>BLIW01000010.1:20374339-30374339 GCA_016586305.1 Ophiorrhiza pumila
ACACACACACATGCACTTACACGGCGAGGTCTCGCAGCTACGAGACCTCGCCACACACACACCTACACGGGGAGGTCTCGTTGCGAGACCTCGCCACACGCACAAAAACACGGCGATGTCTCGTAGCAAGACCTCGCCACACACGCACATGCATGGTGAGGTCTCGCTGCGAGACCTCGCCACACGCACAGCAGCACGGCTTGCACTCCTAATGCCATCTTCGCACACACTTGCTGCACACACTCGCACACCTCGTCGCATGTACATGCGACGAGCTCACACTCTCCCCCACACCTCGTCGCATGGACATGCACACACCTTGTCGCATGATGCATGCGACGGCTCTCACACTCACACACCTCGCCACATGGACATGCGGCGAGCTCTCACACACACATCACTTATCTCGCCACACAGATGTGCGGTGAGCTCTCTTGCATCGCACACCTCGCCGCATGCATGTGCGGCGAGAGCACACACCTTGCCGCTCGAATGTGCGGTGAGCTCTCACTTTCTACACACTAGTTGTTTTCACTCATGTTTTGTTTTCACCTTACTTAATCTTGATGCAAGTTTGTGTTTTTTGGTGTCTCTATAACATTTTCAACTTCATGGTAGTATTCACTTTACATTCATTGTCTTCAGAATGTTTTACATACATTACCTTTTCCAGTCTTAGTTGTGCATTGCATATTTATCTCACAATGTTTCAAAACTACGATTGTGCAAGTCAACACTCCATACTTAACACTTTTTTCTTTGGCCGAATTTCCTTCTACTTGTATTTACCCTCGTTATCATTTCACAACACTTAGTTCACAATATTCTTCACACACTACACTCAACACTCACACCCATTTTTATCACAACACTTCACAACACAATTATCCACACACACACATGCACTTACACGGCGAGGTCTAGTAGCGAGACCTCGCCACACACACACCTACACGGTGAGGTCTAGTTGAGAGACCTCGCCACGCGCACAAAAACACGGCGAGGTCTCGTAGCGAGACCTCGCCACACACAAAGAAGCACGGCGAGGTCTCGTAGCGAGACCTCGCAATGCAAACACTCTTGTTGATGACCAAAATATTTTCTAAGTATGGAAGTTTTGTGTTCGTTTCCAGAGGCTTGGAAAGGCGTGGGATCTAGAGGCTTTAAGGCATGGTTGCCATGGTCATGAGGACATACGGGATGACAAAGGCGTGGAAGATCAAAGCTCAAAGGCGTGAACCGGCAATATGCTCATAGTGGCATTCTTGTAATTTTGTATTCATTTTACGTTTGCGTATCATTTACATTTTGTAACCTCTATATATAAAGGACATAGTTAGATTTTGATCAGGATTCGAGATTGTTAAACGAGTTTTGATTTTTAGAGCAGAAATTCTTTCTCTCTCTAAATTTTTTCTCTCTACACTTCCTCTCTCTTCTGTTTTTACTCCAATTTTGATTTCGATCGTGCAATTGCTCCGATTGTTGTAAGACATTACTCAATTGAGAAGAATTTTCACAATTCAATTGTGAATTGTGAGCAATCGAGGCATTTTATTTGGTAAACTCTTCCGATTTAATGATAATGAATTGCTTTACATTGCAAATTGTTGATCGAGAATTGGAAATGGAGTCGTGTGGCTAATTAGATGATGTCCTAGGGTTTTGATTGGACAACTGTGGAATTGAACCGTGAAATGCTATGCGATTGACCCAAACTTTACCAATGAGATCATACATGCTTTTAACTGCTTGAATTTACAAAGTTTCATAACAATTACACTTGAATTGTCTGAATTGAACCTAGATTGTGGTCACCAAGCTAGGTCGAGGCTAGATTCACTAATAATAGTGGAATTCGCATGAAATGAGGATTAGTTGTATGAATATGGAGTTTCTTCACTTTCTTGGCTTTGTTCATGATCCGAGATGTGGTCGCCATGCCAGTCAAAGCTCGTTGAGTCTTAAGAACTGAGTGAAGGATGATTATTTCATGGTAGCTTAAGATAAGGAACTTACGTCGGGCCTCGCCATGAGAAACTTAAGGATTTGAGTGCTGAATAGCTAGTATTTGGTAGTCGAGACGTTGCGGTGTTCACTCATTCTTCTCAGGCCTCGCCATGGGAAAAGCAGGATGTTAGGGAGTATAGATAACATTGCAGTCGACATGCTGAATGTTCGCTAGCCTCCTAGGCAACAATTGTCTCCTCCTAACTTGATTTGCATGGGGTCAAATGCATAGCAACCGTGTTTAGTTTACAGTTGTCTGGATCTTAAACTCTAGGACGTCTGTCTCAAAATTTCATTACCTTCTACTCATATTCTTCTCTCATTTGTTCTGTTTCTTGTGTTTTGTTAGTCTTGTTATTATTTTCACTTGTATTGATATTGCTCATTTTACAACACAATTTTAAGGAACACTTAGTGAATTCTTGGAACCAAATCTCACTTCCCTGTGGATACAATACCTCTCATCACATATATATTAGTGAGTAGGGTTAAATTGTTCAAGTGCGTGATACGCTTGTCAATTTTTGGTGCCGTTGCCGAGGAAGGCACAGTTTCTTGAATATGTTTAATTTTTTCTTGTATTTGTCTTGTTAAGTTTGTGTCGTGAGTATTCTCTTGCTTCAATTTCTTGAAATTTCTTATGTGTTTTGTTTTTGTTCTGCTTCTCTTGTTTGCATTGGATACTCTTGTTTCTGTGATTTATCGTTTCTTTCCTATCGTACTTCACGTGTGTTGTTTTGTGTAAGCCTATCTCTCTAAGATCTTCAGGCAAGCCTGAATTTCCACTTGATATCGAGTTACCAAAAACCTTGAGAAGCAGACAGAATGAAAAGAAAATGGCCAACCAAGGAGTACGGGCACCACAGTTTGGTGACCACTATGCAATCAATTTCGAGAGCGAATTTGATCAACAGGACATAGATGTTGAGAGCTACCATAGCCCCACTCAAATAGTTTCAATGATAACTCAAGGCCAGTTCTTTCAAGGATTAGACAATGAAGATCCTAACGAACATTTGGATTGGTTCTTAGGCCTCTGCAGTACCTTTAAACTTCCAAGAGTGGATCGAAGTGAAGTCCATCGAATTTTATTTCCTCTATCTTTATGAGGTAAAGCTAAGCATTGGTTTAAGAGTATTGGGGGAGCAAATGCAGCAATGTCCTTTGATGAATTGCAAAAGAGATTTTTAGCCAAGTATTTCCCTCCTGTGAAACTGGAAAAAAGGAGAATAGAAGTAATGAACTTCCAACAACAGGATGGCGAGTCATTCAGAGAAGCATGGGAGCATTTCAATGATCTAATCCGTCAATGTCCTAACCATGACCTTGGTGAAATCAGGGAGTTGAACACATTTTTCAAGGGACTCACAACTGAGTCTTCTATGATGGTGAAAGCTTGTGCTAATGGTGCATTGAAAGATAAGAGTGTGCCAGAGGTTAGAGAATTGTTTAACCAAATTGCTGAAGATGAATATCTTTTTCCTAAGAAACGGAAATCCCAAGGCAGGAAATAGAGAGGAGTACTGGACCTGGATGACGAAACTTCTTTGAGTGACAAGTTTGAAGCCTTATCAAAGCAAGTGCAAACTCTGAAAGCTGCACATGCTAAAGCTCTTGTATTATCATGTGGATTGTGTAAAGGTGAGCATCATACTGATGAGTGTGCCGTTACAACTGAGCCTCTACAGTGTGTGAAAAACTATAACAAACCACCATATTCTTGAAATTACTCTGGTGGAAATAGATCCTACGGTGGGAGCCAATGTAGTTGGGGCAATCAAAATCAAATTCAAGGAGGCCAGTACTATCAAGGGAATGAACAAAGAAGATCTACTCAACCACCTCCAGGCTTTGACAATCAACCGAATGCAAATGACTAGAGGAAGCCATCAGTTGAAGACATGTTCCAAAAGCTAATGGAAAAGATGGACAAGAATGAGCAAAGGTTTGGTGGATTGGAAAATACTGTGAGACATCATGAAGCTACTTTGAAGAATTTTGAAATGTAACTTGGACAGCTTGCCAATGCTGTGCATCAGCGACCGCGTGGAGTACTCCCCAGTGATATAGTGCCGAATCCAAAAGGGAAGGAAGTGTGCAATGCAATCACACTTCGGAGTGGAAAGAAAGTGCATAAAACCATTAAGACTAGTGATGACATTTGTGGAGATAAGGAGGAAGTAGTTGTTGAACCTGATCAAGAATGTGCCAGTAAGGACATGGCACCTAAGAAGGAGGAGGTACAGGATAATGGAAATAATGGATATAGAGAAGTGACCAAGAAAATTAGAGGACCTCCTAGCCCCTAAAAATTTCCCGAATATGCACCTAAACCTCTATTCCCTGAAAGAGAAAAACCAAAGCATATGAGAGGACCACAAATCGACAGGTTTCTGAATGTGGTTAAGCAGGTGAATGTGAGTCTCCTTCTTCTTGATCTAGTGACAGCAGTGCCAAAGTATGAAAAGTTCCTTAAGGACCTCATATCAAACAAGGAACAAATTTTGAGGTGTGAGGTGCCTTTAACACTTACGGAATATAGCGGAGCTTGGGTTGAGTGCAATTTACCACCAAAATTAAAGGATCCAGGCAGTTGCACCATCCCTTGTAAAATTGGCACTAGATTTTTTGCTAAATCACTGTGTGACTTGGGAGCTGGAATCAACCTTATGCCCTTATCTATTGCGTTGGATATCGGTCTTGGGAACAGAATTCATCCTGTGGCTGTGACCTTGCAACTAGCTGATATGTTTCTGGTTAAGCCATCGGGCATGGTCGAGGATGTGTTGGTTGTGGTGGACAAATTCACCCTTACAGTGGATTTCATTATTCTTGATATGGAAGAGGACCCAAAAGTGCCACTGATTTTTGGTCGTTCTTTCTTAGCCACTAGAGATGTATTGATTGGGGTAAGAAACAAGACAGTCACTTTTAGAATAAATGATGAACATATAATCTTTGATTTTAATTACTCCATGAAACATCCGATGAATATGGAGTCTTGTTTTGCTATCCAAGCTGTTGAATGTTTTGTGATTGTGAATGATGAAAACTTAAAGCATGGTTTTGTGTTAGTTGATGAAATGAATTTGTGTGAGAATAAAGATTGTGAGAACGTTGAGATTAGTGAGGAATATCAAATGCTTTTGTCTGAAATTGAAAACATAGTTGAGTGTTGTGTTGTAGATGAATCTATCTTTGAAATGCAAAATGAATTTGTTGAGGTTGGGAATGAAGGTGTCGTTAAAGACATGATAGAAGAATCTTGTGTTAGAAATTTGAAAGATAATGAAGAATGTCATATTCCAACTAATGAAACTTGTACTCCCACTGAGGTGAGGAAGGAAGAAATTTTGTGCAGGAATGAGAAGCTTATGCCTTCTATCTTGGTGCCACCAAAGCTTGAGTTGAAGCCCTTGCCTCCTTATTTAAAATATGCATTTCTAGGAGAAAATGAAACACTTCCAGTAGTGATTTCATCTAAACTGGAAGAATGGCAAGAAATAAAGTTGTTGGAGGTTCTGAGATTATACAAGAGAGCCATAGGATAGACCATTGCATATATCAAGGGCATAAGTCCTAGATTGTGCATGCATAAGATTCTTTTGAAAGACAATTCTGTGCCAGTGAGAGATAGACAGAGAAGGCTTAATCCTCAGATGATGGAGGTGGTAAAAAAGGAAGTGATTAAGTTGCTGGACTATGGAATGATTTTTCCCATCTCAGACAGTGAATGAGTGAGTCTTGTTCAATGTGTGCCAAAGAAGGGAGGGGTAACCGTGGTAAAGAATGATGCAAATGAACTCCTGGCAGCAAGAATTGTTAGTGCTTGGAGAGTGTGCATGGATTACAGGAAGCTCAAGAAGGCAACCAAGAAGGATCACTTCCCACTTCCATTCTTGGAACAACTGTTGGTTTGAATTGCGGGCTTTCTCTTCTACTGCTTTCTGGATGGATATTCTGGCTATAAGCAAATCGCAATTGATCCCAAGGACCAAGAGAAAACGACTTTCACCTATCCCTTTGGCACATTCGCTTACAAGCGTATGCCCTTTGGCTTGTGCAATGCTCCTGCGACTTTTCAAAGTTGTATGATGGCTATATTTCATGACATTGTTGAGTCGATTATAGAATCTTTATGGACGATTTTTCGGTGTTTGGAATGACGTTTGAAGGTTGTTTGGAAAACTTAGCCAAGGTGCTTCAAAGGTGTGAGGAGATAAATTTGGTGCTTAACTGGGAAAAGTGCCAGTTCATGGTCCAAGAGGGCATTGTGCTAGGCCATAAGATTTCTCACAATGGGATTGAAGTTGACAGGGCTAAAATTGATATTATTGCCAAGCTTTCTCAACCTACTCATGTAAAAGGGATCAAAAGTTTCCTTGGTCATGCGGGATTTTACAGAAGATTTATTAAGGATTTTTCAAAGATAATCCGACCCTTGTGTAGTCTCTTGGAAAAAGATGTCAAATTTGAGTTTGGGACAGAATGTGTTGAAGCATTTGAAACTTTGAAAGCCAAATTGGTGGAAGCTCCGATTATAGTCACCCCTCACTGGGGTGAGCCTTTTGAGATCATGTGTGATGCGAGTGACTACGCATTGGGTGCTGTACTTGGACAAAGAAGGGACAAGATATTTCATACAATATATTATGCTAGCAAGTTATTGAACGAGACACAAATGAATTACACAACCACAGAGAAAGAGATGTTGGCAGTAGTCTTTGCTTTTGATAAATTTTGTACCTATCTTCTAGGTTCGAAGGTTAGGACCATGCTGCACTAAAGTATTTGCTAGCAAAGAAAGAAGCAAAGCCATGCCTAATTCGACGGGTGTTGTTGCTCCAGGATTTTGATGTTGAAATCAAGGATAGGAAGGGCTCAGAGAATGTAGTAGCTGATCATTTGTCAAGATTGGAGTCTCAGGAGCAAGAGTCTTCCCATTTGTTGATAAAAGATGATTTCCCAGATGAGCAAGTATTCGGAATGAAAAAAGATGAGCAAGTATTCAGAAAGAAGGAAGAAGGCTTGCCTTGGTATACTGAGATAGCAAATTTTGTGGTAGCTAGGCAAGTCCCTTCCTACTTTTCGCATGAACAAAAGAAGAAATTGAGAAGTGATGCGAAGTATTATTTTTGGGAGAATAATGCATTGTACAAGATTTGTAGTGATCAAATCATAAGGAAGTGCATCAAGGAGGAAAAAAAGGATGACATTCTAAGCGCATGCCATGAAGGTCCCTGTGGAGGGCATTTCGATCCACCAGAACAGGATTAAAAGTGCTATAATGTGGTTTCTATTGGCCACATATATTCTTGGATGCATAGATTTGGGTAGGAAACTGTGATAGATATCAGCAAACAGGGAACATCTCTTCAAAAAATGAGATGCCTTTGAACAACATTCTTGAAGTGGAGATATTCGATGTTTGGGGCATCGATTTTATGGGTCATTTCCCGAGGTACTATGGCATGCAATACATTCTTGTTGCAGTGAACTATGTGTTGAAGTGGATTGAGGCTATTGCATTGACGCATAATGATGCTAAAAGTGTTACAGCATTTCTCAAGAGACACATCTTTAACCGATTTGGAGCTCCTCATGCAATCATCAGTGATTGAGGATCACATTTTTGTAATAAGATTTTTGAGGCTCTTTTGGAAAAGTATAGGGTGAGACACAAGGTTTCTATAGCATATCATCCCCAGACAAGTGGTCAAGTTGAAGTATCAAATCGGGAGATTAAGAGGGTCTTGGAGAAAGTTGTTAATCCGAGAAGAAAGGATTGGGCATCCAAGTTGGATGAGGCTCTCTGGGCATACATGACTGCTTACAAGACACCAATCGGGGCTTCTCCATTTAGGATTGTGTTTGGGAAAGAGTGTCATCTCCCGATAGAGTTGGAACATAAGGCCTACTGGGCAATCCAGAAGTTGAACATGGATTTACATGGGGCTCAATCAAAGCGGATGCTTGAGTTGAATGAATTAGATGAGTTCAGATTCGATGCATATATGAGCTCTAAGCTTTATAAAGAAAGGACTAAGAAATTCAATGATGCTAATATCCAGTCAAAGAGTTTCGCTCCAGGGCAACTGGTTTTATTGTACAACTCTCGCTTGAGGTTGTTTCCTGGGAAATTGAGATCACGTTGGAATGGTCCATTTCGGGTTCTTAAGGTGATGCCATATGGTGTGGTAGAAATCCAAAATGAGAAAAATGGTAATACATGGCAAGTGAATGGTCACAGACTTAAGGCATATTTGACAATTCAAGAGAAGGGCATCACAGATTTGGCACAAGCTCCACATGCATTGTTTTTAGATGATCCAATAATTTAACAATGATCCGAAGCAATTTCAGGCTGTCGACTTAAAAATAAGTGCTACTAGGAGGCAACCTAGTTTTGTTTTTCTTATTCATACTTCATTTCATTTCAAAGTTAGTTGGTTGTCCAAGTGTAGTTTAAATTTCATTCTGTTGATCACATGCGTACTTACCTTCTTACTGTTGTTAGGTACCCAACCACATAGGCGAGTTTGTCCATTAATTTGGCCTTTTCTCTTTCACCTTTCACAGAAGACATCCAAGAAGGGTAAGCTCAATTTGGAGTATAGTGCAAAAGCGGTAAGTAAAGAACATCCTGTGAGGTTGCCTTATACAATACTCAAATGATTACTTAGCTAAGCACTTGCAAGGACAACATGTGAATGATTGCATGAATGTGTCCAAAGTAGATGACGTCTGTGTCCATTATTTTCACTCACATGTAGTTGTTTGTTTGCTGCATCCATCACATGCCTTTGTTTTCTATTTCATTTGACACTAGAGTATTTTCCTCTATAAATTTCATGTTGTGGTCTTTGGAATTATGCAAGATTTTAGTGCACCATGGATTATCAAGTGAATCCCTACCACATGAACCCATGTGAATATGAGATTTTCAGCGAATCCTCGGGCAGCTCAGAATCTTCTTCCTCCTCTGATAAAGAGATCGAAGTGGATAGGGAGCCAGCAACATCTCGAAGATTCATTAATGCCATGGCCGAAAGACAATTTCACAGGTCGGTTCATCGGTTTTACTACATTAAACGAGAGTTCGAAGCACCTTCCCAGAGATTCCAAGACAATATTCGATTCCACATTTGGGCTTATTTGACATTGGCTCCACCTGTTGTTAACATGGAGATAGCCAGAAAATATTATGTGAATGCCAATGTGAGCAATACTGGACACAACAATGATGTGTCTGTGAGAGGAAAATTTCTTGAGGTGAATCGCCATAGCATCAACTCTCATTATTTTCTTGAGGATATTCCAAAGGACTCCTATAGCCGGTTGCTGAGGGCTGAGAACACAGATCGACTATTGGCAGCTGTGAGCTTGTCATGAGCTGCATGGGTGAGAAATGCGGGAAATGAGGCAGTCTATGTCCTCACGAGTGATTTAATACTCAGAATTTTCACCAATATTTTTCTCTCATCTTCTCGCAGAAATGGCAAGTCGGCAGGGAGTGGTCATCGATTCCACCGAAATTTGCCAACCATTTTTGGGAGTAATGGGCCATTCTCAGTGGAACCGCTATCTGGAGGAAGAACGAGAGACAAGATTCTGAAGAAGCCGTTAGTCAGGGCAGTTCCTTTTCCTCTCTTCTCCATGGGGACCATTGCTTGTGCAAAGTGTGGGGGGTGCGTTATTGTTTGGCTATTTGGTTCATGATAGGGAGTTTATGCTTTGTTTGTTTGTTTTTTTTTCTTTCATTTGGTTAGTAGTATGTTAAGCACGTTTGTACGTAAGTAATGATAAATGAAGCTTTTACGTTTGATGGTGAAGTAGTCTAATATCATGGTAATGATTTCTTCTATGGTTGTTGTTTTGTGTATGTGCGTTACTGAAATAATGAGTCAATTCTTACACATACATTTATGATGACCTGAGCTACATCTGTTCCTAATTGAAATCGATTCAAAAGCTGAAATATATTAAAAGCTGTGAAGGGCACATGGAATGACTTAAGGCTGTGGAGATGTTCTGTTTTGGATATCATTTGAAAGGAGTTTGTCGTACGCTAATGGTAAAGGTAGGATATGTTATAAATTGAATGAAGTGATGTCCCACATTTGAATGATGTTATTATTTGCTAGTGTTTGGTTGGTGATGCTATTGAGTATGTTATTGAATATACTAGTGTAGTGGATTGCATAATGTGAAGTAAAATGGTAAGACATAAGGCTGAAAAGTAGAATATTTTGTTATGTTTTGTGAATGTATTATTCAGTTGGTAGAGAAGAAAAGAGGCGGTTCACAAGACTTGAATGGACACGGTCCCACTTTTGTCTTGGTGTTAAAGAAAAGAAAAAGTTAATCCGAGCCATCCTTGTTCATTAATGAGGGAGCCAAGAAGCGTTGAGAGCAAGGCATGAATGTGAAGTATCTACACCTTGAGCGTGCATTTATTGTGGACAGAGGGCCCTTTAAGAAATTGAAGAAGTTTCATAAATTCGATGAGAAGCTCATAGTTGCACCAGATTTTTGCAATGTCAGCATTGCAAGAGAATTTTTTGCGAATGCAAAATACCCAGAAGAGGGAGCTTTCCATGTGAGGTGACACTGGATTCAAATCACGAGTGAGATCATAAACTCACACTTGGGCACGATTAGTTATCCTACCGATCCTCTCCAATTTCCAACAGATGAAGAGTCAGACAAAGCTTTGATAGAGGAGTTGGCCCATCCCGTAGCCACATGGGAGCTAAACCAGCGAGGACCGCATAAGCATATTCGGAGTCAATTTTTGAAATGTGATGTCAAAATATGGCTCATGTTCGTCTTGTCTCGCCTTATGCCGAGTTCTCAGTCCACTGAAGTGATACACAATCGATTATATTTGATCTCTGCAATTCGAGGGAAGAGGCCAATTGATGTGGGCCTCATAATTCTTTCTACCATCCATGATGGAATTGACGAGGATAGTGCAACACTATTTTTTGTTGTTGATTACCGAACTTTGCGCAGCGCAAGGTGTGGATAATGAGTTTGGAGATTGGCGGAAATGAAGTTCCCAATTGGTAACTCTATTTATTCGAAGTACTCGAAAATGGATTGGGAGATGGCGAAGGAAAGGGCTTTGGGTACAAGTAGATCTCGTGAGGAATTTGAACACCCAACTTTTGTTGAGAATCAGGGGCAGCAACCATTCGACTTTAGCTCTCTTCATGGTGCAATTCAGGAGTTCCAACTGTTGGTTGAGCATCGTTTCCTCCAGATAGATGAAAGGCTGGAAGGGATGCATGAGAATATAGATAATATGCAGCTAGAGTGGACATCACACGCTTCTAATATGGATCATAAATTGGATGATATGTCTTCGATAGCGCAACAGCAATTTGAAGTACTGTATCATAGGCAAGTGATGATGCAAATGGAACTTGATAGGTGCAACAAAATGACCGTGTATTATCATTCTAATTCTAGACCTCCCAAACCAACACCAACTTCTGCGCAATTGGCCGGATATCGTGTTCCCAATTTGACAAGAGATGCTATTAGTGATGCTATTAATGAACTTCTACCGGGGGTTCCTGCAGTGTCTTTATTTAATCCATTACCAATATTTGGTCATATTCCGTCAATGCCTCCCACTCCTACTTTTAGAGTGGATCTTGAGTTCATGCCAGAGACAAGGATTCCAATGTTTGGTACGGGGCAGCCTGTTCACGAACCCACCGTTGGTCCTTTTCATTGGGTAGCGCAGTCTTTCAGCGGCCCTTCATTTTTCACAACTGCTTCGTTCTCATCGCCTTCTTTATCAGCACCGTCGTCTTCTCAGGGAGCCCCTCCTTCATAACTTATTACATTGGGGGCAATGTGTGTTTCAAGTGTGGGGGAAGAATGTGATGCGTGAAGTTGGTTGTTGTTATGCTTTGGCTTGGTGTTTTGTTATTGTTGCGAAGTGCTTTGAGATGCATGTCTAATTTTACTATGGTCTGTAGCTTTGGTGTTGTTCTTCTGGATGTTGAGTTTTGTCCCGTTGATGGAATAAGTTGTATGTGGTTGTTGGACGTTGAACTTTGTTGTTGGTCTTGAAATATTCTAGGATGTGTTGGGAGCTGATGTTTATTGATGATTAGGTTTATGTCTAGACTGTGAGTGCTTGAAAAAGCGCCCAAGTATGTGAAGGTTTGATTGAAAGAGTTGTTTGTGGCCTGGGTAACGAACTATGTGTATTTTAAAAAAACATGACAGAGAGTGTGTGTGATATTATGAATGTGTTAAATGGAAATTCCTCTTTGTTAAGACTTGGCTCCTTTGTTAGCTGGGTTTGAATTTGAGTTCATCAACCAACGTTGTTTTTCTTTGAAGAAATTGCATGCAAATTTTTTTTTATTGACTCCAAAATTTAAAAATTGGTATATTTTGTTGGCCAAGGCATAATGTTAAAGTAAGATAGATATGCCATGCAAAAGTACTCTTTGACATAAGAGGAGTCTGGCTCAAGTTGTTCTTTGTGTATGCATGTCCTTGGTGTTTTGAATGATCTTGCATACATAGCCCCTTAAAGACACATAGGAACTATTGGTCACATAAGAAAGGATATGGAGAAAAAGCATTTGGCAATTGAGAATGAAAAGCCGAAATACCCTAGGCAAGCAATTATAGGAAAAAATAGCCATAAAACCCAGGCGAAAACTGGGAAAAAAGAGCCACAAGACCCAGGCTAAAACAACAATGCGTGTGAGAAGTGAATGCACCAATGTGCAAAAGAAAGGGAAATGTTAATATTCAAATAGAAGCACTAATGTGCGACCATTGATCTTGTGTGTTTAGAGTTCTTGTGTGTGGATAAGGTGATTGGTGTGCAAAGAGCTATTATTGAGACAGAAGAGGGGATGCATGCAAGAAGGATAGTTGGACAGGGAGTCCTCAGCACACACCTGCACGCATGACATTTTGGTCTTTATTTATCGTGCTTTTGTTGATAATTTGTGCGGAAATTTGATAGTTTGGAGTCAAGAATGTGTTGCGAGTTTTTTTGTGTGTGAAAACTATTTTGATGAACTTAGAGGAGAACGTGTGGACAGGGGAGCAAGGTCTAGTGCAAGAGTGATTAACAAAAACGAAGAGTAAATTTTGCTTAAGGGCAAGAAAAAGTCCAAGTGTGGGGGAAATTGATAAGTCAGTTTTGTACTGACTTGATTTAGTGGTTTTCGCTTGGCTTTTGTGAATTTTGGCGTGTTTTAATGTAGAAATGTGGCTGCAATTTGTGTAATTGTGTAAAAACAATGTGAAACATTATGTGATGAAAAAGGTGGAAAATGATAACATATGAATTTTAATGTGATGTGGTAGCTGTGGAAGTGAAACAATTTGTTCGGGCAAGAGTTGTAATGATTTGTTGTGTAGGTTGTGTAAATGAGTTGAAATGTCAGGAGCCTTGATGTTACTGCATGGAGAAAATATCATTTTTACACATATCTTCGTCGTGTACATTGTCATTGTGTAGTTAGCATCATAGCACATATGCATCGCACACCTTCTTGCACACATGCAGCATAGACTTGAGCACACACACCGCACATCCTCACGCACACTTCGCACATTAAGCGCACAGGACACGCACATATGCTGTGCACGATATCGTCGAATGAAGTGCACTCACCGCCGTGCTAGCTGTTGTACACCTACTGCCATCTTCGCACGCACTTGCTGCACACACTCGCACACCTCGTCGCATGTACATGCGATGAACTCACACTCTCGCCCACACCTCGCCGCATGGACATGCACATACCTCGTCGCATGATGCATGCGACGAGTTCTCACACTCAAACACCTCGCCGCATGGACAGGCGGCGAGCTCTCGCACACACATTACTTATCTCGCCGCACGGATGTGCGGCGAGCTCTCTTGCATCGTACACCTCGCCGCATGCATGTGTGGAGAGAGCACACACCTCGCCGCACGAATGTGCGGCGAGCTCTCACTTTCTACACACACGTTGTTTTCACTCATGTTTTGTTTTCATATTACTTAATCTTGATGCAACTTCGGGCTCTTCGGTCCCGGGCAGTCTGTATAACATTTTCAACTTCATGGTAGTATTCACTTTACACTCATTGTCTTGAGAATGTTTTACAGACATTACCTTTTCCATTCTTGGTTGTGCATTGCATATTTATCTCACAATGTTTCAAATGTACGATTGTGCAAGTCCACACTCCATACTTAACACTTCTTTCATTGGCCGAAATTCCTTCTACTTGTATTTAGCCTCGTTCTCATTTCACAACACTTAGCTCATAACATTCTTCACACACTACACTCAACACTCACACCCATTTTTATCACAACACTTAACAACACAATTATGCACACACACACATGCACTTACACGTACAAACACACGGCGAGGTCTCGTAGCGAGACCTCGCCACACACGCACATGCACGAGACCTCGCCAAACACACAGAAGCACGGCGAGGTCTCGTAGCGAGACCTCACCATGCAAACACTCTTGTTGATGACCAAAATATTTTCTAAGTATGGAAGTTTTGTGTTCATTTGCAGAGGCTTGGAAAGGCGTGGGATCCAGAGGCTTTAAGTCGTGGTTGCCATGGTCATGAGGACATACGGGATGTCGAAGGCATGGAAGATCAATCCTCAAAATCGTGAACCGGCAATATGCTCAAGCTATTGTTGAATATCTTGTTACTCATAGTGGCATTCTTGTAATTTTGTATTCATTTTACGTTTGCGTATTATTTACGTTTTATAACCTCTATATATAGAGGAATTAGTTAGATTTCGACCAGGATACGAGATTGTTAACCGAATTTTGATTTTTAGAACGGGAATTCTTTCTCTCTCTACATTTTCTCTCTCTAGACTTCCTCTCTCTTCTGTTTTCACTCCAATTGCGATTCCGATCGCGGAATTGCTCTCATCTTTGTAAGACATTACTCAATTGAGAATAATTTTCACAATTCAATTGTGAATTGTGAGCAATCGAGGCATTTTATTTGGTAAACTCTTCCGATTTGAAGATAATGAATTGCTTTACATTGCAAATTGTTGATCGAGAATTAGAAATGGAGTCGTGTGGCTAATTCGATGATGTCCTAGGGTTTTGACTGGACAATTGTGGGATTGAACCGTGAAATGCTATGCGCTTGACCAAACTTTACGAATGAGATCATACATGCTTTTAACTGCTTGAATTTTCGAAGTTTCATAACAATTACACTTGAATTGGCTGAATTTAACCTAGATTGTGGTCGCCATGCTAGGTCGAGGCTAAATTCACTAATAATAGTGGAATTCGCATGAAATGAGGATTAGTTGTATGAATACGGAGTTTCTTCACTTGCTTGGCTTTGTTCATGATCCGAGATGTGGTTGCCATACCAGTCGGAGGTCGTTAAGTCTTATGAACTGAGTGAAAAATGATTATTTTATGCTAGCTTAAGATAAGGAACTTACGTCAGGCCTCGCCATGGGAGACTTAAGGATTTGAGTGCTGAATAGCTAGTATTTGGTAGTCGAGACTATGCGGTGTTCACAAATTCTGCTCAGGCGTCGCCATGGGAAAAACAGGATGTTAGGGAGTATAGATAACATTACGGTCGACATGCTGAATGTTCGCTAGCCTCCTAGGCAACAATTGTCTCCTCCTAACTTGATTTGCATGGGGTCAAATGCATAGCAACCGTGTTTAGTTTACAGTTGTCTGGATCTTAAACTCTAGGACGTCTGTCTCAAAATTTCATTACCTTCTACTCATATTCTTCTTTCATTTGTTCTGTTTCTTGTATTTTGTTAGTCTTGTTATTATTTTCACTTGTCTGGATATTGCACATTTTACAACACAATTTTAAGGAACACTTAGTGAATTCTTGGAACCAAATCTCCCTTCCCTGTGGATACGATACCTCTCATCACATGTACATTAGTGAGTAGAGTTAAATTGTGCAAGTGCGCGACACGCTTGTCAATTTTTGGTGCCGTTACCGGGGAAGGCACGGTGATCTGCTTGAGGAGAGCTCCAATTCAATTTGCTCGTGGAAATCATTCACGTAATTGTTGCTGCTAAATCTTACACTCGGTAAATGTTTCATGCACTTAGTGAGAATTTGTATATCAGGAGTGGAACACTGATTTGATGAATTTTAATGAATTTTTGAACTTGAACTAGAATATACTTGCAATGTAATCTGGAGATTAAATTGGTTCATCTTGCTATTTCAATTGCTGGGTATAAACGGTTTCAATAATTTTCAATCATGTGCTTGGTAGGCAGTGTTTTGCGTATCTTGGATGATTGTTGAATCCTTGGTGAATTGAATTCGTTGGTGAACTATGTGATCTGCTTCAGGAGAGCATTCAATTTCAATGTTGGTCCGGTGGAAAATCGTTCGCCCGTACTTATGGTAAATTGTTCTTGTACTTGGCAAATTTTCTTTGTTGAACATCTACCAAATGCTGAATAGTCCATGTGCTTGGTGAGGTCGGGCCTATGTGGTGTCCGACTGCCGAACGATGATAGCTTTTGGCCGAGATTTGGAGCTATGCTTACAGTGTTCAAATACATTAGAGCTTCTCACACGTTTTATTGCTTAACTAAGTAGATTAGGGCTTCAAATTTAGAGGCAAATAGAGCCTACCTTCTGAAATCCTTTCAAGTAGATTATCTCTATTCTCCTTACATATATTGAGATAAATCTTTCATGTAATGGAGCAGTACTCCAAATTTATTGCATTTGCTTCGTAAAAGTATGGACGGGTATAGCCGGCACTATATTTTGCTTTGTTCTAGCTATGTATGAACCTACTTTTTAGGAAAAAAAAACCTTAAAAATTTCAGCAACCAAATTTAATCAAGAACTCACCAATTAATTCGATTTTGACAATGCCACAATAACAAGATTTTCAAGATTCAAGTTAAAGAACAAGAATATAAACTTAGATTTCAAATTCAAGCAAATTGAAATTCAAGAAAATCAAGAACTCCAAAAAAGTATCCAAGAACTTATCGGAATGACACGAAAAAATCCTTGACTAAAAGATAAGTGAATATAGAATCAAAATAGAGACAATTGCAAAAAGAATGAGGTCAAATGGACAAGAAACAAGAAAGTTCAAGTTTTTGAGAACAAAACCCTAATTTTTTTTTTCGTGATTTTTTTTTTCGACACAAAATAACAATCAATCTGTGATGATTTTAACACAAGGATCACGAACTAAACTAAAAAATTGACAAACGAAGCTAGCAACAACAAGAATGACGCAAAACAACAGCAAGAATGATGCAACAAAACAGCAAGAATGACTCAAAATTTTCAGCAAGACCGAATAGAAAACTAGACGCAAAAAGAAGAAGATGTAACCTGAATTTTTATGCGACAATGTGATCTCTGATACCAATTTGACACAGGTTGATCTAGGCTTGATGTCCTAGACCACACGAGACTCAAAACTTTAGACCGTGCTACAATAAAATGCCATGAACAAGAACAACAAGAGCTGCGGAAACACAAGAACACTAAACAGCGAAAAATAAAGAAGATATTGAAGCAAAAAGATTTGATATTAGCCAATCAAACCCCCACATTTATTACAAACGAATTGGCTTAACTCATGTGAATCAAGAGATAAAATAATTGGTTTGGCGCGTTCTTGAAATCAAGAACTATTATGCTCACCTGAAGGTCTTAGCTAGAGGCTTGCGAATTTTATGTAGATCAAGTAAGCTTAATTGAAAATTCAAAGAAGCAACGATTTACTACTGCACTTTTTAGCAAAAGCTGATTATTTCTTTATTGATAAAAACATGTAAAAGCATGCCTTAAATAGGCTACAAAAACAACAGCAAAGAACACCCTAGATAAGAAGTCAATTTTGAATTGAACTTCTCTAACTAACCAATCTAATTTTGAGAAATTCCAAATTGGAGTTGATAACTAACTAACCGAAATTACTTTCCTAATGAAAATAACTTTCCTAAACTTTACTTTCCTAAAACGAAATTACCCTTAATGAGTTACTTTCCTAAAACCCATTAAAGCCTATTACATGTCATTATTATACAAGATAATTTGGGCCATGTAATTAATTAAATCAACCAAAATAATAAGCCCAATATTAACGTTCTTGGACTTCATAATTAAAACACAAATAAATCCTATTATTAAGAATTGCTTGATTCAAAATAAAAAAGTCTAAGCACGCCATCTTGGCCTTCAAAGTGATTGCTCCATGAATATTCTTCAAGGTGGAATTTCCTAAACCCCCAATGTAGAACTCTTAGAAACATCATCATCAATTGTAATTGAAGAGATATTCCAAATAGCTTCTTCTTGTCCAAGTATCCATAATACACTGTCAATAGTGATTGCAAAACTGCCTTCATCCTCTTGCTCCTTGATCTTGTCATTGGTCCATCAAGATTCTCCAAGGGATCAACATCTGAAGTCGGGTTTTGCACCATGGACATTGGTGGATTGTCATCAAAGAGAACCTTGCGTGGGTTTGTCGGCCAATGGAATTTTGACTTGCTTGAACATTTGGTCTTCACTAATACAAACAAAGTGAATGGAGTGCTTGGAGAATATTTCTTACATTACCTTTGAGAAAAATCACAAAGTTTCATCGACTTTAGGGCTCAACAAATTGCCATCCTGAAGATGTATCTAAAAGGTTCCTAAAAGGTTTAGAAGAAGCCGAAAACACTTGGAAGTATTAAACAATCACAAAATGATGGCCCAAAGTCAAACATGCACTCTTACCTTGTTTAATGAACCTCGCATTAGAGAGTTTGTCATTAGTTTGCTTTGCTATTTTGTTAATGTCGTGTTTGTATGCTTTAATTCACGCCTTAAGCGTTGTTAGTCAACTTATTCATATACTTTTGTCAAACCCCCAAAGCTACAAAACCAAAAGCTGATTCACACGTTATATTAGTGAATTCACACATTGTGTGCTTGTTAGTGTTTTGGTTAAGAAAGTGGCCGAATTGCTTGCAAGTTATTTGGCGTGTGCTTTGCTTTGTCTTTTTTGTAGTTTCCTTATCTAGTTGTGGTCAGCATCATCTATAGAATGGCTACATAATCTTAGTTCTTGTTGACATAGTTAGTTAATAAGTTAGTTAGTTTGTTAGTTGTTAGTTAGAAGGAGTCAAAGACTAACAATGACATGAAGACGTCCATTTCGATAGCCCCAAAAGTGGTCAAAACAAGTGAATTTAGCCAAAAACAAGCGTATGTCATGGGGCTATGCCCATGAGTCTTGTAGATCTTGTCGAGAGTTTCGAAACAGGGTATTATAGAGGAAATTTTGAACTCATATGAGAAGAGAAGGAGAACCTTGCAAGGGCTAGTCGGTCAATGGTATTTTGACTTGCTTTTACATTTGGTCGTCACCGGCACAAACAAAGTGCATGGAGTGCATTGAGAATGTCTTTTACATTACCTTTAAGAAAAATCGCAAAGTTTCATCGACTTTGAAGCTCAACGAGTTGCCTTCATGAAAATGTATCCAAAAGATTTCTAAAAGGCTTAGAAAAAGGTTGGAAATATTGAAAGGATCAAACAATCACCAAATAATGGTCAAAAGTAAAACACGCTCGTTTACCTTGTTTAATAAATCTAGTATTAGAGAGTTTGCCATTAGTTTGCTTCGCTATTTTGTTAATGTCATGTTTGTATTCTTTAATCCACGCCTTAAGAACTGTTAGTTAACTTATTCATATACTTTGGTCCAACCCCAAAAGCTACTAACACGAAAGCTAATTCGCAAGTTACATTAGTTAACTCCCACGCTGTTCATCTTTTAGTGTTTTGGTTAAGAAAGTGGCCGAATTGCTTGAAAGTTATTTGGCACGTGGTTTGCTTTGTATTTTAGTATTTTTCTTTTCCAGTTGTGGCGGGTATCATCTACAGTGTGGCTAGATAATCCTATTTCTTGTTGACTTAGTTAAAAAGTTACTAAGTTAGTTAGTAGTTAGTTACAAGGAGTCAATGACTTAACAATCAAATGAAGATGTTCCCTTCGATGGCCCCGAAAGTGGAAAAAACAAGCGCATGTCAAGAGGCTATGCCCTGTGAGTGTTGTAAATCTCGTCGAGAGCTTCGAAATGAGGTATTACAGTGGCGATTTCGAACTCGGACGAGAATGGGAAGATAACCTGATGACAATCTGCCAGTGTCCATGGTGCCAAAGCCGACTTCACATGATCTCTTGGAGAATCTTGATGGAACAATGACAAGATCAAGGAGCAAGAGGATAAAGGCCGCTTTGCAATCATTATTGTCAACATATTGTGGAGTCTTGGACAATTTTGAAGAAAATCATCTCACGGCATTTACATCTCAAGAAGTAGCTAATTTGAATATTTCTTCAATTACAATTCATTATGATATTTCTAAGAGTTCAACATTAGAGCCTAAGGAAATTCCACTGTGAAGAATATTCATGGACCTTTGAAGACCAAGATGGCGTGCTTGGGCTTTGCCATTATTGGATCATGCCATTCTTAAAATAATTAGGGTTTAATTAGTGTTTTTAATAATTAAAGTCCAAACATTAAGTATTAGGCTTCTTGTTTTCGGTTAAGTAAGTTTTAGGAAAGTATTTTGTTTTAGGAAAGTAATTCGATTAGTTAGTTATCAACTCTAATTTGGAAGTTTCCTAAAATTGGATTGGTTAGTTAGAGAAGTTCAATTCGAAATTGGTTTCTTAGTTAAGGTTTTCTTGTTGCCAACTTATGCGAAGATTACTTGGGTAAGGTTAATTATCTTGTATAACGTAAGGGTTTCGATCAATATCCAAGTATTTACGTTCCATATTCGTTTGTTGTTTTTGTGTCTTGTTCTTGTTTGTGCTGAATTCATGCTATATTGACAACATACTTACCATGTGCGAGGATTGCCTTACCACATTCTATCAACATGCCCACAACTTCTCCCTACCCTTCCACGAATAATAAGCAACAATGCATGACATTAAGATACATACACCAGATTCCACCATTCACAATTTTAGAGTTATCCCTTGATTATTTTCATGAATAATGTCACATTGTATATAACAATTATGTAAAACCAAAATCTGCCTTGCATTATTAACATTGTAATTCTTCAAACCAATCATATTTCCAATCCTACCAATTTGATGAACATCAAGCTTAGGCTCAACAAAAATTACCAAGGATAAACCATGATCTTTCACAAGTTTCCTAAGCCTTTGCAATGAAGCTTTATTCCCTACACCCTAATATTATAGAACAAAGCTAACATCGAGACATACTAGGATACTCCAATGATTTTGACTTGGAAGAACTAGTTGAACGTAGCACCCGAACAAGCTTTTCTTGGTTCTTTATCACATTAATAACAAACCAAATTTAAATTTTGAATATCATTCTCTACCATTTTCCCCTTCTCCTCCTCATTTAATGAATCATCATCCAAAAGAACCTTATTTGAAATTTTATCAAGAAAACCATCTGCCAACTGTAGTGTTCCGCAATATTGTTCAATCACCCTACAAATAGTTCAAATAAATTGTATGTCCTGGAATCACCCTTGTCACCTCATTTGAATTCACCATAACTTGTGTATCTTGCCCATCTAATAGAATTTGCCCAATTATACTCTCGCCCTCCACCAGTTTCAGATTTTCATTCCTCTTCTGATCATTCCACATTTCCTCTAGAGAGAGCACCACATTATTTCCATAAGAAATACTCTCCTAAGACTCCTAAGATTTCTTCGATTCAGACACAATAGAAACCACCTTATAAGAATTCACCATAACTTGAATATTTGTATGATCTCCTTGATTATTTTCCTTAGTAATCTGAATAGATTCCAGCAACTGCTCTATACCTTTATCATCAATGTTAGAATCACCTTTTAGCAACATGAACAATAATCTGGAATATTATCATTACAAGTTTTCTGCCAAAAACTAGCTTTCTCTCTCCTAATCCACAAATGATAATAACATTCTTCCTAAAGGTCCACCTAAATACAAATTCATGCCACACTTGGTCTTGCCAAAGTTATAGTAGCTTCATCCACTTTCAGCAGATTACCAATGGCCCTAGTAATAGAAAACATCAAGGATTTATCAAACCACTATGTAGGTAGTTTAGGAAAACTAATCCACACTAGAACAATGAATGATTTAGCTGATAGTGAATTTTTTTTCTCCACTTAAATAGCCATATTCCAAAGTCCTAAAAATTCAATAGGCCCTTTAACTATATTCTTTGTACTTTTTATTACCTCATCCCACCATAAGCTAGCATAATATTTGAGATGCATGATTGCTAGGTGATACCTCTTATCTTTTGGATAGTTATTACCCTCAAAGAGATGATCAAGATCTCGCACCAATTGAAATAAGCTTCAGGATCTGCCTTTCCATGAAAAGTAGGTAATATTAGTTTGAAAAAACCAATTGACAATTCAGACTTTTTACCACTTTTGGATGACTCATTAACGTCCTCCTCACCATCCTTGTCATCAAATTCAGCTTCATCAAAGTTGATTTTTCATGAGGTGGAACCTTTTGCTTGTTTAGATGCCGATCCCAACTTATCAATTTGGATTTGCATTTTGTGAAGCATATTGAAGATCACATCATTAGTGAACTTTTAGCTACAGAAACTAATGAACACAAAAATTAGACAAAAAGTCAAGTAAAATGCAACTTGAATCACTGAAATCCGATTTATATTGAGAAAGTTATGGCACTTTTAATTTTGGTGGTATTTTAGGAACACTTAGTTCTTTTTATGGGTTGAATGAATTTTTTTTTGTACTAGTCCAACTTTTTTTGTATTTGGGCCTTTTTTTATGTTGGGATTTTCTTTAACGTCAGCCTCTATTTTTGTTTACTCGGACCACAATCCTAGGTTTTAAGGACAAACGTAGGGTTTAAGGTTATTAAGACAAAACCTAGGGTTTTTGTTTTGTCTTATGTTGTCTTGACCTTAAAATTTTAGCAAACAAGATTAATAAAGAACTCACCAACCAATTGGAATTTCACAGTGCCAAAAAAAGCAAACTTTCAAGATTCAAGATAAGGATCAAGAATATGCACTTAGATTCGGATTTTAAGCATTTTTGAAATTCAAGAAAATCAAGAACTTCAAGAAAGTGATCAAGAACTTATCTTTTTGACGCGAAACAAAACCTTGACGAAAGATAAGAGAATATAGAAACAAAATAGAAACTATTGCAAAACGAATGAGATCTAACGGACAAGAAACAAGAAAGTTTAGAATTTTAGGTCAAAACCCGAAACCCTGACCCTAATTTTTGACATTTTGACACACAGATTTTTAGCATGCAATCCTCTTTGGTTTCAGCACAAGAAAAACACAAAAACGGGCAGAATTGAAACAAGAACAATGATGAAACAAGAACAGCAGCAAGACGACGCAAAACAGCAATCCATTCGGGATGATTTCGAAGCAAAATCAGCTAAGAATTATATATATTTTCAGCACAAGAATTACGAATAAAAGAGCAGAATTTGACATGAAGAAACAACAGCAAGAATGACTCAAGAACAGTAGAAGATGACACTAAAATAGCAAGAAAAAATGCAACAAAATTCAGCAAGACGAATAAGAACAAGACGCAAAAATGAAAAGGTGTAACCTGAATTTTTATGCAGCAACCGGTGCTCTGATACCAATTGAAGTGGATATGATTGAGGTTTGAAGTCCTGGACCACCGAGTACACACACAACTTCGGATCGTGTTGCAATAAATTCAAACCAACGCAAAAAGACACAACAAAAACAACAATGCGGAATACAAATCAAGGGGAAACGAAAAGATTTGTCAATTAGCCAACAAAAACCCCATGTTTATTACAAACAAATTAACCTAGCTCGTTTAAATCTTGAGACTAAACTAATAGGTTTGGGTTGTTCCTGAAATCAAGAACTGGAAGGCTCACTTAAAGATCTTAGCTAAAGGCTTGCGGATTCTATTGAAGAACAACTTAAATAAATTGTACTTCAAAGGATTCAAACACAAAGTGTTTGGAATTTTAGCAAAGCTAAGATTCTTATTTCTTCTATTTTCAAAAAAAAAAACGTACAAAGATTTGCCTTAAATAGGCTACAAGAATTTGTGAAAAGGAAACCTTAGCAAGAAAACAATTCCAACTTGAATTGCACTTCTCTAACCAATTCCAATTTTAGGAAACTTCCAAATTAAAGTTTATAACTAGCAAACTAACTTACTTTTCTAAATTAAACCACTCGGCTTCCTTAAAGAATTTCACACTGTTTTTTCCCTATAAAGTAGGAAATTACTTTTTTAAAACAAATTACTTTCCATTATCATGCAAGATAATTGGACTTAGTAATTAACTAACTCAAAACCGAATTAATAAAGCCTATTAATTAAAGTTTGACATTAATTTATTAAAAAGAAAATAAATCATATTTTAATCAAGAGTGGCATGATCCATAAATGGCAAAGCCCAAGCATGCCATCTTGGTCTTCAATGTGATTGCTTCATGAATACTCTTCAAGGTGGCATTTCTTCAAGTTCCAATATAGAACTCTTAGAAACATTTTTATGAATTGCGATTGAAGAGATATTCCGAATAACTTCTTCTTGAGATACTGACACCATGTGAGGAACTTCTTCAAGATCGCTCAAATCTCCACAATGTTTTGATAATAATGTTTGTAAGGCGGTTTTCAGCCTCTTGCTCCTTGATCTTGTCATTGGACCATAAAGATTCTCCAAAGGATCATGTGAAGTCGGCCTTGGCACCATGAACATGGACGGATTGTCATCATCATCAGTAAGCTAAAAAATGGATGCATCAACAAAGTAGTTTTCCACCATGTTAGCAATGTCATTAAAATTTTCACATCTTGGTCATCTAGACTAAAATGCGGAACTTCTTGAGTCTTTTCTTTCTTAAAAACACAAAAAGCATTATCATAAATTAACAAGGGTATCTCATTTTGTACTTCTTGTGAGTCACCATGTAAACTCTTAGATTCATTTTTTGTTTCAGGAGTTGGTGCCTCAACAAGAGTCTCAATCAATGTGTGGACTTTCTCATTGGCAATTGCAACATTATTTTTGTTCATGCTATCCCAATGATCATCAAGATGTGTCTCCGTACAATTCACAAGGCAATCAGTAGGAGAAGCATCTAATGAATGGCTATCAACATCATTTGACTCATGGAATTCCATAAAATTAATGCAAAACACAGCATTGGACACATTTCTAATCATGTCACTAATAAACCACAAGGCTCTAATTTCATCAGTATCAAGCTCATCACAGAAGACATCATTCTTGATAGAACAGATAAAATTTGACTCATGCAACAAAGGTTCATCAATAATGGATTTTTGTGACACAACCTCAATATTTGTAGATGCCATCTCCCTAGGATTCTTTTCCCCACATTCCCCATTAGCTTGCATTTAAAAATGATACTCCTCAGGAGTTGGAATTCTAGCAATTAGAGGTGTACCTTTTTTATAGCATGTTGGAAACTCTTCTTCTTGAGAAAATCTCATTTCCTCCTTTTGGGGCCTCTATCGAATCTTTCTAAAATATGAGAAAGCATGTCTTCCATAGAGAGTCTTTGGTTTCCAATGAGATCCAACTTCTTGTTTTTTGCTTGATTATGCAATTGCTCCTTATATGGTAGTGGAGAGAAGTCCCTAAATATTCTAGATGTAGGTCGTGTGTCAACCACCCGAATTGGTGGGCAAAAATGATAAGACTCAAAATATTCCCCATACCACCTAGACATACTCGAGTACTTGTGGTGTGCACTATCTTCTTTCAATTGACTTCCAGTTTCCTGTACTTGCCACAAATAAACCAAAGTAGACAGAACAAAACACAAAAACAAAAAAAAACAACAAAATTTACCAAAATGAAACATAACAGAAAATAGAGAAAATCACAATTCAAGAAACTGCGCCTTCCCCAGCAACGATGTAAAAAATTGATGCAAGATATCGCGTGCTCACCACTTTATCCCTATTTAACTATAGCAAGTGGTGGTAGGGTTTCGTTCCATAGAAAAGAGAATGGTTTCAAGAGATTTTGAGAGTTGCTCTGTACGTCGTCACAGAAATAAAACTACAAGAACAGAGATTAAACTGTAAACGCAAATAAAGAGGAAATGATGCTCTAGAGTTCCTTCACCGGATGAATGCTCGCCTAGACAACTCATGCAATGCAATTAACCTGCGTGCAAAACTTTAGAGGAGAACTCGTTGCTTAGAATTCTAAACTACGGTAAGCATGTCGACCATGCTATAACCTAGGCTTCCTGTTATCATTCTTTCCTATGTCGAGGCCCAAGAACAATGCATTCACACTGCAACTTCTCAATTCCCTGGTTCTAACTACTCTAACAATTAACTCCTAAAGACTTTCTATGGCGAGGCCTAAATTTAGGTTCTTAGGTCTTCATTAGCACCAGAGGATTTCTTTACACTTTGATCTAAAGAATTCAATGATCTAAAATTAGCATGGTGACCGCATCTTAGAAAATGAGCAATCGAAGTAAGTGCAAAGACTCAATAATTCATACTCCAGTTCTCATTTCAGAAATTCTCACAAACATTGTCGAATTAAGCTTCAATTTAGGATGTCGACCGCAATTAAAGTTCAGTTAAACAATACCAGTGCAAATTCATGAAATTTAACAGAATTTATAGAGTAAAATATTGCATAAGATTATGTTAATCGCATTGCATTGAGTAGTCTAAATTAAGCATTCATCCATCGGAACCCTAGAACATCACAAGTTTAGCCAAAAAACTCCATTCTCATCTCATAATCGTCGAAATGCAATATTAAACAATTCATCTCCACTAGATTGGAAGAATTTATCTATTAAATTGCTGAGAATTGTTAAATGCTTCGTTAATTGAGAATCGAATTGCAATAATTGGTCCAAAGGTTTGATCAAAATAAAAAATAGAGATCAATTTCAAGTGAGAGAAAATTCAAGAGAGGAAAAATCTAGAGAGAGAAATTCCCGCTCACAAGTTCTCGAATAATCTCTGGATCCCAAAAGTCAAAAGTCCCAAGGATAATGACAGAACCCTCTATTTATAGAGGTCTAAGGCTTAATCTACACGGTAACGTAAACTAAATAGCTAATTACAAACATGTCACTGTGAGAAAGATCTGTCAAAAATTATGCACGTGCGCTTCGCTTCAGGTCGACAAAGTCACTCCTGCATCTCACTCCTTTGAGCCAAAGTTCTTCACGCCTGCATTTTGCACCTCATGCTTCCGAGCCTCACTCGATCACGCTTCCAAACTCCACACAAGACAAGGTAAGTTTCAATTCTTAGAAAAATTTCTAAATATCAAAATCAGAATTACATGGCGCGGCCACACCATACAAATATTTTCAAAATCAACTCTTACCATGTAAATGAGATGCATGTTGTGTGTAATAAGTGTTGTTCTCATGTGCATGAGTGCTATTGTACACTTGGATTGCTTTGTTTGTGCATGAGTGCATTGTGGTGCAAGTGATGCATGTGATACTTGTGCATGTGTGGAGTAGTGTGAACTAACATGGCAAGAGTTGTGCACAAAGGAATGCTTATGTGTGTATAAGTTGTACCCTTGATGTCCATGTGTAATGAGCTTGAGTTGTGCATGTAGTGTACTAATAACTAGTGAATGGCCGAGTGAAAGCGTGCAATGCGTAACAAACCTGGGCTGTGTGTATAGTGTCGTGAACTAACGCACGGCATGTGCAAGGTGCAAGGCTACCGCACCTCATGGCACGGCATCTCATGTTGTCCCGTGGCCGAGCTGCGCGTGCGATGAGCGCTGCCTGTGTGCGTGAGTGTGCCATGCTGTATACAGTCCGCACACAACGTGTGTGCATGTTCGCGTGCATGCATGTGGGCTGTGTGCGAGGTATGTACGACGTGTGTGTGGGTTGAGTGTGCGATACGCGTGAGTGTGCCGAACGTAAATACTGAATGTGTTCGCTGCTATGCACAATTGTGTGGTAATGAGTGCATAAATGTGCAATGAGTGTGTGCAAAGAGTGTGCGGGTGGTGCGGTGAAAGTGAAACAAGTGTGTGCTTGGTGTGTGCCTAATGATGTGTCTTCATGCACACACTTGAGTTTTCATGCAACACTAATTTTCGCCCTTTTCACTGAATAGCAATACACACAATTCATCATATACAATTTTGCACACGAAGCACTAAAACACAACAAAAGCCAAGTAAAACTAACATAAAACTAGCATTTTCAAGTGAGTATAAAACTCACTTATCAATTCTTTCCTTGTTCTTTAACCTAAAACACACGTTTGTCTCATTTAATCAACAATTTTTTATCTTTTTCCTCATTTTAGTACTCTAAGTTGTAACCCACATAAAATGCACAAATTGACACATAACATCACACAATTGCATGAGAACAAGTCAAAAGCTAAGCAGAATAGCACATATAAGTCGGTATAAAACCGACTTATCAGATGCCCACATTTATACTAAAGAATGTGTAAAGTGCCAAAAAGTTGGCAATATCAACTCGAGAAATGAGATGCCCCTCTACAATATGCAAGAGGTAGAGATCTTTTATGTGTGGGGATTGGACTTCATGGGAGCACTACCATCATCTTATGGCAACACATACATCTTGGTGGTTGTGGATTACGTGTCCAAATGGGTGAAAGTGCTAGCATTACCCAACAATGAAGGAAAGGGCATGATCAAATTCTGAAGAAAGAATATATTCGCATGTTTTGTTACACCCAGGGCCATAGTGAGCAATGCTGGAACACATTTTTGCAATAAAGCATTGAAGCTGTGTTCAGGAAATATGGGGCCAGACATAGGGTTTCCACAGCTTATCATCCACAAACCAATAGGCAGGCTAAAATCTTGATTAAAAAATCAAAAAGATAGTCGGGGTAACAAGAAAAGATTGCACAACAATGTTAGATGAAGCACTATGGGCATATATAACAGCTTTCAAGACACAAATAGGTACATCCCCATTTTGACTGGTGTATGGTAAAACATGCCACTTACCTCAAGAGTTGGAATATAAAGCTTTCTGAGCAATCTGAACATTGTATATGAATGAGAGGAATTTCGAAGAAAATAGAATGTTGGAACTTAACGACTTGGAAGAATTTAGATTAGAAGCCTACATGAATGCTAAAATCTAAAAGGAAAAAGTAAAAAAAATGGCATGATAAGGCAGTAATACCCAAAAAAATTTCACAGAGGGCAACAAGTGCTCGAATATGAAGCAAGTTTGAGGTTGTTCTCTGGAAAATTAAGATCAAGATGGAAGGGACCCTACCTAGTTAAGAAGGTCTTCCCGTATAGGATAGTAGAAATATGCCAAGAACTACATGGAAAGATATGGAAAGTTAATGGGCATCAATTAAAGTTATTTATCTTAGGAAGGGAGCAAGAGAGGGAACTCCCTAAACATAGGGATGAACTCTCAAAGTAACTAAAAGAAGGGAAACAATAAGTCTGGCATGAGACAATAAACTTAGCAGTTATGAGAGGCAACCCAATCCTTATTATTGCATGGGAAGGCACATAAGGAAGTGCAAAAAGAAGCCAACACTTCTTCCACTCAGGAAGAGAAAGCACCACACTCTCCCATTGATCCAAACATGGAAACTCAAGTGTCTTGAACACTTTTCAGGGAGTCACTTTCCACATTTAATCTCTTTCTATTTAAATATTGAAAGATCTTAAGTGTGAGAGGGAGGGAATAAGTGTGGAATTTGTGATCAAGTGTGCTTTCCTTTTGTGGTTTATTGTCAAGAAGTGAAGTTGTTTACTTGGTTGATGCCTATTCTTGAAGTGAGGATTTAAATCCAAGATGGTGCTTCAGATGCAAGAATCATGTTTTGTATTTAGTTTTTTGTTTATTTCTTTCTAAAAAATTGTATCTAGGATTAAAACCCTAGTTGTTTATTTTGAAGTTATTACAAATATAAGTGTAGTTTGTGCAAATGTCTCCTTTGCTCAATAATATGTTTAATCATATAAAAGTGCAGTAATTTAGTTATGTGGATTGATATGCCCATCATAACGTTTATTTTTAATGGTTAAGGAAAAACTCATTACTAAATAGTAATTATGGACTCTAGGTGTGGAAAGTTCAAAACCTTAACAAACATTGTCAATAAGCACATATGAAGATTTTATGTGAAAAGTTAGGCTCTGGAATAGATAAAACTTAATCTTTTCAAATCATAATGAATAAAAGTGACACTGCAACTTAAGAAGTCCTTGGAAGCTAGTGTAAACTAACTAACATCACAAGAGAGGAAATGGCACCTAAGTTTTGTAGCACTAATTGTTTTTATCCTCTTTATCAAGATTGGACTTTCTATCTTTAATGTATGCTCATACTCTAGGAGATTGCTCCAGACTGTAAATGTGAAAGGGAGAACTCGTATGATGAGGAATATGCCATAAAGAAAGGCCAAATTTAATAAATCGAGTACTCAAAGAAAATTGTGACACTTGGTGATGTAAACTTCATTTAAGATGTGACACTTCAAAGAAAGAATGAATAAAAGTCCCATGGATCTTGAATGATGTGAAAAAGTGCATGACGAGAATACAAGTGATTATCAAGAAGAAGATACACTTGTTTAGATTAAACTTTATTGAGTTTCATTGAATACATGATCTAGACTTGCACTATAAATACCTCATTTCCACTGCCAACATAAGGAATGTTAATGTTTTGAATGAGTACTACTAGTTACATGATTATTATGAAGTATGTTGTGATTCCTTTGCATTTTGAATTTCTAATGAATAAGGGCATTAAATCCATTAACTTTATGAAAAGCACTTCAAAATGATTCGCATATTCTTGTGCCTTGGAGTCATTAATTTGTTAAGTGTTTTTTAAGGCAATGGCCCTCTTAGTGGGTTGCGGATGCCAGCCCCTTGTTTTATTAATTTACGAATGTGTGAGGCCAAAATTATCTCTTACACCAAGATAATATAATGAGCACTATTCTATGAAATACACGTAAATGAAATTCGAAATAGGAACCCTCTAGAACACATGAGCGTAGCAATCACAAACACTTTCAAATACGAAAATTAGAACATTCAATTGATCCGTATTAACGCATCCTCTAACCTCTCGAGGTAGTTCTTGGAATAAGCAATATTGAGTGTCTCATTGCAAATCACATCATTTGTTAGCAAGTTTGTTTGCCGGTTGATTAGCTTCATGATAAATATGTGAAATATTCACCATATAAGTCAACCCTCGAATTGTCTCCACAAGCTTTTAAAGCTTCCATGGGGTAGCACTCACCCCTTTAATAATCCGGACAGTTATCATAGAATCCGTCTCCACCAGTACTCGCATTAGTTCTTTACCCCTGAAAAGTTCTAATCGTCCTAAGTGTGATAACATCTCCGCTTACAAGCTAGTAACAAACTGGTATCCCATAGATCGCGCACTAATAAATTTGCTGTCAGGATCTCATACAAAAGCACCACCCCTATTGAATCCTGGATTACCCCTAGAGCAACCGTACATGTTCAATTTGTATGCCCCACACTCCGACCGAACCCACACCACACGCACACATTGGAGTGTATGCGAGTATGATTGAAAAAACTCCACAGTATCACGCAATTTCATTGGGAAAGTCATTTTAGGGAAGTACAATTTCCAAATAACTCGTAAGTCCCAGATTACACGATGATGAATATACCCAATAGATACAAAAATCCCATCAAAAAATGCATTTGTCCTCCAATGTCAAATATGCCACAAAAATAAATAAGGAAGAATTATGAAGACCAGCTTACTAAATTTGTTTCCACACAATAACCACCAATCAACACACCTCATTCGCCAACCACCATCCATATACCGAATTCCACATGATGAAACAAAAAATCTCCACACCTTATCCTCAATACCCCCAAGTAATAAGCAATAATCAATGGACTTCTTTATAGGATTAGGACAACACAGAAATGGGAAAGAACCGTGAAACCCCACATTTGCCAACCACTCCGAGAACGGAATGCACCCATAGTACAAGCGTAATAGGAAGAAAGAAACGTTCAAACAGATCCTTTTTGCGCCAAATTTATTAAAAAATTGAACTAAAGTATATTTGATCCTCTCAACCTCATATGTAGACTTAATCGAAAACTGGCTATCCTGTATCCCCATCCAAATCACAGTTGGCGCATTTGATGAAAGCGACATCTTCAACAAATCATTTCTTATCGTAGATGGTAGTATATCCAAATAAGTACTGAAAGCGAGTTGTCGCTACTCGTCAATTTATCCTATTTCACTAACTATAGTAGCAGTGAGCAAGGTATCGTATCCACAGGGAAAAGGAGGTATCAAGAAATTTGTTATTGCTCTAGCAGTAGTCACAATGGTAATCTCAAGTAATGAAATAAAAAGGAACTCACAAGATAAAATCAATTGCAAAATGAAACTATCACAAGATAAACACTAAGAAGTAAAATGGAAAGCTCTCACTAGATTGAAACAAATAATCTAAGGTTTCTTCCGGGTAAATACAACTTATCAGCACAGTACTACTAACATACAATCATATCAATTGAGGAGAAGAGCAACCAGGAGACCTAATCACAGTTGGCATGGCCACCACACTGTAACCCTAGCCTCCCATCACCATCCTATCCTATGGGAGGCTTAAGGATGGTGACTAGAACCTATAGTCTTCTCAATTCCCTACCTGAATTACTCAAGCAACTATCTCCTAGAATCTCCCATGGTGAGGCCTGATTCTAGCTTGTAAATTTATCATTCAAGTTAGAAAATCTCTTATCACCTTGTTCTCACAACTTCACAGTCTAAGAGCTTCCTATGGTGAGGCCTAGCTCTAAGACATGTACAAATGCAATCAGGTTTAAGAACTCTTGCACTCTCTGGTTCTCATTCATGAATTCTTAGCCGAATCTTATGAATTAAGATTCAACTCAGCATGATGACCGCAATCAAATCTCATTTCAACAAATTCAGATCAAAAGCATGAACTTAACAAGTTTACAAATTCACTCAAGAGAATGTTGTATTTCTCTCCTTAGATTGTTAATTATACTGCACTTTATCAATTCAACCAAACATTCACCCATTAGAAACCTAGATTATCATACAATTAGCCACAATACTCCATTTCCAATTCACGATCAATGAATTGGAAGACTAAACAGTTCATTTCATCAATTGGAAGAGTTTACCAATTAAGATGTCTTAAAAGCTTCCAAATGTCAAAAGGATTGTGAATTGCCTTCTCAATTGCAAGGAGATTTACAATAACCGGAACAATTCCTCGATCGGAATCCAAAATGGAGCTTCAAAAGCTAGAGAGTGAAACTAGAGAGAGAAAGTAGATCTCACAAATTTATTCCCGCCCTCTCTAGATCAAAAGTTGGTTACAAAATAAACCCTAACTAATGGATGAATTAATTGTCCAGGGATCTCTCCATTTTTTTTCCACATATTAACTACGTCTCCTATATATAGAGTTAAGAGAATGTAACTAATACGCAACCGTAAGATATCTACATTATTACAAGAGTGCCCTCCAAAGAAATGGCTAAAATCATCCCAAGAAGTGAAAATTTGAAGTTGAAGAACATTTCCCAGCAATCTAGTGCCTTTGGCCTTCCGCGGAACACGCCTTCATCACCCTCGTCGTCCACAGCGCGCCTCCCAACCAATGAGCTTCACGCCTTCACTCCTCAGAAATCCAAGTGAAGAAATCAGAACAATCCAGCGCCTTCAAGCTTGGACTCTTCACGTCTTCAGCGGCTCCGCGAACCTCCAAACAGTCGACCCCTTACGAAATTGCGCCTTCCAGCCCCGAAGAAGCATGCCTTTATCCGCCTTGCTGAACCTAAAATACAGAACTTCCATACTTAGAAAATTTTCATCCTCAAGCGCATAACGCTTTATGGCAGCAATGTCCAGCCAAAATCTGACCATGATTCACTGTGAATTAGGGAAATCCTAAAACATGAATGTTGTAGCCCTATATCTTAGCTTGCCATAGCCGTTTGAATCACCCAATTCGGAGCTAAGAAGAGAAAGCTGTGGCCGGAATACTGAAGTGTGGCAGAGAAGAAAATTGCATGACGAGACCTCGCGGCGAGACCTCGCCACCCAAGTATCAATGGCATGCCTTTACCTACTGCTTTGGAGATTGGATTAAGAGAAATCATGCAACCCACCAAAGTGGATCATCAATTGGTGAACCTCACTCAAGTAAGATCAGTGGTAAGAGTGCAAAATGTCATGGTGTGAGTGCACCATTTTTTGTTCCCCACCAATTTCTTCATCATCGACATGCAAGAAGATGGGAAGCCCCAATTATATTAGGAAGACCTTTCTAGCAACTACAAATTTCCTCATTGGAGTGACGAAAAGAATCATAACATTCAAGGTGGGTGACCAAGAGTTAACTCTCAAAAATAGAAAGGAAAGCCCAATGTAAGAGTGGAAATTAGGCCAAGGAGAAGTTCAAAGTAAACTTGAGAAATCCAAATGTTCAAGGGAAATGCCTTGTCAAGTGACTACCAAAGCACAAGCTAGGAGATCTTCAAGATTTGACCTTGGAGACATGGGAAATCAAGAGAATGCCCACATCTCCAGGGTTGAAAATTGAACATCTCCTAACATTTTCCTTGATAATAACATGGCTAGATATTTCCCTTGAACATTTTTATTTTTCAAGCTTACTTTGTACTTCTCTTTATTTCAATTTTCTCTCTTGCATTGGTTTTTCCTTTCCATTTTGGAGAGTTAATTCTTTATTTCCCACCTTAAGGGTAATGATTCTTTTTTTCACTCCAATCAAGGCAATTCTAGTGGCTAGAATGGGTCTTCCTAAGATAATTAGAGCTTCCCTATCTTATTGCATGTCAATGATGAAGACATTGATTAGGAATACAAAGTGATACACCTGTACCATGACATTTTGCACTCTTCCACTGGTTTTACTTGAGTGGCATTTTCTTATTGAAGATCTACCATTAGGGGTTGCATGATCTCTCCTAAACCAATCTCCAAGGTAGTAGGCAATGGCATGACATTGAAGCTTAAACCAAGATCACAAAAGGCATTCTTGAACTTTCTTGATCCAATTCCACATGGAATGATGATGCATCCGAAGTCAATAGTCTTAGGGGGTAGTACTTTTTGGAGATGATTTCCTTTCACTAATATCACCCTTTTTGCATGAGTCACTCCATAGTTAGTTAGAGCTCTCTCAAATGAATTGGTGTGTTTTAATGAAGCTTTAAAGTCATCACTTGGTGCACTTATGAAGCTTGCTTCAAAATTTTTAATTTTTGACATTACATCTTCTTCTTGCTTTATCCTTGCTTTTTCCATAAATTCTAAGACTGAATGGGCTGTCACATAGTTCTCATACTTTAATATGTTAGGGTCGGATTCCAAGGATTCACTTTTCTCTTCCTTTATATTGCTAGCTTTGAACTCTTGTCTCACTTTGTAATCTTTCTCATGCTCACTGTCATTTTCAATATCTTTCTACATGGTGTCTTCCTCCTCAACCTGACTTTTTTCTTGTGAGCTTTCCTCAATCCCAATCATCTTTTCTGAAATTATATATATAGCATTGCATTGCTCTTTACCCTTGGGATTGGGGAATGTTTCTCTTGTCAAAGCATCTTGAAGTCTCTGTTAGATAGTTTGGGTGAGTTTCCCCACTTGAGTCTCCAGGTTTTTAATCACAGCCCCATAGTGCTCAACGTTTTTTACTTCTTGTGTTAAAAACATATTCACCTTCTTGAGGAGTTCCATGATGGGCTTCAATTGTTCAATTAGCTCACTGAGAGCCTCTTCCTAAGTAACTTTCCTTTTTTCATTCTCTTGAGGCTTCACCTTTTTTTCACCCTGTTCTTGGTTGAAGTTCCATTTGTAAAAGCCTCATTATGAGGATCTCTCTTGGTTTCCATAATTCCAATTATTTTTCCTTCTCTATTGGTTATTGTTGTTGTAATTGGAATTTCGGTTGAAGTTTTCCCCGTAATTGATAGACTCTTCTTGGGCAAACTTACATTGATCCATATAGTGATCTCTATGGTAAAGTTCACAAAGTAGAAGTTTCTTTCTCCCAAATGATGCTTGCAAAGTGGACAGTGTTTTGCTTTTCTACAAGCTGAGCTTCCAAGTATAAACTTTTATCCATCTCCATTGCTCCAGCTTGCCTTCTTTCTGGTGAACTCCTTCCTCCTGGTCACATAAACTCATTTTCTACAATCTTGTTGAGCAATTCTTGCACTTCCTTAACAGGCTTGGCTCTTAAAGATCCCCTAGCAATTGTATTCACATGATTCATGGTTGATGGTGTGAATCCATTGATTAAAATGTTTAGCTCCCTACCAGCTTCAATTCCATGGTTTGGACATTTTCGCAAAAGTTCCTTCAATTAATTCCATATCTCATAGAATGCATTTTCTTCAAATTGGCGAAATTGTAAAATTTCCACTCTCAGCTTGTCCATTCTTACCGGAGGAAAGAACTTGGCGATGAACTTCTTCGTTAAATCCTCAAAATTTTCACACTTTGAACCTTCACTATCGTTGTACCAATTCTCAGCTAGGCCTTAAAAGGATAAGGGAAACAATGTTCTTTTAAAGGCATCATAAGGAATCTTATTCATTATGCAAGTCTTGCAAACCTTGATAAATGAAGTGCATTGGGGTCCTCGCTGCTTAATACAAGAATAATAGCCCTATTTTGGATCAAACTTTTCGATTGTGAAGGAATCATATAACTCTCAGCCTCAACAGGACATGCATCGTTTTAAGTTTGGAACCTTGGCTTATAAAAATCTCCGAAGTAGTTTCTAGGTTGCTCAGCCATAGGTGGGCCCTCTTTCAATTCCTTTCTCAAGGATTTCTCAAGTTTTTGATTCAAAGTGAATTCAGGTATTCCATTTGATCTCAAAGACCTAGGCATGCAATAAAATCACCAATGAAGGTTGAAACACAAGACAAAAAAAAGAAAAATAAAGTATAGACAAAGAGTAAAACAATACAGTCAAGATATGTGTAAAGAGTAACTACGCAACTAATCAAAAGCTTGGAGTTCATGAAACAAATCACAAAAAATAGCTTACCGTCGCCGGCCCAGCAACAGTGCCAACTTGTCGACTACCAAAAAAACACTGAAAAAAAGGCACAAATGGGATATTAGTTAGAAGGAATTGCTTGTTACTTTATTCCTGGCAACAGTACCAACTTTTCAAACGTATGCTTTGGTCGATGTGTTTATAGACTACAAGTAAAATTTGCAATCCTACTCCAACTTTTAGAAGGGTGAGTAAGGTGTTGAACCCACAGTGATGTACACTAGCTATATGATGTGATAAATTCAATGAACATGAAGAAAATCATAAAATGTGCAAATAAAAAATAGATCAAAAGAAGATGTAATCACGAGAATATCAAGGTATTCAAATGGAGAAAGAGTGGTGTTCTTGAGACTGTGTTTTGATAGATTCCATCTAGTGAACTACTAACCTTGTGTTGAGTTACAATGATTAATCTATGGGGTAAAAGATAGTCCTTATAGAACGGTCTTAAGGCGTCTTGGCAGATATACCTTGGTCAAAACTCATGAATTCTGTCATTCCCTTGACAGAGATAAGTTTGAATTATTTTTTAAACCACAACCCGTGACAATAGCCAACTACCCTATTAGTTTCCTGTATGTTCATTTAGTATTAATAGAAATCAGGGTCCTCCCATTGGCAGAAGCAAGGACCCTTTGATCTCAATAAAAACAAAGTATCCTTCTATTCTCTATATGCAAATTCCTAATCATTCTTCCAAACTGGATACAATGATAGATTCATTTAAACCATATAAACTTGTCTTATTTATGGTGGTCTATACTTCTCTAGGGTAATCACCATATGATTCATCTTTCAATTACATGTAAGCTAACTTGGAAATTAATTAAACACATAACAAACATGAAACCCTTGAACTCCTCTTCAAAGTCATAGTTTAGGAATAAATGAATCCAGATTTCACAAGTCCATCATTCTCAAAACACATAAATGGATTAATCATCATTATTCTCAACACAGGACTTGGATTTCATAACTCATAACACTTTTCCCATGAACGCCATAGTTATTTAGCCTTTCATAGCAAAAATCAATTCACAAGACAAAGCAAAAGCAAAAAAAATTAGAAATTACCTATATGTGCGAAGGAATAACTCTCAAATTTCTTTTAAGTCAATGAAAGATCTAAGCTTTACTTGTATTAAGGTAATCGTTAGTAAATGTATTACAATAGAAGCGTAATGTCTCTTTTCCAAGTGATCTTTGCTTTGGGTCTATGGCCTAAGCTCTTACTTTCTAGCCTAAAATAATGGAATTCTCAATTTTGTAATCTTACTAACCTCTAGAACTTTGTAACCTCTTAAAAGGGTATGAAAAAGTTCTGTTTATACTAATCATGACAATTGGAGAAAAAGAAAATATACTTCTATAATATACAAAAAGTACCTATGTTAGTACAAATGATTTATAAGGTGATCCTTCTTGGGGAGCAAGCCTTTCTTCTTAAGCCCTTCCCTTAGATGTTATCCAAGATGTTTCTTTTTTTCTTTGAGGTTATTTCTTACGTTTTTGGATCCTTGGATGTCATCCCTTAAGTATGTATCTTGGGTTGAGCTTTCATTATGATGAACCTTTGCTTAAGTATCATTTGCACTGTCCCGAGAGGAACAAAAGTTAAGATCATAATACATAAGTAAGAAAAAGCATGAATAATGGCCTATGTTCTAAGCTAAACATTTACTAATCGTTTCTAATGTGAAAAATAACAAAATCAAATTTAACATTATTTAGTAGTTATGTGGAATCACTTAATCTAACTATTAATACTTAGGTTATTACAGTTAATATTTAGGATAAACTAAGTAACACTGTTTTAATCCAGCCCTCCTTTAACCGAAATAGGACATAATTAGAGTTTAATTATGGGTGAGCTAGTTAAACTAGGTCAAATGTGGTCAACTTAGTTAAATTTAGTCAAAATAGGTCAACCATTCAAACTAAGTCAAACTAGGTAAAACTAGTCACACTAGGGTTTAACAAACCTAACTAGGGTTAACTAAGTTTTGTAGGTTTTTTTTAGAGTTAACTAGGGTTAACTAATCAAACTAGGTCAACTAGTGTTAATTTGACTAAACAAGAGCATAAGGTAAACTAGTTCTATTTTGGCCAAACTAGTGTTAACTATGTCAAACTATAACAAACCTAGTGAGACTAGCCAAAACCAAGGGTTCTAGCCTAAGTGTACTATAGTGCTTATGGTTCATATGGGTTAATATTGGTCATGGACTATGCCTTATGATCCATGCTGGGAAGGTTATAAAGTGCTTCCAAGACTGTGTGTCTGGGTCTGAGATAGGTTCCTTAGAGAGATTCTAAGTACCTAGAGGTGAATAGATGGTTCCTACATGTGCTAACACCTAACACACACAATCTTTTACAGAAAACATATTTAAAACAAGGATATATACTGTATTTCTTACTTGGCATGGTTTTCATAGAAGAACGATATGAAAAACTATAAACTACAAGAAACAAGTGGAAAATTGCGCAAATGTAGTGTAGTTCTTCCATGGCATAGTTCCCAAGGTAGAAGTGTGTATGTGTGCAAGTGTTTTGGTGTTTTTAGTATGTGAAGGTGAGAATTAAGTGTATTTCTATTGTGGCAAAGTTGCCACGGCAGAACTATGCATGAAATCCTACAAAATCCATGAAATACAAGTGTGTGTGTGTGTGTGTATTTTAGTGTAGTTCTACAATGGCATGGGTGCTATGTAAGAACTATTCTTGTGTGTGTGTTTTTTGTTATAGGAGTGGTGTGTATGAGTTTTATGTGTATTTATGTTGTGGCATATGTGCCACAGCAGAAGTGTGTGCAAAATGACCTAAACTACTCAAAAACCTAAGCGTTCGTGTATAATAGTGTATTTCTATTACCATAGCAGAAGTCCTCTATTTTGTGTATGTTTTTTGTTTCTAGGGTAATGTGTGTGAGTATGATGTGTATTTCTGCCATGGCAAGAGTATTCATGAAAACTACCTATATGTTCCTAAGAATGCCAAAATGTGCAAAGTGTGTGAAGTGTTAGTCCAGTATTGCCATGACACCAATGCCACGACCAAAATAATCTAGGATGCTTAAGAATGAAGTTTAAAATGAAAAATGAAGAAAACCATACTGTATATCTACCGTGGCATTCCAAACTACACAAAAAAATGAAGAAAGATGAGGAGTGGGTAACAAAATGGCAAAAGATACATTTTTGTGATCATTTGGTGCCACGGTAGAAGTGTGCTTTATTATGTGATAAGTTGGTTTTATACCAACTATTTTGTGCTATATCTCTTTGCTTTTGTCTTGTATTTTATACAAATATATGGTGTCTTATGCTGTTTTACACATATATGTGGTTTGTGATGTGGAAGTGTTAAATGGTATAAAAGGGCGAAAAATGACGAGGAAATGAGTAAGGTGTGTCTAGGATTGGAAATTAAGGAAACCCTAAACATGCTTGATGCTTATTTGGCAAAATTAGGATTTGGTTAGATTGGTTGTGCAATTTGTTTTGAGTGTAACTCTTTCAATACTGATCCAAATGAGGTAAGCTTGGATGTTTTGAAAAGCTCTATGAGAGTACTCTATTACTTATGTTTTAACATCTTTCCAATTCTGTGTGCAAGCATGAGAAACGGGGGCTTTTTGTATGATTGTTGTTCTTAGGGTTTTCATTATTGAATTGATTGTCACAGTTTGGTAAAATGGGTATATCTTGAGCTACAGGTATTTAATGATGCTGATTCGTAAACCAATGGAAAGCTTAGAGGAAGATCTAGAACTTCTATGTTCACCGCCAAGTCTAATTCAGGGGCTAAGGCACACTTATTTGGCATGGAAATAGAGCATTGTGCTAAAATTGACACTTAGCCACATATATGCTCTTACATTTGCACCCACCTCACACTTCACTTTGCACGGCATTTGCACTCACATGCACGACGACCTCACCTTGCCCTCACTGCCGTTATGCACACAAGCACCCACGTAGACCTCGCCGCCATATTCTCACCACAAGCACACACTCACACCGTGCGGCGAGGTCACCTCCACGCAACACGTGTATTCATTGCCGCACATCATGTGTGGCGAGCTCGCACACCTCGCTGCAACATCACGCGGTGAGGTCATTGCATAGCCGCGCACACATGCGCGTGGTACTCACTCACGCACACACCGCGCGCAGCCCTTGCACATGAATTGGAAGTATCTGAAGCAATTGAATTGGTAAATTCTTTCCATATGTTGAAAATGAACTGTTTTGGATCACAAATTGTCGAATGTGAAATGAGAATGGAGTTTTGTAGCTAAATTGATGATATCCTAGGGTTTTAACCGGATAACTGTGAAATTGAATCGTGAGATGCTATGCAATTGACTTAATCTCTACGAGAGAGTTCATACATGTTCGTAATTGTTAGAAAATATGTAATTTCATAATAATTATACTTGTGATGGTTGAAGTGAACTTAGATCGCGGTCGCCATGTCAGTTCGATGTTTAATTCACCATTAACAATGGAATTTGCATGAATTGTGGACTGTATGTATGAATATGGAGTTTCTTTGTCTGTTTGGAATAGTTCATGATCCGATATGTGGTCGTCATGCTAATCTGAGGTCATTGAGTCTAAAGAAGTGAGCGAAGAATGACTAAATGTTGCTAGTTGGAGTTAAGACATTCAAATCAGGCCTCGTCATGGGAGATTTGAGGTTTTGCATGTTTAAATAGCTAGTAACTTGTAGTTGAGATGTTGCGGAAATGCATTCATTTTACTTAGGCCTCGACATGGGAAAAGTGAAATGTTAGGGAGTGTAGAGAACACTGTGGTCGACATGCCGAGTGTTATTAGCCTCTCAGGCAACATTCATCTCCTCCTAATTTTTCTTGATTTGGCATGAGGTCAATTGTGTAGCGATCGTGTTTAATTCACAGTTGTCTGGTTCACAAACTCTAGGATATCTGCTTTAGATCTTGGTATTTCTCACTATTCTTCTTGCTAGTTGCCTTACTAATTTTACTTTGCTGAGTGTTTTTATTATTTTGCTGAATCTTGATCTTGTGCATTTGGCAACACAGTTTGAGTAACACTTCGAATTCTTGAACCAAATCTCCCTTTCTTGTGGATACGATCCCCACTCATCACTACTATGTTAGTTTAGGGGAAAAATTGCAAGTACGCGATACGCTTGTCAATTTTTGGCGCCGTTGCCGAGGAAGGCACGATTTCTAGAATTTGATTAAGTGTTCCTTGAATTTCACTGTTTCATTTTGTGTTGTTTTGTTCTGTTTTGTGTACCCTGTTCATTCTATTTTGTTTATTGTGTTGTTGTTGCTTGTGGTTGTTGTTCTTCGGGTGCTGTTTTCATTTGAAGTTTTGCTTTTGTGTTCTGTTTCATTTCGGTTATACTTCACTTTTGGTGTTGTTGTATGCCCAGGCTACGATCTTCTGGAGATCCTTAGTTTGAATTGGACCTTGAATTGGCAAAAACTTTGAAAGTTCAAGCCAGACAAAAAGACATGGTTAATCCTGGAGTACGAGCACCTCGTTTTGGTGATCATTATGCTGTGAATTTTGGCAATGGATTTAGACAGCAAGACATAGATGCTGAAAGTTACCACATCCCTACTCAGATTGTCTCGATGATTACTCAAGGTCAATTTTTCCAAGGATTAGACAATGAAGACCCGAATGATCATCTAGATTGGTTCTTAGGCTTGTGTAGTACGTTTAAACTTCCAAGAGTGGAGAGAAATGAAGTGACCAGAATCCTTTTTCCTCTTTCCTTGAGAGGTAAAGCAAACATTGGTTCAAAACCATTGGTGGCTCAGATGCAACAATATCTTTTGAGGAACTACAAAAAAAGTTCTTGGCGAAATATTTTCCACCAGCTAAGCTTGAGAAGAGGAGAATGGAGATTATGAATTTTCAACAGCAAGATAGTGAATCATTCAGAGAAGCATGGGAGCATTTCAATGATCTAATCCGTCAATGTCCCAATCATGACCTTGGTGAAATCAGAGAATTGAATACATTTTTCAAAGGCCTCACACCTGAGACTTCTATTATGGTAAAAGCTTGTGCTAATGGTGCATTAAAAGATAAAAGTGTGCCGGAGGTTCGAGAGTTGTTTAATCAAATTACTGAGGATGAATATCTCTTCCCTGAGACACGGAAACCTCACAGTAGAAGACAGAGGGGAGTGTTGGACCTTGATATGGAGTCATCGTTGAGTGCAAAATTTGAAGCCCTTGCCAAGCAAGTGCAAACTTTGAAAGCTACTCAAACAGAAGCTCCTGTGCTTTCATGTGGTGTGTGCAAAGGTGAACACCACACTGATGAGTGTGCTATCACAACTAAGTCTTTACAATATGTGAGTAATTACAACAACAAATCTCATTATGGTGGAAATTATTCTAGAGGGAACTACCCTGGGGGAATCGACCTTATAATGGTGGACAAGGCAATTGGGGAGAACAACAAAATCAAGGAGGGCAGTATAATCAGGGAAATGACCAAAGAAGAGCAACAAATGCACCTCCTGGTTTTGATCATCAAGATGGTACTTTAGAGCAAAGAAAGCCATCAGTTGAAGACATGTTTCAAAAATTGATGGAAAAGATGGACAAAAATGAACAAAGATTTGGAGGATTGGAATCCACTGTCAAACACCATGAGGCTACTTTAAAGAACATTGAAATGCAGCTTGGACAACTCGCCAATGTTGTACACCAGAGACCACATGGAGCACTCCCTAGTGATACTGTTCCAAATCCAAAAGGGAAGGAAACATGTAATGCAATTACACTGAGAAGTGGTAAGGAAGTGCATAAGACATCTAAGCTTGAGGATGAGGAGTGTGCTATTGAGGAGGAAAATGTTCAATTTGAGAAGGAATGTGCCAATGAGGACTTGGCACCAAAGAAGGAGGGGGTGCAAGATAACAGAAATGGTGAAGCAACCAAGAAAGTTAGAGGACCTCCTAACCCTTACAATTATCCTGAATTTGCATCTACACCTCCATTTCCTGAGAGAGTGAAACCAAAACCAAATAAAAGGACCTCAGTTTCATAGATTCTTGGATATGGTCAGACAAGTAAATGTGAGCTTACCTTTGTTGGATTTGGTGACGGCAGTACCCAAATATGCAAAATTTCTCAAGGATTTGATATCCAACAAGGAGCAGATTTTGAGATGTGAGGTACCTTTGACACTCACGGAATATGGTGGAGCATGGATTGGGCACAAATTGCCACCGAAGTTAAAAGACCCTGGGAGTTGCACTATCCCGTGTAAAATTGGAACAAGACTCTTTGAAAGAGCTTTGTGTGATTTGGGTGCTGGTATTAACCTCATGCCTCTATCTATTGCCACTGATGTTAGACTTAAAGGTTGAATTCGTCCAGTGGCTGTGACTCTTCAATTAGCTGACAGATCTTTGGTCAAGCCTACTGGGATGGTAGAGGATGTCCTGGTGGGGATCAATAAATTTACACTCCCGGTTGATTTTATTGTCCTGGATATGGAAGAGGATCCGGAAGTTCCCTTGATTTTTTGTCGACCCTTCTTAGCAACAGGTGATGCTGTGATTGGGGTAAGAAACAAAACAATTACTTTTAGAATCAACAATGAAGAAGTTGTTTTTGATGTGAATTATGCCATGAAACATCCATTACATGTTGAATCTTGTTTTGCCATTAAGGCTGTAGCATGCTCTTCTTTGCATGAATTAAATGTTAAGCATGATTATTCTGTTATTGATGAGATACATGATTGTGAGGGTGATTTTGATGAAATCGATTTAGATGATGAGGATAAGAGCATTTTGGCTGAAATTGAAAATGATGTTGAATGCTGTGTGATTGATGAATCTATTTTTGAAATTCAAAGTGAAATTGTTGAAGTGGTAGATGAATGTGAGATGAAGGGAATTTTGAATGAAGCGTGCTCTAATGAATTGGAAGAAAATGTTGAATTTAAGCTTCCAACTAATGAAATGAATGCATCCATTGAGTTGAGAAGCAATGAAAGTTTCTGCAGGAACGAAAAGCTTATGCCATCTATTTTGGTTCCTCCAAAGCTGGAGTTGAAACCTTTGCCTCCATACCTCAAGTATGCTTTTCTTGGAGAAAGTGAAACATTACCCGTTATTATTTCTTCCAAACTTGAAGAATGGAAAGAGAAGAAATTGCTGGGAGTCTTGAGGCAACACAAATTAGCTATAGGATGGACCATAGCCGATATCAAAGGCATAAGTCCAGGCTTGTGCATGCATAAGATTCTTTTGGAAGAAAACTCGGTGCCAGTGCGCGATAGACAAAGGAGATTGAATCCACAAATGATGGAAGTTGTCAAGAAAGAAGTTATCAAATTGCATGATTTTGGAATGATTTTTCCCATCTCAGACAGTGAGTGGGTGAGTCCAGTTCAATGTGTTCCGAAGAAGGGAGGAGTTACAGTTGTTGGATCGGATTGTTGGGTACCTTTTTTACTGTTTCCCTCTTCCATTCCTCTTCCATTCCTGAAACAATTCCTGGAACAATTGTTGGATCGGATTGCTGGGTGCCTTTTTTACTGTTTCTTGGATGGATATTCTGGCTAAAATTAAATTGCAATCGATCCTAAAGACCAATATCAGACAACTTTCACTTGTCCCTTTGGCACGTTTGCTTACAAAAGAATGCCTTTTGGCTTGTGTAACGCCCCCGCGACTTTCCGGAGGTGTATGATGGCAATCTTCCATGACATGGTGGAGTCAATAATTGAAATATTCATGGATGATTTTTCTATCTTTGGCATGACATTCGATGGTAGTTTGAAGAATTTGGAAAAAGTGTTGAAGCGTTGTGAGGAAACTAATCTTGTGTTGAAGTGGGAAAAATGTCAATTCATGGTTCAATGGGGCATTGTACTGGGCCATAAGATTTCTCATAAGGGAATAGAAGTTGATAGGGCTAAGATTGATGTTATTGCAAAACTTCCTCCTCCAACCAATGCGAAGGGAATCAGGAGTTTTCTTGGCCATGCTGGCTTCTATAGACGTTTCATCAGAGATTTCTCTAAAATTGCTAGGCCATTGTGTAGCCTATTGGAGAAGGATGTAAAGTTTGAATTTGGCACAGAATGCATTGAAGCGTTTGAGATGTTGAAAGCTAAATTGGTGAAAGCTCCTGTTATAATTACTCCTCATTGGGGTGAGCCTTTTGAGATTATGTGTGATGCTAGTGATTATGCACTGGGAGCTGTTCTTGGCCAAAGGAGGGATAAAATTTTTGACACCATTTATTATGCCAGTAAGCTGCTCAATGAGGCTCAGTTGAATTATACAACAACGGAGAAAGAGATGTTAACTGTTGTTTTTGCATTTGATAATTTCAGAGCATATTTGTTGGGATCCAAGGTAATCGTCCATACGGATCATACGGCTTTGAAATATTTGTTAGCAAAGAAAGAGGCCAAGCCAAGATTGATTCGATGGGTCTTATTGCCTCAAGAATTTGATGTTGAAATCAAGGATCGTAAAGGCTCAGAGAATGTGGTGGCTGACCATTTTTCAAGGTTAGAGTCAGAAGCTCAAGAGGGTACAAATATTTTGGTGAAAGAATACTTCCCAGACGTGCAGGTGTTTGTAGTGAATTAGAAGTCATTGCCTTGGTATGCAGAGATAGCCAATTACGTTGTGGCTGGCCAAGTTCCTTCTTACTTTTCTAGTGCCCAAAAGAAGAAACTAAGAAGTGATGCCAAGTATTATTTTTTGGAGGACAATGCCTTGTATAAAATCTGTAGTGATCAAATCATACGCAAGTGCATCAAAAAGGAAGAAAAGGAAGACATTTTGAGAGCATGCCATGAAGGACCTTGTGGTGGACACTTTGGCTCTACAAGAACAGGCTTCAAAGTTTTACAATGTGGCTTCTATTGGCCTCATATTTTCCTGGATGCAAGAATTTGGGTTGGTAATTGTGATCGATATCAAAGAACGGGGAACATTTCTTCCAGGAATGAAATGCCTTTGAATAGCATCCTTGAAGTGGAAATATTTGATGTATGGGGAATTGACTTCATGGGTCCATTTTCGAAATCCAGAGGCATGGAATACATTTTGGTAGCAGTTGATTATGTGTCCAAATGGGTTTAAGCTGTGGCTCTGGCTCATAATGATGCAAAGAGTGTGATTGCTTTCTTGAAGAAACACATTTTTAATCGGTTTGGAGCTTCCAGAGCAATCATAAGTGATGGCAGAACTCATTTTTGTAACAAGATCTTTGAAGCTTTATTGGCCAAGTATGGAGTGAAACATAAGGTTTCTACAGCTTATCATCCTCAAACTTCTGGCCAAGCTGAGATTTCAAATCGTGAAATTAAGAGAGTGCTTGAAAAGGTTGTTAATCCAGGAAGGAAAGATTGGTTCATGAACTTGGATGATGCATTGTGGGCGTATCGAACAGCATATAAGACTCCTATAGGTGCTTCTCTGTTTCGGCTTGTGTTTAGTAAAGAGTGTCATTTACCAGTGGAACTTGAACATAAGGCCTACTAGGCAATTCAGAAGTTGAATATGGATTTGCCGGGAGCTCAATCAAAAAGGATGTTGGAGTTGAATGAATTGGACGAGTTTAGATTCAATGCGTATATGAGTTCTAAGCTTTACAAGGAGAAAACAAAGAGACTTCATGATGCAAAAATCCAAACAAAGAGTTTTGCTCCAGGATAGTTGGTGTTGCTATACAACTCTCGGCTTCGACTTTTTCCTGGGAAATAAAGGTCAAGATATAGTGGTCCATTCCGTGTTGTCGATGTAAAGCCTTATGGTGTTGTGGAGATTCAAAATGACAAGAATGGCAACATATGGAAAGGTAATGGTCACATGCTTAAACCATACTTGACTTCTCAGGACACGGGCATCTCTAATTTGGCACAAGCTCCACATGAGTTATTCTTGGATGATCCTTTACCTTCCCAATGAACCAAGAAGCATGGTCGGGCTGTAGACCGTAAACCAAGCACTTTTGGGAGGCAACCCAGATTTTTATTCTTAGTTTTTGTTTGTTTGTGTTGTTTTCTTTTATTTTGTTTTTAGTTTGTGTAGTGTGTTTCGGCAATATGGCACAATCTTATAACGTCTTGATGGATCTTTGCAATTTATCACAGCATTTATGGGGATACATGTTAAGGGCAATGGTGTGTCTCGGCTATTCACCTTGGGTAAGATGGTTTCACATTTTCTACCACCAAGTAAATGTCTTCAAGTACATGTTGATGCTCGACTCGTGAACTTAAGTGCATGATTGGCATGTAAGTTTCCAATAATGGAGTGGAGGAGGCAACAAGCTATGACATAAGGAGAATGTTTTTTTTCTGGCATATATTGTCCTTATGTATGTTTTTTTTTAAGTTTCGTTCACATGTGCTTGTTTCATAGCTACCATAGAGATATTATGTATTGCTCTTCTTCCTTATAAGTTCTTGCCTCTGTTCACTAACCTGTATCTTTTGTTAGAAACTTTGTATTCTCAGGTCATGGCTTACTTTCCTCATCAAAATCCTTATGAGTATGCAATATTCAGTGAGGATCCGGGAACTACGTCATCTTCATCTTCTTCTTCTTCAGTCGATGGGGATATGGTGATTGATTATGAATCGGCTAACTAACCCCAATTTGTTAATATTCATGCTGAGAGTTTATACACTAGCTCCATCACCAGAGAAATCATTATTGAGAGACCATTTGAGGACCCTTCCCACAGATTTGAAGAATTGATTAGGAGGCATTCTTGGGCTCATTTCGGAAGAGCATCTGTTGTTGTTAACCAGGAGATAGTTCGAGAGTTTTATGCTAATTCACGTGCTGAAGGTGTCCATTCAGTTTTTGTGAGAGGGACGTACTTGAAAGTCAATCGCCACAGCATTAATTTGCATTTTCTTCTCCCTGATTATCCGGGTGATACATATTGCTGTTTGGTACGGGCGGAGAATACGGATCATTTGTTGGGTGCTGTGGCGTTACCTGGTGCTACAGGGGTGAGAAATGCTAGAAATGAAGCCTTATATGTGCCCACAAGTGAGCTAACAGCAGAGGCAAAAATGTGGTTATTGTTTATCAACTCCAAGATCCTACCTACTAATTGTACAAATATAGCATCAAATTAACGTGTTCTTTTGATCTATGCTATTCAGCATGATTTTTCTATTGATATTGGGAAGTTGATGCTAGGGTTCATAAGGCGGCCACAAGGAAGTGAATTTGCACCTATGTTCTTTCCAGCTTTGTTAACCGCAATGGCTCGTAGCGAGGGAGTTGACATCAATTCAAATGAATATCCTCAACATCCTTTTGGTCTTATGGGAACTCCTCAATGGCCCGTATTTCAAGAGGAAGAAAGAATGGCCAGACTCTCCTGAGGCTTGTAAAAGGCTAGGTTCCTTTATTTTATTTCCTTTGCTCACGGGGACCGTGCCTTTATATAATTGTGGGGGGAGTTGCATTAATTGAAGTCTAGTGATTTGCAATTTGAAGAAGATTGTGTCATGTGGCTGTTTGAAACTGGTGTATAGTCGATTAGTTACTTAGTGTAGTAGTAGTATTAGTAGTGTGTTGTTATGGTAGTTTTCGTAAGATGAATTTGTTAGTACCTCAGCCATGTTTATGTGTTGTTTAGTAGTGGTAGTTAGTTTTAGTTTGAGGAAATTTTATGATTTGTAAGTCATATGTGTTAAGTGGCATGTTACGGTTGGTGTTGTTAGTAGAAAATGTGAAATTAAGTGTTTGCACTTTAACCTTAGTTTTTTTGAAAATGAATTAATTTGGTTCATTTTGAAAATGAGTTAATGTTCTGAAAAGTTTTCATAATGGTAAGACTCGTGAATTGAAAAGGCAAGAGTGCACATTGATTGGCATAAAGTAGATGTAATGTGTTTTGTCTTGGTATGTTGGCATGTGAACGTCTGGAATCATTTGGTAGTTAGAAAGATAAGAGTTCACATGACTTGAATGAAATGGTCCCACATGTGATAATAGAATTGTTGACTTGTGTCTTGGTTGGTAGTGTTATTTATTATCCTTTGACCAAGTGAGTGTAGTGGCCGATTTGAGAGCTTTTAAATGCACACTACACATGGGTATCATCTCATCTCATCAGCTCAAGATTCCCGTGCAAAACAATTTTATCTCTTTCATTCAAGTTCTTCTTGAGATCTCTCCACAAAAGGTATGTCTCACTTCTCTTTAAGGTTTGTGGATTTTGTTTTGTTTGAGTCGTGCAAAGTGATGAATGTAAGAACATGACAATGATGATGTTGTTACTAGAATGGTGGAAATGATGAGCAGATAAGATCTCATGTTGATTAGCCAAAGAGTAAATGCATGTTAAGTGTGGGGGGGGGGGGTTTAAAAGTTTTGATTCCAATCAGTCCAGCTTTGACATGTTTTTGTATTAAGACTATAACTTGAGCATGGTATGTTTAAATGAGCTGATTCCAGTTGGAGAATGTTGTTAAGAGATAAGGCTACAATCTTTATGTTTGGCACTTTTGCTAATTTTGACTGGAGTATAGACGCATTTCGGAGACAAGGCCAAATGCATCATTGATGTTGTAGTCTTAAAAATTCTGGATTTAGCCTGTTTGGAATGCCTCGGTTGTTTGGCCATAACTTGCTCATTTTTGGTCCAAATGGTGTGATTATTGTCCTCTGATTTAGATAAGATCGTGCTTTACAAATTTGCAGTTGTAAGTTTTGGCTAATTCGAAATGCTTCAATATGCTATTTGGTCTATTTCATGAAGTGTCAAGCTGAAATTTGCCAACATTCTGTTAGAGTACATTCCGGTAGTGATGAGATTACAACTTGGGTATTTCTTGTTTAAATTGCGTGAATCCAGCTCTTGGAGTTAGCCAAGTTTTGGTTTTACATATTTGAGGTTTGGAATTCTTGCTAGATTTAACTTGTTGACATGTTGCAGTCTTGGAAATGTGGAAATTGATAAGCTAAAATTTGTTTGTGGAAATGAAAGCCGATTTTCCATGGGCTTATTTGAAAGGATTGGAAGTTGTTCATAAGGACAGTAGATGAGGAAATACAAGTTGTTATGTTCTGTGCTTAATATCTTATGGTTGGAGTGTTTTTATGTATATGTTTTATTTGAGGAAATGGATGTTGGGAATTCCTAGATAAATTTTCAATGTCAAAATTTTTACTGATATTGTTGTGTAAAGTGAGATTCAACTTTACAAAAGGCTTGTTGTTGTTGGTTGTTCTTGGTAGGTATGGCACCTAAAAAAGATACGACTTCACAGAAGGCTTCTACTTTGAAGAAAGGAAAAAGCAAAGCTAAAAAACTACTTGTTGACTCTGATTCTGATTATTGTCCATACAAGGATTTGCCTTTGTTTGAGGAATGGTTTGTCCGATCAAGCTAGTGAACCATCAGTGTTTGTAGACAAAATAGCTCAAAAACGATAGGAACAAGGACTCGGTATGAAGAAGCTACACCTGGAGAGAGCATTCACAGTGGAGGGAGTCCCGTTTCAGGAGTTGATGCAGTTTCACTGTTTTGATCAAAAACTCACGAGTGCTCCGGGGTACTGTAATGCTAGTCTGGCAAGGGAGTTCTATGCTAATGCTAAGTATCCAAATGCGGATGGGGAATTTTATGTGAGGGGTAAATGGGTGCAGCTCACAAGTGAAATCATTAATAATCATCTTGGTACTCCTTCATTTTCTCATGATCCTTTGCCATTCCCAGAGGATGACGAGTGCGACCAAGCTTTGACTGAGGAGCTTGCTTTGCCTGGAGCGACTTGGGAACTAAACACAAGGGGTGATCGCAAGCATCTTTGTGGGGAGTGGTTGCGCAGTGATGTCATGGTTTGGCTTCTGTTTGTCCTGTCGTGCCTTATGCCGAGTTCGCAATCAACCGAAGTGTTACGCAATCGGTTGTACTTGATATCAGCTATCTGTGGGTGAAGAGCTATTGATGTTGGGCGCATAATTCTTTCAAATTTACAATCCGGGATTGAAATGGATAATGCGGCTCTATACTTCCCAGTTCTGATTGAGGGAATTTGTCTGGCTCAAGGAGTGGACACAGAAACTGGAGAGTGGCGACGGAATCCAGGTCCGATTGGTACTCCACTCTATATCAAGTATCTGCAAATGGAAAAGGAAATGAAGAAAGCAAGGAAAGCAGGGTCTAAGAAGTCTCGGAGCAAGCCTAACCCTTTACCTTCTGAAGCAAGTGAAGAAACTCAGCTATATGATTTTAGTTCTTTTCAAGGAGCATTGCAGGATTTCCAAAATTCGGTGGACACTCGCTTCCAACGAATGGATGAGAGGCTAGAAGGGATGCATGAGCGAATGAATGACATGCATCAAGATTGGTCTTCACACTCTTCTGGTATGATAGAGAAGTTGGATGACATGTCGTCTGTAGCTCAACAACAATTTGAGGTATTATATCACAGGCAAATGAAAATGCAGCTGCAGTTAGATAGGTGCAACAAGATGGCCATCTACTACTATTCTGATTCAGGTCCTCCAAAACCAACTCCGACTTCTGCACAACTAGCCGGGTATCGGATCCCAAATTTGTCATGTAAAGTCGCTAGTGGAATCGTTCATGAACATCCACCTGGGGTTCCGACCATGCCTGCACTTAATCCGTTGCCCACATTTGGCCACATACCTCCAATGCCTCGAACTCCTACTTTCATACCAAATCCTGAGTTTATGCCGGCAACAAGAATTCCTATGAACGCTTCTGGACAGCCTATTCAAGGACCGGTGCATGGTCCTTTTCACTATGTGGCACAGCCGTTTGGTGCTCCTTCGTTTTCAACAACGGCCTCATTTTCATCCCCTTCTTCATCAGCACCAACATCTTCTCAGGGAGCCCCTCCTTCCTAGACTTTTACATTGTGGGCAATGTTTGTTTCAAGTGTAGGGGATGCGTTATTTGCTGGTTTACTGGAATGGTGTTTCATGATTGATTTGGTGTTGAGGAAGTACTGTGAATGTTTAATGCTTTGGTTGTTGAGATTTGCTGCAATGTGGGTTTTATTTTTTTGTGTTGAGATTTGCTGTAAGGTGGGATTAAATTTTTTTTAGCAAGCATGTGGGTGTTTTATATTGATGATGGGGGGAATTCGGATTCTGGAAGATATCTTGATATGTTGTGAAGTGGTTTTGAGTTGAAGTTGTTGGCAAGTTTCTTGAAGTATGTTATGCATTGTTGAAGTCTTAAAGTTCTGTGAAGTGTACCCTGTGAAGAAATGTTAAGAAGAATAGAAGTTGAGTTTGAATGGGTAGATTGGGAATGAAAAGCCGAAATACCCTTGGCAAGTTTAATTGGGAAAAAATAGCCACAAAACCCAGGTAGCTAAAGGGAAAAAGAAGCCAAAAGACCTAGGCAATCACACCAATGTGTGTAATAAAATAAAAGCACCAACGTGCGGAAGCAAATGAAATCTAAAATCAATTAAGAGAAGCACCAATGTGCGACCATTGATCTTGTGTGATTGCGAGTTCTTGTGTGTGGACATTAAGATTGTTATTGCAAAGGGATTTTTTGGAACAAAAGAGGTAATGCATGCATAAAGAATAGATGGACTAGTATTCCTTAGCACACACTTGCATGCATGACATTTTGGTCTTTATTTATCGTGCCTTGGTTGATAATTTGTGCTGAAATTTGATGGGTTGGGGTTAAGGACTTGTTATGAGGTTTATGCATGAAAAGTTTGCTCTGATGAACTCAAAAGAGAACAAGTTGGACAGAGGAGTGAAGTCTAGTGCTAAGTGGTTATGAAGTGTAAGTTTGCTTGAGGACAAGTAAGAGCTCAAGTGTGGTGGAATTTGATAAGTTGGTTTTATACCAACTATTTTGTGCTATATCTCTTAGCTTTTGTCTTGTGTTTTATGCAAATGTGTGGTGTCTTATGCTGTTTTACGCATATATGTGGTTTGTGATGTGGAAGTGTTAAATGGTATAAAAGGGCGGAAAATGATAAGGAAATGAGTAAGGTGTGTCTAGGATTGGAAATTAAGGAAACCCTAAACATGCTTGATGCTTATTTGGCGAAATTAGGGTTTGGTTAGATTGGTTGTGCAATTTGTTTTGAGTGTAACTCTTTCAATACTGATCCACATGAGGTAAACTTGGATGTTTTGAAAAGCTCTATGAGAGTACTCTATTTCCTATGTTTTAACATCTTTCCAATTCTGTGTGCAAGCATGATAAACGGGGGCTTTTTTTATGATAGTTGTTGTTAGGGTTTTCATTATTGAATTGATTGTCACAGTTTGGTAAAATGGGTATATCTTGAGCTACAAGTATCCAATGATACTGATTCGTGAACCAGTGGAAAGTTAGAGGAAGATCTAGAACTTCTATGTTCACCACCAAGTCTAATTCAGGGGCTAAGTCACACTTATTTGGCATGGAAGTAGAGTATTATGCTGAAATGAACACTAAGCCACATATATGCTCTTACAATTGCACCCACCTCACACTTCACTTTGCACGGCATTTGCACTCACATGCACGGCGACCTCACCTTTCCCTCACTGCCTTTATGCACACAAGCACCCACGTAGGACCTCACCGCCATATTCTCACCACAAGCACACACTCACACCGTGCGGCGAGGTCACCTCGCCGCAACACGCGTACACCTCGCCGCAACATCACGCGGTGAGGTCATTGCATAGCCGCGCGCACATGCGCGCGGCACTCACTCACGCACCGCGCGCAGCCTGTGCACACACTCACCTCACTACACATGATGTGCGGCGAGCTCTCACCTCCGAACACACACACGCAAGCAGCGCGCAGCACTCGCAGCAGTCACACAAGTCGCCGAACGAGCGGTGCGGTGACCTATCGCACACAATGGGCGAGATCTCGCCGCGAGGTCTCGCCCATGCACACAACACACGGCGAGGTCTCGCCGAGAGACCTCACCTTGAACACATCCGTTTGTTGTGATGAAAAATTGGCAAAGTGTTGAGGTTTTGTGTTTTGGATGCAGGGAGCATTGGAGACGTTATTTTTCATAGCTCAAGGGCGTGAAGATGCTGCTAAAGGTGTGACATCTGAATGCTTGAAGGCGTGGGAATTCGGATAAAGGCGCGAAGGCCTAAAGCTCAGAAGCGTGGATTGGTGTTGTGCACAAGCTTCTGTTGGACATTGTCAATTTGGACAGTGGCATTCTTGTAGTTTTTAACTTAGTTTACGTTTGCGTATTTGTTACGTTTTGTAACCTCTATAAATAGAGGATTTAGATAGAATTTTAAGGGAGAGAAAAAGACGAACAATCTAGAATTGAGAACCGAACTTTTGTTTTTTTCGAGAACGGGAATTTTCTCTCTCTAGCTTTCTCTTTCGAATATTTTCTCTCTCTACTGTTTTCACTCCGTTTTCAATTCTGAACGAGAAATTGAACCGATCTTTGTAATATTCTACTCAATCAAAGAGGAAATTTACAAATCTTCGTGAATTTGAAGTATCTGAAGCAATTGAATTGGTAAATTATTTCCATATGTTGAAAATGAACTGTTTTGGATCACGAATTGTCGATTGTGAATTGAGAATGGAGTTTTGTGGCTAAATTGATGATGTCCTAGGGTTTCGACCGGATAACTATGAAATTTAATCGTGAGATGCTATGCAATTGACCTAATCTCTACTAGAGAGTTCATACATGTTCGTAATTGTTAGAAAAGAAGTAATTTCATAATAATTATACTTGTGATGGTTGAATGAACTTAGATCGCGGTCGCCATGTCAGTTCGATGTTTAATTCACCATTAACAATGGAATTTACATGAAATGTGGACTGTATGTATGAATATGGAGTTTCTTTGTCTGTTTGGAATAGTTCATGATCCGAGATGTGGTCGTCTGCCAATCGGAGGACATTTAGTCTAAAGAAGTGAGCGAAGAATGACTAAATGTTGCTAGTTGAAGTTAAGAAATTCAAATCAGGCCTCGTCATGGGAGATTTGAGGTTTTGCATGTTTAAATAGCCAGTAACTTGTAGTTGAGATGTTGCGGAAATGCATTCATTTTACTTAGGCCTCGGCATGGGAAAAGTGAAATGTTAGGGAGTATAGAGAACAATGTGGTCGACATGCCAAGTGTTATTAGCCTCTCATGCAACATTCATCTCCTCCTAATTTGACTTGATTTGGCATGAGGTCAATTGCGTAGCGATCGTGTTTAATTCACAGTTGTCTGGTTCACAAACTCTAGGATATCTGCTTTAGATCTTGGTAATTCTCACTGTTCTTCTTGCTAGTTACCTTACTAATTTTACTTTGCTGAGTGTGTTTATTATTTTGCTAAATCTTGATCTTGTGCATTTGGCAACACAGTTTGAGTAACACTTCGAATTCTTGAACCAAATCTCCCTTCCCTATGGATACGATCCCCACTCATCACTACTACGTTAGTTTACGGAAAAAATTACAAGTACGCGATACGCTTGTCATTATTCATTTTGTTTGTGTGTTGTGTGTGCCTGGTATGTCATAGTTCGGGTTCTAACGGTTGGTGGTGGCTTATGGTGCTCTAACATTAGAAAACTAACCTATGTGCCAGGCTTTTTGTTTGGAGGCCTAGATTTTGTGCCTAAGGTGTGATAAGTTGTGCATGTGTGGTGTGTTAGTCTAGGTTCTAGCCTAAGACCTTGGCTATATGCATATTAAGCGTGAGATTTTTGTGCATGTGTGCTAAGTGTTGGTGATAGCAAGTGATAAGATGATCCTTTCACGTGGTATATATGTTGTCAATCTAGCACGTCTTCAGCAGAAACAAGAACAAGACACAAAAACAACAAACGAATATGGAACGTAAATACTTGAATATTGATCCAAACCCTTATGTTATACAAGATAATTAGCCTAACCAAGTACTATCGGCATTAAGCAAATTAGCTTGGCTTTCTCTCAATTAAGAGTTAGAAGATAAACTACCTAAGGTCATGCTTAGAAGTTTACTGGATTCGAGGTTAGTTCACTCCTAACAATGAAGGTTTCATAAAGCAAGAGCTAAAAGCAGTTTATTTCAAAATTCTTCAAATCTTTTTATTCCATTAAGAAGATGCCATTAGATAGGCTACAATAATAAAATCCTACTTAATTCGTAAAGAAAACATTAAGCAATAAGGAAAGTAATTGTTTGTGATACTTCAATAAAATAAAAATGAAACCCTAATGTCGTAAATTGAGCAATTCCTGCACGTCGCGACATAGGGAGTCGCATGTCATGATGTCGACGGACGTCACGACGCGGGTGTTGCAAGACGTCACGATGTGGAGAAAATTGATATTTTTCCACGTTCATCCAGTGTGTGACATTGCCACGTGGGGAACGTCAGACTTCACGATGTCGGTGTCGCAACGTGGAGTGGCTGGACGTCGTGACATGGGGAAATTTGAACTTCCACAAAATTATTCATCTCCATACTTGATTCCATGCCTTCTAAACCTTCAATAGAGATGCAAGAAACATTCCAAAGTACTCCGACGTCAACTTTACTTGAATACAACTCCAAGCCTTTATTCTCATCCTCAATAGTGGTGCTAAACATGCTCAACAAAGATTGCAAAGCCGTCTTCATCTTCTTTGTCCTTGACCTCATGATTGGTCCATCAAGCTTAGCCAATGGATCACTTATTGAGTCATCGACTTGGACGGATTGCTATTATTCCCTCCCTCCCTGAAAAGAGTTGTCCTTGAATCACCTATATCATATAAAGATAAATCAATAACATTAAATAAAGAAGAAACATTGCCATACTCGCAAGGTAATTCAATGCAATAAGAATTGTCATTAATCCTCTCGAGAACTCTAAAAGGACCATCGCCATGTGGATGTAACTTTGATTTCCATTTTGATGGAAATCTATCTTTTTGCAAGTGAATCCAAACCGTATCTCCATATTCAAAAATCACTTGAACAAGACCCTTATTGGCCTATTTTGCATATTGTTCATTCTTACATTCAGTCGAATTTCGAACCCTTTTATGAATCTGTTTAATAAACAGCTTTCTTTTTACCATCTAAATGAACAAACTCATTAGTAGGCAAAGGAAGAATATCAAGTGGGGTAAACAGTTAAATCCATAAACAACTTCAAATGGAGAATAATTAATTGAACTACTCAAAGTATGATTATACGTAAATTCAATATGTGACAAACGAGTTTCCTAGTTCTTAAGCTTCTTTTGAATTATGGCATGCAATAAAGTAGACAAAGTGCGATTTACTGCTTCAGTTTGACCATCTATTTGTGGATGTGCAACAATAGAAAACAAAATCTTAGTGCTTAACTTATTCAATAAAGTATGCCAAAATTGAGACAAAATTTAACATCCCTATCACTTACAATACTTTCTGGTATGTCATTCAAACGAACAACTTCCTTAAAGAACAAATCAGCAATATGAGTTGCATCATTAGTTTTAACACATGCAATAAAGTGAGCCATTTTGCTAAACCTATCAACAACAAAAAATCTGCTATCTGTACCAGGACGAAGCCTAGGTAATCCAATCACAAAATCCATAGAAATATCTACCCAAGGATGACTAGGAAGTGGGAAAGAAGTGTACAAACCATGAGGCAATACCTTTGACTTTGCTTGTTTACAAACAATGCACTTCTCACAAATACTTTTAACATATTTTAACATGTTAGGCCAATAAAAATGTTCATGCAAGACATCATAAGTTTTAGGTATTCCAAAATGCCCAATTAACCATCTACCATGGGCTTCTTTAATAAATAATTCACAAATGGAACTTAGTAGAATGCACAATTTGTCTCTCTTAAAAGGAAACCATCTTGCATATAATAATCACCATTCAATTTTTTCAAACAAATATCATAAACACGTTTAAAATCTGTATCACTAGCACAAAAATCTTTAATCAAATCAAAACCAAATAACATATCATTCATAAAAGTAAGTAGAGAGTACTTCCTAGAAAATGCATTAACTATAGTGTTATTTTTCCAGCTTTAATGATAGGAATGAGCCCGAGTCCACATTGCCAAATCCAGCTTCCCATGATCCATTAACAAATCTTGGTGGTCCAATGACAAGATCAAGGAGCAAGAGGATGAAGGAAGCCTTACAAGCATTGTTATCAACACATTGTGAGGCAATGGACATTGTCCCAAGTAGTTCGATGCATCCATCTCAAGATGAAGTACTTTGGAATATTTCTTCAATCACAATTCATGATCCACCTTGAAGAAATATCAAGAAGGCCGAGAAGACCAAGCTTTGGCGTGTTGGGCTTCATTATGTGTTCACGCCAATTTTTAATGTTTTAGGATTTTATTATGCAATTAATTTGGTCCATTAACATTAAGTTTGGGCTTCATTAATTCGGTTTTTAATAAAGATTACTTGGCCCAATTATCTTGCATGATAATGGCAAGTAAAAGTTTAGGAAACTTAAGAAGTCAAATTGAGTTTTGATTCTTCATAGTTTAGGAAACAAAGGAAGCCAAATTGTGTTTGGCCACTTTTAGGAAGAAAACGTGAGACACAAATCCTTTTTGGAAAAGGATTAGCTTATGTGTGTCACAAATCTTTTTTGGAAAAGGATTAGTTTGTTAGTTGTTAGTTTCCAATTCCAATTTGGAAAGTTAGTTAGCTTATAAGTCAAGTTGTAATTTACAACTTCTAGGGTTTTTGTTTCCTTTTTGGTTTAGCATGGCCGAACCTACTCCCTATAAAAGGGAAAGCATTGTAATGTTTTTCATATGTTGAATTGAAAGAATTTTGGCTTTGCTAAATTAAATTTGACATCATCAACGTGAATTATTCTTGAGTAATTCATAAGACCCGCCAAACCTTAAGTGAGGAACTTTAGGTGAAGCTTACAAGTTCTAGATTTATAGAACCGGCCAAACTTGATAGGTTTAAACTTTTGATTTACATTAGTTGAACTGATTCAATTTCTGTTAACGTTGGGGTTAGGTTAATTTAATCTTGCCTTTTCGTTTCATACTTTCTTTTCCGCCAATTTGTTCTTGTCGTGATAGAATTTGGTGCACAACGATTCGAACTTGTGGAAAATTCGTGTGGATTGGATTCCTTCCTACTCCATTCGTATCAATTGGTATCAAAGCAAGGTTGTTCATCAAAAAAATTTGGGTATTGCGTTTTGTTCTCTCTCGGTTCTTGTCCTTCTTTTGGCGTCCTTCTTGCTGTTTTGTTTCGTCAAATTCTGAAGTTTTTGTGGTGTCTTTTTGTTGCTGTTTTCGTGTCTTTAATGCTGTCCAAGGTCTTCATAGTTCAGCTTTTAAATTACGTCAAAATCGCATGCAATTTGTTTGCTAAAAATCTGTCCAATTCGTGTTCATCTTGCTCGGATTTTTTTTTGCGATTTTTGTTGTGTTGATCTTGCAGTTTTGTGTCGTGTTTTGCTGCTGTTTTCATTCATAATTCTGCATTGTTTTTTTCTATCATCATAGTGTGAAATTCTTGAGTCATTGTTGCTGAAATCACGTCCAAACCATAGGTGTCAAGATTAGGGTTTCTTACAAACCCTAGTTTCGGTTAAATTTTTTATAACTCCTTTGTTTCTTGTTCAATTTGCAATCTTTCTTTTGCATTAGTTGCGTCAATACATTCTTGTCATATTGCATTTTGATCAAACTTTTGCCATATCCGAAAAAGATAAGTTCTCGGGTACTTTCTTGAGAATCTTGATTTTCTTGCAAATTCAAAAGTGCTCAAATTTGAATCTTGAAGACATATTCTTGCTCTTTGTGATATTTCTTGAATCTTTGGTAAAAGTGGTATCTTCAAAATCCAAAATTTTGTTGACTTCTTGATATCATTGAAGTGGTTGAAAATTTAGGGTTTATCAACAACCTCAAAAACTGTAGTTAAGCTTTTTGTCAAAAAAAAAAAGGCCTAAAAAAAAATTAAAAAAAGAGGCGATTACAAAAAAAAAAAAGACCAAGTAAAAATCAGCCCAAAGGCATTTGGTCTAAAGTGAAAAAAAAAACAAAAAATAAAAAACAAAAATACAAATTTTTTTTTTATTTCGTATTTAATAGTTCGGACGCCACTTTCGGACCCCTTACCCGTCCGAAACTACTGTCCGAACCTCGACAGAGAAGTCACAGATTTTCACAAAAAGTTTCGGACGCCACTTTCGGACCCCTGACCCGTCCGAAACTACCGTCCGATCCTCGACAGAGATTTGAAATTTTTTAACAAAGTTTCGGACGCCACTTTCGGCCGTCCGAACCTTTGATCTACCGTCCGAAACTCGGCAGAGAGGTTATATACACTATATCTTCAAACCTTCATAACTTTCTCATTTTTAATCGGAATTGAGTGATTCAAAAACACATCTTCTTGTTATCTTCTCTAGTTTCTGAATTCGTAGCTTTCTGAAGTTAATCTGTTTATACCCCATACGTGATCTTAAAATCTGACGTGAATTTTTCTTTTCAAACTTCTTTGGTTTTGCTTTTGTGAATTGATTTGTTTGAACTAATTGGTTGAGACTTGTTCTTAAAATCGACAAACAGTAAGCTTCAATTAGTTTGAGTGATTTAGATAGGGTATACACGAGAAAAGCCATTACACTAGAGAGGAGAGTATTACTCACCAAAAGTGAGAACCCAAGAGGTTTTTTATTTTGCTATCTTTTGTTGTTTTTACTAACTTGCAGGAACAATGGAGGGAGATGATAAAACACCTCAAGGACAACCCCAAACGGATCAAAAATATGTTAATGATGTTCTATTTGACATGATCCGAAAACTCAATCTAAAGATTGATAATTTAACCATTTTTCCTTCACCAAAAAAAGGTTCTACTTTCCGACAGAATAAACATGAAGAAGCCGAGCCTAGTGATGAGGAGAATGAGGAGTTCATGGATTCTCCTAAAGATGGTAAGAAATCTGATTTGTCAATTAGTGGAGTTAAACTAACATTGCCTACTTTCCATGGTAAAGCAGATCCGAAAGCTTATTTTGATTGGGTTCGAGAGCTTGAACACTTCTTTGAAGGTAATAGCTATCCCGAACATAAGAGGTATCGCCTAGCCTTCATGCACCTCAAGGATTATGCAAGTTTGTGGTGGGATAAGCTAATGAGATCTAGACGTGAAGATGACGAACCACCTATTCAGACTTGGAAGCAAATGAAAGCGCTTATGAGGAAGAAGTATGTTCCATCACATTATAGCCGAGAGCTCAACAGAAAATTGCACTCCCTTGTGCAAGGAAACAAAACCGTGGAGGAATACTACCATGAGATGGAAGCTCTCATGATCAAGGCCAATGTTCGTGAAGATCCCGATTCAACAATTGAAAGATTTCTTAGAGGTATGAATTCTGAATTGTCTTATCATGTTGATTTACAATCTTATGTTGATATTAATGAGCTTGTTCATAAAGCTATTAAGATTGAAAGGCACATGAAAGGTAAGAACAGGTTCACACAACAGAATCCACCATGGCAAAGGGATTTGAAACCTAAATCAGCCCCTTTCACTCCACCAACAAAACCGAGGCAATTTACCTCAAACCAGCCATCTAGTGCGCCCCCTTATGTCCCTAAAGCTGTTGATCCAGCCCCTAAACCGGTGTCAACTCCACCCCAAAGATTGAGGGATATTAGATGCTTTAAATGTCAAGGCTATGGTCACTTGCAAGCCAATTGTCCTACTGCCCGGATCATGATTACTTTAGATACTGGAGAAGTGATAAGTGATGATGATTGTGCCGACATGCCACCTCTTGAAGAAAAGTACCAAGATGATCAAAGTGATGAGGGTGAAAAGCTTGATGAACCGACCTACTCAGTTGGTAACTTTTCTTTAGTTTCTCGCCGTGTTCTTAATGTTCAACCTTTGGAAGATAATGATTTGATGCAACGTGATAACATATTTCACACACGCTGTTTAGTGCAAAACATGGTTTGTAGTGTGATTATTGATAGTGGTAGTTGCACAAATGTGGCGAGCACCTTACTTGTTAACAAACTGAATTTGAATTGCATGAAACATCCAAAACCATATAGGCTTCAATGGTTAAATAATTCAGTTGAAACTCGTGTCACTAAACAAGTAAAGTTTTCTTTCACCATTGGTAAATATGTTGATACTGTGTTATGTGATGTTGTTCCAATGGAGGCTAGTCATATTTTACTTGGTAGACCTTGGCAATTTGATTGTGATGTGCTTTATCATGCCAAGAAAATTTTTTACAGTTTTGTGCATAATGGTAAAAAGTATAGTCTTCATGCTTTAACTCCTGCTCAAGTTTTTGAAGATCAAACTCGAATTGCACAAACTTGTAAAGATATAAATGAAGCTAAGAAGAAGAAGGAACTAGAAAAACAACAAAACGAAAAATCTAATTTAGGCCGAGAGGTAGTTAATAAGAAATCTTGTTGTTTTGCTTCTTCTAATGAGATTAAGAGAGCATTGATTAATAGGCAATCCTTATACTTAATGTTTAGCAAGGAACTTATACTTGTTGTTGACAGTGATAACCTTGCTTCTTTGCCTAGTGCCGTGTACTCTCTTTTGCAGGAATATAGTGATGTGTTTCCCGAGGAGTTACCAATAGGTTTACCACCTATTCGTGGCATTGAGCACCAAATTGATTTCATCCCAGGAGCTCAAATTCCAAACCGACCAGCTTATAGAGCAAATCTGGAGGAAACAAAAGAGATTCAACGACAAGTGGATGAACTCCTTGACAAAGGTATTGTGCGTGAGTCTCTTAGTCCATGTTCAGTTACTGTTATCTTAGTCCCTAAAAAGGATGATACTTGGCGAATGTGTGTAGATTGCCGTGCTGTTAATAAGATTACCATTAAGTATAGACATCCAATTCCTAGATTAGATGATATGCTTGATGAATTGCATGGATCTTCCATATTTTCCAAAGTTGATTTGAAAAGTGAGTACTACCAAATACGAATGAAAGAAGGAGATGAATGGAAAACGACTTTTAAAACAAAGTATGGGTTGTATGAATGGTTAGTTATGCCTTTTGGTTTATCTAATGCACCTAGTACTTTCATGAGGCTTATGAACCATGTTTTTCGTCATTCATTGGAAAGTTTGTGGTAGTCTACTTTGATAATATCTTGATATATAGCAAATCACTTGATGAACATGTTGAACATTTAAAACTCGTGTTTGCTATATTGCGTGAGAACCAATTATATGCTAACGTTAAAAAGTGTTCTTTCTGTTTGGAATCTATTATCTTTTTGGGTTATGTTGTAAGTTCTCAAGGCATTGCTGTTGATGAGTCAAAAGTCAAGGCAATCATAGATTGGCCGAGACCACAAAATGCTAGTGAGGTAAGAAGTTTTCATGGATTAGCAAGTTTTTATAGGAGATTTGTTAAAGACTTTAGTTCCATTGCTGCACCTTTAAATGAACTTGTTAAAAAGAATGTCACCTTTGCATGGAATAAAGAACATGAAAACGCCTTTAACACTTTGAAGTATAAATTGACTCATGCCCCTTTACTTGCTTTGCCGAATTTCAATAAAGCTTTTGAGATACACTGTGATGCCTCCGGGATTGGTATTGGTGCTGTTCTTATGCAAGAATCAAGGCCCGTGGCTTATTTCAGTGAAAAGCTTAATGGGGCATCTTTAAAGTATGCAACTTATGACAAGGAGTTGTATGCATTGGTAAGGTCATTGCAGGTTTGGCAACACTACTTATGGCCAAAAGAATTCATAATCCATTCTGATCATGAAAGTCTCAAATTCTTAAAGACTCAAGGTAAGTTGAATAAGAGACATGCAAAATGGTTGGAATTCATTGAAACTTTTCCTTATGTGATTAAATATAAATCTGGTCATAAGAATGTGGTAGCTGATGCTTTATCTAGGAGGTATGCTTTATTTACCTATTTACATGCAAAGCTACTTGGATTTGAATTGATTAAAGACTTGTATAAGGAAGATGTTGACTTTGCCGAATCTTATGATCTTTGTTCAATAAGGCCGAATGGTGATTATTTTGTGCATGATGGTTTCTTGTTTCGCAAGGATAAATTGTGCATTCCCTCATGTTCCATTCGTGATTTACTTGTTAAAGAAACCCATGGGGGAGGGTTAATGGGGCATTTTGGTATTGTTAAAACACTCTCTATTTTGAATGAGCACTTTTATTGGCCTAACATGATTAAAGATGTTAAAAGTGTTTGTGAAAAATGTATTGTGTGTAAGCATGCTAAGTCCAAAGTAATGCCTCATGGTTTGTATCAACCTCTGCCTGTTCCTAGCAACCCTTGGATTGACATATCTATGGATTTTGTGTTAGGGTTACCTAGATCACGCACAGGTAATGATAGCATTTTTGTTGTAGTTGATAGATTTAGTAAAATGGCTCACTTCCTTGCATGTTCTAAATCTAATTATGCTACCAAAATTGCTGACCTTTTCTTTAAGGATATTGTACGTTTGCATGGAATTCCTAAGAGTATTGTCAGTGATAGAGATGTCAAGTTTTTGTCACATTTTTGGCGTACACTTTGGAATAAATTAGGCACAAAATTATTGTTTTCTACTGTTGTACATCCACAGACTGATGGTCAAACAGAAGTAGTAAATCGTACATTGTCTAATTTGCTTCGTGCTATCATTCAGAAAAACTTAAAGAATTGGGAGAATTGTTTGGCACACATTGAATTTGCATATAACCGAACTGTTCATAGTTCTACTGGTTATTCGCCTTTTGAAGTTGTGTATGGATTTAATCCTTTAACTCCCTTTGATATTTTGCCTCTTCCTATTAATGAGTTTGTTAATGTGGAAGGTAAAGCTAAAGCTGATTTTGTAAGGGAGTTGCATGAAAAGGTTTACAAAAATATTCAAAGGCGTAATGAGCAATATGCAAAACAGGCCAATAAGGGCAGAAGACAAGTGATTTTCGAACCTGGAGATTGGGTTTGGATTCACTTGAGGAAGGAAAGGTTTCCTGAAAAGAGGAAATCTAAACTTCATCCAAGAGGAGATGGTCCTTTTCAAGTCTTGGAAAGGATTGGAGACAATGCATATAGAATCGAACTACCAAGTGAGTATGGTAATGTTTCATCTACTTTCAATGTTTCTGATTTGAGTTTATATGATGTACGTGATTCGAGGACGAATCCTTTCGAGGAGGGAGGGAATGATAGGAATGAGTCCGAGTCCACATTGCCAAATCCAGCTTCCCATGATCCATTAACAAATCTTGGTGGTCCAATGACTAGATCAAGGAGCAAGAGGATGAAGGAAGCCTTACAAGCATTGTTATCAACACATTGTGAGGCAATGGACATTGTCCCAAGTAGTTCGATGCATCCATCTCAAGATGAAGTACTTTGGAATATTTCTTCAATCACAATTCATGATCCACTTTGAAGAAATATCAAGAAGGCCGAGAAGACCAAGCTTTGGCGTGTTGGGCTTCATTATGTGTTCACGCCAATTTTTAATGTTTTAGGATTTTATTTTGCAATTAATTTGGTCCATTAACATTAAGTTTGGGCTTCATTAATTCGGTTTTTAATAAAGATTACTTGGCCCAATTATCTTGCATGATAATGGCAAGTAAAAGTTTAGGAAACTTAAGAAGTCAAATTGAGTTTTGATTCTTCACAGTTTAGGAAACAAAGGAAGCCAAATTGTGTTTGGCCACTTTTAGGAAGAAAACGTGAGACACAAATCCTTTTTGGAAAAGGATTAGCTTATGTGTGTCACAAATCCTTTTTGGAAAAGGATTAGTTTGTTAGTTGTTAGTTTCCAATTCCAATTTGGAAAGTTAGTCAGCTTAGAAGTCAAGTTGTAATTTACAACTTCTGGGGTTTTTGTTTCCTTTTTGGTTTAGCATGGCCGAACCTACTCCTTATAAAAGGGAAAGCATTGTAACGTTTTTCATATGTTGAATTGAAAGAATTTTGGCTTTGCTAAATTAAATTTGACATCATCAACGTGAGTTATTCTTGAGTAATTCATAAGACCCGCCAAACCTTAAGTGAGGAACTTTAGGTGAAGCTTACAAGTTCTAGATTTATAGAACCGGCCAAACTTGATAGGTTTAAACTTTTGATTTACATTAGTTGAACTGATTCAATTTGTGTTAACGTTTGGGTTAGGTTAATTTTAATCTTGCCTTTTCGTTTCATACTTTCTTTTCCGCCAATTTGTTCTTGTCGTGATTGAATTTGGTGCACAACGATCCGAACTTGTGGAAAATTCGTGTGGATTGGATTCCTTCCTACTCCATTCGTATCATTTATACTTAATCACATATAGAAAGAATTCAATGAATTCTAACTATTTAGCATGCTTCTTATTCAATTGTCCTTGAGCTTTTAAAAATTTGAGGATTTCATGATTCGAATGAATTATGAATTCTTTCGGCCACAAGTAATATTGCCATACCTATAGCGATTTCACCAAAGCATACAATTCATCCAGGAACTGAACAAGGACTAAGGGATTCACGAACAATACCTATGGCAACAAGTTCATCCACTTGTCTTTGTATTTGCTTGGTTTCTTTAGGATTACCTCTATAGGCTTGCCTATTTGGGATTGAAGCTTTGGGCACAAAATCAATGTGATGCTCAATGCCTCTAATAGTTGGTAACCTAATAGGTAATTCCTCGGGAAACAAGTCTTCATATTCCTGTAAAAGAGACAACACAACACTATACCAACTATCAAGGTGAATACTATCAACAATATAAATGTCATTTCAGATCATTAAGTACAATGGTTGCTGAAAGGTTTATCGCGTACCTAAACAATTTATCCCTATTCACAAATGTAGTTATGGTAAGAGGGTTTCGTTCCTCAGGGAAGGAGGTGATTGAAGAATTCAAGTAACTGTTATATTAAGTATCACAAGAAAAACGAAATTGCAATAATAAGAACTAGTCTAATTCTGAGAACAACGAACAAGAAGAAACAACAACAAAATCAGTAAATGGGAGTGAACCAAATATAGTGTGGATGTCCCAGGGCTTTAGCTCCAGATGAATGGATATTAGACTACTTTGGTAGTGCACTTGACACACATGCAAATCTTGAGGAAACCTAAGTTGCCTAGGAGTCAAGTTAGCACCAAGCATGTCGACCACAATACTCCCTACACTCCCTGACATTAAGCTTTCCCACGGCAAGGCCTAAGCTTGATGATTGTAACACCCAACATCTCAACTTCCCAAGACTAACATCTCTAGCATGAAAATCCTAAAGTCATCCCATGGCAAGGCCTGACCTAGGTTCGTTTGTCTTTGTTAGCCATTGAAAATCTCTCTTCACTCTATTCTAATAATTCAATGAACTTAAACCGGCACGGCAACCGCATCTTAGATCATGAACAGGCAACACAAGTGAAGAGACTCAAAAATCATACTTTAAGTTCTCGTTTCATGTAATTCTCACATTTATCGGTGAATCTCACCTCAATTTAGCAGGGCAACCACAATTGAAGCACAACTCAGTCAATAAGCATGAGAATTTGTGAAACTTAACAAGATTCATGTATTAATTATCAGTACAATTTCATTCTTTATGGATTGTGTCAAATGCAGAGCATTGCGTAGTCTAATTACACATTCATCTGGTTCAAGCCCTAGCACACCATAGATTCAGCCGCGAGACTCCATTCTCGGTTCACGATCTTCAAATTGAACTTCAAAACAAATCATTTTCATTATACAGAAGGAGATTACCAATCGATTTGCTTAAAAGCTTCAAATTCACAAAAGATCTGTTAAATTCCTCCTTAATTGAGTAGAGAATAACAATGATCGGACCAAAAGTGCGATCGGAATCGAGATCGGAGCTCAAATGTTAGAGAGAGAATCTAGAGAGAGAAATTATTTCCCACTCAAGATCAAAAATTAGGTAAAATTCTGGAAGTCACCAAAATTCTAAAAAGAATAATCCCCCAAAAATTATGGCTAATTCCTCTAAATATAGAGGTTACAAAATGTAAACAGTACGCAAACATAAATAAACACTAATTTACAAAAATGCCACTGCACAAAATAAATTGTCCAAAATCAGCACGTGCAAGAGCCTCCATGTCAGCAATCATCCCGGAGTCCAGCGCCTTTAAGCCATGACAAGTCACGCCTTCCGCTTCTTTGGTTCATCTCGCACGCTCCCGATCCAAACCACCACACATCTTTGGAGCCTGCACAAGAAGAAGAAGAATTTCAACACTTAGCCAAAAATTTGACAACAAAGTTCACCAATTACATGGCGAGATGCATCGCAGCGATGCATCGCCGTGTAAACATTTCTATGGTGATGCATCACAGCAATACGTCGTCGTGTGAAGTTATTCAGGGTGACGAATCGCTGCGATGCGTCGCCATGCAAATGTCTTTTATGACGATGCATCGCAGTGATGCATCGCCGTAGAAAATATGCCAAGGCTCGTGTATTTGTCTGTGTTGTAATGTATTTCTACAATGTAGTGAGGAGGTGCTGTGAACTGCCTATGTGAATACATGAGTGTGCTGTGATGTGCCCATGTGTGTGCAAGAAGTGTGATGTTAAGTGCGCAGCTCGTACGGCCACGTGCTACAGTTCGTTCGGCGACTTGCTACTGCCGCGCGCATGCACGCTTGGCGATGAGCTGCTGCTGCACGTATTCGTGCACAGTGTGTGCGAGGGTGCGCCGACGTGTGCTGGCGATGCTGCGATGTGCGGGGCTCGTGCGGGGCTTGTGCCCAGCGACGTGCCAGGCTTGTGCGACGATGTGTAGCACTTGTGCTGCGACGATGTGAAAATATGTGCATGGATTTGGGCATCAACTTGTAAATGATTAACAACAAAATGTATGCACCAAATTCACCTCAAAGATGCGCAAGGAAACAACAAGCAAAGATACTTGGAACGTTTTACCTCTCAAGTTCTGAGAAACAACACACCATCACCTTGCAACCAAAATACGGCCCTGATACGTTGTGAATTTGGCAAAACCTAAAACATAAAAGTTGTAGTCCAAAGGGATTTGCTTTCTATAGCTATTTGAATCCCCTAATTCGGAGCTCAGAAATACTGAACTGTGGCGGAAATAAATTTCATGGCGACGCATTTCTGTTTCCATGACGACTCATCGCAGCGATGCGTCGCCATGCAATCTGTTTCCATGGCGCGAGGCATCGCAGCGACGCTGTGATGCATCGCCATGCAATTTCCCTTCAGCGATGTGTCTTCGTGCAATCTGTTTCTGTGATGCGTCGCCATGCAATCTGTTTCCACGGATGAGCATATATGTGTTTTGCGTGATTTTGTTTTGTCGCTCGAGGATGAGCATATATGTGTTTTGCTTTATTTTGTTTTGTTGCTTGAGGACGAGCAAGGTTTAAGTGTGGAGGGTTTAATAAGGTGATGATTTTCACCTTATTGTAATCGTTTTACTTACTTTTTGAGCGTCCTTGTAATGTATTTTTATGTTGTTTTTACGTGTTTTTAACGTATTTGTAGGACATTATGGCGTGAGAGGAGCAATGGAGCAAAAGAACGATGAAAAGCATTTTCGGAGGTTATTAATCATGGAGGCCAAAATGAGAAGAAAAAATTGAGAAAGATCAAGAAAGATATGATTAAGGTCAAAAAGGCGATGAAGAATAAATGCTAAAGAAGTCTGCCAGGGTTTAGTATTTTGATCATATCTCTCTCAATTTACGTCTGAATGGAATGATTCAGGAACCATTCGAAAGCTAAGAGACAGAGCTACACCTTTCATGTTTTGGGTGTTTCCTAATTTGTTTTGGATCATATAGAAACACAGCTCACAACCTCTCCGGTGCGCCGAAAAATGCTTAATTAATGAATTTTCAAAAAGTGACAGAGAGCTCCGGCGTGCCGGAGATAAACCTCTCCGGCATGCCTCATGCTGAACGTCACGACGTTCATAACGAACGTCGCGACGTTTGCGGAATGTCACGACGTTTACAATCGAACATCGCGACGTTCAGCAACGCTGCAGGTTCTCGTTGACAATTTTGGCCTCCGTTTTGAGAATACTTCAAGGGCATTTTGGGGACGTCTGACACACACTTTTTCAGCCCTAATCCATCCGATATATGAAGCAATTTTGTGCCAAGGAGGGGGGGAAAATAAGGAGAGGGGAAGAAGGATGGAATCCAAGAGAAGAAAACCATTTTCTAGTTAGGTTAGATTAGTTAGATTTTAGGGTTTTTCTCTCTAGCTTCTCAACAAGAACACACGTTCTTCGTGTAAATAGCCCTATTTGTGGAAGGAATTCATGTAATCCTCATGTGCTCAAGAGCTTGGAATCATTGTAAAGATTGGATATTTGCTTGGAATCAACATTTGGAGGGCTTCCCCTTTGGTTAAATCAAATGGGTAGTTTCATTTTTTTGCACTTCTTTGATTATTTCCTTGCTTGTCCATATATATATATATATATATGTGAAATTATTGTGTGCCATGAGAGGCTAAATTGTTTATTACCCTTGGATTGTGGTTATGTGTTGTTGATATATTGTGTTAATGTGTGGTTTTGTGTTGTGGATAGCTAGGAATTAGGAACTACAAGTACCTCACATTAGTAATGCTTATAGTAGATTAGTGTGTGGGTGATGGATTGGTGGAGATATCTTAGTCCGTTCTTGCCTCCGCCATAAATGGGGAATTGATTGGGATATTGAGAATCCGGTGTTAGGTTTGATGAACTTGGTAAACATGAACTAGTTTAGTCCTTGCCTCAGCCATAAAGGGGGGAGTGAATTAGGGAATGATTTCGAAGGGAGTGACTAGGTTCAACCCTTGCCTCCGCCATAAAGGAGGGGTTGGATTAGAGAGTGAATGTTGGAGAGACATTGGAGTTTCGGTTGATTTAGTTAGCTAGTCCTTGCCTCTGCCATAAAGGGGGGATTGGTTAATTGGTCGATTTCTGGTAGGAGACAATGCATTTAGGTCCTTGCCTCCGCCATAAATGGGGGACTTAGTTGAATTGGCTCAATCTTAGTCGTAGTAATTCCATAGGATAAACAACACATAACACTAACATTTGAGATAACCACATACAAGGGTATACTTTAATTACTTGATTTCTCTTCCACACATTTTCATATTTATGTTATAGTATTAGTATAGTTTAGTTCATTTACTTGCTTATTTATACTTCCATTACTTAACACACGATTACACTATATCCATAAACTTATCCCCTCCCTGTGAGTTCGACATCTACTTCATCTAGCTACAAAAACATCGGTGTCTTGATGCACCTTAAATGTTGTGAGATTAGGGTTATAAATTTATTTAATTCGGTTAATCCTTAGCTTTTAACCCTAGCTCCAAAACCGCTATCAAGCACAAATATTTTCATTCATGAAAGAAAGTAAGCATGTAACGTCCAAAAGACACAAACTATAGCAAACATTCCCTTCTCCACACTTAAAACTTACATTGTCTTCAATGTAAAGTAAAGATAGGTTTAGGAGCTCCCTTGTGTTGATATGTGATGAATTCCAATGTTTTCTTAGTGAAGTGTCTTTGTCCATAGTGCTCTCCCGCATGAAAAATTTCCTGCACATGGTGAAACCAAACTTATTAGAAATTACTTACTCTAGTACGGTACATGTTAGTGCAAGGTAAACATGACATGGAGGTAGCATGCAAGCAAAGTGTTGCACCATATCTAGGAGTCATTGTGGTGTAACATATATGAAACTAATAACACTAAGTGGCACATGCACAATTCATGCTAGAAATGTAAAATAATGTGATTGTGTGCAGCACGGGAGTTGTCCATGGCACCACTCCCCCACACCTAGCCTAATGTGTGCATTGCAAACTTCCCTTGCAACTTCTTTCATGTGCATGTCCTCACAACATGAGTGGCTTAGTGAGTATAACAAAATGCAAGAAAACATAAAGATCAATTTAACTAAAATACTTTATTCAAGGTAATGTGAAAAAGAAGTAGTTTTGGGTTTCTTAAGTCTCCAACTAGACTTTTTTTAAGACTCCTCTTTCAAGATTTGAAATATCCGTCTCTATACCAGAACAATGCACTTTCATAAGCACTTCTTTTTCTTCTGTAGGGCACTATAGAAATATTTTCGAGGAGGTGCATAAGCTCATGCACATGGGGAACCACCTCTACAAATTTAAATTTGAACCATTGAGGCTCCCCCATGAGAGGCACCTCATTTAATTCTTCCACCATTGGAGGCACATCATTTACTTCTTCCACCATTTGAGGCACATCATTTTTGCAAGGCTCAACAAAGGGTTGTACATACATGGTCTCAACAAACCCATCAATATGTTCAAAAATGGATGTATCAACAAAGCAATTTTCCACCATTTTAGCTATGTCATTAAATATTTTCACATCTTCATCATCTGGACTAACATGAGTAAGCTCAAAAATTAATGTATCAACAAAGCAATTTTCCACCATGTTAGCAATGTTATTACAAATTCGCACATCTTCATCATCTAGACTAACATAGGGAATTTCTTGAGTCTTTTGTTTGTCAACAACACAAAAAACATTATCATCAGTTAACAAGAGTACCTCATTTTGCACTTCTTGTGAGCCATCATTTAGACACTTAAATTCATTCAACATTTCAAGAATTGGTGCCTCAACAAGAGTTTCAATTAATGTGTTGTCTTTTTCATGTTGCAAAATTATTATCATTCATGATATCACACTGATCATCAATATGTGTCTGTGTATAATTTACAAGGCAATCAATAGGATAAGTATCCAATGAATAAATATATCAACATCATTTGACTCATGGAATTCCATAACATTAATGCAAGACTCAGCATTGGACACACTTCCTATCTTGTCCCTAAGAAGCCACAAGGCCTTAAATTCATCACTATCAAGCTCATCACATAAGACATCATTCTCAATAGAAGAACTCAAACGTTCATGCATAAAATAACCAACAACCAAGCACTTATGCACGACATCCCCAACACTTATAGACTCCAACTCTCTTGGACACTTGAAAACCCAGTCAATATTTTCATTCATGTGAAAATGATTTTCCTCAGGAGTGAGTGTTTTAGTAAGGCGAGATGTACCTTGTGAGTGGCCTTGAGCATTTTGAACTGGAGTCTCAATTTGTTCCCGCAAGTTACTCATTAAGGCATTGATTCGTTCAAGTCTTTTTTATTGCCCTTGAAGTTCCTCTTCTACTTGAGCCAACCTGGTTTCACTATATGCACCTCTATCAAGTCTGTCCAACATCTGAGACAACATGTCCTCTATTGTTTCCTCTTGACTGAGATAAGACTCATTGCTTTGTTGTTGGTTATGCCATGGCTCATGATATGTTGGTGGAGAGAAGTTGCCAAATACTCCAGGTGTTGGTCGTGTGTTAACCACTCCAATTAATGGGTAAAAATGATAAAACTCAACAAAGTCCCCAAACCACTAGACATACTTGGTCTATTGTGGTGTGCACAATTCAATTTTAGTTAAGTTTCAATATCCTGCACTTGCCACAAATAAACCAAAGTAGGCAGAAGCAAACACAAATAAGAAAAACAAGAAAACTTCCTAACATAAAACATTACAAAACTACTAATCTACAAAGAAAAAACAAAACAAAGCAAATCAAAATTCAAGAAACCATGCCTTCCCCAGCAACGGCGCCAAAAATTGACAGGTTTATCGCGTACCTAAATAATTTACCCCTATTCACTAATGTAGTTGTGGTGAGAGGGTTTCATTCCTCAGGGAAGGGCGTGATGTCAAGAAATCAAGTAACTGTTCTATTAAGTATCACAAGAAAAACGAAATTGCAAGAATAAGAACTAGTCTAATTCTGAGAACAAGGAACAAGAAGAAACAACAAAAAAATAAGTAAATGGGAGTGAATCAGATATAGCGTGGATGTCCTAGGGCTTTAGCTCCGAATCAATGGACATCTACTTTGGCAATGCACTTGACACACATGCAAATAATGAGGACACCTAGGTTGCACAGGGTTAGCACCCAGCACTTCGACCGTAATGCTCCCTACACTCCCTGATATCAAGCTTTCCCATGGCGAGGCCTAAGCTTGATGTTTGTAACCCGCAACGTCTCAACTTCCTAAGACTAACTACTCTAGCATGTAAATCCTAAAGTCTTCCCATGGCAAGGCCTAACTTAGGTTCGTTTATCTTTGTTAGCCATTGAAAATCTCTCTTCACTCTATTCTAATAATTCAATCAACTTAAACCGGCATGACGACCGCATCTCAAATCATGAACAGGCAACACAAGTGAAGAGACTCAAAAATCATACTTTAAGTTCTCGTTTCATGAAACTCTCATATTTATCAGTGAATCTCACCTCAATTTAGCATGGCGACCACAATTAAAGCACAACTCAGTTAATAAGCATACGAATTTATGAAACTTAACAAGATTCATGCGTTAATTCTCAGTACAATTTCATTCTCCATGGATTGTGTCAAATGAAGAGCATTGCATAGTCTAATTATACATTCATCCGGTTCAAGCCCTAGCACACCATAGATTCAGCCGAGAGACTCCATTCTCGGTTCACGATCTTCAAATTGAACTTCAAAACAAATCATGTTCGTTATACAAAAGGAGATTACCAATCGATTTGCTTCCAAGCTTCAAATTCACAAAAGATCTGTGAAATTCCTCCTTAATTGAGTAGGGAAGAACAATGATCGGATCAGAAGTGCGATCGGAGTCGAGATCGGAGCTCAAATGCTAGAGAGAGAATCTAGAGAGAGAGAGTGGCTAGAGAGAAAATTTATTTCCCACTCAAGATCAAAAATCCGGTAAAATTCTAGAAGTCTCCAAAAGTCTAAAAAGAATAATCCCCCAAAAATAATGACTAATTCCTCTATATATAGAGGTTACAAAACGTAAACTAAACACTAATTTACAGAAATGCCACTACACGAAATAAATTGTCTAAAATCAGCACGTGCAAGAGCCTTCATGTCTCCAATCATCCTAGAGTCCAGCGCCTTTGAGCCATGACCAGTCACACCTTCAGCTCCTTTAGATCATCTAGCATGCTCCCGAGCCAAACCACTACACGCCTTTGGAGCCTGCACAAGAAGAAGAAGAATTTCAACACTTACCAAAAAATTCGACAACAAAGTTCACCAATTACATGGGTTTGCGATGCATCGCCATGTAAACATCTCTATGGTGACGCATCACAGCGATGCGTCGCCTTTTGATGTTTTTCATGGCGACGCATCGCTGCGATGCATCGCCATGTCTTCTCGCCGTAGAAAATATATCAATGCTCGTGTATTTGTGTGTGTTGTAATGTATGTGCTACAATGTAGTGGTGTGGTAAGGAGGTGCTGTGAAGTACCTATGTGAATGCATAAGTGTGCTGTGAAATGCCCATGTGTGTGCATAAAGTGTGCTATGAAGTTCCCAGCTCGTGCTGCAACGTGCTACAGTTCGTACGGCGACGTGCTCCTACCGCGGGCATACACGCGCGGCGATATGCTTCTTCTGCTCCTACTACTACAACTGCTCTAGCTATAGCTTGGGAGGTGGTACTTGGCTGTGCAACTTGAAAATGCTATGCTTGTACAACTCGTACATGGATTATGTGGTAGACTCACAGTTCCCGAAAAGCTCAATCCGTATCTATTGTTAGCACCCCGACTTCGTAACACATTGCAATAATGGAAAATAGATAATAAAGTTTAGTCTTGACAAAACGCATGCCCTCTTGATCTCAATGTCCATTAACTCACCGACGTCAATGGACAAACTAGTTTGAATAGGATAATTCAGCACCGCCTTTTCGCTATCGCAGGAACACTGATAAATGTTTTGAATTAGCTTCCTAAAAAATAAATAATGCCAAGCTTTTGTAAGCCTAGTCATTTGTGATAGCTTGGACTCTGAGATCTAGAACTCAGCACTGATAGTGGAAATAGGCTAGGCTGTGATAATGGATAGGACCAGAGGTGTCGAAACAACTCTACCCACAAACTGTCTGTAGCTGTTCTCGCGAATTTCTAGAAGCCCATAATATAAATTAGATGCCGCTTGACAAAATTGAACGTCTCTGCCTCAGATCTGAAGGTTGTCACCCTATACATTAGTATACTTCGCGTGCCAACAGCCAGCGCAAATCTGATTGGTGACGGGGGCAGCCATCACCTCAGTTCCATGCTCCTCTACCACAACCTTATTAGCAAGCTTCTTATTGTGGAAGGTCTCCGCCTTCCGACACATAAATCATAAGTTATCAAACCTCGCTGGATTAGTTTGTGGTGGCAGTGGTAGTGGGGGTGCTCCATAAGCTCCAGTGCTTGTACATAAAAGTCTCCTTACTATATTTGTCAAAAGAAAAATTAAAGATTAAAAACGAGACATGACAGTAATACAAAATATGCAAAACTCAAGTATTAACATATAAATGTTAACGTAACACCTATATGTGATAATTACAAAACAAGTGAACATAACTCCCAAATTTCACATTTAACCAAAACAAAGACACATATTACAAACTGACTCCCCCACACTTACTCCATACTACACATCTAAGCAAATTCAAGGGAGAAGAATTCAATTCCATAACACTAAAATATTTAAAACAACAATAATTTAAACAAAATGAAATTAAGTATATTAAACTAAAAACTTAAGCTCAAATTATAACTAACATTTAACAACATAACTTATTCAAAACCAATTATGAAAACATCAACTGATCAACAACACAAAATCATATTTCAAAAACTAAACTAAGCAAAACTCTTGACAACATAAAAGTATTAACGAACAACTACTTAAACAATTTAACACTTAAGAAAATTGAAAAACAAAAATATAATACCTACAACTTAAAACAAAACACCAAGACCAAAATAAAGAACACTAAAACTGAAATCAAATTCCATATGACTTATCGGCATAAGAAGTTTAACACACTTGACATATCAAGTAAAGCACATAAATGGACACAAACTATACTACATACATAAGTATTATCCACGAGTCATATAAAACACCTACTTAGGCACTTTATCATACATGTAGCATACATGGTTCAATGAGACTTCAAAATTCTCAAAAATTGTGTTTAAACATACAACAACACTCCACATTGCTAGTAAACATGCTTATACTATATTCTAACCATCACAATGTATATGAAATTTATCAAATATCTCAACATTGACAATAATGAAAAATATTAACTTACATATTCAAAAACGAAATAAAATCCATTCTTGAACAGAACAATATCATTCAATCATCACAAACGTATAAACATATCATAGAGCACAAATTAAAAACAAAATCTCAACATAATCAAAGTAAAAATTCAAAATTTGCACCTTTGATGTCCAAAATTAAACTTGAGAATTAGTGTGTTGTTACATGTAATTGAAGCCTTCTAAACCTTCCCAGAGCCTTGTAGAATAAATCCTAATACTCCAATATAAATGAAATTCATGAAAATTTTGAATTGGAGAATTCAATTTTTTATGGAAAAATTAGAAAAATTGACGGTTTGTGTGTTTTAATCGGTTAAATGGTGAGAATTCAATGTTAAAATGATCTTAACTCAACCAACAACAAGTCTACAGATAAAAATTGATATTGGATTGAAGTTGGAGAGGACAGCTTGAGAGAATTTTGTTATTTTCAAAAAAAGTTATTTTAAAAAATTAGGTCTTCTTCCCTATTTCAAAATTATGAACTTGTCTAACGTTGCAACGCCGAGCACTTTGGATGTCACGACGTAGGCAAAATTTAATTTTTGTTATGAAAACATTCTTGACATCACGACGTGCAACCTTTCACGTCGCGCCGTGGGTGAAAAATCACCTAAATATGCTTACCTCTTGACGTCACGACTTGCGACTCTACGTATTGCGACATCAAGCCCTCTGGACATTGCGACATGGCTCACTATTGGGGAATTAATTTCAGCTTCTTGTGAGTTCTCCCTGATGTCGCAACATGGACACATTTTTCACAAAAACTTATCTTTGCTTCACCAAAATGTCAAAGTCTTCAATCTTTCAACCTACACATGAAATTTGCATAAAATTAACCCATAGTTTATGAAAAATTTTCTTAAATAAAACTAAAAAATATTAAAAACAAAACATAACATAAAAATATAAAAATAAACTTCAGTTGCCTCCCAAGAAGAACTTTATATAACGTTGGAAGCTTGATGCCTTTTTGCTCATTCTTCCATTAGTGGCTCTTAAAGAGCCACCCACTACTAAAAAATGAGCCTATAGCAACACCCATAAAGTGTTGTTTTAGGCCCTAAAAATGTTGCTATAGGCCTAAAGCAACACTTTACAAAGTGTGTTATCAGAAGGTATCGCTTTAGATCTATAGCAACACTTTTTCCATTTTAAGCAACACTTTTTAAATGTGTTGCAACTGTCAGAATATGCAACACTTTTCATTGTGCAACACTTTCTTTCTCCAAATTTAACACTTTCTTTCTATTACCTTTAAACTATTGCAACACTTTTTTTTATCAAATGCAACACTTGTTACAATTTTTTAACCCAATAATGTAACATTATTTCCCATAAAATGCATCACTTTTTTGTATATAAGTAACACTTTTATCATTCAAATGCAATTATTTAAAATTGATAATTCAAAATAATATTTTTTATTATAAAAATATTCATAGTGTCAAATACAAAATTAAATGATAAAGTTAGTATCAAACTATATGCCCCTACCGGAATTTACAAATACAAGCCAACTAATGGCACATTGCAAAAATAATACTACAAAAGTATGGATATTTTTACTACAAATTCTGCAATGCAATTTGTTCATCAAGTTTTTCTTTTCATGTGATTCATCTTTCAACATCTTCTAAAACTTGACAATCTCTGAATTTTTTAAGCCTGAAGAACAACAAACAATCACCATCATCAATTTCATCACATAAACTTCTAGCAAGACTATGTAGGATACAACAATATAGACAAAATTTCACACAAATCATACCTCCAACAATTTCCATTGAAACAGCTTAATCTCATAGTAGAGTTTTATTTTTAAGCAACTGCTTAGCCTCTTAGATCTTACTCTTAAAATATAGGAGCCTACAAAACAAAGATAATCATTGTAAAAGTGACACCAAGTAGGTCCACAAAACTAATCCTAACTTGTGCAACAAAGAGATGTCATGTATGTAGCATGGGCAAATACATAAAAGGGAGCAACATCATAATAGCCATTCTTAACATTTTTTTATCTCTGCTACTAAAGGCTGAACCTGAGCAAGAAACTGAAAGAAACACTCATGATTAATCAAATAGATAGACAACATCTTAATTCTTAAAGCTATAGAAAACTAAAACCAGATAATTAGAATCAAATTATAGAAAGACCTATGCTTGGAAGAACTTTCAACAGAATTAGAATCAAATTATATACACCAATAGTTTCTTTTAGCATGTAAAATAGGCCACCCTCAAAATCAGCAACTAATTGTCCCAAAATAGGCAAGTTTTGTCATTGCTTGTCTAAACTTTTTAGACCAACTATGCTGAAGTTTTTTTTGGTGGAAACTCCTGCAAAGTAATAGTAAACTAAAAAAAACAAGCAGTTAAAACAACATACATGTGCAACTAAACATATCACATACATGCTGGGAAAGTTTACAAGGGAAATGAATCAAAGAGAGTAAAATGATTAAGATAAGGCAAATAGAAAAGCAGTCTACCGTGCATATTTGGACTGAGAGTATTCATTAGAGAGAAATAGGTCACTATTTTTGTGGTTGATAACGGTAATCATTTGACAAAATTTACCACAAAGAAATGAACAATGTAATAACAAACCAAGGGCAAAAAAGTAGAAAGTATTAAGAACATGCATGCATTTAATCACTTGACCACTTCCAAGTTCAAAGTCAATTAAGTAACCCTTCTCAAAGCTAAAATGAAATTCAATTCCATATGTATATTTCTTCTTCAAAGAACTAATCCAGAGAAACAAATAAAGTAGGAAAACTCTAAAGGCACTTAGTATAGTAAAATTATGCAATAAAACGAAGGAGCACAAAATACTCATTATTTATTCAGGACCCAACAACATATTACCTATAGTATCTGTCGATCCTACATTTGTACAGAATTCTGGAAACCGAAAAAATACTCAATCTTTTTCTTTTGGTAAGCTTTTGACAAATAAAGGCACTAGTCCTAGCACTTGGCTTCCATGCTTGTTAGATGTCAATTTAACTTCAACGTCTACATTATTATTTATTCAGGACGATCTCTACAAGTTAATTGAAATCAAAAAAGAGCAAAACAACTGCACTTAAAACTTTCTTCCTAGAAACGATTTTCCAAAACAAGCAAAATTTCAGTAGAATGATAGAAACAAGGGAACATTACCATTTTAGGAGAATTTTTCCTCCCTCTTGTATGTTCAGCCTTGCCAGATGCTACTTCTTATCCAATACATATGCTTTATCAGTCTTCCTTTTTGGCATCTTCTGTAATTGAGTATCTATAGACATTCTTTAGGTTGCAGATTTATCAAATTTCTTAAAGAGGCTATAAGGGAGATGTTAATTTGAAAAGATTTTCCTTCAGAAGAAAAATCAAGAGAATGGAGCAATCAAATAGCATCTTATATCAATCTACATTTGAGAGAACATAAACCTTAAATAAAATAAAGATTTTAAGTTAATGTCATTGTGCTTCATGACTAAATGAGACCAAAAAATGAAAACTTCTTATCACAAAAGGATCAGATTTTCAAGTATGATATTATGAAAAAAAATGTAAAACTAAAAATAATGGTTATTTGAATGTCTTCAGTCTTCCTTTTAAAATGTCTTTTTTTATATATATATTTATGGAACTTTCACAAGCAAAAGAAAAAAATTATGCATATACCATTTTATAAATTCCTTAAGTACCAATTTTCTGAACCAGATTTTTGTTCTGCTCTTAGAAGATCACCAACACCAAGGTGAGTGTACCTAAAGTGCTAGACAATGTTTGCACATTGGGTCTCCTTGCCAATACATGGGCCACCTATTCAATTTTTAATGAAAGGAAGACATAACATCCATTATTCATGTTGCTTCAATAGATAAACAAAGAAAATACAAGAAGAAAAAGAATTCAGATACTCACCAAAGACAAAAAGTAACTGTAACCTTCTTGTCACTTAACAAACTACCGTTTGTTTCTTACAATAGAAGTTAATACTTGTATGTCAACAAATGAGTAATAGACAGAGTAATGAGATGATATTTTAGGTGGATTGTATCCTAGAGCAAAAGTTTACTTCTTTTTTCTTGATCAATGACTTTTTTAAACACTATATACTTTCAGTGTTCAACAGCCTCCAGCGAGAAAGAATTCATTGCATTTCATGAACTAAACAGAGCCCAATAAGTTATAGACTTTTGAATTCTTTGCTTAACATATTCAGAAGATACTTCAAAAAGTTTGCTTGACCGCTTATTTTACAATAAGATTCAATAACGCAATAAGGTGACCAAAACAACCTTATTTGTGGCATCAATAGCAGTTCCCAGGAGTCCCAACTAAAGTTTGATGCTTTCTAATACCTGCAAGAGAATCACAACTAAACATAAGACAACATCGATAGAAACTTGAATAATTTTCAAGGACTGTTAAACAATAAATTTCACATAGTTTTATACCATTAACTGCCAGACATAAGATTATCATATATCCATCTTGCATAAATAGTGGTTAATGCAACCCAAATGATAACCAAAAGCTAGTAGCAATAAAAATCAGAAAATAGAATAAAGGAGAAACTTTTCTTTTTAACAAGAAAATAGTCTAATTTCCCCAAGATGTAGACTTTGAAATTTTCATATTCTGATTATGTTAAACATTTTTTGCTAGAGCCACTCTCCCCTTACTTTAATTTTGTTTAACTGGACAAGAATAAGCATTCATCACTAAAGCATTAAAACCACACAAAATGACAAAGATACATTTTACAAACTAATAAACCAAAAGAAATAAAAAAAAAATACATTGTAGTAAAATAAAACAAAAATAATTAACATATATTCTAGAGAGGATAGATACAATATTATCTTTACATACATACATTCATTCAGTAAATTTCAAAACGAAAAGATAAAATTAACGTAATTCTAGAGAGAACCTAAAAAACGAAGATGATAATTGACCTTATTTTTGAAATTGCGTACTTGTAGTGATGAAATCCAAAGAGACTAGAGGTGAGCTTCGTCGGATTTGGTTGGAAATTGATGAATGGGATATAGATTGAAATACCTTAAAACCTTCTTCTACTACTCCTCATCGAAACCCTTCTTACACAATCACAACTATGCATTTTCATCAAGTTTTAATAATTTCATAACCATGGCTTCTCGCAGCTCATCATATTGATGATTCACCAAGAAATGTAGAAGCCCAGATGAGAATTGGGATAAAAAAAATCTATCGGCAAAATGGAGGATTTGAGTGCAAAGCTGCTGGGAGCATTTTAAAATTGAAATGTTAGGGCAATGGATCGTTTTCCTCACTAAATGTATTTAGTTGAGCAAAACGACGTCGTATATATAAGAGAAATTTTTTTTATTTTTTTAAATTTGTTTCTTTTCATTTTTTTGGAAAAAAAACTTGAAGGGCAACTAGTATTATTCAATTTGTTTCTTTTCCTTTATAAAGACATTTTATCTTTCCATTTATATGCCCTATGTTAAATTTTCTCACTAAACTATTAAAATTGATCAATTGCAATAGATTATGTGAATATTATTAATTAATAAGATAAGAATTTTAACACAAATTATCATTTATTATTGTAAGGCTAACTTAGCTTATAAAATACTTTGTGGGCACTGTATTGTTTTACCATATATATTTGAATAGAGTATTTTGAAAGTATAAGTCTAATTTAACTTTTGAAGTAATGATTTTTGAAAACTAGTTTGGATACTTAACCATTTACTGATATTATTTGGGTATTTGTTTGCTTATTTTCTTTCACAATTAGTTTTGATTTCTTATGATTTTTTTTTGAATATGCTAAAACTATAAAAATACATAAAAATAAATGGAACAAAAAATAATATAATGGGTTGATTAGATTTACATTATTTGTGGTAAAGTCATATTATATATCGAATCTTGTAATTTCACTATAATATTGGACTTGTATGAAACATTTTATAAAGTGTGGCATATATATATATATGTGTGTCAATTTACAAATATTAGGGTGTCATAGTATAATTAAACTAAATGTAGAACAACATTACAAATATAGAAATTTTTTTGTCATTTCATGTTATATAATTATTTCTTTAAAATACTTATATATATTTATGTAACAAATATTTTTTTTATATAAAATTAAATAACCAATTTGTTATATTTATACACAAAAAAATTAGCTTCTTATATATATATATATATAATTATTGCTTTAAAATACTTATATATATATTTATGTAACAATTATTTTTTAGATATATAATTAAATAACCAATTTGTTATATTTATAAACAACAACATTAGCTTCTTATATATATAATTATTGCTTTAAAATACTTATATATATATATATGTAAAAATTATTTTTTTATATAAAATTAAATAACCAATTTGTTATATTTATACACAAAAACATTAGCTTCTTATATATATATATATATAACATTTTATAAAGTGTTGCATATATTATATAAGTATTGCTTTAAATGCCCAACAAAGGCAACACTTCTTAAACGTATTATATATTCCTATAATAATTGTAACACTTTTAGACAATTGTTGCATTTAACATATATATGCAACACTTATTTGAAAGTGTAGCAACTTTTCTAAAAAACCTGTTCAAATGCAATATTTTAAAAGTGTTGCCATGAATGTGTTGCTACAGCTTCGTTTTGTAGTAGTGACCTCTCAACATCTTTTTGGACACTTTCTCATTGAGATAGACAAATCTTCAACCGATGACCATTTACTATGAAAATGTTTTATGTCCATTAATTGAGTAATTCGACTGCACCATATGGAAAACACTGTCTTTACTTTATAAGGACCATACCATCTCGACTTAAGCTTTCCTGGAAAGAGTCTCAACTTTGGATGATAGAGTAAAACAAGTTGTATGGGCTCAAACATTTTATGCCTGATGCCTTTGTCATGCCATTGCTTTGTTCACTCCTGATAAAGTGAAGCATTTTTTTCAAGCCTCAAAGTTAAACTCATCCAAGTTATTGAACTCTAACAACCTTTGCTCAGTTGCTTTCCGATAATGCATCTTCAGCTTCTTAAGGGCCCAAAATGTCTTATATTCAAGCTCAATTGATAAACTACAAGCCTTAAAAAATACCATCCAATATGGAGATGTACCAATTGGAGTTTTAAAATCTTTTTAGTAAGCCCATAAAGAGTCATCCAGCTTTGTAGCCCAATCCTTTCAAGATGGTTTTTACAACCTTCTCAAGGATCCTTTTGATCTCCCTATTAGATATCTGCACTTGGCCATTGGTTTTTTGATTATAAGGCATTGCCACCTTATGCCGAACTCCATATTTAGTCAATAATGCTTGAAAACCCTTATTGGAAAAATGTGTGCCTCAATCACTTATAATTTCATTTGAGATTCCAAATTGTGTGAAAATATACTTCTTGATGAATCCCAGCAAGTAGCATGAGGGCGTAAGAATTACAATTTGATTTTGGGAATGGTCCTATGAATTCAACGCCCCATTCGTAAAAACTTTTGACCTCCAAAATATTGATCAATGGCATCTCGTTCCTCCGATAGCTTAAAGTTGTATCAGCTCAATTTTACCCCAAACACTAATGTAGTAGCGTAAGTAGGGATCGTATCCATAGGGAAGGCTTGGGCCAAGAATCTCAATGTTTGCTCACAGAATGCCACGAAAGAAATAAAACTAGACACTAACTAGTAAAGAAACAAATGCAACAAATAAAGTGTGAAAACTGGAAGAGAGTGGATGCTCTAGAGTATTTCCACCAGTTGAATGCACATTAGGCCATGATTGCAATGCTCTTGACACACAAGTAAAACAATGAGGAGATCTCTATTGCCCAGGAGGCTAGCTAACACTTAGCATGGCGACCACAGTGTTTTCTATACTCCTTAACATTTCACTTTTCCCATGGCGAGGCCTAAGTAGAATGGATTCAACCCGCAATGCCTCAACTCTCCAAAGTTAGCAAATCTAACATGCAATTCCTAGGAACTCCCATGGCGTGGCCCGACCTAGGTATGAATGCCTTCGTTGCTATCTCAGAAAGTTTCTTTAACACATTTTCCTAAAGTTTCATTCCTTCGAAGTTTCCTATGGCGAGGCCTAAATCTCAGTAATGAATTGATCGGCTAAGACAAGTGTAAAGACTCAGGAAATCACATTCAAGTTCTCATCTCACGCAATTCTCACAGATATTGGAAAAATCTCACTTCAACCCAGCATGGCGACCACAATCAAAGTTCAATTCATTCAATAAAAGTGTGAATTCATGAAAATCAACAAGATTCAATCATCAAAATCACATATGATTTCATCCTTAAGGAATTATGTCAATTGCATAGCATTGTATAGTCTAATTATACATTTAACCGGTTGAAACTCTAGAACATGAGAGATCTAGCCATAGAACTTCATTACCAATTCACGATCAACAATTTGGAACTTGAAACAATTCATTTTCAATAAATGTAAAGAGTTTACCAATGAATTCTTCCAAGAGCTTCCTTAATTGATATGAGAATTACAATGATCGGAGCCAATCTTTGATCGGAATAGAAAATGGAGCTCAAAATCTAGACAGAGAAACTAGAGAGATAAAGTAGATCTTCAAAATGAATTCCCGCTCTCCAGCTCTCAAAAGTTTGTTACAAAACAAGCACATTATATTGGACTCAGCTATTCATTATAAAAAATAGTATAAATCATCCCTAAGTTCAATAAGTTGATCACCTCCTTCTTACCTACCTCCATCATCATCGGGGTTCAACCGAAGTTGTCTATCTCTCACTAGAACAGCTTCCTTCTCCAAGAGGATCTTGTGAATACAAAGAGATGGACTAATCCCCTTAATGTCAGCAATAGTTCACCCAATTGCTCCTTGATACATTTGCAGCACCTTAATTAGTTTATTCTCTTGACATGGTTCCAATATGTCTGAAATAAACACTGAAAATGTGTTATTGCTTCCTATGAAAACATATTTAAGATGTGACAAACGTTTCTTAAGTTTCAATTACGGTGGCTCTTCGACTGATGGTTTCAGCCTATTTTCCCTAAAATCAAGAATTTCAAGCCTCATCATAGTGGGCTCCTAAACAACAATATAGAGTACATGTTAGACTACCTCTAATCTCTTTTTCTTAATGAGTTTACCTTGATTTTCAGTATTTTTATGGTACTATGTGCTTTTTGGGCCTAATTCTAGAATTTACAATATGGAGATCTTTAAGTGTTAAAATTGCTTATTTGAAGGATATTTTGACTAAAAAGTCAACAAGACAAAGGAGAAGCTACAAGATGAGGGGAAGTAACCCTAACCCCAAGGTTTTCCCTAAGGGTTGAGCTAGGTTTTTGCATACAACTCATGGTTCGACTGATGTAAAAAATTTGTCGACTCAAATTTTCTGAAAAATCAGAAATTTTTGTGAGTTACAGGTAACCAGATTTTGTCGAAAAAACTAGCAGTTTTTTAACCCATTTAAAATAAGTTCAAGAAATATATCGACTGATTTAAAGGAATTGGGTACTCAAACTTTTCAAAAATTCAAAAATTTTCGTGTGTTATAAAACACGAGATTTGTCAAAGAAACTTGTCATTTTTTAACCCATTTAAAATAAGTGCACGCAATCGATCTATTGATGTAAAAAATTGTCGACTCAAATTTTCTGAAAAATCAGAAATTTTCGGGAGTTATAGAGCACGAGATTTTGTGGAAAAAACTATCTGTTTTTGAACCAATTTAAAATAAGTTCAAGAAATATATCGACTGATCTAAAAAAATTGGGTAATCAAACTTTTCAAAAATTCAGAAAATTTCGTGGGTTATAAAACACGAGATTTGTCAAAAAAATTTGTCATTTTTAACCCATTTAAAATAAGTGCACGCAATTGATCTACTGATGTAAAAAAATTGTCGACTCAAATTTTCTGAAAAATCAGAAATTTTTGTGAGTTATTGATGAGTTGGTTTCGTACCAACTAATATGTGTTATAATGCTTGGCTTTTGTTGTGTGTTTTATGTACATATGTGATGTTTTGAGATGTTTTATGCATTTGTTTGTTTGCAATGTGAAAGTGATCAAATGGAGTAAACAAGAGCAAAAATGGTGCTGAAATGAGTAGTGTGTGTTAGGATGGTATCACTACTACAGAATTCACTTTCTAAAACGGTTAAAAGTAGTTATTTAAAACGTGTTTTAGATTTTCCAAACCGTTTTAGATATGGGCGGACTAGAAAGTCCTACATTTTTTAAAACGGTTAAGAAACCGTTCTTAATACTATTTTTTACAATGGTTTATATAACCGTTCTAAAAAGTAGAAACCCAACTAAACATAAACATAACCGTTCAAAAATCCAGAGTTGCACATCGATCTATAGATCTGTTCTACAACCACCACCGCCGCAACCGCCGTCACCACCACCAAAATGGACGAACCCAACATATTTATGGACGACTACGACATTGACAGCTCTTGCTCAACGCCATACGTAAGTGCACCATCAAGCCCAGGCCGTGGCAGCAATGCTCCATCATTCCCACACTCCAAAATTCTTAGATGATGCAAGTTATTCACACTACATAGAAATCTGACAAACGAAGTAAAAATATAAAAATTACCAGCACCCCTTCACCAACTCCCCTTCAAGCCAATCCAACCAAGCAAGCACCAAAAAAGATAACTTTAACAAGGATTGCTTATAAACGCGAAAAATTCAGTAACAATAAACCCACATAAAAGAGAGCTCAAGAAAGCACAAGAAACTATAATTCAGCAAGTATCCAAAAAAAATCGTAAAGTTACCCAGGAAAAAGTAAAGGGCAACAATCATGAACATCATTGCTACATTAAAGAACAATGGATCTAAAACATACCTTGAGAATGCAGAATATTAAAACTCACTCCAAAACCCTTAAATAAATCAGCCCTGTTATTCAAAAAACAAAATAATTAGATAAGAAAAAAAGAAAAAGGTTGATGATAACGATACTACGCCGTGTGAATCAGGGGCTTCTTCGAGATCATCATCAGTTGGGAGGAGTTCGAGTAGATGGGCTTTCTTGAAGGAATTTCTTTATATGAGTAAAAGCGAAGGAAGAAATAATGGGCAAAAGTTTTGGGGGAGATTTTTATCGGTACATTTTCTAAAACGGTTAGTTAGAAACCGTTCTTAAAACGGAGATGATAACAGTTTCTAAAACGGTTCTCCCGAACTGTTTTAGAAACTGACATCAAGAGACTTTCTAACACGGTTATAATGTAACCGTTTTAGAAAGTTTGCGTTTTCCTAATTCTTATTACAAAAATGCCACCGCCCCAATTATCTAAAACGGGTTATTAATAACCGTTTTAAATAGACCGTTTTAAATTATATATTATGTAGTAGTGTATCTAAGAAACCCTAAGAATGTTTAGTGTTTAATTCGGTGGAATTAGGGCTTTGGGCAGCTTGGTGATAAAATTTGTTTAGTATGTAACTCTTCCAGTTCTAATCCAAATGGAGAGATCTTGGGCGTTTTGGAAAGCTCTTTAAGTGCATTTCATTTTGTATGTTTTAACTTTTGTCCAATTCTGTGTGTAAGTAAGAGAAATGGGGGTTCTTGAGTTTTCAATGATTAACTTTTCTGCCACAGTTTGATAAGGTGAGCATAACTAGAGCTACAGGTATCCAAAGAGGCTGATTCTTGGACCAATGGAAAGCTTAAAGGAAGATCTAGAACTTTTATGTTCATTACTAAGTCCAATTCAGAGGCTAAAACACACTTATTTTGCATGCGAGTAGAGAATTGTGCTGAATTGGACACTTAGTCACACATGCTTTTGTGATTCATACATGCACACTTCACTTCGCGCATCACTCACTTCAGCTATTGTGTACCTTTCACTCACCATAAGCACACACAAAGCTGCACTATAATCTAGCACACTCTCACATTAGGACTTTGCATGAAAACACTCAGCACTCTCGCACAAGCTCACTCGCACACTAGCACTACACTCTCACCGCATCACTCGCACACACTTGTGCGGCGAGATCACCTCGCCGCACAACAACCTCACACCACTCGCTCAATACACTACCACACTACTTACACTACACACACACACACCATGCGGAGAGGTCACCTCGCCGCATGCACACTCGCACACTCACCATGCGGCGAGCTCACCTCGCCGCATGCACACTTGCACACTACTCTCACTTCACTCATGCGCACACGAGCACTCACTTGCATGCAATCTCGCACACAATTGTGCGGCGAGGTCACCTCGCCACGCAACAACACTCGCACACATGCACTCTCACTCTTGCACTAAGTCCTCGCACGCTTATACACTCGCCACGCAATCTATCGACTGATGTAAAAAATTTGTCGACTCAAATTTTCTGAAAAATCAGAAATTTTTGTGAGTTACAGGGCAAGAGATTTTGTCGAAAAAACTACCAGTTTTTTAACCCGTTTAAAATAAGTTCAAGAAATATATCGACTGATCTAAAGGAATTGGGTACTAAAACTTTTCAAAAATTTAGAAATTTTCGTGTGTTATAAAACACGAGATTTGTCAAAAAAACTTGTTATTTTATAACCCATTTAAAGTAAGTGCACGCAATCTATCGACTGATGTAAAAAATTTGTCCACTCAAATTTTCTGAAAAATCATAAATTTTTGTGAGTTATAGAGAACGAGATTTTGTGGAAAAAACTATCTGTTTTTGAACCGATTTAAAATAAGTTCAAGAAATATATCGACCGATCTAAAAAAATTGGGTACTCAAACTTTTCGAAAATTTAGAAATTTTCGTGTGTTATAAAACACGAGTGATAGGCGTGAAAATTAGACTTTAATTCCCGGCGCCAATTTGATAGCGGTTTTGGAGCTAGGATTAAAAGCTAAGGCTTAACCGAATCAAATAAATTTATAACCCTAATCCTCACGACATTTAAGGTGCATCAAGACACCGACGTTTGTGTAGCAAAGAGGAAGTAGGGGTCGAACCCACAGGGAGGGGATGAGTTTATGGAATTAGTGTGAACGTGTGTGTAGTATTAAAAGTATAAACAAGAAAGGGAAATAACCTAAGCTATGCTAATACTACTAAATAAACATGAAATTATGTGGAAGAGAATTCAAGTAAAGAAAGTATACCCTTGGATGTGGTTATCTCAAATGTTAGTGTTATGTGTGGTTTATCCTATGGAATTACTACGACTAAGATTGAGCCAATTCAACTAAGTTCCCCCTTTATGGCAAAGGCAAGGACCTAAATGCATTGTCTCCTACAGGAAATTGAACAATTAACCAATCCTCCCTTTATGGTGGAGGCAAGGACTAGCTAACTAAACCAACCGAAACTCCAATGTCTCTCCATTCAACACTCTAATCCAACCCCTCCTCATGGCGGAGGCAAGGGTTGAACCTAGTCGCTCTATCGGAAATCATTTCCTAATTCAATCCCCCCATTTTGGTGGAGGCAAGGACTAAACTAGTTCATGTCCCCCAAGTTCATCAAACCTACATTGGACTCTCAATATCCCAATCAATTCCCCCTTTATGGTGGAGGCAAGAATGGACAAAGATATCTCCACTAGTTCATCACCTACATTCTAGTCTACCATTGGCATTACTAACATGAGGTAATAACTAGTTTGTAGTTCCTAATTCCTAGCTATCCATAGTACAAAACCACACATTAACACAATATATCAACAACACATAACCACAAACCAAGGGTGATGAACAATTTAGCACATCAAAGCTACTAAGAACATCACAATAAATGGATTAAAGCATGAAATTAAACAAAGAAATTACAAAGAGTAGTACTCCCCTTTGAATTTCCAAGCCAAAGCTCCAAGCTTTCTTTACAAATCAAGTCCTTAGAGCCAAGACATTACAAGAATTCCTTCCACAAATGGGGGCCTATTTACACCAAGAACACACATTAATTGTGTGTTCTTGTGGAGTAAATAAAGAGAAAACCCTAAAATCTAACTAATCTAACCTAACTATGAAAATGGTTTTCTTCTTGGTCTTGAGCTCTTCCTCCTTCCCCCCCCTCTTCTTGTTATTGGCTGCAGATTTCTTCATATATTGGAAGAATTAGGGCTGCTCTTGTGTGTTGAGTCGTTCCCCAAAATGCCCTTGAAGTCCTCTAAAGATGGAGGGCAAAATTGGCTTAACAAACCTGATGCGCTGCTAAACGTCGCGACGTTCGAACGTGAACGTCGCGACGTTCCGCTCTCCGGCGCGCCGTTAAGTTTCTCTCCGGCGGGCCGGAGATGTCTGAAAGTTTTGGAAATTTAATTCACCAATTTTCGGCTTGCCGGAGAAGTTCTCTTGGGCGCGCCGTGCGTTTGTGAGCCCGTTTTCTCTATGATCCAGAACGAATTTAGAAAAACCCAAAACATGAAAGATGTTGCTCTTCCTCTTAGATTTCCAATGGCACCTGAATCATTCCATTTGGATGTAAATTGAGCGAGATATGATCACAATACTAAACCCTGGCAGATTTCTTCAGCATTTGTTCACATCCGCCTCAGCTCTCTGAAATGCGCTCTTTTCATCGTTCTTTTGCTCCGTTGCTCCTCTCACGCCATAATGTCCTGCAAATACATTAAAAACACGTAAAAATGACATAAAGTACGTTACAAGGACGCTCAATAGTTAAGTAAAACGAATCCAATAAGGTGAAAAATATTATCTTATCAATCCCTTCACACTTAAACCTTGCTTGTCCTCGACCAACAAAACAAAATTAAAACAAAACACATATTGATGAGTTGGATTTATACCAACTATATTGTGTAAAATCTCTTGGCTTTTATCTTGTAAATGGTGCTATTGTGTGGTGTTTCATGTGGTTTAATGTGTAAATGTGATTTGATAGTTGATAATGTGTAAACTGTGCAAAAAGTGTAAAATGATGGTAAAAGGGGTCAAATGTGGTAAGGGTAAGAATGGAGGAACCAAAAATGCATATTTGGCCAAATTAGGGTTTTTGGCAGCTTTGTTGGTGCAACTTGTTTTGAGTATAACTCTTTCAATTCTTGTCCGAATGATGAGATCTTTCATGTTCTGCAAAGCCCTTTGGGTGCACTACATTTCTTATGTTTTAACTATCTTCCAATTCTGTGTGAAAATATGAGAAACGAAAGCATATTTATGATTGCTACTTCAGGATTTAGTTATTGAATTCATATTGCCACAGTTTGGTAGATTGTTAATAACTTGAGCTACAAACCTCCAATTAAGGTGATTCTTGAACCATTGGAAAGCCAAGAGGATTAGCCAGAACGTGTATGTTTACCACTAGGTCTAATGCAGAGGCTAAGACACATGAATCAGGCATGGAAGTGGAGCTTGGTGCTGGAATGAACACTAAGTCACACATGGTCTTGCATTGTATCGTTTGGCAAGCCATCCTTGCACGAGCTCGTCGGGCACAACAACTTTGCCAAACTTTGCCAAATCTTGCCAAGCCTTGCCAACACAACCTTGCCAAACCTTGCCAAGCCTTGCCAACACAACTTTGCCAAACCTTGCCAAGCCTTGCTAACAACAACTTTGCCAAACCTTGCCAAACCTTGCCAAGCCTTGCCAACACAACTTTGCCAAACCTTGCCAAGTCTTGCCAACACAACCTTGCCAAAACTTGCCAAGCCTTGCCAACACAACTTTGCCAAACATTGCCAAGCCTTGCTAACACAACTTTGCCAAACATTGCCAAACCAATTTGCCAAACCTTGCCAAGCCTTGCTAACACAACTTTGCCAAACTTTGCCAAACCAATGTGCCAAGACTTGCCAATCAATCTTGCCAAGCCTTGCCAACTTGGCACATCAACCTTGCCAAGCACGATGCCGAGTCTTGCCACACACCTTGCCAAACACTTGGCCATATTTTGCCACACTTATACATTTATCCTACCAAGCATTCACAACACATGAACTATATGCATATTAGTACCACATTCACACAGTTTGTGCATAGCACGTTTACTCATTTTTACACATTCTTTTTGCAACATTGGCACCTTGGCACACCACTCGTTCACTTTGGCACGAACACTTGCAAAATTCACTTGGCACGCCAACTTGCCATACCACTTGAGCACGACTTGACACATTCAGCAAGTAAAGAGGGGAAAATGGCCTACGACATGTCCTAGGCCAAATTTGGAAGAGGAAAAGATGGCTTATGACATGTCGTAAGCCATTCTTGAAGAGAAGAAAAATTGCCCACGACATGTCGTGGGCAAATGTTGGAGAAAAAATGTTGGCCTACCACATGTTGTAGGCCAAGTTTTGAAACAAGAATTTTTAGCCTACGACATGTTGCTTGATGGGTGCTGAAAAAATGGCAAAGTGTTGGAAGAGTTGCTTCATGGGTTTTCAGCTTTGTCGCACTTCAGTAGTTGGGTTGTAACTCTCTTGTTTTAGCTCCAAATTTGGTGATTCAAATGGCTATGGAAAGCTAAGACAAAGGGTTACAACTTTCATGTTTTAAGTTTTGCCTAATTCATAGTGAATCATGATCAAACCTTGATGGGAAGTTGCTGCCAAAGTGTTTTGTGCTTGAGTTTCCAGAAAAATGGCTAAGTGTTTAACTTCTGAATTTCTGAAATTCCAAACAGCTGAAGGCGTGGTTTTCTTTGGCGGAAAGGCGTAGATTTTGAAACGCTGGATTCTTGAAGGCTCGCTGAGTTGCTGAAGGCGTGACTGGATGAGTCCTGAAGGCGTGGTTCGACTCTGATCTCTTCACCTGGAAGTCAGATTGCTGAAGGCGCGACACCTAAGGCTTGAAGGCGTGTTGCTGGTTGGTGAAGCTGCTGAAGGCGCACGATCGAAAGCCTAAAGGCGCTGGAGTGCTGAACATTTCTTCACACTTCGAATTTTCATTTCTTGGGCTGGTTTTAGTCATTGTCTTTGGAGGACACTTTTGTAATACTTTAGATATTATACGGTTGCGTATTAGTTACATTTTCATAGCTCTATATATAGGAGATGTAGCTAATGTGTAGAGGGAGATCCCAGAGACTATTATTTTTCATCCATTAGTTAGATTTTACATTTGGTAACAAACTTTTAAGAGCTGGAGAGCGGGAATTCATTTGAAAATATACTTTCTCTCTCTAGTCTCTCTCTAGCATTGGAGCTCTATTATCTATTCTGATCAAAGATTTGCTCCGATCATTGTAATTCTCATATCAATTAAGGAAGCTCTTGGAAGAATTCAATGGGTAAACTCTTTCCATTTATTGAAAATGAATTGTTTCAAGTTCCAAATTGTTGATCGTGAATTGGTAATGGAGTTCTATGGTTAGATCTCTCATGTTCTAGAGTTTCAACCGGTTAAATGTATAATTAGACTATGCAATGCTATGCAATTGACATAATTTCTTAAGGATGAAATCATATGTGATTTTAATGATTAAATCTTGTTGAGTTTCATAAATTTGCACTTTTATTGAATGAATTGAACTTTGATTGTGGTCGCCATGCTGAGTTGAAGTGAGATTTACCAATTTCTATGAGAATTGCAGGAAATAAAGACTAAATGTATGATGATTGAGTCTTCCACTTGCTTTGCTTGAATCATGATTTGAGATGCGGTGCCATGCCGGTAGAGAATCATTGAGTTGTTAGGAAAAAGTGAGAAGAAACTTTCTAAAGTAAGCAAACACTCTAGGTCCTAGGTCAGGCCTCGCCATGGGATACCGTAGGAATTGCATGCTAGATTTGCTAACTTTGGAGAGTTGAGGCATTGCGGGTTGAATCCGTTCCACTTAGGCCTCGCCATGGGAAAAGTGGAATGTTAAGGAGTATAGAAAACACTGTGGTCGTCACGCTAAGTGTTAGCTAGCCTCCTGGGCAATAGAGATCTCCTCATTGTTTTACTTATGTGTTAAGAGCATTGCAATCATGGCCTAATGTGCATTCAACTGGTGGAAATACTCTAGAGCATCCACTCTCTTCCTGTTTTTACACTTTATTTGTTGTATTTGATTCTTTACTAATTAAGTGTCTAGTTTTCAATCTTTCGTGACATTCTGAGAGCAAATTTTGAGTTCTTGAACCATCCCCTTCCCTATGGATACGATCCCTCTCACTACTACTACATTAGTAGTTTAGGGTAAAATTTAGCTGATACGACTTTAAGCTATCACATATATGCTCGTCCTCGAGCAACAAGACAAATCACGCAAAAACATCTAGATAATTGTACAACAAAGAATGAAGGATTGGCAACTTTACTATAATCCACAGTGTGTCTAATCATTTAAAGCACATGATAAGTGGTTGTGTGCATGCCTCATAGCTTACTCGACTAAAATGACAAGTAATCACTCCATGTATCCACAAGAGTCATCAAAGTTCCTTTTTGTACACATTCAACACGTTGAGTACATTGTGTATGTGTGTGCAATGGCTACCACTTGGATCTTGACTTATTCATGTCCGTGCCATAGGTAAGAGATCCGACAACTAAGCTTCGTTTTACTCTTTTCCTTACAATCACCTCTTTGACAATTATGTAGATACTAAGAAGTTTACAAGATCATTGAGACTTTTATTCTTATTACAACATATGCCAAGGGTTTTATGGCTTTTTATACCCATATTCCACCTCATATGAGTTCTCCTCCAAGCTTTTGGTTATTAAAGGAGCGGTCTAGCATTGGAGGGGAACTTATTCATATCAAAATTCATAAAACACATAACTTAAGCAAATATACAAAACTCATAACTTAAGAAAATGCCAAGGGTTTTGTGGCTATTTTTTCCCATTCCATCTCATATGAATTCTCCTTCTACCTTTTCGGTTAGTGAAGGAGCGGTCTCACATTGGAGAGCAATTTATTCATTGCAAACAACATAATATTAAAAACAACACATAATGCCCAATTCATTTCTTGAAACTTCAAAGTATATACACATGTCTTTTAGGGAAAGTTAGTCCAAAAGCTAAACTAACAAAGTGCCAAGGTACTCCGACCTATCTTATTAACCAAACTTGTCAATCTCCATGAGTTCCCCACTTGTGCTTATTAACAATAAACTCAAAATGTCAAACTTTCCATCAAAGACTTCCCTTATGTAACATGTTGTTTTCCTAATCACAAGTCGAGTTCTAAAATACAACAATTCACATCATTGGCTACACAACACTTATCTCATATAATTTAGATTAGACACAACTTCTCATTTTAGTTGCCAATACCAACACTCAAACACTAAACACAAACATACAATATATGTATAATCACTAAAATTTACAAAAGTTCACAAAGTTAGAAAAAATGAAAAATTCACAAGAATCACAAAAACATGAGAACTAACACTCAAACACAACAATTATGGACATTATGGGATCCCAAAATAACAACAACGGGTTTTCTATCAAAGAGCTTCAAGCCTCAACAACAAGGGAGTTTCAAAAACTTCAAGACACACAAGGAATCCTCAATATGCAATCAAGAGGATACAAGAATCAACCAAAAATCAAACCTAAAACAAGAAAAACACTAAAAATTCAAGTTCCACAGCCATAAATAACAAAATATTCACTTGAGTACATTCTCAAGCATCATCACAAATATCATCCCCTCCACACTTAAAATATGCAATATTTTCTAAAGGTGAGAGAGGGATAAGAATACACCTATTGCATATATATTCCTTTGCGTCTCCGAGGTATATGCATTATGGCCATCTCTTCGTTTGTGCATGTAGAATGTGCACTTGGCCATTGTGAAGATGTCTCTCATTTTTGTTTCATCATAGATGGAAAACTTGAAAAAAATAAAGAGAAAGAAAACAAGTAAACTAGTTTCATGTATAAGTTCAAGAAGAAAACATTTTAAACAATTAAGCTCCTACACATAATCACTCAAACATAATCACTCTTTGGCATGCATGAGAAGTGGTACATTGTGCTCATGTGAGTGCTCTTGTGCTAGATGTGCATCACAATTATGTTGAAATCCTAATCTCATTCATTAAGCTCATGTGCACTTGAGTCCTAATGAATTCATGCTAGGAAAACCATGAATGTGCCATAATCCACATATATGAAAATTGCACACATCAAGCTTTTGAAGCCTCACAACATATGCTAACTCATGCAATTTAACATTGAAAATCATGAAGTGATTTAGAGTGAAAAGTGTGTTTGTGTGCCATTGATATTAGAGTGAAAAATAAGAAAAACAAATTAAGCAGGTGTAGTGAGAATATGCATCCCCCCTCCACACTTAGCCCTTTTTATCATTTATGCGCATTTTTCATTCTCTCATATCCATTCTTTTCACATTTATTGTTTTCTTTGAACTTCATGCAAGAAAAACAAACCTAACTACTCCAAAAACACAAAACAAACACGAAAAACAACATGTAAATAAAAATAAAAAGCAAATGGCAAGAAATGTAGTTCTAGGTTTATTTAGTCCCTAGCTAGACTTTATTCTTGTGGCTACTCTCTCAAGATTCGGAGTAGCCATCACGGTACCAAAAGAACACTCTCTCAACGACACTCCTTTGCCGTTTGTAGGGCGTCTTTTGGCACCCTTTGAGGAGGTGCTTGAGCTCATGTTCGTGGGGAGCAACATCAACAAATTCTACTTTGTACCATTCTTGCTTCCCCATTGTAGGCTCCTCCTCTCCTTCTTCCACCAAGATGGTTGAGAACTCCAATGGATTCTCAATATTCTTCAAGATAGTCTCCACTTCCACCATGCTTGACCTACAAGACTCAACCAATGGCTTTGCATCCATAGTCTCAATATACTCATTAGAAAGTTCATGTATGGATGCATCAACAAAGCAATTCTCCACTATATTAGCTATTTCATGAAAAATATGCACATCTTCTTTATCTAAGCTAACATAGGGATCATTTCTAGGCACTTCCTCATTTTCAACATATTGAACATCATTATCATCTAGTGAGGATGCCTTATTGCACGTCGATCTAATGACATCAACCATATTATTTAAATCATGAAAATCCATGTATGATGTCAAAATAACACAAGATTGCACTATGTTAGCTATTTCTTGACAAATTAACAAATCATCTTCACATAAGCCAACATATGAATCTATGTGCAATATTTCTTCATTTATAAGACAATTAACTTTGAACTCATTCGACAAGGGTTCACTATTAATGCATGACTCAAACTTATCCACAATACAAGGAATTTCAACACTCTTAGGATCCTTTGTACTAGCACAACAATCATCATTGATTTCAAAATGATTATCCATAAGAGTTGTGAAATTATCATTAAATGAATCACATTGTGGAAAATAAGAGAGAGTTTGAGGGGATTGGTCAAGTTGTACCTCACTTTGGCCCATAAATGCATTAAATGTATACCCTTGGGGACTATGGTGAATAGCTTGAGTTAATTGTCTCAATTGCATCTCCAACTTATTCATTGAAGCTTCATGCTCTCTCAAAGTATCTTCTTGAGCCTCCAAAGTTTCCTCTTGCTTCACAAGGGTTGATTCCAATTGAGCACAAAATCTCTCGTTCCCTTGAATTTTTTTGTCGGCCTTCTCCATTAGTTCATAGAGCATATCCTCCAATGATTGTGTTCTTTCTTGCACGGGATGCAACACTTTGCTTTGTTCTTGGTTTGACCAATTCTCTTCGTAGCTTGGTCGATATTCAAACTCCATTGGATGGTTTGACTCGTAGTATGTACCATTTTGTTCACCACTCCCCCAATATCTATCCTCTTGCCCACACCAATTTTGTTTGAAAGCCTCTTGATGAACTTGAAAGCTTCCATATTGGTTGGACTCCACATTTAACATGCAATGGTGAGTATGGTGATCGCCTCGGCACAACCTACAAGATAACACAACATCATAGCTCATCGAAGCTTGAATATCATTTAACAAGTTGGTCACATTGGCCACTTGAGCCTCAAGCATAGAATATCTATTATTAAGCTCCTTATCATTCAAGCATGAAGTGGTGAAACATCTTAAAGGTTCTATTTCTATACATTCATTAGAGTTCCAAAAACCTAGGGAAGAAGGATTCCCAAATATGCTAGGTGTTGGTCTAATGTCATCCACCACATTTGGTGGGTCAATTTGATTTGGCTCAAAAAAGTCTCCAAACAACCTAGACATTTTTGGAAAGAAAAATCCTAAAAAAGGAAAACAATAAAAGCAACAAAAATCAAAACAAACATGAAAAGAAAACTATCTACAACTACAAAACACACAAAAACACTAATCCTAAAACCAATTGCCTCCCCGGCAACGGCGTCAATTTGATAGGCTTGAAGATTAAACTTTAATTCCTGGCACCAATTTGATAGTGGTTTTGGAGCTTGGGTTAAAAGCTAAGGCTTAACCGAATCAAATGAATTTATAACCCTAATCCTCACGACATTTAAGGTGCATCAAGACACCGACGTTTGTGTAGCAAAGAGGAAGTAGGGGTCGAACCCACAGGGAGGGGATGAGTTTATGGAATTAGTGTGAATGTGTGTGTAGTAGTGAAAGTATAAACAAGGAAGGGAAATAACCTAAACTATGCTAATACTACTAAATAAACATGAAATTATGTGGAAGAGAATTCAAGTAAAGAAAGTATACCCTTGGATGTGGTTATCTCAAATGTTAGTGTTATGTGTGGTTTATCCTAAAGAATTACTACGACTAAGATTGAGCCAATTCAACTAAGTTCCCCCTTTATAGCGAAGGCAAGGACCTAAATGCATTGTCTCCTACCGGAAATTGAACGATTAACCAATCCTCCCTTTATGGTGGAGGCAATGACTAGCTAACTAAATCAACCGAAACTCCAATGTCTCTCCATTCAACACTCTAATCCAACCCCTCCTCATAGCGGAGGCAAGGGTTGAACCTAGTCGCTCTCTCGAAAATCATTTCCTAATTCAATTCCCCCTTTTTGGTGGAGGCAAGGACTAAACTAGTTCATGTCCCCCAAGTTCATCAAACCTACATTGGACTCTCAATATCCCAATCAATTCCCCCTTTATGGTGGAGGCAAGAATGGACAAAGATATCTCCACTAGTTCATCACCTACATTCTAGTCTACCATTGGCATTACTAACATGAGGTAATAACTAGTTTGTAGTTCCTAATTCCTAGCTATCCATAGTACAAAACAACACATTAACACAATATATCAACAACACATAACCACAAACCAAGGGTGATGAACAATTTAGCACATCAAAGCTACTAAGAACATCACAATAAATGGATTAAAGCATGAAATTAAACAAAGAAATTACAAAGAGTAGTACTCCCCTTTGAAGTTCCAAGCCAAAGCTCCAAGCTTTCTTTACAAATCAAGTCCTTAGAGCCAAGACATTACAAGAATTCCTTCCACAAATGGGGCCCTATTTACAAACACACTAATTGTGTGTTCTTGTGGAGTAGCTAGAGAGAAAACCCTAAAATCTAACTAATCTAACCTAACTATGAAAATGGTTTTCGTCTTGGTCTTGAGCTCCACCTCCTTCCCCCCCCCCCTCTTCTTGTTATTGGCTGCAGATTTCTTCATATATTGGAAGAATTAGGGCTGCTCTTGTGTGTTGAGTCGTTCCCCAAAATGCCCTTGAAGTCCTCTAAAGATGGAGGGCAAAATTGGCTTGAAAAACCTGATGCGCTGCTGAACGTCGCGACGTTCAGCTCTCCGGTGCGCCGGATATGTCTGGAAGTTTTGGAACTTTAATTCACCAATTTTCGGCGCGCCGGAGAAGTTCTCTTCGGCGCGCCGTGCGTTTGTGAGCCAGTTTTCTCTATGATCCAGAACGAATTTGGAAAAACCCAAAACATGAAAATTGTAGCTCTTCCTCTTAGCTTTCCAATGGCACCTGAATCATTCCATTTGTATGTAAAATAAGCGAGATATGAGCAAACTACTAAACCCTGGCAGATTTATTCAGCATTTGTTCACATCCGCCTCAGCTCTCTGAAATGCGCTCTTTTTTCGTTCTTTTGCTCCGTTGCTCCTCTCACGCCATAATGTCCTACAAATACATTAAAAACACGTAAAAATGACATAAAGTACGTTACAAGGACGCTCAATAGTTAAGTAAAACGAATCCAATAAGGTGAAAAATATCATCTTATCAACGAGATTTGTTAAAAAAACTTGTTATTTTTTAACCCATTTAAAGTAAGTGCACGCAATCTATCGACTGATGTAAAAAAATTGTAGACTCAAATTTTCTGAAAAATCAGAAATTTTTGTGAGTTATACAGCACGAGATTTTGTAGAAAAACTGGCAGTTTTTGAACCCATTTAAAATAAGTTCAAGGAATATATCGACTGATCTAAAAAAACTGGGTACTCAAACTTTTCGAAAATTCAGAAATTTTCGTGTTATAAAACACGAGATTTGTCAAAAAAACTTGTCATTTTTAACCCATTCAAAAGAAGTGCACGTAATCTATCGACTGATGTAAAAAATTTGTCCACTCAAATTTTCTGAAAAATCCGAAATTTTTGTGAGTTATAGAGCACGAGATTTTGTGGAAAAAACTATCTGTTTTTGAACCCATTTAAAATAAGTTCAAGAAATATATCGACTGATCTAAAAAAATTGGGTACTCAAACTTTTAGAAAATTCAAAAATTTTCGTGTTATAAAACACGAGATTTGTCAAAAAAACTTGTCATTTTCTAACACATTCAAAATAAGCGCACGCAATCTATCGACTGATGTAAAAAATTTGTCGACTCAAATTTTTTGAAAAATCAGAATTTTTTGTGAGTTACAGGGAACCAGATTTTGTCGAAAAACAAGCGGTTTTTAACCCATTTAAAATAATTTCAAGAAATATATCGACTGATCTAAAGGAATTGGGTACTCAAACTTTTCAAAAATTCAGGAATTTTCGTGTGTTATAAACCATGAGATTTGTCAAAAAAACTTGTCATTTTTCAACCCATTTAAAGTAAGTGCACGCAATCTATCTACTAATGTAAAAAATTTGTCCACTCAAATTTTTTGAAAAATCAGAAATTTTTGTGAGTTATAGAGCACGAGATTTTGTGGAAAAAACTATCTATTTTTGAACCCATTTAAAATAAGTTCAAGAAATATATCGACTGATCTAAAAAAATTGGGTAATCAAACTTTTCGAAAATTTAGAAATTTTCGTGTTATAAAACACGAAATTTGTCAAAAAAAATTTGTCATTTTTTAACCCATTTAAAATAAATGCACGCAATCTATCGACTGATGTAAAAAATTTGTCCACTCAAATTTTCTGAAAAATCAGAAATTTTTGTGAGTGATAGAGCACGAGATTTTGTGGAAAAAACTATCTGTTTTTGAACCCATTTAATATAAGTTCAAGAAATATATCGACTGATCTAAAAAAATTATGTACTCAAACTTTTAAAAAATTCAGAAATTTTCGTGGGTTATAAAACACGAGATTTGTCAAAAAAACTTGTCAATTTTTAACCCATTGAAAATAAGTGCACGGAATCTATCGACTGATGTAAAAAATTTGTCCACTCAAATTTTCTGAAAAATCAGAAATTTTTGTGAGTTATAGAGCACGAGATTTTGTGGAAAAAACTAGCTGTTTTTGAACCCATTTAAACTAAGTTCAAGTAATATATCGACTGATCTAAAAAAATTGGGTACTCATTCTTTTCGAAAATTCAGAAATTTTCGTGTTATAAAACTCGAGATTTGTCAAAAAAACTTGTCATTTTTTAACCCATTCAAAATAAGTGCAAGCAATCTATCGACTGATGTAAAAAATTTGTCGACTCAAACTTTCTGAAAAATCAGAAATTTTTGTGAGTTACAGGGAACAAGATTTCGTCGAAAAAACTAGAAGTTTTTTAACCCATTTAAAATAATTTGAAGAAATATATCGACTGATCTAAAGGAACTGGGTACTCAAACTTTTCAAAAATTCAGGAATTTTCGTGTGTTATAAACCACGAGATTTGTCAAAAAAACTTGTCATTTTTCAACCCATTTAAAATAAGTACACGTAATCGATCTACTGATGTAAAAAAATTGTAGACTCAAATTTTCTGAAAAATCAGAAATTTTTGTGAGTTATACAGCACGAGATTTTGTGGAAAAACTGACAGTTTTTGAACCCATTTAAAATAAGTTCAAGGAATATATCAACTGATCTAAAAAAATTGGGTACTCAAACTTTTCAAAAATTCAGAAATTTTCGTGTTATAAAACACGAGATTTGTCAAAAAAACTTGTCATTTTTTAACCCATTCAAAATAAGTGCACGCAATATATCGATTGATTTAAAAAATTTGCCCACTCAAATTTTCTGAAAAATCAGAAATTTTTGTGAGTTATAGAGCACAAGATTTTGTGGAAAAAAGTATCTGTTTTTAAACCCATTTAAAATAAGTTCAAGAAATATATCAAATGATCTAAAAAAATTGGGTACTCAAACTTTTCAAAAATTCAGAAATTTTCGTGTTATAAAACACGAGATTTGTCAAAAAAACTTGTGATTTTTTAACCCATTCAAAATAAGTGGACGCAATCTATCGACTGATGTAAAAAATTTGTAGACTCAAATTTTCTGAAAAATCAGAAATTTTTGTGAGTTAAAGGGAACCAAATTTTGTCGAAAAAAATAGCAGTTTTTGAACCCATTTAAAATAAGTTCAAGAAATATATCGACTGATCTAAAGGAATTGGGTACTCAAACTTTTCAAAAATTAAGGAATTTTCATGTGTTATAAAAAACGAGATTTGTCAAAAAAACTTGTCATTTTTCAACACATTTTAAATAAGTGCACGCAATCGATCGATTGATGTAAAAAAATTATCGACTAAAATTTTCGTAAGAATCAGAAATTTTTGTGAGTTATAGAGCACGAGATTTTGTGGAAACAACTATCTGTTTTTGAACCCATTTAAAATAAGTTCAAGAAATATATCGACTGATATAAAAAAATTGGGTAATCAAACTTTTTGATAAGTTGGTTTTATACCAACTTAAATGTAATATTTCACTTGGCTTTTGCTTTGATTTTCATGCAAATGTGTGGTGAAATGTGCTATATTGTGTGTTTATGTGGTTTGCAACTCATAGTGTTTAAATGGTGAAAGAGACCAAAAATGTTGTTAAAATGAGGTAAATATATGCTTGGTGTCAAATGACAAGGTTCAGAGTTTGAAACAATGAGAATGGTGAGTGGGAATTTAAGAAAAACCGAAATGAGCTTATTTGGCCAAATTAGGGATTGGGCAGAATGTTGGTGCAACATATTTTGGGTATAACTCTTTCAATTCTTGTCCGAATGATGAGATCTTGCATGTTCTGGAAAGCCCTTTGGGTGCACTATATTTCTTGTGCTTTAACTATTTTCTAATTCTGTGTGTAAGCATGAGAAACGGGGGCTTCTTTAAGATTGCTACGTTCAGGATTTCTGTGTTAAAGTTCATTCCCACAGTTTGACAAAATGTGTATATCTTGAGTTACATGTACCCAATGATGCTGATTCTTGAACTGGTGGAAAGCTAAAAGGATTAGCTAGAACTCTTATGTCTACCACTGGGTCTAATTCAAAGGCTAAGACCCATGAATCTGGCATGGAAGTGGAGCTTGGTCTGGAATGAACACTAAGTCACACATGGTCTTGCATTGCATCACTTGGCATGCCATTTGTGCACGCGGTCCCTTGGCACGTCAACTTTGGCACACCATTTGCACCAACCTTGGCACACCACCTTGCCACACTTGGCATCTCACTTTGCCACACTTTGCCGAACACACACACTTGCCTTGCCAAGCCTTGCCAACACACTTTGCCATGCTACTCTTGCCACAACATTTACACCTTGGCACGCCACACATGCACACACCTTGCACTCATCTTGCCATAAACTCACAACCCACATCTCATGCACCACCATTACCTCACAACTCATGACACTAGCAAACGTTCATTTTCACTTCACTTATTTGCCTTACCTTGCCACACATGCACTCACTTAGCCGTAGGCATCACACACCATTCTTGCACAACATCCTTCACAACTTAGACACACAGCTTGGCATAGGAGAAAACAGCCAGACATGAGGAAATTTCCTCCACGAGACTTCGTGGGAGGAAAAGTACAAGAATTTTACTCCACGAAATCTCGTGGAAGAAAAACAAAATGGAAAATTTTGCCCACGAAAAATTATGGTGAAAAATTGCACTACGAGATCTCGTAGTGCAGTTTGTGTGATGTTTCCTTTTGGTCTTGAAAATCAGTAAAGTATTGAGATGTTTTGATAAGAAGGAAAAGTGGCTAAGTGTTGGAAGGTTTGCTCCATGAAAATTTCAGCTTTGTCACACTTTATTGGTTGGGTCATAACTCTTTCGTCTTAGGTCCGAATTGGGTGTTTCAAACGGCTTTAGAAAGCTAAGACAAAGGGTGACAACTTTTGTGTTTTAAGTTTTTCCAAATTCATAGAGGATCTGGGCCAAATGTGGTTGAAAGATGCTACATAGCATAAGGGTTTCTGGTTTTGTTCTTGTTTTCAGAAAATTGGCTAAGTGTTGAAGTTCTGATTTTCTGAATTTCCAGGCAGCAGAAGGCGTGGTTTGCTTTGGCTGAAAGGCGTGGATTTGTAAACGCTGGATTCTTGAAGGTTTGCGGAGATGCTAAATGCGTGATGATGAATAGCCTGAAGGCGCGGTACGCGTCTGATTCCTTCACTTGGGTTGTTGAGTGACGCGGGCGCGAGGAGCTTACACTGAAGGCGTGATGAAGACTGAAGGACGGCCGAGGGCGTGCTCTGGAGAAGCCTAAAGGCGCAAATTTGTTGGACATTTCTTCAAACTTCGAATTTACACTTTTTGGGCTGATTTTTAGTCATTCTCTTTGGAAGACACTTTTGTAACACTTTAAACATTTCATGTGGCGTATTAGTTACGTTTTCCCAATTCTATATATAGGGAAGGTAGCTAACATGTAAAAGGGGGAGATTCGAGATTTTAGAACTATCTTTGAATTAGAGCGGGAATTCTTATTTTCTCTCTCTAGATCTATTTTCTCTCACTAAACATTTCTTCTCCGATCTCAATTCCGATTGTGAATTTGGACTGGATTTATCCTTCTCATTCTCAATTGACAAAGAAATCGACAATTATCTCGAGTAAATCGGTAAATTCTTCCAATTAAATGAGAATGACCTTATCAATGTTGCAATTTGTTGATTTTGAGATGAGAAAGATGATCATCGGCTAAATCTTATGATATCTTAGGATTCTTAATAGGATGAATACGTGATTTAGTAGATTGTATGCTATGCAATTGATCTAATTGTTGAGTATTGAAATCACATTTGAATTATGCATAGACATATGTTGAATTTCATAATTCCTAGCTATTTTTGAATGGATCAAGCTCAATTGTGGTCGACATGCTAAATTGAGGAGTGAATCATCAAAGTTAGCGAAGTTGCATGAACTGAAAACTAAATTGTGATTGTTTAAGTCTTTGCACTTATTTTCTGTAATCAAATCAATTCTGAAACTCAGGCCTCGCCATAGGAAGTGTTAATGAATTGAAACCTTAGGAAAAGTGTTAAAGGAGCTTTCTGTGTTAACAACAATGATATGTGAACCCTAGGATGGGCCTCGCCATGGGAGTTCTTAGGACTTTGCATGTTAGAGTAGTTAGCTTGGAGAGTTGAGACTTTGCGGAGGATATTCCACCATTCTCGGGCCTCGCCATGGGAGGAGATGGTGATAGGAAGTACAGGAAGTGGTGTGGTCGTCATGCTAACCACAGCTTAAACTTCTAGGCAAATTAGGTCTCCAAGGCGTTTAATTGCTTATTGATTGCATAGCATAGATTTACTAAGTCTGTGTTCATCCAATACAAGAATCCTGAGATAACTGTTTCATCCTTGTTTGTTGCTACCTTTTGTACAGTTGTTCTCATTTTTTTATGTTGAAATTACATTCTTTCTAGTACTTAGATTCTGTGACAAGACTTTTATAACAATTTGCTCAATATTGTTGACCTATGCCTTTCCTGTGGATTACGATCCATGCTTCCACTTCTACAGTAGTTGTTAGGGTAAAATTGAGGGTACGCGATAAGCCTGTATCAATTTTTGGCGCCGTTGCCGGGGAAGGCAATCGGTTCTGGAATTTGTTGAATTGTTCTTGATTTTTACTTGTTCTACTTTGTGTTTTGGTGTGTGACAATTTGTGGTCTATTTCTTTGTTGCACATTTGAAGTTCTTGTTTCTTTGTTATTATACTCCGCAACTGTGTGTTGTGTATGCCAAGGTCTAGCAGGTTTGCAGGAGAACCACAATTCTTATTGGATCTTGAGTTGGAGAAAACTTTGAGAGCACACTTGAAGCAACAAAGAGATATGGCTGCTCAAGGAGCACAAGCACCTAGGTTTGGAGACCATTATGCAGTAAATTTTGACAATCGATTTGGTCATCAGGACATCGACGTAGAAAGTTACCACATTCCTCCACAAATTGTTTCCATGATCACCCAGGGCCAATTTTACTAAGGTCTTGACAACTAGGATCCTAAGGACCACCTTGATTGGTTTCTCGGCTTATGTAGCACTTTCAAGTTGCCAAGGGTTGATAGGGGTGAAGTTCACAGGATTTTGTTTCCTTTATCTTTGCGTGGAAAGGCTAAACATTGGTTCAAGAGCATTGGGGGAACAAATGCTGGAATGTCGTTTGATGATTTACAGAAGAGGTTCTTGTCCAAATACTTCCCTCCAGCTAAGCTTGAAAAGAGAAGGTTGGAAATTATGAACTTTCAGCAACAAGAAGGTGAGACATTTAGAGAAGCTTGGGAGAGATTCAACGATCTAATAAGGCAATGCCCCAATCATGACCTGGGAGAGATCAGGGAACTAAACACTTTCTTCAAAGGCCTAATTCCTGAATCTTCTTTGATGGTTAAGCCATGTGCTAACGGGGCACTCAAAGACAAGTCTGTGCCTAAAGTACGGGAGCTATTTAATCAAATTGCTGAGGACGAGTATATCTTCCCAGAGACCCGAAAGCCACATATCAGAAGACAAAGAGGAGTACTTGATCTAGATGAGGAAACATCACTCAGTGCAAAATTTGAAGCATTGGCTAAGCAAGTGCAAACTTTAAAGGCAACTCAAGCCAAGACACCTGTGTTGTCTTGTGGAATATGCAAGTGAGAACACTATACTGATGAGTGCTCTGTCACCACTGAATCCGTTCAATACGTGAATAACTATGGCAACAGACCACGGTACTCTGGAAATTACTCAGGAGGCAACAATAGAGGCTATGGTGGTAATCAAGGAACTTGGGGACAACAGAACCAAAACCAGAGAGGTCAATATACTCAAGGGAATGATCAAGGGAGAACTTCCAATCCTCCACCAGGGTTTGATCAGCAAGTTAGTACCTCAGAGCCGAGGAACTCATCAGTGGAAGAAATGCTTCAAAGTCTTATAGAAAAGGTGGATAAAAATGAGGAAAGATTTGTTGCTTTGGAGACATCTGTAAGACATCATGATGGCACATTCAAAAACATTGAGATACAATTGGGTCAACTCGTGAATGCTATACATCATAGACCTATTGGTTCTCTTCCTAGTGATACGGTGCCAAATCCCAAGAACAATATTGGATGTAAGGCCATAACCTTGAGGAGTGGCAAACTTTTGCCTGGGAACAAACCTTCAGAAGTTAAGAGTGATTGTGCAGAAGAAGACAAGAAAGATGAAGCTGAGGAAGTTTTGGAACTTAAGGAGGATAATGAGCAAGAGGTTGGTAAGACTGTGAAGAAGGACATACCAGCTAGGGTAGGAAATGAGATCACTAAGAACTCCAATCCGTATAACTACCCTGAGTATGCCCCCAAACCTCATTTTCCAGAGAGAAAGAAACCACCACCAGCAAAGGGCCCTCAGTTCAATAGGTTTCTGGAAGTACTCAAGCAAGTAAATGTGAATCTACCCCTGATGGATTTAGTGACTTTAATGCCAAAATATGCTAAGTATCTCAAGGATCTCATCTCCAACAAAGAGCAAATCTTGAGATGTGAGGTTCCCATGATGGTTTCTGAGTGCACTCAAGCTTGGATGGTTCATGATCTTCCTCCGAAGCTTAAGGATCCTGGGAGCTGTACAATCCCATGCAAAATAGGCACAAGGCATTTTGCATAGGCTTTGTGTGATTTGGGAGCTGGAATCAACTTAATGCCATTGTCCATTGCTATCAGTGTTGGATTGGAAAGCCGGATTCGCCCAGTTGCAGTAACTCTCCAATTGGCAGATAGGTCTTTGGTGACTCCTACAGGTTTGGTTAAAGATGTTCTCGTAAGAGTGATAAATTTACTTTTGGCTGTTGATTTCATTGTACTGATATGGAGGAGGACCCTGAGGTTCCTCTCATTTTTTGTCGTCCTTTCTTGCCACTGGTGATGCATTAATTGGTGTTCGAAATAAAATTGTCACCTTTAGGATTAATAATGAGGAAGTAGTTTTTTGATGTGAAGCTATGCCATGAAACAACCCATGCAACACAGAGTCTTTGTGTTCTATTCAAGTTGTTGATTGTTCTACAAACGTTAGTTGATGAGGTGTTGAAGGCATGACTATATTTCTGTTGATAATTTGTTGATGATGAAGAAATTGATTTGGAAGAGCATGATTTAGAAGATTGCATGATTTTACCTGACAATGCATCTGTGGTAGAATGTTATTCAATTTGTCCAATAGAAGTCAAGCTTTGAATTGTCAAGCCAAACTTTGGTAGATCATACCTCACGGAGAAGCATGTGTTAAGATTGTTCAAATGATAGTGAGGGTCATGTTATACTTAATGAAATTGATGATAGTTCTTTTCTTGATGTCTTGATAAATTGCATAGAATCTCATCTGGAAGAACATTGTGTACCATGAATCAAGATATGTGGAAATTGCTAAGTCTCTTTGGTGAAACACAAATTCTTGAAACTGTGAATGGATCTATGTGTGTAATTGGTAACTCACCACAGTGCATAAGTGCAATTTTTGTTAAAAGAAACAATTCTGTTTTTGTTTGTGGTTGAGACATTGGGAAAATTTTGGGGTGATCACCATTTTACTGTGGATGATGAGGATGAGAAACTTTTTATTGACATAAACTAACTTGGTACAACTTGCTTATTGATGCATCTATGTTTGAAGTACTGATGGCTTTGTTGAGACCAAGGCATGAAAACCTTTGGTTGAGCCTTGTAGGATTCAAATGGTTGATGTAGTGGAAGAGTCGGATGATGTGTTTCCAACAGGAGAAGAATCACTGAAGGTGTCAAGTGTGGGGGAGTCCCAGTGGTTTAAGGTGCATTTTGTGGAGGATGTTCCTAGTGTCCATAAGCTTGAGAGTGTACTTTATGTTACTCCTCCAGTGTCCTACAAGAGGAATACGAGTGTTTATGAGTTCTCATCTTTCGTTTGGTGGGAGGAGATGGATTCAACTGAGTTCACTTCATGAAGAAAGTTTCATAAATAAAGTCTAGCTGGAGACTATCTAAATCCAGAACTACTTCTTTTCCTTTAGTTTTAATAAGTAGTTTGTTTTCTTCTTTCGTTTTGCCTTTACGTTTCTTTCATTTTGGGAATTCAATTTATCAAAACCACTCATGTTAAAGGTGTTTGCCCAGGAAGGACATTGGCAAGAGATTAGCCATGCACTCAAAAGGCTAAGTGTGGGGGCATGATGCCATGGAATTTTTCATATGAGGAAGTTGGACCAAGACATCTCCACAAAGCAACATTGGAATTCATGACAAATCAATACCCGGGAGCTCTAAACCTATTTTTCTAGTTTGTTGGGTAAAGTTGTGTCGTTTGCATATTATTTCCCGTTACATGTTGTGTTTTTCATTGTTGTGCAAATTTTAATGTTTTTTGGTTTAAAAAATTGAAACTTTTTGAATAAGTGATGGAGTTGATGTGTTCAATGAATAATGGTGTTAGTATTGGTGAGTGTTGTTGTGGAAAAAGTGTCAAGAGCTTGAGTGTTGGACTGGAAAGTGAATAGCACACACATATTTGAAACTTTGTTCCTAGTTCACTATGGCTTATTCCAAGTTCATCACAAATAAACTTTTTGATCTTGCATGTGAAATTTTTGTTCTTGGTTACTAAGTTTGAAGAATTGGCATATTTTGTTGGCTAAAGCCCGATGTTAAGGTAAGATAGATATGCCATGCAAGAACCCAAATGACATAGGAGGTAATGTGGATGGATTTTTTCGTTCTTTTTTGTTTATGCATTTATCTGGTGTTTCCAGAATTCGTGCATGTTTAGTCAATTTGGGATTCTTATGAACATGTGCTTGCACAAGAAATGATATGGAGAAAAAGCCATTTGGCAACTGGGAAGGAAAAAGCCATAAGAACCTGGCAATCCAAATTTGGAGAAAAAAGCCATAAAACCCAGGCATTATTTTAGTCATCAATATGTGAAGCACATGTGCACCGATGTGCAGCACTAACGTGCAGAATAAGGGCAATGTCCCATAAGAATACCCAATGTACGCATATGTACCATTGATCTTGTGATTGCATGTTCATGAAGAGTGGACAAAGAGATTGGCATGTATTGAATGGGTTTGTGAAACCAGCTAGATGGTGTATAGCAAGAGAATAAATGAAGTTCATGTTCCTCAGCACACCACTTACACGTATGACATTTTGGTCTTTATTCATTGTGCCTTAGTTGATAATTTGTGCTGAAATCTAAAAGCTGGGTGCCAGGAACTTTGGAATAAATTCTTGTATGGAAAATGTTTTGATGGACTTGGATGTGGCAATTGTGGATGAATGAATAAATGTGTTAGATACGGGTGATAAAAATGAGTTTTGAGTGTGCAATTTGCTTGAGGCCAAGCTATTGTGAATGGTGTTGAAATGGATAGGGAAGTGTTCTTTTCCTATCAGGAGTTCAAAGCATGGTGGTGTGTGGCATGGTTTGTGCTTGAGTTAAATGGTTTTCGTTTTGTGTCTTTGCTTGAGGACAAGCAAAGGTTCAAGTGTGGGGGAATTTGATAAGTTGGTTTTATACCAACTTAAATGTATTATTTCACTTGGCTTTTGCTTTGATTTTCATGCAAATGTGTGGTGCAATGTGCTATATTGTGTGTTTATGTGGTTTGCAACTCATCGTGTTTAAATGGTGAAAAAGACCAAAAATGTTGTTAAAATGAGGGAAAATATATGCTTGGTGTCAAATGACAAGGGTTCAGAGTTTGAAACAATGAGAATGGTGAGTGGGAATTTAAGAAAAATCGAAATGAGCTTATTTGGCAAATTAGGGTTTGGGCAGAATGTTGGTGCAACTTGTTTTGGGTATAACTCTTTCAATTCTTGTCCGATGATGAGATCTTGCATGTTCTGGAAAGCCCTTTGGGTGAACTACATTTCTTGTGTTTTTAACGATCTAATTCTGTGTGTAAGCATGAGAAACGGGGGGCTTCTTTAAGATTGCTACGTTCAGGATTTCTGTGTTAAAGTTCATTGCCACATGTTTGACAAAATGTGTATATCTTGAGTTACAGGTACCCAATGATGCTGATCTTGAACTGATGGAAAGCTAAGGAGGATTAGCTAGACTTTTATGTTTGCCACTGGGTCTAATTCAAAGGCTAAGACACATGAATCTGGCATGGAAGTGGAGCTTGGTGTGGATGAACACTAAGTCACACATGGTCTTTGCATTGCATCACTTGGCATATGCCATTTGTGCACGCGTCATTGGCACGTCAACTTTGCACACCATTTCCACCAACCCTTGGCACCCAACCTTGCCACACTTGGACCTCACTTTGCACAGCTTCGCCGAACACACCACACTTGCCTTGCCAAGCCTTGCAACACCACTTGCCATGCTACTCTTGCACACATTTACACCTTGGCACGCCACACATGCACACACCTTGCACTCATCTTGCCATAAACTCACAACCCACATCTCATGCACCACCATTACCGTCACAACTCATGACACTAGCAAACGTTCATTTCACTTCACTTATTTGCCATACCATGCCATACATGCACTCACTTAGCCGTAGGCATCACACACCATTCTTGCACAACATCCTTTACAACTTAGACACACAGCTTGGCATAAGGGAGAAAACAGGCAGCCATGAGGAAATTTCGTCACGAGACTTCGTGGGAGGAAAAAGTACAAGAAGTTACTCCACGAAATTCGTGAAAGAAAACAAAATGGAAATTTTTGCCCACGAAATTTCATGGGCAAAATTCCGGTGAAAAAGTTTTTTTTTTTTTGAGATGTTTTGCTAAGAGGAATAGTGGGCTAAGTGTTTGGAAGGTTTGCTCCATGAAAATTTCAGCCTTTGTCACACTTGGGGATTTGGTTGGGGTCATCACTGCTTTTGTCTTAGGTCAGAATTGGGTGTTTCAAATGGCTGTAGAAGCAAGATAACGGGTTACAACTTTCGGTGTTTCTAAGTTTTTCCAATACAGGCGGGAAGGTGGATTGGGCCACATTTTGGTTGAAAAGATGCTTCAAAAGCCATAAGGGTTTCTTCTGGTTTTTGTTCTTAGTTTTCCAGAAAATTGGCTAAGTGTTGAAGTTCTGATTTTCTGAATTTCCATGCAGCAGAAGGCGTGGTTTGCTTTGGCGGAAAGGCGTGGATTTGTAAACGCTGGATTCTTGCAAGGTTCGCGGAGATGTTGAAAGCGTGATGATGAATAGCCTGAAGGCGCGGTAACGCGTCTGATTCTTCACTTGGGGTTGCTGAGTGACTGCGGGGGCGAGGAGCTTACACTGAGGCGTGATGAAGACTGAAGGACGGCCGAGGGCGTGCTCTGGAGAGCTAAAGGCGCGATTTTCTGGACATTTCTTCAAACTTCGAATTTACACTTTTTGGGCTGATTTTTAGTCATTCTCTTTGGAAGACACTTTTGTAACACTTTATACTTTCATGTGGCGTATTAGTTACGTTTTCCCAATTCTATATATAGGGAAGGTAGCTAACATGTAAAAGAGGGAGATTCGAAGATTTTAGAACCATCTTTGAATTAGAGCGCGGGAATTCTCATTTTCTCTCTCTAGATCTATTTTCTCTCACTCAACATTTCTTCTCCGATCTCAATTCCGATTGTGAATTTGGACTGGATTTATCCTTCTCATTCTAAATTGACAAGGAATCGACAATTCTCCTCGAGTAAATCAGTAAATTCTTCCAATTAAATGAGAATGACCTTATCAATGTTGCAATTTGTTGATTTTGAGATGAGAAAGATGATCATCGGCTAAATCTATGATATCTTAGGATTTCTTAATGGATGAATACGTGATTTAGTAGATTGTATGCTATGCAATTGATCTATATGTTGAGTATTGAAATCACATTTGGATTCTGCATAGACATATGTTGAATTTCATAATTCCTAGCTATTTTGACTGGATCAAGCTCAATTGTGGTCGACATGCTAAATTGAGGAGTGAATCATCAAAGTTAGCGAAGTTGAATGAACTGAGAACTAAATTGTGATTGTTTAAGTCTTTGCACTTGTTTTCTGTAATCAAATCAATTCTGAAACTCAGGCCTCGCCATAGGAAGTGTTAATGAATTGAAACCTTAGGAAAAGTGTTAAAAGGAGCTGTCTGTGTTAACAAACAATGAATTGTGAACCCTAGGATGGGCCTCCCATGGGATTTCTTAGGACTTTGCATGTTAGACGTAGTTAGCTGGAGAGTTGAGACTTTGCAGAGGTTATTCCACCATTCTCGGGCCTCGCCATGGAGGAGATGGTGATAGGAAGTACAGGAAGTGGTGTGGTCGCCATGCTAACCACAGCTTGAACTTCTAGGCAAATTAGGTCTCCAAGGCGTTTAATTGCTTATTGATTGCATAGCATAGATTTACTTAGCCTGTGTTCATCCAATACAAGAATCCTGAGATATCTGTTTCATCCTTGTTTGTTGCTACCTTTTGTACCGTTGTTCTCATTTTTTTATGTTGAAATTACATTCTTTCTAGTACTTAGATACTGTGACAAGACTTTTAGAACAATTTGCTCAATTTTGTTGACCTACGCCTTCCCTGTGGATTTCTGTGTTAAAGTTACAGGTACCCAATGATGCTGATTCTTGAACTGATGGAAAGCTAAGAGGATTAGCTAGAACTTTTATGTTTACCACTGGGTCTAATCCAAAGGCTAAGACACATGAATCTGGCATGGAAGTGGAGCTTGGTGCTGGAATGAACACTAAGTCACACATGGTCTTGCATTGCATCACTTGGCATGCCATTTGTGCACGCGGTCACTTGGCACGTCAACTTTGGCACACCATTTGCACCAACCTTGGCACACCACCTTGCCACACTTGGCATCTCACTTTGCCACACTTTGCCGAACACACACACTTGCCTTGCCAAGCCTTGCCAACACACTTTGCCATGCTACTCTTGCCACAACATTTACACCTTGGCACGCCACACATGCACACACCTTGCACTCATCTTGCCATAAACTCACAACCCACATCTCATGCACCACCATTACCTCACAACTCATGACACTAGCAAACGTTCATTTTCACTTCACTTATTTGCCTTACCTTGCCACACATGCACTCACTTAGCCGTAGGCATCACACACCATTCTTGCACAACATCCTTCACAACTTAGACACACAGCTTGGCATAGGAGAAAACAGCCAGACATGAGGAAATTTCCTCCACGAGACTTCGTGGGAGGAAAAGTACAAGAATTTTACTCCACGAAATCTCGTGGAAGAAAAAACAAAATGGAAACATTTTGCCCACGAAAAATTATGGTGAAAAATTGGCACTACGAGATCTCGTAACGTGGCAAGTCTTGTGTGATGTTTCCTTTTGGTCTTGAAAATCAGTAAGTATTGAGATGTTTTGATAAGAAGGAAAAGTGGCTAAGTGTTGGAAAGGTTGCTCCATGAAAATTTCCAGCTTTGTCACACTTTATTGGTTGGGTCATAACTCTTTCGTCTTAGGTCGAATTGGGTGTTTCAAACGGCTTTAGAAAGCTAAGACAAAGGGTTGACAACTTTTGTGTTTTAAGTTTTTCCAATTCATAAAGGATCTGGGCCACAATGTGGTGAAAGATGCTACATAGCATAAGGGTTTCTGGTTTTGTTCTTGTTTTCAGAAAATTGGCTAAGTGTTGAGTTCTGATTTCTGAATTTCCAGGCAGCAGAAGGCTGTGGTTTGCTTTGGCTGAAAGGCGTGGATTTGTAAACGCTGGATTCTTGAAGGTTTGCGGAGATGCTAAATGCGTGATGATGAATAGCCTGAAGGCGCGGTACGCGTCTGATTCCTTCACTTGGGTTGTTGAGTGACGCGGGCGCGAGGAGCTTACACTGAAGGCGTGATGAAGACTGAAGGACGGCCGAGGGCGTGCTCTGGAGAAGCCTAAAGGCGCAAATTTGTTGGACATTTCTTCAAACTTCGAATTTACACTTTTTGGGCTGATTTTTAGTCATTCTCTTTGGAAGACACTTTTGTAACACTTTAAACATTTCATGTGGCGTATTAGTTACGTTTTCCCAATTCTATATATAGGGAAGGTAGCTAACATGTAAAAGGGGGAGATTCGAGATTTTAGAACTATCTTTGAATTAGAGCGGGAATTCTTATTTTCTCTCTCTAGATCTATTTTCTCTCACTAAACATTTCTTCTCCGATCTCAATTCCGATTGTGAATTTGGACTGGATTTATCCTTCTCATTCTCAATTGACAAAGAAATCGACAATTATCTCGAGTAAATCGGTAAATTCTTCCAATTAAATGAGAATGACCTTATCAATGTTGCAATTTGTTGATTTTGAGATGAGAAAGATGATCATCGGCTAAATCTTATGATATCTTAGGATTCTTAATGGATGAATACGTGATTTAGTAGATTGTATGCTATGCAATTGATCTAATTGTTGAGTATTGAAATCACATTTGAATTATGCATAGACATATGTTGAATTTCATAATTCCTAGCTATTTTTGAATGGATCAAGCTCAATTGTGGTCGACATGCTAAATTGAGGAGTGAATCATCAAAGTTAGCGAAGTTGCATGAACTGAGAACTAAATTGTGATTGTTTAAGTCTTTGCACTTATTTTCTGTAATCAAATCAATTCTGAAACTCAGGCCTCGCCATAGGAAGTGTTAATGAATTGAAACCTTAGGAAAAGTGTTAAAGGAGCTTTCTGTGTTAACAACAATGATATGTGAACCCTAGGATGGGCCTCGCCATGGGAGTTCTTAGGACTTTGCATGTTAGAGTAGTTAGCTTGGAGAGTTGAGACTTTGCGGAGGATATTCCACCATTCTCGGGCCTCGCCATGGGAGGAGATGGTGATAGGAAGTACAGGAAGTGGTGTGGTCGTCATGCTAACCACAGCTTAAACTTCTAGGCAAATTAGGTCTCCAAGGCGTTTAATTGCTTATTGATTGCATAGCATAGATTTACTAAGTCTGTGTTCATCCAATACAAGAATCCTAAGATAACTGTTTCATCCTTGTTTGTTGCTACCTTTTGTACAGTTGTTCTCATTTTTTTATGTTGAAATTACATTCTTTCTAGTACTTAGATTCTGTGACAAGACTTTTATAACAATTTGCTCAATATTGTTGACCTACGTCTTTCCTGTGGATTACGATCCATGCTTCCACTTCTACAGTAGTTGTTAGGGTAAAATTGAGGGTACGCGATAAGCCTGTATCAATTTTTGGCGCCGTTGCCGGGGAAGGCAATCGGTTCTGGAATTTGTTGAATTGTTCTTGATTTTTACTTGTTCTACTTTGTGTTTTGGTGTGTGACAATTTGTGGTCTATTTCTTTGTTGCACATTTGAAGTTCTTGTTTCTTTGTTATTATACTCCGCAACTGTGTGTTGTGTATGCCAAGGTCTAGCAGGTTTGCAGGAGAACCACAATTCTTATTGGATCTTGAGTTGGAGAAAACTTTGAGAGCACACTTGAAGCAACAAAGAGATATGGCTGCTCAAGGAGCACAAGCACCTAGGTTTGGAGACCATTATGCAGTAAATTTTGACAATCGATTTGGTCATCAGGACATCGACGTAGAAAGTTACCACATTCCTCCACAAATTGTTTCCATGATCACCCAGGGCCAATTTTACTAAGGTCTTGACAACTAGGATCCTAAGGACCACCTTGATTGGTTTCTCGGCTTATGTAGCACTTTCAAGTTGCCAAGGGTTGATAGGGGTGAAGTTCACAGGATTTTGTTTCCTTTATCTTTGCGTGGAAAGGCTAAACATTGGTTCAAGAGCATTGGGGGAACAAATGCTGGAATGTCGTTTGATGATTTACAGAAGAGGTTCTTGTCCAAATACTTCCCTCCAGCTAAGCTTGAAAAGAGAAGGTTGGAAATTATGAACTTTCAGCAACAAGAAGGTGAGACATTTAGAGAAGCTTGGGAGAGATTCAACGATCTAATAAGGCAATGCCCCAATCATGACCTGGGAGAGATCAGGGAACTAAACACTTTCTTCAAAGGCCTAATTCCTGAATCTTCTTTGATGGTTAAGCCATGTGCTAACGGGGCACTCAAAGACAAGTCTGTGCCTAAAGTACGGGAGCTATTTAATCAAATTGCTGAGGACGAGTATATCTTCCCAGAGACCCGAAAGCCACATATCAGAAGACAAAGAGGAGTACTTGATCTAGATGAGGAAACATCACTCAGTGCAAAATTTGAAGCATTGGCTAAGCAAGTGCAAACTTTAAAGGCAACTCAAGCCAAGACACCTGTGTTGTCTTGTGGAATATGCAAGTGAGAACACTATACTGATGAGTGCTCTGTCACCACTGAATCCGTTCAATACGTGAATAACTATGGCAACAGACCACGGTACTCTGGAAATTACTCAGGAGGCAACAATAGAGGCTATGGTGGTAATCAAGGAACTTGGGGACAACAGAACCAAAACCAGAGAGGTCAATATACTCAAGGGAATGATCAAGGGAGAACTTCCAATCCTCCACCAGGGTTTGATCAGCAAGTTAGTACCTCAGAGCCGAGGAACTCATCAGTGGAAGAAATGCTTTGAAGTCTTATAGAAAAGGTGGATAAAAATGAGGAAAGATTTGTTGCTTTGGAGACATCTGTAAGACATCATGATGGCACATTCAAAAACATTGAGATACAATTGGGTCAACTCGTGAATGCTATACATCATAGACCTATTGGTTCTCTTCCTAGTGATACGGTGCCAAATCCCAAGAACAATATTGGATGTAAGGCCATAACCTTGAGGAGTGGCAAACTTTTGCCTGGGAACAAACCTTCAGAAGTTAAGAGTGATTGTGCAGAAGAAGACAAGAAAGATGAAGCTGAGGAAGTTTTGGAACTTAAGGAGGATAATGAGCAAGAGGTTGGTAAGACTGTGAAGAAGAACATACCAGCTAGGGTAGGAAATGAGATCACCAAGAACTCCAATCCGTATAACTACCCTGAGTATGCCCCCAAACCTCATTTTCCAGAGAGAAAGAAACCACCACCAGCAAAGGGCCCTCAGTTCAATAGGTTTCTGGAAGTACTCAAGCAAGTAAATGTGAATCTACCCCTGATGGATTTAGTGACTTTAATGCCAAAATATGCTAAGTATCTCAAGGATCTCATCTCCAACAAAGAGCAAATCTTGAGATGTGAGGTTCCCATGATGGTTTCTGAGTGCACTCAAGCTTGGATGGTTCATGATCTTCCTCCGAAGCTTAAGGATCCTGGGAGCTGTACAATCCCATGCAAAATAGGCACAAGGCATTTTGCATAGGCTTTGTGTGATTTGGGAGCTGGAATCAACTTAATGCCATTGTCCATTGCTATCAGTGTTGGATTGGAAAGTCGGATTCGCCCAGTTGCAGTAACTCTCCAATTGGCAGATAGGTCTTTGGTGACTCCTACAGGTTTGGTTAAAGATGTTCTCGTAAGAGTTGATAAATTTACTTTGCCTGTTGATTTCATTGTACTTGATATGGAGGAGGACCCTGAGGTTCCTCTCATTTTTTGTCGTCCTTTCTTAGCCACTGGTGATGCATTAATTGGTGTTCGAAATAAAATTGTCACCTTTAGGACTAATAATGAGGAAGTAGTTTTTGATGTGAACTATGCCATGAAACAACCCATGCACACAGAGTCTTTGTGTTCTATTCAAGTTGTTGATTGTTCTACAACGTTAGTTGATGAGGTGTTAAGCATGACTATATTTCTGTTGATAAATTTGTTGATGATGAAGAAATTGATTTGGAAGAGCATGATTTAGAAGATTGCATGATTTTACCTGACAATGCATCTGTGGTAGAATGTTATTCAATTTGTCCAATAAAAGAGTCAAGCTTTGAATTGTCAAGCCAAACTTTGGTAGATCATACCTCACGGGAAGCATGTGTTAAGAATTGTTCAAATGATAGTGAGGGTCATGTTATACTTAATGAATATGATGATAGTTCTTTTCTTGATGTCTTGATAAATTGCATAGAATCTCATCTGGAAGAACATTGTGATACCATGAATCAAGATAATGTGGAAATTGCTAAGTCTCTTTGTGAAACACAAATTCTTGAAACTGTGAATGGATCTATGTGTGTAATTGGTAACTCACCACAAGTGCATGAAGTGCAATTTTTGTTAAAAGAAAACAATTCTGTTTTTGTTTGTGGTGAGAACATTGGGAAAATTTGGGGTGATCACCATTTTACTGTGGATGATGAGGATGAGAAACTTTTTATTGACATAACTAACTTGGTAACAACTTGCTTATTTGATGCATCTATGTTTGAACGTACTGATGGCTTTGTTGAGACCAAGGATGAAAAACCTTTGGTTGAGCCTTGTAGGATTCAAATGGTTGATGTAGTGGAAGAGTCGGATGATGTGTTTCCAACAGGAGAAGAATCACTGAAGGTGTCAAGTGTGGGGGAGTCCCAGTGGTTTAAGGTGCATTTTGTGGAGGATGTTCCTAGTGTCCATGAGCTTGAGAGTGTACTTTATGTTACTCCTCCAGTGTCCTACAAGAGGAATACGAGTGCTTATGAGTTCTCATCTTTCGTTTGGTGGGGAGATGGATTCACTGAGTTCACTTCATGAAGAAAGTTTCATAAATAAAGTCTAGCTGGAGACTATCTAAATCCAGAACTACTTCTTTTCCTTTAGTTTTAATAAGTAGTTTGTTTTCTTCTTTTCGTTTTGCCTTTACGTTTCTTTCATTTTGGAATTCATTTATCAAAACCACTCATGTTAAAGGTGTTTGCCCAGGAAGGACATTGCAAGAGATTAGCCATGCACTCAAAATGCTAAGTGTGGGGGCATGATGCCATGGAATTTTTCATATGAGGAAGTTGGACCAAGACATCTCCACAAAGCAACATTGGAATTCATGACAAAATCAATACCCGGGAGCTCCTAAACCTATTTTTCTAGTTTGTTGGGTAAAGTTGTGTCGTTTGCATATTATTTCCCGTTACATGTTGTGTTTTTCATTGTTGTGCAAAATTTTAATGTTTTTGGTAAAAAATTTGAACTTTTTGAATAAGTGATGGAGTTGATGTGTTTCAATGAAATATGGTGTTAGTATTGGTGAGTGTTGTTGTGGAAAAAGTGTCAAGAGCTTGAGTGTTGGACTGGAAAGTGAATAGCACACACATATTTGAAACTTTGTTCCTAGTTCACTATGGCTTATTCCAAGTTCATCACAAATAAACTTTTTGATCTTGCATGTGAAAATTTTTGTTCTTGGTACTAAGTTTGAAGAAATTGGCATATTTTGTTGGCTAAAGCCCGATGTTAAGGTAAGATAGATATGCCATGCAAGAACCCAAATGACATAGGAGGTAATGTGGATGGATTTTTTCGTTCTTTTTGTTATGCATTTATCTGGTGTTTCCAGAATTCGTGCATGTTTAGTCAATTTGGGATTCTTATGAACATGTGCTTGCACAAGAAATGATATGGAGAAAAAGCCATTTGGCAACTGGGAAGGAAAAAGCCATAAGAACCTGGCAATCAAATTTGGAGAAAAAAGCCATAAAACCCAGGCATTATTTTAGTCATCAATATGTGAAGCACATGTGCACCGATGTGCAGCACTAACGTGCAGAATAAGGGCAATGTCCCATAGAATACCAATGTACGCATATGTACCATTGATCTTGTGATTGCATGTTCATAAGAGTGGACAAAGAGATTGGCATGTATTGAATGGGTTGTGAAACCAGCTAGATGGTGTATAGCAAGAGAATAAATGAAGTTCATGTTCCTCAGCACACACTTACACGTATGACATTTTGGTCTTTATTCATTGTGCCTTAGTTGATAATTTGTGCTGAAATCTAAAAGCTGGGTGCCAGGAACTTTGGAATAAATTCTTGTATGGAAAATGTTTTGATGGACTTGGATGTGGCAATTGTGGATGAATGAATAAATGTGTTAGATACGGGTGATAAAAATGAGTTTTGAGTGTACAATTTGCTTGAGGCCAAGCTATTGTGAATGGTGTTGAAATGGATAGGGAAGTGTTCTTTTCCCTATCAGGAGTTCAAAGCATGGTGTGTGTGGCATGGTTTTGTGCTTGAGTTAAATGGTTTCATTTTGTGTCTTTGCTTGAGGACAAGCAAAGGTTCAAGTGTGGGGGAATTTGATAAGTTGGTTTTATACCAACTTAAATGTATTATTTCACTTGGCTTTTGCTTTGATTTTCATGCAAATGTGTGGTGCAATGTGCTATATTGTGTGTTTATGTGGTTTGCAACTCATCGTGTTTAAATGGTGAAAAAGACCAAAAATGTTGTTAAAATGAGGAAAATATATGCTTGGTGTCAAATGACAAGGTTCAGAGTTTGAAACAATGAGAATGGTGAGTGGGAATTTAAGAAAAATCGAAATGAGCTTATTTGGCCAAATTAGGGTTTGGGCAGAATGTTGGTGCAACTTGTTTTGGGTATAACTCTTTCAATTCTTGTCCGAATGATGAGATCTTGCATGTTCTGGAAAGCCCTTTGGGTGAACTACATTTCTTGTGTTTTTAACGATCTAATTCTGTGTGTAAGCATGAGAAACGGGGGCTTCTTTAAGATTGCTACGTTCAGGATTTCTGTGTTAAAGTTCATTGCCACAGTTTGACAAAATGTGTATATCTTGAGTTACAGGTACCCACTGATGCTGATTCTTGAACTGATGGAAAGCTAAGAGGATTAGCTAGAACTTTTATGTTTGCCACTGGGTCTAATTCAAAGGCTAAGACACATGAATCTGGCATGGAAGTGGAGCTTGGTGCTGGAATGAACACTAAGTCACACATGGTCTTGCATTGCATCACTTGGCATGCCATTTGTGCACGCGGTCACTTGGCACGTCAACTTTGGCACACCATTTCCACCAACCTTGGCACACCACCTTGCCACACTTGGCACCTCACTTTGCCACACTTCGCCGAACACACACACTTGCCTTGCCAAGCCTTGCCAACACACTTTGCCATGCTACTCTTGCCACAACATTTACACCTTGGCACGCCACACATGCACACACCTTGCACTCATCTTGCCATAAACTCACAACCCACATCTCATGCACCACCATTACCTCACAACTCATGACACTAGCAAACGTTCATTTTCACTTCACTTATTTGCCATACCTTGCCATACATGCACTCACTTAGCCGTAGGCATCACACACCATTCTTGCACAACATCCTTTACAACTTAGACACACAGCTTGGCATAGGAGAAAACAGGCAGCCATGAGGAAATTTCGTCCACGAGACTTCGTGGGAGGAAAAGTACAAGAAGTTTACTCCACGAAATCTCGTGAAAGAAAAACAAAATGGAAAATTTTGCCCACGAAATTTCATGGGCAAAATTATGGTGAAAAATTTTGAGATGTTTTGCTAAGAAGGAATAGTGGCTAAGTGTTGGAAGGTTTGCTCCATGAAAATTTCAGCTTTGTCACACTTTATTGGTTGGGTCATAACTCTTTTGTCTTAGGTCCGAATTGGGTGTTTCAAATGGCTGTAGAAAGCTAAGATAAAGGGTTACAACTTTCGTGTTTTAAGTTTTTCCAAATACACAGTGGATCTGGGCCAAATTTTGGTTGAAAGATGCTTCAAAGCATAAGGGTTTCTGGTTTTGTTCTTGTTTTCAGAAAATTGGCTAAGTGTTGAAGTTCTGATTTTCTGAATTTCCATGCAGCAGAAGGCGTGGTTTGCTTTGGCGGAAAGGCGTGGATTTGTAAACGCTGGATTCTTGAAGGTTCGCGGAGATGTTGAAGGCGTGATGATGAATAGCCTGAAGGCGCGGTACGCGTCTGATTCCTTCACTTGGGTTGCTGAGTGACTGCGGGGGCGAGGAGCTTACACTGAAGGCGTGATGAAGACTGAAGGACGGCCGAGGGCGTGCTCTGGAGAAGCCTAAAGGCGCGAATTTTCTGGACATTTCTTCAAACTTCGAATTTACACTTTTTGGGCTGATTTTTAGTCATTCTCTTTGGAAGACACTTTTGTAACACTTTATACATTTCATGTGGCGTATTAGTTACGTTTTCCCAATTCTATATATAGGGAAGGTAGCTAACATGTAAAAGAGGGAGATTCGAGATTTTAGAACCATCTTTGAATTAGAGCGCGGGAATTCTCATTTTCTCTCTCTAGATCTATTTTCTCTCACTAAACATTTCTTCTCCGATCTCAATTCCGATTGTGAATTTGGACTGGATTTATCCTTCTCATTCTAAATTGACAAAGGAATCGACAATTCTCTCGAGTAAATCAGTAAATTCTTCCAATTAAATGAGAATGACCTTATCAATGTTGCAATTTGTTGATTTTGAGATGAGAAAGATGATCATCGGCTAAATCTATGATATCTTAGGATTCTTAATGGATGAATACGTGATTTAGTAGATTGTATGCTATGCAATTGATCTATATGTTGAGTATTGAAATCACATTTGAATTCTGCATAGACATATGTTGAATTTCATAATTCCTAGCTATTTTTGACTGGATCAAGCTCAATTGTGGTCGACATGCTAAATTGAGGAGTGAATCATCAAAGTTAGCGAAGTTGAATGAACTGAGAACTAAATTGTGATTGTTTAAGTCTTTGCACTTGTTTTCTGTAATCAAATCAATTCTGAAACTCAGGCCTCGCCATAGGAAGTGTTAATGAATTGAAACCTTAGGAAAAGTGTTAAAGGAGCTTTCTGTGTTAACAACAATGATATGTGAACCCTAGGATGGGCCTCGCCATGGGAGTTCTTAGGACTTTGCATGTTAGAGTAGTTAGCTTGGAGAGTTGAGACTTTGCAGAGGTTATTCCACCATTCTCGGGCCTCGCCATGGGAGGAGATGGTGATAGGAAGTACAGGAAGTGGTGTGGTCGCCATGCTAACCACAGCTTGAACTTCTAGGCAAATTAGGTCTCCAAGGCGTTTAATTGCTTATTGATTGCATAGCATAGATTTACTAAGCCTGTGTTCATCCAATACAAGAATCCTGAGATATCTGTTTCATCCTTGTTTGTTGCTACCTTTTGTACCGTTGTTCTCATTTTTTTATGTTGAAATTACATTCTTTCTAGTACTTAGATTCTGTGACAAGACTTTTAGAACAATTTGCTCAATTTTGTTGACCTACGCCTTCCCTGTGGATTACGATCCCTGCTTCCACTTTTACAGTAGTTGTTAGGGTAAAATTGAGGGTATGCGATAAGCCTGTATCAATTTTTGGCGCCGTTGCCGGGAAAAGCAATCGGTTCTAGAATTTGTTGAATTGTTCTTGATTTTTACTTGTTCTACTTTGTGTTTTGGTGTGTGACAATTTGTGGTCTATTTCTTTGTTGCACATTTGAAGTTCTTGTTTCTTTGTTATTATACTCCACAACTGTGTGTTGTGTATGCCAAGGTCTAGCAGGTTTGCAGGAGAACCACAATTCTTATTGGATCTTGAGTTGGAGAAAACTTTGAGAGCACACTTGAAGCAACAAAGAGATATGGCTGCTCAAGGAGCACAAGCACCTAGGTTTGGAGACCATTATGCAGTAAATTTTGACAATCGATTTGGTCATCAGAACATCGACGTAGAAAGTTACCACATTACTCCACAAATTGTTTCCATGATCACCCAGGGCCAATTTTTCCAAGGTCTTGACAACGAGGATCCTAACGACCACCTTGATTGGTTTCTCGGCTTATGTAGCACTTTCAAGTTGCCAAGGGTTGATAGGGGTGAAGTTCACAGGATTTTGTTTCCTTTATCTTTGCGTGGAAAGGCTAAACATTGGTTCAAGAGCATTGGGGGAACAAATGCTGGAATGTCGTTTGATGATTTACAGAAGAGGTTCTTGTCCAAATACTTCCCTCCAGCTAAGCTTGAAAAGAGAAGGTTGGAAATTATGAACTTTCAGCAACAAGAAGGTGAGACATTTAGAGAAGCTTGGGAGAGATTCAACAATCTAATAAGGTAATGCCCCAATCTTGACCTGGGAGAGATCAGGGAACTAAACACTTTCTTCAAAGGCCTAACTCCTGAATCTTCTTTGATGGTTAAGGCATGTGCTAACGGGGCACTCAAAGACAAGTATGTGCCTGAAGTACGGGAGCTATTTAATCAAATTGCTGAGGACGAGTATATCTTCCCAGAGACCCGAAAGCGACATATCAGAAGACAAATAGGAGTACTTGATGTAGATGAGGAAACATCACTCAGTGTAAAATTTGAAGCATTGGCTAAGCAAGTGCAAACTTTAAAGGCAACTCAAGCCAATACACCTGTGTTGTCTTGTGGAATATGCAAGGGAGAACACTATACTGATGAGTGCTCTGTCACTACTGAATCTGTTCAATACGTGAATAACTACGGCAACAGACCACAGTACTCTGGAAATTACTGAGGAGGCAACAATAGAGGCTATGGTGGTAATCAAGGAATTTGGGGACAACAGGGAACCAGATTTTGTCGAATTTTTTGAAAAATCAGAAATTTTTGTGAGTTACAGGGAACCAGATTTTGTCGAAAAAACTAGCAGGTTTTCAATCCATTTAAAATAAGTTCAAGAAATATATCGACTGATCTAAAGGAATTGGGTACTCAAACTTTTCAATAATTAAGGAATTTTCGTGTGTTATAAAACACGAGATTTGTCAAAAAAACTTGTCATTTTTCAACCCATTTAAAATAAGTGCACGCAATCGATCGACTGATGTAAAAAAATTATCGACTCAAATTTTCTGAAAAATCAGAAATTTTTGTGAGTTATAGAGCTCGAGATTTTGTGGAAAAAACTATCTGTTTTTGAACCCATTTAAAATAAGTTCAAGAAATATATCGACAGATCTAAAAAAATTGGGTAATCAAACTTTTCAAAAATTCAGAAAATTTCGTGTTATAAAATACGAGATTTGTCAGAAAAACTTGGCATTTTTTAACCCATTTAAAATAAGTGCACGTAATCTATCGACCGATGTAAAAAAATTATCGACTCAAATTTTCTGAAAAATCAGGAATTTTTGTGAGTTATAGAGCACGAGATTTTGTCTAAAAAACTAGCAGTTTTTGAACCCATTTAAAGTCAGTTCAAGAAATATATTGACTGATCTAAAAAATTAGTAATCAAACTTTTCAAACCTTGAGAAATTTTCTTGGGTTATAAAACACGAGATTTGTCAAAAAAAACTTGTCATTTTTTAACCCATTTAAAGTAAGTGCGCGCAATCGATCGACCGATGTAAAATATTTGTCCACTCAAATTTTCTGATGTGAGTTATAGAGCATGAGATTTTGTGGAAAAAACTATCTGTTTTTGAACCCATTTAAAATAAGTTCAAGAAATATATCGACTGATCTAAAAAAATTGAGTACTCAAACTTTTCGAAAATTCAGAAATTTTCGTGTTATAAAACACGAGATTTGTCAAAAAAACCTTTTGATTTTTTAACCCATTCAAAATAAGTGCACACAATCTATCGACTATATTAAAAAATTTGTCGACTCAAATTTTTTAAAGTATCAGAAATTTTTGTGAGTTACAGGGAACCAGATTTTGTCGAAAAAACTAGCAGTTTTTGAACCCATTTAAAATAAGTTCAAGAAATATCTCGACTGATCTAAAGGAATTGGGTACTCAAACTTTTCAAAAATTAAGGAATTTTGGTGTGTTATAAAATACGAGATTTGTCAAAAAAACTTGTCATTTTTCAACCCATTTAAAATAAGTGCACGCAATCGATCGACTGATGTAAAAAAATTATCGACTCAAATTTTCTGAAAAATCAGAAATTTTTGTGAGTTATAGAGCTCGAGATTTTGTGGAAAAAACTATCTGTTTTTGAACCCATTTAAAATAAGTTCAAGAAATATATCGACAGATCTAAAAAAATTGGGTAATCAAACTTTTCAAAAATTCAGAAAATTTCGTGTTATAAAATACGAGATTTGTCAGAAAAACTTGGCATTTTTTAACCCATTTAAAATAAGTGCACGTAATCTATCGACCGATGTAAAAAAATTATCGACTCAAATTTTCTGAAAAATCAGGAATTTTTGTGAGTTATAGAGCACGAGATTTTGTCTAAAAAACTAGCAGTTTTTGAACCCATTTAAAGTCAGTTCAAGAAATATATTGACTGATCTAAAAAATTAGTAATCAAACTTTTCAAACCTTGAGAAATTTTCTTGGGTTATAAAACACGAGATTTGTCAAAAAAAACTTGTCATTTTTTAACCCATTTAAAGTAAGTGCGCGCAATCGATCGACCGATGTAAAATATTTGTCCACTCAAATTTTCTGATGTGAGTTATAGAGCACGAGATTTTGTGGAAAAAACTATCTGTTTTTGAACCCATTTAAAATAAGTTCAAGAAATATATCGACTGATCTAAAAAAATTGAGTACTCAAACTTTTCGAAAATTCAGAAATTTTCGTGTTATAAAACACGAGATTTGTCAAAAAAACCTTTTGATTTTTTAACCCATTCAAAATAAGTGCACACAATCTATCGACTATATTAAAAAATTTGTCGACTCAAATTTTTTGAAGTATCAGAAATTTTTGTGAGTTACAGGGAACCAGATTTTGTCGAAAAAACTAGCAGTTTTTGAACCCATTTAAAATAAGTTCAAGAAATATCTCGACTGATCTAAAGGAATTGGGTACTCAAACTTTTCAAAAATTAAGGAATTTTCGTGTGTTATAAAATACGAGATTTGTCAAAAAAACTTGTCATTTTTCAACCCATTTAAAATAAGTGCACGCAATCGATCGACTGATGTAAAAAAATTATCGACTCAAATTTTCTGAAAAATCAGAAATTTTTGTGAGTTATAGAGCACGAGATTTTGTGGAAAAAACTATCTGTTTTTGAACCCATTTAAAATAAGTTCAAGAAATATATCGACAGATCTAAAAAAATTGGGTAATCAAACTTTTCAAAAATTCAGAAAATTTCGTGTTATAAAATACGAGATTTGTCAGAAAAACTTGGCATTTTTTAACCCATTTAAAATAAGTGCACGTAATCTATCGACCGATGTAAAAAAATTATCGACTCAAATTTTCTGAAAAATCAGGAATTTTTGTGAGTTATAGAGCACGAGATTTTGTCTAAAAAACTAGCAGTTTTTGAACCCATTTAAAGTCAGTTCAAGAAATATATTGACTGATCTAAAAAATTAGTAATCAAACTTTTCAAACCTTGAGAAATTTTCTTGGGTTATAAAACACGAGATTTGTCAAAAAAAACTTGTCATTTTTTAACCCATTTAAAGTAAGTGCGCGCAATCGATCGACCGATGTAAAATATTTGTCCACTCAAATTTTCTGATGTGAGTTATAGAGCACGAGATTTTGTGGAAAAAACTATCTGTTTTTGAACCCATTTAAAATAAGTTCAAGAAATATATCGACTGATCTAAAAAAATTGAGTACTCAAACTTTTCGAAAATTCAGAAATTTTCGTGTTATAAAACACGAGATTTGTCAAAAAAACCTTTTGATTTTTTAACCCATTCAAAATAAGTGCACACAATCTATCGACTATATTAAAAAATTTGTCGACTCAAATTTTTTGAAGTATCAGAAATTTTTGTGAGTTACAGGGAACCAGATTTTGTCGAAAAAACTAGCAGTTTTTGAACCCATTTAAAATAAGTTCAAGAAATATCTCGACTGATCTAAAGGAATTGGGTACTCAAACTTTTCAAAAATTAAGGAATTTTCGTGTGTTATAAAATACGAGATTTGTCAAAAAAACTTGTCATTTTTCAACCCATTTAAAATAAGTGCACGCAATCGATCGACTGATGTAAAAAAATTATCGACTCAAATTTTCTGAAAAATCAGAAATTTTTGTGAGTTATAGAGCTCGAGATTTTGTGGAAAAAACTATCTGTTTTTGAACCCATTTAAAATAAGTTCAAGAAATATATCGACAGATCTAAAAAAATTGGGTAATCAAACTTTTCAAAAATTCAGAAAATTTCGTGTTATAAAATACGAGATTTGTCAGAAAAACTTGGCATTTTTTAACCCATTTAAAATAAGTGCACGTAATCTATCGACCGATGTAAAAAAATTATCGACTCAAATTTTCTGAAAAATCAGGAATTTTTGTGAGTTATAGAGCACGAGATTTTGTCTAAAAAACTAGCAGTTTTTGAACCCATTTAAAGTCAGTTCAAGAAATATATTGACTGATCTAAAAAATTAGTAATCAAACTTTTCAAACCTTGAGAAATTTTCTTGGGTTATAAAACACGAGATTTGTCAAAAAAAACTTGTCATTTTTTAACCCATTTAAAGTAAGTGCGCGCAATCGATCGACCGATGTAAAATATTTGTCCACTCAAATTTTCTGATGTGAGTTATAGAGCACGAGATTTTGTGGAAAAAACTATCTGTTTTTGAACCCATTTAAAATAAGTTCAAGAAATATATCGACTGATCTAAAAAAATTGAGTACTCAAACTTTTCGAAAATTCAGAAATTTTCGTGTTATAAAACACGAGATTTGTCAAAAAAACCTTTTGATTTTTTAACCCATTCAAAATAAGTGCACACAATCTATCGACTATATTAAAAAATTTGTCGACTCAAATTTTTTGAAGTATCAGAAATTTTTGTGAGTTACAGGGAACCAGATTTTGTCGAAAAAACTAGCAGTTTTTGAACCCATTTAAAATAAGTTCAAGAAATATCTCGACTGATCTAAAGGAATTGGGTACTCAAACTTTTCAAAAATTAAGGAATTTTCGTGTGTTATAAAATACGAGATTTGTCAAAAAAACTTGTCATTTTTCAACCCATTTAAAATAAGTGCACGCAATCGATCGACTGATGTAAAAAATTATCGACTCAAATTTTCTGAAAAATCAGAAATTTTTGTGAGTTATAGAGCACGAGATTTTGTGGAAAAAACTATCTGTTTTTGAACCCATTTAAAATAAGTTCAAGAAATATATCGACAGATCTAAAAAAATTGGGTAATCAAACTTTTCAAAAATTCAGAAAATTTCGTGTTATAAAATACGAGATTTGTCAGAAAAACTTGGCATTTTTTAACCCATTTAAAATAAGTGCACGTAATCTATCGACCGATGTAAAAAAATTATCGACTCAAATTTTCTGAAAAATCAGGAATTTTTGTGAGTTATAGAGCACGAGATTTTGTCTAAAAAACTAGCAGTTTTTGAACCCATTTAAAGTCAGTTCAAGAAATATATTGACTGATCTAAAAAATTAGTAATCAAACTTTTCAAACCTTGAGAAATTTTCTTGGGTTATAAAACACGAGATTTGTCAAAAAAAACTTGTCATTTTTTAACCCATTTAAAGTAAGTGCGCGCAATCGATCGACCGATGTAAAATATTTGTCCACTCAAATTTTCTGATGTGAGTTATAGAGCACGAGATTTTGTGGAAAAAACTATCTGTTTTTGAACCCATTTAAAATAAGTTCAAGAAATATATCGACTGATCTAAAAAAATTGAGTACTCAAACTTTTCGAAAATTCAGAAATTTTCGTGTTATAAAACACGAGATTTGTCAAAAAAACCTTTTGATTTTTTAACCCATTCAAAATAAGTGCACACAATCTATCGACTATATTAAAAAATTTGTCGACTCAAATTTTTTGAAGTATCAGAAATTTTTGTGAGTTACAGTGAACCAGATTTTGTCGAAAAAACTAGCAGTTTTTGAACCCATTTAAAATAAGTTCAAGAAATATCTCGACTGATCTAAAGGAATTGGGTACTCAAACTTTTCAAAAATTAAGGAATTTTCGTGTGTTATAAAATACGAGATTTGTCAAAAAAACTTGTCATTTTTCAACCCATTTAAAATAAGTGCACGCAATCGATCGACTGATGTAAAAAAATTATCGACTCAAATTTTCTGAAAAATCAGAAATTTTTGTGAGTTATAGAGCACGAGATTTTGTGGAAAAAACTATCTGTTTTTTAACCCATTTAAAATAAGTTCAAGAAATATATCGACAGATCTAAAAAAATTGGGTAATCAAACTTTTCAAAAATTCAGAAAATTTCGTGTTATAAAATACGAGATTTGTCAGAAAAACTTGGCATTTTTTAACCCATTTAAAATAAGTGCACGTAATCTATCGACCGATGTAAAAAAATTATCGACTCAAATTTTCTGAAAAATCAGGAATTTTTGTGAGTTATAGAGCACGAGATTTTGTCTAAAAAACTAGCAATTTTTGAACCCATTTAAAGTCAGTTCAAGAAATATATTGACTGATCTAAAAAATTAGTAATCAAACTTTTCAAACCTTGAGAAATTTTCTTGGGTTATAAAACACGAGATTTGTCAAAAAAAACTTGTCATTTTTTAACCCATTTAAAGTAAGTGCGCGCAATCGATCGACCGATGTAAAATATTTGTCCACTCAAATTTTCTGATGTGAGTTATAGAGCACGAGATTTTGTGGAAAAAACTATCTGTTTTTGAACCCATTTAAAATAAGTTCAAGAAATATATCGACTGATCTAAAAAAATTGAGTACTCAAACTTTTCGAAAATTCAGAAATTTTCGTGTTATAAAACACGAGATTTGTCAAAAAAACCTTTTGATTTTTTAACCCATTCAAAATAAGTGCACACAATCTATCGACTATATTAAAAAATTTGTCGACTCAAATTTTTTGAAGTATCAGAAATTTTTGTGAGTTACAGGGAACCAGATTTTGTCGAAAAAACTAGCAGTTTTTGAACCCATTTAAAATAAGTTCAAGAAATATCTCGACTGATCTAAAGGAATTGGGTACTCAAACTTTTCAAAAATTAAGGAATTTTCGTGTGTTATAAAATAAGAGATTTGTCAAAAAAACTTGTCATTTTTCAACCCATTTAAAATAAGTGCACGCAATCGATCGACTGATGTAAAAAAATTATCGACTCAAATTTTCTGAAAAATCAGAAATTTTTGTGAGTTATAGAGCACGAGATTTTGTGGAAAAAACTATCTGATTTTGGACCCATTTAAAATAAGTTCAAGAAATATATCGACTGATCTAAAAAAATTGGGTAATCAAACTTTTGAAAAATTCAGAAATTTTCGTGTTATAAAACACGAGATTTGTCAGAAAAACTTGGTATTTTTTAACCCATTTAAAATAAGTGCACGCAATCTATCGACCGATGTAAAAAAATTATCGACTCAAATTTTCTGAAAAATCAGGAATTTTTGTAAGTTATAGAGCACGAGATTTTTTCGAAAAAACTAGCAATTTTTGAACCCGTTTAAAATAAGTTCAAGAAATATATTGACTGATCTAAAAAAATTGGGTAATCAAACTTTTCAAAAATTCAGAAATTTTCTTGGGTTATAAAACACGAGATTTGTCAAAAAAACTTGTCATTTTTTAACCCATTTAAAGTAAGTGCGCGCAATCTATCGACTGATGTAAAATATTTGTCCACTCAAATTTTCTGAAAAATCAGAAAATTTTGTGAGTTATAGAGCACGAGATTTTGTGGAAAAAACTATCTGTTTTTGAACCCATTTAAAATAAGTTCAAGAAATATATCGACTGATCTAAAAAAATTGAATCCTCAAACTTTTCGAAAATTCAGAAATTTTCGTGTCATAAAACACGAGATTTGTCAAAAAAACCTTTTGATTTTTTAACCCATTCAAAATAAGTGCACACAATCTATCGACTGAATTAAAAAATTTATCTACTCAAATATTCTGAAAAATCAGGAATTTTTGTGAGTTATAGAGCACGAGATTTTGTCGAAAAAACTAGCAATTTTTGAACCCATTTAAAATAAGTTCAAGAAATATATTGACTGAACTAAAAAAATTGGGTTATCAAACTTTTCAAAAATTCAGAAATTTTCTTGGGTTATAAAACACGAGATTTGTCAAAAAAACTTGTCATTTTTTAACCCATTTAAAGTAAGTGCGCGCAATTTATCGACTGATGTAAAATATTTGTCCACTCAAATTTTCTGAAAAATCAGAAAATTTTGTGAGTTATAGAGCACGAGATTTTGTGGAAAAAACTATCTGTTTTTGAACCCATTTAAAATAAGTTCAAGAAATATATCGACTGATCTAAAAAAATTGAGTACTTAAACTTTTCGTAAATTCAGAAATTTTCGTGTTATAAAAAACGAGATTTGTCAAAAAAACCTTTTGATTTTTTAACCCATTCAAAATAAGTGCACACAATCTATCGACTGAATTAAAAAATTTGTCGACTCAAATTTTTTGAAAAATCAGAAATTTTTGTGAGTTACAGGGAACCAGATTTTGTCGAAAAATCTAGCAGTTTTTGAACCCATTTAAAATAAGTTCAAGAAATATCTCGACTGATCTAAATGAATTGGGTACTCAAACTTTTCAAAAATTAAGGAATTTTCGTGTGTTATAAAATACGAGATTTGTCAAAAAAACTTGTCATTTTTCAACCCATTTAAAATAAGTGCACGCAATCGATCGACTGATGTAAAAAAATTATCGACTCAAATTTTCTGAAAAATCAGAAATTTTGGTGAGTTATAGAGCACGAGATTTTGTGGAAAAAACTATCTGTTTTTGGACCCATTTAAAATAAGTTCAAGAAATATATCGACTGATCTAAATAATTGGGTAATCAAACTTTTGAAAAATTCAAAAATTTTCGTGTTATAAAACACGAGATTTGTCAGAAAAATTTGGTATTTTTTAACCCATTTAAAATAAGTGCACGAAATCTATCGACCGATGTAAAAAAATTATCGACTCAAATTTTATAAAAAATCAGGAATTTTTGTGAGTTATAGAGCACGAAATTTTTTCGAAAAAACTAGCAATTTTTGAACCCGTTTAAAATAAGTTCAAGAAATATATTGACTGATCTAAAAAAATTGGGTAATCAAACTTTTCAAAAATTCAGAAATTTTCTTGGGTTATAAAACACGAGATTTGTCAAAAAAACTTGTCATTTTTTAACCCATTTAAAGTAAGTGCGCGCAATCTATCGACTGATGTAAAATATTTGTCCACTCAAATTTTCTGAAAAATCAGAAATTTTTGTGAGTTATAGAGCACGAGATTTTGTGGAAAAAACTATCTGTTTTTGGACCCATTTAAAATAAGTTCAAGAAATATATCGACTGATCTAAAAAAATTGGGTAATCAAACTTTTGAAAAATTCAGAAATTTTCGTGTTATGAAACACGAGATTTGTCAGAAAAACTTGGTATTTTTTAACCCATTTAAAATAAGTGCACGCAATCTATTGACCGATGTAAAAAAATTATCGACTCAAATTTTTGAAAAATCAGAAATTTTTGGGAGTTATAGAGCACGAGATTTTGTCGAAAAAACTAGCAGTTTTTGAACCCATTTAAAATAAGTTCAAGAAATATATCGACTGATCTAAAAAAATTGAGTACTCAAACTTTTCGAAAATTCAGAAATTTTCGTGTCATAAAACACGAAATTTGTCAAAAAAACCTTTTGATTTTTTAACCCATTCAAAATAAGTGCACACAATCTATCGACTGAATTAAAAAATTTGTCGACTCAAAGTTTTTGAAAAATCAGAAATTTTTGTGAGTTACAGGGAACCAGATTTTGTCGAAAAAACTAGCAGTTTTTGAACCCATTTAAAATAAGTTCAAGAAATATCTCGACTGATCTAAAGGAATTGGGTTCTCAAACTTTTCAAAAATTAAGGAATTTTCGTGGTTATAAAATACGAGATTTGTCAAAAAAACTTGTCATTTTTCAACCCATTTAAAATAAGTGCACGCAATCGATCGTCTGATGTAAAAAAATTATCGACTCAAATTTTCTGAAAAATCAGAAATTTTTGTGAGTTATAGAGCACGAGATTTTGTGGAAAAAACTATCCGTTTTTGGACCCATTTAAAATAAGTTCAAGAAATATATCGACTGATCTAAAAAAATTGGGAAATCAAACTTTTGAAAAATTCAGAAATTTTCGTGTTATGAAACACGAGATTTGTCAGAAAAACTTGGTATTTTTTAATCCATTTAAAATAAGTGCACGCAATCTATCGACCGATGTAAAAAAATTATCGACTCAAATTTTTGAAAAATCAGAAATTTTTGGGAGTTATAGAGCACGAGATTTTGTGGAAAAAACTATCTGTTTTTGGACCCATTTAAAATAAGTTCAAGAAATATATCGACTGATCTAAAAAAATTGGGTAATCAAACTTTTCGAAAATTCAGAAATTTTCGTGTCATAAAACACGAGATTTGTCAAAAAAACCTTTTGATTTTTTAACCCATTCAAAATAAGTGCACACAATCTATCGACTGAATTAAAAAATTTGTCGACTCAAAGTTTTTGAAAAATCAGAAATTTTTGCGAGTTACAGGGAACCAGATTTTGTCGAAAAAACTAGCAGTTTTTGAACCCATTTAAAATAAGTTCAAGAAATATCTCGACTGATCTAAAGGAATTGGGTTCTCAAACTTTTCAAAAATTAAGGAATTTTCGTGGTTATAAAATACGAGATTTGTCAATAAAACTTGTCATTTTTCAACCCATTTAAAATAAGTGCACGCAATCGATCGTCTGATGTAAAAAAATTATCGACTCAAATTTTCTGAAAAATCAGAAATTTTTGTGAGTTATAGAGCACGAGATTTTGTGGAAAAAACTATCTGTTTTTGGACCCATTTAAAATAAGTTCAAGAAATATATCTATTGATCTAAAAAAATTGAGTACTCAAACTTTTCGAAAATTCAGAAATTTTCGTGTTATAAAACACGAGATTTGTCAAAAAAACTTTTGATTTTTTAACCCATTCAAAATAAGTGCACACAATCTATCGACTGAATTAAAAAATTTATTCACTCAAATTTTTTGAAAAATCAGGAATTTTTGTGAGTTATAGAGCACGAGATTTTGTCGAAAAAACTAGCAATTTTTGAACCCATTTAAAATAAGTTCAAGAAATATATCGACTGATCTAAAAAAATTGGGTAATCAAACTGTTCAAAATTTCAGAAATTTTCGTTGGTTATAAAACAAGAGATTTGTCAAAAAAACTTGTCATTTTTTAACCCATTAAAGTAAGTGCCCGCAATCTATCGACTGATGTAAAAAATTTGTCCGCTCAAATTTTCTGAAAAATCAGAAATTTTTGTGAGTTATAGAGCACGAGATTTTGTGGAAAAAACTATCTGTTTTTGAACCCATTTAAAATAATTTCAAGAAAGATATCGACTGATCAAAAAAAATTGGGTAATCAAACTTTTCAAAAATTCAGAAATTTTCGTGGGTTATAAAACACGAGATTTGTCAAAAAAACTTGTCATTTTTTAACCCGTTTAAAGTAAGTGCATGCAATCTATCGACTGAAGTAAAAAATTTGTCGACTCAAATTTTCTAAAAAATCAGAAATTTTTGTGAGTTACAGGGAACCAGATTTTGTCGAAAAAACTAGAAGTTTTTTAACCCATTTAAAATAATTTGAAGAAATATATCGACTGATCTAAAGGAATTGGGTACTCAAACTTTTAAAAAATTTAGGAATTTTCGTGTGTTATAAACCACGAGATTTGTCAAAAAAACTTGTCATTTTTCAACCCAATTAAAATAAGTACACGCAATCGATCTACTTATGTAAAAAAATTGTAGACTCAAATTTTCTGAAAAATCAGAAATTTTTGTGAGTTATACAGCACGAGATTTTGTGGAAAAACTGGCAGTTTTTGAACCCATTTAAAATAAGCTCAAGGAATATATCGACTGATCTAAAAAAATTGGGTACTCAAACTTTTCGAAAATTCAGAAATTTTCATGTTATAAAACACGAGATTTGTCAAAAAAACTTGTCTTTATTTAACCAATTCAAAATAAGTGCACGCAATCTGTCGACTGATTTAAAAAATTTGTCCACTCAAATTTTTTGAAAAATCAGAAATTTTTGTGAGTTATAGAGCACGAGATTTTGTGGAAAAAACTATCTGTTTTTGAACCATTTAAAATAAGTTCAAGAAATATATCGACTGATCTAAAAAAATTGGGTACGCAAACTTTTCGAAAATTCAGAAATTTTCGTGTTATAAAACACGAGATTTGTCAAAAAAAACTCGTGATTTTTTAACCCATTCAAAATATGTGCACACAATCTATCGACTGATGTAACAAATTTGTCGACTCAAATTTTTTAAAAAATCAGAAACTTTGGTGAGTTACAGGGAACCAGATTTTGTCGAAAAAACTAGCAGTCTTGAACCTATTTAAAATAAGTTCAACAAATATATCGACTGATCTAAAGGAATTGGGTACTCAAACTTTTCAAAAATTAAGGAATTTTTGTGTGTTATAAAACACGAGATTTGTCAAAAAAACTTGTCATTTTTCAAGCCATTTAAAATAAGTACACGCAATGGATCGACTGATGTAAAAAAATTATCGACTCAAATTTTCTGAAAAATTAGAAATTTTTGTGAGTTATAGAGCACGAGATTTTGTGGAACAAATTATCTGTTTTGAACCCATTTAAAATATGTTCAAGAAATATATCGACTGATCTAAAAAATTTGGTAATCAAACTTTTCAAAACTTCAGAAATTTTCCTGTTATAAAACACGAGATTTGTTAGAAAAACTTGGCATTTTTTAACCCATTTAAAATAAGTGCACGCAATCTATCGACTGATGTAAAAAAATTATCGACTCAAATTTTATGAAAAATCAGAAATTTTTGGGAGTTATAGAGCACGAGATTTTGTCGAAAAAACTAGCAGTTTTTGAACCCATTTAAAATAAGTTCAAGAAATATATCGACTGATCTAAAAAAATTGGGTAATCAAATTGTTCAAAATTTCAGAAATTTTCGTGGGTTATAAAACAAGAGATTTGTCAAAAAAACCTTTTTGACTGATCTAAAAAATTTTTGTGAGTTATAGAACACGAGATTTTGTGGAAAAAACAATCTGTTTCTGAACCCATTTAAAATAAGTTCAAGAAATATATCGACTGATCTAAAAAAATTGGGCAATCAAACTTTTGAAAAATTCAGAAATTTTCGTGTTATAAAACACGAGATTTGTCAGAAAAACTTGGTATTTTTTAACCCATTTAAAATAAGTGCACGCAATCTATCGACCGATGTAAAAAAATTATCGACTCAAATTTTCTGAAAAAATCAGGAATTTTTGTGAGTTATGGAGCACGAGATTTTGTCGAAAAAACTAGCAATTTTTGAACCCGTTTAAAATAAGTTCAAGAAATATATTGACTGATCTAAAAAAATTGGGTAATCAAACTTTTCAAAAATTCAGAAATTTTCTTGGGTTATAAAACACAAGATTTGTCAAAAAAACTTGTCATTTTTTAACCCATTTAAAGTAAGTGCGCGCAATCTATCGACTGATGTAAAATATTTGTCCACTCAAATTTTCTGAAAAATCAGAAAATTTTGTGAGTTGTAGAGCACGTGATTTTGTGGAAAAAACTATCTGTTTTTGAACCCATTTAAAATAAGTTCAAGAAATATATCGACTGATCTAAAAAAATTGAGTACTCAAACTTTTCGAAATTTGAGAAATTTTCGTGTCATAAAACACGAGATTTGTCAAAAAAACTTATGATTTTTTAACCCATTCAAATTAAGTGCACACAATCTATCGACTGATGTAAAAAATTTGTCGACTAAAATTTTTTGAAAAATCAGAAATTTTTGTGAGTTATAGAGCACAAGATTTTGTGGAAAAAACTATCTGTTTTTGAACCCATTTAAAATAAGTTCAAGAAATATATCGACTGATCTAAAAAAATTGGGTAATCAAACTTTTCAAAAATTCAAAAATTTTCGTGTTATAAAACACGAGATTTGTCAAAAAAACTTGTCATTTTTTAACCCATTCAAAATAAGTGCACGCAATCTATCGACTGATTTAAAAAATTTGTCCACTCAAATTTTCTGAAAAATCAGAAATTTTTGTGAGTTATAGAGCACGAGATTGTGTGGAAAAAACTATCTGTTTTTGAACCCATTTAAAATAAGTTCAAGAAATATATCTATTGATCTAAAAAAATTGAGTACTCAAACTTTTCGAAAATTCAGAAATTTTCGTGTTATAAAACACGAGATTTGTCAAAAAAACTTTTGATTTTTTAACCCATTCAAAATAAGTGCACACAATCTATCGACTGAATTAAAAAATTTATTCACTCAAATTTTTTGAAAAATCAGGAATTTTTGTGAGTTATAGAGCACGAGATTTTGTCGAAAAAACTAGCAATTTTTGAACCCATTTAAAATAAGTTCAAGAAATATATCGACTGATCTAAAAAAATTGGGTAATCAAACTGTTCAAAATTTCAGAAATTTTCTTGGGTTATAAAACACGAGATTTGTCAAAAAAACTTGTCATTTTTTAACCCATTTAAAGTAAGTGCGCGCAATTTATCGACTGATGTAAAATATTTGTCCACTCAAATTTTCTGAAAAATCAGAAAATTTTGTGAGTTATAGAGCACGAGATTTTGTGGAAAAAACTATCTGTTTTTGAACCCATTTAAAATAAGTTCAAGAAATATATCGACTGATCTAAAAAAATTGAGTACTTAAACTTTTCGTAAATTCAGAAATTTTCGTGTTATAAAAAACGAGATTTGTCAAAAAAACCTTTTGATTTTTTAACCCATTCAAAATAAGTGCACACAATCTATCGACTGAATTAAAAAATTTGTCGACTCAAATTTTTTGAAAAATCAGAAATTTTTGTGAGTTACAGGGAACCAGATTTTGTCGAAAAATCTAGCAGTTTTTGAACCCATTTAAAATAAGTTCAAGAAATATCTCGACTGATCTAAATGAATTGGGTACTCAAACTTTTCAAAAATTAAGGAATTTTCGTGTGTTATAAAATACGAGATTTGTCAAAAAAACTTGTCATTTTTCAACCCATTTAAAATAAGTGCACGCAATCGATCGACTGATGTAAAAAAATTATCGACTCAAATTTTCTGAAAAATCAGAAATTTTGGTGAGTTATAGAGCACGAGATTTTGTGGAAAAAACTATCTGTTTTTGGACCCATTTAAAATAAGTTCAAGAAATATATCGACTGATCTAAATAATTGGGTAATCAAACTTTTGAAAAATTCAAAAATTTTCGTGTTATAAAACACGAGATTTGTCAGAAAAATTTGGTATTTTTTAACCCATTTAAAATAAGTGCACGAAATCTATCGACCGATGTAAAAAAATTATCGACTCAAATTTTATAAAAAATCAGGAATTTTTGTGAGTTATAGAGCACGAGATTTTTTCGAAAAAACTAGCAATTTTTGAACCCGTTTAAAATAAGTTCAAGAAATATATTGACTGATCTAAAAAAATTGGGTAATCAAACTTTTCAAAAATTCAGAAATTTTCTTGGGTTATAAAACACGAGATTTGTCAAAAAAACTTGTCATTTTTTAACCCATTTAAAGTAAGTGCGCGCAATCTATCGACTGATGTAAAATATTTGTCCACTCAAATTTTCTGAAAAATCAGAAATTTTGTGAGTTATAGAGCACGAGATTTTGTGGAAAAAACTATCTGTTTTTGGACCCATTTAAAATAAGTTCAAGAAATATATCGACTGATCTAAAAAAATTGGGTAATCAAACTTTTGAAATATTCAGAAATTTTCGTGTTATGAAACACGAGATTTGTCAGAAAAACTTGGTATTTTTTAACCCATTTAAAATAAGTGCACGCAATCTATTGACCGATGTAAAAAAATTATCGACTCAAATTTTTGAAAAATCAGAAATTTTTGGGAGTTATAGAGCACGAGATTTTGTCGAAAAAACTAGCAGTTTTTGAACCCATTTAAAATAAGTTCAAGAAATATATCGACTGATCTAAAAAAATTGAGTACTCAAACTTTTCGAAAATTCATAAATTTTCGTGTCATAAAACACGAAATTTGTCAAAAAAACCTTTTGATTTTTTAACCCATTCAAAATAAGTGCACACAATCTATCGACTGAATTAAAAAATTTGTCGACTCAAAGTTTTTGAAAAATCAGAAATTTTTGTGAGTTACAGGGAACCAGATTTTGTCGAAAAAACTAGCAGTTTTTGAACCCATTTAAAATAAGTTCAAGAAATATCTCGACTGATCTAAAGGAATTGGGTTCTCAAACTTTTCAAAAATTAAGGAATTTTCGTGGTTATAAAATACGAGATTTGTCAAAAAAACTTGTCATTTTTCAACCCATTTAAAATAAGTGCACGCAATCGATCGTCTGATGTAAAAAAATTATCGTCTCAAATTTTCTGAAAAATCAGAAATTTTTGTGAGTTATAGAGCACGAGATTTTGTGGAAAAAACTATCTGTTTTTGGACCCATTTAAAATAAGTTCAAGAAATATATCGACTGATCTAAAAAAATTGGGAAATCAAACTTTTGAAAAATTCAGAAATTTTCGTGTTATGAAACACGAGATTTGTCAGAAAAACTTGGTATTTTTTAATCCATTTAAAATAAGTGCACGCAATCTATCGACCGATGTAAAAAAATTATCGACTCAAATTTTTGAAAAATCAGAAATTTTTGGGAGTTATAGAGCACGAGATTTTGTGGAAAAAACTATCTGTTTTTGGACCCATTTAAAATAAGTTCAAGAAATATATCGACTGATCTAAAAAAATTGGGTAATCAAACTTTTGAAAAATTCAGAAATTTTCTTGGGTAATAAAACACGAGATTTGTCAAAAAAACTTGTCATTTTTTAACCCATTTAAAGTAAGTGCGCGCAATCTATCGACTGATGTAAAATATTTGTCCACTCAAATTTTCTGAAAAATCAGAAAATTTTGTGAGTTATAGAGCACGAGATTTTGTGGAAAAAACTATCTGTTTTTGAACCCATTTAAAATAAGTTCAAGAAATATATCAACTGATCTAAAAAAATTGAATACTCAAACTTTTCGAAAATTCAGAAATTTTCGTGTCATAAAACACGAGACTTGTCAAAAAAACCTTTTGATTGTTTAACCCATTCAAAATAAGTGCACACAATCTATCGACTGAATTAAAAAATTTGTCGACTCAAAGTTTTTGAAAAATCAGAAATTTTTGTGAGTTACAGGGAACCAGATTTTGTCGAAAAAACTAGCAGTTTTTGAACCCATTTAAAATAAGTTCAAGAAATATCTCGACTGATTTAAAGGAATTGGGTACTCAAACTTTTCAAAAATTAAGGAATTTTCGTGGTTATAAAATACGAGATTTGTCAAAAAAACTTGTCATTTTTCAACCCATTTAAAATAAGTGCACGTAATCGTTCGACTGATGTAAAAAAATTATCGACTCAAATTTTTTGACAAATCAGAAATTTTTGTGAGTTATAGAGCACGAGATTTTGTGGAAAAAACTATCTGTTTTTGGACCCATTTAAAATAAGAAATTAAGGAATTTTCGTGGTTATAAAATACGAGATTTGTCAAAAAAACTTGTCATTTTTCAACCCATTTAAAATAAGTGCACGCAATCGTTCGACTGATGTAAAAAAATTATCGACTCAAATTTTTTGACAAATCAGAAATTTTTGTGAGTTATAGAGCACGAGATTTTGTGGAAAAAACTATCTGTTTTTGGACCCATTTAAAATAAGTTCAAGAAATATATCGACTGATCTAAAAAAATTGGGTAATCAAACTTTTGAAAAATTCAGAAATTTTCGTGTTATAAAACACGAGATTTGTCAGAAAAACTTGGTATTTTTTAACCCATTTAAAATAAGTGCACGCAATCTATCGACCGATGTAAAAAAATTATCGACTCAAATTTTCTGAAAAATCAGGAAGTTTTGTGAGTTATAGAGCACGAGATTTTGTCGAAAAAACTAGCAATTTTTGAACCCATTTAAAATAGGTTTAAGAAATATATTGACCGATCTAAAAAAATTGGGTAATCAAACTTTTCAAAAATTCAGAAATTTTCTTGGGTTATAAAACACGAGATTTGTCAAAAAAAACTTGTCACTTTTTAACCCATTTAAAGTAAGTGCGCGCAATCTATCGACTGATGTAAAATATTTGTCCACTCAAATTTTTTGAAAAATCAGAAATTTTTGTGAGTTATAGAGCACGAAATTTTGTGGAAAAAACTATCTGTTTTTGAACCCATTTAAAATAAGTTCAAGAAATATATCGACTCATCTAAAAAAATTGAGTACTCAAACTTTTCGAAAATTCAGAAATTTTCGTGTCATAAAACACGAGATTTGTCAAAAAAACCTTTTGATCTTTTAACCCATTCAAAATAAGTGCACACAATCTATCGACTGAATTAAAAAATTTGTCGACTCAAAGTTTTTGAAAAATCAGAAATTTTTGTGAGTTACAGGGAACCAGATTTTGTCGAAAAAACTAGCAGTTTTTTAAACCATTTAAAATAAGTTCAAGAAATATCTCGACTGATCTAAAGGAATTGGGTTCTCAAACTTTTCAAAAATTAAGGAATTTTCGTGGTTATAAAATACGAGATTTGTCAAAAAAACTTGTCATTTTTCAACCCATTTAAAATAAGTGCACGCAATCGATCGTCTGATGTAAAAAAATTATCGACTCAAATTTTCTGAAAAATCAGAAATTTTTGTGAGTTATAGAGCACGAGATTTTGTGGAAAAAACTATCTGTTTTTGGACCCATTTAAAATAAGTTCAAGAAATATATCGACTGATCTAAAAAAATTGGGTAATCAAACTTTTGAAAAATTCAGAAATTTTCGTGTTATGAAACACGAGATTTGTCAGAAAAACTTTGTATTTTTTAACCCATTTAAAATAAGTGCAAGCAATCTATTGACCGATGTAAAAAAATTATCGACTCAAATTTTTGAAAAATCAGAAATTTTTGGGAGTTATAGAGAACGAGATTTTGTCGAAAAAACTAGCAGTTTTTGAACCCATTTAAAATAAGTTCAAGAAATATATCGACTGATCTAAAAAAATTGAGTACTCAAACTTTTCGAAAATTCAGAAATTTTCGAAAAGTTTGAGTACTCAATTTTTTTAGATCAGTCGATATATTTCTTGAACTTATTTTAAATGGGTTCAAAAACTGCTAGTTTTTTCGACAAAATCTCGTACAGAAATTTTCGTGTCATAAAACACGAGATTTGTCAAAAAAACCTTTTGATTTTTTAACCCATTCAAAATAAGTGCACACAATCTATCGACTGAATTAAAAAATTTGTCGACTCAAAGTTTTTGAAAAATCAGAAATTTTTGCGAGTTACAGGGAACCAGATTTTGTCGAAAAAACTAGCAGTTTTTGAACCCATTTAAAATAAGTTCAAGAAATATCTCGACTGATCTAAAGGAATTGGGTTCTCAAACTTTTCAAAAATTAAGGAATTTTCGTGGTTATAAAATACGAGATTTGTCAATAAAACTTGTCATTTTTCAACCCATTTAAAATAAGTGCACGCAATCGATCGTCTGATGTAAAAAAATTATCGACTCAAATTTTCTGAAAAATCAGAAATTTTTGTGAGTTATAGAGCACGAGATTTTGTGGAAAAAACTATCTGTTTTTGGACCCATTTAAAATAAGTTCAAGAAATATATCTATTGATCTAAAAAAATTGAGTACTCAAACTTTTCGAAAATTCAGAAATTTTCGTGTTATAAAACACGAGATTTGTCAAAAAAACTTTTGATTTTTTAACCCATTCAAAATAAGTGCACACAATCTATCGACTGAATTAAAAAATTTATTCACTCAAATTTTTTGAAAAATCAGGAATTTTTGTGAGTTATAGAGCACGAGATTTTGTCGAAAAAACTAGCAATTTTTGAACCCATTTAAAATAAGTTCAAGAAATATATCGACTGATCTAAAAAAATTGGGTAATCAAACTGTTCAAAATTTCAGAAATTTTCGTTGGTTATAAAACAAGAGATTTGTCAAAAAAACTTGTCATTTTTTAACCCATTAAAGTAAGTGCCCGCAATCTATCGACTGATGTAAAAAATTTGTCCGCTCAAATTTTCTGAAAAATCAGAAATTTTTGTGAGTTATAGAGCACGAGATTTTGTGGAAAAAACTATCTGTTTTTGAACCCATTTAAAATAATTTCAAGAAAGATATCGACTGATCAAAAAAAATTGGGTAATCAAACTTTTCAAAAATTCAGAAATTTTCGTGGGTTATAAAACACGAGATTTGTCAAAAAAACTTGTCATTTTTTAACCCGTTTAAAGTAAGTGCATGCAATCTATCGACTGAAGTAAAAAATTTGTCGACTCAAATTTTCTAAAAATCAGAAATTTTTGTGAGTTACAGGGAACCAGATTTTGTCGAAAAAACTAGAAGTTTTTTAACCCATTTAAAATAATTTGAAGAAATATATCGACTGATCTAAAGGAATTGGGTACTCAAACTTTTAAAAAATTTAGGAATTTTCGTGTGTTATAAACCACGAGATTTGTCAAAAAAACTTGTCATTTTTCAACCCAATTAAAATAAGTACACGCAATCGATCTACTTATGTAAAAAAATTGTAGACTCAAATTTTCTGAAAAATCAGAAATTTTTGTGAGTTATACAGCACGAGATTTTGTGGAAAAACTGGCAGTTTTTGAACCCATTTAAAATAAGCTCAAGGAATATATCGACTGATCTAAAAAAATTGGGTACTCAAACTTTTCGAAAATTCAGAAATTTTCATGTTATAAAACACGAGATTTGTCAAAAAAACTTGTCTTTATTTAACCAATTCAAAATAAGTGCACGCAATCTGTCGACTGATTTAAAAAATTTGTCCACTCAAATTTTTTGAAAAATCAGAAATTTTTGTGAGTTATAGAGCACGAGATTTTGTGGAAAAAACTATCTGTTTTTGAACCATTTAAAATAAGTTCAAGAAATATATCGACTGATCTAAAAAAATTGGGTACGCAAACTTTTCGAAAATTCAGAAATTTTCGTGTTATAAAACACGAGATTTGTCAAAAAAAACTCGTGATTTTTTAACCCATTCAAAATATGTGCACACAATCTATCGACTGATGTAACAAATTTGTCGACTCAAATTTTTTAAAAAATCAGAAACTTTGGTGAGTTACAGGGAACCAGATTTTGTCGAAAAAACTAGCAGTCTTGAACCTATTTAAAATAAGTTCAACAAATATATCGACTGATCTAAAGGAATTGGGTACTCAAACTTTTCAAAAATTAAGGAATTTTTGTGTGTTATAAAACACGAGATTTGTCAAAAAAACTTGTCATTTTTCAAGCCATTTAAAATAAGTACACGCAATGGATCGACTGATGTAAAAAAATTATCGACTCAAATTTTCTGAAAAATTAGAAATTTTTGTGAGTTATAGAGCACGAGATTTTGTGGAACAAATTATCTGTTTTGAACCCATTTAAAATATGTTCAAGAAATATATCGACTGATCTAAAAAATTTGGTAATCAAACTTTTCAAAACTTCAGAAATTTTCCTGTTATAAAACACGAGATTTGTTAGAAAAACTTGGCATTTTTTAACCCATTTAAAATAAGTGCACGCAATCTATCGACTGATGTAAAAAAATTATCGACTCAAATTTTATGAAAAATCAGAAATTTTTGGGAGTTATAGAGCACGAGATTTTGTCGAAAAAACTAGCAGTTTTTGAACCCATTTAAAATAAGTTCAAGAAATATATCGACTGATCTAAAAAAATTGGGTAATCAAACTGTTCAAAATTCAGAAATTTTCGTGGGTTATAAAACAAGAGATTTGTCAAAAAAACCTTTTTGACTGATCTAAAAAATTTTTGTGAGTTATAGAACACGAGATTTTGTGGAAAAAACAATCTGTTTCTGAACCCATTTAAAATAAGTTCAAGAAATATATCGACTGATCTAAAAAAATTGGGCAATCAAACTTTTGAAAAATTCAGAAATTTTCGTGTTATAAAACACGAGATTTGTCAGAAAAACTTGGTATTTTTTAACCCATTTAAAATAAGTGCACGCAATCTATCGACCGATGTAAAAAAATTATCGACTCAAATTTTCTGAAAAAATCAGGAATTTTTGTGAGTTATGGAGCACGAGATTTTGTCGAAAAAACTAGCAATTTTTGAACCCGTTTAAAATAAGTTCAAGAAATATATTGACTGATTTAAAAAAATTGGGTAATCAAACTTTTCAAAAATTCAGAAATTTTCTTGGGTTATAAAACACAAGATTTGTCAAAAAAACTTGTCATTTTTTAACCCATTTAAAGTAAGTGCGCGCAATCTATCGACTGATGTAAAATATTTGTCCACTCAAATTTTCTGAAAAATCAGAAAATTTTGTGAGTTGTAGAGCACGAGATTTTGTGGAAAAAACTATCTGTTTTTGAACCCATTTAAAATAAGTTCAAGAAATATATCGACTGATCTAAAAAAATTGAGTACTCAAACTTTTCGAAAATTGAGAAATTTTCGTGTCATAAAACACGAGATTTGTCAAAAAAACTTATGATTTTTTAACCCATTCAAATTAAGTGCACACAATCTATCGACTGATGTAAAAAATTTGTCGACTAAAATTTTTTGAAAAATCAGAAATTTTTGTGAGTTATAGAGCACGAGATTTTGTGGAAAAAACTATCTGTTTTTGAACCCATTTAAAATAAGTTCAAGAAATATATCGACTGATCTAAAAAAATTGGGTAATCAAACTTTTCAAAAATTCAAAAATTTTCGTGTTATAAAACACGAGATTTGTCAAAAAAACTTGTCATTTTTTAACCCATTCAAAATAAGTGCACGCAATCTATCGACTGATTTAAAAAATTTGTCCACTCAAATTTTCTGAAAAATCAGAAATTTTTGTGAGTTATAGAGCACGAGATTGTGTGGAAAAAACTATCTGTTTTTGAACCCATTTAAAATAAGTTCAAGAAATATATCTATTGATCTAAAAAAATTGAGTACTCAAACTTTTCGAAAATTCAGAAATTTTCGTGTTATAAAACACGAGATTTGTCAAAAAAACTTTTGATTTTTTAACCCATTCAAAATAAGTGCACACAATCTATCGACTGAATTAAAAAATTTATTCACTCAAATTTTTTGAAAAATCAGGAATTTTTGTGAGTTATAGAGCACGAGATTTTTTCGAAAAAACTAGCAATTTTTGAACCCGTTTAAAATAAGTTGAAGAAATATATTGACTGATCTAAAAAAATTGGGTAATCAAACGTTTCAAAAATTCAGAAATTTTCGTGGGTTATAAAACAAGAGATTTGTCAAAAAAACTTGTCATTTTTTAACCCATTCAAAATAAGTGCACACAATCTATCGACTGATGTAAAAAATTTGTCCACTCAAATTTTCTGAAAAATCAGAAATTTTTGTGAGTTATAGAGCACGAGATTTTGTGGAAAAAACTATCTGTTTTTTAACCCATTTAAAATAAGTTCAAGAAATATATCGACTGATCTAAAAAATTGGATAGTCAGACTTTTCAAAACTTTAGAAATTTTCGTGTCATAAAACACGAGATTTGTTAGAAAAACTTGGCATTTTTTGACCCATTTAAAATAAGTGCGCGCAATCTATCGACTGATGTAAAAAAATTATCGATTCAAATTTTTTGAAAAATTAGAAATTTTTGGGAGTTATAGAGCACGAGATTTTGTCGAAAAAACTAGCAGTTTTTGAACCCATTTAAAATAAGTTCAAGAAATATATCGACTGATCTAAAAAAATTGGGTAATCAAACTTTTCAAAAATTCAGAAATTTTCGTGGGTTATAAAACAAGAGATTTGTCAAAAAAACTTGTCATTTCTCAACCCATTTAAAATAAGTACACGCAATCGATCTACTGATTTAAAAAAAAATTGTCGACTCAAATTTTCTGAAAAATCAAAATTTTTGTGAGTTATACAGCACGAGATTTTGTGGGAAAACTGGCAGTGTTTGAACCCATTTAAAATAAGTTCAATGAATATATCGACTGATCTAAAAAAATTGAGTACTCAACCTTTTCGAAAATTCATAAATTTTCGTGTTATAAAACACGAGATTTGTCAAAAAAACTTGTCATTTTTTAACCCATTTGAAATAAGTGCACGCAATCTATCGACTGATTTAAAAAATTTGTCCACTCAAATTTTCTGAAAAATCAGAAATTTTTTGTGAGTATAGAGCACGAGATTTTGTGGAAAAAACTATCTGTTTTTGAACCCATTTTAAAATAAGTTCAAGAAATATATCGAACTGATCTAAACAAATTGGGTACTCAACTTTTCGAAAATTCAGAAATTTTCGTGTTATAAAACACGAGATTTGTCAAAAAAACTTGTCATTTTTTAACCCATTCAAAGTAAGTGCACGCAATCTGTCGACGGAAGTAAAAAATTTGTCGACTCAAATTTTCTAAAAAATCAGAAATTTTTGTGAGTTACAGGGAACCAGATTTTGTCGAAAAAACTAGAAGTTTTTTAACCCATTTAAAATAATTAGAAGAAATATATCGACTGATATAATGGAATTGGGTACTCAAACTTTTCAAAAATTCAGGAATTTTCGTGTGTTATAAACCACGAGATTTGTCAAAAAAACTTATCATTTTTCAACCCATTTAAAATACGTACACGTAATCGATCTACTGATGTAAAAAAATTGTAGACTCAAATTTTCTGAAAAATCATAAATTTTTGTGAGTTATTCAGCACGTGATTTTGTGGAAAAACTGGCAGTTTTTGAACCCATTTAAAATAAGTTCAAGGAATATATCGACTGATCTAAAAAAATTGGGTACTCAAACTTTTCGAAAATTTAGAAATTATCATGTTATAAAACACGAGATTTGTCAAAAAAACTTGTCTTTTTTTAACCAATTCAAAATAAGTGCACGCAATCTGTCGAATGATTTAAAAAATTTGTCCACTCAAATTTTCTGAAAGATCAGAAATTTTTGTGAGTTATAGAGCACGAGATTTTGTGGAAAAAACTATCTGTTTTTGAACCCATTTAAAATAAGTTCAAGAAATATATCGACTGATCTAAAAAAATTGGGTACGCAAACTTTTCGAAAATTCAGAAATTTTCGTGTTATAAAACACGAGATTTGTCAAAAAAAACATGTGATCTTTTAACCCATTCAAAATAAGTGCACACAATCTATCGACTGATGTAACGAATTTGTCGACTCAATTTTTTTGAAAAATCAGAAATTTTGGTGAGTTACAGGGAACCAGATTTTGTCGAAAAAATTAGCAGTTTTTGAACCCATTTAAAATAAGTTCAACAAATATATCGACTGATCTAAAGGAATTGGTTACTCAAACTTTTCAAAAATTAAGGAATATTTGTGTGTTATAAAACACGAGATTTGTAAAAAAAACTTATCATTTTTCAAGCCATTTAAAATAAGTGCACGCAATGGATCGACTGATGTAAAAAAATTATCGACTCAAATTTTCTGAAAAATCAGAAATTTTTGTGAGTTATAGAGCACGAGATTTTGTGGAAAAAATTATCTGTTTTGAACCCATTTAAAATAAGTTCAAGAAATATATCGACTGATCTAAAAAATTGGGTAATAAAACTTTACAAAACTTCAGAAATTTTCGTGTTATAAAACACGAGATTTGTTAGAAAAACTTGGCATTTTTTAACCCTTTTAAAATAAGTGCACGCAATCTATCGACTGATGTAAAAAAATTATCGACTCAAATTTTTTGAAAAATCCGAAATTTTTGGGAGTTATAGAGCACGAGATTTTGTCGAAAAAACTAGCAGTTTTTGAACCCATTTAAAATAAGTTCAAGAAATATATCGACTGATCTAAAAAAATTGGGTAATCAAACTGTTCAAAAATTCAGAAATTTTCGTTGGTTATAAAACAAGAGATTTGTCAAAAAAACTTGTCATTTTTTAACCCATTTAAAGTAAGTGCCCGCAATCTATCGACTGATGTAAAAAATTTGTCCACTAAAATTTTCTGAAAAATCTTAAATTTTTGTGAGTTATAGAGTACGAGATTTTGTGGAAAAAACTATCTGTTTTTGAACCCATTTAAAATAATTTCAAGAAATATATCGACTGATCAAAAAAAAATGGGTAATCAAACTTTTCAAAAATTCAGAAATTTTCGTGTTATAAAACAGGAGATTTGTCAAAAAAACTTGTCATTTTTTAATCCATTCAAAATAAGTGCACGCAATCTATCGACTGATTTAAAAAATTTGTCCACTCAAATTTTCTGAAAAATCAGAAAATTTTGTGAGTTATAGAGCACGAGATTTTGTGGAAAAAACTATCTGTTTTTGAACCCATTTAAAATAAGTTCAAGAAATATATCGACTGATCTAAAAAAATTGGGTACTCAAACTTTTCGAAAATTCAGAAATTTTCGTGTTATAAAACACGAGATTTGTCAAAAAAACTTGTCTTTTTTTAACCAATTCAAAATAAGTGCACGCAATCTGTCGAATGATTTAAAAAATTTGTCCACTCAAATTTTCTGAAAAATCAGAAATTTTTGTGAGTTATAGAGCACGAGATTTTGTGGAAAAAACTATCTGTTTTTGAACCCATTTAAAATAAGTTCAAGAAATATATCGACTGATCTAAAAACATTGGGTACGCAAACTTTTCGAAAATTCAGAAATTTTCGTGTTATAAAACACGAGATTTGTCAAAAAAAACATGTGATCTTTTAACCCATTCAAAATAAGTGCACACAATCTATCGACTGATGTAACGAATTTGTCGACTCAAATTTTTTGAAAAATCAGAAATTTTGGTGAGTTACAGGGAACCATATTTTGTCGAAAAAATTAGCAGTTTTTGAACCCATTTAAAATAAGTTCAACAAATATATCGACTGATCTAAAGGAATTGGTTACTCAAACTTTTCAAAAATTAAGGAATTTTTGTGTGTTATAAAACACGAGATTTGTCAAAAAAACTTGTCATTTTTCAAGCCATTTAAAATAAGTGCACGCAATGGATCGACTGATGTAAAAAAATTATCGACTCAAATTTTCTGAAAAATCAGAAATTTTTGTGAGTTATAGAGCACGAGATTTTGTGGAACAAATTATCTGTTTTGAACCCATTTAAAATAAGTTCAAGAAATATATCGACTGATCTAAAAAATTGGGTAATCAAACTTTTCAAAACTTCAGAAATTTTCGTGTTATAAAACACGAGATTTGTTAGAAAAACTTGGCATTTTTTAACCCATTTAAAATAAGTGCACGCAATCTATCGACTAATGTAAAAAATTATCGACTCAAATTTTTTGAAAAATCCAAAATTTTTGGGAGTTATGGAGCACGAGATTTTGTCGAAAAAACTAGCAGTTTTTGAACCCATTTAAAATAAGTTCAAGAAATATATCGACTGATCTAAAAAAATTGGGTAATCAAACTGTTCAAAAATTCAGAAATTTTCGTTGGTTAAAAAACAAGAGATTTGTCAAAAAAACTTGTCATTTTTTAACCCATTTAAAGTAAGTGCCCGCAATCTATCGACTAATGTAAAAAATTTGTCCACTCAAATTTTCTGAAAAATCAGAAATTTTTGTCAGTTATAGAGCACGAGATTTTGTGGAAAAAACTATCTGTTTTTGAACCCATTTAAAATAATTTCAAGAAATATATCGACTGATCAAAAAAAATTGGGTAATCAAACTTTTCAAAAATTCAGAAATTTTCGTGGGTTATAAAACACGAGATTTGTCAAAAAAACTTGTCATTTTTTAACCCGTTTAAAGTATGTGCATGCAATTTATCGACTGAAGTAAAAAATTTGTCGACTCAAATTTTCTAAAAAATCAGAAATTTTTGTGAGTTACAGGGAACCAGATTTTGTCGAAAAAACTAGAAGTTTTTTATCCCATTTAAAATAATTTGAAGAAATATATCGACTGATCTAAAGGAATTGGGTACTCAAACTTTTCAAAAATTCAGGAATTTTCATGTGTTATAAACCACGAGATTTGTCAAAAAAAACTTGTCATTTTTCAACCCATTTAAAATAAGTACACGCAATCGATCAACTGATGTAAAAAAATTGTAGACTCAAATTTTCTGAAAAATCAGAAATTTTTGTGAGTTATACAGCACGAGATTTTGTGGAAAACTGGCAGTTTTTGAACCCATTTAAAATAAGTTCAAGGAATATATCGACTGATCTAAAAAAATTGGGTACTCAAACTTTTCGAAAATTCAGAAATTATCATGTTATAAAACACGAGATTTGTCAAAAAAACTTGTCTTTTTTTAACCAATTCAAAATAAGTGCACGCAATCTGTCGAATGATTTAAAAAATTTGTCCACTCAAATTTTCTGAAAAATCAGAAATTTTTGTGAGTTATAGAGCACGAGATTTTGTGGAAAAAACTATCTGTTTTTGAACCCATTTAAAATAAGTTCAAGAAATATATCGACTGATCTAAAAAAATTGGGTACGCAAACTTTTCGAAAATTCAGAAATTTTCGTGTTATAAAACACGAGATTTGTCAAAAAAAACATGTGATCTTTTAACCCATTCAAAATAAGTGCACACAATCTATCGACTGATGTAACGAATTTGTCGACTCAAATTTTTGAAAAATCAGAAATTTTGGTGAGTTACAGGGAACCAGATTTTGTCGAAAAAATTAGCAGTTTTTGAACCCATTTAAAATAAGTTCAACAAATATATCGACTGATCTAAAGGAATTGGTTACTCAAACTTTTCAAAAATTAAGGAATTTTTGTGTGTTATAAAACACGAGATTTGTCAAAAAAACTTGTCATTTTTCAAGCCATTTAAAATAAGTGCACGCAATGGATCGACTGATGTAAAAAATTATCGACTCAAATTTTCTGAAAAATCAGAAATTTTTGTGAGTTATAGAGCACGAGATTTTGTGGAACAAATTATCGTTTTGAACCCATTTAAAATAAGTTCAAGAAATATATCGACTGATCTAAAAAATTGGGTAATCAAACTTTTCAAAACTTCAGAAATTTTCGTGTTATAAAACACGAGATTTGTTAGAAAAACTTGGCATATTTTAACCCATTTAAAATAAGTGCACGCAATCTATCGACTGATGTAAAAAAATTATCGACTCAAATTTTTTGAAAAATCCAAAATTTTTGGGAGTTATGGAGCACGAGATTTTGTCGAAAAAACTAGCAGTTTTTGAACCCATTTAAAATAAGTTCAATAAATATATCGACTGATCTAAAAAAATTGGGTAATCAAACTGTTCAAAAATTCAGAAATTTTCGTTGGTTATAAAACAAGAGATTTGTCAAAAAAACTTGTCATTTTTTAACCCATTTAAAGTAAGTGCCCGCAATCTATCGACTGATGTAAAAAATTTGTCCACTAAAATTTTCTGAAAAATCTTAAATTTTTGTGAGTTATAGAGTACGAGATTTTGTGGAAAAAACTATCTGTTTTTGAACCCATTTAAAATAATTTCAAGAAATATATCGACTGATCAAAAAAAATGGGTAATCAAACTTTTCAAAAATTCAGAAATTTTCGTGTTATAAAACAGGAGATTTGTCAAAAAAACTTGTCATTTTTTAATCCATTCAAAATAAGTGCACGCAATCTATCGACTGATTTAAAAAATTTGTCCACTCAAATTTTCTGAAAAATCAGAAAATTTTGTGAGTTATAGAGCACGAGATTTTGTGGAAAAAACTATCTGTTTTTGAACCCATTTAAAATAAGTTCAAGAAATATATCGACTGATCTAAAAAAATTGGGTACTCAAACTTTTCGAAAATTCAGAAATTTTCGTGTTATAAAACACGAGATTTGTCAAAAAAACTTGTCTTTTTTTAACCAATTCAAAATAAGTGCACGCAATCTGTCGAATGATTTAAAAAATTTGTCCACTCAAATTTTCTGAAAAATCAGAAATTTTTGTGAGTTATAGAGCACGAGATTTTGTGGAAAAAACTATCTGTTTTTGAACCCATTTAAAATAAGTTCAAGAAATATATCGACTGATCTAAAAACATTGGGTACGCAAACTTTTCGAAAATTCAGAAATTTTCGTGTTATAAAACACGAGATTTGTCAAAAAAAACATGTGATCTTTTAACCCATTCAAAATAAGTGCACACAATCTATCGACTGATGTAACGAATTTGTCGACTCAAATTTTTTGAAAAATCAGAAATTTTGGTGAGTTACAGGGAACCATATTTTGTCGAAAAAATTAGCAGTTTTTGAACCCATTTAAAATAAGTTCAACAAATATATCGACTGATCTAAAGGAATTGGTTACTCAAACTTTTCAAAAATTAAGGAATTTTTGTGTGTTATAAAACACGAGATTTGTCAAAAAAACTTGTCATTTTTCAAGCCATTTAAAATAAGTGCACGCAATGGATCGACTGATGTAAAAAAATTATCGACTCAAATTTTCTGAAAAATCAGAAATTTTTGTGAGTTATAGAGCACGAGATTTTGTGGAACAAATTATCTGTTTTGAACCCATTTAAAATAAGTTCAAGAAATATATCGACTGATCTAAAAAATTGGGTAATCAAACTTTTCAAAACTTCAGAAATTTTCGTGTTATAAAACACGAGATTTGTTAGAAAAACTTGGCATTTTTTAACCCATTTAAAATAAGTGCACGCAATCTATCGACTAATGTAAAAAATTATCGACTCAAATTTTTTGAAAAATCCAAAATTTTTGGGAGTTATGGAGCACGAGATTTTGTCGAAAAAACTAGCAGTTTTTGAACCCATTTAAAATAAGTTCAAGAAATATATCGACTGATCTAAAAAAATTGGGTAATCAAACTGTTCAAAAATTCAGAAATTTTCGTTGGTTAAAAAACAAGAGATTTGTCAAAAAAACTTGTCATTTTTTAACCCATTTAAAGTAAGTGCCCGCAATCTATCGACTAATGTAAAAAATTTGTCCACTCAAATTTTCTGAAAAATCAGAAATTTTTGTCAGTTATAGAGCACGAGATTTTGTGGAAAAAACTATCTGTTTTTGAACCCATTTAAAATAATTTCAAGAAATATATCGACTGATCAAAAAAATTGGGTAATCAAACTTTTCAAAAATTCAGAAATTTTCGTGGGTTATAAAACACGAGATTTGTCAAAAAAACTTGTCATTTTTTAACCCGTTTAAAGTATGTGCATGCAATTTATCGACTGAAGTAAAAAATTTGTCGACTCAAATTTTCTAAAAAATCAGAAATTTTTCTGAGTTACAGGGAACAAGATTTTGTCGAAAAAACTAGAAGTTTTTTATCCCATTTAAAATAATTTGAAGAAATATATCGACTGATCTAAAGGAATTGGGTACTCAAACTTTTCAAAAATTCAGGAATTTTCATGTGTTATAAACCACGAGATTTGTCAAAAAAAACTTGTCATTTTTCAACCCATTTAAAATAAGTACACGCAATCGATCAACTGATGTAAAAAAATTGTAGACTCAAATTTTCTGAAAAATCAGAAATTTTTGTGAGTTATACAGCACGAGATTTTGTGGAAAACTGGCAGTTTTTGAACCCATTTAAAATAAGTTCAAGGAATATATCGACTGATCTAAAAAAATTGGGTACTCAAACTTTTCGAAAATTCAGAAATTATCATGTTATAAAACACGAGATTTGTCAAAAAAACTTGTCTTTTTTTAACCAATTCAAAATAAGTGCACGCAATCTGTCGAATGATTTAAAAAATTTGTCCACTCAAATTTTCTGAAAAATCAGAAATTTTTGTGAGTTATAGAGCACGAGATTTTGTGGAAAAAACTATCTGTTTTTGAACCCATTTAAAATAAGTTCAAGAAATATATCGACTGATCTAAAAAAATTGGGTACGCAAACTTTTCGAAAATTCAGAAATTTTCGTGTTATAAAACACGAGATTTGTCAAAAAAAACATGTGATCTTTTAACCCATTCAAAATAAGTGCACACAATCTATCGACTGATGTAACGAATTTGTCGACTCAAATTTTTTGAAAAATCAGAAATTTTGGTGAGTTACAGGGAACCAGATTTTGTCGAAAAAATTAGCAGTTTTTGAACCCATTTAAAATAAGTTCAACAAATATATCGACTGATCTAAAGGAATTGGTTACTCAAACTTTTCAAAAATTAAGGAATTTTTGTGTGTTATAAAACACGAGATTTGTCAAAAAAACTTGTCATTTTTCAAGCCATTTAAAATAAGTGCACGCAATGGATCGACTGATGTAAAAAAATTATCGACTCAAATTTTCTGAAAAATCAGAAATTTTTGTGAGTTATAGAGCACGAGATTTTGTGGAACAAATTATCGTTTTGAACCCATTTAAAATAAGTTCAAGAAATATATCGACTGATCTAAAAAATTGGGTAATCAAACTTTTCAAAACTTCAGAAATTTTCGTGTTATAAAACACGAGATTTGTTAGAAAAACTTGGCATATTTTAACCCATTTAAAATAAGTGCACGCAATCTATCGACTGATGTAAAAAAATTATCGACTCAAATTTTTTGAAAAATCCAAAATTTTTGGGAGTTATGGAGCACGAGATTTTGTCGAAAAAACTAGCAGTTTTTGAACCCATTTAAAATAAGTTCAATAAATATATCGACTGATCTAAAAAAATTGGGTAATCAAACTGTTCAAAAATTCAGAAATTTTCGTTGGTTATAAAACAAGAGATTTGTCAAAAAAACTTGTCATTTTTTAACCCATTTAAAGTAAGTGCCCGCAATCTATCGACTGATGTAAAAAATTTGTCCACTAAAATTTTCTGAAAAATCTTAAATTTTTGTGAGTTATAGAGTACGAGATTTTGTGGAAAAAACTATCTGTTTTTGAACCCATTTAAAATAATTTCAAGAAATATATCGACTGATCAAAAAAAAATGGGTAATCAAACTTTTCAAAAATTCAGAAATTTTCGTGTTATAAAACAGGAGATTTGTCAAAAAAACTTGTCATTTTTTAATCCATTCAAAATAAGTGCACGCAATCTATCGACTGATTTAAAAAATTTGTCCACTCAAATTTTCTGAAAAATCAGAAAATTTTGTGAGTTATAGAGCACGAGATTTTGTGGAAAAAACTATCTGTTTTTGAACCCATTTAAAATAAGTTCAAGAAATATATCGACTGATCTAAAAAAATTGGGTACTCAAACTTTTCGAAAATTCAGAAATTTTCGTGTTATAAAACACGAGATTTGTCAAAAAAACTTGTCTTTTTTTAACCAATTCAAAATAAGTGCACGCAATCTGTCGAATGATTTAAAAAATTTGTCCACTCAAATTTTCTGAAAAATCAGAAATTTTTGTGAGTTATAGAGCACGAGATTTTGTGGAAAAAACTATCTGTTTTTGAACCCATTTAAAATAAGTTCAAGAAATATATCGACTGATCTAAAAACATTGGGTACGCAAACTTTTCGAAAATTCAGAAATTTTCGTGTTATAAAACACGAGATTTGTCAAAAAAAACATGTGATCTTTTAACCCATTCAAAATAAGTGCACACAATCTATCGACTGATGTAACGAATTTGTCGACTCAAATTTTTTGAAAAATCAGAAATTTTGGTGAGTTACAGGGAACCATATTTTGTCGAAAAAATTAGCAGTTTTTGAACCCATTTAAAATAAGTTCAACAAATATATCGACTGATCTAAAGGAATTGGTTACTCAAACTTTTCAAAAATTAAGGAATTTTTGTGTGTTATAAAACACGAGATTTGTCAAAAAAACTTGTCATTTTTCAAGCCATTTAAAATAAGTGCACGCAATGGATCGACTGATGTAAAAAAATTATCGACTCAAATTTTCTGAAAAATCAGAAATTTTTGTGAGTTATAGAGCACGAGATTTTGTGGAACAAATTATCTGTTTTGAACCCATTTAAAATAAGTTCAAGAAATATATCGACTGATCTAAAAAATTGGGTAATCAAACTTTTCAAAACTTCAGAAATTTTCGTGTTATAAAACACGAGATTTGTTAGAAAAACTTGGCATTTTTTAACCCATTTAAAATAAGTGCACGCAATCTATCGACTAATGTAAAAAATTATCGACTCAAATTTTTTGAAAAATCCAAAATTTTGGGAGTTATGGAGCACGAGATTTTGTCGAAAAAACTAGCAGTTTTTGAACCCATTTAAAATAAGTTCAAGAAATATATCGACTGATCTAAAAAAATTGGGTAATCAAACTGTTCAAAAATTCAGAAATTTTCGTTGGTTAAAAACAAGAGATTTGTCAAAAAAACTTGTCATTTTTTAACCCATTTAAAGTAAGTGCCCGCAATCTATCGACTAATGTAAAAAATTTGTCCACTCAAATTTTCTGAAAAATCAGAAATTTTTGTCAGTTATAGAGCACGAGATTTTGTGGAAAAAACTATCTGTTTTTGAACCCATTTAAAATAATTTCAAGAAATATATCGACTGATCAAAAAAAATTGGGTAATCAAACTTTTCAAAAATTCAGAAATTTTCGTGGGTTATAAAACACGAGATTTGTCAAAAAAACTTGTCATTTTTTAACCCGTTTAAAGTATGTGCATGCAATTTATCGACTGAAGTAAAAAATTTGTCGACTCAAATTTTCTAAAAAATCAGAAATTTTTCTGAGTTACAGGGAACAAGATTTTGTCGAAAAAACTAGAAGTTTTTTATCCCATTTAAAATAATTTGAAGAAATATATCGACTGATCTAAAGGAATTGGGTACTCAAACTTTTCAAAAATTCAGGAATTTTCATGTGTTATAAACCACGAGATTTGTCAAAAAAACTTGTCATTTTTCAACCCATTTAAAATAAGTACACGCAATCGATCAACTGATGTAAAAAAATTGTAGACTCAAATTTTCTGAAAAATCAGAAATTTTTGTGAGTTATACAGCACGAGATTTTGTGGAAAACTGGCAGTTTTTGAACCCATTTAAAATAAGTTCAAGGAATATATCGACTGATCTAAAAAAATTGGGTACTCAAACTTTTCGAAAATTCAGAAATTATCATGTTATAAAACACGAGATTTGTCAAAAAAACTTGTCTTTTTTTAACCAATTCAAAATAAGTGCACGCAATCTGTCGAATGATTTAAAAAATTTGTCCACTCAAATTTTCTGAAAAATCAGAAATTTTTGTGAGTTATAGAGCACGAGATTTTGTGGAAAAAACTATCTGTTTTTGAACCCATTTAAAATAAGTTCAAGAAATATATCGACTGATCTAAAAAAATTGGGTACGCAAACTTTTCGAAAATTCAGAAATTTTCGTGTTATAAAACACGAGATTTGTCAAAAAAAACATGTGATCTTTTAACCCATTCAAAATAAGTGCACACAATCTATCGACTGATGTAACGAATTTGTCGACTCAAATTTTTTGAAAAATCAGAAATTTTGGTGAGTTACAGGGAACCAGATTTTGTCGAAAAAATTAGCAGTTTTTGAACCCATTTAAAATAAGTTCAACAAATATATCGACTGATCTAAAGGAATTGGTTACTCAAACTTTTCAAAAATTAAGGAATTTTTGTGTGTTATAAAACACGAGATTTGTCAAAAAAACTTGTCATTTTTCAAGCCATTTAAAATAAGTGCACGCAATGGATCGACTGATGTAAAAAAATTATCGACTCAAATTTTCTGAAAAATCAGAAATTTTTGTGAGTTATAGAGCACGAGATTTTGTGGAACAAATTATCGTTTTGAACCCATTTAAAATAAGTTCAAGAAATATATCGACTGATCTAAAAAATTGGGTAATCAAACTTTTCAAAACTTCAGAAATTTTCGTGTTATAAAACACGAGATTTGTTAGAAAAACTTGGCATATTTTAACCCATTTAAAATAAGTGCACGCAATCTATCGACTGATGTAAAAAATTATCGACTCAAATTTTTTGAAAAATCCAAAATTTTTGGGAGTTATGGAGCACGAGATTTTGTCGAAAAAACTAGCAGTTTTTGAACCCATTTAAAATAAGTTCAATAAATATATCGACTGATCTAAAAAAATTGGGTAATCAAACTGTTCAAAAATTCAGAAATTTTCGTTGGTTATAAAACAAGAGATTTGTCAAAAAAACTTGTCATTTTTTAACCCATTTAAAGTAAGTGCCCGCAATCTATCGACTGATGTAAAAAATTTGTCCACTAAAATTTTCTGAAAAATCTTAAATTTTTGTGAGTTATAGAGTACGAGATTTTGTGGAAAAAACTATCTGTTTTTGAACCCATTTAAAATAATTTCAAGAAATATATCGACTGATCAAAAAAAAATGGGTAATCAAACTTTTCAAAAATTCAGAAATTTTCGTGTTATAAAACAGGAGATTTGTCAAAAAAACTTGTCATTTTTTAATCCATTCAAAATAAGTGCACGCAATCTATCGACTGATTTAAAAAATTTGTCCACTCAAATTTTCTGAAAAATCAGAAAATTTTGTGAGTTATAGAGCACGAGATTTTGTGGAAAAAACTATCTGTTTTTGAACCCATTTAAAATAAGTTCAAGAAATATATCGACTGATCTAAAAAAATTGGGTACTCAAACTTTTCGAAAATTCAGAAATTTTCGTGTTATAAAACACGAGATTTGTCAAAAAAACTTGTCTTTTTTTAACCAATTCAAAATAAGTGCACGCAATCTGTCGAATGATTTAAAAAATTTGTCCACTCAAATTTTCTGAAAAATCAGAAATTTTTGTGAGTTATAGAGCACGAGATTTTGTGGAAAAAACTATCTGTTTTTGAACCCATTTAAAATAAGTTCAAGAAATATATCGACTGATCTAAAAACATTGGGTACGCAAACTTTTCGAAAATTCAGAAATTTTCGTGTTATAAAACACGAGATTTGTCAAAAAAAACATGTGATCTTTTAACCCATTCAAAATAAGTGCACACAATCTATCGACTGATGTAACGAATTTGTCGACTCAAATTTTTTGAAAAATCAGAAATTTTGGTGAGTTACAGGGAACCATATTTTGTCGAAAAAATTAGCAGTTTTTGAACCCATTTAAAATAAGTTCAACAAATATATCGACTGATCTAAAGGAATTGGTTACTCAAACTTTTCAAAAATTAAGGAATTTTTGTGTGTTATAAAACACGAGATTTGTCAAAAAAACTTGTCATTTTTCAAGCCATTTAAAATAAGTGCACGCAATGGATCGACTGATGTAAAAAAATTATCGACTCAAATTTTCTGAAAAATCAGAAATTTTTGTGAGTTATAGAGCACGAGATTTTGTGGAACAAATTATCTGTTTTGAACCCATTTAAAATAAGTTCAAGAAATATATCGACTGATCTAAAAAATTGGGTAATCAAACTTTTCAAAACTTCAGAAATTTTCGTGTTATAAAACACGAGATTTGTTAGAAAAACTTGGCATTTTTTAACCCATTTAAAATAAGTGCACGCAATCTATCGACTAATGTAAAAAATTATCGACTCAAATTTTTTGAAAAATCCAAAATTTTTGGGAGTTATGGAGCACGAGATTTTGTCGAAAAAACTAGCAGTTTTTGAACCCATTTAAAATAAGTTCAAGAAATATATCGACTGATCTAAAAAAATTGGGTAATCAAACTGTTCAAAAATTCAGAAATTTTCGTTGGTTAAAAAACAAGAGATTTGTCAAAAAAACTTGTCATTTTTTAACCCATTTAAAGTAAGTGCCCGCAATCTATCGACTAATGTAAAAAATTTGTCCACTCAAATTTTCTGAAAAATCAGAAATTTTTGTCAGTTATAGAGCACGAGATTTTGTGGAAAAAACTATCTGTTTTTGAACCCATTTAAAATAATTTCAAGAAATATATCGACTGATCAAAAAAAATTGGGTAATCAAACTTTTCAAAAATTCAGAAATTTTCGTGGGTTATAAAACACGAGATTTGTCAAAAAAACTTGTCATTTTTTAACCCGTTTAAAGTATGTGCATGCAATTTATCGACTGAAGTAAAAAATTTGTCGACTCAAATTTTCTAAAAAATCAGAAATTTTTCTGAGTTACAGGGAACAAGATTTTGTCGAAAAAACTAGAAGTTTTTTATCCCATTTAAAATAATTTGAAGAAATATATCGACTGATCTAAAGGAATTGGGTACTCAAACTTTTCAAAAATTCAGGAATTTTCATGTGTTATAAACCACGAGATTTGTCAAAAAAAACTTGTCATTTTTCAACCCATTTAAAATAAGTACACGCAATCGATCAACTGATGTAAAAAAATTGTAGACTCAAATTTTCTGAAAAATCAGAAATTTTTGTGAGTTATACAGCACGAGATTTTGTGGAAAACTGGCAGTTTTTGAACCCATTTAAAATAAGTTCAAGGAATATATCGACTGATCTAAAAAAATTGGGTACTCAAACTTTTCGAAAATTCAGAAATTATCATGTTATAAAACACGAGATTTGTCAAAAAAACTTGTCTTTTTTTAACCAATTCAAAATAAGTGCACGCAATCTGTCGAATGATTTAAAAAATTTGTCCACTCAAATTTTCTGAAAAATCAGAAATTTTGGTGAGTTATAGAGCACGAGATTTTGTGGAAAAAACTATCTGTTTTTGAACCCATTTAAAATAAGTTCAAGAAATATATCGACTGATCTAAAAAAATTGGGTACGCAAACTTTTCGAAAATTCAGAAATTTTCGTGTTATAAAACACGAGATTTGTCAAAAAAAACATGTGATCTTTTAACCCATTCAAAATAAGTGCACACAATCTATCGACTGATGTAACGAATTTGTCGACTCAAATTTTTTGAAAAATCAGAAATTTTGGTGAGTTACAGGGAACCAGATTTTGTCGAAAAAATTAGCAGTTTTTGAACCCATTTAAAATAAGTTCAACAAATATATCGACTGATCTAAAGGAATTGGTTACTCAAACTTTTCAAAAATTAAGGAATTTTTGTGTGTTATAAAACACGAGATTTGTCAAAAAAACTTGTCATTTTTCAAGCCATTTAAAATAAGTGCACGCAATGGATCGACTGATGTAAAAAAATTATCGACTCAAATTTTCTGAAAAATCAGAAATTTTTGTGAGTTATAGAGCACGAGATTTTGTGGAACAAATTATCGTTTTGAACCCATTTAAAATAAGTTCAAGAAATATATCGACTGATCTAAAAAATTGGGTAATCAAACTTTTCAAAACTTCAGAAATTTTCGTGTTATAAAACACGAGATTTGTTAGAAAAACTTGGCATATTTTAACCCATTTAAAATAAGTGCACGCAATCTATCGACTGATGTAAAAAAATTATCGACTCAAATTTTTTGAAAAATCCAAAATTTTTGGGAGTTATGGAGCACGAGATTTTGTCGAAAAAACTAGCAGTTTTTGAACCCATTTAAAATAAGTTCAATAAATATATCGACTGATCTAAAAAAATTGGGTAATCAAACTGTTCAAAAATTCAGAAATTTTCGTTGGTTAAAAAACAAGAGATATGTCAAAAAAACTTGTCATTTTTTAACCCATTTAAAGTAAGTGCCAGCAATCTATCGACTGATGTAAAAAATTTGTCCACTCAAATTTTCTGAAAAATCAGAAATTTTTGTGAGTTATAGAGCACGAGATTTTGTGGAAAAAACTATCTGTTTTTGAACCCATTTAAAATAATTTCAAGAAATATATCGACTGATCAAAAAAAATTGGGTAATCAAACTTTTCAAAAATTCAGAAATTTTCGTGGGTTATAAAACACGAGATTTGTCAAAAAAACTTGTCATTTTTTAACCCGTTTAACGTAAGTGCATGCAATCTATCGACTGAAGTAAAAAATTTGTCGACTCAAATTTTCTAAAAAATCAGAAATTTTTGTGAGTTACAGGGAACCAGATTTTGTCGAAAAAACTAGAAGTTTTTTATCCCATTTAAAATAATTTGAAGAAATATATCGACTGATCTAAAGGAATTGGGTACTCAAACTTTTCAAAAATTCAGGAATTTTCATGTGTTATAAACCACGAGATTTGTCAAAAAAACTTGTCATTTTTCAACCCATTTAAAATAAGTACACGCAATCGATCTATTGATGTAAAAAAACTTGTAGACTCAAATTTTCTGAAAAATCAGAAATTTTTGTGAGTTATACAGCACGAGATTTTGTGGAAAAACTGGCAGTTTTTGAACCCATTTAAAATAAGTTCAAGGAATATATCGACTGATCTAAAAAAATTGGGTACTCAAACTTTTCGAAAATTCAGAAATTATCATGTTATAAAACACGAGATTTGTCAAAAAAACTTGTCTTTTTTTAACCAATTCAAAATAAGTGCACGCAATCTGTCGAATGATTTAAAAAATTTGTCCACTCAAATTTTCTGAAAAATCAGAAATTTTTGTGAGTTATAGAGCACGAGATTTTGTGGAAAAAACTATCTGTTTTTGAACCCATTTAAAATAAGTTCAAGAAATATATCGACTGATCTAAAAAAATTGGGTACGCAAACTTTTCGAAAATTCAGAAATTTTCGTGTTATAAAACACGAGATTTGTCAAAAAAAACATGTGATCTTTTAACACATTCAAAATAAGTGCACACAATCTATCGACTGATGTAACGAATTTGTCGACTCAAATTTTTTGAAAAATCAGAAATTTTGGTGTGTTATACAGCACGAGATTATATGGAAAAACTGGCAATTTTTGAACCCATTTAGAATAAGTTCAAGGAATATATCGACTGATCTAAAAAAATCGGGTACTCAAACTTTTCGAAAATTCAGAATAAGTGCACGCAATCTATCGACCGATGTAAAAAATTTGTCGACTCAAATTTTCTAAAAAATCAGAAATTTTTGTGAGTTACAGGGAACCAGATTTTGTCGAAAAAAGTAGAAGTTTTTTAACCCATTTAAAATAATTTGAAGAAATATATCGACTGATCTAAAGGAATTGGGTACTCAAACTTTTCAAAAATTCAAGAATTTTCGTGTGTTAACCACGAGATTTGTCAAAAAAACTTGTCATTTTTCAACCCATTTAAAATAAGTACACGCAATCGATCTACCGATGTAAAAAAATTGTCGACTCAAATTTTCTGAAAAATCAGAAATTTTTGTGAGTTATAGAGCACGAGATTATGTGGAAAAACTGGCAGTTTTTGAACCCAATTAAAATAAGTTCAAGGAATATATCGACTGATCTAAAAAAATTGGGTACTCAAACTTTTCGAAAATTCAGAAATTTCCATGTTATAAAACACCTGATTTGTCAAAAAAACTTGTCATTTTTTAACCCATTCAAAATAAGTGCACGCAATCTATCGACTGATGTAAAAAATTTGTCGACTCAAATTTTCTAAAAAATCAGAAATTTTTGTGAGTTACAGGGAACCAGATTATGTCGAAAAAACTAGAAGTTTTTTAACCCATTTAAAATAATTTGAAGAAATATATCGACTGATCTAAAGGTATTGGGTACTCAAACTTTTCAAAAATTCAGGAATTTTCTTGTGTTATAAACCACGAGATTTGTCAAAAAAACTTGTCATTTTTCAACCCATTTAAAATAAGTACACGCAATCGATCTACTGATGTAGAAAAATTGTTGACTCAAATTTTCTGAAAAATCAAAAATTTTTGTGAGTTATACAGCACGAGATTTTGTGGAAAAACTGGCAGTTTTTTAACCCATTTAAAATAAGTTCAAGGAATATATCGACTGATCTAAAAAAATTTGGTACTCAAACTTTTCGAAAATTCAGAAACTTTCGTGTTATAAAACACGAGATTTGTCAAAAAAAATTGTCTTTTTTTAACCCATTCAAAATAAGTGCACGCAATCTGTCGACTGATTTAAAAAATTTGTCCACTCTAATTTTCTGAAAAATCAGAAATTTTTGTAAGTTATAGAGCACGAGATTTTGTGGAAAAAACTATCTCTTATTGAACCCATTTAAAATAAGTTCAAGAAATATATCGACTGATCTAAAAAAATTGGGTACTCAAACTTTTCGAAAATTCAGAAATTTTCGTGTTATAAAACAAGAGATTTGTCAAAAAAACTTGTCATTTTTTAACCCATTCAAAATAAGTGCACACAATCTATCGACTGATGTAACAAATTTGTCGACTCAAATTTTTTGAAAAATTGATATCGAGTGTCGCACCTCGTCAATTTTACCCTAAACACTAATGTAGTAGCGTAAGTAGGGATCGTATCCACAGGGAAAATGAGGTATCAAGAATTTGGAATTTGTTCACAAAATGTCACAAAGAAAAGAGTAAAAGAAAAACAACAGGCTTAACAACTAAGAGTGACAATTACAACTATGTACCAAACTCTAAATCATACAAAATTAACACAAGAAATGAAACCTGAATGCAATTAATGAATGTGAATGGATATCCTAGGAGTTTTGAGTTCTCAGTGACTTGATGCGATGCAATTGACAAGAAAATATGAACAGAGGAGATCTTAGTTCCCCGAGAACCTAACCTATAGCCGGCGTGACGACCGCACTACATGCTAGTTTCCATAACACTTACCTTTCCCATGGCGAGGCCTAGATTAGTGTTATAAACTACAGAATCTCAACTTCCTAAGACAACTACTCCAACATGCAAAGCCTAGGAACTCCCATGGCGAGGCCCATCCTAACTTTGAGTGCCTTCGTTATTATCATAGAAAGTCTCTTTTACACTTCTTCTCTAAGGTTCATTTCTTCAAAACATCCCATGGCGAGGCCTGAATCTCAGAAATGCAATGATCGGTTTGAACAAGTGAAAAGACTCAAGAAATCGTATTCAAGTTCTCATTTCATGTATCCTCACTAAATGATGGTGAATCTACCTCCAACTTGGCATGGCGACCACAATTGGAGTTCAAATCATCCAAATCCAGTTCAGAAATATGAAATTTAACAAGTTCTACGTGCAGGTTCATGTGTGATTTCATACTTAGTGAATTAAGTCAATTGCAAGACATCACGTCAACTAAATTAAATCATTCATCCGTTCAAATCCTAGGATATCACAAGATCTAGCCAGAAAACTCCATTTCCAATTCACGATCAACAAATTGGAAGATTACACAGTTCATTTCATCAATTGGAAAGAGTTTACCAATTAAGATGTCTCAAAGCTTCCAATTCTCAAAAGGATTGTGGAATGCCTTCTCAAATGCAAGGAGATTTACAATAATCGGAAACAATCCTCAATCGGAATCCAAAATGAAGTTCTAAAGCTAGAGAGAGAAACTAGAGAGAGAAAGTAGATCTTGCAAATTTATTCCCGCTCTCTCTAGATCAAAAGTTGGTTACAAATGTGAAAAGTGAATAATGGTCCAGGGATCCCCCTGGATATTAGCTACATTCTCTATATATAGAGTTATGAAAATGTAACTAATACGCAAACGTAAAACATCTAAGATATTACAGGAATGCCCTTAAATGGAAGAACCAAAATCAGCTTAAAATGTGAAAATTCAAAGTTGAAGAATTCCTACAGCATTCCAGCGCCTTCAGGCTTATGCTCCAGCGCCTTCGTCTTCATCTTCAGCCCACAACGCGCCTTCAATCCAACAAGCCCGCGTCTTCATCGGCCTCCTCACGCCTTCGTGCCAGAGACTCCCACGCCTTCAAACTGCTGCTTCGAATCCCTTGTTGGTCAGCTCCCTCCATGCCTTTACTTCGTGGGCTCCTCGCACCTTCAAACGTCTAGCACACCTCCAAGCCAACTCCAGCGCATTTGTGCCATCCAGGATCACGCCTTCTCCGACCCTGCACACACAACACAAGATCTCAACACTTAGCCAAAATTTTGGCATGCAGCTACACAACTTACTCCACGAGATCTCATGGAGCAAATTTTCACCATTTTTTCTCTTCCACGAGGTCTCGTTGAGTAAATTTCCACCATTTTTTTTCTTCCACGAGATCTCGTGGAGTAAATTTTGGAACTTTTTCTTTGTCCACGAGATCTCGTGGAGCAATCATTCATGGCTGCCCGTTTTGATTCCTATGTCGAGGTGTGTGTTTGGTGAAGTTTGTGTTGTGCATGAGTGGTGTGCCAAAACGTGTGCAAATATTGTGCCAAAGAGTACATTGCAAGGTGTTGCCGAGGGTGCATGGCAAGGTGTTGCCGAGGTGCGTGGCAAAGTGTGGCAAGGTGCATGTATTCGGCAAGGTTGTGGCATTTGTGCGGCAAGGTATGTCACGGTGTTGGCAAGGTCTTGGCAAGGTGTTGGCAAAATCTTGGCAAGGTGTTGGCAATGTCTTGGCAAGGTATTGGCAAGGTGTTGGCAAAGTTTTGGCAAGGTGTTGGCAAGGTGGGCAAGGTGTTGGCAAGGTGTTGGCAAGGTGTTGCAAGGCTTGGCATTGCTTGGCAAGACTTGGCATGGCTTGGCAAGACTTGGCAAGGCTTGGCAAAATGTGTCAAGGTCGGCAAGGTGTGTTGGCAAGATGTTGGCAACGTGTTGGCAAGGTGTTCATTGATAAGTCGATGTTTAGTCGACTTATTTGCTCCGCTTTCCTTATTCTTTGTTGTGTATTATGAGTGAAAATGATGCTTGGTGTGTCAATGGTATGCAAAATGTGCAGTATTTGGAAACATTGAGAAATGGCTATGTATCGTGTGATAATGTGAATATTTTGTGAGTTTGTGCAAAAATACTTAGTCATGTATGCCACTGACCTCCAACTCTTCTTGGAAGTCCACAACTATTCACACTACACAAACTCTCAACACAAGCACACAAACGCACAACTCATTCAGCACACACAAAAGACACACACACACGGCGGTCGCACGATGCAACCGCCACACACACACGGCTGTCGCACGATGCGACCGCCACACACTCGTGCGACCGCCCACACACACACACAAGCACGGCGGCCGTATTGTGCGGCCGCCACCCCTCACGTCGGCCGCATCGTGCGGCCGCCCTCTCACACACACACACACGGCGGCCGCATCGTGTGGCCGCCACCCCACTTGCACCACTTTCACTTCAATGCATTTTTCCTTCCTTAGTCTATTTTACTGATTGTCATGTTTTAAGTTAGGAAGTCTTTCATGCATTGTTATTTCATCATTTTAGTTAGTCATTTCCTCATGCATTTCGTAGACACCAACTCCGCATTCTGTCTAACTTATTTAGCAAACTTAGTAGTTAAGGTTTCCAATATTGTGTACTGATTATTGTCATTTCTTAAGTACACGTGTCTTCACCAAATGATCTGTTGTAAATGTAGGAGCACGTGTCAACATCTTGCTAAACAAAGGAAATTTCCAGGAAGCTCACCAAGCTAAGTCGGCAATGAAAAACTATAAAAGCTGGAGAGATCGATCAAAGAGGAGCTTTTTGGACGAGGGATCAACTGAGAAGAGAGAGAGGAGTTCTGAGAGTCTAGGGTTTTAGAGATTAGAGTGGAGATCATTCAACTCTATCCGTTTTTAATAGCAATGTTTGATCTGGCTTTGTTAAACTCATTTTCAAAGCCGATCAACATGATCGGCTAGATTTTCAGTGCTGCTTTGAGGGATTAAGTGTAATGACTTAATATCGTTTTGAGACATTTGAATTGCATATTTTGTGTTCGGTTAAAGTTCCATGTCAGTTAGTGTTCCATTTCAATATTTATTCACTCACGATTATGCCTTTATATGATTTGCGGTATCCACTGAAATCAATTCAGTGCAATTAAAGGAAATTGGAATGAAACCACAGAACATAGAACAACCTATGTATGAGTCCTAAGATCTGGGTGAGGAAGCGATTTTCTACTGTGCGGTATCCATTGACAGTGGAAGTCAAGGGATGAAAAGACTTAGGATCATTTGCACACTAGTACTTGTCTTAGTGTAGTGTCAGATAGGGATCTGGAAATAGGAAGCGAGCCTAAATCTTGCCCTAGCAAGGGAAGATAGAGGAGCATAGTGGGTTAGGATTGTGAGACCTATCAAGGAGATCGATCTTAAGTTCACTAGAAAACCGACCCCCTCATACATGTGTCAACACTAAGTCAAGGATAACCGATTGAAGTCATTACCACTGGCCTCCCTCAAGGCAGAACACCTTTCTCCTTTTGGTTGATTTCTCGTTTGTTTTCTATTTAGTCTACACATCGCTTAATTGCTTATTCTATCACTGTACAATTCTTAATTCTACCCTTTCCCTGAGGATACGATCCCACTTACCGCTTGCTTCTAGTTAGTTGTTTTGGGTAAAATTGCGAGAGAGACGACACTCTCGCCAATTTTTGGCGCCGTTGCCGGGGAAAGGGCATAGCGTTTAGAGTTGATTTTGTGATAGTTTTACTTAGTGTTACTTGGTGTTTTCTTCCTTGCGATAATTCACAGTTTATGCTACCTAGGGCAAGGCTACGTGGTGAAGCTCCAGAGTTTGCACTTGACTTAGAATTGCACAGAACTTTAAGGCAGAGAAGAAGGGAAATTGAAATGGCAGAACAGAATGAAGAGAGGCCTCAGCCCCAACCAGCTCGGTTTGGGGACCATTTTGCGGTAAATTTTGAGAGAAGAAATAATCATCAGGGAATTGACGTTGAGAGTTATCAAATCCCGACACAAATTGTGTTCATGATCACCCAAGGGCAGATCTTTCAAGGCTTAAGCAACGAAGACCCTAATGAGCATTTGGATTGGTTTCTAGGACTCTGTAATACCTTCAAGCTGCAAAGAGTGACCCCTGATGATGTGAGAAGGGTGCTCTTCCCACTTTCCTTGAAAGGGAAGGCCAAGCACTAGTTTAACTCAATTGGTGGTCCAGCTATATCTACATTCGAGGAACTTGAGCGGAAGTTTTTAGCTAAGTATTTTCCTCCAGCAAAGTTGGAGCGAATGAGGTTGGAGATCCGAAACTTCCAGCAGCAGGATGGCGAGACCTTCAAGGAAGCATGGGATCGATTCAATGATTTGCTACGCCAATGCCCAAACAATGACCTTGGAGAGGTCAGGGAACTCAACATTTTCTTCAAGGGTCTATCACCTGAATCCTCACTGATGGTCAAGGCCAGCGCAAATGGGGCCTTGAAGGATAAAAGTATCCCTGAGGTCAGAGAACTTTTTGATTCGATAGCAGACGACGAATACCTCTTTCCAGAAACTAGGAAGATGCCAGTGCGGAAGCAGCGAGGAGTGCTAGAGCTGGATGAGGAGACATCCTTGGAAGCAAAACTTGAGGCTCTCACAAAGCAAGTTCAAAACCTAAAGGCTGCTAAGGTGGCACCTTTATTGATGTGCGGATTATGTAAAGGGGAGCACCACACGGATGAGTGTGACCTCACCCAAGAGTCAGTGCAGTATGTGGCCAACTACAACAACCGACAGCAGTATGGAGGCTACCGAAATCAGTTGGGCCAAGGCAACTGGGGACAGAATAATCAGGGAAATCAGCAAAGGCAGTACTACCAAAGTGGGGAGTCAAGCAATAGGGAACAGAAAAAGTCCACGGATGATTTACTCTATGAAATTCTGGGTAGAATGGACATGTTTGAGAAAAGAACCTCCAGGGTGGAAGCTCAAGCGAAAAGCACGGAGGCCGCCATCAAAAACCTCGAGATGCAAGTGGGCCAGTTGGCTAAAGCCAACCATCAAAGACCTCAAGGCGCCCTTCCAAGTGATACGGAGCCAAATTCCAAGGGAAAGGAAAGAGAGACGTGCAATGCCATAACGTTGAGGTGTGGAAAGGAGCTTAGTGGAACCAAGAGACAAGAGGAAGAGAAAGTTTCACAGGAAGAACAAAAAGATGAACTTGAAAAGGAAGTCATGGACGAAGAGATTGTTATGGAGGAGAAGATCCCAGAAGGGAACAAAGAGGAGTGTGTGAAGGTTCCAGAAGGTAAAAGGAAGAGGGGAGCTCAAGAGCCATGCGATGAGTCTCCATATGCACCACCCCCTCCTTTCCCCCAGAGACTTCGACCTCCACCAAAGAAGGGGGTCCAATTTACAAGATTTTTGGACATGGTGAAAAATGTAAATGTGAATGTTCCATTGCTGGATTTGGTCACAGCCGTGCCAAGATATGCAAAATTCTTAAAGGACCTAATCGCCAACAAGGAGCAGATTTTGCTTTGTGAATTACCAATTCCACTCACTAAAGAGAGCCAAGCATGGATCAACAATGAGCTGCCATCCAAACTCAAGGACCCTGGAAGCTGCACAGTTCCATGCTCCATTGGTGAGAGATTTTTCAGCAAGGCCTTGTGTGACCTTGGAGCAGGCATCAACCTCATGCCTTTATCCATAGCAGAGAGCATAGGATTGGGATCACGAATTAAACCGGTAGCAGTCATGCTCCAATTAGCGGATAGATCATTGGTTCAACCAACTGGGATGGTGGAGAATGTTCTGGTATCTGTGGATAAATTTGTACTCCCCGTGGACTTCATAGTGTTGGACATGAAAGAAGACCCTGAAGTGCCCACTCATCTTCGGAAGGCCATTCCTAGGCTACAGGTGAATGCTCTCATTGGAAGTAAAGGGAAAGACCCATAACCTTTAGGGTCAATGGTGGAGGAGGTCATCTTCAATGTCGACTATGCATGAAACACCCTCACTCCATAGAACAATGTTGCCTTAGCGAGCTTGGTGGAAGGTAATCCTCAACCCTTGAAGTTTGAGCATAAACGTAAATCTTCTCTTGCTGAAAATGATTTTTGGGATGACTGACCCATGTGAAATTTTGAAACTGTTTGGGTCAGTTGAAAAGTCTGATACATTGCATGAATTGAACCCTTGCGGTAAAAAATTGAAAGTGATCCGTCTGTGGAAAGAAATATCCTTGCATGTGATTTGATCCGAAAGTCATGAAATGGTGAAAGTTTGAATAAAATGGCAAATGTGCATGAAATTCAAGAAATGCAAAATTTCGGAGAAAAATTGAAGTTAAGTGTTGAAAAGGGATAAACGAGAAGAAAAATTGCATTATGTGACCCAATTGCTCTGATGCATTGTTGAGACTGACAAAAAGATGAAAGTTGTGCCCACTGAGGTGAGGCTTAAAATCTTGAGGGCAGGAATGAGAAGCTCATGCCCTCATCTTGAGAGCACCCAAGGTGGAGATGAAACCCTTGCCGCCCCATCTAAAATATGCCTATTCGGGGGAAATGAGACCCTACCTGTTGTGGTATCATCTAGATTGGCGCCAGTGGCAAGGCAGATAAACTTTTGGATGTTTTAAGGACACATAAGGAGGCTATTGGGTGGACAATAGCCGAAATAAAAGGATCAGCCCCAGCGTGTGCATGCACAAGATCTTGCTGGCAAGAAGGTGCAGTTCCTACGCGGGAGAGACAAAGGAGACTAAACCCCGCAAATGATTGGAGGTAGTAAAAAAAGGAGGTGATCAAGTTGCTGGATTTTGGGATGATCTTCCCCATCTCTGACAGTGAATGGGTCAGCCCCCGTACACGTGTGTGCCGAAAAAGGGAGGCGTGACGGTGGTCAACAAATGAAGCCAATGAGTTGTTAGCAACCAGAATTATCAACGCTTGAGAGTGTGTATGGATTACAGGAAGCTGAACAAGGCCACTCGCAAAGACCATTTCCCCCTGCCGTTCTTGGAGCAACTCCTGGATAGAATAGCGGGTTTCTATTTTACTGTTCTTGGACGGGTATTCCGGTTATAATCAGATAGCCATTGACCCTAAGGACAAGAGAAGACACCTTCACCTGTCCTTTTGGCACATATGCTTACAGAAGAATGCCCTTCGGGTTGTGTAATGCACCAGCCACCTTCCAACGTTGTATGATGGCCATTTTCCAAGACATGTGGAACATATTATAGAGGTCTTCATGGATGATTTCTCTTGTATTTGGGATGACCTTTGAAAAGCTGCTTGGAAAACTTGTCCCTTGTGTTAAAAAGATGTGTGGAGACCAACTTGGTCTTGAATTGGGAAGAAGTTTCGAGTTCATGGTAAGTGAAGGCATTGTGCTCGGCCACAAAATCTCAAAGGAAGGCTTGGAGGTGGATAAGGCCAAGGTGGAGGTGATAGCCAAGCTGACCTGTGGCCCAACAATGTAAAGGGAGTGAGAAAGCTTCATGGGCCACGCGGTTTTACCGGAAGATTCATTAAGGATTTTTCAAAGATAGCGAAACCTCTATGCTCTCTATTAGAGAAGGACACCCCATTCATCTTCGATAAAAAGTGTGAGGAAGCATTTGAAAGCTTGAGGACACGGCTTGTGGAGGCCCCAGTCATCATCGCACCAATGTGGGGGGAACCCTTTGAAATCATGTGCGACGCAAGTGACTATGCAGTAGGAGCGGTACTGGGGCAGAAAAAGGATAACATATTCCGTGCGATATACTACGCCAGCAAGTTACTGAATGGGGCGCAAGTGAATTATACCACCACGGAAAAAGAGATGCTGGCCGTAGTCTTCGCCTTTGACAAATTCAGGGCCTATGTTCTGGGATCCAAGGTCATAGTCCACACCGATCACGCGGCCCTCAAATACCTGATGGCGAAAAAAGAAGCTAAGCCAAGTCTCATTAGATGGGTACTCCTGTTACAGGAATTTGATGTTGAGATCAAGGACCGGAAAGGATGCGAGAATGTAGTGGCCGACCACTTATCAAGGCTAGAGTTGGGGTCACTTAGTGAAGAGCAATTGCAATTGTGGATCAAGGAGAGCTTCCCTGATGAACAAATTTTCAAGGTCCACGCTCAAGAACTACCATGGTACTCGGACATCGCCAACTATGTGGTCACAGGGCAATTGCCACAACGCCTATCTAGTGATCAGAGGAAAAGACTCAAGCATGATGCCCAATTTTATTTTTGGGATAATGGATGTCTATATAAAAGGTGTAGCGACCAGATCATCAGGAGGTGCATACCAGACGAAGAGGTGGAGAGCATCCTCAAGGCGTGTCATGAGTCACCATTTGGCGGACATTTTGGAGTAGCTAGAACTGGGCACAAGGTCCTTCAAACAGGATTCTACTGGCCACATATATTCAAGGACTCCAAGCTGTGGGTAAGCCAATGTGATAGGTGCCAGCGGGTCGGCAACATCTCCGCTAGAGATGAAATGCCTCGCAACAACATATTGGAGGTGGACTTGTTTGATGTTCGGGGTTTGGATTTTATGGGGCCATTCCTGATAGCAATCCATCCACATCCTTGGTGCCAAAGCCGAGCTTAGATGATCCCTTGAAGAATCTTGATGGACCAAAAACAAGATCAAGGAGCAAAAGGATGAATAGATAGTATTGAACACTTTTGTTGGTCATATCACACTTTTGGTGACTTGGAGGCCGAGATGTGCACATCATCTAATCATGGTGCTTCTTCTTTGGCATGTTCTTCCAATTACCATATCAAGAAGAAGTTCTCCTCAAAGATCTTACATTGGGAGCTTAAGGAAATTCCACTTGAGAAGCAAGCTAAAGGCGAGAAGGAATTTAAGTCCAAAGAAAGTGCGTGTCTTTGGGCTTCATTAGGTGGTTACCGTGCCCTTTAATTAACTTTAGGGTTGTTTTTTGTTTGTTAATTAATTTAAGTCCAAAACACTTAATGTGGGCTTTAATTAATTGGTAGTTTAATAAATACTTGGACCCATAATCTTCGCATGATAACTGGCAAGTAAAGCAAATCCTTTTTGGACAAAGGATTGTGGTAGTTTAGTTGTAGTTTCCTTTTCCAATTTGGAAAGTTTGAAATAGTTTAGGAAACAGAAGCCAAAACACGTTTTGCTTCTTCATTAAAAACTGTCTAACCTAATCCTTTTACAACTTGGATTAGTGTAGTTAGCTAGTTTGTAAGAAAGTCAAGTTGTACTTTTGCAACTACCTAGGGTTTATTTCCTTTTCCTTCTTGGCATGGCCGAAACTCATCCCCTAATAAAAAGGAGATGCATGTAACGTTTTTACACCAATAAGTTGAATGAAAGAAGTTTTAGCTTTGCTAATTCGTGAATTAACTCCTTGAGTTGTTCAAAGCCTTGAAGAGTTATTTAACTGTTCTATTGTAGTTTAATCCCCTTTAGCGTGACCTATAGGAGATTACACCAATTGTCTTTATTTAAAGAGCAGGCCTAATTAACTTGTTTAACCTGATTGAATTTTCATAGGTTAAATTAAGTTCATTAGTAATAAAACGTGAAGTTTTGATTACTCCAATTCCTGGCGTTTTTCCTTTGATTTCGTTCCATCCAATTTTGTGTTCTTGTTTGTGGATTTATCTTGTAAGAGCAACACGGTCCCTATAGCGTGTGTGGGAGATTCGAATTTGGTCCCCAGGAGTTGGAGCCTCGGTCATACAACATTCGCATTCCAATTTGGTATCAGAGACAAGTTGTTGCCCCAAGAAAATTCAGGTAATCCGTTTTCAATTCTTCCGCAAAATTTCTGTTCTTGTTGCGTCAATTCTGCCCGTTTTTTTTTGTCAATTTTCTGCAGTTTTGCTGGCATCTTTCTTGCTGTTATTTGTGTGTCTCTTCTTGGTCGTGTCCACAAGTCCGCATACTATTCACCATTAACAATCCACCAAATAACCGCATGCAAAAAATCATTCACAATCTGCCCGAATTTGTTATTGTTGTGTCGTCTGAATTCTGCTCTATTTTGACGTCGTTTCTGGCCATAATTTTTGCTCATTCTTTTCTGCCATTCTTTTGTGTCTTAATGTGCTGTCTTAATTCGTGGCTTAATCTCAGTCCTTAATTCTGTCCAACAATCGCATGAACATTGAGTCATTACATTCTGCCCCGAAATCGTCTAAATTGAGTCTATCTTCTTTTGCGATTTTTGTGTTGTTTCTTGCTGTTTCTTGTTGCGTCTTCTTGCTGTCCTTTTGATGTAAACTGTCTGCACTCTTTTTGTCATAATCATAGTGTAAGGATTCTTGAGTTTTCTTTGCTGTTTTCACGTCATAACATTGTTTAGGGTTTTCGTGTGTCAACTAGGTTTCATAACCTAGGGTTTCTAGGTCAAGTTTTCATGAACTTTCTTGATCTTATCCGTTTCTTGATTTTCTTTTTGCGTTTGATTCTTTATCTTGTCCCTCATATCTGAGTTTTGATCAAACTTTTACTCCACTCGAAAAAGATAAGTTCTTGATAACTTTCTTGAACTTCTTGATTTTCCTTGAAAACTCAAAGTGGTCAAAATTGAATTCTTGAGTTGGATTCTTGATCTTTGTCTTGAATCTTGATATTCTTGTTAAAGTGGCACATCCGAATTCATTGTCCTTGGTAAGTTAATAAAGTTTGAAGTTTTTAAGGTTGTTAAGACAAGAAGACAAAACATTCTTAAACCTAAATCCTAGGTTGTTGTCTTCAAACCTTAATTTTTTGTGGTGTTTAAGGTTCTTGTCCGAACCTAGTATTTTGATTGGTCCAAGGTTTATGTTCAAACCTTAAAAGTGTAATTTTGTCCTTTGTTGTCCAAAGTTTAAAAAAAATAAAAAAAACTCACGGTCAAAAAAAAAAAAAAAAAGAGTGACCGAATAAAAAAAAAAAAAAAAAAAAAACAAAAAAAGAAAAAAATAGTCGGACTTTATTTATTGTTATTATTTTCTGTTATTTAATTATTTAATTTATTTTTGAAAAGAACACATTGTTCTTAACTTGTTTCTTGAAAACCACCTTGGATTAAAAGTGCCATAACTTTTTCAATACAACTCGGAATTAGTTGATCCAAAAACCAATCTCTTTGTTTTGAAATCTAGTTTCTGAATTTCTTAGTTTCTGGTGGTAAATCAAATGATAACTTTCACGTGTTCTAAACACTCTTGACGTGATTTCTTGTTACATCTCTTGATTTGATTTGTGAAAATTTGTGTGTGGAACTTGCTGATTGAGATCTTGCTATTAAAGTAATTGAACTTTGGTGAATCTTAATAACCCCACATATTCATTAATTGAGAGTAGTAGCTAGGTTAAACAAGAGAGAACACTACCCAAAAAGAGAGGAGAGTACCTACTACCTATAGTGAGGAACCCGAGAGGTATATCTATATATTTTCTTGTGTTTTCTTTGCTAACTTGCAGGTACTAATGGAGGTAGGTGATAAAACTCCTAAAGGTTCTAAACCTATTACCGATGCTCAACAAAAGTTTGCTAATGAAGTACTCTTTGATATGCTTCAAAAACTCACTCTTCGACTTGATAACATTGAGTCATCAACTAAAAGCACTACCGAAAGGAAGCTTAAATTTGAGGAGCATGATGATTTCGATGATGAAAATGATGAGGAAAAAGATGAGGAATATACGAGCTCTTCTAAAGGTGATAAGTCTAAAGTTTCCATTGAATCTGTTAAACTCACCATCTCTACTTTTCATGGTAAATCAGATCCCGAAGCTTTCTTTGATTGGGTTCGAGATTTGGAACACTATTTTGAAGGTAATGATGTCCCCGAGAAAAGGCAATATCGAATTGCTTTTATGCATCTTAAAGACTATGCTAGTCTTTGGTGGGATCAAGTTGTTCGTTCTAGGAGACAAGATGGTGAAAGGCCAGTTAAGACTTGGACTCAAATGAAGGCAATCATGAGAAAGAAGTATGTTTCCTTCACACTTTAATAGAGAGCTCAACCGAAATTGCATACTCTTGTGCAAGGTAGCCGAACAGTTGAAGATTACTATCATGAGATGGAATCTTGATGATTAAAGCCAATATTCAAGAAGACCCCGACACAACCATTGAGAGATTTCTTAGAGGTTATGAATCCCCGCAATTGGCTTATCAGTCTGATCTTCAAAGTTTACATTGATATTAATGAACTTGTTCACAAAAGCTATCAAAATTGAGAAGCATATGAAGGGTAAAGGGCGAAATTTTCAACAACCATTGCCGCCTTGGAGGGAGAGATCAAAAGCCGACTTTTACACCTCCACCCAAAACCGAAAGTTTTCAACCAAAATCAGCCTTCAAACACTTCAAGTAATGCTCCCAAAACAGTCCGCAACCCTTGCTGAATCTTCAACTAGGTGACGCCATAAACCAAATGAAAGATTGAGGGACATTAGATGTTACAAGTGTCAAGGTTATGGCCATTATCAAGTGACTGCCCAACCAAAAAAGTTGATGATAATTCGTGATAATGGAGAGGTTGACAGTGATGAAGAATGTGCCGACATGCCACCACTTGAAGAGAAGTACCAAAGTGATGAAGATAGTGAAGATCTTATTTACAATGTTGGTGATTTCTCATTGGTTTACTCGCCGAGTCTTGAATGCACAACCACGAGTTGAAGATGATTTGTCTCAAAGGGAAAACATCTTTCACGCTAGATGCATGGTTCAAGGTAAGACTTGTAGCTTGATTATTGATAGTGGAAGTTGTACCCAATGTGGCAAGCACATAATTGTTAAGAAGCCTTAACTTGACTTGCATGAAACATCCAAATCCATATTAAGCTTCAATGGCTTAATAACACTGCCGAGAGTAAGGTGACTAAACAAGTTAAATTTTCTATGTCCATTGGAAAGTATGTTGATGATATTGTTTGTGATGTTGTACCAATGGAAGCTAGTCACATATTACTTGGTCGTCCATGGCAATTTGACCGAGATGTTACATATCATGCAAGGAAGAATTATTATTCTTTTGATTATCATGGCCGAAAGTACAATCTAAGGGCTTTGAGTCCGAGCCAAGCTTTTTGAATGATCAATCAAGGATTGTGCAATCTTGCCCGTGAAATGGAAGCAAAAGAGAAGAAGGAACAAGAAGATAAAAGAATGTAACTAGTGTAGGCCGAACCAATGATTCTAAATCTTGTAATAGCCGAATAGTAGTTCTTCTAAAATCTTGTTATTTTGCTTCTAAGAGTGATGTAAAGAGAGCAATACTAGAATAGGCATCATTGTATTTGATGATCCGCAAGGACTTTGTACTTATTGTTGATAGTGATCACCTTGCTTCTTTGCCTAGTGTTGTTTTGTCTCTTTTACAGGAATTCAATGACGTGTTTCCGAGGACTTACCACACGGATTGCCACCTATTAGAGGTATTGAACATCAAATTGATTTCATACCTGGGGCGCAAATTCCCAACCGTCCTGCATTATAGAGCAAATCCTGAGGAAACAAAGGAGATTCAACGTCAAGTGGATGAACTCCTTGACAAAGGTATTGTACGTGAATCTCTAAAGTCCTTGTTCCGTTCAGTCAGTTTAGTTCCTAAAAAGGATGAATCTTGGAGAATGTGTGTTGATTGTCGTGCCATAAATAAAATCACCATTAAGTATAGACATCCAATTCCTAGATTAGATGATATGCTTGATGAATTGTATGGTTCTTCTATTTTCAACCAAGATTGATTTAAAAAGTGGCTACTATCAAATTAGAATGAAAGAAGGTGATGAATGGAAAACAGCCTTTAAAACAAAGTATGGATTGTATGAATGGTTAGTCATGGCTTTTGGTCTAACTAATAGCACCTAGCTACTTTTATGAGGCTCATGATCACGTTTTTAGCGTCTTTCATTGGTAAGTTTGTTGTGGTCTATTTTGATGACATCCTTATTTATAGCAAATCACTTGATGAGCATGTTGAACATTTAAAACAAGTGTTTGTTATATTGCGTGAGAACCGATTGTATGCCTAACCTCAAAAAGTTGTTCTTTTTGCATGGAATCAATTGTCTTTTTGGGTTATGTTTGTTAGTTTCTCAAGTATTTCTGTTGATGAGTCAAAAGTCAAGGCTATTGATGAGTGGCCGAGACCTAAGAATGCTAGTGAATTAGGAGTTTTCAATGTTTTAGCAAGTTTTTATAGAAGGTTTGTTAAAGACTTTAGTATATAGCCTTGCACCTTTGAATGAACTTGTTAAAAAGAACATTACTTTTTGAATGGAAACAAGAGCATGAAGACGCCTTCACTAAGTTAAAGTACATGTTTGACCTCACGCCCCTTTACTTTCATTGCCTAATTTTCATAAAGCTTTTGAGATACACTGTGATGCCTCCGGGATTGGTATCAGGTGCTGTTTTGATGCAGGAATCAAGGCCCGTGGCTTACTTTAGTGAAAAGCTTAATGGGGCAGCTTTAAAGTATGCAACTTATGACAAGGAGTTGTATGCTTTGGTAAGGTCATTACAGGTTTGGCAACATTACTTATGGCCTAAAGAGTTTATAATTCATTCTGATCATAGAAAGCCTTAAATTCTTAAAGACTCAAGGTAACTTGAATAAGAGGCATGCTAAATGGTTAGAATTATTGAAACTTTTCCATATGTGATTAAGTATAAATCTGGTCAAGATAATATTGTAGCTGATGCATTGTCTAGACGTTATTCTTTGTTCACCTATCATGCATGCTAAGTTACTTGGATTTGATTTGATAAAAGATTTGTACAAAAATGACAATGATTTTTCTGCCGCCTTTAATGATTATGCTTCAAAGCCGAATGGTGACTTTTATTTGCATGATGGTTTTCTTATTTCGTAAGGATAAAATTGTGCATACCCCTTTGTTCGCATTCGTGATTTACTTGTTAAGGAGACCCATGGGGGAGGGTTGATGGGGCATTTTGGTATTGCTAAAACACTTGCTGTTTTGAAATGAACACTTTATTGGCCTAACATGATTAAAGATGTGAAAAGTGTTTGTGATAAATGTATTGTGTGTAAACAAGCCAAATCGAAAATTTTGCCTCATGGATTGTATACATCTTTGCCTGTTCCTAGTCATCCTTGGATTGATATTTCTATGGATTTTGTACTTGGATTGCCTAGATCACGCAATGGTAAAGATAGCATATTTGTAGTAGTGGATCGATTTAGTAAAATGGCACATTTTATTGCATGTTCCAAAACTAATGATGCTACACATATTGCTGATTTGTTCTTTAAGGAAGTTGTTAGATTGCATGGCATTCCACAAAGTATTGTTAGTGATAGGGATGTTAAGTTCTTGTCTCACTTTTTGGCGTACTTTATGGAATAAGTTAGGCACTAAATTGTTGTTTTCTACTGTTGCACATCCACAAACTGATGGACAACACTGAAGTAGTTAACCGCACTTTGTCTACCTTGCTTCGAGCCATCATTCAAAGAAACTTAAAGAATTGGGAAAGTTGTCTTCCACATATTGAGTTTGCATATAATAGAACTTTTCATAGTTCTACATCTTGTTCGCCCATTTGAGGTTGTTTATGGTTTCAATCCTTTAACTCCACTTGATATTTTGCCTTTGCCTATTAATGAGTTTGTTAATGTTGAAGGTAAAAAGAAAGCTGAATTTATTAAGGAGTTACATGAAAGGGTTCGAATACTATTGAAAGGCGTAATGAACATTATGCACAACAAGCCAATAGAGGAAGAAAGAGAGTGATTTTCGAACCTGGTATTGGGTTTGGATTCACTTGAGGAAGGAAAGGTTTCCTGACAAGAGGAAGTCTAAACTTCATCCAAGAGGAGATGGTCCTTTTCGAATTTTGGAAAGGATGGGAGATAATGCATACAAAGTCGAGCTTCCAAGTGAGTATGGCAATGTTTCATCTACATTCAATGTTTTCTGATTTATCTTTGTTTGATGTAGGTGATCTCGAGGACGAATCTTTTCGAGGAGGGAGGGAATGATAGCAATCCATCCACATCCTTGGTGCCAAAGCCGAGCTTAGATGATCCCTTGAAGAATCTTGATGGACCAATGACAAGATCAAGGAGCAAAAGGATGAAAGAAGCTTTGCCACCATTCTTGCTTTTGTTGTCATCACACTTTGGTGACTTGGAGGCCGAGATGTGCACATCATCTCATCATGGTGTTCTTTGGCATGTTTCTTCAATTACCAATTCCAAGAAGAAGTTCCTCAAAGATCTACATTGGAGCTTAAGGAAATTCCACCTTGAAGAAGCAAGCTAAGGCCGAGAAGAATTTAAGTCCAAGAAAGGCGTGGTCTTTGGGCTTCATTAGGTGGTTCACGCCGCCTTAATTACTTTAGGGTTTTATTTTGTTGTTAATTAATTAAGTCCAAAACACTTAATCGGTGGGCTTTAATTAATTGCGTAGTTTAATAAATTACTTGGCCCAATTATCTTGCATGATAATGGCAAGTAAAGCAAATCCTTTTTGGACAAGGATTTGGTAGTTAGTTGTAGTTTCCTTTTCCAATTTGGAAAGTTGATTAGTTTAGGAAACAAGAAGCCAAAACACGTTTTGCTTCTTAATTAAAAACTGTCTAACCTAATCCTTTTACAACTTGGATTAGTTAGTTAGCTAGTTTGTTAAGAAGTCAAGTTGTACTTTGCAACTACTAGGGTTTATTTCCTTTTCCTTCTTGGCATGGCCGAAACTCATCCCATATAAAAAGGAGATGCATGTAACGTTTTTACACAATAAGTTGAATGAAAGAAGTTTTAGCTTTGCTAATTCGTGAATTAACTCCTTGAGTTGTTCAAAGCCTTGAAGAGTTATTTAACTGTTCATTGTAGTTAATCCCCTTTAGCGTGACCTATAGGAGATTACACCAATTGTTCTTTATTTAAAGAGCAGGCCTAATTAACTTGTTTAACTGATTGAATTTTCATAGGTTAAATTAAGTTCATTAGTAATAAAACGTGAAGTTTTGATTTACTCAATTCCTCGCGTTTTTCCTTTGATTTCGTTCCATCCAATTTTGTGTTCTTGTTGTGGATTATCTTGGTAAGAGCAACACGGTCCTATAGCTTGTGTGGGAGATTCGAATTTGGTCCAGGAGTTGGAGCCTCGGTCATACAACATTCGCATCAATTCCAGAGGTCATGCGGAAAGGAGTACATACTGGTTGGGGTCGACTACGTATCAAAATGGGTTGAAGCCGTGGCATTGCCACACGATGACAGTAGGAGCGTAATGGGGTTTGTTAAGAGAAATATTTTTAACCGGTTTGGGACCCCGAGGGCCATTATCAGTGATGGGGGAAGCCATTTTTGCAACAAGATTTTCAACACACTCTTGGCTCGGTATGGAGTTCAGCACAAGACCTCCACACCGTACCACCCGCAAGCAAATGGACAAGCTGAAGTATCCAATAGGGAGATCAAAAGTATACTGGAAAAGGTTGTGAACCCGGGGAGGAAGGACTGGGCACTTAAGTTGGATGACGCACTGTGGGCATATAGGACAGCATACAAAACTCCGATTGGAGCCTCACCATTTAGACTGCTGTTCGGGAAGGAATGTCATCTCCCAGTCGAGTTGGAGCATAGAGCTTACTGGGCTGTACAAAAGTTGAACATGGACCTCAACTTAGCTTAAGAAAAAAGAATGATGATGCTCAACGAATTAGATGAATTCAGGTGGAACTCATACATCTGTGCAAGTCTTTACAAGGAACGGACAAAGAGATGGCATGATGCTAAGATTAAGGTAAAGGAGTTTGAGGTGGGACAACGAGTGTTGGTGTATTACGCAAGGATGAGGCTTTTTCCAGGGAAATTGAAATCGAGATGGGTCAGACCCCATGTCATCACAAAAGTCTTGCCATATGGAACTCTTGAGGTATACAATGAGGCATCAGGGAAAAGTTGGAAGGTCAATGGTCACAGGGTGAAAGTTTTCAATTCTTCCACAACCAGCAAGGGGCACACCCAGCGCCTTGATGATCCCTCCACCTGATAAGAGAAAAGGCTATTCTCTCTGGCTGATGACAATAAACCAAGCGCTGTGTTGGGAGGCAACCCACCAATTTAAATTTAGCTGTTTCGTTTTATACAATAATTAGATTACACCAGCCCAATAATGGTACTCTCTTTTCTCAGGAATCCGCATGGTCTGCACAGGGAGTCAAAAATGGGATTTGCATATCGAGGAGTCACGGGCGGAGGAAGTACACAGAGCTAAAGACATCTCTACATTATCATGAGTAAGACACACACGATTCCTGGATCAGGCCTGAGCTGATATCACAAGTGTGTGGTTGGGGTGTAAGTGACAAGCCAAATGCATGCAATAGGGGACCCATTGCTAGAGTGTCGCCCAGTTGCATTATTTTCAAAAAGTGATGCATTGATACATCATGTTAAGATAGACTCCTCACAGACTTTGTTTGCACATGCTCGGTTATTGTGCATGTTGTCCCCTAGTGAATTCAAGTCCCTATAAATACCATTCATCTTGCATGATGTAGTGGCACACCGAGTTTTCAAGACAAGAGTCCTTTACTGAGTTATAGCTTCATACACCTTGCATTAAACATCAATCCACATTTGCACTGCAAATCATCGCCCAGTGCAGGTTTCATGGCGAACGACGACAGTGATTACAGACTATTCCTCCGGGGGATGATGGGCACCCCAGAACCCAACGACGTGGACTTTGACGACGATGAGTTTGTGAATGAGCGGGCAGAGAGGCGTTTCCACACCCCCACGGTTTGTGAATGAGCGGGCAGAGAGGCGTTTCCATGCATCCAACCACAGACATGTTATAGTAGAACGAAACTTCGACGCCCCTGCTCGCGTGTTCGACGAGGCCATTCGGTTCTATAAATGGGAATCTCTCGCCTTTGCGCCAGAAATATCCTATGTGGGGTTGGCTAGGGAATTTTATGCCAACTCCAACGCAAGCTATAGACGAAGCAATGATGAAGGGGTTTACCTCCGCGGGACCAATCTCAAGGTGACAAGCCAAACTATCAATGCCCATTATCAGCTGCCAGACTACCCAGAAGACGAGTATGAACAATTGGTGGGAGCTCCCAACGTCGATTTCTTGATTGAATCCGTTGGACTACTAGGAACCACTTGGATACGTAATATCCGATCTGAAGCTGTATATGTTAAAGTCGACGATTTGACGGCGGAAGCTCGTATGTGGCTAATGTTCATAAACGCCAAGCTCATACCCACGAACAGCCACGCAAAAGCGACAAGGGAAAAAGTACTGCTGATTTATGCCATCCAACATCGGATGACAATCAACGCAGGAAAGGTGATCATGAAATCCATAGCACGAGCACAAAATTACACAGGCGCGCCCATATATTTCCCTTTCCTACTATCACAAATGGCCATGAGTCAAGGAATTGGAATATTGCCTGCTGAAGAACCCGAAGAATCTCTTGGCACCATAGGAAGATCACAATGGGAAATATATCAGGAGATAGAGCATAACCAACGAGCTCTGCGCGACGCTTGATACTGGGTAGACTCTTTCCTTTCTCACAATGGGGACCATTGCTTCATTTTAAGTGTGGGGGGGAGAGTTTTGGCTTATGGTGGTGGCTGTGAATTATGTTTGTGTGAGCTTGATGGTTTATGCTTGTGTGAATGATGCTTGCTTCCTGTTATGCTGATGTTTGTGAGGCCTAGGGCCTTTGAAAAATTTCAACCTTTATGCTGTGTTTGCTAAGTGTGCAGGGGATCGGAGGTGGTGTGTACTATATTAGTAATAGGTGGTGTGATTTATTTTTTTTATTCTTTTATTTTCCTTTTCTTTTATCTTACTTCCTTTCACGTGATGTTGTGTTGAAATCAAAACAAGGCAGTGATTAGCACTGACCTTGAAGTGTGATGTTGTGATTTTTCCATTCCAAATGTGACGTAGTGTGCGGGTTTAAATGTATGAATGTGAAAGTTGATGTTATGATTGTGCAAGAGGTCCACCACTATTCATTTAACAAACGCACTTCCAATTTCATCAACAATCTACCAAGTGTTTGATGTTTGATGCATGTGAAAAATTTTCTTTCACAAGTTCACGGTATTCAGTCGATGCATACAGAGTGCTAAGTAAAGTATAACGTTAAGGTAAGATAGAAGTGCCAGCAACATCTTTGACATAGGAGAATGATTATGCTTCATAACTTGTATGTGCACTCTACTTGTACACACTTGTTCTTGCATTTTTAATATATAGTCCATTGAAGATACGCACGAACACGAATGCTTGAGTTATGATGTTTATGCTGAGAAAAAGCCAAATGGGCGAATAAAGGGAAAAAATAGCCACAAAACCCTGGCAGCCAAGCACAAAAGTGCGGCACGAATAAGCACCAATGTGCATATTAAGTTTTATGTTTGTTAAATTCGCAAAGTGTTCGTGTGTGTGGACAAAAGGGACTGTAGTGCAAGAATTTTGGTTAAGTGTCTGCTTGAGTACTTTGCATAGACAACGTTGTGGGCGTAAAGAATTCTCAGCATACACTTCACGCGAGCGCCTTGGTCTTTATTCGTAATACCTTACTTGGCAACTTTGTGTAAATCGAATAAACTGTGGATTTGCGTATTAAAACTATGTTATGCATGCGAAAGTTTCACAATGGATGGTTGATTAGGTTGAGAGAGTTGTTTGTGAAGTTGGTAGTTGGATTTACTTTGCTCGGGACAAGCAAAGACTTAAGTGTGGGGGGATGATAAGTCGATGTTTAGTCGACTTATTTGCTCCGCTTTCCTTATTCTTTGTTGTGTATTATGAGTGAAAATGATGCTTGGTGCGTCAATGGTATGCAAAATGTGCAGTATTTGGAAACATTGAGAAATGGCTAAGTATCGTGTGATAATGTGAATATTTTGTGAGTTTGTGCAAAAATACTTAGTCATGTATGCCACTGACCTCCAACTCTTCTTGGAAGTCCACAACTATTCACACTACACAAACTCTCAACACAAGCACACAAACGCACAACTCATTCAGCACACACAAAAGACACACACACACGGCGGTCGCACGATGCGACCGCCACACACACAGTGCGACCGCCACACACACACGGCGGTCGCACGATGAGACCGCCACACACACACGGCGGTCGCACGATGAGACCGCCACACACACACGGCGGTCGCACGATGCGACCGCCCACACACACACACAAGCACGGCGGCCGTATAGTGCGGCCGCCACCCCTCACGGCGGCCGCATCGTGCGGCCGCCCTCTCACACACACACACACGGCGGCCGCATCGTGCGGCCGCCACCCCACTTGCACCACTTGCACTTCAATGCATTTTTCCTTCCTTAGTCTATTAGGATTGTCATGTTTTAAGTTAGGAAGTCTTTCATGCATTGTTATTTCATCATTTTAGTTAGTCATTTCCTCATGCATTTCGTAGACACCAACTCCGCATTCTGTCTAACTTATTTAGCAAACTTAGTAGTTAAGGTTTCCAATATTGTGTACTGATTATTGTCATTTCTTAAGTACACGTGTCTTCACCAAATGATCTGTTGTAAATACAGGAGCACGTGTCAACATCTTGCTACACAAAGGAAATTTCCAGGAAGCTCACCAAGCTAAGTCGGCAATGAAAAACTATAAAAGCTGGAGAGATCGATCAAAGAGGAGTTTTTTGGACGAGGGATCAACTGAGAAGAGAGAGAGGAGTTCTGAGAGTCTAGGGTTTTAGAGATTAGAGTGGAGATCATTCAACTCTATCCGTTTGTAATAGCAATGTTTGATCTGGCTTTGTTAAACTCATTTTCAAAGCCGATCAACATGATCGGCTAGATTTTCAGTGTTGCTTTCAGGGATTAAGTGTAATGACTTAATATCGTTTTGAGACATTTGAATTGCATATTTTGTGTTCGGTTAAAGTTCCATGTCAGTTAGTGTTCCATTTCAATATTTATTCACTCACGATTATGCCTTTATATGATTTGCGGTATCCACTGAAATCAATTCAGTGCAATTAAAGGAAATTGGAATGAAACCACAGAACATAGAACAACTTATGTATGAGTCCTAAGATCTGGGTGAGGAAGCGATTTTCTACTGTGCGGTATCCACTGACAGTGGAAGTCAAGGGATGAAAAAACTTAGGATCATTTGCACACTAGTACTTGTCTTAGTGTAGTGTCAGATAGGGATCTGGAAATAGGAAGCGAGCCTAAATCTTGCCCTAGCAAGGGAAGATAGAGGAGCATGGTGGGTTAGGATTGTGAGACTTATCAAGGAGATCGATCTTAAGTTCACTAGAAAACCGACCCCCTCATACATGTGTCAACACTAAGTCAAGGATAACCGATTGAAGTCATTACCACTGGCCTCCCTCAAGGCAGCACACCTTTCTCCTTTTGGTTGATTTCTCGTTTGTTTTCTATTTAGTCTACACATCGCTTAATTGCTTATTCGATCACTGTACAATTCTTAATTCTACCCTTTCCCTGAGGATACGATCCCACTTACCGCTTGCTTCTAGTTAGTTGTTTTGGGTAAAATTGCGAGAGAGACGACGCTCTCGCCATTCATTCCAGTACAATACCCTACTTCCATGCAAAGTAAGTGTGTCTTAGCCTCTGATTCAGACTTTGTGGTGAACTTAAGAGTTCTAGATCCCCCTCTTAGCTTTCCAATGGTTCACGATTCGGCATCATTGGGTACCTGTAGCTCAAGTTATGCACGTTCTACCAACCTGTGGCAATAAACCCAAACATAAGAATCCTGAACGTAGCAATCGTAAAGAAGCCCCCGTTTCTCATGCTTGCACACAACACTGGAAAACAGTTAAAACATAAGACATGTAGTACACTCAAAGAGCTTTTCAGCACACCAAAGAACTCACCAATTGGGTTAGTATTAAGGAAGTTATGCTCAAATGAATTTTACTAACCGAATCTGTCCAAAACCCTAAATCAAGCCTACCAAGCTCATTTCGGTTTCATTCACCTTCCTAGTTGTTTTGACCTCTCAACCTTGCCAATTAGCATCAAACACACAATTGCCTAAGTTCATCATCATTTTTGGTCCCTTTTAACCATTTTAGCACAACCAATTGCAAACCACATAAATGCATAACATCACAGAAAACACAGCACTAACTCATGAAAAACAAGTCAAAAGCTAAGTGAATTAATCCATTTAAGTTGGTATAAAACTAGATTTGAAAAATCAGAAATTTTTGTGAGTTACAGGGAACCAGATTTTGTCGAAAAAACTAGCAGTTTTTGAACCCATTTATAATAAGTTCAAGAAATATATCGACTGATCTAAAGGAATTGGGTACTCAAACTTTTCAAAAATTAAGGAATTTTTGTGTGTTATAAAACACGAGATTTGTCAAAAAAACTTGTCATTTTTCAAGCCACTTAAAATAAGTGCACGCAATGGATCGACTGATGTAAAAAAATTATCGACTCAAATTTTCTGAAAAATCGGAAATTTTTGTGAGTTATAGAGCATGAGATTTTGTGGAAAAAACGATCTGTTTTGAACCCATTTAAAATAAGTTCAAGAAATATATTGACTGATCTAAAAAATTGGGTAATCAAACTTTTCAAAACTTCAGAAATTTTCGTGTTATAAAACACGAGATTTGTCAGAAAAACTTGGCATTTTTTAACCCATTTAAAATAACTGCACGCAATCTATCGACTGATGTAAAAAAACTATCGACTCAAATTTTCTGAAAAATCAGAAATTTTTGTGAGTTATAGAGAACGAGATTTTGTCGAAAAAACTAGCAGTTTTTGAACCCATTTAAAATAAGTTCAAGAAATATATCGACTGATCTAAAAAAATTGGGTAATCGAACTTTTAAAAAGTTCAGAAATTTTCGTGGGTTATAAAACACGAGATTTGTCAAAAAAACTTGTCATTTTTTAACCCATTTAAAGTAAGTGCACGCAATCTATCGACTGATGTAAAAAATTTGTCCACTCAAATTTTTTGAAAAATCAGAAATTTTTGTGAGTTATAGAGCACGAGATTTTGTGGAAAAAACTATCTGTTTTTGAACCCATTTAAAATAAGTTCAAGAAATATATCGACTGATCTAAAAAAATTTGGGTACTCAAACTTTTCGAAAATTCAGAAATTTTCGTGTTATAAAACACGAGATTTGTCAAAAAAGCTTGTCATTTTTTAACCCATTCAAAATAAGTGCACGCAATCTATCGATTGATGTAAAAAATTTGTCGACTCAAATTTTCTAAAAAATCAGAAATTTTTGTGAGATACAGGGAACCAGATTTTGTCGAAAAAACTAGAAGTTTTTTAACCCATTTAAAATAATTTGAAGAAATATATCAACTGATCTAAAGGAATTGGGTACTCAAACTTTTCAAAAATTCAGGAATTTTCGGGGGTTATAAACCAAGAGATTTGTCAAAAAAACTTGTCATTTTTCAACCCATTTAAAATAAGTACACGCAATCGATCTACTGATGTAAAAAAATTGTCGACTCAAATTTTCTGAATCATCAGAAATTTTTGTGAGTTATACAGCACGAGATTTTGTGGAATAACTGGCAGTTTTTGAACCCATTTCAAATAAGTTCAAGGAATATATCGACTGATCTAAAAAAATTGGGTACTCAAACTTTTCGAAAATTCAGAAACTTTTGTGTTATAAAACACGAGATTTGTCAAAAAAACTTGTCTTTTTTTAACCCATTCAAAATAAGTGCACGCAATCTGTCGACTGATTTAAAAAATTTGTGCACTCAAATTTTCTGAAAAATCAGAAATTTTTGTGAGTTATAGAGCACGAGATTTTGTGGAAAAAACTATCTGTTTTTGAACCCATTTAAAATAAGTTCAAGAAATATATCGACTGATCTAAAAAAATTGGGTACTCAAAACTTTTCGAAAATTCAGAAATTTTCGTGTTATAAAACACGAGATTTGTCAAAAAAACTTGTGATTTTTTAACACATTCAAAATAAGTGCACACAATCTATCGACTGATGTAACAAATTTGTCGACTCAATTTTTTTGAAAAATCAGAAATTTTTGTGAGTTAAAGGGAACCAGATTTTCTCGAAAAAACTAGCAGTTTTTGAACCCATTTAAAATAAGTTCAAGAAATATATCGACTGATCTAAAGGAATTGGGTACACAAACTTTTCAAAAATTAAGGAATTTTTGTGTGTTATAAAACACGAGATTTGTCAAAAAAACTTGTCATTTTTCAAGCCATTTGAAATAAGTGCACGCAATGGATTGACTGATGTAAAAAAATTCTCGACTCAAATTTTCTGAAAAATCAGAAATTTTTGTGAGTTATAGAGCACGAGATTTTGTGGAAAAAACTATATGTTTTGAACCCATTTAAAATAAGTTCAAGAAATATATCGACTGATCTAAAAAATTGGGTAATCAAACATTTCAAAACTTCAGAAATTTTCGTGTTATAAAACACTAGATTTGTCAGAAAAACTAGGCATTTTTTAACCCATTTAAAATAAGTGCACGGAATCTATCGACTGATGTAAAAAAATTATCGACTCAAATTTTCTGAAAAATCAGAAATTTTTGTGAGTTATAGAGCACGAGATTTTGTCGAAAAAACTAGCAGTTTTTGAACCCATTTAAAATAAGTTCAAGAAATATATCGACTAATCTAAAAAAATTGGGTACTCAAACTTTTCGAAAATTCAGAAATTTTCGTGTTATAAAACACGAGATTTGTCAAAAAAACTTGTCATTTTTTAACCCATTCAAAATAAGTACACACAATCTATCGACTGATGTAAAAAATTTGTCAACTCAAATTTTTTGAAAAATCAGAAATTTTTGTGAGTTACAGGGAACCAGATTTTGCCGAAAAAACTAGTAGTTTTTTTACCTATTTAAAATAAGTTCAAGAAATATATCGACTGATCTAAAGGAATTGGGTACTCAAACTTTTTAAAAATTAAGGAATTTACATGTTATAAAACACGAGATTTGTCAGAAAAACTTGGCATTTTTTAACCCATTTAAAATAAGTGCACGCAATCTATTGACTGATGTAAAAAAATTATCGACTCAAATTTTCTGAAAAAATCAGAAATTTTTGCGAGTTATAGAGATCGAGATTTTGTGTAAAAAACTACTTGTTTTTGAACCCATTTAAAATAAGTTCAAGAAATATATCGACTGATCTAAAAAATTGGAAAATCAAACTTTTCAAAAATTCAGAAATTTTCGTGGGTTATAAAACACGAGATTTGTCAAAAAAACTTGTCATTTTTTAACCCGTTTAAAGTAAGTGAACGAAATCTATCGACTTGTGTAAAAAATTTGTCCACTCAAATTTTCTGAAAAATCAGAAATTTTTGTGAGTTATAGAGCTCGAGATTTTGTGGAAAAAACTATCTGTTTTTGAACCCATTTAAAATAAGTTCAAGAAATATATCGACTGATCTAAAAAAAATGGGTACTCAAACTTTTCGAAAATTCAGAAATTTTCGTGTTACAAAACACGAGATTTGTCAAAAACACTTGTCATTTTTTAACCCATTCAAAATAAGTGCACGCAATCTATCGACTGATGTAAAAAATTTGTCGACTCAAATTTTCTAAAAAATCAGAAATTTTTGTGAGTTATAGGGAACCAGATTTTGTCGAAAAAACTAGAAGTTTTTTAACCCATTTAAAATAATTTGAAGAAATATATCAACTGATCTAAAGGAATTGGGTACTCAAACTTTTCAAAAATTCAGGAATTTTCGTGTGTTATAAACCACGAGATTTGTCAAAAAAACTTGTCATTTTTCAACCCATTTAAAATAAGTACACGCAATCGATCTACTGATGTAAAGAAATTTTTGTGAGTTATACAGCACGAGATTTTGTGGAAAAACTGGCAATTTTTGAACCCAATTAGAATAAGTTCAAGGAATATATTGACTGATCTAAAAAAATTGGGTACTCAAACTTTTCAAAATTTCAGAAATTTTCGTGTTATAAAACACGAGATTTGTCAAAAAAACTTGTCTTTTTTTAACTTATTCAAAATAAGTGCACGCAATCTATCGACTGATTTAAAAAATTTGTCCACTCAAATTTTCTGAAAAATCAGAAATTTTTGTGAGCTATCGAGCACGAGATTTTGTGGAAAAAACTATCTGTTTTTGAACCCATTTAAAATAAGTTCAAGAAATATATCGACTGATGTAAAAAAATTGGGTACTCAAACTTTTCAAAAATTCAGAAATTTTCGTGTTATAAAACACGAGATTTGTCAAAAAAACTTGTGATTTTTTAACCCATTCAAAATAAGTGCACACAATCTATCGACAGATGTAACAAATTTGTCGACTCAAATTTTTTGAAAAATCAAAAATTTTTGTGAGTTACAGGGAACCAGATTTTGTCAAAAAAACTAGCAGTTTTTGAACCCATTTAAAATAAGTTCAAGAAATATATCGACTGATCTAAAGGAATTGGGTACTCAAACTTTTCAAAAATTAAGGAATTTTGGTGTGTTATAAAACACGTGATTTGTCAAAAAAAACTTGTCATTTTTCAACCCATTTAAAATAAGTCCATTCAATGGATCGACTGATGTAAAAAAATTATCGACTCAATATTTATGAAAAATCAGAAATTTTTGTGAGTTATAGAGCACGAGATTTTGTGGAAAAAATTATCTGTTTTGAACCCATTTAAAATAAGTTCAAGAAATATATCGACTGATCTAAAAAATTGGGTAATCAAACTTTTCAAAAATTCAGAAATTTTCGTGTTATAAAACACGAGATTTGTCAGGAAAACTTGGCATTTTTTAACCCATTTAAAATAAGTGCACGCAATCTATCGACTGATGTAAAAAAATTATCGACTCAAATTTTCTTAAAAATCAGAAATTTTTGTGAGTTATAGAGCACGAGATTTTGTCGAAAAAACTAGCAGTTTTTAAACCCATTTAAAATAAGTTCAAGAAATATATCGGCTGATCTAAAAAAATTGGGTAATCAAACTTTTCAAAAATTCAGAAATTTTCGTGGGTTATAAAACAAGAGATTTGTCAAAAAAACTTGTCATTTTTAACCCATTTAAAATAAGTACACGCAATCTATCAATTGATGTAAAAAACTTGTCGACTCAAATTTTCTAAAAAATCAGAAATTTTTGTGTGTTACACGGCACGAGATTTTGTCGAAAAAACTAGCAGTTTTTTAACCCATTTAAAATAAGTTCAAGAAATATATCGAGTGATCTAAAGGAATTGGGTACTCAAACTTTTCAAAAATTCAGAAATTTTCGTGTGTTATAAAACATGAGATTTGTCAAAAAAAACTTGTCATTTTTAACCCATTTAAAATAAGTGCACGCAATCGAAGTACTGATGTAAAAAAATGTCGACTCAAATTTTCTGAAAAATCAGAAATTTTTTTGAGTTAAACAGCACGAGATTTTGTGGAAAAAACTGGCAGTTTTTGAACCCATCTAAAATAAGTTCAAGAAATATATCGACTGATCTAAAAAAATTGGGTACTCAAACTTTTCGAAAATTCTGAAATTTTCGTGTTATAAAACACGAGATTTGTCAAAAAAACTTGTCATTTTTTAACCCATTCAAAATAAGTGCACGCAATCTATTGACTAATGTAAAAAATTTGTCGACTCAAATTTTCTGAAAGATCAGAAATTTTTGTGAGTTACAGAGCACGAGATTTTGTCGAAAAAACTAGTACTTTTTTAACCCATTTAAAATAAGTTCAAGAAATTTTTCGACTGATCTAAAGGAATTGGGTACTTGTTGATAGACGTATGAGGTTAACAAAATAGAATGAGATTTTATGGTCTCTACTCTAGTTGAAATCCTACACTAGCAAAATTAATCAATACTTACACATACATCTCACCCAAGAGAGGCGGTCAATGTTGTAGTGTAGTAAGGTTCGATCCCACGAAGAAGGGAATCGATGTCAAAAGATTTTGTGTTTTTCAAATATTTAGTTGACTTAAAATAAGTAGTTTGGAAAGAAAGATAATCAACAAATAAAAAGATTGAAAAGATCGAATTAAAATCAAGGAAGGTACGATGTGCTCCCAGGTGTTGTCGGCTATGGTTACTAAAGGTGTCTCTATCAAGGGTTTGACCTAAAGTGTTTCTAGGGAATAGGGATAATCGCTTTTTTTGGGCTCCACTTTTATGGCGGAAGCTAGAGCTAAAGGGGCGTCTATCTAGAGGATTTAGCTAGGTGAAGTTGTCTTCCTTTATGGCGGAGGCAAAACTACTCAATCCTAGCCAACCGTATCAATTACGTTCTCCCAATCTTACCACTCTCGAGACCCTCCCCCCTTTAGGTTGAAGGCAAGAACCGGTCTTAGTCACTCCTCTCTAAAGTCTCTTCCTAAGCTCACTCTCCCTTTATGGCGAAGGCATGAATTAGCTTAGTTCTCGACTCCGAGTGCACAACCTAACGTAATGTACGAATGCTATTCGTTTTCCCTCATGTATGGTGGATGCAAGGTCAACTCACGCACTTCCTCTATTCTACTTCCAAACCTAAGGCTTAAAGGTTCACTCAAGCCTTTTATCAAACACTTTTTTTTTAGTTGGCTAACCTCTTTGTGAGGGTGGGCGCCACTCCTAATTTATTAGATAAATGATTGGATGATGGACATACCCTAAAATCATCTGTACAAAAGAGCCCTTTTTGAGGGTGGATCCATTTACAAAAGCCTTTTATCAAACACTTACTAGTCAACAACTAGGCCAACTAGTTACCTTTTCATTCAATGTCCATAGAACCCATTCCCTAGGTATCTTTTAGATAAACCTTATCAATCAGCAATCAATCCATCAACCTAGCCAACAACAACCCAAGGAGCACATTAAACTCTAGCCTAACATAGTTAAAGCATTCATCATGAAAGCAATAAATATGACAAGCACAATAAAAAATGACATTAAAGAAGCAAAACTACCAATCTTGGATGGAAAGAAATCTTCTTCAATAAATGCTAACATTCATTTCAAGCTTGTCCAAAGAAGATGATGGAATTCCCTTCCTTGCACAAAATATTGAGTTTTTAAAAATAAAACCCTAGCTATCACTACTACAAGAACATTCACAAGAGAGAGCTCTTGTTCATAGCAACTAACCCTAACTAGTTGATTCTAACTAATGAACTAACTACATAACCAAAAGACCCCAAAAACCCTTATCTCAGCTTTACAATTTCGTTTCTAACATATTTTCCCTTGTTGACTTTGAAAATGGAGGATAAAAAACGTAAAATGCCATTTCAACACATTTTTCTCTTCGGCGCACCGGACAGTTCTCTGGCATGCATTCATTCATAGGAAATGTGACCACATTTCCTTTCCCCCCCACACTTAAACGACACATTGTCCTCAATGTGGGTAGCAAGGAAGGAATTCACCCTATGCATCGTCGCCGGTGGGTGGTGGTTGGGCGTTCGGTCCTTCACCCGTGTTGATATGGAAGTGTTGGACGAGGGATGTCATCATGCCATACATTTCTTCCATTCGACGGTCACGTTGATCAAGGGATTGGACAATGGATTCCAACTGCGTGCCCATGACATCAAACCTGTTCTCCAAGCCATCGATGCGGGCATGGATGCTCTTCGATTGCTATCGGGATCAACTTGGTGTAAGGGGAAGAGCCTCTTCTTCTTGCCCCGTATCGCTTCCCTCATCATCATCAGCTTGGTCGTCCTCATCGGTCCCTTTGGTGTCATCGTCCTCATCTGGCCATGCGGGGAGTCGAGTAGGTGATAGCTCCGGATAACGCTCATAGACCGATTGAGTAATCGGTGCCTTAGTGTTCACCTTTCGATCCACTTCGTACATGGGGACCCCGGCCGCCTTGTACATGGCAGTAATCATGGAGGGATAAAACATGTTGACTTTCGATTGATCTAGTACCCTTCCAATCTCCCTGTGAATGAAATCTCCCACATCGATGCTCAGTCCTTTCTGGATGGCATAGTTGACAAATACTTTGTCGTGATCCGCACTACTTCGATGCTTGCTTGGGACCAACTTGGCTATAATAAAGTAATGCCAAGCTTTGCTCAACCGGTTGTGTTCCTTGATATCCACCGTACCAAGCATGGGTAGTGAGCTGCCGGATACACTGTTAGGGTTGTCATGACCTTGGCAAGATTCGGGTTCTTCATGAACTTTTTTACACCACTGTCCGGAATGGCCTTGAGTCCGTAAAAGCTATTAAAAGCTTCAGGACCAACTGCGACTTCTGTCCCCCGCACCATGATCTTATTATCTTTGGCATAGCAGTAGTTGGCGTAGAAGTCTCGGACAACCTCCGCATTCCCCTTCTCCGGTTGCATTACCAACTTGGTCCATTTTGGCCTCGTTATCTATTGGATAGCTGACTTCACGGTGATTTGCAAACCCCTCTCCAAGACAAATGTTTTCTTGTTAAGATGTGTTTTGGCCTTAGTTTCCGCCTCTTTGCACATATAGCGTGCCTTGTCAAAATCATCTCCTTGGTTGATTTGCCCTTCGTCAGTCGCAATGGCCTTGCCTTTGTCAGCGCGTGACCGTTTTCTTGCACCCGACATCCTACACATTCACCATTAAGCTCCATCAATCCACAATTTCAGGTTCAATGTCCAAAGTGTTCAAGGTGATTGCATCAACATCACAAGAAATTTTCGGGTAATTGTAAACTCAAGCAAGGAGCAAATAACATGTACATGTGATACCAACAAAAGAAAATGACCTCATGCAAGCAGTTTCTTTACATTTTTCATTCACATGTTCATGCAACGTTGTGTAACTCCAATCAAAACATTCTCATTATATCATTCCCGTTATACATTAACATGTTGTCATGCCTCAAATGTAGTTCCCTTGAATCAAATTGAACATTTTATGAAGTTCAACTATCAATTTGCATCATTGTTAGTCCAAGCATTTCAACAAGCCAATGTTGTACATGTGTTGTGATCTTGAGTATTCTTTGTATTACCAAACGTACACAAACTGATTTAGAGGAAGAATTCATCACAAATTCGTCAATGGAGCATTACAGTTCATTCAAGCATTTTGACAAACACCTTGCATGCTTCAAATAAACAAAACTTTCTCCCAATAATTTGTATGACATTGAAACAATTTCGACAACACAATCCAATAAAAGGCACCAACCAACATCCAACAACATCATTATAATCCAACACTTAACAAAAACGGATTAAAAATCAAGTGACTTACCTCTAAAGTTTAGGAATGAAATGTGTACCCAAATTCGGATTTAGTTGTAGTAAATGATGTTTAAGACCTCAAAATCCTTCAATGGGTGTCCCTGAACCTTTTCCAAGCTCCCACTCGCACTAGATAGTCACAAATTTTGCCCAATTGAAAATTTTGAAAATTGCTCAAAACCCTCAATTTTTTTGCTTTTTCTTGGAATTTAATCGGTTGGTTGTGGTGTTTAATTTATCCTAGTGATGCCAAGAATCCTAGGAATGATGCTACTAGTTGAAAAGAAAAACGAAATTGAAGTGAGGTGTGTGAAGGTGTTGTTGGCCGAAGAGGGTGTTGAAAAGAAAGAGTTTTGGTGTTGTTTGGAGAAGACAAGGGCTTCTGCCCGTTTTAGGCTGATTATTATTATTTTTTTTTCAAATTTTCCAGCTGCACGCCAGAGACGCAAGAGTTTTCCTCCGGCGCGCCAGAGCTCTCTGGAATTTTGGCCAAATGGCCGATTAAATTGTGCAAAAAAATGCCGAATTTTCGGCGCTCCAGAGGAGTTTTTCTGGCGCGCCGGAGAGCACTTTTTTTTTTATTTTTTACTTTACCTCTTTTCTTGCTTCTCCTTTGATTGGAATGTCCCCCATTCAATTCCGATCACCCTCTCCACCTAAACACCAAAAAATTAGGCTCAAATTAACTTCAACCGACACATCAACACAAACAAAAATAAGACACAAAACATTAATCTAAATAACAAAATTGACGAGAAAAAGTAGAAAGCTTGGGTTGCCTCCCAAGAGGCGCTTTGTTTAACGTCGGTAGCTCGACGGAGGCTCCATGAATTTATTGAAGCGGAGATGGGTCGTCGATAAACACCGAAGACGTTCGGTCCTCCTTTTCTCCATAACTCCCCAAATATAGCTTCAACCGTTGACCGTTTACCTTGAATGAATTTCCCGTCTTCTCGTTTAGCACTTCCACGGTTCCATAAGGGAACACCTCTTTCACAACAAAAGGTCCGTCCCACCTTGACCTTAGTTTTCCCGGGAAAAGTCTCAACTTGGAATTGTACAACAACACTTGTTGTCCCGGAATGAACTTTTTGTATAGGATCCTCTTGTCATGCCATTTTTTTGTCATTTCCTTGTAGAGGGCCGCACTCCGGTATGCATTGAACCGGAATTCATCCAACTCATTCAATTCTAGCATTCGTTTACCCGAAGCAACTTCATGATCCATGTTCAACTCTTTGATTGCCCAATACGCTTTGTATTCAAGTTCCAATGGCAAGTGGCATTCTTTTCCAAACACCAAACGAAATGGAGAGGTGCCGATGGGAGTCTTATACGCCGTGCGATATGCCCACAAAGAGTCATCCAATTTGCTTGCCCAATCTTTCCTTGTTAGACCGACAACTTTCTCCAAAATCCTCTTAATTTCCCGGTTCGAGATTTCCACTTGTCCGCTCGTTTGAGGATGGTAGGCGGTGGACACCTTATGCCTTACGCCATATTTTCCCAACAAAGCTTCAAAGCTCCGGTTGCAAAAGTGTGTGCCTCCGTCTCTTATAATGGCCTTAGGTGTCCGAAAACGTGAGAAGATGTTATGCTTCAAGAATTTCACCACGCTCTTCCCATCATTTGTTGGCAACGCAACCGCCTCTATCCACTTGGAGACATAATCTACGGCCACTAGGATGTATGAGTTCCCATATGATGGGGGAAACAGCCCCATGAAATCGATGCCCCATACGTCAAACAATTCAACCTCAAGCATATTATTCAATGGCATCTCATTCTTCCAAGATATGTTGCCCACTCTTTGGCACTTTTCGCATCTTTTTACCCATTCATGTGCATCCCCAAAGAGTTGTGGCCAATAAAACCCGGATTGCAAAACCTTGAATGCCGTCCTCTTGCCTCCAAAATGTCCACCATATTGTGACTCATGGCAACCTCTCAAGATGTCCGCTTGTTCCTCCTCGGGTATGCAACGCCGGATGATGTGGTCCTTACAAATGCGGAAAAGATATGGCTCATCCCACATGTAATATTCGGACTCATGAATAAACCTCTTCCTTTGGGGTGATATGAGTTCGGGTGGAATGCGTTGGGAGACAACATAATTCACCAAGTCCGCATACCATGGTGCCCTATTCACTTATTTGATGGCAAACAACTTCTCATCGGGGAATGCCTCTTGAATCCATCCCTTTACCATTTCTTCAACCTCTTCGTTGCTTTCCAACCTAGACAAATGATCGGCCACTTTATTGTCCGTTCCCTTCTTGTCCTTCACCTCTAGGTCAAACTCTTGCAATAAGAGGATCCATCGGATTAGCCTTGGTTTTTCCTCTTTCTTGGACATTAGGTACTTGATTGCCGCATGATCCATGAATATCGTGACCTTGGCTCCTAACAAGTATGCCCGAAATTTGTCACAAGCAATTCCCACCGCTAGCATCTCCTTTTCCGTGGTGGTGTAGTTCCCTTGGGCTTCATTGAGGATTCGGCTAGCGTAGTATATAGCATGGAATACCCGGTCCTTGCGTTGACCCAAAACAGCCCCAACGGCGTAATCACTAGAGTCACAGATCACCTCGAATGGCAAATTCCAATCCGGTGCTTGCACAATCGGCTCCTCTACCAATCTCTTCTTCAAATACTCAAATGCCACCATACCTTCATCGTCAAATTCAAACGGTGCATCCTTTTCGAGTAGATTGCAAAGGGGTTTTGCGACTTTGGAGAAATCCTTAATAAATCGCCGATAGAACCCGGCATGGCCTAAAAAACTCCGGACTCCTTTGACATTGACCGGCGGTGAGAGTTTGGCTATAACTTCAACTTTTGCACGATCCACCTCAATCCCATTCGCCGAAATCTTGTGCCCAAGAACCACCCCTTCTTGCACCATGAATTGGCATTTCTCCTAATTCAAGACTAGGTTGGTTTCTTCACACCTTTTGAGGACTTTGGCCAAGTTATCCAAGCATATGTCAAATGATCGTCCAACAACTGAGAAGTCATCCATGGATACCTCAATGAAGTCCTCTACCATGTCGTGAAAAATGGCGAGCATGCAGCGTTGAAAAGTTGTCAGAGCATTACACAACCCAAAGGGCATCCTTTTGTAGGCGAACGTTCCAAACGGGCATGTGAAGGTCGTCTTGTCTTGGTCTTTCAGGTCAATGAGGATTTGATTGTATCCCGAATAACCATCAAGGAAACAATACAAAAGGTATCCCGCAATGCGATCTAACAATTGATCCAAGAAAGGTAGGGGAAAATGGTCCTTTCTAGTTGACTTGTTCAACTTCCGGTAGTCCATGCATACCCTCCATACATTCACAATTCGGGCCGCCAACATGTCATCGTTATCCGCTTTGACTACCGTGGGTCCTCCCTTCTTTGTTACGCATTGAACGGGCTCACCCACTTGCTATCCAATATGGCGTATATCATGCCAAAGTCCAATAGCTTAATGACCTCCTTTTTCACAACATCCATCATCATTGGGTTGAGTCTTCTTTGGCGGTCCCGCACCGGCACTTGGTTCTCCTCCAAGAGAATTTTATGCATGCAAATGGACAGACTTATGCCCTTGATGCCGGCTATAGTCCACCCAATCGCCTCCTTGTGCTCCTTCAAAACCTCCACTAGCTTGACCTCTTGCCATTCTTCCAACAAAGCCGAAATGACCACCGGTAACGTGTTATTTTCACCAAGAAATGCATATTTGAGGTGAGGTGGTAACGGTTTTAGCTCCCAGGTTGGTGGCTCCACTATGGATGGCTTGATAGGGTTTTCCCTACATTCAAAAATTTCCATCGGCCTCACCACGGTGGGCTCACTCAATATGTTGGTCACCTCATAAATAGACTCATCAAAAACCATGCATTCAATAATTTCTTGAATTTAACATGCAATCCATTCATCATTTTCATCAAAAACATGTAAGGGTTTATGCATGGAGCTTCTTGTCAATTCATGCTTTTCAATCATTCCAACACACAAAGATTTTATAGGCCCATCAATTTTTATGCTTGACTCCACAACATCTATAAAATAACATGTGTTAAAATCTCTAGCATGCTTCATTGCGTAATTGACATCAAAAGTTACCTCTTCGCCGTTGATGTGAAAGGTGATTGTCTTGCTCCTCACGCCAATTACAGCATCTCCCGTGGCCAAGAATGGTCGCCCAAATATGATCGGGATCTCCTCATCTTCCTCCATATCAAGGATGATAAAATCTACCGGTATGGTGAACCGGTCTATGGTGACAAGAACGTCCTCAATGATGCACGTTGGGTGAACAATTGAACGGTCCGCTAGTTGCAAAGTGATTGCTACCAGCTTGATACGGTTTTCCAATCCGACACTCAAAGCAATAGAGTGAGGCATAAGGTTTATCCCCGCTCCCAAATCACAAAGTGCTTTGGCAAAGTGTCGGGTGCCAATGACGCATGGAATTGTGCAACTTTCGCGGTCCTTGAGTTTTGGAGGCAAATCCTTCTTCACCATACAACTTCCCACTTCAAGGACAATACCTCTTCACATTGTAAGATCTCCTCCTTGTTGGTTACGAGGTCCTTGAGAAATTTTGTGTAGGTAGGAACGGTTCTCATTAGGTCTAGCAAGGGAATCTCCACCTTTAGCCCTTTCACCATGTTTGTGAATTTTTGAAATTGAAGCCGCTTTCTCTCCGGCTTGACTCTTTATGGGAAAGGTAGGGGTGGAATATGATCTTTGAAGTTGAAGGATCTTGGAAGCTCTTTCTTTCTACCTTTTGCTATTACTTCATCCTCTTGTTCCATTTCGGTAGAGCTTTCCTCCATCTCTTGGTCCACCATGGGTTCTTGATCCTTATTCTCATCGTTGAATTCCTCTCTTTCCGGTGCCCCTACATTTTTTCCACTACGCAATGTGATAGCATTACATTGCTCATTGACTTTGGGGTTTGGAATGGTGTCACTTGGGAGTGACCCTTGAGGCCGATGATGTATTAGATGAGACAATTGCCCCAATCGAGTCTCCAAATTTTTTAAAGCAGTCCTATGTTCCCTAAGAATTCCCCCATGAGTTTCCAACACGGCTTCTTGCTTTCTCACCATCGTTTCCAGGTGAGCGGATTTTTCCTCATTTGATGTGCTCAACTTGTCCATCTTGGATCCCAAACCCGCTATCAAGTCCTCCAAAGATGATGGCTTGTGTTCTTCTTGCTTCGAATGTTGATGGCCAAAACCGGGTGGGTATGTTTGCCTTGGTTGGTACCATGGCCTTTTTTGGTTTGTGTTGTGCCATTGACTACCACTTCCTTTCCCTTTCCATTGGTTGGAATTGGATTGTCGATTGTAGTTGTTAACAAATTGAATCGACTCCTTGGTGAGATGGCATAGATCCATGTTGTGGTTGCCTTTGCACAATCCACATGCTAAGACCGACTTGGTTCCCATGGCCGTTTGGATATTGGCCAATGTATTTTGAATGGTTGCCATTTGGGCCTCCAAGTTCACCGTCCTATCAAGTTCCAACACCCCCGATTGTCTCCTTGTGGTTCCACTCCTTCCATTTGTCCATGAGCTCTCATTCTCGGCTACAAGATCAAAGAGTGCTTCCACCTCTTCAATGGTTTTGTACTTCAACGTTCCTCCGGCGCTAGCACTCACAAGCCTCATCGTTTCGCCATTCAAACCGGCATAGAAAATGTTCAACTCTCTACCGGGCTCCAATCCATGATTCGGGCATACCCTTAGCATCTCTCGGAACCATCCCATGCTTCGGTAAAGGATTCCCCATCTCCTTGTCGGAATTGCATGATCTCCGCTCTTAACTTCTCCATCCTTGCCGGTGGGAAGTACTTCGTGATGAATTTCTTAGAAAGCTCCTCAAAATCCGCAATGGCTGGCCCATTCAACGAATCGTACCACCCAAGTGCTAGGCCACTCAATGAAAATGGAAATAAGAGCCTCCTAATGGCGTCATGTGGCACATCGTTGAGCTTGAACGTGTTATACAACTTCAAGAATGCCCTCAAGTGCACATTAGGGTCCTCGTTACTCAACCCATGGAATATTGAGCCATGTTGAATAAGATTGATGAGTTGTGGTGGGACAAGGTAGTTGTCGGCCGCTATCTCGCCTTGGTTGTTATAGTACTCCACTCTCGGCTCATTGAAGCTGCCAAAAAGCTTTGGCCTTGGAATCGGTGCTTTCTCTCTGGCCATTTCTTCCCGTCCAAGTTCCTCTTCCATGACTTCTTCAAGGGCTTCTCTCCTTCTTGCCCTTCTCAACGTCTTTGCTAATTCCCAATCGAATTCAAACTCGACTCCTCCGGTAGCTCTTGTCCTTGGCATGCACAAATAGGGTTCCAATGAACTCCAAGATCACCTACAAAGGAATAGAGTTTGAACGAGTAAAGTTGAACCAATGAAAAATAATCACACCAAATATGTAAAAAGACAAAGAAAATTGAAAATCTATCTAAATATTATCCTACAACAAAATCTTAACACCAATTGCCTTCCCCGGCAACAACGCCAAAATATTGATAGACGTATGAGGTTAACAAAATAGAATGAGATTTTATGGTCTCTACTCTAGTTGAAATCCTACACTAGCAAAATTAATCAATACTTACACATACATCTCACCGAAGAGAGGCGATCAATGTTGTAGTGTAGTAAGTTTTGATCCCACGAAGAAGGGAATCGATGTCAAAAGATTTTGAGTTTTTCAAATATTTAGATGACTTAAAATAAGTAGTTTGGAAAGAAAGATAATCAACAAATAAAAAGCTTGAAAAGATCGAATTAAAATCAAGGAAGGTACGATGTACTCCCGGGTGTTGTCGGCTAGGGTTACTAAAGGTGTCTCTATCAAGGGTTTGACCTAAAGTGTTTCTAGGGAATAGGGATAATCGCTCCTTTTGGGCTCCACTTTTATGGCAGAAGCTAGAGCTAAAGGGGCGTCTATCTAGAGGATTTAGCTAGGTGAAGTTGTCTTCCTTTATGGCGGAGGCAAAACTACTCAATCCTAGCCACCACTCTCGAGACCTGTCCCCCCTTTAGGTTGAAGGCAAGAACCGGTCTTAGTCACTCCTCTCTAAAGTCTCTTCCTAAGCTCACTATCCCTTTATGGCGAAGGCATGAATTAGCTTAGTTCTCGACTCCGGGTGCACAACCTAACGTAATGTACTAATGCTATTCGTTTTCCCTCATGTATGGTGGATGCAAGGTCAACTCAAGCACTTCCTCTATTCTACTTCCAACCCTAAGGCTTAAAGGTTCACTCAAGCCTTTTATCAAACACTTACTAGTCAACAACTAGGCCAACTAGTTACCTTGTCATTCAATGTCCATAGAACCCATTCACTAGGTATCTTTTAGATAAACCCTATCAATCAACAATCAATTCATCAACCTAGCCAACAACAACCCAAGGAGCACATTAAACTCTGGCCTAACATAGTTAAAGCATTCATCATGAAAGCAATAAATATGACAAGCACAATAATAAATGACATTAAAGAAGTAAAACTACCAATCTTGGATGGAAAGAAGTCTTCTTCAATAAATGCTAACATTCATTACAAGCTTGTCCAAAGTAGATAATGGAATTCCCTTCCTTGCACAAAATATTGAGTTTTTAAAAATAAAACCCTAGCTATCACTACTACAAGAACATTCACAAGAGAGAGCTTTTGTTCCTAGCAACTAACCCTAACTAGTTGATTCTAACTAATGAACTAACTACCTAACCAAAAAACCCCAAAAACCCTTATCTCAGCTTTACAATTTCGTTCTACCATATTTGCCCTTGTTGACTTTGAAAATGGAGGATAAAAAACTTCAAATGCCATTTCAGCACATTTTTCTCTCCGGCGCGCCGGAGAGGCCTGTTCCAGCTGCCATGTATTTCTTCAGAAAATGTTGTCTTTTTCACTCCTCTTCCGTCTCTAGCCCTCCTTTGCTCAATTTCCTACAAAACATGCACAAAAAGTGTCAAATAATCATGAGAGTTACGCAAAGTATGCATGAAACGATCTAGATATGGTGAATATAATTCACCTGATCAGTACTCAAACTTTTCGAAAAATCAGAAATTTTCATGTGTTATAAAACAAGAGATTTGTCAAAAAACTTGTCATTTTTCAACCCATTCAAAATAAGTGCACGCAATCGATCTACAGATGTAAAAAAATTATCGACTCAAATTTTCTGAAAAATCAAAAAATTTTGTGAGGTACAGGTAACGAGATTTTGTGGAAAAAACTAGCAGTTTTTTAACCCATTTAAAATAAGTTCGAGAAATATATCGACTGATCGAAAGGAATTGTGTAATTGAACTTTTCAAAAAATCAGAAATTTTCGTGGGTTATAAAACACGAGATTTGTCAAAAAAACTTGTCATTTTTCAACCCATTTAAAATAGGTGCACGCAATCGATCTACTGACGTAAAAAAATTATCGACTAATATTTTCTGAAAATTCAGAAATTTTAGTGAGTTAAAGAGCACGAGATTTTGTGGAAAAAACTATCTGTTTTTTAACCCATTTAAAATAAGTTCAAGAAATATATCGACTGATCTAAAAAAACAGGGTAATCAAACTTTTCAAGATTTTAGAAATTTTTGTGGGTCATAAAACACGAGATTTGTCGAAAAAACATGTCATTTTTAACCCATTTAAAATAAGTGCACGCAATCTATTGACTGATGTAAAAAACTTGTCGACTTAAATTTTCTGAAAAATCAGAAATTTTTGTGAGTTACAAGGCACGAGATTTTGTCAAAAAAACTAGCAGTTTTTCAACCCATTTAAAATAAGTTCAAGAAATATATCGACTGATCTAAAGGAATTGGGTACTCAAACTTTTCAAAAATTTAGAAATTTTCGTGTGTTATAAAACGCGAGATTTGTCAAAAAAACTTGTCATTTTTTAACCCCTTTAAAATAAGTGCACGCAATCGATCTACTGATGTAAAAAAATTGTCGACTCAAATTTTCTGAAAAATCAGAAATTTTTGTGAGTTATAGGGCACGAGATTTTGTGGAAAAAACTTTCTGTTTTTGAACCCATTTAAAATAAGTTCAAGAAATATATCAACTGATCTAAAAAAATTGGGTACTCAAACTTTTCGAAAATTCAGAAATTTTCGTGTTATAAAACACGAGATTTGTCAAAAAAAACTTGTCATTTTTTAACCCATTCTAAATAAGTGCACTCAATCTATCGATTGATGTAAAAAATTTGTCGACTCAAATTTTCTGAAAAATCAGAAATTTTTGTGAGTTACAGGGAACCAGATTTTGTCGAAAAAACTAGCAGTTTTTTAACCCATTTAAAATAAGTTCAAGAAATATATCGATGATAAGTTGGTTTTATACCAACTTATATGTGTTAAATCACTTAGCTTTTGTCTTGTTTCGCATACATTTATGAGTGATTATGTGCTAATTTGTGCTATAATGTGTTATGCAATTTGATGTGTTTAAATGTTGAAAAAGACAAAAAAATGTTGATTAAAATGAAGTAAGTATGTGCTTGGTGGTAAATGGTAAGAATAGGTTTAAAAGATTTAAGTTGGAGGTTGGGGAATTTTGAAAAAATCTAAGTGAGCTAAATGGCTTAGTAAGTGTTTTGGCAGATTTTGAGTGAAGTTCATTTGAGTATAAATTTATCAATTCTGATCCGATTGGTACTGTCTTGGAGGTTTTGGAAAGTCCTTGGAGTGCACTTCAATTTGTATGCTTTACTTGATTCCTAATTCTGAGTGCAAAACTACGAAATAGGAGCTTCTTTGCAAAAGGTCTAAGTTACGGTTTTAGAGATTTACATTACCACAGTTTGTTTGTTTGCTGATAATTTGGGCTGAAGCCATCTAAAGTTGTTGTTTCTTGAACCATTGGAAAGACAAGAGCGATGTCTAGGATTTTTGTGCTTTAAGTTTTTCAAACATCACAATGCATCAAGGCTATATGTTGAAGGAAAGTTGCACACACATTCAAGCTACACTCATGCACACACATGTTACACTTACCTTGCCACACGCACACACATAGATACGTTCATGCGCATACAAGCACACACTTTGTTGCACACCTTGCTGCAGTCCCGCACACGCACCCTCACTTTGTCGCACACACCACTACATTTCGCCGCATGAGCTCATGCAACTCTCACACTCACACACACTCTATGCATTAGCTGTTCGTAAACACAAAATGGTATCTTCGATTTTCTTGGCTCTTTCATGAGAAAAAATTAGCTTGCATCTTTTACATTTTATTATGATCTTTCAATATCTGTACTTCAAAGAAATTTGGATTTTGTTCTGAAACCCACTTCTTGTTCCATCGAAAATACATTGAAGTTTTTGAAAGATTGAGAACACATTTTACAAATTTGTGTATGAATACTGGTGAGGAGATCTTGTGTATGATATTTCATTTTTTTTCACAAGTTGTTTACACTCCACACATGTTACTATACATTTCATCAAGCACTCTCACTTCACAACAAATGAAGCACACTACTTCACCTATCACTTTTAGAACACACTTCTCACAAATTACACAACTTCACAGATTCCACAAAATGGCGAGACTTCGTGCAGCAAATGGCGAGACTTCGTGCAGCCATTGGCGAAGCTTCGTGGAGCTGTGGCGAGACTTCGTCGGGAGGAGCTTGGAGTGCGAGGAGGCTACTGGAGTTGTGAAGTGCTGGAAAATTGGCAAAGTGTTGGAGTCTGATTCTCTAGGTGAAGGCAGGCGGATGAAGGCGTGAGGAGCCAAGGCCCAAAGGCGCTTGAAGTTGGCTGGAGTCTTCTTCTTTCAACAGACGCGAAGCAGAGGCGTGATTTTGAATGGCTGAAAGGCGCTGAACAATTCTGATGCTTCAGCCTGGATTTCTTGAGAGCGAAGGCGTGAAGAGAAGAAGCCTGAAGTCGCTGGGCAGCTGAGGAACGAACTGAAGGCGTGATTTGCGAGAGCCTGAAGGCGCTGGATTGCTGGAATTGTTCTTCATCTTCGAATTTTCACATCTTAGGCTAATTTTTGGTCTTTCTATTAAAGGACACTTTTGTAATAATGTAGATATTCTTAGTTAGCGTATTAGTTACATTTCTACTTCTCTATATATAGGAGATGTAGTTAGAATATGGGGAGACTTTTTGATCCCGGAGACTATTATTTTTCATCCATTAGTTAGGATTTTAGTTGGCAACCAACTTTTGATCTAGAGAGAGCGGGAATTAATTTGAAGATCTACTTTCTCTCTCTAGTCTCTCTCTCTAGCATTTGAGCTCCATTTTCTATTCCGATCAAAGATTTGCTCCGATCATTGTAATTCTCATATCTATTAAGGAAGCTCTTGGAAGAATTCAATGGGTAAACTCTTTCCATTTATTGAAAATAAATTGTTTCAAGTTCCAAATTGTTGATCGTGAATTGGTAATAGAGTTCTATGGTTAGATCTCTCATGTTCTAGAGTTTCAACCGGTTAAATGTATAATTAGACTATGCAATGCTATGCAATTGACATAATTTCTTAAGGATGAAATCATATGTGATTTTAATGCTTAAATCTTGTTGAGTTTCATGAATTCAGACTTTTATTGAATGAATTGAACTTTGATTGTGGTCGCCATTCTGAGTTGAAGTGAGATTTACCAATATTTGTGAGAATTGCATGAAATGAAGACTAAATGTATGTTGATTGAGTCTTCCACTTGCTTTGCTTGAATCATGATTTGAGATGCGGTCGCCATGCCGGTGGAGAATCAGTGAGTTGTTAGGAAAAAGTGAGAAGAAACTTTCTAAAGTAAGCAAACACTCTAGGTCCCAGGTCAGGCCTCGCCATAGGATACCGTAGGAATTGCATGCTAGATTTGCTAACTTTGGAGAGTTGAGGCATTGCGGGTTGAATCCATTCTACTTAGGCCTCGCTATGAGAAAAGTGGAATGTTAAGGAGTATAGAAAACAGTGTGGTCGTCATGCTAAGTGTTAGCTAGCCTCCTGGGCAATAGAGATCTCCTCATTGTTTTACTTGTGTGTCAAGAGCATTGCAATGATGGCCTAATGTGCATTCAACTGGTGGAAATACTCTAGAGCATCCACTCTTTTCCTGTTTTTTACACTTTATTGTTGCATTTGATTCTTTACTAGTTAGTGTCTAGTTTATTTCTTTCGTGACATTCTGTGAGCAAACATTGAGATTCTTGATACCTCCTTTTCCCTGTGGATACGACACATAGCTCACTGCTACTATAGTTAGTGGATTAGGATAAATTGACGAGCCACGACACTCGATATCAATCGACTGATCTAAAGGAATTGAGTACTCAAACTTTTCAAAAATTCAGAAATTTTCGTGTGTTATAAAACAGGAGATTTGTCAAAAAAAAGTTGTCATTTTTTAACCCATTTGAAATAAGTGCACGCAATCGATCTACCGATGTAAAAAAATTGTCGAATCAAATTTTCTGAAAAATCAGAAATTTTTGTGAGTTATAGAGCACGAGATTTTGTGGAAAAAACTATCTGTTTTTGAACTCATTTAAAATAAGTTCAAGAAATATATCGACTGATCTAAAAAAATTGGGCAATCAAACTTTTCAAAAATTCAGAAATTTTCGTGGTTTATAAAACACGAGATTTGTTAAAAAAACTTGTCATTTTTTAACCCATTTAAAATAAGTGCACGCAATCTATAGACTGATGTAAAAAACTTGTCGACTCAAATTTTCTGAAAAATCAGAAATTTTTGTGAGTTACAGGGCACGAGATTTTGTCGAAAAAAACTAGCAGTTTTTCAACCCATTTAAAATAAGTTCAAGAAATATATCGACAGATCTAAAGGATTGGGTACTCAAACTTTTCAAAAATTCAGAAATTTTCGTGTGTTATAAAACACGAGATTTGTCAAAAAAAGTTGTTATTTTTTAACCCCTTTAAAATAAGTGCACGCAATCGATCTACCGACGTAAAAAAATTGTCGGCTCAAATTTTCTGAAAAATCAGAAATTTTTGTGAGTTATAGACCACGAGATTTTGGGGAAAAAACTTTCTGTTTTTGAACCCATTTAAAATAAGTTCAAGAAATATATCGACTGATCTAAAAAAACTGGGTAATCAAACTTTTCAAAATTTTAGAAATTTTCGTGGGTTATAAAACACGAGATTTGTCAAAAAAACATGTCATTTTTAACCCATTTAAAATAAGTGCACGCAATCTATCGACTGATGTAAAAAACTTGTCGACTCAAATTTTATGAAAAATCAGAAATTTTTGTGAGTTACAGGGCACGAGATTTTGTCAAAAAAACTAGCAGTTTTTCAACCCATTTAAAATAAGTTCAAGAAATATATCGACAGATCTAAAGGAATTGGGTACTCAATCTTTTCAAAAATTTAGAAATTTTCGTGTGTTATAAAACACGAGATTTGTCAAAAAAACTTGTCATTTTTTAACCCCTTTAAAATAAGTGCACGCAATCGATCTGCCGATGTAAAAAAATTGTCAAATCAAATTTTCTGAAAAATCAGAAATTTTTGTGAGTTATAGAGCACGAGATTTTGTGGAAAAAACTATCTGTTTTTGAACTCATTTAAAATAAGTTCAAGAAATATATCGACTGATCTAAAAAAATTGGGCAATCAAACTTTTCAAAAATTCAGAAATTTTCGTGGTTTATAAAACACGAGATTTGTTAAAAAAACTTGTCATTTTTTAACCCATTTAAAATAAGTGCACGCAATCTATCGACTGATGTAAAAAACTTGTCGACTCAAATTTTATGAAAAATCAGAAATTTTTGTGAGTTACAGGGTACGAGATTTTGTCAAAAAAACTAGCAGTTTTTCAACCCATTTAAAATAAGTTCAAGAAATATATCGATAGATCTAAAGGAATTGGGTACTCAAACTTTTCAAAAATTTAGAAATTTTCGTGTGTTATAAAACACGAGATTTGTCAAAAAAACTTGTCATTTTTTAACCCCTTTAAAATAAGTGCACGCAATCGATCTGCCGATGTAAAAAAATTGTCGAATCAAATTTTCTGAAAAATCAGAAATTTTTGTGAGTTATAGAGCACGAGATTTTGTGGAAAAAACTATCTGTTTTTGAACTCATTTAAAATAAGTTCAAGAAATATATCGACTGATCTAAAAAAATTGGGCAATCAAACTTTTCAAAAATTCAGAAATTTTCGTGGTTTATAAAACCCGAGATTTGTTAAAAAAACTTGTCATTTTTTAACCCATTTAAAATAAGTGCACGCAATCTATCGACTGATGTAAAAAACTTGTCGACTCAAATTTTCTGCAAAATCAGAAATTTTTGTGAGTTACAGGGCACGAGATTTTGTCAAAAAAACTAGCAGTTTTTCAACCCATTTAAAATAAGTTCAAGAAATATAACGACAGATCTAAAGGAATTGGGTACTCAAACTTTTCAAAAATTTAGAAATTTTCGTGTGTTATAAAACACGAGATTTGTCAAAAAAACTTGTCATTTTTTAACCCCTTTAAAATAAGTGCACGCAATCGATCTGCTGATGTAAAAAAATTGTCGGCTCAAATTTTCTGAAAAATCAGAAATTTTTGTGAGTTATAGGGCACGAGATTTTGTGGAAAAAACTTTCTGTTTTTGAACCCATTTAAAATAAGTTCAAGAAATATATCGACTGATCTAAAAAAACTGGGTAATCAAACTTTTCAAAATTTTAGAAATTTTCGTGGGTTATAAAACACGAGATTTGTCAAAAAAACATGTCATTTTTAACCCATTCTAAATAAGTGCACGCAATCTATCGACTGATGTAAAAAATTTGTCGACTCAAAATTTCAGATAAATAAGAAATTTTTGTGAGTTGGGGAACCAGATTTTGTCGAAAAAACTAGCAGTTTTTTAACCCATTTAAAATAAGTTCAAGAAATATATCGATGATAAGTTGGTTTTATACCAACTTATATGTGTTAAATCACTTAGCTTTTGTCTTGTTTCACATACATTTATGTGTGATTATGTGCTAATTTGTGCTATAATGTGTTATGCAATTTGATATGTTTAAATGTTGAAAAAGACAAAAAAATGTTGATTAAAATGAAGTAAGTATGTGCTTGGTGGTAAATGGTAAGAATAGGTTTAAAAGATTTAAGTTGGAGGTTGGGGATTTTGAAAAAATCTAAGTGAGCTAAATGGCTTGGTGAGTGTTTTGGCAGATTTGGAGTGAACTTCATTTGAGTATAAATTTCTCAATTCTGATCCGATTGGTATTGTCTTGGAGGTTTTGGAAAGTCCTTGGAGTGCAATTCAATTTGTATGCTTTACTTGATTCCTAATTCTGAGTGCAAAACTACGAAATAGAAGCTTCTTTGCAAAAGGTCTAAGGTAGGGTTTTAGATATTTACATTACCACAGTTTGTTTGTTTGCTGATAATTTGGGCTGAAGCCATCTAAAGTTGTTGTTTCTTGAACCATTGGAAAGACAAGAGGGATGTCTAGGATTTTTGTGCTTTAAGTTTTTCAAACATCACAATGCATCAAGGCCATATGTTGAAGGGAAGTTGCACACACATTCAAGCTACACTCATGCACACACATGCTACACTTACCTTGCACACGCACACACATAGATACGTTCATGCGCATACAAGCACACACTTTGTTGCACACCTTGCTGCATTCCCGAACACGCACCCTCACTTCGTCGCAGGCACCACTACATTTCGCCGCATGAGCTCCTGCAACTCTCACACTCACACACACTCTATGCATTAGCTGTTCGTAAACACAAAATGGTGTCTTCGATTTTCTTGGCTATTTCATGAGAAGAAATTAGCTTGCATCTTTTACATTTTATTACGATCTTTCAATATGTGTACTTCAAAGAAATTTGGATTTTGTTCTCAAACCCACTTCTTGTTCCATCGAAAATACATTGAAGTTTTTGAAAGATTGAGAACACATTTTACAAATTTGTGTATGAATACTGTTGAGGAGATCTTGTGTATGATATTTCATTTTTTTTCACAAGTTGTTTACACTCCACACATGTTACTATACACTTTATCAAGCACTCTCACTTCACAAAAAATGAAGCACACTACTTCACCTATCACTTTTAGAACACACTTCTCACAAATTTCACAACTTTGCAGATTCCACAAAATGGCGAGACTTCGTGCAGCAAATGGTGAGACTTCGTGCAGCCTTTGGCGAAGCTTCGTGGAGCTGTGGCGAGACTTCGTCGGGCGGAGTTTGGAGTGCGAGGAGGCTGCTGGAGTTGTGAAGTGCTGGAAAATTGGCAAAGTGTTGGAGTCTGATTCTCCAGGTGAAGGCAGGCGGATGAAGGCGTGAGGAGCCAAGGCCCAAAGGGGCTGGAAGTTGGCTGGAGTCTTCTTCTTTCAACAGACGCGAAGCAGAGGCGTGATTTTGAATGGCTCAAAGGCGCTGAACAATTCTGATTCTTCAGCCTGGTTTTCTTGAGAGTGAAGGCATGAAGAGAAGAAGCCTGAAGTCGCTGGGCAGCTGAGGAGCGAACTGAAGGCGCTGGATTGCTGGAATTGTTCTTCATCTTAGAATTTTCACATCTTAGGCTAATTTTTTGTCTTTCTATTAAAGGACACTTGTAATAATTTAGATATTCTTAGTTAGCGTATTAGTTACATTTCTACTTCTCTATATATAGGAGATGTAGTGAGAATATGGGGAGCCTTTTTGATCCCGGAGACTATTATTTTTCATCCATTAGTTAGAATTTTAGTTGGCAACCAACTTTTGATCTAGAGAGAGCGGGAATTAATTTGAAGATCTACTTTCTCTCTCTAGACTCTCTCTCTCTAGCATTTGAGCTCCATTTTCTATTTCGATCAAAGATTTGCTCCGATCATTTTAATTCTCATATCTATTAAGGAAGCTCTTGGAAGAATTCAATGGGTAAACTCTTTCCATTTATTGAAAATGAATTGTTTCAAGTTCCAAATTGTTGATCGTGAATTGGTAATGGAGTTCTATGGTTAGATCTCTCATGTTCTAGAGTTTCAACCGGTTAAATGTATAATTAGACTATGCAATGCTATGCAATTGACATAATTTCTTAAGGATGAAATCATATGTGATTTTAATGCTTAAATCTTGTTGAGTTTCATGAATTCACACTTTTATTGAATGAATTGAACTTTGATTGGTTCGAAATTAAATTTGTAGAGATTGCTCCACATATGTATCAGCTCAAACACCTCTTTGCCACTATTTTACAAGTGCCATACAGGAGGATAATGAGTATTGTTGAAATATCATTTTTCTGGTACAGAGAGGGTTATTACGATTCTTGAAGAAGAAAGTTACATGAATAAAGTCTAGCTGGAGACTTCAAAACCCAGAACTTCTTCTCGGTCTTTTACCTTTTCTTTAGTTTTTGGTTTTCTACGTGTTTTGTTAGTTTGCATCTTTGCTTATACTCACCAAGGCCACTCAGGATGTAGGCATCCCTGAAGGAAGTTGTAAGGGAAATTGGCCATGCTCACAAGAGGCTAAGTGTGGGGGAGTGGTGCCATCACCCACTCCCACAATGTACATGATCACTTTGTCTTACATTTCAAGCATGATTGTGCATGTGCCATTTAGTGTTAATAGTTGTATAATTTTACACCACTATGATTCCAAATCATGGTACGACACTTTGCTTGCATTTTACCTTCATGTCATGTCCACCTTGCATCAACATGTGGTGTACGTGAGTAAGCGCATTCTAATAAGCTTTGTTTCACTTTGTGTGGGAATTGTGTCTTCATGCGTTAGGGAATTATGGACAAAGACACTCCACCAAGCAAACATTGGATTTCTTGACATATCAGGGAGCTCTTTCACCTATATCTCTTTACTTTACATTGAGGACAATGTAAGTTTTAAGTGTGGGGGAGGGAATGTTTGTTATGGTTTGTATCTCTTGAACTTTATAGGCTTACTTTTTTTGCATGAATGAAATTTTTTGTGCTATGTGATGCAAGGCATGTTTCTTTTAGTTTTGTTGTGTATTGTGAGCTTTTGCATATTTCATTAGTTGTGCACGTTTTAAGTTTTTTGGTAAAATTTTGAACTTTTGTGCAATTTTGAACATTTTGAACGCTTTGTGAATAAGTGATGGTTGTAAAATTGTGTTGTGAACTTTTTGTGCGGAAGTGTTTACAGTGGAGTTGCATGTAGAGAGCAATGAAATGTTTTAACCTTTTGAGCGACTTTGGTGTGAAATTTTGAACTCTTTAAAAGATGTGATGCTAAAGAACACAATTTGAATCTTTCTTGTAGAAAAACTTAACTATCTATGGAAAACACATTAACACTAGAGTTGGATGTGAATTTGAAAAGGCTTGAAAAAAGGGCTCAAAGTGGTGAAGATAGCTCAATACTAAGTGGTAAGAGTCAAAACATAGAGGGAAAGTTTTCTCTTTAACATGGTTCTTTTTTTTAAGTACTTAAAAGGCATACATACTTGGATGGTTAAACTTATGTGAAAAGGTGAGAAGTAGAGAATTTGTTTGAAAAAATTTTCATTTATCAAGTTAAGTACTCCTTGAGAACTTGTAGAGACATTTTTGCACTAGAGGAAATGATTTGGTTAGAAAATACAGGTTATGCCAAATTTAATTGTACTGGATGCTAAGTGCGTGGACAATGTTCCAAAAGTACACAATATGAACCACTCATCTACGGGACTGCTCTATCACACAAAGTGTGCAATTGTTGAGAATAATCCGTATGAGTGGGGATGGAAATCAAAAGCCCTAAAACCCAAGGCAAAATTTGGTGAGATAATGAGTACCCCAGTGTAATAATGTCATGTGCAAACGAAGGTAAAGTACTAAAGGATGACAACCTGGGGGAAAGAGTGGTAGGAAACGAGGGCGGCCAATGATCCTTATTATAGTGCATTGATGTTTATACAATGTTTACAAGTTGAGGAATTTGAAGAGCTACTAATAAAATTATTTGCATTCTCTACCATTGCTTTGAACATAAGTAAGACTTGAGAAGTATGAAAGCCTTTGCACACAACTCACACATCCATGTTAAGGTGTTAAATAAGTACAACTTAGTTTTGGTGATTACCATGAAGAGTTGAATATGTTATTACCATTAGAGTCTAATCGGTTACAAAAGAAATGTGCACATCCAACAATAGTGTGAATTGTGTTTGAAGTAGATAGGAAGGTTTGTCTACCAAAAGTTTAAAGCATGGTGTGTGTGTGGGATGTGTTGTGTGATTGAGTTTAAATGATAATTTGTGTCTGTGCTTGAGGACAAGCAGAAGTTCAAGTGTGGGGGAATTGGAGAAATTATGGTGAAATTTTTTTTTTATGCTATGTGTGAAATCATTATGGTGCTGTGCTTTGCCTTATAAGATTGTGGTGATGGAGTGGTTGATTTATTGAGAAGTTGTGTTTATATGTTTCTTTCATATTGCTGAAGTATTGTTGGAATTGAGAAGCCAAAGTGACAAGCATGTTACATTATTCCATTTCAAGAAGGTTGTAGAAGTGGCCATGATAGGGTGAAGTCAAGATGTCTTACTGTGAAGAGAATGAAGAAAGAAGAAATGCTGTGAATTACGTGTTGTGTGCTAAGTGTTGTTTGAGTGTCTAGAGTTTAGTATGCAGTTTGTTTTTCTTATTGTTGAGGAATGGAATGTACTAAGCCATGTGGAAGTTTGTAATTCTTTGTGTTTACCATTTGGCATTAATGAAATTAGAGTGTGTGGTGTTGTGTGCAAGCTTACGAATTGTGATGTGAATTTGTGTGCAAGGGTTTGCAAATTGGTGATGTTGAACTTACTAATGTTGACTAAAGTGAGTTAAAAAGTGTAATGAAATCAATGCAATAAGAAGAATGAAAAGGGGGTGAACAAAACTAATCAAATTTGAGAGAATGAGTAATCATCTTGTATGTGAAACTTCGTTCTTAGTTCATTTTGGCTTATTCCAAGTTCATCACTATTATTTGTTTTGAATCTTGCATGTGAAAACTTTTGGTTTTTGGTGCTAACTTTGAAGAAATTGGTACATTTTGCTGACTGAGGCCCGATGTTAATGTAAGATAGATATGCCATGCAAAACTCAATTGACATAGGAGGTAATGTGTATGAATTCGGTTCTGTTTGTTATGCATTTAACTGGTGTTTCCAGCATTCGTGCATGTTAATCAATTTGGGATTCTTATGAACATGTGCTTGCACAAGAAATGATATGGAGAAAAAGCCATTTGGCAACTGGGAAGGAAAAAACCATAAGAACCTGGCAATCAAATTTGGAGAAAAAAGCCATAAAACCCAGGCATTATTTTAGTCACCAATGTGTGAAACAAATGTGCACCAATGTGCAGAATAAGGGCAATGTCCCATAGAGTACCAATGTACGCATAGGTACCATTGATCTTGTGATTGCATGTTCATAAGAGTGGACAAAGAGATTGGCATGTATTGAATGGGTTGTGAGACAAGCTAGAGGGTGTATAGCAAAGGAATAGATGAAATGCATGTTCCTCAGAACACACTTGCACGCATGACATTTTGGTCTTTATTCATTGTGCCTTGGTTGATAATTTGTACTAAAATTTGAGAGCTAGGCACCATGAACCACCAAAGTATAAAGTTTTGTGCGGGAAAACGTTTTGATGAACTGGGATGTGGTCATTGTGGATAAGTGAACAAGGTGTCAGATATGGGTGATGAAAAGGTTTAGTTTTGTGCCTGTGCTTGAGGACAAGAAGAAGTTCAAGTGCGGGGGAATTTGATAAGTTGGTTTTATACCAACTTATATGTGTTAAATCACTTAGCTTTTGTCTTGTTTCGCATAAATTTATGTGTGATTATTTGCTAATTTGTGCTATAATGTGTTATGCAATTTGATGTGATTAAATGTTGAAAAAGACAAAAAAAATGTTGATTAAAATGAAGTAAACATGTGCTTGGTGGTAAATGGTAAGAATAGGTTTAAAAGATTTAAGTTGGAGGTTGGGGAATTTTGAAAAAATCTAAGTGAGCTAAATGGCTTGGTGAGTGATTTGGCAGATTTGAAGTGAACTTCATTTGAGTATAAATTTCTCAATTCTGATCCGATTGGTATTGTCCTGGAGGTTTTGGAAAGTCCTAGGAGTGCACTTCAATTTGTATGCTTTACTTGATTCCTAATTCTGAGTGCAAAACTACGAAATAGGAGCTTCTTTAGTCTAAGTTAGGGTTTTAGAGATTTACATTACCACAGTTTGTTTGTTTGCTGATAATTTGGGCTGAAGCCATCTAAAGTTGTTGTTTCTTGAACCATTGGAAAAACAAGAGCGATGTCTAGGATTTTTGTGCTTTAAGTTTTTCAAACATCACAATGCATCAAGGCCATATGTTGAAGGGAAGTTGCACACACATTCAAGCTACACTCATGCACACACATGCTACACTTACCTTGCCACACACACACACATACATACGTTCATGCGCATACAAGCACACACTTCATCGCACACCTTATTGCATTCCCGCACAAGCACCCTCACTTCGTCGCACACACCCCTACATTTCGCCGCATGAGCTCGTGCAACTCTCACACTCACACACACTTTATGCATTAGCTGTTCGTAAACACAAAATGGTGTCTTCGATTTTCTTTGCTCTTTCATGAGAAGAAATTAGCTTGCATCTTTTACATTTTATTATGATCTTTCAATATGTGTACTTCAAAGAAATTTGGATTTTGTTCTCAAACCCACTTCTTGTTCCATCGAAATTACATTGAAGTTTTTGAAAGATTGAGAACACATTTTACAAATTTGTGTATAAATACTGGTGAGGAGATCTTGTGTATGATATTTCATTTTTTTTCACAAGTTGTTTACACTCAACGCATGAAAAATCAGAAATTTTTGTGAGTTACAGGGCACGAGATTTTGTCGAAAAAACTAGCAGTTTTTCTACCCATTTAAAATAAGTTCAAGAAATATATCGACTGATCAAAAGGAAATTGGGTACTCAAACTTTTCAAAAATTCAGAAATTTTCGTGTGTTATAAAACAAGAGATTTGTCAAAAAAACTTGTCATCATTTAACCCATTTAAAATAAATGCACGCAATCGATCTACTGATGTAAAAAAATTGTCGACTCAAATTTTTTGAAAAATCATAAATTTTTGTGAGTTATACAGCACGAGATTTTGTGGAAAAAACTGGCAGTTTTTGAACCCATTTAAAATAAGTTCAAGAAATATATCGACTGATCTAAAGGATTTGGGTACTTAAACTTTTCGAAAATTCAGAAATTTTTGTGTTATAAAACACGAGATTTGTCAAAAAAACTTGTCATTTTTTAACCCATTCAAAATAAGTGCACGCAATCTATCGACTAATGTAAAAAATTTGTCGACTCAAATTTTCTGAAAGATCAGAATTTTTTGTGAGTTATAGAGCACGAGATTTTGTGGAAAAAACTTTCTATTTTTGAACCCATTTAAAATAAGTTCAAGAAATATATCGACTGATCAAAAAAAAATTGGGTAATCAAACTTTTCAAAAATTCAGAAATTTTCGTGTTATAAAACACGAGATTTGTCAAAAAAACTTGGCATTTTTTAACCCATTTAAAATAAGTGCATGCAATCTATCGTCTGATGTAAAAAAATTATCGACTCAATTTTTCTGAAAAATCAGAAACTTTTGTGAGTTATAGAGCACGAGATTTTGTCGAAAAAACTAGCAGTTTTTTAATCCATTTAAAATAAGTTCAAGAAATATATCGACTGATCTAAAAAAATTGGGTAATCAAACTTTTAAAAAATTCAGAAATTTTCGTGGGTTATAAAACACGAGATTTGTCAAAAAAACTATTCATTTTTTTACCCATTTAAAATAAGTACACGCAATCTATCGACTGATGTAAAAAACTTGTCGACTCAATTTTTCTGAAAAATCAGAAATTTTTGTGAGTTACAGGGCACGAGATTTTGTCGAAAAAACTAGCAGTTTTCAACCCATTTAAAAGAAGTTCAAGAAATATATCGACTGATCTAAAGGAATTGGGTACTCAAACTTTTCAAAAATTCAGAAATTTTCGTGTGTTACAAAACACGAGACTTGTCAGAAAAACTTGTCATTTTTTAACCCATTTAAAATTAGTGCACGCAATCGATCTACCGATGTAAAAAAATTGTCGACTCAAATTTTTTGAAAATCATAAATTTTTGTGAGTTATACAGCACGAGATTTTGTGGAAAAAACTGGCAGTTTTTGAACCCATTTAAAATAAGTTCAAGAAATATATCGACTGATCTAAAGGATTTGGGTACTCAAACTTTTTAGAAAAATTCAGATAATTTTCCGTGTTGTTAAAACACGAGATTTGTCAAAAAAACTTGTCATTTTTTAACCCATTCAAAATAAGTGCACGCAATCTATCTACTAATGTAAAAAATTTGTCGACTCAAATTTTCTGAAAGATCAGAAATTTTTGTGAGTTATAGCACACGAGATTTTGTGGAAAAACTATCTGTTTTTTAGCCCATTTAAAATAAATTCAAGAAATATATCGACTGATCAAAAAAAATTGGGAAATCAAACTTTTCAAAAATTCAGAAATTTTCGTGTGTTATAAAACACTAGATTTGTCAAAAAAACTTGTCATTTTTTAACCCCTTTAAAATAAGTGCCACGCAATCGATCTACTGATGTAAAAAATTTGTCGACTCAAATTTTCTGAAAGATCAGAATTTTTGTGAGTTTATAGAGCACGACGATTTGTGGAAAAAACTTTTCTCTTTTTGAACCCATTTAAAATAAGTTCAAGAAATATATCGACTGATAAAAAAAATTGGGTAATCAAACTTTTCAAAAATTCAGAAATTTTCGTGTTATAAAAACACGAGATTTGTCAAAAAACTTGGCAATTTTTTAACCCATTTAAAATAAGAGCATGCAATCTATCGACTGATGTAAAAAATTATCGACATCAATTTTTCTTAAAAATCAGAAATTTTTGTGAGTTATGAGCACGAGATTTGTCGAAAAAACTAGCATTTTTTAACCCATTTAAAATAATTCAAGAAATATATCGACTAATCTAAAAAAATTGGGTAATCAAACTTTTCAAAAATTCAGAAATTTCGTGAGGTTTTAAAACACGAGATTTGTCAAAAAAATTTTTCATTTTTAACAGCCGTTTAAAATAAGCTACACCCGCAATCTATCGACTGATGTAAAAAACTTGTCGACTCAAATTTTTCTGAAAAATCAGAAATTTTTGTGAGTTACAGGGCACGAGATTTTGTCGAAAAAACTCAGCAGTTTCAACCCATTTAAAAGAAGTTCAAGAAATATATGACTGATTCTAAAGGAATTGGGGTACTCAAACTTTTCAAAAATTCAGAAATTTTTCGTGTGTTACAAAACACGAGACTTGTCAGAAAAACTTGTCATTTTTTACACGCCATTTAAAATTAGTGCACGCAATCCCGATTCTACCGATGTAAAAAAAATTGTCGACTCAAATTTTTTGAAAATCCTAAATTTTTGTGAGTTATACAGCACGCAGATTTTTGTGGAAAAAACTGGCAGTTTTTGAACCCATTTAAAATTAAGTTCAAGAAATATATCGACTTGATCTAAAGGATTTGGGTACTCAAACTTTTAGAAAATTCAGAATTTTCGTGTTGTAAAACACGAGATTTGTCAAAAAAAACTTGTCATTTTTTAACCCATTAAAATAAGTGCACGCAATCTATCTACTAATGTAAAAATTTGTCCGGACTCAGAATGTTTCTGAAAGATCAGAAATTTTTGTGAGTTATAGCACACGAGATTTTGTGGAAAAACTATCTGTTTTTGAGCCCATTTAAAATAAATTCAAGAAATATATCGACTGATCAAAAAAAATTGGGAAATCAAACTTTTCAAAAATTCAGAAATTTTCGTGTGTTATAAAACACTAGATTTGTCAAAAAAACTTGTCATTTTATAACCCCTTTAAAATAAGTGCACGCAATCGATCTACTGATGTAAAAAATTTGTCGACTCAAATTTTCTGAAAGATCAGAAATTTTTGTGAGTTATAGAGCACGAGATTTTGTGGAAAAAACTTTCTCTTTTTGAACCCATTTAAAATAAGTTCAAGAAATATATCGACTGATAAAAAAAATTGGGTAATCAAACTTTTCAAAAATTCAGAAATTTTTCGTGTTATAAAACACGAGATTTGTCAAAAAACTTGGCATTTTTTAACCCATTTAAAATAAGTGCATGCAATCTATCGACTGATGTAAAAAAATTATCGACTCAATTTTTCTTAAAAATCAGAAATTTTTGTGAGTTATAGAGCACGAGATTTTGTCGAAAAAACTAGCATTTTTTTAACCCATTTAAAATAAGTTCAAGAAATATATCGACTAATCTAAAAAAATTGGGTAATCAAACTTTTCAAAAATTCAGAAATTTTCGTGGGTTTTAAAACACGAGATTTGTCAAAAAAACTTTTCATTTTTAACCCGTTTAAAATAAGTACACGCAATCTATCGACTGATGTAAAAAACTTGTCGACTCAAATTTTCTGAAAAATCAGAAATTTTTGTGAGTTACAGGGCACGAGATTTTGTCGAAAAAACTAGCAGTTTTTCAACCCATTTAAAAGAAGTTCAAGAAATATATCGACTGATCTAAAGGAATTGGGTACTCAAACTTTTCAAAAATTCAGAAATTTTCGTGTCTTATAAAGCACGAGATTTGTCAAAAAAACTTGTCATTTTTTAACCCATTTAAAATAAGTGCAAGCAATCGATCTACTGATGTAAAAAAATTGTAGACTCAAATTTTCTGAAAAATCAGAAATTTTTGTGAGTTATACAGCACGAGATTTTGCGGAAAAAACTGGCAGTTTTTGAACCTATTTAAAATAAGTTCAAGAAATATATCGACTGATCTAAAGGAATTGGGTACTCAAACTTTTAGAAAATTCAGAAATTTTCGTGTTATAAAACACGAGATTTGTCAAAAAAACTTGTCATTTTTTAACCCATTCAAAATAAGTGCACGCAATCTATCGACTAATGTAAAAAATTTATCTACTTTAATTTTCTGAAAGATCAGAAATTTTTGTGAGTTATAGCACACGAGATTTTGTGGAAAAAACTATCTGTTTTTGAGCCCATTTAAAATAAATTCAAGAAATATATCGACTGATCAAAAAAAATTGGGTAATCAAACTTTTCAAAAATTCAGAAATTTTCGTGTGTTATAAAACACGAGATTTGTCAAAAAAACTTGTCATTTTTTAACCCCTTTAAAATAAGTGCACGCAATCGATCTACTGATGTAAAAAATTTGTCGACTCAAATTTTCTGAAAGATCAAAAATTTTTGAGAGTTATAGAGCACGAGATTTTGTGGGAAAAACTTTCTGTTTTTGAACCCATTTAAAAGAAGTTCAAGAGATATATCGACTGATAAAAAAAAATTGGGTAATCAAACTTTTCAAAAATTCAGAAATTTTCGTGTTATAAAACACGAGATTTGTCAAAAAAACTTGGCATTTTTTAACCCATTTAAAATAAGTGCATGCAATCTATCGACTGATGTAAAAAAATTATCGACTCAATTTTTCTGAAAAATCAGAAATTTTTGTGAGTTATAGAGGCACGAGATTTTGTCGAAAAAACTAGCAGTTTTTTAACCCATTTAAAATAAGTTCAAGAAATATATCAACTGATCTAAAAAAATTGGGTAATCAAACTTTTCAAAAATTCAGAAATTTTCGTGGGTTTTAAAACACGAGATTTGTCAAAAAAACTTTTCATTTTTTAACCCATTTAAAATAAGTACACGCAATCTATCGACTGATATAAAAAACTTGTCGACTCAAATTTTCTGAAAAATCAGAAATTTTTGTGAGTTACAGGGCACGAGATTTTGTCGAAAAAACTAGCAGTTTTTCAACCCATTTAAAAGAAATTCAAGAAATATATCGATTGATCTAAAGGAATTGGGTACTCAAACTTTTCAAAAATTCAGAAATTTTCGTGTCTTATAAAGCACGAGATTTGTCAAAAAAACTTGTCATTTTTTAACCCATTTAAAATAAGTGCAAGCAATCGATCTACTGATGCAAAAAAAATTGTAGACTCAAATTTTCTGAAAAATCAGAAATTTTTGTAAGTTATAACAGCACGAAATTTTGCGGGAAAAAACTGGCAGTTTTTGAACCTTATTAAAATAAGTTCAAGAAATATATTCCACTGATCTAAAGGAATGGGTACTCAAACTTTTAGAAATTCAGAAATTTTCGTGTTATAAAACACGAGATTTGTCAAAAAAACTTGTCATTTTTTAACCCATTCAAAATAAGTGCATGCAATCTATCGACTAATGTAAAAAATTTGTCGACTCAAATTTTCTGAAAGATCAGAAATTTTTGTGAGTTATAGCACACGAGATTTTGTGGAAAAAACTAGCAGTTTTTGAGCCCATTTAAAATAAATTCAAGAAATATATCGACTGATCAAAAAAATTGGGTAATCAAACTTTTCAAAAATTCAGAAATTTTCGTGTCTTATAAAATACGAGATTTGTCAAAAAAAACTTGTCATTTTTTAACCCCTTTAAAATAAGTGCACGCAATCGATCTACTGATGTAAAAAAAATTGTCGACCCAAATTTTCTGAAAGATTAGAAATTTTTGTGAGTTATAATGCACACAGATTTTGTGGAAAAAACTTTCTGTTTTTGTACCCATTTAAAATAAGTTCACGAAATATATCGCTGATCTAAAAAGAAATTGGGTACTTCAAACTTTTCGAAAATTCAGAAATTTTCGTGTTATAAAACACGAGATTTGTCAAAAAAACTTGTCATTTTTTAACCCATTCAAAATAAGTGCACGCAATCTATAAACTGATTGTAAGAAAATTTGTCGGACTCAAATTTTCTGAAAAAATTAGAATTTTTTGTGAGTTACAGGGGAACCAATTTTGTCGAAAAATCTAGCAGTTTTGAAACCATTTAAAATAAGTTCAAGAAATATATCGACTGATCTAAAGGAACTGGGTACTCAAAACATTTAAAAAATTCAGAAAATTTTCGTGTCGTTACAAAACACGAGACTTGTCAGAAAAAAATTGTCATTTTTTAACCCATTTAAATATAAGTGCACGCAATCGATCTACCCAATGTAAACAAATGTCGACTCAAATTTTCTGAAAAATCAAAAAATTTTGTGGAGTTATAGTAGCACGAGATTTTGTGGAAAAAACTATTGTGTTTTTGAACCCATTTAAAATAAGTTCAAGAAATATATCGACTGATCTAAAAAAATTAAGTAATCAAACTTTTCAAAAATTCAGAAATTTTCGTGGGTTATAAAACACGAGATTTGTCCAAAAAACTTGTAATTTTTTAACCCATTTAAAATAAGTGCACCCAATCTATCGACTGATGTAAAAAACTTGTCGACTCAAATTTTCTGAAAAATCAGAAATTTTTGTGAGTCATACAGCACGAGATTTTATGGAAAAAACTGGCAGTTTTTTAACCCATTTAAAATAAGTTCAAGAAAAATATATCGACTGATCTAAAAAAATTGGGTACTCAAAATTTTCAAAAAATTCAGAAATTTTCGTGTTATAAAACACGAGATTTGTCAAAAAAAACTTGTCATTTTTTAACCCATTCAAAATAAGTGCACGCAATCTTTAAACTGATGTAAAAAATTTGTCGACTCAAATTTTCTGAAAAATTAGAAATTTTTGTGCGTTACAGGGAACCAGATTTTGTCGAAAAAACTAGCAGTTTTTGAACCCATTTAAAAGAAGTTCAAGAAATATATCGACTGATCTAAAGGAATTGGATACTCAAACATTTCAAAAATTCAGAAATTTTCGTGTGTTACAAAACACGAGTCTTGTCAGAAAAACTTGTCATTTTTTAACCCATTTAAAATTAGTGCACGCAATCGATCTACCGATGTAAAAAAATTGTCGACTCAAATTTTCTGAAAAATCAAAAATTTTTGTGAGTTATAGAGCACCAGATTTTGTGGAAAAAACTATTTGTTTTTGAACCCATTTAAAATAAGTTCAAGAAATATATCGACTGATCTAAAAAAATTAAGTAATCAAACTTTTCAAAAATTCAGAAATTTTCGTGGGTTATAAAACACGAGATTTGTCCAAAAAACTTGTAATTTTTTAACCCATTTAAAATAAGTGCACCCAATCTATCGACTGATGTAAAAAACTTGTCGACTCAAATTTTCTGAAAAATCAGAAATTTTTGTGAGTCATACAGCACGAGATTTTATGGAAAAAACTGGCAGTTTTTTAACCCATTTAAAATAAGTTCAAGAAAAATATATCGACTGATCTAAAAAAATTGGGTACTCAAAATTTTCAAAAAATTCAGAAATTTTCGTGTTATAAAACACGAGATTTGTCAAAAAAAACTTGTCATTTTTTAACCCATTCAAAATAAGTGCACGCAATCTATAAACTGATGTAAAAAATTTGTCGACTCAAATTTTATGAAAAATTACAAATTTTTGTGAGTTACAGGGAACCAGATTTTGTCGAAAAAACTAGCAGTTTTTGAACCCATTTAAAAGAAGTTCAAGAAATATATCGACTGATCTAAAGGAATTGGGTACTCAAACATTTCAAAAATTCAGAAATTTTCGTGTGTTACAAAACACGAGACTTGTCAGAAAAACTTGTCATTTTTTAACCCATTTAAAATTAGTGCACGCAATCGATCTACCGATGTAAAAAAATTGTCGACTCAAATTTTCTGAAAAATCAAAAATTTTTGTGAGTTATAGAGCACGAGATTTTGTGGAAAAAACTATTTGTTTTTGAACCCATTTAAAATAAGTTCAAGAAATATATCGACTGATCTAAAAAAATTAAGTAATCAAACTTTTCAAAAATTCAGAAATTTTCGTGGGTTATAAAACACGAGATTTGTCCAAAAAACTTGTCATTTTTTAACCCATTTAAAATAAGTGCACCCAATCTATCGACTGATGTAAAAAACTTGTCGACTCAAATTTTCTGAAAAATCAGAAATTTTTGTGAGTCATACAGCACGAGATTTTATGGAAAAAACTGGCAGTTTTTTAACCCATTTAAAATAAGTTCAAGAAAAATATATCGACTGATCTAAAAAAATTGGGTACTCAAACTTTTCAAAAAATTCAGAAATTTTCGTGTTATAAAACACGAGATTTGTCAAAAAAAACTTGTCATTTTTTAACCCATTCAAAATAAGTGCACGCAATCTATAAACTGATGTAAAAAATTTGTCGACTCAAATTTTATGAAAAATTACAAATTTTTGTGAGTTACAGGGAACCAGATTTTGTCGAAAAAACTAGCAGTTTTTGAACCCATTTAAAAGAAGTTCAAGAAATATATCGACTGATCTAAACGAATTGGGTACTCAAACATTTCAAAAATTCATAAATTTTCGTGTGTTACAAAACACGAGACTTGTCAGAAAAACTTGTCATTTTTTAACCCATTTAAAATTAGTGCACGCAATCGATCTACCGATGTTAAAAAATTGTCGACTCAAATTTTCTGAAAAATCAAAAAATTTTGTGAGTTATAGAGCACGAGATTTTGTGGAAAAAACTATTTGCTTTTGAACCCATTTAAAATAAGTTCAAGAAATATATCGACTGATCTAAAAAAATTTGGTAATCAAACTTTTCAAAAATTCAGAAATTTTCGTGGGTTATAAAACACGAGATTTGTCCAAAACCCTTGTCATCTTTTAACCCATTTAAAATAAGTGCACCCAATCTATCGACTGATGTAAAAAACTTGTCGACTCAAATTTTCTGAAAAATCAGAAATTTTTGTGAGTCATACAGCACGAGATTTTATGGAAAAAACTGGCAGTTTTTTAACCCATTTAAAATAAGTTCAAGAAAAATATATCGACTGATCTAAAAAAATTGGGTACTCAAACTTTTCAAAAAATTCAGAAATTTTCGTGTTATAAAACACGAGATTTGTCAAAAAAAACTTGTCATTTTTTAACCCATTCAAAATAAGTGCACGCAATCTTTAAACTGATGTAAAAAATTTGTCGACTCAAATTTTCTGAAAAATTAGAAATTTTTGTGAGTTACAGGGAACCAGATTTTGTCGAAAAAACTAGCAGTTTTTGAACCCATTTAAAAGAAGTTCAAGAAATATATCGACTGATCTAAAGGAATTGGATACTCAAACATTTCAAAAATTCAGAAATTTTCGTGTGTTACAAAACACGAGACTTGCCAGAAAAACTTGTCATTTTTTAACCCATTTAAAATTAGTGCACGCAATCGATCTACCGATGTAAAAAAATTGTCGACTCAAATTTTCTGAAAAATCAAAAATTTTTGTGAGTTATAGAGCACGAGATTTTGTGGAAAAAACTATTTGTTTTTGAACCCATTTAAAATAAGTTCAAGAAATATATCGACTGATCTAAAAAAATTAAGTAATCAAACTTTTCAAAAATTCAGAAATTTTCGTGGGTTATAAAACACGAGATTTGTCCAAAAAACTTGTCATTTTTTAACCCATTTAAAATAAGTGCACCCAATCTATCGACTGATGTAAAAAACTTGTCGACTCAAATTTTCTGAAAAATCAGAAATTTTTGTGAGTCATACAGCACGAGATTTTATGGAAAAAACTGGCAGTTTTTTAACCCATTTAAAATAAGTTCAAGAAAAATATATCGACTGATCTAAAAAAATTGGGTACTCAAACTTTTCAAAAAATTCAGAAATTTTCGTGTTATAAAACACGAGATTTGTCAAAAAAAACTTGTCATTTTTTAACCCATTCAAAATAAGTGCACGCAATCTATAAACTGATGTAAAAAATTTGTCGACTAAAATTTTATGAAAAATTACAAATTTTTGTGAGTTACAGGGAACCAGATTTTGTCGAAAAAACTAGCAGTTTTTGAACCCATTTAAAAGAAGTTCAAGAAATATATCGACTGATCTAAACGAATTGGGTACTCAAACATTTCAAAAATTCAGAAATTTTCGTGTGTTACAAAACACGAGACTTGTCAGAAAAACTTGTCATTTTTTAACCCATTTAAAATTAGTGCACGCAATCGATCTACCGATGTAAAAAAATTGTCGACTCAAATTTTCTGAAAAATCAAAAAATTTTGTGAGTTATAGAGCACGAGATTTTGTGGAAAAAACTATTTGTTTTTGAACCCATTTAAAATAAGTTCAAGAAATATATCGACTGATCTAAAAAAATTAGGTAATCAAACTTTTCAAAAATTCAGAAATTTTCGTGGGTTATAAAACACGAGATTTGTCCAAAACCCTTGTCATCTTTTAACCCATTTAAAATAAGTGCACCCAATCTATCGACTGATGTAAAAAACTTGTCGACTCAAATTTTCTGAAAAATCAGAAATTTTTGTGAGTCATACAGCACGAGATTTTATGGAAAAAACTGGCAGTTTTTTAACCCATTTAAAATAAGTTCAAGAAAAATATATCGACTGATCTAAAAAAATTGGGTACTCAAACTTTTCAAAAAATTCAGAAATTTTCGTGTTATAAAACACGAGATTTGTCAAAAAAAACTTGTCATTTTTTATCCCATTCAAAATAAGTGCACGCAATCTTTAAACTGATGTAAAAAATTTGTCGACTCAAATTTTCTGAAAAATTAGAAATTTTTGTGCGTTACAGGGAACCAGATTTTGTCGAAAAAACTAGCAGTTTTTGAACCCATTTAAAAGAAGTTCAAGAAATATATCGACTGATCTAAAGGAATTGGATACTCAAACATTTCAAAAAATCAGAAATTTTCGTGTGTTACAAAACACGAGACTTGTCAGAAAAACTTGTCATTTTTTAACCCATTTAAAATTAGTGCACGCAATCGATCTACCGATGTAAAAAAATTGTCGACTCAAATTTTCTGAAAAATCAAAAATTTTTGTGAGTTATAGAGCACGAGATTTTGTGGAAAAAACTATTTGTTTTTGAACCCATTTAAAATAAGTTCAAGAAATATATCGACTGATCTAAAAAAATTAAGTAATCAAACTTTTCAAAAATTCAGAAATTTTCGTGGGTTATAAAACACGAGATTTGTCCAAAAAACTTGTCATTTTTTAACCCATTTAAAATAAGTGCACCCAATCTATCGACTGATGTAAAAAACTTGTCGACTCAAATTTTCTGAAAAATCAGAAATTTTTGTGAGTCATACAGCACGAGATTTTATGGAAAAAACTGGCAGTTTTTTAACCCATTTAAAATAAGTTCAAGAAAAATATATTGACTGATCTAAAAAAATTGGGTACTCAAACTTTTCAAAAAATTCAGAAATTTTCGTGTTATAAAACACGAGATTTGTCAAAAAAAACTTGTCATTTTTTAACCCATTCAAAATAAGTGCACGCAATCGATCTACTGATGTAAAAAAATTGTCGACTCAAATTTAATGAAAAATCAGAAATTTTTGTGAGTTATAATGCACGAGATTTTGTGGGAAAAACTTTCTGTTTTTGAACCCATTTAAAATAAGTTCAAGAAATATATCGACTGATCTAAAAAAATTGGGTACTCAAACTTTTCGAAAATTCATAAATTTTCGCGTTATAAAACACGAGTTTTGTCAAAAAAAACTTGTCATTTTTTAACCCATTCAAAATATGTGCACGCAATCTATCTACTGATGTAAAAAAATTGTCGACTCAAATTTTCTGTAAAATCAGAAAATTTTGTGAGTTACAGAGCACGAAATTTTGTCCAAAAAAATAGCAGTTTTTTAACCCATTTAAAATAAGTTCAAGAAATATATCGACTGATCTAAAGGAATAGGGTACTCAAACTTTTCGAAAATTCAGAAATTTTCGTGTGTTATAAAACACGAGATTTGTCAAAAAAAAACTTGTCAATTTTCAACCCATTCAAAATAAGTGCACGCAATCGATCTACTGATGTAAAAAAATTGTCGACACAAATTTTCTGAAAAAATAGAAATTTTTGTGAGGTACAGGGAACCAGATTTTGTAGAAAAAACTAGCAGTTTTTCAACCAATTTAAAATAAATTCAAGAAATATATCGACCGATCTAAAGGAATTGGGTACTCAAACTTTTCAAAAATTCAGAAATTTTCGTGGATTATAAAACACGAGATTTGTCAAAAAAACTTGTCATTTTTTAAACCATTTAACATAAGTACACGCAATTTATCGACTGATGTAAAAAACTTGTCGACTCAAATTTTCTGAAAAATCAGAAATTTTTGTGAGTTACAGGGCACGAGATTTTTTGGAAAAAACTTTCTGTTTTTCAACCCATTTAAAATATGTTCAAGAAATATATCGACTGATCTAAAGGAATTGGGTACTCATACTTTTCAAAAATTCAGAAATTTTCGAGTGTTATAAAACACGAGATTTGTCAAAAAAACTTGTCATTTTTTAACCCATTTAAAATAAATGCCGGCAATCGATCTACTGATGTAATAAAATTGTCGACTCAAATTTTCTGAAAAATCATAAATTTTTGTGAGTTATACAGCACGAGATTTTGTGGAAAAAACTGGCAGTTTTTGAACCCATTTAAAATAAGTTCAAGAAATATATCGGCTGATCTAAAGGAATTGGGTACTCAAACTTTTCAAAAATTCAAAAATTTTCGCGTGTTATAAAACAAAAGATTTGTCAAAAAAACTTCTCATTTTTCAACCCATTCAAAATAAGTGCACGCAATCGATCTACTGATGTAAAAAAATTGTCGACACAAATTTTCTGAAAAAATTGAAATTTTTGTGAGGTACAGGGAACCAGATTTTGTAGAAAAAACTAGCAGTTTTTCAACCCATTTAAAATAAGTTCAAGAAATATATCGACTGATCTAAAGGAATTGGGTACTCAAACTTTTCAAAAATTCAGAATTTTTCGTGGATTATAAAACACGAGATTTGTCAAAAAAACTTGTCATTTCTTAAACCATTTAACATAAGTACAAGCAATCTATCGACTGATATAAAAAACTTGTCGACTCAAATTTTCTGAAAAATCAGAAATTTTTGTGAGTTATAATGCACGAGATTTTGTGGGAAAAACTTTCTGTTTTTGAACCCATTTAAAATAAGTTCAAGAAATATATCGACTGATCTAAAAAAATTGGGTACTCAAACTTTTCGAAAATTCATAAATTTTCGCGTTATAAAACACGAGTTTTGTCAAAAAAAACTTGTCATTTTTTAACCCATTCAAAATATGTGCACGCAATCTATCTACTGATGTAAAAAAATTGTCGACTCAAATTTTCTGTAAAATCAGAAAATTTTGTGAGTTACAGAGCACGAAATTTTGTCCAAAAAAATAGCAGTTTTTTAACCCATTTAAAATAAGTTCAAGAAATATATCGACTGATCTAAAGGAATAGGGTACTCAAACTTTTCGAAAATTCAGAAATTTTCGTGTGTTATAAAACACGAGATTTGTCAAAAAAAAACTTGTCAATTTTCAACCCATTCAAAATAAGTGCACGCAATCGATCTACTGATGTAAAAAAATTGTCGACACAAATTTTCTGAAAAAATAGAAATTTTTGTGAGGTACAGGGAACCAGATTTTGTAGAAAAAACTAGCAGTTTTTCAACCAATTTAAAATAAATTCAAGAAATATATCGACCGATCTAAAGGAATTGGGTACTCAAACTTTTCAAAAATTCAGAAATTTTCGTGGATTATAAAACACGAGATTTGTCAAAAAAACTTGTCATTTTTTAAACCATTTAACATAAGTACACGCAATTTATCGACTGATGTAAAAAACTTGTCGACTCAAATTTTCTGAAAAATCAGAAATTTTTGTGAGTTACAGGGCACGAGATTTTTTGGAAAAAACTTTCTGTTTTTCAACCCATTTAAAATATGTTCAAGAAATATATCGACTGATCTAAAGGAATTGGGTACTCATACTTTTCAAAAATTCAGAAATTTTCGAGTGTTATAAAACACGAGATTTGTCAAAAAAACTTGTCATTTTTTAACCCATTTAAAATAAATGCCGGCAATCGATCTACTGATGTAATAAAATTGTCGACTCAAATTTTCTGAAAAATCATAAATTTTTGTGAGTTATACAGCACGAGATTTTGTGGAAAAAACTGGCAGTTTTTGAACCCATTTAAAATAAGTTCAAGAAATATATCGGCTGATCTAAAGGAATTGGGTACTCAAACTTTTCAAAAATTCAAAAATTTTCGCGTGTTATAAAACAAAAGATTTGTCAAAAAAACTTCTCATTTTTCAACCCATTCAAAATAAGTGCACGCAATCGATCTACTGATGTAAAAAAATTGTCGACACAAATTTTCTGAAAAAATTGAAATTTTTGTGAGGTACAGGGAACCAGATTTTGTAGAAAAAACTAGCAGTTTTTCAACCCATTTAAAATAAGTTCAAGAAATATATCGACTGATCTAAAGGAATTGGGTACTCAAACTTTTCAAAAATTCAGAATTTTTCGTGGATTATAAAACACGAGATTTGTCAAAAAAACTTGTCATTTCTTAAACCATTTAACATAAGTACAAGCAATCTATCGACTGATATAAAAAACTTGTCGACTCAAATTTTCTGAAAAATCAGAAATTTTTGTGAGTTATAATGCACGAGATTTTGTGGGAAAAACTTTCTGTTTTTGAACCCATTTAAAATAAGTTCAAGAAATATATCGACTGATCTAAAAAAATTGGGTACTCAAACTTTTCGAAAATTCAGAATTTTCGTGTTATAAAACACGAGATTTGTCAAAAAAAACTTGTCATTTTTTAACCCATTCAAAATAAGTGCACGCAATCTATCTACTGATGTAAAAAAATTGTCGACTCAAATTTTCTGTAAAATCAAAAATTTTTGTGAGTTACAGAGCACGAGATTTTGTCGAAAAAACTAGCAGTTTTTTAACCCATTTAAAATAAGTTCAAGAAATATATCGACTGATCTAAACGAATTGGGTACTCAAACTTTTCGAAAATTCAGAAATTTTCGTGTGTTATAAAACACGAGATTTGTCAAAAAAACTTGTCATTTTTCAACCCATTCAAAATAAGTGCACGCAATCGATCTACTGATGTAAAAAAATTGTCGACACAAATTTTCTGAAAAAATAGAAATTTTTGTGAGGTACAGGGAACCAGATTTTGTAGAAAAAACTAGCAGTTTTTCAACCTATTTAAAATAAGTTCAAGAAATATATCGACTGATGTAAAGGAATTGGGTACTCAAACTTTTCAAAAATTCAGAAATTTTCGTGGATTATAAAACACGAGATTTGTCAAAAAAAACTGGTCATTTTTTAAACCATTTAACATAAGTACACGCAATCTATCGACTGATGTAAAAAACTTGTCGACTCAAATTTTCTGAAAAATCAGAAATTTTTGTGAGTTACAGGGCACGAGATTTTGTCGAAAAAACTAGCAGTTTCTCAACCCATTTAAAATATGTTCAAGAAATATATCGACTGATCTAAAGGAATTGGGTACTCAAACTTTTAAAAAATTCAGAAATTTTCGTGTGTTATAAAACACGAGATTTGTCAAAAAAACTTGTCATTTTTTAACCCATTTAAAATAAGTGCAAGCAATCGATCTACTGATGTAAAAAAATTGTCCACTCAAATTTTCTGAAAAATCAGAAATTTTTGTGAGTTATACAGCACGAGATTTTGTGGAAAAAACTGGCAGTTTTTGAACCCATTTAAAAGAAGTTCAAGAAATATATCGACTGATCTAAAGGAATTGGGTACTCAAACTTTTCAAAAATTCAGAAATTTTCGTGAGTTATAAAACACGAGATTTGTCAAAAAAACTTTTCATTTTTTAACCCCTTTAAAATAAGCGCACGCAATCTATCGACTGATGTAAAAAATTTGTCGACTCAAATTTTCTGAAAAATCAGAAATTTTTGTGAGTTACAGGGAACCAGATTTTGTCGAAAAAACTAGCAGTTTTTGAACCCATTTAAAATAAGTTCAAGAAATATATCGACTGATCTAAAGAAATTGGGTACTCATACTTTTCCAAAATTCAGAAATTTTTGTGTGTTATAAAACACGAGATTTGTCAGAAAAACTTGTCATTTTTTAACCCATTTAAAATAAGTGCACGCAATCGATCTACCGATGTAAAAAAATTGTCGATTCAAATTTTCTGAAAAATCAAAAAATTTTTGAGTTACAGGGCACGAGATTTTGTCGAAAAAACTAGCAGTTTCTCAACCCATTTAAAATATGTTCAAGAAATATATCGACTGATCTAAAGGAATTGGGTACTCAAACTTTTAAAAAATTCAGAAATTTTCGTGTGTTATAAAACACGAGATTTGTCAAAAAAACTTGTCATTTTTTAACCCATTTAAAATAAGTGCAAGCAATCGATCTACTGATGTAAAAAAATTGTCCACTCAAATTTTCTGAAAAATCAGAAATTTTTGTGAGTTATACAGCACGAGATTTTGTGGAAAAAACTGGCAGTTTTTGAACCCATTTAAAAGAAGTTCAAGAAATATATCGACTGATCTAAAGGAATTGGGTACTCAAACTTTTCAAAAATTCAGAAATTTTCGTGAGTTATAAAACACGAGATTTGTCAAAAAAACTTTTCATTTTTTAACCCCTTTAAAATAAGCGCACGCAATCTATCGACTGATGTAAAAAATTTGTCGACTCAAATTTTCTGAAAAATCAGAAATTTTTGTGAGTTACAGGGAACCAGATTTTGTCGAAAAAACTAGCAGTTTTTGAACCCATTTAAAATAAGTTCAAGAAATATATCGACTGATCTAAAGAAATTGGGTACTCATACTTTTCCAAAATTCAGAAATTTTTGTGTGTTATAAAACACGAGATTTGTCAGAAAAACTTGTCATTTTTTAACCCATTTAAAATAAGTGCACGCAATCGATCTACCGATGTAAAAAAATTGTCGATTCAAATTTTCTGAAAAATCAAAAAATTTTGTGAGTTATAGAGCACGAGATTTTGTGGAAAAAACTATTTGTATTTGAACCCATTTAAAATAAGTTCAAGAAATATATCGACTGATCTAAAAAAATTAGGTAATCAAACTTTTCAAAAATTCAGAAATTTTCGTGGGTTATAAAACACGAGATTTGTCCAAAAAACTTTTCATTTTTTAACCCATTTAAAATAAGTGCACGCAATCTATCGACTGATGTAAAAAACTTGTCGACTCAAATTTTCTGAAAAATCAGAAATTTTTGTGAGTCATACAGCACGAGATTTTGTGGAAAAAACTGGCAGTTTTTTAAACCCTTTAAAATAAGTTCAAGAAAAATATATCGACTGATCTAAAAAAATTGGGTACTCAAACTTTTCAAAAAATTCAGAAATTTTCGTGTTATAAAACACGAGATTTGTCAAGAAAAACTTGTCATTTTTTAACCCATTCAAAATAAGTGCACGCAATCGATCTACTGATGTAAAAAAATTGTCGACTCAAATTTACTGAAAAATCAGAAATTTTTGTGAGTTATAATGCACGAGATTTTGTGGGAAAAACTTTCTGCTTTTGAACCCATTTAAAATAAGTTCAAGAAATATATCGACTGATCTTAAAAAATTGGGTACTCAAACTTTTCGAAAATTCAGAAATTTTCGTGTTATAAAACACGAGATTTGTCAAAAAAAACTTGTCATTTTTTAACCCATTCAAAATAAGTGCACGCAATCGATCTACTGATGTAAAAAAATTGTCGACTCAAATTTACTGAAAAATCAGAAATTTTTGTGAGTTATAATGCACGAGATTTTGTGGGAAAAACTTTCTTTTTTTGAACCCATTTAAAATAAGTTCAAGAAATATATCGACTGATCTAAAAAAATTGGGTACTCAAACTTTTCGAAAATTCAGAATTTTCGTGTTATAAAACACGAGATTTGTCAAAAAAAACTTGTCATTTTTTAACCCATTCAAAATAAGTACACGCAATCTATCTACTGATGTAAAAAAATTGTCGACTCAAATTTTCTGTAAAATCAAAAATTTTTGTGAGTTACAGAGCACGAGATTTTGTCGAAAAAACTAGCAGTTTTTTAACCCATTTAAAATAAGTTCAAGAATATATCGACTGATCTAAACGAATTGGGTACTCAAACTTTTCGAAAATTCAGAAATTTTCGTGTGTTATAAAACACGAGATTTGTCAAAAAAACTTGTCATTTTTCAACCCATTCAAAATAAGTGCACGCAATCGATCTACTGATGTAAAAAAATTGTCGACACAAATTTTCTGAAAAAATAGAAATTTTTGTGAGGTACAGGGAACCAGATTTTGTAGAAAAAACTAGCAGTTTTTCAACCTATTTAAAATAAGTTCAAGAAATATATCGACTGATGTAAAGGAATTGGGTACTCAAACTTTTCAAAAATTCAGAAATTTTCGTGGATTATAAAACACGAGATTTGTCAAAAAAAACTTGTCATTTTTTAAACCATTTAACATAAGTACACGCAATCTATCGACTGATGTAAAAAACTTGTCGACTCAAATTTTCTGAAAAATCAGAAATTTTTGTGAGTTACAGGGCACGAGATTTTGTCGAAAAAACTAGCAGTTTCTCAACCCATTTAAAATATGTTCAAGAAATATATCGACTGATCTAAAGGAATTGGGTACTCAAACTTTTAAAAAATTCAGAAATTTTCGTGTGTTATAAAACACGAGATTTGTCAAAAAAACTTGTCATTTTTTAACCCATTTAAAATAAGTGCAAGCAATCGATCTACTGATGTAAAAAAATTGTCCACTCAAATTTTCTGAAAAATCAGAAATTTTTGTGAGTTATACAGCACGAGATTTTGTGGAAAAAACTGGCAGTTTTTGAACCCATTTAAAAGAAGTTCAAGAAATATATCGACTGATCTAAAGGAATTGGGTACTCAAACTTTTCAAAAATTCAGAAATTTTCGTGAGTTATAAAACACGAGATTTGTCAAAAAAACTTTTCATTTTTTAACCCCTTTAAAATAAGCGCACGCAATCTATCGACTGATGTAAAAAATTTGTCGACTCAAATTTTCTGAAAAATCAGAAATTTTTGTGAGTTACAGGGAACCAGATTTTGTCGAAAAAACTAGCAGTTTTTGAACCCATTTAAAATAAGTTCAAGAAATATATCGACTGATCTAAAGAAATTGGGTACTCATACTTTTCCAAAATTCAGAAATTTTTGTGTGTTATAAAACACGAGATTTGTCAGAAAAACTTGTCATTTTTTAACCCATTTAAAATAAGTGCACGCAATCGATCTACCGATGTAAAAAAATTGTCGATTCAAATTTTCTGAAAAATCAAAAAATTTTGTGAGTTATAGAGCACGAGATTTTGTGGAAAAAACTATTTGTATTTGAACCCATTTAAAATAAGTTCAAGAAATATATCGACTGATCTAAAAAAATTAGGTAATCAAACTTTTCAAAAATTCAGAAATTTTCGTGGGTTATAAAACACGAGATTTGTCCAAAAAACTTTTCATTTTTTAACCCATTTAAAATAAGTGCACGCAATCTATCGACTGATGTAAAAAACTTGTCGACTCAAATTTTCTGAAAAATCAGAAATTTTTGTGAGTCATACAGCACGAGATTTTGTGGAAAAAACTGGCAGTTTTTTAAACCCTTTAAAATAAGTTCAAGAAAAATATATCGACTGATCTAAAAAAATTGGGTACTCAAACTTTTCAAAAAATTCAGAAATTTTCGTGTTATAAAACACGAGATTTGTCAAAAAAAACTTGTCATTTTTTAACCCATTCAAAATAAGTGCACGCAATCGATCTACTGATGTAAAAAAATTGTCGACTCAAATTTACTGAAAAATCAGAAATTTTTGTGAGTTATAATGCACGAGATTTTGTGGGAAAAACTTTCTGCTTTTGAACCCATTTAAAATAAGTTCAAGAAATATATCGACTGATCTTAAAAAATTGGGTACTCAAACTTTTCGAAAATTCAGAAATTTTCGTGTTATAAAACACGAGATTTGTCAAAAAAAACTTGTCATTTTTTAACCCATTCAAAATAAGTGCACGCAATCGATCTACTGATGTAAAAAAATTGTCGACTCAAATTTACTGAAAAATCAGAAATTTTTGTGAGTTATAATGCACGAGATTTTGTGGGAAAAACTTTCTGCTTTTGAACCCATTTAAAATAAGTTCAAGAAATATATCGACTGATCTTAAAAAATTGGGTACTCAAACTTTTCGAAAATTCAGAAATTTTCGTGTTATAAAACACGAGATTTGTCAAAAAAAACTTGTCATTTTTTAACCCATTCAAAATAAGTGCACGCAATCTATCTACTGATGTAAAAAAATTGTCGACTCAAATTTTTTGTAAAATCAAAAAATTTTGTGAGTAATAGAACACGAGATTATGTGGAAAAAACTATTTGTTTTTTAACCCATTTAAAATAAGTTCAAGAAATAAATCGACTGATCTAAAAAAATTGGGTATTCAAACTTTTCAAAAATTCAGAAATTTTCCTGGGTTGTAAAACACGAGATTTGTCCAAAAAACTTGTCATATTTTAACCTATTTAAAATAAGTGCACGCAATCTATCGACTGATGTAAAAAACTTATCGACTCAAATTTTCTGAAAAATCAGAAATTTTTGTGAGTAATAGAGCACGAGATTTTGTGGAAAAAACTATTTGTTTTTGAACCCATTTAAAATAAGTTCAAGAAATAAATCGACTGATCTAAAAAAATTGGGTAATCAAACTTTTAAAAAATTCAGAAATTTTCGTGGGTTATTGATAAGTCGGGTTTGTACCGACTTATTCGTTTAACTTGTTTGATCTTTTGTATAAATTCTCTGTAAAACTTGTGATAAAACTGGTGCAATCCGATGAAATGTTGAGAATTTGCTAAGTGTAGCATTTTTGTTATGAAAGTAATCATTTTTGAGCTATGAAGCACACTTGGGCACGCACCAACACTCGCACACTTGCACATTTCGTTTACACATTTTCACCCGCGGATTTGTACACACTGTTATTCACACACTTAGGTAGATAAATTGCTCCGAGTCTCGCCCCACTCATGCTCCCAAGCTTCACTCGCACAGGCACATTTAAAGCCAAGCATGCACACCCATTTGAAGGCACCAACTGTTTGATAATTTGCTCATCCAATGTTTATCAGTTGACCTCACTACTTTTGTTGACTGAACTTTTTCAGACACTTGGCATTCCCCCATAATAAGGAATAAGTTTCCAGGAAGCAACAACGGACACGTGTCACTCTCCCCGCGGAAGGAGGAAATTTCCAAGAAACATCATCAACATTTCCAAGGGGAGAGATGTATAAAAGGCGGAGGAAACCTCAAAGAAAAAGGACTTTTGGGAGGAGCTTTTGGGTAGAGAGCCAGAAACGGAGATCAATCAAGAGAGTTAGGGTTTCAAGAGAAAAAGGAAATCAGAGTGGAGATCATTCCATTTTATCTTTCTGTAATAGCTATGTTTGATCTGGCTTTGTCAAACTTGTTTTCAAAGCCGATCAACATGATTGGCTAAACATTAGGTTGTTGCTTTGAGGGATTAAGTGTTATGACTCTAAATTGATTTGAGACATTTGTTTTGCATATTACGTGTTTGATATTGTTTCTTATATCTTGTTGATGCTTTATTTCAATTCTTACTCACTCACGCCTAGGCCCTTTATATGACTTGCAGTACCCCTGAGGTCAATTTAGTGCTATTAATGGAAATTGAAATAACATCACTGGAATAAGGGACAACTTGAATGAGTCCTATGATCTGTCTAAGGATGCAACGTCAGTTGTGCATTACCAATGACAATTGAAGTTAATGTAATGGAAAGACTTAGGATTATTTGACATTAGAACTTGGACTTCGGTTGACTGTCTTGTCCAAGGGAGTTGGGGTTCTAGTGTCAAGTAGGGATCGGGAATTAGGAAGCTGATCCTAGGTCTTGCCCTACCAAGGGAAGATGAGAGGAGCAGGGTGAATTAGGATTGTGAGTCTTATAAGGAGATCAACCCTAAGTTCACTAGAAGAACGATCCCCTCATTCATGTTCTTACACTAGTCAAGGATAATCAAATAGAGTCGTCACACTGACCTACCTCAAGGCAACACCATTTCACTTCTTGATTGACTTACGTCTTTGCTCATACTTGCTGCCTGTTTTATTGAACACTTTTTATTCTATCACCTCTACAATTCTTAATTCAGTCCACTTCCTGTTGGATACGATCCCGCTTGCCACTACAACTAGTTTTGGTGATATTGGGTAAAATTGCAAGGGTAGACGACGCTCTTGCCAATTTTTGGCGCCACTGCCGGGGAGAGGCAGGATGTCAAGAGTTGATTTTGTGATAGTTTTGAGTTTTTTGGTCTTCTAGTTTTGATGTTTTAGTTGCTATTTTGCATTTAGTTATGTTCATCGTTTTGTGTTATTTTGCATTTTCGTATATTGGTTGTTGTTCCAAATATGTCTTGGGTTGTTGGGGATCATCTTGAGCTTGTTCATATTGACCCACCAATTGTGGTGGATGAAACACAACCACAATCTAGACTATTTGATGCCTTCTTTCCATTAGAGTGTTGGGAGTCCCTTGAGTCTCAATTAGTCAATTTGAATTGTAAATTAAATGTTGTTCAAACTACTTGGGGATATATTGTTGCTCACTGCAGGAGCTATATTGAAGTGGTGTTTGAGCATCATAAAGGCTATGAAGGGCCATGGCTAATCAAAGATCAAAGCAATAAATTGTTGGAGACTTTGGATGCACTTATTGAGAAAAGACAATCAAGATTGGATTCAATTAATGCAACTTGGAGACATAGTGAGGTAAAATTTGGTGAAAATTCCTCTTCTACATGCATTATTGAAGGGAAGCATTCCTCAAATATTGACTTGAGTAACAATGAATTTACATTGCATGAGGACATTGTCAATATAACGGGTTGTTGGAAAAAAGCATTATGGTTTATGAGATCTCTTGACCTCCAACAGGACTTTGATGTCTTTAGACCCTACATATATGCTTCTAATGTTGATTGTCTAAATTGTGAGCAAACGTTTCCAAGTAGTCACTATGTTGGTTTGAATGATGAGAATTTGATGATTTGTAAAGAAGTAACTAACATAGTGCGATCTTGCTTTGTTGATGCATACATTGATGAGCTTATCGTCAAGTTTGATAAATCATTGTGTGCAAAGCCAGTTGTTGAGCCTTGTAGGGAAGAATGGACTGGTAGGGATGAGACACCAATGTTTCCAACTGAAGTTGAATCATTGAAAGTAGTCCCAACATGCATAATGGAAGAAGAAGAAGAGGTGCCTATCCTGGAGGAACAACAATGGTACAAGGTGGAATTCACAGAAGTTGTTCATCAAGTTCATGAGCTCAAGCACCTTCTCAAGAGCTTGCAAAATTTGCTCCACAAAAGAAAAAGGAGTGCTTATGAGAGATCATTTTTCTGGTACAGAGATGGCTATTCTGAATCTTGAAGGAGGAGGCTTCATGAATAAAGTCTAGCTGGAGACTGAATAAATCCAGATCTACTCACTTTACTTTTCTTGAATAAGTTGTTGTTTGAATTCTTACCTTGATTTTGTTTTTGGTTTTGTCTTACTAGAGTTTCTCTTATGTGCAGGAGCCTCAAATAAAAGCCACTCAAATGCTAAGTGAGGGGGTGTCTTCAAAGTGCTGTTAAAATGACCCATTGTACACCACCAAGACCCAAGGTTATGGTGTGGCACTAACTTGCACACCACACTTTTCCTCTACTCTTTTACACATCACAAGTCACAACTCACATACGCACAGTCTATTTATGTATCACCACCACTTTAACACCTAGTTCCCAACAAGTCACCATTCACTCATGGTCATACAACAGAAGGTATGAGCTCATTCCCTGATACTTTATTGAATTCTATTCTCTATGGGAAATACCTTCTTGATCTTTCATGGTCTTATTTGAGGTGAAGGTGTTTAGTTGGTTGGGTTTTCATACGTGTTATAGAAAGTGTGAGTGGTAATCATGTGAAGTTTAAAATTGCCATGAACATGATGCATTATTGGGACGCCTTTATTGCATGAAGTTCTACTCTAGAATGGAATACATGGTTAGTGTGCATACATAAATACATGATTTACAATTCATACAGTGAGTTGTGTGCTTTTGATGCAAGGATTTATGAGTTCAAGTGTGGGGGTGTGCAAGTGCCAGGACACTCAAGCATAACCCATGATTGTGGGTACTTTGAGTAGGAGAGTGGTGATGAAAGAGGGGATGAATGCACATACGGGGAAACAATAGAAATGTTTAACCCCCTTTTCCGGGATTCTCTCGATTTTCCAGCCAACCGCCTCCTCCAGGAACATAAATTGGGTAGACTATTTCCTTTTACACAATGGGGACCATTGCTAATTTTAAGTGTGGGGGGAGGCCCGGCCTTGATGCTTGTGTGAATGTGCCTTGGTTGCATTATTCTGAATGTGTGTTAATCGTCTTATGCCTTATGTGATGTGTTGCAGGGTGCAGTGGTGGTGTTTAGTATATTAGTAATTTTAAGTATTTTCATTTTTCTAGTATTGTTGTGGGAATGAAAAACAAGGCAGTGACTAGCACTGACCTTGTGGTGTGCTTTAAGTTCTCGGTTGCGATGTAGTGTTTGTTGTATGCTCTAAGTTTTAATGTGAAAGTGTTGATTGTGTTGTGCCAAATTTGCCAACATCCACTCATCACACTTGCACGCCCAATTTACACTCACACTCAAAGATCTCATCAGCAATTTCATAAATGTTACCCTTGTGATGTATGCAAAAATCTTTTTCCCGAGTTAGCAGTTTTCAAGTATTGCGTGAAATTTGCTGAGTAAAGTGCGATGTTAAAGTAAGATAGAACCGCCAGCAATATTTTGACATAGGAGGGCCTTTATGATTCTTTACGTGTATGTGCATTCTACTCGTAAACACTTATTCTTGTATTTTGATTATATAGTCTATTGAAGACACACACGAAACACGAATTTTTGTTGAAATTGTGCAATTGTGAAGAAAAAGCCAATGGGCGAATAAAGGGAAAAAATAGCCACAAAACCCTGGGCAGCCAAGCACCAATGTGCGGCATGAAATACAAATAAGCACCAATGTGCAAGCACACCAATGTGCGAAATAGTTTCTTTACAATGTTCATGTTTAAGTGTTCGTGTGTGTGGACAAAAGGACTGTAGTGCAAGAATTTCTGATTAAGTGTTTTCTTGAGTACTTTGCATAGACAGCGTAGGTATCATAAGTAACCCTCAGCACACACTTGCACGCTGACGGTTTGGTCTTTATTCGTTTCCCTTTACTTGACAAATGGTGTAAATGCAGTAAACTGTAAGCTTGCCCGTATATATATTTCCCTTTGCATGCGAAAAAGTTTATAATGGATAGCTGATGATGTTGCGAGTGTTGAATGTAGATAGGGTAATCACTAGGTGTTGTGTGCTACTTTGCTCGGGACTAGCAAAGATTTAAGTGTGGGGGGATGATAAGTCGGGTTTGTACCGACTTATTCGTTTAACTTGTTTGATCTTTTGTATAAATTCTCTGTAAAAATTGTGATAGATGAACAAGTATGTGTTGAAATGGTGCAATCCGATGAAATGTTGAGAATTTGCTAAGGGTAGCATTTTTGTTATGAAAGTAATCATTTTTGAGCTATGAAGCACACTTGGGCAAGCACCACACCAATCCCCACCCGCACAGCACAAACACAACACACACACACACTATAGACCATGCGGGCGCCTAGGCGCCCGCACATCCACACACGCACACACACTGTGCGGGCGCCAGGCGCCCGCATAGCCACACACTTCCACAAGCTGTGCGGGCGCCAGGCGCCCGCACAGCCATGCACACACGTACACTGTGAGGGCAACAGGAGCCCGCACAGCACACACGCACGCACGGCTGTGCGGGTGCCAGGAGCCCGCACAGCCCACTCACGCACTCACACACGCGGGCGCCTATGCTCCCGCACCAACACTCGCACACTTGCACATTTCGTTTACACATTTTCACCCGCGCACTTGTACACACTGTTATTCACACACTTAGGTAGATAAATTGCTCTGAGTCTCACCCCACTCATGCTCCCAAGCTTCACTCGAACAGGCACATGTAAAGCCAAGAATGCACACCCATTTGAAGGCACCAACTGTTTGATAATTTGCACATCCAATGTTTATCAGTTGACCTCACTACTTTTGTTGACTGAACTTTTTCAGACACTTGGCATTCCCCCATAGGAAGGAAGAAGTTTCCAGGAAGCAACAACGGACACGTGTCACTCTCCCCGCGGAAGGAGGAAATTTCCAAGAAACATCATCAACATTTCCAAGGGGAGAGATGTATAAAAGGCGGAGGAAACCACAAAGAAAAAGGACTTTTGGGCGGAGCTTTTGGGTAGAGAGCCAGAAACGGAGATCAATCAAGAGAGTTAGGGTTTCAAGAGAAAAAGGAGATCAGAGTGGAAATCATTCCATTTTATCTTTCTGTAATAGCTATGTTTGATCTGGCTTTGTCAAACTTGTTTTCAAAGCCGATCAACATGATTGGCTATACATTAGGTTGTTGCTTTGAGGGATTAAGTGTGATGACTCTAAATTGATTTGAGACATTTGTTTTGCATATTACGTGTTTGATATTGTTTCTTATATCTTGTTGATGCTTTATTTCAATGCTTACTCACTCACGCCTAGGCCCTTTATATGACTTGCAGTACCCCTGAGGTCAACTTAGTACTATTAATGGAAATTGAAATAACATCACTGGAATAAGGAACAACTTGAATGAGTCCTATGATCTGTCTAAGGATGCAACGTCAGTTGTGCATTACAAATGACAATTGAAGTTAATGTAACTGAAATACTTAGGATTATTTGAACATTAGAACTTGGACTTCGGTTGACTGTCTTATCCAAGGGAGTTGGGGTTCTAGTGTCAGGTAAGGATCGAGAATTAGGAAGCTGAGCCTAGCTCTTGCCCTACCAAGGGAAGATGAAAGGCGCAGGGTGAATTAGGATTGTGAGTCTTATAAGGAGATCAACCCTAAATTCACTAGAAGAACGATCCCCTCATTCATGTTCTTACACTAGTCAAGGATAATCAAATAGAGTCGTCACAATGACCTACCTCAAGGCAAAACCATTTCACTTCTTGATTGACTTACGCCTTTGCTCATACTTGCTGCCTGCTTTATTGAACACTTTTTATTCTATCACCTCTACAATTCTTAATTCAGTCCTCTCCCTGTTGGATACGATCCTGCTTGCCACTACTACTTGTTTTGGTAATATTGGAGAAAATTGCAAGGGTATACGACGCTCTTGCCAATTTTTGGCGCCGCTGCCGGGGAGAGGCAGACTGTCAAGAGTTGATTTTGTGATAGTTTTGAGTTTTGTGGTCTTCTAGTTTTGATGTTTTAGTTGCTATTTTACATTTAGTTATGTTCATCGTTTTGTGTTATTTTGCATTTTCGTGTATTGGTTGTTGTTCCAAATATGTCTTGGGTTGTTGAGGATCATCTTGAGCTTGTTCATATTGACCCACCAATTGTGGTGGATGATACACAACCACAATCTAGACTATTTGATGCCTTCTTTTCATTAGAGTGTTGGGAGTCCCTTGAGTCTCTATTAGTCGATTTGAATTGTAAATTAAATGTTGTTCAAACTACTTGGGGATATATTGTTGCTCACTGCAGGAGCTATATTGAAGTGGTGTTTGAGCATCATAAAGGCTATGAAGGGCCATGGCTAATCAAAGATCAAAGCAATGAATTGTTGGAGACTTTGGATGCACTTATTGAGAAAAGACAATCAAGATTGGATTCAATTAATGCAACTTGGAGACATAGTGAGGTAAAATTTGGTGAAAATTCCTCTTCTCCATGCATTATCGAAGGGAAGCATTCCTCAAATATTGACTTGAGTAACAATGAATTTACATTGCATGAGGACATTGTCAATATAACTGGTTGTTGGATAAAAGCATTATGGTTTATGAGATCTCTTGACCTCCAAGAGGACTTTGATGTCTTTAGACCCTGCATATATGCTTCTAATGTTGATTGTCTAAATTGTGAGCAAACGTTTCCAAGTAGTCACTATGTTGGTTTGAATGATGAGAATTTGATGATTTGTAAAGAAGTAACTAACATAGTGCGATCTTGCTTTGTTGATGCATACATTGATGAGCTTATCGTCGAGTTTGATAAATCTTTGTGTGCAAAGCCAGTTGTTGAGCCTTGTAGGGAAGAATGGACTGGTAGGGATGAGACACCAATGTTTCCAACTGAAGTTGAACCATTGAAAGTAGTCCCAACATGCATAATGGAAGAAGAAGAAGAGGTGCCTATCCTGGAGGAACAGCAATGGTACAAGGTGGAATTCACAGAAGTTGTTCCTCAAGTTCATGAGCTCAGGCACCTTCTCAAGAGCTTGCAAAATTTGCTCTACAAAAGAAAAAGGAGTGCTTATGAGAGAGCATTTTTCTGGTACAAAGATGGCTATTCTGAATCTTGAAGGAGGAGGCTTCATGAATAAAGTCTAGCTGGAGACTAAATAAATCCAGATCTACTCACTTTACTTTTCTTGAATAAGTTGTTGTTTGAATTCATAGCTTGATTATGTTTTTGGTTTTGTCTTACTAGAGTTTCTCTTATGTGCAGGAGCCTCAAATAAAAGCCACTCAAATGCTAAGTGAGGGGGTGTCTTCAAAGTGCTGTTAAAATGACCCATTGTACACCACCAAGACCCAAGGTTATGGTGTGGCACTCACTTGCACACCACACTTTTCCTCTACTCTTTTACACATCACAAGTCACAAGTCACATACGCACAGTCTATTTATGTATTACCACCACTTTAACACCTAGTTCCCAACAAGTCACCATTCACTCATGTTCATACAACAGAAGGTATGAGCTAATTCCCTGATACTTTATTGAATTCTATTCTCTATGGAAAATACCTTCTTGATCTTTCATGGTCTTACTTGAGGTGAAGGTGTTTAGTTGGTTGGGTTTTCATACGTGTTATAGAAAGTGTGAGTGGTAATCCTGTGAAGTTTAAAATTGCCATGAACATGATGCATTATTGGGACGCCTTTATTGCATCAAGTTCTACTCATAGAATGGAATACATGCGTTAGTGTGCATACATAAATACAATGAATTACAATTCATACAGTGAGTTTGTGTGCTTTTGTCATGCAAGGATTTATGAGTCCAGTGTGGGGGTGTGCAAGTCCAGGACACTCAAGCATTAACCCATGATTGTGGATACTTTGAGTAGGAGAGTGGTGATGCAAGAGGGGATGAATGCACATACGAAGAAACAATAGAAAGTGTCAACCCCCTTTTCCGGGATTCTCTCGATTTTCCAGGCAACCGCCTCCTCCAGGAACATAAATTGGGTAGACTGTTTCCTTTTACACAAGGGGACCATTTGCTAATTTAAGTGTGGGGGGAGGCCGGCCTTGATGCTTGTGTGAATGTGCCTTGGTTGCATTATTCTGAATGTGTGTTAATCGTCTTATGCTTATGGATGTGTTGCAGGGGTGAGTGGTCGTGTTTAGTATATTAGGTAATTTTAAGTATTTTCATTTTTCTAGTATTGTTGTGGGAATGAAAACAAGGCAATGGACTAGCACTGACCTTGTGGGTGTGCTTTTAAGTCTCGGTTGCGATGTAGTGTGTATTGTTATGCTCTAATAGTTTTAATGTGAAAGTTGTTGATTGTGGTTGTGCCAAATTGCCAACAGCACTCATCACACTCGCAACGCCGCCAATTTACACTCACACTCAAAGATCTCATCAGCAATTTCATAAATGTTACCCTTGTGATGTATGCAAAAATCTTTTTCGCGAGTTAGCAGTTTTCAAGTATTGCGTGAAATTTGCTGAGTAAAGTGCGATGTTAAAGTAAGATAGAACCGCCAGCAATATTTTGACATAGGAGGGCCTTTATGATTCTTTACGTGTATGTGCATTCTACTCGTAAACACTTATTCTTGTATTTTGATTATATTGTCTATTGAAGACACACACGAACACGAATTTTTGTTGAAATTGTGCAATTGTGAAGAAAAAGCCAATGGGCGAATAAAGGGAAAAAATAGCCACAAAACCCTGGGCAGCCAAGCACCAATATGCGGCATGAATTACAAATAAGCACCAATGTGCAAGCACACCAATGTGCGAAATAGTTTCTTTACAATGTTTATGTTTAAGTGTTCGTGTGTGTGGACAAAAGGACTGTAGTGCAAGAATTTCTGATTAAGTGTTTTCTTGAGTACTTTGCATAGACAGCGTAGGTATCATAAGTAACCCTCAGCACACACTTGCACGCTGACGGTTTGGTCTTTATTCGTTTGCTAGGTGTTGTGTGCTACTTTGCTCGGGACTAGCAAAGATTTAAGTGTGGGGGGATGATAAGTCGGGTTTGTACCGACTTATTCGTTTAACTTGTTTGATCTTTTGTATAAATTCTCTGTAAAAATTGTGATAGATGAACAAGTATGTGTTAAAATGGTGCAATCCGATGAAATGTTGAGAATTTGCTAAGTGTAGCATTTTTGTTATGAAAGTAATCATTTTTGAGCTATGAAGCACACTTGGGCACAGCACAAACACAACACACACACACACTATAGAACATGCGGGCGCCTAGGCACCCGCACACCCACACACGCACACACACTGTGCGGGTGCCAGGCGCCCGCACAGCCCACTCACGCACGCACACACGCGGGCGCCTATGCGCCCGCACCAACACTCGCACACTTGCACATTTCGTTTACACATTTTCACCCGCGCATTTGTACACACTGTTATTTACACACTTAGGTAGATAAATTGCTCTGAGTCTCACCCCACTCATGCTCCCAAGCTTCACTCGCACAGGCACATTTAAAGCCAAGCATGCACACCCATTTGAAGGCACCAACTGTTTGATAATTTGCACATCCAATGTTTATCAGTTGACCTCACTACTTGATACGAATGGAGTAGGATGAAGTCCAATCCACACGAATTTTCCACAACTTCGGATCGTTGTGCACCAAAAACTCAATTCAAGAATCAACAAAATACAATACGGAAAAGAGATATGGAACGAAAAGGCAAGATTAAAATTAACCTAACCCCAACGTTAACACAAATTGAATCAGTTCAACTAATGTAAATCAAAAGTTTAAACCTATCAAGTTTGGCCGGTTCTATAAATCTAGAACTTGTAAGCTTTACCTAAAGTTCCTCACTTAAGGTTTGGCGGGTCTTATGAAATACTCAAGAATAACTCACGTTGATGATGTCAAATTTAATTTAGCAAAGCCAAAATTCTTTCAATTCAACATGAGTAAAAACGTTACATAGCTCCTCCTCATCCTCATCATTGGATGCATCATCATCATCATAATGGAATTTTTCGTGAGGCAAAACTCTTAGATGCGGTTTGCTTAGATTCAGATTGCATGTTGTCAATTTTGATGTTCAACTTGTTGATCATGTCAAAGATCACATCATTAGTAAACTTTTGGTCTACTTGTGATTTTGGTTGTTCATCACCTTTCTCCATTGGTACCTGTAATTTAGTAAAGAAATTCAAGAAATATATATAGATATAGCTCTCGAGTTCTCACAATTTGGTGAGTAGTTACTCTCCTCTCTAGTGTATTGATGAGGTGAATTTATTCACCGGTTATGTAGGGTTTATACTTAATTCTTTGAACGTTCTTGTACGTTTTTACTCGTTTTAGTGTTGTAATTGTTGGTTTGTTGACCGTGGTGTGCGTTTGGAAGCGGGAGATCATAAGGAGTCAAATCGGACGCAAAGTGGAGGAAAAATAGAAGAAAGATCGCGAAATTATTGAAGAAACTCTCCACGTCGCGACGTCAAACCCTTCACGTCGCGACGTGGGTGCACGTCGCGGCGTAGACACTCCACGTCGCGACGTTAAAAATGCAATTTTTGGTGGAATTTTTGGACAAATTTTGAGAAACTTCCAGAGAGCCACGTCGCGACGTCGGGACCCTTCCCAAGTCGACTTGCCGCGACGTCGCGACGCCAGACCCTCCACGTCGCGACGTGCGCGGACGTTTTGACGCGCGATCATGGACGTCGAGACGTCAGGGAACAAGCAGTTTTTCGACCTAATTTGTGGAAATTTACGATTTTGGCCCACTTTAAGTTTTCTTTTCCAACAAGGAATTCCTTAAGGACTTATGTGCGAATATTTTCATAGAATAACTATAAATAGGGCTAGAGTTACAGCTTTTGAGGGGGGTGACAACTTTGAGAGAGATTAAGCAAGGGTTTTAATTCTTTGTAATAGCTAGGGTTTCATTCTTTTAGCTATTCACGGAGAATTGAAGCTGTACGGATTGGGAACATTGTTGAGTATTGATTTCATTAATTAAGAGACAAATATTTCATCTACGGATTCTCTACTCAAGGTGTTATCTTTCTTTTTAATTTATGTTTTCAAGATTGTGCTTAAACATTAATATCATGATGATGTTTGATTTAGCCATGCTTCGTTAAATCTATTGTGCTCCCGGGATTATGAATAAGGGTTTGTGTACTTAATTTACATGCTAAGTTCTATCATATGGTCTTTATTGAATATGTTTTGCTGTGTTCTTCATAATTATGCATGATTTGGCCGGATTATGTATGATGAATATTTGTTTAAAGTACAATAAATTATTTAGAGATAACTTGCTTTAATCTTACCTCTCACCACAAAGGAGGATTTGAGTGGGTTGTTTGGAATCTTTTGTGGGTTGGTTGTGAATTTATTAGATTGATTTTACCTTAGCTCTTGTCTCTCGTCACAAAGGAGGAGTTAGGGGGATTAGTTTAGCATTAGCGTGACTAGTTCGGGCGTTGCCTCCGCCACAAAGGAGCGCGTTGAACTTGAGGGTTTGGTTGAGTTGGTAGTTGCATTAGATTCCGGGATTAATTAAGGAAGTAAACCTTGCCTCTCGCCAACAAAGGAGGATTTAATGAATTAGTTAATATCTAAATATGTAAAGTGCCTAAATCATTCCTTGGCCTCTCGCCCACAAATGAGGGCGTGAGTTATGTATTTACCCTTGATTTGTATGACCAAAGATAGGGATGTATGCATGTGCTTTTTAAAATAACCCCTAAACTATAATCTCGGGAGTACACTTGCTTAATTTGAAATTTTAAATCAAATCACCCTCCTTTATTTTAGTTATTTGTTCTTTGCTTATGATACGAATGGAGTAGGATGAAGGTCCCAATCCCACACGAATTTTCCACAAGTTCGGATCGTTGTGCACCAAAAACACAAATTCAAGAAACAAGAACACAATTTTGCGGAAAAGAAGATATGGAAACGAAAAGGCAAGATTAAAATTAACCTAACCCCAACGTTAACACTAATTGATTCAGTTTAACAATTGTAAATCAATTAATTAAACCTATCAAGTTTGGCCGGTTCTATAAATCTAGAACTTTGTAAGCTTTACATAAAGTTCCTCACTTAAGGTTTGGCGGGTCTTATGAATTACTCAAGAATAATTCACGTTGGTGATGTCCAAATTTTAATTTAGCAAAGCCAAAATTCTTTCAATTCAACATGTGTAAAACGTTACATAGCTTTCCCTTTATAGGGAGTAATTCGGCTTTCCTAAGAGAAAAAGCAAATAAAACCCTAACTTGACTCCTAAACTAACTAACATACTAATCCTTTTCTAAAAAGGATTTGTGACACACATAAGCTAATCCTTTTCCAAAAAGGATTGGTGTCTCACGTTTTCTTCTTAAAGGTGGCCAAACACAATTTGGCTTCCTTTGTTTCCTAAACTTAAACAAATACTAAAATCGTTTTGCCTTGAAGAAGCAAAAATTCGATTTTACTTTCTAAAACTTACTTTCCTAATTATCATGCAAGATAATTGGGCCAAGTAATACCTTATTAAAACTTAATAAAAAAACGCCAATTAAGCCCATATAATCGTTAAGCTGGACTTAATTAAAAACAACATAATAAACCTAAAATATATTAAAAAGGGCGTGATCCATTTCAAAGCCAAAACACGCCTTCTTCTTGGACTTTAATATTTCGGCCTTCACATTATTCTTTCAAGGTGGATCATAAATTGTTATTGAAGAAATATGCCAAAGTACTTCATCTTGAGATGGTTGGTGTCGAACTCCTTTGAACATTGGCCATCAACTCACAATGTGTTGATAACAATACTTGTAATGCTTCCTTCATCCTCTTGCTCCTTGATCTTGTCATTGGACCACCAAGAATTGCTAAGGGATCATGGGAAGCTGGATTTGGCAATGTGGACTCGGGCTCATTCCTATCATTCCCTCCCTCCTCGAAGGATCGTCCTCGAATCACCTACATCAATATAAACTCAAATCAGAAACATTGAAGTAGATGAAACATTACCATACTTCACTAGGTAGTTCGGTTCTATATGCATTGTCTCCAATCCTTTCCAAGACTTTGAAAAGCGACCATCTCCTCTTGGATGAAGTTTAGATTTCCTCTTTTCAGGAAACCTTTCCTTCCTCAAGTGAATCCAAACCCAAATCTCCAGGTTTCGAAAATCACTTGTCTTCTGCCCTTGTTGGCTTGTTTGCATATTGCTCATTACGCCTTTGAATATTTTTTGTAAACCTTTTCATGCAACTTCCCTTACAAAATCAGCTTTAGCTTTACCTTCCACATTAACAAACTCATTAATAGGAAGAGGCAAAATATCAAGGGGAGTTAAAAGGATTAAATCCATACACAACTTCAAAGGCGAATAACCAGTAGAACTATGAACAGTTCGTTATATGCAAATTCAAGTGTGGCAAACAATTCCCCAATTCTTTAAGTTTTTCTGAATGATAGCACGAAGCAAATTAGACAATTTACGATTTTACTACTTCTGTTTGACCATCAGTCTGTGGATGTGCAACAGTAGAAAACAATAATTTTGTGCCTAATTTATTCCAATGTGTACGCCAAAAATGTGACAAAAACTTGACATCTCTATCACTGACCAATACTCTTAGGAATTCCATGCAAACGTACAATATCCTTAAAGAAAAGGTCAGCAATTTTGGTAGCATCATTAGATTTAGAACATGCAAGGAAGTGAGCCATTTTACTAAATCTATCAACCACAACAAAAATGTTATCATTACCAGTGCGTGATCTAGGTAACCCTAACACAAAATCATTAGATATGTCAATCCAAGGGTTGCTAGGACAGGCAGAGGTTGATACGAACCATGAGGCATACTTTGGACTTAGCCATGGCTTACACACAATACATTTTCAAAACAAACACTTTTAAACCATCTTTAATCATGTTAGGCCAATAAAAGGTGCTCATATCAAAACCAGGAAAGTGGTTTTAACAATACCAAAATGCCCACCATTAACCCTCCCCCATGGGTTTCTATTAAGCAAGTAAATCACGAATGGGAACATGAGGGAATGCACAATTTATCCTGCGAAACACTATGAAACCATCATGACAAAAATTAACTCACCATTCGGCCTTATTGAACAAAAGACTCATAAGAATCGGACAAAGTCAAACATCTTCCTTAATAACAAAGTCTTGAAATCCCAATTCAAATCAAAGTAGCTTTGCATGTCAACAGCGCTAAATAAAGCATATCTCCTAGATAAAAGCTTCATAGCTACTACATTCTCTTGACCAAGATTATAGAATTAATCACATAAGAAAAGTTTCAATGAATTCCAACCATTTTGCATGTCTCTTATTCAACTTACCTTGAGTCTTTAAGAATTTGAGACTTTCATGATCAGAATGGATTATGAATTATTTTGGCCATAAGTAGTGTTGCCAAACCTGCAATGACCTTACCAATGCATACAACTCCTTGTCATAAGTTGCATACTTTAAAGATGCCCCATTAAGCTTTTCACTGAATTAAGCCACGGGCCTTGATTCCTGCATAAGAACAGCACCAATACCAATCCCGGAGGCATCACAGTGTATCTCAAAAGCTTTATTGAAATTCGGTAAAGCAAGTAAAGGGGCATGAGTCAATTTATACTTCAAAGTGTTAAAGGCGTTTTCATGTTCTTTATTCCATGCAAAGGTGATATTCTTTTTAACAAGTTCATTTAAAGGTGCAGCATGGAAACTAAAGTCTTTAACAATCTCCTATAAGAACTTGCTAATCCATGAAAACTTCTTACCTCAATAGCCTTTTGTGGTCCTCGGTCAATCTATGATTGCCTTGACTTTTGGACTCATCATACAGCAATGCCCTTGAGAACTACAACCATAAACCCAAAAAGTAATAGATTCCAAAACAAGAAAGAACATTTTTCACGGTTAGCATATAATTGGTTCTCACGCAATATAGCAAAACACAGAGTTTTAAAATGTTCAACATGCTCATCAAGTGATTTGCATATATCAAGAGATCATCAAGTAAGACTACCTCAAACTTTCCAATGAAATGACCGAAAAAACATGGTTCATAAGCCTCATGAAAGTACTAGGTAGCACTAGATAAAACCAAAAAGGCATAACTACACCATCATAACAACCATACTTTGTTTTTAAAAGCAGTTTTCCATTCATCTCCCTTCTTTCATTCGTATTTGGTATACCCCACTTTTTCAAATCAACTTTGGAAAATATGGAAGATCCATGCAATTCATCAAGCATATCATGCTAATCTAGGAATGGATGTCTATACTTAATGGTAATCTTATTAACAGCACGGGCAATCTACACACATTCCGCCAAGTATCATCCTTTTTAGGGACTAAGATAACAGGAACTGAACATGGACTAAGAGACTCACGCACAATACCTTTGTCAAGGAGTTCATCCACTTGACGTTGAATCTCTTTTGTTTCCTCCGGATTTGCTCTATAAGCTGGTCGGTTTGGAATTTGAGCTCCTGGGATGAAATCAATTTGGTGCTCAATGCCACGAATAGGTGGTAAACCTATTGGTAACTCCTCGGGAAACACATCACTATATTCCTGCAAAAGAGAGTACACGGCACTAGGCAAGAAGCAAGGTGTATCACTGTCAAACAACAAGTATAAGTTCCTTGCTAAACATTAAGTATAAGGATTGCCTATTAATCAATGCTCTCTTAATCTCATTAGAAGAAGCAAAACAACAAGATTTCTTATTAACTACCTCTCGGCCTAAATTAGATTTTTCGTTTTGTTGTTTTTCTAGTTCCTTCTTCTTCTTAGCTTCATTTATATCTTTACAAGTTTGTGCAATTCGAGTTTGATCTTCAAAAACTTGAGCAGGAGTTAAAGCATGAAGACTATACTTTTTACCATTATGCACAAAACTGTAAAAAATTTTCTTGGCATGATAAAGCACATCACAATCAAATTGCCAAGGTCTACCAAGTAAAACATGACTAGCCTCCATTGGAACAACATCACATAAACAGTATCAACATATTTACCAATGGTGAAAGAAAACTTTACTTGTTTAGTGACACGAGTTTCAACTGAATTATTTAGCCATTGAAGCCTATATGGTTTTGGATGTTTCATGCAATTCAAATTCAGTTTGTTAACAAGTAAGGTGCTCGCCACATTTGTGCAACTACCACTATCAATAATCACACTACAAACCATGTTTTGCACTAAACAGCGTGTGTGAAATATGTTATCACGTTGCATCAAATCATTATCTTCCAAAGGTTGAACATTAAGAACACGACGAGAAACTAAAGAAAAGTTACCAACTGAATAGGTCGGCTCATCAAGCTTTTCACCCTCATCACTTTGATCATCTTGGTACTTTTCTTCAAGAGGTGGTATGTCGGCACAATCATCATCACTTACCACTTCTCCAGTATCTAAAGTAATCATGATCCGGGCAGTAGGACAATTGGCTTGCAAGTGACCATAGCCTTGACATTTAAAACATCTAATATCCCTCAATCTTGGAGCAGAAGTTGTCGCCGGTTTAGGGGCATTTTCAGCAGCTTTGGGGATTGATTTTGGGACATAAGGAGGCGCACTAGATGGCTGGTTTGAGGTAAATTGCCACGGTTTTGTTGGTGGAGTGAAAGGGGCTAATTTAGGTTTCAAATCCCTTTGTCATGGTGGATTCTGTTGTGTGAACCTGTTCTTACATTTCATGTGCCTTTCAATCTTAATAGCTTTATGAACAAGCTCATTAATATCAACATAAGATTGTAAATCAACATGATAAGACAATTCAGAATTCATACCTCTAAGAAATCTTTCAATTGTTGAATCGGGATCTTCACGAACATTGGCCTTGATCATGAGAGCTTCCATCTCATGGTAGTATTCCTCCATGGTTTTGTTTCCTTGCACAAGGGAGTGCAATTTTCTGTTGAGCTCTCGGCTATAATGTGATGGAACATACTTCTTCCTCTTAAGCGCTTTCATTTGCTTCCAAGTTTGAATAGGTGGTTCGTCATCTTCACGTCTAGATCTCATTACCTTATCCCACCACAAACTTGCATAATCCTTGAGGTGCATGAAGGCTAGGCGATACCTCTTATGTTCGGGATAGCTATTACATTCAAAGAAGTGTTCAAGCTCACGAACCCAATCAAAATAAGCTTCCAGATCTGCTTTACCATGGAAAGTAGGCAATGTTAGTTTAACTCCACTAATTGACAAATCAGATTTCTTACCATCTTTAGGAGAATCCATGAACTCCTCATTCTCCTCATCACTAGGCTCGGCTTCTTCATGTTTATTCTGTCGAGAAGTAGAACCTTTTTTTGGTGAAGGAAAAATGGTTAAATTATCAATCTTTAGATTGAGCTTTCGGATCATGTCAAATAGAACATCATTAACATATTTTTGATCCGTTTGGGGTTGTCCTTGAGGTGTTTTATCATCTCCCTCCATTGTTCCTGCAAGTTAGTAAAAACAACAAAAGATAGCAAAATAAAAACCTCTCGGGTTCTCACTTTTGGTGAGTAATACTCTCCTCTCTAGTGTAATGGCTTTTCTCGTGTATACCCTATCTAAATACTCTCAATGAATCTCTCAAAGTAATTGAAGCTTACTGTTTGTCGATTTTAAGAACAAGTCTCAACCAATTAGTTCAAACAAATCAATTCACAAAAGCAAAACCAATGAAGTTTGAAAAGAAAAATTCACGTCACAAGAAGATTTTAAGATGACGTATGGGGTATAAACAGATTAACTTCAGAAAGCTACGAATTCAGAAACTAGAGAAGATAACAAGAAGATGTGTTTTTGAATCACTCAATTCCGATTAAAAATGAGAAAGTTTTGAAGGTTTGAAGTTATAGTACATAGAAACTCTCTGCCGAGTTTCGAACGGTAGAACAAAGGTTCGGACGGCCGAAAGTGGCGTCCGAAACTTTGTTAAAAAAATTTCAAATCTCTGTCGAGGATCGGACGGTAGTTTCGGACGGGTCAGGGGTCCGAAAGTGGCGTCCGAAATTTTGTGAAAATTTGTGACTTCTCTGTCGAGGTTCGGACGGTAGTTTCGGACGGGTAAGGGGTCCAAAAGTGGCGTCCGAAACTATAAAATTAAATACGAAAAAAAATACAAAAATTTTTTGTTTTTTTGTTTTTTTGTTTTTTTTTTTTCACTTTAGACCAAATGCCTTTGGGCTGATTTTTACTTGGTCTTTTTTTTTTGTAATGGCCTTTTTTTTTGTAATGGCCTCTTTTTTTTTGACAAAAAGCTTAACTAGGGTTTTTGAGGTTGTTGATAAACCCTAAATTTTCAACCACTTCAATGTATCAAGAAGTCAACAAAATTTCGGATTTTGAAGATACCACTTTTACCAAAGATTCAAGAAATATCACAAAGAGCAAGAATATGTTTTCAAGATTCAAATTTGAGCACTTTCGGATTTTCAAGAAAAAATCAAGATTTTCAAGAAAGTGGTCAAGAACTCGTCTTTTTGAGATGGTGAAAAAGTTTGATCAAAACACACTTTGATGGAAATAGAATGATGAAACTAACACAGAAGAAAGATCAAGAAAAGGATGAGAAACAAGGAAGTTATGAAATTTTGAATAAAAAACCCTAATTTCACAAACCCTAGTTTGACAAACCCTAATTCTTTGGACGTGATTTCAGCAAGAATGACTCAAGAAGTCCACACTATGATGATGAACAAAAACAATGCAGAATTATGAAGAAAAACAGCAGCAAAACACGACACAAAACAGCAAGATCAACACAACAAAAAAAATCGCAAAAATCCGAGCAAGATGAACACGAATTGGACAGATTTTTAGCAAACAAATTGCATGCGATTTTGACGTAATTTAAAAGCTGAACTATGACGACCTTGGACAGCAATAAAGACACGAAAACAGCAACAAAAAGACACCACAAAAATCTGCAGAAATTGACGCAACAAAACAGCAAGAAGGACGCCAAAAGAAGGACAAGATCCGAGAAGAGAAAAACAAGAACAAGACTCAAATAAAAAGATTAATTACCGAATTTGATGAACAACCTGGATTGCTCTGATACCAATTGATGCGAATGGAGTAGGATGAAGTCCCAATCCACACGAATTTTCCACAAGTTCGGATCGTTGTGCACCAAAAACTCAATTCAAGAAACAAGAACCCAATTTGCGGAAAAGAGATATGGAACGAAAAGGCAAGATTAAAATAAACCTAACCCCAACGTTAACACAAATTGATTCAGTTTAACAATTGTAAATCAATTAATTAAACCTATCAGTTTGGCCGGTTCTATAAATCTAGAACTTGCAAGCTTTACCTAAAGTTCCTCACTTAAGGTTTGGCGGGTCTTATGAATTACTCAAGAATAATTCACGTTGGCGATGTCAAATTTAATTTAGCAAAGCCAAAATTCTTTCAATTCAACATGTGTAAAAATGTTACATAGCTTTCCCTTTTATAGGGAGTAATTCGGCTTTCCTAAGAAAAAAAGGAAATAAAACCCTAACTTGACTCCTAAACTAACTAACATACTAATCCTTTTCCAAAAAGGATTTGTGACACACATAAGCTAATCCTTTTCCAAAAAAGATTGGTGTCTCGCGTTTTCTTCTTAAAGGTGGCCAAACACAATTTGGCTTCCTTTGTTTCCTAAACTTAAACAAAGACTAAAATCGGTTTTGCCTTGAAGAAGCAAAATTCGATTTTACTTTCTAAAACTTTACTTTCCTAATTATCATGCAAGATAATTGGGTAAAGTAATACCTTATTAAAACTTAATAAAAAAACGCCAATTAAGCCCATAAAATCCTTAAGTGGACTTAATTAAAAACAACATAATAAACCCTAAAATATATTAAAAAGGGCGTGATCCATTTCAAAGCCCAAAACACGCCTTCTTCTTGGACTTTAATATTTCGGCCTTCACATTATTTCTTCAAGGTGGATCATAAATTGTTATTGAAGAAATATGCCAAAGTACTTCATCTTGAGATGGTTGTGTCGAACTCCTTTGAACATTGGCCATCAACTCACAATGTGTTGATAACAATGCTTGTAATGCTTCCTTCATCCTCTTGCTCCTTGATCTTGTCATTGGACCACCAAGATTTGCTAATGGATCATGGGAAGCTGGATTTGGCAATGTGGGCTCGGGTTCATTCCTATCAGCTTACTTATTATTTACTTTGATAAACAGAAAAATCGAAAATATTTTATTAAAATTTCAACACAGTCTTTTCCTCGTGGGAACGAACTTGCTATACTAACACCTTTTAGGGGTTGTTTTGCTTGATTTTTGATTAGGGGTAAATAGCAACCACGATCACAATTTTTATACATATATTTGCCTCACATCATGTATTGGCTTTTCTCGTGTATTCCCTAGCTAATACTCTCAAGTATTGAATGTGTTAGAACTATTGAGACTTACCAAGTTCAATGACTTATAGAACACGTCTCAACCAAAATGCTTCACAATAAAATTTACACAAGTGAAAACCAAAGAACAAAGAAAACACGTCACAATAGCATTTACTTTACGTGTGGGTGTAACTTGATTTAACTTCAGAATCTAAAGAAAATAGAAAGGAGACTCAAAGACGAAAAGATAGCAATTTGAATCACTTAATTCCGATTTATATTGAAGAAGTTATGGTAAAAGTGTTCTTAGTGATCTTTTTAGGAAACAAGCTTAGAACCTTTTAGGAAACAAGTTGCCAAAATGAATTTTGCTTTCCTTTTTGTCCGACATTCTGTATTTGAATTGGACCAATTGCCTTTGGGCTGTATTTTACTTGGCCTTTTTTTTTTTAATGATAACGTCAATATTTTTTTTTTTTGACGTCGACTTTTTTTTTAATTTCGGACAACAAGCTCTTAAATTCAGTGAACAAGCTAGTAGCGTACTCTTCAATTTTACCCTAGAAACTACTGTAGTAGTGGAAGTAGGGATCGTATCCACAGGGAAGGAAGTGGATTCTTGAATTCAAAGTTTGCTCACGGAATGTCACAGAAAGAACTAAAACTCAACAATAACTAGTAAAGTAATAAATGCAGCAAATAAAGTGTAAAAAACAGGAAGAGAGTGAATGTTCTAGAGTTTTTCACAAGTTGAATGAACATTAGACCATGAATGCAATGCTCTTGACACACAAGTAACACAGTGAGGAGATCACAATTGCCTAGGAGTCTAGTTAACACCCGGCATGTCGACCGCAATGCCTTCTACACTCCTTAACATCTTACTTTCCCATGTCGAGGCCTAAGCAAGACGGATGCATACCGCAATGACTCAACTCTCCAAGGTTAGCAAATCTAGCATGCAATTCCTAAGGTATCCCATGTCGAGGCCTGACCTAGGACCTAGAGTGTTTGCTTACTTTAGAGAGTTTCTTCTCACTTATTCCTAACAACTCAAATGATCCTCCACCGGCATGGCGATCGCATCTCAGATCATGATCAGGCAAAGCAAGTGGAAGACTCAACAATCATACATTTAGTTCTCATCTCATGCAATTCTCACTTATATTGGTGAATCTCACCTCAACTCAGTATGGCGACCGAAATCAAAGTTCAATTCATTCAATAAAAGTGCAAATTCATGAAACTTGACAAGATTCAAGCATTAAAACCGCATATGATTTCATTCTTAAGAAATTGTGTCAATTGCATAGCGTTGCATAGTCTAATTATACATTTAACCAGTTAGAACACTAGAACATCACCAATCTAGCTACAGAACTCCATTTGCAACTCACAATCGTCAATACACAACATCAAGCAATTCATTTCATTAAAATGGAAAGAATTTACCAATTAAAATGGATCAAAGAGCTCCAATTCGTGGGAGAATTGCTCAAACCTTCCTTAATTGTGAAATGAATTACAATGATCGGTCCAGAAGTTCGATCGGAATCTCAATTGGAGTTCAATTTCTAGAGAGAGAAAATCTAGAGAGAGAAAGTTAGAGAGAGAAACTTTCTCTCTCTAGTTCAAAAGTCTGTTAACTATCTAGAATCATCTCTCCTCTAAAAGCTAAGTAATCCTCTATATATAGAGGTTACAAAATGTAAAACAAAACGAAAACGTAAAGTGCCTAAAATATTACGAGAATGCCACTACATATGTTGGCGGAACTTAACAAATTCAACAGCAACCCTGGCACAGGAGCAATCACGCCTTTACTTCCTCTGCTCTTTGCGCCTTTATCGATCCTACTGCGCCTTCAAGTCAGCAAGTCCCACGTCTTTCTCAACTCATGCACGCCTTTGAGCCTTCCGTGATCACGCCTCCACACTTCCTGCACAAGAAAACCATAACCAACACATAGATGAAATTTCAATTTGCCAAAACAAGGATCCCGAGAAATTATGCGGGCGAGACCTCGCGACGAGGTCTCGCCGTGTAATTCGTGTGTGTGGCGAGACCTCACCGCGAGATCTCGCCGTGTATGTGTGTGTATGGCGAGACCTCGCCGCGAGGTCTCGCCGTGTATGTGTTTGTGGGCGAGGTGGAAAGAAGCAATGTCATTGAAGATGATGTTGTGAAGAGTGAAGCGTGTAAAATGTTGTGAATTAATGTAGATGAAATGTGCTACGAAGTGGGATGTTTGTGAGGATGTTTGTGAGGTGAGTGTTGAGTGATCAGACAAAGTGTAGTGTTTTGAATGTAAAGTATGAAATGTGTGAGTTTGTTATGAAGTAAGATTGTTGTGTGTTACGTGTAAAAACAAGGAATGAATAAATATGTTAAAGAGTTGTGAGTGTTGTGAGGTGTGAATGAGTGGATGCAAATGAAATGCAATAGAGAGTGAAAATGTGTGAGTTGAATGGTATGGTAGAAGATGAAGAAAATGAGGTATACGGGTGTGCTTGTGAATGCATTCATGTGTTAAGTAGTGTGCAAATGAAATGAAGTGAATTGTCTGTGCGAGAGTGCTTGCTGCGTTTGAGTGTATGTGTGTGCATAAAGGCAATGAGTGTGTGAGGTTCTCATGCGGCGAGGTGACCTCGCCGCATGGTGAATGTGCAAGAGTGTTGCGGCGAGGTGATCTCGCCGCAATGTGTGTGTGTGAGAGTGTTGAGAGTAGGAGTGAAATATAATGAAGAGTGGAATGAAATGTGATGAAGAGTGGAGTGGGAATGAAGTGAATTTTGAATGTTGAGTAAAATGAAACGATGTGATGAACTTAAGTGATAAAGGTTGAGTGAAGTGTGGGAAGAAAGAATGCAAGAACACAATGGAGGAATTGTTAATCATGCAAAACATAAACATGAAACATTGTGAAACACAAGGCATGTAAGGCATACTCAAGAAAATTGCAATGACATGTATTCTTCACTCATGAGATAGACAATATGAGTCTCAGCAAGGTTTCACCCACAAGACAAAACAAAAGGCGAGGTCTCGCCTTACAAAACCACAAAGGGCGAGGTGAGTTCGCAAGCAAAAATCCTGAAGTGATCAAATGTGCAAGTATGCAACAAATTCCAGCCAAATTCTAACCCTGATGCCTTGTGAATTTGGGAAACCTTAAAACATGAAAGTTGTCGCTCTATGTCCTAGCTTTCCATAGGATTTTGAATCCCCCAATTTGGAGTCCGGACAAAAAGGTTATGGCCAAATTACCAAAGTGTGGCACAGCTGGAAATTTCAAGGCGAGGTCTCGCGGCGAGACCTCGCCTTGAAAAAGTTTCTATGGTGAGGTCTCGCCACGAGACGTCGCCCTCACAGCACCATAATGGCGATACCTCGTGGCGAGGTGTCGCCATACAAAAACTACAAATGGCCCCAAAATGGCGAGGTCTCGCCATACAAAAACTTCAAATGGCGAGACCTCGCAGCTTTAAAACTTAGTCCAGCACATCACTCTGCTTCTATGCCTTATATGTGTGTCTTAGTTTCTGAATTGGATTTTGTGGTAAACGTAAAAGTTTTAGATCTTTCTCTTGGCTTTCGATTGGTTCAATAAATAGCATCATTGTAGGTCTGCATCTCAAGATATAGACAATCTACCAAACTGTGGCAATATTAACTCAAGTATGAAAACCTGAAATAGCAATTGGAAAGACGCCCCCGTTTCTCATACTTGCACACAGAATTAGGAGAACGTTAAAACATAAGAAATGAAGTAAACTCAAAGAGCTTTCCAGAACATCCAGGATCTCCTCCTTTGGTTTAGTATTGAGAACGATACACTCAAATGAAGAACACCAACAATCTGCCCAAAACCAAAGCTAGCAAATTAAGCATATTAATGTTTTCCTCCAATCTTCTTAAACATCATTTACACTCTTGAAACTCTTTCCTTACCATTTAACATCACACACACATCTGCCTTATTTAATCTTCATTTTTGGTCTTTTTTCACCATTTTTAACACATCAAGTTATAAACCACATAAAAGCACAAAATGGCACAAATCACTACACATTTGCATGAAATTCAAGGCAAAAGCTAAGTGATTTAACGCATATAAGTTGGTATAAAACCAACTTATCAAATTCCCCCACACTTGAACTTTTGCTTGTCCTCAAGCAAAGACACAAATCAAAACTCTCAACCAAATCCATTGAACACAGCCACTACACACTCGTCACACAAACAATGCTTCATTTATGAAGTTTGGTAGAAAAACTTTCCTATCCATTTCAAACACAATTCACACCATTGTTGGATGTTCTCAGTCCTTTTGTAACCAATTAGACTCTAATGGTAAAGACATGCTCAACTCTTCATGGTAATAACCAAAACAAAGTTGTACTCATTTAACACTTTAACAAAGATGTGTGAGTAGTGTTCTAAGGCTTTCATACTTCTCAAGTCTTACTTATGTTCAAAGCAATGGTAGAGAATGCAAATAATTAATTAGTAGCTCTTCAAAGTTCTCAACTTGTAAACATTGTATAGACATACATGCACCATATTAAGGATCATTGGCCGCACTCGGTTCTTACCACTCTTTCCCCCAGGTTGTCATCCTTTAGTACTTTACCTTCGTTTGCACATGACATTATTACTCTGGGGTACTTATTGTCTCACCAAATTTTGCCTTGGGTTTTAGAGCTTTTGAATTCCATCCCCACTCATACGGATTATTCTCTTAAAAATAAACACTTAGTGTGATAGAGCAGTCCCGTAGAGGAGTGGTTCATTTTGTGTACTTTTGGAACATTATCCACGCACTTAGCATCCAGTACAATTTATCATTTGGCATAACCTGCCTTTTCCAACCAAATCATTTCCTTAATGCATAAATGTCTCTACAAGTTCTCAAGGAGTACTTAACTTGATAAATGAAAATTTTCAAACAAATTCTCTACTTCTCACCTTTTCACATAAGTTTAACAATCCAAGTATGTATGCCTTTTTAGTGCTTAAAAACAACCATGTTAAAGTGCAAATTTTCCCACTATGTTTTAGCTCCTACCACTCAGAATTGAACTATCCTCACCACTTTGAGCATTTTTATTCAAACTTTTCAAACTCACAACCAACTCTAGTGTTAATGTGTTTTCCATAGATAATCAAGTTTTTCCACAACAAAGGTCAATCTTCTTTTAAAAAGTTCAAAATTTCGCATCAAAGTTGTTCAAAAGGTCAAAAATTTCATGGCTCTCTAAATGCAACTCAACTGTAAAAAATTATGCACCAAAAAGTTTCACAACACAATTTCACAACACAACTTATGTTCAACACAATCACTTATTCACAAAAAAGTTCAAAATTTTACACGAAATGTAACTAAATGTAAAACTAGCACAAAACTTTTTTGAAAAACACACATATACGAGCTATAATGTGCAAAAGATGCAAAAGCTCAAAATAACACAACAAAACTAAAAAGTTAGCATGCTTTGAATCACATGGCACAAAAACTTCATTTAAGAAAGAAAGTAAGCATATAAAGTCCAAGATACACAAACCATAGCAAACATTCACTCCCCCACACTTAAAACTTACATTGTCCTCAATGTAAAGTAAATATAGGTTTAGGAGCTCCCTGGTATTGATAAGTCATGAATTCCAATGTTTGCTTTGTGGAGTGTCATTGTTTGAAGTTCCTTCTTGCATGAAAAATTCCTGCATATTGTGAAACCAAGCTTATTAGAAATCACTCACCCAAGAACACTACATGTCGATGCAAGACAAACACGACAGGAAAACAACATGGAAGCAAAGTGTCGCACCATGACTAGGAGTCATGGTGGTGTAAACATATGCAACTAGCAACACTAAATGGCACATGCACAATTCATGCTTGAAATGTAAAACAAAGTGATTGTGTGCATTGTGGGAGTGGTTCATGACTCCACTCCCCCACCCTTAGCCTCATGTGTGCATGGCTTATTCCCCTTGCAATTCTTTCCTTCGCATACACCTACATCATGAGTAGCCTTGGTGAGTATAAGCAAAAATGCAAAATAACATAACACTTAATTGAACCAAAAACTGAAGTAAAGGTAAAATGAAAAGAATTAGTTCTGGGTTTTGTAGTCTCCAGCTAGACTTTATTTATGAAACTTTCTTCTTTAAGAATCGGAATAACCATTTGTGTACCAGAAAAATGATATTTCAATAGGACTCATTATCCTCCTGTAGGACACTTGAAGAATAGGTCTAATGAACTGCTTAAGCTCATGCATATGGGAAGCAATCTCTACAAATTTAACTTTGAACCACTGAGGCTCCCCCATTGTAGGCACCTCTTTTACTTCTTCTACAATTGGAAACACATCATCTACCTCTTCCACCACACTAACCATTTCAATCCTGCAAGGCTCAATCAAAGGTTCTACATCCATGGTCTCAACAAAATCATCAGTAAGTTTAAAACCACCAGTAAGCTCAAAAATGGATGCATCAACAAAGCAAGTTTCCCCAATGTTAGCTATTTCGTTATAAATTCTCACATCCTCATCATCTAGACTAACATGGGGAAATTCTTGTGTATTCTCTTTCTCAACAACACAACAAGCATAATCATCAAATAACAAGAGTATCTCATTTTTCACTTCTTGTGAATCACCCGTTAGACATTTAGATTCATGCACCATTTCAAGCATTGGTGCCTCAACAAGAGTTTCATACAATGTGTTGTCATTCTAATTAGCCATGGCAATATTTTCATTCATGATATCACATTGATCCTCAAAAAGTCACTCTGTACAATTCTCAAAGCTATCAAGAGAAGAAGCATCTAAAGAAAAGAAAACAACATCATTTGACTCACTGAGTTCCATGAAATTAATGCAAGGCTCAGCTTTAGACATACTTTCCAGCTTAGTAACATGGCAACTTAGAACAATAGAGTCATCACTATTAAGATCATTAAAGAAGCAATCATCCTCAACATCGAAGTTCACATATTCATGCACAAAAGAATCAGCAACATAGCACTCTTGTACACTATCCCCAAAACATGTAGACTCCTCCTCCCTTAGACACTTTAAGCCACAATCAACATTAGCATGCATATCAAAATGATTGTCATCAGGGGTTGGTGTTTTAGTGAAAAGACAGGTACCTTCTGAGTTGTATTGGGCATCTAGAGTTGGTGTCTCAATTTGTTCCCACATGTTGCTAATTAGCACATTGATTCAATCGAGTCTTTGTTGTCGTCCTTGAAGCTCCTCTTCCAGTTGAGCCAACCTTGTCTCACTTCTATCAAATCTCTCAAAGACTTGAGACAGCATGTTTTCCATTTATGCCTCTTCTCTAAGATGACACTCATTGCTTTGTTGTTGGTGATGCCATTGCTCTTCCTTTTGTAAGCCTCTATCAAATTTTTCAAGAAGTTGAGAAAACATGTATTCCACAGAGAGTCCTGGTGTTCTAATGTGATATGAATTGTTGCTTTGTGCTTGATTTTGCCATTGCTCTTCATATGGTGATGGAGAGAAGTCCCACATAGACATGCTTGAGTACTTGTGGTTTGCGATACTCAATTTCGGTTAAGTTCAATATCCTGAACTTGCCACAAATACACCAAAGTAGACAACAAAACACAAAAACAAGAAAAACAACAAAAATTGCCAAAATGAAACACAACAAAACTACTAATCTACACAAGAAAAGAAACAAAGCAAATCAAAATTCAAGAAACCGTGCCTTCCCCGTCAACGGCGCCAAAAATTGAACAAGCTAGTCGCGTACTCTTCAATTTTACCCTAGAAACTACTGTAGTAGTGGAAGTAGGGATCGTATCCACAGGGAAGGGAGTGGATTCTTGAATTCAAATTTTGCTCACAGAATGTCACAGAAAGAACTAAAACTCAACACTAACTGGTAAAGTAATAAATGCAGCAAATAAAGTGTAAAGAACAGGAAGAGAGTGAATGTTCTAGAGTTTTTCACCAGTTGAATGCACATTAGACCATGAATGCAATGCTCTTGACACACAAGTAACACAGTGAGGAGATCACAATTGCCTCGGAGTCTAGTTAACACCCGGCATGTCGACCGCAATGCCTTCTACACTCCTTAACATCTTACTTTCCCATGTCGAGGCCTAAGCAAGACGGATGCATTCCGCAATGACTCAACTCTCCAAGGTTAGCAAATCTAGCATGCAATTCCTAAGGTATCCCATGGCGAGGCCTGACCTAGGACCTAGAGTGTTTGGTTACTTTAGAGAGTTTCTTCTCACTTATTCCTAACAACTCAAATGATCCTCCACCGGCATGGCGACCGCATCTCAGATCATGATCAGGCAAAGCAAGTGGAAGACTCAACAATCATACATTTAGTTCTCATCTCATGCAATTCTCACTTATATTGGTGAATCTCACCTCAACTCAGTATGGCGACCGCAATCAAAGTTCAATTCATTCAATAAAAGTGCAAATTCATGAAACTTGACAAGATTCAAGCATTAAAGCCGCATATGATTTCATTCTTAAGAAATTGTGTCAATTGCATAGCGTTGCATAGTCTAATTATACATTTAACCAGTTAGAACTCTAGAACATCACCAATCTAGCTACAGAACTCCATTTGCAACTCACGATCGTCAATACACAACATCAAGCAATTCATTTCATTAAAATGGAAAGAATTTACCAATTAAAATGGATCAAAGAGCTCCAATTCGTGAGAGAATTACTCAAAGCTTCCTTAATTGTGAAATGAATTACAATGATCGGTCCAGAAGTTCGATCGGAATCTCAATTGGAGTTTAATTTCTAGAGAGAAAAAATCTAGAGAGAGAAAGTTAGAGAGAGAAACTTTCTCTCTCTAGTTCAAAAGTCTGTTAACTATCTAGAATCATCTCTCCTCTAAAAGCTAACTAATCCTCTATATATAGAGGTTACAAAATGTAAAACAAAACGAAAACGTAAAGTGCCTAAATTATTACGAGAATGCCACTACACATGTTGGCGGAACTTAACAAATTCAACAGCAGCCCTGGCACAGGAGCAATCACTCCTTTACTTCCTCTGCTCTTTGCGTCTTTATCGATCCTACTGCGCCTTCAAGTCAGCAAGTCCCACATCTTTCTCAACTCATGCGGGCCTTTGAGCCTTCCGTGATCGCGCCTCCACACTTCATGCACAAGAAAACCATAACCAACACTTAGATGAAATTTCAATTTGCCAAAACAAGGCTCCCGAGAAATTATGCGGGCGAGACCTCGAGACGAGGTCTTGCCGTGTAATGCGTGTGTGTGGCGAGACCTTGCCGCGAGGTCTCGCCGTGTATGTGGGTGTGTGGCGAGACCTCGCCGCGAGGTCTCGCCGTGTATGTGTCTGTGGGCGAGGTGGAAAGAAGCAATGTGATTGAAGATGATGTTGTGAAGAGTGAAGCGTGTAAAATGTTGTGAATTAATGTAGATGAAATGTGCTACGAAGTGGGATGTTTGTGAGGTTGTTTGTGAGGTTAGTGTTGAGTGATCAGACAAAGTATAGTGTTTTGAATGTGAAGTTCGAAATGTGTGAGTTTGTTATGAAGTAAGATTGTTGTGTGTTACGTGTAAAAACAATGAATGAATAAACATGTTAAAGAGTTGTGAGTGTTGTGAGGTGTGAATGAGTGGATGCAAATGAAATGCAATAGAGAGTGAAAATGTGTGAGTTGAATGGTATGGTAGAAGATGAAGAAAATGAGGTATACGGGTGTGCTTGTGAATGCATTCATGTGTTAAGTAGTGTGCAAATGAAATGAAGTGAATTGTGTGTGCGAGAGTGCTTGCTGCGTTTGAGTGTATGTGTGTGCATAAAGGCAGTGAGTGTGTGAGGTTCTCATGCGGCGAGGTGACCTCACCGCATGGTGAATGTGCAAGAGTGTTGCGGCGAGGTAATCTCGCCGCAATGTGTGTGTGTGAGAGTGTTGAGAGTAGGAGTGAAATATAATGAAGAGTGGAATGAAATGTGATGAAGAGTGGAGTGGGAATGAAGTGAATGTTGAATGTTGAGTAAAATGGAATGATGTGATGAACGTAAGTGATAAAGGTTGAGTGAAGTGTGGGAAGAATGAATGCAAGAACATTGGAGGAATTGTTAATCATGCAAAACATAAACATGAAACATTGTGAAACACAAGGCATGTAAGGCATACTCAAGAAAGTTGCAATGACATGTATTCTTCACTCATGAGATAGACAATATGAGTCTCAGAAAGGTTTCACCCACAAGACAAAACAAAAGGCGAGGTCTCGCCTTACAAAACCACAAAGGGCGAGGTGAGTTCGCAAGCAAAAATCCTGAAGTTTGACTTTGGGAAAACTTAAAACATGAAATTTGTAGCGCTATGTCCTAGATTTCCATAGCATTTTGAATCACCCAATTTGGAGTCCGGACGAAAAGGTTATGGCCAAATTACCAAAGTGTGGCACAGCTGGAAATTTCAAGGCGAGGTCTCGAGGCGAGGTCCCGAGACCTCGCCTTGAAAAAGTTTTTATGGCGAGGTCTCGCCACTAGACATCGCCCTCACAGCACCATAATGGCGATACCTCGTGGCGAGGTCTCGCCATACAAAAACTACAAATGGCCCCAAAATGGCGAGGTCTCGCCATACAAAAACTTCAAATGGCGAGACCTCGCAGCTTTTAAACTTAGTCCAGAACATAACTCTGCTTCTATGCCATATATATGTGTCTTAATTTCTGAATTGGATTTTGTTTAAACTTAAAAGTTTTAGATCTTTCTCTTGGCTTTCCATTGGTTCAATAAATAGCATCATTGGAGGTCTGCATCTCAAGATATAGACAATCTACCAAACTGTGGCAATATGAACTCAAGTATGAAAACCTGAAATAGCAATTGGAAAGACGCCCCGGTCTCTCATACTTGCACACAGAATTAGGAGAATGTTAAAACATAAGAAATGAAGTACACTCAAAGAGCTTTTCAGAACATCCAAGATCTCCTCATGTGGTTTTGTATTGAGAACGATACACTCAAATGAAGAACACTAACAATCTGCCCAATACCAAAGCTAGCAAATTAAGCATATTAATGTTTTCCTCCAATCTTCTTAAACATCATTTACACTCTTGAAACTCTTTCCTTACCATTTAACATCACACACACATCTGCCTTATTTAATCTTCATTTTTGGTCTTTTTTCACCCTTTTTAGCACATCAAGTTATAAACCACATAAAAGCACAAAATGGCACAAATCACTACACATTTGCATGAAATTTAAGGCAAAAGCTAAGTGATTTAACACATATAAGTTGGTATAAAACCAACTTATCATTCAGCAACAAATATATATCAAGATCTCACCAAATAGATAGAATATCACAATGCCAAAAGAAGCAATCTTCAAGATTCAAGACAAGGATCAAGAATACGCACTTAGATTCAGAATTCAACAATCTTGAATTTCAAGAATTTCTAGAAGTTCAAGAACTTGATCAAGAATTAATCTTTTTGTCTTGAAACAAAAACTCAAGTAAACCTCACAATGATATGGAGACAATATCGAAGACAACACAAAAGAAAGAAAGACAATCGGATGAAAAACAAGGAAGTTTGAAATTGAACCGAATTGAAACCCTAATTTTTTTTTGACGTGTGACACAACAATGAAAACACAAGAATTCAGCACTATGATGAACAAAACAATGCATAATTGACACGAAAACAACGCAAAACAGCAGCAACAAGAATCGACAGAAAAAGCAAGAAAACGCAAAAACAAGACAAAAACAGAAACTAGAAGTTCAAAGACTCAAAAGTAACAAAACCTGAATTTGGAAGACAACCCGATTTTGCTTTGATACCACTTGATACGGATGGTATAGAATTCAGATCCTAGACCATGTGAAATCCACCTCCTTTGGATCGTTGCTTACCAAATCACCAAACAAGAACAAACTCAACAAGACACTTACGGAAATTAACAAAACAAAAATTAAAGATATTGACATGAAAAGGAATGATATGAAGTAATCAAAACCCCACGTATTGAACAAAAGGATTCAGCCAACTCATGTAAATCAAGAGTTAAAACAAAATCAGTTTGGCTTGTACTTAAAATCAAGAACTTGTAAGTTCACCTAAAGGTCTTAGCTTCTAGGTTCACTGTACTTATGAAAATCCAACTAAAATTAATTGAATTAATTCACGTTTTCACAAATTTTTCACGGATGTAAAATTCATTAGCAAAGCTAAAATTATAAAAAATCATCCCCCTAAAACATGTCAAACAACCTCTCCTTAAATAAGGAAGAGTTTCAGCCAACAAAGAAAAAGAAACAAAAAACCCTAATAGAAACCAAGTACAACTTGACTTCTTAACTAACTAACTTAGTTTCCTAAAACATGACAAAGCAAAACACGGTTTTACTTCCTCCAAAAGACACGCTTAAACCTCCTAAAAAGTAGGAGATTAGTTTCCTAAAAATTGAAGCACACAGTTTTATCCTTTAAGAGGCAAAAACCGAATTGACTTCTTAAGTTTCCTAATCTTTTATTTGCCATTATCATGCAAGATAATTGGGCCAAGTAATCATCTTATTAATGAATTAATTAAAGCCCAAATTAAAGAGTTTCGGACTTAATTAATTAAAACAAAAATAAATCCTATCACTTAAAAATTGGCGTGATCCATCAACACAAAGCCTAAGTACACGCCTTCTTCTTAGTCTTTCATTTGGCCATGTGAATTTTTTCAAGGTGAATTTTCTTTAAGTTCCAATGTAGAACTCTTAGAAACATCATCATGAATTGTTATTGAAGAAACATGCCATAGAAATCCATTGGTGGAAGATGTTTGAACCGGATCATGAAGCTCTTCAAAAACGTCTAACTCTTCACAATGAGTTGTCAATAATGCTTTCAACGCTTCCTTCATCCTCTTGCTCCTTGATCTCGTCAATGGGCCATCAAGATTTGTCAATGGATGAACAATTGAAGTCGGCTTTGGCACGGACATGGGCGGATTGCTACCAGCTAACAACGCTTAAGTTGTGAATGGAAGTATACAAACATGTCATACGACAAAAACTGCAAAGCAAACTATTGATAAACTCTCAAATGCTAGATTCATTAAAATAGGTAAAAGCACATGTTTGACTTTAGGCAATCTTTTGATGATTGTAAGATCCTTCCAAGTGTTTCCTACCTTTAGCCCAATAACTTGAAAGCAGTTCGGCCAAATTATTAACCAAAAAACTAACAGATGAACAATGTGTGAGTTAACTAATGTAAAATGTGAATTAGCTTTCGGTTTTGCAACTTTGGGTCTTGGAACAAAGTATATGAATGAGTTAACTAACAATGCTTAAGGTGTGAATGGAAGTTTACAAACACGTATTAAACAAAACGGAAAGCAAACTATTGATAAACTCTCAAATTCTAGATTCATTATACCAGTTAAAAGCACACGTTTGAATTTAGGCAATCTTTTGGTGATTAAATGATCCTTCCATGTGTTTCTGATAGCAGCCCATGTCCATGGTGTCAAGGTCGACTTCACATGATTCTTTAGAGAATCTTGATGGGCCAATGACAAGATCAAAGGGCAAGAGGATGAAAGCCGCCTTGCAAACATTATTGTCAACACATTGTGGAGATTTGGATGATCTTGATGACATGGCGTCACCATCTCAACATGGAGCTATTTGGAATATCTCTTCAATCACAATTCATGAAGATTTTTCTAAGAGTTCTACTTTGGAGCTTAAGGAAATTCTACCTTGAAGAGTATTCATGGAGCAATCACATTGAAAACCAAGATAGCAAGCTTGGACTTTCTTAATTACGGATCACGCCATTGTTAAGTTGATAGGATTTATGATACGTGTGGTCTAGGCTCCAAGAATCTGGACCAAACAAGCTCCACAAATTCGGATCGTTGTTGAAACAAAAACACTCGAACAAAAACACAAGAACAGGCGGAATTGCAATCAAAGGAAACGGCAAGAAAGATTCAAGATAGAATCAAACCCTCACGTTATCACAAATCGATTCAGTTTAAAAAGTGATAAATTCAGTTGCTAATCTTAATTGATTTGGCTCGTTCATTAACTAAAGAACAATGGCGAAGTCTCCTAAAGGTCACGCTAAAGGGGAATCTTCTTACAATAAAAATCAAACTTGATTCTTAAGGCTTGAACTACACAAAGTGTAAATTCGGATTTTAGTAAGGCTAAAACTTTCTTTCATTCATCAACTTATTTAAAAACGTTACAAGCATCTCTCTATTTATAGAGATGAATTTCGGCCATGCTTGGGAGACAAGGAAGGAAACCCTAGCTTAATCCTATTACAACTTAGTTTCCAAATTGTAAAAGGAAACCAATAACTAAAAGACAAACTTTAAGTTTCCTAAACTCATCAAATCGGTTATGAAGAAGTAAAAAACGATTTGTTCTCTTACTTTCCTAAACTCTCCTAAAAAGTAGGAGATTACTTTCCTAATTACCATGCAAGGCAATTGGGCCAAGTAATGACTTAAAACACTCAATTAAAAACGCCACTTTAAGCCCAAGAATAATGTTCAATGGACTTATTTTATTTTAAAACAATTAAACCCTAAATTACTTAAATGGCGTGATCCATATCAAGCCCAAATACACGCCTCTTCATGGACTTGAACAATTCGGCCATGCAAGCTTCTTCAAGGTGGAATTTCCTTAAGCTCCAAAGTAGAATTTTGTGGAACATCTTCATAAATGGTGATTGAAGAAACATGCCAAAGAACTTCAAATTGAGATGGTGGTTCGGCCTCCATAGCTTCAAAATATGATGACAATAAATTGTGCAAGGTAGCCTTCATCTTGGAATTCCTTGATCTTGTCATTGGTCCATCAAGATTCACCAAAGGATCTTGAGAACTCGGCCTTGGCACCATGGACATGGGTTGATTTCCATCATTCCCTCCCTCCTCGAAAGGATTCGTCCTCGAATCACCTACATCAAACAAACATAAGTCAGTAACATTGAAAGTAGATGAAACATTGCCATACTCACTAGGGAGTTCGATCTTATAAGCATTATCTCCAATCCTTTCCAAGACTCGAAAAGGACCATCTCCTCTTGGATGAAGTTTAGATTTCCTTTTGTCGGGAAACCTCTATTTCCTCTAGTGAATCCAAACCCAGTCTCCTGGTTCGAAAATCACTTGTTTTCTACCCTTATTGGCTTTTTTAACATATTGCTCATTTCGCCTTTGAATATTAGCTCGAACCCTTTCATGTAACTCCCTAACAGAATCAGCTTTCTTTTTACCTTCAACATCAACAAACTCGTTAACAGGCAAAGGTAATATATCAAAAGAAGTCAAAGGATTAAATCCATAAACAATCTCAAAAGGTGAAAGATTAGTAGCACTATGAACTGTTCTATTGTAAGCAAACTCAATATGAGGCAAACAACCTTCCCAGTTCTTAAGGTTTTTATGTATGAGAGCAAGAAGTAAAGTAGACAAAGTCCTATTAACTACTTCAGTTTGCCCATCAGTTTGTGGATGTGCAACAGTAGAAAATAATAACTTAGTACCTAACTTGTTCCAAAGAGTACGCCAAAAGTGTGACAAAAACTTAACATCTCTATCACTAACAATACTCTTAGGTAATCCATGCAACCTTACAATTTCCTTAAAGAACAAATCAGCAACATATTGAGCATCATTAGATTTAGAACAAGCAATAAAATGAGACATTTTGTTAAATCTATCAACTACAACAAATATGCTATCATGACCATTGCGTGACCTAGGCAATCCAAGCACAAAATCCATAGAAATATCAATCCAAGGATGACTAGGAACAGGCAAAGGTTGGTACAAACCATGAGGCTTTACATTAGATTTCGATTGTTTACACACAATGCATTTATCACAAACACTTTTAACATCTTTAATCAAGCTAGGCCAATAAAAGTGCTCATTCAAAACAGCAAGTGTTTTAGCAATACCAAAGTGCCCCATTAACCCTCCCCCATGGGTTTCTTTAACAAGTAAATCACGAATGGAACATTGGGAAATGCATAACTTATCCTTTTTAAACAAGAATCCGTCATACACATAAAAATCACCATTCGGTTTATGCAAACAAAGGTCATAATTGACGTGAAAATCATGACCAGTCTTATACAAATCCTTAATCAATTCAAAACCAACTAGTTTAGCATGCATATAGGTAAACAAAGTTTATTTCCTAGACAATGCATCGGCTACCACATTCTCATTACCAAATTTGTATTTAACAACATATGGAAAGGTTTCAATGAATTATAACCATTTTGCATGTCGCTTGTTCAATTTACCTTGAGTCTTCAAAAACTTAAGGCCTTCGTGGTCAGAATGTATGATGAATTCCTTTGGCCATAAATAATGTTGCCAAACTTGTAAAGACCTTACCAGAGCATACAACTCCTTGTTATAAGTTGCATACTTTAAAGCTACCCCATTGAACTTTTCGCTAAAATATGCCACGGGTCGTGATTCCTGCATCAAAACAGCACCAATACCAATCCCGAAGGCATCACAGTGTATCTCAAAAGCTTTAGAAAAGTTGGTCAAAGCAAGTAAAGGGGCGTGAGTCAACATGTACTTCAGCTTATTAAAGGCGTTTTCACGTTCTTCTTTCCATTCAAAAACAACATTTTTCTTTACAAGTTCATTTAAGGGGGCTGCAATAGAACTAAAATCTTTAACAAATCTCCTATAAAAACTTGCAAGACCATGAAAACTTCGGAATTGACTCGCACATGTAGGTCTAGGCCAATCCATGATTGCCTTGACTTTAGACTCATCAACAGCAATGCCTTGAGAATTCACAACATATCCCAAAAAGACAACTGATTCCATGCAAAAAGAACACTTTTTGAGATTAGCATACAATTGGTTCTTACGCAAAACAACAAACACTTGTTTTAAATGTTCAACATGCTCATCAAGTGTTTTGCTATAAACAAGGATGTCATCAAAATATACCACAGCAAATTTGCCAATAAAGTGACGAAAAACATGATTCATAAGCCTCATAAAAGCACTAGGTGCATTAGATAAACCAAAAGGCATCACTAACCATTCATACAACCCATACTTTGTTTTAAAGGCAGTTTTCCATTCATCACCTTCTTTCATGCGAATTTGGTAGTATCCACTTTTCAAATCAATCTTGGTAAATATTCATGAACCATATAACTCATCAAGCATATCAGCTAATCTAGGAATTGGATGTCTATACTTCATAGTTATTTTATTTATGGCACGACAGTCTACACACATACGCCAAGACTCATCCTTTTTATGAACTAAAATCACATGAACGGAACAAGGACTAAGAGACTCACGTACAATACCTTTGTCAAGGAGTTCATTTACTTGACGTTGAATCTCTTTTGTTTCTTCAGGGTTTGCTCTATATGCTGGACGATTTGGAATTTGTGCTCCAGGTATGAAATCAATTTGATGTTCAATACCCCTAATGGGCGGCAATCCATTTGGTAGCTCCTCGGGAAACACATCTTGATATTTCTGCAAAAGAGAGTAAACAAGACTAGGCAAAGAAGCAAGGTGATCACTATCAATGATAAGTACATATTCCTTGCGATACATTAAGTACAAAGATTGCCTATCAACTAATTCTCTCTTAATCTCATTGGAAGAAGCTAAATAACAGAAATTACTATTTCGGCTATTACATGTTCTAGGAACAATGCTTCGACCTACATTAGTTATTACATCATTTTTCATCTCTTGATGGATTTTCTCCTTAGCTTCTTGTTCATGTAATTCACTCAAAGATTGGACAATTCTTGATTGATCTTCGAAGGCTTGGATCGGACTCAATGCTCTAAGATTACACTTTCGGCCTTCAAAATCAAATGAGTAGTAATTCTTCTTACCATGATATGTACATCTCTATCATAATGCCATGGTCTTCCAAGAAGAATATGACTAGCTTCCATGGGAACCACATCACATAAAATCTCATCCACATACTTACTGTGAGACCCCAAAATTTTAATATATTAATAATATTATTAATATTAAATATATGCTAGTGATTTTAATCTTAAAGTTAAAATACTGCATCTTTGGTATGCGTTGTGCGAAAATTAAAATCATACGACTAAGAATTTTACTTAATTGATAATTTTAGAATTTTAATTATAAATTTTATAAGACTGTAAGAGATTTAATTGTATAATTTAAATGAATTTTGGTCCTTGTTGGTTCTTACAAAATGCAAGGGCCAAGTTGCAAATAGGAAAAACAAAATTAAAAAAAAAAAAAAAAGATGGCAAACATGTAAAGCCCTTAAGGCTTACAAGCCGCCACCCCTAATTAAAAAAAAAACAAACTTTGAGAAGGCTTCTATAAGCCTTTCACCCTTAAAGGGAAATACCAAGAACAGGAGCAAAAATTTTAGGCAAAGCCTTGGAAAAAAAAGGAGCAACAAAACGGCTAAAGGTAAGAGAAGAGAACGACGGGTGATAGAGCAAGAAGAAAAAAGGAAATAAGAGGAAAAGAAAAAGGGCAGTAACTTAATCAATCCATTGAAGATTTTAAAGCTTTTAACAGGTGGGTAAACTGATTTTCAAATATATATATATATGTGTATATTAATGTGTGTGTGTTTTATTTCTGGGTGAGCAAAATCTATTCCCTTACGAACCGGAAATTTAATGGTTAAATTTTAGTAAGATGTATCCTTTATTGATCATATTTACAGAACTGAAATTTTTCCTTCCCTTGGTTGTTTACCGGTTATTTACCTTAATATATGATATAGATAAACTCTTGCAATTTCTATGAAACCATGTGTATATATGGGTATATATACATATACACATGTTTGTGGATTTACTGAATCAATTTTGGTATATGCTTATATATATATATATATATATATATATATACTTAGCAAAGTATGTTATACTTTAAGCAAGGTTTAATATGTATGGGTGAATAGTTTTGTTTTGGCAGATGACATAATTGGAGTTAATTATGTTAATTGTTCCTTGAGTACGATATTTATACATATATACTCACGGGATATTTTTGTTTTTGAGTGATAGTGGAAAATTTATTCTCCAAGGGGTGAGTAATGATTATTTGTTCATCCTAGGGATGTTTTTTTAAGCTTGTGTACCAATCATTTTCTTTTGATAACTTGAATAGAGGATGTTATGGTTCTGCAAAGATTTGGCTATGTTGGATTGAATAGATTCTGTTGGGTTGAAATTCTGTTTTCATTGTTATGCAGAATATTATTTAGGCAATGGGTGTGTTAGAGTTCAGAGGCATATATATTAAAGGCAAAGTTTGGGGTGGATGTGGTATGAGTTGGAAACGTATGGCTTTAAAGTAATGAGGACAGAATGTTTGCGATATTTGTATAAAGTTAATTTGATGCAAATGATATTGGAGTTTACATCTGTCCATTTTCTTTTCTTGTTCGCTTTCTGTTAAGGTTTGAACATTCTTGATATATAGCATCTTGGAATTAGAATTTGTATATATTATTGTATGTAGGATATGCCTACTTTCAGGATAAATTTAGCATGATTATTTTTAAAATCTCAGTGCCCAGCTCGTATATATAGATGCCAAATTCAAGTGTCAAGCCACATTGAACCACTTTTTACTTTTTCTTTTCTTATGAAGATTCAATATTTTTATACATTGAAATGAATCAGTAGTGATAATTATTGTGAACTACTGATTATTATGAATTACATCAACAACTGATTGAACCTGATTTGAATACATAAAATGACATGATAATGCAATCTTTTAAGGTGTGCATTAAGTCAACCATTCACTTTTTGTTTTTTTTAACCCCACTGAATCATCTCATTATTTTGAAGGATATATATATATATATTTATATGGATATGTGCACACTTGTTTTTTACAAACATGCATATTTTTGAATTATGAAATATAGTAATATGCTTATGTTGGTGTTGTTGGGATCATTGCCTGGATTGTATTCAATCCAAACTTGCAAGTTGCAAGGGTGAATGTCATGGGATGATTGAATTTCCTAATTCTGTGCCAATTTGATTTTGAATTGATGGTATCGAATACCTGTGGTGTAATTTGGATATTGGATTTATGTACTGTGGAACTAAGTGCTGTGCGGAACTAAGTGCTATGTCAATTTAAAGGCATGAGCCACCTCTAGAATCCGTACGAGTCACCTCTAGAATCCACATGAGCTTTGTTGACTATAGTGTTTTAACATTGTGAATCGTTGAAGTTTGGCACAAGTGGATGAATTTCCCTAATTAATTGCCAACTTGCATTGATTGTATGTGATACATGTATTGTAATGAATTGTTTGGGCCCTAGTAGGTGTTGGCTTGGAGAGTAATCGAGACGGCATCGGGCCGACGATTGCGCCAAGACCACACCGGTGAGCCCCGTCACAGGATTAAGGAGTTTTTAATTCTGTTGACGGGAGTCAGAGTGGCAAATCCGGATGACACGTTAGGCCTGCGGGGCCGTAGTGGTCACTGACCACGAGGAAGGATAAGGTAGCTTCTCAAGTCGTGCACGCAACAACGAATTGTCAGGGGAAATAAGGTTGGTAAAGGTCGGTGTGGCCGATCGGGACAGGTATCAATTATATGATTAATATTTGACATGACATTCATGTTAAAGTTTTGAGATACATGATTATGTGTATTAAAATTGTATATTGGTACAAGTACCAAATATATGCCCAATGTTTAATTGGCATCCTTGGTGAATTTGTTGGTACATGGTTTGTGCAAATGGAATTTGTTCTTGGAATAGTATTTCGTTGAAAATTAATTTTTCAATAATAAAGCACTATCCCCACCCACTGAGCTATTTTAAGCTCACCCTTTTGTAAATTATATTTTTCAGTGATTCAAGATGGGTTAGGCGGTCGATAGGATTTTGGTTTACATACTTAAAGGAAGAGATGGGTGAATATAAGTTCAGGATTTTTAATTGTCTTGGTTCGGATTGTAATTATGGTAATGAGGCAATTTGTGTATTTTTTTTATGTATCCATTTTGGGATAGAACATTAATATGTATATTACCTTATTTAGTTTTAAATGTAAATTATGACGGGGCATTACAAGTGGTATCAGAGCATATATGCTGATAAGCCAGGATTGGATTCTTGGACTTGGGTGTGATAGTCCATATGTGTTTTTGGATTTTGCCGTTTTTTAAAAAAAAACCCTTAAAATTGGACAAAAGTCCAATATTTTTTATTTGTCGTTTTTTGACATTAGTCACTAGAATTCATGTTCAAATTAAGGTCCGCGAAAGAAACAGACCAAAAAAGTCAAAATGAATGCATTTTTGGACTTTGCCATTTTTTACCATAAAACCCTTATAATTGGACAAAAGTCCAAAATTTTTTATTTGTCATTTTTTGACATTAATCACTAGAATTCATACTAGCTAGAGCACTATTAACCGTAATAGCCACCATCCACTCTCACCAACCAAACAATACCCTATCTACAATCGGCCCACACCCACAAACCATTACCAAAGATTCAAGTTAAGATTTCTTCATCTCAGATCCATACCCAACCTGTATTGACTAGCATCTCACCGTTCACCCACCCCCACCAAGAACAGTAGAACCTGCACTTTCATACTTCACTTTCGTCATCAGCAGCAGCTGAATTTACCCTCATGGCAGCGGTTCATCGAGCTGCTACTCTGGCCGATTTCTTCCCGACCCTCCGGCGCTCCTCGCCAACTAAAATCCAACTCTCGAAGTCATTCAGCCCTCTTTTAGCTCAAATAGCTACAACACAAGTAAGTCAACATAAGGGGGTAGCTTCCTCTGCCCAACCAAGAGGCCTAGATCCAATGACATCAGCTGACCCTAAAGATAATCCACATCCGATTACTCAGGGTACTCAGACGGGAAAGACACGTGCTTTTCCCCCGCTCCCTAAGCCGATCGCCAAGGCCACCCTCGAGGAATCTCAGGCCATTCCTCCAACAGCTTGACCAAAAAAATTTAATAAATCCTTCCGAGAAGCAGGTTCAGCTTCGTGGTCGCAATTCATTGATGTTTCACTACATCCTTCATCGGCCAAACTTTTATCTACCTATATAGGAGAGCCTGCCCACTACATATAAGAAGAAGATGAATCCAGGCTAGCTCAGAATTTTCATTTTGCCCTAATCGGAAAATTTTCCCGGGGAAGACCAACAATGGAGATTATTAGGAAGGTCATCGATGCTACGAGATTCGGTGGAGAATGTTATGTTGGTTTGATTGATTACTCCCACATTATATTTCAATTCCAATTAGAGAGTGATTTTCAGAGAATGTGGCTAAAAAATGAATGGTCATTTGGCGGCTTCACGGCAAAGATATTCCGTTGGTCCCCGAAATTTTGCCTCGGAAAAGAATCGTCCATCCTACCGGTATGGATTTCCTTCCCGCTACTGCCGGTTCACTTGAGTACTAAGGAGACATTATTTACTCTTGGTACAGCGGTCGGTACTCCCCTGAAACTGGACTTGGCCACAGCTGCAACGAACAAGGTATTAAGACTTAGCCTAGCAAGATTATGTGTAGAAGTAGATCTCCTCAAGGAGCTTCCGAGTAGGGTTGGGATCGTGACCAAGGGTAAGGGAAAGTGGCAACCTATAAACTATGAAAGCTTGCCAGAATTTTGCTCTTCATGCTCCAAGGTTGGACACTCTTCTTCATCGTGCAAGCAACAACAGTCAAATCCAAAGGTCAATCCGCTTAAGGAGTGGGTTCAAAAGAAGAACAATAAGGAACAAGAAGCTGGCCCATCGGGAGAAAAGAAGGATCATCCTCAAGAGACGAGGCATCCTGATATTGTGATAGATGTACAAAATAAATGGGCAGTTAGTGAGGTAGATGAATCAGATGGAAAAGGTGGAGAAAAGGAGCAAACTGTGATTGTTTTTCAATCCAAAGAAACAATGCGACAGCCACCATTGGAAAAGGTAGAAAACAACCTTGATCAATTTTTAGCCAATTTGGTCCAATTTCTGGAAATCTTCAATAGGCAAGACAAGGATTCCGAAGTGTTGACTGAAACTGCTGAGTTACTCTTAGCACGCTTAGAATTTCCACAATATGGCCAAAATGCACCTGAATTGGCATCGAAGAAAAGGGTGAACAAGGAGAACTCAAAGGGACAGATAAATGGAGTTATAGAGGAGGTGGTGGACAAGAGTGAAATTATCCCTATGACGGAGTTAGAAATCCTTCAAGCTATCCCAACTATTAGTTGGGAAGAAGGGAAATAGAAGGAAGTACACACAACCAAATCCTCAAAACTGGTCCCGTATGAAAGGTTGAAGCCTCTAAAGCTGCCCAACAATGAACTGAACAGAGGTGCTATCAATGTGAGGGTTTTGTGAGAAGAAGGAGAGCCTTCGACATTACCCAATGTTAGATCATCTTCAGACCTAGCAGCCATTCAAGCTGACCCGAGAGAATTCGAAGATGATGAGGATGGCGAAGATGTTTGGACTGAAAACAGTTTTGAGGATGACACTGAGGATGTGTTCGAAAAGTTTCTCGAAAAAATGGAAAGCGGTCGAAAGCCGACAAAGCCAAACCCGTACATAGAAGCTCTAGTAAGCCCCGAAGCAAATGACTCATCGGGGAGAAAACTTAGAGCAAGGAATCCGCGCTTTTGTTACACTGAAGGAAAATTATGAAATCACATGTAATACTAAAGGTTGATTGGAAAGGCCCATGATTACCGATGCTAATATCATTTGGCCACATGAAATTTTAATCTCATAGTTCAATTAAACTGTGCTGTTGGTGTGGAATTTGTTGAGTTGTGGTCAAGTTGCTGCTCTACAATGAGGACCAATCTAAAGAAATGCTGCCCAAATTTATGCAGTCTCATTAGTGTTGGAAGGCAGGTTTCTACTTTGGAAGGGCTGTGGGCACATATTGATGAAGGGCAGGAAGTAGCAGAATGCATATAACAAATTATGCCTCAAAATTTGCTTTGTGAAAATAGGGAGTCTAGGGGTAGTAAATACTTTTGTTTACATCTAGTCAGGTAGCACAATCCTACCGTCCCAAATGTGAAAATAGGGAGTCTAGGGGTAGTAAATACTTTTGTATGTCTCTATAGAAGGCTATCGCTTAGACAGGGCTTTGTGGCGGTGCCTTGGTATGTAATGGAGGTGCCGTGGTTTTCGTCTAATATTTGCAGGACCCATGCCAAAATTTTGTTTAATAGCTGACTTTTACAGCTTACCCATGTACAAGTTTGTGGGATGCGGAAATAGAAAGATTTAATCTAGAAGGTCTAGATTAAATACTTTCTTTCTTCCCTTTTGGTAGTCTCACAAATGTTGTAATGGAGTAGTACTCCACATTTATTGCTTTGCCATTTGTACCGATGCGATCGGCTATATCCGGCATCGTTTTGCACATTATATATTAAAGCTGGTTTCTTTAAAAAAAATCACTAGAATTCATACTATTACAATAACAAGTCTTGATATCTATCTTGAAAGGAATTTTCGTTCAAGCCTTTCAGCTGATCCAACATCTCTTCAATACTGTAATCGATAGAGAGCATCAGTGGTAGGATCAAGACGCCAAATCCTTCAGACTTTAATCGGGAGTTACAATCTTTAACAGGCAGGAGCAGCTTCTAACCCGACAAACTGAAAGCTTTAGTTCAAAATGAAGAGAGTGCTGCTCCACTAAGCTGAACTATTTCATCGCAGATCATCAACGGGAGTCAAACAACTTGGTGAAGAATGAAGGAAGCAAGAAGCATAACAGATAGATTCCTTGTTGCTTATTCTATTGCAGATTCTACGGCTCTATTTCTTTGGACACAGTTTTGCATATTACCTTTTGGTTAAGTATAGTTTCACATACTTACAGTTTGTACATGGCATAGGGATTCTTGTAGTGGAAAATAGAAAGCTATACTCTACTTTGTAGAGTAATCATTTCGTATGTCCCAGTTTTCATAGAATTACCAACTAAGTAATTGAGTAGTACTCCACATTTACTTCTTTCCATTTGCCTCTGTCTTTGTCACGATGTATTGGGTACGTACGGCAACGTGTTTTGCTCATTATGTATATACTAGTTTTTTTATAAAAAAACAAATCACTAAAATTCATGTTCAAATTAAGGTCCACGAAAGAAACGGACTAAAAAAAATAAAAATAAACTTGTTTTTGGACTTTGCCGTTTTCCACCAAAAAAAACTTAAAATTGGACAAAATTCCAAAATTTATGATTTGTCGTTTTTAAAAATTAATCACGAGAATTCATGCTCAAATTAAAGTCCGCAAAAGAAACGGACAAAAAAAGTCAAAATGAACGCGTTTTTGTACTTTGCCATTTTTGACAAAAAAACCTTAAAATTGGACAACAGTCCAAAATTTTTGATTTGTCATTTTTTTGACATTAATTACTAGAATTCCTAATCAAATTAAGGTCTGCGGAAGAAACGGACAAAAAAAGTCAAAATGAACTTGTTTTTGGATTTTTCCATTTTTTTCAAAAAAACCCTTAAAAATGGACAAAAGTACAAAATTTTAGATTTCTCGTTTTTTGACATTAATTACTAGAATTCATGTTATAACAATCTTTACATCAAGAATTGATGTTGCATTTAAACCCCTCTCTCTAATTTGAATGCTCTCTCTTCTCTCTAAAAAAATCCCACCTTTAATCTCTTTAACCTTTTTTCTATCTCCACCCAATCGGATTAATCCTCCAATCGTACCTCCCCCCTTTAATCTGCTCAGACTTTTCAGAGATTCTGCATATCCTTCCATATATTCACACTTTCTCTTCTAGCCAGGGTGACTATCGCCCTTATCTCTCTGGCTCTGGCCGTTTGGCCGGAGCCACCAATTACAGCATCGCAGCCACGGATCCAATTAGTCACAAATGATAAACCAATAACAACTCCTCCAATCATGAAATCGGTATCGATGCTTGCTAAGGACAGAGCTGTCACTTTGGGAGATTTTCTCCAGTCACACCTTCTAGCCCTAAATCAGCCCATCCGATCTCTTTCTTCTTACCGAACACAGCTGCCGACCACAAGTTGGAAACCTATGGCGGTTGCAAGCTGCAGCAATACAACCCTCTCACTCATTAAAGGGAGTCCAGTACAGCAAGATCAGAGGTCTACACATGCTTCAAGAGGCAAGAAGGTTGCACCTGACGATACCAACTTCCCTCCGTTCCCCCTCCAGCAAGACCCAAACACATCAGCAGAATATGGAAACGGGCAATCTGCACCGTCTATGGGTATCCCCGGCCAGGCCTTTAAATCCAACCGGGAAGCGGTCTCAGTTCCATTGGCCCAGTCAATTGATGTCTCCCTCCCCCAGTGCCGACAATTGCTCTCTCAACATATATGGGGGAACCTCCTGTTATCATATCGAAAGAGGAAGAAATGAGATTAGCTAAGTCTTTCCAGTACGCTCTGATTGGCAAATTCACTAGGGGAAGACCTTCAATGGCCTCAATCCGTAATTTGATCCTTGCAGCTGGATTTAAATGTGACTGTCATGTTGGTCTAATAGATTTTAGGCATGTTATTTTTCAATTCCAAACGCAAACAGATTTTCATAGACTATGGTTGAAAAAGACATGGAATTTTGATGGGTTTAATTGTAAGATCTTCCGGTGGACGCCGGAGTTTAGTCCTGACAAAGAGGCCTCGATTGTGCCAGTATGGGTAAATTTTCCACTGTTGCCGGTACACCTTTGCATGAAAGATATGCTACAGACTATTGTATCAGCTGTTGGAACCCCGCTTAAGTTGGATTTAGCCACAGCGGCTATGGAAAGAGTACTCTGACCTAGTGAAGCCAGGCTGTGTATTGAGGTTGATCTTCTCAAGCCTCTTCCTCACCGGGTGTGGATTGGAACAGAGGGTAAAGGGAAATGGCAGTCTATCAAATATGAAAATCTCCCTGTGTTCTGTACAAAGTGCTCAATGTTGGGTCATACAACTTCAACTTGTAAGACTACATCCAAGGTGTAACGGTGTTGCTGGGTAAGTCCGACACCGTTTCTGCCTAGTATTTATATAAAGCTCTTTGTTTTTAAAAAAAAATTACTAGAATTCATGTTCAAATTAAGGTCCGCGAAAGAAACAGACCCAAAAAAGTCGATATGAATGTATTTTTTGGACTTTGCCAATTTTTACCAAAAAACCCTTAAAATTGGACAAAAGTCCAAAATTTTTGATTTGTCGTTTTTTGACATTAGTCACTAGAATTCATGTTCAAATTAAGGTCCGCGAAAGAAACAGACCAAAAAAAAGACAAAAGTCTAAAATTTTTTATTTGTCATTTTTTGATATCTATCTTGAAAGGAATTTTCTTTCGGGCCTTTCAGCTGATCCAAGATCTCTTCAATACGGTAATCGATAGAAAGCATCATTGGTAGGATCAAGACGCCAAATCCTTCAGACTTTAATCGGGAGCTACAAGCTTTAACCGGCAGGAGCAGCTTATAACCAAACAAACTGGAAGCTTTAGTTCAAATCGAAGAGAGTACTGCTCCACTAAGCTGAACTATTTCTTTGCAGATCTTCAACGGGAGTTAAACAACTTGGTGAAGAATGGAGGAATCAAGAAGCATAACAGATAGATTCCTAGTTGCTTATTCTGTTGCAGATTCTATGGCTCTATTTCTTTGGACACGGTTTTGCCTATTACCTTTTGGTTAAGTATAGTTTCACATACTTACAGTTTGCAAATGGCATAGGGATTCTTGTAGTGGAAAATATAAAGCTATACTCTACTTTTTAGAGTAATCATTTTTTCTTTCCCGGTTTTCATAGAATTACAAACTAAGTAATGGAGTAGTACTTCACATTTACTGCTTTCCTTCTGCCTCTGTCTTTGTCACGATGTATTGGGCATGTCCGGCATCGTGTTTTGCTCATTATGTATATACTTGCTTTTTTTTTATAAAACAAATCACTAAAATTCATATTCAAATTAAGGTCCGCGAAAGTAACGGACTAAAAAAAGTAAAAATAAACACGTTTTTGAACTTTGCCGTTTTTGACCAAAAACCCTTAAAATTGGACAAAATTCCAAAATTTTTGATTTGTCGTTTTAAAAATTAATCACGAGAATTCATGCTCAAATTAAAGTCCGCAAAAGAAACGGACAAAAAAAGTGAAAATGAAGGCGTTTTTGGACTTTGCCGTTTTTGACAAAAAAACCTTGAAAATTGGACAACAGTCCAAAATTTATGATTTGTCATTTTTTTGACATTAATTACTAGAATTCATATTCAAATTAAGGTCTGCAAAAGAAACGGACAAAAAAAAGTCAAAATGAACGTGTTTTTGGATTTTGCCGTTTTTTCAAAAAAACCCTTAAAAATGGACAAAAGTACAAAATTGTTTATTTGTCGTTTTTTGACATTAATTACTAGAATTCATGTTCAAATTAAGGTCCGTAAAAGAAACAGACCCAAAAAAGTCGATATGAATGTGTTTTTTGGACTTTGCCATTTTTTACCAAAAAATCCTTAAAATTGGACAAAAGTCCAAAATTTTTTATTTGTCATTTTTTGACATTAATCACTAGAATTCATACTATAACACACTTAACAAATAAAAAGTATGCTATGGTCGACCCTCCTTTGGATGCTCCTCCTTCTCTCTAAAAGAAATCCTTCCTAGCTAAACCCTTGATTACCTTGTCGACCCTCAAAGTCTCCGTCACCCACTTTGGAATTAGCCTCCATGATCAGCCTCCATCCACTCCACTCATTCACATCTCCCTCTTTTAGATCCTATTTAGGGTATCTACAGCATAACCCTCACGTCATCACGAGGGCCGGAGCCGACCAGACCCACATCAAATCTGACCAGAATCAGGGGCTAGATCCTCCGCATATGGAACGATTGCCCCTTTTATTTTCATGTCATCTTCGCCATCTTGACTAGAAGAGCTCAGGGATATAAGTTCGCCCACAATCCTGGCCGGAGCTATTGCGTCGACGGGTGATTGAGACCTCACCACCACTCGGAACAGAGCATCCTCCTCGTCACTTCCTCATCCACGACCCAACCCATCCTTAGGTTGGCCACTCTCGTTTAATCTCCCCCACTTTAACTTAGCTAGCCCCTCCCTTTTCCCTCAGCTAGCTACAACCTATAGGAGATACCCTAGAGAGACGATAATCGGAAATCTGTCTGATAGGGTTGCCTCATGTGCAAACCCAGCCACTGTTCACTCCAATCTGTTGATAGCTACCCCAACTGCCCTTCAAAGTCGACCAACGCCTCTCAATCGTACCCCTTGCCCAGATACCCCTCCCGAGAGGCCAACCATAGAGAATGCTCAAAAGTAGAACCCGACCACTACAGCAGCAGTTGCAGGAAATGCCAATCCCATCCCGGTTGCTAAAACTTACCGGGAGGCAGTTTCAGCCTCTTGGGCCAAAAACGTAGATGTTTCCTTTTCCTCCGCGACACATTTCAGGGAGAACCAGCCTTTTTCATTTCAGAGGAAGATGAATTGAAACTGGCCAAGAAATTTCAATTTACCCTCATTGCGAAGTTTAATCGGGGAAGGCCGGCAATGGCAATTATTCGTCATGAAATTCGCAATGCGGGATTCACAGGAGAATGCTATGCTGGGCTGATTGATCAAAAACACGTCATACTCCAATTTCAAATTGAATCAGACTCCCATCGTATATGGATGAAAAAGACTTGGTCTTTCCGAGGATTCCAAGCCAATATTTTCAGATGGTCAATTGAATTTTTCCAGGAAAAGGAATCGTCTATTGTTCCGGTTTGGACCAGTTTTCCCATGCTCCCGCTGTAATTAGGCAATAAAGAATCATTATTTGCCATCGGCTCGGCAGTTGATGATCTGTTTAAACTTGATCTGGCCACGGCGGCAACGGAGAAAGTGCTGCGACCAAGCGAGGCGTACCTGTGCATTGCTGTTGACGTTCTCAAGTCCCTTCCCTCACCGATTGTGGATTGGAACACGTGATAAAGGCAAGTGGCAACAAATTGTATATGAAGACCTTCCAGAATTTTGCACTCATTGTTCAAAGCTTGGACATTCCCATATAAACTGTAAGAGAAAACTCCCTGCCCAAGTATGGGTTCCAAAGAAGAAACCTGGTGATAAGGAAAAGGCTGCCCAAAGAAGTGACAATGAGGATATGGCAGCTGGATCACTTGATCAGGGAACTAGTTAGGAGGGAACACAAGCCTGCAGTGGTGAAAACAAGGCTCAAAATCGAGGCGCAGAGGAAGCAGCCAACCTCAATAATAAGACTTGTCCCCTAGAATCTCCAGAACCTGAGACTGAGGTAAATGTGGAATCTGTACTCAGTCAAAGGGAGAATCCCACCTGCCTACAGTTGAAATTTGGTTTGCCCAGAAAAAAGGAGAATCTGGGACTGTTTCAAGCCAGGGCTCTAACTGTCCAGCCTTCTTTAGATAATGTTAGGGAAGAATCGAACAAAGAGGTCGAGCTAAACTCAGAGGTCTTCATCGCGAGGCAGGATACAATCCTGGAGAAACAGACACCAATGCCCTCTGCATCCCTGGCAGTGGAAATATTATTTCCAGAAATAGGGGATCTTGGACAACACACCAAAATGCCAAACACTCAGGACACTAATGGGAGAGTAAGCTGGGAGGTAGGACAATCTTCATCAATGAATAAAGGATGTCTCTCATCAGACTTAGAAATCCTACAGGCCATGCCTACTCGAATTTGGAAGGATGGTGTCTTTGTGCCATCTCAAAAAGTTCACTCAGCGTCAGAAATACAGGCATTAGAGACCTTTCCTACTCCCTCGGAATCAGAGGAGGAGGGGATGGACACGTGGACAGAGAACAGCTATGAGGAGGAGTCAGAAGATGAGTTTGACAAGTTCGTAGGGAAAATGGAAAAAGCATACAAGCAGCCTAAGCAAACAAAGTACGTGAATGCGCTTGTTAGTCCCAAAGCCAACGCACTCTCGGGGAGAAAGCTAAGGGAACGAAACCCTTTCATCTGCTACTCTGAAGGGATGAAAATGTAAGAAAATTGATGTTCACGAGGGCCCCTGATTACTGATGTTAAGATCAGCTTGGCTATTTACAAGATTGCTATTTGTGGAATATTGATGTGGGAATGGTTTGCTATACTGTGTTTGGAAATTTTGGTCTTGGTAGTCACCTCACACATTGACCTAAGAAATGTTATGCTGCCGAAATTTTGATTGGGGTAGTGTTTCTTGTTAAGTAATGTTGAGTTAAGATTGGCTATTCATGTCTTGACGTATCCGTAGAGGGATGGGGATGGTTTTTTTAATTTTTTTTTGGAGCTCAAGCAGGCTTCATGGTGAACAAAAATGATGTGGCTATTTGTTGAAGCACTGGATCTATGGCTTGTTTGCTGAATTGTCATTTGCACATTTGAGATGGACTGCTGGAAGGCTCTACCTTGGATATTGCATGTTGAATTGCTGGCAGTATGCTTTATTGATGCATACTGCCTTTCTGTTAAATGCTGGCTGGGCGATTATATAGTGGTTATTTGGAGTGCTGGCTTGGCAACTTTGGCATATGGGCTTCCAGGACTGAAATGGTTTAACTCGATCATGAGGTTGGAGGAACCTTTTCTTTCTAAGTCTCTTTTTGCAAGTCCTGTACATATTGTGAATGATTCTAGCTTTTGCTGTAACAATACTGTAAAGGGAGGAAGTGCTCCACGCTTTCTCCTTTTGCGATCTAGAAGTTTAGGTAGGAAGATAGAAAGGCCTTATTTTGGTTTCGACGGAAATAATGCTTTTCTATTTTCCTTTTACAGATTTGCGCATGTCTTCATGTAATGGAGGCTCCACTCTTATTTTTACAGCACTTTGTAATGGTTTGCATGGGTATGCCCTGCACCGTCTTTTAGTATATATAATATGGTCTGTTTTCCCAAAAAAAAACATAAAAAAATCACTAGAATTCATACTATTACAATAACAAGTCTTAATATGGTATGTTTTCGTTCGGGCCTTTCAGCTGATCCAACATCTCTTCAATACTGTAATCGATAGAGAGCATCAGTGTAGGATCAAGACGCCAAATCCTTCAGACTTTAATCGGGAGCTACAAGCTTTAACCGGGTGTCAAACAACTTGGTGAAGAATGGAGGAATCAAGAAGCATAATGGACAGATTCCTCGTTGCTTACTCTATTGTAGATTCTACGGCTCTATTGTTTTGTACACGATTTTGCTTATTACCTTTTGGTTAAGTGTAGTTTCGCATACTTACAGTTTGAAATGGCATAGGGATTCTTGTAGTGGAAAATAGAAAGCTATACTCTACTGTTTAGAGTAACCCTTTCTTCTTTCCCGGTTTTCATAGAATAAGAAACTAAGTAATGGAGTAGTACACTCCATATTTACTGTTTTCCTTTTGCTTCTGTCTTTGTAACGATGTATTGGGTACGTCCGGCATCTGTTTTGCTCATTACGTATATACTAGCTATCTATAAAAAAATCACAAGATTTCATGATCAAATTAAGGTCCGCGAAAGTAACGGACTAAAAAAAGTAAAAATAAACGTGTTTTTGGACTTTGCCGTTTTCGACCAAAAAACCTTAAAATTGGACAAAATTCCAAAATTTTTTATTTGTCATTTTTAAAAATTAATCACGAGAATTCATGCTCAAATTAAATTCCGCAAAAGAAACGGAAAAAAAAAGTCAAAATGATCGCGTTTTTTGAGTTTGCCATTTTTGACAAAAAAATCCTGAAAAAGTCCAAAATTTTTTATTTGTCATTTTTTGACATTAATTACTAGAATTCATAATCAAATCAAGGTCTTCAAAAGAAACGGACAAAAAAAGTCAAAATAAACGCGTTTTTGGACTTTGCCGTTTTTTACCAAAAAATCCTTAAAATTGGACAAAAGTCCAAAATTTTTTATTTGTCGTTTTTTGACATTAATCACTAGAATTCATGTTCAAATTAAGGTCCGCTAAAGAAACTGACAAAAAAAAGTCAATATGAACGTGTTTTTGAACTCTGCCGTTTTTGAGAAAAAAACCACTTAAAATTGGACAAAAGTCCAAAAATTTTTATTTGTCGTTTTTTGACATTAATCACTAGAATTTTCTCCCAATGTTGTGATGCATGTTGTTACTTCCCTCTCTAAAAATATTTGCTCTCACTTCTCTCTTAAAAACATTATTGGATTTTGAGACCGCACTAATCCGGTTACCTAAAATATAACCGTTGGTCTCTCTAACGGATAACTCTGATTGCCCTCGCCACTTTCGCCTATGGCGGAGGGGAGCGCCTCCCCCCCTCCGGCATCCTTTGCTGGAGCGGTAAACAAAGCAAACCATACCAACACCTCCTTTGCTAACGTAGAAATGAAAACCCCTCTCTCCACCCATAAGGGAGAACCGGCGATGTTTATTACAAGGGAGGAAGAGGAGGAACTAGTTAAAGATTTCATGTGGACTTTGATAGGCAAATTTTCTTGGGGACGTCCGGCAATAATCCAAATTCGTAAAGAAATCATTGCAGCTGGATTCCTTGGCGAATGTAAGGTGGGTCTTTATGATCAACGACATGTTCTATTCAAGTTTGATAAGGAAGAAGACTATCAAAGATTTTGGACACGGAATGTATGGCACTTCCAAGGGTTTCAGGCTAGAATATTCAAATGGACAATAGATTTCGACCCCCCGGTTGAGCCTTCAATCTGACTAGTGTGGATTAGATTCCCACATCTTCCATTACATCTATGTAAAAAAGGTAAGCTCCTCTCACTAGCCTCTGTAGCAGGACGACTATTGAAGCTTGACGCTGCTACTGCAGATGCCTCGAACCTCGTCAGACCAAGCGAGGCAACGAATCTGTGTGGAAATAGAACTTACAAGGGCGGTGCCTTAACGAATCTGGATAGGGAGTAAAGAATAAGGAAAATGGCAAATACTGGAAATTGAAGACAGACCTGCCTACTGTACCAAATGCAGAAAATTGGCCCACCACAACAACGTTTGTGACCCTCAAAGACTTCAGCCGAAATGGTCAACTCAGGACAATCAGAATTAGAAAATGAAAAATCAGGCAACAAATCAAGGATCAAAAGAATGGACAGTAGTATCAAGGAAAACAATGGCAAATGCAGGGGAAAATGGCCAAGTAGGGAGGACTGAAAAGGGAAAGGGTCCTATTAACTGCCCTCATACAGATATCCTTGAATCATCAGGCCAAGGCAATGAGCCCATGATTATAGAAGCGTCTTTGACCACTGAGGTAAGGTCTCAAAAGGGAGCAAAGGCTCAGATAAGCAAGCGAGGAAATGCCAACAGCACTGTTGGGTCACAAGTCAAATAGATCAGCTGCTGAACCCAAGAGTCCAACCTTCCCAATAGAACCATCACCTCACCGAAGCAGTAACAAGTTTGCAATTTTAGATTCCTTGGATGGTGAGGACTGCACAAGAGAGATCCCAATCACTGAAAGCCTCCAACTACAGAAAATTAACCCAGTGACTCAGCAAGATGACACTACTCAGGATGGGCAGTCGTCAGTAGCTCAACAGGAAGCTCACATCTTTCAAGAGATTCAAGAACAGGTATACTGTGACGAGATTGTGAAAACTCTCACTAAACTAGCTGCCCCCTTTGTTTTGCAGGTCCCTGATGCCGTAGAGGAAGAAGAGAGGGAGGAATACCATCAAGATTCCCAACAGCATAGTCAATTGGATATGGACAAGGATAACGTTATCGACTATAGTGTAAGAACAGCTAGAACCAGAGGGAGACCTAAAAAACCTAAGCCCTTGGTGAAATTAGAACCCTCTAGGGAACTCAGAGGTAGATGGGATTCAAGTACTGGCCTTCAAGAATCTAGTTCTCAATGATTGCTTGCATGTATTGGAATATTAGAAGTATAGGTAAAAAGCCTAACTTTAGGAAACTAAAAACAACCATAAGAGCTCACAACATCAACTTCCTAGTCATAGCCGAACCCTTTGCAGAAGCATCTAAGTTAGAATCCTTTTAGAGAAAATTGAAATTCGAAGAAGCCTACTCAAACACTATTAGCTCCATTTGGATCATGTTTAGAAAGCCATTTGCATGCATAGTTGCCACAAGTTCTGAGCAGTATATTACATTAGAAATTAGTCACCCAGAAATGCAGAATCCTATCCTATTCTCCAATGTGTATGCAAAATGCACAGAAGAAAAAAGAAATGAGCTTTGGCAGGACTTAGATAGACTCCAGCACTTAAATCTCCCATGGCTTTTGTGGGGAGACTGGAACTGTATCCTAGCTAGGGAAGAAAAGAAAGGAGGGAAAGCTTTTCACATTAGAGAGTCTAGGGAGATGGATGGAGCCATGACCTCCTTAGGATTATCGGAAGTACAAGCTAGTGGTTCCAAGTTTACTTGGTGTAACAACAGAGAGGGTAGGGCTAGAATTTGAAAAACATTGGACAGGGCATTAGTGGATTCCAATTTCTTAAATCAGAACCTACAAGCTTCTATCTTGCAATTAGCAAAGTCCCCTTCGAACCATTCCCCTCCGATACTCCATATCCAGCATCAAAAAACAGCTCCTAGAACATTCAGATATCAGTCTTTCTGAACTACCCATAAAGACCATTTAGCAATTATTAGGAGAGCTTGGGAGGGAAAAGTTTCAGGAAATCCAATCAGGATCTTTACTGAAAAACTTAAATCAGTCAAAAAAGCTCTGACAGCTGGAACAAAATAGTCTATGGTAACATATTTTCAAAGGCTGCTCAAGCTGAGGAGGAGCTAAGTAGATTGGAATAAGAGGATGAAGTAAGGGCTGTCACTAGGGAAGCTCTGAGTAATACTGCAGCCAAGGCCAAATACCAACTAGGACTAGAGGAGATGTTTTGGGCTCAAAAAGCTAACATTAGATGGGCTAAGGAGGGGGATAGAAACTCTAGCTTCTACCACTCATATGTCAGAAATAGGCATGCTAAAGGGTACATACATAGGATTCAGAATCAGGAAGGGGAATGGGTAGAAGAGGAGGAAAAAATCTCTGAAATTGCTGTACAATTCCTCACAGAACTCTACTCCTATGAACAGGTGTGCTCAACTATTGATCAACTTATGGTTCCCTCAGCTTTGTCGGAATTGGATAGGCAGGGTTTGACTAAGATTCCTGACATGGAGGAGTTGAAAGGAGCTGTTTTCAGTATGAACTAGGATAGTGCCCTTGGCCCGAATGGCTTTCCAGGTCATTTCTAAGTTGTAGCCTGGGAAATTGTTAAAGAAGACCTGTTGAGAGCAGTACAAGCATTTATCAATGGTGCTGAGATGAATCAAGCGATGACAGCCACTGCCATATTCCTCATCCCAAAAACCTCAAATGCTTGTTCCTTTAAGCAATATAGACCAATCAGCCTTTGTAACTTCTTCAACAAAATTGCGTCCAAACTCTTAGCTCTGAGATTAGCTGTAGTTCTTCCAAAGATCATTTCAGAGAATCAAAGTGGCTTTGTTACAGGTAAAATGATTACTGATAACTATCTTCTAGCTAGTGAGATGATGTCCACCCTGAATAGGAAAAGTAATGAAGGAAAGGTAGCCATTAAGGTGGACATGGAGAAAGCATATGATAGGGTACATTGGCCATATCTGTTACAACTCCTCAGATTATTAGGATTTGGGGAAATATGGGTTAATATCATATGGAGGCTGATCTCAAATGTTTGGTTTTCTGTTTTAGTTAATGGGAGGAGCCAAGGCTGGTTTAAAGCATCTAGAGGACTTAGGCAAGGGGACCCAATCTCCCCTCTTTTATTTTTAATCAACTCTGAATACCTTTCTAGGATACTCAATAGATTTGAGAACAAAAAGTTTGACTTTAGAGTTCCCACAGGATGCCCTAGAATTTCCCATCTTGCCTATGCGGATGACTTGATTGTTTTCTCATCTGCTAATCCCACAGCAGTCAAGAGTATAATGAGGAAGTTTAGGCATTATGAAAAGACCTCAGGCCAAAAGATAAATGTTGCTAAAAGCTCCTATATAGTTCATGATAGGCTACCAGATCCTACGAAACACTCCATAGGGAATATCACTAGATTTTCTAGAGGACTTTTACCTTCCACATACCTAGGAGTCCCACTTCATTTCAAAAGAATACAAGCTTGCTTTTATGACCCCTTGGTAGACAAGATTAACAAAACAATATGCAGCTGCAGCTCCAAGTTTCTCACATTAGGGGGCAAAATTACTCTCATCAAAAGTGTCCTCTCTTCATTTCCTCTCTATTTGACAATGAGCCTAAACCCTCCTAGGAATGTGATAAATCAAATAGAATCCCTGTTAGCAAACTTCTTATGGTCTGCTCAAGAAAAGAGTCTGAAAAGGCATTGGATCAGCTGGAAGAAGCTTTGTTACTCACAGGAAGAATGTGGAATAGGCTTCAGAGATCTGAACCACATTGCCTCTGCTCAATCGATGAAACTATGGTAGAGGTTCAGAGAACAAAAATCTCTTTGGGCTAAGTTTGTGGCTATGAAATATTGTGGCTCTAAGCATCTTTCACAGACTGTGAAACACAGAGGGGACTCTCAAGCTTGGAAGAGAATTCAAAGCATTGCTAATTTACTTCCAAGTGGGAAATGGGGAATGTAACCAATTTCATGATAAATGGAGCCCAAGAGGTAGGCTGTCTGATTACATGACATCCCAAGGAAATTATAAAGTATCAGAAATTATGGACCCACAAGGTTGGGACTGGACCAAAATCAGAATAATTTTTCCCCATATCCCTAGTGAAGTCTTCTCAGAAGCGCCTATTTTTCCAGGAGGTACAGACAAGATGCTTTGGAGCTTGACAAATGATGGAAAATTCACGATGAAATCAGCATATAAGCTGATTAAAGGACAACATGCCCCTCTGTGCTCCTATACAAAACTAATTTGGGATCCACTCATTGCAATCAAGATTTTCTTCCCCATATTGAGACTAATCAGAAATAAAATTCCCATTGGCCCCAACTTGCATAAGGTAGCTCAATTTGGACAATTTATTTGCCCCTTATGCTGGAAAAATGGTGAGACACTCAACCATCTCCTAGCAACTTGCCCCTTTGCTCAAAGGATATGAAAAATTTTTGCTGCAGAATTGGGAATTCTGGAATATTCTAATAATTTCCAAGGCTATCTAAATATCTGGTGGTAGAATCAAAGATCGATCTCTGAATGTAGACAGTTCTTAACTCAGATATGCCCTCCTCTAATCTGCTGGTGGCTGTAGAAATTAAGGAACAAAATTACCTTTGACAAAGGGAAGCCTGAAGTGGAAGTACTGGTGAACAGGGTCTTTGCATCGACCAAGGAACTTATGTGCTTGAGATTTCAAGGTAACCAGTTTATGGACCTAGAATGGGGAGATTTCTGGAGTGTTTGCCAAAATATCAAAAGGAAAATGACATTGAAGAGTATAAAATAGAACCCCCCTGATTTCGAACATGTTAAAATCAATTTTGCTATGGCTAAAGGGAAAGAGTCCTGGAGATCTGGAGCGATAGCTAGAGATCACAAGGGGCAGGTAGGTTTCTCTTTTCCTATTTATATTTTCCCCTGTTCACTAACTAGAATACAGGTCGAATTTTTGGCAGCATTCAAGTACATTGTCAGAAGCAGAGAGCAAGGAAGGCAAAGCATTATACTGGAATCCAACTCCAATGTGCTCTCACAAGGAATGAACTCATGGAAGGATTGGCCAATCAAGGAGACTATCGAATATATCCAGAAGTGGGCAACTTTAAATCTGGTTCCAAAAGAGGTAAATCATCCTGCTAGGCAACTTGCGATGTTGCAGAGAGCAGAGGCTATTCACCAGCTGCCAGCTTTGCTTCGAATGGACAAGGAACAAGTCCCCTCCGTTGTTATCAAAAAAGGTAATGAATATGAAATTCAGCAGACAAATGCAAGACTTCAGGTGGGCAATAACTGGTAAGACAACCTCGTAAAAAGGCCTCAGTCTGCAGAAGTTAGGACTGATTTGCCAACCCCCCATGTTCCAGTTTGCTAATGTTAGAGCTGGGGTGCAGTTTTCGCTTTGGTTAAGAGTTTTGCACTGTATGACACTATCTATCTCTACTCCCTGGGAAAGTGACTACTCTAAATGGTAGAAAAGGATATTGAAACTCTGTGGGAGTCATGAAAGGAATGCCCAAGAGGATTCACAAGCTACTGGAAACACCATGCCAAAACTGATGGAACACACTAAAGGCCAGTGGCTCTCTGATTATTTGAATCAACTTGGATACGAATCCATTAAGGGTATTTCAGCCTCAACTAAAGCTCTCACTGCTGACATTACCTTAGGTAGAAACACTTGGTACTTATCTACTCTCAATATTTTGTTCACAGAATCTAAGGAATACGTCCCTTTTTTTGTGGCTTTGTTCAAATGTAATATTTGCAGATTAATTTCAATGTCATTTTGCTTAAGGAGAAATCCTCTTTTGGACTCACCAATTGATCTCCTAACCATTAGGATAGTGATTGTTAATGGTTGTGGGACCAATCTGGTTTTCTTTTGTAAGGGTGATATTAGGGTAAATCCATCGCCCAAAACGTATATTAATATAAGAGGGATTGGCACCCCTCGATGCTGGTCCGTTGCCAATTAAAAAAAAATCACTAGAATTTTCTCCAACTTCTCACTAGAACTTTTGAAAATTTAGGGTCTTTCAGCTGAAAAGCTGAAAGGCCCGAACCAACTTCTATTCAATATAAATTTTCTTCATTTTCTTTTTTTACCAGATTTTCTCCTTGTGCTCTAAAGACAATCTGTAGCTCACTTTTAAGATCCGAAACTCATTTCGTCATTTGCAATCGTTCTTGTCAAGGAAAATCTTGGCGCTCAGCTGCTTTCCGACAACAAGATCCCGGCTATTACAAGACCGACCAGACACAGCAGCTCATCAGATCGTCAGATCGGAGCTGCCATCAGACCTGAAAGCTTACTTCATAGCTGCGTTATCCATGAGATCCAAGCACAGGAAGCTTGGGATCGTAAGATCGAAGAAGGAGCAGTTGGAGCCTCAACAAAATCTGACAGATCTGGGCTGCTGCTCACAGATCGGACGAGCTCTAAAGACTTCGTTCTGGGATGTTTACTGATAGATGGGGAGTGCTGATTTGCTCAATCTGAAGAGAGCTCCGACGTCTTCAAACCACTTTCTCTCGGACGTTATCAATAGGTCAAACTGAAAGCTTCGATCATGAATGGGGGTTGGAAGTTTGGATTTTTTTGAAACGAATCAGATTGCACTTGAACTCTCCGTTGCACGAAACTTCCGGTTGCTATGATGTGGCGGACGGAAAGTTTAATTTTTCTGAAACGAAGGATTTAAAACCCAGATTCTGGTACTGCCTATACTGAATTTGGAGTCTCAAGCTTGCACTTTCACTCAATGTTGAAAGTGAACTCTCAGCTCTTGCTCCCCAATTTGCTTGAACCGAATTGCTGAGCTTCGAGCTCTGTCAATTTTGGTGGAAATTCTCATTTCTGGCTTTTGTTTGTTAGAATTTTGGTCTGTTGCTTTAATCATAGTGCTGCAAGCCCAATCCAAAATCTAGATTCTACAATTGATTTTGTTATACTTGCTTTAATCTCTCTGCTTGAATTAGATTCTCTGTTGCTCTTCCACATACTTTGTGAGGACTCTCGATTATGTGTGTGATCCGTCCTGCGGGAATGGAAGGCTATAGCTGGGGTGTAAATTTAGATTTCTTTATTGGACTTAGCCTACTAATTTGGTTAATTGAATTTATCGGTGGTGTGATAAATGCTGAAATTGGTTATTTTTATGTGCTTGACTGAAATAATCTGGTATTGGAACATTGATGTGAGACTAGGTCTTGATGGAAAGATTCATTTGTGGTCTCATTGGATTGATTGTTCTCTCTTGTGTTTGGTTCTTCATGTACTTGCCAGCCTGATTCTGGGCGAATTGTTGATGATTGAACTGTGCTGCGATTCTACTTTACTGGGTTGAAGATTCGGTACCATTCATGGAATTGGACTTTGACTGTATTTTGGTTTATTACTGATTCTGTAACCGAAGAGGCTTGGACATTTGCTCTGATTGATAACACTTGACTTTGTGCTTCATTGGAAAGTGGACGGAAGTTCAGTGATCTTCCCATCATGCTCTAGTCAGGTGCTTACAGTGGTTTCAAATATTTTGTTTACTGAATCGATGAAGTGTATTATTTAAGTGGACGGAAAAGCTTATCAGGCAGATTTACATATAATTGTGACCAAAAAATAGAAAATCATACACTAGTCATTGATTTAGAGTAGCCGTTTTCTTATTACCTGTCTTTTTCATTTAATTAGTTAATCATGTAATGGAGTAGTACTCCATGTTTTTTCGCTTTCTTCTTGTAACGATACGTTTGGGTATCTTCGGCATCATATTTTGCCCACCAAGTAAATACATTCACTTTTCAAAAAAAACACTAGAATTCATGTTCAAATTACGATCCGCGAAAGAAACCGACCAAAAGAAGTCAAAATTAACGTGTTTTTGGACTTTGCCGATTTTGACCAAAAAACCGTTAAAAAAGGACAAAAGAACAAAATTTTTCATTTGTCGTTTTTTGACTTTAACAACCAGAAACCAATGAAAAAAATTTAATGACTCCTTCACGCATGAAAGATGGATCGCTACTGGCCAAAGGAAGGCCCATAACTTTCGGCGATTTCTTCCAACCACAATTTCCAGCCATCCACCGGCCCATTTCTCCTTTCCCACAATGTCGAACACAGCTGCCGATCAAGATATGGAAAACCCACAAGGAGACAGCCTCCAGCAGCTCAGCTCCTCCATCCACTCAGCGGCTTCCAGCCCAGGATTCCCCTCTCCGCCAGTTTCAGGGACTTAACCCCGGAACAAAAGGCAAGAATGTAGTAATTGAAGATCCTGACTTTCCCCCACTTCCACACCGGGCAGAACATAACTCATTAGCAGAGAAAGAGATTGGGATGCCGGCTCAGCCACTGGTCACCTCAGGTCAAACTCTCCCCACCAAATCCTTTCGGGAAGCGGTGTCAGCTCCATGGGCACAGAATGTTGATGTCTCCCTGCCACCAGTGTCGAATATAGCTCCTTCAATATATATGGGTGAACCAGCCGTCATCATATCGGAAGAGGATGAACGGACGTTGCTTTAGACATTACAATTCGCCCTCATTGCCAAATTCATTAGGGGAAGGCCTCCAATGGCTGCAATTCGCAAAACCATTCTTGCTGCCGGGTTTAAAGGTGATTGCTATACAAGTCTTATTGATTATCGACACATTGTTCTTCAGTTTCAATTGCAAACGGATTTCCATAGGTTTTGGCTAAAAAAAACGTGGAATTTTGATGGATTTATTGCCAAGTCATTTTTCACATGCAAGCTCAAAAAGCGTAAAGTGATGAACTTGGTATAAGCCGAAGTGAACTAAGAACAAAGTTTCAAATACATGTGTGATATTAACTTTATAGTCCACACACTCAAACTTTTGTCAACCGCCTCAACACACACCAACACTAACACCATATTCCATTGACACACAACACAACTCGTGCTCAGCAAAGCCATCACTTATTCACAAAGTTCAAAAATTTCACCAAAAACATTCAAAATGAAAATTTGCACAAAATTTGTACAAAAAATGAAAAACACAACATATACCAAGTATAATATGCAAAAACTCAAAATAACACAGCAAAACTTAAAAGTAACATACTTTGCATCACATAGCCCAAAAGAAATTTCCATAACAAAAAGTAAGCATATCAGGTCCAAAAGACACAAATCATAGCAACATTCCCTCCCCCACACTTAAAACTTATATTGTCCTCAATGTAAAGTAAAGATAGGTTTAGGAACCCCCTAGTATTGATATATCATGAAATCCAATACTTGCTTGGTATAGTGTCCTTGTTTGAAGTTCTTTATTGCGTGAAAAATCCCATGATTAAGAACCACGGTGGTGTAAAATTTTACAACTAAGAACACTAGATGGCACATGCACAATCATGCTTGAAAAGAAAGACAAAAGGATTATGTGCATTGCGGGAGTGGTTCATGACTCCTCTCACCCACACATAGCCTAATATGTGCATGGCTTAATTCGCTTGCAACTTCCTTCATGTTCATGCCACTATAACATGAGTGGCCTTGGTGAGTATAAGCAGAAATGCAAAATAACATAACAATTAATTGAACCAAAAACTGAAGTGAAGGTAAAATGAAAGAAGTAGTTCTGGGTTTTGTAGTCTCCAGCTAGACTTTATTTATGTAACTTCCTTCTTCAAGAATCGGAATAATCCTCTCTGTACCAGGAAAATGATATTTCATAAGAACTCATTTTCCTCCTGTAGGGCACTTGAAGAATATGTTCAATGAAGTGCTTAAGCTCATGCACATGGGGAGCAATCTCTACAAATTTAACTTCGAACCACTGAGGCTCCCCCATTGTAGGCATCTCTTTTACTTCTTCTACCATTGGAAGCACATCATCTACCTCTTCCACCACACTAACCAATTCAGTCCTGCAAGGCTCAACCAAGGGTTCTACATCTATGGTCTCAACAAAACCATTAGTAAGTTCAAAACCACCAGTAATATCAAAAATGGATTCATCAACAAAACAATTCTCCACAATGTTGGCAATATCATTGAAAATTGGCACATCTTCATCATCTAGACTAACATGGGGAATTTCTTGAGTATTTTCTTTCTCAACAACACAACAAGCATTATCATCAATTAACAAGAGTATCTCACTTTGCATTTCTTGTGAATCACCATTTAGACACTTAGATTCATTGATCATTTCAAAAATTGGTGCCTCAACAAGAGCTTCAAACAATGTGTTGACACTCTCATTAACAAATGCAAAATTATATTCCTTTATGAAATCACTTGATCCTTAAGAAATGACTCTGTACAATTTACAAAACTATCAAGAGGAGAAACAACTAAAGAAAGGCAATCAACATCATATGACTCATTGAATTCCATTAAATTAATGAAAGATTCCTCTTTAGACACACTTTCCAACTTAGTAACATGGCCACTTAGATCACTAGAATCATCACTATCAAGATCACTAAAAAAGTCATCATCTTCAACATCAAAGTGCACATATTCATGCTCAAAAGAATCAGCAACAAAGCACTCATGTACACTATCCCCAAAACATGTAGACTCCTCCTCCTTTAGACACTTTAAGGCACAATAAACATTAGCATGCATATCAAAATAATTGTCCTCAGGAGTTGGTGTTCTAGTAAGCAAAGAGGTACATTCTGAGTGATATTGAGCATCTAAAGTTGGTGTCTCAATTTGTTCCCATAGGTTGCTTATTAAAGTGCTGATTCGATCAAACCTTTCTTGACGCCCTTGAAGTTCTTCTTCCAGTTGAGCGAACCTTGTTTCATTTCTATCAATTCTCTCCAAAACTTGAGACAACATGTTTTCCATTTTTGCCTCTTCTCTGAGATCACACTCATTGCTTTGTTGTTGGTAATACCATTGCTCTCCCTTTTGTAAGCCTCTGTCAAGTTTTTCCATAAGTTGAGAAAACATGTCCTCCACAAGAAGCTCTTGTGTCCCAATGTGGTGTGAGTTGTTGCTTTGTGCTTGATTTTGCCATTGCCTTTCATATGGTGGTGGAGAGAAGTCCTCGTACCATCTAGACATGCTTGGGTACTTGTGCAATACTCAATTACAGTGAAATCCAATGTCCTGCTCTTGACACAAATACACCAAAGCAGACAACAAAACACGAAAACTACAAAATGCAACAAAAGTTACCAAAATGAAAAATAACAAGACTACTAAACTACATAAGAAAAGAAAACAGAGCAAATCAAAATTCAAGAAACCGTGCCTTCCCCAGCAACGGCGCCAAAAATTGATAGCCTATAGTCGTATCAGCTCAATTTTACCCTAAACACTAATGTAGTAGCGTAAGTAGGGATCGTATCCACAGGGAAGGCTTGGGCCAAGAATCTCAATGTTTGCTCACAGAATGCCACGAAAGAAATAAAATTAGACACTAACTAGTAAAGAAACAAATGCAAAAAATAAAATGTAGAAAACAGGAAGAGAGTGAATGCTCTAGAGTATTTCCACCAGTTGAATGCACATTCGACCATGATTGCAATGCTCTTGACACACAAGTAAAACAATGAGGAGATCTCTATTGCCCAGGAGGTTAGCTAACACTTAGCATGACGACCACAGTGTTTTCTATACTCCTTAACATTCCACTTTTCCCATGGCGAGGCCTAAGTAGAATGGATTCAACCCGCAATGCCTCAACTCTCCAAAGTTAGCAAGTCTAACATGCAATTCCTATGAACTCCCATGGCGAGGCCCGACCTAGGTATGAATGCCTTCGTTGCTATCTCAGAGAGTTTCTTCAACACTTTTTCCTAAAGCTTCATTCCTTCGAAGTTTCCCATGGTGAGGCCTAAATCTCAGTAATGAATTGATCGGCTAAGACAAGTGTAAAGACTCAGGAAATCACTTTCAAGTTCTCATCTCACGCAATTCTCACAGATATTGGTAAAATCTCACTTCTTCCCAGCATGGCGACCACAATCAAAGTTCAATTCATTCAATAAAAGTGTGAATTCATGAAACTCAACAAGATTCAATCATTAAAATCACATATGATTTCATCCTTAAGGAATTATGTCAATTGCATAGCATTGTATAGTCCAATTATACATTTAACCGGTTGAAACTCTAGAACATGAGAGATCTAACCATAGAACTCCATTACCAATTCACGATCAACAATTTGGAACTTGAAACAATTCATTTTCAATAAATGTAAAGAGTTTACCAATTAAATTCTTCCAAGAGCTTCCTTAATTGATATGAGAATTACAATGATCGGAGCCAATCTTTGATCGGAATAGAAAATGGAGCTCAAAAGCTAGAGAGAGGAACTAGAGAGAGAAAGTAGATCTTGCAAATTTTCCCGCTCTCCAGCTCTCAAAAGTTTGTTACCCAAAATCAAAACCTAACTAATGGAATGAATAATAGTCTCCGGGATCTCAAGTCTCCCTTCCATATTAGCTACACCTCCTATATATAGAGTAGTAGAAATGTAGCTAATACGCTAACTAAAAATATCTAAAGATATTACAAAAGTGTCCTTGAATGGAAGAACTAAAATCAGCCCAAAAATGTGAAAATTCGAAGTTAGAAAACTTTTCCCAGCAATCCAGTGCCTTCAGCATCAAGTTCCAGCGCCTTTTCATCCTTGCCGTTCTTCCTCGCGCATTCACTGCTCAGAGCTCCAGGTGAAGAAATCAGAGTCACTTCACGCCTTCAAGCCATTCAAAATCTCGCCTCCAGCAACTCCGCGAACATTCACTCAGTCTAGCCTTCATGAGATCACGCCTTCCTGCCCCGTAGCTTCACGCCTTCATCCACCCTGAAAATCAGAACTTCAGAAGTTAAACACTTAGCTATTTTTCTGGAAACTCAAGCTCAAAACACTTCATGGCAGCAACTTCCCACCAAGATTTGATCATGATGCACTGTGAATTAGGGAAAACTTAAAACATGAAAGTCGTAACACCTTGTCTTAGCTCTCCATAGCTACATAAAACACCCAATTCGGAGCTAAGACGAGGAAGTCACGACCAATTCAATGCAGTGCAACAAAGCTGAAAAACTTCATGAAACAACCTTCAAATACTTAGCCATTAAAAACATCATAAAAAAAACAAGTTAAAGCAAGTAGCCTACGACATGTCGTAGGCAAAATGTTCTTACTCCAAAATTGGCCTACGACATGTCGTAGGCCAAAAATCCTCCTTCCAAAAGTCGTGGGCAAAAAGTTTTTCCTTCTAGAATGGCGTACGACATGTCTAAGCCATTTTTTTTCCTTCCAAGTTTGGCCTACGACATCTCGTAGGCCAATTTCTTCTTTCCTATGCTCACTGACGCAAGGTGATAAGTTGTGCTCAAGTGGTGTGGCAAGGTGAACGAGTGGTGTGCCAAGGTGCCAATGTTGTGCCAAAAGTGTGCAAATGATTTGTGTGTAGTGGATGCTTAATTAATGTCCATGTCCTAGCTTGGTAGTATGAAAACAAGTGAAATGAGTGTGAAGTAGTTGTGAAGTGATGGTGGTGCCCAAGATATGTATTGTGATGATGTGCCAAGGTGTATGAATGGCGTGCCAAGAATGTGCAAATGTCGTGCCAAAGTGAACAAGTGAATGCTTGGCAAGGTGTTGCTTGGCAAGGTGTGGCAAAGTGCTTGCCGTGATGTGCCAAAGTGTGCACTTGAGCTCTGCATTTTGGTGCAAGTGTGTACAAGTGCTACGCATACATGTGAGTAACAAGTAGGCACCAAGTGTGACATCAAGCTGTGTAAAATCAACAACCATCGAGTGCAACAACTTCAGCTCAAAGATGCAAGGAAAACACAAGCAAAAATACTTGGAACTTTTTACCTCACAAATTCTAAAAACTTACAAACCTTCTCCTTCCACCACGATTTGGCCCTGATGCACTGCGAACTGGGCAAAACCTAAAACACGAAAATTGTAGCCCCAAGTCCTAGCTTTCCACAGCCTTTTGAATCATCTAAATCGGAGTTAATATGAGAGAGTTATGACCGAAACACTGAGGCGTGGCAAAACTGGATTTTAAGCCTACGACATGTCGTGGAGCAAACTTCCATTCCTCTTAAATAGCCTACGACATGTCGTGGAGCAAATTTCCCTCTTCAAGAATGGCCTACGACATGTCGTAGGCCATTTTGCGTCCTTCCAAGATTGGCCTACGACATGTCGTAGGCCAAACGTTTGTTCTCAAAGTTTGTCAACGACATGTCGTGGGCAAATTTCTTACTTCACTAAAACGTCATTCTTCTATGCAGAATTCGTGTGTCTTTGGCTCCGAATCAGACTTCGTGGTAAACATAAACGTTTTAGAGCTTTCTCTTGGCTTTCCATTGGTTTAGGAATCAGCATCATTGGAGGTCTGTAGCTCAAGATATGTGCATTCTACCCAAATGTGGCAATATGAAATCAAAGATGAAAACCTGGAGTAGCAATTGCAAAGTTGCCCCCGTTTCTCATACTTGCACACATAATTGGAAGACTGTTAAGACGTAAGCAATAAAGTACACTCCAAGAGCTTTCCAGAACATCCAAGATCTCCTACTTTGGATAAGTATTGAAAGAGTTATACCCAAAACAAGTTGCACCAACATTCTGCCCAAACCCTAATTTGGCCAAATAAGCTCATTTCGGTTTTTTCTTTAATTCCCACTCACCATTCTCATTGTTTCAAACTCTAAACCTTGTCATTTGACACCAAGCATATATTTTCCTCATTTTAACAACATTTTTGGTCTTTTTTCACCATTTAAACACTATGAGTTGCAAACCACATAAACACACAAGATAGCACATTTGCATGAAAATCAAAGCAAAAGCCAAGTGAAATACTACATTTAAGTTGGTATAAAACCAACTTATCAAATTACAAACTATGTAATGGAGTAGTACTCCACATTTACTGCTTTCCTTTTGCTTCTGTCTTTGTAACGATGTATTGGGTACGTCCGGCATCGTGTTTTGCTCATTATGTATATACTAGCTGTTTATAAAAAAATCACTAGAATTCATGATCAAATTAAGGTCCGCGAAAGGAACGGACTAAAAAAAGTCAAAATAAATGTGTTTTTGGACTTTGCCGTTTTCGACCAAAAAACCCTTAAAATTGGACAAAAGTCAAAAATTTTTTTTTGTCATTTTTTGACATTAATCACTAGAATTCATGTTGACATTAATCACTAGAATTCAGCTAATCAGTAGAATTCATGCTGGAATTCTCTCTAAAAATTTGCTCTCTAAACACACTTTCCTGACCACAAAGTTACCGTTTGACCACCACTAAACATTACCGTTACTCAACAAACTTTATCTAACGAACACATTCTCTTCCTCTCTGTCCTCTGACCGTGGCGGAGGGGTGGGGGAACCTCCGCCTCCTCCATCCTATGCTCTAGCGGTGGAGCAACCCTCCAAATCCTCTAAGGACCATGACATTTCGTTCAACTCCATACAAAACAAAACCCCCTTATCTTCCTTCAAGGGTGAACCTGCAATGTTCATCACGGATGAAGAGGAAATTGCCCTAGCTCAGAATTTAGAATGGACCCTCATCGAAAAATTCTCTTGGGGAAGGTCGGTCATGGCTCAAATCAGAAAGGAGATAATTACTGCAGGCTTCCTAGGAGACTGCAAGGTTGGGCTTCTCGACAATCGGCATGTCCTATTCAAGTTTGATAAAGAAGCCGATTACCTGCGCTTTTGGACCAGGAATGTTTGGCATTTCCAGGGCTTTCAGGCTAGAATTTTCAAAAGGTCAATAGATTTTGATCCGGCAGTTGAACCTCCAGTTTCTCCGGTTTGGATTAGATTTCCACAGCTGCCCCTCCATCTTTTTCAAAAAGAAAGATTATACACCCTAGCATCAGTCGCCAGGAAGCCTCTGAAGAAGGACTCAGCCACTGCGGCGGCATCGGATCTATTACGCCCTAGTGAAGCTAGGGTATGCCTTGAGATGGCCTTAACAAAGCCAACACCTACCCGAATCAAGATCGGCACTAAGAAGAAAGGAATGTGGCAACATCTGGAAGTGGAGGACCCGCCTAAATACTGCTAAAAGTGCAAAAAGCTAGGGCATGATGCCAAGGATTGTGACCCTTCAAGGAGGCAGAGACAACCAGGGAATAAAGATGGAACTCTGGAACAGAACAAAAGCAATACTGTAATGAAATCAGGAAATAAAGAATGGGTGATGGTCACAAGGAAAACGCAGAAAGAAGGAGCAGTTGTACAAAGGGTTTCTAAGGGAAAGGAGGTGGCCACTAACCGCCCTATTTTGCCCCCTTTTTGTGAAATCCCTAAATCCTCTACAAGGAACTTGGTGACAGAATCTGTATATAGAGATGGAGTTCAAAACATGGTCCAGGCAGGGGTACAGAATGTCGTTACTAATATAGAAGCAGCAGGACCTTCACATTTACTTAGTAACAAGTTTGCAGCTTTGGAAAATGCTCAGGAGGAGGAAAATGTGGTGTCATGTAACCAAGGGGTACTTCAAGCAGAGGAGGGGCCGATTTTGGATCCAACTCCTACCCAAATCAAACCCATGGAGAATATGCAACATGACAGAATTATAAGCCAACAAATTCAGGAACAGGTTTATTGTGACCAAATTCTAAGTTACTTATCTGAATTAGCTTCCTTTGATGTTTTGCAGGTAGACACACTAAAGGAAGGGATGAGAAGGGAGGAGGAATGTTCAGCTACTCCGCCACAAACTGATATGGAGGTGGCTTGCCAAAGGTCCACACATCTGAATACCTAACAGAAAAATAAGCCTCAGAATTCTGATAATAGGGTAGAAGAAGAACAGGAAGAAAATTGAGGGAAAAATCCCAAGTCCTGGCCTCAATACCCTTCTAGTGGACAACTAAGAGATAAGAGTGCACAAACGGTTTCTAGGGGTGGAGTTTCCTAATGATTAAATTCACATATTGGAATATTAGAAGCATTGGCCAAAAGCCAAATTGTAGGAAGCTGAGAAAAATCCTAGTTACACATAGAAGTGACTTCTTAGCATTAGATGAACCTTTTGCTGCCTCTCATCGGTTAGAAGTAATGAAAAGAAAACTCAAATTTGATATAGCTTTCTCCAACATAGGAAGTTCCATATGGGTCATGGTAAGGAAACCTTTCTCCTGTACATTCATCTCATCCTCAGAGCAACACATCACCCTTCAGATTCAACACCCTGAACTGTCTGGCCCCCTTATCTTCTCCAATGTATATTCTAAATGTACAGAGGAGCAGAGACAGGATTTGTGGCAATTATTAGAGGATCTGCAGCAGATCAATCTCCCATTGGGTGCTGTGGAGAGATTGGAACTGTATCTTGTCAAGGGAAGAGAAAAAAGGAGGTAAAGTGTTTAACATTAGGGAAGCTAGGGAACTTTCAGCCTTAGCCACCTCCCTAGGATTATCTGGAGTTAACTTTAATGGGGCCAAATTCACATGGTGTAACAACAGAGAGGGTAAGACTAGGATATGGAAAAGATTAGATAGGGCTTTGGTGGATAGTCATTTTCAGAATAGTAATTTAATTGACAATGTGACTCACCTTACTAGGGCCCCTTCGGATCATGCTCCTCTTATCTTAGAAATTCAGAGGAAGAAAATGAGTTCCCCTAAACCTTTTAGATTTCAGTCCTTTTGGACTACTCATGCTGACTGTTTACCTATTATCAAAAGGGCCTGGGATACGAACCTCACAGGTAATCCTATAGAGTCTTTGCTGAGAAACTTTAGCTAGTAAAATTAGCCTTAAGAACTTGGAACGGCTCCACTTTTGGCAATATATTTTCTAAAGCTGAAGAGGCAGAGAGAGAGCTTCAAAGGATCGAAAAAGAGGATGAGATCAACCCTGTGTCTAGGGCAGTTCTGAACCAAGCTGCTGCAAAAGCTAAGTATCAAATGGGCCAAGAAAGGAGATAGAAACTCCAAGTTCTTCCATTCATATGTTAGAAATAGACATGCAAGGGCTTATATACATAGAATTAAGAATCAGGATGGGATTTGGTGTGAAAGTGAGGAAGACATAGAAGAAATAGCTGTCAACTATTTTGCTAATTTGTACTCAACTGAACAGGTGATAGACAGGATTGATCCTCACATTCTACCCATGATCCTGTCAGCTAAGGATAGGGAGAACCTTACTAGGATTCCTGACTTGGAGGAGGTACAACAAAAAGCTAAGGAAATGAATCCTGATAGTGCAGCAGGCCTGGATGGTTTCCCTGGTCTCTTCTTTAATTTTGCTTGGGATATTATAAAACAGGATCTGGCCAAGGCTGTTCAAGCCTTTGTAAATGGTGAGATGCTCTCTCAGGCAATAACTACAACCTCCATAGTCCTCATACCTAAAATCCCCAATCCCTCTTCCTTCAAGCACTTTAGACCAATCAGCCTATGCAATTTCATAAATAAAATTGTATCTGAACTCCTAGCTTCTAGATTAGCCACTGTCCTTCCAAGACTTATTTCAGAAAATTAGAGTGGCTTTGTAGGGGGGAGATTTATTACAGATAATTTTTTACTAGCTAGTGAGATGGTTTCCACCATAAATAGGAAAAGCAACGAAGGGAAAGTAGCACTTAAATTAGACATGGAGAAGGCATATGAAAGGGTTCATTGGCCTTATCTACTTCAGGTCTTAAGTATGCTAGGATTTGGAGAGACTTGGATTGACATTGTGTGGTGACTGATATCCAATGTATGGTTTTCGGTCCTCATAAATGGGGAAAGTAAAGGATGGTTAAAAGCAACTAGAGGCCTATGCCAAGGGGACCCTATTTCCCCTCTATTATTTGTCATTAGTGAAGAAGACCTATCTAGATTGATAAACAGCAAGGTTGAAAAGGGCTTGGATTTCCCTATCCCTAGGAACTGCCCTAGGATTACACACCTCACCTATGTAGATGACCTAATTATTTTTTCTTCAGCAAAGCCTCAAGCTATCAGAAAGATCATGAGCAAGCTGCAACATTATCAGCAAGTTTCAGGGTAGAAGGAGGATGCTAGCAAAAGATCTTATTTGATCCATGACAGGCTGCCAATAGCTAGGAAACACCTGCACGGAGCAATCACTAAATTCAATAAAGGTACCTTTCCTGCTACCTATTTGGGTCTGCCACTGCATTTTAAGAGAATACCTGCCACTTTCTATGACCCCTCTGGTAGATCAGTCAGAAGATTGGAGGATGGAGCTCCAAGTTCCTAATAATGGAAGGAAGGATCACACTGATAAAAAGTGTACTTTTATCAATTCCTTTTTACACTACCATGAGCTTAAATCCTCCTAAAAGAGTTCTCAACCAGATTCAATCGATGCTGGCTAACTTCTTATGGTCATCAATGGAGAAAGGTCCCAGAATTTTTTATTTGTTATTTTTTGACATTAATCACTAGAATGCATGTACTAAATACTCACTAAACTCAAATTCTCTCCTCTCTCTCTAAACATTTTCTACTGACTGCTATCCCTGAGTTTCATCCGCGATTCATTCGAGTTTCAGTTAGTAGTGAACTGTTTGGTAAGGAGGCTACAAATCGAAGGCCCTTCAACAGAGGCTGAATGGGCCTTCCTTCATGGCACTCTGCCCATAAAAGTTCCTGAAATGAAAATGACACAAGTTAGCAAATACAGAGAGGGTGAATTCAAAGAGCAGCCAGCGATTTTCATCAACGAACGACAGGGAGATGATCTTGTTCAAAATCTCAAATAGACGTTAATTGGTGATTTCTTCGGAGTAAGACCAAATTTAGAGGTGATAAGAGCTTATTTCACAGGCAGAAGCTTCAAGAAAAGTGTTCAAGTAAGCATCATTGGAAAGAGGAAGGTGATAGTCAGATTTTCCGATGAGACTAATTTCCACAGATACTAGGCAAAGTCGTCTTGGTTTATCCATGATGTTCAGATCAGATTTCGTAAATGGACCCCAGACTTCAAGTTGGAGTTCCAATCTTCGGCTGCCTCAGTTTGGATGGGATTACCGCTTCTTTCACTTCACTACTTTGAAAAATAGCTCCTTTTTAGCATTGCCAACACGGTAGGGATTCCTATTATGCTTGACAATGCCACTGCTATGATGTCAATGCCTATGCTTGCTCATTTTTCTATCCAAATTGATCTTGGGAAAACCCTTCCAAAGAAAATATGGATCGAGTCACATAAGGGTGGTTTCTGGTAGCCTGTGTGGTTTGAAAAATTCCCTCATATATGCCTACTTTGGGGCCCTGATATGGCCAAGTTCTATGAGAGCAAGCCTGCCAAACTGAGGAGGAGCAGGGATGTGGTGCTTGGTTTGGAGATACTTTGAGTTCGCAGAAAGCTCGGAGTTAAGGTTATATTTCCTGAATTTGTTTATCTTTGAATCTGTTTCTCAGTGATCTGCACTGTTTTTGTGGCATGAGTTGCCCTTGGTCATGCTCATGTGCTTGGGTAGTCATATGCTTTGAACGAATGAGGAAATTTTGGCTCTTGGTTGAACAGTTCTCAATAGCTGAGTAGTTCAAGTGCTTCCTGAGGTCTGGACTATGCGTAGTAGCTGACCTCTAAACGATGACTTATTACCTCCCTTCTTTTCGTCGTAACCACTTTACCCAAAATCTTACCCTTAACTTTTGCTTCTTTTTGGAATATCTCATGTAATGGAGTAGTACTCCAATGAACTACCAGTCAGATTCTAAGCTTTAACTCATGTAATGGTGCTTTAGGGTATATCCGGCACCCTTTTGCTTCTATTAAATAAAATCTATGTTTGTGTTAAAAAAAATCACTAGAATGCATGTTAAAATTAAGGCCGGCGTAAGAAACCGACCAAAAGAAGTCAAAATGAACGTGTTTTTAGACTTTGCAGTTTTTGAGCAAAAAACCCTTAAAAATGTAAAAAAAAACAAAATTTTTGATTTGTCGTTTTTTGACTTTAACTACTTGAATTCATGTTAAAAAAAACTACTAGAATTCATGTTTAAATTAGGGTCCGCGAAAGAAACGGGCCAAAAAAAGTCAAAATAAACGTGTTTTTGGACTTTGCCGTTTTTTATCAAAAAACCCTGAGAATTGGAGGGTTAGCGAAAATTTTTGATTTGTCATTTTTTTACATTATTCAATAGAATTCATGTTTAAATTAAGGTTCGCCAAAGAAACGGACCAAAAAATGTCAAAATAGACGCGTATTTGGACTTTGCGGTTTTTGACCAAAAAACCCTTAAAATTGGACAAAAGTCCAAAATTTTTTATTTGTCGTTTTTTGACATTAATCACGAGAATTCAAAAACTTGTGTAATTTAACGTTTTTTTAGATGTTGTTGGATGCTCTCTAGAATTCTTTGTTGGATGCTCCCTCTTCTCTCTAGAATTCTTTTTTAGTACCCTTGTATCCTCTTCACATTATTCTCCATCATATATTTGCCCTAATTCCACCGACCCAAAAGATCTAACAATAAGCCAACTCAGACTGTCCTTGTTACCAAATATAGTAACTGTAATCTTTTGGGTAGTGAATACAAAAGGAGACTAATCTCTAGGTCCGGCCGTCTGGCCGGAGCCGCCAAAGACAGCTGAACCACCACCGCGCTAGTGGTTGACAGTAGCCGTCATTATGGCAGCGCTGCGACGGGCTACGACACTAGCCGACTACTTCCCAGTTCTCAGGCGGTCCTCACACGTACACAGTCAGGCTCCCACACCATCTAATCCCTACCTGGGTCAATTGATTACGACACTCAAACTCAAGTGGGTAGCTAGCTTTGATCAACAGCAATTTCCCGGATCTTCAGGCTCAGCTGGAGTTAGGGATAATTCAAATCAGACTTCTGGACCTAGGCAGACTGTAAAGACAGCTGCATTTCCCCAACTACCTAATCAGAATCCCAAGACCACCGGGGAGACTCCTTTGTCAACTCAGCCGCCGGATTGCCCAAAAAGATCCACCAAGTCCTATCGAGAAGCAGTCTCAGTACAATGGTCACAATCCATTGATGTCTCATTACCGTCTTCTCCAACTAAAGCTCTGTCCTCCTAAAAGGGAGAACCAGCTCTGTATATCTCCGAAGAGGATGAAGAAAGGCTCGCCAAGAAATTTCAGTTCGCACTAATCGGAAAATTTCACCGGGGTAGGCCAACCATGGAAATCATCCGAAAAGCAGTTCTTGAAGCTGGATTCAGTGGAGAGTGTCATGTGGGTTTGATTGACTACTGCCACATTATTTTTCAATTCCAACTACAAAGCGATTATCACATAATGTGGTTAAAGAACTCTTGGACATTTGGGGGGTTTTCAGCCAGGATTTTCAGATGGACACCGAAATTTTGCCCTGGAAACGAACCTTCTATTGTGCCGATATGGATCATCCTCCCATTACTGCCTGTCCATCTTTGCAACAAGGAGATGCTTTTTGCTTTGGGGACGGCGGTGGGCACTCCCCTGAAATTGGACTTGGCCACCGCGGCCATGGACAAGGTGCTCAGACCAAGCACAGCCAGATTGTGTGTTGAAGTTAATCTCCTTAACGAACTCCCGAATCGGGGTGTGGATTTAGCTAAAAGGAAAGGGTAAGTGGCAACCTATCATTTATGAAAATCTGCCAGATTTCTGTTCATCATGCTCAAAGATTGGCCATCCTAATTTATCGTGCAAGACCAACATAGCTAAATTAAAGGCCCCAAAGGACAAGGTATGGGTTCCAAAACGGCAGAATCGGGGTAAGAATGATAGCCTATCAGGGACATCAAATATTCATGAACCTACAATAGCCGCTGATGGAATGAATAAAGAGCAGGAATCCAATGATCTGGCAAAGGAGGACGCGAAGAGTGGAGAGCAGGAAGCAACTGTGGTCAATGATCAATTTCAACCAAAGGAAAATGGAGACTTCAATCTGGATTCTTTCGTGGCCAATTTGGGACAATTTCTGGAAATCATTAACAGGCCAGCAGAGGATTCGGAAATATATAAATCTTAGGAGCTTCCCCTAACAATTAGAGAGTCCGACAAGATGCCCTGAATTCAGAGTTGAGGATGCATAGGGAGTTGGGAAAGGAAAACAAGAAAGGAGATGAAAAAAAGCAGCCATTTAAGAGCAAAGCAAGCTCTTTGTCGCCTCTAGCAATAGAGTATCATCCTGCGACTTTTAATACCCCTGTTCTGGCGGGTAGTAACAATCCTGCTATGGAGGTTAATATTCAGCCAGGCAAATGGGAAGAAGGAGAATCTTCGGGCTTGCACAAGAACATCCACAATTCCGATTTGGCAATCCTACAAGCAATGGAAACCTTGGTCTTGGATGAAGGGACTTTCTCCAGCATTCAGAATGTAAGCTCCCCATCGGGCTTGGCTGTCCTCAAAGCCTTAAATTGTGACATTGAAATCGAGGAGGATCAAGAGGACTGCTGGATGGAAACCAGTTTCGAGAAGGAGGATCACGATAAGGTTGAGGAGTTCATTGACAAGATGGAAAGAAGCTCTAAGCCACCCAAACAATCAAAGACTATTGAGGCTTTATTGAGTCCCAAAGCAGGTGCTTTTTCGGGATGAAAACTAAGGGATCTAATCCCTTTATATCCTATTCGGACAGGAAAAGGTCGAACCTAAGGTGAGACCTCTATATCTAAATTTATGTGAGGCCCCTGATTACTGATGCTTATATCAGATTGGCCTTTCACCATTTAAAATTCTGGGTTTGCAACTGTGATTTGAATGTTTCTATATTGAATGGCTAGCCCTTGGATGTTCAAAGTTGTTGTCTGAGTCACAAGGTTCACTATGTTGGGATTTAGTTGGTAGGACTGGTGTCTTTTGTGCTGATATGGAATGCTGGTTTGGTTCACACTGTGGCTTTTGTTGGATAGTGGGAATGCTGCCTAAATCAAGAAAAAGAATGGGGTTTGGTGTGAATAAACCAAATGTTTTTATCCAATTGTTTACAGACTGTTTGCATTGGTATGCTATTGGTGACGTTCAATGGAGTGGAAAGGGAATGTGGCTTCTGCTTGCTTCCTTTTTTCACATTGCGGTTTTGTGCAATTTTGCTGGGTGATTTGATGTACTATTTTTGGTTGGTTTGGATGGAAAGTGAGTTCATACAAAGGAAATGCTGCCCAATTTTCGGCAGTTTTCTGGTAGTCATTTGGTGATCAGGCCTCTTTGGTGGATTGGTTTTGGGAGATAGTATGGATGCATAGTTTGTAATCCCATACATAGGAGGTGATGCTTTTATTAGAAACTAACTATGCTATTCTGATTAGGACATAATAATGGGGGACTGTGAGTTTATAGAATTTGTCACGGGTGATTAAATTTTATGAACTCCTAACTCTCACACATACGGTTAGTTACATTTAGTCCTAACATTTTGTAAAGAAGCTTTGAGCCCGATCTGTAAGGGAGTAGTACTCCCCTTTTATAGCTTTCTCATTGTACTGAGCTTTCGGGTATATCCGGCCTCGCCTCATTTTGCTTTTGTCTTAATAAAATTTGGATCGTTATATAAAATAAAAAATTTAAAAAAAATCACGAGAATTCATATTCAAATTAAGGTCCGCGAAAGAAAAAGACCAAAAAAAGTGAAAATGAACACGTTTTTGGACTTTGCCGTTTTTTACTCATAAACCCTTAAAATTGGACAAAAGTCCAAAATCTTTTTTCTGACATTTTTTGACATTAATCACTACAATTCACGTTCAATTTAAAGTTCGCAAAAGAAACAGACAAAAAAAGTCAAAATTAACACGTTTTTCGACTTTGCCGTTTTTTAACCAAAAGAACCTCAAAATTGGACAAAAGTCCAAAATTTTTGATTTGTCGTTTTTTGATATTAATCACTACACTAACCTCTTTTTTCTTTTCTGATAAGTTAACATGTGAATGGAGAATGATGTTATCTCTCTCTAAAAAATCTGCTCTCAATTCTCTCTAAAATATTATTAGCCTGAAAGAAGTTATTCACCCATTAGACTCTACTTTAATACCGTTACTCCCTCTAACGGTTACCTAAAACCTACCAGATAAGCCGCCTATGGCGGAGGGGAGTATACCTCCCCCTCCGACGCCTTACGCCGGAGTTACTAAAGCTGATAAAGGAACTAAGGAATCCAACATCTCTTTCTCTTCACTAACACACAAACAACCATTGTCCAGCTACAAAGGTGAACCGGCCCTTTTCCTAACTGAAGAAGAAGAAGAAGGCTTAGCGCAGAAATTCCAGTGGACCTTAATTTGGAAATTCTCATGGGGCAGGCCAAACAAGATGTAGATTCGCAAGGAAATTTGGGCAGCAGGCTTCCTGGGTGAATGCAAGGCTGGATTGCTAGACCAACGCCATATCCTCTTCAAATTTGACAAAGAAGAGGATTTTCAGAGACTGTGGACAAGGAAGGTGTGGCATTTCCAAGGCTTCCAGGCTCGAATTTTCAAATGGTTGAGGGACTTTGATCCGGCGGTGGAACCATCGATAGCACCAGTCTGGATTCGCTTCCTCTCCTTACCTCTAAACCTTCACACCAAGGAGAAACTCTAATCACTAGCGACTATTGCAGGAATACCCTTGAAGTTAGATGCGGCTACAGCAGATGCTGAAGATCTGGTGAGACCAAGCGAGGCCCGAGTGTGCGTTGAAATGAACCTCACACAAACCATCCTGGAACGAATTTGGATATGGAGTAAAGAACGAGGAAAATGGCAGAGGTTGGAAGTCGAAGATCGACCAGCATACTGCTCTAAATGCTGGAAATTGAGACATACAATGATGGATTGTGACCCTCAAGGACGGGGAAGGAAAGCCCTGGACAAAGGGGATGGCAAGAACCAGAGAAAAACTGATCTTGGTACTAAAAAGGATCCCAAAGAATGGGTTTTAGTGGCCAAAAAACCAAATGGGAAAGGGGAGGAGGCTAGAAAATTAATGAAAGGGAAGGAGGTGGATCTGAGTAGCGAGCCAACCATATGTTCCCCACAAGAGCTGCCAGAAACTTCAGGTCAAACCCAAGGAGTAAATCAGTGTACTCAGTCAAGTCAAAAGCAGGGGCAAATCGTGGAAATCAGGGAAGACACTATAGAAAATGAGGAAGATCAAGTTCCATCTGCCTCCGAGGTTTTGGATGAAATGCCCCAACCACCTGATCAAAGGCTTCAAGTCAAAGAAAGTAATTTAGCAAAAGGGGGAAATTGAGAACCAGTACTGAAATCAGCTGATAAAGCTCAGGAACAAAGGAACAGATTTAACATTCTAAATCTATTGGAGGAAGAGGAAGTTCTAACTACCAGGGAGCTAACAGTTTTAGCCAAGGAAGGGGATAGACCATGTCTTCAGCAAGACGTAGCTTTCTGTCAAGAAACGCAGGAAAAGGTATATTGTGATGAGATACTAAAATTGCTCACTAACTCAGTTCTATCTTATCTGGTGCAGGTGAAGGAGGTAGCAGGAACAGAGATGCGGGAAAACACTGGTCAGTTGCTCATACAAGGCAGCCAAAGAGTGTCTAGTCAACCTAATTTAGGAGATCAGAGAGAGGCTTCAGATCAGACCATGGGGAGGAATCGCCAACCCAAATCTTGGGCTAAATATGAGTCACTATCTTATCTGGTGCAGGTGAAGGAGGTAGCAGGAACAGAGATGCGGGAAAACACTGGTCAGTTGCTCATACATGGCAGCCAAAGAGTGTCTAGTCAACCTAATTTAGGAGATCAGAGAGAGGCTTCAGATCAGACCATGGGGAGGAATCGCCAACCCAAATCTTGGGCTAAATACGAGTCAATGAGAGAACTCAGGAGAAGAATTTGAAGTACTGGTTCCATTAGAGTAGATCCCAATGTTTAGTTGCTTATACTGGAACATTAGAAGCATAGGCAAAAAACCAAACTTCAAGAAATTGAAGAAGATACTCACCAAACACAAATGTGACCTAATAGTCATTGTTGAGCCCTTTATGGATTCAATGAAATTAGAAACTTTTAAGCATAGACTAAAATTTGAATTTGCCTATTCCAATGTAGTTAGTTCTATTTAGATCATGGTTAGCAGCCCTTAGTAGATACAATCATTAGAATCACTGATCAGAATATCACACTAGAAGTGAACCACCTGGGCTTGCAAAAGCCATTGCTTCTTTCAAGCATTTATGCCAAGTGCAGTGAAGCAAAAAGAGAGGATATGTGGCAGGATTTAGCTCTTTTGCAAAATACAGCAAGGCCTTGGGTTTTGTGGGGGGATTGGAATTGCATCAAATCTTGGAAGGAAAAAAAGGGGGCAAGGTCTTTCACATTAAAGAGTCTAGAGAGTTAACAGGTCTTATGTCAGTCCTTGGATTAACTGAGGTTTCATCTACTGGAGCCAAGTTTATGTGGTGTAATAATCGAGAAGGCAAAGCTAGGATATGGAATAAATTGGATAGAGCTTTAATAGATTCTAATTTTCAAAACAGCAACCTTCAGGCCTCAATATCCCAACTAGCTAGAGCCCCTTCAGATCAAGCACCTTTAGTTCTAAAAATACAACCAGAAAAGAAAGTAGCTAGGTCCTTTCGGTTTCAGGAATTTTGGCTGAGTCATTCAGAGTGTCTGCTTACTATAAGATCAGCTTGGAATAGGGAAATAGGAGGGAGACCAATCAGAATTTTTACTGAAAAACTGAAAAGTGTCAAGGTAGCTTTTAGGGCTTGGAATAAGGCAACCTTTGGGAATATTTTCTCAAATGCAGAGCAGGCTGAAGAGTTGGTATTAAGACTTGAAAAGGAGGATGAGTTAAACTAGACTTTGGAGCAGTGCTAACAAGGTTTAGAAATATCAGAGCTCCTCTTAACTTTTGCTTATTAATTATACAGATTAGGACCTCAATTCTGAGGAAAATAGTGCCTATCTACTAGAAGTCCTTCTAAGTGATCTTTCTGTAATGGAGTAGTACTCCATATTTTATGCATTTGCTTTGTAACAGTGTGGACGGGTATAGTCGGCACTGTATTTTGTTTTGTTCAAGCTATATATTTCTGCTTTCCAAAAAAAATCACTAGAATTCATATTCAAATTAAGGTCCGTGAAAGAAACGGACAAAAAAATCAAAATGAACGCGTTTTTGAAGTTTGCCATTTTTTAACAAAAAAACCCTTAAAGTTGGACAAAAGTCCAAAATTTTTTATTTGTCATTTTTAGACATTAATCACTAGATTTAAAAACGAGTGTAGAGTGGTAGGCATCATTGTGTATTCTCGGCCTTCTCTCTACCCCCACCAACCTCAGCTCGCCACCATCAAAAGGCCAGAGCCGGTCAACCCGACCATTAATTTAACCACTACAACTCCCTCTCTCTCATTCCCAGCCTTTTTCTTCCTCGTGCCTTTCATTATCTCGAGCTCTCTATCAGAATTTAAGATCTTCCCAATCTCAGCTGAATCAGAGCTTGAAAACTCCAAACTCTTCAGCTTCAAGCCTTACGTCGGAGCGACAAGATCAGCTTCTAGAACCACTATGCTCCAGCTTCAACTTCTCAGAGTTCAAATTGAAGAAAGAGCTGCCTCACTGAGCTGGACTCAATGCCAATCCCAACCTAGAGCTTCTAAGCTGCTCACGTTCAGAGCTTCTAAGCTGCTCACATTCAGATCTGCCGCTCGCAACACAGATCGGGCTCCGGGAGGTTCGTCTCCCACTATCTTTTGGAAGATTCACTCAAAGCTGGGGCACACAGCTGGAAAAATTCCAAGCTGGAAAAAGATTCGCCTCACTCCTTCTTCCGAAGTCACTTGCTGGAAGATTTGCTCAAGATCGGTCCAGATTTCCTCTTTCTCTTGCCGGAAGAAGCTCAAGACTGGGCTCCCAAATCGGGGCAGATCCATCGACAAAAGAAATGCAAAGTTGGACGATATGCTCAAAATCGAAGATTTGCTGGACGGAACTCGCAGCTGCACCGAGGCTCTCACTGGTCGGATAGCCACAAAAGGGAACCTACATGTACTTTGATAGAACCCAATTCCACCTTGGAGCTGGGAGGTAAGTGACAAATTCCTTGGTGGCGGGTGGATCCCAGATTCTGTACTTGGTATTTTGCCTATGCTGAATGTGGTCGATTAATCCTGTAATTTCAATTTCATTTACTGATGAATGTGGAGTCCAGTTTGTGTCTGCTCTCTCATACTGATAGTGGTGCAAGCTGAACCCAGTACATATAGTTTGGTGATTACAGTTAGAATTCCTGCACGGGTTTTGGTCTTATCTGGCTGGTCTATGCTTTTTTGAAGCATTTGGCTAGAGTATATGGTTTGGAATGTGGCCTTGAGCTGAAGTTTTGTTGAATTTTTGGTTGCCTCCTTTGCGGGATAGTGCTGAAAGAATTCTGTAGACATATGCTTTTCAATTTTCTGCTCATGTGCTTCAAAGATTTTCGTGTACTTACTGTTCATGCTACTCGTGAAGTGGATTAATTGTGTTTATTGTCAATTGCTACTCTTTCTTGACTGCTATGCTTGGAGTGTCTGCACTCTGGATTGTGGCCACACACATATTGTATTGGGTTGGGCAGAAGACTCAGTATTGGAGTGTTATTGCTGCTGATTAACGATTTTGTCAATTACTTTAGTATCTTGGTTACTCTGCGTGGAAAGTTTTCACCTTGGATTGTGGCCACGATGCTTCGTTTGCTTCATGTGCTCACTGGAGATTGCTGGAATAGACCATGGATTCCAGAACTGGTAGTATCATTCATATACTTCTCAAAGGGAATTAGAGCATCGAGACTTTGGCATTCACTAAAGTTGCGTTCCTATAATTCCCAGCCATTAGATCATAGGAAGCTTCATGTAATGGAGTAGTACTCCAAATTTAGAGTTCATATGATTGTAACGGTGTGGTCGGGTATATCCGGCACCGTATTTTGCTCAAGATGGTATAAAGTTTTTCTTTTCTTAAAAAAAAATAAAAAAATCACTAGAATTCATGTTCAAATTAAGGTCCGCGAGACAAACAGACCAAAAAAGTAAAAATGAACGTGTTTTTGGACTTTGCCGTTTTTGACCAAAAAACCCCTTAAAATTGGATAAAAGTCCAAAATTTTTAATTTTTCATTTTTTAACATTAATCACTAGAATTCATGTTATTTTCTCTAGATCTTCTCTCTAGAATTCCTCCATCTTCTCTCTAGAACCTGGAAAATTCCTTCAGGCATTTCAGTTTTGTAGCTGAAAGGCCCGATCCACAATCAAGTTCTTCACTTTTAATTTCACTTTCACTCTCACTACTACAATAGCTGAACTCTACTATAATGGCTCTCACACAATAGTGCTCCAAATTCAGCTCGAAGAGGCAGCTGCACGAAATCTAGCTGCTCAACAATTTTAGATTGCGCTTTCCACTTGTCTGTCCATGACTCAACTGAATCGGCCTCTTCATGAAAGACCACACCAGCTGGTAGTTCTTATCAAAGAGGAAGTTTTTTCGTGTTCAAATTAAGGTTTGCGAAAGAAACAAACCAAAAAAAAAATCAAAATGAACGTGTTTTTAGACTTTGCCGTTTTTTACCAAAAAAACCCTTTAAAATGGACAAAAGTTCAAAATTTTTTATTTGTTATTTTTTAACATTAATTACTAGAATTCTTATTCAAATTAAGGTCCGCGAAATAAACGGACCAAAAAAAGTCAAAATGAACGCGTTTTTGGACTTTGCCAATTTTGACCAAAAAACCCATAAAATTGGACAAAAGTCTAAACTTTTTGATTTGTCATTTATTGACATTAATCAATACAATTCATGTTGTGTTTAGGTTTGAACAGGAGATCGATTTTCAACGAATGTGGCTAAACAATCGTGGTTGTTTCGGGAATTTACAGCATGGATGTTCAAGTGGTCTACTGAATTCAGTCCTGACATTGAATCACTAATTGCGCCTATTTGGATCAATTTCCCGTTGCTGCCTTTGCATTGTTTTAACAAGAAGGTGTTGTTCACTCTTTCAAGTACCATTGGGATTCTGCTGAAAACGGATATGGCAACCGACGCTGCCCTCCGAACCATCCGGCCAAGTGTTGCTAGGGTTTGCATTGAAGCTGACCTCACTAAATCTTTTCCAGAACGCGTGTGGATTGGCAAAGGAGGAAAAGGCTTATGGCTAGCAATTCAGATAGAGGATAAGCCGAACTACTGCACTAGTTGCTATAAAATGGGACACCTCCCAGCAAATTGTGAGAATGCTTCAGATCAAATAGAAGGAAAGAACCGGCCACAGCAAGCGTGGCAAAAGAAAGAAAGCAGGCCAACTACTCAAATTCCACACAAGTCATCCACTTCCAATGCCAACATGGACAGCCGAGAGAAAAGAAAATCTGTCTTGATTCAGGAAGATGTAGCATCTGCCTCACAACAACAGCTAAGCATGGAATTAGTTGACATACCTCAGGCTGTTAGCATAGTGGAGGCTCAGAATCAACAGTCAAATATTTTGGAACTGCCCAGGGCAGTCCCAAGGATGGTGGCAAAGGAAAACAGCAAGGCTATGGAGGGCCTGCCTACGGTAGCAAAGGGGATCAAGCAAATTAAGAAAAGGGTGGACAGGAACCCGATGAACCAAACAGTGGCCCAAGACATAGTACCTGGTAGCACTCCCCCTCGGAAGTAAGGGAGGGGGAAGTTTTGAAAGCGAGTGACTCACAATTGGCCTCTTCGACTGATGTACTTGTACTTTCTAGAATTTATGAAGTCCGGATTCCTTTTATGGAGAGTCTTCAGAATGAATAGGAACCGGGCATGGCAGGAAGGATTCCTGTCATCATCGATTTTTAGAATGGACAGGAGGCAAGGGAAGGACAGGAAGCTGCATCTTTAGGTGGTGAAGGTGAAAGGGGAGAGGTCCTTCTTCTACCAATGTCCAAGGCCCCTTCAACATCTGATCCTCTACGGCTCCAGCTCATCCCCACCGAATCTGAAACGGATAATCAAAAATATGGTGGTAGCTCGGAGTGGGAGGAGGAAACTGATAGTGCTTCTCAATTGGAAACTCTGACCAAGAGCAAATACAAGCCAAGGAAACACAAAACCAAGAAGCCGCCAATTCCAATATCCATCCGGAAGCTTAGAAGGTATAAGCAAGTGAATGCGTTTGGCAATGAAAGTAGGTAAGGATGGTTCCAAATTGTAGGCCCCTGAGTGTTAGTGTTATATCAATAGGCAAACTTGAATACTGTGTTGATGCTTTGGTTTTACTGAGATAAGGCTGTTTTGAACTGTTTGCTGAAATCTGGAGGTTTTGGATTTTATGAATGTCATATGAATTGTGGGACTCGGATTTGTGGAAGGACATAAGGGTTTTATTGGACTAGGATAGTTTAGGGGTAACAAACGTTTTGGTAATTGAATGTCTATAACCATCTGCTGGGAGACGTTCTCAAGTCCCCGCCTATGGGTGTCAGGGTAGGATAGCCCATTTGACCTTTTACTATTTTGGATCAACTTATTATTAAAGTTGGTTTTGCCATGGGTTTAAAACTGATGATGTGGTGGCTGTTATGGTATGTTTTGCTGTGTGATATGCGGACTTGGCTTGCTCTTGGAAACTGAACACATCTGGCTAATTAACATTTGCCGTTGAAGATTTTGAACATATAACTGTTTTGACACAGGTGAATTATATACTAACTCTAAATTCCTGTGGTGCTATTGTGAAATAGCTTTGTAAGCTATCTTTTGACAAGTAGATTAGTGTGATTAGCATAGGAAACATGATGTAAATGGAGGAGTCCTCTACATTTAATCGTAGTAATCTTCTTGATCCCCTCTCTATTAGTCTTCGGCATGTAAATGTGATTGGGATCAAGTAGATCTTTTGTTGCAATAGTGGTATTTTCCACGCTTAGTATTTTCTAATAAACAGGGAGTGGCGCCTCACCTCGGGTTGAGGTTCTGCCAAAAAAAATAAAATAAAAAACAATACAATTCATGTTCAAATTAAGGTCCGGAAAAGAAACGGAACAAAAAAAGGTCAAAATGAACGCTTTTTTGGACGTTGCCATTTTTTAACAAAAAAACCCTTAAAGTTGGACAAAAGTCCAAAATTTTTTATTTGTCATTTTTTTGACATTAATCACTAGAATTCATGTTCAAATTAAGGTCCGCGAAAGAAACAGACCAAAAAAGTAAAAATGAACGTGTTTTTGGACTTTGTTGTTTTTGACCAAAAAACCCCTTAAAATTGGGCAAAACTCCAAAATTTTTAATTTTTCATTTTTTAACATTAATCACTAGAATTCATGTTATTTTCTCTAGATCTTCTCTCTAGAATTCCTCCATCTTCTCTTTAGAACCTGGAAAATTCCTTCGCGCCTTTCAGTTTTGCAGATGAAATGCCCGATCAACAATCAAGTTCTTCACTTTTAATTTCACTTTCACTCTCACTACTACAATAGCTGAACTCTGCTACAATAGCTCTCACACAACAGTGCTCAAAATTCAGCTCGAAGAGGCAGCTGCACGAAATCTAGCAGCTCAACAATTTTAGATTGCGCTTTCAACTTGTCCGTCCAAGACTCAACTGAAGCGGCCTCTTCGTGGAAGACCACACCAGCTGGTAGTTCTTATCAAAGAGGAAGTTTTGTCATGTTCAAATTAAGGTTCACGAAAGAAACAAACCAAAAAAAAGTCAAAATGAACGTGTTTTTCGACTTTGCCCTTTTTGACTAAAAATAACCTTAAAAATGGACAAAAGTTCAAAATTTTTATTTGTCATTTTTTAACATTAATTACTAGAATTCATGTTCAAATTAAGGTCCGCGAAAGAAACAGACCAAAAAAATTCAAAATGAACGCGTTTTTGGTCTTTGTCGTTTTTGACCAAAAAACCCATAAAATTGGACAAAACTCTAAACTTTTAGATTAGTCATTTTTTGACATTAATCACTACAATTCATGTTCAAATTAAGGTCCGCAAAAGAAACGGAACAAAAAACGGTCAAAATGAACGTGTTTTTGGACTTTGCTGTTTTTGACCAAAAAACCCTTAAAATTGGACAAAAGTCCAAAATTTTTTATTTTTCATTTTTTGACATCAATAACTAAATTAGACTCTCTCTAATTTTCTCTCTACTTTCCTAACCCTTTGTTGAAACATTACCGCTTAATTATTAACCCTTGGTCAATATATGACCGTTTAACATTTCTTTTTCCCTAACGGACAATTATTGATATCTGCTCCCTCCCCTTCACAATAGCCTATGGCGGAGGGAGGGGGAAACCCTCCTCCGGCAAATTACAAACTGGCTGTAGGCACTACCCCAAACATTGGCCTTGGTCATTTTACCTCATTCAACCCCATAGATCGGAATCTCCCAATCACGCTATATAAAGGGGAACCGGCCCTCATCCGAACGGCAGAGGAAGAGGATAAATTGGCAGAACCATACTGCTGGACCTTTATCGAAAAATTCTCATAGTGAAGACCGTCGATGGCATGTATAAAGAAAGAGGTACTAGCAGCGGCTTTCTTGGATGAATGTCATGTTGGGCTGCTGGACTCACGCCATATCTTACTCAAATTTGAAAATGAGCAAGATTTCCAAAGACTCTAGCTAAGGAAGACTTGGCACTTCAATGGCTTCCTGCTCGGATTTTCAAGTGGACCAGACACTTCGATCCAATGGTTGAACCTTCGACACCCCACTCTGGATTCGGGTTCCCTGGTTACCCCTCCACCTCTTCAAAAAGGACTGCCTTTATGCGCTGGCCTCAGTTGCTGGAAGGCCTCTGAAACTCGATGCAGCCACCGCCGCTGCTACTAACATCACACGGCCTAGTGAAGCTTGGGTGTGCGTCGAACTGGACGTCACTAAGGAGATGCCCCCCCAGAGTTTGGATTGGTTCCAAGGAAAATGGAAGATGGCAGAGCTTGGAAGTGGAAGATAAGCCGGTCTACTGCACCAAATGTAAAAAATTAGGACATGAAATCAAGAACTGTAATCCTCAAAAACACATTTCAATGGTGACTAAAGCTGAAGGGAAAAAGCCAGCAAAAGCATAGGAATAAATACGAGCTCAAAATGGCCAAGAATGGACCTTTGGAAGAGAAATAAAGGAAAAACCCCCATTGGGAATTCTCAAATTAATTCAATCCAGATGCAAGCTCAATCGAGTAAAAAACCAGTGGTTAAAAGTTCGGTGATGTTACAGGAAGACATTCCTGAATCTTCTAGGAGGGATGGTGGGACAATAGCCAACAAAGCACCTCCCATCAATGATGGTGTGAATGAGAATGGAAGTGACTTCCCTGGAACGGCTGAAGGTATGTAAGACGTGAGTCCCCCTAATCAAGGAAGTCACCCAGAATCCTCAAGTAAAGATCCCATCGTATCCCAATCCCAGTGCCACCTACCTGAGGAAATTCAGTTCAACATCCATGTAGTGAGAAGTTGGCCGAATTGTCAATGAGAAAGATGGCTAGCTCTGATCAACAACCAGTAGAATTGGCACAAGCCTCACAAGCGTCACCCCCCTCTCAGAACCCCTTAGAAGAAAGCAAATTGAATGCCACTATCCCCAATGAAGAATCTGAAATCAGAGAATTAGGGGAGGTAGGGAACCAAGTTGATGTTTTCCCTTACCGTCAGCCACAGATAGCTCCAAGCGACTCTAGCCCAGAGTCATCTCAGATAAAAGCAACAGAAACACCCCATGGTAGATTAAATAAGTCTATTTCTGTGGTGAACCTGCAGGTAGAAACATCATCGGATAAGAAACAGTAGGAGAACTTAATTGCTACTCAAATTCGAAAAGACGAAGGCCCTCTGAACCCTCCTGTGGTAAGCCTAACATCTAGAGATGAGGGGAAATGTAAAGGCATTCAGAGGTAAGGGACTGGGCAAAAATTGATTAAGCAAAAGGGGGAAGACAAAAAGGTACAGAAGAATAAGAAAAAACCCAAAGCAGAACAATCCTGGTGGCTACGTGAAAAGAAAGCAGGTACTCCTCTAACCAAAAAAGTCTGAATGATGAATTGCATATTCTGGAATATTAGGAGTATCAATAAAAAACCAAACATTAGAAGATTAAAGAAAATGGTCTTTGAGCATAACTGTGAATTCCTAGCTATCTCAGAACCTTATGTTAGTGAAGCCAGATTAGAAAACCTGAGAAGGAAACTAAAATTTGACTCTGCTATAGCAAATTCATCTAACTCTATCTGGATCATGTTTAAGAAACCAGTAACATGCACCTTTCTCGACAACCACATCCAACAGATTACTGTTCAGGTCAGCCACCCCATGATACCTTACCCAATCCTGATGTATAATGTCTATGCTAAGTGCAAGACAAGGGAGAGAGTAGAGCTATGGAATTCATTAGGTAAATATAACTCCTATAATATACCATGGATTGCATTGGGGGACTGGAATTGCATAAGACATAGTGTGAAGAAAAAGGGAGGAAAGGCTTTCCATGATAAAGAGGCAAAAGAATTAACTAAATTTTATTCATCTGAATGCCTTACTGAAATCCAAGCCAGTGGGTCCAAATTCACTTGGTGTAATAATAGGGATGGAAAGCAAAGGATTTGGAAAAAACTGGATAGAGGTTGGATAAACTTAGAATTCCTGAAAAAAAAACTCCAAGCTCATATCTCTCACTTAGCTAGATCACCTTCGGACCATGCCCCACTATTACTCTCTATTACTAAAGGAAAACCAGTACCAAAGAAAGCTTTTCGCTTTCAGAAATTTTGGCTAGATTATGAAAATTGACTTACAGTGATTAAACAATCTTGGGCCACCAATACCTTATGTAACCCCTTAAGAATTTTCTGTGAGAAACTGAAATCAACTAAAACTGCTCTCAAACAGTGGAACTTAGGCACATTTGGCAATCTATTCTCCAAAACTGCTGAAGCAGAGGCAGAATTGTTGAGATTAGAGCAGCTAGATGAGATAGATCCAATTCCTAGAGAGATCTTAAACCAGGCGGCAGCTAGAGTCAAACTCCAACTACGGCTAGAAGATCAATTTTGGGCTAAAAAGGCTAACTTAAAATGGAATAGGGAAGGAGATAGAAATACCCAATTTTTTCATGCATATGTTAAACAAAGACACGCTAGATCTTATATACACAAGATCAAAAATACCGAGGGAGATTGGATAGAGGATGAAGAGGAAATAGGCCACATTGCTACCCACCACTTCACAAAGATGTTCACTACTGAGCCTATTGAATCAGACTTTAAGAGTCACCTACTGTCCAACTGCCTAACTGAGGAAGATAGAGAGAACTTGACCAGAATCCCTGATATGGTAGAAGTTTATGAGATTATCACTTCCATGAATAAAGATAGTGCCCCTGGCCTAGATGGATTCCCTGGACTATTTTATGTCAAAGCTTGGGAAATCATTAAACAAGACCTTGTAGAAGCTGTCCGATTCTTTATAAATGTAGGTGAGCTACCAAATGCTATCTCTGCCACATCGTTAGTCCTGATTCCCAAATGCCAAAATCCATCATCCTTTAAAGACTTTAGACCCATAAGCCTATGCACCTTCCTTAACAAAATTATATCCAAATTGTTGGCTACGAGGCTTGCAAATGTCTTACACAAGATAATCTCAGAAAATCAAAGTGGATTTATAAAGGGTAGATCTATCTTGGATAACTATCTGCTAGCCAATGAATTAGTCTCAACAATCAATAGGAAAAGGATGGTCGAGAATGTAGCCTTAAAACTTGATATGAAGAAGGCATATGATAGGGTTAATTGGATTTTCCTTTTGAATGTATTTAGATCCTTAGGCTTTGGGGAAGTTTGGATTGATATCATATGGAGATTAATTTCTAACAAATGGATGACCATAATCTTTAATGGCTCCCCACATGACATGTTTAAAACCTCAAGAGTACTAAGTTAAGGTGATCCCATCTCCCCTCTTATTTTTGCCTTAAGGGCTGAATATTTGTCAAGGGACCTTAACCTTAATCCTCAGAATGGACTAGCTTCTGTATACCTCGAGAGTGCCCCCAAATCACTCACCTAGCCTATGCCGACGACATTATTATCTTTTCCTCATCGAATCCCTCTATCATTAAGGAAGTTATGGGCAAATTAAAGCATTATGAGGCTGTCTCTGGTCAGAGGGTAAATACAGCTAAGAGTTGTTATCTAATCCGAGATAAAGCTCCCATTGAAACAAAGCACATGCTAGAGAGACTCACCAAATTTTGAAGAGGTCTTTCCCTACCCTATACCTAGGTCTGCCCCTCCATTTTAAAAGGACCCCAGCTGCCCATTTTGAACATGTAATGCAGAAATTCAGCCAATTCATAGTGGGTGGAGCACAAAATTTCTGTCAATAGGTGGAAGAATAACCTTATTAAAAGTTTACTTTCCTCTGTCCCATGCTACACACTAATGAGCACAGTCACCCCAAAAAAGGTGATTAATCAGTTAGAAACAATGATGGCTAACTTTCTATGGTCCTCATCAGAAAAAAGAGACAAATATCAGTGGATTAAATGGGCAGACTTATGTCTGCCATATGAGGAGGGTGGCCTTGGGTTTAGAGATTTTAAAGTCATTGCCAAAGCCCAACTATATAAGTTGTGGAGGAGGTTTAGATAGCAAAACACACTTTGGGCCAGATTTTTAATGGCAAAATATTGTAGCACAGGCCACCCTCTGCAAATTCATATCCATAGGGGTGACTCAAACATATGGAAAAAGATGCTCAAAATTGCTGCCAAAGTGGAGGAACATATTCATTTTCAGATGGGTAAAGGTGAATGCCGTCCATGTTGGGACGAATGGAACCTCAAGGGGAGGGCTGCAGATATCTTCCACTTGCAGGATCAACATAAGGTGAGTGAATTCTTAGAAGACCAGAACTGGAATTTGGAGCTACTCCATGCACACTTCCCCCGGATTCCCTCATATTTCTTCACTGAAATCCACATTGGAGACAGAAATAGGGCAGATCAAATGAAATGGCTTCTTACAAATAATGGTCTCTTCTCTCCTTCCAGGTAATCAGAGAGGTTAAACTTCCTTTATTCCCTTTCACAACTAATATTTGGGATATTTGTCTACCAATAAAGATCTCATTTTTTATGTTAAGATTATGCAGGAAGAGATTACCAATTGCTCAAAATTTACAGAAAATAGGTTTTATAGGCCCTATGGTATGTCCATTTTGTTGCTCCTATTTACTGCCTGTCAAATGACATATAAGGTATGGAAAATCTTTGGATCAGAAATTGGATTGTTGCCTAATACTCCTTCTTTGACAGGTGCCCTAACTCAGTGGTGGAACAGCCTTGAAAAAGCTGAAGTGAGAAAATTCATGATGAAAATAATCCCTTCTGTGATTTGCTGGAATGTGTGGAAATGGAGAAACAAAGTTACCTTCAGTTCTGTTAAGCCTGAATTAAATCAGATTATCAACACATCTTTCCAACTTGTTAAGGAGCTAGCTGTTAATAAATTCAAAACCAGAAATTTGGTGAACCTTGAATGGGCTCAATTCTGGAATGATGTTTGGAAGATCAAAAGGAGAATCAAAGTAAGTACCTTTAAATAGATACCTCCTGAACCCCCAGGGATTAAGGTAAACTTCTAAACCCTAAAAGTTGACCAAGAATGGAAAATTGGAGGGGTGGCTCGTGATCACAATGGTAGACATATCTTCAACATTCCTCTACTCTCTTATGCTATATCCTACACTAAGGTACAGGCTGAGTTAATGTCATGCAAATGGTGGCTTGAATTTTCTATGGGAAAGGGATTCATGATGGTGGAAGTCGAATCAGAATCTGAACAGCAGCACAAAGCCTGGAAATAATATGGCAATGTGGACCTCCTTATCCAACAACTTCAGTCCCAAACATCACTCTCCAAAATTCCAAAAGAGGCATACAGTCTAGCAAGATGGGTGGTGGCTAATGAAGGTAAGGAGACTACCCCCCTGGACAATCTCCTAAAAGCAGATATGATGGGTCTCCTCTACATTCTAAGAAAGATAACCAAGCTTTATGTCTCAGGTTAGTGCCCCTGTCTGCTGCTGTTAGGACAGGGGGCTGTTACTAGAAATTTTGCCTACTGAAGTTAGGGCTTTCGTTTTTTGTAAAGTGTGTTTTCTAATTAATTAACCTAATAATCTGGTTGGAGGACAATCCTACTACTACTGCCCTGTTGTGCTAAATGCTAAATAATTCATGGCAAGCTAATGGATGGGAGAACTACCCAGAAGAAGGCTGAAGCTGATCCAGCTGCGAATAACACAGCCGACTGTCTAAAGTTTGGTGTTGGAGATAGAGAAAGTAGGACTGAAGATGGCAAGCATATTTCCCCTTTATTGTGTTTATATGGCCTTAACCTCTGGTGATTTTGTGATATCATGCATGGTTATATAATGTCATTCTTAAATATATACATGCTTTGGTCTCTTATTAGTGTAGGTTTGTACTGATTTTCCATTGTAAAGGGAGTAGTACTCCTCGTTTATGCTTTTTGGTAATCATCCTGTAAACTTTCCTTTTGTGATATCCTTAAGAACATTTCTCCATTAGGCCGTTGGCATGTAAATAGAGTCTTGTTCTTATGGATTCTCTAAATTTTGTAAGAGCGATATTAGGGTATATCCATCGCTCACAATGATATCTAATAAAATAGAGAGTGGCGACCCACCTCAACTGGAGGTTAGCCAGCCAAAAAAAAATAATAAAAAAATAAAAAAATAACTAGATTTCATGTTCAAATTAAGGTCCGTTTTCATAAATTTTTTATTTGTTAATTTTTTACATTAATAACTAGATTTCAAGTTCAAATTAAGGTTCGTGAAAGAAACGGACTAACAAAAGTCAAAATAAATGCGTTTTCGGACTTTGCCGTTTTCGACCAAAAAACCCTTAAAATTGGACAAAAGTCCAAAATTTTTTATTTTTCATTTTATGACATTAATCAGTAGAATTCATCTTCAAATCAAAGTCTGCAAAAGAAACGGACAAAAAAAGTCAAAATGAACTCGTTTTTGGACTTTTCCGTTTTTGACCAAAAAACCCTTAAAATTGGACAAAAGTTAAAAAAAAAATTTTTGTCATTTTTTGATATTAATCACTATAATTCATGAAAAAACATGGGTTATAGAAAAATTGATGTTGTTCCTTCTCTCTACATTGGATGCTCCTCCTTCTCTCTAGAAAAAATCTCTCCTAGCCAAATTCACTCCTCTATTTTCAACACTTTAATCGGCCCTTATCTATTTTGAATTGGTCCCACAATTTCAAGATCAGCACCTTTCCACACATTTATACCACAGATTCTCCATTATTCAGCTTCATCTCCACCGATCTAGCTACAAACAGTCTTGCCCTTTTGGCTCCGGCCACTCACCAGCCGAAGTTCACTTACTTAACCCAAAAGGCAACATCTTTTTCGCACGGTGGATTTGTGGTCTCAGATCTCCCAACACCAGCTTGGCCATAATATTCTTCAGTAGCTCGGATGCTATCTACAACAACGACTACAACAGCTACAATAGTGGTCAGCCAACAAGCGTTAAAACTGGGTGTAAAAGTGTCTGGATGAAATGAGAGCCGAACCCCAGCACTGCTTGTAAAGAATGGTCAAATTAAGCTATATCAAGTCATCGAAAAGACAGACAGAGAGCAGCGGAAAGAGGAAGCAAGATAGAGAGAAAGGGCAGAGCGAGAGCACGTAATGGACGATAGCGATGAAGATGAACCTCAAGCCCAACCTCAGCCTAATCAACAACCACCTCAGGCACTCGGGAACTTCCACCACATGCAGCACGCATTGGCGGGGCTGCAAACTTCAATTCAAAATCAACAAAACTCCCTCATGCAACATATGGAAGAAATGGAGGGGCGATGGACTGGACTGCGGGATTGGATGGGAATTATTGGAACGAGGCTAGAGACCATGGTACAGAATCAGACCACTTAATGGACTGAAATGGACAATAAGATCACCCAATGCCAGACAGAAGTCCATAACCTCAACTTGATGATGGTGCACCACCACCAAACCCGAGGGCTAGACTCATACTTTCCCCCATTAGAAGAAATGGACAGTGGCCATGCAACAAGGAGTAAGTTCCAGCGCGAGACCACATGCACAAAATTTCAGACCCGCACAAACTCATTTCTCTGGGTTTTCTCATTTCGCCGGACAAACTCCACCGCCTAATACTGGGTAGACTCTTTCCTTTATCCACAATGGGGACCATTGCTGATTTTAAGTGTGGGGGGGAGGCTTGCATGTTTTGGAGGTCCATGTATAGTTGTCCTTGTGTGGCGTTGGCTTATGCTTGTGTTTGTAAGACTTAGGGCCTTTCCTTGATTTTCTTAAATGTTATGCTATGTGTGCTTATGTGTTTTCAGGGATCAGTGGTGTGACCTTATTGTAGGGATCAGTGGTGTGATATTATAGTAGTAGTAGGGGGTGTATTTTTTTTCATTTTCCGTTTCCTTGTGATTGTTGTGTGGGAATGAAAAACAAGGTAGTGACTAGCACTGACCTTGTAGTGTGCTTTCCATTCAAGTTGTGATGCTGTGTGCTTTGATTTCCAGTTGTTATGAATATAAGAGTTTGATGTTGTGCTGTGCAAAGATTGCCACTGTCCATCTAACACACTTGCACATCCACTACATTCGCACTTCCAATTTCATCAACGAATCCACAAACTGTTCAATCGTATGATAAATTTTTTTGAGTTTTACAGTATACATTTGATGCATACAAATTGCTGGGTAAAGTGCGGTGTCAAAGTAAGATAGAAACGCCAGCAACAAAGTTGACATAAGAGAGAGCTTATGATTCTTTGCTTGTATGTGCCTTCTACTCGTAAACAATTATTCCTGCATTTTGAGTATATAGTCTACTGAAGACACACACGAACACTAATTATTTAAAAGTTGTGCAAAATGTGAAAGAAAAAGCCTGAAGGCGGATAAAAGGAAACAAGAGCCACAAAACCCTAGCAGCCAAGCACCAATGTGCGGCATGAATTTCAAAAGAAAAAGCAAATAAGCACCAATGTGCAAGTTAATTTCTGTTGAATTGTAATGTTTAAGTGTTCCTGTGTGTGGACAAAAGGATTGTAGTGCAAAAATTTTTGCTAAGTGTCTACTTGAGTACTTGGCATAGACGTTGTGAGGGAACATAGGAAACTCTCAGCACACACTGCACGTTGACGGTTTGGCCTTTATTCGTTGCACCTTACTCGAAAATTTGTGTAAGTTAGATGAACTGTAAACTCACTACTCAGATCTTTCATATTGCGTGCGAAAATTTTGAAAATGGACTGTCGATGAGGTTGTGAGTGTTTGAATGTGGGATGGACAAGAGCTTAGTTATTTCTTCAGTTTGCTCGGGACTAGCAAAGATTTAAGTGTGGGTGGATGATAAGTCGGTATTTCACCGACTTATTCGCTTGACTTTCTTTCTCTTTTGCTATGGATTTTGTGCGAAAATGATGCTTGGTGTGTTCACAGTATGCTAGAACGTGCATGTTTTAGAGATTGTTGTGAAAATGCCTAAGTGTTGTAAAACAATGTGAAAGTGCTGTGATCTTCGAAATATGCAAACACTTAGTCATGCACACCACTGACCTCTTCAAGGAGGTCTGTAACTATTCACACAACACAACACTTAGTCAGGCACACCACTGACCTCTTCATAGAGGTCCGTGACTAAACACACAACACAAGCACACAACATAACACTCACAAAACACACTAACACACAAGCACACCACGGACCTCCTAGTGGAGGTCCACAACTATTCACAAAACACACTTAGCATGCACAAACACTTCACACACGCGCACAATACTTGGTGCGACCGCCACACACACGGCGGGCGCACCATGCGCCCGTCTCACACACGCACACACACAACACGACGGGCGCGCACTCACCTCACACACTGTGCACATTTTGTTTTTTCGTTCATTTTTCCTTTGTTCCTTTGTTAGATTTTCACTTAGAAATTTTCTCATACATTTCGTATACACTACACTTCACAATTGGTCCAAGCACACTCAGCAGACATAGCATCCAATATGTTTGATATTTTGCCTCGTCACTCTTATTGGTTAAGTACACGTGTCTTCACTAAATTCTTGGCTTATATTCACAGGGACACGTGTCAACATCTGGGCATAGAGAGGAAACTTCAAGAAAGCTCACTTGGCCCGGACATGGAGAGAAAACTATAAAAGCCAGAGGAGGAGAAGAAGATGAGGGACTTTTTTGATCGAGAGAGATGGATGGAGATCAATCAGGAGAGTTAGGGTTTCAGCTGAAAAGGAGATTGGAGTGGAGATGATTCCATTTTATCTTTTTGTAATAGCTATGGTTGATCAGGCTTTGCCAAACTTGTTTTCAAAGCCGATCAACATGATCGGCTAAACATTATGTTGTTTCTTTGAGGGATTAAGTGTGATGGATTTAGCCACAGCTGCCATGGACAAGGTCTTGAGACCTAGCACAGCCAGAATATGTGTTGAAGTCGACCTCCTCAAGGAACTTCCCAATCGGGTGTGGATAGAGGCCAAGGGAAAGGCTAAATGGCAATATATCATCTACGAAAATCTCCCAGTATATTGTACCTCATGTTCAAAGATTGGTCACGCTCCCTCATCTTGAAAGGTATCAAACGCTTACCCGTCCAAGGTGTGGGTTCAAAAGAAGCATCATAATCGACAAAATATTCAAAGATCAGGTACAATAGATAAGCTTGACACTACAACTCCTACTGTGGAGATGGCTAAACAGAAGGACAAGGATGCCGGCGAGGTGGTAAGGACAGAAGAAAATGGTTCAACTTCGCTTAAGGATCAAACTCAGACTATGAAACATGGAGAAAGCAACCTAGTCCATTTCTTGGCCAATTTGGGCCAATTATTGGAAATCATCAAAAGGCAGGCAGAGGACTCTGAAAATAAACCAGTGGAGCTCCTTTTAGCAATCATAGAGTCTTCAAATGTGTCACATTTCCCAAAGATGACGTTGAACAAACAGATGGACATGGAGAACACAATTGGAAAAGTGAATGGGATTGAACAGACTAAGGAGTCCATGAGTGAATTTAGATCCCTGTCAGCACATGAGGGTTCTGTTAATATCAAAACTACAGAACCTGAAATAGGCAAAGGGATGGAAAAAGGGATGGAACTGGGGCTGATTAATGTGGCAATAACTTGGGAGGAAGATGGAGAGGCTCAGGCATTAGTTGCTGGACCTCAGGGGAGCTCCTCCGACATTTGTGTTGCCATTCAAACATTGGAAGCCCAGACTAACAACGAGAGGTCTGAGGGACAGGGTACAGCTCAAGTGTATAAGTGGGAGCTTCCGTTAGCAGCCAGTGCTTCTCTAAATCAGAACATTCCTGAATTGATGACCACTAGAAATGCTTTTGCAAGTGAGGTAGAAGGCCACTCTCCGAAATTAAGAAAATGTGGCTTCATGTCGGAACTCGAAATCATACAAGGCATCCAAACAATCAGGTGGGACGAAGGGGAACTTGCAAAGCTGTTTCCTCTAAATGTTAGCAAAAAGACTAAAAAACAGGAATCTAATGCCACAATAGTGTGGGAAAAAGGAGAACCTTCTTCTTTTCATAGAGTTAATTCGCCCCCGGATGCAGCGACACTCCAATCCACCCAACTTGAAGCTGAACCTAAAGAAGAGGATGATGGCTATGACCAATGGACTGAACATAGCTACGAGAAAGAACCAGTAGATGTGTTCAACAATTTCCTCGAAAAAATGGAAAATTGTCAAAAACCGATTAAGCAAACTAAATGCACGGAAGCTCTTCTCAGCCCAAAAGCTAATGCCTTCTCAGGGAGAAAACTGAGGGATCGCAACCCTCGCATATGCTACTCAAAAGGTAAGAACTGGAGTTGGAGGTAATACTAGAATTCATGTAGTGGAAAAATAGTAATTGAACTGTTTTGGTTGTCTTGAACTGTTTTGACCGGGATGTTGAGTTTTGATCTTCATATGCTGTTTTGATTGAGATGTTGTGAGTCTCTCTTGTTGAATGTTGAGCTGTGGAAAATCTTCATACTGTTTGAAGATTTTGGTCAATTAGCAAGTAACGTTATGCTGCCGAAATTTTGAGAAAATGTTAAGCGGCGTAATGGGATTCAAGGTGCAGGCAGGGTATTTTGCTGAATTGGAAGGCATATATTGCTGAATTGTTGAGGCTTGGTCTGTGTTGGATGCTGAATAGCTTCCTTCATTTCGTATATAGTACTGATCCTGCTGGTGTAATTGGCTGTTTTGATGGAGAATCCTAATTTTTGTTCGAGCATTGTGCCTGCCTTTTTGGAGGAAATTGCTCTGTTGGAGCATTGTTGTAAACTAATTGGGCTTCTCCATGGTTGAGAGGACATATTGAGCTGAATTGGGCATTTAGGCCATGGCCTAACTATTTGGGCCTTTGGACAGATTTAGTGAAGACTGAGTAGCCCACAGTTTCAGGATATTTGAAGCCTTGTAATTTAAATAGATTCAAGAGTCTTTAGAATTTGATTTGCCTATTCGGGCTTTCAAATTGTTTGGACTCTTGAGTCCACACACTTACTCCTTCATTGTTATTGTGGATTCCAATTGTAAGGGAGTAGTACTCCTCGTTTATCTTTCTTTTGTATCGAGGCGGCGGGAATATCCGGCCTCGCATATTTTTATTATGGTATAATAAAGTAGCTGTTATTAAAAAAAAAGGTGTGATGACTCTAAATTGATTTGAGACATTCGTGTTGCTCATTATGTGTTTGATATTGTTTCATATATCTGTCTGATGTTTTATTTCAATACTTACTCACTCACGCTTAGGCCCTTCATGTGACTTGCAGTACCACTGAAGTCAATCTAGTTCTATTAATGGAAATTGAAATAACATCACCAGAATAGGGAACAACTTGGATGAGTCCTATGATCTGTGTATGGTTGCGACCTCAATTGTGCGGTACCACTGACAATTGAAGTCAATATAATGGAAAAGACTTAGGATTATTTGAATATTATGACTCGAACTTTGGTTGACTGTCTTGTCTAGGGGAGTTAAGGTTCTAGTGTCAGATAGGGATCGAGAATTAGGAAGCTGAGCCTAGGTCTTGCCCTACTAAGGGAAGACGGAGGAGTATGGTGAATTAGGACTGTGAGACCCATAAGGAGATCAGCCCTAAGCTCACTAGAAGGTCGATCCCCTCATTCATGCTCACACACTAGTCAAGGATAATCAAGTAGAGTTGTTTCCACTGGCTTCCCTCAAGGCAACACCATTTCACTTCTTGATTGATTTAAGTATTTGCTTCATACTTGTTGCTCGTTCTTTGCCAATTTACTATTCTATCCCTTGTACAATTCTTGGTTCAACCCTCTCCCTGTTGGATACGATCCCATTTGCCACTTCTACTTCTTTTGGTGATACTGGATAAAATTGCAAGGTACGACGACGCCCTTGCCAGGAAGCAGTTTAGTATATCTTGTGGTTCCTCCTCAAAGCTATGCTCCGTTCACCGGTCCTCTCCGTTGTCCTCTGATTCTGAATCACTTTGAATGACTTGAAGGCGAGCTAAATGAGAAGTAGACCTGTCTCTAAACATTTTTGACGATTCTCCTTCATCCCAAATAATCGTTGGCATGGCTTGTAGGATTTCTCGCTCATTCATGGGCCTGCCATTCTGCCTGTTCGTTGAATCTCCTTCGTCCCAATTTATCGTCACATTAATCTCGGAATCCAGACCTTTGCTATTTTCCAAATCTGTTACCCGGTTCCTTCCCTTTGCTATTTTCCAAATCTATAACATCCAGACCTGCTTTGGGAGGCATGATAGTTAAAGAGGCTACATCATGAATTTCAGTTTTCCTTTCCTGGCTATTGATGAAGTCTAGAAACTATCCAAGATTGGACAGGAATTGTCCAATGTTGCTCTCAACTTGCCTAAAAGGGAACCATAGGGAGGTTGCGAGGGTTTGTTCAACTATTCCTGCTGTACAATTGACTTGTATCAGACCTGTATTTGGCTCTTGTGAAGCATTTCCCCCTCCAGCACTGGTAGTCACTATCTCCCCAGGATCTTCAGAGTTATACACAAGCTCGGAATTTTCCACCCTTACAAGCATTTCCTTCTCCAGGCCTGCAGGGGTCTTCTTTGGTTCCCACACCTTGGTTACTGTTTGTTGAGTCTTACAAGAGAGAGTTGTGTGACCCACCATTAAACATTTAGAGCAAAATTCAGGGAGGTTTTTGTATTGAATTGGTTGCCATTTACCCTTGTCCTCTGTTCCAATCCACACTTGGTGAGGCAAGGTCTTAATTAAATCAATTTCAATACACAGCCTGGCTTCGCTAGGTCGCAACACTCTATCAATAGCCTCTATGGCCAAATCGAGCTTAAGGGGGGTTCCCACTACCGATCCTAGGGCAAAAAGCATATCCTTCTTGCAAAGATGGAGTGGGAGTAGTGGAAAGTTAACCCATACTGGCACAATGGAGGGTTCTTTATCAGGGCTGAAGTCCGGTGTCCACCTAAAAATCTTGGCAGGGAAACCATCAAAAGTCCATGTCTTTTCAACCACAGTCTATAGAAATCTGATTGCAGTTGAAATTGAAAAACAATATGCCGATAATCGATTAAGCCTATATGGCATTCACCTTTAAATCAAGCAGCAAAAACAGCCTTTTGAATTGAAGCCATTGGGGGCCTTCCCCGACTGAACTTCACAATAAGAGCGTGCTGGAATGTCTGAGCTAGCTGGAGTTCTTCTTCTTCTAAAATAATGACTGTTGGCTCACCAATATATGTAGAGAGAGTTATAGCCGACCCTGGTGGAAGGGAAACATCTATGGACTGAGCCCATGTGGCAGAGACCGCTTCTCTGAACGATTTAGTGGAAAGAGGCTATGTGGGAGTGGCAAGATGAGGAATCGGCTGACTGTTTCCTTTATCTGTCGTTGAAGTTCGGCGAGGGAGCGGCGGGAAAGCAGCGCCGTTAGTGGTACTATCGTTGCCGATAGAATTCGGATTAGACCTAAGATCCTGCTGGGTAGCAATGTCCTTGACTAAATGCCGTTGGATAAGGGAAGGGGCTGAGCTGCAGGAGGCCGCTGTCTTGTGGGATCTCCTTTGCGTGAAGACTAGTTGAGATAAGAGAGGGGGAAGGGATCTTCTGAGCTGTTGTTGAGGTGAGGATGAACGACTGAGGGTTGAAAAAACTCTTCCAAGGTAGATTCCAGCAATGAGGGCAGCAGTATTGGTGACTCCGGCCTATGCAACCGGAATAGATGGGTAAGAAAAGATGGTTAAAATGTGTGGTAAATGAGCTGATTAGATGATGAAAGGCGGTGGAGGTTGTGGGCCGCTTGAGGGAGTTAGGTGGATTGTGTGTGGCTAAGATTGGATATGGTTAGGGTTTGGAGTGGGAGTTTAGAGAGAAGGCAGAGCATAAAATTATAGAGAGAGAGATTACGACTAGTGAATTCAAGTGAAGCAAGCTAAGAATAAACAAAGAACATGAATTTTAGTGATTAATGTCAAAAAATCACAAATAAAAAATTTTGGACTTTTGTCCAATTTTCAGGGCTTTATTTGTCAAAAACGGTAAAGTCAAAAAACGCGTTCATTTTGACTTTTTTTTCCGTTTCTTTTGCGGACTTTAATTTGAACATGAATTCTAGTGATTTTTTTTTCTGAATATTTTTTTAATAGAAATATATATACATACCTTGGACAAAAGACAGTCCCGGATATACCTGACCATACTGTTACAAAAGATAAAGCAATAAACTCGGAGTAGTACTCCATTACATGAGATACCTAAATACCTTTTGAAACTTAGAATCAGTCTACTTTGAAAGTGAAGCCAAAGTATGAGATTCTGTGTTTCCAAGCAAATGATTTCCTAGTAATATACAGAAGAAGGAATTACATTGAACCAAAATATGAACTATCTGAGGAATTATGTGTTCTGGTAACCGTTCATCAGTTTCATTTCTTTTGGTATAGAAACATCCCAAAGATAGCCAATTTGTCCATGCCTAGTTGCATGGCAGCCCCTAAAAGTGATTTCCATCAAAACTAGATCACATCTTAACATGAATTCTAGTTATCAATGTCAAAAAACGACAAATAAAATATTTTGGACTTTTGTCCAATTTTAAGGGTCTTTTGGTAAAAATGGCAAAGTTCAAAAATGCCTTCATTTTGACTTTTTTGTCCGTTTCTTTTGCGAACCTTAATTTAAACATGAATTTTAGTGATTTTTTTTATTTGGCTAACCTCCAGTTGAGGTAGGGCGCCACTCCCAATTTTAATAGATATCATTTTGAGCGATGGATATACCCTAATATCGCTCGTACAAAATTTAAGATCCTTAAGACCACTACTCCATTTACATGCCAATAGTCTAATGGAGAGGTGGTCTTGAGGATATCACACAAAAGGTAGAAACTTGGAGTACTACTCCATTTACAGGGTGATTACCAAAATGCGTAAATGAGGAGTACTACTCCCTTTACAATAGAACTAAGAGTGAACCTAATCTAACATGTGGCCAAAATCATGCATATCTTAAATAAGGCATTACACAATGATGCATGATATAACAAAATCACCATTGGTGAGGGCCGAATAATCAAAAAGCAGGGGCTGTACTTGCCAACTTCATATTCTCTTACTCTATCTCGAACAACAATTTCAGTTTGTCACAACTGTATCAGTAGTGGTATTCTTGTTTCTAGATCTCGAAGCCCTCAGTTAGCCGCGAGGATTTAGCATTTAACAGCACAAGGCAGCAGTAATAGGTTTTCCATCAATCAGAGAATCTAAATAGGAAGCCACAAAGTTATGAAGCACACAGTTTGACATTTTCCTCCAAGAGCAGCAGTAGGGATACCCCTATCTATTACTGTTTATCACCGAATTCCTCCCTATTTGAGCATCGATTGGAGCTATCTTTTCCACAGTGAGGTCGTGCCTTTTATTGACTATACGGCTGCCACTAGGATCTTGGTTCTCAATTTCCCTCGGCTGCTCGATCTCTATCGTTTGGTCACTGTGCCGAATGTTTGGGTCGGGCCGATCTGGTCCTTGCCTTGCACTTCCTTTCGTTGAGTCTTTGAATCGTTGGAAGCTGCCTTCATCGATTCTGTATTCATGGAGTTTGAGAACACTTTTGGAGCAGCTTTGGAGCTATTCACTGGAACCCAAACTGAAGTTGTCACTTTGCTTTGGTCTTCCAATCTTGGTTCCTTACCCAACATTAAAGACTTACATTGAGCTGAAGAATGTCCCATTTTATGGCAATCAGTGCAGTAGGAAGGAAGGTCTTCCACTTCAATGGTTTGCCACCTCCCTTTTTCCTTGCTCCAAATCCAGATACGACTTGGTTTAACCTTTAGCACATCTAGTTCAACACAAATCCGAGCGTCACTTGGTATTAGGATCTTTCTAGCTGCTGCTATTGCTTTGTCGATTTTTAATGGTCTGCCTAATGCAGAAGCAATTGAGAAAAGCTTGGTTTAGTCAAATAAGTGAATAGGCATCATTGGGAGCTTTATCCAACCCGGAGCTATTGAAGATTCAATTGAAGGGCTAAAATCCTTAGACCACCTAAAGAAATTAGCTTGGAACCCACTGAAAGTCCAAGATTTTCTCAGCGATAGCCTATGGAAATCCAACTCATTCTCACACTTGAAGAATACATGATTGTGATCAAGAAGTCCCAAGTGAATTTCTCCATTGAAGGATGCAGCCAGAACATCTCGTCTGAGCGAGGCCATAGATGGGCAGCAATTAGAGAATTTGGCAACGAGTGTGAGCTGAAAAGGAATAGCCAGCTCTAAGTCTTCTTCATCAGTTAGTATGAGGGCTGGTTCCCCCTTGAATGTTGAGAGACAATTTTTACAGTTCAGATGGAAGGTGACATCAATAGCTTCAGTCTAATTTTTAGAGACAACATCTCTGAACAATTTTGGGTCAGGAGGTTTAGGGTTAGAGATTGGCATTGAAACCTTGATATTAAGGCATGTTTTTAGAGAGAATGCAGAGAAAAAATTTTTTGAGAGAAGAAAAGAGCTTTAAAAATTAGTACTCGTTGACATGAATTCTAGTGATTTTTGTTTGACATGAACTCTAGTGATTAATGTCAAACAATGACAAATAAAAAATTTTGGACTTTTGTCTAATTTTAAGGGGTTTTTTGGTCAAAAACGCGTTGATTTTGACTTTTTTTGTTCCGTTTCTTTCGCGGAACTTAATTTAAATATGAATTGTAGTGATTTTTTTTCTTTTTTTTCTTTTAAAAGAGGATCAACAATGGTACCACATCTACCCCCTTGGTGACTCGAACCCGTGACCTGTTGGTTCACAGGTGAAGATGTAAACTATTTGATCTACACTTTGCTATCACATGAATTGTAGTGATTAATGTCAAAAAACGACAAATCAAAAATTTTCGCCAAACCTCCAATTTTCAGGGTTTTTTGGTCAAAAATGACAAAGTCCAAAAATGTGTTTTTTTTTTACTTTTTTTTGGTATTTTTCTATCGCGGACCTTAAATTGAACATGAATGCTAGTGATTTTTTTATTTTATTTTATTTTTTATTTTTATTTTTTAATTTTTTTTTTCTAACCTCTTTACGAGGGTGGTTGTCACTCCAAATTTATTAAATAAATTAGTGGATGATGGACATACCCCAATATCATCCTTAAAAAATATGACTTCTTGCAAAATGATCCATATACACGCCTATAGCCTAATGGAGCCAATCTCAAGAAGGATTTAGAAATAAAAATTGGAGTACTTCCTTCATTTACATGCAAAAGTCGAAAAAACCTAATAAGCAAAAGACTCTTATGATCAAAAGGAGTGACAAAAAGTCCATTTTTAAATGGACAAGTATGAACATTAGCCAGCATTTCTCTACAAAAAGGCATGCTATTGGGAATTCTACTTTGTTGAGCATTTCTTGGTGTATTTAGTACCTCATGCATTCCGGTTTCTTCAATCAAAGGGAAAGATATCAACCTCATTGTAACAGATCCACAGCCAGAATATACTACATTACAGCTCTTTCCCATGTGATGGACCCAAAGATACACTAGATTATCATGTAGCAGCTGCAGTAGTAGTTCACATCTTTGTATCTTGACTTCATCATAAAGAATAGATAACTCAGGCATAAGGCTTAGCAACATTATCCTTACTTCAGCAACACTAGAAGTGGCAGCAATTCTTTCAAGCCATTTGCAGGTGAAGTTCCCATTAGTATAAAAGGCAGTTCTTCCATTACAACTGCAGTATCTCCTTCTCGTGGTATAGCCATTTTCAAGAGAGACAAATCCAAGAACAAATAGAATGCATATTGATGGCAAAATAGCCCTAGCTTCAGCAGGCTGTGGCCCATAGAGATTTACTATGCAAACCAACCCTAACACCAGCTGGTTGGGGCCTGAATTTTTAGAAATGAAAAGAGAAAAAACATACCATACCTTCTTCATTATAACACTTCCTTACCATGTGTAAAAACTTCTCCTTGACCAATCTGATTGCATTGGGATCCTTTAGAGCCTTTGTAGATTTGGATAACCATTTCCACTTCTTAAAACTAGGGAAGGTGTTTGCACTCTGTCAAATCTGAGAAGTGATGGGAGGGAGGAGAGGGCTTGTGTTATTTGTAGCATAACCAAATGCCTAGCTGGAATATTGGCTTCTTTTGGGACTAAATGTGTAGTGGTCCTTTCCTTGATGAGTTCCAGGATGCTTAGAAGCGGCCAATTATTCCAGTTGTCCAGTCCATGAATAAATAAGAAGGAATCTGACTCAAGAATAATTTCCTTCATCCCTAGGTCTCTGCTCCTTGTTATAAAGCTGTTAGATACCAATGCTTTTACCTGAAATCTCGTGAGTGAAATGGGGAAAAGAATAATTGGCAGAGGAAAACATAATTGCCCCTTATGATCTCTGGCCAACCCTCCTGCTCTCCAATAATTCCCTTGCTTAGCTGCTGCCATGTTGATCTTAATGCAGTGAGGATCAGGAGGATCCCATTTGATGCATTTCAGGACTGACTTCCTTCTGATGTTGTAGCACATATCCCAAAAGGCAGCCCAACCTAAATCCAAGAACTACAGCCCTTTAAACCTGAAGTTCATAATTTCTTTGATGGAGACGAATATCCTTTCTACCAGAGCTCCCACCTCATAGAGACCTTTATCAAAAGTGATCTTGTTTCTAAGCTTCCACAGCCACCAACAAAAAAGGGAATGACAGATTTGCAGCAGCAACTTCCTCCATTCAGAGGTTGCATTGTGATTCTGCCACCAAAAATTCAAAGTGCCTATGAAGCTGTGAGAATGTTCCAAAATCCCAATTTATGCAGGAAACATTTTCCATATTTTTTTAGCAAATTGGCATGATACTAATAGATGGCTTATTATCTCTCCGTTAGCATAGCACGAGGGACAGATGAAAGGCCCATATATTCCTACCTTGTGCAGATTGGTTCCAATGGGGATTTTGTTCCTAATGAGTCTTAGCATTAAGAAGGAGACCTGGATAGGGACAAAAGGATCCCAGATAAACATTGTGTGGGAGCACAGTGGTTCATTTTGGCCCCGGATCAGTTGAAAAGCTGACTTCATGCTAAAGGTTCCATCCAGACAAAGATTCCAGATCATCCTATCATTTCCTCCTAATTTGGTGGGGATTTCTGAGAAAATCTCTTCAGGACATTGAGGCAAAAAGGTTCTGATTTGGTGGTGAATCCATGAATTCTGAGACCTTGACATTCCCTTGGCCATCAAAGATATCCGATAGCTTACCTCTATTAGACCATTTATCATAAAGCAAGTAACAATCACCATTTCCTAACTGGAATTGGATGTGGTCCTCAGCCAAAGTAGCTGTCTTGCATAGCCTTTTCCACGTTTTAGAATCCCCTCTACGAGCTGTAATCTGTGAGGGATGCTTGGAGCCACAGTATTTAGCCCACATGATGTTGGCCCAAAGGGAGTTCTTTAGTCTAAATCTCCACCACAGCTTAAGAGATTGTGCAAGAACAATGTGATTGAGGTCTCTGAATCCTATACCACCTTCCTCTTGGTGGAAGCATAATTCCTTCCAGCTGATCCAGTTCTTTTAGATCCCTTCTCCACAGCTGACCATAGGAAGTTTGAGAGCATGGATTCAATTTGGTTGATGACTATTTTGGGAGGATTGAGGCTCATAGGAGTATAGAAGGGGATGGAGGACATAACACTTTTAACTAGTGTGATCCTCCCACCTAGAGTTAAGAACTTCGAACTCCAATTGCCTATGGTTTGGCAGATCTTGTCTATGAGGGGATCAAAGTAAGAAGCCGATATTCTCTTAAAGTGTAGAGGAACTCCTAAGTAGGTAGATGGAAGGGAGCCTCTAGAACATCTAGTAATTCTTCCAATATAATACATTCTCTAGTTAGGCATTCTATCACGAAATAGATATGAGCTTTTGGCAGCATTGATCTTCTGACCCAAAACCCCTTCATAATGTCTCAGTCTTCTCATAATGTCTTTGACTGTTTTGTGGTTGGGTCTTTTGAATCTTGTGATTATATAGTTTGGTGTTTTACTTGCTCTTTTGTCTTTGGTGCATTTTACTTGTTATTGTTTTGTGGCTATTGTAGGTTAATTTGGAGGCACTTGAGGATTCCTTTTTGTGTTAAGGTTCAATCTTAGAAAAGATGGCTACCCATGATGAACAACATCCAAGAACGTTTAGGGAGGTATAAGAGCCTCGATTGGTACATCGTAATAACTTGTGTGAACTTGATGTTGAAAGATTCCTCATTCCTCCTGATCTCATATGTTTGATTCAAGAGAAGGTTGTTTTCCAAGGTTTTGAGAATGAAGATCCTTATGACCATATTGAGGATTTTCTCCATATATGCAACACATTTATGATACAAGGAGTTTTTCGAGATGCGGTGAGAAGAATTCTCTTTCCATTTTCCTTGGACAGGAAAGCAAAAAAATGGTACAAGGCATTGAGAGCCTCTTCTTTCGCAACATTTGAGGAGCTAAGAAGGAGGTTTATCATGAAATTCTTTGCCCCTAGCAAGCTTGAGAAGTTGAGGATGGTAATCTTCATGTTTTGTCAAGATGAAGGAGAATATCTTGGTGAAGCTTGTGAAAGGTTTGGAGAGATGTTGAGGAGATGCACAAATCATGGTTTTGATAATGGAAGACACCTTCAAGTGTTTTGCAAAGGGTTGACTTATCATACTATGAGAGAGGTGAGAATGAGTGCGGGGGGCTCTTTATCATCCATGCCCATTCAAGGAGTTGAAGTGCTCTTGACACACATGGCCGAAGAGGAGGAATTTTGGCCAAAGATTAGAATCTCTCCACAAAAGACACAACAAGGAGCAATAGAACGGAATGTTATTTCACATATGGGGCAAATTTGGAATCGGGAGATCATAGACATCTTGGGAGCAACTTTGAGAGACAAGCTCAAAAGGAGGCTCCACCTTTGAAGCAAGAAGAGAAGAAGCCTATGGTTGAGGAAATGTTTTGTAACATCTTGGATAAGATTGTCACAAGGATAGAGGTAATGGAGCAAAGGTTGAATCAAAATGATATAAGCATCATGAACCTTGAAGCTATGGTAAGGAGTATGCAAGATCAATTGGGGCAATTAGCCCAAGTTACCCAAAGTAAACCTCAAGAGATTACCACTAGTAACTCTTTGCCTAGCCAAGATGTTGAAGATCAATGTAATGCCATCTACTTTAGAAGTGGAGAGAAAGTTGAAACCACGAGTGAGAGAAAGAGGAAAAGTGGTGAAAAAGATAATGTAGAAGATGTGGCCATTAAAGGAGAAGAGTTGGAGTTTCAATCGGAATTGATGGAGACTATGAAGGAAGGTCCTAACGCTCTTGAATTTGAGAATGATTTGCCATGTCCTCCATATCCTTCTAGGCTTGTGAAAAGAACTAAGCATGATGCACAATTTGCTAGGTGGGTGAAAATGCTTGAAAAGATTAATGTGAATGTGCCCATTGTTGAGCTCTTGAGCAATATACCAAAATATTCAAAGTTCTTTAGGAAACTCATTGCCAACAAGGAGAAGCTTCAATGTGAGGGGGCGATCTCTTTGACCAAGATTTGTAGTTGTTTGATCAAACGAGAGATGCCTAAGAAGTTGAAAGATCCGGGTAGTTTTACTATTCCATGTTTGATGGGTAAAAGGTATTTTCCTAAAGCCTTATGTGATTTGGGAGCGGGAATTAGTTTAATGCCCCTCTCAACCTCTTTGAGTGTTGGGCTAAAGGAAAGAATTAGGCCTACCATGATAAATCTTCAACTTGCCGATCGATCATTTGTAAGTCCGATTGGGAAAATTGAAGATGTCAATGTGACCATTGATGAATTTTTGTTCCCGGTAGACTTTGCGATTTTGGACATGAAGGAGGATAGAGATATTCCCATTATACTTGGGAGACCATTCTTGGCTACAGGTGATGCGACTATTGGGGTGCAAAGTAGAACAATAACATTCTAGATTGAAGATCGAGCTATCACTCTCAAGGTTGGTGAAGAAGAGAAGAACCCTAATAGAGGAGGTCAATGCTTCATGGTAGGGATTCATCCAATGACTAGTGGCACATTCATACCAAAGCCCAAATATCGAAAGAGGAAAAGAAAAAGAATGAGAGCAGCTAACAAGGGAAAAGTGCCAAAGCAAACTTGGATGGCCATGAGTGAATCACAAGAAAATGGTAATAGTGTTGGCATGGAGAGGAAAATGAACAAAGCAAATAGGAAGAAGGAACTCCAAGGAAACAAACCATGACAATAGCAATAAAGTCTAGCTAGGGACTAATAAACCTAGAACTACTTCTAATCTCTTGTTCTTTTCTTTTGACTTTAGTTATTTTTGCTTTGCTTTGAGTTGTTGATTTTCTGATTTTGTAGTGAATTAGGTTGAATTATTTTGAAGGAGTCCAAGAGGATGCCACAAAAAGAATGAAGAAAAAAAAGGAGGACATTTCAACAAGTTTGGAGCTAGGAGCAAGCCAAATCAACTTAGCGAACATTGGAGTTCATTGCCTACTAAAAAGGGAGTTCTTTACCTTATTCTTTGACTTACAATGGGGACAATGTAAGATTCTAAGTGTGGGGGAGGGAATGTTTGCTTTTGTTGAAACTTTCTTATATTGGGAAATGATCATCATCCTTTTTGGAGGAATTGAATGAAAGAGTTGATGCAATAAATGTTTGTTGTTAGTTTTTTTTTAGCTTAGAAAAGTGAATTGCTAGTGAATCAATATTGCATGTTTTACCCCGTATGTTATGTGTTTTATTATTTGTGTGAACTTTTGCAAATTTTTGTGATCTTGTGAATAAGTTGTGTTTTTGACACAAAGTGTAGGTTGGCAACTTTGTTAAAGATCATAACTATCCATAGAAAGTGAACTAATGTAGGAAATGAATTTTTGTGTGGCAAATGATACAAGTTTTATGCAATAAGACTTAACGGTTGAGGATAACTTAGTGCTAAGTGATAGAAGTTGAAGCATAGTGTGGAAAATTTGTATTTCAATACATTTGTTTTCAAGCACAAGTGGGGAAACATATGGGATAGGTGGAGTCGTGAAACAAAGTGAGAACTAGGGATGTCTTTTTCAAAATGAATAAAGCTTACCTTTTACCTAGTGATCTTGTGAAAACTAGTGTGAACACATACGCATTGGAGGATATGATTTGAACTATGGCTTAGAGTTAATTGTCTTACTTTTACACATTCCCAATTCGATGCGAGATTGCCTCTTGAACTTGAAAGAAAGTTTGAAATCAAAGGAACTTGTATGATTGGGAATAGGTATAACAAGCCATAAAACCTTTGGCATGTGTTTAATTTGTTGAATTTCTTACCCATCCTCTATGAGATAGCCTCTTGAATGAAAACGACATTCGTACATAGAACTCATATGATTGGATAGAGGTATAAAGATGCCAAAAACCCAAGGCACATCAAATTACTTATATGTGTAGGAAATAAAGTTCATTAATCCTCAATACAATGTATGAGTGTATGTACGCTAGTGGACATGTAGATTATTAGTGGAAAGAAAGAGCTAGTTTTAAAAGCTAGAAACTATACATTCCCTATTATCACTTATATAATGACATAAACTTTGACCATGTGGAACACGTTGCACACTACACACACAAATGTGTTGGGGTATTAAGTGAGTACTACTTAGCCTAAATAACTATTATGAAACATTGAATATATCCTCGCCACAAAAGTCAAATAGGTTTTTTGAAATAAAGTCACATGAAATTCATTGGTCACATGAATGCACTTGAAATGGATGGGATGTTATCTTTGCACGTGGCCAACCAAATTATGTGTTATGTGTTATGTTTGGTTCTTTTTTGTTTTGTTTACTCCAGGAAGAGCAAAACTTTAAGTGTGGGGGGATTGATTGGGGCTAAAAATACCTATTTTTACCCCCTCGTTTACTTAAGTTTATGCTTGCCTTTGAGTATTTTATTGTTGTTTATGTATTGTTTTTGGAATAAATGCAGGATTTCAAGTTCAATGAGGCTAAAAGGAACAAAATCCAGATTTGATGTGAATAAGTGGGAAAAAGAACCAAAAATCACTCAATTCGGATTACCAAAGACAAGATGGCACAAAGGAGCAAAGATGGGAATGCAAGTCAAAACTGGGCAAAACACAAAGCAAAGTTCAAACGAGCATATCTCGGCTTCTACTTAACTAAAAGAAGAGTTATTGGATGTTTTGGAAAGATCTACGAGAGTACTCTTATGTTTGGAATTACTCCAAACTCGGCTGGCAAGATGGTTGAAATTGAGGCTCAAGTCAATATACACCAAAGTGTTGGGAAAATCAGAAGCCTATGTAACAGTTTGGGAGAATATTCAAAACTTTCATTCCCGACCTTGAAATTCAATGATTCTTGATGCATTAGAAAGCCCGGAGGCAGGGCTACAATTATTATAAAGACCAAAATGCCCAGTTCTGCATGGACAACATTCCAAATCGCGTCCCAATATCATCAATGTGTGCTGTCTGAAATCCTGAAAAAGTGGCTGAGGAACCAACACTTTCGAAAATTGCATTTCGGCCCCTATTTTAGAATAAGCGGGGTACTTTATGTTATTATTGATTTTTAGTCATTTTACTAACTATATAAGATTTCTTAAACACTAAGTTAGGTATCTAGGACACAATTAGCAATAGCTCATAAGAACACACCTTTTAGTGTGTGTTCTTGGTGTTTCATTTTCTTGGGATAGAATTCTATGAACTTTTGGCTAATTGGAGTGGAAATCAAAAGAAAGCTTGGACCTTTAGCTTGGAATCAACATTTGGGAAGACCACATATATTGGGTTGTCTCTTTCCTTGCACTTTCTTGCTAATTCATTGCTTAATGTATCATTTGGGTTTGCTCTAATTAGCCATGATGGGCTAAATTGTGTGGTGTCTTTGGAATTAGGCTATGGGCTTTTGATAATTTGTTTGTATGGTGATGAAATGTTATGGGCTTGATTATATGTTTCATATGCTTGATTTTAAGGTCACATTTCTTGTATAATATCCTTAACTTGAAAGTGAGAATTGGGTCATGTTGTGAGTAGAATATTAATCCATTGCATGTTGTGATAAAGAGACCTCTTTGTCCATGATAATGTTGATTGAATCTATTCTATGAATTAGCCCTAAGCATATGGAAACCAAGTCAACACTAGCATGACAATCTAGTTGGGGACTTGGATTGGAAGTTGTGGATTTGAAATGACAAAGAATCAATTTGCTTTGATTCATCTATTAATTACTGTTGAGTTTGGTCCGGTTATAGTCTTAACCACCAAATTTCCACTAGACAACATTAAACCACATTCTTCAAGCTATCACATGAATCACCAATTCTACAAATGATTGAGAAACCTAGTCCTAAATTCCAATGATACACTTATATACTTGATTTCTACTACCTAATTTTGAAGCTAAAGTCGTAGATCAATTAGGTTGACTTTAGTGTAGGTTTAGTCTTGTTGCATTTTTTCTTGTTTTCTTTCCTTAGTTGCATTTTTTATTACTCTACATACTAGACACGAACTCTTAACAAGACCCCCCTCTCCATGGAATTCGACCCCTTGCTTCCAAGTGCTAGATATTTAGAGTTAGGGTATTTTTTTGTTTGGATTGAACGACAAACTCACTCAACAATATCGTTAGATCCAAGGTTACATTACCATAACTGCTAGTAATCCCCCCCCCCGAAAGGAGGCTTAGCCTTTCATGGCTTTGATACCAAATTTACTCTAGGATATAAACATCAAAATTAAACAAACAAAAATAGTAAAGGACTTACAACTTATTTTCTCTAATCTTGAAGCATTTATCTTCAAGCTTTATGCACAAAATCTAAAGTAATTTACAATAGGAGGGAAGAACTTGGATGAACTTCTTAACTCCTTAGCATAAACCTGTAAAATATAAAAACTTAAAGAAGAAAGGAGAAGGAAACATTGCTTGAAGAACAGAAGAGAAAGCTTTGAAACCAAAGGATTTTTATTGAATAAGAAGCTTTGATTACAAAAGGAAATTACAAGAGAGAATTGAGAGAATTGAAATTACAAAGAAAGAATGGGAATTCCAAAGTTGTTGTGAAGTCAAATTGAATAGATCTAAAACTTCTTGTTTTGAAACCATATGTTTAGATCCAAAGTTAAGTTACCATAACTTCTAGTAATCCCCCCCGAAAAGAGGCTTAGCCTTCCATGGCTTCGATACCAAATTCACACTAGGATATAAACATCAAAATTAAACAAACAAAAATAAAATAGTAAGAGACTTATGATACGAATGGGTGATAAGTCAGTTTTATACTGACTTAGTAATGTTGTTTTCACTTGGCTTTTGTATGTTTTAGTGCATATTATGCAGGAATGGTGTAGTAATTGGTGTGATTGTGTAAAGGATGGTGTAAACTTGTATTTGATAAAAAGGTTGGAAATTGGTAAATATGTAATGTGTGAGTTTGTATCTTAACTTTTGTTGTGCATGGCAATTTGTGTGATTTTGGGTGTGATTTACAAAATTTGAGTGAAGAATTGTGTGTGGATGAGTTCGGTAGAACAAGGACTTAAGGTTTATGCAAGTGTGTATGAACAGGTCGTGTGGAGGTTCTAGTGTGAGTGCATCAGTGCATATCACTTGCTGCATTAACACACACATCGCCACATATAACACTCACACACATGCACATCTCCATATGAGGTCGCCGCACACATCTTGCGCAACATTCACACACACATCGCTTACCACTCGCACCGACACCTCGCACACAAGCGTGCATGCATTGCCGTACGGGCGTGCATCCATCGCTGCACATGCGTGCATGCACCGCTGCACGGACGTGCATGCATCGCCGCACACTTCCACACCACTTGCACCAGGTCGTCGCATGAGGTCGCGCAAGCACTCGCACGCGTTGTTGCACATCATCGGACGGGCAAACACACACTCATTTGCACACCGTTGCACACTCTCTCGCACACACGGAACACATTAGGCACATACTAATCTGTATCATAGCACACATGCACACCCTTCACCGCATGGCTTGCGTGCACACTTACATAAGTCATCGCACATTTGCATGGCATTGCTACATGGTCTCGGGCACATCGCCGCACAGGCTAGCGCGCATCATCGAGCGGAAGCAACATATGCACACACTCCTCGTACAACACTCGCACATCTCACCTGCATTCTTTATGCACTTAGCACAACACTTACACTCAAGCACACATTGAAAGGTGTGTCGCGTACTCTTCAATTTAACCCTAAAACTAACTGCAGTAGTGGTTGTAGGGATCGTATCCTCAGGGAATGGATTGGTTTGAAGAAAATGTCAATGTGTAGTTCCAAAGTATCACAAGAATGAGTTCTCAGAAGTTAATGAAGCACACGTAGCACGAATCAAAGAATGCAGCACAAAAAAAATAGTAAGAAAGAACAGTCTAATGCTAAACTAAGAAAGTGCTCAGAGATGCGATAACAAGTTTTAATGAGATGTCCTAGGGTTTCTATGCCAGACGATTATACAATTAGGCCACACAAATGCAATGCAATTGAAACACTTGTAAACTCAAGATGAGATCAAACTGCCTAAGAACCTAGACTATGATTAGCATGGCAACCGCATCATATTCTACGCTCTCTGGCTTCATTCTTTCCCATGGCGAGGCCTAGAATGAAGATTTTAACCCGCAGAGTCTCAACTTCTCAGAATTCACAACTATAGCATGAAAAATCTAAGGTTTTCCCATGGCGAGGCCTAACCTAGGTTCGTCTATCTTCGTAAAGCTTGAGAAATCTCTTCTCACTCAATTCTTAGGTTTCAATGAACCTCCACCGGCATGACAACTGCATCTCGGTTCATGATCAAACAATACGATTGAGAAGAATCATTTACCATACTGTGTGTTCTCATTTCAAGCATTATTACTCCTATTGATGAATTAAACCCCAACCTAGCATGTGCGACCACAGTCGAAGCATGATTCAATTAACAAGAACTCAAATGAGTGAGATTGAACAAGATTTAAGCATTAATTTCCAGTATGAGTTCATTCTAAATGAATTACGTCAATTGCAAGGCATTGTAAAGTCTAATTACACTTCATCCGTTTCAAAACCCAATAACATAGTAAATTTAGCCATAGAGTTCCATTTCCAGTTCACGATCGTCAACAAACAACAATAAGCAAGTCATGTTCATCAATTGGGAAGAATTTACCAAATGCTCTGCTTAAATTGCTTCCAATTCAAAAAGAATCAGTAAATTCATTCTTAATTGAGAGTAGAATTACAATAATCGGTGAAAATCCTTGATCGGAATTGAAAATGGAGCTAAAACTGTTAGAGAGAGAAAGTAGATCTAGAAAGATAAATGTGAGAGAGAAAATTCCCGCTTTCCGAAATGAAAAGTCTGGTATGAATTCTAGAATTCCCATCTAAAAGCTAACTAATCCTCTATATATAGGTTACAAAATGTAAATGGTACGAAAACATAAACTAACTAAGTATTTACAAAAATACCATTGCAAAGAATGTACAATCTCCACGTATGCATGAGTTCTTGCTAGAAGCCAGCTCGAAGTCCATGCTTTCGTGCCTTGTCATTCCACGTCTTCTGCTGCCCTGCTGCTCCTTCAATCTTCTGAAAATCACACCTCCAAAGCTCCTATCCAAAGTTCATTCGTGCCCAGCAACCTTTCACGCCTTCGAGACTTCCTCCCTCACGCTTCAATCAGCCTCCATCACGCCACTGAGCCTAAGGCCAGCACACCTTCTCCATTACCTGCACAAGAACAAGCAACCCAAAACTTAGCCAATTTCTTAGTTCTCCAAAATAGGACTCCCAAGGCAAGTATGTGGGCGAGGTCTCGCGGCGAGACCTCGCCACGTGTTGCGTGTGTGGGCGAGACATCGCGGCGAGGTCTTGCCGTGTATGGTGTTTGTGGGCGAGGTCTTGCGGCGAGACCTCGCCGTGTAAAATGCTTGTGGGCGAGACCACGCGGCGAGGTCTCGCCTTGTGAGTGTGTGTGATGTGTGTGAGTGAAGGGCGAGGTGATCTCGCCCTATGCGAGTGTGTGAATGTGAAAATGTCAAATGTGAGTGAAGTTGGTGTTGTGAATGTTTGCAAGAATGAATGAATAATGAAATGCAATGAAGAGTGAAGTGTGTGTAAAATGTTGTGAACTAAGTGTGGCTAAAAGTATTGTGTGCAAACTGGATATAAATGAAATGTGATGAGGAGTGAAGCATGGGTGGAGTGAATGCTACAATAAGGACTGAAATTTGGGTGAAGTGAGTGTTGAGTGTAATGTATGCTAGAGAATGTGAAATGAGAGCAATGTGTGTGGTGAGTGAGTGAGTGTGTGCATAGGTGTATGCGTGAGTGGAGTGCATGGTGCATGCGGCAAGGTGAGCTCGCCTCATGATGTGTATGCTACGAAGTGACCTCGCCGCACAAGCTTGTGCGGCAAGGTATGCACGATACATGCGACGAGGTGAGCTCGTCGCATGATGTTTGTGTGTGGTAATAGACTTCGCCGCATGATAATGAGGCGAAGTGTGACTGGTGTGCGCGAAAGTGTTGCGGCGGGGTGAACTCACCGCCTTGTGTGAGTGAGTGCTTGTGTGCATAAAGGCAATGAGGGCGAGGTGAGGTTGCCGTGCATGTGAGTGCAAATGCCTTGCAAAGTGAAATGTGAGGCGAGTGCAAATGTAAGAGCATCTATATGGCTACGTATCCATTTCAGCACAATGCTCTACTTCCATGCCAAATAAGTGTGCCTTAGCCCCTGAATTAGACTTGGTAGTACACATAGAAATCCTAGATCTTTCTCTTAGCTTTCCACTGGTTCAAGAATCAGCATCATTGGATTCATGTAGCTCAAGATATAAAAGGTTTACCAACCTATGACAATAAATCCAACAATGAAAACCCTAATCCAAGCACAACAAAGAAGACTCCGTTTCTCAAGATTGCACACAGAATTTGGTGAAAGTTAAAACATGACAATTGAATTACACACAAAGAGCTTTCCATAGCCTTCAAGATCTCCTCATTTGGATCAACATTGAAAGAGTTATCCTTAAAACAGATTGCGCCAACAACCTGCTCAAACCCTAATTTAGCCGAAAAAACATTCAATACTTTGGTTCTTTCTTTGATTTTACAACTTACGCACATTACTTCATTCCATCATCGTTTATGCCCTTTTTCCACCATTTAACACTTCCAAATCACAAACCATATAGATGCATAAGACATCATAAATCACCATACAATTACATGAAAAAAAAGGAAAAAGCTAAGATATTTATACATATTAGTTGGTATGAAACCAACTCATCAAATTCCCCCACACTTGAGCTTTTGCTCGTCCTCAAGCAAACTTATTCTTCATATCCACTTAGCACTAGACTTCACTCCTCTATCCAACTCGTTCTCATTTGAGTTCATCAAAACAAATTTTTCATACATAAAACTCATAACAAGTCCTTAACTCCAAACCATCGAATTTTAGCACACATTATCAACCAAGACACAATGAATAAAGACCAAAATGTCATGCATGCAATTGTGTGCTGAGGTATACTGGTCCATCTATTCTTTATGCATGTTTTACCTCTTTTGTTCCAAAACATCCCTTTGCAATAACAATCTCAATGTCCACACCCAAGAACTCAGAATCACACAAGATCAGTGGTTGCACATTGGTGCTTCTCTTAATTAATTTCAGATCTCATTTGCTTCTGCACTTTGGTGCTTTTACTTTATTAGACACATTGGTGTGCCTACCTGGGTCTTTTGGCTTCTTTTTCAATTTAGCTACCTGGGTTTTGTGGCTATTTTTTCCCAATTATGCTTGCCAAGTGTATTTCGGCTTTTCATTCCCAATTGCCAAAGGCTTTTTCTCCATATCCTTTCTTGTGTGACTAAAAATTCATGGATGTCTTTAAAGGGCTGTATATGCTAAAGCATCCAAAACAAACGAAGTAATGCATAACAACAAGAACTAATTGAATCAGTTTCCTCCTATGTCCAAGAACATGTTTGCATGGCATATCTATCTTACTTTAACATGATGCCTTGATTAACAAAATATACCGATTTCATCAAGATTGGAATCAAGGAAGACAAAACTATTTTCACGTGCAAAATAAAAATAGAACTTAGTGAACTACAAATTTCGAACATAGTTTACCAGATGAGCCAAAGCCTAATACAAAGTGTTCTAGACTTCTACTTACTCCTCACAACAACTTACACCTCCATCTAGTCTTTTATTCAATACTTACTATACTGGAAACATAGTAAACATATTACCCATTCAAACCCAACTTCTATTCTTCTTAGCATTTCTTCACATCGTACACTTCACAGGACTTCAAGACTTCAACCATGCATACATACTTCAAGATAGTTGCCAACAACTTTAACTCAGAACCACTTCAGAACATATCAAGATATCTTCCAAAAACCGAATCCCCCCATCATCAATGAAAAACACCCACATGCTTGCTAAAAAAAAATTAAGCCCACCTTGCAGCAAATCTCAACGACCAAAGCACAACAACTTCCTTAACATCAAACCAATCATGAAACACCATTCCAAACAAACCAGCAAATAAAGCACCCCCCCACACTTAAAACAAACATTGCCCATAATGTTAGGAGGGGGATCCCTGAGACGATGTCGGTGCTGATGAAGAAGGAGATGAAAAAGTAGCTGTCATTGAAAACGAAGGAGCACCTAAAGGCCGTGTCACATAATGAAAATGACCATGAATTGGTCCTTACAGAGGCTGTCCAGAACCGATCAATGTGATCCTTGTTGCAGGCATAAAAGCAGGATTCGGTATGAAAGTGGGAGTTTGAGGCATTGAAGGTATTTGACCAAATGTTGGCAACAGGTTAAGTGCAGGCATGGCCGGAACTCCAGGTGAACGTTCATGCACCATTTCACTAACAACTTCACATGACAAATTAGGAATCTGATACCCAGCTAACTGTGCGGCAGTCGGAGTTGGTTTTGGAGGACCCGAATCAGAATGGTAGTAAACAGCCATCTTGTTGCACTTATCGAGCTCCTTCTGCATTTTCATTTGCCTGTGATATAATACCTCGAATTGTTGTTGAGCGACAGAAGACATGTCATCCAACTTCCCCATCATAGTAGAAGAGTGTGAAGACCAATCTTGATGCATGTCATTCATTCGCTCATGCATCCCATGTAGCCTGTCATCCATTAATTGAAATCGATTGTCCACAGAATGTTGGAAATCTTGCAATGCTCCTTGCAAAGAACTGAAATCATACAGCTGAGGTTCTTCACTTGCTTCAGAAGGTAAAGGGTTAGATTTGCTCCGAGACTTCTTAGACGCAGCTTTCTTGGCCTTCCTCATCTCCTTCTTAAGAGCCTGATATTTGATGTACAGTGATGTTCCAATCGGCCCTGGATTCCTTCGCGCCATTCTCCAGCCTCAGTGTCCACTCCTTGAGCCATACAAATCTCCTCAAGCAAGACAGGGAAATAGAGAGCTACATTGTCCGTGTCAATCCCAGAATGAATACTCGGAAGAATTATGCGTCCAACATCAATTGGTCTCCGCCCACGGATGACTGATATCAAGTACAACCGATCACGTAGAACTTCCATAGATTGCGAACTTGGCTTAAGTCGAGACAAAACAAACATCAGCCAGATCTTTACATCACTACGTAGCCATTCCCTACGGATATGTTTGTGATCACCCCTTATATTTAATTCCCATGTAGCTTCGGGCAAGGCCAACTCTTCTGTCAACACTTGATCACACTCATCATCTTCTAGAAATGGTACTGGGAGTACCGAGCTGATTATTGATGATCTCACTGGTAATCTGCACCCATTTCCCTCGCACATAGAATGCCCCAGCTTCATTCGGATACTTAGCATTAGCATACAATTCCCGCGCAAGAAACCCTGGAGCGCTCGTGAGTTTTTTATCAAAGCAATGGAATGCCATCAATTCTTGGAATGGTCCTCCTTCAACCGCGAATGCCCTCTCCAGGTGAAGTTTTTCCATACCAACCCATCGTTTCTGGGCTCTCTTGTCGACAAACACTGTTGGTTCTGAAATTTGACTTGATAACCCGTTCCTCTTCTTTGGAGTTGATGCTTGCATTGTGTACTGAGGGGGATCCTCAAAAAGTGGCAAATCTTCTTCTGGATAATAATCTGAATCAGAGTCAACAAGTGGTGGTTTCTGAGTTTTTCCTTTTCGTTTCTTTGAACTTGAAGCCTTTTGTGAAGTTGTATCAATCTTAGGTGCCATCTCTGCCAAGAACAACCAACAAAAAACAAGTCAGTCTTGTATGATTGATTTACACAGCTTGACAAATAAACTTCAAAGCCCAAAACATCAAAAATCACGTTACACAACACTATCAGTAAGAATTTGAACATTGAAATTTTAACTAGGTATTCCCAACATCCATTTCCTCAAATAAAACATAAACATGAAAACACTCCAACCACAAGATGTAAAGAACAAAACATAACAACTTGTATTCCCTTATCTACTGTCCTTATGAACAACTTCCAATCCTTTCAAATAAACTCATGGCAAAACAGCTTTCATTTCCACAAACAAATTCCAGCTTATCAATTTCCACATTTCCAAGACTTCAACATGTCAACAAGCTGAATCTAGCAAGAATTCCAAACCTCAAATATGAAAAACCAAAATTTGGCTAACTACAGGAGCTGGATTCACTCAAGTTAAAAAAGACATACCCAAGTTGTGAGCTCATCACTACCGGAATGTACTCTAACAGAATGTTGGCAAATTTCAGTTTGACACTTCATGAAACAAAACCAAATAGCATATTGAAGCATTTCGAATTAGCCAAAACTTACAACTGCAAATTTGTAAAGCACGATCTTATCTAAATTAGGGGACAAGATTCACACCATTTGGACAAAAAATGAGCAAGTTATGGCCGAAAAACCGAGGCAATCTAAACAGGCTAAATCTAGAATTTTTCAGACTACAACATCAACATGTATACGGCCTTGTCTCTGAAATAAAACTACATTTTAGTCAAAACTAGCGAAAGTGCCCAACATAAACATTGTAGCCCTTTCTCTTAGCAACATTCACCAACTAGAATCACCTCATTTGGACATACCAAGCTCAAGTTATAATCGAAATACAGAAACATGTCAAGACTGAAATACTCTGAAAATCCAAAAACTAAGAACCCCCCCCCCCACCCCACTTACCTTGTATGCAACTTTTGAACAACAACAAAATATTCCATGTACCCATCATTTCCTCCACTGAACAACACGCAAAGCATACTCATACATTCATCCACATTCCTTCTTATAAAGTATAAAATCTACAATAAAAACTTCAAGGTTACCAAGAAAAACGCACCTTTCTGTGGAGAATGCAAAGCAAAAAAAAACTGGAAGAAGGTATTAGAAAATGGAAAGAACAATTGATGAGGAAAAACTTCCAACAAATGCCAATCTTATACTACTCTTGATGGTCTTGAAATGTGAACAATAATGAACATTTATAGAGCCAAAATTTACTGCATGCATTTACGGTCAATCACCACATAAATTTTTCCAACAACTATCAAATCCATTAACTACAAGACACAAGTGGGCCATTCTCATTCATGACATTAACAACAAGACATAAGTGCGGACATCTTCATTCATTGCATGTGAACCTCACTCCTATTCTGCTAAACTATACTGATGCACTCACATGTCGCAAAAACAAACAAGCCTAAGAAAGTACAAAAATGTGAAAACGGCCAAATAGACAACAAACCTTTGATCTCATGTCATTCATTTCACTTCCAAGCTCTATTCATTGCACTGTTGTATCCAGCTTTAGAAGTCATTATTATCCCAGCTTTTCAGATGTAATATGCATATTTAGGGGAGGTGGGTTTCACAGTCATCAATAGTCATTAATCATGTTCAATTCGGCTCATAACAATGTATTTCATTAAGACACTGATAACCATCAACATGCTTAACACATGAGCAAGCTGAACGTATACTAAAAAAAAACTAAACTAAATTCAATACAACTTAATAGAAATTCCTCATGGCATCTCCCACATGGCCCATTATCTTATCAAATTACCATAGCAGCAATAACACTCAACAACAAAAAATCGCCTAAAAAATTACACCCCCCCACACTAGCACAAAGACACGGTCCCCATGACAGAGAAAACACAATAGAGGAACCTGGCCATTTACAGTTCTCGAGAGATTCTTGCTACCCTTTCCTCTTCCAGACAAGTAAGCCACTGAGGTGTCCCCATAAGGCCAAGAGGATTCATTGCCCTTAACATGTATCCCCATAAATGCTGTGATAACCTGCAAAGATCCATCAACACGTTATAAGATTTTTCCATATTGCCAAAACACACTAAACAAACTAAAAACAAAATAAGAGAAAACAACACAAACAAACAAAAAAACAAGAATGAAAATATGGGTTACCTCCCATAAGCGCTTGGTTTATGGTCTACAGGCCGACAATGCTTCTTGGTTCATTGGGAAGGCAAAGGATCATCCAAGAATAACTCATGTGGAGTTTGTGCCATATTGGAGATGCCCGGGCCCTGAGAAGTCAAGTATGGTTTAAGCCTGTGACCATTCACTTTCCATATGTTGCCATTTTTGTCATTTTGAATCTCCACAACACCATAAGGTTTTATATCAACAACACGGAATGGACCACTCCACCGTGATTTCAATTTCCCTGGGAAAAGCCTAAGCCGAGAGTTGTATAGCAACACCAACTGTCCTGGAGCAAACTCTTGGATTGGATTCGTGCATCATGAAGCCTCTTTGTTTTCTCCTTGTACAGCTTAGAACTCATATAAGCATGAAATCTAAAATCGTCCAATTCATTCAATTCAAGCATCGTTTTTTATTGAACTTCAGATAAATCCATATTCAATTTCTGAATTGCCCAATAAGCCTTATGTTCCAATAATACGGGTAAATGACACTCCTTACCAAACACGAGCCGAAAAGGAGAAGCACCTATAGGAGTCTTATAGGCTGTTCAGTATGCCCACAACGCATCATCCAATTTCATGAACCAATCTTTTCTCACTGGATTGACAACTTTTTCCAGCACGCTTTTAATCTCACGATTTGAAATCTCAGCTTGGCCAGAAGTTTGATGATGATAAGCTGTAGAAACTTATGGATTACACCATATTTGGCTAACAGAGCTTCGAAGATCTTGTTACAAAAATGAGTGTCCCCATCACTGATGATTGCTCTGGGTACTCTAAATCGATTGAAAATATATTTCTTCAGGAAAGCAATCACTCTTTGCATCATTATGAGCCAGAGCTACGACTTCCACCCATTTGGAAACGTAATCAACCGCTACCAGGATGTATTCCATGCCTCAGGATTTCGGAAATGGACCTATGAAGTCAATTCCCCAAACATCGAATATCTCCTCTTCAAGAATGTTGCTCAGGGGCATTTCATTCCTAGACGAAATGTTCCCTATTCTTTGACATCGATCACAATGGCCAACCCAAATTCTCGCATCCAATAAAATATGAGGCCAATAGAAACCACATTGTAAAACTTTGAAGACAGTTCTTGCAGAGCCAAAATGTCCACCACACGACCCTTCATGGCATGCTCTCAGAATATCTTCCTTCTCTTCCTCTCTGATGCACTTGCTTATGATTTGATCATTACAGATTTTATACAAGGCATTGTCCTCCCAAAAATAATATTTGGCATCACTTCGCGGCTTCTTCTTTTGGTCACTGGAGAAGTAAGAAGGAACTTGGCCATCCACAACATAATTGGCTATCTCTGCATACCAAGGCAATGACCTCTGATTTACTCCAAACACTTGCTCGTCTGGAAAATGTTCCTTCACCAGAAGGGTTGAATCCTCTTGAGCTTCTGACTCCAACCTTGACAAATGGTCAGCCACCACATTCTCTGAGCCTTTACGAACCTTAATTTCCACATCAAATTCTTGAAGCAATAAGACCCATCGAATTAATCGTGGCTCGGCCTCTTTCATCGCCAACAAATATTTCAATGCAGCATGATCCGTATGGACAATTACTTTGGATCCTAGCAAATAAGCTCTGAATTTGTCAATTGCAAAAGCAACATCGAATATCTCTTTCTCCGTTGTTATATAATTCAACTGAGCCTCATTGAGCAGCTTACTGGCATAATAAATGGTGTGAAATTTTTTATCTCTTCTCTGGCCAAGTACAGCTCCTAATGTGTAATCACTTACATCGCACATTATCTCAAATGGTTCACCCCAATGAGGAGTCACTATCATAGGAGCTTCTACCAATTTAGCTTTCAACGTCTCAAACGCTTCAATGCATTCTACGCCAAATTCAAATTTGATATCCTTCTCCAATAGGCTACACAATGGCCTAGCAAATTTAGAGAAATCTTTGATGAAACGTCTATAGAAGCCAGCATGACCAAGGAAACTTCTTATGCCTTTAACGTTAGCTGGAAGAGGAAGCTTAGCAATGACATCAATTTTAGCTCTGTCAACCTCAATCCCAGCATGAGAAATCTTATGCCCCAAGACAATCCCTTCTTGGACCATAAACTGACATTTTCCCAATTCAAGACAAGATTTGTTTCTTCACATCTCTTTAACACTTTGGCTAAGTTCTCCAAGCAACCATCAAAAGTCATCCCAAAAACTGAGAAGTCATCCATGAAAATTTCAATTATCGACTCCACCATGTCATGAACTATTGCCATCATACATCTCTGGAAAGTTGCGGGAGCGTTACACAAGCCAAATAGCATCCTTTTGTAAGCAAACGTGCCAAAGGGACAAGTGAAAGTTGTTTTCTCTTGGTCCTTAGGATCAATTGCAATTGTGTTATAGCCAGAATAGCCATCCAAGAAACAGTAGAACAAGTAGCAAGCAATTCAGTCCAACAATTGCTCCATAATGGGAAGTGGAAAATGATCCTTCCTCGTTGCCTTGTTGAGCTTCCTGTAGTCCATACAAACTCTCCAAGCACTAACGATTCTTGTAGCTAGTAGTTCATTGGCATCGTTCTTCACAACTTTTACTCCCCCTTTCTTTGGAAGATACTGAACAGGACTAACCCATTCGCTATCTGAGATGGGAAAAATCATTCCAAAGTCCTGCAACTTAATCAGTTCCTTCTTCACAACTTCCATCATTTGAGGATTCAATCTCCTTTGTCTATCATGCACTGGCGCCGAGTTTTCCTCCAAAAGTATCTTGTGCATGCACAAGCTTGGGCTTATGCCTTTGATATCTGCCATAGTCCATCCCATAGCCAATTTGTGTTGCCTCAATACTCCCAGCAATTTCTCCTCTTGCCATTCTTCAAGTTTGGAAGAAATAACAACGGTTAATGTTTCACTTTCTCCTAGAATAGCATACTTGAGATATGGAGGCAAAGGTTTAAGCTCAAGCTTTGGAGCCACCATGATAGAAGGCATAAGCTTCTCATTCCTGCAAAAACATTCAGTGCTTCTCACCTCAGTGGATGCATCCATATTGTTAGTTGGAAGCTTACACTCAACATTTTCTTTCAATTCATCAGAACACGTTTCAGTCAAAATTCCCTTCATTTCACATTCATTTGCTACTTCAACAATCTCACTTTGTATCTCAAAAATGGATTCATCAATCACACAACATTCAATATCATTTTCAATTTCAGCTAGAATGTTCTTATCCTCATCATCTAGATCAATTTGATCACAATCACCCTCACAATCATGTAACTCATCAACAACAACAGAAAAATCATGCTAAACATTCAATTCATGCGAAGAAGAGCATGCTACAGCTTTGATGGCAAAACAAGATTCAACATGTAAAGGATGTTTTATGGCATAATTCACATCAAAAACAACTTCTTCATTATTGATTCTAAAAGTCACAGTTTTGTTTCTTACCCCAATCACAGCATCACCTGTTGCTAAGAAAGGACGACCAAATATCAAAGGCACTTTCGGATCCTCTTCCATATCAAGAACAATAAAATCAACCGGGAGTGTGAATTTATCGATTCACCAGGACATCCTCGACCATTCCAGTAGGCTTGACCAAAGATCTGTCAGTGAATTGAAGAGTCACAGCCATTGGACGAATTCTGCCTTTAAGTCCAACATCAGTGGGAATAAATAGAGTCATGAGATTAATGCCAGCCCCCAAATCACACAAAGCTTTTTCAAAGAGTCTTGTTCCAATTTTACACGAGATAGTGCAACTCCCAGGGTCTTTCAACTTTGGAGGCAATTTCTGCCCAATCCATGCTCCACCATATTCCGTAATTGTCAATGGTACTTCACATCTCAAAATTTGTTCCTTGTTGGATATCAAATCCTTGAGAAATTTTGCATACTTAGGTACTGCCGTCACCAAATCCAACAAAGGTAAGCTCACATTTACTTGTCTGACTATATCCAAGAATCTATCACACTGAGGTCCTTTCTTTGGTTTTGGTTTCACTCTCTCGGGAAATAGAGGTTTAGGAGCAAACTCAGGATAATTGTAAGGACTAGAAGGTCCTCTAACTTTCTTGTTTGCTTCTCCAACTCCATTATCTTGCACCCCCTCCTTCTTTGGTGCCATGTCCTCATTAGCACATTCATTCCCAATTTGAACACTTTCCTCCTCAATAACACACTCCTCATCATCAGGCTTAGATGTCTTATGCACTTCCTTACCACTTCTCAGTGTAATTGCCTTACATGTTTCCATCCCATTTGGATTTGGATTTGTATCACTAGGAAGTGCCCCTCTTGGTCTTTGATGTACAGCATTTGCAAGTTGTCCAAGTTGCATTTCATTTTTCTTCAAAGTAGCCTCATGGTGTTTAACAGTGGATTCCAATCCTCCAAATCTTTGCTCATTTTTGTCCATCTTCTCCATCAACTTTTGGAACCTATCTTCAACTGATGGCTTTCTTTGCTCAGAAGTACTAGCTTGATGATCAAAACCAGGAGGTGCATTTGTTGCCCTTCTTTGGTCATTTCCATAATAATATTACCCTCCTTGATTTTGTTGTTGTCCCCAATTGCCTTGTCCACCATTGTATGATCTATTACCACCAGAGTAATTTCCATTATATACTGAGGATTGTTGTTGTAATTGTTCACGTACTGAATAGACTCAGTTGTGATGGCACACTCGTCAGTGTGGTGTTCACCTTTACACAAACCATAAGAAAGAACTGGAGCCTTGGTCTGAGTAGCTTTCAAAGTTTGCACTTGCTTGGCAAGGGCCTCAAATTTTGCACTCAACGATGTCTTCTCATCAAGGTCCAACACTCCCCTCTGTCTTCTATTGTGAGGTTTACGGGTCTCAGGGAAGAGATACTCCTCCCCAGCAATCTGGTTAAACAACTCACGAACCTCAGGCACACTCTTATCCTTTAATGCACCATTGACACATGCTTTTACCATCATGGAAGACTCAGGTGTGAGACATTTGAAAAACATATTCAATTCTCTGATTTCCCTAAGGTCATTGTTGGGACATTGACGGATTAGATCATTAAAACGTTCCCATGCTTCTCTAAATGATTCACTATCTTACTGTTGAAAATTCATGATCTTCATTCTCCCTTTCTCAAGCTTAGCTGGTGGAAAATATTTCGCCAAAAATTTCTTCTGAAGTTGCTCAAAAGAAATTGTTGCATCTGCTCCCCCAATGGTCTTGAACCACTGTTTTGCTTTACCTCTCAATTAAAGAGGAAAAAGGATTCTGTGCACTTCACTTCTCTCCACCCTTGGAAGTTTAAACGTACTACACAAGCCTGAGAACCAATCCTAATGATCATTAGGGTCTCATTGTCTAATCCTTGGAAAAATTGACCTTCAGTAATCATTGATACGATTTGAGTAGGAATGTGGTAACTTTCAACGTCAATATCTTGCTGTCCAAAGCCATTGTCAAAATTCACAGCATAATGATCACCAAAACAAGGTGCTCGTACTCCTTGGGCAGCCATGTCTCTTTGCTTGGCTTGAACTCTCAAAGTTTTAGCCAATTCTAGGTCCAATTCAAACTCAGGATCTCCAGAGGATCGTAACCTGGGCATACAATAACACCAAGAGTGAAGTATAACCGAAATGAATCAAAGCACCAAAGCAAAATTTCAAATTTAACAACACACGAAGAACAAAAACCACAAGCAACAACAACAACAATGAAAACAACAAAGAATAACAGGGTAAGAACAGAGTAAACAACTCAGAACAAAACAACAAAGAACTAAACAATGAAACTCAAAAATCACTTAATCAAATTCTAGAAACCGTACCTTCCCCGGCAACGGCGCCAAAAATTGAAAGGTGTGTTGCGTACTCTTCAATTTAACGATAAAACAAACTGCAGTAGTGGTTGTAGGGATCGTATCCTCAGGGAAGGAATTGGTTTCAAGAAAATGTCAATGTGTAGTTCCGAAGTATCACAAGATTGAGTTCTCAGAAGTTAATGAAGCACAAGTAGCACGAATCAAAGAATGCAGCACAAAAAAATAGCAAGAAAGAACAGTCTAATGCTAAACTAAGAAAGTGCTCAGAGATGCGATAACAAGTTTTAATGAGATGTCCTAGGGTTACTATGCCGGACGATTATGCAATTAGGCAACTCAAATGCAATGCAATTGACACACTTGTAAACTCAAGAGGAGATCAAACTGCCTAAGAACCTAGACTATGATTACCATGGCGATCGCATCATATTCTACACTCTCTGGCTTCATTCTTTCCCATGGCAAGGCCTAGAATGAAGATTTTAACCTGCAGAGTCTCAACTTCTCATAATTCACTAATATAGCGTGAAAAATCTAAGGTTTTCCCGTGGCAAGGCCTAACCTAGGTTCGTCTGTCTTCGTAAAGCTTGAGAAATCTCTTCTCACTCAATTCTTAGGTTTCAATGAACCTCTACCGGAATGACGACCGCATCTCGGTCCATGATCAAACAATACGATTGAGAAGACTCATTTACCATACTATATGTTTTCATTTCAAGCATTATTACTCCCATTGATGAATTAAACCCTAACCTAGCATGGCGACCACAATCAAAGCATGATTCAATCAACAAGAACTCAAATAAGTGAGATGTAACAAGATTTAAGCATTAATTTCCAGTATGAGTTCATTCTAAATGAATTATGTCAACTGCAAGGCATTGTATAGTCTAATTACACTTCATCTGGTTCAAAACCCTAGAACATAGTAAATTTAGCCATAGAGTTCCATTTCCAGTTCACGATCATCAACAAACAACAATAAGCAAGTCATGTTCATCAATTGGGAAGAATTTACCAAATGCTCTGCTTCAATTACTTCCAATTCAAAAAGAATCCGTAAATTCCTTCTTAATTTAGAATAGAATTACAATAATCAGAGCAAATCCTTGATCGGAATTGAAAATGAAGCTAAAACTGTTAGAGAGAGAAAGTAGATCTAGAAAGATAAATGTTAGAGAGAAAATTCCCGCTCTCCGAAATCAATAGTCTGGTATGAATTCTAGAATCCCCTTCTAAAAGCAAACTAATCCTCTATATATAGGTTACAAAACGTAAATGGTACGCAAACGTAAACTAACTAAGTATTTACAAAAATACCATTGCAAAGAATGTACAATCTCCACGTATGCATGAGTTCTTGCTAGAAGCCAGCTCGAAGTCCACGCCTTCGTGACTTGTCATTCCGCGTCTTCTGCTGCCCTGTCCTTCAATCTTCTAAGAATCACGCCTCCAAAGCTCCTATCCAAAGTTCCTTCGTGACCAGGAACCTTTCATGCCTTCGAGCCTTCCTCCCTCATGCTTCCATCAGCCTCCATCACGCCACTGAGCCTAAGGTCAGCACACCTTCTCCATTCCCTGCACAAGAACAATCAACCCAAAACTTAGCCAATTTCTTAGTTTGCCAAAACAGGACTCCCAAGGCAAGTTTGTGGGCGAGGTCTCGCGGCGAGACCTCGCGCCGCGTGTTGCGTGGGTGGGTGAGACCTCGCGGCGAGGTCTCGCCGTGTATGGTGTTTGTAGGCGAGGTCTCGCGGCGACACCTCGCCGTCTAAAATGGTTGTGGGCGAGCTCTCGGCTTGTGAGTGTGTATGATGTGTGTGAGTGAAGGGCGAGGTGATCTCGCCCTATGTGAGTGTATGCATGTGAAAATGTCAAATGTGATTGAAGTTGGTGTTGTGAATGTTTGCAAGAATGATTGAATAATGAAATGCAATGAAGAGTGAAGTGTGTGTAAAATGTTGTGAACTAAGTGTGGCTAAAAGTATTGTGTGCAAGCTGGATGTAAAAGAAGTGAAGCGTGAGTGGAGTGAATGCTGCAATAAGGACTGAAATATGGGTGAAGTTAGTGTTAAGTGTAATGTATGCTAGAGAATGTGAAATGAGAGCAATGTGTGTGGTGAGTGAGTGAGTGTGTGTATGGGTGTATGCGTGAGTGGAGTGCATGGTGCATGCGGCGAGGTGAGATCGCCGCATGATGTGTATGCAACGAAGTGACCTCGCTGCACAAGCTTGTGCGGCAAGGTATGCACGATACATGCGATGAGGTGAGCTCGTCGCATGATGTGTGTGTGTGGTGCGAGACTTCGCCGCATGATCATGCGGCCAAGTGTGAGTGGTGTGCGCGAGAGTGTTGCGGCGGGGTGACCTCACCACCTAGTGTGAGTGAGTGCTTGTGGGCATAAAGGCAGTGAGGGCGAGGTGAGGTTGCCGTGCATGTGAGTGCAAAAGCCATGCAAAGTGAAATGTGAGGCGAGTGCAAATGTAAGAACATCTATATGGCTAAGTATCCATTTCAGCACAATGCTCTACTTCCATGCCAAATAAATGTGCCTTAGCCACTGAATTAGACTTTGTGGTAAACATAGAAATCCTAGATCTTTCTTTAAGCTTTCCACTGGTTCAAGAATCAGCATTATTGGATACCTGTAGCTCAATATATAACCATGTTACCAATCTATGACAATAAATCCAACAATGAAAACCCTAATCCAAGCACAACAAAGAAGCCCCCATTTCGTATGATTGCACAAAGAATTTGGAGAAAGTTAAAACATGACAATTGAATTACACACAAAGAGCTTTCCATAGCCTTAAACATCTCCTTATTTGGATCAACATTGAAAGAGTTATCCTTAAAATAGATTGCGCTAACAACCTACTCAAACCCTAATTCAACCGAAAAAACATTCAATACTTTGGTTCTTTCTTTGATTTTACAACTTACGCACATTACTTCATTCCATCATCGTTTATGCCCTTTTTTCCACCATTTAACACTTCCACATCACAAACCACATAGATGCATAAGGCAGCATAAATCACCATACAATTACATGAAAACAAAAGGCAAAAGTTAAGATATTTATACATATTAGTTGGTATGAAACCAACTCATCACACATGCATACCATACCAATTCATGATTTACGAACGCAACTCCTGACACTTCACAGACTTCACTTTAGCACAAAAATACATCACACACACATACACATATGCATGGCGATGCATCGCCATGAAAACAAAATATGATGCGTCGTTATGAAGAGAGATAAACGGTGACACATCGTCACGATTCGTTGCCGTGAACTCGTGGTTAAAGTGTGGACAAAAGGTTGAGTTTTTTTTTCTAAGTGTTGGAATTGTTCGTTGCATGTTCAGGTTCATGGTGTTGTGGTTTTGCGAGGCTCGGAGGCGTGTTGAGACCTACAAAGCGTGATGCGAGCGGGCTTGGAGGCGTGAGTTGATGGAGTCGGCTGGATGCCTTTGAACAAGTTGATTTTCAACAATTGATAGATGCAGTGGAATTTCTGTAAATTTGGGTTGAGTTTACGTTTGTGTATTGTTTATGTTTTGTAACCTCTATATATAGAGGAGTTAGTCATTATTTTAGGGAGATCGATCATTCTATATTCTTACCAGACTTTTGATTTTGAGAGCGGGAACTTTCTCTCTCCAAAACCTTTCTCTCTCCAGATTCTCTCTCTTCCATTTTCCGCTCTATTTTTTATTCCGATTGAGGATTTAAATTGGACACTGTAATTCTCTTCTCATTTATGAAGGCAATTCAGAGTTCATTTGTGAATTGGAGGTATTCAAAGCAATTTAATCGGTATAATCGTTCCAATTAATGAGAATGAATTGCTTGTTATCGTATATTGATGATTGTGAATTAGAAATGGAGTCTCGTGGCTAAATTGATGATGTCCTAGGGTATAGATTAGATGATTGTGTAATTAAACAATGAAATGCTATGCAATAGACCCAATTTCTAGGAATGAGATCATACTTGTTCTTAAATGTATGAATATGTCAAGTTTCATAATTTTTGCACTTTCATTTATGGAATTGAATCTTGATTGGGGTTGCCATGCTAGGTTGAGGCTCGGTTCATTGATAATAATGAGATTTGCATGAAATAAGGACTGAATGTATGAATATGGAGTTTCTCCACTTACTAAGTCTTGTTCATCATTCGAGATGTGGTTGCCATGCCAATCAGAGGTCATTGAGTCACTAGAATAGAGTGTAGAATGATTCTTTGATGCTAACTAAGGTTTAGAAACTTAGGTCGGGCCTCGCCGTGGGAGACCTAGGGTTTTGCATACTTGAATAGTTAGTATTGGAAGTCGAGACATTGGGGTGTTCACTCATCTTGTTTAGGCCTCGACATGGGAAAACGGGATGTTAGGGAGTAAAGTGAGCATGCGGTCGACATGCTGGGTGTTAACTAGACTCCTAGGCTACATTTGTCACCTCCTGATTTGATTTGCATGGGGTCAAATGCATAGCATAAGTTGTTTAATTTGCAATTGTCTGGCACCTAAACCCTAGGGCATCTGTTTATTGCTTTTTATTACATAATGCTTATTGTTTTTGTCACTTACTATACTACTTATTTCTCTATTTTGTTGGTCGGCATTTGTACTTGTTATATCTAGTTGTGACACTCTACAGAACAATTTACTGAATTCTTGAAACCAATCCCCTTCCATGTGGATCGATCCCTCTAACTACTGCTACAGTAGTTTAGGGTAAAATTGGAGCATACGACTTTAGCTTGTCAATGTGCGAGGCTTGGAATCCTGGACCACCGAATCTCCACACTCTTTTGAACTATGTTGCGCGAATTAATTCAACAAGAACACAAACAAAGACAAATTGGCGGAAAAAGAATCAAAGGAAACGCACAAGATTTGATGTTAAGCCAATCAAACCCCTTACGTTATTAAAAACAAGATTAATCAATCTCATTTAATCAAGACATTAACTACCCAGGTCGGCTTGTTCCTGAAATCAAGAACGGATAAGCTATTCCTATAGCTCCTCACTAAAGGGTTTGCGAGTTTTTTTAAACACAAAGTGTTTTCAACTTTTGCCAGGAAAAAATCTTTATAATTCTTATGATAAACGTTACAATAAAGGCCTACTTAAATAGGTAAGATTTCAGCCAAGTATTTCGGAAACCCTAGTGAAAGCGAATTACAACTTGACTTCTTAACTAACTAACTAGCTAACTAACTAGTTTCCTAAATCAAACACAAGCTAAAAACATTTTAAGCCCTAGAACATAGGACACAACTAAGCTTTATCCAATAGGAGATGGTCCTTTTCGAGTCTTGGAAAGGATTGGCGACAATGCTTACAAGATAGAGCTACCAAGTGAGTATAGTAATGTGTCATCTACATTTAATGTTTTTGATTTATCTTTGTAAGATGTAGGTGATTCGAGGACGAATCCTTTCGAGGAGGGAGAGAATGATAGCAATACACAACGAATCACCTGCATCTTACAAAGATAAATCAAAAACATTAAATGTAGATGACACATTGCCATACTCACTTGGTAGCTCAATCTTGTAATCATTATCGCCAATTCTTGGATGAAGCTTAGTCGTGTCCTATGTTCTAGGGCTTCAAACGTTTTTAGCTTGTGTTTGATTTAGGAAACTAGTTAGTTAGTTAGTTTGTTAAGAAGTCAAGTTGTAATTGGCTTTTACTAGGGTTTCGTAAATACTTGGCTGAAATCTTGCCTAATAAAGTAGGCCTTTATTGAAACGTTTTTCTAAGTTGTATGATAAAGATTTTTGCCTTGTAAAAGTTGAAAACAATTTCTGTTTTAAAAATCCCATGAAGCCTTTAGTGAGCAGCTATATGATTAGCCTATCCATTCAAAATTTCAGGAACAAGCCAAACTAGGTAGTTAATCTCTTAATTACATGAGATTGATTAATCTTGTTTGTAATAACATAAGAGGTTTGATTGGCTTAACATCAAATCTTGTGCATTTCATTTGATTTTATTTCAGCAAATTTATTTTTGTTTGTGTTCTTATTGAATTAATTCATGCAGCACGGTCCAAAAGAGTGTGGAGATGCGGTGGTCCAAGATTCCAAGCCTCGCCCATTCGTATAGAATCTAAGGAAACGCACAAGGTTTGATGTTAAGCCAATCAAAACCCTTACGTTATTACAAACAAGATTAATCAATCTCATGTAATCAAGAGATTAACTACCTAGTTCAGCTTGGTCTTGAAATCAAGAACGGATATGCTAATCCTATAGCTCCTTACTAAAGGCTTCGCGGGATTCTTAAAACACAAAGTGTTTTCAACTTTTGCAAGGCAAAAATCTTTATCATTCAACTTATGAATAACGTTACAATAAATGCCTACTTAAATAGGTAAGATTTCGGCCAAGTATTTAGGAAACCCTAGTGAAAGCCAATTACAACTTGACTTCTTAACTAACTAACTAACTAACTAGTTTCCTAAATCAAACACAAGCTAAAAACGTTTTAAGCCCTAGAAAATTGGACACGGCTAAGCTTCATCCAAGAGGAGATGGTCCTTTTTGAGTATTGGAAAGGATTGGCGACAATGCTTACAAGATATAGCTACCAAGTGAGTATGGCAATGTGTCATCTATATTTAATGTTTCTGATTTATCTTTGTATGATGTAGGAGATTTGAGAACGAATCCTTTCGAGAAGGGAGGGAATGATAGCAATCCATTATGGTGTATTACAACTTGACTTCTTAACTAACTAACTAACTAGTTTTCTATATCAAACACATGCTAAAAACATTTTTTGCCCTAGAACATAGGACACGGCCAAGCTTTCTAGAAAATAGCCTTCCTCCTAAAAAATAGGAGATTACTTTCTAAAAGAATTACTTTCCATTTTCGTGCAAGATAATTGGGCCAAGTAATTAAATAACTAACAAACGAAATCATAAGCTCAAATTAATGTTTAATGGACTTAATTTATTAAAAAACAAAGTAAATGCTATTTACTTAACAAGGGATGAATCTTGGTCTCCACTGTAGTTCATGAACACTTCTTCAAGGTTGAATTTCCTTAAGTTCCAATGTAGAACTCCCAGGAACTTCTTCATGAATTATTATGCAAGAAATGTTTCAAACAAGTTCATGTTGAGATGGTGATGGTGATGCGCCAAGTGTTCCCCAAAATTATCCAAGCCTTCACAATGTGTCACCAATAATGCATGCAAGGTGGATTTCATCCTCTTGCTCATTGATCTTGTCATTGCTCCATTAAGATTCTCTAATGGATCTTTTGAAGTCGGCTTCGGCACTTACGCTATTACAAACAAGATTAATCAATCTCGTGCCTTTGATGGATTTAGTAACGTTATTCCACCTTGTAGAAGTGTTCATGGACTACATTGAAGACCAAGATGGTGTGCTTGGACTTTTCCCATCTTGGATTCATGCCTTGTTAAGTAAATAGCATTTACTTTGTTTTGTAATAAATTAAGTCCATTAAACATTAATTTGGGCTTACAATTTCGTTTCTTAGTTGAGAATCCTCCTCGGATTCGTCCTCGAATAACCTACATCATACAAAGATAAATCAAAAACATTAAATGTAGATGACACATTGCCATACTCACTTGGTAGCTCTATCTTGTAAGCATTGTTGTCAATCCTTTCCAAGACTCGAAAAGGACCATCTCCTCTTGGATGAAGCTTAGTAGTGTCCTATGTTCTAGGGCTTAAAACGGTTTTAGATTTTGTTTGATTTAGGAAACTAGTTACTTAGTTAAGAAGTCAAGTTGTAATTAGCTTTCACTAGGGTTTCCTAAATACTTGGCCGAAATCTTACCTATTTAAGTGCGCCTTTATTGTAACATTTTTCATAAGTTGAATGATAAAGATTTTTGCCTTGCAAAAGTGAAAACACTTTCTATTGTAAAAATCCCGCGAAGCCTTTAGTGAGGAGCTATAGGATTAGCCTATCTGTTCTTGATTTCAGGAACAAGCCAAACTAGGTAGTTAATCTCTTGATTACATTAGATCGATTAATCTTGTTTGTAATAGCGTAAGGAATTTGATTGGCTTAACATCAAATCTTGTGCGTTTTCTTTGATTCTATTTCCTCAAATTTGTTTTTGTTTGTGTTCTTGTTGAATTAATTCGTGCAACATGGTCCAAAAGAGTGTGGAAATTCGGTGATCTAGGATTCCAAGCCTCGTCCATTCGTATAGAATCAAAAGAAACACACAAGATTTGATTTAATCCAATCAAACCCTTTGCGTTATTACAAACAAGATTAGTTAATCTCATGTAATCAAGAGATTAACTACCTAGTTCAGATTGTTCCTGAAATCAAGAACGGATAGGCTAATCCTATAGCTCCTCACTAAAGTCTTCGCTGGATTTTTAAAACACAAAGTGTTTTCAAATTTTGCAAGGCAAAAATCTTTATCATTCAACTTATGAAAAATGTTACAATAAAGGCCTACTTAAATAGGTAAGATTTCGGCCATGTATTTAGGAAACCCTAGTGAAAGCCAATTATAACTTGACCTAACGTTTTAAGCCCTAGAACAAGCTAAAAACGTTTTAAGCCCTAGAACATAGGACATGGCTAAGCTTCCTAGAAAATAGCATTCCTCCTAAAAAGTAGGAGATTACTATCTAAAAGAATTACTTTCCATTTTCATGCAAGGGCGACGTTTGGACCGTGTTGCCTTAAAACCCTAGTGTCCGAATAAAAAAAGGGCGACGTTTAAAAAAAAAAGAGCCAAAGCTCAACGTCAAAAAAAGCCCAATATAAAAAATAAAATTGGACTTTACAAAAAGAAATTGTAGCCAAATTGGAACTAAGTGTTCAGGTTGTTCTTTGAAAATCACCAAGATTGAAATTGCCGTAATCTTTTCGTTATAACTCCGATTTAAGTGATTCAAGTTGCCATTTTCTTGTTATTCCGTCTAGATTCTATTTTCAGTAGTTTCCTAAGCAAAATCAAATTATACCCCTGCGTGATCTCAAAAACACTTTACGGTTTCATATCTAAATTTACTCTATTTGATTTATCTTATGTTTGTCTTGATTGATTGAACTTCTTAGTTGAGAATTATTCCTTTAATCAATGAATTGATAGGTCTAATATAGAATAGGTGATCCATTAAAAAAGATTATTTAGGGTATAAAAGAGGAAAGCTACTTCTAAAGAGTGGAGTGTACCTATTTCCCAAAGTGAGACGTGAGGAAATATCCTATTTTCTTGTTGTTTTCACTAACATTACAGGAACAATGGAGGGTGATAAAACCGTATCACAGTCTGGACGAAAGATTGATGGTGACATGTTCTATGATATGCTTCAAAAGATGCAAATTCAAATTGACAGCTTGGCTTCAGCATCCAAGCGTCCTACCACTAAGTATTCCACCTCAAGACAAATTGATTTTGATGAAGTTGCATCCGATAATGAGGAGGAGGAATACATTGGATCTACCAAAAGTGGTAAAACATCTGACTTGTCTATTGGTACTTTTAAACTGATATTACTTACTTTTCATGGAAAAGTAGATCCCGAAGCATATTTTGATTGGGTTAGAGACCTAGATCATCTCTTTGAAGGCAACAATTGTCCCGCGGATATTATTCCTATGAAAAGAGAAGTACTCAATGTATTAAGCATCCTCATCTGATTCAATCCAGAAATCCCCTTATGTTGAAAAAGATGGATATGAATATTTAATTTTAACAAAATTTACTCAAAAACCAGAGATTCCTATTTTAAAGTCTTATTATGCATAAATTTTTACTCAATCTTTATCATGGTTTTCGGATGATTCAAGAAAAACTCAAAATTTTTATGAATATATATTAGTAGATTCTGGTTCAGTAGATATTATTCATAATAAAAATAAATCAGGATATGTTGCTTATTCAAAATGTAGTATTAAAAGAGTTTTGAATTCAACTGATTTTGGAAATATTTGTAATATTCAATCATTTTCTATGCCATATAATCCACAAGGATATAACTATCAGGATTACAAACATGCTTGGAAAAAAGCATTTTATTTTCGAGCTTTTGATCATTCATGGTTTTTTACTTTTCATAAAACTTGTAAAAACAATTTTCCAATGTGGTTCTATGATTGGTGGGATACCAATGGATCCCATGAGACGATATTACCTACTCAAGCAGAGGAAGGTTTCAAAAAATGGAAGTCTGAATCAAGTATATATGCAATTATATATGAGAGAAGTTCAATTCCATGCTGAGATTAAAGTTCCATGGATATGGTGTTGGCAATTTCAAGTCATTCAAGCTCAACCTAAACCCAAGCCCATGTTATTGGTCAAACAATGCAAAATCAAATGGTATCAGAGACATAAAGCAAGATGGAACAAAGGAAAATTGGAAATTATTTCAAAATCATTATTCCAATGATTAGTAATATCAACCCCAAAAATGAAATTATTTCAAAATCAAATTACATTTTTAGGACATCATATTTACAAAGGAACTATTAAACCCATTAATAGAGCCTTAGAATTTGGAGAAAAATTCCAAGATGAAATTAAAGATAAAAATCAATTACAAATCTAATTTGATTTTTCTGTATACACATTTATGACTTAATTCAGTTAATAACATCTATTCCAATGGATGTGAATCAGTTAAAAGATGGCTATGAAGATGTTATTAATAATTGATTTGTAAAATGATTGGATAATAAAGCTAGTCATATATATTAGTAGTCATATAAACAAGCCTTTGACAACACAAGGTGTTAATCACAATTTCAGCAAAGCTAAAACTTTCGAAAATTCTTCTCTCTTAATTCACGTAAAATTTCACCTATAAATAGGCTACAAAAACCATGAAACCCTAATGGTTATCAAGTACAATTTGACTTCTAAACTAACCAATCATAACTTAGTAAACTTTCCAAATGGGATTTGGAAACTAACAACTAACTAACTAACTAACTCGTTTCCTAAAAAGTAACAAAGCAAAACACGTTTTTGCTTCCTTATGAAAATGTGTAAAGCTCCTAAAAAGTAGGAGATTACTTTCCTAAACTTTTACTTGCCATTATCATGCAAGATAATTGGGCCAAGTAATTTATTAATAACCAAATTAATTAAAGCCCACATTAAGTGTTTTGGACTTAATTAATTAACAAGAAAATAAATCCTTACAATTAAAGAATGGCGTGATCCAACTTAAAGCCCAAGGACACGCCTTCCTCTTGGTCTCCAAATTCGGCCATGTGAATTTTTTCAAGGTGGAATTTCCTTAAGTTCCAATGTAGAACTCTTAGAAACATCTTCATGGATTGTTATTGAAGAAACATGCCAAACAACTTCATGTTGAGATGGTTCGGCCTCCAAGTCTTCACAATGTGATGATAATAAATTGTGCAAGGCTTCTTTCATCCTTTTGCTCCTTGATCTTGTCATTGGACCATCAAGATTCTCCAATGGATCATGCATGCTCGGCCTTGGCACCATGGACATGGGCGGATTGCTATCATTCCCTCCCTCCTCAAAAAGATTCATCCTCGAATCACCTACATCATACAAAGATAAATCAGAAACATTGAATGTAGATGAAACATTACCATACTCACTGGGAAGTGCAATCTTGTATGCATTGTCGCCTATCCTTTCCAAAACTCGAAAAGGACCATCTCCTCGTGGATGAAGTTTAGATTTCCTTTTCTCGGGAAACCTTTCTTTTCTTAATTGAACCCAAACCCAATCTCCTGGGTCGAAAATCACTCGTTTTCTACCTTTATTGTCTTGCTTGGCATATTGTTCATTACGCCTTTGAATATTATTTCTAACCCTTACATGTAACTCCTTAATAAATTCAGCTTTTTTTTTACCTTCAACATTAACAAACTCATTAATAGGCAAAGGCAAGATATCAAGAGGAGTCAAAGGATTGAAACCATAGACAATCTCAAATGGCTAACAATTAGTTGAACTATGGACAGTTCGATTATAAGCAAATTCAATATGCGGCAAACAATTTCCCCAATTCTTTAAGTTTTTCTGAATAATAGCACGAAGTAAAGTAGACAAAGTTCGATTAACTACTTCAGTTTGTCCATCAGTTTGTGGATGTGCAACAGTAGAAAACAACAACTTAGTGCCTAACTTATTAGAAAGAGTGCGCGCCAAAAGTGAGATAAGAACTTAACATCCCTATCACTAACAATACTCTTTGGAAGTCCATGCAATCTTACAATTTCCTTAAAAAACAAATCAGCAATATGTGTAGCGTTGATAAGTTGTGTGTGCACCAACTTATTTGGTCTTATTTGTTCTTTCTTACTTGAACTTTGCATGCATTCACAATGAAAAGAACATGTGTCGAACATCTTTTGTGTGAAAATGTGTTAAAGCTTGCAAACGAGAGAATAAGTGGAGTGTTGAGAAAATGTGCATGAATTGATGTAATTGCGTGAAGGAGGATATAACTAGATTACACTTGGTGCGGTACAAGTCACATACACTAGCACACCATCACTTCGCACAACACAAAAGAACACACACAACACAACACACACACACACAGGTCGGCCGTCACTCCTGACGGCCGACCAAACTCACACATACAAGGGTCGGCCGTCACTCCTAACGGCCGACCAAACGCACAGTCACACACATGCACAAGTTGATGTTGGTGGGGTTTGGGTTGGTTGATGTCTTGAATGCAGTGTGATGAATGAACACATGATGAAAATGGTTTTTTACGATGAAATGTTAACGAGACATGAAATGTGTTGTGCATGCGATGAATTGTTATATCAAACACCCATACTTGCACTTCACATTCATGCATATGCACACAACACAAGCATCACAAACACACCCAACACAAACACATAGAAGGCAAACACACACACGCACTCACACGCCAACCTGACGGCTGACTGGTTGGTCGGCCGACTGGTTGGTCGGCCGTCACTCCCCCTCACACACTCACTCACTCACTCAAATGCCCTCACTCTCAGTGCACTGATGCGCAACACAAATACTCATTCACAACTCACTTCACTAATTTCATGCTTACAACTAAATCACCTCACTTATGCACTAGCACACTCCTACACTTTCACACGTCGATTATACTAGGTATAGATCGGTACATGTTGAAATCCCCCAAGGCAGTGCTAGCATACTAGTCTTTGCATTTAGTCTTGTGCATTTTCTTGCATCATGATTTCCTTCTTGCATTTCATAGACCATTAGGACTAGTGATCTCTGCACAACCAACCATTCCCTGTTGGATACGATCCCACTTACCACTTCTACATTCTTTAGTGATTTTGGGTAAAATTGCAGGGTAGTGACAACTCCTGTCAATTTTTGGCGCCGCTGCCGGGGAAGGCACGGTTGTTGGAGATCAGTTGTTCTCTTGACTTGTTGATTTTTTTTGTGTTTTTTTCATTCTGCTTTTTTGTGATTTTCTCATTTTTTGGTGTGTTAGTGTTTGTGTTAGTAAATTTTGGTTTTTTTGTTCTGTGTTCTAGTCGGTTGTATTCAAGTTGTGGTAAGTGCAGGGGATTTCGAATTTATCTGAAATTGAACTGTGCACTCCATAGGAGGTCAATTATGTCTAGGTGGTTTGGGGACTCTTTTGAGCCTTATCGTGATTACCCACCAGATTGGATGGATGATACACGACCAACACCTGGAATATTTGGCAACTCCTCCCCACCAAGATATTATGAGACATGGCACGACCAACAACAGAGCAATGAGTCCTATCTCAGAGAAGAGCAAGACCGAGAATACATGTTGTCTCAAATTTTGGACAAGGCGGATAGAGTTAAAACAAGGTTGGCTCAAAAGAAAGAGAAGGCTCCAGAACCACTACAGAGACTTGATCACAAGAGGGCCTTAATGAGCAACTTGTGGGAACAACTTGAGACACCAGTTCCAGATGCTAAATGCCACTCAGAAGGTATATCTCTCCTTAATGAAACTTCAATTATTGAGGAAAATCATTTTGATGTGAAAGCAAATATTGATTGTGGTTTAGGCAGTCCAAGGGAGTTGGAGTCTGCAAATGTTGGAGATGTCATACATGAGTTCTCTGTTGATGAATCTTTTATGCACGAACGTTTGAGTCCTTCTTGTGAGAATTATGTCTCTTGTGATGAGTTTAGTGATAAAGAACTTAGGGCCATTTGGTTCCTTACTGCCAAAATGGAGGGTGTATCTAATGTCGAATCTTATTTCAACTTTATGAATGACCACGAGAATGATGACATTGTTAGACTTCCCTTAGATGCTCCTCCTGTCCTTGAATACCTGGTGAATTGTACAGAGACATATTTCATCAACCCTTGTGTGAGCCTGAATGAAAATGATACTACACTGGTTAATAAAAATGACAACATGACCATTGAGCACTTTGTTGAGTCACCAACTTATGAAATTTTGAATGAATTTAAAACTGTAATTGGTGACCAACAAATACAGAAAAATGAGATACCTTTGTTAAATGTGCAGAGTGAACAAAATTTTGTTAACAGAGGAATGACTCCAATTGATCCATATGTTAGCTTGTGTGATGAAGATTTAATGCTTTGTAAAGAAATTGCTAGCATAGTGGAAAATTGCTTTGTTAATGCATCCATTTTTGAAATTACTGATGAATTTGTTGAGACTATGGATGCACAATCTGTGGTTGAGCCTTGCAGGGTTTTAGAGCCAAGGGTGGTGGAAGAAGTGAAAGAGGTGTCTTCCATGGGGGAACATACTTGGTTTGAAATGGAGTTTATTGAGATTGTTCCCCAGGTGCATGAGTTCCAACACCTATTTCTGAAAAATATTTGTCCAGTGCCCTACTGGAGGAGGAAGAGTGCTTATGAAAGAGCATTCTTCTGGTACAGAGATGGGAACTCTGAATCTTGAAGAAGAAAGCTTCATGAATAAAGTCTAGTTGGAGACTGAATAAATCCAGAACTACTTACTCTACCTCCTTTGAATAAGTTGTTATTTGAGTCTTTAGTTTGCTTTTGTTTTTGTTTTGTCTTACGTAGAGTGACTCTTATGTGAAGAAGCCTCAAGAAAAAGTCTCTCAAATTCCATGTGTAGAGGTGTCCTCAAAGTGCTAGTGAAACGACCCATTATACACCACCCTGACCCAAGGTCATGGTGTGGCACACACTTGCACACCACATTTTTTCTCTACTCTTTTGCTCATCACAAGCCACAACCCACACACACACAGTAGGTTATGTAGCACAACCACTTTAACACCAAGTTTCCAACAAGTCACTAATCACTCATATTTGTATAGTATAAGGTATGAGCTCATTCCCTCGTGATTTATTGGACTCTATTATTTGTGGGAAATACCTTCTTGAACTTTCATGGTCGAAAGTGAGATGAATAATGTCTAGTTGGTTTGTTTTCATTCGAATGATAGAAAATGTGAAGTGGTAACCATGTATGAAGTTTAAACTTGTCATGAACATAGCGCATTATGGGGACGCCTTTAGTGCATGGAGTTCTACTGTAGACATAGTAATATACTGACATGAACATATGATTTATACATATAGTGAGTTGTGTGCTTTTTATGCAAGGAGTCATGAGTCCAAGTGTGGAGGCCTGCAAGTGTAAAAGACTGACCAGAGAAGAGCAAAAGCTATTAAGCATAGTGCAAGTGGAGCTTAAAGGACTACACTCATGAAAGGAAAAGTATAAGACAAAGACAAAGACAATCAACCCAGCAAACATTGGATGCTCTAAGCTACAAACATAAGGGAGTTCCTGAACCTACTCTTTTACTCTACATTGGACATAATGAAAATTTTAATTGTGGGGGAGGGAACGTTGCTCTGGTTTATGCCTCTGAAGATTCATATGCTCATTTTCCTTCATGAAAATTTTTGAAACATATATGCTTGTTTGATTAGTTAAGGTGGAACTGATGATGCTTTATTTGATGTGTATTGTGATGCTTGAAAAATTATGTTGAAGATATGCCGCAATGTACCTTTGATTTTTGATTTCAATGTGTTGCCTATGTATGTGCTAAGAGAAATTGGTTGTGGTGTAGTTTATAGTAGCATACATATAGGATGTGTGGTTTTGTGTCTAATGTGGAATAAAAGGCGGTGACTAGCACTAGCCTTGTTAGGTGTTTTATGTTTTAGCTGCATGCAATAAATGTGAAAGTGTTGTATTGTGTGTGGTGTAGAAGTTGAGCTAGTCCATTAACAACCCAGCAATTACCATACCATCGTCCAATCGGTCCTCACTTTTTATCCATTTTGCATGCGAAAGATTGTGTTAGCTGGTTTCAGAACTCATTCGATTGATACATGTTGTTGGTCAAGGCATAGTGTCAAGGTAAGATAGAGATGCCAACAAATCCTTTGACATAGGAGAGAATTTATATGTTATTTGATCTTGTTTGTTCACTCTACTCGTAAACATTTGTTCTTGCATTTGAGTATATAGTCTATTGAAGACACACATAGACACAAGGTGTTGGAGAGAAGATGTGGGCAAAAGAAAAAGCATGTGTGGCAAATAAAGGGAAAAAATAGCCATAAAACCCTAGGCAGCCAAGCACCAAAGTGCGGCAAGTTTGAAAAAATAAATGCACTAATGTGCGCTAAAGAAAAGAGGGAAAACCTCAAAGAGTTATGTGAATAAATACCATTGATCTCTATGTGCTAAGTGTTAATGTGTGTGGACAACAGACTGTAGTGCAAGAATTTCTAATAAAGTGTTTGCTTGAGTACTTTGCGTAAATAGAGAAGATGACCATGAAAACTCTCAGCACACACATCACGTTGGCAACTTGGTCTTTATTCACTATCCCTTGATTGACAATTGGTATGAACTTAAGTGGAAATCTAAACCGGAAAAATGAAAGAGATTTTATGCATACGAAAACTTTTAAGATTGGACAGGATACTGATAACACATGTGCTGTGTGTTGAAAATGGTGGAAGTGCCTATAATGTTCTATTTTGCTCGGGACGATCAAAAGTTTAAGTGTGGGGGTTGATAAGTTGTGTGTGCACCAACTTATTTGGTCTTATTTGTTCTTTCTTACTTGAACTTTGCATGCATTCACAATGAAAAGAACATGTGTCGAACATCTTTTGAGTGAAAATGTGTTAAAGCTTGCAAACGAGAGAATAAGTGGAGTGTTGAGAAAATGTGTCATGAATTGATGTAATTGCGTGAATGAGGATGTAACTAGATCACACTTGGTGCGGTACAAGTCACATACACTAGCACACCATCACTTCACACAACACAACACACACACACACAGGTCGGCCGTCACTCCTGACGGCCGACCAAACACACACACACATGGGTCGGCCGTCACTCCTGACGGCCAACCAAACACAAAGTCACACACATGCACAAGTTGATGTTGGTGGGGTTTGGGTTGGTTGATGTCTTGAATGCAGTGTGATGAATGAACACATGATGAAAATGGTTTTTTGCGATGAAATGTTAACGAGACATGAAATGTGTTGTGCATGAGATGAATTGTTATATCAAACACCCATACTTGCACTTCACATTCATGCATACGCACACAACACAAGCATCACAAACACACCCAACACAAACACACAGAAGGCAAACACACACACGCACTCACACGCTAACTTGACGGCCGACTGGTTGGTCGGCCGACTGGTTGGTCGGCCGTCACTCCCCCTCACACACTCACTCACTCACTCAAATGCCCTCACTCTCAGTGCACTGATGCGTAACACAAATACTCATTCACAACTCACTTCACTAATTTCATGCTTACAACTAAATCACCTCACTTATGCACTAGCACACTCCTACACTTTCACATGCACATTTACATTAGTTCATTCACACACTCACTTGCATTCACCCACTTACACATCTTCACCACACTCTTGCACATCACTCACTCACTCACCTCACTCATGCATTAGCACACAAACCATTCCACTACACTTGCACAAGCCTACAACTACACCAATTAGCACCCTCAATTTCACAAGAGTCATACACGCAATAGCACACACAAGGCAAGGCACGGTACATGCATCAAATACAGTAGGCATAGGCATAGAAAGTCATACGTCCACTAGGCGTTTGTAGTTGTGCATTTTCAATTCATAATGATTAAGACTACACCTCGACACGTGACCTCACTATACTTCACGATCAATATTTACAGGGCACGTTGAGAAATCTTAGAGCTGAATGGAACGCTAGACCAACCTGATGGAGACGCACCGAAGGAAGAAAAGCTATAAGTACCAAAGGAACTAACCAAGAGGGGAGTGACAAAAGGGAGAGGCAGAGCACACAAGAGACAAGACACACAATAGATTAGGGTTCATAGTTCTTAGTTTAGATTAGGACTTTCTCTCTCCTTACTTTCTCTTTCTCACATTTCACTGTCTTGAGGATCCATTTTGTATAGATCTAGACTTAGTTGAGACAATTGGATTGCTTTTATCTGTGTTCATTGTTGTTACTTGTTCTTTACATGTCTAGATTTGATGGGCTTGTATGATTTTATTCAAATCCATGTCCAATCTGCGGTACCCACTGAGATTGGTGTGGATCTACCAAAGACAATTGAACTTTATAGGGATTGAATCGGTAACATCTTTGTGTGAGTCTCATGATCTGTTTGCCTTGTGATCTTGCCTGTGCGGTACCCACTGACAAGTGATATCAATTTCATGAAAAAGACTTGAGATTATTCTGGTAGGATAATTTGAACGCTTGTATTAGTTAGCTGCCCTACCAAGGGAGATAATTGAGAATTGAATTAGGATTGTCCTCTAGTGTAGGGATCTGGGTTTATCATTTGTGCCAAGAACTTGCCCTACCAAGGGAAGTTTGAGGAGTTTTGTGAATTAGAACAGTGAGAACTACCAAGTTGATCGGTTCTAAGCCACTAGCAGGTCAATCCCCTCATACATGCTTTTACACACGTCGATGATACTAGGTACAGATCGGTACATGTTGAAATCCCTCAAGGCAGTGCTAGCATACTAGTTTTTGCATTTAGTCTTGTGCATTTTCTTGCATCATGATTTCCTTCTTGCATTTCATAGACCATTAGGACTAGTGATCTCTGCACAACAAACCCTTCCCTGTTGGATACGATCCCACTTACCACTTCTACATTCTTTAGTGATTTTGGGTAAAATTGCAGGGTAGCGACAACTCCTGTCAAGCATCATTAGTTTTGAAACATGCAATAAAATGTGCCATTTTACTAAATTGGTCCACTACTACAAATATGCTATCCTTACCATTGCGTGATCTAGGCAATCCAAGTACAAAATCCATAGAAATATCAATCCAAGAATGACTAGGAACAGGCAAAGTTTGATACAAACCATAAGGCAATATTTTCGATTTTGCTTGCTTAGATAAAATGCATTTATCACAAACATTTTTAACATCTTTAATCATGTTAGACCAATAAAAATGTTCATTCAAAACAGGAAGTGTTTTAGCAATACCAAAATGCCCCATTAACCCTACCCCATGGGTTTTCTTAACAAGTAATTCACGAATGGAACAAAGGGTATGCATAACTTATCTTTTCGAAATAAGAATCCATCATGCAAATAGAAATCTCCATTCGGCCTTAAAGTGCATTCATTAAAGGCGGCATTAAAATCAACATCATCTTTGTACAAATCTTTTATCAAATCAAATCCAAGTAACTTAGCATGTAAATAGGTGAATAGTGTATATCTCCTAGATAATGCATCAGCTACAACATTCTCTTGACCAGATTTATACTTAATTACATATGGAAAAGTTTCAATAAATTCTAACCATTTAGCATGCCTTTTATTCAATTTACCTTGAGTTTTCAAAAATTTCAGGCTTTCATGATCAGAATGAATTATAAACTCTTTGGGCCATAAGTAATGTTGCCATACCTGTAATGACCTTACCAAAGCATACAACTCCTTGTCATAAGTTGTATATTTCAAAGCTGCCCCATTGAGGTTTTCACTAAAATAAGCCACGGGTTTAGATTCCTGCATTAAAACAGCACCAATACCTATCCCGTAGGCGTGAAGTGTATCTCAAAAGCTTTATTAAAATTGGCCAAAGCAAGAAGAGGGGCGTGAGTTAACATATATTTCAACTTAATAAAGGCGTTTTATGCTCATCTTTCCATTCAAAAGTAATGTTCTTTTTAACAAGTTCATTTAAAGGTGCAGCTATAAAACTAAAATCTTTAACAAACCTTCTATAAAAACTTGCCAAACCATGAAAACTTCTAACATCACTAGCACATGTAGGTCTTGGCCATTCCATAATAGCCTTGAATTTTGACTCATCAACAGAAATACCTTGAGAACTAACAACATAACCCAAAAAGATAATTGATTCCATGCAAAAAGAACACTTTTTGAGGTTAGCATACAATTTGTTCTCACGTAAAATAGCAAACACAAGTGTTAAATGTTCAACATGTTCATCAAGTGACTTGCTATAAATAAGGATGTAATCAAAATAGACCACAACAAATTTTCCAATGAAAGATCTAAAGACATAATTCATTAGCCTCATAAAAGTACTAAGTGTATTAATTAGACCAAAAGGCATGACTAACCATTCATACAAACCATACTTTGTTTTAAAGGCTGTTTTCCATTCATCACCTTCTTTCATTCTAATTTGATAGTAGCTACTTTTTAAATCAATCTTGGTGAAAATACACGAACTATATAACTCATCAAGCATATCATCTAATCTAGGAATTGGATGTCAGTACTTAATTGTGATTTTGTTTATGGCACGACAATAAACACAAATTCTCCAAGATTCATCCTTTTTAGGTACTAAAATAACAGGAACTGACCGGCTTTCACCCTAAATTATGCTATGCTCTCCCTTCTCTCTATGCTCTCCCTTCTCTCTAGAAGATCTCAGCTTTCACCCTAATTTCCTTTCCATTTTCAATCCAACAAACATCACCTTTAAACCAGTAGAACCCACAACATTAGTGCACCGTATCCACCCAATTATCCAGTCATCTTTCTTACCCATTTTCACCAATTATCCAGCCATCGATTAGGCGGAAGGATTCAATTTTTGGCTCCGGCCTTCCTAGTCGGAGCCATCTATTCACGGTGATTACAAGCGTTCATCAATATGGCCACATCGGTTGCCTCTTTTGTTGCCAGACCACCCTTCCATCAAGTGTGTGGACCGGCTTTCTTCCTTAGCTCAGTATCTTTCCCGCCTCTTCAGCGGATTACCTTGCCTCTGAGGAGAAATCGGAGTTTCTCTCCAGAACAAAATTTGAGTTCAGTTAGTTCATTCCAAGCTGATTATCCGGCTCCTACAGCGCCACTCTATTTTCTGCTACCCTGCCCCCTGCCCCCTACAGCTTATCCCCCCTCCTCGGGAAGGGCAAAGATCAGATCTGCCACCCCAAAGCCCAGTGCAGCCGCCCTCGGTGGTGAGCTCTCCACCTCAGCCTCGATTGAAGACCTATAGGGAGGCGGCAGCTGGTCCATCATCTCAGGATCCAACGGCATCAAGAGGGACGACGATACCTGATGTCTACTTCTCCTCAGCCAGGCTGATCCCACTCTCCACTCCTCAAGGAGAACCGGCATTGATTGTGTCAAAAGAAGATGAAGCGAAGCTAGCTCTCTCCTTCCACGTAACACTAGTTGAAAAATTCAGCCATGGGAAGCCTTCGATGGTAGCGATTCAGAAATAGATTTTGGCCTCTGCTTTTGCTGGCGAAGTGTCTGCATGCCTTTTAGACTACCTCTATGTTTTTTTCAAATTTGAGGTGGAGGATGATTTTCACCGAATGTGGTCTGGCCGGTCCTGGAATTTCTCAGGCCTTCAGGCAAGAATATTCCGTTGGACGCCGGAATTTAGTCCTAACTATGAGTCTTCTTTGGCGCCTGTATGGATTAAGTTACCGCAGCTTCCGTTACATATTTTTTACAGAGACTCCCTTTACTCCATCGCCTCTGTTATTGGTAAACCCCTCAAGATTGATCGGGCTACTGCCTCTGCCACCAAACTCCCGAGGCCAAGTGAAGCACGAATCCTTGTGGAGATGGACGTCCTCCTTCCTCGTTCTCACCATGTATGGATAGGCAGCCAAGAACGAGGTAGATGGCAAAATATTGAATTGGAAGACCCCCCTCAATATTGCACCAACTGCCAGCGAATGGGTCACTCAGCCTTCAATTGCAAACCTCAGCAATCTCGAAAGGAAGGAAGCTTGAAGGTGAATCAAAAAGGGAAGAAAAAAGTATGGTTACCAGTTACTGATAACAAAAAGGGACTACAGACTTCGAACATCAAAGTGTCTGATCAAGGAGGCCTTGCCTTCAACACTGGTTCACAGATGGAAATAGGCACTAAGGACACGGCTCATAAACATCCCAAAGCTGAGAATAATCAAATACTGATGCAAGAAGACCCAAAGGAGCGGAAGCCGCAATCCAAAGCTACCCCAGGGCCTCCTCTGAAGCTAGCAGAGAACAATCTTGAACAATTTCTGTCCAATCTTGGCCATTTTCTGGAGTTCATCAACAATCAAGACAGGGTAACTAATGTTCATGGTATTGCCCCTCTAGCTTTGGCGTCTCCCAAAACTGCATCGATCGTACCCCCTACTGTAGAGTTGGAGCCTGGCAAAGGATGAAGCAGGTGGGGATTAATGTAATGATAAATTGGGACGAAGTGGAATCTTCGAATAAGCATAAAGGCACTGTCATAACGGACCGAGAAATTTTGGAAGCTATGCCAACTATTTTTGTGGACGAAGGAGAAGTTTCAAGAGTTATCAGAGTCTGTTCTACGTCGGATTTGACTCGATTACAACTCATCCCAACTGACTCTGAAAATGAAGACCAAGAGGAGGATAGATGGACAGAGCATAGTTTTGAGGAGGAACCGCAAGACATTTTGAACTCCTTCCTCGACAAAATGGACAAATGCCACAAACCTACTAAGCAAGCCAAGTATGTGGATGCTTTGATCAGTCCCAAGGCTAGCGTGACATCAGGAAGAAAACTTAAGGACCATAATCCCTTCTTATGCTATTCAGAAGGCAAGAGATGGAATCGAAGGTAAAATGGCTAGCTCTAGCTCAAGTGTGGTTTCCTGAAAGTTTTTAGTGCATTAGCTTGGGTTATCTTCTGGTTAGGTGAGCTTCTTTAGGTCTGCTATATTTTTTTCCTTTGCTGAATTAGACTGGAACTATATGCGTGTGTTGAATGCCCACATCCTGCTGACGTTAGGGCTGCTTGCCAACTGATCTTTGATGTTGTGCAGTTTCTTGGTGCTCTGTTTGGTGTTTGTTGTGATTTTGATTGGAGGGCACAAATAGGGGCTATGCTGCCAAAATTTTGTGTGAAATACTGCTCAAATGTCATGCTGCGGTACATTACATCAGGTTGACATGGTTTGATCTGATATAATGATGGAAATGTAGTGGGGTTTTTTTGGGCTTGACTACTGATGTTGGTACGCTTCTAATGCTAAATGAGGGGCAGTTTTGGATGCAGAGAGTATTCCTAGTTCTGATTAGTTATTTATACACTAAGGCAAGGCTACTTACCTTTTGTGGCAGCCCATTATTGCACATGTTAGCCTGGTTTCAATTCAAATGGATTCGAGAGTTTTCAGAATTTGATTGGCCGATGTGGTCCTCGAATTGTTTGGACTCTTAATCTTTACATATACTCTTAGGTTTTAGCCTACTTAGTCTAGCATAGGAGTTTCTTGTTCTTGGAATGTAAAGGAGTAGTACTCCTCGTTTAAGGCTTTCCTCTGTAACTGGGTGCCCAGCTTTCCGGCCTCCTATTTTTGTTTATGTTATAATATAGTCTCTTTTGGGGAAAAAAAATATATATATATATATATATAACAGGAACTGAACATGGATTAAGAGATTCACGCACAATACCTTTGTCAAGTTGATGCGAATGTATGGTTGAGGCTCTAATTCCTGGACCAAGTTCTATCTCGACAATGTTGGACCGTGCTGCACAAACAATTATTCCACGAACACAAATAACCAAACTCGGCGGATGAAATTCAAGGGGAAAACGCAAAGTGTTGAAGTAAATCAAACCCCACGCTTTAATACAAATGAACTCAATTTAACCTATGAAAATTCAAGAGTTAAACAAGTTAATTTGGCCTGTTCTCGAAATCAAGAACAATGGTGAAGTCACCTAAAGGTCACGCTAAAGGCAAAACTTCTACAATGGCGAATTAAATAATTCTCCAAGGCTTTGGCAACACAAAGTGTTAATCTCAATTTCAGCTAAGCTAAAACTTTCATTCATCAATCTATCCAAAAAAATCGTTACAATGTTTTTCTCTTAAGATAGAGAGTAGTTTCGGCCTTGCTAAAGGAAAAGGAAATAAAACCCCAGAAGTTGCAAAGTACAACTTGACTTCTAAGCTAACCAATTACAACTTAGGAAACTTTCCAAATTGGAATTGGAAACTAACAGCTAACAAATTAACAACTTAGTTTCCTAAAAAGGAAGCAAGCAAAACACGGTTTTGCTTCCTTAACTTAAACATGTAAAGGTCCTAAATTTTAGGAGATTACTTTCCTAAACTCTAAGAAGCAAAAACCAATTTGACTTCTTAAGTTTCCTAAACTTTTACTTGCCATTATCATGTAAGATAATTGGGCCAAGTAACTTATTCACAACCAATTAATTAAAGCCCACATTAAGTGTTTTGGACTTAAATAATTAACACAAAATAAATCCTAAAAATTACACAATGGCGTGATCCATTCCAAAGCCCAATACACGCCTCTTCTTTGGTCTTCAATTTCGGCCATATGTTTTCTTCAAGGTCGAATTTCCCTAAGCTCCAATGTATAACTCCTAGGAACTTCATCATGAATGGTTATTGAAGAAACATGCCAAAGAACATCATGTTGAGATGGTAGAGAAGGTTCGGCCTCCAAGTCTTCACAATGGGACGACAATAAAGTGTGCAAAGCTTCTTTCATCCTTTTGCGCCTTGATCTTGTCATTGGTCCATCAAGGTCTATCAATGGATCATGTAAGCTCGGCTTTGGCACTATGGACATGGACGGATTGCTATCACAAGGAGTTCATCAACTTGACGTTGAATCTCTTTTGTTTCCTCAGGGTTAGCTCTAAAAGCTGGGCGATTTGGAATTTGAGCTCCTGGTATGAAATCAATTTGATGTTCAATACCTCGAATAGGTGGTAAACCTATTGGTAAATCCTTGGGAAACACGTCTTGATATTCCTGCAAAAGAGATAAAACAAAACCAGGCAAAGAAGCAAGGTTATCACTATCAACAATAAGTACAAAGTCCTTTCTAACCATCAAGTGCAAAGGTTGCCTATCTAGTATTGCTCTCTTAATCTCACATTTAGAAGCAAAGTAACAAGATTTAGAACTATCTAACTTTCGGCTAATACAAGATTTATCAACAATGTCACGGCCTCAACTAGATACATTCTTTTTATGCTACTGTTCTTTCTTTTCCTTTGCTTCTTCTTCAGTCATCTCACGAAAAGCTTGTACAATCCTTGATTGGTCTTCAAATGCTTGAAATGGACTTAATGCTCTTAGATTGTACTTTCGGCCTTCATAATTAAAAGAGTAGTAATTATTCTTGGCATGATATGTTACATCTCGATCAAATTGCCAAGGTCTACCAAGTACAATATGACTAGCTTCCATTGGAACAACATCACACAAAATCTCATCAACATACTTTCCAATGGTGAATGAAAATTTAACTTGTTTAGTCACTTTGCTTTCTGCCGAATTATTTAACCATTGAAGATTATATGGTTTTGGATGTTTCATGCAAGTCAAGTTCAACTTCTTAACAAGTAAAGTGATTGCCACATTTGTACAGCTACCACTATCAACAATCACACTACAAATCTTTCCTTGAACCATGCATCGTGTGTGAAATATGTTATCTCTTTGAGACAAGTCATCATCAATTTGTGGTTGTGCATTAAGAACTCGATAAGAAACTAAAGAGTAATTACCAACCTCATATGATTCAAGATCTTTACTACCTTCACTTTGATATTTCTCTTCAAGAGGCGGCATGTCAGCACATTCTTCATCACTTTCTACATCTCCATTATCACGAATTATCATCAATTTTTGAGTTGGACAGTCGGATTGATGATGGCCATAACCTTGACACTTATAGCATCGAATATCCCTTAACCTCTCATTAGGTTTGGATGTCGGCTTTGTGGAAGAATCAACAGCTTGACGGACTGATTTTGGAGCATTGTTCAAAGTGTTTGAAGGTTGGTTTGGTGTGAATGACCACGGTTTTGTTGGTGTAATAAATGGAGTTGAGTTCGGCTTTTGCTCTCTTCTCCAAGGTGGTTGTGGTTGTTGGAAACTTCGACCTTTTCCCTTCATGTGTTTCTCAATTTTGATAGCTTTGTGAACAAGTTCATTAATATCAACATAACTTTGAAGATCAACATGGTAAGCCAATTCGAAATTCATACCTCTAAGAAACCTCTCAATGGTTGATTCAGGGTCCTCTTGAACATTGGCTTTAATCATCAAAGCTTCCATCTCATGATAATAATCTTCAACTGTTCGGCTACCTTGCACAAGAGAGTGTAATTTTCTATTGAGCTCTCAGTTATAGTGTGAGGGAACATATTTATTTCTCATAAGCACTTTCATTTGGCTCTAAATCTTGATTGGCCTTTCACCATCTTGGCGTCTCGATCGAATGACTTCATCCCACAATAAACTAGCATAATCCTTAAGGTGCATAAAAGCAAGGTGGTACTTCTTACTTTCGGATACATCATTTCCTTCAAAGAAGTGTTTTAATTCTCGCACCCATTAAAAATATGCATCGGGATCTGATGTGCCATGAAACATAGAGATAGTTAGTTTAACAGAACCAATTGAAAACTTAGACTTGTCATATTTAGAAGAAGAACCCGTGTTCTCCTCCTCCTCCTCTTCCTCATCTTCGTATACATCCTCATCAAATTTGAGTTTTCTTCAGGTTGATCCTTTTGATGTCGACTCCAAATTATCAAGTTGGATATTGATCTTTTGAAGCATGTTAAAAATCACTTCATTGACGAACTTTTGTTCGACTTGGGTGAGTGGTTTATCAAATTTTTCTTCCTCCATGGGTACCTACAAGTTAGTAAAAAAAACGCAATAATATATATAGATAATCCTCACGGGATCCTCACTTTGGGGTAGTAGGTACTCTTCACTCTATCAAGTAGTGTTCTCTCTTGTTTATCCTAGCTAATACTCTCAAGTAATAAATGTGTTAGAACTATTAAGACTTACCAAGTTCAATGACTTATAGAACACGTCTCAATCAACAAGTTCCACAACAAGAATTACACAAGTAAAAACCAAAGAAGTTATCAAAGAAAACACGTCACAAGAAGATTTAGATCACGTATGGGTATAAATTGATTTTAACTTCAGAAACTACGAAAAACAAGACAAAAAATCGGTTCGGACGGTTGGGGTCTCCGAAAGGGTCGTCCCAAACTTGGGAAAATTTTAGTCGTCTCAGAAGTTTAGGTTCGGACGAGTAGAGTCGTCCGAAATGGTCATTCGAAACTCTGTGAAATTTTAGTCCTCTCTGAAGTTTAGGTTCGGACTGGTAGAGTCGTCCGATATGGTCGTCCGAAACTTTTTGAAAATTTTGATCCTTTTAGAAATTTAGGTTCGAACGGTGATAAGCGTCCGAAAGGGCGTCCGAAACTTTTTGTGAAAATTTTTTTGTCCTTTCAAAAATGTAAAATAAAATAAAACAAATGAAATAAAAGAAACTAAGTCCGAATATTTTTTTTTGTAATTGACCGTACTCTTTTTTTTGACTCTTTTTTTTTCAATCGGTCACTCTTTTTTTTTTGTTCAGACACAACCTAGGACAAAACAAACAGTTTAAGGTTTGGACACAAACCTTGGACAAACAAAGTTTTAAGTTCGGATAAGAACCTTTGACAAAACAAAAAGTTAAGGTTTAAGGTTTAAGGTTTAAGGTTTTAAGACACAATCCTAGGATTTAAGGTTGTTTGACTTATGTTGTTCAAACAAGCCTAGAATTTAAGGTTTTGTCTTGTCTTAACCTTAAAATTTCAGAATTTCAAACCTTTAATATCTCACCAAATATTTTGAATTCAAAGATGCCACTTTAACAAGATATTCAAGATTTGCAACAAGGAACAAGAATCTATCTCAAGAATCAAATTTTGAGAACTTGGAAATTTCAACAAAATCAAGAAGTTAAAGAAAGTGTCCAAGAACTTGTCTTTTTTCGGATATGGTACAAGTTTGATCAAAAGACAATATATGGTAGACACAATAATGAATCTAAAATAAAAAGAAGAATGAAAAACGGATGACAAACAAGCAAGATATGAACTTAAAACCAAAACCCTAGATGATGAAACCCTAGTTTTGACACAAAACCCTAGCTATATTTGGACGTGTAAAACAGCAAGGAAAACACACGGAATTCAGCACTATCATGATGAACAAAACAACGCAGAATTTGGACACAAAAAACAGCAGCTAAGATGCAAAAAAAATAGCAATAAATCAACACAAAAGAAAACGCAAAACGCAAAACAAGGATAGAACAATTTCGGGCAGAATTTCAACAAAGATGGTGCATGCGATTTTGACGAATTAAAGGGGTGATTTTAACACGAATTAATACAACAAGAAGGACACTAAAACAGCAGCAAAAAGAGATGCAAGAACACGGTAGAATTGACGCTAAAACTGCAGCAAAAAGTCGACACAAAAATAACAAGAATGCGGGTAGAACAAGAAGCGGATTAACCTGAATTTTTTTTGAGACAACAACCTATGCTCTGATACCAATTGATGCGGATTAACCGAGGCTCGAACTCCTAGACCAAACAAATCTCCACGAACTTTGGATTGTTCCTGCACAAAACGTTAATCACAAGAACACAAAACAGATTTTGGCGGAAGTAATTCAAGGGAAACGAAAAAGGCAAGACTTGAAGTAAATCAAACCCTCCACGTTATTACAAATTGATTTGGTTTAACCAATGAAAATTCAAGAGCTAAACATAGTCGATTTGGCTTGTTCTTGAAATCAAGAACTTTGGTGAAGTCACCTAAAGGTCACGCTAAAGGTAAACTTGCTACAATGAAGAACTAAATTATTCTTCAAGGCTTTGACATCACAAGGTGTTAATCACAATTTCATCAAAGCTAAAACTTTCGAAAATTCTCTCTTAATTCACGTAAAATTTCACCTATAAATAGGCTATAAAAATCGTGAAACCCTAATGTTTATCAAGTACAATTTGACTCCTAAACTAACCAATCATAACTAAGGAAACTTTCCAAATGGGATTTGGAAACTAACAACTAACTAACAAACTAGTTTCCTAAAAAGTAACAAAGCAAAACACGTTTTTGCTTCCTTATGAAAATGTGTAAAGCTCCTAAAAAGTAGGAGATTACTTTCCTAAACTTTTACTTGCCATTATCATGCAAGATAATTGGGCCAAGTAATTTATTAATAACCAAATTAATTAAAGCCCACATTAAGTGTTTTGAAGTTAATTAATTAACAACAAAATAAATCCTAACTATTAAAGAATGGCGTGATCCAACTTAAAGCCCAAGGACACGCCTTCCTCTTGGTCTCCAAATTCGGCCATGTGAATTTCTTCAAGGTGGAATTTCCTTAAGTTCCAATGTAGAACTCTTAGAAACATCTTCTGATACGAGATGGCCAAGAATCTGAACTCCAAGCCACACGAAATTCACACCTTAGGATCGGTGCTCACCAAATTCGAACCAAGAACAACACGAAAATATGCGGAATAACAAAACAGAAAACTTTAAAGATATTGACAAGAATTGATTTGATTGAAATTAAACAAACCCCCACGCATTAACACATAAAGATCCGGTCCAACCTATGAAAATTCATGAGTTAAACTTTATCAGTTTGGCTTGTTCTTTAAATCAAGAACGGGTAAGTTCACCTAAAGGTCTTAGCTTATAGGTTCACGGTCTTATGAAAATTCAACTAAACTTAGAAGAATTATTCACGTTTTGTTTCGCAACTTTTTTGGGCTGCACAAACACTTTAGCAAAGCTAAATTTCTCAAATTTCAACATATCTTAAAATCGTGAATAAGGGTGCCTTTATATAGGCTACAAAAAGACTCAATGCTTGGTATTTTTCAGATGTGGGATAATTGCTAAACATCTCCTAAAAAGTAGGAACTTTCCTAATTCTAACTAGCTAGTAAAAAACGTTTTTGGCTTTCCAAAAACAAAACACGCCTAGCTCCTAAATTGTAGGAATTTACTTTCCTAAATTTCCCTAAAAAGTAGGAGACTAGTTTCCTAAACTTTTAAAGAGGTAAAAACCAAATTGACTTCTTTAGTTTCCTAAACTTTTACTTGCCATCATCATGTAAGATAATTGGGCCAAGTAATGACACATTAAACTCGAAATTCCAAGCCCAAATAATACTAAATATTAACGTCATTATGGGCTTAAAATTACACAAAATAAATTACTAATTAAACACTAACAAATGCTTCACAAATGGCGTGATCCATTAAGTAAAGCCCAAGCACGCCTTCTTGGTCTTCAATGTGATTGATCCATCGCTTCATGGATAGTGATTGAAGAGAAACTCCAAATAACTTTATTGTTGGAAGATGCTTGAACCGAAATATTATTGGCTTCAAAAACGTCCATATCTTTACAATGAGTTATCAATAATGCTTGTAATGCTTCATTCATCCTTTTGCTCTTTGACCTCGTCATTGGACCATCAAGATTTGTCAATGGATGATAAAGTGGAGTCTGTTTTGGCATGGACATGGACGGATTCGGCTTTGGCATGGACATGGACGGATTGCTATCATTCCCATCCTCCTCAAAAAGATTCGTCCTCAAATCACCTACATCATACAAAGATAAATCAGAAACATTAAATGTAGATGAAACATTGCCATACTCACCAAGTAGGTCAATTTTGTAAGCATTATCTCCAAATCTCTCCAAAACTCGAAAAGGACCATCACCCCTTGGGTGGAGTTTAGATTTTCGTTGTTCGGGAAACCTCTCTTTCCTTAAGTGAATCCAAACCCAATCACCTGGTTCAAATATCAATCTTTTTCTTCATTTGTTTACTTGCTTGGCATATTGTTCATTACGCCTTTGAATGTTATGTCTTACTCTTTCATTTAACTCCTTAACAAAATCAGCTTTCTTTCTACCTTCAACAGTAACAAACTCATTAACGGGCAAATGCAAAATATCAAGAGGAGTCAAAGGATTGAATCCATAAACAACTTCAAATGGCAAACAATTTGTTGAACTATGGACAGTTCGGTTATAAGCAAATTCAATATGCGACAAACAACCCTCCCAATTCTTTAAGTTTTTCTGAATAATAGCACGAAGTAAAGTAGACAAAGTACGGTTTACTGCTTTAGTTTGCCAATCAGTTTGTGGATGTGCAATAGTAGAAAACAGTAATGTAGTGCCTAACTTATTCCAGAGAGTACGCCAAAAATGAGATAAGAACTTGACATCCCTATCACTAATAATACTCTTAGGAATCCCATGCAACCTTGCAATTTCCTTAAAGAACAAATCAGCAACTTTTGTAGCATAATTAGACTTAGAACATGCTATGAAGTGTGCCATCTTACTAAATCTATCAACTACCACAAAAATGCTATCATGACCATTACGTGATCTAGGCAGTCCAAGTACAAAATCCATAGAAATGCCAATCCAAGGATGACTAGGAACAGGCAATGGTGTATACAAACCATGAGGCATTATTTTTTATTTGTCTTGTTTACAAACAATGCATCTTTCATAAACATTTTCACATCTTTTATCATGTTAGTCCAGTAAAAATGTTCATTCAAAATAGCATGTGTTTTGGCTATACCAAAATGCCCCATTAACCCTCCCCAATGGGTTTCTTTAACAAGTAAATCACGAATGGAACATGAGGGTATGCATAATTTATTCTTGTTAAACAAGAAACCATCATACATATAAAATTCTCCATCCGGCCTTAAAGCACAAGCATCAATTACGAATTTGAAATCAATATCATCTTTGTATAAATCTTTGATCAGTTCAAAACCAAGTAACTTAGCATGCACATAGGTGAATAATGAGTATCTCCTATATAATGCATCAGCTACCACATTTTCTTTTCCAGATTTATACTTGACCATATATGGAAACGTTTCAATAAACTCTAACCACTTAGCATGCCTTTTATTCAATTTACCTTGAGATTTCAAATATTTAAGGCTTTCGTGATCAGAATGAATTATGAATTCCTTAGGCCATAAGTAATGTTGCCAAACCTATAATGACCTAACCAATGCATAAAACCCCTTGTCATAAGTTGCATACTTTAAAACTGCCCCATTGAGCTTTTCACTAAAATAAACCACCGGTCTTGATTCCTGCATCAAAACAGCAACAATACCTATCCCGGAGGCATCACATTGTATCTCAAAAGCTTTATTAAAATTAGGCAAAGCAAGAAGAGGGGCATGAGTAAACAGATATTTCAACTTGTTAAAAGTATTTTCATGTTCTTCTCTCCATTCAAAAACAACATTTTTCTTAACAAGTTCATTTAAGGGAGCTGCTATAGAACTAAAGTGTTTAACAAATCGCCTATAAAAACTCGCCAGTCCATAAAAGCTTCTAACATCACTAGCACATGTAGGTCTAGGCCAACTCACGATTGCCTTGACTTTAGACTCATCAACAGATATACCCTGAGAACAAACCACATAACCTAAAAAGATAATTGATTCCATGCAAAAAGAACAGTTTTTAAGTTTAGCATATAACTTGTTCTCACGCAAAACAGCAAACACTAGTTTTAAATGTTCAACATGCTCATCAAGTGATTTGCTATAAATTAGGATGTCATCAAAATAGACCACAACAAATTTTCCAATGAAAGTGCGAAAAACATGGTTCATTAGCCTCATAAAAGTGCTTGGCACATTAGTGAGTCCAAAAGGCATGGCTAACCTGATACGAATGGAGTAGCTTTTGAGTTCTAATCCACACGTTTTCCACACCCTTTGGATCGTTGTTTCTCAATGATTCTCAGACAAGCACAAACACAACAAGACAATGCGGAAGAGACAACAAAACAGTAAAGATATTGAATGAGAAAGAAAGGATGAAATCAACCAAACCCTAACGTTATTACAAAAAGAATCCAATCCAACCTATGTAAATCAAGAGTTGAAAAGTTTTCAGTTTGGCTTGTTCTTTAAATCAAGAACGGGTATGTTCTTCCTAAGGTCTTAGCTTAAGAATCACGGTTCTTATGAATCTTCAACTTAAATCAATTGAAGAAGTCACGTTCTTCTTAACAACTTTCACGGCTGCAAGAAGGTTTTAAGCAATGCTTAATTTTATCAAAATTCATCTTATTATTTCATGTAAAAAACTCACCTATAAATAGGTTACAAAAACATGAAACCCTAACTTGTAAACCAAGTAACAAACTAACTAAATCCTCAATGGAAAAGGATTCTAAACAAGGCTAAGAGGAAAGCAAAACACGTTTTCGCTTTCTTCAATTACTTTCCTAAACTCTTAAGAAGCAAAAAACAATTTGACTTCTTAAGTTTCCTAAACTTTTACTTGCCATTATTATGCAAGATAATTGGATCAAGTAATTACTTAGCCCATAATTAAAAACACAAAGACTTAAGCCCATAATTAAATGTTCAATGGACTTAATTATTACAACTCATAAATAAACCCAATTCAAACATTAAAAGTGGCGTGAACAATTAATGAAGCCCAATACGCCATTACTTGGTCTTTAATGTAGTCCATGGATTCGCGACGATAATCTGTCAGAATCACGTCACTCATCTTGGTAGGCACTTTTGACGATGCTAACTTCCGGATTTCGAATAATGTAAAACATAAACGTTGTAGTCCTATCTCTTATCGTTCCAGGGCTTCTTGAATCACGTAATTCGGAGTTGTAAAGAGTGAGATATGGGAAATATACCAAAATGTGACAGAAACTTTCAGGATGAATAATTGACTTAAACACCATGGACATGGACACGGGCTCATTCTCATCATTCCCTCCCTCCTCGAAAGGATTCGTCCTCAAATCTTGAAAGTGAGCTCCTGGATCAAACACCAAGATGATGAACTTCATATGATTCAAGTTGAGTTGGAATGAGTCACATATCAGCCATCAATCCTTTTTATTCTGCAAGAAGATAACATATGTATAATGTAAAGAAAAACGCAATAATTCAGAACTAGAGTTTAAATAATTTTCTTTCACCAAAAATATTTGTCGGGCAGAATGTGTACGGAAAATCGAAACACTTAAGGCATGATTATTATTAACAAATTATGCTTGAATCATATTGTTAAAGTCAATGAATTCAAAACAATTATGCAAACAACTATCATGTAGCTTATGCAAATCAGTAAATCAAATGTTCTTAATTAGAAAACTAATGAATACAAACACCCTAACATCATTCATGAACTCGCAAAATCTAACAAAGAATGTGACGTCAATATCAAGTGATGTAAGAAAAGGATTGAAACATATAGAATCACAAGGATAAGAATATTCATAACAATTAAACAATATGCATCCTTGACGAGTGTAAGTCACATGAACGTTTTAATTCCTTTGAAAACATGCGAAAGTTATCAAGTACTAGAGTATAATTCCAAAGATTAGAATGTAAACAATCTAATAAATAGATGTAAACACAATATTTTACCTTTTGGAATTGTAAAGAAATTGAGAACTGAGATAACTTACCATACAAGTGTTGAATTACCAAAGAAACTCTTTGAACTTGATGGATGTGAGCAAAGTCACGAAACAAATAATCAAAAGAATAATCAATCCAGCAAGCAGAGTCAATATAATTAACACTTGAATTAGTGCATACAAAGGTTTGAGTTTGGTCGAAATTATAATTACAAAACCGAGAATACAACTCATGTATTAAATAAGCAACATAACATAAAAACAAGCTATACATAGATTCATTCAATTCAAAATATTTTGATAAAATTATTGAATAATTATGTAAGTTATTTGGCTTATTAAAACACATGGTATTTGACGTAAAAATACACCTAACAAAATTTTGAACCAACTGTGGAAAAGTATAGGAAAGTTTTTGAAATTGATTGAAAAACTTACCTAACTTACCTTGCTTACCTTTCGAAAAACAAGACATTGCATATTGGACTCCTTCCAATGCATATTGAGTTGTTGACAACTCCATTAGATGTTTAGGAACTCCATAAATCTGCAAAATAAAAGAACTTGGAAGAAAACAATGTAAAGCGTGATCACTATGAACAATTAAGTACAATGATTGCCTATCTAGTATTGCTCTCTCTAACTAGCTAGAAGAAGTAAAGTAACAAGGCTTCTTAACATCTAACTCTTGACCTACACTATTACAAAATTTTGAATCACTCTTTTGACCTAAGCTAGCTATTACATTTTGTTTCTCTTGCAATTTCTTCTTCTTGGCGGAATTCATATCTCTATTAGCTTGTATGATTCAAGTTTGATCTTAAAAAACTTGTGCTGGGGTTATGGCTCGAAGATTAAACTTTTTACCTTCATGAACAAAGCTATAGAAATTCTTCTTGGCATGATAAATTAAATCACAATCAAACTGCCAAGGGCGGCCAAGCAAGATATAACTTGCTTCCATTGGAACCACATCACATATAACATTATCAACATATTTTCCAATGGTAAAAGTAAACTTAACTTGCTTTGTAACCCTAGTATCAACTGAATTATTTACCCATTGAAGACGGTATGGTTTAGGGTGCTTCATGCAAGTCAAATTCAATTTGTTCACCAACAAAGTGCTCGCCACATTTGTGCAACTACCACTATCAATAATCACACTACGAATTATGTTTTGCACTAAACAACGTGTGTGAAATACGTTTTTCCGTTGCATCAAATCATCATTATCAACTAAAGGTTGAGCACTAAGAACACGGCGAGAAACTAAAGAATAGTTACCAACATCATATTCGTAGTTTTCCATTCTTCACTGTCTTCACTAGATTCATGTTTGTACTTCTCCTCAAGAGGTGGCATCATCATCACTTACCACTTCAAGTGTAATCATCAACTTTTGAGTGGGACAATCAGATTGCATATGTCCATACTATTGACACTTATAACAACGAATATCCCTCAATCTTAGAGCTGAAGTTGACGCCGATTTCAAGGTATTTTCAGCAGCCTTGGGGACAAATTTTGGGACATTAGATGGTGCACTTCATGGCTTGTTTGAGGTGAACTGTCGCGGTTTTGTGGATAGAGTAACAAGGACAACATTCGGCTTTGGTTCCCTTCACCAAGGTGGAGGCGGTTGTGAGAACTTATTCTTCCCTTTCATGTGCCTTTCAATCTTAATAGCTTTGTGGCAAGTTCATTAATGTCAACATAACTTTGCAAATCCACATGATAAGCTAAATCAGAATGCATACCTCTCAAGAACCTTTCTATAGTAGAGTCGGGATCCTCTTGGACATTAGCCTTGATCATCAAAGCTTCCATCTCATGGTAATACTCCTCAACCGATTTAGTACCTTGCACAAGTGAGTGCAATTTCCTGTTCAACTCACGGTTGTAATGAGAAGGGACATACTTTTTCCTCATTAGCAATTTCATTTGGCTCCAAGACTTAATTGGTCTTTCACCATCTTGACGCCTTGTTCGAATAACATCATCCCACTATAGACTAGCATAATCCTTAATATGTATAAAGGCAAGTCTATACTTTTCTTTCTCGGGGTAATCATGGCCTTAAAAGAAGTGTTCAAGCTCACGAACCCAATCAAAATATTCCTCGGGATCTGCCTTTCCATGAAAAGTAGGGATTGTTAATTTAACAGAGCTAATGGAAATTTTAGATTTGTCACCTTTCTGGAGAATCCGACAACTCCTCTTTATCATCCTCATTCTTGGATGTTTCCTTTTCAAACTTAAGTTTCCTTGAGGTGGATCCTTTAGAGTTAGACTCCAAGTTATCAAGTCGGATGTTGATCTTTTGCAACATATTAAAAAGGACCTCATTGGCAAACTTTTGCTCAGCTTCGGATATAGTTTTAGAACATTTGGGTGTTCTATCTCCTTCCTCCATTGTACTTGCAAGGTTAGTAAAGAGATCGCAAGAATATATAGAAATCCTCACGGGTTGCTCACTATATGGGTGAGTAGGTACACTCCTCTCTATTATGAAGGCTTTTCTCGTGTATACCCTATACTAATACTCTCAAACTATAGAACTTACTGTTTCAATGATTATAAGAACTTGTCTCTACCAAAGTAATCAACAACAAGATTCACACAAGTTAAATCAAAGAAGTTTTAAGCAATTCACGTCACAAGAGTATTTAAGAACACGTATGGGGTATAACTTGGTTAACTTTAGAAACTACTGAAATTAGAAAGTAGAGAAGAAAACACAAAAGAAGGGATTTAATTCACTCATGAGCAAGATATGTCACTTCCAATATTGGTGATTTTGAAGCACAACTTAAGAACACTTAGTTCTTTCAAATAAAATAAATAACAGGAAATAAACAAATTAATGTCCGACTATATATATATACATTTTTTTTGAATTGACCTTATGTACTTTTTTTTTTATTTGGACACTTTTTTTTTACTTTCGGACGCCTGTTTCGGACGCTCAGACCCGTCCGATCCTAAACTTCTGGGATAAAAATTCTTTGCCCAAGTTTCGTACGTTTGTTTCGGACGACCACCACCGTCCGAACCTAAACTACTGGATGGACGATTTTGAACTCAAGTTTCGGACGCCTGTTTCGGACGACTACCACAGTCCGAACCTAAACTTCTAATAGCTCAACTTTTTCCCCAGGTTTCGGACGCTAGTTTCGGACGTCTGTCTTAGTTTCGGACGGCCGAAACTGTCGCAGCAGGTTTAAAAACCCTAAAATGTTTTGACGAAATTTTTGACGAAACCCTAAAATTCTTTTTGATGTGTGACCCAACAATGAAAACACAAGAATTCTGCACTATGATGATGACAAGACAATGTAGAATTGAACATGGTAAGACAACAATCAAGACGCTAAAGAATCAAACAAAAGAACAACAAAAATGGCGCAAGAACACAAGAACGAATAAGAAGACTTGGACAGAATTTCAGCAACAATTTTTCATGCGATTTTTTAGCAGAATTATGACACAAATTATAGCAGTAAATTGTCGCACAAAATAGCAGTAATGACGCAAGAAAAACAGCAAGAAAAACGCAAGAAAACAGCAACACAAGACATGCAAACTGCCGCAAGAAAGAAAACGGATTAACCTGAATTTGGGAAACAACCCTTTGCTCTGATACCAATTGATACGAATGGAGTAGCTTTTGAGTTCTAATCCACACGTTTTCCACACCCTTTGGATCGTTGTTTCTCAATGATTCTCGGACAAGCACGAACACAACAAGACAATGCGGAAGAGACAACGAAACAGTAAAGATATTGAACGAGAAGTAATGGAAGAAATCAACCTAACCCCGACGTTATTACAAAAAGAATCCAATCCAACCTATGTAAATCAAGAGTTGAAAAGTTTTCAGTTTGGCTTGTTCTTTAAATCAAGAACGGGTAAGTTCTTCCTAAGGTATTAGCTTAAGAATCACGGTTCTTATGAATCTTCAACTTAAATCAATTGAAGAAGTCACATTTTTCTTAACAACTTTCACGGCTGCAAGAAGGTTTTAAACAATGCTTAATTTTATCAAAATTCATCTTATTATTTCATGTGAAAAACTAACCTATAAATAGGCTACAAAAACATGAAACCCTAACTTGTAAAACAAGTAACAAACTAACTAAATCCTTAATGGAAAAAGATTTTAAACACAGCTAGGAGGAAAGCAAAACACGTTTTTGATTTCTTCAATTACTTTTCTAAACTCTTAAGAAGCAAAAAACAATTTGACTTCTTAAGTTTCCTAAACTTTTACTTGCCATTACAATGCAAGATAATTGGATGAAGTAATTATTTAGCCCATAATTAAAAACACAAAGACTTAAACCCATAATTAAATGTTTAATGGACTTAATTATTACAACTCAAAAATAAACCCAATTGAAACATTAAAAGTGGCGTGAACAATTAATGAAGCCCAATACGCCATCACTTGGTCTTCAATGTAGTCTACGGATTCGCGACGGTAATCTGCCAGAATCACGCCACCCATCTTGGTTGGCACTTTTGATGATGCTAACTTCCGAATCTCGAAATATGTAAAACATAAACGTTGTAGCCCTATCTCTTATCGTTCCAGGGCTTCTTGAATCACGTAATTCTGAGTTATATTGAGTGCGATATAGGAAATATACCAAAACGTGACAGAAACTTTCAGGATGAATAATTGACTTAAACACCATGGACATGGACACGGGCTCATTCTCATAATAACCACTCATACAAACCAAACTTTGTTTTGAAGTCCGTTTTCCATTCATCACATTCTTTCATTCGAATTTGATAATAACCACTTTTTAGATCTATCTTGGTGAAAATGCACGAATCATACATCAAGCATGTCATCTAATCTAGGAATTGGATTCCTACACTTAATAGTGATTTTATTTATGGCACGACATTCAACGCACATTCTCCATGATTTATCCTTTTTGGGAACTAAAATAACAGGAACCAAGCATGGACTTAGAAATTCTTGAACCATACCTTTGTCAAGGAGTTCATCCACTTGACGTTGAATCTCTTCAGCTTCCTCTGGATTTACTCTATAAGCTGGACGATTTGGAATTTGAGCCCGAGGTATGAAATCGATTTGATGTTCAATACCTCTAATAAGTGGTAAACCTATTGGTAAATCATCTGGAAACACATCTTCATATTCTTGCAAAAGAGATGAAACAATACTAGGCAAAGATTCAATGTGATCACTATCAATGATAAGTACATCCTTGCGAAAAAGTAAATACACTATTTGCCTATCTAACATTGCCCTCTTAACCTCATCTTTAGAAGCATAATTACAAGATTTAAAAACAACTAACTCACGGCTATCACTATCTCTATTTCTAGTTACAATGTTTCGCCCTATGCTAGTTACATGATTTTTCTCTTGATCTTGGTTCGTATTCCTGCAAAATAGATGAAACCTTGTCATAAGTTGCATACTTCAAAGCTGCCCCATTAAGCTTTTCACTAAAGTAAGCCACCGGCCTTGAATCCTGCATCAAAACAGCACCAATACCTATCCCGGAGGACTCACAGTGTATCTCAAAAGCTTTATGAAAATTCGGCAAAGCAAGAAGAGGGGCGTGAGTCAACATGTATTTCAACGTGTTAAAAGCGTTTTCATGTTCATCTTTCCACTCAAAAGTGACATTCTTTTTAACAAATTCATTTAAAGATGCAGCAATAGAACTAAAGTCCTTAACAAACCTTCTATAAAAATTTGCAAAACCATGAAAACTTCTAACATCACTAGCATTTAAAGGTCTCGGCCAATCCATGTTTGCCTTGACTTTTGACTCATCAACAGAAATACCTTGAGAACTAACAACATAACCTAAAAGATACAAGACAACACTAGGCAAAGAAGATATGTTATCAGTATCAATGATAAGTACATCTTTTTGTTATATAAAGTACAATGGTTGCCTATCTAGTATTGCTCTCTTAATCTCACTCTTAGAAGCAAAATGACAATATTTAGTAAAATCACTACTTCAGCTATTACAAGTTCGATGAACAATGTCTCGGCCTAAGCTAGCTATTACATTCTTTTGATTATCTTGATCTTCCTTTGCTTTTGCCTCACACATTGCACCATAAGTGATAGCAATCCGCCCATGTCCGTGCCAAAGCCGACTTCAATTGTTCATCCATTGACAAATCTTGATGGTCCAATGACAAGATCAAGGGGCAAGAGGATGAAGGAGGCATTGCAAGCATTATTGATAACTCATTGTGAAGTGTTGGACGTTTTTGAAGAGCATCATGATTCGGTCCAAGCATCTTCCCCCAATAGAGTTTTATGGAATATCTCTTCAATCACAATTCATAAAGAGATGGATCAATCACATTGAAGACCAAGAAGGCGTGCTTGGACTTTGGATTATTGGATTACGCCATTTGGTAATTTATAGGATTTATTTGTTGTTAATTAATTAAGTTCAATTCGTAATTAGTGGGCTTTAATTAATTCGATTTTAATAAGATTACTTGGCCCAATTATCTTGCATGATAATGGCAAGTAAAAGTTTTGGAAACTTAAGAAGTCAATTCGATTTTTGCTTCTTAAAGGATAAAGCCATGTGATTCAATTTTTAGGAAACTAGTCTCCTACATTTTAGGAAAATTTAGGAAGTAATTCCCCTAAAATTTAGCAACCTTTAGCGTGTTTTCTAGAAGCCCAAAACCTAGTGGTTTTGTGTTCTTTTAGTAGGATTAGGAAATATGATTGGTAATTATCCCACATTGGAAAAATACCAATCATTAACGCTTTTTGTAGCTTATATAAAGGCAGCCTTTACATGTTTTTAGAGATAAATGAAATTTGATAATTTTAGCTTTGCTAAATACTTTTTGCAGCCTTGAAAAGTTGTGAAAAAAAATGTGAATTAATTCTTCTAATTTTAGTTGAATTTTCATAAGAACCGTGAACCTAGAAGCTAGGACCTTTAGGTGAACTTACAAGTTCTTAATTTAAAGAACAAGCCAAATTGATTTGTTTAGCTCATGAATTTTCATAAGTTAGGCCGATCTTTTTGTGTTAATATGTGGGGGTTTGATTGCTTCATATCAAATTTTTTCGGGTCAATTTCTTTTGTTTCTTGTTTGTTATTTCTTCTTGTTGAGTCTTGTTCTTATTCGGGATTTTGGTGAGCAAAGATCCAAAAGAGGTGGATTTCGAGTGGTCTAAGGTGTTGAATCTTTGGCCATCCATATGAATAAGCCTTAGCAATCTTTGATTGATCTTCAAAAACTTCAATTGGACTTTAGGCTCTCAAATTAAACTTTTTACCTTGGTGCGAAAAATGGTAAAAGTTCTTCTTAGCATGATACACAACATCTCTATCAAATTGCCAAGGTCTTCCAAGCAATATATGAGCAGCTTCTATCGGTACCACATCACACATAATTTTATCAACATAGTTACCAATGGTGAACGAAAATTTCACTTGCTTGGTTACCCTAGTCTCAGCTGAATTATTAAGCCATTAAAGTCTATATGGATTATGATGTTTCATGCAAGACAAATTCAGCTTATTTACAAGTAAAGTACTCGCCACATTTGTACAACTTCCACTATCAACAATAACAGTGCAAATCTTATTTTGAACTATGCAACGTGTATGAAATATGTTTTCACGATGGATAAAATCTTCATCAACATGTGGATTTTCATTAAGTACTCTACGAGAGACTAAACAATAATCACCAAACTTATAAGAAGAACAATTAAGGTCTTCACTTTCATCACTTACATCTTTCTCCACAAGTTCGGGCATATCAGCACATTCCTCATCACTTTCCACTTCTCCATTGTCAAGAACAATCATCAACTTACGAGTAGCGCATTTGGATTGCACATAACCTTGTCATTTAAAACATCTATTATCCCTTAACCTTTGTCCAGAAGTTGACGCAGATTTAGATGTAGATTTAGCAACTTTGGGTACTGATTTCGGAGCATTATTCAGTGTGTTTGAAGGCAGATTGGTGTGAACTGCCTCGGCTTTGTTGGTGGAGTGAAAGGCATTGAGTTCGGCTTAGGATCTCTCTTCTATGGCGGTGGTGGTTGTGTGAATCGCCCCTTGGATTTGAGATGCTTTTCTATCTTTATAACTTTATGAACTAACTCATTAATATCAACATAACTTTGAAGATCAACATGGTAAGCTAGTTCGGAACCCATACCTCAAAGAAACCTCTCAATGGTTGAGTCGGGATCTTCTTGAACATTGTCCTTTATCATAAGGGCCTCCATCTTATTGTAGTATTCTTCCACTGGTCGACTGCCTTGCACAAGTGAGTGCAATTTGTGATTGAGCTCACGAGTGTAATGTGAAAGAACATACTTTTTTCTCATGAGAACTTTTATTTGATTCCAAGTCTGGATTGGTCTTTCACAATCTTGGCGTCTAGTTTTCACTACCTCATCCCACCATAAGCTAGCATAATTCTTTAGATGCATGAAGGCTAGGCAATACGTTTTATCCTCGGGATAATCATTGTCTTCAAAGAAGTGATCTAGATCTCGGACTCAATCAAAATATGCTTCCGGATCTGCCTTTCCATGAAAAGTAGGTATGTTTTGTTTAACAGAACCAACAGCAAGTTCGGACATTTTACCCCTTTTAGAAGATTCTGAGAACTCCTCCTCCCCATCCTCATCAATGGATGCATCATCTTAATAAAGGATTTTTCGTGAGGTGGAACTCTTAGATGCGGTTTGCTTAGATTCGGCTTGTATGTTGTCAATTTTGATGTTCAACTGTTTGATCATGTCAAAGATCACATCATTAGCTAACTTTTGGTCTACTTGTGATGTCAGTTGTTCATCCCCTTTCTCCATTGCTACCTGCAAGTTAGTAAAGAAAAACGCAAGAATATGTATAGATATAGCTCACGGGTTCTCACTATATGGTGAGTAGGTACCCTTCTCTCTATTGTATTGGCTTTTCCCGTGTATTTCCTAGCTAATACTCTCAAGTAATGAATGTGTTAGAATTATTGAGACTTACTGGGGACGAGCTGTCGCGGCTCTCCAATTTAACCCAAATTTACCAAACTAATGTAGTAGTGGCAAGTGGGATCGTATCCAACAGGGAGAGGATGGTTGTCAAGAGTTAATACACTGATAGAATAAAAGTTATAGAACAGCACAATACGAACAAGCAAATGGAATGAGATACGGGAAGTCAATAGAGAGGAATGTGTTGCCTTGAAGGAGAACAATGTGTATGGACCTTTCTCTTGCTATCACTGACGGACTTGTGTAGACATATGTGAAGGGACATTACTGCTAGAGAACTAAGGTTGATTAACTTGGTAGTTCTCACAACCCTCGTTCTCAAATCTCCCGAACTTCCCTTGGTAGGGCAAGTCCTTGGCTCGAGTCAGACTCCTCCCAGATCCCAATTCCTATAATGCCTAATCTAATTTGATTCCTGACTATCTCCCTTGGTAGGCAGCTACCCAGTTCACAACTTCGACTAACAATACGAGAACCCTCTTAGGCCTTCGCTAAAGATTGACATTGACTGTCAGTGGATACCGCACAACCAAGATCGCAACGTCTCACAAGACCTAAGATTCACATATACATGTTTACAATCAGATTATGTCATGGTTGAATGCCAAGGGAATATTCACACCGACCTCAGTGGGTACCACAGACCTAAATGTGAAGTTAATCTAGAGTGCAAATCATCAAACACAACGAATGCAGAAATGTAGACATGAAATTCATCCACACATACAAGATAAATTCTAAACAGATGTCTCAAACAAGATTGAATCCATACAATTGACCCCTTAGGCAACACTAAAAGTCTAGTCGATCATATTGATCGGCTGATATCCCATGATTTACAAAATAGAACTTCTAATCCTGATCTAGGATTTTTCTTCCTGATCTCTCACTTTCTTCTCTGATTTTTCCTCTCTTTCTTCCTTCCGCCTCTTTTTCAGTTTCAGCGGCTTTTCCTCCCTTTTATAGTCTTCCCTTGATGATTTGCCTAATAAGATTCCTAGAAGTTTCATTCTATTGCGGAAATGCCGCTACGTGTATACAAATATGAAATAGAACTGAAGTGAGGACACGTGTTAAAGTCAAGTCTTAACAGTTAAGAATAATCAAAGCATTTAATCAAACAGTTAGAGGCCGTGAGAAAGACATGTCGTATGCTTTGCTTGTGTGAGCTTAAGCTTGTGTGTGCTATATGCAAAGGTTGAGAGAGTAGTGTTTGTGCAAGTGTGCAAATGATGAAGTGAGCAGAGAATGTACAAAAGTATGAAGATATGAAAATGCATGAAAATGAAACATGAAACGTGCATGTGTGTGGTGTGAGTGGTGCGGGCGCATAGTGCGCCCGCACTGTGTATGTGTGTGTGGTGCGGCCGCACCGTGAAAGGTGTGTGTGGTGTGGGCGCACCGTGTTATGTGTGTGTGTGTGTTTGTGTAGTGTGGTGTGTATTTGTGACGTGTGTGTTGAGAGTTTGTGAGGTGCAAGAGTGTGAGGTTATGTGAGTGTGAGTTGTGTGCCGTGACTTTCATGAGTTGTGACTTTTGTGAGTAGTGAGTTGTGACTTGAGTAAATAGTGAATTGTGACTTGATTGAATAAATGCAACACTTTGTAACTAAATTCGCAGCACTTAAGTCAATCTCCACAACACTCAATTGTAATCAATCTAACACACAAGTCACGTAATCAAGCATCGATTCACAAGTTATTCCAGGCAAGAGACTAACAAAACGGAGCAAATAAGTCGGCACAATACTGACTTATCATCCCCCCACACTTGAATCTTTGCTAGTCCCGAGCAAAGTAAAGCAATAACGAAGCTCTTGTCCATCCCACATTCAAACACTCACAACCTCATCGACAGTCCATTTCCAAGATTTTCCCATGCAACAAGACAGTTATAAGCAGTGAGTTTACAGTTCAAACAACTTACACAAATTGTCGGGTAAGGTGAAACGAATAAAGACCAAATCGTCAGCGTGGAGTGTGTGCTAAGAGTTTATCGTGCTCCCTCACATTGTCTATGCAAAGTACTCAAGTAGACACTTAACAATAATTCTTGCACTACAATCTGTTGTCCACACACACGAAAACTTTAAACCTTAAAAGATAAGAGCTATAAGTTGTCTATGCTAAGCTTACTGGGGTTTTTCCCCTGGGGTTTCCCTATTATTCAATGCACATTGGTGCTTATTATTGATGCCAGGGTTCTGTGGCTCTTTTTTCCCTTTATTTGCATAATTCCACACAACTTTGTGTTCATGTGTGTTTTCAATAGACTATATAATCAGAATGCAAGAATAAGTGTATACGAGTAGAAAGTACATACAAGTGAAGAATCACAAGCTCTCTCCTATGTCAACATTGGTGCTGGCGTTTCTATCTTACTTTAACATCGCACTTTGCACAACAATTTGTATGCATCAAATGTATACTGTAAAACTTCACAAAAAATTTCGCATACATCAGAAAGGTAAAGTTTATGGACTTGATGATGAGGTTTGGAGTGCGAGTGCATTTAGGGCGTGCGGGTGTGCCAATTTGAGTAAGCCATGGAAAATTTCACAACACAACAACAAACAATACACGTTTATCCCAGCATGAAAATTTAAAGCACACTTACAAGGTCAGTGCTGATCACTGACTTGTTTCATCCCTCCACACAACAATCACAAAGAAAACAAAAACACACCACCTAAAATACTACTAATATAATAAACACCACCTCCTGTCCCCGCAACATATAACACACACATAAAGGAAATTCCAAAGCAAAGGCACTAAGCCTCACAGACACAAGCATAAAGCAAAGCTCAACCGCCAATATACACCAAGACATGCATGTCTCCCCCACACACTTGAAATCAACAATGGTCCCCATTGTGAGAAAGGAAGGAGACTACCCAAATTAAGTGCCTGGCGACTGATTTTGGTTGGTAAAGTGAGAGAAACCCGGGAAAGCAGGTTGCGCATTACTGGATCCAGCATTTGTACTCATCCATTGCTGCATGATCACTCTGGTGCTGGATGTGTCCACAATCATTCGGGCTTTGTTATCCATCTCTTCCAGTGGAGGGAAATGAGAGTTGGGCTCCCGGGATTAATGGTGGTGTACCATCATCAGGTTAAGGTTGTGGATTTCAGTTCGACACTGGGTGATCTTGTTTTCTATTGTTGTCCACTGAGTGGTGTGTGCCTTCACTATCGAGTCCAGTCTTGACCCTAGAATTCCCATACAATTTGTCAACCCCGTCCATTTTCCTTCCATTTCGTCAATGTGGTGCATGAGGGATTGATGTTGGGTTTGAAATGATGTTTGTAATCCCTCCAGTGTGTGATGCATATTGTGGAAGTTGTTAAGACTCTGAGAAGGTTGCTGGTTCGGGATGGGTCGGTTCGGCTCGTTTGGGCCCTGTTCCTCATCACTGTCATCCATTGTCTGTTCTGTCACTGCCCGTGCTCTTCCCTTGCCTCTTCCTCTCGTTGTTTTCTGTCCGTCTTCTCTGTACTCTGATAATGCTTAAGTTGGCCATCCTTAACTGGGGCTGTTGGCCTTTGACATTCTTCCCCTCCAGACACTTTTACCCATTGCTTCACGGCTTGCTCAAAGAGGAAATGCGGGAAGTACATGGCTTGACTGTGCTCGTCTATGGCGTGATTTATGTATGTGACTATGAACTTCCCCACGTCGATGGTGAGCCGATTCCTGATGGATATATTAGGAAGAGCGTGTCCTTCGAAATCCTTGTGGTGTGCGTAGTGGGCATGATACGAGAATTCACATATAAGAGCGCCATGTTTTGGCTTCCGCCGTCAGATCTTTGAATTGAACATATTTTGGTTCATCGACCTGGTTCCTCACCCATTCTGCCCCCAGAATACTCAGTGCTCGAAGGATTGTGTTTGGATTTCCACCCTCAGATATGTCAGTAAGCTCATCCCTAGTGTAGTCCTTAAGCCCATAGTGTTTGTTTACTGATTCGCTGGTGAAGTTGAGATATTTTCCTCTCAAAAATACACCTTTGGAGCTCACTTTGTTGGCGTCTGCCCCAGCCGCATTTGCATTAAATTCCTTCGCGATTGCCACATTACACAGCTCTGGTGCCACTGTTAATGACTGCAACTTATAGAATTTGATGATGTCGACATATGGCTTTTCGGTGATGGCGAATGATCTTTTTGTTGCTGGCGTCTTGTATTTCATCAGCCTCGTAATTCTCTGGAAAATACTCCTTGTCTGACTCATATTCGTCTGAGGAGGTCTCATCCACTAGGATCTTGGCTTTTCCTTTTGAGGTTTTACCTTTGGAAGTAGTTTCCGGGAGTTTGAGCAGATTTCTTTGGTGCCATTGTACCTGTCAATCACGACTTCAAAGAATTAGAGTGTGTACATTTATTCATGTTAATATTTCTGCACTTGTTATGTTTGATGATTTGCGTTCTAGGTTAACTTCACATTTAGGTCTGCGGTACCCACTGAGGTCGGTGTGAATATCCCATTGGCAATTGATCATAACATTAGTAGATTGTGAACATGCATATGTGAATCTTAGGTCATGTGAGACTTTCCGATCTTGACTGTGCGGTACCCACTGACAGTTAATATCAATCCTTCGCGTAGGTCTAAGAGAGTTCTTGTAGTGTGAGTCGAAGTTGTGAACTGGTTAGCTTCCCTACCAAGGAGAGTCTGACTCGTGCCAAGGACTTGCCCTACCAAGGGAAGTTCGGGGCGTATTGTGAGTTTGGGTTGTGAGAACTACCAAGTTGATCAATCCCAGTTCACTAGAAGTAAAAGTCTCCTCACATTTGTTTACACAAGTCGATGATTTTAGGGACAGATTGGTACACGTTGAAATCCCTCAAGGCAGTGCTCGCATACTAATCTTGCATCCATCTTTTACTTGCATTCATTCATAGTAGCTTTCATCTATCTTGTTGTCTTCATTTCATTTCATGTTTATGTATTGTTGAGTGAACAAACTGGTCTCTAAACAACCAAACCTTCCCTGTGTATACGATCCCTCTCACCACTACTACAGTAATGTTAGGGTATTTGATGAGGTGATACGACTAGCCTCCCATCAAAATGGCGCCGTTGCCGGGGAAGGCACTGTTGTTGGAGATCAGTTGTTTTATTCACTTGTTGATTTTTTTGGTGTTTTTGTCATTCTGCTTTTGTTTGATTTTCTGATTTTTTGATTTTTGGTGTGTTAGTTTTTGTGTTAGTAAATTTCGGTTTTTCTTGCTCTGTGTTCTAGTCGGTTGTATTCAAGTTGTGGTAAGTGCAGGGGATTTGGAATTTATCTGAAATTGAACTGTACACTCCACAAGAGGTCAATTATGTCTAGGTGGTTTGGGGATTCTTTTGAGCCTTATCATGATTACCCACCAGATTGGATGGATGACACACGACCAACACCTGGAATATTTGGTAACTCCTCCCCACTACGATATTATGAGACATGGCACGACCAACAACAGAGCAATGAGTCCTATCTCAAAGAAGAGCAAGACCGAGAATACATGTTGTCTCAAATTTTGGACAGGGCGGAAAGAGTTAAAACAAGGTTGGATCAAAAGAAAGAGAAGGCTCCAAAACCACTACAGAGACTTGATCACAAGAGGGCCTTAATGAGCAACTTGTGGGAACAACTTGAGACACCAGTTCGAGATGCTCAAGGCCACTCAGAAGTTATATCTCTCCTTACTGAAACACCCATTCCTAAGGAAAATCATTTTGATGTGAAGGCAATTTTTGATTGTGGTTTAAAGAGTCCAAGGGAGTTGGAGTCTACAAATGTTGGAGATGTTATGCATGAGTGCTTTGCTGATGAGTTTTTTGTGCATGAACGTTTGAGTTCTTTTGATGAGAATTATGTCTCTTGGGATGAGTTTAGTGAAGAAGAACTTAGGGCCATTTGATTTCTTACTGCCAAAATGGAGGGTGTATCTAATGTCGAGTCTGATACCAACTTTATGAATTACCATGAGAATGATGACATTGTTAGACTTCCCTTAGATACTCCTCTTGTCCTTGAATGCCCGGTGAATTGTACAGAGACACATTTCATCAACCCTGGTGTGAGCATGAATGAAAATGATACTGCACTTGTTAATGAAAATAACAACATGACCATTGAGTATTTTGTTGAGACACCAAATCATGAAATTGCGAAAGAATTTGAAACTGTAACTGGTGATCAACAAATAGAAAAGGACGAGATACCTTTGTTAGATTTGCAAAGTGAACCAAATTTTTTTAACAATGGAATGACTCCAATTGATCCATAAGTTAGTTTGAGTTGCGATGATTTAATATTCTGTAAGGAAATAGCTAACATGGTGGAAAATTGCTTTGTTGATGCATCCACTCTTGAAATTACTGATGAATGTGTTAAGATTATGGATGCACAATCTGTGGTTGAGCCTTGCAGGGTTTCAAAGCCAAAGGTGTTGGAAGAAGTGAAAGAGGTCTTTCCTATGGGGGAACATACATGGTATAAAATGGAATTTATTGAGATTGTTTCCCAGGTGCATGAGCTCTAACACCTCTTTCCTGAAAATATTTGTCAAGTTCCATACTGGAGAAAAAGGGGTGCTCATGAAAAAGGATTCTTCTGGTACAGAGATGGATACTCTGAATCTTGAAGAAGGAGGCTTTATGAATAAAGTCTAGCTGGAGACTGAATAAATCCAGAACTACTTAATCCACTTATCTTGAATAATTGATGTTTGAGTTTTTAGTCACATTTGCTTTTGTTTTGTTCATGTAGATAGTTGTCTCTGGTGTGCAGGAGCTTAAAGCAAAAGCCTCTCAAATGCCAAGTGTGGGGGTGTTGGCAAAGTGCTATTAACTGGACATATTATACACCACAATAACCCAAGGTCATGGTGTGGCACTCAGTTGCACACCATATTTTTTCTCTACTCTTTTGTACATCACAAGTCACAACTCACACTCTCGCACAATAGGTTAGGTAGCATCACCACTTTAACACCAAGTTTCTAACAAGTCACTATTCACTCATAATTGCACAGTATAAGGTATGAGCTCATTCCCTTGTGATTTATTGGACTCTATTATTTGTGGGAAATACCTTTTTAAACTTTCATGGTTTTATATGAGATGAATGTTGTCTAGTTGGTTGGACTTTCATGCATATCATAGAAAATGTGAAGTGGTGACCATGTGTGAAATTTTAAATTTCCATGAACATAGTGCATTATGGGGACGCCTTTATTGCATGGAGTTCTGCTTTGAGATGAGAAACATGGTTAGTGTGCTACATGAATATCTACTTTATATGTATAGTGAGTTGTGTGCTTTTGATGCAAGGATTCATGAGTCCAAGTGTGGGGGTGCAAAGGCTGACCAGAAAAGAGGACACAAAGGTGTTGAGCAAAGTGCCAGTGGAGTTCAAAGACTACAGTAACGAAGAAAAAGTTGAGGACAAAGACCCTCAAACCAGCAAACATTGGATGTTACAGTCTACAAACATAAGGGAGTTCCTGAACCTATTCTTTTATCTTACGTTGGGGACAATGTAAATTTTAAGTGTGGGGGATGAGGGAATGTTTGTCATGGTTTATGCCTTTGAGAATTCATATGCTTATTTTCCTCTATGAAATTTTTTTTTGCGCTTGCTTGATTAGTTATGGTTGAATTGGTGATGCTTTATTTGATGCTGTGTTGTGATGCTCGAAAAAGAAAAATTTTGCTGTAATGGTTCTAAAATGTGCCACTGATTTCGAATTCTGTTGTGTTGCTTAGGTGTGCTAAGAGAGAATTGGTGGTGGTGTAGACTATAGTAGCATTCATGTAGATTGTATGATTTTGTGTCAAGTGTGGAATGAAAGGTAGTGACTAGCACTAGCTTTATTATGTGCTAGTTGCAATGAATGTGAAAGTGTTGTATTGTGTGTTGCGTAAAAGCTGAGCTAGTCCATTTTCAACACCAACAATTACAATGCCATCGTCCAATATATCCTCACTTTTCAACCATTTTGCATGTAAATTTTTTATTAGCCAGTTTCAGAACTCATTAGATTAATACATATTGTTGGTCAAGGCATAGTGTTAAGGTAAGATAGAGATGCCAACAAATCCTTTGACATAGGAGAGAGCTTATGAATCTTTTAACTGTATGTGCATTCTACTCGTAAACATTTGTTCTTGCATTTGAGTATATAGTTTATTGAAGACACACATGAACATGAAAAAAAAAAGCAAATAAGCACTAATGTGCAGCCAAGCACCAAAGTGCGGCATGAGTTTCAAAACAATAAGCACCAATGTGCATTGAATAAGGGGGAAACCCACGGGTAGAACCCCAGTACTATTGAGGAGTTCTGTCTTTCAATTTAAATATGAAGTGTTTGTACGTGTGGACAACAGACTGTAGTGCAAGAATTTCTAATAAAGTGTTTTCTTGAGTACTTTGCATAGACATGATAAGGAAACATGAGAAACTCTCGGCACACACATCACGTTGGCAACTTGGTCTTTATTCATTGTCCCTTGATTGACAATTAGTATGAACTTGGGTGAAAGTCTGGAACTGGAAAAATGAAAAAGATTTTGTGGATGCGAAAATTTTTAAGAATGGACAGGATAGTGATATTAAAAGTGCTGTGTGTTGAAAGGCTTATAATGTTCTAGTTTGCTCGGGACGAGCAAAAGTTCAAGTGTGGGGGAGTTGATAAGTCAGTTCTATACTGACTTATATGTTATAAGTCCTTGAGCTTTTGCATGGTTTTATAGTGAAGATCTTACTTGTTTGTGTGAGTTATGTGCTAAATGTTTATGAAATGATATCTGTGGAGATTGTGAACAAGTGTTGAATTTGTGCATAAATTATGTAACGTATACATGTATTTGATTGAATGCACATTTTGACACAACTATTCTCACAACTCACAATCACACAAGAAAAGTCCCAGACACAATAAGCATATCACAAGCACACTAAAACACTAGCACACACACTTGACATGTGTGGTGCACTGATTTCTCATTCGGCAGAATGGAAAATGAACTTCAAATGAGTATATCTCTCTCAAAACTCACCCAAATGATGAGACCTATGATGTTTTGGAAAGCTCTTTGTGTGTAGTTCATTTCTTATGTTTTGACCATCTCCCAATTCATTATGCATATATGAGAAACGGGGGGTTCTTTTTAAGCACTCACCCAATTGTTAGGTCACTTACACATTTTGGGAGAATTTTTGTATCTTGAGCTACAGACATCCAATGTTGATGATTCGTAAACCTATGGAAAGCTAAGAGGGAGATCTACAACTCTTATGTTTACCACAAAGTCCAATTCCTAGCCGAAAGCCTTCAAAACCCCACAACAATATGCAGATACTGGCAGGCGCCTAGCGCGCCCGCCATGCACACCACGCACAAGGTGCGGGCGCACGGTGCGCCCGCACCTCAAACACACGCACACGGTGCGGCCGCACCTCGCACACACGAACACGTTGCGGGCGCACTCTCTCTCAGCATTGCTAGGGTTTGGTAAAATGATCATAACTTTCTCATTTTAGCTTCGAATTGAGTGATTCAAAAGGCTATGGTTAGCTAAGAGTCTTGGCTACAACTTTACTGTTTTATGTTTTCTCATAATCGAAATGAATCAGGGGCGTAATTGGTGAGAACGATAAGCCTGTGCAATCGCTCACTCATTCTCATGCACTTTCATTCGTACACACTTGCAAATAGTCATGTATTCACTACTCACACACCTCACAAACACACACTAACACACTACACAAACACACACACACATATCACCATGCGGCCGCACCACACGCACACATACACAGTGCGGGCGCATCTCACACCACACACATGCACATTTTATTATTTTTCCTTTCATGCATTTTCATATGTTCACGTTTTGTACATTCTCTGCAACTAGCACATAATAAGTCGTATCACCTCATCAAATACCCTAACACTACTGTAGTATTGGTGAGAGAAATCGTATCCACAGGGAAGGTTTGGTTGTTTAGAGACCAGTTTGTTCACTCAACAATACATAAACATGAAATGAAATAAAGACAACAAGATAGATGAAAGCTACTATGAATGAATGCAAGTTAAGAATGGATGCAAGGTTAGTATGCAAGCGCTGCCTTGAGGGATTTCAACGTGTACCGATCTCTCCCTAAAATCATCGACTTGTGTAAACAAACGTGAGGGGACTTTTACTGCTAGTGAACTGGGATTGATCAACTTGGTAGTTCTCACAACCCAGACTCACAATACTCCCCGAACTTCCCTTGGTAGGGCAAGTCCTTGGCACGAGTCAGACTCTCCCAGATCCCAAATTCTCCTAACACAAATCTAATTCGATTCCTGGCCATCTCCCTTGGTAGGGCAGCTAACCAGTTCACAACTTCGACTCACACTACAAGAACTCTCTTAGACCTACGCGAAGGATTGATATTAACTGTCAGTGGGTACCGCACAGTCAAGATCGCAAAGTCTCACAAGACATAAGATTCACATATGCATGTTCACAATCTACTAATGTTATGATCAATTGCCAATGGGATATTCACACCGACCTCAGTGGGTACCGCAGGCCTAAATGTGAAGTTAATCTAGAGTGCAAATCATCAAACATAACAAGTGCAGAAATATGAACATGAATAACACAGATATAATTCATGAAAAATGTCTCAAATAAGTCGAGATCTGTACAGTCGAGCCCACAAGACAGCAAAATGTGTGAAAGGGAAAAGAAAGAGAAAAATCTAATCTAAACTATGAACCATAATCTAAGGATGCTATGCTCTATGTGCGGCCGCTCTCTCCTCTCCCCCCGGCTCTCCTCTCTTGGTCTCCTCTCTTCCTTTTATACTTTTGCGCAGATGTCTCGGCCTAGTGAGGTTCCTGGAACTTTCCTTCCTTTAAGGAGATGCCGACACGTGCCTGCAGATATTAATCAAGACTGAGGTGAAGACACGTGTCTAGCACTAAACTTAATGACCAAGAATTCTCAATGCAAGATATCAAACATTTGGTTCCCATGAGGGAGATGTGTCAATTGCTTTGATTGTGTGAGCTTAAGGTTGTGTGTGCCATATGCAAAGGTTGAGAGAGTAGTGCATGTGCAAGTGTGCAAATGGTGAAGTGAGCAGAGAATGTACAAAAGTATGAAGATATGAAAATGCATGAAAATAAAACATGAAACTTGCATGTGTGTGGTGTGAGTGGTGCGGGCGCATGGTGCGCCCGCACTGTGTATGTGTGTGTGGTGCGGCCGCATGGTGCGGCCGCACCGTGTGGGTGTGTGTGCCATGCGGCCGCATACCGTGTTATGTGTTTGTGTGTTTGTGTAGTGTGTTAGTGTGTGTTTGTGAGGTGTGTGCTGAGAGTTTGTGAGGTGCAAGAGTGTGAGGTTATGTGAGTGTGAGTTGTGTGCCGTGACTTTCATGAGTTGTGACTTTTGTGAGTAGTAAGTTGTGACCTGAGTGAATAGTGAATTGTGACTTGAGTGAATAAATGCAACACTTTGTAACTAAATTCGCAGCACTCAAGTCAATCTCTACAACACTCAATTGTAATCAATATAACACACAAGTCACGTAATCAAGCATCGATTCACAAGTTATTCCCGACAACGGCACCAAAAATTGGTGACGAGCTGTCGCGGCTCTCGAATTTAAACAAAATTTACCAAACTAATGTAGTAGTGGCAAGTGGGATAGTATCCAACAGGGAGAGGATGGTTGTCAAGAGTTAATACAATGATAGAATAAAAGTGATAGAACAGCACAATACGAACAAGCAAAGGGAATGAGATACGGGAAGTCAATAGAGAGGAATGTGTTGCCTTGAAGGAGAACAATGTGTATGGACCTTTCTCTTGCTATCACTGACGGACTTGTGTAGACATATGTGAAGGGACTTTACTGCTAGAGAACTAAGGTTGATTAACTTGGTAGTTCTCACAACTCGTTCTCAAATCTCCCCAAACATCCCTTGGTAGGGCAAGTCCTTGGCTCGAGTCAGACTCTCCCAGATCCCAATTCCTATAATGCTAATCTAATTCAATTCCTGACTATCTCCCTTGGTAGGGCAGCTACCCAGTTCACAACTTCGACTAACAATATGAGAAACCTCTTAGGCCTTCGCTAGAGATCGACATTGACTGTCACTGGATACCGCATAACCAAGATCGCAACGTCTCACAAGACCTAAGATTCACATATGCATGTTTACAATCAGATTATGTCATGGTTGATTGCCAAGGGAATATTCACACCGACCTCAGTGGGTACCGCAGACCTAAATTTTAAGTTAATCTAGAGTGAAAATCAGCAAACACAACGAATGCAGAAATGTAGACATGAAATTCATCCACACATACAAGATAAATTCTGAACAGATGTCTCAAACAAGATTGAATCCATACTATTGACCCCTCAGGCAACACTAAAAGTCTAGTCGATCATATTGATCGGCTGATATCCAATGATTTACAAAATAGAACTTCTAATCCTGATCTAGGGTTTTTCTTCCTGATCTCTCGCTTTCTTATCTGATTTTTCCTCTCTTTCTTCCTTCCGCCTCTTTTTCGGCTTCAGCGGCTTTTCCTCCCTTTTATAGTCTTCCCTTGATGATTTGTCTCGTAAGATTCCTGGAAGTTTCCTTCTCTTGCGGAAATGCCGGCACATGTCTACAAATATGAAATAGAACTGAAGTGAGGACACGTGTTAAAGTCAAGTCTTAACAGTTAAGAATAATCAAAGCATTTAATCTAACAGTTAGAGGCCGTGAGAAAGACATGCCGTATACTTTGCTTGTGTGAGCTTAAGCTTGTGTGTGCTATGTGCAAAGGTTGAGAGAGTAGTGTTTGTGCAAGTGTGCAAATGATGAAGTGAGCAGAGAATGTACAAAAGTATGAAGATATGAAAATGCATGAAAATGAAACATGAAACGTGCATGTGTGTGGTGTGAGTGGTGCGGGCGCATGGTGCGCCCGCACTGTGTATGTGCGTGTTGTGCGGCCGCACCGTGTGGGTGTGTGTGTGGTGCGGCCGCATGGTGCTGCCGCACCGTGAAAGGTGTGTCATGCGGCCGCACCGTGTTATGTGTGTGTGTGTGTTTGGGTAGTGTGTTAGTGTGTGTTTGTGAGGTGTGTGCTGAGTGTTTGTGAGGTGCAAGAGTGTGAGGTTATGTGAGTGTGAGTTGTGTGCCGTCACTTTCATGAGTTGTGACTTTTGTGAGTAGTGAGTTGTGACTTGAGTGAATAGTGAATTGTGACTTGAGTGAATAAATGCAACACTTTGTAACTAAATTCGCAGCACTCAAGTCAATCTCCACAACGCTCAATTGAAATCAATATAACACACAAGTCCCGTATTCAAGCATCGATTCACAAGTTATTCTAGGCTAGAGACTAACAAAACAGAGCAAATAAGTCGGCACAATACCGACTTATCACTTACCGAGTTCGATGACTTATAGAACAAGTCTCAACCAATAAGTTCCACAACAAAATTTACACAAGTGAAATCCAAAGAGAACAAAGAAAACACGTCACAAGATTATTTACTTTACTTGTTGGTGTAACTTGATTTAACTTCAGAATCTAAAGAAAACAGAAAATAGACTCAAAGACGAAAAGGTAGCAATTTAAATCACATGATTCCGATTAGTATTGAGCAAGATATGGCAGTTTGAATATGGTGATCTTTTTTTTGGAAACAAGCTTAGAACCTTTTAGGAAACAAGTTGCCAAAACAAATTTTTCTTTCCTTTTTGTCCGACTTTCTAAATTTGAATTGGACCAATTGCCTTTGGGCTGTATTTTACTTGGTCTTTCTCTTTTTTTTGAATAATAACGTCAATATATATATTTTTTTACGTAAACCCCCTTTTTTTTAACTTTCGGACAAGAAGACTTAAATTTCAGCAACAAATATTTTCCAAGATCTCACCAAGTATTTCGAATTTGAAGATGCCAATTTAACAAGATATCCAAGATTTACAACAAGGATCAAGAATCTGGCTCAAGAATCAAATTTCAACAACTTTAGAATTTTCAAGAATTTCAAGAAGTTCAAGAAAGTCTCCAAGAACTAATTTTTTTTTACTTTCAACAAAAACTCAACTAAAACACACAATGTTATAGAGGCAATAAATAAGACAACACAAAAGAAAGAATGACAATTGGAAGAAAAATAAGGAAGTTTGAAATTGAACCGAATTGAAACCCTAATGTTTTTTGACGTGTGACACAACAATGAAAACACAAGAATTCAGCACTATAATGAACAATAAAATAATGCAGAATTGACGCGAAAACAACGCAAGAACAACAGCAACAAGGATCGACACAAAAAGCAAGAAACGCAAAAACAAGACAAAACCGAAACTAGAAGTTTAAAGACTCAAAAGTAACAAAACCTGAATTTGGAAGAAAAGCCGATTTGCTCTGATACCACTTGATACTGATGGTATAGAATTCAGATCCTAGACCATGCGAAATCTACCTCCTTTGGATCGTTGCTCACCAAATCACCAAACAAGAACAAACTAAACAAGACACATGCGGAAATTAACAAACAGAAATTAAAGATATTGACACGAAAAGGAATGATATGAAGTAATCAAACCCCTACGTATTGAACAAAATGATTCGGCCAACTCATGTAAATCAAGAGTTAAACAAAATCAGTTTGGCTTGTTCTTAAAATCAAGAACTTGTAAGTTCACCTAAAGGTCTTAGCTTCTAGGTTCACGATTCTTATGAAATTTTTCACAACTTTTTCGCGGCTGAAATTTCTTTAGCAAAGCTAAAATTATCAAAATTCATCTTATGAAAAACATCAAACAACCTCTCCTTAAATAAGGAAGAGTTTCGGCCAAAAAAGAAAAGGAAACAAGAGACTCTAATGGAAACCAAGTACAACTTGACTTCTTAACTAACTAACTAACTTAGTTTCCTAAAACATGACAAAGCAAAACACGGTTTTGCTTCCTCAAAAAGACACGCTTAAACCTCCTAAAAAGTAGGAGTTCAATTTCCTAAAAATTGAAGCACACGGTTTTATCCTCTAAGAGGCAAAAACCAAATTGACTTCTTAAGTTTCCTAAACTTGTACTTGCCATTATCATGCAAGATAATTGGGCCAAGTAATCAACTTATTAATTAATTAATTAAAGCCCACATTAAGGTTCGGACTTAATTAATTAACAACAAAATAAATCCTATAGATTAAAATGGCGTGATCCAATAATTCAAAGCCCAAGCACGCCTTCATATTGGTCTTCGATGTGATTGATCCATGAATACTCTTCAATGTTGAATTTCCTTAAGCTCCAATGTAGAACTCTTAGAAAACTTCTTCATGAATTGTGATTGAAGAGATATTCCATAAAACTCCATTGGTGGAAGATGTTTGGACCGGATCATGAAGTTCTTCAAAAACGTCTAACTCTTCACAATGAGTTGTCAATAATGTTTGCAACGCCTCCTTCATCCTCTTGCTCCTTGATCTTGTCAATGGACCATCAAGATTTGTCAATGGATGAACAATTGAAGTCGGCTTTGGCACGGACATGGGCGGATTGCTATCATTCCCTCCCTCCTTGAAGCACCTACATCAAACAAAGATAAATCAAAAACATTAAATATAGATGACACATTGCCATACTCACTAGGAAGTTCAATCTTGTAAGCATTATCTCCAATCCTTTCCAAAACACGAAAAGGACCATCTTCTCTTGGATGAAGCTTAGATTTCCTTCTTTCAGGAAACCGTTCCTTCCTTAAGTGAATCCAAACCCAATCACCAGGTTCAAAAATCACGTGCTTCCTGCCCTTATTGGCTTACTTAGAATATTGTTCATTACGCCTCTCAATTGTGTTTCGAACCCTTTCATGTAACTCCTTAACAAAATCAGCTTTCTTTTTACCTTCAACATTAACAAACTCATTAATAGGAAGAGGCAAAATATCTAGTGGAGTTAAAGGATTAAAACCATAAACAACTTCAAAAGAAAAGCAATTATGATAGCAATCCGTCCATGTCCATGCCAAAGCCGAATCCGTCCATGTCCATGCCAAAGCCGACTCCACTTGATCATCCATTGACAAATCTTGATGTTCCAATGACGAGGTCAAAGAGCAAAAGGATGAATGAAGCATTACAAGCATTATTGATAACTTATAATAAAGATATGGACGTTTTTGAAGCAAATAATATTTCGATCCAAGCATCTTCCAACAATGAAGTTATTTTGAGTTTCTGTTCAATCACAATCCATGAAGAGATGGATCAATCACATTGAAGACCAAGAAGACGTGCTTGGGCTTTACTTAATGGATCACGCCATTTGTTAAGCATTTTTTAGTGTTTAATTAGTATTTTATTTTATGTAATTTTAAGCCCATGATGACGTTAATATTTAGTATTATTGGGGCTTGGAATTTCGAGTTTAATGTGTCATTACTTGGCCCAATTATCGTACATGATAATGGCACGTAAAAGTTTAGGAAACTAAAGAAGTCAATTTGGTTTTTACCTCTTTAAAAGTTTAGGAAACTAGTCTCCTACTTTTTATGGAAATTAAGGAAAGTAAATTCCTACAATTTAAGAGCTAGGCGTGTTTTGTTTTTGGGAAGCCAAAAACGTTTTTTACTAGCTTGTTAGAATTAGGAAAGTTCCTACTTTGTAGGAGATTTTTGGCAATTATCTCTAATCGGAAAAATGCCAAGCATTGAGTATTTTTGTAGCCTATATAAAGGCACCCTTATTCACGATTTTAAGATATGTTGAAATTTAAGAAATTTATCTTTGCTAAAGTGTTTGCGCAGCCCTAAAAAGTTGTGAAACAAAACGTGAATAATTCTTCTAAGTTTAGTTGAATTTCATATGACCGTGAACCTATAAGTTAAGACCTTTAGGTGAACTTACCCGTTCTAGATTTAAAAAACAAGCCAAACTGATAAAGTTTAACTCATGAATTTTAATAGGTTAGACCGGATCTTTTTGTGTTAATACGTGGGTGTTTGATTAATTTCAATCAAATCAATTCTTGTCAATATCTTTAAAGTTTTCTGTTTTGTTATTCCACATATTTTCTTGTTGTTCTTGGTTCAAATTTGGTGAGCAACGATCCTAAGGTGTGGATTTCGTGTGGCTTGGAGTTCAGATTCTTGGCCATCTCGTATCAATTGGTATCAGAGAAAAGGTCATCTTCCAAATTCAGGTTTTTAATTTTCATTTTTTTAGTCTTGTTTTCTTCTCGGTTCTTGTTGTGTCTTTTGCGTCATTCTTGTGTTGTTTTGAGTCGTTATTTGCTGCTGTCTTTTGCGTTCTGATTGGTGTCAATTCTATATTGTTTTGTTCATCATCAGTGTGGAATTCTTGAGTTTTCATTGCTATCTTACACGTCAAAATTGCTTGGGTTTCATCATAAAAATTAGGGTTCTTCGATTAGGGTTTCATTCGGAAAAATTGCATAACTTGATTGATTTTCATCCGAATTCGTTTCTTTCTTTTGTGTTGTCTTCTTTATTGTCTCTTCATCATCTTGAGTTCTTATCAAATTTTACCGCATCCGAAAAAGATTAGTTCTTGAAGACTTTCTTGAACTTCTTGAATTTCTTGAAATTCCGAAGGCACTAAATTTGAAATCTTGAGCTTGAATATTTTTCTTTACATTGAATCTTGGATATCCTGTTTAGTTGGCATTTGCAAATTCGAAGTTCTTGGAGATATATTGAGGATTGGACACCAAAAAAAGGGCCGAATGAAAAAAAAAAGTGTCCTTCCAGAAATTTAGGTTCGGACGGTCATCAGCGTCCGAAACATGCGTTCAAAACTTTGCAAAAAAAATTCAAGCCCAAGAATTTTATGTTCGGACAGTCATTAGCGTCCGAAACAGGCGTCCGAAACTTTGTCAAAAATTTCACCTTGCAGTAGTTTAGGTTCGGACGGTGCCAGGTGTCCGAAACAAGCTTCCGAAACTTAAAAGTGCCATATCTTGCTCAATTTTAATCGGAATTAAGTGATTCAAAAAGCCATCTTCTTGTCTTAGAGTCTACTTTCTGTTTTTCTTAGATTCTGAAGTTAAATCAAGTTACCCACACGTGATCTAAATATTCTTGTGACGTGTTTTCTTTAACTATTCTTCGGTTTCTACTTGTGTTAATTTTTGTTGTGAAACTTATTGGTTGAGACGTGTTCTTATAATCATTAAACCAGTAAGATTCATAGTTTGAGAGTAATTAGCATAGGATATATAAGAGAAAAGCAATCACACTAGAGAGGAGTGAACTACTCACCCAAATAGTGAGAGCCCAAGAGGATTATATTTCTGTTTTTTTCTTATTTTCTATACTAACTTGCAGGAACAATGGAGGGAGATGGAAAAACTCCTCAAGAAAAACCCCAAGTGGATAAAAAATTCACTAATGATGTCATTTTTGACATGATCCGAAAGCTACAACTCCAACTTGATAACATGTCATCTACATCACGACCACTAAAAGGTTTCCCTTCACGGAAAATTGAGTTTGATTCCAATGATGATGAGGAGGAGAACATGGAATCTTTTAAGAAAGGTGACAAGTCTAAAATTTCAATTACTTTTGTTAAACTAACAATTCCAACATTTCATGGAAAGGCAGATCCCGAAGCATATTTTGATTGGGTTAGAGAGCTAGATCACTTCTTTGAAGGCCATGATTATCCAGAAAAAGAGAAGTACCGACTTGCCTTCATGCACCTCAAGGATTATGCTAGTCTATGATGGGATGAGGTTGTTCGAACTAGGCGTCAAGATGGTGAAAGTCCAATCAAAACTTGGAGCAAAATGAAAATGCTTATGAGAAAAAAGTATGTTCCTTCTCATTACAACCGTGAATTGAATCAAAAATTGCACTCTCTTGTGCAAGAAAATAGATCGGTAGAAGAGTACTATCATGAGATGGAAGCTTTGAAGATTAAGGCCAATGTACAACAAGATCATGATTCTACAATTGAAAGGTTTCTCCGAGGTATGAGTTCTGATTTAGCTTACCATGTGGATTTACAAAGTTATGTTGACATTAATGAGCTTGTTCATAAAGCTATTCAGATTGAAAGGCACATGAAAGGAAAGAATAAGTTCACACAGCCATCACCTCCATTGCGACAAGATCAAAAGCCGAATGTGTCTCCTTTCACTCCTTCAACAAAACTGCGTCCATTCAGTTCAAATCAGACTTCAAGTGCACCATCTAATGTCCCAAAAACAATTTCCAAAGCTGCCCGCACTGTGTATGTGTGTGTGGTGCGGCAGCATGGTGCGGCCGCACCGTGAAAGGTGTGTGTGGTGCGGCCGCACCGTGTTATGTGTGTGTGTGTGTTTGAGTAGTGTGGTGTGTATTTGTGAGGTGTGTGCTGAGAGTTTGTGAGGTGCAAGAGTGTGAGGTTATGTGAGTGTGAGTTGTGTGCCGTGACTTTCATGAGTTGTGACTTTTGTGAGTAGTGAGTTGTGACTTGAGTGAATAGTGAAATGTGACTTGATTGAATAAATGCAACACTTTGTAACTAAATTCGCAGCACTCAAGTCAATCTCCACAACACTCAATTGTAATCAATATAACACACAAGTCACGTAATCAAGCATCGATTCACAAGTTATTCCAGGCAAGAGACTAACAAAACAGAGCAAATAAGTCGGCACAATACCGACTTATCATCCCCCCACACTTGAATCTTTGCTAGTCCCGAGCAAAGTAAAGCAATAACGAAGCTCTTGTCCATCCCACATTCAAACACTCACAACCTCATCGACAGTCCATTTCCAAGATTTTCGCATGCAACAAGAAAGTTATGACCAGTGAGTTTACAGTTCATCCAACTTACACAAATTGTCGGGTAAGGTGAAACGAATAACGACCAAATCGTCAGCGTGGAGTGTGTGCTGAGAGTTTCTCATGCTCCCTCACATTGTCTATGCAAAGTACTCAAGTAGACACTTAACAATAATTCTTGCACTACAATCTGTTGTCCACACACACGAATACTTTAATCCTTAAAAGATAAGAGCTATAAGTTATCTATGCTAAGCTTACTGGGGTTTTTCCCCTGGGGTTTCCCCCCTTATTCAATGCACATTGGTGCTTATTATTGATGCCAGGGTTCTGTGGCTCTTTTTTCCCTTTATTTGCATAATTCCACACAACTTTGTGTTCATATGTGTCTTCAATAGAATTTGTTGAGATTATGGATGCACAATCTATGGTTGAGCCTTGCAGGGTTTCAAAGCCAAAGGTGGTAGAAGAAGTGAAAGAGGTCTTTCCTATAGGGGAACATAAATGGTATAAAATGGAATTTATTGAGATTGTTTCCCACGTGCATGAGCTCCAACACCTTTTTCCTGAAAATATTTGTCAAGTTCCATACTGGAGAAAAAAGGCTGCTCATGAAAAAGGATTCTTCTGGTACACAGATGGATACTCTGAATCTTGAAGAAGGAGGCTTCATGAATAAAGTCTAGCTGGAGATTGAATAAATCCAGAACTACTTAATCCACTTCTCTTGAATAATTGATGTTTGAGTTTTTAGTCACTTTTGCTTTTGTTTTGTTCATGTAGATAGTTGTCTCTGGTGTGCAGGAGCTTAAAGCAAAAGCCTCTCAAATGCCAAGTGTGGGGGTGTTGGCAAAGTGCTATTAATTGGACATATTATACACCACCATGACCCAAGGTCATGGTGTGGCACTCACTTGCACACCACATTTTTTCTCTACTCTTTTGTACATCACAAGTCACAACTCACACTCTTGCACTATAGGTTAGGTAGCATCACCACTTTAACACCAATTTTCCAACAAGTCACTATTTACTCATAATTGCATAGTATAAGGTATGAGCTCATTCCCTTGTGATTTATTGGACTCTATTATTTGTGAGAAATACCTTTTTAAACTTTCATGGTTTTATATGAGATGAATGTTGTCCAGTTGGTTGGACTTTCATGCATATCATATAAAATGTGAAGTGGTGACCATGTGTGAAATTTTAAATTTCCATGAACATAGTGCATTATGGGGACGCCTTTATTGCATGGAGTTCTGCTTTGAGATGAGAAACATGGTTAGTGTGCTACATGAATATCTGCTTTATATGTATAGTGAGTTGTGTGCTTTTGATGCAAGGATTCATGAGTCCAAGTGTCGGGGTGCATAGGCTGACCAGAAAAGAGGACACAAAGGTGTTGAGCAAAGTGCAAGTGGAGTTCAAAGACTACAGTAATGAAGGAAAAGTTGAGGACAAAGGCACTCAAACCAGCAAACATTGGATGTTACAGTCTACAAACATAAAGGAGTTCCTAAACCTATTCTTTTATCTTACATTGGGGACAATGTAAATTTTCAGTGTGGGGAAGGAGGGAATGTTTGCCATGGTTTATGCCTTTGAGAATTCATATGCTTATTTTCCTCTAAGAATTTTTTTTTTTGCGCTTGCTTGATTAGTTATGGTTGAATTGGTGATGCTTTATTTGATGCTGTGTTGTGATGCTCGAAAAAGAAAAATTTTGCTGTAATGGTTCTAAAATGTGCCTCTGATTTCAAATTCTGTTGTGTTGCTTAGGTGTGCTAAGAGAGAATTGGTGGTGGTGTAGAGTATAGTAGCATTCATGTAGGTTGTATGATTTTGTGTCAAGTGTGGAATAAAAGGTAGTGACTAGCACTAGCCTTATTATGTGCTAGTTGCAATGAATGTGAAAGTGTTGTATTGTGTGTTGCGTAAAAGCTGAGCTAGTCCATTTTCAACACCAGCAATTACAATGCCATCGTCCAATATATCCTCACTTTTCAACCATTTTGCATGTAAATTTTTTATTAGCCAGTTTCAGAACTCATTAGATTAATACATATTGTTGGTCAAGGCATAGTGTTAAGGTAAGATAGAGATGCCAACAAATCCTTTGACATAGGAGAGAGCTTATGAATCTTTTAACTGTATGTGCATTCTACTCGTAAACATTTGTTCTTGCATTTGAGTATATATTCTATTGAAGGCACACATGAACATGAAAAAAAAAACAAATAAGCACTAATGTGCAGCCAAGCACCAAAGTGCGGCATGAGTTTCAAAACAATAAGCACTAATGTGCATTGAATAAGGGGGAAACCCCAGGGTAAAACCCCAGTACTATTGAGGAGTTCTGTCTTTCAATTTAAATATGAAGTGTTTGTATGTGTGGACAACAGACTGTAGTGCAAGAATTTCTAATAAAGTGTTTTCTTGAGTACTTTGCATAGACATGATAAGGAAACATGAGAAACTCTCGGCGCACACATGACGTTGGCAACTTGGTCTTTATTCATTGTCCCTTGATTGACAATTAGTATGAACTTGGGTGAAAGTTTGGAACTGGAAAAATGAAAAAGATTTTGTGGATGCGAAAACTTTTAAGAACGGACAGGATAGTGATATTAAAAGTGCTGTGTGTTGAAAATGGTAGAAAGGCTTATAATGTTCTAGTTTGCTCAGGTCGAGCAAAAGTTCAAGTGTTGGGGAGTTGATAAGTCAATTCTATACTGACTTTTATGTTATAAGTCCTTGAGCTTTTGCATGGTTTTATAGTGAAGATCTTACTTGTTTGTGTGAGTTATGTGCTAAATGTTTATGAAATGATATCTGTGGAGATTGTGAACAAGTGTTGAATTTGTGCATAAATTATGTAACGTATACATGTATTTGATTGAATGCACATTTTGACACAACTATTCTCACAACTCACAATCACACAAGAAAAGTCCCAGACACAATAAGCATATCACAAGCACACTAAAACACTAGCACACACACTTGACATGTGTGGTGCGCTGATTTCTCATTCGGCAGAATGGAAAATGAACTTCAAATGAGTATATCTCTCTCAAAACTCACCCAAATGATGAGACCTATGATGTTTTGGAAAGCTCTTTGTGTGTAGTTCATTTCTTATGTTTTGACCATCTCCCAATTCATTATGCATATATGAGAAACGGGGGGTTCCTTTTAAGCACTCACCCAATTGTTAGGTCACTGACGCATTTTGGGAGAATTTTTGTATCTTGAGCTACTGACATCCAATGTTGGTGATTCGTAAACCTATGGAAAGCTAAGAGGGAGATCTACAACTCTTATGTTTACCAGAAAGTCCAATTCCTAGCCGAAAGCCTTCAAAACCCCACAACACTATGCACATACTGGCAGGCGCCTAGCGCGCCCGCCTTGCACACCACGCACAAGGTGCGGGCGCACCTCACACACACGCACACGGTGCGGCCGCACCTCGCACACACCACACGTTGCGGGCGCACTCTCTCTCAGCATTGCCAGGGTTTGGTACAATGATCATAACTTTCTTATTTTAGCTCCGAATTGAGTGATTCAAAAGGCTATGGTTAGCTAAGAGTCTTGGCTACAACTTTGCTGTTTTATGTTTTCTCAGGGGCGTAATCGGTGAGAACGATAAGCCTGTGCAATCGCTCACTCATTCTCATGCACTTTCATTCGCACACACTTGCAAATAGTCATGCATTCACTACTCACACACCTCACAAACACACACTAACACACTACACAAACACACACACACATAACACCATGCGGCCGCACCACACGCACACATACACAGTGCGGGCGCACCATGCACCCGCACCACTCACACCACACACATGCTCATTTTATTATTTTTCCTTTCATGCATTTTCATATGTTCACGTTTTGTACATTCTCTGCAACTACCACATAATAAGTCGTATCACTTCATCAAATACCCTAACACTACTGTAGTATTGGTGAGAGGGATCGTATCCACAGGGAAGGTTTGGTTGTTTAGAGACCATTTTGTTCACTCAACAATACATAAACATGAAATGAAATGAAGACAACAAGATAGATGAAAGCTACTATGAATGAATGGAAGTTAAGGATGGATGCAAGGTTAGATGCAAGCGCTGCCTTGAGGGATTTCAACGTGTACCGATCTCTCCCTAAAATCATAGACTTGTGTAAACAAACGTGAGGGGACTTTTACTGCTAGTGAACTGGGATTGATCAGCTTGGTAGTTCTCACAACCCAGACTCACAATACTCCCCGAACTTCCCTTGGTAGGGCAAGTCCTTGGCACGAGTCGACTCTCCCAGATCCCAAATTCTCCTAACACAAATCTAATTCGATTCCTGGCTATCTCCCTTGGTAGGGCAGCTAACCAGTTCACAACTTTGACTCACACTACAAGAACTCTCTTAGACCTACGCGAAGGATTGATATTAACTGTCAGTGGGTACCGCACAGTCAAGATCGCAAAGTCTCACAAGACCTAAGATTCACATATGCATGTTCACAATCTACTAATGTTATGATCAATTGCCAATGGGATATTCACACCGACCTTAGTGGGTACCGCAGACCTAAATGTGAAGTTAATCTAGAGTGCAAATCATCAAACATAACAAGTGCAGAAATATGAACATGAATAACACAGATAAAATTCATGACAAATGTCTCAAATAAGTAGAGATCTGTACAGTCGAGCCCTCAAGACAGAAAAATGTGTGAAAGGGAAAAGAAAGAGAAAAATCTAATCTAAACTATGAACCCTAATCTAAGGATGCTATGCTCTGTGTGCGGCCGCTCTCTCATCTCCCCCCGGCTCTCCTCTCTTGGTCTCCTCTCTTCCTTTTATACTTTTGCCCAGATGTCTCGGCCTAGTGAGGTTCCTGGAACTTTCCTTCCTTTAAGGAGATGCCGACACGTGTCTGCAGATATTTATCAAGACTGAGGTGAAGACACGTGTCTAGCACTAAACTTAATGACCAAGAATTCTCAATGCAAGATATCAAACATTCGGTGCCCATCAGGGAGATGTGTCAATTGTTTTGATTGTGTGAGCTTAAGGTTGTGTGTGCCATATGCAAAGGTTGAGAGAGTAGTGCATGTGCAAGTGTGCAAATGGTGAAGTGAGCAGAGAATGTACAAAAGTATGAAGATATGAAAATGCATGAAAATGAAACATGAAACGTGCATGTGTGTGGTGTGAGTGGTGCGGGCGCATGGTGCGCACGCACTGTGTATGTGTGTGTGGTGCGGCCGCACCGTGTGGGTGTGTGTGCCATGCGGCCGCACACCGTGTTATGTGTGTGTGTGTTTGTGTAGTGTGTTAGTGTGTGTTTGTGAGGTGTGTGCTGAGAGTTTGTGAGGTGCAAGAGTGTGAGGTTATGTGAGTGTGAGTTGTGTGCCGTGACTTTCATGAGTTGTGACTTTTGTGAGTAGTAAGTTGTGACTTGAGTGAATAGTGAATTGTGACTTGAGTGAATAAATGCAACACTTTGTAACTAAATTCGCAGCACTCAAGTCAATCTCCACAACACTCAATTGTAATCAATATAACACACAAGTCACGTAATCAAGCATTGATTCACAAGTTATTCCCAGCAACGGCGCCAAAAATTGTTGACGAGCTGTCGCGGCTCTCCAATTTAACCCAAATTTACCAAACTAATGTAGTAGTGGCAAGTGGGATAGTATCCAATAGGGAGAGGATGGTTGTCAAGAGTTAATACAATGATAGAATAAAAGTGATAGAACAACACAATACGAACAAGCAAAGGGAATGAGATACGGGAAGTCAATAGAGAGGAATGTGTTGCCTTGAAGGAGAACAATGTGTATGGACCTTTCTCTTGCTATCACTGACGGACTTGTGTAGACATATGTGAAGGGACTTTACTGCTAGAGAACTAAGGTTGATTAACTTGGTAGTTCTCACAACCCTCGTTCTCAAATCTCCCCGAACTTCCCTTGGTAGGGCAAGTCCTTGGCTCGAGTCAGATTCTCCCATATCCCAATTCCTATAATGCTAATCTAATTCGATTCCTGACTATCTCCCTTGATAGGGCAGCTACCCAGTTCACAACTTCGACTAACAATACGAGAACCCTCTTAGGCCTTCGCTAAAGATTGACATTGACTGTCACTGGATACCGCACAACCAAGATCGCAACGTCTCACAAGACCTAAGATTCTCATATGCATGTTTACAATCAGATTATGTCATGGTTGATTGCCAAGGGAATATTCACACCGACCTCAGTGGGTACTGCAGACCTAAATTTTAAGTTAATCTAGAGTGAAAATCAGCAAACACAACGAATGCAGAAATGTAGACATGAAATTCATCCACACATACAAGATAAATTCTGAATAGATGTCTCAAACAAGATTGAATCCATACAATTGACCCCTCAGGCAACACTTAAAGTCTAGTCGATCATATTGATCGGCTGATATCCCATGATTTACAAAATAGAACTTCTAATCCTGATCTAAGGTTTTTCTTCCTGATCTCTCGCTTTCTTCTCTGATTTTTCCTCTATTTCTTCCTTCCGCCTCTTTTTCGACTTCAGCGGCTTTTCCTCCCTATTATAGTCTTCCCTTGATGATTTGTCTCGTAAGATTCCTGGAAGTTTCCTTCTCTTGCGGAAATGCCGGCACGTGTCTACAAACATGAAATAGAACTGAAGTGAGGACACGTGTTAAAGTCAAGTCTTAACAGTTAAGAATAATCAAAGCATTTAATCAAACAGTTAGAGGACGTGAGAAAGACATGTCGTATACTTTGCTTGTGTGAGCTTAAGCTTGTGTGTGCTATATGCAAAGGTTGAGAGAGTAGTGTTTGTGCAAGTGTGCAAATGATGAAGTGAGCAGAGAATGTACAAAAGTATGAAGATATGAAAATGCATGAAAATGAAACATGAAACGTGCATGTGTGTGGTGTGAGTGGTGCGCCCGCACTGTGTATGTGTGTGTGGTGCGGCCGCACCGTGTGTGTGTGTGTGTGGTGCGGCCGCATGGTGCTGCCGCACCGTGAAAGGTGTGTCATTCGGCCGCACCGTGTTATATGTGTGTGTGTTTTTGTGTAGTGTGTTAGTGTGTGTTTGTGAGGTGTGTGCTGAGAGTTTGTGAGGTGCAAGAGTGTGAGGTTATGTGAGTGTGAGTTGTGTGCCATCACTTTCATGAGTTGTGACTTGAGTGAATAGTGAATTGTGACTTGAGTGAATAGTGAATTGTCACTTGAGTGAATATATGCAACACTTTGTAACTAAATTCGCAGCACTCAAGTCAATCTCCACAACACTCAATTGTAATCAATATAACACACAAGTCCCGTATTCAAGCATCGATTCACAAGTTATTCCAGGCAAGAGACTAACGAAACAGAGAAAATAAGTCGGCACAATACAGACTTATCACTTACCAAGTTCAATGACTTATAGAACACGTCTCAACCAATAAGTTCCACAACAAAATTTACACAAGTGAAAACCAAAGAGAACAAAGAAAACACTTCACAAGATTATTTACTTTACTTGTTAGTGTAACTTGATTTAACTTCAGAATCTAAAGAAAACAGAAAATAGCCTCAAAGACGAAAAGATAGAAATTTAAATCACATGATTCCGATTAGTATTGAGCAAGATATGGCACTTTGAATATGGTGATCTTTTTTTTGGAAACAAGCTTAGAACCTTTTAGGAAACAAGTTGCCAAAACAAATTTTGCTTTCCTTTTTGTCCGACTTTCTAAATTTGAATTGGACCAATTGCCTTTGGGCTGTATTTTACTTGATCTTTCTCTTTTTTTTTGAATAATAACGTAAATATATATTTTTTTTTACGTAAACCCCCTTTTTTTTAACTTTCGGACAAGAAGACTTAAATTTCAGCAACATATATTTTCCAAGATCTCACCAAGTATTTCGAATTTGAAGATGCCAATTTAACAAGATATCCAAGATTTACAACAAGGATCAAGAATCTGGCTCAAGAATCAAATTTCAACAACTTTAGAATTTTCAAGAATTTCAAGAAGTTCAAGAAAGTCTCCAAGAACTAATTTTTTTTTACTGTCAACAAAAACTCAACTAAAACACACAATGTTATAGAGACAATAAATAAGACAACACAAAAGAAAGAATGACAATTGGAAGAAAAACAAGGAAGTTTGAAATTGAACCGAATTGAAACCCTAATTTTTTTTGACGTGTGACACAACAATGAAAACACAAGAATTCAGCACTATAATGAACAATAAAATAATGCAGAATTGACGCGAAAACAACGCAAGAACAACAGCAACAAGGATCGACACAAAAAGCAAGAAACGTAAAAACAAAACAAAACCGAAACTAGAAGTTTAAAGACTCAAAAGTAACAAAACCTGAATTTGGAAGAAAAGCCGATTTGCTCTGATACCACTTGATACTGATGGTATAGAATTCAGATCCTAGACCATGTGAAATCTACCTCATTTGGATCGTTGCTCACCAAATCACTAAACAAGAACAAACTCAACAAGACACATGCGGAAATTAACAAACAGAAATTAAAGATATTGACACGAAAAGGAATGATATGAAGTAATCAAACCCCTACGTATTGAACAAAATGATTCGGCCAACTCATGTAAATCAAGAGTTAAACAAAATCAGTTTGGCTTGTTCTTAAAATCAAGAACTTTTAAGTTCACCTAAAGGTCTTAGCTTCTAGGTTCACGGTTCTTATGAAATTTTTCTCAACTTTTTCGCGGCTGAAATTTCTTTAGCAAAGCTAAAATTATCAAAATTCATCTTATGAAAAACATCAAATAACCTCTCCTTAAATAATGAAGAGTTTCGGCCAACAAATAAAAGGAAACAAGAGACTCTAATGGAAACCAAGTACAACTTGACTTCTTAACTAACTAACTAACTTAGTTTCCTAAAACATGACAAAGCAAAACACGGTTTTGCTTCCTCAAAAAGACACGCTTAAACCTCCTAAAAAGTAGGAGTTCAGTTTCCTAAAAATTGAAGCACACGGTTTTATCCTCTAAGAGGCAAAAACCGAATTGACTTCTTAAGTTTCCTAAACTTTTACTTGCCATTATCGTGCAAGATAATTGGGCCAAGTAATCAACTTATTAATTAATTAATTAAAGCCCACATTAATGTTCGTACTTAATTAATTAACAACAAAATAAATCCTACAGATTAAAATGGCATGATCCAATAATTCAAAGCCCAAGCACGCCTTCATATTGGTCTTCGATGTGATTGATCCATGAATACTCTTCAATGTAGAATTTCCTTAAGCTCCAATGTAGAACTCTTAGAAAACTTCTTCATGAATTGTGATTGAAGAGATATTCCATAAAACTCCATTGGTGGAAGATGTTTGGACCGGATCATGAAGTTCTTCCAAAACGTCCAACTCTTCACAATGAGTTGTCAATAACGCTTGCAACGCCTCCTTCATCCTCTTGCTCCTTGATCTTGTCAATGGACCATCAAGATTTGTCATTGGATGAACAATTGAAGTCGGCTTTGGCACGGACATGGGCGGATTGCTATCATTCCCTCCCTCCTCGAAGCACCTACATCAAACAAAGATAAATAAAAAACATTAAATGTAGATGAAACATTGCCATACTCACTAGGAAGTTCAATCTTGTAAGCATTATCTCCAATCCTTTCCAAAACACGAAAAGGACCATCTTCTCTTGGATGAAGCTTAGATTTCCTTCTTTCAGGAAACCGTTCCTTCCTTAAGTGAATCCAAACCCAATCACCAGGTTCAAAAATCACGTGCTTCCTGCCCTTATTGGCTTACTTAGAATATTGTTCATTACGCCTCTCAATTGTGTTTCGAACCCTTTCATGTAACTCCTTAACAAAATCAGCTTTCTTTTTACCTTCAACATTAACAAACTCATTAGTAGGAAGAGGCAAAATATCTAGTGGAGTTAAAGGATTAAAACCATACACAACTTCAAAAGAAAAGCAATTATGATAGCAATCCGTCCATGTCCATGCCAAAGCCGAATCTGTCCATGTCCATGCCAAAGCCGACTCCACTTGATCATCCATTGACAAATCTTGATGGTCCAATGACGAGGTCAAAGAACAAAAGGATGAATGAAGCATTACAAGCATTATTGATAACTTATAGTAAAGATATGAACGTTTTTTATAGTAAAGATATTTAGTATTATTGGGGCTTGGAATTTTGAGTTTAATGTGTCATTACTTGGCCCAATTATCGTACATGATAACGGCACGTAAAAGTTTAGGAAACTAAAGAAGTCAATTTGGTTTTTACCTCTTTAAAAGTTTAGGAAACTAGTCTCCTACTTTTTAGGGAAATTAAGAAAAGTAAATTCCTACAATTTAAGAGCTAGGCGTGTTTTGTTTTTGGGAAGCCAAAAACGTTTTTTACTAGCTTGTTAGAATTAGGAAAGTTCCTACTTTTTAGGAGATGTTTGGCAATTATCCCTAATCGGAAAAATACCAAGCATTGAGTCTTTTTGTAGCCTATATAAAGGCACCCTTATTCACGATTTTAAGATATGTTGAAATTTGAGAAATTTATCTTTGCTAAAGTGTTTGCGCAGCCCTAACAAGTTGTGAAACAAAACGTGAATAATTCTTCTAAGTTTAGTTGAATTTCATATGACCGTGAACCTATAAGCTAAGACCTTTAGGTGAACTTACCCGTTCTTGATTTAAAGAACAAGCCAAACTGATAAAGTTTAACTCATGAATTTTAATAGGTTAGACCGGATCTTTTTGTGTTAATACGTGGGGTTTTGATTAATTTCAATCAAATCAATTCTTGTCAATATCTTTAAAGTTTTCTGTTTTGTTATTCCACATATTTTCTTGTTGTTCTTGGTTCAAATTTGGTGAGCAACGATCCTAAGGTGTGGATTTCGTGTGGCTTGGAGTTCAGATTCTTGGCCATCTCGTATCAATTGGTATCAGAGAAAAGGTCGTCTTCCAAATTCAGGTTTTTAATTTTTGTTTTTTTTAGTCTTGTTTTCTTCTCGGTTCTTGTTGTGTCTTTTGCGTCATTCTTGTGTTGTTTTGAGTCGTTATTTGCTGCTGTCTTTTGCGTTCTGATTGGTGTCAATTCTATATTGTTTTGTTCATCATCATAGTGTGGAATTCTTGAGTTTTCATTGCTATCTTACACGTCAAAATTGCTTTGGTTTCATCATAAAAATTAGGGTTCTTCGATTAGGGCTTCATTCGGAAAAATTGCATAACTTGCTTGATTTTCATCCGAATTCGTTTCTTTCTTTTGTGTTGTCTTTTTTATTGTCTCTACATCATCTTGAGTTCTGATCAAACTTTTACCGCATCCGAAAAAGATTAGTTCTTGAAGACTTTCTTGAACTTCTTCAATTTCTTGAAATTCCGAAGGCACTAAATTTGAAATCTTGAGCTTGAATCTTTTTCTTTACATTGAATCTTGGATATCTTGTTTAATTGGCATTTGCAAATTCGAAGTTCCTGGAGATATATTGAGGATTGGACACCAAAAAAAGGGCCGAATGAAAAAAAATAGTGTCCTTCCAGAAATTTAGGTTCGGACGGTCATCAGCGTCCGAAACATGCGTTCGAAACTTTGTAAAAAAAATTCAAGCCCAAGAATTTTATGTTCGGACGGTCATTAGCGTCCGAAACAGGCGTCCGAAACTTTGCTAAAAATTTCACCTTGCAGTAGTTTAGGTTCGGACGGTGCCAGGCGTCCGAAACAAGCGTCCGAAACTTAAAAGTGCCATATCTTGCTCAATTTTAATCGGAATTAAGTGATTCAAAAAGCTATCTTCTTGAGACGTGTTCTTATAATCATTGAACCAGTAAGATTCATAGTTTGAGAGTAATTAGCATAGGATATATAAGAGAAAAGCCATCACACTAGAGAGGAGTGAACTACTCACCCAAACAGTGAGAGCCCGAGAGGATTATATTTCTGTTTTCTTCTTATTTTCTATACTAAATTGCAGGAACAATGGAAGGAGATGGAAAAACTCCTCAAGAAAAACCACAAGTGGATCAAAAATTCACTAATGATGTCATTTTTGACATGATTCGAAAGCCACAACTGCAACTTGATAACATGTCATCTACATCACGACCACTAAAAGGTTTCCCTTCACGGAAAATTGAGTTTGATTCCGAAAATTAATCCAATGATGATGAGGATGAGGAGAACATGGAATCTTTCAAGAAAGGTGACAAGTCTAAAATTTCAATTGCTTTTGTTAAACTACCAATTCCAACATTTCATGGAAAGGCAGATCCCGAAGCATATTTTGATTGGGTTAGAGAGCTAGATCACTTCTTTGAAGGCCATGATTATCCAGAAAAAGAGAAGTACCGACTTGCCTTCATGCACCTCAAGGATTATGCTAGTCTATAATGGGATGAGGTTGTTCGAACTAGGCGTCAAGATGGTGAAAGTCCAATCAAAACTTGGACCAAAATGAAAATGCTTATGAGAAAAAAGTATGTTCCCATTACAACCGTGAATTGAATAAAAAATTGCACTCTCTCGTGCAAGGAAATAGATCGGTAGAAGAGTACTATCATGAGATGGAAGCTTTGAAGATTAAGGCCAATGTTCAAGAAGATCATGATTCTACAATTGAAAGGTTCCTCCGAGGTATGAGTTCTGATTTAGCTTACCATGTGGATTTACAAAGTTATGTTGACATTAACGAGCTTGTTCATAAAGTTATTAAGATTGAAAGGCACATGAAAGGAAAGAATAAGTTCACACAGCCATCACCACCATTGCGACAAGATCAAAAGCCGAATGTGTCTCCTTTCACTCCTTAAACAAAACTGCGTCCATTCACTACAAATCAGACTTCAAGTGCACCATCTAATGTCCCAAAATCAATTTCCAAAGGTGCTGATCCTACACCAAAATCGGCGTCAACTTCGGGATAGAGGTTAAGAGATATTCGTTGTTATAAATGTCAAGGGTTCAGTCACATGCAATCAGATTGTCCAACTAAGAAAATAATGATGCTTCTTCCTAATGGTGAAGTGGTAAGTGAAGATGATAATGATGATGAATGTGCCGACATGACTCCACTTGAGGAAAAATATCAAAGTGAGGAAAGTGAAGATTTTGATGGTTCTTCTTATAAGGTTGGTGATTATTGTTTAATCTCTCGTAGAGTAATTATTTCAAATCCACTTGTTGATGAAGATTTGATCCATTGTGAAAACATATTTCATACCCATTACATGGTTCAAAATAAGGTTTGCACTGTTAATATTGATAGTGGAAGTTGTGCAAATGTTACAGGTACTCTATTGGTAAATATGCTGAATTTCAATTGCATGAAACACCCCAAGCCATATAGACTTCAATGGTTTTTTTTTATGGCAAATTACCCTCCCCGCGGGCTAGGGTCGCCACTCCCAGAAATATTATTAGAAAGGACCAATAACCAGAACAAATAAAGATATCAAGACAAACCAAATAAATAAGGGATACTATCCCCTTTCAAGAAGCTAATGGACTAGCCTAAAACTAGGCATCCGAATCCGATCCAAATGAACCAACCCCGACAATCTAGGAGAAAGCATCTCTACTTGTAAGAACTCCTTCCTATACCCTAATCCCAAACCAATACACACGAGCTCACAAGCCGGCCTATTACCTTCCAAGAACACATAGGAAAACCTTCGGACCTTGGTACATCATATATCCTCAATAAGACCCCGATCCCGCCATGAAACCAAAGATCTACCAGTTAAGATCTGCATCAACAGCTGTGAATTCAATTCCACCTCAATGTCATCTAGCTCCCACTGTGTACACAACCTAATACCATCAAGAAGTGCCTCACCCTCCCCTGAAGACATGAAAAATCCGCCAACCCAAAGCAATTGCCCCAAAAAACATTCCTTCCGAAGACCGAAAAATTACGCCCCTACCACCAACACCATCCGTATGTCGAGCCTACCCCAAGACATTAATCTTGCATCTTCCCGCTAGAGGGGGTTGCCAACACACCTTCAAAGGGTGAGGAACCGACCGTCGAACCTCACAAAAATCCACCATATCTCTCCATTGAACCAATTGAACACCAAAATGAACTTTCAACAGAATCTGAACGTCGCGCACAATAAACTGAAGCAACCCCTCAACATATACCTGAGCACCATCAAACAACATGGAATTACGTAACTTCTAGACATGCCAATAGATAAGGGAAGGCACAATACGACCAACAAAACGGCCGTGCTTAGTATTACCCCAATCCCACCAAATGCGACACCAACTCCTCCAACTCTCAGCACGTTGCCGCACGCCTATTCCAGATGCAAAATAATTCCAAACACGAGAAATAACAGAACAACTTCCAAACAGGTGATCTATGGACTCATCAGCTTCCGCACACAAACAACACCGAAATGGGCCATGTATACCAATCATTATCAACCAATGCATCAATGGCAACCTACCAAACCACAACCGAGTCAGAAAGACAGAAATCTTCGTAGCCACTCCTTTACCCAACACTCTCGACAAAAAAGGGTGCTTCACGGTAGGACCAGTGAAAAACAAATATGCAGAGGCAACCGAAAACCGACCCCCGGGCTCCAACATCCAATACGGTTCCGTCACGGCATAAAACTTGACCTTCAAAATCAAAGTCACCATCTGTGGAGGAACAACAGATAAAAGCTTCTCCACCAGCCATCGCCCCTATTGCCGAAAAGTACTCATCGAACAAAATCCCAATGAATCCGAAAACTCCACCAACGTACCCACTGATAACCATCTATCCTAGAAAAAATCCAAATCCGATTCCCCAAGAAACAAACCAATATGACCCTCGATCTTATCCCGGATACCGATCATTCTCCTACACACCCCCGAAGCTGAAGACCTTAGTGGGGCCACCACAGGGTGAAACTTAAGACAATATTTCCGATGCAAGAACTTCGCCCATAAAGTAGTCCTATTACGAAAATTCCACCATAGTTTTGCCGAAAAGGAGTCAACCACCTGTTTAAGACGCGGTACCCCAAAACCACCACCATGCTCTGGGCGACAAACCTTGTCCCAACTTCGCCAAGGGACCCCCCGATTATCATCAGAACTGCCCCATAAAAAGGAAGCGAAAATTCGCTGTAACTCCTGAATGATAGACTTGGGTGGATCACATGCTGCAATAAGGTGTACAAATAAGGACATAAGCACCGATTTCAGTAGCGTAAGACGACCTCCCCGGGAGAGCTTGCCCAAGTTCCAGCCTCCTAGGATCCGACGAGCCTTCGTAATAATAGATTCAAAATACACAACCCTCTCACGCCCCAAATACAAAAGGCAGCCCAAGTAGGTCATAGGCAACGATTGACACCGAAAACTTGTAACTCGAGCAACCCGTCGAGATAAACCACTCTTGGGATGAACCAAAAACCCACTCTTAGCAACATTAATAAGTTGCCGAGAAACCTCCTGATACTCTTTTAGAACCCCCATCACCTGTTTTAATTATCGAAGCTTACCCGATGAGAAAATCGGGACATCATCAGCATATGCCAAATGCGTTACAATGGTCCGCTTCGTCATATTACTATACCCATGAAACCTCGGGGCACAAGGACGGTCATTCAACAACCAAGAGAAATACTCGGCTGCCATAATAAATAAAGCCAGAGATAATGGGTCACCCTGGCGGATACCGCGAGAGGAATAGAAAAACCCAAACTGTACCCTATTGATCAGGACTGAAAACTAACAGTTTGAAATACGTCTATACACCATGTCAATCCAGCCTTCCCCAAAGCCCAATTTCCGCATCACTTGGCACAAAAAATTCCACGACACCCGGTCATAAGCCTTGGCCATATCAAATTTGAGAAGCACATTCCTAGCGTGAGATTTAAAGGTCATCTCTCCAACCAACTCCTGGGCCAAAACAACATTTTCCACGATGGAACGCCTTGACGAAGGCACTCTGGTTAGGTGAAATAATGTTGGGCAAGATCTCAGTCAAACGATTTGCCAAAAACTTACTAATTATTTTATTCAACACCGTGCAAAGACTAATAGGACGAAAATCCCCAAAGGAGCGAGGTTGATCACATTTTGGGATAAGGACCAATCAGGTAGATGTAAAATCCCGAGGGAGCCCACCACCACAGAAAAATTCAATTACCGCACGATGGATATCATCACCAATAATATCCCATGACACTTGAAAAAACCGACTAGTAAAACCGTCCGGTCCAGTAGCACTATCGCTACTCAAACTCATCACCACCTCTCGGACCTCCTCCAAAAGTGGCATCTCCTGCACCATTTCCCTCTCCATCCCAAACAATGTACGAGTAGGAAAGGCCGCCTTAAGATAAATGGCCTCCGGATCATTCTCAGCTCTAAGAAGCCCCTAAAAAAACGAACCACAGCATTGCCAATATCCTCCGAACAATCAAGAAAGGCACCATGCTCGTCCGCTATCCCATAAATACAGATATGTTTCCTCCTTGACTTGACATGAGAATGAAAAAACATTGCATTAAAATCTCCTTCTTCAACCCATTTCAAATTTTCTTTCTGCCTCCAAAAAGGCTCCTCCGAGAGAGCCAAGTTCAGCTCGGCCGTTAGCCGACTATATTCAGACCGCCAAGAATCAAGGTGGCAGTCCTGTGTCTCAGATTCCAGTCGCACCAAGGCAGCTTCAGCCTCTTCGATTCGGACCTCAAATCGCCCCACACATAATTTATTCCAACTGATCAAAGCCTTCTTCACCCTCATTAACTTACACCAAACCATAACCAAAGGTCTAGCATCAATCTCCTCAGCCAAGCAGCACACACCACGTCAAGAAAATTTTTAGGGTTGGTCCAGAAGTTTTGGAACCGGAAACGCAAGGATGTATGAGCCCGAATACGTTCCATCCTTAATAACAAAGGAGAATGATCCAAAGTTGCCTTGCTCAAATGCTGCACCGAAGAAGCAAGCATATCTCCCCATGGACCATTCACTAAGGCACGGTCAAGCCGTTTCCAAATTCTCGGGCTATTCCTCCATTTATTACACCAAGTAAACGGCGAACCCGAATCATCTATGAAGGAAACAAAGTCCCTAGCTTCTACATCTCGGAAAGGTCTTCCCCCTTTCTTCTCCTCAGCCGATGTGATCGAGTTGAAGTCCCCCCAAACAATCCATGGCACACAACCAACCTGCAAAGATCTTAAGGACTCCCAAAGAACTTCGCGCTCACGTCGTGTACAAAAACCGTGAACACACGAGACGAAACAGTCAACATCCCCATTAAACATTCTGACACGTACAGATAGTACTTGATCGGATTGATTTACAAATGAGTAAATTAAAGAATCCGAATGTAAAATCCATATACGGTTCGCCCCATTAGCCAAAGTACAACACAAACCCAGACAAGAAGCAAGCAACAATAATTGAGAAATATCTACTTTAGGTTCAACAATACATAAAAAATTCAAACGATACTCACGAACTAGCCGACTCAAATGCCGTAGTGTGGCCTTATTGCCGACTTTGCGTTCCAGAATAGCCAATTCATTAAGACGTTGATATGAAGTTACAGCCTTATTTGTAGCTGAGCGAAGACGACGCGATGAAGCTTTCTGCGAAGAGGACAGCAAGCTAGCAACCGAATCCAAGTTGAGGTTTGCCACAACCTTATCTATGACATCATTATGCTGCTGTCGACGGACATTCGCCCGATCCAAAGATCTCGGTTTACTCACTAGATCACAATCAACATCATAATCTTCCTCGGCCATGACAATATTAGCAATTCCGTCAATAACACCCTCACCTAACTGTCGAGTAATATCCTCCGCTATGTGGTGGGCGAGCTGTCGTAGGCTCCCAATTTTACCCAAACTCAACAATAAATGCAGCAGTGATGAGTGGGATCGTCTCTACAGGGAGAGGGTTGTAATCAAGTATTGAATAATGACAGCAAGTATGCACAATTAAAAAGGCACGAAATAATATGTAAATAGATTAAAATGCAGGAATGTTGGAACGGGAGATAACTCAATAAAACGGGAGGTGTTGCCCTGAGGGTGGAACAACTAGTATGGATTTTTCTCTTGCTATCCCTGACTTGTGTGAACAAGTGTGAGGGGACTTCTCTGCTAGTGAGCTGGGATTCGATCAACTTGTCAGTTCTCTCAAACCAGTTTCACAATACTCCTCTAACTTCCCTTGTCAGGGCAAGTTCTAGGTACGAGTGAGACTCCCCCAGATCCCGATTCTCCTACTGTGAGCCTCGATTAGCCCGGATATACTCCCTTGTCAGGGCAATCATCCCATATGTAATCTAAATTCACAGTACAAGAATACTCTTAGTCCTTTCCTATAGTGGCAGTAGTGAGCCTCGATTAACTTGGATATACTCCTTGTCAGGGCAGTCATCCCATCTGTAATCTAAACTCACCATACAAGAATGCTCCTTGCCCTTTTCTAAATCATGAAATGTGCAGGTCTAAGACTCACACAAGCATGTTCGTAATCAATACAAGTTGGGATTGATTTCCTTAGGCAAGTTCACAACAATCTCAGTGGTCACCGCAGATTTAATATGAAGTTAATCTAATGCAAAACATCAAATGCAACAAGTACAGAATAATGAACATAAATAAACACGGATAAAATTCTAAATCAAATGTCTCAAACAAGAGAAAATCCATATATGTAACCCCTCAAGACAACACTCTATGTCTAGCCGATCATTTTGATCGGGCCCAGAAAATACGATTACAAAGGGGTGAATCAGGATCATGTCACTCTGTTTCCCTTCCCCATCTCTCAATCGTACTCTCTGGTTTCTCTCAAACCCTAGACTTTGCTCCCCCAAAGTCCTCTCTCCTCTGATCCCCAATAAAATGAGATCTCTAAAGTCCCGGGATCCCCTCCTCAGCGGCTTCTCTTCACTTTTATACTTTCCCCTTGCTAGGCTGGCCTAGTGACCATCCTGGAAATTCCAGTCTTTTCCGTAAAGACTGCAACGTGTCTGCGAATAAGTCAGCAAAGGTAAAGTGAGGCCACGTAGTTCACTCAAGACTTAGTCATTAAGTAATTTTAATGCATTTCTTCAAACACTTGGTGCTCAACAGTGAACGTGCGTGAGTGCCTGAAAATGTGCTCAAAATATGTGCGGGAGCACGAGTGCGGTGATGTGTATGCAAAATTAAACGTGCAAGTGTGCAAGTGAGAATGTGTGAGTGAGTGTGTGCGTGAGTGAATGTGGGCGGGCACACTAGGCGCCCGCCTTGCATGTGTGCGTGTGTGGTGCGAGCGCGCTTGGCGCCCGCACCGTGTGTGCGATAGGCAGGGCGGGCGCTCTAGTCGCCCGCCGTGTGTGCATGTGCGAGAGGGGACGGGCGCGCTAGGCTCCCGCCCCGTGGTGTGTGTGAGTGGGGCGGGAGCGCTAGGCGCCTGCCCCGTGTGTGTGTGTTGAGTGGGCGTGTGTGTTGTGTGTGTTGAGAAATTTGTGTGCGAGATGTGACTGACTTGTGAGTGTTGTGAGCTGTGCACGACTTGTGCGGCTAAGGTGGGATGTGTGTGCATATTTTCCATAATCGCAACAAAATCACAACATTTTCTCCACACTTAGTCATTTTATCGAATCTAAGTTCATGAACAATAATGTGCACAAGCCATTCACAAAGCATTCCTTTGACTCGATTTCTATATAAAAAGGATGAGTATGTAAGATAAATAAGTCGGTACAACTTTGACTTATCAACCCCCCACACTTGAATCTTTGCTAGTCCCGAGCAAAGGAAAACTGAAAACTAAGTCTTCATCCATTCTACATTCAAACACTCGTAATATCATCAGCAATCCATTTTCAAATTTTTCGCATGCATGAATATCTAGTTGCCGAGTTCACAGTTCATCCAACTTATACAATTTGCCAAGCAAGGTGAAATGAATAAAGACCAAACCGTCAGCGTGCAGTGTGTGCTGAGAGTTTCTTGTGATTCCCACCTTGTCTATACAGAGTACTCAAGTAGACACTTAAAGAAAATTTTTGCACCACAATCCTTTTGTCCACACACACGAACACCTATTATTGCAGAACTTACCAGAAATTAACTTGCACATTGGTGCTTATTCATGCCGCACTTTGGTGCTTGGCTGCATAGGGTTTTGTGGCGATTTTTTCTCTTTATTCGCCCACTGGCTTTTTCTTCATATTTGCACAAATTCAAACAGTTTGTGTTCGTGCGTGTTTCCAATAGACTATGTACTCAAAATACAAGAATAAGTGTTTACGAGTAGAAAGCATATACACGTAAAGATTCATAAGCTCTCTCCTATATCAAATTTGTTGCTGGCGTTTCTATCTTACTTTGACATCGCGCACTTTACTTATCAAATCATACTCATCGAATAAACACTGTGAAACTCAAGATAAAAAAATTTAGCATACATAACAATTAAGTAACATTCATGGATTTGCAATGATACTGGGCGTGCGAGTGTGGTTTGGCGTGCAAGTGTGCGGAATGGACTGGATAATGAACATTTGCACAACACAACAGAAACACTCACATTCATCGCAACCATAAGGAAATTCAAGCACACTACAAGTTCAGTGCTAGTCACTGACTTGTTTTTCTCTTTCTCACAACAACACAGGAAAAATAAAACAAGAAGAAAACACACCACCTACATACTAAACAATCCACACTATCACTCGTTTCCCGCACATATGATAAACACACATAAGCAATTTTTTAAACATAGGCCCTCGGCCTCACAAACACAAACATCACTTTAATGAAGTTCCAAGCATAGCCAATCACACAAACAACAGCAATTTCCAAGGACAGCCCCAAATCATGAATGTCTCCCCCCCACACTTGAAATGAGCAATGGTCCCCATTGTAAAGGAGAGAGACTACCGCGTTTGAGTTGCTGGAGGTGGAGGCTGGTTGGAAAGTAGTGAGAATCCAAGAAGGGTAGGATTGACGCCTCTAAAGTTTGGTGCATTGTTTCCCCATATGTGCATTCCTACACTCTTGCATCACCACTCTCCTACTCGAAGTATCCACAATCATGTGTTGTGCTTGATTGTTCTTGCACTTGCTCACCCCCACACTTGCACTCATGACTCCTTGCATCAAAAGCACACAACTCACTACATGTATAAATCATACGTTCATGTCAGCACATAAACCATGTCGACTGTAGAACTCCATGCACTAAAGGCGTCCCAATAATACACTATGTTCATGGCAAGTTTAAACTTCATACATGGTTACCACTTCACATGTTCTATCATTCGAATGAAAACAAACCAACTAGACAGTATTCATCTTACATTAGAACATGTAAGTTCAAGAAGGTATTTCCCATCTAAACATAGAGCTCAATAAAGCACAAGGGAATGAGCTCATACCTTCTGTTATATAAATATGAGAGAATAGTGACTTGTTGGACACTTGGTATTAAAGTGGTGGTGCTACATAAATACGCTGTGTGTGTGAGTTATGACTAGTGATGTACAAAAGAGTAGATAAAAAATGTGGTGTGCAAGTGAGTGCCACACCATGACCTTGGGTCACGGTGGTGTGTAATGGGTCTTTTCACAAGCACTTTGAAGACACCCCCACACTTGGTATTTGAGAGGCTTTTGCTTCAGGGCTCCTGCACACAATAGCAAACACTAACTACATAAACATAAGCAAAAGCAGCTAAAGACTCAAACATCAATTTATTGAAGAAAGGTAAAGTAAGTGGTTCTGGATTTATTCAGTCTCCAGCTAGACTTTATTCATGAAGCCTCCTCATTCAAGATTCGGAGTACCCATCTCTGTACCAGAAAAATGCTCTTTCACAAGCACTCTTTTTCCTCCATTAGGGTACTGGACAAATATTCTTAGGAAAGAGGTGTTGGAGTTCATACACATGGGGAACAATCTCAATAACCTCCGTTTTAAACCATGTCTGTTCCCCCATAGGAATCACCTCTTTCACTTCTCCCTCCAAATTTGTCTTTGAAACCCTGCAAGGCTCAACCACAGATTGTGCATCCATAGTCTCAACAAATTCATCAGTAATTTCAAGAATGGATGCATCAACAAAGCAATTCTCCACCATGTTAGCTATTTCCTTACAAAGAATTAAATCATCATCACATAGACTAACATGGGCATTCTGTTGGGTCTCTCTCCTTTGCTAAAAAAATTTCGTTCACTTTGCACATCTAACAAAGGTATTTTGTCCTTCTCTATTTGTTGGTCACAGTTACAGTTTCAAATTCATTCACAATTTCATGATTTGGTGTCTCAACAAAATGCTCAATGGTCATGTTGTCATTTTCTTTATCAAGTGCAATTTTGGTTTCATTCATGCTCACACAAGAATTGATAAAATGTGTCTCTCTACAATTCACTGGGCATTCCAAGACAGGGGAAGTATATAAGGGAAGTCTAACATTGTCATCATTCTTATGGTAATTCATAAAGTTGGTGTAAGACTCAACATTAGATACACCCTCCATTTTGGCAGTAAGAAACCAAATAGCCCTAATTTCTTCATCACTAAACCCATCACAAGAGACATCATTTTCACAAGAAAGACTCAAACGTTCGTGCACAAAGAAATCATCACCAAAGCACACATGTACAACATCTCCAACATTTGTAGGCCCCAACTCCATTGGACACTTTAGACCACAATCAACATTTGCATTCATATTAAAAACATTTTCCTCAAGAGTTGGTGTTTCAGTAATGAGAGATATACCTTCTGAGTGGCCTTCAGCTTCTTGAACTGGTGTCTCATGTTCCCACAAGTTGCTCATTAAGGCACTCATGTGATCAAGTCTCTGTAGTGGTTCTGGAGCCTTCTCTTTCTTTTGAGCCAGCCTTGTTTTCACTCTATCAGCCTTGTCCAAAATTTGAGACAACATGTCTTCCCATTTTTCCTTTTCTTGATAAGACCCATTACCTCGCTGTTGGTCATGCCATGGCTCATAATATCTCGGTGTTAAGAAGTTTCCAAATATTCCAGGCGTTGGTCGTGTATCATCCATCCAATCTGATGGGTAATCATAGTGAGGCTCAACAAAATCCCCAAACCACCTGGACATATTTGGTCTTTTGTGGTGTGCACACTTCAATGTCCATGAAATTCCAAAGCCCCTGCAGTTGCCACAACTGAACACAAGAGACTTGAATACAAAACAAGAAGTATAAAACTAACTAACACACAAAAACAACAAACAGAAAAAAGAAATTCACTACAAAAAAATAGAACCACATAAATCAAGAACACAAGTCTATCACAAAATCAACTCCTGACACTCTGCCTCTCCCCAGTAACGGCCCCAAAAATTGGTGGGCGAGCTGTCGTAGGCTCCCAATTTTGCCAAAACTCAACAATAAATACAGCAGTGATGAGTGGAATCGTCTCCACAAGGAGAGGGTTGTAATCATGTATTGAATAATGACAGCAAGTATGCACAATTAAAAAAGCACGAAATAATATGTAAATAGATTAAAATGCAGGAATGTTGGAACGGGAGATAACTCAATAAAACGGGAGGTGTTGCCTTGAGTATGGAACAACTAGTATGGATTTTTCTCTTGCTATCCCTGACTTGTGTAAATAAGTGTGAGGGGACTTCTCTGCTAGTGAGCCGGGATTCGATCAACTTGTCAGTTCTCTCAAACCCATTTCACAATACTCCTCTAACTTCCCTTGTCAGGGCAAGTTCTAGGTACGAGTGAGACTCCCCCAGATCCCGATTCTCCTACTGTGAGCCTCGATTAGCCCGGACATACTCCCTTGTCAGGGCAGTCATCCCATATGTAATCTAAATCCACAATACAAGAATACTCTTAGTCCTTTCCTATAGTGGTAGTAGTGAGCCTCGATTAACTTGGATATACTCCTTGTCAGGGCAGTCATCCCATCTGTAATCTAAACTCACCATACAAGAACGCTCCTTGCCCTTTTCTAAATCATGAAATGTGCAGGACTAAGACTCACACAAGCATGTTCATGATCAATACAAGTTGGGATTGATTTCCTTATGCAAGTTCACAACAATCTCATTTGTCACCGCATATTTAATATGAAGTTAATCGAATGCAAAACATCAAACACAACAAGTACAGAATAATGAACATAAATAAACACAGATAAAATTCTAAATCAAATGTCTCAAATAAGAGAAAATCCATGCATATAACCCCTCAAGGCTACATTCTATGTCTAGCCGATCATTTTGATCGGCCCAGAAACTACGATTACAAAGGGGTGAATCAGGATCACGTCACTCTGTTTCCCTTCCCCCTCTCTCAATCGTACTCTCTGGTTTCTCTCAAACCCTAGACTTTGCTCCCCCAAAATCTCTCTCTCATCTGATCCCCAATAGAATGAGATCTCTAAAGTCCAGGGATCCCCTCCTGAGTGGCTTATCTTCACTTTTATACTTTCCCCTTGCTGGGCTGGCCTAGTGAACTTCCTGGAAATTTCCGTCTTTTCCAGAGAGACTGCCACGTGTCTGCGAATAAGTCAGCAAAGGTAAAGTGAGGCCACATAGTTCACTCAAGACTTAGTCATTAAGGAATTTTAATGCATTTCTTCAAACACTTGGTGCTCAACAGTGAACGTGCGTGAGTGCCTGAAAATGTGCGCAAAATATGTGCGGGAGCACGAGTGCGGTCATGTGTATGCAAAATTAAACGTGCAAGTGTGCAAGTGAGAATGTGTGAGTGAGTGTGTGCGTGAGTGAAAGTGTAGCGCGCCCGCCGTGCATGTGTGCGTGTGTGATGCGGGCGTGCTAGGCGCCCGCACCGTGTGTACGATAGGCAGGGCGGGCGAGCTTGGCGCCCGCCGTGTGTGCATGCGCAAGAGGGGACGGGCGTGCTAGGCGCCCGCCCTGTGGTGTGTGTGAGTGGGGCGGGCGCCTATTGTGTGTGTGTTGAGTGGGCGGGCGCGCTAGGCGCCCTCCATGTGCGTGTGTGTTGTGTGTGTTGAGAAATTTGTCTGCGAGATGTGAGTGACTTGTGAGTGTTGTGAGCTGTGCACGACTTGTGCGGCTAAGGTGGGATGTGTGTGCATATTTTCCATAATCGCAACAAAATCACAACATTTTCTCCACACTTAGCCATTTTATCGAATCTAAGTTCATGAACAATAATGTGCACAAGCCATTCACAAAGCATTCCTTTGACTCGATTTCTATATAAAAAGGATGAGTATGTAAGATAAATAAGTCGGTACAACTCCGACATATCACTATGGCCTCCAGCTTCTCCAATTCAGCCCCTGTCGGACGAACTACACCACCAGCCTGTCGTGCAACCATGTCCTCATTGCTCAACTCCGGTCCTTCATCTTCTGGCCCTTCATCTATTTCCACACTCCCCTCCTCAAGACTAAATCTGCCAACCTTAAAAGGCCTATTACTATCGTTTGAATTCTGAGTCTTGTCCTCCTGCTCCCATTGGAAATTAAACCTGGGCTCCCGAATTGAAAAATTCCATTGTCCAGTTGCTCGCTACCCTTGGATGCACCTTCTACCATACCCAAGTTTTCCATATTCTCCACCTCATTCCCATTAAGACTACTATGTATCACATACCCATGCACCTCTGTCGGAACTACAATTGCCGCAGTACCGTCATCCGTGACATTCTCCCTAGGTGGAGTAACAACCAACGGGCCCCTCAACGGCCCTAAATCAGAAGGCACAACAACCATTATATCCTCCTTCACCGTCGTAGGAATGGAAACTGCTTCTGGATGTCCCCCCAATACGCCTGTTCCAGGAGAAGAAACTGTTTCCCCTTGTTCACCATTGTTTGCACAATTCTGCACAGGTGACGTAGACGAAATCACCATCGTAGGTTTCTGCTTCCACACTTGTAAAAGTTTTTTAGGCTGAGTCCGATCCTCATTTGTTTGTTCCACCCTCAACTCATCAACAATAGGCTGCTTATCCTTGCCCTCAGCCCAAGGTACATGGTTCAAGGTTCTACAATTCTCTTTGCAGTGCCCTTTTGGAAGATTGTCTGGGACGATAGCCTGCCAGAAACCCTCCCCTTCAGCACCACATTCGATCCAGATACATTTTGGAAGATCCCTCAATAAATCGATCTTGGCACACACTCTCGCCATGCTTGGTCTAGATAAATTTGCTGGAGTATTATCCAACAATAAATGAGTACCTACTATTTGCATGATAGAAAAAAGACTTTATTTGTTGAAGAATTCAGCCGGTAAATGTGGCAATGAAAACCATGCTGGCGTGCAGGAGGATTCACGATAAGGATTAAACAATGGAGTCCATTTAAAAATTCACATCGGGTACTGGCCTAACCGCCAGATTCCTCTCGCCCATAACCGATAAAAATCTACTTCCAACTGTAATTTAATCATCACATGCCTATTATCCAATAATAGGCATGTGTTCAGCTGAGACTCGAGCTAACAAGCAAGTTAAATTTACATTTACCATTGGAAGTTATGTTGATGATATAATATGCGATATTACTATTGAGTCATACCAAGTTCAATGACTTATAGAAGACGTCTCAATCAAAAAGTTCCACAACAAAAACTTACACAAGTAAAAACCAAAGAGAATTCAAAGAAAAACACGTCGCAAGAAGATTTAGATCAATTGTGGCTGTAAATTGATTTCACTTCAGAAACTACAAAAAATAGAAAATAGACTCAAAGACGAGAATATAGCAATTTGAATCACTTGATTTTGAGTAGTATTGAGCATGATATGGCTATTTCAAGTTGGTGATATTTCAAAGAAACAAGTTAAAACACAGTCCTTTTCAAAATAAATGGTCCGAATATATATTTTTTTCAATTGGGCCTCTTTTTTTTTATGTATAAGTCGGCCTTTTTATTTTTTGATTTGGGCCTTTTTTTTATAAGGCGGCCTTTTGTTTTAAATTTCGGACAAGAACCTAGGACAAATCAAAGTGTTAAGGTTTTAAGACACAATCCTAGGATTTAAGGTTGTTTGTCTTATTTTGTCCAAACAAACCTAGGATTTAAGGTTTTTGTCCTGTCTTAACCTTAAATTTCAGCAATAATTAACCTTCAATAATTTACCAAGAATTTTGAATTTGAATATGCCACTTTCACAAGATATTCAAGATTTGCAACCAAGAACAAGAATCTAGCTCAAGAATCAAATTTTGACAACTTTGAAATTTCAAGAATTTCAAGAATTTCAAGAATTTCAAGAATTTCAAGAAGTTCAAGAAAGTTTCAAAGAACTAATCTTTTTGATTTGAAACAAAAACTCAACTAAAACACAAGATGATATAGAAAGAATAAGGAAAACAACAAAAAAGAAAGAATGAGAATCGGATTAAAATCGAACAAGTCATGAAATTAAGACTGAAACCCTAGTTTATCAAAACCCTAACTTTGACGTGTGACACAATCAATGAAAACACAAGAATTCAGCACTATGATGAAGAAAAAAACAATGCAGAATTTGACACGACAAAATAGCAATAAGAACACAAGGAAAGACACAACAAAAATGGGAACAAGACAACAAGAATTGATGCAAAACACAAGCAAGACAATGACAATTTTTGGGCAGAATTCAGCAAGGTTTTTGCATGCAATTTTGAGCACAATAATAACGAAATTAAGAGCTGAATCTAACACGAATTAAGACAGCAAGATTGGACTCAAAACAGCAACAAGAAAGTAGCAGAAACAGCAAGAAGGAAGACGCAAAAACAGTAGAAAAAGAACGACAAAAACAGCAAGAAGACGTAACGGATTAACATGAATTTTTGAGACAACAACCTATGCTTTGATACCAATTGATGTGAGTGGCCGAGGCTTGAAGATTCTGGACCAAACAATCTCCACAACTTCGGATCCTTGCTGCACAATTCGTTAATCACAAACAACACAAAAACAGAAATTTGGCGGAAGAACTTCAAGGGGAACGAAAAGGTTGGATTGAAGTTAATCAAACCCCCATGTTTAAACAAATGAATTCGGCTTAACCTATGAAAATTCATGAGTTAAACTAAATTGATTTGGCTTGTTCTTGAAATCAAGAACTCGGTTAAGCTCATCTAAAGGTCACGCTAGAGGTTTGCTATACAATGAAGAACAAACTTGAACTCCAAGGTTTTGACAACACAAAGTGTTAATCAGAAATTAGCAAAGATAAAATTCACAAAATTCTCTAATGTTATTTCCACGAAATACTCACCTTAAATAAGGCTTACAAAAACGTGAAACCATAATAGAAATCAAGATCAACTTGACTTCTTAACTAACTAACAAACTAACAAACTAATCATTTTCCTTAAAGGAAACTAAGACAAGGTTAGAAAGCAAAACACGTTTTTGCTTCTTCAAAAACACGCCTAAAAGCTCCTAAAAAGTAGGAGTTTACTTTCCTAAAAATTGTATTCTTAAGTGGTAAAAACCGAATTGTATTCTTAAGTTTCCTAAACTTTTACTTGCCATTATCATGCAAGATAACTGGGCCAAGTAAACAACTTTTTAATGAATTAATTAAAGCCCACATTAAGTGTTTCGAACTTAATTAATCAACATCAAAATAAATCCTATAAAACTAAGAATGGCGTTGACAGCAATCCGCCCAAGTCCTTGGTGCCAAGGCCGAGCTTGCATGAACCATTGGAGAGTCTTGATGGTCCAATGACAAGATCAAGGAGCAAAAGGACGAAAGAAGCCTTGCACAATTTATTATCATCATATTGTGAAGACTTGGAGGCCGAACCATCTCAACATGAAGTTCTTTGGCATGTTTCTTCAATAACAATTCATGAAGATGTTTCTAAGAGTTCTACATCGGAACTTAAGGAAATTCCAACTTGAAGAAATTACCATGGCCGAATTGATGACCAAGAAGAAGGCGTGTACCTGGGCTTTAAGTTGGATCACGCCATTTTTAGCATTATAGGATTTATTTTCTTGTTAATTAATTAAGTCCAAAACACTTAATGTGGTCTTTAATTAATTTCGGTTATTAATAAATTACTTGGCCCAATTATCTTGCATGATAATAATGGCAAGTAAAGATTTAGGAAAGTATTTGTTTTAGAAAGCAAAAACACGTTTTGCTTCTTAAGGATAAAACCGTGTTTTGCTTATTCAAGAATTAGGAAACTAAGTTAGTTAGTTAGTTAGTTAGTTAGCTAAGAAGTCAAGTTGTGTTTTGCAACTTTTAGGGTTTCTTGTTTCCTAAATCATTGTGTCCGACTTACTCCCTTATTTAAGGAGGCCTTAAACGGTTTTTTAGATAGAGAATTTTCGAGATTTTTAACTTTGCTAAATTCGTGATTAACACCTTGTGTTGTCAAAGCCTTGGAGAATAATTTTGTTCTTCATTGTAGATAGTCTACATTTAGCATGACCTTTAGGTGCCTTCAATAAGTTCTTGATTTCAAGAATAAGCCAAATCGACTAAGTTTAGCTCTTGAATTTTCACAAGTTAAGCCAAATCAATTTGTAATAACGTGGTGGTTTGATTTGCTTCAAGTCATTCCTTTTCATTCCCCTTGATTTCTTGTCCACCCAAATCTGTTTGGTGTCTTGTTTTTCTAACGTTTTTGTGCAGCAACGATCCGAAGTTTGTGGTGGATTATTTGGTCTAAGAGTTTGAGCCTCGACTATTCATATCATTTGGTATCAGAGACATACTTGTGCAAACCACACCCTACTTCTTGGGTTGCGATCGACAGATCGCCGGCTGAGGCAGTCGAGACCCCGGGACTCAGTCAGATTGCCGACTGAGGCAGTCAGCTCTTTAAGAGTGGGTGAATGATGTGAATCCCAAATCGGTTCCACAAGGAGGTCTAGGCTAGTTTATAAGGTTGGGTCAAACCTCACTTGGACACCATGGTTTTCAGGTTTAATTAGGGTCCACCTTATCATTTGGCATCATTTGTTAAGGAAACCCATAGGGGGGGTTAATGGGGCATTTTGGTATTGCTAAAACACTTGCTGTTTTGAATGAACACTTTTATTGGCCTAACATGATTAAAGATGTTAAAAGTGTTTTGTGATAAATGCATTATATGTAAGCAAGCAAATTCGAAAATAATGCCTCATGGTTTTTGTACACCTTTGCCAGTACCTAGTAATCCTTGGATTGACATTTCTATAGATTTTGTACTTGGATTGCCTAGATCACGGAATGGGCTAATATTTGTAGTAGTGGATCGATTTAGTAAAATGGCACATTTTATTGCATGTTCCAAACTAATGATGCTACACATATTACTGATTTGTTCTTTAAGGAAATTGTAAGATTGCATGGACTTCCTAAGAGTATTTTTAGTGATAGGGATGCAAAGTTCTTATCTCATTTTTGGTGCACTCTTTGAAATAAGTTAGGCACTATGTTGTTGTTTTCTGCTGTTGCACATCCACAAACTGATGAACAAACTGAAGTAGTTAATCGCACTTTGTCTACTTTACTTCGTGCTATTATTTAGAAAAACTTAAAGAATTGGGAAAATTGTTTGCCGCATATTGAATTTGCTTATAATCGAACTGTCCATAGTTCAACTATTTGTTCGCCATTTGAGATTGTTTATGGTTTCAATCCTTGGACACCTCTTGATATTTTGTCTTTGCCTATTAATGAGTTTGTTAATGTTAAAGGTAAAAATAAAGCTGAGTTTATTAAGAAGTTACATGAAAAGTTTAGAAATAATATTCAAAGGCGTAATGAACAATATGCCAAGCAAGCCAATAAAGGTAGAAGACAAGTGATTTTCGAACCAGGAGATTGGGTTTGGACTCACTTGAGAAAAGAAATGTTTCCCGAAAGAAGGAATCTAAACTTCATCCATGAGAAGATGGTCCTTTTCGAGTTTTGGAAAGGATAGGCGACAATGCATATAAAATTGAACTTCCCAGTGAGTATGGTAATGTTTCATCTACATTCAATGTTTCTGATTTATCTTTGTATGATGTAGGTGATTCGAGGACGAATCTTTTTGAGAAGGGAGGGAATGATAGGAATCCGCCCATGTCCTTAGTGCCAAGGCCGAGCTTGCATGATCGATTAGAGAATCTTGATGGTCTAATGACAAGATCAAGGAGCAAAAGGATGAAAGAAGCCTTGCACAATTTATTATCATCACTTTGTGAAGACTTGGAGGCCGAACCATCTCAACATTAAGTTCTTTGGCATGTTTCTTCAATAACAATTCATGAAGATGTTTCTAAGAGTTTTACATTGGAACTTAAGGAAATTCCACCTTGAAGAAATTACCATGGCTGAATTGATGACCAAGAAGAAGGCGTGTACTTGGGCTTTAAGTTGGATCACACCATTCTTAGCATTATAGGATTTGTTTTGTTGTTAATTAATTAAGTCCAAAACACTTAATGTGACTTTAATAATTTTCGGTTATTAATAAATTACTTGGCCCAATTATCTTGCATGATAATGGCATGTAAAGATTTAGGAAAGTCTTTGTTTTAGAAAGCAAAAACATGTTTTGCTTCTTAAGGATAAAACCGTGTTTTGCTTCTTCAAGAATTAGGAAACTAAGTTTGTTAGTTAGTTAGTTAGTTAGATAAGAAGTCAAGTTGTGTTTTGGAACTTCTAGGGTTACTTGTTTCCTAAATCTTTGTGTCCGACTTACTCCCTTATTTAAGGAGGCCTTAAACGATTTTTTTAGATAGAGAATTTTCGTGATTTTTAGCTTTGCTAAATTCGTGATTAACACCTTGTGTTGTCAAAGCCTTGGAGAATAATTTTGTTCTTCATTATAGATAGTCTACCTTTAGCGTGACCTTTAGGTGACTTCACCAATTTCTTGATTTCAAGAACAAGCCAAATCGACTAAGTTTAGCTCTTGAATTTTCACGAGTTAAGCCAAATCAATTTGTAATAATGTGGGGGTTTGATTTGCTTCAAGTCATTCCTTTTCGTTCCCCTTGATTTCTTGTCCGTCCAAATCTGTTTGGTGTCTTGTTTTTCTAACGTTTTTGTGCAGCAACGATCCAAAGTTTGTGGTGGATTGTTTGTTCCAGGAGTTTGAGCCTAGAACATTCACATCAGGCGTGATCCAATGCAAAGCCCAAGTACACACCTTCTTGGTCTTCATTCAGCCATGTTACTTTCTTCAAGGTGGAATTTCCTTAAGTTCCAATGTAGAATTCTTAGAAACATCTTCATGAATTGTTATTGAAGAAATATGCCAAAGAACTTGATGTTGAGAAGATTCGGCCTACAAGTGATGAAAATCTCCAAAATCTCCAAAAGATTCTGCCTCCAAGTCATCCTTTTACACCTTAATCTTTTCATTGGTCCATCAAGATTCTCCAATGGATCATGCAAGCTCGGCCTTGGCACCATGGACATGGGCGGAATGCTATCATTATTAAAATTAGACGCCAAGATGGTGAAAGGCCAATCAAAACTTGGAACCAAATGAAAGTACTTATGATGAAAAACTATATCCCTTCTCATTGTAACCGTGAACTAAACCGTAAGTTGCACTCCCTTATGCAAGGAAATAGATCCGTGGAGTTCTATCATGAGATGGAATCCCTTATGATCAAGGCCAATGTTCAAGAAGATTCAGATTCCACAATTTAAAGGTTTCATAGAGGTATGGGTTCTGAAATAGCTTATCATGTTGATTTGCAAAGTTATATTGATATTAATGACTTAGTTCATAAAGCCATAAAGATCGAAAAGCATCTAAAATCCAAAGGGTGATTCACTCAACCACAATCGCCTTGGAAAAGAGACCTTAAGCCAAATGTTGCTCCATTTACTCAACCAACAAAGCCGAGGCAGTTCACACCAAACCAGCCTTCAAACAAACTGACCAATGCTCCAAAATCCATCCGTAATGTAGCTGGATCTTCCTCAAAATCGGCGTGCCAAAATCGAATGAAACATTGAGAGATATTAGATATTTTAAATGTCAAGGTTATGGACACTACCAATCTGATTGTCCTACTCGTAAGTTGATGGTTATTCTTGACAACGGAGAAGTGAAAAGTGATGAAGAATATACTCATATGCGCAAACTTGTGGAGAAAGATGCAAGTGATGAAAGTAGTGAAGATCTCGAAGCTTATAAGGATTATAAGGTTGGTGATTTTTGTTTAGTCTCACGTCGAGTACTTAATGATAATCCACATGTTAATGAAGATTTTATCCATCGAGAAAATATATTTCACACACGTTGCATGGTTCAAAATAAAATTTGCACTGTTATTGTTGATAGTAGGAGTTGTACAAATGTGGCGAGTACTCTACTTGTGAATTAGCTGAATTTGTCTTGCATGAAACATCCAAAGCCATATAGATTTCATTGGCTTAATAATTCAGCTGAGACTAGAGTAACCAAGCAAGTGAAATTTTCATTTACCATTGGAAAGTATGTTGATAAACTTTTGTGTGATGTGGTCCCAATGGAAGCTGCTCATATATTGCTTGGAACACCTTGGCAATTTGATAGAAATGTTGTGTATCATGCCAAGAAGAACTTTTACCATTTTTTGCACCAAGGTAAAAAGTTTAATTTGAGAGCCTTAAGTCCAACTGAGGTTTTTGAAGACCAATCAAAGATAGCAAAGGCTTATGGTGCAATGCGTGAAGCAAAGGCAAAGGATGATCAAGATAATCAAAAGAATGTAACTAGCATATGGCGAAACATTGTAACTTGAAATAGTGATAGTGATAGCCAAGAGTTAGTATAAATCTGTTAATATCACAAATTAAATAAACTCTATATATTTTTGGGCTTAATATTTCGGTTATTAAATAAGTTACTTGGCCCAATTATCTTGCATGATAATGGCAAGTAAAAGATTTAGGAAACTTAGAAGTTATTTCGGTTTTTGCTTCTTAAAAAGGGAAAGCCGTGTGTTCTAAGTTTAGGAAACTGATCTCCTACTTTTTAGGAAGATTAACCTGTCCTTTAGAAGTAGCAAAGTTGAGTTTTGTTTTGTCATGTTTTAGGAAACTAATTTGTTAGTTAGTTAAGAAGTCAAGTTGTAATTGACTTCCATTAGGGTTTTTGTTTCTTTTTCTTTGCATGGCCGAATTTCTTCCTTATTTAAGGAGAGGCTTTGTACGTTATTTTCATGATGAATAATGAAAGAATTTTAGCTTTTGCTAAGAAAATTACAGCCCTCAAAAGTTGTGATAACCTTGAAGATCAATTAAGTTTAGTTGGCTTCATTGACCGAGATCCTTTAGCATGACCAATAGGAGATCCTTCAAGTTCTTGGTTTCAAGAATATCTCAAACCAATTGTTTAGTCCATGATTTACATAGGCTAGATTGATTGAATTGATATTGGTGTGAGGGTTCGATTGGTTTTCTATCCAATCTTCTTGTCATCATTATTTTCTTTCCGCAAATTGTTTTTTGTTTTGGTTGTATTTTCCGCAGCTTGTTTGTTCGTGTTCATGTCTTTGAAGTTACAACGGTCCGAAGTTTGTGATTAAAGTGGAGGTCCTTCGACATCCGCATCAAATTGGTATCAGAGCAAAGGTTTTTGTTACTTCAAATTTCTAGTTTTTCTGTTTCTTTGTGTCTTCCGTTCTTGCTGTTTTTTGTTGTTCTTTTGCTACAATTTTAGCGTCATTGTTGCTACTGTTTTTGCATCATTATCTTGCTGTTCTTGATTCAATTGAGTTGCTGCAATTCATGTTATAATTCTGTACGAAATTCATATCACAATCTATACAAATCATAGCTGAATTGTGCGCCAAAATTCCTTACGAATTTGGTGGCTGTTTTATGTCAATTCATTGTTGCCTTTCTGCCGTTTTTGTTTTGTCTTCTTGAGTCTTGTTTCTTGTTTCAAATTCTGCAATTTTTGTGTATTGAATTAGTGCTGAAACCATATAAAAAATTGCATGCTTAAAATCGGAAATCAAACCGCCTCAAAACTAGGGTTAGGTTTTCAAATTTTGGAACTTCCTTGTTTTGTATCCGATTTACAAAATTTCTTTACCATTGTGTTTCTATTGTGTTCATCTTCATAATTCTTTTCGTCAAGTTTTATCTTGGATCAAAAAGATTAATTCTTGATCAAGTTCTTGAACTTCTTGAAATTCTTGAAATTCAAGATTGTTGAATTCCGAATGTAAGTGCATATTGTTGATCCTTGTCTTGAATCTTGAAGATTTTTTCTTTTGGCATTGTGATATTCTATCTATTTGGTGATTTCTTGAAACATATTTTGATATGGATGATCTAGGCACGATCTCCTGGACCAAGCAATCACCACAATCTTTGGACTGTTGCTGCACAAAAAAGGTTAGAACACGAACACAAACCAAACTCGAGCGGATGAACAATCAAAGGGAAAAACGAAAGGCAAGACTTGAGCAAATCAAACCCCCACGTTCTATCACAAATAGACTCAGCTTAACTATGAAAATTCAAGCGTTAAACTTAATCAATTTGGCTCGTTCTTTAACTAAAGAACTCGGGTGAAGTCTCCTAAAGGTCACGCTAAAGGAAAACTTGCTATAATGAAGATCAAAATAGTCTTCAAGGTTCGAACAACACAAAGTGTCAATTCACGATTTAGCAAAGCTAAAACTTTCATTGATCAATCTATGAAAAACGTTACAATGCTTTCTCTTTATATAGAGAGTAGTTTCGGCCTTGCTAAAAGGAAAAGGAAATAAAACCCTAGAAGTTGCAAAGTACAACTTGACTTCTAAGCTAACTAACTAACTAACTAACAAACTAACTTTCGTAATTCGGTTGTGACCAATGGGAAGCATAACCGAATTACCTTCCTAAACTCCAAGAAGCAAAAACCAATTTTACTTCTTACTTTACTAATCCTTTACTTGCCAATATCATGTAGGATAATTGGGCCAAGTAATTTATTAAATAACCAAATTAATTAAAGCCCATATTTATGGTTCGGACTTAATTAATTAAAACAACATAATAATTAAACCCTAATTATTACAAATGGCGTGATCTATAAAACAAAAGCCCAAGCACTCCTTCTTGGTCTTCAAAAGGTCCATGATATTCGTGACGGTAATCTGCCAAAATCACGTCACACATCTTGGTAGGCCATTTTAACGATGATAACATCCGAATCGCGTAAACCTTAAAACCTAAATGTTGTAGCGCTATCTCTTATAGTTCCAGGGCCACTTGAATCACGAAATTCCGAGTTATACCGAATGAGATATGTAAAGAATACCAAAATGTGACAGAATCTTTCAGCATTTAATCTTTGACTTTGCAATCATGGACATGGACACGACTCATTCGCATCATTCCCTCCCTCCTCGAAAAGGATTCATCCTCGAATCTTGAAATTGAGTTCCTGGATCAAACACCAATATGATGAACTCCACAAGAATCAAGTCGAGTTGGAATGAATCACATCTCGGTCAACAATGCTTTATATCCTGCCAAAACAAAACAAGTGTATAAGGCAAAGAAAAACGCAAGAATCTAGAACAAGACTTTAAATGATTTTCTTTCACTAAAAAGGTCAGTCGGGCAGAATATTTAAGCATTAAAATACGTATGGCATAATTATTATTAACAAGTTGTGCATGATTCACATTGTTAAAGTTATGAGAAATAACACCAAAATCAATGAAATAATCACAGCATTGGAAAGAAAATTCAAAAAAATTATGCAAATAAACATCATGTATTAAATGCAAATCAAAATACATATTGTTTTGAATGAGATAAGAACAAAGATTATCCAAAGATACATAAGAATATTCATAGCAACTAAATAGATATGCATCTCGGATGGAATGTAAGTCACGGTAAAATTTTAAATACTTTACAATCATGCTGAAGTTATCAAATATAAAAATACAATTCCAACGAATAAAAATAGAATGTAAAAAATCTAATAAATAGATGTGAACACAATACTTTACCTTTTGGAATTTGAAAGAAATTAAGAACTTCGATAACTTACCAAACAAGTGTTGAACAACCAAAGTACCTCTTTGAACTTGATGGATTTGGATGTGTAATTCTCGAACCAAATAATCAAGAAAAAGGTTATTCCAGCAAGTATAATTAACACTTTGTTTAGTGCACACAAGGATTTGATTATGGTCGAAATTATAAACGTAAAATTCAGAATGTAACTCATGTAATAAATAAGCAACATAACACACTATCATGCTATACATAAATTCATTCACTTCAAAATATATTGAAGTAAACATTGAAGAATTATGTAAATTAATTTGCTTATTAAAACACAAGATGTTAGACTCAAAACTACTCTTGACAAAATTTCGAACCATTTGTGTAAAAGTATAGGGAAGCATTTGAAATTGATTAAAAATAGATTGAAAACTTTGAAACTCAACCGAATTGATAATAACAAAGTTCTTAACATTTTTAAGATCAAAATGAAGTAAAAACTTACCTAACTTACCTTGCTTACCTTGTGGAAAATAAGCTAAGGCAGGTTGGACTCCTTCCAATTGATAATGAGTTGTTTGCAACTCCATTAGATGTCTAGGAACTCCATAAACCTGGAAAACAAAAGAACTAGGCAGCAAACAATTTAATTCGTGATCACTAGTATTCATTTGCTTAGCTCTCATTAATCTCTCATTCTCACTTATAGAAGAAAAACAAAAAGATTTAGAACTATCTAACTTTCGGCTATTACAAGTTTTATCAACAAGGTCACGGCCTAAACTAGATACATTCTTTTGCTTTTCTAGCTCACTTCTTTCTTTTGCTTCTTCATCACGCAAATTACTACAAGCTTTAGCAATCCTTGCTTGGTCTTCAAAGACTTGGGACTGATTTATGGCTCTTAAATTTAACTTTTTGCCTTCAAATTCAAAGCTATAATAATTCTTCTTGGCATGATAAACAACATCTCTATCAAATTGCCAAGGTCTCCCAAGAAGGATGTGACCGGCCTCCATTGGAACAACATCACACAAAATCTCATCAACATATTTACCAATTTTGAATGGCACTTTAACTAGCTTGGTCACTCTAGTCTCGACGGAATTGTCAAACCATTGAAGTCTATATGGCTTTGGATGTTTCAAACAAGTTAAATTCATCCTCTTGACAAGTAAGGTACTTGCCACATTAGTGCAACTCCCACTATCAATGATCACACTACAAATTTTATCCTTAACCATACATCGTGTGTAAAAAATGTTGTCACATTGGATCAATTCATCATCGAGTTGTGGTGGTGCTTTGAGGATCCTTCGGTTCATCAAACAAGAAACTTGGGGTGCTTTTTGTTCATCCTCAATTTATACCTGCAATATTAGTAAAGAAAAATGCAAGAATATATAGAAAATCCTCACGGGTTCCTCACTTTGGGGTAGTAGGTACTCACCACTCCATTTAAGTAGTGTTCTCTCTTGTTTATCCTAGCTAATACTCTCAAGTTATAAAGTTTTTAGGACTGTTGAGACTCACCAAGTTCAATGATTTAAAGAATTTGTCTCAATCAACAAGTTCCACAACAAAAACTTTCACAAGTATAAACCAAGAGAATAATCAAAGAAATCACGTCACAAGAGGTTTAAGAATACGTGTGGGTATAAATTGATTTACCACCAGAAATTAATAAAAACAAAAAGCAGACTCTAAGATGAAGAAAACACAATTTGAATCACTTAATTCCGAGTTGTATTGAGCAAGTTATGGCACTTTTAATCCAAGGTGGTTTTCAAGTAACAACTCAAGAACAATATATTATTTTCAAAAATAATAAAAAAAAATAAAAAAAATAAAAGGAATAAATTCAAATAAAGTCCGAATTCTGTATTTTTTTTACCGTGCTTTTCTTTTTTTTTTTACTCTTTTTTTTTTTGATTCGGTCAAACTTTTTTTTTTTTGTTCAGACAACAACCTAGTACAAAACAAAAATTTTAAGGTTTGGACACAAACCTTGGACGAAACAAAGACACTAAGGTTCGGACAAGAACCTAGGACAATACTAGGTTGAAGGTTTTAAGACAAGAACCTAGTACAAGTACTTAGGTTTAAGGTTTGAAGACAATAACCTAGGTTTAAGGTTTAAGGATGTTTTGTCTTTTTGTCTTAACCTTAAAAACCTTAAATTTTCAAATTTTAATATCTCACCAAGGATTACGAATTTGCATGTGCCACTTTCACAAAATATTCAAGATTTTCAACAAGGATCAAGAATATGGCTCAAGATTCAAGAAAATCAAGAAGATCAAGAAATTGTTCAAGAACTTATCTTTTTTGACTGTGATAAAAGTTTGAGTGAAACACACTATGTCAAAAATGCAACAAAGAAACTAACACAAAAGAAAGATCAAGAATCGGATAAGAAACAAGGAAGTTATGAAATTATGACCGAAGAAACTCTAATTTTGAAGACGAAACCCTAGCTATTAGTTGACATGTGACACCAATGAAAACACAAGAATTCAGCACTATGATGATGAACAAAACAATGCAGAATATTGACACCAAAAACAGCAGCACGACGCAAAAGAAAATAGCAAGGAAACAACACAAAAGACGCAAAGCGCTAAAACTAGACCAGGATGATTTCGGGCAGAATTTCAGCAAGCAATGTTCATGCGATTTTGACAAAATAAATGGATGAATTGAACACGAATTAAGACAGCAAGAAGGACACAAAAACAGCTGCAATAAAGACGTAAAAATAGCAGAAACAATGGCGAAAAATAGTAGCAAAAAGACGACACCAAAACAGCAAGAATGCGGAAGAGCAAAGAAGCGGATTAACCTGAATTTTTGAGACAACAACCTAGGCTCTGATAGCAATTGATATGGATGATCTAGGCACGACCTCCTCGACCAAGTAATCACCACAATCTTTGGACCGTTGCTGCACAAAAATGGTTAGAACACGAACACAAACCAAACTCGGGCGGATGAACAATCAAAGGGAAAAACGAAAGGCAAGACTTGAGCAAATCAAACCCCACATTCTATCACAAATAGACTCAGCTTAACTAAGAAAATTCAAGTGTTAAACTTAATCAATTAGGCTTGTTCTTTAACTAAAGAACTCGGGTGAAGTCTCCTAAAGGTCACGCTAAAGGAAAACTTGCTACAATGAAGTTCAAAATAGTCTTCAAGGTTCGAAGAACACAAAGTTTCAATTCACGATTTAGCAAAGCTAATACTTTGATTCATCAATCTATGAAAAACTCTACAATGCTTTCTCTTTATATAGAGAGTAGTTTCGGCCTTGCTAAAAGCAAAAGGAAATAAAACCCTAGAAGTTGAAAAGTACAACTTGACTTCTAAGCTAACTAACTAACAAACTAAAAAACTAACTTTCCTAATTCGGTTGTGACCAATGGGAAGCATAACCGAATTACCTTCCTAAACTCCAAGAAGCAAAAACCAATTTGACTTCTTAGTTTCCTAATCCTTTACTTGCCAATTTCATGCAGGATAATTGGGCCATGTAATTTATTACATAACCAAATTAATTAAAGCCCATAATTATGGTTCGAACTTAATTAATTAAAACAACATAATAATTAAACCCTAATTATTACAAATGGCGTGATCCATAAAACAAAAGCCCAAGCATGCCTTCTTGGTCTTCAAAAGGTCAATGAAATTCGCGACGGTAATCTGCCAAAATCACGTCACTCATCTTGGTAGGCAAATGTAACAATGATAACATCCAAATCTCGTAAAACGTAAAACATAAAAGTTGTAGCTCTATTTCTTATCGTTCCAAGGCCACTTGAATCACGAAATTCCGTGTTACACCGAAAGAGATATGTGAATAATACCAAAGCGTGACAAAATCTTTTAGCATTTAATCTTTGACTTTGGCATCATGGACATGGACATGACTCATTCGCAACATATTTGTTGCTGAATTATAAAAGCTTGTTGTTTGAAAGTTTACAATAAAAAAAGTCGACGTTAAAAAAGAGTCGACGTTCTTAAAAAAAGAAAAAAAAAAGAGATAAGACCAAGTAAAATACAGCCCAAAGGCAATTGTCCAATTCAATTTTAGAAAGTCGAACACAAAAAGGAAAGCAAAATTCATTTTGGCCACTTGTTTCCTAAAAGATTCTAAGCTTATTTCCTAAAAATATCACCAAGATTACTTTTCACATAACTTCTTCAATATAGATCGGAATTACGTAATTCAAATTGTCATCTTCTTGATTTTTATCCTAGTTTCTGAATTTCATAGTTTCATAAACTGAATCGAATTATACCCTACACATATCCTAAATATTCTTGGCGGTTTCTTATCTAAATTCTAAATTGATTTAACTTGTGTACGTTGTGTTGCATTGAACTTTCTGGTTTCTTGTGTTCTAAAGATCAACATGATTTGTTGGATTCTTATTTTAGATAATTTATCATTAAAGAGTGTAGTATATAGGGTATACATACAAAAGGAGAAAAGCTACCAAAAGAGAGTAAGTGTACCTACTCCCCAAAGTGAGATCCCATGAGGAAATCTTGTATTTTCTTGTTGTTTCTTACTAATTGTATGATGTAGGTGATTTGAGGGCGAATCTTTTCAAGGAGAGAGTGAATGATAGTAATCCGCCCATGTCCATGGTGCTAAGGCCGAGCTTACATAATCCATTGGAGAATCTTGATGGTCCAATGACAAGATCAAGGAGCAAAAGGATGAAAGAAGCCTTGCACAATTTATTATCATCACATTGTGAAGACTTGGAGGCCGAACCATCTAAACATGAAGTTCTTTGGCATATTTCTTTAATAACAATCCATGAAGATGTTTCTAATAGTTCTACATTGGAACTTAAAGAAATTCCACCTTGAAGAGTTCACATGGCCGAATGAATGAAGACCAAGAAGAAAGCGTGTCCTTGGGCTTTAAATTGGATCACGCCATTCTTAGCATTCTAGGATTTATTTTGTTGTTAATTAATTAAGTCCAAAACACTTAATGTGGGCTTTAATTAATTAAATAATAAGTTGATTACTTGGCCCAATTATCTTGCATAATAATGGCAAGTAAACGTTTAGGAAAGTAATCTCCTACTTTTTAGGAGCTTCACACGTTTTTCATAGAGGAAGCAAAACACGGTGTTGCTTTGTTACTTTTTATGAAACTAAGTTAGTTAGTTAGTTAATTAGTTAGTTAAGAAGTCAAGTTGTGTTTTGCAACTTCTAGGGTTTCTTGTTTCCTAATCTTTGTATGGCCAATTTTCCTCCTATAAAAGGATAGGCCTTTAGACATTTTTAGTAAGAATGAAATTTGAAAGTTTTAGCTTTGCTGAAATCGTGATTAACACTTTGCGTTATCAAAGCCTTGGAGAATAATTTAGTTCTTCATTGTAGATAGTCTACCTTTAGCGTGACCTTTAGGTGACTTCACCAAGTTCTTGATTTCAAGAACAAGCCAAATAGACTAAGTTTAGCTCTTGAATTTTCACGAGTTAAGCCAAATCAATTTGTAATAACGTTGAGGGTTTGATTTGCTTCAAGTCATTCCTTTTCGTTTCCCTTGATTTCTTTTCCGCCCAAAATCTGTTTTGTGTCTTGTTTTCTAACGTTTTTGTTCAGCAACGATCCGAAGATTGTGGAGATTTGTTTTGTCCAGGAGCTTGAGCCTCGACCATTCACATCAAAGGTTTTAGCTAAAGGCTCGCAAATTGTTTTGAAGAACAGCTAAACTTAATTGAACTTCAAGGGTTTAAAACACAATGCGTTTTCAATTTAGCAAAGCTAAAATTTTGAATTCTTCTATCCCATAAAACGTCAAAAGCGTGCCTTTAAATAGGCTTACAAAAACGTGAAAATAAAACCCTAGTGAAGAAGTTAATTTTGAATTGAACTTCACTAACTAACCAATCCACTTTAGGAAACTTCCGAATTGTAGTTACTAACTAACTACTTTCTAAAAACAAACACACGCTTTTAGCTCCTAAAATATAGCACAAGATTTGAACCCTACAAAATAGGACATGGCTTGCTTCTTAAAAAGTAGGAAGTTACTTTCCTAAATTAAATTACCTTCCATTATAATGCAAGATAATTGGGCCAAGTAATTAACTAACACATAAATGAAATTATAAGCCCAAATTAATGTTTAATGGACTTAATTTATTACAAAGTAAATAAATTGATGGAAATCAACCCATGTCCATAGTGCCACGGCCGAGTTCTCAAGATCCTTTGGTGAATCTTGATGGACCAATGACAAGATCAAGGAGTTCCAAGATGAAGGCTGCCTTGCACAATTTATTGTCATCACATTTTGAAGCTACGGAGGCCGAACCACCATCTCAATTTGAAGTTCTTTGGCATGTTTCTTCAATCACCATTTATGAAGATGTTCCACAAAGTTCTACTTTGGAGCTTAAGGAAATTCCACCTTGAAGAAGCTTGCATGGCTGAATTGTTCAAGTCCATGAAGTGGTGTGTATTTGGGCTTGATATGGATCACGTCATTTAAGTAATTTAGGGTTTAATTGTTTTAAAATAAAATAAGTCCATTGAACATTATTCTTGGGCTTAAAGTGGCGTTTTTAATTGAGTGTTTTAAGTCATTACTTGGCCCAATTGCCTTGTATGGTAATTAGGAAAGTAATCTCCTACTTTTTAGGAGAATTTAGGAAAGTAAGAGTACAAATCGGTTTTTACTTCTTCATAACCGATTTGATGAGTTTAGGAAACTTAAAGTTTGTCTTTTAGTTATTGGTTTCCTTTTACAATTTTGAAACTAAGTTGTAATAGGATTAACCTAGGGTTTCCTTCCTTGTCTCCCAAGCATGGCCGAAATTCATCTCTATAAATAGAGAGATGCTTGTAACGTTTTTAAATAAGTTGATGAATGAAAGAAAGTTTTAGCCTTGCTAAAATCCGAATTTACACTTTGTGTAATTCAAGCCTTAAGAATCAAGTTTGATTTTTATTTTAAGAAGCTTCCCCTTTTGCGTGACCTTTAGGAGACTTCGCCATTGTTCTTTAGTTAAAGAACGAGCCAAATCAATTAAGATTAGCAACTGAATTTATCACTTGTTAAACTGAATCGATTTGTGATAACGTGAGGGTTTTATTCTATCTTGAATCTTTCTTGCCGTTTCCTTTGATTGCAATTCCGTCTGTTCTTGTGTGTTTGTTCGAGTGTTTTTGTTTCAACAACGATCCGAATTTGTGGAGCTTGTTTGGTCCATATTCTTGGAGCCTAGACCACACGTATCAATTGGTATCAGAGAATAGGTTGTTGTCTCAAAAATTCAGGTTAATCCGATTTCGTTTCTTGCTGTTTTATTGTCGTTCTTCTTGCTCTTTTTGCGTCAATTTCTGCTGTGCTTTTGCGTCTCTTTTGCTGCTGTTTTTGAGTCCTTCTTGCTGTCTAAATTCGTGTTCAATTCAGTCCTTAAGTCCGTCAAAATTGCATGCCAAATTGGTACTGAAATTCAGCCCGAATTGCTCTAATCTTTGTGTTGCGATTTGCGTCTTTCTTGTGCTGTAGTTGCGTTCTAATCATTGCAGTTTCTTGGGTCATCTTGCTGCTGTTATTTAGTGTTTAATTCTGCTCTAAATTCAGTAGTAATTGTTGGGTAAAAATCGCATGAACACCTTGGCTAAAATCTGCCCAAAAAACATCAATTGTTCATGTTTGAGTTTTAGCGTTTTTGTGTTGTTTTCTTGCTGATTTCCTTACGTCTTGCTGCTGTTCTTCGTGTCTTTAAAATCTGCATTGTTCCTTATCTTCATAGTGCTGAATTCATTGTGTTTTCCTTGCTGTCCAACACGTCTAAATTATAACTAGGGTTTGTGTCAAAATTAGGGTTTCTAGGGTTTCAATTCGGTTCTTAGTTCATAACTTTCTTGTTATTGATCCGAATTGCATTCTTTCTTTTGCGTCTTCTTGCTTATTGTCTCTATATCACTTTGAGTTCTGATCAAACTTTTTCACCACTTCAAAAAGATAAGTGCTTGAACACTTTCTTGAACTTCTTGATTTTCTTGAAAATCCAAAGTTGTCCAAATTTGAATCTTGAGCCATATTCTTGTTCCTTGTTGAAAATCTTGATTATTTTGTGAAAGTGGCACATTCAAATTCCTTTTCCTTGGTGAGATATTAAAGTTTGAAAATTTTAAGGTTGTAAAGGTTAAGACAAGAAGACAAAACATTATAAACCTTAAAATCCTAGGATTGTGTCTTAAAACCTTAAACCTTAAACCTTAAATTTTGTTTTGTCCTAGGTTCTTGTCCGAACCTTGTCCTTTTGTTTTGTTCAAGGTTTGTGTTCAAACCTTAAATCTTTTTGTTTTGTACTAGGTTGTTGTCCGAACAAAAAAAAAAAAAAAAAAAGACCGAATAAAAAAAAAATACATACGGTAAAAAAAAGAAAAAAAAGGAAAACAAAAGAAAACAAAAAAAAATATACATATATATATTCGGACTTAGTTTTATTTATTTCATTTATTTTATTTAATTTTTACAAAGGATAAAACTTACTTTATACTTGAAAACCACCTTATATTAAAAGTGTCATAACTTTCTCAATACAACTCGGAATTAGGTGATTCAAATTGCATTCTTTTCATCTTGAATCCTACTTTTAAAATTTCGTATGTTTCTGAGATTGAATCAAGTTATTCTCTGCATGTGTTCTTAAACCTCTTGTGACGTGATTTGTTGTTCAAAATTCTTTGGTTTATACTTGTGGTAATTTGTGTTGTAGAACTTATTGATTGAGTCAAATTCTTTGACATAATTGAACTTGGCCAGTCTTAATAGATAGTCTTACACAAATTATTACTGAGGGTATTAGCTAGGATAAACAAGAGAGAACACTACCTAAATAGAGAGGAGAGTACCTACTGCCCAAAGTGAGTATCCCGTGAGGTATTATATATATTCTTGCGTTTTTCCTTACTAATCTTGCAGGTACAAATGGAGGACAAAACCAAAGCATCCCAAGACGAACTAAAGGAGAAGTTCGCCCAAGAATCTCTTGCAACAATCTTGCAAAAGATCAGCCTCCGACTTGATTTCTTGGAGTCGTCATCATCATCTCAAAAACCGCCTCATAAATCCAAAGGTTCACGAAAACTTGAGTTCAAAGATGAAAGTGAATCAAGTAGTGATGAAGAGGAGGAGGAGGAAGAAGAAAGGTGAAATGTCAAATATCTCAATTGCTTCTGTTAAGCTAACTATTCCTACTTTTCATGGAAAGGCAGATCCCGAGGCATATTTTGATTGGGTACGTGAGCTTGAGCACTTCTTTGAAGGCCATGATTACTCTGAGAAAGAAAAGTATAGACTTGCCTTTGTACATCTTAAGGATTATGCTAGCTTATGGTGGGATGAAGTTACTAGATCTCGACGTCAAGATGGAGAGAGACATATCAAGTCTTGGAGCCGAATGAAAGCAATGATGAGGAAAAAGTATGTCCCTTCTCATTACAACCGTGAATTGAACAGAAAATTGCACTCCCTTGTGCAAGGTACTACAACGGTTGAAGAGTACTATCATGAGATGGAAGCTTTGATGATTAAAGCCAATGTTCAAGAAGATCCCGACTCTACCATTGAAAGGTTCCTTAGAGGTATGAATTCCGAATTGGCTTACCATGTTGATCTTCAAAGTTATGTCGATATTACTGAACTTGTTCACAAAGCCATCAAAATTGAGAAACACAAGAAGGGAAAGGGAGGCCGAAATTTCGCTCAATCAAATCCTCGAAATTTCACTCAACCAAGTCCACCATGGAGAAGAGATCAAAAGCCAAACTCAACTCCATTCACTCCACCAACAAAACCGAGGAGCTTCACACCAAATAAGCCCTCAAACACCTCGGCTAATACTCCAAAAATAGTCCGTCCAACTGCTGAATCCACTCCAAAATTGGCGCCTAAACCTAGTGAGAGGTTAAGGGATATTCGATGTTACAAGTGTCAAGGTTATGGTCATTATCAATCCGATTGTCCAACTCGAAAATTGATGATCACTCATGATATTGGAGAAGTGGAAAGTGATGAGGAGTGTGCCGACATGCCACCACTTGAAGAGAAGTGTCAATATGCCCAAAGTGAAGGTGAAGATGAACTTGGAACTTATGAGGTTGGTGATGGTCAATTTTCATTAGTTACTCGTCAAGTCCTTAGTACACAACAACAAATTGATGAGTTGTCTCAAAGAGATAATATTTTTCACACTAGATGCATGGTTCAAGGAAAAATTTGTAGTGTGATCATTGATAATGGTAGCTCTACCAATGTGGCAAGTCTTTTGCTTGTTAAGAAATTGAAGTTGAATTGCATGAAGCATCCAAAACCGTATAAACTTCAATGGTTGAATAATACTGCTGAAAGCAAAGTAACAAAGCAAGTGAAATTCACATTAACAATTGGTAAGTGTAACGCCCCGTCATAATTTAAATTTAAAACTAAGTAATGTAATATACATATTAATGTTCTATCCCAAAATGGATACATAAAAAAAATACACAAATTGCCTCATTACCATAATTACAATCCGAACCAAGACAATTAAAAATCCTGAACTTCTATTCACCCGTCTCTTCCTTTAAGTATGTAAACCAAAATCTTGTCGACCGCCTAACCCATCTTCAATCACTGAAAAATATAATTTACAAAAGGGTGAGCTTAAAATAGCTCAGTGGGTGGGGATAGTGCTTTATTATTGAAAAATTAATTTTCAACGAAATACTATTCCAAGAACAAATTCCAATGCACAAACCATGTACCAACAAATTCACCATGGATGCCAATTAAACATTGGGCATATATTTGGTACTTGTACCAATATACAATTTTAATACACATAATCATGTATCGCAAAACATTAACATGAATGTCATGTCAAATATTAATCATATAATTGATACCTGTCCCGATCGGCCACGCCGACCTTTACCAACCTTATTTCCCCTGACAATTCGTTGTTGCGTGCACGACTTGAGAAGCTACCTTATCCTTTCTCGTGGTCAGTGACCACTACGGCCCCGCAGGCCTAACTTGGCATCCAGATTTGCCACTCCGACTCCTGTCAACAGAATGAAAAACTCCTTAATCCTGTGACGGGGCTCACCGTTGTGGTCTTGGCGCAATCGTCGGCCCGATGCCGTCTCGATTACTCTCCAAGCCAACACCTACTAGGGCCCAAACAATTCATTACAATACATGTATCACATACAATCAATGCAAGTTGGCAATTAATTAGGGAAATTCATCCACTTGTGCCAAACTTCAACGATTCACAATGTCAAAACACTAGAGTCAACAAAGCTCATGTGGATTCTAGAGGTGGCTCGTACGGATTCTAGAGGTGGCTCATGCCTTTAAATTGACATAGCACTTAGTTCCGCACAGCACTTAGTTCCACAGTACATAAATCCAATATCCAAATTACACCACAGGTATTCAATACCATCAATTCAAAATCAAATTGGCACAGAATTAGGAAATTCAATCATCACATGACATTCACCCTTGCAACTTGCAAGTTTGGATTGAATACAATCTAGGCAATCATCCCAACAACACCAACATAAGCATATTACCATATTTCATAATTAAAAAATATGCATGTTTGTAAATTTATTCTACACTGAAGCTTATATCCCACTGGGAAAATTGCAAAAAGTCTTATTAGATACATGTGAACAAGTGTGCACATATCCATATAAACATATATATATATATCCTTCAAAATACTAAGATGATTCAGTGGGGTTAAAAAAAACAAAAAGTGAATGGTTGACTTAATGCACACCTTAAAATATTGCATTATCATGTCATTTTATGTATTCAAATCAGGTTCAATCAGTTGTTGATGTAATTCATAATAATCAGTAGTTCACAAAAATTATCACTACTGATTCATTTCAATGTATAAAAATATTGAATCTTCATAAGAAAAGAAAAAGTAAAAAGTGGTTCAATGTGGCTTGACACTTGAATTTGGCATCTATATATACGAGCTGGGCACTGAGATTTTAAAAATAATCATGCTAAATTTATCCTGAAAGTAGGCATATCCTACATACAATAATATATATAAATTCTAATTCCAAGATGCTATATATCAAGAATGTTCAAACCTTAACAGAAAGCGAACAAGAAAAGAAAATGGACAGATGTAAACTCCAATATCATTTGCATCAAATTAACTTTATACAAATATCGCAAACATTCAGTCCTCATTTCTTTAAAGCCATACGTTTCCAACTCATACCACATCCACCCCAAACTTTGCCTTTAATATATATGCCTCTGAAATCTAACACACCCATTCCCTAAATAATATTCTGCATAACAATGAAAACAGAATTTCAACCCAACAGAATCTATTCAATCCAACATAGCCAAATCTTTGCAGAACCATAACATCCTCTATTCAAGTTATCAAAAGAAAATGATTGTTACACAAGCTTAAAAAAAACATCCCTAGGATGAACAAATAATCATTACTCACCCCTTGGAGAATAAATTTTCCACTATCACTCAAAAACAAAAATATCCCGTGAGTATATATGTATAAATATCGTACTCGAGGAACAATTAACATAATTAACTACAATTAAGTCATCTGCCAAAACAAAACTATTCACCCATACATATTAAACCTTGCTTAAAGTATAACATACTTTGCTAAGTATATATATATATATATATATAAGCATATACCAAAATTGATTCAGTAAATCCACAAACATGTGTATATGTATATATACCCATATATACACATGGTTTCATAGAAATTGCAAGAGTTTATCTATATCATATATTAAGGTAAATAACCGGTAAACAACCAAGGGAAGGAAAAATTTTAGTTCTGTAAATATGATCAATAAAGGATACATCTTACTAAAATTTAACCATTAAATTTCCAGATCGTAAGGGAATAGATTTTGCTCACCCACAAAGAAAACACACACACATATATATACACATATAAATATACATATATTTGAAAATCAGTTTACCCACCTGTTAAAAGCTTTAAAATCTTCAATGGATTGATTAAGTTGCGTCCCCTTTTCTTTTCCTCTTCTTGCTCTATCACCCGTCGTTCTCTTCTCTTACCTTTAGCCGTTTTGTTGCTCCTTTTTTTTTCCAAGGCTTTGCCTAAACTTTTTGCTCCTGTTCTTGGTATTTCCCTTTAAGGGTGAAAGGCTTATAGAAGCCTTCTCAAAGTTTTTTTTTTAATTAGGGGTGGCGGCTTGTAAGCCTTAAGGGCTTTACAAGTTTGCCATCTTTTTTTTTTTTTTAATTTTGTTTTTCCTATTTGCAACTTGGCCCTTGCATTATGTAAGAACCAACAAGAACCAAAATTCATTTAAATTATACAATTGAATCTCTTACAATCTTATAAAATTTATAATTTAAATTCTAAAATTATCAATTAACTAAAATTCTTAGTCGTATGATTTTAATTTTCGCACAACGCTTACCAAAGATGCAGTATTTTAACATTAAGATTAAAATCACTTGCATATATTTAATATTAATAATATTATTAATATATTAAAATTTTGGGGTCTCACACACTTCCCTCCTTAAAAGAATTGTGTCCTCACAATTCAAAATCACTATCCGATGATATTACCTTAAATGACTATATAAACAAGTATTTCACTTACGCACCCCTGACGGTACTTATATTTGAACTTATCTAAAGACAGGTTTAGGTCGTGGCCTCTACATTTACAAACACACATATATCTTTCTATTTTCACAAGTTTTGCAACACACTTTGACTCACTTCATGTTGTGTCCTAAGAGATCTATAAATAAGTCCAAGAAATTTAAGCAAGTGACACCAACAACAAATCAATTGACATTTTAGGTGAACCAAAATCTGCTATTCAAACCAAGAATATAGTGTGATTAAAAAAAAATTAGAACTATTATTGCATGCTTAAGTTGCACAACTCATATAATAAAATAAAGAAAATAAAATAAATCATGAATCAATTATCCGATTATGAAAATAATTTATTCACTCATTTGTCCAATTACAAGGTGTTTTTTTTTAATCAAAGATACACAAAATATCAATCATAGATGACACAAAATATTGTCATAGTTTTGTGTCTTCATAATTCAGTCTAACATAAATCTTGAAATCTCATTTTGAAAAATTTTCTCACATAATTTCACATCATTCAATCAAGTATTTTAAATGTGTTACTCACAGAGTTATGTTTTTTTTTTTGTGATCTAAGTCACAAATTGGCATACATCATGAAATTGTTACTCCTAAAAAGTGACTCCTATCTTTTACAATTGCAGGCAAGACTAACATAAATATAGCAAGGCCAATTCTAGATAAAATAAGTGTGAAATTAAAAATATTTCAAGTTTGAAAAAAAATCTCAAGTTCAATAAATAATCAAAACTAGCACTCAATAAAAGTAAGCCAATACTAGGGTTGCACATTCCTAGAAACATCAACATGCTAACTTGTTTTCGAGATTTAATTTAAAATCTTTGACCACTAGCAAGGGTTAAAATGATCATTTAATGATAAAGCCTATAAGACAATTATATACTAAGATTTTATCTAATTACATAAAAGTTTTCCATTAGAAATTTCTTAAGTATAATCCTCAATTCCTTCATTTATTTGTTTATTGATATATTTATGTGTGTATTTATGTATGAATCTGAGAATTGATTTTCTGGAGCTTGTTAGTAACATGTCATACTTTTTTTTTCCTTTTCCTTACCTTTAATGAAAATCAAGCATAAGATTTTCTTGACATGCAACAAATTATCTAATCACAATAAGAGTCTTTCCATAATTTAATTAAATATATGATAGACTATAGGAATCTAACTCTCGGTGATAGTTATCACAATGAAACAAGCAACATGCATTCAAATAAAACAAAACCCATTATCAATCTCCTCCAAATAAAATTGGAAGCCTTCACAACTTATTCAATATACAATCTAAAATTCTTTTCCCCTCTCTATTTGTCATTCATTAATTAAAGACATTCAGGAGCATAAACGTGCAAGCATAATGGGTTCTCACAGAACAACCCATTTTATTTCTTTTGAATATACACATATATCAAAGATCATTGTTCCACAAATTTCATAATTAAACTGGAAACATTTATCCACATGACAATAATAGATTTCATGACACTTTAATTTCACTCAATCAACTAATCAAAAGTCATAGCAGTTTACGGGATAAATTCCAATGAAGGAGACAATTTTTTTTTTCTTCTTCTGCCCCTGTTTGATATTCTTTTCGAATCAGAATTCAAAGACAAAATTTACCCATATTTCTCTTTTGATGGTTTAGCATCCAGCTATTATCAGGCTTTACCCAAATTCCAATAAGAATTTGTTAACAAAATATATATACTAAGAGAATAAATTTACAAACCCAAAAAGCAAAATCATCTTCCCCTTTTCCTTCAACAACTTAAAGAGTTATAAAACCAAAGTCCTTCGAAATATATTCATTCAATTCAACAAGAACACAAACAATTCATCAAACTATGAATTCAATAAGGAATATCAGGTTCATAACAATAATTACTAAAATGTTAAAACCTAAAGGCACCACAATTTAATAACAAGGCCATTAACCCAGTTTTGTAAAGGCAGAACAATAAGGTTTTGGATCATAATCGCAAAACATATACAACACACGTTTTACTTTCACAGAATTTAGCATATGGCAAAAGGCTTCCACAAAATTTTAGAACAAACCAATAAAATCCATAAGTGGGCATCAATTTTTTTTAAGACAAATACAACACAAAATTTCAAACCCAATTACGCACAGAATAATAATAAATTCCATGGCATTTCAATTCCACCAAGTAAAACTCATACAAGTCATCATAATTCAAGCAAGAATTTCAAATAAGAACACTTTCTTTTCTTAGCAGCTTAATATATAAATCAGAATTCAAAAACAAATTCACCCACATTTCTTCTTCACAAATTTAGCACATGTCGATAAACTTCCACAAAATTTCAAATACAAATCAAGTAGAATTCATGCGCGGGTATCAATTAGTATGGTAAATACAAAGCAGAACATCACGTTCAAATTTTTTTTTAATTGAAGCGAATTTCAGAAATCTAGTTTTACACATAGCCATTAAGCTATAAGTATTCAATAGTGTCCCACATAATCCGTAAATTTACACACGCTATCATCAAGTCACGTTACACAACTACTCTAGTGAAACCCAAACAAACATGTTCTTAAATCAATATTTTGAAAAAATAACAAATTTCACTATAGAAGTCACAAATCAATGTAGAATATATAATCTCAAACAAGAACATCACATAGTATCGTCACAGTTTCATACAAGAAATCATCACTTTTTTTTATATATACCTTCCACTTTCCACCTTCCACCGTTTCGCATATTCTTTTAAAATTTTCTTATAGCCATAGCTTGAGAGACAAAATTAAAAAGATCCTAATCTTAGGTTGATCAGTCATAAGAGGATCAATATAATCCTACAGTCAAACTAATAGCTTTAGAATTGTGTTTTCCCGTAAATATTTTTTTATTTCCAATAATTGAGTCTGTAATTTCTAAAACACTATGTTGAACTTTTCTAAAAATGACTATGAATTTAATTAAAGCCTAGTGGACACTATACCACAATCCAAGAATCATATCCAGGCTTTCAACCATATATGGACTATCACACCCAAGTCCAAGAATCCAATCCTGGCTTATCAGCATATATGCTCTGATACCACTTGTAATGCCCCGTCATAATTTACATTTAAAACTAAATAAGGTAATATACATATTAATGTTCTATCCCAAAATGGATACATAAAAAAAATACACAAATTGCCTCATTACCATAATTACAATCCGAACCAAGACAATTAAAAATCCTGAACTTCTATTCACCCATCTCTTCCTTTAAGTATGTAAACCAAAATCCTGTCGACCGCCTAACCCATCTTGAATCACTGAAAAATATAATTTACAAAAGGGTGAGCTTAAAATAGCTCAGTGGGTGGGGATAGTGCTTTATTATTGAAAAATTAATTTTCAACGAAATACTATTCCAAGAACAAATTCCATTTGCACAAACCATGTACCAACAAATTCACCAAGGATGCCAATTAAACATTGGGCATATATTTGGTACTTGTACCAATATACAATTTTAATACACATAATCATGTATCTCAAAACTTTAACATGAATGTCATGTCAAATATTAATCAAATAATTGATACCTGTCCCGATCGGCCACACCGACCTTTACCAACCTTATTTCCCCTGACAATTCGTTGTTGCGTGCACGACTTGAGAAGCTACCTTATCCTTCCTCGTGGTCAGTGACCACTACGGCCCCGCAGGCCTAACGTGGCATCCGGATTTGCCACTCCGACTCCCGTCAACAGAATTAAAAACTCCTTAATCCTGTGACGGGGCTCACCGGTGTGGTCTTGGCGCAATCGTCGGCCCGATGCCGTCTCGATTACTCTCCAAGCCAACACCTACTGGGGCCCAAACAATTCATTACAATACATGTATCACATACAATCAATGCAAGTTGGCAATTAATTAGGGAAATTCATCCACTTGTGCCAAACTTCAACGATTCACAATGTTAAAACACTATAGTCAACAAAGCTCATGTGGATTCTAGAGGTGGCTCGTACGGATTCTAGAGGTGGCTCATGCCTTTAAATTGACATAGCACTTAGTTCCGCACAGCACTTAGTTCCACAGTACATAAATCCAATATCCAAATTACACCACAGGTATTCGATACCATCAATTCAAAATCAAATTGGCACAGAATTAGGAAATTCAATCATCCCATGACATTCACCCTTGCAACTTGCAAGTTTGGATTGAATACAATCCAGGCAATGATCCCAACAACACCAACATAAGCATATTACCATATTTCATAATTCAAAAATATGCATGTTTGTAAATTTATTACACACTAAAGCTTATATCCCACTGGGAAAATTTCAAAAAGTCTTATTAGATACATGTGAACAAGTGTGCACATATCCATATAAATATATATATATATATATCCTTCAAAATAATGAGATGATTCAGTGGGGTTAAAAAAAACAAAAAGGGAATGGTTGACTTAATGCACACCTTAAAAGATTGCATTATCATGTCATTTTATGTATTCAAATCAGGTTCAATCAGTTGTTGATGTAATTCATAATAATCAGTAGTTCACAATAATTATCACTACTGATTCATTTCAATGTATAAAAATATTGAATCTTCATAAGAAAAGAAAAAGTAAAAAGTGGTTCAATGTGGCTTGACACTTGAATTTGGCATCTATATATACGAGCTGGGCACTGAGATTTTAAAAATAATCATGCTAAATTTATCCTGAAAGTAGGCATATCCTACATACAATAATATATACAAATTCTAATTCCAAGATGCTATATATCAAGAATGTTCAAACCTTAACAGAAAGCGAACAAGAAAAGAAAATGGACAGATGTAAACTCCAATATCATTTGCATCAAATTAACTTTATACAAATATTGCAAACATTCTGTCCTCATTACTTTAAAGCCATACGTTTCCAACTCATACCACATCCACCCCAAACTTTGCCTTTAATATATATGCCTCTGAACTCTAACACACCCATTGCCTAAATAATATTCTGCATAACAATGAAAACAGAATTTCAACCCAACAGAATCTATTCAATCCAACATAGCCAAATCTTTGCAGAACCATAACATCCTCTATTCAAGTTATCAAAAGAAAATGATTGGTACACAAGCTTAAAAAAACATCCCTAGGATGAACAAATAATCATTACTCACCCCTTGGAGAATAAATTTTCCACTATCACTCAAAAACAAAAATATCCCGTGAGTATATATGTATAAATATCATACTCAAGGAACAATTAACATAATTAACTCCAATTATGTCATCTGCCAAAACAAAACTATTCACCCATACATATTAAACCTTGCTTAAAGTATAACATACTTTGCTAAGTATATATATATATATATAAGCATATACCAAAATTGATTCAGTAAATCCACAAACATGTATATATGTATATATACCCATATATACACATGGTTTCATAGAAATTGCAAGAGTTTATCTATATCATATATTAAGGTAAATAAACGGTAAACAACCAAGGGAAGGAAAAATTTCAGCTCTGTAAATATGATCAATAAAGGATACATCTTACTAAAATTTAACCATTAAATTTCCGGTTCGTAAGGGAATAGATTTTGCTCACCCAGAAATAAAACACACACACATATATATACACATATATATATATATTTGAAAATCAGTTTACCCACATGTTAAAAGCTTTAAAATCTTCAATGGATTGATTAAGTTACTGCCCCTTTTCTTTTCCTCTTCTTTCCTTTTCTCTTCTTGCTCTATCACCCGTCGTTCTCTTCTCTTACCTTTAGCCGTTTTGTTGCTCCTTTTTTTTCCAAGGCTTTGCCTAAAATTTTTGCTCCTGTTCTTGGTATTTCCCTTTAAGGGTGAAAGGCTTATAGAAGCCTTCTCAAAGTTTGCTTTTTTTTAATTAGGGGTGGCGGCTTGTAAGCCTTAAGGGCTTTAGAAGTTTGCCATCTTTTTTTTTTTTAATTTTGTTTTTCCTATTTGCAACTTGGCCCTTGCATTTTGTAAGAACCAACAAGGACCAAAATTCATTTAAATTATACAATTAAATCTCTTACAATCTTATAAAATTTATAATTAAAATTCTAAAATTATCAATTAAGTAAAATTCTTAGTCGTATGATTTTAATTTTCGCACAACGCATACCAAAGATGCAGTATTTTAACTTTAAGATTAAAATCACTAGCATATATTTAATATTAATAATATTATTAATATATTAAAATTTTGGGGTCTCACAGTAAGTATGTGGATGAGATTTTATGTGATGTGGTTCCCATGGAAGCTAGTCATATTCTTCTTGGAAGACCATGGCATTATGATAGAGTTGTTACATATCATGGTAAGAAGAATTACTACTCATTTGATTTTGAAGGCCGAAAGTGTAATCTTAGAGCATTGAGTCCGATCCAAGCCTTCGAAGATCAATCAAGAATTGTCCAATCTTTGAGTGAATTACATGAACAAGAAGCTAAGGAGAAAATCCATCAAGAGATGAAAAATGATGTAATAACTAGTGTAGGTCGAAGCATTGTTCCTAGAACATGTAATAGCCGAAATAGTAATTTCTGTTATTTAGCTTCTTCCAATGAGATTAAGAGAGCATTAGTTGATAGGCAATCTTTGTACTTAATGTATCGCAAGGAATATGTACTTATCATTGATAGTGATCACCTTACTTCTTTGCCTAGTCTTGTTTACTCTCTTTTGCAGGAATATCAAGATGTGTTTCCCGAGGAGCTACCAAATGGATTGCCGCCCATTAGGGGTATTGAACATCAAATTGATTTCATACCTGGAGCACAAATTCCAAATCGTCCAGCATATAGAGCAAACCCTGAAGAAACAAAAGAGATTCAACGTCAAGTAAATGAACTCCTTGACAAAGGTATTGTACGTGAGTCTCTTAGTCCTTGTTCCGTTCATGTGATTTTAGTTCATAAAAAGGATGAGTCTTGGCGTATGTGTGTAGACTGTCGTGCCATAAATAAAATAACTATGAAGTATAGACATCCAATTCCTAGATTAGCTGACATGCTTGATGAGTTATATGGTTCATGCATATTTACCAAGATTGATTTGAAAAGTGGATACTACCAAATTCGCATGAAAGAAGGTGATGAATGGAAAACTGCCTTTAAAACAAAGTATGGGTTGTATGAATGGTTAGTGATGCCTTTTGGTTTATCTAATGCACCTAGTGCTTTTATGAGGCTTATGAATCATGTTTTTCGTCACTTTATTGGCAAATTTGTTGTGGTATATTTTGATGACATCCTTGTTTATAGCAAAACACTTGATGAGCATGTTGAACATTTAAAACAAGAGTTTGTTGTTTTGCTTAAGAACCAATTGTATGCTAATCTCAGAAAGTGTTCTTTTTGCATGGAATCAGTTGTCTTTTTGGGATATGTTGTGAATTCTCAAGGCATTGCTGTTGATGAGTCTAAAGTCAAAGCAATCATGGATTGTCCTAGACCTACATGTGCGAGTCAATTCCGAAGTTTTCATGGTCTTGCAAGTTTTTATAGGAGATTTGTTAAAGATTTTAGTTCTATTGCAGCCCCCTTAAATGAACTTGTAAAGAAAAATGTTGTTTTTGAATGGAAAGAAGAACATGAAAACGCCTTTAATAAGCTGAAGTACATGTTGACTCACGCCCCTTTACTTGCTTTGACCAACTTTTCTAAAGCTTTTGAGATACACTGTGATGCCTTCGGGATTGGTATTGGTGCTGTTTTGATGCAGGAATCACGACCCGTGGCATATTTTAGCGAAAAGTTCAATGGGGCAGCTTTAAAGTATGCAACTTATAACAAGGAGTTGTATGCTCTGGTAAGGTCTTTACAAGTTTGGCAACATTATTTATGGCCAAAGGAATTCATCATACATTCTGACCATGAAAGCCTTAAGTTTTTGAAGACTCAAGGTAAATTGAACAAGCGACATGCAAAATGGTTAGAATTCATTGAAACCTTTCCATATGTTGTTAAATACAAATTTGGTAATGAGAATGTGGTAGCCGATGCATTGTCTAGGAAATACACTTTGTTTACCTATATGCATGCTAAACTAGTTGGTTTTGAATTGATTAAGGATTTGTATAAGACTGATCATGATTTTCACGTGAATTATGACCTTTGTTTGCATAAACCGAATGGTGATTTTTATGTGTATGACGGATTCTTGTTTAAAAAGGATAAGTTATGCATTCCCCAATGTTCCATTCGTGATTTACTTGTTAAAGAAACCCATGGGGGAGGGTTAATGGGGCACTTTGGTATTGCTAAAACACTTGCTGTTTTGAATGAGCACTTTTATTGGCCTAGCTTGATTAAAGATGTTAAAAGTGTTTGTGATAAATGCATTGTGTGTAAACAATCGAAATCTAAAGTAAAGCCTCATGGTTTGTACCAACCTTTGCCTGTTCCTAGTCATCCTTGGATTGATATTTCTATGGATTTTGTGCTTGGATTGCCTAGGTCACGCAATGGTCATGATAGCATATTTGTTGTAGTTGATAGATTTAACAAAATGTCTCATTTTATTGCTTGTTCTAAATCTAATGATGCTCAATATGTTGCTGATTTGTTCTTTAAGGAAATTGTAAGGTTGCATGGTTTACCTAAGAGTATTGTTAGTGATAGAGATGTTAAGTTTTTGTCACACTTTTGGCGTACTCTTTGGAACAAGTTAGGTACTAAGTTATTATTTTCTACTGTTGCACATCCACAAACTGATGGGCAAACTGAAGTAGTTAATAGGACTTTGTCTACTTTACTTCTTGCTCTCATACATAAAAACCTTAAGAACTGGGAAGGTTGTTTGCCTCATATTGAGTTTGCTTACAATAGAACAGTTCATAGTGCTACTAATCTTTCACCTTTTGAGATTGTTTATGGTTTTAATCCTTTGACTTCTTTGGATATATTACCTTTGCCTGTTAACGAGTTTGTTGATGTTGAAGGTAAAAAGAAAGCTGATTTTGTTAGGGAGTTACATGAAAGGGTTCGAGCTAATATTCAAAGGCGAAATGAGCAATATGTTAAGAAAGCCAATAAGGGTAGAAAACAAGTGATTTTCGAACCGGGAGACTGGGTTTGGATTCACTAGAGGAAATAGAGGTTTCCCGACAAAAGGAAATCTAAACTTCATCCAAGAGGAGATGGTCCTTTTCGAGTCTTGGAAAGGATTGGAGATAATGCTTATAAGATCGAACTCCCTAGTGAGTATGGCAATGTTTCATCTACTTTCAATGTTACTGACTTATGTTTGTTTGATGTAGGTGATTCGAGGACGAATCCTTTCGAGGAGGGAGGGAATGATGGAAATCAACCCATGTCCATGGTGCCAAGGCCGAGTTCTCAAGATCCTTTGGTGAATCTTGATGGACCAATAACAAGATCAAGGAGTTCCAAGATGAAGGCTACCTTGCACAATTTATTGTCATCATATTTTGAAGCTATGGAGGCCGAACCACCATCTCAATTTGAAGTTCTTTGGCATGTTTCTTCAATCACCATTTATGAAGATGTTCCACAAAGTTCTACTTTGGAGCTTAAGGAAATTCCACCTTGAAGAAGCTTGCATGGCCGAATTGTTCAAGTCCATGAAGAGGCGTGTATTTGGGCTTGATATGGATCACGCCATTTAAGTAATTTAGGGTTTAATTGTTTTAAAATAAAATAAGTCCATTGAACATTATTCTTGGGCTTAAAGTGGCGTTTTTAATTGAGTGTTTTAAGTCATTACTTGGCCCAATTGCCTTGCATGGTAATTAGGAAAGTAATCTCCTACTTTTTAGGAGAATTTAGGAAAGTAAGAGAACAAATCGTTTTTTACTTCTTCATAACCGATTTGATGAGTTTAGGAAACTTAAAGTTTGTCTTTTAGTTATTGGTTTCTTTTTACAATTTGGAAACTAAGTTGTAATAGGATTAAGCTAGGGTTTCCTTCCTTGTCTCCCAAGCATGGCCGAAATTCATCTCTATAAATAGAGAGATGCTTGTAACGTTTTTAAATAAGTTGATGAATGAAAGAAAGTTTTAGCCTTGCTAAAATCCGAATTTACACTTTGTGTAGTTCAAGCCTTAAGAATCAAGTTTGATTTTTATTGTAAGAAGATTCCCCTTTAGCGTGACCTTTAGGAGACATCGCCATTGTTCTTTAGTTAATGAACGAGTCAAATCAATTAAGATTAGCAACTGAATTTATCACTTGTTAAACTGAATCGATTTGTGATAACGTGAGGGTTTGATTCTATCTTGAATCTTTCTTGCCGTTTCCTTTGATTGCAATTCCGCCTGTTCTTGTGTTTTTGTTCGAGTGTTTTTGTTTCAACAACGATCCGAATTTGTGGAGCTTGTTTGGTCCAGATTCTTGGAGCCTAGACCACACGTATCATAAATCCTATCAACTTAACAATGGCGTGATCCGTAATTAAGAAAGTCCACGCTTGCTATCTTGGTTTTCAATGTGATTGCTCCATGAATACTCTTCAAGGTAGAATTTCCTTAAGCTCCAAAGTAGAACTCTTAGAAAAATCTTCATGAATTGTGATTGAAGAGATATTCCAAATAGCTCCATGTTGAGATGGTGACGCCATGTCATCAAGATCATCCAAATCTCCACAATGTGTTGACAATAATGTTTGCAAGGCGGCTTTCATCCTCTTGCCCTTTGATCTTGTCATTGGCCCATCAAGATTCTCTAAAGAATCATGTGAAGTCGACCTTGACACCATGGACATGGGCTGCTATCAGAAACACGTGGAAGGATCTTTTAATCACCAAAAGATTGCCTAAATTCAAACGTGTGCTTTTAACTGGTATAATGAATCTAGAATTTAAGAGTTTATCAATAGTTTGCTTTCCGTTTTGTTTAATACGTGTTTGTAAACTTCCATTCACACCTTAAGCGTTGTTAGTTAACTCATTCATATACTTTGTTCCAAGACCCAAAGTTGCAAAACCGAAAGCTAATTCACATTTTACATTAGTTAACTCACACATTGTTCATCTGTTAGTTTTTTGGTTAAGAATTTGGCCGAACTGCTTTCAAGTTATTGGGCTAAAGGTAGGAAACACTTGGAAGGATCTTACAATCATCAAAAGATTGCCTAAAGTCAAACATGTGCTTTTACCTATTTTAATGAATCTAGCATTTGAGAGTTTATCAATAGTTTGCTTTGCAGTTTTGTCGTATGACATGTTTGTATACTTCCATTCACAACTTAAGCGTTGTTAGCTGGTAGCAATCCGCCAATGTCCGTACCAAAGCCGACTTCAATTGTTCATCCATTGACAAATCTTGATGGCCCATTGACGAGATCAAGGAGCAAGAGGATGAAGGAAGCGTTGAAAGCATTATTGACAACTCATTGTGAAGAGTTAGACGTTTTTGAAGAGCTTCATGATCCGGTTCAAACATCTTCCACCAATGGAGTTCTATGGCATGTTTCTTCAATAACAATTCATGATGATGTTTCTAAGAGTTCTACATTGGAACTTAAAGAAAATCCACCTTGAAAAAATTCACATGGCCAAATGAAAGACTAAGAAGAAGGCGTGTACTTAGGCTTTGTGTTGATGGATCACGCCAATTTTTAAGTGATAGGAATTATTTTTGTTTTAATTAATTAAGTCCGAAACTCTTTAATTTGGGCTTTAATTAATTCATTAATAAGATGATTACTTGGCCCAATTATCTTGCATGATAATGGCAAATAAAAGATTAGGAAACTTAAGAAGTCAATTCGGTTTTTGCCTCTTAAAGGATAAAACTGTGTGCTTCAATTTTTAGGAAACTAATCTCCTACTTTTTAGGAGGTTTAAGCGTGTCTTTTGGAGGAAGTAAAACCGTGTTTTGCTTTGTCATGTTTTAGGAAACTAAGTTAGTTAGTTAAGAAGTCAAGTTGTACTTGTTTTCTATTAGGGTTTTTTGTTTCTTTTTCTTTGTTGGCTGAAACTCTTCCTTATTTAAGGAGAGGTTGTTTGACATGTTTTAGGGGGATGATTTTTTATAATTTTAGCTTTGCTAATGAATTTTACATCCGTGAAAAATTTGTGAAAACGTGAATTAATTCAATTAAGTTTAGTTGGATTTTCATAAGTACCGTGAACCTAGAAGCTAAGACCTTTAGGTGAACTTACAAGTTCTTGATTTTAAGTACAAGCCAAACTAATTTTGTTTTAACTCTTGATTTACATGAGTTGGCTGAATCCTTTTGTTCAATACGTGGGGGTTTGATTACTTCATATCGTTCCTTTTCATGTCAATATCTTTAATTTTTGTTTTGTTAATTTCCGTAAGTGTCTTGTTGAGTTTGTTCTTGTTTGGTGATTTGGTAAGCAACGATCCAAAGGAGGTGGATTTCACATGGTCTAGGATCTGAATTCTATACCATCCGTATCAAGTGGTATCAAAGCAAAATCGGGTTGTCTTCCAAATTCAGGTTTTGTTACTTTTGAGTCTTTGAACTTCTAGTTTCTGTTTTTGTCTTTGTTTTGCGTTTTCTTGCTTTTTCTGTCGATTCTTGTTGCTGCTGTTTTGCGTTGTTTTCGTGTCAATTATGCATTGTTTTGTTCATCATAGTGCTGAATTCTTGTGTTTTCATTGTTGTGTCACACGTCAAAAAACAATTAGGGTTTCAATTCGGTTCAATTTCAAACTTCCTTGTTTTTCATCCGATTGTCTTTCTTTCTTTTGTGTTGTCTTCGATATTGTCTCCATATCATTGTGAGGTTTACTTGAGTTTTTGTTTCAAGACAAAAAGATTAATTCTTGATCAAGTTCTTGAACTTCTAGAAATTCTTGAAATTCAAGATTGTTGAATTCCGAATCTAAGTGCGTATTCTTGATCCTTGTCTTGAATCTTGAAGATTGCTTCTTTTGGCATTGTGATATTCTATCTATTTGGTGAGATCTTGATATATATTTGTTGCTGAATGATAAGTTGGTTTTATACCAACTAATATGTGTTAAATCACTTAGCTTTTGCCTTAAATTTCATGCAAATGTGTAGTGATTTGTGCCATTTTGTGCTTTTATGTGGTTTATAACTTGATGTGCTAAAAATGGTGAAAAAAGACCAAAAATGAAGATTAAATAAGGCAGATGTGTGTGTGATGTTAAATGGTAAGGAAAGAGTTTCAAGAGTGTAAATGATGTTTAAGAAGATTGGAGGAAAACATTAATATGCTTAATTTGATAGCTTTGGTATTGGGCAGATTGTTAGTGTTCTTCATTTGAGTGTATCGTTCTCAATACAAAACCACATGAGGAGATCTTGGATGTTCTGGAAAGCTCTTTGAGTGTACTTCATTTCTTATGTTTTAACATTCTCCTAATTCTGTGTGCAAGTATGAGAGACCGGGGCGTCTTTCCAATTGCTATTTCAGGTTTTCATACTTGAGTTCATATTGCCACAGTTTGGTAGATTGTCTATATCTTGAGATGCAGACCTCCAATGATGCTATTTATTGAACCAATGGAAAGCCAAGAGAAATATCTAAAACTTTTAAGTTTACACAAAATCCAATTCAAAAACTAAGACACACATATATGGCATAGAAGCAGAGTTATGTTCTGGACTAAGTTTAAAAGCTGCGAGGTCTCGCCATTTGATGTTTTTGTATGGCGAGACCTCGCCATTTTGGGGCCATTTGTAGTTTTTGTATGGCGAGACCTCGCCACGAGGTATCGCCATTATGGTGCTGTGAGGGCGACGTCTAGTGGCGAAACCTCGCCATAGAAACTTTTTCAAGGCGAGGTCTCGCGACCTCGCCTCGAGACCTCTCCTTGAAATTTCCAGCTGTGCCACACTTTGGTAATTTGGCCATAACCTTTTTGTCCGGACTCCGAATTGGGTGATTCAAAATGCTATGGAAATCTAGGACATAGAGCTACAAATTTCATGTTTTAAGTTTTCCCAAAGTCACAACGCATCAGGGTTAGAATTTGGCTGGATGTTGTTGCATACTTGCACATTTGATCACTTCAGGATTTTTGCTTGCGAACTCACCTCGCCCTTTGTGGTTTTGTAAGGCGAGACCTCGCCTTTTGTTTTGTCTTGTGGGTGAAACCTTTCTGAGACTCATATTGTCTATCTCATGAGTGAAGAATACATGTCATTGCAATTTTCTTGAGTATGCCTTACATGCCTTGTGTTTCACAATGTTTCATGTTTATGTTTTGCATGATTAACAATTCCTCCATTGTTCTTGCATTCATTCTTCCCACACTTCACTCAACCTTTATCACTTACGTTCATCACATCATTCCATTTTACTCAACATTCAACATTCACTTCATTCTCACTCCACTCTTCATCACATTTCATTCCACTCTTCATTATATTTCACTCCTACTCTCAACACTCTCACACACACACATTGCGGCGAGATCACCTCGCCGCAACACTCTTGCACATTCACCATGCGGTGAGGTCACCTCGCCGCATGAGAACCTCACACACTCACTGCCTTTATGCACACACATACACTCAAACGCAGCAAGCACTCTCGCACACACAATTAACTTCATTTCATTTGCACACTACTTAACACATGAATGCATTCACAAGCACACCCGTATACCTCATTTTCTTCATCTTCTACCATACCATTCAACTCACACATTTTCACTCTCTATTGCATTTCAATTGCATCCACTCATTCACACCTCACAACACTCACAACTCTTTAACATATTTATTCATTCATTGTTTTTACACGTAACACACAACAATCTTACTTCGTAACAAACTCACACATTTCAAACTTTACATTCAAAACACTACACTTTGTCTGATCACTCAACACTAACCTCACAAACAACCTCACAAACATCCCACTTCGTAGCACATTTCATCTACATTAATTCACAACATTTTACACGCTTCACTCTTCACAACATCATCTTCAATCATATTGCTTCTTTCCACCTCGCCCACAGACACATACACGGCGAGACCTCGCGGCGAGGTCTCGCCACACACACACATACACGGCGAGACCTCGCGGCAAGGTCTCGCCACACACACGCATTACACGGCGAGACCTCGTCTCGAGGTCTTGCCCGCATATTTCTCGGGAGCCTTGTTTTGACAAATTGAAATTTCATCTAAGTGTTGGTTATGGTTTTCTTGCTGACTTGAAGGTGCAGTAGGATCGATAAAGGCGCAAAGAGCAGAGGAAGTAAAGGCGTGATTGCTCCTGTGCCAGGGTTGCTGTTGAATTTGTTAAGTTCCGCCAACATGTGTAGTGGCATTCTCGTAATAATTTAGGCACTTTACGTTTTCGTTTTGTTTTACATTTTGTAACCTCTATATATAGAGGATTAGTTAGCTTTTAGGGGAGAGATGATTCTAGATAGTTAACAGACTTTTGAACTAGAGAGAGAAAGTTTCTCTCTCTAACTTTCTCTCTCTAGATTTTCTCTCTCTAGAAATTAAACTCCAATTGAGATTCCGATCGAACTTCTGGACCGATCATTGTAATTCATTTCACAATTAAGGAAGCTTTGAGCAATTCTCTCACGAATTGGAGCTCTTTGATCCATTTTAATTGGTAAATTCTTTCCATTTTAATGAAATGAATTGCTTGATGTTGTGTATTGACGATTGTGAGTAGCAAATGGAGTTCTGTAGCTAGATTGGTGATGTTCTAGGGTTCTAACTGGTTAAATATATAATTAGACTATGCAATGCTATGCAATTGACACAATTTCTTAAGAATGAAATCATATGCGACTTTAATGCTTGAATCTTGTCAAGTTTCATGAATTTGCACTTTTATTGAATGAATTGAACTTTGATTGCGGTCGCCATACTGAGTTGAGGTGAGATTCACCAATATAAGTGAGAATTGCATGAGATGAGAACTAAATGTATGATTGTTGAGTCTTCCACTTGCTTTGCCTGATCATGATCTGAGATGCGGTCGCCATGCCGGTGGAGGATCATTTGAGTTGTTAGGAATAAGTGAGAAGAAACTCTCTAAAGTAACCAAACACTCTAGGTCCTAGGTCAGGCCTCGCCATGGGATACCTTAGGAATTGCATGCTAGATTTGCTAACCTTGGAGAGTTGAGTCATTGCGGAATGCATCCGTCTTGCTTAGGCCTCGACATGGGAAAGTAAGGTGTTAAGGAGTGTAGAAGGCATTGCGGTCGATATGCCGGGTGTTAACTAGACTCCTAGGCAATTGTGATCTCCTCACTGTGTTACTTGTGTGTCAAGAGCATTGCATTCATGGTCTAATTTGCATTCAACTGGTGAAAAACTCTAGAACATTCACTCTCTTCCTGTTCTTTACACTTTATTTGCTGCATTTATTACTTTACTAGTTAGTGTCGAGTTTTAGTTCTTTCTGTGACATTCTGTGAGCAAACTTTGAATTCAAGAATCCACTCCCTTCCCTGTGGATACGATCCCTACTTCCACTACTACAGTAGTTTCTAGGGTAAAATTGAAGAGTACGCGACTAGCTTGTTCAATTTTTGGCGCCGTTGCCGGGGAAGGCACGGTTTCTTGAATTTTGATTTGCTTTGTTTCTTTTCTTGTGTAGATTAGTAGTTTTGTTGTGTTTCATTTTGGCAATTTTTGTTGTTTTTCTTGTTTTTGTGTTTTGTTGCCTACTTTGGTGTATTTGTGGCAAGTTCAGGATATTGAACTTAACCGAAATTGAGTATCGCAAACCACAAGTACTCAAGCATGTCTATGTGGGACTTCTCTCCATCACCATATGAAGAGCAATGGCAAAATCAAGCACAAAGCAACAATTCATATCACATTGGAACACCAGGACTCTCTGTGGAATACATGTTTTCTCAACTTCTTGAAAAATTTGATAGAGGCTTACAAAAGGAAGAGCAATGGCATCACCAACAACAAAGCAATGAGTGTCATCTTAGAGAAGAGGCAAAAATGGAAAACATGTTATCTCAAGTCTTTGAGAGATTTGATAGAAGTGAGACAAGGTTGGCTCAACTGGAAGAGGAGCTTCAAGGACGACAACAAAGACTCGATCGAATCAATGTGCTAATTAGCAACATGTGGGAACAAATTGAGACACCAACTCTAGATGCCCAATACAACTCAGAAGGTACCTGTCTTTTCACTAAAACACCAACCCCTGATGACAATCATTTTGATATGCATGCTAATGTTGATTGTGGCTTAAAGTGTCTAAGGGAGGAGGAGTCTACATGTTTTGGGGATAGTGTACAAGAGTGCTATGTTGCTGATTCTTTTGTGCATGAATATGTGAACTTTGATGTTGAGGATGATTGCTTCTTTAATGATCTTGATAGTGATGACTCTATTGTTCTAAGTTGCCATGTTACTAAGCTGGAAAGTATGTCTAAAGCTGAGCCTTGCATTAATTTCATGGAACTCAGTGAGTCAAATGATGTTGTTTTCTTTTTTTTAGATGCTTCTTCTCTTGATAGCTTTGAGAATTGTACAGAGTGACTTTTTGAGGATCAATGTGATATCATGAATGAAAATATTGCCATGGCTAATGAGAATGACAACACATTGTATGAAACTCTTGTTGAGGCACCAATGCTTGAAATGGTGCATGAATCTAAATGTCTAACGGGTGATTCACAAGAAGTGAAAAATGAGATAATCTTGTTATTTGATGATTATGCTTGTTGTGTTGTTGAGAAAGAGAATACACAAGAATTTCCCCATGTTAGTCTAGATGATGAGGATGTGAGAATTTATAACGAAATAGCTAACATTGGGGAAACTTGCTTTGTTGATGCATCCATTTTTGAGCTTACTGGTGGTTTTAAACTTACTGATGATTTTGTTGAGACCATGGATGTAGAACCTTTGATTGAGCCTTGCAGGATTGAAATGGTTAGTGTGGTGGAAGAGGTAGATGATGTGTTTCCAATTGTAGAAGAAGTAAAAGAGGTGCCTACAATGGGGGAGCCTCAGTGGTTCAAAGTTAAATTTGTAGAGATTGCTTCCCATATGCATGAGCTTAAGCACTTCATTAGACCTATTCTTCAAGTGTCCTACAGGAGGATAATGAGTCCTATTGAAATATCATTTTTCTGGTACACAAATGGTTATTCCGATTCTTAAAGAAGAAAGTTTCATAAATAAAGTCTAGCTGGAGACTACAAAACCCAGAACTACTTCTTTTCATTTTACCTTTACTTCAGTTTTTGGTTCAATTAAGTGTTATGTTATTTTGCATTTTTGCTTATACTCACCAAGGCTACTCATGATGTAGGTGTATGCGAAGGAAAGAATTGCAAGGGGAATAAGCCATGCACACATGAGGCTAAGGGTGGGGGAGTGGAGTCATGAACCACTCGCACAATGCACACAATCACTTTGTTTTACATTTCAAGCATGAATTGTGCATGTGCCATTTAGTGTTGCTAGTTGCATATGTTTACACCACCATGACTCCTAGTCATGGTGCGACACTTTGCTTCCATGTTGTTTTCCTGTCGTGTTTGTCTTGCATCGACATGTAGTGTTCTTGGGTGAGTGATTTCTAATAAGCTTGGTTTCACAATATGCAGGAATTTTTCATGCAAGAAGGAACTTCAAACAAGGACACTCCACAAAGCAAACATTGGAATTCATGACTTATCAATACCAGGGAGCTCCTAAACCTATATTTACTTTACATTGAGGACAATGTAAGTTTTAAGTGTGGGGGAGTGAATGTTTGCTATGGTTTGTGTATCTTGGACTTTATATGCTTACTTTCTTTCTTAAATGAAGTTTTTGTGCCATGTGATTCAAAGCATGCTAACTTTTTAGTTTTGTTGTGTTATTTTGAGCTTTTGCATCTTTTGCACATTATAGCTCGTATATGTGTGTTTTTCAAAAAAGTTTTGTGCTAGTTTTACATTTAGTTACATTTCGTGTAAAATTTTGAACTTTTTTGTGAATAAGTGATTGTGTTGAACATAAGTTGTGTTGTGAAATTGTGTTGTGAAACTTTTTGGTGCATAATTTTTTACAGTTGAGTTGCATTTAGAGAGCCATGAAATTTTTGACCTTTTGAGCAACTTTGATGCGAAATTTTGAACTTTTTAAAAGAAGATTGACCTTTGTTGTGGAAAAACTTGATTATCTATGGAAAACACATTAACACCAGAGTTGGTTGTGAGTTTGAAAAGTTTGAATAAAAATGCTCAAAGTGGTGAGGATAGTTCAATTCTGAGTGATAGGAGCTAAAACATAGTGGGAAAATTTGCACTTTAACATGGTTGTTTTTAAGCACTAAAAAGGCATACATACTTGGATTGTTAAACTTATGTGAAAAGGTGAGAAGTAGAGAATTTGTTTGAAAATTTTCATTTATCAAGTTAAGTACTCCTTGAGAACTTGTAGAGATATTTATGCATTAAGGAAATGATTTGGTTGGAAAAGGCAGGTTATGCCAAATGATAAATTGTACTGGATGCTAAGTGCGTGGATAATGTTCCAAAAGTACACAAAATGAACCACTCCTCTACGGGACTGCTCTATCACACTAAGTGTTTATTTTTTAGACAATAATCCGTATGAGTGGGGATGGAATTCAAAAGCCCTAAAACCCAAGGCAAAATTTGATGAGACAATAAGTACCCCAGAGTAATAATGTCATGTGCAAACGAAGGTAAAGTACTAAAGGATGACAACCTGGGGAAAAGAGTGGTAAGAACCGAGTGCGGCCAATGATCCTTAATATGGTGCATGTATGTCTATACAATGTTTGAAAGTTGAGAACTTTGAAGAGCTACTAATTAATTATTTGCATTCTCTACCATTGCTTTGAACATAAGTAAGACTTGAGAAGTATGAAAGCCTTAGAACACTACTCACACATCTTTGTTAAAGTGTTAAATGAGTACAACTTTGTTTTGGTTATTACCATGAAGAGTTGAGCATGTCTTTACCATTAGAGTCTAATTGGTTACAAAAGGACTGAGAACATCCAACAATGGTGTGAATTGTGTTTGAAATGGATAGGAAAGTTTTTCTACCAAACTTCATAAATGAAGCATTGTTTGTGTGACGAGTGTGTAGTGGCTGTGTTCAATGGATTTGGTTGAGAGTTTTGATTTGTGTCTTTGCTTGAGGACAAGCAAAAGTCCAAGTGTGGGGGAATTTGATAAGTTGGTTTTATACCAACTTATATGCGTTAAATCACTTAGCTTTTGCCTTGAATTTCATGCAAATGTGTAGTGATTTGTGCCATTTTGTGCTTTTATGTGGTTTATAACTTGATGTGTTAAAAATGGTGAAAAAGGACCAAAAATGAAGATTAAATAAGGCAGATGTGTGTGTGATGTTAAATGGTAAGGAAAGAGTTTCAAGAGTGTAAATGATGTTTAAGAAGATTGGAGGAAAACATTAATATGCTTAATTTGCTAGCTTTGGTTTTGGGCAGATTGTTGGTGTTCTTCATTTGAGTGTATCGTTCTCAATACTAAACCAAAGGAGGAGATCTTGGATGTTCTGGAAAGCTCTTTGAGTGTACTTCATTTCTTATGTTTTAACGTTCTCCTAATTCTGTGTGCACGTATGAGAAACGGGGGCGTCTTTCCAATTGCTATTTCAGGTTTTCATACTTGAGTTCATATTGCCACAGTTTGGTAGATTGTCTATATCTTGAGATGCAGACCACCAATGATGCTATTTATTGAACCAATTGAAAGCAAAGAGAAAGATCTAAAACTTTTACGTTTACCACAAAATCCAATTCAGAAACTAAGACACACATATAAGGCATAGAAGCGGAGTGATGTGCTGGACTAAGTTTTAAAGCTGCGAGGTCTCGCCATTTGAAGTTTTTGTATGGCGAGACCTCGCCATTTTGGGGCCATTTGTAGTTTTTGTATGGCGAGACCTCGCCACGAGGTATCGCCATTATGGTGCTGTGAGGGCGACGTCTCGTGGCGAGACCTCGCCATAGAAACTTTTTCAAGGCGAGGTCTCGCCGCGAGACCTCGCCTTGAAATTTCCAGCTGTGCCACACTTTGGTAATTTGGCCATAACCTTTTTGTCCGGACTCCAAATTGGGGGATTCAAAATGCTATGGAAAGCTAGGACATAGAGCGACAACTTTCATGTTTTAAGGTTTCCCAAATTCACAAGGCATCAGGGTTAGAATTTGGCTGGAAGTTGTTGCATACTTGCACATTTGATCACTTCAGGATTTTTGCTTGCGAACTCACCTCGCCCTTTGTGGTTTTGTAAGGCGAGACCTCGCCTTTTGTTTTGTCTTGTGGGTGAAACCTTGCTGAGACTCATATTGTCTATCTCATGAGTGAAGAATACATGTCATTGCAATTTTCTTGAGTATGCCTTACATGCCTTGTGTTTCACAATGTTTCATGTTTATGTTTTGCATGATTAACAATTCCTCCATTGTTCTTGCATTCATTCTTCCCACACTTCACTCAACCTTTATCACTTAAGTCACATCATTTCATTTTACTCAACATTCAACATTCACTTCATTCCCACTCCACTCTTCATCACATTTCATTCCACTCTTCATTATATTTCACTCCTACTCTCAACACTCTCACACACACACATTGCGGCGAGATCACCTCGCCGCAACACTCTTGCACATTCACCATGCGACGAGGTCACCTCGCCGCCTGAGAACCTCACACACTCACTGCCTTTATGCACACACATACACTCAAACGCAGCAAGCACTCTCGCACAGACAATTCACTTCATTTCATTTGCACACTACTTAACACATGAATGCATTAACAAGCACACCCGTATACCTCATTTTCTTCATCTTCTACCATACCATTCAACTCACACATTTTCACTCTCTATTGCATTTCATTTGCATCCACTCATTCACACCTCACAACACTCACAACTCTTTAACATATTTATTCATTCATTGTTTTTACACGTAACACACAACAATCTTACTTCATAACAAACTCACACATTTCATACTTTACATTCAAAACACTACACTTTGTCTGATCACTCAACACTCACCTCACAAACATCCTCACAAACATCCCACTTCGTAGCACATTTCATCTAATTGTAGGCATAATAAATTTCATGATTCTTTATTAGGCTTAATTGAGTCTAGTCTTTGCAATGGTCCAATTTATTTTAATACATATCCAAATTTTTCTGTATCTTTAACTGATAGAAATTTATATGATGTACTAACTGTCAATTTACAAACTAAAGGTTATGATATGAAACCTGGATCTGAAAATATTAATTTGACATATAGACTTTATTATAAATTAATGAATACTATAAGTCCAGGAGCAAGAATAACAGATAATGGGAAAAGTACATTATTAATGGAAACTAATTTAAAAAGATCAAAATTACAAATACCTAGATTAATAAATTGGGATGAAATATCTTTGCCATGAAATTGGGTCTTAGAAAAAATAAGTAGACCAACAATTCCTTTAAAATCTAAGGATGCTCAAATTCATGAAGATAACGAAGGAAATGTAGAAATAATATTTGAAACACATGTTCCTAGAAGAAATTCATACTCCTCATTTTCATACTCTTCTGCATCTAGATCTGATAGGTTTAACTTTGAAGGAATTAAAGAAACAGATAATCAAATTCCAAGACCAATATACACACAAAAATCACAAGATGATATAAGCCTTGGATCAGAAATGAATTTTGAAATAAATACAATTTCTCAAGAAAATAAAATTAATCTAAAAGAAATAAGTAAAATATGTGTTAAAGATTTTAATCTTTCACAATATACACCATTTAGAAATTGGTTTTTTAAAATTTATAATACTAAACAACAAAAACAATTTCAAGATCAGTATTATAATTTTATTAAAGTCACTGGTGTTATAATTTCATTCATATCATGGTTTAATACTGAACAAAAAGCAAAATACATTGATGATCAATATAGTATAAATGTTCTAGAAGAAGCTCATCAGACTTGGAAATTATCTGATGATAAATTATTAAAAGCAATTCATCCTCCTTCATAGTTAATAAAAATAGAAGCTGCAAATACTTCAACTGAGGCTTGTCCTTATATTGATGTTAGTAATGTTGAATTAGCAAAAATAGCCAGACAAAATAATTTTACAAATCTTAATTTAAATACCATTTCTAAACAATTATGTCGTATTGAAGATAAAATTAATCTTCAAACCCCAAAAAATGTTTTTCCTTTAGAAAATATAAAATTAGGGTCTAGTAAAACTCAACCATTTTCATTTAAACCTATGCCTGATTTACCTTTAAATATGTTAAAGTCTTTACCTTCAGGTTTTACTAAAGAAAAATTAAAAAAATTAAATTCAGAATTTAATAAATTAAGACTCAATGTATTAAGTTCTGAAAAAGAAGAAATGATTAATAATAATTTACAAATAGATCAATTAGAAGAAATGTTTAATAATTTATACATAGATGAAGATTCAAATCAATTGGAAATAAATAAAATAAAGAAACCTAACTCAAAATTTAGACCAAAATATCCACAAACTCAATTTTATTATCCTAGACCAACTCCTCAAGATCTTTTAATTGAAGAACATGGTGATTGGCAAAATTGTTATCAAAATAATGCTATATATGAATGGAATCATGATGGGTTTACACCTTATCAAATTGCTAATATGTGTCATAAAATATCAATGTATATTAATATTTTAAAAATGGAAAATATTACTGAAGAACAAGCTGTAAGAGCTTGTACTCAAGGTTTTACTGGACAATTACGTGGTTGGTGGGATCATTATCTAAATGAAAATCAAAGAGGTGAAATTATAAAAGCTACTAAACAAATAACTACAACCACACCCATATTTCCAAAACCAGAAAATAATCAACCACAAGAAATAACTGTTACAACTAATATTCCAGATGCTGCATTTAATCTTGTATGTGCAATAATTAAACATTTTGTTGGAAATAATTACTTAACAAATTCTCATAAAGAATTACTAATGAATTTAAAATGTCCTACACTATCTCATTTTAGATGGTATAAAGATGTTTTCTTGTCAAAATTATACTCAAGATCTGATTCTCAAGCAGATTTTTGGAAAGAAAAATTTCTTTCTGGTTTACCAAAATTATTTGCTGAAAAAGTTAGAGGAAATCTAAGAAATTGTTTTGATGGAATAAATATCCCATTTTCTCAAATTACTTATGGAGAATTAATCAGTGTATGTACTGAAGAAGGTTTAAAATTATGCAATGATATAAAATTAAAAGCACAAATAAAAAGAGAAACTCAAAAAGCAGAATTAGGAGATTTTTGTCATCAATTTGCTTATAATTAAAATCTCCAAAATTACAAAATCAAATTAAAAATATTACGCAAGAAATTACTACAAAAATTTGTAGTGAATTGCCAAATGCTTTTTGGGAAAGAAAACAACATATTGTTGAATTACCATATGAAAAAGATTTTGATGAACAAAAAATACCAACAAAAGCAAGACCATCTCAAATGAATAAAGAAATGGTTGAATATTGTAAAAAAGAAATTGATGATTTGTTAAAAAAGAAAATAATTAGAAAAAGTTACTCTCCTTGGAGTTGTTCTGCATTTTATGTTAATAAAAATTCAGAAATAGAAAGAGGTGTTCCAAGATTAGTTATTAATTATAAACCCTTAAATACAGTATTACAATGGATTAGATATCCAATTCCAAATAAAAAAGATTTATTAAATAGGACTTTTGGAGCAATGATATATTCTAAATTTGATTTAAAATCTGGATTTTGGCAAATACAAATTGCTGAAAAAGATAAATATAAAACTGCATTTACTGTTCCATTTGGTCATTATGAATGGAATGTAATGCCTTTTGGTCTCAAAAATGCTCCTTCTGAATTTCAACATATAATGAATGATATTTTTTCATCATATTCATTTATAATTGTTTATATTGATGATATTTTAATTTTTTCACAAAATATTGAACAACATTTTAAACATTTGAATATTTTTATTAAAATAGTTGTTAAAAATGGTTTAGTTGTTTCTGCTAAAAAATTAAAATTATTCCAATCTAAAATTAGATTCTTAGGATATGAATTAGAAAATGGTCAAATTACTCCAATTGCTAGAAGTATTGAATTTGCAAATAAATTTCCTGATGAATTAATAGATAAAAAACAATTACAAAGATTTTTAGGAAGTTTAAATTATATTGGTGAATATTATAAAAATTTAGCAATTGATAGTAAACCTTTATATGATAGATTAAAGAAAAATCCTCTTGCATGGTCTGAAATTCATACAAATGCAGTAAAATTAATTAAACAAAAAGTAAAATTTTTACCATGTTTAAGTTTAGTAAATCCTGATTGGTTTAAAATTGTTGAAACTGATGCTTCTGATATTGGTTATGGAGGAATTTTAAAACAAAAGAATCCACAAACTAATAAAGAAGAATTAGTTAGATACTATTCTGGAACATGGAAAAATGCTCAAATAAATTATTCTACAATTAAAAAAGAAATTCTTAGTATAGTTCTTTGTATTTCTAAATTCCAAGATGATTTATTAAATCAAGAATTTTTACTTAGAGTTGACTGTAGTGCTGCAAAAGAAGTTTTACAGAAAGATGTAAAAAATATTGCATCTAAACAAATATTTGCTAGATGGCAAGCTATTTTATCTGTATTTGACTTTAAAATTGTCTATATTAAAGGTGAATTAAATTCTTTACCTGATTTTCTTACTAGAGAATTCTTACAAGGATAAAATGTTTTGCAGGTTATGAAACAACAAACTGAAGAAGAAATTGAAATTTTAAAAGAAAATTATTTAAAAGATTATCTTCAAAAATTTTCTAAAAAAGAAATTAGAATAAGAAATTATAATACAAAATCCTTAAAGGATCAAATTTTTATTCATCAAGTACAATATTACAGAATGGTAAGAGTAAAGAAATTCATACAAAAATCAGATTCACCAAATAACGAAGCTTATTATAGATTTATAAAATCTTTTGGAAAGAAAATATATTTTGTTTAAAAAATCAAAAGAATGGAAGAAAATTTTAAATTACAATGGTTAAAAGATTATATTGAAAATCCAGCAACAATTAAGAAAATTAGAAAAATTTATTCATTAAAAGAAAGGGTTCGACAAGATTCTGAATTTCCTCATGTTTATCATGTAGAAAATGTAAATGTTTTATCAATAAAACAACAAGTATTTTTACATCAAATGCAATACTACCAAATGTTGATTTCATATCACATAAATAAATCTAGAAGACATCCAATAATAAATCAATTTTTATGGAATCGTCTTGAAAATTTTAGAAAATAAATTGCTATTATTTAAAATCTTTTTATTTTAAAATTTTTTGCAGGAAATGCAAGGTAGAGGTGGAAGAGGTCATAGACCTCAAATGGATTTTGGTTATGTTAGCCATTACAATTCCCAATATCCTCCACTATACTGGTCATCTCAAATGAGAGGTTAGTCTTCTTTAAATCAATCAAATTCTAAAAATAATTCTCTTGTTCCATTGGGTCATATACCCACAGCCAAAAACCTTACTATTTATTTTTGTTTATTTAATTTTAATGTTTAAATCCTGGTGTAAATTTGGTATCAGAGCCATGGAAGGCTAAGCCTCCTTTCGGGGGGGGGGATTACTAGCAGTTATGGTAACGTAAACTTTGGATCTGAACATATGGTTTCACAACAAGAAGTTTTAGATCTATTCAGTTTGACTTCACAATATGAAGTTTTAGATCTATTAATATTGATAACAATAAGGCGTTGTTTCTTAGTTGAAACTTATTTTATATGTTAAATCTAATGACTCTTAAAAGAATGAACGGTTTCAAATTTCTTATGGTATGATCTTGTGGGTCGACACCCAAGTCGCGTTCGGCGTTTCATGAGGCGGTTGATGATGTTGTAAGTCCTCTTTTTAGCCGGTAATATGTCGTTGACAGTCGAGCAAGATTATCCATAATAAAAATGAGACATGTTCTATCTTTTAAATGGTCAAAAGATTGATATATAAACCAAAGTTTTGCTAAGTTTCATTAGCACAATAAGTTATCAAGTGTGGAGAAATCTAAAATATTCAATAAGTGATATCAAGTTTGGAGAAAATCTAAGATATTCAATACGTGATTCCATATGAAAGAAACTAAGTTATGTGTATACTACCATAAATTCTGTTAGTAATCCTACCCGAAGCTCATTTTAATTTTCTTAAATTGCTCTTTTGAATTGTTTTAATTTTATTATCTGATAGTATTATTTTTTATTTTTCTATGGAAAATAAACAAATAATTAAATTAGATTTAAAAGAAATAAGTAAAATATGCGTTGAAGATTTTAATCTTCCTTATTATACATTATTTAGAACTTGGTTCTTTAGAACTCATGATTCTAATCAACAAAAATATATTCAAAATGAATATTATGATTTTATTAAAAATAATGAAATTATTATTTCTTTTATTGCATGGTTTTATAATGAAAAAAGAGTAAATTACGTGCATGAATTATCTAGTTTAATTATCATAGATAAGTCTTATCAAATTTGGAAATTACCAAATAATAAATTACTAAAATCAATTTATATTTTGCAAAAACATAAAGAAGAAATTATGAATTACTCTTATGTTCAAAATAAAGAAATTGATATAATTCAAAATAATAATCTCTTTTATGTTGAAAATAAGAAAATTGAAGTAATTGAACATAATAATGGTGCTTTTGTTAATAAAAATGAAATAATAGAACAAGAAGAATTACATAAAATTGAAGTAAATTTGCATAAAAGTGACATAGAAGAAAATAGTTCTAAAAATATTAATAAATTATATAATATAGAAGATAATAATTCAAAAGTTAAAATTATTAAATCTAAAAATATTGATAAAAATTGTAATTTTGAAATAGAAATAGTTAATAATAATTTAGATGAAAATATTGAAAATAATATTGATAAGGTAAGTGAAACTGATAAAACTAAAATTGTTAAAAATAGAAAATTAAATCAGTTAGAAATTTTTACATTATCTGAAAATCATAAAATGATGTTAAATTTAATTAATGAAATTAAAAATCCTATAAAAAGAAATCAATATTTTGAAATATATTTTCAAAATAATTCCTTACTAAATTATTCTTTTCCATCTAATGAAAATTCTTTTCAAAACAATAATTCTTTAAATATAAAACAAATAGATAAAGTAAACACTTCCTTAAAAGAAGATAAAATTACTTCACCTATATTAAAACAAGAAATTAATGAGTTAAAAACAGAAATTAAAATATTAAAAAATAAAACTTTAGAAGAAAAAGAACTTAATAAAATAGATAAAAATTTTGATCAAAATTCTCAATTAAATACTTTAATTACTTCTCAAAAATATTACATTTTTGCAACTCTTATAATAAATAAAAAATATAAAATTAAATCAATAGCAATGGTAGATTCAGGTGCAGATTTAAATTGTATTAGAGAAGGAATAATACCTTCTAAATATTTTGAAAAAACTCAAGTCATATTAAATGCTGCACAAGGGGGAAAAATACAAGTAAATTATAAATTATCAAATGTGTGTATATTTTCTGAAGAAAATAATTATGTTTGTTGTCCATTTGTTTTAGCTAAAACAATTAACCAACATATAATATTGGGAACTCCTTTCTTAAATTTAATGCATCCATATAAATGTGATGGTAAAACATTATCAAAAATTGATTCTGATTTATCATTTAAATTTATTACTTCTCCAAAAACTAGAGATCTTTGTTCTTTAAATTTGTCATCTTTACAAGAAAATATAAAATTAAAAAATAATCAAATTGATTTTCTTTCAAATGAGATTTTATCTTTAAAAATAGAAGAACAATTAAAATCTCCAAAATTACAAAATCAAATTAAAAATATTACGCAAGAAATTACTACAAAAATTTGTAGTGAATTGCCAAATGCTTTTTGGGAAAGAAAACAACATATTGTTGAATTACCATATGAAAAAGATTTTGATGAACAAAAAATACCAACAAAAGCAAGACCATCTCAAATGAATAAAGAAATGGTTGAATATTGTAAAAAAGAAATTGATGATTTGTTAAAACAGAAAATAATTAGAAAAAGTTACTCTCCTTGGAGTTGTTCTGCATTTTATGTTAATAAAAATTCAGAAATAGAAAGAGGTGTTCCAAGATTAGTTATTAATTATAAACCCTTAAATACAGTATTACAATGGATTAGATATCCAATTCCAAATAAAAAAGATTTATTAAATAGGACTTTTGGAGCAATGATATATTCTAAATTTGATTTAAAATCTGGATTTTGGCAAATACAAATTGCTGAAAAAGATAAATATAAAACTGCATTTACTATTCCATTTGGTCATTATGAATGGAATGTAATGCCTTTTGGTCTAAAAAATGCTCCTTCTGAATTTCAACATATAATGAATGATATTTTTTCATCATATTCATTTATAATTGTTTATATTGATGATATTTTAATTTTTTCACAAAATATTGAACAACATTTTAAACATTTGAATATTTTTATTAAAATAGTTGTTAAAAATGGTTTAGTTGTTTCTGCTAAAAAATTAAAATTATTCCAATCTAAAATTAGATTCTTAGGATATGAATTAGAAAATGGTCAAATTACTCCAATTGCTAGAAGTATTGAATTTGCAAATAAATTTCCTGATGAATTAATAGATAAAAAACAATTACAAAGATTTTTAGGAAGTTTAAATTATATTGGTGAATATTATAAAAATTTAGCAATTGATAGTAAACCTTTATATGATAGATTAAAGAAAAATCCTCTTGCATGGTCTGAAATTCATACAAATGCAGTAAAATTAATTAAACAAAAAGTAAAATTTTTACCATGTTTAAGTTTAGTAAATCCTGATTGGTTTAAAATTGTTGAAACTGATGCTTCTGATATTGGTTATGGAGGAATTTTAAAACAAAAGAATTCACAAACTAATGAAGAAGAATTAGTTAGATACTATTCTGGAACATAGAAAAATGCTCAAATAAATTATTCTACAATTAAAAAAGAAATTCTTAGTATAGTTCTTTGTATTTCTAAATTCCAAGATGATTTATTAAATCAAGAATTTTTACTTAGAGTTGACTGTAGTGCTGCAAAAGAAGTTTTACAGAAAGATGTAAAAAATATTGCATCTAAACAAATATTTGCTAGATGGCAAGCTATTTTATCTGTATTTGACTTTAAAATTGTCTATATTAAAGGTGAATTAAATTCTTTACCTGATTTTCTTACTAGAGAATTCTTACAAGGATAAAATTTTTTGCAGGTTATGAAACAACAAACTGAAGAAGAAATTGAAATTTTAAAAGAAAATTATTTAAAAGATTCTCTTCAAAAATTTTCTAAAAAAGAAATTAGAATAAGAAATTATAATACAAAATCCTTAAAGGATCAAATTTTTATTCATCAAGTACAATATTACAGAATGGTAAGAGTAAAGAAATTCATACAAAAATCAGATTCACCAAATAACGAAGCTTATTATAGATTTATAAAATCTTTTGGAAAGAAAATATATTTTGTTTAAAAAATCAAAGAATGGAAGAAAATTTTAAATTACAATGGTTAAAAGATTATATTGAAAATCCAGCAACAATTAAGAAAATTAGAAAAATTTATTCATTAAAAGAAAGGGTTCGACAAGATTCTGAATTTCCTCATGTTTATCATGTAGAAAATGTAAATGTTTTATCAATAAAACAACAAGTATTTTTACATCAAATGCAATACTACCAAATGTTGATTTCATATCACATAAATAAATTTAGAAGACATCCAATAATAAATCAATTTTTATGGAATCGTCTTGAAAATTTTAGAAAAGAAATTGCTATTATTTAAAATCTTTTTATTTTAAAATTTTTTGCAGGAAATGCAAGGTAGAGGTGGAAGAGGTCATAGACCTCAAATGGATTTTGGTTATGTTAGCCATTACAATTCCCAATATCCTCAACTATACTGGTCATCTCAAATGAGAGGTCAGTCTTCTTTAAATCAATCAAATTCCAAAAATATTTCTCTTGTTCCATTGGGTCATATACCCACAGCCAAAAATGTCCTTCTTGATGAATCCTCAAATCAGGACCATGATTATATTAAAAATGGAATAATCGCACATTCAATTTTCATTTCTGAAACAGATCTCAAATTAGATTTGTATGCGATTATTCATAAATATTTCAATAATCCTTCTAATTCTCATTTCAGTTTAAGAGGACCACTTCCTCTAAAAACTCGGCATACTTATGCTGATTTTTTAAATTTTACCAAAATTGCTGATATAAATGACAGACCCAGAACCAGTCGTCACCAAAATTGGTTTCCTACAACTGAAGACAATGAAATTGCTTTGTCTCAGATGTATATTCATAAAATACCATCATATTCTGACTGGAATTCTTCTCTAATTCAAACTCAAAATTTTATTTCAAGATATAACAATTTTGAATATGCATTTACGTACACAGATATGGTGGAAAGTTTTCACAATGTCCACTTATATCAAAATTCTTCTTACAAGCATACTTGGTGGATTCGTATTGATGAAGCCAATTTCAATAAAATTATTCCAGGTTGGTTTCTTAATTGGTTTAAAATTCATGGACCAAAAGAAGAAACTTTCTTACCTGAAAAATTGAAAAATTTGTTTATTCAGTTTAAAAATGTTTATTCTGAAAAATTTCAGCATTCAAAATTTCCAAAACAATCATTTTTACTCTTTTTAATAAAATTTCAAATTCCATGGTTATATGCTTGGAAATATGAAACTGGGTACAATACTGATGGAATTTTACAGCTCACAAGAGTTGGGTACACTAAATGGTGGCCAAAATGTCAAGTAGATTACATTGAAATTGAGAAGTCACTTGTTAATGCAAAAAGTTCTCTTGAAAAAGAAAAAGTGACACAAGAAATTGATAATTTTTCTCAGAAAGAATTAAATGAGAAAAATGACTTGATTGCAAAATTGCAAAATGAATTGAAAAAAGTGAAAGCTGTTTCTTCTCCTGAAAAAGAAAAAGAAGAAAAAATGACAAAAGGAAAAGAAAAGGAAAAAATTGAAAAGAAAAAAGAAAGTGAGAAAAGAAAAAAGAAAAAAGAAAAAAGAACATCCATTTCAAGATTCTCTTTTGATAAAAATTTGATCAAATTCACTGATGATGAACCTTCAACAGAAGAGGATTTGCAAATTTCTTCAGATGAAAATTCAAGTACCAATTCTGATGGTGAACAATTGCAAATGACAGAAAAAGAGAAAAATGAATTCGAACAATTAATACATAATCTGTATAAAAATAAAGACTATGTATTAAAATTGTTGGATTCCAGTTGTTCAGAAAAATCCAGAGCAAATACTCCTTCAAGAAAATCTTCATCGGATGAAGCTGGAAAAATCAGTTCACAAAAGGTTGCAAAAAAGAAAAATTTAAAGAAATGATATCAAGTGGGAAGGAAAATTCCAAGCAAATGGGGACATCAATCAAGTAGGAGACATCATGGAGACAAAGAAAAGTGAAGTTAGAAAAATGTCACATCACTTTTGAATGGTTGTCTTTTGTATTATTGTCTTTTACTTTTTTATTTTGTTATTAGTCCTTAATTTTTTGTATTTTATTTAAAAGTCCTTAGGTGGTCTATAAATAGAATCAAAATGGGTTGTAATGGGGACCTTTTCATTACTACATCTTTCAATCTTTGAAGAAAGCTCTCTAGCTCTCTTTGTAATTCTCTTTTGTAATCAAGAGTTCTTATGCAATAGAAATTTCTTGGTTTCAAAACTTTCTCTTCTTTTCTTCAAGCAATCTTCCTATCTTCTTTCTTCTTTAAGTTTTTATATTTTACAGGTTTATGCTAAGGAGGTAAGAAGTTCTTTCAAGTTCTTCCCTCCTGTTGTAAATTACTTTCAAGTTTTGCACATAAAGCTTAAAGATAAATGCTTCAAGATTAGAGAAAATAAATAGTAAGTCCCTTACTATTTTATTTTTGTTTATTTAATTTTAATGTTTAAATCCTGGTGTAAATTTGACTTTCAAGTTTTGCACATAAAGCTTGAAGATAAATGCTTCAAGATTAGAGAAAATAAATAGTAAGTCCCTTACTATTTTATTTTTGTTTATTTAATTTCAAAAGGTCAAAAATTTCATGGCTCTCTAAATGCAACTCAACTGTAAAAAATTATGCACCAAAAAGTTTCACAACACAATTTCACAACACAACTTATGTTCAACACAATCACTTATTCACAAAAAAGTTCAAAATTTTACACGAAATGTAACTAAATGTAAAACTAGCACAAAACGTTTTTGAAAAACACACATATACGAGCTATAATGTGCAAAAGATGCAAAAGCTCAAAATAACACAACAAAACTAAAAAGTTAGCATGCTTTGAATCACATGGCACAAAAACTTCATTTAAGAAAGAAAGTAAGCATATAAAGTCCAAGATACACAAACCATAGCAAACATTCACTCCCCCACACTTAAAACTTACATTGTCCTCAATGTAAAGTAAATATAGGTTTAGGAGCTCCCTGGTATTGATAAGTCATGAATTCCAATGTTTGCTTTGTGGAGTGTCCTTGTTTGAAGTTCCTTCTTGCATGAAAAATTCCTGCATATTGTGAAACCAAGCTTATTAGAAATCACTCACCCAAGAACACTACATGTCGATGCAAGACAAACACGACAGGAAAACAACATGGAAGCAAAGTGTCGCACCATGACTAGGAGTCATGGTGGTGTAAACATATGCAACTAGCAACACTAAATGGCACATGCACAATTCATGCTTGAAATGTAAAACAAAGTGATTGTGTGCATTGTGGGAGTGGTTCATGACTCCACTCCCCCACCCTTAGCCTCATGTGTGCATGGCTTATTCCCCTTGCAATTCTTTCCTTCGCATACACCTACATCATGAGTAGCCTTGGTGAGTATAAGCAAAAATGCAAAATAACATAACACTTAATTGAACCAAAAACTGAAGTAAAGGTAAAATGAAAAGAAGTAGTTCTGGGTTTTGTAGTCTCCAGCTAGACTTTATTTATGAAACTTTCTTCTTTAAGAATCGGAATAACCATTTGTGTACCAGAAAAATGATATTTCAATAGGACTCATTATCCTCCTGTAGGACACTTGAAGAATAGGTCTAATGAAGTGCTTAAGCTCATGCATATGGGAAGCAATCTCTACAAATTTAACTTTGAACCACTGAGGCTCCCCCATTGTAGGCACCTCTTTTACTTCTTCTACAATTGGAAACACATCATCTACCTCTTCGACCACACTAACCATTTCAATCCTGCAAGGCTCAATCAAAGGTTCTACATCCATGGTCTCAACAAAATCATCAGTAAGTTTAAAACCACCAGTAAGCTCAAAAATGGATGCATCAACAAAGCAAGTTTCCCCAATGTTAGCTATTTCGTTATAAATTCTCACATCCTCATCATCTAGACTAACATGGGGAAATTCTTGTGTATTCTCTTTCTCAACAACACAACAAGCATAATCATCAAATAACAAGATTATCTCATTTTTCACTTCTTGTGAATCACCCGTTAGACATTTAGATTCATGCACCATTTCAAGCATTGGTGCCTCAACAAGAGTTTCATACAATGTGTTGTCATTCTCATTAGCCATGGCAATATTTTCATTCATGATATCACATTGATCCTCAAAAAGTCACTCTGTACAATTCTCAAAGCTATCAAGAGAAGAAGCATCTAAAGAAAAGAAAACAACATCATTTGACTCACTGAGTTCCATGAAATTAATGCAAGGCTCAGCTTTAGACATACTTTCCAGCTTAGTAACATGGCAACTTAGAACAATAGAGTCATCACTATCAAGATCATTAAAGAAGCAATCATCCTCAACATCGAAGTTCACATATTCATGCACAAAAAGAATCAGCAACATAGCACTCTTGTACACTATCCCCAAAACATGTAGACTCCTCCTCCCTTAGACACTTTAAGCCACAATCAACATTAGCATGCATATCAAAATGATTGTCATCAGGGGTTGGTGTTTTAGTGAAAAGACAGGTACCTTCTGAGTTGTATTGGGCATCTAGAGTTGGTGTCTCAATTTGTTCCCACATGTTGCTAATTAGCACATTGATTCGATCGAGTCTTTGTTGTCGTTCTTAAAGCTCCTCTTCCAGTTGAGCCAACCTTGTCTCACTTCTATCAAATCTCTCAAAGACTTGAGATAACATATTTTCCATTTTTGCCTCTTCTCTAAGATGACACTCATTGCTTTGTTGTTGGTGATGCCATTGCTCTTCCTTTTGTAAGCCTCTATCAAATTTTTCAAGAAGTTGAGAAAACATGTATTCCACAGAGAGTCCTGGTGTTCCAATGTGATATGAATTGTTGCTTTGTGCTTGATTTTGCCATTGCTCTTCATATGGTGATGGAGAGAAGTCCCACATAGACATGCTTGAGTACTTGTGGTTTGCGATACTCAATTTCGGTTAAGTTCAATATCCTGAACTTGCCACAAATACACCAAAGTAGGCAACAAAACACAAAAACAAGAAAAACAACAAAAATTGCCAAAATGAAACACAACAAAACTACTAATCTACACAAGAAAAGAAACAAAGCAAATCAAAATTCAAGAAACCGTGCCTTCCCCGGCAACGGCGCCAAAAATTGAACAAGCTAGTCGCGTACTCTTCAATTTTACCCTAGAAATTACTGTAGTAGTGGAAGTAGGGATCGTATCCACAGGGAAGGGAGTGGATTCTTGAATTCAAAGTTTGCTCACAGAATGTCACAGAAAGAACTAAAACTCGACACTAACTAGTAAAGTAATAAATGCAGCAAATAAAGTGTAAAGAACAGGAAGAGAGTGAATGTTCTAGAGTTTTTCACCAGTTGAATGCACATTAGACCATGAATGCAATGCTCTTGACACACAAGTAACACAGTGAGGAGATCACAATTGCCTAGGAGTCTAGTTAACACCCGGCATGTCGACCGCAATGCCTTCTACACTCCTTAACATCTTACTTTCCCATGTCGAGGCCTAAGCAAGACGGATGCATTCCGCAATGACTCAACTCTCCAAGGTTAGCAAATCTAGCATGCAATTCCTAAGGTATCCCATGGCGAGGCCTGACCTAGGACCTAGAGTGTTTGGTTACTTTAGAGAGTTTCTTCTCACTTATTCCTAACAACTCAAATGATCCTCCACCGGCATGGCGACCGCATCTCAGATCATGATCAGGCATAGCAAGTGGAAGACTCAACAATCATACATTTAGTTCTCATCTCATGCAATTCTCACTTATATTGGTGAATCTCACCTCAACTCAGTATGGCGACCGCAATCAAAGTTCAATTCATTCAATAAAAGTGCAAATTCATGAAACTTGACAAGATTCAAGCATTAAAGCCGCATATGATTTCATTCTTAAGAAATTGTGTCAATTGCATAGCATTGCATAGTCTAATTATATATTTAACCAGTTAGAACCCTAGAACATCACCAATCTAGCTACAGAACTCCATTTGCTACTCACGATCGTCAATACACAACATCAAGCAATTCATTTCATTAATATGGAAAGAATTTACCAATTAAAATGGATCAAAGAGCTCCAATTCGTGAGAGAATTGCTCAAAGCTTCCTTAATTGTGAAATGAATTACAATGATCGGTCCAGAAGTTCGATCGGAATCTCAATTGGAGTTTAATTTCTAGAGAGAGAAAATCTAGAGAGAGAAAGTTAGAGAGAGAAACTTTCTCTCTCTAGTTCAAAAGTCTGTTAACTATCTAGAATCATCTCTCCCCTAAAAGCTACCTAATCCTCTATATATAGAGGTTACAAAATGTAAAACAAAACGAAAACGTAAAGTGCCTAAATTATTACGAGAATGCCACTACACATGTTGGCGGAACTTAACAAATTCAACAGCAACCCTGGCACAGGAGCAATCACGCCTTTACTTCCTCTGCTCTTTGCGCCTTTAAAGATCCTACTGCGCCTTCAAGTCAGCAAGTCCGACATCTTTCTCAACTCATGCGCGCCTTTGAGCCTTCCGTGATCGCGCCTCCACACTTCCTGCCCAAGAAAACCATAACCAACACTTAGATGAAATTTCAATATGCCAAAACAAGGCTCCCGAGAAATATACGGGCAAGACCTCGAGACGAGGTCTCGCCGTGTAATGCGTGTGTGTGGCGAGACCTTGCCGCGAGGTCTCGCCGTGTATGTGTGTGTGTGGCGAGACCTCGCCGCGAGGTCTCGCCGTGTATGTGTCTGTGGGCGAGGTGGAAAGAAGCAATGTGATTGAAGATGATGTTGTGAAGAGTGAAGCGTGTAAAATGTTGTGAATTAATGTAGATGAAATGTGCTACGAAGTGGGATGTTTGTGAGGTTGTTTGTGAGGTTAGTGTTGAGTGATCAGACAAAGTGTAGTGTTTTGAATGTAAAGTTTGAAATGTGTGAGTTTGTTATGAAGTAAGATAGTTGTGTGTTACGTGTAAAAACAATGAATGAATAAATATGTTAAAGAGTTGTGAGTGTTGTGAGGTGTGAATGAGTGGATGCAAATGAAATGCAATAGAGAGTGAAAATGCGTGAGTTGAATGGTATGGTAGAAGATGAAGAAAATGAGGTATACGGGTGTGCTTGTGAATGCATTCATGTGTTAAGTAGTGTGCAAATGAAATGAAGTGAATTGTGTGTGCGAGAGTGCTTGCTGCGTTTGAGTGTATGTGTGTGCATAAAGGCAGTGAGTGTGTGAGGTTCTCATGCGGCGAGGTGACCTCACCGCATGGTGAATGTGCAAGAGTGTTGCGGCGAGGTGATCTCGCCGCAATGTGTGTGTGTGAGAGTGTTGAGAGTAGGAGTGAAATATAATGAAGAGTGGAATGAAATGTGATGAAGAGTGGAGTGGGAATGAAGTGAATGTTAAATGTTGAGTAAAATGGAATGATGTGATGAACGTAAGTGATAAAGGTTGAGTGAAGTGTGGGAAGAATGAATGCAAGAACAATGGAGGGATTGTTAATCATGCAAAACATAAACATGAAACATTGTGAAACACAAGGCATGTAAGGCATCCTCAAGAAAATTGCAATGACATGTATTCTTCACTCATGAGATAGACAATATGAGTCTCAGAAAGGTTTCACCCACAAGACAAAACAAAAGGCGAGGTCTCGCCTTACAAAACCACAAAGGGCGAGGTGAGTTCGCAAGCAAAAATCCTGAAGTGATCAAATGTGCAAGTATGCAACAACATCCAGCCAAATTCTAACCCTGATGCGTTGTGACTTTGGGAAAACATAAAACATGAAATTTGTAGCTCTATGTCCTAGATTTCCATAGCAGTTTGAATCACCCAATTTGGAGTCCGGACGAAAAGGTTATGGCCAAATTACCAAAGTGTGGCACAGCTGGAAATTTCAAGGAGAGGTCTCGAGGCGAGGTCGCGAGACCTCGCCTTGAAAAAGTTTCTATGGCGAGGTTTCGCCACTAGACGTCGCCCTCACAGCACCATAATGGCGATACCTCGTGGCGAGGTCTCGCCATACAAAAACTACAAATGGCCCCAAAATGGCGAGGTCTCGCCATACAAAAACTTCAAATGGCGAGACCTCGCAGCTTTTAAACTTAGTCCAGAACATAACTCTGCTTCTATGCCATATATGTGTGTGTTAGTTTCTGAATTGGATTTTGTGTAAACTTAAAAGTTTTAGATCTTTCTCTTGGCTTTCCATTGGTTCAATAAATAGCATCATTGGAGGTCTGCATCTCAAGATATAGACAATCTACCAAACTGTGGCAATATGAACTCAAGTATGAAAACCTGAAATAGCAATTGGAAAGACGCCCCGGTCTCTCATACTTGCACACAGAATTAGGAGAATGTTAAAACATAAGAAATGAAGTACACTCAAAGAGCTTTCCAGAACATCCAAGATCTCCTCATGTGGTTTTGTATTGAGAACGATACACTCAAATGAAGAACACTAACAATCTGCCCAATACCAAAGCTATCAAATTAAGCATATTAATGTGTTCCTCCAATCTTCTTAAACATCATTTACACTCTTGAAACTCTTTCCTTACCATTTAACATCACACACACATCTGCCTTATTTAATCTTCATTTTTGGTCTTTTTTCACCATTTTTAGCACATCAAGTTATAAACCACATAAAAGCACAAAATGGCACAAATCACTACACATTTGCATGAAATTTAAGGCAAAAGCTAAGTGATTTAACACATATAAGTTGGTATAAAACCAACTTATCATTCAGCAACAAATATATATCAAGATCTCACCAAATAGATAGAATATCACAATGCCAAAAGAAGCAATCTTCAAGATTCAAGACAAGGATCAAGAATACGCACTTAGATTCGGAATTCAACAATCTTGAATTTCAAGAATTTCTAGAAGTTCAAGAACTTGATCAAGAATTAATCTTTTTGTCTTGAAACAAAAACTCAAGTAAACCTCACAATGATATGGAGACAATATCGAAGACAACACAAAAGAAAGAAAGACAATCGGATGAAAAACAAGGAAGTTTGAAATTGAACCGAATTGAAACCCTAATTTTTTTTTGACGTGTGACACAACAATAAAAACACAAGAATTCAGCACTATGATGAACAAAACAATGCATAATTGACACGAAAACAACGCAAAACAGCAGCAACAAGAATCGACAGAAAAAGCAAGAAAACGCAAGAAAACGCAAAAACAAGACAAAAACAGAAACTAGAAGTTCAAAGACTCAAAAGTAACAAAACCTGAATTTGGAAGACAACCCGATTTTGCTTTGATACCACTTGATACGGATGGTATAGAATTCAGATCCTAGACCATGTGAAATCCACCTCCTTTGGATCGTTGCTTACCAAATCACCAAACAAGAACAAACTCAACAAGACACTTACGGAAATTAACAAAACAAAAATTAAAGATATTGACATGAAAAGGAATGATATGAAGTAATCAAACCCCCACGTATTGAACAAAAGGATTCAGCCAACTCATGTAAATCAAGAGTTAAAACAAAATTAGTTTGGCTTGTACTTAAAATCAAGAACTTGTAAGTTCACCTAAAGGTCTTAGCTTTTAGGTTCACGGTACTTATGAAAATCCAACTAAAATTAATTGAATTAATTCACGTTTTCACAAATTTTTCACGGATGTAAAATTCATTAGCAAAGCTAAAATTATAAAAAATCATCCCCCTAAAACATGTCAAACAACCTCTCCTTAAATAAGGAAGAGTTTCAGCCAACAAAGAAAAAGAAACAAAAAACCCTAATAGAAACCAAGTACAACTTGACTTCTTAACTAACTAACTTAGTTTCCTAAAACATGACAAAGCAAAACACGGTTTTACTTCCTCCAAAAGACACGCTTAAACCTCCTAAAAAGTAGGAGATTAGTTTCCTAAAAATTGAAGCACACAGTTTTATCCTTTAAGAGGCAAAAACCGAATTGACTTCTTAAGTTTCCTAATCTTTTATTTGCCATTACCATGCAAGATAATTGGGCCAAGTAATCATCTTATTAATGAATTAATTAAAGCCCAAATTAAAGAGTTTCGGACTTAATTAATTAAAACAAAAATAAATCCTATCACTTAAAAATTGGCGTGATCCATCAACACAAAGCCTAAGTACACGCCTTCTTCTTAGTCTTTCATTTGGCCATGTGAATTTTTTCAAGGTGGATTTTCTTTAAGTTCCAATGTAGAACTCTTAGAAACATCATCATGAATTGTTATTGAAGAAACATGCCATAGAACTCCATTGGTGGAAGATGTTTGAACCAGATCATGAAGCTCTTCAAAAACGTCTAACTCTTCACAATAAGTTGTCAATAATGCTTTCAACGCTTCCTTCATCCTCTTGCTCCTTGATCTCGTCAATGGGTCATCAAGATTTGTCAATGGATGAACAATTGAAGTGGGCTTTGGTACGGACATGGGCGGATTGCTACCAGCTAACAACGCTTAAGTTGTGAGTGGAAGTATACAAACATGACAAGATCAAAGGGCAAGAGGATGAAAGCCGCCTTGCAAACATTATTGTCAACACATTGTGGAGATTTGGATGATCTTGATGACATGGCGTCACCATCTCAACATGGAGCTATTTGGAATATCTCTTCAATCACAATTCATGAAGATTTTTCTAAGAGTTCTACTTTGGAGCTTAAGGAAATTCTACCTTGAAGAGTATTCATGGAGCAATCACATTGAAAACCAAGATAGCAAGCTTGGACTTTCTTAATTACGGATCACGCCATTGTTAAGTTGATAGGATTTATGATACGTGTGGTCTAGGCTCCAAGAATCTGGACCAAACAAGCTCCACAAATTCGGATCGTTGTTGAAACAAAAACACTCGAACAAAAACACAAGAACAGGAGGAATTGCAATCAAAGGAAACGGCAAGAAAGATTCAAGATAGAATCAAACCCTCACGTTATCACAAATCGATTCAGTTTAACAAGTGATAAATTCAGTTGCTAATCTTAATTGATTTGGCTCGTTCATTAACTAAAGAACAATGGCGAAGTCTCCTAAAGGTCACGCTAAAGGGGAATCTTCTTACAATAAAAATCAAACTTGATTCTTAAGGCTTGAACTACACAAAGTGTAAATTCGGATTTTAGCAAGGCTAAAACTTTCTTTCATTCATCAACTTATTTAAAAACGTTACAAGCATCTCTCTATTTATAGAGATGAATTTCGGCCATGCTTGGGAGACAAGGAAGGAAACCCTAGCTTAATCCTATTACAACTTAGTTTCCAAATTGTAAAAGGAAACCAATAACTAAAAGACAAACTTTAAGTTTCCTAAACTCATCAAATCGGTTATGAAGAAGTAAAAAACGATTTGTTCTCTTACTTTCCTAAATTCTCCTAAAAAGTAGGAGATTACTTTCCTAATTACCATGCAAGGCAATTGGGCCAAGTAATGACTTAAAACACTCAATTAAAAACGCCACTTTAAGCCCAAGAATAATGTTCAATGGACTTATTTTATTTTAAAACAATTAAACCCTAAATTACTTAAATGGCGTGATCCATATCAAGCCCAAATACACGCCTCTTCATGGACTTGAACAATTCGGCCATGCAAGCTTCTTCAAGGTGGAATTTCCTTAAGCTCCAAAGTAGAACTTTGTGGAACATCTTCATAAATGGTGATTGAAGAAACATGCCAAAGAACTTCAAATTGAGATGGTGGTTCGGCCTCCATAGCTTCAAAATATGATGACAATAAATTGTGCAAGGTAGCCTTCATCTTGGAACTCCTTGATCTTGTTATTGGTCCATCAAGATTCACCAAAGGATCTTGAGAACTCGGCCTTGGCACCATGGACATGGGTTGATTTCCATCATTCCCTCCCTCCTCGAAAGGATTCGTCCTCGAATCACCTACATCAAACAAACATAAGTCAGTAACAATGAAAGTAGATGAAACATTGCCATACTCACTAGGGAGTTCGATCTTATAAGCATTATCTCCAATCCTTTCCAAGACTCGAAAAGGACCATCTCCTCTTGGATGAAGTTTAGATTTCCTTTTGTCGGGAAACCTCTATTTCCTCTAGTGAATCCAAACCCAGTCTCCTGGTTCGAAAATCACTTGTTTTCTACCCTTATTGGCTTTCTTAACATATTGCTCATTTCGCCTTTGAATATTAGCTCGAACCCTTTCATGTAACTCCCTAACAAAATCAGCTTTCTTTTTACCTTCAACATCAACAAACTCGTTAACAGGCAAAGGTAATATATCCAAAGAAGTCAAAGGATTAAAACCATAAACAATCTCAAAAGGTGAAAGATTAGTAGCACTATGAACTGTTCTATTGTAAGCAAACTCAACATGAGGCAAACAACCTTCCCAGTTCTTAAGGTTTTTATGTATGAGAGCAAGAAGTAAAGTAGACAAAGTCCTATTAACTACTTCAGTTTGCCCATCAGTTTGTGGATGTGCAACAGTAGAAAATAATAACTTAGTACCTAACTTGTTCCAAAGAGTACGCCAAAAGTGTGACAAGAACTTAACATCTCTATCACTAACAATACTCTTAGGTAAACCATGCAACCTTACAATTTCCTTAAAGAACAAATCAGCAACATATTGAGCATCATTAGATTTAGAACAAGCAATAAAATGAGACATTTTGTTAAATCTATCAACTACATCAAATATGCTATCATGACCATTGCGTGACCTAGGCAATCCAAGCACAAAATCCATAGAAATATCAATCCAAGGATGACTAGGAACAGGCAAAGGTTGGTACAAACCATGAGGCTTTACTTTAGATTTCGATTGTTTACACACAATGCATTTATCACAAACACTTTTAACATCTTTAATCAAGCTAGGACAATAAAAGTGCTCATTCAAAACAGCAAGTGTTTTAGCAATACCAAAGTGCCCCATTAACCCTTTAACAGCAAGTAAATCACGAATGGAACATTGGGGAATGCATAACTTATCCTTTTTAAACAAGAATCCGTCATACACATAAAAATCACCATTCGGTTTATGCAAACAAAGGTCATAATTCACGTGAAAATCATGATCAGTCTTATACAAATCCTTAATCAATTCAAAACCAACTAGTTTAGCATGCATATAGGTAAACAAAGTGTATTTCCTAGACAATGCATCGGCTACCACATTCTCATTACCAAATTTGTATTTAACAACATATGGAAAGGTTTCAATGAATTCTAACCATTTTGCATGTCGCTTGTTCAATTTACCTTGAGTCTTCAAAAACTTAAGGCTTTCGTGGTCAGAATGTATGATGAATTCCTTTGTCCATAAATAATGTTGCCAAACTTGTAAAGACCTTACCAGAGCATACAACTCCTTGTTATAAGTTGCATACTTTAAAGCTGCCCCATTGAACTTTTCGCTAAAATATGCCACGGGTCGTGATTCCTGCATCAAAACAGCACCAATACCAATCCCGAAGGCATCACAGTGTATCTCAAAAGCTTTAGAAAAGTTGGTCAAAGCAAGTAAAGGGGCGTGAGTCAACATGTACTTCAGCTTATTAAAGGCATTTTCATGTTCTTCTTTCCATTCAAAAACAACATTTTTCTTTACAAGTTCATTTAAGGGGGCTGCAATAGAACTAAAATCTTTAACAAATCTCCTATAAAAACTTGCAAGACCATGAAAACTTCGGAATTGACTCGCACATGTAGGTCTAGGACAATCCATGATTGCTTTGACTTTAGACTCATCAACAGCAATGCCTTGAGAATTCACAACATATCCCAAAAAGACAACTGATTCCATGCAAAAAGAACACTTTCTGAGATTAGCATACAATTGGTTCTTAAGCAAAACAACAAACTCTTGTTTTAAATGTTCAACATGCTCATCAAGTGTTTTGCTATAAACAAGGATGTCATCAAAATATACCACAACAAATTTGCCAATAAAGTGACGAAAAACATGATTCATAAGCCTCATAAAAGCACTAGGTGCATTAGATAAACCAAAAGGCATCACTAACCATTCATACAACCCATACTTTGTTTTAAAGGCAGTTTTCCATTCATCACCTTCTTTCATGCGAATTTGGTAGTATCCACTTTTCAAATCAATCTTGGTAAATATGCATGAACCATATAACTCATCAAGCATGTCAGCTAATCTAGGAATTGGATGTCTATACTTCATAGTTATTTTATTTATGGCACGACAGTCTACACACATACGCCAAGACTCATCCTTTTTATGAACTAAAATCACATGAACGGAACAAGGACTAAGAGACTCACGTACAATACCTTTGTCAAGGAGTTCATTTACTTGACGTTGAATCTCTTTTGTTTCTTCAGGGTTTGCTCTATATGCTGGACGATTTGGAATTTGTGCTCCAGGTATGAAATCAATTTGATGTTCAATACCCCTAATGGGCGGCAATCCATTTGGTAGCTCCTCGGGAAACACATCTTGATATTCCTGCAAAAGAGAGTAAACAAGACTAGGCAAAGAAGCAAGGTGATCACTATCAATGATAAGTACATATTCCTTGCGATACATTAAGTACAAAGATTGCCTATCAACTAATGCTCTCTTAATCTCATTGGAAGAAGCTAAATAACAGAAATTACTATTTCGGCTATTACATGTTCTAGGAACAATGCTTCGACCTACACTAGTTATTACATCATTTTTCATCTCTTGATGGATTTTCTCCTTAGCTTCTTGTTCATGTAATTCACTCAAAGATTGGACAATTCTTGATTGATCTTCGAAGGCTTGGATCGGACTCAATGCTCTAAGATTACACTTTCGGCCTTCAAAATCAAATGAGTAGTAATTCTTCTTACCATGATATGTAACATCTCTATCATAATGCCATGGTCTTCCAAGAAGAATATGACTAGCTTCCATGGGAACCACATCACATAAAATCTCATCAACATACTTACTGTGAGACCCCAAAATTTTAATATATTAATAATATTATTAATATTAAATATATGCTAGTGATTTTAATCTTAAAGTTAAAATACTGCATCTTTGGTATGCGTTGTGCGAAAATTAAAATCATACGACTAAGAATTTTACTTAATTGATAATTTTAGAATTTTAATTATAAATTTTATAAGATTGTAAGAGATTTAATTGTATAATTTAAATGAATTTTGGTCCTTGTTGGTATTTCCCTTTAAGGGTGAAAGGCTTATAGAAGCCTTCTCAAAGTTTGTTTTTTTTTTTTAATTAGGGGTGGCGGCTTGTAAGCCTTAAGGGCTTTACAAGTTTGCCATCTTTTTTTTTTTTTTAATTTTGTTTTTCCTATTTGCAACTTGGCCCTTGCATTTTGTAAGAACCAACAAGGACCAAAATTCATTTACATTATACAATTAAATCTCTTACAGTATTATAAAATTTATAATTAAAATTCTAAAATTATCAATTAAGTAAAATTCTTAGTCGTATGATTTTAATTTTCGCACAACGCATACCAAAGATGCAGTATTTTAACTTTAAGATTAAAATCACTAGCATATATTTAATATTAATAATATTATTAATATATTAAAATTTTGGGGTCTCACAGTAAGTATGTGGATGAGATTTTATGTGATGTGGTTCCCATGGAAGCTAGTCATATTCTTCTTGGAAGACCATGGCATTATGATAGAGATGTTACATATCATGGTAAGAAGAATTACTACTCATTTGATTTTGAAGGCCGAAAGTGTAATCTTAGAGCATTGAGTCCGATCCAAGCCTTCGAAGATCAATCAAGAATTGTCCAATCTTTGAGTGAATTACATGAACAAGAAGCTAAGGAGAAAATCCATCAAGAGATGAAAAATGATGTAATAACTAGTGTAGGTCGAAGCATTGTTCCTAGAACATGTAATAGCCGAAATAGTAATTTCTGTTATTTAGCTTCTTCCAATGAGATTAAGAGAGCATTAGTTGATAGGCAATCTTTGTACTTAATGTATGGCAAGGAATATGTACTTATCATTGATAGTGATCACCTTGCTTCTTTGCCTAGTCTTGTTTACTCTCTTTTGCAGGAATATCAAGATGTGTTTCCCTAGGAGCTACCAAATGGATTGCTGCCCATTAGGGGTATTGAACATCAAATTGATTTCATACCTGGAGCACAAATTCCAAATCGTCCATCATATAGAGCAAACCCTGAAGAAACAAAAGAGATTCAACGTCAAGTAAATGAACTCCTTGACAAAGGTATTGTACGTGAGTCTCTTAGTCCTTGTTCCGTTCATGTGATTTTAGTTCATAAAAAGGATGAGTCTTGGCGTATGTGTGTAGACTGTCGTGCCATAAATAAAATAACTATGAAGTATAGACATCCAATTCCTAGATTAGCTGACATGCTTGATGAGTTATATGGTTCATGCATATTTACCAAGATTGATTTGAAAAGTGGATACTACCAAATTCGCATGAAAGAAGGTGATGAATGGAAAACTGCCTTTAAAACAAAGTATGGGTTGTATGAATGGTTAGTGATGCCTTTTGGTTTATCTAATGCACCTAGTGCTTTTATGAGGCTTATGAATCATGTTTTTCGTCACTTTGTTGGCAAATTTGTTGTGGTATATTTTGATGACATCCTTGTTTATAGCAAAACACTTGATGAGCATGTTGAACATTTAAAACAAGTGTTTGTTGTTTTGCGTAAGAACCAATTGTATGCTAATCTCAAAAAGTGTTCTTTTTGCATGGAATCAGTTGTCTTTTTGGGATATGTTGTGAATTCTCAAGGCATTGCTGTTGATGAGTCAAAAGTCAAGGCAATCATGGATTGGCCTAGACCTACATGTGCGAGTCAATTCTGAAGTTTTCATGGTCTTGCAAGTTTTTATAGGAGATTTGTTAAAGATTTTAGTTCTATTGCCGCCCCCTTAAATGAACTTGTAAAGAAAAATGTTGTTTTTGAATGGAAAGAAGAATATGAAAACGCCTTTAATAAGCTGAAGTACATGTTGACTCACGCCCCTTTACTTGCTTTGACCAACTTTTCTAAAGCTTTTGAGATACACTGTGATGCCTTCGGGATTGGTATTGGTTCTGTTTTGATGCAGGAATCACGACCCGTGGCATATTTTAGCGAAAAGTTCAATGGGGCAGCTTTAAAGTATGCAACTTATAACAAGGAGTTGTATGCTCTGGTAAGGTCTTTACAAGTTTGGCAACATTATTTATGGCCAAAGGAATTCATCATACATTCTGACCACGAAAGCCTTATGTTTTTGAAGACTCAAGGTAAATTGAACAAGCGACATGCAAAATGGTTAGAATTCATTGAAACCTTTCCATATGTTGTTAAATACAAATTTGGTAATGAGAATGTGGTAGCCGATGCATTGTCTAGGAAATACACTTTGTTTACCTATATGCATGCTAAACTAGTTGGTTTTGAATTGATTAAGGATTTGTATAAGACTGATCATGATTTTCACGTGAATTATGACCTTTGTTTGCATAAACCGAATGGTGATTTTTATGTGTATGATGGATTCTTGTTTAAAAAGGATAAGTTATGCATTCCCCAATGTTCCATTCGTGATTTACTTGTTAAAGAAACCCATGGGGGAGGGTTAATGGGGCACTTTGGTATTGCTAAAACACTTGCTGTTTTGAATGAGCACTTTTATTGGCCTAGCTTGATTAAAGATGTTAAAAGTATTTGTGATAAATGTATTGTGTGTAAACAATCGAAATCTAAAGTAAAGCCTCATGGTTTGTACCAACCTTTGCCTGTTCCTAGTCATCCTTGGATTGATATTTCTATGGATTTTGTGCTTGGATTGCCTAGGTCACGCAATGGTCATGATAGCATATTTGTTGTAGTTGATAGATTTAACAAAATGTCTCATTTTATTGCTTGTTCTAAATCTAATGATGCTCAATATGTTGCTGATTTGTTCTTTAAGGAAATTGTAAGGATGCATGGTTTACCTAAGAGTATTGTTAGTGATAGAGATGTTAAGTTTTTGTCACACTTTTGGCGTACTCTTTGGAACAAGTTAGGTACTAAGTTATTATTTTCTACTGTTGCACATCCACAAACTGATGGGCAAACTGAAGTAGTTAATAGGACTTTGTCTACTTTACTTCTTGCTCTCATACATAAAAACCTTAAGAACTAGGAAGGTTGTTTGCCTCATATTGAGTTTGCTTACAATAGAACAGTTCATAGTGCTACTAATCTTTCACCTTTTGAGATTGTTTATGGATTTAATCCTTTGACTTCTTTTGATATATTACCTTTGCCTGTTAACGAGTTTGTTGATATTGAAGGTAAAAAGAAAGCTGATTTTGTTAGGGAGTTACATGAAAGGGTTCGAGCTAATATTCAAAGGCGAAATGAGCAATATGTTAAGAAAGCCAATAAGGGTAGAAAACAAGTGATTTTCGAACCAGGAGACTGGGTTTGGCTTCACTAGAGGAAATAGAGGTTTCCCGACAAAAGGAAATCTAAACTTCATCCAAGAGGAGATGGTCCTTTTCGAGTCTTGGAAAGGATTGGAGATAATGCTTATAAGATCGAACTCCCTAGTGAGTATGGCAATGTTTCATCTACTTTCAATGTTACTGACTTATGTTTGTTTGATGTAGGTGATTCGAGGACGAATCCTTTCGAGGAGGGAGGGAATGATGGAAATCAACCCATGTCCATAGTGCCAAGGCCGAGTTCTCAAGATCCTTTGGTGAATCTTGATGGACCAGTGACAAGATCAAGGAGTTCCAAGATGAAGGCTACCTTGCACAATTTATTGTCATCATATTTTGAAGCTATGGAGGCCGAACCACCATCTCAATTTGAAGTTCTTTTGCATGTTTCTTCAATCACCATTTATGAAGATGTTCCACAAAGTTCTACTTTGGAGCTTAAGGAAATTCCACCTTGAAGAAGCTTGCATGGCCGAATTGTTCAAGTCCATGAAGAGGCGTGTATTTGGGCTTGATATGGATCACACCATTTAAGTAATTTAGGGTTTAATTGTTTTAAAATAAAATAAGTCCATTGAACATTATTCTTGGGCTTAAAGTGGCGTTTTTAATTGAGTGTTTTAAGTCATTACTTGGCCCAATTGCCTTGCATGGTAATTAGGAAAGTAATCTCCTACTTTTTAGGAGAATTTAGGAAAGTAAGAGAACAAATCGTTTTTTACTTCTTCATAACCGATTTGATGAGTTTAGGAAACTTAAAGTTTGTCTTTTAGTTATTGGTTTCCTTTTACAATTTGGAAACTAAGTTGTAATAGGATTAAGCTAGGGTTTCCTTCCTTGTCTCCCAAGCATGGCCGAAATTCATCTCTATAAATAGAGAGATGCTTGTAACGTTTTTAAACAAGTTGATGAATGAAAGAAAGTTTTAGCCTTGCTAAAATCCGAATTTACACTTTGTGTAGTTCAAGCCTTAAGAATCAAGTTTGATTTTTATTGTAAGAAGATTCCCCTTTAGCGTGACTTTTAGGAGACTTCGCCATTGTTCTTTAGTTAATGAACGATCCAAATCAATTAAGATTAGCAACTGAATTTATCACTTTTTAAACTGAATCGATTTGTGATAACGTGAGGGTTTGATTCTATCTTGAATCTTTCTTGCCGTTTCCTTTGATTGCAATTCGGCCTGTTCTTGTGTTTTTGTTCGAGTGTTTTTGTTTCAACAACGATCCGAATTTGTGGAGCTTGTTTGGTCCAGATTCTTGGAGCCTAGACCACACGTATCATAAATCCTATCAACTTAACAATGGCGTGATCCGTAATTAAGAAAGTCCAAGCTTGCTATCTTGGTTTTCAATGTGATTGCTCCATGAATACTCTTCAAGGTAGAATTTCCTTAAGCTCCAAAGTAGAACTCTTAGAAAAATCTTCATGAATTGTGATTGAAGAGATATTCCAAATAGCTCCATGTTGAGATGGTGACGCCATGTCATCAAGATCATCCAAATCTCCACAATGTGTTGACAATAATGTTTGCAAGGCGGCTTTCATCCTCTTGCCCTTTGATCTTGTCATTGGCCCATCAAGATTCTCTAAAGAATCATGTGAAGTCGACCTTGACACCATGGACATGGGCTGCTATCAGAAACACATGGAAGGATCTTTTAATCACCAAAAGATTGCCTAAATTCAAACGTGTGCTTTTAACTGGTATAATGAATCTAGAATTTGAGAGTTTATCAATAGTTTGCTTTCCGTTTTGTTTAATACGTGTTTGTAAACTTCCATTCACACCTTAAGCATTGTTAGTTAACTCATTCATATACTTTGTTCCAAGACCCAAAGTTGCAAAACCGAAAGCTAATTCACATTTTACATTAGTTAACTCACACGTTGTTCATCTGTTAGTTTTTTGGTTAAGAATTTGGCCGAACTGCTTTCAAGTTATTGGGCTAAAGGTAGGAAACACTTGGAAGGATCTTACAATCATCGAAAGATTGCCTAAAGTCAAACATGTGCTTTTACCTATTTTAATGAATCTAGCATTTGAGAGTTTATCAATAGTTTGCTTTGCAGTTTTTGTCGTATGACATGTTTGTATACTTCCATTCACAACTTAAGCGTTGTTAGCTGGTAGCAATCCGCCCATGTCCGTGCCAAAGCCGACTTCAATTGTTCATCCATTGACAAATCTTGATGGCCCATTGACGAGATCAAGGAGCAAGAGGATGAAGGAAGCGTTGAAAGCATTATTGACAACTCATTGTGAAGAGTTAGACGTTTTTGAAGAGCTTCATGATCCGGTTCAAACATCTTCCACCAATGGATTTCTATGGCATGTTTCTTCAATAACAATTCATGATGATGTTTCTAAGAGTTCTACATTGGAACTTAAAGAAAATCCACCTTGAAAAAATTCACATGGCCAAATGAAAGACTAAGAAGAAGGCGTGTACTTAGGCTTTGTGTTGATGGATCACGCCAATTTTTAAGTGATAGGATTTATTTTTGTTTTAATTAATTAAGTCCGAAACTCTTTAATTTGGGCTTTAATTAATTCATTAATAAGATGATTACTTGGCCCAATTATCTTGCATGATAATGGCGAATAAAAGATTAGGAAACTTAAGAAGTCAATTCGGTTTTTGCCTCTTAAAGGATAAAACTGTGTGCTTCAATTTTTAGGAAACTAATCTCCTACTTTTTAGGAGGTTTAAGCGTGTCTTTTGGAGGAAGTAAAACCGTGTTTTGCTTTGTCATGTTTTAGGAAACTAAGTTAGTTAGTTAAGAAGTCAAGTTGTACTTGGTTTCTATTAGGGTTTTTTGTTTCTTTTTCTTTGTTGGCTGAAACTCTTCCTTATTTAAGGAGAGGTTGTTTGACATGTTTTAGGGGGATGATTTTTTATAATTTTAGCTTTGCTAATGAATTTTACATCCGTGAAAAATTTGTGAAAACGTGAATTAATTCAATTAATTTTAGTTGGATTTTCATAAGTACCGTGAACCTAGAAGCTAAGACCTTTAGGTGAACTTACAAGTTCTTGATTTTAAGTACAAGCCAAACTGATTTTGTTTTAACTCTTGATTTACATGAGTTGGCTGAATCCTTTTGTTTAATACGTGGGGTTTTGATTACTTCATATCATTCCTTTTCATGTCAATATCTTTAATTTTTGTTTTGTTAATTTCCGTAAGTGTCTTGTTGAGTTTGTTCTTGTTTGGTGATTTGGTAAGCAACGATCCAAAGGAGGTGGATTTCACATGGTCTAGGATCTGAATTCTATACCATCCGTATCAAGTGGTATCAAAGCAAAATCGGGTTGTCTTCCAAATTCAGGTTTTGTTACTTTTGAGTCTTTGAACTTCTAGTTTCTGTTTTTGTCTTGTTTTTGCGTTTTCTTGCTTTTTCTGTCGATTCTTGTTGCTGCTGTTTTGCGTTGTTTTCATGTCAATTATGCATTGTTTTGTTCATCATAGTGCTGAATTCTTGTGTTTTCATTTTTGTGTCACACGTCAAAAAAAAATTAGGGTTTCAATTCGGTTCAATTTCAAACTTCCTTGTTTTTCATCCGATTGTCTTTCTTTCTTTTGTGTTGTCTTCGATATTGTCTCCATATCATTGTGAGGTTTACTTGAGTTTTTGTTTCAAGACAAAAAGATTAATTCTTGATCAAGTTCTTGAACTTCTAGAAATTCTTGAAATTCAAGATTGTTGAATTCTGAATCTAAGTGCGTATTCTTGATCCTTGTCTTGAATCTTGAAGATTGCTTCTTTTGGCATTGTGATATTCTATCTATTTGGTGAGATCTTGATATATATTTGTTGCTGAATGATAAGTTGGTTTTATACCAACTTATATGTGTTAAATCACTTAGCTTTTGCCTTAAATTTCATGCAAATGTGTAGTGATTTGTGCCATTTTGTGCTTTTATGTGGTTTATAACTTGATGTGCTAAAAAGGGTGAAAAAAGACCAAAAATGAAGATTAAATAAGGCAGATGTGTGTGTGATGTTAAATGGTAAGGAAAGAGTTTCAAGAGTGTAAATGATGTTTAAGAAGATTGGAGGAAAACATTAATATGCTTAATTTGCTAGCTTTGGTATTGGGCAGATTGTTAGTGTTCTTCATTTGAGTGTATCGTTCTCAATACAAAACCACATGAGGAGATCTTGGATGTTCTGAAAAGCTCTTTGAGTGTACTTCATTTCTTATGTTTTAACATTCTCCTAATTCTGTGTGCAAGTATGAGAGACCGGGGCGTCTTTCCAATTGCTATTTCAGGTTTTCATACTTGAGTTCATATTGCCACAGTTTGGTAGATTGTCTATATCTTGAGATGCAGACCTCCAATGATGCTATTTATTGAACCAATGGAAAGCCAAGAGAATGATCTAAAACTTTTAAGTTTACACAAAATCCAATTCAGAAACTAAGACACACATATATGGCATAGAAGCAGAGTTATGTTCTGGACTAAGTTTAAAAGCTGCGAGGTCTCGCCATTTTAAGTTTTTGTATGGCAAGACCTCGCCATTTTGGGGCCATTTGTAGTTTTTGTATGGCGAGACCTCGCCACGAGGTATCGCCATTATGGTGCTGTGAGGGCGACGTCTAGTGGCGAGACCTCGCCATAAAAACCTTTTCAAGGCGAGGTCTCGCGACCTCGCCTCGAGACCTCGCCTTGAAATTTCCAGCTGTGCCACACTTTGCTAATTTGGCCATAACCTTTTCGTCCGAACTCCAAATTGGGTGATTCAAAATGCTATGGAAATCTAGGACATAGAGCTACAAATTTCATGTTTTAAGTTTTCCCAAAGTCACAACGCATCAAGGTTAGAATTTGGCTGGATGTTGTTGCATACTTGCACATTTGATCACTTCAGGATTTTTGCTTGCGAACTCACCTCGCCCTTTGTGGTTTTGTAAGGCGAGACCTCGCCTTTTGTTTTGTCTTGTGGGTGAAACCTTTCTGAGACTCATATTGTCTATCTCATGAGTGAAGAATACATGTCATTGCAATTTTCTTGAGTATGCCTTACATGCCTTGTGTTTCACAATGTTTCATGTTTATGTTTTGCATGATTAACAATTCCTCCATTGTTCTTGCATTCATTCTTCCCACACTTCACTCAACCTTTATCACTTACGTTCATCACATCATTCCATTTTACTCAACATTCAACATTCACTTCATTCCCACTCCACTCTTCATCACATTTCATTCCACTCTTCATTATATTTCACTCCTACTCTCAACACTCTCACACACACACATTGCGGCGAGATTACCTCGCCGCAACACTCTTGCACATTCACCATGCGGGGAGGTCACCTCGCCGCATGAGAACCTCACACACTCACTGCCTTTATGTACACACATACACTCAAACGCAGCAAGCACTCTCGCACACACAATTCACTTCATTTCATTTGCACACTACTTAACACATGAATGCATTCACAAGCACACCCGTATACCTCATTTTCTTCATCTTCTACCATACCATTCAACTCACACATTTTCACTCTCTATTGCATTTCATTTGCATCCACTCATTCACACCTCACAACACTCACAACTCTTTAACATATTTATTCATTCATTGTTTTTACACGTAACACACAACAATCTTACTTCATAACAAACTCACACATTTCGAACTTTACATTCAAAACACTATACTTTGTCTGATCACTCAACACTAACCTCACAAACAACCTCACAAACATCCCACTTCGTATCACATTGCTTCTTTCCACCTCGCCCACAGACACATACACGGCGAGACCTCGCGGCGAGGTCTCGCCACACACCCACATACACGGCGAGACCTCGCGGCAAGGTCTCGCCACACACACGCATTACACGGCGAGACCTCGTCTCGAGGTCTCGCCCGCATAATTTCTCGGGAGCCTTGTTTTGGCAAATTGAAATTTCATCTAAGTGTTGGTTATGGTTTTCTTGTGCAGGAAGTGTGGAGGCGCGATCACGGATGGCTCAAAGGCCCGCATAAATTGAGAAAGACGTGGGACTTGCTGACTTGAAGGCGCAGTAGGATCGATAAAGGCGCAAAGAGCAGAGAAAGTAAAGGCGTGATTGCTCCTGTGCCAGGGTTGCTGTTGAATTTGTTAAGTTCCGCCAACATGTGTAGTGGCATTCTCGTAATAATTTAGGCACTTTACGTTTTCGTTTTGTTTTACATTTTGTAACCTCTATATATAGAGGATTAGTTAGCTTTTAGGGGAGAGATGATTCTAGATAGTTAACAGACTTTTGAACTAGAGAGAGAAAGTTTCTCTCTCTAACTTTCTCTCTCTAGATTTTCTCTCTCTAGAAATTAAACTCCAATTGAGATTCCGATCGAACTTCTGGACCGATCATTGTAATTCATTTCACAATTAAGGAAGCTTTGAGCAATTCTCTCACGAATTGGAGCTCTTTGATCCATTTTAATTGGTAAATTCTTTCCATTTTAATGAAATGAATTGCTTGATGTTGTGTATTGACGATCGTGAGTTGCAAATGGAGTTCTGTAGCTAGATTGGTGATGTTCTAGGGTTCTAACTGGTTAAATGTATAATTAGACTATGCAACGCTATGCAATTGACACAATTTCTTAAGAATGAAATCATATGCGGCTTTAATGCTTGAATCTTGTCAAGTTTCATGAATTTGCACTTTTATTGAATGAATTGAACTTTGATTGCGGTCGCCATACTGAGTTGAGGTGAGATTCACCAATATAAGTGAGAATTGCATGAGATGAGAACTAAATGTATGATTGTTGAGTCTTCCACTTGCTTTGCCTGATCATGATCTGAGATGCGGTCGCCATGCCGGTGGAGGATCATTTGAGTTGTTAGGAATAAGTGAGAAGAAACTCTCTAAAGTAACCAAACACTCTAGGTCCTAGGTCAGGCCTCGCCATGGGATACCTTAGGAATTGCATGCTAGATTTGCTAACCTTGGAGAGTTGAGTCATTGCGGAATGCTTCCGTCTTGCTTAGGCCTCGACATGGGAAAGTAAGATGTTAAGGAGTGTAGAAGGCATTGCGGTCGACATGCCGGGTGTTAACTAGACTCCTAGGCAATTGTGATCTCCTCACTGTGTTACTTGTGTGTCAAGAGCATTGCATTCATGGTCTAATGTGCATTCAACTGGTGAAAAACTCTAGAACATTCACTCTCTTCCTGTTCTTTACACTTTATTTGCTGCATTTATTACTTTACCAGTTAGTGTTGAGTTTTAGTTCTTTCTGTGACATTCTGTGAGCAAACTTTGAATTCAAGAATCCACTCCCTTCCCTGTGGATACGATCCCTACTTCCACTACTACAGTAGTTTCTAGGGTAAAATTGAAGAGTACGCGACTAGCTTGTTCAATTTTTGGCGCCGTTGACGGGGAAGGCACGGTTTCTTGAATTTTGATTTGCTTTGTTTCTTTTCTTGTGTAGATTAGTAGTTTTGTTGTGTTTCATTTTGGCAATTTTTGTTGTTTTTCTTGTTTTTGTGTTTTGTTGTCTACTTTGGTGTATTTGTGGCAAGTTCAGGATATTGAACTTAACCGAAATTGAGTGGAGTCATGAACCACTCCCACAATGCACATAATCACTTTGTTTTACATTTCAAGCATGAATTGTGCATGTGCCATTTAGTGTTGCTAGTTGCATATGTTTACACCACCATGACTCCTAGTCATGGTGCGACACTTTGCTTCCATGTTGTTTTCCTGTCGTGTTTGTCTTGCATCGACATGTAGTGTTCTTGGGTGAGTGATTTCTAATAAGCTTGGTTTCACAATATGCAGGAATTTTTCATGCAAGAAGGAACTTCAAACAATGACACTCCACAAAGCAAACATTGGAATTCATGTCTTATCAATACCAGGGAGCTCCTAAACCTATATTTACTTTACAATGAGGACAATGTAAGTTTTAAGTGTGGGGGAGTGAATGTTTGCTATGGTTTGTGTATCTTGGACTTTATATGCTTACTTTCTTTCTTAAATGAAGTTTTTGTGCCATGTGATTCAAAGCATGCTAACTTTTTAGTTTTGTTGTGTTATTTTGAGCTTTTGCATCTTTTGCACATTATAGCTCATATATGTGTGTTTTTCAAAAAAGTTTTGTGCTAGTTTTACATTTAGTTACATTTCGTGTAAAATTTTGAACTTTTTTGTGAATAAGTGATTGTGTTGAACATAAGTTGTGTTGTGAAATTGTGTTGTGAAACTTTTTGGTGCATAATTTTTTACAGTTGAGTTGCATTTAGAGAGCCATGAAATTTTTGACCTTTTGAGCAACTTTGATGCGAAATTTTGAACTTTTTAAAAGAAGATTGACCTTCGTTGTGGAAAAACTTGATTATCTATGGAAAACACATTAACACTAGAGTTGGTTGTGAGTTTGAAAAGTTTGAATAAAAATGCTCAAAGTGGTGAGGATAGTTCAATTCTGAGTGGTAGGAGCTAAAACATAGTGGGAAAATTTGCACTTTAACATGGTTGTTTTTAAGCACTAAAAAGGCATACATACTTGGATTGTTAAACTTATGTGAAAAGGTGAGAAGTAGAGAATTTGTTTGAAAATTTTCATTTATCAAGTTAAGTACTCCTTGAGAACTTGTAGAGACATTTATGCATTAAGGAAATGATTTGGTTGGAAAAGGCAGGTTATGCCAAATGATAAATTGTACTGGATGCTAAGTGCGTGGATAATGTTCCAAAAGTACACAAAATGAACCACTCCTCTACGGGACTGCTCTATCACACTAAGTGTTTATTTTTAAGAGAATAATCCGTATGAGTGGGGATGGAATTCAAAAGCCCTAAAACCCAAGGCAAAATTTGGTGAGACAATAAGTACCCCAGAGTAATAATGTCATGTGCAAACGAAGGTAAAGTACTAAAGGATGACAACCTGGGGGAAAGAGTGGTAAGAACCGAGTGCGGCCAATGATCCTTAATATGGTGCATGTATGTCTATGCAATGTTTACAAGTTGAGAACTTTGAAGAGCTACTAATTAATTATTTGCATTCTCTACCATTGCTTTGAACATAAGTAAGACTTGAGAAGTATGAAAGCCTTAGAACACTACTCACACATCTTTGTTAAAGTGTTAAATGAGTACAACTATGTTTTGGTTATTACCATGAAGAGTTGAGCATGTCTTTACCATTAGAGTCTAATTGGTTACAAAAGGACTGAGAACATCCAACAATGGTGTGAATTGTGTTTGAAATGGATAGGAAAGTTTTTCTACCAAACTTCATAAATGAAGCATTGTTTGTGTGACGAGTGTGTAGTGGCTGTGTTCAATGGATTTGGTTGAGAGTTTTGATTTGTGTCTTTGCTTGAGGACAAGCAAAAGTTCAAGTGTGGGGGAATTTGATAAGTTGGTTTTATACCAACTTATATGCGTTAAATCACTTAGCTTTTGCCTTGAATTTCATGCAAATGTGTATTGATTTGTGCCATTTTGTGCTTTTATGTGGTTTATAACTTGATGTGTTAAAAATGGTGAAAAAAGACCAAAAATGAAGATTAAATAAGGCAGATGTGTGTGTGATGTTAAATGGTAAGGAAAGAGTTTCAAGAGTGTAAATGATGTTTAAGAAGATTGGAGGAAAACATTAATATGCTTAATTTGCTAGCTTTGGTTTTGGGCAGATTGTTGGTGTTCTTCATTTGAGTGTATCGTTCTCAATACTAAACCAAAGGAGGAGATCTTGGATGTTCTGGAAAGCTCTTTGAGTGTACTTCATTTCTTATGTTTTAACGTTCTCCTAATTCTGTGTGCAAGTATGAGAAACGGGGGCGTCTTACCAATTGCTATTTCAGGTTTTCATACTTGAGTTCATATTGCCACAGTTTGGTAGATTGTCTATATCTTGAGATGCAGACCTCCAATGATGCTATTTATTGAACCAATTGAAAGCCAAGAGAAATTCTAAAACTTTTACGTTTACCACAAAATCCAATTCAGAAACTAAGACACACATATAAGGCATAGAAGCAGAGTGATGTGCTGGACTAAGTTTTAAAGCTGCGAGGTCTCGCCATTTGAAGTTTTTGTATGGCGAGACCTCGCCATTTTGGGGCCATTTGTAGTTTTTGTATGGCGAGACCTCGCCACGAGGTATTGCCATTATGGTGCTGTGAGGGCGACGTCTCGTGGCGAGACCTCACCATAGAAACGTTTTCAAGGCGAGGTCTCGCCATGAGACCTCGCCTTGAAATTTCCAGCTGTGCCACACTTTGGTAATTTGGCCATAACCTTTTTGTCCGGACTCCAAATTGGGGGATTCAAAATGCTATGGAAAGCTAGGACATAGAGCGACAACTTTCATGTTTTAAGGTTTCCCAAATTCACAAGGCATCAGGGTTCGAATTTGGCTGGAAGTTGTTGCATACTTGCACATTTGATCACTTCAGGATTTTTGCTTGCGAACTCACCTCGCCCTTTGTGGTTTTGTAAGGCGAGACCTCGCCTTTTGTTTTGTCTTGTGGGTGAAACCTTGCTGAGACTCATATTGTCTATCTCATGAGTGAAGAATACATGTCATTGCAATTTTCTTGAGTATGCCTTACATGCCTTGTGTTTCACAATGTTTCATGTTTATGTTTTGCATGATTAACAATTCCTCCATTGTTCTTGCATTCTTTCTTCCCACACTTCACTCAACCTTTATCACTTAAGTTCATCACATCATTTCATTTTACTCAACATTCAAAATTCACTTCATTCCCACTCCACTATTCATTATATTTCACTCCTACTCTCAACACTCTCACACACACACATTGCGGCGAGATCACCTCGCCGCAACACTCTTGCACATTCACCATGCGGCCAGGTCACCTCGCCGCATGAGAACCTCACACACTCATTGCCTTTATGCACACACATACACTCAAACGCAGCAAGCACTCTCGCACAGACAATTCACTTCATTTCATTTGCACACTACTTAACACATGAATGCATTCACAAGCACACCCGTATACCTCATTTTCTTCATCTTCTACCATACCATTCAATTCACACATTTTCACTCTCTATTACATTTCATTTGCATCCACTCATTCACACCTCACAACACTCACAACTCTTTAACATATTTATTCATTCATTGTTTTTACACGTAACACACAACAATCTTACTTCATAACAAACTCACACATTTCATACTTTACATTCAAAACACTACACTTTGTCTGATCACTCAACACTCACCTCACAAACATCCTCACAAACATCCCACTTCGTAGCACATTTCATCTACATTAATTCACAACATTTTACACGCTTCACTCTTCACAACATCATCTTCAATGACATTGCTTCTTTCCACCTCGCCCACAAACACATACACGGCGAGACCTCGCGGCGAGGTCTCGCCATACACACACATACACGGCGAGACCTCGCGGTGAGGTCTCGCCACACACACGAATTACACGGCGAGACCTCGTCGCGAGGTCTAGCCCGCATAATTTCTCGGGAGCCTTGTTTTGGCAAATTGAAATTTCATCTAAGTGTTGGTTATGGTTTTCTTGTGCAGGAAGTGTGGAGGCGTGATCACGGAAGGCTCAAAGGCGTGCATGAGTTGAGAAAGACGTGGGACTTGCTGACTTGAAGGCGCAGTAGGATCGATAAAGGCGCAAAGAGCAGAGGAAGTAAAGGCGTGATTGCTCCTGTGCCAGGGTTGCTGTTGAATTTGTTAAGTTCCGCCAACTGTGTTGTGGCATTCTCGTAATATTTTAGGCACTTTACGTTTTCGTTTTGTTTTACATTTTGTAACCTCTATATATAGAGGATTAGTTAGCTTTTAGGGGAGAGATGATTCTAGATAGTTAACAGACTTTTGAAATAGAGAGAGAAAGTTTCTCTCTCTAACTTTCTCTCTCTAGATTTCTCTCTCTAGAAATTGAACTCCAATTGAGATTCCGATCGAACTTCTGGACCGATCATTGTAATTCATTTCACAATTAAGGAAGGTTTGAGCAATTCTCCCACGAATTGGAGCTCTTTGATCCATTTTAATTGGTAAATTCTTTCCATTTTAATGAAATGAATTGCTTGATGTTGTGTATTGACGATTGTGAGTTGCAAATGGAGTTCTGTAGCTAGATTGGTGATGTTCTAGTGTTCTAACTGGTTAAATGTATAATTAGACTATGCAACGCTATGCAATTGACACAATTTCTTAAGAATGAAATCATATGCGGTTTTAATGCTTGAATCTTGTCAAGTTTCATGAATTTGCACTTTTATTGAATGAATTGAACTTTGATTTCGGTCGCCATACTGAGTTGAGGTGAGATTCACCAATATAAGTGAGAATTGCATGAGATGAGAACTAAATGTATGATTGTTGAGTCTTCCACTTGTTTTGCCTGATCATGATCTGAGATGCGATCGCCATGCCGGTGGAGGATCATTTGAGTTGTTAGGAATAAGTGAGAAGAAACTCTCTAAAGTAAGTAAACACTCTAGGTCCTAGGTCAGGCCTCGACATGGGATACCTTAGGAATTGCATGCTAGATTTGCTAACCTTGGAGAGTTGAGTCATTGCGGTATGCATCCGTCTTGCTTAGGCCTCGACATGGGAAAGTAAGATGTTAAGGAGTGTAGAAGGCATTGCGGTCGACATGCCGGGTGTTAACTAGACTCCTAGGCAATTGTGATCTCCTCACTGTGTTACTTGTGTGTCAAGAGCATTGCATTCATGGTCTAATGTTCATTCAACTTGTGAAAAACTCTAGAAGATTCACTCTCTTCCTGTTTTTTACACTTTATTTGCTGCATTTATTACTTTACTAGTTATTGTTGAGTTTTAGTTCTTTCTGTGACATTCCGTGAGCAAATTTTGAATTCAAGAATCCACTCCCTTCCCTGTGGATACGATCCCTACTTCCACTACTACAGTAGTTTCTAGGGTAAAATTGAAGAGTACGCGACTAGCTTGTTCACTGAATTTAAGAGCTTGTTGTCCGAAATTAAAAAAAAAAGTCGACGTCAAAAAAAAAAATATTGACGTTATCATTAAAAAAAAAGACCAAGTAAAATACAGCCCAAAGGCAATTGGTCCAATTCAAATACAGAATGTCGGACAAAAAGGAAAGCAAAATTCATTTTGGCAACTTGTTTCCTAAAAGGTTCTAAGCTTGTTTCCTAAAAAGATCAGTAAGAATACTTTTACCATAACTTCTTCAATATAAATCGGAATTAAGTGATTCAAATAGCTATCTTTTCGTCTTTGAGTCTCCTTTCTATTTTCTTTAGATTCTGAAGTTAAATCAAGTTACACCCACACGTAAAGTAAATGCTATTGTGACTTGTTTTCTTTGTTCTTTGGTTTTCACTTGTGTAAATTTTATTGTGAAGCATTTTGGTTGAGACGTGTTCTATAAGTCATTGAACTTGGTAAGTCTCAATAGTTCTAACACATTCAATACTTGAGAGTATTAGCTAGGGAATACATGAGAAAAGCCAATACATGATGTGAGGCAAATATATGTATAAAAATTGTGATCGTGGTTGCTATTTACCTCTAATAAAAAATCAAGCAAAACAACCCCTAAAAGGTGTTAGTATAGCAAGTTCGTTCCCACGAGGAAAAGACTGTGTTGAAATTTTAATAAAATATTTTTGATTTTTCTGTTTATCAAAGTAAATAATAAGTAAGCTGATAGGAATGAGCCCGAGTCCACATTGCCAAATCCAGCTTCCCATGATCCATTAGCAAATCTTGGTGGTCCAATGACAAGATCAAGGAGCAAGAGGATGAAGGAAGCATTACAAGCATAGTTATCAACACATTGTGAGTTGATGGCCAATGTTCAAAGGAGTTCGACACAACCATCTCAAGATGAAGTACTTTGGCATATTTCTTCAATAACAATTTATGATCCACCTTGAAGAAATAATGTGAAGGCCGAAATATTAAAGTCCAAGAAGAAGGCGTGTTTTGGGCTTTGAAATGGATCACGCCCTTTTTTATATATTTTAGGGTTTATTATGTTGTTTTTAATTAAGTCCACTTAACGATTTTATGGGCTTAATTGGCGTTTTTTTATTAAGTTTTAATAAGGTATTACTTTGCCCAATTATCTTGCATGATAATTAGGAAAGTAAAGTTTTAGAAAGTAAAATCGAATTTTGCTTCTTCAAGGCAAAACCGATTTTAGTCTTTGTTTAAGTTTAGGAAACAAAGGAAGCCAAATTGTGTTTGGCCACCTTTAAGAAGAAAACGCGAGACACCAATCTTTTTTGGAAAAGGATTAGCTTATGTGTGTCACAAATCCTTTTTGGAAAAGGATTAGTATGTTAGTTAGTTTAGGAGTCAAGTTAGGGTTTTATTTCCTTTTTTTCTTAGGAAAGCCGAATTACTCCCTATAAAAGGGAAAGCTATGTAAAATTTTTACACATGTTGAATTGAAAGAATTTTGGCTTTGCTAAATTAAATTTGACATCGCCAACGTGAATTATTCTTGAGTAATTCATAAGACCCACCAAACCTTAAGTGAGGAACATTAGGTAAAGCTTGCAAGTTCTAGATTTATAGAACCGGCCAAACTGATAGGTGTAATTAATTGATTTACAATTGTTAAACTGAATCAATTTGTGTTAACGTTGGGGTTAGGTTAATTTTAATCTTGCCTTTTCGTTCCATATCTCTTTTCCGCAAATTGGGTTCTTGTTTCTTGAATTGAGTTTTTGGTGCACAACGATCCGAACTTGTGGAAAATTCGTGTGGATTGGGACTTCATTCTACTCCATTCGTATCAATTGGTATCAGAGCAATCCAGGTTGTTCATCAAATTCGGTAATTAATCTTTTTATTTGAGTCTTGTTCTTGATTTACTCTTCTCGGATCTTGTCCTTCTTTTGGCGTCCTTCTTGCTGTTTTGTTGCGTCAATTTCTGCAGATTTTTGTGGTGTCTTTTTGTTGCTGTTTTCGTGTCTTTATTGCTGTCCAAGGTCGTCATAGTTCAGCTTTTAAATTACGTCAAAATCGCATGCAATTTGTTTGCTAAAAATCTGTCCAATTCGTGTTCATCTTGCTCGGATTTTTGCGATTTTTTTTGTTGTGTTGATCTTGCTGTTTTGTGTCGTGTTTTGCTGCTGTTTTTCTTCATAATTATGCATTGTTTTTGTTCATCATCATAGTGTGGAATTCTTGAGTCATTCTTGCTGAAATCACGTCCAAAGAATTAGGGTTTGTCAAACTAGGGTTTGTGAAATTAGGGTTTTTTATTCAAAATTTCATAACTTCCTTGTTTCTCATCCTTTTCTTGATCTTTCTTCTGTGTTAGTTTCATCATTCTATTTCCATCAAAGTGTGTTTTGATCAAACTTTTTCACCATCTCAAAAAGACGAGTTCTTGACCACTTTCTTGAAAATCTTGATTTTTTCTTGAAAATCCGAAAGTGCTCAAATTTGAATCTTGAAGACATATTCTTGCTCTTTGTGATATTTCTTGAATCTTTAGTAAAAGTGGTATCTTCAAAATCCGAAATTTTGTTGACTTCTTGATACATTGAAGTGGTTGAAAATTTAGGGTTTATCAACAACCTCAAAAACCCTAGTTAAGCTTTTTGTCAAAAAAAAAGAGGCCATTACAAAAAAAAAAAAAGGCCATTACAAAAAAAAAAGACCAAGTAAAAATCAGCCCAAAGGCATTTGGTCTAAAGTGAAAAAAAAAAACAAAAAAACAAAAAAACAAAAAATTTTTTTATTTTTTTTCGTATTTAATTTTATAGTTTCGGACGCCACTTTTGGACCCCTTACCCGTCCGAAACTACCGTCCGAACCTCGACAGAGAAGTCACAAATTTTCACAAAATTTCGGACGCCACTTTCGGACCCCTGACCCGTCCGAAACTACCGTCCGATCCTCGACAGAGATTTGAAATTTTTTTAACAAAGTTTCGGACGCCACTTTCGGCCGTCCGAACCTTTGTTCTACCGTTCGAAACTCGGCAGAGAGTTTCTATGTACTATAACTTCAAACCTTCAAAACTTTCTCATTTTTAATCGGAATTGAGTGATTCAAAAACACATCTTCTTGTTATCTTCTCTAGTTTCTGAATTCGTAGCTTTCTGAAGTTAATCTGTTTATACCCCATACGTGATCTTAAAATCTTCTTGTGACGTGAATTTTTCTTTTCAAACTTCTTTGGTTTTACTTTTGTGAATTGATTTGTTTGAACTAATTGGTTGAGACTTGTTCTTAAAATCGACAAACAGTAAGCTTCAATTACTTTGAGAGATTCATTGAGAGTATTTAGATAGGGTATACACGAGAAAAGCCATTACACTAGAGAGGAGAGTATTACTCACCAAAAGTGAGAACCCGAGAGGTTTTTATTTTGCTATCTTTTGTTGTTTTTACTAACTTGCAGGAACAATGGAGGGAGATGATAAAACACCTCAAGGACAACCCCAAACGGATCAAAAATATGTTAATGATGTTCTATTTGACATGATCCGAAAGCTCAATCTAAAGATTGATAATTTAACCATTTTTCCTTCACCAAAAAAAGGTTCTACTTCTCGACAGAATAAACATGAAGAAGCCGAGCCTAGTGATGAGGAGAATGAGGAGTTCATGGATTCTCCTAAAGATGGTAAGAAATCTGATTTGTCAATTAGTGGAGTTAAACTAACATTGCCTACTTTCCATGGTAAAGCAGATCCGGAAGCTTATTTTGATTGGGTTCGTGAGCTTGAACACTTCTTTGAAGGTAATAGCTATCCCGAACATAATAGGTATCGCCTAGCCTTCATGCACCTTAAGGATTATGCAAGTTTGTGGTGGGATAAGGTAATGAGATCTAGACGTGAAGATGACGAACCACCTATTCAAACTTGGAAGCAAATGAAAGCGCTTAAGAGGAAGAAGTATGTTCCATCACATTATAGCCGAGAGCTCAACAGAAAATTGCACTCCCTTGTGCAAGGAAACAAAACCGTGGAGGAATACTACCATGAGATGGAAGCTCTCATGATCAAGGCCAATGTTCGTGAAGATCCCGATTCAACAATTGAAAGATTTCTTAGAGGTATGAATTCTGAATTGTCTTATCATGTTGATTTACAATCTTATGTTGATATTAATGAGATTGTTCATAAAGCTATTAAGATTGAAAGGCACATGAAAGGTAAGAACAGGTTCACACAACAGAATCCACCATGACAAAGGGATTTGAAACCTAAATTAGCCCCTTTCACTCCACCAACAAAACCGAGGCAATTTACCTCAAACAAGCCATCTAGTGCGCCTCCTTATGTCCCAAAATCAATCCCCAAAGCTGCTGAAAATGCCCCTAAACCGGCGACAACTTCTGCTCCAAGATTTAGGGATATTAGATGTTTTAAATGTCAAGGCTATGGTCACTTGCAAGCCAATTGTCCTACTGCCCGAATCATGATTACTTTAGATACTGGAGAAGTGGTAAGTGATGATGATTGTGCCGACATGCCACCTCTTGAAGAAAAGTACCAAGATGATCAAAGTGATGAGGGTGAAAAGCTTGATGAGCCGATCTACTTAGTTGGTAACTTTTCTTTAGTTTCTCGCCGTGTTCTTAATGTTCAACCTTTGGAAGATAATGATTTGATGCAACGTGATAACATATTTCACACACGCTGTTTAGTGCAAAACATGGTTTGTAGTGTGATTATTGATAGTGGTAGTTGCACAAATGTGGCGAGCACCTTACTTGTTAACAAACTGAATTTGAATTGCATGAAACATCCAAAACCATATAGGCTTCAATGGCTAAATAATTCAGTTGAAACTCGTGTCACTAAACAAGTAAAGTTTTCTTTCACCATTGGTAAATATGTTGATACTGTTTATGTGATGTTGTTCCAATGGAGGCTAGTCATGTTTTACTTGGTAGACCTTGGCAATTTGATTGTGATGTGCTTTATCATGCCAAGAAAAATTTTTACAGTTTTGTGCATAATGGTAAAAAGTATAGTCTTCATGCTTTAACTCCTGCTCAAGTTTTTGAAGATCAAACTCGAATTGCACAAGCTTGTAAAGACATAAATGTAGCTAAGAAGAAGAAGGAACTAGAAAAACAACAAAACGAAAAAACCTAATTTAGGCCGAGATGTAGTTAATAAGAAATCTTGTTGTTTTGCTTCTTCTAATGAGATTAAGAAAGCATTGACTAATAGGCAGTCCTTATACTTAATGTTTAGAAAGGAACTTATACTTGTTGTTGACAGTGATAACCTTGCTTCTTTGCCTAGTGCCGTGTACTCTCTTTTGTAGGAATATAGTGATGTGTTTCCCGAGGAGTTACCAATAGGTTTACCACCTATTCGTGGCATTGAGCACCAAATTGATTTCATCCCAGGAGCTCAAATTCCAAACCGACCAGCTTATAGAGCAAATCCGGAGGAAACAAAAGAGATTCAACGTCAAGTGGATGAACTCATTGACAAAGGTATTGTGCGTGAGTCTCTTAGTCCATGTTCAGTTCCTGTTATCTTAGTCCCTAAAAAGGATGATACTTGGCGAATGTGTGTAGATTGCCGTGCTGTTAATAAGATTACCATTAAGTATAGACATCCAATTCCTAGATTAGATGATATGCTTGATGAATTGCATGGATCTTCCATATTTTCCAAAGTTGATTTGAAAAGTGGGTATTACCAAATACGAATGAAAGAAGGAGATGAATGGAAAACTGCTTTTAAAACAAAGTATGGTTTGTATGAATGGTTAGTTATGCCTTTTGGTTTATCTAGTGCACCTAGTACTTTCATGAGGCTTATGAATCATGTTTTTCGTCATTTCATTGGAAAGTTTGTGGTAGTCTACTTTGATGATCTCTTGATATATAGCAAATCACTTGATGAGCATGTTGAACATTTAAAACTCGTGTTTGCTATATTGCGTGAGAACCAATTATATGCTAACCTTAAAAAGTGTTCTTTCTGTTTGGAATCTATTATCTTTTTGGGTTATGTTGTAAGTTCTCAAGGCATTGCTGTTGATGAGTCAAAAGTCAAGGCAATCATAGATTGGCCGAGACCACAAAATGCTAGTGAGGTAAGAAGTTTTCATGGATTAGCAAGTTTTTATAGGAGATTTGTTAAAGACTTTAGTTCCATTGCTGCACCTTTAAATGAACTTGTTAAAAAGAATTTCACCTTTGCATGGAATAAAGAACATGAAAACGCCTTTAACACTTTGAAGTATAAATTGACTCATGCCCCTTTACTTGCTTTACCGAATTTCAATAAAGCTTTTGAGATACACTGTGATGCCTCCGGGATTGGTATTGGTGCTGTTCTTATGCAGGAATCAAGGCCCGTGGCTTAATTCAGTGAAAAGCTTAATGGGGCATCTTTAAAGTATGCAACTTATGACAAGGAGTTGTATGCATTGGTAAGGTCATTGCAGGTTTGGCAACACTACTTATGGCCAAAATAATTCATAATCCATTCTGATCATGAAAGTCTCAAATTCTTAAAGACTCAAGGTAAGTTGAATAAGAGACATGCAAAATGGTTGGAATTCATTGAAACTTTTTCTTATGTGATTAAATATAAATCTGGTCAAGAGAATGTGGTAGCTGATGCTTTATCTAGGAGATATGCTTTATTTACCTATTTACATGCAAAGCTACTTGGATTTGAATTGATTAAAGACTTGTATAAGGAAGATGTTGACTTTGCCGAATCTTATGATCTTTGTTCAATAAGGCCGAATGGTGATTATTTTGTGCATGATGGTTTCTTGTTTCGCAAGGATAAATTGTGCATTCCCTCATGTTCCATTCGTGATTTACTTGTTAAAGAAACCCATGGGGGAGGGTTAATGGGGCATTTTGGTATTGTTAAAACACTTTCTGTTTTGAATGAGCACTTTTATTGGCCTAACATGATTAAAGATGTTAAAAGTGTTTGTGAAAAATGTATTGTGTGTAAGCATGCTAAGTCCAAAGTAATGCCTCATGGTTCGTATCAACCTCTGCCTGTTCCTAGCAACCCTTGGATTGACATATCTATGGATTTTGTGTTAGGGTTACCTAGATCACGCACTGGTAATGATAGCATTTTTGTTGTGGTTGATAGATTTAGTAAAATGGCTCACTTCCTTGCATGTTCTAAATCTAATGATGCTACCAAAATTGCTGACCTTTTCTTTAAGGATATTGTACGTTTGCATGGAATTCCTAAGAGTATTGTCAGTGATAGAGATGTCAAGTTTTTGTCACATTTTTGGCGTACACATTGGAATAAATTAGGCACAAAATTATTGTTTTCTACTGTTGCACATCCACAGACTGATGGTCAAACAGAAATAGTAAATCGTAAATTGTCTAATTTGCTTCGTGCTATCATTCAGAAAAACTTAAAGAATTGGGAGAATTGTTTGCCACACATTGAATTTGCATATAACCGAACTGTTCATAGTTCTACTGGTTATTCGCCTTTTGAAGTTGTGTATGGATTTAATCCTTTAACTCCCCTTGATATTTTGCCTCTTCCTATTAATGAGTTTGTTAATGTGGAAGGTAAAGCTAAAGCTGATTTTGTAAGGGAATTGCATGAAAAGGTTTACAAAAATATTCAAAGGCGTAATGAGCAATATGCAAAACAAGCCAACAAGGGCAGAAGACAAGTGATTTTCGAACCTGGAGATTGGGTTTGGATTCACTTGAGGAAGGAAAGGTTTCCTGAAAAGAGGAAATCTAAACTTCATCCAAGAGGAGATGGTCCTTTTCAAGCCTTGGAAAGGATTGGAGACAATGCATATAGAACCAAACTACCTAGTGAGTATGGTAATGTTTCATCTACTTTCAATGTTTCTGATTTGAGTTTATATGATGTAGGTGATTCGAGGACGAATCCTTTCGAGGAGGGAGGGAATGATAGGAATGAGCCCGAGTCCACATTGCCAAATCCAGCTTCCCATGATCCATTAGCAATTCTTGGTGGTCCAATGACAAGATCAAGGAGCAAGAGGATGAAGGAAGCATTACAAGTATTGTTATCAACACATTGTGAGTTGATGGCCAATGTTCAAAGGAGTTCGACACAACCATCTCAAGATGAAGTACTTTGGCATATTTCTTCAATAACAATTTATGATCCACCTTGAAGAAATAATGTGAAGGCCGAAATATTAAAGTCCAAGAAGAAGGCGTGTTTTGGGCTTTGAAATGGATCACGCCCTTTTTAATATATTTTAGGGTTTATTATGTTGTTTTTAATTAAGTCCACTTAACGATTTTATGGGCTTAATTGGCGTTTTTTTATTAAGTTTTAATAAGGTATTACTTGGCCCAATTATCTTGCATGATAATTAGGAAAGTAAAGTTTTAGAAAGTAAAATCGAATTTTGCTTCTTCAAGGCAAAACCGATTTTAGTCTTTGTTTAAGTTTAGGAAACAAAGGAAGCCAAATTGTGTTTGGCCACCTTTAAGAAGAAAACGTGAGACACCAATCCTTTTTGGAAAAGGATTAGCTTATGTGTGTCACAAATCCTTTTTGGAAAAGGATTAGTATGTTAGTTAGTTTAGGAGTCAAGTTAGGGTTTTATTTCCTTTTTCTCTTAGGAAAGCCGAATTACTCCCTATAAAAGGGAAAGCTATGTAACGTTTTTACACATGTTGAATTGAAAGAATTTTGGCTTTGCTAAATTAAATTTGACATCACCAACGTGAATTATTCTTGAGTAATTCATAAGACCCGCCAAACCTTAAGTGAGGAACTTTATGTAAAGCTTACAAGTTCTAGATTTATAGAACCGGCCAAACTGATAGGTTTAATTAATTGATTTACAATTGTTAAACTGAATCAATTAGTGTTAACGTTGGGGTTAGGTTAATTTTAATCTTGCCTTTTCGTTCCATATCTCTTTTCCGCAAATTGTGTTCTTGTTTCTTGAATTGTGTTTTTGGTGCACAACGATCCGAACTTGTGGAAAATTCGTGTGGATTGGGACTTCATCCTACTCCATTCGTATCATAAGCAAAGAACAAATAACTAAAATAAAGGAGGTGATTTGATTTAAAAACTCAAATTAAGCAAGTGTACTCCCGAGATTATAGTTTAGGGTTATTTTAAAAAGCACATGCATACATCCTATCTTTGGTCATACAAATCAAGGGTAAATAACATAACTCACGCCCTCATTTGTGGCGAGAGGCAAGGAATGATTTAGGCACTTTACATATTTAGATATTAACTAATTCATTAAACCCTCCTTTGTGGCGAGAGGCAAGGTTTACTTCCTTAATTAATCCGGAATCTAATGCAACTACCAACTCAACCAAACCCTCAAGTTCAACCGCTCCTTTGTGGCGGAGGAAACGCCCGAACTAGTCACGCTAATGCTAAACTAATCCCCCTAACTCCTCCTTTGTGATGAGAGACAAGAGCTAAGGTAAAATCAATCTAACAAATTCACAACCAACCCACAAAAGATTCCAAACAACCCACTCAAATCCTCCTTTGTGGTGAGAGGTAAGATTAAAGCAAGTTATCTCTAAATAATTTACTGTACTTTAAACAAATATTCATCATACATAATCCAGCCAAATCATGCATAATTATGAAGAACACAGCAAAACATATTCAATAAAGACCATATGATAGAACTTAGCATGTAAATTAAGTACACAAACCCTTATTCATAATCCCGGGAGCACAATAGATTTAACGAAGCATGGCTAAATCAAACATCATCATGATATTAATGTTTAAGCACAATCTTGAAAACATAAATTAAAAAGAAAGATAACACCTTGAGTAGAGAATCCGTAGATGAAATATTTGTCTCTTAATTAACGAAATCAATACTCAACAATGTTCCCAATCCGTACAGCTTCAATTCTCCGTGAATAGCTAAAAGAATGAAACCCTAGCTATTACAAAGAAATAAAACCCTTGCTTAATCTCTCTCAAAGTTGTCACCCCCCTCAAAAGCTGTAACCCTAGCCCTATTTATAGTTATTCTATGAAAATATTCGCACATAAGTCCTTAAGGAATTCCTTGTTGGAAAAGAAAACTTAAAGTGGGCCAAAATCGTAAATTTCCACAAATTAGGTCGAAAAACTGCTTGTTCCCTGACGTCTCGACGTCCATGATCGCGCGTCAAAACGTCCGCGCACGTCGCGACGTGGAGGGTCTGGCGTCGCGACGTCGCGGCACGTCGACTTGGGAAGGGTCCCGACGTCGCGACGTGGCTCTCTGGAAGTTTCTCAAAATTTGTCCAAAAATTCCACGAAAAATTGCATTTTTAACGTCGCGACGTGGAGTGTCTACGCCGCGACGTGCACCCACGTCGCGATGTGAAGGGTTTGACGTCGCGACGTGGAGAGTTTCTTCAATAATTTTGCGATCTTTCTTCTATTTTTCCTCCACTTTGCGTCCGATTTGACTCCTTATGATCTCCCGCTTCCAAACGCACACCACGGTCAACAAACCAACAATTACAACACTAAAACGAGTAAAAACGTACAAGAACGTTCAAAGAATTAAGTATAAACCCTACATAACCGGTGAATAAATTCACCTCATCAATACACTAGAGAGGAGAGTAACTACTCACCAAATTGTGAGAACTCGAGAGCTATATCTATATATATTTCTTGAATTTCTTTACTAAATTACAGGTACCAATGGAGAAAGGTGATGAACAACCAAAATCACAAGTAGACCAAAAGTTTACTAATGATGTGATATTTGACATGATCAACAAGTTGAACATCAAAATTGACAACATGCAATCTGAATCTAAGCAAACCGCATCTAAGAGTTTTGCCTCACGAAAATTCTATTATGATGATGATGATGCATCCAATGATGAGAATGAGGAGGAGAAGGAGATCTCATAATCTTCTAAAATGGGTAAAAAGTCCGAACTTGTTGTTGGTTCTGTTAAACTAATCATACCTACTTTTCATGGAAAGGCAGATCCTGAAGCATATTTTGATTGGGTCCGAGACCTAGATCACTTCTTTGAAGGCAATGACTATCCTGAGGATAAAAGGTATTGCCTAGCCTTCATGCATCTCAAGGATTATGCTAGTTTATGGTGGGATGAAGTACTGAAAACTAGACGCCAAGATGTTGAGAGACCAATCCGGACTTGGAATCAAATGAAGTTGCTCATACGAAAGAAGTATGCACATTCACATTATAGTCGCGAACTCAATCGCAAATTGCACTCACTTGTGCAAGGTAATCGACCAGTGGAAGAGTACTGCCACGAGATGGAGGCCCTTATGATAAAGGCTAATGTTTAAGAAGATCCCGACTCAACTATTGAGAGGTTTCTTCGAGGTATGGGTTCCAAACTAGCTTACCATGTTGATCTTCAAAGTTATGTTGATATTAATGAGTTAGTTCATAAAGCTATAAAGATAGAAAAGCATCTCAAATCCAAAGGGCGATTTACATAAACACCACCGCCATGGAAGAGAGATCTTCAGCCGAACTCAATGCCTTTCACTCCACCAACAAAGCCGAGGTAGTTCACACCAAATCAGCCTTCAAACACACCAAATAATGCTCCAAAAGTAGTCCCGAAAGTTGCTGAATCTTGATAGCAATCCTCCCATGTCCTTGGTTCCATGGCTGAGCTTGCATGATCCATTAGAGAATCTTGATGGTGACAAGATCAAGGAGCAAAAGGATGAAAGAAGCCTTGCACAATTTATTATCATCACATTGTGAAGACTTTGAGGCCGAACCATCTTAACATGAAGTTCTTTGGCATTTTTTTTCAATAACAATTGATGATGATGTTTCTAAGAGTTCTACATTGGAACTTAAGGAAATTCCACCTTGAAGAGTTCACATGGCCGAATGAATGATGACCAAGAAGAAGGCGTATACTTGGGCTTCAAAATTGGATCACGCCATTCTTTAATTGTTAGGATTTATTTTGTTGTTAATTAATTAAGTCCTAAACTCTATTATTGGGCTTTAATTAATTCGGTTATCAATAAATTACTTGGCCCAATTATCTTTCATGATAATGGCAAGTAAAGATCATGTGAACTCGCCCAGAATGTTGGGTTTGAACACTGTTTGCCCAATCGTTCTAAGAGTTGCTGGAATGGTGTAACCGCAACCCGCTAACTAACTAGAGCTAGGAACCTTGGTATGCTCACGCCACAATCAACACACCAAGAATTGATTGATATGTGTTGAACGCCACAAGTTAGAAAACTTGATAAGTTCTAAAAGTTCGTCAAAGAACTAAGAGTTGAAAAACTCATAATTTCCATTTATCTAAATCTGCCTCTAAAAGCTTACATGATTGCCCTATTTATAGGCATAATTATAAGAACAAGCACTTATTAAAATAGGCTAAACTACTTATCAAATAAGCTATCAAAGATAAATTACTCTACTTATAAAGACTTCTTGAATTCTAGGGCATATGTCATGGATAATGTCACAAGGACAGTCTTGTCATTTTTTCTTCTAAGAATAGGTCATCGATGATGTCATCTATGGCAGATTTGTCATTTCTCCACTTAGAAGCTTCTAGACTTGTCTTTATGCATTGTACTTCATTTAAAGACTTCTTTGACCAATTAATCAGCCCTTGAACGAAATTAGTATGTAGAAAAACCTTCAAACTTCTTTATTTAACACCTTGGAAGACTTGGAGAAGATTCAATGTATTTGGACCCCTTTTGACAAATTCTGGCCAAAACTTTGAGGCTGCCTTTGGATGACGTTTGTTGTTCTTTTGGGCTTGATTCCTTTCATGGAAATACTAGAAAGGCTGAACTTTAAGTGGGCTTTGACTTCACTCCATTTGGACTTGAAATGAAAGAATTATGGCCAAAACATTCCACTTGGGCTGAAATCTTCAAAGCTGAATTTTCCCTTGGGCTGAAATGAAATAACACATAATTACTACTTGGGCTTAACTAAAAATAATAACATTAAATCAGAAATAGTTGGACTGAAATAAAAAGAAAAGATACTTCCCTCTGTGGGTTCCGTAGGATCCTACGGAACCCAACAATTCTTGATTTTCAACTTCAATCAAAAGGACTTGACTTGTTAAGATATTAGAAGAATAAAGAAGAGATTGCCCCCAACAAGTTGACACCAATCCATTCAAGTTTTTGAACAACTTTGCTTGTGACCTTGTGATAGGACCGACATGCCATCTTAAAAGGTCTTCGTTTCCTACACTTGAGTCCTTGGATGAGTTTGCATCAAAAGATTTAGGAAAGTCTTTGTTTTAGAAAGCAAAAACACGTTTTGCTTCTTAAGGATAAAACCGTGTTTAGCTTTTTTATTGTTTTAGGAAACTATGTTTGTTAGTTAGTTAGTTAGTTAGTTTGCTAAGAAGTCAAGTTGTAATTTGCAACTTCTAGGGTTTCTTGTTTCCTAATCTTTGTATGGCCGATTTTCTTCGTATAAAAGGATAGGCCTTTGACATTTTTAATTAATGAATTTTGAAAGTTTTAGCTTTGCTGAAATCGGATTAACACCTTGTGTTGTCAAAACCTTGAAGTACAATTTTGTTCTTCATTGTAGATAGTCTACCTTTAGCGTGACCTTTAGGTCTTGATTGTACAAGCCAAATCAACTAAGTTTAGCTCTTGAATTTTCATGAGTTAAGCCAAATCCATTTGTATTAATGTGGGGGTTTGATTTGCTTCAAGTCATTCCTTTTCGTTTCCCTTGAATTCTTCCCGCCCCAAATCTGTTTTAGTGTTCTTGTTCTAACGTTTTTGTGCAGCAATGATCCAAAGATTGTGGAGATTTGTTTGGTCCAGGAGCTTGAGCCTCGACCATTCACATCAATTGGTATCAGAGCATAGGTTGTTGTCTCAAAAATTCAGGTTAATCCGTTGCTTTGTTCTTCCGCATTCTTGTTGTTTTTGTGTCATCTTTTGCTGCAGTTTTTTAGCATCAATTCTACTGTGTTTTTGCGTCTCTTTTGCTGCTGTTTTTGAGTCCTTCTTTCTGTCTTAATTCCTATTAAATCCACCCCTTGAATTCTTAAAAAATCGCATGCAACATCTTTGTTGAAATTCTGCCCGAATCACCCTTATTCTTGTTTTTGCGTTTTGCGACTTTTGTGTTCTTTCTCTTGCTTATTCATTGCGTCTTAGTTGCTGTTTTTCGTGTCCAAATTCTGCATTGTTTTGTTCATCATCATAGTGCTGAATTCTGTGTGTTTCATTGCTGTTTTACATGTCAAAAATAGCTAGGATTTTTGCGTCAAACTATGGTTTTTTATCCAACTAGGGTTTCGGTCAAGGTTTTATAACTTGCTTGTTTCTCATCCGTTTTTTCATTCTTCTTTTTGTGTTGATTCCGTTAGTGTCTCTATATCATCTTGTGTTATAGTTTAGTTTTTGTTTCAAGCCAAAAGATTAGTTCTTGGATACTTTCTTGAACTTCTTGAAATTCTTGAAATTCCAAAGTTGTCAAAAATTGATTCTTGAGCTAGATTCTTGTTCTTGGTTGCAAATCTTGAATTTCTTGTTAAAGTGGCATCTTTAAATTCACAATATTTGGTGAGATATTAAAGGTTTAAATTTCTGAAATTTTAAGGTTAAGACAAGACAAAAACCTTAAATCCTGGGTTTGTTTGAACAACATAAGACAAACAACCTTAAATCCTAGGATTGTGTCTTAAAACCTTAAACCTTAAACCTTAAATTTTTGTTTTGTCAAAGGTTCTTGTCCAAACCTTAAACTTTTGTTTTGTCCAAGGTTTGTGTCCAAACCTTAAACTTTTGTTTTGTCCTAGGTTGTCCGAAAAAAAAAAGTGACCGATTAAAAAAAAGAGTAAAAAAAACGTACGGTCAATTACAAAAATATATATATATATTCGTACTTTGTTTCTTTTATTTATTTTTATTTTATATTTTGAAAGAACTAAGTGTTCTTGAGTTGTTACTTGAAAACCACCATATATTGAAAGTGCCATATCTTGCTCAATACGACTTGGAATCAAGTTATTCAAATTGCATTCTCTTTGTCTTAGAGTCTATTTTCTGTTTTTCGTAGTTTCTGAAGTTAAAATCAATTTATACCCCTACATGATCTAAATCTTCGTATGACGTGTTTTCTTTGATAAATTTTCTTTGGTTTCTACTTCTGTAATTTTTGTTGTGGAACTTGTTGATTGAGATGTGTTCTATAAATCATTGAACTTGGTAAGTCTCAATAGTTCTAACACATTCATTACTTGAGAGTATTAGCTAGGATAAATAAGAGAGAACAATACTTAGTAGTGTGGAGAGTACCTACTACCCCAAAGTGAGGAACCCGTGAGGATTATCTATATATATATTCTTGAGTTTTCTTTACTAACAATTTTTTTTTTGTACTAGATTGTTGTTCGAAACAAAAAAAAGTGACCGTTTAAAAAAAAATTTGTACGGTTAATTAAAAAAAAAAGAAAAAGAGAAACAAAAAAAATATATACAGATTCGGACTTTAATTTCTTATATTCATTTTTATTTTATTTTATTTTTTTTATTTTATTTGAAAGAACATATTGTTCTTAAGTTGATTACTTGAAAAACCACCTTGGATTAAAAGTGCCATATCTTGCTCAATACAACTCGGAATTATGTGATTCAAATTGCGTTTTCTTCATCTTTGAGTCTACTTTCTGAATACCTTAGTTTCTGAAGCTATCAAGTTATAACCGCACGTGTTCTTTAACTATTCTTGTGACGTGAATTGTTTAAAACTTCTTTGGTTTTACTTGTGTGAATCTTGCCGTGGAATATTTTGGTTGAGACGTGTTCTTATAATCATTGAACCAATAAGTTTCATAGTTTGAGAGTATTACATAGGATACACAAGAGAAAAGCCTTCACACTAGAGAGGAGTGTACCTACTGACCAAAGTGAGAACCCGTGAGGATACTTTATAGTTTTCTAGCTGTTTTCACTAACTTTGCTAGTTTATTTAATCAATGGTGAGAAAAAGCACAAATTATCTTAAGTTGGAAATTGCTGAATTGATGGAAGAACTCCGAAAGATGATACACCCTCAAGAGGAAATAAAGGAGTCTAAAACTATTTCTACATCATGTGTAAAAGAGTTTTATACAAGGTGTAAAGTCCAAGATAAAGTGTGTGCTGTAGTGATTGATAGTGGGAAAAGCTCTAATTTTGCTAGTGAGCTAATGGTCGAAATGTTGAATATGCAAACCACTCCACATCCAATCCTTACTTGCTGCAATGGAGTGATAATTGTGGAGAAGTATGGGTGTCAATGCAAGTCAAGGTTGCATTCTCTATTGGCAAATACAGAGATGAGGTACTATGTGACATATTTCCTATGCAAACCGCCCATCTTTTATTGGGAAAACCGTGGCAACTTGCTTGCAAGGGAGTTCATAATGATCTAAAAAATTCCTATTCATTCGTGAATGATGTTAAAAAGTTTAAACTCGGAGCTTCAACACCTTGTGAAATTTTTGAAGATCAAGCTAGGATTTCTAAAGCTTGTAATGATATGAGAAATGAAAAAGAGAGAAAAGAGTGAGTTAGAAAAGCAAACTAGAGAAAAGGATGAAAAAGAAAATCAAAAGAGTGATTTAGTTAGCATAGGCTGTGAGCAAAACAAGTGTAATAGAAAGAGTGAGAATGAGAGTTCATCGAAAGCTAAACAACAACATCTTATACTTATGAATTCTAGTGATCACGATTTACATTGCTTGCTGCCTAATTCTTTTGTCTTGCAGGTTTATGGAGTTCCTAGACATCTAATGGAGTTGCAAACAACTCATTATCAATTGGAAGGAGTCCAATCTGCCTTACCTTGTTTTCCACAAGGTAAGCAAGGTAAGTTAGGTAAGTTTTCACTTGATTTTGATCTTAAAACTATTAAGAAATTTGTTATTATCAATTCGGTTGAGTTCCAAAGTTTTCAATCTGTTTTTAATCAATTTCAAAAGCTTTCCTACACTTTTCAACAATTGTTTCAAAATTTTGTAAATTGTGTTTTCGAGTCTAAACTCACATGTTTTAATAAGCAAAGTGATTTACATAATTCTTCAATGGTTACATCAAATTACTTTGATTTGAATGAATCTATGTATAGCTTGTTTTCATGTTATGTTGATTATTTACTACATGAGTTACAATACGAAATTTACATTTATAATTTCGAACAAAACCAAGCCTTTGTGAAAACTAATCAAAGTGTTAATTATATTGGATATACTTGTTGGAATGACTTTTCCTTTGAATATTGGGATCGAGAGTTTGCACATATTGTTGTCAATCCACTCCATAGCCAATTTCATAAAGTTCCAAGAGGTAATCACGTAGTTCAACACTTGTTTGGTAAGTTATCTCAGTTCTTAATTCCTTTTCAATTCCAAAAGGTAAAATATTGTGTTACCATCTATTTATTAGATTGTTTACATTGTATTTTTATTCTTTGCGATTGTAATTACTTAAGCATGCTTGCAATGAGTTTAAAACTTATTTATTCTGATTTACATTTAATCCAGGATGTATATATGTTTCATTGCTATGAATATTCTTATGAATCCTTGGATAATATTGTAATAAAATTAATAAATTTTTAAGTTCTTTTCTTACATTATATGTTAATAATGTAATTGTTTTCTATGTTTGTACTTTATGTCCATGCATGTTATTACTAAGTTTGTTTTGAATACTTTCATATTGTCAAAACTACTAAGTTCGCATTTATATGAAGTGTTTAAAATGTTTTATGTTGCATGTCATACTAGGTTTTCTGATTTGCATTTATTACATGATGTATACTTGCATAATTGTTATGAATTTTCTTTCCAATGTTGTGTTTTTCATGATTTTAACAATATACATCTTGCACAAATTGTTAAGAAAAACCATGCTCTATGGGTTTCAATTTTGCATACATATTCTGCCCGTCCTATTCTTTTTGTGCAAGGAAATTATTTAAAATCTTATTCAAGATTATTATATTTTTCTTTGCCTTATACACTTGTTTTGATATTGTAGAATATAATGCATTGTTGTCCAAGATGTGATCCATTCAAACTCAACTTGATTCTTGTGGAGTTCGTGATATTGGTGTTTGATCCAGGAGCTCAATTTCAAGATTCGAGGACGAATCCTTTCCGAGGAGGGAGGGAATGATGCGAATGAGTCGTGTCCATGTCCATGGTGCCAAAGTCAAAGATTAAATGCTGAAAGATTCTGTCACGTTTTGGTATTCGTCACATATCTCATTCACTATAACTCGGAATTGAGTGCTTCAAGTGGCCTTATAACGATAAGACATAGATCTACAACTGTTATGTTTTACGTTTTACGAGATTCTGATGTTATCATCGTGAAACGTGCCTACCAAGATGAGTGACGTGATTCTGGCACATTACGTTCACGAAGTTCATGGACTACATTGAAGACCAATACTTGGCGTGCTTGGACTTTATCAATATGGATCACGCCATTTGAAGTAATTTAGGGTTTCTTTTTAAGTTGTAATAATTAAGTCCATTAACAATTAATTATGGGCTTGTGTTTTTCATTTAAGTGTCAATTACTTGGCCCAATTATTTTGCATGATAATTAGGAAAGTAATCTCCTAAATTTTAGAAGCTTTAGGCGTGTCCTATTCTATGAAGCAAAAAAACGAATTTTGCTTGTGTTGTTAGATTAGGAAACTAGTATGTTAAGTTAGTTATTAGTTTCCAATTGCAATTTGGAAGTTTCCTAAAATTGGATTGGTTAGTTAACAAGTCAACTTGTACTTGGCTTCTACTAGGGTTTCTTGTTTCCTTTTCTTTGTAGGCCGAATTGTTTCCTTATAAAAGGAAAGGCCCTTAAACGTTTTTAATGGAATATGAAATTTGAGAAATCCTTAGCTTTGCTAAACTTATTTGCAGCTGTGAAAAGTTGTGAAGAACGTGATTGTTCAATTTATTTCAGTTGAATGTTCATAAGACACGTGATTCTTAAGCTAAGACCTTAGGAAGAACTTACCCGTTCTTGATTTAAAGAACAAGCCAAACTGAAAACTTTTCAACTCTTGATTTACACAGGTTGAATTGAATTCTTTTTGTTATAACGTGTTGGGTTTGATTGCTTTCAATCAAAACTGCCGTTCCATATCTTTTGTTTCTTTGTTGTTACTTCCGCTTTGTTGAGTTTGTGTTGTCTTCTTCGTGAATTCTGGTGGAACAACGATCCAAAGGTGAGGGTTTCGTGTGGTCAAGAACTCAATCCAAGGCCATCCGTATCACATGGAATTTTATATCATGTTTCTTCAATAACAATTCGAGAAGATGTTTCCACGAGTTCCAATCTACAACTTAAGGAAATTCCACCTTGAAGAAATATCTGAAGCCGAATGAAGACCAAGGAAAGGCGTGCTTGGGCTTTGTCTTTGGATCACGCCACTTCTTGGATTAATTTAGGATTTATTTTGTTGTTAATTAATTAAGTCCAAAACACTTAATGTGGGCTTTAATTAATTCATTAATAAATTACTTGGCCCAATTATCTTGCATGATAATGGCAAGAAAAAGTTTAGGAAAGTAATCTCCTAAATTTTAGGAGCTTTACACGTTTTTAGCAAAGGTAGCAAAACCGTGTTTTGCTTGTTATGTTTTAGGAAACTAAGTTTGTTAGTTTGTTAGTTGTTAGTTTCCAATTCCAATTTGGAAATTTTCCTAAATTGTGATTGGTTAGCTTGGAAGTCAAGTTGTACTTGATAACCATTAGGGTTTCACGTTTTTGTAGCCTATTTATAGGTGAGTTTTTCACGTGAATTAATAAGATGAATTTTGATAATTTTTAGCTTTGCTAAGAACCTCTTTACAGCCGTGAAAAGTTGTGAGAAAAATTGAGTTCAGTTGAATCTTCATAAGACCCGTGATCTTTAAGTTAAGACCTTAGAGAGAACTTACAAGTTCTTGATTTAAAGAACGTGCCAAACTGATATCTATTCAACTCTTGATTTACATAGGTTGGACTGAAATCTTTTTGTTATAATGTGTTGGGCTTGATCGCTTCAATCAATTCTGGCCATTCCACATCTTTCTTGTTCTTGTTGATTAAATTCCGCAATTGTGTTTTGAGTTATGTTGTTCGAGTTTTCTGGTGGAACAACGGTCAAAGATGAGGGTTTTGTGTGGTCAAGGGTTTCAATCCAAGGCCATTCGCATTAATTGGTATCTTGCATAGGTTGTTCCCATCAAATTCAGGTTAATTCGCTTCTTTGCTCTTCCGCATTCTTGCTGTTTGTCGTGTCTTCTTTTATTTTGTTTTGCGTCAAATTCTGCTATATTTGTTGCGTTTTATTGCTGCTGTTTTAGAGTCCTTCTTACTGTCTTAATTCGTGCTAAATTCAGTCCTTTAATTTCGTCAAAATCGCATGCAAAATTGTTGCTAACATTCTGCCCGAAATCATAATTGATCGTGTTTTGCGTTTTATGTCTTTTGCGTCAATCTTGTGTTGTTTTCTTTAGCATCTTGGCTGCTGTTTTTGTGTCAAAATTCTGCACTCTTTTGTTTATCTTCATAGTACTGAATTCCGTGTGTTTCATTGTTGCTTTACACGTCAAAAAATTTCTAGGGTTTGCGTCAAAACTAGGGTTTTATTATCTAGGGTTTTCGGTCTTGAATTCATAAGTTCCTTATTTCTAATCCGTTTGTCTTCATTTCTTTTGTGTTAGATTCATTATTGTGTCTACCATATATTACTTTTTCATCAAACTTTTAGTACATCCGAAAAAGACAAGTTCTTGGACACTTTCTTGAAAATCTTGAATTTCTTGAAAATTCGAAAGTGTCAAAATTTGATTCTTGAGCTAGATTCTTGTTATTGGGTGCAAATCTTGAATATCTTGTTAAAGTGGCATCTTCAAATTCGAAATTCTTGGTGAGATATTGATGTTTGAATAATTCTGAAATTTTAAGGTTAAGACATAAGACAAAACATCCTTTAACCTTAATCCTAGGTTTCTTTTTCTTAAAACCTTAAACCTAAGTACTTGTACGAGGTTCTTGTCTTTTAACCTTAAACCTTAAAATTTTGTTTTGTACTAGGTTCTAGCCCGAACCTTAAGCATTTGTTTTGTCCAAGGTTTGTGTCCAAACCTTAAACTTTTTGTTTTGTCCTAGGTTATCTGAACAAAAAAAAGGTGACCGATTGAAAAAAAGAGTAAAAAAAGAGTACGGTTAATTACAAAAATATATATATAGTCGGACTTTTATTTTCTGTTATTTTATTTTACTTATTTTATTTAATTCTTGAAAGAATTAAGTGTTCTTGACTATTTTTTGCTTAAATTTTCACCAAGATTAAAAGTGCCATATCTTGCTCAATACAATTCGGAATTAAGTGATTCAAATTGCATTCTTTTCGTCTTAGAGTCTACTTTCTGAGTTCTTTAGTTTCTGAAGCTAAATCAAGTTATACCCACACGTGATCTTAACTACTCTTCTGACGTGATTTGCTTGAAACGTTTTTGGTTTTACTTGTGTAAATCTTGTTGTGGAATTTATTGGTTGAGACTTGTTCTTATATTCATTGAACCAGTAAGTTTTTCATAGTTTGAGAGTATTAGATAGGGTATACAAGAGAAAAGCATTCACACTAGAGAGGAGTGTACCTACTCACCCAAATAGTGAGAACCCGAGAGAACTACATCTTGTTTTTCTTCTTGTTTTTCTTTACTAACTTGCAGGTACAATGGAGGGAGATGAGAAAATACCCCAAGAAAAATCCTAAATGGATCAAAAGTTCACTAATGATGTAATTTTTGACATGATCCGAAAGCTCCAACTTCAAATTGATAACATGTCTTCTACATCTCAACTACCAAAAGATTCTACTTCACGAAAGATTGAGTTTGATTCCGACAATGAATCCAACGTTCAGGAGGAGGAGAACACGGATTCTCCTAAGAAAGGTGATAAGTCTAAAATTTCAAGTAGTTATGTTAAACTAACAATTCCTACATTTCATGGCAAGGCAGATCCCGAGGCATATTTTGATTGGGTTAGAGACCTAGATCACTTCTTTGAAGGCCATGATTACCGGAAAAAGGAGAAGTACCGACTTGCCTTCATGCACCTTAAGGATTATGCTAGTCTATGGTGGGATGAGGTTATTCGAACCAGACGTCAAGATGGTGAAACACCAATCAAGACTTGGAACCAAATGAAAGTGCTTATGAGGAAGAAGTATGTCCCTTCTCATTACAACCATGAATTGAATCGAAAATTACACTCTCTTGTCCAAGGTATCCGAACAGTTGAGAAGTATTATCATGAGATGGAAGCACTAATGATTAAAGCAAATGTTCAAGAGGATCCCAACGCCACTATAGAAAGGTTTTTGCGAGGTATGCATTCTGATTTAGCATATCATGTGGATCTTCAAAGTTATGTTGACATTAATGAGCTTGTTCATAAGGCTATTAAGATTGAAAAACACATGAAAGGAAAGAACAAATTCACACAACCATCACCACCTTGGTGAAGGGAACAAAAATCGAATGTTGTCCTTTTTACTCCATCAATAAAGCAGCGACAATTCACTTCAAATCATCCTTCAAGTGCACCTTCAAATATCCCAAAATCAGTTCCTAAGGCTGCTGAGTTTGCCTCTAAAACGACGTCAAGTTCCGCACCAAGATTGAGGGATATCCGTTGTTATAAATGTCAAGGATATGGACATATGTAATCTGATTGTCCCACTCGAAAATTGATGATTACTCTTGATAGTGGTGAAGTGGTAAGTGATGATGATTGTGCCGACATGCCACCTCTTGAAGAGAAGTACCAAAGTGAACCAAGTGACGATGGTGAAGAGCTTGAATCATATACATATGAGGTTGGTAACTATTCATTAGTTTCTCGCTGATTTCTTAATGTTCAACCTTTGGTTGATAATGATGATTTGATGCAACGAGAAAACATATTTCACACACGATGCATGGTGCAAAATAAGATATGTAGTGTGTTTATTGATAGTGGTAGTTGCACAAATGTGGCGAGTACCTTGTATGTGAACAAACTGAATTTGACTTGCATGAAACATCCCAAGCCATATCGACTTCAATGGCTAAATAATTCAGTTGATACTCGAGTCACAAAACAAGTTAAGTTTTCATTCACTATTGCGAAATATGTTGATACTGTTCTATGTGATGTGGTTCCTATGGAAACAAGTCATATTTTACTTGGTTGCCCATAGCAATTTGATTGTGATGTACTTTATCATGCCAAAATGAATTTCTATAGCTTTGTACATCGAGGTAAGAAGTTTAATCTCCGAGCCTTAACTGCGGCACAAGTCTTTGAAGACCAAGCAAAGATCATACAAGCTTCTAGAGATATGAATGCCTCCAAGGAGAAGAAAGAAAAGGAAAAGCATAATGTAATAGCTAGCTTAGGTGAAAAGAAAGATTCGTCTTCTTGTAATAGCCAAGAGTTAGTTGTTTAAAAATCTTGTTATTTTGCCTCTTCTAGGGACATTAAGAGAGCAATACTAGATATGAAATCTTTGTACTTGATGATTCGCAAGGATTTTGTACTCATTGTTGATAGTGATAACCTTGCTTCATTGCCTAGTGTTGTTTTATCTCTTTGCAGGAATATCAAGACGTGTTTCCCGAGGATTTACCAAAAGGTTTACCACCTATTCGAGGTATTGAACATCAAATTGATTTCATACCAGGAGCTCAAATCCCAAATCGCCCAGCTTATAGAGCTAACCCTGAGGAAACAAAAGAGATTCAAAGTCAAGTTGATGAACTCCTTGACAAAGGTATAGTTCGTGAGTCTCTTAGTCCATGTTTCGTTTCTGTCATTTTAGTACCTAAAAAGGATGAATCTTGGAGAATGTGTGTTGATTGTCGTGCCATAAATAAAATCACAATTAAGTATAGACATCCAATTCCTAGATTAGATGATATACTTGATGAGTTATATGGTTCAATTATTTTCACCAAGATTAATTTAAACAGCGGCTACTATCAAATTCGAATGAAAGAAAGTGATGAATGGAAAACAACTTTTAAAACAAAGTATGGATTGTATGAATGGTTAGTCATGCCTTTTGGTCTAACTAATGCACCTAGTACTTTTATAAGGCTAATGAATCATCTCTTTAAATCTTTCATTGGAAAATTTTCTGTGGTCTATTTTGATGACATCCTTATTTATAGAAAATCACTTGATGAACATGTTGAACATTTAAAACATGTGTTTGCTATATTGCGTGAGAAGAAATTGTATGCTAATCTCAAAAAGTGTTCTTTTTGCATGGAGTTCATTATCTTTTTGGGATATGTTATAAGTTCTCAAGGCATTGCTGTTGATGAGTCTAAAGTCAAGGCAATCATGGATTGGCCGAGACCTACATGTTCTAGTGATGTTAGGATTTTTCATGGTTTGGCAAATTTTTATAGAAGGTTTGTTAAAGACTTTAGTTCTATAGCTGCACCTATAAATGAACTTGTTAAGAAAAATGTTGCTTTTGAATGGAAAGATGAACATGAAAACGCCTTTGACAAATTGAAATACATATTGACTCATTCCCTTTTACTTTCTTTGCCAAATATTAATAAAGCTTTTGAGATACACTGTGATACCTCCAGAATAAGTATTGGTGCTGTTTTGATGCAGGAATCAAGACCAGTGGCTTATTTTAGTAAAAACCTCAATGGGACAGCTTTGAAGTATGCAACTTATGACAAAGAGTTGTATGCGTTGGTAAGGTCATTACAGGTTTGGCAACATTACTTATGGCCAAAAGAGTTTATAATTCATTCAGATCATGAAAGACTTAAATTTTTGAAAACTCAAGATAAATTGAATAAAAGGCATGCTAAATGGTTTGAATTTATTGAAACTTTTCCATATATAATTAAGTATAAATCTGGTCAAGAGAATGTTGTAGCTGATGCATTATCTATGAGATATACATTATTCACCTATTTGCATACTAAGTTACTTGGATTTGATTTGATAAAAGATTTGTACAAAAATTATGTTGATTTTAGTGCCGACTTTAATGAATGTTCCTTAAGGCCGAATGGAGAATATTATATGTGATAGCAATCCACCCACGTCCATGGTGCCTAGGCCGAACTTGCATGATCCATTGGAGAATCTTGATGGACCAGTGACAAGATCAAGGAGCAAAAGGATGAAGGAGGCTTTGCACAATTTATTGTCATCACATTGTGAAGACTTGGAGGCCGAATCTTCTCAACATGAAGTTCTTTGGCATGTTTTTTCAATAAGAATCAATGAAGATGTTCCTAAGAATTATACTTTGGAACTTAAGGAAATTCCACCTTGAAGAAATCTTATGGCCTAATTGAAGACTAAGAAAGGCGTGTACTTCGGCTTCAAAGTTGGATCACGCCATTCTTAATTTTTTAGGGTTTATTTTTTTTGTTAATTAATTAAGTCCAAAACACTTAATGTGGGCTTTAATTAATTCATTAATACGTTAATTACTTGGCCCAATTATCTTGCATGATAATGGGAAGTAAAAGTTTAGGAAAGTAATGAAGACAACTCGGTTTTGTCCTCTTAAAGGATAAACTTTGTGCTTCAAAATTTAGGAAACTAATCTCCTACTTTTTAGGAAGATAAGCGTATCTTGTAATAAGTAGCAAATCTTGTTTTGCTTCTTCAAGTTTAGGAAACTAGTTTCTTAGTTGGTAAGTTGTTAGTTTCCAAATCCAATTTGGAAAGTTTCCTAAATTCTTATTGGTTAGTTTAGAAGTCAAGTTATACTCAATAACCATTAGGGATTCACTGCTTTTGTAGCCTATTTATAGGTGAAATTTTACGTGAAATAATATGATAGAAGAACTTTCGAAAGTTTTAGCATTGCTGAAATCGTGAATAACACTTTGTGTTTTCAAAACCTTGAAGTTCTATTTTGATCTTCATTGTAGTAAGTTTGCCTTTAGAGTGACCTTTAGGTGACTTCACCATCGTTCTTGATTTCAAGAACAAGCCAAATTAACTTGTTTAACTCTTGAATTTTCATAGGTTAAACTGAGTTCATTTGTATTAACCGTGGGGGTTTGATTTTCTTCAACACTTTTGCGTTTTCCCTTGATTACTCTTCCGCCTAATTTTGTGTCTTTGTTCGTGGAATAACCTTTTTGTGCAGCACGATCCAAATGAGTGGAGATCGTTTGTGGTCCACGAGATTGAGCCTCGGCCAACAATCGAATCAATTGATTTCAGAGCATAGGTTGTTGTCTCAAAAACTAATTCAGGTTTTCTGTCTTCATTTCTTGCTGTTTGAGTCGCTTTTTGTTTCAGTTTTTTGCGTCTCTTTTGCTGCTGATTTTGCGTCCTTCTTGCTGTCTTAGTTTGTGTTAAATTCATCCCTCAAAATTGTCAAAATCACATGCAAATTACTTGCTGAAATTCTGCTCGAAATCGCTCCTATCTTGGTTTTTGCGTTTTACGTTTTGTGTTGTCGCTCTTGCTATTTCGTAGCGTCCTTGTTGCTGTTTTGTTGTGTAAAATTCTGCATTGTTTTGTTCATCATCATAGTGCTGAATTCGATGTGTTTTCTTAGCTTTTTTACACGTCAAAGTAGCTAGGGTTTTGCGTCAAAACTAGGTTTTGTCAACTAGGTTTTTCGGTCTTGAATTCAAAAGTGACAAAAATTTGATTCTTGAGTTAGATTCTTGTTCTTGGTTGCAAATCTTGAATATCTTGTGAAAGTGGCATATTCAAATTTGAAATATTTGGTGAGTTATTGAAGGTTCTTTATTGCTGAAATTTTAAGGTTAAGACAAGACAAAACCTTAAATCCTAGGTTTGTTTGAACAACATAAGACAAACAACCTTAAATCCTAGGATTGTGTCTTAAAACCTTAAACCTTAAACCTTAAAATTTTTTTTTTGTCAAAGGTTCTTGTCCGAACCTTAATTTTTGTTTTGTCCAAGGTTTGTGTCCAAACCTTAAACTTTTTGTTTTGTCCTAGGTTGTCCGAACAAAAAAAATGTACGGTAAAAAAACAAGTGACCGATTGAAAAAAAAAAGTTAAAAAAAAGAGTAAATATATTCGGACTTTAGTTAATTATTTCAGTTATTTATTTTATTTTAATTATTTTATATAGCAATTCTTGAATTGTTACTTGAAAACCACTATATATTGAAAGTGCCATATCTTGCTCAATACAACTCGGAATCAAACGATTCAAATTGCGTTCTCTTCGAATTAGAGTCTACTTTCTGTTTTATTTAGTTTCTGAAGTTAAATGAATTTATAACCACACGTGATATTAAACCTCTTGTGACGTGTTTTTCTTGATAATTCTCTTGATTTTTACTTGTGAAAGTTTTTGTTGTGGAACTTGTTAATTGAGACGTGTTCTAAAAGTCATTTAACTTGGTGAGTCTTAATAGTCCTAACACATTCTTTACTTGAGAGTATTAGTTAGGATTAACAGGAGAAAACACTACTTAAATAGAGTGGGAAGTACCTACTACCCTAAAGTGAGGAACCCATGAGGATTTTATACATATTTTCTTGCGTTTTCTTTACTAACTTGTAGGTACCAATGAGGAAGGTGGTAAAAAGATCACCACGACCGAACAAAAGTTCGCCAATGAAGTACTTTTCAATATGCTTCAAAATATTAATATCCGACTTGATGGATTGGAAGCCGCTTCTAAAAGTTCTGCTTCAAAAAAGCTTAAGTTTGATGAGTTTGAGTCTGATGATGATAATAATGAGGAGAAGGAGTACACGAGTTCTTCTAACAATGGTGATAAGTCTAAGATTTCAATTGGTTCTGTTAAACTCACTATCTCTACTTTTCTTGGCAAATCAGATCTCGAGGCATTCTTAGATTGGGTGCGTGAATTGGAACACTTTTTGAAGGTAATGATGTACCCGAAAGTAAGCAATACCGTCTTGCTTTTATGCACCTTAAAAGATTATGCTAGCCTTTGGTGGGATGAAGTTGTTCGAACTAGACGCCAAGATGCTAAAAGGCCAGTCAAGACTTGGAACCAAATGAAAGTACTCATGAGAAAGAAATATGTACTTTCCCATTAAAATCGTGAGCTCAACCGAAAGTTGCACTCCCTTGTGTAAGATAGCCGAACAGTTGAATATTATTACCATGAGATGGAAGCTTTAATGATTAAAGCTAATGTTCAAGAGGATCCCGACTCAACCATTGAGAGGTTCTTTAGAGGTATGAATTCTGAATTAGCTTATCAAGTTGATCTTCAAAGTTACATTGATCTTAATGAACTTGTTCACAAAGCTATTAAAATTGAGAAGCATATGAAGGGAAAAGGTAGAACATTCCAACAACCACCACCACCTTGGAAAAGGGAACAAAAACCGAATTCAACTCCCTTCATGCCATCATCAATACCGAGGACTTTCACTCCAAATCAGCCTTCAAACACTTCAAACAATGCTACAAATTCAGTCCGCAATGTTGCTGATTCTTCCCCAAAGCCAACGCCAAAACCGAATGAAAGGTTAAGGGACATTAGATGTTATAAATGTCAAGGGTATGGTCATTATCAATCCAACTGTCCAACTCAAAAATTGATGATCATTCATGATAATGAAAATGTGCAGAGTGATGAGGAATGTGCCCACATGCCACCACTTGAAGAGAAGTACCAAAATGATGAAGGTACTGAAGATCTTACAACATATGAGGTTGGTGAATTTTCATTAGTTACTCGTCGTGTTCTTAATGCACAACCCACAATCGATGATGATTTGTCTCAAAGAGATAATATATTTCACACACGATGCATGGTTCAAGGAAAAGTTTGTAGTGTGATTATTGATAGTGGAAGTTGTACAAATGTGGCTAGTACTTTACTTGTTCAGAAATTGAAGTTGACTTGTACTAAACATCCAAAACCATATAAGCTTCAATGGTTAAATAATTCTGCCCAAAGTAAAGTGACTAAACAAGTGAAATTTTCATTCACCATTAGGAAGTATGTTAATGAGATATTGTGTGATGTTGTTCCCATAGAAGCTCGTCATATTCTTCTTGGAAGACGGTGGCAATATGATCAAGATGTGACATATCATGCCAAGAAGAATTACTACTCTTTTGACTGTGAGGGCCGAAAATACAATCTTAGACCTTTGAGTCCACTTCAAACGTTTGAAGATCTATCCAAGATTGTACAAGCTTTTAGAGAGATGACCGACCAAGAAGCAAAGGAAAGTAAAGAACAAGACCATAAAAAGAATGTAATAGCTAGTGTAGGCCGAGACATTGTTTCTCAACCTTGTAATAGCTGAGATAGTATTCCTTCTAAGTCATGTTATTTTGCTTCTAAGAGTGAGGTTAAGAGAGCTATACTAGATAGGCAATCATTGTATTTGATGATCCGAAAGGATTTTGTACTTATTGCTGATAGTGATAACCTTGCTTCTTTGCCTAGTGTTGTTTTATCTCTTTTGCAGGAATTTAGTGACGTGTTTCCTGAGGACTTACCAATAGGTTTACCACCTATTCGAGGTATTGAACATCAAATTGATTTCATACCAGGAGCTCAAATACCAAATCACCCTGCTTATAGAGCTAACTTGAGGAAACAAAAGAGATTCAACGTCAAGTTGATGAACTCCTTGACAAAGGTATTGTGTGTGAATCTCTAAGTCCATGTTCCATTCCTGTTATTTTAGTACCTAAAAGGGATGAATCTTGGAGAATGTGTGTTGATTGTCGTGCCATAAACAAAATCACAATTAAGTATAGATATCCAATTCCTAGATTAGATGATATGCTTGATGAATTGTATGGTTCATGTATTTTCACCAAGATTGATTTAAAAAGTGGCTAATATCAAATTCGAATGAAAGAAGGTGATGAATAGAAAACTGCCTTTAAAACAAAGTATGGATTGTATGAATGGTTAGTCATGCCTTTTGGTCTAACTAATGCACCTAGTACTTTTATGAGACTAATGAATCATGTCTTTAGATCTTTCATTGGAAAATTTGTTGTCGTCTATTTTGATGACATCCTTATTTATAGCAAATCGCTTGATGAACATGTTGAACAATTAAAATTTGTGTTTGCTATTTTGCGTGAGAACAAGTTGTATGCTAACCCCAAAAAGTGTTCTTTTTGCATGGAATCAATTATCTTTTTGGGTTATGTTGTTAGTTCTCAAGGTATTTCTGTTGATGAGTCAAAAGTCAAGGCTATAATGGAATGGCCGAGAACTACATGTGCTAGTGATGTTAGAAGTTTTCATGGTTTGGCAAGTTTTTATAGAAGGTTTGTTAAAGACTTTAGTTCTGTAGCTACATCTTTAAATGAACTTGTTAAAAAGAACAATACTTTTGAATGGAAAGATGAGCATAAAAACGCCTTTAATAAGTTGAAATACATGTTGACTCACGCCCCTCTTCTTGCTTTGCCAAATTTTAATAAAGCTTTTGAGATATACTGTGATGCCTCCGGGATTGTTATTGGTGTTGTTTTAATGCAGGAATGAAGGCTCGTTGCTTATTTTAGTGAAAAGCTCAATGGTGCAGCTTTGAAGTATGGAACTTATGACAAGGAGTTGTATGCTTTGATAAGGTCATTACAGGTTTGGCAACATTATTTATGGCCCAAAGAGTTTATAATTCATTCTGATCATGAAAGCCTTAAAATTTTTAAAACTCAAGGTAAATTGAATAAAATGCATGCTAAATGGTTAGAATTTATCGAAACTTTTCCATATGTGATTAAGTATAAATCTGGTCAAGAGAATGTTGTAGGTGATGCATTATCTAGGAGATATACATTATTCACCTATTTGCATGCTAAGTTACTTGGATTTGATTTGGTAAAAGATTTATCCAAAGATGATGTTGATTTTAAAGCCGCCTTTAATGAATGTACTTTAAGGCTGAATGGTGACTTTTATTTGCATGATGGTTTCTTATTTCGAAATGATAAGTTATGCATACCCCTTTGTTCCATTCGTGAATTACTTGTTAAAGAAACCCATGGGGGAGGGTTAATAGGGCATTTTTTAATTGCTAAGACTCTTGCTGTTTTGAATGAACACTTTTATTGGCCTAATATGATTAAAGATGTAAAAAGTGTTTGTGATAAATGCATTATATGTAAGCAAGAAAAATCGAAAATATTGCCTCATGGTTTGTACACAACTTTGCCTATTCTTAGTCATCCTTGGGTTGATATTTCAATGGATTTTGTACTTGGATTACCTAGGTCTCGCAATGGTAAAGATAGCATATTTGTAGTTGTTGATCGATTTAGTAAAATGGCACATTTTATTGCATGTTCCAAAACTAATGATGCAACACATATTGCTGATTTGTTCTTTAAGAAAGTTGTTAGATTGCATGGCATTACACAAAGTATTGTTAGTGATAGGGATGTTAAATTCTTGTCTCATTTTTTGCGTACTTTATGGAATAAGTTAGGCAATAAGTTGTTGTTTTCTACTGTTGCACATTCACAAACTGATGCTCAAACTGAAGTAGTTAACTGCACTTTATCTACCTTGCTTCGAGCCATTATCCAAAGAAACTTAAAGAATTGGAAAAGTTGCCTTCCTCATATTGGGTTTGTATATAATAGGACTTTTCATAGCTCTACTAATTGCTCTCCTTTTGAAATTTTGTATGGTTTTATTCCTCACTTGATATTTTAACTTTTCCTATTAATGAGTTTGTTAATGTTAAAGGTAAAAAGAAAGCTGATTTTGTTAAGGAATTACGTGAAAGGGTTTGCAATACAATTGAGGGGCGTAATGAACATTATGATAAGCAAGCCAATAAGGGAAGGCAGAAATTAATTTTCGAACCTAGTGATTGGGTTTGGATTCACTTAAGAAATGAGAGGTTTCCTGAAAAGAGGAAATCTAAGCTTCATCCAAGAGGAGATGGTCCTTTTCGAGATTTGGAAAGGAGAGGCGACAATGCATATAAAGTCGAACTTCCAAGTGAGTATGGCAATGTTTCATCTACATTCAATATTTCTGATTTATCTTTGTTTGATGTAGGTGATTCGAGGACGAATCTTTTCGAGGAGGGGGAGAATGATAGCAATCCACCCACTTCCATGGTGCCAAGGCCGAACTTGCATGATCCATTGGAGAATCTTGATGGACTAATCACAAGATCAATAACCAAAGGATGAAGGAGGCTTTGCACAATTTATTGTCATCACATTGTGAAGACTTGGAGGCCGAATCTTCTCAACATGAAGTTCTTTGGCATGTTTCTTCAATAACAATCCATGAAGATGTTCCTAAGAATTCTACTTTGGAAATTAAGGAAATTCCACCTTGAAGAAATCTTATGGCCGAATTGAAGACTAAGAAAGGCGTGTAATTGGGTTTCAAAGTTGGATCACGCCATTCTTAATTTATTAGGGTTTGTTTTTGTTGTTAATTAACTAAGTCCAAAACACTTAATGTGGGCTTTAATTAATTCATTAATACGTTAATTACTTGGCCCAATTATCTTGCATGATAATGGCAAGTAAAAGTTTAGGAAAGTAATGAAGACAACTCGGTTTTGTCCTCTTAAAGGATAAACTTTGTGCTTCAAAATTTAGGAAACTAATCTCCTAATTTTTAGGAAGATAAGCGTATCTTGTAATAAGTAGCAAATCGTGTTTTGCTTCTTCAAGTTTAGGAAACTAGTTTGTTAGTTAGTTAGTTGTTAGTTTCCAAATCCAATTTGGAAAGTTTTCTAAATTGTGATTGGTTAGTTTAGAAGTCAAGCTGTACTCAATAACCATTAGGGATTCACGGTTTTTGTAGCCTATTTATAGGTGAAATTTTACGTGAAATAATATGATAGAAGAATTTTCGAAAGTTTTAGCATTGCTGAAATCGTGAATAACACTTCGTGTTTTCAAAACCTTGAAGTTCTATTTTGATCTTCATTGTAGTAAGTTTGCCTTTAGGGTGACCTTTAGGTGACTTCACCATCGTTCTTGATTTCAAGAACAAGCCAAATTAACTTGTTTAACTCTTGAATTTTCATAGGTTAAATTGAGTTCCTTTGTATTAAGCGTGGGGTTTGATTTTCTTCTACACTTTTGCATTTTCCCTTGATTACTCTTCCGCCGAATTTTTTGTCGTTGTTCGTGGAATAACCTTTTTGTGCAGCATGATCCAAAGGAGTGGATATCGTTTGTGGTCCATGAGATTGAGCCTCGGCCAACAATCGTGTTAATGCACACGTGAGTTGGCATTTATTTTAATTGGCATTGATTTTTTGGCAAAGATAAGGAAAGCTTTTATTGAAGGCAAAATCAAATAAAATCAATCTATGCAAGGAAGATGATTTGAAGATTAATGCCATATGGATAATTATGGAACTTATCTTGGTATTCTTGGAAGATATCTAACTTTGGAAAAGATAAGCAATGAAGGCACAAGAGTTTCCATCTTCCCACTTTGAATTATTTTGGAAACAATCTTGAAGATAATGATGGGAAGATTTGTTGTGCCTATATGAGCGTTCCATCACACAGTTTTCGAGTGTGAGTTTTTGATTATTCATTCTGTCTTCTTCAAGACTGTATACAAACATCTTTGTTGGAGAGTTTAGTTAAAAGTGTGTTGGCTTGAAGCATCTTAATGCCACATTATTGAAGATGCAATCCTTGTGTTCTTGATTGAGGTACAGAGCTCGGGAGGAGTTAAAACGTGGGCAAGGGGATCTTGCATAACCACGGATTCCGGAAGGAATCAAAACAAGTCGAGGGGAGCTGGCACAATCCGTTCACTGCAGAAGTTAGGAAGAGGCAGTAACAAAGATAAGATGGTGTCTTACCTTGTGTCGTACTAAATGTCTTGTAACTTGTGAACTTAGTGGATTGTTCTTTGTGGGTGTGGCCCCGCAGACGTAGGCAATTGCCGAACTGCGTTACCAACCTCCCGTCTTTTTAATTTCTGCATTTTTATTATTGTCCATTACTGTTTTATTATCGGTGTCATACCTAGTGTCACGCACCATCTGGGACACCGCATATCTAACCTAGATCTTTCAATTGGTATCAGAGCGGGTCGTCTTTGTTTCTTAGGCGGGATCCGTAGGACTTGATCTTGGAAGGTTGGTGTGATGGACTCTATGAAGGAAGGACGTTTAACAATGCGTCCACCTCTCTTGGATGGAAGCAACTATGCATATTGGAAGGCTAGAATGAGAGCCTTTATCAAAGCCATTGACGAGAAGGCTTGGAAATCAATTATGGTCGGATGGGATCCTCGAACGACTACTAATGCTGATAGTGTCAAATCTCTCAAGCCCGAAGAAAGCTGGTCTGCTGCTGAAGATGCCTTGGCAAACAGCAACTCGAAGGCACTTAATGCCATATTTAATGGGGTAGACCCAAGTCTGTTCAGACTTATTTCCATATGCGTGAATGCTAAAAAGGCATGGAAAATTCTGCAAACTACTTATGAAGGAACCTCAAGTGTAAAGGTATTAAAGATGCAGATTCTGACTACAAGATTTGAAAACTTGAGGATACTTGAAGATGAAAGCATTACATAATTCAATGTCAAACTGTGTGGTATTGCTAACGAAGCATTTGCCCTTGGTGAAAATTTTTCATAAGAAAAGCTTGTGAGGAAAACCTTACGATCTTTGCCTCAACGCTTTGCTCATAAAGTTACTGCCATTGAGGAAGCAAAAGACATCACAAAGATGAAGGTGGAAGAATTTATAGGATCCCTTATAACATTTGAGATGAATCTAGGAGTACACATGGAAGCAAAGAAAAACAAGGAATTTGCCTTGAAGGCAGAAATGCAGAAGATGGACAACTCTGGAGATGATGATCTTGAGGACTCCTTGGCATTAATATCTAAGAACTTCTGCAAAATACTGAAAAGATATGGCAGAAGTAATACGGGTGTCAGGGGAAGTGTCAGTAATATCAAGAATGAGGTGGCAAACAATAAAAAGTACAGGGAAGAAAATCATATGTCTGATTAACCATTCAAACATAAAGGAATTAAGTGCAGAGAATGTGACGGTTATGGGCATGTTTAGGGTTTAGGGTTTAGGGTTTAGGGTTTAGGGTTACTTCTCCGGTGAATGCTTCCTTGGCCTCCTAGACTATAAACATGTTTTCTTCAAATTCGAGTTGGAGGCTAATTTTCATCGTATGTGGATGTGCCGGAAGTGGGTCTTCAATGGTTTTTCGGCAACAATATTCTGGTGGTCCACATATTTCAACCTCGACTTTGAACCCTCTTGATGAGTAGGTTTTATACCAACTATTTTATGTTAAATCTCTTGGCTTTTGTCTTGTGTTTGATGCAAATGTGTTGTTAATTGTGTTGTTTTGTGCATATAGGTGATGTACTGATTGGTAATGATGAAATGGTGCAAAAAGAGTGAAAATCTGGGTAAATGTAGTGAAATGTGTCAAAAGGAGAAAATGAAGGAACTCAGAATGAATTTTCGGCCAAATTAGGGTTTTGGCAGCTTTGAGATTGCAATTTGTTTTGTTTATAACTCATTCAAGTCTAATACGAATGATGTGATTTTGGTAGCTATGGAAAGCTCTTTGTTTGTACTTCAATTGTTATGTTCTAACTTTCTTTGAGTTCTGTTTGCTTACATGAAAAATAGGAGCTTGTTTTGTGTACTTGGATTAGGGTTTTTATTTCTTCTTCATGCCACAGCTTGGTAATTTGATAAAATATTGAGCGACAAATACCCAATTTAGGTGATTCTGGATCCTATGGAAAGTTAAGAGATAAATCTAGAACTTTCATGTTTACCAGAAAGTCCAATTTTGGGGCTGAGGTACATTTATTTGGCATCGAAGTAGAGAGTTTGAATGAAATGAACACTTTGCGTGATCTTGTGTTGGCTTATGCACTTAATGCACACTATGCACATAACTCATCACATTTCACTCTTGCACTCACTACACTTCACTTACATGCACTCACTGCCCAACACTTCACTACACTCATGCGCACGTATGCACACTATCTCGCACACTAGCACCACACCTCTCACTGCTACACTCGCACACACTCAAGCGGCGAGGTCACTTCGCCTCATTTGCACTTTGCACACACAATGTGCGGCGAGGTCACCTCGCCGCACAACACTCGCACACACTCACGCATTTCCTATCGCACATCTGCGCACACTGACCATGCGGCGAGATCACCTCGCCGCATGCTCTCATGCACAAATGCATTAGAGCATTCAAACACTTACTAAACATAATATGCATATTCACACTAAGATTATACCCCCATGCATATCTTATAAGCTCTACACAGCAAGGAATAACCATAGCATTTGCTCAATTCATCTCATATCATGTAATACACAACATTTCACTTTCGAATACACAAAACATCCTTTGTTCATATGAACTTTGCATCACTCACAATATATTATGTTCATTTGCACAACATTTCCACATTCATTCAAAATTCTCAAACACTCACAAACACTTCACACACTCACGTTCACTCTCATTTCATAACACTCACAACACCAATTTCACTCAAGTCTCACGATTCATTTTCACTACTCAAAACTATATCTCACATTTGATCACTTAAACCTCACAGCACTCTACATTGTTTATCACTCAAACACTCACAACACACACACACACTTGCTCCTACATGGCGAGGTCTCGCCGCGAGACCTCGCCACTAACACATTGCACGGCGAGACCTCGCCGCGAGGTCTCGCCAGGAATCACACAACACGGTGAGACCTCGTGGCGAGGTCTCGCCACGAGACCTCGCCCCTTTACATTTTGGATTGAGAAAAAATGGCAAAATGTGATGGTTTCTTCTTGTGTTTGCAGGATGGTGGAAGGCGTGATCAAGGAAGACCCAGAAGCGTGCAGTTGACGCTAAAGATGTGGAAGATTAAAACTTGAAGGCGCATGAGAGATGCTGAAGATGCGACAAGTCGCAGTAATAAAGGCGGGATTGAGGCAGGGCATTTAAGGGCTGTAGACTAAATTGGAGGCGTGATTTTCAGAGGCTGGAAGGCGCTGGACTGTGATGAAGGATCCAGAGATCAAAGCTAAAGGCGTGAAATTGTTAACTTGGGAATTCAAACACGTTTAGAAAAATTCTTTGCAATGGCACTATTGTAATATCTTAATCATTTTTACGTTTGCGTAATGTTTACGATTCTTGTAACATCTATATATGGGGGGGATCCGAATCATTATTGATTATTCACATTTTCCGTATTATAACCGACTTTTGATTTTGGAGAGCTGAAAGTGTTCTTGACTGAGATCTACTTTCTCTCTCTACTCTCTCTCTAAGTTTGTTGCTTCATTTTGGATTTCGATCAAAGATTTGCTCTCATCATTGTAAACCTTCTGGAAATTAAGAAGAAAAGTGATAATTCTCTTCGCATTTGGAAGCTTTTAAGACTCTTAATAGGTAAACTCTTCCAATTAATGATTATGAACTGTTTAACCTTCCAATTTGTTGACTGTGAATTTGTAATTGCGATTTGTGGCTAAGTGTGTGATAATCTAGGGTACGAAAGGGTGAATGCTTGGTTGAATTGTAAATGTGCAGTAGTACTAACAATCTAAGATAAGAAATTAACATTCTCAGTATTGAATTTGTAAAACTTGTTAAGTTCATGCTTTGATCTGAATTTGATGAAATGAGATTTGATTGCGGTCATCATGCTGAGTTGAGTCTTAATATGTAAGATTTGGATGAAAATCATGAATGAGAACTTGTGAATGCATGAGTACTTAAACCTGTTTGAAATTGCATAGATCTTAGGGCTAGGCCTCACCATACGAATCTTTGAGTCTGTGTAATTTCGGAAACAAGGTGATAAGAGATTCTTCTGCTTAAATGACGAACTTACATGCCAGGATCGGGCCTCACCATGGGAGATTCTAGGTGTTTATGCCTGTGTAATTTGAGTGGAGAGTTGAGACGGTATGGTTCCACTTCACCATCCTTAGGCCCGACCATAGGATAGGATGGTGTCGGGAGACTAAAATTGTAGTGTAGTGACCATGCTAACTATAATTTCGGTCACCAATTGTGATTCTCCTCATTTGCTTTGATTGTATGTTAGTGATACAGCTTGTATGAGAAGTTGCATTCACCCGGAAGTAGCCTAGATTATCAGCTTGAATTTCTTGAGAACTTTTCTTTATTTTCTTAGTCTTATGTGTGTGTTCATTTCAATTCGTACTCGTGTGGAGTTGAATCAACTTACTTCCTGTTTTATTTTGTAATCAGTCTTATTGAGTCTTGTTTGACCTTGTTGACATTGTTGAGCATAGCAAGCTTCTTGAATCGACTATTTCCCTGAGGAACGAAACCTAGCTCACTGCTACTATATTCAGTGATATTAGGATAAATTGACAAGCCACGACAACTTGCTATCAATTTTTGGCGCAGTTGCCGGGGAAACTAGGCATGGTTCTAGGAATTTGTTTTTGTTCTGTCTTAGTTTGTGTGACTTAGTGTTTTGATTCAGTTTATTTCGTTTGTTTAGTACATGTGATTTTTGAATTGAGTACTTCTACTCTTTACTGTGTATTGGTTTTATTACGTTTGCCATCTTGTATTGTTTGATTCCCAGATTAATCCATTTGTTCTGTTTCATTTGGTGCATTTGAGTGTTGAATTTGTCTTTTAGTGTTCTGAGTTCATAGTGTTGTTATTTTTAGAGATAAATTTTGAAATTTTTGTTATTTTCTTTTCTTGATATAACTTGGTGTTTGTGTATGCCCAGGTCTCTAAGATCTGCAGGGGAACCTGAATTCATACTTGACCTTGAATTGCAAAGAACTTTGAGGAGGCAAAGAAAGGAAAAAATGGCTAACCCTGAGGCAAGGCTTCCAAGGTTTTGGGACCACTATGCAGTGAACTTTGACAACCAATTCGGACAACAGGACATCGACGTTGAGAGCTACCACATTCCTCCACAGATTGTCTCCATGATCACTCAGGGCCAGTTTTTCCAAGGGCTTGATAATGAGGATCCTAACGACCACCTCGATTGGTTCCTAGGCCTGTGTAGCACTTTCAAGCTGCCGAGAGTTGATAAGGGTGAGGTTCACAGAATTTTGTTCCCTTTATCTCTGCGTGGTAAGGCTAAACACTGGTTCAAGAGTATTGGAGGAGCCAAAGCAGTTATGTCCTTTGATGATTTACAAAAGAAGTTCTTAGCAAATACTTCCCACCATCGAAGCTTGAAAAGAGAAGGTTGGAAATTATGAATTTCAAACAACAAGACAATGAGTCTTTCAGAGAATCTTGGGAGAGATTCAACGATCTAATCAGGAAATGTCCCAACCATGACGGGAAATGGACGGAAATGGACGGAAGTACACACAGCCAAATCCTCAAAACTGCTCCCATATGAAAGGTTGAAGCCTCTAAAGCTGCCCAACAATGAACTGAATAAAGTTGCTTTCAATGTGAGGGTTTTGTGGGAAGAAGGAGAGCCTTCGACATTACCCAATGTTAGATCATCTTCAAGCCTAGCATCCCTTCAAGCTGACCCCGAGAGAATCCGAAAATGATGAGGATGACGAAGATATTTGGACTGAAAACAGTTTTGAGGATGACACTGACGATGTGTTCGAAAAGTTTCTGGAAAAAATGGAACGCGGTCGAAAGCCGACAAAGCAAAACTAGTACATAGAAGCTCTAGTAAGCCCCAAAGCAAATGCCTCATCGGGGAGAAAACTTATAGCAAGGAATCCGCGCATTTGTTACTTCGAAAGAAAATTCTGGAATCACAGGTAATACTGAAGGTTGATTGGAAAGGCCCATGATTATCGATGCTAATATCATTTGGCCACATGAAATTTTAATCTCATAGTTCAATTAAACTGTGCTGTTGGTGTGCGATTTGTTGAGTTGAGGTCAAGTTGCTGCTCTACAATGAGGGCCAATCTAAAGAAATGCTGCCCAAATTTAGGCAGTCTCATTAGTGTTGGAAGACAGGTTTCTATTTTGGAAGGGCTGTGGGCACATATTGATGAAGGGAAGGAAGTAGCCGAATGTATATAATAAATTATGCCTCAAAATTTACTTTGTGAAAATAGGGAGTCTAGGGGCAGTAAATACTTTTGTGTACATCTAGTCAGGTAGCACAATCCTACCGTCCCAAATGTCAGATATTAATTGGCAATCATTTGGACGATGCATTTTGTATGTCTCTACAGAAGGCTATCGCTTAGACAGGGCTTTGTGGCGGTGCCTTAGTGTGTAATGGAGGTGCCGTGGTTTTCGTCTAATATTGGCAGGACCCATGCCAAAATTTTGTTTAATAGCTGACTTTTACAGCTTACACTTGTACAGGTTGGTGGGATGTGGAAATAGAAAGATTTAATCTAGAAGGTCTAGATTAAATACTTTCTTTCTTCCCTTTTGGTAGTCTCACAAATGTTGTAATGGAGTAGGACTCCACATTTATTGCTTTGCCATTTGTACCGATGCGATCGGCTATATCCGGCATCGTTTTGCTCATTATATATAAAAGTTGGTTTCTTTAAAAAAATATCACTAGAAATCATGTTCAAATTAAGGTCCGCGAAAGAAACATACAAAAAAAGTCAAAATTAACACATTTTTGAACAAAAAACCTTTAAAATTGGACAAAAGTCCAAAATTTTTTATTTGTCATTTTTTGACATTAATCACTGGAATTCATGTTGGTTGCTGTCTGTCTCATTCTTGGTTGTGGTCTCCGACATCCAGCTATTATCCAAGATTTATCCTAGATTTGTCCAAGATTTTGCATATTACCTTTTGCTTAAGTATATTTTCACATACTTACAGTTTGTAAATGGCATAGGGATTCGTGTAGTGGAAAATAGAAAGCTATACTTTTTAGAGTAACCCTATCTTCTTTCCCGATTTTCATAGAATTTCAAACTATGTAATGGAGTAGTACTCCACATTTACTGCTTTCCTTTTGCTTCTGTCTTTGTAACGATGTATTGGGTACGTCCGGTATTGTGTTTTGCTCATTATGTATATACTAGCTATTTTTTTAAAAAAGAATTCACTAGAATTCATGTTCAAATTAAGGTCCACGAAAGAAACGGATTAAAAAAAGTCAAAATAAACGCATTTTTGGACTTTGCCGTTTTCGACCAAAAAACCCGTGAAATTTGACAAAATTCCAAAATTTCTTATTTGTCACTTTTTTTACATTAATCACTAGAATTTATGTTCAAATTAAAGTCCACAAATGAAACGGACAAAAAAAGTCAAAATGAACGCATTTTTGGACTTTGCCGTTTTTGACAAAAAAACCCAGAAATTTTGACAAAAGTCCAAAATTTTTTATTTGTCATTTTTTGACATTAGTCACTATAATTCATGTTCAAATTAAGGTCCGCGAAAGAAACAAACCAAAAAGGTCAAAATGAACGGGCTTTTGGACTTTGCCGTTTTTGATCAAAAAACCCTTAAAATTTGACAAAAGTCAAAAATTTTTTATTTCTCATTTTTTGACAGGGTTCATATCATTAATGGGACTAAATGAAGTACCAGCTAGTGGAGCCAAGTTCACATGGTGCAATAACCGAGAAGGGAGGGCTAGAATTTGGAAGAAACTTAATCGGGCATTAGTGGATACAAGTTTCCAAAATAGCAAATTCCAAGCCTCTGTGTCACACCTAGCTAGAGCCCCCTCGGACCACTCCCCACTTGTCCTGGAAATTCAGCAAGAAAGGGAACCAACTAGGTCCTTTAGATTTCAGGAATTTTGGCTCAGTCAATCAGAATGCCTGCCCACCATTAGGGAAGCCTGGGAGAGGGAAGTCAGAGGTAGCCCAATCAGAATTTTTTTTGAGAAATTGAAGGCTGTGAAAACAGCCCTCAGGGTCTGGAACAAAGCAATGTTTGGAAATATATTTACAAGGTCTGAACTGGCAGAGAAAGAAGTGTTAAGACTTGAGCAGGAAGATGAATTGACTCCTGTACCTAGAGAAGTCATGAGTAAAGCAATAGCACAGGCTAAGTATCAGCAGGCCCTAGAAGAAAGATTCTGGTCCCAAAAAGCCAACATTAAATGGGCTAAGGAAGGTGATAGAAATTCTAGCTTTTTCCACTCCTATGTGAGGAATAGGCATGCTAAGGAACACATTCACTCAAACCAAAATCAGGATCGGGATTGGGTAGAAGTGGAGGAAAAAATAGCTGATGTAGCAGTCCAATTCTTTTCAAATTTGTACTCTAATGAGCAGACCTGCGAACAGATTGACTCCTCTCTAATACCAAATACTTTGACAGATCAGGATAGGGAGGAATTAACAAGGATCCCTAACATGGAGGAAGTGAAGCACACAGTTTTCAGCATGAATCAAGAGAGTGCACCGGGACCTGATGGATTCTCAGGTGCCTTTTATGTGGCTGCCTGGGATATTATATGTAAGGATCTACTTGATTCAGTACAGTCTTTTGTGAATGGAGCTGAGATGAAACAGGCTGTCACTGCAACCTCTATTGTTCTTATCCCAAAATCTGCAAATCCCCATTCCTTTAAGTAGTTCAGACCCATAAGTTTATGCAACTTCTTCAATAAGATACTATCCAAATTGTTAGCTCTAATGTTAGCTATAATTCTGCCTAAGATCATCTCAGAAAACCAGAGTGGTTTCGTGGTAGGGAGATTGATTTCAGATAACTACTTACTGGCTAGTGAATTATTGACTACTCTCAATAGGAAAAGCAAAGAAGGTAATGTAGTTTTTAAACTAGACATGGAAAAGGCCTATGATAGGGTTCAGTGACCTTACTTATTGTAGATGATGAGATTATTAGGTTTTGGTGAAATATGGATTGATATGATGTGGAGATTGATCTCTAAAAATCACTTTTCAATCTTAGTTAATGGGAGCAACAAAGGGTGGTTTAAAGCATCGAGAGGACTGAGACAAGGAGACCCAATCTCTCCTTTGCTCTTTGTGCTCCTGATAAAACCTTTGATTTCTGTGTTCCTAAAGGATGCCCTACAATCACACACTTGGCCTTCGCAGATGATCTTTTGATTTTTTCTTCTGCACATCCTAGAGCTATACATAGTATCATGGAAAAATTGAGGAACTATGAAAGGGTCTTAGGCCAGAAAATCAATGCAACCAAGAGTTCATACTTAGTTCATGATAGGCTCCCCATCTCTAGAAAGCATGCCATAGGGAGAATTACTGGATTCCTTAGAGGTCCCTTGACCTCCACTTATCTTGGTATTCCCATTCACTACAACCGAGTTCCAGCAGCAGCCTATGACCCTTTGTTAGATAAGATTAGTCAAACTATTGGTAATTTGAGCACAAAATTCCTCATTAGGTGGTAGGATCACTTTGATTAAGAGTGTACTATCTTCCATCCCAATTCATGTGACTACGAGTATTAACCCTCCTAAGAGAGTCATCCACCAAATAGAATCCATGCTAGCTAATTTCCTATGGTCAGCAAAGGAGAAGGGGTCCAGGAGACATTGGATAAAGTGGAAAGAACTGTGTTTACCTTAGAAAGAAGGAGGTGTAGGCTTTAGGGATCTGAACCACATCATATCAGCCCAAACAGCAGAATTATGGTGGAGATTTAGATCAAAGAACTCTCTTTGGGCAAAATTCATGTGGGCTAAGTATTGTAGGTCCCATCACCCATTAGAGATCAGGATCAAAAGAGGTGACTCTAGCATTTGGAAAAGGATATGCTATGAAGCTTCTGTTATTGAGGAACATATCCATTTCCATCTAGGACAGGGAGAGTGCAGCCTATTACATGACAGATGGAGTGGCAGGGGAAAATTAGCTAATCTGGTTGAATGTCAAGGTAATTTCAAGGTCTCTGATGTCAGGGGGGAGCAGGGATGGAACTGGGAGTTAATTAGAAACATACTGCCCCAAATTCCATCAGGAGTTTTCTTGGAAAACCTCACATAGATGGAAGGAATTGATAGGATGATTTGGAACAGAACTTTGATTCGAGAATTTACCTTGAAATCTGCCTACCAATTGTTCAGAGGGAATAATGTCCCAATTTGTTCACATACTGATTCCTTGTGGAATACTACAGTTCCTATAAAGATCTCATTCCTTATGCTGAGGCTTATTAGGAATAAGATCCCATTGGGCTCCAATTTGCACAAGGTGGGTACCACGGGTCCCTTCGTTTGCCCTTGGTGCCTTGCCGATGGAGTAACAGTAAACCACCTCTTTGTGTCCTGCCAATTTACAAAGAGAATATGGAACATCTTTGGAGCTGAAACTGGCATTGAAAGGCTTTCCAATTGTTTTGGAAATGTTTTGAACATTTGGTGGAACAAATCCATAGCAGGTTCTGAATGCAGGAATTTTTTGCTGGAAATTTGCCCACCCCTCATATGTTGGTGGATTTGGAAACTTCGAAACAAAATGACTTTTGATGGAGGAACCCCTTAGGGACCACTGGTTGCAAGAATTTTCGAGTCCATTAAAGAACTGATGAGTCTAAGGTTCAAAGGTTTGAATCTTCTGGAGCTAGAATTGGGGCCTTTCTGGGAAACTTGCAAGATAATCACAAGGAAGAAGGTCCTGAAGAGCATTAAATGGGATCCTCCAGATCAGACTGTCACTAAAATAAACTTTGCTGCTGCAAAGGTAGATGATAACTAGAGAGTGGGAGGTATTGCCAGAAACTGTTGGGGTCATTTGCTCTTTTCCCTTCCTGTTTTTTTCTTTTTCTCTACACTAACGAGATTGCAGGTGGAAGCTCTAGCTGTTCATAGCTTTATCCTAAGGAGTAATCAGCTAGGTGTCCAGCAAATCATTATTGAATCTGATTCTCCTATGATCAAACAAGGCCCTAAGTTGTGGGGAGATTGGCAGCTAACAAACACATTGGAGTTTATCAAACAAAATGCTACAGTGCAGGTGATTCCTAAAGAAGCTAACTCATCTGCAAGGCTGATGGTGAGGCACCAGTTGGTTACAGTTGCAGTCAAATTACCTTCTCATGTTAGAATGGATCGAGATCAAGTTTCTCACGTCATATTGCGACATGAGAAGGAGTATACAACTTGACAGATCAGTACCAGGAATACCAACTCCAGTGCTGGCAAAATCAAGTACCAGTAAAGGTCCCAGTCTACTGATGTTAGGACTGGCTTGCCTATGCTTTCGACCCCAGCTTGCTGAGGCTAGGGCTGGTTTGTCTATATCTACGTACACTTGCACTCCCTCTTACTGGTTTGGGTACCCATGCTGGAGTGTCAAATATCATCAAACGAAGAGGCAGCATAGAGGAACAGAACAAAGAAGTCAGCTGGCCAATGAATGGCTATGGAAGAACAAGAGCTGCAACAAAAGACTTGAACTCTCTTGGTCAAGACCCACTATACCAGCCTGCTGGAAGGGCCAGTCTAGCATCCCAAAAAAGCTCTATGGACAGACTCTTAGTAATGGGATTATAGTTTTTTGTGTCTCTTGTAAAAGAGCTTTTTGTCACTCCTTGTGATGTAAGGAGGCTTGTGCATTATAGACCTATTATAGAACTGATTGTAAATGGAGTAATTACTTCATTCCCACACTGTACTGAATTTGCTTTAGTCAATGTAAAGGAGTAGTACTCCTCTTTTGCGTTTCTCCGCTTGATCCATACGCCATTAGGTTTAGGCTTGTAAATGGTGTGGAGATCAAGTCGGCTCATATATGTAAGGGTGATATTAGGGTATATCCATCACCCGAAAAAGTTATTAATATAAGAGGGAGTGGCACCCCTCGCGTAAGGTCTGTTGCAAAAAAAAAAAATCACTAGAATTTATACTATTACAATGACAAGTCTTGATATCTATCTATCAAGTGCCAAATCCCTCTCTCTAGAAATTTGCTCTCATTCCTCTCTACAATGGTGCACTAACAATAATGGTGGCCATTAACCCTAAGCCGCCAGATCCCAAATCATATAGAGAAGCTGTCTCAAAAAATTGGACAGACAAAGTTGAGGTATCATTCCCATCTAACTATCAAAGCCGGCTCTCTTCCTATAAGGGAGAGCCGGCTCTCATCTTGATGGAAGATGAGGAAAATAAATTGGCTCTGCCATTTCAATTTACCCTTATTGGCAAATTCTCTAAAGGAAGGCCATCAATGGTGATTCTAAGAAAAGAAATCCTTGCTGCTTCTTTAGCCGGTGAATGCTTCCTTGGATGGATTTATGTGTTATCTAATGCACAATAACCGACCTTCTCTCTAGAATTCTTTGTTGGATGCTCCCTCTTCTCTCCAGAATTCTTTTTTAGTACCCTTGTATCCTCTTCACATTATTCTCCACCATAGATTTGCCCTAATTCCACCGACCCAGAAGATCTAACAATAAGCCCACTCAGACTGTCCTTGTTACCAAATATAGTAACTGTAATCTTTTGGGTAGTGAATACAAAATGAGACTAACCTCGACGGCCGGAGCCGCCAAAGACAGCTGAACCACCACCCCGCTAGTGGTCGTCAGTAGCCGTCCTTTTGGCAGCGCTGCGACGGGCTACGACACTAGCCGACTACTTCCCAGTTCTTAGGCGGTCCTCACACGTACACAGTCAGCCTCCCACACCATCTAATCCCTACATGGGTCAATTGATTACCACACCCAAACTCAAGTGGGTAGCTAGCTTTGATCAACAGCCATTTCCCGGATCTTCAGGCTCAGCTGGAGTTAGGGATCATTCAAATCAGACTTCTGGACCTAGGCAGACTGTAAAGATAGCTGCTTTTCCCCCACTACCTAATCAGAATCCCAAGACCACCGGGGAGACTCCTTTGTCAACTCAGCCGCCGGATGGCCCAAAAAGATCCACCAAGTCCTACCGAGAAGCAGTCTCAGTACAATGGTCACAATCCATTGATGTCTCATTATCGTCTTCTCCAACTAAAGCTCTGTCCTCCTATAAGGGAGAACCAGCTCTGTATATCTCAGAAGAGGAGGAAGAAAGGCTCGCCAAGAAATTTCAGTTCGCCCTAATCGGAAAATTTCACCGGGGTAGGCCAATCATGGAAATCATCCGAAAAGCAGTTCTTGAAGTTGGATTCAATGGAGAGTGTCATGTGGGTTTGATTGACTACTGCCACATTATTTTTCAATTCTAGCTACAAAGCGATTATCACAGAATGTGGTTAAAGAACTCTTGGACATTTGGGGGGTTTTCAGCCAAGATTTTCAGATGGACACCGAAATTTTGCCCTGGAAACGAACCTTCTATTGTGCCGGTATGGATCAACCTCCCATTACTGCCTGTCCATCTTTGCAACAAGGAGATGCTTTTTGCTTTGGAGACGGCGGTGGGCACTCCCCTGAAACTGGACTTTTCCACCGCGGCCATGGACAAGGTGCTCAGACCAAGCATGGCCAGATTGTGTGTTGAAGTTAATCTCCTTAACGAACTCTCGAATCGGGTGTGGATTGAGATAAAAGGAAAGGGTAAGTGGCAACCTATCATTTATGAAAATCTGCCAGATTTCTGTTCATCATGCTCAAAGATTGGCCATCCTAACTCATCGTGCAATACCAACCTAGCTAAATTAAAGGCCCCAAAGGACAAGGTATGGGTTCCAAAACGGCAGAATTAGGGCCAGAATGATAGCCTATCGGGGACATCAAATCTTCATGAACCTAAAATAGCCGCTGATGGAATGAATAAAGAGCAGGAATCCAATCATCTGGTAAAGGAAGACGCGAAGAGTGGAGAGCATGAAGCAACTGTGGTCAATGATCAATTTCAACCAAAGGCAAATGGAGACTTCAATCTGGATTCTTTCGTGGCTAATTTGGGACAATTTCTGGAAATCATAAACAGGCCAGCAGAGGATTCGGAAATATATAAATCTGAGGAGCTTTCCATAACAATTAGAGAGTTCCGACAAGATGCCCTGAATTCAGAGTTGAGGATGCATAGGGAGTTGGGAAAGGAAAACAGGAAAGGAGATGAAAGAAAGCAGCCATTTAAGAGCAAAGCAAGCTCTTTGTCGCCTCAAGCAATAGAATATCATCCTGTGACTTTTAATACCCCTGTTCTGGCGGGTAGTAACAATCCTGCTATGGAGTTTAATATTCAGCCAGGCAAATGGGAAGAAGGAGAAACTTCGGGCTTGCACAAGAACATACACAATTCGGATTTGGCAATCCTACAAGCAATGGAAACCTTGGTCTGGGATTAAGGGACTTTCTCCAGCACTCAGAATGTAAGCTCCCCATCGGGCTTGGCTGTCCTCAAAGCCTTAAATTGTGATATTGAAATCGATGAGGATCAAGAGGACTGCTGGACGGAAACCAGTTTCGAGGAGGAGGATCACGATAAGGTTGAGGACTTCATTGACAAGATGGAAAGAAGCTCTAAGCACCCAAACAATCAAAGACTATTGAGGCTTTACTGAGTCCCAAAGCTGGTTCTTTTTCGGGATGAAAACTGAGGGATCGTAATCCCTTTATATCCTATTCGGACAGGAAAAGGTCGAACCTAAGGTGAGACCTCTATATCTAAATTTATGTGAGGCCCCTGATTACTGATGCTTATATCAGATTGGCCTATCACCATTTAAAATTCTGGGTTTGCTACTGTGATTTGAATGTTTCTATATTGAATGGCTAGCCCTTGGATGTTCAAAGTTGTTGTCTGAGTCACAAGGTTAACTATGTTGGGATTTAGCTGGTAGGACTGGTGTCTTTTGTGCTGATATGCAATGCTGGTTTGGTTCACACTGTGGCAGTTGTTGGATTGTGGGAATGCTGCCTAAATCAAGAAAAAGAATGGTGTTTGGTGTGAATAAACCAAATGTTTTTATCCAATTGTTTACAGACTGTTTGCATTGGTATGCTATTGGTGATGTTCAATGGAGTTGAAAGGGAATGTGGCTTCTGCTTGCTTCATTTTTTCACATTGCGGTTTTGTGCAATTTTGCTGGGTGATTTGATGTACTGTTTTTGGTTGGTTTGGATGGAAAGTGAGTGCATACAAAGGAAATGCTGCCCAATTTTCGGCAGTTTTCTGGTAGTCATTTGGTGATCAGGCCTCTTTGGTGGATTGGTTTTTGGGATATAGTATGGATGCATAGTTTGTAATCCCATACATAGGAGGTGATGCTTTTATTAGAAACTAACTATGCTATTCTGATTAGGACATAATTATGGGGGACTGTGAGTTTATAGAATTTGTCACGGGTGATTAAATTTTATGAACTCCTAACTCTCACACATACGGTTAGTTACATTTAGTCCTAACATTTTTTAAAGAAGCTTTGAGCCCGATCTGTAAGGGAGTAGTACTCCCCTTTTATAGCTCTCTCATTGTACTGAGGTTTCGGGTATATCCAGCCTCGCCTCATTTTGCTTTTGTCTTAATAAAATTTGGATCGTTATATAAAAAAAAATGCTTCCTTGGCCTCCTAGACTATAAACATGTTTTCTTCAAATTCGAGTTGGAGGCTAATTTTCATCGTATGTGGATGTGCCGGAAGTGGGTTTTCAATGGTTTTTTGGCAACAATATTCTGGTGGTCCACAGATTTCAACCCCGACTTTGAACCCTCTTGATGAGTTGGTTTTATACCAACTATTTTATGTTAAATATCTTGGCTTTTGTCTTGTGTTTGATGCAAATGTGTGGTTAATTGTGTTGTTTTGTGCATATAGGTGATGTACTGATTGGTAATGATGAAATGGTGCAAAAAGAGTGAAAATGAGGGTAAATGTAGTGAAAAGTGTCAAAAGGAGAAAATGAAGGAACTCAGAATGAATTTTCAGCCAAATTAGGGTTTTGGCAGCTTTGAGATTGCAATTTGTTTTGTTTATAACTCTTTCAAGTCTAATACGAATGATGTGATTTTGGTAGCTATGGAAAGCTCTTTGTTTGTACTACAATTGTTATGTTCTAACTTTCTTTGAGTTCTATTTGCTTACATGAAAAATAGGAGCTTGTTTTGTGTGCTTGGATTAGGGTTTTTAGGGTTTCTTCTTCATGCCATAGCTTGGTAATTTGATAAAATCTTGAGCGACAAATACCCAATTTAGGTGATTCTGGATCCTATGGAAAGCTAAGAGATAAATCTAGAACTTTCATGTTTACCAGAAAGTCCAATTTTGGGGCTGAGGTACATTTATTTGGCATGGAAATAGAGAGTTTGAATGAAATAAACACTTTGCGTGATCTTGTGTTGGCTTATGCACTTAATGCACACTATGCACATAACTCATCACATTTCACTCTTGCACTCACTACACTTCACTCACATGCACTCACTGCCCAACACTTCACTACACTCATGCGCACATATGCACACTATCTCGCACACTAGTACCACACCTCTCACTGCTACACTCGCACACACTCATGCGGCAAGGTCACCTCGCCTCATTTGCACTTCGCACACACAATGTGCGGCGAGGTCACCTCGCCGCACAACACTCGCACACACTCACGCATTTCCTATCGGACATCCGCGCACACTCACCATGCGGCGAGATCACCTCGCCACATGCTCTCATGCACAAATGCACTAGAGCATTCAAACACTTACTAAACATAATATGCACATTCACACTAAGATTATACCCCCATGCATATCTTATAAGCTCTACACAGCAAGGAATAACCATAGCATTTGCTCAAATCATCTCATATCATGTAATACACAACATTTCACTTTCGAATACACAAAACATCCTTTGTTCATATGAACTTTGCATCACTCACAATATATTATGTTCATTTGCACAACATTTCCACATTCATTCAAAATTCTCAAACACTCACAAACACTTCACACACTCACGTTCACTCTCATTTCATAACACTCACAACACCAATTTCACTCAAGTCTCACGATTCATTTTCACTACTCAACACTATATCTAACATTTGATCACTTACACCTCTCAGCACTCTACATTGTTTATCACTCAAACACTCACAACACACACACACACTTGCACCTACATGGCGAGGTCTCGCCGCGAGACCTCGCCACTCACACATTGCACGGCGAGACCTCGCTGCAAGGTCTCGCCAGCAATCACACAACACGGCGAGACCTCGTGGCGAGGTCTCGCCACGAGACCTTGCCCCTTTACATTCTGGATTGAGAAAAAAAGGCAAAGTGTGATGGTTTCTTCTTGTGTTTGCAGGATGGTGGAAGGCGTGATCAAGGAAGGCCCAGAAGCGTGCAGTTGACGCTAAAGACGTGAAAGATTAAAGCATGAAGGCGCATGAGAGACGCTGAAGACGCGACAAGTCGCAGTAATAAAGGCGGGATTGAGGCAGGGCATCTGAGGGCTGTAGACTAAATTGGAGGCGTGATTTTCAGAGGCTGGAAGGCGCTGGACTGTGATGAAGGATCCAGAGATGAAAGCTAAAGGCGTGAAATTGTTGACTTGGGAATTCAAACACGTTTAGAGAAATTCTTTGCAATGGCACTATTGTAATATCTTAATCATTTTTACGTTTGCGTAATGTTTACGATTCTTGTAACATCTATATATGGGGGGGATCCAATTCATTATTGATTATTCACATTTTCCGTATTGTAATCGACTTTTGATTTTGGAGAGCTGGAAGTGTTCTTGACTGAGATCTACTTTCTCTCTCTACTCTCTCTCTAAGTTTGTTGCTTCATTTTGAATTCCGATCAAAGATTTGCTCTCATCATTGTAAACCTTCTGGATATTGAGAAGAAAAGTGATAATTCTCTTGGCATTTGGAAGCTTTTAAGACTCTTAATTGGTAAACTCTTCCAATTAATGATTATGAACTGTTTAACTTTCCATTTTGTTGATTGTGAATTTGTAATGGCGATTTGTGGCTAAGTGTGTGATAATCTAGGGTACGGAAGGGTGAATGCTTGGTTGAATTGCAAATTTACAGTAGTACTAATAGTCTAAGATATGAAATTATCATTCTCAGTATTGAATTTGCAAAACTTGTTAAGTTCATGCTTTGATCTGAATTTGATGAAATGAGATTTGATTGCGGTCATCATGCTGAGTTGAGTCTTAATCTTTAAGATATGGATGAAAATCATGAATGAGAACTTGAGAATGCATGAGTTCTTAAACCTGTTTGAAATTGCATAGATCTTAGGGCTAGGCCTCACCATAGGAAACTTTGAGTCTGTGTAATTCCGGAAACAAGGTGATAAGAGATTCTCCTACTTAAATGACGAACTTACATGCTAGGATCGGGCCTCACCATGGGAGATTCTAGGTGTTTATGCCTGAGTAATTTGAGTGGAGAGTTGAGACGGTATGGTTCTACTTCACCATCCTTAGGCCCGACCATAGGATAGGATGGTGTCGGGAGACTAAAATTGTAGTGTAGTGACTATGCTAACTATAATTTCGGTCACCAATTGTGATTCTCCTCATTTGCTTTGATTGTATGTTAGTGATACTGCTTGTATGAGAAGTTGCATTCACCCGGAAGTAGCCTAGATTATCAGCTTGAATTTCTTGAGAACTTTTCTTTATTTTCTTAGTCTTACGTGTGTGTTCATTTCAATTCGTACTCGTGTGGAGTTGAATCAACTTACTTCCTGTTTTATTTTGTAATTAGTCTTATTGAGTCTTGTTTGACCTTGTTGACATTGTTGAGCATAGCAAGCTTCTTGAATCGACTATTTCCCTGAGGAACGAAACCTAGCACACTGCTACTATATTCAGTGATATTAGGATAAATTGACAAGCCACGACAACTTGGTATCAATTTTTGGCGCCGTTGCCGGGGAAACTAGGCATGGTTCTTGGAATTTGTTTTTGTTCTGTCTTAGTTTGTGTGACTTAGTGTTTTGATTCAGTTTATTTCGTTTGTTTAGTACATGTGATTTTTGAATTGAGTACTTCTACTCTTTACTGTGTATTGGTTTTATTATGTTTGCCATCTTGTATTGGTTTGATTCCCAGATTGATCCATTTGTTCTGTTTCATTTGGTGCATTTGAGTGTTGAATTTGTCTTCTAGTGTTCTGAGTTCATAGTGTTGTTATTTTTAGAGTTAAATTTTGAAATTTTTTTTATTTTCTTTTCTTGATATAACTTGGTGTTTGTGTATGCCCAGGTGTCTAAGATCTGCAGGGGAACCTGAATTCATACTTGAACTTGAATTGCAAAGAACTTTGAGGAGGCAAAGAAAGGAAAAAACGGCTAACCCTGAGGCAAGGCTTCCAAGGTTTGGAGACCGCTATGCAGTGAACTTTGACAACCAATTCGGACAACAGGACATCGACGTTTAGAGCTATCACATTCTTCCACAGATTGTCTCCATGATCACTCAGGGCCAGTTTTTCCAAGGGCTTGATAATGAGGATCCTAACGACCACCTGGATTGGTTCCTAGGCCTATGTAGCACTTTCAAGCTGCCGAGAGTTGATAGGGGTGAGGTTCACAAAATTTTGTTCCCTTTATCACTGCGTGGTAAGGCTAAACACTGGTTCAAGAGTATTGGAGGTGCCAACGCAGTTATGTCCTTTGATGATATACAAAAGAAGTTCTTAGCAAATACTTCCCACTATCGAAGCTTGAAAAGAGAAGGTTGGAAATTTTGAATTTCCAACAACAAGACAGTGAGTCTTTCAGAGAAGCTTGGGAGAGATTCAACGATCTAATCAGGCAATGTCCCAACAATGACTTGGGGGAGATCAGGGAACTAAATACTTTTTTCAAATGCCTTACTCCTGAAGCATCCACGATGTTTAAAGCTTGTGCCAATGGTGCACTTAAAGACAAGAGTGTGCCTGAAGTGCGTGAGTTGTTCAATCAGATTGCTGAAGACGAATATCTTTTCCCTGAGACTCGTAAGTCTCATGTTAGAAAACAAAGGGGAGTTCTTGATGTAGATGAGGAGACTTAACTTAGTGCAAAGTTTGAAGCATTGGCCAAGCAGGTGCTGACTCTAAAGACAACTCAATTGAAAGCCCCAGTTCTTTCTTGTGGATTGTGTAAAGGGGAGCATCACACCGATGAATGTGCCATCACTACTGAGTCTATTCAGTACGTGAACAACTACAATAACAAACCTCAAAATGGTGGGAATTACTCTGGGAACAATTATGGTGGAGGCAACAGGCAATATGGTGGGAACCAAAGGAGTTGGAATCAACAACAGAATCAAGGAGGAATTTATTACCAAGGAAATGACCCAAGGAGAGCCACAAATGCACCTCCAGGCTTTGATAACCAAGCCAGTACCTCAGAACCAAGGAAGCCTTCAGTTGAGGATATGTTTCAAAAGTTGATGGAAAAAATGGATAAAAACGATCAGAGGTTTGGAGGCTTGGAAACCTCTGTAAAACATCATGAAGCCACTTTGAAGAATATCGAAATGCAACTTTGTCAATTGGCAAATGTTGTGCATCAAAGGCCAAAAGGAGCACTTCCAAGTGACACAATTCCAAATCCAAAAGGAAGAGAAGCTTGTATTGCCATCACCTTGAGGAGTGGAAAACTTTTGCCAGGCAACAAACCGTCGGAAGATAAGAGTGATTGTCTAGAAGAAGAGCAAAAAGAGGAAGCTAAGGAAGTTCTGGAATTAAGGAAGGAAGGTGAACAAGAAGTTCATACTAATGAAAAGAAAGAGATACCCGGGAGAGTAGGATATCAGATTACTAAAAATTCTAATCCTTTCAATTTCCTGAGTATGCACCAAAACCTCCATTCCCAGAAAGGAAGAAACCTTCACCTAAAAGAGGTCCTCAGTTCACTAGATTCTTGGATGTTATCAAGCAAGTAAATATGAATCTTCCATTAATGGATTTGGTGACTGCCATGCCCAAGTATGCAAAATACTTGAAGGATCTCATCTCAAATAAAGAGCAAATTTTGAGGTGTGATGTCCCCATGATGCTTTCAGAATGCAGTCAAGCTTGGATGGTGCATAATCTCCCTCCTAAGCTAAAAGATCCAGGCAGTTGTACAATTCCTTGCAAAATTGGTACAAGATATTTTTCAAAGGCTCTTTGTGACTTGGGAGCTGGCATTAACCTTATGCCACTTCCATTGCTATCAATGTTGGACTGGGTGGAAGGATTCGTCTAGTAGCTGTTACACTTCAACTTGAGGATAGGTCTTTGGTGACTCCTACAGGCTTAGTAGAGGATGTACTGGTAAGAATTGATAAGTTCACTTTGCCTTTCGATTTTATTGTTCTAGATATGGAGGATGATCCTGAAGTTCCTTTAATATTTGGTAGACCTTTCCTAGCTACTAGTGATGCATTAATTGGTGTGAGAAATAAGACAGTTACTTTTCGCATTAATGATGAACAAGTAGTTTTTGATGTCAACTATGCCATGAAGCATCCTTCAGATGTTGAGACTTGTTTTGTAATTAGAACTGTTGCATGTTCAATGCGTATGCTTGATGATGAAGTTGCTCATGACTACTTTTGCAATGATGAATTGAGTTTGCACAATGAGATTTGTATAATTGTGGAATTAGACAAAGAGGATTGCATGATTCTTAATGAACTTGAAAATCTTATAGAATGTTGTGTTATTGAGGAATCTATATGTGAAATGCAATATGAAGTGTTTGATGTCCAAATGGAAACATGTGTGGTAGAAGATAGGTTACACGATTCATGTGATGAAATGTTGAAAGATGAAAAATGCCCTGTTTCTACTAATACGTTTTAGATGAGAATCTATGCAGGAATGAGAAGTTGCTGCCATCCATTGAAGTACCTCCAAAGCTTGAACTTAAACCACATCCACCTTATCTGAAATATGCTTATCTTGGTGAGAATGAAACTTTACCTGTGGTGATATCTTCTACACTGGATGGTTTGCAAGAGTAGAAACTCTAAGTTGTTTTGAGGCAATACAAGAGGGCTTTGGGTTGGACAATTGCAGACATAAAAGGCATTAGTCCTTCCATATGCATGCACAAGATTCTATTTGAAGAGAACTCAGTTCCTGTAAGGGATAGGAAGAGACGGTTGAATCCACAGATGATGGAGGTGGTTAAGAAAGAAGTGATTAAATTGTTAGACTTTGGAATGATTTTCCCCATTTCTGATAGTGAATGGGTAAGTCCAGTCCAGTGCGTCCCGAAAATAGGAGGGGTCAAGGTGGTAAAGAATGAGGATTGCAACAAGGATTGTAAATGCTTGGAGGGTATGCATGGATTATAGGAAACTTAACTCAGCAACAAGGAAGGATCATTTTCCCTTGCCATTTCTTGAGCAACTGTTGGACAGTATTGCTGGTTTCTTGTATTATTGTTTTCTGGATGGATACTCGGGGTATAATCAGATAGCCATAGACCCAAAGCATCAAGACAAGACAACTTTTACATGCCCCTTTGGTACTTTTGCCTACAAAAGGATGCCATTTCGATTATGCAATGCACCTGCCACTTTTCAAATATGTATGATGTCAATCTTTCATGACATGGTGGAGGATGTAATTGAGATATTCATGGATGACTTTTCAATTTTTGGCATGTCATTTGAGAAGTGTTTGGAAAATTTAGCCAAGGTTCTACAAAGATGTGAAGAGACCAATCTAGTACTTAATTGGGAGAAGTGTCAGTTTATGGTTCAAGAGGTAATTGTGTTAGGACATAAAATTTCCAGCAAAGGGATTGAAGTGGATAAAGCTAAAATAGATGTAATCTCAAGACTTCCTCATCCCACCAGTGTAAAAGGGGTAAGAAGTTTCCTTGGCCATGATGGTTTTTATAGAAGGTTCATAAAAGACTTCTCCAAGATTGTTAGGCCTCTTTGTAATTTGCTGGAGAAGGATGTCAAGTGAAATTTTTGAATAGAATGTGTTGAAGCTTTTGACATGTTGAAAGCAAAGCTGGTTGAGGCTCCTATGATAATCACTCCAAATTGGGGTGAACCTTTTGAGATTATGTGTGATGCCAGCGACTATGCTTTGGGTGCTGTCCTTGGGCAATAGAGGAACAAGGTTTTCCACACTATATATTATGCAAGCAAGCTGTTAATTGGTGCCCAACTCAATTACACCACCACTGAGAAGGAGATTTTGGCAGTTGTGTTCTCATTTGATAAATTCCGAGCCTATCTTTTGGGCTCTAAAGTCATAGTGCATACGGACCACGCTGCTCTGAAGTACTTATTGGCCAAGAAAGAAGCAAATCCTAGAATAATAAGGTGGAGGTTACTCTTGCAAGAATTTGATGTGGAAATCAAAGACAGAAAAGGGTGTGAAAATGTTGTGGCTGATCACCTTTCTCTATTGGAGACTGAGGCTCAAGATGATTAAAGGATTTTGATAAAGGAAGACTTCCCAGATGAACAAATCTTCAAGATAGAAAAGGGATGTCTGCCTTGGTATTCTGAAATTGCAAATTTTGTGGTGGCAGGCCAAGTTCCTACTTATTACTCTCATGAACAAAAGAAGAAATTGAGAAATGATGCTAAGCATTACTTTTGGGAGGATAATGCCTTATACAAATCATGTAGTGATCAAGTCATCAGAAAATGTGTTAAGGAAGAGGACAAGGAGGACATTTTGAGAGCATGTCACGAGGGTCCTTATGGAGGCCATTTTGGTTCAGCCAGGACGGGGTTCAAAATTCTTCAATCTGGTTTTTATTGGCCTAATATTTTCTTAGATGCCAAGGTTTGGGTTGGACAGTGTGATAAATGTCAAAGGTCTGGGAATATATCCTCAAGGAATGAAATGCCATTAAATAATATTCTCGAGGTTGAATTGTTTGATGTCTGGGGAATAGATTTTATGGGTCCTTTTCCAAAGTCAGGCGGCAAGGAGTACATTCTAGTAGCTATGTATTATGTTTCAAAGTGGATTGAAGCTCAAGCTCTTGCCCACAATGATGCAAGGAGTGTTACAGCATTCTTAAAGTCACATATTTTCACACGGTTTGGCACTCCAAGGGCAATCATATCTGATGGTTGTACACACTTTTGCAATAAGCTTTTTGAAGCTCTCCTAGCTAAATATGGGGTGACAGATAAAGTTCTACCTCTTACCATCCACATACCAGTGGGCAAGCAGAAATTTCAAACCGAAAAATCAAGAGGGTTCTGGAGAAGGTTGTTAATCCTAGTCGAAAGGATAGGTCATCAAAGCTCGATGATGCCTTATGGGCATATAGGACAGCTTATAAGACTCCTATTGGAGCTTCACCCTTTCAATTGGTTTTTGGTAAGGAGTGTCACTTGCCTGTGGAGCTTGAACATATAGCCTATTAGGCAATTCAAAAGCATAACTTGGATTTGGATGGAGCTCAATCGAAACGTATGATGGACTTGAATGAATTAGATGAGTTTCGGTTCAATTCATATGTGAATGCTAAAATGTACAAGGAAAGGACTAAGAAATTACATGATGCAAAGATACTATCTAAGAGTTTTGCTCCAGGACAAAACGTTTTGCTATATAATTCCAGATTGAGTTTGTTTCCTAGCAAGCTTAAATCCAGATGGACTGGACTATTTACTGTTGTTAAAGTCAAGCCATATGGAGTGGTGGAGATTCAAGAAGAAAAGAAGGGTAATTCATGGAAGGTGAATGGCCATAGGTTGAAACCTTATTTGCCTCCAGAGGACAGGGATTTGGTCCATAGTGGGAATGCCCCTCAAGCATTATATCTCGATGATCCTATCATATCTCACTAAGACAGCAATTGGTCGGGCTGATGACATTAAACGAAGCGCTACTGGGAGGCAACCCTGATTTTCTTTCTTTCTTTATCTTGATTTGTTATGATTTCTCTTAGTTGTTAATTTTTAGTTTGGGTCTAACGTAGCAACAATCCATGGCACAATCTCATAACATAATTGGTTGGCACATTTTGCAGATTCTCAGAGGGATGCCTTCGATCAATCAGGGTAAGATGGGTTCGATTGTTTTCAACTAAGGTAAAAGTTTTTGTGGTAAGGCTTTATTCCCAGCCCGTGAACTTTCTTGCAGTTTTTAATGCATTATTGGTTTGGATGGTTACCATGATTGTGGAATAGAGACAACGAGCGATGACATATGTGTTTTGTTTTTAGTTCATTCACGAGTGGTTGTTTGTTATCTAGCATGGAAATTCTATATAGCACCTCAAATTCCAACTTCCTATGCCTTTTCATTGCTTTACTCATTTAGTTGGTTCTTTTGCTAACAATTTTACGTTCTTCGATCATGGCTTATCATCCTCACCAAAATTCTTATGAATATGCTATATTTAGTGAAAATTCAGGAACTACCTCACCCTCCTCTACCTCTTCTGCTGATGAGGAGCTAGTAATTGATTTCGAACCATCTCACTTTCCCCATTTTGTTAATGCCACTGCTGAAAACTTTTACCATAGTTTTATTAACAGAACAGTTATGATTGAAAGACCATTTCAAGATCCTTCCAGGAGATTTGAGGTTTTGATCAGCAGACATTCTTGGGCTCATTTTGCACGAGCCTCTGTTGTGGTGAATATGGACATAGTCAAAGAGTTTTATGCTAATTCCCGAGCTAATGGTGTTCATTCAGTGTTCGTAAGAGGGAAATATTTAAAGATTACCCGACATAGCATCAATATGCATTTCATACTTGATGATTTTCCAGGTGACACTTATTGTAGGTTGGTGAGGGCTGAGAACACTGATCACTTGTTGGCTGCCGTAACTTTGCCTGGTGCTACATGTGTAAGAAATGCTAGACATGAGGCTATGTATGTGTCCACCAGTGAACTAACAGCCAAGGCCAAGATGTGGTTACTGTTTATTAATTCTAAGATCTTCCCTACCAATCGTACTAATATAGCATCTAGAGAACGCATTCTTTTGATTTATGCAATTCTACATGACTTTTCTACTGATGTTGGGAAATTGATGCTAGAGTTCATCAAGCGGGCACAAAGAAGTGAATTTGCACCAATGTACTTTCCAGCTTTGTTAACGGCAATTACTCGTAGCAAGGGAGTTGATATCACTTCAGATGCTAATCCTCAACATCCTCTTGGACTTCTGGGACCTCCTCAATGGCCTTTGTTGCAAAAGGAAGAAAGATTAGCAAGAATTTCCCGAGGATTATAGACAAATGAAAGGACAGGTTCCTTTGTTCGTGTTTGTTATTTCCTTTCTCACGGGGACCGTGTCTTTCTATAAGTGTGGGGGGAAGTTAGATTACCTTGGTTGTGTTCTGAGAAGGTTGTTTGCCATGATTTAATTTGGTGTGGTTTTAAGTAGTAGTATTGTATTATTTTGGTTAGCATTTTATTAGTTATGTTGAGTGTCTTGATGTCGTGTTTGTGTATGTTTAAACCAAATTCCTGTTAATTTTTTGGTTTAAAAATTTTGGTTATCTTTGTTATGTTTTTGCCAATTTTCTTTTCGATTTCTTAGTCTCAATGGTGAACATTTGGCACATGCATTGATGATGGGCACATCTACACTCTCTGAGCATGAATTAAATCAACTGAAAAGCTGATGAGTTGTTAATGTCTACGTGTAAGTGTAATAGTGTTGAGAACATGATATTGAAATGAAATGAAGGAAAAAGGGCTGACAACTTGTTTGGACGATTTTCTTTTTATGAATAGTGGAGTTCAGAAAAAACTCACATGCAAAAATGAAATGTATCTAGACTTGGTTATTGTGCTTATTCTCTTATGATTTTGTTAGAGCATATTTTGGAAGTTTGCATGGTGAGGTGACCGAAGTGATAAGATGGTGTTGTTGTTGTTGCCTTGTGAGATATGAATGCATTGCTATCAAACTAAGGCTGAAACTTCACATGTCTTGGTAAGTTGTGGGACCCACATGTAAGTATATTGATTTGTTGCTAGTGTTGGTGAGAGACTTTATTGTTCTTTCTTGTTGACCGATTTCACTTATTGTGCTTATAAGTGCAATGAGTTCCTTTAACTTGGCACTGCTAATACACTTCAAGTAGGAAAAACAAGTCGGCACTAGCAAGAGCATATTGTTGACATTGAATTTCACAATTCCATTTCTCTTCAAAGACTACATTTTAGCTCTCCATAACGGTATGTCTCACTACGCTTGAAGTTTTGTGATTTATGGTTGTCATTTGAAGCATGCAAGTAATGAGTAGAGAGCATGGAAATGTTGATGTTGTTGCTTTGATTTTGGAAATGATGATTATACAAGTTAACATGATTGATTAGCCAAGGAACCAAATGCATGATAAGTGTGGGGGAGGTTTAAAATGTTGATTTTCAATTGTTCCAGCTGTGCCATGTTTTTGTGTTTTAATCATAACTTGAGCTTGGAATGTTGAAACTGCATGATTCTAGTCCTAGCATTTAGCTAACATGATAAGCTTCATTGTTTATGTTGGACATTTTGGCTAGTTATGCCTGGATAATAGACTAAATTGTCTTAAAGCGTGAAGTGAAGGTTGAAATCAGAATGCTGAAACTTTGAATCTGCCCAGTTTTACACCATTCGATATTTTGGTCATAAATTTCTCAAATGTGGTCCAAATGAGTTGATTCTAGTTGGAGAATTTAGCTAAGCGATAAGTGATAGCCTAAAGTCGTCTCAGCTCAATTTTACCCTAAACACTAATGTAGTAGCGTAAGTAGGGATCGTAATCCACAGGGAAGGCGTAGGTCAAGAAAATTGAGTAAATTGTTCTAAAACTCTTGTCATAGAATCTAAATACTAGAAAGAGGAAAATTCAACACAAAAGAACGAAAACAGAGATGCAAAATAAAGCGACAAGCAAGGAGGAAACAGATATCGTAGGATTCTTGTACCGGATGAACACAGGCCTAGTAAATCTATGCTATGCAATCAGTAAACAATTAAATGCAATGGAGACCTAAATTGCCTAGAAGTCCAAGCTGTGGTTAGCATGGCGACCACACCACTGCTTGTACCCCCAAATCACCATCTCCTCCCATGGCGAGGCCCGAGAATGGTGGAATAAGCTCCGCAAAGTCTCAACTCTCCAAGCTAACTACTCTAACATGCAAAGTCCTAAGAACTCCCATGGCGAGGCCCATCCTAGGGTTCACATATCATCGTTGTTAACACAGAAAGCTCCTTTTACACTTTTCCTAATGTTTCAATTCATTCACACTTCCTACGGCGAGGCCTGAGTCTCAGAATTGAGTTGATTACAGAGATCAAGTGCAAGGACTTAAACAATCACAATTTAGTTCTCAGTTCATGCAACTTCGCTCACTTTGATGAATCACTCCTCAATTTAGCATGTCGACCACAATTGAAGCTTGATCCACCCAAAAATAGCTAAGAATTATGAAATTCAACATATGTCTATGCATAATTCAAATGTGATTTCAATACTCAATAATTGGATTGATTGCACAGCATACAATCTACTAAATCACGCATTCATCCATTAAGAATCCTAAGATATCATAGATTTAGCCAGAAAACATCTTTCTCATTTCAAAATCAACAAATTCCAACATTGATAAGCTCATTCTCATTTAATTGGAAGAATTTACCGATTAAATCAAGAGAGATCTCGATTCCTTTGTCAATTGAGAATAAGAAAGAAGAATCAAGTCCAAATTCACAATTGGAGTTGAGATCAGATAATAAATGTTTAGTGAGAGAAAGTAGATCTAGAGAGAGAAAATGAGAGGGAGAAAAGCTCCCGCTAAAATTCAAAAGATAGTTCTAAAATCTATAATCCTCTCCCTTTTACATTAGCTACATCTCCTATATATAGAGGAGTAGAAATGTAACCAATATGCTAACTAAAAATATCTAAAGATATTACAAAAGTGTACTTGAAAGGAAGAACCAAAATCAGCCCAAAAATGTGAAAAGCTTCAAGCGAAGAAATCAGAGTTGTTTCATGCCTTCCTGCTTGCGCTTCTCACGCCTTCAGCTTCCCCGCGAGCTTACAAGCAGACCTGCCTTTGACAATTCACGCCTTCTTGCCTTGAGACTTCACGCATTCAGCTGCCCAGCCAAAACCTGAAAATCAGAAGCTCCAATACTTAGCCATTTTTCTAGAAACAAGAACAAAACACTTTATAGCAGCGACTTCCCACCAGGCTTTGATCATGATACACTATGAATTAGGGAAAACTTAAAACATGAAAGTTGTAACACTTTGTCTTAGCTTTCCATAGCACTTTGAAACACCCAATTCGGACCTAAGACGAAAGAGTTATGACCAAATCAATGCAGTGCAACAAAACTAAAAATCTTCATGGAACAAACCTTTAATCACTTAGTTGCTTTTCCTTCTTATCAAAACATCTCAATACTTTACTGATTTTCAAGACCAAAAGGAAACATTACACAAATTGCACTACGAGATGTCGTAGTGCAATTTTTTCCACCAAAATTCTTGCCCCCGACATGTCGTGGGCAAATCATTTTCCTTCAACAATGGCCTACGACTTTGTTCTCTCAAATTTGGCCTACGACATGTCGTGTCGTGGGCAAGAATTTTCCTTCAAGAATGGCCTACGACATGTCGTAGGCCATTTTTTTGTTCTCTCAAATTTGGCCTACGACATGTCGTAGGCCATATTCCTGTTCTAAAAGTTTGCCCACGACATGTCGTGGGCAAAACGTGCTTGGCTACCTAGTTCTTTCCTATGCCAATGTGAGTGCAATCATGTTTAGAGTGTGTAAATGTTGTGCCAAGACTGCTTGAGTAGTGTGCCATGGGTGTTGTGCTTGCTGAACTCAATTCCATGTTTCATGCCAAGTGATGTGCCAATGAGAGTAGGCTAAGTGATGGTGGTTCAAGGTGTATGGATGGCGTTCCAAGAATATGCAAGTGTCGTGCCAAAGTGTGCAAATGGTGTGCCAAGGTTGTGTGTTAAAATGATGTGCCAAGGTAAGTGCATAGTGAGGTGCCAAGTGTGGCAAGGTGGTGCTTGGCAAGGTGTGTTTTGCAAATCTTAGCAAGGTTGGTTTGGCAAGTCTTGGCATGGTTCGGCAAGGTGTGGCACGGTTTGGCAAGGTGTGGTGCCAAGTGTGGCAAAGTGGTGTGCATGTGTGGCCTGCCAAGGGTGCAAATGTTTAGGCAAGAGTGGCATGTTGTGTTTTGCACAAGTGGTGTGCCAAGGATATGCAAGGTTGGCAAGGTTGGCGAGGTTGGCAAAGCTTGGCAAGGTGTTGGCAAGGCTCGTGCAAGGATGGCGTGCCAAATGATACAATGCAAGACCATGTGTGACTTAGTGTTTATTCCAGCACCAAGCTCCACTTCCATGCCAGATTCATGCATCGTAGCCTCTGAATTAGACCCAGTGGTACACATAACAATTCTAGCTAATCCTCTTAGCTTTCCACCAGTTCAAGAATCAGCATCATTGGGTACCTGTAACTCAAGATATCATCAAAACACCAAAATGTGGCAGGCAGATAAAACCCTAAAACCCTAAAAACATGGTATTCAGAAAAGAAACTTATATTTCATAGTCTTGCACGCACAATTAGAAAATAGTTAAAACATAAGAAATGTAGTGCATTCAAAAAGATTTTCAGACCACCAAAGAACTCCTCAATTGGATTAATATTGAAGAAGTTATGCTCAAAACAAATTCACACTCAAAGCTGCCAAAATCCTAATTTGGCAAAATATGCATTTTCGGTTCCTCCATTTTCCTTTGGACAATTTTCACTTCAATTATCACCATTTTTGCTCTTTTTGCACCATTTGATCATTTTCATATTGCAAACACATAAATGCCTAAAACCTTCCAAAACATCACATATGCACATAAACACACAACAAAAGCCAAGCATTTTAACACATAATAGTTGGTATAACACCAACTTATCAATAAGGCTACGAATTTTGTGTTGGGCACTTTTGCCAGATTTTGTTAGAAAGTAGCCTTATTTCAGAGTTAAGGCCGAGTTCATGGAAATGTGATAGTCTGAAATTTCTGGAATCTAGCCTGTTTGGAGTGCCTCGGTTTATTGGCCATAACTTGCTTAATTTTGGTCTAAATGGTGTAATTCTTGTCCTCAAATTCAGCTTAGGATGTGCTTAATAAGTTTGCAGTAGAAAGTGTTGACTAAATTGAAATTCTTCGCTATGTTCTTTGGATTATTGTTTGAAGTGTCGAAGCTGAATTTTGCAAACTTAGTGTACAACATATTTCGAGAATGAGGTGTTGCATTTTGGTTATATTTTGGGTACATTGATCATTTCCAACTTCGAAAATTTGCCATGATATGATTGTGTTCATTTGAGGTTTTACATACTTGTGGTTTATATCTTATAATTTGAGAGTGTGGTATGGGAGGGGAGAAATGTGGTTTTGTTGTGGAATTGGAAATCTGTGAATAAAGGTATACGATTTGTATGACATGAGCTTTACATTGAGTGTTTGGGATGTTTTCATGTTCATGATCATGATTGTTTGAGGCAATGGAAGAATTTCAATGTTATATTCTTCATTGATGTCATTTGGAGAGTGAATCTTGATGCTTTACGCTTTGAAGGAAATTTGTCAAGATTATGTCAAATGTTCACACGAACTAATTGGTTTTCTTGGTTGTGATTGAACTTCACAGAATGGCCCCAAAGAAGGATTCAACTACTAACAAAGCTTCAACTTCACGAAGAGGTAAAGGAAAGGCTAAAAAAACACCAGTGGTTGACTCAGATTCGGATTATTGTCCTGATGAGGACTTGCCACTCTTTGAAGATCCACCCGAGTACACAGTGCAAGCCACACCTCCAAAGAGGAGAAAAGGAGCATCGAGTCAAGAACCATCAATATTCCTCCATGAAAAAGCTCAGCAAAGATGGGAGCAAGGGATAGGAATGAAAAAGTTGCATCTGGAACGAGCATTCGCTGTTGAAGGTGGTCCTTTTGAAGAATTGATGGCTTTCCATTGTTTTGACAAAAAGATGACCAGTGCTCCGGGGTTATGCAATACAAGTCTGGCACGAGAGTTTTATGCAAATGCCAAATTTCCGAATGAAGATGGTGCATTTTATGTTCGAGGGAAATGGGTGCATATTTCGAGTGAAATAATCAACAGTCATCTGGGAACACCCAGTTTTTCTCGTGATCTCTTGCAAATTTCAGAAAACGATAATAAATATGATTTTGCATTATCAGAAGAACTTGCCCTGCCAGGAGCAAAATGGGAGATGAATGCCAGTGGGGAGCGTAAGTATATACGAGGGGAGTGGTTGAGGAGTGATGTTAAGATATGGCTTATGTTTGTATTGTCTCGGCTGATGCCCAGTTCCCAATCCACCGAGGTGCTTCGAAGCAGATTGCATTTGATTTCAGCTATTCGATGGAAGAAGCCAATTGACGTGGGAAGAAAAATTTATTCTATTATTCAATCTGGGATTGCAATGGACAACGCGGCTTTGTATTTTTCGGTCTTGCTTGAGGAACTCTGTATGGCTTAGGGACTGGACACCGTGGCTGGAGATTGGAGAAGGAATCCAGGGCCTATTGGCACGCCTTTGTATATCAAGTATCAGGCAATGGAAAAGGAGTTGAGAAAGGCTAAGAAATCTAGAACAAAGAAGTCTAAGAGTAAAACTGGCCCTTCAGCTTCTGAGGCGGAGGAAGAACCACAGGTGTATGATTTTAGTGCTTTACAAGAACAATTCAAGAATTTCAACACTCTGTGGAAAATCGGTTCCAGGACTTCCAACAATCTATCGATAGGCGTTTCTTAAACATGGAGGAAAGGTGGGAAAGGTTGCATGAGGGCATGGACAATATGCATCAGGAGCTAACTTCACATGCTGCACTCATGGATCATAGATTTGATGATTTGACGACAGTGGCTCAGCAACAATTTGAGGTACTCTATCATCGGTAAATGATGATGCAACTGGAATTGGACAAGTGCAACAAGATGGCGGTGTACTACCATAGTGATGCTGGTCCCCCAAAACCAACACCAACATCCGCACAATTAGCTGGTTATCGGATTCCAAATTTATCAATGGATGTGGTTAGTGGTGCTGTTCATGAGCTTCCAGCGGGGGTGCCTACAATGCCTTCTCTTCCATTGTTGCCTACATTTGGAAGAATCCCTTCTATGCCTCCAACTCCGGATATTATCCCAAATTCTAAATTCATGCCAGCAACACGGTTTCCATTAATTGCATCTGGCCAACCTCTCGAAGGCCCTGTTCATGGCCCTTTCCATTACGTAGCTCAGTCTTTTGGTGTTCCTTCATTTGCTACAGCATCTTTAGGTGGGCAATCTTTCTCGTCAGCAGCTGTATTTGGATCCCCTTCTTCCTCGGCTCCATCATCATCATCCCAGGGAGTCCCCCCTCCTTCTTAAACCTTTACATTGAGGGCAATGTTTATTTCAAGTGTGGGGGTGGAAGATTTGATGTGTTGTTGATGGTTGGTTTGATGTTGATATTGTTTTGACTGTTTAATACTTTGATTGATGCTTTGATACTGTGAGGGGGTTCATATTTTTTTTCTCAGGATGCTGGGAGTTTTTTGATATTCTTTTGTGAAGTGGTGTTTTGAGTTGAAGTGGCTTGGACGTGTCTTGAAGTATGCTGATTTGTTGAAGTATGAAGTTTGCTGTTGAAGAAGTTTTTGAGAAATATTGTGAAGATGGTGTGTCTTGATTTTGAAGCATGGTCGTGTGAAGCCTTGAAGTGGTTTGTGTTTCTGGTTTGTTGATGTCTATTTACAAAGTTGAAATGTGGAACTTTGCTGAAGAGTAGACGATCTTGTTTGGGTGGTTCTGTGAAGTGAAGTTTTTGAAGTATTATGTGTGATGTTTTTCTTTTAGTAAAAACAATTGAGTTGAATAAATGGTGTAGTTTTTTTTAAGTATGAGGTAGTGATTGTATTAAGTGAATGTTGCAAGTTTATGTTGAGTGTAGGTCGTTGTGAGTATTAGTTGTATGGCTAGAATACTTTGTACTAGACTTTGGCTCTTTTGAAGTCTTGTTTAAATTTGTGGTTCATCAAGTGCTATTTTCATATTTGCATGTGAAAGTTGTTTTGTTGTCTTTGATTCCAATCTTGATGAAATTGGTACATTTTGTTAATCAAGGCATCATGTTAAAGTAAGATAGATATGCCATGTAAATATGTTCTTGGACATAGGAGGAACCTGTTTCAATTCATTCTTGTTGTTATGCATTATTTCGGATGTTTTGGATGCTCTAGCACATGTAGTTCTTTAGAGACATTCAAAAACTTTTAGTCACACAAGAAAGGATATGGAGAAAAAGCCTTTGGCCATTAGGAATGAAAAGCCGAAATACCCTTGGCAAGCATAATTGGGAAAAAATAGCCATAAAACCCAGGCAGCTTAAGGGAAAAAAAAGCCGAAAGACCCAAGGCAAGCACACCAATGTGTGTAAAAAGTAGAAATATCAAAGTGCAAAAGCATTTGAAATGTGAAATTAATTTAGAAAAGCACCAATGTGCGACCATTGATCTTGTGTGATTTTGAGTTTTTGAGTGTGGACATTGTGACCATATCTGCAAAGAGATGTTTTGGAACGTAAGACATAATGCATGCGTAAAGAATGGAGGAATCAGAGTTCCTCAGCACACACTTGCACGCATGACATTTTGGTCTTTATTCATCATGCCTTGTTTGATAATTTGTGCTGAAAGTTGATAGGTTGGAATTGAGGATATGTTAAGAGATTTTGATATTGCATGAAAAATTTGTTTTGATGAACTCAAATGAGAACAAGTCGACAGAGAAGCAGAGTCTAGTGCTAAGTGGTTGTGAGTGTGAGTTTGCATGAGGACAAGTAAGGGCTCAAGTGTTGGGAAATTTGATGAGTTGGTTTTATACCAACTATTTTATGTTAAATCTCTTGGCTTTTGTCTCGTGTTTGATGCAAATGTGTGGTGAATTGTGTTGTTTTTTGCATATAGGTGATGTACTGATTGGTAATGATGAAATGGTGCAAAAAGAGTGAAAATGAGGGTAAATGTAGTGAAAAGTGTCAAAACGAGAAAATGAAGGAACTCATAATGAATTTTCGGCCAAATTAGGGTTTTGGCAGCTTTGAGATTGCAATTTGTTTTGTTTATAACTCTTTCAAGTCTAATACGAATGATGTGATTTTGGTAGCTATGGAAAGCTCTTTGTTTTTACTTCAATTGTTATGTTCTAACTTTCTTTGAATTCTATTTGCTTACATGAGAAATAGGAGCTTGTTTTGTGTGCTAGGATTAGGGTTTTTAGGGTTTCTTCTTCATGCCACAGCTTGGTAATTTGATAAAATCTTGAGCTACAAATACCCAATTTAGGTGATTCTAGATCCTATGGAAAGCTAAGAGATAAATCTAGAACTTTCATGTTTGCTAGAAAGTCCAATTTTGGGGCTGAGGTACATTTATTTGGCATGGAAGTAGAGAGTTTGAATGAAATAAACACTTTGCGTGATCTTGTGTTGGCTTATGCACTTAATGCACACTATGCACATAACTCATCACATTTCACTCTTGCACTCACTACACTTCACTCACATGCACTCACTGCCCAACGCTTCACTACACTTATGCGCACATATGCACACTATCTCGCACAGTAGCACAACACCTCTCACTGCTACACTCGCACACACTCATGCGGCGAGGTCACCTAGCCGCATTTGCACTTCGCACAAACAATGACCTCGCCGCACAACTCTCACACAGACTCACGCATTTCCTATCGCACATCCGCGCACACTCACCATGCGGAGAGATCACCTCACCGCATGCTCTCACGTACACATGCACTAGAGCATTCAAACACTTACTTAACATTATATGCACATTCACATGCATAAATTTTCTCATTTCCTTTGCACACTAAGATTATACCCCCATGCATATCTTATAAGCTCTACACAGCAAGGAATAACCATAGCATTTGCTCAATTCATCACATATCATGTAATACACAACATTTCACTTTCGAATACACAAAACATCCTTTGTTCATATGAACTTTGCATCACTCACAATATATTATGTTCATTTGCACAACATTTCCACATTTATTCAAAATTCTCAAACACTCACAAACACTTCACACACTCACGTTCACTCTCATTTCATAACACTCAGAACACAAATTTCACGCAAGTCTCACAATTCATTTTCACTACTCAACACTACATCTCACATTTGATCACTTTAACCTCATAGCACTCTACATTGTTTATCACTCAAACACTCACAAAACACACACACTTGCACCTACACGGCGAGGTCTCGCCGCGAGACCTCGCCATTCACATATCGCACAGCGAGACCTCGCCGCGAGGTCTCGCCAGCAATCACACAACACAGCGAGACCTCGTGGCGAGGTCTCGCCACACAAACGCACAAAGTGGCGGGGTCTCGCCACGAGACCTCGCTTCTTTACGTTCTGGATTGAGAAAAAATGGCAAAGTGTGATGGTTTCTTTTTGTGTTTGCAGGATGGTGGAAGGCATGATCAAGGAAGGCCCAGAAGCGTGCAGTTGACGCTAAAGACGTGGAAGATTAAAGCTTGAAGGCGCATGAGAGATGTTGAAGACGCGACAAGTCGCCGTAATAAAGGCGGCAATGAGGCAGGGAATATGAGGGCTGTAGACTAAATTAGAGGCGTGCTTTTTAGAGGCTGGAAGGTGCTGGACTGTGATGAAGGTGCCAGAGATCAAAGCTAAAGGCGTGAAATTGTTGACTTGGGAATTCAAACACGTTTAGAGTAATTCTTTGCAATGGCGCTATTGTAATATCTTAATCATTTTTACGTTTGTGTAATGTTTACGATTCTTGTAACATCTATATATGGGGGGATCCGATTCATTATTGACTATTCACATTTTCCGTATTGTAACCGACTTTTTATTTTGGAGAGCGGGAAGTGTTCTTGACTGAGATCTACTTTCTCTCTCTACTCTCTCTCTAAGTTTGGTGCTTCATTCTGGATTCCGATCAAAGATTTGCTCTCATCATTCTAAACCTTCTGGAAATTGAGAAGAAAAGCGTTAATTCTCTTGGCATTTGGAAGCTTTTAAGACTCTTAATTGGTAAACTCTTCCAATTAATGATTATGAACTGTTTAACCTTCCAATTTGTTGACTGTGAATTTGTAATGGCGATTTGTTGCTAAGTGTGTGATAATCTAGGGTACGGAAGGGTGAATGCTTGGTTGAATTGTAAATGTGCAGTCGTACTAACAATCTAAGATAAGAAATTAACATTCTCAGTATTGAATTTGTAAAACATGTTAAGTTCATGCTTTGATCTGAATTTGATGAAATGAGATTTGATTTCGGTCATCATGCTGAGTTGAGTCTTAATCTGTAAGATTTGGATGAAAATCATGAATGAGAACTTGAGAATGCATGAGTTCTTAAACCTGTTTGAAATTGCATAGATCTTAGGGCTAGGCCTCACCATAGGAAGCTTTGAGTCTGTGTAATTCCGGAAACAAGGTGAAAAGAGATTCTCCTACTTAAACGATGAACTTACATGCTATGATCGGGCCTCACCATAGGAGATTCTAGGTGTTTATGCCTGAGTAATTTGAGTGAAGAGTTGTGACGGTATGGTTCTACTTCACCATCCTTAGGCCCGACCATAGGATAGGATGGTGTCAGACTAAAATTGTAGTGTAGTGACCATGGTAACTATAATTTCGGTCTCCAATTGTGATTCTTCTCATTTGCTTTGATGGTATATTAGTGATACTGCTTGTATGAGAAGTTGTATTCACCCGGAAGTAGCCTAGATTATCAGCTTGAATTTTTTGAGAACTTTCCTTTATTTTCTTTGTCTTAAGTGTGGGTTCATTTCAATTCGTACTCGTGTGGAGTTGAATCAACTTACTTCCTGTTTTATTTTGTAATCAGTATTATTGAGTCTTGTTTGACCTTGGTGACATTGTTGAGCATAGCAAGCTTCTTGAATCGACTATTTCCCTTAGGAACGAAACCTAGCTCACTGCTACTATATTCAGTGTAATTAGGATAAATTGACAAGCCACGACAACTTGTTATCACCTCTATAGCTCCAGTGTGGATAAAACTGCCTAAACTCCGTCTTCATTTGTTCAACAAAGAAGCTTTGTTCTCCATTGCATCGGCCACAGGTACTCCCATAAAGATCGACAGGGCCGCCGCAGCTGCTACCAAGCTCCTCCGTCCTAGTGAAGCTAGGATATGTGTGGAGCTTGATGTCCTCAAGGAAATCCCAAAGAGGCTGTGGATAGGAACTCGCGAGAAAGGTTATTGGTAGCAAATTGAAGTGGAGGAGCTTCCTCCTTATTACCCCACCTGCCAGAAAATGGGTCACCTATGTGACCAGCCCCCAGTAAAGATTCATCAATATCCACTTGATCGAGATCCTGACATGAAAAGGCTTGAGAAAAGGTGGATCCCAATTACGAATAGTACTCACTCTACTCAGATTCAGCCGAGCAGTTTTTCGACCTAATTTGGAGAAATTTACGATTTTGGCCCACTTTAAGTTTTCATTTCCAAGAAGGAATTCCTTAAGAACTTACGTGCGAATATTTTCATAGAATAACTATAAATAGGGCTAGGGTTACAGCTTTTGAGGAGGTGACAACTTTGAGAGATTTCAAGCAAGGGTTTTATTATTTGTAATAGCTAGGGTTTCATTCTTTTAGCTATTTTACGGAGAATTGAAGCTGTACGGATTGGGAACATCGTTGATTATTGATTTCATTAATTTAGACAAAGATTTCATCTACGGATTCACAATTCAAGGTGTTTTCTTCCCTTTTTAATTTATGATTTCAATATTGTGCTTAAACATTAATATCATGATGATGTTTGATTTAGCCATGCTTGGTTAAATCTATTGTGCTCCCGAGATTCTGAATAAGGGTTTGCGTGTTTAATTTACATGCTAAGTTCTATCTTATGGTCTTTGTTGAATATGTTTCGCTGTGTTCTTCATAGTTATGCATGATTTGGCCGGATTATGTATGATGAATATTTGTTTAAAGTGCAGTAAATTATTTAGAGATAACTTGCTTTAATCTTACATCTTACCGCAAAGGAGGATTTGAGTGTGTTGTTTGGAATCTTTTGTTGGTTGGTTGTGAATTTGTTAGATTGATTTTACCTTAGCTCTTGCCTCTCGTCACAAATGAGGAGTTAGGGGGATTAGTTTAGCATTAGCGTGACTGGTTCGGGCGTTGCCTCCGCCACAAAGGAGTTGTTGAACTTGAGGGTTTGGTTGAGTTGGCAGTTGCATTAGATTCTGGATTAATTAAGGAAGTAAACCTTGCCTCTCGCCGCAAAGGAGGGTTTAATGAATTAGTTAATATCTAAATAGGTAAAGTGCCTAAATCATTCCTTGCCTCTCGCCACAAAGGAGGGCGTGAGTTTTGTTATTTACCCTTGATTTGCATGACCATAGATAGGATGTATGCATGTGCTTTTTAAAATAACCCTAAACTATAATCTCGGGAGTACACTTGCTTAATTTGAGTTTTTAAATCAAATCACCTCCTTATTTTAGTTATTTGTTCTTTGGTTACTTATTATTTACTTTGATAAACAGAAAAACCAAAAATATTTTATTAAAATTTCAACACAGTCCTTTCCTCGTGGGAATGAACTTGCTATACTAACACCTTTTAGGGGTTGTTTAGCTTGATTTTTGATTATGGATAAATAGCAACCACAATCACAATTTTTATACATATATTTGCCTCACATCAAATTTTGGCGCCGTTGCCGGGAAGAGCAGTCGTGTTGGAATTTTTATTTTATTTTGTTAAATTTTAGTTTAATTTTCTTACATCCTTTTAGTACTGTTGCTATCCTTCTCTTTGTATGCCCCGGACAAGATGTCAAGGTCTAGCGGAATTTTCATACGACCCGAAACTTGCACAGACTTTGCGTGTTAGAAAAAAATTGGAGTTTGAAGCAATGGCTGAACCGGGTAATCAGGTCAATGATGATGTACCTCCAGTGGGTGGAAGTCCTCTAGGTGGAGCTCCCCCTTGAATACCACAAGCACAACCATTGGTACCGCGGCGTCGATATGGTGATCATTATGAGCCTCGAATGGACATCTTAGATTCACCTTTTATTGACAATGGAGAACACTTTCAAATCCCGCCGGCTTTCATTAATTTGATTCAAAATGGCCAAGTTTTCCATGGATTGAGAACTGAGGATGCACATGCACATTTAAGGACATTCCTTAAAGTATGTAACACGAGCAATCTTCCACATATCCCGCATGATGTTTTGAAGAGAATGTTGTTTCCTTTTTCTCTTCAAGGACAGCTGAAAGATGGTATGACTCTATTAATGGGGCACGAATTGAAACTTTTGATGAAGTTTTGAAGAGGTTCATGACTAAATACTTTCCTCCATCCCGAATGGACAAGATTCGAATGGATTTCATGCAGTTTCGTCAAGCAGAAAATGAGTCATTCACTGAAGCATGGGATAGATTCAGGGAGCTTTTTAATAAATGCCCAAACAGTGGGTTGGAGCCTGGAAGAGAGCTAAATTTCTTTTGCAATGGACTCAATTTTGATACTATGCATTTGGTAAATCTTTCTGCTGGAGGAAATTTGCGTGATAAATCACCAGAAGAAGTTGGATAAAACAGCCAACTTGGAAGCACAAATGACAGCCATATAGAGCCAACTTGCTAGTATTCATGCATCCTTGACAAACAAAGTCACGCCATCTTGTGGATTATGCCAAGGAGCACATCATATGGATGAATGTCCTCAAGTCACTAATGAGCCAGTTCAATATGTCAATTACAACCGGAATGCTAATTCAAATCAATGGAAACCATCCAGTGGAAATCAGTGGTCTCAAGGAGGACAAAATCGCCCACAGTATAATTCATCAAGACCAACTTATCCGCCTGGTTATGGAAATCAACAACACACACAAGGTGGTAATTCTCAAGCAACAATTGATGATGTTATAACTGTGTTGGGGCCAAGATGGAAAAGCTTTTTGGAGAATGTCAACAGCAACAAGCCAATGTGGAGAAAAGAATGGAGGTATATGATAGAATGTTCAAAGAGCATAAAGCTCTCCTTAAGAATATGGAGACTCAAATAGGCCAACTCGCCAATGAAGTGGATAATAGGCCAACAGGGACTTTACCAAGTGATACTTTTCCCAATCCCAAGGGAAGAGAGCAATGCAATGCTGTGACACTACGAAGTGGTACAGAATTGAAATCTCCAATTCTTGATGAAGAAGAATCTCCAAAAGATGATCAAGAAGCTGTCAAGGTTCAATTTGAAAAGGAAGGTTTACCCAAGCAAACCGAACACAAGGAAGGTAGTACAAGTAAAGGGAGAAAGAAAAATCCTCTAAGTGCCTTCAATTTTCTAGAATGTGCTCCACCACCATCCTTCCCTCAAAGGATTCAGCCATCAAAGAAGAAGATTATGTTTAGCAAATTTGCTGAGATGATTAAGCAACTCCATGTGGAAATTCTTTCGTTGGATTTGGTGAAGACAGTGCCTACTTATACAAAATTCTTGAAAGATCTAATTTCAAATAAGGAGCAAATTTTGCAATGTGAGGAGGTAATCCAATTGAATGAGGTTGGGCAATGTTTAATGAAGAAAAATCTTCCCCCTAAGCTTAAAGATGCAGGAAGCTGCACAATTCCATGTAAGATTGACACAAGATATTTTGCTAAAGCATTATGTGATTAGGGGGCTGGTATTAACTTGATGCCTTATTCTATTGCTGTAAGTGTGGGAATGGGTGAGGAAATCAAACCAGTGGCTATAACTCTTCAGTTAGCTGATAGATCCATCATCACTCCTATGGGTATCATTGAAGATGTTTCGGTGGTTGTTGATAAGTTCACAATTCCGGTGGACTTTATTATCTTGGACATGGAGGAGGATGAGGAGGTTTCTCTCATATTTTGGAAGAACATTCTTAGCAACTGGAGATGCTTTAATAGGCGTACGCAGCAAGACAATCACTTTTCGTGTCAATGGCGAAGAGGTAACATTTAATATGAATTACGCTCTGAAGCATCCTAGGGATATTAGTACTTGTTTTTTCATGGATGTGGTTGAAACTTCAGTTAATGCATGCATTCCCATGAAAACATGTAGTATTAATGATAATGACTCTTTAATGCATATGTCTAATTCTGACTTGCTTTTGATTGATGAAAATATAGCATTAAAGTTACAAAGTTTGGTTGATAATGCTTATCTTGATGCTTCCATTTATGAGCTAACTAATACTGTTTATGAGGAGCCTATTGAGGTGAGGCCAATTGAAGTCATTGTTTGCAGTGAAAATAGGTTGAAACCTTCAGTTGAAGAACCTCCAAAATTGGAGCACAAGCCACTCCCTTCACATCTCAAATATGCCTTCTTGGGAGAAAATAACACTTTACCAGTAGTGATTTCAGCTACCTTGGAACCATGGCAAGAAGAGAAGCTTATTATGGTACTGAAAATGTATCAAGGAGCTATTGGGTGGACTATTGCTGACATTAAGGGAATTAGTCCATCAATTTGCATGCATAAAATTCTTTTGGAAGATGATGCAATTCTAGTACGTGATAGGCGACGTCGATTAAATCCAGCAATGATGGATGTGGTCAAAAAGGGAGTGATCAAACTCTTGGACTTTGGGATGATTTATGCTATATCTGATAGTGAATGGGTAAGTCCAGTCCAATGTGTGCCAAAGAAGAGTGGGGTGACAGTGGTCAAGACCGATAATGACGAGTTGTTGGCAACCCGTATCATTAATGCATGGCGAGTTTGTATGGATTATCGCAAGCTCAACAAGGCAACCCGCAAAGATCATTTTCCTCTACCATTCCTTGATCAAGTTTTGGACAGAATTGCTGGTTATTTATTTTATTGTTTCTTGGATGGTTACTCCGGGTATAATCAGATCACTATTGACCCAAAGGATCATGACAAGACAACATTCACTTGCCCTTTTGGTACTTTCGCATTTAAGAGGATGCCTTTTGGGTTATGCAATGCACCAGCTACATTTCAAAGGTGTATGATGGCCATCTTCCATGACATGGTAGAAGATATTATTGAGGTATTCATGGATGATTTCTCAGTTTTTGGCCATTCTTTTGATAGGTGCTTGGATAATTTGGCTAAGGTTCTTGCAAGATGAGTGGAGACTAATTTGGTTTTGAATTGGGAAAAATGCCAATTTATGGTGCAAAAAGAATTGTACTTGGCCACAAGATCTCAGCTAAAGGCATGGAAGTGGATAAAGCAAAATTGGATCTTATTGCAAAGTTACCATATCCTATAAATGTCAAGGGAGTAAGAAGTTTTTTGGGCCATACCGGGTTCTACCGTAGGTTCATTCGGGATTTCTCTAAAATTACCAAGCCCTTGTGTCATCTCTTGGAGAAAGATGCGGTATTCAACTTTGATTATGATTGTAAGGCAACTTTTGATTTTCTAAAAGGCCAACTTGTAGCAGCTCCGGTCATCAAACCGCCCAATTAGGGAGCCCCCTTCGAGATTATGTGCGATGCGAGTGATTTTGCTGTGGGGGCGGTTCTTGGTCCAAGGACAGACAGAATTTTCCATACTATCCATTATGCCAGCCGTCTACTCGATCCAGCTCAGTGTAATTACACTACAACCGAAAAGGAGATGTTGGCAGTTGTATTTGCTGTGGATAGATTCCGTTCTTATTTGCGGGGAGACAAAGTGAATATATACACTGATCATGCAGCAATTCGTTACTTAATGGCCAAGAAGGATGCAAAACTGAGGTTGATTCGATGGGTTCTACTTCTACAAGAGTTTGACTTGGAAATCCGTGATAAGAAGGGAGCAGAAAATTATGTTGCCAACCACCTTTCTCGTTTGGAAAAGCATGAGCATTTGGAAGAAGATAGTAATGTTCAAATCAAGGAGATATTCCCAAATGAGCAATTGTTTCAAGTGGACGAAGCTGAAAAAGTTCCATGGTACGCCGACATTGCAAATTATGTGGTTTCACAACGAATTCCACCCAAATTGTCTGTCCAACAAAGGCAAAAACTCATCCACGATGCAAGCTACTATTATTGGGATGAGCCTTATCTTTTCAAGGTATGTAGTGACCAAGCTATCCGAAGATGTGTTCCTGAGGAGTATCAAAAAGAAATTCTTCGGTCATGCCACGAATCTGATTATGGAGGACATTTTGGGGGGCGAAGAACAGCTTACAAAGTGTTGCAGTAGGGGTATTATTGGCCCAAACTATTCCATGACACTCAAGTGTGGATCAAAGAGTGTGATGAATGCCGAAGGACAGGAAATATTTCATGGAGGAATGAGATGCCTTTAAACAATATTATGGAGGTGAAAATTTTCGACGTTTGGGGCATCGACTTCATTGGACCATTCCCAAAATATAATGGTCAGTCTTACATTCTTGTGGCTGTGGATTATGTTTCTAAATGGATAGAAGCAATTGCTTTACCAACTTGTGATGCAAAAAGTGTGGTGGGGTTCATCAAGAAGCACATTTTCACTCGTTATGGAACCCCAAAATCTAATATCAGTGACGGAGGCACACATTTTTGCAACAAGGCTTTTCAAACCTTATTGACCAAATATGGAGTCCGGCATAAAGTGGCAACCCCTTACCATCCTCAAACAAGTGGAGATATCAAATCGGGAGATCAAGAGAATTTTAAAAAAGGTGGTGAAACCTTCTCGGAAGGATTGGGCAACAAAATTGGATGATTCTCTATGGGCATATCGCACAGCTTTTAAAACTCCTATTGGTACATCTCCATATCGCATGGTTTTTGGTAAGACTTGTCATTTACCAATTGAGCTTGAGTACAAGACTTTTTGGGCATTAAAGGAATTGAAAATGGATTATGGGAAGGCAGCTGAGCAACGGTTGTTGGAATTCAATGATTTGGATGAGTTTAGATTTGATGCTTACCAAAGTGCATTACTCTATAAAGAGAGAACTAAAAAGTGGCATGATAAACGCATCCTACATAAAAAGTTCGAACCCGGGCAGCTGGTTTTATTTTCAATTCTAAACTGAAACTTTTTCCAGGCAAGTTTAAGTCAATATGGAGTGGGCCATTCAGGGTTAAGACAGTGTTTCCTTATGGCACAGTGGAGCTTCTAAATGAAAAGACGGGAAATTCTTTCATAGTCAATGGGCATAGATTGAAAATCTATTTTTCTCAAGGAGAAAAGATCTTACGCAGTGTTGAAAAGGTGACTCTTGAAGAGTCACCGAGGTAAGAATAAGCAACAGGCGTCGAGCTTTCGATGATAAACAAAGCGCTTCTTGGGAGGCAACAGAAGTTTATATTTTATATTTTTAAGTTTCATTTAAGTTTATTTAGAATTTAGGCTAAATATTCCATTAACTAATAGTCTTTTTGTGTAAATGTTTTGTTTTGTAGGTTGGTGAAAGGATTATGGGAAATTTGGAGGAATAAATGTGCAAAAACGTGGAGAAAATCACCAACGTCGCGACGTTCACGATCGCACGTCGCGACGTCCAGAAATATTGAAAATTTTGGCAGAAAGTCTCCCACGTCGCGACGTGCATGATCGCACGTCGCGACGTCCAGGTACGTTTAGTAAAAAACCCTAGGGTTCACCCACGTCGCGACGTCCAATGATCCACGTCGCGACGTCGGGCAAAAATTGTGTTAAAATCAAGAACAGAATCTGTTCTTCTTCACCAAAACCTCACAAAACCTAAAATCCTCTCTACTCAATCTTCCTTTCTTTCGTTTTTTATCTGAAAATTCATTCCACATTAGTGTTATAGGTTGAGATAGGATCACATTAACAACAAAACCACACAATTTAACCGATTATATTCCCAAAAATCGACCAAATTTTGAAATTTTTCTCAAAACCCACAAACATCAAAATCCGAATTTCAAGTGAAATTCGTTAGTGTTAGGTGGTTTCAATTCATTCTAGTAGGTCTTAGGACAGTGTAGAGGGCTCCAGTTCGTCACAAAACACACAAATTTTGCAATTTGATATTTGGTCTCCAAGAGGTAAATTCCGAAATTTTTCTCTAAATTTTGTTGCAATCTTGTGTATAATCGTGCTTTACATATTCTATTCGTAGTATTGAGTGAATTGTGATGATGAATGTATTCAAAGTTTGAATTGTTGAATTTTTGAAAAATCTGTGCACAGGGTTACATACTGTTTTGGAACAACTGTGATTTCTGTGATTCTGCTTATGAAATCATGATCCATTCTTGATAGAAATCATGTTACATTAGTCTGTGCTTGTGTAGTGTGGTAATTTCGGTGATCAATCAAAGCAAGAATTGGGTTGTTAAAGTTTTGGACAAGAATTAGACACGATTTTGCACACATTTTGCTCACTGGTTGAGCACATTCGTGTTGAGTAATAATGTTTTACTGGTACATTATAATCGTGTTGCAATGTTATTAAGCATTGATGTGGTTTTTTTGGGCAATTGCTTAGGATTGTTGGTTTAATATGATTGAGATATTACTGCATTCAAGGTGTTTGTTAAAATGCTTCAATGAGTTTTTCTCTTGAATTTGACACACCTTTTTATGCTTGAACATCACAGGAATGTCATGTGTTTGTTTCACTGATTCTTTGATATTCTTTTGACTTCACACCAACTCTTGAATGTCTTAAGGTTGTGCAAAATTGTGATCTTCAACTTATGTACATTGTGGAACTGTAATTGTTGTGTTTATGTGTTGTTATTTCTGTTTTTGTTGTTCTGTGATTAGTTGTTGATCTTGCAAGTGTGTAATCATACTATTTGCATTTTATGCCTAGTGTTGAGATTGTGTTTTAACTCAAGTGTGGGGGGGACAAGGTTAGTTAGTTAATAGCGTTGATTAAGTGTGTGAATTGTGTGGTAATTATCTTGCCAATTAGTTTATGGTTTGTATTTAATGTACTTGTATTGACAGGTATGGGACCACAAAGGACACTTAGCTCTACCGCTGGTGGTGCACCACCGCAACCACCACCTCCTCCACCACCACCGCAGCCCAATACAGCGGGGTTTGATGACTTCAGGTTTATGTGCTTGGAGGCGGAGACATTCCATGATCAGCATTTGGCACTGAAGGACATGGTCATGCAGCGAGGTATCCAGGTCACAGTCGCACCGATTGCGACTGAGATCATGAACCGACGATGGACACAATTTTGCCGTCAACTGGTAGGCGGCAATGCGACTTTTGTTCGGGAGTTCTACGCAAACTACCCTTATGTACAGCAGGGTATTTTGCGGATGCGAGGTGTCGATGTGCCCGTTAGTCGCACCAGATTCAACAAGTACTACGGGTTGACTGACATTGAGGGAAGTGCATACCGCACTTTATATTATCATGAGCCTTCGCGTCAGCAAATCTTGTCCACTATCACGGCTCAACGACTTGCTGATGTTAGACGGACGCACAGGATTTCTGAGCTCAAGTTAGCTCAAATGACCAAGGTCACCAAAGCTTGGCATTATTTCATTATTGGCAAGCTCATTCCAAGCATCCATCAGTCCTCCTGCGACGACGACAAGGCGGTTCTGAATTACGCTATTCAGGCAGGACTTTCTATAGATGTTGGGGAGATCATGGACATTGAGATCAGGAAGGCACGTCGATTTGTACGGACATGCCTTTATTATCCGTCGGCGATTACAGCCATTTGCTATGCTGCTGGGGTGCCAGCTTTGGGCACAAATGAGATGTGTGGAGTGCGTGATGTCATAACTACTGCAAAGTATAACGGATATCGGGTTAGTTCGTATGAGCGGCCAGGTCAAACCTGATGCGAATGTTGTATGGCCGAGGCTCCAACTCCTGGACCAAATTCGAATCTCCCACACAAGCTATAGGACCGTGTTGCTCTTACCAAGATAATCCACAACAAGAACACAAAATTGGATGGAACGAAATCAAAGGAAAAACGCTAGGAATTGAGTAAATCAAAACTTCACGTTTTATTACTAATGAACTTAATTTAACCTATGAAAATTCAATCAGTTAAACAAGTTAATTAGGCCTGCTCTTTAAATAAAGAACAATTGGTGTAATCTCCTATAGGTCACGCTAAAGGGGATTAACTACAATGAACAGTTAAATAACTCTTCAAGGCTTTGAACAACTCAAGGAGTTAATTCACGAATTTTAGCAAAGCTAAAAACTCAATTTTATTCACCAACTTATTGTGTAAAAACGTTACATGCATCTCCTTTTTATAGGGGATGAGTTTCGGCCATGCCAAGAAGGAAAAGGAAATAAACCCTAGTAGTTGCAAAGTACAACTTGACTTCTTAACAAACTAGCTAACTAACTAATCCAAGTTGTAAAAGGATTAGGTTAGACAGTTTTTAATGAAGAAGCAAAACGTGTTTTGGCTTCTTATTTCCTAAACTAATCAACTTTCCAAATTGGAAACGGAAACTACAACTAACTACCAAATCCTTGTCCAAAAAGGATTTGCTTTACTTGCCATTATCATGCAAGATAATTGGGCCAAGTAATTTATTAAACTACCAATTAATTAAAGCCCATTTAATTACTGTTAATGGACTTATTATTACAACTTAAAATAAATCCTAAAATTAAACAATGGCGTGATCCAAAGTTGGCTAAGCCCAAGCACGCCATCTTGGTCTTCAATATAGTCCATGAAATTTGAGATGGAAATCTGCCAGAATCCCGTCACTCATTTTGGCAGCCATATTCCACGATGATACCATCAGAATCTTGGAAAACATAAAACATGAAAGTTGTAGCTTTATCTCTTATCGTTCCAGGGCTTCTTGAATCACCAAATTCCGAGTTATATCTAAAGAGATATGTCCAGAATACCAGAATGTGGCAGAATCTTTCAGGTTTCATATTTGACTTTGGCACCATGGACATGGATTCGGCTCATTCTCATCAATCCCTCCCTCCTCGAAAAGGATTCGTCCTCGAATCTTGAAATTGAGCTCCAGGGTCAAACACCAATATCACGAACTCATTGCAAACTCGAGCCAAGTAAAATTGGGAAGATGCCAATCTTGGCCAACAAGAATATATATCCTGCCAAAACACGACAAATGTATAAGGTAAAAGAAAGTACAATAATCTAAAACAAGACTTAGAATAATTTCCTTTCACCAAAAGAATAAAACGGGCAGAATATGTATGAAAAATCGAAATACATATAGCATGATTAGTCTTAACAAATTTTGCATGAGTCATAATGTTGAAGTTAATGAATTCAAAACAATAATGCAAATAACTATCATGTAGTTTATGCAAATCAGAAAACCGAATGTTCTTAATTAGAGAACTAACCAAGACGAATTCACTAACAACATCCATTAACACCTTATTTACGTTATGAACATGTAATGTAAGCAAAGGATGTAAACATATATGAATATAATCATAAAGACACGAAAATTCATAACAAGAAAACATATATGCATCCTTGGGAAAGTGTAAATGACATGAACGTATTAAGACCTCTAAAAACATGCAAAAGTTATCAAATATGAGAGTGTAATTCCAAAGACTAGAATGTAAACAATCTATTGAATAGTTGTAAACAGAAAATTTTACCTCTTGGAATTCAAAAGAAAGTTGGAACGGAGATAACTTACCATACAAGTGTTGAGTTACCAAAGGACCTCTTTGAACTTGATGGATGTGAGCAAAGTCACGAAACAAATAATCAAAGGAATGAATAATCCAGCAAGTAGAGTTAATATAATTAACACTTGAATGAGTGCATACAAAGGATTGATGTAGTTCGAAATTATAATCAATAAGCTCAAAATATAATTCATGTATTAGATAAGCAACATAGCATGTGAAGAAACTATACATAAACTCATTCAATATAAAATAATAGGAATTTATTATTGAAGAATTATGTGAAATAAGTTGCTTTCCAAAACACAAATCATTGGATTTTAAAACACATGGTAAAGAATTTCGAACTAATGTTTCAAAGGTATATGAAAGATATTGAAATTGAGTCAAAACAGAATTCAAACTTTGAAAATCAATAGCATTGACATTAACAAAGTTCTTGACATTTAAACCATTGAAATCAATCAAGAAACTTTCATACTTACCTAACTTACCTTGCTTACCTTGCGGGAAACAAGCTAAGGCGGATTGGATTGTTTCGAACTCCATTAAACTCTTACGAACTCCAAAAACCTGCAAAACATATGTACTAGGCCGAGGCTCCAACTCCTGGACCAAATTCGAATCTCCCACACAAGCTATAGGACCGTGTTGCTCTTAAACTTTCTTCTCCTTGGCGGCACTCATCTCTTTACAAGCTTTAGAAATTCTAGTTTGATCTTCAGAAACTTCACAAGGTGTTGAAGCTCGGATATTAAACTTCTTACCATCTTTCATGAGTGAATAGCAACTTTTGAGATCATTGTAAGCACCCTTGCAATCAAGCTGCCACGGTTTTCCCAATAAAAGACAAGATGTTTGCATAGGACATATATCACATAGTACCTCATCTTTGTACCTTCCAATTGAGAGTGCAACCTTGACTTGCATTGTCACCCATACTTCACCACAATTATCACTCCATTGCAGCAAGTAAGGATTTGGATGTGGAGTGGTTTGTAAATTCAACCTTTCTACCATGAGCTCATTAGCAAAGTTAGAGCTTTTCCCACTATCAATCACTGTAGCACATACTGTACTTTGAACATTGCACCTTGTATAAAACTTTTGTACACATGCTGAAGATATAGTTGTAGCCTCCTGAGTTTCATCATGTGGTTGTATCAACTTTTGGAATGTTTGCATTAATTCATCAATCTCCAACTTAAGAGTATTATTACTTTTTCTCCCCATTGATTAATAAACCTGCAATGTTAGTGAAAGCACAAGAAATATATGTGTATATACCTCTCGGGTTCCTCACTATTGGATAGTAGGTACTCTCCTCTCTTTTTGGGTAGTGTTCTCTCTTGTTTAACCTAGCTACTACTCTCAATTAATGAATATGTGGGGTTATTAAGATTCACCAAAGTTCAATTCCTTTAATAGCAAGATCTCAATCAGCAAGTTCCACACACAAATTTTCACAAATCAAATCAAGAGATGTAACAAGAAATCACGTCAAGAGTGTTTAGAACACGTGAAAGTTATAATTTGATTTACCACCAGAAACTAAGAAATTCAGAAACTAGATTTCAAAACAAAGAGATTGGTTTTTGAATCAACTAATTCCGAGTTGTATTGAAAAAGTTATGGCACTTTTAATCCAAGGTGGTTTTCAAGAAACAAGTTAAGAACAATGTGTTCTTTTCAAAAATAAATTAAATAATTAAATAACAGAAAATAATAACAATAAATAAAGTCCGACTATTTTTTTATTTTAATTTTTTTTTTTTTAACTTCGGACAACAAAGGACAAAATTACACTTTTAAGGTTTGAACATAAACCTTGGACCAATCAAAATACTAGGTTCGGACAAGAACCTTAAACACCACAAAAATTAAGGTTTGAAGACAACAACCTAGGATTTAGGTTTAAGAATGTTTTGTCTTCTTGTCTTAACAACCTTAAAAACTTCAAACTTTATTAACTCACCAAGGACAATGAATTCGGATGTGCCACTTTAACAAGAATATCAAGATTCAAGACAAAGATCAAGAATCCAACTCAAGAATTCAATTTTGACCACTTTGAGTTTTCAAGAAAATCAAGAAGTTCAAGAAAGTTATCAAGAACTTATCTTTTTCGAGTGGAGTAAAAGTTTGATCAAAACTCAATATATGGTGGACAAGATAAAGAATCAAACGCAAAAAGAAAATCAAGAAACGGATAAGAATCAAGAAAGTTATGAAAACTTGACCTAGAAACCCTAGTTATGAAACCCTAGTTTGACACACGAAACCCTAACAATGTTATGACGTGAAAACAGCAAAGAAAACTTCAAAAATCCTACACTATGATTATGACAAAAGAGTGCAGAATTTAACACCAAAAGACAGCAAGAAAACGCAACAAGAAACAGCAAGAAACAACATAAAAATCGCAAAAGAAGATAGACTCAATTTAGACGATTTCGGGCAGAATGTATTGACTCAATGTTCATGCGATTTTGGACATAATTAAGGACTGAATTAAGCACGAATTAAGACAGCAATTAAGACACAAAAATGGCAGAAAAGAATGAGCAAAAATTATGGCAGAAACGACGTCAAAAAGAGCAGAATTCAGACGACACAACAATGAACAAATTCGGGCAGATTGTGAATGATTTGTTGCATGCGAGTTTGGTGATTTTAATGGGTGAATATGTATCGACTTTGGACAGCAAGAAGAACACCAAATAACAGCAAGAAAGATGCCAGCAAAACTGCAGAAAATTGACACAAAAACGGCAGAATTGACGCAACAAGAACAGAAATTTTGCGGAAGAATTGAAAACGGATTAACCTGAATTTTCTTGGGCAACAACTTGTTCTCTGATACCAATTGATGCGAATGTTGTATGGCCGAGGCTCCAACTCCTGGACCAAATTCGAATCTCCCACACAAGCTATAGGACCGTGTTGCTCTTACCAAGATAATCCACAACAAAAACACAAAATTGGATGGAACGAAATCAAAGGAAAAACGCTAGGAATTGAGTAAATCAAAACTTCACGTTTTATTACTAATGAACTTAATTTAACCTATGAAAATTCAATCAGTTAAACAAGTTAATTAGGCCTGCTCTTTAAATAAAGAACAATTGGTGTAATCTCCTATAGGTCACGCTAAAGGGGATTAACTACAATGAACAGTTAAATAACTCTTCAAGGCTTTGAACAACTCAAGGAGTTAATTCACGAATTTTAGCAAAGCTAAAAACTCAATTTTATTCACCAACTTATTGTGTAAAAACGTTACATGCATCTCCTTTTTATAGGGGATGAGTTTCGGCCATGCCAAGAAGGAAAAGGAAATAAACCCTAGTAGTTGCAAAGTACAACTTGACTTCTTAACAAACTAGCTAACTAACTAATCCAAGTTGTAAAAGGATTAGGTTAGACAGTTTTTAATGAAGAAGCAAAACGTGTTTTGGCTTCTTATTTCCTAAACTAATCAACTTTCCAAATTGGAAACGGAAACTACAACTAACTACCAAATCCTTGTCCAAAAAGGATTTGCTTTACTTGCCATTATCATGCAAGATAATTGGGCCAAGTAATTTATTAAACTACCAATTAATTAAAGCCCATTTAATTAATGTTAATGGACTTATTATTACAACTTAAAATAAATCCTAAAATTAAACAATGGCGTGATCCAAAGTTGGCTAAGCCCAAGCACGCCATCTTGGTCTTCAATATAGTCCATGAAATTTGAGATGGAAATCTGCCAGAATCCCGTCACTCATTTTGGCAGCCAAATTCCACGATGATACCATCAGAATCTTGGAAAACATAAAACATGAAAGTTGTAGCTTTATCTCTTATCGTTCCAGGGCTTCTTGAATCACCAAATTCCGAGTTATATCTAAAGAGATATGTCCAGAATACCAGAATGTGGCAGAATCTTTCAGGTTTCATATTTGACTTTGGCACCATGGACATGGATTCGGCTCATTCTCATCAAAACCCCAGTGCCATCACCGCAGCCATAGCCAGGGCAGGCGCAACCGCCCCCGCTAGTCCAAGAGCAACAGCAGGACGAGGTGCCCGTTCCTCCACCCCCACCCCGCCGTGTCATGAATATTGCGGGCATCCACACACGTATGGATGAGTTGAAGGCTATGATGACGCAGATGACTGATATGGCGCAGACGCACGCGACACATTTGATGAGAGGTTTGATCAGATGGAGATGGCATATGCCAACTTATCTCATCAGATGTCGCAGATGACTGATTTGGTCCGTCAGATGAGCCGACAGTGGCAGATTTCTAGCGGCGAGGGCACCAGTTCACATCCTCCTCCACACGACGACATGCAGCAGGATTAGGTCTTGTTTCTCTTTGCCCACATTGAGGACAATGTGGATTTTAAGTGTGGGGTGGAGTTTTGTGTTTTTTTTTATTTTTGTGCGTTTTTGTTTTTCTAGTTTTTTTTATTTTTGTATGTTTTTGTTTTTCTATTTGTTCTATTTTTATGTTATTTAGTTGTTATTTGGATGATTATTTTTCTTTTCTTTTGTTGTTTTCATTTTGATGTTTTCTTGTTATTTTGCACCAAATTGAGACAGTTATGTTAATGGATTTAGGATTTATTTTAATTTATTATGATGTCCCATTCGTATAGTTGTCCCTTGAGGTAACCTTAGCTCGTAAATACATTAGTCGGTAATGATAACTATTTGCATAATTACACCATGGTTTTAGGACTTTTTCGTGTAGTATCCAATTTTTTTGAAATTTTGATCTTGTCGTGATAAATGTTATGTTGCCAATGATTTGAATTTATCGACAGATAAGATGTGGGATAGGAAAGTAATATGCTATCTAGAGGGAGTTGGGTTTTTGATGGAAAGTTTAGCATTTTGAGTCGACCATTTTTATGCACTTAGGGGAACTATTGAGGGGATTGACGAGTTTGTAATCATTAAGTATATTGGTGTGTTTTTAACGCTTTGTTTAGTTGAAACTTATATAACTCGCTTAAAATGTGCTCTTTAATAAATGTGCTTGCGTAAATGTTTGCACTTAATGCTTTTGCATTTTTAAGCTTGTTTTGCTCATACTATCATCCCTCTATGAGATTGCTTTTAATAATAACCCTAAGAGAATTCATATGGATGGTAACGGAGATTATAAGCCATAAGACTCTGGCTTCATATTGTCACTCCTCTGCGAGACTGCTCTTAAACGAAAAGTTAATTGAGAACTTGCATGAGTGGGAATGGGTCTAAAACCCGAAGGTGAGACAGTACCCCAGGTGGATGTCACGGGATTTCCAATGAAATACCCTAATTATGTGTGACAGTCTGGGGGAGCGAGTGTTTTATTTATGAACCTAAAGGTTTGCTGAGCGAATCCTCATTTATATGAGTTTGATAATGAATTGTTAATATGTTAGTGAGGAAAAGTTGAGACGAAGACTTAGTTGTTGGAACCCTGATTTATGGCGTGATTGTAGATGAGTTATGAACTGAGGTGGAATCTATCGCACACACACACATGGTTTCTCAACGTGTCTAAATGTGCTTTGATAAGTTTTGGGTCGTATATTATGTGTACTTGACATTTGAATACTTGAGATTATGAGGTTCATATATGACATTTGTTCTTGGATCAAGTTGATGAAGTTGGATGCATTTTGTGGCTATGTGTTAGAATTTCATTAGGGTTTTTGTGTTAGATTTTTGTTTAGGTTTGTTATTTTGTGATTTAGTTTGTTCAGGGACGAACAAAGGTTAAGTGTGGGCAGAATTGATGAGGTGAATTTATTCACCGGTTATGTAGGGTTTATACTTAATTCTTCGAACGTTCTTGTACGTTTTTACTCGTTTTTGTGTTGTAATTGTAGGTTTGTTGACCGTGGTGTGCTTTTCGAAGAGGGAGATCATAAGGAGTCAAATCGAACGCAAAGTGGAGGAAAAATGGAAGAAAGATCGCGAAATTATTGAAGAAACTCTCCACGTCGCGACGTAGACACTCCACGTCACGGCGTTAAAAATGCGATTTTTGGTGAAATTTTTGGACAAATTTTGAGAAACTTCCAGAGAGCCACGTCGCGAAGTTGGGACCCCTCCCACGTTGCGACGTGCCGAGACGTCGCGACGCCAGATCCTCCACGTCGTGACGTGCGCGGACGTTTTGACGCGCTATCATGGACGTCGAGACGTCAGGGAATACGCAGTTTTCCGACCTAATTTGTGGAAATTTATGATTTTGGCCCACTTTAAGTTTTCTTTTCCAACAAGGAATTCCTTAAGGACTTATGTGCGAATATTTTCATAGAATAACTATAAATAGGGCTAGGGTTACAGCTTTTGAGGTGGTGACAACTTTGAGAGATTTCAAGCAAGGGTTTTATTATTTTTAATAGCTAGAGTTTCATTCTTTTAGCTATTTTACGGAGAATTGAAGCTGTACGGATTGGGAACATCGTTGATTATTGATTTCATTAATTTAGACAAAGATTTCATCTACGGATTCACAATTCAAGGTGTTTTCTTCCCTTTTTAATTTATGATTTCAATATTGTGCTTAAACATTAATATCATGATGATGTTTGATTTAGCCATGCTTGGTTAAATCTATTGTGCTCCCGGGATTATGAATAAGGGTTTGTGTGTTTAATTTATATGCTAAGTTCTATCTTATGGTCTTTGTTGAATATGTTTTGCTGTGTTCTTCATAGTTATGCACGATTTGGCCGGATTATGTATGATGAATATTTGTTTAAAGTGCAGTAAAATATTTAGAGATAACTTGCTTTAATCTTACCTCTTACCGCAAAGGAGGATTTGAGTGGGTTGTTTGGAATCTTTTGTGGGTTGGTTGTGAATTTGTTAGATTGATTTTACCTTAGCTCTTGCCTCTCGTCACAAAGGAGGAGTTAGGGGGATTAGTTTAGCATTAGCGTGACTGGTTTGGGCTTTGCCTCCGCCACAAAGGAGCGGTTGAACTTGACGGTTTGGTTGAGTTGGTAGTTGCATTAGATTCCGGATTAATTAAGGAAGTAAACCTTGCCTCTCGCCACAAATGAGGGTTTAATGAATTAGTTAATATCTAAATAGGTAAAGTGCCTAAATCATTCCTTGCCTCTCGCCACAAAGAAGGGCGTGAGTTATGTTATTTACCCTTGATTTGCATGACCATAGATAGGATGTATGCATGTGCTTTTTAACATAACCGTAAACTATAATCTCGGGAGTACACTTGCTTAATTTGAGTTTTTAAATCAAATCACCTCCTTATTTTAGTTATTTGTTCTTTGCTTACTTATTATTTACTTTGATAAACAAAAAAACCAAAAATATTTTATTAAAATTTCAACACAGTCCTTTCCTCGTGGGAACGAAGTTGCTATACTAACACCTTTTAGGGGTTGTTTAGCTTGATTTTTGATTAAGGGTAAATAGCAACCACGATCACAATGTTTATATATATATTTGCCTCGCATCAACTGGCCTTAACCAGCAGACCACAAGCAGTAAATAACTCAATTGATTTGGCTACCCCAATCAGAAGTACTGGAACCGAAAGTCGGGGGATAGCACAATCCGTTTTGGAGAATAATTTACAGGTCTTGGTGGTGTTTCGACAGCCGGAACAGGGGAGAGCTATTCCAATTGCAGTAATTTATCCAGAATCTCCAATTCCTGCTGTTCCTTCTAAGGGTCCTTCCCTGGACAAGTTATGGTTAACTGAAAAAGTCTCCCAATTGATACAGAATTTGGGCACTCCGATGGTGTCAAGGGATTTACAGAGAACAGGAAGCATTTCCAACCCAGCAAAAACGATGGAGGCTTCCCCAACCCGGACTTCGGTAGAGATCTCCAAGGAGGACCAAATGTTGATTCAAGATTTACAAAATCATCCCGTTGTTCCCTTCACTCTGCCTAGGACTGAGTAAGCTCCTCACTTGCGTATACACTGGCTTAAGAAGGTAAAGCCAAAACCTGAACCCCCCGATACGGGCTCTCATAGTAACCTGCTCAGTGGTGAGGATGGACAAAGGGATAACATGAAGGTGCAAGTTCACTTTAAGGAGCATTGCCAAACTCCAATTAAAAAAAGTAGGTATAACCTACGTTCCCTATCCAAAAAGGAGATCTATGAAAAAACAGAGTTCAAGGAAAAATAAAAAGAAAGAGGCAAGGAGAAATGCCCTAGAATTTTGTTACTCTGATTCTGATACACATATTGCGATTGAGTAGTGTCTGCAAGAACGTTTTTTTATTTGTTGGAATGCAGGGTGGGCGATTGGAAATATCTTTTGGAAATTTTTGCCGGAGTCTATATTGCTGCTATGCTTGGCTTCTTGAACCAATTTTGATTAATGAATATTCTTATGTGATTTGGCGGTTTAATGGGTCTTGTTTTCGACCTGGATTGCTTCTGGACGTAAGTATAGAAATCCGCACTTGATCACTTATTCATACTTTCATGATGTCTAATGTATGGTTAAGATACAGGGAATTCTGCTGCACTGAATGTATTTTTTTGTATCAGCTATTATAAGTCTTGTTAGGAAATGGTATGTGATTTTTGCTTGTGGTTTGGATTTGCTATGGAGAGGTGGTAGTCTGACTTTGCCTGTATGGAATAAATTTCGAAAAGGGATGTCTTTTTTCACTGCCCCCTTTGGCTGATGGCTCGTTGCTGAAAATTTGTGTGGTGTATTTTGCTTTGGTTCGATGGCCATGGAATGAATTCAGTTATGGTAGATGGCTTTGATAAGTGAGTTGCCTTTGTACTGGTGATTTTGATTGTTTGAAGAAATAGGCTTCTTGACGCAATGGGACTGCTCTTGAAAAGCTGGTCCTGCAGTATAAAAATAGTATTATCTTAGATAGGTGAGTGCATGATTGGCATTTCTATCCTGTGTTAATGCTGGATAAGGGGCTGCTTTTGAGGACTTGGTGATATAAACTCTGAAGTGGTGGTGCATGCTCTGAATGGCATCCATTTGGAGGCATTTTGGGCCATTATCGGTGACAGTGAATTTCTGTGGAGTCGTAATTAACGTGGTAAATGATACATGTGCACATAATTGAAAATCTCTGACTGCTCTATTTCGAGAAGTACTTTGAGTAATCATAGCTTAGATGCGGTATTTTGGTGGGGACGGAGAAATCTTGTTCTTTGGTTTTGACTGAAGTAGAGTCTTTCTCCTTCCCGTAGACAGCTATAACAGCTATAGGATTCATATATTGGAGCTGTGCTCTAAATGTTTTTCACTTATTCGGCATACAACGGTAAAGTTAATGCATTTAATTAGAATCACATGTAATAGAGTAGTACTCCAATTTTATTGCTTTTACTTTTTTGTAACGGTGCGTTCGGGAATATCCGGCACCGTATTTTGCTCACATACATATATATATATGCATATTCTCCAAAAAAAACCCTGCAAATTGGAGGTTTGGCGAAAAATTTTGATTTGTCATTTTTTTGACACTAATCACTAGAATTCATGTTTAAATTAAGGTCCGCGAAAGAAACAAACCAAAAAAGTCAAAATAAACGCGTTTTTGGACTTTGCTGTTTTCGACCAAAAAACCTTAAAATTGGACAAATGTCCAAAATTTTCGATTTGTCATTTTTAGACATTAATCACTAGAATTAATCACTAGATAGATCCGCATTGCAGAAGCAGAAATTTTAAATGGTTTTATTTGAGCTGAATTTAGAATGCTTAGATGAATTTGCCATTCTGGATTTGTTGGATTAGATTTGGGTTTGTTATGGTTTCCTATGCTATACTCATAGGGTTGCAAAATGAACCCATCACGCATAATCTGGTGAAATGTAGTTTTTTTTGGAGGTGTCAATGACTATTCTTGTTCCTGGATTGAATTTTATCTTGCTGAAATCTGTGCCCGACTTCTCTCTTGGAAAGTACGGCATTTTCATTTTCTTGCTTCTGATTTATATTGCTTCTGGAGGAGAAAAGCTGAATATGGACTCTCCCCCTTCAGATTTCTAGAATTGTTATCGATCAATTAATTTCTAGGATGGATTTATTGAGCTTTGCCAGGCTGAAGATTTAGAATTCATGTTGAATTCGCCTTTCTATTGAATGGATTTTGGTTTGCCTTGGTTGATTGCTAGACTGATAGTGAGGTAACATGAATCCATCACCCATAATTCTGGTGCAATATGCTTTCAATGTGCTTAGGGGCTGAATGTAAGACTTCCGTTCATGAGCTAAGCAGAATCATTTGATCGAGTAGGCTTGATCTTTTACTTTGATTGATAATATATTGACTTTTGGCTGCCTTCTTGTGGCGGTGGACTTCAAATTGCAATCACTTGAGGTCATAATGCATAGGCTTTAAATGGGAAACAGAGAGGTATACTCTTCTTTCGTTTTACATTTAAAAAAATCACTAAAATTCATGTTCAATATAAGGTCCGCGAAAGAAACAGATCAAAAAGAGTCAAAATGAACGCGTTTTTGGACTTTTCCGTTTTTGACCAAAAAACCTTTAAAATTGATTGGTCGTTTTTTGACATTAATCACTAGCATTCATGTTCAAATTAGGGTTCGCGAAAGAAAACGTACCAAAAAACTCAAAATGAACGCATTTTTGGACTTTTCCGTTTTTGACCAAAAAACCTTTAAAATTGAGAAAAAAAAGTCTGAAAATTTTTTATTTGTCCTTTTTTGACATTAATCACTACAATTCATGTTGAAACGAAGAGAGATAATGGCAAAGGTATACAAGACAAAGATCATGGGAATGAGCCACAGCCTGCACATTCAAGGAAAGAATCAGTAGAGGCAGATCCAGCATTTGTTCGAAATGTAGATGCAGGAATGGAGGGGAGCTCCTCCAGCAATTTTGTCGTTGGTCAGATAATCAAGGAGGTGGAGAGACCTGAGGAAGAGGGTGTAGAACAAGAGTCAAATTTCGAACAAACACTCGCAGTAACACATGCTTTATCCATGAATCGTGAAGGAAACAACCTGGGCCAATTCTTGGCTAGTCTTGGCCAAGTCTTGGAATTCATCCACAGGTAAGAAGGGAAAGCTAAGGAATCTTACAAATCCGGTGATCGCTATGTAGAAGCTATTGAGCAGATACAGCAACGTCAGAATGTCCCTGAATTGGATGCAAATTTGAGAATCAGTGATATTAAAGACGAATTGATGCGCACAAATAAAGACACTCCCATGTCCGAATTGGAAATGCTACAAGTCATCCCAACGATTAGTTGGGACGAAGCGGAATTAGCAAAGCTAGTTGCCCTAAATCTATCTAGCAAGGAGCTGCCAAAATGGACCATCTATGTTAGGGTTATGTGGGAAGAAGGGGAACCTTCGACACTACACAGAGTTAGTTCCACATCGGAGTTAGCGATCCTTCAATCCATCCCAAAGGCATCAGAGGATGAGGACGACGATGGTGAGGACCATTGGACGGAAAATAGTTATGAGGAAGAAGACGAAGATGTGTTTGGTACCTACCTTGACAAAATGGAAAACTGCCGGAAACCGCACAAGCCAACCAAGTATATGGAAGCTCTTATTAGTCCAAAAGCCAATGCCTACCCATGGAGGAAATTCAGGGATCGCAATCCTTGCATTTGATACTCCGAAGGCAAAAACTGGTCTCAAAGGTAACATTTTGCTTGCTGTGCGTGAGGGCCTCTGATTACTGATGCTAAGATCAATTTGGCCATTTAGAAAATGTCTATTTTATGAATGTTGATGCTGAAGTGACATGCTATATCTTGTTGGAAAGATGATATTTTGGCTGGGAACGATTCTTATATTGTGAGCTGTTTGACTAAAGGTAGAGGTTGGGATGGTACTAAGGGTCCGTGCATGTACTAGAACTGCTGAATATACCTTAATTGTTATGAATGGTGTGTGGTCTAATTTCATGGCATGGTTGCTTTTGCCAATGAAAATTGGATCACCATATTGTTTTATCTTGCTTGAATTTTCACTTTGATTGAAGTTAAAGAACATCGTTTACCGGATTGTGGAGGTGGGGAAAATGAATTTATATGAGGGTGGTTGCAAACAGATTCTGGATTGTTAGAATCTGTATTTTGTTTTGTCGGGTGATGCTGAATTAGAAACATCATGTGGTTGGAATCTAGTATGGCCACTTCCTTAAAAGTTTGTTCAAAGCCAGCAGGGTGTTTTGAACAGTTTTGGACTAGTATTGGATCTCTTTTGGAATGTCATGATGATAGCAATCTCATGTGGCAAGGGATTGAAGGATGTAACTGAAAAGGATAATATTGTGGGATCCCGGTTTCAAGTACTGGAAATTGCACTTTGGAATACATCTATTTGCTGAGCATACCTTAACATCTTGATAACGTGCCTGTTTGTCTTGGATTCTTTTGGACATCGTTGTACATATTGGGCAGTCAGTTAGTCTAATTAGCTGTTTGTAATAAATTTATGCAAACGGAGGAAGTACTCCGCGTTTATTCTTTTGTGTATTAAAATTCACTGATAGGAAGATAGGACGGCCTTAATTTTGTCTAGACGAAATTAATGCGGTTTTATTTTCCCTTAAATTAACAGGTAGGTCATGATGTACTGGAATTTTCCCATGTACGTGGTAACGGACTGCATGGGTATACCCAGCTCCATCTTTTGCGCTATATATATATAATTTATTTGTGAAAAAAAATCACTACAATTCATGTTCAAATTAAGGTCCGCGAAAGAAACGGAACAAAAAAAGTCAAAGTGAACGTGTTTTTGACCAAAAAACCCTTAAAATTGGACAAAAGACCAAAATTTTTTATTTGTCGTTTTTTGACATTAATCACTAGAATTCATATGGGTTTCAGACGAAAATCTTCCGGTGGTCACCTGATTTCAATCCACAGAAGGAACCGTCTATATCTCCGGTTTGGATTAATTTCCGCCTACTAGCTGTTCATTTGTGCAATAAGGAAACCTTGTTTACATTGGGCTCGGCGGTTGGAAAGCCAAATAAGTTAGATTTGGCGACGGTGGCAATGGAAAAAGTTTTGCATCCAAGTGAGGCGAGAATTTGTGTGGAAGTCGATTTTGTCAAGCCCCTTCCTCATCGGGTTTGGATTGAAATGCGTAAGAAAGGTATGTGGCAGCAGATTATCTACGAATATCTACCGGAATACTGCCCTAATTGTGCAAAGATGGGTCACGCTGAGTCAAAGTGTAACCTCAAGCAAACCAAGAAAGTTTGGGTCCCGAAGGAGAAGTTGGTACTCAATAGCAAGGATCTGCAATCTGAAAATTCATCTCCTAAGGTTATGGAAACCAGCAATGATGTTGAAGTGGTGGTACAGACTGCTCGTTCAGGGGAAACAATGATTGGTCAACGGATTTCTTCTGAGCTGAAAAGGCAGCAAACTAGGTCAGGAAATGGCTCGGAGGGGACTGAAATCTTAAATCCAGCAGATGTCGGTGGAGCTGTTCAAGCACTGGTGCTAGCATGTTCGCCATTGAATAAGGCAAGAAAACAGCTAGATCATTTTGTCACCAACCTTTTGCTACTTCCGGAAATCATTAATAGGAAATGAGGGGAACCTAATGGAGTTAATGTTTTTCCCTCTCCAAATAATGTACAAGTGATTGATCATCCTCCAATAGTCTCGAAGGTCTTCCCACAGATAGAGTCAGAGAATAGCGAAAGGCTGAACACGGAGGCTATCAAAGTAACCATTAACTGGGAAGAAGGAGAATCCTCAAATACGATCAAAGATAACTCCGGGACAGAATTAGATATTCTAATGAATCTAAGTTTGTAAAAGTCAGCTCTGCTTCGGATTTAATGGCCGTACAAGACATCACAAATGAATCTGAGTTCGAAGAAGAGGAGGACAACTGCTGGACGGAGAATAGTTTTGAGGAGGATCCACAAGATGAACTAAATATGCTCCTCGACAAAATGGAAAGATGCCAGAAGCTAGTTAAACATACGAAGCTCATAACAGCCTTAGTGAGCCCCAAAGCTAGTCTGGCATCGGGGAGAAAACTCAGGGATCGTAATCCCTTCATATGCTACTCCAAAGGTAAAAGGTGGAACTACAGGTGAGAATCATTAGCTATATGTTTCGCTTCTTGACCCATGATTACTGGAGTTTACATCAGTTGGCCTGTATGTGGATGTTTAATTGCTCGGGTATCTCTTTTAATGAATTAGGCTGAACATGGTTTTGTGTTGAATGTGGAAACATGATGTGCAATTTGCCTGTCGGCTGGGATACACGGGTCTTGAGAGGTTTATACTCTCTGAATTCTGGTGGTTGCTTGACTTTGAGGAATTAGAAATTGTGGATTAATTGGTGAATTTTGAGAGATTGAAAATATGTATTTGAAATTTGGAATGCTTAAAAGTATGGGAGATTTTTGCTCCCCAGCTGACTAGTGTAGTTCTTGAAACATGGTGGTGTTTTGGGAGATTTTGGGATGTATTTAAATTTGATACCTGGTGGTGGATTGTGCGTATGATACAGTTATGTGCTGGTAGACCAGATTGGCCATTTCTGATGAGATTGGCTCTTCATCTCTTTGACCCTGAATCTGGTTTTGATATATGGAAAATGTTACTGATTTATGCACCTTGATGAACATGTACTGGTTGTCTGAGGTTACCATATAGGCAGGCTTTTGGATGTGGTTGGCTTGTTTGATTGGCCAGCTTCGCATGTTTTTTGATAAGTTCATAAGACTGCTATGTCAGGATTCGGTATCCGGACCCAAGTTCATTTTGCAGGAATCATTTTGGGTTAGAAGTCAAATTTAGGAACCTATTCTCATCAGGATTCTTAGGCTCGGTTTGTATGGATCAGTCTCTTTGTTTATTTGTTCATCCAGCTCCTGTTGGTCAATTCTACACTTCCTATTTCGAAAAGACTGAGGCGGCCTACAGGGGAATTGCTTTCTAATTTCTGGCAGCTTGTCTTTGCATAATTTTGGATTCAAATGTAAATATTTTGTGGCTCGGCCTCTACTGTGGGGTGACAGACCAATTTGCATTTGGTGTAATTACTTTTGGGCTTCTTTTTGGTATATAAGTTGTGCTGCCGATTTTAATGGGAAGTAAATATTTAGTGCACACTGGTTACGATGCATCTAAAACAGGTTTGAGAGTGTCTAGAATTTGATTTCCTTTGTTGCACTCAAATTTTGTGGACTCTTAACCTCTACACATACCCTTAGTATTAGTTTGTTAATCGTGCATAGAAGCTTTTGGCCCCAAAGAGTAAGGGAGTAGTAATCCTTCTTTATGGCTTTCCTTTTGTAATGAGGTGTCGGGTATATCCGGCCTCTTCCTACTTTGTTATGATTAATAAAGTTGGCTGTTTTTAAAAATAAAAAAAATTCACTAGAATTCATGTTCTTTACCTATCTTGCTGGTATGCTGGGAGTTCTTTCCCTTTCTGTGTTGGATTTCTTTTGCTTACTTTGTTGTTGGATAATTGGGTCTCGAACTAACGTTGTAAATATGGTGGAATGAGGACCCTGTCTTGGCAAACCCATGAAGTTAGTAGAAAACCATTGTGAGGCTTGACTTTTGATGCATACAGTTTGGTGAAGAATGGAGGAATCAAGAAGCATAACAGACAAATTCCTAGTTGCTTATTCTATTGCAGATTCTACGGCTCTATTGCTTTGGACACAGTTTTGCATATTACCTTTTGCTTAAGTATAGTTTCACATACTTACAGTTCGTAAATGGCATAGGGATTCTTGTAGTGGAAAATAGAAAGCTATACAATACTTTTTAGAGTAATCCTTCTTCTTTCCTGGTTTTCATAGAATTACAAACTATGTAATGGAGTAGTACTCCACATTTATTGCATTCCTCTTACTTCTGTCTTTGTAACGATGTATTGGGTATGTCCGGAATCGTGTTTGATCATTATGTATATACTAGTTGTTTTTTCAAAAAAAAAATCACTAGAATTCATGTTCAAATTAATGTCCGCGAATGAAACGGACTAAAAAAGTCAAAATCAAAAGGAGTTTTTGGACTTTGCCGTTTTCGACCAAAAACCCTTAAAATTGGACAAAATTCCAAAATTTTTGATTTGTCGTTCTTTGACATTAATCACTAGAATTCATGTTCAAATTAAAGTCCGCAAAAGAAACAGACACAAAAGTCAACATGAACGTGCTTTTAGACTTTGCCGTTTTTTACCAAAAAATCATTAATATTGGACAAAAGTTAAGAATTTTTGATTTGTTGTTTTTTGACATTAGTTTCTAGAATTCATGTTCAAATTAAGGTCCGCGAAAGAAACTGACCAAAAAAAGTAAAAATGAACACGTTTTTTGACTTTGCCGTTTTGGAGCAAAAAACCCTTAAAATTGGACAAAAGTCCAGATTTTTTGATTTGTCGTTTTTTGACATTAATCACTAGAATTCATACCAAAAAATCACTAGAATTCATACTATTACAATAACAAGTCTTGATATCTATCTTGAAATGAATTTTTGTTCGGGCCTTTCAGCTGCCAACATATCTTCAATACTGTAATAGATAGAGAGCATCAGTGGTAAGATCAAGACACCAAATCCTTTAGACTTTAATGGGGAGCTATAAGCTTTAACCTGCAGGAGCAGCTTCTAACCAAACAAACTTGAAGCTTTAGTTCAAATCGAAGAGAGTGCTGCTCCACTAAGCAGAACTCTTTCTTCACAGATCTTCAACGGGAGTCAAACAGTTTGGTGAAGAATGGAGGAGTCAAAAAGCATAATAGACAGATTCCTAGTTGCTTATTCTATTGCAGATTCTACGGCTCTATTGTTTTGGGCACGATTTTGCATATTACCTTTTGGTTAAGTATAGTTTCACAAACTTACAGTTTGTAAATGGCATAGGGATTCTTGTAGTGCAAAATAGAAAGTTGTACTCTACTTTTTAGAGTAACCCTTTCTTCTTTCCCGATTTTCATAGAATTACAAATTATGTATTCGAGTAGTACTCCACATTTACTGCTTTTCTTTTTCTTCTGTCTTTGTAACGATGTATTGGGTACGTCCGGCATCGTGTTTTTCTCATTATGCATATACTAGCTATTGTTTTTAAAAAAAATCACTAGAATTCATGTTCAATTTAAGGTCCGCGAAAGAAATGGACTAAAAAAAGTTAAAATAAATGCTTTTTTCGACCAAAAAACCCTTAAAATTGGACAAAATTCCAAAATTTTTTATTTGTCGTTTTTTCAAATTAATCACTAGAATTCATGTTCAAATTAAAGTCCGCAAAAGAAACGAACCAAAAAAGTCAAAATGAAAGCGTTCTTGGACTTTACCGTTTTTGACAAAAAAAACCCTGAAAATTGGACAAAAGTCCAAAATTTTTTATTTGTCATTTTTTTACATTAATTTCTAGAATTCATTTTCAAATTAAGGTCCGTGAAAGAAACGGACAAAAAAATTCAAAAGAAACGTGTTTTTGGACTTTGCCGTTTTTTACCAAAAAACCCTTAAAATTGGACAAAAGTCCAAAATTTTTGATTTGTCATTTTTTACATTAAAAAAAACATGTTCTTTGTGATTTAGTTATGACGTGGTAATCGAAAAGCCATCCAAACAAACTGAGTTCCTTGACAACATGGATAAGTTCCAAAAGCCATCCAAACAAACGTGGTATTCGGAAGCATTACTAGGTCCCAAAGCTAGTGTCGTATCGGGGAGAAGACTCAGGGAGCGTAATCCCTTCATATGCTACTCAGAAGGTAGAAAGCGGAACCGAATGTGAGTCAAAATCAGCATACCTTGTGTGGTGGCCCCTGATTACTGGTGGTTATATCAGTTGGCCTGTTTTGTCAATTACTGTTGTTGGAAAATAGTATGCTACTCCGTGATTGCCTTAGCTTGGGCTGATTTCTAAGTAGATGTGGAAATTTAGGGGTTCTCGTTGTGATTTAGCTATGACAATTTGATTCCTTTATTGACTGGTTCATGCTTGAGTGGGAAGGGAGCAGGGGCTGCCTAAATCCTTCGGGTCAAGAAAAATCAATTTTGGTAGGAACCTTGTTCTTGGTGCGACACTTACATGGCTATTCATATTAGAAGCTGTAGTGGGTTTTATGATAAACTTCTTTGATGTGGCTTTGTTGTGTTTGTTTTGCGGCAAGTGGAGAACCTGTTCTGGACTGTTCAATGGGAACACTGGTTTTGTTGAGAATTTGTCGCCTACTATCACAAGCCCCTTTAACACTTTGCTAATTGATTTCCTTGGACTGTCTTAGATAGCCTTTGCACATAAAGGGAAGGCATTTCTTTTGACTTGGAAGTGCAGTAAAGTTTCAATAGAATAGGTTTTTTTGTGGAAATGTTGTAAATGGAGGAAGTACTCCACATTTACTCCTTTTGCGTATTAATACTCATAGATAGGAAGATAGAAAGGCCTTAATTTTGTCTAAACGAAATTAATGTTTTTCTATTTCCTTACACATATTGATAGGTCACTATGTATTGGAATTCCTTTCATGTACTTTGTAACGGACTGCATGGGTATGCCCAGCTCCGCCTTTTGCGTTATATATATTATGTTTCATTAAAAAAAACATGTTCTTCGCACAGTGGATCGGTGGTCTCAGATCTCCCAACACCAGCTCGGCCGCAAGATTCTTCAGTAGCTCCGATGCTATCTACAACAACGACTACAACAGCTACAGTAGTGGTCAGCCAACCTGCGGCAGCTCATCCACTAGAAGCTGAAGTTGCTCAGCCCACCACTACCAACAAAGTCTTGTCGGCCAGATCCACTGCAGCTGACTTCCATCCCTCAGCTCCACCACCTCCAGCAGTGGCTCCATCAGCTGGAACTCAATCCCTTCCTGAAGTCCCACCCCCTCAAGAAGAATCGAGGGTCCAAGAACCACCTAGAGCAGATATTGTGGTAGTTGCTCCATCTACCGTACCTAATTCTTTAGCTGGTACTGTAGCTGATCCAACCCCAGCATTTGTTCAATCAGTTGGCGCCACACCATTACTAGACCCGAAGCTAGCTGCTCCAAAGCCAATAATGGATGGAGTTGTGAAGGTAACCATGAAACAGTCAACAGAGAAAGAAGAAACAACAACCCCTCAACTGGTCTCTAAGTCAGGACTTCTTCATCTAGAGGTCAGTCCACAACAAATATTCAGGTTCCGTCAAAAGCCCCACTACAACCTCTAACAGTGAACACATAGAAGACTACAACCACAAATACGCCTAAGACTCGGTCTTATAGGGAGGTGGTGTCATCTTCATGGTCCAACCAAATTGATGTCTAATTTCTAGCAACCATAGCCACCGCAGACACTAGTATCTCCTCACTCAAAGGTGAACTGGCTCTTTTTATCTCTGAAGAGGAGGAACAGCAGCTGGCTCTTCCATTTAAGCTAATGTTAATTGGAAAATTTCCAAGGGGACGCCCATCTCTGACTATTATCAGGCAGACCCTTACTGCTGCAAAATTCCAAGGTATTTGCGATGTAGGTTTGTTAGATTACCGACATATTTTCCTTAAATTTGAGAGAGAATCTTATTTCCTCAGAATGTGGATGAAAAAAAGTTGGAATTTTAAGGGATTTCAAGCCAATATCTCTAAATGGTCTATCGATTTCATCCGGATAAAGAATCTTCTATTGTCCCAGTTTGGATTAAGTTCCCATTATTGCCTATGCATTTATGCTGCAAGGAAAAATTTTTGCCCTTGGTTCAATTGTTAGCAATCCCTTAAAGATGGATTTGGCTACGGCAGCCGCAGACCACATTTTGCGCACTAGAGAGGCTAGGGTGTGTGTCGAGCTAGATGTACTTAAGCCGATCCCAAGGCGGGTCTGGATTGGCAGTAAGGAGCACGGCCGTTGGCAGACATTTGAGGTGGAAGATTTACCCGAATACTGCATACATTGCAACAAACTTGGCCATTCTACCAATAAATGTAAAACGCAGCAGTCTGGAGCTAAAATTTGGGTTCCCAAAAACCCCAACAAAGAGGCTGTGCAACCGCATTCCAGCCATGAAGAAACTGTCTTTCACCTAAGGGAGAAACCTCAAACGGTCGTAGATAAAGTGCCACCTTCATGTAACGAGCTGCAACTGAACGAAGTAATTTAAGAGATCCCTAACCAAGGGATAAAACTAAGTCAAAGTGTGATCCTTGAGCAGGTTCTTGGTTCAAATAGCAAATAGCAGAATCCAATAGCGGAACAAGAGGCCCAATGGACTGAACTGGTTCAAAGTGAAATTCCAAGCAGCTCAGAGCTGGACCTTGTTTCGTTTAGTAAAGTGCAGTTTTCGGAACAAGCCGAGGCCCTAGCTACCTCTACTGAATTGTAGATGGTGGAATTCGAATCTGAGCATCCAACCCTTCCAATGGAAATGCAGCTTCAGCCTATCTTAGAAAGAATTAGAGAGGAGTCAAACAAGAATGTCCCTGAATTGGTGACTAGCAAAAGGCTGAATACGGAGGAAACAAATGTGACAATAAGAGGGTATGAAGGGGAATCGTTGCACATGAGCGAAGTTAACTCCATGTCGAAATTACAAATCCTACAAGCCATCCCAACGATTAGGTGGGACGAAGAAGAATTAGCAAAGTTAGTTCCACTAAATCTGCCTAGGAAGGAGGTGACAAAAGGGGCTATCAATGTTAGTGTTGTGTGGGAAGAAGGGGAACCTTCGACATTACACAGAGTTAGCTCAACATCAGAATTAGCGATCCTTCAATCTATCCCAACTGAATCAGAAGATGAGGATGATGGCGAGGATCAATGGACGGAAAATAGTCATGAGGGAGAGCCAGAAGATGTGTTTGATAAGTTCCTCGAAAAAATGGAAAACTCCCGGAAGCCGCCCAAGCTAACCAAGTACATGGAAGCACTTGTTAGTCCCAAAGCCAATGCCTTTTCAGGGAGAAAACTCAGGGATCGGAATCCTCGCATTTGCAACTTCGAAGGAAAATATTGGAATCAAAGGTAAATAATTTTGATGAGCATGAGGGCCCCTGATTACTGATGTTAAGATCAGATTGGCCATTTAGAAGCTTGTTTTTTGATGAATGTTGATGCTGGAGTGACATGCTATACCTTGGTAGAAAGATGTTGGTCTTGTTTGTAGATTTTGGTACATTGATCTAGTAATGTTATGCTACCGAAATTCTGTCTACTTTCACGCCTATTGTGAATATTGTGTAAATGGAGGAAGTACTCCACACTTATTCCTTTTGATTTTTAGAATTTTAGCTAGGAAGATAGAAAGGTATTATTTTGGCTTTGTCGAAAATAATGCTTTTCTATTTTCTCTTACACATATTGGTAAGACTTCATGTAAGGGAGTACCACTCCAATCTCTCACGTACTGTGTAACGGATTGTATGGGTATACCCAGCTCCGTCTTTTGTATTATATATATTAAGTCATGTTTAAAATAAAAAAAACACGTTCAATATAAGGCCCGCGAAAGAAACAGACAAAAAAAAGTCAAAATGAACGCGTTTTTGGACTTTCCCATTTTTTACCAAAAAACCCTTAAAATTGGAGAAAAGTCGAAAATTTTTTATTTGTCATTTTTTGACATTAAAAAAAAACATGTTCAATATAAGGTCCGCGAAAGAAACAAAAAAAATAGTCAAAATGAACGCGTTTTTGGACTTTCCCGTTTTTTACCAAAAAAACCAAATTTTTTTATTTTTGTTGTTTTTTTACATTAATCACTAGAATTCACGTTCAAATTAAGGTCCATGAAAGAAACAGACCAAAAACAGTCAAAATGAACGCGTTTTTTGGACTGCCGTTTTCAACCAAAAAACCCCAAAATTGAACAAAAGTCCAAAATTTTTTATTTGTCGTTTTTTTACATTAATCACTAGAATTCATGATAAAAAAATCACTAGAATTCATGTTCAAATTATAGTCCACGAAAGAAACGGATCAAAAAAAGTCGAAATAAACGTGTTTTTGGACATTTCCATTTTTTACCAAAAAACCCTTAAAATTGGACAAAAGTCCAAAATTTTTTATTTGTCCTTTTTTGACATTAATCACTACAATTCATGTTTAAATTAAGGTCCGCGAAAGAAACGGAACAAAAAAAGTCAAAATGAACGCGTTTTTGACCAAAAACCCCTTAAAATTGTACAAAAGTCCAAAATTTTTTATTTGTCGTTTTTTGACATTAATCACTATAATTCATGCTCTTTCCCTATCTGGCTTGTATGTTGGGAGTTCTTTCCCGTTCTGTGTTGGATTTCTTTTGCTTACTTTGTTGTTGGATAATTGGGTCTGGAACTAACGCTGTAAATATGGTGGAATGAGGACCCTGTCTTGGCCAACCTTTCATGAAGTTAGTAGAAAACCATTGTGAGGTTTGACTTTTGATGCATGCAGTTTGGTGAAGAATGGAGGAATCAAGAAGTATAATAGATAGATGCCTAGATGCTTATTCTATTGCAGATTCTACGGCTCTATTGCTTTGGACACAGTTTTGCATATTACCTTTTGCTTAAGTATAGTTTCACAAACTTACAGTTCGTAAATGGCATAGGGATTCTTGTAGTGGAAATTAGAAAGCTATTCTCCACTTTTTAGAGTAACCCTGTCTTCTTTCCCGGTTTTCATAGAATTACAAACTATATAATGGAATAGTACTCCACATTTACTGATTTCCTTTTGCTTCTGTCTTTGTAACGATGTATTCGGTACGTCCGGAATCGTGTATTGCTCATTATGTATATACAAGCTGTTTTTTTTTAAAAAAACTTACTAGAATTCACGTTCAAATTAAGGTCCTCGAAAGAAATGTACTAAAAAAAGTCAAAATAAACGCATTTTTGGACTTTCCCGTTTTCGACAGAAAAACCCTTAAAATTGGACAAATTTCCAAAATTTTTGATTTGTCGTTTTTTGACATTAATCACTATAATTCATGTTAAAAAATGCCAATATCTTGTTTGTTGACAATTACTTCTCTTAACTTTGTACACGGAGAGTTGAGGATACATATTCGATGGATATGGATATATGTGGTTTGAAATGCCAATATCTTGTGCTTATTAGACTGATCTGCGATTGCTTGGATTGGTAGAGCATAATTTATGTTGAAGCCAGGAAGATGCTGTCAAGGCCAAATCTTCTTATTAAGCTGGACATCAAGTATCATTTGCTTTCTACATTCCCACAAAGTGCAATCTCTAGAACTCACGTAGACACATAGGACTCTAACTGGCAAGTAGAAAATTATACTCTAGTTTGAGGAGTAGACATTTTCTTCATTCCGTGTTATACATTTAATTCTCAAATCATGTATTGGAGTAGTACTCCATATTTCTCGCTTTTCTTTTGTAAACGATGCGTTTGAGTTATATCCAGCATCGTATTTTGTTTATTATATACATATAAAAGCTCGGCTTTCCAAAAAAAAATACTAGAATTCATGTTAAAAAAATCACTAGAATTAATGTTCAAATTAATGTCCGCAAAAAAACGGACAAAAAATGTCAAAATGAACGCATTTTTGCACTTTGCCGTTTTTGACAAAAAAACCCTTAAAATTTGACAAAAGTTCAAAATTTTTTATTTGCTATTTTTTTACATTAATCACTAGAATTCATATTCAGAATGCATGTTTAGAATGCATGTTGGGAGTTCAGCCCTAAATCATTAAGGGGATGCTCTCCTCCTTCTCTCTTGAATCACCCAAATCCAGCCCTAAATCTACTCACTAATTTCCATCCGTTGGAACAATTTCCACTATCCAAGGTCTAGGTCATACTCCAACAACATTCAGCCACTAACCATCACACTGATCCACCACCAGATTTTACATACATACCCGACCTATCGTAGCTCATTTCAGACTTTCCACCGGCTCCGGCCATCACCCATCGGCTCTCCCCTCCACAGAAGTAGGATGAGGAAAGCAACGACAGATCCATCTACTCTAGCAAAGAATTGCTCGGATGTTGTCATGAGCAATCAAGAAAATCCTCCATCAGATCTATCCGATGATCCTCGACATCCCCCATCTACATCGAGACTCAAAACCACCGCCTATTCTAAGCCTCACCGCCGCCCTCCTCCACTCCAACTATCGAACGTTTTTACACCCCTCCTATCCCAGATCCCTGCAGCTAAAAAATCCAACCATAGACTTCTCGTGGCTCAAGGCAAGCGACCCATGGCAGAGAGTTTGTCTGCCGAAGAGCCACCTTTTCCACCCAAGGCTCCTATAGGGATAACCTCAAATTTCCCCCAACCTCCAAAGCGACCCAAGCTGCCAGTAGAACCCAATCTGAAACCAAAACAACCTCAGGCCACTATGACAAAATCTTTCAAAGAAGCTGTCTCAAGAAATTGGGCAAAAACAGTTGATGTTTCCTTTTCCCCAATGCCGATCAAACCTGTGTCCCTGTACAAAGGTGAACCTGCTTTGTTCATAACTGAAGAGGAAGAAAATTGCATGGCGCAGAGATTCCGTTTTGCCCTTCTTGGGAAGTTTAGCGTAGGAAGACCGCCGATGTCATCAATACTCAAGGACATCAACGCTGCCGGATTCTCAGGTGAATGCCACATTGGACTCATCGACCATCGTCACATAATTTTTCAATTCCAGATTGAAGATGATTTTCACAGGTTCTGGATGAAGAAAATTTGGAATTTTGGAGGATTTCAGGCAAAAATAATCCGTTGGTCGCCTAATTTTGCACCAGAAAATGAGCCCTCTATAATACCTATTTGGGTCAGTCTTCCCCTTTTTCTGATCCATCTGTGCACTAAATAATCCCTGCTCTCTGTCGGAAGGGCAATAGGAACTCCGCTAAAACTGGACATGGCCACGGCATCAGTTGAAAAAGTCCTTCGACCTAGTGAAGTAAGGATGTGCGTTGAGGTCGATGTACTCAAGAAGCTGCCTCACCGAATTTGGATAGGATCTGATAAGAAGGGAAAATAGCAGCTAATCACGTATGAAGACATTCTGCATATTGTACAAACTGTTCCAAATTGGGACATGATTTAACCAATTGTAAATCCAGTCAAACTACTGATTCTGTGAACCGGGCTTCTAGAGTATGGATTCCGAAGCATGCTGCAAGTCAGAGTAGGAATCCTTATGGGGAGTTACAAGGAGACAAACCATTGATGGAGTAAAGTGAACAGATGATCACAGCTTCTGAACAACTAGCCACAGCTTCTGAGCAGCTTGATCAAATTAGAAAACTTCCAGGAAGTAATCTAATGATGCAGGAAGTGACCTCTGGGATGTGCCTTGCAAATGATTTTAGTGGAAACCTAGCCCTTGTGCATCTGCCAAGAGATATGGATAAGCAAGCTAAGGAGGGATCACATGATAAATTGGCCCTTGTGGCTGCATCCACTGAGCTAAAGGTCAATCGAGAAGAGAATAATATTAACTGTTTCTTGGCTAACATAGGCAAATTTTTAGAGATCATCAACTGGCAAGCAGGGGAATCGGCTATTCAGGCTCCATTAGCAGCTAATTTATCGCCAAAAGCATCACAAAATTTCCCTGAGTTAGAGACTAGCAAAAGGCAGAATGTGGGGACCTTACAGCAAGCGCGGAGTGGATCAGAACTGACTGCTAGCAAAAGTTTAATCATGAAGACATCCAGCATGATGATATTTGAAGGTAAAGGGGAATCGATGCTTCCAAGTGCATTCACTCCAATGACAGAATTGGAAATTCTGCAAGATATCCCAACTGTTAGGTGGGATAAAGGGGAACTAGCAAAGCTGATCCCACTCAATCTACCTAAGAAGAAGAAGCCAAAAGGAACCATTAAAGTTAGGGTTATGTGGGAAGAAGGGGAACCATCGACAATACCTAGAGTTAGCTCAACATCGGACTTAGCGACACTTCAATCTCCAATGGTATCAGAAGATGATGACGAGGGCGATGACAAATGGATTGAAAATAGTTTTGAGGAAGAAGCTGAAGATGTGTTTGACAGTTTCCTTGATAAAATGGAAAACTGTAGGAAGCCGCACAAATCAACCAAATATTTGGAAGCTCTAGTTAGTCCTAAAGCCAATGCCTATTCAGGGAGGAAGCTCAGGGATCGGAACCCTCGCATTTGCTATTCAGAAGGAAAGGGTTGGCGCCAAAGGTAATAGTTGATCGTATATTGAAGGCCCATGATTACTGACGTTCACATCATTTGGCCATTTTCTGCTTAAGGGTTGTTAACATTGTTTGATTACATTTGAGTGCTATCCTGTCATAATTGCCTCGGTTCACTGGGATTGGGCTGAGTAGGGGCTGCCGTTTAGATTAACTCTGTCCACTGATTATGGATGTTGTACTGCTAATGTGAGAGTTGAGTTGTGGAAAGCGGGTGAATATAAAGGAAATGCTGCCCAAATTTTGGTAACCTCTCATGCAATTTTGTGAGCTGAATATTGGAAGCTCACTATTGGAATGGTTGGAATGGGCCTGATTGGGACTTCTCTGAATGAAAGGATGTTTCCAAATGGATTTGAATAATATATATTTGAAACATTGCTATTAGGCACATAGGCAGTCAAGACTATGTTTATTGGCTGTAAACACTTTTGTGTACATTTGTAGGAACATTTAGCATAGGGGTTGAGATTTGATAGAATTTGACATACCTATGGGTTTCAAATTGTTTGGACTCTCAATGCCCAAAGAATCCTAGGTTTGAAGTTCTAGATTTTTGGTATAGGAGCTATTGGTGTTGAAATGTAATGGAGTAGTACTCCACATTTATGGCTTCTCCTTTTGTATTGGGGTGTAGGGTATATCCGGCCCCTTTTAATTTTGGTTTGAATAAAGCTTAGTTTTCATTTCAAAAAAAATAAAAAAAATATCACTAGAATTCATATTCAATTAAAAGTCCCCGAAAGAAATGGACAAAAAAGTAAAATTGAACGTGTCTTTGAACTTTGCCGTTTTTAACCAAAAAACCCTTAAAATTGGACAAAAGTCCAAAATTTTTGATTTGTCGTTTTTTCACATTAGTCACTAGAATTCATTTTCAAATTAAGGTCCGAGAAAGAAACAGGCCACAAAAAAGTCAAAATGAACGCGTTTCTGGACTTTGTCGTTTTTGACCTAAAACCCTTAAAATTGGAAAAATGCATAAAATTTTTGATTTGTCATTTCTTGACATTAATCACTAGAATTCATGTTCAAATTAAGGTCCGCGAAAGGAAAGGACCAAAAAAAATCAAAATGAACGTGTTTTTAGACTTTTCCGTTTTTTGACCCAAAAACCCTTAAAATTGGACAAAAGGTCAAAAATTTTTATTTGTCGTTTTGTGACATTAATCACTAGAATTCATGTTCAAATTAAGATCCGCAAAAGAAACGAAACAAAAAAGTCAAAATGAACGTGTTTTTAGACTTTTCCGTTTTTTGACCAAAAAACCCTTAAAATTGGACAAAACTCCAAAATTTTTGATTTGTCGTTTTTTGACATTAATCACTACAATTCATGTCCATTTGTTGGTATGGATTAATTTCCCTTTGCTTCCTGTCCATTTGTGCAATAAAGAAACCTTGTATACTCTGGAATCAGTGATAGAAAAACCTCTCAAGATTGATTTGGCGACGGCAGCCATGGAGAAGTATTACGTCCTAGTGAGGCGAGAATTTGCATTGAAGTGGATGTTCTCAAGGCCCTTCCTCACCGGGTCTGGATTGACACGCGGAAGACAGGTATGTGCCAACAGATTATTTATGAAGACTTACCGGAATACTGTACATGCTATGCAAAGATGGGTCATTCTGGTTCAAAGTGTAAAATTAAACAAAAAAGTAAAGTTTGGGTTCCGAAGAAGAAGATGGTGGATAACAATAAGGGCCAACAGGAAATCAGGTTTGGTTCTGTACAGTCAGGACCTGATTCTGAGGAGGAATTCCCACAGGGGGGAAGGCAGTTAATCAGGCTAGCCAGGAGGTGAAAGGGCATCCAAAATCCTGTCCATGATCATGTCCTCAGGGTAGTGTTTTGACAATACCAGAAGTGGTAGACGGTGGTGATCAAGCTTTAGTAGTGTCAGCAGAACCGCTATTGAATCAGCCAGGAGAAAAATTTGGCCAATTTTTGGCCATTCTTGGGCAATTCTTGGAATTCATTTACAGGAAAGAGGGGGGTCCCGAAGAACCTCCTGCCCTCCCCTCTCCTGCCAGTGCTTCTTCGGGAAAAGGACATATAATTGAAATTCTTGATGGCACTCCCAAGGACCCTTCTCATATGGAACCCCCAAATAAGATGAATAAGGAGGCAATTCCAGTGACAATTAGCTAGGAAGAAGGAGAATCATCAAACATACAAAAAGGCAATCCCAGGACAGAGCTAGAAATAATACAAGCCATCCAAACGATTAGGTGGGATGAAGGGGAGCTGCATTATTTGAACAAAGTTTGCTCCATATCAGATTTAGCTGCATTACAAGCTATCCCAATTGACCCCGAAGCGGAGGATGATGGAGAAGACCACTGGACGGAGAATAGCTTTGAGGAGGATCCACCAGATGAGCTAAACTTGTTCCTTGATGAAATGGATAGACACCAGAAGCCAGCCAAACAAACGAAGCTTATGGCAGCCTTAGTGAGCCCAAAAGCTAGCCTCACATCGGGAAGGAAACTTAGGGAACATAATCCCTTCATATGTTATTCGGAAGGTAAAAAATGGAAATTTAGGTGAGACATGTATGCTCAATTCCTTGGTGTGATGGCTCCTGACTACCGGAGGTTAGATCAGATTGGCGTGTTTCAATTTTAAAATGTTTCACATTCCTTTAGTGATCTTTATCTGCTGAGCATATTAACCTGTTGAAATTGTGAAAATGTGGTCCGAATGTCGTGAAGGATCTGAAATAGATAGAAATGGCAATCAGTCGCTGAGCAATCGTGGAAGGGAGATTGGCTTTTGGACAGGATGTTTTTAGGCCACTGCTGAAACTATTATGCTTTTATACTGCTCTGTTTCACGTTTGAATCTTAGTAGACATCATGTTCTCGTGATTATCTTTCCCTCTTCTACTGCTGTCTGTTTAAACAGATTGAGTAGTTGCCTCCTGGTTATGTGCGGGATCAGTTGTGGGGACTTGCTGGATGAGAGGCAAAGTGTAATTTAAATGATAATGGTCTCCTGAATCGGGATTTTTATGCTGGGAGAGTATGGGGATAGTTGCTTTGGATTCTCCTTACTTCCTGATTTTGTTTTCTGTCTCAATGGCTGATGAATATGGTTTGGAGATTAGCTATTGAATAGCCATTGGTTCTGCTGGTTTTTTGATATCGGTGGACTGGTTTTTTGGATTCTCCTTACGCCTTGGCATGCGGCTGATAAATATATGCTTGTTTTGGTTTTGTACTTGCCTATGTCATTGACTGTTGGTGGTCTTTAGGATATGAAGCTGACTATTGCGGGAATAGGCTAGGCTGCCTACTGGCAATCTTATAGAACAACCTGCAAAGTTAATTTAAACTCTTTTGTAGAGCTTGGATATGTCTGCTACATGTGATGGAACTGGACAACTTTTCTTGCTCTAATTTCCTTTTGATTCCATTTAATCTTCATGTAAATGTTTCACGTATTTGGTTTGAGGTGGAAATTAGAAAGACTTACTCTGGTTATGACCTATAGTAATCGCTTTCTTCTTTTCCCGGTATTCTTTCAGTCCACATTTTGTAATGGAGTAGTGCTCCGTGTTTACTGTTTTTACCACTTTTTGTAACAATGTGTAAGGTTATGTCCTACATCGTGTTTTGGAAATTATGTATATAACGCCGGATTTCTGAAAAAAAAAAAAAAAAAAATCACTACAATTCATGTTCAAATTAAGGTCCGCGAAAGAAACGGAACAAAAAAAGTCAAAATGAACGCGTTTTTGACCCAAAAACCCTTATAATTGGACAAAAGTTCAAAATTTTTGATTTGTCTTTTTTTGACATTAATCACTAGAATTCATGTAAATATTCATTACCATAAGATTCGACATTCTCTCTCTAAAAATTCTCTCGTCCTTCTCTCTAACCACCTGAGATAATTTTCAAGGGCCTTCTAGATTTAAAGTTGGAAGGCCCGACCCACTTAATCTAAACTTGTTCAATTGAGCATTTAGCGAGATTTGTTGGAATCCATCGCCAGATTCTTAAATCCATTCGATCTGTTCGTCATCATACTGTTCAGCTGTTGATTGAAGCCATACATCCTAATATAGCAAGTGGGAGCTTCCAAGCAGTATCAGCGACAAAGGATCACAACCCACGCCAGATTCGCACTCCACACGAGGACCAGCTTCACCATCTACTGATTGAAGTCAACCAGCTCCGAGTAGATCTGATGCCTCCCACCAGAGAAGATTTGAGCTTGATCGGATCCGAGATTCCTCCGAAGTCTTCATCGAAGTCCATCGGGAGTCTTCCGGTGCAATCATTTACTCTAAGGGTCTCTGGGTTAGATGATCGGGGCCCTAATCTGCGGTCCAATATATAAAATTATTAAGACTATTTGCCTGAATTGTTGCCTCTCAGATGAACTTGCTTTGTTGTTTGGAGGATACCAGTTCTCAAATTAGGCTAAGGTCATTTCTCATTGGTAGCTGCAATGCACAGGAGCTTCAAGAGTAAGAACTTCGTCTCTCGGGCTTGACAATCGAGAGCAACTTTACCCGATGCAAACATCCGATCTTCAGCTCAGACTTGCTGAGAAGGAATTTATGGCGACCGACATTCATAGATCCGATCTTCCCTTCAGATCTATAACCCGGTAAACCCATCACGGACGAAGAGGAAGTTCTGGCGGCCGTAGCTTCAAAGATCCGACCTTCAACCCACCAGTCCTTCAACCCTCATCTACTTCCAAGATAAGCTTCTCACCACTTCAAATCTTAGATCTTCAACTCTATGAGAAAGCTCGGGTTCCCGACCCCTGAAGAAGGAACTGAGGCAAATTGATTCACTAACTGTAATTTTGTTGAAGCTCTCAAATGTGAGCCTCTGATGTCCGGGTCCAAGTTTCACCTGTTCTGATTTTTTGATGTGTCGACCTCCCATTGAACATTTGCTCCGTGCTCCGAGCTTCACACTTCACTTTCCGATGGTAAGTAAGGAAGCCCCTATTTTGCTTGTAACTATTTATATCGTGGGAGGAATCCCCATTTGACGGTGAACTATCATTCTATCCGCATTTGCTGGGCGGTGTTGTTTGAGCATTGAAGCTCTGCCGAGTGATTTGATGATTTGGTTGTTGGATTTTGGGTTCGATTAGCAAACTTAATCCTCTTCATAGACTTTGGTGAAATGGGTTTTTTTGAGGCATGGAAACAAAGAACTTAAATGTCAAGATTCTACTTTTGGTTTTGTTTGCCACTATTAAAAGTGGACTTTTAGTTCTGCGTTTTCAATTTCGGATGATTATGGACTTTCAGGCTGTTTTCTTAACTTTGTTGGACGGCTGTGTTCAGTGTTGTGAGCTATGGCGTACTGTGATTAATGTCAACACTGGCTTTTGGTTTTTGGAACTGTGGTACATGTTCTGGTTTGAGGATTTTTATTTTGTTTTGAGGAAAGATGAACTGTACCTTTGCTGCTATTCTTCTTGCCTTGTTCTGTTCTTATAGTGCGCTCATTGACGAAATTACAAAGGCAAAACCACATAATCCATATGTGAGTGACTACTGAATTTGGAACTAATTGTGTCTATGACTTTGAAATCAATGCATTTGCTTATGACCGAGGACCTCCATGGCCGGGAGATGGAGGTTTGCGGTGATCGGTTTCCTGGCTATGGATTTGGATTTCATTGCTTCTAAACTAATTCTTGGATTAGTAACTTTCTTGCACAAGCTTGGTTGACAATATACATTTGTTGAAAATGGAGAAGATTATGGACTCTAGTTCGGAATGGTGATGCTTTAAATCTTGTCAAACGTTATGGTCTTCCTTGAACTTGCTCTGCTAATGTGGTGTGACTGTGATGGAAATATCTGCACAAGGCAGAGTCATTTGCTTCTTTTGGATTGGTGTTGCATTTGCTTGAATTGCCGGTGTTGGGCTGTTTATCCGGCTTTCTACAGTTCATCTTTACTCCCAATATGCTCCTATATGAAGATCCTTCAGGAAGTTTACATATAATTTTTGACTGGAAAATAGAAAATCATACTCTAGTCATTGATTTAGAGTAGCCGTTTTCTTTACACTATCCACGTTTAATTAGTTAATCATGTAATTGAGTAGTACTCCATGTTTATTGCTTTTTTCTTTTAACGATGCGTCGGGAATATCCGACATCGTATTTTGTTCACCATTTATATAAATACGGTTTTCAAAAAAAAATCACTAGAATTCATGTTCTTTCCCTATCTAGCTGGTATGCTGGGAGTTCTTTCCCTTTCTGTGTTGGATTTGCTTACTTTGTTGTTGGATAATTGGGTCTGGAACTAACGTTGCAAATATGGTGGAATAGGACCTTGTCTTGGCACACCGTTCATGACGTTAGTAGAAAACCATTGTGACGTTTGACTTTTGATGCATACAATTTGGTGAAGAATGAAGGAATCAAGAAGCATAACAGACAGATTCCTAGTTTCTTATTCTATTACAGATTCTACAGCTCTATTGCTTTGGACACGATTTTGCATATTACCTTTTGCTTTAGTATAGTTTCACAAACTTACAGTTCGTAAATGGCATAGGGATTCTTGTAGTGGAAAATAGAAAGCTATACTCTACTTTTTAGAGTAACCCTTTCTTCTTTCCCGGTTTTCATAGAATTACAAACTATGTAATGGAGTAGTACTCCACATTTACTGCTTTCCTTTTACTTCGGTCCTTGTAACGATGTATTGGGAACGTCCAAAATTGTGTTTTTCTCATTATATATATACTAGCTATTTTTTTTAAACCACCAGAATTCATGTTGAAATTAAGGTCCGCGAAAGAAACGAACTAAAAAATGTCAAAATAAACGCGTTTTTGGACTTTGCCATTTTTTACCAAAAAACCCTTAAAATTCGACAAAAGTCGAAAATTTTTTATATGTCATTTTTTGACATTAATCACTAGAATTCATACTATTACAATAACAAGTCTTGATATCTATTTGGAAAGGAATTTTCGTTCGGGCCTGGAAGATTTACTTTGAGGATCTGGCTCAAGAGTGGATTCGGTAAAGTTTAAACGTGGGTCGGGCTACCTCACGTTTTGATCAAAACCGAATTGGGCTGAATTGGGCAGCAATGCCATGTTCTCATTAGCTGTATATGGACTGAAGTGGGCTGCAATGTCGTGTTCTCGTTAGCATAGTTCTCATTTTTTGGATTTTACAAGACCTTTCGTACAATTATCCAGATTAGGACTGCATATCTTGAGGCAAATATAGTCTATCTACATTTTCAATAAAGTAGATTCCCTCTATTTGCCGTCATATATTAATTTCGATCATTTATGTAAAGGAGTAGTACTTCACATTTTATGTTTTCGCTTTTGTAACAGTGTGTTCGGGTATAGCCGGCACTGTCTTTTGTTCAATCAATGCAAATATATTTAAAAAAATCACTAGAATTCATACTATTACAATAACAAGTCTTGATATCTATCTCGAAAGGAATTTTCGTTCGGGCCTTTCAGCTGATCCAACATCTCTTCAATACTGTAATCGATAGAGAGCATCAGTGGTAGGATCAAGACGCCAAATCCTTCAGACTTTAATCGTGAGCTACTAGCTTTAACCGACAGGAGCAGCTTCTAACCAAACAAAATGGAAGCTTTAGTTCAAATCGAAGAGAGTGTTGCTCCACTAAGCTGAACTATTTCTTCGCAGATCTTCAACGGGAGTCAAACAACTTGGTGAATAATGGAGGAATCAAGAAGCATAACAGACAGATTCCTAGTTGCTTATTCTATTGCAGATTCTACGGCTCTATTGCTTTGGACACGGCTTTGCATATTACCTTTTGGTTAAGTATAGTTTCACATACTTATAGTTTGTAAATGGCATAGGGATTCTTGTAGTGGAAAATAGAAAGCTATACTCTACTTTTCAGAGTAACCCTTTCTTCTTTCGCGGTTTTCATAGAATTACAAACTAAGTAATGGAGTAGTACTCCACATTTATTGCTTTCCTTTTGCCTCTGTCTTTGTCACGATGTATTGGGTACGTCCGGCATCGTATTTTGCTCATTATGTATATACTAGCTATTTTTTAAAAAAACAAATAACTAAAATCATGTTCAAATTAAGGTCCGCGAAAGAAACGGACATAAAAAAAAGTAAAAATAAACGCATTTTTGGACTTTGCTATTTTTGACCAAAATACCCTTAAAATTGGACAAAATTCCAAAATTTTTTATTTGTCGTTTTTAAAAATTAATCACGATAATTCATGCTCAAATTACAGTCCGCAAAAGAAACTGACAAAAAAAGTCAAAATGAACGCGTTTTTGGACTTTGACGTTTTTGACAAAAAAACTCTGAAAATTGGACAACAGTCCAAAATTTTTGATTTGTCATTTTTTTGACATTAATTACTATAATTCATTTTCAAATTACGGTCTGCGAAAGAAACGGTAAAAAAAAAGTTAAAATGAACGTGTTTTTAGATTTTACCGTTTTTTTCAAAAAATACCCTTAAAAATGGACAAAAGTACAAAATTTTTGATTTGTCATTTTTTGACATTAATTACTAGAATTCATGTTCAAATTAAGGTCCATGAAAGAAACAGACCCAAAAAAGTCAATATGAGTTTTTTGGACTTTGCCATTTTTTACCAAAAAACCATTAAAAATGGACAAAAGTCCAAACTTTTTGATTTGTCGTTTTTGCACATTAGTCACTAGAATTCATGTTCAAATTAAGGTACGTGAAAGAAACAGACCCAAAAAAGTCAAAATGAATGCATTTTTATACTTTGCCATTTTTGACCAAAAAACCCTTAAAATTGGACAAATGTCCAAAATTTTTATTTGTCATTTTTTGACATTAATCACTAGAATGTGAGTTGAAGGCTTTTGAATGATTAGTGGATGTTGGTGAGGAATTGGGTGTGATGATAGTTGATTGTGTTGCTGTAAATGGATGCCTACGGATTGGAAACTTGGAAGCTTAGTGCTGAATGCCATTTTGGCCCAAAATAGGTGGCTTAAAATTGCTGAACTGTTTCTTGGTAACACCCCCGAATTGACTTGTTGGGAGCCATAATTTAGATCATTATTTTGGCTTGAAGGAGCATAGGTGGACTGCTGAAGTATAAACTCCAAATTTCCTGCAGCATTGTATATAGCTAATTGGTGTAGGCTGATTAGTAAGGAAGGTAGAATAGCATGTCGTTTGCTGTAGTTGCTCCCATCTCGCTTACTAATTATTAGACTTACACATGGGAGGATTTAGAGTATTGCTACTTGGATGTTTCTTTAGTAGTGGTTCTTTAAATCCCGCTAATTAATTTGGATACTACATGTAATGGAGTAGTACTCCAATTTATGATTACTTGTTATTTTGTTGTATCGGTGCGACGGGTATATCCGGCACCCTTTTTGCTCAAGATGATATAAAATTTTCGTTTAAAAAAAAAATATCACTAGAATTCATACTAAAAAAAATCACTAGAATTCATACTGGTAATTGTCGACTTTCGTGTGTCCTTGAATTGAATGCTCCTCCTTCTCTCTAAAAGATCCCACCTTTAATCTCCTTCATTTTCTTCCTCACAATCTCCCAAACGCTACCTTAGATCTAATCCGACCCCTCTCCAAATGCCAGCCATCCGTAGCCTAAATTCTCACCTTTCATTGAATATCCTTAAATCTTTCTTTGAAAGGGTCGGATATCGGCTTTATCTCAGACGGCCGGAAACACCAACTACCGGAGCCCCATCACGCCGAGCCCCAGCCACAGAGGACATTACCCTAGCGCCGTCTTCATCTATGGAAGTTGCTTCGAGGATGGCAACGAGTAGACCTGTCACCTTGGCAGATTTCTTTCAGCCTCTCCATCGGTTATCTGCACATCAAAACCAGCCCATAAGACCCTTTCTTCCCCTTTTATCTCAGCTAGCTATCAAGCACAGGAGACATCACAAGGTAGTAGCCCCCTGCATCTCGGCTCCCTCCCTCTTTCAGCAGCAATCTGTAAAGGTCACTCCTGCTCAACAGGATCCGAGACCTAAAATGAACTCATACGGCAATAATATTACAATCGATGATTCTGCTTTCCCTCCGCTTCCTCGTCTGTCAGACCCTAACACAACGGCAGCTAAAGGAAACACTCAGCCGGCTCCTCCACTGGCCACTCCCACACAGCCTTCTTCCAATAAATCCTTCAAGGAAGCGGTGTCAGCCCCATGGTCTCAGTCAGTCGATGTTTCCCTTCCACCAGGTTCGAATATAGCTCTCTAAACACATATGGGTGAACCAACTGTCATTATCTCGGAAGAAGAAGAAATAAGGCTAGCTCAGACTTTCCAGTACGCCCTTATTGGTAAGTTCAGTCGGGGAAGGCCTCCAATTGCTTCAATTCGGAAAGCTATTCTTGCTGCCGGCTTTAGGGGTGAATGCCATATAGGTTTAATTGACTATCGGCATATTGTGTTTTAATTTCAACTACAAACAGATTTTCATAGATTGTGGTTGAAAAAAACTTGGACTTTTGATGGTTTTCCTGCCAAGATTTTTTGGTGGACACCAGACTTCAGTCCTGATAAAGAACCCTCCATTGTGCCAGTATGGGTTAATTTTCCACTACTTCCGCTCCACCTTTGCAAGAAGGATATGCTGTATACCCTTGGATCGGTAGTGGGAACACCTCTGAAACTTGATCTGGCCATAGTGGCTATGGATAGACTTTTACGACCTAGTGAAGCCAGGATGTGTATTGAGGTTGATCTCCTTAAGACTTTGCCTCACAGGGTATGGATTGGAACTGAGGACAAGGGCAAATAGCAACCGATTCAATATGAAAATCTCCCTGAATTTTGCTCTAAATGCTCCATGTTCGGTCATGCAACTCTTTCTTGTAAGATTCAACACACAGTAAACAAGGTGTGGGTACCAAATAAGACCCCTGCAGGACTGGCGAAGGAAAAGGCTGTACGGGTGGAAAATTCAGAGTGTCTACCTGGGGAGGAAGTGGCTACCTGCTCTGGTGGGGGAAATGCTTCACAAGAGGAAAAGGAGAAAAACGATCATCCAAATACAAATTGGATCCCAGCCAATTGTTCAGCGGGCACATTTGAACAGACCCTTGCAACCACGATAGGGTTCCCTTTGAAGAAAGTAAAAAATAACCTTGGACAATTCCTGTCCAATCTTGGACATTTTTTGGATTTCATTAACAGGCAAAAAAGGAAAACTGAAGTTTATGATGAAGCTTCTTAAACAATCATGCCTCCCAAAGCAGTTTCGAATGACCCTCAAATCATAGATTCGCTGCTGAGCAAAGGATTGAAACCGGGAGCGATTAATGTGACGATAAGTTGGGATGAAGGGGAATCTTCGAACAAGCACAAAGGCAGTTCTATGACGGAGCGAGAAATCCTAGAAGCTATGAAAACGATCATTTGGGACGAAGAAGAATCATCAAAAATATATAGAGGCAGTTCTATGTCTGATTTAGCTCTCTTACAAGCCATTCCAACTGATTCAGAACCAGAGGACAATGGTGAAGACCGCTGGACGGAGCACAGCTTTGAGGAGGAACCACAAGATTTACTAAATAGCTTCCTCGACAAAATGGACAAATGCCAAAAGTCAACCAAGCAAAACAAGTACATGGATGCATTACTAAGTCCCAAAGTTGCGTCGGGGAGAAAACTTAGGGATCGTAATCCCTTTATATGTTATTCAAAAGGCAAAAGATGGAATCGAAGGTGAGACTGCTCCATTACGTGTTTTGGTACTGAGTACTATTTGGCTTTTTGGTGATATAGTTCCTGAAAGATAGTGATGTTGGATATAGCTTTACTTTTCCTTTAATGCTTTGCTTGGGATAGTCTTTTCTTTCTCTGAAGATGGGTAAAGACCTTCTGCCATGTTGCCCGACTATGTAGCTTTAGAAGATCAAGGTCTGTTCTGATCATGAGAATTTAGGATATAGTTTTGTTGCATGCTTAGACAGAGTGCACTGAATGGCCACAACCTGCTGAAGTTAGGGTTGTTTTGCCGCAAAAGCCTGCCCTCTGCATTCTGATGCTAGGGAAGTTTGGCATGTCCGGACCTGAATTGGAGTAGTTCCTTAATAGTCTTGAGCTGCTACTGATTTTACTGAATACTATCTGTGCTGCTTTGATGTTGAATGAGTGTGTGATGAGAGGTGGAATGAGGGAGCATACAGGGGAAATACTGTCCAAATTTTTAGCCTCCAATATTTCAGATAAATTAAACTGGTGGAAGACGCATAATCTTTGATATGCTTTTATGGCACAAACTAGATGGATTGTTTCTGCTGGCCATATGTCAAGCAAAAGACCCGTGGATGTTGTGCTCCTGGCTACATTGATTTGTGATTTTGTTCGAGAAAATTGATGTTGATTGCCTAGTTCTGATTCTGAGTGCCAACATGGAGGGACTGATCCCATGAATTGCTATGAATACATTTTGGTTTTGCACTCATGTGGTGTTGTGTTATGTCTGATCTCATGCGGTATTGATGTTTATGTATGGACCTGGAAGATTTACTTTGAGGATCTGGCTCAAGAGTGGATTCGGTAAAGTTTAAAATGGGTTGGGCTACCTCACGTTTTGATCAAAACCGAATTGGGCTGAATTGGGCAGCAATGCCATGTTCTCATTAGCTGTATATGGACTGAAGTGGGCTGCAATGCCGTGTTCTCATTAGCATAGTTCTCAATTTTTGGATTTTACAATACCTTTTGTACAATTATCCAGATTAGGACTGCATATCTTGTGGCAAATATAGTCTATCTACTTTTTCAATAAAGTAGATTCCCTCTATTTGCCGTCATATATTAATTCCGATCATTTATGTAAGGGAGTAGTACCCTATATTTTATGTTTTCCTTTTTGTAACAGTGTGTTCGGGTATAGCCAGCACTGTCTTTTGTTCAATCTATGCAAATATATTTAAAAAAATCACTAGAATTCATACTATTACAATAATAAGTCTTGATATCTATCTCGAAACGAATTTTCGTTCGGGCCTTTCAGCTGATCCAACATCTCTTCAATACTGTAATCGATAGAGAGCATTAGTGGTATGATCAAGATGCCAAATCCTTCAGACTTTAATCGGGAGCTACAAGCTTTAACCGGCAGGAGAAGCTTCTAACCAAACAAACTGGAAGCTTTAGTTCAAATCGAAGAGAGTGCTGCTCCACTAAGCTGAACTATTTCTTCGCAGATCTTCAACGGGAGTGAAACAACTTGGTGAATAATGGAGGAATCAAGAAGCATAACAGACAGATTCCTAGTTGCTTATTCTATTGCAGATTCTACGGCTCTATTGCTTTGGACACGGTTTTGCATATTACCTTTTGGTTAAGTGTAGTTTCACATACTTATAGTTTGTAAATGGCAAAGGGATTCTTGTAGTGGAAAATAGAAAGCTATGCTCTACTTTTTAGAGTAACCCTTTCTTCTTTCCCGGTTTTCATAGAATTACTAACTAAGTAATGGAGTAGTACTCCACATTTACTGCTTTAAGTTTGCCTCTGTCTTTGTCAAGATGTATTGGGCACGTCCGGCATCGTGTTTTGCTCATTATGTATATACTAGCTATTTTTTTGAAAAACAAATAACTAATATTCATGTTCAAATTAAGGTCCGCGAAAGAAACGGACTAAAAAAAGTAAAAATAAACTCATTTTTGGACTTTGCTGTTTTTAACCAAAATACCCTTAAAATTGGATAAAAGTCCAAAATTTTTTATTTGTCATTTTTAAAAAACAATCACGAGAATTCATACTCAAATTAAAGTCCGCAAAAGAAACTGACAAAAAAAGTCAAAATGAACGCGTTTTTTGACTTTGCCGTTTTTGACAAAAAAACCCTGAAAATTGGACAATAGTCAAAAATTTATGATTTGCCATTTTTTTGACATTAATTACTAGAATTCATATTCAAATTAAGGTATACGAAAGAAAAGGACAAAAAAAAGTCAAAATGAACGTGTTTTTGCATTTTGCCATTTTTTTCAAAAAAACCCTTAAAAATTGACAAAAGTACAAAATTTTTGATTTGTCATTTTTTGACATTAATTACTAGAATTCATGTTCAAATTAAGGTCCGCGAAAGAAACAGACCCAAAAAAGTCAATATGAGTTTTTTGGACTTTGCCATTTTTTAACAAAAAACCCTTAAAAATGGACAAAAGTACAAAAATTTTCATTTGTTATTTTTTGACATTAGTCTCTAGAATTCATGTTCAAATTAAGGTCCGCGAAAGAAACAGACCAAAAAAAGTCAAAATTCATGCATTTCTCGACTTTGCCATTTTTGACCAAAAAACCCTTAAAATTGGACAAAAGTCCAAAATTTTTTATTTGTCATTTTTTGACATTAATCACTAGAATTCATACTATTACAATAACAAGACTTGATATCTATCTTGAAAGGAATTTTCGTTCGGGCCTTTCAGCTGATCCAACATCTCTTCAATACTGTAATCGATTGAGAGCATCAGTGGTAGGATCAAGACGCCAAATCCTTCAGACTTTATTCGGGAGCTACAAGCTTTAACTGGCAGGAGCAGCTTCTAACCAAACAAACTGGAAACTTTAGTTCAAATCGAAGTGAGTGCTGCTCCACTAAGTTGAACTATTTCTTCGCAGATCTTCAACGGGAGTCAAACAACTTGGTGAAGAATGGAGGAATCAAGAAGCATAACAGACAGATTCCTAGTTGCTTAATCTATTGCAGATTCTACGGCTCTATTGCTTTGGACACGGTTTTGCATATTACCTTTTGGTTTAGTATAGTTTCACAAACTTACAGTTCGTAAATGGCATAGGGATTATTGTAGTGTAAAATAGAAAGCTATACTCTACTTTTTAGAGTAACCCTTTCTTATTTCCCGGTTTTCATAGAATTACAAACTAAGTAATGGAGTAGTACTTCACATTTACTGCTTCTCTTTTGCCTCAGTCTTTGTCACGATGTATTGGGTACGTCCGGCATTGTGTTTTGCTCATTATGTATATACTAGCTATTTTTTAAAAAAAACAAATCACTAAAATTCATGTTCAAATTAAGGTCCGCAAAAGAAATGAAGAAAACAGCAGCAAAGACGGCGCAAAAACAACATAAATTTGGCAAACAAGAAAGCTAAAACAAGAACGAATTTTGGACAGATTTCAACACGAATTTTGCATGCGATTTTGAGTAGATTAATAACGAATTTAAGAGCTGAATCTAACACGAATTAAGACAGCAACAATGACGCAAAGATTTAAGCCCATAATTAAATGTTTAATGGACTTAATTATTACAACTAAAAAATAACTCCTAAATTAACATTGAGAATGGGGTGAACACATCATGAAGCCCAACACGCCATTGCTTGGTCTTCTCGGTCTTTGTGGAGTTTCTTCAAGGTGGATCATGAATTGTTAACGAAGAAACATTCCAAATAACTTCATCTTGAGATGGTGATGCAAGAGCTTCCACAAGTCCTTCACAAGTTGTTGCCATTAATGAATGCAAGGCTGCCTTCAACTTTGAACTCCTTGATCTTGTCATTGGACCATCAAGACTTTCCAAAGGTTCTCCTGAAGGTTGACTAGGTAACATGGGCTGATTTCCATCACTTTGTCAATTTTTGGACCTCATTAATAGGCAGGAAGAGCAACCTAAGGATTCTAATGAGACCCCATTAGCAATCGAGCCTCCTAAACCTGTATTGAATGACCCTCATCCTAGTGATTCGAACAATGGGAAACGGCCAAATTCGGAGTCTATTAAGGTGACGATAAACTAGGAAGAAGGGGAGTCGTCCAGTAGGCATCAATTCAATTATAAGACAGACTTAGAGATCCTACAAGCCATGCCAACGATTGTTTGGGACGAAGGAGATTTGGGAAACATATACGAAGGCAGCTCCATGTCTGAGTTTGCTATCATTCAAGCCACCCCAACTGCATCAGATTTGGAGAAAGATTGGGATGACCGTTGGACCAAGCACAGCTTTGAAGAGGAACCTCAAGACCTACTAGACAATTTTTTGGACAGAATGGATAAGTGCCAAAAGCCAGCCAAAAAACGAGGTATTCGGAAGCATTACTGAGCCCCAAAGATAGTGTTGTTTCGGGGAGAAAACTTAGGGAGCGAAACCGTTTCATAAGCTACTCAAAAAGTCGAAGGAGAAACCTAAGGTGAGTCGTGTTTTTTATCATATTTCCTGTGTTGGCCCCTGATTACTAATGTTTATATCAGTTGGCCTATGATGTCAATTATTGATCTCCGAAAATCAACTATTATGTTTTGAATGCCGTGGAATGAGAGGTGGATGCCAAGGATCTGGCTATTTTCTCCTATTGTTTGATTTCTGGCCTGATCGTCTTTTTGGAATGGGATATGATGCTGAATTTAGTGGTATCAGTTTACTGTTCCTTTGTTGGTTGTGGAGTATGAATGTATATGAGGATGCCTCTGGATTTCTTTGTGAGAAATGGATGACAAATACATTCTACTTGGCTGTGTCAACCTTTTTTTGTAGTGTCAGTCTGACTTTACCGACCAATTTGAGATTCAGTCTTATGGCTTGTCTGCAATTTCAAAATGCTAAGGCTGTTAGCCATCATATCAGACATATTTTGCTCGCGTTGAAATTGCACTCTTTTAGGGAGAGTACTGTTGCCTATACAGGGGATTGTTGATCTATTTAGAAATTACTGGTTCTGGTATTGGCCTCACTTGGTTGCTGAATGGAAGGCAGTGCCGGGTGCAATGGAATTAGCTACTTTTGAAATTTTGAGCATCAGTTAATACTTTTGTGTACACTCGTTTAGGATGCACTTAACATAGGGATTAAGATTTGATAAAATTTGACACGCCTATGGGATGTTCAAATTGTTTAGACTCTCAACTCCCACATAATCCTAGGTTTGGAGTTCTAGATTCTATGTATAGGAGCTTTTGGTCTTGAAATGTAATGGAGTAGTACTTCACATTTATGATTTTCCTTTTGTAACGGGGTGTAGGGTATATCCGGCCTTGTTTTTTGCTTTTGATTGAATAAAGATTTTTACTTAAAAAAAAATCACTAGAATTCATACTATTACAATAAAATTCTTGATATCTATCTTGAAAGGAATTTTCGTTCGGGCCTTTCTGCTGATCTAACATCTCTTCAATACTGTAATCGATAGAGAGCATCAGTGGTAGGATCAAGACGCCAAATCCTTCAGACTTTAATCGGGAGCTACAAGCTTTAATCAGCAGGAGCAGCTTCTAACCAAACAAACTGGAAGCTTTAGTTCAAATCGAAGAGAGTGCTGCTCCACTAAGCTGAACTATTTCTTCGCAGATCTTCAACGGTAGTCAAACAACTTGGTGGAGAATGGAGTAATCAAGAAGCATAACAGATAGATTCCTAGTTGCTTATTCTATTGCAGATTCTACGGCTCTATTGCTTTGGACACGGTTTTGCATATTACCTTTTGGTTAAGTATAGTTTCACATACTTACAGTTTGTAAATGGCATAGGGATTCTTGTAGTGGAAAATAGAAAGCTATACTCTACTTTTTAGAGTAACCCTTTCTTCTTTCCAGGTTTTCATAGAATTACAAACTAAGCAATGGAGTAGTACTCCACATTTACTGCTTCTATTTTGCCTCTGTCTTTGTCACAATGTATTGGGTACGTCTGGCATCGTGTTTTGCTCATTATGTATATACTAGCTATTTTTTCTAAAAAAACAAATTACTAAAAATCATGTTCAAATTAAGGTCCGTGAAAGAAACAGACTAAAAAAAAGTAAAAATAAACGCATTTTTGGACTTTGCCGTTTTCAACCAAAAAACCCTTAAAATTTGACAAAATTCCAAAATTTTTGATTTTTCGTTTTTCAAAATTAATTACAAGAATTCATGCTCAAATTAAAGTCCACAAAAGAAACGGACAAAAAAAGTCAAAATGAACGCGTTTTTGGACTTTGCCGTTTTTGACAAAAAAACCCTGAAAATTGGACAACTGTCCAAAAATTTTGATTTGTCATTTTTTTGACATTAATTACTAGAATTCATATTCAAATTAAGGTCTGCGAAAGAAACGAACAAAAAAAATTCAAAATGAACGTGTTTTTGAATTTTGCCGTTTTTTTCAAAAAAACCCTTAAAAATGGACAAAAGAACAAAATTTTTGATTTGTCGTTTTTTGACATTAATTACTAGAATTCATGTAAATAAAAAAAAATTACTAGAATTCATGTTCAGATTGGCATTTTGTTATGCAGTAGTGAAAGTTTGACGATTAGTCACATATATTTGTTTCTAGTAAATCTTGACTTCTCATACGTTGATGCTGACTGCCTATATATATTGGTGTGCTGACTGACCCCTGCCTGAAATTGTTGTGTGGAAATTGTGATGGAATAACATTAAACTGTTGTTTGGTATGGGGGTCAATCGGATGGTGTTAATCTTGCTGATAGATATGGATTGTTGATCCAGTTCTCGTCAATCTTATAAAGTGCTTAGTAGGATATAGACTTGGAAATCCAGCTCCGCTCACCTATTCATGTATTTTTGCTCATGTGGTGGGGATGGCAGATATTACAACTGTGGAAGCGTGGTCATACCTGGTTGCATTTTTTTAATATTGGTACTGCCATTTTTTTTTCATATGATCTGGTCTACCACTTTGCTAGTGCATACTTGACTTGATCTCTGAAAGCTTCTAGGCCTTAGATTGGTAATTTGCTATTTGGTTGAGTGGGCCCCACCTTTATTTGGAGGCCATAAATTATCGCTTTACGCATATGACTGGGACGGTTGGGGCTTTGTAAATTGGTATTGGTATGCTGCTGCCCAACCTAAATGGAAGCTAACAAACTCAAAGATCATACTTGTTCTATATGAAGCTGACCTTTTAATATTTTACAAAAAGTGTGGAAATAGAAACCAATACACTAGGAATCCGTAGAGTAGAAATTTTCTTTATTCCATCGCTCATATGCTTAGGAATTCATGTAATGGAGTAGAACTCCAAGTTTTTTTGCTTTCTATATTGTAATGATGCTTTTGGGTATGTCCAGCATCGTCTTTTGCTCACTAAGTAAATAAGATCGGCTGGCTTTTGATAAATAAAAAAATTAAAAACAAAAAAAATTACTAGAATTCATGTTCAAATTAAGGTCCGCGAAAGAAACAAACCCGAGAAAGTCAATATGAACGTGTTTTTTGGACTTTGCCATTTTTTACCAAAAAACCCTTAAAATTGGACAAAAGTCGAAAATTTTTTATTTGTAGTTTTTTGACATTAGTCACTAGAATTCATGTTCAAATTATGGTCCGCGAAAAAAACAGACCAAAAAAAGTCAAAATGGATGCATTTTTGGACTTTGCCATTTTTGAACAAAAAATCCTTAAAATTGGAGAAAAGTCCAAAATTTTTTATTTGTCATTTTTTGACATTAATCACTAGAATTCATACTATTACAATAACAAGTCTTGATATCTATCTTGAAAGGAATTTTCGTTCGGGCCTTTCAGCTGATCCAACATCTCTTCAATACTGTAATCGATAGAGAGCATCAGTGGTAGGATCAAGACGCCAATTCCTTCAGACTTTAATCGTGAGCTAGAAACTTTAACCGGCAGGAGCAGCTTCTAACCAAACAAACTGGAAGATTTAGTTCAAATCGAAGAGAGTGCTGCTCCACTAAGCTGAACTATTTCTTCGCAGATCTTCAACGGGAGTCAAACAACTTGGTGAAGAATGGAGGAATCAAGAAGCATAACAGACAGATTCCTAGTTGCTTATTCTATTGCAGATTCTACGGCTCTATTGATTTGGACAAAGTTTTGCTTATTACCTTTTGGTTAAGTATAGTATCACATACTTACAGTTTGTAAATGGCATAGGGATTCTTGTAGTGGAAAATAGAAAGCTATACTCTACTTTTTAGAGTAACCCTTTCTTCTTTCCCGGTTTTCATAGAATTACAAACTAAGCAATGGAGTAGTACTCCACATTTACTGCTGCTCTTTTGCCTCTGTATTTGTCACGATGCATTGGGTACGTCCGGCATCGTGTTTTGCTCATTATGTATATACTAGCTATTTTTTTAAAAAAACAAATCACTAAAAATCATGTTTAAATTAAGGTCCGCGAAAGAAACGGACTAAAAAAAAGTAAAAATAAACGCATTTTTGGACTTTGCCGTTTTCGACCAAAAAACCCTTAAAATTGGACAAAATTCCAAAATTTTGATTTGTCATTTTTAAAAATTAATCACGAGAATTCATGCTCAAAAGAAACGGACAAAAAAAGTCAAAATGAACGCGTTTTTTGACTTTGCCGGTTTTGACTAAAAAACCCTGAAAATTAGACAACAGTCCAAAATTTTTATTTGTCATTTTTTTGACATTAATTACTAGAATTCATATTCAAATTAAGGTCTGCGAAAGAAACGGACAAAAAAAGTCAAAATGAACGTGTTTTTGGATTTTGCCGTTTTTTTAAAAAAAACCCTTAAATTTTGACGAAAGTACAAAATTTTTTATTTGTCGTTTTTTGACATTAATTACTAGAATTCATGTTCAAATTAAGGTCCGCGAAATAAACAGACCCAAAAAAGTCAATATGAACGTGTTTTTTGGTCTTTGCCATTTTTTACCAAAAAACCCTTAAAATTGGACAAAAGTCCAAAATTTTTGGTTTGTCGTCTATTGACATTAGTCACTAGAATTCATGTTCAAATTAAGGTCCGCGAAAGAAACAGACTAAAAAAATTCCAAATGAATGCATTTTTGGACTTTGTCATTTTTAACCAAAAAACCCTTAAAATTGGACAAAAGTCCAAAAATTTTTATTTGTCATTTTTTGACATTAATCACTAGAATTCATACAAATTGTCAAAAAAAGTGATTTGCTCCATCTTCTTTCAAAGAGTGGCCTTCTACAGTAACCTCTCCTCACCATTGTACGAAATCTACCCAACACCCATTCACCCTAAACCTTAACCGACCGGCCTCCCATCTCCTTCTTCTTCAACGAGAACCACCAACTTCTAACCAATCTTACTGAGCCAGACTATTCCGTTTGGTAAGAAGCGGCATCAACAGCTCCTCCTAGGCTTCGGCCTGCTAGCCGGAGCCTCCAAGACCAAGATCACTCAAGCCATCGTCAGATCTATCCAAGGGCAGCAAAAGAACAGCCCATGCCGGAATCGCTAGCTCCTCAAGACGAAGCGAGGTTTTCAGACCAAGCTATTACAGCAGATCCAGCTACAGTGGTTTTCTCTTCAATAGAGCCGTCATGTACAGTAGCCATTGATCCAGCAGCTCAATCTAAAGTGCTGCTGAAGCTAGATGCCACTTTCCCTCCCTCAATACTAATGCCTACACCGTTAGGTGCTCCGATTGCAGTGAGACCGCCGATTGCTGTTCAAATGGAAACAGCTACACCACCAACAGATCAGGCTCCATCACTAACAGCAAATTCAGACTCAACATCTAGGGTTAGGTCTCCTGTAGCTGTGGTTGTAGTGGAGTCTCCTATTCCAAGGCCATCTGGTTCTGCAGCCACTCAGGAAGCGAAACCAAGTCGGCAAACAGCTTCAGCCCCACCGCCAGCTATAGTGAAGACTATGTCAGCTTCAGATTCTTTCAAGTTCCTACGACGTCCACCCCCACTTCTTCTGTCAAATTTCTTTACTCCTCTCCAACAGCAAAATCATGCAATTCAGAAGAAAAACTAGAAACTCATGGTGGCTCAAGGGAAGAGGCCTATGGTTAACCCTCCTCAGGCCGACGACTTCCCTCCATTACCAGTAATGGCCCCGATCGAGAAGGCTCCTGCATCTAATCATATGTCGGGTCAGATGAGCGTACAACCAGGCTCTTCACTTCGGCCGGATGAGCCAAGGAGACCTCCAGCTACAAAGAGCTTCAGGGAAGCTGTTTCTAGTTCCTGGGCTGAGACCACTGACGTCTCACTCCCTCCTTCATCGGCTAAAGAACTGTCAACACAAGAAGGTGAGCCGGCACTGATTATTTCAGATGAAGAAGAGCGGATTCTAGCATAGAGCTTTAGGTATGCCCTTATTGGGAAGTTTTTTCGTGGTCGGCCTTCAATGGCTTCAATTTAAAAAGATATTAGTGCTGTTGGATTTACAGGAGAATGTCACATTGGCTTAATTGATTATCATCACGTTGTTTTCCAATTCCAACTACAATCAGATTTTCATATGTTTTGGTTGAAAAAAGAATGGAAATTTGGAGGATTCACAGCAAAGATATTCCGGTGGACTACCGATTTTAGTCCGGAAAAAGAACCAACTATCTTTCCAGTTTGGGTTAGGTTCCCACTCCTTCCGATGCACTTTTGTAAAAAAGAGATGCTTCTTACTTTGGGTAAGGCAGTGGGCAATCCCCTGAAACTTGACTTGGCCACGGCAGCAATGGAGAGAGTTCTTCGTCCGAGTGAAGCTAGGATGTGCATTGAAGTCGATGTGCGTAAAAACCTACCCAACCGGGTGTGGATTGGAACTAAGGACGAGGGCAAGTGGTAACAAATTAAGTATAAGGACTTGCCGGAATACTGTATAAATTATTCGAAGATTGGCCACTCCAACTTAAACTGCAAGCAGAAGCCTTCCACCAAAGTTTGGGTACCAAAGAAGAAGTCGGATGATAGTGAAAAGGCAAGCCAAACAGCTGTCCCGGCGGAGCTTAGCTCGCTAAGTGCTTCCCATCATGAAGGGGTACAAAATCCCCATTCAATTGGCAGTCCTCAAGAAGTGGTTCGGGAAAGGAATGCGCACGAGCAGGATATAGAGAAGTCAACAGAAGGAGACGGCAAAGCTTTGGTAGTTTTGGGTGGGGCACCTCTGAAAGATAAAAACATGGATTGTTTCTTGGCCAACCTTGGACAGTTTTTGGAGCTCATTAATGGGAAAGAAAGGCCTCCTAAGATCCCCACATATTCCTCCAATGTATCTTCCGAGAAACGATAGCTGAAAGAGTCAAATGAAGTTATTCATAGGTGGCGAGAGCGTCGTCTCCCTCGCAATTTTACCCAAAACAACTAACTAGAAGCAAGCGGTAAGTGGGATCGAATCCTCAGGGAAAGGGTAGAATTAAGAATTGTACAGTGATAGAATAAGCAATTAAGCGATGTGTAGACTAAATAGAAAACAAACGAGAAATCAACCAAAAGGAGAAAGGTGTGCTGCCTTGAGGGAGGCCAGTGGTAATGACTTCAATCGGTTATCCTTGACCTAGTGTTGACACATGTATGAGGGGGTCGATTTTCTAGTGAACTTAAGATTGATCTCCTTGATAGGTCTCACAATCCTAACCCACCATGCTCCTCTATCTTCCCTTGCTAGGGCAAGATTTAGGCTCGCTTCCTAATTTCAGATCCCTATCTGACACTACACTAAGACAAGCACTAGTGTGCAAATGATCCTAAGTCTTTTCATTTCTTGCCTTCCACTGTCAGTGGATACCGCACAGTAGAAAATCGCTTCCTCACCCAGATCTTAGGACTCATACATAGGTTGTTCTATGTTCTGTGGTTTCATTCCAATTTCCTTTAATTACACTGAATTGATTTCAGTGGATACCGCAAATCATATAAAGGCATAATCGTGAGTGAATAAATATTGAAATGGAACACTAACTGACATGGAACTTTAACCAAACACAAAATATGCAATTCAAAGGTCACAAAACGATATTAAGTCATTACACTTAATCCCTCAAAGCAGCACTGAAAATCTAGCCGATCATGTTGATCGGCTTTGAAAATGAGTTTAACAAAGCCAGATCAAACATTGCAATTACAAACGGATAGAGTTGAATGATCTCTACTCTAATCTCTAAAACCCTAGACTCTCAGAACTCCTCTCTCTTTTTTCCTTTGATACCCCCGTCTCCAACTCTTATAGTTTTTCATTGCTGACTTAACGTGGTGAGCTTCCTGGAAATTTCCTTTGTGTAGCCAGATGTTGACACGTGCTCCTGCATTTACAACAGATCATTTGGTGAAGACACGTGTACTTAAGAAATGACAATAATCAGTACACAATATTGGAAACCTTAACTACTAAGTTTGCTAAATAAGTTACACAGAATGCGGAGTTGGTGTCTACGAAATGCATGAGGAAATGACTAACTAAAATGATGAAATAACAATGCATGAAAGACTTCCTAACTTAAAACATGACAATCAGTAAAATAGGCTAAAGACAGCAAAGGAAAAATGCATTGGAGTGCAAGTGATGCAGCCGCCGTGTGTGTGTGTGTGAGAGGGCCGCCGCATCGAGAGGTGGCGGCCGCACGATGCGACCGCCGTGCTTGTGTGTTTGTGTGGGCGGTCGCATCGTGCGACCGCCGTGTGTGTGTGGCGGTCGCATCGTGCGACCGCCGTGTGTGTGTGGCGGTCGCATCGTGCGACCGCCGTGTGTGTTTGTCTTTTGTGTGTGCTGACTGTGTTGTGCGTTTGTGTGCTTGTGTTGAGGGTTTGTGTAGTGTGAATAGTTGTGGACTTCCAAGAAGAGTTGGAGGTCAGTGGCATACATGACTAAGTATTTTTGCACAAACTCACAAAATATTCACATTATCACCCGATACTTAGCCATTTATCAATGTTTCCAAATACTGCACATTTTGCATACCATTGACACACCAAGCATCATTTTCACTCATAATTCACAACAAAGAATAAGGAAAGCGGAGCAAATAAGTCGACTAAACATCGACTTAGCAATAGGGTTCTTGTATGATGCGAATGTTTGGCTGGGGCTCTTGCTCCTGGACCAAATTCGATCTCCACAATGTAGGACCGTGCTGCACAAAGGTTATTCAAAGACACAAAAACAACACAATTCGGGCAGATGAAGAATCAAAGGAAAAACCCCAAGTTTTTGAGTAAATCAAAACCCCACGTTTTATTACAAATGAACTCAATTTAACCTATGAAAATTCAATTAGTTAAACAAGTTAATTTGGCCGGCTCTTTAAATAAAGAACAATGGTGAAGTCACCTATAGGTTACGCTAAAGGCAAGCTTCTACAATGGACAATTAAATAATTCTCCAAGGCTTGGACAACACAAAGTGTTAATCACAATTTTTAGCAAGCTAAAAATCTCGAAATTCTTCTTCTTATTTCTTAATGAATAAAAACGTTATTGACCTCCTTAAATAAGGATTAACTAACTAACTAACTAACTAACTAACTAACTAATCATATTCCAAAAAGGATTAATGAACACGGTTTCAAAGGTGGCCAAATTCAATTTGACTTCCTTTGTTTCCTAAACTATTACTTGCCATTATCATGAAAGATAATTGGGCCAAGTAATTTATTAAACAACCAATTAATTAAAGCCCACATTAAGTGTTTTGGACTTAATTAATTAACAACAAAATAAAACCCTAAAAATTACTTAAGAGCGTGATCCATATGAAAGCCCAAGGACACGCCTCTTCATTGGACTTCAACTCTCGGCCTTTGCAAGCTTCTTCAAGGTGGAATTTCCTTAAGCTCCAATGTAGAACTTCTAGAAACTTCATCATGAATGGTTATTGAAGAAACATGCCAAAGAACTCCATGTTGAGATGGTAAAGAACTCTCGGCCTCCAAGTCTTCAAAGTGTGATGACAACAAAGTGTGCAAAGCTTCTTTCATCCTTTTGCTCCTTGATCTTGTCATTGGTCCATCAAGATTCTTCAAAGGATCATGTAAGGTCGGCTTTGGCACCAAGGAAGTGGATGGATTGCTATCATTCCCTCTCTCGTCGAAAAGATTCGTCCTCGAATCACCTACATCAAACAAAGATAAATCCGAAACATTGAATGTAGATGAAACATTGCCATACTCACTTGGAAGCTCAACTTTGTAAGCATTATCTCCAATCCTTTCCAAAACACGAAAAGGTCCATCTCCTCTTGGATGAAGTTTAGATTTCCTCTTTTCAGGAAACCTTTCCTTCCTCAAGTGAATCCAAACCCAATCACCTGGTTCGAAAATCACTCTCTTCCTTCTTTTATTGGCTTGCTTGGCATATTGTTCATTTCGCTTTTCAATGGTATTTCGAACCCTTTCATGTAACCCCTTAATAAATTCAGGTTTCTTTCTACCTTCAACATTAACAAACTCATTAATAGGCAAAGGCAAAATATCAAGTGGAGTCAAAGGATTGAAACCATATACAATCTCAAATGGCGAACAAGATGTTGAACTATGAAAAGTTCTATTATATGCAAACTCAATATGTGGAAGACAACTTTCCCAATTCTTTAAGTTTCTTTGGATGATGGCTCGAAGTATGGTAGATAAAGTGCGGTTAACTACTTCAGTTTGTCCATCAGTTTGTGGATGTGCAACAGTAGAAAACAACAATTTAGTGTTTAACTTATTCCATAAAGTACGCCAAAAATGAGACAAGAACTTAACATCCCTATCACTAAAAATACTTTGTGGAATGCCATGCAATCTAACAATTTCCTTAAAGAACAAATCAGCAATATGTGTAGCATCATTAGTTTTGGAACATGCAATAAAATGTGCCATTTTACTAAATCGATCCACTACTACAAATATGCTATCTGTACCATTGCGTGATCAAGGCAATCCAGGAACGAAATCCATAGAAATATCAACCCAAGGATGACTAGGAACAGGCAAAGGTGTACACAATCCATGAGGCAATATTTTCGATTTGGCTTGTTTACACACAATACATTTATCACAAACACTTTTCACATCTTTAATCATGTTAGGCCAATAAAAGTGTTCATTCAAAACAGTAAGTGTTTTAGCAATACCAAAATGCCCCATTAACCCTCCCCCATGGGTTTCCTTAACAAGTAATTCACGAATGGAACAAAGGGGTATGCACAATTTATCCTTTCGAAACAAGAAACCATCATGCAAGTAGTAGTCACCATTCGGTTTTGAAACACAATCATTATAGGCGGCATTGAAATCATGATCATCTTTGTACAAATCTTTTATCAATTCAAATCCATGTAACTTAGCATGCATATAGGTGAATAATGAATAACGCCTAGATAATGCATCAGCTACAATGTTTTCTTGACCAGATTTATACTTAATCACATATGGAAAAGTTTCAATAAATTCTAACCATTTAGCATGCCTCTTATTCAATTTACCTTGAGTTTTCAAGAATTTAAGGCTTTCATGATCAGAATGAATTATAAACTCTTTAGGCCATAAGTAATGTTGCCAAACCTGTAATGACCTTACCAAAGCATACAACTCCTTGTCATAAGTTGCATACTTTAAAGCAGCCCCATTAAGCATTTCACTAAAGTAAGCCACGGGTCTTGATTCCTGTATCAAAACAGCACCAATACCAATCCCGGAGGCATCACAGTGTATCTCAAAAGCTTTATAAAAATTAGGCAATGCAAGTAAAGGGGCGTGAGTCAACATATACTTTAGTTTAGTGAGGGCGTTTTCATGCTTCTCTTTCCATTCAAAAGCAATGTTCTTTTTAACAAGTTCATTCAAAGATGCAGCTATAGAACTAAAGTCTTTAACAAACCTTCTATAAAAACTTGCTAAACCATGAAAACTCCTAACTTCACTAGCATTCTTAGGTCTCGGCCACTCCTCTATAGCCTTGACTTTTGACTCATCAACAGAAATACCTTGAGAACTAACAACATAACCAGAAAAGACAATTGATTCCATGCAAAAAGAACACTTTTTAAGGTTAGCATACAATCGGTTCTCACGTAATATAACAACTACTTGTTTTAAATGTTCAACATGCTCATCAAGTGATTTGCTATAAATAAGAATGTCATCTTAATAGACCACAACAAATTTAGCAATGAAAGACCTAAACACGTGATTCATTAGCCTCATAAAAGTACTAGGTGCATTAGTAAGACCAAAAGGCATGACTAACCATTCATATAAACCATACTTTGTTTTAAAGGCTATTTTCCATTCATCACCTTCTTTCATTCTAATTTGATAGTAGCCACTTTTTAAATCAATCTTGGTGAAAATACATGAACCATACTATTCATCAAGCATATCATCTAATCTTGGAATTGGATGTCTATACTTAATGGTGATTTTGTTTATGGCACGACAATCAACACACATTCTCAAAGATTCATCCTTTTTAGGTACTAAAATTACTAGAACAGAACAAGGACTTAGTGATTCAAGCACAATACCTTTGTCAAGGAGTTCATCCACTTGACGTTGAATCTCCTTTGTTTCCTCGGGATTTGCTCTATATACTGGACGATTTGGGATTTGCGCTCCAGGAATGAAATCAATTTGATGTTCAATTTGAGGTTTGTCACTTTTTGATTCCTCCATTTGTACCTGCAAGTTAGTAAAGAAAACACAAGAATATATATATATATATACCTCTCGGGTTCCTCACTATGGATAGTAGGTACTTTCCACTCTATTTAGGTAGTGTTCTCTCTTGTTTATCCTAGCTAAAACTCTCAATTAATGAATGTGTTGGGATTATTAAGACTCACCAAGTTCAATTACTTTAATATCAAGTCTCAATCAACAAGTTCCACACAAAACTTTCACAAGAAAAATCAAGAGAGTTAACAAAGAAATCACGTCTAAGAAGTTTAGAACACGTGAGGGTTATAAACTGATTTACCACCAGAAACTATGAAATTCAGAAACTAGATTCAAAGAAGAAGAGAACGCAATTTGAATCACTTAATTCCGAGTTATATTGAGAAAGTTATGGCACTTTTAACCCAAGGTGGTTTTCAAGAAACAACTTAAGAACAATGTCTTCTTTAATTAAAATAAATTAAATAAAATAATAACAACTGAAATAAATAAATAAAATTAAAGTCCGAATGCTTTTTTTTTGTATTGGGCCTTTTTTTTTATACGGCCTCTTTTTTTTTTTATTTGGGCCCTTTTTTTTATACGGAAAACCTAAGACAAAAACAAACTTTTAAGGTTTGGACACAAACCTTGGACAAAACAAAATGACTAGGTTTAAGGTTTTAAGACAACAACATAGGATTAAGGTTTAAGAATGTTTTGTCTTTTTGTCTTAACCTTAACAACCTTAAAATTTTCAAACTTTAATATCTCACCAAGGAAAAGGAATTTGAATGTGCCAATTTCACAAAATATTCAAGATTTTCAACAAGGATCAAGAATATGGCTCAAGATTCAAATTTGGACAACTTTGGATTTTCAAGAAAATCAAGAAGTTCAAGAAAGTGTTCAAGAACTTATCTTTTTCAAGTGTGATAAAAGTTTGATCAAAACAAACTATATCAAGAATGAGATAAAGAAACTAACACAAAAGAAAGATCAAGAATCGGATAAAAAATGAGCAACTTATGATAACATGACCAAGAAAACCCTAGATGATAAACCCTAGTCTGACACTAAAAGCTTAGCAATGCTTTGACGTGAAAACAGCAAGGAAAACTCAAGAATTCCACACTATGATTATAAACAAAACAATGCAGAACTTAGACACGAAAAACAACAAGGAAATGCAGCAAGAACAACACAAAAAGATCACAAAACGCTAAACAAGGATTTGGGCAGATTTCGCACAGAATTTCAAGTCAATGTTGCATGCGATTTTTGACAGATTTTGGGACTGAATTAAGCACGAATTTAGACAGCAAATAAGACACTAAAACTACAGCAAAGAGGACGCAAAAGACTCAGCAGAATGGACGTTAAAAACGAGCAGAAATCAGACAACACAAAATGGCAAAATTCTGGCAGAATGTGAGCACTTAATGATCATGCGATTTTGACAAAATTTATGGATGATCCTAACTCGACCTAGGACAACAAGAAGGACACAAGATAGCAGCAAGAAAGATGCACGAAGAGCAGAAACTATAACGCTAAAATTGCTGCAAAAATTGAGACACAAAACAGCAAGAACGCGGAAGAGTTTTAAACGGATTAACCTGAAATTTTTTGGGCAACAACTTGTTCTCTGATACCAATTGATGCGAATGGTTGCCGAGGCTCTTGCTCTTGGACCAAATTCGATCTCCACAATGTAGGACCGTGCTGCACAAAGGTTATTCCAAGACATAAGAACAACACAATTCGGGCGGATGAAGAATCAAAGGAAAAATGCCAAGTTTTTGAGTAAATCAAAACCCCACGTTTTATTACAAAGGAACTCAATTTAACCTATGAAAATTCAACTAGTTAAACAAGTTAATTTGGCCGGCTCTTTAAATAAAGAACAATGGTGAAGTCACCTATTGGTTACGCAAAAGGCAAGCTTCTACAATGGACAGTTAAATAATTCTCCAAGGCTTGGACAACACAAAGTGTTAATCACAATTTTTAGCAAGCTAAAAATCTCGAAATTCTTCTTCTTATTTCTTAATGAATAAAAACGTTATTGACCTCCTTAAATAAGGATTAAAGTCGGTCATACAAGGAAGAAACCCTAGTAGTTGCCAAATACAACTTGACTTCTTAGCTAACTAACTAACTAAGTAACTAACTAATCCTTTTCCAAAAAGGATTAATGAACACGGTTTCAAAGGTGGACAAATTCAATTTTACTTCCTTTGTTTCCTAAACTATTACTTGCCATTATCATGAAAGATAATTGGGCCAAGTAATTTATTAAACAACCAATTAATTAAAGCCCACATTAAGTGTTTTGGACTTAATTAATTAACAACATAATAAAACCCTAAAAATTACTTAAGGGCGTGATCCATATGAAAGCCCAAGGACACGCCTCTTCATTGGACTTCAACTCTTGGCCTTTGCAAGCTTTTTCAAGGTAGAATTTCCTTAAGCTCTAATGTAGAACTTCTAGAAACTTCATCATGAATGGTTATTGAATAAACATGCCAAAGAACTCCATGTTGAGATGGTAAAGAACTCTCGGCCTCCAAGTCTTCAAAGTGTGATGACAACAAAGTGTGCAAAGCTTCTTTCATCCCTTTGCTCCTTGATTTTGTCATTGGTCAATCAGGATTCTTCAAAGGATCATGTAAGCTCGGCTTTGGCACCAAGGAAGTGGATGGATTGCTATCACTGTACAATGTGATCAGAGGGACAGAAATGGATCAAAGGAGAAGGAGGCAATCAGCGTCAATATCACAAGGGAAGAAGATGAATCATCGAATTTCAACATAAGGAACCCCAAGACAGATAGAGAAATTCTTAAAGCCCTGCGAACACTTAGGTGTGAGGAAGGGGTGTGGCACAAAGTGGGATCCATCTCGAATTTAGCAGCATTACATGCTATCCCGTCAGTTTTTGAATCCGAGGAGGATGAAAAAGATCATTGGACGGAGAACAGTTATGAAGAAGAGCTAGAGGATGTGCTGAGCAACTACCTAGCCAAAATGGAAAGAGGCCGACAACTAGTTAAATAAACAATGGTCGCGGCTGCCTTACTGAGTCCTAAAGCAAATAATGCCTCAGGGAGGAAACTTAGGGAGCGAAACCCTTTCGTATGCTACTCGGAAGGAAAGCAATGGAAGCGCTGATGATAAAGGTTAGATGTTAGCTTTGTGTGATGGCCCCTGATTACTGGAGTTTACATCAGTTTGGCCTGGTTTTGTTGCTGATCTCATTTTGTCCATGTACCTCACTGGTTTACTTTTGAAACTTGAAATGTTGATGCGGATTCGGTTATTTTCTATGTGCCTGATCTGATTGGATAATGTGGGAGATGGAGACTTTGAATTGTTGTGTTGGGTGGTTTTCCTGCCTCAGTGGAATGCATCAGTTTACGGGGGAAATGCTGCCCAAATTTTTGCAACCTTATCGTTTAACATTGGGGGAAAATGCTTGACTATTCTCTCTAATCATGTGCTCTGTGTTGGAATGAATTAGATTGCAGAATGCTTTCTTGATGTCAATAGGAGGAAGACTGGATGCAAATATGAGTGCAAATTGTAATTACCATTTGTCCTGTTGTTCTGGTATATAGCCGATGTTGCCCCTTTAATTAATGCACATTGGTTAGGCTGCACATATAACAGGGTTAAGAGTTTTCACAATTTGTTACTTGGTATAAAATTTGGTGGACTCTTAACAATCACACTAACTCCTAGGCATTTAGGTCAATATCTTGTATAGGAGCTTTTGGACACGAATTGTAAGGGAGTAGTACTCCTCTTTTACTGCTTCCATTTTGTATAGGGGTGACGGGTACATCCGGCCTCTTTTTGCTTTTTTCGTGTTTAATAAAGGTAATTTCTTTCAAAAAAAATAAAATAAAAAATAAAAAATCACTAGAATTCATACTATTACAATAACAAGTCTTGATATCTATCTTGAAAGGAATTTTTGTTCGGGCCTTTCAGCTGATCTAACATCTCTTCAATACTGTAATCGATAGAGAGCATCAGTGGTAGGATGAATATGCTAAATCCCTCAGACTTTAATCGGGAGCTACAAGCTCTAACCGGCAGGAGCAGCTTCTAACCAAACAAACTGGAAGCTTTAGTTCAAATCGAAGAGAGTGCTGCTCCACTATGCTTAACTATTTCTTCGCAGATCTTCAACGGGAGTCAAACAACTTGGTGAAGAATGGAGGAATCAAGAAGCATAACAGAAAGTTTCCTAGTTGCTTATTCTACTGCAGATTCTAAGGCTCTATTGCTTTGGACACGGTTTTGCATATTACCTTTTGGTTAAGTATAGTTTCACATACTTACAGTTTGTAAATGGCATAGGGATTCTTGTAGTGAAAAATAGAAAGCTATACTCTACTTTTTAGAGCAACCCTTTCTTCTTTCTCGGTTTTCATAGAATTACAAACTAAGTAAAGGAGTAGTAATCCACATTTACTGATTTCCTTTTGCCTCTGTCTTTGTCACGATGTATTGGGTACGTCCGGCATCGTGTTTTGCTCATTATGTATATACTAGCTATTTTTTAAAAAAACAAATCACTAAAATTCATGTTCAAATTAAGGTCCGCGAAAGAAACGGACTAAAAAAAGTAAAAATAAACGCATTTTTGGACTTTGCCGTTTTCGACAAGAAAAACCTTTAAAATTGGACAAAATTCCAAAATTTTTGATTTGTCGTTTATAAAAATTAATCACGAGAATTCATGCTCAAATTAAAGTCCGCAAAAGAAACGGAGAAAAAATGTCAAAATGAACGCGTTTTTGGACTTTGCCATTTTTGACAAAAAAACCCGTGAAAATTGGACAACAGTCCAAAATTTTTTATTTGTCATTTTTTTGACATTAATTACTATAATTCATATTCAAATTAAGGTCTGCGAAAGAAACGGACAAAAAAAAGTCAAAATGAACTTGTATTTTGATTTGCCATTTTTTTCAAACCAACCCTTAAAAATGGACAAAAGTACAAACTTTTTGATTTGTCGTTTTTTGGCATTAATTACTAGAATTCATGGTCAAATTAAGGACCGCGAAATAAACAGACCCAAAAAAGTCAATATGAACTTGTATTTTGGACTTTGTCATTTTTTACCATAAAACCCTTAAAAATGGACAAAAGTCCAAAATTTTTTATTTTTCGTTTTTTGACATTAGTCACTAGAATTCATGTTCAAATTAAGGTCTGCGAAAGAAACAGGACAAAAAAATTCAAAATGAATGCATTTTTGGACTTTGCCATTTTTGACCAAAAAACCCTAAAATTGGACAAAAGTCCAAAATTTTTTATTTGTCATTTTTTGACATTAATCACTAGAATTCATACTATTACAATAACAAGTCTTGATATCTATCTTGAAACGAATTTCGTTCGGGCCTTTCAGCTGATCCAACATCTCTTCAATACTGTAATCAATAGAGAGCATCAGTGGTAGGATCAAGACGCCAAATCCTTCAGACTTTAATCGGGAGCTACAAGCCTTAACCGGCAGGAGCAGCTTCTAACCAAACAAACTGGAAGCTTTAGTTCAAATCGAAGAGAGTGCTGCTCCACTAAGCTGAACTATTTCTTCGCATATCTTCAACGGGACTCAAACAACTTGGTGAAGAATGGAGGAATCAAGAAGCATAACAGACAGATTCTGAGTTGCTTATTCTATTGCAGATTCTACGGATCTATTGCTTTAGACACGGTTTTGCAACCTTTTGGTTAAGTATAGTTTGACATACTTACAATTTGTAAATGGCATAGGGATTCTTGTAGTGGAAAATAGAAAGCTATACTCTACTTTTTAGAGTAACCCTTTCTTTTTTCCCGGTTTTCATTGAATTACAAACTAAGTAATGGAGAAGTACTCCGCATTTACTGCTTCTCTTTTGCCTCTGTCTTTTTCACGATGTATTGGGTACGTCCGGCATCGTGTTTTGCCCATTATGTATATACTAGCTATTTTTTTAAAAAAACAAATCACTAAAAATCATTTTCAAATTAAGGTACGCGAAAAAAATAGACTAGAAAAAGTAAAATAAACGCATTTTTGGACATTGCCGTTTTCGACCAAAAAACCCTTAAAATTGGACAAAATTCCAAAATTTTTGATTTGTCCTTTAAAAAAATTAATCAGGAGAATTCATGCTCAAATTAAAGTCCGCAAAAGAAACGGACAAAAAAAGTCAAAATGAACGTGTTTTTGGACTTTGCCGTTTTTGACAAAAAAACCCTGAAAATTGGACAACAGTCCAAAATTTTTTATTCGTCATTTTTTTGACATTAATTACTAGAATTCATATTCAAATTAAGGTCTGCGAAAGAAAGGAAAAAAAAAGTCAAAATGAACTTGTTTTTCTATTTTGCCATTTTTTTTAAAAAAACCCTTAAAAATGGACAAAAGTACAAAATTATTGATTTGTCGTTTTTTGACATTAATTACAAGAATTCATGTTCTAGTAACTACTAGTCCCCAGCTTGCTGAAGTTAGAGCTGGCTTGGCTCCTGATATTATACTCTGTGTGGCCTGGAATGATTGTGGATCCCAATGGAGGTCATGCAAAACATGGAACCTTAGGATCCAAATAAGGAAGCTCTGTAGAGCCGACTGGATACATTAATGGAAAGAGAACCCTGCCTCCCCTTTGCTGGACTGATGCAGTGCCAATTCAATCCTGCTGCAAGACTGTAATAGCTCGAGAAATGGGAAAGCATTTGTTCTGTTTTGCCTTCTCATAGTCATCCCAATAAAAGGGGATTTTTGTCACTCCTTGTGATCAAAGGAGCCTTTTGTACTATAGTATGCTAAATAGAGGAAGTCCTCCACTTTTAACTTTTGGTATAAGCCTTTGAATCTGCCCCCATTAGGCCGAGTACATGTAAATGGAGGTGGATTCAAACGGCCAAAAAATGTAAGGATGGAATTAGGGTATATCCTCCATCCACCAAATTATGAAATATATTAGGAGTGGCGCCCCACCTCAAAAAGAGGTTCTGCAAACTTAAAAAAAAGAAAAACAAAAAATTACGAGAATTCATGTTTATATTAAGGTCTGCGAAATAAACAGAACCAAAAAATTCAATCTGAACGTGTTTTTTGGACTTTGTCATTTTTTTACCGAAAAACCCTTAAAATTGACAAAAGTCCAAAAATTTTGATTTGTCGTTTTTTGACATTAATCACTAGAATTCATGTTCAAATTAAGGTCCGCGAAAGAAACAGATCAAAAAAATTCAAAATAAATTCATTTTTGGACTTTGCCATTTTTAACCAAAAAACCCTTAAAATTGGACAAAAGTTCAAAAATTTTTATTTGTCATTTTTTGACATTAATCACTAGAAATCATACTTTTTTGGTAGATAGAGAATTACAATCTCTCTCTAGTTTGAATGCTCTGCCTTCTCTCTAAAAGACTTCATCTTTAATCCTTCATTCTCCAATCTCCTAGCCACCCAAACGGCCCTTCTTCCAGATCTACCCATCAAATTGAACCCCTCAAACCCCAAAAAGGCAATCTGACCATCTTCCATCCGATTCATCTGACCGTTAGCTAGGGCTGAATACCACCCTAATCTCTTTGGCTCCGGCCTCCTGGCCGGAGCCACCGACCAACACAGATCCTTCTCGACGAAACTCAGCTCCAATTACGAAAGCCTCATCGCTACCCTTATCAGCTAGATCGATGATGGCAAAGGGCAAAGCTATCACTTTGGGAGATTTCTTCCAACCACAATGTTAAATCCCATCCATGAACATAAGACAGCTTCCCTGTCTTTGCACACAACTACCGGCCTTGCATTGGAGATCTCAGAGGGCTGCAGCTCCCAGCAGTTCATCCCCCAACCTCAAGAGACACCCGGTCAAGGGCACCACTGCCCAACCGGATCAGAGACCTGAATCGAGCTCAAATGGCAAGAAAGCACCACTTGTAGACACTGATTTCCCTCAACTCCCGTGTCGGGCAGAGTCTAGGGCAGCGTCAGGGGCTGTTTTGCCGGATCCTCCACTGACCACTTCCGCTCAGCACCCTCATGCTAAATCCTTCCGGGAAGCGGTGTCAGCCCCATGGGCTCAGTCCATCGATGTCTCCCTCCCATCGGAGTCGGCCTTAGCTGTATTATCCTACATGGGAGAACTAGCCCTTATTATATAAGAGAAGGATGAACAGCGGCTAGCTAAGTCTTTCTAATTTGCCCTTATTGGCAAATTTAGCCGGGGAAGGCCTTCAATGGCCTCCATTCAAAAGTCCATCATGACTGCCGGTTTCAAGGGGGAATGTCATATAGGGTTAATCGACTTCCGTCATATTGTCTTTCAATTCCAATTGCAAACGGACTTTCACAGATTTTGGCTGAGAAAGACTTGGTCTATTGATGGTTTCTCTGCTATGATTTTCCGGTGGACTCCGGACTTTAGCCCTGAAAAAGAGCCCTCCATTGTTCCAGTATGAATAAACTTTCCATTACTACCGATTCACCAGTGCAAGAAGGATGTGCTTTATACCCTAGGATCGGTAGTGGGAACCCCTCTGAAACTGGATTTAGCTACTGCGGCTATAGACAAAGACGGCCAAGTGAAGCCAGGGTATGTATCAAGGTTGACCATCTCAAGCCCTTACCTAAACGGGTGTGGATAGGAAAGGAAGGGAAAGGTAAATGGAAATCCATACAATATGAAAACCTTCCTGTTTTCTGCACCAAATGCTCGACGATGGGCCATTTAACCTCTTCTTGCAAGACTCAACACATAGCCCCTACAACTAAGGTCTGGGTCCCAAAGAGGTCCCCTGTAGGGGAGGTGAATGTTCTGGAGGAAAACTCCACTCACTCAAGCCATGAAGTTGATGTGGTGACGAATGGTGAGAATCAAGCTCAAAATGGCTCTGGAAAGGACAAGAAGACACGAGTAGGAAAAGACAGGAATGAGCAGCCAATCACAAATCTGAACCAAAGCCACTGCTCTCTGGCCATTATTGAATACACTGCACCAACAACTCTGAGGCAAAAAGGTCCGACTATTTGTAATCAGCTAGCCAAGACTATGCCTGTACCTCCCATAAAGCAAGCAGAGCATAATATTGAACATTTTCTATGCAATCTTGGCCAATTCCTCGAACTCATCAACACCCAAGATAGGGGAACCAATATTCATAATGCTGCCACTCTAGCCATGGATCCTCCCAAAACTGCAACAATTGAAACAGAATTGGAACTTGATGAAAGTGTGAAGCAGGGGGGGATCAATGTAATGATAAATTGGGACGAAGGGGAATCTTCAAACATGCAAAAAGGTGCTGTGATGTCGGAGCAAGAAATCTTAGCAGCCATGCAAACCTATGTGATAGACGAAAAGGAAGTTTCGCGAATGCTCAGAGGTTGTCCAACAGCGGACTCGGAATTGCCTTGCTTACGGTATACCTTAATTGACTCTGAACCTGAAGATCACGAGACGGACAGATGGGATCGAGAGGAGGACAGATGGACAGAGCATAGTTTTGAGGAAGAGCCTCAAGATTTCATGGACTCCTTCCTCGACAAAATGGACAAATTCCACAAGCCTCCTAAGCTTTCCAAACAATTGGATGCCTTAATCAGTTGTAAGGCCAGCGAGTCTTCGGGAAGAAAACTAAGGGACCGTAACCCCTTTTTATGTTACTCTGAAGGTAAAAGATGGAACAAAAGGTAAACTGCTATCTTAGCCTGGGCTTCATATATGTATGCTATACTGACTCTGTTAGAATGGAAGGAATGAGTATGTATTGTTTCAAGTCTTGAGGTATTCTTGGATGAATATGTAGCTGTTGTGTGTACTGTGGTGAAGGGAGGGCTTCCACGGGGAATATATTGCTAATATTTTGGATGGCTTATTTGGATTTTTGCTTTTGTATGATGCTTAGTGAGGGGTAGATTTTAGGCATGATTAAGATGCTGAGACTCTGCACTTGTTGCAATTCTGTTATTGATATGCGAGTGTCGTGGCTCGTCAATTTATCCTAATTTCACTGAATATAGTAGCAGTGAGCTAGGTTTCGTTCCTCAGGGAAATAGTCGATTCAAGAAGTTTGATATGCTCAATTATGTCACCAAAATATAACAAGATTAGAAGAACACTGATTACAAAATTTAACAAGAAGTAAACTGGTTTGACTCCACACAATTACGAATTGAAATGACACACAAGTAAGACTCAGAGAAATAAAAACAAAGTTCTCAAGAAATTTAAGCTGATAATCTAGGCTACTTCCGGGTGAATGCAACTTCTCATACATGCAGTATGACTAACATACAATCAATGCAAATGAGGAGAATCACAATTGGAAACAGAAATCGTAGTTAGCATGGTCACTACACTACAATTTTAGTCTCCAGACACCATCCTATCCTCTGGTCGGGCCTAAGGATGGTGAAGTGTGAATAACCTGTCTCAATTCCCCACACTCAAATTACTCAGGCATGAACATCTAAAATCTCCCATGGTGAGGCCCAATCCTAGCATGTAAATTCATCATTTGAGTATGAGAATCTCTTATCACCTTGTTCTTAGGATGATAGAGACTCAAAGCTTCCTACGATGAGGTCTAGCCTTAAGATCTGTGCAAATTCAAACAGGTTTAAGAACTCATGCATTCTCAGGTTCTTATTCATGATTTTCATCCAAATCTTACAAAAGAAGACTCAATTCAGCATGACGACCGCAATCGAATGGACCCTCATCGAAAAATTGTGAGTGGCAGTCCTACAAGAGTTTTAGTGGAAAAAATTAAAAATGTTAGACCTGCACTTCAAAATGGAATTGGGAGACATTTGGCAATATATTTAACAAAGTGGAGGAAGCTGAAAAAGAGGTTAAAAGACAAGAGGAATCAGAGTTCGCCGACCCTGTACCTAGAGAAGTTCTTAAAAAGGCTGAAGCAAACCTCAATTTTGCCTTAAGCTATGAAAAACAATTTTGGGCCCAAAAAATACAAGCTAGATGGATGTGAGCGGGGGATAAGAATACTTTGTATTTCCAATCTTGTGTTAAACAACAACACTCTAGAATTATATACACAAAATCAGGAATCCTAAAGGGCAGTGGTTAGAGTCTGAACAACAAATAGGATTCGAAGCTGAGGACCACTTTTGTAAATTATTCACAGCTTGCCCCACAAGTCCAGCGTTAAAATCACCTAATTCCTGAGTTGCTGAATGAGAAAGATAGAACACTACTGTCTGTAGATCCTACAATGGAAGAGCTGGAAAAAACTACCTTCTCATTGAATAAACATTGTGCCCCTAGTCCTGACGGCCTTAATGGTATGTTTTTCTTATGAAACTTTGGACATAATTAAAGGTCATTTACTGGAGGCTATAAGGTTTTTCATTAATAGAGGTAACCTTCCAAATGCTATTACCTCCACATCCATTATTTTAATCCCTAAGATCACTAACACTTTTCGCTTCTCGCAATTTAGACCTATCAGCCTTTGTAACTTTGTTAATAAGATTTTTTCCAAATTACTTGCTAATATGATATCTTCTCTACTATCTAAAGTGATTAGTAAGAACCAAAGTGGTTTTCTGAAAGGTAGACAGATTACTGACAATTATTTGTCAGCCAAAGAGTTAATGACTACCTTGCCTTTTAAGAGTAGAAATAGAAACCTAGCTATTAAACTTGATATGGACAAAGCTTATGATAGTATATTGGCCATTTATGCTTCAAGTAATGAGACTAATAGGCTTTGGGGAACAATGGATTGACATTATTTGGAGGCTAGTTTCTAATATCTGGTTTTCAATACTTATCAATGGCTCTCCCAAAGGTTATTTTAAATCCTCAAGATGTTTGAGACAACGGGATCCCATCTTTCCCCTTCTTTTCATTATAGGAGCTGAATATTTATCAAGAGACTTAAACATCATGCTAAGTCAGAAGAATAGTCCTTAATTCTGCCTCCCTAAGCACTGCCCTTTTATTAATCACCTAGCCTATGCTGATGATATAATCATCTTTAGTTCAGCCCACCTAAGATCTTTAAAAACCATGATGCAAATTCTCTCCCACTATGAACTAGTTTCATGTCAAAATATCAGCACCCAAAAGACTGGTTTTATAGCACATAAATACATTAGAAGGGAAGAAAAGCATAGAGTTAGGAAAATTACTAAAATCCCTTAACATGAGCTACCTATACCTTACCTTTGTCTTCCTTTGCACTATAAAAGAATTTAGGTTCTTCATTTCACTAGCTTAGCTAAAAAAATCACTTCTAAAATCTCCTCTTGGAAAACTAATATGTTGACAATGGGAAGTAAGATTGTCCTTATAAAAGCTACATATCTTCTATTCCTCTATATATTCTAATGGCCATAAATCCTCCTAAAAAGGTACTAAACCGGATTGAATCTATGCTTGCCCAATTTTTGTGGAACAAAGCTAATGGAACCAACAAATACCATTGGGTAAGTTGGAAGGATTTATGCTACCCTAAAGGGAAGAAGAGTTAGGGTTTAGAAAGTTAGAGAAGATCAACCAAGCTCAAACCATCAAGCTATGGTGGCGATTTAGGCAAAATGACACTCTCTAGGCTAAATTTCTCCATGCTAGATATTGTCACAACTCTCACCCCATTGATACTCACCCTGTTTAGAGGTGATTCCCATGTTTGGAGTAGAATGATTGAAATATCAAACACTGCCGAAAAATATACTCTCTTCAAAATTAATGAAGGGAACATTGATTTTTGGCAGGACAATTGGTTAAATATTGGTGCATTATCTATGTTAACTAGATTAAAAAGAAAGGAACAGGTATGCAAATATTTTGATGAAAATGGATAGAAAGAAGCTGTCTTACTTACTACCCATCCTAATATGTTGGTTCAAAAAATAAAAAATATTCCTATTCATCAAAGGACTTTGAAGGATTTTCCTATCTGGATCCCGAATAAGAATGGGAGGTTTTCTCTATCTTTAGCATTTCAAAAAATAAGATCCTATAAACCAGCTTTAGAGATATATAAACAGATATGGGATTCAGCATTGCCTATAAAAATTTCAATTTTCATGCTAAGAAGGCAGCAAAATAAACTCCCTATTGGCAACAACCTTCATAAGTTTAACACACATAGACCTTTTATATGTCGAATGTGTTGCCAAGATAGGGAAACAACAAATCATTTATTTTCTGAATGTAGGTATGCCAAATGAGTATGGAGTATCTTTGGAGCAGAGGTTCGTATTTAAAAATTATCTATCTTATTTGCTATAAGGCTGCAGTACCGGTGGAAAGACAAAAGCAAAACTTACTACTTAAATTACATAAGGCAAATTACCCCTTCCTTAATTTGTTGGGAAATTTGGAGAACAAGAAACGATGCTATTTTTGAAGATATGACCCCAAACTTTCAGAACTCTATTCAACAGATTTTCATAAACATCCAGCTAATCACTAAAGTGAAGATAAAGGAGAAACTCCCTTATTCATGGAATGACTTTTGGACAAAAATGAGCTAAAAAAAAGGGTTGTACTCATTGAAATGTTATATCTTGACAAGGAATGCTACAATATCCTGACAAGGAATGCTACAAGCTGAATGTTGCTGCCCATAATGGAGGTAGTCACTCAAAATGTGCTGGCCTGGTCAGAAACAGCAATGGAGAGGTAATGTTTAGGTTTATCTTAATTGATTTCCTTGATTTGTATGCTTTCTCATTTCAGGTTACAGTCTTTACAGCTCTCTATGGCTTAAATATATGCAAAGAAAGAGGAATTATATTGGAAAACCCAAAACATAATGGCCTGAATTAGCCCACCCCTGGCAATCCCAAGAGATTAAGAAATGGAGATTTTACCAGTTAAAGGACCAAATTGAAGTAATTCAGCAATGCAGGAATATCTCCATAGCCGCCAAAAAAGAAAATTTAACAGTAAGAGGGCTTGTATTATATGGGGAACCGAACTTGACTACTCTACCAAAAGAAGTGCAAAGACAAATCGACATGGATAGGCTCCAAATCCCACAACTCAAAAGAGTAAGATGCAAAATAAGGTAAATCAATAGGTAAATGTGGCCCCCTTTTTGCCGTGTTAGGACATGATTGTAAAATGTTGAGGAGGTAGTGCTTTTTATAATGTAACCATCTGCTTGCCGATGTTAGAGCATGTTTGGTTTTAAGAAAGATCAGTAATGATTATGTTTTTGGGAGATGGGACTGATCAAAGTAGATCCCTGATATCGGTCATGAATTTATTCGGCTGTTGAAAAGGGATAGAAGTGTGAAGGAAATGGGTTGTTTAATCAGTCATGGATTTCATCTATTGATAGGGATCCCAGCTGATGATGTTAGGCTGCGTTTTTTGACTTATTTTCAGTTCTCAAATACAGTTGATAAGCTGAATTACATAATCTGTATCATTTAGATTAGGGTATCACTTGCTGAAGTTATGATGTACCCCTATTAAGGATTATAATCAGAATGTCTTGGGGAGATAATGAGTACGAAAAATTAGTTGGGGAAGCTGGGGCGAATTTCTATAAACATACTTCCGCTGATCTTAATTAGAAGCTAAACTAGGTAGTTAAGGACTGATGCTTGATACTTATACCTAAGTCTGTAACTGTATGTGGTTAGTTTGCTGAAGTAGACACACCTAGTTTTGACCTGAGGAAATGTCCTAAAGTTAAGAGGCACCCACAACTATCACATTCATTGGTAAGTACAGGAGCGATGTTGCTTGATTTCTGTATATACAAAGTTGGTTTCTTTTTTGCTGCAGGTTCTCACCCCTGGTGAATTTCGTTTCTAGCATGATCATGTATTGATATGTATAAATAGACTTCAGTTACATGACTTTTCTAGAGCATAGAATTCTCAATTCCTCTTTGTAAAAGGGAGTATGCAATGTATTGTAATATTTCAAGGATTGTATATGGAGGAAGTACTCCACGTTTATTGCTTTTTGATTCCACATGAACAATTTCCCATTAGGCTTTTGCATGTAAATCGGCATTTGTTCATGTAGGACTTTTGTGTAAGGGTGAGAGGAGGGCATATCCATCACCCAAAAAAGTTATTAATATATTATGAGTGGCGACCCACCTCTAAATGTGGATATTGCAACTAAAAAAAGTTTGATTGTAATTTAAATTTTCATTTACTACATGTCACTTTCTCTCTCTAAAACAAATGCTCTCTGTACTCTCTAGACTAATTTGAACTAATCTATTTGGTTAATAACACTATTTCTAACATTTGCCTAGAGAGCCGATTTGGTGATAGGTTGGATGTTGGTGATATGTTGGATCCCTTTAGCCGGAGGCTGCTAAGATCCAACCTATCACCAACATCCAATCATTTGCCTCCATTCTAGCCACTAAAAACCTACAAGAAATGGACCACAAACAGCCCGGAACCTACAAGGGAAAACCAGCAATTTTCTTCACGGCTGAAAAAGAAGCTCAATTAGCTCATCCATTCCGATATGCGACAGTGGCAAAATTCTTCAAAGGAAAACCCTCCATGGAAAACATCCGAAAAGAGATTGCTACTGCAGGGTTCAAAGGATCACGTCATGCTGGTAAATTAACTTATTAACTATGACCTGGAAGAAGATTTTCAGAGATTCAGGCTTATAAGGATTTGGTCCTTCAAAGGATTTCCGGCCAGGATCTTCAAATGGAGCACCGAGTTTAAATTTTAAAAGGAATCAGCTCTAACTCCAGTTTGGATAAACCTTCCATACCTGCCAATCCACATATGTAGCAAAAGATCCCTCTTTTTAATTGCTAATCTCATCGGAACTCCTCTGAAACTGGATATTGCTACAACAAATGCCACAAGATCTACATGACCAATCGTGGCTAGGGTATGCATCGAGCTTGATGTGTCCTTAGAGATCCCGACTAAAGTGTGGATAGAAAGAGGAGAATGAGGCTTTTGGTAGGAGATTATTATGGAAGATCTCCCAAGATACTGCTCAACCTGCTTCCGGTTGGGACATGGAAAGAAAGTCTACAATAGGAGCAAAATAGAGGATGATCTCAGGACTAAAAGTCAATGGGTACCAAAGGAAAGTGCTAAAGAGATGCCCAACTTAGATGTACAGCTCAAGAGAATGAACAAAGGCAAAAAGGTGGCAAGGGCGTCGTCGTACCATGCAATTTTACCCAATATCACCAAAACAAGTAGAAGTGGCAAGTGGGATCGTATCCAACAGGGAGAGGGTTGAACCAAGAATTGTACAAGTGATAGAATAGTAAATTGGTAAAGAACGAGTAACAAGTATGAATCAAAGACTTAAATCAATCAAGAAGTGAAATTGTGTTGCCTTGAGGGAGGTCAGTGGTGACAACTCTATTTGATTATCCTTGACAAGTGTATGAGCCTGAATGAGGGGATCGACCTTCTAGTGAGCTTAGGGCTGATCACCTTCCAGGTCTCACAGTCCTAACTTACCATACTCCTCCGTCTTCCCTTGGTATGGCAAGACCTAGGTTCGGCTTCCTAATTCCAGATCCCTATCTGACACTAGATCCCTAACTCCCCTAGACAAGACAGTCAACCAAAGTTCGAGTTCTAATATTCAAATAATCCTAAGTCTTTTCCATTATATTGACTTCAATTGTCAGTGGTACCACACAATTGAAGTCACAACCATACACAGATTATAGGACTCATCCAAGTTGTTCCCTATTCTGATGATGTTATTTCAATTTCCATTAATAGCACTAAATTGACTTCAGTGGTACTGCAAATCACGTGAAGGGCCTAAGCGCGAGTGAGTAAGCATTGAAATAAAACATCAGACAGATATATGAAACAATATCAAACACATAGTGAGCAATACGAATGTCTCAAATCAATTTAGAGTCATCACACTTAATCCCTCAAAGCAACAACCTAATGTTTAGCTGATCATGTTGATCGGCTTTGAAAATAAGTTTGACAAAGCCTGATCAACCATAGCTATTACAAAAAGATAAAAATGGAATGATCTCCACTCTGATCTCATTTTCTGCTGAAACCCTAACTCTCTTGATTGATCTCTGTCTCTCCCTTCGTGATCTCCCCAAAAGTCCCTCTGATCTCTGGCTTTTATAATTTTCTCTCCATGTCCTGGTCAAGTGAGCTTCCTGGAAGTTTCCCCCTCTATGCCCAGATGTTGACATGTGCCCCTGTGAATACAAGTTAAGAATTTAATGAAGACACGTGTACTTAACTAATAAGAATGCTGAGGCAAAATATCAAACAGATTGAATGCTATGTCTGCTAAGTGCGCTTGGGCCAATTGTGAAGTGTAGTGTATATGAAATGCATGAGAAAATTCCTACGTAAAAATATAACAAAGGAAAAATGCATGAAAGAAACAAAATGTGTAAACTGTGCAAAGTGAGTGTGTGAGGTGAGGCGGGCGCGCCGTGTGAGTGGCGGTCTCACTGTGCGACCGCCGTGTGTGTGGCAGGCGCCTATTGCGCCCGCCGTGTTATGTGTGTGCGTGTGTGAGGCTGGCGCACGTGTGTGTGGCGGTCGCCTAGTGCGACCGCCGTGTGTGAGGCGGGCGCACATGTGTTGTGCGTGTGTGTGCGATGTGTTTGTGCAAAGTGAGAGTGCTGTGCAAGTGTTGTGGTTGTGGACTTTCATAAAGGCTTAGAGGTCAGTGGCGTGCAGGACAGCTTGGAGGTCGATGGTATGTATGACCAAATGTTGTGCATATTTCAAACATCAAAGCATTTTCACGTTGTTTTACAACACTTAGGCATTTTCACAACAATCTCCAAAGCATGCAGTTCTAGCACACCATCGACATACCAAACATCATTTCCGCACAAAATCCATAGCAAAAGATAAAGAAAGTCAAGCGAATAAGTCGGTGAAATACCGACTTATCATCCCCCCACACTTAAATCTTTGCTAGTCCCGAGCAAAGTAAATAAATAACTAAGCTCTTGTCCATCCCACATTCAAACACTTACAACCTCATCGACAGTCCATTTTCAAAATTTTCGCATGCAATAAGAAAGATCTGAGTGGTGAGCTTACAGTTCATCTAACTTACACGAATTGTCGAGTAAGGTGTAACGAATAAAGACCAAACCGTCAGCGTGCAAGTGTGTGCTGAGAGTTTCCTATGTTCCCGCACATCGTATATGCAAAGTACTCAAGTAGACACTTAGCAAAAATTCTTGCACTACAATCCTTTTGTCCACACACACGAACACTTAAACATTACAATTCAACAGAAATTAACTTGCTCATTCGTGCTTATTTGCTTTTTCTTTTGAAATTCATGCCGCACATTGGTGCTTGGCTGCCAGGGTTTTGTGGCTTTTTTTTCCCTTTATTCGCCCACTGGGTTTTTCTTTCGCATTTGCACAACTTTTTAAATAATTAGTGTTCGTGTGTGTCTTCAATAGACTATATACTCAAAATGCAAGAATAATTGTTTACGAGTAGAAGGCACATACAAGCAAAGAATCATAAGCTCTCTCCTATGTCAAATTTGTTGCTGGCGTTTCTATCTTACTTTGACACCGCAATTTACCCAGCAATTTGTATGCATCAAATATATACTGTAAAACTCAAAAAAATTTCGCATACGATTGAACAGTTTGTTGATTAGTTGATGAAATTGGAAGTGCGAATGTAGTGGATGTGCAAGTGTGTTAGATGGACAGTGGCAATCTTTGCACAGCACAACATCAAACTCTTATATTCATAACAACTGGAAATCAAAGCACACTGCATCAGAACTTGAATGGAAAGCACACTACAAGGTCAGTGCTAGTCACTACCTTGTTTTTCATTCCCACAACAACACAAGGAAATGGAAAATGAAAAAAAATACCCCCTACTACTAATATAATATCACACCACTGATCACTGCAATAAGATAACACCCCTGATCCCTGCAATACATAAGCACACATAGCAGAACATTTAAGAAAATCAAGCAAAGGCCCTCAGCCTTACAAACATAAGCATAAGCCAAAGCCACACATGGACCTCCAAAGCATGCAAGTCTCCCCCCACACTTAAAATCAACAATGGTCCCCATTGTGGGTAAAGGAAAGAGTCTACCCAGTATTAGGCAGTGGAGTTTGTCTGGTGAAATGAGAGAACCTCGGGAAATGATTTTGTGCGGGTCTGAAATTTTGTGCATGCGGTCCCACGCTAGAACTGATTCCTTGTTGCATGACCACTCGTCTACTACTTGAAGTGTCTACGATCATACGTGCATGACCGTCCGTTTTTTCTAATGGGGAAAAGTATGAGTCTGGCCCTCAGGTTTGGTGGTGGTGCACCGTCATCAAGTTGAGATTATGGACTTCCGTCTGGCATTGGGAGATCTTAGTATCCATTACGGTCCATTGACATATGAATACGCATATCCCAGCTGCTTGTGTGGAATCCCGATTATCTGCATTCGAGAGATGAGTTTCAATCATTTATTGGAGCTAACTTACTACTAAAAACGAGACAAACAACGACAGAAATTGAAAAGGTTGGGTTTCCTCCCAACACAGATCTTGGTTTATTGTCCTCAACTAGACATGAGAATTTTTTTTACTGAGGAGGTGGGTTGTCAAGGCGCTGAGCTCGCTCCTTGTCGCATGTGGGGGAGTTGTAAGCCTTCACTCTGCGACCATTGACCTTCCAACTCTCTTCTGATGCCTCATTGTGGACCTCAAGATTTTTATACGGGGAGACTTTCGTGATGACAAAAGGTCCAACCCATCTGGTCCTCAATTTTCCAGGAAAAAGCTTAAGCTTAGCATCGTACATCAACACTCGTTGCCCCACCTCGAATTCTTTGACCTTAATCTTAGCATCATGCCATTTCTTCGTCCTTTCCTTGTAAAGACTTGCACTCATGTATGAATTCCATCTGAATTCATCCAGCTAATTCAACATCATCATTCGGGCTTCCTGTGCTAAGTCGAGGTCCATGTTCAATTTTTTTATCGCCCAGTATGCCTTGTGCTCCAATTCGACTGGGAGATGACACTCTTTCCCAAACACTAACCTAAATGGTGAGGCTCCGATCGGGGTCTTATATGCGGTCCTGTACGCCCAGAGTGCATCGTCCAACTTGAGGGCCCAATCTTTTCTCCCCGGATTCACGACTTTTTCCAGGATGCCTTTGATCTCTCGGTTTGACACTTCAGCCTGTCCATTAGCTTGGGGGTGGTAGGGTGTGGAGACTCTATGTTGGACTCCATACCTTGCTAAGAGTTGGTTGAAGACCTTGTTGCAAAAATGGCTCCCCCCATCGCTGATAATGGCTCTTGGAGTTCCAAACCTGTTAAAAATGTTCCTCTTAACAAATACCATTACACTCCTGCTGTCATTATGGGGAAGGACCACTGCTTCTACCCACTTGTATACATAGTCAACCCCTACTAGTATATATTCATTTCCACACGATCTCGGGAAGGGTCCCATGAAATCCAGTCCCCGGACATCAAATAAATCCACCTCCATTATGTTGTTGCGAGGCATCTCATCTCTACTGGATATATTACCTACACGTTGGCATTTATCACACTGGCTCACCCACAGCTTGGAGTCTTTAAATACGTGTGGCCAGTAGAACCCGGTTTGTAAGCCCTTGTGCCCTGTCCTTGCCACTCCAAAGTGCCCTTCAAATGGTGATTCATGACAAGCTCTGAGAATGTCTTCTTTTTCTTCATCTGGAACGCATCTCCGAACAAGTTGGTCGCTACACCTTTTATACAGACATCCGCTCTCCCAAAAATAATACCGGGCATCGTGCTTGAGCCTCTTCTTTTGGTCACTCGAGTGATGTTGTGGCATTTGACTAGTGACCACATAATTGGCGATGTCTGAGTACCAAGGCAACTCCCGAGGGTGGACCTCGAAAATCTGCTCATCTGGGAAGCTTTCCTTGATCCATAGCTGCAGTTGTTCTTCGCTTAGTGCCCCCAACTCGAGTCTCGACAAGTGGTCTACCACCACATTCTCACATCCTTTCGTATCCTTTATCTCTACATCAAACTCTTGTAATAAGAGCACCCATCTGATGAGTCTCGATTTTGCTTCCTTCTTTGCCATGAGGTATTTGAGCGCTGCGTGGTCGGTATGAACAACCACCTTGGACCCCAAGATATATACTCTGAATTTGTCGAAGGCAAACACCACAGCTAGCATCTCCTTCTCCATTGTGGTGTAATTCAATTGCGCTCCATTCAGTAATTTACTAGCGTAATAGATTGCACGGAAAAAGTTGACCTTTTTTTGCCCCAGCACAGCTCCCACCCCAAAGTCGCTTGCGTCGCACATGATTTCGAAGGGTTGCCCCCACATCGGGGCGATAATGATGGGCGCCTCTACAAGCCTTTTTCTCAAAATCTCAAATGCCTCCTTACATTTCTCATCAAAGACAAACGGGGTGTCTTTTTCCAGTAAGGAGCATAGTGGGTTGGCTATCTTTGAAAAGTCCTTAATAAATCTTCTTTAGAAACCAGCGTGGCCCATGAAACTTCTTACCCCTCTCACATTGGTGGGCACGGGCTGCCTGGCTATCACTTCGACCTTAGCCTTATCAACCTCCAGGCCCTCCTTCGAAATTTTGTGACCGAGCACAATGCCTTCATTAACCATGAACTGACACTTCTCCCAATTTAGGACAAAGTTGGCCTCCACACATCTTTGCAGTACCAGAGCTAGATTTTCTAAGCAACTATCGAAGGTCATCCCAAACACCGAAATGTCGTCCATGAAAATTTATATAATGTGTTCCACCATGTCCTGGAAGATGGCAATCATGCAGCGTTGGAATGTTGCTGGCGCATTGCACAGCCCAAAAGGCATTCTTATATAAGCGTACGTGCCAAAGGGGCAGGTGAACGTGGTCTTCTCTTGGTCTTTGGGGTCAATGGCTATTTGGTTGTAGCCCGAATAACCATCTAAGAAGCAGTAAAAGAGAAAACCCGCGATTCTACCCAAAAGCTGTTCCAAGAAGGGCAGTGGGAAGTGGTCCTTGCGACTGGCCTTGTTCAGCTTTCGGTAGTCCATGCACACTCTCCAGGCATTGATAATTCTAGTTGCCAACAATTTATTGGCTTCATTAGTCACCACGGTTACACCCTCTTTTTTCGGCACACACTACACCGGGCTGACCCATTCACTGTCAGACATGGGAAATATCATCCCAAAATACAGCAACTTGATCACCTCCTTTTTTACCACTTCCATCATTACTGGGTTTAGCCTCCTTTGTCTCTCCCGAGTAGGTACGGCCCCTTCTTCTAGCAATATTTTGTGCATGCATACACTGGGGCTGATCCCCTTGATGTCGGCTATCGTCCATCCCAAGGCCTCTTTATATTTTCTCAATACCGCCAAAAGTTTCTCCTCTTGCCACCCTTCCAATTTAGAGGATATAACAACTTGCAAGGTCTCACCTTCTCCTAAGTACGCATACTTCAGATGGGGAGGCAGGGGCTTCATTTCCAATTTGGGTGGCCTCAAGATGGAGGGCAAGAGATTCTCATTCCTGCATTCAACCTTCTCAAGCCTCACCTCGGTGGCCACCACTTTGACCACATCATCAGTATCAACGTTGGTATTTGTCAAATTTTCACAACATGCAAATTTTTCGTCATTCTTTTCAGTTTCCATTTTCAACTCCATTTTTCCACTGTGATCATACATTTCACGATTTTCATGCACATTTTTCATTTCACTTAAATTCTCACTATTTTTACAGTTTTCATCGATTTTACATGCAAAGTCCATTTCTTTCACAGACGAATTAATTCCAAGTTTTTCATCACAATAGCTCAATTCATGCAGTGTATCAGTTTCTTCAACAATCAACACAGTCTCAAAATCTTCACACATGTCATCATAAAAAGAATCATATGAATCAAGGGAGGACTTACGTTTATGTTCAAAGCTTAAAGGTTGGAGATCACCTTCCACCAAGCTTTCCAAACAACATTGTTCTATGGAATGAGGGTATTTCATAGCATAGTCCACATTGAATATGACCTCCTCACCATTGACTCTGAATGTGATGGTCTTACCCTTGACCCCAATGAGAGCATCCCATATAGCTAAGAATGGCCTCACAAAGATGAGTGGGACCTCGAGGTCCTCCTCCATGTCCAACACTATGATGTCCACTGGAAGCAAGAATTTATCCACAGAGACCAGAACATCCTCCACCATCCCGGTTGGCTGAACCAATGATCTATCTGCAAACTGGAGCATCACTGCCACAGGCTTAATCCGTTTTCCCAATCCTATACTCTCGGCAATGGATAAAGGCATGAGGTTGATCCCAACCCCAAGGTCACACAGGGCTTTGCTAAAAAAGTTTCCACCAATTGAGCATGGCACCGTACAGCTACCAAGGTCCTTGAGCTTGGGAGGCAATTCGTTGTTGATCAATGCTTGGCTTTCCTTGGTGAGCGGAATTGGTTCTTCACATCGCAGAATCTGTTCTTTGTTGGCAATCAAGTCCTTCAAAAATTTTGCATACCTCGGTACTGCTGTAACCAAATCTAGCAGAGGAATATTCACGTTGACATTCTTCACCATATCCAGGAACCTTGTGAATTGAACACCCTTCTTAGGTGGAGGTTGAAGTCGTTGGGGAAATGAAGTGGGTGGTGCATATGGGGAGCCATTGCATGGGCTTGGAGCTCCCTTCTTCCTTTTACTCTCCTGAGCCTTCACGCTCCCATCCTTGCCTTGGGCCTCATCTCTCACCAGTGTGGTCTCCTCACTGACCTCTTCCCCTGGGACTTCCTCTCCCTCTTTACTCTTGTTACCACTAAGCTCCTTTCCACATCTCAACGTTATAGCATTGCAGACCTCTGGTCCTTTTCTGTTTGGATTCAACTCAGTATCACTTGGTAGGGTGCCTTGTGGTCTTTGATGGCTTGCCTTAGCCAACTGTCCTATCTGCATATCAATGTTCTTGATGGAAGTCTCCACGTTTTTCACTTGAGTTTCTAGTGTGGAGGTCCTCTTCTCATACATGTCCATTTTTCCCAGAATTTCATGGAGCAAATCCTAGGTTGACTTTCTCTGTTCCCGGTTGCTTGACTCCCCACTCTGGTAGTACTGCCTTTGCTGAGTTCCTTGATTATTTTGTCCCCAATTGCCTTGTCTTGACTGATTTCGATATCCTCCGTATTGTTGGCGGTTGTTGTAGTTAGTCACATACTGCACTGATTCCTGGGTGAGCTCGTACTCATCCGTGTGGTGCTCTCCTTTGCACAAACCGCACGTCAACACGGGGGCGACCTTGGCAGCCTTTAGACCTTGGACTTGTCTTGTGAGAGCCTCAAGTTTTGCTTCTAAAGAAGTCTCCTCGTCTAAGTCCAACACACCTTGTTGCTTTCTCATAGGAGTCTTCCTAGCTTCTGGAAACAGATACTCGTCGTCCGCTATGGAATCAAAGAGCTCCTTGACCTCGGGCACGCTCTTGTCTTTTAAAGCCCGGTTAGCACACGCTTTAACCATTAGCGAAGACTCCGAAGATAGACCTTTGAAGAATGTGTTGAGCTCCCTGACCTCGCCGAGGTCATTGTTCAGACATTGGCGGAGTAAGTCGTTGAAACAATCCCAGGCTTCCTTGAATGTCTCTCCATCTTGCTGCTGGAAGCTGCGGATCTCCATCCTTATGCGCTCCAACTTGGCTGGAGGGAAATACTTGGCTAAAAACTTCTGCTCAAGTTCCTTAAAAGAGGATATGGCTGGTCCACCGATTGAGTTGAACCAATGCTTCGCCTTCCCTTTCAGAGACATTGGGAATAGAACTCTCCTCACATCATCCGGAGTCACTCTATGCAGCTTGAAAGTGTTACAAAGTTCCAAAAACCAGTCAAAATGCTCATTAGGGTCCTCGTTGCTCAAGCCCTGAAAGATCTGCCCTTGAGTGGTCATGGACACAATTTGTGCCGGGATTTGATAGCTCTCTACGTCTATTCCCTGGTGATTGTTCCTCCTCTCGAAATTCACTACGAAATGGTCCCCAAACCTTGGAGGTTGGGGCTGAGGTCTCTCCTCATTGTGCTCAGCCATTTCTATAACCCTTCTTCTTTGCCTTGATTGATCTCCTTTTCTGCTGAAACCCTAACTCTCTTGATTGATCTCCGTTTCTCCCTTCGTGATCTCCCCAAAAGTCCCTCTGATCTCTGGCTTTTATAGTTTTCTCTCCATGTCCTGGCCAAGTGAGCTTCCTGGAAGTTTCCCCCTCTATGCCCAGATGTTGACACGTGCCCCTGTGAATACAAGTCAAGAATTTAGTGAAGACACGTGTACTTAACGAATAAGAGTGGTGAGGCAAAATATCAAACAGATTCAATGCTATGTTTGCTAAGTGCGCTTGGGCCAATTGTGAAGTGTAGTGTATATGAAATGCATGAGAAAATTCCTACGTAAAAATATAACAAAGGAAAAATGCATGAAAGAAACAAAATGTGGAAACTGTGCAAAGTGAGTGTGTGAGGTGAGGCGGGCGCCTGGTGCGCCCGCCGTGCGAGTGGCGGTCGCACTGTGCGACCGCCGTGTGTGTGGCGGGTGCCTAGTGCGCCCGCCGTGTTGTGTGTGTGCGTGTGTGAGGCGGGCGCATGGTGCGCCCGCTGTGTGTGAGGCGGTCGCACTTGTGCGTGTGTGTGCGATGTGTTTGTGCAAAGTGTGAGTGCTGTGCAAGTGTTGTGGTTGTGAACTTTCATAAAGGCTTGGAGGTCAGTGGCGTGCAGGATAGCTTGGAGGTCGATGGTATGTATGACCAAATGTTGTACATATTTCAAACATCAATGCATTTTCACGTTGTTTTACAACACTTCGGCATTTTCACAACAAACTCCAAAGCCTGCAGTTCTAGCACACCATCGGCATACCAAGCATCATTTCCGCACAAAATCCATAGCAAAAGATAAAGAAAGTCAAGCGAATAAGTCGGTGAAATACCGACTTATCAAAAGGTTATGGAGACACAGAGTATAGAAATGAAGGAAAGCCTACACATAACTCTGGTCAGAGTGAATCGTCTAAACAAAATCAACAAAACAGCCCAAAACCTTCTCAACAGCAGGAGCTACAGGAGACTCCAATTCTAAAAGTCTTGGTACACGAAGAGAAACAAAAGGAGAACCAAGGCTCAGCTAGTCCCTTGATGTTTCAAGCCGTAGAACAACTCTTGGAACTGATTCCAATATTTTTGAATAAGCAAACACATTGTAGTAAGGATGATTTATCCCTTCCTAAATCAATAACTAAAAAGGCCCGTGTTGTTTTTACAGGTCTTCTAAGAGGAACATCAGAGCTCTCAGGTGGCTTGGACTGAAGTTATCTTAAGAGGAACTAAGAAGAAAGAAGTTTAACCAGCTCAACTATCACAACCTAAAAAAATAGACAACTCCTCCAGATCAAGAGCTAGGTTTCCTTCTGGTAGAAATTTGAGACCTAAAAACCCTAAATCTCTTCCAAGTAAACTTTTAAATGATTAGCATGACGTATTGGAATGTTAGAATGTAAAATGAAAACCGAATCATAGGAGATTGATAAAGCTATTAAAAGATAATCATATTAGCATTCTTGTACTTTCAAAGCCTACACCAGATTTAGAGACAGCCCAAAACCTGAGAATTAAAATGAATTTTGATAGTTTTCTAAATAATGAGGAGAACACTTTATGGATTTTCTTTAGTACTCCATGGTCCTTAACCATTATTGAAGAAAATGCACAAACAATTTCTATGGAGTTCACACACCCTAGCTTCAAACAATCTAGAATTTTGTCTACTGTGCATGCTAAATTTACCCCGGCAAAAAGACAAAATATGTGGGAAACACTAAGTGATCTAAATTCAAAAAACTCACCCTGGATACTTTGGGGGGACTAGAATTGCATTACTTGCAAGGAGGAGAAAAAAGGGGGGGTATCCTTTTAGATATAGGGAAGCTAGGGAAATTATATATTTCATAAATGCTAAGGGATTCATAGACCTCCCATTTACAAGTTCCAAATACACATTGTGTAATAATATGGTAGGAAAAAAGAGAATTTGGAATAGATTGGATAGAATCCTAGTTAACAATGTCATGATTGGAACTGATTTTGGCCTAGAACTATCCCATCTTGCTAGAGATCCATCGGATATCTCTCATCTCCTTTTAAAAATTAAGGAACAAATAGACAGAACTAAAGGCTTTCACTGCCGGGGCTTCTGGATAAATCATTAGCATATAAAGACACAATCAATGCAGTATGGAACACTACTGTAGGTGGCAGCCCTATGAGAGTTTTTATAGAAGTTCATATAGCTAGAGCTAAACTCAGGATGTTGTTAAAACATGATGAGACTTTCTGGTCTCGAAAAGCTAGAATTAAGTGGTTAGAAGAGGGAGAAAGAAACACCAAATTTTTCCAGTAATATGTAAAACAGAGAAGAGTCATTTCCCATATTCATTGAATTAAAAACTGAGAGGGAGAATGGATAGATAATGAGAACCTTATTCGGGTAGAGGCAGCAGACCACTTTCAAAAAATGTTTACAGCAGAAGCCACCAGCCCTTTTCCTCATATACATTGCATACCTAAGATGCAAGATGAAAACCAAAATGAACAACTTATTACTCTGCCGACAATTTAGGAAATTAATGAGGCAGTGTTTAGATTGAGTAAGGCTAGTGCTCCTGGCCCTGATGGGTTTAATGGAGATTTGTTTTGTACAAATTGGGAAATTATTAAAAAGGACTTGCTTGCTGTTGTCCTATATTTTTTAATAGGTGAAATCTCCCAAAATACATCACCTCTTCTCAAATTATTCTCATTCCCAAAATTCAAAGTCCACAAACATTTTCAAACTTTAGAGCAATTAGCTTGTGTAATTTTTCAAACAAAATAATCTCAAAGATTTTAGCAAACAAATTGTCAGCTCTTATGCCTTAGTTTTGTGCGGAAAATCAAAGTGGTTTTATAAAGGGAAGACAAATTTGAAATAATATACTTTTAGCCAATGAAATGATTTCTTGCATGAATAGGAAAAACAAAAATGGAAACATTGCCATAAAATTAGATATGGAAAAAGAATATGATAGGGTTGATTGACTATACCTCCTAAATATTATGAGAGCCATGGGCTTTAGTGAAATATGGATAGATCAAATTTAAAGACTTATTTCCAATGTATGGTTTTTCATTTTGGTGAATGGCTCTCCCAGAGGATTCTTTATGTCTACAAGAGGAGTGAGACAAGGAGATCCTCTCTCTCCTTCCCCCCCTATTTTTTGCAATAAGTGCTGATTTCCTTTCTAGATCATTAAATAAGCTAAGTCAAGATAGGCAGAAATCTGGTTTTTGTCAACCTAGAGCATGCCCTAACATTAGTCATTTACCGTACGCGTACTACATTATCATATTTTCATCTACCCATAGACAACACCTAGTAGAGACAATAAAGGTATTAACTCAATACTAAAGGATCTCGGGACAGAAAATTAACCAACACAAGAGTCAGTGATTTGTTCATTATTCTTTATCTAGGGATCTTAAATTTAGGATTAGAGGATCACTAATTTCCCCCTAGGCTCCTTTCCTATCAAATATCTTGGGGTGCCTATTCATTATGGGAGAGTGAAAGCCATTGACTATCATAATTTGTTGCTTAAAACAAAAATGAAAATAGCCACTTGGCTCCCAAAATCCCTAAACCAATGAGGCAGAATTAAACTTATAAAAAGTACGTCTATCCATTCCCATTTATCTACTCATGTCCTGCTCCCCTCCCCCTAAAAAAATTACAAATACCTTGGAGAAAATGTTCTCCAGTTTCCTTTAGGGAGAAAATAAAAATAAATACAAGTATCACTTGATTAAATGGGAAGAGCTATGCATATCCAAAATAAATAGAGGTTTAGGATTTAGATCATTCGAAGAGTTTAAAACTGCCTCGCTATATAAGTTATGGTGGACATTTAGGGAACAAGGCACTCTTTGGGCTAATTTTTTTTCTCAAAAGATACTGTAAAGAGAGAGATCAACCCTCAAAGAAATGATTCCTCCTCTTGGAGGAGAATCATAACAGTAGGAAAGGAAGCTGAACTACATATAGGTTTTCATGTCAGAGGAGGGGACAGTTATATGTGGCTAGACAATTTGTTATGGTCAGGTCCTTTAGATAGGGAGCTGAATAGAGAAAATTATAGAGTCCTTGATATGGTTAAAGATAGGAGATGGGATGTGTATGAACTACTGCTTATTTTAAGCCCAAATGAACAAAAAGTAGTGCTTGAAAGACCTGCCACATGCTCAGATTTGACTGATATCCAATATTGGAAAGCAACATATTCAAGTATTTTTTTTTTCAATGAGCTTAGCTTATTCAATCATTAAAGACAATAATGAAATCACCAGCCATATGTACAAGGAAATCTGGATGCCTCATGTTCTTATAAAAATTTCATTTATTATCCTTAAACTATTAAAAGGTAAAGTCTCACTTGGCATAAATATGTACAGGTTTGGTCTATATGGCCATTTCCCCATCAATTAATCATGTGTTCATGAAATGCAAAATTGCTAAGACTCTTTGGAGAGTTTTTGGTTTCGAATTTATTCCTATTTTTTCAGACTCATTTCAGATTGCAGATCTTTTGAAGAAGTGGTGGGCAGTAAAGGTAAAAGATCATGTGATTAAATATTTAGTACATATAACTCCTTTTGATATAATATGGATACTATGGAAAATTCGAAATGCTTGCCACTTTAAGGATAAAATCAGTACAATAGAACAAATCAAAGCTTAAACAACAGAAATGCTTGTAGACCTATTACAAATACATTTCCCTAACATTATTTTTTATTATGAAAAATGGGAAGATGTGTGGGAAAGGTGCAAGAGATTTAAAAGGAAAACAGGTATTAAGAGCTATAACTGGTAACCCCTAGAATCCCCAATTTCTAAAGTTAAATTTTGCTTGCCAATTTGAAAGTCCCAATTGTAAAGAAGGAGCGGTTGTAAGAGATTCAAATGGTGATATGATATCTTCATTTACTGTACATTTCTCTAATGTCTCTACCAAGTTACATGTGCAAGTGACGACCTTGATCCATGCAATGGAAAACTGTAAGCAGAAAGGAATTCAGATGCAGAGTGCATAGACTTCTTCCATAAAGCTCATGCATTTCATTAAAGGCAACATTAACCAAGATTGGAGAATCAAACAACTCATAATGGAAAATCTGAACTGCCTTGCAACAATAACCCAAACCAGTATCAGTAAATGGTAGAACTCAGCTACTACAAGCTTACTGCACCTAAGTCATCAGAACCAAACATGGTATAAAGTAGAGGAGTCGCCCACCAAACTGCAACAAGTTATGAAGAGTGACAAAACACAAAGGCCTATAATCAGAAGAGTTACACTCAGAACTGAGGTGTATCAAGAGGGAAGGTCTGATTTGGGGCCCTGACTACAACTGTTTGTTCAGGTGTCCCTTTTGTTAAAGGTTTGGGACCCTAACTGCTGTGGTTAGGTCAGGTTTTCCCTAATTTTCTAGGAGACATGGCTAGAAATCTCAAAATTGAATTCTTGCTAAGGTAAAGGTTTGGGACCCTGACTGTAGTGGTTAGGTCAGGTTTTACCTAATGTTTTTAGGAGATATGGCTAGAAATCTCAATTGAATCCTTGCTAAAACAGTAACAAGGGGGAACTACTTGATTTTTACTACTGTACTTAAATGTGGCTTGGTCCTAATCTGAATTTTCCTTAGAACTTGAAAAGCTGGAATCTATCCTTTGTTAGACATAATAGAAAACAGTCAAAATGAAAAGTAGCATTTTAGGCTAAATAACATTATTTAGGCATTTAGATAAGTGTGATCTTGATTGCTATTTCTTTGCTATATGCCTTGCTAGAAACAGCACTGATACTATGGAAGCAGAGTAGATACAACTTGATACTTCAATGTAATAGACCCACAATTTTCTCTCACCTCTGGTGAGTTTTGTAAATAGCCTTTAGGTTAATTTTGAATATGTATTATAAATGTACAACTTTTAAGTGTAAGGATACCTCAGCTTTGATTTTGAATTGATCAAACAGGTTGTAATAGGGAGCAATCACGTCACTTTCAATTCATGTAAATAGAGGAAGTACTCCACAATTATGTTTAAAAACTAGCCTTCTGAACATTTTCCCATTAGGCCATTGGCATGTAAATAGGATCATGATCACGAAGGTTTTTTTGGTGTAATGGTGATATTAGGGTATATCAATTACCTAAAAATTATCTAATAAATATGGAATGACACCCCACCTCGAAATAAAGGTTCTACCAAATAAAAAAGTTTGATTTTAATCTGAAACATCAGGTTTGCAAAACACAGGACTAAAATCTCACTTATAGGCACATTTTTCTTTTAATTTTCTCCTTTTATACCGAAAACATATTTTTTGCTTAAAAATAGTGTTTTCGAGAAAATGTAAGATTTTTGGAAAAATAAAACCATATTAGGCTAACTTTCAGATGGAGAAGTCACTTTCAATAAAAAAAAACACCATTTTGAGAAGAAGAACACAAACAGTACAAAAGATGGACAAAAATGCCCCCCGTACAGTGTCGTTTTGTGACTTCAGTTTTTTGGCCCAAAAGTTTTTTTTTAAGTTGAAAACATTGATTTTGCAAAAGATGGAACTAAAATCTAACTTATAGGCACAATTTTTTTTGAATTTTCTTCCTTTTGGTTTAAAAACGTATTTTTTGCTTAAAAACGCTATTTTTGAAAGAAAGCAAGATTTTTGGCAAAATAAAACCACATTAGGCTAACTTTAAGTTGGAGAAGTCACTTTCGACCAAAAAACCTGTTTTGAGAACAAAAATAGCGGACAGTACAAAAGATGGATGAAACCTCCCCTGTACAGTGTCGTTTTGCAACTTGAGTTTTTTTTTGCCCAAAAGTTTGGTTTTAAGCTGAAAACAACAATTTTGCAAAAGAAGAGACTAAAATCTCACTTATAGGTACTTTTTTGAATTTTCTCCTTTTTGGCCAACAAATGTATTTTTAGCTTAAAAACGCTATTTTTGAGAAAACGCAAGATTTGTTGCAAAATAAAACCATATTAGGATAACTTTAAGATGGAGAAATAACTTTCGAAAAAAACTACCGTTTTGAGAAAAAAAAAGTAAGATAGTACGAAATATGGACATAAATGCAAGATTTTCGGGAAATAAACCAATATTAGGTCAACTTTAAGATGGAGAAGTCAATTTCGATTAAAAACACCATTTTGAGAACCAAAATGACTGACAGTGCAAATGATGGACGAAAACGCCCCCGTACAGTGCCGTTTTGTGACATGAGTTTTTTGGCCCTGAACTTTGGTTTTAAGATGTTTTTTTCATTTACTCAAATTTTTTCTCTTTAGAAAATGGATGCCCCCGCTTCTCTCTATAGATTAAACATAGAAACTTTATTTTGACTTTTAAATTATTACCCTTACAGACCAGTAAACTTAAAACTCTTTGCTTTAGCCTCCATCTTACACAAATAATCGCCGTTCACCACTAAGCCTTTACTCACCATTACTGGAATTTAACACTGATACCTAACTTCCCTTTAAGGATCGTGTCAACAAGGATCTCTAGTCAAGGACCTGAATAAGCAAACCACAGTCATAAATAGAAACATAGATCTAACAACAATGGCTATAATAAGAAAATAAGTTATATATGTGCCCTTTAAAGGCAATGTCCAAACTGAGTTCCTAGATCATAGACATGTAATCTTCAAATTTGAACTAGAAGATGACTTTCAGAGGATGTGGCTAAGGATGACCTGGAGCTTTGCAGGTTTCCATGCTCGGATTTTTCGGTGGACAAAAAATTTCAGTCAAACAACCGAGCCATCCATTGCACCAATTTGGTTCAGATTCCCCTTAATCCCCATTCATCTTTTTGCAAAAGAGAAACTTTTTGCATTGGCATTTTGTGTTGGAAGGCCACTAAAACTAATCATGGCAACAGCCTCAGCAGAATCAAATCTCAATCCCAGCGAAGCCAGGGTATGCATAGAAATTGATGTCCTACAAGATCCTCCTGAATGTAAATGGATAGGTAACAAAGAGAAAGGATTTTGGCAGGGATTAGAGATTGAAAACAGGCTAGTGTATTGTCAAAAATGCAAGAAAATGGGACATAATCCTGAGCATTGCAATCCTCCTAAAGTAAAAGGAAAATGATCATGCTTCAGACCTCCAGTTGCAGCAAAAGGCTCACAAGAATGGGTTCCTATTCAGAATACAAAAAAGAACAAGAAAATAAAGAAAAGGCCCAAAGGTAGGAAGAGAATAAATTATCAAGTGCTGATAAGGGGCAATCCATTATTAGCACAGTACAGTTTCTGAATGAGGATATGAAGATAGTAGAAATACAAGAAGCCTCTAAAAAAACATCTCCTTAAGGCAAAAACAGAACTAAAAATATCTTATCTGGAAGCTCTCATCAAATACCACAAGAAGAAGAGGTCCCACAAGAGCAACCTCAAAGTCCAATGAGTCAGGAAACTCACAATATGGAAAAACATAAACAATATGTTGAACAAAACACTCATGAAGAAAACCAGGTGCACAATTCCAAAGTTTATTCAGATTTTGATACTTTTATAAGAAAGGTTAAATCTATCTACTCTATGCAGGAACCACTATCTGAGGCTGAATTAGAAGGATCAGAAGCAAATAAACAAGAATATATGGATCATGCTGCTGTTGAAGATTACCTACAAAAGGAAAAAAAGAAAAAAGAGAAGGAATTGAGAAAGAACAAAGAAAAAAGTGAAAGATCTTGGGCAAAACTCCCATTAGATAGAAAATTAAGAAGCATGGAAATAGGTACTCTGCCTCCTGATTCTGATTAGATGATTAAAATGTTGTATTGGAACATTAGAAGTGTTAACAAAAAAGTAAACTTTAGGAAATTAAAAAAATCATTAAAACTAGACACATAAACTTTATTGCTTTAGTTGAACCTCTTGCTGATGAATGCAAAATTCAAAAGTTTATGCACAAACTGAACCTGTATGCATGTATCTCCAACAAATGTAGCTCATTGTGGGTCTTTTATAGTAAGCCATTTGCATGTAAAATACTGGAAATCACTAGTCAACATATAACTCTTCAAGTGGAACACTCGGAAATGATTGAATCATGCAAAATCACAAATGTATATATTAAATGTTCACCCCATGAAAGAAAGGAAATACGGCAGTCCTTGAATAAATATAATACTTTCCAACTGCCATGGATGGCCTGGGGGATTGGAATTGTATTTTATATAGGGAGGAAAAGAAGGGGGGAAACAGTTTCAGAGTAAGGATATAGAGGAACTGGTGGAATTTGTCAATAGGGAAAATCTGTCAGAAATTAGCTCACTAGGAGGGCAATTTATTTGGTAAAATAATAGGTTAGGAAAGGCTAGAATTTGGAAAAAAACTTGACCGGGGGCTAGTAAACAATAGGTGGATAAATTATAACTTTATTTCCAAAATTATAACTCTTAGTAGAAGCCCATCAAACCAGGCTCCCATGATCATGGAGATCCAGCTAACACAAAATGATATGGCCAAAAGCTTTAGATTCCAAAATTTTTGGGTGGCTCATGATAGCTTGTTAGAAATTGTCAAGGCTGCATAGGATGTTGATGTGAAAGGTGATTCTATTAGAACATTTATAGGAAAGCTACAGAACACTAGAGAGTCCTTAAAAAATGGAATAAAGTACAATTTCACAATATTTTTAGCAAAGTGAAAGAAGCAGAAAAAGATATGAAAGCCCAAGAAGAACTAGATAGTGTCAGTACATTGCCTATGGAAGAGATGAAAAGGGCAGAGGAAAAATTGAATTTTTCTTTAAGCTATGAAGAGAGTTTTTGGGCTCAGAAAACAAAGGCAGAATGGTTATGGGAAGGAGATAGAAACGCATCTTACTTTCATGCCTGTGTTAAGCAACAACAAACCATAAAGCATATACATAAAATTAGAAATGCTGTAGGGGAATGGCTTGAAATAGGTGATGAAATAGGTATAGAAGTAGAATTATACTTTAGCAATTTGTTTACAGCAAGCCCCACCTACCCAATCTTAAAAACTCATCTCATCCCACAGATAGTGGAGAAAAATGATAGAGTACTTCTAACTACAAACCCTTCTTTAGTAGAACTGAAAGAATTTGTCTTTTCTTTAAGCAAAGAGAGTGCCCTTGGTCCTAATAGGTTCAATGACATGTTCTTTCACCATACTTGGGACATCATTAAAGTAGATTCACTGGGGGCAGTATCATTTTTCATGAATGGGGGCCATCTATATAAAGCTATCACTTGTACAACCATTATCCTCATCCCTTAGAATAACAGCCCAGCTGAATTCTCATATTTTCGACCTATTAGCTTGTGTAATATTATAAATAAGATTTTTACAAAGCTATTAGCAAGTATATTGTCCCTAATTTTACACAAAATAATTAGTGAGAATCAAAGTGGTTTTATGAAGGATAGACAAATAACTTATAATTATTTTCTATTCTCAGAGTGAATAGCTACATTACCATATAAGAGAAAAATAGGAAATGTGGCCTTGAAATTAGATATTGAAAAAGCATATGGTAGAGTTCATTGGCCATTCCTACTTCAAATTATGAGATTAATGGTCTTTGCTGAGATATGGATAGATATCATATAAAGGCTGGTGTCTAACATACGGTTCTCTATCCTAATTAATGGATTCCCTAAAGATTTCTTCAAATCTTTAAGGGGGTTTAGACAAGTATATCCCCTCCCCTTTTTATATAGGGGCAAAATACCTCTCTAGAGATTTAAAAAGCTTATTAAATCAAAAGAGCATACCACAATTCTGCATATATAGGCACTGCCTTCCAAAAAATCACCTTGCATATGCAGATGATTTAATTCTCTTTAGCACTGCATAGCCTAAGGCTTTAAAACAGCTTATGATTAAGCAAACACACTATCAGAATGTCTCGGGACAAAAAATTAGCCCTAAAAAAAGCTGTACAATTGTTCATAAAAACATGAAAAGGGTAGAGAGACATAGAGCCAGAAAAATAACAAATTCTGCTCAAGAGGAACTCCCAAAGAATATCTAGGCCTGCCACTCAACTGTAAGAGGATCCAAGCCAAATGTTTTCCTCATTTAGTGGAAAACATTTCCTCTAAAATTATTTTTTGGAAGGCCAATATGTTGACAATGGGAGGCAAAATCACTTTAATACAGTCTGTCCTCTCATCTATCTCATTGTACCCCATAATGACCATTAATCCCCCTAAAAAGTCAAAAATCAAATTGAGGTAACTCTAGCTCAATTTCCATGGAATAAAGTTGATAAATCTCCTAAATACCACTGGATTAGTTGGAAGGACTTATGCTACCCTAAGGGGGAAAGGGGTTTAGGGTTCAGTAATCTAGAAGACACTGTGAATGCACAATCCATGAAATTATGGTTGAGGTTTAGACAAAATGATACTTTATGGGCAAGATACCTGCATGGTGGATATTGCAATAACACACATCCTATACATACTCCTTCCTTTAGAGGGGACTCACCATGTTGGACTAGAATGTTGGATATATCAAAAACGGCTGAGGCTCACATTGTTTTCTCCTTACAAAAAGGACAATGTCATTTTTGGTTGGACAACTGACTAGGTGCTGATTCCTTAGCATCTTTAACTAGAAAAATAGGGACGAGAAGGTATGCAATTTCTATAGGGAAGAAGAATGGAACATTGATACCTTACAAGCTGTCCTCCTACGAAATTAGGTGTAGAAAATCATTGAAATCCCAATGCATTGCAAGGATAAGAAAGATAAACATCAATCGACCTTAAATGAAAATGGTAGGTTTACCTCTTCTTCTGCCTTTCAAGAGGTTAGATCCCACAGACCTTTAAATGAACTAAGTAAATTTATTTGGGATCCAGCTCTGCTTATTAAAATATCATTTTTCATGATGAGAAGGAATCAACATAAACTTCCCTTGGGCAATAACCTGTATAGGTTTAAGGTGCATGGGCCATTTTCATGCCCCTTGTGCTACCAAAATAGGGAAACATCAAGTCATCTATTTGGTGAGTGCAATTATTCTCAAAGGTTATGGAGAATTTTTGGAGCTGAGATGGGAGTCAATACAAATACCTATTCAGCATCACTAATGCAACATAATTGGTGGACGGGAAATAAATACAGCCACTATCTCACTTTCATCAAGAAGGTGACCCCAGCTCTGATAATTGGGAAATATGGCAGTATTTGAAGATATATCCCCAAATCTACACATTTCTCTTGAAAATATCTTCATGGATATTCTGCTAATTGTTCTGCTTAAAACAGGGTAAAAATTCCCAAATCAATGGGACAAGTTTTGGACAGAAATATGAATCAAAAGAAGAAGGGTGATACTGAAAATATACAAATGGCTCCCTCCTAAAAATCAGGAACTCAAACTCAATGTTGCAGTCTATATTAGGGATGGATAGAAGAAATGGGCAAGAGTACTTAGAAATTATAAGGGAGAGGCACTTTTTTTGTTTATATTAAATGTTTTCCCTAACAATTTTATTTCTAAAGTACATGTTGCTATTTCCACTGCCCATGAAGGCATGCAACTATGTCAATCAAAGAATTTCCAGGTGGGAGTAATAGAGTCTGAATTCTCAGAAATGAGCCACCCAATACATGATGATCAAGGATGGAAACTTAACCAAATTAGTCACTAAATGGAGAAAATCAGAAAATGTCCAATAATCACTAAAGTGGCAAACGAAGAAAATCTTTTAGCAAGATATGAGGAAACTACCTAATGAAATGGTAAGATTAATTAGTATGGATAAATATGGTATCCCTCATGTGAAGAGAAGAATAGCTTCTGGGTAGGGTAACCTATTTTGATTATAACTGGCCCCTGTTTGCTGAAGTTACGACAGGCTTGCCAATTTTATCTCTTATTTTGCTGTGAAGGGTACCTATATTTAATATGAGCTTTTGAAGATCTGTGACCAGGGGGTAATGCATAATGGCTTGATTTCATTATGTGATAATCCATCTGTGTAAAATAAGAGGAATGAAATTTATAGCCTCTGCTTACTGAAGTTAGAGCATGTTTGCCACTCTTTACCTATAAACTCAAGACCAAGAAGATGATATGAGTGCCGAGTGAAGGAATTTAGATGGAGGTGTGAAATGAGATAACAAAACTATGAAGTCTAGAGAACAAGGAAAGGGATAGTAATAGCAGCTGACTCCACATCCTTCTCACTAATAGCAAGGAAATTTTGCTCCATTGTAACATGGCATTACTTCTGGACACTTATATAACTACTAAACTGCCTATGAATAAATATGTGCTTCAATGGTATTGATTATCGCCACTGGTGACTTTTGTACAACTCTATGAGCTGCTTTTGTTAACATACTAGTAGATAGGTTTGAGTTGTATCTTGTATGTGAATACTAGTTAGGCAAGCTTGTAAATGAAGGAAGTACTCCACATTTACTTTTAATATCTTCTTGAACATTTTTTCATTAGGTTTTGGTATGTAAATGGGAATATGTTCATGAAGAATTTTGTGTAAGAGTAGTTTTAGGGTATATTAACCACTCAAACAATTATATAATATATTGGGAGTGGCATCCTGATACGAATGGAGTAGGATGAAGTCCCAATCCACACGAATTTTCCACAAGTTCGGATCGTTGTGCACCAAAAACTCAATTCAAGAAACAAAAACACAATTTGCGGAAAAGAGATATGGAACGAAAAGGCAAGATTAAAATTAACCTAACCCCAACGTTAACACAAATTGATTCAGTTTAACAATTGTAAATCAACTAATTAAACCTATCAGTTTGGCCGGTTCTATAAATCTAGAACTTGTAAGCTTTACCTAAAGTTCCTCACTTAAGGTTTGGCGGGTCTTATGAATTACTCAAGAATAATTCACGTTGGTGATGTCAAATTTAATTTAGCAAAGCCAAAATTCTTTCAATTCAACATGTGTAAAAACGTTACATAGCTTTCCCTTTTATAGGGAGTAATTCGGCTTTGCTAAGAGAAAAAGGAAATAAAACCCTAACTTGACTCCTAAACTAACTAACATACTAATCCTTTTCCAAAAAGGATTTGTGACACACATAAGCTAATCCTTTTCCAAAAAGGATTGGTGTCTCACGTTTTCTTCTTAAAGGTGGCAAAACATAATTTGGCTTCCTTTGTTTTCTAAACTTAAACAAAGACTAAAATCGGTTTTGCCTTGAAGAAGCAAAATTCGATTTTACTTTCTAAAACTTTACTTTCCTAATTATCATGCAAGATAATTGGGCCAAGTAATACCTTATTAAAACTTAATAAAAAAAACGCCAATTAAGCCCATAAAATCGTTAAGTGGACTTAATTAAAAACAACATAATAAACCCTAAAATATATTAAAAAGGGCGTGATCCATTTCAAAGCCCAAAACACGCCTTCTTCTTGGACTTTAATATTTCGGCCTTCACATTATTTCTTCAAGGTGGACCATAAATTGTTATTGAAGAAATATGCCAAAGTACTTCATCTTGAGATGGTTGTGTCGAACTCCTTTGAACATTGGCCATCAACTCACAATGTGTTGATAACAATGCTTGTAATGCTTCCTTCATCCTCTTGCTCCTCGATCTTGTCATTGGACCACCAAGATTTGCTAATGGATCATGGGAAGCTGGATTTGGCAATGTGGACTCGGGCTCATTCCTATCACATCCCACCTCAAGATAGAGGTTCTGCCAACAAAACAAAGTTCTATTTTAAGCTAAAAATAGCGATTTTGCAAAAGACGGAACTAGACGGAACCAGAAGTTCAATTTTAAGCTAAAAGTTTAGTTGTAAAAAAATTCTCTTTCTCTCTCTCTAGAATAAATGCTCTCTCCACTCTCTAGAATTCCTCTCGGTATTCTGATTATAGACACCAACCAATAAAAAAAGGACCCTAAGATCACAGAAGATCTAATCATAGCCCTTGAATCAAAACCTTGTAATGGTTACCTTAGACCTCACAACCGTGTCCACCGTCTCTAGGTGGTCTGCAAGGGGGGTCTCAATGGCGGAGCTTCCAGCTACACCTCCAGATCAGCCAAAGAAGAACTACAAGGAGGCCATGGGTCTATAAAACCATGTGAAAACCATCAATGTATCTTTTGCCTCAGTAGCTGAAACGGCCACCCCATTATCCTCTTTCAAGGGTAAAGCAGCTCTGTTAATATCTCAAGATGAAGAGGATACCCTAGCTGACAAATTCAAATTCACTTTAGTGGCCAAATTTTTGTGGGGAAAAACCCCAGATGATGGTCCTGATGAAAGAAATCGTCAGTACAAACTTCAGTGGAGCGGTCCGCACTGGTTTGTTGGACCAGCGACATGTCTTGATCAAATTCGAAGAGGAACACGACTTCTAAAGAATGTGGTTGCGCAAGATCTGGACCTTCGCCGGCTTTCAGGCACGAGTTTTCTGGTGGACTAAGGACTTCAATCCGAATAAGGAACCATCTATAGCTCCTGTCTGGATTAGGTTTCCGTTCCTACCACTACATCTATTTGCAAAAGACAAACTTTTTTCCATGGCCTCATGTGTTGGTCAGCCCATGAAGATGGACCTAGCGACAGTTTCGGCGGAGGTTCTTCTCAGGCCAAGTGAAGCTCGTCGCTGCATTGAAATAGTCGTAGTGAAGGACCATCCCAAGCGAATCTGGATTGGCAGTAAAGACTGTGAATTTTGGTAAGATATCGAAATGGAGAACAGACCACAGTATTGCTTCGACGGCTGCAAAATAGGACATTCCCTAGATCAGTGTACCCCTACAAAACCAAAAGCAAAACAAAAAATCCTGGTTACCCGAGCTACCCGCACCACCTCATCTGAGAAACTAGCAGGAATGGACCCTGGTTACCAAAACCAATAAAAGGAACATTGATGCTGCTGAGAAGGACCAAAATGAGCTAGAAATCCAAAGGATGAAGAAGGACAAAGGGAAAGGTGTGCTAAGCACTCTGGAGGTTGTGCCGGATGAGAGCATTCCTCAGACATTATGCAACCCACTGCCCCAACCCATCCAAGAGGATTGCCAAATGAACCAAGAAGGGAACAATCAAATAACAAAAGAGGTCAATTCTGATCTGGAGATCAATGCCTTATCTGAACCAATAGAGGAAGCAGCTGAAACCAAAAAAAGGAATACTGATGCAGCTGAGAAAGACCAAAATAAGTGGGAAATCCAAAGGATATAGAAGGACAAAGAGAAATGTGTGCTAAGCACTGTGGAGGTTGTGCCGAATGAGAGCATTCCTTAGACATTATGCAACCCACTGCTCCAACCCGTCCAAGAAGATGGCCAAATGAACCGAGGGAACAGTCAAATAGACAAAGAGGTCAATTTTGATCTGGAGATCAATGCCTAGTATGAACCAATAGAGGAAGCAGTTGTACCCCAAGTTTCGATTCAGGTGATTCACTCAAATCTTAAATCCCATTCTGATAATGAAATCTCTAGAAATAAGTCTTTTGTATCTTGTCAGGAGATACAATCTGAATCTGACTCAGATGAGGAAGAGGATAGGCTTCCACTGATTGATTATGCACAACAAAATGATGTCACAGATCCCCCCTTGGCCAAAGAGGTGCAACAAGCAACAGAGAAGTGTAAAGGGAAAGGTAAGACCCCAAGGAAAATCAAAGATGCTAGTAATAGAACTATACCACAAGGTCCGCAAAACTTGATTGATGATCAGATTCCTTTATTGGAATATTCGCAATGTGTCTAAAAAACCAAACTTTAGGAAACTAAAACGCACTGTTAGAACCAACCAGATTAATTTTGTGGCAATTTCTGAACCTTTACCACATAAATCTCAGATTTTCAAAGTTATGCATAAACTAAATTTTGACAAATGTTGGGTGAATGAATGCAATTCTATCTGGGTAATTCTGAGGGCTCCATTAGAAGGAGATTTAATGTTCTGTTCTACACAACACATTACCATCAAGATAATGCACGCACAAACTAGTGAAGCGTTCATTATGTCCAATGTGTTGCAAAATGTACCAAGATGGAAAGGCGTGAACTATGGGATGAGCTGTCTAGAATAAATGCCTTAAATTTCCCAGGGTGGCTTGAGTGGATTGGAACTTCATCCACAATAGAGAGGAAAAAAATGGGGAAAGCCTTGCTAGATGAGAGACAGCCAGGAACTAGTGGATTTTGTAAGTAGTGAAAACTTCTCAGACAGGGGTCTTTGTAATAATCTCTGGTTGAACTCAGAATGGTAGTTAAACATTATGTTAATGAGCAGATCCCCTTCCGACCATGCGTCAATGCTGCTGGAGTTAAAGGCCAAAAGGGGTAGAGTTAAGTGCTTTAGATTCCAAAATTTTTGGGTTGTGCATGAAAACTTCTTGTTAGTGGTTAGGTCAGCATAGGAGCCCCCAATGATAGGAAATTCCTTAAGAATATTGACAGAGAAATTGAAAAGGACTAGGAATGCCTTGAAAACCAGTTTGGTAACATATTCTCTAAGGTCTAGCTAGCTGAAAACCAGGCTAAGAGGCTTGAAATAATAGAGATTAACAGTGTAGCTGCAAGAATGGAGCTACAAAAGGCAGAGGCTAATCTCAAGTATGCTTTAAGTTTGGAGGAACAGTTTTGGGGTCAAAAAATTCAAACAAAATGGATGAGAGAAGGGGAAAGAAACACAGCCTACTTCCATGTCTGTGTTAAACAAAAACATGCTTTGAACAACATCCACAAAATCAGAAGTAGAGAATGGAAGTGGGTAGAGAATTAAAATGAGATAGTAAAGGAGGCTGTATCCTTTTATGAAAATCTCTTTCATGCTTGTCCAACAAGAGAATAACATAAAAAATCACCTAATTCCCACAACCCTCAATGAAACAGACAGAGACCTTCTGACAGCTTACCCATCAATAGAGGAACTGCAGGAAATAGTCTTTATGATGAGAAAAGAAAGTGCCCCAGGCCCTGATGGCTTTAATGGGGTATTTTTCCAAACCTCTTGGGATATCATTAAAGTGGACTTGCTGGATGCTATTAAGTTTTTCTTCTCGGGGGGGCTTACCTAGGTCTATAACAGCCACTTCCATCTTATTAATTTCCAAAACCAAAAACCCAGCCTCCTTCGCACAATTTAGACTCATTAGTCTTTGTAATTTTGCTAATAAAATCATCTCGAAGCTATTAGCAAATAGACTGGCACCATTATTACATAAGTTAATTAGTGTAAACCAAAGTGGATTCATTAAGGGTAGATTAATTACAGACAACTATCTGCTGGCCAAAGAATTAGTGACTACCTTGCCTCATAAGAATAAAACCAAAAACATGCTTATCAAACTTGACATAGAAAAGGCCTATGATAGAGTTCATTGGCCTTTTCTATTACAAGTTCTGAGACTTATGGGATTTGGGGAAATTTGGATAGACATGATTTGGAGATTGATTTCAAATGTATGGTTCTCTGTTCTTATTAATGGGTCTCCGAAGGGTTTCTTTAAATCCACTCGTGATCTTAGGCAAGGCGACCCAATTTCTCCACGTCTATTCATCATAGGAGCAGAGTACCTATCAAAAGACCTCAACAGCATATTAGAGATGCCTAGTGTACCTAAATTCTGTCTCCCTAGGAGATGCCCCTTATAAATCACATAGCATACGCATATGATATTATCTAGTTTTATACTGCTCATCCAACTGTTGTGAATGCCATTTTGAGAGCCCTAAATCACTATGATTAAATTTCTGGTCAAAAAGTAAATCAGCAAAAGAGTAGCTTCACTGTGCATAAGGGAATAAATCGAGGTGTGAAACATAAAATCAGAAAGATACTACAGTTTGGACAAGAGGAACTGTTCATTAAATATCTAGGTCTTCCCCCCACTACAAAAGAATTCAAGCAAAACACTTTGAAGGGGTGATAGAAACAATTACTACAAAAGTGTGTACATGAAAGGCTAACATGTTGACAGTTGGTGGGAAGATAATCCTTATTCAGAGTGTACTATCATCGATTCCCATATACATGACTATGGCCATTAACCCCCCTAAGAAAGTTCTGAACCAAATTGAGTCTACATTAGTTAACGTTTTATGGAGTAAAGCTGATAGGACGAATAAATAACATTGGATTAAATATAGTCAATTATGCTGCCCCATAGATGAATGAGGCCTGGGGTTTAGACAGTTAAAGGATATTAATACAACTCAAACTATAAAATAGTGGTGGAGGTTCAGACAGCAAGATACACTTTGGGCAAAATTCCTTTATGCAAAGTACTGCCATCTCTTTCATCCATGTGAAGCTGTAATATACATAGGTGATTCACCTTCTTGGTGTAGGATGTTGAGCATATCAAAATCTGCTGAAATGTTCATTGTCTTCACTCTGAATAAGGGACAATGTCATTTCTAGAAGGACAACTGGCTGGGCTTTGGTTCCCTAAATTCTTTGACTAATAGAAATGGAACTGAAAAGGTCAAGGAATTCATCCACATGGGAGAATCGAATGTCATAGCCCTGGAAAGAGTCTGACCATGTAACTGGGTCCAGGTCGTAATCAAGACCCAAATCCACCGTCCATCTAGCAGGGATAGAGTGCACTGGACACTTAGTGAGAAAGGAGAATTTTCAATCTCATCTGCTTTTAAATTCTTTAGAGAAAAAAATCCTCCTATCATTGAATGTGACTTCATTTGGGATGCTTGCTTACCTATCAAGATTTCTTTTTTTATGCTCAGAAAATATCTCTATAGACTGCCAATGGGGGTCAATTTGAATAAATTTGGTATTTAGGGGCCCTCCTTCTGTCCATTGTGTTATCAAGTAGGGGAGAACAAAGGGTATATCTTCTCAAACTGTAAGTTTTCTAGATCTATTTGGTGGATTTTTGCTGCAAAATTAGGCATTCTGATAAACCCACATTTCCCTACTACTTGGAGGTCCACTCAAACCAAGAATTTGACTGTTCGCTTTATTGTAAAAATTATTCCCTCCTTGATATGTTGGGAAGTTTGGAAAGCTAGAAACAGGGCTATTTTTGAGGATATCCCCCCTGATGCTCATGCTTCTACTCTAAATATTTTTAAAGAGCTAATCTGTCTGATAGAAATTAAGACAGGTCATGGGCTATCTGATCAATGAGACAGCTTCTGGATAGAAGTACTAAGAATAAAAGCACAAGGACAGGTTCAGATCAGCAAGTGGATACCTCCTCCGATACGAAAGGTGAAAATTAATGTGGCCATATGCACCCAACTTCAACAGAGACAAGGAGGCGGAATAGTGAGAAGCCATAAGGGTGAGGTAATTCTTTGATATTCCCTTAATGATTTTCCCACTAACTTGGTGTCCAAATCACAGATCCTTATTTGCATGGCAAACAAAGATCTACAGCTTTGCAAAGAATGAGGCTTCAACCTAAGAGAAGTAGAAACATAATCTGAAGACTTCAAAAATCTGGTGGAAAGACCTAGCCATCAGAACTGGAGATGCATTTAGCTGGGTGAAAAAATGTAACAACTTAAAAAATAGTGAAAATAAGAAAAATCATCAAGGAAAACAATCTATCTACGAGGTGGCTGGCCACAAGACAACCTCAAGATTCCATGAACCAGGAGCTGAGAAGACTCATCTACAAGGACAAGCTTGGCAGCTTCCATTATGCTCGTACAGGTATAGGGTAAGGGGCCTCTGTCTATTGAAGTTAGGACAAGTTGCCAAGTTAATTATTCTTGTAATTATTGAAGACCCTGCTTGCTGAAGTTAGAGCAGATTGCCTAGTACTTGAAAAGCTGCAGGTACGACTCCTTAGGAGCCAGAAATCTGATACCGAAGGTAGCATTGTTGAAGCAATTCAGGCCCAAACATAAGCTCAAACACATTCCGTTGATGACTCTAATTCAATAGATGCAATAGGGAAGAACATACAAGATCCAAATGATGCTGTACTCTTAATCCCAACAGGGAACCTTTTGTCACTCCTTGTGAATATGAGCCTTTTGCTTGTAAATGATCAAGAGTGTAATAAAATGCTGATCCCAAAATCCTTGATCAAACTCTCTTAAATATGAAAATGGAGTAGGACCGTCGATCAGTATAGGATATCTATAAATGGAGTAGTTGATGCGTGTAGTCACGTATGTTCACCAATTTTACCCTAACACTACTATAGTAGTGGTGAGAGGGATCGATCCACAAGGAAGATAGTGGTTTCAAGAATTCAGTAATGTTGTCTCAAAAACAAATCAAAGGAACAGGTAATGACAGAAACAAGAAGAGAGGAACAAGAAATAACAAACACGAGTCCAGTAAATTAAAAGAAATGTGATGACAAGTATGAGTTGGATGTCCTGGGGTTTTTCTACCGGATGAATGCACCTTAGATATCTTTCCGCAACGCAATTGACATACATGCGAAGCATGAGGAGACCAAGGTTACCTAGGAGCCTAGCATGCCCCCAGCATGTCGACCGCTATGCACTCTACACTCCCTGACACCATGCTTTCCAGTGGTGAGGCCTAAGCATGATGAATCTAAGCCGCAACGTCTCAATTCTCAGTGTTTAACTACTCAAGCAATCAATTCCTAAAAACTTTCCATGGCAAGGCCTAAGTTTAGGTTCTTGTGTCTTCCTTATCACCAGAGAACTTCTTTTACATTTTAATCTTAAGTTTTCGTAGTCTAAAATTAGCATGGCGACCGTATTTTAGAAGACGAAGGTGCTAAACAAGTGCAAAGACTCTATAATTCATAACTCCAGTTCTCGTATCATACATTCTCAACAAATACTAGTGAATCTCACTTTAATTCAGCATGTCGACCACAATCAAAGTTCAATTCACCCGTACAGTATAAGAACTCATGAAACTTAACCAATTTCACAAGCCGAAATAGAGTATGATTTCTTTCTTTATGGATGATGTCAATTGCCACGCATCAAGACATCTAGTTATGCATTCATCAAGTCCAAGCCCTAAAACAACACGAAATTAGCCACAAAACTCCATTCTCAGCTCACGATCGTAAGATTGGAACTTGAAATAGTTTATTTTCATTGTATAGAAAGAATTTACCAATTGAATTGCTTCAAAAGCTTCAATTTCACAAGAGAATTGTGAAATGCCTCCTTAATTGAGAAGAGAATTACAATGATCGGACCAAATCTTCAATCGAAATTAAGAACGAAGCTAAATTGTTAGAGAGAGAAAGTGTCTAGGGAAAGAAATTCCCGCTCAAGATCAAAAGCTTATTCAATACACTAAATCCACCCAAAATAATGACAATTTCCTCTATATATAGAGGTCTAAAGCTTATTCAATACACTAACAGAAAATAAGCACTAAATTATAGAAATGCCACTGCAATATAGAAAATGTCTCAAACACTGTGCACGTGCATGAACTCCGAATCAGCCCAAAATTTTTGCTCCACGCCTTCAAGCATAAGTCCTCCATGACTCCACTGTACATTCCATGCTCTCGAGCCTCCAGCAACCACGCCTCCACATCTGCACATATGAAAGAGCAAACTTCAACACTTAGAAGAATTTCAGCCCTACAACCCATGATTAACATGGCGATACATTGCAGCAATGTATCGCTGTGCAAAATTCTTCCGTGGCGGTGCATCCTAATGATGCATCGCCGTGCAACCTAATTCATGGCGATGCATCCTGACGATGCATCGCCTTGTGATCTTCTTCATGGCAATGCATCGTGACGATGCATTTCCATGCAAATGTTACTCACCTAACGTGCAATCGTGTTGTGCATGATATGCTGTGGAGTGCATATGTGTGTTTTGTGATGTACATGTGTATACAATGTGAGTGATGTAGTGAGGGCATGAGTGAGTAGGTAGTGAGGTTGTGCATGAAGTGTGTACGTGGTCGGTGAATGCATGCTAGCATGCTTGTGATGTGCTGCATATGCTATGGGGCATGTGTGCGTTGTAAAGTGCATTGTTGAGTACATGTGTGCATGTGGTGTGGCAAGAGTGTGCAACAAAAGGGATGCTCAGGTGTGCACAAGTTGTGCCTACAATGTGCATGTAGTGTGTTTGTGTGTGCATGAGATGTGCATGGAGTGCTTTGAATGTGCTTGGTGCGTTTGTGTTATGTTTGTGTCGAATGCAAGTGTGTAGTGCATGTAAACTAGAGTAATGTATGTAGTGTGCATGTATGTGCTGGAGTTGCGGCAAGTGTGTACATGCATGTGCACAAGTGTGTAGCAAGTGTGTGCATGCATGTGTAGCAAGTGTGCAGCAAGTGTGTGCATGCATGAGTAGCAAGTGTGCAGCAAGTGTGTGCATGCATGTGCATGGGCTGTGGTGCACGGTGTTGTGAGGGCTGTGTGCAGTGTGTGCGAGATGTCGCCCGCACGGTGCACGCACCGTGTGTATGTGTGCACATATGCCACAAATAAGTGAAGTGTTGCGCATAACATGTGGGCATCAATTTGTTTAAAATAAACAACAAATGCGTGCATCAAATTTAGCTCAAATGTGCAAGGAAAACACAAGGATACAAGATTGGAACTTTTTACCTCCCAAGTTCTGAAAAATAACAAACCGTCACTTTGCAAGTAAACTCGGGCCCTGATTCGCTGTAAATATGGCAAAACCTAAAAACATGAACTTTTTAGCTCTATGGTTTCGCTTTCCATAGCCTTTTGAATCACGCAATTCAGAGCTTGGACGTGAAAGTTATGGCCAAAATACTGAACTATGGCGAGGAGAGATTTCATGGCGATGCATCATCAGGATGCATCGCGCCATGAAATAAGTTGCATGGCAATGCATCGTCAAGATGCATCGCCATGTAATTTCCCTTTCTAGCACGACATTACACTTTTATGCAATATATGTGTGTCTTTGCCTGCGAATTGGACTTTGTGGTAATCCTACGATTTGTAGATCTTTCTCTTGGCTTTCCATTGGTTTAAGAATCATCAATGTGGAAGGTCTGTAGCTCAAGATATTAGCATTCTACCAAACTGTGGCAATGAGCTCAACATTCAAAATCTGAAGTAGTAATCACAAAGAAGCTCTCGTTTCTCTAACTTGCACACTACATTGGAAGAATGTTAAAACATATGAATTGTAGTACACGCAAAGTGCTTTCCAAAACATCCAAGATCTCCTCATTCGAATTAGTATTGAGAAAGATACACTCAATTGAAGTGAAGCTAACTGTTCTGCCCAGCACGAAACAAGCATGTTAAGGCATCATTCAAACCTCACAAGCACCATTTCAACCATTCTTTAATTCTTTCCTTGTTCTTTAACCTTAAACACACATTTGTCTCATTTAATCAACATTTTTGGTCTTTTTCTTCATTTTATCACTCCAGGTTGTAAACCACATAAAATGCACAAAATGACACATAACACTACACAATTGCATGAAAAACTAAGGCAAACGCTAAGTGAAATAACACATATAAGCCGGTATAAAACCGACTTATCAATTTCCGCCACACTTGAACTCTTGATTGCCTTAAAGCAAGGCCACAACAATACACAACACCACTTTTTCTTGCCCTCAAGCACGGTCATAACAACACACCAACACATAACACACAATGCTACATAGTGAACTCTCTTGTAGAAAAAACCTACCTATCCACCTCAAGAACATTTCACACTATTATTGGATATGCACGTTTTTTAGTTAACCAATTGTGCTCTAGTTGTAAGGACATACTCAATTCTTCATGGCAATTATCAAAACTAAGTTGTACTCATTTGAAGCTCTAACATAGATGTGTGAGTGGTATGCAAAAGGCTCACATAGCTCATGTCTCACTTATGATCAAAGAAATAGTAGAGAATGCAAAGATTTTATTATTACCTGTTTTCAAGTCCTCAACTTGTAAACACTGTATAGACATAAATGCACCATCTTAAGGATCATTGGTTACCCTCGTTTCTTTCCACTCTTTTCCCTAGGTTGTCATCCTTTAGTACTTTACCTTTGTTTCGCACATGGCATTACTACACTGAGGTTCTCCTTGGCCTTTCCAATAATTGCCTTGGGTTTTATGGCTTTTGAATTCCATCCACACTCATGTGGATTATTCACTAAAAATGCACACTTAGTGTGGTAGAGCAGTCCCGCAGGGGAGTGGTTCGTAATTGTGTGCTATTGGAACATTGTATATGCACTTAGCATCCAGCATGTTTCACATTGGCATAACCTGCCTTTTTTGTCCAAATCATCTCCCCTGGTGCCTAAATGTCACTACAGGTTTCCAACAATTACTCAACTTTATTCATGAAAATTTTCAAAATTTCTCTATATCTTGCCTTTTCACATAAGTGCAACAATCCATGTATATATTCCATTTTAGTGCTTGAGAACAACTATGTCAAAGTTCAAACTTTCCCACTAAGTTTTAACTCCTACCACTTAGCATTGAACTATCCTCACCACTAAGCATGTTTATTCAAGTTTTTAAACACACATCCAACGACAGTGCTAGTGCCCTTTCCATGGATAGACAAATTCTTCCACAAAAATGTCAACTACACATAAATTGTGTTCAAAAATATTACTTATTCACAAAAAAATTCAAAATGTCATAAAAAATGAAAAACACAACATATATGGGGTATAATATGCAAAAGCTCAAAATAACACAACAAAACTAAAAAGTAGCATGCGTTGCATCACATAGCACAAAAAATTATATTCATGAAAGAAAATAAGCATGTAAAGTCCAAGAGACACAAACCATAGCAACATTCATTCCCCCACACTTAAAACTTACATTGTCCTCAATATAAAGTAAAAATAGGTTTAGGAGCTCCCTGGTGTTGATATATCATGAATTCCAATGTTTGCTTGGTGAAGTGTCTTTGTCCATAGTTCCCTCTTGCATGGAAAATTTCCTGCACATGGTGAAACAACGCTTATTAGAAATTACCCACTCAAGAAATCACTCACTCATGTTGGTGCAAGGTAAACTTGACATGGAGGTAGCATGCAAGCAAAGCAAAGTGTCGCACCATGACTAGGAATCATGGTGGTGTAAAAATATGCAACTAGGAACACTAAGTGGCACATGCACAATTCATGCTTGAAATGGCAAAATGAAGTGCTTGTTTGAAGCATGAGGGCGGTCCATGTCACCACTCCCCCACACCTAGGCTCATGTGTGCATTGCCTATTTCGCTTGAAACTTCTTTAATGTGCATGTTTTGACAACATGAGTGGCTTATTGAGCATAACAAAATTCAAGAAACATACAGATCAACTTAACCAAAATATTTTATTTAGGGTAACAGGGAAAAGAAGTAGTTCTAGATTTTGTAAGTGTCTAGCTAGACTATATTCATCAAGCATTCTTCATCAAAATTCGGAATATCCATCTCTGCAAAATTTGGAATATCCATCTCTATACCATAAAGATGATATTTCATAAGCACTCTGTTTCCTTCTGTAAGGCACTTGGGAAATATTTTCATGTAGGTGATTAAGCTCATGCATGTGGGGAGCAACCTCTACAAATTTCACTTTAAACCATTGAGGCTCCCACATTAGAGGCACATCGTTTACCTCTTCCACCATACTAGGCTTTGTGACCCTACAAGGCTCAACCACGGGTTGTACATCCATGGTCTCAACAAACTCATCAGTAATCTAAAAAATGGCAAAACAATTTTCCACCATGTTAGCAATGTCACTAAGAATTTTCACATCTTCATCATCTAAACTAACATCAGTAAGCTCAAAAATGGATGTATCAACAAAGCAATTTTCCACAATGTTAGCAATGTCATTAAAATTTCGCATATCTTCATCATCTAAACTAACATGGGGACTTGCTTGAGTTTTTTCTTTGTTTACAACATAAAAAGCATTATCCTCAATTAACAAGGATATCTCATTTTGCACTGCTTGTGAGTCACCATTTAGGCACTTGGATTTATTCACCATTTCAGAAATTGGCATCTGAACAAGAGTTTTGATCAATGTATTGACATTCTCATTAGCAATTGCATCATTACTTTTATCCATGCTATCACATTGATCATCGGTATGTGACTCTGTGCAATTCACAAGGCAATCAAGAGTAAAGGCATCTAATGCATAGCTACCAATATCATTACATATAGCATGGCAATCACTATCATTTTGAGAGTTCGTACCACATACTTCCTGTAAGGTAGGTGCTACTAACACTTCATCTTGCATTTCAATAACCTTATCTTGCATTTCAAAGATTGACTCATCTAAAACACAACACTATACTAGGTTTGCAATCTCAAAAATAATCATGCGATCTTTATTATCGGACTCTACACTCTTAATTACTTCATCACAAACAGTTAATTCATCAATGCAAATATCATCAGGTTTGACACCTTCCTCACCCACATGCATGTTCCATGCTATCGCTCTTATTGCATAACAAGGCTCTGCATGCATGAGTTGCTTCATAGCATATTTAACATAAAAAAGAACTTGTTCATTATTAATTATGAATTTTATCATCTTGTTTCGTGCGCCTATCAAAGCATCACCAGATAAATGGTCTTCAAAAAATGAGAGGAACCTCAGGATCCTCCTCCATATCAAGCACAATAAAGTCCACTGGTAATGTGAATTTGGCTATCATCACGAGCACGTCCTCCACCATGCCCCTGTGGGCTTCACCAATTACCTATCTGCAAGATGTAATATGACAGCCACATGACGTATCCTTCCACAAAGACCGATATTAATCGCAATTGATAGAGGCATTAGATTTATTCCAGCACCAAGTCACAAAGTGCTTTCTCAAAGTATCTAGAAACAATTCTGCAAGGAATGGTGCAACTACTAGGGTCCTTCAATTTAGGAGGTAAATTGTGCACCACCCAAGCCTGACTGCAATCTAAGAGCATCATTGGGGCTTCACATTGAAGGATTTGTTCCTTGTTGGAGATGAGATCTTTAAGAAATTTGGCATATTTCAACAAAGTAGTCACTAAGTCTAGCAAAGGTAAGCTCACATTGACTTGTTTCACCACATTCAAAAAATGATCAAACTGTGGTCCTCTCTTTGGTGGTGGTTTCACCCTTTCTAGAAGTGGAGGGCGAGGAGCATAATCAGGATAGTTTTAAGGACTTGATGGTCCTCGAACCTTTTTGGTCCTCTCATTCCCTTCATTTTCCTTCACCTCTTCCTTTTCATGTGCCATGGCCTCCTGTGCACAATTATCTTCAACTTCAACTCCAGTTTTATTTTGGTCTATTTAATCTTCTGTGATAGTCCCTTGCAACTCTTTACCACTTCTTAACGTAATGGCATTGCACACCTCCTTGCCTTTAGGATTGGGGACAGTATCACTTAGAAGAGCTCCGCTCGGTCGATGATGTATAACATTTGCTAACTGCCCCAACTGCATTTCAATGTTTTTGAGTGTGACATCATGATGTTTTACAGTTGTCTCCAAATCATCAAATCTTTGTTCATTTTTAGCCATCTTATCCATGAGACGATGGAACATGTCTTCTATGGAAGGTTTTCTTGGCTCTAGTATTGTGTTTTGATGATGAAACCTAGGAGGTAAGTTTGAAGACCTTCTTTGATCATTGCTTTAGAAATATTAGCCTCCTTGATTTTGATTTTTCTGTCCCCAATTGCTTTATCCACCACCATAAGGTCTATTACCACCAGAGTATTTTGCTAGAGTATTGTGGCTTGTTGTAATTGTTGACATAATTCAATGACTTTGTAGTAATAGCACACTCGTCTGTATGATGCTCTCCCTTACATAAACCACAAGAGAGTACTGGGGCTTTGACTTGTGTGGCCTTCAATGTTTGCATTTGTTTTGTAAGGGCTTTAAATTTAGCACTTAGGGACGTTTCATCATCAAGGTCCAATATGCCTCTTTGCGTTCTTCCTTATGGCTTTCTGGTTTCAAGAAAAAGGTATTCATCTTCAGGAATGTTATCAAAAAGTTCCCTCACCTCTGGGACACTCTTTTCTTTCAAGGCTCCATTGGCACAAGCCTTTACCATCATTGAAGACTCTGTAGTAAGACCCTTAATGAAACTGTTCAATTCTCTGATTTCACCAAGATCATAGTTTGGACATTTTCTGATCAAATCATTGAATCGGACCTAAGCCTCACAAAATGTTTCAACCTCATGTTGTTGAAAATTCATTATATCCATCCTGATTTTCTCTAATTTGTCAGGTGGAAAGTACTTTGCCAAAAATTTCTTTTGGAGTTCATCAAAAGATGTCACCGCATTTGTACCTCCAATAGACTTGAACCAGTTCTTTTCCTTGCCTCTCAAAGACAGAGGAAAGAGAATTCTATGAACTTCACTACGAGGCACTCTCTGTAGCTTGAAAGTACTGAATAGTCCCAAGAACCAGTCCAAGTACTCATTTGGATTCTCATTATCTAGACCTTGCAAGAATTTCCCCTGAGTGATCATGGATACTATCTGTGTAGGAATGTGGTAGCTCTCCACATCAATGTCTTATTGGTCAAAACCATTCTCGAAGTTGATGGCGTAGTAGTCACCAAATCTTGGTGGCCTAGACCCTAGATTAGCCATTCTTCTCTCTCTCTGTTGATTCCTCAAGGTTCTTGCCTACTCTAAATCCAGTTGATATTCTGGTTCCACTACAGATCTAAGAGATTTGGGCATACACAACCAATAAACCTGTAGAAATCACTCACAAACCAAGAGTGGCACCTAGTAGTAGAAAAATTCAACAAGTGGAGTAACAAAAATGTAAAATATAGACAAATGAAAACAGAACAAAAACAAAACAAAATAAGAAATTCAAGAAATTGTGCCTTCTTCGGAAACGGCACCAAAAATTGATGTGTGTAGTCGCGGCGTATTTTCACCAATTTTACCCTAACACTATTGTAGTAGTGGTGAGAGGGATCGATCCACAGGGAAGGGAGTGGTTTCAAGAATTCTGTAATGTTGTCTCAAAAACAAATCAAAGGAATAGGTAATGACAGCAACAAGAAGAGAGGAACAAGAAATAACAAACACAAGTCCAGTAAATGAAAAGAAATGTGATAACAAGTATGAGTTGGATGTCCTAGGATTCTTCTACAGGATGAATGTACCTTTTATATCTTTTCACAACGTAATTGATATACAAGCGAAGCATGAGGAGACCAAGGTTACATATAAGCCTAGCATGCATCCAGCATGTCGACCGCTATGCACTCTACACTCCCTGCCATCATGCTTTCCCGTGGCGAGGCCTAAGCATAATGAATCTAAGCCGCAACGTCTCAATTCTCAGTGTTTAACTACACTAGCAATCAATTCCTAAAAACTTCCCCTGATGAGGCCTGAATTTAGGTTCTTGTGTCTTCGTTATCAACAGAGAACTTCTTTTACACTTTAATCTTAAGTTTTCGTAGTCTAAAATCAGCATGGCGACCACATTTTAGAAGACGAACGTGCTAAACATGTGCAAAGACACTATAATTCATAACTCCAGTTCTCGTATCATACATTCTCAACAAATACTAGTGAATCTCAATTCAATTCAGCATGTCGACCACAATCAAAGCTTAATTCACCCATACAGTACAAGAATTCTTGAAACTTAACTAATTTCACAAGCCCGAATAGAGTTTGATTTCTTTCTTTATAGATGATGTCAATTTCCAAGCATCAAGATATCTAGTTATGCATTCATCCAGTCTAAACCCTAGGACAACACAAAATTAGCCACGAAACTCCATTCTCAGCTCATGATCATAAGATTGCAACTTGAAACAGTTTATTTTCAATATATGGAAAGAATTTGCCAATTGAATTGCTTCAAAAGCTTCAATTTCACAAGAGAATTGTGAAATGCCTCCTTAATTGAGAAGAGAATTACAATGATTGGACAAAATCTTCGATTGGAATCGAGAATAAAGCTAAATTGCTATAGAGAAAAAAAATCTAGAGAGAGAGTGTTTAGAGAGAGAAATTCTCACTCAAGATCAAAAGTCTTTCATATGTGCAGATGTATCGCAGCGATGCATCGCAGTGCAAAGTTCTTCCATGGCGGTGCATCCTAATAATGCATCGCTGTGCAACCTACTTCATGGCGATGCATTGTCAAGATGCATCGCCGTGTAGTTTTTCCATGGCGATGCATCCTGATGATGCATTGCCTTATGATCTTCTTCATGGCGATACATCGTGACATTACATCGCCGTACAAATATGACTCGACTAACGTGCAACCGTCTTGTGCATGATATGCTGTGAAGTGCAATTCTGTGTGTTGTGATGTACATGTGTATACAATCTTAGTGATGTAGTGAGAGTATGAGTGCATAGGTTGTGCTTAGTGAGGTTGTGTATGAAGTGTGTAAGTAGTCAGTGAATGCATACTAGCATGCTTGTGGTGTGCTGCATATGCTATGGTGCATATGTGCGTTGTAAAGTGCATTGATGAGTACATATGTGCATGTGGTGTGGCAAGAGTGTGCAACAAAAGGGATGCTCAAGTGTGCATAAGTTGTGCCTACAATGTGCATGTAGTGTGTTTGTGTGTGCATGAGATGTGCATGTAGTGCTTTGAATGTGCTTGGTGCTTTTGTGTTATGTTTGTGTGGAATGCAAGTGTGTAGTGCATGTGCACTAGAGTACTGCATGTAGTGTGCATGTGTGTGCTGGAGTTGTTGCAAGTGTGTGCATGCATGTGCACAAGTGTGTAGCAAGTGTGTGCATGCATGTGTAGCAAGTGTGCAGCAAGTGTGTGGATGCATGAGTAGCAAGTGTGCAGCAAGTATGTGGATGCATGTGCATGGGCTATGGTGCGGGGTTGTGAGGGCTGTTAGCGGTGTGTGCGAGATGTCGCGCGTACGGTGCAAGCACCATGTGCATGTGTGCACATATACCACAGATGAGTGAAGTGTTGTGCATAACATGTGGGCATCAACTTGTGTAAAATAAACAACAAATGTGTGCATTAAATTTCACTCAAAGGTGCAAGGAAAACACAAGGATACAAGATTGGAACTTTTTACCTCTCAAGTTTTAAAAAATAACAATTTGTCACTTTCCAATCAACATCGGGCCCTGATGCGTTGTGAATTTGGCAAAACCTAAAACATGACAACTGTAGCCCTATGTCTTAGCTTTCTATAGCTCTTTGAATCTCTCATTTTTGAACTTGGACGAGAAAGTTATGGGCCAATTACTAAACTGTGACGAGGAGAGATTTCATGGCGATGCTTCGTCAAGATGTATCGCGCCATGAAATAAGTTGCATTGAGATGCATCGTCAAGATGCATCCCAGCACGACATTTCACTTTTATGCAATACATGTGTGTTTTGTCCTCCGAATTGAACTTTGTGGTAAACATACGAGTTGTAGAGCTTTTGCTTGCTTTCCATTGGTTCAGAAATCATGAATGTTGAAGGTCTGTAGCTCAAGATATTAGCATTCTACCAAACTGTGACAATGAGCTCAACATTCAAAACCTGAAGCAGCAATCACAAATATGCTCTTGTTTGTCCAATTTGCACACTGAATTGGAAGAATGTTAAAACATATGAATTGTTGTACACTTAAAGCGCTTTCCAAAACATCCAAGATCTCCTTATTCGGATTAGTATTGAGAAAGATACACCCAATTGAAATTAAGCTAACTGTTCTGCCAGCAAAAAACAAGCATGTTAAGGCATCATTCAAACCTCAAAAGCACCATTTCAAACCTTCTTTAATTCTTTCCTTGTTCTTTAACCTTAAACACACATTTGTCTCATTTAATCAACATTTTTGGTCTTTTTCTTCATTTTATCACTCCAAGTTGTAAACCACATAAATTGCATAAAATGACACATAACACCACAAATTTACATGAAAAACTAAGGCAAAAGATAAGTGAAATAACACATATGGCGAAAGTATTGAAATAAGGTTCATCTTGCGGTGGTTCTTTGTAAACCATCGGCTTCAGTGGTCTGGCGATGAATGTTGCGAGTTCGGGATATGGTGGAGGAGCATCTCCGATGGTTTATTGGTGAAGTGGATGTGGATTTTTTCTTTGATAAATGGTTGCCGTTGGGGAATTTGGTGGAATTTTCTGTTGATTTGGGGTACTGTCCAATTAGTGCATTTCGGAATAATGGAAGATGGTTGGTTTCGAAACTGATGAATACTGTGCCTATGGACTGGGTGTCGGAGATACTGCAACACACTTTCTTCACAGTCACGGAACCGTATTGGGATTTACAGCCAGGGGGTAAGTTTACGTTTGCTTCTGTTTATAGTTTGCTCACTGACTCCACGGAGACTCATCAATTTTGGTTAAAATTATGGTCTAAAGGTGTGCCAATCAATGTGTCCATTTTCATGACGCGGCTTTGGTATAGAAGATTGCCTTTGTTGTCATGGTTGTCTTTGATTGGGTTGTAGGGGCCGTTCCGGGGAGCATTTGTTTAGTTTGTGTACTTTTACGTCTCGGGTGTGGAAACATTTTTCGGTGGAGATGGGTAAATGCGGAATGCAGTGTGTTTTAATGGTGAACAAGTGGATTTGGAGGGTGTGGTGAACTGTATTTTAAGGGATCTTCAATTGTTATTGAGGGTCCATTTTCAGTGGAATATGTCTGGGGTGTGTGGCGAGATATAGTGGAACAGTGTTGTGATATATCAAATTCCCATCCTGTCCTTGTTCGTTGGGCGCCGCCGCTTTTGGGTCGGTATAAATTATGGTGGGGTGTACTTGTGAGGAATTCGACAGGAAAATTCACGGGGGCCATTGCCATAGGATGCCGGGGTATGTCGGCTTTATAATTGGAGTCGGAGGCATTAATGGTGGGTATTCGTTTGTGTGTGCAACGGGCATGGGATTGTTTTGATGTGGAGGTAAGCTCAGCTATGCTTGTCCAAATATTAAATAGGCTGGTTGAAGTTCCTAAGCAATTTAGGGGTTTGATTGAGGACATATAGAGGACGCATATAGGTGATATTTCGCACTGTTATAATAAGGGGAATAAGTCGGCTTGCTTTTTGGCAAAGTTAGGTATGGAGTTGGGTTCCAGAAAAGAGTTTGTGGATTTCCAAATAATTCCTGTTGCAATACGGGGTTTACTTCATATGGACCGGCTTTGTTTACTAAGTTTTTGTTTTATTTGTCAGTAGAGTTGTTTGTCCTTTTTAAAGGGATAATATCCCTATTTGTTTCTGGAATTATTTATTTGTACTGATTTGGTTAATTAATAAAATTATGGGATTGGCATTCCCAGCCCGCTAAGAGGGATATTGCCATAAAAAAACCGGTATAAAACCAACTTATCACTAGTACTCCACGTTTAATTTTTTTCAAAACACTTGATCATAATGCCATTAAGCCTTGGCTTGTAAATGGCTTAATGATCAACTGTTATCATTTTGTAAGGGTGATTTTATGGTAAATCCATCAACCAATAAAGCATATATAAAATATAGAGTGGCGACCCACCTGGCAATAGAGGTTCTGCCTAAAAAAAAGTTCAATTTTAAGCTAAAATTCACAGACCCTAATTATGCTGAATCAAAGTTGTCTTCAAGATAATAAGTGAGGATGACGATGGCAGCTAGACCAACATGGGCACCGGCTAAAGGAGGCAATGAGCAAGGTGGCACTCGAATCTTCGGCCCATCTCAGAAATACTCTTCCAGGGACATTGCTTCTCACACTAACTTGAAACCTTGAAGGGAGGGACAAGATACCCAGAAGGAGCTTCAGGTGAGGAATCTCTGCGATGAATTAGAGGACTGTGAGTATAGTCACTTTACCTCGAAAGATGACAAAGAACGCCATGAGAGGAGCCATCATCTTCATTTAGAAGGGCCTAGAAGGGAAACTGAAGACCATATATTACCTCGCAATGTAGATGCTGATGATGTTGATGTGGATACGAAAAGCAGTTATGAAAGTGATGATGATGATGAGGATGATGATGAGGATGACACAGAAGCTATTCTAGCTAAGCTTGAACATATAAAAAAGGAAAGAGCATATGAGAAATTGCTGAAAAAACAAGAAATGCAAGAAGAATGACTTAAAGCTAAAGAAGCAGAGTTGTTGCGAGGAAACTCTCTGCTACCTAATGCAACATCCTTTAGTGTTAAGAGAAGATGGGATAATGATGTGGTCTTCAAAAATCAGGCTCGAGGTGAAGTTAAGACAGCCAAGCGATATGAACTCTGAATTACCAAGTGACTCTTTCTAAAGTCTTATGGAGATACGAACTCTGAAATACCAGATTGTTGTTAGTTCAAGAAGATGTATTGGTCTTTTCAAAGTGTATTGCTTGAACTCTAAAGGTCCTCTTTTGTAATGAGTGTGCAACATGATTGGATGAGTGATTTCTATTTCAAAAATTTGTTGGTGGTTGTTGCTAAAAAAAATTGATTTTAAGCTGAAAATAGTGGTTTTGCAAAAGACGGGACTAAAATCTCACTTATAGGCATATTTTTTTGAATTTTCTTCTTTTTGACCGAAAAACGTATTTTTCACTTAAAAATGCTATTTTCGAGAAATGTAAGATTTCTGGCTAAACAAAACCATATTTGGCTAATTTTAAGATGAAGAAGTCACTTTCAACCAAAAAACACTGTTTTGAGAACAAAAATTGCAAATAATATAAAAGATGGACAAAAATGCCCCTGTACAGTACCGTTTTTTGACTTGAGTTTTTTGGCCCAGAAGTTCGGTTTTAAGCTGAAAATAGCGGGTTTCCAAAAGTGAGGTCTAAAATCTCACTTATAGGCACATTTTTTTTAATTTTCTTGCTTAGTTTGAAGTTGGGCAGAACTGGTTGTGTAACTTTTTTTGAGTGTACCTTTCTCAATACTAATTCAAATGATGCAATCTTTGATGTTTTGGAAAGCTCTGTGAGTATACTTCATTTCTAATGATTTAACTTTCTTCAAATTCTGTGTGCAACTATGAGAAACGAGAGAATCGTTGCAATTGCTCCTTCAGCTTTACATTGTTAAGCTTACTGCCACAGTTTGGTATATTGTTCATATCTTGAGCTACAGACCTCCAATGATGCGGATTCTTAAACCAATGGAAAGCCAAGCAAAAGATCGAAAACTCTTATGTTTACCACAAAGTCCAATTCAGAGGCTAAGACACACATATATTGCATAGACGTGGAGTGTTGTGCTGAAACGGGTTGCATCGCCTCACACCTCACTCACCTCGTCACACCTCGCCACACCTCGCCGTACATCACACTCACCTCGCCGCAGGAATGTGCGGCGAGCTCATTCACCTCGCCGCACGAATGTGCGTCGAGCTCACTCATCCGTGCGGCGAGCTCACGCACAAACACACAGCTTTACAACACTGCAGTATATTGGCCATAATGTTCTTGTCCGAACTCGAAATTGAGTAATTCAAAAGGGCTATGGAAATCTAAGACTTCGGGCTATAACTTTCATGTTTTAGGATTTACCAAATTCATAGCGCATCAGGGCCAGATTTTGGTTAGAAGTTGCTGGACACTTGCACACAACACTTCTAACTCACACCCATGCATTTATATGCCGAGACCTCTCACATTTGGTTTTGTGAGGGCGAGGTCTCTTAGAGAGGCCTCGCCACTAAGAATGTTGAGAGGGTTTCACTCATTCTTTGTATACACTTTACATAGTCTTGATGTATTTGTTTATTCATGTTGTGAGCTCAAGTTTCATTGTTTTCTTTATGACATTTGCAACTTCATGTAAGCATTCACTTTGCACTCCATGATTTGAGAATGTTTACATGCATTCTATTTTCCATTTCTTGAGTGAAGAATGAATCACATATTTACTATGGCATTCTTCATTTCCATTTTCACTTAGTTCCATCATGTTATTCTCACACTTATCTTCATAGCATCTCATTGCCACTCTTCTTTAAACTTCAATTGCATTCATTCCCAAGATTTCTCACAATCCTTCATTTATTCTCTTCGTACATCTCACTTCTTAACACATACATTTCACAGCAAATACTTTTTATTGCAACATTCTTGTTTGTGCATTACATACTTTGTGTCTCACAACATTTCAAGCATACGTTTTTTTCTTGTTATCACTTCATTCTTCAACAATTCATTCATGCGCAACAATTCCTTTTACATTCATTCTTGCACACACTTCACAACACTCATGCACACTTGCACATAGCGAGGTCTCCCCGCTTTCAATCCTTGTGAGGGCGAGACCTCTTGGCGAGGTCTCGCCACTTTTGGAGTTGTGAGGGCGAGACCTCTTAGAGAGGTCTCGCCACTTAGAATGTGTCAGGGCCATGAATTTTGTGGCTAGTGATGTTTGTGATAAATTTTCTAAGTGTTAGATTTCTTTCTTTTTTTCTCAAGGTCTATGTTGGCGTGATCAACGAAGGCTCGAAGGCGTGGTAGATGTGACAGAGACGGAGGGGATCTAAAGCTTGAGGGCGTGAGCGAATGCACTTACCGAGCTGAGTCTTTTGGACTGTTGGATGTACATAGTGTCATTTATGTAATATTACATCCATTTTACATTTGCGTATTAATTACGCTTTTTAACCTCTTTAAATAGAGGATTTAGTCTTATATTAGGGGGATATCGATCATTCTAGATTAGTAACATAAATTTGATTTTAGAGCGGGAACTTTTCTCTCTCTAAAAACTTTCTCTCTCTAGATTTTCTCTCTCTACAAACTGAACTCCGATCTTGATTCTGATCGCGAATTTGGCTTGGAAATTGCTTCTTTATTCTCAATTGACAAAGGAATTCACAAATCTCTGTACTTTAATCAGTAAAATCCTCCAATTGAATGGAGTTGAGTTTGTTAATGTTACAATTTGATTAAATTGAGATGAAGAAAGAGTTTTTTGGCTAATCGCGTGATGATCTAGGGTTCTAATGGATGAATATACATTTTAGATGCTTTGATTCGGTGCAATAAATGTAATCTTTGAAGAAATGATTCATTGCCTGCTTTGATTGTGGATATTAGTTAAGTTTCATGTATTTGCTATGGAATAGTTGAATTGAACTTGTACGGTGGCCGTCATACTGAGTCTGAGTTTAATGCATCTTTCTTGTTGTGAATTCTGTGGAATGAGAACATGAATCGAGTCTTTTCACTCATTTTGCAAGCTTGTTTTCTAGGATGCGGTCACCATGCCAGTTGGCGAGAGCGTCGTCTCCGTCGCAATTTTACCCAAAACAACTAACTAAAAGCAAGCGGTAAGTGGGATCGAATCCTCAGGGAAAGGGTAGAATTAAGAGTTGTACAGTGATAGAATAAGCAATTAAGCGATGTGTAAACTAAAATAGGAAACAAACGAGAAATCAACCAAAAGGAGAAAGGTGTGCTGCCTTGAGGGAGGCCAGTGGTAATGACTTCAATCGGTTATCCTTGACCTAGTGTTGACACATGTATGAGGGGGTCGGTTTTCTAGTGAATTTAAGATTGATCTCCTTGATAGGTCTCACAATCCTAACCCACCATGCTCCTCTATCTTCCCTTGCTAGGGCAAGATTTAGGCTCGCTTCCTAATTCCAGATCCCAATCTGACACTACACTAAGACAAGCACTAGTGTGCAAATGATCCTAAGTCTTTTCATTCCTTGACTTCCGCTGTCAGTGGATACCGCACAGTAGAAAATCGCTTCCTCACCCAGATCTTAGGACTCATACATAGGTTGTTCTATGTTCTGTGGTTTCATTCCAATTTCCTTTTATTGCACTGAATTGATTTCAGTGGATACCGCAAATCATATAAAGGCATAATCGTGAGTGAATAAATATTGAAATGGAACACTAACTGACATGGAACTTTAACCAAACATTAAATATGCAATTCAAATGTCTCAAAACGATATTAAGTCATTACACTTAATCCCTCAAAGCAGCACTGAAAATCTAGCCGATCATGTTGATCGGCTTTGAAAATGAGTTTAACAAAGCCAGATCAAACATTGCTATTACAAACGGATAGAGTTGAATGATCTCTACTCTAATCTCTAAAACCCTAGATTCTCAGAACTCCTCTCTCTTTTCTCACTTGATTCCCCCGTCTCGCCTCCTTTCTTTGATCAATCTCTCCAGCTTTTATAGTTTTTCATTGCCGACTTAGCTTGGTGAGCTTCCTGGAAATTTCCTTTGTGTAGCCAGATGTTGACACGTGCTCCTGCATTTACAACAGACCATTTGGTGAAGACACGTGTACTTAAGAAATGACAATAATCAGTACACAATATTGGAAACCTTAACTACTAAGTTTGCTAAATAAGTTACACAAAATGCGGAGTTGGTGTCTACGAAATGCATGAGTAAATGACTAACTAACATGATGAAATAACAATGCATAAAAGACTTCCTAACTTAAAACATGACAATCAGTAAAATAGGCTAAAAACAGCAAAGGAAAAAATGCAATTGGAGTGCAAGTGATGCAAGTGAGGTGGCGGCCGCACGATGCGGCCGCCGTGTGTGTGTGTGTGAGAGGGCGGCCGCACGATGTGGCCGCTGTGAGGGGTGGCGGCCGCACGATGCGGCCGCCGTGCTTGTGTGTGTGTGTGGGCGGTCGCATCGTGCGACCGCCGTGTGTGTGTGGCGGTCGCATCGTGCGACCGCCGTGTGTGTGTGGCGGTCGCATCGTGCGACCGTCGTGCGTGTGTGTCTTTTGTGTGTGCTGAATGAGTTGTGCGTTTGTGTGCTTGTGTTGAGAGTTTGTGTAGTGTGAATAGTTGTGGACTTCCAAAATGAGTTGGAGGTCAGTGGCATACATGACTAATTATTTTTGCACAAACTCACAAAATATTCACATTATCACACGATACTTAGCCATTTATCAATGTTTCCAAATACTGCACATTTTGCATACCATTGACACACCAAGTATCATTTTCACTCATAATTCACAACAAAGAATAAGGAAAGCGAAGCAAATAAGTCGACTAAACATCGACTTATCATCCCCTCACACTTAAGTCTTTGCTAGTCCCGAGCAAAGTAAATCCGACTACCATCTTCACAAACAACTCTCTCAACCTCATCAACCATCCATTGTAAAACTTTCGCATGCATAACATCGCTTTAATACGCAAATCCACAGTTTATTCGATTTACACAAAGTTGCCAAGCAAGGTATTACGAATAAAGACCAAGGCGCCCGCGTGAAGTGTGTGCTGAGAATTACTTATGCCTACAACGTTGTCTATGCAAAGTACTCAAGCAGGCACTTAACAAAAATTCTCGCACTACAGTCCCTTTGTCCACACACACGAACACTTTGCCAATTTAACAAACATAAAACTTAATATGCACATTGGTGCTTATTCGTGCCGCACTTTTGTGCTTGGCTGCCAGGGTTTTGTGGCTATTTTTTCCCTTTATTTGCCTATTTGGCTTTTCTCAGCATAAACATTATAACTCAATCATTCGTGTTCGTGCATGTCTTCAATGGACTATATATTAAAAATGCAAGAACAAGTGTGTACAAGTAGAGTGCACATACAAGTTATGAAGCATAAACATTCTCCTATGTCAAAGATGTTGCTGGCACTTCTATCTTACTTTGACGTTATACTTTACTTGGTACTCTGTATGCATCGACTGAATACCGTGAACTTGTGAAAGAAAATTTTTCGCATGCATCAAACATCGAACACTTGGTAGATTGTTGATGAAATTGGAAGTGCGTTTGTTAAATGAATAGTGGTGGACCTCTTGCACAATCATAACATCAACTTTCACATTCATACATTTAAAGCCACACAATACATCACATTTGGAATGGAAAAATCACAACACCACATTTCAAGGTTAGTGCTAATCACTGCCTTGTTTTGATTCCAACACCACACCACGTGAAAGGAAGTAAGATAAAAGAAAAGGAAAATAATAATTCACACCACCTATTACTAATATAGTACACACCACCTCCGATCCCCTGCACCCTCTAGCAATCACAGCATTAAAGATTCCAATTTTCAAAGGCCCTAGGCCTCACACACCATCAGCCATCCCAGGAGAGAAGCATCATTCACACAGCACACAAGCATAAACCATCAAGCTCACACAAAACATAATTCACACCACCACCATAAACCAAACTCTCCCCCACACTTAAAATGAAGCAATGGTCCCATTGTGAGAAAGGAAGGGTCTACCCAGTATCAAACGTCGGGAAGTGGTGTTGGCCAGAGAAACGGGAGAATGCCTGGAAATGGGTTTGCGCTGCCTTGAAGTTTGGTGAGGCCCGAAACAGCATTGGAGTTCATAGCCCTGTTGCATCACCACTCGTGTAGTACTCGAGGTATCCACAATCATACGGGAGTGACTTTCCATTTCTTCCAGAGGAGGGAAGTATGAATCTGGACCTCGGGTTTGGTGATGGTGGACCATCATCAAGTTCAAGTTGTGGACGTCTGTTTGACACTGGGTTATTTTGTTGTCCAGTGTTGTCCATTGAGTGGTGTGCTCTTGCCTCATTGAATCTATCCTTGTACCAATGACCCCCATACAAGTTTCCACTACCGCCCACCGCCCCTCTATGTTTTCCATATGCTGTGTCAAGGCGTTCTGTTGATTTTGAATTGCTGATCGCATTCCCTCCAAACCATGTTGCATATGGTTGAAATTCCCTAGCGGCTGAGGTGGCTGTCGGTTAGGCTGGGGTTGAGCTGGTGCGGCTTGATCCTCATCAATGTTATCCATTTGTTCTTGCGCTTCCCTGTCCCTTTCTCTTGCTTCTCTTTCCAACCTTTCTCTATCTGCTCTCTCTACGGTTTGATATTGCTTGATTTGGCCATCTTTTATGGGCAATGCCGGGTTGCGACTTACCTCCAATTTGACCCCTGCTTTCACAGCTTGTTCGCACAAGAAGAGAGGGAAATACAGGCTCTGGTAATCATCAGCTAATGCGTGACCAATATATGTGATGATAAGCTGGCCCACATCCACCGTGAGTCTGTTTTTAATCGCGTAAACCAGGCAGAGCCTATTGGTGGAAATCCTCGTGGTGTGGGATGTAGGCATCAGACGGGAGTTAATGAAGAGTAGCCAGGTTTTGGTTTCTGCCGTCAGATGTTTTAGCTCTACATATCTCGGGTGGCCATGTCGACTTCTAATCCAATCGACTCCTGGTAGGCTCAGTGTTCCCAAGATTATGTCCATGTCCCCCGCGTTCTTCAGATCATCAAATTCGTCTGGAGCATAGTCCTTGAGCCCTTAATGTTTGTTCACTAACTAGGGCGTGAGCTTAAGGTACTTCCCCCGTATGAATACGCCCTTTGAAAGCACTTCCTTCTCACCGGTTCCTACAGCGTTGGCATAGAATTCTTTGGCGATGGCTACATTACAACTATCAGGTGCCTCAGTCAGGTTTTGCCAATTGTAGTGCTTGATGATATCAATGTATGACTTTTCTGTACTGGCCATTGCCCTTTCTATGTGGATAGGTCTAATGGCGAACTCGCAGAATTTTGTTTGAGCCTCGGCGTTATAAAACCGTTGAAGGGTGTTCTGCTGAGCAACCTTTCTCTTCTTCTGAGTGGAGTCTTGCATGTCTTCTCCCTCTGGGGCGTACTCTTCGTCTGAGCTATAGTCGTCAGATGATTCGTATTCCCTCACTTTGGCTTTTCCTCTAGAGGTTTGTCCTTTTTGTGCGGTCGCGGTGGTCTGTGAGGCTTTCTTGGGTGCCATGGTACCTGGAGATCACAACGTTGCATGAGTGGAATTCTATTCAAGCCCATTATAATGAGGTCCACACATGCATCAAGATTCATATCCACAAAACATTTTCATTTAGCATTTCATTACAATTATGTACAGGACGAAAATTGCATGTTAACTCATAAAGCCAGATTTCATGAGGCAAGTAATTTGCTCAAGAAGATTTTCGGTGGGCTTTGTTCTCACGCCTTTCCCCACCTCAAGTTCATGCATTTAACATTTCCAAGCGCAACCGTATCACACCAAGGTTTCAAAATTGTGAAAGAATCAAGAACACGATGTTATACATATACATAGTATTTATATGCAAGCTAGACCAACAAAATTTCGTTTAAGCATCATGAAATAATCATCAAGAAATTTTCATGCAAAATATACAAGAAGTTCACAAAATAATCATCATGAAAAATCGAGCACAAGTATTTCACACTAAACATCAATATTTAGCTCTTTAAGCAAAGTGAACTTCGGCGTGTCATGCCCATTGGAATTGGAATGCAAATCGATGCTTAAGGTGGTGAGAAACTTACGTGATGTGGATGTTAAACCCCTAAAACGCAACACGCGAAACGAAAATTTTTTTGGTGGCCTCTGGACGCTCTCAGCAAATTTCTATTCTTGCTCCTTGCCCTCAGCCGAATTCATCACAATGATGAGTGCAAGTGATGGTGATTTTTGTGCATGCATGTTGATGGTATTTATAGATAATTTTGCATGTAGGAATCGGCTAGAGTATGGTTTAGAAAACACATGCATGTGAGTTCACTAGAAAACAAAGTGGATGATGACAAAATGCGAGAAACAAAGTGGATGATGACAAAATGCTAGAAAACAAAAGTTGTTCAATCTTGTCATGCCTTTTCTTGCATAATTCGGCCAATTGCACATTGTCACTATCAAATAACCTTGTGAGCCCATAATGTCATGCATTTGTCACAATTTCATTCAATCATGCTATGCCTTAGCCGATTCCTCACCATAGCATGCATATTTCTTTTCACTTATGCATAAATCATGTCAAGCTCCATTCGGCCCTATCATGCATAGCATTTCATATCAAGAAAAATCATTTAACATATCCTAATGTCATGCATCTTTTCTTTCACAGTTATTTCTGGTCATGCACCCAAGAAATGTTATCTACTATGCAATCCTTTCAACTGCCAACTCGATCTTCTCCTGCAATACTCAAGCGAAAATGTCAGCCTACCATGGATTTGTAATTACAGAGCAAGATTCGATTTGGAAGCTTTTCTTGGAATCAAATATTTCATATTGCTCTGGGGCTACGGATTTTATTCTCACCTTTTTCAGCGCAGAGAATATTCTACACTATTACCTGTCATGTCCCGTGACATCCGGATATGCAAATCCCATCTGTTGGCTTTAAATTTCCCATTGACCTCCCATGCACATTTTCGACCCCTTTTTTTTTTTTTTTTTAACCATGGCCCATGAGCTTTCTTTGCACCTGAACAGGGTCGAGAGTAGAGTTTCAATCATTTATTTGGAGTTATTGTGCTGCCAAAAACGAAACAAAAATAAGGACAAAAAATTAGAAAGGTTGGGTTGCCTCCCAACATAGCGCTTAGTTTATTGTCTTCAACCAGACATAGCAGTGTTGTTATCCAAGTTGTGGAGAGTCGAGGTACTGGGTGTGCCCAGTGTCGCTCCAAAGTGGTTGGTTGACTTTCATTTCATGACCTTTGTTTCTTTTTTTCCCTCTTGAGGTCCAGACTCCCACCCTTTTGGGTGGTGGGCCTGAAGTCTTCTTTTTCTCTCGCCAAAACACACGCTTGAGATATTTAAGTAGTGGCGGTTGACTTTTCTTGGTTCGGTCTCTCCTTGTGGAGGCTTCAATGTCTTGTCCCTGTCATTAACATTTCCAAGCCTCACCTCAGTGGGCACAACTTTTCGATTTTTCGTCAGTCTCATCAATGGCATCAGATAATTTGTCATATAATGCAAATTTTTCTTCTCGTTTATCATTTTCAACACTTAACTTTCAACTTTTCTCCGAAATTTGCATTTCTTGAATTTCATGCACATTTGCCATTTTATTCAAACTTTTCACCATTTTCTTGACTTTCATCAAAATCAACATGCAAGATACATTCCAGTGTAGCAGACGAATCACTTTCAACTTTTTCACCCCCAAGGGTTCAATTCATGGCAATGTATCAGACTCTTGAATGACCAAAACAGTTTCAAAATTTTCACATGGGTCATCATCCCAAAAATCATTTTCAGCAAGAGAAGATTTACGTTTAATGCTCAAACTTCAGGAGTTGGAGGATTACCTTCTACCAAGCCTCGCTAGGCAACATTGTTCTATGGAAATGAGGGTGTTTCATGGCATATTCGACATTGAAGATGACCTCCACACCATTGACCCTAAGGTTATGGTCTTTCCCTTTACTCCAGATGAGAGCATCCCTGTAGCTAAGAATGGCCTTCCGAAGATGAGTGGCACTTCAGGGTCTTCTTCCATATCCAACACTATGAAGTCCACGGGGAGGTACAAATTTATCCACAGATACCATAACATCCATCCACCCATCCCAGTTGGTTGAACCAATGATCTATCCGCTAATTGGAGCATGATTGCTACCGGTTTAATTCGTGATCCCAATCCTATGCTCTCTGCTATGGATAAAGGCATGAGGTTGATGCCTGCTCCAAGGTCACACAAGGCCTTGCTGAAAAATCTTCTCACCAATGGAGCATGGAACTGTACAGCTTTCCCAGGGGTCCTTGAGTTTTGAGGTGGCAGCTCATTGTTGATCCATGCTTGGCTCTCCTTAGTGAGTGGAATTTGGTAATTCACAGCGCAAAATCTGCTCCCTTGTTGGCGATTAGGTCCTTAAGAATTTCGCATGATCTTGCACGGCTGTGACCAAATCCAGCAATTGGGACATTCACATTTAATTTTTTCACCATGTCACAAATCTTGTAAATTGGACCCCCTTCTTTGGTGGAGGTCGAAGTCTCTCGGGGAAGGAGGGGTGGTGCATATTGGGCGACTCATCGCATGGATGTTGATCTCTCCTCTTCCTTTTACCTTCAGGGACTCACACACTCCCTTTTGTTTCCCTTTCCAGGATCTTCTCTTCTATAATGATTTCTTCGTCCAAGATTCCTTTTCCAGGCTCATCTTTTTGTTCTTCAGGTGAAACTTTCTCTTCCTCTTGTCTCTTGGTTCCACTAAGCTCCTTTCCACACCCAACGTATATGGCATTGCACATCTCCCTTCCTTTCCTTTGGGATTTGGCTCCGTATCACTTGGAAGGGCACCTTGAGTCTTTGGTGGTTGGCTTTAGCCAGCTGGCCCCCACTTGCATCTCGAGGTTTTTGATGGCGGCCTCCGTGCTTTCGCTTGAGCTTCCACAGTGGAGTTTCTTTCTCAAACATGTCCCATTTCTACCCAGATTTTCATAGAGTAAATCATCCGTGGACTTTTTCTGTTCCTATTGCTTGACTCCCCACTTTGGTAGTACTGCCTTGCTGATTTCCCTGATTATTCTGTCCCCCAGTTGCCTTGGCCCGACTGATTTCGGTAGCCTCCATACTGCTGTCGGTTGTTGTAGTTGGCCACTTACTGCACTGACTCTTGGGTGAGCTCACACTCATCCGTGTGGTGCTCCCCTTTACATAATCCGCACATCAATACAGGTGCCCACCTTAGCAGTCTTTAGGTTTTGAACTTGCTTTGTGAGGCCTCAAGTTTTGCTTCCAATGATGTCTCTTCATCCAGCTCTAGCACTCCTCGCTGCTTCCCACACCCGAGCATCTTTCCTAGTTTCTGGAAAAAGGTATTCGTCGTCTGCTATCGAATCAAAGAGTTCTCTGACCTCAGGGATACTTTTATCCTTCAAGGCCCCATTTGCGCTGGCCTTGACCATCAGTGAGGATTCACGGGTGATAGCCCCCTTGAAGAAAATGTTGAGTTCCCTGACCTCTCCAAGGTCATTGTTTGGGCATTGGCGGAGCAAATCGTTGAATCGATCCCATGCTTCCTTGAAGGTTTTCGCCGATCATGCTGTTGGAAGTTTTCAGATCTCCAACCTCATTCGCTCCCAACTTTGCTGGAGGAAAATACTTTGGCTAAAAACTTCCCGCTCAAGTTCCTCGAATGTAGATATAGCTGGCACCACCAATTGAGTTAAAACCAGTGCTTGCTTCCCTTTCCAAGGACAGTGGGAAGAGCACCCTTCTCACATCATCAGGGGTCACTCTCTGCAGCTTGAAGGTATTACAGAGTCCTACAAACCAATCCAAATGCTCAATTAGGGTCTTCGTTGCTTAAGCCTTGAAAGATCTGCCCTTGGGTGATCATGGACACCAATTTGTGTCGGAATTTGATAACTCTCAACGTCAATTCCCTGATGATTATTTCTTCTCTCAAAATTTACCGCAAAATGGTCCCCAAACGAGCTGGTTGGGGCTGAGGTCTCTCTTCATTTTGTTCTGCCATTTCAATTTCCCTTCTTCTCTGCCTTAAAGTTCTGTGCAATTCTAAGTCAAGTGCAAACTCTGGAGCTTCACCACGATAGCCTTGCTCTAAGGTAGCATAAACTGTGAATTATCACAAGGAAGAAAACACCACTGGAACAACAGATTAGTAGAACAAAATCAACAAAAACTAATAATGAACTAGAATTTTAACAAAAAGACAAACAACAATTTCAAACAAGAATTCGTACAGTAACACTAAGTAAACTATCACAAAATCAACTCTCAAAGCTATGACTGTCCCCGGCAGCGGCGCCAAAAATTGGCGAGAGCGTTCGTCTCCCTCGCAATTTTACCCAAAACAACTAACTAGAAGCAAGCGGTAAGTGGGATCGAATCCTCAGGGAAAGGGTAGAATTAAGAGTTGTACAGTGATAGAATAAGCAATTAAGCGATGTGTAGACTAAAATAGAAAACAAACGAGAAATCAACCAAAAGGAGAAAGGTGTGCTGCCTTGAGGGAGGCCAGTGGTAATGACTTCAATCGGTTATCCTTGACCTAGTGTTGACACATGTATGAGGGGGTCGGTTTTCTAGTGAATTTAAGATTGATCTCCTTGATAGGCTCACAATCCTAACCCACCATGCTCCCTCTATCTTCCCTTGCTAGGGCAAGATTTAGGCTCGCTTCCTAATTCCAGATCCCTATCTGACACTACACTAAGACAAGCACTAGTGTGCAAATGATCCTAAGTCTTTTCATTCCTTGACTTCCGCTGTCAGTGGATTACCGCACAGTAGAAAATCGCTTCCTCACCCAGATCTTAGGACTCCATACATAGGTTGTTCTATGTTCTGTGGTTTCATTCCAATTTCCTTTTATTGCACTGATATTGATTTCAGTGGATACCGCAAATCATATAAAGGCATAATCGTCGAGTGAATAACATATTGAAATGGAACACTAACTGACATGGAACTTTAACCAAACACAAAATATGCAATTCAAATGTCTCAAAACGATATTAAGTCATTACACTTAATCCCTCAAAGCAGCACTGAAAATCTAGCCGATCATGTTCATCGCTTGAAAATGAGTTTAACAAAGCCAGATCAAATATTGCTATTACAAACGGATAGAGTTGAATGATCTCTACTCTAATCTCTAAAACCCTAGATTCTCAGAACTCCTCTCTCTTTTCTCACTTGATTCCCCCCCGTCTCGCCTCCTTTCTTTGATCAATCTCTCCAGCTTTTATAGTTTTTCATTGCCGACTTAGCTTGGTGAGCTTCCTGGAAATTTCCTTTGTGTAGCCAGATGTTGACACGTGCTCCTGCATTTACAACAGACCATTTGGTGAAGACACGTGTACTTAAGAAATGACAATAATCAGTACACAATATTGGAAACCTTAACTACTAAGTTTGCTAAATAGGTTACACAGAAGCGGAGTTGGTGTCTACGAAATGCATGAGTAAATGACTAACTAAAATGATGAAATAACAATGCATAAAAGACTTCCTAACTTAAAACATGACAATCAGTAAAATAGGCTAAAAACAGCAAAGGAAAAAATGCAATTGGAGTGCAAGTGATGCAAGTGGGGTGGCGGCCGCACGATGCGGCCGCCGTGTGTGTGTGTGTGAGAGGGCGGCCGCACGATACGGCCGCCGTGAGGGGTGGCGGCCGCACGATGCGGCCGCCGTGCTTGTGTGTGTGTGTGGGCGGTCGCATCGTGCGACCGCAGTGTGTGTGTGGCGGTCGCATCGTGCGACCGCCGTGCGTGTGTGTCTTTTGTGTGTGCTGAATGAGTTGTGCGTTTGTGTGCTTGTGTTGAGAGTTTGTGTAGTGTGAATAGTTGTGGACCTCCAAAAAGAGTTGGAGGTCAGTGGCATACATGACTAAGTATTTTTGCACAAACTCACAAAATATTCACATTATCACACGATACTTAGCCATTTATCAATGTTTCCAAATACTGCACATTTTGCATACCATTGACACACCAAGTATCATTTTCACTCATAATTCACAACAAAGAATAAGGAAACCGGAGCAAATAAGTCGACTAAACATCGACTTATCACCAGTCATAGATTATGAGATCATAAGGTTGGAGTGAAAAAGAGATCCTCTGTTGTTACCAAGTGCATTAGACCTTAGTATAAGGCCTCACCATGGGAAATTTCTAAGAGTTTGAGTCTTAAACTTGTTAGGAATAGTGGATTGGGATGTTGCGGGATGAAATCACTGACCTCAGGCCTCGCCATAGGATGGGAAGGTGTCAAGAGGATTACGACATAGTGTGGTCGATATGCTAGTTGTACCTTAAGACTCTAGGCAACGAAGTTCCCTCTTGTTTAGCATGTATATTTAGCTGCACCGAAAGAGTGATCTAAATGTGTATTCCTCCAGCTATGGAACTCTAGGGCATCACCTTTCCTATTATTGCATTTAGACTTTATTTCTTGTGAATTTCTCGTGTCTTGAGTTCTGGTTATTTTAGTTCTTGTCTTTGTAATTTTATTTCCGTGACAATTAAGTTGGACAACACTTGAATTCTTGAACCATCCCCTTCCCTGTGGATACGATCCCTACCACCACATCTACATTAGTGAATAGCGTTAAATTGCAAGGTACACGACACATTTGTCAACTAACCTATCTTAAGCTTTAACTTTTACACCTTTGGAGAACCTTTAGGACTAACCCTTAGGACTTAAAACCCAAATCTAGTCGAGAAGTAGAACACCTTAGACTACCCTAGGCTATCATTGTTATGGCGATCGTGGCACGACAATGAAACACATAAAAACCTCACACGTTAATCTAAAACCTCCCCCAAACCAAGGCTATTTCTATCATGACATGATTGCCACGGAAGAAATACACACAAAACCCTCCTCTCTCTCTCTCTCAAAACATACTAGACTAGGCCATTATTGTTGTGACAATCATGCTACGGCAAAATGTACATGAAGTTTAACTCCTTTCACCTTTTTGTCTTAGTTTAGAGTTTTGTCCTTTACCTCAAACAAAGATACATAGTCTTTGAACCACTTTCTACCTTTCCCACCATGGGTGATAGGGCATGGTCTATAACCAACATGAACCCACATGAACCATAGGCTCTATAGTAGACCCCATCTAGGCTATAACTCTTAGGTTTTCCTAGTCTCACTACTAAACACTAGTTTTACCTAGTTAATACTAGTTTGGCCAAAATAGAACTAGTTGTCCTTAATTACCCCTAGTTTAGTCAAATTAACACTAGTTGACCTAGTTTGACTAGTTAACCCTAACTAACCCTAGTTAACCCTAGAAAAATTTAGAAAACCCTAGTAAAACTATGTTAAGTTAGTTGAGCCCTAGTTTGACTAGCTTGACCAACTCACCCTTAATGAAACCTAGTTAGTCTTATTTAGGTTAAACAATGGCTAGTTTGACCTAGTGTTACTTAGTTTATCCAAGATGACATAAGTTTCACTAGTTTACCCTAAGTGTGTGCACTTAACTACTAAATAATGATTAATTTGATTTGGTTAAGGTTGATATGGTTATTTTTCACGCTAAAATCCTTTAGAACCCTTAGGGATCTGTTTAGTTTTACCAAATGGGCCAATTTTCATGCTTATCTTATAACAATATAGCAAGCCTATCATGTTGGTCTTCAACTCTCAATGAATTACCGATATTCATTCTATTTTTTCGAGATAAATCTCTGGTATGAAGGCCTAGAATATCATGGGAAACAAGTCTCAAGTTGGTCCCATGGAGGTTTGGGACTCCAAGGAGGGATAATAAAGTGAAACACAACAAGAGGCTTCGAATAACAAATGTTGAGAGATTTTGCCACTCTTTATTAATCTAGTCATATCTCTCTCATGTTAGCTTGGAATAGAGTGATTCAAGTGGAATTAGATAGCTACCATCAATGGCTACAACTTTTGTGTTTTGGGATTGTCTAGATTCTGCCAGGATCAATGTGCAAAATGGACTATAACCCGCACATCGCGAAGTGCTACTCTCCACATCGTGACGTGGATGTTTGTCAAAATTTTATGATTTTTTTTTAGGAATTTTTAGGTTGTTTTTGTTATGGCCTTTTGTTTAGAACATTCCTTATGTGTTAGAGATCTAAAATATGTCAAGATTCTATATTTTATTTGTAGTTTTAAATGTTTTCAAATAAGATAAGTCCACATGGCTGAAATCTTGCATGATCGATGCATGTGATTAGTTTAGTTTTAGGAAGTTTCCTATTTTGCTTATGAAACTTGTTTAGAAAGTTAGGGTTTGTTTGTAGCCTATTTATAGGCATTGTTGTTAACATAAAAGGGGAGACTTTTGATGAATTTAGAAAAACATTTCTGTGTAAAATTTTGTGGGAGAAGTGTTACTTTTCCAAAAACTCTTTTGAGTTATGGGTTAACAATTCTAACCCGTAAACACACAACTTAGTCTGAGTTTATGTTTAGAGAATCCCCTAGAATCTTAGGTTGAGCCCTGGGATTTCCACTAAAAGTAGATTAGGTCTAAAATACTTAATCAATCTTTTTGTTCTTAGTTTGAGAACACCTAATTTTGTCCAATTTAGGTTTCTACTTGTATTGAAGTAAAATAAAAGGATATGTGCGAAAGTAATTGGAACCAGACTCATCCAACACTGTCACGCTAGTTTTGAATTTAATTCAATATAAGTAGAAACCTAAATTGAACAAGATTCAGTGTTCTCAAACTAAGAATAAAAAGATTGATTTAGTGTTTTAGACCTAATCTACCTTTGGTGAAAATCCTAGGGCTTAACCTAAGTTTCTAGGGGATTCTCTAAACATAAACTAAGATTAATTTGTATGTTTAAGGGTCAGAATTGTTCACCCACTAAGGGTTTTTGGAAAAGTAACACTTCTCCTACAAAATTTCACACAAAAATTTGTTTCTAAATTCATCAAAAGTTTCCCCTTATTATGTGAATAACAATTCCTATAAATAGGCTACAAACAAACCCTAACTTTCTAAACAAGTGTCATAAGCAAAATAGGAAACTTTGTAATACTTAACTAATCACATTCTTCGATCATACAAAATTTCAACCATGTGGCCTTATCTTATTTGGAAACATTTAAAAATACAAAGAAAATATAGAATCTTGAAATATTTAAGGTCCTTCACACATCAGTAACGTTCTAAAAAAGACCATAACAAAAACAACCTAAAAACCCTAAAAACGGGAAACACAATATTTTGACATACGTTCAGGTTCTGATGTGTGGGTTTTTGTCCATTTTTCACATTGATCCCAGCAGAATAGGGAATATCCCAAAACACCAAAGTTGTATCCCTGAATATTAGATTTCCAATGCCATTTGAATCACTCAATTTCGTGTAACATGAGAGAGATATGACTAGATTAAAAAAGCATGAAAAATCTCTCAACATTTGTTATTCGACATCTCTTGTCGCGTTTTGCTTTGTTATCTCTCATTGGAGTCTCGGAGTTCCATGGGACCAACTTGAGACTTATTTCATGTGATATTACAGGCATCCATATATGAGTTTCATCTCAAACAAATGGAATGAAAATTGGGAATTGGTTGATGAACACCAATATGATAGGCTTGCCATATGTCTGTCATTATCTTTACTTGATTATTTTGGTCTTAACCTTGATTCTCTTATGAGGGTGCACATGATACTTAAGCCAAAGTGAATCACAAGGAAGAGCTCAATCCAAGGTACATACATAAGGGATGGCATCCAAAGATGTGATACGGGAGTAAAGACCTAAAAGAGGAATGAAATGTCATAGATAACATCCAAGGGAAGGACTACAGTGAAGACTTGCCTATCAAGAAGGACCATCTTGTAAATAAAGTGTACAAGCACAATACCATTTTTGTAAATTGGAAAAGTAGAGTTTCTTTCTCTCATAGTTTAATGTAAGTATAAATAGAAGTTTCCCTAACAATTTTGGAAGCTATATATGATAACGATCTCACCACGCTCCTCACGCAGATTGACAGTTGATGCGGAATAGCGTCCACGATCTTTTCGTATATCAATTTGGACTAGTAGAATCAATCTATCTCTGTAGATTGACTTGAAGCACAATTAATTGGATGCTCCTCACATACAATTAACACGACAGTCGCGTAAGATTTAATCCCCTCCTCAGGAACTAAAACCCACAATAAAAATTGGAATTCCCTCCTCAGGAAAACAACTTACGAAAAAGAAACAACTCTATGTTCTTATTTTCTCAAAATTCAACTCTATTCAAAACGTATGGAGTGTGCCCTTTAAATAGGCTACAAGAAGTGTCAATGTTTGGTATTTTCCCAATGTGAGATAATTGCCAATCATGTTTCTTAAAAACTACCCTTAATGAATTAAAAATCCATTAAGCCCATTACATGCCATTATCATGCAAGATAATTTGGGCCATGTAATTAACTAATTAATCACGAAATTAATAAAAGACCATAAATAACGTTTGGACTTAATCTTATTAAAACACAAATTAAACCCTAAAATTTAACAAAATAGGAAACTAATTAACGCTAAAAATTCCCGCACGTCTCTTTCTTCAATTCCAGGTCTCCAAAAGAAGGACTCGTTTTTTACAACTGGAATGAACACTTTGAATTCCTCGATCATGACATATGATCTCGATTTTGTATCATTCCCTCCCACTTGAAAAAGATTTGACCTCAAATCTCATTGATTGGTAACAAGGAAAGCCGGCACAAAATCTGTAAAATTGTCAAGACAAAAAGACAAAATATATGGAAATTCACACTTATTATTTTCCCCTCTTTGCCTTTTTCTACAACCCTCACCTCAAGGCTTTTGTCATTCAAATCATTACTCAATTCTTTTTCTTGCTTCACATGATAAACATCTTTAATAACAATTAAATTACAATCATTTAAAGCAATAAAAGGAATTACATCTTCACAAGAAGGTTCTTTAAGAGTAGTATTTGTATTAACCTCGTTCCCTTGAATTGTTTTCATTGAAGGCAATGCTTCCACCTCCAAACGATCTTCCTTAATGGTCTCCACCATTGCTTCAACAATTTCATTAACTTGACCCATCTCCAATGGACTCAACTCATTTTCACCACGATCCTTAACAAATTCCAACAATGATATAATAAGAACTTTGATAGTTGGGTCTTCCTTTGGAGGTTCAACATACAAATCATACCATCTTGGACAACTAATAGCATTATGACCTATAGCCATACAACTCAAACACTTCCTAGCATGAATTCTAGGAGTAGGCGTCTGAATCTTTCTTTCAAAAAGATTCGCACAATCACGTTCTTGATGACCATACCCATAACATATAGCACATCTTGGTATTTTTGGTGTAGTATTCATTGAAATACAATGCTTTTGCTTAAACCGTTGATTGTCAGCTAACATTTGTCGTAATTTTTGACTCATAGTAGCAAGTATACCTTCTAGATTTTGGTTGACACTAGCACCTTCTGCCTGTTTACTCATATTGACACTTAACCAAATTTTCAAAAGATTATCCACGACAATTACTCCAACAACAATATCCCAAAAATTTCCAATACATTCAATCCAAATAATTCAATCACCAATTCAACCGGATCAAATTCTCACAATACCAATTAAACAATAACCAAGGATATAATTGTTGTAACCAGTACACAATAATCAAATCATGCAAAAGCTGCGAATAACAACAATTTAGGGTTTCAATTTTAAGGAAAACTGAAAAACCTGATTTCGAAAATCCCTTGAGCTTTGATACCACTTGATAACGATCTCACCACGCTCCTCACGCAGATTGACAGTTGATGTGGAATAGCGTCCATGATCTTTTCGTGAACCAATTTGGACTGGTAGAATCAATCTATCTTTGTAGATTGACTTGAAGCACAATTAATTGGATGCTCCTCACATACAATTAACACGACAGTCGCGTAAGATTTAATCCCCTTCTCAGGAACTAAAACACACAATGTAAATTGGAATTTCTTCCTCAGGAAAACAACTTACGTAAAAGAAACAACTCTGTGTTCTTATTTTCTCAAAATTCAACTCGATTCAAAACGTATGGAGTGTTCCCTTTAAATAGGCTACTAGAAGTGTCAATGTTTGGTATTTTCCCGATGTGGGATAATTGCCAATCATGTTTCCTAAAAACTACCCTTAATGAATTAAATACCCATTAAGCCTATTACATGCCATTATCATGCAAGATAATTTGGGCCATGTAATTAACTAATTAATCACGAAATTAAGCCCATAATTAACGTTTGGACTTAATCTTATTAAAACACAAATTAAACCCTAAAATTTAACAAAATAGTAAACTAATTAACTCTAAAAATTCCCGCACGTCTCTTCCTTCAATTCCAGGTCTCCAAATGAATGACTCGTCTTTTACAACTGGAATGAACACTTTGAATTCCTCAATCTTGACATATGATCTCGATTTTGTATCAACATAGCTTTACGCTTCCGCACCCAAGAGAGGCATTAGATCTTAGAGCAAAACCATAGTAAGAATAAAATTGGAGAGAAAGTAGCTTAGATCTGGGCTTTTTTTGTAAAACCTTTACTTAAGAATCATCTTAATACAAGAAAATCTTGGACCTTTCATTGATTTATTGAAATCTAAGAGTGTTTCCTTGGTCGGCGAGTTGTCGCACCTCGTCAATTTTACCCTAAACACTAATGTAGTAGCGTAAGTAGGGATCGTAATCCACAGGGAAGGCGTAGGTGAAGAAAATTGAGCAAATTGTTCTAAAAGTCCTGTCACAGAATCTAAGTACTAGAAAGAGGAAAATTCAACACAAAAGAACGAAAACAAGGATGCAAAATATAGCAACAAGCAAGGATGAAACAGATATCTCAGGATTCTTAAATTGGATGAACACAGGCTTAGTAAATCTATGCTATGCAATCAGTTAACAATTAAATGCAATGGAGACCTAAATTGCCTAGAAGTCCAAGCTGTGGTCAGCATGGCGACCACACCACTGCTTGTACCCCCAAATCACCATCCTCTCCCATGGCGAGGCCCGATAATGGTGGAAGAAGCTCCGTAAAGTCTCAACTCTCCCAGTTAACTACTCTAACATGCAAAGCCCTAAGAACTCCCATGGCGATGCCCATCCTAGGGTTCACATATCATTGTTGTTAACACAGAAAGCTCCTTTGACACTTTTCCTAAGGATTCAATTCATTAACACTTCCTATAGCGAGGCCTAAGTTTCAGAATTGATTCGATTACAGAAAACAAGTACAAAGGCTTATACAATCACAATTTAGTTCTCAATCCATGCATCTCGCTAACTTTGATTAATCACTCCTCAATTTAGCATGTCGACCACAATTGAGGTTTGATCTATTCAAGATTAGCGAGGAATTATGAAATTCAACATATGTTTATGCTCAATTCAAATGTGATTTCAATACTTCAACAATTAGATCAATTGCATAGCATATAATCTACTAAAACACGTATTCATCCATTAAGAGTCCTAAGATATCATAGATTTAGCCAGAAAACATCTTTCTCATTTCAAAATCAACAAATTCCAACATTGATAAGCTCATTCTCATTTAATTGGAAGAATTTACCGATTGAATCAAGAGAATTGTCGAATCCTTTGTCAATTGAGAATAAGAAAGATAAATCCAGTCCAAATTCACAATCGAAATTGAGATCGGAGAAGAAATGTTTAGTGAGAGAAAGTAGATCTAGAGAGAGAAAATGAGAGGGAGAAAAGCTCCCGCTAAAATTCAAAAGATAATTCTAAAATCTAGAATCCTCTCTCTAAAAAATTCCTCTCCAATTAGCTACACTTCCTATATATATAGAGCTAAGAAAATGTAACTAATACGCAACCGTAAAATATCTAAAGTATTACAAAAATGCCCTTGAATAGAGAAAACCAAAACTCAGCCTAAAATGTGAAAATTCACAGTTTGGAGAAAAGTTCAGCATTCCAGAGCCTTCTGGCTTGTGCAAATCGCGCCTTCTGTAACTCAGCCACGAGCCGCGCGCCTTCAGGCTTAACAGAATCACGACTTCGCTGCCTCTGACTTCCAAGTGAAAAAATCAGAGTCAAATCATGCCTTCAGGCCTCTTCCAGTCACGCCTTCAGCATCCTCGCTAGCTTCCAAGCAAAACAGCCTTCAGGAAATCACGTCTTCTTGCCAACGTACTTCACGCCTTCAGCTGCCTGAGAATTCAGAAAATCAAAGCTTCAACACTTAGCCATTTTTCTGGAAACTCAAACACAAAACATTCATGGCAGCAACTTCACACCAAAATTTGACCATGAAACGCTATGAATCAATGAAAGCTTAAAACATGAAAATTGTAACTCGTTATCTTAGCTTTCCATAGCCAAATGGATCACCCAATTTGGAACTAAGATGAGAGAGTTATGATCAACCCAAAACAGTACCACAAAACTGAAAACTTCATGGTGAGATTGCATGGCGAGACCTCGTGGCGAGGTCTCGCCATGAAGTGCGTGTGTGTGGCGAGACCTCGCTACGAGGTCTCGTCGTGTGTGCATTTGCTGGCAAGGTCTCGCGGCGAGACCTCGCCGTGTAAGTGTTTGGCTGGCGAGACCCCGCCGCGAGGTCTCGCCAGCAATGTGCGAGTGTGTGAGTGGGTGTTTGAGTGATCCTAGAGTCCTGTGAGGTTTGAGTGAAGTGAGTATGAGAGTGGAATGAACGAGTGAAGTGAGAAGAGATGTGATGAAGTGTTGTGAGATGTGTAATGAAATGATAAAGAGTGAAGGATGAAAAATGAAATCTGAAAAAACATGAATGAACAATGTTATTAGATTTGTGTAATAGAATGGATGCTATGGAATGGTGTGCATTTATACTAAATGAAGAAGATGTAAACTGAAAACCAATGAAATGGTGAAATCATGACATGTCAATGTTATGAAATGAGTGAGAAGTGCTGTGGGTGATTATTCAGAAATTTTCAAAACAAATGTGAATTGCAATGTTTTCTTGTTGAAGAATGATGTGAAGAAGAAGTTGTGCAAAAGTGGATGTGTTGTTGTGTACGATTGTAGTGTGAGTATGTGCAAGAGTGAAGTGAGGTGTGTGCATTATTTGAGTGCAAATGTGCAGATGTGTGTGTGTGTTGTAGTGAGTGTGTGCGAGTGCAATGCGGCGAGGTGACCTCGTCGCATGAGTGTAGTGCAGTGATAGTGTGCAGCTATGCGAGAGAGTAGTGTGCATTGATGCAAGAGTGTGTGCAGGAGTGCTGTGCTTGTGTGCGAGTGTAGTGCGCTAGGTGTGCGAGAGTGATGTGCATGTGTGCTGTGAGGATGTGCGAGAGTGCATGCGGCGAAGTAACTTCGCCGCATGAGTGTGTACGAGGTGCATGTGCGGTGAGTGTTGCGGCGAGATCACCTCGCCGCATGTGAGGTGTGTGCGGGAGTGTGCGGGAGTGTGCGAGGCAGAGTGTGCAGCTGTGCAAGAGTGTAGTGCAAAGTGAGTGCTCGTGAGGTGTTTGTGAAAATGCCCGAAACAATATTGTGCATGTGAGCCTTGATTGTGGCTGAGTGCTTGTTTCAGCTTTAGAACCCAACATCTACACCAACGTCGGGTGACTTAACTCCTGAATTGGACTTGATGGTAAACATAATAGTTCTAGGTCTATCTCATGGCTTTCCAATGGATCAAGAATCACCTTATTTTGAGGTCTGTAGCTCAAGTTATTAACAATCTACCAAACTGTGGCAATATGAATTCAATAACTAAATTATGAAGTAGCAATCATCAAGAGGCTTTTGATTCTCATATTTACACACAGCATTAGAAGAAAGTTAAAACATAAGAAATGAAGTACACTCAAATAGCTTTCCAGAACATCCAAGAACGCATCATTTGGATTAGTATTGAAGAAGTTATGCTCAAAACAAATTCACACTCAAAGCTGCCAAAACCCTAATTTGGCCAAATATGCATTTTCGGTTCCTCCATTTGCCTTTTGACAATTTTCACTTCAATTATCACCACTTTTGCTCTTTTTGCACCATTTGATCATTTTCATATTGCAAACATATAAATGCCTAAAACATTTCAAAACATGCACATAAAACACACAACAAAAGCCAAGCATTTTAACACATATTAGTTGGTATAAAACCAACTTATCATTCCTTATATTTTGATGGGTAATCTATTGAATTTATTTACTTTTGCTTTAACTTGTGTTCACTTGATTCTTGTGGATCTAGATCTAGCCACGGAAGGCTAGATCCCTTATGGTGTTCCTGGATAAAATGTTGTGGATTATGAAGCCCAAGTGAAATAGTAGTTCTGTGTTAAGAATAATGATGATTGATCCATTTATGTGTTCTTGAGTGAAAGAAATTGTGAATGCCGGGTTCATTTATTCCTAATCTATGACTTTGAGAGTTTGAATTCAAGGTATTCATGTTTGTTATGTGTTTCTTTAATTGTCAAATTAACTAACATGTGATTGAAAGATGAATTTTATGGTGATTTACTCACTTGAAGCATACGCTACCATAAATGGATTAAGTTTGCATGCTTGGAATGAACTTATCACTTTATACATGTGTAGATGAAGGTCACCTGGGTATTTGTGAAGCTTAGGAACTTGCATGCAAAGACTATATGGATACTTGGTTAGGGTTATGATCAAAGGGGTCTTGTCTCTGCGAAGAGAATGACCCTTAGTTCTCTCAACACTTAATCATTATAAATCAAACTAGTATGGTAATTGGCCATTGTCACCGGTTGCTGATTTAATTAATAATTCAAACTTGTCTCTATCGAGGGAAAGTGATAATTGATGAGTTTCAACCTAGGTGTTCCTTCCAAGGTAACTTAGGACCGTTCCATGGGGCCCATCTTTTAGTTTATGTAAATGAATAATCATTAGCCCAACACAAGGTTATTAGATCAGTAGATAAAATACCACACAACACAATCCAAGAACACCATTCTCTCTTCATTTGAATACCTTAGTTGCTCTTTATTTACTGCACTTTTACTTCTTTGTTTGTTAAACTGCGAACATAAATCTACACTTCAAGTTCTTTAAAAAAATCACATCATTTAACTATGGTACCTCCATGTGGGTTTGACACCTTACTCACCCTTCTATAAGGTGGGTAAGACTATAAATTTACTTGTAGACTAAGAACAAGCCACTCAAAATATGCTTCTAACAAATTGGTGCCCTTCTCGGAGATCATTTAGTGAACCATTCTTATTCTTATAAACACCTCCCATTTGCGCCCTCATTACGTATGTATTTTTGAACCGTCAACATTGAACACAAATTTTGTTTTTGACATTTATATGTAAATTTCAAATTAAAATTTAAGGACAAGGTACTGAGGGATATTTTTTTGGCTGCTTCAAGGGGGCTTATATGCCATCACAATCGGAGAGAAAAATGAATGAGTTGGAGGTTGTTGATAAAGAAGCTGATAAATGTTAGAGTGTCATTCCAACTCATCTATGGGCTCGATGATTTTTTAGTCCAAGAACAAAGTGTGATCTTTGTAGTAATAACATTAGCAAGAGTTTTAATCAATATATTTAACAAAGTGTGATCTTCGTAGTAATAACATTAGTAAGAGTTTTAATCAACATATTTCAAGTGCAATATAAGAGCCCATATTGACTATGTTTGAGAGTATTAGATGAATGATAATGTGTAGATTTCAAGAATAGAGAGAGTGGATTACAAAGGTCAAAGGTTGTGTCTGCCCAAGAATACGTAAGAAGTTGGAGGTAAATAAGCAAAAATCAATTGATTTTAATTTTATATGTGCAGAACCTGGTGTTTGAGAATTTAGATTTCTTAACCAAACTTTTGTGATCAATTGCAATAAAAGGACACGTACTTGTAAAGCATGGGATATGATTGGTATCCCTTGTGTCAATGCATGGTCCAAATTTGTTGATGCAGAAAAAGAGGCAGCAGACTTTGTCCATCCATATTACAGTGTAGATAGCTATAAAATATCATATAAATTTTACATTATATATGCCAATTCCATAAGTAATTGGGAAGTAGCACAAGGATACAAGATAGATCCAACAATTATAAGAAGACAACTTGGTAGACCCAAAATGGTCAGAAGAAAGAGTGCAAATGAAATAACTCCTAAGTGTGGTAAGGTGACAAGAAAAGGAACTATAAACCATTATAGTAACGGTGGAGTGGGAGGACACACGTATAGGAAATGTAAAGAACCTTTAAATCCAGATATATAGGCAGCATATTCAGGAATAGAGTTTCAATTATAATTTTTCAAATTTTTAGTGAATATTTTTGCTACACATAATATTTATATATTCTATTTTGTAGGTTAATGCAAAAGTATATGGTCAAATACTCTTGTTCAACCAGAAGTTGAGATGAGCTAGAATCCATTTCAGGCATATAGTTTCTACTCAATATAATTCTTGAAATTTTTGCTTGAATAATTTTGTTGGAATTTATTTATATATGCTTTTACAGGTTAATGCAGAACATTTGGTCAAAATACTCTTGTTCAATTAGAAGTTGAGATGCGTCAGAATCCAATTCAGGTATATAGTTTTCACTACATATAATTCTTGAATATCTTACATGACTAATTTTCTTGAACTTAATATATACATACATATATGTATATATGTATGTATGTATGTATATATATATATGTATGTGCTTTTACAAGTTAATGTATATATATATATATGTAGTTTACATATACATACATATATATGTATATATATATGTATGTATGCTTTTACAAGTTAATGTAGAAACATTTAGTCAAACTACTATTGTTCAACCAGAAGTTGGGATGAGTCAAATTGCATCCACAAGTAATTTGTGACTAAACCAAAACGAGGGCCGACCTGGAAGAGGGCATAATAATGAGTAATGCTACAAAAGATGGACAGTCTACTATAATTGATTCACCACGAAAAAAAGAAGTACAAGAGATTTCAAAGGTGCCAAAGGTATTAGAGGTGGAAGTCGCATCAATAGAAATGACATGGAGACTGGACCACATACTGGTTTCGGAAATTGGAATGTAATTGGCATATCAACAATGAATACTTTCATGCCCTTTGAATCGGTATGCAACAAGCTATGTTACTATTTTTCATATATATAAGTATGATTTCAGTTAGTTTGATGTATTTTCTTGACTTTGTCAAGTATGTAGAATTTCATGAATTCAAAAGGTGATATTGCATCAACAAGATGATTGACAAAAATACCACTTACAGTTATTTCCCTGCATTTATTTGGGTAAAATCTTTGTCTAGTTTTAGTAAATGCATAAACATGTTACTACAATATATTTTTCTAAAAGTTAATAATTTTTTCTATTCTACACTCATGCGTTAAAGTCATATGCTCACCAATTTATCCCTAACACTACTGTAGAAGAGGTGAGAGGTTATCAATCCTCAGAGAAGAGTGGTTCAAGAATTCTTAAATTTCTTTAAGGAAATGTCGCAAAAGCAGAACAACAAGTGCAGAAAATAAGAACGTAAATACAAGCAAGAGACGAAGATGCTCTAGAGTTCCTTTACTGGATGACTACACAATTAGACACTCACACGGTGCAATTAAACGTACATGCTAAATGAGAGGAGACCTAAGTTGCCTAGAGACCTAGCTTATAGCCGGCATGTCGACCGCACTGCACTCTAGGCATCCTGATGTGAATCCGCCCATGTCCATCTTGCCTAGACCAACTTCACATGATCCATTGGCGAATCTTGCTTTGCATTCATTGTTGGCGTCAACTTGTGAAGGACTTGAGGAAGATCTTGTAACAACATTTACATCTCAATCACATGAAGTTGTTTGGAATGTTTCTTCAATAACAATTCATGATCCACCTTGAAGAAACTCCACAAAATCCGAGAGAAGACCAAGCAATGGCGTGTTGGGCTTCATGATGTGTTCATGCCATTCTCATTGTTAATTTAGGATTTATTTTTGAGTTGTAATAATTAAGTCCATTAAACATTTAATTATGGGCTTAAGTCTTTGTGTTTTAAGTATGGGCTAAGTAATTACTTGATCTAATTATCTTGCACGATAATTAAGAAAGTAATTTAGGAAAGTCATTCTTTAAGCTTTTAGTTTCCTAAAATGGCATTAGGGTTTTTGTTTGTAGCCTATAAAAGGCCAAGCATGTTAACGTTTTTTAGATACATGAAATTATAAAATTTTAGCTTTGCTAAGAATCTTTTTGCAGCCGTGAAACGTTGTGAGAAAAAAACATGCTTTGTTCTTCTAATTTCAGTTGAATAATCAGAACACCCGCAATACCTTTAGTGAGGAGTTTTAGGTTGAGGTTACCCATTCTAGATTTATAGAACACGCCAAACTGAGGAAGTTTAACTTTTGATTTACATTAGTTGGACTGAATCTATTTGTGTTAACGTTGGGGTTTGGTTGATTTCTTCTATTCCTTCTCGTTCAATATCTTTTACTGTTTTTGTTGTCTTTTTCCTCATTGTCTTGTTGTGTTCGTGCTTGTCCAGGGATTATTGAGAAACAACGATCTAAAGGGTGTGTAAAACGTGTGGAATAGAACTCAAAAGCTACTCCATTCGTATCAAGTGGTATTAAAGCAAAGGTTTGTTTCCAAAATTCAGGTTAATCCGTTTCATTTTTTGCTGTCGTGCTTCTTGTTGATTTGCGTCAATCTGCTGCTGTCTTTTTGTTGCATCTTTTTCTACTGTATTTGAGTCCTTCTTGCTGTCATAATTCCTGTTAGACTCAGTCTATAATTTTGTCATTATAGTGCTCAAAAATTGCATGCTAAAGAGTTGCTGAAATCTGCCCGAATCATCATTGTTCTTGTGTTGTTTTCTTGTGCTATTTCTTTTTGTTTTAGTTGCTATCTTTTACATTTCTTTTGGTGTCTACATTATGCACTTTTGGATTGTTTTCATAGGGCGAGGTGAGGTTGTCGTGCATGTGAGTGCAAATGCCGTGCAAAGTGAAATGTGAGGTGAGTGCAAATGTAAGAGCATCTATATGGCTAAGTATCCATTTCAGCACAATGCTCTACTCCCATGCCAAATACGTATGCCTTAGCCCTTGAATTAGACTTGGTGGTAAACATAGAAGTTCTAGATATTCCTCTGAGCTTTCCACTGGTTTAAGAATCAGCATCATTGGATACATGTAGCTCAAGATATACACATTTTACCAAACTGTGACAGAAAGATCAAACCCTAAAAACAAACCCGAATCCAAGCACAACAAAGAAGCCTCAGTTTCTCATGATCGCATACAGAATTTGGAGACAGTTAAAACATGACAATTGAAGTAAAACAAAGCGCTTTCCATAGAAACCAAAATCTCTTAATACGGATCAGAATTGAAAAAGATCTACTCAAATGAAATTCTGCACTCAATCTGCCAAAACTAGGGCACACTCGCACTTATTCACCCGAATTCAAAATAGATTATTTTAACCTTATTTTTTATCTTTTCTATTCATTTTAGCACACCTCATTACCAATCACATAAAAGCACCCAATATCACATAACATCACAATTCCATGGAAAACAACCAAAAGTTAAGTGAATTAAGCTATTTAAGTTGGTATAAAACAACCTATCAAATTCCCCCACCCTTGAACTTTTGCTTGCCCTCAAGCACACTTACACTTCAAATCCACTTAGCACTAGACCTCACTCCTCTGTCCAACTTGTTCTCCTTTGAGTTCATCAAAACAAATTTTTCATGCATAAAACTCATAACAAGTCCTTAACTTTAAACCATCAAATTTCAGCACAAATTATCAATCAAGGCACGATGAATAAAGACCAAAATGTCATGCGTGCAAGTGTGTGCTGAGGAATACTGGTCCATCTATTCTTAATGCATGCATTAAATCTTTTGTTCCAAAACATCCCTTTTTGCATAAACAATCACAATGTCCACACACAAGGACTCAAAATCACACAAGATCAATGGTTGCACATTGGTGCTTCTCTTAGTTGATTTCAGATTTCATTTGCTTTCGCACTTTAGTGCTTTTAATTTATTACACACATTAGTGTGCTTGCCTGGGTCTTTTGGCTTCTTTTTCCCTTTAGCTGCCTGGGTTTTGTGGCTATTTTTTTCTCAATTATGCTTGCCAAGGGTATTTTGGCTTTTCATTCCCAATTGCCAAAGGCTTTTTCTCTATATCCTTTCTTGTGTGACTATGAGTTCTTAGACGTCTTTAAGGGACTATATATGCTAGAGCATCCAAAACAAACGAAGTAATGCATAACAACAAGAACAAATTGAATCAGTTTCCTCCTATGTCCAAGAACATGTTTGCACGGCATATCTATCTTACTTTAACATGATGCCTTGATTAACAAAATATATTGATTTTATCAAGATTGGAAACAAGGAAAACAAAACCATTTTCTCATGCAATACAAAAGTAAAGATGGATGAACTTCAAATTTTGAACATAGCTTAACAAAGGAGCAGAAGCATAGTACAAAGTGTTCTACATTCCATTGCCCTCACTGTCACCACACCTCTTTTCATTTCATTTCACACTTTACACTTTATTAGGACACAATCACACTCCTAAAAAAAACTTAAAATGCGAACCAACCAAAACAGCAACACTCTACACTTCACACATTCCATGGACAGTCATATTTTGCCACAGATCAACTACACAAAACTTGTGTTCTTAACATCACTTATTCACAAAAAAATTTCAAAATTTCCACAAAAAATTTAAAACTTGCACGACAAAGAAAGACATAACATATAACGGGAAATAATATGCAAACATTCAAATTTAACACAACAAAACTAGAAAATAGCATGCTTTGCATCACATAGCACAAAAAATTTTATTCATGCAAGAAGAGTAAGCATATAAAGTTCAAGAGATACACACCATAGCAACCATTCACTCCCCCACACTTAAAACTTACAGTGTCCTCAATGTAAAGTAAAGATAGGTTTAGGTGCTCCCTGATATTTCATGAATTCCAATGTTTGCTTGGTGGAGTGTCTTTATCCATCATTCTCTTACGCATGAAAACACAATTCCTACACAAAGTGAACAAAGCTTATTAGAAATTACTCAAAAACAAGAAAACATAGAGATTAAAGATGAGAGAAAAGAAGTAGTTCTGGGTTTTGTAAGTCTCTAGCTAGACTATCCTCCTCAAGCCTTTTCCTTCACAATTCGGAGTATTCATCCCTGCAAAATTTGGAATAACCATATCTATACCACAAAGAAGAAAACTCATAAGCACTCTTCTTCCTTCTGTAAGACACTTGAGGAGTATCTTCAAAGAGTTGTTCAAGCTCGTACACATGAGGCACAACCTCTATGAATTTCACTTTAAACCACTGAGGCTCCCCTACTGGATGTACCTCCTAGAATTCTTCTATCATTGGAAGCACATCATCTACCTCTTCCACCACACTTACCATTTTGGTCCTGCAAGGCTCAACCAAGGGTTTTTTATCCATGGTCTCAAAATAACCATTAGTAAACTCACAAATTGAAACATCAACAACGCAATTGTCAATCATGATAGCGTTGTCATTACAAACTCTCACATCTTCATCATCTAAATTAAAATCGGTAAGCTCAAAAATGGATGTATCGATAAAACAGTTTTCCACCATATTAGCAAGGTCATTAAGAATTCGCACATCATCAAGATCTAGACTTACATGTGAGATTTCTTCAGTCTCTTCTTTCTTCACAACATAGAAATCATTATCAGTAGATACAAAAGGGATTCCATTTTTCACTTCTCTTGAATCGCAATTAAGATCCCCAAATCCAATCACTGTTTCAAGAGTTTGTGCCTCAACAAGAGTTTCAATCAATGTGTTGACAGTTTCTTTAGCATGTTCAATTTTATCTTCATACATGATTTCACAATGTTCATCAAGATGAGATTCTATGCAATCTATCAAGACATCAAGAAAAGACTCATATAAAGAATGACTAGAAACATGATCAACTATAGCATGACGTTCATTACCAATTGAAAAATTCTTAACACATGCTTCATCTGAGTTTTGTTTTACCAACACCTCATATGGCATTTCAAAGATTGACACACCCAAATAACAACATTCAACTATGTTTGCAATCTGAGATAAAATCATGCAATCTTCCTTATCTAACTCTATGTGTTCAATTTCTTCATCACAGACATTCAACTCATCAATGCAAATACAATCATATTTTGCACCTTCCTTAACAACATTCATGTTCCAAGCTATAGCCTTAATTGCACAACAAGATTCCACATGCATGGATCGTTTCTTAGCATAGCTAACATCAAAAACAACTTGCTCATTGTTAATGCGAAATGTTACCGTTTTGATTCTTACTCCAATCAGAGCATCTCCTATAGCAAGAAATGGCCTTCCAAAAATGATAGGCACTTCGGGATCCTTTTCCATGTCTAGCACATTGAAGTCAACTGGTAATGTGAATTTGTCTATCATCACGAGTATATCCTTCACCATACCTGTGGGCTTCACCAGAGAACTATCCGCAAGTTGTAAGGTCACAGCTACAGGTCGAATCCTCCCACTCAACCCCACGTTAATAGCAATGGAAAGAGGCATCAAGTTCACTTCAGCTCCAAGATCACAGAGTGCCTTTTCAAAATATCTTGTGCCGATCTTGCAAGGTATAGTGCAGCTACCAGGGTCTTTCAATTTGGGAGGAAGATTGTTTACCACCGAAGCTTGCTTACACACGTCGAGCACCATGGAAGCATCAAGCTGAAGAATCTGCTCTTTATTGGATATTAGGTCTTTGAGGTATTTCGCATACTTCGGCACAGTACTCACCAAATCCAGCAAAGGCAAATTCACATTAACTTCCTTTACCACCTTCGCAAAGCGATCAAACTGTGGTCCTTTCTTTGATGGTAGCTTCTTCCTTTCTGGGAATGGAGGCTTGGGAGCAAATTTCGGATAGTTGTAAGGACTAGGTGGTCCTCTAATTTTCTTTTCCAGCCCCTTACCTTCTTTGCCTTCCTTATTTCGCACTTCCTCCTCCTTTCCAAGTGTAATAGTCTCATGTGCACAATTTTTATCCTCTGCACTTCCTGCTTCTTTTTCTAGTGTAATGGCATCCTTTGCATAATCCTTCTCAAGATTCACACCCACTTCATCCTCAACTTCACAAGCGTCATCTCCAGTAGTGGTGGCTTTTTGCACTTGCCTTCCACTCCTCAACGTAATGTCATTACAAGCCACCTTGTTCTTGGGATTTGGAATAGTATCACTGGGAAGAGATCCGTTGGGTCTTTGATGCACTGCATTGGCTAGTTGCCCTAACTGCATTTCAATATTTTTGAGTGTGGCATCATGATGTCTTGCCATTGTCTCCAAAGTAACAAATCTCTCCTCATTTTTATCCATCTTTTCCATAAGACGATGGAGCATATCTTCAACTGAGGGCCTCCTTGGCTCTTGAGTGCTAGCTTGATGGTCAAAGCCAGGAGGTGGATTAGCAGATCTCCGTTGGTCTTGTTCTTGAAAATATTGCCCTCCTTGACCTTGAGCATGCTGTCCCCAATTACTTTGGCCACCTCCATAAGGTTTGTTACCACCAGAATAATTTCCAGAGTATTGTGATCTATTGTAGTTACTAACATATTGAAGAGACTCAGTTGTGATGGCACATTTCTCAGTGTTATGATCACCCTTACATAGACTACATGACAGCACTGGTGCCTTCGTTTGAGTCGCCTTCAATGTTTGGACTTGTTTAGCCAGTGCCTCAAACTTGGCACTCAAAGTTGTTTCCTCATCAAGATCAAGCACTCCTCTCTGCCTTCTATTATGAGGTTTCCGAGTCTCAGGAAAAAGGTATTCATCTTCAGCAATTTGGTTGAACAATTCTCGAACCTCTGGAACACTCTTATCCTTTAATGCACCATTAGCACAAGCTTTTACCATCATAGAAGACTCATGTGTGAGACCTTTGAAAAACGTATTCAATTCTCTGATTTCACCAAGGTCATGGTTGGGACATTGACGGATTAGATCATTGAAATGCTCCCATGCTTCTCTGAATGATTCACTATCTTGCTGTTGAAAATTCATGATCTCCATTCTCCTCTTCTCAAGCTTAGCTGGTGGAAAATATTTCGCCAAAAATTTCTTCTGAAGTTCCTCAAAAGAAATTGTTGCATCTGCTCCCCAAATGGTCTTAAACCAATGCTTTGCTTTACCTCTCAAGGAAAGAGGAAAAAGGATTCTGTGCACTTCACTTCTCTCCACTCTTGGAAGTTTGAACGTACTACACATACCTAAGAACAAATCATATGATCATTAGGGTCTTCACTGTCTAATCCTTGGAAAAATTGAACTTGAGTAATCATCGAGACAATCTGAGTGGGAATGTGGTAGCTTTCAACATCAATATCTTGCTGTCCAAATCCATTGTCAAAATTCACAGCATAATGATCACCAAAACATGGTGCTCTCACTCCAAGATTAGCCGTGTCTCTTTGCTTGGCTTGAACTCTCAAAGTTTTTGCCAATTCAAGATCTAATGGAAATTGCGGATCTCCTGCAGACCTGAGAGATCTTGGCATACACAACACACTAGTGTGAAGTAAAATAGAAAAGAATCAAAAAACTCAAATGTACCAAAGAAGTAGACCACAACTCACAACACGTATTTGAAAAAGCAAAGAACATAACACAACAAAAGAGTGAAAACTAAAGTAAATGACACGAATCGAAAAACAAAAAATAAAATAAGTAAAATTCAAGAACAATTCAGCAAATTCCAGAAACAGTGCCTTCCCCGGAAACAGCGCCAAAAATTGACAAGCGTGTCGCGTACTTGCAATTTTAACCCTAAACTAAGGTAGTAGCAATGAGTAGGGTATCAAATCCACAGGGAAGGGGATTGGTTTCGAGAATTCAATAATTGTTCTAAGTATTGTCACGGTAGCAATTCACAAAATTAGTACGAAGTGTTCACACAAAAAGGAAGCAACAACAATGAGTTAAAGGTAGCAACAATCAAGGATGAAACAAGATATCCTAGGGTTCTTGTGCCGGATGAACACAATCTATCCGATCAATGCTATGTAAGTGACGAACTAGCAAATCTCAAGGGGACCTATGTTGCTTAGAAGCCCAGTCTGTGGTTAGCATGGCGACCACACCACCCCCTGTACCTCCTAACTCCATTCTCTCCCGTGGCGAGGCCCGAGAATGGTGGCTTTCACTCTGCAACGTCCCAACTCTCCAAACTAATTACTCTAACATGCAAATCCTAGGTAATCCCATGGCGAGGCCCGACCTAGGTTTGAATGTCTTTGTCTATTAACACAGAGAGCTTCTTTAACACTTTTCCTAATGTTTCAATTCATCAAAGCTTCCCGTGGCGAGGTCTGAATCTCAGAAGTGAAATAATCATGTAAAGTAAGTGAAAAGACTCAGAAAACCACACTTAAGTTCTCATCACATACATCCTCACTAATGCCGGTGAATCAGTCCTCAACTTAACATGATGATCACAATCGAAGCTTGATCCAGTCAATATTACTGCAGAGTTATGAAATTCAACAAATTTCTAGTAATAATTTCAAGTGCGATTTCAATCTTAATCAATTACGTCAATTACATAGCATCAAATCTTCTAAATCATGTGTTTATCCGTTTAGAACCCTAAGATATCACACAGTTAGCCAGAGAACTCCATATTCAACTCGTATGCATCAATTTCCAACATTAAGCAATTGAATTCCATCAAATTGAGAAATTTCACCAATTAAAGTGAAGAGGAAGGTCAAATTCTTCTTTAATTGAGTTCAATATGTAATCTCTGGTACAAATTCGAGATCAAAAATGAAATCGGAGAAGAAAATCTAGAGAGAGAAACTAGAGAGAGAAAGAGAAAATGAGAGAGAAAATTCCCGCTCTAAAAATCAAAAGTCTGTTATGAAATCTAGAATATTATTCAAAATTCTATCTAACTCCTCTATTTATAGAGGTTACAAAACGCAAATGATACGCTAACGTAAAACGCACACAGAATTACAAAAATGCCACAACTCATATCAACAATGCTCAACAACCGCTTATAGGCAAGACCAGTCCACGCCCTTGAGCTTAGGAACTTCACACCTCCATCAACCACAACACGCCTTCAATTTGTCAGCTCTCACGCTTTTAATAATCCCTGCACGCCTTTGAGCCATCCCTGAGTACGCTTTCTCTAAACTTGCACACAAGACGAAAACATATCTCAACACTTTGCCAAAATTTGGCAAAACAAAGGGTGTCTCCTCGGCGAGGTCTCGCAGCGAGACCTCGCCGTGTGTATGTGTTTGGGGCGAGACCTCACGGCGAGGTCTCACCTTGTGAGTTCGTGAGATGTGTGTGTGAGCAAAGTATTGTGAAGTGAGTTGTGTGCTGAGATGTGTATACAAACTGGATATAGATGAACTATGATGAAGAATGAAATGTGATGAAGAGTGAAATAAGAGTGAAGTTAATTGTGAATGTTGAGTGACATACAACGGTGTGAAGAAAATAAGTGATAAATTGTGAGTGAAGTGTGTGAAGAATGAATGAAAGAATAATGGATAAAGTGTTAAGCATGCAAAAACATAAACTTGAAACATTGTGAAACACAAAGCATGTAATGCATACCCAAGAGAATTGCAATAAAATGTATTCTTTACTCATGAAATATGAAATGTAAAATATAGCACATGAAACCATTCTCAAATCATGGATTGTGCAAATAATTGCTCGGATGAAGTGGCAAAAGTTACCATGAAAACCAATGAAACAAAAGCTCACAACTTGCAGGAACAAATGCATTAAAACTAGGAAGAGTAAATGCAAAGAATGAGTGTCATGTGTGGATGATGAGACCTCGCCGCACATACTTGCGGCGAGGTGTGCGAGTGTGTGAGACTTCGCCGCATGCTCATGCGACGAAGTGTGAGTAGTGTGCGAGAGTGTAGTGCGGTGAGTGTTGTGCATGTGTGCATGGGTGGTTGCGTGAGTGGAGTGCATGTGTGCAGCTATGAAGTGACCTCGCCGCACAAGCTTGTGCGGCGAGGTGTACACGATGCATGCGACGAGGTGAGCTCGTCGCATGATGTGTGTGTGTGGTGCATGACTTCGCCGCATGATCATGCGGCGAAGTGTGAATGGTGTGCGCGAAAGTGTTGCGGCAAGGTGATCTCGCCGCCTAATGTGAGTGAGTGCTTGTGTGCATTAAGGCAGTGAGGGCGAGGTGAGGTTTCCATGCATGTGAGTGCAAATGCCGTGCAAAGTGAAATGTGAGGTGAGTGCAAATGTAAGAGCATCTATATCGCTAAGTATCCATTTCAGCACAATGCTCTGCTTCCATGCCAAATACGTGTGCCTTAGCCCCTGAATTAGACTTGGTGGTAAACATAGAAGTTCTAGATCTTTCTCTGAGCTTTCCGCTGGTTCACGAATCAGCATTATTGGATATCTGTAGCTCAAGATATATACATTTTACCAAACTGTGGCAGAAAGCTTAAACCCTAAAAACAAACATCCAAGCAAAACAAAGAAGCCTAGTTTCTCATGATCGCATACAGAATTTGGAGACAGTTAAAACATGACAATTGAAGTACACACAAAGAGCTTTCCATAGCAACCAAAATCTCCTCATACGGATCAGAATTGAAAAAGATCTACTCAAATGAAATTCAGCACTCAATCTGCCAAAACTAGGGCACGCTCGCACTTATTCACCCGAATTCAAAATAGCTTCTTTTAACCTTATTTTTTATCTTTTCTATTCATTTTAGCACACCTCATTACCAATCACATAAAACACCCAATATCACATAACACATCACAATTCCATGGAAAACAACCAAAAGTTAAGTGAATTAAGCTATTTAAGTTGGTTTATCAGCGGCCGCACCGTGCAATTCTTTTTATCGGGCGGTCGCACCGTGCATTAGTTTTCATGCCGGGCGGCCGCACTGTGCAATTTTCCCTTTTTAGCACAATGTCCCACTTCTATACAGTGTATGTAAGTCTTCGCTTCCAAATTGGAGCCCAAGGTAAACATAAGAGTTGTAGATCTCTCTCTTGGCTTTCCATAGGTTCAAAAGTCATTAACATTAGAGGTCCCTAGCTCATGATATTAGCATTCTATGAAACCGTGTCAGTGAACTCAACATTCAAAACCTGAAGCAGTAATCACAAAGATGCTCTTCTTTCTCAGACTTGCACACTGAATTGGAAGAAAGTTAAAACATGTGCATTAACGTATGCTCAAATAGCTTTCTAGAACATCCAAGATCTCCTCATTTGGATTAGTATTGAGAAAGATACACCCAATTTACGTAAACTATCTTTTCTGCCCAGCTACGAAAGATACATATTAAGGGATTCTTCAAACTCCACAAGCATCATTTCAACCCTTTTTGAATTCTTTCCTTGATCTTTACCTTAAAACACACATTTGTCTCATTTTATCTACATATTTTTTCTTTTTCTTCATTTTAGCACTCCAAGTTGTTGTTAGAGTTTTAGGTCAAGCAATTCAATATGCAATTACTTGAAGCATTATACCCCAGGTATCTAATGTAGAATACCCAGCATGCTGCCTACAGCTAGCATATATATAGAAGTACACTAGGGTTAAAACACAGTTAATGGACACTTGCCCATTCAGGCCCATTACAAAAGTTAATTATTTATTAGGCTTATATTAGAACATATTATTGGATTATATTAAATATCCAACAATCTCCTCCTATGTTCTACATATAGCACAATCGAATAAATAGATAATGTAATGTTCAAAACAGATGATTGAATCATTCATAGCAAAAAAGATTCATTACTCAAAATTATGAATTCTTTAACCATAGTTATGAGTTTTAGAAAAAAATATAAACACAACCAAACACAAACAAAAGTGTTGCCAATATCAAAGGTTTAGAAATCTCTAAACTTCGAACACAAGAGAGAAATATTCTAAACTCAAACTAAATGGGCAAAGCATATGTAAGTGGACCAATTATTCAAAGAATAGTCCCCCACAGTCCATAGCTCTAGAGGAATTATCCATCAAGTAGATCATCCTCTTCATGATTCTAGTTCGAATCAGCTTCTCCATTTCCATCATTTTCTGTAAGTTACCAATTATGAACTTAATCATTTGTGTAACAAAATAAAGTGTCTAGTTCAAGCAGAAGAACTTAGCATAATATCTTAATGATTGAAAATAAATATATATATATATATCAATGTCAAAAATGCATCAATACCATATTCCAATAAGCATCAATGTCCAGTTTCTTTATAAAAACAAGACCTAAACAGTTTCTTTTCCAAAAGAACCATTTCATATTTCTATGTGGAATGTTACAGTTGTCAAGTCCAAATTTAGTTAAGCAGCATCATCAAATATGGAATGATACTACCGCTCTAAACAGAACATCCATAGTGAGTACAATCACCTCATCATATGTGGAATGAGACAACGCACCCAAAATGGATATATCATCAGATGTGGAATAATATATTGACAACCATAATCATCGTCAAAATATTATCAAGTGCTTATCTTAGCTATCAAAGGGAGATTCGAAAAATTCAAAATTAACATGAATGTAGGTTAAGACATATCTATATAGTCTTTAACCCCATATCCCGCACAATTTTGAAGATTCGAGCTTTGTTCAGTCCCTTTATGAGAGCATCAGCCAGATTATCCTTCGATCTCACATCGACCAAAGTAATAATACCATGTTCTATGAGATACGTCAACATGACATGTCTCAGTCAAACATGTCTCCTCTTACCATTAAAGAGTGAGTTTTTTACTACTGAAACTGTAGCCTGATTATCACAGAACATACTTAAAGACATAATCTTTAATCGGGGATAGTGGAATATCCAGGATCAGTTCTCTTATCCACTCTACTTCTCCTCCTACAGAAGCTAGAGCAGAAAGTTCTGATTCTATAGACGACAAAGCAATGCAAGTCTGCCTTTTGGATTTCCACGCAATAGCTGCACCACCCAGTGTGAAAATATAACCACTGGTTGACTTACAATCCCCTAAGGATGAGCACCACGAAGCATCAAAAAATGCTTCCAAGATAGGAGGACGACCACTATAACATAGTGCATGGTACCCTTCAAATATCGCATAAATTGCATGAGGGCATGCCAATGTTCATGGCCAGGATTACTAGTGAAGTGATTCAGCATGCCTATAGAAAAGGCTATATCTGGTCTAGTGCATGTCATTGCATACATGAGACTACCAATCAATTTAGAATAAGCCAATTGATTCACGCTAGCTCCCTCATTGGGGCTCAGCCGTTTATTAGAATCATACGGTGTCTCAACCACGGTATATTCACTATACCCCCATGTAGAAAGCAGTTTTTCAATGTAATGAGCTTGGCTAAGAATAATACCTTGCTCTGTAAAACGTACTTTCATACAAAGAATGGTATCGACCATACAAAGATTTGTTTAATTTACAAACTTTGTTCTCAAAACCTTTCATGACAAACCCTTCAGGTTGGTTCATGTAGATCTCCTCAGTTAGATTTTCATTTAGGAAAGTTGTCATTACATCCATTTGATGCACAACATAGTGCTCAATAGATGCCAAAGCAAGAAGAATTCTTATCGTAGTCAAATGACAAACTGGGGAGTAGACATCAAAATAATCTATCCCATATACTTGGGTATAGCCCTTAGCTACTAAATGTACGTTTTACCGAGCTATAGATCCGTCAGAATTAAGTTTCTTCTTCAAAATTCACTTGCAACTTTTAGTCTTAGCCCCTTTTGGCAGATCGACTAAGTCCCAAGTTTGATTTTATAACAGATAGCTCATTTCATCATCAATGGCTTCTGTCCACAATAGACAAACATGGCATGTCGCCCCAAAATCTAACCACCAATCTGCAGAAGTACTGGCCTTTCCATGATTGCCTACCATAGCAACAAAGTTTTGAGGCTCAGTCTTTTGTACCAGTATATGTGCTTCCAATGGTGTGTCAGATTTGTCCTTTTTTTGCTAGCCTACAATCTGCTACAAAGTGGCCTCATTTCCCACAATTATGGCACTTGCCCTTCTTTTTCTTAAAGATAGGCTTTTTGGCCTGTAATTGTTGAGATTCACTTTTAGGAAACTTGGATTTTTTAGGAAATTTATTGGGATATATAACTGCATTAGCAGCTGACTGTTGCTGTCTAACCATCTCCAATGTATTTCTAACCCGATTCTCATCCTCGATTCTAATGAATCGTTTAAGATCATCTAGTCTCACCTGAACTTATAGATAATGGCACCAACGAGAAAAGGATCACAAATATTAATATTTTCAGTAGTCAATTTAGATCTTAAGTTTTCTAGATCAGTGACTTGAGGAGTGATTTCCATATCTTCCTTGAATTTGAAATCCATGAATTTGTTAACAATATGTGTTTTTGACAATTCCTCATCCTTCTTAAACTGAGTATCTAAATTGTCCCAAATTTCTTTAGCAGTTAGATTTATCAAAATCCTCAGTGGTATTAGCAAAAGTACTCAAAACAGTATAAAAAATATTTTCATATTTTAAACCAAACTAAATCTTTCGTTTCCAGGAACTAAAACCAAACCCACTAAAAGACTGAAGTTTAACCATTTCAATTGGCACATGTTTTTCCATTTTTCCTTTTTTTTTAAATAAAAATTGGAAGGAGTGCACCTGATGAACAGTGCCGCTACAGTGCCGACGCTACAGTACGCTACAGTGCCGCCGCTACTGTTTCACTATAGTGTCGCTACAGTGTCGATGCTACAGTAACGCCGCCGTTACAGTGCCGCTGCTACAGTACTTTAACTTTCTAATGCTTTAATATTGTTAGAGTTTTAGGTCAAGTAATTCAATAAGCAGTTGCTTAAAGCATTAAACCCCAGGTATCTAATGTGGAATACCCAGCATGCTGCCTCCAGCTAGCATATATATAGAAGTACACTAGGGTTAAAACACAGGTAATGGACTCTTGCCCATTCAGGACCATTACAAAGGTTCATTATTTATTGGGCTTATATTAGAATATATTATTGGATTATATTAAATATCCAACAGTTGTAATGATGAGAATGAGCCGTGTCTATGTCCATGGTGCCAAAGTCAAACATTAAATGCTGAAAGATTCTGTCACGTTTTGGTATTCTTAACATATCTCTCTCGCTATAACTCGGAATTTCTTGATTCAAGTGGCCCCGGAACGATAAGCGAAAGAGCTACAACATTTATGTTTTAAGATTTACGAGATTCTGCCTTTATCATCATTACACATGCCTTTCAAGATGAGTGACGTGATTCTGGCAGATTTCCGTCGTGAATTTCATGGACCTTTTGAAGACCAAGACAAGGCGTGCTTGGGCTTTGAGTTATGGATCACGCCCTTTTGATTAATTTAGGGTTTATTTTAAGTTGTAATAATTAAGTCCATTTAACATTTAATTATGGGCTTGAATTTCGTTTTTAATAAGTCATTACTTGGCCCAATTATCTTGCATGATAATTAGTAAAGTAATCTCCTACTTTTTAGGAGTTTTTTTTTATGAAAGTAATCTTAAGAGGCAAAAACGTGTTTGTCTTCTTAGTTTAGGAAAGTTGGCCAATATCCCACATTGGGAAAATACCAACTCTTAACACTTTATGTAGCCTATATAAAGGCATCCTTTATAACGTTTTATAGACATGTTGAATGAAAGAAGTTTTAGCTTTGCTAAATCGAGAATTTACATCTTGTGTAGTTCGAAACCTTGAAGCTCAAGTTTGATCTTCATTGTAGCAAGCTTTCCTTTAGCGTGACCTTTAGGAGACTTCACCCAAGTTCTTTATTTAAAGAACAAGCCAAAATAACTAAGTTTAGCTCATGAATTTTCATGTGTTGAATCAAGTTCTTTTGTATTAAAACGTTGGGTTTGATTTACTTCAATACTTTGCGTTTTCCCCCTTGAATTCAATTCCGCCCAAAATCTGTTTTCGTGTTTTGTTTCAAATGTTTTTGTTGCAGCAATGATCCAAAGAGTTGTGGATTTCGTGTGGTCAAGGACTTCAATCCAAGGCCATTCGTATCAATTGGTATCAAAGCATAGGTTGTTGTCTCAAAAATTCAGGTTAATCCGTTCCTATTTCTTGCTGTTTTTGTTGTCGTGTTCTTGCTGTTTTTGGTGCGTATTTTTGCTGCAGTTTTAGTGTCATTCTTGCAGTTGTTTTGCGTCTTTTCCTTGCTGTTTTTGTGTCTTTCTTGCTACCTTAAGTTGTGTTATATTCAGCTATTCAATTCGATAATATTGTGCTCAAAATCGCATGCTAAAACCTTGATGAAATTCTGCCCAAATCATCAATTGTCTTGCTGCCTTTTTTTTTCAGTCTTTTGCTACTGTTTTCCTTGCGTCTTTTTTTCTGTTCTTAGCATCAATATTCTGCAGTAATTGCATCATAAAAATTCGTGCACAATTCATCTAGAAATTTTAGTGTTTTTGCGTCAAAACTTCATTCTAGCCGAGTTGTGTTGTTTCGCGTCTTATTGCTGTTTTTCGTATTGTTTCGTGCTGCTGTTTTTCGTGTTAATTCTATACTGTTTTGTTCATCATCATAGTGTGGAATTCTTGAGTCATTGTTGCTGTTTTACACGTCCAAACATTAAGTGTGTCAAAATTAGGGTTTGTTGGAAACTAGGGTTTCGGTCCAAATTTCATAACGTTCTTGTTCTTGATCCGATTCTTGTTCTTTCTTTTGTGTTAGTTTCATCATTGTGTTGCCTCCATATTGCTTTTCGATCAAACTTTTACCACATCCAAAAAAGACAAGTTCTTGGACACTTTCTTGAAGTTCTTGAATTTCTTCAAAATCCGAAAGTGTCAAAATTTGATTCTTGAGCTAGATTCTTGTTCTTCTTGATAAATCTTGAATCTTTTGTGAAAGTGGCATCTTGAAATTCATTTTTATTGGTGAGATATTTACATATCTTGTTGGCTGAAATTTTTGAGGAAAATAAGGTTAAGACAACCTTAAAAAAAATCCTAGGTTTGTTTGAACAACATAAGACAAACAACCTTAAATCTTAGGATCTTGTCTTAAGAACCTTAAACTTTGTGATATCCTAGGTTCTTGTCCGAACAAAAAAAAAAAGAGGCCGTGCATTAAAAAAAAAGGCCCAATTAAATAAAAAAAGGATTCGGACCATTTAAAAAAAAAAAAACAGCCCAAGAAGAGAACTAATTTTCGTTCTTGTTTGTTCTTTGAAAAATCACCAATATTGAAAGTGCCATATCTTGCTCATTTTTTATCGGAATTGAGTGATTCAAAAACCATTCTTCTTGTCTTTGAGTCTAATTTTTGTTTATCTTAGTTTCTGAAGTTAAATCAATCCATACCCACACGTGTTCTTAAACCTCTTGTGACATGTATTCTTTGATAATTCTCTTGGTTTATACTTGTGAAAATTTTTGTTGTGGAACTTGTTATTTGAGACTTGTTTTCTAAATAAATTGAACTTGGAAAGTCTCAATAGTCCTCACAAATTCATTACTTGAGAGTAATATCTAGGATAAACAAGAGAAAATACATTCTACTAGAGAGGAGAGTACCTACTATCCCAAAGTGAGAAATCCGTGAGGTATATCTATATATATTTCTTGTGTTTTCACTAACTTGCAGGTACAATGGAAGGAGGTGATTCAAAAACACCTCAAGACCCGAACCAAGTGGACCAAAAGTTCACTAATGATGTTATATTTGACATGATCCGAAAACTCCAAATTCAGATTGATAATATGTCGCCCTCATCTAAGCAACCAAAGGGTTCTTCAAGAAAGATTGAGTTTGAGTCCGACATTGAATCCAATAATGAGGAGGAGGAGGAGAGCATGATTTCTTTTAAGAAAGGTGATAAGTCTAAAATTTCGATTGCTTCTGTTAAACTAACAATTCCTACATTTCATGGAAAGGCAGATCCCGAGGCTTATTTTGATTGGGTTAGAGACCTAGATCACTTCTTTGAAGGCCATGATTATTCCGAAAAGGAGAAGTTCCAACTTGTCTTCATGCACCTCAAGGATTATGCTAGTTTATGGTGGGATGAGGTTGTTCGAACTAGGCGCCAAGATGGTGAAAGTCCAATAAAGACTTGGGACAAAATGAAAAAGCTTATGAGGAAAAAGTATGTTCCTTCCCATTATAACCGAGAACTCAATAGAAAGTTGCACTCCCTTGTGCAAGGTAGCCGAACAGTTGAAGATTATTATCATGAGATGGAAGCTTTGATGATTAAGGCCAATGTTCAAGAGGTTCCCGACTCCACCATTGAGAGGTTCCTTAGAGGTATGAATTCCGAATTGGATTATCATGTTGATCTTCAAAGTTATGTTGATATTAATGAACTTGTTTACAAAGCTATCAAAATTGAGAAGCACATGAAGGGAAAGGGTCGAAATTTCCAACAATCACAACCACCTTGGAAAAGAGAGCAAAAACCGGATGTTGCTCCTTTCACGCCAAATCAAAAGCCAAAGTCATTCACGCCAATTCCGACCTCAATTACGCCAACTAATACACCCAAAACGGCATCAACTTCTGGACAAAGGTTAAGGGATATTCGTTGTTTTAAATGTCAAGGGTATGGTCATTACTAATCTGATTGTCCAACTCTAAAAGTGATGATGCTTCTTCCTAATGGCAAAGTGGTAAGTGATGAAGAAGATGATGATTGTGCCGACATGCCACTACTTGAGGAGAAATACCAAAGTGTAGAAGGTGAAGAACTTGAAATATATGAGGTTGGTGATGGTCAATTTTCATTAGTTAATTGTCAAGTTCTTAGTACACAACCACAAATTGATGACTTGTCTCAAAGAGATAATATATTTCACACACGATGCATGGTTCAAGGAAAAATTTGTAGTGTGATCATTGATAGTGGTAGCTGTACAAATGTGGCTAGTACTTTACTTGTTCAGAAATTGAAGTTGACATGCATGAAACATCCAAAACCATATAAACTTCAATGGTTGAATAACTCTGTCGAAAGTAAAGTGACTAAACAAGTGAAATTTTCACTTACCATTGGAAAGTATGTTGATGAGATTTTGTGTGATGTTGTTCCAATGGAAGCTTGCCATATTTTACTTGGTCGACCTTGGCAATTTGATCGTGATATATTTTATCATGCCAAGAAGAACTTTTACAGTTTCAACTTTGAGGGTAAGAAGTACAATCTTCGTGCTTTAACTCCATTTCAAGTTTTTGAAGATCAAGCTAGAATTGTTCAAGCTTGTAAAGAGATGAGTGCCACCAAGGAGAAGTAGGATCAAGAGAAACAAAATGTAATAGCTAGCTTAGGTGAAAAGAAAGATTCTAAATCTTGTAATAGCCGAGAGTTAGTTGTTTCCAAGTCTTGTTATTTTGTTTCTTCCAGTGATATTGAGAGAGCATTACTAGCTAGGCAATCAATGTACTTACTTGGTGATAGTGTTCACGAATTTTCTTGTTTTGAGGCCTAGTACATTTGTTTCGCAGGTTTTTGGAGTTCCTAAGTACTTAATGGAGTTCCAAACAACTCATTATCAATTAGAAGGAGTCCAATCTGCCTTAGCTTGTTTTCCAGAAGGTAAGCAAGGTAAGTTAGGTAAGTATGAAAGCTTTTTGATTGATTTCAATGGTTTATATGGCAAGAACTTTGATAACGTCATTCATATTGGTTTTCAAAGTTTGAATTCTGTTTTGAATCAATTTTAATGTCTTTCACATACCTTTGAAACATTAGTTCGAAAATGAGCCGTGTCCATGTCCATGGTTCTTGATGAGTTAATCATATTGGTGTTTGATCCAGGAGCTTAATTTCAAGATTCGAGGACGAATCCTTTTCAAGGAGGAAGGGATTGATGAGAATGAGCCGTGTCCATGTCCATGGTGCCAAAGTCAAACATTAAATGCTGAAAGATTCTGTCACGTTTTGGTATTCTTAACATATCTCTCTCGATATAACTCAGAATTTCGTGATTCAAGTGGCCCTGGAACGATAAGAGAAGAGCTACAACTTTTATGTTTTAAGTTTTACGAGATTCTGCGGTTATAATCGTTAAACGTGCCTATCAAGATGAGTGACGTGATTCTGGCAGATTTCCGTCGCGAATTTCATGGACCTTTTGAAGACCAAGACAAGGCGTGCTTGGGCTTTGAGTTTTGGATCACGCCCTTTTGATTAATTTAGGGTTTATTTTAAGTTGTAATAATTAAGTCTATTTAACATTTAATTATGGGCTTGAATTTCGTTTTTAATAAGTCATTACTTGCCCAATTATCTTGCATGATAATTAGGAAAGTAATCTCCTACTTTTTAGGAGTTTTTTTTTTAGGAAAGTAATCTTAAGAGGCAAAAACGTGTTTGTCTTCTTAGTTTAGGAAAGTAGTTAAGTTCCTAGTATTTCATTACAATTAGGAAGTTTCCTAAACTAGCAACAGGGTTTTCGTTTTAGGAAAGTTGGCCAATATCCCACATTGGGAAAATACCAACTCTTAACACTTTTTGTAGCCTATATAAAGGCATCCTTTATAACGTTTTATAGACATGTTGAATGAAAGAAGTTTTAGCTTTGCTAAATCGAGAATTTACACCTTGTGTAGTTCGAAACCTTGAAGCTCAAGTTTGATCTTCATTGTAGCAATTTTTTCTTTAGCGTGACCTTTAGGAGACTTCACCCGAATTCTTTATTTAAAGAACAAGCCAAAATAACTAAGTTTAGCTCATGAATTTTCATGTGTTGAATCAAGTTATTTTGTATTAAAACGTTGGGTTTGATTTACTTCAATACTTTGCGTTTTCCCCCTTGAATTCAATTCCGCCCAAAATCTGTTTTCGTGTTTTGTTTCAAACGTTTTTGTTGCAGCAACGATCCGAAGAGTTGTGGATTTCGTGTGGTCAAGGACTTCAATCCAAGGCCATTCGTATCATGTAACCCACATAAAATACACACAATGACACATAACACTACACAATTGCATGAAAAACAAGTCAAAAGTTAAGCGAAATAGCACATATAAGTCGGTATAAAACCGCCTTATCATAGACTACAAGGCAGACCACCAAGTTTGGTACTATCTTGTTAACTTCTCAATCTGCAAGTTCTAGCATCTATAATCACCATGATTAGAGAGCTCCTTCAAGAGATGATAACGTTGTCTGATTGGTTTGTTAAATTATCATACTCTTTTAAAGATATTTTGTGGTGTTCTCTAATAGTTTTATGAGAATGTAATGATTTAGGATTTATGATAGTCCACTGATTATCTAGTGATATTTTGTAGACAAGTAATGGTTTTTTATTTTATGATACTTTGATGGATTTATGATAATTTTATTGCCTTTTGATACTTTCTTGGACTTGTGTTACTTGTACATTCCTAGTAAAATTACTGGATTAAATAGTAATTATATTCATACATTAGAGTTTCATTACATGTCATTCTAAGGCAAGTAGTGTTAATCCTTTATAATACCTCTCTCTAGCAACTAAGAACAATATAAAGCAAAAACAGTGACTCGTAAAAGTTTCTTTAGTTTAGCTTAATTTTTCTTTGAAGATTCTTTGTGATTGGCTGCATATTCTCTTAGATTTGCATGTCCTATTCAATTCTTAGTGTTCCTTAAAAAAGTCCTCTGAAATCTTCACATTCATTCAATGACAAGTTGTTTGAAGTTCTACATTTTTTTGTTGCATTTTCAGCAAAATTTCATTCATGTCAGCCAATTTTGTGAGTAAATTGGCAATTTCCTTTCCTTTATCACCGGTTTCAGGTTCAAGCCATTGAAAAAATTCACAAGATTTTTCATTCTGTTTCAAACCAAATGAAAATCAATTGTTCATTGTAAAGTTTGTAGACTTACATTGTAGTTTGAACAACCCATGAACTTTCTCCCATGATTTTCCATTGTCCAAGATGTATGTATTTGTGCCTTTTTGCCACGTATGCATGTTCTTTGTTCAATCTCATTGGTTTGGAATGAACATAAACTACTTGATTTACTTGGTTGGCATTGCATTTTGGCTTTCTTGTTGTTGGAGTTTCGAGGGTTTTGATCCATGTTGTCCCTCTCCGGGTGAGTGAAAATTGGAGAAATGCAGTGTATAGGTTTTTATTCTTGTTGTTGATGGAGTTTTGGGGGCATTGATGTATGTGTTGTTTTCCTGCTCCTATTATTAGACAAGTACTAAATTGGAGTATGTAGTGTACAACCTTTTATTGTAACTGTTAAAAATGTATCCGTTGGTGAGTAAGGATATATTTATCCAAATAATGTTGGATCATACTGGGTGAAAAAGTATAATTACCCACAAAATATAGGGTGACAAAGTGTAATTAACCATATTAATAATAATGGGCATTCTCTTGTACATTGGTCGCATATATGCGACTTGTATATCAAATTCAAAATTTGCGTATAAAAAATATTAGCGTAGCAATTCTAACTTTTAACGTATAAAGTATAAAAACTAAGTGTATAAAACATCAAAAATTAGCGTATAAAGTATAAAAAAAATTAGCATATTAGCGTATCAATTTTAACTTTAAAGTATACAATATACAAAATTAGCGTATCAAAAATAAAAAATTAGAGTATGACGTACAAAAAGTTGTCATATCATGTATTCCAATATCAGCGTAACAAAACAAAATATTAGCATATCAAGTACAAAAAAATTCGCGTATCGAATATGGCATATTCGCGTATCAGGTCGCATATTTGTAACTGTCGCACATAAATTTTTACTTAATAATAAACAAAAAGATTTCACCGCAATTCCCATGAATTGAGATCACAAAACTGAAGAAAGGCATCCTTTAACCTTCCTCTCAAAGAGACTTCAGTTAGAGCAACTAAAAGGCGAAGGGAAAAGTAAAAAATAGTTGAAATATACTGGACTTTTCCTATTCGTCACCGTTTTACATTTTCCCACAACCTCCACTAAAATGGCTACAAACATCTCGTCTTTATTTATGGAACGTCTTCTATGTTACCATTCTGCTGCATTAGAAGTCCTTTTTTCTCTTCAACTGTTGTATGCTTGTGTGTCATCTCCAAGCTAGTGAGTTTCTTGGCTTTCAAAGACTCACCTTCCCAATCTGTACAGGCAACCACAACATACAAAATTGAGATCGCACATGCAGCTTGAGCAGATAAGAGCCCAAACCATAGTCCATTGAAGCCAACATGGTACCAGAAGGCCAAGCCTACAGCTACAGGAGTGCCCACAAAGTAAAATGAACCGAGGTTGATCTGGGCGCCCACGGTTGGGCGGGCAGTACCACGCAGGATGCCACAACCAGTGGTTTGTGGACAGTTGCCAAGCTCACACAATCCAATGATGGGCAAAACTGATGCAACTAGAGCTTTGAGCATGTCATCTTCTGTGAATAAGCTACCCCACCTCTCCTTAAATATCAGTGTCCAAATAATATTGGCAAATCCAATCACAAAGGCGCAGCCTAATGCAACCATTGCAGCTAGCTTTGCTTTGTATGGCTTCCCTGCTCCCAACTCATTCCCTACCTGCATATGAAAAGTATATATATAAGTAACTTACATCAACTCTACACACTAGTATCATTTCTGTAATTGAAGCATGCTACTAATTATGTTCTTTCTGTTGCGACCATGCATGATCTAGCTTTCCCTTCATTTTGTGACGTCATACGCATAACAGACATATAAATAACATAACTAAAGTGACGTTTTTCAAAACTTAAATCCAAGTGGCCTACAAGGGTTGTAATTTCGAAAGAAAATGCAGCCAATAATAGGAGAAAACCATGAAACCTGATTTATATGTTTGTTGGCTGTTGAAAAAAATAAATACAATTTTATATGTACTTAAGAGAGTGGCGATATACTTTTCTCCTTTGTACATTGGAAAGGAGAATGAGGGGAAATTAGGGGAGAGGGGATTTGAATCCTCAGTTGTGTAAGTGAAAGTTGTGGTCAGCAACCACTTTTGTTGACATTTGGTGAAAGCACACAAATGCTGAAACAAACTTTTGGCCATTTTTGACTTTGGATGGGATGCCAAATTTCTTCAGCACGTTGTTATTGACTTAGGAGAGGTTGGTGGCATAAAATTCTTCAGCCTCTTGCCTATAAAAGGGACGGATTGCACTCTTCACAAAGCACCCCAAAATCCCATAACGAAGCTTGAGAGCTTCTCTGCCTTTCTCCTTTCTTTTGTTCTCTTTCTTTTGCTTCTAAAGCCCTGTGGAAATTAGTGTTCCACTTTTGTAAATTTGTCTCCACGTAATAGTGAATTTTGGCACCGCCTCCGGCCGTGGATGTAGGTCACATTGACCGAACCACGTAAATCTTTGTGTTCATTGTCTTATTTATTTTTCTCGTTACTATCATCTATTCTTTTGGGCTATTAGATACAACGTGAGATTCGTTTATTCCCTAACAAATTGGTATCAGAGCCATATCTCATTTTAGATCTTTTAGCCACGATGACAGTAACTAAGAATTCCATTGAAAGGTTTGACCGGAGTATCAACTTCGGTACATGGCAACTCAGAATGGAAGCCATTCTAATTCAGAATGGGTGTGAGTTAGCACTTGAAGGAGTAGAGAAAAAGCCACCAGAAATGTCGACACAAAGTTTCTTGGATCTAGATAAAAAGGCTAGATCATGTATTATATTAAATCTCTCTAACGAGGTTTTGCAGGAAATTGCCGGTGAAAAGACAGCCAAAGGCATGTGGGACATGTTAAAGTCCATGTATATGAAAAAGACTGTGGAGAATCGGCTTTATTTGAAGCAAAAGTTGTACATGTTAAAAATGACTGAAGGTACATCTATTATCTCACATCTTGATAAATTTGATTCCATTATTTTGGATTTGGAGAATGTAGATGTTAAGATGGAAGATGAGGATCAAGCCATTTTGTTGTTATGCTCTCTTCCACAGTCATTTAAACATTTTCGTGATACCATGATTTATGGGAAAGATTATGTCTCATATAGTCATGTAAAATCTTCTTTAAAATCTAAAGAACAGATTGATAGGGATATCACGGGAGAGACTAGTGAAAGTCATGCAGAGGGATTAATGGTACGGGGGAGACCTGAAAACAGAAATTTTGATAATAGTAGATCCAACGGCAGGTCTAAATCCAGACATAAAAATAAAGTTTGTAATTATTGCAAGAAAAAGGGGCACATTAAGGCTGACTGTTACAAATTAAAAAATAAAGAAAAATATAAAAATGAGCAGAATAACAGCAGCACTGCCGAAGCCAGTGTAGTTGCAGATGAGAATGATGGAACTTTGTTTGTAGCAACAACAAATAAAGTGAGGTCTAAAGATGAGTGGATTCTAGATTCTGGTTGTTCTTACCACATGAGTCCTGAAAAGGATTATTTCTCCACATATGAAAAATATGATGGTGGGGTTGTTTTGATGGGGAATAATGCTCCATGTAAAGTTGTTGGTAGAGGAACAATTCAGATAAAGATGTATGATGGAATTGTTAGAACACTCACAAATGTTAGACATGTTCCAGATTTGAAGAAAAATCTCATCTCGTTAGGTACCCTTGATTCTCTCGGGTACAGGTATTCGGCTGAAGGTGGAGTTTTAAAAATTTCACGAGGTGCTCTTGTATTGATGAAAGCTTGCAAGTCTGGTAGTTTGTATATCTTGCAGGGATCTACAGTTTCAGGTGCTGCAGCAGTCTCCGTATCATCAGATACCGACATCACCAAATTGTGGCATATGCGATTGGGACACTTGAGTGAGAAGGGCTTAACGTTGTTAAGCAACAGAGGCCTACTTTGTGGACAAAGTACTGGTAAAATGGACTTTTGTGAACATTGTATTTTTGGGAAACAGAAAAGAGTTAGTTTCAGTTCACTCGTAGTCCATACAACAAAAGGTACTTTGGATTATATCCATTCTGATCTTTGGGGGCCTTCTCGTGTTCCTTCTAAAGGTGGTGCAAGGTATATGTTAACTTTTATTGATTATTTTTCAAGAAAGGTTTGGGTGTATTTCTTGAAAAATAAAAATGATGTTTTCCTGACATTTAAACAATGGAAGGCTTTAATTGAAAAGCAGACAGGAAAACATATTAAGCGGCTGCGGACAGATAATGGCTTGGAATTTTGTGGAACAGAATTCAATGAATTCTGTAAAAATGAAGGAATTGCTCGACATCGTACCGTTAGAATGACGCCTCAACAGAACGGTGTGTCCGAGCGTATGAACCGGACTCTTTTGGAAAGAGCTCGGTGTATGATCTCAAATGCTGGGTTGACTTCAGACTTTTGGGCGGAAGCCATCTCTACAGCTTGTTATATTGTCAACCGTGTTCTGTGTGCTTCTCTTGATTTCAAGACTCCAGAGGAAGTGTGGTCAGGTACTCCTGCTAATTACTCAAATTTAAGAATATTTGGGTGTCCAGCATATATGCATGTAAGTGAGGGAAAGTTAGAGCCTAGGGCTAGAAAATGTATTTTCCTCGGTTATGCTTCAGGGGTGAAAGGATACAGATTATTTTGTCCTGATCTCAAATCACCTAAATTTGTAATTAGTAGAGATGTTACTTTTGATGAGTCATTTATGTTAAATCCTAGAAAAGAGTCTTGTAATCCTTGTAATTTAGAAAAGGAAGATAGCACACAGAAACAGGTGGAGTTCGAGATCATAAATTTCAATCCTTCTCAAAGATCTTCTACGGACCAAGGTGATGAACCAGCTCCAGACATTGTTGAAGATGATCCAGCAGAAGAAGAATATTCCATAGCCAGAGATAGACCAAGACGAGAGATTCAACCACCACAGAGGTATGCAAATTTGGCAAATGTAGTTGCATATGCTTTATCAGCAGCACAGGAAACAGGTGGAGATGGAGAACCTTCCACATATACAGAGGCGATTTCAGGTGCTGATTCAGATAAGTGGGTGGTGGCCATGAATGAAGAAATGGAATCTCTACACAAGAATGGTACTTGGGATCTTGTGTCGTCGCCGAAAGGAAAGAAAATTGTTGGCTGCAAATGTGTCTTCAAAAGAAAAGAAGGTAATTCAGGTGTTAACGATGCAAGGTATAAGGCACGATTAGTTGCAAAGGGCTATAGTCAGGTACAGGGTGTTGATTTTAATGATGTTTTCTCACCTGTTGTGAAACATAGCTCTATTCGTGTATTGCTTGCATTAGTAGTCATGTTTGATTTGGAGTTGGAACAGCTTGATGTTAAGACAGTGTTCCTACATGGTGAATTAGATGAACAGATCTATATGAAACAACCTGAAGGCTTCGAATTTGAAGGTAAGGAAGACCATGTTTGTTTGTTGAAGAAATCCTTATACGGATTGAAGCAATCTCCAAGACAGTGGTATAAGAGGTTTGATTCATTTATGTTGGGTCATAATTTCTCCAGGAGCATGTATGATAGTTGTGTTTACTTCCGGAAGTTAAAAGATAATTCATTCATTTATCTTTTGTTATATGTTGATGACATGCTCATTGCGGCTAAGAATCTTGCAGAAATTCACCAGTTGAAGGCCTTATTAAATGGTGAATTTGAAATGAAAGACTTGGGAGCAGCTAAGAAGATTCTTGGTATGGAGATAAGACGAGATAGAGGAGTTGGAAAATTATATCTGACCCAGGAAGGTTACCTTAAGAAAGTTTTGGAGAGATTTGGCATGTTGGATGCCAAACCAGTAAGTACTCCTCTTGCTAGCCATTTTAGGCTATCTGCTGCTCAATCACCAAATTCAGAGGAAGAGGAAGGTTATATGGCACGTGTTCCTTACTCTAGTGCCGTTGGCAGTATTATGTATGCAATGGTTTGTACTCGTCCAGATATTTCACAAGCTGTTAGTGTTGTTAGCAGGTATATGGCAAATCCAGGCAAAGAACATTGGCAAGCTGTGAAATGGATACTCAAATATTTGAAGGGTACTTCAAACTCTTGTTTGGAGTTCGGTAGAACCAACAACACTTTGGTTGGTTTTGTAGATTCAGACTACGCCGGTGATCTTGATAAGCGCAGGTCTCTTACAGGTTATGTATTTTGCATTGGAGGTTGTGCAATTAGCTGGAAAGCTACTCTACAACATGTAGTGGCTTTATCTACTACTGAAGCAGAATATATGGCAGTTACTGAGGCTATTAAAGAAGCTTTATGGTTGAAAGGTTTATTCGGCGAATTAACTCTACAAGAAGAGGTTACTACCATTTACTGTGATAGTCAAAGTGCAATTCATTTGACTAAAGACCAGATGTATCATGAGCGGACGAAGCATATTGATATCAAATATCATTTTATTCGAGATACCATTGCTGAGAAAAAGGTCCTTGTTCAGAAAATCAATACCAAGGACAATCCTGCCGATATGTTTACGAAAGCTCTTCCTGTATACAAGTTCAAGCAGTGCTTGGACTCGGTTGGTGTTCATAGTTGATGATTCTGCCCATTGGGGCTTTGCCGGAGGTGTGTTTGATTAAGTCGTTATTTTTGGGTTACAGACCAAGGTGGAGATTTGTAAGTGAAAGTTGTGGTCAGCAACCACTTTTGTTGACATTTGGTGAAAGCACACAAATGCTGAAACAAACTTTTGGCCATTTTTGACTTTGGATGGGATGCCAAATTTCTTCAGCACGTTGTTATTGACTTAGGAGAGGTTGGTGGCATAAAATTCTTCAGCCTCTTGCCTATAAAAGGGACGGATTGCACTCTTCACAAAGCACCCTAAAATCCCATAACGAAGCTTGAGAGCTTCTCTGCCTTTCTCCTTTCTTTTGTTCTCTTTCTTTTGCTTCTAAAGCCCTGTGGAAATTAGTGTTCCACTTTTGTAAATTTGTCTCCACGTAATAGTGAATTTTGGCACCGCCTCCGGCCGTGGATGTAAGTCACATTGACCGAACCACGTAAATCTTTGTGTTCATTGTCTTATTTATTTTTCTCGTTACTATCATCTATTCTTTTGGGCTATTAGATACAACGTGAGATTCGTTTATTCCCTAACAAGTTGGCTACTGGAGAGGTAATGGATTGCTAGTCTTTAACCTATTACAGGAACATCCTAGTTCAGTACGCACAAGTAAAATTGAGTAAAAATGATGTAATATAGAGTAAGGATTACTGTATCTGTCACCTCCAACAAATTATCCCATGATGCAAATTCCATATACCAGACAAACATTTACATCTTAATCTATGAATTAGAATACTTTCAATAATAACAACTAAACATTTATCCTATTAAAAAGAGTCGGCTATATGGATCACATTTTGGCACCCTTCTACATGTAACCTTATTAATTTGCTCATGAGTTAGAATAGTTTAAAGAAAAAAAATTTCTTTACCTTGCTAAAGTCTTTATATTCAGATTTCTAAAATTATTAAAGTTCATATATATATATCAAAGCAAGTGTACAAGGACAACTTTGATCATTTAAAACATTATAGCATCGGATAGCATGTGTTGTGGTTCATTATTGAAGTGCCAAACAAGAAGAGTAGCGCAATGTAAAAAATTTCACATGATGCACAAACTATTGAATTTTGTACCGAGTCAGAGAAACCATATGGGATGAAACTATTGCATTCAACCGCCGGAATCAAATTAGGACTGTCAAGCTAGTAATTAGTGTTTATGGAGTAAAACATAAGAAATTTATTCATTATCACAGTCACCACTAAAATTCAATAAAACAATAATCAAAATGGTTACAGTAACCGACAAAGAATAAACGAAATCCTTTTCGATTTCATGGATTCACAAACCATTGCAGAAGTTGCATTACACAGTTTGTTACTGTCGCAATATGTTGAATTAACCTAGATCATGGTAAAAATTATTTGAAAACTAAAATGACTTATCAAAATTTCTCAAACAAGAAATTTTTCGCTCATTTGATCACATATGGCACAACTTGACTTTTTTTGAAATTTTTCAGTTCACAAATGGCACAACTTGACTTTTTGGTTAAACTTATTGCAATGGTTTATTTGAAACAAAAGGCAAATAATTTTTTACTTAAAAAAAAGCAAATAAATCACATGCTCATATTGTCACTAGAAATCTAAAATTATGAATCATGAAACAGTACCTACATAACTAAAACCTATCTAATAATGCATGCATCAATAAATTTTTGACGCTTTGAAAAATTTAGTGGATAATCCTCATTAGGAAATGATTGCTCATCATTTTATAACCAGAATCACAGTAGTATAATGGTATGCAAACGTAGAACTAGAGAGTCTAAAGATCCCTCAATCATATCAACAACTATAACATAGTTTGTAAAATTTTATGACTAACTTAAGTATGATGGAAAGACAATATATTATATCATCTTACCCTTGCAGAAACACAGCCAGATAAAGCCATAGGAACAGTGTACATCAGACTAGTGGTCTGAATAAGAATCCCAGTGGCAGCCACGGCAAGCTTAGGATTAGGCAAGTAACCAGCCAGCACAGTCACAATCTCATACCACCACCACTCTAAGCATATTCCAACACAACTTGGCACTGCCAACTTCAGTAATGGACCCAGCCCACCACATATCCCTCCTAACCCTGCTGTCCATTTCCACTCCCACCTCCCATACGTGTATAGATATCCCGTCAGGAGCACCACCATATGCAGGTTTGTTAGCACCGAAGCCATTGCCACTCCTGGGACCCCCAGCCCCATCACCACCACAAGCATGTAATTCAATGGCACATGGAATATCACAGCCAAAAATGTACACCACATCTGAGGTTTAGTCACTCCCTGTGACCTTAAATAAACCCTCAGAGGCTGTAACAAGGTGTTGGTTAATAAATCCGGTAGGGAATAAAGGCAATACGTTGCAGCCATTGCTGTAATTTCTGCATCTTGACCCAAGAACAGCATAATTGACTCAATATTCACCCATAAGAGGCTTATAGGAATGATGGCCAAGAAAAGTATGAAGATCATACGCTGGAGAGAGAGTGATAGTAATTCCCAATTTTTGCTACCAAAGGCTTGGCTACAAACTGGCTCCAGACCCGAAGCGAGACCTACTAAAACAGAATAACCTGTAATGTTTGTGAAGCCAATTGAGAGGGCTCCACCGGCTAGCTCTAGACTTCCGAGCCTACCCAAAAACAAGACTGAGACCACAGCTCTCACGTACACGAGGCAATTCATTGCCGTTATGGGTAAAGCCATTGACCAAAGCTCCTTCATCTCCTCCACAACCTTGTGCAAAATCCAATAAATTAATAAGAGAAACACAGCTGCATTAACCAAAGCCAGAGTACAACAACAAGAGCAAGAAATTTTGGGATTTTAACTTCAATGCACTCCATATCCGCATATAGAGTGGTATATACGTCCATGTAAATGTTTGGAAGAGTAGCATATACGTCCATGTAAATTTAAAAAGGTAAACGAAGAATATCTTGAGACAAAAAAGATGTCAGACATTTTTACTAGATTCTTGTTAAAGGGGCCCTGCTAGTGACAATAGTTCCATGCACTGTTTTATCTACATCCCCATGGAAATGAAATTTCTAATAAGAATACAGTAGAACAAAGTTTGTAGGCTTTTATGACATTACCTGAGATGAAGTGGGGAGTTTGTGGGAGAAGAATCCTGGGTCCTTTTCAGCCATTAACGCAACTTTTGAGAAATGAGCTGTTTTGAACACTTTCACTTTAGCATATGGTGTCTGCAAAACAACAAAGGAATAAAATAACTATTCAAGCACAGTATTAAAAACAAAAGAAAAATTGGTATGTTCATGGAACAGACTCCTTGCATGGAACAAGGGATGATGACCTTTGAAGCACTATGAATTAACAAAAGCTCACTTTTTTTCCCACTAAGAGGTTCGACTAAATGACAGGGAAAGATGCCAAAAGGTCACAAGGGATATATGTAAGCAAAGGTGGAGAGTATATAGCCTCAAAGTGGTTAAAATCAATACTAAAAAGTCATGTTTCTCACTTATGCTTTACATGTACAAATAATCCTTCACTATTATCAGTTATTAACCATCAAATCAAATCGAATGATGAATTTAAAGTTATTACCTATTCAGTGAATCTATACCGAAGCAGCCAAAAAGTGTTTTTGGCATTCTTTTATTTGTTTATTTATCTTTTTGTTTGAAATCAACATGCAATGAAAATATTACTTTTTTAGGTATTAATATTTATGTGATTAAAATTTTGAACTTTCAAGATATATTGAAGCTAAGCACACGGCTTTGTTAAGGTGCGATTGTGACATGGACTTAGTTGAGGGTTCTATCATAAAGCAAGATAGAGCAAGGAGGCATGAAAAGGTAACCAAACTATAGAAAAATCTATTTGGACCAACCTTGAGACAAACGCAAAATGTAAAAGGGACTCGTAAGAAAAGGAGGGGCCAAAGAAAGTTTTTATATGGGGTAGTATTAATTTGTATATATATATATATATATATATATATATATAAAATGCAAAAACTCTTGTGAGACCGTCTCATATATGAAACGTGAGACGTGAAATATACTTATAAGTTAATACACTAATTTTTTATTTGTTGTAATCTAATATTTGATATTTTATACACCAATACGGTAATTTTTTATACTTTATACACTAATGTTTTATACTTTATATGTTAATTTTTAATACTTTATACGCTAAAATGAAATTCAAAGGCAAGTCTCATGCATGAAACAGTATCAAGGAAGGCAATATACATCCGTAATGAATTAAAATGTTAAGTGAAAAATGAAGAAATGAATTAAAAAGTGAAAAAAAAGGCCGTATCAAGGAAGGCAATCTACATCCGTAATTATGTTTGAGAAAATTTCTGGAAACATTGCAAGTTATGTAACTAATGAAAAATGCCAAACTTTGAACTGAACTATTTATTATCAATGAGATTTGTATTGATTTATAGTTAGTAGTTTAGTTGCATAGGTTCAGTGAGAAAAATAATAATGTTCCAAATTTCTAGTGCACACAGAATAAAATGTACCGTAACATTTTAGTTCTGATTATTCAATAATGTTGTACAAATAGACAAACAAACAATAGATAAATAATAGACAACACATTCAATACCTTATTGTTAATTTGACTACGAGGCTGCAAAGGTTAACTATATCTAAATAACAGACAACACACATTTAGGTGAAATAATTATGAAAAAAGAGTCAAATAATTATGAAAGGAATTTTGTACATATTTAGAGACAGTACACGATATGTAACTTCACTCATGTGGAATATTATCATGATTAAATAAATGAATTTTTACTATGAATAAATAAATAATAGTAATATTTTATGTAAATAGAACTTCGATATTGTATAAAAAAATTTGTATTCTTTGTAATACTTTTGAAAAAAACATAAAATGTACCTAACTTGTAATGAGAATAAATGTTCGAAAATCTCAGCAATAAAAACATTTAATGGCGATGGAATACATTGATCTCTATCACACAATTGAATGTTACAAAGCTTAAAATGTGGATCCTAGCGAATACAAGATTTGATATGAATCGACCAAAAATTATGTGAAAACAACCGAAAAATAGCAGCCTTCGTCCCACAAAGTAAAATAGACTGTATGGATCATATTTGGCGCTCAAACAAAACTTATGTACAATACTTATAAATAGTTGCATGTGATTTGCGAATGGCGCAACAAAAACTTGTTTCATAATCAAACCAAACTTTCGACTAAAGTTCATAGGGTCAAACTATAAATTATCAGAAATTAGAAGGTCAACATAAAATTTTAAGAAAAGTTAAGCATCAAAGCACAAATTCCCATTTTTGGTGCTCCTCCCAGTTTTCTCGCGCATTCCTTCCCTGTTTCTTTCCGCTTCTCTCCGACGCCATCTCCCACTCAACTCAGACACACAGTACACCATAAAGCACACACTGCACAAGTCGGAAATCCTAACAAACACACGCACATCACACCCATCTTTCTCGGTTTCCTTTTTCTAACTTGTAAGCCGTTTAAAAACACACATACACACACTACGCCGCTAAAACTTTTTTTTTCCATCTTTAATTCTCCATTTCCTCTCCCTCTTGGAGTTCGGCCCCCATTTAAAACACTCCTACAGACGGTACGCCATTAAAACTATTTTTTCTCGACCTTTATCCGTTTCCTTTCTTTTACAGCATGGCCGGAGTTGAAAACACACATACACACCTAGCACGCCGTTTAAACTTTCTTTTTAGTTCTCAAAATATTTCAACAGTTTTGGATACAAATATTCTAATATGGTAGATAGTAAAAAACGAAAATAAATACACATGATGAAACTAGGAATTGATTAAAAACGTGAAAAATTAAAAGGAAAAGTTACCGGGGCTTTTGCTCTTCCACTCTCTTGAGATTGTTGATGCAAAGTTAGTGAAGAAAGTTCTTTTACAAGATAAGATTTTCTGCCTGACGACGACGGATGCTGTGTGCAGTGACTTTGCTAAGCTTAGCGCAACTCTGAAAACAGTGCAGCTTTTGTCGCCAGACTTTATTTTTCCATTGGAAACTTAAACAAAGGAAAGGTTTGGGTCAAATGGTTTCCTACTTACAGACTTACAACTCCCACGATTATGTAACGCACTCTCTGGGCAAAATAGGCAACTTGGTGCCTAGCTGTCTTCTCCTTTCTGTTTTTTATTTTTTTTTTCCTTAGTGGTTTTTGTCTTTTTCTTGTCGTGTCTTCACCTTTTGTCTTTTAAATTTTGTGTTTTAAAATTGATATATGTTTATTTAAGGGTCAAAGTGTCATTCTCATTTAGTACTCCATCCCTCTTTTAATAAATATCGTTTTAAATATAAACACAATAATTAATAATAAATTCTCTAATTTATCAATTTTTATAAACACAATTTTCTCTCTCTTTATAAACACAATATCAATTTTTATAAACACAATTTTCTCTCTCTTCTTTTAAATAACATTACATAGATAAATGGGACAATGGGTAAAATTGGAACCTTTTAAAATTTTTACATTGATATTTGTAAAATGACACTTATTTGATAACAAAAAATGTGAAGTTAAACGACACTTATTAAAAAAATTAAAGGAGTACTAACTAGTAAAATGACATCGAGCCGTACACAATTGGATAATATAATAATTTTATGATTATTTTAAATTAGATAAATAATAAAATATATTTTTAAAATCATTCGTAAAATACCTAGCTTTATTATAGTGACCTTCACAGTCGTCACATCGTTTACTCAATTATGCACCACAATCTCAATTCTCATCATTATATTAACAACTAAGGCTCCGCTTGGATGAGCTATTTTTGGATTATATCATGAAATTTTTTTTATTGGGATTTGTTATGAGAAAAGAATATTTTGGGAGTGTTTGGAATGAATGATTTTGTTTTGTTGGGATTTGTATTGAAGATTTTTTTATTAATAAAAGTTTGAAATTTAAATTTGAATTAGTATTTTAGTAGTTTATTTTGGTGGGGATTGTGTTAGGAAGAATTGTTTATTATTAAAATTTAAAATTCAAATTCAATATTTTATTTATAAAAATTACTGTAGCAAAAATAATTACTGTAGCATTGTTTTGTGTTTTAAAAATTTTGATAAGAAAGTTTAACAAAACAAACACACCATTTTGTAATTGTTAAATAAATCACAAAAATATGTATCTCCAAACAGACCCTAACAGAGCAGATGAATCTTTAAAAGTTGCACCCATTCAAAAACATCGAAATTTATTAGTATCCAATAAAATTTGGCTTCCAAACTACTAAAGATTGTCTTTTGTTATTTTGAAGTTGATTTGCTCAATACCGATCAGTATTTGAATATAATTCAAAGTATTCATTTTTTTAATCTCATTTAAGATATAATATGTTATTCTAAAATTTATATTAACCGAATCTCACATTGTTATTGAACTTTGTATGAGTTGGTTATACGGCTTCCACTTCAATCTGTGCATGACTTATGAGTCGTTAATGATTGGTGATGCTCTTTTGGAATTTGATTAGGTTTGAAAATATAAATATACAAGTTAATAAATGAAAAGACATTTGTCCAATTAAGCAATTTTCAATATTATACATAAAGATTTAAATTGGATTCGTTATCTTATTTAAGTTATCAAATTAAAAGACACAATTTAATACAAAAAATTAGGCAGGTTATAATACACTAAAGTAACAATAATGGCAAGAGAATAAATTATTTAAAGAAATCGATGATTGTTGTTTATTGAAAAAAGAATATTTAAGGTATTTCACTAAAAATATACAAAGCCAATTATTTATTTTTGGGTACATGAATTATGTCCCTTAATTTTCTTCCAAATTTTACTTGATGATGATGAGAATGGAATTTAGAAAATTTACTAATGGACATTTAATATATTCATGAAAAACCAAAAATAAAAAATATTCTTTGTGTTGCTTTTATCATCAATTTTGGGTTACATTTATAGGATTCTCAGTTCAATATTTCAATAAAATATCTTCCATAATAATGAAATAAAACATAAAATTAAAAAATGGAAGAAGTTAAATAAAAATTAAAAATACAAGAAGTTAATTCAAGAGGTGGAAAAAGCTCAAAGAGATAAATTGTAATTTATCTTTATCTTTATATTTATTTTTTCCCTTTTATTTATTAAATACAAGGTTATACGCGATTAGATACATATTTTACTGTAATTGAAATTAATTATATATCAAACGCTACAAAAGAAAAAATATATTGTACAAATAAAAGGTAATATAAATTGGGAATATCCAAAATTCATTTTCTGTCTACAAAAGTATCACAAGATCGTTTCAAGTTTTTCATCCAAAAATTGACGTAATTTTCTTCTCTTTGTCTCTCAATATCTCAAATGGAGGCCTAATCCATTTCGTCTTTTGCATTTGTTTAATTCAAAATTCAAAATTAAAAAAATACAATACAAAAACTTAATGTACGCCTTATAAAAAAGGGAGAGAGACAAATAACTTTATGATGCGAATGTAGAGAGAATGTTTATGATTCCTCCAACAGCTTTGAAGGATCCATTAGCGCACATGAATGGTCCAATGACTCGGGTGAGATCCAAGAAAGTGAAGGAAGCTTTACACTCATTATTCACCCAATACCTTGGTGATTTTGAAGAGTTTTCCTTGCCAACTCTGAGGAATGAGGTTATGTGGAATGTATCTTCCATCGTGGTTCATGAAGAAGTTCTCTAAAGTTCACACGTGTAGATTGAGAACTTGTCTTCAAAAACCAAATTCAAATTTGAAGGAGATAGATCCACGTCACGATGTCCGTCCACATTGCAATATCCAGCAGTCCCATCTCGCGACGTCACTCTTGGATTGCTTCTAGAATTGACGATGTGCTATACGTCGCGACGTCTACCAGCTCTACGTTGTGACATCCAGGCGCGTTGCCACGTTTGACGTTCCCTACATTGCTAAGTTGCTCACTATTCAAGTTGGCGTAATCAGTGAAATTTTTTGCATGTTTCGTCGTCTATTCCTACACATCGTGACATTGGCAATTTCAACTCTCCACATCGCGACATGTGACCATCCACGTTGCAATGTCAGGGATTTTTCAAGAATTTTGTTTGTTTTTAGCATTATGTTTTGTTTGATGTTTTCATTCAATAAGAGCTTGACCAATTGTTCTTGCATGAACTTTGGTAAGTCGTTCGGTGTCATTTCACATGGCCAAAGATATTGTATGATTAAGGCATATGCTAGGTGTTTAAGTTATTGGTAGAGTTTAACTTATTTTAGGAAACTCTTTTATTTTATGCTTTCATAAGTTGTAGCCTATTTAAGGGCAACTCTTTTATCGTCTTTAACAGACAAGAAATATTCAAGAACCCTTTGAAGCAAGTTTACTTTTTAAAACCGAAGTTTCAATCTAATCAATTGATCTTTAACCTTTGCCTATTGAGAGGATCTTTAGGTGGGCCTATTCATTCTGAGTACAGAACAAGCCGAGTTGCGTGCTTGAGATCGTGAGTATACGAATCAAGTTATTCAATTCTTATAGCGCGGGAGTTTAGATCGACATGGCTTGTCCAAATTATCACGTTCCATATCTTTTCCTTTATTTCATTTGTGTTCTTTTCGTGCTTATTTCTTGTGTTCATTGGTTGTGTTGAAAATCGGTCGTTGTCTTGTGAATAATGGGTTCTTTGTGATTTGCGTGAGTACATTCTGTAACAAATATCGTATCAAGTGGTATCAGAGAACACTAATTTTCACAAAATAAAAATTATTCAAGTTGATTCTTTTGTTCCACATTCTTCTTGCTCGTATTTTTATTCTTTTCTTGGTTTTGATTCTTGCAAGTGGCTAGAATCTTGGAATTTGTATTGTTTCTTCATTCTTGAAGGTGATAAATTGAGAATAATTTGTTGACATTTTAAACACCCTTACTTGTTGAAAAGTGAGTGTTGTTTCTTTCTGAAAGAACAAACTAAATGTTTATTGTCTAAATAAAAAAACGTACGTTGATTTTAAAAAATGGACAAAAAGAATTGAGCAACAATTCAATTTTTGGATTTTGAATCACCTAATTAGAAATACCTTGAATTCTTGTATTGTTCTTCGTATATTTTATTTGCTGAATACTGTTATACCCACATATGTTAGTAAATATTATGTTCTGTTTCTTTCTTTATATCTTCAGTTCTTGTTCTCACTATAAGAAAAAAGGTCATTAGTGAGGAAATAAAACGGTCGCCAAAACATGGAAAATGCTCGCTAAAAGTATAGAGTGACGAAATTTCCTCGCTAACTAGTTTTCTAGCTAGTTTAGCGTCGCAAAAGGTTATGGCGAGGAACCAAAAACGATTACTCACTAAAAATGTCAACATTTAGCGAGAAAACTGGTTTCTCACAAAATTTTTAGGGCTTTAGCGAGTAATTTTTTCTCGCTATTACTTATGTAATTTCTTCGCTAAAAGTTGAGAAACCTCGCAGATGGTCCATAGTGTTAGCGAGGAAATTAGGGTTCCTTGCAAAAAATATGAAAAGACAAGTATGCCCTTCCTAGCAAAAACTGAACAACTACTCGCTAAATGTCGAATTTAGTGGGTAAAACTTTCATCGCTAAAAGTTGAAATGAACATAAAGTATCCTCGCTAATCATATCTTATTCCTTGCTAAAAAAAGGCATTTAATGAGAAAAAACGGTTGCTAATGATTTGATTTTATCTTGTTAATTATAATAGTAGCGAGGATCAATTTCCCTCTAAAACAAACAATAGCTGGAGTATTGCTAATCTAGCGAGAATATTTGCTTACTAAATGTCGTGTTTTAGTGACGATGTTTTTCACTCATTGTTGGAAGTTGTGAGGTTTCCATAACAATGTTAGCGAGAAAATTACATAGCCAAAATGAAGTAATAAACAAAAAAAAAGCTAATCCATTTGATTCAATGATTAACACACTTACAAAATTTACATTTTTCAATGATATAAAACAACTTAAATTAAGAAAAACACTAATATTATTAACATGTAAAGAAAAAAATCCAAGTACTAGTTCATAGAATCTAAATGTCCTTGGTCTTGAAAGATGCCTCAAGAAATTCATGTACTCAACCTTTTTCTTGGCATTTGACTGCACTGCAAAGAAATAGAGAATAATGATTCAAGAAGCCATATTTGAAAATACTTAAGAATAATTTTCAATATTAAATGTAATGGAAGTAGAGAGACTTAAAAATAAGAGGCTAAAATAAGCACCTATTTTGATGATATGAAACAATGACCATAAGAAAGCAACAAGGGTTGAAAATTATCTATGTAACTATGGAGCCAAAGTAGGTCATGCCTTTTTAAGAGTTTTTTAGAAAACCTTTTTAATAAAATTTCTTTCGCATATTTTAATACAGTCCTAATAGATATCTTCAACTGATGACAACAAAATTGATCCGTTAATACCTTATCTGCACAATATCCTCAAATGTTCCACTAAAGACTTGGAACCCCCAAAACAACAACTAGATAAGACTAAACAATTGATATCAGGCAACTTTGAGACTCAAAAAATATATACCCAAACAGATTCCTAGATCATCAAAAACTCAAAAAATATATAACCAAACAGATTCCTAGATCATCAAATAAACTTTAGAATAGAAGAAGTTGCTAAACAAGAGTACTCAAGAACAAGATATAAAACTCAATACAACATTTGTCCCTATTGATTGGAATATCATTTCAATCCCATTTAAACAAGATATAAGCAAGAGTAATCAAGAAGTTTTTTATTATTCATTTGTCCCTATTCATAGGAACATCATTTTAGTCGCATTTTGAACTTACAAGCAACCTAAATAGTGAAAGAAATCTGCCTAAAACATGTCATAGGAACGCAAACTACATTGTCATAAAATGTTGATGCATAAGAATATAATTTCATCCATGTTTTCAACTCACACACAATTCAAATAGTGAAAGAAATCAATCCACATAATTCATTAATAAACAAAATGCCACTTCTCCAAAACCATAGTAGGAATGACCCTGTCAAACAAAAGTCATAGAGGGATAAAGCGTTGACGTTTATGCATTGGTATCTAATTTTGCATTGAGGGTAAGCTTGATTACCCTCTTTTCTTTCATAATCATAACATGGTCTACAAACATGGAATACATATTCATTTTACGCCACAAATGGCTCTCACCCATAGTAAATTCAGTCTCATCTTCACAAATTTAGCAAATATGCACTCTGCAAGCAAGATAAAATAGACAATTGGATTACTATCATAACAAGAACTTCCTCCAAGAAAATTAATCAAGTTAAAGTGTCATCTTAAATCCACAATACATTATGAAAGATGTATTGACGAGTATATGAACTTTCTCTAAAGATTTAATATGATGTTTTAGAAGTAAGTTTTAGAAGAGCCAAAAGCAGTTTTAGAAGTAAGTTGATGGCTGGTTCTTATAATTAACTCTTTTCAACTTAAAATAAGATCAAAGCAAAAGAGAACACCTCAATTAGCTTCTCAAAAGAGATATATCAGCTGATTATAAGCATGTGAGAACATGATCAATGAAGCCAAACATAGAGAAAAATAACAAAAAAAATCAAGAACTAAGAAGGTTGTAATTTCTGGAGAGATGAGTTTGGGCTATTTGAAGGGAATTCAGGACTTGGTTTCATTTTGTATTTCATCTCCTCAAACTGAGAAATTAAACTATATGATGTTTCATTTCCTATTGAATAATTCAATCCTTCTCTATTTTATTAAAAAATGCACCTGATTATGAACAAATTAGAACAGAACCCTCCAGAGAGGAAAATTCATTCTTCCAACTTTGTTTCTCTAACTTTATCATAGTTATGGTTCTCTTCAACAGACAAACCCACAAAAATCATAAAAATATTAAATTCAACACAAAAAAAACACTAATATTAACCACATATATTAAAGTTCTCAACTAAAAAGCTTATCTTTCTTTTTTTTTTCATCCAAAGAACCCCAAGCATTGGGGCAGTTTCAATTCAGCAAATGAAAAATTAACCAAGTACAGGAGTGATTAGCCAAAACAGCAAATTGAATGGGAGCTATTCTCAAAAGCTCCACTTCACAGTATTTCCATCTAGTTTGGTGGGAACGTCACACATACCAAGCTCCAAATCACCACCCACCGAAGAATCAATAATGAAGAACTGTGCCCAAGGAAAAGTTATTCGAGTGCCCACGGTATCACTTCAAGTTCAGAATCATATCAACAAAACAGAGAACAAATGTTTGGATTCCAGCATCAAAATTTTTAGATTCAAAAATCTGAGTTAAAGCCAGCTGGGCTGCTTATTCAAAAAAACTCCCTCCATCACAAATTCATTCAACAGAGTCACCAAAGTTACATATTCCAACAAAGCCATGAACTTCGGAACTAAATATCAATTCAAGAATCTTACCACATGGAGCCGCTATTCTAGCCAGCTGATGTGAATAGTGAGTTGTGAAATGAAGTAGCCAACTGGGGGAGCTTTGACTGGAATCCGACAATGCCCAGTCGCAATTTGGGGCAGGAGCTTTGACTGATCTTGGAGGCGCCACCGATTCAGCTGAATAGCTCAGATCTCTGAAAAAATCCCAGGTGAAGTCTGTGTCAGCTGGATCTTTGACCGATTAGATGGAGCTGGAGCAGCCCAGCATAGTGAGCAGCTTCGATCTGAGTTTCTCTTGGTGCATTGGTAAGCAGCTAAGAGAGCATCTTTTTCTTCTGATGAGCTAAGAGAGCAGCTCTCACTCTGATCTCTACAGCCCTGGTCAACAGGATCCACTGGATAGTGGCAGCTCCACTCAAGGAGCTGCCTTTGAATGAACGATCCTTGAGCTGTCAGGCTGACCGGGAAATTAGAGGGGCTGGTAGCTGTAGAAAGGATTGGGATCAAGGTAGATAACAGTTTTGCCCAGCGAATTCAAGGAGGTAGTTGCCGATATGAAAATTGAGGTTCATTCTTCCACTGCAACAGATAAAAAATTTATGTTTTGGTTTAGACGTGATTTGGGTTTGAGGAGAAGAAACTTTGGGATTTGTCTTGGATTTGCAGAGAGAAAGGTTGTGGACTTGTGGGTTTACTTTGGGAAAAGAAGGGTTGGATCTTCAATTAAGAGAGGGGAAGGATGTGGGTTTCGCACTTTCATTTGGGAAGGGAAAGGGTGAAAATTTCTTAGTGTTGGAGGGGAGATATTAGGGATAGTGAGAGAGAAGGGGGAAAATAACGTGGGAAACTTTTTTATTTGTAAGCTTTCATTTTTATTTCCCTCCAATTAAAAACTACTCAACACTATAATTTATCAATTATCACTTTGCATTAATATTTTTCAAAACTAATTAATTTTTCTTTTCCACCTTAATAAGACTAAATTTTCAATTGAAAATTCACTAATTTGGAGTTGGAATTAAATTTCTTAAAATTAGATTAATTGTTTATCTCCTTTTTTCTTTTTTTTAAGGAAATTTTTCAAAATTATTATTCAATCTTTGTACATAGTAATGTTTGTCTTTCTATTTTATCTTCTTTTTTTTCTTATAGATTGAGGCTTACAAATAAGTTCATCAATAAAGTAATATAAGAGATAAATATAATTTTGCCAATTGTTATAGGCATTGAAAGAGTCTTGTTTGTATATGTATTAGATATGAAGTAAGACAAGTGTGTCAAGTACAATTATGTTATTTTATAATTTATTACAAATATTAACATAGGATATATTAATGAAAAACACACGTTCTTCACAAATAACACAAATTTTCATAATTTCAAAGTCGTCATTTGAATAATCTCCTAAAGCATAAAATAACTATATAAAACTATAACATATATTAGAAAAGAAATGTAAATTGCCTAGAAAAATAAAATAGGTTTAAAAGAAATTTGGGTCTAAAAAGATTTTCGTCATAAGTAACGTTTGATCTTCTCCCACATCAAATATCTATTTCGATAATAACTATAAATTTAGTTAATATATACATATAAACACACACACATATATATATAATCAATTTGTTGATGCATATAGTAGTAGATAGGGTATATTCTTCATCCATAAATAAATTTGTTTTAAAATACTATTCTTTCTCTTTTTGGTTTTTTCATTGATTAATAACACTTTTTCTAAATCCAATTCACTAGAAAACATATAAAGATTAACCATTGACGAATTCATATCATATTTCTTGTAATTTGTGATTTTTTTTACTCGATCTAGTTTGTTGTTTCTTTGTAATATGATCATTTATCTTATTTGTATTATTGCCAATATGAATTCATTATCTTAAATTTATAAAGTTATTAACTTAGTTTAATATAATGCTGAATCATAAGTTTGTAACTAACAAATAATTTTTATATCACAAAAGTTAGTAATAATTATGAAACTATAATCTAATTATATTGATTAGGGCTCCACAATAGAATAATTAAGCTTATTTACGCAGTTATAATATTTTGAGTAGGGATCCAATTGATATAATAATAAGGTTATTTAGGCAATTCTATTATTTCGATAGATAGAATAATTAAGGTTATTTATGCAATTTTATTATTTTGATTAGGGATCTAATTGATAGAATAATTAATGTCATTTAGGCAATTCTATTATTATTCAGTTGATAAAATAATTAAGGTTATTTAGGCAACTCTATTATATAGGTTAGGGAAGAGTTAGTAATAATTAAGAAACTATAATGTAATCACATTAATTAGGGATAAAATAATTAATGCAATCTTGATTAGGAATAACTAATTAAGTTTAGGCAATTGTTTGATTACGAATAATGAAACTTTTTTAGGCAAATTAGGGATATGAATAATTCCAACAAATTATTAGAAAGATCAAGATGGATGGATCGAACTCAGACCTCATGTATACCACAAAAATATTGACCACTACACCATCCAATGTTTTCATTATGTGTTGGGTGGTAATATTTATATAAATTAATTAAACGGTTGAAATTGTACGGTATTTAATTATATTTTTTCGGTTCCTTATTTAGATAACAAAAACTATTTAAACTAATCACTTTAATTTCCAAAAAAGGTAAAAAGTTTTAATTTATCAACATATTCAACTTTTACTTATAAAGGGAAGAAGAGAGAAAGAAAAGAAATAAAAACTTTTTAGAAAAATCTCTATTGCATTAAAATGTTCATAGTTTGAAAAAATATTTACTTTCCAAGTCTTATTAAAAATAAATTAATAGTATTTATAATATATAGTAAAACATTTGATTAGCATATATGCAATAAAGATTTGTAGTATTTAGTAAAATAATTTGAATAGTATTATATAATAGATTTTAAAAGAACAAATTACAAAAATAAAAGAAAAAAGAAAGAAAAGAGGAAAAAAAGAAAAAGAGAAAATAAAAAAGAAATTTAATTGCATTATGCTCTACTTTAGTATTCATCGCTATTTTATTCGTTGCTATTTATGATTATAGGTTTTGCAAGAAACTTATGTTCTCGCTAAAAGAAACTATTATTTAGCGACGAATGAGAACTTTTGTTTTATTCTATTTAGTGAAGATTATATTTTTTCCTTGCGAATGAAAATAAAAATGTTGTCGCTAATATAGAGATAAAATGGCAGGAGTTTTCCCCGCCAAACCAATTGCAACGAAACTTGGTGAGGAAAAAAATTTTCCTCGCCAATTATGCAAAGCTTCTAGATGAACAGTAAAAATATTTTGATTTCTCGCTAATTGATACTTTTTGCGAGAAAAGAAAAATTTCCTTACTAACATTTTGTCGATAATGAACATTTTTGTTGTAGTGTCTTGGTATTTGTGAGTTCAAGTGGCGATGAAACTTGTTCTGCATTTAGGGAAAACAAGGGTCTTAGATTGACCGAAGTCCAGAAATTAATTAAGTAAAATAGGTATAATAGATTGTTGAGAAAAGCTATCTAAATAGAGAGTATCTACTCTACATAGTGAAAACCCATGAGAAAAATTATACTTTGTTATATTGTCCTTGCCTGTTTTTGCTAACTCTTGCAGGTACAATAGAGGGTAGTGATACATCTAAGGCAACATGCGATACAAAATGTTCAATTTATGTTCTCTTTAACATGATCCAAAAGGTCAATATACGTTGGAAAACCTTAAGTCTGCATCCAAATCACTCTCAAAATATTCGGCCTCTAAGAAGCTAAATTATGAAGAAGAGACTCCAAATTTGAAGAGGAGGATATGAATAGTCCATGAGTGATAAAAATTCCGCTCTACCCATTGGCTCTTATAAGGTGATCATACCTACCTTCTACGGAAAATCATATTCAGAGATATATTTTGATTGGATAAGGGAACTGGATGACATTTTTTAGGGGAATAACTATCCCGAAGATCAGCTGTTTCATTTGGCATATATGCACTTGAAAGGCTATGCTAGTATCTAGTGGAATCAATTGCGCAAGAGTAGCCGTCAGGAAGGAAAGAGGCCAATCCAGATTTGGACTAAATTGAAAACTATCATGAAGAAGAAGTATGTCCCTTTATATTATAGCCGAGAATTGAACTGCAAATTACACCAGTTGGTGCAAGATGGAAAATCAGTGGAGGAATACTTTCAGGAGATGAAAACTCTCATGATTAAGGCTAGCATTGAAGAGAGTGCTGATACAACAATTAAGCGGTTCCTTCAAGGAATGAACCAAAAGTTAGCTTACCATGTGGATCTCCAAAGTTATGTGGACATTGAGGAGTTAGTTTATAAAGCGATTAAGATTGAAAAACATATGAAGAAGAGTCGCTATCCAACTCCACAACCAACTTGGAAAAATTAGTGCAAGCCAACTCAATCTATTCAGCAACTGCCACCTAAACTGAGGCCATTTTAGCCTCAAAGCAATGTGAATTAAGCATCTAAAGTGATTCCAAGGGGTATTGAAATTGGTGCATATTCTCAAAACAAATAGGGAGGTAGATATATTGTAAGATGTGAGATACTTCAATTGTCAAGGATTTGGGCATATTCAAGCCGATTGCCCAACAAGGAAGTTAATGTACATTCTTGACGATGGAAAATCATGAATGAGCAATCTGATGGAGATGCATGTCCAGGCTTGACAGAACCATTTGATGAGGAAGGTGAAGTTGCTCCGATGACTAGAGTACTAGACACATTGACGACTTTGGTGACAAGAAGACTTCTTAGTGTGCACCTATAGACCGAGACAGAAGAAGTTCATAGAGAGAATATCTTCCATGCCCATTGTCATATACTCGAGAAGTGATTTAGCTTCATTGTTGATACTGGGAGCTGTGCAAATGTTGCAAGTATTTTCCTTGTTCGAAAGCTTGGGTTGTCATGTGTTAAACATCTGAAACCTTACTATTTATAGTGGCTAAACAATTCTGGCAAGTTACGTGTAACCAAGAAGGTTAAAGTTCCTTTCCTCATTCGGAAATTTCATGATAAAGTATGGTATTATGTCGTTCCAATGGAGGCAAATCATGTGTTACTTGGTAGGCCTTGGCAGTTCGATCGGGATGTTATCTATCATGACAAGAAGAATTATTACAGCCTGGTGCACAATGGTAAGAAGTTTAATTTTTCTAACTTTATGCCTTGGTAATTTTGTGAAGATCTGTCTATCATAGCTAAAGGTTGCAGTGAAGTGCGGGAGAAGAATGCAAAAGACGAGCTAGCAAAGAGAAAGTTTAAGGGTCCTAGTTCTGACACCGTAGTGCAAGCTGAAATTCCTTGTAAAAAGTCTAGAATTAGCTAATTCTAAAGCTTGTTGTTTTGTATCTAGGAGGGAATTGAAGAGAACATTTCTAGATAGAGAACCTATGTATTTGATGATCTGAAAGGATTTGTACTTAATTGATAGTGATCACAATGTTCCTTTGCCTAGTATTGTTCAAACTTTGTTGTAAGAATATGGAGATCTGCTTCTTGAGGATTTACTAAAAGGTTTGCCGCCAAGTAGAGGTATTTAACATCAAATTAATTTCATACCTGGAGCTACTATTCTGAACTGGCCAGCTTACCGAGCAAATCGCGAAGAAACTAAGGAGACATAAACGCAAGTTGATGAACTCCTTGCCACAATTATACTTCAAGAATACTTGAATTCATGTTCAGTGCCTTTCATTTTAATACCAAAGAAAGATACGTCTTGGCGAATATGTGTTGATTGTAGTGCCATCAATAAAATTACCATTGAGTATAGGCATCCAATACCTATGTTAGATGACAGGCTTAATGAATTGTATGAGTCTAATATCTTCTCCAAGATTGATTTCCAAAGTGGCTACACCAAATTAGGATTGAAGAAGAGGATGAATGAAAAAATGCTTTTAAGACTAAGTGTGGGTGGTATAAGTGGTTGGTAATGCCTTTTGGTTTGAGTAATGCTCCTAGTACATTCATGCGATTGATGAATCATGTTTTTAGTTCATATATTGGTAAATTTGTGGTAGTGTACTTTGATGAAATTCTCATTTATAGTAAATCATTTGAAGAACATATTGAACATCTTAAATATGTTTTTGCTATTTTGAGAGAACAAAAGTTGTATGCAGACCTTAAAAAGTGTGCTTTTTGCATGGAATCAATAATCTTTTAGGGTATATGGTTATCTCAAAGGGTATTGTAGTTGATGAGTCAAAGGTTAAGGTAATCAATGAGAGGCCTACACCTAAATCTGCTTAGTGAAGTTAGGTCTTTTCATAGCTTAGTAAGTTTTTATAGGAGGTTTGTAAAAGATTTCAGTTCTATAACTACTCCTCTTAATGAACTTGTAAAAAAGAATGTTGTTTGTGAATGGAAACCTAAGCATGAACAAGTATTTACTATGCCCCTTTACTTGCTTTACTTGATTTTTCTAGAGCTTTTGAGATACAGTGTGATGCCTCTGGGATTGGTATAGGTGCTGTTTTGATGCAGGATCAAAGACGGTGGCGTATTTTAGTGACAGGGTCACTGGCGCAGCTTTGAAGTATACAACATATGACAAGGAGTTGTGATGGCAACTTGGAGTCTAGAACAAAGCTTTTAGGTTCATTGGAACGAGATAAGGGGTTCCTAAGAAGGTTGTTTCCCATTTAGAGGTCAAAAAGGAAGAAAGAAGTAGAAAAGGCGCGCGGGCAGTTAGCCACGTCGTGACGTCCACCCATATCGCGATGTCCACCCCCAGGATTTTTAGTTTTTTATTTTTAGTTGTCTTGCTCGATGTTGCGACGTCGAGCTATCCCCACGTCATGACGTACGGGGAATAAGTGATGTTTTATTTTATATTTTTTTTGTAATTTTAGGGTTTTGAGTTGTTAAAATTTCCTTTATTGTTAAGTATGTTAGGGTTTAATTGCAAGCCTATTTATAGGCCTTTTAACATTGAATAATGAAGAGACTTTTGATATTTGATAATTGAGAAGCATTGAATTATTTTCTTGACGTGAGTTATTTTCTTGAAGAGGGATTTCACTTGCTTTTGACTATCGTGTTAAACTTTTGTGATGAGCAATTGTTGAATTATGCAATAAATCCAATATGCTAAGATAGATTGCTAAACCATCGACTTAACCAATGTTCCAAAATGTCCTGAGTATCAGAATTCTGTGGGTACACATATAGTTTCGTGAGTAGCGGGATGGATCGTTCCATCAAAGTAGTACAAGAGAATCAAGAAATTTCAAATCATGAATCAAGGTATTTATCATGTCGTATCTACTTTGAGTGCGAAATTAGATTGCATGGCTGAAGAAGAAAAATAAGCCAATGCTTGTTTGGACATATTAGAAACTCCATCGAGATCTTGGTCCCTTAAGAAACCCTTGTTTGATGTTTTGGAGGAGGAAGGATCATATTTTGGTGACTTTTTCCGGCATAAGGTAAGGAAATTAGCTTCTACTAATAAAGAAGACAAGGTAAGGGTACCACCCTTTTCGGGTTTTGGTAACACTGAGGAGTTCTTGCAGTGACTATGAAAGACAGACTTCCACATGATTTGATTTGGACCAAATACTGATAACTACTGAAGCTTAAATATGTTAATGTCAGAGTAGAAAAGCCTTTGGTTTGGTGGGATAACGACCCTCTTTCTCGAGATACTTCATTAACCCATTCCTTCCCTATTTCTATGTTTAATATATATATATAAATTCTAACACACCCATTCCCTAAATAATATTCTGCATAACAACGAAAACCAAACTTCAACTCAACAAAATCTATTCAATCCAACATAGCCAAATCTTTTCAGAACCAGAGTATCCTCAATTCAAGTTATCAAAGGAAAATGATTGATACACATGCTTAATAGAAAAAAAAACATCCTTAGGATGAATCAATAATCATCATTCACCCCTTAGAGAATAATTCTCCACTCTCACTTGAGAACAAAATATCCCAAGAGTATATCTGCATAAATATCTTGCTCATGGAGAGATTAACATAATTAACTCCAATTATTTCATCTGCCAAAACAAAACTGTTGTCCCCGACATATTAATCCCTGCCATATTAATCCCTGCTTAAAGTATAACATACTTAGCTAAATATAAATATATTTATATATATAAACATATACCAAAATAGATTCAGTGAATCCACAAACGTACGAATATATATATATGTATATATACACATGGTTTCACAAAAATTACGAGAGATTTTATCCTACTAAAATTTAACCATAAAATTTTCAGTTCTTAAGGGAATAGATTTTACTCACCCTTGATTCAACCCTGTAGTGCTTGTCTTTCCCTTCACTTTTCTCCCTTGAATTCTAACTGACGCCCTAAACTAATAAGAGTAGGCGGCGAGGATTGTTTAACAAGCTTGGCAACGAGTTTTCTTCTCTCTCTTTTTTTTTTAAGTTTTCTTAAATTGCCTTATTATCCTTGAGTTTTAAAGAGATCAAGTAGAGTCCGCTAATTTTCATTAATTCTGTACAATTTGGTCCCCAAAACTTAAACGTTTACCTTACCAAATAAAATTGTTCAGTATTGACTTAGAACTAGATAACTAACAATTAACACATGCTTTTAACTTAATAATCCTACATCATAAATATATTTATTTATTTTATTATTATTATTATTATTATTATTATTATTATTTTAATCCGTTAGTAAGTCGAGGTAAAAGTCGTTTCTAAACCAAGCGCTAAACAAAAACTCGTATAACAAAAAAATAAAATTTAACGTTTTAAACATTCATGTACGATAAATGTATTTATATAAAACTATGGGGTTTCACACCCTTCTCCCCTTAAAGAAATTTTGTCCTTAAAATTCTTACTGTTTATTGAAAAGAGTTCAGGGTGTTGTTTTTGCATGTTTTCCTCGGTTTCCCAGGTAGCTTCTTCCACACCATGATTTCTCCAAATGACCTTGACAAGTGAAATTTGCTTAGTTCGAAGCTGTTTGAGCTTTCTATCCACGATCTTTATTGGTCCTTCTTCATAAGACAAATCAGCTTGTAATGCATGGTAAACTAGTCGAGTCTATGACGTGAGTTATGTCTGACTTATATTTACGCAATAAGGAGACATGAAACACATCATGCACTCCTCCAAGTTGTGGTGGTAATGCCAAACGATACGCGACTTGTCCTATTCTTTCAATGATCTCAAAGGGACCAACATATCGTGGACTTAATTTTCCACCTTTCCCATGTTTGATTATCTCTCTCTTTGGTGCCACTCATAAAAATACCTTTTCGCCTAGTTGGAACTCCAAATCCTTTATACGAAGATCAACATAGCTTTTTTGGCGGCTCTGAGTGGCTTGCATTCTTTTCCGAATTAATTGTACCTGGTCAATTGTCTCATCTATGACCGGTACATCTTTATCATCTACCAACTTCATCTCTCCAACTTCATTCGAACATATTGGGGATCGACATTTTCGACCGTATAAAGCTTTGTATGGGGCCATTCCTATCGTAGTTTGATAGCTATTGTTGTAAGCAAACTCTGCCAACTTGACATAATGATCCCAACTTCCTCCAAAATCTAATGCATACGCACGGAGCATATCCTCTAAAATTTGAATAGTCCTCTCAGATTGACCATCTATTTCGGGATGGGCTGTTGTACTAAATTTGAACGTAGTACCTAAAGCTTCTTGAACACGTGGCCACATTCGTGATGTAAATCGAGGATCACGATCAGAAACTATGCTCACTGGTACCCCATGGAGGCACACTATTTCCTCTAAATACAATCGTGCTAACCTCTCCAAGGAATATTTTTTGTTCACCGGTAGAAAATATGCTGTCTTAGTAAGGTGATCCACAATAACCCATACTGCATCATGATTTTGTAGTGTTCGAGGTAATGCAGTTACAAAATCCATTGTGACATGTTCCCATTTACATTCCGGTATAGGTAACGGTTGCAACAACCCTGATGGTCGCTGGTGTTCCAGTTTTACTTGCTGGCAAGTAAGGCATTTTGCCACAAATAATGCTAAATCATGCTTCATTCCATTCCATCAAAAATATTTTTTAAGATCTCGATACATCTTAGTGCTCCCTGGATGAATTGAGTACTTTGAGCAATGAGCTTCTTCCAAAATTGTACTCTTTAAGCTCCCTATATTAGGCACACACAATCGTCCTTGAAAGCGCACTATTTGGTCACTCCCAATGGTGAAGTTTGGTAGTTTACCCTCCTGAACTTTTGGAACTAAACTCTAAAGATCAATATCCAATTGTTGAGCCTCTTTAATTTCCAAAATTATTTTTGAATAGATCTGTATATTCGTCACCATGAACCTATTCTGTTTTATGTTCAAACATATCTGTGCTAGTTGAGCTTTCTTACTTAAAGCATCGGCAACTACAATAGCATTTCCAGGATGGTAATTAATGGAAAAATCATAGTCTTCTAATAACTCTATCCATCTTCGTTACCTCAAATTTAGGTCTTTTTGGGAAAATAAATATTTTAAACTTTTATGATCCATAAAGACCTCAAATTTTGCTCTATATAAGTAAGGTTTCCACTTCTTTAAAGAAAAGACAATGGAAGCCAATTCCAAATCATGGGTAGGGTAATTTTGCTCATAAATTTTCAACTTCCTAGAGGCATAAACGATCACCTTACCCCTTTGCATTAATACACACCCAAGCCCTTCTTTCGAAGCATCAGTATAAACCACAAAATTTTCTATTCCATCTGGTAAAGTTAAGATTGGTGCACTTGTCAACCTATTCTTGAGTTCTTGAAAACTGCCCTTACATTTCTCATTCCACACAAAATTCTTACCCTTCTGGGTTAACTGTGTTAAGGGTCCAGCTATTCGGGAGAAATCCTTAATAAATCTCCTATAATAACCCACAAGTCCAAGAAAACTTTGAATTTCAGTTGGTGTTTCTGGTCGCTTCCAGTTCATTATTGCCTCCACCTTAGACGGATCCACAGAGATTCCTTCTCATGATATGATATGTCCTAAGAATGAAACCTGGTTTAACCAAAACTCACATTTTTCCAATTTAGCATAGAGTCGATGTTTTCTCAATGTTTCCAAAACTGATTTAAGATGTTTCTCATGTTCTTACTTACTTCGAGAATACACTAAAATGTCATCTATGAAGATCACAACAAATTTATCCAAATATGGTTGGAATACCAGATGCATAAGATCCATAAAAGCTGCCGATGCATTTGTAAGTCCAAAAGGCATCATGACAAATTCGTAATGTCCATATCGAGTATTAAAGGCCGTCTTGGATATGTCTTCATTCTTAATTCTCAATTGGTAATATCCTTGCCGGAGATCAAATTTTGAGTACTCCTTAGCTCCCTCTAATTGATCAAACAATTCATCAATTAAAGGCAAATGATACTTATTCTTAATGGTGACATCATTTAAACCTCGATAATCGATACACAATCTCAAAGATCCATCTTTCTTTTTCACAAACAACACTGGTGCTCCCCATGGTGAGTACTCGGGCGTATGAAGCCTAACTCAATTAGTTCTTGTAATTGTATTTTAAGCTCTTGTAACTCCAACGATGCTATTCTATAAGGAATCCTTGAAATTGGGGTTGTTTCCGGTATTAGTTCAATGACTAATTCTATTTCTCTTTCTGAAGGTAATGACTCTAATTTACTTGGGATGACATCAGGGTAATCATGGATTACTAGAATTTCCTCTAACTTTGATTTTCTGGAGATTTGCTAGCTAGGTAAGCTAAGTATCCAATGCCTCCCTTATGTAACAATTTTCTTGCTCTTACCCCAGAAATTAGAATTTTCGCAAATTTACCCCGTTCTTCAACAAGCTTTATCACCAATCGTCCTGGTTTGCAAAATTTTACTACCTTACCTCGACAATCAAGTTGTGCATGATGTTGGGATAACCAATCCATTCCTAAAATAACACCATATCCTTGGATTGGTGCACAAATTAAATCTGCACTCATTCCATTGCCACTTACTCCTATTTCACACGATTTATAAATCGTGTCAGTTATCAATTTATCACCCATAGGTGTAGAAACCTCTACGAGGTATGGTAACTCTTCACATGATAACTCCAAGTAGGAAGTAAAATCATATGCAACAAATGAATGCGTTGACCCTGGGTCAATAAGAGCTGAACATTATGATTATTGATGGTGAACGTACCTTCCACGACATTTGCTGTATCAGGAATCACCTCGTGGCCTATAGCAAAGACCCGAGAATGCACATTTGGTTTCTCCTCCATCTTCTTACGTGCTCCCGGTGTCGCATTCTGGAAGCCCACATTTCTTTCTGGGTTTTGTACATTTGGACATTCTTTTGCAAAATGCTCAACACTTCCACAACGTAAACATCTATTTCGTTTAATCCAACATTGACCTTCATCATGATTTTCACGACCACAAAAGGCACATGTCCTACGTTTTTGGGATGGCGGGAATTGACGAACTTGTGGTGGTCGTGGCCTTATAATTGAATTTCCACCTCTATTAAACCCTTGGGTATTCCTTCGCCACTTTGAAGGGTTTTGATTCTTACCCCACTGACCTTCACACTCTCTTTTCCTCATTTTGGCATTTTCAATGCGAATAGCGTAATCTAAAGCTTTAGCAATAGTCGTCGGCTTTACTGTTATCATTTTATCTTGTATCTTATAACGTAACCCTTGGATAAACCGGCATACTTTTCTCTCCTCATTATCCACCAACCGATAAGCAAACTTAGAGGGACAATTAAACTTAGCCTCATAATGTATCACGGTCAACACTCTTTGTTTAAGATTGATAAATTCTTCCTCTCGTTTTTCTCTACTTGCATTTGGGAAGAACTTAATGTTAAAACTCTTCTAAAAAGTTTCCCCACGTCTTAGTGGTGTGAAGAACTTGCCATTTTTCTTGGATAGTCTTCCACCAATCACGTGCAGCTGCTCTCAATTAGAAAGTGGCAACTGCCACTTTTTTCTCATCCTCATAATTCAAAGTGGAGAAGATATCCTCCATATGTTCCAACCATAACTCTGCCTTATCTCCATCAATTTCCCCATGAAATTCGGTGGGCTTGAATTTCATAAATCGTTCCAATGCACTATCTTCTCCAGATATTGTATTTGACTTGGATTTATCGGTAAGAACTTCAGACATCCGAGTTACCGCTTTCACCAACTGAGTTAATAACGGGTTATCTTCAACGGTACTTGCCCGAGAAGTTCCAACGTCTTCCCTATTCATGTTTGTTGATTCTTGGTGGTTTGCCATCTACGTAAAAGAATTAACATGCTGATAATTCACATAATTAAAACTCAAAATTTACACAAAACGATTCATTTTATACTTTTAACAGTAAAAACATTTCAATTGTTAGACCATATACTACACGACGCTGGCTTAGTCTATCTACCAAGTCATTTAAGGTAACAAAAGTAACATAGTTATAACACATTCCTAGTTTAGTCAACGACTACAAACCCTCACTACTACAAAATGAGCCTATAGCAACACCCATAAAGTGTTGTTTTAGGCCCTAAAAATGTTGCTATAAGCCTAAAGCAACACTTTATGAAGTGTGTTATTAGAAGGTATCGCCTTAGATCTATAGCAACACTTTTGCCATTTTAGGCAACACTTTTTAGATGTGTTGCAATTGTCAGAATATGCAACACTTTTCTTTGTGCAACACTTTTTTTCTCCAAATGCAACACTTTTTTATTTATTGCCTTTAAACTATTTGCAACACTTTATCCTATCGAATGCAACACTTTTTACAATTTTTAACCCAATAATATAACATTATTCAAATGCAATTATTTAAAATTGATAATTCAAAATAATATTTTTTATTATAAAAGTATTCATATTGTCAAATACAAAATTAATTGATAAAGTTAGTGTCAAACTATATACCCCTATCGAAATTTACAAATATAAGCCAACTAATGGCACATTGCAAAAATAATACTACAAAAGTATGGATGTTTCTACTACAAATTTTGCAATGCAATTTGTTCATCAAGTTTTTTTTCTCATGCGATTCATCTTTCAACATCTTCTAAAACTTGACAATTCTCTGTAGATGAATTGGTATCTTATTTGCAATATCATGATGGATAATTGGAAAGAAAGGTTGCCAGTTTTTATCCTCCAGAATAATACCAGCTGCAAGGCAATACAAACAAGTCAACCTTTTATTTTGAACTGAAAAACTTGTGAAAAATATTTGACAGAGGTACTCCTCAACTTAAAAGTGTACAAAAGGAGAAAGCAAGCTCTTAAATGGTATTAAACTGAAGTTCATCCAAACTGGGAACTCTAATAGTGCTAGAATGATTTGGCAGCCCAAGAACTTTGACACCAGTTATTAAACTCTAGAAAACCCTCTACATCAATATTTAGACATTTCATCGATTTCATAGGACAGAATGCTAAATATGGCAATAATTAGTAGAAATGTTATTAAGAAACAATCCAGAGGAAAATTCCAAAAAAGAAAAGTATTATTTTTGTGGCAATTTGTATAACATTGGAAGAGAACAAAATTATATCCTGCCATTTCGAAAACCATCACATTTTTCAAATACGTTTAGGAACAATACACAATCCAAAATCCACACCTGAGCGTAATATAACAGCATAGTGGTCTGACCCAAGACAATTAATAAATGATATTGGATGACTGACGAGTTATTGTTGGTCAAAAGAGAAATAGATCCATGAGGAAAGTTAGGAAGGAAATACAAAAAGACAGTAAAGAAAGCACCTCTAGCGGCAGCCTCTTCTTTCCATTTTACTTCCTGCAAAGGACCAATACACCATTATAAGGGTCCACTAAAGCAGAGACAATTAAACAGCACAAAAGGCCAATAAAGAATCTCTCGAACATTGAGAACCATGAGAATGAAAATCCACAAAGGCTTCTACTTAAAAAGGGAGGCGTCTCTATTCTGTGAAAACAGCAATTTCAGTGTGTACATTCAGGGAGAGCATTGAAAATCTATGCAGCCAGTTGAATCAACTAAATTAAAGAGATTTTGAGTTGTTGTGCAGTATTTAATAGAGGACCAATGAATTATACAAGACGAAGACTTGGTTCAATTCACTTAATTCCCATGCTTTATGATAAACAATTTCCACCATAAAAGTATTCCAAACAATGTGACATAAAAATGAGCACTTACAACAAATTTAATATATTCAAATGCATGAAGTAAACTAACAAGAGATTCAGGCCTTGTGATTGTGCAACCAAGAAAAAGAAAAAAAGAAAAAAACCCATTTTCGTGTTATGAAGTAAACTAACAAGAGATTCAGGCTTTGTGATTGTGCAACCAAGAAAAAGAAAAAAGAAAAAAAACTATGCAGCTTAACCTTTGAGAATTACAACAAGTTGAACCATAGTCCTTCCCACATCATGAGTAATTGTTACCAAACAGGATGTACAACATGACCATAACTGCAAACTACATATCATGGAATATGTGATTTCGCTCTTTCCATTCATGAGCCTCATTTCCATCAAAGGTCCATAATCCAAAGTTCAAAGTGCTCACTTTAATAACAGATGAGAGACAATCAAAACAACAACAAATATACGGTGTAACTGTTCTAAAATCAAGCCAACTATCCTCAAATCAATCCTTGTTAACACACAATTCGACAATAAATCATTCCATGTTAACACATCACTCGACAAATAAACCACATTCAATCCACAAACAAGAATAATCAGATCAAGTCAATGAGAGCCTCTATAAGCAAAACTTGACCAACATTCAAAATATATCGTCAATTGAGAGCAAAGATTGACAGCAAATCTGAAAAAAAACCAACCATAGCTAAGCAACTTTATACAGCTTGAAAATATACCAATCTGATCAATTTGAGCAAGAATCCGTCGCTGCGATAGATTCCAATTTAGCTCTGATTTTCAGCTAGCTCTTGTGCAATGATTCCAACCATTATCAGAAGCTGAAGGGCAAGTTGAGAAAGTGTTTGAGCAGGATGGGGGCGGTTGTCTTCTAAAATCTGACGAAGCGTTTTGGACTGGGACAGCTAAAAAAAAGTGTTTGAGCAGGATGTCCTTCGCTGCCTAGCCGCCGTCGATGAACCCCTATCCAGCCGCCGTGATTTTGGAGGTGCTGACCCAGACGCCGTCGATAAACCCTGACTAGATCTTATCCTTGGATTGTCCGATGACTGAATCTTGCCCTTGGATTGTCCGATTATGAGGAAGCTCCTATTTGCCATTTCCTCCGTTAAATCTAGGTTGGGCCAAGATCTCAGTCTTGGAGCCTGTCACCTCTGGCTCTATGGAGAAAGAATTGTTCTTGGAAGCACAACAGAGCCAAGGTACGAGATAATCGGAGGAGGCCGATGGTATCGAGAGAGATTGAGCTTCCGTTTGCTTTTGAAGCTCCCATTTTGGTTCGGCCGATTTTCGCGATCTGAAAAGAATGAGCTTGGTCCTCTTCAGCTGCTGAACTTTGAAGCTTCCCGTTTCGGTTTGCCCCAATTTGCATTCCTGGTTTCAATAAAAAAAAGAAACGTTTCAGCTGAAAGGCCTGAATGGATGTTTGTGATTGCTAGAGAGGAGGAGAAAATTTTCTAGGACAAGAATTCTAGTAACCGAGATTTAACGCATTAGATACATAATAAAGGTAATATTTCTTAAAAGTGTTGCATATTTATACAGTAATTGCAACACTTGTAAAATGAAAATGCAACACTTGTAAACAAATGTTGCATTAGACGTATATATGCAACACTTATTTGAAAGTGTAGCAACTTTTCTAAAAAACCTGTTCAAATGCAATATTTTAAAAGTGTTGCCATGAAAGTGTTGCTACAGCTTCGTTTTCTTGGTGGTTTGCCATCTACGTAAAAGAATTAACATGCTGATAATTCACATAATTAAAACTCAAAATTTACACAAAACGATTCATTTTATACTTTTAACAGTAAAAACATTTCAAGCGTTAGACCATATACTACACGACGCTGGCTTAGTCTATCTACCAAGTCATTTAAGGTAACAAAAGTAACATAGTTATAACACATTCCTAGTTTAGTCAACGACTACAAACCCTATTCACATAGAGAATGTACATAGTCATCCCAAAATTTTTATACATAGCTACCACAAAAGTATTAAATTCCCATCCTTGTTGCTAAGCCGAGTCATGCTCTGACTCTTCTTGAGCGATTTCATTCCTAACTTTCTTATTTCCCCCATCAGTAAGATCATCCAAGCCAATGCCTGTCTCGGGTTGATTCACCGGTTGTCCATCTTGAGGAGGTCCCCTCATTTTAGGTATGCCACTCCAAATGAACTCGTTCTATAGTATCTCCTATAGCCACATATTGATGGTAGATATTTGCAAATTCAGCCTTTTGAATCCTCCTCATTTTTTTCACATTGATTCTGCCAACCCAGGCACTCATTAAATTCCTGATATGAGCGTACAGCTTCTTCTTGGAGTTCATTTTTCAATTTTTCAATCAACTTCTCCTGTTCCCTAACTTTTCCTTCCAAATCTGTTGGGCTCATTGGGTTTTGCTCCTTATCACGCAGGATCTGCTGCTTTTCTCTTTCCAGTTGTTCATTTCCACGCTCGAGTCGTTTATTGTCTCGAATGAGCTCATCTCTTTCCTTAGCCACATACTCCATGACATAATTTGGGTATAATTTTCCACAAATGCATTTTGGCCTAGGTCCAGTAGGAGCTTTTGGATCATACTTTTGACACGGTACACAACAGCTATGTCTGTACCGTATCACTCTTCTTCCTTCTTCAGCCATGTCCTATATCAAAAACTTCATATTGTCATATATATATATATATAATCACACTTGTGAATTCATCTAATTTCCAAAATTTCCATGCACATAGGGTCCAAGAATCCTTTCTGGCTTCATATGCATTAATGCTCTGATACCACTTGTAACGCCCAGCCTTATCCTTTAACGGCATCTTGACGGGAGCGTTAGATTACGCCCGACTCACGTATGGGCTCAATACAAATAATAATATTTCCAGATATGCATAACCATAACTCAACCTGTAAATCACTCTTATTCAACGGTAACTTATTATTACATCCCAAAAGAAAATCACACTATTCAACGTCCCAAAACTTAAGATTAATAGCAGGAACCATAATCTTTTCAAACCACAAACTATCCAAGTTATATATATATATATATATATATATATACATATATATATACTACATTCCAAAAGAAAAGAACTTCTAAAAATATTAAAAATAGTCTAACATAACAAAAGACTATTTCAAACAACTTTTTATACCTTAACCTCCTTATCTCCTATCACACAATGCGTCACTAATCTTTGAATCCAAACCAGCTCCTAGTTTGTCCCGAATTGCTCTGAAAAATAATTTATAAAAGCGGGTGAGCTCAAAATAGCTCAATAAGGGGGCAAAGAATAATTTTGAGAAAACGTAATTTTAAAGACAAGTACAATTTCTATAAATACGTTTCTTTCCAAGCACAAATAATCATATCGCACAACATATTACCGCACATATCACATATCATTTTCACAAATCTATGTCTGATGGGGGCAAATTATGTGTATTAAAATGCGATCGTGGTTGCAATTTACCCCTACTAAAAAATTATGCTAAACAACCCCCGTAAAGGTGATAGTATAGCGAGTTCGTTCCCACAAAGAAACGACAATGTTGAAACTTTTAAGAAAATGTTTTTGTGTTTTTATATTTATTAAACTAAAAATAAGAATGCAAATAACAAATAACTAAAACATAGACGGTGATTTGATTAAAATTTGAATTACGCAAGTGTACTCCCGAGATTATATTTGAAGGTTACATAAAAAACACATACATACATTCTATCTATGGTCATACAAAACAAGGATAAATAACATAACTCACGCTCTCCTATGTGGTAAGAGGTAAGGAATGACCTAGGAATTTACCTATTTAGATATTAATTAATTCATTAAACCCTCCTATGTGGTAAGAGGCAAGGTTTACTTCCTTAATTAACCCGAAATCTAATGCAACTAACCAACTCAACCAAACACTCAAGTTCAATCGCTCCTTTATGGCGGAGGCAACGCCAGAACCAGTCACGCTAATGTTAAACTAACCCCCCTAACTCCTCCTATGTGGTAAGAGGCAAGAGCTAAGGTAAAATACATCTAACAAATTCACAACCAACCCACAAAAGATTCCAAACAACCCACTCTAATCCTCCTATGTGGTAAGAGGCAAGATTAAAGCAAGTTATCTTTAAATAATTTACTGCACTTTAAACAAATATTCATCATACATAATCTGGCCAAATCATGCATAATTATGAAGAACATAGCAAAATTAATTCCACAAAGACCATAAAATAGAACTTAGCATGTAAATTAAGCATAAAAACCCTTATTCATAATCCCGAGAGCACAATAAGTTTAGCCAAGCATGGCTAAACCAAATATCATCATATTAATAATTAAGCACAATATTGAAAGCATAAATTAAAAGGAAATATAACACCTTGAATTGCGAATCCGTTGATGAAATCTTTATCTGTAAATAAATGAATTCAATAATTAATGGCGTTCCCAATACGTACAGCTTCAATTCTCCTTAGATAGCCAAAATAATAAAACCCTAGCTATTACAAAGAAGGAAAACCTTGCTTTAATTCTCTCAAAGTTGTCACCACCCTAAAACTATATGAAACCCTAAGAAAGAAAGAAAGAAACCCTAATCTATTCTAAACTATGAACTCTATTCTTCTATGATCTCCCCGTTTGAAAATAACATAATAGATGGCCTTACATAGGAAACAACTTGAAACCTTATGAAACATTAATAAGATTGCGCACATTTTTTGGGGCCTAAGATTTAAGGAACAAGTTAGGAAACAACCCAAAACAAAAAAAACATCTTAAAAATGTCAAAAACTAAAAAAAAGATATTTTCCACGCTGTTTCTGTTCCAGACGTCGCGACGTCCAGATCCCCACGTCGCTTGACATCCGTCCGTCTTGTGGGCCGTTATTGTCCATGATCCCAACCAAATTGAAAAAGCGAAAACATAAAAGTTGTAGCTATTTCTCTTAGCTTTCCAATGGCACCTGAATCATCCCATTTGGACGTATATCGAGAGAGATATGATTGAAATACTAAACTGTGGCAGCTTTCTTCAACATTTGTTCTTCATCACCTTTCCACGTGTTTCGCTATGTCAACCCTTCTTGGAGTCTTGAGCCTCCATGAGATCGACTTGGGACTTATTTTCCACTCTATCCAAGGTCTTAATATATAGGATTGATCTTCAAAAATTATAATTAACATCTTGAACATCTTGTGAAACACGGAACTAGTTTCTTTGTGACGAAAAACACTTTTTTGACCTAAATCACATCTTTCTTGATCTCTCTCAATCTCATTTTAGCTTCCAACATTAATAACCTACAAAACACACTAAAAACACATTAAATAGCACAAGGACGGTGCAAAGTACAAGTGAAAATAGCATATATAAAGTGAACATAATTCGCCTTATCAATGTCACATGTCATTTTCACAAATATGTATACCTATCGATCGGTTCTACTGACCTTTACCAACCTTATCTCCCCGGGAAATTCGTTAACGCGTGCACGACTTGTGAAGCTACCTTATTCTTCCTTGTGGTCAGTGATCACTATGGCCCCGCAGGTCCAACATGGTATCCGAATTTTCCACTCCGACTCCCGTCAACGGGATTAAAACTCCTTAATCGCGTGACGGGGATCACCAATGTGGTCTTAGCGTAATCGTCGACCCGATGCCGTCTCGATCACCCTCTAAACCAACACCTACTAGGGCCCATACAATTCAATTCAATACACGTATAACACGTTCACACAATTCGAAAATCATATAACAATTATGTAGAAACTACGACTTCCCTAACCTTACTAAGAGATAAGGCACATACATGTATTAAGAAACCTGGTATCAACCATTTATTTTCTTTTCATGTTTGCAAACTTGTTCCATTCTGAAGTTTATACTCCACCGGGAAAAAACAAAAGAAGACTTATTAGGTACATGTGTGCATATATATATATATATATATATATATATATATCCTTCAAAATAATAAGATGATTCGGTGGGGTTACAAACGAAAATGATTGTTGACCAAATAAATTAAAAGATTATGGTGCTGAAAAAAAATGATCGAGGAGGAACATTGAGAATTAACAACTCATTCTGATACAAGGAATGAATACCTTAACCAATTGCAATGCAAGGAAAAATGTAATTCTCTGTTAGACCAGAATATTGATATTGTGAAATCATTACCGTAAAAGTGTCACAAAAGTGAACATGAAATATGCTCCACTGAGAATTATTTTCTCAACAGAAGCTGCTATTAAATAAATAGCAGTTTGTTAAATTCACCCACAAGCTACTTTTGTGTACAACCCCAACTACTGAGACCAAAGGAACCCAATGTCAATGGATTATAATCAATAACCTTCAAAAACCAACATATATGTAAAAAAACATTTTAAGCAAAATAAAAAACAATCTAACTTCCACAGGACTTGATTTGGACCAAATACTGATAACTACTGAAGCTTAAATATGTTAATGTCAGAGTAGAAAAGCCTTTGGCTTGGTGGGATAACGACCCTCTTTCTTGAGATACTTCATTAACCCCCTTCCTTCCCTATTTCTACCTTTAATATATATATATATATATATATAAACTCTAACACACCCATTCCCTAAATAATTTTCTACATAACAACGAAAACCGAACTTCAACTCAACAAAATCTATTCAATCCAACATAGCCAAATCTTTTCAGAACCAGAGTATCCTTAATTCAAGTTATAAAAAGAAAATGATTGATACACATGCTTAATAGAAAAAAAAAACCATCCTTAGGATGAATCAATAATCATCATTCCCCCCTTAGAGAATAATTCTCCACTCTCACTTGAGAACAAAATATCCCAAGAGTATATCTGCATAAATATCGTGCTCATGGAGAGATTAACATAATTAACTCCAATTATTTCATCTGCCAAAACAAAACTGTTGTCCCCGACATATTAATCCCTGCTTAAAGTATAACAAACTTAGCTAAATATATATATATATATATAAACATATACCAAAATGGATTCAGTAAATCCACAAACATGTGAATATATATATATATATATGTATATATATCACATGGTTTCACAGAAATTACGAGAGATTATATCTTACTAAAATTTAACCATAAAATTTTCAGTTCATAAGGGAATAGATTTTACCCACCCTTGCTTCAACCCTATAGTGCTTGTCTTTCCCTTCACTTTTCTCCCTTGAATTCTAATTGACGCCCTAAACTAATAAGAGTAGGCGGCAAGGATTGTTTAACAAAGCTTGGCAGCGGGTTTCCTTCTCTTTTTTTTTAAGTTTTTTTAACTGCCTTATTATCCTTAGAGTTTTAAAGAGATCAAGTAGAGTCCACTAATTTTCAATAATTCTATACAATTTGGTTCTCAAAACTTAAACGTTTACCTTACCAAATAAAATTGTTCAGTATTGACTTAGAACTAGATAACTAACAATTAATACATGCTTTTAACTTAATAATCCTACATCATAAATATATTTATTTATTTTATTTTATTTTATTATTATTATTATTTTAATCCGTTGGTAAGTCGAGGTAAAAGTCGTTTCTAAACTAAGCGCTAAACCAAAACTCGTATAACAGAAAAATAAAATTAAACGTTTTAAACAATCATGTACGATAAATGTATTTATATAAAACTATGGGGTTTCACAATTGGCTTATTGTATCTAAAAACCATGCATTTTTGGAAAAATTTTCCCCTAACATCAGCAGACAAAAGCAATTGATTGTGGCAAAATGGCCTAACATCAGCAGCCATTGGCCTATAGGTTTGAAATAGATTTGAAATAGATTTGAAACCGAGGTGACATGAAAATGCAAAAAAATGTTTAGCAAACCCTTAATTAGGTAGTTAATCTGGATTTTGCGGTCGGTGAGATGTTTTAACGTATGGAAGACCAAGTCTTTCTAATCTTATACTACTGAATATTGTAAAAAAATGAAAATTAAAAGTTTCTAAAAATCTCCATTTTTATGGGTTATAACACACATATGTTGGTAAAAATGGCAAAGTAAAAAAACGTGTTAATTTTGACTTTTCCCACACTATTTTTTTACACAGACCTAAATTATAAATATGCATTTTAATGAATGATGTCAAAAAAATGAAATTTAATTTTTCACCAAATTTAGGTTTCTCGTTAGTTAACACACGTATTTTAAGCAAAAATAGCAAAATCTAGAAAACCCGTCAATTGTGACTTTTTTCTGATGGTTTTTATACATGACTCAATTGAGAACATACATTCTAGTGAATATTGTCAGAAAAAAGTGAAATTTAAAAATTTTCATCAAACCTTAATTTTTCACAGGTTATAGCAAACGTATTTTTGTCAAAATTGACAAAGTAAAAAAATTTGTTGATTTTGACCTTTTCCCTACTGCTTTTTTCACCCACATCAATTGTAAACATACATCCTTATGAATGGTGTCAAAAAAAGTGAAAATTCGATTCTTTTTTAACTAAATTTCCATTTTTTTTGGGGTTATAGCACACGTATTTTAGCAAAAAATGACAAAATAAAAAAAATGTGTTGATTTTGACTTTTTTGTTGTACCTTTTTTTGCACCCACCTCGATTGTGAACATGGATTGTTGTGAATATTGCCAAAAAAAAGCTAAAATTAAAATTTTCACCAAAACTTTATTTTTCATGTGTTTATTCTCACATATTTTGGTAAAAAAAAATTCAAAGTAAAAAACTTGTTGATTTTTACTTCTCCCCTGCTTTTACACACACCTCAATTGTAAACAAGCATTCTAACGAACGTTGTACAAAAATGAAATTTAGTTTTTTCAAAAAATTTGCATTTTTCATTAGTTATAACACACGTATTTTAGCCAAAAGTGGCATAATCTAAAAATGCATTGATTTTGTCTTTTTTCTGATCGTTTTTACACAGGACTCAATTGTAAATATGCATTCAAGTGAATATTGTTAGGAAAAAGTAAAATTTAAAAATTTTCATCAAACCTCCATTTTTAACGTGTTATAACAAACGTATTTTGTCAAAAATGATAAAGTCAAAAATTGTGTTGATTTTGGCATTTTCCCTACTGTTTTCCCACCCCACTCAATTGTGAACATGCATCCTTGCAAACGGTGTAAAAAAAGTGAAAATTTGATTTTGTTTTTACTAAATTTTCATTTTTCATGGGTTATAACACTCGTATTTTAGCAAAAAAAAAATAACAAAATGCAAAAAAACTTTGATTTTAACTTTTTTTTACAGTTTTTTGCAGCCCCAGTTGTCAATATGCATTCTAATGAATATTGTCAATAAAAGTGAAAATTAAAATTTTCGCAAAACCTCTATTTTTCAGGGTTATAACACACCTATTTTGGTAAAAAAAAATTCAAGTAAAAAAATGTCAAAGTAAAAAAAACGTGTTGATTTTGACTTTTTGCCTACTATTTCTTTACACACACCTCAATTGTGAATATGCATTCTAATGAACGTTGTCAAAAAAATGAAATTTAGTTTTTTCACCAAATTTACATTTTTCATTGGTTATAACTTACGTATTTTAGCCTAAAACGGTAAAATCTAAAAATGTATTGATTTTGACTTTTTTGTGATGGCTTTTACACCTGCCTCGATTGTGAACATGCATTATAGTGAATATTTTCAAGAAAAAGTGAAATTTAAAATTTTTTCATCAAACTTCCATTTTTCACTGGCTATAACAAACGTATTTTTGTCAAAATTGGCAAAGTAAAAAGCTGTTCTGATTTTTGCCTTTTTTCCTACTGTTTTTCACCCACTTCAATTGTGAATATGCATTCTTGTGAATGGTGTAAAAAAGTGACGTTTAGGTTTTTTTTGCTAATTTTTCATTTTTGTTAGTTATAGCACATACATTTCAGCAAAAAATGGTCAAATTCAAAAATGTAATGATTTTGACTTGTTGTACCGTTTTTTGCACCCACCCCTATTGTGAACATGCATTCTAGTGAATACTATAAAAAAATAACTAAAAATTACAATTTTCACCAAATCTCTATTTTGTGATGGTTTATACACCTTACTCGATTGTGATTCTTCATTCTAGTAAATATTATCAGGAAAAAGATGAAATTTTAAATTTTTTATCAAACCTCCAATTTTCACGGGTTATAACAAACGTATTTTTGTCAAAAAATGGAAAAGTAAAAAAATGTTTTGATTTTTGTAAGTTCTTCACTATTTTTTCATCCACCTCAATTGTGAATATGCATCCTAATGAACGGTATAGAAAAGTGAAATTTAGATTTTTTTTTTTTACTAAATTTTCATTTTTCATGGGTTATAATACATGTTTTTCAGCAAAAAAAATGGCAAAATCCAAAAATGATTTGCTTTTAACTTTTTTTGTACCTATTTTTGCATCCATCCTCATTGTGAACATGCATTCTAGTGAATATTTTCAAAAAAAAAGTGAAAATTAAAATTTTAACCACACCTCTATTTTTCTTGGGTTATAACACACGTATTTTTGTAAGAAATGGCATAGTCAAAATACGGGTTGATTTTGATTTTTTTCCTACTGTTTTTCACCCACCTAATTTGTGAACATGCATACTTGTGAATGGTATTAAAAAAAGTGAGGAGAAAGTGCAAAAAACGTCCCTCACATATTCATGAAAAACATTTTTCATCCCTGACATTTCAAATTATGCAAATTCTTTCCTCACATTTGCTTGAAAATGTTTTTTCGTCCCTAACATTTCAAATGATGCAAATTCGCCCCTGACATTAAAATAGTGTACCGAATTGGTCATTCCATCCGTTCACGTATATTGTTTTCAACATGTATAAAGAGGTCACGTGTTTGTCCTATGACAAATTTTCAGGGCCTAAAAACGTAGTTGTTGACTGAAAAATTAAGGGAACGAATTGTGATTCCAAAATTATCCGTGAAAATTTGTTACAAGACAAGCTCATGACCTCTTTTTGTTAAAAATATATATATGTTAATGGATAGAAGGACCAATTTGATACACTTTTTTAACGTGAGGAACAAATTTGCATAATTTGAAATGTTAGGGATGAAAAAGGTTTTTCAACCAAATGTGATGGATGAATTTGCATCATTTTGAAATGTTATGGACGAAAAAAGTTTTTCAAAAAAATATAAGCGATCTTTTTTGCAATTTTCCCAAAAAGTGAAATTTAAAATTTTCACCAAATTTCTATTTTTCAAGGGTTATAATGCACAGATTTAAGCTAAAAATAGCAAAATCTAAAAAGTTGTTGACTTTGACTTTTTTTATAATAATTTTTACACCCACATCAATTGGGAACATACATTCGAATGAATATTTTCCAAAATAGTGAAAATTAAAATTTTCACCAAATTTCTATTTTTCATGGGATATAACACACATATATTCTAAAAAAATCATATATTAGTTTAATTTTAACTACTATTCTAATTATGTTATTATATGATACTAGATGAATTCTAATTAATAATTGAAATATTCTAATAATTTTATATCCTTGAATCTCATTTGTTTAATTCTTCCTAATTCTATTATCTAAAAACTATTGTTCAATTGTACCTATTATTATTCTAATTATATTATTATATTGTATTATTTGAGTTTCAATTAATAATTTAATCATTATTTCAATAGAAATCAAATCACTACAAGAAACCCCCCCCTTTAGTGACTGACACTATATCGTCACCAAAGAATCGAAAGTGGTCACCAAAAGTGTTTGGTGACAAAATTTTTGTTTGTCACCAGCTTGTCACCAATGCCCAGTAATTGGGGTGACCACTTTTTTTTTTGGTCGCCAAAAGATAATTTTGGTTACAAGAAACAAAATGGTCACCAAAATGGTGACTGAACATGTGGTCACCAATTTAGTCACCAAAGAATGCAGGTTGGTCACCAAAGCGCCACTTTTTGGTGACCAAAAACAGCACGTGCCATGCTGTTTGGTGACAAAAAATATGGTCACCAATGATGACGAATTGGTGACTAAATATTTGGTCAACAAAGGTCATGAACTACCACAATCATTTGATGTTTTGGTGACTAAAATTGTGGTCACCAAAGAATAATTGGTGACCATATTATAAACAAGCATTGGTGATTATTAAGGTAGTCACCAAATGGTGACCAAATATTTGGTCAATAATGGAGTAGTCACAATTTAATTTTTTTGATTAAAATGGTGACCAAATCTTTTGGTCAATTTTTTATATGGTGACGAAATATGTCCAATTTATAGGATTTGGTGACTAAAATTTTGGTCAATAATGATGTCAACATTTTCATTTGGTGACAAGAAAATAAAACATGTTCATAATAACAATAAATATCACAAATATATCGAACAAACATTAAAATAAAACCTGTTCACAAATATATCGGACAAACATTAAAATAAAACTCGTTCACAAAATATACCAATACATGGAAAATATCCAACATTGTACTATCCAAGGAATATACCATAATATTAATAATATTCTAATATCCAAGAAATATAACACAAAAGTACGAATCCATCATACAAAAAGTTGATACTTCAACTCTCTAGTGTCAAGAACGCCCACCATTTCTTTCTTCATCCATTAGGAGAGTTGACACTTCAACTGTTTGGTTTTCTTCAACCTTCATAATAGTTCGAATAAACAAGTTAAAAACTTCTTGTAACATATCATGTAACATGCAAGACATGGTAATACATATTCTTTTGGATTTAACACAGTTTAAATCAATCAAAGTGTATTTTCAAAATATACCGAGCCAATGTAACTAAAGTTTCACAATTTAGTCGAACTATTAGCAACAATGCGCCACAAGAGTAACATTAAAGCATTGAAAGTTACAAGAATAACTATAATCAAATCAAACAAGACTTTGACTGCAAATGTGCATACGACATGTTCGTGCATATTTTTTTAGCTTTCACAAATTATAAACCAATCAATTTATATTTCCACAGTATAACCATACGACATGTTAATGCATATACTTCGAGGGTTTCACAAATCTTAAACTAATAAAACACTACTTTCAATTTGTAATCGTACCAATTTAATAAATATTTCATAGTTTAGTCCCACTATTGGAAACAACACTCAACATGAGTTACATTCAGGCATTATCCAAAACCAAGCATTACTTGGATAGCAAATGTACATAAGACATGTTCATGTATATTCATGTGGGTTTCACAATTTCATACTAATGAAATTATTTTGTTCAAATTGTAATCGTACCAATCGTACCAATTTCAACAAACTTACGTTGAGACATTTAACCATAATAAAATGTTACAATAAGTCTTATTAGTCAATCTTAAATAATATGTTCAAGTTCCAATCATGTGCCAACCAAGCAATATAAGATGTATATTGAGGACCACTACGCAATAATGAGACAACATTTTCATACAATATAGATGGTTTACATATATTACGCACATTTTTCCACTACAAGTATTTTACACATACTACATACACTCATTTTCACACATATATACTACACATATGAGAACATCTGCGAGATTATGTGATATATAAAAGTTGTTAAGATAAAATTAAAATTTTAACTAATTATCACATCTAAAGATACAAGCAACATTTTCCAAATGTGAAGAAGATAAGCCATCCATGCACACTGATTAAACCTTGTCAAGTCCAACCACGAGCTCAAGCAATTGACTAATTTTATTTGCCTTCAACTTGAGCATAAAGATCTCTCGGCCATGAATTCACAATTGGGCACTAAAAAAATCACGTTAACATGTACAATATCTCGAATATCTTACAAAGACTATTAATTTACTACTGATTTTTTTACAAAAGTATAACAAGACATTGGATCCTTACATGATTCATAATTAAGAAGACCAATACAAGTCAATTAATTAAGTTGATTGAGAGCTTCAATATTTTCTAGTTTTGATTTGGATTCAATTCAATTGATCATCATCATATCCCTAGTGTATATAAGAATCTTCCATAGAAATGAAAGAAATTCATGTATGGCGGGATTGTGGAATACACACAATAAGATAATTAAAAAATTATACCTGGCAAAGAGAAAGAAATTGCTGATCATCATTAATATTTTGACTTCCAATGCCAACATTTGGCATTTTTTGATCTCCGAAAAATTCCTCAAGAGCTTTATGCTTTACAAGCAATATGCTTCAACCTTAATCCACAGAATGAGATGAAGATCATAATATGCTTCAACCTTAATCCTATTTGTCGTTCTAGCAACGAGCTTTATGCTTCAATAGTATAATACGAAATCATAACAGGAAAAGGGAACCTTTAGGAAAATAAACAAAATGCTGCATTTCAGCACTCAGATTTTCAAGCTAAAGTTCAATAGGGGGCTGAAAATAGTCAAATATTTATGGCATTTTATATCTTAGAATAGTTTTGAGTTCAATATACACAAGGAAAAATATAATAATGGGCAGAACTCCATACCAACAAGCTATCAGGTACCACAACATTACAGTAATGCTACTAGATAATGTTTAAAAAGCTAGGATGAGCATATCAATCTTGGTTCACAATACAGAAGAAAGCAGATGACAACCATGGCATATGCCTATAATTTTGATCTCTGTCCTGGATTCTTCCACCAATATGCAAACTTCCAAGGAAAAATCATCGATTTAGGAAAGCCATGTACAGCCACATTTCATGTTCTCTCTTGTACAAATAAGGACAACTTTTATGTTTCTAATTCTCTGCTACAATGTGGCAAAATGAGTATGCATAGAATGAACTCATCCATGGAATAGGAAGGCAGTGTGAGAATTTTTCTACTCTTTAAGCTATGGAGAACTCAAACTACATGAACATAAAAAAAAACTGATGCTAATAAGATTTTCCTATATGATGTCACTTTCTATTCAATTTTCCTAGATAAAACCATGCATACGATTCAATTTCATTGGCTGACATATGACAGTAAGAATTCAAACATCGCAGTGCATGTTGTCATGTTAATTATTCTTTGTTTTTAGTCAGTTCTGTGATGCTAAGACTAAGAATTGGTGGAACAATTGCATATTTTAACTTTTGACTCCTTCTAAGAAGAAAGCATTAAAGTACTTACAGCTCGGTCATTTGGCATCATATTGATGAGCATCCATCAGGTGCAGTGCCAGCCATGACTGCACAACAAAGCAAATACACAGGACTTAATTGTCAAGGGAAGAAAGAAGCTACAAAAGATTTCTCGCTTTCCCAATTGCAGGGCAGGAAGAACAGAAGGGAGTCAAGACAAGACACATATGCAGCCGGGAGCTGTCGTCAGTTGTTTACCACAAATTAAGTGCAAAATAGCTCACAGTCACAAATCAATGTTCCATAACACCAGTTTACTCAGGCAAAAATTCTAGCAAGTTGGCAAGAATCTTATCAAGCACATGGATGAGTTCCCAAATACTACCATATATTCAGTCCAGTTTCCATACACATATGCAGCCGAGCATTCACCTCAAATTTAACTCAGTTCATCAGGAATGCCACAAGTTCAGGTTCACATTCACCAATCAATTTTCAACTTCAAAAAATCCACTAATCCAACACATAGCAATGAAACCAACAAAAATTCACATAACCGTTGATTGAAAGTCCACATTCGACAGTAAATGATAATGCACAATTAAGAGTACACTTCAAGTGTGGCAATGCAAAACCATGGAAATAATTTGGACTTAGAGTCCCTTGTATCCATGTCTCAAAATCAATACCCCCACTACCTTGGAAGATGCCCAAATTGAACTTACCACTTCGGTCAGTCCCAGCTAGAAGAATGTGAGCTGCTGCCCGTTGTGAACTATGGGCTTGAAAGCATAGTGGCGTTGCCAGGCACTTGAGCAAAGCCGCCGGCATAGTGCTTCTTCCAGTGTGTGGCAGATCGGGCAAGAGAAATTGGAAAACAGAGTTGCCGGAGGACCGATCTGTATGACTCTAAGCCAGTGAGCATATGTGTGCAGCAGCCACCAAGTGAATAACTGCCGATGTGATTCCGGTAATTGATAGGGTCGGCGATAAAATGTCCGGAAGAACCAAGCAATCGAGAGTGTTGAGCTACTGGAGCTGTGAGCTTGAAGTGGGCAGCTGGGAGTGCTGGCAGCACTTTTTGTCGGATGATTCAGCAACCAGCTTGGTGCTTCTTTGGCAGATCGGCCTAGAGAAGTTGGTAATCAATGTCGCCGGGAACCCGATCTGTGTGACCAATGGTAGATCTGAGCACGGAGGAGCACCGATCTGAGCTCGCAGCAGCAGGCTCCTGTCGCTGGTACCTCGGCCAGACTGTGGCAGCACCGGAGAAGACCAGTTCAACCGGGAAGTCAAATCTGGTAAAGACAGCTTTGAGTGTCTCTGAGTACGAGAGGCCAAGCTAAATGTACCAAAAAACATTAAGGGGATGAAATAACAAAGAAGCTGCTTCACAAAAATTAAATTGGGGTCGGGCCTTTCAGCTTTGCTACTGAAAGGCCCTTGAAAAATATCGGATGGCTAGAGAGATAGAGGAGAAAATTTTAGAGAGATGGAGACCAGCCTAATATGAATTTATTAGTATAAATTAGGAAAATTATAAGGGTATGTTTGGATGCTCATAATTTTGTGGTTTATTTCACAATTGCAAAATGAGTTGTTTGTTCCTTTTTATAAAAATTTTTAAAACACAAAATAATGCTACAGTAATTATTTTTGCTACAGTATTTTTTATAAATAAAATATTGAATTTGAATTTGAATTTGAATTTTAAAATTTAATATTAAATAATTCTTCCTAACACAATTCCCACCAAAATAAAATAATAAAATACTAATTCAAATTTAAATTTCAAACTTTTATTAATAAAAAAATCTTCAATACAAATCCCAACAAAATAAAATCATTCATTCCAAACACTCTCAAAATATTCTTTTCTCACAATAAATCCCAAAAAAAAAATTCATTATATAGTCTAAAAATATCACATCCAAACGGAGCCTAAGTGTTTAGTGTGTAATATCTAACTATTTTATAAGTTTATTTTTTTTAAATAAGTATTTCTAATTTTGTTTTGAATTTTTTTACTAATAAATAATACTTATACTTATAGTTTTTTAAGTTTACTAATAATGCAAAATTGTATTAAGAGAAATTATTATTTTTAATAAATTAAATTTCTAATTTTTAAGTTTTATATTTTACTAATAACTAAGAATAAAGATGTTAAAAATATTGTTCCAAAAGTAATATAACATGATTTAGTAATGAGCTTGGTCATTTGGAATGTGACACTTACATCATTACTTTGCCAAATCAGCTAATATAAGCTATATATTTATGCTAATGTTTAAACTAATTCAGCTATAGCTCACCCATAATGTGTAAAAAAAATGTTTAAACTAAAGTAAGTAACATACATAATTTTAATAAAATAGGATCATAAAGCATATTGAAAGAATGATTAACTTAAAAAATATAAAAAGAGTAAGGGTATTAGTGAAATAATGAGTAAATTATTCTTTTGAATTCAAATATTATAATATAAAAATATTTTTACAATACTAGTTGGACTTCAAGTGTTAGATATCCTCAATAAAATAATAAGATTAATATTTTTTAAATATATTATTTGAATTTTACTAACTCACACTAAATTTAGTTAATAAGAAATAATTTATGCCCTTCTCAAAATGTGATGGGGCAAAAATAAAAATATTAGGGTGTCTTACTATTATTATTAATAACTTAATTGATCCAAAAGAAATAATGATTCATTATTGTCGCTTAATTTATAAGTCCAATATTTTATTTACATATTTGTGGCCTTTCTTAAATTAATTTAGCATGCATTGAATGCGTAAATTAATTTAAGATCAATTCTTAAATGTGATGGGGCAAAAATAAAAATATTAGGGTGTCTTACTATTATTATTAATAACTTAATAGGTCCAAAAGAAATAATGCTTCATTATTGTGGCTTAATTTAGTCCATCAATTTCTTTGGGCACACTATATTATATTGTTAGGCCATTATGTTGGCCCAATTTGAATTATTATCAAATATTATATTTATAAGTCCAATGTTTTATTTACATATTTGTGGCATTTCTTAAATTAATTTAGCATACATTGAATGCCTAAATTAATTTAAGATCAATTCTTAAATGTGACGGGCAAAAATAAAAATATTAGGGTGTCTTACTATTATTATTAATAACTTAATAGGTCCAAAAGAAATAATGCTTCATTATTGTGGCTTAATTTAGCCCATCAATTTCTTTGGGCACACTATATTATATTGTTAGGCCATTATGTTGGCCCAATTTGAATTATTATCAAATATTACATTTATAAGTCCAATGTTTTATTTACATATTTGTGGCCTTTCTTAATTTAATTTAGCATATATTGAATGCCTAAATTAATTTAAGATCATTTCTTAAATGTGATGGGGCAAAAATAAAAATATTAGGGTGTCTTACAATTATTATTAATAACTTAATAGGTCCAAAAGAAATAATGCTTCATTATTGTGGCCTAATTTAGCCCATCAATTTCTTTGGGCTCTATATTATATTGTTAGGCCATTATGTTGGCCCAATTTGAATTATTATCAAATATTACATTTATAAGTCCAATATTTTATTTACATATTTGTGGCCTTATTAGGGTGTCTTACTAGTATTATTAATAACTTAATATGTCCAACACAAATAATGATTCATTATTGTGGCCTTAATTTAGCCCATCAATTCCTTTGGGCACTATATTGTATTGTTATGCCATTATATTGGCCCAATTTGAATTCTTATCAAATATTACATTTATAAGTTTAATATTTTATTTACATATTTTTGGTCTTTCTTAAATTAATTTAGCCTACATTGAATTTTTAAATTAATTTAAGATCAATTCGAATTTATAAGGCCATTTTTGTTATTTAATTAGAGATGTAATTCAAATTGTTGCACTTTGAGGGATCAAAGTGCAATTTCTTGTTAAAAACCCCAACGAATTTTTGTTGTTTAATTAAAGAACTAATTTCTTTAAATTAAGATCAACTGAAATTTATAAGGCTATTTTTGTTATTTAATTATAAATCTAATTGAAGAGATATAAATTTGAGAGACTAAAGTACAATTTTTTTTTAAATCACCCAATTCAAATTTATAAGACTATTTTTATTATTTATGTATTAGAGATCTAGATATAAATTTGAGGGACCAAAGTATAATTTATTGTTAATTTCCCAAAAAAAAAAGGATTTCAATGTAGAGAGATTCTAACATGTAACCATAGCCTTCATACTTAACAAACTTGCCACTTCACCAACCTCAAAATTAATGTAATGTGTAGCATTTTGTTAATTTTATTAAGATAATAACTTTTATGGAAATATTTATTTTAGATATCATAATATAGCACATGAGATTCAAACACCAAACTTTCCCTATATAACACCCAAAAGTTAAATGTTTTGCCATTTTAATAATCACTTATTATTTAACCTACTTAAGTTTATACGATAAAAAACAAATTAATTCTATTAATAATTGGTGACCACTTTTCTGGTCATCAAAATATTCAAAAGTGATGGAAATCTCCTTTTCCCTATGACCTTTGTTGACCAAAATTATCGTCACTAAACTAACTCATATTAGAGACCACTTTTCTGGTCACCAAAGGTTTTGTACCCAAGTTTTATTGACTAAACATTTTATCGTCACCAAATTTAGTCACCAAAGGGTGTGTGATAGGCGGGAATGCTTCCCGCCATGGCGTTTAGTGACCAAATATTGACGATTTTTTTTTCTGGTCACCAAATTTTTAGTTGTTACCGAAATTTGGTGACTGAACTTTTTTTGGTCACCAAAAGGTACTCTTTGGTGACCAAATATTTCTGGTCATTAAGATTTCAGTCACCAAAGGGGGGTTTTTCTTGTAGTGAATTTAAAAGTAGGATTACAATCGAAATTTGAAACTAAAAATCGAAAAAAAATCGAAATTGGAACAAAATCGGAATGAAATCGGAACCGGAACCGGAATTGGAACCGCCTAGGGGAGTTTTGGTTCCGGTTCCATCCCGGAACCCACGGTTCCGAAACCGTGGCCACCACTAGAGCCACCTTCTATCATAGATCCATTAAGTTCAGGTGCGTAATATTTTTATTTTTAATGAAATTATTGCTTTTGACAAAAAAAAAGAGAATGGTTAATCTTATTTTTATAGTCAATAAAATTCATTAGTTTGAATTATTGATCGATGTTGACGTTCACGTGGCTGGTCCATAATGTTGAGACTGAAAGATCCAACAGTAGATTTTTCTTTATTAAGAAAAGAAAAAAGAAGAAGAAAAATTTTTTTTCCCTGGTAGATTTAAGCTTTGCAAATCACCGAATAGCTCTATAAAAAAACTTCCCAATTCGCTTTACATTTCAACAAATAGAAACTCAGTCTCAAAAAATATGGCTAAGCAAGTTTTCATTGCTGTTCTCTTGCTCATAGCAATTTGTATGTATCCTTCTTTGATCTTTTCTTTCATTCCACTTGGCATGCAACTACAAGACCAATTTCTATTAACATTTATACTTGCAAACATTTGTTAAACATCTGAATAATATTTGATTAATTAGCATGCATAGATGGTGTACTTTTTCTAAGTTAATTGTTCTACTACTTTTATTTTTTTGGAGGAAAGATTGACTCAACAAGTAGAATTAATGATGTATTTGAAATGCTAATTCTTTATATTTCTGTAGCAAAAATAGCAACAAGTGTCAAGGCAGAGGCAGCCACCGGACGGAAATCGGTCGAAAAATTCCAAGCTGGGACAGTAAAGAAGCTCATCAAACTACCACAGGAAGTTATGGTTCCAAACGAAGACCTCTGTTACCCTATATGTGATCCTGGTTGTTTATGTATTATACCCATCCTTTCGCCTCCGTTTTGTGACTGTTCAAGTGAGTAAATTGGCATACTTTAATGTCATCTCATATACTAGTTAAAGATATGCATAATATCAATACAAATTTTATGCTAAATCAACCTATAAAATTAAGTTAGCATTTGGGGGTACTTTTCTAAGTTGTTTTACTTTTTTTTTCTTGATAAATGACTCCAATGGTCCATTAAAATTAGAGTTGGTTACGTTTTGCTCCTCATTCTTCTAAAATTTCCATTACATATAGTTCGTTAACTTGGATTTTGTAATATAAACAATCTTCAATCAATTTTTCCTCCACTTGTGTAATAGTAGTCTCACCATATGTTACACACGTTAAAAAAAAGTACATAATAGAATTTTTAATCCTAATCACAATATTTATTAATATTTTTTACAACTCCAAATCACTGTAAACTGCAGAAACTATGTGCAGAAATGAGTAGATTTATTTTTTTCTATTATTTGTCCCTCATAATGACTTGTGCATAACACATAATTAATAGAACGGTTACATAAGTGGATGGAAAATACATGGAGGAGCGTTCACGTTACAAAATCCAAGGGACTATAATGAAACTTTTTAAAGAATAAGAATCAAAGTGTAACTAACCCCAAAGTTGAGAACCATTGGAGTCATTTACTTTTTTTTTTTGAGAAAGGCTTGACTACAACAAGGAGAATGATAGTACAATTTGAAATGCTAATGCTTTATATTTCCGTTGCATGGAAAGTAGCAACTCATGAAACCACAATAAGTCTGGAGGCAGAGGCTGCCACCCAAAAGAAATTGGTCTGCAGTGGAGAAGCTTATTAAACTGCCACAATGAGTTGGGATTCCACATGGATTGGAGTAACATGTTCTCCTGTTAATGATAAATGTGATCCTGGTTGTAAATGTGTTGCTGTGCCCTTAACTTTTGCAATTGGCTTTTGTATTGGTAGCTGCAAATGAATATGAAGGACAAAGAAATGCAACTATATCTGCAGCTATCGTATTGGCGTTTACAATGAATTTCTCGTTGTGTTAATTTGTGTCTTACAATTTAGTACTGGCTATCTTATATTTGTAATATATTTGTGTTGTGAGCATTAATAGTGGCTTCTTTTGCATTCCCTATCTCCTTGGGGAAATAGTTGTGATGCCGTGTGATGAGCAATAATTTGATGGCAATAGTTGCCTATGAATATTTGCATGCATCATCAGTTGCATGCTTTATTAAATTAATGGTCTTTTCTTCTTATTATTTTGTGAATTTTTTATTTTTTTATTTTTAACGCGAGTTATATATATATATATATACACACGAACTTGTCTAGTAAAAGCATATGGCAGGGTTGGCGAGGGGGCCGAGAAGGAGAGTAATTTCTTAAAATATCATCCTTTTTAAAAAAATGATTTTCGCATTCGTTAAATGAGAATTCTCTATTTCTATAATATGGGTTCAAAAGAATCTTACGTCAAGCGCATTTGCTGAATACGAATTCAAAAATTAATATTTTAATATTTTAAAAATAAAATAATATTAAATCATATTTAACATTAAATATATTTTAATTTGTTTTACAATTACGTTATTTAAGTAAAACTTTTTAGTTATACAATCTTACAAAAAATTATTAGTTATACAATCTTACAAAAAATTATTCAAAAATATTATTGAATTTAATAGGAAAAAAGCTTTATTAGGTAAATAGTTGAATGAATTCATGAAAAAAACATATTTCATAGAAAAAAATATGTTGAGGATCCGGATGATGGTCCGATCGATTGGTAGAGTGGGTAGCGGTTTTCGTAAAAACTATATTAAATTCAATTTTAATATCTGGACGAGTCTACCGGACCCCATAAATTTAGGTCACTAATCCGGATAGTAGTCTAGATAAAACATGTAGAATTCGAACTTGCATTTGGACAATTCAACATTTGTCCGGATGATTACCAATTTAACTTCCTCGTCCGATGACATAGAGTGTTAATCACAGGGAAGAACCGAAAGTGGTATATGGACTTAGCATCCGGACTATTCAACATTTGTCTGGGAACCACTTCCAGGAGATTTATCACTAAAATGCTAAGTTCATATTCAACATTTGTCTGAAAACAACTTTCAGAAGATTTATCACTAAAATGCTAAGTACATATTCAACATTTGTCCGAAAACCATTTCGAGAAGATTTATTACTAAAATGCTAAATCCATATACTACTTTCGGTTAATCTAAGATGACTAATAATATTGCCTACAAGATTATGTAGGATTTATTATGCTACTGGCCAGTATGTTGATTTTCTAATGTAGGATCTATAATTTGGAGCATTTTCCTCTTATCGTTTAGCTTTGTCGTCTTTGGCCTAATCCACGAAACCATGCTCTTTGTTTGGTCCGGTCTAGGTAAGCATTTAACTAAAATAAAATTTAGTGGTTGCTGACTTTAATATATTTTTTTGTGCAAATATTAAATAAATATATTTAATAACTAAATTTCTAAACTCGCTATTATAAAAAATGATAAAAATATATAAAAATATACAACTACACTATTGTTGACATTTAATGAACTATTAGTTTTTGTCATATACGAACAGCAATGATAAGGCGAAATATGTTCACCTATACAGGTTATTTCATTTATACTTTGCACTATCCTTATTGTTATTTAATGTTTTTTTTTGTATTTTGCAGGTTATTGTGCATGGAAGTCAAAATGAGAGGAAAAGATCGAGAAAGAGTAAGAAATATGCGATTTAAGCCACAAAAAGGTTTTGCGTCACAATGTTGACTACTTATTTTACAAGATATTCAAGGTATTAATTCCAATTATTGATGATCAATTCTATGTATTGAGACTTTATATAGAGTGAGAAATAAGTTTCAAGTTGATCCCATAGAAATCCTAGGCTCCAAAGAGGCTTAACATAGCGAAACACGTCAAAAAGTGATAAAGAACAAATGTTGAGTAAATCTACCAGGGTTTAGTATTTTGACTCAAAATTGTGTGATTCAAGTGGGATTGGAAAGTTAAGAGTTAGGATTACAACTTTCATGTTTTTTAAGCTTTCGAGTGCATCATGGTGAAACATGGCCAAGAAACTACACATTACGAGGTGCAAAGTTCCATGTCGCGGCATGAGGCAATCACTGATTCTTAAAACCGACGTTCTTAAGACCGACCAAAGAGTCGGGCAGAAAAGGGGGGGAAAGCTCTCCATTCCTGGTTCTTCTATAGCTGGATCCTCCAGAACCACAAGAATCCTTAGTTAGAATGGGATTCCAACTTAACACATTTTGAGTGAGATTTTGAGAAGAGTTGCTCTTTGGAGAGCACCGCTTCTCAGGTCCCCCAACTTATTTTACCATAGAGGCCAACGATAGACAATAACTCCCCCTCGAACACAAACTCGCTATTTTCGCGAGATTCCTAAAAACTTCTTGGCGTGGCAATGCCAAGAAATGGTCATCACGAAGCTGGGATAGTGACATGAGATAAAAAAAATTTCTTATTTTAAATTTAATTTATTTTTAATATGTCTTTTTATTATATGTTCTTTCCTAATGTGTTTCTTACATGTTAGGGCTAAAAAATGTGTCATCTTAGCAATGTTTGGTAAAGTTCTAATTTGTTGCCTATATAAGGTCATATATGATGTAATTTTCAAGATGAGGTTATAGTTTAGAGTAGATTAAACGTTTTTCTCTTTGTTTAAGATTTTCTTTTGTTCTTTTTTTGTAAAGAGATCCTTGAGAAATCTTGAGGGTTTTAATCATAGTTTTGCGCAGAAAACATTAATCTTTCAAAGGAAGCTATATTCTTATCCTTAATTGATGTTTTCTTTCTTTAAGGTTATGGTTTATTTTTTTTCTTTATTCTCATATTAATATTTGATCTAACTATGTTGGGCTAGACATGTTCTGATCTTAAGTTTTGACATTGGTTTTTATGCTTAAAACCTTTGTTTGGGTTTATTGATTGGGATAGTTATGTTGAGTTTTACTTGCCATGTTCTTCATTAATTGTGCATGATATTTCATGAGTATTTTGCATGATGAATATGCTTTGTTCTGTGTATTAATTTATTGGAGATAATTTACCTTTGATCTTACCTCTCGCCACATAAAGGGATTAGGATAGATGGTTTGGTATTTTGATACGGCGAAATATGTTCACATTATATACGTTATTTCACTTATACTTTACACCATCCTTATTTCTATTTAATGTATTTTTGGTGTATTTTATAGGTTATTGAGCATGGAACCAAAAATGAGACGAAAAATTTGAGAAATCAAGAAATATGCGATTTAGGCCAAAAAAGATCATACGTTGAAGCTAGCTACTTGTTTTACAAGATGTTCAATGTGTTAATTTTAATTGTTGATAATCAAATATATGTATTAAAACTTTGGATAGGATGGTGAAAAAGTATCAAGCTCATCCCACAAAGGTAAAAAACTCCAATGAGCGTAAATATAGCAAAACATGTCAAAACGCGATAAAGATCAAATGCTAAGAAAATTTGTCAGAGTTTAGTATTTTGCTCATATCACTCTCGTTTTAACTCAAAAATTAGGTGATTCAAGGGGCATTAGAAAGTTAAGAGCCAAGGCTAAAACTTTCATACTTTGGGTTTTTCTTAATTCTGCCAGGACTATAGAGAACAGTGACCGAGAAGCTACACACCACACGACGTGGCTCACTATTTTTGCAATTTTCATGAAAACTTCTCCACGTCATGACATGGAGAAATGAGCACCGCGATATCGAGACTATAACTTGTGGCAAAAATTTCTTTTTTAATTTCTAATATTTTTAATATGTCTTTTTGTTATGGGTTATTTCCTAAGTTGTTCCTTATATGTTATTACCCCAAAACTGTGTCATCGTAGTAGTGTTTGATATGGTTTGAAGTTGTTGCCCATATAAGCTCATATGTTATAGGGCTAATTACCAGGAACCCTCCTGTGGTTTGTCGAAAATCCCTATAACCCCCATGTTTTATAAAAAATTATCGAGTACCCCCATGTATTTTGGAGTGAAATAGAAAGTGGACGGAATCTAGGTCTTCTAATGGAATCGTTAAAGTTTCCCATTATACCCCCATATAAATACTCTTTTCCTCTGTCATAATCGTCTTGCAGCCAGTCAAAATTGATTTTCTTTTTCTTCATGTCGTCATAATCATCTTTTCTTTTCCCTCCCCTTCCCTTTTTTTTGTCACCACCACCCATCAACCGAAGAATGACAATAACAAAAAAATCTGTTTGAATTTAAGGAACCCTATTGTTGTCTTTTGATTTAGTTTCTCACTCTCTCTCTCTATCTTTAATTTCTAAACTCATTCAATAATTTGATGGCACCGAAGAGCATGGAAGTGGAGAAGAAGCCACCAAAGGCTGAGAAGAAGATTATGAAGATCCTATGGAGATCCTGAATAGTTTCATTAACGACCTCTTTGAGAAATTAACCCAGGAGTCGTCTCGCGCCACGCTTGGAAAACAAAAATTTCAGCCGTCAATGGCATCCTCCTCGGTTGCCTCTCCCACAATGAGACTGTCAAAATCAGACTTCATCCCCTTTTTATTCTTAGACCGGTCTTCTGTCTTCTCTTTAAATTGATCTTATTATGACATAAAAATACTATAGTGATAAAGGGTTGAGCAGTGTGGGTTATTTTCACACCAATGAAAGATTTGATGATTTTCTGCCAAGCTATGTGTCCAAGAATATTGGTGATCAAATTAGTTAAGATTTCCCTCTAATTGTTTTGCCCTTACTGGATAACAAAAGGCTTTACACAAAGGATGCATCTAGAAGTTAAAAGCATGTGGGATCAGATGAATGGGAAGGATAGAAAGAGAAATATAGTGAAGATTGAAACTTATGATGTTATGAGAAGATGGATATTTTCTGGGTGTATTTGATTAAACATGGAATATTTCTTATTTGTGTTGATACAACAATTGTTGACGGCATTAGAAAAGGGTGAAGTTAGTGGGTGTTGGCAGTGTTGGTGGTGATTGTGGTAATGGGCGATAGTGGCGATGGTGATGGAAGCCCACGTGAGGCCTGTGTTTCCTGGTGAATTGACCAAGCATTCTGTTTCTTAAGGGACTAAGATAGTCACTAAATTCATCGGTGTGTGTAATTACCAGTTCCATCAATTTCAAATGGAACTTCATATTTCTGCAATACATTAGATAAATTGAGTTCCATCAAGGTGCTGCAACAATGTTCTCTATCAGTGAAGATTGAAACTTCTTGCAAATATTATACCACTTAGATGTTGCAGCAACTTGATCTTGCTCTTTACATTATTTGGGTTGTTCAATTTTGAACACAGATCAATAGAAGTGTGTGTTAAGGATTTTAGAAGTGGTAGGACAGCTTTGAAAGGAAGAAGAACAACATAGATTTTTACAGTAAATATTGTTTACAGGAAGAAGAAGAAGAAGGCAAGCATGTTGAAGCATATATTGTGTGTGTTAAGGATTTTAGAAGTGTTGAAAAGAAGAAGAAGAACATAGATATGTGTTCAAGATGATTTATGCTGTTAAAGACTGTTTATGCTGTTAAAGACGATTTATGACGATGATCTGTAGGGAAAGTAATGGATTGTTGAAGTTAAAGATGGTAAAATAAGGGGTAACGTGGGGAAATTCGGATATTAATTGACCCTTAGTAAATCACACTTGCACTTTTAAGCGTGTGTCATTCAAGCATCGTTAACGGACCTAATTTCCATCCACTTTCTATTTTACCCCAAAACACATGGGGTACTCGATACTTTTTTATAACACATAGGGGTTATAGGGATTTTTGGAAAACTACAGGGGGGGGTTCCTGGTAATTAGCCCAATATTATATAATTTTGAGAGGAGGTCATAGTTTAGAGTGAATTAAGTTTTCTCTCTCTCTTTACACCTTCTATTGGTTTTTTTTTTTGTTTTTTTTTGTAGAGTGAGATCTTGAGAGATCTTAAGGATGACTAATAATATTGCCTACCATATGTATTGGACAAGGATCTCGATGAGTGTGTGTAAGCAACCTTGAATGCGACATCGGTGTGTGTAATTACCAGGATCTCGATGAGTTGCTGTCGGAGCACTGTGGGTCCCAACTCGGAACTCTCTTAAGACGGAAACAGATCGGACGGCTACGACGTTGACTTGAACAGGTTTTTCAGATCCCAAATCGGAGGTTCCGATTCAGAGGGGATTTTCGTTGAAGCTCCCGCTGTTCCCTCTTCTGAGAGAAGGGGTTTTCGGCTCGGTCAGCAGATGTGAAATGTCTTCGTATATCTCCCGATCTCCAAGTCCGATCTGGCGAAATTTAAAGCTCCCGGGTCTTCAAAGCGCGGCTGCAACTAATACAATATGATAGATGAAGAGGAGGTATTGGCTTCAGTAGATGTTATCTTCCGAGCGCAGATCTTGTCTACAACAAATTTTAGATCAAAAGCTGAAAGGCCTGAAATTTTTTTCAAAATTTTCAAAATTCCTATAGCGAAGGAGGAGAAATTTTTGAGAATTTTTTATGCCATCTCATTCTTATTGCAAATTAACATGCATTGTGCAACTGTGATCTCTAGTAATTACCAATTACTAGTGGCTTCCGGTAGCTCCGCCGTGTATGAAGGTTTAAGTTTTCTAGGACTAACGGGAAGGCACGCATGATCCATCGGTATCAAAGCTTGAGAAAATGGAGTCAACGGAATGCAAAACAACCACTAATCCCTCCAGATTTCCAAACTTTGCATCTGGTGACAGTGGCGGAGGCCTTGTTCAAACCCAGGAGGGAAAAGTAATTATAATGAGCATTTTCTTTGCTGGGTGTTGTGCTTTGATAGTTATGGATTAATTGACCAAGCTTGTGTCATAGTTTCTTGGATTAATTGGCCAAACTTATGAAGTAAATGTAATTGGGTCTGTTACATGTTCTGGCAGCGATCGAATGGGAAGAGATAGAGAAACTGAGAAAAAGCTAATGCGCTTTGATTAATTTTGTCAAAGACCAAGAATTGAGGAGAAAAATTGAGGGGTAAATGGAATTGTTGTTGAATCTGTGCCAATTGAAGGCAATGATGTGTAGAATTTTTTTATGTGAATGTAGTGATGTGAGAATTTTTTTATGTAACTGTTGTTAGAGCTATTCAAATTGAGATGCAATTGTTGTTGAATCTTGTACCAATTGAAGGCAATGATGTGGAGAATTTTATATGTCAAGACAGTGATAAGAGATTTTTTTTATGTAATTGTTGTTGGAGCTTTGAGAAATTGTTGCAGAGAGTTTCTGACCAAGAATAAGATGTATTTTATCTTTTTAATATTATATAAATTGAGGTTATTTTTGTCTTTTTATTAATTTTAACATATTAAAAATAAATTTTTTAATTCATAATAGAGCGTGTCATTCAGTCTCCATTAGTTTTCCTATTTCCATCTATTTTTCAAAAAAATCCAAAGTACAAGGAGGTAAATAGTAGGTTTTTATACGTTAGGGGGGTAATTTATAATTTCGCCTAACCACAGGGAGGTTTTGTGTAATTAATCATTTTTTAATTGAATTTTTTAGATGATGCATATGTGCAAACTACGTTGTGCATCATTGTTTTTGTTAATTTGCATAGCATTTTTCAGTTTTTTTAATTGAATCTTTTAGATGATGCATATGTGTATAACTGCTATGCACAAATTTATGAGTAACTATTGTTTTTTGATCAATTTAAACCCATTGCAAGTATTTCTATACAAGTTAAATTACATGATTCTATCAAAACTTGTTGAGTTTCATGGAAGATATATTGAAATGTGCATAAATAATAAGGCTGTCAAGGATGGTAAGTTCAAAAATGGGCATGGAAAAGTTCATTTCTTATTTCTAAACACGGATGAGATGCTTTATGCATGTTTTTCTTTAATACTAGTGTGCAAATATAATATTTTCCGTTAAAACTAACGGTGTATTATGCAATGTCACTTTTATCCACATATATAAAGTAAACAAAAATAAATCAAAATCGTCATTTTTGCAAAAATTATCTTTTTAGTTTCTCTCTAATTGACTAAATTTTGTAGAAATAACCTTTTTGGTTTATTTTTTATTACTTTATATATCTAGATAAAAGTGACATTTCATGAAACACCGTTAATTTTAACTAAAAATATTATGTATGCACTTTTGTAATACTTCTTAGAATATGTGCGACTGAGAGCTGTCCGGGTCATACTTGGTCGTCATCCGACGTGTTTTTTTTTCTTCACCTTAAGTGAGGTGATTAGCATATTTAATGATTAGATTTTATTTTTTCTTCACCTTAAGTGACGTGATTAGCATATTTAATGATTATATTTTATTTTTTCCTCACCTTAAGTGACGTGATTAACATATTTAATGATTAGATTTTATCCCTTTTCAATTTTAATCTCTTATGTCATTCTCTAAATCCCCTGTTTCTCAAAACCTTCATGTCTACAACCCTTTATATTTTATGTAGTTGTGTTGTTTATGCCTTTCTTCATCCTCCTCTTTTCTCAATTTTACAACTTTAAATCATTAAGAGAAGCTAAAAATGTTGGATTCGACCTCCGAACGATTGAATCATGATACAAGGTTTTCTAATTTCTCATTATTGGCTGCCAAATCAGAGAGGTTTGAAGGTTTTCTAAATCGACTCTCTTTAATTTAGTAGTCATGTTTTTTATTAAACCTGATAAATTGGCTTGTCTTTTCTTATTCTTTCCTTTTTTTTCTCTTTTCCGTTTTGGTTTTAATTTTTTTAACAGCCCAAAAAATGAATAACCTACGTAAATCAACCGATAGTGCTTCCCCCAGTTTTTGTGTTCTATTTGTATGGTTTTATCTTCATTCCCAATTTGCACTTGCCTTGTTACTCTTTTCTGGAAGGTAAATGTAGATGTAGATGTAAATGTTTCTGAATTTTTTCTCATGATAAATTTGTACCCTTAAAGCTAATCTTATATTGGTATGCAGGCAAGGGCAAACATTATAGCTGTCAATGCTCACAAGCATCCGATTACCTTTGGAAGAGGTAATTTTCTCTTGGGCCATTGATGACGTTCTTCAAATCCCTTGTTTCTCAAAACCCTTTTGTCTAACCTCTCTATTCCATCTCCATCCTCCTATTTTCAGCCGGAACAAAAAAGATTAAAGGTTATCCAAACGAATGGAACAGAGAAGATTGAAGGTTTTTCAAACCGAAATGTTTTTTCCATCATCATTCGTATTTGGCAAAATTTTGAAGATTTTCCAAACCGACGCTCTTCAATTTGAACCATCATCATTATTTTTTGGCAGAAGATTGAAAGTTTTCCTAACCCACCTTCTTTAATTGAAGCAATTATGATTTTTATTAAATGTGGTAAATTGTTACCTTTTCTTATTCTTTCTTCTAACTTCCGTTTTGGTTTTAATTTTTTTTAAACTCCCACAAAATTAATAACCTAAGTTAATGAATACTATCTCGTCAGATTTTGTGCGGTATTTATATGGTTTTATCTTCAATCTAATTTTGCACCTTCAGCACTTATGGCCTTTCAGGGATATCGATGGTGCATGTCCTATGTGAAATTCAATGGTTATTTTATTATTTTAAATTTTTCTTGCTTTTGTGGACTATAAAACCTTGAGCAGTTGAGATGATGAATGTACTACGCTGTTAAGAGTAAGCTAAAGTTAATTATTGATGGTGTTGTACAACAAAGTTGAGTCATTACCATAACATAAGTTTATCTGATTTAGAGCGTGAGTCATTAATATCTTAGCAGCTTCAAGTGTGTAACTTATATTCACATTAGTATGCAATCTGAAATGGCATATGGTGGAATCGTGAATTCAAAATGGAGTTCCAATTAAAAAAAGAAAGTTGCTTTTCTAATTAAAAGGGGAGTTCCATTCTGTGATCTTCTGTGTTTTAGCTCAGTTCTAATCATGAGTCTTGCTGAGAAGTTGAAATAAAATTGAAACTTCTCTGTGGCTTTGTAACTGAAATTTCTTATTTACCCTGGCTTCCAGAATTAATTCTGCACATTGTTGGTTTTTTGATAAAGATTGGTTTGCCCATTCATTTGTTGGTTTTTTTTTTATAAAGATGGGATTGCACATTTTGTATAAAGCTTTTCAACATTATCACAAAAATGATCTCATATTTGTGATTGTCTTACGCAATCCTCCTTATCTTAAAATGAGAATTATTTTATCATTTTGTATTTTGTCATTTTTCATTTTTTATTTTTCTATCTTAAATTGTATTTGTTGCCTACAAAAAATTATGATTTGATTATGTGAATTCATAAAATTAATATTATGATTTATGTAAATAAACTCTTTATTAATTTTTAAATTTTGAACTTAAGTTATAAATATTATAATTATGTTACCTAATATAATTTATAAGCTTTTCTTTATAAAAAGTAAAGCACTTTAATTCACCGTGCAGGGGCACGGTGATAGTCACCTAGTTAATAATACTATGAGGTAAAATGTAGATTTTATACATATGGGGTTTATGGATTAGTTGAATATACAATAGGGTGATAGTAATTTACCATTGAAAATTTGATTCTTCAACATAACTCAAGTATTGCTTTAATGGAGTTCGAGTTCCAAACAATACTGTTTTAATCCCGGTTGCTGAATCCTCAATAAGCCCACCCTTGCAAATCCAAAACGAAACCCAGTACTCCATCCTTAGTCCAAGAGGAAATCCTACTCACATGATTCAAATTTAGTCCACCTGTCCAAAATGAAAACCAGCTTACTCTTGCAAGTGCAACACATCCGTAGAAAAAAATAATGGAAAAAATGGGAATATGTAGATAGACTACCTGCTGTGATTATCCAAGAAAATTATTAAGAAAAATGAAGTAATAAATTATAAATATGAACATAAGTAAAATTATACAAAACTCATCTAGATCTGCAAAACACATACGGAAAAAAAAAGATTGAATCTGCAAACAGAATGTAATGTAAGTTAAAAATGAGCATATAGCTTTGTTGAAATGGGTTAACCAGTTTTGGTTAATTGCTTATTCGATTATTCGATTTTATCAGTTCTGGTTAATAATCCGATTTTTCCGATTGGAATAGTTTTTCAACCGGTTAATCAGTTTTTTGGTTTAACCGATTAACCAGCATAAGCCGGTTAGTCGATTAACCCATATAAATCGGTATATTAATAATATTATTACAATTAAAATATTATTTGTTTATACTTTAATTTTTATTTTAAGACTTAAGTTATTTATTATTCAAATTTATTAATTAACATATAATATATAAATTATAATTAATAATATATATTCTTTAATGTAAAATAATATTAATAATCTATTATAATTTTTAAGATATGAGCATGACTAACAATAGCATGTTTTAATGTTTTACAAATTTAATATATAACTATTGTAATTTCAATTATAATTCACTACTATTATAAAAATTAAAGTACATAAATAACTTAATATAGAAATCAAAGTATATTCTAAATTTTGTTTTGATCTTATAATAATTTTATTATATAAACTGAAATAGAATAGCAAGAAGACAATAAATAAATATTAATATTATCCTAGTGTAATTTATATTATTAGAATTAATAACAATAACAACTAACTAAAATAAGTATATTATAAATTTTAAATAATACTATGAGTATATGAACATATGTAATTAATACATTAACTAAATATATAAGTATATTCAGAGGTTATTAGTAAATAATACTATAAATATAACTAGTTAGTACATTAACTAAAGATATAAGTATGTTTATATATTATAAGATAATAATATTATAAATAATTAATTAGTACATTAACTAAGTATTTTTTTTAACACCCTTACATCACATGAACTTTATGATTTAAAATATTGAACTATATATTCAATGTTACATTTCCAACATAGTTAATTTGTTATTAGTTTGTGTTTTTTAACTTAAAAAAAAAAATGACCCGGTTTTCCAGTTTAACCAGTGAACTTATATCTGTTCCAATCGGTTAACTGGGTATGACAAAAATTGTCAAAATCAATACAAATCGGAATTGGTTAATCGACTAATTACACACCCCTAGAGAAAATTGATACACAAATTTTACTTTTGATACTCTAAAATTTTTACTTATTAAAAAATGATACTCGAAAATTTATACTTGTTGAAAAATAATACTCTAAAATTGATAATCTAACATTTATACTTTTTGACAATACGTGAAAACATAAAATTGATACGCGAAATTGATAAAAAAAACACGCGCGCGACTTTGTTTAAATTGGTTTTTGAGACAGTTTCATGATCATTTGATTGTTTTGATTATTTAGGAGTCCTAATCGTAATTGGTTTAGTCGTGTTGATAGTTTCCAAAAGTGAGATCCATTTGGGTATATATAAAGGCTTGTGTTCAAGGAAAATAACGAAAGTTGATGTGATTCCTACTTGAAACAAAAAGTCATACACGGTTTGTAGGAAGTTGTTTGTCCTACATAGTAATAAAATTTGTTGAGGAAATTGGGTTTGAATTTCACACAAAATCATATCAACAAAACAATTAAGAATGTTCACAAATGATCAACTGAACTTTTAGGAATGCAAGTCACAAAGCATGAATTTAAGGTATGTTAGGCACTTTCCTCAAAAAGTTTATTGCTCCTACTATCTTGCTAACAGAATTTAAGTAGGCAATCCCTTCTAGGATACAGTAGATTCTAAAAATAACCTAATAGCAAGTTTTTGGATTATATCTACAAGGATCTTGAATGTTTGTGTTGTATGCTTGATTGGTGTTATTCCATATATTTTCATATGTTTTGAACTTGACCAAAGTACACATTTATAAAGGTTAAATGGTAATGTTGTTTTTACTACCAAATAAATTACTTACTCTAAAAATTAGAAACTAGTATAATAAGGATAAAGTGGATCCCACCAGCAATGGAAATATAATCTTTCTTGGTTAATTCAGAGAGACAAATTTGAGGTGATTAAATAGTAACTTAATTAAAAGGAATAAAATAAAGTAAAATAATGCAAAAGATAATGGTTCAAATTAATTAAAAGCTCCAACAACAGTAAATCCACATTAACTAATTATTTATCGTTCATCGATTCAATGATTAATTAATATCATGAATCAACCAGTTAGGCTACTGAGAAGCAACTTTATTCATAGCCCAATTCCTCCTTAGTTAATCGGTAGTTAATAAGAATCAAATTAATTAACTACTTCTCTAATTCTAACACAACCCGGCTGCAATCAGCCAACACAAGATTTAATATTAAAACATCATTGATATCTAGCGGAACCCAATTCTAATAAAATGTAACCAGGATCAGCATGTCACAATTTATTAGCCTAATATTTTCATCTACCGATACAGTAGCTTTGCCACTAATTAATTATATCTACTAGATCTAGTGAAATAATAGGAGATTGATTAGCACTACCAAGATTAATTAAACTTGCACAGGATTTAATTAATCAACGTAATTAATGCTATGCATAGAGAACTTTCAAAACCCATTAACATTAACTAGATTAGAACAATTAAGTCTCACGATTCAATAACAATTAAAGCTTCATTACTTATGCCGAGAAATAAACTACTCACAAAACATAATAAATAAACCAAATCACATAAAGAAAAAACATAATTAAACTAAATAATTAAAAGTAAGAAATACAATACTGATGTGGAGCAAATACGTGTAATAAATTGTGATCGTGGTTGCTATTTACCCCTAATCAAAAATCAAGCTAAACAACCCCGTGAAGGTGATAGTATATCAAGTTCGTTCCCACGAGGAAAGGATTGTGCTGAAACTTTAAGAAAATATTTTTAGTGTTTATGTTTATCAAACTGAAAATAATAAGCAAATAACAAGTAACTAAAACAAGACGGTGATTTAATTAAAAACTCAAGTTAAGCAAGTGTACTCCCGAGATTATAATTTAGGGTTACATAAAAATACACATATACATCCTATCTATTGTCATGCAAAACAAGAGTAAATACTATAACTCACACCCTCCTATTAGGCTTAAGGCAAGGAATGATTTAAGCACTTACCTACTTAGATATTAACTAATTCAATAAACCCTCCTATATGGCGAAAGGCAAAGTTTATTTCCTTAATTAACCCAGAATCAAGTGCAACTACCAACTCAACCAAACCCTCAAGTTCAACCGCTCCATTAGGCTAAGGCAACGTCCGAAGTAGTCACGCTCATGCTAAACCATTCCCCATAACTCCTCCTATTAGGCTAAAGGTAGGAATTAAGGAAGAATTAATCTAACAAATTCACAACCAACCCACAATAGATCCCAAACAACCTACTCTAATCCTCCTAACAGGCTAAAGGTAAGATTAAAGCAAGTAATCTCTAAGTAATTTACTGCACTTTAAGAAAATATTCATCATACATAATTCAGGCCTTAAATCATGCATAATTATGAAGAACACAGCAAAACTTATTCAAAAAAGACCATAAAATAGAACATAGCATGTACATTAAGCACAAAAACCCTTATTCATAATCCCGGGTGCACAATAGATTTAGCCAAGCATGGCTAAATCAAACGTCATTATATTAATGTTAATTAAGCACAATATTGAAAACATAAATTAAAAAGAAAGATAACACCTTGAATAGAGAATTCTTGGAAGAAATCTTTGTCTCTAAATTAATGAAATCAATACTCAACGATGTTCCCAATCCGTACAGCTTCAATTCTCCGTAAATAGCTAAAAGAATGAAACCCTAGCTATTACAAAGAAGTAAAACCTTTGCTTAATCTTTCTCAAAGTTGTCACACCTATAAAAGCTATAACCCTAGCCCTATTTATATTTATTCTATGAAATATTCGCACATAAGTCCTTCATGAATGCCTTGTCGGAAAAGAAATCTCAAAGTGGGCCAAAATCGTAAATTTCCAAAAATTAGGTGGTAAACCTGCGTATTTCCTGACGTCTCGACGTCCATGTTCGCGCATCAAAACGTCCACGCACGTCGCGACTTCAAGGGTCTGACATCGCGACGTCGCGACACGTCGGTACGTGGGAGGGGTCTCGACGTCGCGACGTGGCTCTCTGGAAATTTCTCAAAATTCGTCCAGAAATCCAACCAAAAATCGCATTTTTAACGTCGCGACGTGGAGGGTTTACACCGCCGACGTGCACCCACGTCGCGACGTGAAAGGTACTAACGTCGCGACGTGGAGATTGCTCTTCAATAATTTCGGCGATCTTTCTTCCATTTTTCCTCCACTTTGCATCCGATTTGACTCCCGTATGATTTCCCTCTTCCAAGAACACACCATGGTCAACAAACCTACAATTAAAACACTAAAATGAATAAAAACGAACAAGAACGTCCAAAGAATTAAGTATAAACCCTAACCTAAACAACAATCTAAACAAAAACCCTAACAAAATTCTAACACATAACAACAAAACGCATCCAACTTCATCAATTCGATCTAAGGATAAATGTCATGTACATGCCTCATACTCTCAAGTATTCAAATGTCAGGTACACATAATATACGTCTCCAAAAGTTATCAAAGCACATTAATGTACTCATTTAGACACGTTGAGCCAACCATGTGTGTGTGTGCGATAGGTTCCACCTCAGTTCATAACTCATCTACAATCACGCCATAAATCAGGGTTCCAACAACTAAGTCTTCGTCTCAACTTTTCCTCACTAACATATTAACACTTCATTATTAAGCTCATATGAATGAGGATTCACTCAGCAAACCTTTAGGTTTATAAATAAAACACTCGTTCCCCCAAACTGTCACACATAATTAGGGTATTTCATTGGAAATCCCGTGACATCCACCTGGAATACTGTCTCACCTTCGGATTTTAGACCCATTCCCACTCATGCAAGTTCTCCATTAACTATTCGTTTAAGAGCAGTCTCGTAGAGGAGTGGCAATATGAAGCCAGAGTCTTACGGCTTCTAATCTCCGTTACCATCCATATGAGTTCTCTTAGGGTTATTATTAAAAGCAATCTCATAGAGGGATGATAGTATGAGCAAAAAAAGCTTAAAAATGCAAAAGCATTAAGTGCAAACAATTATGCAAGCACATTTATTAAAGAGCACATTTTAAGCGAGTTATATAAGTTTTAACTAAACAAAGCGTTAAAAACACTCCAACCTACTTAATGATTACAAACTCATCAATTCCCTCAGTAGTTCCCCTAAGTGCATAAAAATGGTCGACTCAAAATGCTAAACTTTCCATCAAAGACCCAACTCCCTCTAGATAGTATATTATTTTCCTATCCCATATCGAATATTTTCGATAAAATCCAACCATTGGCAACATAACATGTATCACAACAAGATCAAAATTTCAAAAATTTTGATACTACACAAAAAATTCCTAAAACCATGGTGTAATTATGCAAAAAGTTATTATTACAAACTTACTTATTTACGAGCTAAGGTTAACTCAAGGAATAACTAATACGAATGGGACATAATTAAAAATTAAAATTAAATCCTAATTCCATTAACGTAAGTGTCTTAATTTGGTGCAAAATAACAAGAAAAACATCAAAATGAAAACAACAAAAGAAAAGAAAAATAACATCCAAATAACAACTAAATAACATCAAAATAAGAAAAAACTAAACAGATAGAAAAACAAAAGAGCATAACTCCCCCCCACACTTAAAATCCACATTGTCCTCAATGTGGGCAAGGAGAAACACCACCTAATCCTGCTGCATGTCGTCACGAGGAGGAGGCTGGGAACTAGTTCCCTCGCCTCTGGAAATCTGCCACTACCTGCTCATCTGGCGGACCATATCAGAAATCTGCCACATCTGATAAGATAAGTTGGCATACGCCATCTCCATCAGGTCAAACCGCTCATCAAAATGCGTCGCCTGCTGCGTCATCATAGCCTCCATGTCATCCATACGTGTATGGAGGCCCACAATGTTCATTACACGGCGAGGTGGGGGTGGAGGAATGGGCTCCTCGTCCTGCAGCTGCTGTTCCTGGCCCTGCTCCTGCTGTTGCTCTTGCTCTTGCTCTGGCTGCTGCTGTGGCAGTGGCACTGGAGGTTGTCCTAGCCTCTCATACGAACTAATCCGATATCCATTATACTGGGAAGTGGTGATGACATCACGCACTCCACAAAGCTCATCTGTGCCCAAAGCTGGCACCCCAGCAGCGTAGCAAATGGCTGTGATCAGAAATGGATAATACAGTCCTGTACGTTGGAAGCGACGCGCCTTGCGAATCTCATTGTCCATTATCTCCCCAACATCTATTGAGAGGCCTGTCTGAATTGCGTAATTCAGAATAGCCTTGTCGTCGTCACATGTTGCCTGATGGATGCTGGGGATGAGCTTGCTGATGATGAAATATTGCCAAGCTTTGGTGATCTTGTTCATTTGAGCTAACTTGAGCTCAGATATGCGGTGCACCCGTTTGACTTGAGCAAGCGGTTGAGCTGTGATAGTGGACAAAAATTGTTGACGTGGTGGTTCATGATCATACATGGTGCGGTATGCACTGGCCTCGATGTCGCTCAATCCGTAGTACTCGTTGAATTTTGTGCGACTGACGGGCACATTTACTCATCGCATGCGCAAAATACCCTGCTGTGCATAGGGGTAGTTTGCGTAGAACTCCCGCACCAAAGTAGCGTTGCCACCTACCGGTTGACGGCAAAATCGTTGCCATCGACGATTCCTGATTTGAGTCGCGATTGGTGCGGTTGTGACTTGAATACCGCGCTCCTCGACCATGGCCTTAAATGCCAAATGCTGATTATGGAATTGCTCCGCCTCCAAGCACATAAACCTGAAGTTATCGAACCCCGTCGGATTGGGCTGTGGCGGTGGTGGTGGAGGTGGTGGTGGCGGTGGTGCACCACCAGCGGTAGAGCTGCGTGTTCTCTTGGGTGCCATATCTAGACGTTGCAATGTGCGATCGTGCACGTCGCGACGTTGGAGAAGTTTTCCACGTTTTTGCACATTTGATCCTCCAAATCTTCCTTAATCCATTCTCCAACCTACAAAACAAAACATTTGCACAAAAAGACTATTAGTTAATGGAATTTTTAGCCTAACTTCTAAATAAACTTAAATGAAACTTAAGAATATAAAATATAAACTTGGATTGCCTCCCAAGAAGCGCTTTATTTATCGTCGAAAGCTCGACGCCTGTTGGTTATTCTTCCCTCAATGACTCTTCAAGAGTCACCTTTTCAATTTTTCGGAAAACCTTTTTGCCTTGAGGAAAATAAATCTTCAACTTATGCCCATTGACGATAAAAGAATTTCCCATCTTCTCATTTAGAAGCTCCACTGTGCCATAGGGAAAAACTTTCTTCACCCTATATGGACCATACCATCTTGGCTTAAACTTTCCTGGGAAAAGTCTCAACTTAGAATTATAAAGGAGAACCAACTGCCCGGGCTCGAACTTGTTATGTAGGATGCGTTTATCATGCCATTTCTTAATTTTCTTTTTATAGAGAGATGCATTTTGGTAAGCATCAAATCGAAACTCATCCAAATCATTAAAATCTAACGACCCTTTCTCATCTGCCTTCCCATAATCCATTATCAGCCCCTTTACGATGGGATCCTCATTCTCTTCTTCCACTATTGAATTTGGGTTTTGCCATGGTTCATCCTCCTCCTGATTATTGTGGCCTTCTTCTTCAAGATTGTTTGAACTACAAGAATCCACCAAAAGCTTTGCATCCATGGTCTCAATGGAATCATTAGTAATTTCAGAGATGGATGAATCAATGAAAATACATTCAACCATATTTTGCAACTCTAATGCTATGTTCTCATCAATTTTAAGCAACTCAGAATTAGATATATGCATTAAAGAATCATTAGCAGTATTACGACATATGTTCATGGGATTGCATGTGATAACTGGAGTTTCAACAACATTCATGAAAAAACAAGTATTACTCTCCCTCGGATGTTTCATAGTGAAATTAACATTAAATGTTACCTCTTCGCCATTGACACGAAAAGTGATTGTCTTACTGCGTACGCCAATTAAAGCATCTCTAGTTGCCAAGAATGGTCTTCCAAATATGAGAGGAACCTCTTCATCCTCCTCCATGTCCAAGATAATAAAGTCCACCGGAATTGTGAACTTATCAACTGCTACCAAAACATCCTCAATAATACCCATAGGAGTGATGATGGATCTATCAGCTAGCTGAAGATTTATAGCCACCGGTTTGATTTGCTCACCCATTCCCAAACTGACAGCAATGGAATAAGGCATCAAGTTAATACCAGCTCCCAAATCACATAATGCCTTAGCAAAATATCTTGCGCCAATTCTACATGGGATTATGCAGCTTCCTGGATCTTTAAGCTTAGGGGGAAGATTTTTCTTCATTAAACATTGCCCAACCTCATTCAATTGGATTACCGCCTCACATTGCAAAATCTACTCCTTGTTTGAAATAAGATCTTTCAAGAATTTTTTATAAGTAGGTACCGTCTTCACCAAATCCAACAAAGGAATTTCCACATGGAGCTGCTTAATCATCTCAGCAAATTTGCTAAACAAAATCTTCTTCTTTGATGGCTGAATCCTTTGAGGGAAGGGTGGTGGTGGAGCAAATTCTGGAAAATTGAAGGCACTTGGAGGATTTTTCTTTCTCCCTTTACTTGCACTACCTTCCTTGTGTTCGGTTTGCTTTGGTGCATCTTTCGTCTCAATTTGATCCTTAACAGCATCTTGATCATCCTTTGGAGAGCCTTTTTTATTAATAATTGGAGATTACAATTCCTTACCACTCCGAAGTGTAACGGCATTGCATTGCTCTTTTCCCTTTGGATTAGGGAAAGTGTCACTCGGCAAAGTTCCCGCAGGTTTATTATGCACTTCATTTGCGAGTTGGCCAATTTGAGTCTCAATATTCTTAATGAGTGCTTTATGTTTCCTGAACATTCCTCCAAAAATCTCCAGTGTTTTGTCAGTACTATCTTGTCGCCGTTGGCATTTTCCAAAAAGCTTTTCCATCTTGGCCCCCAACACAGTTATAACATCATCTATTGTTGCTTGTGAAGTACCACTCTATGTGTTTTGTTGGTTTCCAAAGCCAGGTGGATAATTTGGTCTTGATGAATTATACTGTGGGCGATTTTGTCCTCCTTGAGACCACTGATTTTCACCGGATAGTTTCTATTGGTTTGAATTAGTATTCCGGTTGTAATTGACATACTAAACTGGCTCATTAGTGACTTGAGGGCATTCATCCATATGATGCGCTCTTTGGCATAATCCACAAGATGGCGTAACTTTGTTTGTCAAGGATGCATGAATACTAGCAAGTTGGCTCTGCATGGCTGTCATTTGTGCTTCCAAGTTGACTGTTTTATCTAACTCTAACATTCCAATTTGCCGTCTCCCATGGGTACTTCTTGGAGTGGGCAACATCGGCTCATTATTTACTATACGCTCAAAAATCTCTTCAACTTCTTCTGGTGATTTATCACGCAAATTTCCTCCAGCTGAAAGATTGACCAAATGCATAGTATCGAAATTGAGACCATTGCAAAAGAAATTTAGCTCTCTTCCCGGCTCCAACCCACTGTTTGGGCATTTATTAAAAAGCTCCCGAAATCTATCCCAAGCTTCAGTGAATGACTCATTGTCACCTTGACGAAACTGCACTCAAACCATGGAAAACCTGACCATTTTGAATCAAGTTTATAAAAGCCAGCGGGATTTTAAAGTGCTCTCCAGTGTCAATAAAAGGTGAATCCAAGTTGTCCATTCGAGGCTCATAATGATCATCATACCGATGCCGCGGTACCACTGGTTGTGCTTGTGGAATTCTGGAAGTGTCCCCCACTGGAGGATCTACAACACCCGCTAGAGGTACACCCACATTGGGCTGATTACCATGTGCAGCCATTGCTTCAAATTCCAATTTCTTCTTAACACGCAAAGTCCGTGCAAGTTCCGAGTCGTATGGAAATTCCGCTAGACCAAGAGATCTTGTTCTGGGCATGCAAAGAAAAGAATAGCAACAGTACTAAAAAGATGTAAGAAAATTAAAAATTAAACTAACACAATAAAGTAAAATAAACTTTCAACACGACTGCTCTCCCGGGCAACGACGCCAAAATTTGATGTGGAGCAAATACGTGTAATAAATTGTGATCGTGGTTGCTATTTACCCCTAATAAAAAATCAAGCTAAACAACCCCGTGAAGGTGATAGTATAGCAAGTTCGTTCCCACGAGGAAAGGACTGTGCTGAAACTTTAAGAAAATATTTTTAGTTTTTATGTTTATCAAACTGAAAATAATAAGCAAATAACAAGTAAGTAAAACAAGACGGTGATTTAGCTAAAAACTCAAGTTAAGCAAGTGTACTCCCGAGATAATATTTTAGGGTTACATAAAAACACACATATACACCCTATCTATTGTCATGCAAAACAAGAGTAAATACTATAACTCATGCCCTCCTATTAGGCTAAAGGCAAGGAATGATTTAAGCACTTACCTACTTAGATATTAACTAATTCAATAAACCCTCCTATATGGCGAAAGGCAAAGTTTATTTCCTTAATTAACCCAGAATCTAGTGCAACTACCAACTCAACCAAACCCTCAAGTTCAACCGCTCCATTAGGCTAAGGCAATGCCCGAACTAGTCACGCTCATAGTAAACCATTCCCCATAACTCCTCCTATTAGGCTAAAGGTAGGAATTAAGGAAGAATTAATCTAACAAATTCACAACCAACCCACAATAGATCCCAAACAACTCACTCTAATCCTCCTAACAGGCTAAAGGTAAGATTAAAGCAAGTAATCTCTAAGTAATTTACTGCACTTTAAGAAACTATTCATCATACATAATTCAGGCCTTAAATCATGCATAATTATGAAGAACACATCAAAACTTATTCAACAAAGACCATAAAATAGAACATAGCTTGTACATTAAGCACAAAAACCCTTATTCATAATCCCGGGAGCACAATAGATTTAGCCCAGCATGGCTAAATCAAACGTCATCATATTAATGTTAATTAAGCACAATATTGAAAACATAAATTAAAAAGAAAGATAACACCTTGAATAGAGAATCCTTGGAAGAAATCTTTGTCTCTAAATTAATGAAATCAATACTCAACGATGTTCCCAATCCGTACAGCTTCAATTCTCCGTAAATAGCTAACAGAATGAAACCCTAGCTATTACAAAGAAGTAAAACCTTTGCTTAATCTTTCTTTTGTCACACCTATAAAAGCTGTAACCCTAGCCCTATTTATAGTTATTCTATGAAAATATTAGCACATAAGTCCTTCATGAATGCCTTGTCGGAAAAGAAATTTCAAAGTGGGTCAAAATCGTAAATTTCCAAAAATTAGGTCGTAAACCTGTGTATTTCCCGACATCTCGACGTCCATGTTCGCGCATCAAAACATCCACGCATGTCGCGACTTCCAGGGTCTGACATCGTACGACGTCGCGGTACGTCGACGCGAGAGGGGTCCCGACGTCGCGCGACGTGACTCTCTGGAAATTTCTCAAAATTCCTCCAAAAATCCAACCAAAAATCGCATTTTTAACGTCGCGACGTGGAGGATCTACACCGCGACGTGCACCCACGTCGCGACGTAAAAGGTACTGACGTCGCGACGTGGAGATTGCTCTTCAATAATTTCGCGATCTTTCTTCCATTTTTCCTCCACTTTGCATCCGATTTGACTCCCGTATGATTTCCCTCTTCCAAGAATACACCATGTTCAACAAACCTACAATTAAAATACTAAAACGAATAAAAACAAACAGGAACGTCCAAAGAATTAAGTATAAACCCTACATAAATGGAATAAATTCACCTCATCAAATACTGTCTGAAATTAACTACCGTTCGACCGAACAGCGGCTAAGTTTGAACCTAGCAAAATGATAAACTAAACTACGAATTGAAAACTTCCTGTTAACTAAAGCTACTACTCTACAAATTTACTAACTACTAGCTTGCTATCCTTGTATATATAGGACAGCATAATTATTCAATTAAGTGCAAATCTACTCAAATTATACTACAATAAACCCACAAAATAAATGACAAATATTGCACCTATTAAATATCCCCACACTTAAAACAATTCTCGTTCTTAAGCATTTAAAACAAAACACATAATAGTATCCAAAAAAAATCAACCTGAACACCAAACTAACCTAAACTAGATGTGAGAAATGAAAACATGCAATGATAAACATCTGATTCACATAGAGATGCTAGATGTGAGAAATGAAAACATGCAATGATAGACATATAATTCACATAAATAAACATCTCTATATAATAAGTTGGTTTTATACCAACTTATATGTCTTATTTCACTTAGAGTTTGACTTATTTTTCATGCATTTGTGTGGTGTAATGTGCCGTTTAGGGCATTTATGTGGTTTACAACTTGGTGTGCTTAAATGGTGAAAAAGACCAAAAATGTTGAGTAAATGAAACAAGTGTGCGTTTTAAGTTGAAGAACAAGGAAAGGATTCAAAAAGCTTGAAATGACACTTGCGAAATTGGAGATCCCTTAATATGCTTATTGTGTGCTTTGGCAGAATAGATAGCCTAAATTCATCTGAGTATAACTTTCTCAATAATATTCCAAATGAGGAGATCTTGGATGTGCTGGAAACTATTTGAGTGTACTTATATTTTTATGTTTTAACTCTCTTCTAATTCTGTGTGCAAGTATGAGAAACGAGAGCATCTTTGTAATCGCTACTTAAGGTTTTCATTGTTGAGCTCACTACCACAGTTTGGTAGATTGCACATATCTTGAGCTACGGACCTCCAATGATGTTGATTCTTAAACCTTAGCAAGCCAAGAGAAAGCTCTACAACTCTTATGTTTATCACAAAGTCCAATTCAGAAGCGAAGACACAGATATATTGCTCCTTGCTGTAAAAGGGAAAATGCACGGTGCGCCGGCCTGAAGCACACGCATCAGGCAGCCGCACCATGAAACCAATGCATGGTGTGCCCGTATGACGCGCCAGCGTCAGGCAGCCGAACCATGAAATTCTTCTTCGGCGTAGTTCTGTATTTTGGCCATAACGTTGTCGTCCGAACTTCGAATTGAGTGATTCAAAAAGTTATGAAAGCTAAGACATAGGGCTACAACTGTCATGTTTTACATTTTTCCAAATTCACAATGCATCAGGGCCAGATTTTGGTTGGAAGTTGCTGCACGTTTGCACATTTGCGCACAACACTTGTTGCCCACCATTTCACATCGCCGCACAAATTGCTTGAAGTCGCCGCACAAGAGCTGCAACAAGAGCATGGGATCGCCGCATCAATCATGCACACAACTTCAGCACATACTACATGTAACTCATGCACAACTTATGCACACTCTTGCTACACAACTCATGCACAACTTATGCACACTCTTGCTACACACTTGTGCACATGCATTCACACACTTGCTACACATTTGTGCACATGCATGCACGCAGCTACTGCATACTCTTGCACACCACATGCACTTCACAGCATACTCAATGCACACATTTGTGGCAACTCATGCACACACTTGGGCACTGCACAACACACCTCATGCACACACTTTGGCACTTCACAGCACACTCATGCATTCACTAAGGGACAACACAGCATACACTTCACAGCGCATTTCACCCACACTCATGGGCACTTCAAGCACATTACATGCACAACTTCGGCACACCTATTATCTTCTCACTACATAAGTGCAAGCATGAATGCACTACACTAATGCACACAACTCCAACATATGTAACATGCATACTTATGCTACACTTGCGCATAATTGCTACATGCACTACTCTAGTGCACATGTATGCACACCACGTGCACATTATAGCATGCACTTATGCACATCTATACACACAATTACTACACATTTGTGCACATTCATGCGCACAGTTGCTTCACATTTGTGCACACACATGCACTAGTCCTAGCAACATTCATGCACACCACTCGCATGCACCACATACACACACCATGCACTACACCCTCACCATTCTTTCACACACGTACAACTCTACACAAGCATTCCAAGCGTCTCTTGCACTTGCCAGGCGCAACATTTGTACACATGCACTAACACAAGACTAACACAAGGAATAATACCTGCACAAACACATTTTGCATACTATGTTAAATACATGGCAGCCGCACTGTATGAATATTTTCATGGTGCAGCCGCCTAGGCAGCTGCACCTTGTGATTATTTTCATGGTGTGGCCGCCTTGGCAGCCACACCGTGTGACTATTTTTTATGGTGGAGCCGCCTAGGCAGTCGCACCGTGTTAAAATGCATGGTTTCCATTGAAAATTTTTCTAAGTGTTCTCATTCTATTTTCTTGCGTGCAGCATCTTGAAGGCGTTGTTTGCTGAGGCTCGTGAGCGTGTTCTCTACAGTGGAGGCGTGGTGCAACTGGGCTCAAAGGCGTGGAGCACGTTGATAGATTGCTGATGTGGCTTGAGACGATGTGCACTATTTTGGACAGTGTGTTTTATTCAATGGCATTCTTGTAAACAAGTGTTAGAGTTACGTTTGCGTACTATTTACGTTTTGTAACCTCTATAAATAGAGGATTTAATCATAGATTTTGAGAGGATCGATTATTCTAGAATTGTAACAGACTTTTGATTTTGGGGAGCGGGAGTTTTCTCTCTTTAGAAATTCTTTCTCTCTCTAGATTTTCTCTCTCTTCCATTTCGTCTCTGAGCGTGATTCCGATTGAACTTTTGAACCGAGCACGGAATTCTCATTCTCAATTAACGAAGTTCTTGACAATTCTTACACATTTGCTTGTAAATTCTTCCAATTTATATGAAAATAAATTGTCTTGAACTTGAATGTGAAGCTCGTGATATGAGAATGAAGTTTCGTGGCTAAATTGATGATGTACTAGGGTTTAGACCGGATGATTGAGTAATTAGACGATGGAAATGATATGCAATTGACGTAATTACTAAAGAATGAATTCATATTTGTTCTTCATGCATGAAATATGTCAAGTTTCATAACTTTCAAACTCTTGTTGATTGAATTGAACCTCGATTGTGGTCGCCATGCTAGGTTGAGGCTCGGTTGACCAATGCGAGTGAGAATTGCATGAAATGAGGTCTTAAAGTATGAAAATTGAGTCTTCTCACTTGGTTTACCTATTCATGAACTGAGATGCGGTCGTTATACCGGTGGAAGTTCATTGAATCATTAGAATAGAGTGAGGGGAGACTTTCTAAGGCTAGTAAAGACAAACGAACCTAAGTTAGGCCTTGCCATGGGAAAACCTCAGGATTTTCATGCTAGAGTAGCTAGTCTTGGGCAGTTGAGATGTTGCGGTGTTCAATCATCACTCTTAGGCCTCGCAATGGGAAAGAGTGGTGACAGGGAGTGTAGGATGACATGCGGTCGCCATGCTGATGGTATTCTATATTCCTAGGCAATTTTATCTCCTCTCTGTTTGTCTTGTGAGGCAATTGCATTGCATTCGAGTAGTCTGTTAGTGCAATCATCCGGCACCTAAACCCTAGGACATCGATTTTGTTACTTGATTTTACACAACACTTATTGTTCTTATTTTTTGCATTATTTCCTAGTTCTCTGTTTGATTAGTTAGTACTCAATTTCTTGTTATCTCTTTCTTGTGACAATCAGTAGACAAATACTTGAATTCATGAAACCATCCCCTTCCCTGTGGATACGATACCCTGCTCACTTCTGCTACATTAGTTTAGGGTTAAAATTGAGGCACACGACTTAAGCCTATCACTACACTTAGAGCTTGTTGGTCCCTAAGCAAGAAGAAAAACACAACAAAGACAGAAAACTAGCAAAAGAAAACACAACTATCCAAACTTTTACAAATCAAACATTACCCAAACAAATCGGAGTTCAACCTTCAATTCATATCTCAATCCAATGTATCAAATCTATGCACAATCAATTTCTTTCAAGTCAAAATATAAAGAATGTGAGCAACTCTCTAGGATCTCTCCAAAGCACTCAAATATTTTATAAGTTGGGTTCATCCACTCAAAAGTAATTGTATAAAGAAACATTACCTTGAAATTGCAAATATGTCAAAGATTCACCACAAAATCAAAACCAAACATGAATCAAAAGGTCTTTAGTTCAGTTGTAATAGGGTTAGGGTAAACAATGTAGGATAAGAAAGATAGATAAAATGGGTTAAACATATTCAAAACCAAAGTGCAATTCAACTTAACTAAGTATTTTTCCACACTTATCTTGTAAAGTCTCAAACTTTGACTTTCAAAACAACTCAAAAGTAATTTCAACATAGCAAATATTTTTTCCCGTGCTTTTATCACATATTTTCTTTTTCATTTCTTTTTTTTTCTTTTTTTTTCGCTGATGTTCTTTCATTTTTCTTGCAAAAATTGTGGCAAACAACACATATGAATAGAATACTACAATTGTGTCCATTTTTTTCTCTATCTCCCAATGTTGTTTAAGCAAACAGTGGACATTAACACGTTTAATTCAAAAGAACATTCTAAAACAACTTCATCCATAGAGACTAAAGCATACAATTCTCTCGCTTTCAAACAAATCAAAAATAAATCACATATAAGTTACTTAGCTATATGCACCTTGGTGGGTCAAAAGAAAGCTAAAAATTGTGAGGATATTTATGGTGGTTTAAATACAAAGAAAACGTTAAGGCTCAAAGGGGTTAACTAAAGGTAAATGTGAGGGTAGAGTTTGAAAATTAAAGTCAAATATTGGCAATCCTAAATGCTTTAATCATATTCATATTAAATTCTAACATTATGATTTACCATGTATAACAAAGAAAATTTTGCAATATCATCCAAGTACAATTAACACTCAACAAGAAATATTTTTAATTAAGCACCAAGATAGTGGTTTTTGTGTACTTAGACTCAAAACCTCACTTTAAATAGGCATAAATAAGTTCAATTCCATGTATTTATCATACTCAAAAATATACAAAGTTATGTGTATATCTAAAATAATAGATCAACCAAACTTTTCATACGAATTCCAGTTTGTTAAGTAATACTCAATAAGTAAGAAAGTTTGGAATCACAAAAATTGAAAATAAAATATTTGTGGGTTTTTTTTTCAATTTATTTATTTTTTTTGTATATAAAATAAAAACTAAAAAATAGAAGACTCGCTAAATACAAACAAGAATTCTCCCCACACTTAAACCTAGTGAAAAAGAAAAACAAAATAACAAGAAAAGAAACCAAATAGTAGCAGCAATAAAAACAGAAATAACAAAGTTTAGGAAGACAAGAAAGTATTCCGCGATGTAGGGAGTCGGGGGTCATATTGGCAAATGGTTCTGTGCATTGGAGAAGTGCAGAATTTGAAACCTTGACTTCTACAACTGTAGACGGCAATTTGGAGAAAAGCTTGTTGCCATTAGAAATTTTGGATGCCATGATAGATAGTAATAAAAGTAAATAAATCACATCCTCGCGAATATCAACAACACCTGCAGAAGAGATACGGCTCGAATGAGGATCTCTTGGCTCACAAAAAACTTAAAAGCTCTATGCCCCATCAGTAAAAATCAAGCCATAAGTTTGCAAGAATGATAAATCAATTGGGCTAGCTTACAAATATTATGTCAAATAGATCTCAAAGAAGCATTAGAGTATTGTACAAAGATCATGTGATTGAGAGAATAAGTATCATCGGTTGAATAGGGTAAGAAGAAAGAATTGATGAACAACCCACTTGGTCAAATCTTTATAAATAGGGCAATTACGTAAAACAACCGCTAGAACCACTATGAGGGCAATTGTAATGGAACCTCATTGAATATTTGATAGGTGCAAATAAAATTGAGTAGATTTGTGGGTTTATTGTAGTATAATTTGAGTAGATTTTCACTTAAATAAATAATTATGTATAGGAATTAAGGTAATTAAAATATTAAGGCAATCTACATGGAAAGAAAGAAAGAAAAGCAATTTGGAAGGTTTTGGGATCTTTTAGTGTGTAAAAGAGCAAAAGTTGAAAGAAAAGTGATAAGTCAGTTCTGTACCAACTTATATGTAGTGATTTGCTTGACTTTTGTGGTGATTTAGATATGAATTTCATGTGTTTCTCAAGTGTTGGTATAGTTTATGTGATAAAGACTTGAATTAGAAAGTTAGTAGAAAATGCATGAAAAATGGTGTGAATTTCATGGTTGAATTAATGAAAAGTGTGAGAAATGATTGTAGTGTTTTAAAGCATGTGTTCACACTATTAAAAGAACACAAGCACTTAAGAAATGCACATTCACACAACAAAAAGCACACAAAAGCACGCACATATGCACATGTTCACACTACACACTCAACACAACACAACTTCACTAAATAACAAATGCTTGATGCACCACACACACATACGCACACGAACTGCATTTTCTCTACACTATCAACACACACACGTGCACACACACCGTACATCCCATGCACAAACTACACATGTGGTCGTACTATTTATTTCATATTCGGCATAATGGAAAACAAACTTCAATTGAGTATATCTCTCTCAATACTCAACCAAATGAGGAGATCTTGGATGTTTTGGAAAGTTCTTTGAGGTACTTCAGTTCTTATGTTTAGACCGCCTTCCAGTTCAGTGGGAATTCATGAGAAATGTGGGCTTCTTTTTAAACACTCATCCATTAGTGGTTTCATTAATACATTTTGAGAGAATGCTTGTATCTTGAGCTACAGATCTCCCAAAATGATGATTCTTAAACCTATGGAAATCTAAGAGGGAGATCTACAACTCTTATGTTTACCACAAAGTCCAGTTTAGAGCCAAGGCCTTCAAATTTGCCCAATATTTGCACACTCTCACACAACTCACGCACACACACCTTGTGCACAACTCATGCACACACGCACATCTCACAAGTGCAGTCATACGGTGCGACTGCACAATACTCGCACACATACATTTAACAAGTGCTGTCGCACACTCCCTTGCATAGATTTCAGTGTTGCCATGTACAAGTAAAATGGTCATAACTTTGACATCTTAGCTCCAAATTGAGTGATTCAAAGTGCTATCTTTAGCTAAGAGTCTGAGCTGCAATGCTTATGCTTTATGGTTTCTTATATTTGACTTTCTTTAGGGACAAACCGGAGGAGAAATATGACTCTTGTGCAACTAAAACAAAGGTTGGCAGTTTAATGGACATGTGGCAAGGAGTTATTGAAGGAACGTGATTTTGAATCACGCATGTGTTCACTAAAAAGAGGAAATATAACATGGCCATTCTATATATAATAGGAGGGAGGCATAGATTCTAGGTGGAATGCCAGATCGTACATTCTAGAATAGATTTTTGGTCTCATTTTCTCTCCCGCTTAGTTTAAGCTAGTTTAGGTTCACTTTCATTGGTTCTCTCTCTATACTTTCTCTATCTAAAACTTCATCAGGGATTGAGAGGATTTTATTATTGGATTCATCAACAATGGTATGAAGGAAGCTTTTGGAGCTAAAAACTCAATCTTCTATCGGTAAATTTTTGGTTGAATTCATGAATATGCCTTTGTTCTTATTCATTGTTGTTGATTTTAGACCGATCATGAATATGATTGGCTAATTGTTTAGTTGCCCTGAGGTGCTGAGAACTTAGCTGCCTTTTGATGAATTGAATTGACACTTACATGATTTGATTACATTCTATGGTTGAATTTGCATGAATTGAGACATGAATTTCTTGAATTGAGCCTAACTTGCGATAACAACTGAAGCGAAGCTGGATTTAGAAAGTTCATGCATGAAATTTTGTTAGTTTAACTTGTGAATGAGAGCTTGAGTTTCAAACCTTTGCATTTCATATCATTCACATCTTGGAGGTCACCATGCTGGTGAGAGTGAGTGAGATTTATAGACAAAAGGTGTTGAATTGTTTGGAGCAGTGAGTTGAGTTAAACTCTTAGTTATCTACCTTACCAAATGATTGATCGGTAGGTCAATTAGGTGGTTTCAACTAGCACCAAAGCTTGTCCTACTAAGGAAGGTTAAGGAGCGTGAGAGATTGGACTAGGAGATGTCGCCATGCCAACCGACTCTAGCTATCTAGCAGTTTAGCTCTCTTGAGTTCACTATGAATCAATGTAGGTGTCAAGGCAACCATCTTAGGCAGCGGTTCAGTTCAGCACCTTGAGGCAGCACTGTGCCTTTTGTGTTTCAATTGTTTTTGTGTGTTTTTCTTATTTGAGTCTTCTTGCATTTTCATTCAACTAAGTCAATTAACCAACAATTTTTCATCACCTACCCTTTCCTATGGATACGATCCCTACTTACCACTACTACGTTAGTATTTACAGTTAAATTGATAGGTACGCGATAAGCCGGTTAGTTTTTGATGCCGTTACCAAGGAAGGCAAGGTTGTTGAAACTTGTTTGTTTTCTTGACTTGTTGGTTTTCATTTTTTGTCATTTTGTTTTTGTTGTGTTTTCTTCTTACTTATGTATTATTTTTTGTGTAGTAGTCCGTTTCATGAATTTTTTGTTTTTGGTTCAAGTCTACAATGTTTAGCTGGCGGCAAGTGCATGTCGATATTTGGATTTTAATTGAAGTTGAATATCGCACACCATAATAGTCCAAGTATGTCTAGGTGATCTGGGGACTTATGTTGAGCCTTTTCATGGTTGCCCACCAAATATGGTGGTCAACACACAACCAACACCTAGAGTATTTGGCAATTTCTCTCCACTAACATATCATGAACCATGGCACAACCAACAACAAAGCAATGGGTCTCATCTCATACAAGAGCAAAACCTTCTGTGGAAGACATGTTGTCTCAAATTTTGGATAGCCTTGATAAAAGAGAAACAAGGTTGGCTCAAATGGAAGAGGAGCTTCAAGGACAACAACAAAGAATTGTTCAAATTAATGCCTTAATGAGCAAAATATGGGAACAAATTGAGACACCAATTTAATATGCTCAAAGCCACTCACAAGGTACACCTCTAAATACTAAAACACCAACTCCTGGGGAAAAACATTTTGAGATGTATGCCAATGTTGTGGTTTAGAGTGTCCAATGGATATGGAGTCTATAATTGTTGAGGATGGCTTACATGAGTGCTCTGTCGATGATCCTTTTGTGCATGAAAATTTGAATTGTTCTAATAAGAATGATGTCTCTTGTGATGAACTTACTAATGATGAATTTAGGGCCTTTTGCTTTCTTAATGTCAAAATGGGGGGTGTGTCTAATGCTAGGTCTTATATTGACTCCATAGAATTCCATGAACAAAATGATGTTAAAAGACATTCATTAGATGCTTCTACCATTGATTGCCCTGTGAATTGTACAGAGACACATCTCAGTGATCATTGTGTTAGCATGAATGAAAATAATGTTGCACTTGATATAGAAAATGATAACATGATGATTGAGAGTTTTGTTAAGTCACCAATTCCTAAAAATGTGAATAAACACAAAGTTGTAAATGGTGGCCAACAAATAAAGAACAATGAGATACCTTTGTTACATATGCAAAATGACCCGTGTTTTGTTAAAAAAAGAAAGACTTAAGATGACCCCCTTGTTAGTTTAAATAATGAAGATTTAATATTATGTAAGGAAATAGCTAACAAGATGGAGAATTGCTTTATTGATGCATTCATTTTTGAAATTACTGATGAATTATTGAGACCATAGATGCACAAACTATGCTTGAGCCTTGGCAAGGTTTTAGAGCTAAATTTGGTGGAAGAGGAAACAGAGGTGTTTCCTACGGGGAGGCATACATGGTTTAGGGTGGAGTTTATTGGAATTGCTTCTCATGTACATGAACTCCAACACCTCTTTCCTAATAGTGTTCATTAAGTTCTCTATGAGAGGAAAAGGAGTTCATATGAATGAGCATCCTTCTGGTACCGAGGTGATTACTCTGAATTTTGAAGAAAGAGTCTTCAAAAATAAAGTCTACCTGGAGACTAAAGAAACCCAGAACTACTTATTTTTCACATTACCTTGAATAAAATATTTTGGTTAAGTTGATTTTTATGTTTATTTCATTTTGTTATGCTAGCTAAGCCACTTATGTTTGTAAGGAGATGCACTTGAGGAAGAATGCATTGGCTCATAGAAATGCACACATAAGGCTAAGTGTGGGAGAGTGGTACCATGGGCCACTCCTATGCTGCACACAATCATTTTATTTTACATTTCAAGCATGAATTGTGCATGTGCCACTTCTTGTTACTCATTGCACAATTTTATAGTGCGACACTTTTCTTGCATGCTATCTCCTTGTTATGTCTACCTTGCACCAACATGTAGTGTACTTGAGTGAGTGACTTTTAATGAGCCTTGTTTCACTATGTGCAGGAACTTCATCATACAAGTGGAAACTACAGACAAAGACCTTCACCAAGCAAACATTGAAATTCATGAACTATTAACACCAGGGAACCCTAAACCTATCTTTACTTTACATTGAGGACAATGTAAGTTTTAAGTATAGGGGAGGGAATGTTTGCTATCGTTTGTGTATCTTTGACTTTATATGCTTAGTCTCTTTCACGAATGAAATTTTTTGTGATGTGTGATGCAACGCATGATACTTTTTAGTTTTATTGTGTATGTTTTGAGCTTTTGCATGTTAGATTCCATATATGTTGTGTTTTTCATTTGTGTTTTATGAAATATAGGAAATGTGTACTTGAGCAGGAATAAGAAAAAAGTTTGTTATGCTGGGTTTTGTGTTGTGACAGTGTTCTTCATTTTTGCTCAGCTCATTAGTCTCTTGTTTGCTATGCCATGAAACAATTCATTCACCTCTTCCTTTTCAATTGTATGCATGCAAAACTTTTAGAGGTGGACTTGATAAATTTAGTACAAGTTGTCAGCTAAGGCATTACATTAAGGTGAGGTAGATATGCTATGAAAATGCTCAAAAGACATAGGAGGGGATCTATACGAAGCTTGTTCTTTGTTGTGTACAATTTTTGTGAATAAAATGTTCTTACATGTATAGTCCTTTGAAGACACACACGAATATAAGGTTCTGTGAGAAATGATATGGAATGAGAAAAAGCCTATGGCAACTAGGAATGAAAAGCTGTTAAGACCCTGGCAAATAAACAAAAGATCAAAAGCCATAAAACCCAGGCAGCTAAGCACCAATGTTCGGCAATAAAAGAAAATAATATGTGTTGAAAATGCACCAAAGTGCAAGAAACAAAATAGGGGAAAAGTAAAAAAGAAGCACTAATGTGCGAATAGAAAAACTATTGATCTTGTGGTGATATGTGTTTGTGTGTGTGGACAAGGGGTTTTTTGTGTAAAGAATGGTAAGTGAAAGTGTTAAGTAATGTGAATATAAAAAGAATAGGCGAAGTTGGAGAACACTCAGCACACACTTTCATGATTGGCATTTTGGTCTTTATTCGTCATCCCTTAGTTGCTAATTTGTGTTAAAGTTTTGAAAGTTTGAAGTTCGCTACAGTATTTGAATAAGTTCATTGTGTGTGAAAACGTTTTGGTGAAATTGGTGATTGGCACTACAAATGAGTGACCATGTGTTGGGTAAAAATAAAGAATTCATGGTTTAAAAAATGTGCTGTGTTGTTTAGTCTAGTGGTTTGCTTGGGACAAACAAAAGTTCAAGTGTGGGGAAAATTGATAAGTTGGTTCTGTACAGACTGATATACAGTGATTTACATGACTTTTGTGGTGATTTAGATATGAATATCATGTGTTTCTCAAGTGTTGGTGTGGTTTATCTGATAAAGACTGGAATTGGAAACTCAGTAGAAAACGCATGAAAAATGGTGCGAATTTCATGGTTGAATTAATAACAAGTTGTGAGGAATGATTTTAGTGTTTTAAAGCATGTGTTCACACTATTAAAAGCACACAAGCATTCAAGATATGCACATTCACACAACAAGAAGCACACACAAGCACTCACAGATACACATGTTCACACTACACACAGCACAACTTCACTAAATAACAAATGCTTGATGCACCACACACATATATGCACACGAGCTGCATTTTTTGTACACCATCCACGCACACACACCACACACACCACACAACTCATGCACAAACTGCACATGCGGTCACACTGTTTATTTCTTATTCGGCAGAGTGGAAAACAAATTTCAATTGAGTGTATCTCTCTTAATATGCAACCAAATGAAGAGATATTAAATGTTCTGGAAAGCAGTTTGAGTGTAATTTAGTTCTTATGTTTTGACCTCCTTCTAATTCAATGGGAATATATAAGAAATAGAGGCTTCTTTCTAAACATTCATACAATAGTGGTTTCATTGACAGATTTTGAGAAAATGCTTATATCTTGAGTTACAAACCTCGAAAATTGATAATTCATAAACCTATGAAAAGCTAAGCGGGACATATACAACTCTTATGTTTACCACAAAGTCCAGTTCTGAGGCAAAGCCTTCAAATTTGTCCAACAATTGCACACTCTCGCACAACTCACGCACACACACACATACACACACACACACACACACACCTTGTGCAGTTGCACCGCGTGACCGCACAACCCATGCATACACACCTTGTGTGATCTCGCCATATGACCACACAACTCACATACACACACACATCTCACAAGTGCAGTCGCACCATGTGACAGCACAATACTCTCACACACATATTTAACAACTGCGGTCGCACCATGCAACCACACTCCCTCACACAACACTCTCATAGATTTTCAGTGTTGCCATGTCTTAGAAAAATGGTCATGACATTTTCATCTTTGCTCCAAATTGAGTGATGCAAAGTGATATGTTTAGCTAAGATTCTGAGCTATATGGTTTATGTTTTCTTAGATTTGACTTGCATCAAGGACAAACTGGAGGAGAAATGTGACTATTGTGCAAATCAAACAAGGTTTGCAGTTTAATAGACACGTGGCGAGGAGCTATTGAAGGAACGTGATTTTGAAGCATGCACATGTTCACTAAGAGGGGGAAATCCAACATGGCCATTCTATAAATAAGAGGAGAGAGGCATAGATTCTAGAAGGAATGCAATATCGTACATTCTAGAATAAAATTTTTGTCTCATGTTTTCTCCCGCTTAGTTTAGGCTAGTTTAGGTTCACTTTCCTTTGTTCTCTCTGTGTACTTTCTCTATCTAAAACTTCATCAAGGATTGAGAGGATTTTAGTACTGGATTATTCCACAATTGTATGGAGGAAGCTTTTGGAGCTAAAAACTCAATATTCTATCAGTACATTTTTGGTTGAATTAATGAATATGCCTTTGTTCTCATTCCTTGTTGTTGATTTTAGACCGATCATGAATATGATTGGGTAGTTTCCTAGAGGTGCTAAGAAATTAGCTACCTTTTGATGAATTGAATTGATACTTACATGATTCGATTACATTCTATGGTTGAATTTGCATGAATTGAGGCATGAATTGAGATATGAATTGCTTGAATTGAGCCTAACTTGCGGTAACAACTAAAGCAAAACTGGATTTAGATAGTTCATGTATAAAATTGTGTGAGTTTAAATAGTGAATGAGAGCTTGAGTTTCAAACCTTAGCATTTCATATCATTCACATCTCGTAGGTCGCCACGCTGGTGACAGTGAGTGAAATCTATAGAAAAAGGTGTTGAATTATTTGAAGCAATAATTTGAGTTGAACTCTTAGTTATCTACCTTACTAAAGGAGTGATTGGTAGGTCAATTAGGTTTACTTAACAATAGATAGGAGCCTGCAGTTTCAACTAGCACTAAAGCTTGTCCTACCGAGGAAGGTTTAGGAGCACGATAGATTAGACTATTAGAGGTTGCCATGCTAACCGACTCCAGCTATCCGGCAATTTAGCTCCCTTGAGTTCACTATAAATCAATGTAGGTGTCAAGGCAGTCATCTTAGGCAGCAGTTAAGTTTAGTACCTTAAGGCAGCACTGTGTCTTCTGTGTTTCAATTGTTTTTGTGTGTTTTTCTTGTTTAATTCTTCGTGCATTTTCATTCAATCGAGTCAATTAACCAACAATTTTTCATCACCTACCCTTCCATATGGATACGATCCCTGCTTACCACTACTGTGTTAGTTTTAGGGTTAAATTAATAGGTATTTGATAAGTCGGTCAAAAAGATTTTCTTAATCTAATTTAGAAATAATCAAGGCTGTTTATTGATGGAAGACTCCTTGGAGGAATCAAATAATGAAGTAGAGATTTTTTTTAATTTAAACTGGGATTTGTATATCACTATAAGCAAAATGCGATGCTAGATATACCCATCACACCGTTACAGTTTATACCAAGAAAACAAAAATCTAGAGTACTGCTCCATTACATGATATATAAATTAAATGACTAAAGTGGAATACAGAAAATGTCTACTCTAGAACAACTAGAGTATAACTTTCTATCTCCAATCTACAATCCAATGCATTGTACATGAATGTAGTAAATGATGTGGAGCCAATATTACTTTACAATGTTAGCGCAGCTCCAAAAGGCAACCAAAGATAGCCAAGAAGTGATAGTAGCCAGGTTCTACTTAGCCAATGAAATCCACCAAAATACAGCAAGACCAAAGTATCTTACCAAGTATATGAGTGATTTGCAAAGTTCATGAATAAAAAAAATCACACTGGGTACTCATGGACTTTGTTTCTAGTCTATCTAATGTTCTCCATTACATCCATTCGCACCCACACAAGCCACACTCATGCTCTCAAGTCCAGTGCCTTCTCAAGTCAAACACTACCAGGACAAAACTAGTTTCTCCTTCGCCATTGTCCACCTTTTCCAAAAGATAAGAAGATGAAAGTAGTTGCCTCTCGCTTCTGCCCTAAGAAGCCTAGGACTGATTACCTCCACATCCAGTAACTATGCAACAAAGCAGTCCAGCTCGTCAATCATTCTACCCCTTCACACTTTCCACCTTTGCAAATAATAGGGGCAGAAGACAAATAACGCAATAGCTCTAACACATAGACATCACTACAACCAAAATCGCCAATCTCTATATTCAGCCGCTGGCTTCAACTAGTACTCATCCCACTTTCCAGGTTCCTAAGTTCTATCCCAAAGCAATCCTTCGTCGATACCATAACAAAGAGCAATTCTTTATAGCCCCTCTCCGATAGATGTCTCTGTAAGTAACAAACAAAAGCTGTCTTAGTTCTTCTCTCATTTCCTCGGACTCTCCTAACAGTGCAGCCATCCCAATCTCTCTAGCCTTATAAATCCTTTACCTTAAAATATTAGAGGACCAGCAACAACTAACACATGGGAGGTATGTTCTAAGTACCATTCGTCCCCAACACAGCCTATAAAGACTACGAAACAGAAATAGCGAAGCTATCGTGGTTCCGTGTGGCCTGGGCTCTATAGATCATCAGCTTCCATTATCAAAAATAGGATTCAAGGTCAACATCAAAATCCAAAGTCCAGTGTGCGTAAATCCAGTTATGTTAATGTGCACTCAATTCATATTTTCATCCAATTCCAGCCAAGAAACATGGCATAGACACATTAGTTCAACAATTCTCCCAATAAGATTACAACAAAATTACAGATTTCCAGTTCCAATTAATAAGAATTAGAAACCAATTAGGAAAAAGTTTGCATGCCTTAATTCTTGGCCGCATGTGGCATTATCCTATTTAGAAACAAAAGATTTATTTCTTTATATTGTTTTTGGAAGTCTTTAGTCAATAGGATTACTCATTTAGGAGAATACTTGCTATATAAGGAGAGCAAGTCAGTAATTAGTAAATTCGTAGAGTAGTAGCTTTAGTTAAGAGCTAGTTTTCAATTCGTAGTTTAGTTTATCATTTTGCTGGGTTTAGACTTAACCGTTGTTCGGTCGAACGGTGGTTAATTCTAAACAGTATTGTATTTCTTACTTTAAATTCTTTAGATTAATAATATTTTTCCTTTATGTGATTTGTTTATTTATTATGTTTTGTGAGTAGTTTATTTTCTGGCATAAGTAATGAAGCTTTAATTCTTAATTGAATTGTGAGGCCTAATTGTTCTAATCTAGTTAATGTTAATGAGTTTCGAAAGTTCTCTGTGTATAGCATTAATTACGTTGATTAATTAAATCCTGCACAAGTTTAATTAATCTTGATAATGCCAATAAATCTCCTATTATTTCACTAGATCTAGTAGATAGGATTAATTAGTGGCGAAGCTACTGTCTCCTTAGATGGGAATATTAGGCTAATAAATTGTGACATGCTGATACTGATTACAATTTATTAGAATTTGGTTCCTCTAGATATCAATGTTGTTTTAACATTAAATCCAGTGTTAGCTGATTCCAACCGGGATGTGTTAGAATTAGAGAAGTAATTAATTAAGTTGATTATTGTTAACTACCATTAACTAAGGAGAAATTGAGCTACGAACAGAGCTAATTCTCGGTAGCCTATAACTAGTTGATTCATGATATTAGTTAATCATTGAGTCGATGAACGATGAATAATTAGTTAATAAGGATTTACTGTTGTTGGAGCTTTTAATTAATTTGAACCTTTTATATTTTGCATTATTTTATTTTATTTTATTTCTTTTAATTAATTTACTATTTAATCACCTTAATTTTGTTCTCTGAATTAGCTAAGAAATATTGTATTTTTGTTCCTCGTGGGATCGACCTTACTCCTATTATACTATTTTTTATCTTTTAGAGTAAGTAATATATTTGGTAACAAAAACGACATTGCAAAAATTTATTTCTTCATATTCTAATCATATTATTATTTTTTTCTTTTATATTTGATAGACACAAATTATACGATTTATTTTATAGTCTTTTGGGGCTGAACTTGAATGGAAATTGCATTTAATTGAGAATATCTTGCAAGTTTGGGCTAATTGATGATGTGGAGCAATAGAAAAGGAAAAACAGTGATAGACACAAATTATACAATTTATTTTATGGTCTTTTGGGGTGGAATTTGAATCAAAATCACACTTAATTGAGAATATCTTATAGGTTTGGGTTAATTGATGATGTATAGCAATAAAAAAAGGAAAAAGATGAATTTGGAAGGTTTTGGGATCTTTTGGAGTGTGGAAGAGCAAAACTTGGAAGAAACGATTTTCTTAATCTAATTTAGAAATAATCAAGTCAGTGCATTAATGGAAGACTCATTGGAAGAATCTAATAAGGAAGTAGAGAAGAATAGGAATTAGGAAACAATTAGGAAAAGGTTTGTATGCCTTAATTCTCGGTCGCATGTAGCATTATCCTATTTGGAAACAAAATATTATTTCTTTATATTATTTTTAGAAGTCTTGAGTCAATATAATTATTCAATTAGGAGAATACTTGTTTTTCCTATATAAAGAGGGCAAGTCAGTAGGTATAATTCGTACATGGTAGCTTTTAGATGGTAGAGTAGTTAGTAAGTTCGTAGCAGTAGTGACGGCTCCAGACTTAGATACCGTATGTCAAGATGGTGGTTAATTTCAGATATTATCGTATTTCTTAACTTAATTTCTTTAGTTTAATTATATTTTTCCTTTATGTAATTTGTTTGTCTTTAATTATGTTTCCTGAGTAGTTTATTTATTCGGCATTAAAGTAATGAAGCTTTAACTGTTGTTTAATCATGAGACCTAATTGTTCTAATCTAGTTAATGTTAATGAGTTTCGAAAGTTCTCTGTGCATATCATTAATTACTTTGATTACTTAAATAGTGCGCAAGTTTAATTATTCTTGGTAGTGCAAATTAATCTCGTGTTATTTCATTGGATCTAGTAGATAGGATTAATTAGTGACGAAAATATTGTCTCGATAGATGGGAATATTAATCTAATAAATTGTGACATGCTAATACTAATTACAATTTTTTATAATTGGGTTTCTCTATATCTTAATGCTATTTTAACATTAAATCTAATGTTGGTTGATTCAATCCGGGATGTGTTAGAATTAGAGAAGTAGTTAATTAAGCGAATTCTTGTTAACTACCGATTAACTAAAGAGGATTTGGGCTACGAACAGAGCTGACTCTCAATAGCATATAACTGGTTGATACATAACATTAATTAATCATTGAGTCGAAAAATGATGAATAATTAGTTAATGTGGATTTACTATTGCTGGAGCTTTTAATTAATTTGACACTTTATCTTTTGCATTATTTTACTTTATTTTATTCTTTTTAATTAAGTTACTATTTATTCACCTCAAATTTATTCTCCGAATTAACTAAGAAAGATTGTATTTCCAATATTTATAGGATCGACCATACTCTTATTATACTATTTTCTATTCTTTATAATAAGTAATTTATTTGGTAACAAAAATGATGCTACCAAAATTGGCGCCATTGCCGAGAACAACAAAATACTTTAGATTTTAGTTAATTCAATTTTTTTATGATTTTTTTTCTTTTCTCTTCCTTGGTGTTTATTCCAAATTCTCTAACCCTAATCTATTATTTGATGTGGAGATTGAAAAAAAATTCAGTGAACAAGTTAAGGAAGGAGACGAATAAACAACTTCTGATTCTGAAACAGTCATCGTATGCCCAAACAGATGAACGAGGTAAACATGTCTTCTGTAAAAAATAGATTAGATGCATTGACCTCTTCAATAGAAAAATTAGTAGCAGGTTTAGGTGTTGTTCAGCAGAAAAAGCCACGTAGAATACACAAAAATCTTGGTCATTCTAAGGCTAGGTGCCAATTCGTTCAAGCGTATCCAATATAACAATTCAATACAATTAGGAGTTTTCATCCATAACATCATCACAGCCTTTATTCCAATACATATAATTTGAGTGGTGGAACCACCCAAACTTCAGTTATGAGAAAAAGGTGCAACATCCATCACTATAGGCACGGCAACAACAACAACAGCTGATGTTTCTTTTGTCCAAAACGATGCAATACCCACTGCAAGTTTAGGTACATCTCTTGAGAATTTAGTTGTAAATTTAGCTAACGAAGTTAAAATTATGCAGAAAGACAATGTCCCAACTCAAGATGATATGTTGCAACAAGTGATGGTTCCCTCATTCCTACACTTGGATGTGATTCAACGAGAAAGAGAAGCAATAATAGCAAGTTTTAATGAATTGAGTAACCAAATTACTCAATTATATACAAGCATCAATAAATTGATAAGTAATCAAGGTAAACTCTCATCCTAAGTGCTGGTTCATCCAAGGGAAGATGTCAATCAGATGATGTTAAGTAGTGGACAGAAGATTGAGGAACCAGAGGGAAAGATCAAAATTCAGCAACCCAATAGCCCAAAAACGGAGTCGTCATTTGCCTACGCAGCGAAATTTTAGAAATCAAAGGTAAAATATGATTTGAGTACATCTATTTCTGAAATATAAATTCATCCTCTTTTTTCAGGCAGGTTGATAAGGAATGTTAAGAATGATGATGTTATGAGCGATATTAGAAAAACTGCAAAGTTTGACAAAGTTTGACAAAGAATTTTTCCCCAAGAAAGATCAACATCCAAAGGATGAAAAAGTGGTAGTAGGTGAGAATGTTTAAACTATAATTCAGGAAAAAATTTCTCCCAATTGCATAGATATAGGTATGTCTGCAATCCCGTGTGTTATAAAAGAGAAAAAGTTTAAACGATGCATATTAAACTTAGGAGATTCAATTAATATCATGCATCTTTCAATATATAAGGGATTAAATTTAGGACCACTCTCTTATACTCAAGTCATTATACAACTTGTTGATAGGTCCATGGCATACCTAATTGGAATACTTGAAAATGTCTTGGTTAAAATCAATGAATTTATATACCCAGCTGATTTTTATGTGTTAGACATGAGAAATTATTATGATAAGAATTCTACGGTATTATTGTTAGAACAGTCACTCCTGAAAATTGCAAAAAATAAATACTGATGTGGACAAAAACACACTCACATTAAATTCAATGGTAAGTATATAACTTTCACTATTTTTTATGCTATGGATCACCCCATTGATGTAAAAAATGGTAATGTTATTGATGTGATTGAGACTTTGGTCCATGAGCACCTTGAGACTGGATTTTTGTAGGATAAATTAAAAGTGGTAGTTACTGAAAATTTGACCAAAATCGAGGCTAAAGACATGCAAGACAAGAATATACAAGATGCAATTATGTCCTCGTACTCTTCGGAGGAATTTCCAAACATATGAAATGTTGCCTCAAATATAACACACCATGAATGCAAGGAACCAAATTCTGAAGTTAACGGATTGAAGAATAGAGAGATCAGGGATGAAACAATCACATTGCATTCATTGGAGGTGTTTCCAAGCAACTCAGAAAGCTACAGTGTGACTATATGGGACCCTGCTGATAACATGTTCTCTTATATTATGATAGCCCTGGTGTTGGAGTTTAAATCAATGCTAAGCATATAAAATATAGGTTCTTGGGTAAGGGTAGACATGGCCTTGGTTTCGATTTTAACCAGAACCGGCCTTGCGGGTTGGGCTCTGAACCAGAACCGGCACATGCAGGGTCCAAACTGTGAACCAAAATCGGCTCATGCGGGCCGGTTACGGTTCATACTTTTGTGAACCGTGAACCAGCGGTTCAAAATCGCTGATTTTTTTAAAATATATATCTAACAGCTAGGATTTACTAGCCGTTATTTGATCTAACGGTTGGAACCAGCGGTTAACCGTCGGTTCACAAAAAAAATTAAAAACATAAAAAAATAATGAGATGGCCGTTGGATGCAACGGTCATAAACTACATTTTGACGGTTACGATCAGCTCTTTGTTTTTTTTATTTTTCTTCTATAAATACCCAAATTTCTTAAATTAATTTTCACACCATTCTCTCAATCTCAATTCTCTCAATTCTATTAATTCTCTCAATTATCATTTATATTATCTACTTTTCATTGTTATCATTAATTATTTTTACTCATTAATTCATTATATTCAAAATTCAATTCTTGACTTTAAATTATTTTATTTTATTCAAATCTTTAGCCGAATACTTTTTAAAATTGTTTATTTTAGTAAATATTGAATCCTCAATAATAGTTTTAATTATTTGACTTATTTTAATTTATTTAAATACTTTTATTATAAACTTATAATTCTATTTATCTAATTATTTATATTTATTCAATTACTTTATTTTAATTTACTATAAAATAGATAATTTTAATAGAGATATTATTGGTAGCTCACAATTTGGTGCAAACCAAAGTGAACAAATTTTTAGCAGTGGTGGAGAAATCGAAAGCCCCAATATTGAAGAAAGACTGAAATCGGATATGTTCAAGAAGCATTACATAAAGATATTAGATTCCAACCAACAACTAATCAAAGCGAAATGCAATTATTGTTTGGGAAATAAATTATATGCTTTCAATAAAGGATCGGGAGATGGAACTTTATCGTGACATTTGAAGGAAAAACATCCACAAGAAATCGGTATTATCACCAACCAATCGCAATTATCCGAGTTTGTTCCCTCTACTACTCCTCCTTTTAAATATTCGGATGAAAAAATAGAAAATGATTAGCTAAAATGATAGCCATAGAACATTTATCATTTGGTTTTTGTGAAAAAGTAGGATTTACTCATTATTGTCAAAATGCATTAAATTCACAAGCTAAAAGAATGCCTAGAACAACAATAACAAGAGAATTAAAGAAAATTTAGAAAGGTGAAAAACAAATTTTAATTAAAACTTTTTCAAAACTAAATGGTAGTGTTTCTATATGTTCCAATATTTTGAGTTATTTATGGCAAATGTATTCTTATATAGGAGTAGCTTGTTATTGGATTGATAGTGATTGGAAAATACAGAGAAGAATTATTGTTTTTTGTCATTTTAAAGGAAGACATACCGCAAATAATATATCTAATTTGTTGAATATTATTTTAGATGAATAGGGTTTATCTAAAAAAAATTCAATTGGTTTTGATAATGTTTCGGCCAATACGAATTCAATTAGTCAATTAACAAGTCTTTGTCAACCAATAATAGTTGAATTTTTTTTCATATTAGATGAGCATGCCACATATTAAATTTAGTGGTACAAGATGGTTTAAAAACACTACATACGTATATTACGCCTATTAAAGAGGCAATTAGTCTTTTATGGTTCCGTCCAAATTTAATGAAACTATTGATAAATTTTGAATGGAAAATGGATGAAAACCTAAAAGATTTAGTAAAGATGTTCCTAATAGAGGGAATTCAACTGATAAATTATTGAATTCATCTGCACAATATAGTACTTTGTTATGTACTTTTTTATGCAAAATCATATAGAAAATATTTCTTTGCATCCTAATATGTGGAAAATTTGTTGTAAATTATTACAACTTTTAAAGATATTTAAAGATGCTACTGAAATTTTATCTGGTGTTTATTATCCTAGTTCTCATTTATTTATTCACATTGCATGTGATGTTGTTGGTATTTTACAACAATTCAAAGATGACCCTGTTTTATCATTTTCTATATATGATATGTTAATAAAATGGTTTAACTATTAACGAAACATTCCACCTACATATTTAATTCCTTCTGTTTTTGATCCACGTCAAAAAATTAGTATTTTAGAAGAATATATTGCTGCATATAATACTTGTGTAGATTCATTTTTTTCTAACAATTATAAAGCTCAAGATACTAAGTAGATTATAGGAGAAGTAAAATTTCTTCTTCGTGAATTATTTAATGAATTTCATTCTAAATATGGTAGTCAAGTTCCTCTTAATATTTGATCTAATATTGATGGTTCTACTAGTAGTGCATCACATGAAAATACTAGTACTACATCAATTTTTTCTATAGCACCACGTAAACTTGATAAATCTATATATTCTTCACACAAAAAATTAAGATCCGGTACTGAGACTGAACTTGATAGGTATTTAACAACTACTTTTGAAGTTTGTGATGAAGATAGGGATTTTCACAAGTGGTCCGTGTTAGAAAGGTGGAAGGGAAAGGAGAAGGATTATCCAATCCTTTCTATTATCGGAAGACATATTCTCGCAATTCCGGCATCAACCGTAGCGGTGGAGCAAGCTTTTAGTTCAGGAGGGAGCATTTTAGATAAGCTCGAGTCCTGATTATTACCAAGATCATTAGAAATCGAATCATTAGCGTATGATTGGCACAAGGCATTTTCTAGAGCACAAGAAATGGACAAGACGATGACATTGATTTAGATTACGACATCGACATTTCCAAAATGAGCAATGCTGGTACATCTGGATCTTCAACTGGAGTTTTCTATTTCATGGATTTCGTCCATCCCAATCCCGATGTTGACATTGAAGAGTTAGATGATTAAAATTTAGTCAATTAACTTGTACTCAAATTACTTTTATAAATGAAAATTTTCCATTATAGTAAATGTTGTATTGTGATTCATATGTGTAAATGGCCAACTCGAAATTCGATATTTAGGCCAAAATTTTTTATTTCAATAATAAAATGAGGTATTTTTCAATTATATCAAACTTGTAAATTTGTACGTATTATATCAAACTTTTCATTTTTCTCATTCTAAATTTGTAAAGCTTTCAATTATATCAAACTTCTTATTTTTCACATTGTAAATTTGTAAATTTGTCAATTATATCAAACTTCTCTTATTTTTCACATTGTAAATTATATTAAACTTCCTTTTTTTCACCTTGTAAATTATATCAAACTTCTTTTTGTTCAACTTGTAAATTTGTAAATTATATCAAACTTCATATTTTTATTTTTTTAAAATCAAACCGTGAGAAAACAATACCAAAACCGAAATCGGGGTGAAACTGGAACCGTGATGGAACCATGAATCGGTGGTTCACAAACTGTAATTGTAACCATGAGCCCGATGGCCAGTTTAGGTTCCACCCTTTGTGGAACCGTGAACTATGGCCATGTCTAGATGAGAGAGAGACGCTGCCCATCCTCATAAATCAAACTCTCACTCATCAACATGGGTTCAAATTGATTTGGCATCCAAGAAGGAACAAAGCAACTTGTTAAGGGACTTTGACTTGCATAAATGATATACCTTCATCACGACCACCTTTGGAGCCTCCTCCACTAGTTTCTTGAATATGGCAAAATTTTGGTCTAGCCATGGACTTTAAACAAAGGCACTTCTTGGGACGCAACTCAATATTTCCATTTCTTTTTAATTTTTTGTCTTTTATATTTTTATTTTTAGTTACTTTTGTCCTAGTTTTAAAAAATTTGCTTTTATTCCAGTTAATTATGCACTTGCGACTGAATGAGGTTCCATTACAATTTTTGTGAGGCCAATGGCCGGTTTAGGTTCCACCCTTTGGGGAACCGTGAACTATGGCCATGTCTAGATGAGAGAGAGACGCTGCCCATACTCATAAATCAAACTCTCACTCATCAATATGGGTTCAAATTGTTTTGGCATCCAAGAAGGAACAAAGCAACTTGTTAAGGGACTTTGACTTGCATAAAAGATATACCTTCATCACGACCACCTTTGGAGCCTCGTCCACTAGTTTCTTGAATATGGCAAAATTTTGGTCTAGCCAAGGACTTTAAACAAAGGCGCTTCTTGGGACGCAACTCAATATTTCCATTTCTTTTTAATTTTTTGTCTTTTATATTTTTATTTTTAGTTTCTTTTGTCCTATTATTAAAAAATTTGCTTTTATTCCATGTTAATTATGCACTTGCGACTGAATGAGGTTCCATTACAATTTCTCTCGCAATGGTTCTGCCAGTTATTTTCAATAATGTGCTTATTTCTACCTATTTGAACAAGTGGATTGTTCAACAATTCTTTCTTCTTACCCTATTCAACCAGTGATTCCTTATTCTCTCAATCACATGATCTTTGTTCGACACTCTAATGCTTCTTTGAGATCTATTTGGCATAGTATTTGTAAATCTCTCCCATTTGACTTGTCATTTTTGCAAACTTCTGGTGTGATTTTTACTACTTACTTTTTTAAGCCGAGGGATCCTCCTTCGAGCCATATCGTTTCTGCAGGTATTGTTGATCGTCGAGAGCAAGTGATTGATTTCATTTCTTGATGTTTATCATGGCCTCCAAAATTGCTAATAACACGCAACTTCTCTCTAAATTTTCCTCCAAATTTGAAGCATTCAAGATTTCAAATTTTGCACTTATCTTGTTTTGAATGACCATTTGCCCATACGGCCCCCGACTCCCAACAGGATACGTTCTTGTCTTCCTAAGCTTTGTTATTTCTATTTTTATTGCTGCTATTATTTGTTCTTTTCGTGTTATTTTGTTTTCCTGTTTCATTAGGTTTAAGTGTTGGGAGAATTCTTGTTTGAATTTAGTGAGTCTTCTATTTTTCAGTTTTTATGTTATTTATAAAAAAACAAAAAAATAAATCGAAAAAAAAACCCAATTTTTTTTTCATTTTTTTGTGTCAAAATATTTGTGTTTTTGAGTTTCCAAACTTTCTTACTTATTGAGTCTTACTTAAGCAAACTGGAATTAGTATAAAAAGTTTGGTAGATCTATTGTGCTAGATTTTTGTATAACTTTGTATATTTTTGAGAATGGTGAACACATGAAATTGAGCTTATATGACTACCTAAAGTGAGGTTTTGAGCCTAAGCACACAAGAATCACTTTTTTTGTGTTTAATTGAAAATATTTCTTGTTGAGTATTACTTGTACTTGAATGATATTACAAAATTTGCTTTGTTGTACATGGTAAGCTACAATGTTAAAATTAAATATGAATATGATTAAGGCATTTAGAATTAACCATATTTGACTTTAGTTTTCAAACTCTCACCTCACATTTACCTTTAGTTAACCCCTTTGATCCTTAACTATTTTTTTGTATTTAAACAATCATAAATATTCAACAACAGTTTTTTAGCTTTCTTTTGTCCCACCAAGGTGCATGTAGTTCCATAAAGTAATGGTGCCTTATGCCCTCTTTGTTTGAAAAAGAGAAAATGCATGTTTTTTTAGTCTCTGTGAATGAAGTTGGTTTCAGCATGTTCTTGTGAATTAAAAGTGTTAACGTCCACTGTTTACAAAATCAACACTGGGCACAGAAGAAAAATATGGACCCAAATGTAGTATTCTATTCGTATATGTTGTTTGCCACAATTGTGGCAGGAAAAAGAAAATAATAGCAGTGGAAAAAAAGAAAAAAAGATATGAAAAAGAAAATCTGTGATAAAAGCACGGAAAAAAATATTTGCTATGCTGAAATTACTTTTGAGTAGTTATGGAAGTACAAATTTTGAGAATTAATACATTCCAAGTATGGGGAACTTCTTGATTGAGTTACATTGCACTTTGGTTTTCTTTATGTTTAACCCATTTTCTCTATTTCTTATCCTACCTTGTTTACCCTAGCCCCATTACAACCCAGTAAAGACCTTTGGATTCGTGTTTGGTTTTAATATTATGGTGAGCTTTTGACATATTTGCAAATTAAAGGTAATGTTTCTTTGTATAATTTTTTTTGAATGGATGAACCCAACTTATAAAATCTTTGAGTGCTTTGGAGTGATCCTAGAGAGTTGCTCATGTTCTTTGTATTTTGACTTGAAAGAAATTGATTGTGCATAGATTTGATACAATGGATTAGAATGACGATTGATGATTAAAATTTCGGGTTGTTTAGGTAATGCTTAATTTGTAAAAGTTTAGATAGTTGTGTTTTGTTTTACTAGTTTTCTGTTTTTGTTGTGTTTTTCTCCTTGCTTAGGGACCAGCAAGCTCTAGGTGTGGGAATGTTTCTATGTTTGTGACTATGTGTTTATTTACTTGATAAATAAATAAAACACAAAAAACAAAAAAAAAAGAAAAAATGAATAAATTATTTACAACTAGTATTCACAAAAAAAAATTAAAATTTCAACACGGTTGCTCTCCCCAGCAACGACGCCAAAATTTGATAGGTGGTAAATATGTGTATAAAATATGATCGTGATTGCTATCTACTCCTAATAAAAAATAATGCTAAACAACCCCTTAATGGTGTTAATATAGCTAGTTTGATCCCACAGGGAAAGGACAATGTTGAAACTTTAAGAAAATAATTTTGGGTTTCATGTTATTAATAAACTGAAAATACGAAATTAAATAGCAAATAACTAAAATTAAAATGGTGGTTTAATTAAAATTTAAATTAAGCAAGTGTACTCCCGAGATTATATTTAGGGTTACATAAAAAACACATACATACATCCTATCTATGGTCATGCAAAACAAGGGTAAATAATATAACTCACGCCCTCATATATGGTAAGAAGCAAGGAATGATTTAGGCACTTACTTATTTAGATATTAACTAATTCATTAAACCCTCCTATGTGGTAAGAGGCAAGATTTACTTCCTTAATTAACCTGGAATCTAATGCAACTACCAACTCAACCAAACCCTTAAGTTCAACCGCTCCTTTATTGTGGAGGCAATGCCCGAACCAGTCACGCTAATGCTAAACTAATCCTCCTAACTCCTCCTATGTGCTAAGAGGCAAGAGATAAGGTGAAATCAATCTAACAAATTTACAACCAACCCACAAAAGATTCCAAACAACCTACTCTAATCCTCTTATGTGATAAGAGGCAAGATTAAAGCAAGTTATCTCTGAATAATTTACTGCACTATAAGCAAATATTCATCATACATAATACTCACAATATATCATGCATAATTATGAAGAACACAGCAAAACTCATTTAACAAAGACCATAAGATAGAACTTAGCATGTAAATTAAACACAAAAACCCTTATTCATAGTCCCAAGAGCACAATTAATTTAGCTGAGCATGGCTAAATTGAACATCATGATATTATTAATTAAGCACGATATTGAAAACATAAATTAAAAGGAAAGAAAACACCTTGAATTATAAATCCTTGAATATAATTTTTTCTCGTAAAATAATGAATTCAATAAGAGATGATGTTCCCAATTCTGTACAGCTGCAATTCTCTGTGCAATAACCGAAGATGAAAACCCTAACTATTACAAAGAGAAAACCCTTGCTTAAAATCTCTCAAAGTTGTCACCCCCTAAAGCTATATGAAACCCTAAAAAAGAAAGAAAGAAAGAAACCCTAATCTATTCTAAACTATGAACTCCTTATTATCTCCTATGATGCCCCCTCTTGAAAATTACATAATAGATGGCCTTATATAGGAAACAACTTGAAACCTTATGAAACATTAATAAGATGATATGTTTTTGGGCCCTAACATGTAAGTAACAAGTTAGGAAACAACCCATAGCAAAAAGACATCTTAAAAACATCAAAAATTGAATAAACAAAAGTTATCACACACTTTCGGTTTTGGACGTTACGACGTCCAACTTGTGAGCCATGTTTCTATATAATTCCGACCGAATAAGAAACACCCAAAACATGAAAGTTGTAGCTATTGCTCTTAGCTTTCCAGTTGCACCTGAAGCATCCCATCCAAACATAAATTGAGAGAGATTTAATCGAAATACTAAACCCTGGCCGATTTTATCAGAATTTGTTCTTCATCAACTTTTCATGTGTTTCACTATGTTAACCCTTCTTGGAATCTCGACCCTCCATGGGATCAACTTGTGACTTATTTTCCACTCTATCCAAGGTCTCAAAGCATGGGATTGATCTTCAAAAATTGGAATTAAAACCTTGAACATCTTGTGAAACACGAAACCAACTTCTTTGTGACGAAAGGTACCTTTTTGGCCTAAATCACATCTTTCTTGATCTTTCTCAATATTTTCCTCTCATTTTGACATCCATGATTAATATCCTACAAAACACACTAAAAACACATTAAATAGCAAAAAAATAGCGCAAAGTATAAGTGAAAATAGCATATATAAGGTGAACATATTTCACCCTATCAATTTCCCCCACAGTTAAACCTTGCTCGTCCTCGAGCAACAAAACAAAACACAAACAAAACATAACAAACACTAATAAAACACAACATATACTCACAAGACAAAATGGCAACATTAAAATTTTTTATCATGTATCCAACTTTATCCATTTAAGCTCATGACAAGAATTATGCATATGCCTCAAAATCTAATGAACTCGAATGTCAAATACTCATAACATGTGTCCCAAAAAGTAATCAAAGCACCTTAATGTACATATTTAACATGTTGAGCCAATCATGTGTGTATGTGCAATAGGTTCCACCTCAGTTCATAACTCATCTACAATCACGCCATAAGTCAGGGTTCTAACAACTAAATCTTCATCTCAACTTTTCCTCACTAATTATATTAAATCATTTATTAAACGAATATTAATGAGGATTCGCTCGGCAAACTGATGAGTTGGTTTCATACCAACTAATATGTATAAATATCTTAGCTTTTTCCTTTTGTTTTCATGCAATTGTATGGTGTTTTGTGCTATTTTGTGTATTCAAGTGGTTTGTGATGTGGAAGTGTTAAATGGTATAAAAAAGGGTAAAAATGATGGTGAATGAGGTGATGTGTGTCTAGGTTGAAAATGAAGAAACTTAAAGGTGCTTTGATCGGCTAAATTAGGGTTTTGGCAGCTTGGTTGTGCAACTTGTTTTGAGTGTAACTCTTTCAATTTTAATCGCAATAAGGAGATTTTGGTGGCTATGGAAAGCTCTTTGTGTTTACTGCAATTGTCATGTTTTAACTTTCTCCAAATTCTGTATGCAATCATGCGAAACTGAGGCCTCTTTGTTGAGCTTGGATTAGGGTTTTGTTTTTAGGGTTTTATCTTTCTGCCACAGTTTGGTAAAATGGGTATATCTTGAGCTACCAGTATCAAATGATGCTGATTCTTGAACCCATGGAAAGCTTAGAGGAAGATCTAGAACTTCTATGTTTACCACCAAGTCTAATTCCGGGGCTAAGGTACATTTATTTGGCATGGACGTAGAGTTTTATGTTGAAAATGGACACTTAGCCATATAGTTGTTCTCATATATGCACTCACCTCACACTTCATGTTTGTATGGCACCTTCACTCACATACATTCACTCACTCCACACACACATTGCTGCACATATGCATGCACTCACCTCAAGCACTCACTCACACTAGGTGGCGAGGTCACCTCGTTGCAAAACACACAAGCACTTATGTAGGCGGCAAGGTCACCTCGCCACCATTTTCTCACCATAAGCACACACTCACACCTTGCGGCGAGGTCATCTCGCCGCAACACACACTCATGCACACACCATGTGGCGAGGTCATCTCGCCACACAAGAACTTCACACATACTTTGCACACAAACACTCATCTCGGCACGCACTCACATTGCGGCGAACTCACCTCGCCAATCACACACATCTCACCATTTCTCATGCATTATATATACACTTGAACATTCATCATTTTGGCTACTTTTGTGTGTTGTTTCATGGTGTTCTTGCATGTTCACTTTGTACATAAATTGCTCAAAATTGATGTCCTTTGTTTTTCTTATTATGAATTCATGAATTGTTGTGTTTTATTTCGTTATTTGCAAGATCATGCACTCATTCTCCATTCAATGTTTGATAAAGTTTCTTGAACATCATGTTTTCCATTCGGGTGAAGAATGCAACATTTAGTTGCTATGGCATTCATCAATTTCCACTTTTACTTTACTTCATCATATTTCATTTACATTTGTTTTGTACACAACACTCTTAGCCACAGTTAGTTCACAATGTTTTACACACTTCACTCTTCATTGCATTTCATTATTCATTCTTGCAAACATTCACAACACCAACATCACTCACACTCACCTTCACTCCACAAAACTCACAACACATCACTCATTTGCACATCACAAATCTCACAACACTCGCACACTTGCACCAAAGTGGCGAGACCTCTCTAAGAGGTCTCGCCAACTTGGAGATTATAATGGCGAGACCTATTAGAGAGGTCTCGCCGTCTTAAGGGTTGCATGGTGAGACCTCTCTAAGAGGTCTCGCCGTTTTGAGAAATCGGGTGGCAAGACCCCTTAGAGAGGTCTCGCCATGAAAATTGGTTAAAGTGGCGAAACCTCTTAGAGAGGTATCGCCATGTTAATAAGAAGAGTGTTTGTTTTGCGATGAAAAAATGGCAAAGTACTTAGGAGTTTTGCTTTTTGGTGTATGCAGGTGGTGAAGGCGCGCGAGGGTTTTGGCTTGAGGGCGCAAGGAAGCGGATGAAGGCGCTGGATTCGAGGCTTAAAGGTGTGAATGGAGGCTTTAACCGAATGTCGTTTTTTGTCTCTTTTCTTTTCTTTTCTTTGATTTTCATTCTATGTTATGGCATTACGGTAACAATGTAGTCAATTTACGTTTGCCTACTGTTTACGACTTTTGTAACCTCTATATATAGAGGAGATAGATAGTAGATTGGAATATTCGAAAAATTCATATTCTAGTTTCTTACCAGACTTTTGATTTGGAGAGCGGGAAATTTTCTCTCGAGATTTACTTTCTCTCTCTACTTTCTCTCTCTAGCATTTTAGCTCCGTTCTTGATTCCGATCGAGAATTTGTTCCGAACATTGTAATTCTCTACTCAATTAAGGAGGAATTCACGGTTTTGCTGTGAATTGGAAGCAATTGAAGCATATCATTTGGTAAATTCTTCCCAATTAATGAATACGATTTGCTCAGTGTTATCTATTGATATCGTGAACTGGAAATGGAACTTTGTGGCTAAATTTGCTATGTTCTAGGGTTTTGATACGGATGAAGTGTAATTAGACTATGTAATGCCTTTTACTTGACATAAATCATTAAGAATGAACTCATACAGGGAAATATTGCTTGAACCTTGTTAAGTCTCACTCATTTGAGCTTTTGTTGATTGAATTATGCTTCGATTGTGGTCGTCATGCTAGGTTGGGAATTAATTCATCAATAGGAGTAGAAATGCTTCAAATGAGAACACACGGTATGGTAAATGAGTCTTTTCACTCGTATTGCTTGATCATGAACCGAGATGCGGTCGTCATGCCGGTGGAAGTTCATTGAACCCTAAGAATTGAGTGAGAAGAGATTTCTCGAACTCTACGAAAACAGACGAACCTAGGTTAGGCCTCGCCAAGGGAAAACCTTAGATTTTACATGCTATAGTAGTGAATTCTGAGAAGTTGAGACTCTGCGAGTTACAACCTTCACTCTAGGCCTCGCCATGGGAAAGAGTGAAGTCAGGGAGCGTAGAATATGATATGGTTGCCATGCTGATCATAGTCTAGGTTCTCAGGCAGTTTGTCCTCCTCTTTGTTTTCCAATGTATGTCAATTGTCTTGCATTTAAGTAGTCTATTTGCATATTCATCCGGTGTAAAACCCTAGGACAACTTACTAATACTTGGTACCACATTTCTGTGTATTTTTCTTAGTTGTTCTTTGTTCTTGTATGTTTGTACTCGTTGTTTGTTTCTTGTTACTGTTCTTGTTAGTTACATCACTTCTCTTTCTCTGTTTGTTTAGTTAGCATTCATTTTTGATATTAGAACAATTGTTCTGAATTCTTGAAACCAATTCCTTCCATGTGGATACGATCGCTACCACCACTACTACAGTAGTTTCTAGGGCTAAATTGAAGAGTATGCGACACACCTTTCACAAATCTTTAGGTTCAGAAATAACACTCGTTTCCCCAGACTGTCACACTTAATTAGGGTATTTCATTAGAAATCTCGTGACATCCACCTGGAGTACTGTCTCACCTTTGGGTTTTAGACCCATTTTCACTCATGCAAGTTCTCCATTAACTTTTCGTTTAAGAGCAGTCTCGCAGAGGAGTAGCAATATGAAGCCAGAGTCTTACGGCTTCTAATCTCCATTATCATTATATGAGTTCTCTTAGGGTTATTATTAAAAGCAATCACATAAAGGGATGATAGTATGAGCAAAACAAGCTTAAAAATGCAAAAGCATTAAGTACAAACATCTATGCCAGCACATTTATTAAAGAACACAATTTAAGCGAGTTATATAAGTTTCAACTAAACAAAATGTTAAAAACACACCAACATACTTAATAATTACAAACTCGTCAATCCCCTCAATAGTTCCCTTAAGTGCATAAAAATGATTGACTCAAAATGCTAAACTTTCCATCAAAGACCTGACTCTGTCTAGATAGCATATTATTGTCCTATCCCATATCTAATCTTTCGATAAAGTTCAATCATCGGCAACAATACACTTATCACATAAAATAAAAAAATTATTTTGAATACCTCTTCATTATTATTAGTTGCCTATCAACACAAACAAAAATCATCACAAAAAACACAAAAACAAACGCTAAAAAAATAATTAAAAAAAATAAAAATGAATAAGACTTCACATTTACCTATTATAAGGCTCACCCTAAACATTTTCATTATAGCTCAAAGGAGTTCACGTCAAGAATTTATTCAAAATTAATAATTAAAAACTAATCAAAACTACTAAGAAAAGATAATTAACCATTAATCAAAGCATAACATCCACACTTCAATTCCAGGAAATTAAGCATAAAGATATACAAAACAACATGAAATAAATAACATGAATTTGATCCCTCCCCCCCACACTTAAAATACACATTATCCTCAATATGTGAGAAAAGAAAAGAATTCACCTATTATCCAAGTAATCTTCGGTAGGCATGTTGTGCGGTTGAGGCCTTGGCAATGTCTCAAGTAGCCTTCTTCTTTATTCAAACTAACAACTAAAAACAAAAACATAAAAACTATTAATTTAAAAGAAAGGTAAAAAGGTAGTTCTAGGTTTATTTGGTCCCTAACTAGACCTTGTTATTGTGGCCTTCTCCTTCAAGATTCAGAATACCTATCCCTATACCAAAAGAATGCTCTTTCACAAGTACTTCGTTTTCTAGCATAGGGCTTCTTTTGTAACCTTTAAGGAGGAACTTGAGCTCATGCATGTGAGGAGCAAGTTCAATGAATTCAACTTTGTACCACTCTTGCTCCTCCAAAGTAGGCTCCTCATTTTCTTCTTCCACCACTAACTTTGGGATTTTCCATAGTTTATCATCATTCCATGTCACCTTTTCTTCCACTCTGTTTGAACTACAAGAATCCACCAAAGACTTTTCACCCATGGTCTCAATGAAATCATTAGTAATTTCAAAGATGTATGTATCAATAAAACAAGTCTCTACCATATTAACTATTTCACGAAAAATATGCAAGTCTTCCTCATCTAAACTTACATGTTATTTAGTTTTGGGCAACTCTATATCATCAACACATTGAACAATATTATCATCTAATAAGGGTGTCTCAGTGTGCATCATTTTAATAACATCTATCATATAATTTAAACCATGAAATTCCATGTAAGATGTCAAAATAACACAAGAATTCACTATATCGGCTATTTTATTACAAATAGACATGTCTTCATCACATAAACCAACATAGGGGTCAAGGTGGGAGGTCTCTTCATTATCAAAACAAACAATGTCGGATTCATTTAATATTGGTTCATCATTAATGTATTCCTCTAAATTATCTACAACATGCAAAGATTCCAACTCCCTAGGACACTTTGAAATACATTCATCATGAGAATCATTAAACTCAAAATCACAATCCAGAGAAGTTGGAACACTATGAAGTAATGAATCATGTTGTGATATAGAAGATGAGTGACAAGCGTGTCGTTAACCTTGCAATTTTACCCCTAAACTAACGTAGTAGTGATGAGTGGGGATCGTATCCACAGGGAAGGGGGTGGATTCTTGAATTCAGAATTTGTTCACGAAATGTCACAAGAGAACTAGATTACAGCACTAACAAGTAAAAGTAACAAGCTCAACAATTTAGGTGTAAAACAAGAAGAGAGTGGATGCTCTAGAGTTTGGCCCCAGATGAGTGCACATTAGACTACTCAAATGCAATGCTATCAACACAAAAGCTAAACAGAGAGGAGATCTAGTTGCTAAGGAGTTTAGTTAGCACTCAGCATGGTGACCGCAATGCTCTCTACACTCCTTGTCACCACTCTTTCCCATGGCGAGGCCTAAGAGTGATGGTTGAAACCCGCAATATCTCAACTTCCCAAGACTCACTACTCTAACATGCAAATCCTAAGGTTTTCCCATGGCGAGGCCTAACCTAGGTCCATTTGTCTTCGTTAGTCATGGAAAGTCTCTTCTCACCTTATTCTAAGGTTTCAATGAACTTCCATTGGCATGGCGACAGCATATCAGATCATGATCACACAAAACAAGCAAGAAGACTCAATTACCATACGTTGGGTTCTCATTTCATTCATTCCGACTACTAATGGTGAATTTACCCCCGACTCAGCATGGCGACCACAATCGAGGCACACTCAGTCAATAAAAGTACAAATAAATTAAACTTAACAAGATTCAAGCTTTAATTCCAAGTATGATTTTGTTCTTAATAGATTGTGTCAATTACAAAGCTTCGCGTAGTCTAATTACACATTCATCCGGTTTCCAACCCTAGAACATAATCAATTTAGCTACAGGACTCCATTCTCAATTCACAATCGACAATTCACAATCCAAAATAATTCATTTTCAACATATGGAAAGAGTTTACCAATTAAATTGCTTCAGATGCTTCCACTTCACAAAGATTTGTGAAATGTCTCCTTAATTGAGTAGAAGATTACAATGATCGGTCCAAATCCTCGATCGGAATTGAAAACGGAGCCAAAATTCTAGAGAGACAAAATCCTAGAGAGAAAAAATTAGAGAGAGAAACTTTCTCTCTCTAGTTGAAAAGTCTGTTAACTATCTAGAATGATCTATAAATTTGGTTAACTAATCCTCTATATATAGAGGTTACAAAAAAAGTAAATGATACGCGAACGTCAAATGACTACATTATTACAGAAATGCCACTGCACCTATCAAATGATCCAGAAATCATCTCGATTAATGTCTGGCTTCAGGCCTTCAGTCCATAGTCCTCCACGCCTTTGGCATCACGAGCACGTCTTCGGACCTTCCATGTTCACGCCTTTCAAGAGCCTTGCACAAGAAAACAAACTTCAACACTTAGACAAATTTTAAGCCAGCAAAAAACAAATGCCATTCAAGTGTTTCCATGGCGAGGTCTCGCGACGAGACCTCGCTATGTAATTGTGTGTGTGAGACGAGTCCTCGTAGCGAGGTCTCGCCGTGTAAGTGTGTGTATGGCGAGGTCTCGTAAGTGTGTGTATGGCGAGGTCTCGCGGCGAGACCTCGCCGTGTGTTTTATATGTGTGGCGAGATCTCGTGGCGAGGTCTCGCCATGCATTTATGTACAAAGGTTGAGTGTGTGTTTGAAATGAATGTTGTGAAGTTAGTGTACTGAAGATGAATGAAATGCTCAAGATTGAAGTAACAAAAGAGTAACATGCAAATGTATGCAAGGAATGTTACGAAGATAAAATAAGTAATGCACAAACAAGAATGATGCAATGAAATATATGTACGGTGAAATGCATGTGATATGTATTAGAGTGTTATGAATAATGTAAATGAAGTATTGTGAAATGTATTGAAAATGAGTGCTAATGAAGTATGTTGAAGATTGAAAATGAAAAGAGTGTAAATAAAGAGTGAGCTAAGAATGAGTGCATGTGTGCTATGGTGTATGCAAGTTCCGAAAATAGCAAACCGACTTCTTGCAACCAAAATCTGGCCCCGATTCGTTGTGCATTCGGCAAACCCTAAAACATAAAAGTTGTAGCCCGGAGTCTTAGCTTTCCATAGCCTTTTGAATCACTCAATTCGGAGCTCAGACAAGAAAGTTATGACGAAATACGAAACTGTGGCGAGGAAGAATTTCAAGTGAAGTCGCCGCACGCAAGCGCGCGCGACTGTGCTGAACTCGCCGCACATTCGTGCGCGGCTGTGCTGAGATCGCCGCACATGCACGCGTGGCGACATGGGCAAACTCATGCGACGAGGTGCAGTGACGAGCATCAACTTCCAACCAAACTCTGACCTTGAGGCATTGTAAATTTGGGAAACCGTAAAACAAGAAAGGTGTAACCCTATGTCTTAGCTGTCCATAGCTTTTTGAATCACCCAATTCGGAGCTAGGACGAGAAAGTTATGGCCAAATTACCGAAGTGTGGCGAAGAGACAAGATTTCATGGCGAGGTCTCGCGGCAAGGTCTCGCCGCGAGGTCTCGCCTCACAAACAATAAGAACCACGAGGTCTCGCGGATTTTTCCTTTCGAATTAGAGCTCGGGGTCAACATAAGAGTTGTAGATCTTTCTCTTGGCTTTCCATTGATTCAAGAATCAGCATCATTGGAAGTCTGTAGCTCAAGTTATGGACAATCTACCAAACTGTGGCAATATGAAGTCAAGTATGAAAACCTGAAGTAGCAATTGCAAAGATGCCCCCGTTTCTCCTACGTGCACACAGAATTAGAAGAAAGTTAAAACATATGAAATGAAGTACACGCAAGGAGCTTTCTAGAACATCCAAGATCTCATCATGTGGATTAATATTGAGAAAGTTATACTCAAATGAAGTGCACTATCCATTCTGCCCACACATAAAACTAGCAAATCAAGCATGTTAGGGTTTTCTTCCAATCTTCACAAACATCATTAACACTCTTGAATCCTTTCCCTAACCTTTAACTCCAAACACACTTTTGATCCATTTAATCAACATTTTAGGTCCTTTTCTCCATTTTAGCACTTCCTAGTTGCAAACCACATAACTGCACAAAATAGCACAAAACACTACACATTTGCATGAAATATAAGGCAAAAGCTAAGTGATATAACACATATAAGTTGGTATAAAACCAACTTATCAATGAGATATAAGATGATTGGACAACTTGTACCTCACTATTGATCAATGTTGCATTAGATGAACACTCTTGGGATTCATAGTGTAGAGTTTCCATGAATTGTTTTACCTGTACCTCCAAGTTTTTTATTGCGACACCACGTTCCCTCAATATGTCACCTTGACTCGTTATGAATGTCTCCAATTGAACAATTCTTTGATATAGCATCTCCCAATATTTATCTAGTCTCTTCATGAGTTTACCGAGCATATCCTCAAGTGGCACTTCTATTTCATCCTTGAGATGCATTTTATTGTTTTGTTCTTGAATCGACCACTCCCTATTATAACTCGGATAATATCCAAACTCTCCTTGAGAATAAGATAAAGAGTGTTGGTCAAAATGATTATTATTTCCCCACGTGCAAGATGCTTGCTCCCTCAAATATGGTTCATAATCACCTTGATAATTGCATGCATTCCCAATTTGAGAGTGGCATTAATAAGTGGGATGATCACCTTGGTACAACCTACAAGAAACAATATTCATTCTCAAAGTAGCTTGTTCATTATCATACAAGTTCAAAGTTTCCAATGGATATTCAAAACAAGGAAAAGATAAGTAACATGAAGGTTCATTATATCCCCATTCATTGGTCTTCCCATTACCTAAATGGTGAAAATCTCCAAATACTCTACAGTTTGGTTGTTTATCATCCACTCTATGTGGTGCGTCAAAATTAATTTCGAAGGATTCCCCAAACCTCCTAGACATACTTAGGTAGAAATTAAAACTAAAAATAGATAAATAAATAAAACACAAAAAAATAAAAAATGAATAAAATATTTACAACTAGTATTCACAAAAAAAATTAAAATTTCAACACGGTTGCTCTCCCTGGCAACGGTGCCAAAATTTGATAGGTGGTAAATATGTGTATAAAATATTATCGTGGTTGCTATCTACCCCTAATAAAAAATAATGCTAAACAATCCCTTAATAGAGTTAATATAGCGAGTTCAATCCCACAGGGAAAGGACAATGTTAAAACTTTAAAAAAATATTTTTGGGTTTTATGTTATTAATAAATTGAAAATACGAAAGTAAATAACAAATAACTAAAACTAAAATGGTGATTTAATTAAAATTCGAATTAAGCAAGTGTACTCCCGAGATTACATTTAGGGTTACATAAAAAGCACGTACATACATCCTATCTATGGTCATGCAAAACAAGGGTAAATAACATAACTCACGCCCTCCTATGTGGTAAGAGGCAAGGAATGATTTAGGCACTTACCTATTTAGATATTAACTAATTCATTAAACCCTCCTATGTGGTAAGAGGCAAAGTTTACTTCCTTAATTAACCCGAAATCTAATGCAACTACCAACTCAACCAAACCCTCAAGTTCACGCTAATGCTAAACTAATCCCTCTAACTCTTCCTATGTGGTAAGAGGCAGGAGCTAAGGTGAAATCAATCTAACAAATTCACAACCAACCCACAAAAGATTACTAACAACCTACTCTAATCATCCTATATGGTAAGAGGCAAGATTAAAGCAAGTAATCTCTAAATAATTTACTGCACTATAAGCAAATATTCATCATATATAATACTCATTCAACAAAGACCATAAGATAGAACTTAGCATGTAAATTAAACACAAAAACCCTTATTCATAATCTCGGGAGCATAATTAATTTAGTCGAGCATGGCTAAATTGAACATCATGATATTAATAATTAAGCACAATATTGAAAACAGAAATTAAAAGGAAAGAAAACACCTTGAATGTAATCTTTACTCATAAAAGAATGAATTCAATAAGAGATGATATTCCTTAATCCGTACAGCTGCAAATCTCTGTGCAATAACCGAAGATGAAAACCCTAGCTATCACAAAGAGAAAACCCTTGCTTAAAATCTCTCAAAGTTGTCACCGCCCTAAAGCTATATGAAACTCTAAAAAAGAAAGAAAGAAATAAACCCTAATCTATTCTAAACTATGAACTCCCTATTATCTCCTATGATCTCCCCTCTTGAAAATTACATAATAGATGGCCTTATATAGGAAACAACTTGAAACCTTATGAAACATTAATAAGATGGCAAGTTTTTGGGCCATAACATGTAAGGAACAAGTTAGGAAATAACCCATAAAAAAAGACATATTAAAAACGTCAAAAACTGAATAAACGAAATTTATCACGCTGTTTCAGTTTTGGACCTCACGACGTCCAGCTTGTGAGCCATGTTTTTACATGATTATAACCGAATTAGGAAAAACCCAAAACATAAAAGTTGTAGCTATTGCTCTTAGCTTTCTAATGGCACCTAAATCATCACATCCGAACATAAAGGGAGAGAGATATAATTGAAATACTAAACCCTGGCAGATTTCATTAGAATTTGTTCTTCATCACCTTTTCACGTGTTTCACTATGTTAACCCTTCTTGGAGTCTCGAGCCTCCATAGAATCAACTTAGGACTTATTTGCCACTCTATCCAAGGTCTCAAAGCATAGGATTCATTTTCAAAAATTGGAATTAACACCTTGAACATCTTGTGAAACATGGAACCAGCTTCTTTGTGACGAAAGGCACCTTTTTGGCCTAAATCACATCTTTCTTGATCTTTCTCAATCTTTTTCTCTCATTTTGGTCTCTATGATTAATATCCTACAAAACACATTAAATAGTACAAAAATGGCACAAAGCATAAGTGAAAATAACATATATAAGGTTAACATATTTCGCCTTATCAGCCACGTCAACAAGGGATGTAAAATTTTTAGGTTCACAAATGCTAAAAGATTGATGAATGAAGAGCCAGCGTAACTTGACACAAGTTGCGTTGTGAACAAAATATGCTAGACTATACAGCGCAACATGGATCAACCTATACCAAGGTACATAAAGACAATGGGCATGACAACACAAGTATGTTGGTGGAAAGTTACAGCGAACAAGAGAGCATCGGCACAAGTAACAACAACCTACGTCGTGGTGAAGTGCTCCAAGTTACCATGGCGCAACACACGCTCATCCCACACCAACAAGTACAAAGAAGAAAAAGGGTATCTAGGTGCAAGTAGAGATAAACGAAGATTCAGCGCAACATGCCTCAAGTCACCTATGGATCTACCAGCCAAGAAAGCCACGGCATAGTCTCTGCTACCCTACACGAAGCTCCAGAATTGCTGATAAGAGGGTCGCGCAACCTACTGTAGGCTATGTTATGCAATCCACAGCACTGAATAACATGGCATGGCTAGAGGCAACCTATGCAAGATGACTCAACTTTGTACTTTTTGCATACTTTTTGCATTTGTGATTTTTCTCTACCTACTTTTTGGGGTTCAACTTGTATTCTTAACTTCCTAGGAGTAGTTTTTAGTATTTTTAAAAGTTGTAGTAGTATATAAAGAAGCTAGAAATGAATTTAGAAGGGATTTTTGGTGAACCATTAATAGAATTTGAGGAAATATTGTACTTTATTCCTCCCTTTTTCTCCATTAAAAAGCAAGGATAGAAGTGAACTCAAGGCTGAAAGTCACCAATTTTTGGGTTAAAGCTTGGACCTTTTATACAGAATTCAAGAGAATAAGTCATCTTTACTTTGATTCTACAAAGGGGAGGCTCTCACTCTTATTTTTATGCTTTTACCATTGAACTTAAACATGCTTTTTGTGCTATTTTCAGCCATGAGTTGCTAGTTTCATGATGAGCTTTTACGGGGGTTGCTTGTGGGTATTGTAAAGTTTGACATGGTGATGAACCTTGCTATGGGTAATATAAATGATGACCTTGCATGCTTGTTTTGAGTGGGCACACAGTAGTAATGCACTTTTGTAGACTATGTGTTACTATGGATGAATTTATTGATCTAATGAATAAGTCTAATTTGTGACATGAAAAAGGGGTTGAAATCTACAGCTACCATTCTTTAATGCTAGAGGGGAATACTAGAAGGGTCTTAGCATGGCTTCTTTGTAAGGTCACCTCTCAATGGAATACCTCTAGTTTGTAGTAAACCATAGCAAGGAAATTCTCATGTGAAAGGCTTGAATGTCCCATACCAATGCTCCCATAAGGCTCATCTTTCGGTTAAATTATTTATACTCATTTCACTTGCTTATTGTTGGGGATTGAAGAGGAAGGGGTGCATGTTTCACTCCACTTTATGTACACTTGGTATCGCTAATCGCCCACACACTCATATACTTTAATTATTTACACAAACTCTTAACAAGATTCCCCCCCCCCCTCTATGTAATTTTACCACTTTGCTCATCAATTGCTACATATTTAGAGTTAGGGTATTTGTTTGATTGGGTTACGCGACTACCCTCATAAAAAATTATCCTATTTAAAAACAAAAGATTTATTTCTTTATATTGTTTTTGGAAGTCTTGAGTGAATAGGATAATTCCTTTAGTAGAATACTTATTTTTCCTGGATAAAGAGAGCAAGTCAATAGGTATAATTCATAGATGGTAGCTTTTAGATGGTAGAGTAGTTAGTAAATTCGTAGCAGTAGTGCTGGCACCAAACTTAGCCACCGTAAGCCCAGACGGTGATTAATTCCAAATAGTATCGTATTTCTTAACTTAATTTCTTTAGTTTAATTATGTATTTCCTTTATGTAATTTGTTTATCTTTAAATATGTTTCGTAAATAGTTTATATATCCGACACTAGGGTAATAAACCTTTAACTATTATTTAATTGTGAGACCTAATTTTTTTAATCTAGTTAATGCTAATGAGTTTCAAAGGTTCTCTGTGCATAGCATTAATTACTTTGATTAATTAAATTTTGCGAAAGTTTAATTAATCTTGGTAGTGCTAATTAATCTCATAATATTTCATTGGATCTAGAAAATAGGATTAATTAGTAGTGAAGCAACTGTCTCAGTAGACGAGAATATTAGGCTAATAAATTGTGACATGTTGATACTTATTACAATTTATTAGAATTGAGTTTCTCTATCTCTTAATGCTATTTTAACATTAAATCTGGTGTTGACTGATTCCATCCGGTTTGTGTTAGAATTAGAGAAGTAGTTAATTAAGTGATTCTTGTTAACTACCGATTAACTAAGGAGGAATTGGGCTACGAACAGAGTTGATTCTCGATAGCCTATAAATGGTTGATTCATGATATTAATTAGTCATTGAGTTGATGAATGATGAATAATTAGCTAATATGGATTTACTGTTGCTAGAGCTTTTAATTAATTTGAACCTTTATCTTTTGCATTATTTTACTTTATTTTATTTCTTTTAATTAATTTACTATTTAATCACTTCAAATTTGTTCTCTGAATTAACTAAGAAAGATTGTATTTCCATTCCTCATGGGGTCGACTTACTCTTATTATACTATTTCTATCTTTTAGAATAAGTAATTTATTTGGTAGCAAAAATGACACTACCAAAGAAGAATTTGAAACCTTGACTTTCACAAGTTAGAGGACAATTTAGAGAGAAGGTGGTTGTCACCAGCAAGTTCAGAGGCTATGGCAGACACCAAGAAACACAAATCAATCACATCCTTGTGAGGATCAACAATACATGTAGAAGAGATATGGCTCACAGGAGGATAATTCGGCTCAGAAAACTTAATAACCCCATAGGCATTAGTAAAAATCAAACCAGAAGTTTACAAGAATTACAAGTCAATTTGGATAGATTTACAAATATTATGCCAAATAGATCTCAAAGAAATATTAGAGTATCGAACAAAGATCATGTGACAAAGAGAATAAGGAATCACCGGTTAAATAGGGTAAGAAGAAATAATTGTTAAAAAACCAAATTGTTCAAATTGGTAGAAAGAAGCACATTACCAAAAACAGTTGGTAGAACCACTGCGAAGGCAAGTTTTTTTATCGAATGTAAAAGTATATCATTGATCAAAAAGGTTAATGTACAAGATACTCTGGGCATCCCCTGGCTCAGACAAAATCATAATCTAAAAAAAATAAATAGTCTAGGATAGAGACAGTAGGGTACAATGAGAATCCTACCCGATACACGTGTGTCTTTATCATATGTACTATGTCATTAAGCCTAGGTGTTAGGCCCTCAAAATACAACCTGTTCTTGGTGTTCCAAATGTAATAAACTGTACATGCACAAGTCTGCATTGCTTGCTTCTCCATGTAGTTCCCCTTCTCTCCTTCTTAATCCACTTGATAGCTACAGTAAGAGTAGACATATCCCTCTGAATGCCACACCAAGCCCTTATCTCACTCCATATTGCTCTAGTGAAGGGGCAAGTAAAATATAGGTGAGCTATGGACTAATCCGTCGTTCCACATAAGCCACATCCCTTGTCAATATTAAAAAAGTCCAATCTGTCTCTAGTAAGCAGTATTCCCCTAATGGCTAACCATAAAGTGAAGGAATACATAGGCGAGATATAGGAGGTCCACACCATATTTGCCCAGATGACCTTACGTGCAGAAGTCCTGAAATAATGGTATGTCGTTGCACTAAGCCCTTTCTTTAGCCAACCATCCATCAGTGCCATAGCTTGAGTGACTGAATCCTCCGTAGCAATAAGTATGTCCTTAATGATCAACAATCTTCTCATGAGTGGCGAGTGATCCCTCTTAACTGAAATATCCCATATAGTGTACCTTTGTAAGTAAGAGTGGTGTATCCATCTTACCCACAAAGAATCCTTCTTGTGGTGAATATTCCATAGAACCTTGGACAGTAGTGCTACATTCCATGCCTTTGCATCCATCACGCCTAATCATTCCCTCCTTTGGAACAGCAAGTTCCTTCGAGGCTACCAAAGGTTTTCCCCCATCCCACAAGAAACTCCGACATAAGCCAACGACCCAGTCAATAACACCAGTGGGCACCGGCAAAATTGATAGCCAAAAATAGTGGATACCCTGCAAAATCGACCTAATCAACTCCAATCTCCTAGCATGAGACAGTGATGAAGCCATCCAAACCCCAATCTGTGCAGTAATCTTTTCTAAAATTGGAGCATCGTATGATATCCTGAGTCCCTCTACCACTAGTGCAACCCCCCAAGTATCAATTCGGAAAAGAACCCAAAGGTATACCAGTGAGGGTTAGAATGTCACTCCTAACATCCTCTATCACTTCTAACATCCTCCGTCACTTCTGCTAAGAAAACCTGTGATTTGAGGGTATTTGCACTCAGTCCTGAGACATCCGCAAACTGCTGTAGACAATCCCATAATATCCCCACAGAAACACGGTCTCCTTTACTGAATAACATCAAATCATCCGCATATGCCAAATGGGAAATCTTCATAGGGTCACATCTAGAATAGAAGTTGAAGCCCAACTCCTTTGTTCTCCTACAAAGCAATCGGGACAAGTATTCCATACATATGACGAATAAATAGGGGAAGATAGGGTCCCCTTGTCTCAAACCCCTCTTACCATCAAAGTGACCATGTATCTCTCCATTAATCTGGATAGAGTAGGAAACATTAGTAACACATTCCATAACCCAACTGACATATAAGGCCAGAAAACGCAAACCCTCCATGGCACTTCTCAAGAATACCCAATCTACGAAATTATAAGCTTTCCTTAGTTCTACCTTAATCAAACATCTTGGAGAGATCCTATTTCGGTTATATCCTTTGATCAATTCTTGAGCCAAGTGAATATTCTCCATCATGCTTCTTCCTTCTACAAATGTAGATTGTGCCTCATTGATCACACTTGGGAGTAACCCCACTAAACTGCTTGCCAAGATCTTGGAGATAGCCTTATATACCATATTACAACAAGAAATTGGCCGATAATCCCCAAACCTACAGGAATGGGTAGTTTTAGGAATAAGGGCAATAACAGTGTGGTTTAACTGTCTCAAGAGTCTTCCATTTACCAAGAATTCACTTAGTGCAGAGCATACATTAGTTCCAACAACAGTCCAGGATGTTTTAAAAAATCTGAAGAAAATCCATCCTGTCGCTATGCCTTGTCATTCCCAATATCAAAGATTGCTTGCTTAATCTCCACATCTGTTACCTCTCTTGTGAGACATACAGCTTACATATCAGAGACGTTAGGCCCTTGAGCAAACACCTCCCGATCCACTGGTATCATATTTTCCGCCCTACCATGAAGGCCTTGCTAGAATCCCAAGAAATCCAAAATCACCTCCCCTTTGCTAGTTGTAAGTGTACCATCCTTCCTCATGACTGCCGGGATATAATTTCTCTTTGCATTCCTTTTAACCACTGCATAGAATAACTTGGTGTTCCGGTTGCAATTCAAGAAATATCTACACTTTGCCTTTTCATACAAGAACTTCCTTTCCGCTTCTCCCAATCTCCAAGCTTCCTTTTTCATCCTCTTTACCTCCCTTTGCAACTCTCCATTAGAAGGTGATTCATTTAGGAGTTTTTCGTGTTCCTCTGATGTGGAGCAAATATATGTAATAAATTGCGATCGTGGTTGCTATTTACCCCTACTCAAAAATAATGCTAACAACCCCGTGAAGGTGATAGTATAGCAAGTTCGTTCCCACGGGGAAATGACTGTGTTGAAACTTTAAGAAAATATTTTTAGTTTTTTAATGTTTATCAAACTAAATAATCAGTAAGCAAAGAACAAAACGGTGATTTAATTAAAACTCAAGTTAAGCAAGTGTACTCCTGAGATTATATTTTAGGGTTACATAAAAAGCACACACATACATCCTATCTATGGTCATGCAAAACAAGAGTAAATACTATAACTCACTCCCTCCTATTAGGCTAAAGGCAAGGAATGAATTAAGCACTTACCTACTTAGATATTAACTAATTCAATAAACCCTCCTATTAGGCTAAAGGTAAGGTTTACTTCCTTAATTAATCCGGAATCTAATGCAACTAACCAACTCAACCAAACCCTCAAGTTCAACCGCTCAATTAGGCTAAGGCAACGCTCGAACCAGTCACGCTAATGCTAAACTAATCCCCCAAATTCCTCCAATTAGGCTAAAGGTAAGAATTAAGGAAGAATTAATCTAACAAATTCACAACCAACCCACAATAGATCCCAAACAACCTACTCTAATCCTCCTATCAGGCTAAAGGTAAGATTAAAGCAAGTAATCTCTAAGTAATTTACTGCACTTTAAGAAAATATTCATCATACATAATCCGGCCAAAATCATGCATAATTATGAAGAACACAGCAAAACTTACTTCACAAAGACCAAAAGATAGAACTTAGTATGTAAATTAAGCACACAAACCCATATTCATAATCCCGGGAGCACAATAGATTTAGCCAAGCATGGCTAAATCAAACATCATCATGATATTAATATTTAAGCACAATATTGAAAACATAAATTAAAAAGAAAGATAACACCTTGAATAGAGAATCCGTAGATGAAATTTTTGTCTCTAAATTAATGAAATCAATACTCAACGATGTTCCCAATCCGTACAGCTTCAATTCTCCATGAATAGCTAAAAAAATGAAACCCTAGCTATTACAAAGAAATAAAACCCTTGCTCAAGCTCTCTCAAAGTTGTCACACCCTAAAATATGTAAACCCTAGCCTTATTTATAGTAATTCTATGAAGATATTTGCTAATAAGTCTTTAATGGACGCCTTGTTGAAAACGGAAACCCAAATTGGGCCAAAATCGTAAATTTCCAAAAATTAGGTCGTAAACCTGCGTATTTCTCGACGTCGCGACGTCCATGGTCATGCGTAAAAACGTCCACGCACGTCGCGACGTGGAGGGTTTGACGTCGCGACTTCGCGGCACGTCGCGACGTGGGAGGGGTCCCGACGTCGCGACGTATCTCACTGGAAATTTCTCAAAACTTGTACAAAAATTCAACCAAAAATCGCATTTTTAACGTCGCGACGTGGAGGATCTTCAGCACGACGTGCACCCACGTCGCGACGTGAAGGGTCTGATGTCGCGACGTGTAGATTTTTCTTCAACAATTTCGCGATCTTTCTTCCATTTTTCCTCCACTTTGCAACCGATTTGACTCCTTTGTGATTTCCCTCTTCCAAGAACACACCATGGTCAACAAACCTACAATTAAAACACTAAAACGAATAAAAACGAACAAGAACGACCAAAGAATTAAGTATAAACCCTACATAATCGGTGAATAAATTCACCTTATCATCCTCCAATTCTTCCCTAGCTCTATCCACCTTAGAGGAGATATGCTGGTAATGGAGGCAATTCAAGTCATTAAGTGGCGCTTTAAGACTCTTCAACTTTCGACATAGCATATATTGCTTCATACCGTAGCAAGCTAGTCCCCAAGCCATTTGTACTACCTCTGGATATAAAATATGATCACTCCACATTTCATAGAACTGGAACATACTCTTTCCACAATGTGGTCCCCCACTGCGACAATAGAAGGGGAGTGGTCTGATATATATTTCAAGTTGAGGAAGTTGGCATAAACATGACATCCAATTAGGACCAAGCATTGTTTACCATTACTCAATCCAGCTTGGACCACACCACCCTATTGGACCAAGTAAGATGATTCCTAATAGATGGCATATCTATAAGGCCTAAAGATAACACACACTCTCGAAAATCCCTAGTCTTATACGGTGAAATCAAGGATCCATTTACACGTTCATTATCAAATAACACATTATTAAAATCCCACATTAACATCCATAGACTTCCCCTTGCCAAATTCAAGGACAATAGTGAACTCCATAGCGATCGCCAAGTGAAAATAGAATGAAAGCCATAAATAAATGTCACAAGAAAAGTAAAAGATGTTACCTTTCATGTGACGGAGAGGTGAATTAATTGAGAATGCATATCCAAAATAAAGACATCCAACTTTTAGGGGTTCCACAATACAATAATTCGGTCAAGTTGTTAATAGGAAAAGTTGTTGCATTGTTGCCACCCTTGGAACTTCAATCTCATCAACGCATCAACCTTGTTCTTCTCCATTCTGCACTCTATAACTCAAAAAATATCCAAGTTATACTCTTTCAACTTTTTGGAAACCTCTTTTTTTTTAGGGGTGAGTTAAACCCCCTTTATATTCCATGCTCTTATCTTCATTAATGGTGGTAACAGCCTCCCCCTTTGCCCTTGCCTTGGCCCTTAGACTTCTTAGCTTTCCCTTTAGGTGCAAGTTTAGAAGCCTCCACCTTCTCTGCCGTTGACGCCATGTCTCCTCAAATGGAGGATAGGCTAGCCAAGTTCCCATTTGGCATTCTCTCAAGGTCACCAAGTATTAGGTCTTGCCCTACCCTACTAGGCGAAGTGGAAGTCTCCTCAGATATAGGTTGATCCTCCTCTACCGGTGCTTTACTCTTGTCCTTGGGTAGAGGTATGTCTATATGGCGTTCATTATTTGTCACCGATATGATCTCCTTTCCTTGACTAATCGGTACCTCCTCCACTTGTTCCACAAAATTTACCTCATTTCCCATCTTCAACAAAGTCACATTCACTCTTGATCGTCCGTGTTCCTTTTGCACCTTATGCATAGTTTGGCCAAGTGTATTGGCCTCGAGTTTCTCCACATGAGTCTCCACTCCCTCTTCTTTGGGCAGCTCCATCATCTTTCCCTTTGATCGAGATCTCTCCCTGTTCTTATCCGCCTTGCCTCTACAATGCTCCACGTCATGACCCACAAGTCGGCAAGTGGTACAAAACCTAGGCTTCCTCTCAAATAGGACCTTTTGGTTTCACATAGTTCCATTTGGCAACTCAAAGCTGATCCTCTTAGCCAACGTCTTAGTAACATCTACTTCCACCAAAATTCTTGCATATGAGGTCCTTAACATGGTGGCGGTGCACTCATCCGTTGCTATCGGTTCACCAACATATGATGCAAGCTTCCCTAGGGCAACCTCACTCCAACAATCAAGAGGTAACCTGGGGAAACAAATCCAAGTTGGAATAGATCCAAAAGAGTTGTCATTGAATGTAAAAAAATGATGGCATATACTTCAATAGCCACGGTATATCAAAAGTTACATAACGGCCATTCTCCAACACCTTGTCCCTATCTTGTTCATTCTCAAACCAAAAAACCATCCACCCACTTTCATGAATTGAAAACTTGTGATGTATGTTCCAAGCTGTCTAGACCTCATGTATATCCTTCAAACCAGGAAACCAGCCTAGCACATAACCTATTAGGACCCAAAACCCTTACGTCATGACCCTTCAACCCTTTCTCGTCCTCATGCAATTTTTTCAGTTTGAAACTCCTACTAACCTGCTTGTGATCTTTGAAGAGTACATCCCAAGTAGGCTTGGAATTTTCGTCTGGCAGTGGTGGCCCTGCCCTACCTTTTGATCTGGCAGTTGGCGTTGGTACAACTTTGATTTGCACGGCATCCCCATGTGTACCTGAGTAATCCGACCAGTTTGTCAAGCCCAATCTAACCAGTTTCAAATCCCAATAAATTTGGCAGTAATCAATCTGCGTACACTCCTAGAAATCTGGCAGAATTCCCTCTATATAGAAGTTCAACTTGGAAAGAAAACCAATAAGGAAATTGGACAGCAATCAATTTCTGTACGCTCCTAGAAATCAGGCAGAATTCCCTCTATATAGAAGTCCAACTTGGAAAGAAAACCAATAAGGAACCTAGACAGAATCACGTCAGAATACACACAGCTGAACAAGCTCAAAAATTTCTGGACAATCACCAAAATTTCTAGGCAGAAACAAATGACCATAATCTACCGAGTGAACTTCACTTCCGATGTGCAATATCTGAATAGACAGGAACAACCAATCTGCACACTTCACTTCAGTTGTACCCCAATACTCAAAGTAGAATTCCAATAATAATCCACCGGCAGAATTACAGCTCCAATAGGAAATCAGTAGCCCACAATCTCCAAATCCAATTAATATCCACCATGAAATCAGTAACTAGAACACCAAGAAATCCAGGTAAAACAGTAGCTAGAATTACAATAAATTTCCAAGGAAATCCAAGAAACTCAAAGAAAAAATCAACTAAACCAAATCAGCCTATGAGTAATTTAGTTTAATGATTGATGATATTCTTAGTATAATTATCACTACGAAAAGCTCGTAATTAACTGATGAAATGAAAAGAGAAAGCACCCCCTGAATTGAGAGTTGAAAGCACTTCTCTCTAACTTTCTCTTTGCTCCGTGTTCATGTTTTTTATTTGTGAGGGCAATTTTAATTAAACCTCAGTCAACCTCAAGTACCATTAACCTAAAACAAAAGCAAATTTATTAAAACTATTGCAAGAAAAGAAAAAGTAAAATAGTAAAAATGAAAATTAAAGAAAATAGAAGATTGGGTTGCCTCCCAACAAGCACCTTTATTTAAAGTCCTTTTCCAGACCAAAAATTACACCAATTTCATTGACTAGTGAAGGAAGCTCCAAAAGTGGTCATGATGAAGGTACATCTTTTATGCAAGTCAAAGTCCCTCCACAAGTAACTTTGTGCCTCCTTTGATGCCAAATCACTTTGAACCCTTGGTATTGAGGGATAGTTTAATTTATAAGGATGGGCATCGACTCTCATTCACCCAAGGGCGTATATTTTATATGCTCAGTAATTGATTTAAACTCCAACACCAGGGCTAGCAAAATAGAAGAAAACAGGTTATTAGTAGGATCATGTATGGTTACACAGGATCTTTCTAGGTTGCTTGGAAACACTTCCAGTGAATGCAATGTTATTTTTTTATTCTGATATCTCCATTCTTCAATTCTTGAACTTCAAAATCTGGTTCCTTGGATTCATGGAGTAATGTACTCTCAATAACAGTCGGTATGCTTGAAAATTCCTCCAAATAGTACAATGATATAATTGAATCTTGTATATCATTGTCTTGCATGTCTTTAGCCTCAATTTTGGTCAGACTTTTAGCAACCGCCACCTTTAATTTATCCTACAAATATTCAGTTTCAAGGTGCTCTTGGACCAAAGGCTCAATCACATCAATAACATTACCATTCTTTACATCAATGAGGTGATCCATAGCATCAAAAATAGTTAAAGGTATATACTCTATATCGAATTTACATGTGAGTGTGTCTTTATCCACATCAATATTTGTTTTTGCAATTTTCAGAAGTGACTCTTCTAACAATAATACCGTAGAATTCTTATCATAAGAATTTCTCATGTCTAACACATAAAAATCAACTGGGTATATGAATTCATTGACTTAACAAAGACATTTTCAAGTATTCTAATTGGGTATGCCAAGGACCTATCAGCAAGTTGTATAATGACTTGAGTATCAGAGAGTGGTCTTAAATTTAATCTCATATATGTTGAAAGAGGCATGATATTAATTGAATCTTTTAAGTCTAATATGCATCATTCAACCCTTTTCTCTTTTGTAACACATGTGATTGCAGACATACTTGGGTTTTTGCAATTGAGAGGAATATTTTCCTGAATTACAGTTGAAAAGTTCTCATCTAATACCACTTTTTCATCCTTTGGATGTTGATTTTTCTTGGGGGGAAATTTTGTCAAACTTTGCACACTTTGGAGTTTTTCTAATATCGCTCATAACGTCATCATTCTTAACATTCCTTATCAACCTTGCAGGAAAAGGAGGATGAACTTTAATTTCAAGAAATAGGTGTATTCAAATCATATTTTACCTCTGATTTTTGAAATTTCATTGTGTGGCCAAACGACGACTCCATTTTTGAGCTGTTGGGTTGCTGAATTTCGATCTTTGCATCTGGTTTCTCAATCTTCTGCCCACTACTTAACATCATCTGATTGACGTCTTCCCTTGGATTAACTAGCACTTGAGATGAGAGTTTGTCTTGATTACTTATCAAGTTATTGATGCTTATATTTTATTGAGTAATTTGGTTAATTAATTCATTGAAACTTGCCATTGTTGCTTCTCTTTCTTGTTGCATCACATCTAAGTGTGGGTAGAATTGAACCATATCTTGTTGCAACATATCATCTTGGGTTGGCATACTGTCTTTCTGCATAATTTTAACTACATTAGCTAAATTTGCAACCAAATCCTCAAGAGATGTACCTAGAATTGTAGTAGATATTGCATTTTTTTGGGCAAAAGAAACCATCGGTTATTACTGTATTTGCCATGTCCATAGTGATGGTGGCTGCAGCGCCTTATTTTCATAACTGAAGTTTAAGTACTTCCACTACTCCGAATTGTATGTACTGGAATAATAGTTGTGATGATGTTGTGGATGAAAACTCTCAATTGTATTGAATTTTTCCCTTGGATACTCTTAAACGAATTGACACCTAACTGTAGGATGGCCAAGATCTCAGTGCATTCCACTTGGCCTTTTCTGCTGAACAGCACCTAAACTTGCAACTAATTTTTCCACTGAAGAGATCAATGCATCTAGACTATTTTCCATAGATGACATGATTACCTCGTTCATCTGTTTGGGCATACGGCGGCTGTTCAGAACCAAAACTTATTTTTTAGTGTCTTTTCTACGATTTTTTCCTTAACCTGTGCGATTTTTTTTCAATATCTGAGTCAAATAATAGATTAGGGTTAGAAAATCAGGAAATATACCAAGTAAAAAAAAGTGAATTATCTAAAATCAAAAGTATTTTGTCGTTCCCTGGCCAACGGCGCCAATTTTGGTAGTGTTATTTTTTTCTACCAAATAAATTATTTTAAAAAAATAAAAAATAGTATAATAAGAGTAAGGTCAATCCCACGAGGAACGAAAATACAATCTTTCTTAGTTAATTCAGAGAGACAAATTTGAGGTGATTAAATAGTAACTTAATTAAAAGGAATAAAATAAAGTAAAACAATGCAAAAGATAAAGGTTCAAATTAATTAAAAGCTCCAGTAAAAGTAAATCCACATTAACTAATTATTTACCATTCATTGACTCAATAATTAATTAATATCATGAATCAACAAGTTATAGACTAACTGAGAATCAGCTCTTTTAGTAGCCCAATTCCTTCTTAGTTAATCGGTAGTTAACAAGAATCAAATTAATTAACTACTTCTCTAATTCTTACACAGCCCGGTTGGAATCAGCCAACACCAGATTTAATATTAAAACAGCATTGATATCTAGAGGAACCCAATTATAATAAATTGTAATTAGTATCAGCATGTCACAATTTATTAGCCTAATATTCTCTTCTACCGAAACAGCAGTTTCGCCACAAATTAATCCTATCTACTTAATCCAGTGAAGTAATAGGAGATTAATTAGCACTACCAAGATTAATTAAACTTGCGCAGGATTTAATTAGTAATTAATGCTATGCACAAAGAACTTTCGAAACTCATTAACATTAACTAGATTAGAACAATTAGGTCTCACGATTCAATAACAATTAAAGCTTCATTACTTATGCCAGAAAATAAACTTCTCACAAAACATAATAAATAAACAAATCACATAAAGGAAAAACATAATTAAACTAAAGAATTAAAAGTAATAAATAAATATTATCTAGAATTAACCACCGTTCGACCAAACGGCGGCTAAGTCTGAACCCAGCAAAATGATAAACTAAACTACGAATTGAAAACTACCTCTTAACTAAAGCTACTACTCTACAAATTTATTAACTACTGGCTTGCTCTCCTTATATAGGAAAGCAAGTATTCTACTAACAGAATAATTCTATTGACTCAAGACTTCCAAAAATAATATAAAGAAATAAATATTTTATTTTCAAATAGGATAATGTCACATGTGGCCAAGAATTAAGGCATGCAAACCTTTTCCTAATTGTTTCCTAATTCCTCTTATTCTCTACTTTCTTATTTGATTCCTCCAAGGAGTCTTCCATCAATGCACTCCCTTGATTATTTTCAAATTAGATTAAGGAAATCTTTTCTTCCAAGTTTTGCTCTTTTACACGCTAAAAGATCCCAAAATCTTCCAAATTGCTTTTCTTTCTTTTTTTTTCCTTGTAGATTGCCGCAATATTCCAATTACCTTAATTCATGCACATAATTATTTAATTAAGTGAAAATCTACTCAAATTATACTACAATTAACCCACAAAATATATGACAAATATTACACCTATCATTAAAGTCCAACAAACACCATCTAAATATTAAGGTATCAAAAAGACAAGATTGCTCACTAAGAGATGCAACCAAATATCAAGATATGCAACCTTACCACAAATATGGTGATGTTTATTAGCAACGTTGTGATGTTCACCACCGTCACAATGTAGAACCACAGATATTGTGACGCTAGCCACTGTTTGCAAACTCTTGATTTACCAGTTCACCAATGTCGCAGCGTTGACATTAAGGTACAAATTCACCAACATTGTGACGTTCATCACCAACATCACGGCATTAAACTAATTCAACCCTTTTGATATTTAACTTATATTACAAACTACTTTTCAACATTTCCCCACTTAGTTTGTAACATAGGTTCAAACGAAGACGACATGAAGATCATATTTAAAGAAAAGTGATTTTCATGTTAAACTTCTCCCTTAGCATAAATAAGTCACAAAAATATAGTAAACAATTGGTGGCTTGTTTCTTAAACTAGCCCTCAACCATATGGGTAAAACTTATCAGGCATAAGACCTTTCAATAGCATTCTTTAATTCACACATTTTTAGCTCTATTACTAGCCATGTGCTCATCGTAATTTCATAATCATATACAAAAGACTTATGCCAAAATTTTGCTAGAAGCTGCACCACTTCATATGATTACATAGGTGGACTTTTATCTTAAGTTTTATATGTTGTACCAATAAAATACAAGAAGATAAAATCATTAAGAATCAAAGTTTGCTATGCTCACTTAAGAGTAACATAATATGCATCTTATACTTGGAATGGTGTACACAAACCAGATGCTCACAACCATTTAATGACTTGTTTTTATCCTTTAAACCTTTTAATATGGGAAATACTAAAAGAAGGTTGGGTTCCCATCATTGAATGATTTTAGTTTTTGGATTTCAATTCATTCTGAACATTGTCTTACACACCAAATCTCTAACTAAAGACTTGACCAACAGATCCATCAAATTAATGTGAATTCTTACAAACACAATAAAGACAATGCCATTGTTAAACACTTACTTATGAATACACTTTTAATGTTCTAAGTCTCAAGTTTTTCCTTTTTTACCAAAAACTTCATAGTAGACCATACAACCCAAACTTCTAAACACGAGGTTGAGTTTCCTTTCTTTCTATATTTCATATTCAGACACTTTAGTTCTTGATAAAGGAATTCAATATATATAAAGGACAAGAAGCCAACCAAAATTCACCCACAAAATATTTGGTATACTTGAACTTAAGAAAATGGAATTTACCATATCTTGTAATGTTCAACTTTCCTTGACCAAACCATTTTGATTTGAAGTATATAGCGCTTTTGGTTGACGTATTCATTTTCTTCACAAAATTCTAAAAACTTATAAGACAAGAATTCACTATAAGAATTCATCATAAAAATTCACCATATCTATCACATCTCAAAATTTGATTTTCTACTAGAGATTTACAAGTCTTACACATATAAAATACTTCATTCTTACATTTCATTATATACATATGCACATATCAAGATTAATTATCAAAGAATGTATTAAAGTATTTAAGTCCACATCTTTCTAGGAAATCATTAAATTTGCACACATTTGAATTCACAAGATCAATCAAACATTCCTTTCAACTTTAGGAATAACTTTGCAAGTTTCCCATTTATTTATTCTCATAGATATTGTAAGAGACCAAACCACTTTTAAACATGTAATGTAACCAACATGTTTTAGTCTATCTTAATAAAAAATTAAAAATTAAAAAAAAACTTATCTGGTGTTTGTGATTCATATTGTGCCTCCAACCACACCTATCTAACTTGACAGATCTTGATTCATCACTTTGATAGTGGATTCTTGTGCAGACTCCACAATTGTATAAATAAACTCTTTAAAATTATTGAGAAAATAGGGTTCAGAATTCACACAAAATCATATCAACAAGAATATTTAAGAATATTCACAAATAATCAAATAAACTTCAAGGAATGTAAGTCACAAAGCATGAATTTAAGACGTTTTATATACTTTTCTTAAAGAGTTTATTACTCCCACTATCTTGCTAATCAGATTTAAGTAGCAATCTCTTATAGAATACAATAAATTCTAAAAATAACCAAGTAGCAAGTTTTTGGATTATTTCCACAAGAATCTAGAATGCTTGTGTTGTATGTTTGATTAGTCTTGTTCCATATATTTCCATATGTTTTTCATATACTTTTCATATGTTTTGAAATTGACCAAATCACCTATTTATAGAGTTTAAGGCCTAACAAACACCATCCAAAGGTTGGTGTATCAGAAGAACATGATTGCTCACCAAGAGATGCACCTATTTCACATGGTTTTTGTTTTCATGGTTTTTCCAAATATTTCATATGTTTTGAACTTGACTAAAGTACCTATTTATAGAAGTTAAGGTCCAACAAATACCATTCATACATTGGGGTATCAAAAAGACATGATTGCTCTCCAAAAAATGTAACTAAATATCAAGAGATGCAACTTTACCACGAACATTATGACATTCATCATCAACCACAGATATCGTGCGTTAGTCATTGTTTGTAAACTCTTGGTTTACCCATTCACCAACATTGCAATGTTCAATATCAACGTCGCGCGATGTTAAAGTAACAAATTCACCAACGTCTTGACATTTATCACCAACATCACCACGTTAAGGTAATTCAATCATTTTTATATTTAACCTATATTACAAACTATTTCCCAACAATATTTACCCTTGTTTGTTTCTTTGTTTTCCTAAAATGTTTGTTTTTCAGTCATTTTAACCTTGAATCTTGATACAAATCCGGCAACGAAGATAATTCTTTAAATGACATTGGTGACCCGATGGCAAGATCCAAGACCAAGCGAATAAAAGCTTACTTAAATTGGGTTGTTTAGCAAGGCTATTGAAGGATTTGATGAGATCATCACTCCAACATCTACACAATGAGTGTTATGGAATATTTCAATTCAATGGTTCCTACAATTTTGAAACTTAAAGAGATTCTGGATTGAAGGATATTCCAAGAGATTATCAATCACACGTAAAGACCTAAAGATTGCGTGAATATTTGGTTAAAGTCCAAAAAAATTTTATTGGGCTTGTTTAATTATTAATTTCATTTTTAAGTTAATAATCACATGGTCCAAGTTATCTTGCATGATAAAGGCATGTGATGGATTAATTTTAGGAAACTTCAATAATGGTAGATTTTAGGAAATAAGTGGGATTCGATTTCAATTCAAATTAGGAAACATGATTGGCAATTATCCCACATCGGGAAAATACCAACTATTAACACTTTTTGTAGCCTATTTAAAGGCATTACTCTCAACATTTTTATCATGGATGAAGAATAAGAATTTTTAAATAAGGAATTTACTAAGCTTTGCTTATTTTCTTCAATTTAGATAGTGAACCTAATTTGAAAACCTAACCTTCTTAGGGAGTGAACCTTAGAAATTTGTTTACTGCTTTTTGTTGAGAGCAAGCCAAGTAGATAGGTTTGCTTCAAGAGTATTTGGATTAAATTTATTCTTTGTAATAGCATGGGGGATTGGATTGGTATATATCCAAAACTCACGTTCCATATCTCTGAGTTTGTTTTTGCTTGTTTGTTTGAAAATCTGTGCTAGGCCTGACAATTATTGCATAAGTTGGTAGGGTCGAAACATCCCTCATTACCTTACACGTATCAAAGTGGTATCCCTCGCGCTACCTTACAATTTTTTTCTTTTTTTCAAACAAAATTGATTCTTGTAGTGAAATTTATACCTAAATAATTAGATGCAAATAGGAACCAAACAAAACACAAGAATCACAAAAAACAAAAAAGAATTAAAAAAGAATGAAATTGTGAGAATAACCTGAAAATTGTGCAATCAAAGCTTTGATATCAGTTTGATGAGGCTGCAAAAACACCACACCAGCCCAAAACAACAAAGAAATCTAAAATGAAAATACAAACATTTAGGGTTGATTTTCTCACTTTTGATGGAAAATCTGATCTAGAGTTGTTTTTGGAATAGATCGGAACAGTGGATTCAATATTCGAGGGCAGTGGATTTGATGATGAGGAGAAAATTTGTATGGTTGGGATACATCTTAAATATTATGCAGGAGTGATAAGGTGACAATTTTCACCTTATCGGATTCACTTCATTTATCTTTTGACCATCCTTGTAGCATTTGTTTATGTGTTTTTAATGTATTTGTAGGTCAGTATGGCGTGGGATGAGCAATGGAGCAAAAGAACAATAAAAAGACCAAGTTTTAAAGCCAATTTGGAAGTTGGGACAGAAGCCTCCGATGCGCCGGACATAATTCTCTAGCGCGCCAGAGAGAAAAGCTGTCTTGGCTCTCAGCGCACCAGAGAACTTTTCGGCGCGTCAAATAGATTAGCGGTGCCAAAAAAAATGGGCCTGAATGTGATTTTACTTGTTTTGCCCTCCATTTTGAATGCCAACAAGGGCATTTTGGGAACTTCTGAACTATACATTGCCAACCCTAATTTCTTCCTCATATATTGTGAAGTCTTGCAAGAAGAAAAGAGAGGAAGAAGAGGGGGAGAAGAAAGAGAATAAGGAGGCACAAAATAGTTAGTTTAGGAGTAGAATAAAGTAGATCTTAGTGCCTTTATTTTGTGGAAGAGATTCTTGCAATACTCATGTGCTTCAAGAGCTTGGAATCAATGTAAAGCTTGGATATTTTGCTTTGAATCAACATTTAGAAGTCTTCTTTTTGTGTTAAATCAAATGGGTAGTTTCTTTTTCTTACACTTCTTAGCTTATTTCCTTGCTTATTTATATATGTTTGTGAAGCTTTTGTGTTCCATGAGAGGCTAATTTGATAATTACCCTTGGATTGTAGTTATGGATTGTTGATTTATTGTGTTAGTGTGTGGTTTTATGCTATGGGTAGCTAGGAATTAGGACCTACAAGCTAATTTATTATTCTATATTAGTAATGCTCATGGTAGACTAGTATGTGGGTGATGGATTAGTGGAGATATCTTAATCTATTCTTGCCTCCACCATAAAAGGGGAATTGATTAGGATATTGAGAGTCCAATGTAGGTTTGATGAACTTGGTAAACATGAACTAGTTTAGTCCTTGCCTCTACCATAAAGGAGGGAGTTGATTGGGGAATGACGTCCAAGGGACTGACTAGGTTCAACCCTTGCCTCCGCCATAAAGGAGGGGTTGGATTAGAGAGTTGGATAGTTGGTGAGACATTGTGATACGAATGGTCTTGGATTGAAGTCCTCAACCACACGAATTCCACAAACTTTGGACCGTTGCTGCACCAAAATTCACTAACAAGACAACACACAAACTTGGCGGAAAGGAATTCAAAGGGAAAAACGCAAAAGATGAAGTAAATCAACCCCACGTTTTTAATACAAATGGACTCGACTCAACTCATGAAAATTCATGCAATTGAACTTTGTCAATTTGGCGAGTTCTCGAAATCAAGAACAATGGTGAAGTCACCTAAAGGTCACGCTAAAGGCAAAGCTTCTACAATGGTGAATTAAATAATTCAACAAGGTTTTGACAACACAAAGTGTTAATCTTAATTTCAGCAAAGCTAAAACTTTCATTCATTAATCTTATGTAAAAACGTTACAAAGCTTCTCTTTATATAGAGAATGATTTCGACTTTACCCAAAAAGGAAAAGGAAATAAAACCCTAAAAGTTACAAAGTACAACTTGACTTCTAAACTAACTAACTTTCCAAATTGTAAATGGAAACTAACAACTAACAAACTAATCCTTTTCTAAATAGGATTAGGTCACACGTTTTTATTCAAAGGTGGCCAAACACGTTTTGGCTTCCTTTGTTTCCTAAACTATTACTTGCCTTTATCATGCAAGATAATTGGATCAAGTAATTACTTAGCCCATAATTAAAACACCAAGACTTAAGCCCATAATTAATGGACTTAATTATTACAACTTAAAAATAAACCCTAAAATTAAACAATGGCGTGATCCAAAGTTGGCAAAGCCCAAGCACGCCATCTTGGTCTTCAATATAGTCCATGAAATTCGAGATGGAAATCTGCCAGAATCCCGTCACTCATTTTGGCAGCCATATTCCACGATGATACCGTCAGAATCTTGGAAAACATAAAACATGAAAGTTGTAGCTCTATCTCTTATCGTTCCAGAGCTTCTTGAATCATGCAATTCCAAGTTATATCGAAAGAGTTATGTCCAGAATACCAAAACGTGACAGAAACTTTCAGGATGACCAAGTGACTTTAACACCACGAACATGGACACGGCTCATTCTCATCATTCCCTCCCTCCTCGAAAGGATTCGTCCTCGAATCTTAGAAGTTGAGTTCCTGGATCAAACACCAAAATCACGAACTTCACAAGAATCAAGTTGTTTCGGAATGCAACACCTCGCGAGCAATCACGCTTTATTTCCCCAAAGAACAAAAGAAATCTATTAGTCCAAAGAACAAAGTTATGAATAATAAACATAAATTTATATGGACGAATATATGTTCTTATATAAGAGGAAGTTGCATCAATGTCAAAATAATTCACAAGTGTGGATAGTGCATGTAATGTATCATAATAGCTATCCCTAAATGCACCTTGACAAAATTGGAAATCACATGGACGAACTAATACCTTGAAAAACATGCGAAAGTTATCAAATATGAGAGTATAATTCCAAAGACTAGAATGTAAACAATCTATGTAAACAGAAAATTTTACCTCTCGGAATTCAAAAGAAATTTGGAACTTAGATAACCTACCAATCAAGTGCGGAATTATCCAAGGACTTATTTGAACTTGATGGATGTGATCAAAATCACGTTTTAAAGAATCAAAAGAACCAATAATCCAGCAAGTAGAGTCAATATAGTTAACACTTGAATGATTGCATACAAAGGTTTGATGTAGTTCGAAAATATAATCATTAAGCTCAAAATATAATTCATGTATTAGATAAGCAACATAACACACTATCATGCTATACATAAATTCATTCAATTCAAAATATATTGATGTAACTATTGAAGAATTATGTAAATCGATTTGCTTATCAAAACAGAAGGTGTTAGACTCTAAAACACACTTAACAAAATTCCAAACTATTTGTGTTAAAGTATAGGGAAGCTTTTGAAATTGACTAAAAACAGTTTGAAAACTTTGAAACTCAACCGAATTGATAATAACAAAGTTCTTAACATTTTTAAGATCAAAATCAAGTGAAAACTTACCTAACTTACCTTGCTTACCTTGTGGAAAACAAGCTAAGGCAGATTGGATCCCTTCCAATTGATAATGAGTTGTTTGCAACTCCATTAGTTGTCTAGGAACTCCATAAACCTGCAAAACAAAAGAACTAGGCAGCAAACAATTCAAATGGTGATCACTATTATCAAGTAAGTACATTGTTTGCCTAGCTACTAATGCTTTCTTAAACTCACTAGAAGAAGCAAAATTACAAGATTTGATAACACTTAAATCTCGGCTATTACAAGATGCACTAGCTATTACATTGCTCTTCTCTTGAACTTTCTTCTCTTTCTCTTTTTCATCTCTCATTTGAGCACAAGATGTAGCAATGCTTGCTTGATCTTCAGAAATTTCACAAGGCTTTAAAGAACATAGATTATACTTTTTACCATTATGCCTAAATGAATAGCAATTCTTGAGATCATTATAAACGCCATTGCAAGCAAGTTTCCACGGTTTTCCCAATAAAAGATGGGCTGTTTGCATAGGGAATATGTCACATAGTACCTCAGCTTCGTATTTCCCTATTAAGAATGCAACCTTGACTTGCATTGACACCCATACTTCACCACAACTATCACTCCATTTCAGCAAGTAAGGATTTGGATGTGGAGTGGTGTGCATACTCAATCTTTCTACAATTAGCTCACTAGCAAAGTTAGAGCTTCTTTCACAATCAATCTCCATGGCACACACTTTATCTTGGATTTTGCACCTTGTTTGAAACACCTTTTCACATGACGTAGAAGGGCTTTTAGCTTGGTATACTTGTTTATCACTTTTTGATTCCTCCATTTTGTACCTGCAAGTTAGTAAAGAAAAACGCAAGAATATAGAGAAAATCCTCACGGGTTCCTCACTTTAGGATAGTAGGTACTCTCCACTCTATTTATGTAGTGTTCTCTCTTGTTTATCCTATCTAATACTCTCAAATGGTGAATTGTTTGGGACTAATAAGACTTATCAAGTCCTATGATTAAGATAACAAGTCTCAATCAACAAGTTTCACACAATAAACTTTCACAAGCAAATCAAGAGAATTTTCAAAGAAAACACGTCACAAGAAGTTTAAGAACACGTGTGGGTTAAAACTGATTTATCTTCAGAAACTACGAAATTCAGAAACTAGATTTCAAGACGAAGAGAATGCAATTTGAATCACTTGATTCCGAGTTGTATTGATCAAGATATGGCACTTTGAATATAAGGTGATTTCAAGAACAAACAAGAACGAAATTTAGTTCTTTTCTTGGGCTGTTTTTTTTTTTTTTAAATGGTCCGATTTTTTTTTTTTTTTTAATTGGGCCTTCTTTTTTTTTTTTTTTATGCAAGGCCTTTTTTTTTTTTATATTCGGACAAGAACCTTGGATTTCACAAAGTTTAAGGTTCTTAAGACAAGATCCTAGGATTTAAGGTTGTTTGTCTTATGTTGCTCAAACAAACCTAGGATGTTTTTAAGGTTGTCTTAACCTTATTTTTCCTCAAAATTTTCAGCCAACAAGAATTAACAATAGCTCACCAAATATCAAGAATTTAAAGATGCCACTTTGACAAGATAATCAAGATTAAAGACAAGGAACAAGAATCTAACTCAAGAATCCAATTTTGACCACTTCGGATTTTCAAGAAAATCAAGAAGTTCAAGAAAGTTATCAAGAACTTATCTTTTTCGAGTGGAACAAAAGTTTGATCAAAATGCAAGATATGGTAGACAATATAAAGAATCTAACACAAAAGAAAGAATGAAATTTGGATAAGAAACAAGGAAGTTAGGAAATTTCTACCAAGAAACCCTAGTTTGACACAATTTCCTAACAATTTTTTGACGTGTAAAACAGCAAGGACAACACAAGGAATTCAACACTATGATGATAACAAAACAATGCTGAATCAACAACAAGAAAAGACGCAAAAAACAGCAGCAAGATGACACAAAACAAGACAAAATTCGGCCAAAACAAGAAAGCTAACCCTAATTCGTTTTGACGAAAAAAATTCAGCAAGACTCTAATGATTTTATGGACGAAATTTGGGCTGAATTTAGAGCATGGAAGACACGAATTTACTGCAGCAATAAGACACTAAAACAGCAGCAAATAGGACGAAACAAAACAGCAAGAAATCGAATCACAAAACGCGAAAATCGAAAGCAAAGTTAACACGGTTTTTGGGCAGATTTTGCATGCGATTTGAGGACAGAATATTGACGACTTTTGGACTGAATTAAGACACCAATTTACTGCAGAAAATTGACTCAATGAACAGCAAGAAGAACGTCAAGGACAGCAGCAAAACCGACGCACAAAAACAGCAAGAACGACAACAAGAAAACAAAGAAAACCGAGAAGAGAACAAAGATGCAAAACCTGAATTTTTGAGACAACAACCTAGGCTTTGATACCAATTGATACGAATGGTCTTGGATTGAAGTCCTCAACCACACGAATTCCACAAACTTTGGACCGTTGCTGCACCAAAATTCACGAACAAGACAACACACAAACTTGGCGGAAAGGAATTCAAAGGGAAAAACGCAAAAGATGAAGTAAATCAACCCCACGTTTTTAATACAAATGGACTCGACTCAACTCATGAAAATTCATGCAATTGAACTTTGTCAATTTGGCGAGTTCTCGAAATCAAGAACAATGGTGAAGTCACCTAAAGGTCACGCTAAAGGCAAAGCTTCTACAATGGTGAATTAAATAATTCAACAAGGTTTTGACAACACAAAGTGTTAATCTTAATTTCAGCAAAGCTAAAACTTTCATTCATTAATCTTATGTAAAAACGTTACAAAGCTTCTCTTTATATAGAGAATGATTTCGACTTTACCCAAAAAGGAAAAGGAAATAAAACCCTAAAAGTTACAAAGTACAACTTGACTTCTAAACTAACTAACTTTCCAAATTGTAAATGGAAACTAACAACTAACAAACTAATCCTTTTCTAAATAGGATTAGGTCACACGTTTTTATTCAAAGGTGGCCAAACACGTTTTGGCTTCCTTTGTTTCCTAAACTATTACTTGCCTTTATCATGCAAGATAATTGGATCAAGTAATTACTTAGCCCATAATTAAAACACCAGGACTTAAGCCCATAATTAATGGACTTAATTATTACAACTTAAAAATAAACCCTAAAATTAAACAATGGCGTGATCCAAAGTTGGCAAAGCCCAAGCACGCCATCTTGGTCTTCAATATAGTCCATGAAATTCGAGATGGAAATCTGCCAGAATCCCGTCACTCATTTTGGCAGCCATATTCCACGATGATACCGTCAGAATCTTGGAAAACATAAAACATGAAAGTTGTAGCTCTATCTCTTATCGTTCCAGAGCTTCTTGAATCATGCAATTCCAAGTTATATCGAAAGAGTTATGTCCAGAATACCAAAACGTGACAGAAACTTTCAGGATGACCAAGTGACTTTAACACCACGAACATGGACACGGCTCATTCTCATCACATTGAAATCTCAATTGACATAGATTAGCTAGTCCTTACCTCCGCCATAAAGGGGGGATTGGGTAATTGATCAATTTCCGATAAGAGACAATGCATTTAGGTCCTTGCCTCTACCATTGACAAGCGTGTCGTGTACTTGCAATTTTACCCTATTCACTAATGTAGATGTGGTGAGAGGGATCGTATCCACAGGGAAGGGGGTGGATTCTTGAATTCAGTGTTTGCTCACGGAATGTCACAAAGAGATCTAAAACACAGAAATATCTATTAAAGTAACAAGTGAAGCAAATAAATTGTAAAAACAGGAAGAGATTGGATGTTCTAGAGTTTTTCCACCAGTTGAATGCACATTAGACCACGATTGCAATGCTCTTGACACACAAGTAACACAATGAGGAGATCACAATTGCCTAGGAGACTAGCCTGCAATCAGCATAGCGATGCATTACCTTCTACCCTCCCTAACGTCACTCTTTCCCATGGCGAGGCTAAGAGTGGCGGATGCATACCGCAATGTCTCAACTCTCCAAGGTTAGCAAATCTAGCATGCGATTCCTAAGGTATCCCATGGCGAGGCCTGACCTAGGTCCTAGAGTGTTCTCTTACTCCAGAGAGTTTCTTCTCACTATTTCCTAACAACTCAAATGATCCTCCACCAGCATGGCGACCGCATCTCAAATCATGATCAGGCAAAGTAAGTGGAAGACTCAACAATCACACATTTAGTCTTCATCTCATGCAATTCTCACATATATTGGTGAATCTCACCTCAACTCAGCATGGCAACCGCAATCAAAGTTCAATTCATTCAATAAAAGTGCAAATTCATGAAACTTAACAAGATTCAAGCATTAAAATCTCATATGATTTCATTCTTAAGAAATTGTGTCAATTGCATAGCGTTGCATAGTCTAATTATACATTTATCCAGTTAGAACCCTAGAACATCACCAATCTAGCTACAGAACTCCATTCTCAATTCGCGATCATCAATTTGCAACTTGAAATAGCTCATTTTTATTAAATGGAAAGAGTTTACCAATTGAATTACTTCGAGAGCTTCCAATCCACAAGAGAAGCGTGAATTTACTCCTTAATTGAGTAGAAGCTTAAAATGATCGGTCCAAATTCTTGATCGAAATTGAAAATGGAGAGAAAATTCTAGAGAGAGAAAGCTAGAGAGAGAAAATTCCTGGCTCTCAAAATCAAAAGTCTGTTTACTACTCTAGAATGATTTATCTCCCCCCTAAAATCTAACTAAATCCTCTATATGTAGAGGATTACAGAAAACGTAAACAGTACGCAAACGTAAAATGAATGACTTATTACAAAAAATGCCATTGTAAAATATCACGTGTCCACAAAGCATCTCGATCAATGTATTGCTTCACACCTTCAGTCCATAGTCCTCCACACCTTTGGCATCATGAGCACGTCTTTGGGTCTTCCATGTACACACCTTTGCAGAACCTTGCACAAGAAACAACTTCAACACTTAATCAAATTTTAAGCTAGCAAAAATCAAGGACATTCAAGTGTTACCACGGCGAGGTCTCACGGCAAGACCTCGCTGTGTAACTTGTTTGTGCGGCGAGACCTCTCGGCGAGGTCTCACCGTGCAAGTGTGTGCAAGGCGAGGTCTTACGGTGAGACTCTCCATGTGTTGTGTATGTATGGCGAGACCTCGCGGCGAGGTCTCGCCATGTAAATGTGATTGTGCATGTTTTCAGCAACTTCCAACCAAATTATGACCCTAATACGTTGTGAATTGGGGAAAACGTAAAACATGAAAGTTGTAGCCCTGCGTCTTAGCTTTCTATAACCATTTGAATCACTCAATTCGGAGCTATGATAAGAGGGTTATGACAAAAATACGGAAGTGTGGCAAAACTGTGTGCGTTGTGCTGGAGCTCGCCGCATATGCGCGCGCGACCAATGCAAGGTCGCCACACAGCTTGTGCAGCAATCAGGTGAGCTCGCCGCACATTTGTGCGGCGAGGTGTGTGAGCTCGTCGCATGGCCATGCGATGAGGTGTGCGTGTGTGTGCGGCGAGGCGAGTGCATGTGTGTGTGATGCGACCATTTCAGCACAACAATCTACTTTTATGCAAACTATGTGTGTCTTAGCCTCTGAATTGGACTTTGTCGTAAACATATACATTCTAGATCTTTCTCTTGGCTTTCCATTGGTTTAAGAATCAGCATCATTGGAAGTCGGGAGCTCAAGTTATGGACAATCTACCAAACTATGGCAATATAAAGTCAAGTATGAAAACCTGAAGTAGCAATTGCAAAGATGCCCCCGTTTCTCCTACTTGCACACAGACTTAGAAGAAAGTTAAAACCTAAGAAATGAAGAACACTCAAAGATCTTTCAAGAACATCCTAGATCGCATCATTTGGATTATTATTGAGAGAGTTACACTCAACTGAAGTAGCACTACCAATTCTTCCCAACTTCAAACTAAGCCAAATAGGCATATTTAGGTTTTCTTCAAATTCCACCAACACCATCCCAACGAATTTGGCTTCTTTCCTTGGTTTTCAACCAAAACACACATTTTCTTCATTTTATCATCATTTTTGGTCTTTTTCACCATTTAAGCACTTCAAAGTTGCAAACCACATAAATGCACAAAATAGCACAAAACACTACACATTTGCATGAAATACAAGGCAAAAACTAAGTGATATAACACATATAAGTTGGTATAAAACCAACTTATCAACCATAAAGGGGGGACTTAGTTGAATTGGCTCACCCTTAGTTTTAGTGATCTCATAGGATAGACCACACACAATACTCATATTAGAGATAACCAAATCCAAGGGTATATTTCCTTTATTTAATTCTTCTTCCACACACATTCATGTTTATTTGGTAGTGATAGTGTAGTTTAAGTCATTTCTTTGCTTGTTTTCACTTCCACTACTTCACACACAATTACACTAATTTTAGAGACCACTCCCCTCCTTGTGGGTACGATCCCTACTTCCTCTAGCTACAAAACTTTGGTCTCTTGATGCACCTTAAATTTTGTGAGAATTAGGGTTATAAATGTATTTGATTCTGTTAAACCTTTGCATTTGACCTTAGCTCTAAGACCACTATCAAGGGGTTTGGTGGAAGCAATTGGTTCAAAGTAGGAGAATGAATGACGAACCACCAATCCGAACATGGCGTGAGATGAGGTTCTTAATAAGGAAAAGATATGTATCTAATCATTATCAAAAGAAACTAAAAAGGAGTTTGCAAACTTTGGTCCAAAGAAGTATGACTGTTGAGGAGTACTACAAAGAAATGAAGTTATTAATGATTACAGCCAATATAGAGGAGGATGAGAAAACCATCATGGATCAATTTGTTGAAGGTTTAAATCAAAGATTGGCTCATAAGGTTGATTTACAGCATTTGTTGAACATGGAAGAAACACTTTATACAGCTGTAAAGATCGAAAAGTACATAAAGTTCCAGGGCCAAGCTTCTTCTTCTTCTTCTAAGCCAACTTGGAAAAAGGATTTTAAATCTTTCACATCTAAGACTCCATTTAAACCAAAATCAGCAGTTTCTAAGTCCGCTTCCAAGGTTATAAGCAAACAACCTATAAGCACGCCAATGACAACATCTAAGACTATTGAACTCCAATGGGAAGTTCAATGCTTTAAATGCAAAAGATATGGGTATTATCAGTCTTATTGTCCAACAAGGAAGCTCATGTACGTCCTTGACAATGGTGATATTATTAGTGAGCATTCTAGTAATGAGGAAATAGCAACACTTGAGGAAAAATCAAAAAATGAGTTTGAAGAGTCTGACAAACTTAACTTAGTTTCTAGGAGGATTCTTAGTGTACAACCTCAAGTTGATGAAGATGAAGTTCGACGTGAAAACATCTTTCACAATCGATGCAAAGTTCAAGGAAATATTTGTAGTATGATAATTGATAACGAAAGTTGTACTAATGTGGCTAGTGTATTGCTAGTTTGAAAATTGGGCTTAACATGCATCAAGCATCCAAAACCTTACAAGTTACAATGGTTAATTCAAAGTGGTGAAGTTAGGGTTAACAAGCAAGTGAAGATACCTTTCTCTATTGGAAAGTACCAAGATGAGATTTTATGTGATGTGGTATCAATGAAGGCAACTCACTTGTTATTAGGAAGACCTTGGCAATATGATAGAGATGTGGTTTATCATGCAAAGAAGAACTATTATAAGTTTGATTATAATGGTTTGAATTTGACTTTATCATCAATAAAGCTGTGGCAGATTTTTGAAGATCAAATTACAATTGCAAAAGCTTGGGCTGAGACGAAGGAGTCCGATGCAAAACAGGAGTCTGATAAACAAAAAGATGTAACTAACACAAGTTAAAAATCTAGTGTAGGCCTATAGTTAGTTCCAAAGAAACTTGTTGTTTTTGCTTCAATAAGTGAGATTAAGAAAGCATTAGACAATAGGAAATCATTGTATTTAATGATATGAAAGGATGTGTACATCATTGATAGTGATCACCTTAAAGACTTGTCTAGTGTTGTTTTATCTCTTTTACAGGAATATAAGGACGTATTTCAAGATGAGATACCCAATGAATTGCCACCTATTTGAGGGATTGAGCATCAAATTGATTTCATTCCAGGAGCTTCAATTCCAAATAGGCCAGCCTATAGAGCAAATCCCGAGGAGACAAAGGAGATTCAAAGACAAATGGATGAACTCCTTGCCAAAGGTATTGTACACAAATCTCTAAGTCTTTCTTCTGTTCTTGTAATTTTGGTTCCTAAGAAAGATGAGTCTTGGAGTATGTATATCGATTGTAAAGCCATTAACAAAATCACAATTAAGTATAGTCATCATATTCTTAGGTTAGATGATATGCTTGATGAATTACATGGTTCTAAAATATTTACCAAGATTGATGATAAGTTGGTTTTATACCGACTTATATGTGCTATGTCACTTAACTTTTGACTTGTTTTTTTTGCAATTGTGTAGTATTATGTGACATGTTGTCCATTTATATTGGTTTCAACTTGCAGTGCTAAAATGAAGAAAAAAGATAAAAAATGTTGATTAAATGAGACAAAGGTGTGTTTAAGGTTAAAGAACAAGGAAATAATTAAAGAAGGTTTGAAATGGTGCTTGTGAGGTTTGAATGATGCCTTAACATGCTTGTTTCGTGTTGGACAGAACAATTAGCTTAAACTCAATTGAGTGTATCTTTCTCAATACTAATCCGAATGAGGAGATCTTGGCTGTTTAGGAAAGATCTTTGTGTGTGCTGCAATTCATATGTTTTAACATTCTTCCAATTCAGTGTGAAAGTTGGCGAAACGAGAGCATCTTTGTGATTGCTGCTTTAGGTTTTAAATGTTGAGCTCATTGCCACAGTTTCATAGAATGCTAATATCTTTAGCTACTGACCTCTAAAGTTGATGATTCATAAACCAATGGAAAGCCACGAGAAATTTCTACAACTCTTATGTTTACCACAAGGCCCAATTCGGAGTCGAAGACACACATATATTGCATAGAAGTGGAACATCGTGCTAAAAAGGGAAATTACACGGCGATGCATTGCCACGATGCATCGTCAGGATGCATCGCCATGGAAACAATTGCACGGCGATGCATCGTCAGGATCCATCGCCATGAAACAAATTGCACGGCAATGCATCGTCAGGATGCATCGCCATGAAACAAATTGCACGGCAAAGTTTATTCAAAATTTGATTTAAAATCTGGATATTGGCAAATTCAAATAGCAGAAAAAGATAAATATAAAACTACATTCACAGTCCCTTTTGGACAACAAATTAGATGATACATTAAAAAATAAATTACAAGAAGAATGGGAAAAAAGATTTACAAAATAAAAAATTCAACTTTCATTTCTTTTCATAGTTAGAATATATTAGTCAAGAAGAAAATATTCCTAATATATATACAGAATCTCAAATTAATGTTCATACTCAATTATATAAAAAATGAACATTGGTTGATGGAGAGATAATCTCATCAGTTCAGAACATTCAACCTCAAAGCCCAATAACAAATAAGAAACCCATTCAAGACCCAAGTCCAAATACATCTACACCAAACTTGGTTTCTACTCCAAAAAACATGAAACAAATTGCACGGTGATGCAACATTACGTTGCATCGCCATGAAATCTCTCCTCGGCGCAGTTCGGTAATTTGGCTATAACTTTCTTGTACAAGCTTCGAATTGAGTGATTCAATAAGCTATGGAACGCTAAGAGATAGGACTACAAAGGTCATGTTTTAGGTTTTGCTGAACTCACAACGCATCAGGGCCAGATTTTGGTTGGAAGGTGATGGTTTGTTAGTTTTCAAAGCTTGAGAGGTAAAAAGTTCCAATCTTGTATCCTTGTGTTTTCCTTGCACCTTTGAGCTAAATTTGATGCACACATTTGTTGTTTATTTTACACAAGTTGATGCCCACATGTTATGCACAACACTTCACACGTTTGTGGCATATGTGCACACATGCACATGGTGCGTGCACCGTGCGCGCGACATCTTGCACTCACCGCACATAGCCCATGCATATGCATGCACACACTTGCAGCACACTTGCTACACACTTGTGCACATGCATGCATACACTTGCTGCACACTTGCTACACACATGTGCACATGCATGCACACACATGCAGCAACTCCAGCACAAACATGCACCACAAGCACACAACTCCAGCACACACATGCACCATAATGCACACTACATGCACTACTCTAGTGCACTTGCATGCACACACTTGCATGCAACACAAGCATCACAAGCATCACAAGCACCACACGAGCACAACACTACACACACATCATGCACAACACAAACTCACCAAGCACATCCTATCCACACATGCCCTCACCACACCACTAACATTGTATGCACATGCACACCACCACAACACAAATATGTACTCCTCAGCAGACCATGCACAACACAGTTGCACGGCGTGATGCATCGCGGGCCACAATGCATCGCCATGAGCACATTCACACAGCGATGCATCGTCACAATGTATCATCATGGGAAAAACTCACAGGGCAATGCATCCTCAGGATGCATCGCCATGAGCACATTCACACAGCGATGCATCGTCACAATGTATCATCATGGGAAAAACTCACAGGGCAATGCATCCTCAGGATGCATCGCCATGAAATAGGTTGCACGAAGATGCATCGTCAGGATACATCGCCATGGAGGGGTTTGTGCTGTGATGCATCGCAGTTGAATTTTTGGACTGAGAGGCTGTATATTTTTCTAAGTGTTGAAATTGTTCCGTTTATGTGTAGGTTCACTGTGGCGTAGTTGCGTGAGGCTTGGAAGCGTGCTGAAGGCTAAGGTAGCATGGTGCGAGCTGGCTCAAAGGAGTGGATTGCTGGGTTGCTGCTAACAAGGAGGCTCTTACACGTGCTGATTCTGGAAAGTGGATTACACTAGTGGCACTTCTGTGATTTAGTGCTTGGTTTGCATTTGCATATTGTTTACATTTTGTAACCTCTATATGTAGAGGATTTTGTCATTATTTTGAGGATTCGAACTTTCTAGAATTTTCACCAGATCTTTGATCTTGAGCGGGAATTTTCTCTCTCCAAAATCTTCCTCTTTATATATTTTCTCTCTCTAACAATTTAGCTTTGTTCTCAATTCCGATCGAAGATTTGATCCAATCATTATAATTCTCTTCTCAATTAAGGAGACATTTCACGATTCTCTTGTGAAATTGAAGCTTTTGAAGCAATTCAATCGGTAAATTGTTTCCATATAATAAAAATAAACTATTTCAAGTTGCAATCTTACGATCGTGTGCTGAGAATGGAGTTTTGTGGCTATTTCGTGTTGTCCTAGGGTTGGACTGGATGAATGCATAACTAGATGACTTGATGCTTGGCAATTGACATAATCCATAAAAAAAGAAATTATACTCTATTTCGGCTTGTGATATTGGTTAAGTTTCATGAATTCTTATATTGTATGGGTGAATTGAGCTTTGATTGTAGTCGACATGCTGAATTAAAGTAAGATTCACTAGAATTTATAGAGAATGTATGATATGAAAATTGGAGTTATGAATTATAGAGTCTTTGCATTTGTTTTGCATATTCGCCTTCTAAAATGCGGTCGCCATACTGATTTTAGACTATGAAAATTTAAGATTAAAGTGTAAAAGAAGTTCTCTGTTGTTAACGAAGACACAAGAACCTAAATTCAGGCCTCACCATGGGAAGCTTTTAGGAATTGATTGCTAGAGTAGATAAACACTGAGAATTGAGACGTTCCGGCTTAGATTTATAATGCTTAGGCCTCGCCACGGGAAAGCATGGTGTCTTGGAGTGTAAAGTGCATCGCGGTCGACATGCTGGGTACATGCTAGGCTCCTAGGCAACTTAGGTCTCCTCATGCTTTACATGTATGTCAATTGTGTTGCGGAAAGATATCTAAGGAGCATTCATCCGATATAAGAACCCTAGGACATTCAACTCATACTTGCTATCACGTTTCTTTTCATTTACTGGACCTGTGGTTGTTATTTCTTGTTCCTCTCTTCTTGTTGCTGTCATTACCTGTTTCTTTGACTTGTTTTTGTGACAGCATTATTCAATTCTTGAAACCACTCCCTTCCCTGTGGATCGATCTCTCTCACCACTACTACAGTAGTGTTAGGGTAAAATTGGTGAACATATACGACTACATGCATCAATTTTTGGCGTCGCTGTCGAGGAAGGCATAGTTTCTTGAATTTTTCTTGTGTTGTTTGTTTTTGTTCTATTTTCTTGTGTTCACATTTACAAAGTCTTGTTACTATTGTTGTGATTACTTTAATTAGACGTTACTCGTGGTGTGTTGTGTATGCCCAGGTCTCTGAGATTTGCAAGGGAACCAGAGTATTCACTTGATCTTGAGTTTCCAAGAACATTGAGGAATCAGTAAAGAGAGAGAAGAATGGCTAATCCAGGAGCAAGACCACCAAGATTTGGTGACCATTATGCTATTAATTTTGAGAATGGTTTTGACCAACAAGATATTGATGTAGAGAGTTATCATATTCCTAAACAGATAGTATCCATGATCACTCAGGGGCAATTCTTTCAAGAATTGGATAATGAAGATCCAAATGAGCACTTAGATTGGGTTTTAGGCCTTTGCAGTACTTTCAAGCTGCAGAGAGTGCCTCAGAGTGAGGTTCATAGAATTATTTTTCCTTTATCTTTTAGAGGTGACAAGAGTGTCGTTAACCTTGCAATTTGTTTCCTAAACTAACGTAGTAGTGATGAGTGGGGATCGTATCCACAGGGAATGAAGAATTGGTTCAAGAATTTGAAGTATTTCTCAAAATGTTTTGCAGACTGCGCAGTATCAAGACTTAGTAAAATAAGAGAAGTACTCAAAACTCAAAATAGCAGAATGCTTGCGAGAACAACAGATAGAAGTAACAAGAATTCAAACAGATGTCCTAGAGTTTATGAATCAGACTACTATGAATTCAATACGATTGCTATGCACTTGACCTCATGTAAATCTAATTATGAGGAGACGATTGTTGCCTAGAAGGCTAGCAAACACTTAACATGACGACCACGGTGTTCCCTATACTCCTTAACATTTCACTTTTCCCATGTTGAGGCCTAAGCAAAATGGATTCAAACCGCAACATCTCGACTTCATGTTCTAGCTATTAATCGTGCGATTTTCCAAGTTTCCCATGACGAGGCCTAACTTGAGTGTCTAATATTAAGCTAGCTTCACAAAGTCTTCCTTCGCATAATTCTTAAGACTCAACGACCTCTGATTAGCATGACGACCACATCTCGATCGTGTACAAAGTAAGATAGGTGAAGGAACTCCATAGTCATACAACATGTCATTGTTTATGTAAATTACACTGTTAATGATGAATCAAACCTTGAACTGGCATGGCGACCCCAATCGAAGTGCAATTCAACCAAACACAAGTGAAATTGTTACAAAACTTCTCGGATTTCAACAATTAAAAAAACATGTATGAACTCTTCCCTAGAGATTAGGTCAATTGCATAGCTTTTCACGGTTCAAATTCACAGTTATCCGATCAAAACCCTAGGACATCAAAGATCTAGCTGAGAATCTTCATTTCACATTCACGATCAATATTTCTCAAAATTAAGCAATTCATCATCAATAATTGAAAATTGAAAATATTATACCGAATAACTTGCTCCGTAGGCTTCAATTCTCAAGTGAATTACAACGTTCGGATCCAATTCTCAATCAAAATTGAAATCGAAGATCAATCGGAGAAGATAGAAATTCTAGTGAGAGAAAGTAGAGAGAGAAAGTTTCCAGCTCTAAAAATCAAAAGATAGTTATGAATTCTAGAATATTCGTCCCCTTTGTAAAAGCTAACTAATCCTCTATATATAGAGGTTACAAAACGTAAATGGTACGCAAACGCAAACGCAAACTAGTTAAATATTTACAAAAATGCCACTGCACAATATCAACATTCCAAAAATAGCACGTATAAGAATTCCAAGCTAGGAAGAAATCTGGAATCCAGCACCTTCAAGCCCAAGTCCCTGCGCTTCCATCAGCAGCCTTTGTACCTTGAATGATCACGCTTCCTTGCACCTGTAACAAAAAACACATTTGACACTTAGCCAAATTTTTCATTGCCAAGAAGAAAGCACCCAAGGCGAGGTCTCGCGGCGAGACCTCGCCGCTCGTGCATTTGATGGGCGAGACCTCGTGGCGAGGTCTCGTCTTGTGTATGTATGTGGGCGAGGTCTCGCGGGGAGACATCGCCGTGTGTTACGTGCGTGGGTGAGACCTCGCGGCGAGGTCTCGCCACTTATGTCTAAGTGAGGCGAGAAGTGAGCGTGTGAATGTGAAGTGAAAGTGAGTTTGAAGTGCAAATGTGAAGTGAAGTGGTGTGAAGTGTATGCAACACAAATGAGTGAAGAAAATGTGTGTGTAGAGTGATAACTCGCCGCATTGGACATGCGGCGAGGTGAGTGATCTCGTTGCACATGCGTACGGCGAGGCGTCCGAATGCTGCGCGCCGTGCGCGCTCAGCATGTGCGAGGGCTACGCGCGGTGCGCGCTCATCTTGTGAGTAACTACCCCGCTCAGGAGCGGGCGTCTTGTGCGAGGGAGTGTGCGAGGCTGCGCGTGCGTGAGTGCTGTGCGTGGTGCGCGCTCAGCGTGCATGAGTGCTGGGCGCGCAGCTTGTGTGAGGGCTGTGCGCGGTGCTCGAGCAGCGTGTGCGAGGTGAGTGCCGAGTGCCGCATGCATGTGCGCGCGGCTATGCAGTGACCTCGCCGCATGATGAGGCGGCGAGGTGTGCGAGCCGCAGCACAGGCTGTGCGGCGAGGTGTGAGTGTGTGCCGATGAGTGTGCATGGGTGTGTGCGTGAGTGTGTGATGTGTGTAAGTATGTGTGAGGTGAGTGCATGTATGTGTGATGCAACCATTTCGTCACAACAAACGTCTTCTATGCAAACTATGTATGTTGTAGGCTCTGAATTGGACTTTGTGGTAGACATGGAAGTTTTAGAGCTATCTCTTAGCTTTCCATTGGTTCAAGAAACAGCATCATCGGAGGTCAGTAGCTCAAGATATGGACAATTTACCAAACTGTGGCAAAGATTCCAACACTGAAAACCCTAGAAACAACCATCATAAAGAAGCCGTCGTTTCATATAGCTACACATAGAATTAGAAATAAGTCAAAACATGAGAAATGAAGTACACTCAAATATCTTTCCAGAACAGCCAAGATCTCCTCATTTGGATATGAAGTAATGGAGTTTCACACAAAACAAGTTGCACAACAATTCTGCCCAAAACCTTAATTCAACCAAATAAGCATTCAAGCAATTTTTAGGGTTTCCTTAATTTTCCATCTAGACATATATTACTCCATTTCATCATCATTTTTGCCCTTTTTTTCACACTTGAACATTACCACAGGGCAAACCCCGTGCATGCATAAAATGGTACAAATCACTAGACAATTTACATGAAATTCAAGGCAAAAGCCAAGAGATATAACACATATTAGTTGGTCTAAAACCAACTCATCAAGAGGCAAAGCAAAGCACTGGTTCAAGTCTATTGGAGGTACAAATGCAGTGACATCTTTTGATGAACTCCAGAAGAAATTTTTGGCAAAGTACTTTCCACCAGCTAAGCTAGAGAAAATGAGGATGGATATAATGAACTTCCAACAGCATGATAGAGAGTCATTCCGAGAGGCATGGGAACGTTTCAATGATTTGATCAGGCAATGCCCAAACCTTGATCTTGATGAAATCAGGGAATTGAACACTTTCTTTAAGGGAATTGCTGTAGAGTCTTCAATGATGGTTAAGGCATGCGCTAATGGAGCATTGAAGGATAAGAGCGTCCTAGAAGTATAGGAGCTCTTTGACAAGATTTCTGAGGATGATATCTTTTCCCTGAGACTAAAAAACCGCATGGGAGAAAGCAAAGAGATGTCCTGGACCTTGATGATGAAACGTCCCTCAGTGCTAAATTTGAAGCCCTTTCAAAGCAGGTGCAGTCACTGAATGCCACACAAGCCAAAACCCCAGTGCTCTCTTGTGGTTTGTGCAAGGGAGAGCATCACACAGACGAGTGTGCTATTACTACAAAATCATTGCATTATGTCAACAACTACAACAAGCCACAATACTCTGGCAATTACTCTAGTGGTAATAGATCTTATGGTGGAGGCCAAGGCAATTGGGGACAGCAAAATCAAAACCAAGGAGGTCAATACTTCCAAGGAAATAATCAACATAGGGTTACAAATCCACCTCCTAGGTTCGAGCACCAAACGATTGCACAGGAGCCACAGAATCCGTCCGTGAAAGATATGTTCTATCGTGTTATTATTATGGACAAGCTGGACAAAAGTGAGCAAAGATTTGCTGGGTTAGAAACTAGCCTGAAATATCACGATGCAACCAAAAAAACATTGAGATGCAATTAGGACAACTAGCAAATGCAATGCATCACAGGCCTAGTGGATCTCTTCCGAGTGATACAGGTCTGAATTCCAAGGGCAAAGAGGTTTCTAATACCATCACTTTGAGGAGTGGCAAACAAGTGCAAAGGGCTACTACTGGAGGTGACATGAATGAAGCTAAAGATGAAGTTGGAGGTGAGCTTGAGAAAGATTGTGCTCATGAGGCCATAGCACCAGAGAAGGAGGAGGTACAGGATAATGAAGAAATGGTGGTGAGAAAAAAGATTAGAGGGCCACCAAGTCTTTATAATTACCCAGAATATGCTCCTCGACCTCCATTCCCTAAAAGAGTGAAACCAGCACCAAAGAGAGGGCCGCAGTTCGATCGATTTTTGAACGTGGTAAAACAAGTTAATGTAAGCTTACCTCTTCTTGACTTGGTGAGTGTGGTGCCTAAGTACGCAAAATTTCTCAAAGATCTTATATCCAATAAGGAACAAATACTTCAATGTGAGGCGCCGCTGATGCTTACAGAGTGTAGCTAGCATAATTTACCTCCTAAGTTGAAGGATCCTGGCAGTTGTACCATCCTATGTAAGATAGGCACAAGGTACTTTGAGAAAGCATTATGTGACCTTGGAGTTGGAATCAACCTCATGCCACTCTCCATTGCTAACAATGTGGGTTTGAATGGAAGAATTCGTCCTGTGGCTATGACATTGCAATTGGCAGATAGGTCATTGGTGAAGGCCACAAGAATGGTAGAAGACGTATTAGTGATGATAGATAAATTCACATTGCCAGTGTGTTAGACATGGAAGAGGATCCTGAAGTGCCTATTATTTTTGGAAGACCATTTCTTGCTACTGGTGATGCTCTTATTGGAGTAAGAAGCAAAACGGTAACATTTTGTATTAATAATGAGCAAGTTGTCTTTGATGTTAATTATGCCATGAAGCAACCTATGCATGTTAAATCTTGTTTTACAATTAGAGCTATAACGTGTTCTACTATGCATGTGGTTGATGAAAATGTTAAGCATGATATGACTTGTGCCGATAAATTGAATGCTTGTTGTGAAGAAGAAATTGAGAATGAAGAGCTAGATGTTGAAGATAAAGTGATTTTGTCTGAGATTGAAAACATGGTTGAATGTTGTGCTTTAGATGAGTCAATCTTTGAAATGTCAGATGAAGTTATTGAAATGCAAGATGAATTGCTAGTAGAACATACCTTGGAGGAAGCATGTGCTACGAATTGTCAAAATGATAGTGATTGTCATTCTATATCTAACGATGTTGTTAGTCTTACATTAGATGTTTCTCCTCTTGATTGCCTGGTAAATTACACAGAGACACGTCTTGATAATCATTGTGATAGTATGAACCAAAATGATGTTTCAATTGTTAATGAGAATGTCAACACATTAATTGAGACTTCTGTTGATACACTAATTCTTGAAACGGTGAATGAATTTAAGAGTCCAAATGTTGACTCACAAGAAGTACAAAATGAGATACCCTTGTTGACTAATGATAATGCTTTTTGTGTTGTTAACAAAGAAAAGACTCAAGAAATTCACCATGTTAGTCTAGATGATGAAGATGTGAGAATTTTTAATGATATAGCTAACATGGTGGAAAATTGCTTTGTTGATACATCTATTTTTGAGCTTACTTATGAGTGTGTTGAGACCATGGATGTACAATCCTTGGTTGAGCCTTGCATGGTTAAAGAGCCTAGTATTGTGGAAGAAATGAATGTTGTGCCTCCAATGGTGGAAGAAATAAACGAGGTGCCTCTAATGGGAGAGCCTTAGTGGTTCAAAGTAAAATTTGTAGAGGCTGCTCCCCTTGTGCATGAGCTTAAGCACTTCCTTGCAAATATTTCCCCAGTGCCTTACAGGAGGAAAAAGAGTGCTTATGAAATGTCATCTTTATAATATAGAGATCGATATGCTGAATTTTGCAGAGAGGGATATACTGAATGTTGAAGAAGAAGGCTTGATGAATATAGTCTAGCTGGAGACTTACAAAACCCAGAACTACTTCTTTTCCCCCTTAGCTTTAACAACGCATTTTGGTTAAACTAGTCTTTACATTTTCTTGCATTTTGTGATACTCACTAGGCCATCGTGTTGTCAAAACATACACATTTAAGAAGTTGCAAGCGAAATAGGCAATGCACACATAAGCCTAAGTGTGGGGGAGTGGTGCTATGGACCTCTCTTATGCTGCACACAAGCACTTTATTTTGCTATTTCAAGCATGAGTTGTGCATATTAACACCACCATGATTCCTAGTCATGGTACGACACTTTGCTTGCATACCACCTCTATGTCATGTCTATCTTGCACCAACATGTAGTGTACTTGAGTGAGTGATTTCTAATAAGCTTTGTTTCACCATGTGCAGGAAATTTTTTATGCAAAAGGGAACTATGGACAAAGACACTCCACCTGAAAAACATTGGACTTCATGCCATATCAACACCAGGGAGCTCCTAAACCTATCTTTACTTTACATTGAGGACAATGTAAGTTTGAAGTGCGCGGGGGAGGGAATGTTTGCTATGGTTTGTGTCTCTTGGACTTTATGTGCTTACTTTCTGTCATAATGTTCTTTCATAATACATTTCTTTTTTGTGCTATGTGATGCAAAGCATGCTATTTTTTTTAGTTTTGTTGTGTTATTTTGAGCTTTTGCTTGTGATACCTATATAGGTTCATTTTTTAGTTTTTCATATTTTTTACAAATTTTAAATTTTTTGCGAAATTTTGGGAATTTTTGCGAATAAGTGATGTTTTTTAACACAAGTTATGTGTAGTTGACACTTTTGTGGAAGAACTTGTCTATCCATGGAAAGGGCACTAGCAATGGAGTTAGATGTGTGTTGAAAACTTGAATAAAAATGCTTAGTGGTGAGGATAGCTCAATGCTAAGTGGTAAGAGTTAAGAACTAAGTGGGAAAGTTTGAACTTTAACATAGTTTTTTTCAAGCACTAAAATGGAATACATACATGGATTGTTGAACTTATGTGAAAAGGCAAGAAATAGAGAATTTTTGAAAATTTTCACGAATTAAGCTGAGTAATCCTTGGAAACCTGTAGTGACATTTAGGCACCAGGGGAGATGATTTGGAAAAAAGGCAGGTTATGCCAATGTGAAATGTGCTGGATGCTAAGTGCAGGGACAATGCTCCAAAAGCACATAATATGAACCACTCCTCTGCGGGACTGCTCTACCACACTAAGTGTGCATTTTAAGAGAATAATCTGCATGAGTGGAGATGGAATTCAAAAGCCATAAAACCCGAGGCAATAATTAGAAAGGCCAAGGAGTACCCCAATGTAATAATGTCATGTGCGAAACAAAGGTAAAGCACTAAAGGATGACAACCTGGGGGAAGAGTGGTAAGAAACGAGGGCAACCAATGATCCTTGATTTGGTGCATTTATGTCTATACAGTGTTTACAAGTTGAGGACTAGAAAACAAGTAATAATAAAATCTTTGCATTCTCTATTTTTGCTTTGATCATAAATGAGACTTGATCCGTATGTAAGCATTTGCACACCACTCACACATCTATGTTAGAGCTTCAAATGAGTACAGCTTAGTTTTGATGATTGTCATGAAGAATTGAGTATATCCTTACCACTAGAGTACAATTGGTTAACTAAAGAGTGTGCACATCCAATAATAGTGTGAGATGGTCTTGAAGTGGATAGGTAGGTTTCTCCACAAGAGAGTTCACTATGTAGCATTGTGTGTTATGTGTTAGTGTATTGTTGCGACCGTGTTTGAGGGCAAGCAAGAGTTGTGTAAGTGTATTGTTGTGACCTTGCTTGAGGGCAAGCAAGAGTTCAAGTGTGGGGGAAATTGATAAGTTGGTTTTATACCGACTTATATGTGCTATGTCACTTAGCTTTTGACTTGTTTTTCATGCAATTGTGTAGTATTATGTGACATGTTGTGCATTTATGTTGGTTTCAACTTGCAGTGCTAAAATGAAGAAAAAGACCAAAAATATTGATTAAATGAGACAAATGTGTGTTTAAGGTTAAAGAACAAGGAAAAAATTAAAGAAGGTTTGAAATGGTGCTTGTGAGGTTTGAATGATGTCTTAACATGCTTGTTTCGTGTTGGGAAGAACAGTTAGCTTAACTTCAATTGAGTGTATCTTTCTCAATACTAATCCGAATGAGGAGATCTTAGATGTTTTGCAAAGCTCTTTGAGTGTACTACAATTCACATGTTTTAAAATTCTTCCAATTCAGTGTGCAAGTTGGAGAAACGAGAGCATCTTTGTGATTGCTGCTTCAGGTTTTGAATGTTGAGCTCATTGCCACAGTTAGGTAGAATGATAATATCTTGCTCTACCAACCTCCAACGTTGATATTTCTTGAACCAATGGAAATCCAAGAGAAAGATCTACAACTCTTTGTTTACCACAAAGTTCAATTCGGAGACGAATACACACATATATTGCATAGAAGTGGAACGTCTTGCTGGAAAGGGAAATTATACGGTGATGCATTGCCACGATGCATCGCCCATGGAAACAATTGCACGGCGATGCATCGTCAGGATGCATCGCTATGGAAACAATTGCATGGCGATGCATCGTCAGGATTCATCGCCATGAAACAAATTGCACGGCGTTGCATCGCCATGAAATCTCTCCTCGACGCAGTTTGGTAATTTGGCCATCACTTTCTTTTCCAAGCTCCGAATTGAGTGATTCAACAAGCTATGGAACACTAAGACATAGGGCTACACAGTTCATGTTTTAGGTTTTACCGAACTCACAACGCATCAGGGCCGGATTTAGGTTGGAAGGTGATAGTTTGTTAGTTTTCAAAGCTTGAGAGGTAAAAAGTTCCAATCTTGTATCCTTGTGTTTTCCTTGCATCTTTGAGCTAAATTTGATTCACACATTTGTTGTTTATTTTACACAAGTTGATGCCTGATAAGTTGGTTTTATACCAACTTAAATGGCTTATTTTACTTGGCTTTTGGCTTGTTTTGCATGAAAAGGTGGCTTGTTATGTGATATTTGATGCGTTTATGTGATTGACCATATGGTAAGCTAAAATGAACAAAAAGGATCAAGAAGGAGGTTAAAAGAAGCAAGTTTGAATTCGGGTCAACAATTGTGAAAGAAATGTAAAAGGTTTGAAAGAATGCTTTAGTGTGCTTTGTGTTTGGCAGATTGAGTGCTGAACTTCATTTGAGTGTATCGTTCTCAATAATAATCCAAATGAAGAGATCTTGGATGCTATGGAAAGCTCTTTGTGTGAGCTTTAGTTTTTATGTTTTAACCTTCTCCAAATTCTGTGTGAAATCATGAGAAACGGGGGCTTCTTTGTTGTGCTTAAGTTCGGGTTTTTCATGGTTTAACTGTTTTGCCACAGTTTGGTAAATTGACAACATCTTGAGCTACATAGCTCCAATTCGATGATTCCTGATCCTATGGAAAGCCAAGAGAGACATCTACAACTTTGGTGTTCAAGGCAATGTCCAATTCTGAAAGGAAAGCTGGTAAATCACTGTGGGAATGAAAAGACCTGATTAGGGTTATTAAGCCTACGACGCGTCGTAGGCTTAATTTCAAATAGCCTGCCATAGCTCAGTGTTTTGGTTGAAACTTTGTCATTCGAGCTCCGAATTGGGTGATTCAAAAGGCCGTGGAAAGCTAATACGTGGGGCTACAACTTGCATGTTTTAAGTTTTTTCAAATTCACAACGCATAAGGGCCAGAATTGGGGTGCAAGGTGACGGTTTGTAAGTTTCAGAATTTGAGAGGTAAAAAGTTCCAAGTGTCTTTGCTTATGTTTTCCATGCATCTTTTAGATGAATTTGGTGCACACATTTATAGCTAATCATGCACAGGTTGATGCCCAAATGCATGCACACATGTTGCACAACATTTGCACATCGCTGAACTCTTCATTTGCAAGCAATGCACACACACACTAAAAAGGCCTGCGACGCGTGCGATTGAAGGAAAAATTGTCACAGGCCATTTGAGAAGAAGGGAAATTTGGCCTGCGACGCGTCGCTGGCTTCTTATTGCTTTTCATTGCCAAAATTTTTGCTAAGTATGGATTTTGTGTTTTCTCGTGCAGGAGACCTGAAGACGTGATCACTGTGAGCTCGAAGGTGCGATGAAGGACGATGGGGAAACAAAAGGCGTACTTGGGGGAGGCTTAAAGGTGTGGTTTTGCAGCTTAAGCGTTTAGCTTGGAATTCAGAGTTGTGCTGATGTGGCATTCTTTGTGATGGCATTTTTGTAATATTGTATTCATTTTTTATGTTTGTGTACTGTTTACGATTCTTTTAACCTCTATATATAGAGGAAGTAGTTAGGGGAACATTCTAGAACTCATACCAGATTTTTGATTTTGAGAGCGGGATTACTTGCTTTCTCTCGTTTTTTTTCTTTCTCTCTCTAGATTCTCTCTCTAGATTTCCTTCTCCGATTTCATTTCCGATCGCGACTTTGTACCAGAGATTACATATTGAACTCAATCGAATGAGCATTTGACATTTTCTACACTTTAATGGGTGAAATCTTTCAATTTGATGGAATTGAACTGTTTAATGCTGGAATTTGATGAATACGAGGTTAATATGGAATTTTCTGGCTGATCGTGTGATATCTTAGGGTTCTAAATGGATGAATACATGATTTAGAAGATTTGATGCTGTGTAATTGACGTAATTGATAAAGATTGAAATCGCACTTGAATTTATTACTAGAAATCTGTTGAATTTCATATCTCTGCACTAATATTGAATGGATCGAGGTTCGATTCTGGTCGCGCCATGCTAAGTTGAGGATTGATTCACCAACATTAGTGAGGATGCATGAGATGAGAACTAAAGTGTGATTGTCTTAGTCTTTACACTTGCTTATATAATTATTTCATTTCTGAGATTCAGGCCTCACCATGGGATGCTTTGATGAATTGAAACATTAGGAAAAAGTGTTAAAGAAGCTCTCTGTGTTAAAGAAGCTCTCTGTGTTAATAAACGAAGGCATTCAAGCCTAGGTCGGGCCTCGCCATGAGATTTCCTAGGATTTGCATGTTAGAGTAGTTAGCTTGGAGAGTTGAGATGTTGCGGAGTGAATTCCATCATTCTCAGGCCTCGACATGGGAGAGAATGGTGTTAGGAAGTGTAGGGAGTGGTGCAGACGCCATGCTAACCACAAGCTAGGCTTTCAGGCAACTTAGGTCTCCTTGAGTTTTGCTTGTTCGTTAATTGCATAGCGTTGATCGACTAGATTTGTGTTCATCCGACACAAGAACCTTAGGATATCTGTTTCATCCCTGATTGTTGCTACCTTTTATTCCTTTATTTTTGCTTCCTTTTGTGTGGACATTTCGTTCTAATTTGTGACCTGCTACCGTGACAATACTTAGAACAATTCTTGAATCTTGAAATCAATCCCTTTCCCTGTGGATCAATCCCTATCACCACATCTACATTAGTTTTAGGGTAAAATTGTGCGAGTAACAACATCTCTCATCAATGCCCACATGTTTTGCACAACACTTCACACGTTTGTGGCATATGTGCACATATGCACATGGTGCGTGCACCGTGCGCGCGACATCTCGCACACACCGCACACAGCCCATGCACATTCATGCACACACTTGCTGCACACTTGCTACACACTTGTGCACATGCATGCATACACTTGCTGCACACTTGCTACACACTTGTGCATATGCATGCACACACTTGCAGCAACTCCAGCACACACATGCACCACATGCACGCAACTCTAGCACACTACATGCACTACTCTAGTGCACCTGCATGCTCATACTTGCATGCAACACAAGCATCACAAGCACCACACGAGCACAACACTACACACACTTCATGCACAACACAAACTCACCAAGCACATCTTATCCACACATGCCCTCACCACCACTAACATTATATGCACATGTACACCACCACAACACACATATACACTCCTCAGCAGACCATGCATAACACAGTTGCACGGCGATCCACGATGCATCGCCATGAGTACATTCACACAGCGATGCATCGTCACGATACGTTATCATGGAAAAAACTCACACGACGATGCATCTTCAGGATGCATCGTCATGAAATAGGTTGCACGGTAATGCATCGTCAGGATGCATCGTCATAGAGGGATTTGTGCTGCGATGCATCGCAGCGATGCATCGTAGTTGAATTTGTGGACTGAGAGGTGGTATATTTCTCTAAGTGTTGAAATTGTTCCTTTTATGTGTAGGTTCATGGTGGCGTGGTTGAATGAGGCTCGGAAGCGAACTGAAGTTTAAGGTGGCGTGGTGCGAGCTGGCTCAAAAGCGTGGATTGCTGGGTTGCTGCTGACAAGGAGGCTCTTGCACGTGCTGATTCTGGAAAGTGAATTACACCAGTGGCACTTCTGTGATTTAGTGCTTAGTTTGCGTTTGCATATTGTTTACATTTGGTAACCTCTATATATAGAGGATTTTGTCATTATTTTGAGGATTCGGACGTTCTAGAATTTTCACCAGATCTTTGATCTTGAGCGGAAATTTTCTCTCTGCAGGCTCTTTCTCTCTATATATTTTCTCTCTCTAACAATTTAGCTTCGTTCTCAATTTCGATCAAAGTTTTGATCCGATCATTGTAATTATCTTCTCAATTAAGGAGGCATTTCACGATTCTTTTGTGAAATTGAAGCTTTTGAAGCAATTCAATTGGTAAATTCTTTCCATATAATGAAAATGAACTGTTTCAAGTTGCAATCTTACGATCGTGAGCTGAGAATGGAGTTTTGTGGCTAATTTCGTGTTGTCCTAGGGTTGGACTGGATGAATGCATAACTAGATGACTTGATGCATGGAAATTGATATAATCCATAAAGGAAGAAATCAAACTCTATTTCGGCTTGTGAAATTGGTTAAGTTTCATGAATTCTTATATTGTCTGGGTGAATTGAGCTTTGATTGTGGTCGACATGCTGAATTAAAGTGAGATTCACTAGTATTTGTTGAGAATGTATGATACAAGAACTGGAGTTATGAATTATAAAGTTTTTGCATTTGTTTTGCATGTTCGTCTTCTAAAATGCGGCCGCCATGCTGATTTTAGACTACGAAAACTTAAGATTAAAGTGTAAAAGAAGTTCTCTATTGTTAACAAAGACACAAGAACCTAAATCATGCCTCACCATGGGAAGCTGTTAGGAATTGATTGCTAGAGTAGTTAAACACTGAGAATTGAGACGTTGCGGCTTAGATTCATCATGCTTAGGCCTCGCCACGGAAAAGCATAGTGTCATGGAGTGTAGAGTGCATCGCGGTCGACATGCTTGGTGCATGCTAGGCTCCTAGGCAACTTAGATCTCCTCATGCTTTACATGTATGTCAATTGCATTGCGAAAAGATATCTAAGGAGCATTTATCCGGTAGAAGAACCCTAGGACATCCAACTCATACTTGTTATCACGTTTCTTTTCATTTACTGGACTTGTGGTTGTTATTTCTTGTTCCTCTCTTCTTGTTGCTGTCATTACCTGTTTCTTTGACCTGTTTTTGTAACAACATTACTGAATTCTTGAAACCACTCCCTTCCCTGTGGATCGATCCCTCTCACCACTACTACAATAGTGTTAGGGTAAAATTGGTGAACATACACGACTACAAGCATCAATTGATCTTAAAAGTGTATTCTACCAAATTCATACAAAAGAATGAGATGAATGAAAAACTGCATTTAAAACCAAGTTTAGATTGTATGAATAGTTGGTTATGCCTTTTGGATTAACTAATGCACCTAGTACTTTCATGAAGTTAATGAATCATGTTTTTCGTCATTTTATTGGAAAATTTGTGGTAGTCTATTTTGATGATATTCTCATTTACAGTATATCATTAGATAGGCATGTTTTACATCTTAAGAGTGTGTTTGCTATTTTGCATGAGAATCAATTGTATGCTAACATTAAAAAGTGTGCTTTTTGTTTAGAATCAATTGTCTTTTTAGGGTATGTTGTTACATCTAATGGCATAAAAGTTGATGAGTCAAAAGTCAAGGCAATTAGTGAATAGCCTAGACCTCAAAAAGTTAGTGATGTTAGGAGTTTTCATGGTGTTGCAAGTTTTTATAGAAGGTTTGTTAGGGATTTTAGTTCCATTGATGCACCTTTGAATGAACTTGTTAAGAAAAATGTATCTTTTGTTTGGAAAGATGAACATGAAAAGGCCTTTAACATGCTAAAGGATAAATTGACTCATGCTCCAGTGCTTGCTTTGCCTAATTTTAATAAAGTTTTTAAAATTCAATGTGATGCCTCAGAGATTGGTATTGTTGCTATATTGATGTAGGAAAATAAACCCGTGGCATATTTTAGTGAAAAACTTAATAGAGCAGCTTTGAAGTATGCAACTTTTGACAAGGAGTTGTATGCTTTGATGAGGTCATTACAAGTTTGGCAGCACTACTTGTGGACGAAAGAGTTTATCATCCATTCAAACCATGAGTCTCAAGTTTTTTAAATCTCAAGGGAAATTGAACAAACGTCATGCTAAATGGGTTGAGTTTATTGAAACATTTCCATATGTTATCAAATACAAGACAGGTAAAGATAACATAGTGGCGGATGCATTATCAAGAAGGTACTCATTACTTACTTATTTGCATAGTAACCTTCTTGGTTTTCATTTAATTAAGTGTTTGTATATTAATGATGCTGATTTCAGAATTGTGTATGACCATTGTTTGCATAAGCCATATGGTGACTACTTTTTGCATGATAAATTCTTGTTTAAAAATAATAAGTTATGCATTCCATTTTTTTTCATACGTGAATTACTTGTTAATGAAACCTATGGTGGAGGGTTAATGAGACATTTTGGCATTGCTAAGACAAATAACATATTGCATGAGCACTTTTATTGGCCTAACATGTTAAAAATGTTAAAAGTGATAAGTGCATTACATGTAAGTAAGCAAAATCAAAAATCATGTCTCATGGTTTGTATACTCCCGTACCCATGCCTAGTTATCCTTGGATTGATATTTATATAGATTTTGTGCTTGGTTTGCCTAGGTCACGTTCTGGTAAAGATAGCATTTTTGTTGTTGTTGATATTTTATTGTATGTTCTAAGACCAATTATGCACAACATATTGCTGATTTATTCTTCAAGGAAATAGTAAGATTGCATGCAATTCCACATAGTATTGTGAGTGATCGAGATGTTAAATTTTTAAGTCACTTTTGGCGTACATTATGGAATAACTTGGGCACAAAAATTTTGTTTTCTACTATTGCACACCCTCAAACTGATGGTCAAAATGAAGTAGTTAATAGAACTTTGTCTACTTTACTTCATGCTATCATTCAAAATAATTTGAAGAATTGGGAGTCATGTTTACCTCATATTCAGTTTGCGTATAATAGGATTGTTCATAGTTCTACTACTTGCTCACCATTTGGGATTGTTTATGGTTTCAATCATTCTACTCCTTTAGATATTTCGCATTTTCCTACTAATGAGTTTGTTCATCAAGAAGGAAAAAGAAAAGTAGATTTTGTGAAAGCATTGCATAAGAAGGTGCGAAACAATGTTGAGAGACGCAATGAGCAAATTGCAAATCAAGTCAATAGAGGTCAACGATGAGTTGTGTTCGAACCTGGTGATTGGGTTTGGGTACACTTAAGAAAAGAAAGGTTTCCAGAAAAGAGGAAATCTAAGTTACATCCTAGTGGAGATGGACCATTCCGAGTCTTAGAAAGGATCAATGACAATGCTTATCACATTGAGTTACCTAGTGATTTTGGCAATTTTTCCTCTACTTTTAATGTTGCTCATTTTTTCTTATTTGATTTAGGTAATTCGAGGACGAATCCTTTCGATGAAGAGGGGAATGATACGAATCCGGCCAAGGAAGATAATCCTTTAAATAACATTGGCAGCCCGATGACAAGATCCAAGACCAAGCTAATGAAAGCTTACTTGAATGGGTTGCTTAGCAAGGCTATTGAAGGATTCGATGAGATTATCACTCCAACATCTATGCAAGGAGTATTATGGAATATCTTCATTAGCGCTCATCAAAGATAATTTAATGGTTCCTAGAATTTTGGAACTTAAGGATATTCCGAATTGAAAAATATTCCAAGAGAAGATCAATCACAAGTGAAAACCTAAAGATGGCGTGCTTTTTGTCTTAATTTTGGATTACGCTTTTAAGTAATTCTTTAGGGTTTTAGATTATTTGGTTAAAGTCCAAAAATATTTTATTGGGCTTGTTTAATTATTAATTTTGTTTTTAAGTTAATAATTACATGGTCCAAGTTATCTTACATGATCAAGGCATGTATGGATTAATTTTAGGAAACTTCAATAATGGTAGATTTTAAGAAATAAGTGGGATTCGATTTCAATTCAAATTAGGAAACATGATTGGCAATTATCCCATATAGGGAAAATACCAACCATTGACACTTCTTGTAGCCTATTTAAAGGCATTACTCTCAATGTTTTTATCATGAATGAAGAATAAGAATTTTCTAATAAGGAATTTATTAAGCTTTGCGTATTTTCTTAAATTTAGGGAGTGAACTTAATTTGAAAACACAACCTTCTTCGGGAGTGAACCTTAAAAGTCTGTTTACTGCTCTTTGTTGAGAGCAAGTCAAGTGGATAGGTTTGATCCAAGAGTACTTGAATTAAATTTATTCCTTGTAATAGCGTGATGGGTTGGATTGGTATATATCCAAAACTTGCGTTCCATATCTTTCAGTTTGTTTTTGTTTGTTTGTTTGAAAATCTGTGCTACATCTAACAATTATTGCATAAGTTAGTGAGGTCGAAACATCAAATTACTGTTAGACGTGTTATACACATTTAATTAATAAGTGGGCTTGTGTATGTGTGTGATTAAATCACTAGGCTAATTTAATTGTATAGGGTCTTAAATGGTCTAATTGGAAAAACCCTATTGACTTCTAATTTAGTGTGGGCCTAATGGGTAGAGACCCATACTTGCTCTAGTAGACTAGTATACAAGGTATATAGTGGTTATGGTCCCCGAGATTATCAAATCCATTGGCACCCCTAATTCTCATCAATCCCATCATTGAGATAGAACCCATTAGAGCTATTCGGAAGTTTGATTGAGGAAGACCAATCTACCAACCAATACAAAATTGTCGATCACTGCCATGATGAATCCAAGTACGCAACACTTTTGTTTATCTTAATAATTTGACATGATTTGTCTTGGTGTTGTTCTAGGATTCAGAACATATTTATGTTTACAATTGGTATCAGAGCTAACCAATCATGTTAGGTTGTTAGATTTAATTCATGCAATTTTGTATTCCTCGCTTGTTTGGAATTTGGGCGTTAGTTTCTTTTGTATTATTTGTGCGAATTAATTTTTTTGGGTTGCATATCTAAATTCCGTTTGAATAAAGTATAATTGGTGATATTTTATTTTGCCAATTTCTTATGATCAATCTTCTAATTTGCTTTGGACTGAGTAATCATGTATAGTTACTATGTGACAGCTTAAAGTCGTATCAGCTCAATTTTACTCTAAACACTAATGTAGAAGCGTAAGTAGGGATCGTAATCCACAGGGAAGGCTAAGGTCAAGAAAATTGAACAAAATTGTTCTTAAAGTCTTAGTCTCCGAATTTAAGTACTAGAAAATAGGAAAATTCAACACAAATAAATGAAAATAAAGACGCAAAATATAGCAACAAGCAAGGAAGAAACAAATATCTCAGGATTCTTGTATTGGATGAACACAGCCTTAGTAAATCGATGCTATGCAATCACTAAACGATTAAATGCAATGGAGACCTAAATTGTCTAGAAATCCAAGCTGTGGTTAGCATGGCGACCACACCACTGCTTGTACCCCCAAATCACCATCCTCTCCCATGGCGAGGCCCGAGAATGGTGGAATAATCTCCGCAAAGTCTCAACTCTCTCAGCTAACTACTCTAACATGCAAAGTTCTAAGAACTCCCATGGCGAGGTCCATCTTAGGGTTTACATATTATCGATGTTAACACAGGAAGCTTCTTTAGCACTTTTCTTAATGTTCAATTCATTAACACTTCCTATTGCGAGGCCTGAGTCTCAGAATTGATTTGATTACAGAAAACGAGTGCAAAGACTTAAACAATCACAATTTAGTTCTCAATTCATGCAACTTCACTAACTTTGATGAATCACTCCTCAATTTAGCATGTCGACCGCAATTGAAGCTTGATCCATTCAAAAATAGCCAGGAATTATGAAATTCAACATATGTTTATACTCAATTTAAATGTGATTTCAATACTCAACAATTAGATCAATTGCATAGCATACAATCTACTAAAACACGTATTCATCCATTAAGAATCCTGAGATATCGTAGATTTAGCCAGAAAACATCTTTCTCATTTCAAAATCAACAAATTCCAACATTGATAAGCTCATGCTCACTTAATTGGAAGAATTTACCGATTAAATCGAGAGAATTGTCGATTCCTTTGTTAATTGAGAATCAGAAAGAAGAATCCAGTCCAAATTCACAATCGGAATTGAGATTGGAGAAGAAATGTTTAGTGAGAGAAAGTAGATCTCGAGAGAGAAAATGAGAATTCTCGCTCTTCAAAATCAAAAGTCGGTTGCAATATGTAAAAAATGTGAGTAGTGAAAAATCCCCCTCTACATGTTAGCTACCTTCCCTATATATAGAGTTGGGAATACGTAACTAATATGCAACGTAGATTGTATCAAATATTACAAAAGTGACCTTAAGAGAGGAAACTAAAAATCAGCCAAAAATGTCAAAAATTCCAAGTTTGAAAAATTATTCAACACTTCAGCGCCTTTGGTGCTAATTTCCAGCGCCTTCATCAACCTCAGCCACGAGCCACACGCCTTCAGTCCTTAGATGTAGCGCTTTCATTGCCCAGACTTCCAAGTGAAGAAATCAGAGTCGAACCGCGCCTTCACGCCTGGACTCTTCACGCCTTCAGCGACTCCGCGAACTTCCAAGCAGATCAGCCTTTAAAGATTCACGCCTTCTTGCCACAGATAACCACGCCTTCAGCTGCCTGGAATTTCAGAAATCAGAGATTTCAACACTTAGCCAATTTTCTGAAAACTCAAACACAAACACTTTATGGCAACAACTTCCCTCCTAGATTTGATCATGATACACTATGAATTAGGGAAAACTTAGAACATGAAATTCGTAACCATGTGTCTCAACTTTCCATAGCTGTTTGAATCACCCAGTTTGGAGCTAAAACAAGAAAGTTACGACCAAATCAATGTAGTGCAACAAAAACTGAAAAACTTCATAGAACAAACCTTCAACACTTTACCAATTTCAGCTCCCATTTTACACTTGTCGTAGGCTAAATATTTTTGCTTCAAAATTGGCCTACGACATGTCGTAGGCCAAACTTTTTCCTCCAACAATGTCGTGGGCAAAAATCTTCATTCCAAGAATGGACTACGACATGTCGTAGGCCATTTTCTATTTTCTCAAGATTGGCCTACGACATGTCGTAGGCCAATTTTTCTGTTCTCAACTTTTGCCCACGACATGTCGTGGGCAAAAATGCACTTGACTACCTAGTTCTTTCCTATGCCAATGTGAGTGAAAACGTGTTTAGAGTGTGCAAATGTTATGCCAAGAATGCTTGAGTAGTGTGCTAAGATTGGGTGTTGAAATGGTGTTGAAAGGTAAGTGCATATTGGTGCTTGGCAAAGTGTTTCGGCAAGGCTTGGTGTGGTTCGACAAGGTGTGGTGCCAAGTGTGGCAAAGTGATGTGCATGTGTGGTGTGCCAATGTGCAAATGTTTAGGCAAGAGTGGCATGTGATATTGTGCACAAGTGGTGTGCCAAGGATATGTAAGTGTCGTGCCAAAGTGTGCCAATGGTGTGTCAATGGTACGCCAAGGATGTGTGGTAAGTGCTTGGCAAGGTTGGTTAGCCGAAGGCAAAGTTGGCTTGGCAGAGCTTGGCAAGGTTGGTTAACCGAATTGGCAAAGTATTCATTCCAGCCAAATACCTTACTTTCATGCCAAATAAGTGTGTCTTAGTTTCTGATTTAGACCCAGTAATAAACATAAAAGCTCTAGCTAATCCTCTTAGCTTTCCACCAGTTCAAGAATCAGCATTATTGGGTCCCTGAAACTCAAAATATCATCAAAACACCAAACTGTGTCAGGCAGATAAAACCCTAGAAAACCCTAAAACCCTAATGAATGGTATTCCGAAACGAAACTCACATTTCATAATCTTTCACACACAATTAGAAAATAGTTACAACATAAGAAATGTAGTGCATTCAAAGAGCTTTTCAGAACACCAAAGAACACACCAATTGGATTAATATCAAGAAAGTTATACCCAAAACAAATTCACACTCAAAGCTGCCAAAACCCTAATTATGCCAATTTTGCATTTTCGGTTCCTCCACTTTTCCTTAGCACTTTTAACTCCATTTTCCACCATTTTTTTACTATCTTTTCACCATTTCAACATTACCAATTAACACAACACATACATGCATAAAAACACCTAAAACACCACACATTTGCACTAACACAAGTCAAAGTCCAAGAATTTAAGCACATTTTAGGGTTTTCTTCAAAACTCTCACTCACCATTCTAGCTCTTTCTAACTCTCCTCTTATCATTTAGCATCAAACACATATTTACCCCCTTTTAACAACCTTTTTGGTCTTTTTTCACCATTTTAGCACATCAAGTTGAGAATCACATAAATGCACAAAATAGCACATTTCACCACATGAATGTATGCAATTCAAGACAAAAGCTAAGTGAATTAGTCTATACAAGTAGGTATAAAACCTACTTATCAAATTCCCTCACACTTGAACTTTTGCTTGCCCTCAAGCAAAGATACACACAATTTAACCCTTTTTTGCACCTGTATGCAAACACTTTGTTCATTAATCCACACTGACTACATCCAGATTCATCAAAACGTTTTTTCACACACAACCTTATACTTTGATGGTTCATGGTACCCAGCTCTCAGATTTCAATACAATTATCAATTAAGGCACAATGAATAAAGACCAAAATGTCATGCGTGCAAGTGTGTGCTAAGTAACATGCACTTCATCTATTCCTTCGTTATACAACCTCTAGCTAGTCTCTCATACCATTCAATACATGCCAATCTCTTTGTCCACTCTTATGAACATGCAATCACAAGATCAATGGTACCTATGCGTACATTGGTACTCTATGGGACATTGCCCTTATTCTGCACATTAGTGCTACACATTGGTGCACATATTAATGATTGAAATAATGCCTGGGTTTTATAGCTTTTTTCTCCATATTTGATTGCCAGGTTCTTTTGGCTTTTTCCTTCCCAGTTTGCCAATATGGCTTTTTCTCCCATATCATTTCTTGTGCAAGCACATGTTCATAAGAATCCCAAATTGACTAACCATGCACGAATTCTGGAGACACCAGATAAATGCATAACAAATGGAAACGAATTCATACACATTGCCTCCTATGTCAATTGAGTTTTGCATGGCATATCTATCTTACTTTAACATCGGGCCTTAGTCAGCAAAATATACCAATTTCTTCAAACTTAGTACCAAGAACAAAAATTTTCACATGCAAGATCAAAAAAATTATTTGTGATGAACTTGGAATAAGCCATAGTGAAATAGGAACAAAGTTTCACATACAGGGTGATAATTTATTTTCTCCAATTGATCTTTCTTATTCACTCTCTTATTCATTTTCTTCTTCTCACCACTCATATCATAATTCAAATCCTTGCACACAACACTACTCACTTTTTGTCCATTGATTCAAAATGTAGCACACAAACAAACCCGAGAGACTTAATACATTAAAACCTACATTAAAACCCTTGCAAGTAGCAAACTACATACTGCTTTCTAATCACTCAACAATACAATAAGAAAAACTTCACACTAAGCTCTTAACATTTTCTCCTCCATGGCATTGGCAAATCATCATAGCAACAATCTTCAAAGAGACACTTCAAATTTTACAAAGCACCACTTCACAAAATTCATCAAAGTAGAACCATTCCATTCTTCAACTTCACAAAATTCCTCACTTCAAGAAACTTCACATAATCTTCAACTCAGCATATCTCAATCAACATGAAAGTCCAGAAACCTTCAAAATCACTCCCAACTTCAAACCCCCCTTCTCACAATATAAAACACCCGCATGCATAAAAAAAAATTTCAATCAACACAATCAACACACAAAGTATCAGATAGCATAGCAACCACAGCACACATCACACAAAATTCCACCTCCTCCCCCACACATAAATTAAACATTGTCCTCAATGTGATAAGCTACGAGGGAGGAAGGACTCCCTGAGAGGACGATGATGGAGCTGATGAAGAATGAGATCCAAACGCAACTGGTGTGGACAGAGATTGTCCATCCAAAGAGGCCGTAGCAAATGAGGGCACACCAATTGACTGTGGCACATAATGAAAAGGGCCATGCACAGGTCCTTGAAGAGATTGGCCTGATGCTATCAATGGAAACCTTGCAGCGGGTGCAAACTCTGGATTTGGTATGAATGTAGGAGTATGAGGCATAGGAGGTATACGACCAAATGTGGGTAACGGATATAAAGAAGGGCTTGCTGTCACTCCAGGTGGAAGCTCGTGCACTGTACCACTAACCATATCACATGACAGATTTGGGATTCGGTACCCTGCTAACTGTGCCGAAGTTGGAGTTGGCTTCGGGGGTCCTGAATTCGAGTGGTAATAAACCGTCATCTTGTTACACCTATCGAGCTCTCGCTGCATGCACACTTGCCTATGATATAACACTTCAAATTGCTGCTGAGCCACCGTGGATAGATCATCAAATCTATGCTCCATGTGTTCAGCTTGTGAGGTCCACTCCTGTTGCATATTGTCAAAACCTTCATGCATGCGTTCCATCCTTTCATCTATGTTTCTCACACCATCCTGCAGCCGATCCATCCTATCCTCTATGCCTGAAAAGCGATTTTCAACTGAGAGCTGGAAACCCTGAATTACTCCTTGGAGAGATGCAAAATCAAAAGACTGCTGCCCTTGGTCTGTAACATAAGTTGGAAATTCACTATCCACCCGAGATGCCTCTGCACTTGAAATCCTCGCTTGCTCCAATTCCTTGTCTTGTGCCAAGTATTTTAAGTAGAGTTGTTCAGGAATGGGAAACTGCATCCTCTCCCAAGCACCAAGCTGATCATCAACACCTTGTGACACACAAAGCTCCTGAATTAGTAAAGGAAAATACAGTGCTTTACTGTTCTGGGCAGTTCCATCTTTGATGCTCGCAAGGATGATTCGTCCCACGTCAATCTTGCGCTTCCTTCGGATTGCAGAAATTAAGAACAACCGATTCCGAATCACCTCGGTTCTTTGTGAACTTGGCATGAGGCGAGACAACACAAATAACAACCATATTTTCACATCACTCTTCAAGTATTCATTCCGAATATGCTTATGCTCCCCCTTTGAATTAAGCTCCCAAACTGCCCTAGGATGTGCCAAATCTTTTATCAAAGCTTCATCCAATGCCTCATTGGTTGGAAATTTGATCGGATCCTCAGGATAATCAGGTGTGCCCAAATGTGCATTGATAATCTCGCTCGTGATTTGAACCCAAATGCCTCTCACATAGACAGCTCCATCCCTCGGAGACCCTGCATTTGCGTAGTATTCCCGTGCAATGCTCACATTGCAAAAATCAGGGGCCACCGTAAGCTTCTCATGGAATTTGTAAAATTTAATCAACCTCTTAAACGGCCCTTTCTCCACACTAAACCCGCGTTCAATGTGAATATATTTCATATTGAATCCCTGTTCCCAACGTCTCATGGCATCTTCATCAACAAACAAAGCAACCTCAGGGACTCCTTTCCGTTTCTTAGGTGTCGGAGCTGGCATCGCATATTGCGGGGGCTCCTCAAATATTTGCATATCATCTGGAAAATACTCTGGATCAGAATCAGTTTCATCGTGTGCTTGAGCTCTTCCTTTGCCCTTCTTTGAAGTTGTGGCTTTTCTTGAAGTTGGATCTTTCTTTGGTGCCATTTCTGTGAAGAGAAGTTCAGCTTGTCACATAATACTCAAAGCAAAACAATTACATTGAGAACATTGCTAAACACTTGCATTTTCTCTTATAAACACATTCTCAAAAATTGAAAACCAGCATTATAAGATTGTAAAAATCATCTTGGAAGCAAGCAGAATTAGTTCACACATAAAACATCAAAGTTGTAGTGCACTCTTTAATCGAAATTGGAGGACAAGAATCATCCCATTTGAAGTCAAAATGGCCAAGTTATGGCTAAAATACCGACAGTTCCAAAAATGTTCAGATTCAGCAATTTCTCAGATTATAATCCATAACGTAGGCACACATTGTTCTCAAATTTAGATCATGCTCCAGGCCGAATTATCAAAAGTGCCCAACACAAAATTTGTAGCCTTATCTCTTAGCTAATTTCACCACTGGAATCAACACATTTGGACATTCCATTTGCAAGTTATCCCCAAAATACCGAGACTTGGCAATCCTGGCAGATTCAAAATCTCACATTTCTTGATCTCACATGTACTTCACATTCAAAGATTTTTTTAGTCTAGATTCCAGCCACATTTAGCAAAAATGTACAACATAAACATTGAAGACCATCATGTTAGCTAAAAGATGCAATTGGAATCTCCTCATTTCATCATTCCTAACTCAAGTTATGCTTGAAAAACAGAAACATGGCAGTGCTGGAAAAATTGGAAATCACTCAATTGTAATCTTCCACCCACAATTATCTTGCAATTGTTACTTGACTAATCAACACCTTAACTTGCATATTCAGCATTTCCAATATCTAAGCAACAAAATCAACATTTCCATGCTCTATACATTCACCACCTTAAACGATTTTCATACTACAACAACAAATCTCAAAAGTTTAAGAGAAGTGAAACGTACCTTACGGGAGAGCAACAAAAAATGTAATTTTGGAAGTAAGTAGATTTGAGATTATCAAAGTAAGCACTATGGCCTTACCACCCACGAACTTGTATTGCTTATGATGCCTTGCAAAAAAAAACACTAGCAACACCTCTTGCACTTATAAAGAAACAAAGGTAGCCAATTCATGTGAGTGCATTCATTCGGTCAACTTTGAATAGTTAATATGCCCACCAACCACAAGAAACAATTTGGTCATTCCAAGGTGGGACCCAACAAATTGCATGACATGTGATTTCAACTCAAGCATGTGATTTCTGATTTCTTTCTCTGCCCAACACACTTATTTCGGTTACCAAATAATGCAAGCAAAAACGTCCAAACCAAATAATGCAATATGCAAACAAAATCATGAGATCACAAACCCAAGTCTAGAGCTAATTCATTTAACAATTGAACTCATCCAAATAAAACGTTGTACCAAAATGTCAGCCTTCTTCTTTCCATTTCATGTCATGATCCTATTCACGGCTCAATAGCAATCCAATCCCCCTCCAATTATTTTGCAGCTTTTCAGAAAATTCAATTCATGTTCAGAAGTGTTCAGAAATGCAGCTATCCTTATCATCAATGCAATTGTGAAATTGAAATCGAAAACCATGAATCAAAAATTGTAACAATCACACAAAACATTTACACCAACAACTCATCAAAATTCACACTAAAACTAGCACACAATCCTGTTCACTTTAATACTAAACACACAATCGCACACAATATTCAAACCTTACAGGAGCCAAATGTAACTTGCTAAACATAATAACAAAATACTACACTATAACACTATACTCGGCTCCATTATGGCAAACAATCTCCTTAAACATCATCATGGTAACCACACTTTCCAATCAAGATATCTTGGCGAAGCTTTCCCCCACCCTGGCCTATGACACGGTCCCCGTGAAACAAAATGAAACAATCAAGAACAAAGGAACCTGGCTATCCACGTTTCACAAACCACGAGACAATCTTGCACTTCTTTCCTCCTCTTGAAGAGCAAGCCACTGCGGAGGTCCCAGAAGTCCTTCAGGGTTTTGAGGATTAACATTTGACGTGATATCAACTCCTTTGCTACGAGCCATGGCTGTTATCAGAGCTGGAAAATACATGGGTGCAAACTCACTTCTTTGTGACCGCCTGATAAACTCTAATATCAATTTCCCAATATCAATAGAGAAATCATGTAAAATAGCATAAATCAACAGAACTCTTTCCCTAGATGCTATATTGGTACGGTTAGTAGGAAGAATCCTGGAATTGATAAACATTAACCATATTTTGGCCTCGGCTGTGAGTTCACTAGTAGACATATATAAAGCCTCTTGTCGAGCATTCCTCACCCATGTAGCACCAGGTAAAGTTACTGAAGCCAACAAATGATCGGTATTCTCAGCTCTCAACAACCTACAATATGTGTTACGAGAAAAAGCTTCAAGAAGATAAAGCCTATTAATACTATAGCGGGTGACCCTCAAATACTTCCCTCTCACGAACACTGAATGAACACCACTAGCTCGGAAATTAGCATAAAATTCCCTAACTATGTCCATATTCACCACAACTGAGGCTCTAGCAAAATGGGACCACGACTGTCTGAATATCACATCTTGAAATCTCCTAGAAGGCTCCTGAAATGGTCGCTCAATCCTGACTGATCTATGAGTAAAGGCATGATAAAAGTTTTCAGCAGAAGCATTAACAAAATGTGGACAAGTAGCTGGCTCAAAATCAATTACCATCTCCTCATCAGCTGAAGAAGCTGAAGAGGAAGAAGATGTGGTTCCAGAATCTTCAGTAAAGATAGCATATTCAAAAGGGTTCTGGTGGGGAGAATAGAAATCCATACTTTGAGGAACGAAAAATTACTAGCCAGGAAAGCAATATGAAGAAAAGAGTACTGAGTATGCAAAAACAAGATGTGCAATATATACTGATAACATACTCACTATCCAACAAACACATGTGAATGACAGGTCATAGCTGGATGTCCTTTCTTCTCAATAATGGAAAAACTCCAAACCAATCATGCATGAATGAACAACAATTCTTACCATCAGAGGTACCTTAGTTGTAAACAATGTAGACTCAGTGTACCCTAATGGATGGAAAAGTGAATTTTTTTTTCTCCCTACTTCTCTCAATAATGCCCAATCATCCTTTTGAAACTCTACAAAAATATAGCCAAGTAAATGTTATGAGATTGTGCCATAATTTGCTACTCAATACTTCTCAAACTAGGATTAACAAAGAAAAGAAATCACAACAAATAAAACAAAGGAAGAAAATCAGGGTTGCCTCCCAGGAGCGCTTGGTTTAAGGTCACAGCCCGAGCTCAATTTGAGATGATGGGATCATCTAAGTATAGCTCATGTGGATCTCGTGCCACATTAGTGCTATCCTTGTCCTGAGAAGTTAAGTATGGCTTGAGACGATGGCCATTCACTTTCCACACATTGCCATTCTTGTCATTCTTGATTTTAATTGTCCCGTAAGGTTTTACATCAACCACTCTAAAAGGACCACTCCACCTTGATTTCAATTTGCCAGGAAACAATCGAAGTTTAGAGTTATAAAGCAATACCAATTGTCCTGGAACAAAGATCTTGGATTGAAGTTTTGCATCATGGATTCTTTTAGTCCTTTCCTTGTACAACTTGGCACTCATGTAAGCATTGAATCTGAATTCATCCAGTTCATTCAACTCCAACATCCTTTTTGATTGAGCCTCAGACAGATTCATGTTCAAGGTTTGAATTGCCCAATACGCCTTATGTTCAAGTTCTACTGGCAAGTGACATTCTTTACCAAAGACCAATCGAAAAGGAGAAGCTCCAATTGGGGTTTTGTAAGCTGTTCTGTATGCCCACAATGCATCATCTAGCTTCAAAGACCAATCCTTCCTTCCTGGATTTACCACTTTTTCAAGAACCCTCTTGATCTCCTGATTGGAAATTTCAACTTGACCAGAAGTTTGTGGATGTTAAGCTGTTGAAACCTTGTGAGTAACACCATATCTAGCCAACAAAGATTCAAAGAGCTTGTTACAGAAATGAGTCCCTCCATCACTTATTATAGCCCTAGGTGCTCCAAACCTGTTAAAGATGTATTTCTTCAAGAAAGCAGTTACACTCTTGGCATAGTTATGAGCTAAAGCCACAGCTTCCACCCATTTAGAAACATAATCCACTGCCACCAGAATGTATTCCATACCCCTTGATTTAGGGAAAGGCCCCATGAAATCAATCCCCCAGACATCAAAAATTTCTACTTCCAAGATGTTGTTCAAGGGCATCTCATTTCTTGAAGAGATATTGCCAGTTCGTTGACACCGATCACATTTTCCAACCCAAATTCTGGCATCCATGAAGATATGTGGCCAATAGAACCCACATTGCAAGATTTTGAAGCCTGTCCTAGTTGATCCAAAATGACCACCACATGGCCCCTCATGGCATGCTTTTAAGATGTCCTCCTTTTCTTCTTCCTTGACACACTTTCTTATCACTTGATCACTGCAGATTTTATATAAAGAATTGTCCTCCCAAAAGTAGTATTTAGCATCACTTCTCAATCTTTTCTTCTGGTCACTGGAATAATAACATCGAATCTGGCCAGCAACCACAAAATTGGCAATCTCAGCGTACCAAGGCAATGTTTGTTCACCCACTTTGAACACCTGCTCATCAGGGAAGTGTTCCTTAACCGAAATGTCAGGTGAATCTTGCTCTTGAGATTCCAATCTTGACAAGTGATCTGCCACAACATTTTCCGAGCCTTTCCTATCTTTAATCTCCACATCGAATTCTTGGAGCAACAAAACCCATCTAATCAAACGTGGTTTTGCTTCCTTCTTTGCAAACAGATACTTCAATGCGGCATGGTCCGTATGAACAATTACTTTTGATCCCAAAAGGTAAGCACAGAATTTATCAAATGCGAAGACCACTGCTAGCATCTCCTTTTCAGTAGTTGTATAATTCATTTGAGCTTCATTCATTAGCCTGCTAGCATAATAGATAGTGTGAAACACTTTGTCTCTTCTCTGGCCTAAGACAGCTCCTAAGGCATAATCACTGGCATCGCACATAATTTCAAAGGGTTCACCCCAATAGGGAGTGACTATCACGGGGGCTTCCACCAATTTCATTTTCAAAGTTTCAAATGCCTCAACACATTCCGTTCCAAACTCAAACTTAACATCTTTTTCTAAGAGACTGCACAAGGGTCTGGCTATCTTTGAAAAATCCTTAATAAACCTTTTATAAAACCCAGTATGTCCAAGAAAGCTTCTGATACCCTTAACATTGGTCGGTGGAGGAAGTTTTGCAATGACATCTACCTTAGCTCGATCCACCTCCATCCCAGCATGAGAAATTTTATGGCCTAACACAATTCCTTCTTGAACCATGAATTGACATTTTTCCCAGTTCAATACCAGGTTCGTTTCTTCACACCTCTTCAAAACCTTTGCCAAGTTCTCCAAACAACCATCAAATGTCATACCAAAGACAGAAAAATCATCCATGAATATTTCAATTATTGATTCCACCATGTCGTAGAATATTGCCATCATACACCTCTGAAAGGTAGCTGGGGCGTTGCAAAGACCAAATGGCATTCTTTTATAAGCAAATGTGCCAAAAGGGCAAGTGAAAGTTGTCTTATCCTGGTCCTTGGGATCAATTGCAATTTGATTATACCCAGAATATCCATCCAGAAAATAATAGAAAAGGTAGCCAGCAATTATATCCAACAATTGTTCCAAAAATGGGAGAGGGAAATGATCCTTTCTAGTAGCTTTATTTAGCTTCCTGTAATCCATGCAAACTCGCCAAGCATTTACCACTCTTGTTGCCAGGAGTTCATTAGCCTCATTTTTTATAACCGTCACCCCTCCTTTCTTAGGGACGCACTGGACTGGACTAATCCATTCGCTGTCTGAAATTGGAAAAATCATCCCAAAGTCAAGCAATTTGATAACCTCTTTCTTCACAACTTCCATCATCTGGGGATTTAATCTTCTCTGTCTATCCCGTACTGGCACAGCATTTTCCTCAAGCAAAATCTTGTGCATACATAAACCTGGACTTATGCCTTTTATATCAGCAATAGTCCATCCAATAACCAACTTATGTTTCCTCAAAACTTCCAAAAGCTTCTCCTCTTGCCAACCTTCAAGCTTTGAAGATATAACAACTGGCAATGTCTCATTTTCTCCAAAGAAAGCATATTTGAGATAAGGTGGAAGTGGTTTCAATTCCAACTTTGGTGCCACCACAATGGAAGGTAAAAGCTTTTCATTCCTGCACAAATTCTCACTAGTCCTCACCTCAGTGGGAGTAAAATTTTCGTTAGTCAAAACAGTAGGTTCATTATCATGTTCCCCTACAGTTTCATGCATTTTAACTTCCACAACATCATTTTGTAATTCACAAATTGACTCTTCCAAATAACAACATTCAATGAAATCTTCAATTTTAGCAAGAATTCTCTTATCCTCATCATCTAAATCAAGTTCATCCAAATTATCCTCATAAACGCTTAACTCATCAACAATAGAGAAATCATGCATGTTGTTCATATTACTCAAAGAAGAACAAGTTATAGCTTTGATAGCAAAACAAGACTCCATATTTAGAGGTTGCTTCATAGCATAGTTTACATCAAAAACCACTTCCTCATTGTTAATCCTAAACGTGATTGTCTTGTTTTTCACACCAATCAAAGCATCACCAGTGGCTAGAAAAGGTCTACCAAAAATGAGAGGAACCTCAGGGTCCTCTTCCATATCAAGTATAATGAAATCAACAGGCAAGGTAAATTTATCAATTCTTACCAACACATCCTCCACCAAGCCTGTAGGAGTCACCAAGGATCTATCTGCCAACTGTAGTGTCACTGCAACTGGTCGAATCCTTCCACTCAAACCCACATTTATTGCAATGGATAATGGCATCAAGTTGATTCCAGCTCCAAGGTCACAGAGAGCCTTTGCAAAATATCTGGTTCCAATCTTACAAGGTATGGTACAGCTACCTGGATCCTTAAGCTTTGGAGGTAATTTGTGAACCATCCATGCTTGACTGCACTCTGATAGCATCATTGGAACTTCACATCTCAAGATTTGCTCCTTGTTTGAAATGAGATCCTTTAAATACTTAGCATATTTAGGCATGGCTGTAACCAAATCCAACAAAGGAACATTGACATTCACTTGTTTGATCATATCCAAGAAACGATTGAATTGAGGTCCCTTTTTAGGTGGAGGTTTCTTCCTCTCTGGAAATGGAGCTTTTGGAGCATAATCTGGGAAGTTATAAGGATTGGAATTTTTCGTGATTTCATTTCCCATCCTTGCTGGTATTTCCTTCTTCTCAGACTTATTTTCTTCTTGCTCACCATTCTTCTCAAGTTCCACATCTATCTCAATTTCATCTTTTTGGTCCTCTTCTACATCATCATTCTTCTCTTCTACAGGTTTGCTTCCAGGCAACAATTTTCCGCTCCTCAAAGTAATAGCATTGCATGCTTCTCTCCCCTTGGGATTTGGTACTGTGTCGCTAGGAAGAGCTCCTTTTGGCCTCTGGTGTACAGCATTAGCAAACTGACCAAGTTGCATCTCGATATTCTTCAAGGTGGCTTCGTGATGCTTCACAGTGGACTCCAAACCTCCAAATCTCTGCTCGTTCTTATCCATCTTTTCCATCAGCTTTTGAAACATATCCTCCACATTTGGCTTCTTTTGTTCTGATGTGCTAGCCTGATTATCAAAACTAGGAGGTGGTTGATTCATGGCTCTCCTTGAGTCACTACCTTGATAGTAATTTCCTCCTTGGTTCTGCTGTTGATTCCAATTGCCTTGGTTTCCACCATATTGTCGGTTGCCTCCATTATAATTGCTCCCAGAATAGTTCCCACCATATTGGGGTTTGTTACTGTAATTGTTCACATACTGAATGGATTCAGTAGTGATTGCACATTCATCCGTGTGGTGTTCTCCCTTGCATAGTCCACATGAAAGTACTGGGGCTTTTGTTTGAGTAGCCTTTAAAGTCTCACCTGCTTGGCCAATGCTTCAAACTTAGCATTAAGTGAAGTCTCCTCATCCACATCAAGAACTCCTCTCTGTCTCCTGACATGTGGCTTTCTAGTCTCTGGAAAAAGGTATTCATCCTCAGCTATCTGGTTAAAAAGTTCACGCACTTCCGTCACAGATTTGTCTTTAAGTGCTCCATTAGCACAAGCTTTAACCATTAAAGATGATTCAGGAGTTAGGCCTTTGAAGAAAGTATTTAGCTCCCTAATTTCGCCCAAGTCATGATTGGGTCATTGCCTAATCAAATCATTAAATCTCTCCCAAGTTTCTCGAAATGACTCACTGTCTTGTTGTTGGAAGTTCATAATTTCCAACCTTCTCTTTTCAAGCTTAGCTGGAGGGAAGTACTTAGACAAGAACCTTTTCTGTAGATCATCAAATGACATTCTAGAATTTGCTCCCCCAATACTCTTGAACCAATGTTTAGCCTTTCCACGTAGAGATAATGGGAACAAAATTCTGTGAACCTCACCCCTGTCAACTCTTGGCAATTTAAAAGTGCTACATAACCCAAGAAACCAGTCAAGATGATCATTAGGATCCTCGTTGTCAAGACCTTGGAAGAATTGGCCCTGGGTAATCATCGAGACTATTTGTGGAGGAATGTGGTAACTTTCCACATCGATGTGTTGATGACCAAATCGATTGTCAAAATTTACTGCATAATGGTCTCCAAACTTGGGCGCTTGTACTCCTTGTGCAGCCATAGCTCTCTGCTTTGCTTGAATTCTTAGAGTCCTTGCCAATTCAAGGTCCAATTTAAATTCAGGTTCTCCTCTAGATCTTACAGACCTGGGCATACACAAACAGGAACAGCAGATGATATCAAGAGAACAAATGGATCAATATATAAATCAAACCAATACCAGATGGTAAAAGTAACAAAATCACACACATTAAAGAAACAAGATAACTAAATCAAAACAATAACACACACAATCTAAGAACAGAACAACACAGTCAACAAATTCCAGAACCGATTGCCTTCCCCGGCAACGGCGCCAAAAATTGACAGCTTAAAGTCGTATCAGCTCAATTTTACCCTAAACACTAATGTAGAAGCGTAAGTAGGGATCGTAATCCACAGGGAAGGCTTAGGTCAAGAAAATTGAACAAAATTGTTCTTAAAGTCTTAGTCTCCGAATTTAAGTACTAGAAAATAGGAAAATTCAACACAAATAAATGAAAACAAAGACGCAAAATATAGCAACAAGCAAGGAAGAAACAAATATCTCAGGATTCTTGTATTGGATGAACACAGCCTTAGTAAATCGATGCTATGCAATCACTAAACGATTAAATGCAATAGAGACCTAAATTGCCTAGAAATCCAAGCTGCGGTTAGCATGGCGACCACACCACTGCTTGTACCCCCAAATCACCATCCTCTCCCATGGCGAGGCCCGAGAATGGTGGAATAATCTCCGCAAAGTCTCAACTCTCTCAGCTAACTACTCTAACATGCAAAGTCCTAAGAACTCCCATGGCGAGGTCCATCTTAGGGTTTACATATTATCGATGTTAACACAGGAAGCTTCTTTAGCACTTTTCTTAATGTTCAATTCATTAACACTTCCTATTGCGAGGCCTGAGTCTCACAATTGATTTGATTACAGAAAACGAGTGCAAAGACTTAAACAATCACAATTTAGTTCTCAATTCATGCAACTTCACTAACTTTGATGAATCAATCCTCAATTTAGCATGTCGACCGCAATTGAAGCTTGATCAATTCAAAAATAGCCAGGAATTATGAAATTCAACATATGTTTATACTCAATTTAAATGTGATTTCAATACTCAACAATTAGATCAATTGCATAGCATACAATCTACTAAAACACGTATTCATCCATTAAGAATCCTGAGATATCGTAGATTTAGCCAGAAAACATCTTTCTTATTTCAAAATCAACAAATTCCAACATTGATAAGCTCATGCTCACTTAATTGGAAAAATTTACCGATTAAATCGAGAGAATTGTCGATTCCTTTGTTAATTGAGAATAAGAAAGAAGAATCCAGTCCAAATTCACAATCGGAATTGAGATTGGAGAAGAAATGTTTAGTGAGAGAAAGTAGATCTCGAGAGAGAAAATGAGAATTCTCGCTCTTCAAAATCAAAAGTCGGTTGCAATATGTAAAAAATGTGAGTAGGAAAAATCCCCCTCTACATGTTAGCTACCTTCCCTATATATAGAGTTGGGAACACGTAACTAATACGCAACGTAGATTGTATCAAATATTAAAAAAGTACCCTTAAGAGAGGAAACTAAAATCAGCCAAAAATGTCAAAAATTCCAAGTTTGAAAAATTATTCAACACTTCAGCGCCTTTGGTGTTAATTTCCAGTGCCTTCATCAACCTCAGCCACGAGCCACACGCCTTCAGTCCTTAGATGTAGCGCTTTCATTGCCCAGACTTCCAAGTGAAAAAATCAGAGTCGAACCGCGCCTTCACGCCTGGACTCTTCACACCTTCAGCGACTCCGCGAACTTCCAAGCAGATCAGCCTTTAAAGATTCACGCCTTCTTGCCACAGATAACCACGCCTCAGCTGCCTGGAATTTCAAAAATCAGAGATTTCAACACTTAGCCAATTTTCTGAAAACTCAAACACAAACACTTTATGGCAACAACTTCCCTCCTAGATTTGATCATGATACACTATGAATTAGGGAAAACTTAGAACATGAAATTCGTAACCATGTGTCTCAACTTTCCATAGCTGTTTGAATCACCCAGTTTGGAGCTAAAACAAGAAAGTTACGACCAAATCAATGTAGTGCAACAAAAACTGAAAAACTTCATAGAACAAACCTTCAACACTTTACCAATTTCAGCTCCCATTTTACACTTGGCCTACGACATGTCGTAGGCTAAATATTTTTGCTTCAAAATTGGCCTACGACATGTCGTAGGCCAAACTTTTTCCTCCAACAATTTGCCCACGACATGTCGTGGGCAAAAATCTTCATTCCAAGAATGGCCTACGACATGTCGTAGGCCATTTTCTGTTTTCTCAAGCATGTCGTAGGCCAATTTTTCTGTTCTTAACTTTTTCCCACGACATGTCGTGGGCAAAAATGCACTTGACTACCTAGTTCTTTCCTATGCCAATGTGAGTGAAAACGTGTTTAGAGTGTGCAAATGTTATGCCAAGAATGCTTGAGTAGTGTGCTAAGATTGGGTGTTGAAATGGTGTTGAAAGGTAAGTGCATATTGGTGCTTGGCAAAGTGTTTCGGCAAGGCTTGGCATGGTTCGACAAGGTGTGGTGCCAAGTGTGGCAAAGTGATGTGCATGTGTGGTGTGCCAGGTGCAAATGTTTAGGCAAGAGTGGCATGTGATGTTGTGCACAAGTGGTGTGCCAAGGATATGCAAGTGTCGTGCCAAAGTGTGCCAATGGTGTGTCAATGGTACGCCAAGGATGTGTGGTAAGTGCTTGGCAAGGTTGGTTAGCCGAAGGCAAAGTTGGCTTGGCAGAGCTTGGCAAGGTTGGTTAACCGAATTGGCAAAGTATTCATTCCAGCCAAATACCTTACTTTCATGCCAAATAAGTGTGTCTTAGCTTCTGATTTAGACCCAGTAATAAACATAACCGTTCTAGCTAATCCTCTTAGCTTTCCACCAGTTCAAGAATCAGCATCATTGGGTCCCTAAAACTCAAAATATCATCAAAACACCAAACTGTGTCAGGCAGATAAAATCCTAGAAAACCCTAAAACCCTAATGAATGGTATTCCGAAAAGAAACTCACATTTCATAATCTTGCACACACAATTAGAAAATCGTTACAACATAAGAAATGTAGTGAATTCAAAGAGCTTTTCAGAACACCAAAGAACACACCAATTGGATTAATATCAAGAAAGTTATGCCCAAAACAAATTCACACTCAAAGCTGCCAAAACCCTAATTATGCCAATTTTGCATTTTCGGTTCCTCCACTTTTCGTTAGCACTTTTAACTCCATTTTCCACCATTTTTTTACTATCTTTTCACCATTTCAACATTACCAATTAACACAACACATACATGCATAAAAACACCTAAAACACCACACATTTGCACTAACACAAGTCAAAGTCCAAGAATTTAAGCACATTTTAGGGTTTTCTTCAAAACTCTCACTCACCATTCTAGCTCTTTCTAACTCTCCTCTTATCATTTAGCATCAAACACACATTTACCCCCTTTTAACAACCTTTTTGGTCTTTTTTCACCATTTTAGCACATCAAGTTGAGAATCACATAAATGCACAAAATAGCACATTTCACCACATGAATGTATGCAATTCAAGACAAAAGCTAAGTGAATTAGTCTATACAAGTAGGTATAAAACCTACTTATCACTATGCATATTGATGGATTTAAATATATATACGCTATATTTGTGAAATATGATTTATATAAATCATTGATTTAGGACAATTTATTTGATTGGTGCATATGTTTGATTAAATTAATTAAGAAATATTTTATTATATCCCTATGTCTTGTATTTCAAGCTAGATTGATTGAAGTAATATGTTACCAAAGTAACCTCTCTTATGTAGATTAATTTGATTTGAAATATAAAGATGTGTATATTTATTATTCATGCGGATAATGATCGACCCAAAGGAAAGTTATTATTTGGCCGAATAATAGGTGTGTGTGTGGTAATAAGTATGTGACAATTATAAGGTTTTACTCATGTGAATAGTAGTCGGTCCAAAGAAAGGCTATTATTTGACTGAGTTTATTATCAATATTTTGATTAATACGTGGAGAGTACTGCTTACAAGTTGATATTACTACCAAAAGGTTGAATATTAATGTTGTGTTTGGTATCTTGTTTAAATGGGCTCATATTAATGTTGTGTTTGGTATCTTGTTTAAATGGGCTCATATTTATGTGATAATACTTATGTCTATTTATGTTTTTTTTTTTGACATAATGTATTAATTGTAAGTCTATGTTTTTTGTTTTTTTTTTTTGTTCTCTGTTTAGTTTCTGCATCTGCTTCACAAATATCTACCAATGTGAACTCGATCCCTATGCTCAATGGGTCGAACTTTAAGGCTTGGAAAAAGAACGTGGAAATCATTCTCGAATGCATGGATCTTGACCTTGCTTTAAGGACCGACAAACCCACTGCTACTCCGAAATACCCGAATACGGTAAATATAGAAAAGTAGGAACGGTCAAATCGCATGAGTCTTATGATCATCAGGCACTCTATTCCGGAATCTTTTTGAGGCTTTATGACTAAGGACAAAGATATCAAGAAGTTCCTCGCTCAAATTGAAACTTACTTTGCCAAAAATGAGATAGCGCAAGTGAGTAGTTTTCTAACTTCTCTGATTTCCATGAAGTATAAAGGCAAGGGGAATGTGAGGGAGTACATTATGGAAATGTCTCATCTCGCTGGAAAACTAAAGGAATATGAGATCGAGATTAAGGAAAACCTTCTTGTTCATCTAGTTCTTATCACTCTTCTTGCACCATTCAATCAGTTCAAAATTAGTTACAATACTCAGAAGGAAAAATGAAGTATTAATGAGCTGATCTCTCAATGTGTGCAAGAAGAGGATAGGATTAAGCGAGATAAGACTTAGAGTGCTCACTTGGCATCTACTTCTCAAGATAAGAAAAGAAAGAAACTTGAGAATACTGCAAATGTGACATCTGAGCAGAAGAAGGAAAAGAACCAGGATAAGGAATTTGTCTTTCATTTCTGCAAGAAGGCTAGTCACTTCAAGAAGGAATGCCCAAAATATGCCAAATGGCGTGTAAAGAAGGGTAAACTTCTCATTTTGATCTGTTCTAAAGTTAATTTAGCTTCTGTACCAAGATACTCTTGGTGGGTAGATTCTGGTGCTACTACTCACTTAAGTATGTCTATGCAGGGTTGCCTCTAGAGCTGGCTGCCAAGTGATGATGAAAGATTCATTTATGTGGGCGATGGCAAAACAGTTCCAGTTGAAGCTGTCGAGAATTTTAGATTGCTTTTAAAGATTGGATTTTATTTAGATTTGAATGAAACTTTTGTTGCTCCGTCGTTCAGACGGAATTTGGTTTCTATTTCTTGTTTGGACAAATTTGGTTATTCTTGTTCTTTCAAAAATAATATAGTTAATTTTATTTCTCAATTCAAATCTTATTGGTTCTAGTTCTTTGATTGATAATCTATATATGGTTGATTCTGTTGCTTCATATAATGAAATTCTGCAAACTAATTCAAGAAGTACAAAGCGTAAATTAGAAGAAAATTCCGCCACCTTATGGCATAAGCATTTAGGTCATATCTCCAAAGAGAGAATTCAGCGGCTTATGTCAGACGGAATTTTAGATTCCCTTAATTTATCAAATCTTAAAGTTTGTGTGGAATGCATTAAGTGAAAACAAACTAATAAAAGAAAATTAGGTGCTCGAGCTTGTCAATTTGCCATTCAAGGTAAAACCTATTGCTTGCAAATGGATATTTAAGACTAAAAGGGATTTGCAAGGCAATGTCGAAAGATGTAAGGCTCGTCTTGTCATGAAAGGATATACTCAAAATGAAGGCATTGATTACAAAGAAACCTTCTCTCCGGTATCGACAAAGGATTCATTTAGAGTAATCATGGCACTTGTGGCTCATTTTGATTTAGAGTTACATCAGATGGATGTAAAGACCGCGTTTCTAAATGGAACATTGATGAAACAATTTATATGGTACAACTAGAAAACTTTATATTTGGAAATCCAAAGTCTATGTTATGCAAATTGAAGAAATCCATCTATGGTCTTAAGCAGGCCTCCCTTCAATGGTATCGCAAATTTCATGAGGTTATTATCTCATATGGTTTTGAGGTAAATTTAGTAGAAGATTGCGTATATCACAAATTTAGTGGAAGTAAGTTTGTTTTCTGGTTTTATATATCAATGATATACTGATAGCTAGTAGCGATGTTGGCTTGTTACACGACACCAAGGACTTTCTAAAAAGGAATTTCGAGATGAAAGATCTTGGTGACGCCTCTTTTGTATTAAGAATTGAGATACTGCAAGATCGCTCTCAAGGTATTTTGAGATTATCACAAAAGAGCTACATTGATAAAATATTAAGTAGATTTGGCATGAGTGGTTCTACACCTGGAGACAACTCTGTAGCTAAAGGAGATAAATTTTGTCTCAGTCAATGCCCAAGACTGAACTTCAGAAACACGAGATGCAAAAGATCCCTTATGCGTCAACTGTAGGGAGCTTTATGTATGCTCAAGTATGTACGCGTCCGGATCTTATGTTCATAGTTGGAATGTTGGGTAGATATTTGAGGATGTACCCAGGAATGGATACCCAATAATGGATCATTGGAAGGCAGCCAAGCGGGTTATGAGGTATTTGTAGAGAACGAAAGATTATATGCTCACCTATCAAAAGTTAGAAGTTTTGGAGACTATTGGGTTTTCTGATTCCGATTTTGCCGGATGCCAAGATAGTAAGCGATCCACTTTGGGCTATATCTTCATGTTGGCTGGAGGAGCTATTTCTTGGAGGAGTGCCAAGCAGACACTCATAACTTCTTCAACCATGGCGGCGGAGTTTATAGCTTGTTTTGTCCAATCACGGTTTATGACTTCGCAATTTTGTCACAGGGCTGCGAATTATAGTTGGAATTGAAAGACCATTAAAGTTGTTATGTGACAGTCGGTCAGCGGTGTTGTATTCCAATAACAACCGAAGTACTACAAAGTCTAAGCATGTAGACATTAAATTTACGGTTGTGAAGGAAAGAGTTCAGAATGGTCAAATCTCTATAGAACACATAGGAACTAGTTCCATGCTTACATATCCTTTGACTAAAGTTTTACTACCCAAGGTCTTTCATGAGCATGTTGCTAATATGGATGTTATTTTGTATGATACCTTACTCTAGTTGGAACTAGTAATTTTGTGATTGATTTTTTACCATATTTCAGTCATTTTTCTATAGAATAAAGTTAATGGTTTATGTTTTATTTACTGAACTCGTTTATACATGTGTATGGTTTTACATTGCGGTTTTGCACTAAAGTATTTTGCAGTTTTGCATTAAAGGGACTTCAAATTTTGATCTCACTAAAGAATGAAGTCAAGGACTAGTTGGAAACAGACATAATTGAGATCACCTTACGTGTAGTTTCCATGTTACCTATCCATGCTTAATCTATGTCGTTGAATATATTGGTGTTGGTGACCACAGAAGGTCTAGTCACGTTAAGTGTGACGAAAGCCGCATTGATTTCACACTGATATAGAAGATAGACCAGATTGAAATAAAGGGAAGTCTTATGATGAATATTAGCCTTAAGAAAGAGCTCTCTAAGGTATATGTGAATTTAAAGTACTAAACACACGAACACCGCCCAAGTTGGAAATTGTTGGACTTGTTATACACGTTTAATTAATAAGTGGGCTTGTATATGTGTGTGATTAAATCACTAGCCTAATTTAATTGTTTAGGGTCTTAAGTGATCTAATTGGAAAAACCCTATTGACTTCTGATTTAGTATGGGCCTAATGGGTAGAGACCCATACTTGGCCTATTAGGATTTTAATGGGAGCCCTAGTAGATTAGTATATAAGGTACATAGTGGTTATGGTCCCCGAGATTATCAAACCAATTGGGACCCCTAATTCTCATCAATCCCATCATTGAGAGAAAACCCATTAGAGCTATTCGAACGTTTGATTGAGGAAGACCAATCTACCAATCAATACAGAATTGTCAATCACTGCCACGATGAATTCAAGTACGCAATACTTTTGTTTATCTTAATAATTTGACATGATTTGATTTTGGTGTTGTTATAGAATTTAGAACATATTTATGTTTACAATTACACGCATCAAATCTTGATATTTGTTTTGGAATAGCCTAAATGGTGTAGTGTTTGACAATTGAGAAATGACATTTACAACTTTTGAATGCCATCATTTGGCACTCACGAACTCCTACACGACTAAATTCATATCTTATTTCAAATAATTAGTGGCCTATACTTATGCAAGATATTATATTATAAAACTTAATTTGGTGTGTTAGTTTATACTTTAATCATTAATACACTGCTGTTTAGTTTGACTTTAGAGCAAGCAAATTCAATCTGACCACAAGTTCTTGTGGGGCTCGAAGAAATCAAAAGTTAGTTTCCACTACCTCTTCTGGAAGTTTAGCTTATTTAGTCTTCCTTCAATTGATTAGTAATACCACTGTGAGAATCATTGCATGTGCTTAAAAGCATAAATAATAAAATTATATAATTAAACATATTACATATAATTTGTGTCTCATTTAAAACATGACAAAAATAAATGGTTTAAAGGGAAAAAAAAAACAAAAAGTAAATGGTTGAGGTTACATATAATTTGTGTCTCATTCAAAATATGACAACAAATAAATGGTTCGATTGAAAAAAAATTTAAAAAAAAAATTACAATTTAACTAATATTTTATTATATTAGAGAATCTTTCATAATTAAAATTTTTAAAAATAAAAATAAAATTGATATTTTATTATCATAAAACATTCGATGGAGCCCACTCAAGTTCTAATAAAAAATATATAAAAAAAATGTATTGTAATATTGTTTGTTATTTAAAAATTTTATTAGAAGAATCAGAACAAAAGGAAAAGGCCTTTATCCGAAATGGACTTTTAGATGGAAAAAAAAAACTGAAAAAGCGTTTATCCAAAACGGATTGCACAGGAAAATATTAGTACATCGCACAAGCAGGAATGGTGCTGGAGAAAATTCTAATATATGCACTGCATAATCTAATAAATGAAGCACGAAATATTTCGTTTATATGGTAAGTTAATATGGATAGCATTAAAGATAAAAAATAAAAAAGTAAAGTTCCCTTATTTGTTTGGTGAGAAATGTGAAACGAAAAACGATAGAGAAAAAAAATCCTCACATTAAGAATGAAATTTCTAAGGTACATAATTTAATAACCAATTGGATTCCTTTGAAGTAGATTTATATATGCAATCGTGAGTTAATCTGTAATAAAAGTCACAAAAAAATTAGAATTATAATTTCAATGACCATTAATTATCCGTTTCATATATGAACTACATTTTATATATAAATCCGTTTTACAAAGAGTTTTTTTGTTTAACCCAAATAATTTAGGGGCATTCTCATGTGCGACGACATATCAAACAAATTAACTTATCAATTTTCATTTTAAAATATAAAATATCAAAAATTAATAGTATCAAAAATTGGTGTATCAATTTTCACTTTAGAGTATAAAATATCGAAAATTAGTATATAAAGTATCGAAAATTAACGTATCAAGTATAACGTATCAAAAATTGACATATTAAGTATAAAAAAATTTCGCATCACATATTAAAAATTAGCGCATCACATATTAAAAATTAGTGTATAACATATAAAAATTTGATGTATCGAATATAAAAAATTAGCATATCAATTTTCACTTTAACATATAAAGTATTAAATATTATCTTATTAACTATATAAACATTAGCATATCAAGTGTAAAAAAATTTACGCATTAAATATAACAAATTCGCGTATGACATCAAAGAGTTTTTGCGAATAGTTTATGGCAATTTGGACATGCAAAGTAAAATTAGTTCGCTCAGCCTCCAACTAAAGGATTCTTATTTTCCGTTTTGGTTTTGGGATGATCATTGTTTCCCAAATATACAATGGGCTGATGCCACGATATCCAATGAGGTTGGAAAGGAAGAAGAAAGTCATGCATCTTTCCAAACCTACTGACAGCGGAAAGTACTATTCTTCCGTAAGCTTTCGGCCGTAGAATGTGAGGAGTAGATAGAAAGCAAAGAGAGCATATGATCTATAGATGCATGCTTCATTATTAAATTGCTATGCATGTTCTATATGCTTAGCATGTCGGACCAGGAAAATTGGAAAAAGTTATTTGGAGCTGAAATATGCGTGCTCTACAATTACAGTATGCTTTTTTTTTTTAAATGGGCTAACTTCGAGGTGTCACAATCAATTTCTATGCATGTTCAATTTTTTTTATTAGGATCATTATCTTATGAAATATATATGAGACTTATATATGAATTTTAATTTAATGTATAAAATATTAAAAAATTAATGTATAAATTATCACAAATTAGTATATAAAGTGTAAAAAAAATTAGCGTATTAACATATAAAATATCAAATATTAGCATATAATGTATAAAAAATTAACCTATTAGCGTATACAGTATAATTCACGTATTACATCTCATATATGAGATGGCCTCACAAGATTTTTTGCCATAGTATTAATAACAAATATTAATAACGCCAATATTATTACAATTAAATTATGCAATAATATGCATATGCTTAAATGCATTTAATTTGAAATGCTTCAATCTAAATACATTTGATTACTTAGAATAATGATAGTGATTACCAGGATTTTTACACTATGTTGTAATATTATTTATGTGTAATTTTATTATTACTAAATAAATTAGTGACGATAAAACTTCACGTAAATCAAATTACGAGATAGTATAAAAAAACGTATACTGTCTATATTATTCATGATATAAATAGCTAAAGAAAACAATGTGTGTGTTTTTCCCCTTTATATGCGTATACAATGCATACAACCTCGACAGCTAACAAAATAGAGAACAAATCATCATCATTTACTTCATTACTTGCCTACTTTGTCCATTCAATTCCCTTTGCCCGTTTGAAAATATAGTAAATCCACTTTGAGGGGAAATATTGAAGGGCAACTTTTTATTTGATAATGAGCTAGGACATTTTTATTTTCTTGAGTGAAATAAATATCAAATAAACCGTTGTTTCATACACCACTTTTCCTTCATTTTTTTTTCCTTCTTTTTTTTCCTTCTGTTTTTTCGTTCAGAGTGGATAGGCAATTATTGTACTTATTCAAAGATGTGTTGTACTTTATTTCCCACCACTAAATTAAAATACTTATTTAATTAAAATGCAAAATTTAAAAAAAAAAATTTACTGTGACTTGAAAATATCCAAACGACTAAAAAAATGAAAAAAAAAAGGAGAATAATTGCAAAATGTCAGAACTGAAACCAGATAATTTTTTATCTTCTCTTACTACAAATTTCCTGAAACAGTGTCTCTGATGTTGGACAAGTAGATGTAGCAAAGAGAACATTTTAAAGACAAACTAAAATGTAAAAACCCTATGAACAAAGCAGGAATACAGTACAGTAAAATTACACAGATCTATAGGAATTTTCTCCACTTGATCTGTTCACACAATTTAGGATGTCCAGCTAATTAATATAAAAAGAGAAAACAAAAATTAAAAAAAAAAAAAGAAGATAAGAACTCATCCTAATAAAATGTTGCTAAAATTCAATGGAATCCACCAATTACTTGAGTCTTATGTGCTGGAATATCTGCAGGTGGAGATGGTAATTTAGTAAGTGAAATTATGCCACTGAGGGCGGCAGCAACGGCTCCGACGACAAATGCCGGTATGTTGCCACCTCCAAATAGGGCATCAAATTGTCCACTTAGAAGAGAAACAAGCATCTGTTTACAAGAACATAAAGTACATATATTAGGTCTAAAGTTTAAACTCATACTAAAATAAATTAGTAAATAACTATCTCACATCATAAGCTCAAATAATTATAGCATTTATGGATGTGCTGGGCAAAATTAAAACGTATAAAACTTCGATGTGGCTAATTTTAATTTTCCGAAAATCTTGTAGAGAAAAAAAAAATCTACTATTTCGATATAATTTATTTGTAAAAAAAAAAAATGAAAGAAAACTTCACTGGCTGAATTCAGTGAATGCCAGTTTAGATTCTGGGCTGGAGCCCAGCCCCAGCTAGACTTACTTGTTTAAATGCAAACACAAGCAATTCCAATGGTACTAGTGACCTCACTTGTAAAATGCATTTTAATAAACAATTTAGCCTTGGCCCTTGCAAGTTTGGTATTTACCATGACGACAATATTTCATTTGTCACTCAAACAAAATAACAGTAACATGATAATTCAATGAATTTAAAAGACAGAAATTCATGAATACGGGCAAGCGGTGTCCATGATATACCGTTTTTGTTAAATATATAGGTTTCGGATTTTTTGAGATTGATTAAATATCAATCATGAATTGGATGAAAGTTCAATACGGTAATTCATTTATCTTGTAACTCTAATCAAACATATGAACCCTGTCCAAGGCAAACTCAAATTTAACATAGTACACTATGATTTAATACGTAGTTTCTTGTTAAACGAGTTTATATAAAAAATGAGAATTATTCGCAATTTTAAAATATAATAAAAAATGGTTAAAAAATAAAATTACGATTTTAACGATTATTAATTAGTCATTTTATATATTAAACACGTTTCATACTTAATTCATTTCATAAGAGTTTTTGTGGTGATTTAATTAGTTGATCATTACCTGCGGTACAACAATTGCGAGATTCAGAACTCCTAATGAAAGACCCTGTCCAGAGCCAGAGTCAGCAGAAAAAATTGAAGCTAAAGCAAATGGAATGCTAAACGTCACCTGCAAGAAAAAGAAAAAACACTTTAAATCCTTTGAGACCTTGGAAAGTTTGTATGCCAATTTGATACAAAATTTGATACTACTGCATAGTCCACACAAAGGTAAACAGTAAGCCGATGAGTAATTATTTGCTAATTACTGCAAGAAACAAGAGGTTTTTGACACATGGAAGAAAACCCAATTAAAGCTTGTGTTTCATTATCTAGTTTTATACCATTTCGTATACATATGACCGAGTTTCAATGTCAATGCACTGACTCAAATGCCTTCAATGCGTAGATAAACTGATAATAAATGAATACTCTTAGTCTTTATTTTCCACTGCATGCTTTCCACTTATAAGCAATCAAATTACATAGAACAAGCAAGTGGCCACGCATGAGATGTTCTCCCACGGATAAAATTAAATCCCATCATCAAAATTGGCACCCTTTCCCAGAAAGAGGTAAAAACTTGGCATATCTTCACTCTGATTAGGCTACACGTGGGAGTATCAATTTTCACAATTTTAACACGTACCGTATTAGCACAAAGAGGATCAAAAAGCCTTTTACCGAAATAATAGTTTATACGTGTACATAAGAAACCCTCAAATGCACTAATGTAGAAAAGAAATCAATTCAAATTAAAACCGAATGAGAAAGAGTTAAAAAGTATAGAAAAGAATCAATTAAAAATGATATGATATACCTAAATATAAATAAAATATGTGTAATAATAGAATATGGTCTATATAACCGATCCCAAATAATGAGATAAACGCTTAATTTTTGTTTTAATGACGAGAGCCAACTGTGTAAGCATACAATGAATGGCTAGAGGATTTTGTTGCTTTCCGAAGATAGTCAAACAATTAATCAAGAAGGTTTTTTCCTTTGTTTTTTGTGCTCCCTTTGTCAGTCTATCCACAATCCATTATCCAGTAAATAATTCAATTTTGTATCGATCCTACCTATTTTGGTCGTTAATTATTTTGTACAAACGCCAACACTATCCATATTGTTTACCGTTCATTCATATTCGCACAAAGTTTGTGCAATTTTTTACTATACTATGAGATGGGGAATAAAAAAACTTACAGCTAGAGGAATTCCCAGAACAGAAAAGAGGGCCATGGAGCCAACTTTGACACCCGCCGCCGGCAGTCCATTAGACCGGCGAGTAGAATCTGCCATTTTTGTAATCAAGACTGTAAACGCTAAACCACCCGCAAGGATAAAATTAACACCACCCCATAATCGCTTCACACCACCAATAAACCGCGCCGACGGCTCCACCATAACAGAAGCAAAGCCCAATACTACAGAATTCAGCATCAGCCCCAGTGCACCAGCGTGCACTCCTTTATCGTACAACTTATCTCCCACTTTTCCCCCGAACACTTCCCTTCCCATCCAATCAGTATCGAACAAGAAAAATGGGAACCAACCTATCCAATTCAAACATGTCACAATAAGCAACATCCACATGGGTTTGGGCAAATCTTTGAGAGCACCAAATAACTCCCCAAAAAATGGTATTCTTTTATCATGATTCTTTTGACTTTCTCCGACATCCTCAGTGGAATTTTCATGTTCATTGCCCGAAAATGGTTCTTCACGAACAAAGGTCAAGGCGAGAATTGTTAAAGTTAATAAAAGTGCAATGGAGATTATGAAACAGCTCTTTAGGTTTGCACAGTAAACATCACAGGCTTTTGTTTGAGTAAATGGGAATAATTTGTATAGTTTGCTGTAAGAACCAGCAGCATAACCCAAAATATTTCCAACCGCCATGAAGAAAGAATAGCCTGCATAAGACATTCGCGTCTTGCGCGGACTCCCCCCAGATAGATCAGCCAAGAGAGCTCTACATGGACCCTGTATTAATTAATTAATTAATTTATATCAATTAAACACGGTTATAAACTTGCATATTCTCAATTTATTTGCTTCTTTTTTTTTTCCAACTTTAAGAGAAAAATAAAAAGAATTCAAAAATTATAAAATTAGTTGCAACAACAAACACACTGAGCTAAATAATTAAATAAGACAAAAGGTCGGTCTTTTGACGTGTTAAATATTATGTAATCCTTAATTATACTCACACGCAATTGGGATTATTTATAATCCTATACTTTTTAATATTAATTACATATTATATGCAAAAAATTTTAACTTTTTCAGACACCACGCGCTGATACAAAATATATTAATTCAAACTCCTTGTAAAAAGTAGACATTAAAATAAATCATTTTCCAAATTTGATAAAAACAAATAAGAAATTTTCTATTAATAATGAGAAGGAAAGGGACTATGATCTGAAAACATTAATTTCAAATGTTCAAATGATTGAGCCCTTCTGTCAAGATACACAACGTCACTAAACAGATCCCATGTTCTTTCTCAAATTTCATTTTGCGAGAAAAAAAAAAGTTGATGAAAACAAAAATTTAAAATATGGGATTCCGATTGTGACTGCAGATGAGTTTTTGAATCATTGAGATTTAAGACTGCTTTCGTGTGTGACTGTGTGAAAAATATGGACATGCATATTATAAAATTATTTTCTAACCTGAAGCATGTTGTTAGCTACGTCAAGAATGGCAAATCCGACAATAAAGACAGCAATAGCTCGAGGTTTGCCGGACTTGTCAAGAGGATCGCCACACATATGACCAATGTCAGCAGCGAAGCCAATGAGGACAACAGCGATGGCAACAAGAGCAGCACCAGCAGCTATAAAGGGCCGACGGCGGCCAAAGCGGGACGTACAGTTATCACTGTAATATCCCACCATAGGTTGGACAAGCATGCCAGAAATAGGACCACAAAGCCAAATAATGGGTGCCAATTTGTGAGATATGCCTAAAAGCTGCACGTATGGGGTCAGCAAAGAAAGCTGTAACGCCCATCCGAATTGAATCCCAGCAGCTATAGCCGCCACCATTACCAAGTTTCTAACCGGCTGAGGTGGCGGAGATGGTTGTGATAGTGGTGGTGGTGGTAGTGGTAATTGGGACTGAAGTTGAAAAGCTGATGAAGGTTTGGCGTTTTCTTCAGCCATTATTGTTGTTTGTTTGTTGGAGAGAATAGAGAAATGAGTAAGACGGGTTTGAAAGGATATGGGGAACCTCGGGTATTTATAAGGTTTTTGGCGGTAATGGTAGAAATGGGAAATGGGAAAAACTCGGACTTTGCTCGCCTTATCCAAAGTCGAAAGTGGATTCTGAAAATCAGTTGAAAAAAAAAATTTAATTGAGTCCACGTAAGGAGGGTCAATAAACACACTCATTGTAGCTTTTTGAAAGTAAAATTGAATATGGAGTTACCTAACGCGATTAATGGAAAGCGGAAAACGTTGGAAAGACGCGACGCTGATTAATGTGTTTGAATTTCTCACTATTTTGTTTAACATTTTTTCTTTTTTCTCATTCGGGTTTTTTTTTTTAAAAATTGATGTTATTGTTTCATTAAAGAGTAACAAACTCGTTGAGCAAGTAATGATGGATCCAAAAATAAATAAATTTTAGATGCGAAATTGAATAACATTACTAATAAAAGTAATTAATTTAAAAATCTGAAATTATAATTTTTAAATGATTTAATTAAAAAAATTTAAATTTTTTTTAAGAATGAAGTATAAATTTTTAAATTTTATGGGGCGGTTGTACTCCTTCTTGAATCTGTCAGCAAGTAAATATTAAATGATTAATAAACTATGATAATGTAGGGATTAATCCGTAATTAACATTAATATAGAAGAGTAATAATAGGTAATAACTCTAAATGTTTTCTTTTATTCCGACATAGTTACTCCACATGTTGAGTACTATTATTAGTCATTCACTTGGCTATTCATAATACATTTTATATAATTAAGTAATTGATAAGTGGAGTTATTTTATGATTTCCTATCATTGTTCTAAATAGAATGTTAGTGTAAATGATCCAATAATCTCTTCATTTGAGAGTAATTATCGCTTTGATTCTTAATTTTGAAAAAAAAATTGTTTTAATAAATTATTTTAAATTCATTTTTCATTTATTTGACAAGTAATGTTGTTGGTCATATGACTTTAAATGGTGTCATTTTAAATGATACACACAAAACTATCACATGATAAATGGTGTTATTTTATTAAATTGATGAAAATGAATTAACGGTAATTTATGTGATAAAATTCAAGTTGAAAGAATAAAATAAAACTTCTTTAAAGTTTGGAAGTCAAAACATTTACCCCAAATTGAGAGATCAATACAGTCATTTACCCAAAAATTTATTAAAAATACTTAACCGCCACATCTGTACGAGGGTCTTTTCATATCTTTTATGAAATTCTATATTTCACTTTATATGACATTTTATATAAATACAATACGTATCTTTTTATTAATTCTAATGGCAATTAATAATTGTTTATATATATAATGAAAAGACACATGTTACGTTTATATAAACTATTACAAGGAATGAAATAGAAAGTCTTACAAAAAAAGTTCATTGAGATACGAGGGCCATGTAATTTTTAAATTTGTTTTTCAAATTCTTGTTAAACTATGTATACCAAGAGAAAAAGGTAGAAAGAAAATCAAGAATAATGGAGATTTTATTATTACAAAGTCGTACATGAATATACGCTAAACAAGATATATATATAAGTTAAAGAGATGAAAGGGAAATACTGAACTATCCTGAAATAAGATTAATACTGCTAATATAATATAGGAATTTCAAACATGACTAGGGTTTCTCTCATCTCTTTCAGTATCAGTATTGAATTCGATTTAGTCAGTATTTGGGTTAACCCAGAGTTTGGGCTAATATTCGATTTAGTTTAGAATTGTCAGTATGTGGGTTAGTCCAGGGTTAACGTTTGAGCTAACATTCAATTTAGTTTAGATTTGTTCGTCCTAGTCATGTTTGAGATAGGGTATTAAAGGATAATATCCCACATCGATTAAGTAAGAGCTTTTGAACTAATTGATATGATATATAAGTCACTTCACTCCTTGCCAATTAGTTTGGAGTTTGATGCACATGTAGTCTTTAACAATTCTTTCCTTCAATTATTTCTTTTATAGATTTTAGAGACTTCCTATGTATTTAGGTCACATAGTTATGTATTTAGAATCACGAAAACTCCATTGAAATGGGTTCATTTATAAGATATGGTTTATATATGAAACAGACAATTAATAGTCGTTGAAATCGTGATTCTAACTTTATGCTCCTTTTATCGATGGTTGAAATCGCGATTAAATTACTGTTGTATATATGAACCCATTTCATAAGGGAGCAGCTGATTTAGAATTAAGACTATAAGGAACCTTTGTCTTATAGGAATTCGTGTTTAAAGAGTTTTTATGTTCAACATAGTAAAACATGGTAAATTACTTTAATTATCTCTAAATTTGGAAAGTAATTTCAATTTCATTTTTGATATTCAAAAAGTTACATTTTCTTGTCTAATGTTGCAATTTGAATTTTAAATTGTCCTTTATTCATTTTTCTACAATACAAATTCTATTCCGACTACTATTGTAATATGCATATGTAAATTCTATCAGGTTTTATGCATTTTTATTCATCATGAACATGTTATAAATTGATTGTTCAAATTAAATTTTAAATAAACAAAAAAAAAAGACAAAATGGCAATTTAAAAACCAAGTTGAAATGTAAAGAAAGAAAAAATATATATTTTTTTAAAGATTTGAGACCAAATTGGAATGAACCCTAGCTCCGTTTGGACAAGCTATTTTTCGATTATATTATGAATTTTTTTTTCTTGAGATTTGTTATGAGAAAAGAATATTTGAGAGTGTTTGGAATGAATGATTTTATTTTGTTGGGATTTGTATTGAAGATTTTTTTATTAATAAAAGTTTGAAATTTAAATTTGAATTAGTATTTTATTAGTTTATTTTGGTGGGAAGTGTGTTAGGAAGAATTGTTTATTATTAAAATTTAAAATTCAAATTCAAATTTAATATTTTATTTATAAAAATTACTATAGCAAAAATAATTACTGTAGCATTGTTTTGTGTTTTAAAAATTTTGATGGAAAAGTTGAACAAACCAAACACCTCATTTTGCAATTGTGAAATAAATCACAAATTTAAAAGTGTCCAAACAGACATCATTGCACAAAATTTTCCCTAGTAAAGCCAAAAAAAAAAATAAGTAACTATTACTTTCCTCATAATCAATCGACAGTTACATTTCATTGATTTTTGTTGTTTGGTGAAGTGAGAGAGAGAGAGAGTGGTATTTACATCCTTTAAAGAAATATCTCCGTGGTTTCATATGTAAGTTTCTAATAACTTGCCATTAATGCACCGTTAGCCATACTCTTGCCACGAATAAATTATGATGCAATACATATGTTTGTACTATAAATCATAACTTGACCACGTATTATACCTGGATATGTATAACCTGATCGATTATGGGATACATAAATCTAGATAAATCTTTATTTTTTTTGGAGACCAACAAAGAATTAAATCTTGGCATCTTCATATAAAAACAGTGAGGAACCATTTGAAAAAATTGAAATATGATTGAATTTGAAAGTTAAAATTTAAAAGTAATACGTTACTAAATTTATTAATTATATCTATTTGATAATTCAACCGATTTTCATATTTGAAAATATATCATGCGAAAATTTATATAGCGTTTAAATATATGATGTATGAAATTTTATGTAACATGTGTAAAGATGCAGTTTGTGAAAATATGTGTAAATATATATATATATATATATATATATATATCTCTTTTGTGTGAGAATATGCGTAGTATATATAAATATGTATAATGTGTAAAATATTTGTAGTATATATATTATGTGTAGTGTTCATTGGTGGGGAGGGATGCGGCCGCACCTTCAAGAGTTGAAAATTTTTATTTCAGTTTTATGAAAAATTTAAAATTATTTTTTAAATCCTTTAAAAGATTAAAATTTGGCCCCTCCCCCCCCCTCCCAACCAACCACCCCCACCGCCCCCCTCTCCAAATCCTACTTTTTGGATTTGCCATTATGTATAACATATGTACATGTAAATATGAATAATGTGAAAAAATTTGTGTAATATGTGTACATGTGTGTAGTAAGCACAAATAACAAAACATATATACAAGATTTATATAATCTGATTCAAACAAACTAAAACTACGTCCATTGCAAAGACAATGATATTTAAACCACTGAAAATTACAAGAACATCTTTATTTCTCTCAATTTCGAAACCTTAAAATAATTAGTCCCATCTCACAATTTATAATATACATTCTCTTTCTAGATGTGTCTAAATCTTTGGTTGAAATCTCTAACAATGAGAAAAAAAAAATCTATACTACAATTAGGGGTGAATTTTTTTTGAAAAATCGACCAAATTAACTGAAATTTGAAATCGGTATTTTAATTTTAATTCGATTTTCAATTAAATAAATTCAATTAATCTACTTTCAATTCGATCATGATTTTTATTTTTTGAACTCGATTAACAAAATTAATCGAATTTAATACAACCTTCGATCCACTTTTGATGTTTGGTTTTTTGTTTCAAATTGAAAATTTTAATTGTTTATGAACTAAGCAACTATGGGGCACGCAACTATTTGTCAACTTATGTGTTTTTCTTTTACTATTCTTTTACTCAATAATTTCATGATTTGGGCCATATAATTTATTATATGTATTCATACATTGAATAAAAAATAAGCCCATACAAAAGAAGGAAAAAAATATGAAAGATAATTCTTGGGTCCTTTTCTATGGGTTTTTTCACAAATAACTTTTGAGGTAAAAAAAAAAAGAATTAAGTCTAAAACTGAATAACCGATCAGATTAGAATTGATTATTCATTTTTGGTATTTTTTTGAACAATTTTTTTTTAAAAAAAGAAGAAAATTGAACTAACAGAGTCAAATTAGTCAAATAACCGAATAACTACACAATACTAAACGCTAACAATATTGCTCTATTTACCAAGTAGAGAAAAAAATAGAAAGAATAATTTGTAAGAGTTACCACCCAACTTCCTAAATCCTAATATAATTAAGAGACCTGCTTATTCCCCATTCTTCATTAGATTAGGTAATAAAAGATACATCCAAATTAAAAAGCTAGAGAAATTTCCCAAGACTTCATTTGCAAACAAAATAAATCCTAACATTATATATAGTGATTTGACTTTTATTACCCAATTTGTAAACAAAACAAATACTAATATTGTATATTGAGATTTAACTTTATCAATGAAAATGTTAATATCTGTAGACTAATTTTTCTCATAATAATTGAATCAATATATCACTTAAATTATATGCATTGAAGTAATTTAATTGCATTTGTTTAGATAAAATAATATATTTGTGGAAAAAACATAAAAGTATGTTGGTGATGGAGTTGAAACTCAAATGTGAGTTAAATTGAGATTTGAATTTTGGTTGATAGCAAGTTAAAAAGTTCCAGGTCAAAATCAAGTCGCGTAAACCTATTTAGAATAAGATTTCGAGTCAAAAACTGTAAATAACCGGAAAAGTGTGGTCTCAAATTTTGAATACAACTTTCACTCAACGAAAATTCAATTTGAGTCAAATTTCGGACACCCCTACAAGTCGTAGTGAGTGTCTATTATGGTTTACTTAATCCCTTCCCCTGTTGTATGTGTGTACTCTTTTACATTGTTCATATTGATCGAGTTTGTTAAGAAGAAAAGGTAAAGAAAGTAAATTTTTTTTATTGCTGAGATTGTAATTTTATGTCAATAAATATCATCCTATATTTATTGATCTATTTACTATTCATACTTATTTATTGAATAATAATAAAACTTTAATAGATAAAGTTATAATTTCGTGAGATTGTAACTCTATGTAGGTAAATATATCATACATTCGTTTATCTATTTATAATTCATACTCATTTATTATATAATAATAAAACTTCAACAAATAAAATTATAATTTCAACAACAACAACTAAATCTTCCCATTACATGGGGTCAGTTACATGCGTCATATTATGCCATGATATTTTATCCATACACATGTTATTATTTATATTTAATTAAATCATATCCTTTTGTTTTATCTTTTTTTTTCAATTTTTTTTAAGTTTCCCGTTTTCATTTTAATTTGACTTAATATTTTCTTTCTATTTTCTACAAGTCGCGCTGTTGCATCTAGAGGTCTATTATGAACATTTCCAAACCATTTTAAACGTATTTATTTCATTTTTTTCATCTATAGAACTACCCCTACTATCTTTTTAATGCATTAATTATTTATTCTATCCAATTTAATATGTCAATATATCTATTTTAATATTTTCATTTATGCAATTCTCATTTTGGTGCTAATACATAGTCGCCTAACATTTTGATCCATAAAGCATCATTTGTCCTATAATTATTTTATAAAATTTTCCTTTCAAATTTAATAGTACTTTACGCTTACCCGTTAATCTATGTTAACTAACTAGACAAGAAGAAATAGGTACGTTTAAAGCAACAGACATACACAAAACGATCTTGCCCATATTACGGGTAATTATAGAACCCTTTATTTGCTTTACAAATAGAGTAATTGGGATTTGTTAAAGGAATAAAAATAGTCAACTTTAACAGTGATATAGTCAAATGCCTTCTTACTTAATCGAGAGAAAACTAGTAAACAAGATAAAAATAATGGGAAAGTGAAATAAAGAATAACCGCTTTTTGGCCGCATTTCTAAAGTATGATTATTAAAAGAGCAATGATAAGGGAGTGAAAAATTAGACTGAAAACCCAAAGTGACTGACGTGGCAGTTGTAAAAATACAAACTAATACTCTAACCAAATGATAAGTGAACCCTAATGGGTAATGGATTAGTTTGTCTTTTTATACCTGCTACGTCATTCAATTTGTCTTTTCACTCTAATTTTTCAGTCCCCAATCATTACTCTTATTAAATTACTATCTTGGAGAAAAATTCTACATCCTTCTATCCAAAAAGTCATGGTGATTATCCACACCTTCAACCTCTACATAAAATAGTAAAGATTTTAAAATGGCTAATGATATAGAATACGAGTTTATTTTTTTACGATTATTTTATTAATTTGTAGTTTTATTAATAAATGAAAATATGAGTAATTGTGAAAGTGTATATAAATAAAATTATCATATCGAGCCAAAAAAATGCTTCATTTTCCTATTATCAATCTTCTAGAAAATGAGCCATGATGATTATTTATTGGGTAAATTACAAAAACTTCCCTTGTAGTTTACGAATTTTTCAAATTAACTCCTTGTACTTAAAAAAATCTACAAATTACTTCTCTTTGATTTGGTCTTTTTCAAAAAATATTAAAAACTTGATGATTTTGGAAAAAAAAAAGTAATTTATTTCAAATCAACAATAGAATGTTATGCTTATATTTTAGATTAGATAGATTTAAAAACACAAAAACTCTTGTGAAACAGGTTCATATATGAGACGTGATACGTTAATTTTGTTTTATTTGATACGTTAATTTTTTTATATTTGATACGGTAATTTTTGTATACTTGATACATTAAAGTAAAAATTGATACGCTAATCTTTTATACTTGATATGATAAAGTGAAAATTTGATATGTTAAAATGAATATTTGATACGTTAAAATGAATATTTGATACGTTAAAATGAAAATTTGATACACTAAATTTTTATACTTGATACGTTAAAGTGAAAATCGATACGCTAATTGTTTATACATGATAATGCTAATTTTTTTGATTGATATTTTGGATTGAAAATTGATCATGATAATAGAGGTGTAATCGAGCCCAGTTGAGCTCGAGTACACCTCTAATCGAGCTACTCGAGCTCCAAAGGGGTGCTACTCGACCTCGATTGAGCACCAACTTTTGAGCTTAAGCTCTATTTTTTTTATTTATTTTTTTAATAATTTTTTATTTAAAAAAAAAATTAGGACGTATTTATAATTTTTTAACATTTTATATGGTCAAATTATAATTTATAATAAAATTAAGGATCAAAACATAAATATAAGTAGGTTAAACTATAATATATCATAATTTAAGGGACTAAAACTTAAATATAAATAAAATAATAATAATAAATATATGTACTCGAATAGCTCGCGAGCTACTCGAGCCTTCCTAATATGAGCTCGAGCTCGACTCGAATTCGAACTCGAGCCATTCAAGCTCGACTTGAATTCGGTCAAACCGAGTTCGAGTCGAGTAGTTGACCAAGCTACTCGCGAGTAGCTCGTTTGTTTAGCAGCCCTACATAATACGCTAATTTTTGAATTGATAAGCAAGTCGCGTATATGAACTTGTTTTCATAGGAGAATGTAAGAAAAATAAATATTTTAAATCTATATTTCTATGTACCATTTAAAAAAAAAAAAAGGTTTTTATAAGAGAGTAAAATATAGGTTTTTTAAAAAAAAAATTATAAGAGAGTAAAATATAGGTTTTTAAACTACAAAGAGATAATTTGAAAATTTCTAAAATCATATAAAGGTTTATTGTAATTTACCCTTACTTATTTTCATATTGTGAGAAGACGCAATGGGCGACCATCAAAATTTTTCGGAGTGGTGGCTCACACTTCAACTGTTCATCGCATCCGTCACATCCGTGTTATGCTGAAAAGGAAGGGCAATGAGATCGATGCCCTCTTTAATCTTATGATAATAATTTTCAATATTGTCGACTCCAAAAATTCTTTATCCACTCAGAAAAGCTAACTGGGGATCTAAGAAATGATCCTTTTACTTATTGCTATTGTATTGTGATCTATTAAACACATTTTGTTAATTAAACAAAATGGTGTACTTATTTATTTGTTCTTTATTTTCTTTGGGTTGTTGAGTTTGGACTTTGGAGAGGTGGGTTGGTAGAAACATCTTATCTTTAATCATCTTTTTATTTTTTTAATCTAGTATTAGAATTTTCTCTTCTAGATTTATCCCTCAATTGGATATTTGAGGATAATAACACTTAGGACTGTTTGATAAAATTAAAATATAAAATTTTAAGTATGAAATTTGACATTTAAAATAATTAAGTGTTTGAATTTTAACAATCAAACATTCAATTTTAAATGTTGAATCTTTAAGTTGAAATAATTAAGCTTGTTTTATAGACATATTGATTGATAACTGAATGACTTGAATTAAAAAAAAAGTTTCATTAACTTGCATTACTTTCAAAACTTGCCAGACAATAATAATAAAAAAGGTTTGCTATTTCAAGTTTCCTGTCCAATTGATACTTTGAATATTTATACTTTTTTGCAAATTTGAATTTATAACATTAATATATTTAAATAGTAATAGGAATTGCCAATTTTTATATGTGATGTTTTACTTCACATCCTATCATGACTTATTCACTAATTTATTTATAATAAATACTTATTTATTAAGTAGTGATAGAATTTCACGTAAAAAATTTAGAAAAATTCATACTCTCTATTATTACTTTAATATATTTTTACTCTGTTTTATAATCTAATTTTCTTTTATGCGTGTGAATTTCTAATGTAGTACATGGATAATAGCTCAGGCATTCATTGATTATACAATCGAACTATATAAGTACACTCTGCCCGCAAATACTCGTAAAAACATATTTGGCAAAAAAAATAGAACTTTGAGCAAACTTGGTCCAGCAATTATTTGATGTGGTTATCAAAATAAATAAAAAAGAGAATACGGTTACCTTAGAATGTCTCAATGATAGAAATTTCCTTCAAATATTATACCAAAGCGCCTTGATCAAGATATTTCTACATGCTATTTGGATATCAGATTTTCTATCTAAAATTATCTTGTATTATTATATTCAAAATTAAATTACGTGGTATGATTCACTAATTTCTTGATTATTGTCTAATAATTGTAAGGTAATTTTATTGATATTTATAGTTTTAGTCCCTAATTTTAGTTAAACTACATTATTTTGGACATTGGACAGAATATGATAGATATAATTTTGGACAGAGGATCTTATCTCTACTATTTGGATGTATCTGAACGAATTTTTGACTACATATTTATTCTTTGAGGAAAAGAAAAAAACTCATATCTTGGTTAAAGAATGAGATTGTTGATAAAATAATGATTCTGAGTATTATTTATTCCAAAAATAGCTAGTTGCCTCTAAATATTTTCATGATTTATTCAGTTTGTTAATAATTGTAATAGTATGAGTTATTAATTTCAGGATTATTTAAGTTATCGAAAATCCACCTAACTATAAATTAATAGTTTGTCCATTTATATATAGTGGGTCCCAAACTCAAAAAAAGAAAAGAAAAGAGTTGTGATAAGTTGACAACTAGCATAAAACTTTGTCAAAATTGATAATATAAATCACATTCAATATCGCTTAAAAAGTAGAAAATTGGAGTTTAAATCAATATCGCGGCGAAATGTGATTCAAATAGTGTGGATAAAGATTTAGTAGTATTTGAGTTATCAGTTTTGATTAAGACACAAATGACAAAAAAGGTATTAGTTAAGCTTTTCAATTTTCGTTATACTTAAGAATCCTTGGAATTTCATTTTCTAAGATATTTCTCAATACGAAAACTACTGTAAAACCAGTGTATATATATTATGTGATACGCGAATTTTATTATATCTAATACTCTAATTTTTTTTATACTTGATACGCTAATATTATATTAATTTGATACATTAACTTTTATATACCTGATATGCTAATATTTGATACTTGATACTTTTTTTTTTGCCATTGGCGATATATTCTAACCTACTCCCATTCTATCAATCTATCTAGGGGGGGGGGGGGGGGGGGGGGTGATCCAACTGGGTCAATGGGAGGTTGGAGGGAGAGAACACATCTCATATTCTATCAATCTATTTAGGAGGTGACCCAACTCGGGGGTTGGAGGGAAAGAACCAACCTGATAGACTAGAAGAGTGCATGACACTACTTCTAAATTTTTTCAAATAGATTATGGAATTTGATCTCATGACCTATCCTCAGCCAAATAGACTATGGCTTGTACTGTGACCAACTTGGGGTTTTGGATCTCCTAGATCATTTAATGCATCACTCTGTGTAATACTCTCTATAAATATGACGCGTATCTTTTTAGATAACACTAAAACCATATATAGTGATTAGTGAACTCTAAGGAATAAGTAATTATACACGTGTCAAAATCTTATATAATGATACAGGAAGTAATACACAAAAGTGACACATAAAATTCATTGCCCCAACTTAGCTACACTAAGTTGGCTGTATACTTGATACTTGATACACTAATTTTTGATACATGGTACTTTAAATTTTTTATACTTGATACGTTAATTTTTTATAACTGATACTTGATACGCTAATGTTTGATAATTGATATGCTAATTATTTATACTTGATATACTAAACAAATAATTTGATGCGTGATACACTAATTTTTAAATTGATATGCAAGTAACATATATGAACCCGTTTCATATGGGAATGTTCCCTTTCTCATTTTTTCAATATCTAAGCAAGAAAGTTTGTTGAAATTTTAAGCACTATTTAATCACATGCTTTTCCCAAAATACTGATAAATAAACATGGATAATATACCCGAAAAAGAAAAGTTTCCTTTATTTTCTTTGACCAAATAAAGTAAACTGCGACAATGTTTAGGAGAAGATAATCGTATAGGAGATTTTCTGTTAGGCAAACTACCATTGTCCTTTGCTTTATGCTATCAAAGCATAATGTGTGCGTGAGAATGTTTTTTTATTTTTTTGGTTGTCTTGTCCATAATTATCTATGCTCCTTATATTGACTTATTTACTGAGTAATAATAGTGAGTAGTAGAGTTTTATAATTATTCAAAAACAAACATCTATAATCCTATAATCATTTTATTTTATTCATTAATGTAATAAATATAAAATTTTTATGTTATATATATTGTAGAGTGCTATTGATTTATTTATTGAGTATGGGTTTTTTTTATGTAATATTGTAAGTCCTATCATTTTTATTAGTGTAAATTACAAAAAAAAAAAAAAAAACATTTGTGATTTAGGAAATTTTTAAGTTACTTCCATACAGTTTAAAAACTCATAAACTACATCCTTGTGGTTTGATCTTTATTTTTGACAAAAAAATTTAAAAAATTTAGATAATTTTGAAAAAGATAAAGTACAATTACTTCAAATAAACCATAGATTGGGACTGTTCTAATAGTCATGGAGTTAGTATTCTAACTTTTAAATCTAATAAAACTATGGAAAGTTATGTCTATCGATTGGACTAGATAATTCGACACTTGGGGATGTTTGTGAGTGCATGTGTGTGCTTTAGAAAAAAAAAACTATAGAAAGCTATGACTATATATTGGACAAGATGATAACGATCTCGCCACGCTCCTCACGTAGATTGATACGTTGTTGTGGAAAAGTGTCCACGATCTTTTCGTAAATCAATTTGATTAATTCGAATCACCCTATCTCCGTAGGATAACAGTATGCAAAGATTATATGATAGCTCCTCACCAACAAATTATAAGACAGTTAAGTAAAGAAAACTCCCTCCTCAGGAACAATCTTCACAACAAGGAAAACAACTCTGTGTTTAACTCAATTCTCATTAATTTCACGTCTGGATAATACGTAAATATAATAGCCTTTTTATAGGCTTACAAAATAAAACCCTAACTTTCTAAAAAAATAAAACCTTAGCTTTCTAAAAAGATAGACTAAACAAAAGCCCAAAATTAAAACTCAACTTAAACGCCTACTAAACAATAATTAGAAGACATGTTTATGGGCCTTAACATTTTAGGAACACTTTAGGAAACACCCCAAAATAAAAAACACGAAAAAACACAAAATAGCGAAATAACTGAAAATCTCGAAATTTGACGGCGTTGTGACGTGACGTGCGGTTTCATGGTGTATTTTGACTTTGATCCTAACAGAATCTGGAAAAATGTAAAACATAAAAAGTTTAGTTTTGGAGCTTGGCTTTCTCATACCACTAGAATCAACCCATTCCGAGTGAAATTGAGATAGATATGATACGATTACTAAAACGTGGAAGAATCTCTCAGCAAACAATATTCGATGCCTCTTGTCATGATTTCCTTTGTTATTCCATTTTGGAGTCTCAGACCTCCTTGGGACCAACATGAGGCTTATTCTCTATCCTATTCCAGGCCTCCATACATGAGATTCATCTTTCACAATTGGAACAAGCACCTTGAATTTTTTGGAACATGCGATCACATATGATTTCGTATCACAAGATAAATTTTAAAAAATAATTATTGTAAATTTATATTTTTGTTTATTTTTATAAAAAAACAAACCGTAGGGAAATAAAATGTACGTTTTTAAACTATAAGGGGGTAAATTAAAAATTCTTAAAACCACATGGATTTCTTGTAATTTACTCTTATCATTATTCAATAAATAAATATTTATTCTTAATACAGGAGGCAAAGAATGATAACAGTATTTCACACAAAAAAAAGTTATAATATTCAATATTGTGAATTAAAAAAAAAAAAGAAAATGGTGCACTCATCACTACTCTTAATTATTTATTTATTTTTGGTGGAATATATATATATACATATATATATATATGATCGTAATATTTCGTATCATATATTAGATAGGATAGCAAGTGGTATAGTCCATCATGTATGACGATGATGCAGAGTATACATAAAAATAAGTGCGTGGGCCATCTTATTACTGTTGCAGTTCAAAGCACCGCTGACTTATATTGTAGGCTGACAGAATCAAAAGGATGCGGAGCTTTCGCTTGCGCACTTCGAAGACTGTCGTAATCAATAAAATCTGAATAATAATGCTCACATCAAATTGACTTTGAGGCGCAGCAGCTCTCGACTCATATAATGATTTATGGGCGAAACGACAGAACAGCAACACCACTTGCAGCTCTGCTCCTTGTGCATGCCTTATCTCAAACTGAATTAGGTCAAGAATTTTATCACGAAGTTTGTGAATGGTAATTCATTCTAGGGCTCGAATACTATGAAGCAATTTCATACTAGGAAGAAAATGAACACCAACATTCATGAAAAAAATTCGACCTCTACTTTTTTAAAGCTCGATTTGAGTTTGTTTATTTAATAAATAAATAAATACGAAAAGAATTTACTTTCAATTAATAAACGGGCAATAAATGAACAAATGAGTGAACGCTTATTTACCATGGTGAATAACTCGATAAAAGTTCATTGAAAATATTAATTATATAATATAAATAATATATACACTATTTGAAATTATTAACTAATAGAAATAATTAGAATCTTTATACATTTATAAGCACATAAATCACAACATATGAGTTTGAATTTAACTTGAAGTTTTATGTAAATTGACAAAATATATTAAATTAATTAAATCATGTTCAAGTTGGCCCCTAGTAAACAGTTAAAACTTTAGTAATAGGTAGATCTTATATTTGAGACCTCAATATTGATAGGTATCAGCCACCCTTGCCTTTCTGACCTTGTTGACCCCTTAAAGTAGTAAAAATAGAATAAAAGTAAAATAAATTAAAGACGACAAAAAAAAAAATCTATTGAGTAATTATATGATTTATACGTAGTTATGATATTACAAAAGAAATTTTCGTACTTCCAATGAGTTGTGCTCATTTGTTGAATAATGATAGTAGAATTACCATGTTTACTATCATTATTATTAGGGTAATTATCACTTACATAATGAGTTTTCAACTTTGATTGTGTAATTTATTTAAAGTGAATATGATAATATGGAGATTATTTTTATGGGATGATTAAGGTAAAATTTTATTAGGCGGCTAAAATATAAATGTCTTAATATTTATTTAACAAATGAACTCTTTCCCAATGAAAATTTAATTTGCGTGAAAATAAGGGTAAAATATAATAAGCCCTTTTGAACTATTGTAATGTCTGTCTTTTGACTTCTTTAATGAAGATAAATTAGCCTGTTTTGTTAATTCACGGCAAATAATTGAATGGAACATATATTCGATTTTGTTTTTTAAGCTAGTTTTATGCAATTGCCTAAAATGGTATTTTAGTCCGATGTATTGATTTATTGAATTATTTGATGGGAATTAATGAAATAGATTGATTTATTTTAAATTAAGAAGTCAAAAAGAATTGAGTGTTACAATTAAAATTATGGAGATTAATAGGAGGCAAGTTAATAATTCAAGGAGTTTTATTATATTTTAGATTTAATCACAAAAAAAAATCTCAAATTATGGTTCAATTGCAAAATACCCCTTGAACTTTTAATTTTAGCACTTTACCTTCCTTAACATCTTTTTATTTTTTATTTACTACACTTTTAGCCTAGTTAATAGAAATTGTATTATGAAAATATAAAATCAGCTCTATGAATGTTATTTGCCCACAGTACCTCCATTTGATTGTCTTTATTTTTAATAAATTGACTCAACCAAATAACTTTTCCGCAAACCTAAAAATTACTCTCTCCAAAACTCTTTATTTCCTCTTAAAACTTTTGTAAATTTTTATTTTTAAAGTATTTTTCAAAATACAACATATCTCTTGGATATATGGGAAAGTTCAAATAAGGATAAAATTATCTCCACAGTTTTATTTATACCAATTAGATTGAAAATGTGTTACATTACCAAAAAAAAAAAAAAAAAACGTTCAAAGTGGTAAACTGCTAAAATTAAAAGTTTAGAGAGTATTTTGCAGTCGAACTATAGTTCAAGGGGTTTTTTTTTTTTGCAATTTAACTCTATATTTTTCCCTAAAAATAATTACCTAATATATCATTAATATTATTTTAAATATAATCTCTTATTAACTTTGGCGCAATTGTTGGAAGAATCGATTACACTACGGCTTTGGGTCTGCTGTACCACCGTCATATACTACCCTTTGAATAGATTTACTCAATTAGCTCATAGCCTCCCTACTGTATATTAACACAAACAAAAATAAAAGGCTATTTCCATCCTTCTTGCAAGGAAGAAAAGTGATAGTTCGCATGGGATTTTTTATTTTAAAATTGGTATATTCTTTCTTGTTTTGCTTTTCTGATTAGGTCAAATATTTTTCTCATTTAATATCAATAATAATATATTTAAATTAGTCTGTTTTATACGATGATTAAAACCAATTTAAAAAAGTGAAATATGATGTGAAACACTTTTTTTGAAATAGGAAATCAAAGCCACACTAGTCTCATGAGTTGTTGAAGACTTGATATGGACGAATTTATTTTTACAATTGGAAAAGAGAGTACATTTAAAGATTTAGAATACACATAAATAAGTCAAACTGTGTATCATCTAATATACTTGTACATCATTATGAAGAGCCTCATCACAAACATTTGTTACTACCAGATCTATAAATTATTGTTCGGGGAGAGGCAAAATTACATACTTTTAATGGTAAAAATTATTTTGGGAGAAGAGGGGAGGACAAAATTCTCATTTTTTTAAGGCCCCAATTAAAAATTATTAACTTTTTATAGTAAAATAATACAAATTTTGAAATCTTAGGGGAAGTGGTTACTACCCTATTTACTTCTTTTATTATTCGCATAAATTCAATCTCAAATTTTTTGTTATATCACTAGTACCTGCCGAAAGCTTAATACGAAAAATTTAATAATAATTGCCTCTATTAGGATTGGATAGGTTAGATTATATTTAATGAGAGTAATAATAAGATTATTCTTGTTACACAATCGTTATTGAGATCCCAATTCGTATTGTTCTTGAAAATTATTCGTGGTGTATCTATATCTTGTATAATTTACTCTAAAATTGTGCCATAACATGTTCTAAATTGCTATTCTCATAATATCTTTTTTGAATTCTTTATTTGATTTGTGTGGTATTTGAGTTGGATTATTGACAGGTGCTTTTCGAACGTAGCACTTGCAAAGCAAACTATGAGATCCCCACATTTGGAGAGTAGAAATAGGGAGAGTTTTTTTAGACAATTTAGTAACTTCACTCACTTAAAGTGCAGTCATTATTCAATAAATTAAATTCTATCGTGGATAATTAAGGTCAATAGATCTTTTGTACCACTTTTGTATATATTTTTGTTTAATACTCTATAAGATTTTGACATCTGTATAATCATTTATTACTAATCACTTAAGAGAGTTTTAATTTTATTTAAAAAGACACGTGTCATATTTATAGAGAATATTACATAAAGTGATACATTATAAATAAGTGAAGGAATAATAATAAGACTTAAAAGTTACAGTGTTGCGTAACAAAAGCTAAACTCCTATCACCACTTTAAACAAAAACATTTATCAAGATCATCCTGATAAACTCCTTGTCAGGCACCAATTATATTGTGCCATATCAGCATTTTTTAAAGTCTCACCCTAATAAAAATGTACCCTACCTATACCATATAATTAATTATTAAACTCCTTGATTTTATTCTCAGATAGTAGGGTTCACTCACATTCGGGTTAGGGTTTAATAATTGTAAATTTTAATTTTTGTGATATTTTATTCTTGTAATTCCTAATTTTTGTGAAACAATATGGTAGGGTTCACTCATATTTGGATTAGCGTTTAATAATTGTAGATTTAATTTTAGTGATATTTTATTTTTTTAATCCCTAATTTTAATAAAACAATGTCGTAGGGTTCACTCACATTTGGGGGTAGGGCTAAATAATTGTAGATTTAATTTTAGTGATATTTAATTTTTTAGTGAATTGTAGATTTAATTTTAATGATATTTTATTTTTTAATTGTTTTAGTGATTTGAATTAGATAGAATAAATACATAATAATTTTAAACAAATGATATGGATGAGTTATGGAAGGATTTATGCGCATTTAATGTTTTTAAACAAATTATATGGATAAGTTATGGAAAGATTTATGTGCATTTAATATTTTTCCTAAATTTAAGGATTTTAGTTAATTATATGGTATAAGTGAGGTATATTATTATTATGGTGAAACACTAAAAAAAAGCTTACATGGCATTCAAGGATTGGTGCCTGATAAAGGCTTTATCAGGATGATCCTGATAAATGGTACACCCTTAATATATACTTGATTTTCTACTTTTTCTTGAGGATTTGAAATTGGATTATATATATAGGAATTGTCTACAAAATGATTATTCAAATATATTGAATCTATTATCTTGTTTCTAAATTCACTTTCCTCCTTCCAAATTTTGGGTGACACAAAATGATAGGAATCCGTACAAGCAATCTACTCCAAATCCTAATGGGAATAGGATTACCAAGCCAAATCCTAATAGGAATAGGATTTCCAAGACAAATCCTAATGGGATTAGGATTTCCAAGCTCAATCCTAATAGGATTAGGATTCATCAATCCTCATCTTGTCCGAGTTCCATAAGAGTTCCATAAACGCAAATCCGAATGAGACTAGGATTCACAATCCAAGTGGGATTAGGATTCACTAATCCATGGACATTATTGATTGAAGACCAAGATGGCGTGCTTGGGCTTTTGCCAAATTGGATCGCGCCTTTTCTTAAGTAGTTAGAATTAATTAATGTTTTAATAATTAAGTCCAAAACATTTTAATTGGGCTTATTATTAGTATATTTTCGTTTTTAATTACATGGCCCAAGTTATCTTGCATGATAATGGCATGTAATGGGCTTTAATTTGTTAGGAAAGTAATTCCCTAAATTTTAGGAGCTTGTCCTTGTCTTCTAGAAGGGCAAAACGTTTTTAGCTTCCTTTTTCCATAAAGGATTAGTTTGTTAGTTAGTTGGTTTAGAAGTCAAGTTGTACTTTACAACTTTTAGGGTTTTATTTCCTTGTTTACCAAGCAACATGGCCGAAACTTGTCCTATTTAATGGCCATTCTTTGTAACGTTTTTTTTAATGAATGATTGAATTTTGAAGAAACCTTTTAGCTTTGCTAAATTATTTGCAGCCTTAAACAAGTTGTGAAAAACGTGATTAATCAATTAGGGTTAGTTGATTATTCATAGGACCGGATTCTTTAAGCTAGGACCTTAAAGAGAACGTATTGTTTCTTGATTTCAAGAGCGAGCCAAACTGAGATCTTTTTAACCATTGATTTACATAGGTTAGATTGAAATCACTTTGTGGTAATGTGTTGGGTTTGATTGATTTACAATCAAATACATCCCATTCGATATCCATCTTTTCTTCTTGTGTTGTTTCCGTGTTTGATCTTACTTGTGATCGTGTTGGTTTCTGAATTTTGGTGCACAACGATCCTAAGTGTGTGGAATTCGTGTGGAGCTGGATTCTCACCCTACTCCATTCGTATCAATTGGTATCAAAGCTTCTAGGTTGTTCATCACAAAATTCAGGTTTGCGCTTTGTTTTTCCTTCTCGGATTTTGCTCTACTTTTTGAGTCGTTCTTGCTGTCCTTTGTGCGTCAATTTTTTCTGCAGTTTTTGGAGTCTTTTAGTTGCTGTTTTCACGTGTTTCTTGCTGTCCAAAGTCGTCATAGTTAGTGTCTTTAAATTCATCAAAATCGCATAAGCCAAAGTTGATCAAATCTGCCCGAAAATTGCCTTCTTGTTGTTTACGATTTTTGACATCTTTTTGCTACTGTTCTTGCTTCGAATTGCTGCTGTTTTTAAAGTTTAAATTCTGCAGTAAATATATATATTAATTGAGTCTTAAATTCATTAATATTCTGTCCAAAAATCGCATGCAACTTGGTGCTTAAAATCTGCCCAAATCGAGTTGATCTTGTTACTTGATTTTCTTGCGTTTTTGTGTTGTTCTTCTTGTGTTTCTTGTTCGATCCTTGCTGCCATCTTTGTCTCAATATTCTGCACTATTTTCTTGCATTCATAGTGTTGGATTCTTTGTGTTTTATTTGTTGATTTCACGTCCAAACCCTAGGTGTCAAGATTAGGGTTTCTTAAAAACCCTAGTTTCAAATTATCATAACTTTGTGAGTTCTTGTTCAATTCTTGAAATTCTTTTTGTGTTAGTTCCATCAATCTACTCTTGTCATAATAACTTTTGATCAAACTTTTTGAACAAGTGAAAAAGATTGGTTCTTGACCACTTTCTTGAACTTCTTGAAGTTCTTGATTTTTGAAAGTTGTCAAATTTTGAATCTTGAACCATATTTGAAATCCTTGAGTTAAATCTTGAAAATTTTGTTAAAGTGGCACTTTCAAATTCTTTGTCCTTGGTGAGTTATTAAAGTTTGGAGAAATTAAGGTTGAACCACATAAGACAAGGCCACATCCTTAAACCTAAGTACTTGTACTAGGTTCTTGTCTTAAAACCTTAAAGATTTTGTTTGACCTAAGTTGTTTAAGGTTCTTGTCCGAACCTAGGTCATTGTTTGTACAAGGTTTTTGTCCAAAACCTTAAAAGTTTGTTTTGTCTTTTTTTGTTGTCCGAATAAAAAAAAAAAAAAAAAAAAAAGAGGCCGTAATTTAAAAAAAAAAAAAAAGGCCCAAATCAAAAAAAAAAAAAGGCCGTGATATTTAAAAAAAAAAAAAAAAGGCCCAATAAAAGAAAATAATCTCGGACTTTTAATATTTCTGTTATTTAATTTTTAGTATTTTTTTTTAATTAATTTTCGTAAATTAAAAAGAACACTTTGTTCTTGAGTTTTGATTTGAAACCACCTTGGATTAAAAGTGCCATAACTTTTGCTATACAACTCGGATTTTGGTGATTCAAATTGTGTTGTTCTCGTCTTTGATTCCTCTTTCTAAATATCATAGTTTCTGAATCAATCAAATTATACCCACACGTGCTCTGAAATACTCTTGTGACGTGAATTATTTGAACTTCTTTGATTTGACTTGTGTGAATCTTGTTGTTGAAAATCTCGGTTGAGACAATCTCTTAAAGTCATTGCAACAGTAAGTTCTCTATAGTTTGAGAGTATTAGACTAGGGTATACACGAGAGAAACATATATCAAAGAGAGGAGAGCTCCTACTATCCACATAGTGAGAACCCGAGAGGAATTCAATTGTTGTTTTCTTTTGTTTCTTACTAACCTTGCAGGATAATGGAGGACGAAACTAATACACCAAGAGGTTCTAAACCTCAAACCGAAGCTGAGCAAAAGTTTGCTAATGATTCTCTTACACAGATACTACAAAAGATCAACCTCCGCCTTGATTTCTTGGAGTCATCAACTTCTAAGCCATCAAAGAAATCTTCATCCAAGAAGTTTAAATATAATGCTGCTTTTGAGTCCGAAAGTGAATCTAATGAAGAGCGAGGAGGAAGAGTTTGTCCGAATCATCTCTAAGGGTAACAAGTCTAAAGTCTCAATTGCTTCACTTAAGTACAATTCCCACTTTTCATGGTAAGACAGATCCGGCAAGCTTATTTTGATTGGGTTCGGTGAGCCTTGAGCACTTCTTTGAAGGCCATGACTATCCCGAAAAGGAAAAATTTCGACTTGCCTTTATGCACTTAAAGGATCATGCAAGTTTGTGGTGGGATAAGTTGTCTCAATCTAGACGTGAAGATGGTGAAAGTCCAATCAAGACATGGAGTCGCATGAAAACACTCATGAGGAAGAAATATGTCCCTTCATACTACAACCGTGAATTGAATAGACAGTTACATACACTTGTACAAGGTAACAAATCGGTTGAGGAGTATTATCATGAGATGGAAGCTTTGATGATCAAGGCTAATGTTCAAGAAGATCCCGACTCTACAATTGAAAGATTTTTAAGAGGTATGCATTCTGATTTGGCTCATCAAGTTGATTTACAAAGTTTTGATAATATTGATGAACTTGTCCATAAAGCCATCAAGATAGAAAGGCACATGAAAGGGAAGGGTAAGTTTTCACAACCAACTCCACCTTGGCAAAGAGATAAGAAGCCGAGTTTTGCCCCTTTCAATCCGCCATCCAAGCCACGCCAATTTCCACAAAGTTCAACGTCAAGTGCCCCTCAAGGTGTCTCAAAAACAACGCCCAAGGTTGCTGTCCAACCTTCTAAAACGGCGTCAACTTCTTCAACTCCAAGATTGAGGGATGTTCGATGTTATAAATGTCAAGGTTATGGTCATATGCAAGCTGAATGTCCAACTCGAAAAGTGATGATAACTCTTGATAGTGGTGAAGTGGTAAGTGATGATGATTGTGCCGACATGCCACCTCTTGAAGAGAAACATGAATCAAGTGAAGAAAGTGAAGACAATGAGCCCTACACGTATGGTGACGGTAAATTTTCTTTAGTCTCTCGCCGTGTTCTAAATGTCCAACCTTTAGTTGATAATGATGATTTGATGCAACGAGAAAACATATTTCACACACGTTGCTTAGTGCAAGACAGAATTTGTAGTGTGATAATTGATAGTGGAAGTTGCACAAATGTGGCGAGCACTTTGTTTGTAAATAAGTTGAATTTGAATTGCATGAAACATCCAAAACCATATAGGCTTCAATGGTTAAATAATTCAGTTGAAACTCGTGTCACTAAACAAGTAAAGTTTTCTTTCACCATTGGTAAATATGTTGATACTGTTTTATGTGATGTTGTTCCAATGGAGGCTAGTCATATTTTACTTGGTAGACCTTGGCAATTTGATTGTGATGTGCTTTATCATGTCAAGAAAAATTTTTACAGCTTCGTGCATAATGGTAAAAAGTATAGTCTTCATGTTTTAACTCCTGCTCAAGTTTTTGAAGATCAAACTCGAATTGCACAAGCTTGTAAAGACATAAATGAAGCTAAGAAGAAGAAGGAACTAGAAAAACAACAAAACGAAAAATCTAATTTAGGCCGAGATGTAGTTAGTAAGAAATCTTGTTGTTTTGCTTCTTCTAATGAGATTAAGAGAGCATTGATTAATAGGCAGTTCTTATACTTCATGTTTAGCAAGGAACTTATACTTGTTGTTGACAGTGATAACCTTGTTTCTTTGCCTAGTGCTGTTTACTCTCTCTTACAGGTTTTTGGAATTCCTAAATGCCTAATGGCATTGAAACCCCTTCATTATCAAATGAAAGGAATCCAATCTGCCTTAACTTGTTTTCCACAAGGTAAGCAAGGTAAGTTGAGTGCTTATAATTTCGATCATTACAAAACCCTTGTGAACACTAAACAAAGTGTTAAATCTATTGATTATCCTAACTGGAATACACTTTATTTTGATGATTTGATTCATAACTTTGCTCTTACTGTTTTCAATTCATTCCAAAATCAAAAGTATCCACTTCGACAAGGTAATCTGATTGTTCAACACTTGTTTGGTAAGTTATCTCAATTTCGAATTTCTTTTCAATTCCCGAAGGTACAATATTCTGTTCTTATTCTTTGGAATTGTAAGTTCTTAATCTTTGATAACTTCAACATGCTTGTAAAGAATGTACAACTTAGTTTTTGTGATTTACATTTAATCCGGGATGTCTATATATATACTTGCTTTGCAAATTCTTATGAATCCTTGGATAATATTTGTAATTACATTAATATATGTTTACTTTCTTTTCATTCTTTACATGTTAACATCATTGATTTTCATGTTATTATTAGTGTGTCCAAGCATGACGTTAATAAATTTCTCTTGAATACTTTCTTGTTGTTCAAAACATTATGTTCATCTTTATTTGAAGTATTCTTTTTAAAGTTGTTTAATATTGCATATCATCATAAGTTTTCTGATTTGCATTTATTAAATGATGTTTATATGCATAATTATTTTGAGTTTTCTTTAACTTACACATTTATTTTCTTATTGCAGGATTTGTTTTACTTGGCTCGAGTTTGTAATGAGTTCTTCTTATTGGTGTTTGATCCAGGAGCTCAATTTCCAGATTCGAGGACGAATCCTTTCGAGGAGGGAGGGAATGATAGGAATCCGTACAAGCAATCTACTCCAAATCCTAATGGGAATAGGATTACCAAGCCAAATCCTAATAGGAATAGGATTTCCAAGACAAATCCTAATGGGATTAGGATTTCCAAGCTCAATCCTAATAGGATTAGGATTCATCAATCCTCATCTTGTCCGAGTTCCATAAGAGTTCCATAAACGCAAATCCGAATGAGACTAGGATTCACAATCCAAGTGGGATTAGGATTCACTAATCCATGGACATTATTGATTGAAGACCAAGATGGCGTGCTTGGGCTTTTGCCAAATTGGATCGCGCCTTTTCTTAAGTAGTTAGAATTAATTAATGTTTTAATAATTAAGTCCAAAACATTTTAATTGGGCTTATTATTAGTATATTTTCGTTTTTAATTACATGGCCCAAGTTATCTTGCATGATAATGGCATGTAATGGGCTTTAATTTGTTAGGAAAGTAATTCCCTAAATTTTAGGAGCTTGTCCTTGTCTTCTAGAAGGGCAAAACGTTTTTAGCTTCCTTTTTCCATAAAGGATTAGTTTGTTAGTTAGTTGGTTTAGAAGTCAAGTTGTACTTTACAACTTTTAGGGTTTTATTTCCTTGTTTACCAAGCAACATGGCCGAAACTTGTCCTATTTAATGGCCATTCTTTGTAACGTTTTTTTTTAATGAATGATTGAATTTTGAAGAAACCTTTTAGCTTTGCTAAATTATTTGCAGCCTTAAACAAGTTGTGAAAAACGTGATTAATCAATTAGGGTTAGTTGATTATTCATAGGACCGGATTCTTTAAGCTAGGACCTTAAAGAGAACGTATTGTTTCTTGATTTCAAGAGCGAGCCAAACTGAGATCTTTTTAACCATTGATTTACATAGGTTAGATTGAAATCACTTTGTAGTAATGTGTTGGGTTTGATTGATTTACAATCAAATACATCCCATTCGATATCCATCTTTTCTTCTTGTGTTGTTTCCGTGTTTGATCTTACTTGTGATCGTGTTGGTTTCTGAATTTTGGTGCACAACGATCCTAAGTGTGTGGAATTCGTGTGGAGCTGGATTCTCACCCTACTCCATTCGTATCACAAAATGCTTCATGGATTATTTTCTTTCTTCCAAAATCCACTAACTAAAACGAAATTCTAAAAATTTGAGGGGATTGTTATTCTTTATGCATTCTTTACCGTAATGGATGTTCAAAAATGCAAAAATGACTATTATGCAGTACATGCACCACCCTCCAAAAGCTGCTTTTGTAAGTGTGAAATATTCTTCAAATATTTTAAGGTTAGTTGAGCAATATTCAAAGTGTTAATCAAACCTTACATTTATTTAGATGAAAAATCATGACTTAGTGGATCAAAATCTAGGACATGACCTCATCGAGGTACGTGTTTAATTAATTCTGACTCAATCTTCTTTAATTTTTCCGATAATTTAGTGTGTTAAACAATTTGACACATGTCATAAATGTTGATGTACGATAAATAATTAAGAAATCATGATTGCAACTGTTCAAAATTTAATATGTTAAAACAGTTAGTAAAACAGTGTAAGTTTGATTCATGTTCAACTTATGTGCTGCCAAGAGCAATTAAATATTAACTGTAGTTTTTTATCAAGTTTTGACAGTTCTAGCAAAAACACAGCGCAAAGATCATTTGTTTTATAACTGTACCTAATTTCATATTTCACTTGGTAATATTTTAACGCAAAAACTCTTGTGCACGTGATATGCGGATTTTTTTATACTTGAAATATTACTATTATTTTTTTAATACGTTAATATTGGTATATTTGATATGCTAATATTTGATATTTTATACACTAATGCGCTAATTTTTAATATGTTATATGCAAACTTTTGATACTTTATATGATAATACGTTAATTTTTGATACGTTATACGCTAATCTTTGATACTATATATACACTAATATGCTAATTTTAATACTTTATATGCTAATCTTTGATACTTTATATGCTAATATTTGATACTTTATACGTTAAAGTGCAAATTGATACGCTAATATACTAATTTTTATACTTTATACATCAATTTTTGATACTTCATATGCTAATTTTTGATATTTTATACGCTAAAATGAAAATTGATACGCTAATTTTTTTGATACGCTGATTTTTTGAATTTCATATGTAAGTCGCATATATGAGATGGCCGCACAAGAGAATGCCCGATATTTTAATATATGAATATTTATTTATATCAATATTTATGTCGGTAATAATGCACAATTTGGTTGGCCATGAAGCGTTAGTTAAATTTCTCTCGATCATAAAGTTTAAAGTTCGAGATGTGAGGTATGCATGCTACGTGATGTAAGTGTGTAGATAAAACTAATTTATTGCTTATGAATATTTTAATATTCTATTATAATAGGTTTTTTTTTTAAGGTGTGCTTTAAAATTGGAACGTACCAGAGAATTTCATAGTTATGAGTATACCAGACAATATTACGATTTTAATTTAAAACCATGATTTGCTGCAAAAGGGAGAAAAGGACCCAAAAAAAAAAAAAAAGGAATGTACCACAGATACACCTTCTTTCGCTGTTTGAGAAATTACTTGCCCTCAAAGTAATAGAGTGCAAGACAAATATTAAAATTTATAGAATCCGTATCAACATAACATAAGAGTAATGATAAAGACTATAAATAATCATTTATTTACTTATCTATTTATAATAAATAATAATTACAAAACTTCTTACAATTAAAATTATAATATCAGAAAAACTCTTGTAAAATGGGTTCATAAATGCGACGTGATACTCTAATTTTGTTGAACTCGATGCATTATATATTTTTTTATATTTGATACATTAATACGCTAATATTATATTTGATACGCTAATTTTTGTATATACTAATATTATATTCAATACACTAATTTTTATATATTTGATATGTTAATTTTTGGTATTGAATTGATATGTTTGAACTAAAAAAATTGATACCGTAAGTGACAATTCATACATTAAAGCGAAAATTTGATAATTTTGTACGTTAAAGTGACAATTTGTTACGTTAAAATAAAAATGTCATCCCTGGTGATCAAATGATTCTTTTGTGCATATTAGTAAGAGTATTAGGCCTTAATTTTGTTAATGGAGGAGTCCTCCATATTTACTGCAAATTATGATTCTTTTGTATATGAAGCAAGTACTCCACATTTATATTTATGCAACACCCCCTTGAACACTTTCCTATAAGGCATGTAAATGGGAGGATGTTCAAGAGGGCATTTTATGTAAGGATGGTTTTAGGCTATATCTATCACTAAAAAATTAATCAATAAATTGGGAGTGGCGCCCCGCCTCTAAATGAGGTTCTGCCAACAAAAAAAAAATGAAAATGTCATGCTAAAGTGAAAATTTATTAGTCAAAAATGAAACTTTGTTACCCTAATCTTTTATTCTTGATTCGCTAATTTTTTGATTGATACTTTGAATTGAAAAATAATATTTAATATACTAATTTTTTATTGATATGCAGATTGCATATATGCAGTCGTTTCACAGGAGTCCACCCTTATAATATTGCGTAAAAAAAACTCAAACATCATAACATTATTTTTAATATGATACATAATATTAGATTGATAATTCATAGCTTAGATAGTAAATCAAGCCACTTTTCTGTGGCCACTATGAGAGTACAAGTTTCATCATTGTTATGAAGTGCCCCATTAAACCATTTTTCCAATATGAAGATTATACAATGAAATTAAATTATACAATGAAATTAATATGCATGCATATCGAATCAGACGAGATTTACCTAACATTGGTTCCAATTACCCAAAACTATTTACCTTTTTGTCTTGAGTGTGGTTCTTCTAAACTAGTAATGCTACCACACTCCCAAACAAAATGATTGCTGCATATATTGAATGAGAATAAATCAAGATTCTTTTCCATCTATTATTGGGTATCCCATATAATTCTCTCTTCATCATGTGAAAATATGCTTAATTAAATTAATTTATTGGACCTTATCATCATGCTTGTGCGACTATCAATAATGCACTAAACTATGTGGAGGACCCACTAGGAATAATTTTTAGGGTTGAATTCGAACATATTCCATTAGTTAATACTGCGAAAAAAAAGGAGAAAAAGAAAAAATAAAAAGAAAATGCAGAGCTGAAAAAAGTAGGGAAAAGGAAGAGAAAACCAAACAAATGTTGTGTTCGGTATACCATTTTCCATTGATTTGAAGGCTCCTTTGCGTGACCGAGTAAAAGACTAAAAGAACATATTCAATCGTCTTCAACAAAAAATCAAACAAATCTCGTACCGGAAAAGAGAAGATGAAGGCTTGGATATGATCGATTGTGATCTTAAATAGAAGCTAGTCATGATGTGATTGTTAAATTCTCTGCATCAAACTTAAAATCAATTGATAATGGGTAACGGTTAAAAATTCATATGCATTATACATGATTTTATACGGGGACACGTAAAGGGAAAGATTCGCAATTTTTAAAAACCATACATTTAGATAAATTAAAAATTGTATTGAATAATATCAAAGTCATAAAATGAAAATGAATATCTACAAATATTTATATAATGGTAAGAAACTCTAAATTAAAATAAAAAATAATTAAAAATATCTGGATAAACTTTAATGGATCGAGAAATGGTCAAAACAAATAAATTTTGTTGAAAAATAACACATACCAGGGGGCTATACCCTATGTGTTTTCTAAATCTAGTTAAAAGTTTCAAACAGAGTATAATAAAGGGGAATTCGAGTCCGAATGAGAAAGTTACGTCCTTTAAAGTTAATGGCACATTTTAACTTTTTCCCATCCTTAATCGGACCGTGCAAAATCAAGGAGTTCTCCTAAACCTGTTCCACATCATGATATGGACATTTTGTCTCACAAGGGATTAAGTATAAAAAATATTATATATTCTAGGAGCCAAATAATATTTAAATTAAATTCTACATGTAATTAAGTCTAAATGAATCCATGCGGTTTTTTTTTTTAAATCAAGAGTAAAACTTTGTTGAAGATCAAGAAAAAGTACATAAAAGAGAGGCAAACCCTCAAAAGAACTAGAAAAAAAAGAGGCCATATCCTCTTCAAATAGAATAAACAACAGTACTAAATGATCTGTAGGGGAGAATTGTACACGAATTGCTATACTTTAACTCCCAATTTCCATAACCACTGGGAATATTATCTTCTTTATACTAAAAAATTGCGTATAGGACATATATATAGTCCCATCTTTCAACTTTTGCTTTATCATATTGCATTTCTATAAGTGTTGGAATGTTGTCCCATCCTCAACATTGAGTTTGTTCCAAAAGAATCTCCAATTCATTTGCACAAAGATATGGTAATTTAATATCCAGCAATCAAGAAAAAATTATTCTTGCTAAAGGGCTGCAAAAAATCCACTGCTAGCTTTTCATGATCAGTAGATAAAGCATATGCTCCACTGTAAATATAAAACAAGCACAGAACTATACTCCAATTTTGTTCGAGATTTATGATTAATGCTGATAGCATAACAAAGAAAGACAGTTCAAAGTAAGTCCTCGACAAAGCATATCAATCTTTCTGTAGTTGAAACTTGGCAGCCATTTTGGTAGCAATGTGCTTGCTTAGTCATTTAGTTAAATGGTTTGTCTTTGACATTTTGCTAGATTTTTCTATAATTTCGCTATTCTGCAACCAAACTAAGTAAATGTGACGAATGACCCTAAACAACTCACCTAGTTGTCCGTCACTTGGGTTTGGTTATCTGATAAAAAATATCCCTCACCAGTATAATAATAATAATCTACAGAGTAATTAATAACATTGAAAAATTCATAAGACCATTCTGATAAATCTTTTATCAGACATTCAATCATTTAATGATATATAAGTTTTTTTAAAATTTTTCATCCTAATAGTCATAGACCTCACTTATACTATATAAACGCCAATTCAAACTCAAATGTGAGTAAACTTTATAACAATTATATAATTATTGTGTATAATTACTAAGGTGAACTCTTAAAATAGACTTATATGTCACATAATTATTGATGTCTCATAAGGGATTTGTCAAGATGATACTAATAAACTTCAAACTGAATTAATAATAATCATGAATAAGTTAATCATTGTCAACTACTGTTAGATTAAATGCAAAAAACTAATATGGTACGTATTTAATTAGAACTTTCAAATACCGATTGAGTTTATCTTCATAGAATTAAATTTGAGTTCATGTCATATATGTCGTCGTGATTGGAGTTGACATCTTACCCTTTATTGAATTTAGATTCATCTTTCATTAGATTAGATTCATCTCTCACAAATTTTAAATTGAATCTAATAGATTGATAAGTCGGGTTTATACCGACTTATATGCCATAATGCCTTGAGCTTTTGCATAGTTTTGTTGTGAACTATCTTTACTTGATGTGTGACTTATGTGTGATAATATTAATAAAATGATGATTGTGGAGATTTTAAAGATTTGTGGAAATGTGGTACAAGTAGATATGATTCTTGCATGAATTTCACAAGTCCCAAACACGCACACACGCTAAGTTCTAGCAACACTTACAAGCACAATCAGACTCTTCACATGCACGCACTACACACACTCAGCGCGCACAACATGTCCTGCCTCGCATGCACAAACACGGCAGGCGCGCCAGGCGCCCGCCATGCACACACACACACACACACACACCACACGACGGGCGCGCCAGGCGCTTGCCATGCACACACGAGCAACACGGCAGGCACGCTAGGCGCCCGCCCACACTCATGCTGCACACTCGCCCAGCCACACACTCCGCACGGGCGGGCGCCATCACACTCGGTACACACGGGCGGGAGTGTCACGCCCCCGCCCGGCTCATTACTCACCTCACTCACACTCGCACTCACCCACAAGCACTCATGCTCACTACACTCACACTCTTGCACTGTGTTCATGCATTCACTTCCCACCAATTTTATACTTAGCATACTCAATAACACAAACTATTCTAGCATGAGGCATGAGCCTTGACATGCACAAGTCAACCACAAACACAATCACTCAGAAGCTCACCAAGTGTTTGATGCATTGAATTCTTAACTCTTAAGCAATCAATTTACATTATAACGGCAGCTGATCTCACTAAGTTTTATGACTGGCTCTTGCAGGAAACGTGTAAAAATCTCTCAGCAGGAGGAAACTCTCAACTATCCTGATGGTGACATATCAAGGGGGAAAATGTATAAATGCAAAGAGATGAACAACAAAGAAAGAGAGGTCAGCTGGAGCTCGGTTCAGAGAGACATAAGGACGAGAAGACCAGGAGAGAGAAACGAGATTGGAAGTTCTAGGGTTTCGGAGAATTACAATTGGGAACAGAGAGTACCGTTTCCTAGATTGATCTGGATTGTACCCTTTGTATTTGCTGAAACCCAGATCAACCTTCCATGTCTGATCTTGGGTTTTCAATTCATTTCTCTGAGCCGATTATCAACATGATTGGCTAAATTTTGAGTATTGCCTTGAGGATTTGACTTGTATGGATCTCACTTGATTGAGACATTTAAATTGCAATTGATCTGTGCTTTGTTACGTTCTATATTCATTGATTGTTTAATTTCATTGGGCTCATATGATGATGTTTAAATCTAGAGTTGGTCTGCGGTACCCACTGAGATTGCTTTAGATCTACAGAAGGAAAACAAATTTAACATGAACTGAATATGAGAACTGTTCTTGCATGAGTCTTAAGTTCTGATTTAGTGGTGGTTCTAATTGTGCGGTACCCACTGACAATTGAAACCAATTATGTAGACAAGACTTAAGATTATTCTTGTAGAGTACTTTGAACACTTGAATTGGCTAGCTGCCCTACCAAGGGAGATAGACAAGAATTGAACTAGAATTATTGTACGGAGTAGGGATATGGATTCTTGATTTGTGCCATCAACTGCCCCGCTCGGGGAAGTTTAATAAAGTCAGTGAATTAGGTTTGTGAGAACCGCCCAGTTGAACAATCCTATGAAGCTAACAGAAGTCCCCTCATGTTTGTGCACTAGTCAATGATAGTAAGGAGAGATCCATACTGGTTGCCACCCCTCAAGGCAATACCAATTGTCTCATCGTTTAATACCTTGCATCTTTTTAGTGTTACATTTTGTTTGTTGAATTCTGTCATTTGGTCAATCACCATAGCACAACCCCTTCTCTGAGGAATGATCCCTTTCACTGCTGCTACATTCTTTTGAGCGAGTATTGGGTAAAATTGGAAGGTGGTGACAACCTTCACCAATTTTTGGCATCGCTGCCGGGGAAGTCTAGGTGTTAAGGATTGACTTGTGATAGAATTGTGTTTTATTTTTCGTGTTGTTAGTTTTACTGATTCATAGAGTTTTGTTAGTTTGCAATCTCATGTTTGAAGTTGTTTGACTCATTCCCTTCTATTGATTTGGGTTTATTCTATTGATCTATCTACGTGAAAAATGTGTTTGACTTGTATAGGCAATTCAGTTTATACAAAGGGGAGCACGTCTTCGTGGAGTAAACCTAGAATTTGATTTTGATCTGGAACTTCAAAGGACATTAAGGCAAAGAAGAAGAATTATGGAAATGGCTGAACAGGAAGAAGAGAGACCTAGACCTCAACCTCAGAGGTGTGGGGATCACTTTGCTGTGAACTTTGAAAGAAGAAACAACCATCAGGAAATTGATGTGGAAAGTTATCAGATTCCCATTCAGATTGTTTCTATGATAACTCAAGGACAAATATTCCAAGGGTTGAGCAACAATGATCCAAATGAACATTTTGACTGGTTTTTGGGGATGTGCAATACCTTTAAGCTATAGAGAGTACCTCATGATGAAGTAAGGAGGGTGTTGTTCCGATTGTCATTGAAAGGAAAAGCTAAATATTGGTTTAAGTCAATTGGGGGATCATCCATTACTACATTTGAGGAGCTGGAGAAAAAGTTCTTGGCAAAATATTTTCCCCTAGCGAAATTGGAACGAATGAGATTAGAGATCAAGAGTTTCCAGTAACAGGATGTAGAGACTTTCAAAGAGGCCTGGGACAGATTCAATGATCTGTTGAGACAATGCCCAAATAATGATTCGGGTGAGGTACGGGAGTTGAACACATTTTTCAAGGGATTGTCTCCAGAATCATCACTTATGGTCAAAGCTTGTGCAAATGGAGTTTTAAAGGACAAGAGTGTACCAGAAGTCAGGGAGTTATTTGATTCCATAGCTGATGATGAGTATCTTTTCCCAGAAGAAAGAAAACCAGTTGTGAGGAGACAGAGAGGTGTTCTTGACTTGGATAAGGAAATATCCTTGGAAGCTAAGATAGAAGCCTTGACAAGACAAGTTCAGACGTTGAAGACTTCAAAGACCACACAAGTCCTATCTTGTGGACTATGCAAGGGTGAGCACCATACTGACGAATGTTAGCTTAGAAAAGAGTCTGTACAGTATGTCAACAACTACAGACAACAATATGTTGGCCACAGAAATCAAGGAGGACAAGGTGGAAGCTGGGGTCAAAATAATCAACAATCTGGGCAATTTCTTCATGGAAGAGAGTCCAACAATAGAGAGTCTCGAAGGCCCAATATGGAGGAAATGCTCCATAAGATCCTGGAGAAGCTGGATAAGAATGATCAGAGAACAGCAGGAATGGAAACTTAATGGAAAAACCATGATGCCTCAATTAAGAATATTGAAGTGCAGTTGGGCCAATTCGCCAAAGCAATTCATCAAAGACCCCGAGGAGCACTTCCAAGTGACACTAAACCAAACCGTAAAGGAAAGAAGGCATGTAATGCCATCACTTTAAGATGTGGGAAGGAGCTCAGTGGGAACAATAAGGACAAGGTGGATGAGACCCCAGTGGAAGACATTACTAAAGAAGTGATTCTTGAGAACGTTGAGGAGCCTCAGAGAGAAAAGGATGAAGGAAGTGTGAAGACACCTGAGCCTAAAAGAACGAGAGGTCAGCTGGAGCTCAGTTCAGAGAGACATAAGGAAGAGGAGATCAGGAGAGAGAAACGAGATCGGAAGTTCTAGGGTTTCGGAGAATTACAATAGGGAACAGAGAGTGCCGTTTCCCAAATTGATCTGGATTGTACCCTTTGTATTTGTTGAAACCCAGATCAACCTTCCATGTCTGATCTTAGATTTTTAATTCATTTCTCTGAGCCGATCATCAACATGATCGGCTAAATTTTAAGTATTGCCTTGAGGATTTGACTTGTATGGATCTCAGTTGATTGAGACATTTAAATTGCAATTGATTTGTGCTTTGTTACGTTCTATATTCATTGATTGTTTAATTTCATTGGGCTCATATGATGATGTTTAAATCTAGAGTTGGTCTGCGGTACCCACTTAGATTACTTTAGATCTACAAAAGGAAAACGAATTTAACATGAATTGAATATGAGAACTATTATTGCATGAGTCTTAAGTTCTGATTTAGCGGTGGTTCTAATTGTGTGGTGCCCACTGACAATTGAAACCAATTATGTAGACAAGGCTTAAGAATATTCTTGTAGAGTAATTTGAACACTTGAATTGGCTAGCTGCCCTGCCAAGGGAGATAGACAAGAATTGGACTAGAATTGTTGTACGGAGTAGGGATTTGGGTTCTTGATTTGTGCCATCAACTTACCCCGCCCGGGGAAGTTTGAAAGAGTCAGTGAATTAGGTTTGTGAGAACCACCCGGTTGAACAATCCTATGAAGCTAGCAGAAGTCCCCTCATGTTTATGCACTAGTCAGTGATATTAAGGAGAGTTCCATACCAGTTGCCACCACTCAAGGCAATACCACTTGTCTCATCATTTAATACCTTGCATCTTTTTAGTGTTACATTTTGTTTGTTGAATTCTGTCATTTGGTCAATCACTATAACACAACCCTTCTCTGAGGAACAATCCCATTCACTGCTGCCACATTCTTTTGAGTGAGTATTGGGTAAAATTGGAAGGTAGCAACAACCTTCACCATAGCTTATTTTTGATTGGGTTTAGGTTGGTTTGTTATTTTAAATTAAGAGCTAGACTCTTGTACGACAGTCGCGTGTTAAAATTTAAAAATCACTGTTATCAAACAAAATTAACGTATCAAAATTCACTTTTGTTTATAAAGTATAAAAAATTAACATATAAAGTATCGAAAATTAGCGTATAAAGTATAAAAAATAGTGTATAGATTTTAACTTTATCAAACAAAATTAACGTATCAAAATTCACTTTTGTTTATAAAGTATAAAAATTTAACATATAAAGTATAAAAAATTAGCATATGAAGTATAAAAAATAGTGTATAGAGTTTAACTTTAGCGTATAAACTATAAAATATTAGCATATAGAATATAAAAATTAGCGCATAAAGTATAAAAAAATTAGCGTATTAGCGTATGACATATCAAAGATTAGCGTATAACGTATAAACAATTAGCGTCTAAAGTATAAAAAATTAGCGTATTAACGTATAACATATAAAAAATTACCATATCAAATATATTACATTAGCATATAAAAAATAATATCCGCGTATCATGTGTAAAAAAATTCGCGTATCAAATGCAACAATTCACGTATCAACTACAACAATTCACGGATGAGGCAACGGTTGCATAGGTGTTTTTGCATTCAATTAAGTACTTGGGTCATTAATTTCGATCAACATTGAATATATTAGACATCTTAGGACCTATTTTGATAACTCAATTCAAGTTTAAAAATTAATTGATTCAAATATTAACCATATAATTTAAAGTTTTCTAGAGCATCTGAAAGGTAAAATTCTTCTATGATTTTAATGGAAAAAATCTATCTTATTGCTTAATTTCAAAACACGTTCAGACATAAACTTTTAAAATAAAATTTAATATACCATAATTATCTATAATATCCCTTTAATGTATTATCACAAAAACTAATGTGAAATGTGTTTATATATGTGACATGATACGCAAATTTTGTTATATTTGATACTCTAATTTTTTTTTATACTTGATACACTAATTTTATATACTTGATATGCTAATATTTGATACTTGATACATTAATATTTGATACTTGATACGCTAATCTTTGATGCTTGATGCTTGATATGCTAATTGTTTATGCTTGATACGCAAATTTTTGATACTTGATACGCTAATTTTTTTATATTTGATACACTAATTTTTGATATTTGATACACTAATTTCTGATATTTGATACGCTAATCTTTGGTAATTGATACTTGATATGCTAATTTTTGACACTTGATTAACTAATCTTTAATATTTGATATGCTAATTTTTGATACTTGATATGTGATACTTGATACATTATTCTTTAATACTTAATACTTGATGTGTTAATCTTTGATATAATTTATTAATTAAAAAACCTCGTATATCAAAGAAACTGTGGTTTGCAATTGAAAGAAAAAGTTCAATTGAAAGTTTGTTATTCATCTATCATTATAGATGGCACTAAGAAAGATAAAGTAACAAGTGTATAAAATTAAATCGGTTCATCATCTCTAACATCTATTCATCCTACGATTTCAATATCTTTCTTTTCTTACGGCTCGTTACTGCAGCGCTTGACCTTACCCGATGGCCGTTAGCAGGAGGGATTGTACTAAATTACGAAAAGCAAAGAAGATGGAACCATTCTGTTTTGGTTCTTCTTCACATTCTTATCAGGTGATCTAGGAATTTTCCTATGAGTGCTTTTGCGCCGAAGATGAATGGGGCTAAGCGATCTGCTAAGAGCTGAAGAAACAAATCGATACTTGATATCAATAGAATGCTAACTCCAATTCCCTATATGTTCCATAGAGCCAAAGATCCATCCCACTGATCAAAGTATGCCGATTACCATCCGAATCGTACAAGATAGATACGACCTTCTAATTTCACTTTTTTGGTTGTTCTGCTATGTCAATCAATGGTAGTATAAGAGATCTAGATCTGTAATACCGGAGGCATAAAAGAAGCATTTTCTATGGGCGAGGTGGGCATCGGATTAGTAGGTAAACATAAGGAGTATAAAACATCCAAATGGAAAAAAAGATAGAAAAAGCTACCCAACCTATTTTACATAAAAAATAATGATAAGAAGCAATTTTAACACTCGTTTTTTTGCTCTTCCTCTCACATGTGTCGACTCTTACTGATTCTAGCACCTGACTTTTGTCATCGCAGCTACTACAACGCTTCGCTAACTCGAAGTGTCTATGATGTCAAACTCCTTTGGTTCATCCTATTAGTTCGTTGTCTCATTGCTTTCCTTTTGCCTCTGATCCCCAGTATGAGTGAGACCAAGATGGTTGATTGGAGTTCCACAAATTCCTTTCTTATTAAAAGGAAGTAACCTTTTCAATGATAGCGGAGTGATATGAAATCACGAAGCTATGTCGAGTCCAAGGAGTCCAAGATGCTCATTCCAAATATAGAAGAGGACTAATTCACGTGGAAGCCTGGAATTGATGGAAAAGACATGGACAGCAAGCCATGTCGCAAAGTGGAGAGTCTTGCACATCGCGACGTCTGTGCACATCACGATGTCCAATGTCACACGTTCCGACGTCTGGAGTTGAGTCCTTTTTAATTTAAGGGTTTTACCCTGATGTTGCAATGTCGAGCTTCCCCACGTCGCGACGTTGGCGTGCAGCAAAATTTTATTATTTTTTGTTTTAGGTGCTTTTAGGTTTATTTGTGTTGGGTTTTTTAATTTAAAATGTTATTTAGATATTAAGGTCCATAATTCATGTAATCCAAGTCCACATAGTTAGGGTTCATTTTTAGTTTTCTTATTTGGTAAGTTAGGGTTTATTCTTTGTAAGCCTATTTATAAGTATGTTATGAATGTATTATGGAGATGGGAGATTGATGAGAATCGAGTTAAAATAGAGTTGTTTTTCTTTTTACGTGAGTTGTTTTCCTGAGGAGGGATTCTAATTTACTTGTGGGGTTTAGTTGCTCAGGAGGGAATTAATTCTTGTGTGACTTTCTTGTTAGTTGGTGGTGAAGAGCCTACAATTAATTATTCTTAAGGCCAATCTACAGAGATAGATTGCTTCTTTCTTCGTCCTTTCGATTTACGAAAAGGTCTGGGCTGTTTATTTTGCATCGTCGCATCTAATTACGTGAGAAGCATGGCTAGATCCATATCACAGAGATTTTGTCCTCTTTTTATCCACTTAGGTTATGATCACTGAACAAACTTGGTTGTCAAAGATAGTTTATGCGCTGCTAATCTCTCTTTCATAAGACTCGTGTAGTTCACCCCAAAAAGAACTCTACTTTTAGCAGTAACTTATTTGGTGGGGAACCTCTCGGTGGGTTTTGAAATTTGACATTAGAAAGTGTTTTCACACCATTGACCAACATCAACTCATCCCAATCTTTAAGGAAGAGATCGTTGGCTAATCTTCACCTATAACGCGGGCCGGGCTTAGAGCGCATGAAACTTATCACGTTTTTTGATTCACAGACTATTATAAGTTCAAGACAACCCGCTATGTTGAAATTGGTAGACACTAGATCTTCTCTTATTTTGGGAAACTGGTATTTGCTACACTAAATTGAAAATTTGATGCGTGATATGCTAATTTTTGGATTGATACGCAAGTTGCATAGATGAATCCGTGTCACAGGAGAATGTCTCATATATTATACCATCTTAATTTCCTTCTTACTTCTATATTCTAATAATTTTATTCAATATACCTTCTTTCTTCTTTTTATATGCTAATATTTTTATAGATAAATTACATTTACCCCTCTCAAAATTTGTCTAAACAACCAAACAAACCATTGACTAGTAAGTTGTATAACAATTACCCATTGACCAGTTTATAATCTCATTTTGTTGACAATTATACCCTTAGTACTTAAACATAAAATTTGTTATACTAATACTCTTGAAGAATATTAAACCCATTTAACTTAAATTGAAATAAATATTTATTTGGGCATATTTACGTTTCAAGTATCACTGGGTGAAAAGAGCACCAGTTGTTTCCTCTTGGAACACAAAAGGTTTGATTTTGTTATTCAATATATGTTAGATTGTTTAAAAACTCTATTTTTTTTTATCTTTTTAAAAAAATTTTCCAGCTCTATTTTTGGCTGATTTTATTGTCACTTCGCAATTTTCCATTCCTTTAGTGTCTAACTGACTAGTCAATGGTTTGTTGCTAATTTTATCAAACCTTAGGATTTATTTGATATTTTGGACAAATCTCGAGGGGGGTAAATATAATTTACCTATTTTCATTCAATATGCCTTCCTTTTATATTTTAATATTTATATTTAATATATCAAATATTTTATGTTTTAAAATTTGATTAATCTTTTTTACCTTCTCTTTTTTATTTAATCAAGTTTTGATTAAGTAAAAACTATATTTTCAAATTTTTTAAAAGATAACATTCAATATAGTAGAACACCATACATATGTAGATGTCACAAATATATACATTTCTATGATGATATTTTTTCATTCAAAATTATTAAATTTTGTATTACATTTTTTTATAATAATTTTGATTAGTTGTTTAAAAGGTAATATATTGCACATTTGTTGAGAAATTGAAGGACAAAAGCGTACTATTCGAGTCATTCAATTATCATATTAATATGTTTATGAAACAACTTTAATTATTTCCACATTAAGATTCAGACATTTAAAATTAATTTTTTGATTATTCAAAATTCAGATGGTTAATTATTTCAGATTTCATACATCAAATTTCAAATTTTAGTTTTATCAAATAGACCCTTACTCTAACAGGGAGTTAGCATCCCAACCTCCAAATCTAATGTTTGATTTCTAAGAGATACATGTGAAGGTGTGTGAGTGGAAAAAGGTCCTTAGTCTTGATTGGATTTATGTTGGTCTCAATAATTTCGATCCAAATTGAATTTGATATCTTATATTCTTAATGCTTTAAAAGAGTTATGTTTTTTCACATCCATTTAATAAGATTTCACACACTAATTATGATTAAAATAAAATTAAAGCTATTAAAACTTAAAAAACAAAAGGAAAATCATCCAAAGAGTTGAACTAGTTGCTCAATGAAAGATTTAGTGTCTTAAATCTACTTGTTATTTTTATGATTAACAAACAATTATGTAGACTAATATTTCAATTAGTTTTCTTGAAATTGTAAGTATGCAAAATACAAATGGAAGTTTGAAGAAGTTAAAGAAATATAAATGAGGTAAATTAGGGTAGATTCCCCAACCTCAAACCCTAGTTATAAATTAGCTCATAAAATGATTGGACCATTCAAAAGTTCAAGTAAAATGAATCTAAAAAAAATTAAAAGTTGAAATGTAGTGTTTTTGGAAACAAAGGTTTCATAAAAGTTGTTTTACATTTTCATAAAGTGATCAAAAGATTGAAAAATAAAAAATTTCATAGGAGTTTCGGATGTCCAAACCTATTTTTAAAGATTTGAAAATTCTTCTCAAATTTAGATTCGGACTACCCTTGGCCAATTCGGCCATCCGAATATTCTTTGACTAGTCAAATCGTACTACCCCTTAACCAATTCGAACGTCCGAATCTATCTAACAAGATTTTGACAATTCTTTAAAACTTCAATTCGGACGACCTCTGCCTAATTCGGAATTCCGAATCCCCCAATTTTGTGAGTAATGGCTAGTTTTATGAAAAATGAATATTTTGTCCTTTTTGCTCAAATCATTTCTATAAATACTAAGAACATATACTATGATCAAAGAGTAAATTTTGAGCAAGAAAAACAAGTGTAAAAACATTCTTTAAAAGATCAAAAGGTTTTTGATTTTTTCATCATTCAAAAAGAGAAAAACATTGAGTTTTAAATTGTTCTTCATCTTTTGTGAGTTAATCTTTCCTCTTGTAAAACACTCTTTGAGAGTATTTGGTGTGAGAGCTTAAATTGATTGTATCCACACTATCAAGAGGGTTCCAAATCTTATAAAATTCCAAAGTTTGTAAGTTTGTAAGTTTGTAAGTTTGAAAGGTTTCTCTAAGGGAGAAAGTAAAACCAAGTCTTATAGCATTAGTTGTTAGTAAGATTAGTTCCACCTCAAATGTTTGAAAATGTTTGGATCTCATCTTTGGTGAAGAGATCCCATTTAGTAAATTTTTAAAATCCTAAACTTGAAGGTTTAGGTAATGGATGTAGAGTTCTCCAAGGAGGAGATTTCAAACACTATAATTCTTGTGTCTTATTCTTTAAAGCTTTATCTTTAATTGCTTTATAATTGTGTTTGATTAAATTCCTTCATGTTCATGTAATCATTTCTTATTCAATAATTTACTTCTATTGTTAGGAATTGATCTTTAGATAAAAATTGATTGATGTCACAACATTCACACACACACACACACACACATACACACACACACCGCACAAATGTTTATTGAAATTCTTTATAGAAGCATTTGTCTACAATAAATTATTTTTGATAGAATTTTTGTTTGGAAAACCTAATTCAGCCCCCCTTCTTGTGTTGCATATATGACCAACAAGTGGTATCAGAGTCTAATCTCTATACATTTAGACTTAAAATCCTTAGAGAAATGATTATAGCAACCAATAATGTCTTTTTTTTGAAGGCAATCAAATTTGATACTTCCCTTGCTTAATGGAACCAACTGCATATATTGGAGAGATAGAATGGAATTCTATCTCAAATTCACTAGTATAGAATTATGGTGTATTGTCGATGAAGGACCTTATAAGGCCTTAATCACAATAAATGGAGAAACTAGGGAGAAAAATATGAGTGTATTAAATAAAGAAAATAGGAAAAATCTCACCCTAATGCTAAAGCAACAAATGCTTTATATCATTCACTTGATGAAAATGAATTTAATAGAATCAAAGGGTGTAAAGCTACTGATGAAATTTGGAAAAAGTTTAGAAAAACACATGAAGGATCCGAAAATGTTAAAGAAGAAAGAAGTCAATACTTGTGCCTTAATATGAAAACTTTAAAATGGAAAGCTATTTGTCAATAGACTTAAAGTCTTATAGGTTCAATAGTTTGATAAAAGACTTAGAAAATTTGAAAATTCTACCCCTTAGGTGAACAAATAGAAAACTTTTGAATGCACTACTTAAAGAATGGAATCAAAGGTCATAGCAATTGAAGAAACCAATAATATAAAAGAATTATCTATTGATAAATTGATTAGCTCACTTATTTTGAATTGAAAATTAGGTCCAAACTCAAGGAGGTTTTAGCCAAAGGCTAAAAAGAACATAGCTCCTAAACTTAATATGTTAAAAGTGATGAAGATAATGAAGCTTCATATATGTACTTCATGGGACTTGAAGACTATATGGTAAGTTCCTCTTACAATGATGATGATGAGTATAATGATGGACTAGAATTGTATGTAGTTAGCCTACTTGATGAATTGAAAAAGCTCAAATTCAAACTAAGAAACTTAATAACAAAACTAGAAAAAGTTACTAATTTCAATCAAGACTTGGTTACCAAATGTGATTATGTAGTGAAGGAATATAATGATTTGAAAATTGAAAATGAAAATCTAACCTCAGAAAATAAAAAAGTAATGAAAGAAATTAAGAAATATGACGAGGTTAAGGAAGAGCATATAGGCATGAGGAAAAGAATTGATGATCTCAATATATTCCTAGCCAAGTTTACTCAAGGAAAGAAGAATTTAGAAACGTTTTTAGGAAATAAAAAGTTAGGAAACAATAAGTATGGTTTAGGATATGCATATGGTTAAGGGAGTCAAAACTCAACCATAATTTGTGAAAACTAAACAAAATGCATACCATCATTACCGTATAAGTGAAGTGAAAATTGCTAATCACAATTCACATGGAAAATATTATGGAATGCATAATTTATATATTCACCATTATAATAGTAAAGTGAAAAACTTGAACAAAGATTCACACTATCATCATCATGGATGTGATGTACATAATTTGAATTATCACCATTAAAGTTGTGGAATGCAAAATTCAAAACCTAGGTATGGTGATAGTAGGATAAATTCATACCTAGAGCATCTTATTCATTTCAATACAATATGATATGTGATTATTGTGGTAAGAAGGGGCATATCTAGAAAATACTTTACAAGAAAAGAAGTAAAAAATGGAAAAAAGCAATGGATTAAAAAAAATAAAAATAAAGAAGTACATAAGCTAAAATGTGAGAAAAACATTATATGATAAGCATGTGCTTATGGAGAAATTAGTAAAATGATTATTAGCATACTTGATTAACCAAGTTTGATAATAGTTTAACAATTAGGTTAAAATGTCTCTTACTGATAGGCTTGTTGTGTACCTTGCAATTTTATCCTATTCACTAATGTAGATATGGTGAGAGGGATTGTATCCACAGGGAAGGGGATGGCTTCTTAGAATTCAGTACTTGTTCTGAGATTTTCACAAGGAAAAGATAACAAGAAATGGAACACTAACTACTCAAAATAGAGAACTTGTAAAATAATGCAAGAAGCGAGAACAATAAGTGTTGTGTAAAATCAAGTGACAAGAACGATATCCTAGGGTTCAGGTGCCAGATGATCGCACTTGCAATTGCCATACAAGAAACACAGAGAGGAGATTAAGTTGCCTAGGAACATAGAATACCATCAGCATGTTGACCGCATGTTATCCTACACTCCATGTCACCACTCTCTCCCACGGCGAGGCCCTAGAGTGACGGTTGAAAAACCGCAACATCTCAACTGCCCAAGACTAGCTACTCTAGCATGAAAATCCTGAGGTTTTCCCATGGCGAGGCCTAACCTAGGTTCGTTTATCTTCTTTAGCCTTAGATAGTCTCTCCTCACTCTATTCTAATGATTCAATGAATTTCTACCGGCATGGCGACCGCATCTCAATTCATGAACAGATAAAACAAGTGAGAAGACTCAATTTTCGTACTTTAGGTTCTCATCTCATGCATTCCTTACTCCTAAATTTGATTCTAATCCTGACTTAGCATGGTAACCACAACCGAGGCAAAAATCAGTCAATAAGAGCATGAATACATAAGACTTAACAAGATTCAAGCGTTAATTTCAAGTACGATCTCAATCATCACGAATTGTATCAATTTCAAGGCATCGCATAGTCTAATTGCACAATCATCAGGTCTCAACCCTAAGACATCACTAATTTAGCCACGAAACTTCATTCTCATATCACGATCTCCGCATTCAAGTTCAAAACAATTCATTTTCATATAAATTGGAAGAATTTACCAGCAAATGTGTAAGAATTATCAAAAACTCCGTTAATTGAGAATGAGAATTCCGTGCTCAGTTCACAAGTTTAATCGGAATCACGATCGGAGAAGAAATGGAAGAGAGAGAAAATCTAGAGAAAGAAAGAATTTCTAGTGAGAGAAAGCTCCCGCTCCAAAATCAAAAATCTATTAAGAGTCTAGAATGATCGACCCCTTAAATCTATGACTAAATTCTCTATTTATAGAGGTTACAAAACGTAATTAATACGCGAAGTAAAATCGCTAAAATATTACAAGAATGTCACTGCATATATCCAAAGGACAGCTTGGTCAATGCCCCTGGACCACGTCTTCAAGCTCAAGATCCCCACGCCTTTGTCGTGTCCTCCATGCCTTTGTGCTTCCGTTGATCATGCCAACATAAACCCTGAGATGAAGGAAAGAAAATATCCAACACTTAGAAAATTTCTCATAGCCCAAAAACACAAAATGCATGGCCCTCACACACTTCTAAGCGAGGTCTCGCCATCACAACACCAAAACCGGCGATACCTCGCCACAAGGTCTCGCCCTCACAAACCACAAGTGGCCAGACCTCGCGGCGAGGTGTCGCCCTCAATAACAAAACGAGGCGAGACCTCGCCACGAGGTCTCGCCATTTTATGTGCAAGTGTGGGTAATTGTTGTGAAGTGTGTGCAAGAATGAAGCAAATGGAATGTGATGAAGAGTGAAATGTATGTAAAGTGAATCTTACGATGAAGAGTGAAATGTGAATGAAGTGAGTGTTAAGTGTTGAATGAAATGTGTGATGAAGAAGGTGAGATGTATGAAGAGCATAAATGAAAGATTGTGAGATATCTTGGGCATGAATGCAATTGAAGTTTAAAGAAGAGTGGTAATGAGATGCTATGAAGATAATTGTGAGAGTACATGGTGTAACCAAATGAAAGTGGAAATGAAGAATGCCGTAAGAACTACATGATTCCTTCTTCACTCATGAAATGGAAAATGTAATGCATATAAAGCATTCTCAAAACATGAAGTGCAAAATGGATGCTTACTTGAAGTTGCAAATGTTATAAAGAAACATAGAAACATGAGCTCACAACATGAATGAACAAATGCAACAAGACTAGGTAAACCGTATGCAAAGAATAAGTGAAGTGTGTTGGGGAATTTGCCACACATTCGTGTGGCGAGGTGCGGCAAGGTGTGGCGAGGTGTGGCAACTTCCAACCCAAACCTGGCCCTGATGCGCAATGAACTTGGCAAATCTTAAAACATGAACATTATAGCCCTAAATGTTACTTTCCATAGCCTTTTGAATCACTCAATTTGGAGTTCGGACAAGAAAGTTATGGCCAAAATACCAAAGTGTGGTAAACCTGTGTGTGCTTGTGCGCGAGCTCGCTGCACATCCGTCCCTCACAACACTCTAAGTGGTGAGGTCTCGCCACGAGACCTCTCCCTCACAAACCTGAAAGTGGCGAGACCTCACCACGAGGTCTCGCCATGTAAATACAAGCATGTGTGAAGTGTGTGGCGATGTGTGGCGAGGTGTGTAACCCGTTTCAGCACAACTCTCTACTTCTATGCAATATATGTGGGTCTTAGCCTCTGAATTGGACTTTGTGATAAACATAAAAGTTTTAGATATTTCTCTTGGCCTTCCATTGGTTCAAGAATCAGCATCATTGGAGGTCTGTTTACGATATGAGCAATCTATCAAACTGTGGCGATGAGCTCAACAATGTAAACCTGAAGGAGCCATTGGAAAGATTCTCTCGTTTCTCATACTTGCACACAGAATTAGAAGAACGTTAAAATATTAGAAATAAAGTACACTCAAAGAGCTTTCCATAACATCCAAGATCTCATCATCTGGGTTAGTGTGAGAAAGTTACACTCAAATGAAGTACCCCAAACAGTTCTGCCCAACTTCAAACTAAGCAAGTTAGGCATGTTTCGGTTTTCCTCAAATTCTTCAAACATCATTTAAGCCCTTTTTAACTCTTTCCTAGTTCTTGAACTTAAAACTCACATTTGTTTCATTTCATCATCATTTTTGGTCTTTTTCACCATTTAAGCACTTCCAAGTTGCATACCACATAAATGCACACAATGACACAAAACACTACACAATTGCATGAAAAACAAGGCAAGAGCTAAGTGATACAACACATATAAGTTGGTATAAAACCAACTTATCAATTTCCCCACACTTAAACTCTTGCTTGCCCTCAAGCATGGACACAACATCACACTTACACAACTCATGTTAATCACTCACATTCAAACCGTTACTCCCTTGTTTACTAAGTCCATCTCTAAGTTCATCAAAACATTTTTCACACAAAAACTCTCAAAGGTTTCCCCGTTACAAGTATTCAGATTTCAACACTCATTATCGACCAAGGCACAATAAATAAACACCAAAATGTCATACGTGTAAGTGTGTGCTGAGGAATACTGGCTTAGTGCTCTTCATGTATGCATAACCCTTTTTATTCTATCTTACGATTCACTGCATATCAATCTCCTTATCCACACATAGGAACAAACAGCACACAAGATCAATGGCGCAGATTGGTGCTTCTATTAGCTCATTCACATTCAAATTGCACTTTGGTGCTTTCTTTTGTCACACACATTGGTGTATGATTGCCTGGGTCTTGTGGCTCTTTTTTTCCACTTTTCGCCTGGGTTTTATGGCTGTTTTTTCCCAAATATGCATGCCAGGGTCTTATGGCTTTTCATTCCCATATGCCAAAGGCTTTTTCCACCAAATCCTTTCTTGTGTAACCACTAGTTCGTATGTGTCTTTAAGGGACTATATACGCAAGAACACTCAAATTCCAAGGAGATGCATAACAAAGAACAACTCAAACCAAATTACCTCCTATGTCATTGAATATTTTGCATGGCATATCTATCTTACTTTAACATCATGCCTTGGCCAACAAAACGTGCCAATTTCTTTCAAATTTAGAACCGGAAATGAAAAATTTTTCGTATGCATTAACATAGAAATTTGATGAACCAGAGGTTGAACATAGCTAATCAAAAGAACAAAGGTCCACATGCAAAGTGATACTTCATTTCATTTATTTCATTGCCCACACTGTCACTACACATCTTTTCATTTCATTTCACGCATTACATATTATTAGGACACAATCACGCTCCTAAAAAAAAACTTAAAAACACTAATAGAAACACTCAACACTTCAAACATGCCATGGATAGACAAGTTTTCCCACCAAAATGTCAACTACAGATAACTTGTCTTCAAGAACAACCCTTATTCACACAAATTCACAAAAAATTCAAAATCGCTCAACAAATGCAAAACATAACATATTACGAGATATAATATGCAAAAGCTCAAAATAACACAACACATCCACAAAAGAAATAACATGCTTTGCATCACATAGCACAAAAAATTTCGTTCATGAAAAAAGATACGCGTACAAATCCAACAGACACAACCAAAGCAAGCATTCACTCCCCCACACTTAAAACTTACATTGTCCTCAATGTAAAGTAAAGATAGATTTAGGAGCTCCCTGGTGTTGATATTTCATGAAGTCCAATGTTTGCTTGGTGGAGTGTCTTTGTCCATAGTTCCCTTTTGCATGAAAAATATCCCGCACATAGTGAAACCAAAACTTATTAGAAATCACTCACTCAAGCACACTACATTTTTATGTAAGGAATACATGACATGAAGGTAGTATACAAGAAAAGTGTCGCACAATGATTACGAATCATAGTGGTGTAAAATATATGAAATTAGTAACACTAGGCACATGCACAATTCATGCTTGAAATGTAAAATAAGTAATTGTGTGCAGCTTGAGAATGGTCATTTTCTCCACTCCCCCACACTTTGCCTCATATGTGCATAGCCTATTCTTCATGCCACTTCTTCCATGTGGATGTCCTGATAACATGAATGGCTTAGTGAACATACACAATGCAAGAAAATGTAAGACTATTTTAACCAATACACTTTATTGAAGCTAAGGGAAAAAACAGTAGTTCTGGATTTTGTAAGTCTCCAGCTAGACTATTCTCCTCAGGTCTTCTTCTTCATAATTTAGAATATCCATCCCTGCAAAATTCGGAATAACCATCTCTATACCATAAAGAAGAAATCTCATAAGCACTCTTCTTTCTCTTGCAAGACACTTGAGGCTTATCATCAAGGAGGTGCTTAAGCTCATGCACCTTGGGAGCAATCTCTACAAATTTCACTTTGAACTACTGAGACTCCCCTATTGGAGGCACCTCCTTTAATTCTTTTATCATTGGTAGCATATCATCTACCTCTTCCACCACACTAACCATTTTAATCCTGCAAGGCTCAACCAAGGGTTGTTCATCCAAGGTCTCAACAAATACATCAGTCAGTTCAAAAATAGATGTATCAATATAGCAATTTTCCACTATGTTAGCAATATCATGTAAAATTCGTACATCATTCTCATCCAGACTTACATGAGAAATTCCTTCAGTCTCTTCTTTCTTCACAACAATAAAATCATTATCATTAGTTAACAAGGGAATCTCATTTAGCACTTCTTGTGAGTCACCTTTAAGATACTTAGATTCAAGCATAGTTTCAATAGTTGGGACCTCCACAAGAGTGTCAATCAATGGGTTAACCTCTCCATTAGCAAGTTCAACATTATCTTTATTCATGATATCACCATGTTCATCAAGATGTAACTCTATGCAATTTATCAGGACATCAAGAAACGACACATCCAAAGTATGACTATCAACATAACCAAATATAACATGGCACTCACTACCATTTGGGACATTCTTAACACATGCTTCCTGTGAGGTCTGTTCTACCAACACTTCATCTTGCATTTCAAAGATTGATTAATCTATAAAATAGCATTCTACTATATTTACAATCTCAGATAAAATCATGCAATCTTCCTTATCCAGTTCTACCCTCTCAATTTCTTCATTGCACGCATTCAATTCTTCAAGAGCTATGCAATCACGTTTCACATCTTCATTAAACACATGCATGTTCCATGCTATGGCTCTAATTGCAAAACAATGTTCTATATGCCTGGGATGCTCAATAGTATAATTGACATCGAAAACAACTGATTCATTATTAATTCTAAATGTTACCATTTTGTTTCTCACGCCAATTAATGCATCTACAGTAGCAAGGAATGGCCTTCCAAAAATGATCGGCACTTCGAGATCCTCTTCCATGTCTAGCACAATGAAGTCCACAGGAAGTGTGAACTTATGAATCCTCACCAGCACATCCTCAAACATGCCCGTGGGCTTCACTAAGGACCTATCAGCGAGTTGCAAAATGACCGCCACTGGACGGATTCTCCTACTCAACCCAACTTTTATGGCAATAGAAAGAGGCATGAGGTTGATTCCTGCTCCTAAGTCGTACAATGCTTTGTCAAAATACCTCTGGCCTATGGTACAAGAGATGGTGCAACTTCCTGGGTCCTTCAACTTTGGTGGCAACTTGTGGCCATCCCAAGCTTTACTACACTCCATAGGCATCATTGAAGCTTCACATTGAAGAATCTGTTCCTTGTTTGAAATTAGGTCCTTAAGGAATTTTGCATACTTAGGAACTGCACTCACCAAATCTACCAATGGTAGGCTCACGTTAACTTGTCCCATCACGTTCAAGAATCGATCATATTACGGCCCTTTCTTCGATAGTGGTTTCACTCTCTCTGGGAAGGGAGGCTTTGGAGCATACTCGGGGTAGTTGTAAGGACTCGGTGGTCCTCTAATCTTTTTAGGCACCCCCTTTTTCTCTTCATTGTTCTTCTCCTCTTCCTCATCACATGTCACTGCCTCTTGCGCACTATCTTGTTCAGCTTCACTTCTAATTTCCTCTTCATGCTGGGCATTCTTACCTCCTGAATTGTTATTCCCTGGCAAGAGCTTTCCACTCATCAGTGTAATAGCATTACACACATCCTTGCCCTTAGGATTAGGAATTGTGTAACTTGGTAGGGAGCCACTGGGCCTATGATGCACTGCCTTTGCTAACTGCCCCAACTGCATTTCAATGTTTTTGAGTGTGGCATCATGATGTCTTACAGTTGTCTCCAAAGCAACAAATCTTTCCTCATTTTTATCCATCTTTTGCATAAGACGATGTAACATGTCTTCTATGGAGGGCTTTCTTGGCTCGTGTGTATTGAGCTGATTTTCGAATCCAGGAGGTGGTTGTGAAGATCTCATCTCATCATTACCTTGAAAAAACTGGCCTCCTTGATTTTGATTTCCCCAGCTACTTTGGCCTCCACCATATTTTCTGTTGCCTCCATTGGAATTGCCTGAGTATTGTGGCTTGTTATAGTTATTCACATACTGTAGAGACTCAGTAGTTATAGCGCATTCATCTGTATGATGTTCGCCCTTACACAAACCACATGACAACACAGGAGCCTTAGCTTGTGTAGCTTTCAGAGTTTGCACTTGTTTAGCCAAGGCTTCAAACTTGGCATTCAAGGATGTCTCCTCATCAAGATCCAGGACCCCTCTATGCCTCCTGCCTTGGGGTTTCCTTGTCTCAGGAAAAAGATACTCATATTTAGCAATTTGGTTAAACAACTCTCTAACCTCTGGCACACTTTTATCTTTCAATGCACCGTTGGCACAAGCTTTCACTATCATGGAAGACTCAGCTGTGAGGCCTTTGACAAATGTGTTCAACTCTCTAATTTCTCCAAGATATGGCTGGGGCACTGTTGAATTAGATCATTAAAACGCTCCCATGCCTCTCTGAATGACTCTTCATCATGCTGTTGGAAATTCATTATGTCCATTCTCATTTTTTCCAATTTAGCAGGAGAAAAGTACTTGGCTAAAAATTTCTTTTAGAGTTCCTCAAAAGTCATCATACCATTTGTACCCCCAATAGATTTGAACCAGTGCTTTGCCTTGACTCGCAAAGATAGAGGGAAAAGGATTTTGTGCACTTCACTCCGACCCACCCTCTGAAGCTTAAAAGTACTACAGAGGCCTAAGAACCAATCGAGGTGATCATTGGGGTCTTCATTGTCAAGGCCTTGAAAGAACTACCCTTGAGTAATCATTGAGACAATTTGTGTCGGTATATGATAACTCTGAAAATCTATATCCTACTGGTCAAAGCCATTGTCAAAATTAATTGCATAATGGTCACCAAATCGTGGTGCTTGTGCTCCTTGATTGGCCATTCCTCTTTGTCTTAGTTGAGCTCTCAAGGTCTTTGCTAACTCAAGGTCAAGTGAGTATTCAGGTTCTCCAGAAGATCTCAGGGACCTGTGCATACACAATACACTAAAAGTGAAGTATGATAGACAAGAAACAGCACAATAGCTACGAGGATTGCAAATGTAAACTTAAAGAAACAGAACAGAGCAAACAACACAAGAAATTCAAGTTTAGACAACTCCTAGTAGGAGAGAAATGCAACAACAACTTGGCTAGAATGCAAAACAAAGACAAAAGTAAACAAAATAGAAATAACAGAAAATAAAGAAATCAAGAAACCGTGCCTTCCCCGGCAGCGGGGCCAAAAATTGACAGGCTTGTTGTGTACCTTGCAATTTTACCCTATTCACTAATGTAGATATGGTGAGAGGGATCGTATCCACAGGGAAGGGGATGGCTTCTTAGAATTCAGTACGTGTTCTGAGATTTTCACAAGGAAAAGATAAATAGAAATGGAACACTAACTACTCAAAATACAGAACTTGTAAAATAATGCAAGAAGCGAGAACAATAAGTGTTGTGTAAAATCAAGTGACAAGAACGATATCCTAGGGTTCAGGTGCCGGATGAATGCATTAATAGACTACTCGAGTGCATTGCAATTGCCATACAAGAAACACAGAGAGGAGATCAAGTTGCCTAGGAACATAGAATACCATCAACATGTTGACCGCATGTTATCCTACACTCTCTGTCACCACTCTCTCCCATGCGAGGCCCTAGAGTGATGGTTAAAAAACCGCAACATCTCAACTGCCCAAGACTAGCTACTCTAGCATGAAAATCCTGAGGTTTTTCCATGGTCGAGGCCTAACCTAGGTTCGTTTGTCTTCGTTAGCCTTAGATAATCTCTCCTCACTCTATTCTAATGATTCAATGAATTTCCACCGGCATGGCGACCGCATCTCTATTCATGAACAGATATAAAAATTGAGAAGACTCAATTTTCGTACTTTAGGTTCTCATGTCATGCATTCCTTACTGCTAAATGTGATTCTAATCCCGACTTAGCATGGCGACCACAACCGAGGCAAAAATCAGTAAATAAGAGCATGAATACATAAGACTTAACAAGATTCAAGCGTTAATTTCAAGTACAATCTCAATCTTCACGAATTGTGTCAATTTCAAGGCATCGCGTAGTTTAATTGCACAATCATCCGGTCTCAACCATAAGACATCACTGATTTAGCCACGAAACTTCATTCTCATATCACCATCTCCACATTCAAGTTCAAAACAATTCATTTTCATATAAATTGGAAGAATTTACCAGCAAATGTGTAAGAATTGTCAAAAACTCTGTTAATTGAGAATGAGAATTTCGTGTTCAGTTCACAAGTTCAATCGGAATCACGATCGGAGAAGAAATGGAAGAGAGAAATAATCTAGAGAAAGAAAGAATTTCTAGTGAGAGAAAGCTCCCGCTCTTCAAAATCAAAAATCTGTTAAGAGTCTAGAATGACCGACCCCTAAAATCTATGACTAAATTCTCTATTTATAGAGGCTACAAAACGTAATTAATACGCAACGTAAAATGGCTAAAGTAATACAAGAATGCCACTGCATATATCCAAAGGACAGCTTGGTCAATGCCCCTGGACCGTCTTGAAGCTCAAGACCCCCGCGCCTTTGTCGTGTCCACCATGCCTTTGTGCTTCTGTTGATCATGCCAACATAAACCCTGAGATGAAGGAAAGAAAATATCCAACACTTAGAAAATTTCTTACAACACAAAAACACAAAATGTATTGCCCTCACACAATTCTAAGCGGCGAGACCTCGCCACGAGGTCTCGCCATCACAACACCAAAACTGGAGAGACCTCGCCACGAGGTCTCACCCTCACAAACCACAAGTTGCGAGACCTCGCGGCTAGGTCTCGCCCTCACACAACAAAACGTGGCGAGACCTCGCCACGAGGTCTCGCCATTTTATGTGCAAGTGTGGGTAATTGTTGTGAAGTGTGTGCAAGAATGAAGCAAATGGAATGTGATGAAGAGTGAAATGTATGTAAAGTGAATGTTACGATGAAGAGTGAAATGCGAATGAAGTGAGTGTTAAGTGTTGAATGAAATGTGTGATGAAGAGGGTGAGATGTATGAAGAGCATAAATGAAGGATTGTGAGATATCTTGGGCATGAATGCAATTGAAGTTTAAAGAAGAGTGGTAATGAGATGCTATGAAGATAATTGTGAGAGTACATGGTGTAACCAAATGAAAGTGGAAATGAATAATGCCGTAATAACTACATGATTCCTTCTTCACTCATGAAATGGAAAATGTAACGCATGTAAAGCATTCTCAAAACATGAAGTGCAAAATGGATGCTTACTTGAAGTTGCAAATGTTATAAAAAAACATAGAAACATGAGCTCACAACATGAATGAACAAATGCAACAAGACTAGGTAAAACGTATGCAAAGAATGAGTGAAGTGTGTTGGGGAATTTGCCACACATTCGTGTGGCGAGGTGCGTCAAGGTGTGGCGAGGTGTGGCAACTTCCAACCCAAACCTGGCCTTGATTCGCTATGAACTTGGAAAATCTTAAAACATGAAAGTTATAGCCCTAAAGGTTAACTTTCCATATCCTTTTGAATCACTCAATTTGGAGTTTGGACAAGAAAGTTATGGCCAAAATACCGAAGTGTGGTAAAGCTGTGTGTGCTTGTGTGTGAGCTCGCTGCACATCCGTCCCTCACAACAGTCTAAGCCACGAGACCTCGCCCTCATGAAATTGAAAGTGTGTGTAGCGATGTGTGGCGAGGTGTGGGGAGGTGTGTAACCCGTTTCAGCACAACTCTCTACTTCTATGCAATATATGTGGGTCTTAGTCTCTGAATTGGACTTTATGGTAAACATAAGAGTTTTAGATCTTTCTCTTGGATTTCCATTGGTTCAAGAATCAGTATCATTGGAGGTCTGTAGGTCACGATATGAGCAATCTATCAAACTGTGGCGATGAGCTCAACAATGTGAACTTGAAGAAGCCATTGGAAAGATTCTCTCGTTTCTTATATTTGCACACAGAATTAGAAGAAAGTTAAAACATAAGAAATGAAGTTCATGCAAAGACCTTTCCAGAACATCCAAGATCTCATCATCTATGTACCCCAAATAATCTGGGTATTGAGAAAGTTACACTCAAATGAAGTACCCCAAACAGTTCTGCCCAACTTAAAACTAAGCAAGTTAGGCATGTTTAGGTTTTCCTCAAATTCTTCAAACATCATTTAAGCCCTTTTTAACTCTTTCCTAGTTCTTGAACTTAAAACCCACATTTGTTTCATTGCATAATCATTTTTGGGCTTTTTCACTTAAGCACTTCCAAGTTGCATACCACATAAATGCACACGATGACACAAAACACTACACAATTGCATGAAAAACAAGGCAAGAGCTAAGTGATACAACACATATAAGTTGTTATAAAACCAACTTATCACTTACTTTAAAATACTTTACTTTGGCTTGATTTATATAAATAATCATTTGAAATATTGTGGATGATTTCCTTGAATTTATTATTTTTAAAAATGATTAAAGTGAATCAATTATTGATATGTGCTTATATGTTGGACTACTATGTGTTCAAAATTGAAAATTATGGTTCATGTAAAAAATTAGCATTGTTGCCATGTGGAAAATGGTCCAAAAACAAAAGAAACTATGCCAAAATATTTTTAAAATTATGCACCTAACCAATTTTTTTGAAACTTGGATGAAATTTAAATTTTGAGACCTAACCACCCATAAGATTATAAGAAGTAGAAGATAAGCCCCTAAAAAGATGGTCACTAAGTATAAATTGGCTTAAATGTGTTTTATGATATGTTCAATATCAATGCTATGCCACAATTTGGCATGAAATCCCATTGACATTTGTCTTAGCACTTATTTTGATTCAATACATTTTGTTGATGCCAAATAGGGGAGAATAATGCGAATGAAAAGAAAAGAAGATCATTTAATGTCATGTGGTATAGAGTTTGGTTTAAGTGGTATTAAATTCAAATGCTAAATGAAATTTTATGTACAAGAGCATAATTGGAACAAGTGACATTATTTCAATCTCTTATTTGTTTTGATGAATTACTCTCATTTCCTTTATATATACTATGATAGTTACTTTTTTTGGTATGTGTTTGTTGATGACAAAGGGGGAGAAACTAAGAATTATGTGATTAGGTGACTTGTCATATAAGAATTACATAAGAAATGAGACATGACAATAGAAAGAAAAAGAAGATATTAGAAATGTAAAAATGACAAAGGCGGAGAAAGAGAGCATACATTTAGGAGGAGCATTTATTGATAAAAAGAGGGAGAGAAAAAGATCATATATTTAGTTGGAGCATTTGTCATGCTGTTTAAACACATGAATTGATTTCTATACTTTTATTTATCTCCTCACATAATTGGTTTGTCATCATAAAAAAGGGAGATTGAAAGACCCAGTGTCTTAAATCTACTTGTTGTTTTGATGATTAACAAATAATTATGAAAACTAATATTTCAATTAGTTTCCTTGAAGTTGTAGGTGTGTAAATTGCAAATTAAAGGCTGAAGAAGTTAAAGAAATAGAAACTAGATAAATTAGGGTAGATTTTCGACCCCAAACCCTAGTTGTAAATTATCTCATAAAATGATTCAACCGTTCAAAAGCTCAAGTAAAATGAATCTAAAAAATGAATGCTGAAAATGTAGTGTTTTTGAAAACAAAGGTTTCATAAAAGTTGTTCTACATTTTCACAAAATTATCAAAAGATTAAAAAATCAGAAATTTCACAAAAAGGTTTTATTCAGATGACCCCATAGGCGTTTTGGACGTCCTAACCTATTTTTGAAAGATTTGAAAATTCCTTTGAAATTTAGATTCGGACAATCCTTAGCAATTTAGGCCATCCGCATCTATTTTGACTAGTCAATTTAGACTACCTCTCAACCAATTTAGACTACCTCTCAACCAATTTAGACGTCCGAATCTGACAGGATTTTGATAATTTGTTTGAAATTTTAATTTGAACGACCTTTGCCTAATTTGAAAGTCTGAATTTCCCAGTTTTGTGAGTAACAACTAGTTTTCTGAAAAATGAATATGTTGTCCTTTTTGCTTCTCAAGTCATTTCTATAAATACCAATATCATATACTATGATCAAAGGGTGATTTTTTAGTAAGAAAAACAAGTGTAAAAACATTCTTCAAAAGATCAAAATTTTTTGATTTGTTAATCTTTCAAAATGAGAAAAACATTGAGGTTTAAATTGTTCTACATCTCTTTGGAGCTAATCTTTCCTCTTGTAAAACACTATTTGATAGAATTTGTTATGAGAACTTAAATTGATTGTATCCAATCTATCAAGAGGGTTTTAAGTCTTGTAAAATTTTAAACTTGGTAAGTTTGAAAGGTTTCTCTAAGAGGGAGAGTAAAACCAAGTTTTATAGCATTGGTTGCTAGTAAGATTGGTTCATATTAAAGTTTTGTAAAGGTTTGGATCTCACCTTTAGTGAAGAGATCCAATTTAGTGAATTGTTAAAATTCTAAGCTTGAGGGCTTAAGTAGTTGATAGCAAAATGGATAATTTAAGAAGAAATTCTGCTGAAGATCAGTGCTCTGCGTCACGATGTCAAATCTTTTCTATCGTGACGTCCATTATGTATCGCGATGCCTACGTTTCATACGTCGTGACGTAGCTCTTGGGTTGGATAAAAGTTTTTAATGAGAATTTAACATCGGGATGCACACAACTCTATGTTGTGACGCTAGAGATTCAGGCTCTATGTTTTGACGCTGGTATGCACTACGTCACAACACTGAGGAATTTATCTATTTTCACGTTTTCTTTAATTTTAATAATTTTAGTTGCACATGGTTAATAATTCTTGCAAGGAATTAACATGTGAATTATTAAATTTTAAAATTTTAGATTGAGTTGATAAGTTATTTCCAAATAAAAAGTTTTCTAATTTGGATTAATTAGTTAGTTTCCAATTCCAATTGGTGAATTTTGGAAAAGTCATTTTTGATATTCTTTAAGTTGTGTGCTAAATAAAATATTAGTTTAGGCGTAACCTTAAATTAGTTCAACAAATTCATTGGCGTAACCTTTAAAATTAGTCGTCGTTGTTAATTGAGAACAAGTCAGGTGATTTGATTAATTCAAGAATTTTTGGATTAATTCTATTATTTGTAATAATGAAGGGGTTTTGGATTCAACATATCATAAGTTTCTTGTTCCGCAAATCTTTTTCCCTATTTTATTATTAATTTTTGTTGTGAATTTCTTCAATAGATCCGTAAATTCATACACGTATGAGAATTCTGCACTCACGATCATGTCAAGTGGTATCAGAGAACAATTGCAAACAAATTTACATATCATGGAGGGTGAAAGCTCAAAGACACCTTGTGACCAAAGTGATTTTAATGAATTGGTACTAGCTATGATCAATTGGATTACAATTCGATTGGATCGCATGGATACAGAGATTAAATCTACCAATATGAGAGCAGTTGCACAAAAATTAATTTTGAGGAGGACAAAATTGAGGACAAACTTGATTTCTATTGATCAAAAGGAGGTAAACATCCTGATAAAAATCAAGGCACAAGTTTAAATGATCCTCTACAATTCACAGCTAGACCAATTATAAGATCAAGGGCTAAACAATTCAAGAATGCATTACGTGAGATGATTATGGGAGTTTTGGAGTTGCAATAATCTCAAACTGATTTCATTGAGTAGCCAAGTGGGGTTACAGTACTAAATGTCAAGGATATTGATGGGCTAAACATGAAACACAATTAGAAGGCTAGAAGCACACATAATGCAACTAGTACAAGTGAAAGTAATCTGCCTAACTTGTTGTTTTTGCATTGTTTTGAGTTTTTGTGAAGTGCTGTTGCCTAGGTTCACTTGAATTTCGTTTGGGAGACTCAAGGGTGCATGAAATGGAGGCTAATCTAACTAAGACCAAGCCATGAAAACTCTAGGATCAAGGTAGGTTCAATCGGCCAAAGTTCACTATAGCTTGGTCAACAATTGTGGGCTATTTCATTCAACACTTATTAATTTTGTTCAAGACTACTTTCTATATTTAAACTTAGATCAAATACCATCCAAAGAGTCAAGGAATTCTTGGAATCAAGGTTGGTCTTGGTCCAACCTTCTTTGATTTCATTAGATTCAAGACAAGACTTAATTAGTCTTTTTAATTTCCTAAACTTCATTTACTAGTTTTATTGAGTTATGTAATAGACTAATTAGGGTTTCCTTGATAATTATATGCTGCAAAACATCCATAAGAGGTAGACTTTGATTAATATATTTGTGAGACTATTCTCTTAGTTCTTTGAGAACTATTTTGAACTTATTAAGCTTATCCTAGCTTGTGGTGTTCTTCCCGACTTATCAACCTTCAATCCATAGTTGGCTGTGGCCTTATTCTACCATCCAAGATTCTATTTGTTAAGCATCTTTCAAGGACATTCCATTTAGCATTCTACTATAGAACAATCCTAAGATCTCAACTTGGTATTGGGTTTCATCAATTGTATAATGGAGTTTATATCATTTGGTATTAGAGCTAGTTCTACTCCAGGTTTGCATATAATTGTTTTAAATTTTTTTGGCTTTCTTTTGGGTATTCTTGAAGTCTTGGTTCATAGCCGGGCCAAATTCTTCAAGTATAAAACTGAGAAATCATCAATAAAAATTTCTATTATGTCCTCAATCATATCATGAAATATGGACAACATGCACTTTTGAAAGGTTTCCAGTGCATTGCATAAATCAAATGACATTCTCTTAAAGGCAAATGTCCCAAAAGGGCACGTGAATGTTGTCTTCTCTTGATCTTTTGGGTCTATCAAGATTTGATTGTAACTCAAATATCCATCCAAAAAGTAGTAGAAAAGATATCTAGCTATACGATCAAGAAGTTAGTCTAGAAACGGTAGAGGAAAATGATCCTTGTCGGTTGCCTTGTTTAACTTCCGATAATCCATGCATACCTTCTACACGTTGGCGAGTCTCGTGGCTATAATTTCATCCTTATCAGTTTTCACAACCGTTGCTCCACCTTTTTTGGCACACACTACATTGGGCTCACTCACTCGCTATAGGATATAGCGTATGCCATCCCAAAATCAAGGAGTTTAATGATTTCCTTCTTAACTACTTCCATCATGATCGGGTTAAGTCTCATTTGACGGTCACAAGTTGAAGTTGCACATTCTTCAAGTAGAATCTTATGCATGCATATGGAGGGACTAATGCCCTTGATATCGGCAATAGTCTAACCTATGGCCTTCTTAAATTTCTTGAGCACATCAATAAGCTTTTCCTTTTGTTCTGGTTCCAACTGAGAAGATATGCAACCGCAATGTGGCGTTGTCCCCCAAGAATGCATATTTTAGATGGGACGACAATGGTTTCAATTCCAATGTGGGTGATTTTTCTACTGATTGTCTCAACTTTTTAGGCTGCAATCTAAACCATTTGCTAGCCTCACCTCAATCAGCTCATAAACATTGTTAGAAAAATCCCAACCTGCATCCAAATTCAAATAATCCAACACAAGCAATTGAATATCATTGACAAGATCATGCATAATTTTATCATCCTTTGCATCACAAGCTATCAAGTTACAACATGGAATGTCACACTCACTAGCAACATGCTCATAGTTTAGAGTTTCACCAGTCCATCTTTGTTTAGCACATTTATCAATAACATCAATCATGTAGCATGAATCAAGGAGTGAAGATGTTTCATAGCATAGTTGACATAAAAAATTACCTCTTCACCATTAACTCGCAATGTGATGGTCTTGCTTCGAACTCTGATAATGGCACTCCCGTTGCTAGAAATGAATGACCAAAGATGATTGGAACGTCTTCATCCTCATTCATATCTAATATGATTAAATACATCGGTAGAATGAACCTATCGACCCTCACAAGAACATATTCGATGATTCCCACCAGTTACAGAATAGAGCGATCAGTCAATTGTAGAGTAATGACAACAAATTTAATAAGCTCTTTGATTCCCACACTAAAAGCTATGAAATATGGCATGAGATTGATACCTACCCCTAAATCACAAAGGGCTTTTGCAAAATATATTGTACCAATGATGCACGGTATGTTGCAACTTCCCGGATCCTGCAACTTGGGTGGAAGATCTTTCTTCACCATACATTTACTCTCTTCATTCATCATAATTGCTTCCGCACATTATAATATTTCCTCTCTATTGGACACCAAATCTTTGAGGAATTTAGAATAAGTGGGTGCCAACCTACAAAGATCAAGAAGGGGAATTTCCACATATAACCTTTTCATAAGCTCCACAAACTTATCATTTTGCACCTTCTTTGTTGTGGGCCTCACCCGTTGAGGAAAAGGGAGAGGTGGTACACATTCCTTGAAATTAAATGGTCCCTTGGGTTTCTTCTTCATCTTCTTAATGAACACCTTTACATTTGATTCTTTCCTTTCACTCAGCTCCCCAACATCTTCAACTTCTTTCAATTGGGATTTGTCTTTATCCCTAAACTTTTCTATTTCCTTGTCTTGCTTATTCACTTGCTCATTCTCACTTTATTGGTTGACCTCTTTGCCACTCCTCTTTGCCTCTGGGTTTAGGATGGTGTCACTTGGAAGTGACCCTTGAATCCTTGCACTTTGTGCTTTGCTAATTGACCAACTTGCATTCCAAGTTCTTGATGGCGGCTGAACTTTGTAACTATTTGTCATCTTGATCCTTGACCATCGATTCTAATCTATTCATCATTTTCTTTGCCTCTATCTTGCTTTTATTGAGTTGCTTCATGATTAAACTTACAACATCTTCCATGTTTGCCTTGCGATTATCTTCCTCTTTAACCTGTTGAGAGTTGTGAAAACTCGGTGGCTTCATAGGTCTTGCTAGAACTAACTCTTGTTATTGCCCTCGCTCTAATTGTAGTTGTCCTCAAACTTGTTGATATTGACCTTGCCCGTGCTGATTTCCAGTCAAACTAACTCCTCTTATTTTCCAAGTGTTGCTAGTATTGTAAGGCCGATTATAGTTTTTCACAAACTAAACCGATTCAACCGTGAGGCAACACTCATTGGTATGATAGTCTTCCTTGCAAACCCCACACACTAACACTTGTTTTGCTTCCTTGGTAACTTGCAAATCCGTGATCAACTTTGTGAGAACATCAAACCTAGCATTGATATATGTGCTTTCATCTAGTTGAAACATCCAGGTTGGTTTTTTTCCAGGTTGACATCTTGTGTTCGACCAAATACAACAATTTTCAGCAATTTTGTCAAAAAATACTTGAATTTTAGGAACCATTTTCTCATTGATGGCACCACCAGCACTAGCTTTCACCATGACAATTGACTCTGCATTCAATCCTTCAAGGAACATGTTCATTGCCCTCACATCTCCTAAATCATGGTTAGGACAAGTACAGATTAAATCGTTGATTCTTTCCCAGGCTTCCTTGAAAGTTCGCCTTTGGCTGCTTGAAATTCGTGATCTCCATTTTCATACGCTCTAGCTTGGAAGTTAGGAAGTATTTTAGGAGAAACTTCCTTTAGAAATCACCAAATAAGTCTATACCCCCTCCGCAAATAAAGTTATACCATTTCTTGGCCTTTCCCCTCAAAGAAAATAGGAACAAGACGTGCCTCACCGCATCTTGAGAGACTCAAGGCAGCTTAAATATATTCCACAATTCCAAAAATGATTTCAAATGGTCATAGGGGTCCTCATGCTCCAATCGATGAAAAATAGCCCCTTGACTAATGATAGCAACAATCTAAGATGGGATTTGAAAACTTTCATCTTCAATCTCAAAGTAATTGTTACAGTTTTGCATTGGAGGTTCGTAATAATCCTCAAGATGAGGAAAAGGAGGATTCTCTTATTGTTCACCCATGTTTGCTTTCAACTTTCTCTCAGCAAGTAGAGTTCTCTCAAGTTTTTGATTCAACTAAAAATTGATCACTTCTTTTGATTGAGTGCTCCTTTGCATACACAAGAGAATGCAAACCCTTGGAGAGTACCTACAATAATAAGTTACGCAAACTAGCAATCTGCTCTACAAAACAAGAATGAAAAATAGAGTTCTCATCATAATTACTTTAAACACAACAGAAAAACAAACACTAAAAACAAATCTTCAACACCAATTGCCCTCCCCGACAACGGCACAAAAAATGTGTTGCGAAAAATTTTAACGTGCACTTTGAAAAGTATCACAAATTGAGTCTAATTTACTAGCATCAAGTTAAAAATCTCAATCAAATTAGGTGATAATTCACAACTACCGCCCTAGTATAGTTTAGAGATCATTCCCATAGGGAGGGATTCTTCAGTTGAATTGTTTGTTAGATTAAAGACACACAATAAGAAACAAAATATAGAAAGTAAGTCAAATAACTCTTATTCTCAACCGCAATAGAGATTTTAAAGAAACAAATTCGCAACAAGAGAAATAAGGGTCTTATGGGGGTAATTGTATAGGTGATTCAAGCCAACATTGTGAGTACTTCCTTGCTATGGTTTGTGGGAAAACAAGAGGCAGTTTGTCAAGAATTAGTAGATTAGAAAGACCTATACTGACTCTTGATCAAATATAAATTATCAATTGAGAACTAGAGTCCTATCCTTCATGTCCCTTTTGGTGAGGGGCACGTGTTGCATTAAATACTAGTCAACTCTAAACGCTTTTATTCTTTGTCTTACTCCATGTCAAACATAATGGAGTCCATTAGAAGAACAAATATATCTACTCTTACTAACACGTCTTCTTCCACTATTCCATTCAGATGCACAACTGAACGGTTCACGAATTGTAATGTGATAGCCATGAGTCTAACTCTATCTCCAAGCCCCACACTAATGGAAATGGTCAAGGGCATCAAATTCATCCCTGCTCCAAGATCACATAAGGCCTTAGGGAAGTATCGTGCACCAATTTCGCACGGGATGATGCAACTATCGAGATTCTTGAGTTTAGGGGGTAGTTTTTTCTTCAGCCATGCCTCACCCATTTCTGCCATTGATTTTGCTTCCTTATATTGCACAATTTCTTCTTTGTTTGATATCAGGTCTTTAAGAAACTTTGCATAAGTAGAAGCACCTCGAACCAAATCCATCAATGGGATTTCTACATTTAATTTCCCAATTATATCTTGGAATCTTTGATATTGTAGCTTCCTCTGTTATGGCTTGATTCTCAAAGAAAAGGGTGGTGTTAGAGTGTAATCTGGAAAGTTGAGTGGTGTAGTCAATGCTTTCTTCTTACCCTTCATGCTTTCTTTCTCGTTTTTCATTTGTGCCTCTCTAGATATTCCATTACTTCTTCCTGCACTTTCTCACTTTCCTCCACTTTCTTCATGCTTTATTTAAGCTCCGTTGGTGGGTCAAGCTCTTTCCCACTTCTCAAAGTTACATCATTGCATTGCTCCTCACCTTTAGGATTAGGTGTCACTTAGGAGTGCTCTTTGTGGAGGTTGTTGCATAGCTTGACTTAACTGTTGCACACTTCTGTCTAGATTCTTGAATGAAATCTCTAGATTGGCGAACCTCCTCTCATTATCTTGTCTATTCTTTTCAAACTCTTAAATTATCATCTTTATTTCTTGCACTACCCTTGCCTTTTGCTCAAGTCTTTGCTTCTCGATGGTTACCAATTGCATAGTTAAAGCAGCCAATGCCTCCTCAACATTACGACTCTTGTGTTCATCTTGCTGCTGTGCTCGTTTCACAAAATTAGGTGGATACCTCGGTCTCATTGGAGCTCCTACTAAAGTTGAAGCAAGACTTTGTTGGTTATTGTTGCTTCAATTGCTTCCTCTATTCCTTTGAGGTTTCCAGTTGGTTTTGAATTTTGAGACCGATTGTAATTGCCAATGTAATTCACTGGCTCCACTATAAGATCACACTCATCCATGTGATATTCACCTTGGTAAAGCCCACATGATAACACTTGAGTTGGTCCGGTCGACTTAGTTCCCAAGTCTATACCATTTTTACATTGAAGCCATTTGTGCTTTATTAGCCATGGTATCACCTACTTTAAACGAACCAGGTTTCTTCTTTGTTATATGCCTTTGGTCATCTAGATTTTCTTCCTCCGCTTTGGGAATTCTTTCTAGCAAAGTCTCCACTTCACGAATGTTTTTTCCTGTTAAAGAGCCTCTAGCAGCAATGTTGACCATCCTTCGGTCTTTCTCAATTAATCCTCTTCGAAATACATGAAAATCCTTTTCTTATATGCATCCATAACTAGGACACCTCTTAAGCATATCCTTGAATTGCTCCCAAGCTTGTGAGAATGATTCTCCCTCTTCTTGAATGAAGTGAGCAAACTCCATTTGGAGTTGATCCATCTTGGATGGGAGAAAAATTTTGCTATTAATTTCCTAGTCAATTATGAGATTGTGGACATAGATTTGCCATTTATGCTATCATAACAAATGGCTACCTTTCCTTGTAAAGAGAATGGAATAATGCTCTTCTAATGTCATCACAAGGTGCCCCTGGTGGGCAATGAGTATTAACCATCCTTACATACCGCCTCACATACAACCGAGGGTTTTCATATTTGAATTCGCTGAATATGGTTTGATGTTGGATCAAATTAATAAGGTGGGGAGGGATTTGAACACTGTCTACTCCTATTTCATAGCAATCATCCTCATTAAATTGCGACATATATGGATCTTCAAACAAAGAAATCTCTCTTTATGCTCCGCCATCCTAAAAATATGTTTAGTTCTTGGAGTTCTCCTCAAGGTGTTCTCAAGTTTGCGATCCAATTGGAATTCTACCTCTCATTGGGTACATGTTTTGGGCATACACAGAAGAATGTGAAGCCACACACCTTCAAATCACACAAAAATAGTAGTTAAAAAGTTCAAATTATAGGAATTGAGTGAAAAACAACAAATTATTGCAAATAATTAGTCACTAACAAAATATAGAAGCTACTAAAACACACTATCACTAGTTAAATGCACAATCACTTGACATTTGATACCATCATGGGTAACGACACCATTGATTTTGCCTGAAGAAAGCATGTCGTATTTACTTCCTTGGCAAACAAGTCCTAACTTCCTAATATATAGAGAAAGTAAGGGTCGAATCCCATAGAGAGGGGTTTTTGTCTAATGAATAAGTGTGATGTCGGTAAAGTAGTGAGCACAAGCATAAACAAAGAAAGAAAAGTAAGCTAGACTAATAATCAACTAAAAAGAAAGAAAGAAAGAACTATGATCTAGGATGATAGCACAAATATAAGGAGTGAGAAATCATGTAAGAAAGATTTATCCTTGAAATTTTGGCTATGGGTTACCCGATCTATTGTAGCTTGAATTAGCTTATGCATGATACGAAATCATGTGTGATCACATGTTCTGGAAAATCCAAGGTACTTGTTCCAATTGTTAAAGATGAATCTCATGTATGGAAGCCTGGAATAGAATGAAGAATAAGTCTCATGTTGGTCCCAAGGAGGTCCGAGGCTCTAAAATGGAAAAACAAAGAAAATCATGAAAAGAGGCATCGAATATTGTTTGCTAAGAGATTCTGCCAGATTCGATAGGATCAAGGTGAAAACACGCCGTGAAGCCGCACGTCACGTCACGATGCGGTCAAATTTTGAGATTTTCAGTTTTTCGTTAAAATTGTGTTTTTCGTGTTTGTTATTTTGGACTATTTCCTAAAGTGTTCCTAAGATGTTAGGGCCTAGAAACATGTCTTCTAATTATTGTTTAGTAGGAGTTTAAGTTGAGTTTTAATTTTGGGCTTTTGTTTAGTTCACCTTGTTGGAAAGCTAGGGTTTTATCTTTTTAGAAAGTTAGGGTTTTATTTTGTAAGCCTATAAAAAGGCTATTATGTTACGTATTATTCAGATTTGAAATTAATGAGAATTGAGCTAACACAGAGTTGTTTTTCTTTTTACATGAGTTGTTTTCCTGAGGAGGGATTCCAATTTACATTGTGGGTTTAGTTCCTGAGGAGGGGATTAAATCTTGCTTGACTGTCTTGTTTTTTGTTGGTGAGGAGCCATCTTATAACCGTGCATATTGACATCCTACGGAGATAGGGTGATTCGATTTAATTCAAATTGATTTATGAAAAGATCGTGGACAGTTTTCCGCAAGAAACTATCAATCTACGCGAGGAGCGTGGTGAGATCGTTATAAAGTGGTATCAGAGTTCAAGGGATTTTTTAAATCAGGTTTATCAGTTTTTTCCTTAAAATTGAAACCCTAAATTATTGTTATACGCAACCTTGCATGATTTAATAATTGTGTATTGGTTACATCAATTATATCTTTTCTTTTTGTTGAAATTTTTGTTATTTGCAAAGGAGATAAAAAATAATTTTGGTTCTTATTGGTACTCATCAAGTGGTATATTTGGATATTGTGATATGGGTATTGCTTTAACTTGGTGTGATTTGAGTTAGGACAACAACAGGTGGAAGTAAAGAGGTATTTGTCGTATTCCTTACCTCCTAAAACTAATGATGAACTTGAGAAAGAATTTAGGGATGCTTTACTTGCCTTGAAAAATCCCAAACCAAAGATACTTAGATGTGGTACATGTCTTGGATATGGTCATACTGAGATTAAATTTGCAAGTCAATTGGAATTGGTTATTGTTGATGGGGTTGCTAAATTTAAAGATCCAAAATCCTATGTTATTGATGATCCATCTACATAGGCATGGGTTGATGCCATTCCAAAACAAAATGTGGCAAACACAATTGAAGAGATCATTATTGAGCCCAAATGTGACGGCGAATTTCTTTCTGATATGCCTTGGCCAAAATTTATTTTTGAGGATGTTGAGCCTACCATTGGGGAGAATCAATCCAAGGAAGATAAAGCTTCTTTGTAGGAAATTCACTCACCTATATTGGAGAAAGCTTTGACATCAGCGAAGACAATTCAAGGAGAAGAGGTTGACACAAGTACTACTCTTGAAGAACCTTCTTATGATGTAAATTCTTTTATTGTTTTAAGTGGTTGTGCATTAATTGATAATTTTATTGTATATCATGATAAGCAAGAAAAAGAATTGAGTAATGATTTGCAAGAAAAGAGCCTTGAGGTGAGATTTATAGCAAAAGGAAAAGAGAGGAAACATGTTGAGTGTGATATTTCCTATATTTTGTCTTTTTGTCTTCACAAATTTCCAGGTTTTGAGCTGGATTCCCTCGTTACCAATCAACAAGATTTGAGGACAAATATTTTTTAAGTGGAAGGGAATGATACGAAATCATGTGTGATCACATGTTTCAGAAAATCCAAGGTACTTATTCCAATAATTAAAGATGAATCTCATGTATGGAGGCCTAGAATAGGATGAAGAATAAGCCTTATATTGGTCCCAAAGAGGTCCGAGGCTCCAAAATGGAATAACAAAGGAAATCATAACAAGAGGCGTTGAATATTGTTTGCGGAGAGATTCTGCCAGATTCAAATGGGATCAAGGTGAAAACAAGCCGCGAAGCCTCACATCACGTCACGCCGCGGTCAAATTTTGAGATTTTTAGTTTTTTGTTAAAATTGTGTTTTTTTCGTGTTTGTTATTTTGGGCTGTTTTCTAAAGTGTCCTTAAGATGTTAGGGCCCAGAATGTGTCTTCTAATTATTGTTTAGTAGGAGTTTAAGTTGAGTTTTAATTTTGGGCTTTTGTTTAGTCCATCTTGTTAGAAAGCTAGGGTTTTATCTTTTTAGAAAGTTAGGTTTTATTTTGTAGGCCTATAAAAGGCTATTATGTTACATATTATTCAGATTTGAAATTAATGAGAATTGAGTTAAACACAAGGTTGTTTTTCTTTTTATGTGAGCTGTTTTCCTGAGGAGGGATTCCAATTTACATTGTGTGTTTTAGTTCCTGAGGAGGGGATTAAATCTTGCTTGACTGTTTTGTTATTTGTTGGTGAGGAGCCATCTTATAACCATGCATATTGACATCCTACGGAGATAGGGTGATTCGATTTAATTCAAATTGATTTACGAAAAGATCGTGGACAGTTTTTTGCAACAACTATCAATCTACGTGAGGAGCGTGATGAGATCGTTATCAAGTGGTATCAGAGCTCAAGGAATTTTTGAAATCAGGTTTATCAATTTTTTCCTTAAAGTTGAAACCCTAAATTGTTGTTATACGCAGCCTTGTATGATTTGATAATTGTGTATTAGTTACAACAATTATATCTTTTCTTTTAGTTGGACTTTTTGTTTTTTGCAAAGGAGATAGAAAATAATTTTGGTTCTTATTAATACTCATCAAGTGGTATATTTGGATATTGTGGTATGGGTATTGCTTTAACTTGGAGTGATTTGAGTTGGGAACAAAAACAGGTAGAAGTGAAGAGGTATTTGATGTATTCCTTACTTCGTAAAACTGATGATGAACTTGAGAAAGAATTTAGGGATGTTTTACGTGCCTTGAACAATCCCAAACCAAAGATACCTAGATGGGGCACATGTCTTGGATATGGTCATACTGAGATTAAATTTGCAAGTCAATTGGAATGGGTTATTGTTGATGGGGTTGCTAAATTTAAAGATCCAAAATCCTATGTTATTGATGATCCATCTACATGGGTATGGGTTGATGCCATTCCACAACCAAATGTGGAAAACACAATTGAAGAGATCATTATTGAGCCCGAATATGACGACGAATTTCTTTCGGATATGCCTTGGCCAAAGGTTATTTTGAAGGATATTGAGCCTACCATTGGGGAGAATCAATCCAAGGAAGATGAATCTTTTTGCAGGAAATTCACTCACCTATATTGGAGGAAGCTTTGACATCAACGAAAACAATTCAAGGACAAGAGGTTGACACAAATACTACTCTTGAAGAACCTTCTTGTGATGTAAATTCTTTTATTCTTTTAAGTGATTGTGCATTAATTGATAATTTTGTTGTATATCATGATAAGCAAGAAAACGAATTGAGTAATGATTTGCAAGAAAAGAGCCTCGAGGTGAGATTTGTAGCAAAAGGCAAAGAGAGGAAACATGTTAAGTGTGATATTCCCTATATTTTGTCTTGACAATTTTCCAGGTTTTGTGCTAGATTCCCTTGTTACTAATCAACAACATTTGAGGACAAATCTTTTTCAAGTGGAAGGGAATGATACGAAATCATGTGTGATCACATGTTCCGAAAATTCCAAGGTACTTATTCCAATTGTTAAAGATGAATCTCATGTCTGGAGGCCTGGAATAGGATGAAGAATAAGCCTCATGTTGGTCCCAAGGAGGTCCGAGGCTCCAAAATGGAATAACAAAAGAAATCATAAAAAGAGGCGTCGAATATTGTTTGCTGAGATATTCTGCCAGATTCGGATGGGATTAAGGTGAAAACATGCTGTGAAGCCGCACGTCATGTCAAGATGCGGTCAAATTTTGAGATTTTCAGTTTTTCGTTAAAATTGTGTTTTTTTCGTGTTTGTTATTTTGGGCTGTTTCCTAAAGTGTTCCAAAGATGTTAGGGCCCATAAACATGTCTTCTAATTATTGTTTAGTAGGAGTTTAAGTTGAGTTTTAATTTTGGGCTTTTGTTTAGTCCATCTTGTTGGAAAACTAGGGTTTTATTTTGTAAGCCTATAAAAAGGCTATTATGTTATGTATTATTCAGATTTGAAATTAATGATAATGAGTTAAACACAGAGTTGTTTTTCTTTTTACGTGAGTTGTTTTCCTGAGGAGGGATTCCAATTTACATTGTGGGTTTTAGTTCATGAGGAGGGGATTAAATTTTGCTTGACTGTCATGTTATTTGTTGGTGAGGAGCCATCTTATACCCTTGCATATTAACATTCTACGGAGATAGGGTGATTCGATTTAATTGAAATTGATTTACGAAAAGATCGTGGACAGTTTTCCGCAACAACTATCAATCTACGTGTGAAGCGTGGTGAGATCGTTATCAATGCATGCATGAGTTAAATATTACATAGGGTTATCCTAGTTTCTATTTCTCTTCTTCTCTTCTACTTAGCTCACAAGTGGCCTTAAATGAACTCAAGTCTCCTATGTTGCTTACTCAAGACTTGCTTCTTAGATATATTATGATGAAATTATGGTTCACTCAAGTCTCCTATGTTGCTCCCCTAAATTCCTTACATAACATGTAATATGCAGCTTTTAGAAGATAAGAACCACGACCAAGAATGACTCAAATCTCTCGTGTTTCCAGTCTTGCAACTTTCATTCAAACTAGAGGTTCATAAAGGTTTAATAAACTTAGATCTCTCGTGTTGCTTATCTCACCTTCTTGCACCTTATAGTTAACTAATCAAGACATCATACCACATTGACATGGAAGAAATTGAGACCAACATATATTCATGGCCAAAGTGGAGATAAAATACATTATCTCTCACAACCCATCATTACAATAGTAAGTAGGCCTCCTAACTAATACAAAATAAACATGAAAAGCAACATATGTTCCACATAAGTTCAAGCAAGATCAACATACTTCTAAGGCCTAGTAAGAGACATTTAAGTTATCGATTGCATACCCACATTCACAAAAGCATGTTTTCAGCCATACTAATATGAATTCAACAAGTAAATTAACATATGTTCCATGAAAGTTTAAGCTCATGGCATTATATTCAATAATCTAACAAGTTCTCAAGGGCCCGTAGCATAATTCCAAGGATAGTATATAATTTAGCCTCTCATGGCTAAGGTAAGCAACTAAAGTAGCTATTAAAGCAAGAATTAAGCAAAGAAGTGCAAGGAAAGATACTACCAAAAACAAGGAGACTTTCCAAATGTTGTTTTTAAGCAAAAAGTCCAAACTTTCTTTTGATTTCAACTCAAATTAGCGAAGAGTACAAGATCTCCTTCAAGAAAATGAAGAATACCAAGAACACACACTAAAAGGTGTGTTCTATCAAAGATAAACTACCTTGTGCCCTAGATATCTTTTACTCTACCTACTACTTTCTACTGCTTGTTACCTACTACTTGTTACTTACTACCTATTACCTACTAATTAGCCCTTAAGATAGCTTATATTGTAAGTGAAATGACTAAAAATCAATAACTACATAAAGTATCTCGCTTATTATAAAATAGGGGTTGAAATGCAACTTTCAAAAGTGTTGGTCCCATAACCACTATTCTTTAGGTTTTTAGATAGCTCACTTAGATGATGCTCTGATGCGATTTGGAATGTCTTCTGGTGAAACTCGGCACTATTGTTTTCATAAGAGTTGTAGATCTATCTCTTACCTTTCCATTGCAACAAGAAGCATTGCAATCAGAGTTCAGGAACTTAAGTTATGATTATTTGCCCATACTGTGACAATGTCTTCTGATTTTATGTATTGTTCAGTGTATGTTGCATTGAGGCCACAATTTGACCATCTTGTCGATTATTTGGGAGAAACCTTAAACACAAGAGTTTTATTAATCTCATAGGACTTTCCAAAACATCCAAGAACTCCTTGTTTTGTTTAGTAGAAACGGAGATACACCCGTTTGAAGTTTACTTTGCGTTCTGTCCAGTTTTGCCTTGCGTTCCCATTCTTACTTGTTTGTGCCATCTTGTTTTTTGGTAATTCAATTTGAATGATTTTGGGTTCTATTTGCCCCTTTTCACATCAAATAAATTTTTTTTTCTTTCGAACCCCTCAAATTCAAAATCCTGCGTTTACATAAAAAAATGACACGTAAACGACAAAATAACACTCAAAGACAAACAAAAATATAAAGAAATGAGGCTATAAAATTAGGTATTTTATGCTCGAATCAGATGTATCCTCTAGTTATGTTAGGCTAAAGTTCTTGTGCTTTTGGGTTGTTGAATAAGGGTATAGTTTAATTACTACTAAAAGGGAAAAAACTTAGGGGATAACTATTGGTTAGGCTCTATAATTGATTGATAAGACTTGTTGCTAGTTTACTTGGAAGTGAACTAGTTTATAGGTAAAATAGGGTTTATTGTGAAACAAGAACCTTGATGCTAGACGGTAGAGTAGAGGAGTTATCCTAGCTTAGCTTTGCATTTTCCTTAAATGAAGGATAAACTTGGATATTAAGATTTACTTGTTATGAGTGTGAATCTAGGGTCATAAACTAGACTAATCCTTGCCTCCACCATAAATGGGGAATTAGTATAGAGAGATATTGTTGCAAAAAAACATTTCACTTAATAATTTAAGTCAATTTGAGCTCAAGTTTTACCTCAGCCAATGCAATATAAGATAAGTCACAAAGTTCATCATAGCATAGTTTAAGGATCATCCCCACATAGAGGGAGTGTTTGGTTGAAGATTTTGAGTTGTAATTCAATCGTTTAAAGTGGAACCTATATGATAACAAAAATAAACTAAGTGAAGAAATAAGTGGCTACTGCTTTACTCACTAATCAACACAAAAGCAAATCACACAATTCACAAGAAATGAGACTTATGGGAGTTGTAGGTATGGCTGGTTCAAACCTTCCATATGAATACTTTCTTGCTATGGTTCATTTGAATAAAGATAATATGTTAATAGGTAATAGATTAAAGACCAACTACCAACTTCTTGTTGATTAGATTCGTTGCTTAACTCAATTAAATAAATACTCTAACTCTAAATATATAACAATTGATTAGCAACGGATCGAATTCCATAGAGAAGGGGGTCTTGTTAGAGTTTGTGTCTAGTTTAATGAGTAGTAGAGTACACAAATATGAAATAAAAATAAGACAAAAATGTAATGAGACTAAACACTAAGTAAGGTAATTGACCTAGGACTTAGCTACAAGACTAGGGAGTATAAATCAAGTAATTAAGAGTGTCTTTGGACTTAAGGCTTAGGATCCTCAATCCTTTGTGGCATTGGTAATTCATGTTATGGCTTGATGAATGTGGTGTAATGTTGCGCTATGGGAATTTGGCTTCAAAGACTATTACTGGACCAAACTCAACCTCAATTTAATTGATTAAACAAACCAATAGATTATATGTCATTCAAATCCGTAACATACAAAGTCATGCATCAAATTCGGTTGTCATGCTAATCTAGACTTAGTCTCCATATGCTTAGGGGTAAATCATGGAATAGACTTAATCAACATCATCATGACCAAAGAAGACTCTTCATCACAACATACAATGGATTAATACACTATTCACAATGTTGCTCATAATCACTAATATGAATATTCACATGAAAAAATGCTTCAAGAATGTCTCTTAGTCTATCACATCAAGTTTAACCTCAATTACTCCAGATGATAATTTGCAACTATCACTCTAGTATAGCTTAAGGATCATTCCCACTGGGAGGGATTATTCGGTTCAAGAATTGTTAACAATTTGTTGTGTAATGTAATCAAGCAAAGAAAACAACAATATGAAGTGAAAAGTAGTTTTCAACAGCTGAGCAAAATAGAACACAAATCATATGCACGTAAGGAGAATAAGGGTATCATGGGGTGGTCACATGGGCATTTCAAACCGACACTTTGATTGCTTGCTTGCCATGGGTTGCTAAAATAGAGGTGTTCCATTTAAGGGTAATAGATTGCAAAGATCTATCTCAGCCCCCCTAAGGTTAATGAGCTAAGAGTTGATAGATTACTACGAACTACCACCACTTCCCAACATCATTTGTTCACTAGTTAGACTAGGATTCTACGAACCTTTGAATGTCTATGAAATTTGAAGGTTAGCCCATGGTCATACCAAGAAACCATGTCAAGACTCTCTCTTTGCCTCATTACTTAATGGTCTAGAACCTGGACCATGACCTTACAAAAAGGCCATGCTAAGACACTTCTAGTATTCCCTTCTAACATTCAAGGTTGGTAGCTCTAAGTTCAACCCTTTATCGTACTACAAATTAGATTAATTTATTAGACCAAAAAATTCATCTATGGCAATACATAGTCTACAAAAGTGCATTATTACTGTGTGCCCACCCAAAACAAGCATGCAAGGTCTTCATTTATAACACCCATAGCAAGTTTCATCATCACATCAAGTTTTACTAAACCCACTAACCAACCCAATGATAACCCATCAAGGTTTAGCCACTCATGGTGGTATCAAGCATGTTAAGCATATAAAAATTCAATATTAAAGCCAAAATGATAAAGAAAGATGTTAATCTTCAATAAAGCTGAAAGCTTCTCCTTCATTCTAGCTCAAAAACCCCAGCTTTAATATCAATGGTTGCTCTCACACCTTGGAACTCAAGTGTAGTTCTCCTTGAAGAAAGCGTTTTTTAGCAAAAGTTGTCAAGTGTTGTACTTATTACAAAATGAGGCCCTTTTTCTATCTACTTTTTAGTTTTAAAATTCGTAAGAATTACCTAAACAAACTTGAGAATATAAGTTAGACCCCAATAGGTAGGTGAGAGAGAACCACAAGTGTAAAAAAGCTACAAAAGTACAAAACGTACACTAAGTATATTGTTGCGTCAGCTCACACAGGTTGTCTTCAGGTCACGCCATGCTTTCGATTTCGCAAATCCCACTGCGTAGCTTGTTACAGGTTACGCCACTCTCAGCTTCAGAAGTTATGGCGCTCGACGTATGATGGCCTTAGTTGTGTTGTGGCACTTTAACTGGTAGATTAATGGTGCAAGCTGACTGAAGTTGCGTGAGCCATCTTATGTCTGAATACTGCAACTTCGCGTGGGCTATCCCTGGTTACACAAGCCTCTCATTCAGTTGCTCATTCTGATTACACCTCACGTAGCTGATGGTAGGTTGCGCCATACAATCATACATTGTTCTGCTCATTGCGTAAGCAAGGCTTGCATTGTTGTAACTCTGCATGCATGCTTGTTGCATGGGATGACTCAGGTTACGCAACCTTTTGCTATAGCCTTCTGAGCATGATTTCTTTATGGCATGACTTGGCCTTGGTTATGCCAGTTATACTTCTTGATGCTTCTTGTGTTTGAATGCTCATTCCTTGTTTTGCTTTTGCTGGCATGGGCCGTGTGTGGTTACGCTGCTTTGCTTGGCATGTTCTCTTCATAGTGTAGCATGTGCTAAGTTACACGAGAACTTCATTTTATCCTTCTTCCAGCACTTGTGTATCTATAGCTTTTGGAACTCTGATTGGCGTGACATCCCTAAAGTTGTGCGGCGCTTTTATCTTCATCTCGTCCATGGCATAACTAGAGACTAGTTGCACTGCTAATGACTTCTTTGTGGCGCAAGTTCTCACTGATTATGCCAACTGCACCTTCTTTATCACTTTTTGTTCCTTCTTGAGTTGTTTTTGCTTGTTTCTCGCTTTTGAGCTCTACTTGGGTCTTCTTCACATAAAACAACAGACAAACTAACGTAAATAACACTAATTACTTGAGAACTAAGGCAAATACATTATGAAATAAGGCCAATATGTTGGTGATTTACCAACTTATCAAACCCCCTATACTTAAGATATTGCTTGTCCTTAAGCATGAACAAAGTAAATAAACTAAGATAAGTTGAACACTAACATAAGCATAAGATAAAAGTTGAAAAAAATAAGTTCACATAATAATGCTTCATGCTAATTCCAAACTTTATATGTTCAATTAAAAGTAAGTTCCTGGTTAGTGTGTCAATCTCATAGAGCAAGGTTATCATGATGAGGGTACATTAATGTCCATAGTCACATAGTTACACCCCTTTTTGTGCAAGTGTGTGTTTATGGATATCATATATTCAAAAACTTTCACTACTAGCTAATCAAGTAAGATGGGACTAAGCATAAATTAAGCTTATAAAACTAGCTTTTTCCTTTAATGAATGTCTCAAAAGTCACATAGCATTCTTACAGTTGTGCACTTTATCGAAGATCAATGAACCTTATTCCTTACACATATAGTCAAGTAAGCGTGCCTAGGGTTTTTGGCATCATTTTACCTCTACCCAATTATATGATTTCTTCATAGAAATGTAGCAATCTCAAAGAGGATGGGTAAGAACATTTAACAATTAAAGAACATGCAAAGGGTTTTATGGCTTTTTATACCTCACCTATAATCATACGAGTTCCTCATATAGTTCAAACACTTTTTCAAGTTTGAAAGGAAGCCTCATTCTTAGATTGGAAGTTATACTCCTTTGAGCATCATTAAACACATAAATTGAACATCGATTCATATCGTCTCTTTAGTGCACGTATGTTCACGTCACATTTCTAGAAGGCATTTAGCTAAAGGTGAGCTTAATTAATGTTTTCAAAACTACTTAACTCTACATTTTGTTCTTTTTCATAGTTCTAATTTATCACATGTGATCTCCATATTATGTATTTTAGAACAAGGGTGTGCAACCACAACATTTTCATTCATTACCCACTCATCATTTTACTAACAAAATAATTTCATCATTGATTACACACACTAACAACTTTTATTTATAGCAACACAACACAAAACTAACACAAGACAACTTGAGATCAAACATAACACATCTAACCTAACACAACAATTTTAACCAATACTAAAAGAAAGCTACTAGACATTGTCAACACAAATTTCACCAATAACCAGCAAAAATAAAATAATTTCCACAATTTCATTAACATAAAGATAAATCTACTTTTTTTAACGATCACAAAACCACAACAACACTTCAGCAGCAGTAAAAATCATCCTCCATCAACACAAGTAGCAACAACTATATTCATTCACAAAAAAGACATGCCCCCCACACTTAATGGGGTGCTTGTCCTCTAGCACTGATAAGAAAAAGGCAAAAGACCCCCATTTTTGTGGAGCACTACCTCTATAGGTTTTCTTGGGCTTGGTCTCCTACTGCAGCTTCCAATGTTTCTTCAAGGTGGTAGATTGCAGTAGCTTCTCCTTGTGAATCTTTAGGTAGTTGGGCTGGTATTACTACTGTCACCATATCCTCCTTTGCTTTCTCTGTAGGGAGTTTGGTTGTGTCATTGTCCTTATTAGCACTCTCCACTGTTGGCTTCACATTCTTCTTCTTTTTCTTTATTTTCACCATCCCCAAATACTTAGTTTACTGAAGCTCTCTTCTTTTCTTGATCTTGACTTCTCCCTTCTTTTGGGTTGCCTCCTGTCCCAATTTAGGTTCATTGTCCAATTGCCTTGCTTCAGCTTGCATTGGTTTTTTAGTTTCCATTGTTTTAGTCTTGTCCCTACCAATGCTTTGCTTTACCTCTTCGATATTGGAGGTTCTATCACTATCAAAGTGCAATTCTTGGGGTTATGTTGTGCTTTCTCTTGCTCTGCCACTTTGGTGGGTTGAGTCTCACTCACACTTTGCTCAGGTATAGCTACCTCTACTGTAATCAAATATTGGCTTCTCTTGTCTGCCTTTTCCTTTGATGTAGAAGGAGTATCCTTCCGTGGCTCAGTATGGAATACGGTTTCCATTTTCTTCCCTATCTCTCTACTAATGTGTTGCTCCATTAAAGCCATTAAAACAACAATGGCTTTCTTCATCTCACTTGCCTCTATTTTGATCTCTTTCACGTTAGCCTTGATTTTTTTCACCTCCGTATCCACTTATTCTATTTGTCTCTCCATAGCCAAGAACCTTGCCTCACTAACCGAATAAGCCAATGGTGTGGTCAAGATCCCTTGCACTATTTCTCTTCTTTAGCTTCCAAAGCTCTTATGGTGGATTGGAGTTTTTTCACAGTGGTATCACCAGTGATCTTCATAATTTCATCTCCCTTCTCAGGCTTCACAACCAGCTACCAGGCATAGAGATGATATCAGGCATGGGAAAAATAGCCTCGTCTCTTCTGATTTTGGCACCAGCTAAATTTGCATCAAGATCAGCTTCCTCACATCAATTGTCAGCTTCTGCTGGATGCAATTAATCAAGAGTACCCTGGCAAGACTCAATGTGCTCTCATGCTGTCATGGGTACAAGCTTGCTAACATAAACTTTAGCCACACTTTTGGTTTTGAGATTGAGGAATTGTTGCCGAACATTGATGATTTCATCTTGCTGGCTCATATTCCACTATTTTCCATGCCTTACTACATATCTGTGATCTCTAATACCTGAGAGGTGAAGTTAGTGTTGTGGTACTGATCATACTTGATGTCTGTCAGGCCACATTACTTGTTGATGATGGTCCAGGAGATTGGGAATTGTTTTCCCAAAACTTTCACTGGTCCTTCTTTTGCCACTATCAAATTGCAGTAGAATTCCCTCACCATGGACACATTCACCTCTTGAGTTGGTTGTGTGACAAATTTCTTCCCTTTGTGGAACTTGATGATATCATTAAACTCTATAATCCGCACTACCAACCCTCTTTCTTGTATCGGATTCTCGAGACTCACCAACTTGATGGTGCTCTACTTGATATTCTCCAAGAATAGTGAGTTTCTCTGTTGCACTGGAGGTTCCTCTTCCTTATTAGGTGATTGGTTGGGTGATGAATGACCTTTTGAGGTAGTAATATATTTTTGCCTCTTGGTTATTTCCTTCCTCTTGCCTTTTGGTGCTATGTATATGTTCCTTAACAAAGCAGAAACAATCTAAATGAGTTGAAAATAGAAAAGGGCTTAGAAAGCAAATTATACTCTCCAGACACTTGAACTAGGCCTTGTTACAAACCTTCATTAAACACACTGAAGAAATCAAAAGAGGCAATGCCAATGTTAACCTAAGGTTTGTAATCTGTTTGTACATTATTACAATTTTTGGAACTACACAAGTTGCATATGCATTACAGAACCCTAGCCTCGAATTTTGGCACTTTCATTTGCATCTCCCAATAGGTTACACCAAAAGCCTAAACACTCCCTAACATGCATAAATGAACTAGAAAGCTCAAGAAGTAAAAGCCAAACAACTCATGTAACAATCATGTATACAAGCAACAATGATCATAGCAGAGATGGCATCTAAGTTCCTTTTCTACATTCTCTGTAGCATGTGAATTGGTAGCATTATACTAGTTTTAGTTCATCTCTAATCAAGACAACTTGAGCATTCAAGATCAACTCCAACAACGATGCTTTCTTTGTGTGCATGCCAATTTATCCCTAATTAACTATAGCAGTGGTGGTAGGGTTTCATTCCACAGAGAAGAGTGGTTTCAAGAAATTCTGAAAGTCACTCTAAATGTTGTCACAAGAACAAAACAACAAGCACAACAATTAAAATGTAATGCAAATAGAGGATGTCCTAGGGTTCCTTTAACCGGATGAAAGCTCACCTAAATAACTCATACACTGCAATTAACAGGTGTGCAAAACCAAAGGAGAATTAGTTGCCTGAAAACCTAACCTATAGTCAGCATGGCGACCGCACTGCAACCAAGGTTTCCTGTCATCATTCTTTCCCATGGCGAGGCAGAAGAATAATGCATTTACACCGCAACTTCTTAATTCTCTATTTTTAATTACTCTATCATACATTTCCTAAAAACTTCCCATGGCAAGGCCTGAATTTAGGTTCTTAAGTTTTCATTAGCACCATAGAATTTCCTTACACTTTGATCTAAAGATTTTGAGTTCCAAAATCAGCATGTCGACCGCATTTCAGAAAACGAACAAAGCAAAACAAGTGCAAAGACTTCATCTTATACTCCAGTTCTCATTTCACAAATTCTCAACAAATATTAGTGAATCTAGCTTCAATTCAGCATGGCGACCAAAACTAAAGTTCAATTCAACAATACCGGTGCAAATTTATGAAATTTAACAGAATCACTAGCGCGAAACATAATATGATTTTAATCTTCATAGATCACGTTAATTGCATTGCCTTAAATTGCCTAAATAGAGTATTCATCCATCAGAACCCTAGAACACCACAAGTTTAGCCGGAAGAAATCATTCTCAACTCGTGATTAACAAAGCGAAGTATTAAACAATTCATCTTCGTTATTTCAAAGAATTTACCGATTAAATTGCCTCAAAAAGCTCAAAATCACAAAAGTATTGTTTAATGCTTCCTTAATTGAGAATTGAATTCCAATGATCGGTCCAAAAGTTCAAAAAAAATCCCATTCGGAGAACAAATTCTAGAGAGAGAAAGTGGTAGAGAGAGAAAATTCCTTCTCCCTAGTTTCTAGATTAATCTATGAAAATTCCCCCTCTAATAATGACACCTCTCCCTATTTATAGAGATCTAAAGCTTAGTCTACACACAATAATAAACTAAGCACTTAATTACAGAAATACCACTGTGAGGAAATATTATCCAAAATATGCACGTGCACTACACTCCACGTCAGCAACCACTTTAGTGTCTCGCGCCTTTGAGCCAACACACTTCACATTTCTATTTTGCACTTCACACCCCCGAGCCCACACTCTATGCGCCTTCAGAATTTGCACAATCAAAACCATGATTCCACACTTAGAAAATTTACAAAACTGAAGAGTCAAAATTACACGGTGCGGCCGTATGGCGAGGCCGCACCACACAAAATTTTCTTATTGTGCGGCCACACCATGTACATGTTTTCACAGAGCTGTCGCACCATGTCAACATAGTGCATGGTGTGTGCATATGTGTTATGCAGAAATGTATGGGTGTGCTAGCATTGGTGTTGAGTGCTCATGCATACTTGTGCACATAATGCTCGCCTATGTGCTTATGTGCATGTGTTGCGTAGTGTACATGGGCAAAGCAAACGTTGTGCATCAATTGTGTGCATGTAATGTACTGCCTTAATGTGCATGTTGAATGCCTTAGTGTAGTGCATGAAGTGTATGAGTGGTGTGCACATGTGTGCGTTATCGTGCGCATCATGTGCTAGGCTGTTGCGCTGCATGGCCCAGCAGCATGTGTGGGAGGCATGCAAGCTGCGGACATGTTCGCACGGCTCGTGCAAGGCCGTTGTGCACATAGCGCAGCGGCGTGGTTATGTGTGTGCGGGGGCTGCGCGCAGTTCTCGTGCCTATGTACGAATATGCCGCGCGCTGTGCGTGCGGAATGGTTGTGCAGGTGTGCATGCTATACGCGCAGTGCTCGTAGTGTGCTAGTGTGGTGTGCGTGGTGGGGCTGCAAGTAGTGTGAAAGTGTGGTGTGTGAGGTGTGGTGCATGCGAGATTGGTGCTGTGTGTGCTAGGCTTAGCGCCAAGTGCTGTCTGCTAGTGGTGCTGAGTGCTGCGAGATATGTGCACGTGCTTGCTAGGTGTGAGCGATGCCGCGCGCGGTGCTGCGCGCAGCTTGTATGCGTTGTGTGTGCGTGAAAGTGGTACGTTGTGGAGGTGAATGTTGTGCAATATGCTGTATGTGTGCGAGGAGTGAGCGATACCCGTGCATGGTGTGCTTCGTGTGCATCGTGTGCATGAGCTAAGTGCTGCATGTGTGTCCTGTGTGTTTGTGCTGTGCCTAAGTGAAAACACTCATGTGTACACTAATGCACTATTCATAGCCCTTTTCCACCAATTACACCAACCAATAAAGCATCACATAAGCTTACGAATCAGCACATAGTTTCACACAAGTTGCAGTAAGACACAACAAAAGCAAGTGAAAATAGAATCTATAAGTCAGTATAAACCTGACTTAACAATTTCCCCCACACTTTAACTTCTGCATGTCCCAAGCAAATTACACACTCTACTTTCTAACCATGTTCTACCATCTGCATTCAATGCATTGCTCTCTTTTCACAATGCCACTCACCAAGTTTGTCAAAACATTTTTTCACTCAGAAACTACTAAAAGTTTGTCCTGCCCCGGAACTCTTAAGAATTTAACAAACATTATCAACCAAGGCATAATGAATAAAGACCAAAATGTCATGTGTGCTGAGGGATGCCGACTTCACTCATTCTCTCTATCTGCACATCACTTAGCATTCTATCATACCGTTCACTGCACAATAATCACCCTGTCCACACACATGAATAAGCAGCACACAAGATCAATGGTATCCCTAAGCACACATTGGTGCTATTACGGGGTAATTCCCCTTTTCTTGCCTTTTGCACTTTGGTGCATTATATGCTACACACATTTGTGCTTAGCTACCTGGGTTTTGTGGCTATTTTTTTCCCATTGCCCGGGTTTTATGGCGCTTTTTTTTCCCTTTATTTGCTTGCCAGGGTCTTATGGCTTTTCATTCCTAGTTGCCAAAAGCTTTTTCTCCACATCCTTTCTTACATAACCACATGTTCATATGTGTCTTCAAGGGACTATATATGCAAGAATACTAAAAACACAAGAGATGCGCACAACAAAAGAGCAAGCTCCATTCAGATCACCTCCTATGTCTTTTAGATTCTTGCATGGCATATCTATCTTACTTTGACATATTGCCTTGGCCAATAAAATGTACTAAACCCATTGAGTTTGGTGCTAGAAATTGTTTTTTTGCATACACAACATAAAAGAACAGGGTGACGAACTTGATTCATAGCATAGCAAGCAGGAAACAAATGCTCTGAATAAAGGATGATATCACATTTCTTACCCATACTCGCCAAATTCCACTTGACCCCTCTCAACACAACACAAACAAAACAGCCCTCACACATAATGAAGCACTTATACTTACTCACATATCCCACTAACTCACAACTCACAAGTACATATATATCCTCCTAGCCTTTCCACAACCCATGCCTACTACATCATAGCACCAAGCATAAACCACCACAATGCTCACCAAGCAACACCAAGCATAAAGCGAAACATAGCAAAGCATACATATCGTACATCTTTCCAGCAAACACCACCCGTTCACAGTATAGCACCCATAGCAAATGAACCATACTTCAGCAAAGCATACAACGTATAATCACAGTAAACACTGCCCACCACAAACATGGCAACCCAACCACTCATCCACACTTATAATAGGCATTGTCCTCAATGAAAGAAAACTAGGAAGGAGGAGCTCCCTGAGTGGAAGGTGAGGGCGTAGACGACGAGGGTGCCGAGAATGCTGCTGAAGTGAAGAAGGAAGGTCCAGGAAATGGCTTAGAGAAAGCGGCCGCATTAGCGAATGAGGGTCCCAAGAATGGCCTCCCAGTATCACTGAAATTCAGCAATCGCTCCGTAAGCAAGAACTTCGGGTCGTACTAAAAAGTTGGAGTGGGAGGATACGTCAGCAGCCAACCAAATATAGGCAGCGGCGGGAGTGACGACACTCCAGGCGCTATAGGTGAAAATTCATACACGACCATAGTCACCTCATTCACAGTCAGATTTGACCGCCGATACATTGTCAAATCGAGGGCGGAGGCCGGCATTGCTTAAGGAGGCCCTGGAGTGGTGTGGTAGTAGACAGCTAACTTGTTGCAATAATCAATTTCACATTGCATCTTATATTGCCTATGGTAGAGGACTTCGAATTGCTGCTGTGCAATGGAGGCAATATCATCCAATTTTGTACCAAGCGTAGAAGTTTGGGTGGACCAGTTTTGGTGCATCCCATCTAGCCTCTCATCCAGATGCTAAAAACGGGTGTCCATAGAGTGCTGAAGATAATGCAAAGCTCCGTCAAAATAAGTGAAGTCAAAATAATGAGGCGGAGGCTTTGGCTGACCATAATGCATGGGGGGGTCAAAATACTCCTGAGGCACGTCAGTCATGGGCGGAGCTCTAGCAAATTCTCGATCAATCAGCAGATACTTTGTATAAAGTGGAGTAGAGATGGGAGTTTTGACCATAGGCCAATCTGCGCCCATGTCATCGTCCACCCCTTGCAAACGACAAAGCTCCTCAATCAGTACCGAAAAATAGACCTTTGCATTATCCTCCTTTATGCCCGCCCGAATATGATCCACAATAATCCGCCCAACATGAAGAGGCTTGCGGTTGCGGATGGCTGAGATAAGGTACAAGAGACCACGAATAACTGTGGTGACATGTGAGCTAGGCATGAGCCTTGACAAGATGAACATAAGCCATATCTTTGCATCGCAACGCAAAAACCGCTGAATGATATGCTTTCACTCACCGCACTAATTTACTACCCATTCGGACCAAGGATGAGCGAGCTCCTCAAGCAGGGCTTGGTCTGCATCATCATCCTCGAAACACTCAAATTCATTTTCTGGGTAACTAGGAGTGCCCAAATAAGCGTTGATCACCTCACTATCTATGTTCACCCATTTCTCCCGAACATAAACAGCCTCGTCCTTGTTAGGAAACTTGCCATTAACATATTATTCCTTGGCTATGCTGATATTGCAGAACTCGGGTGCAAGAACCAGCCTCTGATTAAATTTGTGGAACTTCATCCACTTTCAGAACAGACCACCCTTGTCCACATTGAAAGCTCTCTTCAAATGCAACTTCTTCACGTGCACTCCGTCTTCCCATCTCACCCGTGCCTCATCATTGATAAACACCGAAAGAGGTGCCGTTCCCTTACGTTTTTTAGGAGGAGGTGGATGCATCGTGACTTTCGGAGGATCTTCAAAAATAGGCATGTCCTCGGGGAAGTAGTCATCATCAGAATCAATTGGCACACGAGCCTTTACATTTCGTGAGGTTGAACCCTTCTTTGGCCCCATTCGAGGATCTTGAATGTAAGATAAAATAAGATGAAACCCATAAGCAAAACTCTTAAAGCAACTAGCAGCACATGCAGTAATACGAAAAGGCCTAGCCAATGTGACATAAAATAGCAAGATTGGCATACAAATCAACATTTCAGCTTTAGAATACACCTTACCCCCCCCCCAAAATGTAGTTTGATACAAACAAAATCAGACCATTTCCCATAAATGAAAGTTATAGCCCTAAGGGTTAGCTAACTACAGAAAGTTGAATCACCAAGTTTAGAGCATAAATGACTCACCTAGGAGCTCAGATCTCCTGTCTAATTTTTCCTCTGTCTTACCCTGTCCAACTCATTAAACGACGTAGTTCCACTTATCTTTTGCAAAATATTAATTTTTAGCGCCAAATTACAACCTAAACGATCGGGCACTCTTCTTCAATCGGGTTTCATCTCCAACTACTTATATCGAGTCTTCGATCAGACACTCTTCTTCGATCGGGTTTCAAATATGTATTATCCGTTCTTTAAGGCGCCTTTCATCACGGTCAGGTTAGTTTAATTCACTAAAATCTCTACTCATTTTCATCAAGAAATTTAGTTGAAAGTTGTTTTTCTGCTTGGAAATGAACCAATTTGGAAGTAAAGTTTCAAGCTTTTTCCTAACTTTTTTTTTAATTGTGTTTTCCTGGAAGAGAAGGCGATTGAAGTATTAACGGGGAGATTTGTCTTGGAACAAATTCAATGAATTTTGGGTGTTATCAGAAAATGAATTCATGGAGACTGTTTCTTTATCATCATCAGTTCCTAAGAACTAATATAATAGAGAAATTAAATTGCATATCTGTATCAAGTCTTATTTCCTTTGACTAATATATATCCAAGTTCATCCCTTAGTTGTATGCTCAACAAGATTCAAGACACACACATGTATAGTTGAGTAAATGTACGCTGTAACTAACTTGCAATCAGATTTCCTAATTTTTTAAAATTGTTTTGGTGGGATTTTTGTTTTCTTGACATATTTTCTGTGTTCTTTATGTTTGTACAATTCATGGCTTTAGGGTATGTAGAGTTGCAAAAGAATATTTGGCAGTCCAAAGTTCATTGTACTTCTAGATTTTTTTTTCTTGACGAAATACTCATTTCGCTTTTGATTGAAAATTGCAACTGTGATTTGGGTTTATTTTGGGTGTTTCAGATAATGGAATGAAATTTTAGGGAAAGTTGCGGGCTGTTTTTTTATTGTGGCTTGGTTAGTTGTTTTTCAAAGTGAAGCATATTAGTAAAGATACTTATGTTTAGAATGATGAAGTGGGTGAGATTGTTTTTGTTCTAATGACTTGTGTTTTGAATTTGATATGTTTTAGATTCAATACGAAACCAAATAATGGGAGGTGAATCACAGCCGTATCGTCGACTAGAGTTTGATAATGATAAAGTGCTACCGACAGATAGCGAAAGTTGCATACTCAACCAAAGTAGTGACATTGAGCCAGTTGAATTAATGCATTCAAATTTTGATGAAAAATTGAGCAATATTCACTCAGTTGTTCCAAGAGATTTGATTCCAAAACTTGGTATGGAATTTGAGACAGAAGTACAAGCTTATCAATTTTATCTAGCATATGCCAAAAAAGTTGCATTTAGCATAAGAAAGAGCAAAAGCCACAGTGACAAATCTGGTAAATTAATTTTCAGACTCTTTTGTTGTAGTGCTGAAGGTAAAAGAATGCCTGATAAAAGAGATCTCTATATAAGGTCACATCAGCCAGAAACAAGATGTGGTTGTGAGGCAAGAATGATAGTCAAGAGTTCAGAAACAGGGAAGTTTCAAGTGATTCAGTTTGTTGATAAGCATAATCATTATCTTTCAAGTCCAAACAAAACACACTTGCATAGAAGTCATAGAGATATATCCTCAATCGCAGCAATGCAAATTCAGATGGCTAATGATGTGGGAATTCCACCCAAGGCATCCCATGATCTTATGGCAAGACAAGCAGGTGGAAGGGAGAAATTAGGCTTTATTCCTGAAGACTACAAGAATTATTTAAGATCCAAGAGAACTAGGGATATGAAAAAGGGAGATGCAGGTGGGGTGTTGGAATATTTGCATAAAATACAACTTGAAAATCCTAATTTCTTTTATGCAATTCAAGTGGACGAAGATGATTTGATAACCAACATTTTTTGGTCAGATGCAAAGATGAGGAATGATTACTCAGATTTTGGTGATGTTGTCTGCTTTGATACTACTCATAGAAAAAATAATGAGGGTCGTCCACTTGCTTTATTTGTAGGAGTAAACCATCACAAGCAAACGACTATTTTTGGTGCTGCATTGTTGTATGATGAGACTTCTTTCACATTTGGATGGTTATTTGATACATTTGCAATAGCTATGTCGGAGAAAAAGCCTAAAACTATTCTCACTGACCAAGATGCGGCGATGGCAAAAGCGTTAGCTTCTAAATGGCCTGAAACACATAATCGACTTTGTATTTGGCACATTTACCAAAATGCTGCTAACCATTTAAGTGGTGTTTTTTCTTAATTTAAAGATTTTTCTCGTGATTTTAGTTCCTGCATATATGACTTTGAAGAGGAAGTAGATCTTTTTCTTGGATGAGAAGTGATGCTACAGAAATATGAGCTTCAAGATAATGCATGGTTGAAACGTTTGTTTAATATAAAGGAAAAAATGGGCTTCGGTTTATGGACGAGACATGTTTTCTGCAGATATGACTACCACACAGAGAAGTGAGGGCATGCACAGCGTTCTAAAAAGATATGTGAGTTATAAGCATAACCTTTTTTAGTTTTTTAATCACTTCGATAGACTTATTGATGATCGACGATATGAGGAGTTAAAGGCTGATTTTATAAGTAAATAAGCACTCCAGCATTAGCAGCCCCAGTTCAAATTTTGAAGAATGCATCCAGTATTTATACACCTAAAGTGTTTAAATGCTTTCAAGATGAATGGAATGCATCTCATGATTATAGTTTTCAGGTTTGTAGTGAAATTAGAACCGTTACAAAATATGAGATCACTCCGGTATCGAAGAAATACATCCATTCAGTTACTTATGATTCCTCAAATGATGAAATCTATTGTAGCTGTAGGATGTTTGAATTTGCAGGATTTTTATGTTCACATATTTTGAAGGTTTTTAGCCTGAGAAGTCTTTTGAGAATACCAAGCCAGTATATATTAAAAAGGTGGACACGAAGAGCCAAAACTGGATATTCTAGTGATAAAAGCACAAATGTCAATGAAAGTGAATTGGATCCTAAAATGTTGTAAAGTATGAGGTATAAAAAGTTGTGTGCATTAACCACTTGACTACTTACAAGAGCAGCAGAGAGAACCGACACTTACAAAGTTGCTGAAGATCACCTCACAAACATTCTAAAAACGATTGATGAGATGTTGGAAAAAGAAGAAGTTATTGTTGAAAGAAATTCAATGCTGCAAAGTGAAAAGTTAGTCCCAGGTTCGAATTTTGAGATGAATCTCTCTGTTGAAAGTGAGACCAATTTTGGGGAAAGAAATAGGATTCGAGGTTTAAAAACAAAGACAAAACCTATTTCTGGTAAAAGAATAAGGGGTAGCCTAGAGAAGAGTTTGAAGAAGAGAAAGCCAGTTCAAAAATGTCAGATTTAATCAATCTCGACAACACTTGTAAGATCTTTAAAATATTCAGGTTTTATTTTTACTCAAATGATGTTTGGGAATTATCATTCACATGATTAATCCAAATTATGCAAATTTTTTTTATAGGTGCAACAATCTCTTGGTTTTGGCAATTTGGATGTTGCTGCTTGCAATCAGTAATGAGGTTGTTCACTTCCATGTTTTGGAGTTTTGGTGGAATGTTTTGTATTTGTAAAGGAGGAAAATGGCAATTAGTTGGGTGACTTTTTGATTTTTACGCCCAAGTAATATTTTTCATATCTTAAACTTTTAATGTAAGAATTCAAACATTCAGACACTTCTTTTTGTTATGTTCTCATTGATAATATTATTTTAACTATATTATATATTTGATTCCAAATGTTTACTTATAATGCATTAGAATTGTTAATTAGATTAATTAGATTGTATATTTGTATAGACGGTGTATAATTACTAGAGTGGAATCCTTGCATTATAATTGTTGTAGTGGAATCCTTGCTTTATTGTACACATTTGCATAAATGGAATGCGAATCTATATTGTCAAGTGAGGTAATTGGCGCTGAAGAATCAAATCCGCTACATCAATATACCATTCAACATTTTTTTCATGAAAATCAATTCTCTACATCAATATGCCTTCGCAAAATTAACATTACAACGAACAATATAATCAATTGAGGTACACCCCTCTACAAAAATTCTCGATATTTAACAAAGGCCATTTACATTTTTAACCAAAAACTATATATCATCATGAACAAAACACAGTACCGGATATACCTGTCACACTGTTACAAAATGAAGACAAGTAATCGTAAATTTGGAGTACTACTCCATTACAAGTAATCTCACAATTAAGAACCGAGATTTAGAGGACTGCTACTAAGGCTCAACCCAAGTAGCAATGCTCTTTATCCCGTACATTATAGTTTTTTCTTATTTTAAAGAGGATCAACAATGGTACCCCATCTACCCCCTTGGTGACTCGAACCCGTGACCTATTGGTTCACAGGTGAAGATGTAAACCATTTGATCTACACTTGTCTCCCGTACATTATAGTTAACCTAAGCAAATGAAGCAAAAGACCAGATAAATAGCACACCTTTTCTGTTCAGTTCTCCATCATCTAATTATGTGCAAAGCTGCAATATATACCATTCATAGTACAAATATGTGTTTAACCAAGGACGATTAAAAGGGGATGTGATCCCGATTTAGATGAGGACTACACAACCAGCCCTAGGATTATGCATTATCTCAGTAATTCTTCTAACACTTGTTTCCACTTCCTGGCTGGCCAACATGATTTTTACAGCCACAGAACCCATTCCAAGGTATGAGCATTTCAAAAACAACCAAAGTCCAGCAGCAGCAAAATCAAAACATTCACCTATCCTCTCCACTTTAAGCATGGAAGTCCACACTTCAACAATTTGAGTTAGACACAGATTAGTCAAGAACCACAGCCCATCATATGGGACATTCAACACACCAATGAAAGCCATTTACCAAAATAATTCAGCACACTGAGAAACAGATTTGCCAATCAAACATCAAACTGTTGGACATCAAGAATTTCACAACTGCATAACTAATGGCCAATCTGATCAAACACCAGCAGTCAGGGGCCAACGTTAGCTAAACATACTTACCTAAATTCCATTTTTTTCCTTCCGAATAACAGATGAAGGGGTTCCTTTCTCGGAGCTTTCTACAAGATAGAACATATTTCTTTATGCTCTTCATCAATATGACAACACAGACCAACAATGTCATAATCCTCAGCACAGAAAGGGCAGAGATATTCTGGTCTAGACTCTTCTTCCCTAGCCTCATAATAATCTTCTCTCCCATACTATAAGCATCTGTATAAAAGTTGCCATTTAACTGACCAGGAAGACAAATGATTTCACCTGCACACAGAACACAACAGAAGACATCAAACTAACAAAGGATTCACCTGAAATCTGAATTACAACCAGAAGAGGAAAAACTGCTTAATCATAAATTTCATCATGTTCATGTATTGAATCACTGCAAGTTCAAGGTAATTAAAGATAAAAGGTTACCAATTATCAAACTGATATTCATGCAAAATAACAAAATGAAGCCCTGGAAGGCACAAACTTCTAGTTCCTCCATGTCAATCTATGGGATCCGTCATAGATTCATTACTTGATTATTTTCATTAGCAACAATTCTTTCTCAAAACAAAAATTTCAGAAAAGTCTTCCTTGTATTATTTTACTGTACATTGTGCATGTAGTATATCCTAAGAATTAGCACAAATCACAAGATCAAGAATCAAACTGAATTTTAGTTATTCCTATTAAAAATAATTCTTGCTGCAGTGACCATAATTCACCAGACCCCTGAAAAATTTTAGAAGAAACACAAATTGAACACAAAAAGAAAAAGCATAATCACAACAATTACAAGCAACAATAGTAAACAAAGAATCCAGTAATTCCATGATAAACATTCATTTAACTAAGCAGTTCCACACAACAAAAAAAAACCCACATTCAGAAACCAAAAAAAATCCCAATTGATACATAAACAGGGAAGGAAACCAAATGAACCCTAAAAACTGCATAACATAAAAAACCCACAAAAACACTCACACAGACACACACATATGCAACACCATATACATCAGAGTGGTTGAATTCATATCCATTCAAAATCATCAATTTAAAAAAGAAAAACAAATTACAGAAAATTAACAACAAATGAACAAAATAAAAAAAGAAATTCAACTAAGAATTTCAAACTGCTTTAATTACCAGTTGAAGAGAGGTTCAACTCAATGTGCGTACTTGCTTGCTTGCCAGCCACCAAAAATGAAGGAACTTTGAGAGAGTTCAAAGGAGTCGATCGCCTCCTTTGAAACCCGATCGAAGAAGCTTGGAGGATTTGGATAGAATATATGGATGATTTGGAGGATTTGGAGGATCGAAGAAGCTTTCCAAATATTTGAGACGATATTAATATTATTTTGTAAAGTATAAGTGACACTACGTCGTTTAGCTCCTGGACAGAGTAAGACAGGGGAAAAATCAGACAGAGATCCGAGCTCCTCACCTAGGGCTGAAATACCAAACTCTGGCAGACCTGAATCTTACAAGCAGCAATTCGAGATAGGAACTTCAGCTTAATCTATCATCTTCACACACAACATGGAATTCTATGCCTAAAAAATTGATCAATACTCACAAAACAAGAATTGTAGCCCTAAGTTTAAGCTAAATTCAGCAATTTGAAGCACTTGAGTTGGAGTTAAATTGACCGAGCTATGTCCGAAATACCGAATGGTAGCAAACTGGGCAGAATGCATAACATGAAAATTCCAGCTTAAACCACATTTAGACACACAAAATGAGATGCAATGCGAGCAAAAGTAGCCAAAACTCACAAGACAAAAGTTGTAGTGCTAACTCCTAGCTAGACACAGAAAGTAAAATCACCAAGTTTGGAATTCAAATGAGCAAGTTATGCTCAAAATATTGGGCTATGTCAAAACTGGGCGAAATGTGCCTACAACCAACATGACGAATTCAGCTTACACTACAAGTTGGCCCCAAAATGGAATTCTATGAGTGCAAAATTAGCAAAAATGCAAAACATAAATGTTGTAGCTCAAAGTCTTAATTAAACATCACAATTAGAAGTACCAAATTTGGAGGATAATTAATCATGTTATGCTTCAATTACCAAACTATGGCAGAACTAAATAAATCATGCAACTATAGACAAACTCCCCCACACATAGCATTTAGTTAAGCACGGTCTACACACAATTTCCTTGGGATTCACTCAACTCACAACAAGAGTTCAACAAGAGTACATAACATTTTCAAGCTTGGAAAACATACTTCACATGAGCTTTAACACTAGCCTTTATCTTAGATAATGAACAAAAGAATAATGGAACAAGTACTATATCTCTTACTTAATGAATAAAGCATGAGCAAAGATTAATACCTTGATCTTTGAGAGAAGGAGATAAAGAGCATGAGAAAGATGAATTCTTTGCAGCACCACCAAACCTCAATACCAAGCTTGCTTGTGAGTGGTTTCAAGCACTACTTTTGCATGAATTTATAGACTCAAAAAGAGAGGACAGTTAAGGGATCAATCAATCACCACAAATGGCCAACTACTTGAAGACAAAATACACCTAACTTGTGGGCCTAACTTAAGCATTCATTGGCATGACACAGTTTGATGACAAAACTGCTACCATTAAAGTTTGATGACAAAAGACACTATTCCTCAAATAGCTAGTCACATGACACAAGTGGTCAAAGAAGTTTTCAGCTTTTACATTTCCTCTCATGCAATCATCCCATTAATTTTTATACATGCATGTTTTTAGGCTTTGCATTTAAGCTCAGAAATAATAGAATCCATGTTCATAAAGAATCTATGTGTGTGTGTCTTACCAGTGTCTTACCACAGCATTTATTGAAGTGCAATCATTCCAACTGCGCAACTGTGCATCTGCAAAAATTCAGTGACATCTCTTAGACTTGAAATCGAAATGACAACACAATCAAAATATTAAGAGAAAAATTAAAACCATAAAACTATAAAACCAAAATTAATTGAGACAAAATTTAAGTAAGAGAAAATATGCTAGGTTGCCTCCCAGTAGCGCTTATGTTAACGTCGACAGCCTGACGTGATGCCACTAACGTGCTATTGCATAGGATCATCCAAGAAGAGTTCATGTGGTGCTTCATGTGGCGCTCCTCCCATGTCCTTCTCTGTGTGAGCTATGTAAGGCTTGAGCCGATAGCCATTCACTTGCTAAGCATTACCACTCTTCTTGTTCAATATTTCCACAACTCCATATGGTAGCACTTTGGTGACACAAAAAGGGTCAGTCCATCTTGACTTCAGCTTTCCAGGGAAAAGCCTAAGCCTAGAATCATACAGCAAGACCATTTATCCAGGAGCAAAACTCTTAGCCCAAATCTTGGCATTGTGCATTTTCTTGGTCCGCTCCTTATACAACTTAGCACTGACATAAGAGTTGAAACAAAATTCATCATGCTCATTGAGCTCCATCATATGCTTAGATTGTGCTCCATCCAAATCCATGTTCAGCTTTTGAATGGCCCAAAAAGCCTTGTGCTCAAGCTCCACAAATAAGTGGCACTCCTTGCTAAAAACGAGTCAAAATTGTGAAGCACCAATAGGAGTTTTATATACAGTTCTGTATGCCCATAGCGCATCATCTAACTTCATAGCCTAATCCTTCCTATTAGGCCCTACTACCTTTTCTAATACCCTTTTGATTTTTTTATTAGAGATTTCGGCCTGAAGATTCGTCTGCAGATAGTATGCAGTAGACACATTATGCTTTACACCATACTTAGCCAACAGTGATGAAAAAACTTTGTTGCAAAAGTGAGAAACCCCGTCACTGATTATCGCTCTTGGAGTGCCAAATCTGTTGAAAATATGCTTCTTAAGAAATCTGGTCACACTTCTCACTTCATTGTGTGGGAGTGCCACGGCTTCAACCTACTTTAAAACATAGTCGACAACCACTAAGATATACTCCATGCCACATGACTTAGGAAAAGGCCCCATGAAGTCTATACCCTAAACGTCAAAAGGTTTCACTTCCAAAATGTTGTTTAGGGGCATCTTATTCCGCCATAAATGTTGCCACTCCTTTGGCACTTGTCACAATGGCTCACCTATAAATGGGCATCAACAAAGATGTGAGGCCAATAAAAACTAGCTTGCAAAACTCTGAAGCCCGTCCTAGTTGCACCAAAGTGGCCTCCAAATGGGGCTTCATGGTATGCCTTCAAAATTTAATCTTTCTCACCTTCCCTCACATATTTCCTAATCACCTGGTCAGTGCAAATCTTATACAAGGCATCGTCATCCCAAAAGAAATATCTGGTATCATGCCTCAACTTCTTCCTTTGCTCATGCGAGTAGTTTGAGGGAATTTGCCCAGCAACCAACAAATTGACAATTTCAGCATACCAAGGCAACTCCTCATTTTCCACATTGAAAATTTGCTCATTTGGGAAGTGCTCACGAATCAACAAATTTGGCTTGTCTTGCCCTTGTGAGTCCAGTCTTGACAAGTGATTGGCCACCGCATTTCAGACCCCTTGCGGTCCCTAATTTCCACATCAAATTCCTGAAGAAGCAAGACCCATCTGATGAGCCTAGGCTTGGCCTCCTTCTTCTTTTTTTTTTAATTATACCATAAATAAAATTTACTAGGCCGGATATACCCGACACCCCAATATAAAAGAAAGCCATAAACGAGGAGTACTACTCCTTTACAGTCCAAAGGCCAAAAAACAAACTAGGAATATATGTGGAGATAAAGAGTCCAAACGATTTGAAAGCCCGATAGGCACATCAAATCCTAAAAACTCTTGAATCTTGAAAAATGATAAAAGACTTCAGAATTCCTAAGTATGTGGGCTAAGCGGGCTTCAGCCCAACCTATCCAATTATAACTAGTAAAAACATGGACTAACAGCCCAATTCAGCCAGAGAAAATCCTATCATCCACATGATGGAGCCCCAAGTAACATGGTTTCTTCCAGGTCCATAGAGAGGCCCTGGCCATATTGGGTTCTTACAGAAACACAGGCCCAAAGTAATTCCAGTTCCAAAGATAGGCCCGGACCATATCATCCACATAAGGATTACACCCACAGCACGTTCCCTTCATGTTTGCCAACATATGATTTTTCCAGCAGAGGCAGATTACTCCAGAAGCATCCCAAGTCAAAATATACAAAGCCCGCCTTTTAAGAAATGAACATCTAATGAAGTCATCCAATGCTACACGAAGTAATGAAGGGCATCACGGCCACACAGTCCCTTCATGTTTGCAAGCTTTGGGTTCTTCAGCAAACAACAAACAACTCCCACAGAATCCAAAAACAAAGTGCTTGGCCATGAGAGCCTAAGCAAAGCAGCAAAAGAACTTTCAAATTGACACCATAATATAGTCGCAGTAAAGGCAAAATGCACCACTCCAAATCCCCCCAGTTCTGCTCCCTTTAGTTCACAAAGACATGGAGCCTCTAAATTGGAAAAAATCAGGTGTGCACCAAGTGCGGTATCATCAACATCATAAAGGTGCAAAAAACAAAATGCCCCTCGCTAAGTAGCAAATCAACAAGGGCACTAATCAACCAACAAAATTTTGGCAGCATAATCTCTAACTGTGTCCTTCATATCCCATACACCAATACACAAAAATATGCCTCATCACATTAGAATCCCATGGCTACAATATGAGGCACAACATCACCACAGAAATACAAGCAGCTACATCTGTGCAGACATATAAGATCCAAGCTCAAGCAGCATTTAGCCACACCACATTAGTACTCTATGCTCAGCTATCACAACATGACAAAATCCTAAAACCTGAGTTCCTTGAGGTTCAGCAAACAAATATGACTATCCTAGGGCAGGACATTCAATAAAAGGCATGTAACCCACAGTAAAATTCCAGAAACTTAAAATAATTGACAAGGCCAAGCTGATATAAGCACCAGTAATCAGGGGCCTAACATTAGCTCAAAAGCAGTAGTCTCACCTTAGGTTCGACCTTTTACCTTCTGAGTAGCATATGAGGGGATTGCGGTCCCTTAGTTTTCTTCCCGAATAGGTACTTGCTTTAGGACTCAGTAAAGCCTCAATATTCCTAGACTGTTTGGGTGGCTTATATCTTCTGTCCATCTTATCAAGGAATTCGTCTAGTTTATCTTAGGGCTCCTCCTCAAAACTAGTCTCCGTCCAGCAGTACTCTCTATTGTCGTCCACTCCAGAATCAAAGTTTAAAGCTTTGAGAAGAGCCAAGCCCGACGCAGAGGTTACATTCTGAATGCTCGAGAATTTTCCTTCATCCCAAACCAAAGTTTCCATGGCTTGTAGGATTGCCAAATTCGAATTGAAGTTGTCCTTATGCGAGCCCGAAGATTCCCCTTCTTCCTAGTGGCTTGGTTCATTAGTAGCCTCCTTATCAAGGGAGCTGTTAACCTCCAAATCAGGGGTGTTGGGGTATTCACAAGGGTATTCAATTGCTAGAGGCTTTGCTTCTAACACATAATCCTCAATATGGAGTTCAAGACCCTCGGATTCCCTTCATTTTCCATTAATTAGTTCCAAAAATTGTCCCAAGTTGGCCAAGAATTGGTCAAAGTCCTTTCCTTTATAATTCAAATTTGGGACTGCCGTGGCTTCCACAGCTTGGGCCGAACCATCTACCTCTGCTGAACTAGAGACCCTTCCTGCAATTTTTGGAGAAACCTCACTTTGAGCCTCAGTACCTCCACCAGAAACTGCACCATCACATGGCTTAATCGGTTGGTTTTCATTGTGTTCCTTCCCTAACGGCACTGGTGTGGGCTGATCCTTGTTGTTCCTAAGGTTACCAGTAACCTGGGATTTGCCTTTGTCAACCAGCTATTTTTTCGGTGCCCACACTTGGCCTGGGTCACGCCTGAAATTAGTCTGTGACCGCTTGCATTTAGAAGATGAGTGTCCCAACTTTGAGCAGGCCACACAATATTCAGGTAGATCTTCATACAGGATCTGTTGCCAGTTGCCTTTTGCCTCGGTTCCAATCCATACGGGGTGAGGTAGCGGCTTAAGAATATCCACTTCGATGCATATCCTAGCCTCTGGGGCGCAGCACTTTCTCCATTGCAGCCGTTGCAGGTCGAGCTTGAGGGGATTTCCTACTGCCGAGCCCTGGGTGAACAATGTATCTTTGTCGCACAGGTGGACCGGAAGCAGGGGAAAGCGAATCCAAACAGGAACGACGGATGGTACTTTTCCTGGGCAGAAATCAGTGGACCACCGGAAAATTTTAGCTTGAAAGTGACCAAAATTCCATACTTTTTTCGTCCACATCCTGTGAAAGTCTGATTCAAATTGAAATTGAAGGATAATATGTCTATGATCAATCAGACCATTGTAGCACTCTCCAGAGAAACCAGATTGGAGGATTTCTTTTCTGATTGACTCCATTGCCGGCCTACCCCTTGGAAACATCCCGATGGGCTTGGCCTCCTTCTTAGCCAACAAGTATTTTAGTGTTGCATAGTCAGTGTGCATGATCACCTTAGAGCCCAACAAATATGCACGAAATTTATCAAAAGCAAAAACCACCGTGAGCATTTCCTTCTCAGTTGTTGTGTAGTTCATTTGAATATCGTTCAACAATCTACTGGCATAATAGACAGTGTGGAATACCTTGTTCCTCCTTTGCCCAAGCACAACGCCAAGAGCATAATCACTGGCATCACACATGATCTGAAAGGGCTCACCCCATTGTGGTGTGACTATCACTGGAGCTTCCACAAGCCTCTCTTTCAATAGCTCAAATGCCTTTAAACACTCCTCACTAAAATCGAATCTATCATCCTTCTCTAGTAGGCTACACAAAGGCCTTGCAATCTTTGAAAAATCTTTGATGAATCTTCTATAAAATCCAACATGGCCCAAGAAGATTTTATGCCCTCAACATTGGTGGGAGGTGGTAACTTGGCTATGACATCCATCTTGGACTGGTCTACTTCAATGCCTTTGTGTGAGATCTTATACCCCAAGACTATGCCATCCTGCACCATAAATTGGCACTTCTCCCAATTGATGATCAAATGGGTCTTCTCACATCTCTGTAGCACTCTTGCCAAATTTTCAAGGCACCCATCAAAGGTCATGCCAAAAACCAAAAAATCATCCATGAAAATCTCAATAATGGATTCCACCATATCATGGAAAATGGCCATCATGCACCTTTGGAGGGTTACAGGAGCATTGCATAGGCCAAAGGGTATCCTTTTGTAAGCAAAGGTACCGAATGGGCATGTGAATGTAGTTTTCTCTTGATCCTTGGGTTAATTGCAATTTGATTATAGCCTGAGTACCCATCCAAGAAATAATAGAATAGAAACCCAGCAATTCTGTCCAGTAGTTGCTCCAAGAAGGGTAGTGGGAAATGGTCTTTCCTTGTTGCTTTGTTGAGCTTGCGGTAGTCCATGCACATGCGCCATGGACTGATGATCCTAGTTTCCAAGAGCTCGTTGACTTATTCTTCACTACTGTGACTCCACTCTTCTTGGGCACACATTGCACGGGGCTCACCCACTCACTGTCAGATATTGGGAAAAACATACCAAAATCCAAAAGTTGATTACTTCTTTTTTCACCACCTCCATCATTTGAGGATTTAGCCTCCTTTGTCTATTTCTTACTAGAATAGCATTTTCCTCTGACAAGATTTTGTGCATGCAAATGCTTGGGGTAATTCCTTTTATGTCTGCAATGGTCCAACCAATGGCTTGCTTAAATTTTCTCAACACCCCAAGTAACTTCTCTTTTTGCCACACTTCCAACTTTGAAGAGATCACTACGGGCAAGGTCTCATTCTCACTCAAGAAAGCATATTTCAAGTAAGATGGTAAAGGCTTGAGCTCCAACTTAGGTGGCACCATGATAGATGGCCTGAGTTTCTCATTCCTGCATAACACTTCTTCATACCTTACCTCAGTGGGTTCACAAACATCATGGCACCATGATAGATGGTATGAGTTTCTCGTTCCTGCATAACACTTCTTCATACCTCACCTCAGTGGGTGCACAAACATCATTAGTTATAACATTGCAATCACCATTCTTTTCAAAACTCTCAACACATGCTTCCTGTAAAGGAGTTTCTACTAGCACTTTATCTTGCATTTCAAAAATTGATTCATTCAGGACATAACACTCAACTAAATTTGCAATCTCAGAAGAAATCATGCAATCTTCATCATCAAATTATAGATTATCAACTACTTCATCACATGCATTCAATTCATCAACACAAATGTAATCACGTTTCACATCTTGATCCACTACATGCGTGTACCATGCTACAACTCTAATTGCAAAACAAGGTTCGACATGCATGGGATGCTTCATGGCATAATTGGCATAAAAAACCACTTGTTATTTATTAATTCTAAAAGTCACAGTTTTACTTCTCACTATAATCAATGCATCTACAGTAGCAAAAAAAGGTCTACAAAAAATAATGGGTACCTCGGGGTCTTCTTCCATGTTAAGCACGATGAAGTTCACTAGGAGTGTAAATTTGTTGATCATGACCAGCACGCCTTCCACTATCCCCGTTAGCTTCACCAAGGACCGATTCGCAAGATGTAGTGTCACAGCCACAGGTCTTATCCTTCCGCCCAAACCCATATTTACAGCAATAGAGATGGGCATCAAGTTGATCCCAGCACCAAGGTCACATAGTGCCTTTGTGAAATACCTGGTGCCTATCTTGCAAAGAATAGTACAAGTCCTTGGGTACATCAACTTGGGTGGTAGATTATGCACTACCCATGCCTAACTACATTTGGTAAGCATCATGGGTGCCTCACACTGCAGAATTTGCTCCTTGTTGGAAATTAGATCTTTGAGGAATTTTTTATACTTTGGCACAACAGTCACCAGGTCAAGCAAAGGAAGGCTCATATTTACTTACCTCACCACATTCAGAAAACGATCAAATTGTGGTCCTCTTTTGGGTGGGGGTTTCACTCTCTCAGAAAATGGAAGAAGATGGGCATACTCAGAATAGTTGTAAGGACTTGATGGTCCTCTCACCTTTTTTATCACCTCATTGCCATCATCATTATGCACCTCTCCCTTCTCAGGTACAATGGCCTCATTTGCACAATTTTTTTTCAACTTCCTCAACTATAGCCTCATAATGCTCTATGTCACCTCCTATAGTGGTTTATTGCAATTGCTTTCCACTCCTCAAGGTGATTGCATTACAAACCTCCTTGCCCTTAGGATTAGGGGCTGTATCATTCGGGAGAGATCCATTGGGCCTATGATGCACTGCATTGGCCAATTGCCTCAATTGCATTTCAATATTTTTGATTGTTGCATCTTGGTGTTTGACACTTGTTTCTAACCCAGTAAACCTTTGTTCACTTTTATCCAGCTTGTCCATGATACGGTGGAACATATTTTTCATAGAATACTTCCTAGGCTCTTGCACATTTGGTTGATGATCAAACCCAGGAGGTGGGTTGGAAGATCTCCTCTGATCATTGCCTTGGTAATATTGGCCTCCTTGGTTTTGTTGACTCCAACTACTTGAACCATTGCTATATGGTCTATTACCAGAGTAATAAGGCTTGTTGTTGTTGTTCACATATTGGAGTGACTCAATGGTGATAGCACATTCATCAGTATAGTGCTCCCTTTTGCACAGTCCACAAGATAGCACTGGAGTTTTAGCTTGTATGGCCTTGAGTGTTTGGACTTGTTTTTCCAATGCTTCAAACTTAGCTCCTAAGGAAGTTTCATCACCAAGGTCCAAGATTCCTCGTTGGCTTCTCATATGTGGCTTTCTTGTCTCAGGGAAAAGATATTCATCCTCAGCAATTTTATCAAAAATCTCTCTCTCCTCTGGAACACTTTTATCTTTCAAAGCTCCATTGGCATAAGCCTTGACCATTAATGAAGATTGTGCAGAATGTCCTTTAAAGAAAGTGTTCAGCTCTCTAATCTCACCATGGTCATGGTTTGGGCATTGTCTGATCAAGTCATTGAAATGCTCCCAAGCTTCACAAAATGTCCCTCCCTAATGTTGCTGAAAATTCATAATGTCCATCCTCATCTTTTCTAACTTGGATGGTAGGAAGTATTTGTCCAAAAATTTCTTCTGTAGCTCTTCAAAGGATGTTACAATAGTTGAGCCTCCTATAGACTTAAACCAGTGTTTGGCTTTGCCTCTCAAAGACAGAGGAAAGAGAATTCTATGCACTTCACTCTGGGGTACACCTTTAAGTTTTAATGTACTGCATATTCCTAAAAACCAATCCAGATGTTCATTTGGGTACTCATTATCCATTCCCTGGAAGAATTATCCTTGAGTGATCATAGACACAATCTGTGTAGGAATATAATAACTCTCCACATTGATGTCCTGCTGGTCAAAACCATTTTCAAAGTTGATAGCATAATGGTCACTAAATCTTGGTGGTCTAGCTTCTTGATTAGCCATTCTTCTATCTCTTTGTTGATTCCTTAAAGTTCTTTCCAACTCAAGATCAAGGTGATACTCTAGTTCTCTTCCGGACCTGTGAGATCTGGGCATACAAGACTTGAAATCCTGTAAAACACCACTCACACACCAAGAATAATGAACTGGTAGAAGATAAGCACAAGTAGAGAAATCTGAATTGAAAATGTAAGAAAGCAAGGAAAAACAAAACAAAAATAGAGAAAAGCAAAATTCAAGAAACCGTGCCTTCCCCGGACAGCGGCGCCAAAAATTGATGCGTTCTTTGTGTTTGTACCAATTCATCCCTAATTAACTATAGCAGTAGCGGTAGGGTTTCGTTCCACAGGGAAGAGTGGTTTCAAGAAATTTGAATGTTACTCTAAATGTTGTCACAAGAACAAAACAACAAGCACAACAATTAAAATGTAATGCAAATAGAGGATGTCCTAGGGTTCCTTTAACCGGATGAAAGCTCACCTAAATAACACACGCAGTGCAATTAATAGCTGTGCAAAACCAAAGAAGAACTAGTTGCCTGAAAACCTAACCCATAGTCAGCATAGCGATCGCACTGCAACCTAGGTTTCCTGTCATTATTCTTTTCCATGGCTAGGCCTAAGAATAATGCATTCACACTGTAACTTCTCAATTCTATATTTCTAATTACTCTATCATTCATTTACTAAAAACTTCCCATGGCGAGGCCTGAATTTAGGTTCTGAAGTTTTCATTAGCACCAGAGAATTTCCTTACACTTTGATCTACAAGAAAGTGCCATTAGCGAGGAAAGAAAACGGTCGCCAAAACATGGAAAATAGTCTCTAAAAGTATAGAGTGGCGAAATTTCTTGACTAGCTAGTTTTCTAGCTAGTTTAGCATCGCAAAAGGTTAGGCGAGGAACCAAAAAACATTCCTCACTAAAAATGTCAACATTTAACCGAGAAAACTGGTTTCTCACAAAATTTTTAGGGCTTTAGCGGGTAATTGTTTCTCGCTATAACTTATTTAATTTCTTCGCTAAAAGTTGAGAAACCTCGCAGATGGTCCATAGTGTTAGCGAGGAAATAAGGGTTCCTTGCAAAAAATATGAAAAGACAAGTATGCCCTTCCTAGCAAAAACTGAACAACTACTCGCTAAATATTGAATTTAGTGGGTAAAACTTTCGTCGCTAAAAGTTGAAATGAACATAAAGTATCCTCGCTAAACATATATTATTCCTTGTTTAAAAAGGGCATTTAATGAGAAAAAAACGGTTGCTAGTGATTTGATTTTATCTTGCTAATTATAATAGTAGCGAGGATCAATTTCCCTCTAAAACAAATAATAGTTGGATTATTGCTAAACTAGCAAGAATATTTGCTTACTAAATGTCGTGTTTTAGTGACACGATGTTTTTCACTAATTGTTGGAAGTTGTGAGGTTGCCATAATAATGTTAGCGAGAAAATTACATAGCCAAAATGAAGTAATAAACAAAAAAAAAGCTAATCCATTTGATTCAATAATGAACACACTTACAAAATTTACATTCTTCAATGATATAAAACAACTTAAATTAAGAAAAACACTAATATTATTAACATGTAAAGAAAAAAATCCAAGTACTAGTTTATAGAATCTAAATGTTCCTTGGTCTTGAAAGATGCCTCCAAAAATTCATGTACTCAAACTTTTTCTTGGCATTTGACTGCATTGCAAAGAAATAGAGAATAATGATTTCAGAAGTCATATTTGAAAATACTTAAGAATAATTTTCAATATTAAATGTAATGAAAGTAGAGAGAAATTTAAAAATGAGAGGCTGAAATAAGCACCTATTTTGATAATATGAAACAATGACCATAAGAAAGCAACAAGGGCTGAAAATTATCTATGTAACTCTAGAGCTAGAGAATCCTTTTTAAGATTTTTCTAGAAAATCTTTTTAATAAAATTTCTTTCACATATTTTAATACAGTCCTAATAGATATCTTCAACTGATGACAACAAAATCGATCCGCTAATACCTTATCTACACAATATCCTCAAATATTCTAGTAAAGACTTGGAACCCCCAAAACAACAACTAGATAAAACTAAACAATTGATATTAGGCAACTTTGAGATTCAAAAATTATATAACCAAACAGATTCCTAGATCATCAAATAAACTTTAGAATAAAAGAAGTTTCTAAACAAGAGTACTCAAGAACAGGATATAAAACTCAATACAACATTTGTCCCTATTGATTGGAATATCATTTCAGTCCTATTTAAAAAAGATATATACAAGATATAAACAAGAGTAATCAAGAAGTTGTTTATTATTCGTTTGTCCCTATTCATAGGAACATCATTTTAGTCGCATTTTGAACTTAAAGGCAACTCAAATAGTGAAAGAAATCTGCCTAACACATGTCACAGGAACGCAAACTACATTGTCATAAAATGTTGCTGCATAGGAATATCATTTCAGCCATGTTTTGAACTCACACACAATTCAAATAGTGAAATAAATCAATTCACATAATTCATTAATAAACAAAATGCCACTTCTCAAAAACCATAGTGGGAATGACCTTGTCAAACAAAAAGCATAAAGGGATAAAGCGTTACCATTCATGCATTGGTATCTAATTTTGCATTGAGGGTAAGTTTGATTACCCTCTTTTCTTTCATAATCATAACATGGTCTACAAACATGGAATACATATTTATTTTAGGCCATAAATGGCTCTCGCCCATAGTAAATTCAATCTCATCTTCACAAATTTGACAAATATGCACTCATTTGCGTCATAGAAGTAACCTGCAAGCAAGATAAAATAGACAATTGGATTACTATCATAACAAGAACTTCCTCCAAGAAAATTAATCAAGTTAAAGTTTCATCTTAAATCCACAATACATTATGAAAGATGTATTGATGAGTATATGAACTTTCTCTGAAGATTTAATAGAGTGTGAAAGGTCATGTACTAGCAAGAAAAGGATGGTCATCATATTTACATCCATTTCTAGAAGAGTGGTACACATGATAGTTAAAATCTTGATACTGAAAGAAAGTTCTCAAACAACCTATTAAAAAAAGATTTTTATTAAAGAGTAGTGGAATTTACACAATTTCTTCATCACTGTTTCAATTGCATTACGCATATAAATATAAATTTTGATTATTCTACAAAAATTATTTTGCATAGTTGCTCAGTGCTGCCATTTCAGAAAAAAAATTATAAATCACAGGCCAATCTATATTGCTCTTGTTATGTCTGTTAATACCATACACGTCTTTTCGCTTGTGCATCATATATGCACGTGCACACATACAACTCTTAACATCATTAATCACATGTAGTTCAATACCATACTTTCATAATCACAGTGAACAACTCACAAATATGCCACCTCTAAAAAATGTAAAAAAAAATTCAAATCTTTTACTTGAATTACTTGTGTCCACTGGTTCCTTTTTCTTAAAATTATTAGTCTTATATGCAACAATCAATGAAAATTGAGTGTTCTAAGCAATCAATTTATCTAATACACTTTCAACATCTCATTTGAAAATCCAAAAATCTTCCTGATTAAATGGTTCTCTTAGAGGATACAATGTGCAGACAAAGCCAAATAATTCACTAAATCCATTAATTGTATATATGGATAAATTATCTAACTAGAGCACCATCACTATTCTTCATCCTTCAATTGCAAATCTAAAAATCTCGACTCTATGATAAATAAATTTACAAGATATGAGAATAATGCCTTGAATAGCTGCAAACAAAAAACCCTATAGTTTGGAAAGAGAGGTAAATGTCAAAAGACTATACTAACATGTTTTTCCCTGTTGAGATAAATTGAAGGGACACTTTGTTCTTGTTACAACATATGCGTCATTGTTCAACATAACCAATATAGGCAAGTAATGGAAACGAGCACAGGCTAGCAAACTGAAAGCTCCAAAAAGAAAGAGCAAACAAACAGACCTGTCATGTTAATAAGGTTTCAAGTGAATCTTTTGATTTATAATACATGTCCAATTTACAGGTGAAACTAGCAGTATTTGGAATTAAAACATGATCAGGAAGACAAAAGCTAAAATCTTTACTAGCGAAATGATAATATTAAAGATATTATGAAAGACAAGTAAGAGTTGCTCACAAAATTAAACAAGTAATGAACAGATGGGCATCTAATCGAACAGCAACATATTTAACCATGGACTTAATGCAGAATGATGTTTATCTAACAAGAATTTATAGTTTGTAGACTTTCAACTTCAAATCCACATTACATTGAGGAGGGGAAAAATTAATAAAGATCAACCAAAGCCTTTCTGAAGCAGTGAAAGAAGCTACTGATACAACAAAAGCAATAGAAGACAATATTTCAAAACAAAAAGTAAATTTGCCTAAGATATTAGATATACATCCAACACTCCATACAAATGTCAAAAACGCCAACACATTGAACTGATATGATCAAGATTCTTGCATGATTAGTCCACAATAGATTCAGTTGGTGAAACTAAAAAAAGGTACTATTTCATTCAATCTTTGCTTACTTAAATTCTATAAGATTATTACATGCATTAGGTTGGCAATACCAATATTTTCACGCATACTAAGAAAAAGATATTTCAATATGAAAGGAAAGAATGCCTGTACTTTTAACCCGACATGTAGTTTATACATAAAAAACCATAAAGTGACATAATTATGCATGGCTGCTAACACTATCCTCAATTTATTTCATATATTTTCTGAAAAATGGAAAAAGGACAAAGGGAACCAACATATGTTTTAGATAATATCTGCTTACTGGAAAGCCATAAGTAAAGAAATTGATAGTAAATTTCCACAAAATTGCTTCACTCTGTATAATATTGGTGTGCATTACACTAGATCTGAAAACGAAATAAAAGATTAGGATCAAAAATAAAGAAAAATCTTTTAGTAGCAGGGTTAGTTATTAGAGGTAGACTTCTGTAACTCTAAGATCTATTTCTGGTCACAATGTTGCAACCAAAAGGAAAAAATTATACATCAATTAGCAGAACTCTGGATGGCACTAATGTATGTGATGAAAATCATCATGTTAAGCTGCTTTAAATTAGAATAAATTCAATAGTGCTAAACCCATCACTGAAATTGAGTCAAATGTTTCATTCGAACAGTTGAACTATAATTTAATGTGTTATCTCCAATTATGCCCATAAAGTGCTCTCTCTCTCAAACAAACACAAAGAGACGATCATACAGATATTTTTTGTGACTAAGATTATGCTAGTGATTGCTTATGAGATTATTAAGATACCAGGAGTACACATAAAGAATATGAATTGCTAAACCTTTCTCACAGGAAGCAGTTGGAAGCAATGCTTGCAGAGGGTACTCTTACACAAGAAATCTTCAAAACTTGTTTTCGTTTCAAAAGTTTTGAAGAGCCAAAAGCATTTTTAGAAGTAAGTTGATGGCTGCTTCTTATAATTAACTCTTTTCAACCTAAAATAAGATCAAAGCAAAGAGAACACCTCAAATTACTTCTCAAAAGAGATATATCAGCTGATTATAAGCATATGAGAACATGATCAATGAACCCAAACATAGAGAAAAATAACAAAAAAATCAAGAACTAGGATGGTTGTAATTTCTGGAGAGATGAGTTTGGGCTATTTGAAGGGAATTCAGGACTTGGTTTCATTTTGTATTTCATCTCCTCAAACTGAGAAATTAAACTATATGATGTTTCATTTCCTATTGAATAATTCAATCCTTCCCTATTTTATTAAAAAATGCGCGCCTGATTATGAACAAATTAGAATTGAACCATCCAGAGAGGAAAATTCATTCTTTCAACTTTGTTTCTCTAAATTTTCATAGTTATGCTTCTCTTCAACAGACAAACCCACAAAAATCATAAAAATATTAAATTCAACACAAAAAAACACTAATATTAACCACAAATATTAAAGTTCTCAACTAAAAAACTTATCTTTCTTAATGAGCTACACAATCAAAACAATAAGAATTGAAATCTTTTAGCAAAATGAAAGATATTTTAACATACCTCAATTTTAGAAAAATGTATAGATCTAGATCTGGCAGCAATTAGCAGATACAACCCTTCCATCCATAAAAGAATAACATTCTAACATCTATCTCCCATATCTCGTACATAGGCACACACTATAAATTAAAAGAAAAAAATTGATAATAGGAAATTGATGAAGTGGTAGCTGTAGAAAGGATTGGGATCAAGGTAGATAACAGTTTTGCCAGCGAATTCAAGGAGCTAGTTGCCGATATGGAAATTGAGGTTCATTCTTCCACTGTAACAGATAGAAAATTTGTGTTTATGGTTTAGACGTGATTTGGGTTTGAGGAGAAGAAACTTTTAGATTTGTCAACATTCTCTTGAATACAGGTTATCTTTCTTGGAAATTTTCTCTGACTTCTCTCTAGAAATCAGAAAACTTTTTCGGGCCTTTCAGCTGAAAAGCTGAAAGGCCCGATCCAACACTTTATCAACTCTGTAATCAAGCTTAATAGATAGAGCATCTGAGGATTCAACGCCACTTTTTCAGTTATTTTGTACCAGCGGAGAGCTTCCTTTAAGGCTTAACCGACCAGATCTGTTAAGGATTGAGAGCGTCAAAGTTCACCAACTCACTAAGCTGGATTATCTCAGCTGAAAGTTCGGTCAAAGTCTCCAGCTGCACTCGTCATTGTTCCAGCTAATCACTCAACAGAAATTCTAGATCTACGGAGAGCCGCACGAACGTTGGTCCGATCTTCTACATCTGCTCACCCTCAAATACTTGGAGCTCAACAAGGATATCAGCAATACCAAATGGGCAGATCCAAGGTGAATCGGAGTTCATCACGGCGGCTGATCAGAGCTGGAATCTCACCGGGGGAAGCTTGGACAGTGTCTAGAGTGACCGGAGCTTCAGAGACCTCATCGGTTGGAGGGAGCACCTTCTATTGCAGCTAAACCAGTTGCCATGAAAATCGATTGAACTCAAAGTGGGAGGCTTGCTAATCTCCCACAGATATACCGAAATAAGCTTGGTAAGTGTTGACGTGAACATGGTACTAGATGATGGAAGCTGCCTCGGCATCATAGGCAGCACAGCTGCTCCTAACTGACCTCAAGGAAGACCTCCACCACACTGCCACCGTGGTGGTGGGGGATGTTGAATCTGAAGACAGTGACTAATCGACTCCAACATCCAGATTCGGCAATTGGTTTTTTACACTTGCTTTAATTCTACTTGCATTAGGACCTAGGTTGCTGTTGCATATACTATGTGTGGTCCTCCGTTTATGCACTTCCAATTAATCTTTGTTTCATGGACTTGGCTGATGATTGGGAGTTGTGATTCCCACACTTTCAACCGATTTGCAGCAATGGAAGAGATTCATGTGTGTTCAAATGGATGGATGCATCTCTGCTCAAGTGCTGTTTCAAGTGTTTTCTGGCTTAAATAAGCCTACAAGCTTGAGAATCACTAGAATCCACTGCCCACTTGCTGGTGTAATTCAATCATGTACTCTGCTGGTTAACTATATGTCCTTGGATTCCTGAGCCTAAATGCTTTAACTCTGGATTGCTGTAGATGTGATTAGTGGCTCACTTTCATAAACTTCCAGCATTCTGTCCTTTATGGTATTATTAGTCACTAAAGTTGGTAGTTTTTTCATATACTCCTCAGAGGGAATTAATGCACCGATACTTTGGTAATCACTGAAGTCGCTGTTCTATAATTGCCTCCTTTAGTTCATAGATTATAGAAAGTTTCATGTAATGGAGTAGTACTCCAAATTTTTGTTTCACATGCTTGTAGCGGTGTGGTAGGGTATATCCGGCACCGTATTTTGTTTATGATGGTATAAAGATCCTTTTGTTTAAAAAAAAAACTTTTAGATTTGTTTTGGATTTGCAGAGAGAAAGGTTGTGGACTTGTGGGTTTAATTTGGGAAAAATAAGGTTGGATCTTCAATTAGGAGAGGGGAAGGATGTGGGTTTCGCACTTTCATTTTGGGAGGGAAAGGGTGAAAATTTCTTAGTGTTGGGAGGGGAGATATTAGGGATAGTGAGAGAGAAGGGGGAAAATAACGTGGGAAACTTTTTTATTTGTAAGCTTTCATTTTCATTTCCCTCCAATTAAAAACTACTCAACACTATAATTTATCAATTATCACTTTGCATTTATATTTTTCAAAACTAATTAATTTTTCTTTTCCACCTTAATAAGACTAAATTTTCAATTTAAAATTCACTAATTTGGAGTTGGAATTAAATTTCTTAAAATTAGATTAATTGTTTATCATCTTTTTCTTCTTTTTTAAGGAAAATTTTCAAAATTATTATTCAATCTTTGTACATAGTAATGTTAGTCTTTCTATTTTATCTTCTTTTTTTTTTCTTATAGATTGAGGCTTACAAATAAGTTCATCAATAAAGTAATATAAGAGATAAATATAATTTTGCCAATTGTTATAAGCATTGAAAGAGTCTTGTTTGTATATGTATTAGATATGAAGTAAGACAAGTATGTCAAGCACAATTATGTTATTTTATTATTTATTACAAATATTAACATAGGATATATTAATGGAAAACACGCGTTCTTCACAAATAACACAAATTTTCATAATTTCAAAGTTGTAATTCGAATAATCTCCTAAAAATAAAAGCATAAAATAACTATATGAAACTATAATATATATTAGAAAATAAATGTAAATTGCCTAGAAAAATAAAATAGGTTTAAAAGAAATTTGGGTCTAAAAAGGTTTCCGTCATAAGTAAAGTTTGATCTTTTCCCACATCAAATATCTATTTCGATAGTAACTATAAATTTAGTTATACTAGTTTCGTGTACTTAATATATACATATAAACACACACACACACATATATATATATATATATATATATATATATATAATCAATTTGTTGATGCATATATTAGTAGATAGGGTATATTCTTCGTCCATAAATAAATTTGTTTTAAAATACTATTCTTTCTCTTTTTGGTTTTTTCATTGATTAATAACACTTTCTCTAAATCCAATTCACTAGCAAACATATAAAGATTAACCATTGATGATTTTTTAATAATTTCATATCATATTTCTTGTAATTTGTGATTTTTTTACTCGATCTAGCTTGTTGTTTCTTTGTAATATGATCATTTATCTTATTTGTTTTATTGCCAATCTGAAGTGTCAATTCATTATCTTAAATTTATAAAGTTATTAACTTAGCTTAATATAATGTTGAATCATAAGTTTGTAACTAACAAATAATTTTTATATCACAAAAGTCAATAATAATTATGAAACTATAATCTAATTATATTGATTAGGGCTCCACAATAGAATAATTAAGCTTATTTAAGCAGTTATAATATTTTGAGTAGGGATCCAATTGATATAATAATTAAGGTTATTTAGGCAATTCTATTATTTCGAGTAGGGATTCAATTGATAGAATAATTAAGGTTATTTATGCAATTTTATTATTTTGATAAGGTATCCAATTGATAGAATAATTAATGTCATTTAGGCAATTCTATTATTATTCAATTGATAAAATAATTAAGGTTATTTAGGCAACTCTATTATTTAGGTTAGGGAAGGGTTAGTAATAATTAAGAAACTATAATGTAATCACATTAATTAGGGATAAAATAATTAATGCAATCTCGATTAGGAATAGCTAAACTTTTTTAGGCAAATTAGGGATCTGAATAATTCAACAAAACTACTGGAAATATCAAGATGGATGGGATCGAACTCAAGACCTCATGTATACCAACAAAAATATTAACCACTGCACCATCAATGTTTTCATTATGTGTTGGGCTGTGACATTTATATATATTAATTAATGTTTGAAATTGTAGGTATTTAATTATATTTTTTCAGTGCCTTATCAGATAACAAAAACTATTTAAAATAATCACTTTAATTTCCAAAAAAGTAAAAAGTTTTATTTATCAACATGTCACTTTACTTATAAAGGGAAGAAGAGAGAAAGAAAAAGAGATAAATTGTTTTTAGAAAAATCTCTATTGCATTAAAATGTTCATAGTTTGGAAAAAATATTACTTTCCAAGTCTTATTAAAAATAAATTAATAGTATTTATAATATTATAGTAAAACAGTTTGATTAGCATGTATGCAATAAAGATTTGTAGTATTTACTAAAATAATTTGAATAGTATTATATAATAGATTTTAAAAGAACAAATTACAAAATAAAAGAAAAAAGGAAGAAAAGAGGAGAAAAAAGAAAAAGAGAAAATAAAAAAGAATATTTTCTTGCATTATGCGCTACTTTAGTTTCATCGCTATTTATTTGGTTGCTATTTTATGATTATAGGTTTTACAAGAAACTTATGTTCTCGCTAAAAGAAACTATTATTTTAGCAAGGAATGTAGACCTTTGTTTTATTCTATTAAATGAGGATTATATTTTTTTCCTCGCAAATGAAATAAAAAATTTGTCACTAATATAGAGATAAAATGGCGGGAGTTTTCCCGCCAAACCAATTGCGATGAAACTTGGTGAGGAAAAAAATTTTCTTCGCCAATTATGCAAAACTTCTAGATGAACAATAAAAATATTTTGATTTCTCGCTAATTGATAATTTTTGCGAGAAAATAAAAAAATTCTCACTAACATTTTGTCGCTAATGAACATTTTTGTTGTAGTGATTTCAGAAAACAATCAAAGCAAAACAAGTGCAAATACTTCATCTCATACTCAAATTCTCCTTTCACAAATTCTGAACAAATATTAGTGAATCTAGCTTCAATTCAGCATGGCGACCACAACTAAAGTTCAATTCAACAATTCCGATGCAAATTCATGAAATTTAACAGAATCAATAGCGCGGAACAGAGTATGATTTCATTCTTCATAGATCACGTTAATTGCACTACCTTAAATTGCCTAAACGGAGTATTCATCCATCGGAACCCTAGAACACCCCAAGTTTAGCCAAAAGAAATTATTCTCAACTCGTGATCAACAAAGTGCAGTATTAAACAATTCATCTTCGTTAAATTGGAAGAATTTACAGATTAAATTGCCTCAAAAAGCTCAAAATCAAAAGAGAATTGTTCAATACTTCCTTAATTGAGAATTGAAACGATCGGTCAAAAAGTTCGAACGAAATCACAATCGGAAAACAAATTCTAGAGAGAGAAAGTGCTAGAGAGAGAAAATTCCCACTCCATAGTTTCTAAAATAATCTATGAAAATTCCCCCTCTAATAATGACAACTCTCCTTATTTATAGAGGTCTAAAGCTTAATCTACACACAATCCTAAACTAAGTACTTAATTACATAAACACCACTGTGAGGAAAAATTATCCAAAATATGCATGTGCACTGCACTCCACGTCAGCAACCACTTCAGCGTCTTACGCCTTTGAGCTAACACACTTTACGTTTCTATTTTGCACTTCACATCCCCGAACCCACACTCTACGCGCCTTCAGAATCTGCACAATCAAAACCATGATTCCACACTTAGAAAAATTTACGAAACTGAAGAGTCAAAATTACACGGTGCGGCTGCACCATACAAACTTTTCTCTCAATGCGGCCGCACCATGTTATTTTTTCACAGTGTGGCCGCACCGTGCGGCTACACAATGTAAATGTTTTCAAGGTGCGGCCGCATCGATGTAAATGTTTTCACAGTGCAGCCGCACCATGTAAATGTTTTCAAAGTGCGGCCGCACACCAAGTCAACATAGTTCATGGTGTATGCATATGTGTTGTGCAGAAATGTATGTGTGTGCTAGCATTGGTGTCGAGTGCTCATACATATTTGGGCAAGTGATGCTCGCCTAAGTGCTTATATGCATGTGTTGCGTAATGTGCATGGGCAAAGCAAAAGTTGTGCATCAATTGTATGAATGTAATGTACTACGTTATTGTGCATGTTGAATGCCTTAGTGTATTGAATGAAGTGTATGAGTGGTGTGCATATATGTGCATTCGCTATTGTGCCACATGGCACAGCTTCATGTGTAGGAGGCGTGCGAGCTGCGTGCATGCGCACGCAGCTCGTGAAAGGCCGCTACGCACATAGCACAGCGGCGTGGGTATGTGTTTGCGAGGGCTGCGTGCGTGGTACCCATAGCTCTGGTGCCTGTGTGCGCATACGTCGTGCACTGTGCACGCAGAGCGCATGTGCGAGGTGTGCATGCTACGCGTGCAGTGTGTGCAGCATGCAAGTGTGGTGTGTGAGGCGGGGCTATACACGGTGCGCGCACGGCCAGCTTGTGGTGCGTGCGAGATTGTTGCTGTGCGTGTTAGGCTTAGCACCAAGTGCTGCGTGCGAGTGGTGCTGAGTGCTGCGAGGTGTGTGCACAGTGTGTGCTAGGCATGAGCGATGCCGCACACGGTGCTGCGCGCAGCTTGTGTTCTGTGTGTGTGCATGAGAGTGGTACGTTACGGAGGTGAATATAGTGCAAGTGTGCGATATGTGTGCGGTATGTGTGCGAGGCGTGAGCGATGCGAGTGCATGGTGTGCAGGAGCTGAGTGCTACATGTGTGCCCTGTTTCTTTTTATTGGACCTAAGTGAAAACACTCATGTGCACACTAATGCATCGTTCATAGTCCTTTTCCACTAATTACACCAATCAATAAAGCATCACATAAGCTTACGAATCATCACATAGTTTCACACAAGTTGTATAACAGTTAAAACAAAAGAACATGGAAACACGAAATGCATAGAATTGCCAGTCTAAATTATCCAAAGACTTCACATGTTATCACCACTCAAACTAGCCTCTTCCAAACATAAAAAAGCAAATCAAACAACACAAATGCTCAAGATTAATTACAAAACACAGAATATGTAGCAGTTAGAGATATGAAAACTGATAACCGTATATGCACAAGATTTTGAATCAAACTCTCCTAGAGGTTGCACATGTTATCATAACTAAAAACATTCATCATTCAGCATGAGAAAGCAACTTATTAAGCTTAATTCAACACATAACAACATAAGGAGCAAAAATTTGAAAATTACCTTTTAAGCTAAGAGTTAAGGTTCGTGTCAATGTAGTGAATCCTTGATGCTTTTTGGTGTTATGAATCGGTGGAAATGTGTATGTTGAGTGTATGATGAATCCTACAGATGGATTTGTGAAGAAATATTTGAATTTGTGAAGTGAATGAAGATGGAGTGAAGTGTAGCGCGACTGACATATGGTTGCGCTATTCTGCTAGCAGAAGAGAAATGATGAATTTTTTGAAAACTTTTCTTAGTTTTAGCTTTTATAGGAGTACCTTGGCATAACTTCACGTAGGTTACACCGTTTTAAAGATCATGTTTACACAATGTTAGTTCATTAAACCTTGGTTAATCCTGAGTTTTCTTCGGTTAGCCGAGGTTAATATAGCGCAGTTAATTCATTGGTTGCGCCGTGTGACTAGAAATGTGCACTTCCAAATGTAGTGTAAATGTTGAAACGACGTAGGCTCTGTTACGTTACACAAATTTCATCTAACATCAAAAGAGTGCCTCTCAAGACGAATGAGCTTTTCATGTTTCTCCACTGATTCATCAATTCACCTAGCCTTGTGTATGTTACGCTATGCAAATTTAACACACAAAAAATTTTATGAAATCAAGTTGGCTTCATGGCATGGGATGATTTAAGGCATGTGAAACATCTCCTGTCTGAAATTGTTTCTACACATATGAATTTTTTTGTCATAATTCAAAATGAAATACTTTTTATGGCGTGGGTGAGGTTAGGCTACAACAATTCACTTAAGAAGATTTTTTCTTTCCTCTAATTTTTGCATAATCTGCATTTGGTTGTGCCTCACACTTATTCTCTATGGCCTAGAATTTCATTTGCCTATGCCATGTTAGGGATTTTGCAAACTCTCGAATCCTTAATAAATTATCACATGGTGCAAGGTCGCATTGCATACGTGAGAATTGTTTACAAGAATTATATCAGAAAGCTGAATTTTTACAAGAAATGAAACAATGCAAATAGCGTTTCTTCTGATATGAAATTTTGCATAGCGTGTTATAACCTATGCCATTACGCTTTTGATCTTAAGGAGTTGCATAGTTACAAGTTACATGGTCTCTTGCAAGCTGCGCTGTAACATGCACTTCTCACAAGCAAGGAAACATTTCTATTTGTCCTACGGCACAACCAAGCATTCCTGACACGATATTTGAAATTCAGAAGTAGTTCTATTTCTTCTACGGCACAACTAAGCATTCCTGACACGATATTTTGCTTATTCAAAAAAAATCGATTTTAAAATATTTGTCAAGCAAATTCCTCTATTTTTGAATCCCGCTTGTAGTGTAGCTTCGACAAGCTTACGCGAGATGCAGTTTGTGCTCTGAGGTAGCAAGTATACAATTCGTGTGATCTCATGCAAGCTGCGCTGTATACATGACAACTCCCCCACATTTATTATCTTGACACATCATGGTTATGGCTTAACTACTGATAGCGGTTTTGGAGCTAGGGTCAAAAGCTAAGGATTAACCAAATCAAATAAATTTATAACCCTAATCCTCACGACATTTAAGATGCATCAAGACACCGACGTTTTATAGCTAGAGGAAGTAGGGGTCAAACCCACAGGGAGGGGATGAGTTTATATGATTAGTGTAAACGTGTGTGAAGTAGTGAGAGACAAACAAAGACAATGTAAACTAATCTAAACTACTAACTAGAATAAAGAACAAATAAAGAACAAATGCATCAAGGACAAGGAATCATGCAATGAAGTGTACCCTTGGAGTATTGGTTTTCCTTAACGATAGTGTTTTATGTGGTGTACAAGAATGGGTTAACGAACTAAGAGTGTGACAACATTAATCAAGTTCCACTTTTATGGCGGAAGCTAGAACCTAATCACATTGACACCTACGGGAAATAGACTTCATAGCTAATCCCCCTTTATGGCGGAGGCAAGGATTTTCCAATTTAGGTAAACCAAAATCCCTATGTTCCCCCAAGCTAACCTCCCTCTAATTCAGCTCCTCCTTTATGGCGGAGGCAAGAGCCAAACCTAGTCACTCTCCCGGACGTCACTCCCTAACCTATTGCTTCCTTTATGGCGGAGGTAAGGACTAAATTAGTTCATGCTACCCGAATTCACCAACCCTAACACCGGTATCTCAATGTCCTAACCAATTCCCCCTTTATGGCGAAGGCAAGAAAAGGTTAGCACATCTCCACTATCCACTACCCACATACTAATATACCTTAAGCATTACTAGTATGGAATGTTAGACTAGCTTGTAGTTCCTAATTGTTGATTACCCACAACATAAAATCCACAATAAAGCACAAGAATTCAACAATCAATAACCAATCTCCAAGGGCACTAGCAATTTAGCACATCAAAGCTACTAAGAACATCACAATAAATGAATTAAAGCAAGGAATTAATCAAACAAATACAAAGAGTAGTACTCCCCTTTGAAGATTCAAGCCCAAAGTTCCAAGCTTTCTTTACCAATCAAGTTCTTGAGCCAAGATCTTATATGAGTTCTCCTCCAACCTTTTGGTTAGTAAAGGAGTGGTCTCGCATTGGAGGGGAACTTATTCATAGCAAAATACATAAAACACATAACTTTAGCAATGCCAAGGGTTTTGTGGCTGTTTTTTCTCATTCCATCTCATATGAATTCTCCTTCAACCTTTTTGGTTAGTGAAGGAGCAGTCTCACATTGGAGAGGAATTTATTCAATGTAAACAACGACATATTAAAAACAACACATAATGCCCAATTCATTTCTTTAAACCTTAGAGTATCTACATGTCTCTTAGGGAAAGTTAGTCCAAGAGTTAAACTAACAAAGTGCCAAGTTACTCCGACCTACCTTATTAGCCAAACTTGTCAATTTCCATGTGTTCCCCACTTGTGCTTATTAACAATAGACTGAAAACGTCAAACTTTTCACCAAGGACCCGACTTCCCTTATGTAACATTTTATTTTCCTTATCGCAAGCCAAGTTTCTAAGATAACACAATTCACATCATTGGCTACACAACACTCATCTTATATAAGTTAGAATAGACACATTTTGTCATATTGGTTTCCATCACCAACACTCAAACACTAAACACAAACATGCACTCTATATAATAACTAACATCCACAGTTGTTCACAACGTCACCAAAAATGAAAAATTTTCACAAGACTCACAACAACATGAAAACTAACATTTAACACAACACTTATGGACATTATGGGATCCGAAAATAGCAACAACAGATTTTTTTATCCAAGAGCTTCAAGCTTCGACAACAAGGGACTTCCAAAGCTAAAACCTAAACAAGAAAAATAACTAAAAATAACTAAAACTAAAACCTAAACAAGAAAAATAACTAAAAATTTAAGTTTAAATATCCACAAGTAACAAAGTGTTCACTTGAGCACAATTTCAAACATCTTCACCAATATCTTCCCCCCTCCACACTTAAAATATGCATTATTTTCAAAACACAAGAGAGGAATAAGAAAACACCCAAGGCGTATGCATTATGGCCATCTCTTCATTTGAGCATGCAAGATGTGAACTTGGCCATTGTGAAGATGCCTCTCATTTTTGTTTCCTCATGGATGGAAAACCTGAAAAAAAAATCAAAGAAAGAAAGCAAGTAAACTAATTCCATGTACGAGTTAAAGAGGAAAACATTTAAACAAAGAAGCTCTATACATGACACTCAAATATAATCACTCAAAACAAAAATGTTCAAAATCACTCTATAGCATGCATAAGAAAATTTTTTACAATGTGCTCATGTGAGTGCTCTTGTGCTAGATGTGCATCACAATCATGTTCAAATCCTAATCTCATTCATTAAGCTCATATGCACTTGAGTCCTAATGAATTCATGCTAGGTAAACCATGAATGTGTCATTAACCACATATATGAAAATTGCACACATAAAGCTTTTGAAGCCTCACCACATATGCTAACTCATGCAATTTAACATTGAAAATCATGAAGTGATTTAGAGTGAAAAGTGTGTTTGTATGCCATTGACATGAGACTGAAAAAAGACGAAAGCATTAAGCAAGTTTGTGAGGGGTATGAATCCCCCTCCACACTTAGCTCTTTTTATCATTTATGCACATTTTTCATTCTCTCATATTCATTCATTCAAATTCATTGTTCTCTTTGAACTCCTACAAGAAAAACTAACCTAACTAGTCTAAACACACAAAACAAACACAAAAACTAACATTTAAACAAAATAAAAGAAAATGAAATAAAACTGTAGTTCTAGGTTTATTTAGTCCCTAACTAGACCTTATTCTTGTAGTTACTTCCCTCAAGATCGGAATAACCATCGCAATAACAAAAGAATGCTCTTTCAACGGCACTCCTTTGCCGTATGTAGGGCGTCTTTTGGCACCCTTTGAAGAGGCACTTGAGCTCATGTTCATGGGGAGCAACTTCAACAAATTCAACTTTGTACCACACTTGCTCCCCCACTGCAGGCACCTCCTAATTCTCTTCCACTTTGGCTATTGGGATCACCAATGACCTAACATTCCCTAAGACTTCCTCAACTTTAACCATGCTAAGCAATGACTCTCTACATGGCTTGTCTAAAGGCTCTACATCCAAGGTCTCTTCACCATCATAAGACATTTCAAGTATGGATGCATCAACAAAGCTATTTTCAACCATGTTAGTTATTTCACCAAAAATATTCATGTCTTCCTCATCAAAGCTAACATGGACTTTATTTTTAGACTCACCCTCATTCACATTACATTGAGCATCAAAATCATTTAAGGGTGTCTTATTGCACATACACCTAATGACATCTTCCATTTCATCCAAATCATTAAATTCCATATAAGATGTCAAAATCACACATGAATGCACTATGTTAGCTATTTCTTGACAAATTAACAAATCATCTTCACATAAGCCAACATATGAATCTATGTGTAATATTTCTTCATTTATAAGACAATTAACTTTGAACTCATTTTACAAGGGTTCACTATTAATGCATGACTCAAACTTATCCATAATACAAGGAATTTCCACACTATTAGGATACTTTGCACTAGCACAACAATCATCATTGATTTTAAAATGATTATCCATAAGAGTCGTGAAATTATCACTAAATGAATTACATTGTGGAAAATAAGAGAGAGTTTGAGGGGATCAGTCAAGTTGTACCTCACTTTGGCCCATAAATGCATTAAATGAATACCCTTGGGTTGTATGGTTAATAGCTTGAGCTAATTGTCCCAATTGCATCTCCAAATTTGATAAGTAGGTTTTATACCTACTTGTATAGACTATTTCACTTAGCTTTTGGCTTGAATTGCATGCATTTATGTGGTGAAATGTGCTATTATGTGCATTTATGTGATATGCAACTTGATGTGCTTAAATGGAGGAAAAGACACAAAAATGTGATAAAATGAGGTAAATGTGTGTTTTGATGTCAATTGGTAGGAAAGAGTTCAAATGGTCTTGAATGATGTGTAGGATTTTTGAGGGAAAAAAAACCGAAATGTGCTCACTTGGCAAAATTAGGGTTTGGGCAGGATGTTGGTGCAACTTGTTTTGATCATAACTCTCTCAAAGCTTGTCCACATGATGAGATCTTGGATGTTCTGGAAAGCTCTTTGAGTGTATTGCATTTCATATGTTTTAACGTTTCTCTAATTCTGTGTGTACATGTGAGAAACGGGGGCATCTTTGTGATTGCTACCTCAGGATTTAGTTGTTAAAAATCATGTTGACACAGTTTGGTAGATTGTTAATAACTTGAGCTACAGACCTTCAATTAAGTTGATTCGTGATCCATTGGAAAGACAAGAGATAGACCTAGAACTTTGATGTTCACCATCGAGTCCAGTTCTGATGTTAAGTTGCACGAATTTGGCAAACAATTCGGGTTTCAAGCTGGAACAAGCTGTTAGCCGCATCACACACTAAGCACTCACAATTCCCTCACAAGCCTTTTTACAAGCACCTCATAAGCACACACTCTTGTGCACACATGCATGCGACGAAGTCCACTTCGCCGCACACACGCACGCGACGAAGTGCACTTCGTCGCGCGCTCACTCGCACACACTTGCACAGCTTGACCACACTTCACCATTTTGGGCATATCGTTTTCGCCTTAGCTTCGATTTTAGTGATTCAAAAAGCTGTAGAACGCTAAGCTTTGGGGCTATAACTTTCATGTTTCAAGTTTTCTCAAATTCCTACAGCTGCATATTCGAATTTTGGCTGAACGATTGCTGGAATTTTTGAGTACATGAGCATTCTAGGTGATTTTGATGTTTGGTGATTGAACTCAATTTTTGCATTCTCATTTGTTGTACATAATCTCTTCCACAACACTTCACCACATATCACGCTCTCTCTCATTTCACAACACTTGATTCAACAACTCTCATCACTCACAATTCATTCCACTTCACATTCATATTCACAACATCATCCTCATTTCACTCCATATATTCAAAACTCATTTCACCCACATTTACACTACACATTATCACATTATCACACTCATGCACACTACACTTAACATCTCATTTTTTATTCTTCATTCTTCATCCAAGAATTCACAAGAATTCACAACGTATTTTCATTCTTGAAGGTCAACACCCATCTCACACACTTCATTCTTGGTTGTTTGAATGCATTTCATTATTCATCTATTCACTTCACACATTCATGAACACTCACTCAAGATAGTATTCAGTTTGCACATAACCCATTTCATTTCATTTCTCAAGATTGGTTGTTTTCACTCTAGCTTAGTGCACTAACCTCACTTACATGAAGCTGCTACTTCCAGGAGCTTTTGGCGAGACTTTGTGAGCTTTTGGCGAAGCTTCGTGAGCAAATGATGAAGAGATGGCGAGACTTCGTGAAGAAGTGGCGAGGCTTCGCCACAACGTGGAAATGGCTAGACTTCGTCAAAATTGACGAAGCTTCGTTGAGGAAATTTCCAGCTCTGCCACACTTTAGTATTTCGGCCATAACTCTCTCGTCTTAAGTCCGAATTGGATGATTCAAAAGGTTGTGGAAAGCTAACACATAGGGCTATAACTTTGGTCTTTTAAGTGTTTCCAAATTCACGATGAATCGTGGTAGAAATCTGGCTGGAAGTTGCTGCCAGTTTTGTGATGTTTTTTCGAGTTTGCTGGAAAAATGGCTAAGTGTGAAGCTTTGGCTGTTGATTTTCGTGGCAGCTGAAGGCTTGAAGCACCAGTGCGGGAAGGCGTGGTTCCTGGCGAGCTGAATTGCTTGGAGGATGGCGAGGCCATTGAAAGCGTGGACTGTCCAGGCTCAAAGGCATGAGTTTGCTCTGATTTCTTCACTCAACTTCCAAGCAATGAAGGCATGAACAAGGAAAGCCTGAAGGCGTGACGAAGCAACAAAGGCGCATCTCCATTGTACTAAAGGCGCTGGAAAGCTGAACCATTTCTTCAAGCTTCGAATTTGCACAACTTGGGCTGATTTTTAGTCACTCTTTTTAGAATACACTTATGTAATACTTTATACATTTTTAGTTAGCGTATTAGTTACAGTTCTACTCTTCTATATATAAGAGATGTAGCTAATGTAAAAGGGAGACTTTAGATTCCGGAGATTATTTTTCATTCCATTAGTTAGGTTTTGATTTTGGTAACAAACTTTTGAGAGCTGGAGGGCGGGAATTCATTTGAAGATCTACTTTCTCTCTCTAGTTTCTCTCTCTAGCTTTTGAGCTCCATTTTCTATTCCGATCAAAGATTTGCTTCGATCATTGTAATTCTCATATCAATTAAGGAAGCTCTTGGAAGAATTCAATTGGTAAACTCTTTCCATTTATTGAAAATGAATTGTTTCAAGTTCCAAATTGTTGATCGTGAATTGGTAATGGAGTTCTATGGTTAAATCTCTCATGTTCTAGAGTTTCAACCGGTTAAATGTATAATTAGACTATGCAAAGCTATGCAATTGACATAATTCCTTAAGGATGAAATCATATGTGATTTTAATGATTGAATCTTGTTGAGTATCATGAATTCACACTTTTATTGAATGAATTGAACTTTGATTGTGGTCGCCATGCTGAGTCGAAATGAGATTTTACCAATATCTGTGAGAATTGCGTGAGATGAGAACTTGAAAGTGATTTCCTGAGTCTTTACACTTGTCTTAGCAGATCAATTCATTACTGAGATTTAGGCCTCGCCATGGGAAACTTCGAAGGAATGAAACTTTAGGAAAAAGTGTTGAAGAAACTCTTTGAGATAGCAACGAAGGCATTCATACCTAGGTCGGGCCTCGCCATGGGAGTTCCTAGGAATTGCATGTTAGATTTGCTAACTTTGGAGAGTTGAGGCATTGCGGGTTGAATCCATTCTACTTAGGCCTCGCCATGGGAAAAGTGGAATGTTAAGGAGTATAGAAAACACTGTGGTCACCATGCTAAGTGTTAGCTAGCCTCCTGGGCAATAGAGATCTCCTCATTGTTTTACTTGTGTGTCAAGAGCATTGCAATCATGGCCTAATGTGCATTCAACTGGTGGAAATACTCTAGAGCATCCACTCTCTTCCTGTTTTTACACTTTATTTGTTGCATTTGATTCTTTACTAGTTAGTGTTTAGTTTTGTTTCTTTCGTGACAATCTGAGAGCAAATTCTGAGTTCTTGAACCATCCCCTTCCCTGTGGATACGATCCCTCTCACTACTACTACATTAGTAGTTTAGGGTAAAATTGAGCTGATACGACTTTAGGCTATCAAAATTGTTCATTGAAGCTTCATGAACTCTCAATGTATCTTCTTGAGCCTCCAAAGTAGCCTCTTGCTTCTCAAGGGTTGTATCCAATTGAGCACACCATCTCTCATTCCCTTGAATTCCTTTGTCGGCCTTCTTCATTAGTTCATAGAGCATATCCTCCAATGATTGTGTTCTTTCTTGCACGGGATGCAACTCATTGCTTTGTTCTTGGTTTGACCAGTTCTCTTCATAGCTTGGTTGACATTCAAAATCCATGACTCATAGTGTGTACCATTTTGTTCACCACTCCCCCAATATCTATCCTCTTGCCCACACCAATTTTGGTTGAAAGCCTCTTGATGAATTTGAAAGCTTCCATATTTGTTGGACTCCACATTTAACATGCAATGGTTAGTGCGGTGATCGCCTTGGCACAACCTACAAGATAATATATCATCATAGCTTGTAGAAGCTTTTATATCATTTACCAAGTTGGTCACATTGGCCACTTGAGCCTCAAGCATAGAATATCTATCATTAAGGTCATTATCATTCAAGCATGAAGTGGTGAAAAATATTGAAGGTTCTATTTGCACACATTCATTAGTGTCCCAAAAATCTAGGGAAGAAGGATTCCCAAATATGCTAGGTGTTGGTCTAATGTCATCCACCCCATTTGATGGGTCAATATGATAAGAATCAAGAAAGTCTCCGAACAACCTAGGCATATTTGTACAAATCTCAACACAAAACAAAAATAAAACTAAAAAAGAAAGAAAACACAAGAAACAAACCTACACAACATTAAAGTTAAATATTTACAACTACTCAACACACAAAAACACAAATCCTAAACTCAATTGCCTCCCTGGAAGCGGTGCCAATTTGATAGCGGTTTTGGAGCTAGGGTCAAAAGCTAAGGATTAACCAAATCAAATAAATTTATAACCCTAATCCTCATGACATTTAAGGTGCATCAAGACACCGACGTTTTATAGCTAGAGGAAGTAGGGGTTGAACCCACAGGGAGGGGATGAGGTTATGTGATTAGTGTAAATGTGTGTGAAGTAGTGAGAGACAAACAAAGACAATGTAAACTAATCTAAACTACCAACTAGAATAAAGAACAAATAAAGAACAAATGCATTAAGGACAAGGAATCATGCAATGAAGTGTACCCTTGGAGTATTGGTTTTCCTTAACGATAGTGTTTTATGTGGTTTACAAGAATGGGTTAACAAACTAAGAGTGTGACAACATTAATCAAGTTCCATTTTTATGGAAAAAGCTAGAACCTTTATGGCGGAGGCAAGGATTTGCCAATTTAGGTCAACCAAAATCCCTATTTCCCCCAAGCTAACCTCCCTCTAATTCTGCTCCTCCTTTATGGCGGAGGCAAGAGCCAAACCTAGTCACTCTTCTGTATGTCACTTCCTAACCTATTCCTTCTTTTATGACGGAGGTAAGGTCTAAATTAGTTCATGCTACCCGAATTCACCAACCCTAACACCTGTATCTCAATGTCCTAACCAATTCCCCCTTTATGGTGGAGGCAAGAAAAGGCTAGCACATATCCACTAATCTACTACCCACATACTAATATACCTTAAGCATTCCTAGTATGGAATGTTAGACTAGCTTATAGTTCCTAATTGTTGATTACCCACAACATAAAATCCACAATAAATCACAAGAATTCAACAATCAATAACCAATCTCCAAGGGCACTAGCAATTTAGCACATCAAAGCCACTAAGAACATCACAATAAATTAATTAAAGCAAGGAATTAATCAAAGAAATACAAAGAGTAGTACTCCCCTTTGAAGATTCAAGCCCAAAGTTCCAAGTTTTCTTTACAAATCAAGTTCTTGAGCCAAGATCTTACATGAGCTCCTCTCCAATTGATGCTATTTACACCAAGAACACACACTAATTGTGTGTTCTTGTGGAGTAGCTAGTGGGAAATGCTATATAATCTAACAAATCTAACCTAACTAAAAGTGGCTAACTCTTCTCTTGTCTTGAGCTCCACCTTCCTTCCCCCTCTTCTTTTTCCTTTTGGCTGCAGTATTCCTCATATATAGGATGGGTTAGGGTTGGAAAAAGGTGTGTTGACCGAGTTTCCGAAGTGCCCTTGAAGTCTTGTCAAAATAGAGCACAAAACAGCCAAAAATGGCCTCCCACGACCACCAGCGGCGTGCCGGTGAAAGCTCTTCGGCGCGCCGGTGCATTCTGTTTTATTCAGAATTTGAAAATTCCAAATTTTCGGCGCCGCTGAAGTTCTCTCCGTCGCGCCATTCATTTGTGAGCCATTTGTCGATATGATCTAGAACGAATTTGGAAAAATTTAAAGCATAAAAGTTGTAGCTCTTTCCCTTAGATTTCCAATGGCACCTGAATCATTCCATTCGGACGTAAAGTGAGAGAGATTTGATCGAAATACTAAATCCTGGCAGATTTCTTCAGCATTTGTTCTTCATCGCCTTTTTGACCTAAATCGTATCTTTCTTGATCTTTCTCAATCTTTTCTTATCATTTTGGCCTCCATGATTAATAACCTTTAAAATGTGTTTTTTTCATCAATCTTTTGCTCCGTTGATCCTCCCATGCCATAACGTCCTACAAATACGTTAAAAACATGTAAAAACGACATAAAAACAGGTTACAAGGACGCACAAGAGGTAAGTAAAACGAATAAAATAAGGTGAAAATCATCACCTTATCAACTACGCTATGCAAAACCTCTATAGTACCTGTGTGAGAGTTTCTGAAAATTTGCAAGGCATAGTTCACGCGTTACTTGCACTGTTTGAATCAGAAAATCTTCCTTCCAGAAGTTTGAAAAATATGCAATGTTGTAGGCTCAGCTATCCTATGTGACATGCATTTTTATTCAGGGATAATAAATTTCTCTCCCTTCCTGAATTAAGTTTCTGGCATAACCTATGTTAAGCAACTCCAAGATAATTTTCTTCATGGAACAGACTCAGCATAAATAACATTTAACCATGCTGTGTCCTCTTGAAGCTGTTAAATCAATTGATGTGAAGGGAAATTTCATGGCGCAAGTTAGGTTCAGCCACGCTGGTTCCTCTCCCATCTTAATCTCAATTTTGAATAAACAAGCATAGGCAGACAACAAGTTTCGCTTAAGCAACATCAATGGGCTTGACTTAAATCTTCTCAAGTTATGTAGCTAACTTTTAGTTACGCCATGGTCAAGGGACTTAATCACTTTTTTCCTAGATGTGTCTATGCAATGTGCGTCATTGATTTCATGAACTAATGCATGCAAATGCTATCATTTACCTCCCTCGCTATTCTTTTTCTCAATTCCTTGATGTCTCCTCATTCTTAGCTCTAATTGAAGTTCTTCTCCACCTTCATCCCTACAATAACACTAACACAAATAAGACTTAGCTACTACATCTACTAACTCAAATTAAAAGAACGATTAAGTGTAAGGTAAAGAGATCTTTGGTTGCCTCTTAAGCAGCGCTAAGTTTATTGTTGTTAGCCCAACTTATTACTTTCTCCATGCTCAATTGTTTGCTTGATCATTTCGACATCTCAATGTCGTCTTCCATTTGCCAAGGTTATCCAAATACCCTAGGTAATGCTTCACTCGCTGCCTATTGACCTTAAATGTATGGCCTTTCTCTTCATTCATGACTTCAAAATTACCATATGGAAATATGGTACTATCGTTTTTGTACCAAAATAAGTAACTTACTCAAAAGGATAAACAATAATACAGCGAGAGTAAGGTCGATCCCACGAGGAACGAAAACACTATTTCTTTTAGTTAATTCAAGAAAATTGTCACAAATAATATTTAGTAATGATTAAACTAAAATAACTAAAACAAATTAATGGAAAGAAATACACAAAATAGAAAAGCCCGGCAAACAAGTAAATTCACATTAACTAATTATCTATCGATCATAGACTCAATGATTAATTAATATCATGAATCAACCAGATATAGACTACCGAGAATCAGCTCCGACGTAGCCCAATTCCTCCTTAATTTATCGATAATTGACAAGAATCAGCTTAATCAATCATGATCAGCATGTCACAATTTATTAACATAAAATTTCCGACTACCAATATAGTAGCTTCACCACTAATTAATCCTATCTACTAGATCCAGTGAAATAATAGGAGATTAATTGGCGCTATTTATATTAATTAAACATGGCCAGTATCTAACAAATCCAAACAATTAATGCTATGCAAAGAGAACTTTCGAAACTCATAAAATATTAATTCTATTAAAACAATTAGGTCTGACGAGTAAATAATAGTTAAAGCTTCATTACTTATATACCAGAAGAACAAACTACTCAAGAAACATAATTAAAGACGAAATTAAACTAAAGAAATAAAAGTAAGAAATACAATACTATCTGGAATTAACCACCATCATTTGCCCGATCGGCAGCTAAGTCTGAAATAGCAACAAACACCAACTGAAAATAAAACCTACGAACTATAAACTACTGCTACCTACCTACTTAAAGCTACGAATTGTTACTGATTAACTTGCTCTCCTTATATAGGAAAAGTAAACTTTATTCTCAAGTAATAAAATCAAAGAATTGTTATTGATTCCACCATGTCGTGGAATATTGCCATCATGCACCTCTGAAAGGTAGCTGGGGCGTTGCAAAGACCAAATGGCATTCTTTTATAAGCAAATGTGTCAAAAGGGCAAGTGAAAGTTGTCTTATCCTGGTCCTTGGGATCAATTGCAATCTGATTATACCCAGAATATCCATCCAGAAAACAGTAGAAGAAGTAGCCAGCAATTCTATCCAACAATTGTTCCAAGAATGGAAAAGGGAAATGGTCCTTTCTAGTTTCCTTATTTAGCTTCCTATAATCCATGCAAACTCGCCAAGCATTTACCACTCTTGTTGCCAGGAGTTCATTAGCCTCATTTTTTATAACCGTCACCCCTCATTTCTTAGGGACGCACTGGACTGGACTAACCCACTCGCTGTCTGAAATTGGAAAAATCATCCCAAAGTCAAGCAATTTGATAACCTCTTTCTTCACAACTTCCATTATCTGGGGATTTAATCTTCTCTGTCTATCCCGTACTGGCACAGCATTTTCCTCAAGCAAAATCTTGTGCATACATAAACCTGGACTTATGCCTTTTATATCAGCAATTGTCCATCCAATAGCCAACTTATGTTTCCTCAAAACTTCCAAAAGCTTCTCCTCTTGCCAACCTTCAAGCGTTTCATACATAAACCTGGCAATGTCTAATTTTCTCCCAAGAAAGCATATTTGAGATAAGGTGGAAGTGGTTTCAATTCCAACTTTGGTGCCACCACAATGGAAGGTAAAAGCTTTTCATTCCTGCACAAATTCTCACTAGTCCTCACCTCAGTGGGAGTAAAATTTTCGTTAGTCAAAATAGTAGGTTCATGATCATGTTCCCCTACAGTTTCATGCATTTTAACTTCCACCACATCATTTTGCAATTCACAAATTGACTCTTCCAAATAACAACATTCAATGAAATCTTCAATTTCAGCAAGAATTCTCTTATCCTCATCATCTAAATCAAGTTCATCAAAAACATCCTCATAAACACTTAACTCATCAACAATAGAAAAATCATGCATGTTGTTCACATTACTCAAAGAAGAACATGTTATAGCTTTGATAGCAAAACAAGACTCCATATTTAGAGGTTGCTTCATAGCATAGTTTACATCAAAAACCACTTCCTCATTGTTAATTCTAAACGTGACTGTCTTGTTTTTCACACCAATCAAAGCATCACCAGTGGCTAGAAAAGGTCTACCAAAAATGAGAGGAACCTCAGGGTCCTCTTCCATATCAAGTATAATGAAATCAACAGGCAAGGTGAATTTGTCAATACTTACCAACACATCCTCCACCAAGCCTGTAGGAGTCACCAAGGATCTATCTGCCAACTGTAGTGTCACGGCAACTGGTCGAATCCTTCCACTCAAACTCACATTTATTGCAATGGATAATGGCATCAAGTTGATTCCAGCTCCAAGGTCACAGAGAGCCTTTGCAAAATATCTGGTTCCAATCTTACAAGGTATGGTACAGCTACCTGGATCCTTAAGCTTTGGAGGTAATTTGTGAATCATCCATGCTTGACTGCACTCTGATAGCATCATTGGAACTTCACATCTCAAGATTTGTTCCTTGTTTGAAATGAGATCCTTTAAATACTTAGCATATTTAGGCATGGCTGTAACCAAATCCAACAAAGGAACATTGACATTCACTTATTTGATCATATCCAAGAAACGATTGAATTGAGGTCCCTTTTTAGGTGGAGGTTTCTTTCTCTCTGGGAATGGAGCTTTTGGAGCATAATCTGGGAAGTTATAAGGATTGGAATTTTTCGTGATTTCATTTCCCACCCTTGCTGGTATTTCCTTCTTCTCAGACTTATTTTCTTCTTGCTCACCATTCTTCTCAAGTTCCACATCTATCTCAATTTCATCTTTTTGGTCCTCTTCTACATCATCATTCTTGTCTTCTACAGGTTTGCTTCCAGGCAACAATTTTCCACTCCTCAAAGTAATAGCATTGCATGCTTCTCTTCCCTTGGGATTTGGTACTGTGTCACTAGGAAGAGCACCTTTTGGCCTCTGGTGTACAGCATTAGCAAGCTGACTAAGTTGCATCTCGATATTCTTCAAGGTGGCTTCGTGATGCTTCACAGTGGACTCCAAACCTCCAAATCTCTGCTCGTTCTTATCCATCTTTTCCATCAGCTTTTGAAACATATCCTCCACATTTGGCTTCTTTTGTTCTGATGTGCTAGCCTGATTATCAAAGCCAGGAGGTGGTTGATTCATTGCTCTCCTTGAGTCATTACCTTGATATTAATTTCCTCATTGGTTCTGCTGTTGATTCCAATTGCCTTGGTTTCCACCATATTGTCTGTTACCTCCATAATAATTGCTCCCAGAATAGTTCCCACCATATTGGGGTTTGTTACTGTAATTGTTCACATACTGAATGGATTCAGTAGTGATTGCACATTCATCCGTGTGGTGTTCTCCCTTGCATAGTCCACATGAAAGTACTGGGGCTTTTGTTTGAGTAGCCTTTAAAGTCTGCACCTGCTTTGCCAATGCTTCAAACTTAGCATTAAGTGAAGTCTCCTCATCCACATCAAGAACTCCTCTCTGTTTCCTAACATGTGGCTTTCTAGTCTCTGGAAAAAGGTATTCATCCTCAGCTATCTGGTTAAAAAGTTCACGCACTTCCGTCACAAATTTGTCTTTAAGTGCTCCATTAGCACAAGCTTTAACCATTAAAGATGAAGAAAGTATTTAGCTCCCTAATTTCGCCCAAGTCATGATTGGGGCATTGCCTAATCAAATCATTAAATCTCTCCCAAGCTTCTCGAAATGACTCACTGTCTTGTTGTTGGAAGTTCATAATTTCCAACCTTCTCTTTTCAAGCTTAGCTGGAGGGAAGTACTTAGACAATAACCTTTTCTGTAGATCATCAAATGACATTCCAGCATTTGCTCCCCCAATACTCTTGAACCAATGTTTAGCCTTTCCACGCAGAGATAATGGGAACAAAATTCTGTGAACCTCACCCCTGTCAACTCTTGGCAATTTAAAAGTGCTACATAACCCAAGAAACCAATCAAGATGAGCATTAGGATCCTCGTTGTCAAGACCTTGGAAGAATTGGCCCTGGGTAATCATCGAGACTATTTGTGGAGGAATGTCGTAACTTTCCACATCGATGTCCTGGTGACCAAATCGATTGTCAAAATTTACTGCATAATGGTCCCCGAACCTGGGTGCTTGTACTCCTTGTGCAGCCATAGCTCTTTGCTTTGCTTGATTCCTTAGAGTTCTTTCAAATTTAAGGTTCAATTCAAATTTAGGTTTTCCTCTAGATCTTACAGACCTGGGCATACACAAACAGGAACAGCAAATGATATCAAGAGAACAACCGGATCAATCTATCAACCAAACCAATACAAGATGGTAAAAGCAACAGAATCACACACAGTAATGAAACAAAGAAACTAAATCAAAACAATAACACACACAATCTAAGAACAGAACAACACAGTCAACAAATTCCAGAACCGATTGCCTTCCCCGGCAACGGCGCCAAAAATTGACAGCTTAAAGTCGTATCAGCTCAATTTTACCCTAAACACTAATGTAGAAGCGTAAGTAGGGATCGTAATCCACAGGGAAGGCGTAGGTCAAGAAAATTGAACAAAATTGTTCTTAAAGTCTTAGTCTCGGAATTTAAGTACTAGAAAGAAGGAAAATTCAACACAAAAGAACGAAGACACAGATGCAAAATATATCAACAAGCAAGGATGAAACAAATATCTCAGGATTCTTGTATTGGATGAACACAGGCTTAGTACATTTATGCTATGCAATCAGTAAACAATTAGATGCAATGGGGACCTAAATTGCCTAGAAATCCAAGCTGTGGCCAGCATGGCGACCACACCACTGCTTGTACCCCCAAATCACCATCCTCTCCCATGGCGAGGCCTGAGAATGGTGGTATAAGCTCCGCAAAGTCTCAATTTTCCAAGTCAACTACTCTAACATGCAAAGTCCTAAGAACTCCCATGGCGAGGTCCATCCTAGGGTTTACATATCATCGTTGTTAACACAGAAAGCTTCTTTAACACTTTTTCCTAATGTTTCAATTCATTAACACTTATTATGGCGAAGCCTGAGTCTCAGAATTGATTTGATTACAAAAAACGAGTGCAAAGACTTAAATAATCACAATTTAGTTCTCAATTCAGGCAACTTCGCTAACTTTGATGAATCACTCCTCAATTTAGCATGTCGACCACAACTGAAGCTTGATCCATGCAAAAATAGCTAGGAATTATGAAATTCAACATATGTTTATGCTCAATTCAAATGTGATTTCAATACTCAACAATTAGATCAATTGCATAGCATACAAACTACTAAAACACGTATTCATCCATTAAGAATCCTAAGATATCGTAGATTTAGCCAGAAAACATCTTTCTCATTTCAAAATCACAAATTCCAACATTGATAAGCTCATTCTCACTTAATTGGAAGAATTTACCGATTAAATTGAGAGAATTGTCGATTCCTTTGTCAATTGAGAACAAGAAAGAAGAATCCAGTCCAAAATTCACAATCGGAATTGAGATTGGAGAAGAAATGTTTAGTGAGAGAAAGTAGATCTAGAGAGAGAAAATGAGAATTCTCCTCTTTAAAATCAAAAGTCGGTTACAATATGTAAAAAAGTGAGTAGTGAATCCTCCTTTACATATTAGCTAGCTTCCCTATATATAGAGTTGGGAAAACGTAACTAATACGCAACGTAGAATGTATCAAATATTACAAAAGTGTCCTTAAGGGAAGGAACTAAAAATCAGCCAAAAATGTCAAAAATTCCTAGTTTGAAAAAGTATTCAACACTCCAGCGCCTTTGGTGTTAATTTCCAGCGCCTTCATCGACCTCAGAATCCTACATCGTGCCTTCAGGCTCAGCTTCGCGCGCCTTTGCTGCTCAAGACCCAGGTGAAGAAATCAGAATTACACCACGCCTTCAAACCTTAACGGATCACGCCTTTAGCAACTCAGCGAGCATTCAAGAATCCAGCGCTTTGAAATTCACGCCTTTCCGCCAAAGCGAACCGCGCCTTCATCAACCTGGAATTTCAGAAAATCAGTAGTTCAACACTTAGCCAATTTTTTTAGAAACTCAAACACAAAGTATTTCATGGCAGCAACTTCCCACCAATATTTGATCATGATACACTGTGAATTAAGGAAAAATTAAAACATGAAAGTTGTAACACCATGTCTTAGCTATCCATAGCCATCAAAATCACCCAATTTCGAGCTAAAACGAGAAAGTTATGACCAAACTACTAAAGTGTGACAAAGCTTAAAATCCTATGAAACACACTCAACACTTTGCCATTTGTTTCACAACTCCTCCAACAATTTAGCCTACGACATATCGTAGGCTAAAATTTCATGTTCCAGAATTGGCCTACGACATGTCGTAGGCCAAAACTTCATGTCCACATTTTTGCCCACGACATGAATTTAACTCCTCAAGAATGGCCTACGACATGTCGTAGGCCATTTTTTGTCTTCTTGAGTTTGGCCTACGACATTTCGTAGGCCAAATCCTTCTTGTTCTCGGCTGCTTAGCTCTTCCTATACCAAGTTGTGTGCATTTGTTTGTGAAGTTCATTTTGCAACATGTCAATCCATGACTTCTAATTTCTACCATAAAATTATTCATTTCCAATCCATTTTTTTCACATAACCTTTCATTTGTAGCAACAAATTCTTTATAATATATATTATTTTTCATATTTTACTCTTGTTTTTCTATTCAATCCTTCATAACTTTGTATATATTTACTTTACTCATAATTGTTTTCCCAAAAAGTGGGATTTTAGAAGTTCCCATGTTAAGAATATCAAGTTTTAGATTGAAAATTTAAAAATCTTACTTATGAAATAATTTTGAGTGAACGATTGAACTGAAAGAAGAAAATAGAGAAGAAAAAGTTTTGGAGAAGAGATAAAAGAGAAAATGAAAGATAACAGAGGGAGAATAACATGAGAAAACTTTTATCAATTTATTATTCATTTTTCATAAAAACTGCCCATATACAACCTTAATTCTAAATTTAACCAAAACTTAAATAACCGAAAAATAATCTACATCAAATGTAAAAGATCATAAAACAAAAGATCATGGCAATAGCCTAGCAAAATTTCAACTATCAAGAAAGAATTCAATCAATTGGACTAATTCACAATGTTCTAATTCATTCAGACAACTTATTTAAACAATAATTAAATTTCTTCAAATGGCCTTCAACTAATTTTCGAAAACTTCCATTAACTTTAATTTTAGTTTGAACATCTCAACTTAGTCTATCCAACGCACGCAAAAAAGTATTTAAACAATTTGTATATAAAAAGTTTCTTATTTTCATGAAATGAAGTGTATGCATTTATTTTGTGAGGTGTCTTCATTGTCGTCTTCCATATTTAAGCATCTCTAGTGCTTTCTCTCCTACCTCCTAATTTAGTCGGTGTTCAATTGTCATCCTCTATTTCAACGGCGAAAACAAACAAAATAGGTAAACAGATAGCCGAACGATAAAACGTGAGAAAGTATAACTATCATATTTCAATAGATAGAGAATTTACACAAAAATAAAGAGTGATATCTAAGAACAACAATGGCAATAGATTTGAGGCAAGTAGTTGCAGCTTTTCTCACCATGTCAATGTTTATGGTGCTTGGAAATATGATCAAGAAAGACCATATTGATCCACTACTTGTGATAAGTATTTCTCTAACAAATTTGGTAGAAGTAGTATTAGCTATATGAGTAATATTTTATTTGAGATAATTTGTGTGCTATAATTTTGATATAATGCTGCATTTTGCTTACTTAACATGATTGTTTTATTGCTCTCTTAGATTGTTTGGGAATTAGTGCACAAAATGAGAAAGTTTTATCTATTTGAAAATAAATATAACAATTATCTTTCATAAGATACTTCAAGTCAATTGAAAATAAGATAATTGTTATTTTTTCAAAAGTTTTGTGTTAGTTTGAGGTATAGTCATTTAGTGGAAGGGCTATAATAGCACCATGAAAATTGTAATTTACAAATTTTAAATCATTATTAATTGGTCAAAGATTGTTGTTAAACATATTGATTTGTTATTTAGATATTTTATTGAAAAATTTAATTCTTTCTTTCCAAAAAAGGGCCATTCAATTCAAAGAAAATAACACAAGAAACCGTTTATACTAATATCACAAGAAAATCAAGATATAATTTAGGAAGAAGGGTCATTCAATTCTTTTCCAACCATACAAAAATTATTTTTTTTTCACTCTAAAACTTAATAAAGATTCAATTATCTTACCTCATGATGAAATTAGGGTCCTGTTCTAGCGCTTATTATCATCGAGGTGAGGATTGAGACTTTCGTGAGAGGAAATTAGCTGGCAATGAGAGGCTAAAATTGACGGCATAGTTGAGATGAGCAAATTAGAAGCGGAATAGCTCTGTACAAATAGAAAAAAGGAAAATAACAAAAAGGAGAAAAGGTGGAGAAGAGGTAAAAATGAGAAAAAACAAGACAATACTCTCAACTAGGCATTGCCACAATTCATGAGCCGTCGGTTATGGTTTGTGAACCACCAGACCATAGTTCTAGAGGGGGCGTGGGTGGCCATTTTCGGTTATGGTTTCAGAACTGACTATTCTGATTCTGGTTTTATTATAGTTCTTCACGGTTCAATTTTTTTAAAAAAAAGAATAATACATAAAAGTTTGATATAATTAAAAAATAGCTCATTTTATTATTGAAATAGAAAAATTTGGCCTAAATAATGAATTTTGAATTGGCTATTTACATATATGAATCACTATACAACATATACTAAAACAAAAAAATTGTCATTTATAAGAGTAATTTGATTACAAGTTTATAAAATATAAATTGACCTAAATTTTAATAATCTAAATCTTTAACGTCGATATTGAATGAACCAAATCCATAAACTAGGAAACTCCAGTTGAAGATCCAATACATTGTACTAGTAGTCAGAGGCGGAACTAGAATAAAATTTTAGTGGGGGCTCAATTTAAAGTAAAAAAATTTTGTGCGATCAACTAAATGTATTTAAAAACTAAAATTTTAAATTCATTATTATGAAAATCATAAAAGTATATAAATACACACTATTTGTTAACATTTAATGAAATATTATTTTTTTGTTGTGCGATGAAGAGGTGTAGGTGTATAGCATGTATCCCTTAATTTCAATTCACATAAACAAAATAAGAATTAATTCTAACACCTATAAATTATAATTACTTAAACACCCAAATTTATTTATTAATTTACAAATTTAAATTTTTTAATTAATAAAATTCAAATAACAAAACATTTAAATAAAAAAACTAATTTTAAGAAATACTCAGTAGAGTAAATGAATCAAAGAAAGGAGAAATGGTTTAAATAGAGAATTAAAGATGATATGTGATTTTTTTAAATAAGAATTAGAGAATGAAGAATTTTTAAAGATGTGATTTTTTTTAAAGATGGTATGTGATTTTTTGTTAGGAAAGATACGCAAGACGGCAAGAGTGAAGCCCCATTTTTTTTCTTAACTTAGACGACGTTGCTTTGTGAGAAAAGAATTTTTTTTTTAACAAAAATACGTCAACCCTCCCTTAATATTCCGGCGAACTTGGCGGGGGCTGAAGCCCGTGCCTACCCCTGCCTGGTTCCGCCCCTGCTAGTAGTGCTCATCTCGGACATGTCGTTATCATATTGTAAATCAATTTCATCCGTTTTGTCTATTTCTTGTTCCCTCAAAAATGCCTTATGCCAATCGTCTACTAATACTTGGATTTTTAACAATTTTAGTAATGATCATGTTGGTGCTCATCTAAAATACTCCCTCCCGTGATAAAAGTTTGCTCCATTGCTACGATTGATGCTAGAATTGCAAGAATATGTCTTGCGATAATAGAAAGGGTTGGATAATCCATCTCCTGTCCCTTCCACCATTCTAAATCAGACCACTCATAAGAATCCCTATCTTCACCTCAAAAGTAGATGTTAGATACATATCAAGTTCCGTCTCAGTATCAGATCTTGGTTTTTTTAGTAAAGAATATATAGTTTTACCAAGTTTACATGGTTCTATAAAAAACATTGATATAGTACTAGTAGTACTTTGGAGTTATGCGCTACTAGTAGAACCAACAATATTAGATCTGGTATTAAGAGGAACTTGAATATCATAAATAGAAAAAAATTATTTAAATAAATCACGAGGAAGAAATTTGACATCTCTTATAATCTCCTTAGTATTTTCACCTTCATAATTTGCATTGTGAGAAAAAAATGAATCTACATAATTATTATATGCATTAATATATTCCTCTAAATATTTTTTTTTTGACGTGGATCAAAAGTAGAAGCAATTCAATATGAAATTAAAAATGAAAGTGAAATTCTTGGATAATAATTAAGCCATTTCGTTACATATCATGTATAGGAAAAGATAAAACATTGTCATTTTTATATTGTTGTAAAATACCAACAATATCACATGCAATATGAATAAATAAATAAATAAATGAGAAGTAGGATAAGAAACACTAAATAAAATTTCAGTAGAATCTATAAATATCTTAAAAATTTCTAATAATTTACAAAAAATTTCCCATATATTAGGATGTAAAGCAATATTTTGTACTTCATTTTGCATAAAAAAAAGAACATAACAAATTACTATATTGTGCAAATGAATTCAATAATTTATAAGTTGAATTCCACCTATTAGGAACATCTTTATTGAATCTTTTAGGTTTTCATCCACTTTCTGTACAAAGTTTTACCCATTGTTTCATTAAAATTGGGCATGCCAATAAAAGGCTAATTTAATTATTTAATAGGCATAATATACGTATTTAGTATTTTTAAATCATCTTTTACCACTAAATTTAATATGTGACATGCAGACCTAATATGAAAATAAAATTCACCTATTATTGGTTGACAAAGAGTTATTAAGTTACTCATCAAAGCCGTTTTGGCCGATGCATTGTCAAAACCAATTGAAAAAACCTTTTTATATAAACTATATTCATCTAAAATAACATTCAACATACAAAATGTATTTCTTGCGATATGCCTTGATTCAAAATAGTGCAAAGCAATTATTCTTTTTTGCATATTCCAATTACTATCAATCCGTTGATAAGTTACTCCCATATAAGAATGCATTTGCTATAAATCACTCCAAATATCGGAACATATAGAAATGCAAACTTTTCATTTTAAAAAAAATTCAATTAAATTTTTTTTTCACTTTTATAATTTTTTTCAATTCTATTGTTATTGCTATTCTAGGCATTCTTTTAATTTGTGGATTTAATGCATTTTTGATAATAATGAGTAAATCTTTTTTCGCACCAAAACGAAATAATAAATGTTTTATGGCTATCATTCAAACTAATTCATTTTTATTTTTTCATCAGAATATTTAAAAAGACGAGCAGTAGAAGTAGAGGGAGCAAACTCGGATAATTGTGATTGATTGGTGGGAATACCGATTTCGTGTAGATATTTTGCCTTCAAATGTTGCATCAAAATTCCATACCCCAATCCTTTCTTGAAAGCATGTAATTTGTTTTCAAGACAATAATTGCATTTCGCTTGATTGGTTGTTAGTTGGAATCAAATATTCTTGTGTAGTGCTTCTTGCTTATATCCAATTTTAGTCTTTCTTCAACATTGGGGCTTTCGATTTCTATAACACTAAAAATTTGCATACATTGATTAGTAGCAAATTGTGAGCTACCAACAATATCTCTATTGGAACAATCCATTTTATAGTAAATTAAAAAGTAATTTGAATAAACACAAATAATTAGACAGATAGAACAATAAGTTTATAATAGAAGTATTCAAATAAATAAAATAATTTAAATAATAAAAACTAAAATTACAATTCAATAATAAATAATTTACAAAATAATTAGCTAAAGAATTGAATAAAATAAAATAAATCAATTGAATTTTTAATATAATGACATAAATAAGTAATAATAAGCTAATGATAATAAAGAAAATTAAATAATATAAATTAGAATTGACAGAATTGAGAATTTGAGAACGATAGAAAGAATTGAGAGAGAATTGTGTGAAAATTTTAATTTGGAAGGTTTGAGTATTTATAGAAGAAAAGCAAAAAATTAAATAACTATTGGCATTTCAATGACCAAATTCTAGCCATTGGATAGTTAACAGCCACATTACGGTCGTCAGATGCAGCGGCTATTTAGCTTTTTTTTTTAATTAACTGCCACTTTCAATTGTTGGACTGCCAATGACTAGAATATTATATCAGTAGGATTGTTTCTTTTATAAAAAAAATCAGTGGTTTTGAACCGCCGGTTCACGGATCTAGAACAGGAGAACTATAACTGACCCGTTTGGGTTGATTTTGGTTCATGGTATAGGCTGGGCAAAGGCCAGTTCTAGTTACGAACCAGATCCACTGAACCGGTTACGGGCTGGTTATGGTCATGTGTAATCTCAACGCCAAGAAATTACATGAGTACGTGGGGTTTCTAATTAGTTGGATATGGGTATATAATTGTCAAACCCATAGTAATGAACCAAGTAGGTTAGATAGATATCAAACCCATAGGGTGTGTTTGTTGGTCGGAAATGGCAATGCATAAATAGCAATTTAATATATAGATATGAGATAGTGAAAATTCCATTTTCTATGTTAGGACACATCAAATTAGAGATGGCCAAACCCACGGTTCCGGAACCAGAACTGTGGGTCCCAATAACCGTAACCGTAACCGAACCGCCAATGGGCGGTACGGTTACGGTTCCCACTTTTTTGGACCATAACCAAAACCGCCGGTTCCGATTTCGAACCGTAGAATAAAAACATTTAAATATGCCACGTCAGCATTGTGTTGACTTCACGTGCACCCACCTAAAAAAAAATACAGGCACCTACAAAAAAAAATGCAACGGTCAAATGATCGTTGCAGCAGTTAGGAGCTGATCGTTGCCATGTTGGCAACGGTCCAAAATGTTTTTGCTAAGGAACAATTCTTTTTTTTTTTTGTTAACTTTTTTTAACATTTCCTAATCTATAAATACCCCCTTAATTTTTCATTTTTCCCACACAATTTCTACTCCTCTTCCTCAATATTCTAATTCTCTTCTTCTCAAGCATCAAAATTCAATAAAATTCAATTCTAATTATTGTTTCTATTATAATTATTAGTTAAATTATTTATTATTATTTTTAATATATTATTCTTTCAATTTCTCATTCTTTTTTAATCTTTTTGAAATTTTTTATAAAATGGATAGTTTTGGTTCTTCATCCCAACTAATTAATATTGGTGATGCATCACAATCAAGTCGTCGTCCACTAACAAATCCAAAATCTGAAATGTTTGTGAAATATTTCACAAAATTTTTTGATGCCGATGGAGTTCTTATTAGAGCACAATGCAATTTTTGCGAGAAATCATACGCCTTCAAAATTGGGACTGGATATGGTACACTAACCAAGCATTTGGAGAAAATACATCCTCAAGAAATCGGCCTTCAAAAGTCACAAGCGCAATTAACGGGTTTTGCTCAACAAGGTTCTTCTTCTTCTACTAATTTAAATTTATTTAAATTTAGTGGTTCAAAATAGTGAGATGGTATAGCTAGATTTGTTTGTGCACAACATTTACCATTCTGATTTGGTGAAAAACCAAATTTTGTGAGATTAGTACAAGAAAATGCAAATCCACAAGTTAAACGTGTTCCTAGAACAACTTTAACACGTGATATTAAAAAAATTTATATAAAAAAAATACCTTATCGGAATATTTTTTAAAATTAGATTCTCGTGTTTCAATATGTTCAGATATTTGGAGTGATCACTGGCAAATGAATAGTTATATGGGTATAACTTGTCATTGGGTAGATTCAAATTTGTTTATACAAAAAAGAGTAATTGCATTTAGAATTTTAAATGATTCTCATTCGGCCATAAATATATTTAGATTAATTAGTATTATTTTAGGGGAATATAATTTGAATGATAAAATTTTTTCAATTGGTTTTGATAATGCATCGGCTAATAATGCATCTATTGTAGAATTAAAAAATATTTGTGCACCAATTTTAGGTGGGAAATTTTTTCATATTAGATGTGTATGTCATATTTTAAATTTATCCGTTCAAAATAGTTTAAGTGCATTAGAAAGTCATATTAAACCAATTAAAGATGCAATTAAATATTTGATCGGACATCCAAGTTTAATGAAAACATGGGCAAAATATTGTATACAACATGGACAAAAGCCTAAAAGATTTAAAAAGGATGTTCCAAACCGTTGGAATTCAACTTATGATTTACTTTGTGATTCTTCTAAATATAGTTCATTGTTATGTAATTTTTTCATTGATAACTCTTATCTTGGAATTGTATTACTTCCTAATCATTGGACTTCTTGTTTAAAATTGTTAGAAGTTTTAAAAGGTTTTAAGGATGCTACTTGTATATTTTCACGTGTGTATTATCCAACTTCTCATTTATTTTTAGTTGAAGCATGTAACATAGTTGGTGTGTTAAAAATGCACATAAATGATGAAACTTTGACGCAAAGTATTATTCACATGTTAGAAAAATGGCTTAGTTATTATAAAGAAATTCCAATTTTATATTTACTTGCTATTGTTCTTGATCCTCGTTTTCAATTTCAAGGTTTAGACCAATATTTGAAGTTTTATTATAATACGTTAAAAGAATGTTTTCCATTAGATCCGAACATTATGCAATTACAATTAAATGTAAGTAGATACATAAATGAGACTAAAGATGTGTTAAATGCATTATATGAAGAATATTCTTTTAATTTTCAACAACAAGTTCCTACTAGTAGTACCATTAAAACTAACAGTAGTCACAATAGTTTTTCAACTTCAAATATTGGATCTTCATCTTTCTTTATCCTTCATGGTTTAAAAATGTTTCAATCGTTAAAAAAACACAAGGGTACTGCTAGTTCGGAACTTGAGGAATATTTAACCACTTCTTTTGATTTTAGTGATAACAAGTTTGAATGTGATAGTATTGAGAACTTCAAAATATTGGAATGGTGGAACAAAAGACAACGATGTGCCCCGTCATCGCTTCGATAGCCAAAGAGATTTTGGCAGCCTCGACATCAACCTTAACCGTTGAATAAGCTTTTAGTCAAGGTGGCAATATTTTGGATGAGACCCGATCGCGTTTGAGCCCCATGTCCTTGGAGATTCAAGCTTTAGTAGATGATTGGACTAAAGCCGCTTATAGAGAACAAGAACAAGATATAAAAGAAGATTTTGATTTAGATTTAGACGCCACCACCGATGGAAGCTCTACTTGTACAACTAATTCAACTATCACCAATGCCGATAGAGCCAATAATGAAGATGCCGACGCCGACGACTACTATTAGTTTATTAAAATGAAGAAAAATTTCACATTGTACATTTTTAGATTCTTGAAAATTTGAAATAATTTATTATGTTTTTCAAATATTATCATTTCCATATCTATATATTCGTTTATATAAATTAATGTCATAGTTTTATTTATATACACTATAGTTGTATTATTGTATATCATAATATATTTTGCAATTGTATTATTGTACTATTCAAATTTAAAGTTTAAACCATCAATTATGAATAAAATTTAGTAGTTTCTTCATTTATTAATTTCTAACTTGTAAATTTATGATTTAAAAATCTTAACTTGTAAATTTGTCTATCCAATGAATAAAATTTAGTAGTTTCTTCATTTATTAATTTCTAACTTGTAAATTTATGAATTAAAATTCTTAACTTGTAAATTTTTTTATCCAATGAATAAAATTTAGTAGTTTCTTCATTATGAATAAAATTTAGTTTACAAGTAGTTTAAACCATCAAATTATGAATAAAATTTAGTAGTTTCTTCATTTATTAATTTCTAACTTGTAAATTTATGATTTAAAAATCTTAACTTGTAAATTTGTCTATCCAATGAATAAAATTTAGTAGTTTCTTCATTTATTAATTTCTAACTTGTAAATTTATGATTTAAAAATCTTAACTTGTAAATTTTTTTATCCAATGAATAAAATTTAGTAGTTTCTTCATTTATTAATTTCTAACTTGTAAATTTATGATTTAAAAATCTTAACTTGTAAAATTTTTTAAAATTCTTAATTTGTAAATTTTTCTATCCCAATGAATAAAATTTAGTAGTTTTTACATTCTAACTTGTAAAATTTAGCATTTCTAAGTTGCAACTAAACTACTAAAATCTAAGTACCTAAAATTTAGTATTTCAAAATCAAATTCGGAGGTTGAAATTAAAATTCAAAATCGAATTCGAAACGGAAATAAAATTGTAACCGAAACGGAATCGTGACGGAACCGGAATCGGAACCGGGACGGAACCGGAACCCTGGCCATGCTTACATCAATTGCAAACAATAACGGGAATATTTGAAAGTACAATATAATATTGAACACATAATTTTTCTAATTTTTTTTAAATTATAAAAATGTATAACAAACCTACGCACAAAATATTAGTAGATTATAGATTATAATAATAAAGGTATAAAAATATTACTTACAGTCTGATTGAAATTAGATAAAAAAAAATAGAAATAACGATAAAAAACTCATATTTAATATTTAGCTACACTAATGTTTCTATATTTTTTGATAAAAAAATAATTAAGAGGAAAATTATGAAAATCTTATTTTTCTATTTTTATTTTTTTATTTATTTTTTAACCTAAAGAAACTTGAATTTCTTTTATTTAACTTTTACAAATTTATTTTCTCTATTTTTGAACTGTCCACCATTGATATAAAATTTATATTACCACTCGTATCTACTTTCTAAATAAATTAACAATTTTTTTAAATGTTTAAATCCAAACAAGAATGAAGAGGTGAGAGAGAAAATGACATTTAACAATTAAAAAAAGAATTAAAAATTATATTGTGAGAAATGAAGAGTTTTTTAATTTAAAATTAATCTCTTTTGCATGAAAATCTCAAAATATCACCATCCAGGTGATTTTCAAATAACCTCTAATAAAATGTCTATTTTTTTACTAAGATATCTGGCTAACAAACACAATCCCATATACAAATCCAAACTCATGAACCAAATAGCCCCTAGTCATTATTTGTACTCTTTAAAAATGTTATATTAGAATGCACGTGTTTGTTTGCAAGGCAAAAAATATATAAAACATAAATAAATGTACTGCCAAACTTCTTTTATTTCAAATTTATGTTTTTGCCCAATTTTTTTTTTTTTTTCATGGCTAGAAAATCTTGGGATAGATCACTTTATAATGTATAGCCAAACTCGCTTTGTTAAAAAAATTTATTTTGGTTTACAAAGGTAGCAGTATCTTGGATAGATTTAAATAGGACTAATTTCACTTTTTCTCTTAAACTTCTCTTTTGAACAATTTGCAGTTAAGAGTTATCGATTATTATCACTTTCCGCCTCTAATTAAGTTTTGTTTCGAACATTTGGAAACCAAAAGGAACCAAATTATTGTAATTTTGTACACTAATAATGAAAGTAGATTCATAATCTGTGGGTACCTACGATGCCACTATTCCCTCTTCATAGTTAAAATTAACTTTAAACTTTAAAACTCAAAAACAAAATGCATGTATGGATATATTTTCCTGAACTTGCATTAATAGTATAAGTAATTATTTTTGATGATTTGCACCCTCTCGACCAGCAGGTTTTCGAAATTTGGAGTATGCATAGGATGTAAGTGTGTGAATAAATTTTATTGAAACTCATATTTTTGCTCAGGTGCTCTTATAAGTTAGAATAAAAATACATTATAATTTATAGGGCGATTTTAGCCCCTTATGGTTAGTGATAATCACTCTATCACTACCTCGTGGTTTCAAAATACCCACATAACCCCCTCGTGTTTCGAACTAATGTGGAAACTCGACGGAATCTGTTAAATCTAACGGAAATGAGTAATTTTACTATAATACCCTTAAATTCATTCCCAAGAAACACGAGTGGGCTCAGTCAATGTCCAGTGGGCATTGACTGGACGAAATTTCGTCGAATTTCAGTTTTGGGCAGCCACAAATTTTACTATTCATCATCTTCTCAAAATTGTGAAATCGGTTTTCTTGGATTCTTTGGAGCAGACCACCGAAGGAGCATACCATATATATCTCACATTCCTATTTTAAGGGATAAATCTGGGTTTGCTTGGGGGTTTTCAGATCGGAACTTGGTGGGTTTTTCCCGGCGGTTCTCCCACCTCGTTTCTTCCTTGGTTCATCACAACTTCAAGGCTTTTTTCAATGCCTAGCTCTATCTTGGAGGATTAACTACTTTGAGGTTGGTGATTTCATTATTGGAACTTATTATCAGATTGTTGTTGGTGTTTGTTGTTCATGGTTGGCTGAAGAAGAAGATGAATAGTAGCCTTAGGTTTGATTTTGAGTTTCCGACAAAAAACAAAGGAATCAGACTCAATTTTTCTTATGTGGGGCCCCGCTGCCACCTGGCTAATTCCTATTGGTCCACATGGGATAAATGGCTGACGAAGCATCCACGTAAGCTCCACTTCAGCCGCTCCAATTCAGATCGTAATAAAGGCTGCAAGATTCTTTAGCAGGAGCAACAGAACTGGTTTCAAATAAATTGTTTCAAAGAAATTGGGAACTAAAATTGCCGCCTATAACTTTGTTTCTACTTTGAGAAGGTTTGGAAGAATTGAATCCACATAATAAATTGTTGAGATGATGGTGGTGGTGGGAGGGGAAGGTAGTGGTTGGGGTGGCGACAAGAGGGAGGTGGAGGTATGTAGAAGTGAATAAGATAGAGTTTTGCTTAATTAAAAGATAAAATATTTTTTGTATTTTTTAATTTGATAAAATAGAGATAAGGGTGAAACTAACAGACACGTAGGATTGTATACGTTAAAATTTTAAAAAATTTGTCAAATGTTTTAAATTAGACAAAATTTGTAACATTGGAGACTCCTCTGGTCAAAAAATAATATTGGGGACTAAATTTGCAATTACTTGTAACATTAAGGACTAAAATTGTCATTCGCCCTTTTACAAATCATCATTTCTTTTGACATTGAACAACATATTTTTTGAATTAACCTTCATTCACCCACCACTCCTCCCTTTCTTCTTTCCTGTTTCTTTTTTAGTTTTCCTTTTTCTCATTTTATTTTTCTTTTTTTCTAGTTCTTCTTCTTTCTTTTTGTTTTTTTTATTCTCTTTCTTTTTCTTTCTTTCATTTTCTTCATTTTGTTTTCCCCTTCTTTCCTTTTTTTTTCTCTTTCTTATTATTTTTTCCTTTTTTTTCTTTTTCTTTCCGTTCTTATTATTTTTTCATTTTTTTCTCATTCTTCCTCTAGTTTGTGCATATTAATTCTATTATTTCTTTTTCTCCTTTTCTTATTTTAATTCTATGCATTTTTATTCTCTTTTACCTTTTTTCATATCAATTATTTTTCTTTCGTTTGTTCATGCATTAATTCTTCTTCTTTTTTTCTATAATTACATTAAAAGTTTGATAACTAAAATTGATATTAATTTTGAAATTATCTAATAATTCTAAAATCTACAAGGGTGAAAACTCATATTCATATCTATGAATAATTATTCATAATTTTCTGTAGTAAAACAAACTTTTTTTCCCAAAATTATTATCCCATATCTCATAAATTTCTCAAAAGATAGATATTTAGAGAAAAACAAACTCTCCAAGATAATTTTTAAAAATAAAACACACTCATCTACTGTTTTGCACGGTCGAGTTGGGGAGAGAAGATTTGTGAATAAAAAAAAAAAAAAAAAAAAAAAAAAAATCCAAAATAGAAGAAAAAAAACAAAAAAAAAAATCAATTGGACTGTTCTTATCGTGAATAAAAAAAAAAGATAAGAAAGGGAAAAAAACAAATCTATAATTTGTGCAAAAATAATACATTTAAAATAAGAAAACATTCATGGTAAAGAACAAAATCTACAAAAAGTCAATCACAGTCATATGAAAAACAAATTATAATCAAAATCCAAAATGTGAAAGTAAGATAAATTAAAACAATTACATCAAAACTTACCACCTAATAAATAAAGATTCAAATTTTTGAATCCAATATATCTAAGTTTGATATCCAAAATACACCAATTATCACTATTAAATATAAGATTAAAATCAAATAGACTTAGAATTGAATCAAATAGATTTAAAATTGAAACTTAGTCAATCTAGGATTGAATGCCAAACTACTACATAAAAAATCAAAATAAAAAATAAGGAAGAATAATACTCAGTCGAACCAAAAAAAACTGAAGAAGGAAGAAACAATAAAAAGAGAAAGAGAAAAAAGAAAAAAAAGGAAAAAAAATGAATTAAAATTGATACGCACAGTAAGAGAGAGAAGAAATGAGAATACGAAGAAAAATGAGAAAAAAGAGGTGAAAATATAACAGGAAGAAGGAATAGAATAAAGAAAGAAGAAGGAAAAAACAAGGAAGAAAGAAGAGAAGTAAAGAGAAGAGGAAGAAGGGAAAGAAAGAGGAAAAAGAAGGAAAAATAAAAAAGTTGGAAGAAAATGACAGACGGTGTTCTGTTTAAACGAGAGTATGGATGGAAATTTTAATGTCGTCATTAATAAACTTCCTTTCTATCTAATTTTTACTTGATGTCAAAATACAAATCGGTAAGTGGTACATTTTTTGAAATATACGGGGGTAATAAAGAAATGTGGCAAACCACATGGAGGTTTTTAGTAATTAGTCAATAAAAAATAAATAACTCTTAATTTAAGGGTATTTTTTTGTAATTAACTTTTAATTAAACTCTAAAAATAAATAAATTAAAAAAAAACTCAACTGAATATTAAAATTAAAATTTTAATAATTTACTCAGAAACAAAATAAGGCTACAAATATAATTTTACATAGTTCTATTTTATTTGCATGTATTGTAACATATACATCAACAATTGTAAGGATAGACAAAGATATTCAAAATAGATATCTCGAAATAATGTAAATTGTATAGCTTCTCAGGAGAAGAAGTAATGGTGAACATGCAAATCAAATATTTAGTAAAGTCAATTCATTCACAAACAAAATAAGATTGCAAATGCAATCTTACATCATTCTATATTTTATTTGTATGTATGGACAAGACACATCAACAATTGTAAGGATGGACATGAATATTCTAAATAGATATCTCAAAATGTAAATTTTAATGGTTTTTGAGGAGGAGAAGTGGTGCAGACACAATCCAATATTAGCTAAGCACTTGAAACTCTAGAAAAAGAATCCAGTAATTAAAGTTTTGCTTGCATTGAAACATTTATTTTGTGTGCAGATATATGGAACATATAGATTTTATCTGCATTCATTTGTTTCTTTTAATTCTTACTTTAGATGATGAAAATTATCATATATATTTAGGCTTATAACCACTGTTAAATAATTATCAATCTCTATTGGTCAATAGAATATATTATTGTGTTTTATTTTGTAATTAATTTTTCTATGCTAGATGCGAGACATTTAACTTGTAATTGATATAATTTGTAATTGATTTTTATTGAAGCTTAAAAGAGTACATTAGCAAAAATATGAGTTTGAATATAATTTACCCAGAGACACTTCCATCACATGTAAACTCCAAATCTCAAATTCCAAACCTGCAGGTTTAGAGGGTACAAATTATCTAAATTACTTACACTATTATTGTGAGATTAGAAAAATATATCCGTACATATATTTTGTTTTTGAGTTTAAAATTTAATATCCATTTTCTTTATTAAAAGTAGATTGTCAATCATCTTATTCACTTAATTGACTTCATTACTTGAGCTTTCAATAGCTACATTTGCATTAAGAACTTTGAGCGGCATAGGCAATGTAGAGTTAATTGAAGAAATAGAGGAATTAAGAAATTGATAGATATGATTTTCTTTACTTAAAAAAAATTCATGTGGATAAGATGGATTGAGAATAAGGGGTATTAAATGAGACTAAGAACGTTTACTAATTGTTTACAAATCTTCATAATAACGATTATCAAAGGCCCAAACTTTAATGCACTAGAATTCATTAGAATTCATGTTATGCTCCTACTTCTCTCTTCAAAAATATCTTCTCTAAACTAATCACCTTCTCTATCAACCACTCAAACATCACCCACTATCAATCGGTCCCCACTTCCAATCAATCCTCCTACACTAATCATCAGATTTTCTTTAAGCTGATTATCTACCTCTAGTAGCAGATTGGATATCAGATCGGGTATAGACTCGGCCTTCCGGAGCCACCAATCGCCAACCGTCGTATCGAATCATAACTCTCCGGCAAGGGAAGAACAGCCCCAACTACCGATCCAGGGAACCAAAGGAGGTAGCTCTTTCTCAACAAGTTGACCTCATAAGCTCCACTATTTCAAGTCTCATGGAGGTCTACACTCGACCTCAACAATCTGAAGCTCCGGGTAAAAGCCCATTGGAAGAAAGCTTTCACCGGGCAATTACCCCCTCCCCTGCTCCTACTGCTTAGACTACTCTCAGAACTAGTCTCACCACTGCTGCCACCTCACTTACGGGTCCGAGGTCACTTCGTCTCACTCAAGGCCCAGCCGCTTTCCGCTTCCACCCAAGCTCCTTCCCACACCTCATCCACCAGTTATCATATAGAAGGAACTCCAAAGCCATAGCTGGAACCCATAAAAACCACAGCTTAACTGTAAGAGCTAAATCAATGGAGGCCTTACCAAATAGGAAACAAATAGAAGCTGACCCTCGTCCCCTTTCCTCTACGGCAACAATGGAAGTAGCAAATCCAACTTCTACACATTGCCCCAAATCGACTGACCCTAAGTCATCACGGAAGCAAGAACATCACTTGCCTCGTTCGTGTCAGGACGCTGTGACTGGTCCTAGACCGACTACAGACCAGCCGAATGTCCAAGCCGATGCTTCCTTCTCCTTAGTCTCTCTCGCTGCCTTTGCTGAGAAAGCTCCGCCTTTAACTACTTACAACCTGCTCTCCTATTAACTGTGGAGGAAGAGGAGAATCTCGCAGCTCATTTCAAGCTCACGCTAGTAGGGAAATTTTCCTGGGGCAGACCTCAAATAGTTACGATTAGGAAGGCACTAATAACTGCAGGCATCAAAGCCGTAGTGCATTCGGGATTGTTAGATCACCGACATATTCTACTGAAGTTCGAGGTGGAAGAGGATTTCCAACGAATGTGGTTGCAATCTACTTGGAATTGTGCTGGATTTCAAGCTAGGATTTTCAAGTGGTCAAGGGACTTCAATCCAAATACGGAACCCTCAGTGGTTCCAGTGTGGGTTCGTTTTCCTCTGTTACCTCTACATTTGTTTAATAAAGCAAAGTTGTTTGCCCTTGCGTCTTGTGTTGGCAAACCCCTAAAAATCGATTTAGCCACAGCTTCGGCAGAGTTTTTACATAGACCTAGCGAAGCGCGTGTTTGCGTTGAATTGGATATGTTACAAGAACCTCCTACACGGATTTGGATAGATAGTGACGTATCAGGTTACTGGCAGGTGGTGGAACTGGAAAAAAAACTGTTTTATTGTTTCAAATATAGGAAGCTGGGACATAGTCTAGACCATTGCAATCCAATTCGAACTAAAAAGACGACAGCTTTGAAACCCTCTAATCCTCCCAGGGCTCAAAAGGTCTGGACCCAACGACAGAGGACAATTCCCACCCAGCTTGGTCACGGCCTCCAGGGGAGTACAGTGAAGGAAACTCCAACAGTGGATAAAGGGAAACGCATTGTGAGCAATGTGCATATCATAAATGAGGACGTTAAAGTCGCAGACTTGCCAGAAACGTCCAGCAAGATACCATTATGCTTTCTAAATGTTAATTCTATCAAGGTGCATCCAGTAGTTCAAGACCCTCAACAGATGGAGGGAGAGAGAGAAGGTGCAGCATGTGTGGTTTCAGAACAGCCGGACCAGGTAGTGCAAACCCTTAATGAGGATTTAGAAACCCATGAGAGGCCAGCCTCAACCAACAAGATATCTCCATGTCCTCGACCCATGGAAGTAAACTTCAGCAACGATGCTAATATGGATTTGGTGGCATTTGATCAAACGGAACAAGGAATAGCAGTCCCAATTGCAATAATTTACCCAGAACTTATTCCTCCTGTTGTCCCGTTTTGGATTCCTGAGGTGTCTCTCAACTGATTGAAAAATTAAGCAACCTGAGGGCCCCGTCCGATCTGCACCGAACAAAGTCCTACCCAACTTCCAGGAGAAATGGGAATGGTGAGGCCATAACTGTTATACCTAATATGGCCACTGATCAAACTGAATGCAGTGCTCTTGAAGAGTATTATGGACGTTCTAATGTCAACATGGAGCTGATTGTAACTGACTCGGATGCTGAGGATATGATACCAGAAGGCCAAGTTTCTTTGAAGAAAAAGAAAAAAGGTAAGTGTAGAGACAGAATAATATATCAGACCAGAGGGGAAATTCGGAAAAAATGACAAACTAGAGAAGAAACAAAAAAGAAGGAGAAATTTGATATAAAAGATCGGCTGTACTTTTGGGATTCTGATTCTCCTCATGTAGCTTACTAGCTAGATCAATACCCAATTGCTGCTGGAATGTGAATGATTTTGTGTTTATTTGCTGCTTTGGTTTGAATTGGGTGTGATGAGGATTGTGGAAGGAGGGTGCATGCAGGGGAAATGCTGTCCAAATTCATGGCAATTATGAGAACTATTTCAAATGTAGGGTATCCAGACTTTGTTGGTTTGGGTCTGGAGCTACCTGTTGCTGAAATTAACATATACTGCTGGGGAGACACTATCATTTGGAAAGGTGCTTATGGGGATGTTTTGTTATATGAGAAAGTGGAAAACTACAAGGTGGTTGTCTGACTGCGCTTTGTTGCTATCTGATGTGGCATTATTCAAATATCCCCTGATCAAAGATGGAATAAGTCAAACATAATCCAAACCAACTTCCGAGATTTAAGGAGAAAGAGCTGGAACCATTTGAACGGTAAAGTAATGGTATTTAATACATTTGATTGAGATATAATAGGATCTAGGAGATTATTATCAAGGGAATTACTAACTTAAGCATCGGAGTAGAATCCCCGGGGAACCACCCGGGGACTTTGCTCTAACGCTATTCTGTTTTACAGATCAAGTTGGTGATTATTGCTGGAGCTCGGTCGTTTCTGCTCGGTACATTCGTAATTTACCCGACGTGCAAATTTGAGCTTCATCAATTGGCGCCGTCTGTGGGAAACGAATAAAAGGTTCTCACCAGAATGTTGTATTTGGATGGCGAATACAAGATCGATGAGAGGAAAGGGTCAGACTGTCCGACAGGAGGAAAGGAGACCGTCCTCACCATCTCATCAACGAGATCTTAAGAAGTCACAACAACGGGATAATCGCATTACCCCTGAGATGATGAAAATATTTGCTGAACATTATGATGAAGTGGAAGTCATGGTGAAAGAAGCCCGGAAGAAGAAAGAGGAGCAAAAAAAAGATCAGGGAAAAGCACACTTGGTGATCAACGGTGAGTCTGACGGAGAGAATGAGGGAAAATCTGAGACTCAGCCTTTCCCTCAAACTGGAGGTGGGGAAAATTTTAATCGGGAGATAGGCAATAATCCTGGAAAGAGAAGGCCCAGAAGGGAGAGTCCCTTGTCAAGGGAGATCATAGATTTTCCTCTGCCCCCCCGCTTGAAGTTGCCACAGTTACAGGCTTATACCGGGGATTCGGATCCTAATGATCATATTCATAGATTTGAGTCCACAATGGATTTCTTGAAGGCCCCAGAGGAAACAAAGTGCCAGGCATTTCCTACCACCTTGGAAGGAAAAGCCCGTCTCTGGTATGAAGGTTTGAGGCCAAGGAGTGTGGATTCGTTTTCTCAACTGTATGATCTCTTTTTCAACCGTTTTTTGCAACGAAAGAAGTTTGATAAGTCTACGGCAGAGTTATTGAATCTCCGTCAAGGAGATAATGAATCCCTTCGGACTTATATGGGGAGGTTTAATGATGAAAGTTTGCAAGTGAAAAATTGTTCTGAGGATGTTTTAGTGGGAGCATTCCTTAATGGCTTACGACCCGGGCGTTTCTATACTAAAATGGCTACTGAGCCACCGGGTGATATGAAAGAATTAATGGACCGAGCTGAGAAATATACTAAAGGAGAAGAGGAATATGGTGCCGGATAGGCGGTTAAAGGTATTTGATCGCCTTAACCCTCCGCGCCGTATTACAGAGCCGACGGTGAGGGACAAGATAACAACCCCCCCTTAACAAGACTCGGACAGCCATTGTTGGCAGACAGGGAATTTTGAAGTCCCCTGCCAAGATGAATGCCCCAAATCATAAAAGAAATAGAGACCTCTTCTGTAGTTTTCACCAGCAGCATGGACATGATACTAAGGATTGTACTGACCTGAAGAAGGAAATTGAGGATTGTGTCCGTGAAGGGTATTTGCAGGAGTTTGTTAAGATAACGTACAAAGTGTCCCGGAGAGGCCGATCAGCGGAAAGACGTTCACCCTACCGACCTCAGTTTGGAAGGAATGCTGCTCGAAATGAGGATAAGCGTCAGCAACCTAATAATTATCCCCCAGCTCTGGATGTCATCGGTGAAGTTCACGCCATCCTCGGAGGACTAGAAGGAGGAGAAAGCAATTCTTTGAGTAAAAACAGGTGCCGGCGAATACCCGAGCAGGAGCCTGTGGGAAAAAAGTTCAAACCTTCGGAGACAAAAGCCCTGAATCAATGTATTTTGAAAAATGAAAAAGAAAGTCATGCTTGAGCTCGTCGAATCCTTCCTGAAACAGAACCTCGAACTACCAAAACTAGCCAAATATGGGCTTACAGAAGGGGCTGCGGCTGTATTGTATTAAACTGCCCAAGAGGGGCTTATTTAGTGGAGTCCAGAATGGATAGATTCATTCTTCGTACCTGGTTCAGCCTCACAACTCTTCGCGATCCCCCTCTTCAATTACAATTGCCGGTGTTGAGTCAGATCTAGTGAAAAAACGAGACCTGCAGCGCCTGAATGAAATCTCAAACTCCTCAACCAGCAGAAGGCATCAAAAGAACTTGAACTGCTGAAGCTGGCACGTGGAAAGCCGGAACTTGATAGCCGCCTGTCGTACAATATATTCTATGTCATTAAAGAAAAGGAAAGGTAAGCCCATCGAGAAGAAGGTCAGTGGGAATCAGACCCAATGTAGTTCTCGGTCCTTTTTATACAGTTCCTGTCCCCCTATCAGCTGCTCATTCGGTGAATTAGGTACTTCTCTCATCTTATTCTATCCAGTTTCTAGCACGAGAGGAGCCTATCACCTTTTCTGAAGAAGATGCTGTTCCCACCAAATTCCCCCATTCAGATACTCTCATAATAAAAGCCAACATTGCCAACAAGCTGGTACATCGGGTTTATGTAGATGACGGCAGCTCGGTGGATATTCTATACATCAATGCGTTTGAACAGTTAGAGGTAGACCCCAAGTAACTCCAACGGAGCCCAACTCCGTTGGTTGGATTCTCTGGAGAAGCAGTTTAGCCCATGGGAATTGTAACATTGCCGGTTACCATAGGTGAATATCCGAGGAGCAGAATGGTGTATACAGATTTTGCAGTGCTGAATTCACCATCTCCTTATAACGTGATAATAGGTCGACCTACCATGGTTAAATTGAATGCAATATGGTCACCTTACCACTTGGTGATGAAATTCCCAACTGAGGCGGGGATAGCAACAATACGGGGGGATCAAGAAGCAGCTAGAAGGTGTTATATGGTGGCCATGAGAGGAAAGAACCAGTTTTCCAGCGCGATGTTCGTGTAAATTGTGTACAGGGGAAAACTGGGATCAAAGGCCCCATGAAGATACGAAAACAGCATCCCATAAAAAGTGTAGACTTTGATTTCAACGATGAAGAAATATGGAAGGTTTCAATCGATTATGCCAGGCCTGAGAGGACAATTCAGATCGGTAAAAACATCTCCGAACAAATTCAGCTTAGTTTGTTAAGGCTCCTCAAGGACATAAAACCAGTGCAACAGAAGAAAAGGAGTTTTGCTCCTGAGCGCAAACAAGTTATTCAACAGGGGATTAACAAGCTATTGGAGGTCGGGATTCTTGGAGAGGTCAAGTACCCGACCTGGATAGCCAATCCGATAATGGTTAGAAAAGTTGATGGCGGATGGCGAATGTGCATCGACTTCACAGATTTGAACCAAGCTTGCCCGAAGGATTGTTATCCTCTGCCATCTATTGACCAGATTATCAACGCTATAGTTGGTTTTGGGATGTTAAATTTCTTAGATGCTTATAAAGGGTACCACCAGATTTTAATGAATCCAGAAGATGCTGAAAAGACAGCATTGGTGACCGACCAAGGGATTCTCTACTATAAGAAGATGCCGTTTGGGCTGAAAAACGCTGGGGCTACATATCAGCGCCTGGTGAATCAGGTTTTCTATGAACAGATAGGTCGGAACCTGGAGGTTTACATAGGCGATATGGTGATCAAAAGTAAAGCAGAGGAAAACATGTTGGATGACTTAAAGGAGACATTCACAACACTATGGCAGGTCGGTTTAAAGCTTAATCCAGAAAAATGCGTCTTTGGAGTTAACTCTGGAAAGTTTCTCGGGTTCATGGTGTCGAAAAGAGGAATTGAGGCTAATCCCAAAAAGTTGGAGGCCATAATAGCAATGGAAGCTCCCAAGAACATAAAGGAGATGCAGAAGTTGACTGGGTGCATGGCAGCTCTGAATAGGTTTTTATCCCGAGCAGCGGAGAGAGGCCTACCGTTCTTTAAGCTCTTGAAATCTGCTAAGAATTTTAAATGGGATGCGGAGTACCAGCAGCATTTTGAGGCATTGAAAGTGCACCTGAAGCAGTTACCCACTTTATCTGTCCCAACATCCGGGGAGCCATTATTTCTATACTTGGCTGTGTCAGAATTCACGATTAGTGCAGTTCTTGTACGGGAAGATGAAAGGATACAGAAGCCTGTCTATTTCGTGAGTAAAGCGTTGCACGGAGCAGAACAAAGGTATCAAGAAGTGGAAAAGCGGGTAATGTCCTTAGTTTTTGCAGCACGGAGATTGAGGCCGTATTTTCAAGGTCATCCAATTTGCGTTTTGACGGACCAGCCTATTAGACAGATTCTATACTGACCAGAAACTTCTGGGCGGTTGACCAAATGGGCAGTTGAGCTCGGGGAGTACGATATCACTTTCAAACCTCGAACAGCGATAAAGGGCCAAGCTTTAGCTGACTTTATTGCAGAGATGCCGAGAAGAAAGGAGGTGGAAGAATTACCTGAGGTAGGGGAAGTTTTGCCAAAGGCAGATAAGGAATGGCAGTTGTTTGTCGATGGAGCTTCAGCCGGAGAAGGAGCAGGATCTGGATTGGTGTTGGTAAGTCCTAAAGGGAATGAGTTAGCGTACGCTTTGAAGTTTGAATTTATTGCTTCTAACAATGAATCAGAGTATGAGGCATTAATCACCGGGCTGAAGTTGGCACTCTCAGTAGGAGCTCAACATGTTAGAGCTCACAGTGATTCTCAGCTGGTAGTTGAACAATTGGCTGGGAAATATGCTACTAAAGATGCGATGATGAGGAAGTATCTAGGTATAGTGCGGAATTTGATGAGGAAGTTTGAAAGTTTCCATATAGAGAAAATATCCCAATCTCAAAACTGAAGAGCTGACGCATTAAGTAAGCTTGCTTCCTCTACCTCGTCGCATTTAAATAAGCATGTATGGGTGGAGACACTTCCTGAACGTAGCATTGTTACAAATGAGGTAATGAATGTTGAAAATACTGAAAATTGCAGCCCGGCGGGTTCGCATGCGAGCTGCTCGGTATGTAATAGAAGATGGTGTTTTATATAAGAAAGGGTATTTAAAGCCATTATTGAGATGTGTGAATCCTAATCAAGCCCGATACGTACATTACGAGATTCATGAGGGAATATGCGGGTCACATGTCGGATCCAGAATGCTGGCAAAGAAGGCACTTATGCTCGGTTATTTTTGGCCAACAATGTTTGAAGACGCTGCTCAAGTAGTGAGAACGTGCGAGAAGTGCCAAAAGTATGCAACGAGGACACATAACCCTCAGGTTCCATTACAATCGTCAATATCTGTTTGGCCGTTTTATCAATGGGGGGTGGATCTCCTCGGGCCTTTTCCAGAAGCCCGAGGTCGGTACAAGCACCTCATCGTAGCTGTTGATTATTTTACCAAATGGGTGGAGGCAGAGCCATTAGTTCACATTTTGGGAAAGAATGTTATAAATTTCTTCTGGAAAAGTATTCTTTGTCGATACGGAATTCTCGGGATGGTTATCTCAGACAATGGCAGGCAGTTTGCTGAAGAACCTTTCAAGTCTTGGTGCCAATCACTTGGAATTCAACAAAAGTTCACCTCTGTCGCACATCCTCAGACTAATGGTCAGGTGGAGGTGTCCAACCGGATAATCTTACAAGGTCTAAAGACGCGTTTGGGACGCTCCAGTGGAGATTGGGTTGAGCACTTGCCCATGGTGTTATGGTCTTATCGAACCACGCCAAGAACTGCTACTGGAGAAACACCTTACAATCTCACATATGGTACCGAAGCTGTACTTCCCTCGGAAATTGGTTTGCCCAGTCCTCGTGTTCTGTTGTTCCGAGAAGAAGAAAATCAAGAAGAACTTCAAGCGAACCTTGATTATTTAGAAGAAAGGAGGATGCATGCCCAGTTAGAAGACGCTAAATATAAAGAAGGCACAGCTCGATTTTATAACAAAAGGGTGAGAAGCAAATATTATAAAATTGGTGACTTGGTGTTAAGAAAAGTGGAGTCTAGCCGAGTTGGGAAGACGTGGAAGCTTGATCCCACATGGGAAGGGCCTTATCAAGTGAAAGAGGTATTTCCAACTGGGTACTGCAGATTATCTCGACTGAATGGAGCGGTTATTCCAAGGGCGTGGAATTTTCAGAATTTGAAGAAGTATTACTAGCCCCGGGTGGTTCTTTGGTTTGAAATGGTTCTCAGCTCGGGATTTTCTCTTGTCCTTATGTTTTGATCTTTTAGTCGGCGATGTAATAAAAGCAGATCAGTTTTAATAAAATTATTTGTTTGGTGACAATTTCGGTGAATAAACTCTATGAAATATTTTTCAATAAGGCGCAATTCCAGAGAAACTGAATCTCAGGAAAGAATTCCATTCTAAAAAGGGTACGCTTTTAGAGAATAGAGTCACTAATAGAAAGCTATCATAAAAACCCCGAGCTGAAGCTCTGGGTAGAAATAATTCCTGAGAAAACAAATCTCCAGAAATAAATTATGTGCGGTCTAAGAAAATATAAGAGTAAAATCCCGAATAAGAAGTCAAAATCTAGCACAATCTAGAACGATAATATCAAAGTAAAAAATTGTTCAGGGTACATAAAAGCCTTCAAGGCTGCACACTTTTTCCTTCCTTATCCAGCTCGGGGATATCCACCTCGGGCGTTTCAAAAACAGGGGTAGAAGGGATGAATTGATTCATAGTGATACCGAGCTCTCCTCCAGTCAATTCTTTGAAGATAGCATTGACATTTTCTCCCGCCTCGGCGTCAAAACCCAACAGTTCTAAGCTCTTGTCTGGGAGGTGTAATTGTTGGAGAGTCCTGATGGCTTCGTTATACCCGAGTTGAGCCACCGGAACATTCATTTTGGCAGCCATTTGAACAAAAGTATTTGATTTCAAAAAATTTTCCACTGCCTGGCTTGAACCTTTTTCCTTGTGAAAGGTATACTTGCGCTCCCAACTTTGACAATTTCTCTCCCAAACCAGGATAGAAGAACTGAGTTTCTCTACTCTCGACTGGAGATCGCCAGACTTTTTTTGCTCAGCTTCTAATTTGGAGTAAAGGTGGTCAGACTTTTTCTGCTCAGATTCCAGCCTGGAACTGAGGTCGGCATTTTCTGTCTTTTTTAAGTCTAGTCAGCCTTGATCGTGTTAAGTTCTTGTTGAGTTTGGGATTCAAGATCTCAGTACTTCTGGACATCCTCTTCCAAGATTTGGACCCTACTTTCCAGCTCAGCCACCTTTTTCTTCTCATCCTCCAGCTCTGCCCGAAGAGTAGACAAACGCTCTATAGAGCGAATGACTTCAATGGCTCTAGTGGATAAAACCGCTCTCTGTAAAGCAATACAAGGATAGAGTGATTATGAATTGGAGGAGAAAGAATAAGTTAAGGAAATGAGTACTTGGTTATATACATGTGCAGCAGATAAAGCCATGACGTTAATCAAGTTGCCATTATCCAACTGCCTCAGCGAATCTAGATCCCGAGGTAGAACTCCTTCACCCAACCATTGATGAGCTAGCGCTGGGGTGAGTACTCAGGAATTACGATTAAAACCCCAACTCGAGCAAAATTGGTCTCCAGGATGAGTAACTGGGACTTAAGAGATGGGAACTCTGACTGGATTGAGTCTAGATAAAAATCCAAATTCAGAATCCTGAGAAAAGTCAAAAGGAACAGTGGAAAAAGTAGGAGTTGGAATGGATATTGTTGTGCTATGGGGTATGTCGTTGCTAGCATCCTGGGCGGAGGAGGTTGGTGTAGTTGGAGTAGCTATTTTCCTGCCCGGAGGGATATCTTGGCTAGTTGAGGTCGGTAATTTTCTCTTGGAACCTCTTCTTTTTTTCGCTTTCTCCTCGGGTAACGGAGGTAAACCCGAGCTAACAACCATGTGGTCGTTAGGAGGTGTCGGGATACTTAACAGAGATGCAGCATCCGCAGCAGAGGTTACTGGCAGTGTAGAAGCCCCTGGGTTGGAGTTACTCGAGGATGAAGCAGTTGCAGTAGCTTTGGCTATGCCCGACTTGATTAATTGTGCAATATCCATCACTGTAACAAGAGAAGACATCAGAAAGGGAAAATATCAGGATAAAATCTTGAAAAATGTGGAATGAAAGAAAAAATACTTACGTTCAACTCCGTATTTATTCTTGGAGCCCTTATATTTAGAATCAAGAATGGCGGAACTTAACCCGCCCTGAATCAAAATTTTCTCAGACAATCGAGACACATCGAAGATAATTCCAAGAGATTCGAGTGTTTGTTCTCCGACAGTATTATAGAATTTTTTAGGTTGTTTATCAGTTATGCTATTGACGATTTTCCATGGGTGATTCTGGTTGATAAATTCTGAACTGATGAAAAAGAATCGTTTCTTCCAGTTGTGTATAGAGCTGGGACGTCGGTTGAAATAAAATCACCCTAGTTCATTTGGAACTGTTTTTAGAGAGAAAAAACGTCTAAATAGAGAGAGATTGTAAGCTACTTTATAGTGTACACAGAGCAGCTCAAAGCATACAATCGTCCTGATGGAGTTCGGAGTAAGCTGACTCAAATTCACTTTGTAGTGATTCAAGATGTTTGAAAGTAAGCTAGTAATAGGAATTCTAAGACCGGCTTGGAATTGATGTTCATAAAGGGCTATAAAACCCTGAGGGGGGTGGGTGGTTCGGTCATCCCTCGTAGGAGCTCGAAAAGGAAAATTTTCTGGAATGAAATATCGTGTCAATATTTGGTCGATAATTTTTCTATTCAAAGTAGAGGAGATGGAATTAGCAAGAATCCCCTCAGTAATATCTTCTACATCTTCATTGTTTGGCTCAGGAGCTCCTACCTCGCTATTCTGCTTAGATATTTTCGCATCATTAACTTGTTCAGAGGTCTCTATCTCAGCAAGCTTTGCCGTAGTACTACTTGGAGGATTAGCTTTGAGGGATTGCCTAAGTGACCTTCTAAGAGGAGTTGTTAACTTAGAGGAGATTGGAGACTCGCTATTAACTGGAGGTGGAGCACTGTGAACAGATGGTGAGAGGTTTTTGTCACTTATGGTTCTAGGCTGACATTCATCGATGGAGAATGAGAAGCGGAAGGTTCAGCATAGGATGCAGAATTAATTGGCTCAGACGAATTAGAGTGTTCTTCGGAAGACATACCTGATGACGAGTGTAGACTTGTAGAAAATTCTGAAGATGGTGAAGAAAAATCCAAGCACTCGGTCTAACTTATGGGGAGCGAATGAGGAAATCGTCGTTCTTGATTGCCTGAAATTGAATTTCGTTCGAGAAAGGATAACGTGAAAATGGGGATTAGGTTAAGTTCAAATTAAGAAAGGGAAGTTTTGAATAGTTGGGCAGTTATCTCATGTAACGCATATGTTGGCAGGATAATGACCGTTTTTTTGAATGAAAGCGCGTACAGATTAATGATTAGAGATTTTTCTTCTTCAGTATCGAGACGTTGGTTTATGTATTGTGGCTAAAATCATTTTTTATGGTATCGAAGCATCAGCATTTATTTTAGAATCCAAGGAGATCAGCTCGGGAACATTTGTATGCAATCGTCAAGTCGGGACAAAAATGTTTATACCGACTTGAGGAGGTATTGATGTGGCATTATTCAAATATCCCCTAATCAAGATGGAATAAGTCAAACATAATCCAAACCAACTTCCGAGATTTAAGGAGAAAGAGCTGGAAATATTTGAACGGTAAAGTAATGGTATTTAATACATTTGATTGAGATATAATAGGATCTATGAGATTATTATCAAGGGAATTACTAACTTAAGCATCGGAGTAGAATCCCCGGGGAACCACCCCGGGACTTTGCTCTAACGCTATTCTGTTTTACAGATCAAGTTGGTGATTATTGCTGGAGCTCGGTTGTTTCTGCTCGGTACATTCGTAATTTACCCGACGTGCAAATTTGAGCTTCATCACTATCAAAGACCCAGTATTGGTGAAAAATGATCTTGATGATATGGGCAAGTTGATGGACCAAGGAGCTTTTTTTTGGGAATGGCTCTTGAACATAAAATTATCATACTTTGGTTAGAGAGCTTTTGTTTAGGGATTTAGAAACATCTACTATGGTACTCTTGACCAAAGTTGATTTTTTCTTGATCCCTTCATATAATTTTATTTAGTAGGAACATGTAATGGAGTAGTACTCCAAATTTAAGGCTTTTACTTTTGTTTAGGTGAGGTTGGGTATGCCCAGCACCGTATTTTGGTTAATATTAATATATGCTCCTTTATTAAAAAAAACGATTATCAAAGGCATGCGTTGTTCTATATTTGAACATTTGATGATTTATGCCTTTTGTATATTGTGGCACACTCATTTTGAGCACGGGACGATGTATGAGATTGGCATTTGGAGGAGTTAGAGGTGGCAATTTTGTAGTTGGTGGTGCCAATACTGATGAAGTTTGAGAAGGTATGAGGGAAGATGGAGTAAAGTGAAAAGGGTTTTGTATTATAAAATTATTTTTCACTTTTACCGATCCATAAATAACATGTTATGTGAATGTGCAAATTTTTTCTTTTAATAAAATTGGCAAAATTTGGTTGAATGACTAATTTGATATATTTTTAAAATGTTTGTGACTAAAATATATAATTTTTAATCAGGGTGACAAAATAAATTTTTTCGTGCAATGTCAGTGACATTTTTGGCAATTTTCTCAATAAAATTCTATACACTAAACACTTAATAATTATGAGATTAACGCAAAAAACGCGAGGTATATATTTATGTTTTACATATTTTTTTGCCTAGAAAACAAAGTTGCATATACTATTTCAATATTAAATAGTACAAGGAAATAGTGACTAGAATTTGTTCAAGATTGTAAAGTGCAATGACCTCCTTACTCGATATGATTTAGCATAATCCAGTAGGTAAAGTAATGGAAGCATAAGTTGTAGTTAACCACTTTGTGTTTCCAGCAGATTTTGTCATCTTAGATTTGGGGAGACCATTCCTTGCCACTAGAGATGCAAAGATTGGTGTTAAGGAAATAACTATTACCTTTACTCTGGAAGATCTTGAGCTTAGTCTGAAAGAAGATCAAGTTGACGTTTGGATAAAAGAAGTGAAAGTTTACAATTTGGAAAAAAGTTAAGGAGATGGAGCACTCAGGGGAAAGGTGAAGAAAAGGACTCAAGAAAACCAAGAATTAGAGAAAAACGTTTCACATGAAAAACCAAGAAAAAACTTTAGGGGAAATGAATATATACATCATGTTGCTTATGTTCATACACAAAATGGTTTGGCAGAATCGTTTATTAAGCGCTTTCAATTAATTACAAGGCCATTGCTTTTGATAATTAAACTCTTAACATCTAATTGGGGACATGTTATTTTGTAAGCCGCAACATTAATTCATATAAGGCCAATGAATTATCATGAATTCTCTCTCTAACAATTGATTTTTGGCTAGGAACCAAATATTACCCATCTTAGAATTTTTGGATGTGTGGTTTATATTCTAATTGTTCCCTGTTAGGGCTTGAAGAGCACTTCGAGGATTTATCCAGTCAAGTATTTATCTTTTATGGGAAAAAAAAACCAATTTATATTTTCCTATCCACACTTTGCGATAGTGCAAGTAGGGGTCGATCCCACCAAAAACTTCAATGAATGTTGTGACTAGAATTTAGTAGAGATTGTGATAACTAATACTAAAAATCAAGTGATAAGAATTTAAATGGATGAAAGTGTATTTAGAATGATGGATCGAGTCCCTTGAAATCCCAATGGTAAGTTAAACCTATACTTGACTCTAATTCCTTTAGTGAAGAGGGAAGTTACATTTGAAAAGGCTACAAAAGGAATGATCATCTCCCTTACTTCTTGTCCAATTTGATACTGGAATCAATTGAATGGATCTTTTGTTTGACTCCACCTTGCTCAGGAGACCAAACTCTAAAGCAAGGGTGTAGGTGCAAAATGTTCACATGTCATAAACAAGGCCCAAATCTAAGTATGTACAAGCACACACACTAACTCTTATACAATCCAAAACAAGTGGTGTGAGCTCTTTAAACAAATAACACAAGTTCTCACATTCTTAAAGTCAATTACATATTCATACGATACCGAGATTGGGGTTGATATCATTTTCTATGAGCAAATGTGCAAAAAGATCCTGGCATGTGCGTGACTTAAAGCTACCATATCTACCACACACATACAGTAGCACCACAAGCCGTGGTGACCCTGGGCGATCAACTAACACAGAAAATATCCACTTTCGTTTGGAGCTAGAATCTCCCTAACTTCTCAGAAAAGCTTGAATGTTTCTATGGTCATAAGGTAGTTGTCGGCCCATGCCATCTCGACTAACTCTACTCCCAATCACAACTAGGCCTCAACAAGTGCAAATACACAATCACATGTTCTTGCAAATAGTCATATATCACATACTCAATATAACAAACATGTTACTTTTTTGCACAAGTTAGAGTGGTGAATATACAAAAGTATGTGTGTGTATGTGTGCGCTTCTTATTGTGACTAAATTGAAGATATTGTCTTTGAAAATACTTTGAAAACCTTTCTTTAAGCCCTTGACATGAATAAGTTAGGTAAAGTAAAAGAACATCCCTATATAAGCTAGGCTCTTAAGGAAAAATCAAGGAACGATCCAAAAAAAGTAAAACTTCCATCCTTGGCCTTTTAGGCCTAGGAAAGAGTGATAATGGAAAACGAGTTTTCCTTTCAAAACATCATGCCAAGATGGATTTAAAGATGTAAAACATTATCCAAGTTTCAAGGAAAAGCAAGCAATCACACGTATAACAAAGCTTAGCACTTAAGGACATATTAAGGCACTTATAGTTTTGGTGTAAGGTTTAAGGTTCCTATGATTTCACTAACACACACACACACCCTCAACTTCTTGGTATATGAGAGGACTTCTTGAAGTGAGGTTTACAAAAATAAGAACCCCTGCTAAACTTGACAAAACGTTGCTCCACTTACCACTCCTCTTTTAGGTTTTCTTCCTTTTCACTCTTGCTTTTTCTTTGGTTGCTAAGTGTAAGTTTTGTAGTGTTGGTGTATTGCCTTGTAAAACACAATAAGTGCATCTCAAGAAGGGGTATTTATAGAGCTAAACCTCTGCCCAAAATCATGACTCAATGCTCTCAAAACTATAATCTTAACACTTGTTACAATCATAGGTTGTCCACTTAACCCTAGCTCTAATGACTCCTCCTTTACTTGGCCTTGTAATACTTTATCCAGCCCCATATCTTTCCATATTATGAACCTTTTTTACACTTTGTTATATTACCTAGAAGGCCTTAAGGAGAAGCATTTGGTACCTCTCAAAAACAAGCAAATCGAAACTCTAAACTCAAGATACCAAAGTTCAAACTTATAACTCATGTTTTACCTTGCTTAGTTGCTCTTGCAAGGTGTCTTGTTTTTTAATAGAATTTTTGGCCCTAGGATACCTCAAACCCTACAAGATAATAATCATGATGTCTTTCTTGATATCCAACTAAAACCCTACAAAAAACCCTAGCTAACATCATGCCAAAGTCACAACTTTTTGTTTAGCTCTTTTGGTTTCTATTAGTTGCTATTCAGATAAGGTGGGTAGGATTTTGTTTGTTTATTTTGCAACCTCAAATCACTTTTTTTAATGACTAAGGGATGATTAACTTATATGATCAAGTTATGGAAACCATAGCTACTCAAGTTAGCAACTCATCTTCAATTCTTGTTTTAACCCTAAGGTGATTGTGTGATTTCACCAAATCGCTTCACCAATGGTTAAAATGGTTTCACTACTCCCTACATTACCCTTAATCTACATACCTTTTCATCATTATGTTCAAGGGTATCGAAACAACAAACAACAACACCTAGAGTAAAAATGGGTACCGCCTAGATGCCTCACCTAGGCGACCCTGTTTTGCCAAAAATAAAGTCTCAAAAGTTTATCTCTCCTAGGCGGATACTCAAAACTTATTTCCGCCTAGGCGGGTGATCAAAATATTTTTTCAATTTCTTATTTAAAGCATCCTTTTCCACGTTCGACAATTTTTCACCTTGGGATCCTCTAAACTTGACTTTGATCAAGCTAGACATGTAATAATGTTTTTTATTTCTATTCCTATGGTTTCTTAGACATCACTCCCAATACCAATCATTTTCACATTATTCATATAGGGTTTAGGGTTTTCACACTCTCCCCCTCTTACAAAAATTTCATCCTAAAAATTAGGAATGTCATTAGAGGTATCATAATCATTACCTTTGTTTTAAACTAATTGTGGGTATTTCTTTTTCATTTTCTCCTCCATTTCCCAAATTGCTTCTTCAAAATCATGATACTTTCAAATCACTTTAATTAGCGGGACTTGGTTCGAAGTTGCTTAATTTTTGAGTCTGCAATACACTTCGGTCTTTCTTCATATGACAAACGTTTTTGTACTGATAAGTCCTTGGTATTTATCATATTCGTAGGATCCGATACGTACTTCCTAAATCTAGCCATATGAAATACATCATGTATACTTTCTAATTGCGGCAGTAACTCAAGTTGAAAGGCCACTAGGCCTATTCTTTCTATGATTTCAAAAGATCTAACATATCTATGGTTATGTTTACCTCTTTTTTTGTTCTTGATCACTCATCGGTTTAGGGTGACTTGCAAGAAGACCCCATTTCCTACTGAAAATTCCAAATTTCTTCGACGTTGGTATGCGTAACTTTTATGTAGACTTTGGGCTATCAAAATTCTTTGTCGTATAATCTTTACTTTCTCAATGTTGTCTTCAATTACTGGTATTCTAACATATGGGTGGTCGACATTGTCTCCCGTACAAAGCCTCATATAGAGCCATTCCTATAGTAGCTTGGTAGCTATTGTTATAAGCAAATTCAGCTAAAGCTATGTACATATCCAAATTATCTCTGAAATTTAAGGTACATGTTCTCAACCTATCTTCTAGGATTTGTATGGTTTGCTCAGATTGTCCATTTGTCTCGGGGTGAGCATTAATACAATATTTCAAGGTTGTTCCTAAGGCATCTTGGATTTTTTGCCATAGACGAGAGGTAATTGAGAATCTCTATTCGAGACAATAATCTCAAGTATACCATGAAGTCACACAATTTCATCAAGGTAAAGCTGTGCTAATCTTTCTAAGGAGTACCTAATGTTTATTGGTAGAAATGGGCACTTTTAGTGAGATGATCAAGGACAACCCATATAACATTCATGTTTTTTGGTGTACGTGGTAATATGATCCCATTTCCATTCTAGGATTGGTAATAGTTGTAACAAACTTGATGCTCTTTGATGTTCAACTTTAACTCATTGACAAGTTAAACACCAGGCTACAAATTGGCTTATGTCTTTCTTCATGACACTCCACCAGAAGTTTTGTTTTAAGTATCAATACATTTTAGTGCTTTCTAGGTAGAGTGTATATTTAAAAGTGTGGGCTTCAGTTAGGATCCTATCTCTAAGGTTTTGGTTTGAGGGTATGCAAAACCTATTTTGGAATCATAGTGTTCCCTCGCTATCAATACTAAAGTCGGGTATATTCTCTTCTTGTACTCTTTTTCTTAAGCCTTATGGTGTTTCATATTGTTTGTGATAGTCCTTTACTTGGGTAACTAATTCAGGTAATACTTGTATGTTTGATGCGAGTATTTTACATTGAGGTTCTCCAGTTTTGGCTGACAACTGGGACTTTCTACTTAAGGCTTCCGCTACTAACTTTTTTTTCAGGATAGTGGTTAAGATGAAAATCATAATCCAAGTAACTCTATCTAGCGGCGTTGTCTCATGTTCAAGTCCTTTGAGTAAACAAGTATTTTAAACTTTTATGGTCGGTATAAACCTCAAACATGGTTCCATAAAATAATGTTGCCACTTTTTAAGTGAAAATATGATTGCACCCAACTCTAGGTCATAGATATGGTACCTTTGTTCATGAGGTTTTAATTTTCGAGATGCATATGCCGTCACCTTCCCATGTTGCATTATCACACATTATAATTCTTCTGTTGAGGCACCGGTGCAATCTCCTTCAGGCAAGGTTAGTATATGAGACATAGTTAAATGTTGCTTAAGTTCTTGGAAACTTCTTTCACAGTTTTCATCCTATTAGAACCTAATGTTCTTTTGGGTCAACTGTCTTGAAATCTTAGAGCCAACCCACAATGTGTGTAACTTAAGATTTATCATCTAATATAATCACACAATTACCACAATTAATCACAAATCAATACCTCAAGAGGTAGTTGGTCTAATCAACAACTTGAACCTCAAGTGTTCTAGTTGATAATCTTGGACTATCACCCTAGTATAGCTTAAGAATCATTCCCAAAGGGAGGGATTCTTCGGTTGTCAAGTTGCAAGAAAATGTAATTGGAAAAGTAAAAGAATTCAAGTGTTGTGAGACAATTGGTATTTCAGCAATGAAAATGCAAAACAGAATGCAAGATAAACACACGTAGAGCAAACAAGGGTACCATGTGGTGACTTGTGTACTTCAAACTGACATCTAGACTACTACTTAACTTGGATGCTAAGTTCTAAAGGTTTTCCATTGGAGGCTATAAGTTGCTAAGGCATATAGTAACCCCTCAATATGTATGACTCAAGAGTGGACAGCTTACAAAGAACTACTCTCCGGCCCTCAAGTCAATACTTCACCAATTGAGTAGAGATTCCACCCCCCTCTTGTGCTTTCAGCTTGGAGAATGGCCTATGGCCTTACAAAAAGACCAAACTAAGGTATTCTTCTCTTTTCCTTATTACCCAAGACCAAGAGTCATACCCCCATGATCTTACTAAGAAGCCATGCAAAGACATTCTAGTTCTTTACTTTACTAGTTAGGTGGTGGATCCTAAACAATCCCTTGTCATGCATCTAGCTAGAATCCCCCATTAGACCAATGAGTTCATCCATGACTTCACATAGTCTACAAATGTGCATTAGTATGGGAACCCATTAAAATTAAGCATGCAAAGTTTTTCTTTAACATACCCAAGACAAGATTTATCATCATATCAAACTTTACTAGACCCACTAGTCATCCTCATTGCAACCCTTTAAGGTTTAGGCACTCGTAGTAGCCTCAAGCAAAACAAGCATATAGAAAATTGATATAAAAGCCATAAATAACAAGAAGGATGTTACCCTTAGTAAAAGATGAAAGCTTCTCTTGCAATTTCGTTCAAAGGTCCACCTTTTTCTGTCAAAAGTTGCTCTCAAACCTTGGAGCTCTAGTGTAGTTATTGCTTGGAGAAGAAGAAGTTCTCTCTTTAAGTCTTGTTGCTCAATCTATGGTTCTTGTCCTATTTATAAAATTAGTCCCTTTTTCTAGCTACTTTTTATTTCTTCAAATCCTAAAACAACCAATAGAAAACTTAGGAATATATGTTAGACCCCAAAAAGTAGGTGGGAGAAGGACCGCAAATGTAAAAAGCTGTAAAAGATACAAAATGTACACCAAGTACAATAATACGTCAGCTCACGCAGGTTGGCTCAAGTCACGCTGTGAAAATTCTGCACAATGCACACAACGTAGTCTGTCGTAACCCACACGACTCCTTGCTTCAGTGATTCTTTAGTTCGGCATGAACAAGCTCTGACCACGCGCGATGATTTTCTCTTTTTTCTGAATGTAGCGTAGGCTTGTCGAGGTCACACTTGCCTTTCTTCGCTGATCTTGCACTTCATGTAGACAGACTCTAGCTATGCGGGATCTCTTTTTACCCTTCTTAATATGATTCTTGTTCACGTAGCTAGCGTTATGTTGCGCCAAACCTCTGCAAAAATCTTATATAGGATGGCTCATGTTACACGAGTCATTGCTGAACTCTCCTTGCAGTTTCTCTTCATAGCATGACTTACGAGAACTATGCCAGCAGTGTTTCTTCTTGATTCAAGTGTCTGAATGCTCCTTCCTTGCTTTTCTCTTTCTAGCTTGGGCTACGCGTGGTTACGCTTAGTCTGTTAGCCTCTTTGCTCTTCACAAAGTGGCTTATGATGCGCCACGTGAGAGTTGTCTTTGATAATGCAAAGCTCTGATTGGCTTGACATGCTCGAGGTTACGCTATGCTTTAGTTCTTGAATATTTCATGGCGTAGCTTTATTGAGGTCACGCTAACTGCTCTGAATTTTGAATTTGTGTCTCTTTATTTATCTTTTCACTTTTTCGTCTTCTCTTAGCCTCTTTTGTGATCTTTCACCTAAATCAACACATAATATTTCATGGCGTAGCTTTATTGAGGTCACGCTAACTGCTCTGAATTTTGAATTTGTGTCTCTTTTTTTTATCTTTTCACTTTTTCGTCTTCTCTTAGCCTCTTTTGTGATCTTCAACCTAAATCAATACATAACTCAACATTAACAACTATAATTACTTGAGAACTTAAGAAAATTCATGATAAAATAAGGTCAATAAGTTGGTGATTTACCAACTTATCAAACCCCCCACACTTAAGACATTGCTTGTCCTCAAGCAATAACCCAAAAATTAAATCCAAATAAGTTGAGATGATCACCAAAATAAAGATTCATCCTTCAATGCATAATATCTGCTCATACTAATCTCCAACTTCATCATTTCATGTGGAAACAAGTTGATAGTTAGATTGTTAATCTCAAAACCAAGGTTACCATGATGAGAGTGTATCTATGCCAATAATTGTAAAGTTGCACCCCTTTTTGTGCAAGTGTGTGTTCATGGATACCATATATTCAAAACTTACACTACTAATCAAGCGAGATGGAAGTAAGCATCAATTAAGCTTATAAAACGAGCTTCCTCCTTTAACCAATGTCTCACAAGTCACATGACATCCTTATACTCGTGCATTTTATTGAAAGATCAATGAACCTCATTCCCTACACAAATAAGCAAATACTTGTGCCTCGAGTTTTTCACATCTTTTTATCTCTACCCAAACATATGATTTCTATGTACAAATTCAATTTCCATTCAATAGGTAATCTCATAGAGGACGGTAAGTCATTAAACAATATAATCATATGCCAAGGGTTTTATGGCTTTTTATACCTCATTCCCAATCATACAATGTTCCTTATGTTGTTCAAACATTCTTTCAAGTTCGAAAGGCAGTCCCGCTCTTGGATTGGGAATATATACTCCTTTAAGCATCATTAAGCACATAAAATAAACCTTGGCTCACATCATCTCTTCAATGCACGCATATCCACACCACATTTCTTAGAGGCATTTAGCTAAATGTGACCTTTATTTGGGTTTTCAAAACTACTTTACTCCACATCTTGTCCCTTTCATAGCTCCAATCTCTCCTATATGTTCTCTATATTATGTCTTTTGGTACAAAGGTATAAAACCAAATAGATTTCTATTCAGTACCCACTCATCATTTCACTAATGAACATTTTCATCATAGATTGACCATTTAACACAACAACTTGCATTTCCATTGATTAATCAAAACACAAAATTTCCAAAACAAATTTGGGATCCAACATACACATTTATCCCAAAACAACTATTTTCTACCAAAACTAAAACTAAAGCCTACAAATGCAAAAGAAATTAATCAACACTTTCTCATTCAATCCATAGTAATTTCAAACCGTTCAACTCATCACATTTAAAACACAAAACAGAAACTGTCACAACTTTTATCTCAACACAACAACAATTCATCCATTCAACACAATCAATTTAATTCATCAAGATTAGCAACACAACTTCAACAAAAATAATTAAAAAAAAATTCAAAATAAAAGGCATGCCCACCTGCCCCACACTTAATGGGGTGCTTGTCCTCAAGCTCATTTTGATTAAGGGAACAGACAAGACCCCCCTCCTTGCCATGTAGTGTTGTGGATCTACGTCATTTGGTGTGCCTTGTTGTTTTTCTTCTTTAGATTCTTGAGCTTGTTGTGCCTTGACTGCTGTAGCCATTTCCTCTTTCTCAACAGTTTCTCTTGCATGCTTAACCTTATTCTTTTTCTTCTTCTTCACATTCTCTGAATTCTCAAGAAACTTGTCTTCTTTCTTTCTCTTCTTGGACTTGGTTGCTTTTGATTGGCCCTTCTTCTCTGCCTTGGACATAGATTCAAAGGTCTCTTGTATCTCCAACTCAATTTCTTCTTCCAGCTGCTGATCTTCATCATGTGGCAGTGGTTTTTCAATGCTAGGAGGCTCAACCATGTCTTCACCAATGCTTTGGAGCACTTTTTGCACTACCTTTGTGGGATCAATTGGAGGTTGGATCACCATGAATTGCATGTTCTTGGGATCATGTTGGTGGTCTTCTTGAGTTGGCTTTATTATAGGGTAAGTTTCCTCCCCAGCTTGCTCATGCACTTGGATTGGGTGGACTTCACTTGCCATCTGATCAGGAATGGCTACTTCTATCGTGATCACTTCTTGACTAACTTCCTGGCCTTGCTCTTGAGATGTGGAGGCGTTGTCTTTCTATGGCTTGGTAGGAATTGCTGCCTCTATTTTCTTTCCAATATCTCCTCCTACATGTTGCCCTATCAAGGACATGAAAGTAGGCAATGCTTCATTCATTTCTCTTGCTGTCTTCTTTATTTCCTTGACTTCCTCTTTGATCTCTTTGACATCCTTATCCACATCCTCTACATTCTTCTCCATGGCTACCAATCTAGCTTCACCAACTGATTGAGCCAATAGAGTTGTCAGAGTTTCTCCATTGCCTTTTCATTAGCTTCCATTGCCATGATAGTAGCTTGGATCTTCTTCACTATGGCATCTGTGATGGCTCTAATAAGCTTCACAATAACATCCCCCTTCTCTTGTGTGAAACCAACTGCAAAGCACAATGATGTGATCAAACAAGGGAAAAATAAATTCTTCTTATTTGGGCAACAATTAGATCTGCATCAAGATGAGCTTGCCATATCAATAGTCAGCTTCTGGTGAATGCAATAGATCAAGAGGGTTCTTGCTAGGTTCAGAGTGCTCTCATGCTACCTCGGATATAAATTTGCCAACACAAACATCTACCACACTTTGGTGGAAGGTTGAGGAATTGTTACTTCACATTGTTCACTTCTCCTTGCTGATTTATCTTCTATTCTTTCACTGGCCTTACTGCCATATCGGTGACCTTTGTAGCTTTACCAGAAAAATTAGTATTTTGATTCTGATCAAACTTGATGGTGGACAGTCTATAGTGCTTGTTGATAATGTCTCTTGAGATTGGGACTGTCTTTCCTCTCACCATCACTTGCCCCTCCTTGGCTACTGTCAGATTGCAGTAAAACTCCCTCACCATTGAGATGTTCATCTCTTGGGTTGGCTAGGCAACCAACTTCTTCCATTTGTGGAATTTAATGATATTATTGAAGTTTTTTATTTTCACTACCAATCCCCTTTCTTGGATGGGGTTCTTCAACCTCACCAGCTTTATGGTACTTTTCTTGACAGCTTCAAAGTAGGGTGAAGCTCCTACTTGAGGTGGAGGTGTGGTTTGTCTTGTAGGTGACACTTCATGTGATGTTTGGCCTTTGAGATTGCAAGATCTTGTTACCTCTTTGTCAAGGTTTTGCATTTACCCTTAGGTGCTATGGATGTATAATGTATACCTACAAAGCATAGGCATATGAATAAATCAAAATAAGGTAGGGTTAGGCAAGCATGGTTCACTCCTTTCTTAGGCATGCGAATAAAATGACAATTCAAAATAGGGCATACACTTTCAGGAAAGTGGCACTTCACTTACAGGCCCTAGCCTACTCTTAATCATTCAATTTTACATTTTCAACATTGTGCCTCTTATGTGTCTCACAAAATATAAGGTTATGCTCATGCTTGTTGTATCCATATATTTTACCATGAAAATGAACATATTGTATTCTATCATATAAATGAAGTTTATTTCATTCTCAAATCAGGCATCACAAGCATTTAGGCCAAATTCTTTGCACAATTTAAGAGAGCAATGCCATTTATACAATCAAGGAAATTGAGATGCATGCTCAGGAATTCAAGTCCTAAGATTCTTTATGTTCGTCAATCAATTGCATACATGGAAAAAAATTCCTCTTATCATAAGTAACAAGCAAGTACACGCGGTTATTCATGAAAATAACAAGAACTCAAAAAAAACTTGCACTTAACCATTCAAAGTACTAAAAAACCAGAGTGCACAAAATTTCCAATTATACCCATTTTCATGTTTTTCACACTCTTAAAACTCAGAATAACATCTCTTAAATATGTAGAAAGGAACTACACTACGACTTTGCAAGGAAGAAATCACGAATTAGCACTTCACCAAGCATTATAAATTAGTTATGCTCAAACTGCATTTCTTACTCCCTAAGTGTTAATCATGCCAAATCAAGTCCAAACAATCATTATCCAACATAAAGAAGAATTTTATGAAGCTCAATTTAACATTAAACAATCGAAGACAAGAGAATCAAAATTTACCTTTTTCTACAGAAAATTAGAGTTTGGATGAATACAGTGACTCCTTGATATTTTCTGGTGTGATGATTCGGTAGAAATGTGTGTGGGATGTATATTCAGGTTCTTACGGATGGTATTGAGCAACAATTCCTGGATTTGTGCAGTTGGTGGAATGGATTGAACACAACATGACTTTCTCAGGGTCACGCTGGTTTGAGTTGAAGTGAAGATGAGAAAATTTTTGAAACTTTTCTATGTGTTGGTACTTATAGATGTGCTTTGGCATGACCTAACACTACCCACGCCATGTAAAAATATCTTGAATGCATCATGGCATAGGTTGCGTCATCCCACGTGAACTGTGGTTCAGTAAAGTTTTGCAAACTGATTGTCAATCCAGACCATACGACGTGGGATATATGTTGGCTACGCTATATAAATCAAAATTCACACATTCAAATGTAGTGTAAATATCATAATGGCATGGGCTTTTGCAGGTTACGCGAGTTCATCTGTGTCATAGTGAAAACTCTAATTCCTCTATTCGCGTAGCCTTTTTCACACCACGCCAATTCATTTTAACACTTTGGAAATTTTCTTGAGAAATCATTTGCTCTGTAGCGTAGGATGCCACAGGTTACGCGAAGTGATTCTTGTGTGAGATTACTTTAACAATTAGGAAACATTCAGCTTTAATGCACAAATATGCATGTTCATGGCGTAGGTACAGTCAAGCTACAACAATTTACTTTCGAAGAATTTCTTGCTTCGCTCAGTTTTTGCGTGACCTGCGCTAAGATACACCGTACATTATTTTATATGGCGTGGACTTTCTTCAGGTTGTGCCATACTGAGGGTTTTGCAGACTCTCTGATCCTTTGCAATCAGCAGCACAGAGTGGCACAAGCTAGGTCACGTGAGAAAAACGTTTTAAGATTTTACATTAGTAGTCAAATTTTTAGGTAGAAATCAAGGAAAACATGTGAACTTCTGATGTATTACTTTTGGCATGGTAAAGGACATCTCACGCCTTATTAAATTTTCTATGGAATAGCTACACATTTGCAAAAAATGTGGCCTTACGCAAGCTACACTACAAAGATGCTTTGCTATTCCTTTAGGCTCAGTTTCTCTTGCGTAGAATTTCTCTTGGTTGCGCCGTGTAAGAGATTTTCTCAACTCTCAGAGCCTTCACAAATTCGAGTTCGCGTAGCCAAGCACATCCTACACAACATTTACACCCATTCAGAAGGTAGCAATTTTATAGCTTAAATTCTCTTTCTTCTGAATTTTTGCTCTGGCGTGGCTTGAGTAAGCCTATGCGAGATTTTTGTAGTGCTTTTAGGGTAGCGGATATGCAATACGCATGGTTTGCATCAGTTTTCTCATCGTCTAGCTCCCCATCAAACACACTTGGCTTGAATTAAGAAAGTGCTCTAACGCGCCATCTTCGGAACTTCCTAAGCCATTTTGGACTTACCAGTTCATGGCCACTTCTTTGTCAAATGAGTTTGGCCTATTTATTTACTCCCCTTTGCCATTGGACATCTATAAAGTTTAAATTAAGGAATGATTAAGAAACCACTATCGTTCACTCTAGCCAAGTATCCATAGTAGTATTTAAATACCATAGGAATCCCTGAACTTTCAAAAAAGAGTAGATTAAGAAAATAATCCACAAATCTTGTTAGTTTGACACCACCTATATCTATCAAATTTATTATATACCTAGGGGTAGAATAATATTAATTTAAAATTATTTGAAGCTAAAAAGGTTCAATGAAACACTAGATATCATGAAAATAACAATAAAACTCAAAGTAGAAAATTTAGAAAAAATTTATTTAAGTGTTGAAACAGGACTCTGCCTAGGTGAACATTCAGGCCTAGGTGCTCTGCCTAGGCATAAACAAATTTGTACTAAGATTCAACTTCCAAAAGTTTCATCCTCCTAGGCGCTCCACCTAGGCGATTAACTAGAACTTGTTCTCCATCTAGGCTTTTACCTAGGCAAGTAATTAGAGTTCTTGCTTCGTCTAGGCAGTTGTTCAGAATGTACCTATTTTCTTCCTACCATCTCTTCATTTTTTTTCGATTTACCTTATGAGGTATACAGCTTATCTTCCAAGGATCGAGTTTTGGTTATCTTATAGCTACATTCAAATCTATAAGTAATTACAAATAAAAACATCATTTCACAAAATATTTTACAAGCTAACTATATTACATATACTTTCAATTGAAAAACAAACACACCAAACTATTTTACAAACAGCTAGCCTTGAAGGGAACATTCGGCAAGTTATTTTTCTTACAAGATCGTTCCATGCCCTACTAGGAATACAATCCTAGTATTTACAACCTAAATTCTATGTTTCCTTTCAAACTTGAGACCCCACCTCTTCCTCTTCCAAGTCTTCCTCTGGGTCCTCTTCAATTTCATCATATAGAACAATCATGGGAACTACTCATACCCTAATAACATCATCATCTTCATCATCCCTATTTTAATCATTTCCATTTTGAGGTTGTGGTTAGGTTGGTTGTGGTATGTCCCGTTCACTTCCCCTAAGTGAGATATATGCAGCATGAGCAATAAAAGAGTGTACCTTATCTACCGTCTCATGAAGAGCCCTAAGTTGAGTGTTATAAGTGTTATGCAGTTCATCAACCCTACATTTTAATCCCATTGTTTCTTGCGCTTCTATGGTATGGGTTTCAATTTCTTGGTGGTAGGCACACCTCAACAATGCTCTAGTTTCCTTAGATATTTGCAGCTCCACTCTTAGGTTCATTCCTTGTACTTCATTGGAATACAACCTCACTAGCTTGTCTCTTTATTTGGCTACTGATTTGGGCTAAAATGGCATATTCTCCTCCCTCATTTACTTAGTTTTTCTACAATGTTCTTCAAGTAAATTTTGTTGTTTTTAGTCAATTTTTGTGTTAAATGCAGGTTTGTTAATTTAGGAGGAGACAAAGTTATAAAAGGTGTAAAAGCATGAAAAATAAGCTTAAAAGGAGCAAAAAGCAATGGATTTGGCATGATCTGATCAGTACTCACGCAGTAGAAAAGAGGCATGGCATAACTGAATATCACATCGCGTCATGAGTTCAACATGTTTAGAAGAAGAGCCAAGTATCATGAGCTTTTGGTATGAGTAGAGTGCAGGTAGATTGTGGAACAACCAGCAGAAGCTCCACAGTTCAAACAGAGTGCTCGTGGCACCAAAAACCAAAAATTGCAGAGCCATTAGCGTAACCTACGCTCCCATCACGCCAATGCTAAGCTGCATACGCACTTAATTTTTTGGCTTGATCAGTTCAGTGAATGCACAGAGTGACTAGCAAGGAGGTGATGCCAATGCATAGTGTGACTAGCAAGGAGCGAATGCACAATGTGACTATTCTGCCAGTTATGCCTGATGATTTCAGCAATTGTACTTTTGTACTTTTTGTCTTCTTCTTCAAGTTTAGTCCTTGCTTTCAAAATTTGAAAAGTAGACCCCAATGAGCCCTATTTTTACTACTTGTCTCAAATGTAGTTTAAACTTTATTTTAACCTACTTTATGAATTTTAGAAGGGGAATAACCCAAATGACTGTGAGGGACCAATGTTTTGAAGACAACTTAACACTACAACAAAAAAAGTTCATTAGTGACAAAAATTTGCTAGGAAAAAAAAATTGTCGCCGATAATGGTCATTGGTGAGGAAAATAAATTTATTTACTGTTCATATAAAATCATCGAAAGTATGGCGAGGAATTTTTTTTGTCACCTAATTTTGTCACTATTGGCTTGGCGGGAAAGTTCCCGCCATGTGAATGATATAATAGCGCGAGATTTTTATTGTTTTATCAGTGAGGAAAATAAAAAACATCTAGTGAGAAAATTTAGTGAGAAAATCAATAATTTCCTCACTAAAAATAAAAAACATCTAGTGAGAAAATCAATTTAGCACAAAAGACTTATTATTTTATTATACTATATTTTTGTGTGGGCCCATTAAATGGGAAAGACATGCATATCGTGTAAAAAACATGAAACAACAATTAATTCTATTTCTTGTATGTTGCCTCCATCCTCCTCCCACTCTCAATCCCCTTTTTGGCTTTGTCGTGCTCTGCTTATTTGCTTCCACCACCATTCCTTGTTTTTCCTTATCCACTGCACTTCCACTCTCAATTCCTCTTATAGATGATTACATAGATGTTGGTTGTAAATTTATTGATAAAATTTGAAGACTATTATCCTATTTAAATAGAGGTAAAGTACTCAAAGATCTTACTTACTAATTGTAGATCAATAAGTACCTAGTGACCAAAAAAGTATATTAGTTGTTACCAATAGTGAAACATGTACAGTAACAAAAGACTAACACCCATTGACTTTTAGGAATGAAATTTATGTGAAATATTATTATTTGTGAGAGAAAGAAAAAGAAGTTAATTGATTTAAATATACTTGTAATTAGTCATGAAGTCTTTGTTGTTTTAGGTATAATGTTTGTAATGCTCATGTCATGAAAAGATATGATTTTTCTTGTTTTAAATCTAAAATAGGAGAAGGGGTTGAATATTAATTTTCCCCGAAATCTATACGGAATATACATGGCACCAAAAAATTGAAAAAAGAATATTTAAATTTCTTTGCTAATTGTTGATAGTTGAAACCTCACTTATTTATAGGATAGATTTGGCACATCTTGGTATTGCATATTTTTATTTCAAGATTTAAGACGTTCATTAAGTTGAAACCCGTATTTTGAGCTGAAGAACAAATTTACAAGTGGACAATTGAAGCAAAATATTGGCTTTCGAACATATCAGTGTTGTTGCAACTTTTCCAAGAATTTCTTTAAGAAGTGAAGGTTATTAGAACTGAAACATTTAAATGTTATATTTACCCTCAAAATACTTAAAAAAACACATAAATAGTTTAATAAGAAATTGGAAAATAATAATTAAAAAAAGAAAAATTATTTCGTATTGCAATCATTTAGATGTAAAAACTCTAAGTTATTTGAAATAGTTTATATTTGGATTGTGTAGTTGTATGTGAATTATCAAATTGAGATAGTAGTCTATATTGGTATTTGTAGTATAACTGTTTTGGTGCATGATTTGTTAATGTATTATGTTATTTGTGCATGATACTATATGTTTATTATTTAATATGTCTTTGTAATTCAGTAATGAACTTATTCTTATGTATGTTCCTTATATATATGTGGAAATTATTTTTTGAGTGGTATTATCAAAATCTCACCATCATATGATCTTATGTGAGAAAATTAGGAAATGAATAAGAGTCGGATGTATTTAGAAGATAGATGGACTGAAGAATATGTCCAAGGGATGAAGAAATTTTTGAAATTGGCAGAAAGAAATAGCGGAGGAAATGAAAAGGTTAGGTGCCTATGTAGAATTTGCAGAAATGTAGTGTATCACAGATTAGAAGCTGTTGGAAAGCATCTGCAATTCAGGGGTATAGATTTAACTTATACTTCATAGAGATTTCATGGTGAGCATTTATGAGATTGTGAAGAAGAGGATGATGACTAGATTGGCTCATAAGGAGACAATGAACATTGATGATTGTGAAGGAAGTGATGATGAAATGCAGGAAATTTTAGGAGATTTACATATGGGAATTTTCAATGATGAAGAGGTGAATACAAGTATTCCAAATGAAGGTGTAAAGGGAAGCGAAGATGAGTTAGACAAATTTCAGAGGCTATTTGGGGAGCATGATAACAATATAATTTACTTTTATGGAATTATAAAAGAAGTTATTGAGGTGAAATATAGAGGGAATCATCAATTGATTCTGTTTTTGTGTGACTGGTATGACTCCAGATTTATGCAAAGTGATAAGTACTTCACAAGCATAAATTTGAAGAAACGTTGGTATTCTAATGAGCCTTATATTATGGCAAGTCAATCTATTCAAGTCTTTTACTTGCAAGATACTACATTGGGTGGTGATTGGCATGTAATCCAAGTGGTTGATCATCGGCATTTGTGGGATCCAACGTTTTTCTATCTGAAAATGAGAATAATGATCCCCAGATATTATGTGACTCAAATGAAAATGTCTACCAAGAAAATGAAAGCAAAAGTCGTTATCATGCAGGCGAAGAATTTGACGTTTCAATGCTAAATAGAAATGACCTGGAACCTGAATTTGTTACTATTGTTGGTGAAAGAAGCTATGGTGTTTTTTAGAATAATGTACTTGATTTCATCGTTGATGATGAAATTGAAGATAGGTTAAGCAGCAGTGAAGAAAGTGAAGAAGCATCATTTATTTACAGTTCTGGAAGTGATGAAGAGTAGAATTTTTAGTTATTGCATCATAATTTGATCTCATTCTGTATCAATATAATGCTACTTTATATGTTTCCATCATTGTTCTACATTAGTTACTGTTGTATGAAGGATTTGGGAGCTTTTATATGCTAGTTGCTATGAAAGTATTGAATATTAAAACACAATGGGATTTGCATTCATATTTTCTATTTAGACTATTTCTGTTGTATATGTAGGTGCACTGTTGAAGTTGGTTTGAAAATTGCATAAATAGTTGTTGTATGTGGCAATAAATTTAGTTGTCTATGTAGTTGATAATTTATGTGACAGATGCCTGGACAAGGACTTCAATCTCGACATATTCAGAAGAACCCGGTGATTGAAATTGATAAGTTGGTTTTATACCAACTTAAATAGCTTAATTCACTTAGCTTTTGGCTTGTTTTCCATGAAATTGTGATGTGTTATGTGATATTTAGTGCTTTTATGTGATTGGTAATGAGGTGTGCTAAAATGAATGGAAAAGATAAAAAATGAGGCTAAATGAATCAATTTTGAATTCGGGTGAACGAGGGTGGAAGAAATGAAAAAAAGGTTTGAAAATGCTTTAGTGTGCCTTAGGTTTGACAGCTTGAGTGTTAGACTTCATTTGAGTGTATCTTTCTCAATGTTGATCCAAATGAGGAGATCTTGGAGGCTATGGATCTTTGTGTGTACTTCAATTGTCATGTTTTAACTTTCTCCAAATGCGGTGTGCAATCATGAGAAACGGAGGCTTCTTTGTTGTGCTTGGATTAGGGATTTTAAGGGTTTGGTCTTCTTGCCACAGTTTGGTAGATTGACAATATCTTGAGCTACAGATCTCCAATTTTGATGATTCTTGATCCTATGGAAAGCTAAGAGAGGAAGCTATAACTTTGATGTTCAAGGCAAAGTCCAGTTCGGAAAGGAAAATTGGCAATTCACCGGGGGAATGGCAAGACCCTAATTAGGGTTTTTAAGCCTTCGATGCACATCTTCCTGCCACAACTCAGTATTTTGGTTATAACTTTGTCATCTGAGCTCCGAATTTAGTGATTCAAGTGACTATGGAAAGAACCAATGGCTACAACTTTCATGTTTTAAGTTTTTCTAAATTCACAACACATCAGGGCCATAGTTGGGTTGGAAGTTGCAGCATTCTTGCATACATGCACTCACTTCGCCACACACATGCACACTTCGTCGCACATATCACCACACTTCGCCGCACCCACTAGCACACTTCGTGGCATGAGCATGCGACGAGATCATTCGACGAAGTCTCATTTCACACACATTCACTTCCTTCATCCTTTGTACACAATTCACTTAGCTTGATGCAAATTTTCATTCATACATTCATGATTTTTTGCACATTCAACACAAACTCCATCCATGTTATCATGATTTCAGCATGTGATTACATTCCATTTCCATGTTTTCTTTATAACATTTCTAGTCTGATGTAAGTTTTCACTTTTGAATTCACATCCATTTCATTTTCCATTTCATGAATGAGAGTGCATTGAGATTTATGTCTTGAAGAATGATGAGATATTCTCGGAAGCAAATATCACTCTTCTTTGAACCACAATTGCATACACTTCAAGATGTTTGAAAATTCTTCTTTGATCATTTTTCATACAATGTAACTCTTCATTTATACTTTGCATGGTTCAAACATTTCATTAAAGGATTTTTCCATTTCATTACATTTCAAGATGAGATGTTACACATTTTGGCATGAGAGTACTCTTGGATGTTTTTGTGTATATCCATTTCATTCCACATTTTCACTACACAACTCACACTACACTACACTCCACATTTTCACTACACAACTCACACCTGCACACAAACTGGCGAGACTTCTCCACGAAGTCTCCCCGATTTCACAAGATGTGAGGGCGAGACTTCGTGGCGAAGTCTGGCCACTTTTTCCTTTGTGAGGGCGAGATTTCGTGGCGAAGTCTCGCCACCTTGAGTGTGTGTATGGTATGTGTTTATTATGTTTTGTAGTGGTTTTGAGAAATTCTCTAAGTGTGGAGTTGTTCTTCTTGTGTAGGGGTATTGAAGGCGTATTCAATGAAGGCTCAAAGCAGTGATGAAGGACGATGACGGATGCTTGAAGGCGTTGGACTCTAGTTTGACATCCGGCTTGGAATTCATGAATTGATGACTTATATATTTTACACAGTGGCATTTTCGTAATATGGGAGACATTTTACGTTGCTTACTTTTTACGTTTTATGTAACCTCTATATATAGAGGATTAGTTGACATTTTACGTTGCGTACTTGGAATTCATGAATTGATTAAGTGTTTTTTGGATTTCATCGTTTAATTTCGTGTTGTTCTATTTTGTTTGTTTACTCTGTTCTTATTTTTTGTATTTTGTTCTGTTTCCTTGTTATTGTTGTCGCTTGTGGTTTTTGTTTTGTTGTCTGTTGTTTACATTTGGAGTTTTTGCTTTTGTGTTCTGAAATATTTCGGTTATACTTCACATTTGGTGTTGTTGTATGCCCAGGCTACGATCTTCTGGAGATCCTTAGTTTACACTAGACCTTGAACTACAAAAGACTTTGAGAATTCAAGCCAAACAAAGAGACATGGCTAATCCTGGAGTGAGAGCACCATGTTTTGGTGATCATTATGCTGTGAATTTTGACAACGGATTTGGACAGCAAGATATTGATGTTGAAAGCTACCACATCCCCACTCAGATTGTATCGATGATTACTCAAGGTCAATTTTTCCAAGGATTAGACAATGAAGACCCTAATGATCATCTGGACTGGTTCTTAGGTTTGTGTAGTACGTTCAAACTTCCAAGAGTGGAGAGAACTGAAGTGCACAGAATCCTTTTTCCTCTTTCCTTGAGAAGTAAAGCAAAACATTGGTTCAAAACCATTGGAGGCTCAGATGCAACAATATCTTTTGAGGAACTTCAGAAGAAATTCTTGGCGAAATATTTTCCACCAGCTAAGCTTGAGAAGAGGAGAATGGAGATCATGAATTTTTAACAGCAAGATGGTGAATCATTCAGAGAAGCATAGGAGAGTTTCAATGACCTAATCTGTCAATGTCCTAACCATGACCTTGGCGAAATCAGAGAATTGAATACGTTTTTCAAATGCCTCACACCTGAGTCTTCTATGATAGTAAAAGCTTGTGCTAATGGTGCACTAAAGGATAAGAGTGTGCTTGAGGTTAGAGAATTGTTTAACCAAATTGCCGAAGATGAGTACCTTTTCCCTGAGACACGGAAACCTCATAGTAGAAGACAGAGAGGAGTGCTGGATCTTGATGAGGAAACTTCATTGAGTGCAAAATTTGAGGCCCTTGCCAAGCAAGTGCAAACTTTGAAAGCTACTCAAACAAAAGCTCCTGTGCTTTCATGTGGTCTGTGCAAAGGTGAACACCACACTGATGAGTGTGCTATTACAACTGAGTCTTTACAATATGTGAGTAATTACAACAACAAACCTCAGTATGGTGGAAATTATTCTGGAGGGAATTATTCTGGGGGGAATCGACCTTACAATGGTGGACAAGGCAAGTGGGGACAACAACAAAATCAAGGAGGGCAATATTATCAAGGAAATGACCAAATAAGAGCAACAAACGCACCTCCTGGTTTCGATCATCAAGCTGGTACTTCAGAGCAAAGGAAACCATCCATAGAGGAAATGTTTAACAAACTCATGGAAAAGATGGATAAGAACGAGCAGAGGTTTGGAGGCTTGGAATCAACAGTGAAACACCATGAAGCTACACTCAAGAATATTGAAATGCAGCTTGGGCAACTTGCAAATGCTATACATCAGAGGACTCGTGGTTCACTACCAAGTGATACCATCCCAAATCCGATAGGAAAGGAAACATGCAATGCTATAACTTTGAGAAGTGGAAAGGAAGTGCACAAAACCAACAAGAGTGATGGTGTTTATGAAGATGACAAGAAGGAAGTAGGGGAATCTGAGAAAGAGGTTGGCCAAGAGGATACATCTTCTGAGAAAGAATGTGCTCATGAGGACATGGCACCAGAGAAGGAGGAGGTGCAAAGCAAAGAAGATAAGGAGGTAACCAAGAAGGTTTGTGGACCACCTAGTCTATACAATTATCCAGAGTATGCTCCAAAAGCTCCATTCCTTGAAAGAGTGAAACCACCACCAAAGAAAGGGCCACAATTTGACAGATTCTTGAATGGGTGAGACAAGTAAATGTGAGCTTACCATTGTTGGACTTGGTAGGAGCTGTGCCCAAATATGCGAAATACCTCAAGGACCAAATATCCAACAAGAACAGATTTTGCAATGCGAAGTCCTCATGATGGTCTTTGAGTGCAGTGGAGCTTGGATTGGGCAAAATTTGCCACCAAAGTTGAAAGACCCTGGCAGCTGTACCATTCCTTGCACAATAGGCATGAGATATTTTGAGAAAGCACTCTGTGATTTGGGAGCTGGAATAAATCTCATGCCTCTGTCTATTGCTGTGAATGTTGGCTTGAGTGTAAGAATTCAACCTGTAGCTGTAACTCTCCAGTTGGTGGACAGATCTTTAGTGAAGCCTACAGGAATAGTAGAAGATGTTTTGGTAAGAATTGACAAATTCACTCTACCTGTGGATTTCATCATCCTAGACATGGAGGAGGACCTAGAGGTACGTCTTCTTTTTGGTCGTCCTTTTCTTGCTACTGGTGATGCTTTAATTGGGGTAAGAAACAAAACTGTCACTTTTAGAATCAATGATGAACAAGTGGTCTTTGATGTGAATTATGCAATAAAACATTCATTGAATATGGAGACTTGTTTTGCTATTCGATCTATTGCCTGTGCTGTGAATGTGAATGATATAAATGGGAAGCATGAATTTATGTGTCTTGATGAGTTGAATTTGTGTAATGATGAAAAAGATGATGTTGAGTTAGATTAGGAAGATAGCAAAATTATAAATGAAATTGAAAATCTTGTTAGTTATTTGGATGAATCAATCTGTGAGATGCAAGACAATGTTGTTGAGGTGAAAATGCATGAAAGTGTAGGAGAGAACACGCTACAGGAATTGTGTGATAGGAAATGCGAAAACGAACATGAAACTATTGTTTTTTGATAAGTTGGTTTTATACCAACTTATATGTGATATATCGCTTAGCTTTTGCCTTGTTTTTCATGCAATAGTGTAATGTTATGTGACATTTTGTGCATTTGTGTGGTTGACAACTTTAGAGTGCTAAAATGAAGAAAAATACCAAGAATGTGGATAAAATGAGGCAATTGTGTGTTTGATGTTAAATGACAAGGAATTAGTTTAAGAGGGCTTGAATGGTGTGTGAGAATTTGAGGAAAACCTAAATATGTCTAGTTTGCTTAGTTTGGAGTTGGGCAGATTTGGTAGTGCTATTTCATTTGAGTGTATCTTTCTCAATTCTAATCCAAATGAGGAGATCTTGGAGGCTGTGGAAAGCTCTTTGTGTGTACTTGAATTGTCATGTTTTAAATGTCTCCAAATTCTGTATGAAATCATGAGAAATGGAGGTTTATTTGTTGTGTTTGGATTAGGGTTTTTTAGGGTTTGATCTTCTTGCCGCAGTTTGGTAGATTGAGAATAACTTGAGCTACAGACCTCCAATGTTGATGATGCTTGATCCTATGGAAAGCCAAGAGAGGAAGCTACAACTTTGGTGTTCAAGGCAAAATCCAATTCTGAAAGAAAAACTAGTAAATCATGGTGGAATGGTGAAAAAACCCAATTAGGGTTTTAAGCCTGCGACGCGTCGCAAACTTAATTTCTTCTTGCCACAGCTCAGTTTGTTGGTCGTAACGTTCTCGTCGGAGCTCCGAATTGGGTGATTCAAAAGGATGTGGAAAGCTAAGACTTGGAGCTACAACTTTCATGTTTTAGGTTTCTCTAAATTCATAATGCATCAGGGCCAGAATTTGGTTGCAAGGTGACGGTTTGTAAGCTTTCAGAGGTTGAGAGGTAAAAAGTTCCAAGTATATGTGTTTATGTATTCCTTGCAGCTTTGAGTTGGAATTGCTGCACATATTTGTTGTTTTTAATGGCCACACTCACCTCACCACCCGTAATGCACACTACTATGCACAAGCTTGAATTACATGGCTGCACATCACATGGTTCATGCACAAGCACAACACATTGCCTCACACAGTCACCCTTGCTCTCTAACGTTCACCTTGAAAATATGCATGTTTCTTCAGATTTGCACACTAAGCACAGAAAATTACTCCACGACGCATCGTGGAGTTAAGAAAAAGAACTCCACGACACGTCGTGGAGTTAAGAAAAGGAACTCCACGACACGTCGTGGAGTTAAGAAAAGGAACTCCACGACACATCGGGGAGTTAAGAAAAGAAACTCCACGACATATCGTGGAGTTAAGGAAAGAAAATCCACGACACATCGTGGCATAGAGAAATCTTACTCCACGACGTGTTGTGGGGTTATTTTTGAGTGCTTTTGCCAAAATGTTGCCTAGGTGTTGGAGTTTTGATCTCTTGCTTAACAGGTTCTCGGAGGCGTGATTGATCTAGGCTCGAAGGCCCACAAGTTTTTTGAAGACGCGGTTGGTCCAGGCTTAGAGGTGTGGATGGTGGTCTTGCACACGTTGCTTTGTTGGATTTTTTTAATATGCAGTGGCATTCTTGTAACTTTGTATTCATTTTACGTTTGCGTATTTGTTACGTTTTGTAACCTATATAAATAGAGGATTTAGATAGAATTTTAGAGAGGAATAATGAGAGAGGAATAATTAGAGATGATTCTAGAATAGAAAATAGACTTTTGATTTTAAGAGCGGGAATTTTCTCTCTCTAGATTTCTCTCTAGATTTTCTTCTCTGATTTCATTTCTGATCGCGACTTTGTATCGAAAATTACATATTGAACTCAATCGAAGGAGCATTTGACATTCCTATACACTTTAATCGGTGAAATCATTCAATTTGATGTAATTGAACTGTTTAATACTGGAATTTGATGAACATGAGTTGAATATGGAATTTTCTGGCTAATTGTGTGATATCTTAGGGTTCTAAACGGATGAATACATGATTTAGGAGATTTGATGCAATGTAATTGACGTAATTAATAAAGATTGAAATCGCACTTGAATTTATTACTTGAAATCTGTTTAATTTCATATCTCTACACTGATTTTGAATGGATCGAGCTTCGATTGTGGTCGCCATGCTAAGTTGAGGTTTGATTTACCAATATTAGAGAAGATGCATGAGATGAGAACTAAAGTGTGATTGTCTGAGTCTTTACACTTGCTTTCTATGATTATTTCATTTCTGAGATTCAGGCCTCGCCATGGGAAGCTTTGATGAATTAAAACATTAGGAAAAGTGTTAAAGAAGCTCTCTGTGTTAATAAACGAAGACATTCAAGCTTAGGTCGGGCCTCGCCATGGGATTTCCTAGGGTTTGCATGTTAGAGTAGTTAGCATAGAGAGTTGAGACGCTGCGGAGTGAATTCCACCATTCTCAGGCCTCGCCACGGGAGAGGATAGGGTTAGGAAGTACAGGGAGTGGTGTGGTCGCCATGCTAACCACAACTTGAGCTTCTAGGCAACTTAGGTCTCCTTGAGATTTGTTTGCTAGTTGATTGCATAGCATAGATTGGCTAGGTCTGTGTTCATCCGATACAAGAATCCTAGGATATCTGTTTTATCTGATAGTTGCTTCCTTTTGTTCCTCTGTTCCTTTGTTCTTGTTTCCTTTTGTGTACTCATTTCACTTTGTGACCTACTTTCGTGACAATTCTCAAAACAAAACTTGAATTCTCGAAACCAATCCCTTCCCTGTGGATACGATCCCCACTCATCACTACTATAGTAGTTTCCAGGGTTAAATTGAGAAGTACGCGACATACCTGTCATTTTTACTAATGAAGTGTGTTATCCCACTGAGGTGAGGAAGGAAGAAAGTTTTTGCAGGATTGAGAAGTTGATGCCATCTATTGTGGTACCACCAAAACTTGAGCTTAAACCTTTGCCTCCATATCTCAAGTTTTCTTTTCTAGGAGAGAGTGAAACATTTCCAGTAGTGATCTCTTCTAAACTTGAAGATTGGCAAGAGGAAAAATTGCTGGGAGTATTGGGGCAACACAAATTGGCTATAAGATGGATCATTGCAAATATAAAGGGCATAAGTCCTAGCTTATGCATGCATAAGATTCTTTTGGAAGATAACTCTGTGCCAGTGAGAGATAGACAACGAAGGCTCAATCCACAAATGATGGAAGTTGTCAAGAATGAAGTGATAAAGTTGCTGGACTTTGGAATGATTTTTCCCATCTCAGATAATGAATGGGTAAGTCCAGTGCAGTGTGTTCCAAAGAAGGGAGGAGTTAAAGTTATAAAAAATTATGCAAATGAGCTTCTTGCAACAAGAATTGTTAGTACTTGGAGGGTTTGTATGGACTACAGAAAGCTTAACAAGGCTACAAGGAAGGATTATTTTCCACTTCCCTTTTTGGAGCAGTTGTTGGATCGAACTGCTGGCTACTTGTTCTACTGCTTTTTGGATGGCTATTCTGGCTATAATCAGATTGCAATTGATCCTAAGGACCAAGAGAAAACAACTTTCACTTGTCCCTTTGGCACGTTTGCTTACAAGCGGATGCCATTTGGCTTGGGCAATGCGACTTTTCAGAGATGTATGATGGCAATATTCCATGACATGGTTGAGTCGATTATAGAGATTTTCATGGATGATTTTTCTGTCTTTGGAATGACATTTGATGGTTGCTTGGAGAACCTAGCCAAAGTACTAAAGAGATGTGAGGAAACTAATCTCGTGCTAAATTGTGAGAAATTTCCATTTATGGTTCAGGAGGACATAGTGTTGGGACATAAGATTTCTCATTAGTGCATTGAAGTTGATAGGGCCAAGATTGATGTTATTGCCAAGCTACCTCCAGCAACTAATGTTAAGGGAATTAGAAGCTTCCTTGGCCATGCTGGTTTCTATAGAAGATTCATTAAAGACTTTTCAAAGATAGCTAGACCATTATATAGACTTTTGGAAAAAGATGTCAAGTTTGAGTTTGGGGTGGAATGTGTTAAAGCATTTGAAACCTTGAAAGCGAAACTGGTGGAAAATCTTGTGATTGTCACCCCTCATTGGGTTGAGCCTTTTGAAATCATGTGTGATGTAAGTGATTATGCACTTGGAGCTGTTCTTGGCCAGAGAAAGGATAAAATCTTTCACACAATCTATTATGCCAGTAAGTTACTCAACGATGCTCAATTGAATTACACAACCATGGAGAAAGAGATGTTGGTGGTTGTTTTTGCATTTGATAAGTTTAGAGCATACTTGTTGGGGTCGAAGGTTATTGTCCATACGGATCATGCTGCTTTGAAATATTTGTTAGCAAAGAAAGAGGCCAAGCGAAGGTTGATTCGATGGGTCTTATTGCTTCAAGAATTTTATGTTGAAATCAAGGATCGTAAAGGCTCAGAGAATGTGGTAGCTGACCATTTGTCAAGGTTGGAGTCAGAAGCTCAAGAGGGTTCAAATATTTTGGTGAAAGAGCACTTTCCAGACGAGCAGGTGTTTGGAGTAAATGAGAAGTCAGTGCCTTGGTATGCAGAGATAGCCAATTATGTTGTGGCTGGCCAAATACCTTCTTACTACTCCAGTGACCAAAAGAAGAAACTGAGGAGTGATGCAAAGTACTATTTTTGGGAAAACAATGCCTTGTATAAAATCTGTAGTGATCAAATCATACGCAAGTGCATCAAAGAGGAGGAGAAGGAAGATATTCTGAGAGCATGCCATGAAGGACCTTGTGGTGGAAATTTTGGCTTTGCAAGAACAGGATTCAAAGTGTTACAATGTGGTTTCTATTGGCCTCATATTTTCTGGGATGCAAGAATTTGGGTTGGCAATTGTGATCGATGTCAAAGGACGGGAAACATTTCTTCGAGGAATGAAATGCCTTTGAATAACATTCTTGAAGTGGAAATATTTGATGTTTGGGGGATCGACTTTATGGGACCATTTCCGAAATCCCGAGGCATGAAATATATCTTGGTCGCAGTGGATTATGTTTCCAAATGGGTCGAAGCCGTAGCTTTAGCTCACAATGATGCTAAGAGCGTGACTGCTTTCGTGAAGAAACATATTTTCAATAGGTTTGGGACTCTGAGAGCAATCATAAGTGATAGAGGGACTCATTTTTGTAATAAGATTTTTGAAGCTCTTTTGGCCAAGTATGGTGTGACACATTAAGTATGCACAACCTATCATCCTCAAACGAGTGGCCAAGCTGAAATCTCAAATCGTGAGATTAAGAGAGTGTTGGAAAAAGTTGTTAATCAAGGACGGAAGGATTGGTCCATGAAATTGGATGATGCATTGTGGGCATACTGAACTGCTTACAAAACTCCTATCAGTGCTTCTCCATTTCGGCTTGTGTTTGGCAAGGAGTGTCATCTCCCGATAGAGTTGGAGCATAAGGCATATTGGGCAATTCAAAAATTGAATATGGATTTGTCTGGAGCTCAATCAAAAAGGATGATAGAGTTGAATGAGTTAGATGAGTTCAGATTCAATGCCTATATGAGTTCTAAGCTCTGTAAATAAAGGACTAAGAAGCTACATGATGCAAGGATTCAACTCAAAAGCTTTGCTCCAGGACAACAAGTTTTGTTATACAACTCTAGATTGAGACTATTTCCTGGCAAGTTAAAGTCACGATGGACTGGACCATTCAAGGTGATCAAGGTTATGCCATATGGTGTTGCGGAGATCCAAAATGAGAAGACTGGTAACACATGGCAAGTGAATGGTCATAGGCTAAAATCGTATTTGACAACTAAGGAGAATGACAACACAGATTTGGCACTAGCTCCACGGGAGTTGTACCTGGATGATCCTTTGAGTTCACATTGAGATAAGAGGCATGGTCAGGCTGAGAACATTAAACCAAGCGCTAGTAGGAGGCAACCTAGATTTTTTTTGCAGATGCTTGCTTTTGTTTGTTTTACTTATTTTGAATTCATTAGTTCTGATGTAAGTTAGTTGGTTTCAATTCATGTTTCAACTCACAATTCATGGACAATATCTGCAGGTGATCATACACAATAGAGAATGAAGGTGAGTAGAAACTACTAGGATGGTTTTTAGCTCAGAATGGACAAAACATCCAAGAAGGGGTAAGCTTGAGTGGGTGTGAGGACTACAAAAGGTAAACGAATCAAATCTTGTGAATTGCTTGAGATTCCATTTTACTTGGTGAAAGATTCTTGCCCGTGACAGTTTCTTGTTGCTATTCAATTAATTGAGGTAGGAATGACATGAGTGTTGTGGTGGGTGCATGGATGTGTTGTTGTCATGTGTTGTCTTGTACCTAGCATGGCTTTGCTTAGCGCCTCACCATTTCACTATAAATACTCTACACCTTGTTCATATTCCATATACTTAGCTAGAAGTAATCTTCAGAGAGAAAAGCAACACTTGACTTTGCATAACATAATAGTCTCCTTCTCTATTTGAGTGATGTCATACGCTATAATCCCTATGAGTACGAAATTTTCAGTGAGGATCCGGGCACTACTTCCCCCTCTTCTTCATCCTCTTTAGCTAATGAAGCAATGGTGATTGATAATGATCTAGCGGATTCTCCACAATTTGTCAATGCTAATGCAGAGCAACTCTACCATCGAACCAGCCTGAGATCAGTCATGATCGAAAGACCATTCGATACTCCCACACAAAGATTTGAAGATGTCATTCGAGGCCACAACTGGTCTCAGTTAACAATAGCCCCAAAGGAAGTAAACATGGAGATAGTCAAAGAATTCTATGTTAACTCACTAGCAGACAGGATTCATTCAGTGTTCTTGCGAGGTAGTTATATGAAGGTAAATCAGCATAATATCAATTTGCATTATCTTTTTCCTGATTACCCTAATGACGAGTATAGCAGATTGTTGAGGGCAGAGAACACTGATCGTTTATTGAATACTATGACATTGCCTGGTGCTACTTGGGTGAGAAACTCCCAAAATGAAGCTTCTCATGTACTTACTACTAACCTCACAGCTGAAGCTAGGATGTGGTTACTTTTCATAAATTTCATACTCTTACCTACTCATACCACTACTAGGGCAAATAGGGAAAGAGTTCTTCTGATTTATGCCATTATGCATGGCTTTTCCATTGATGTAGGACGTTTGATTTTGGGGTATATAAGGCGTACTCAAGGATGTGAGTTTCTCCCATGTACTTTCCCATTTTGATATCTGAAATGGCTTGTAGTAAGGGCATTGACATCAGTTCAGTTACACCCCCCCAACGTTCATTGGGTTTTATGGGTAGACCTCAATGGCGTACTTATCAGTAGGAGGAAAGGGAAGCACGAAGTCACAGAAGAAGATAAACAGGGCACTTGTTTTTGCTTTTTTTTTCTTTTGAGAAATGGGGGATGTTGTGCTATGCAAGTGTGGGGGGGGGACTGAGATGCTATGAAGTTGTCATGAGTGGGTTAAGGTTGTTGAGAAGTTTGTGTTATGATTATTGTCCGAATTGTTGAGTAGTCTTAATAGTTAGTAGTTTCTGTTTAGGGCAACTTTATGTTGTTTATCATGAATAATGAGTGGTGAGGTACATTGTGTGTTTTGTAGTTCATCTTGAAAAATTAATGTGTGCACTTTTCATACATTGCCAAATTTCACTCATTTGTTTTCTTTTTGTTTTTTTTTCATGTACACGTGTACGCTTGACTGGGAGTGGACATTCCTCCAAGCAAGGTAATGATTGGTAAGAGTTAGATTAAGGCATTTATGACTGTGTTCTCTACTCTCTGAACATACATTGAATTGATTCCATCTGAAAATGAGTTAATGTTCTAACGAGTCACCACCATAGTAGGAGTTGTGCATTAAAGGAAGGAAAAGAGCACACAGTGAGTGACATAAAGTGGATATGATGTGTTTTCTTTTGGCATGTGAAGAAAGCTGAATGTGGCGTCCCACGTTTGATTGATATTTTTGTTGGCTTGTGTTTGGGTTGTAGATTATTAAATATGCCTTGACCAAATAAATGCTCACAAAGTTATATCTTATTACACTCACAAGTGGGCGCTAGTAGATCGGTTTAAGCAAGCATTTCTCTAATGTTTTGTGAAATTCTGTACATCATGTGAAGGAATCTTATCTTTTGGCAGCTAGGAAGATAAGGGTTCACATGCATTGAGTGACAATGGCCCCACAAGTGTAGTGATGTTAGTAGACTCATATGGTAGTTGGGAATATTCAATTCATGTGTTGACCGATTTGTTATTCACTTGCACTTTAGTTCTATAAATGCTCTCTTTTGGTCATATTGCATACAACATTGTAACTAGTAAGCTTGTTCATACTTCGGCATTGCTAAGGAAGACATTGAGAGCATTCTTCATTCTCACTTTCTTTTTGCTTCAAGATTGTGTTGTGAGCTCCAACTCAAAGGTATGTTTCAGTTTTTCCTTCAAACTTTTACTTGGTGAGCTTTTATGTCTTGTACGATGAATTGTAGATGGTTGCATGAATATGATAAGGGTATTGTTTTATGGAGGAAATGATGAGAAAATGGTATACCTTGTTGCTTATGTTCTTGCTCAAATGATAAATGCATGTTAAGTGTGGGGGAATGTTAGTACTTGATTTTCAGATTTTTTCAGCTTAGACATGTTTCTGTAATTTGGTCATAACTTGAAAAGGAAATCTCCAAATGTGTTCATTCCAATTGGAGTTGTTAGCCAAGAGAATGGGCTACAATGTTTATGTTTGGCATTTTTGCCAGTTATGACGGGATTATAGACGAAATTGGCTAAGACTGTGAAGTTAATGCTGAACTCGTAATGAGAATTGCTGAAGCTGCCCAGTTTGGTACCTTTCAGTATTTTGGACATAACTTTCTCAATTTAAGTCCAAATGAGATGATTCTAGTTGCTGATTTTAGCTAACATAATAACCTACAATGTTTATGTTTGGCCCTTTTTCTAATTGTGACTGGAAGATAGGCTAATGAGTAGAGGAATGTAGAGCTGAAGTTAGGTTGTTAGTGTGATGAGTGCTGAATCTGCCCAGATTGGTAACTTTCGGTAATTTAGTCATAACTTGTTCATTTTGAGTCCAAATGGGATGATTCTTGTCCACACTTTTAGCTCAGATCATGCTTTCCAACTTTCATGTTTTACGTGATGGCTAATTCTCCCTGCTTAACATGTGATTTCCTCGGTCTTGTGATGTAAACCAAGCTGGAAATTCTGTTTGGAATAATTGTTCCAAGGTTGTCACATGTCGTTAACGTATACATTTTGAGCAAATATTTGGAACCCGATTATCAATGTGGTGTAATGTTTTTTTTTCTTTTTGTCGATTCTTGGAAGGTATTGTTTAGTTTGTCCATTAAGTTTGCTAGAATGCTCAGAGTGTGTGGTTTTTTCACAGATATGGCACCTAAGAAGGATTCAACTCCGAAAAAAGGAAAAGGGAGTGTTTCTAAGAAAGGAAAAGGCAAGGCACAAACGACTTCTGAGGACTCTGATCCTGACTATTGCATTGAGGATGATTTGCCACTTTTCGAGGGTCCTTCGGAGTATACCATGCAGGTACCTTCACTGAAGAGGAAGAAAAGTTCTTCAGAGCCATCTCTGTTTGTCAATACTGCAGCAAAACAACATTGGGAGCAGGGAATGGGCATGAAGTTTCTACACATTGAATGGGGGTTCAATGTGGATCAAGGACACTTCAAGACAGTGATGGAGTTTCATCGTTTTGATAAGAAGCTTACTGGAGCACCGAGTTTTTGCAATGCTAGCCTTGCTAGGGAATTCTATGCCAATGCCAAGTATCTAGATGATAATGGAGCTTTTTATGTAAGGGGAAAAAGGGTCCAGTTCACTAGTGATATCATAAATGAACATCTCGGCACCCCTAGCTTTCCAAGGGATCCTTTTCCATTTCCCAAAAATGAAGATTCAGATGGAGCTTTGTTGGAGGAACTTGCTTTCTCTGGGGCAGAGTGGGTGCTCAATAAAAGGGGCGATCGTAAGCATATTCGGTGTGAATGGTTGAAGAGTGAAGTTAAAATATGGCAAAAGTTCGTGGTGTCTCGATTGATGCCAAGCACCCAAACCACTGAAGTGTCACGCAAGAGGTTGTATCTAATTTCAGCAATCCGAGGGAGGAGGTCCTTAGATGCCGGGAGGATTATTCTTTCTAGCATTAAATCCGGTATTGATGCTAACAGTGCAGCCCTTTATTTTCCAGTTCTGATTGAAGAGATTTGTGCTGCTCAGGGTGTGGATGTTGAGGCAGGTGATTGGCGAAGGAATCTGGGGACAATTAGTACACAATTGTATTTGAAGTATCTGCGCATGGAAAAGGAAATGTTGCAAGCCCAACTAGCAGGAACTAATGCACCTCGGGATGAGAATAGACCCGTAGCAGATGTATCAGGGAATGCATATCAGGCTTTTGATTTTCATAATTTTCATGGGGCCTTACAAGACTTACAACATTCTGTGAATTCCCGTTTCCATGCTGTGGATGAAAGACTTGAGGGAATGCATGAGAAACTTGATGACATGCACAAAGGATTGAACTTACATGCTTCTATAATGATCTCCAAGTTAGACGACATCTCTTCGGTAGCTCAGCAACAATTTGAGGTGTTATATCATCGTCAAGTGAAAATGCAGTTGGAGCTTGATACTTGCAATAAGATGGCTGTTTACTACCATTCTCCTCCTGGGCCACCGAAGCAAAGGCCAACTCAAGCGCAACTGGCGGGATATAGCATTCCTAATTTGTCTATGGACGCAGTCAGTGGTGCTGTGCACGAGCTTCCTCCTGGAGTGCCTGGTGTGCCTTCATTCCAAACGTTGCCCACTTTTGGTCGCATTCCATCAGCACCGTTGACTCCCACATTTCTCGCGGACCCTCAGTTCATGCCGGCCACACGCATACCCTTAATTGGTTCGGGGCAACCATTACCAGGGCCCACTGTTGGACCATATCATTGGGTGGCAACTCCTTTCAGTGGCGCTTCTTTCTCTACTACAGCTTTATTCTCCTCACCCTCATCCTCTGCACCTTCTTCATCCCAGGCAGCCCCTCCTCTCTAGTTTTTTTTACATTGGGGACCATATCATTGGGTGCATTGCAAGTGTGGGGGGGGGAGTTTTTTGTGTTTTAATGATTAATAATCGGTGCGGTGCTTAATTTTATGCTGTTTTATTATGATGCCATGATGTTGTTATGCTGTGAATAATGTTGGAGTTGGAATGTTTTTTTTTCCTTTGCTATAAGTAGTGGGGTGTTGAAGCATAATTTTTCTGTGGCTATGTTTGAAGAAGTCCCTCTTTGAAGATATGTTGTGTGGATATTGTGAAGCTGGTGGTTCTGCCCGTTGTCTTTAAACATGATATATCTGCAATGTTGAAGACAATTTTTTTTTCTTGTTTTCGAAGCATGATTGCGTGATGCCATGAGTTGTTTAGAATCTGGGAATTAGGAAGTGGAAAGATGTTTTGTTGACAAGTTGTGTGTGATAGAAATGCATAGAGTTTCGAAATCTTAGAGAGTGTGTCGGATGTGTTGTAAGTTTTGTGCTTGTTTGAGTTGTTTGGGTGTGAGAGTTTGTATTGAAATTAATTGAGTGTGGTGAGAATTGGTGCAAGACAAGGAATGTAATGCTTAACTATTATGTAGTGAAGCTTTATTCCTCATTTACTATGGTTTATTTCAAGTTCATCACTTTAATCTTTTTGATTTTGTATGTGAAAATTTCTAACTTGTAAATACTCTTATTCTTTCTATATCTTTCTTTCTCACTTATCTAATATTCATAATTATATTATTATAAAAAATTCATCTATTAGTTTAATTTTAACTACTATTCTAATTATGTTATTATATTATAGTATTATACTAGTTGAATTCTAATTAATAATTCAAATATTCTTATTATTTTAATATCCTTGAATCTCATTTTTCTAATTCTTCCTAGTTCTATTATCTAAAATCTATATATTAATTAAGTTCAATTGTAACTATTATTATTCTAATTATGTTATTATGTTGTATTATTTGATTTTCAATTAATAGTTTAATCATTATTTCAATAGAAATCAAATTTAAAGGTGGGATAACAATCGAAATTCGAAACTAAAAATCGAAAAAAAATTGGAATTGGAACAAAACCGGAATCGAAACCAGAATCGGGACAGAACCGGAGCTGGAACCGCCCCTCGGCAGTTCGGTTCCGATTCCGCCCATGGCTATACCAGATACACTTTAATTTTAAAAAAATTTATTTTTGGCTTGATTGAAAATAACTCTTATATGTGTCAATGTCAATTGTGGAATTAAAACCCACAAAAATTACATCACGAATTCCAACAACATTATATACAAAATTATGCCAAACAAAGTTTGTATTTAACTTTAAATAGTTAATTGAATTATATATTTCAATTTTCTTTACATAATGTAGTTGCACTATATATATATAATTAGTAATTAATCTTCAAATTTGTGAATTATAGACTATATTTTTCTAACATACTCGCTAATACGTACTATGATATTTCTAATTAATATAAGTTGAAGGGTACAATAATGTTTTTTTAATAAACAATTAATGATCATACATTTCATCATATAGTTACTTGCAACAATATATTGTGCACTTTTGTATATACATATACGTGTGTGTGTGATAAGTTGGTTTTATACCAACTTATATGTCTTATTTCACTTAGCTTTTGACTTGTTTTTCATTCATTTATGTGTGTTATGTGTTCTTTTGTGCATTTATGTGGTTTGCAACTTGGAGGTGCTAAAATGGTGAAAAAGACAAAAAAATGATGATTAAATGAGGCAAATGTGTGTTTGATGTTAAATGATAAGGAAAGAGTTTACAAGGGCTTAAATGGTGTGTGAAGAATTTGAGGAAAACCTAAGCCTGCCATAATATGTTCATTTGGAGTTGGGCAGAATTGGTTGTGCAACTTGTTTTGAGTGTCACTCACTCGATACTAATCCAAATAAGGAGCTCTTGGATGTTCTGGAAAGCTCTTTAAGTGTACTTCATTTCTTATGTTTTAACTTTCTTCTAAATATGTGTGCAAGTAGGAGAAATGGGGGCATCTTTGCAATTGTTCCTTAAGGTTTTCATCTTTTACTTCATATTGCCACAGTTTGGTAGAATTGTATCGCTTGAGCTACAGACCTCCAATGATACTGATTCTTCAGCCAAGAGAAAGCCAAGAGAAAGATCTAAAATTCTTATGTTCACTACAAAGTCCAATTCAGAGGTTCTGCAAAGGCGTGTACATGGAAGACCCGAAGACGTGCTCATGATGCCAAAGGCATGGAGGACTATGGACCGAAGGCATGAAGCCAGACATTGATCGAGATGACTTGTGGACCATTTGATAGATGCAGTGGCATTTCTGTAATAATGTAGTTATTTTACGTTTGCGTACCATTTACGTTTTGTAATCCCCTATAAATAGAGGATCTAGTTGGGTTTTACAGAGAGAATTCTAGAGTAGCAAACAGACTTTTGATTTTGAGAGCGGGAATTTTCTCATTCTAGCTTTTACTCTCTAGAATTTTCTCTCTATAGAAGTTTCTCTCCGTTTTCAATTCCGATCGAGAATTTGGACCGATCATTGTAAGCTTCTACTCAATTAAGGAGTAAATTCACAAGACTTTGTTGGATTCGAAGAAATCGAGGCAATTCATTTGGTAAAATCTTTTCACTTTAATGAAAATGAACTGTTCTTCATTGCGATTTGATGATCTGGAGTTGAGAAGGGAGTTTTGTGGCTAAGTAGATGATGTCTTAGGGTTTGGAACGGATGCTTGAGTAATTAAATGAAGGAAATGCTATGCAATTGACTAAGTAACTAAAGAATGAATTCATACTTGTTCTTAACGAATGAAAAATGTCAAGTTTCATAATTTTTGCACTTTCATTGATTGAATTGAACCTTGATTGTGGTCGCCAAGCTAGGTTGAGGCTCGGTTCACCAATTCGAGTGAGAAATGCATGAGATGAGGTCTATGATAATTGAGTCTCTTTACTTGATTTGGTTGTTCGTGATCCGAGATACGGTCGCCAAGTCGATCGAAGGTCATTGAATCATAAGATAGAGTAAGGATTGGCTTTTTAATACTAATCGAAGGCTTAGAAACTTAGGTCAGGCCTCGCCATGGGAGATCTAAGGTTTTGCATGCTAGAGTTGGTGGTATTGTTAAGTTGAGACGTTGCGGTTTTCATTCGTCACACTTAGGCCTCGCCATGGGAAAGTGCGGCGTTAAGGAGAGTAGAAAGAGGTGTGGTCGCCATGCTGACTTTTAGCTACAATCCTAGGCAGCTTTGGTCTCCTCTGAGTTTGAATGTGCGTCAAATGCATAGCATGAGTAGTTTAATGAACCATCATCCGGCACCTAGATCCTAAGACATCGATTTCTTACTTCTTACAAAACTTCTTGTTTGTGTCTTTGCTTTATTCCTTATTTGTCAGTTTAGATTAGTATTGTCATTTCTTAATTGATCATTCTTGTGACATCCAACAGAACAATTTAGAATTTTCGAAACCAATCTCCTTCCCTGTGGATTCGATACCCTACTCACTTCTTCTACATTAGTTTAGGGGTAAAATTGCAAGGTTAACGACACGCTTGTCAATTTTTGGCGCCGTTGCCGGGGAAGGCACGGTTTCCTGAATTCTGATTTGCTTTACCTTGTTGTTTGTTTAGATTAGTAGTTTTGTTCTGTTTCATTTTGGTAAATTTTGTTGTGTTTTGTAGTTTTTGTGTTTTGTTCTCTCTACTTTGGTTTGTCTGTGGCAAGTGCAGGATACTGGAACTCAATTGAGGGGGAATATTGCACACCATAAGTAACCAAACATGTCTAGGTGGTATCGGGACTATTTTGACACACGACCGACACCTAGAATGTTTGGAGACTTCTCTTCACCACCATATGAAGAGCAATGGCACAATCAATCACAAAGCAACAAGACGTATCTCATTGGAAACCAAAGACTCTCTGTGGAGAACATGTTTTCTCAACTTTTGGAAAGACTTGAAAGGGGCTCCCAAAAGGAGGAAATGGGATTTTCTCATGAAAAAGAGTTTTCGAGAAGCCAACAAAGGAGTGTTCAACTAGATGCATTATGGGGCAATGTGAGAGAGCAAAGTGAGCTACCAATTCAATATGCACCAAGCTATCCACAAGGTACACCTCTAATTTCTAGAATACCAACTCCTGAAGAATATCATTTTGAAATGCAAGCTAATATTGAATGTGGTGAAAAGCATTCTTGGGAGGTGGAATCTACAAATATTGAGGTTGTGTCACAAAAATGCATTATTGATGAACCTTTGTTGCATGAGTCTAATTTTAGTTGTTTGAGTGAGGATGATGTCTCCTGTGAAGAGCTCGATCTTGATGAAATTAGAGCCTTGTGGTTTCTTAGTGACAAGATGGGAAGTGTGTCCAATGCTGAGTCTTGCATTAGTTTTACGGAATTCCATGATTCAAATGATGTTGATAGCCATTCATTAGAGTCTTCTCCTCTTGAATACCAATTTGTGAATTATACAGAGACATTTCTTGGTGATAATTGTAATATCATGAATGAAGATAATGTTGTAATGGCTAATGAGAATGTCAACACATTGTTTGAAACTCTTGTTGAGGCACCAAATCTTGAAATGGTGAATGAATCTAAATGTCTAAATTGTGACTCACAAGAAATGCAAAGTGAGATACTCTTGTTAATTAATGATAATGTTTTTTGTGTTGTTGACAAAGAAAAGACTCAAGAATTTCTCCATGTTAGTCTAGATGATGAAGATGTGAGACTTTTTAATGAAATAGCTAACATTTTGAAAATTGCTTCATTGATGCATCCATTTTTGAACTTACTAGTGGTTTTGAGATTACTGATACATTTATTGAGACCATGGATGTACAAGCCTTGGTTGAGCCTTGCAGGGTTGAAGAGCTCAGTGTCGTGGAAGAAGTAAATGAGGTGCCTACAATGGGAGAGCCTATTGTGGTGGAAGCAATAAATAAGTTGCCTCCTATAGGGAAGCCTAGTGTGGTGGATGAAGAAAAAGGGGTGCCTACAATGGGGGAGCCTCAGTGGTTCAAAGTTGAATTTGTAGAGGTTGTTCCCCATGTGCATGAGTTTAGGCACCTCTCTAAAACTTTTCTTGAAGTACCCTACAGGAGGAAAAAGCGTGTTTATGAGAGAGCATTTTTCTGGTACATAGAGGGATATTCCGATTCTTGAAGACGAATGCCTCATGGATGATTAAAGTCTAGCTGGAGACTACAAAACCCAAAACTACTTCTTTCTCATATTACATTCAATAAAGTATTTTGGTTAATGTAGTTGTTATGTTATTTTGCATTTTTGCTTATGCTTACTAAGGCCACTCATGTTGTAGGGGCATGTACATGAATGAAGCTGCAAAGGAAATGGGCAATGCACACATGAGGCTAAGTGTGGGGGAGTGGTGCCGTGGACCACTCCCATGCTACACAAGATCACTTTGTTTTACATTTCAAGCATGAATTGTGCATGGGCCATTTAGTGTTGCTGGTTGCACATTTTTACACCACCATGACTCCTAGTCATGGACATTTTTCATGCAAAATGGAATTATGGACAAGCCACTCCACCAAGCCAACATTGGAATTCATGACATATCAAAACCAGGGAGCTCCTAAACCTATCTTTACTTTACATTGTAGGGGAGGAAATGTTTGCTATGGTTGTGTCTCTTGGACTTTATATGCTTACTTTCTTTCATGCATGAAATTTTTTGTGCTATGTGATGCAAAGCATGCTACTTTCTAGTGTATATGTGTGTGTTATTTTGAGATTTTGCATGTTATATCCCGCATATGTGTGTTTTTCATGTGTTGTGCAAAGTTTGAGTTTTTTTTTACATTTTGATATTTTGAAATTTTTTGTGAAGTTTTCGGTGAACTTTTGAATTTTTTTTTGTGAATAAGTGATGTTTTTGAACACAAGTTGTGTGTATTTGACATTTTTGTGGAAGAACTTGTCTATCCATGGAAGGTACACTAGCACTAGAATTGGATGTGTGTTCAAAATTTGAATAAAAATGCTTAGTGGTGAGGATAATTCAATGCTAAGTGGTAGGAGTTAAAACTTAGTAGGAAAGTTTGAACTTTAACATAGTTGGTTTCAAGCACTAAAATGGACTACATACAAGGATTGTTGAACTTATGTGAAAAGGTGAGAAATAGAGAATTTTTGGAAATTTTCTTGAATAATGATGAGTAATCCTTGGAAACCTGTAGTGACATTTAGGCACCAGGGGAGATGATTTGGAAAAGAGGAAAAAAGGCAGGTTATGCCGAAGTGAAATGTACTGAATGCTAAGTGCATGGACAATGTTCCAAAAAGCACATATTATGAACCACTCCTCTGCGGGACTGCTCTATCACACTAAGTGTGCATTTGAAGAGAATAATCCGCATGAGTGGGGATGGAATTTAAAAGCCATAAAACCCAAGGCAATAATTGGAAAGGCCAAGGAGTACCCCAGTGTAATAATGTCATGTGCGAAACGAAGGTAAAGCACTAAAGGATGACAACCTGGGGGAAAGAGTGGTAAGAAACGAGGGCAACCAATGATCCTTAAGATCGTGCATTTATGTCTATACAGTGTGTACGAGTTGAGGACTTGAAAAGAACGAGTAATGAAAATTTTTGCATTCTCTACTATTGCTTTGATCATAAGTGAGACTTGAGCTGTATGTATCATTTGCAGACAACTCACACATCTATGTTAAAGCTTCAAATAAGTACGTCTTGGTGTTGATGATTGCCATGAAGAATTGAGCATATCCTTACCACTAGTATAACTGGTTGAACTAAGAAATGTGCACATCCAATTGAAGTGTGAAATGTTCTTGAAGTGGATAGGTTAGTTTCTTTACAAAGTTCAACTATATGGTGTTGCAGGTTATGTGTTAGTGTATTGTTGTGACCGTGCTTGAGTTGTGCAAGAGTTGTGTAAGTGCATTGTTGTGATCTTGCTTGAGGGCAAGCAAGAGTTCAAGTGTGGGGAAAATTGATAAGTTGGTTTTATACCAACTTATATGTCTTATTTCACTTAGCTTTTGACTTGTTTTTCATTCATTTATGTGTGTTATGTGTTCTTTTGTGCATTTATGTGGTTTGCAACTTGGAGGTGTTAAAATGGTGAAAAAGACAAAAAATGATGATTAAATGAGGCAAATGTGTGTTTGATGTTAAATGATAAGGAAAGAGTTTAAAAGGGCTTAAATGGTGTGTGAAGAATTCGAGGAAAACCTAAGCCTGCCATAATATGTTCATTTGGAGTTGGGCAGAATTGGTTGGGCAACTTGTTTTGAGTGTCCCTCACTCGATACTAATCCAAATAAGGAGCTCTTGGATGTTCTGAAAAGCTCTTTAAGTGTACTTTATTTCCTATGTTTTAACTTTCTTCTAAATATGTGTGCAAGTAGGAGAAACGGGGGCATCTTTGCAATTGTTCCTTCAGGTTTTCATCTTTGACTTCATATTTCTATAGTTTGGTAGAATGTGTATCGCTTGAGCTACAGACTTCCAATGATGCTGATTCTTGAACCAATGGAAAGCCAAGAGAAAGATCTAGAATTCTTATGTTCACCACAAAGTCCAATTCAGAGGTTCTACAAAGGCGTGTACATGGAAGACCCGTAGACATGCTCATAATGCCAAAGGCATGGAGGACTATGGACTGAAGGCATGAAGCCAGACATTGATCGAGATGACTTGTGGACCATTTGATAGATGCAGTGGCATTTCTGTAATAATGTAGTCATTTTACGTTTGCGTACCATTTACGTTTGTAATCCCCTATAAATAGAAGATCTAGTTGGGTTTTACAGATAGGATTCTATAGTAGTAAACAGACTTTTGATTTTGAGAGCGGGAATTTTCTCTTTCTAGTTTTCTCTCTCTAGAATTTTCTCTCTCTAGAAGTTTCTCTCCGTTTTCAATTCTGATCGAGAATTTGGACCGATCATTGTAAGCTTCTACTCAATTAAGAAGTAAATTCATAAGACTTTGGTGGATTCGAAGCAATCGAGGCAATTCATTTGGTAAAATCTTTTCAATTTAATGAAAATGAACTGTTCTTCATTGCGATTTGATGATCTGGAGTTGAGAATGGAGTTTTGTGGCTAAGTTGATGATGTCTTAGGGTTTGAACCGGATGCTTGAGTAATTAAACGAAGGAAATGCTATGCAATTGACTAAGTAACTAAAGAATGAATTCATACTTGTTCTTAGCGAATAAAAATTGTCAAGTTTCATAATTTTTGAACTTTTATTGATTAAATTGAACCTTGATTGTGGTCGCCATGCTAGGTTGAGGCTCGGTTCACCAATTCGAGTGAGAAATGCATGAGATGAGGTCTAAAAGTATGATAATTGAGTCTCTTTACTTGATTTGGTTGTTCGTGATCCGAGATGCGGTTGCCAAGCCGATCGAAGGTCATTGAATCATAAGATAGAGTAAGGATTGGCTTTTTAATACTAACCGAAGGCTTAGAAACTTAAGTCAGGCATCGCCATGCGAGATCTAAGGTTTTGTATGCTAGAGTTGGTGGTATTGTTAAGTTGAGACGTTGCGGTTTTCATTCGTCACACTTAGGCCTCACCATGGGAAAGTGCGGCGTTAAGGATAGCAGAAAGAGGTGCGGTCGCCATGCTGACTTTTAGCTACAATCCTAGGCAGCTTTGGTCTCCTCTGAGTTTGAATGTGCGTCAAATGCATAGCATGAGTAGTTTAATGAACAATCATCCGGCACCTAGATCCTAAGATATCGATTTCTTACTAGCTATCTTACAACACTTCTTGTTTGTGTCTTTGCTTTATTCCTTATTTCTCTGTTTAGATTAGTATTGTCATTTCTTAATTCATCATTCTTGTGACATCCAACAGAAAAATTTAGAATTTTCGAAACCAATCTCCCTCCCTGTGGATTCGATACCCTACTCACTTCTTCTACATTAGTTTAGGGGTAAAATTGCAAGGTTAACGACACGCTTGTCAGTGTGCTTCTACATTGGTAAGATAAGTAATCAATCTTCAAATTAGTAAATTATTGATTTTATATTTCTAACATACTTGCTAAGTCCACATGTATTGTGATATTTCTAATTAATATTATTTGAATGGTATAATAATGTTTCTTCAATACACAATGATCACATACTTCATATAATTACTTACAAAAATATATTGTTCACTTATATACTTTTGTCTCTGGTATTGAGACAGATTAGGATTTAGGATATGAAGTTTAGGATTTAGGGTTCGGATAGTTCTAATAGGGTTGGGAATTAATCTTCAAATTAGTGAATTATTGATAGTCTATTTCTAATATACTTGCTAAGTCCACATGTATTATGATATTTCTAAGTAATATTATTGGAATGGCATAATAATGTTTCTTCAATACACAATGATCACATACTTCATATAGTTACTTGCAAAAATATATTGTTCACTTATATACTTTTGTCTCTGGTATTGAGACAAATTAGGGTTTAGGGTATGGAGTTTAGGATTTAGGGTTCGGGTCTAATAGGGTTAGGAATTAATTTATTATATATAATTAAAAACATATTTCCACTATTTCTTTACTTACTCTTGTAAATATATTTTCAAATTAATAATACGATATTGCAATATAGTTAAAAGGCATCAGTACAAAAATATTTTAAGTCATATATTCTAATGGTGCTTCAAAAATATTTTTGTGTTATTTTCTAAACTTGCTATAGTTAATGTGCCCTAACCAGATTAATTAACAAGAAATACAAAAAAATATCAAAATTTGTAATTGTTAAAATTTGTTAACAATTCCTAACAATTAATCCCCTTTATATTGTCTAATTCAAAATTTCATTTTCTATGATTTTCTTCGAAACTATTTTATGATTTATGTGTATGGTATTTTATTTATCACAAATAAGTCATTGCATTCACACTTTTTGTTGAAATTTTCCTTTGCGCCAATTCCAGATTTTTGCTTTCCATTGAAATATTTCTAATATCCCGCCACACAAAACAAGCCACCAACATAATTCTTTACTTCATAAAAACCATATGCATTTGAAACACGCACTATTTCTTTCTCTCTCCCCTCTTCACGAGCAATAAAATTGTCTTCAATCGAGTCTTCTCTTTGCATGTAGTGAAATCGGTGTCTTTAATCAAGTCTTTTAAACAGATCCAAAAACTTTATGACCCTGAATCTCATTTCTTGTCCCTGAAATTGTATCCTTTTCCTGCGATTATTGGTCAAAAGATGAATACATCTAGGGTGAGTTATAAATTAAGTTCGATAGGGTTATTTGGGTTTTCACTTTTCAAATTAGAGATTAATTTGTTCATTGTAGTTTCAAATATTGTATTATCATGATGATTATTTCACATTTCTTATGATTTTGCTAGGTCAAGCATCGTCCTGATTTTAATAGGCTTCGAAAGGTATGTATAGTTCAACTTTACAATCTATATATGTTTATTCTTTCTTCTAAGAAATACTTTATTTTCTTACTTATATATTCGGAAGGTGATTATGTGTTTGAGTAATGTGTTTTGGGATGATTTACATTTTCTTTTTTTGAGCTTTTAATTTCAGCTTTATGCTTTTGTGCACGATTGCCTTCTTTATGCAATTTCAAAAGTATATGTACTCAACTAATCTTCTAATATTGATAAAATTTTATTGTTGGTTGGGAAAAAAGAGTTCGATTTATACATTTCTTATCTTGACATATTTTGTCCTAATGAAGGATTATATACAAGCAAAGTTAATCATTATTATGTGTAACTTTTCTTTAACTATTACAACTATGAAGCTTTACTTTATATAATCTATGTAATAAGTCAAAATATTCATAATAATTTGCAATGTTGATTTGATTTTATGTATACTTGACTATTGCTCTACTTCAGTCTTTTATTTTCATTTTAATTAGGGTACTTCACATACTATAGTCGATGATATATTACATATGTAGGCAGGAAACAATGTTTATAGTGAAAATATACACTATAATTGTGTTTTACATCTTTTTTTCAACTACATGAGTTGGAGAAAGAAAGCAAGAGTTAGACATTCTGTTATGCATTCATTTATGCCTCATAGTGTGTATGTGTGTGTAAGTTATTAAGTCACATATGAATTGCATTCTTCTCATTCATTTCTGCTTAGCAACTATAAATCCACAAACAAAACTTGCAGATTTCAATTACAATTATAATTATAAAAAAACATCTTCAGATTTTTTCATATGTATATGTTTGGAATTAACTTTTTCTCTAGTAAAAAAGCAAGTTGATACCAATTTTGAATGGGGGGTGGGATGGAGGGGGAGACACTGCTAATTACTTTGGAATTGCCATACTTGGAAATAATCACATTCATTGCAAACTTTAGCAACAGTTAACTATCATTTTACACCCACAATTTTTTATCTTGTTTTTTGTTATACTATTTTTCTTTCTTATTCTAGATATGATACATGTTCTTTTGTACTATATTAATTACTTTCTTAATTAATTTCAGATGAATGAAAATCCCCCCAAAAAAATAATTGATCTAGACATGCACGGGACAATTTCACAGTATACTTTTGCCTTCAAATTTGAGGTTGGATTAATTGTAAGAGAATTTGCACCCTTAAGAGTTCAGGGCTGGCGACACTTGGTTAATGATAAAAAAAATGGTCTAGATTCTAAGGTCATGGTGAGTGCAAACTTATTGAATTCAAAACTTATTTAAATGTACTTTTCCCTTCTAACTTTTTGCTAACTTTGATGTGAAGGACAAATTTGATATAAAGGGGGAAGATGCAAAAGTTAGGAGTGCTGTCTTATATGCTATAAAAGTTAATTACAATCTCTTTAGAAATACATGTCATAATTGGTATAAGTCCTTAGGAGGTGGGGATGCTGCCAAAGAAAGACCACCCACTTCATTTAATACACGACAAGAAGATTGGGAGTGATTGTGTGATTATTTTGCATCTCACAATCTCATGGTGAAATTTTGTATTTTTTTTTCTTAATTTATTCCCTTATTTAGAATCACAAATTATGAGTAGCTTATTTCTATAACATGATTTTTCTTTCTATGTTGGTATGGTGTAAATGAGGCAAACAATCAATAGAGAAATCATATACGATTTGTAATGATGCATGGTGAGCCATTTAAGATTTCATGCCAATATTTTCATTTGCTTTAAAATTGTTGAATTATAAGTCATTACATGTTAACTGCATTTGAACATTCAACTTTTCTCACTTCTAATTACAGATTGAGATTTATTTCAAATGGGTCACAATATGTAATGAGAAAATGTAATGCTAATCATCTTTGTTGGGTATGCCATATGGCTGCGAATACGACAATTGTACCCACTAGGAGGCCAAAGGATGTTTTGCTATTATTGAAAGCTGTTGATGATTTCAACATGTAATGTACCGGTGATACTCTATGATTTCTTAAATATTATTTTTTGTTTTATTTCTTATTGGATCAAATACTACTTCTTGTATATGAAAGTAATATCATTTCCTTTTAGATGAAGTGTTGTATCTTTTTTTTTTGTATAATAATTTCATTTAGTAGAACAACAGAATTTTGGTCAACTTTTTTTCAGCCATATATTGAACTCGCCTTGCTAATTTGTAGAAATATAATTTATGGGCCAAATGATTAATAGCTACAAAATAGTCCTCACTAAATAACAAAATTTAGCAACAAATACTTCATCACTAATATATCCATTAGGAAGCGCATTCTCTCTTCTCGCTAATGATAGTTGTAGCGACAAATATTCAGTCTTTTAGCAAGCAACGATTCCTCACTAAAAATATATATTTATCAAGATAAAATGTTCTTTAGTGAGGAATAATGATTGAAATCAAGAAAATAGTAACTAATAATTTCTCACAAAATATTACTTTTATTCTAACTAATATTAATTACAATAAAAAATTCATCCTTTTAGCAAGTAATGATTCCTCACTAAAGCTATCTTTTTAGAAAGAAAAGATGTCCTCTTAGTGAGAAGTTGATTCCTCGCTAAAACTACTTTTTAGAAAAGAAAAAATGTTCATTTACTAAGAAAATAATGATGGGTAGTAAAAACAATAGTGAGAAAAATATTTCTCACAAAATATCACTTTTAACCACAATTTTAACATCTTTTGCGAGGAAGGGTAAAATTGTCTTTTCATCGTACATAGTGAGGAAACTTGTTTCACTCATTAAATTATACTCTTTTGTGAGGATTTTCACTCAATAGTGACGAATTTTTTATTTCTATAGCAAGAAAATGTTCCACACTAAAGGCTAAAAAATGGCAAGAATCTAATTTTTGTCACTAAATGCTTAATTTAATAGTGACAAAATATTTTTGATTTCTCGCTAAATCTTTTTACCACGCAGATCTAGCGTGAAAACATTTTAGTGAGGAAATTTTGTCATTTCATACATATAGTGACAAATTTTAATGCTTCGACGACTATTTTTTTCCTCGTCAATGGCCTTTTTTGTTGTAGTGTAAGTAGGAATTTAGAAAAGAATACAAGAGAGAGCACTTTTAGTTTACAAATAACCTTGTGAAAATACATCTCAAGTGTGTGATTTTCTACATTTTTTCTCCTTGGAAGAAGCCTTATTTTGGAGTAAAAAGCTTTAATTTTCTTGATGATTATTAATAAAGACTCAACCTTTCATTTGGAGACAATATATTAATATAAGGGTTGTATCTTTTACCTTTTACATGGAATTTTACATGTTTTATTTGCATCGACTTTGTGTTAGGTCTTTCATGAGTGGCTAGAGTCAAAGTTTCCTTGGTTGAAAGGGAAGATATCATGAACTCTTGAGAACCACACATATTCATGCCATGGGCTTGAGAATACATTGAATGTGTATTGATTTGTTTGAGTAATTCATATAGGTATTGTGGCCAAATTCTTGTATGAATGATGGTGTGAAATTGATGACTTGAATGTCTCTTGCTAATCCTTAAATGCTTGTTGATCTTGCTTGATATTATGTCTATGTAATATAAATTCTTTATTGGTTAACTATAGGTGCACGAAGGGGAGATAGGTACCAAGAGAGACCTGAGCTTGTTGAACTTTCATGATTCACAAGTTTGCATGAATGACCCAAGCATGGCAACAAGAGAGCTGAGCCATGCTATTACGATTCCTTTCTTTGAAAGTTGTGAAATGCATGGGATGTATGCGGTTTAGGGGAACAGAATGAGAGATCTAACTGAACCTTAACCACTACATGACATATGTAAGGATCAAGCCTTAAGTGAGCAACAAGGAAGACCTAAATTCATTTAAAACCACTTGTGAGCTAAGTAAAGGAGTGGAAGAAAAATTGAAACTAGGACAACCCTATGTGTTGAAGAACCCATGTCAATAGTGAGAGAGAAGTGAACCTTAATTACAACATGAATGTGTGAAAGTTCAAGAGGAATTGATATCCTAATCCAAGGCCAAGGAAACGTTTGTTTACACTTGCATTTTCACCATACTTTGTAATTGTGTCTTTTGTTTTTAATATTAATCAATTTACCTCTAATAGCAATGTAAGTGGAATTCTCACACGTATATATTTGTTCGGATCTAGCAAAAAAATTCACAACCAAATTGATAGTTAATTTTGCGGGAAAGAGATATGAAACGAGCAACCCTTGATATATGAAATCCAAGACCTCTATGTTATTACGAATAATAAAATTAATTCAAGAACTCTTGAATTAATCAAATTACCCGACTTATTCTCAATTAAGAATCAAGATCAATTTTAAGGGTTCTGCCCTAAAATTAATTAAACTAATTTAGGGTTACGCCTAAACAAGAGTTTTCTTTAGCACACAGCTCAAAGAATATCAAGAAACGACTTCTTCAAATTCTTCAATAATTAAAAAGGAATTTAAGGCCTATAAATAGGCTACAAAGCTTAAACCTACCTTGCTAGACAAGAAATCTAATTAGAAAAGGAAACTAACAACTAGCTAATCAAAATTAGGAAACTTCCCATTTGTAAACAAATTGGACCCAAACAAATCTCTTTGAAACTTTCCTAAAAGAGATATCATAAATAATTAATAATAACTAAATAAAATACATATTAATTCCATACAAGGATTATTAACAATGCAAAACTAAAATTCCTAAAACTTAATGAAAACAGAAAAATCCTAAAATTCACGATAGCGGTCTACTGACGTCAAGACATTTATTTTATTAGCCTCATTTCACTATGATACAGATGGAATCTCAGAAAACCAGAAACATAAAATTTGTAGCTCTATTTCTTTCCAAGGCCACTTGAAGCACTGAATTCTGAGTTTATATGAGAGCGATATCTCAAGAATACGAAAATGTGGCAGAATTTCTTAACATTTGATTTTTTACGCCTCTTGCTCTATTTGGCTTTGTTAACCCTCATTGGAGTCTCATACCTCTATGGGATCAAATTTGAGGCTTGATTTCCAAGATATCACAGGCCTCCATACATTAGATTCATCACAAACACATGGACTAAACACTTTAAACTTCTTGGATTTATCATAGCAACATGATTTGTTCAAGTTGCCAGTACTCCCTCAGCCAAACTACAACATCAATCATCAAGTCAACAAAATACTCCAAGGTTAATGACCCCATTACCATTAATGCAAATTAATCCAAATTCATCTCCATCAAGATCTCCATATATCATCAAAGAACAATTTGAGTACATAATACTCACCTCATTCAAAGAAACTCCAGACATTCCAACTCTTAAAGCAAATACTCAAAATTTTTTTACTGATGGCCTTTTTTGGTTGTCAGATGACTCTGAAAAAACTCAAACTTTTTACGAACTCATTTTAGTAGATTCATTGTCTATTGATGTAGTACATCATAGAGATGATGCAAATCGGATTACTCATTCAAAATGCATAATTAAAAAAGTTTTAAGCCCAAAAGAGTGGCATTCCATTTATACTCAAAAATCATTTTTCAATTTCTTTTACTCCAACTGGATATTCATATGAAGACTATAAGCAAGCTTGGTATAAAGCATTTTATGTTAGACCTTTCGATCACTCATGGTTTTTTACTTTCCACAAATAATGTAAAAATGATTTTCCACTATGGTTTTACGATTGGTGGGATACTCATGGTTCCTAAGGGGAAATCCTGCCATTCTTGGCCAAGGAAGGACTCATTAAATTCAAGAAGGATACAAATATGATGGAATTCATTAAATAAGTACAATGGCATGCAGCACTCAAAGTTCCATGGATTTGGTGTTAGAATTTCCAGATTGTATAAGTCAAGACAAAGCCTAAACCAATGTCATTGGTAAGGCAATATAGAATCAAATGGTGGGACACATGAATGGCTAATGTGTGTTGTCCGCAACCAGTATCCACGTATTTGACAACAGGAAAACGTACTTGGGTAAATCAACAACAAGGAATTCAAAGTACTTCAACTCCAATCAACAACACTCAAAATATTACTTCTGTTCAGCCTACTCAAGCTCCAGTTACTCCAGTATAACAAGTTTAACCAACTCCAGTTAAATCAACAATTCAAGAGGATGACATGGAAGAAGTTTTACAATACTTAGCATACAAGAAAAATAAAAAATTGCAGCAAGAACCACAACAACCAGCACAAGAACCACAGTTTTCTACGGCATCTACTCAAAGCCCTACTCAAGAAGAATTTTTCGGAGGACCTGACAGGCTAAAGTCGTTTGCCTCAATTTTATCCCTAAACTAATATAGCAGAAGTGAGCAGGGAATCGTATCCACAGGGAAGGAGATGGTTCAAGATTTCAAGTGTTTGATCTACTAATTGTCACGGAAATTAAATTGCAACAACAACAACTAAAATAACCAGAACTCAAGACAAAGGAAATAAAGTCTAAATGCAACAATAGGAAAGGTGATGCCCTAGAGTTCCGTAGCTGGATGAATACACACTTAGATTACTCGTGCGGTGCAACTAAATATACATGCTAATCTAGAGGGGAACTTCGTTGCCTATAGTCTTAAGTCACAATTGGCATGTCGACCACACTATGTCTTAATCCTCCTGACACCAACCTCTCCCATGGCGAGGCTTGAGGACGGTGATTTCACCCCGTAACATCCCAATCCACTATTCCTAACAAGTTAAACACTCGACTCTTAGAAACTTCCCATGGCGAGGCCTGAGACTAAGGTCTAATGTGCTCGTTAACAACAGAGGACTTCTTCTTCACTCCAACCTTATGATCTCATAATCTACGATCAGCATGGTGACCGCATCCTAGAAGATGAGCATGCAAAACAAGTGAAAAGACTCGATTCATGTTCTTATTCCATAGAATTCACAGCAAGAATAAATGTATTAAGCTTAGACTCAGTATGACGGCCGCAGTTCAAGTTCAATTCGACTACTCTAGAGCGAATACATGAAACTTAACTAATATTCATAATTAAGCAAAATATGAATCATCTCTTCAAAGACTATGTTTATTGCACCGAATCAAAGCATCTAAAATGTACATTTATCCATTGGAACCCTAGGTCATCACTCGATTAGCCAGAAAACTCTTTCCTCATCTCAATTTCATCAATTTGCAACATTAACAAACTCATTTCCATTCAATTGGAGGATTTTGCCGGTTAACTGCAGAGAATTGTCAATTCCTTCGTTTATTGAGAATAAGGAAACAGTTTCCAGTCCAAAGCCACAATCTGAATCGAAATCGGAGCACAAATGGAAGAGAGAGAATTTAGAGAGAGAAAGTTTCTAGTGAGAGAAAGATTTCCTGCTCTCTAAATCCAAAAGTCTTTTATGATTCTAGAATGATCGATCCCCCCAAAATCTATGACTAAATCCTCTATTTATAGAGGTTACAAATCGTAAACAATACGCAAACGTAAAATGATTAAGATTTTACAAAAATGCCACAGCGCAATATCAAGGTTTCACAAAGCAACTCGTGCAAGACCACCAACCATGCATCCGAACCCTGAACCACCACGCCTTCAATATCACCACATGCCTCCGAGCCCGGACCAACCACGCCTTCATGGATCCCTGCACAAGACGCTAAATTCCATACTTAGAAAATTTTCTCACAACAAACATGAGGAAATGGGCGGCCGCACCACACTTGCATTCTAACAGTGCGGCTGCCTTACCAAGCCGCACTATACACCTTTTTTTACTGTACGCCTAACCCTGCCGCACCATGCACATATTTTTGCGGTCCGACTGCCTGACCCAGCCGCACCATACAAATTCCATGGTGTGCCCGTGTAATGCCTATCGTATGCTAGAGTTATGCATGAGCGCATGAGCATACTTGTATAGTGCAAGTGGTGTGCTATGTAGTGCATGCATGAATTGTACTATGATGTGCACAAAGTGCGCACGAATGTGTGCATGCATGTGCTTTTTGGTGCATAAGGTATACATGACAAGTGCTATGAGGTGCACATGTGCGTGCACGACGTGGGCTAGTAATGCGTGTGCTGAGTGCGGCGACATGCGTGCTCGTGTGCAAGGGGTGTGCAGTGATCTGTGCATGTGTGGTGCGATGGTGTGGCATAAAATGCTCGAGATGTGCACCAATGATACGGCAATCTCATGCGGGACGTGCAATGATGTGTACGACGACTTGTGCCCCACCATGCGACGATGCAACTGAATTGCGCAACGAAGTAAGTGCAGTCCATGCGGCGATGTGAGTGCATGTGTGAAAGAGAGTGTACAAGTATGCGGATGCTACGATGCTAGATACAAAATGAACATATTTGTGTATATGATATTTCTTCATGTAGTATCCTAAAAAACAACAACTCTTAACATTTCAAACTCATTTACACAACCCAAGCTCATCTTCTACTTAGCAAACCACGCACACAATCTCGCAGAAATCATTACAACACTTGTCTCAACAAACTGTTTTTTTTACTTCCACAACCATTACATCAAAACTAAACTTCATATCTTACCATTTCCATTCTTTTTGATCACCTAACGCTTCACATCATTCTTTACACAATCACACCAATTCCAGCCATATTTCTATATAAAGCGCACTATAATACACAAAAGCCAAGCGAAAACTACTATATCATGTCAGTATAAAACTGACTTATCAATTTCCCCCACTCTTGAACTTTTGCTTGCCTTCAAGTAAAACTCACACTTTAATATGTTAATCACTTTTATACAAGACAATGCTCCCCCGTCCACTATGTTCTCTTCTAAGTTCATCAAAACATTTTTTCACACAAGGACTCTTAAAAGTTTCTTATTTCCAAACTACCAGATTTCAGCACAAATTATCAACCAAGGCACGATGAATAAAGACCAAAATGTCATGCGTGTAGGTGTGTGCTGAGGAACACCTATTCAACTACTCTCCCCGCATGCATACCCACTTTGTATTCTATAACAGCTCATGGCATAACAATCACCTTATCCACACATAAGAACTCAAAGCACCCGAGATCAATGGTCGCAAATTGGTGCTTTTATTAGATTTTATCCTTTCATTTTGCACTTTAATGCATTCACTTAACACACACATTGGTGTTTGTCAGCCGGGGTTTTTTTGGCTTTTTTTCCCCTTTTCCTGTCTAGGTTTTATGGCTATTTTTTCCCATAATTGCTTGCCAAGGGTATTTCAGCTTTTCATTCCCAATTGCCAAGGGCTTTTTCTCCATATCCTTTCTTATGTGACCAAGAGTTCCTATGTGTCTTTAAAGGATTGTGTATGCACGATACCCAAAATACCGAGGAGATGCATATCAACAAGAACAACATGAACCAGGTTCCTCCTATGTCAAAGAGTGATTGTGCATGGCATATCTATCTTACTTTAACATGATGCCTTGGCCAACAAAATATGCCAATCTCTTCAATTTTGGAACCAAGACAGAAAAATTTTCACATGCAACAAAAATTTAAAAAAAGAAATTTGATAAACTCAAGTTCCAACATAGCCAACAAAGGAACAAAGGCTTAATACAAAGCGATCTTCCATTCGACACATTCCATTACATCACCTACTCTCTTTGTCACTACTCTTATTTTCATTTCATTACACACAACACATTCAATTCTCTCATTCGAGCACCCACATTCTTAGACACTTATTCTAAACACTCACAATCTAAAATAATCTAAAAAAACAAAAAACGACAACATACATACAAATACTAAAATCTCCCAGCAACATAACACTCAAACTTTCCATGGATAGAAAAGTTTTTCCACAGAAATGTCAACTACTCATAACTTGTGTTCAAGAACATCACAAAATAAACTCAACAAAAAATGAAAAACACAACAAATACTGGGTATAATATGCAAAAACTCACAATAACACACAAAACTAGCATGCTTTGCATCATATAGCACAAAAATTTCACTCATGAAAGAAAGAAAGCATATAGATTCCAAGAGGCACACACCATAGCAAACATTCACTCTCCCACACTTAAAACTTACATTGTACTCAATGTAAAGTAAGGATAGGTTTAAGAGCTCCCTGGTGATGATATGTTATGAAGTCCAATGTTTGCTTAGTGGAGTGTCATTTTCCCTAGTGCTCTCACGCATGAAGAATGTCCTGCACATGGTGAAACAAAGCTTATTAGAAATTACTCACTCAAGTACACTACATGTTGGTGTAAGTTAAACATGACATGGAGATAGGATGCAAGCAAAGTGTTGTACCATGACTAGGGTCATGGAGGTGTAGAAATATGCAACTAACAACACTAATGGCACATGCACAATTCATGCTTGAAATATAAAACAAAATGATTGTGTGCAGCACGGGAGAATTCCACGGCACTACTCCCTAACCTCATGTGTGCATGGTCTATTTGCCTTACAACATCCTTCATGTGCATGTCTTGACAAACATGAGTAGCCTAGTAAGTATCACAGAATGCAAGAAAATGTAAAAACCAAAATGCCTTATTAAAGCTAATGGGAAAAAGAAGTAGTTCTGGGTTTTGAAAGTCTCCAACTAGACTATACTCATCAAGTCTTCTTCTTCATAATCTGGAATATCCAACTCTGCAATCGGAATATTCATATTTGTACCATAGAGATGATATTTCGTAAGCACTTTCCTTCCTCTTGTAGGCCACTTGAGAAGTATCTGCAAAGAGGTGATTAAACTCATGCATATCGAGAGCAACCACTTCAACTTTCATTTTGAACCACTTTGGTTCCCCAAATGGAGGCACCTCATTTTCTTCTTCCACCATTTTAGTCCTGCAAGGCTCAACCAAGGGTTGTTCATCTAAGGTCTCAACAAATCCATCAATCAGTTCAAAAATGGAAGTATCAACAAAGCAATTTTCCACCATGTTAGCAATGTCACTCAAAATCCGCACATCTTCCTCATCTAGACTAACATGGGAAATTTGTGGAGTCATTTCTTTCTTAACAACACAAAAATCATTATCATTAGTTAACAAGGGGATTTCATTTAGCACTTTTTGTGAGTCACCATTAAGATCCCTAGATTCAATTACCGTTTCAATAGTTCGAGCCTCCACAAAAGTGTCAATCAATGTGTTGACCTTATCATTAGCAAGTTCAACATTATTTTCATTCATGATATCACAATGTTCATCAAGATGCGACTCTATGCAATTGATCAGAACATCAAGAAAAGACACATCCAAAGAATGACTATCAACATAATCTAATATAGCATGGAACTCACTACCATTTGAGACATTCTTAACACATGCTTCCTGTGCGGTCGGTTCTACCAACACTTCATCTAGCATTTCAAAGATTGATTCATCTATAACACAGCATTCTACTATGTTTGTAATCTCAGATAAAATCATGCAATCTTCCTTATCCAGCTCTATCCTCTCAATTTCCTCATTGCACGCATTCAATTCTTTAAGAGATATGCAAGCACGTTTCAAATCTTCATAAAACACATACATGTTCCATGCTATGGCTCTAATCGCAAAACAATGTTCTATATGCCTAGGATGCTCAATAGCAAAATTGGAATCAAAGACAACTTGCTCATCATTAATTCTAAATGTTACCGTCTTGTTCCTCACGCCAATTAATACATCTCTAGTAGCAAGGAATGGTCTTCCAAAAATGAGAGGCACTTCAGGATCCTCTTCCATGTCCAGCACAACGAAGTCTACTAGCAATGTGAATTTATCTATTATCACAAGCACATCCTCCACCATGCCTGTGGGCTTCACTAATGATCTATCAGCAAGTTGCAAAGTGACCCCCACTGAACGAATTCTTCAACTCAAGCCAACATTGATAGCAATTGAGAGAGGTATGAGATTGATTCCAGCACCAAGATCACAAAGTGCCTATTTTGTGATATTCAAAATATCTTGTGCCTATTTTACATGGTATGGTGCAACTACCAGGATCCTTTAATTTGGGTGGCAAATTGTGCACCATCAAATCCCCACTACACTCCATTGGCATAGTTGGAGCTTCACATTGAAGAATCTGTTCCTTGTTTGAAATAAGATCCTTAAGGAATTTTGCATACTTAGGAACTGCAGTCACCAAATCTAGCAATGGTAGGCTCACATTAACTTGTTTCACCACGTTCAAGAATTGGTGATATTGCGGCCCTCTCTTCGGTGGTGGTTTCACTCTTTCCGGGAAGGGAGGCTTTGGAGCATACTCAGGGTAGTTGTAAGGACTCGGTGGTCCTCTAATCTTTTTAGTCACCTTATTCTCTTCATTTTTCTTCTTCTCTTCCTCTTCATATGTCACTGCCTTTTGCGCACAATCTTGCTCAACTTCACTTCTAGTTTCCTCTTCATGCTGGGCATTCTCACCTCCTGAATTGTTATTCCCTGGCAAGAGCTTGCCACTCCTCAGTATAATAGCATTACACACCTCATTGCCCTTAGGATTAGGAATTGTGTCACTTGGTAGGGAGCCACTGGGCCTATGATGCACTGCCTTTGCTAACTGCCCCAACTGCATTTCAATGTTTTTGAGTATGAGTCGTATGCCTCAATTTTAACCCTAAACTAATGTAGCAGAAGTGAGTAGGGTATCGTATCCACAGGGAAGGGGATGGTTCGAGAATTCAAGTATTGCTCTAACAAATGTCACACAAATGTCACAGAATAGAAATAAAATGCCACTATATAGGAATAATAAGTAAAAGTCACAAAACGAGGATAAAATGTAAAGTCAAGAAAGAATTGGAGGTCTCAGGGTTTTTTCTACCGGATGAGAGCATTATAGACTACTCAGATGCAATGCAATTGATTCTCAAGTTAAGCACAGAGGAGACCAAGCTGCCTAAGAGCCTAAGTTGCCACCAATATGGCGCATGCCATCTTACACTCTTTGACACCACTCTTTCGCATGGCGAGGCCTAAGAGTGGTGGTTTCAACCCGCAGCATCTCAACACCCCAAGACTGACTACTCTAGCATGCAAATCCTAGGATCGTCCCATGGCGCGAGGCCTAACCTAGGTTCGTTTGTCTTCGTAAGCCAAGGGAAGCCTCTTCTCACTCTATTCTAAGGTCTCAATGAACTTTCACCAGCATGGCGACCGCATATCAGATCATGATCAAACAAAGCAAGAGAGAAGACTCCATTATCATACTCAATGTTCTCATTTTATGCATTCCTTACTCCTAAATGTGAATATAATCTCGACTGAGCATGGCGTCTACAATCGAAGAGAGATTCAGCCAAGAAAAGAATGAATTCACCAAGTTTAACAAGATTCAAGCGGTAATTTCAAGTATGAACTCAATCTTCACAAAATGTGTCAATTGTAAGGCATCGCATAGTCTATTCACACAATCATCCGGTCTCAACCATAAGACATCACAGATTTAGCCGCGCGATACTTTATTACCAATTCGTGAATATCATAATTCATTATTGAACAATTCATTTCTTCCAAATTGTACAAATTTACAGATTAAAGTGCATAGAATTGTCAATTGCTTCGTCAATTGAGAATCGGAATGAAGTAATCAGCTCAAATATTTAATCCGAATCACAATCGGAGTTTGTTTCTAGTGAGAGAAAGTAGAAAGAGAAAGTCAAGAGAAAGGGAAATTTCCCACTCTAAAAATCAAAACTCGGTTACAATTCTAGAATCTTCTTAATTTGTTTACTAATCCTCTATATATAGAGGTTATAGAAAACGTAATCATTACGTAACCATAAAATGACCAAGATATTACAAAAAATGCCACTTTAATCAATTTGTACATAAGAACAACTCGGTCAATGTAGTAACCACGCCTTCTGACCTTGAAAGATCACGTAAACACACACTCCTGCACCAAAAGAATAAAATCCATACTTAGAAAATTTCTCAAAACCAATACAAACACCAAAAACACACAACTCATACATGCACAAAACGGCAAGACCTCGCCACTGAGGTCTCGCTCTCACATAAAAAAAATCACCGAGATCTCGTGGCGAGGTCTCGCTCTCACAGATTTGAAATCATGGAGACCTCGCCACCGAGGCCTCGATAATTTTGTGCAAGTGTGCAAGAATTGTTGTTTGAAAATGTAAAGTATAGTGTAATGTGCTAAACTTGTTGTGAAGTGGGAATGTAAAGTGAAGTGTGATGTGCATGAAAGAATGAAGAAATGAAATGGAAGAAGAATGAATGAAACTCAAGTATACTAAAACATGAGTGTGAAATGAAGTGAAACATAACGAAGATAAGTAAGAGTGAAGAGTGATGGAATCCTATGTGTAATTCATGAACGGAAGGTATAGTACATAACAAATTTGTGCTATGACATACAAATGAATGCTTGAGTCTGTATTGTGATATTTGTGAACTAAGAGTGAGGAGTGTTTTGAGTGTTGTGAAATAAAAATGAAGAATGTTGTGAGTATTGTGAAATGTGAATGAAGGGTGTTGTGAATGTTATGAAATGTCTTGAAAATGAATGTACATAAAGAAAGGAAGTTTCATGAAAATGGGTGAGAGTGAAGAAGGTGAGATGAAATATGTGTGCATTGTAAAGTGAAAAGCTATATGAACTAGCAAATGTTGTAAAGAACACAATAAAAGCTCTTAAAATGAAGGAACCTCTAAGTTACAATTTAAGTGCAATGCCTGCAAAATGGAGTGCAACTTAACTCACACAACTCACATATGCACAAAACGGCGAGGCCTCGCCACCGAGGTCTCGCTCTCACATAAAAAAAATCAGCGAGGCCTCGCCACCGAGGTTTCGCTCTCAAAGTTTTGAAATCATCGAGACCTTGTCACCGAGGTCTCGGTGATTTTGTGCAAGTTTGCAAGAGTGCTATGCTAGTGTGTGTGATGCAACCATTTTAGCACGACAGTCTACTTCTATGCAGTGTATGTGTGTCTGAGCTTCTGAATTGAGCTTTGTGGTGAACATAAGAGTTTTAGATCTTTCTCTTAGCATTCCATTGGTTTAAGAATCAGCATCATAGGAGATCCGTAGCTCCAGATATACACATTCTACCAAACTGTGGTAATGAGAAGTCAAAGATGAAAACCTGAAGGAACAATCAGAAAGATCTTCCTGTTTCTCATACTTGCACACAGAATTAGAAGAAAGTTAAAACATAAGAAAGGACGTACACCCAAAGAGCTTCCCAGAACATCTAAGATCTAATCATTTGGACTAGTATTGAGAAAGTTACACTCAAAACAATTTACACTAACAGTTCTGCCCAAATACCAAATGAACATATTATGGCATTCTCCACACTCCACCAACTTCATATCAAACCAAACCGTTTTTAGTTCTTTCCTTGTCCTTTAACATCAAACACACATTTGCCTCATTTAATCATTATTTTTGTCCCTTTTCACCATTTTATCACTTCCAAGTTGCAAACCACATAAATGCACATAATGGCACAAAACACTACATAATTGTATGAAACACAAGGCAAAAGCTAAGTGATATAACATATATAAGTTGGTATAAAACCAACTTATCAATTTCCCCCACACTTAAACTATTGGTTGCCCTCAAGCATGGACAGAACATCACATTTACACAACTCATGTTAATCACTCACATTCAAACCGTTACTCCATTGTTTACTAAGTCCATCTCTAAGTTCATCAAAACATTTTTTCAGACAAAAACTCTCAAAGGTTTCCCCGTTCCAAATTTTTAGATTTCAACACACATTATCAACCAAGGCACAATGAATAAAGACCAAAATGTCTTACGTGCAAGTGTGTGCTGAGGAATCCTGGCTCAGTGCTCTTCATGTATGCACAACCCTTTTATTCATCGTACAATTCACTGCATATCAATCTTCTTATCCACACATAGGAACAAATAGCACAGAAGATCAATGGCGCACATTGGTGCTTCTTATTAGATCATTTACATTCAAATTGCACTTTGTTGCTTTATTTTGTCACACACATTGGTGTATGATTGCCTGGGTCTTGTGGCTCTTTTTTCCCACTTTTCGTCTGGGTTTTATGGCTTTTTTTTCCCAAATATGCATGCCAGGGTCTTACGGCTTTTCATTCCTAGATGCCAAAGGCTTTTTCCATCAAATCATCTCTTGTGTAACCACTAGTTTGTATTTGTCTTTAAGGGACTATATATGCAAGAACACTAAAATTCCAAGGAGATGCATAACAAAGAACAACTTAAACCAAATTACCTCCTATGTCATTGAATAATTTGCATGGCATATCTATCTTAATTTAACATCATGCCTTGGCCAACAAAATGTGCCAATTTATTTCAAATTAAGAACCGGAAATGAAAATTTTTTCGCATGCATTAATATAGAAATTTGATGAACCAGAGGTTGAACATAGCCAACAGAAGAACAAAGGTCCAAATGCAAACTGATACTTCATTTCATTCATTTCATAGCCCACACTCTCACTACACTTTTTTTCATTTCATTTCACACATTACCCTTTATTAGGAAACAATCGCTCTCCTAAAAAAACTTAAAAACACTAACCAACCAAAACAGCAACATTCAACACTTCGAACATTCCATGGACAAACAAGTTTTCCCACAGAAATGTCAACTAGAGATAACTTGTGTTCAAGAGCATCACTTATTCACAAAAATTTCAAATTTCACCAAAAAATTTACATTTTGCACAAAAAAAATGAAAAACACAACATATACGGGTAATAAGCTCAAAATGACACAACAAAACTAAAAACAATAACATGCTTTTCATCATCATAACAAAAAATTTCCCTCATGAAAGAAAGAACACATATAAAGTCCAAAAGACACAAACCAAAACAAACATTCACTCCCCCACACTTAAAACTTACATTGTCCTCAATGTAAAGTAAAGATAGATTTAGGAGCTCCATGGTGTTGATATGTCATGAATTCCAATGATTGCATGGTGGAGTGGTGTGTCGTTTTGTACCAAATTAAATTACTTACTCTCAAACAATAAATCAAGTAAAGTGTGAGTAAGGTCGATCCCACAAGGAACAACACTATTCTCTAATTCAATTAACTTGCCAAAAGTAACCACAATTTAATTAATGATTTAAAACAATTAAATTAAAGAAATAAATTACGGAACAAACAAATAACAAAATAATAAAATGCAAAAATTAATTAATCAAAAGAAAGATCCAGCTGTAAATAAATCCACACTAATCAATTCTCAATTGTTCATCGACTCAAAGATAACAATCTCTATTTAATCAGTTAGTTATATATTACCGAGTATCGGCTCTGACATAATCCAATTCTTCCTTAATTATTCGTTAATTGACAAGTATCGGCTTGACTCAATTAATTCCCTATTTATAACACAACCAGCCGGAATCAGCCGAACACCATATTTAATGTCATAAAAACATTACGAAGTGAAGAACCCAACTCTAACAAACCATATCATGAATCAGCATGCAACAATTTGTTAACCAATTATTTCCGTCTACCGAGACAGTAGCTTCGCCACTAATTAATCTTACTTACTAAATTCAGTGACTTAACAAGGGATTAATTGGCTCTACCTAATTCAATTAAAGGTGATCAAGCTTTAGTTAAATTAGATAATTATCCTTAGGCTCAGAAACTCTTGGAATTAAATAAGAGAAAGTTTGTTAAGAACAATTAGGTCTCACAATTTATGCATCGATTAATGCTTCATTATCTACAGCCAGATAAGAAAACTACTCACTAAACATATTTAAAAACAAAACAAAATAGATATTAAGAGAAAATTAAATTAATACTGAAAATAGCAATTCAGAACGGCTGTCTTATGGGCATACGAAGGGCTCTGATTTGTGGAAACAAGAAGTCTGCAAACCCTGCAACAAAGCTGCGCCAGGAAATCCAAAACTAAAACTGAACCTGTAATCGAAAAAAGTGTCCTTAACCTAATTAATCTACACCTTATCTAGCAGAGAAAAACAATAACTTCCTAAACCAAATCAAACAAAGAATCTTCATTGTTTCCAAACCATTACACCACAAGCGGCATTAAAGGGTAAACTTCCTAATTGCTTCAAACACCAAGTTTGGTAAGTGCCTAGAGTCATTCTTCCACCATCTCTCCTCAGATTCTTCTTTACTTTCTTATACGCTCTAAAGATCTCCAAATTTGCCTCTTTCCTTCCAAAACGATGCAACTCTTCAAGCTTCCCAACTCTGCACATATTCACACCATTAAGTACATGTTTTCACCCCACAAAGCACTCAAAACAAAGATAATAACTGAACATTTATGTGCTTATCAAGATCCCCACACTTGAACAATGCTTTCCCCTAAGCCTTCAAACAAAAATTGAAATCAAAATAAACAAACTCCATCTTCACCAAATAAGCATCACTCTAACCAAACCAAATATTTTTTCCAAACAGTTAAATTTAACTCAAGTAACAGCTTATGCATAATCAAGTCATCCAAGTCAAACTACAAAATTCTGAGTAACTCTCCAAGATCACTCCAAGCACTCAAAAGATACATAGAATTGGGTTCAGCCACTCAATAAAATCGCACATGGAAAATTTCAACAAACTTGCAAATATGTCACAAGACATTCATAATATTAAAATTAAACAAGAATCAAAAGGTCTTTAAAAGGTTGTAATGGGGCTCGGGCTTACAAGGTATGGTTTAAGATAGTCTAAAAGGCTTAAAAAGAAAACAAACATAGGTTTAAACAACACTCGTGAAAAAAAAAAACTCCCCACACTTGAACTGCACCAAGTCTCAAAATCCTAAACTCCTTAAAACCAATTCAGCACATTCATACTCTTTCTTTTCCTTTTTGTTTCACCAGCAGCTATTTTTTTTCTCTTTTTTTTAAATTTTGCTTCATTCTTCCTTTTCTTTTCTTTTTCAATAAGCAGATCACATTTTTTTCATATTATTTTTTTTTCTGCTGTCATTTCTCTTCCTTGCCATAGTTTAGGCAAACAACACAGACAAAATTTTGCAAAATTTTTTATTTCTTTCCTTTCTATCCCAGTGCTGTTTGGGCAAACAATGGACTTCTGAATTCCAATCCAAAAGAGCATTACTGAATTACTTCTATAATAGAGACTTCTTCATGTGAATTCTTTCTTGTTCAACCAAGGGAAACAAATTATAACAAACTTGGTCACTTACAACTTAAGGGCCAAAAGAAAGATAAAAGCGTCTTAGGTGAAAATGTTTAGTAGTGTAAATACAAAGAAAAGGTTCAAGGCTCAAAGGGGTTAACTAAGGGTCAAATATTAAGGGTAGGAATGAAAAGTAAAGTCAAAAGGGCGAAATCCTAAGTGCCTTTATCATATTCAAATTCAACTCCAACAAATGACATCCATGCACAACAAAGCAAGTTTAAGAAATAAACCATGCACAATTTGCACTCAATTCGAAGAATAATTCATATAAGCATGAACAAAGTGGTCATTCAATGCTCGGCTGAAAATCCTCACTTTAAGGTGGGCAAAAATACCCAGAATCAGTAGTCATCATACTTGGAATCATACTCAACTATCACAACCCACTACTATGAATTAAACCATAACTAAATTTCCTTTTCAAAAACAGTTTGGCTAACGAATGCTTACCAAGGGGAAGTAATTCTAAAAAGAATATCCTAAACAACTAAAATTGCAAAACTGAATATTTTTCAAAGATTTTATGATTTTCTGATTTTTTTGTTGATTTTTTATATTATATTAAAAGGATTGAAGTAAAACACATAACATCTAAAACCCTCCCCACACTTAGACAATAACATTTCCTCATGTGAGAAAGAAAAACAAACAACACACAAGAAAGTACACGAAAACATAAAAGAAAGAAATAAGTAAAGAAGAGGGACAGCTTGGGATTATTGTGGGGGTGGTGGCGGTGGCAAACGAACTTGCAAAATCTGGAGAATCTCAGCTTGAGCAGTGCGGATATCCGCGATAGCAGTCGTCAAATGAGTTATACGCTCATCAGTGTCAGCGTATCCAGCAGCAATGGCAGAAACTAGCAAATGTAAATCCTTCACATCCTGTCGTCAAGCGGCAATACCTGTAGAAGGCAAATTGCTCGAAGGTGGATCCCTCGGCTCATTAAAACACAGCTGACCATCCGTTTCAACTAACAAACCAGCAGTCTTCAAGTAGGGAATATCAATCGCAGAAGAAAGACAATCATTAGGCCAAGTATGATGAAACTGCACAGAAACGGGATCACGCGATAACAGAATAGCAGCGATATGACCTAAAACCAGATTCCGCTTATCATTTTTGGATGCTCTATGCCACACAAAAGTAAACCAATAAGGAAGACTCAATTTGACTGCTTTTTTCATAGCCTACAAGATGATTAATTCATGCGAGGACACGACTGTGGTTTGATCATTACGACCAAACAATGTGTAAGCTAGGAACTGATGCGATAAAAGTAAAGCAAGGTCAGCTATAAAGTGGGCTCTAGAACGAGAAGGTTTGTAAGAATCGGTGTCAGATGGTGCAATCTCTTTCCAAAAAACAGCCAAAGGAACTTTGGGAAGCCCAGTTTTTGCAAGAAAATAATCATCAACAATTTCAACCTCAGCATCTTCTTCGACAAGTTCTAATAGTTCGTCCAAATCATGTAAGGACAGATTGTAGGGCACATTCAACAAACGAAAGGACATAGCAGGAATAGTAATATTGGCAGAAGATTCACTAATCTCAGACGAAAAAGAAGCATAAAATTCCCGCAAAAAACGCACAGGCATTTTCAAAGATGGGATATTCAACAGCCATTTCCAACCTACACTAGCAAAATATTCACGGATTTTTGGTTCCACATTCAACACGGATAAACTGGAAAAATCAATCACTTTATAATTAACTGCAGAGAGTTTGTGATCTACCTCATACCGCCGGATATGGTTCTTGTTGGTGAAAGGCTTAAAGATTGGGTAAATGGCGCCTCCAACATTTTCTGTTAATGTAGTAGATGAGGAAGCTGGAGCTTTACCCTTGTCCGAGGCTGTCACACGTTGAGGGGCTGAAGTGGAAGGCGGTGGTGGGACCGAACGACCAGGGGTCCGAGCGGCGAGTCGCCGCGATTGACGCCGGCCAGTGGTGGACGGCGTGAAGGGAACCTGGATTGGTGACCTCTCCGCGTCAGAAAGAGAGATAGTCGTTGGAGAACCGGAATCCGAATGGACGTCGGGATCAGAATTGGCGGCGGCCGTTGAACTGCCGGAATCGGTATTGCTGACGTGCGGCATAGCATGCTTGATCGCTGCTTGTTTGCGACGCTTCGCCGGCGGGGGAGTAGGCGACGGATCGGTGGCGGAAGTGGGGGCCTCGAGCAGTACGTTCGGTTGCAGCGATGAAGAGGGTTCCAGATGTGGGGAGGGCGCGAACTTCATGCGCACCATGGTGGGGTGCGGTGACGGCGGAGATGAAGCGGCGCGTGGTTGCGTGACAGTCGGCTGATGTGGGTGGAAACCAAAGGAAGGATCGGCTAGGGTTTAGGAGACAAGACAAAAAAAAAGTAGGGAATTAGGGGACCACTTGGACTTTCTTAATAATGTCTGATGGGCTTATGTTAGAAAACTAAAGGCATGTAAGTACTGGGCCCGAATCCCATGGAGAAGGACATGTCTCCAATCCCCATTACTTAATCCACCAACTCCATGTCTGCAACTAATCTGACTCCACGTTGTAGACCACGAATTCACACAAAACCTGAACTAAAAGACAACCTTTATTAAATGGGAAAACAGTAACAAACCAAAATAAAATTAAAATAAACAAACGTGCAAGAAAAATAAAAAAATAAAAAAAAAAATAAAAAAAAATAAAATAAACGTGGGTTGCCTCTTACAAGCGCCATTATTTAACGTCTGAGACTAGACAAATTCTGACAGGTTAAGGAATGTTTGGAAATAACTGCAGTTCTTCTACAACTTCCATTGGAACTGCCTCGTAAAAGGGTTTAAGCCTCTGTCCATTAACCTTGAAGACTTTCCCAATATCTATACCTTTTATTGCCACAGTCCCGTTCGGGCAAACATCAACTACCACAAAAGGACCAATCCACTTAGATTTCAATTTCCCCCCCATGAGTCTGAGTTTGGACTAAAACAACAAGACCTTGTGACCAACATGAAACTCCTTCTTTCTCAAAAGGCGATCATAGTGAAGTTTTGTGCGATCCTTGTACCACGTAGCATTATCATAGGAATCCAAACGAATTTCCTCTAATTCCTTCAATTGAAGCTGCCTCTCTTCCCCACACTTACTTGCATCCATATTGAACTGTTTAACGGCCCAATATGCTTTGTGTTCAACCTGTACAGGGAGACGACAGAGCTTCCCAAAAATAAGGCGATAAGGGGACATTCCAATAGGAGTCTTGAATGCTGTCCTATAAGCCCATACAGCATCATCGAGACGAAGACTCCAATCTTTTCGAGAGGGGTTCACAGTTTTCTCAAGAATCTGTTTTATTTCTCGATTTGAAACCTCAGCCAGCCCGTTAGACTGGGGATGGTAAGGAGTGGTGAGGCGATGATGTACACCGTATTTGGACATTAGAGCTTCAATGGTGCGATTACAGAAATGAGTTCCGTTGTCACTGATTACAGCACGAGAAATTCCATAACGACTAAAAATAGTGGACTTTAAAAAATCCTGCAACCACTTTAGAATCATTAGTGCGGGTGTCTTTAGCTTCCACCCACTTCGAAACATAGTCAACAGCTAAAAGTATGTATATATTGGAACAAGAACAAGGAAAAGGACCCATGAAATCCATACCCCAAACATCAAATATTTCACATACAATTATAGGCAATTGAGGCTTTTCATCACATTGGGTAAATGTTTCCTAACTGTTGACAACGGGGACAGCTCTTACAGAACAAATATGAGTCACGAAAAATCGATTTCCAATAAAACCCACTATCAAGAATCTTCCTAGTAGTACGTTTAGGACAAAAATGACCCCCACAAGCAAATGAATGACAGTGCTGCAAAACATCGTTAACTTCATTTTCTGGAATACATCTTCTTAAAATTTGATCAGTTCCAATATTCCACAAATATGGTTCATCCCATAATTAATATTTTGCATCACTTTGAATTTTTAGTTTCTGTGCATGTGTGAGATTCTTATGAAGTTCCTTACTGACTAGGTAATTAACTAGGTCCGCAAACCAAGGATCCTTACCTGAATAACCTGTTACAGTATTCAACTCTTCATCTGGGAATGTTTCTCGTATGGGCAAACGGTCATCGTCTGAAATTAATCTGCTTAAGTGGTCAGCCACATAATTCTCAGCACCCTTCTTATCTTTAATCTCCCAGTCAAATTCCTGCAAAAGAAGAATCCAACGAATAAGGCGGGGCTTAGATTCCTTCTTAGAAAACAAATATTTTAACGCAGCGTGATCAGTGTAGACAACTATCTTAGAGCCTAACAAATAAGATCGAAATTTTTCAAAAGCAAAGACAATGGCTAAAAGCTCCTTCTTAGTAGTCGTGTAGTTGCACTGCGTGATGTTCAAAGTCTTTGATGCTTTGCCGTGAGTTGCATTGCCGTGAGTGTTGTGATGTGAGGATGTATAGATATGAGTGAATGTTGGCGTTGTGCATGTTGCAAGAATTGTGAAGTACTTGTGAGCTATGAGTGAATGTGTAGTCTGAATAGAAAAAAATGTTGTTGGAATCATGAGATGTTTTGACGATGCATGAACCAAACAGGAAGATAGGAAAATGAACGTAAAAATGAATGAAATATACAACAAAACACATGACATCATACTCAAAAGATTTTGCAAAGGTGTATGCTTTTATTCATGCTTATGCGATGTAGTGTGTTAGTGTGCTCAAGTGTTATATTGTGGAATATCTTCCAATTGAATGCAAATAAAGTGTGTGACTATCATGATGAACAAGTGTGAATTGCATGAAATGGTGAAGGATTTAGAATAAAGTGTGCAAATGTATGCAATGAAATGAGAATATGGTATAACGGATATTGAAAATTAGTAGTGTGTGAATATAGTGTAACTTAGAATTGGTGCCCGTGTGTGCAAGATACATGCGGCGAGGTGAGCTCGCCGCATGGTGAATGTAAGTGCATGTATGAGGACTCATGCGGCGAGGACACCTCGCCGCATGATGTGTGTGTAGTGTATGTTCGGCGAGATGACCTCGGATAGCTGATATCAAACGCAACCTGTTGCGAAGCACCTCAGTGGATTGTGAATTGGGCATCAACCGAGACAATACAAACATGAGCCATATTTTAACATCACTTCGCAGCCACTCTCCTCGGATATGCTTACGTTCACCACTCACATTCAACTCCCATTTAGCTCCTGGTAGAGCGAGCTCTTCTGCTAATGCGAAGTCACAGTCATCATAGTTCTCCGAAATTGGCAAAGGGTCATGAGAGAAATTTGGAGTGCCGAGATGATTGTTGATGAGCTCACTGGTAATCTGCACCCATTTCTCTCGCACATAAAATTCCCCATCTTCATTTGGAAATTTTGCATTAGCATAAAATTCCCTCGCCAAACTAGCATTGCAAAAGCCTGGTGCACTTGTGAGTTTCTTATCAAAACAGTGAAATGCCATCAACTCCGCAAATGGACCTCCATCAACTGCAAATGCCCTCTCCAGATGAAGTTTTTTCATACCAATTCCATCATCCCATCGTTTCTGAGCCAGTTTGTCTAAGAACACCGAAGGTTCACTAACTTGACTAGATGACCCTTTCCTCTTCTTTGGAGTTTGAGCTTGCATGGCATATTGAGGAGGATCCTCGAATAAAGGCAAATCTTCATCTGGGAAGTACTCTGAATCGGAATCAACGAGTGGTGGTTTCTGCTTCTTTCCTTTGCCTTTCTTTGAAGTCGTGGCCTTCTGTGAAGTTGAATCCTTTTTTGGTGCCATTACTGTAAAGAACAACCACAACGAAAAAAAAAAATCAACCCGTGTGAATGATTTACACAACTTGACAATTAATTCTTCAAAGTGCAAAACGACAAGGCTCACTTTTCAAACCACATCAGTAAGAATTCGTCATTGAAATTTTAACTAAGGACGTCCAACAAAGCATAAACATGTAAGGCATTCCAACCACAAAATGTAAAACACAAAACAATAACTTGCATATCCTCATTTACAATCCTTTCATTTCCACAAACACATCTCAACTTATCCAATTCCACACCTCCAAGTCTATAACATGTTAATCAAGATAAACTCCCACAAGAATGCAAAACCTCAAATGTACAAAATCACAACTTGCCTAACTTCAAGAGCTGGATATAACCAATGTAAACAAGATGTGTGTGTAGTGTATGTGCGGCGAGATGACCTCGCCGCACATTGTGTGTGCGAGGTGCTTGTGCGGCGAGATGACCTCGCCGCACAATGTGTTTGCGAGAGTGTATGCGGGAGATGAGTGCTAGTGTGCGAGGGTGTATGCAAGACTTTAATTTAACTAAGTTCTCATTTCAGCAAAAGATCCAACTTCTAGGGCAAAAACATGTGCCTTAACTGCTGAATTAGATTTGATGGTAAACAAGGAAGTCTTTCTCTTGGCTTTCCATTGGATCAATAATCACCGAAATCAGAGGTCTGTAGCTCAAGTTATACACGATTTACCAAACTGTGGCAGAAAGGAAAAACCCTAAAAATCCTAAAAACCCTAATCCAAGCAAGGCAAAGAAGCTCTCATTTTTCATGGTTGCATACAGAATTTGAAGAAAGTTAAAACATGACAATTGAAGTACACACAAAGAGCTTTCCAAAGCAGCCAAAATCACATCAATTGGATTAGAATTGAAAGAGTTATTCACAAGGCAAATTGAACATCCAAACTGCCAAAAACCCTAATTTAGCCGAATAAACACTTTTAATTCCTTAATTCTCAACCTAGACACATATCACTTTGTTTACCATCATTTTACCCTTTTTTGCACCATTTCAACACCACCAACTAGCATACCACATATATGCATAAAACCACATAAGTCACCACATATTTGCATCATTCACAAGATAAAAGCCAAGAGATTTAGCACAAAATAGTTGGTATAAAACCAACTCATCAAATTCCCCCACACTTGAGCTTTTGCTTGTCCTCAAGCAAACTCAAACTCTCACTCACAACCAATTAACACTGGACTCGACTCCTCCGTCAACTTGTTCTCCTTTGAATTCATCAAAACAAATTTTTCATGCAATATCAAATCTTTTAACATATCCTTAACTCCAACCTATCAAATTTCAGCACAAGTTATCAACCAAGGCACGATGAATAAAGATCAAAATGTCATGCGTGCAAGTGTGTGCTGAGGAACTTTGATTCATCTACTCTTTATGCATGCATTATTTATTTTGTTCCAAAACATCTCTTTGCATAAACAATCACAATGTCCACACACAAGAACTCAAAATCACACAAGATCAATGGTCGCACATTGGTGATTCTCTAAATTGATTTCGCATTTCATTTGCTTTTGCACTTTATTGTTTTTGCTTTTTACACACATTGGTGTGCTTGCCTGCGTATTTTGGCTTCTTTTTCCCTTTAGCTGCCTGGGTTTTATGGCTATTTTTTCCCAATTATGCCTGCCAAGGATATTTCGGCTTTTCATTCCCAACTGCCAAAGGCTTTTTCTCCATATCCTTTCTTGTGTGACTAAAAATTCCTGAATGTCTCTGAAGGTCTATGTATGCTAGAGCATCCAAAAAAACTGAAGTAATGCATAACAACAAGAACAAATTGAAACAGTTTCCTCCTATGTCCAAGAACATATTTTGCATGGCAGATCTATCTTACCTTAACATGATGCCTTAATTAACAAAATGTACTAATTTCATTAAGATTGGAAACAAGGAAAACATAACCATTTTCGCATGCAATACAAAAGTAAAGATGGATGAACTTCAAATTTTGAACATAGCTTAACAAAGGAGCAAAAGTATAGTACAAAGTGTCCCACACTTCTACTTCTACTTATTATTTCACACACAATTCCTTACAAACCAAACATTTAAACAATCCTTACAAACTAGACTTTAAGCTGATACACTAACATACTTAAACATCTTAAACACACTAACCAATAAACCTCGACTTTTATTCTTCTTAGCATCTTTTCACTAGGCACACTTTGCATGACTTCAAGACTTCAATGACATATAGCATTCTTCAAGAAACCGAAACTTCACCACATAACAAGGCATCTTCGAAAAAAAAATGTAGCCATTCCAGCAATAAAACCATGATATCTCCCGAGAACTTATCAACAAGACATCTTCCACTTCGTAATCTTCCATACTTCTCAACATTCATAGCATCACACGAACACGCTTCGAAAACAAGAACGGACACAAAAACACCAGCTTCATAATATCTTCACAACATAACTTCAAAGAAAGACTTCACTCCAACTTCAACATTTTTCACCGCATAACAACATCATTGCATCATAATAAAACAGCACAAAATTAAGCACCACACTGATCATTAATCATCAACACACAAAAAACTCCCCCCACACTTGCAATGCACATTGTCCCCAATGTAAAAGAATCAAGGAAGAGGAGCTCCCTGAGAAGAAGATGGTGCGGAAGAAGACGGAAGTGAGAATGAAGATGTTGTTGAAAATGAAGAACCAGAAAATGGCTGTGCCACATAATTAAAAGGACCATGAACTGGTCCTGGAAGAGGCTGCCCTGAACCAAATAATGGAATCCTCATTGCTGGCATGAATTTAGGATTTGGTAAAATTTCAGGAGTTGGAGGCATTGAAGAAATACGACCAAACGTAGGCAATGGTTGAAGAGCAGGCATGGCAGGCACCCCAACCGGCAGCTCATGAATGGCACCACTAACAACGTCCTTTGGTATACGATACCCAGCCAATTGTGCAGATGTTGGCGTTGGTTTAGGGGGTCCAGAATCCGAATGATAATAAACAGCCATCTTGTTGCACTGATCAAACTCCAATTGCATGCTCATTTGTCTGTGATACAACACTTCAAACTGCTGTTGAGCCACTGATGACATATCATCCAGTTTATGGTCCATATTTGAAGCATGTGTTGACCACTCATGTTGCATATTATCCATGCCTTCAAGCATCCGTTCCCACCTCTCCTCCATGCTCGAGAAACGCTGATCAACAGATTGTTGGAAATCTGAAAATGGTTCTCCACAGAATGTTGGAACTCCTGTATTGTTCCTTGCAAAGCACTGAAATCATACATTTGTGGTTCTTCTTCTGCCTCAGAAGGTGAAGGGCCAGATTTGCTCTTAGATTTCTTAGTTCCAGCTTTCTTTGCTTTTTCTCATCTCCTTCTCCAGTGCCTGGTATTTGATGTACAATAATGTCCCAATTGGCCCTGGATTCCTTCGCCATTCCCCAGCCTCGGTATCAACTCTCTAAGCCATGCAAAGCTCCTCAAGCAAGACAGGAAAATATAAAGCTGCACTATCCATTTCAATCCCAGATTGTATAATAGAAAGAATTTTTCTCCCCACATCAATTGGTTTCTACCCTCGGATAGCTGATATCAAATGCAACCTGTTGCGAAGCACCTCAGTGGATTGTGAATTGGGCATCAACCGAGACAATACAAACATGAGCCATATTTTAACATCACTTCGCAGCCACTCTCCTCGGATATGCTTACGTTCACCACTCACATTCAACTCCCATTTAGCTCCTGGTAGAGCGAGCTCTTCTGCTGATGCGAAGTCACAGTCATCATAGTTCTCCGAAATTGGCAAAGGGTCATGAGAGAAATTTGGAGTGCCGAGATGATTGTTGATGAGCTCACTGGTAATCTGCACCCATTTCTCTCGCACATAAAATTCCCCATCTTCATTTGGAAATTTTGCATTAGCATAAAATTCCCTCGCCAAACTAGCATTGCAAAAGCCTGGTGCACTTGTGAGTTTCTTATCAAAACAGTGAAATGCCATCAACTCCGCAAATGGACCTCCATCAACTGCAAATGCCCTCTCCAGATGAAGTTTTTTCATACCAATTCCATCATCCCATCGTTTCTGAGCCAGTTTGTCTAAGAACACCGAAGGTTCACTAACTTGACTAGATGACCCTTTCCTCTTCTTTGGAGTTTGAGCTTGCATGGCATATTGAGGAGGATCCTCGAATAAAGGCAAATCTTCATCTGGGAAGTACTCTGAATCGGAATCAACGAGTGGTGGTTTCTGCTTCTTTCCTTTGCCTTTCTTTGAAGTCGTGGCCTTCTGTGAAGTTGAATCCTTTTTTGGTGCCATTACTGTAAAGAACAACCACAACGAAAAAAAAATCAACCCGTGTGAATGATTTACACAACTTGACAATTAATTCTTCAAAGTGCAAAACGACAAGGCTCACTTTTCAGACCACATCAGTAAGAATTCGTCATTGAAATTTTAACTAAGGACGTCCAACAAAGCATAAACATGTAAGGCATTCCAACCACAAAATGTAAAGCACAAAACAATAACTTGCATATCCTCATTTACAATCCTTTCATTTCCACAAACACATCTCAACTTATCCAATTCCACACCTCCAAGTCTATAACATGTTAATCAAGATAAACTCCCACAAGAATGCAAAACCTCAAATGTACAAAATCACAACTTGCCTAACTTCAAGAGCTGGATATAACCAATGTAAACAAGATCTATCCAAGCTACAATCTCATCATGATTGAAATGCATTATAACAAACTGTTGGCAAAATTTCAGTTTTGACACTTCATGCAATAGCCCAAAAAAAAACATAGTGAAACAATTTGAATTAGTCAAAACTTCCTACTGCAAATTTGTAAAACACACCCTTGGCTGGATTAGAGAACAAGAATCACACCATTCGGACCAAAATTGAGCAAGCTATGGCCAAAAAATCGAGGCACTCCAAACAGGCAAAATTCCATAAATTTCAGACTACACAATAACATGCACACGGCCTTGTCTCGAAAATAAGACTACATGTTTAGTCAAAACTGGCAAAAGTGCCCAACATAAACATTATAGTCCTATCTCTTAGCAACAATCTCCAACTAGAATCACCTCATTTGGACTACAATTGAGTAAATTATGACCAGAATACCGAATGGTGACAAACTGGGCTGATTCAAGGATTTCACATTCTGATTTCAGCATGAACTTCACATTCTAAGCCAATTTAGCCTATTTTCCAGTCAAAACTAGCAAAAATGTACAACATAAACATTGAAGATCATCATGTTGGCTAAATTCTGAAACTGGAAGCATGCATTTTCAACATCCCAAACTCAAGTTATGCTCAAAACACATAAACATGGCAAAGCTGGAACAATTGAAGATCAAAATTTTTGAATCGCCCCCCCACACTTATCATGCACTTGTTCTCTTGGTTAATCAACATGATATCTTGCATGCTCATCATTTCCATTATCATAGCAACAACATCATCATTTCCATGCTCTTACATTCTTCACTTGAACGTTCCACACAACATTAAAGTTCACAAATCTTAAAGAGTAATGAGAAATACCTCTATGGAGAGCTTAAACTTAGTCTTGGAAGAAAATGGAATTGAGAAGTTCAATGTAAGCAATATGACCTCACTATCACCGAACTTGTGTGTCCTACTTGTGATGTCTTGAAACAACCAGTAATACTTCTTACACTTATAGAAACACAAAGGAAGAGAAGTCATGTAAATGCATTAAATCGGTCAACTCAAGACATAAATGTCCCCACAACCATAAAAATATAAGGACAATAAAACAAAAACGGGTCCCTCTTTTATTCACATGCATAGCATCTCCTCTCTGCCACTTAACCACACGACACACTACCTAACTTCTATGCAATTCACATAATGTATACAGCCTTCAAGTCTTGTCATGGCTCATTACACCACTTCTCCATTTCATGACTCCATGTGAGCTTGTTTTGTTTTTTCGTGAATGCATTTTGCAGCTTTTCAGTTCAATTAACTCATGTTCAGAACGAGCAGATATCCTTATCATCAATGCATGTGTACCAAAAGCTCATCTTCATTACTAAGAACCCGAAAAAAAAAACTAATAACAAAATCTCACCGAAAAATTAACAAAAATATTCATAATAACACTAATTTCATATTAACACCAAATATACTCAACACAATCATCAAGACGTTACAACCTACCTAATAAAGTGCTAAAAAATACCCTAGATTCAAACATAGCAACACACTTTTTCAAAACACAACTATGGTGATCCATAAACGTGGAATCCACACTCGAGTGTTCCAACTCCCCCCACACTTGTATAGAGACACGGCCCCCGTGAGAAAAATAACAAGCAAGAATAAAGGAACTCTCTTTACCCTAATGGATTGAAAAAATAAAGATTCATGTCTTGCCTTTATTATTGACGATCATCATCACTCTGAGAATCTGCAAAATGTAACCACCAGTTATGTTCTGAGATTGTGCCATGAATTGTTACTATGTTAGACACAAACTAAAAATTAACAAGTAAGAGAAATCACAGCAAATCAAGACAAAGAAAGAAAATCAGGGTTGCCTCCCAGGAGCGCTTGGCTTACGGTCTTCAGCCCGACCATGCTTCATGGCTCACTGTGAAATTATAGGATCATCGAGGAATAGCTCCTGTGGAGCTCCTTCCAAACCTGTAGTGCTCTTGTCTTCAGTTGTCAAATAAGGCTTTAGTCTATGACCATTTACATGCCAAACGTTACCATTTCTTTCATTTGTGATTTCCACCACACCATATGGCATAACTTTGAGAACCCGAAATGGACCACTCCAGCGTGACTTCAACTTCCCAGGGAACAATCTCAAACGAGAATTGTACAATAACACCAGCTGCCCTGGAGCAAAACTCTTTCATTTGATCCTTGCATCATGAAGCTTCTTTCTCCTCTCCTTGTACATTTTTGCCTTTACATATGCATTAAACCTAAACTCATCTAACTCATTCAAGTCCATCATTCGTTTTGATTGTGCTCCATTCAAGTCCAAATTGAGCTTCTGAATCGCCCAATAGGCTCTATGCTCCAACACAACTGGCAAGTGGCACTCCTTCCCAAATACTAGTCTAAATGGAGAAGCTCCAATGGGAGTTTTGTAGGCTGTCCTGTATGCCCACAAGGCGTCATCTAGCTTTGAAAACCAATCCTTCCTACTAGGGTTAACAACCTTCTCCAAAACCCTTTTGATTTCTCTGTTTGAAATTTCGTCTTGTCCACTAGTTTGTGGGTGATAAGAAGTAGACACTTTATGTGTTATCCCATATTTAGCTAGGAGAGCTTCAAAGAGTTTATTGCAAAAATGAGTGCCACCATCAGATATGATAGCCCTAGGAGTGCCAAACCGAGTGAAAATATGTGATTTCAAGAATGCAGTAACACTGCGTGCATCATTGTGGGCAAGAGCCTTAGCTTCAATCCATTTTGACACATAATCCACAGCAACTAGGATATATTCCATTCCACCTGATTTGGGAAAAGGACCCATAAAGTCTATCCCCCAAACATCAAATATATCCACTTCAAAAATATTGTTTACAGGCATCTCATTGCGTGAGGATATATTTCTAGTCCTTTGAAAACGATCACACTTCCCTACCCAAACCTTTGCATCCATGAAGATATACGGCCAGTAGAAGCCACATTGCAATACCTTGAAACCAGTCCTGGCTGAACCGAAATGCCCTCCTCAAGGACCTTCGTGACAGGCTCCCAGTATGTCATACTTTTCCTCATCCTTAACACATTTTCTTATAATTTGGTCACTGCATATCTTGTATAAAGCATTATCTTCCCGGAAAAATATTTTGCATCACTTCTCAATTTCTTCCTTTGCTCAGACGAGTAGTAAGAAGGCACTTGGCCAGCCACAACAAAATTAGCAATCTCTGCATACCAAGGCAACCCCTTTGTTTCCATCTTGAAAATTTGTTCATCAGGGAAATGTTCCTTAACCAAAAGGTCAGGCGAGTCTTGCTCCTTAGACTCCAATCTTGACAAGTGGTCCGCCACCACATTTTTAGAGCCTTTCCTATCCTTGATTTCCACATTGAATTCCTGGAGCAACAACACCCATCGAATCAAACGTGGTTTTGCCTCTTTCTTTGCAAGCAAATATTTCAATGCCGTATGGTCTGTATGAACAATGACCTTTGACCCCAGAAGATAGGCACGGAATTTATCAAATGCGAAGACCACAGCCAACATCTCATTTTCTGTAGTTGTGTAATTCATTTGTGCTTCATTCAGTAACCTGCTGGCGTAATAGATGGTGCGAAACACCTTGTCTCTTCTCTGGCCTAAGACAGCTCCCAAAGCATAGTCACTTGCGTCGCACATAATTTCAAACGGTTCACCCCAATGAGGAGTGGCTATAACAGGAGCTTCCACCAATTTAGCTTTTAAGGTCTCAAATGCCTCAACACATTCTGTTCCAAACTCAAACTTGACATCTTTTTCCAAGAGACTACAAAAGGGTCGAGCTATCTTGGAAAAATCCTTAATGAAACGTCTGTAAAACCCAGCATGACCAAGGAAGCTTCTGATCCCTTTTACATTGGTAGGTGGAGGGAGCTTGGCAATGACATCTATCTTTGCTCTGTCAACCTTAATGCCTTTATGAGAAATCTTATGTCCTAGTACAATGCCTTCTTGGACCATGAATTGACATTTTTCCCAGTTCAACACAAGATTTGTTTCTTCACATCTCTTCAACACTTGAGCCAAGTTCTCCAAGCAACCATCGAATGTCATTCTAAAAACTGAGAAATCATCCATGAAAATTTCGATTATCGACTCAACCATGTCATGGAAGATTGCCATCATACATCTCTGGAAAGTTGCTGGAGCGTTACACAAACCAAAAGGCATTCTTTTGTAAGCAAATGTGCCAAAAGGACAGGTGAAAGTTGTCTTATCTTGGTCTTTGGGATCAATAGCAATTTGGTTATAGCCAGAATAGCCATCCAAGAAACAGTAGAATAAGTACCCAGCTATTCGATCCAACAATTGTTCCAGGAATGGAAGAGGGGAATGATCCTTCCTGGTTGCCTTGTTAAGCTTCCTGTAATCCATACAAACTCTCCAGGCACTGACCACTCTTGTTGCAAGAAGTTCATTTGCATCATTCTTTATAACTGTGACCCCTCCTTTTTTCTGAACGCATTGAACAAGACTAACCCACTCACTGTCCGATATTGGAAAAATCATTCCAAAATCAAGCAACTTTATCACTTCTTTCTTTACAACTTCCATCATTTGTGGATTGAGTCTTCGTTGTCTATCCCTCACTGGCACAGCATTCTCCTCAAGCAAGATCTTGTGCATACACAAACTTGGACTAATACCTTTTATGTTATCAATTGTCCATCCAATAGCCAATTTATGTTGCCTCAGTATTTCCAAAAGCTTTTCCTCTTGCCATGCTTCAAGTTTGGAAGATATCACAACTGGTAATGTTTCACCCTCTCCCAAGAAAGCATACTTGAGATAAGGAGGAAGGGGTTTTAACTCAAGCTTTGGTGCCACCATAATGGAAGGTAAAAGCTTTTTATTCCTTCAAACAAACTCTTCCTTCCTCACCTCAGTGGGATTACAAATTTCATTAGTCAACATATTTGTCAACACAAACGGTTCATGTTCATTTTCTCCTACAGCTTCATGCATTTTAACTTCCACAACATCACTTTGAAATTCACAATTTGACTCTTCTAAATAACAACATTCAATAAGCTCTTCAAAAATAATTTTCTTATCCTCATCATCTAAATCAATTTCTTCAAAATCATCCTCACAAACATTCAACTCATCAACAACAGAATAATCATGCTTATCATTCAATTCATGCAACGAAGAACATGCTATAGCTTTGATGGCAAAACAAGATTCACATCAAAACAACTTCTTCATTGTTGATTCTAAAAGTAACAGTTTTGTTTCTTACCCCAATCAATGCATCAGCAGTAGCTAAAAAAGGTCTACCAAAAATTAATGGTACCTCTGGATCTTCCTCCATATCAAGAATAATGAAATCAACAAGCAGGGTAAATTTATCAATTCCCACCAATACATCCTCCACTAAGCCTGTGGGAGTCACCAAGGACCTATCTGCCAACTGAAGTGTTACTGCAACTGGTCGAATCCTTCCACTCAAGCCCACGTTTATTGCAACGGAAAGTGACATCAGGTTGATCCCAGCTTCGAGGTCACAAAGTGCATTTGCAAAATGTCTAGTTCCAATCTTGCAGGGAATGGTACAACTGCCTGGGTACTTTAGCTTAGGAGGTAATTTGTGCACCATCCATGATTGAGTATATTCGGATAACATCATTGAAACTTCACACCTCAAGATTTGCTCCTTATTTGAAATGAGATCCTTTAGGTACTTAGCATATTTCGGCATGGCTGTCACCAAATCCAATAGAGGGACATTCACATTCACTTGTTTGATCATATCCAAGAAACGATTGAATTGAGGTCCCTTCTTAGGTGGAGGTTTCTTCCTCTCTAGAAATGGAGCCTTTGGGGCATAATCTGGAAAGTTATAAGGATTTGAATTTTTGGTTATCTTATTTCCTGCCCTTGCTGATACTTCTTTCTTTTCAGATTTACCAGCCTCTTGCTCACCATCCTTCTCAAGTTCCAGGACTTCCTCAGCTTCATCTTTTTGGTCTTCTTCTAGGCTATCACTCTTATCTTCTGAAGGTTTGTTTCCTGGCAAAAGTTTTCCACTCGTCAAGGTGATGGCATTGCAGGCTTCTCTTCCTTTTGGATTTGGAATTGTATCACTCGGAAGTGCTCCTTTTGGACTTTGATGCACAACATTGGCAAGTTGACCAAGTTGCATTTCGATATTCTTCAAAGTAGCTTCATGATGTTTAACAGTGGATTCCAAGCCTCCAAACCTTTGTTCATTTTTGTCCATCTTCTCCATCAGCTTTTGAAACATGTCCTCAACTGATGGCTTCCTTTGCTCTGAGGTACTGGCTTGATGATCAAAACCAGGAGGTGCATTGGTTGCTCTCCTCTGGTCATTTCCTTGATAAAGCTGCCCTCCTTGATTTTGTTGTTGATTCCAATTGCCTTGTCCACCATATGATTTGTTACCTCTATTGTAATTTTTTCCAGAATAATTCCCTCCATACTGAGATTTGTTACTGTAATTATTCACGTACTAAATAGACTTTGTTGTGATAGCACATTCATCGGTGTGATGTTCACCTTTACACAATCCACAAGAGAGAACTGGAGCCTTGGTCTGAGCAGCTTTCAAAGTTTGCAGTTGTTTGGCAAGGGCTTCAAATTTTGCACTGAGTGAAGTTTCCTCATCTACATCAATAACTACTATTTGTCTTCTGCCATGAGGTTTACGCGTCTCAGGGAAAATATATTCATCCTCAGCAATCTGGTTGAACAACTCTCAAACCTCAGGCACACTCTTATCCTTCAATGCACCATTGGCACACGCTTTTACCATCATGGAAGACTCAGGTGTGAGACCTTTGAAAAATGTATTCAATTCTCTGATTTGACCAAGGTCATGATTAGGACATTGACGGATTAGATCATAGAAACGCTCCCATGCCTCTCTGAATGATTCTCCATCTCGCTATTGAAAGTTCATTATTTCCATTCTCCTTTTCTCAAGCTTAGCTTGTGGAAAGTATTTAGCTAAAAATCTCTTTTGCAAATCATCAAAGGACATTGCTGCATTTGCTCCCCCAATACTCTTGAACCAATGCTTAGCTTTACCGCGCAATGATAAAGGAAACAAAATTCTATGTACTTCATCTCGTTCCACTCTTGGAAGCTTAAAGGTACTACAGAGACCTAAGAACCAATCAAGGTGGTCATTGGGATCCTCATTATCAAGCCCTGGGAAAAACTGCCCTTGGGTGATCATCGAGACAATCTGTGTTAGTATATGGTAGCTCTCAACGTCTATATCCTGCTGGTCGAAGCCATTCTCAAAATTTACCGCATAGTGGTCTCCAAATCGTGGTGCTCGTACTCCTTGTGCAGCCATTTCTCTTTGCTGTCTTTGTTGCACCCTTAGAGTTTTTGCCAATTCAAGATCCAATGGAAATTATTGTTCTCCTGCAGACCTGAGAGATCTTGGCATACACAACACAATGTCGTAGAGTATAACAGAAAAGAATCAAGAAACTCAAATATGCACCAAAGAAGTAAACCACAACTCACAACACGTATTTGTAAATGCAAAGAACAGAACACAACAACAGAGTGAAAACTAATTAAATGACAAGAACAGAACAACACAAAATAGAACAAATAAAATTCAAGAAAAAATTTAGCAAATTCTAGAAACCGTGCCTTTCCCGGCAACGGCGCAAAAAATTGACAGGTATGTCAAGTACTTGCACAATCTAACCCTAGAAACTACTGTAGTAGTGGAAGTAGGGATCGTATCCACAGGGAAGGTATAGTGTTTCAAGATTTTGAAGTGTTTCTCAATAATGTAACAAAAGTTTCACAGTAACAACTCAATAAAGTAAAAGCTGTACTCAACACTCAAAACAGAAGTTAACTTGCAAGAATGACAGATGAGATTCACAGGAATTCAAGCAGATGTCCTAGAGTTTCTGAATCAGACTACTGAGAGTTCAAACCGTTTACTAAGCAATTGACCTCATGAAATACCAGATAGGAAGAGATCGTTGTTGCCTAGGAGTCTAGCTAACACTTAGCATGACGACCACAGTGTTTTCTGTACCCATTAACACTCCACTTTTCCCATGTCGAGGCCTAAGCGAAATGAAATCAAACCGCAACATCTCAACTCCATGTTTCTAGCTATTAATCATGCAATTTCTCAAGTATCTTATGGCGAGGCCTAACTTGAGTGTCTTCAGTTAAGCTAGCTTCATGAAGTCTTCCTTTACCTAATTCTAAAGATTCAACGATCTTCGATTAGCATGTCGACTACATCTCAAATCGTGTACAAGAACAAACAGGCAAAGGAACTCCATATCATTCATCATGTATATTATTTGAACTGGCATGGGCACCTCAAACAAAGTGTCATTCAATCAAACACAAGTGAAATTGTATGAAACTTCTCGTATTTCAACAATTCAAACAAGTATGAACAATTCTTTAAAGATTAGGTCAATTGCTTAGCTTTTCACGGTTAAAATTCACAGTAACGCGATCATAACACTAGGACATCACCAAATTAGCCAGAAAATTCCATATTCAACTCGTAAGCATTAAATTCCGGCATTAAACAATTGAATTCCATCAAATTGAGAAATTTCACCGATTGAAGTGTAGAGGAAGGCCAATGCTGCTTCGATTGGGTTCAATATGTAATCTCCGGTACAAATTCACGATCAAAATTGAATTCGGAAAAGAAACTCTAGAGAGAGAAAATAGATCTAGAGAGAGAAAATGAGAGATAAGAACTCCCGCTCTAAATTGAAAAGATGGTTAGCAATTCTGGAATATTTTTTTAGAAGTTCTTCTAATCCTCTATATATAGAGACTACAAGAATCGTAAATGGTACGCAAATGTAACATAACTACAATATTACAAGAGTACCACCGCTAGAAATGCCTAAAATAGTGTAAATGAAAAAAAAACCAAGTAGAAAGTCTTCACACTGTGCCAGCGCCTTTGAGCCATAGATTCGGCGCTTTCCGTTGCTTCCTCGCGCTTTCAAGCCATTCTGGAGTGCGCCTTCATAGCAGCTCCAACGCCTTCCTGCCAAAAGGAATCGCGCCTCTACTCTATGCCAAAATCCTTGAGTGCGCCGCCTTAATCACGCTTTTACTTCCTCGGAGCTTCACGCCTTCATTAAACCCTTAGCGCGTTCAAGATGTCAATCCACACGCCTTTCACACCATCCGCACGCCTTCAAGCTATCAGCATCCATGCCTCCATCGCTACCTGTACACACAACTCATCGTTTCAATACTTAGACGAAATTCTGAGTTACAAAGCAAAAACACCCGAGGCAACTAAGCTGGCGAGACCTCGCGGCGAGGTCTCGTCGTGTACTACCTTTGTGTGGCGAGACCTTGCTGTGAGGTCTCGCCGTGTAATGCTTTTGCTGGCGTGGTCTCTCGGCGACACCTCACCGTGTAATGCTTTTGCTGGCGAGACCTCGCGGCGAGGTCTCGCCAGCTTATGTGCAAAAGTGTGTGAGAGTGAGTGATGTGTTTGAAGAGTGTGAGTAAAATGTCATGCAAATGAAAATGAACTGCCGTGAGTGTTGTGAGGTAAGGATGTAGAGATGTGAGTGAATGTTGGCGTTGTGCATGTTGCAAGAATTGTGAAGTACTTGTGAGCTATGAGTGAATGTGTAGTCTGAATAGAAAAAAATGTTGTTGGAATCATGAGATGTTTTGACGATGCATGAACCAAACAGGAAGATAGGAAAATGAACGTAAAAATGAATGAAATGTACAACAAAACACATGACATCATACTCAAAAGATTTTGCAAAGGTGTATGCTTTTATTCATGCTTATGCGATGTAGTGTGTTAGTGTGCTCAAGTGTTATATTGTGGAATATCTTCCAATTGAATGCAAATAAAGTGTGTGACTATCATGATGAACAAGAGTGAATTGCATGAAATGGTGAAGGATTTAGAATAAAGTGTGCAAATGTATGCAATGAAATGAGAATGTGGTATAATGGATATTGAAAATTAGTAGTGTGTGAATATAGTGTAACTTAGAATTGGTGCCCGTGTGTGCAAGATACATGCGGCGAGGTGAGCTCGCCGCATGGTGAATGTAAGTGCATGTGTGAGGACTCATGGATGTGTGTGTAGTGTATGTGCGGCGAGATGACCTCGCCGCACATTGTGTGTGCGAGGTGCTTGTGCGGCGAGATGACCTCGCCGCACAATGTGTTTGTGAGAGTGTATGCGGGAGATGAGTGCTAGTGTGCGAGGGTGTATGCAAGACTTTAATTTAACTAAGTACTCATTTCAGCAAAAGATCCAACTTCTAGGCCAAAAACATGTGCCTTAACTGCTGAATTAGATTTGATGGTAAACAAAGAAGTCTTTCTCTTGGCTTTCCATTGGATCAATAATCACCGAAATCAGAGGTCTGTAGCTCAAGTTATACACGATTTACCAAACTGTGGCAGACAGGAAAAACCCTAAAAATCGTAAATACCCTAATCCAAGCAAGGCAAAGAAGCTCTCATTTTTCATGGTTGCATACAGAATTTGAAGAAAGTTAAAACATGACAATTGAAGTACACACAAAGAGCTTTCCATAGCAACTAATATCACATCAATTGGATTAGAATTGAAAGAGTTATTCACAAGGAAAATTGAACATCCAAACTGCCAAAAACCCTAATTTAGCCGAATAAACACTTTTAATTCCTTAATTCTCAACCTAGACACATATCACTTTGTTTACCATCATTTGACCCTTTTTTGCACCATTTCAACACCACCAACTAGCATACCACATATATGCATAAAACCACATAAGTCACCAAATATTTGCATCATTCACAAGACAAAAGCCAAGAGATTTAGCATAAAATAGTTGGTATAAAATCAACTCATCAAATTCCCCCACACTTGAGCTTTTGCTTGTCCTCAAGCAAACTCAAACTCTCACTCACAACCACTTAACACTAGACTCAACTCCTCTGTCAACTTGTTCTCCTCTGAATTCATCAAAACAAATTTTTCATGCAATATCAATACTTTTAACATATCCTTAACTCCAACCTATCAAATTTCAGCACAATTTATCAACCAAGACACGATGAATAATGACCAAAATTTCATGCATGCAAGTGTGTGCTGAGGAACTCTGATTCATCCACTCTTTATGCATGCTTTATTTCTTTTGTTCCAAAACATCTCTTTGCATAAACAATCACAATGTCCACACACAAGAACTCAAAATCACACAAGATCAATGGTCGCACATTGGTGCTTCTCTAAATTGATTTCGCATTTCATTTGCTTTTGCACTTTATTGTTTTTGTTTTTTACACACATTGGTGTGCTTGCTTGGGTATTTTGGCTTCTTTTTCCCTTTAGCTGCCTGGGTTTTATGGCTATTTTTTCCCAATTATGGCTGCCAAGGGTATTTCGGCTTTTCATTCCCAACTGCCAAAGGCTTTTTCTCCATATCCTTTCTTGTGTGACTAAAAATTCTTGAATGTCTCTAAAGGACTATGTATGCTAGAGCATCCAAAACAACTGAAGTAATGCATAACAACAAGAACAAATTGAAAAAGTTTCCTCCTATGTCCAAGAACATATTTTGCATGGCATATCTATCTTACCTTAACATGATGTCTTGATTAACAAAATGTACTAATTTCATTAAGATTGGAAACAAGGAAAACAAAACCATTTTCGCATGCAATACAAAAGTAAAGATGGATGAACTTCAAATTTTGAACATAGCTTAACAAAGGAGCAAAAGCATAGTACAAAGTGTCCCACACTTCTACTTCTACTTATTATTTCACACACAATTCCTTACAAACCAAACATTTAAACAACCCTTACAAACTAGACTTTAAGCTCATACACTAACATACTTAAACATCTTAAACACACTAACCAATAAACCTCGACTTTTATTCTTCTTAGCATCTCTTCACTAGGCACACTTTGCATGACTTCAAGACTTCAATGACACATAACATTCTTCAAGAAACCGAAACTTCACCACATAACAAGGCATCTTCGAAAAAAAAAATGTAGCCATTCTAGCAATAAAACCATGATAACTCCCTACAACTTATCAACAAGACATCATCCAATTCGTAATCTTCCATACTTCTCAACATTCATAGCATCACACAAACATGCTTCGAAAATAAGAACGGACACAAAAACACCAGCTTCACAATATCTTCACAACATAACTTCAAAGAAAGACTTCACTCCAACTTCAACATTCTTCACCGCATAACAACATCATAGCATCATAATAAAACAGCACAAAATTAAGCACCACACTGATCATTAATCATTAAAACAAAAAAAACTCCCCCCACACTTGAAATGCACATTGTCCCCAATGTAAAAGAATCAAGGAAGAGGAGCTCCCTGAGAATAAGATGGTGAGGAAGAAGACAGAGCTGAGAATGAAGCTATTGTTGAAAATGAAGGACCAGAAAATGGTTGCGCCACATAATGAAAAGGACCATGAACTGGTCCTGGAAGAGGCTGCCATGAACCAATTAATGGAATCCTCATTGCTGGCATGAATTCAAGATTTGGTAAAATTTCAGGAGTTGGAGGCATTGAAGGAATACGACCAAACGTAGGCAATGGTTGAAGAGCAGGCATGGCAGGCACCCCAACCGACAGCTCATGAATGGCACCACTAACAACGTCCTTTGACAGATTTGGTATACGATACCCAGCCAATTGTGCAGATATTGGCGTTGGTTTAGGGGGTCCAGAATCCGAATGATAATACACAGCCATCTTGTTACACTGATCAAGCTCCAATTGCATGCTCATTTGTCTGTGATACAACACTTCAAACTGCTGTTGAGCAACTGATGACATATCATCCAGTTTATGGTCCATATTTGAAGCATGTGTTGACCACTCATGTTGCATATTATCCATGCCTTCATGCATCCATTCCCACCTCTTCTCCATGCTCGAGAAACGCTGATCAACAGATTGTTGGAAATCTTGAAAACGGTTCTCCACAGAATGTTGGAACTCCTGTATTGTTCCTTGCAAAGCACTAAAATCATACATTTGTAGTTCTTCTTCCGCCTCAGAAGGTGAAGGGCCAGATTTGCTCTTAGATTTCTTAGTTTCAGCTTTCTTTGCTTTTCTCATCTCCTTCTCCATTTCCTGGTATTTGACGTACAATGATCTCCCAATTGGCCCTGGATTCCTTCGCCATTCCCCAGCCTTGGTATCCACTCCCTGAGCCATGCAAGTCTCCTCAAGCAGACAGGAAAATATAAAGCTGCACTATCCATTTCAATCCCAAATTGTATAATAGAAAGAATTTTTCTCCCCACATTAATTGGTTTCTTCCCTCGGATAGCTGATATCAAATGCAACCTGTTGCGAAGCACCTCAGTGGATTGTGAACTGGGCATCAACCGAGACAATACAAACATGAGCCATATTTTAACATCACTTCGCAGCCGCTCTCCTCGGATATGCTTATGTTCACAACTCGCATTCAACTCCCATTTAGCTCCTAGTAGAGCGAGCTCTTCTGCTAATGCGAAGTCACAGTCATCATCGTTCTCTGAAATTGGCAAAGGGTCATGAGAGAAATTTGGAATGCCGAGATGATTGTTGATGAGCTCACTGGTAACAACCAAGGCTTATTAGGCATAGAGAATTTTTCTAGTGACTCCCACAGCTCTGCTCTCTCTCTCAGTGTGTTTTTGGCATAGACAGTGGATACTAATATAGGGAACTGGAGATCGAGGTGGGAAATCGAACATGTTATGTGTTGAGAAGTGGTGTCTTGCACTGTGGAGCTAAAAGGGTGACGCACAAAAAGTGAAATTTTCCCCCCCTTATCTTGATTGGATATACATGTTGCAAAATTCAGTTTTCTCCTAATTTTTTCCATTTGACTAGCCCCAGTGAAAAGTTTCGCAATAGCTAGTAGATTTACATGATTTTTCCTTATCAGTTTTTTAACTCTATGTAATTTCCCTTTTGCCAGGATTCCCCTTACATTCCAAAAGATTGTGCTAATCATCATTACTTACCCGTCGGTGACCAGTATTTGTTACTTGCGATCTGAGCTTCATTTTTGGTTCCACTTTAGGTTTCATTTTGCTGCCTGATGAAGAAATTGTCCTTCCTGGTTTCACCAAATGGGGCTTTTCTTTCTGGTCATGCCTTGCTGATACTGTGAGGTTATCTACCACCTCCAACTCATCTACTGTTGCTGGTTCACCTTCAGAGTCTGTTTGTATCTGTAAATCTGGAAAGGAGTTAACTTTAGAAATTCACTGTTTAGGAGAGGAAAACAAGGGTTGGATTGACTTAGCTCCTTCCACAGCTGTGGTGATGTGACTACTTCCCTGTGGTCCTTCCCTTGGGAGATCCAGTTTCTCAGATTGCACTCTTGCAGATTCCAAAGCATTGTCACTCTTCTAAGTCCCTGCTCCCTTACGTTGCAGTTGGTTGGGTTCCATATTACACTCCTCCTCGTCAGGAGCATCCTGAGAGGGCTTAAGTATAGCTCCTTCCTCCACCTGCGACCCAGTCATATATTCCACCATTATTCATATCTGTGGCTTATTGGGATTCTGTACTACACCTTCCTGAATGTCAGGAGTAACCCTGCTCCCCAGAGAAGACACATTGGATTCCTTATTAGACTTCCTGCCTAGGGAGACCACTTGATCAGAGAAATCTTGAGAATCTTCAGAAGTTACATGTTCAATGTTTAGTGAGGTAGGTCTTGGAGTCTTGGATGTTGTTTGGACAGCCGCTGTAGGGATTAGGGGCTCAGTCCTTATTGTACTGTGACTTGCATCCTCCACCTCCACAATCAGAGGCAGTCTAAGTTCCTTTTCAGGAAGCGACACTATGTGATGGGATTCCAATACCACCGGAATCACACCTTTCCTGGCCTTCGACCCTTCCGGAGCTTCTATTTCAACTTCACAAATGTGGGGGATGCTCCCTTCTACAATTTCTTTGCCTTTCTATGAAGTGGTGGGATTTGCAGTCTCATTATTTGTGTCTTCCCTTTCTATAACCTTGCTGTTATCAAACCTCTTCTTCTTGCCTACTTGAATCCATCCTTTTTGTTGGGGTTTGGGATCAGCCAAGGGAATTCTTGTGGTCGTTGTGAGTGCCTTTCACGGAGGAGTGCAAGATTCAGAGCTATGTCCCAATTTTTTACATTTTGAGCAATAAGAGGGCCTATCTTCTACAACCAGGGTTTGCCATTTCCCTTTTTCTTTACTTCCAATCCAAACTCTTGTGGGTATTTGTTTTTGGACGTCCATCTCTACACAAATTCTGGCTTGGCTAGGTCTAATAATTTGCCGAGCTGCCACCGTGGCTGCATCCAGCTTTAGAGGATTACCAGCAATGGAGGCTAGAGTGTACAATTTCTATGGATTGAAGAAGTGTACAGAGAGAATGGGGAAATTTATCCATACGGGGGTGATTGAGGGTTCTACCTTAGGACTAAAATCCTTGGTCCATCGGAATAATCAAGCTGGGAAGCCAGCAAAATGCCATACATTTTTGAGCCACATTCTCTGAAAGTCGATTTCTTGATCAAATCTGAATAGTATATGTCGATTATCCAGCAGACCTGTAAAAACTTCACCTTTAAAAGCTGCATTCGGGACCTCCTTTTTTAGGGAATTCATGGTCGGCCTTCCCCATGAAAACTTAGCAACTAAAGTGTATTGGTACTCCATAGCCAAATGATCATCTTCTTCATCGGAAATGAGTAGCCGGTTCCCCCTTGAAAGAGGAAATGGGAATTTTCCTGACCTCTGCAAATGAAGTGCTCCCTCCCGGTCCTCTTGCGGAGTCCCCACTTGCTCCTCCTCTGACCGCCGCAGAGAATGATTTTGCAGGTTCTGGAGGTGTCTTCGGAGGGGATGCCATGCCCCTCAATTTACCGTTATCCTTCCGTTGGGGAGATAAGAGGCCAAGATAGATTCTAGGGTTAGTTGTCATATTTCCCAATGGTAATAATAATAGCTGTTAGTATTGAGTATAGTAAAAATCTGATTCTTTAGTTGTTTAGAGATTGGAGAGAGCATTTAGTGTTAGAGAGAGAAGCTTTGCCTTATTCCATGATGAACATGTTGTGCACCTTCAAAACGTGTTTGCTATATTGTGCGAGAACAAATTATATGGTAACCTTAAAAAGTGTTCTTTTTGCATGGAATCAATTATCTTTTTGGGTTATGTTGTTAGTTCTCAAGGTATTTCTGTTGATGAGTCAAAAGTCAAGGCAATCATGGATTGGCCAAGACCTAAAAATGCTAGTGATGTTAGAAGTTTTCATGGTTCAACGAGTTTTTATAGAAGGTTTGTTAAAGACTTTAGTTCTATATCTAGGAGATACACGTTATTCACTTATTTATATGCTAAGTTACTTGGCTTTGATTTGATTAAAAATTTGTACAAAAATGATCATGACTTTAATGCCGCCTATGATCAATGTGTGATAAAGCCGAACGGTGAATTTTATATGCATGATGGATTTTTGTTCAAGAAAGATAAGTTATGCATACCCTCTTGTTCCATTCGTGATTTACTTGTTAAATAAAACCCATGGGGGAGGGTTAATGGGGCACTTTGAAATTGCTAAAGCACTTGCTGTTTTAAATGAACACTTTTATTGGACGAACATGATAAAAGAAGTTAAAAGTGTTTGTGATAAATGCATTGTGTGTAAACAATCAAAATCGAAAGTAATGCCTCATGTTTTGTACACGCCTTTGCCTGTGCCTAGTCATTCTTGGATTGATATTTCTATGGACTTCGTACTTGGATTACCTAGGTCACATAATGGTCATGATAGCATATTTGTAGTTGTTGATAGGTTTAGCAAAATGTCACACTTTATTGCATGCTCTAAATCTAATGATGCTACACATATTGCTGATTTATTCTTTAAGGAAGTTGTTAGATTGCATGGCATTCCACAAAGTATTGTTAGTGATAGGGATGTTAAATTCTTGTCTCATTTTTTGCCTACTTTATGGAATAAGTTAGGCTCTAAATTGTTGTTTTCTACTGTTGCACATCCACAAACTAATTAATCGCAATTTATCTACCTTACTTCGTGCCTTAATCCAAAAGAACTTCAAGAATTGGGAAAGCTGTTTACCTCATATTGAGTTTGCATATAATAGGACTTTGCATAGTTCTACTAATTGATCACCTTTTGAAGTTGTTTATTGTTTTAATCCTTTAACTCCACTTGATATTTTGCCTCTTCCTCTTAATGAGTTTGTTAATGTAGAAGGTAAAAAGAAAGTTGGTTTTGTGAAGGAGTTGCATGAGAAGGTTCGAAGTAATATTCAAAGGAGTAATGAACAATATTCTAAGCAAGCCAATAAGGGTAGAAAGCAAGTGATATTTGAACGGGGTGATTGGGTTTGGATACACTTAAGGAAATAGAGGTTTCCCGAGAAAAAAAATCTAAGCTTCATCCAAGAGGAGATGGTCCTTTTCGAGTCTTGGAAATGATTGGAGATAATGCTTACAAAATCGAAGTTCCAAGTGAGTATGGCAATATGTCATCTACATTTAATGTTTCTAATTTATCTTTGTATGATGTAGGTGATTTGAGGACGAATCCTTTCGAGGAGGGAGGGAATGATAGCAATCCATCCACGTCCATGGTGCCAAGGCCGAATCTACATGTTGATCTATTGAATAATCTTCATGGACCTTTGACAAGTTCAAGGAGTAAGAGGATGAAGGCCGCATTGCAAGCATTATTGGCAACTTCTTGTGAACACTTGAACGATTTTGAGAAAGTTCATTCAATGGCATCATCTTCTCAATGAGCTATTTGGAATATCTCTCGCATAACAATTCATGAAGAAGTTCCTATGAGTTCTACATTGGAGCTTATGGAAATTCCACCTTGAACAGTATTCTTGGAGCAATCACAATTGAAGACCAAGATGGCATTCTTGGACATTATCATATTAGATCATGCCATTATTTATTAAGTGATAGGATTTATTTTCTTTGTAATAAATCAAGTCCATTAAATATTAATTTGGGCTTATATTTTCGTTTGTTAGTTAATTAATTACTCTGCCCAATTATCTTGCATGATAATAGAAAGTAATTGTTTTGGAAAGGAATCTCCCAAATTTTAGGTGGAAAACCGTGTCTTTGTTTAGGAAGCAAAAACGTATTTTGCTTTCTTAGTTTTTGCAAACTAGTTAGTTACTTAGTTTGTTAAGAAGTCAAGTTGTAATTGGCTTTCACTAGGGTTTTCTTTTCACTTGGCCGAATTTCTACTCTATTTAAGTCAGCCTTGTACGTTTTTTTAAGTAACAAATAATAGAAATCAGATTTTTGCATTGCAAAAGTTAAAAACACTTTGTGTTTTAAAATTCCAGCGAAGCCTTTAGTGTGGAGCTATAGGACTAGCCAACCCGTTCTTGAGATCAGGAACAAGTTAAACTAGTTTGTTTAGTCTCTTGATTACATAGGCTAAATTAATTTGTTTGTAATAACGTTGGGGTTTGATTGGCTTAACATCTTACCTTTTCATTTCCCTTGATTCTATTTTCGCCATTGTTTTGTGTTTTCTTGTTCTTGTTTTGGTTAAATTGTGTAACACGGTCCAAAGGGTGTGAAGATTCAAGTGGTCCAAGATTCTAAGCCTCGCCCATTCTTATCATGCGGTCATCATGCTGACCTGAATTTAGATTCTCAGGCAACTAATTTCCCTAGGTTCATTAAAGAACATTAGTTGCTTCTTCATAGGTCTGAGTCATTTTCAGATTGAGAGTTCATTGCGCAATAATTGAATTTCCAGGATGCATTTTCCCAATTCCATTCACTCACTACTTACTCTTTGTTACTACTTGTTTTACTTTTCATTGTTGCTAGTTTTTAGTCTTTATCATTTGTTACATCTACTCTTTGTTACTACTTGCTCTGAACTTGCTATATATTTTTAGAAATAGGGAAATTTATTTGTTTATGAGGAATACAACTATGTCTGCAACACGCAGCTTCATTAAAGTCACGCCAACTGTTCTTATTTCCGAATTTGTGTCTCTTTTTTAATCTTTTCACTCTTTCTTCTTCTCTTAGCCTCATTTGTGCCCTTCCACCTAAATTAACACATAATTCATCATTAAAACTATAATCGCTTGAGAACATAAGTAAATTCATAATAAAACAAGGCCAATAAGTTGGTGATTTACCAACTTATCAACTACCATCTTCAAGAATCAAGAAACAATAACAAATTTTAAGATTCTAATAAGAAACAACTACCACACTTTATTTAAATTTGATAGAAAAGAAACACATTCGGCAAGAGAACAAGAATAAGAGCAAGAAGAATGCAAAACAAAAGGATTCAAACATGAATAATTTTGTTTTCAAATTTTGTGTGTGCAAAACAATAGTGTGCTCTGATACCACTTGATTCGAAACTCATGATAGGAATGTGTTCATGCCAATCACAACTCCGTATTACACCACAAGTCAAGGATCTATTTCCACACAACAACTAAAGTACAAGAACAACCAGGAATTAAAAACAAAAAGGAAAAGATATTGAACATGATTACTTGAAAAGGACTCCAATCCAAACCCTCTCGCTGTTACCAATTGAATTAATTGATTCTTGTACTCACAAACTCAAGCATGCAATTCGACTTGTTCTGTAATCTGAATGAATAGACTTAACTAAAGATCTCACTAGAGGCTTGCAGAATTTTGAAGTTTAATTGGTTGGATTGAAGCTTCAAGGTTTGGGCAAAACAAGTTGCAAATTTCATATATTTCTCTAATAATTTTGTGGCTTTAAAAAGCCTTTAAATAGGTACAAACAAAACCCCAAGAAAAATAACAATTAGAAAGTTTTCTAACAGAAACAACAACTAAAAAGTTTCCTAACTTTACTAACACATGCCTCGACCATAAAAGAATTTTTTGGCCACGTGAAATGACACCAAACAACACTCCAATGTTTTTTCAAGAACAATTGGTCATATCTTTATTGAACAACTAAACAAAAGAAAATGTTGAAAAAAAATGAAATATAAAAACTAATGAAAAATGCCAACATTGCAACGTAGAGCATTTTTTGTCACAATGTAGAGTGCAATTGTGACATAGAGAATCGTGCCTAGAAATTTAGGGGAAATCTATACCTTTCCACAAAAACAACATAGTACCACCATTGCAACGTGCGATGTTGTGCGTTGTGAAGAAGAGCAGCGTCGCAACGTTGCAGATTCCATGTCGTGATAGAGAACCCTGTTTCTGAGCAATTTTAAACTTTAAGGCGACATCTTCTAAATCTCCAAGCTCAAGACCTTTGACACCTCTTCATGAACAACTATGGAAGATATGTTCCATACAACCTAATTCTCTAGAGTTTGCAAGGAAAACTCCTCAAACATACCACAGTATTGGGTGAACAACAAGTGTAAAGCTTTCTTTATCTTCTTGGATACTGACATTGTAATTGAACCATCCATGTGCGTCAATGGATTTTATTTTTTGTTTTAATGTATGTTTAGAGTTAGGACTAACTAGGGTTTCCCTTGGCTTAGTTCTTAGACTTTATGACAAATTTGGGTTTCCCCCTAATTGAGTCTTGCAAGCTTTGATGTAATAAATGTTATGTTATTATATATATATATATATATATATATATATGTAAGTGTTTGGTTTGTGTGAAAATATTTTGTTTCAATAACTTTACTATTTCTTGAAAGTGAGCACAAGGATAAAAGAAAAATTTGTGTGCTATAATAAGTTTACATAAGACTTAATGGTTAATGAGAACTTAGTGATTAGTGTAAGAAATAAGGCTTATTGAGAAAGGTTTACCTTTAATTCACTTGTACCTAAGCACAAACAAGGGATACATATTGTGAGAATGAAATTCATGAAAAATAAAGAAAATAAATGAAATAGAAAAAGAATAAGAATTCTTTGAGTTTTGAATAAAGTGAATCTTTGGAACAATGATCTCTTGGGGACTTATGGAAATCTTTAGCGAATCTCGAAATATGATAAGGACACCCAAGTTGTTTAAATTTTTGTTTTACTTTATTAGCTTTGTGCTTAAACAAAGATTGCTATTTTGATGTGAGATGCTCTTAAGGACAAATCCTCTATAGAGAACTCATATGAGTAGTAATGAAAATAAAAAGGCATAAAAACTTGAGCTTAAGTGATGTAATGATACTCTAATGCAATAATGTCATGTACGAATGAAGATAAAGCACAATAGGATGACAACTTAGGGCATTGAGAGGAAAGAAATGAGAGAATAAAGTCCTTGGATTCTCGAGAGTTCTAAGTGATTACATAAAAGTCACTAAGACGATCTGTGATAAAGAAATTACTAAATGTCCTTACTTTTGGTACTAAATATTTCTTTATTTACCAAGAGTATAGTTCAAAACTATGTTTAACCCTTATACATAGACACACACACACACAAGTGCATTAAGTTAAAAACCAATCTCATCTAGCCAAGTGAGTTACGGTGAACACTATGCACATCCTTGCCATGGTAGTTAATGTATCCTTATTAAGCACACAAATCTGGATTTAGTTCTTATCACACTTAAAGTGTATAGTAAAGTTCTCATTATATTTATATTTATTTTTATTTTAAATTTTTCTTTTGCTTGAGGACATGGCCATGGCCCTTCTTTACTCCCCCTTCTCCATTTCTCAGTGTCGTAGCCTTTCATTACCTTAACATCTCTCAATAGCCTCTCTATTTCTTAATGTCATGGCCCTAAAACCTCCAATTTCTCATGGATACGGCTCTAAGTCATGACCCTTTTTTACCTCCACCCTTTTATTTTACTCATGGCCATGGCTCTAGGTCGTGGCCCTTCTTTAACTAACATCATGCATTTAGTTTAGAGCATACATTGTAGGACTAACTCATCATATCCACAACAACAAGTATGTTATCTTTTCCATTGCTAGACCTAGGAAATCCAAGTACAAAATTCATAAAAATATCAACCCAAGGATGACTAGGAACTCGCAAAATTTTAGACTAGATTGTTTACACACAATGCATTTATCACAAAGATTTTTAACATCCTTTAGCATGTTCGGCCAATAAAAATGTTCATTCAAAATAGCAAGTGTTTTAGCAATTCCAAAAGGCCCAATTTACTCTGCCCCATGGGTTTCTTTGACAAGCAATTCATGAATAGAACATGAAAGGACACTTAATTTATCCTTACAAAAAAGAAAGTCATCATGCACATAAAGTCTCTATTTGGTTTTAGCAAACATTGGGCATAAGTAGAAGAGAAATCACGATCATTCTTATACAAAGACTTTATCAAATAAAATTCCAACAACATAGCATATAAAAAGGTAAATAACGAATATCTACTAGACAATGCATTGACTACCACATTCTCTTTGCCAAATTTATGCTTAATTACATATGAAAAAGAATCAATAAATTCCAACCACATAGCATGCCTTTTATTCAACTTTCCTTGAGTTTTCAAATTTTAATGCTTTTTAGATCAGAATATAAAATCAACTCTTTAGGCCATAAGTAACGCTGCCAAACCTGTAACTACCTTACCAAAATATACAACTCCTTGTTATAAGTTGACTTGTGGACTCAAAAATTGAATTAATTGACCTGTCGACTCACAAACTCAAGCATGCAATTCGACATGTTCAATATTCAGAATGAATAGACTTACCTAAAGATCTCACTAAAGGCTAGCAGGATTTTGAAGTTCAATTGGTTGGATTGGAGCTTCAAGTTTTAGCAAAACAAGCTGCAAATTTCATATATTTCTCTGATAATTTTGTGGCTTATAATAGCCTTTAAATAGGAACAAACAAAACCCTAGGCAAAAGAACAATTAGGAAGTTTTCTAATAGAACTCAACTGCTAAAAAGTTTCCTAACTTTATTAACTAACATATGCCTCGACCATAAAAGAATTTGTTGGCCATGGATAAACCACATGTAGCTTCCCTCCATCTGCATCACCCTTATTATTCATTTTTCATTTCTTAACATACCATTTAAAAGGTTAAATATCAGCCATTCACATCTAATTCCATCTTATTGTTGTATTATTTAAACCCTAAATCAACGTAAAAATTAAGAATGATTTCATTTATGGAGATTTGATAAAATTAAAGAGATGAAAATAATGCAAAGGATTGTTGAATATTTTGAAAAGAGTTGTTAGTGATCGATAGTTTTAGAGGTAAAATAGTAAAGGTTTTTTATGTCTTTTTTATTTTAATTTTCATATGAATTTATTAAATTGATCTAACATGCAAAAAAAATTAATATAAGGAGGTCAAGTGACAAAATTAAAAATTTAAGAAATATAGTACAATCTAACTATAGTTTAGGGTGGTATTTTTTAATTTATCCCAATAAGTATAATAAGGGATAATCTTGTGATATCTAAATAAATACTAAAGGGAATGGTCTTCTGTGAAATAGGTTCATATATGTTGTAGCAAATTAATCATAATTTCAACGTGCAATAAAAATGGTAAGAAATTTAAAATGTACTACTACATAAAAATATTATTCACAAATACAAAAATTCACTATCAGTTACAAAAAGTATCACTATCAGCAAAAGTGTAACTATCAGTTACAAAAAAGTTTATCAAGTGGGTGACTTTAAAAAATATATATAACTGTTTAAAAAGTATTAATCACTATAACATTAAAAAGTATCACTTAACATTAAAAAGTATAACTTATAACATTAAAGTATCACTATAAAATTAACAAGTGTGGTGGATAATATTAAAAATACCACTATAACATTAAAAGTATCACTAATAACATTAAAAGTATCAATATTACATTAAAGTTATCACTATAACATTAAAAAGTATGACTAAATATTAAAAACTATCACTATAATATTCAAAATATCACTATAACATTAAAAAGTATCACTAATAACATTAAACTATCACTATAACATTAAAACTATCACTCAAAACATTAAAAATATACCTATAACATATAAAAATATCATTGTAACATTAAACCGTACAATGTTCTTTTTGTTTCCTATTCAATCATAAAACGCATGATTAATTGTCTCTTTCATATATGAACCATGTCTTACATATAAACTGCTTTTATAAGAGTTTTTACGTAATTAAAGTAGTGTTAACTTTTAAAAATAACTATAACCTTCTTTATTCTTGCTAGATAAGTATGTCACAGTTATCAAAAAGTAATTGTCATTATGATGCCATGATCTTGGCTAATTTTAACCTAACATATGATAAGGGTTGAAATCATTTTGAAAGATCGGATTTGAAGTCATCCAAAAAAATCATAATTCACTGGAAATATAGTTCATATAAAGTAAATGTGTGGAACATATCTAAAATTGAAGGAAATATGTATGCACCATTGCGGTTAAATTATAGACAAATCATTAAAGATTGAAACAATTTATAAAAACAAAGTTTATAGACATTGAAACTCATTTCATACCAAATTTAATTTGGATTACAAGTTATTTATAAGCAAATAATAAACAAAAAAACTTATATAGAACGAGTTTATATATAAAACATGATTTATATATGAAATGGACAATTAATGACGTATAAGTACTGCTGCCTTTTTTTAACTTTTACCATGAAAAATATTACTTTTTATATTGTAACACTGAGACTTTTATGATGAAAAGTGTTATTGTTATAATGAAAAGTGTTATTGTTATGATGAAGATTGATACTTTTGACTCAAAAATGATACACAAAAGTTGATAATTTTTTTAAAGTCATATGCTACTACAAATGATCCTATCTATGATGGGAACCATTCTAGATCTGGGACCTCTTGCATGTGCTGTAGACACGAAAATTAATACTTTTTTTTCAAGTCCTATGTTATTACAAATGATCATATCTATGCTGGGCACCATCTTGGATCTAGGACCTCTTGCATGCGTTATAGGTGCACTATGCACTGGAACACTGGAGGCAAGCTTTCAAATATTTGGGGGAGAGCACTGGAGACAAGTGTCACGAGATGAACAATCCTTCAAAATGTTCATGCAGCCTTAGTTGTTCCTCTGGACTAAGTTAGCCTAAAATCCCCAAAGTAACTAACAAACACGTAGTGGAAATTAGAAAACGTTGTAAGAACTTTGAGGCAAGTAAACAAATAGAGGTTTGGACAGAAATAAAGCTTTCTATTAACACTTGAGAGCTTTAAAGGAGATTTCTTGAGTTAACAAGAGTATATTGATTACAAATAAACCCCTTAAGCTCCTTTTATAGGCCAAGCTTTGAGTCTCTAGAGAATTCTACACAATACAAAGAATAAGTCTATCCTAGAGTCTTCTAGAACCTTCTAGAGAAAACTAAGACTAGGAAGACAAGTGTTGTACAAGTCTAGAATGTTTGGCACCATTCTAGAGTATTCCATCCCAAACTAGGACGTTTCGGCATGTTCCAGCCTTGACCAGTCCCTTCTCAACTTGTTCTGGCCCTTATCGACACATTTGATCCTTTATGTGCACGTCTAGTCTGTTCTGGCATGTTCCTACATCTATCGATTAGCTAGGGTGATCGCCTTGGCATGGCAAACCCCCTTCGCAACATTTCAGTCCAATTTGGCGCAAAGCTCGGCATGTCTTCGGTCCGTCTTAGTATGCCAAAGACACATCTCTGTTAATCGATAGCAAACTGTCTTGGCATGGCCAGGGCATCCCACTGGTATGGTCTAGTAGGTCGTCGGCTTGGTCTGGCATGCCAGTTGGTTAGCCGTCGACACGTTAGTGTCTTGGGTGTGACATCCTCTCCCACTCATCATGGTAACGTTCTTGTTGCGTTTTGGAGTGTTGGTGTGATCACCCAAGTGATTTGGAAGGTCCCTTGAACATTTTAGAAAACTATGGTTTTCAGTTAACAAAAGCGCTATGTTTTTTCCATAAACAACAGGCGCTACGGTGAACTTTCTAAAAAAGGAAAATTTTCAGCCCCTTGTCTCAGACTATAGCTTTCGATTTTGTCTACAGTTCTTATAAAAGGGGAAAGCTTGTTAGGCTCTTTTAGCTGAGTAGCGATGGTGCCATTTTGGTTTGTGTCATCTGTCCCACGGTTGTCCCATAGTGAAGCTAGGTTGAACTCGGTAATTTTATCCTTGAATTACCATAGTGAATCTTCACATTCCCAACTAGCCTCACCCTCTGATAGACTCTTCCAAGAGATCAAAAATTCTACATAGCTTGGGTTAAGACCCCTCCTAGGAACTACCTGTCTTGCCATAACGGACTCCACCTCTTGCTCATGTTGGACTGTTACTGTCGTTGGCGCACATTGTGACTCCTCACGTATAGGCTCCTCATTTTATTCATGATAGGGCTTTAGTAAAATCACATAAAGGACGAGGTGCGTCTTAAGCTTGCGAGGTAGTTCCGCATAATAGGATACCTTGTCGACCCTTTGTAGTATGCAAAATGACCCTTCATACCGTCTAACCATGCGTCTATACAGACGTTTAAATGCTTTGGCTAAGTACGATAGTACCTTCACCATGACTAAGTCACCTGCTTTAAACTCAACATGGCGACGCTTCTTGTCAACCCACTTCTTCATTTTCTTAGCCGCACATTCAAGTGATGCACGAGTAAGCTTCATCTTCTTGTGCAATCATTTGGCAACATGTAGGCAGCCAGGCTGGTTCTCGTTTAGCCCGTTACCACGCTAGCTGATGTCGATGGTTATTGCCCTGTTGCAAGCTCGAACGGGCTAGCGTTTGTTGCCTCGCTTTTGTGGAGATTGTGGGAGAATTGGGTTATGTCCAGCAACCTAGCCCAATCTCATTGGTTATCACCAACATAGTGCCTCAAGTACATATCAAACAAGGCATTTACCCTCTTGGTTTGGCTGCTAGTTTGAGGGTGAAAACTTGACGAAAATTTAAGTTCGGACCCCACGAGCTTAAACAACTCATTCTAGAAATGTGTAGTGAAATGAGAGTCTCAGTTGCTTATGATGGTGTGCAGAATGCCCCAATACATAACCACATTCTTAAAGAACAACATTGACATCTCCTCGGCAGAGCTCTCCTTTGTGGTTGGGATAAAGACACTATACTTAGAGAATTATCCACGATCACTATGATGGTGCCACACCTATCCGACTTGAGCAAGCAAGTGATAAAGTCCATGGAGACACTCTCTCATGGTTTTGATGGTATTGGAAACGACACCAAGAGATCACACGGTCATGTTTGCTCAATTATGTCTTGTTGGCAAACAAGGCACGTTTGCACATTTAACTCGACATCTCCCTCATTCGCAGCCAATAATAAGACTTCTCCAAGAAAGAGCTTGAGTCATTGCTTTTCTAGGTATCCCATCTATTTTGCATTATGGCATTCCTTGAGAATCTCTTTTCTCAAAGTAGCCCATCATGGCACATAGACTCGGTCACCAATTGTGTAGAGCATGCTGTCCCTTAGCCAAAATCGTCTCTTTTTACCCACACGAGCCAACTCCATCAAACTCTTGGTTGTGGGATCATGCTCAAGTCTCTCTTTGATACGGTCAAGCATTGGGCTACTTTTTTTACTCACCGTTGCGAGTTCTACATTTCGGCTCAAGGCATCAACCGTAAGGTTGGCCTTGCCAGGCTTGTACTCCATGACATAGTCGAACTCGGCTAGGAAGTCTTGCCATCTAGCTTGCTTCGGCATGATCTTCTTTTGAGTGAGGAAGTAGCTAGTAACTACCTTGTTCATCTTGACAACGAACTTAGATCCCAACAAGTAATGCCGCCAAGTGTGCAAGCAATGCCTACAGCGGTCATCTCCTTCTCTTGGACTGTGTAGCAGCGTTGGATTTTGTATATCTTGCGGCTTTCATAGGCAATGCGGTGGCCTTCTTGCATTAACACACCCTCAATGGCATAATCAGATGGGTCTGTTTGCACCTCGTACACCTTCATTTGGTCAGGCAGTGCCAAAACTGATTCCTCCATGACGGCCTTCTTCAATGCCTCAAATGCACATTGACATGTCTCGTCCCATGCCCATACATGATTCTTCTTAAGCAAGTGATGAGAATGAACCGTGTCCACGTCCAAGGTGTCAAAGACAAATTTTATGTGCTGAAAGATTCTGCCACAGTTTGGTATTCTTAACATATCTTTTTCGATATAACTTAGAATTTGGTGATTCAAGAAGCCCTGGAACGATAAAATATAGGGCTACAACGTTTATGCTTTACGTTTTGCGAGATTCGGATGTTATCATCGTCAAACGTGCATACAAAGTTGAGTGACGTGATTCTGGCATATAACCGTCGCGAAGTTAATAGACTACATTGAAGACCAAGACTTGGCGTGCTTGGACTTTGTGTTTTGGATCACGCCATTTTGGGTTAATCTCAGGATTCATTTATGTTATTTTAATTAATTCCAATTAACGTTTTGAATGGGCTTAATTGTGGCGTTTTTATTTAAGTGTTAAGTTAATTACTTGGCCCAATTATCTTGCATGATAATTAGGAAAGTAATCTTTTATGAAAGTTGGTGTTTTTGGAAAGCAAATTTGCACTTTGCTTCCTCACCAAAACCGTTTCTTTGTTTCCTTTTAGGATTATGAAACTAGTGTGTTAGTTTGTTAGTAGGATTAGGAAACATGATTGGCAATTATCCCACATTGGAAAAATACCAATCATTGACACTTTTTGTAGCCTATTTAAAGGGCCTTTCTCTTAACGTTTTATGCAATGAATGAATTACGAAATTTAGCTTTCCTAAAAAGAAATTTACAGCCTTGAAAAGTTGTAAGACGTGAGTTATTCTTCTAATTTTAGTTGAATATTCATAAGACCCGCGAAGCCTATAGTGAGGAGCTTGAGGTGAGCTTACCCGTTCTAGATTTATAGAACACGCCAAACTGATAGGTTTAACTTTTGATTTACATTAGTTGAGCTGATTCTTTTTGTGTTATCGTTTGGGTTTGGTTGCTTCAATCAATCCTTTTCATTCCTTTACAATTCCACATTGAGTTCTTTGTTCGTGTCTTGTTCGTGTGTTTGGTGTAACAACGGTCCTAAGTGTGTGGAGATTCGTGTGATCAAGGATCTTTCCTAGGTCAACTCGTATCAATTGGTATTAGAGATAAGGTTGTTCCATCAAATTCAGGTTTCATCTTTCTATTGAGTCTTGTTTCTTGTTTCGGTTTTTGTTCTTGAATTTGCGTCGTTCTTGCTGTTTTATTTTTCGTCGTTATTCTGCAGTTTGTGTGCGTCTTTTCCTTGCTGTTTTGGAGTCTGTATTGTTGTCTTAGATCGTGATAAATTCAGCTTTTCAATTCGTTTTTATTCTGCCCAAAATCGCATGAAAATTCTTGCTGAATTTTGTCCAAATCGTTATTGTTTTTGCTTGCTGTTTTTCGCATCTTTTTGTGCTGCTGTTTATGCGTCTTTTTATTGCTGCTCTTGAATCAATATACTGCAATAAATTTGTGTCTTAATTCAGTCTTAAATTCGTTAATATTCTGCCCAAAAATCGCATGCAAAATTCGTGCTAAATTCTGCCCAAAATCATACTAGTCTTGTGAGTGATTTTTGCATATTGTTGTGTCGATCTTGAGCTATTTTGCTGCTATTTTTTTTCTTGTCTATTCTGCATTGTTTTGTTTATCATCATAGTGTGGAATTGTCAAGTTTTCATTGCTGTTTACACGTCCAAACAATTAGGGTTGTCAAAACTAGGGTTTGTCAAAACTATGGATTTGGTAGAAATTTCATAACTTCCTTGTTTCTTATTCAATTCTTGATCTTTCTTTTGTGTCAGTTCCATCATTCTATTCTTATTAAAGTGTGTTTTGGTCAAACTTTTACCACAAGTCAAAAAGACAAGTTCTTGCACACTTTCTTGAAAATCTTGAATTTCTTGAAATTCTGAAAGAGCTAAAATTTGATTCTTGAGCTTGATTCTTGATCCTTACCTTGAATCTTGGATATCTTGTTAAAGTGGCATCTTGAAATTCATTATATTTGGTGAAATATTTACAATTCTTGTTGGCTGAAATTTTTGAGGAAAATAAGGTTAAGACAACCTTAAAGACAAGACAACAACCTTAACATCCTAGGATCTTATCTTAAAACCTTCAACTTTTGAATTGTACAAGGTTTTTGTCCGAATAGAAAAAAAAAAGAGGCCGAATATAAAAAAAAAAGAGGCCCAATTAAAAAAAAAATCGGACCCTATACAAAAAAAAAAAAAAAACAGCCGAAGAAAGGAACTAAAAGTTCTTGTTTTGTTCTTTGAATATCACCAATATTGAAAGTGCCATATCTTGCTCATTTTTAATCGGAATTGAGTGATTCAAAAACCAATATTCTTCTTTTTTAGTCTATTTTCTATTTTTTGTAGTTTCTGGAGTTAATCAGGTTATACCCCATTCGTGATCTTTAAATTACTCTAGTGACGTGATTTTTCTTCAAACTTCTTTGGCTTTACTTGTGTGAATTAACTTGTTTGAACTAATCAGTTGAGACTTGTTCTTAAAATCGACAAACAGTAAGCCTCAATTAGTTGAGAGATTCGTTGTTGAGAGTTAGTTAAGGTATACACGAGAAAATCCTTTGTACTAGAGGGGAGAGCATCTACTCACCATATAGTGAGAACCCGTGAGGATTACATTTGTTTTCTTCTTGTTTTCACTAACTTGCAGGTACAATGGACGGTGATAAAACTGTATCTCAAGGAGAACATAAATCAGTAATGGTGGTACTTTTTGATATGATTCAAAAGCTACAATTGTAAATGGATAGTTTTGTTTCTAATCCAAAACGCCATACTAAGAGTTCCACCTCAAAACATATCAATTTTAAAGAAGTTCTATCCGATGATAAGGAGGAGAAGGAGGAGTTTGTTGGTTCTACAAGATCTGGTAAAAAGTCTGACATTGCTATTGGTTCTGTCAAATTAACATTGCCTACTTTCCATGGTAAAGCAGATCCCGAAGCATACTTTGATTGGGTTCGAGAAGTCAAGCACTTCTTTGAAGGCAATAGTTATCCCGAAGAGAAAAGATATCGACTAGCCTTCATGCATCTCAAAGATTATGCCAGTTTATGGTGGGATGAGGTAGTGAAAAATAGACGCCAAGATGGCGAGACTCCAGTCAAGACATGAAACCAAATGAAAGCCCTCATGAGAAAGAAATATGTTCCCTCACATTACCATCGAGAACTCAACAGAAAATTGCACTCTCTTGTGCAAGGAAGTAGAACCGTGGAGGAGTACTACCATGAGATGGAAGCTCTAATGATTAAAGCCAATGTTCAAGAGGATTCCGACTCAACCATTGAGAGGTTCCTTCGAGGTATGAATTCTGATTTGGCTTACCATGTGGATTTGCAAAGTTATGTTGATATTAATGAGCTTGTTCATAAAGCTATAAAGATTGAAAGGCATATGAAAGGGAAGAATAAGTTCACACAACCGCCACCACCATGGCAAAGAGATAGAAAGCCGAATGTTGTCCCTTTCACTCCATCCACAAAGCCGCGCCAATTCACCTCAAATCAGTCTTCTAGTACGACATCAAACCTTCCAAAATCAGTCCCAAAGTTTGCTAAAGTAGCTCCCAAATCGGCGACACAATCTGCCCAAAGGTTGAGGGACATCAAATGCTATAAGTGTCAAGGATATGGGCATGTTCAAGCCGACTGTCCAACTCGGAAATTGATGTTCTTGAATGATAAAGGTGAAGTGGAAAGTGCTGAGGAATGTGCCGACATGCCACCACTAGAAGAGAAATACCAAAGTGAAGGTAGTGAAGATCTCGGAACATATGAGGTTGGTGCATTTTCTTTAGTTGCTCATCGAGTGCTTAATGTTCAACCCCAATTCAATGATGATTTGTTGCAAAGAGAAAATATTTTTCACACTAGATGCATGGTTCAAAATAAGATATGTAGTGTGATCATTGATAGTGAAAGTTGTACCAATGTGGATAGCACCTTACTTGTTAATAAGTTGAATTTGTCTTCCATGAAACATCCCAAGTCGTATAAACGTCAATGGCTAAATAATTCAGCAGAAACTCGTGTTACTAAACAAGTAAAGTTTACTTTTACCATTGGAAAATATGTTGATCAAGTTGTATGTAATGTTGTTCCAATGGAAGCTAGTCATATTTTACTTGGTAGACCTTGGAAATTTGATCGTGATGTACTTTATCATGCCAAGCAAAATTACTACAGTTTCGACTTTGAGGGTAAAAGGTATAATCTTCGAGCTTCAACTCCATTTCAAGTTTTTGAAGATCAAGCTAAAATTGTTCAAGCTTGTAAAGATATTAATGCCGCAAAGGAGAAGAAAGTTCAAGAGAAGAACAATGTAATAGCTAGCTCAGGCGAAAAGAATGAGTCTAAATCTTGTAATAGCCGAGAGTTAGTTGTTTCAAAATCTTGTTATTTTGCTTCTTCTAGCGAGATTAAAAGAGCATTACTAGATAGGCAACACTTGTATTTAATGATTCGCAAGGATTTTGTACTTATTTTTGATAATGATAACCTTGCTTCTTTGCCTAGTATTGTTTTATCTCTTTTGCAGATTCATGGAGTTGCTAAGTGTTTAATGGAGTTAGAAACAACTCATTATCAATTGGAAGGAGTCCAATTTGCCTTAGCTTGTTTCCCACAAAGTAAGCAAGGTAAGATAGGTAAGTATGTAAGCTTTTTGGTTGATTTCAATAGTTTATATGACAAGAACTTTGTTAACATCAATATTATTGATTTTCAAAGTTTACATTCTGTTTTAAATCAATTTCAAAGTTTTTCACATACTTTTGAAAATTTAGTTCAAAATTTTATAACATGTGTATTGGAGTTCAATGATTTGTGTTTTGGTAAGCATATTGATTCACAAACTTCTTCAATTATGAAATTCAACTATTTTATATTGAATGAGTTTCTGTATAGTTTCTTAACATGCTATGTTGCTTATCTAATACATGAATTATATTTTGATCTTAATGTTTATCATTTTGAACTTACTCAAATCATTGAGTATAAAAGTGTTGATTATGTTGATTATACTTGCTGGCATAACATTTATTTTGCTTTATTTGGTTCGTGAATTTGCACATTTTGGTGTGAAGTTACACATTCCAATCTATCAAGTTCAAAGAGGTATTTCCTAAGTTTCCTAATGTTGGGTTTTCTTCTAATGCTCCTAATGTTCCAGTATAGCATTCTAATCATTGGTAAACTGATGAGTCATCTCATAGTGACCTCTTAGCTATTGCAGAACCTTTCGCTGAGATTTCCAAACTATAAATAATGAAGAGAAGATTGAAGTTTGAAATAGCCTATACTAATCCCAGTAGTTCACTTTGGATTATGCTTAGGAAACCTTTTGATAGTTCCATCATTGAGATCATAAACAAACACATTTCCCTCAAAATCTCACACCCTGAACTCGCAAGCCCTGTCATCCTATCTAGTGTTTATGCTAAATGCACAGAAGCTGAAAGGGAGGATCTTTGGATTTCGTTGAATAACTTGCAGGATCTCAGACTCTCATGGATGTTATGGGGGGATTGGAACTGTATAAGATCTAGGGAGAAGAAGAAAGGGGGGAAACCTTTTCAGCTTAGGGAATCTAGGGAGTTAAAGGGATTCACCTCCTCTATGGGCTTAACCAAGTTCCATTCAGTGGAGCCAAGTTCACTTGGTGCAACAACAGAGAGGGTAGAGCTAGAGTGTGGAAAAGGCTGGATAGAGCTTTGTTTAACAATCAGTTTCTAAGCTGCAACCTAGAGGCCAACTTAGTTCACTTAGCTAGATCTCCATCTGACCACTCTCCTTTGAAAATGGAAATCCTGAAAGTAAAGAGAGATGCTGCTAAGCCCTTCAAATTTCAAGAATTTTGGACTGCTAATGAGGAATGCCTAACTGTTATTAAGAAGGCTTGGGACATAGAGATTGAAGGTTCTCCCCTGAGAGTCTTTTCTGAAAAACTGAAATCTGTAAAACAGGCCCTCAGAATTTGGAGTAAAACAACCTTTGGGAACATCTTCTCTAATTTTGAGAAGGCAGAAGAGGACCTAGCTGAGCTTGAAAAGGAGGATGAGAGTAACCCAATCCCTAGGGAACAGTTGAACCTAGCTGCTGCCAAGGCTAAATACCATTTGGGGCTAGAGGAGAGGTATTGGTCCCAAAAGGCAAACTTAAAATAGGTTAAAGAAGGTGATAGGAACACTATATCTTTCCACTCCTATGTCAAAAATAGGCACACTAGATCTCACATTCATAGGATTCAAAACCAGGAAGGGGAATGGATAGAAGGAGAAGATGAGATTTCAAAACTAGTTGTACAATACTTTACTACCCTTTATACTACAGAGCAGGTCAGCTCCTCAATTGACCCTCAAATGCTGCCTTCTTCTCTAACTAAGACAGATAGGCAAGAACTAACTAGAATCCCTGATTTGGAGGAGTTAAAGAACATAGTTCACAGTATGAGTCAGTCTAGTGCCTCAGAGCCAGATTGCTTCCCTGGCATGTTCTATTCCTTAGCTTGGGATATCATCTGCCAAGACCTTCTCCTTGCAGTTCAGTCTTTTGTGAATGGAGCAGATATGCCAAAAGCTATAACAGCCACTGCCATTGCTCTAATTCCTAAAACTGCCAATCCTTCCTCCTTCAAACAATTCAGACCCATAAGCCTATGCAACTTCTTCAATAAGATTATCTCTAAGCTCCTAGCAACTAGGTTAGCTTCTATTTTGCCTAAGATAATCTCAGAAAATCAAAGTGGATTTGTGGTTGGATGATTGATCACAGGCAACTACCATCTAGCTAGTGAAATGATTTCTACTCTTAATAAGAAAAGCAAGGAAGGAAATGTACCTTTCAAACTAGACATGGAAAAGGCTTATGATAGACTGCATTGGCCATATTTGTTACAGATTTTGAGACTCCTAGGTTTTGGGGAAATATGGATAGATATGATATGGAGACTAATATCAAATGTCTGGTTCTCTGTCCTAATTAATAGGGCAAGCAAAGGTTGGTTCCTTGCAACTAGAGGGTTGAGACAAGGGGACCCCATATCCCCAATGTTGTTTGTGATTAGTTCAGAATATCTGTCTAGAGTCCTCAATAGAAAGTCTGGAAAAGGCTTACAGTTTTGTGTTCCTAGAGGGTGCCCTTGTATTACCCATTTAGCCTATGCGGATGACCTAATCATCTTCTCCTCTGCCAAGCCACAAGCAGTATCACTAGTTATAGACAAGTTGAAACATTATGAGAGTGTCTCTGGTCAGAGAATCAGCATAGCTAAGAGCTCATACTTAGTCCATGACAGGCTGCCAATCTCTAGGAAGCATGAGATAGGAAGAATCACTAAGTTTGCCAGAGGTTCCCTCCCCACCAGCTACCTTGGCACTCCACTTCACTTCAAAAGAATCTCTGCCGCCTTTTTTGACCCTCTAATAGAAAATATCTCTCACACTATTAGGTGCTGGAGTTCTAAGTTTCTCACCTTAGGTGGTAGAATAATTCTTCTTAAGAGTATCCTGTCCTCTATGCCTTTCTACACTACAATGAGCTTGAGTCCTCCTAAGAGGGTCATCAACCAGTTGGAGTCGTTGTTTTCAAACTTTCAATGGTTTGGTGTAGAGAAGAGCTCAAAACACCACTGGATTAGATGGAAAGAATTGTGCTTCCCACAGGAGGAGGGAGGGATAGGTCTCAGAAATTTAAATCACATTCTGTCTGCACAGTCTCTTAAATTATGGTGGAGATTCAGGCAAAAAAGTTCTCTTTGGGCGAAATTTATTTGGGCCAAATACTGTGGTTCTAACCACCCTACATTGATCAGCTGGAAAAGAGGTAACACTCCCATTTGGAAGAGAATGTGTGAGATGGCTTCTTTAGCAGAGGAACACATTATTATCAAGTTGGGCAAGGGTGACTGTAGCCTCCTCCTAGATAATTGGAGCTCAAAAGGCAAGCTATCAGATCTGCTATATTGTCAGGATCACTATCTGGTCTCAGACTTTCTTGGCACTCAGGGCTGGAATTTTAGGAGGCTCCAAGAACTTCTCCCTCAATTTCCTCTGGAAATCTGCAGGGGGTTTCTTTCCACCAAAGATGAAGCTGACAAGATGACATGGACCTTGACTTCAGATGGCAAAATTAGCCTGAAATCAGCTTTTGAGCTTTTCATGGATCACACTAGTCCCCTTTGCAGATTCACTAACTATATTTGGGACCCAAACATCCCCATGAAGATATCTTTCCTTATGCTGAGACTCCTTAGAAACAGATTCCCAACAGGTAATAACCTCTACAAGGTAGGTGTTATAGGTCCTTTCTCCTGCCCTTGGTGCTACTCAAGTGAGGAGACAGTCAGTCATCTCCTGGTGTCTTGCCATTTTGCTCAGAAGGTTTGGAGGATTTTTGCTGCAGAGATGGGGATTCTTGAAGTCTCCCAAGGTTTCTTAACCAACCTTCAGATTTGGTGGGGGAAGAACACTCATTATTCAGATATAAGAAAGTTCCTGTTCAAAATCTGCCCTTCTTTAATATTTTGGTGGCTATGGAAGCTTCGAAATCAGCTTATTTTTTATAAAGGTCCTCTGCAGCTTCACTCAGTGGTAAACAATATCTTCAAATCTATAAAAGAGCTAAGTCAAGTAAAGTTCCCAGGACATAGATACATGGACATGGATTGGGCCTGTTTCTGGGATTGTTGTCTTAATGCAAGAGGAGCTGCAAAGTTCAAAAGTATAAAATGGAATGCACCTGACCAATTCTGGTGTAAGGTCAATATGGCAGTGGCTAAGACAGGAGTGTCCTGGAGATCTGCAGGCTTTGTAAGGAATGATAAATGTCATCTTCTCTTCCCTCTTCCTATCCTTCTTTTCCCTCTACTAATGTCCAGAATGTAGGTGGAAATCCTTGCTGCAAAGAAGTTCATTGACCAATGTAAAAGTTTGGGCTATCATCAAATCAGTCTTGAAACTGATTCCTTGACCCTACTACAAACCTTATCTTAGAAGGATAGTAAACTCAGGGACTCTATGGATTATATTCAGCTCAGTGCTCTGATAAGTCGGTATTTTGCGACTTATTTGTGTGAAATTCCTTATATTTTGCTATGGACTTTGTGCGCAAATGATACTTGGTATGTTGATCGTATGCTAGAACTGCATGTTTTGGAGATTTGTGTGAAAATGGCTAAGTGTTGTAAAACAACGTGAAAAGGCTCTGATGTATGGAAAATGCACAACACTTGGTCATTCACACCATCGACCTCCAAACTGCCCTGCACACCACCGACCTCCATGCCCTCACGAAAGTCTACAAAGCACTCACATTCGCACAGCACACTCACTTACACATTTAAGCTCACCACACTTACACGCTCGACCTCCACAACTCACACTCACACTTTGCCAAACACTTGCACACACTTTGCACAAACACTTGCACACATCACACACACACGCCACGCACATGGCGCGCCCGGCTCACACACGGTAGTCGCACAAGGCGACCGCCACACACACGGCGGGCGCACCACGCGCCCGCCTCACACACGCACACACACAACACGGCGGGCGCACATGGCGCCCGCCACCCTCACGGCGGTCGTATAGTGCGACCGCCACCCTCACGGCGGGCGCACCATGAGCCCGCCTCACCTCACACACATGCACTCTGCACATTTCATTCCTTGTCTATTTTTTGTATTTTTCCTTTGTTAGATTTTTACTTAGGAATTTTGGCATACATTTCGTTTACACTCCACTTCACATTTGGTCCAAGTGCACGTAGCAAACACCGCATCCAATCTATTTGATATTTTGCCTCGTCACTCTTATTTGTCAAATACACGTGTCTTCACTACATTCTTGGCTTATGTTTACAGGAGCACGTGTCAACATCCGGGCATAGCAAGAAAACTTCCAGGAAGCTCACTTGGCAAGGACATGAAGAGAAAACTATAAAAGCCAGAGGAGGACAAGAAGAAGGAGAGCTTTTTGGGGTAGAGAGCCAAAAACGGAGATCAATCAAGAGAGTTAGGGTTTCAAGAGAAAAAGGAGATTAGAGTGGAGATCATTCCATTTTATCTTTCTGTAATAGCTATGTTTGATCTGGCTTTGTCAAACTTGTTTTCAAAGCCGATCAACATGATTGGCTAAACATTAGGTTGTTGCTTTGAAGGATTAAGTCTGATGACTCTAAATTGATTTGAGACATTTGTTTTCCATATTACGTGTTTGATATTGTTTCTTATATCTTGTTGATGCTTTGTTTCAATGCTTACTCACTCACGCCTAGTCCCTTTATATGACTTGCAGTACCACTGAGGTCAATTTAGTGCTATTAATGGAAATTGAAATAACATCACTAAAATAAGGAACAACTTGAATGAGTCCTATGATCTGTCTAAGGATGCAACGTCAGTTGTGCATTACCAATGACAATTGAAGTTAATGTAATGGAAAGACTTAGGATTATTTGAACATTAGAACTTGGACTTTGGTTGACTGTCTTGTCCAAGGGAGTTGGGGTTCTAGTGTCAGGTAGGGATCGGGAATTAGGAAGCTGAGCCTAGGTCTTGCCCTACCAAAGGAAGATGAGAGGAGCAGGGTGAATTAGGATTGTGAGTCTTATAAGGAGATCAACCCTAAGTTCACTAGAAGAACGATCCCCTCATTCATGTTCTTACACTAGTCAAGGATAATCAAATAGAGTCGTCACACTGACCTACCTCAAGGCAACACCGTTTCACTTCTTGATTGACTTACGTATTTGCTCATACTTGCTGTTTGCTTAATTGAACATTTTCTATTCTATCACTTGTACAATTCTTAATACAATTCTCTCCCTGTTGGATACGATCCCGCTTGCCACTACTACTTGTTTTGTTTTGGTGATACTGGGTAAAATTGCAAGGGTAGACGACGCTCTTTCCATGCTCGGTTGTCAATTGTTCCTCAAGCAGTCAACCTCCCTGCTAGATTGGTGGCTAGCCATCAGAATTCCCAAGATTTAGCTCATCTCCTCACTCTACTGAAACTGGACAGAATCCAACTTCCACAGGTGACTGTAAACCATAGTAATGTTTTCCACTTTCTTCTGCCCCCAAACAGTGCTGATCACATGTTGGCCCCAGCCTGCTGGTGTTAGGACTGGTTTGCCTAGGTTAAGTAGAAAGTGCCCCAGCTTGCTGAAGTTAGAGCTGGTTGCATTCTATTTGTTAACTGTTGTTTCATATGAGTGGTTAGTTTTCCCTCTTCTCTTGTGGTCTAGATTTGTTGTGCATCAAGAGAGAGCCAATCAGTCTGGGAAGACTGTAATGAGTTCCAATGCTGAAGATCTGCCAAGATGCCTATGGCTGGAGGATAAAGAAACCCACGACTTTTGGTGGACTCCAACTAATGTATGCTTATAGTCACTAGCCAAGCAGTTAAGTGCTGGATTATGGCTTCGCATCTCTAAGATTTGCAAAGTTTTGACCCTGTGGCTTGCTCAAGAATCTCTACCAAGATTCCTCATACTTCAGCATTGTTGTAATATTTTGCAGAAGAAGAATCCCTAGATATGCTTGTTGTATTATGACCTCAAAAAAAGGTTTTTTGTCACTCCTTGTGAGTATAGGAGTTTTTTGAATATGTAGATTAGGTTACATTTACTTTGTAAATGGAGGAAGTACTCCATATTTATAATTTTGGTCTAAATCCCTTGAACTAGGATCCATTAGGGTATGTAAATGCATCCAACTTCAAGTGATGACATTTTGTAAGGACGGTTTTAGGGTAAATCCATCGTCCACCAAATCATCTATAAAATTGGGAGTGTCGACCCACCTCAAAATGAGGTTAGCCAAATTAAAAAAAAATTTCAAAGAGGTAATCCGGTTGTTCAACACTTATATGGTAAGTTATCTAAGTTCTTAATTTCTTCTAAATTCCAAAAGGTAAAGTATTATGTTTACATCTATTTATTAGATTGTTTACATTATGGTTTTATTCTTTGGAATTGTATTTTCATATTGGATAACTTTAGCATGTTTGCAAAGAGTTTAAAACTTATTTATTGTGTTTTACATTTAATACGGGATGTATATATGTTTAATTTCTATGAATACTCTTATGGATCCTTGGATAATATTTGTAATTACATTAATAAAAATTTGAGTCTTTTTCTTACTTTACATATTAAAGTCGTTAATGTGTCCATGCATGTTATTAGAAAGTTTGTCTTGAATATCTTCATATTCTCGAAACTACATATGTTTTTATATGAAGTGTTATTTTTAATATTGTTTCGTGATGAATTTAGTATAGGATTTCTGATTTGCATTTATTACATGATGTATATTTGCATAATTGTTATGAATTTTCTTTACAATGTTGTGTTTTTCATGATTTTAACAATATACATCTCGCACAACTTGTTAAGAATAATCATGCCTTATGTGATTCACACATGCAAACATATTCTGCTCGATCCATTCGTTTAGTGAAAGACAATCATTTTAAGTCTTGTTCTAGATTGTTGAATTTTCTTTTATCTCATACATTTGGTTTGATCTTGCAGAATAGAAAATCATGTTAGCTGCGATTTTCATCTTCCCAATTTTACTTGGCTCGTGTTTGCAATGAGTTCGTGATATTGGTGTTTGATCCAGGAACTCAATTTCAAGATTCGAGGACGAATCCTTTCCGGGGAGGGAGGGATTGATGAGAATGAACCGTGTCAATGTCCAAGGTGTCAAAGACAAATTTTATGTGCTGAAAGATTCTGCCACAGTTTGGTATTCTTGACATATCTCTTTCTATATTACTCGGAATTTGGTTATTCAAGAAGCCCTGGAACGATAAGTGATAGAGCTACAACGTTTATGTTTTATATTTTGCAAGATTCGGACGTTATCATCGTCAAACGTGCATACAAAGTTGAGTGACGTGATTCTGGAAGATTACCGTCGCGAAGTTCATGGACTACATTGAAGACCAAGACTTGGCGTGCTTGGACTTTGTGTTTTGGATCACGCCATTTTGGGTTAATCTTAGGATTTATTTATGTTATTTTAATTAAGTCCAATTAACGTTTTTAATGGGCTTAATTGTGGCGTTTTTATTTAAGGGTTAAGTTAATTACTTGGCCAAATTATCTTGCATGATATTTAGGAAAGTAATCTTTTAGGAAAGTTGGTGCTTTTGGAAAGCAAATTTACACTTTTCTTCCTCACCAAAACCGTTTCTTTGTTTCCTTTTAGGATTAGGAAACTAGTTTGTTAGTTTGTTAGTAGGATTAGGAAACATGATTGGTAATTATCCCACATTGGAAAAATACCAATCATTGACACTTTTTGTAGCATATTTAAAGGGCCTTTCTCTTAACGTTTTATACAATGAATGAATTACAAAATTTAGCTTTGCTAAAAAGAAATTTACAGCCTTGAAAAGTTGTAAGACGTGAGTTATTCTTTTAATTTTAGTTGAATATTCATAAGACCCGCGAAGCCTATAGTGAGGAGCTTTAGGTGAGCTTACTCGTTCTAGATTTATAGAACACGCCAAACTGATAGGTTTAACTTTTGATTTACATTAGTTGAGATGATTCTTTTTGTGTTAACGTTGGGGTTTGGTTGCTTCAATCAATCCTTTTCGTTCCTTTACCATTCCGCATTGAGTTATTTGTTCGTGTCTTGTTCGTGTGTTTGGTGTAACAACGGTCCTAAGTGTGTGGAGATTCATGTGATCAAGGATCTTTCCTAGGTCATCTCATATCAGCAAGTCGGCCAAGGGTGCATATATGCGAGAGTAGCCCTCTATGAACTGCCGATAATAGTTGGCTAAACCAAGGAACAAATGTAGCTCGGTTACCTTGGTTGGTGGCTTCCAAGCTTGCATGGCTTCAATCTTGGTAGGATCCATGAAGATTCAACCTCCTCCAATAATGTGCCTAAGGAAAGTCACCTCTTGTAGGGCGAAAGTGCACTTCTCCTTCTTCACTTACAACTCTTTTTCCTTCAAGACTTGGAAAACATGTTGCAAATGTTTGGCATATTCGTCTAGTGTCTCGCTATAGACCACATTATCATCCAAGTACACCACCACAAACCGATCAAGAAATGGCCAAAACACCTTGTTCATGAGGGTGCAAAACGTGGCTCGTACATTTGTGAGACCGATTGGCATGACCAAAAACTCAAACAAGCAATAGTGAGTGACAACAGTTGTCTTCTCTTCATCACCTTCATCTATGCGCATTTGATAGTACCTTGAGAAAAGATCTAACTTAGTATACCTATTGGCCTTACCAAGCTGATCAAATAAGTCGGCTATGAGCAGAATAGGGTACTTGTTCTTGACCGTTAGCTTGTTGAGTGCTTGATAATCAATGCATATACAGAGTAAGCCATCTTGCTTCTTTTGGAACAAGGATGGTGTGCCAAATGGGGCTTTGGATGGGCGTATTTGTCCAGCCTCAAGCAATTCCTTCAACTGCCTCCACAATCTTCCAACTCTGGGGACACCATATGATAAAGAGCCATAGCCGGTGGTTTGGCTCCTTACACGAGCTTGATTTTATGATTGATATCACGCCTTTGTGGTAGCCTCTTGGTAGGCTATCTAGCATAACATTTTTGTACACATCAAGGACGTCTAAAATGGGTTGCGGGATGTTCTCAAGGCAAGCCACCTTCTTGTCCTTCATGAGGGCAGCCACAAAAGTCAGCTCGTTTTTCTTGACCCTCTTTGTGAGTTGCCTAGCAGAGAGTGCACGTCCAGGCTTGCACTCTCGTGTGATTGGCACAATACACATTTATTCTCCTTCCAAAATCTGCATGGTGTTATCATAAGATAGTGGCACAGCCTTTACTGAATCAAAGAACTCCATGCCGAAAATGATGGAGTGATCATCCATTGTAACCACGGTGAAGTCCACCAAACCATGCCAATCGGCTAAGTGCACTTGAACACCTTGTGAGACTCCATGGATGAGAATTGCCTCAAAGTTGACAGTTTTGAGCCAACCTTGTTCCTCCTTGTAGTGAATCCCCAACCTCTCGGCCTCCTTCACTTCAATGTAGTTGGAGTCGGCACCATATCAATAAAAGCCTTCGTCTTAATATCGTTGATCATGCCAATCACAATTATGTGTCCCTTCATCGGTTGAGATGAGTCATTGGCCTTGATGGCACGTAGCTTGTGCAAGGAACCCGCGTTTGTTTGAGAAGCCTCTAGTTCATCGTCTTGAATCAAGGTTGTAAGCTTCCCCCTCCTTGGGCATTCTCGTACTTTGTGAGGGCTTTCACAAAGGAAGCAACTCATCTTCGTCTTGTCCTCCCCACTTTTCTCCCTTATTTTCTCCCCTTTCTTCACAAAAGGTTTGAATTGTGGTTTGGATGTTCCTTCCTTCTCTTGGGAATGTTGCTCTCCCCTACCTTTTCCTTTGTTATTGTGGGTGTTGACCTTAGGTGCTTGCTTCTTTTGCGCTTCGGCTTTGATCTTGGCTGGCTTGTGCAAATCTGTAAGGCTTTCGGCCGTTGCAATGTCAGAAACCAAGTCTAGCACACCACGACTTCCAACTAAGTTCTTTCCCATGGTTGCAACCCATCAGTAAAGGCGAAGAGAGACTCCTTCTCAGGCATGTTAGGAATGATATGAAACTCGGGACCGATTCGTTCAAAATCTGGTTTGTATGTCACGGAAGCAAATGCTCTTCAGGATCTTTCAATTAAAGCAATGGAAGTCGAACAATCTAACAACGTAGATTGGTAATTAAAACCCAATTGATAAAGCCGCTTCGCGCAAACAAATAAATTCTCAAATTTGCTACTTTGAAAACCCTTCGCAGGAAATCAAATTCACAAATAATGAAAGAAACAACTCCCTTCGTAGGACGAAAACTTTCACGATAAAACACTGCTTTATTTCTCAATCAAAATTCTTCACTAAACTCAACAATACATAATAATATTATCCTTTTATAAGCTTACAAAGGAAACCCTAATTCTAAATAAGTATCCAAAATGAAATAGGAAACTTCCTAAATATAAACCAATCACATACTTCAATCATGCAAGAAATCAGCCATGTGGACTCATTTTATTTGCAAACAATTAAAAGGACTTTTAAACAATGAACTCTTGACATATTTAGGTTCCTAAATCATTAGGAACATTCTACACAAAAGCCCATGACAAAAAAAACGAAAAAAATAAAAAAAATGTAATTAAAACACACAACCAGTGAGCCACATCGCGACATAGAGAGTTGCATGTTGTGACATGTAGGTTCACGCCTATTTTTCACCTCGATCCACGCAAAATCTAAAAAATAGAAAAAAACGAGCGTTGTATCACTTAATGCTAGGTTTTTAATGCCTCATGAATTATGCCATCCCAAGTTACTATGAGATAGATAAAGCCAAAATACAGAAGGGTGGCAGAATCTATCATCATCAGAATTTTGACGCCTCTTCTCGTGGTTTCCTTGGTTATCCCATCTTGGGGTCTTGAACCTTATTGGGACCACTTTGAGTCTCATTCTCCATCTTATTTCAGGTCTCCATACATGAGATTCATCCCTTACAATTGGAATGAACACCAAGAACTCTTCCAAATTTGCACAATTTTGTGATGTTGCATGAATCCCTTCCACTTCAAAAAGATTCGTCCTCAAATCTTGTTGGCAGATAACAAGATAGCTCTTTACGAAACCTGTCGGATCTCCAAGACAAAAAGAAATAATATATGGAATTTTACACTCATTATTTTTCTTCTCTTTGACTTTTTCTACAATACTCACACAACGGCTTTTTTCATACAAATCAACATTGAATTCTTTTTTGTACAATAATATCTTTCATATTACAAGAATCAAAAGCATTAAAAAAATTTAATATTCAAGAGATGTTCTTCAAGTGTAGGAACTGGATCCACCACATCCTCTTGAGTTGTTTCCATGTGTGATGATTCAATGCTCACCAAAGGATTATCAATTTTTATGTCTTCTCCCATGGTTTCTGTCACAATAATAATATCATATTCCTTATGAATTAGAGTAGTAGTTGTTGTGACCCTAGATTTAACCAAAGCCTCTAGCCTAGCAAACAACATCTTTAAATCCCGAACTCCCTCTTTAAGAAAGAGAACAACCAGTTGATATCGACTCCCACAAATAGCCATGATGATCCACTATAAATAATCCCAAAATATACCCACTCGGAATCTTCAAGAAAGAATAAATTTTTTTGTTTTTTTCTATCTTTTTAGCAAATAGCACCCAACACCAAAATCAACAAATCAAAGATATAGTTGTTGACACCCAACACATGTCAAAATCTATGTCAATATAGCGTATATCAAACAACATGATAACTCAATTTTAAGGAAAATTGAAAAAACTTATTTATCAAAAAATGTGTGCTCTGATACTACTTGATAAAAACTCGGGACCGATTCGCTCAAAATCTTGTTGGTATGTCACCAAAGCTAATACTTTTCAGGACCTTTCAATTAAATCAATGGAATTCAAACTATCTAACAACATAGATTGGAAATTAAAACCAAATTGATAAAGCCACTCGTGCAAACTAATCATAAATAATAAAAGAAACAACTCCTTTCATAGGAATCGAAACCTTTCATGATAAAACATTCACTGTTTTATTTCTTAATCAAAATTCTTCACTAAACTGAACAATATGTAATTATATTAGCCTTTTATAGGTTTACAAAGGAAATCCTAATTTTAAATAAGTATCTGATAAGTCGATTTTATACCTACTTATATGTGTTATTTCACTTACCTTTTGCCTTGTTTTTCATGCAATTGTGTAGTGTTATGTGTCATTTTGTGCATTTATGTGGGTTACAAATTGGTGTGCTAAAATGAAGAAATACAAAAAATGTTGATTAAATGAGACAAATGTGTGTTTAAAGTTAAAGGACAAGGAAAGAATTCAAAAAGGTTTGAAATGGTGTTTGAGGGGTTTGAATGATGCCTTAACATACTGGTTTCGTATTGGGAAGAACAGTTAGCTTAAGTTCCATTGAGTGTATCTTTCTCAATACTAATCTGAATGAAGGGATCTTGGATGTGTTGGAAAGCGCTTTGAGTGTACTTCAATTCATATGTTTTAACATTCTTCCAATTTAGTGTGCAAGTCAGAGCAACGAGAGCATCTTTGGGATTGCTGCTTCAGGTTTTGAATGTTGAGCTCACTACCATAGTTCGGTAAATTGCACATATCGTGAGCTACATACATCCTTTATTGATGATTCTTAAACCTCTGGAAAGCCAAGATAGAGCGCTACAACTCTTATCTTTACCACAAAGTCCAATTCGGAGGCGAAGACACACATATATTGCATAGACATTGAATGTTTTGCTGGAAAGGAAAATTACATGGCGATTCATTGCCACGATGCATAGCCATGAAATCTCACCTCGGCACAGTTCGGGTGTGAAGGTGTGGACACTGAAGGCTCAAGAGCATGGAAAGTGTGATGGTGGCGTGAAGAGCTGATGATTGAAGACGTGGAGTGGAAATTTTGGGCTGACTTGGAGTTTATGCACGTGCATAGTTTTTGAGACATTTTCTATATTGTAGTGGCATTTTTGTAAATAGGTGCTTATTTCACGTTAGCGTGTAGAATAAGCTTTAGACCTCTATATATAGAGGATTTTGTCATTATTTTTGGGGGGATTCAACACTTCTAGATTTTTACCAGATTTTTTATCTTGAGCGGGAATTTTCTCTCTCTCTAGGTTTTTTCTCTCTCTAGATTTTATTTCTCTAACATTTTAGCTCCATTCTCAATTCCATCGAGGATTCGGTCTAATCATTGTAATTCTCTTCTTAATTAAGGATGCATTCACGGTTCTCTTGTGAATTTGAAGCTTGTGAAGCAATTCAATTGGTAATCTCTTTCCATATAATGAAAATGAATTTTTCCAAGTTTCGATTTGACAATCGTGAATTGAGAATGGAGTTCTGTGGCTAATTTCGTGATGTCCTAGGGTTTGGATTGGATAAATGCATAATTAGATGTCTTGATGCTTCGCAACTGACATAATCCATAATGAATGAAGTCATACTCCATTTTGGCTTGTGAAATTTGTTAAGTTTCATGAATTCTTATACTGTATGGGTGAATTTAGCTTTGATTGTGGTCGACATGCTGAATTAAAGTTAGATTCATTAGTATTTGTTGAGAATGCATGACACGAGAACTGGAGTTATGAATTATAGAGTCTTTGCACTTGTTTTGCATGTTCGTCTTCTAAAATGCGGTCGCCATGCTGATTTTAGACTACGGAAACTTAAGATTAAAGTGTAAAAGAAGTTCTCTGTTGTTACGAAGACACAAGAACCTAAATTCAGGCCTCACCATGGGAAGCTTCTAGGAATTGATTGTTAGAGTAGTTAAACACTTGCGGCTTAGATTCATCATACTTAGGCCTCGCCACGGGAAAGTATGATGTCAGGGAGTGTAGAATACATTGCAGCCGACATGCTAGGTGTATGCTAGGCTTCTAGGCAACCTAGGTCTCCTTATGTTTTACATGTATGTCAATTGCATTGCGGAAAGAAATTTAAGGTGCATTCGTCTGCTTCAAGAACCCTAGGACATCTACTTAAGACTTGATTTCATTTTTCATTTAGTGGACTTGTAGTTGTTACTTCTTGTTCCTCTCTTCTTGTTGTTGTTATCATTTGTTTTTGTGACTCATTTTTGTGACAAGATTACTGAATTCTTGAAACCATTCCCTTCCCTGTGGATCGATCCCTCTCACCACTACTACAGTAGTGTTAGGGTAAAATTGGTGACTACGCGACTGAAAGTATCAATTTTTGGTGCCACTGCCGGGGAAGGCATGGTTTCTTGAATTTTGATCTGTTCTATTTTCTTTTCTTCTATGTAGATTAGTAGTTCTGTTATGTTTCATTTTGGGAAATTTTTTTGTTTTTGTTTTTGTGTTTTGTTCTATCCACGTTGGTTTATTTGTGGCAAGTGCAGGACATTGGAACTCAATTGGGGTGGTGGACACACGATCAACACCTAGAATATTTGGGGACTTCTCTCCACCACCATATGAGGAGCAATGGCACAATCAAGCACAAAGTAACAAGTCGTATCTTATTGGAAACCAAAGACTCTCTGCGGAAGACATGTTTTCTCAACTTTTAGAAATACTCGATAGAGGCCCCAAAAAGGAAGAAATGAGACTTTCTCAAGAAGAAGAGTTTCCAACATGCTATCCACAAGGTACACCTCTAATTGCTAGAATACCAACTCCTGAGGAATGTCATTTTGAGATTCAAGCTAATGTTGAATGTGGTGAGAATCATCTGAGGGAGGTCGAATCTACAAATTTTGAGGTTGTCTCACAAAAATGCATTGTTGAAGAACCTTTGTGGCATGAGTCAAATTTTAGTTGTTCTATTGATAATGATGTCTCCTGTGATGAGCTTGATACTGATGAAATTAGCGCCGCCTTGTGGTTTCTTAGTGACAAGATGGGAAGTGTGTCCAATGCTGAGTCTTGCATTAATGCTATGGATTTCCCTTAGTCCAATGAGTTGATAGCTATTCATTAGATGATTCTTCTCTTGATTGCCTTATAAATTATACAGAGACACATCTTGATGATCATTCTGATAGCATGAACAAAAATAATGATGCAATTGTTAATGAGAATGACAACACATTGATTGAAACTCTTGTTGAGGCACCAACTCTTGAAACGATGAATGAATCCAAGAGTCTACATAGTGGCTCACATGAAGTGAAAAATGAGATACCCTTGTTAACTGATGATAATGATTTTCGTGTTGCTAACAAAGAAAAGACTCAAGAAATTCCCAATATTAGTCTAGATGATAGAGATGTGCAAATTGTTAATGACATTACTAACATGGTGGAAAATTGCTTTATTGATACATCAAATTTTGAGCTTACTGATGAGTTTGTTCAGACCATGTATGTACAACCCTTGGTCGAGCCTTGCAGGGTTAAAGAGCCTAGTATGGTGGAAGAACTAGATGATGTGCCCAGTATAGTGGAAGAAGTAAACGAGGTGCTTTCAACGGGAGCGCCTCAGTAGTACAAAGTGAAATTTGTAGAGGTTGCCCCCTATGTGCATGAACTTCAACAGCTCTTGGAGAATATTCCACAAGTGCCCTACAAGAGGAAAAAGATTGCTTATGAAAGAGCATTTTTCTAGTACAGAGATGGGTACTCCAAATCTTGAAGAAGAAGGCTTAAAAAAATAAAGTCTAGCTGGAGATTCAAAAAAAACCCAGAACTACTTCTTTTTCACATTACCTTGAATAAAGTATTTTGGTTAATTTGATCTTCATGTCTCTTGCATTTTGTTATGTGCACTAAGCACTCATGTTTGTTAAGACATTCATATGAAGGAAGTTGTAAGGCAAATCGGCCATGCACACATGAGGCTAAGTGTCGGAGAGTGGTGCCATGGACCCCTCCCATGCTGCACACAATCTTTTTACTTTACATTTCAAGCATGAATTATGCATGTGCCAATTAGTGTTACTAGTTGCATAATTTTACACCACCATGATTCCTAGTCATGGTGCGACACATTGCTTGCACACTACCTCCATGTCATGTTTACCTTGCATTAACATGTAGTGTACTTGAGTGAGTGATTCTTAATAAGCCTTGCTTCATCATGTGCATGAAATTTTTCATGAAGAGGGAACTAGGGACAAAGACCTGCCACCAAGCAAACATTGAAATTCATGAAATATCAGCACCAGGGAGCTCCTAAACCTTCTTTTTACTTTACATTGAGGACAATGTAAGTTTTAAGTATGGGGGAGTGAATGTTTGCTATGGTTTGTGTCTCTTGGACATTATATGCTTACTTTCTTTAATGAATGAAATTTTTTTTGTGCTATGTGATGCAAAGCATGATACTTTTTAGTACTTTTTTAGTTTTGCTGTGCTATTTTGAGCTTTTGTAAAATTTTGAAATTTCTGTGAATAAGTGATGTTTTTGAACACAAGTTATGTGTAGTTGGAATTGGTAGAGAAAGTGTTGGTTAGTGTTGTGAAGGGTTAGGTGTTATGTAATGCCATGTGATTGAAGGGTGTAAAATGTAAGTTTGGTAAGCTATAGTGTGCTGTGTTGTGTTTTATATTTCAAGAGTGTAGTGTAGTGTCAGTTTGAACTTAAATGAATCAAATGCGTGAATGTGTTGTGTGAGTGTGGAAATTGTGTAAGATCATCTTGTGTTGGGCACTTGTATCCGAATTCACTATGCCATGATCCAAGGTAATCACCTTAGTTACTATTCTTGTTATGTATGTGAAATATGTTTTGTCTAAGGCACCAAACTTCGTGAGTGTAGCTTATTTTGTTAGCCAAGGCATGATGTCAAAGTAAGATAGATATGCCATGCAGAAAATCTTAATCGACATAGGAGGTAATCTGTATTGAGTTTGCCTTTGTTTATTTTTTTTTCTTGTGATTTGGGGTCTTGCATGTATAGTCCCTTGAAGACACATATGAACATGCAGTTACATGAGAAGGGATATAGAGAAAAAGCCTTTGGCAACTGGGAATGAAAAACCGTAAGACCCAGGCAAAAAGTGGGAAAGAAGAGCCACAAAACCCAGGCAGCCAAACACCAATGAAAGCGGCAAGGTATGCACCAATGTGCAAGATGATATGAAAAATGAAATATTTTATAGAAGCACCAATGTGCACTAGGTTACAATTGATCTTGTGTGCTGTGCATGTTCATGTGTGTGAACATGAAGACTGTTGTGTAATGATTAAGACGAAATGCCAAGGAGTGTGCATAGAAAGAGAGCAAATGAAGACAGCGTTCCTCAGTACACACTTTCACGCATGACATTTTGGTCTTTATTTGTTATGCCTTGGGTGATAATATGTGTTAGAGTTTGGTACCGGGGCGAGTTGAAAAGTTTTTAGTATGCGAAAACATTTTGATTAACTTGGAGATTGGTATGGTGGATAGGGAGGCAGTGTGATGAGTGCATGTGATGAGACATTGTGTGAAGAAGTAAGGAGTGTAGGCCTTGCTTGAGGGCAAGCAAGAGTTCAAGTGTGTGGGAAATTGATAAGTCGGTTTTATACTGACTTATATGTGTTATTTCACTTAGCTTTTGCCTTTTTCATGCAATTGTGTAGTGTTATGTGTCATTTTGTGCATTTTTGTGGGTTACAATATGGTGTGCTAAAATGAAGAAAAATGCCAAAAATGTCGATTAAATGAGACAAATGCGTGTTTAAAGTTAAAGAACAAGGAAATAATTCAAAAAAGGTTTGAAATGGTGCTTGAAGGGTTTGAATGATGCCTTAACATGCTGGTTTCGCATTAGGCAGAACAGTTAGCTTAACTTCAATTGAGTGTATCTTTCTCAATACTATCCGAATGAGGAGATCTTGGCTGTTTTGGAATGCTCCTTGAGTGTACTTCAATTCATATGTTTTAACATTCTTCCAATTCAATGTGCAAGTCGGAGCAATGAGAGCATCTTTGGGATTGCTGCTTCAGGTTTTGAATGTTGAGCTCACTACCACAGTTCGGTAAATTGCACATATCGTGAGCTATAGACATCTATATTGATGATTCTTAAACCTCTGGAAAGCCAAGACAGAGCGCTACAACTCTTATCTTTACCACAAAGTCCAATTCGGAGGAGAAGACACACATATATTGCATAGACATAGAATGTTGTGCTGGAAAGGGAAATTACATGACGATGCATCGCCCACGATGCCTCACCATGAAATCTCACCTTGGCGCAGTTCGGATGTGAAGGCATGGACACTGAAGGCTCAAGAGCGTGGAAAGTATGATGGTGGCGTGAAGAGCTGATGATTGAAGGCGTGGAGCGAAAATTTTGGGCTGACTTGGAGTTTATTCACGTGCACAGTTTTTGAGACATTTTCTATATTGCATTGGCATTTCTGTAAATAGGTGCTTATTTTACGTTGGCGTGTAGAATAAGCTTTAGACCTCTATATATAAAGGATTTTGTCATTATTTTTGGTGGGATTCGACACTTCTATATTTTTACCAGATTTTTTATCTTGAGCGGGAATTTTCTCTATATAAGTTCTTTCTCTCTCTATATTTTCTCTCTCTAACATTTTAGCTCTTTTCTCGATTCTGATCAAGTATTCGGTCCGATCATTGTAATTCCCTTCTCAATTAAGGAGGCATTCATGGTTCTCTTGTGAATTTGAAGCTTTGGAAGCAATTCAGTTGGTAATCTCTTTCCATATAATGAAAATGAATTGTTCTGAGTTTCAATTTGACGATCGTGAATTGAGAATGGAGTTCTGTGGCTAATTTCATGATGTTCTAGGGTTTGGATTGGATGAATGCATAATTAGATGTCTTGATGCTTCGCAACTGACATAATCCATAATGAATGAAGTCATACTCCATTTCGGCTTGTGAAATTTGTTAAGTTTCATGAATTCTTATACTGTATGGGTGAATTTAGCTTTGATTGTGGTCGACATGCTGAATTGAAGTGAGATTCTTTAGTATTTGTTGAGAATGCATGACACGAGAACTGGAGTTATGAATTATAGAGTCTTTGTACTTGTTTTGCATGTTTGTCTTTTAAAATGCAGTCGCCATGCTTATTTTAGACTACGGAAACTTATGATTAAAGTGTAAAAGAAGTTCTCTATTGTTATGAAGACACAAGAACCTTAATTCAGGCCTCGCCATGGGAAGCTTTTAGGAATTGATTGTTAGAGTAGTTAAACACTGAGAATTGAGACGTTGCAATTTAGATTCGTCATACTTAGGCCTCGCCGCGGGAAAGTATGATGTCAGGGAGTGTAGAGCATCGTGATCGACATGCTGGATGTATGCTAGGGTCCTAGGCAACCTAGGTCTCCTTATGCTTTACATGTATGTCAATTGCATTGTGGAAAGAAATCTAAGGTGCATTCGTCCGCTTCAAGAACCCTAGGACATCTGCTTAAGACTTGATTTCATTTTTCATTTACTGGACTTGTAGTTGTTACTTCTTGTTCCTCTATTCTTGTTGTTGTTATCATCTGTTTTTTTGACTCGTTTTTGTGACAAGATTACTGAATTCTTGAAACCATTCCCTTCCCTGTGGATCGATCCCTCTCACCACTTCTACAGTAGTGTTAGGGTAAAATTGGTGACTACGCGACTGAACGCATCAGTATCCTAAATGAAATAGGAAACTTCCTAAACATAAACCAATCACATGCTTCAATCATGCAAGAAATCAGCCATGTGGACTCATTTTTTTTGGAAACAATTAAAAGGACTTTTAAACAATAAAATATTGACATATTTAGGCTCCTAACGCATTAGGAAAATTCTACACGAAAGCCCATGATAAAACAAAACAAAAAACTTAAAACAAAACGTAATTAAAACACTCAACTAGTGAGCCACGTCGCGACGTGGAGAGTCACAAATCGCAACATGCAGGTTTAGGCCTGTTTTTCATCTCAATCTATGCAGAATCTAGAAAATAGCAAAACACCAACGTTGTAACCCTAAATGTTATCTTTCCAATGCCACTTGAACCACACCATTCCGAATTATGATGAGAGAGATAATGTCAAAATACATATGGGTGGTAGAATCTATCAGCATCAGAATTTTTGGTGCCTGGTTTCCTTGGTTATCCCATCTTGGAGTTTCGTACCTCCTTAGGACCACTTTCATGTTCATTATCCATCTTATTCCAGGTCTCCATACATGAGATTCATCCCTCACAATTACAATGAACTCCAAGAACTCTTCCAACTTTGCACAGCTTCGTGATTTTACATCAAGGAATTTCCAAGACAAGCTCCATGAACTCCTTCACGTACTCTCTTGATAAGGGGAACTCTTTCCAACTTTGGGTTTTTATGATTATTAAAGTAAAAATAAGAAAGTAAATAACAAATAACTATTTTTTTACGGTGATTTGATTGAAGTTACTAATTAAGCAAGTGTACTCCCGAGATTATATTTTAGGGTTATATAAAAAGCACACACACATCCTATCTATGGTCATGCAAAACAAGGGTAAATAACATAACTCGCGCCCTCCTATGTGGTAAGAGGCAAGGAATGATTAGGCATTTACCTACTTAGATATTAACTAATTTTTAAACCCTCCTATGTGGTTAAAGGCAAGGTTTACTTCCTGATGCGAGCTCTCGTACGCTCACCAATTTATCCCTAAATACTGTAGAAGCGATGATAGGGTATCGATCCACAGGGAAGAGATTGGTCTCAAGCAAATTCTCAAGTTACTCTGAAAAATTTGTCACAGAAACAGAACAAACAAGAACGGAAGTAAAATGTAAATGCAAGGGGAGAGAATCAAATGTCCTAGGGTTATTCCCTCAAATGAATGCTCATCAAGATGACTCAAACAATGCAATTGACATACGAGTAATTCAAGAAGAGAACTTAGTTGCCTAGCAACCTAGTCTACAGTCGGCATGTCGACCGCACTACATTCTAAGCTCCCTAACATCACTCTTTCCCATGGCGAGGCCTAAGAATGATGAATTCAAGGCGCAACGTCTCAATTCCCTGTTTCTAAGCACTATAGTGATTAGCTCCTAAAGACTTTCCATGGCGAGGCCTGAATTTAGATTCTTCAGTCTTCATTAGCAATAGAACACTTCTTTACACTTTTTTCTAAGGATTTCGTGATCTAAAATTAGCATGGCGACCGCATCTCAAAAAAGAACAGTCAAAGCAAGTGCAAAGACTCAATTCACACTCCAGATCTCATTCCATAACAATTCGCAGCAAATATTAGTGAATTAAGATTTAATTCAGCATGTCAACTGCAACTAAAGTTCAATTCAACAACACCAGTGCAAATTCATGAAGTTTAATAGAATTCATAGGTTAATTAGAGCATGATTCATTTCTTCATGAATTATGTCAATTGCACTTCATCTCATTGTCTAAATAGAGCATTCATCCATCGGAACCCTAAGACATCACAAGTTTAGCCAGAAGAACTCATCCTCATGTCGTGATAATCAATATGCAACATTAAACAATTCATCTTCATAAAATTGGAAACTTTTACCAATTAAACACAAGAGAATTGTTCAAGCTTCCTTAATTGAGAAGAGAATTCCAGTAATCGATCTAAAAATTCTATCAGAATCGAAATCAAAGCTAAAATTCTAGAGAGTGAAAATCTAGATAGAGAAAGTTAGAGATAGAAAATTTCCCGCTCACAAGTTTCTAAAATAATTTCCGGATCCAAAAGTCAAAAGTCCCCTAATAATTGCAAAATCCCTCTATTTATAGAGGTCTAAAGCTTAATATATACGCAACCGTAAACTAAGCACTAAATTATAGAAATGCCACTGGGAGGAATAAACGGTCCACAATAAGCACGTGCACAAAGCTCCATGTCAGCAACCTTTCCAGCTTTCCATGCCATTGAGCCAGCATCATCCACGTTTCCATTTCATCCTTCACGCCTCCATGCCAGACCAAATGCGCCTTCATAGTCTGCACAAATCAAAAGGAAGAGTTCAACACTTAGAAAAAATCTTGGAGAAAAAACTTAAGCAAATACATGCGGCGGCCGCCCGCTCACATTCCATTTTCATTGGGCGGCTGTCCCATGAAACATTTTCATGGGGCGGACACAGTTTGTTGTGCACAGGTGAAAGTGTGAGTGTGCAAGCGTTGTGCTTGTAGTGTGCATGTCGTGTGTGGTGCTTGTAGTGCTTGTGCATGTGTGGAGTGCTTGGTGTATGCATGCAAGTGTGGAGTGCATATGCCTTAGTGTAGTTGACAGCCTAAAGTCGTATCAGCTCAATTTTACCCTAAACACTAATGTAGTAGCGTAAGTAGGGATCGTATCCACAGGGAAGGCTTGGGCCAAGAATCTCAATGTTTGCTCACAGAAATGCCACGAAAGAAATAAAACTAGACACTAACTAGTAAAGAATCAAATGCAACAAATGAAATGTAGAAAACAGTAAGAGAGTGGATGCTCTAGGCCATGATTGCAATTCTCTTGACACACAAGTAGAACAATGAGGAGATCTCTATTGCCCAGGAGGCTAGCTAACACTTAGCATGACGACCACAGTGTTTTCTATACTCCTTAACATTCCACTTTTCCCATGGCGAGGCCTAAGTAGAACGGATTCAACCCGCAATGCCTCAACTCTCCAAAGTTAGCAAATCTAGCATGCAATTCCTACGGTATCCCATGGCGAGGCCTGACCTAGGACCTAGAGTGTTTACTTACTTTAGAAAGTTTCTTCTCACTTTTTCCTAACAACTCAATGATTCTTCACCGGCATGGCACCGCATCTCAAATCATGATTCAAGCAGAGCAAGTGGAAGACTCAATCATCATACATTTAGTCTTCATTTCATGCAATTCTCACAGATATTGGTAAATCTCACTTCAACTCAGCATGGCGACCACAATCAAAATTCAATTTATTCAATAAAAGTGTGAATTCATGAAACTCAACAAGATTTAATCATTAAAATCACATATGATTTCATCCCTAAGAAATTATGTCAATTGCATAGCATTGCATAGTCTAATTATACATTTAACCGGTTGAAATTCTAGAACATGAGAGATCTAACCATAGAACTCTATTACCAATTCACGATCAACAATTTGGAACTTGAAACAATTCATTTTCAATAAATGGAAAGAGTTTACCAATTGAATTCTTCCAAGAGCTTCCTTAATTGATATGAGAATTACAATGATCGGAGCAAATCTTTGATCGGAATAGAAAATGGAGCTCAAAAGATAGAGAGAGAAACTAGAGAGAGAAAGTAGATCTTCAAATGAATTCCCGCTCTCCAGCTCTCAAAAGTTTGTTACAAAATGTAAAATCTAACTAATGGATGAAAAATAATAGTCTCCGGGATCTCCCAGTCTCCTTTACACATCAGCTACCTTCCCTATATATAGAGTTGGGAAAACGTAACTAATAGGCAACATAAAATGTACAAAGTATTACATAAGTGTCTTCCTTCAAGAGATATCAAAAATCAGCAAAAATCTTAAAATCCAAAGTGGAAGATCACAAGCCAGCTCCAGCGCCTTTGAGCTATCAGACGTGCGCCTCCAGTCTAGCTTCAACGCCTTCAAGCTCCTGAAAAACAAGCCTCCAAACTCCGCTTCTAGCTTACTCTCTGCCTAGCAACATCGCGCCTTCATAAGGATGCTAAAACGCGCCTTCGATCTCCAACCTCTGCACCCGCTTGATGTTTCGCGCCTTCTAGCCTTCCGCTTTCACGCCTTTACCTCACCTGTGCACCACAGTAGCAACACTTAGTCTATTTTTAAAGCCACAAGAAAGAAAACACACAATTGCACTACGAGACCTCGTAGTGCAAATTTTTGCCAGATTGTTGCCCACAAAATTTCGTGGGCAAAATTTTCCAATTTTTTTCTCTTCCACGAGATTTCGTGGAGTAATTTTTACCCCTTTTTCCTCCCACAAAGTCTCGTGGAGTAATTCCTACCATGGCTGCCCATTTTCTTCCTTTTCCAAGTTGTGTCTAAGTGTGAAGTTTGTTGTACAAAGAGTGCATGAGTGGTGTGCCACGGTGACGTGCCAAGTGAATTGTGCAAGTGTTTGTGCCAAAGTGAACGAGTGGTGTGCCAAGGTGCCAATGTTGCAAAAGTAATGTGTAAAAATGAGTAAACGTGCCATGCACAAACTGTGTGAATGTGGTACTAATATGCATATAGTTCGTGTGTTGTGAATGCTTGGTAGGATGAATGCATAAGTGTGGCAAAATATGGCCAAGTGTTTGGCAAAGTGTGTGGCAAGACTCGGCATCGTGCTTGGCAAGGTTGATGTGCCAAGTTGGCAAGGTCTTGGCAACGTTGGCTTGGCAAAGCTTTGGCAAGACAAGTGTGTGTCCTAGTGTTCATTCCAGCACCAAGCTCCACTTCCATGCCAGATTCATGTGTCTTAGCCTCTGAATTAGACCCCGTGGTACGCATAAAAGTTCTATCTAATCCTGTTAGCTTTCCACCAGTTTAAGAATTAGCATCATTGGGTACCTGTAACTCAAGATATACACATTTTGTCAAACTGTGGCAATGAACTTTAACACAGAAATCCTGAACGTAGCAATCTTAAAGAAGCCCCCGTTTCTCATGCTTACACACAGAATTAGAAAATAGTTAAAACACAAGAACTGTAGTGCACCCAAAGGGCTTTCCAGAACATGAAAGATCTCATCATGCGGACAAGAATTGAAAGAGTTATACTCAAAACAAATTGCACCAACATTCTGCCAAAACCCTAAATTGGCCGAAATGCACTTTTGAGTCCCTTCATTTTTCCTTTACCATTTTCTACTTCATTTACCCTCATTTTTGCTCTTTTGTTTTGCACCATTTGATCATTATCAACTTTCCACCACATATATGCATAAAGCAACACAATGCACCACATATTTATATGAAAATCAAGACAAAAGCCAAGTTAAATAGCACATATAAGTTGGTATAAAACCAACTTATCAAATTCCCCCACACTTGAGCTTTTGCTTGTCCTCAAGCAAAGACACAAAATATCATTTAAACTCAATCACAACAACTTGCCACACACACACCCTGCGTTGAACTCTTGATAGAAACAACTTTCCTTTCCATTTCAACTTAATTCACACTAACTTGCTTCTAAGCAAATTGTACACTCAAAACTCATTTTCATCACCCGTATCTAACACATTGTTCATCCATCCACAATGGCCACATCCTAGTTCATCAAAACATTTTTCCACACAAGAATTCATTCCAAGGTTTCTGGCACCAAGCCTTCAGATTTCAGCACAAATTATCAACTAAGCACAATGAATAAAGACCAACATGCCACGCGTGCTAGTGTGTGCTGAGGAACATGGACTTCATCTATTCCCTTGCTATACACCATCTAGTTGTCTCACTCATTCAATACAAGCCTATCTCCTTAGCCACACTCATGAACATGTAGTCACAAGATGCATGGTATCCTATGCGCACACAGCTCTATGGGACATTGCCCTTATTAAGCACATTAGTGCATTTGTGATACTCATTGGTACCATTTGCCAGGGTATTTTGGCTATTTTTTCCCTTTAATTATTTGCCAGGTTCTTGTGGCTTTTTCCTTCCCAGGTGCCAAAAGGCTTTTTCTTCCATGTCTTCTCTTATGCATGCACATGTTCATAAGAGTTTCAAGTTGATTAACATGCACGAACTCTGGAAACATCCAGACAAATGCATAGCAAGAAGAGTATGCTTCCATACACATCCCTCCTGTGTCATTTAGTTTTGCATGGCATATCTATCTTACCTTAACATCGGGCTTTAGCCAGCAAAATGTACCAATTTCTTCAAACTTAGGACCAGAAACAAAAATTTTCACATGCAAACTCAAAAAGATTTAAGTGATGAACTTGAATTAAGCCATAGTGAACTAAGAACAAAGTTTCAAATACATGTGTGATATTAACTTTATAGTCCACACACTCAAACTTTTGTCACCCTCCTCAACACACACCAACACTAACACCCTATTCCATTGACACACAACACAACTCGTGCTCACCAAAGCCATCACTTATTCACAAAGTTCAAAAATTTCACCAAAAACATTCAAAATGAAAATGTGCACAAAATTTGCACAAAAAAATGAAAAACACAACATATACCAAGTATAATATGCAAAAACTCAAAATAACACAGCAAAACTTAAAAGTAACATACTTTGCATCACATAGTACAAAAGAAATTTACATAACAAAAAGTAAGCATATCAGGTCGAAAAGACACAAATCATAGCAATCATTCCCTCCCCCACACTTAAAACTTACATTGTCCTCAATGTAAAGTAAAAATAGGTTTAGGAACCCTCTGGTATTGATATATCATGAAATCCAATGCTTGCTTGGTATAGTGTCCTTGTTTGAAGTTCTTTATTGCATAAAAAATCCCATGATTAAAAACCACGGTGGTGTAAAATTTTACAACTAAGAACACTAAATGGCACATGCACAATCATGCTTGAAAAGTAAGACAAAAGGATTATGTGCATTGCGGGAGTGGGTCATGACTCCACTCCCCCACACTTAGCCTCTTGTGAGCATGGCCAATTTCCCTCGCAACTTCCTTCTGGGATGCCTACATCACGAGTGGCCTTGGTGAGTATAAGCAAAGAAGCAAACTAACAAAACACGTAGAAAACCAAAAACTAAAGAAAAGGTAAAAGATCAAGAAGAAGTTCTGGGTTTTGAAGTCTCCAGCTAGACTTTATTCATGTAACTTTCTTCTTCAAGAATCGGAATAACCCTCTCTGTACCAGAAAAATGATAATTCAACAATACTCATTATCCTCCAGTATGGCACTTGTAAAATAGTGGCAAAGAGGTGCTTGAGCTCATGCATATGGGAAGCAATCTCTACAAATTTAATTTCGAACCACTGAGGCTCCCCCATTGTAGGCACGTCTTTTACTTCTTCTTCCATTGGAAACACATCATTTACTTCTCCCACCATACTAACCATTTCAATCCTGCAAGGCTCAACCAAGGGTTCTATATCCATGGTCTCAACAAAACCATCAGAAAATTCAAAACCACCAGTAAGTTCAAAAATGAATGTCTCAAACTCACAGTCATTCAAAATGTTAACATCTTTAGCAGCTAGACTAATGTCGACATTTTCATTAGCAAGTTCAACATTATCTCGATTCATGATATCACAATGTTCATCAATATATGACTCTATGCAATTTATCAAGTCATCAAGAAAAGTTACATTCAGAGAATAACAATCAGCATCATCAAGTATAGCATGGCACTCATTGTCATTGTCATTCAAAATGTTAACATCTTTATCATCAAAACTAACATTGGGAAATTCTTGAGGCTTTTCTTTCTCAAAAACACAACAAGCATTATCATCAACTAATAAGAGTATCTCACTTTGCACTTCTTGTGAGTCACCATTTAGACACTTAGATTCATTGACCATTTCAAAAATTGGTGCCTCAACCAGAGTTTCAAACAATGTGTTAACACTCTCATTAACAAATGCAACATTTTTCTCCTTTAGGAAATCACATTGATCTTCAAGAAGTGACTCTATACAATTCACAAAGCTATCAAGAGGAAAAACATATAAAGCAAGGCAATCAACATCATTTGACTCATTGAATTCCATAAAATTCATGCAAGATTCCACTTTAGACACATTTTCCAACTTAGTAACATGGCAACTTAGAACACGAGAGTCATCAGTATCAAGATCACTAAAGAAGCCATCATCTTCCACATCAAAGTGCACATATTCATGCTCAAAAGAATCAGCAACAAAGCACTCATGTACACTACCCCCAAAACTTGTAGACTCCTCCTCCCTTAGACACTTTAAGCCACAATCAACATTAGCATGCATATCAAAATGATTGTCCTCATGAATGAGAGGTGTACCTTATGAGTGGTATTGTGCATCTAAAGTTGGTGTCTCAATTTGTTCCCATAGGTTGCTTATTAAAGCGTTAATTCGATCAAACCTTTCTTGTCGCCCTTGAAGCTCTTCTTCCAGTTGAGCGAACCTTATTTCATTTCTATCAATTCTCTCCAAAACTTGAGACAACATGTTTTCTATTTTTGCCTCTTCTCTGAGATCACACTCATTGCTTTGTTGTTGGTAATACCATTGCTCTCCTTTTGGTAAGCCTCTGTCAAGTTTTTCCATAAGTTGAGAAAACATGTCCTCCACAGGAAGCTCTTGTGTCCCAATGTGGTGTGAGTTGTTTCTTTGTGCTTGATTTTGCCATTGCCTTTCAAATGGTGGTGGAGAGAAGTCCTCGTACCATATAGACATGCTTGGGTACTTGTGCAATACTCAATTACAGTTAACATCAATGTCCTGCACTTGACACAAATACACCAAAGCAGGCAACAAAACGCGAAAACTACAAAATGCAACAAAAGTTACCAAAATAAAAAATACCAAGACTACTAAACTACACAAGAAAAGAAAACAGAGCAAATCAAAATTCAAGAAACCGTGCCTTCCCCGGCAGTGGCGCCAAAAATTGATAGCCTAAAGTCGCATCAGCTCAATTTTACCCTAAACACTAATGTAGTAGCGTAAGTAGGGATCGTATCCACAGGGAAGGCTTGGGCCAAGAATCTCAATGTTTGCTCACAGAAATGCCACGAAAGAAATAAAACTAGACACTAACTAATAAAGAATCAAATGCAACAAATGAAATGTAGAAAATAGTAAGAGAGTGGATGCTCTAGAGTAATTCCACCAGTTGAAAGCACATTCGGCCATGATTGCAATGCTCTTGACACACAAGTAGAACAATGAGGAGATCTCTATTGCCCAGGAGGTTAGCTAACACTTAGCATGACGACCACAGTGTTTTCTATACTCCTTAACATTCCACTTTTCCCATGGCGAGGCCTAAGTAGAACGGATTCAACCCGCAATGCCTCAACTCTCCAAAGTTAGCAAATCTAGCATGCAATTCCTACGGTATCCCATGGTGAGGCCTGACCTAGGACCTAGAGTGTTTGCTTACTTTAGAAAGTTTCTTCTCACTTTTTCCTAACAACTCAATGATTCTTCACCGGCATGGCGACCGCATCTCAAATCATGATTCAAGCAGAGCAAGTGGAAGACTCAATCATCATACATTTAGTCTTCATTTCAAGCAATTCTCACAGATATTGGTAAATCTCACTTCAACTCAGCATGGCGACCACAATCAAAATTCAATTTATTCAATAAAAGTGTGAATTCATCAAACTCAACAAGATTTAATCATTAAAATCACATATGATTTCATCCTTAAGAAATTATGTCAATTGCATAGCATTGCATAGTCTAATTATACATTTAACCGGTTGAAACTCTAGAACATGAGAGATCTAACCATAGAACTCCATTACTAATTCACGATCAACAATTTGGAACTTCAAACAATTCATTTTCAATAAATGGAAAGAGTTTACCAATTGAATTCTTCCAAGAGCTTCCTTAATTGATATGAGAATTACAATGATCGGAGCAAATCTTTGATCAGAATAGAAAATGGAGCTCAAAAGCTAGAGAGAGAAACTAGAGATAGAAAGTAGATCTTCAAATGAATTCCCGCTCTCCAGCTCTCAAAAGTTTGTTACAAAATGTAAAATCTAACTAATGGATGAAAAATAATAGTATCCGGGATCTCCCAGTCTCCTTTACACATTAGCTACCTTCCCTATATATAGAGTTGGGAAAACGTAACTAATACGCAACATAAAATGTACAAAGTATTACATAAGTGTCTTCCTTCAAGAGATATCAAAAATCAGCAAAAATCTTAAAATCCAAAGTGGAAGATCACAAGCCAGCTCCAGCGCCTTTGAGCTATCAGACATGCGCCTCCAGTCTAGCTTCAACGCCTTCAAGCTCCTGAAAAACACGCCTCCAAACTCCGCTTCCAGCTTACTCTCTGCCCAGCAACATCGCCGCCTTTATAAAGATGCTAAAACGCGCCTTCGATCTCCAACCTCTCCACCCGCTTGATGTTTCGCGCCTTCTAGTCTTCAGCTTTCACGCCTTTACCTCACCTGTGCACCACAGTAGCAACACTTAGTCGATTTTCAAAGCCACAAGAAAGAAAACACACAATTGCACTACGAGACCTCGTAGTGCAAATTTTTGCCAGATTTTTGCCCAAGAAATTTCTTGGGCAAAATTTTCCAATTTTTTTCTCTTCCACGAGATTTCGTGAAGTAGTTTTTACCCCTTTTTCCTCCCACGAAGTCTCGTGGAGTAATTCCTACCATGGCTGCCCATTTTCTTCCTTTTCCAAGTTGTGTCTAAGTGTGAAGTTTGTTGTGCAAAGAGTGCATGAGTGGTGTGCCAAGGTGACATGCCAAGTGAATTGTGCAAGTGTTTGTGCCAAAGTGAACGAGTGGTGTGCTAAGGTGCCAATGTTGCAAAAGTAATGTGTAAAAATGAGTAAACGTGCCATGCATAAACTGTGTGAATGTGGTACTAATATGCATATAGTTCGTATGTTGTGAATGCTTGGTAGGATGAATGCATAAGTGTGGCAAAATATGGCCAAGTGTTTGGCAAAGTGTGTGGCAAGACTCGGCATCGTGCTTGGCAAGGTTGATGTGCCAAGTTGGCAAGGTCTTGGCAACGTTGGCTTGGCAAAGCTTTGGCAAGACAAGTGTGTGTCCTAGTGTTCATTCCAGCACCAAGCTCCACTTCCATGCCAGATTCATGTGTCTTAGCCTCTGAATTAGACCCCGTGGTACACATAAAAGTTCTAGCTAATCCTGTTAGCGTTCCACCAGTTGAAGAATCGGCATCATTGGGTACCTGTAACTCAAGATATACACATTTTGTCAAACTGTGGCAATGAACTTTAACACAGAAATCCTGAACGTAGCAATCTTAAAGAAGCCCCCGTTTCTCATGCTTACACACAGAATTAGAAAATAGTTAAAACACAAGAAATGTAGTGCACCCAAAGGGCTTTCCAGAAAATGCAAGATCTCATCATTCGGACAAGAATTGAAAGAGTTATACTCAAAACAAGTTGCAACAACATTCTGCCAAAACCCTAAATTGTCCGAAATGCACTTTTGAGTCCCTTCATTTTTCCTTTACCATTTTCTACTTCATTTACCCTCATTTTTGCTCTTTTGTTTTGCACCATTTGATCATTATCAACTTTCCACCACATATATGCATAAAGCAACACAATGCACCACATATTTATATGAAAATCAAGACAAAAGCCAAGTTAAATAGCACATATAAGTTGGTATAAAACCAACTTATCAGTAGTGCATGTAGTATAGCAAGAGCATGCACAAGTGTAGCAAAAGTATGCATGTTGCTTGTGTTGAAGTTGTGTGCATTAGTGTAGGTGTGCTCATGCTAGCACCTATGTGGTGAGAGTGTGCTAGGTGTGCCTAAGTTGTGCATGTGGTGTGCTTGAGGAGTACATGAGTTGTGCATGAAGTTTGCAACAAGTAATGCATGTAGTGTGCTACAAGTAGTGCATGTGGTGTGCTTTGGATTCATGTATTGGTGCAAGAAGTGTGCTTGTTATGCATGAAGTGTGTGTTGTGTTGTGCATGCATGTGCATAAGTGATGTGCGGTGAGTGCTGCAACTGTGTGCTTGCATGTGCACAAGTGATGTGCGGTGAGTGCTGCAAGTGTGTGCATGCATGCATGTGCTGTGTGTGATGGATGTGCGAGGTGTGTGCATATATGTGCAGCAACTGTGTGCATGCATGTGCACAAGTATGTGCGTGTATGTGCCGCAAGTGTGTGCATGCATGTGCACAAGTGTGCAACATGTGTGTGCACGGTGTGAGGTGGATGTGTGCATGTGTTGTGTATAACATGTGGGCATCAACTTGTGTAAGATAAGCAATAAATGTGTGCATCAAACTCAGCTCAAAGGTGCTAGGAAAACACAAGCATGTACTACAAAGATATGAGATTGGAACTTTTCACCTCTCTTGGCTTTCCATATATTTAAGAATCATCAATTGTGGAGGTATATAGCTCATGATATTGGCATTCTACCAAACTGTGGCAGTGAACTCAACACTTAGAAACCGGAGTAGCGATCCCAAAGACGCCCCCGTTTATTAGACCTGCACACTGAATTGGAAGCAAGTCAAAACATAAGCATTGAAGTATACGCAAAGAGCTTTCTAGAGCATCCAAGATCTTCTCATTTGGATTAGTATTGATAAATATACACTCAATTAAATTTAAGCTATCTGTTCTGCCCAAATACAAAATACGCATGTTAAGGCATCATTGTTAAGGCATCATTCCAAGCCCTTTTTGAATTCTTTCCTTGTTCTTTAACCTCAAAAACACATTTGTCTCATTTAATCAACATTTTTGGCCTTTTTCTCTATTTTAGCACTCCAAGTTGTAACCCACATAAAATGCACAAAATGACACATAACACTACACAATTGCATGAAAAACAAGTCAAAAGCTAAGTGAAATAGCAAATATAAATCTGTATAAAATCGACTTGTCAATTTCCCCCACACTTGAACTCTTGCTTGCCTTCAAGCAAGGTCACAACAATACACTTACACAACTCTTGCTTGCCCTCAAGCGAGGTCAAAACAATACACTAGCACATAACACACATCGCAACATAGTGAACTCTTGTAGAGAAACCTGCCTATACACTTCAAGAATATTTCACACTATTATTGGATGTGAATATTTCTTATTTAACCAATTGTACTCTAGTGGTAAGGATATGCTCAATTCTTCATGGCAATCATCAAAACCAAGTTGTACTCATTTGAAGCTCTAACATAGATGTGTGAGTTGTGTGCAAAGGCTTACATACAGCTCAAGTCTCACTTATGATCAAAGCAATAGTAGAGAATGCAAATATTTTATTGTTAGTTCTTTTCAAATCCTCAACCTGTAAACACTATATAGACACAAATGCACCATCTTAAGGATCGTTGGTTGCCCTCGTTTCTTACCACTCTTTCCCCAAGGTTGTCATCTTTTAGTGCTTTACCTTCGTGTCGCACATGACATTATTTCACTAGGGTACTTCTTGGCCTTTCCAATTACTGCCTCGGGTTTTATGGCTTTTGAATTCCATTCTCACTCATGCGAATTATTCTCTTAAAATGCACACTTAGTGTGGTAGAGCAATCTCGCAGATGAGTGGTTCATAATATGTGCTTTTCGAACAATGTCCACGCATTTAGCATCCAGCACATTTCACATTGGCATAACGTTCCTTTTTTTTCCAAATCATCTCCCATGGTGCCTAAATGTCACTACAGGTTTCCAAGGATTTCTCAGCTTAATTCATGAAAATTTTAAAAAATTCTCTATTTCTCGCCTTTTCACATAAGTTCAACAATCCATCTATGTATTCCATTTTAGTGTTTGAAAACAACTATGTTAAAGTTCAAACTTTCCCACTAAAGTTTTAACTCCTACCACTTAGCGTTGAACTATCCTCACCACTAAGCTTTTTTTTATTTCAAGTTTTTAAACACACATCCAACTCCAGTGCTAGTGCGCTTTCCATGGATAGACAATTTCTTCCATAAAAATGTCAACTACACATAACTCGTGTACAACACCATCATTTTTTCACAAAATTTCAAAATATTGCAAAAAATTTAAAATTTGCACAAAAATGAAAAAAAAAACTCAACATATGTAGGGTATAACATGTAAAAGCTTAAAATAACACAACAAAACTAAAAAGTAGCATCATTTGCATCACATAGCACAAAAAAAATTCATTCAAGAAAGAAAGAAAGCATATAAAGTCCAAGAAACACAACCCATAGCAAACATTCCCTCCCCCACACTTAAAACTTACATTGTCCTGAATGTAAAGTAAAGATAGGTTTAGGAGCTCCCTGGTGTTGATATGTCATGAATTCCAATGTTTGCTTGCTGGAGCGTCATTGTACGTAGTTCTCTCTTGCATGGAAAATTTCCTACACATGGTGAAACAAAGCTTATTGAAAATCACTCACTCAAGTACGCTACATGTTGAGGCAAGGTAAACATGACTAAGAGTCATGGTGGTGTAAAAATATGCACTAGGAACACTAAGTGGCACATGTACAATTCATGCTTGAAATGTAAAATAAAGTGATTGTGTGCAGCATGGGAGTGGTCCATGGTGCCACCCCCCACACTTAGCCTCATGTGCCTCATGTACGCCTATCTTGACAAACATGAGTAGCTTAGTGAGCGTAACAAAATGCAAGAGACATAAAGATCAACTTTAACCAAAATAAGTTATTCAATATAATGTGAAAAAGAAGTAGTTCTGGGTTTCACAAGTCTCGAGATAGACTTCATTCTTTAAGCCTTCTTCTTCAAGATTCGGAATATCCATCGCTGTACCAGAAAAAAGCTCTCAAATAAACACTCTTTTCCCTCCTGTAGGGCACTTGAGGAATATTTTCAAGGAGGTGCATAGGCTCATGCACATGGGGAGCAACCTCTACAAATTTCACTTTGAACCACTGAGGCTCCCCTATTAAAGGCACCTAAATTTGCTTCTTCCACCGTACTAGGCTATGTGACCCTGCAAGGCTCAACCACGGGTGAGGCTCCCCCATTGAAGGCATCTCGTTTACTTCTTCCACCGTACTAGGCTCTGTGACTCTGTAAGGCTCAACCACGGGTTGGACATCCATGGTCTCAACAAACTCATCAGTGAGTTCAAAAATGGAAGCATCAATAAAGCAATTCTCCATCATGCTAGCTATGTCATGATGAATTATCACATCTTCATCATCTAGATGAACATCAGTAAGCTCAAAAATAGATGCATCAACAAAGCAATTTTCCACCATGTTAGCTATGTCATTAAAAATTTGCACATCTACATCATCTGGACTAACAAAAGGAATTTCTTGAGTCTTTTTTTTTTTTGTTAACAACACAAAAAACATTATGATCAATTAACAAGGGTATCTCATTCTGCGCTTTTTGTGAGTCACCATCTAGACACTTAGATTATTCACCGTTTCAAGAATTGGTGCCTCAACAAGAGTCTCAACCAATATGTTAACATTCTCACTAGCAATCGCAATATTATCTTCATTCAAGATATCACAATGATATGCTTCCTGTAAGGTATGTTCTACTAACACTTCATCTTGTATTTCAATAACTTCATCTTGAATTTCAAAGACTGACTCATCTAAAACACAACATTCTACTAGGTTTGCAATCTCATAAATAATCATGCAAGCTGCATCATCTAACTCTACATTAGAAACTTCCTCATTGCATGCATTCAATTCTTCAACAAAAATGCAACCACATTTCACATCTTCATCAATCACATGCATGTTCCATGCTATGTCTCTAATTGCAAAACAAGGTTCTACATGCCTGGGATGCTCCATAGCATAATTGACATAAAAAACAACTTGCTCATTATTGATTCTAAATGTTACCATTTTGCTTCTCACTCCGATTAATTCATCTCCAGTGGCAAAGAAAGCTCTACCGAAAATAATAGGTACCTCAGGGTCCTCCTCCATGTCTAGCACAGTGAAGTCAACTGGTAGTGTGAATTTGTCAACCCTCACCAACATGTCTTCTACCATGCCTGTGGGCTTCACTAAAGATCTATCTGAAAGTTGTAATGTGACAGTCACAGGACGTATCATTCCACCAAGACCCACATTTATAGCAATGGAGAGGGGCATCAAGTTGATTCCGGCACCAAGGTCACACAGTGCCTTTTCGAAGTATCTTGTGCTTATCCTGCAAGGAATGGTGCAACTACCTGGATCTTTCAATTTGGGAGGTAGATTATGCACCACCCTTGTTTGACAGCATTCAGTAAGCATCATTGGAGCTTCACACTAAAGAATTTGCTCTTTATTGGAGATGAGATATTTAAGAAATTTGCACTACTACAAATTGAGCCTGTAGCAACACTTTAGAGGCAACACTTATAAATATATTGCAATAGAATGAAATTTTACTAAAGTTGCAACTATTTAAAATAAGTGTTGCCTATATAAGTCTAATGCAACACTTTTTAAAAAGTGTTACAAGAGTTGTAATATAAGTGTTGCAATTATTATAAGAACATGCAACACTTTTTAAGAAGTGTTGCCTAATTTAAAATAATATTTATATAATATATGTAATACTATAAAATATTACAGTCCGATTAAAATTTAATATTGTTTTTTTAATTTTTATGAATTGTCAAAAAAATATAATTTGAATAGAATAGATTATTTTATGACAGTGTAGCTAATGTTTGTATCTAACTGTTATAAAAAAATTCATTAGTTAGTTTTATATTTAAAAGGTTATATTTATGTTGTAGAAAAACTTAATATGTAATTACAAAGTTAATACAAAAATTTGTAATAATACATTTTTGTTTCAGATTCAAACTATGCACAATTATCTAGTTATAAAATTAAAATAAATAAAACTAGATATAACTTACATTTTTGTTTCACATATAAATTATGTACAACTATTTGATGATAAAATAAAAAGAAGAGCAAAATGCCAATTTGGTCACCAAACTGTACCAAATTAGTACTTTTAGTCACCGAACTATTTTTTCAGCCGAAATGGTCACTAAACTACTTTTTATTAGCGAAGAAAGTCCCTCCATCCATTTAAGTCGTCTGAGCTAACGGAAATACGATCACATGATTTGCACACATGTATTTATAGGGATAAAATTGTCTAACAAAATTTTATCTCATTAAAAAAAATAGCACTCTGTCCTAGAAAGAGTGATATATAGGAAAAGGATATGTGAGCCTGGTGGCAACTCTATCCATTGCCTCTTTCCCTTCAGAGATTATGCTCCAGGTTCCTGTCCTTCTTTCTTCTCCCTTCTTGATTTTCTTGCAAATTGGTTCAATTTTGATTTTATCTTGGCTTGCCATGATTTCTTTTTCTTAATCTCTAAGGCTTCACATCTACGGTGTTTGTCGTCGTTGTCCAGAAACGCTGCTATTGAATCTGATCTTTCAAGTTTCAATTTTGGATCACAAACAAATTCATCGTCGATTACCAACAAGCTCATCCATTGTGAAACTTGAATTTCTCAAATCAAATTACTCGAACAATGATTCTTGATTTCTTCTTTAAACCCAAATTACTCAAAACTACTAATCGAATTACTCAAATTGGCTCTGTTCTTTCTTACCTTAAGTTGCTGCCACGATTGTGTTTTAGATTTTTCAAAATTGTTTGAATAAAAAAAATTAGGTCTTGTTCTTATACTTGTTCTTGTTATGGTTGATGACAAGAACTAAGTCGGTTGTATGCTCCAAATTTGTTGTCGCCGCCACTGTCGCTGTCGAAACTAGTGAAAGCCGGCAAAACACAATGTACAGCGGCCGATCGAGGCTATGAGCAACAAAACAAATCAAGTCCGCAACCTCCTGAGAGCCCTAGGGTTACCACTGATATCTTTCTTATTTTTCCTCTTAAATTCCTCAAAAAACAGAGTTATAGTTTTGAGCAAAAAGTGAAAGAATGTTGGAAGGAATGCCAATATTAACCCAATGAAGGCCGAAAAGACACATAATGATGGGGGTATACTGTTAGTGTGAATTTCATAGAGGCCTAAAACTCCCATCTTTGTGGTATTTGCTACTCATAATGCATTGAATATTCATCTGTACTGCCATATATATTCTGTAATATGTTATCTTTTTATACTGCAGATAATTGCAAAAAGAGCACAAGTAATGTGTCTGCTTCTACCAAGCCTATGTTGCCCAAGAGTGAAATAAAAACTAATGAAGGCGCTAACTATGTTATCATCAATGACAATATAACCGAGAAGAAGAGTTGTAAAAAGAGTGATGCCACAAGGAATTTACTTTTGGATAGTACATTATTTGTTAATCTTGCTGATGAGCTCTTTAACATCCAAGTATGTCAACCTATACATTCACATACAACTGGCTTTCATGATTACGGAACAACTAACATTAAAGCCTTACTAGAATGTGCAAAAGAGTTGCAGTTCATCCAATGCAAAATGTTTTCGGTAAGGAATCAAAAATCCACATCTCCCTTGATCGATTGGTGAATGAGATTTGTGATGGAATTGAGTATTCGAGAAGCTACTATAAGCTTGCTGATAAGTGGCTCGTCGTGCATAAACTAGAAACAGTGCTTGAAAAAGATATGTGGAGCAAAGGAGTGGTGAATGGAGCATGGGATTTGGGTTGGAGGAAAGGATTCACTCAAGATGAAATTGATCAAGTAGTTGTTGACATAGAGTAGAAAATTTTGAGTGGGTTAATTGAGGATGTGCTCATAGATGTTGCATTTTAATTCCTTGTGCAAAATTCAGCACTGGAGTTAGTGGTTCGTGTTCTTTTCTGTAAATAATACAACACTAACTGATAGGTGATGTCGAGTTGTCGCGGCTCGTCAATTTATCCTATTTCACTAACTATAGTAGTAGTGAGCAAGGTATCGTATCCACAGGGAAAATGAGGTATCAAGAAATTTGTTATTGCTCTAGCAGTAGTCACAATGGTAATCTCAAGTAATAAAATAAAAAGGAACTCACAAGATAAAATCAATTGCAAAATGAAACTATCACAAGATAAACACTAAGAAGTAAAAAGGAAAGCTCTCACTAGATTGAAACAAATAATCTAAGGTTTCTTCCGGGTGAATACAACTTATCAGCACAGTACTACTAACATATCAATAGAGGAGAAGAACAACCAGGAGACCTAATCACAGTTGACATGGCCACCACACTATAACCCTAGCCTCCCATCACCATCCTATCCTATGGTGAGGCCTAAGGATGGTGAATAGAACTTATAGTCTTCTCAATTCTCTACCCGAATTACTCAAGCAACTATCTCCTAGAATCTCCCATGGTGAGGCCTGATTCTAGCTTGTAAATTTATCATTCAAGTTAGAAAATCTCTTATCACCTTGTTCTCACAACTTCACAATCTAAGAGCTTCCTATAGTGAGGCCTAGCTCTAAGACATGTACAAATGCAATCAGGTTTAAGAACTCTTGCACTCTCTGGTTCTCATTCATGAATTCTTAGCCGAATCTTATGAATTAAGATTCAACTCACCATGATGACCGCAATCAAATCTCATTTCAACAAATTCAGATCAAAAGCATGAACTTAACAAGTTTACAAATTCACTCAAAAGAATGTTGTATTTCTCCTCTTAGATTGTTAATTATACTGCACTTTACCAATTCAACCAAGCATTCACCCATTAGAAACCTAGATTATCATACAATTAGCCACAATACTCCATTTCCAATTCACGATCAACAAATTGGAAGACTAAACAGTTCATTTCATCAATTGGAAGAGTTTACCAATTAAGATGTCTTAAAAGCTTCCAAATGTCAAAAGGATTGTGAATTGTCTTCTCAATTGCAAGGAGATTTACAATAACTGGAACAATTCCTCGATCGGAATCCAAAATGGAGCTTTAAGAGCTAGAGAGAGAAACTAGAGAGAGAAAGTAGATCTCACAAATTTATTTCCGCTCTCTCTAGATCAAAAGTTGGTTACCAAAATAAAATCCTAACTAATGGATGAATTAATTGTCCAGGGATCCTCTTTTACACATTCGCTACATCTCCTATATATAGAGTTATGAAAATGTAACTAATACGCAACCGTAAAATATCTACATTATTACAAAAGTGTCCTTGAATAGAAAGACCAAAAATTAGCCTAAGATGTGAAAATTCGAAGATGAAGAACAACTCCAGCAATCCAGCGCCTTCAGGCTATCGCAAATCACGCCTTCCACTCGCTCCTCAGCTGCCCAGCGCCTTCAGGCTGCTTCGCTTCACGCCTTCCTCTCTGAATCTCCAGGTGCACGAATCAGAACATCCCAGCGCCTTCGAGCCTGGGATCTTCACGCCTTTAACGGCACCGCGAACCTCCAAGCAGTCTAGCCTTTACGAAGTCACGCCTTCTCGCCCCGGGGATTCACGCCTCCATCAGCTTGCCATAACCTGGAAATTCAGAACCTAAACACTTAGAAAATTTCTTCCTTCTTCAAACAAGAACAAAGTTGGAAACCCAACACAAAGCTAATTTCTGCTCACTCAAAAACACTTCAAAACTGGAATACCTAGCCAAATTCTTGCTCTCTCAAGACCCTTCACAGCTAGAGAAGAACACAAAGCTATGTTTGTGCAAAAGGGAACTCTAAATACTAAGAATCAAGAATGGAGTGCAAAGTGTTTTTGTGAAATTGGAAGAACACATGTGGAAGGCATCTTCAATCCACCAGGAATTGGAGCAATGAAATGCACACACACCTGCGATGCATCGCTACGATGCATCGCAGTTCACACAACACAAAGCTGCGATGCATCGCAAGGATGCATCGTATCACACACTCTTTATACCCATGATGCATTGTAAGGATGCATCGTGGTTCAATTCAGCCTTCACTACGATGCGTCGCAAGGATGCATTGTAGTGTTGTGCTCGTGTGCTGAGTGCTGAGTGCTGAGTGTATTCTGTGAGGTGAAATGTGTGAGCTTGAGTGAAGAGTGAACATAGTGTGAGTAAAATGAGAACAACTAAAACCAATTGCCCAAACGTCAAGCTGAAAATGCAATAGCCATATTTCCATGAAACTTATAAGCTGAAATGTGAATTATGCAAGAATGCTAAAGTGGATGTGTTTGTGAAATGTGTGAAACAGCAAGAGTGATTGTGCTTCTGAGGATTTGTTGTGAATTGTATGTGTAAATCCATCGTAGTGTAAATTCTGTGTGTGTGCAAATGCATCGTAGTGTAATCTAGCTGAATGTGCAAATGCACCACGATGAGATCGTGGTGTAATTTTCAGCTCAAAGTGTCCAACTGCTCAGCTACTTCCAACATATATTCGAATATGATGCAATGGGACTTTGGGAAAACTTAAAACACGAACGTTGTAGCCTCAGATCTCAGCTTTCCATAGCATTTTGAATTACTCAAATCGGAGCTCAGACCAAAGAGTTATGACCAAAATACTGAGACCTGGCAGAGAATGAAATTAACACTACGATGAGATCGTAGTGTTATTTCTCAAGATCTTTATACATTACAGCTTACTCTCTTTCTTAGCCACAATCCACTCGTTTCCATTTCGATTTAGAACTTGGAATCAACATGAGAGTTTTAAATCTTCCTCTTATCTCTACAATGGTTTAAGGCACAACATCAAAGGATGTCTAGAGCTCAAGTTATTAACAATTAACCAAACTATGGCAACATAAACTCATGAAACCCTAATTGCACATTTCGCAAAGAAGCCCACATTTCAAAGCATTACACACAGAATTGGCAAACAGTGAAAACATAAGAATCAAAGTGCACTCAAAGAGCTTTTCAAAACATCAAAGAACTCACCAATTGGCTTAGAATTGAAGGAGTTATGCTCGAATGAAGTTCATTAATCAAAACTGCCTAAACCCCATTCTAACCTAGAGAGCACATTTCGGTTTTTCCCAAAATTCTCACTCACCATTCTAGCCCTTTTTAACTCTCTCCTTATCATTTAGTATCAAACACACATTTGCCTCATTTTAACAGCATTTTTGGTCCTTTTTAACCATTTTAGCACTTCAAGTTGGATATCACTTTAATGCACAAAATAGCACATAAATGCATGAAAACACAAGACAAAAGCTAAGTGATTTAACACATATAAGCTGGTATAAAACCAACTTATCAATAGGACCTGGAGAATTTGTTAACTTGGTCCTTGATAATTCTTGAGTTGTACTATGCTATATCGAGTATTGACTTTTAGGTTCATAGTTCAGTGCAAAATGCATCTCGTAGTTGTACGTTTGTTAGTTGTAAGGCTACAAAAAGTGTTTTGTGATGACAACAGTTTTGAACCTTTTTACTTTGAATGTTACTGCAATTGTTTTGACTTGATATTTCATTTGGAGACTATTTATCTGCAATAGCTGCAATCTTGTAATTCCCCACAATATTCTCTGTTGCTAATTGTGGAAATATTGCATTAACAAATGCTCTGCTAATACTTCTTGATCCCTCTAGTGGAAGAAGCACGAACTGGATTTGAATCCACTGGGAATACAACCAAATATTTGACACTCTATTAGTTTAACCTTTTCTTTCTGAATTCCAACAAAACATTCCATTGTTGCATAATTCTGACAGCAACAAAACAAAAATCGAATAATTGTTTTTCCTCTTCAATTCTGGTTCATGCTGTCCTTAGCCGACCAACTTATTAGCTGAAGTAGCCAAATGCACAACGAAGGGAGCGTTCTGTATAAACCAGAGACAGCAAATCGCTAACATTGGCTTGGCGCATTTTTTGACTTGTGTATCCAAATGATACAATAGTCTGAGTCATGCATGTCCAAAGTAGTTTGCATTTCTCAGTGAGTGTTGAGACCAAATTTGCCACAATTTATCATGGCTGCAGGCTTCAATGGCTTGGAAATGGTTTCGTTCACTCCATAACATTACATGTGGACTCAATTCCATGCACTTAAAATATGAAATCAATAGAATCAACTCGTGATAATTTTACTGATGAGGAAGCTGTATTTGGAGATTCATTCGACTAATATATAGCCTTTGTAACATTCTATCGCATTGGTACTAATATTTTAAAACACTTTTGCTCAATATATGCATGACTGAGCATCAATTTTTACAACTACAAGAAGAAGAACTAGTACTCCCAATATTTAGGAAGAGGCTCCCTTAAAGAGGAGAAAATTTAGAGTCTCTAAAGCAAAATAAACAAAAGTTCCTTTTGAATGAGTGAAGAAACAACCAAAATTTGACCGAACCACACATTGCCATCCACACCCATATATCTTGTCAAACTCTTGCGGATTCAAAAACAGAAAACCCCCATTTATTATTCAGATTAGAAACAAATTAATCATCACTTTTTATGTCAGTCAGAGCAAAACAACACTAGTACTTCACCTTCTTGATGTGGGCTGCTATGGAAGTAGAATCTGTGACATCATAAATATCTAGAGCTTCAGAAGCAGAAGCCATAGCTTGAATGAAATTTTTTTTTATTCAAAACAATTTTGAAAAATCTAAAACACAACCGTGGCAGCAACTTAAGAAAAGAAATAACAGAGTCAATTTGAGTAATTCGAGTTTTGAGTAATTTGGGTTTATAGAAGAAATCAAGAATCATTGTTTGAGTAATTTGATTTGTGAAATTCAAGTTTTATAGTGGAAGAGCTTGTTGGTAATCAACGATAAATCTGTTTGTGATCCAAAATTGAAACTTGAAAGATCAGATTCAATAGCGGCGTTTCTGGACAATGATGACAAACACAGTAGATGTGAAGCTTTAGAGATTAAGAAAAAGAAATCACGGCAAGCCAAGATAAAATCAAAATTGAACCAATTTGTAAGAAAATCAAGAAGGGAAAAGAAAGAAGGACAGGAGAACCTCTAGGGTAATCTCTAAAAGGAAAGAGGCAATGAAAAGAGTTGCCACTAGGCCCACATATCACTCTTTCCTATATATCACTCTTTTTAGGAAAGAGTGTTATTTTTTTTAATGAGAATAAAATTTTGTTGGAAAATTTTATCCCCATAAATAAGCGTGTGCAATCGCGTGATCGTATTTCCATTTACTCAGATGGCTTAAATGGATGGAGGGACCTTTTTCGCTAAGAAAAAGTAGTTTAGTGACTATTTCGGTTGAAAAAATAGTTCGATGACTAAAATTACTAGTTTGGTACAGTTTGACGACCAAATTAGCATTTTGGTCTAAAAAGAAAAAAAATTGATAAAACGTAAATCTTTGACACTTTTCTGCCAAAACACCTCCACACCTTCTCAGAGTTCTAGCGAAAGAAATCAAGAGCCACAAAACAAGATCTTTCAATTTTAACGAAATTCTTCCCAAATATTTACTACTCAATCTCTAACATCTTACTAACATCTAGGAGGAAAAATCACCACAATTTAGGATTCAAAAACCCTTATTTGAGCAAGCCGTAGGCCAAAAAGTCAATTTTTTTGTAGAATTGTGAAAGTTTTTGCTTTGACTACCTATGGCCTTCTTATTGATTTTTGTTGGTTGGAATCACTCTTAGGAGGTTGTAACAAGGATTTCAAGGTGCTACAAACCCAATTCAACCACCAAAAACGAAATTTTCCTCATTTGGCTCTCTAAACTTCAAAGGTAACCCATTTTAATTTTTGTGCATTTTTTGTGAATTCATTTGTTCTATTGTGTAATTAGGTATTGAATTCTTGTTCTTATGGATTTCTATTGTTCATTGGTGCTAACATATATGCAATTTTCATACCTAGTTAATTTTTCCATTTTGTATATCAAGTGTTTGCTAAATTGCATGAATTAATTTTCTTTGGCTAAAATTGAGAATTCTTTGATTCCTACTGTTGCCTTATTGGTTTAATGAAGTTCATGAGTTGGTAGAAGGAAAGTATAAAACAAACACAACTAATATTCCTACTGATATTGGTTTTTAGAAAATTTATAAACGGATGTCTTATATGTATTATGTATATTGAATGCTATAAATCTGTGATTATCTCCCTCTTGGATTCATGTTTTCCTGGATAAGTAAGTTGAGATTATTGTTTTTATTTGTAATCTGATTATAGAAAATTGAAGTTGTATTTACTAATTGATGCTTACAGGAAGAGATGGTTTTGATGATATGTACTAGTTATTATAGTAGTTTTGAATGGTATTCAAATTCAGTTCATATGCATTTGGTACATAGATTTCATTTATAATAGAGATAATTTAGTCCATTAATATAGATGCAACGCTTAGGTTATTCCTTTAAGATCCATTGCTATACAATTAGTTATACTAAGTAATTTCTCTATTGGAAAAAATGAAAGTATTGTTTCCTTAGTTTGAATAATTATTTTAGTTACTTTAATGAGCTCAGTTGTTATAGCTAGTCAAAGCCAAGTATGGATTCAAGTATCTAACACTTGTTATTTGTGATTCAATTAAATTGATATTTAGATTAAATTGAACAAGATTGATAAGGAGTTGGTTAATAATGCTCAAACAAATACTTATATTGAGATCCTATTTTATTCGTGTTGGTATCTATGCATTTATCACAAGTTGAACTATGGTTAGAGTTTTTATGTGTCTTGAACTTATATTAAATGTTGTTATATCAATTTTATAATATTTTCTAACTTTTTGATAATTGTATACTAAAACGAGATATTTTCTAAAGTCTCTTACAAAAATATGGTTGCATATTACATGATGAATTATTGAACAATGTTTGGGGCTTATCAGGGGTATATACATGAAAATACTCTTAATGATCTTGTCCTCCTTGTATATGTACATGACTTGCTTACTTGTAATCATGTAAGTTGTATTCCTGTCTAAGGACTTTCACCCTAAGCTATTGGTTTCTTTTTGCAGAATAAGATATACTATACAAGAATCATGGACTAACACTGTAGTTTGGTATAAAGATGTTTTATTTTTCTCTTCTTGTTTGTCTTTTTATTTTATTTCTTTGGAATGAGAATTGGATCCTAATAAATTTTGCTCTTCTCCTATAACAGGAAACCTTCTTTCAAATGATTTGTGGAATGAGTGCATATGTGGTACATATTCTTCCAAATTGTAATACTTTGTATTTAGCTAGTTTTCTCAATCTCTTGTTTATCTTTTACTTTTTCCCTATTGTTTATGGTTTGGTGAAGGAAGATAATGGTGGTGAGCATCTAGTCCTATTAAGTAGCAATTAAATAGTAAGTATTTACTAACTAAATGGAAAAAGTACTAGAAATTGAGAAAGTCATCTCTATTTGTATTTATATTTAAGAGTATCATGGTGTGATTTTGTGACCATCATGCCTCATTTTCTTCTCTATTTGTATTTAACTTAAAGTATGGTATTTGTTTTAGGCTTATACAACATTTTAGTTGTTATTTTTCTTTGGTTTGATAATTTTCAAGCACTAGCATTTTACAATCTTCCTTCTGTACATGCAGGCTTATTGAAAATGAATATTTGGGTTTGAGAAATGGAATACTAGATCAATCAGCTATATTGCTTTCAAGCTATGGTTGTTTAACTTTTATGAACTGCAAGGTAGATCATCTAACTGCAATTAATCATACAGAGCAGAAGTTTATTATATCTTTCTAGGCTCATCTTTTGATTGAACTGATATGGTTTTTCTGCTGCTAGAACATAAATTTTGCCTCGTTTCCATTACATTGACATCCTTTACAGTTCATTAACACATATGAAACTCTGTGGAAAGTATTCACCTTTTAACTTGCATAGGCGGGCAGGATAGGTAGAATACGGCAAGGACAGTGCATATAAATACCTTAAAATTTGTGATCCTGCTATTTCACTTTCCACTGGGCATTAGTACCAAGCTAAAATCTTACAAAAATGGGATCCATTACCTTTTTTCTTGCCCTTACTGTTTCTAGTGCATCAGTATCATAAGTGCCAAATTAATTTGTTTATTTCCTTTCCAGGTAAAGGATATTGGTTTTTAGCCAATCTTTGTAAGATTTGAATCATGTGTTGTTTGCTAGAATCCCCTTCTTTGCCTTAATCAATTTTCTATTTATCCTCTTTTCAATCTTCACCTACTTAATTATTCTATTGGTTTCATTTTGCTTTTAATATTCATGTCTTGCTCTGATTGGAAGCAACTACAAGCAGTAATTTGAAATGAACTAGAGTTCAATAAGAACTTGGAAAACATTTAGGACCCCTATCTTTTGTCGTCTGTAAAGTATTAAATGTTTTCCAAGTAAACAAAGGAAGTGGATATTATTTCTCTGACGAACAAAACAGGAGTGGCATCAACTATGGGAAAGAGGAATATCATTCTCATGTTTTGACATCTTTTTCTGCTACTTATTTGCTGGTTGTTGGAAAATTTCTTATGACTCTAGTAAGTGTTGCAAACCAAAAACCACAAGCATATAAACTCTCTAAATGTATGTACGTAAGTTTAGAAGCTACCACAGTTTTCAATAAAAGTAGCTATGTTGTCTTCAAGCTTCTTTTATCTTTTTTTTTCACAGTTTATGCTACATTTAGTACTCTAATTCTTTTCTGACAAATTTCTTGTGTCTGCAGTGATTGATTCCTTGTTGTTGTAAGAGAATGTCATCTACTATGTTGTGTTAATGTTATGGGTTCTTGTAAGTGGTTACCTTGGATAAATAACTTTTGATCAACTACTTTGTGCAAAAGTACTAGCTTATTTTATGCGGGCTGATGATATTAATGATGGTGATTGTTTGTTGTTCTTCAGGCATCAAAAAGTTCAGATATTGTAAAGCTTTAGAAGATATTGATAGATGAATCACATACGAAGAAAAACTTGATGAACAAATTGTAGCCTTACAAAATTTGTAGTAGAAATTTCTATACTTTTGTAGTACTGTTTTTGGAATATACCATTAATTGGCTTAAATTTGTAAATTTCCTTGGGTTATTTTGTATTTGACCTTATAAATACTTTTATGATAAAAATATTATTTTGAATTATCAATTTTAAAGAATTGCATTTGAATGATAAAAGTGTTACTTATGTACCAAAAAGTGATGCATTTTATAGGAAATAATATTACATTATTGGGTTAAAAAATTGAGAAAAGTGTTGCATTTTATAGGATAAAGTGTTACAATTGCTTAAAGGTAATAAATAAAAAAGTGTTGCATATAGAGAAAAAGAAGCGTTGCATATAAAAAAGCGTTGCATAATCTCGAAACTGTAACACATCTAAAAAATGTTGCTTAAAAGGGAAAAAGTATTGCTATAAGTCTAAGGAGATACCTTTTTATAACACACTTTGTAAAGTGATGTTTTAGCCCTATAGCAATATTTTTGAGGCAAAAAACAACACATTTTGGGTGTTTCTATAGGCTTATTTTGTAGTAGTGTTGGCATATTTCGGCACATCAATCACTAAGTCTAGAAAAGTAAGCTCACATTGACTTGTTTCACCACATTCAAAAAACGATCAAATTGTGGTCTTCTCTTCGGTGGTGGTTTCACCCTTTCTGGAAATGGAGGACGAGGAGCATACTCGGGATAGTTATAAGGACTTGGTGATCCTCGAACCTTTTTGGTCCTCTCATTCCCTTCATTCTCCTTCACCTCTTCCTTTTCAGGTGCCATGGTGATGGCGATGTGAGTGCGGAATCCTCACGCCAATATATTTTAAAGGATCTAGCTAAGAAATTCAAACCAAACAATGGATAAAATTGCGGGAAAGAGATATGTAACAAGCAATCTTGGATATATTAAATCAAAAACCTCTGCGTTATTACAAATAATTAATTCAATTCAAGAACTCTTGAATTAAATAAACTATCTAGCCTATTCTCAATTAAGAACAAAGATCAATTTTAATGGTTACGCCTTAAAATCAATGGTTCCAATTTAGGGTTACGCCTAAATTGCGTTCTCTAAGCACACAGCTTACAAAAACAAAGAAAAACAACTTTTCAAAATTCTCCAATAATAAAAAACGAAATTAAGATGCCTATTTATAGGCTACAAGCTTAACCCTAACTTGCTAAACAAGTAGTCTAATTGGAAAAGGAAACTAACACTTAACTAATCCAAATTAGGAAACTTTTCCTATTTGGAAACAACTTATTAACCTAAATAAAAAATAAATAAAACTGGAAACTTCCTTATAATTCACATGTTAATTCCATGCAAGGATTATTAACCATGTGAGACAAAAATTACTAAAATTTAAATAAAACGCAAAACACTAAAATTCCCCGACGGTAATCTGCCAGAATCACATCATTCATCTTAGTGGCCTCGTTCCGCAATGATGAAGGCAGAATCTTGGACAACTTAAAACATGAAAGTTTAAGTTCTATATCGTAGCTTTCCAGGGCCGCTTGAATCGTAAATTTCCGAGTTATAATGAGAGAGATATGTCATGAATACCAAAACGTGACATAATATTTCAGCATTTAATGCTTGACGCCTCTTGTCGTATTTCGTTTTGTTAATCCTCGTTGGAGTCTCAGACCTCCATGAGATCAACTTGAGGCTTGAATTTCAAGATATCTCAGGCCTCCATATATAAGATTTATCACATGAAAATGGGATAAAAACCTTAAATTTCTTGGATTTTGCATAGCAACATGATTTCATATCAGTCCCTCCCACGTCAAAAAGACTCGACCTCGAATCTTGTTTGTGGATAACAAGATAGCTCGATTAAAAAAATTTTCTTGCTCTTCAAATTGGAAAATTTGAGCACTTAAATTGAAAGCATGAAAAGCATTAAAAGAAATTAAATCTCCATGAGATTTCTCGATAAGGGAAAGAATAGGAGTCACCATTTGTTTGGGAATGGAATCCTCCATGACAACATCTACCTCCAAAGGGGTGGAATATCCAAGATTTTGTTCTTCAAGTGAATGTGTTGATTGATCTTCTTCCTCATCGATTACTGTAAAATCTTCCAAGGGAATATTTTCCCAAGGCATGTCGCAAAGGAATTCTCCTTCACTTTCAGGCTCGATAATAATAACCTCTTCAATTGTGGACTCCACAATTGGTTGTGGAATTTCAGCATCCAATTCGCAAAATAATGAATCTTTAATATAATAAGGATTGTGTTCCTTAATTCGAACAATACCATCCATTTTAATCATAACAAATTCATTGGGACATTTAAATTTCTTATGACCAACACCAAGACATGTATCACACTTGAGAGTTTTTAGTTTATCCTTCGTTTCCTTCTCTTTTAAATACACTATATGCTTTTCGCAATCACTCTTCATAAGTTGAATACTTCGAAGAATAAGATCCTCACGAAAACCCATGTCCAAATTTTCTTACCACTGAATTTCTTGCAATTGAGCTCTGATACCACTTGATGGCGATGTGAGTGCAGAATCCTCACGCCAATATATTTTAAAGGATCTAGCTAAGAAATTCAAACCAAACATTGGATAAAATTGCGGGAAAGAGATATGTAACCAGCAATCTTGGATATATTAAATCCAAGACCTCTGCGTTATTACAAATAATTAATTCAATTCAAGAACTCTTGAATTAAATAAACTACGTAGCCTATTCTCAGTTAAGAAAAAAGATCAATTTTAAGGGTTACACCTTATAATCAATGGTTCCAATTTAGGGTTATGCTTAAATTGCGTTTTCTAAGCACACAACTTAAAAAAACAAAGAAAAACAACTTTTCAAAATTCTCCAATAATAAAAAACGAAATTAAGATGCCTATTTATAGGCTACAAGCTTAACCCTAACTTGCTAAACAAGTAGTCTAATTGGAAAAGGAAACTAACACTTAAATAGTCCAAATTAGGAAACCTTTCCTATTTGGAAACAACTTATTAACCTAAATAAAAAATAAATAAAACTGGAAACTTCCTAATAATTCACATGTTAATTCCATGCAAGGATTATTAACCATGTGAGACAAAAATTACTAAAAATTAAATAAAACGCAAAACACTAAAATTCCCCGACAGTAATCTTCCAGAATCACATCATTCATCTTTGTGGCCTTGTTGCGCAATGATGAAGGCAGAATCTAGGAAACCTTAAAACATAAAACTTTTAGCTCTATATCGTAGCTTTCCAGGGCCGCTCGAATAGCAAATTTCTGAGTTATAATGAGAGAGATATGTCACGAATACCAAAATGTGACATAATCTTTCAGCATTTAATGCTTGACACCTCTTGTCGTATTTCGTTTTGTTAATCCTCATTGGAGTTTCGAACCTCCATGAGATCAACTTGAGTCTTGATTTCCAAGATATCCCAGGCCTCCATATATAAGATTCATCATATAAAAATGGGATAAACACCTTAAATTTCTTGGATTTTGCATAGCAACATGATTTCATATCACTTTCAGGCTCTCGATAATAATAACCTCTTCAATTGGGGACTCCACAATTGGTTGTGGAATTTTAGCATCCAATTCGCAAAATAATGGATCTTTAATATAATAAGGATTGTGTTCCTTAATTCGAACAATACCATCCATTTTAATCATAACAAATTCTTTGTGACATTGGAATTTGTTATGACCAACACCAAGACATGTATCACACTTGAGTGTTTTTGGTTTATCCTTCGTCTCCTTCTCTTTTGAATACACTATATGCATTTCGCAATCACTCTTCATAAGTTGAATGCTTCGAAGAATAAGATTCTCACGAAAACCCATGTCCAAATTTTCTTACCACTGAATTTCTTGCAATTGAGCTCTGATACCACTTGATGGTGATGTCAGTACGGAATCCTCACACCAATATATTTTAAAGAACCTAGCTAAGAAATTCAAACCAAACAATGGATAAAATTGCGGGAAAGAGATATGTAACCAGCAATCTTGGATATATTAAATCCAAGACCTCTGCGTTATTACAAATAATTAATTCAATTCAATAACTCTTGAATTAAATAAACTATCTAGCCTGTTCTCAATTAAGAACAAAGATCAATTTTAAGGGTTACGCCTTAAAATCGATGGTTCCAATTTAGGTTTACGCCTAAATTACGTTTTCTAAGCACACAGCTTACAAAAACAAAGAAAAACAACTTTTCAAAATTCTCCAATAATAAAAAATGAAATTTAGATGCCTATTTATAGGCTACAAGCTTAACCCTAACTTGCTAAACAAGTAGTCTAGTTAGAAAAGGAAACTAATACTTAACTAATCCAAATTAGGAAACTTTTCCTATTTGGAAACAACATATTAACCTAAATAAAAAATAAATAAAACTGAAAACTTCCTAATAATTCACATGTTAATTCCATACAAGGATTATTAACCATGTGAGACAAAAATTACTAAAAATTAAATAAAACGCAAAACACTAAAATTCCCCGATGGTAATCTGCCAGAATCACGTCATTCATCTTTGTGGCCTTGTTGCGCAATGATGAAAGCAGAATCTTGGAAAACGTAAAACATAAATATTTGAGCTCTATATCTTAGCTTTCGAGGACCACTTGAATCGTAAATTTCCGAGTTATAATGAGAGAGAGATGTCACGAATACCAAAATGTGACATAATCTTTCAGCATTTAATGCTTGATGCCTCTTGTCGTATTTCGTTTTGTTAATCCTCGTTGGAGTCTCGGACCTCCATGAGATCAACTTGAGGCTTGATTTCCAAGATATCCCAAGCCTCCATATTTAAGATTCATCACATGAAAATGGGATAAACAGCTTAAATTTCTTAGATTTTGCATAGCAACATGATTTCATATCACATGGCCTTCTGTGCACAATTATCTTCGACTTCAACTCCCGCTTCATTTTGGTCTATTTCATCTTCTGTAACAGTCCCTTGCAATTGTTTACCACTTCTTAAAGTAATGGCATTGCACACCTCCTTGCCTTTAGGATTGGGGATAGTATCACTTGGGAGAGATCCGCTGTGTCGATGATGTACTGCATTTGCCAGCTGCCCCAACTGCATTTCAATGTCTTTGAGTGCCGCATCATGATGTTTTACAGTTGTCTCCAGACTAGCTAATCTTTTTTCCCTTTTATCCATCTTGTCCATGATACAATGAAACATATCTTCTATAGAAGGATTTCTTGGCTCTTGTTCATTCGACTGATGTTCAAACCAAGAAGGTGGGTTTGAAGACCTTTTTTGATCATTGCCTTGGAAGTATTGTCTTCCTTGATTTTGATTATGCTATCCCCAATTGCTTGGACTACTACCATATTGTCTATTACCTCCAGAATAATTGCCAAAATATTGCGGCTTGTTGTAATTGTTGATATACTGCAATGACTCTGTGGTAATAACACATTCGTCGGTATAATGCTTTCCCTTGCACAAGCCACAAGAGAGCACTGGAACTTTGGCTTGTGTGGCCTTCAATGTGTGCACTTATTTTGCATGAGCCTCAAATTTAGCTCCTAGTGACATTTCATCGTCAAGGTCCAGAATGCCTCTTTGCTTCCTTCCATGCGGCTTTCTTGTCTCAGGAAAAAGATATTCATCTTCAGCAATTTTATCAAAAAGCTCCTTCATTTCCGGAACACTTTTGTCTTTCAAGGCTCTATTGGCACAAGCCTTGACCATCATTGAAGACTCTTCCGTAAGTCCCTTAAAGAAAGTATTCAGTTCCCTTATCTCACCAACGTCATGATTTGGACATTGTCTGATCAAATCATTAAAGCGCTCCCAAGCTTCACGAAATGTCTCTCCTTCATGTTGTTGGAAGTTCATGATATCTATCCTTCTTTTCTCTAGCTTAGCCGGTAGAAAGTATTTAGCCAAGAATTTCTTCTGTAGCCCATCAAACGATGTTACAGCATTTGTTCCTCCAATAGATTTGAACAAGTGCTTGTCCTTACCTCTAAGAGACAAAGGAAATAGAATTCTATGCACTTCACTCCGGGGTACACGTTGAAGCTAAAAGGTGCTTCATAGTCCCAAGAACTAGTCGAGGTGTTCATTTGGATCCTCATTATCCAATCCTTGAAAGAACTGTCCTCGAGTGATCATAGACACGGTCTGTGTAGGAATATAATAGCTCTCCACATTCTTGTCTTGTTGATCAAACCCATTCTCAAAGTTAATGGCATAATGATCACCAAATCTCGGTGGTCCTGCTTCCTGATTAGCCATTCCCTTTTCTCTTTGTTGATTTCTCAAAGTTCTCGCCAACTCGAGGTCAAGATGATACTTTGGTTCTCCTGCAGACCTAAGAGATCTGGGCATACAAAACACATATAAAGAGTAATGTCTGATAGAAGAGAAACACAAACAATTAAAGTAACACGAATTACAAATGTAAACAAAAGAAAACAGAACAAAACAAGAAAATTCAAGAAATCGTGTCTTCCCCGACAACGGCGCCAAAAATTAATGGGAGCTGTCGTACGCTCACCAATTTATCCCTAATTACAGTAGCAGCACTGATAAGGTATTGATCCATAGGGAAGAGATTGGTTTCAAGCAAATTCTCAAGTTACTCTGAAAAATTTTTCACAGAAATAGAACAAACAAGAACGAAAGTAAAATGTAAATGCAAGGTGAGAGAATAGGATGTCTAGGGTTATTCCCTCAGATGAATGCTCATCTAGATGACTCAAACAATGCAATTAACATACGAGCAATTCAAGAGGAGAACTTAGTTGCCTAGCAACCTAGTCTACAGTCGGCATGTCGATCGCACTGCATTCTAAGCTTCCTAACATCACTCTTTCCCATGACGAGGCCTAAGAATGATGAATTCAAGCTACAACATCTTAATTCCCTATTTCTAAGCAATATGGCGATTAGCTCCTAAAGACTTCCCATGGTGAGGCCTGAATTTAGATTCTTTAGTCTTCGTTAGCAATAGAGAACTTCTTTACACTTTGATCTAAGGATTTCGTGATCTAAAATCAGCATGGTGACCACATCTCAAAAAACGAACAGTCAAAGCAAGTGCAAAGACTCAATTCACACTCTAGTTCTCATTCCATAACAATTCGCAGCAAATATTGGTGAATTAAGGTTCAATTTAGCATGTCGACTGCAAATAAAGTTCAATTCAACAACACCGGTGCAAATTCATGAAGTTTAACAGAATTCATAGGTTAAATCGGATCATGATTCATTTCTTCATAAGTTATTTCAATTGCACTTCATGTCGTTGTCTAAATAGAGCATTCATCCATCGGGACCCTAGGACATCACAAGTTTAGCCAGAAGAACTCATCCTCATGTCGTGATCATCAATATGCAACAGTAAACAATTCATCTTCATAAAATTGGAAAATTTTACTGATTAAACACAAGAGAATTGTTCAAGCTTCCTTAATTAAGAAGAGAATTCCAGTGATTGGTCCAAAAGTTCGATCGGAATTGAAATCAGAGCTAAAATTCTAGAGAGAGAAAATTAGAGAGAGAAAATTTCCCGCTCTCAAGTTTCTATAATAATCTATGGATCTAAAAGTCAAAAGTCCCCTAATAATGGCAAAATCCCTATATTTGTAGAGTTCTAAAGATTAATCTATACGCAACCGTAAACTAAGAACTAAATTACAGAAATGCCACTGGGAGGAATAAATGGTCCACAATAAGCACGTGCACAAAGCTCCATGTCAGCAACCTTTCCAGCTTCCCACGTCTTTGAGCTAGCATCATCCACATTTCCATTTCATCCTTCACGCCCCCGAGCCAGACCAAATACACCTTCATAGTATGCACAAATGAAAAGGAAGAGTTCAACACTTAGAAAAAATCTTGGAGAAAATATGCAAGCAGGGCGGCCACCCCCTCACATTCTATGTGTGGTGCTTCTGGTGCTTGTGGTGCTTGTCATGTGGGGTGCTTGTGGTGCTTGTGCATGTGTGGAGTGCTTGGTGTATGCATGCAAGTGTGTAGTGCATATGCCTTAGTGTAGTGCATGTAGTATAGCAAGAGCATGCACAAGTGTAGCAAAAGTATGCATGTTGCATGTGTTGAAGTTGTGTGCATTAGTGTAGGTGTGCTCATGCTTGCACCTGTGTGGTGAGAGTTTGCTAGGTGTGCCTAAGTTGTGCATGTGGTGTGCTTGAGGAGTACATGAGTTGTGCATGAAGGGTGCAAGAGTTGTGCATGAAGTGTGCAACAAGTAATGCATGTAGTGTGCTACAAATAGTGCATGTGGTGTGCTTTGGATTCATGTATTGGTGCAAGAAGTGTGCTTGTTGTGCATGAAGTGTGTGTTGCATTGTGCATGCACACACAAGTGCGGTGAGTGCTGCAAGTGTGTGCATGCATACATGTGGTGTGTGTGATGGATGTGCGAGGTGTGTGCATATATGTGCAGCAACTGTGTGCATGCATGTGCATAAGTGTGTGCGTGTATGTGTAGCAAGTGTGTGCATGCATGTGCACAAGTGTGCAATATGTGTGTGCACGGTGTGCGGTGGATGTGTGCATGCGTTGTGTATAACATGTTGGCATCAACTTGTGTAAGATAAGCAATAAATATGTGCATCAAACTCAGCTCAAAGATGCAAGGAAAACTCAAGCATGTACTACAAAGATATGAGATTAGAACTTTTCACATCTAAAGCTTTGGAAATAACAAACCGTCATCTTGCAGCAGAGATAGGTCCCTGATGCGTTGTGAATTTGGAAAATCCCAAAACATAAACATTATTGTCTTAGCTTTCCACAGCTTTTTGAATCACTCAATTCGGAGCTTGGACGACAACGTTAGGGCAAAATTACCAAGCTGCACCAGGAGGAAGTTTCATAGGGAGGCGGCCGCCCAGTGTAAATCTTTTCATGGGGACTGCCGCCCCTCACATTATATTTTCATGGGCAGCCGCCCTGTGCAATTCCCACGTTTCAGCACGATGTTCAACTTCTACGCAATATATGTGTATCTTTGCTTCCGAATTGGAGCTCGAGGTAAACATACGAGTTGCAGATCTTTCTCCTGGCTTTCCATAGATTTAATAATCATCAATTTTAAAGGTCTGTATCTCAAGATACTGGCATTGTACCAAACTATGGCAATAAACTCAACACTCAAAAACTGGAGTAGCAATCACAAAGATGCCCCTGTTAACAAACCTGCACACTTAATCGGAAGCAAGTTAACACATAAGATTGAAGTTTACTCAAAGAGCTTTCCAAAACATCCAAGATCTTCTAATTTGGATTAGTATTGAGAAAGATACACTCAATTGAATTTAAGCTACCTATTCTGCCCAAATACAAAATACGCATGTTAAGGCATCATTTCAAGGCTTTTTTGAATTCTTTCCTTGTTCTTTAACCTCAAACACACATTTGTCTCATTTAATCAACATTTTTTGTCTTTTTCTCTGTTTTATCTCTCCAAGTTGTAACCCACATAAAATGCACAAAATGACACATAACACTACACAATTGCATGAAAAACAAGTCAAAAGCTAAGCGAAATAGCAAATATAAGTCGGTATAAAACTGACTTATCAATTCCTTAATTAACCCGGAATCTATTGCAACTACCAACTCAACCAAACACTCAAATCCAACCGCTCTTAAGTGATAAGAGGCAATACCCGGACCAAGTCACGCTAATACTAAACTAATCCCCCTAACTCCTCCTATGTGGTAAGAGGGAAGAGCTAAGGTAAAATTAATCTAACAAATTCACAACCAACCCACAAAAGATTCCAAACAACCCACTCTAATCCTCATATATTGTAAGAGGCAAGATTAAAGCAAGTTATCTCTAAATAATTTACTGCACTATAAGAAAATATTCATCACATATAATCCGCGTGCCAAATAATGCATAATTATGAAGAACATCGCAAAACTCATTCAACTAAGACCATAAGATAGAACTTTGCATATAAATTAAGCACAAAAATCCTTATCCATAATCCCGGGAGCACAATATATTTAGCCGAGCATGGCTAAACCGAACATCATAATATTAATAATTAAGCACGTAATTGAAAACATAACTTGAAAAAGAACGACAACACCTTGAATTGTGAATCCTTGGATGTAATCTTTACTCATAAAAGAATTAGTTCAATAACAATGATGTTCCCCAATCGTACAGCCGCAAATTCTCCGTGCAATAACCAAAAAAATAAAACCCTAGCTATTACAAAGAGAAAAACCCTCGCTTAAATCTCTCAAAATGTCACACACTAAAAATTTGAAAACCTAGCCCTATTTATAGTGATTCTATAAAAATATTTGCACATAAGTCCTTCAAAAATATCTTATCGGACACGAAATCTCAAAGTGGGCCAAAAATGCAAATTTCCAAAAATAACTCAGAATTGCACGCGATCACCGACGTCGCAACGTGCATAGTCGCACATCACGACGTCCACCCACGTCGCAAATGTGGGAGGGCCCGGACGTTGCGACGTGGCATACTGCCAATCTGCTTCAAAAATCAGAAAAAGTCAATTTTATTTCCCATTTTTCCACGTCGCGATTTGCAGATGCACACATCCTGCCACGTCTCAACGTGGGAGAGTCCCGATGTCACGACATGGACTAGATCTTCACTCTCATCACAAACTTTCTTCAATTTTTCCTCCACTTTGCATCTGATTTGGCTCTCATATGACTTTTCTCCTCCAAGCATGCACTATAGTCAACAAACCTACAAATAAAATACTAAAACGAATCAAAAAGAACAAGAACGACCAACGAATTAAGTGTAAAACACTAAATAAAAGGTGAATAAATTCACCTTATTAATTTCCCCCACACTTAACCTTTGTTCGTCCCTGAACAAAACTAAACTAAACACAATAACCCCTAAACCAAAAACCTAACACAAAAATCCTAGCAACATACTAACACAAAATAGCAAAATGCATCCAACTTCATCAATTCGATCTAAGCACAAATGCCATGTAATTACCTCATAATCTCAAATATTCAAATGTCAAGTACACATAATATACATCCCAAAAAGTCATCAAAGTACATTAATGTACTCATTTAGACACGTTGAGCCAATCACGTGTGTGTGCGATAGGTTCCACCTCTCTTTATAACTCATCTACAATCACGCCATAAGCTAGGGTTCCAACAACTAAGTCTTTGTCTTAACTTTTCCTGGCTAAACATATTAAAAATTCATTATTCAACTCAAACACATGCGGATTCGCTTTGTAAACCTTTAGGTTTATATATGACACTTATTTCCCTAGACTGTCACACTTAATTAGGTTATTTCACTGGAAATCCCGAGACATCCACCTGGAGTACTTTCTCACCTTCGAGTTTTAGACCCATTCCCACTAATGCAAGTTTTCCATTAACTTTTAATTTAAGAGCAGTCTCGTATAGGAGTGACAATATAAAGCCAGAGTTTTACGGCTTCTAATATCCGTTACCATCTATATGAGTTCTCTTATGGTTATTATTAAAAGCACTCTCATAGAGGAATAATAGTATGAGCAAAACAAGCTTAAAAATGCAAAAGCATTAAGTTCAAACAATTATGCAAGCACATTTATTAAAGAACACAATTTAAGCGAGTTATATAAGTTTCAACTAAACAAAGCATTAGAAACATACCAACTTAATGAATACAAACTCGTCAATCCCCTCAGTAGTTCCCCTAAGTGCTAAAAATAATTGAATCAAAATGCTAAACTTTTCATCAAATACCCGACTCCCTCTAAATAGCATATTATTTTCCTATCCCACATCGAATCTTCCGATAAAAATACAATCATCGGCAACATGACAGTTATCACAACAAGATCAAAATTTTCAAAAATTGGATACAACACAAAAATGCCTAAAAACCATGGTTTAACTATGAAAATAATTATCATTACCGAATTACTTATTTACGAGCTAAGCTTTACGCGAGGGAAGAACTAATATGAATGAGACAATAAAATTTTAAATAAAATCCTAATTCCATTAACTTAAATTGTATTAATAGTGCGCAAATTGACAACAAACATAACAAAATAACAAGAAACAGTGAAAAATAATATCCAACAAAAGAAAAATAATAACCAAAATAAAGAAAAACAGAAAAATAGGACTATCATGACTCCCCCCACACTTAAATGCCACATTGTCCTCAATGTGGGAAATGAAAATACCACCTAGTCCTGCTGCATATCATCGTGCGGAGGAGGCTAAGAACTGGATCCCTCGCCTCGAGAAATCTACCATTGACGACTCATTTGCTGAACCATATCGAAAATTTGGGTCATCTGATGGGATAAATTGGCATACGTCATCTCCATCTGGTCAAATCGCTCATCAAAGTGAGTCGTCTGGCATGTCAAATGATCCTCCAACTCATCCATGCGAATATGAACACCCGCAAACGTAAGTAGGCGGCATGGTGGAAAAGGTGGTAGAGGAATTGGCCCCTCACTTGGTCTTGGTTCTACTCCTGCTCTTGGTCTTGTTGTTGCTGATGTTGCGGCTGCGGCACTGGACCGTGTCCTAACCGCTCAAATGAACTAATCTTGTAAGAGTTAAACATGGCATCGGTGACGACACCTAGAACACCACAAAGCTCATCTGTGTCTAAAGCTTGCACACCAGCGGCGTAACAAATAGCTGTGATTGCTGATAGATAATAAAGTCTGATCCTAACGAAGCAGCGTGCCTTCCTAATCTCGATGTCCATAATCTCTCCGATATCGATGGTCAAGCTGATCTGAATAGCATAGTTAAGCATGGCCTTATCGCTGTCACTGGATGCCCGGTGGATACTCGGAATGAGCTTCCCAATGATAAAGTAATGCAAAGCCTTGGTGATTTCAGTCATCTGTGCTAGCTTTAGCTCAGCAATACGAAATGACGTGATGATGGACGCGAGTGGTCTAGCAGTAATGGTGGAGTAAACTTGTGGAACTGAGAATTGACCTCTCACCAATACACGGTACCCGCTATCTTCAATGTCATGCAGGCCGTAGTATTCATTAAACTTAGTACGGCTGACCAGAACATCAACACCATGGATGAGAAGTACACCCTGCCTTGCATGAGGATAGTTCGCATAAAATTCACGAACTAATGTAGCATTGCCTCCAATAGGTTGATGTTAGAGTTGTTGCCAACAGCGATTCCGAATCTGAGTCGTTATTGGTGCAACTGTACTTCTATTCCGCACTCCTCCACTATGACTTAAAGCGTGAGCTTTTCATTATGGAATGCTTCTGCCTCTAGACACATGAAGCGGAAATTATCAAATCCCGCGGGGTTTGGCTGTGGCTGTGGTAGAGAAGGTGGTGGTTGTGGTGGATTTCCAGAAGTAGTGTGTGAGTGCTTCGGACGACTTGCCATATCTGTCAAAAATAGCAATTTTAAAAAAAAAACAACCAAGAACCAGATTGACAAAGTAATGTGAAATAGAAATATTATAAATCGAAACATAATTTCACAAGCAATCATCCACTACTATTTAACAATGTTTCCCCCACACTTAATGCATAACATGTCGACAACACCAACCCAATCATGCAATCACCTCTCATATACTTATGCAAGAACAAATGGACACTAATCTCAAAACAACGTAAATGTACATGACTAAAAATGAACCTAATAACCAATTCAATCACCACAAAGTATAAACCTTAAAGATCATAATGTAAAGAACTTAAGAACAATCCATAGAAGTCCTTAACTCAAAAAAAATCCCATTTAGGCATTTTGACAAACACATTACATGCATGTGAAGTTCAAGCATGATTGGCTTCTCTTGATTAAACCAATTATCATATAGTCATTTTAATGAACACCTATCATGCAATAGAATTTCACATCTATTCTAAGCAACACTTGGAATGGAATACACAACAATACCACAACAATGCAACAACAATGTATTATATTATATTAACATAATCTAATTCAACCATTATAACGTGAATACACAATCAAATGATCAAAGAAGTTGGTCTTGGAACATAATCGTATCTATATATTTAAAAATTATACAATACCAATTCTTGAATCAAATATGCATCCCAATTGGCCAAATTGTGTCAATATAACATATAGAAAACAATCGAACACAAGATTACAACAAAATGTAGAGAAAATTTTGAAATTTTATCTCTTGAAGAACAAAATCAAATTGCAAGATTCCTGTGTATAGTGATGGAACTAAAGCCCTCTACAACGCCCCAAAGCCTCCAAGATCGATTTGCAAACACCTAATGGGAACGAACTTCACTAGAAATTCGAATTGAGAAATTTGTGATTTTTGAGAAAAATCTTGAAAATTGGGGAATTTGGGTGTTTTAATCGGTGAATTAGTGATGATTTGTTGTTATTATGATCCTAACTCAACCTACAACTCTAATGTGGATTGATTTGGGAGAAAAAACTAGAAAATAAAAGATGGAGTTGAGAGAATTTTGAGTTTGTTAGAAAATTCGTTTGAACACTGTTAAGTCTGCTCTCTTTAAAAACACAAACTCTACCCGATGTCGCGATGTGGAGCTCTCTGGACGTCGCGACGTCGATAAAAATGCTAAAATTTTTTCCTATACAAACCTAGACGTCGCGATGTGCGACTATGCACGCTGTGACGTGGGTGCACTATAACGAATTTGAAATTCAAATTATCTGGACGTCGCAACGTGGGGATGCCTAGATGTCGAAACTTGGGTGAATTCTACAAGTTCTTGCACCTTTAAATCATCAAAACTCCACTCATTCCTTTCTCCAACCTACAAAACAAAAATTGCACATAATAAACTATTAGTTAATAGAATTTTAGCCTAAATTCTAAATAGTAACATAATAAAAATAAATGAAACTTAAAAATATAAAATATAAACTTGGGTTGCCTCCCAAAAAGTGCTTTATTTATTGTTGAAAGCTCGAAGCCTTTTTCTTATTCTTTCCTCGATGACTCGTCAAGAGTAACCTTTTCAACATTGGGAAAAACTTTTTCATGTTGAGAAAAATAGATCTTCAACCTATGACCATTGACTATAAAAGAATTTCCCATTTTCTCATTAAGAAGCTCAATTGTACCATAAGGAAACACTACCTTCACTCTATATGGACCATACCATCTTGACTTAAGTTTTCCCTGGGAAAGTATTTAACTTTTAATTATAGAGTAGAACCAGCTGCCTAGGCTCAAACTTTTTATGTAGGATGCGTTTATCATGCCACTTCTTAGTTCTCTCTTTATAGAGAGATGCACTTTGGTATGCATCAAATTGAAACTCATCCAAATCATTGAATTCATAGCAATCTTTGCTCAGCTGCCTTCCTATAATCCATTTTCAGTTCTTTTAAGGCCCAAAATGTCTTGTACTCAAGTTCAATAGGTATTTAGGGTTTAGGGTTTAGGGTTTAGGGTTTAGGGTTTAGGGTTCAATATGACAAGCATTACCAAAAACCATACGATATGGAGATGTACCAATATGTGTTTTAAAAGCTGTACGATAAGCCCATAGAGAATCATCTAATTTTGTTGTCCTTCCGAGAAGTTTTCATAACCTTTTCTAAAATTCTCTTGATTTTCCGATTTTATATCTCCACTTGACCACTTGTTTGAGGATGGTAAGGGGTTGCCACCTTATGCTGGACTCCATATTTAGTCAATAAGGCTTGAAAAGCTGGTTACAAAAATGTGTTTCTCCATCGCTGATTATTGCCTTTGGGGTTCCATAACGTGTGAAAATGTATTTTTTGATGAACCCCACCACACTCTTCGCATCATAGGTCGGTAATGCAATGGCTTCAATCCATTTAGAAACATAATCCACAGCCACAAGAATGCAAGAGTTACCATTAGATTTTGGGAATGGTCTTATGAAGTCTATGCCCTAGACGTCGAAGATTTCCACCTCCATATGTTGTTTAAGGGCATCTCATTCCTCCATGAAATATTTCCTATTCTTTGGCATTTATTACAATTTTTAATCCACTCTTGAGTGTCATGGAATAGTTTTGGCCAATAATAACCTGACTGCAACACTTTGTAAGCTGTCATTCGCCCTCCTATATGTCCTCCATAATCAAATTCATGGCATGAATGAAGAATGTCTTTTTGGTACTCCTCAGGGACACATCTTCGTATTGCTTGGTCACTGCATACCTTGAAAGTATAAGGCTCATCCCAATAGTAGTAGCTTGCATCATGGGTGAGTCTTTTCGGTTGTTGGAAAGATGAATTTGGTGGGATTTGTTGTGAAACCACATAATTAGCAATATGGGCGTACCATGGAGCTTTATCTGCTTCTCCCACTTGAAATAACTAGTCATCTAGGAAGATTTCCTGAATTTGAACAATAATGTCTTCTTCCAGATGCTCATGCTTTTCCAATCAACAAAGGTGATCTACAATAAGATTTTTAGTTCTCTTTTTATTGCGAAGCTTTCGACAAGCTTTCCCTTGACAGGATCAGAAACCGTGCTTTCTCTAACCAAAACAAAGGTGGGATGACCAGCCTTTGCGCTTGCCTCAACTACAAACTTTCCAATATACTTCCAAGTCAAACTCTTGTAGTAGTAGAACCCATCAGATCAACCTTGGTTTTGCATGCTTCTTGGCCATTAAGTAACGGATTGCTGCATGATCTGTGTAAATAATCACCTTTGCACCCATCAAATAAGAATGGAATCTATCCACCGCAAAGATAACTGCCAACAACTCCTTTTCTATTGTAGTATAATTACACTGAGTTGTATTCATAAATGGCTAGCATAATGAATAGTGTGGAAAATTCTATCTGTTCACTAACCAAGAACTGCCCCCCACAGCAAAATCACTAGCATCGCACATAATCTCAAAAGGGGCACCCCAATTAGGAGGTTGTATCACCGGAGCTACAACAAGTTGGCCCTTGAGAAAATCAAATGCTGCCTTACAGTCTTCATTAAAAATAAATACAACATTTTTCTCTAAAATATGGCATAAAGGTTTGGTGATCTTCAAGAAATTCTGGATAAATCTCTAGTAGAACTCGGCATAACCCAAAAAGCTTCTAACTCACTTGATATTTATCTGATAAGGTAGCTTTGCAATGAGATCTAATTTTGCTTTATCAACCTCTATGCCTTTAGCTGAGATCTTGTGGCCTAGGACAATTCCTTCTTGTACCATAAATTGAAACTTCTCCCAATTCAAGACCAAATTTGTCTCTACGCATCTTTCAAGCACCTTAGCCAGATTATCCAAGCACTGATTGAAATAATGACAAAAAAATGAGAAATCATCCATATATACCTCAATAATGTCTTCCACTATATCATGGAAGATAGCCATCATACACCTTTGAAATGTTGCGAGTGCGTTGCATAACCCAAAAGGCATTCTCTTAAATGCAAAAGTACCAAAAGGACAAGTGAATTTTGTTTTGTCCTAATCCTTTGGGTCAATAGTGATCTGATTATATCCGGAATAACCATCCAAGAAACAATAGAAGAGATAACTAGCAGTTCTGTCCAGCACTTGATCAAGAAATGGTAGAGGAAAATGATCCTTGCGGGTTGCTTTGTTGACTTGCGATAATCCATAGAAACCCGTCATGCATTAATGAAACGGGCTGCTAACAACTCGTCATTATCTGTCTTGACCACTATCACCCCACTCTTCTTTGGTACATATTGGACTGGACTTACCCATTCACTATCAGATATAGCATAAATCATCCTGAAGTCCAAAATCTTGATCACCTCTTTTTTTACAACCTCCACCATTACCGGATTCAATCGACGTTGCTTATATCGTACTGGAACTGCATCATCTTCTAAAAGAATCTTATGCATGCATATTAATGGACTAATTCCCTTAATGTCAGTAATAGTCCATTCAATTTTTCCTTGATACGTTTTTAGCACCATAATGAGCTTCTCTTCTTTCCATGGTTCTAATGTAGCTGAGATCACTACAGATAAAGTGTTATTATCTCTCAATAATGCATACTTGAGATGTGATGGGAGTGGTTTGAGCTCCAAGTGTGGTGGTTCTTCAGCTGACGGTTTCATCCTATTTTTCCTACAATCAAGAACTTCAATTAGCCTTACCGCAATGGGCTCCTCACAAATATCATCAATTAGCTCATAAATGGAAGTGTCAATAAAAACACATTCGACCATATTTTGCAACTCTAATGCTATATTCTCATCAATCTTAAACAACTCAAAATTAGATATATGCATTAAAGAGTCATTATCATTATCACTATTTGTTTTCATGGGATTGCATCAATAACTGAAGATTCAACATCCATGAAAAAGCAAGTATTAATGTCTCTAGGATGCTTCATAGCGTAATTAACATTAAATGTTACCACTTCGCCATTGAAACCAAAAGTGATTGTTTTGCTGTGTACGTCAATTAAAGCATCTCCACTAGCCAAGAAAGGTCTTCCAAATATAAGAGGAACCTCCTCATCCTCCTCCATGTCTAAGATAATAAACTCCACTGGAATTGTAAACTTATCAACTACTACCAAAATATCCTCAATGATGCCCATAAGAGTGATGATGGATCTATCATCCAACTAAAGAGTTATAGCCACCAGTTTGACTTGCTCACCCATTCCCACATTGACAGCTATAGAATAAGCCATCAAGTTAATACCAGCTCCCAAATCACATAATGCCTTAGCAAAATATCTTGAGCCAATTCTACAAAGGATTGTGCAGCTTCCTGGATCTTTAAGCTTATAAGGGAGATTTGATTTCATTAAGCATTGCCCGACTGCATTCAATTGGATTACCTTCTCACGTTGCAAAATATGCTTCTTATTTGAAATAAGATCTTTCAAGAATTTCATATAAGTAGGCACTGTCTTCACCAAAACCAGCAAAGGTATTTAAACATAGAGCTATTTAATCATCTCAGTAAATTTGCTGAATAAAATCTTCTTCTTTGTTGGCTGTATCCTTTGAGGAAAAGGTAATGGTGAAGCATATTCTGGAAAATTAAAACCACTTGGAGGATTTTTCTTTCTCCCTTTTCCTACACTTCTTTCCTTGTGTTCTACTTGCTTTAGAACATCTTCTGCCTCCGTTTGAACCTTGCCAGCATCTTGATCATTATTTGGAGAATCTTCTTCAGAAATCATTGCAGGTTACAATTCCTTACACTTTGAAGTGTCACTGCATGGCATTGCTCTTTTCCCTTTGGATTGGGAAAAGTATCACTTGGTAAAGTCCCTGCTGGTCTATTATGCACTTTATTTGCCAGTTGGCCCATGTGAATCTACATATTCTTAAGGAGAGTATTGTACACCCTTAACATTTCTCCTTGAATCTCGACTGTTTTCTCTATATTGGCAACTCGCTGTTGACATTCTCTGAATAGCTTGTCCATCTTGGCCCCCAACACTATTATCACATCATCAATTGTTGCTTGTGAATTTCCACTCTGTGTGTTTTGTTGGTTCCCATAACTAGGTGAATAAGTTGGTCTTGATGCATTATACTGTGGGCGATTCTGTCCCCCTTGATACCACTTATTCCAACCGGATGGCTTCCACTAATTTGAATTAGAGTTCCGGTTGAAGTTGACATACTGCACTGGCTCATTAATGATTTGAGGACATTCATCTATATGATGCGCCCCTTGACATGACCCACAAGATGGCATGGTTTTGTTTGTTAAGACCGCCTGGATATTTGCCAGTTGGCTCTGCATGGTTGTTATTTGTGCTTCCAAGTTGGCTGTTTTATCCAATTCTAACATACCAATTTGCCTTCTTCCATAGTTGCTTCTTACAGTTGGCAGCATCTATTCATTACTTACTATACGCTCGAAAATCTCCTCAACTTCTTCTGGTGATTTATCACGCAAATTTCTGCCAGCTGAGAGATTTACTAAATGCATAGTATCAGAATTAAGTCCATTGCAAAAGAAATTTAGCTCTCGTCCCGGCTCCAACCCACTGTTTGGCATTTACTGAAAAGCTCACGAAATCTATCCCAAGCTTTTGTGAATGATTCATTGTCACCTTGACGAAACTGTATGAAATCTATCCGGATCTTGTCCATTCGAGATGGAGAAAAGTATTTGGTCATAAATCTCTTTGCAACTTCATCAAAAGTTTCAATCTGTGCCCCATTAATAGAGTCATACCATCTCTCAGCTGCTCATTGAAGAGAGAAAGAAAACAACATTCTCTTTAGAACATCATGAGGGATATGTAGGAGATTGCTCATGTTGCACACTTTAAGGAATGACCTAAAATGTGCATATGGGTCTTCAGTACTCATCCCATGAAAAATCTGGCTATTTTGAATCAAATTAATGAAAGCCGGTGGAATTTGAAAATGCTCCCCAATATCAATAAAAGGTGAATCCAAGTTGTCCATCCGAGGCTCATAATGATCACCATAATGACGTCGCGGTACCACTGGTTGTGCTAGTGGAATTACCGGAGGGTCCACTACTGGGGGAACAACAACATTGGGCTGATTACCTTGTGCAACCATTGCTTCAAATTCCAACTTCTTCTTAACATGCAAAGTCCTCGCAAGTTCAGGGTCCAACTGATATTCTGCTAGACCAAATGATCTTGTCCTGGGCATACAATCCGCCTACCCCAATAAGGAATCCTTCAAAGAACAAAAAGGAAAAGTAAACAAAATACGAAATAGAACTAAAAACAAAATAGAAATAAAAGTAAAATAAAATTTCTACATAACTGCTCTCCCCGACAACGGCGCCAAAATTTGATAGGGGGAAATATGTGTATAAAATATGCTCATGGTTTCTATCTACTCCTAATCAAATATAAGCTAAACAACCCCGTAGAGGTGATAACATAGCAAGTTCGTTCCCTCAAGAAGAGGACTATGTTTAAATTCTATAGACAATATTTTTGGGTTTTTATGATTATTAAACTGAAAATAAGAAAGTAAATAACAAATAACTAAAACAAAGACGGTGATTTGATTTAAGTTACTAATTAAGCAAGTGTACTCCCGATATTATATTTTAGGGTTACATAAAAAGCACACACATATCCTATTTATGGTCATGCAAAACAAGGATAAATAACATAACTCACGCCCTCCTATGTGGTAAGAGGCAAGGAAAGATTTAGGTATTTACCTACTTAGATATTAATTAATTTGTTAAACTCTCCTATATGGTAAGAGGCAAGGTTTACTTCCTTAATTAATCTAGAATCTAATGCAACTACCAACTCAACCAAATACTCAAATCCAACCATTCCTATGTGGTAAGAGGCAACGCCTGGACCAAGTTACGCTAATGCTAAACTAATCCCCCTAACTCCTCCTATGTGGTAAGAGGCAAGAGCTAAGGTAAAATTAATCTAACAAATTCACAACCAACCCACAAAAAATTCCAAACAACCTACTCTAATCCTCCTATGTGGTAAGAGGCAAGATTAAAGCAAGTTATCCCTAAATAATTTACTGCACTATAAAAAATATTCATCACACATAATCCGCGTGCCAAATCATGCATAATTATGAAGAACATAGCAAAACTCATTCATCTAAGACCACAAAATAGAATTTATCATGTAAATTAAGTATAAAACCCTTATCTATAATCCTAGGAGCACAAAATATTTAGCCGAGCATGGCTAAACCGAACATCATAATATTAATAATTAAGCACGTAATTGAAAACATAACTTGAAAAATAAAGACAACACCTTGAATAGTGAATCCTTGGATATAATCTTTACTCGTAAAAGAATGAATTCAATAACAATGATGTTCCCAAATCGTACAGCCGCAAATTCTCCGTGCAATAACCAAATAAATAAAACCCTAGCTATTACAAAGAGAAAAACCCTTGCTTAAATCTCTCAAAATTGTCACACACTAAAAATATGAAAACCTAGCCCTATTTATAGTGATTCTATAAAAATATTTTCACATAAGTTCTTCACAAAAACCTTGTCGGACACGAAATCTCAAAATGGGCCAAAAACACAAATTCCCAAAAATAACTCGGAATTGTACGCGCGATCACCGACGTCTCAACGTGCATGGTCGCATGTCGCAACGTCCACCCACGTCAAGACGTGGGAGGGCCCTAATGTCGCGAAGTGACATACTGCCAATCTGATCCAAAAATTGCCAAAAATCCCAAAAATTTGATTTTAATTCCCATTTTTCCACGTAGCGACGTACAGATGCGCACGTCGCGACGTGGGAGAGTCCCCCGACGTTACGACTTGGATCAGATGTTCACTCTCATCACAAACTTTCTTCAATTTTTCCTCCACTTTGCATCCAATTTGGCTCTTATATGACTTTTCTCCTTCAAGCATGCACCATGGTCAACAAACCTACAAATAAAACACTAAAACGAATCAAAAAGAAGAAGAACGACAAAAGAATTAAGTGTAAAACACTAAATAAAAGGTGAATAAATTCACCTTATCATCTCTTATCATGCCTTTGTGTGTGAGGTGATGAAGTTTAGCCCTAGCTTCATGCTCCACATTCTCGGGGTAGAATTGTCGTTTGATCTCACGATGGAAGCCATCACAAGTCTCCATCGTGCAAGTACCCCACTCAACATCACCAAGCCTCGAGCTCGGTTGGGGATTACCAGCCCATCTCTTGCTGTAATGTTCTCTGTAAGGCCATCTCTAAGATTTTGGCTAATAGACTCGTTGGTCTTCATTCGAGGATCATCAGCGAGGCGCAGTCGGGCTTTGTGGAGGGAAGGAGTATATTAGAGAACATTTATTTGGCCCAGGAATTGATTAGAGGATACGGTCATACGCGGAATTCACCTAGGTGCCTTATCAAGGTGGATCTTCGGAAGGCTTACGATATGGTTGATTGGGTTTTCTTGAGGTGACCATTGGAGTCGATGGGTTTCCCCGCGCGCTATATGTGCACTGGGTGATGTAGTGTGTTACCACTATCTCATACTCCATACGCATCAATGGCGAGATACATGGGCATTTTCAGGGACGGAGAGGATTGCGACAAGGGGACCCCATATCCCCTTATCTCTTTGTCATATGCATGGAGTATCTCTCCCGTTTGCTTTTCATGAGGACGAGGGAGTTGCCTTTTACCCTTTATCCTTAGTGTCATAAGCAAAAGATATCTCACCTCATATATGTGGATGATCTCATGCTCTTCAGCAGAGGGGACAGGCTTTCTATAGGAGTACTCTGGGATTGCTTACAGCAGTTTGGAGAGGTCTCGGGATTAAGGGCAAACACCCTGAAATCCCAGGTTTTCTTTGGCTAGGTTCCAGCGGAGGTTCAGACGGACATCATCAACCTCACTGGAATGCAACGCGAATCCTTTCCTATCAGGTATCTGGGTATTCTATTGGTGGCACAGGGATTGCTGGTTGTGCATTTTGCTCTTCTATTGGGAAGATTACGACATAGATAGGCTTATGGACTGCTTCCTCCTTATCTTATGCAGGCCGCCTGGAGCTTATTCGATCGGTAGTGCAGGGCATTCACTGCTTCTGGCTTTCTGCATTACCGGTCCCTGCCGAGGTCATCACAAAGATTATTCAGCTATCCCGGAATTTCCTGTAGAATGGGATCCAGGCAAAGATTGCTCGGGAGGATTTGGCTATGCCAAAGGAGGAGAGAGGATTGGGAGTCATGGAACCGATGGCATGGAACCTAGCTCTTTTATCCAAATCTCTCTGGGATATAAACCACAAGAAGGATTCCTTGTGGTTGCGATGGATTCAGTACTACTATCTGAAGCGCCGGTCTATTTGGGATATCCCTCCACACAGAGAGCAATCCACGCTCATGAGGAGGATCTTATCTATCAGAGATCATATTTTACAGAGAGAGGGATCGGTGGAACAAGCAGAGGCTCTTATCGATATGTGGAAGCAATCGGGACTCGCTGTGGCTGCATATCACTATTTTCGAAAATCGGCTCCGAAGGTACCCTAGTCGTCGACGATATGGAATTCTTATATTCCGCCCAAGTACTCCTTCACACTGTGGCTGGGGATCAGAGGAAAGCTTCTCACGCGGGACAGATTGGGTTTTCTTCGCATTGACCCTGTTTGTGGATTCTGTGGAGAGCTCGAGGAAACCATCAAACACCTGTATTTCTCTTGTCCTTTCACCAAGGCAATATGGGATGACGTGTGGAGTTGGTGTGGTCTGGGGCGGGATATGACGACTTTAAAGGCTGGCTTGAAGTGACTCAAGAAAAAGAGCCGAGGAACCTCCTGGAGGAGTCGCAAGGGTAGGCTAGCATTTGCATGTATGGTCTACTACATATGGCTCACGAGGAACAGGTTGTATTTTGATCTTACAGTTCCTATTCATTAGGATATTGTATAGAGGATTAAGACACACGTGTACAAGATAGGTATATCATTGTACCCTAGTGTCTCTATCCTTGACTAGAAGGTTTTATTTTCTATGTATTTATTGTGTTTGGCTGTTTTGGCCTCAATGTCGCGCGACGTTGAGGGACGTTGGGATTTTGTGATTTTTGGCTTTTCATGATGTAATTCGCCCGGGAATGCCCGGTGTACAGTGTATATGAGAAAATCGATTAATAAATTTTTTTACCTTTGATAAAAAAAAATCATCACCAAGCCTCCTTCTCCACTAAACCATAGTAGTGTCGGCTATGTAGAGTGGTGCGGTCTTGATCTTGGTGGCATCTTTCTTGATGCCCATGACCTTAAAATACCGCTCGAGACCCCAAAGGAAGTTTTCTAACTCCCTTACATTCCTCACACCGTTGAAGAACTTAGGCTGTGGCACTTCGTCCCTTATGGTTGGTTAAACTACAGCTCCACCTTGAGCCATAGCAACCTTGCAAAGAGCAAGGTGAGCCTTAGCTACCTTGACCTCCTCTTGTAAGGAAGCAACCTCGTTCACCATGGCTTCCCTAATCGTTTCACTCAATGCAGCGAGCTAAGCTTCGAACTTCACGATCATAGAAGTGAGAGTTTCCTCCATCTCCTCCCGGATGAATAGAATGGCGATTTGCATCTCCCTGCAGAACCCTTCGTCCCTTGACTCGAGCTCATCGATGCGTTGCCCTAACTTGTCAAGTCTATCGGTTGTATCTAACTCCATCTTGGCTAGCCGTTTCTCAAAGTCAGCCCAAGGGTCACTTGGTGCAACCGATTTGTCCTTCCTCGAACGAGTGACCTTAACGCTTCGTTTAGTTTCCCTTGGCACATGATCTACCTCAATGCCGGATAGTGGTGCCATTGAAACCTTTGTTTTGATACCAACTGTCACTGGATGAAGAATCCTTCGAAACGCCCTTGCGACCTTAGTCGTTCCTCTAGACTAAGTCAGCCTAAAATCTTGAAAGTAACTAACCAACACTTAGTGGAAAGTAGGAAACATTGTAAGAATTTTAAGGCAAGTAAACAAGTAGCTGTTTGGACGGAAATAAAGCTTTCTATTAAAACTTGAGAGCTTTGCAAGAGATTGCTTGAGTTCACAAGAGTAGAGTGATTACAAATGAACCCCAAGGCTCCTTTTATAGGCCAAGCCTTGAGTCTCTAGAGAATTTTACACAATACAAAGAATAAGTCTATCCTAGATTTTTCTAGAACCTTCTAGAGAAATCTAAGACTCGGAAGACAAGTATTGTACAAGTCTAGAATGTTTGGCACCGTTCTATAGTGTTCCGTCCCAAACTAGGACATTTCGGCACGTTCCAACCTTGACCGGTCCCTTCTCGGCTCGTTCTGGCCCTTTCTAGACACATTTGGTCCCTTCCGTGTATGTCCAATCCAATCTGGCCCGTTCCTCTTTCTATCGTTCGGTTGGGGTGGTTGCCTTGTCATGGCAAACCCCCTTGGCAGCATTTTGGTCCAATCTGGCGCACAGCTCAGCATGCCGTTGGTCCGTCTCGATATGCCAAAGGTACGTCTCATTAGGCGCTTCCAAACCATCTTGGCATGGCATGGTCACACCTTGGCATCCCACTAGTATGGTCTGGCAAGCCGTCGGCTCGATATAGTGTACCGATTGGTTGGCCGTCAACACGTCGGCATGACACAAGCCTTCGAATATTGCAGAGAAAAAAATGTTATTTAGGAAATTCGAACCTTTGACCTCCAACTCTAAAATCCTTAAGATTCTTCAGGTGACCACATGGGCAACCCCAAGTGGTTCAAACATTGATACTTGTTGAAAGTATTTATTATGCAAGTTTAGATTGATACTTTCAGAGTTAAAAGATACACACGAAAATTGGTACTTGTTGAGTGTTATTTTTCAATATAAAAATGATATACAAAAGTTGATGCTTGTTGAAAATCTTCATTGTACAAGTAGATTAATACATTAAAGTAATAACACTAAAATTAATACATGTTGCGGAGTGTTACTTTTGAAAATAAAAGTGTTACGCAAAAATCAATACTTGTTGAAAGTGTTCATTGTATAAGTATTAGATTGATACTTTTTTATTGAAAAGTGATACACGAAAATTGATTCTTGTTGAAAGTTTTCATTGTAAAGTATTAGATTAATACTTTTGGATTTAAAAGTAATACCCAAATATTGATACTTGTTGAGAAGTTATACATTTGGATTGAAAAGTAATAAAAAATTGATAAATTTTGAAAGTTTTCATTGTATAAGTATTACTCTCTTTTTTTTTGGTTGGCTAATTATCCCATTTGCGGGGGGGCGCCACTCCCTGTTTTATTAATTTCAAAATAAAGTTACAAGAGTTAAAGGCGGATATATCCACACCATTGGAGCATGTGAAAAATGTTAAATAAGGAGGACTCCTCCCTTACAATCACGCATTTTGCTAAGGGGAGAACAATCTCCTTTACAATTAATTTCTCAAGCTACAGTGAATGACAAAAGAAGAGACACACCTTTTGTATAAGATGACTTACAGTGGTTTGTGCTTATATAAAGGCCGTCCTTAGACTAAAAACCTTATATAATAACAAAGCCCAGCGTATCATCTTGCAGCAAAATGGGTGCTCTTTGCAAAAAAACTCCTTACAATATATCTATAAATCATCAGGAGTGACAAAAAATGAGATAAGCCTAGAACTTATCTGCATTACATATTATATGCACAGTAGTAAAAACTCATGAAAAGGTTAAAAAGCCTAATATCGGCAGCTATTCAACCAGTTTTGATGTGGATCTCTTGGCTTGCACACATAAAAATAATCACTGAATATGAGAGACATTGGCAAGATGGCCTAAACTTCAGCAGCCATGGCCATATCCAAACTTACATGGTTTAAGGAGGCCTTCTATTTTGTCTTTATCTTTTGATGTAGGGGATGTTCAGCCTCTCCAATCTGATAACGTTCTGAATTTTACGATGAAGTTGCTTTTCTTTATAGAAGGTTTTGTTGGGGAGATGTGGGGCCAATTTTGCTAGTAGCTTGGCAGCGGAGTTTGCTTGTTTAGGGCACCTTGTCCATGAGATGTTTGGCGAGATGTCTTGAATCATGTGGACTTGGTCTCTGATTCTCCAAGGGCATTGACTTCTGTTCTGCAAGTAAATTTGATCAAAGTAAGAGCTGGATTCAATTTTGATGTTTGATAAAATACTTTTGGCTTGGCAAAGTTGGAGTCCCTGCAGAGCTATTTCCATGAGTACCTGTATAGTTGAGGCAAAGTTACTAGTAGAGTGAAAAGTGAAAGCAAGCAACATAATACTTTGGCTATTTACGATTCCACCACCCAAACCTTCTACATTGCTATTGATTATACCATGAACATTAAACTTGTAGGAAGGGTAATCAGGAGGATACCATTTGATGAAAGAAATCTGTATTCTTGTGGCAAAGTCTGAATCCCATAATTGATTCCATGTGTATTTCTCAGAGAGTTCTGGGAACTTACTTGATGCAATGGCTTTAATTTCCTCAAATGTGATGTTCTTGAGTCTTTCAAAGGTGCATTTTTCCTCTTCATGAAACGATTTGTTTCTTGCTTTCCAAATTTGCCAACAGATAACATTAGGAGGGATCTTAGTGAGGAACTTGTGTTTCTCAGTTTTGCTAGGATGGGACCACCAGTAGTTTAGAAACTGATTGGATTGATGGTGTTGAGGAAAGTGGATTCCAAGTTCACAGCCAAAAACAATCCATAAATTTGTGGCTATTTCACATTTTAAGAACACATGATTAATGGTTTCATCCTGTGTGCAAAGTGTGCATTTGTGAGGTCCATGTATATTAAATCTGTGTAAAGCTAGACCTATTGGAATTAGTCCTTTACTTAGTTTCAACATGAAAAAGGACAGCTTTAACGGGATGTGAGAATCCCAAAAATACTTTGCAAAAGGCCATTCAGGTTGAGATGTCTGAGTCAACAGAAAAGCATATTTGAAGGAAAAGCAGCCATTGTTTGTCAAGGCCCAAATAATGTTATTTGGTGACTGAGGAAGAGGCAATATATGTGGTTCTATCTCATCCTTGATGGACAGTAATCTATTCCAGGTTTTAGAAAATTTCTTGCTAGGAATTTAGCCCATAGAGATTCTTGTTCTCTAAATCGCCACCATAATTTGAAGGAGGATGCTTTTTGAATGTTATGCAAAGATCTGATATCCAATCCTCCCTCCATGTACGTGAAACATAGTGTTTTCCAAGAAATCCAGTGGTATTTTGGCTTAAGATTGTGTGAGCCCCACAGAAAATTAGCAAATATCTTTTCTAAGGCTTGTAAGCACTTTTTTGGAGGGTTAGCTCCCAATAAGACATGAGTATTCATAGCTGATAGGACAGACTTAATGAGAGTTAATCTTCCTCCACTAGATAGCCATTTCGTATCCTAAGAACTAACTCTAAAAAGGCTTTTCTGAATTAATGGATCATAATATGCAGCCTTGTCTTTTCCATAATACAATGGAAGTCGTAGGTATTTGACCGGGAACTTCTCTTGATGGAATTTAGTGATCTTAAAGATGGAGTGTTTAATAGCTCTATGGCATGAGTGATGTGTCATGAAAGAACTTTTCACTATATTAACTTTTTGACCTGATGTTCTTTCATAGTTTGTGAGCGTATTCATGACATGCATAAGGGATTTCGGATGTGCTGATGTAAAGATGATTAAATCATCTGCATAACACTAAACTTAGGGATGTGCTTGGTAATTCAGGTTGGGGCATGCACAAGATGAGAGAAATATGCCCTGAAAACCTTATCGAATCAATTATCTCATACCCAATCTGTCAGAATGGGTCCAAGATAAAATGATGTGGAAGCTCACAGATTCAGGAGAGTTTACAGCCAACTCTGCATATCAATGTATAAAGGGAATATCCCCTCCCAAAACACCTTTTGCAAGATTTATTTGGGATCCTCACATTCCAGTTAAAGTCTCTTTCTTTATGCTGAAGTTAGTCCAAAACAAAATTCCCTTAGGTGAGAATCTTCACAGGTTCAGCATTCAAGGACCTTTTATATGTCCTTTCTGCCGTGAAAATGGGGAGACATTAAATCACATATTTGCTAACTGTCCTTGTATCAAGAAGCTGTGGAAAATTCTAGGGGCTGAGCTTGGTATACTCCGACAGCTTGAAACACTGAACCACAATCTACACACATGGTGGAATGTCAAGGCTACATCTGAACCAATTAAATTTTTGCTCAAAATTGGACCCTCCACGATATGCTGGCTGATATAGAAAGTCAGAAACTCTATAATTTTTGAGAATGGCAGCTTCAACATGGAATTAATTGTACTCAATATCTTCAAGATGATAAGGGAGCTGACCTATCTGAAATTCCAATGTGGTAATCTGACAGAGCTTGAATGGGGCCAATATTGGAAAACGGTTCTACTGATCAAAAGAAAAGTACTTCTCACCACTGTTAAGTGGAGTCCTCCTGAATCTCAGGTGGTCAAAATCAACATTGCCTCAATCAAGATGGGGAATCAAAGACAGGGAGGTGGTCTTGTAAGGAACAAAAAAGGTGAACTAATTTTTACTATATTTCCAAATGAGGTTTTTTGTTCACTAACTAAAATGCAAGTGGAAGCTCAAGTTTGTTTGGAAGGAATTAAGAGGTGCAATGAAGCTGGATTTTTCAACATTATCATTGAATCAGATTCCACAGAGTTAGAACAGGAATTAAAGGGGCATAATTGTGGCATGATTTTTCAACAAATCAAAGACCAAACATCTTTCTCCAAAGTCCCTAAAGAAGCGAACAAACCTGCAAGATGGATAGCTCAACTGAGAGGCCCTCCAAGTAAGGAGCATCTGGAGAAGCTCATCAAATCAGATAAACTGAGATACCTGCACATAATAAGGAAAAGAAGTAAGTGGTACGAAGTGCATTAAAGGGCCTGGTTGTTGATGTTATACTAGCTTCCCTTTGGTTATATTAAATGTTGAATATAATAGTTGAAAGCTGGAAACTTATACTGCTCTAAAGTTAATTCCTCATGATAAACAAAGGACCCTTTGCTGCTGTTGTTAGGCAAAATTTGTCCAAACTGATGTGTTGACTAGACTGTCTAATCTGTCAAATTAATTGTTGGGGAAAACAAGGATCATACATTTCCTCCCTGATATGGGTAAACATTCTTTGTAGCTCTTGGTGGTTTTGCCGGAGGTTGAATGCTTATAAAGGTTATTAGTCTACGGACGACCTTTATACCATTTTCAACCTCTAGCAACTACCAAGCCTATAAAAGAACGACAACCTATTTAGGATTACAGAAATTTTAGTCTAGTAAATGTAAAGGAGGAAGTACTCCTTATTTCGTTTCTAAAACTTGGTAGAGGGATTTCAATGTAAGGGAGGAGTCCTCCTTATTTATAGCCTTTCAAATGTACTAATGGTGTGGTTACATCCGCCATTGAATTTTGTACCATATATTTCTATTAATATATAGGGAGTGCCCCCCCCCCCACTCCCCCGTAAATGGGATGATTAGCCAAAAAAAAAATCATCTGCATAGGCTAGATGTGAGATTTTGGGACATTTCTTAGGGAAGTTGAAGGATGGAATGTGTGGTGCTTCACTATTTAGGGCTCTAGAGATATACCCAGCACTTAAAATAAACAAGTAAGGGGAAAGAGGGTCTCCTTGACGAAAAGTGATACTCAACATTGATAGTTTTGAACAGAAAAGTGATACGCAAAATTGATACTTTTGAAGTTAAACTGGATACGTGCGAAAAATAAAAAAATCATGCACGCATGTTGTTCACATATATGATCCCCTTTTATAGAAACTACCTCAACAGTAAAACACATATAACATCAAGCATAATCGGTAAACCTTCGCTCTCAAAGGGTAAACCTTCGCTCTCAAATGGTGTGCAGTAGTTTTCGTATTTTTCAGATATTGATATCCTTGAGTTAATTATAACATATTGATGGATTCATGGTATTAGTCCAAGGATTATTTGGTAGCTACAGCCAAATGAAGTTCATAGTTGAATCAATGTTAGAATTGTATATTGTCTCGGCACGAATAAAAATCCCAAGCCTTTTAGACATCGGCAGCTGACATTCAAAATGCCAATGCCATAGTTTCAGAGGAAAACCAAGAGTAACAAGTAAAAATATAACTTTCAATGATGAGAAAGCTATTATGTACATATGAAATTGATGAAAACTAACTCTTTCTAGCGCTCCTCAAAAATCACCTCCAACTGGAAGAACAACATTTCACTCTTACTAGAGAAAACATTACATGGATACGCTAACCAGATACTAAGGGAATATTCAGATATTCACCCATCTTAATCCACGTCCTATACAACTGCTCTTCCTAATCCTCGACCAAAATTTTGTGTCTCGACAGGAAGAAAAGAAGGAAGTTGTCCACTCCACCTGTTTCAAGGCCCCTGCAAACATCAAACAATTGCCTTCTCCTTCAATCCAGCTCACAATCCTAAAACAGTCCAGTTCGAACTGTGTCCACTCTGTCAATAACGTCCAATGCTTTGACCCGGTCAATATCAAAGTCGATTACAGGAACAGATGACGGCCTCCTGATGGGGAAAGGATCCTTCTTGATTTCACTTGTAGGAGAATGGCTGCTACTCTTACTTAGCCTATGATGCTTGCTTAACCTGGTTTTCACACTATCAAATTCTTGACTTTTACTTATTCCAGGAGTCAGTTTCCTCTTGCTTACATCACGAAGCATCTCCTGGTCTTCAACAGTTAATGTCGGGGAAGGACAATTCGTCTTGTGTGATGTCAACTGAATTGTCTTTTGATTAGGAGAGCGCATAGGGGATTTAACAGGAGATCTAATACCAGTCCTTGATAAGCTGACAAGATGATGAAGCCATGCCACCAAATCAAGAATATAAGCTTCAGTCTTCTCCTTATCTGCGTGATGAAGTGTCTCGATACGAAGTAAATCAGTCTGGCCACTAGTTTTTCGGTTCATTTCCGATCTAAACATAAGCAAGTGCTTGGTTAAAAGAAAGAAAGTAATTAGTAAGAAACATCAACAGAACAAAAACTCACCCTGTATTTGCCCATTCTCCAACCCAACCGAAGCCATGGTGAGCCCTGGTTTAGATTAAATATCATTTGGGAAAATGAATAAATTAGTAAATCAGTCATCTTTTAGTATGGATTAATATTGCAGCAAAAACTTAAGGTAAAAATAAATGAGCTGAAGTACTTTAATACTCAAATCAATAATACTTAAACTGCCCCTTCTAAGGGACAGGACACAGAACAAGATATAAAACCGGATAAATACTATCATAGCATAACAAAAGCTCCTCTTGGGAATCCAGCAATTTACTTCGTTGTGTTGGTGGCCATTGGAACAAGCCAGTGCAAAGTTTTGTCCATTTCAGCTCTAATTTGTTGCACAGTTGACTGCAATAATACAAATATGGAATCATTATAGTTAATGCAAAAGCATATAGAATAGTTGCATGTGAAGCTAAAGACAATCAAAACATCAATAACTCATTAATCATTATTTTGAGCCTATAGTTTTTGGTAATTAAATATTTTAGTACACAAGTACCTCCTCACTTAGCTGCAATGATTGCAATTTAGAACGTAATGCTAACTTTATACTTGGAGGCAATCCTTGATATAAAGCATCTCTTGTATTTGGTGGCACTGAATTTGATCGAGTAACCTGATTTTAAACAAATAGATTTGGTTATGCAAGATACAATTACTTGACAGTAGACAAAAACAACAGTTACTTGAAAAATTAATTTGATCCATACACAATAAACCAAGAGTTTTAATTTTATATAACTATTTCATAGATTTCCATGTTTATTTCTTTGGGTTTTCTTTCTCTATTTTTCTCCTTCTGTAGAGAAATGTAACAAACTTGTCTTGTGTTGTGTGAAGTTCCCATCACCTTTAGGTCATGTAGAGACAGATTCATGCAGAAACCAGGATGAAGAACAATCCAATAAATGATAAGTGGTTTTGCAATAAGTTAACAAGCAATGAAACCGAACCGAGCGCGGCGCGCTAACCTATTTGAACTCAATCACGAGTTCAGTCATTTCAGTTCCTTGGCTGCAGCTGGACTTGACAGTAAATCACACGGAATCAAAATGAACTTGAATATGCTCGACAACCTTTGACTTCTAGAAACTAGCAAATCAATTTATTGATAATTAAAATCACAGAAATATGCACGTGTCATCCAAAAAGTAATACTCTTTAGGGAAAATTAATGTTAAGGACACATCTCACCCTATTATTATTAAATAGGACATAAATTTAATAAAAGACTAAAATGACTTTTATGACTTTATTATTTCTCTTTTTTTTTTACACTCACATATCCTCACGTGCATCCCCCGGAATCGAACACTAGACGTGGAGGTCGGGATGCCAACCTCCTAACCACTGGGTTGGCCCCAATGGCTTATTTCATATAATGAAGTAAACGATTTTGTTAACCTTCATTAGTTTATATATTCATCATGACAAGAAATCTTTATGGTTTAAGAGAATTTGATAATGAGTAAAATTACTATCAAGTTTTATCTACAAGAATTATGAAAAACCAATAAAAAACCAACAAAAGATGAAGAGTTTAAGATTACATATAGTAAAAGATGAATAGTGTTTTGAACCTAATCTTTCTTGTGGTTGGTAAGAACCATAACAAAGTTTTTCATATTATATAATAAAATGAAGTTATTTTAACGCTCTAAATAATAAATATATTAATGTTATGTCCCTATTTCATAATAAAAGTCTGTGATGCACGCATAATAATAATTTTTCCTTATTTTTTAACTACTTGTCAAATTTTCATACCTACCTATTTTGTACAAAATCAAAAGAGGCTAATAGCTACATTTCCCAATATCACTTATGCAAAATGGTGATGGTAGTGATGGTTATGCAAGTTTGCTTTATGCAGAGGCTAGTTTACTGCAGATAAGAGAGAGGAGTGATGAGTGTCAAGGGTTTGTTTTGAAAAGAAGTGAGAGAAGTCTTAGATGAGAGGAGTAAAGGGAGTAGAAATGCAGAAAGGCAGAAAAGAAAGACTAGATATCAATGGTGAACAAGAACGGTGTTCACCATGATGAGAAAAAGATAATCAGAGCTGGAGGTCCCTGCAGGAGTGTCAACAGGAAAGAGAAACAGAAGGAATCTGGTCAAATTAGTGGAGTATAGGTTTTCTTTATTGAAAGAAAAATGTGTAACTTAAAAACAACAAAGTTAGGAACTCTGTATGAATATACAATAAGATTGATTTAACCTCGTGCTCTTTCAAGCCAAGTGTATAGAGCTTGAACTTGGATCTCTCTGTTACTAGCGCACTAAACTTTTTCAGCAAGGGGAGTCCCTAGCTACTCAGGATCAGCTTTATTTGTATGCACCCATTTAAAAATTACACCTTAATGCATTCTTTATTCTTAAACCAAACTTGTCTGTTCTTTCTTCTTAAACTAAACTTGCCATTTCTTTCTTCTTAAACCAAAATTGTCAGCTCTTTCTTCTTCAACTAAACTTGCCATTTCTTTCTTCTTCAACTTAATTTTCCATATCAAGAAAAATCTGCTTAAACGAATTCATAAGGTCACTACATAAGGTAAACACAATTCTTTACCAGATACAATTGCTTCTCAAAACCATTTTTACAATTGCTATTAATAAAATTATTTATTGAATTTCAGCAGCACTAAGAACGTATCCTCATCATTGACAGAATATTACGCCCAATGTAACTGGCCTAATAGGCCCAATCCAATAAATGTAACAGGCCCAACAATAACATGGAAAACTATGTGGGCCAGATCATTCAACCCATAAAGCTGTTTCCTTCTCATCTTCATCACTTCAGATTTGTCAGAATATTACGCCCAATGAAACTGGGCCTAATAGGCCCAATTCAATAAATGTAACTGGCCCAACAATAACATGTAAAACAATGTGGGCCAGTTAATTCAACCCATAAAGCTGTTTCATTCTCATCTTCACCACTTCAGATTTGTCAGACTAATTATAAATTAAATGCAATTAATTAATCAAAATCGTGTGCAAAGTGTGCTACACAATCAACAAAAATGGATTATTCACAAAGCGTAAAACGACGTCCTTGATAAGAAACCATATAGCCTGTTAGGTAAGCCTCAGATTCTCCAATGGCTTAGAAGCTACTCATCCAACCACGTACGATGGGGAATTTGTTAATCTTTTTCAAATTTCAAATTTAGCACGCCAACAGAAGCTTCCAGGAAACATAATTACAATTTTGGAATCCATTTCAAAATTCAAATATTGCCCGCCCACAATTTGTCCTACACGTGGGTCCACTCTGCAGCTAGCAATCATTATGTCTGCCACGTGTCCACTTTTTACGATATCTGCCAGGGGTACAACGGTAATATCACATGGTGAACAGCGCCAATATATATATGAGAACAGTTAAATGACTCCAATGTCTCCAGCAAAACTGTTCATGCTACAGGGGCCCTGGAGTCATGCGATGTCCAATAGGATGTTGCCAAGTGTCCCGACATGTGGGGCCCACCTCCAGCACTATAGGAATATATAGGAATCTTATATATATATTCCTATAAAAAGTGCCACGTGGCATAAAAAGACAACAAATAGTAAGTGACTCCAAGAAATGCATCTGGAGACATATAATTTTGGAACTGTAGAGCGGAGTCACTTGGAAAAAGACCAAAATGCCCCTGCGGGGTAATTTTCCATATAAATAGTCATTCAGCTCAGTTCTTTATTCTTAAACCAAACTTGTCTGCTCTTTCTTCTTAAACTAAACTTGCCATTTCTTTCTTCTTAAACCAAAATTGTCAGCTCTTTCTTCTTCAACTAAACTTGCCATTTCTTTCTTCTTCAACTTAATTTTCCATATCAAGAAAAATCTGCTTAAACGAATTCATAAGGTCACTACATAAGGTAAACACAATTCTTTACCAGATACAATTGCTTCTCAAAACCATTTTTACAATTGCTATTAATAAAATTATTTATTGAATTTCAGCAGCACTAAGAACGTATCCTCATCATTGACAGAATATTACGCCCAATGTAACTGGCCTAATAGGCCCAATCCAATAAATGTAACAGGCCCAACAATAACATGGAAAACTATGTGGGCCAGATCATTCAACCCATAAAGCTGTTTCCTTCTCATCTTCATCACTTCAGATTTGTCAGAATATTACGCCCAATGAAACTGGGCCTAATAGGCCCAATTCAATAAATGTAACTGGCCCAACAATAACATGTAAAACAATGTGGGCCAGATAATTCAACCCATAAAGCTGTTTCCTTCTCATCTTCACCACTTTAGATTTTCCAGACTAATTATAAATTAAATGCAATTAATTAATCAAAATCGTGTGTAAAGTGTGCTACACAATCAACAAAAATGGATTATTCACAAAGCGTAAAACGACGTCCTTGATAAGAAACCATATAGCCTGTTAGGTAAGCCTCAGATCCTCCAATGGCTTAGAAGCTACTCATCCAACCACGTACGATGGGGAATTTGTTAATCTTTTTCAAATTTCAAATTTAGCACGCCAACAGAAGCTTCCAGGAAACATAATTACAATTTTGGAATCCATTTCAAAATTCAAATATTGCCCGCCCACAATTTGTCCTACACGTGGGTCCACTCTGCAGCTAGCAATCATTATGTCTGCCACGTGTCCACCTTTTACGATATCTGCCAGGGGTACAATGGTAATATCACATGGTGAACAGCGCCAATATATATATGAGAACAGTTAAATGACTCCAATGTCTCCAGCAAAACTGTTCATGCTACAGGGGCCCTGGAGTCATGCGATGTCCAATAGGATGTTGCCAAGTGTCCCGACATGTGGGGCCCACCTCCAGTACTATAGGAATATATAGGAATCTTATATATATATTCCTATAAAAAGTGCCACGTGGCATAAAAAGACAACAAATAGTAAGTGACTCCAAGAAATGCATCTGGAGACATATAATTTTGGAACTATAGCGCGGAGTCACTTGGTAAAAGACCAAAATGCCCCTGCGGGGTAATTTTCCATATAAATAGTCATTCAGCTCAGTTCTTTATTCTTAAACCAAACTTGTCTGCTCTTTCTTCTTAAACTAAACTTGCCATTTCTTTCTTCTTAAACCAAAATTGTCAGCTCTTTCTTCTTCAACTAAACTTGCCATTTCTTTCTTCTTCAACTTAATTTTCCATATCATGAAAAATCTGCTTAAACGAATTCATAAGGTCACTACATAAGGTAAACACAATTCTTTACCAGATACAATTGCTTCTCAAAACCATTTTTACAATTGCTATTAATAAAATTATTTATTGAATTTCAGCAGCACTAAGAACGTATCCTCATCATTGACAGAATATTACGCCCAATGAAACTGGCCTAATAGGCCCAATCCAATAAATGTAACAGGCCCAACAATAACATGGAAAACTATGTGGGCCAGATCATTCAACCCATAAAGCTGTTTCCTTCTCATCTTCATCACTTCAGATTTGTCAGAATATTACGCCCAATGAAACTGGGCCTAATAGGCCCAATTCAATAAATGTAACTGGCCCAACAATAACATGTAAAAACAATGTGGGCCAGATAATTCAACCCATAAAGCTGTTTCCTTCTCATCTTCACCACTTCAGATTTTCCAGACTAATTATAAATTAAATGCAATTAATTAATCAAAATCGTGTGCAAAGTGTGCTACACAATCAACAAAAATGGATTATTCACAAAACGTAAAACGACGTCCTTGATAAGAAACCATATAGCCTGTTAGGTAAGCCTCAGATCCTCCAATGGCTTAGAAGCTACTCATCCAACCACGTACGATGGGGAATTTGTTAATCTTTTTCAAATTTCAAATTTAGCACGCCAACAGAAGCTTCCATGAAACATAATTACAATTTTGGAATCCATTTCAAAATTCAAATATTGCCCGCCCACAATTTGTCCTACACGTGGGTCCACTCTGCAGCTAGCAATCATTATGTCTGCCATGTGTCCACCTTTTACGATATCTGCCAGGGGTACAACGGTAATATCACATGGTGAACAGCGCCAATATATATATGAGAACAGTTAAATGACTCCAATGTCTCCAGCAAAACTGTTCATGCTACAGGGGCCCTGGAGTCATGCGATGTCCAATAGGATGTTGCCAAGTGTCCCGACATGTGGGGCCCACCTCCAGCACTATAGGAATATATAGGAATCTTATATATATATTCCTATAAAAAGTGCCACGTGGCATAAAAAGACAACAAACAGTAAGTGACTCCAAGAAATGCATCTGGAGACATATAATTTTGGAACTGTAGCGCGGAGTCACTTGGTAAAAGACCAAAATGCCCCTGCGGGGTAATTTTCCATATAAATAGTCATTCAGCTTAGTTCTTTATTCTTAAACCAAACTTGTATGCTCTTTCTTCTTAAACTAAACTTGCCATTTCTTTCTTCTTAAACCAAAATTGTCAGCTCTTTCTTCTTCAACTAAACTTGCCATTTCTTTCTTCTTCAACTTAATTTTCCATATCAAGAAAAATCTGCTTAAACGAATTCATAAGGTCACTACATAAGGTAAACACAATTCTTTACCAGATACAATTGCTTCTCAAAACCATTTTTACAATTGCTATTAATAAAATTATTTATTGAATTTCAGCAGCACTAAGAACGTATCCTCATCATTGACAGAATATTACGCCCAATGAAACTGGCCTAATAGGCCCAATCCAATAAATGTAACAGGCCCAACAATAACATGGAAAACTATGTGGGCCAGATCATTCAACCCATAAAGCTGTTTCCTTCTCATCTTCATCACTTCAGATTAGTCAGAATATTACGCCCAATGAAACTGGGCCTAATAGGCCCAATTCAATAAATGTAACTGGCCCAACAATAACATGTAAAACAATGTGGGCCCGATAATTCAACCCATAAAGCTGTTTCCTTCTCATCTTCACCACTTCAGATTTTCCAGACTAATTATAAATTAAATGCAATTAATTAATCAAAATTGTGTGCAAAGTGTGCTACACAATCAACAAAAATGGATTATTCACAAATCGTAAAACGACGTCCTTGGTAAGAAACCATATAGCCTGTTAGGTAAGCCTCAGATCCTCCAATGGCTTAGAAGCTACTCATCCAACCACGTACGATGGGGAATTTGTTAATCTTTTTCAATTTTCAAATTTAGCACGCCAACAGAAGCTTCCAGGAAACATAATTACAATTTTGGAATCCATTTCAAAATTCAAATATTGCCCGCCCACAATTTGTCCTACACGTGGGTCCACTCTGCAGCTAGCAATCATTATGTCTGCCACGTGTCCACCTTTTACGATATCTGCCAGGGGTACAATGGTAATATCACATAGTGAACAGCGCCAATATATATATGAGAACAGTTAAATGACTCCAATGTCTCCAGCAAAACTGTTCATGCTACAGGGGCCCTGGAGTCATGCGATTTTCAATAAGATGTTGCCAAGTGTCCCGACATGTGGGGCCCACCTCCAGCACTATAGGAATATATAGGAATCTTATATATATATTCCTATAAAAAGTGCCACGTGGCATAAAAAGACAACAAATAGTAAGTGACTCCAAGAAATGCATCTGGAGACATATAATTTTGGAACTGTAGAGCGCAGTCACTTGGAAAAAGACCAAAATGCCCCTGCGGGGTAATTTTCCATATAAATAGTCATTCAGCTCAGTTCTTTATTCTTAAACCAAACTTGTCTGCTCTTTCTGCTTAAACTAAACTTGCCATTTCTTTCTTCTTAAACCAAAATTGTCAGCTCTTTCTTCTTCAACAAAACTTGCCATTTCTTTCTTCTTCAACTTAATTTTCCATATCAAGAAAAATCTGCTTAAACGAATTCATAAGGTCACTACATAAGGTAAACACAATTCTTTACCAGATACAATTGCTTCTCAAAACCATTTTTACAATTGCTATTAATAAAATTATTTATTGAATTTCAGCAGCACTAAGAACGTATCCTCATCATTGACAGAATATTACGCCCAATGTAACTGGCCTAATAGGCCCAATCCAATAAATGTAACAGGCCCAACAATAACATGGAAAACTATGTGGGCCAGATCATTCAACCCATAAAGCTGTTTCCTTCTCATCTTCATCACTTCAGATTTGTCAGAATATTACGCCCAATGAAACTGGGCCTAATAGGCCCAATTCAATAAATGTAACTGGCCCAACAATAACATGTAAAACAATGTGGGCCAGATAATTCAACCCATAAAGCTGTTTCCTTCTCATCTTCACCACTTCAGATTTTCCAGACTAATTATAAATTAAATGCAATTAATTAATCAAAATCGTGTGCAAAGTGTGCTACACAATCAACAAAAATGGATTATTCACAAAACGTAAAACGACGTCCTTGATAAGAAACCATATAGCCTGTTAGGTAAGCCTCAGATCCTCCAATGGCTTAGAAGCTACTCATCCAACCACGAACGATGGGGAATTTGTTAATCTTTTTCAAATTTCAAATTTAGCACGCCAACAGAAGCTTCCAGGAAACATAATTACAATTTTGGAATCCATTTCAAAATTCAAATATTGCCCGCCCACAATTTGTCCTACACGTGGGTCCACTCTGCAGCTAGCAATCATTATGTCTGCCACGTGTCCACCATTTACGATATCTGCCAGGGGTACAATGGTAATATCACATGGTGAACAGCGCCAATATATATATGAGAACAGTTAAATGACTCCAATGTCTCCAGCAAAACTGTTCATGCTACAGGGGCCCTGGAGTCATGCGATGTCCAATAGGATGTTGCCAAGTGTCCCGACATGTGGGGCCCACCTCCAGCACTATAGGAATATATAGGAATCTTATATATATATTCCTATAAAAAGTGCCACGTGGCATAAAAAGACAACAAATAGTCCAATAGTGATCCAGGGCCCCTGTAGCATGAACAGTTTTGCTAGAGACATTGGAGTCATTTAACTGTTCTCATATATATATTGGCGCTGTTCACCATGTGATATTACCATTGTACCCCTGGCAGATATCGTAAATGGTGGACACGTGGCAGACATAATGATTGCTAGCTGCAGAGTGGACCCACGTGTAGGACAAATTGTGGGCGGGCAATATTTGAATTTTGAAATGGATTCCAAAATTGTAATTATGTTTCCTGGAAGCTTCTGTTGGCGTGCTAAATTTGAAATTTGAAAAAGATTAACAAATTCCAGATGCATTTCTTGGAGTCACTTACTATTTGTTGTCTTTTTATGCCACGTGGCACTTTTTATAGGAATATATATATAAGATTCCTATATATTCCTATAGTGCTGGAGGTGGGCCCCACATGTCGGGACACTTGGCAACATCCTATTGGACATCGCATGACTCCAGGGCCCCTGTAGCATGAACAGTTTTGCTGGAGACATTGGAGTCATTTAACTGTTCTCATATATATATTGGTGCTGTTCACCATGTGATATTACCATTGTACCCCTGGCAGATATCGTAAAAGGTGGACACGTGGCAGACATAATGATTGCTAGCTGCAGAGTGGACCCACGTGTAGGACAAATTGTGGGCGGGCAATATTTGAATTTTGAAATGGATTCCAAAATTGTAATTATGTTTCCTGGAAGCTTCTGTTGGCGTGCTAAATTTGAAATTTGAAAAAGATTAACAAATTCCCCATCGTACGTGGTTGGATGAGTAGCTTCTAAGCCATTGGAGGATCTGAGGCTTACCTAACAGGCTATATGGTTTCTTATCAAGGACGTCGTTTTACGCTTTGTGAATAATCCATTTTTGTTGATTGTGTAGCACACTTTGAACACGATTTTGATTAATTAATTGCATTTAATTTATAATTAGTCTGACAAATCTGAAGTGGTGAAGATGAGAAGGAAACAGCTTTATGGGTTGAATTATCTGGCCCACATTGTTTTACATGTTATTGTTGGGCCAGTTACATTTATTGAATTGGGCCTATTAGGCCCAGTTTCATTGGGCGTAATATTCTGACAAATCTGAAGTGATGAAGATGAGAAGGAAACAGCTTTATGGGTTGAATGATCTGGCCCACATAGTTTTCCATGTTATTGTTGGGCCTGTTACATTTATTGGATTGGGCCTATTAGGCCAGTTTCATTGGGCGTAATATTCTGTCAATGATGAGGATACGTTCTTAGTGCTGCTGAAATTCAATAAATAATTTTATTAATAGCAATTGTAAAAATGGTTTTGAGAAGCAATTGTATCTGGTAAAGAATTGTGTTTACCTTATGTAGTGACCTTATGAATTCGTTTAAGCAGATTTTTCTTGATATGGAAAATTAAGTTGAAGAAGAAAGAAATGGCAAGTTTAGTTGAAGAAGAAAGAGCTGACAATTTTGGTTTAAGAAGAAAGAAATGGCAAGTTTAGTTTAAGCAGAAAGAGCAGACAAGTTTGGTTTAAGAATAAAGAACTGAGCTGAATGACTATTTATATGGAAAATTACCCCGCAGGGGCATTTTGGTCTTTTTCCAAGTGACTGCGCTCTACAGTTCCAAAATTATATGTCTCCAGATGCATTTCTTGGAGTCACTTACTATTTGTTGTCTTTTTATGCCACGTGGCACTTTTTATAGGAATATATATATAAGATTCCTATATATTCCTATAGTGCTGGAGGTGGGCCCCATATGTCGGGACACTTGGCAACATCCTATTGGACATCGCATGACTCCAGGGCCCCTGTAGCATGAACAGTTTTGCTGGAGACATTGGAGTCATTTAACTGTTCTCATATATATATTGGCGCTGTTCACCATGTGATATTACCATTGTACCCCTGGCAGATATCGTAAAAGGTGGACACGTGGCAGACATAATGATTGCTAGCTGCAGAGTGGACCCACGTGTAGGACAAATTGTGGGCGGGCAATATTTGAATTTTGAAATGGATTCCAAAATTGTAATTATGTTTCCTGGAAGCTTCTGTTGGCGTGCTAAATTTGAAATTTGAAAAAGATTAACAAATTCCCCATCGTACGTGGTTGGATGAGTAGCTTCTAAGCCATTGGAGGATCTGAGGCTTACCTAACAGGCTATATGGTTTCTTATCAAGGACGTCGTTTTACGCTTTGTGAATAATCCATTTTTGTTGATTGTGTAGCACACTTTGAACACGATTTTGATTAATTAATTGCATTTAATTTATAATTAGTCTGACAAATCTGAAGTGGTGAAGATGAGAAGGAAACAGCTTTATGGGTTGAATTATCTGGCCCACATTGTTTTACATGTTATTGTTGGGCCAGTTACATTTATTGAATTGGGCCTATTAGGCCCAGTTTCATTGGGCGTAATATTCTGACAAATCTGAAGTGATGAAGATGAGAAGGAAACAGCTTTATGGGTTGAATGATCTGGCCCACATAGTTTTCCATGTTATTGTTGGGCCTGTTACATTTATTGGATTGGGCCTATTAGGCCAGTTACATTGGGCGTAATATTCTGTCAATGATGAGGATACGTTCTTAGTGCTGCTGAAATTCAATAAATAATTTTATTAATAGCAATTGTAAAAATGGTTTTGAGAAGCAATTGTATCTGGTAAAGAATTGTGTTTACCTTATGTAGTGACCTTATGAATTCGTTTAAGCAGATTTTTCTTGATATGGAAAATTAAGTTGAAGAAGAAAGAAATGGCAAGTTTTGTTGAAGAAGAAAGAGCTGACAATTTTGGTTTAAGAAGAAAGAAATGGCAAGTTTAGTTTAAGAAGAAAGAGCAGACAAGTTTGGTTTAAGAATAAAGAACTGAGCTGAATGACTATTTATATGGAAAATTACCCCGCAGGGGCATTTTGGTCTTTTTCCAAGTGACTGCGCTCTACAGTTCCAAAATTATATGTCTCCAGATGCATTTCTTGGAGTCACTTACTATTTGTTGTCTTTTTATGCCACGTGGCACTTTTTATAGGAATATATATATAAGATTCCTATATATTCCTATAGTGCTGGAGGTGGGCCCCACATGTCGGGACACTTGGCAACATCCTATTGGACATCGCATGACTCCAGGGCCCCTGTAGCATGAACAGTTTTGCTGGAGACATTGGAGTCATTTAACTGTTCTCATATATATATTGGCGCTGTTCACTATGTGATATTACCATTGTACCCCTGGCAGATATCGTAAAAGGTGGACACGTGGCAGACATAATGATTGCTAGCTGCAGAGTGGACCCACGTGTAGGACAAATTGTGGGCGGGCAATATTTGAATTTTGAAATGGATTCCAAAATTGTAATTATGTTTCCTGGAAGCTTCTGTTGGCGTGCTAAATTTGAAATTTGAAAAAGATTAACAAATTCCCCATCGTACGTGGTTGGATGAGTAGCTTCTAAGCCATTGGAGGATCTGAGGCTTACCTAACAGGCTATATGGTTTCTTACCAAGGACGTCGTTTTACGATTTGTGAATAATCCATTTTTGTTGATTGTGTAGCACACTTTGCACACAATTTTGATTAATTAATTGCATTTAATTTATAATTAGTCTGGAAAATCTGAAGTGGTGAAGATGAGAAGGAAACAGCTTTATGGGTTGAATTATCGGGCCCACATTGTTTTACATGTTATTGTTGGGCCAGTTACATTTATTGAATTGGGCCTATTAGGCCCAGTTTCATTGGGCGTAATATTCTGACAAATCTGAAGTGATGAAGATGAGAAGGAAACAGCTTTATGGGTTGAATGATCTGGCCCACATAGTTTTCCATGTTATTGTTGGGCCTGTTACATTTATTGGATTGGGCCTATTAGGCCAGTTTCATTGGGCGTAATATTCTGTCAATGATGAGGATACGTTCTTAGTGCTGCTGAAATTCAATAAATAATTTTATTAATAGCAATTGTAAAAATGGTTTTGAGAAGCAATTGTATCTGGTAAAGAATTGTGTTTACCTTATGTAGTGACCTTATGAATTCGTTTAAGCAGATTTTTCTTGATATGGAAAATTAAGTTGAAGAAGAAAGAAATGGCAAGTTTAGTTGAAGAAGAAAGAGCTGACAATTTTGGTTTAAGAAGAAAGAAATGGCAAGTTTAGTTTAAGAAGAAAGAGCAGACAAGTTTGGTTTAAGAATAAAGAACTGAGCTGAATGACTATTTATATGGAAAATTACCCCGCAGGGGCATTTTGGTCTTTTACCAAGTGACTCCGCGCTACAGTTCCAAAATTATATGTCTCCAGATGCATTTCTTGTAGGAAGGGTAATCAGGAGGATACCATTTGATGAAAGAAATCTGTATTCTTGTGGCAAAATCTGAATCCCATAATTGATTCCATGTGTATTTCTCAGAGAGTTCTGGGAACTTACTTGATGCAATGGCTTTAATTTCCTCAAATGTGATGTTCTTGAGTCTTTCAAAGGTGCATTTTTCCTCTTCATGAAACGATTTGTTTCTTACTTTCCAAATTTGCCAACAGATAACATTAGGAGGGATCTTAGTGAGGAACTTGTGTTTCTCAGTTTTGCTAGGATGGGACCACCAGTAGTTTAGAAACTGATTGGATTGATGGTGTTGAGGAAAGTGGATTCCAAGTTCACAGCCAAAAACAATCCATAAATTTGTGGCTATTTCACATTTTAAGAACACATGATTAATGGTTTCATCCTGTGTGCAAAGTGTGCATTTGTGAGGTCCATGTATATTAAATCTGTGTAAAGCTAGACCTATTGGAATTAGTCCTTTACTTAGTTTCAACATGAAAAAGGACAGCTTTAACGGGATGTGAGAATCCCAAAAATACTTTGCAAAAGGCCATTCAGGTTGAGATGTCTGAGTCAACAGAAAAGCATATTTGAAGGAAAAGCAGCCATTGTTTGTCAAGGCCCAAATAATGTTATTTGGTGACTGAGGAAGAGGCAATATATGTGGTTCTATCTCATCCTTGATGGACAGTAATCTATTCCAGGTTTTAGAAAATTTCTTGCTAGGAATTTAGCCCATAGAGATTCTTGTTCTCTAAATCGCCACCATAATTTGAAGGAGGATGCTTTTTGAATGTTATGCAAAGATCTGATATCCAATCCTCCCTCCATGTACGTGAAACATAGTTTTTTCCAAGAAATCCAGTGGTATTTTGGCTTAAGATTGTGTGAGCCCCACAGAAAATTAGCAAATATCTTTTCTAAGGCTTGTAAGCACTTTTTTGGAGGGTTAGCTCCCAATAAGACATGAGTATTCATAGCTGATAGGACAGACTTAATGAGAGTTAATCTTCCTCCACTAGATAGCCATTTCGTATTCTAAGAACTAACTCTAAAAAGGCTTTTCTGAATTAATGGATCATAATATGCAGCCTTGTCTTTTCCATAATACAATGGAAGTCGTAGGTATTTGACCGGGAACTTCTCTTGATGGAATTTAGTGATCTTAAAGATGGAGTGTTTAATAGCTCTATGGCATGAGTGATGTGTCATGAAAGAACTTTTCACTATATTAACTTTTTGACCTGATGTTCTTTCATAGTTTGTGAGCGTATTCATGACATGCATAAGGGATTTCGGATGTGCTGATGTAAAGATGATTAAATCATCTGCATAACACTAAACTTAGGGATGTGCTTGGTAATTCAGGTTGGGGCATGCACAAGATGAGAGAAATATGCCCTGAAAACCTTATCGAATCAATTATCTCATACCCAATCTGTCAGAATGGGTCCAAGATAAAATGATGTGGAAGCTCACAGATTCAGGAGAGTTTACAGCCAACTCTGCATATCAATGTATAAAGGGAATATCCCCTCCCAAAACACCTTTTGCAAGATTTATTTGGGATCCTCACATTCCAGTTAAAGTCTCTTTCTTTATGCTGAAGTTAGTCCAAAACAAAATTCCCTTAGGTGAGAATCTTCACAGGTTCAGCATTCAAGGACCTTTTATATGTCCTTTCTGCCGTGAAAATGGGGAGACATTAAATCACATATTTGCTAACTGTCCTTGTATCAAGAAGCTGTGGAAAATTCTAGGGGCTGAGCTTGGTATACTCCGACAGCTTGAAACACTGAACCACAATCTACACACATGGTGGAATGTCAAGGCTACATCTGAACCAATTAAATTTTTGCTCAAAATTGGACCCTCCACGATATGCTGGCTGATATAGAAAGTCAGAAACTCTATAATTTTTGAGAATGGCAGCTTCAACATGGAATTAATTGTACTCAATATCTTCAAGATGATAAGGGAGCTGACCTATCTGAAATTCCAATGTGGTAATCTGACAGAGCTTGAATGGGGCCAATATTGGAAAACGGTTCTACTGATCAAAAGAAAAGTACTTCTCACCACTGTTAAGTGGAGTCCTCCTGAATCTCAGGTGGTCAAAATCAACATTGCCTCAATCAAGATGGGGAATCAAAGACAGGGAGGTGGTCTTGTAAGGAACAAAAAAGGTGAACTAATTTTTACTATATTTCCAAATGAGGTTTTTTGTTCACTAACTAAAATGCAAGTGGAAGCTCAAGTTTGTTTGGAAGGAATTAAGAGGCACTCACTGTGCAATGAAGCTGGATTTTTTCAACATTATCATTGAATCAGATTCCACAGAGTTAGAACAGGAATTAAAGGCGGCATAATTGGTGGCATGATTTTCAACAAATCAAAGACCAAACATCTTCTCCAAAGTCCCTAAAGAAGCGAACAAACCTGCAAGATGGGATAGCTCAACTGAGAGGGCCCTCCAAGTAAGGAGCATCTGGAGAAGCTCATCAAATCAGATAAACTGAGATACCTGCACATAATAAGGAAAAGAAGTAAGTGGTACGAGTGCATTAAAGGGCCTGGTTTGTTGATGTTATACTAGCTTCCCTTTGGTTATATTAAATGTTGAATATAAATAGTTGAAAGCTGGAAACTTATACTGCTCTAAAGTTAATTCCTCATGATAAACAAAGGACCCTTTGCTGTGGTTGTTAGGGCAAAATTGTCCAAAACTGATGTGTTGACTAGACTGTCTAATCTGTCAAATTAATTGTTGGGGAAAACAAGGATCATACATTTCCTCCCTAATATGGGTAAACATTCTTTGTAGCTCTTGGTGGTTTTGCCGGAGGTTGATTGCTTATAAAGGTTATTAGTCTACGGGATGACCTTTATACCATTTTCAACCTCTTAGCACTACCAAGCCTATAAAAGACGACAACCTATTTAGGATTACAGAAATTTAGTCTAGTAAATGTAAAGGAGAAGTACTCCTTATATCGTTTCTAAAAACTTGGAAGAGGGATTTTCAATGTAAGGAGGAGTCCTCCTTATTTATAGCCTTTCAATGTACTAATGGTGTGGGTTACATCCGCCATATATTTCTATTAATATATAGGGAGTGGCGCCCCCCCCCCCCCCCCCCTCCCCCGTAAATGGGATGATTAGCCAAAAAAAAAATCATCTGCATAAGGCTAGATGTGAGATTTTGGGACATTTCTTAGGGAAGTTGAAGGATGGAATGTGTGGTGCTTCACTATTTAGGGCTCTAGAGATATACCAGCACTTAAAATAAACAAGTAAGGGGAAAGAGGGTCTCCTTGACGAAAAGTGATACTCAACATTGATAGTTTTGAACAGAAAAGTGATACGCAAAATTGATACTTTTGAAGTTAAACTGGAATACGTGCGAAAAATAAAAAAATCATGCACGCATGTTGTTCACATATATGATCCCCTTTTATAGAACTACCTCAACAGTAAAACACATATAACATCAAGCATAATCGGTAAACCTTCGCTCTCAAAGGGTAAACCTTCGCTCTCAGAATGGTGTGCAGTAGTTTTCGTATTTTTCAGATATTGATATCCTTGAGTTAATTATAACATATTGATGGATTCATGGTATTAGTCCAAGGATTATTTGGTAGCTACAGCCAAATGAAGTTCATAGTTGAAATCAATGTTAGAATTGTATATTGTTTCGGCACGAATAAAAATCCCAAGCCTTTTAGACATCGGCAGCTGACATTCAAAATGCCAATGCCATAGTTTCAGAGGAAAACCAAGAGTAACAAGTAAAAAATATAACTTTCAATGATGAGAAAGCTATTATGTACATATGAAATTGATGAAAACTAACTCTTCTAGCGCTCCCTCAAAAATCACCTCCAACTGGAAGAACAACATTCACTCTTACTAGAGAAAAACATTACATGGATACGCTACCAGATACTAAGGGAATATTCAGATATTCACCCATCTTAATCCACGTCCTATACAACTGCTCTTCCTAATCCTCGACCAAAAATTTTGTGTCTCGACAGGAAGAACAGAAGGAAGTTGTCCACTCCACCTGTTTCAAGGCCCCTGCAAACATCAAACAATTGCCTTCTCCTTCAATCCAGCTCACAATCCTAAAACAGTCCAGTTCGAACTTGTCCACTCTGTCAATAACGGTCCAATGCTTGACCCGGTCAATATCAAAGTCGATTACAGTAACAGATGACGGGCCTCCTGATGGGGAAAGGATCTTCTTGATTTCACTTGTAGGAGAATGGCTGCTACTCTTACTTAGCCTATGATGCTTGCTTAACCTGGTTTTCACACTATCAATTCTTGACTTTTACTTATTCCAGGAGTCAGTTCCTCTTGCTTACATCACGAAGCATCTCCTGGTCTTCAACAGTTAATGTCGGGAAGACAAATTCGTCTTGTGTGATGTCAACTGAATTGTCTTTTTGATTAGGAGAGCGCATAGGGGATTTAACAGGAGATCTAATACCAGTCCTTGATAAGCTGACAAGATGATGAAGCCATGCCACCAAATCAAGAATATAAGCTTCAGTCTTCTCCTTATCTGCGTGATGAAGTGTCTCGATACGAAGTAAATCAGTCTGGCCACTAGTTTTCGGTTCATTTCCGATCTAAACATAAGCAAGTGCTTGGTTAAAAGAAAGAAAGTAATTAGTAAGAAACATCAACAGAACAAAAACTCGACCCTGTATTTGCCCATTCTCCAACCCAACCGAAGCCATGGTGAGCCCTGGTTTAGATTAAATATCATTTGGGAAAATGAATAAATTAGTAAATCAGTCATCTTTTAGTATGGATTAATATTGCAGCAAAAACTTAAGGTAAAAATAAATGAGCTGAAGTACTTTAATACTCAAATCAATAATACTTAAAACTGCCCCTTCTAAGGGACAGGACACAGGAACAAGATATAAAACCGGATAAAATACTATCATAGCAAACAAAAGCTCCTCTTGGGAATCCAGCAATTTACTTCGTTGTGTTGGTGGCCATTGGAACAAGCCAGTGCAAAGTTTTGTCCATTTCAGCTCTAATTTGTTGCACAGTTGACTGCAATAATACAAATATGGAATCATTATAGTTAATGCACAAGCATATAGAATAGTTGCATGTGAAGCTAAAGACAATCAAAACATCAATAACTCATTAATCATTATTTTGAGCCTTATAAGTTTTTGGTAATTAAGATATTTTAGTACACAAGTACCTCCTCACTTAGCTGCAATGATTGCAATTTAGAACGTAATGCTAACTTTATACTTGGAGGCAATCCTTGATATAAAGCATCTCTTGTATTTGGTGGCACTGAATTTGATCGAGGTAACCTGATTTTAAACAAATAGATTTGGTTATGCAAGATACAATTACTTGACAGTAGACAAAAACAACAGTTACTTGAAAAATTAATTTGATCCATACACAATAAACCAAGAGTTTTAATTTTATATAACTATTTCATAGATTTCCATGTTTATTTCTTTGGGTTTTCTTTCTCTATTTTTCTCCTTCTGTAGAGAAATGTAACAAAACTTGTCTTGTGTTGTGTGAAGTTCCCATCACCTTTAGGTCATGTAGAGACAGATTCATGCAGAAACCAGGATGAAGAACAATCCAATAAATGATAAGTGGTTTTGCAATAAGTTAACAAGCAATGAAACCGAACCGAGCGCGGCGCGCTAACCTATTTGAACTCAATCACGAGTTCAGTCATTTCAGTTCCTTGGCTGCAGCTGGACTTGACAGTAAATCACACGGAATCAAAATGAACTTGAATATGCTCGACAACCTTTGACTTCTAGAAACTAGCAAAATCAATTTATTGATAATTAAAATCACAGAAATATGCACGTGTCATCCAAAAAGTAATACTCTTTAGGGAAAATTAATGTTAAGACACATCTCACCCTATTATTATTAAATAGGACATAAATTTAATAAAAGACTAAAAATGACTTTTATGACTTTATTATTTCTTTTTTTTTTTTTACACTCACATATCCTCACGTGCATCCCCCGAATCGAACACTAGACGTGGAGGTCGGGATGCCAACCTCCTAACCACTGGGTTGGCCCCAATGGCTTATTTCATATAATGAAGTAAACGATTTTGTTAACCTTCATTAGTTTATATATTCATCATGACAAGAAATCTATATGGTTTAAGAGAATTTGATAATGAGTAAAATTACTATCAAGTTTTATCTACAAGAATTATGAAAAAACCAATAAAAAACCAACAAAAGATGAAGAGTTTAAGATTACATATAGTAAAAGATGAATAGTGTTTTGAACCTAATCTTTCTTGTGGTTGGTAAGAACCATAACAAAGTTTTTCATATTATATAATAAAATGAAGTTATTTTAACGCTCTAAATAATAAATATATTAATGTTATGTCCCTATTTCATAATAAAAGTCTGTGATGCACGCATAATAATAATTTTTCCTTATTTTTTAACTACTTGTCAAATTTTCATACCTACCTATTTTGTACAAAATCAAAAGAGGCTAATAGCTACATTTCCCAATATCACTTATGCAAAATGGTGATGGTAGTGATGGTTATGCAAGTTTGCTTTATGCAGAGGCTAGTTTACTGCAGATAAGAGAGAGGAGTGATGAGTGTCAAGGGTTTGTTTTGAAAAGAAGTGAGAGAAGTCTTAGATGAGAGGAGTAAAGGGAGTAGAAATGCAGAAAGGCAGAAAAGAAAGACTAGATATCAATGGTGAACAAGAACGGTGTTCACCATGATGAGAAAAAGATAATCAGAGCTGGAGGTCCCTGCAGGAGTGTCAACAGGAAAGAGAAACAGAAGGAATCTGGTCGAATTAGTGGAGTATAGGTTTTCTTTATTGAAAGAAAAATGTGTAACTTAAAAACAACAAAGTTAGGAACTCTGTATGAATATACAATAAGATTGATTTAACCTCGTGCTCTTTCAAGCCAAGTGTATAGAGCTTGAACTTGGATCTCTCTGTTACTAGCGCACTGAACTTTTTCAGCAAGGGGAGTCCCTAGCTACTCAGGAGCAGCTTTATTTGTATGCACCCATTTAAAAATTACACCTTAATGCATGGATGATAAAAAGCAACTTAAAAGATGCCCACATAAAAATTAGAATATATCACAAGCCTAGGAATCTTATTATTGCAGCTCCGCAGAAATTGTCTCAAATAATAGTATCAAGACACCTACCAATTCACAAGAAAGATCACTTCAAGAAAAGGAAGGAAACAACATGAAACATTTTGTTCCCAGCTATCCACCACTCAAAGGATAAGAAAAAAAAATCCTAAAAGGTCCTACAAAGATTAGATCGTAATAACTACACCAAAACTATCCACCTCACAAAGGATAAGTAAAAAATCTAAATGATTGGGAGAAGGCCATGTTTATGTCCACAAAAAAAATTATATGCGCATCACAAATTAAGTTTCCAGTTTTTGGATTTCTTTGTCACTTGACACTTCAATAAGCTGACATAAAAGTTCTACTTCCATCTGTCTAAGTGTCCCTCAAAATTTCACAAGGAAACAACAGTAATGAACAAATCATGACACGAACAATTGGGCTTTTCAATTAATCATATGAAAATCCTAGTCTGTTGAGCATATACAACAACAACAACAACAACTAAGCCTTTATCCCACTATGTGAGGTCGGCTACATGGATTATATTTCGCCATCATATTTTACACATATTTTCGTTTATATTTAAGTATATCATACCTTTTTCAATCGTTTCTTTCCAATTCTTTTTTAGGTCTCCCCCTTCCCCTTTTAATTTGGGTTGCTTTTTCTCTACTTTCTACACATCGATTTCGCCATCGTATTCTATCATTACACGTTTTCATTTATATTTAAGTATATCATATCTTTTTTAAAAGTTTCTTTCCAATTCTTTTTAGGTCTCCCCCTTCCCCTTTTAATTCGGGTTGCTTTTTCTCTACTTTCTACATGTAGCACCTGTGCATCTATGGGTCTCCTATGCATATGTCCAAACCATTTTAAACGGGTTTCTCTCATTTTCTCATCAATTAGAGCTAACCCAACTTTCTTTCTAATACATTCATTACTTAATCTATCTAATCTAGTATGTCCCCACACATCCATCCTAATGTTCTCATTTCTGCTACCGTCATTTTTTGTTCATGATCAAACTTAGTCGCCCAACATTCTGATCCAAAAGCCATCACTAGTTTTATAGCTGTTTTATAAAATTTTCCCTTCAATTTCAACGGTACTTTAGAATCACAGAGTATAGAAAACGCATTTCTCCATTTGTTCCAACCAGCTTGAATCCTATTTGTAACATCTTTATCAATTCCCCTATTTTCTTCAGTGATAGATCCTAAAAATTTAAAACTCGCAGATTCATTTAATGAGTGCACAATAAAAGAAGCAAAAGAGAAAAGATTATCCATATGTTAAAGAAACTCGGAGGCTAGAGTAAGATTTAAATAGAAAGTCGATGAAGAGAAAGTAAGTATGACTTACCAGGGTATCAATTTGTGTAATGATATTTGCGTAATGTAAAGCAAGACCAGCCGATCCCAGCCTCTGCTGGCTGTTCTTTATCGGCTTATCTCCATCTGCAAGTATAGCAAGTAGGCATAAACTTCGCAGTAGTAAAAGAAATATGATTTAGTTGAAGAAACCTACACAAGTATCACGAAATGATAAAATTAATACGATCTTAACTTTCTTTCATGCATTTCGTCATTCTATCCCCCAATCTACTATCAATTTCATGCAAGAATCATCATTTTGTTCATGATGAAAGCAACATCACTGCGGAAACAAACTAACAAAAGAAAATACGAACAACGTTCGAGATATCATCCAAATTATGAAAATAATACAGTAGAAGATTGTTTTTTTGCTTGGAGCTACAAATCAAGAGCTGAATGGAACAGGCCCATGCAAAGACTTGAAATGAAAAACTCGAATTCCGAAGGAATTACCTGCAGTGCCAAATGCAGCATGGATTTCTAAATGCAGAAAATGTACAATGTCCACAAGCTTCTCCATCACCTGAGACAACAAAACGTGAGAATTAGCAACGTCATGCGAAGAAACTCTGAAAATTTCTTTCACTAAGGTCAAATATTTTCGAACATATTCATAATTATCAAGCCTCTCAGTTCATACTTGGCAATTACAAGGCATCGAGTTAGCATCAGAAAACAATAATTAAGGAGGAGTTGTTATCAACCATGCAGTAGCTTTTACCTCTTCCAAAATCTTAGACCAGAGTGACTTCTTCTTCAAATTTCTGACGTGCTTCCTTTGGCTCTTCAATTCTGCCCTTAAAATTGTAAGGCTGTCACCTGCACAGTAGTAAAAGATAAAAAAGCTAGCTTCAAAGAAGCAGTGATCATAGCATAGAAGAATCCCCAATAATTCCCTGCATATGTTTCGAGGATTGTGAGGTATTATTATTCATATAGTTTGTTAGAACTTGCTTTATCTTACTTTCTTGTTGCCAGACTTGTTTTGTTATTGTTTTCTTTCTTGTAGGATGCTACAGTAGTTTTATAGAAGTGGTTTCATAATGCGCATGCGCTTCATTGCAGGCATTTTTGGTCATCTGCCAATCTAGGGAAACAGTAGATTTCTTCAATCTAGCTATTTAGTGCTGGTTTGCTATGTTCCTAGCTTCTCACTGCACCAGAGAGGACTTGAAAACAATGTTCCAAATATTCAACTGTTCTCAAACTAAAAAGATTCAACCAATTCTGCAAAGTAGCAAATGTCTAGTAATATGTAATGAGAACTCCAGGGCACTAAAAAATGACTAGTAAGGCTCCCCCAAAAGTTCCCTAATAAACCATTTCCATGTCAAACAAACATAATCTAATTGACTTCTCCCATTCAGAAGTAACACTTGAGAAGGGAAAACCAGATTTCATCTACCCATATTAGAATGATTTAAGCAAAAAGGAAACCAAGTAGTTTTCCAACAACAACAACAACTTAGCCTTTATCCCCAATATGTGAGGTTATATAGATCATATTTCGCCATCGTATTCTATCTATAGACATATTCTCATTTAAGTTTAAGTATATCATGTCTTTCTTTATAGTTCGTTTTCAATTCTTTTTAGGCCTTCCCCTTCTCATTTTAATTGAGTGAATGATTCTCTATTATCTACATGTCATATTGGGGCATCCAAAGATCTCCTAGTCACATGTCTAAACCATCTTAAACGTGCTTCTCTGTTTTTTTTTTTTTCAATTATTGGAGCTACCCCAAAACTCCGCCTGGTTATAAGCAGCCTATTTGTTAACTAACCGGTCCTAAATCCGAGAAAAGGATGAAGGTTGCGACATCCTAGCAACCGGTATAAAAATTTTGCCAAACCCTATGATATGGATCACATTAGAAATTGTGTAATCAATAGCGAAATGTTATCCATATAGCCTACCCCACTTAGCAGGATAAAGGCTTGGTCGTTTTATTGGAGCTACCCTAACTTTCCAAAAAGGAAAACCAAAGTAGTTTTCCAAATACAACAATGACAACTAAGCTTTTTATCCCACTAAGTAAGGTCGGCTATATGGATCACATTTCGCCACCATGCTCATCTTAATCTCATTAAGTATAACATATATTTTCTTACAGTTTCTTTATAACTCTTTTTTGGTCTTCCTCTTCCCCCATTTTAATTTGAACTAATAATTCTCCATTTTCTACACGTATCCCTAGGGCATCTAAATGTCTCCTATTTATATGTCCAAACCATTTTAAGAGCGTTTCCCTCATTTTCTCATCTATTGGAGCTACTCATACTTTCTTTCTAATGCATTCATTACTTATTCTATCTAGTCTAGTGTGTCCACACATCCATCTCAACATTTTCATTTCGACTACTCGCATTTTTTATTCATGTTCATATTTAGGCGCCTAACACTCTGAACCGTAGAGCATCCCTAATGCAATCCTATAATATCCCGGAATTTACCTGACATACCTATTGGTGTCTTTACACATGTTATATCTTTATACATATCTTTTATAACTCATATATAAGCCACTCTCATCCCTCTTGTTTCTAATACCCACCACAATATATACCGATAACTCTGTTATACATCTTTTCAAGGTCAATAAATATCATATGTAAATCTTGTTTTATCTTACTACAGTGCTCACATAACCTTCTTACTAAATTTTTAGCTTTCATTGTAGATCTTTCTGGCATAAAACCAAATTGATTATCTAGTATATTAATCTCTATTCTCAACCTTGTTTTTTGTTACTCTCTCCCATAATTTCATAATATGGCTCATTAGTTTAATACCCTTATAATTTGCACAGTTTTTGTATATCTCCTTATTCTTATATAAAGGTATCAATACATTTTTTCCATTGATTAGGTATTTTCTTAGTCTTCATAATTATATTAAATAGTCTGAACAAAAAAATTTATATTAAATAGATGTGTAAGCTATATAATCCCCACTTTTCCAAGGCACTTCCATGCCTCAATTAGAATGTCATCGAGACCAACTGCTTTACTGTTTTTTGTTTTTTCCAATGCATTTTCTAGAACTAAAAGTTGGATTCTACGACAGTATGTAAAATATTTATTTTGTTCCAGTTGTCCTAACTCTCCTAATGTGACTTCATTACTATAGACTTTTTATAATAGATTACAAATGTACATCTTCCATCGATTTTTATTGCTTCATTATCAACTAAAATATTTTCCTTTTCATCTTTTATACACCTAATTTGCGTTAAATCCTTTCTTTTCTTTTCTCTCATTTTCACTATTATATATATAAATCCTTCTCTACTTCCTTAGTATCTAATCTTTAATAAAATTCTTCAAAAACTGTTATTTCCCATTTAGGGCACGTCTAGTTGGCAGGAACCTAGGTTTGAAAAGTAATCTTTTTCCTAATTTTTAGATTCTAGTATTTGGTTCATTTTTAGACTTTTGGGAAAGTAAAAAGAATCTTGCACTTAAGTAAAGTTAGTACAAAATAATTTCTGGGTTCTTAATCCTTGTTCCAACTTGGTATTCTGATTACTTCCTTCAGGAATGTTAGTCATCTTTCATTAAACATTTATTAATACAACATCATCCTTTATGATGCAACACACATGCATAAATAATTCAACCTTATTGGACTTTTAATTAAATAACTCTCTAATTTTTACCATAAACCTATTTCTTATTAATTGTGATTTTACATATTTGTTCGTTGAACTTTCATTGCAAAGCTAACTCACTCTTAACATGTAAAATATCTAAATAAACAAACAACATTAATTTTCAAAAAAAAAATTATTTCATTTTGTAAATAACTCACTTTTTAGACTTGAGAAATTTAAATAAATAGCCAACATTAATTTTTAAAATTTTATAAAATTATATGCGATTTATAATAACAACAATATTTATATCGTTAAATATGTGATTTACATTTGTTGCATTTTGTATTGTTTTATTTGTTTGTTTGTTATAACACATAAATTATATGGTAATACTTATTTTCGACATTATAATTTTACAAGCAATTTATGTTTTGCTGGATAATAATTGTTTATTACGCATAAATGGAAATTTTTAAAGAATAATTACAAAATAATTTTCTTGTATAACACTGTGTATATCATAAAGAAATTTTTTTTTATAATTAAACAAAAAATGCATTGCATTCTTTAGCTTTTTAGTTTAAACGAAACATTGAAACATGAATTTTGATTAACTTTTCTATTAACATTCCTGATCTATCCAAACACAGGAAAGAAAAGTTATATTCATTTTTCTCATAATCAAAATTGTAGAAATCATATTCCTAAAACAGTGTACTTTCCCGCCAACCAAACGAGCATTTACTTTGTTAGCCTCCTTCATAGCACATTTATATCTTTCGATATTTTCATCATTTCTACAAGTGTATAACATTTTGTAACTTGCACTTTTTGTTTTCACTTTTTCATTAATTTCTTGATTCCACCACCATGATTTTTTATTCTATTTATTGTCCTTTGACTCCCCCCTCCTAGTAATTTTTTCGCAATTCTTTTCATTTGATTTGCTACATTTTCCCATGTGCACTCTGCTTCATCTTCAACCCTTTAATTAATGGTTTCTATTGAACTTTGATAAATATATCTGTTTTACTTTTGTTCTTTGGTTCCCACCACTTAACCCTAGGTAGGTGGTATAACTTTTTCTTAAATTGTTTATTACGAAGTCTTATATAAAAAGCTTACTAACCTATATTGGGTCGTAAGACTTTCTCCAGGTATTACTTTACATAATTTTCTATCGCTCTTTCGGGTTAGGAAGTAATCAATTTGTGACTTATTAGAACCGCTTTTAAACCTAATTAAGAGTCCTCTCTCTCTCTCTCTCTCTCTTTATACATGATATTACCAATAATCAAGTAATAAGCAATTGCAAAATTTAAAATAGTTTTATCTTTCATTATTTCACAATCCAAAACCATAACCCCCATGCAACCTAACATACTCCTCATTACCCTCCCGCACGTGTCCATTTAGATCTCCACATAAAATAATTTCTTCATTTTGAGGAAGTGTTTGGATTAAAGCATAAGTAGTTTTCCAAAATAAGGGGAAAAAAGTTCACCGGTTGGGTGTCCCTCACACATGTAAAATTCACAATAGGAATCTTTTAAATAGTTTGTCTGCTCAAGAGACATTGAAGTACAGACCACGTGTGACACAATGTTCAATAGCATCACTGTTATCAAGATCCAAGGAACAGAAACAGATTGGAGTATATCCACAAAACCACATTTACTAGAAAATAATACTATGTTATTCTTTTGCAACTAAATAATCCAGTTGACAAATTTGGAAGGAAAACTGTATCAAGCAGAAGAGAAATGGAGGCACTCCTTCTTCCAAGAAAGAGACATTCCACCACTCTTTGGTCAAAGAAATGATAACACAAGGTAGCATGTTCATTAAATAAACTGGCTCTTTACTCTGACTAGCTGTTTTACAAAGAATTAGCCAATGGATTGATCTCAATCAAAAATTTTCAAAGGCCTAATATGAATTTTTTTCAAGCACGGGCATCTGATATGCAATAAAATGCTCTGGAAGCAGGATGGTGAATCAAAATCAAATTTCAGTTTTGAGTTTTGCTCACAAATTTTGTAAGAATTGAAGCTATGAAACATAGGAAAGAAGCAACACTTTAAAGTTTCCAAAGAAAAATATAAGTGCTTACCCCTTTGAGCAGAATTTAAATTATCTTCTTCCTGGGCCTTACGGCGGTAGTCTTGTTCAAATCTGTCCAATGCATGCAATTCATGGTATAGTTCCTAAAACAAAGTTAAATCAAACAGATTTACCACATCAAGATTTATGCATACAGTATCAATACATGGAAAAAACCATAAAAAAATCACATTGTAGAATAAACAAATATGAATCAGCAAATTTTCTATTTCTTGACAAAATGATGTGTAAATATCACACGTTACAAATAAGGCCTATCATTGTTTTCAGGCTCTATGTCGATTCTATGTCAGTTCAAGTTCGTAAAAGCATGAAATGACCAACTTGCAGACATACAGGAAAATAAGCAACCACAATAAACACTTTCAAAAATATTAGAATTATACATTCATAACAAAATACTAAATGTCAGGCAGTACAGTGGCGAGACAGGAAGGCTGAGATATTGTCGCTTCTTTTTCCAAATGAAGTTTGAAGATGATAAAGCTTGCTTTTTGATACAGAAAGTGTTTCAGGAGAAGCTAATTTACTGGAACAAACTATCATGCAGCCAGCCATATCAGAAAGCTTGATAAGAATCAAAGGGCATAGACACCAAGCATGATCAATCTGGATTACAGTGACCATTGCATGGTCTATAAAACAGATTGGGAGACTGAAGCTTCTTAGTGCTTGATACGTCCTCCAAGAAATAACCTTTCAAGGCAGGGAACAGATGAGATATTTACCAACAGCAACTTGCTTTCAGCACATATGACTAACATAGTTTAAAAATATACACAAAACTAACATGAGTTTTGGATTAAAGACGAATAGCCAACTTTTTTACAAAAACAATGAGCTAAGGATAAATTTGTCTTCAAGTACAATTTTTTTTTCCATCTCATTTTCTTTTTCTTTCTTTTCCCTTTTCTTCCTCTTCCAACCTCTGAACTTGGGTCTTTACTGCAACGTCGTCCATTGACTGGCTCACCAGAAGGTTTTCCGGTGTCTCCAACCAACAAAAAGTACATCTTCTGATTCAAATTATTGAATCAGTTTTTTTTCCCTTGAATATCAATAGATTTTGTATGTAACTAAAATAGTGCCAACATTACCTTATTAGAAAAAGAAATAGAGTCAGTCAATTGAATGCTTTTCAAGATATCATTAGTTCAATGAAGGTTATTTTGTATGTAACTAAAATGTGCAACTGCTAAAAGCAGGTCACCTACATTGGGTAAACTCAGTTTCTACCAAGATACCACCAGGCCTTGGCTATTCATTGATCCCCTTCTGTCCATATTTCAAGAAGAGACAATATAATACCTCAAATTATTCATCTTGAGGGCTCTAGCTAAGGCTTCGATTATTCAAACATCAAAGAGGTTTGACCAGTCCATTGCAATTTCATTGAGGTCCCTAAAACCTTCAACTGGGGTTTGCTTAGTGAAAACAGTGATAGTCATTTTAGGAAATCGAAACAAGAAGTAAGCCACATAAAATGGGATGCAGAACCAAAAAGATGAAGAAAGAAAGGAACACTATGGGGGAATACTCACAGCAGTATACTGCACCAACGTCATCAGCTGCTGTATCATAGCCTCAGCTTCTTCTTTCAATTGCTCATGTGTGTGAAATCTGATTCCAACCTGTACATCACCAGAAAACACTACACACCAAGTCAAATCCCACTTGATGCAGCAATCAGCACATAATTGAAACCAAGATTGAAGGTTAATGCAAGTACTTCTCAAAGTAGCGGTCCAAATTGTGCCATTGAGGATCTTTGCAACGGTTTCCAAAGCGAACCACTTCTCCAGAGAACAACTTTAATTCATCCCTAATGAAATCAAAAAGGATTTTGAATTTCTAGCATTGACCATATAATAACAGAAACTAAGAGATAGAAACAATAGAGGTGCAAATTTTGAGATTTTTCGCTCTGTTATGCAAACACCTCTTGTCAGCTGCTGCAATTCTTAGAAGTTCATCCATATCTTTTGATATCAGGCGTTGCACGCCTTCAGAAGGGATCACCACATCCTTCAAATGTCTGATATTCTCCCTTGAAAGGGAATTCATGAGGTTAGCACCCTTAACAATCGTATTTGCAATTTCAAAAGCCAGAATTGAAATTTTATTTCCTTTTGTTGCCATCCCAGATGCAAAACCACCACTCAAGTTCAAGTTTGTCACACTGCTACCAAGTGTATCCAACACATCAACTGCCTTACCCAGCCCTGCTGATCCAGCTTTGCCTAACAATGAACTCACTTCTGAAACCTGTTATTGAAACGTTCCATATTAACATATATTATTTCGATATGAAGTAAAATTCAAACATAATAACAAGTCAACCTGGAACATCTTAGGGTGACTACATATCTCATGAATGTCATTGGCCCTTTTCTGGTTAGCAAAACTATGTACCATACACTAGGCAAAATACAACCACCTTTATCCCACTATGTGGAGTCGCCTACATAGATCATACTTCGCCATCGTATGCTATCCATATACTAGGCAGAGTCATGCACGAAAAATGAACAAGACAAATATTTGCTTGTGTAGAAAGATGGGGACAAGAAACGAATGCTCTAGTAAATATGGATTCAAACAAAAAGGAAACCAATGCCTCGAAAGGCAGTTCAACCACCATATCCTATATGCACTTCAGGAATTTAAGGTACGTACATAATGTGTGTTTCTCTAATTACCTTCACCATCAATGTAAAACTTGAAGTGCCTTTCTTTTTTTGCATATGGACAAAAACTAGAGAAAAAGGAGCTGGTGTGAACCAAAGTTTCAAGACTAGGGTATGAGCGCATGTCCATAAGTTCCACATATCATCAGAGTATCTAACTAAAATGAAGCATATATTTGATGTAAAATTAAAAACAAATTGCAGGTCTTCCTTTTCTGAATATGCACTTTTATTTGAGCCCAATACACTCCAAGGACTTTTGAAAAGAAAAGCCAATTATTGATTCCTCGTTCTCTCTTTTCTTATAGATGGAAATTCTAACTTCCACAGACATCCTTGACATGTCTAGCTTTTCAACCTCACGGTCCTCATCTTGTGGTTTCTCATCCCTTCTTCTCTGTTTACAATTTCAACAATTTTACTCTTTCTTCCCTCCTCTTCGGCTCAAAGTATCCAAGGCGAAACTAGTACACAGACTTAGAGATCCATCATTTCAACTTCAATCACCGTTCTCTAGTACCAAGGTTTAACTTGGTGAGGTGAAAAAACAGTCACTAGAGTAATAAACTAGCAGGAAAAGCATCTCCTTATTTCAGAGTTTCTAAGAGCTGAATTGGCATTTGCAACAAAATTTAAGAAAAATCGCAGGCAACAGTGAGTTTAAGGATAATCCAGATCTGATAGCAGATGCTGAAAAGAAGGCATTTAGTTGAGACCTTGTGGATCTAGGAAAGGATTCAAATGCCTCAGAAGCAATGTTGACAGACCTGCTAGGTTTCACAAAACGAATCTCATAGTGCCTTTTCCTCTACTAAGTTTTTTCCCCTAAAGATTGTAGTTACTCATTCAGTCTGAAGATAACGAAAAATCACGGCAAAATAAATGTTTAACTGAAGCAATTCATGGAAGATCGAGAAGTCCTCTTTTTCCCGTGCGAATAATTCGTGCAAAATTGTTACCCTCGGAGCCAGAGCAATATAACTACAAAGATTTTGAGAATGTCAGTATGTAATTAATTAGCCTGAGCCCAATAAATGAACTTCTTTTCCTGGACTAGGATGTAGTAATGCAGAAACAGCAAGTGAAAAAGAAGATTAGTGAGAAAAAGAAGTAATAAGCAAGCAATATTCTGGGACATAATATAAAAATTTGATAAGGCTTCTAATTGACTTCAAAATTTTAAGAAGTAACTCCCATTTCAAATTGCATGTGGTGGTGGTGCTGCTGCTGCTGCTGCTGATTCTTTTGTGTATGAACAGGTTCGCCAATTCTCCTTGCTCCAGCAGACAAAAAAAAAAAACCCCAGCATTTCTGCCACATTTTATATGCATCTGGCAGGAACATGATTGGACATTTTTCATTGTATAACAACTGCAGAGATTTTGCAGCAGGAATCTGCATTGGCATGAGGTTTCGGGCAAATCCGAGGCTAGAACTTCAGAACTAGAAACTCTCTCTTGGCTAGAACTTGAACCAAATTGTTTTTTTTTTTTTTTTTTGTTTAGGTTAGGTCATGCAGTACAAGCACAGAAGTTGCTTTTGTTTTTTTCCTTTTGAAGTTGTTTCAAGGGTATGCCTTCCAATTCTCACCATGCAAGAAATGTTTGTCTTCTTCTTTTTTATGTGTTCAAATAATTCTTTGATCAACAAAATTGCAGATGTGTTCAAAGGAGAAAAAAGAAGACCACCACTATTGGTGATTGAAAGTGATTTAGACTTAACTTCACTTCCCTGCTCCCCTTCTTAAATTTTATCGTTTTACCCTCTTCAAATTTCGTTCGCGGGGCAAAGTGCAGACACATTTTTGGGTAACAATAGTTGGAGTCTCAATATCGTGACCAAGCATGTGTAGTAAAGAAAACAGTCCATAATAGAGAAAAAAGAATAAAAATTTGGATTTGTAAAACAAGAAAGAGAGCTGAAAATAATGTGTCTTATAATCTTCTTCCTTTGAAGTAATTTCTACAAAAGTCCTTGCATCATGGAATGTGGTGATTGCTACATTTCTCTGAGGTTTAATTATTAGATGCTTTAAGGTTAAGAATTCAATGGTACCATTTATAGATTCTCTGGACTTACTAAATCAGCGTTGCTTCATTTCAAAAACCTACCACATGAAATACTTGCCATTCTAAAACTCCTGTGTATGATTCCGACATGGAGTCATTACAAATTCACACCATCATGCACTATGTTTTCAATCTTTTGCATTGATTTCTGAAAATCAATTAGGCGAATAGCTTACTAGGCCTAAAAAATGAAAGAAATAAAAAATTGTTCTCCTGCATTAACATTGTGAAGTTGACAGAAAACTTTGGCAATCTCTTTTTGCCCTGGTTAGTGTACAATGGACAATGACAAAAAATGTGAAAAACTGTTTTTTGAGCTGGAGCAACTGCAGCAGAAAGAAGAAAAGGACTGACAGTTGGGAAACTACATCTTTGTTTATTTTTTTGTGACTTTCAAGAGAAAGGAATGACAGAGCTTCCAATGGACTCAGGATAAAGAACAACAGCAAACTATCTTTTGCTCACTTTTCATCTATTTTTGCTTTCATGAATATTCTCCCAGTGATTGTCTATCATTTGCTAACTTTTTCATCAAACGCACAGATGTCCTCATATATAGGTCATCTTCTATAAATTGGGTAAAGTGGATGACAATTTTTCTCCCGTGATAACATCAAACGAATCAGTGAAACAACTTAAATTAACTGACTAGGATTTGGATGCAAATACCTAACCCTAAATCTCAGTGCCTAAACCTTGGTGACTAATACTGAAATACAAGTGTATGTTTAGATTTTGCTCCTGATTCCCGTAGTTCTAAGTGTCATATTTCTCAAACCGTAACGCGTTTCTTTCAATGACAAAGTAGATGAATTAAGTGCATAGGACAAATTCTCTTTTTCCAACCACCCATTTTGGACTTCCTGCATTTCTAAGTGTCTTATTTCTCAAACAGTTTTACCTTCTTTCAAAGAGTAAACCAACAAATTAAGTGCATAAAACAAATTCTCATTTTCCACCCACACATTTTGAACTCTAATAACAAGAATACACACATTTGCAATCTCTTTTCTCCCATGTAACACACCCTAACATGCCCCAATATTTTCTACAAGAAGATTATCTTAAGGCAGTTTGAAGAATGGTACAAAAAACTGTATTATGTGTATACTCGGGAACATATATTCAAGGAAACTGCTGATAGTTCTGAAGAAAAAGTCATTTTGCCACTATAACACTTGTAAAGAGCACAATAATTCATTGATTCACAGTTAATTAATAACTCTCTGAAATTGTATGCTTTATCCTTTCCATTTACACTACGAAAACTTCCGAAACTTCGTGGTCCAGGCAACTTTTCTTGTTCATTTGTCTTAAGGATGCAAGATATTTCAAGCAATCACTTCAAAAATGCATATACATCTAAAGAAAAAAGTCATTTTGCTACTATAACACTTGTAAAGAGCACAATAATTCATTGATTCACAGTTAATTAACAACTCTTTGAAATGGTATGCTTTATCCTTTCCATTTACACTACGAAAACTTCCAAAACTTCGCGGCCCAGGCAATTTTTCTTTCTCATTTGTCTTAAGGATGCAACATATATTCAAGCAATCACTTCAAAAATGCATATACATCTAAAGAAAAAGTCATTTTGCCACTATAACACTTGTAAAGAGCACAATAATTCATTGATTCACAGTTAATTAATAACTCTTTGAAATGGTATGTTTTATCCTTTCCATTTACACTACGAAAACTTCCGAAACTTCGTGGCCCAGGATATTTTTCTTTCTCATTTGTCTTAAGGATGCAAGATATATTCAAGCAATCACTTCAAAAATGCATATACATCTAACCCTTTTAAGCACATGATGCATTACATATGCAACAACAACAACTAAGCCTTTATCCCACTATGTGGGGTCGGCTTCATGGATCATATTTCACCATCGTATTCTATCATTACACATGTTTTCATTTATATTTAAGTATATCATATCTTTTTAATCAATTCTTTTCAATTCATTTTAGGTCGCCCCCTTCCCCTTTTAATTTGAGTTTATTTCTCTCTATTTTCAACACGACGCACTACTGCATCTAGAGGTTTCCTATGCACATGTCCAAACCTTCTTAAAAGTGTTTCTCACATTTTCTCATCTATTGGAGCTACTTCCACTTCTTTCTAATACAATCATTACTTATTCTATCCAATCTAGTATGTCCACATATCCATCTTAACATTCTCATTTCTGCTACCCTCATTTTTTGTTCATGATCATACTTAGTTGTCCAACATTCTGATCCATAAAGCATCGCTGGTCTTATAGCTGTTTTATAAAAATTTTCCTTCCATTTCAATGGTACTTTACGATCACAAAGTATAAAGGACGATCTTTATCAATTCCCCTATTTTCTTCAATGATAGATCCTAAATATTTAAAACTCTTAGATTCAATTAATTCACGCCCACAAATTTTCACATTTATCCTATTGTTACTTCTATTATTACTAAAGTGCCATTCCATATATTCCATTTTACCTCTACTTATGGTAAAACCTTTCAATTCTAGTGCTTCCCTCCAAGCTTCTATATTGTCGGCAAACAACATACATTCAGGAATGGTTATATCTCTACTTATGATGCATGTAAATATGATGTCAACAAAAATCATACAATCTCTAAATGAGCATTAACTCCATAAAAAAAGTTTACAACGATATTGTAATAATTATCTTCCAAAATATTCGAGAAACCGTCCTATGCCAGTTAGAAGGCAATAATCAACTGAGAACCTAATCCAGAGCATGTTTACAAGATACCAATCAACTTTGAGTTTTATGCTTTGGACAGACGGGGTGCACTTATATGCTTTGGCCAGACCAGAGATGCATATCAATCTGAAGATCCAATGACATTCAACTTTCGACTTTTACATTTCACTTCCCAAATTATTTTGAAGCACCAAACACATCACATGTTCCCAGAAGATCAAACAACAAGCATAACACCAAGGAATCATTACTGAAACATATGCACTTGAAAGAAATGTAAAAAGTAGGTTCCCTTTTTACAGAACTATACATTTCCATCCAACTATCAAAAGGTCACTTGTGGCACAAGAATCTTCAAGGTGGTTTCACATATGCAAAGATTGATATTTCTAAAATAACGAGATTATGTCTCAAGTTTGTCAGTGGTTTACAAAAAGACCAACTTGTAATGGGATTATTTTTCAGCAAATTCAGCTTATATATAAAGACAAACTTAATAGTAGAATCAGAGTTGAGAGTTTTGTGGTACTCTAGATTTGGTTAACAATTTCATTTATACTTAATCCAAGAATGACACCGACTCTTTAGTATTATCTTATTCTGGTACCTAATGCATGAGAGAGAGAGAGAGAGAGAGAGCAATGTGCATTGCATCAAACACCTAATTCCAAGTTGTTGCCTTGAAACAAGTAGCACGTGTTACCTTTGTTTAGGGGTGTATATTTGATCACATTATAATACGAAATTGCTATGGTTAGAAAAGGAAAAGGCATTGCCCTACAAAACATAATTTAAGTAAACATACCTTCGCAATTGCCACTTGTTTTGATCTTGTTGATCTAGATTTATTTGACAAAGCCCTAGATAAGCGAGGTATTCCATCGTTGATATCATCAAGATTTGTCCCAAGAGAAATAGTATTCACCTCAGGAAACGAAAAGGGCTCATTAAGCTGCTTATCCATGCGTTCACTAGCCGGATGTTGCAAAGCATTGCTATTTCCTGGCACTGGTAATACATGAGATTGATAAACCACCCCAGAACTATAGTTAAGGTGACCATTAACATGTGGAATTCTACTGTGTAATCCACTCTCATCAGTAGACCTTCTTGAGCAAAGACCACCCATCACTGTAGAAATTATTTTTTTTCCAAACTTTCCATCAATCCCTTACTAATAAGGAATATTTAGTGGGGCCCTGAAATGCCTCCTTCCACCAAGTTCAACAGCAGAACACTTGATGCGAAGGACGCTGTTATTGAATTACAATGACCCGGCCACAAAATTTTCAGCCAGAAGTTCCATCAAAATCATCACACTCACAACTCTCTCACATTAAGACTGCAGACTCCCCGCCTACAAATTGAGAAATCAAGAACCGCGAACTAATCAATACAAAAATAAATTTAAACTCTCAGAAACGATATCTCAGAAGAAACCAATAAACTCCTGAAAAGAATAACGATTACAAGCGACCTAAAATAAAACTAAATCCCACAAGGTAAATGGTGACACAATAATTACACCAAAGCAGAGGCAGCCGTACAAAATATACAAGCAATCCACGAGCACAATTACAGACAAAAACAACCATACAAATACCAAAGTCAAAAAACCCCTATTAAGAAGGGAAATAAAACTTGGGTTTTCTACGAATTTAAGTAATTATACATTTTGCCACAGCAAATCATAGAAACGCCGCAAATCAACAATTAACACAGACAAAAAGATAGGCAATGTGGAATAACAATCAAGCACATAAACAAACAGATACAGAGAGGGCAAAAGCTGCTTACTCAGAGGAATGAAGATAAAGATCATAATTTGGATCTATAAGAGTGGATGCAAGTTATTATTACTTCTTTTATTCCTCATTTTCAGCAATAAATTCAGTTGCTCATAATAAGAGTGTATAAAAGTGAGAAGAAGAGGACAGGGGTGGAAGACCCAAGGCAGGCAGGAGACTGATAGTCAAAAGAAGAAATAACATTTACTTGGACAAAAATGGGAGCACTGATTCAAGTACTGCGTTGCGGTTAGACTTCTTCTCTAACCTTTCAGAAGAAAGGGTGAGCGACAAACAATGCTTGACTTTTTCTGACTGCGTTTACTCACCCTGGTAGAGAACTTTGACATCGGGAGTCGGACTTTAACCATGAATAAATATGCGTCTAGATATGTCCCTAGTTTGGAGAATGAGAAAAAATCATTTTTATTCTCCAATATTTACCTACTCAACACTTTTAGTCCCCAATGTTTTAACTTCAACATTTTTAGTCCCCAAACTTAAAAAAATGGCACACTTTCAATCCACTTAACAGAATTAAAATAGCAACAAACGGAAGAGTTAAATTTAGGGCCAATCCACAATTAATCATACTCTAATGTCTAATAATTAATTTTTAAAATTTTTGCCTCAAATAATTTTTTTTTACCCAATTTCTCCTTTAGCTATGCAAATACTAAAGAAACAATCTTCTCTCATTACTTTGCAACTTCTTGCGTTCTTTCAATTTAGGGTTTTTATTCATTCAGTCAAGGAAGCCTTCCAAATACGCAACAAGAATGTCGTTTCAAATCAACAAGAAAAAATATGGACCACCTTCTGGTAATTTTTTTTTTTATCATATATATTTATGATAAGTGCTAATTAGATTTATGAATCAAGGGATTGACAAAAATCAATGACTTCTAGATATTGATATTTTGATATTGCCGTACTTTATTACTTATGTTTTCTGAATTTTGAGTGCGAAAATGGCAAAGAAAGACTGAAAAGCATGCAAATCTACTCAGCCAAAGGCTAAGGCCTTATCCAGTTTCTATATTTTATTCATTTTTTTGTCCTGACAATTCAGTCATCGTTGGACCAATTAACCCAACTTGTGCGCGGCGTCTCTTCGCAGAACTCAATAAATGAATAAATTAGCAGCTTCATTTGGAATGTAGATTCCCTCCTTAGTCATTTCTCTCTCCCTCTCTCAATGGCCTGTATTGCTCAATTGCTCTTCTCTTGTACTATTACGTTTCTTGACCATTTCTCTAGCCCAAGAAGGACCCTTTTTGCCAAATTCTGTGGTTCTTCCTGTAACCAAAGGTGTTGCCACAAATCAGTATGTAACAGAAATATACATGGGAAATGAACCACTGGCTCCAGTCAAGCTTGTTATAGATCTTACTGGTTCATTTTCTTGGTTTGATTTAGCGTCTACATCTGTATCTTCTTCATCCCATCATCCCATCAATTGTTGCTCATTGTTGATTGTCAAGTCATCATAATAGTCTGCTTGCAAAATGAATTAGTGGAAATAAATACATGCATTTTTGCCTTCATATGTTCAGTTGTTCACTTTTCACTTTGTTTCTTTATGATTCACGATATTTATATAACTTTTAGGGTCCATAAGTATTTTATTGAATTATTTCTTTGTTACTGCACAGAAAATTATGAAGGACAAATTTTAGAGTGTAGAGATGATGAGGAAGACTATGATTACGTGTGTGGTGAACTTGATGGTGAGACTGAATCTGAAGAATGGTTTGAGTGTGACTCAGACTATGACACAAATTATGAAAACGAGGATGGAGAGACTCTGAGAATTGACAGAAAAAATATAGATGGGATTGAATTGAATGAGTTTAGTAGACGAGACAACAATAAGGAAAAAAGTGTTGGGAAGACAATCGTGAACAAGAATGTTTATTCCACTAGTGAGAGAGCAGTTTATAATAGTGATAGTGATGCATGGAATACTAAAAATGATGAAGCACCAGGTTCTGAGGAGGAGTTGCAGAATTTTAATGGGTCAGATGAGGAGGCTAAAAATGGTTTGCCAATGTTCAACCCTTATAGTGATATGTATGATCCTCAATTAGAGTGTGGACAAATTTTTAGCAACTTTAATGAATTTAAAGCTGTTGTTCGGAGTTGGAACATTAAGAGGGGTAGATTGTTCAAGTTTATTAGAAATGATAAGTTGAGAGTTAGGGCAATATGTCAACATGAAAAATGTAACTGGGAGATTTATGCAAGGAGAATGAGTGGCGATAATAGTGTGCAAGTTAGAACCTATATTGACACACATACTTGTAATTTTAATTGGAAGAATCCTTGTGTTAAATCCACATGGGTTGCAAAGAAGTACACAAGTGTGATTAGAGACAACCCTAAGATAGACACGTTCTCTTTTACTAAACAAGTTATAAAGGATAGTAGCTTTTATATGTCTAGAAACCAGGGATACAGAGCTAAAAAATATGCTCTAAGAATAATTCATGGCTCAGATTCAGATCAGTATGGTAAGTTGAATAAATATGCTCGTGAAATTGAAAGGTCGAATCCTAGCTCCACATGCATAATTAAGATGGTAGATGAGTTTTGCGATCCGCGTACTTCACAACCAAGATTTGAAAGAATGTATGTTTGTTTTGCTGCGGTTAAGACAGGGGTTTTAGCGGGCTGTAGAATTTTTTTTGGAATAGATGGAACATTTTTAAAAGGGCCATGTGGAGGCATTTTGCTCACTGCAGTTGGAATTGGTCCTAATAATGGATATTTTCTAATTGCATATGCTGTGACTGAGAGTGAGAATAGAGAGTCGTGGACATGGTTTTTAAGTCTTTTGAAAAAAGATATTCATATTGAGCGGGATGAAGAGTGGACAATCATGAGTGACAAGCAAAAAGGGTTGATCCAAGCATGTAACTCTATTTTTCCCAAGGTTGATCATAGATTTTGTGTGAAGCACTTGCATGGGAATATGGCAACAACTGGTTTCAAAAGTGTAGCAGTTAGACGAGCATTGTGGGCTGCAGCTAAGGCAACAACACCACAAGAATTTGAAAGAAGAATGCATGAACTAGTAGAAATAGATGTAGATGCTGCTAAGTGGTTAGAAGATAAGCAACCCAATGAATGGAGTAGGTCATGTTTTAGACCAGATGTTAAGTGTGACATGCTACTAGATAACATTTGTGAGTCATTTAATAGTACAATATTGGATGCAAGATGTGAACCTATATTGTCTATGTTTGAGAGTCTAAGAATGTATTTAATAAAAAGAATGCAAGAAAACAGGGATAGAGCTAAAATGAAATGGAGAGATAATGCCATATGCCCTAGAATCTTCAAAAGGGTCGAGAAAAGGTGTAAAAAGGCAACTCTTTGTGCTCCTCACAAGGTTAACGATGAAAATGTTGAAGTGTGGTGTTATTCGGGGGACCAATATGCAGTTAATTTGCAAAATAGGAGCTGTTCATGTAAGAGATGGGATTTAATGGGAATTCCTTGTCCCCATACCATTTCTGCTATATGGATAGTGAATAAGGGCCCTTTAGATTACGTGCATGATGCATACAGCGTGGAAAAATATCTTAAATACTATGAACCATGCATCTTTCCACTTAGAGGCTAAAATGAGTGGAAAAACATAAATTCACTTGTTATGTTACCACCAATATATGGAAGAGCTTCGGGTAGACAAAAAAAGTTGAGGAAGAAGGGTCAACTTGAAATTTAGGAAACAAAGAAAAAGAAGAAAAAGATGCGTCGAGTTGGTCAAATCAATAATTTTTGTGGGGGAAAAAGGACACAACAAACGATCATGCAAGAGCAAAAAAACAAGCTGAAAATGAGAAAACTCAACAAGAAGAAGAATTGCAGTTTAGAGAATCTACTGTAACTCAGTCTCAATCCAGTTTGGAGAATCTACTATAACTCAGTCTCAATCCGGAACTGTAATTAATCAGCAAGTTGACAATCCACAGGGCATTGAGTTGGACGTTTTAAGTTTTCTTGCTAATGAGAGTTTAGAGACTTTCACGATATCTGCCCAAACCCCCTTTCACCCTAAACCCTAACAGATCGGTTTCCCCATCCTTTTCTCCAACGAGAACCACCTACCTCTATTCAATCTAGCTGAGCCAGACTTTCTTGTTTGGTAGGAAGCGGCATCAACACCTCCTCTCCTGGCCGGAGCCACCAAGACCAAAGATCAATTAAGCCATCTTTAAATCTTTCCAATGGCAGCAAAGGAACAACTTATGCCGGATCCTCAGGACGGAGCAAGGACTTCAGACCAAGCCAATAAAGCAGATCCAGCTACAGTGTTTTTCCCCAATTCAATACAGCAGCCATCAACGCCTACACTGCCTGGAGTTCTGAACGTAGTGAGTCCTTCGATTGCTGCTCAAATGGAAGTAGCTACACCACCAGCAGATGAGGTCCCACCACTAACAGCAAAGTCAGACTCATCCTCTAGGGTTAGGTCGATGGTAGCTGGGGTGGCAATGGAGTTTCCTATCCCAAGACCAACTGGCTCTGCAGCTACTTCGGGAGCTGGCCCAAGCCGGCAAACAGTCTCAGCTCCACCGTCAGCTCCAGTGAAGACCACGTCAACTGCAGACTCATCCAAGTTTCTACAACGGCCGCCTCCACTTCTTCTGTCAAATTTCTTTACTACTCTCCAACAGCAAAACCTTGCAAAACAGAAGAGAAACCACAAGCTCATGGTGGCTCAAGGGAAAAGGCCTGCGATTAACTCTCCCCAGGCAGACGAATTCCCCCCCTTACCAGCAAAGGCCCCTCCTCAGGTGAGCTTGCAACCAGGCCCTCCACTACTGCCGGATGAGTCAAGAAGACCTCCAGCTACAAAGAGCTTCAGGGAAGCTATTTCTAGTTCCTGGGCTGAGACCATTGACGTCTCATTCCCTTCTTCATCGGCCAAAGAACTGTCAACACATGAAGGAGAGCCAGCCCTGATTATTTCAGAGGAAGAAGAGCGGATCCTAGCACAGAGATTCAGGTATGCCCTTATTGGGAAGTTCTTCCATGGTCGGCCTTCAATGGCTTCAATTCGACAAGATATTAGTGCTGCTGGATTTACAGGAGAATGTCACATTGGTTTAATTGATTATCGTCACGTTATATTCCAATTTCAATTACAATAAGAATTTCATAGGTTTTGGTTGAAAAAAGAGTGGAAATTTGGAGGATTTATAGCAAAAGTATTCCGGTGGACTACCGATTTTAGTCCGGAAAAAGAACCATATATCTTAACGATTTGGGTTAGCTTCCCACTCCTTCCGATGCACTTTTGTAAAAAAGAGATGCTTCTTACGTTGGGTAAGGCAGTGGGCAATCCACTGAAACTTGATTTGGCTACGGCAGCAATGGAGAGAGTACTTCGTCCGAGTGAAGCCAGGATGTGCATTGAAGTCGATGTTCGAGAAAACCTACCCAACCGGGTGTGGATTGGAACTAAGGAAAAGGGCAAGTGGCAACAGATAAAATACGAGGACTTGCCGGAATACTGCACAATTTGTTCAAAGACTGGCCCGGCGGAGCTAACCCCGCAAAGTAATCCCCACTATGAAATGGAACAAAATCCTCAACCAGATGAAAGCCCTCAAGAAGTGGTTCAGGAAAGGGTTGTGAACGAACAGGATATAGAGAAGTCAACAGAAGGAGATGGCAAAGCTTTGGTAGTTTGGGATGGGGCAGCACTGAGAGATAAAAACATGGACTGTTTCTTAGCCAACCTTGGACAATTTTTGGAGCTCATTAATGAGAAAGAAAGGCCTCATGAGATTCCTACATTTTTTTCCAATGTACCTCCCGAGAAGGAGCAGATTCAAACCGAGAGCCTTATGGAGGTGCCTGCTGCGCTAGAGGCTCTCCCTACAGCTCCTCCCTCTTTACCAAGGGTGGAATCAGCCCCCCTCTTGCGCCTACACTGGCTAGACACGGATAAACGAAAGCCTAAACTCCAAGACATTGAGGATCGTGGCAAGCATCTGGTTGTTGATGAGGGACAAAGGGACATTTTAAAGATGCAAGTCGACTTTGAGGAGCAAGTGTCCTGCCAGAAACTCCCACACCAAACCACACCTAAGCCAAATAGGTACAATCTTCGATCTTTATCCAAAGAGGAGATTTTTTGAAAAACAAAGTTCAAGGAAAAAGAAAAAGAAAGAAGATAGAAGGAATGCACTTGAGTTTTGGTACTCTGACTCTGATACTCACCTTGATGTCGACCTTCAATTTGACTAGGTTTGATGTCGGCTTAATATGATTACTGTGTGGCCCCTGATTACTGGAGTTAATATCAGTTTGGCCTATTCATTTATAGATTACTGTCTCAATGTTTTTTTGGATGATTTGTGAAGTGATTTCTCTACAATTTTTCTGATGGATTGGTTGACTTGGAACGTGGAAATGCCTTGTTATTGCAATTTATGGGGGGCATTGTTATGCCCCGGTGGAAGGAGGGAGTATACAGGGGAGATGCTGCCCAAATTTTGGCAGCCTCTCCTTATATCCTCTCGTGAATGAATAGGTATGGATGGTGTTGGATATGCTCGTTGGATGATGCCTTTGTGCTGGGCTGTTTGTAAATGAATCTGATTTTTGAGGGTAAGCCTTTGGCTCAAGAGGGACTGCCATGAAGGATAGAAATCGGCTCGTCTTTGGGATTGTGGTTTTACACTTCTTTTGCTCCGTGTGAATGGTTTTGTACAGGAAGCTTTGGATGTGCGTCGAGGTCCTTGTTTCAAGCTTCAAGACCTTGTTGCCTTCTTGACAAATGCTTGATATTTTTTGGATGGCTATTGATGGGTCAAATTGGTTTTGTATAGGAAGTCTTGACAATAGCCCTTTTGCTCATTTTGTTTTTCTGTCCTCCTGCATGTAATTATTGTTTGTTTAGCCATGGAAGGTGATCTGACAAGTTCTAGTAGAGGACCTAGATTTATATTATTCCTACATAAGAATAGTGTTCCCTCTAAGTCTTCATCTTTATTTGTAGAATTTCAGAGTAATGGCGTTTTGGGCATGTTTTGTAAAGGAGTAGTACTCCTTCCTTTTTGTAACGAGGTGTCGGGTATATCCGGCCTCGCTTTAACTTGTTTATGCTATAATTTTTAAATTTAAAAAAAAAAAAAAAAGAGAGTTTAGAGACTTTGAATGTAGAGAGATAGATTAGGTGCTGATCAAGGGGAGAAGAAAAAATTGCCAGTAAGTTAATTCATTATTAAACAACTATTTATATTTATTGATTATAATCATTGTTAATATGTGCATTTTAATTTCAGGTGAAGCCTAATAGAAATAGGGGTAAAAAACAAATCCAGTTGGAGAAAGCACATACAATTAAGGTGATTGTAGTAATGATTATTGGATTAACATTTTAAATTAGCAAAAACACTTTATGGTCATGAAAGTTGAGCTTTACTTAAATCTATTTAACATTTGTGTAGATTCTAACACTTGATTATTTTATATTTAAGAGGTAGCTTGATTAGAAGGCAATTATTCATTTCTATTAGAAATATCAACAAGTTGCTTATTTTCACACATTCAGGATGCTAGAGGTGACAAACGCAGAATCATAATCTATCTAGTTCTGCTCCAACCTTAGATGCGGAGAAGAAAAGATTGTACGAGTTATTTGATATTCCAGTGCCACCATTTTCCATTGGCAGTCAACCACCTATAAAGAATGTAAAAAAAGCAAACAAAAGAGGAACTCAGGAACTCAACAATGCAACGAACTGATGGGACTTCCACTATTTCAGCCATAAATGTTGCGCTTTCTTCATCTATAGTTCAACCTGAACACAGGAGCATATAAAATGCTAGTTGATTTTGTTTTAAATTAAGTTATTCATATTTTGAACATTAGGTTCCATTTCTGATACATGGATATCAGTTGATTATCTTTCATAATCATTTAAGTGACTTTATTTATGTTTTGGAGTTTAGAATATGAATTTGATTTGTTCGTGTTGAATGCAATTTTTTAAAATGCTTTTGAAAAAATGAGCTAAGTATTCACTTCATATAGCATTTATATACGATGGTTTGTTTCTTCATTTTTTTTATTCATTGAATATTAAGCCAATTGCAGTTTGTGCTTAAGTTACAGGAATCAACTTATTTCAGTCTTTTACAAGGTAATCCTTCTTGAATATGCATAAGATGGTGATTTGTAAATATGATTCTAGTTTGGAGAGTTTGAGTTATCTGTTCTTTGTACTAAAATATCTTATTTGTACCAACTGTTTCAGGTTACTTCATGAACATTGTGCTGATGTAATAGAAGGAACTGCTGTATTCATTGAGTATGATGAGACCCAAACACTTAAGTTCACTTGCATTATACCAGATGTTACCGACAACGGAGCAATTGAGGTGATTATTGTAGGCTTCCTTTTTGTTAGTGATCTCATAGATAATCCGCTTCTTTTAAGAAACCGGAAAAGTGCTGGTGTTTCTCAAATGTTAGTGATCTCACAGATATTGTTAGTGATCTCACAGATATTGTTAGTGATCTCACAGATGTTGTTGGCATGCATATAACTGCACTATGAAGTTTTTAACTTCTCAAAGTTCTAATGTTGAGAATTTTTTATATTGTTGAGCGTGGATACAATCATGTTATCATGAATCCAGTTCGCTTTTTCACTCTTTTCATTTGTGTTATGGCATTTTGATAAAGTTATGCTGGTTATAGCGAAAGCAATGAAGAATCCAAGAAGTGCCCTTTGCAAGACTTCCATAATGGCTTCATATGATATCTTCAAAGCCTTTGGTGATAAGTTGCTGGAATCCCCTATATCTAATGGATTTGACAATTTGGTTTGTACCCTTCTTAGAAACCAAAAATTCTGTTTTTTTTTTCTCATTTGACTTGAATCATCAGGGTTCATTAATATTGTAAGCTGAGTTTTATTTCATTCAGTGCATGCTGGTTGTAGAGGTGTTCTGATAAAGAGTTTGGACTATTTTTGGTGAATTTACAGCTTTTGCAACTGCTGCTCAAAGCTTTACAGGATAAAAAGTTTGTATGTGAAGAAGCAGACAAGGCAATCAAAGCAATGGTAGAATCGATGACACCACTTCCTTTGCTCCATAAACTACAGGCCTATGTTAGCCAATCAAACCAAAGGATCAGGGCCAAAGCTGCAATTTCAATTTCGCACTGTATCGCCAAGATGGTATGTTTTGTTCTGCAGCTGCTGTTATGGGATTCTGCCCAAGATGCTTGACCTTTAAAGTTACAAACTATGTAGTGGTTGAAGTTATTTATATGTTTTATTATGCAAATTTTCATTTTAGGAGCCGGAAGGAATGAAGGAATTTGGGTTGGTTTCTGCAATTCAAACTGCTGCAGAATTGCTAATGATAGGCTTCCTGAGGCAAGAGAAGCAGCTCGAGCTATCGTGGCTTCGATATATCAAGCACTTACAGAGAATGAGGATGAGCAGAAGGAGGCATGACAAAGCTTTTTCCAGTCTAATCTTCAAGCCATTCATGCTCAAGCTATGGTCAAACTTTTCTCTCCTTAGCAAATCTTGAAACACTACTGATAAATGTAGTATTGTATTAATTGGTTTTGCTTGTAGTTTTGCAGCTTTACTGCATTCGAGTTTCTATTCCTTCATGTCAATGTCATGTTTTCCATGATTGCAACTACTTCATTAATAAGAATTGAATTTGCGTGCAACGTGAATGTGTTTAGCTGAGTGATACAACTCTCGTTGGTGGTCAAGGCCAACTTCTGCTTTGGTTTTGTGCCTCGAACAATTATTTCAACTGTTTTCTGTAAACAGAATATGAGGGGAGGGGAGAGGCCTAGTGTGTATAATGTATAAGTTCTAGTTACAAGAGAAAATCTCAGACCATAAGGAGCAGAACGAGAGAGAAAACTCAAGGTGTCAATAACATTTAGTAAAGAATGACTAAGATGTCAATAATCCAAAACACAATGTGCTTCACTATGTCCGGGGCATACAAAGGATATGTATAGATTAATTATGTTACAGGCCTATCCTAAACTCTCCTCTCCTAGCTACAGCTCTTGACAATTTTCTACTGAACAAGCAGCAAAAGCACAAAATTGTCTATCTCTATTACATCCAAGAAAATGTGAATCACAAAAAAGAAAAAAAAAACTTCAACCCATTTCTCTGGCTCGAAAACCACACATGCGTATGAAAAAAAAAGATTCATCCCATTTCTCGGCTACATTTTTTGAGCCAATCTAGCAAATAACCATAATCCAGTACTCTTTCTTGTGTGCATATCAACTTTCTTCAACTAGAAACCTCAAGGCCATCTCCACATCCTGTAGTGTTGCCCAACATAAAGCTTAAGTTGCCCCTTTTTCACCACAATTACTTTCATGGCCTGAGATTTTACTCTTTCACTAAGTTCCTGAAAAGAGAAAAAATTATTCACAATTCCATGTCAGTTCAAAGGCCAATAAGAATACTCTCAAATGGATTTTAATAGCTCAAATTTTTTCACATTCTCTCAGCAATAACATTTTGGCTTGTAAGTAATTTATATTGCTGCAAACCATGCCGGTCAAAAACTCAAATGGAAGCAGTTGGAAGTGGTCACCAAGTGCTGAGTGGAGAGAAGTTACGTTATTACTTATTCGAGACAAGTTATTGTTATTTTAAGTGTAAGGTAAACTTGGTCACACTGCATATCTCCCACCCAAAAATACAAAAAGAAACCTAGACAGGAATAAATAAGAGAACAAAAGGGAAATAAAAGAGGGAACTAATGAACCGATATAATAGACTGTAGCATCAGCAAGGTCCTTACTTTGATCGGTAAAGGAACAATTTCAGCACTAAAATCTTCAAGATCTTCGAAAAACGATTGCACAAGATAACAGAAATTGGTAGCATCACCACGATCCTCAAATGCAACAGTGCGAGATAAGTCACTCTTATCATAAGAATTGTTCCTTAAGGTAAATAATCCTGTTCTGGTACCATCAAGTTCTCCATGCATTACAATAACCTGAATAAACAAAGCAGTAAGAAACGAAAATTAAATATATTTAAAATTGTAGATAACTAGAACAAAATTTCCAATCGAGCTTCTTGTAGTTTTGATTTTACTGTCACCATCCACATGGTTTTACTACTTTTACCATGACTACACAGTAAAAGGATCTCATGAAATTGCATAAAAATCAGTTAGCCTTAAAACATTGTGCCTAAGAAAAAAACTGCTCTACACATGGTTGAATAGCTGACACATAGCAAAGTCAAACATCTATTAAGTTCAGTATAAGACAATGCATCAAACTAGATAGGAATCCAGGGCAATGATATTGAAAATTTTGTATGGAAATGTTTACAGAGTGATCCATGCTTCAATTTCATTTGTTATGAAAAACAGTAATTTACATCAGTGTTGGATCCAATCTTAATCTCTAGAAATGAGAAGTAAAACATGTATTGCTTGATCCTAACTTGAGTCTCAGAACTTAACTTCAATCAGTTCTGGGTAACATAAAACATTTTGACCAATGAAACATCAAAATGAAAGAGACAAAGCTAGGAACGAGAAAGACAATTGAGCAAATATAATGTAAGTCACATACTAGAACATAAGGAAGACTCTACCACCAAGGTTCAGTCTCACTTTCTGATTTCTTATGCCCAAGTTTATATGTTGATTGACTGACTTCAATTTTTCTACTTTTCATATTGCCAGTTTTGTTCAACTCATCGTGTTCATTGGATACATCACTCGACTTATTTCTTGCTGTTCTTGAGGATTTAGTTGCTTCCCGTACTTGTTTCCTGCCCCCATCTTCCTCCGAATGCATGGAAATGCCTGTTCCAGAATCGGCACCTTGGACATTCATCTTCAATACATTATCCAACAAGTCTTCAACATCATCACATTCATCATCTCCATTCATCAATACTTCACTCCAACCATCTTTACCATTTCTATCATCAATCGTATTTAACTAGTAAAGAACTCTCAACGCCAGTCCAAGTAAAGGTCTTAATACTATTCATGCATTCTTGGGCAAGTACACTACACTTCTCATATTTAACTAGTAAAGAACAACACCCTAGGAAGCGAAATCCCTCACAAACCAATACAAACATATACTAGGATGTTTCATATATGATTGCAAGCTATGTAGAGTAGCATTTAGAAGCAGAAACTTCCTTGAGACATTTTGTCAAACACCTATGGTGCATCTATTGTTCATGTCCATTCTTATGAGAAAGGTAGTGTTTATGCACACCAATCAACAACACAACCATTTCATTACACTTACTTAGCACAATACAACACAATTCAAGCACAAATTTACAACGTAAATTGCAAAAAGAAATACATGGAAACTACATGTTATATAAAAACTGTACAAGAACACCTTCTCGCACTCCAGTTCCAAACAATCATATAGCATAAAGTTTAGCTGAACCAAATTACTGCTTGAATAGCAGCATGTCTCCAGTATGCATCAAGATTCTAAACAGCATATATCGCCATTAAGTGCAAGAGAAACTAATTCTACAGTAGGCAAGCCAAAATATTGATTTATTATGAACATCAAGAACAATACGAAGGAGATACTATCGTGTTAATCCTTTAATCTGAAACCAACATTTTTCTTGAAAATGGAAATTCGTAATTTTGCTACTGCAAAGATTAAAACTTGAAAATTCATTCCAAAAACTCAAAAAGACGATTCAATTCTCGAGTTGTTTCAAAATGATGCCATCCCTAACATATCTGATATGGGTAGTAATTCAATTTGAATGAAAAAATTGTTGTCCAGAGAATATACAGGCATAACGAGTTGTATGCAAACATATCTAGAAATTTGTTTAAAAACAAAAGAAAATGACTAGGAAAGCAGCAATGAATTGCAGTAAACTTACTTGGAAAGTAACAGAGGCAAGAGGAGCAGCCATGCCTCTATAAAGGGCAAGCGGTCCTTCTTTAGAGACAACATGGCGAAGGATGGTAGTGGCCGAGCCTTTGATAGAATTCTGCTGCCATACAATTACGATTGCTGTTGACGTTGAGGAAATGTATAACAAAAAGGGGACTTGAAGAAATTTGGCAAAAACTTTAAAAATTAATTATTAGACATTAGAGTATGATTAATTGAGAATTGACCCTAATTTTAGCTGTTTCGTTTGTTGATGTTTTAATTCTGTTAAGTGGATTGAAAGGGTGTCATTTTTCTAAGTTTCGGGACTAAAAATGTTGAGGTTAAAACATTTGGGACTAAAAGTGTCGAGTAAGTAAAAATTGGGGACTAAAAATGCCTTTTTCTCTTTGGAGAATTGAGAAAGAACCATGTTTTGGTTTGTGTATTAGTAACGGAATATTTTTGGATAGAAAATGGGTATTTTGATTAAAAAATTGTGTTTTATTGGTTTTTGTGTTGAATAGTTATTTTATTAAATAAAGTTTAAATAAAAAAATAAATATATTTATTAATTAATGGGCAATGACCTTTGACCACCGCTGACCATTGTTGACGGGCAGGATTTCGGCTAAGTGGCTAAAAATTGGCCGGAATCTGGCCATTGACCACCGCTGACCATTGTTGACGGGCAGAATTTCGGCTAAATGGCTAAAAATTGGCCGGAATCTGGCCAGCCGGTGATGGTCGACCGCACCAAAAACAAAAAACATATATAAAACTTTTAAATAAGTCAAAAAGACTAAAATGCCATTAGGCCTATTTGATAAAGTTGAAAATTTTTGTTTTGAGAATGAGTGATAAACAATTAAGGGTCTGTTTGGATGGTGGTATTTTGTGATTTATTTCACAATTGCAAAATGAGTTGTTTGTTTTGTTCAACTTTTTCATCAAAATTTTTAAAATACAAAACAATGCTACAGTAATTATTTTTGCTATAGTATTTTTTATAAATAAAATATTGAATTTGAATTTGAATTTTAATAATAAACAATTCTTCCTAACACAATTTTCACCAAAATAAACTAATAAAATACTAATTCAAATTTAAATTTCAAACTTTTATTAATAAAAAAATCTTCAATACGAATTCCAACAAAACGATTATTCATTCTAAATACTCCTAAAATATTCTTTTCTCATAACAAATACCAAGAAAAAAAATTTCATAATAAAATTCAAAAATACCCCATCTAAACGGAGCCTAAGTTATTGTGGGGAGAGATTAGAATTTGGCAAAAACACCTTATCCAAACAAATTCAAAGAGTTTTTAATAAAAAAGAACGAACAAGCCAAGTTAGCAACTAATCTAGTGTTGGGTTAGATTCTGAGATCAATTCTTAGAACCTACTTAATTTGTCTTCCTCTCCCTTCAATTCCCTTTCTGGTCTCCTCAAATCCCACTTAATCTAGTTGGGTCAGTCACTAGAATAATGTAGGCCTAGTCCATGAGGAGGAACCCTCCTCTCCCTCCAACCCCCTTTACTCAGTTATGTTAGAATAGTGTATGTTAGGGTAAAATAGAAAATATATTGCTAATAAAAAAATAAAAATAAATAAAAAAAGAACCCGAAAACTATTGTTAGAGTGTCTCATACGTGAATTATAATTTAAAAATAATTTTTTTATACATTGTATGCTAATATTTGATATTTTATATGCTAATACTCAAATTTTTTATACTTTATAAGCTAATATTTTGATACTTTATACGCTAATTTTTTATACTTTATATACTAAAATGAAATTCATACATAAGTCTTACATATATGAGATGGTCTCACAGGAGAATGACCCAAAAAAGAAAAGTAAAATTGAATTAGTGTAAGGGCAGTTATTAAGATAATAGAATACATGGCCAAGCTGAACGACCGCTGCACATGCTCCCCAAGCTGTGGTCACGTGCATTGTTCAAGAGAACGTCCTCCTACTTGGCAATTCTTAATTAATGCTCATAACTTGCTCCACCGAATTAAAGTCGCCAGCTTCCCTGTTCGGACAAATCTAATTAATGCGTTCTCCGTCTCTCACCTCTCATCTCTCACCTCTTCTCCACTACTAACCATCTCTCACCTCTCACCTCTTCTCCACTCTCAAACCCACCTCATCTGTCATCTCTTGCCTCTCACCTCTCATCTCTCACCTCTCACATCTCACCTTTTCTCCACTGCCAACCACATCTCACCCCTTTTCTCTTGTCATTGAAATTTATCTTTGCTTTTCTCCGCCTCATTAATATCGGTTCTATCAACTCCTTGCTGATGGAAAATCTTGTCAGTGTGTTGTTCGCTAACTTGAGAAAATAGCCTCCTATGGTTTTCGGGATTCTCATACCCTTTGGGCTTTGAAGCTCTTTCTATCTCGTCCCGGAATCCTGGTAGAGCTACCTATGCTGCGCTCAGGCTTGCGACAATGTCACCTGTCAACTCAATGAATTGACCTTGTATACCTTGTAAATAAATGAATGGGGAAGTCATATTTCTTTTCTATTTATCTTTTTCTGCTCATTCTCATCGATCGTCTGCTACTATTCACCTCTTGCTTTTGTTCTGATTTGCTCTTTCTCTATTTTTTAAACCTTGTGTACATACTGCCTCTTAGTTCCTTCAGTGTGCTTTCCATTCACCTGGTCATGATCATCATCATCAACCGTCATTGCGGTTCACTACGATCATACTCCTTTGTATAACGAAATTCGACCTCCTATGATGGCTGCTACCTCCGTCTGATTGGTTTTTGCCCTGCTCCTTTGGTATTCCTGCTGTTTATTCAAACGATCCACAGCCCTTCTCTTATCTCGTGTGTTTAAAGGTTGTCCGTGCTGAAATGCTTTTCCTTTCTTTCTGCCTAATTATATCTACTGTGTGTTTAAAAGTTGTCCATACTGAAATTCTTCTGTTTGCTTCCTGCCTAATGATCCTCTCAACTTTTTTCTTACTGCTTATTTGTTTTATCTATTTCTCAACAAATTCTCATGCTATCTCGTTTGTGCTTACTGACGGGTTGGTTCTCCATAAAATGGTTTTACCTGTTTTTTGCCTAATCATTCCGTTCAGGTTATTTTGCAACTTTCTTTGTTCCACCTATTTATTCGTATATTCTCCTGATCACTGTGTGCATTATTTTCCCATTCGGCTCCTCTGTTGTGCATCTCCACATCTATATACTTTTTTTTCGGCCTAATTGTCCCCTTGATTTTTTACTGCTGTTTCTTTGTTTCATATATTTGTCCACACTTTCTTTTTGCATCTCATTTGTGCGTCATGATCAATTTCTTCTGTATATAATTGTTTAACCTGTTCTTCCCTTATTATTCTGTTAATGTTATGTTGCTGCTTTCTTTGTTCCACCTATTTATTTATTCGTATGATCCCCTGAACAATGTCTGCACTTTCTTATTCTCCCTTGGGGCTTCTGTGTTGTGCGTCTCCAAGTATATACAACTGTTTTTCCAACATCTTTCCTAGCTTTGTTGTTGTCTTCTGCACATAACATGGTCCACACTCTCCCTACTACTTTGTATGTATTTAATGGTTGTTCATGACAAACTTCATCCGTCCTTCCTTGCTGCTGCATCTAAGGGTTTTTATTGTTTATTTGTTTATTTATTGGCTAATAATTGTTCCGTGAACCTTTTTTTATAGTATCTTTGTTTCGCCTGTTTATTGTTTTGTTTTCCACTATAAATTCATATAACCAATGCTCTTTTTTTTGTCAACAGGCCTGTACTTCTCTCCTCATCTAGGTGTTTTCTGCCTTTTTCTAAAGATTTGGACTCTCTTCTGACCTATAGGTGAGATGGACCTACATTAGTGGTGATATGTGAGAGGTTATGTTATTCAGAATACTTCTTCCTTCCCTACTTGCTGCTTATATGTGGTTTGTTGTTGCTACTTGCCTATTTATATGGGTTCGTATTCGGGCAGCTGCAGCTGATTTTTACTGGCCATATGTGTGTGTGTGTGTGTGTGTGTGTGTGTGTGTGTAATCTTTACCTGGTTTTGTATGTCTATTTACTTTGTACTGGTTAGTTGTTCTTGACACTTCTAATGCTGTTAGATGGATAAAAATTCTCTGCGGCGTCAGCGTTATGTACAGATGCCACAACAACAAAATAAACTATTGCAACGACGTACGGATGCGAGATCGTTAAAAAGAAAAAGGCAGATTAGTCCAGGAAATGAAAGGACCTTTCCTGCGGATGGAACTAATGAAAATACGACTTCCAATACTCATGATTCTTCTATGCAGGGTGAGAAATGTGGTTGTGAGGTGTATAAACTAAAATATCTTTTTTTCTGCACTGCTATATGTGTTAATTAGTCGATTTCCCAACACAATGAGTTTATCTTTCACTGAAATAAAAAAAATCTGCTTCACGGTGCAGTTGATGCATTATCTTTTATCCTCAATGGGGATTTTAATATTGGTGATGTAGGAGTTAGCGGGAGCATAATGGCACCTCCACGTAATTGCCATGGTAACTCGGTTTAGGATTCAGCTATAGAAATTGCGGTGTTTGGTTCAACTGTAAACTTTTAGCTTATATTATAGTTGTAGTGACTTAGTAAATAATATATATCATCGGAGCTTGTGGAACGCGTTTCTATTGCAAAAATGCCTTCTATCACTTGGTGCCTTCTACTGCAAAAAGGCCTGCAAAAAAAGTTCTGTTTTCCAGGTTGTTTTCCAGTATGGCAATAGGGCATAACGTTCCCTCTATCTTTCTAAAAGCATATTTTGGCAAATATGGAAAAAAAAAATCTACCATGTGTGTTGTTTCGTACAGATGCCTGCCTATATGTTTTTTGTGTTTTGGAAAAGAAATAATAGCTTTTATTGTGAATGTTGCTTTGTAAACTATCCTGAACTTCTCTCTGTTGTTAGAAACTCTTTTCATGAAGACTCTGTCGTATTTGTTTTCCTTTACCTGTATTTTATGTTCTCCTCTAAATTATATTGGTTTTAAAGTATTCAATACTGTTTGCCTGTGGCCAAATCGAACCATTTACAAACTGCGCTTTCACTAGCAGTGATAAATTCTTTGTTGTTGTTTATTCAGACTTAAAACAAATTTATTTTCTTGCTGTGTTTTCTATAAATGTTGTTTTGCCTTGCTACGTGGATCACCTTATTCATCGTAACTACCCTTTGATAAATTTAAATTACATTATTAAAAAAATGATCTCTAACTATGTTTTACTAAAATGCTTTTTATTATTGCTATGTACACCACCTAATTAACCATCTTATTGCTTGTTGTCTTTGTTTTAAGTGACACCCAAAAGTGTGTACAATATATCATTCCATTGGTTCGTGCTAGGTGTCATTTTTATAGTAGGTTTTTTGCTGCAGAAAGGCGTTCTCTGAATAGGAAAAAAATACCTACAGAAAGTTTAGTACTTCCCACTGCCATGGACTGCGAGCATTATGGCGCTGCGAGGTTTTATTTGGAACCCCCTGGTTTTTATTGTTCTAAAGGGTGTGTTTCTTTAGTAATTACGTTGTTACCTTATGTACTATGGGCTTTATTTGAGGGGGACAATGAGCAGTCTGCCCAGCTTAGGAAACACATTAGGTCCTGTAATAATATCTTCGCTTTTACGTCTTTAGGGGCGAAATATGATAGGGAATTAACAAAAAACAAATTTGGGATATACACATTCCGTGTGCAAGGTCAGGTGTACCACTTTTTAGGTAGCCTAATCCCGGATGATGATAAGTTAAGTGGGGTGCAGTTACTTCTATGATACTGAAGAGAAAATCCATAACAGATTTAATTCTTCTGACAGATTTCGTGAGGATACAATAAGGATGCTTGTTGATGTCTTTCGCGATAACCCTTACTCAAAATTTTTCAAGGATCTTAGGTATGTTTCAAATATAGAAAAAATACTATAATCTTGAACAGGTATCCAGGTTTAGATCAACGTGTCTATAACCTGCCTTCTGTTTCACAAGTTGCGGCAATATTCCAAGAAGACCAAATCGATAGTGATTCTAGAACTACCCATATACGGGTTTATAGCCATACAGATGTGTATTATAAGATCCAGCATTACTATGCATATTATGACAGCCTTCACTATCTGGTGTTGTTCCCACGTGGAGAGTCAGGTTGGTATTTTGGAATTAAAAAATTACTTAGAAAGAATCATCATCAAGTTTCCTGTACTTCTCAAGAAAATATTGCCATTGCTCCATCCTTGGCACACGATCCTGCTGAGTTGCTGCATTCAGAGCATCAAGGTGATTACTGCTGATACACTTTCGCACAATTGCTTTTTACTTTGTTATGTTTTTTAGTAACATGCTGCCTGATGGAAGCTGATTGTTGATTACTATGTTTTACTGTTTGTAGCTGCTGTTCAGGCGAGTAAGGTTGAACATTGTGTATCTACAAGAGAATACTATTGTTACAAACTTCAGATGAGACAAATGATCGTTCAATGCTTCTGAATTCTGGTAGGCTTTTACAACAATTTGTGGTTGATATGAATGTAAAAATAGAAACGACACGACTAGATTTTGTTAGGAAAAATCAAAAAGAAATTAGGTCTGAAATGTTAAATGGTGTAGTAGACAGCGTTGCTGTTGGTCAATGTGCTGGGAAACAGGTAGGTCGTAGGATCTATTTGCCTTCGTCTTTTATAGGTAGTCCCAGAGATATACGTAGAAGATATTTGGAATGCAATGGCCTTAGTGCAGCAAATTGGTAAACCAGATCTTTTTCTAACTATGACTTGTAATCCAAACTGGACGGAAATTCAAGATAATTTACAATGTAACCAAAATGCATTTGATCGTCCAGATCTATTATCTAGGGTTTTTAGGGCTAAGTTTGAACTTCTTAAAGTTGAAATTGTTAAGAAGAAATTGTTTGGGGAGGTTGTTGCATTAGTTTATAGTATAGAGTTTCAAAAGAGGGGCATGCCTCATGCTCATGTGTTGTTAATTTTAAAAATGGAATTTAGACCTTTGAACTCCGATGCTTATGATCGTATTGTTTCTGCTGAAATACCTAATTCTGTTCAGGAACCTCATTTATATTCTATTGTTGTTAGGCATATGATGCATGGTCCTTGTGGACATTTGAATAGGCAAAATCCATGCATAAGAAATGGACATTGTAAAAGCAAATATCCTAAATAGTTTGTGCCGTATACATCACATGTTGATGATGGATACCCACAATATCGTAGACGTGATAATGGTACGAAGGCTATCGTGCGACGTCATGAATTAGACAATAGATGGGTAGTTCCATATAATCCTTATTTGTTAGCTCTGTTTGATTGTCATATGAACGTGGAAATTTGTGCAACTGTTAAAATGGTAAAGTATATCTACAAATATGTTTATAAAAGACATGATCTTGTGAGTTATATTGTTGTTTCCCAGAACGACGGCCAACCCATTGATGAGATTAAGAATTTCCAAAATGGGAGGTGGATTGGACCACCCGAAGCAATGTGGAGGATTTTCTCCTTCAAATTAAGTGAAATGCATCCCGCTGTTTATACACTCCATTTTCATCTTGAGAACTCGCAAGTAGTATGTTTTCATAAGAATTCTGATCTTAGCGTAATGGTTCAGTCTGGTAAATTTTCAAAGACTATCTTAACTGATTTTTTTTATGAATCGTACAAATGAAAGGGCTATACAATTAAAATGTCTATATAGAGAGTTCCCTCAATTTTTTGTTTGGAACACCAAGGAAAAACAGTGGACAGAACAAAAACGTGGGTCTGTAATTGGTAGTTGCTGCCTTCAAATTTTTTTATGATGGTAAGTTGCTGCATTCGTTCAGAGATGCTGCTTTGAAACTGGGCTTTTTAAATTCTGATAATTACATTGAGGATACACTTGATGAGTGCTCTACTTTTCATATGCCAGCTGCCTTCAAATTTTTGTTTGTCATTTTATTAGTATATTGTTCGCCAAATGAACCTAAAAAATTGTGGGCTAAATTCCAGGCAGAATTGTCATCGGACATCATTAATGTTAGTCTCTATGGTGATATTAGTGATACATAAATTATAAAACTTGTTTTAAAAGATATTGATATGCGAGTTGTCGCACCTCGTCAATTTTACCCTAAACACTAATGTAGAAGCGTAAGTAGGGATCGTAATCCACAGGGAAGGCGTAGGTCAAGAATATTGAGCAAATTGTTCTAAAAGTCTTGTCACTGAATCTAAGTACTAGAAAGAATGTAATTTCAACACAAAAGAACGAGGACAGAAATACAAAAGAAAATGACAAGCAAGGATGAAACAGATATCTCAGGATTCTTAAATTGGATGAACACAGGCTTAGTAAATCTATGCTATGCAATCAGTAAACAATTAAATGCATTGGAGACCTGAATTGCCTAGAAGTTCAAGCTGTGGTTAGCATGGCGACCACACCACTTCTTGTACCCCCCAAATCCCATCCTCTCCCATGGCGAGGCCCGAGAATGGTGGAACAAGCTCCGCAAAGTCTCAACTCTCTCAGCTAACTACTCTAACATGCAAAGTCCTAAGAACTCCCATGGCGAGGCCCATCCTAGGGTTCACATATCATTGTTGTTAACACAGAAAGCTCCTTTAACACTTTTCCTAATGTTTCAATTCATTAACACTATCTATGGCGAGGCCTGAGTTTCAGAATTGATTCGATTACAGAAAACAAGTGCAAAGACTTAAACAATCACAATTTAGTTCTCAATTCATGCAACTTCGCTAACTTTGATGAATCACTCCTCAATTTAGCATGTCGACCACAATTGAAGTTTGATCTATTCAAGATTAGCTAGGAATTATGAAATTCAACATATGTTTATGCATAATTCCAATGTGATTTCAAGATTCAACAATTAGATCGATTGCATAGCATATAATCTACTAATTCATGTATTCATCCATCTTGAATCCTAAGATATCATAGATTTAGCCAGAAAACATCTTTTTCATCTCAAAATCAACAAATTGCAACATTGATAAGCTCATTCTCATTTAATTGGAAGAATTTACCGATTAAATCGAGAGAATTGTCGATTCCTTTGTCAATTGAGAATAAGAAAGATGAATCCAGTCCAAATTCACAATCGGAGTTGAGATCGGAGAAGAAATATTTAGTGAGAGAAAGTAGATCTAGAGAGAGAAAATGAGAATTCCCGCTCTAATTCAAGCGATGGTTTTTTTCAAATCTAGAATCCTCTCTCCGAAAAATCCCCATTCTAAAAGTCAACTAATCCTCTATATATAGAGGTTACAAGAATCGTAAATGATACGCAAACGTAAAATATCTAAAGTATTACAAAAATGCCCTTGAAAGGATTGCTTTAAATCAGCCTAAGAATGTGACAATTTTGAAGTTGAAGAATATTGCTCAGAAACTCCACGCCTTCAGGCCAAGCTTCCAACGCCTGAAGTGAAAGAATCAGACTTGATCCACGCCTTCGAGCCAACAGCAAGTGCGCCTTCGTCCTCCTCGCCAGTTACGTGCATTCAAGCCTTCACAATCGCTGCGCCTTTGGCCACAGAAATCAACGCCTTCAGCTGCCTAGGGAAAAACCTGAAATTCAGAACCCAATACTTAACCCATTTTCTGAAAACTCAAGAATGAAGAACGCTTGCGAAGCTTCGCCCTTTTCCTCAACAATGGTCTGCGAAAACAGAAATTCCCATACTTAGAAGGATTTGGCAGGATCAAAACAACCCAAAACACTTTCAAAATGACAAGAACACAACCTGAGCAAAACTGCAAACTGAAAATAAGAACCCATCAATTACTTAGAAGAACAAGAGAAAGGCAGCAACGTCCAACCAAATTCTGACCATGATGCGCTGTGAATTAGGGAAATCTTAAAACATAAAAGTTGTAGCCCTATGTATTAGTTTTCCACAGCCTTTTGAATCATCCAATTCGGAGCTAAAACGAGAGAGTTATGGCCGGAATACTAAACTGTGGCAGAACTGGAAATTTCATGGCGAGGTCTCGCCACACAAATCCTCAAACTGGCGAGACCTCGCCGCGAGGTCTCGCCATGCAATTTTCAAACTGGCGAGACCTCGCGGCGAGGTCTCGCCATGTGTGGGTGTGTATGTGAGGTGCAAATGTAAAGTGTAGTGAAGTGATGTGATGCAAAGTAGTGAAGTACAAATGTAAGTTGTGAGTGAAGGTTGTGGAGTGTGTGTTTGTGTAGAGAATGAATGAATGAATGATGTTGAAGAGTGAAAAGATGATGTGATGAAAATGGACATGAATGTTGAGTGAAGTGTATGCTGAAGATGAAAGTCGTGAGTTGTATTGAAAATGAATGCTAAATTTGAGCGTGTTATTGACATGATAAAAATGAGTGAAGTGAAGAATGATGAGGTGGTGAAATGAAGAATGTCATATAAATATGTGTGTCCAACACGTTGTGAAAGACAAATCAAATACATCCCTTACAAACAAAAAGAATGTTTCAACTAGATATATATGTGTGAGGAATGCATATGATGAAGGTACCAATGACTTGTGAAATGAGATGAAGGTACCAAATGAGCTATTGTGAACTGCATTGAACATGAAAGCAAAGCAAATGAAGCATGCTTAAAGAGTGAAAGTATGCTTGAAGAGTGACAAGAAGATGTGATGAAAATGGACATGAGTGTTGAGTGAAATCGGTGCTGAGCGAGATGTGTGTGTTTAGTGAGATGTGCTGGATGTGTGGTTGTGTGCAACTGGACAGAAACTTCTCTCCAAAATCTGACCCTGAATCAGTGTGAATTTGGGAAAACTTAAAACATCAAAGTTATAGCCCTTTGTCTTAGCTTTCTATAGCTTTTTGAATCACCAAAAATGGAGCTTGGACAAGGAAGTTATGGCCAAAATACTGGAGTGTGGTGCAGCTGTGTGCGGCTCATGCGGCGGGGTCACCTCGCCGCATGATGTGTGTGCATCGTGTGTGGAGTGCTTGTGCGGCGAGGTGACCTCACCGCAAGGTGAGTGTGTGCAAGAGTGCTGAGTGCTTGTGCGAGAGTGTAGTGTGAGGTGAGCGCTCGTGAGATGTTTGTGTGAGTGCTTGTGAGAGTAATGTGAGTGTGAGCCTTTAACATAACAAAGTGTTTACTTCAGCTTAGAACCTAACTTATATTCCAAATTCGTGTGCATTAGCTCCTGAATTGGACTTAATGGTAAACATAAGAGTTCTAGGTCTATCGCATGGCTTTCCAATGGATCAAGAATCATCATAATTGGAGGTCTGTAGCTCAAGATTAACAATCTACCAAACTGTGGCAAAATGAATTCAATAACTAAATCCTGAAGTGGCAATCATAAAGATGCCTTCGTTTCTCATATTTACACACAGAATTAGAAGAAAGTTAAAACGTAAGCAATAAAGTACACTCAAAGAGATTTCCAGAACATCCAAGAATGCATCATTTGGATTAGTATTGAAGAAGTTATGCTCAAATGAATTTGCAAAACCAAGCTGCCCAAACCCTAAAATGGCCAATTATGCACTTTTAATTTCTCAATTCTCAACCTATACTCGTATCACTTCATTTACCATCATTTTTGCTCTCTTTGCACCATTTGATCATTTTCACATTGCAAACATATAAATGCATAAAACCTCTCAAAACATCACATATGTGCATACAACACGCAACAAAAGCCAAAAGTTTTTTACACATATTAGTTGGTATAAAACCAACTTATCAAATTTCAACAAAACTTTGGAACAAATGGGGAAAAGCTTGGGTAAATATTGTTTAGTACCGACGTCGTTTCTTATTAACGATGATGCGGAACGGCTAACAATAGAACTTCATAGTGAAATTAACATTCAGGTTACGCCTGAAGATGTAGCACTTTGTTCTCAGCTTAATGTTGATCAAACAGTGGCGTATAATTCAGTGGTAGAGGCTGCGTTGTTGGGGCAAAGTAGGTGCTTCTTTCTTGATGGTCCGGGAGGAACTAGTAAGACATTCTTGTATCGTTCTATTCTAGCAACTATAAGAAGTAAAGGCTTCATTGCGATTGCTGTTGCAACTTCTAGAGTTGCTGCATCAATCCTGCCTGGTGGTAGGATAACGCACTCTAGATTTAAACTCCCTTCAGATGCTGGCAGTAGTAAAATCTGTCAATTAAGCAAGCAAATTAGCGTTGCTAAAATGATTGTTAAAGCTAAATTAATATTATAGGATGAGGCTACAATGGCTGAAAAAGTGGCTATTGAAGCTTTTGACTGTTTACTTAGAGATTTGACTGAAATTGATCAATCTTTTGGTGGAAAGTGTGTTGTGTTTGGTGGAGATTTTTGCCAAACTCTACCAATCATAGCAAAGGCAACAAGAGAAATACAAGTAAATGCTAGCCTTGTGAATTCATTTTTGTGGCCTTCAATGCATAAGCTATCATTGTGGCAGAATATGAGGGCATCTTTAGACCCTTAATTTTCTAAGTATTTATTAAAGATTGGAGAAGGTTTTCTTCCTATGGATGAGGATGACAATATTATGCTTCCGGCAGATATATTTATATACGATCATTTTTATTGTTACATTGTGTATGTTTACTTTTATAACTTTTATACTGTCTTTTTTTTCGCCTTTACATAATGACCGTTTTAATGTTTTTCTGGTTAATAGGTTGCTGGACTCTGTCTTCTCAGACTTACAAATATTTTTGACCAATCCTCATAAACTGATTAATAGGTGTATTCTTTGCCCAACAAATAATTCAGTAGATGATATCAATGAAATGATGATAGATAAATTTCCTGGTCAACCTCGTGTATATACTAGCACGGATAGGACTGTTGATCAAAAGCATCAAGATGACTTTGGAGATTTTTTGAATTCGTTAAAACCCAAGGGCCTTTTTCCTCATAAGTTAATCCTAAAAGAAAATTGCCTTATTATGCTATTAAGGAATTTAAATCCTATTGAAGGTCTGTGTAATGACATGTGGTTAATTTGTCGTTAATTGAGTGAGCATACTATTTGTGCAAAAATAGCTACAGGGCAGTATATTAGTAAGACGGTTTTCTTACCGAAGATTCCATTGCTGAATACCAATGCTGAAAAATATGGCGTCGCTTTCAAAAGCCTTCAGTTTCCTGTAAAACTGTGTTTTTCTATGACCATAAATAAATTGCAGGGTCAAACGTTGGAATATGTTGGTATCTATCTTCGCGAACCTGTGTTTTCACATGGTCAGTTATATGTTGCTCTTTCAAGAGCAAAGACTTCGAGGGTTGTTAAAGTCCTTGTCTTACCACCTATGATGGATGAAATGAAATCTGATTGTCGGACAAGAAATGTAGTCTTAAAGAAGTTTTTAATATGGCATCGCAATAAAAATCTTAAACATTGTTCGGGTTTCCTAATATGGATTGACTTTCTGTCTACTCGTACGTGTTATTGTGCACAATATATTGTGAACTGTTTTATATATTTATATCTGATTGAGCATATTTTATTCGTGAATTTGTGCATCAGGATGACGACTGAAATTCCAATCGATCAGTTGTCTAATAGAATGAAACCTTGGTATGCTATTATCACTGTTGACGAAAAACTACAACCATTCCAGGGAATGAACAGCCCTACTAGGGTTAAGAAATTCATCTTTTTTGATTCAAAGGTACGTTGTCTTCTGTTGCTATCAACACGGAAAAAAACAACGATTTTAGACCTGCTTCTCATTCTTTCAACTAAGAATGACTTATTATTCGTGTTCTCAAAGGGAGCTAAAGTTGAAGGCATCATTTTTTATGCCGACATCCATCGCATGGGACCTAAACTTCAAGCTTTGAAAAAATTCCAGATTGGTAATGCTGACGTGAGACCAGCAAATGCAAAATATACTCGTGACGGTATTACAATACAGTAGGTAATAAGTTCAAGGACAATTATTGAAGAAGTTGTTGACAACCCGACCATTATACGTTTGGACTATAACTATACGAAGTTTGATAACCTTAGCCAACATATTGATGATGATGACAAGACCAAATGAGTTGGTAAGTAGTATTTTAGTTCATTTGTGTCTTATAGAAATTAATATGACTCAAACATATTTATTTTGTAATTAATGGACAGATGTAATTGCCGTTGCTATTGACGTGTTACTTGTGAAGACTCTTACAAAATCATGGGGTGAAAATACTGTTTAGAAGTTTGTCTTGCTTAATGAAAAGTGAGTGTATCTATATTTATAATAATAATAACAACAAGAATGTTGTTATATATGCGGTATTGGAATAAAATTTAATTGTTATGGTAATAACATCTTCTCCTCCCGATTGTTTAATTTCATTTCAATTCAATAATGATGGTTTAGGATGCAGTCCATCATGCTTTCAATATGGAATTAGTTTGTGACTGTTGAAGGGCAGTCAATAATCGATGACCTTCAGAATTTTCCCGTGGTGATCTGTCGCCGAGTTAGGCCTTCCTACTATAATGGTGAATCCAATATTTCTTAATGGTTAGTTACATGTGGAAATTTTCTATACATATTGACTGTAGTGATGATTGTTATTTTTTTTAAGGTGTTGAGCTTTTGACATGTCTGGATTCTATGATACTTGTGAACCCACATGATGAAGAAGCAATGCGATTAAAAAATTGGTACTCTACATATTCACTTGCTTGCACAATCTTTTTATTCATTGTATTTTTCAAACTCTAAAGTTGCTGATTGTGTCATGTGTGTAGGGCGGCACGCAACGAAAAGGAATTGATTGAATTTGTCCATACAAAGTCGTATCTAAAATATGCCCCTGATACTACATTGCTCGATGACAAACATGTCTCTCTGGTTGCAAATATTTTGTCTACTCAGAATGTTGATACAATACTTCCATTTTCAAACTTATTACTGCGGAGTTTTTTACTGCCTTTGAACATTTCCTCTCTCTGATTTATGTTTGTTACATTCATTAGGTTGCATTGGTGAAAGCCAATATATCATTTCAGAATATTATGCAGAATTATTGGTACATGAGCTGCAAGAATTGCTATGCTTCTACATCGGTGTCTCCTAGTTATGAATATTAGTGTAATTTCTGCGGTGAAAAACAACTGCCACAACCCAGGTTTGAGATTGAAAATTTATTTCTACACTCAAACAGAGATTTGTTTCCTAATGTGCTGGTCTCACTGATGCACTTCTAAATGTAGGTGTCGTCTAGAATTAGATTTGATTGATCAGAGTAGGACAATCACTGCCTCATTTTTTGGTGAGCAGGCAGAAAAAATCCTTGGGTTCTCAGTATTTGATGCAATAATGCACACAGACAATATGAGAATTTCTATACGAATTTCATTATGTGGTATGTTAGCTGATGTTTACTAATGTCTGGTTATATTTAATGTTCTGTCTTTTTTTTCTCTTGTTCCCTAAGGGTACCATTCCTCCTTTGGACTCTGTGCACAAAGGCCTTGATTCAAAGAAATTCCTTGTTCGTGTGAAGCAGCCAAAGACAAAAAATGAGGGTTCTTCAAAGCGCTACATAATTCTCAACATTTCTAAGACTGGGGAGAGTAGCCCTCCAACTTGACCTCAAGTGGCCGTGCTACAGATGCATCAACACTTTTGCGTCTTGAAGTCGGTACAAATGAAACTACTTCTTAAACAATGGATAATGTAGACACTCCTGGTATTCATATTTAGTTTGTTGTAATAATATACATTTATATATATATATATATTAATTCAGCTAATGATAACCAAGGCAATATATGATTTTTCCTACATTTGAATCTAGATAAGCATACTACCAAATCTAGAGCTTGTCGTTCTCTCGCTAAAACGATGGAGTCATCTTTGACCAATGATGAGGGCGTGTTGGAGACTACTGCCTAGGGAACTGGCAAGAGACAGAAAAAGAAGTCTATTCTTTGAATGAAACAATGTGGAATGTGTTTACCATGAGGAGTACCTACTGTTAGATTTTGCTTCAGGAATCATGTTTGAAGTCCTTTTTGTTGTTTAATAGACAATAGTTATTATAAATTATTTGCTTGTGTTATCTAAGTTATTAGTATGATAATTAAGTAGCTACCTTTTGAACTACTAATATCCTTATGAAAAACGTCTAAGTAGCTGTCTTAATGGTACAGTAGTTTTTCTTGCCACGTTTTGTCTTTGACAAGATTGGTTTTGTTTGTGGCAAAACTGTCAAACAAGTACTTGATATTGTACCCCTCTCTAAATTGATATATTCTGCTATCTGAAATTGCTAATGCGCCTGTTCTTCTTTGTCTTACTAAAGGGCCTATGTTATTCTGAAATTTGATCGCCTTTTTTTCCCTTTCATAAATTATATGTTTTTTCCCTTGCTAATTTGAGGTATGTATAATGATTTGAATAGATTTATTTACATGATGTATATCTTCGGAAAACAAAAATAACAACATTTCTATTCTTTGTGAAGACAGGTTTTATTTGAATTTGTTGGGTGAGTTGTGTCATTACATTTTTAGTACATATGTCATGATTATGTAATGACCATAGTGCAACTCTAAAATGGGTTGTTGAGTTAGATGCATTAATTTGTGTTCTCTACAACGACAGCATTTATGATAGCATGCATTCAAGGACAAAACACATGGTCCATTAGTATGCCATGATCTTGTAATGGCTATAGCGCAACTCTAATATGGCTTTTTGAGTTAGATCCCTTACTTTGGTTTCTTAGAACGCAATGACAATATTTATGGAAGCATGCATTCAAGTACAAAACACATGGTCCACTAATGGTTATCAATTCTTTATGGAAGCATGCGTTGAAGGCCAGAACCTATGTCCCATTCATGTCTAGCAACCCATGCTTCTGTCTTACTATTGAATGTTCAGTAGATTTGACGTTTGTGAGATGCAGCTTTATCTACTTTTGATACAAAAAAGTGGTATGATAATCCAATGCCATACGAAACAGGTGAGCACAATAATTAGTAGATGCAGACCAATTTATTTTAGAATTTAGACATTGTTTGCTTTGAGGAATATGCATTTGTATTTAATATGCTCATAAGTTGAAAAGAGGTATCGTGTACTCTTCAATTTAACCCTATAACTAACTGTAGTAGTAGCGAGAGGGATCGTATCCAAAGGAAAGGAGAATTGGTTTCAAGAATTACAGTGATTTCATTTAGAACAGACAATGAGCACAAACACAACAATAACAGAGAACGACTAGGAAAAATACACAGAAATGTGGTAACAAGTCTTAGTAAGCTGTTCTAGGGTTCTACACTGGATGAATATGCAAATAGACTACGCAAATGCAAGACAATTGACATACACGGGAAAACGAAGAGGAGAACAAACTTCCGGAGAACCTAGACTATGATCAGTATGGCAACCACATCATATTCTACGCTCCCTGACTTCACTCTTTCCCATGGCGAGGCCTAGAGTGAAGGTTGTAACCAGCAGAGTCTCAACTTCCCAGGATCCACTACTATAGCATATAAAACCTAAGGTTTTCCCATGGCGAGGCCTAACCTAGGTCCTTTTGTCTTCGTGAAGCTCAAGAAGTCTCTTCTCACTCAATTCTTAAGTCTCAATGAACTTCTACTGACATGACGACCGCATCTCAGTTCATGATCTAACAATACTAGTGAGAAGACTCAGTTACCATATCGGAGGTTCTCATTTCAAGCACTTCTACTCCTATTGACGAATTAGACCCCAACCTAGCATGACGACCACAATCGAAGCATGATTCAATCAACAAAAGCAAAAATGAGTGAAACTTAACAAAATTTAAGCATAATTCTCCAGTATGAGTTCATTCTTAATGATTTATGTCAATTGCAAGGCATTACATAGTCTAATTACACTTCATTCGGATCAAAACCCTAGAACAACGCAAATTTAGCCACAAAGTTCCATTTCCAGTTCACGATCGTCAATAGATAATACTGAGCAAATCATATTCATTAATTGGGAAGAATTTACCAAATGATATGCTTCAATTGCTTTCAATTCACAAAGAACCCATGAATTCCTCTTTAATTGAGAAAAGAATTACAATGTTCAGAACCAATTCTCGATCGAAATTGAAAACGGAGCAAAAATGCTAGAGAGAGAAAGTAGAGAGAGAAAGTAAATCTTGAGAGAAAATTCCCGCTCTCAAAATCAAAAGAAACTAGAATATGAATTTCGGAATTTTTCAATCTACTAACTATCTCCTCTATAATAGAGGTTACAAAAGTTGTAAACAGTACGCAAACGTAAAATGACTACATTGTTACCGTAATGCCATAACATAAAATGAAAATCAAAGAAAAGAAAAGAAAAGAGAACGAAAAGGACACCCTGTCAAAGCCTCCACTCACGCCTTTGAACCTTGAATCCAGCGCCTTCATCTGCCTCCTTGCGCCCTCAAGCCAAAACCCTCGCGCCTTCACCACCTGCACACACCAAAATAGTAAAACTCCTAAGTACTTTGCCATTTTTCATCGCAAAACCAACACTCTTCTCATTAACATGGCGAGACCTCTTAGAGAGGTCTCGCTACACAATTTCTCAAAACGGCAAGACCTCTTAGAGAGCTCTCGCCACACAAACCTTAAAATGGCGAGACCTCATTATAATCTTCAAGTTGGCGAGACCTCTTAGAGAGGTCTCACCACTTGGTGCAAGTGTGCGAGTGTTGTGAGGTTTGTGATGTGAAGGTGAGTGTGAGTGAAATTGGTGTTGTGAATATTTGGAAGCATGAATAATGAAATGCAATGAAGAGTGAAGTGTGCGTAAAATGTAATGAACTAAATGTGGCCAAGAGTGTTGTGTACAAACCGGATGTAAAATGGAAAGCATGATGTTCAAGAAAATTAATCAAACCTTGAATGGAGAATGAGTGCATGATCTTGCAAATAACGAAATAAAACACAACAATTCATGAATTCATAATAAGAAAGGCAAAGGACATCAATCTTGAGAAACTTATGTACAAAGCATGAATGACAATATGGTAGAATGAGAGTAAGCATGCAAGAACACCATGAAACAACACGGAAGTAGCCAAAATGATGAATGATGAAGTGTATATATAATGCATGAGAAATGGTGATGTGTGAGTGGCGAGGTGACCTCGCCGCACACACTTGTGTGGCGAAGTGTGCATGATTCATGCTTCGAGCTCATCTCGTCGCATGATGTGTGCTCGTGGTGCGTGCGAGAGTGTGGCGACGAGGTCACGTGAGTGTGTGCAAGAGTGTGTGAGAATATGGTGGCGAGGTGACCTCGCTGCCTACATGAGTGCTTGTGTATGTTGCGGCGAGGTGATCTCGCCGCCTAGTGTGAGTGAGTGCTTGAGGTGAGTGCATGCATATGTGCGGCAATGTGTGTGTGGAGTGAGTGAGTGTATGTGAGTGAAGGTGCCATACAAACATGAAGTGTGAGGTGAGTGCAAATATGAGAACAACTATATGGCTAAGTGTCTATTTTCAACATAATGCTCTACTTCCATGCCAAATAAATGTGTTTAGTCTCGGAATTAGACTTGGTAGTAAACATAGAATTCTAGATCTCTCTCTAAGCTTTCCAATGGTTCAAGAATCAACATCATTGGATACCTGTAGCCCAAGATATACCCATTTTACCAAACTGTGGCAGAAAGAACACACGCTAAAAACCAAACCCTAATCCAAGCTCAACAAAGAAGCCTCAGTTTCTCAGATTGCATACAGAATTTGGAGAAAGTTAAAACATGACAATTGAAGTACACACAAAGAGCTTTCCAAATCATCCAAGATCTCCTAATTGGGATCAATATTGAGAGAGCTACACTCAAAATAAATTGCACAATCAAGCTGCCAAAACCCTAATTTAGCTTAGCAAGGCACCTTTAACCTTCTTCATTTTTCAACCTAGACACACATCACCTCTTTCACCATCATTTTTACCCTTTTTTTATACCATTTAGCACTTCCACATCACAAACCACATGAATACACAAAATAACACAAAACACTATACAATTGCATGAAAACACAAGGCAAAAGCTAAGATATTTATACATATTAGTTGGTATGAAACCAACTCATCAAATTCCCCCGCACTTGAGCTTTTGTTTGTCCTCAAGCAAACTTATTCTTCATATCTACTTAGCATTGGACTTCACTCCTCTGTCCAACTCATTCTCATTTGAGTTCATCAAAAACAATCTTTTGTTCATGCATAAAACTCTTACTAAGTCCTAAACTCCAACCCATCAAATTTCAGCACAAATTATCAATCAAGGCACGATGAATAAAGACCAAAATGTCATGCGTGCAAGTGTGTACTGAGAAATTCTGGTCCATCTATTCTTTATTCATGCATTACCTCTTTTGTTCCAAAACATCCTGATGAGAATAGAAGCCCGTGTCCATGTCCGTGGTGTTAAAGTCAAATTGTCATCCTGAAAGTTTCTGTCACGTTTTGGTATTCTTGCCATAACTCTTTCGATATAACTCGGAATTGCATGATTCAAGAAGCCCTGGAACGATAAGAGATAGAGCTACAATTTCGTGTTTTAAGTTTTTCAAGATTCTGACGTTATCACCGTTGAAAGTGCCTTGCAAAGTTGATGACGGGATTCTAACCGAATTTTTATCTCGAATTTCATGGACTACATTGAAGACCAAGATGGCGTGATTGGGCTTTGCCATTAATGGATTACGCCATTGTTAATCTTTAGGATTTATTTAAGTTGTAATAATTAAGTCCATCCAACTCTTAATTATGGGCTTAAGTCTTTGTGTTTTGATAAGTTGGTTTTATACCAACTTAAAGGGCTTAATTCACTTAGCTTTTGACTTGTTTTTCATGAGTTAGTGAAATGTTTTGTGTGTTGTTGTGCATTTATGTGGTTGGCAATTAGTTGTACTAAAATGGTTAAAAGAGACCAAAAAATGATGATGAACTTAGGCAATTGTGTGTTTGATGTTAATTGGCAAGGTTGGGAGGTCAAAACAATTAGGAAGGTGAATGGAACCGAAATAAATTTGGTAGGCTTTATTTAGGGTTTTTGGGCAGATTTGGTTAAGGAATTTCATCTGGGCATAACTCTTTTGATACTAACCCAATTGGCAAGTTCTTTGGTGTTCTGAAAAGCTCTTTGAATGCACTACACTTTTTATGTTTTAACTATTTTCCAATTGTGCGTGCAAGACTATGAAATATGAGTTTCTTTGCGGAATATCATTTTAGGGTTTTAGGGTTTTATCTGCCTGCCACAGTTTGGTTTTTTGATGATATCTTGAGTTTCAGATACCTGATGAGGCTGTTTCTTGATTCATTGGAAAGCCAAGAGGGGGATCTAGAATTCTTAAGTTCACCATCAAGGCTGATTCAGAGGCTAAGACACACTCATTTGGCATGGAAGTAGGGTGTTGTGCTGGAATGGATACTTTGCCAACATTTTGCCAACTTATGCATTCATCCTACCAAGCATTCACAACACACGAACTATATGCATATTAGTACCCCATTCACACAGTTTGTGCATGGCACGTTTACTCATTTTTACACATTACTTTTGCAACATTGGCACCTTGGCACACCACTCGTTCACTTTGGCACAAACACTTGCACAATTCACTTGGCACGTCACCTTGGCACACCACTCATGCACTCTTTGCACAACAAACTTCACACTTAGACACAACTTGGCAAAGGAAGAAAATGGGCAGCCATGGTAGGAATTACTCCACGAGACTTCGTGGGAGGAAAATGGGGTAAAAATTACTCCACGAAATCTCGTGGAAGAGAAAAAAATTGGAAAATTTTGCCCACGAAATTTCGTGGGCAAAAACCTGGCAAAAATTTGCACTACGAGGTCTTATAGTGCAATTGTGTGTTTTCTTTCTTGTGGCTTTGAAAATCGACTAAGTGTTGCTACTGTGGTGCACAGGTGAGGTAAAGGCGTGAAAGCTGAAGACTAGAAGCTGCGAAACATCAAGCAGGTGCAGAGGTTGGAGATCGAAGACGCGTTTTAGCATCCTTATGAAGGCGCGATGTTGCTGGGCAGAGAGTAAGCTGGAAGCGGAGTTTGGAGGCGTGTTCTTCAGGAGCTTGAAGGCTTTGAAGCTAGACTGGAGGCGCACGTCTGATAGCTCAAAGGCGCTGGGGCTGGCTTGTGATCTTCCACTTTGGATTTTAAGATTTTTGCTGATTTTTGATATCTCTTGAAGGAATACATTTATGTAATACTTTGTACATTTTATGTTGCGTATTAGTTACGTTTTCCCAACTCTATATATAGGGAAGGTAGCTAACATGTAAGGGGACGATTCATTATTCACTATTCACATTTTCCATATTGTAACCGACTTTTGATTTTGAAGAGCGGGAAGTGTTCTTGAGATCTACTTTCTCTCTCTATACTTTATCTCTCTAAGTTTGTTGCTTTATTTTGGATTCCGATCAAAGATTTGCTCTCATCATTGTACATCTCCTGGAAATTGAGAAGAAAAGTGACAATCCTCTCGGCATTTGGAAGCTTTTAAGACTCTTAATTGGTAAACTCTTCCAATTAATGATTATGAATTGTTTAACCTTCCAATTTGTTGATCGTGAAGCTGAAATGGAGATTTGTAGCTAATTGTGTGATAATCTAGGATACTGAGGGTGAATGTTAGGTTGAAATTGTAAATGTGCAGTAGAACTAACAATCTAATATAAGAAATGTAAATTCTCAGCACTGAATTTGTAAAACTTGTTAAGTGCATGCTTTTGATCTGAATTTGATGAAATAAGATTTGATTGCGGTCATCATGCTGAATTGAGTCTTCTTTTGTAAGATTCGGATAAAAATCATGAATAAGTACCTGAGAATGCATGAGTTCTTAAACCTGTTTGAATTTGTACAGATCTTAAGGCTAGACCTCACCATAGGAAGCTTTGAGTATGTATAATCCTGAGAACAAGGTGATAAGAGATTCTCCTACCTAAATGATGAATTTACATGCTAGGATCGGGCCTCACCATGGGAGATTCTAGGTGTTCATGCCTGAGTAATTTGAGTGGGGAATTGAGATGACACGGTTTTACTTCACCATTCTTAGACCCGATCACAGGATAGGATGGTGTCGGAAGACTAAAATTGTAGTGTAGTGACCATGCTAACTATAATTTCGGTCTCCATTTGTGATTCTCCTCATCTGCTTTGATTGTATGTTAGTAATACTGCATGTATGAGAAGTTGCATTCACCCGGAAGTAGCCTAGATTATCAGCTTAATTTTCTTGAGAACTTTGCTTTTACTTCTCTGAGTCTTACTTGTGTGTTCATTTCAATTCGTATTCGTGTGGAGTTAAACCAATTTACTTCCTGTTAAATTTTGTAATCAGTGTTCTTTTAATCTTGTTATATTTTGGTGACATAATTGAGCATATCAAACTTCTTGAATCGAATATTTCCCTGAGGAACGAAACCTAGCTCACTGCTACTATATTCAGTGAAATTAGGATAAATTGACGAGCCACGACACTCGATACCAATTTTTGGCGTCGTTACCGGAGAACTAGGCACGGTTCTTAGAATTTGTTGTTGTTCTATTCTTAGTTTGTGTGTTTTATTGCTTTGATTTAGTTACTTCGTTTGCTTAGTACCAGGTTTCTTGAATTGCACATTTTTACTCTTTACTGTGTGTTGATTCTGTTACTTTTACCATCTTGTATTGGTTTGGTTTCCGGATTGATCCATTTGTTCTGTTCAGTTGGTGAACTTGAGTGTTGAATGTGTTTTCCTGTGTTCTGAGTTTAATTCTTGTTATTTTTTTCTCTTGATATCACTTGGTGTTGTGTATGCCCAGGTCTCTAAGATCTGCAGGGGATCCTGAATTCATACTTGACCTTGAATTGCAAAGAACCTTAGGAGGCAAAGAAAGGAAGAAATGGCTGCACAAGGAGCACAAGCACCGAGGTTTGGAGACCACTATGCAGTAAATTTTGACAATCGATTTGGTCATCAGGACATCGATGTGGAAAGTTACCACATTTCTCCACAAATCGTGTCAATGATCACCCAGGGCCAATTCTTCCAAGGTCTTGACAACGAGGATCCTAATGACCACCTTGATTGGTTTCTTGGGTTATGTAGCACTTTCAAGTTGCCAAAGGTCGACAGGGGTGAGGTTCACAGAATTTTGTTCCCTTTATCTCTGCGTGGAAAGGCTAAGCATTGGTTCAAAAGTATTGGGGGAGCAAATGGTGGAATGTTGTTTGATGATCTACAGAAAAGGTTCTTGTCTAAGTACTTCCCTCCAACTAAGCTTGAAAAGAGAAGGTTGGAAATTATGAACTTCCAACAACAAGACAGTGAGTCATTTAGGGAAGCTTGGGAGAGATTCAACGATTTGATTAGGCAATGCCCCAACCATGACTTGGGCGAGATTAGGGAATTAAATACTTTCTTCAAAGGCCTAACTCCTGAATCCTCTTTGATGGTTAAAGCTTGTGCTAATGGGGCACTTAAAGAAAAATATGTGCCTGAGGTGCGTGAATTGTTCAATCAGATAGCTGAGGATGAATACCTTTTTCCAGAGACTAGAAAGCCACATGTCAGGAGACAAAGAGGAGTTCTTGAGGTAGATGAGGAGACTTCACTTAGTGCTAAGTTTTGAAGCATTGGCCAAGCAGGTGCAGACTTTAAAGGCGACTCAAACCAATGCCCCAGTACTTTCATGTGGACTATGCAAAGGGGAACATCACACGGATGAATGTGCAATCACTACTGAATCCATTCAGTATGTGAATAACTACAGCAACAAGCCCCAATATGGTGGAAACTATTCTGGGAACAATTACAATGGAGGCAACAAACATTATGGTGGAAACCAAGGTAATTGGAATCAACAGCAGAACCAAGGAGGAAATTACTATCAAGGTAATGACCAGAGGAGAGCAATAAATCAACCACCTCCTGGTTTTGATAATCAGGCTAGCACATCAGAACAAAAAAAGCCAACTGTGGAAGATATGTTTCAAAAGCTGATGGAAAAGATGGATAAGAACGAACAGAGATTTGGAGGTTTGGAGTCCACTGTGAAGCATCACGAAGCTACTTTGAAGAATATCGAGATGCAACTTGGTCAGCTTGCCAATGCTGTGCACCAGAGGCCAAAAGGAGCCCTTCCAAGTGACACAGTTCCAAATCCAAAAGGCAGAGAAGCTTGTAATGCCATCACCTTGAGGAGTGGAAAACTTTTGCCAGGAAATAAACCTTCGGATGATAAGAGTGATAATCTAGAGGAAGAGCAAAAGGAGGAAGCTGAGGAACTTCTGGAACAAAGGAAGGAAGGTGAACAAGAAGTTCCTATTACTGAAAAGAAGGAGATACCAAGGAGAGTAGGATATGAGATTACTAAAATTATAATCCTTTCAATTTTCCTGAGTACGCACCAAAACCTCCATTTCCAGAAAGGAAGAAACCTCCACCTAAAAGAGGTCCTCAGTTCACTAGATTCTTGGATGTTATTAAGCAAGTAAATGTGAATCTTCCGTTAATGGATTTGGTGACTGCCATGCCCAAGTATGCGAAATATTTGAAGGATCTCATCTCAAATAAGGAGCAAATTCTAAGATGTGAAGTGCCCATGATGCTTTCAGAATGTAGTCAAGCTTGGATGGTACACAATTTGCCTCCTAAGCTAAAGGATCCAGGGAGTTGCACTATCCCATGAAAAATAGGCACAAGGCATTTTGCAAAGGCTTTATGTGACTTGGGAGCTGGTATAAATGTTGGATTGGGAAGTAGGATTCGACCAGTAGCAGTCACACTCCAATTAGCAGACAGGTCATTGGTAACTCCCACTGGCTGGGTAGAAGATGTTTTGGTAAGAATAGATAAATTTACATTACCGGTTGATTTTATTGTGCTTGACATGGAAGAGGACCCTGAGGTTCCTCTCATTTTTGGTCGTCCCTTCTTAGCCACTGGTGATGCATTAATTGGTGTGAGGAACAAAACTGTTACTTTTCGTATTAATGATGAACAAGTAGTTTTTGATGTCAACTATGCCATGAAACATCCTTCAGATGTAGAGACATGTTTTGTGATTAGAACTATGGCATGTTCAATGCATATGCTTGATGATGAAGTTGCTCATAATTATTTTTGCAATGATGAATTGAGTTTGCAAAATGAGAATTGTGAGATTATAGAGTTAGACAAAGAGGATTGCATGATTCTTAATGAACTTGAAGATCTTATTGAATGTTGTTATTTGGAAGAGTCAATTTGTGAAATGCAAAGTGATATTGTGGAAGTTAAAATGCATGAAGCTGTGAGTGCAAATAAACATGAGTCGTATGTGTTGACAAATGTGTTGGCTAATGAAATTTGTAATCCCACTGAGGTGAGGAAGGAGGAGTTTATTTGCAGGAATGAGAAGCTTTTACACTCCATTGTGGTGGCACCAAAGCTGGAGTTGAAACCTCTTCCTCCTTATCTCAAATATGCTTTCTTGGAAGAGAATGAGACATTACCGGTTGTTATATCTTCAAAATTGGAAGCATGGCAAGAGGAAAAGCTTTTGGAAGTATTGAGGCAACATAAACTTGCTATTGGATGGACAATTGCTGACATAAAAGGTATTTGTCCAGGTTTGTGTATGCACAAGATTTTGCTTGAAGAAAATGCTGTGCCAGTACGGGATAGACAACGAAGGCTCAACCCACAGATGATGGAGGTTGTTAAAAAGGAAGTGATTAAATTGTTAGACTTTGGCATGATTTTCCCTATATCAGATAGTGAGTGGGTTAGCCCGGTTCAGTGCGTCCCGAAGAAAGGAGGTGTGACAGTGGTAAAGAACGAGGCGAATGAGCTCCTAGCAACCAGGGTAGTCAGTTCCTGGAGAGTCTGTATGGATTACAGAAAATTAAACAAGGCAACGAGAAAGGATCATTTCCCTCTGCCATTTTTGGAACAATTGCTGGATCGAATTGCTGGGTATCTCTTCTACTGCTTTTTGGATGGTTATTCTGGTTACAACCAAATTGCAATCGATCCAAAAGATCAAGATAAGACCACTTTCACTTGTCCTTTTGGTACATTTGCATATAAAAGAATGCCATTTGGTCTATGTAATGCCCCAGCAACTTTCCAGAGATGTATGATGGCAATCTTCCACGACATGGTGGAGTCTATAATAGAGATTTTCATGGACAATTTATGGCTATTTAGAAAATTTAGCAAAGGTTTTGAGAAGATGTGAAGAAACGAACCTTGTATTGAATTGGGAAAAATGCCAGTTCATGGTTCAAGAGGGAATTGTGCTTAGTCATAAAATTTCTAGCAAAGGCATTGAGGTGGATAAAGCTAAAATAGATGTAATTTCAAGACTTCCTCATCCCACCAGTGTAAAAGGAGTACGAAATTTCCTTGGCCATGCTGGATTTTATAGACGGTTCATAAAAGACTTCTCCAAGATTGCTAGACCTCTTTGTAATTTGTTGGAGAAGGATGTCAAGTTCAATTTTGGAGTAGAATGTGTTGAGGCTTTTGACATGTTGAAAGCAAAGCTTGTTGAGGCTCCTGTGATAATCACTCCAAATTGGGGTGAACCTTTCGAAATTATGTGTGATGCCAGCGATTATGCTCTTGGAGCAGTTCTTGGGCAAAGAAGGAACAAGGTCTTTCACACTATATGTTATGCAAGCAAGCTGTTAAATGATGCCCAACTCAACTACACCACCACTGAGAAGGAAATGTTGGCCGTTGTGTTCTTATTTGATAAATTCCGAGCTTACCTTTTGGGGTCCAAAGTCATAGTGCATACAGACCACACTGCTCTGAAGTACTTATTGGCCAAGAAAGAAGCAAAGCCTAGAATAATAAGGTGGGTACTCTTGCTTCAAGAATTTGACGTGGAAATCAAAGACAGAAAAGGGTGTGAAAATGTTGTGGCTGATCACCTCTCTAGATTGGAGACTGAGGCTCAAGATGATGCAAGGATTTTAATAAAGGAAGAATTCTCAGATGAACAAGTCTTCAAGTTGTGAGAGGAAAATATTTGAAGGTCACCCGACACAGTATCAATCTGCTTTATCTCTTTGATGATTTTCCTGGTAACACTTATTGTAGGTTGCTTCGGGCTGACGATACTGATCACTTGCTGGCTTCAGTGACTTTACCTGGTGCTAGATGGGTGAAGAATGCTCGACGCGAGGCTTTATATGTACCTACTAGTGAACTCACAGCCGAGGCAAAATTGTGGTTAATGTTTATAAATTCCAGGCTTTTACCTACTAACCGTGCAGATATCGCATCTAGAGAACGCGTTCTTTTGATTTATGCTATTTTACATGATTTCTCTATTGATGTTGGGAAGTTGATATTAGAGTTTATTAGGCGGGCACGATGAAGTGAGTTTGCACCTATGTATTTTCCAGCTCTGATAACAGCCATGGCTCGTAGCAAGGGAGTTAATATCACTTCAGATGCTAATCCTCAAAATCCTCTTGGACTTCTGGACCTCCTCAATGGCTTGGGTTACAAGAAGAGGAAAGACTTGCCCGACTCTCTCGTGGCTTGTAAAACAGTGGAAGGCCAGGTTCCTTTGTTCTTGATTGTTTAATTTTGTTTCACGGGGACCGTGTCGTAGGCAAGTGTGGGGGAAGGCTTCGCCAAGATGTCTTGATTTTTAGTTACATTCTGAATATGTATGGTTACGATGATGATGGTTAAGGAGATTGTTTGCCATAATGGAATTGCGTGTGATATTAGTAGTGTTAGTATTTCAGTATGTTACATTTGGTCTGAATGTTGTGTTGCGTTTGTGTTATATTCTTGAGTGTAGTGTTAAAGTGAAGAGATTTGTGTGCTAGTTTTTGGTGTAAATATTTTGTGTGTTGGTTGCAATTTTTGATTCATGATCTTCGATTTCAATTTCACACACTTGCATTGATGATAAGGATATCTGCATTTTTGAACATTTCTGAATATGAATTGAATTTTCTGAAAAGCTGAAAAAAAAAAATTTGAAGTGGGATTGGATTGCTATTGAGCCGTGAATAGGATCATGACATGAAATGGAAAGAAAAAGGCTGACATCTTGGTTGGACGTTTTTATTTGGATAAGTTCAAATGCAAAATGAATTAGTTCTAGACTTGGGTTTGTGATCTCATGATTTTTGTTTGCATATTTTGGAGGCTTGCATTATGGGTGACCGAAATAAACACTGGTGAAATATGAATGCTTGAAGTGTGTTGGGCAGAGAAAGAAATCAGAATTCACATGCTTGAGTTGAACTCACATGTCTTGAAAAGAGAATGTGTCCCACCTTTGAATGAATTGAATGTTTGCTAGTGTTTGGTGGGAATATTCATTCTACTTGTTGTTTGACCTATGGAGTAATTGAGTGAATGGCATAGTTTCTTCTTTTCCCTTGTTTTTCTATAAATGCGTAGTACATTGCTTGTTGCTTTAAGACACCACAAGTTATCAACACAAGTTCGGTGGTAGTAAGAGCATATTGATGACATTGAATTTCTCAATTTTTTTTTCCTCAAAGGATAAGTGCTAACTCTCCACAAAGGTATGTCTCACTTTTCTTAAAGCTTTGTAACTTGTTGAGAGTTGTATGAAGCATGCAAAGTAATGAAGTTGAGAGCATAAAATGATGAACATGCAAGATATTATGTTGATTAGCCAAGGGAACAAATGCATGATAAGTGTCGGGGGTGATTAAACATTTTGATTTTCAATTTTTCCAGCACTGCCATGATTCGGTGTTTTAAGCATAGCTTGAGTTAGGTGTGTTGAAATGAAGTGCTTCTAGTTGCATCGTTTAGCTAACATGATAGCCTTCAACGGTTATTTTGTACACTTTTGATAATTGTGGCTGGTACATAGGCTAAAAAGACTTAGAATGTGAAGTACATGTTGAAATCAGGATTTGAATTTGATGAATCTGCCTAGCTTGACATGTCTCGGTATTTTGGGTAGAAATTGCAAATGGAATGTCCAAATTACATGATTCCAATGGGAGATGTTTGCTAAGACTGTGAGCTACAAAGTTTACGTTTGCCATTTTTACTAGTTTTGCCTGGAATGTAGCCAAAAATAGATGGAAAGGTGTGTTTATTTTGATAAGATTTCTGGGATTTGTGAAAGCTGCCAGATTTTCCACATTTCTGTAAAACAGTCATAACTTGAGCTTGGTATGTCCAATTTTGTTAATTCAAGTTGGGCAATTCATCTAAGAAGAAGGGCTACAATTCGTATGTTATACACTTTTGTTGGTTTTGCCTGGAACATGGTCTAATTTTGAGGACAATGTGTGTTTGTGTTCTGAATTGTGAATTGTGGGAATGCTGAATCTAAACAGTTTAATGAATTTCGGTATCCTAGCCATAATTTGGTCATTTTGACTCCAAATCGAGTGATTCTTGTCCTAAACTTTCATTTAAAGAATGCTCTACAACTTTGATGCTTTAAGCTTGAATTGATTCCCTCTGTTTCTTGGATGATGTTTACCATTTATTCATGATGATTTCTAGTGTCAAGAATTGTTAAATATGCAATTGCATAGTAGAAATTCTCACTACATTTGTGTTGCTTTGGATAGGTTTTGATAAGCTGAACTTTAATAGGAATGGCACCCAAGAAGGACACCACTTCCAACAAGGCCTCAACTTCGCGAAAAGGGAAAGAAAAAGCTCAGGCACCACTTGTTGATGAATCTGATTCTGACCCAGAGTACTTCCCAGATTATATAATATGCAATGCAAGCTCCAGTAACCAAGAAGAGGAAAGGAACTCCTGAAATATCTTTCTTCATTAATGACGAAGTTAAGCAACGATGGGAGCAAGGTATCAATGTGAAGTACATACACCTTGAACGAGCTTTCGATGTGGTTAAAGGGCCGTTTAAAAAGATAATGAAGTTCTACAAATTTCATGAGAAGCTTGCTGTGGCCCCTGGTTTTTGTAATGTGAGCATTGCAAGGGAATATTATGCCAATGCAGCGTTCCCGAAGAATGGAGCCGTATATGTGAGAGGCAAATGGATTCGTATCACAAGCGAAATTATCAACTCACACTTGAGGACAACCAGTTATTCCTCTGACCCTATACAGTTCCCAGATGATGAAGAGTTGGATCAAGCTTTGACAGAGGAGTTGGCTCATCCTGGAGCAACTTGGGTGCTTAACTCGCAAGGGAGGAATAAGCATATTCGAAATGAATTCTTGAAAAGTGATGTGAAAATGTGGCTGTTGTTCGTGCTGTCTCGCCTCATGCCGAGTTCACAGACTACCGAGGTGATTCGTAATCGGTTGTTCATGATTTCTGCAATTCGAAGGAAGCGCCAGATCGATGTGGGTCGTGTAATCCTTTCAAATATTCAAGATGGAATATCCCCGCGCAGTAAGGCACTTTATTTTCCGTTACTGATTCAGGAGATTTGTGTAGAACAATGTGTGGATGATGAGTTTGGTGACTGGCAAAAGATTAAGCCTCCAATTACTGACAAATTTTATATGAAGTATGTGAGTTTGGACAAGGAAATGGAGCAGGCGAGGATTTCGAGGATTTCGAGTGCAGAGGCATCTCGGGTGGAGAGTGAAAATCTGACTTATGTCGCGGATCAAGGGCAGCACTCTTTTGATTTCACATCCCTTCATGGAGCAATTCAGGATTTTCAACATTCAGTGGAAAATCGTTTCCAGAGTTTCGAACAATCAGTTGATCATAGGTTCATGAACTTGGAGGAGAGATGGGAAAGGATGCATGAAGGTGTAGATAACTTGCATCAAGAGTGGACAGCTCATGCTTTAAAGATGGACAATAAATTGGATGACATGTCTACAGTAGCCCAGCAGTAGTTTGAAGTGCTTTATCATAGGCAATGGTGCATGCAACAAGAGCTCGATAGGTGCAACAAGATGACGGTCTATTACCATTCGGATGCGGGACCTCCGAAACCAACTCCGACTTCGGTACAGTTAGCTGCGATGCCGTCCCTTCCGTCATTACCTACATTTGGTAGAATTCCTTCTATGCCTTATATTCCCACATTCCTACCAAATCCGGGGTTTACACCTGCTACAAGATTTCCATTGTTAGCAACTGATCAAATTATTGAAGGACCAACTCACGGCCCTTTCCAGTATGTGCATCAGCCCTTTGTTGCTCCCACATTTGCTACAGCATCACTGTCATCTACAGCGGCATTTGAATTTCCTTCTTTCTTTGCTCCATCATCGTTTGGTACTTCCTCATTTGTTACAGCACCATTGGATGGACAGTCTTTGCCATGTACAGCTGCGTTCGGATCTCCTTCTTCATCAGCTTCATCATCGTTCTCTCAGGGAGTTCCTCCTCCCTCTTAGCCTATTACATTGAGGACAATGTTTAATTTAAGTGTGGGGGCAAGCAGTTGTGTGATGTGTGATATGGTTGCTATGTTGCTTGATACTCGGTGTGTTGATTGATTGATTGATTGAAATTTTTTTTTATTGCATGTGGGTGCTTAATATTGTTGAAAAGGGGGGATTCGGATGATGAGAGTTATCTTGAGGATTTCCTGTGTAATAGTCTGAGTTGAAAATTTGTGTGAAGTTCTTGAAGTTGAAGATTGGAAGTTGTTTTGTGTTGATGACTTGTGAAGTGATGATGAGTTGAAGATTTTGTTGAGAAGTTTTCTTTTGAAGAATGATATGCCTTGTGAAGTTGGGAGAAGTTGAAGTTTTGTGAAGAAGTGCTAAGAAGATTGCCTATTCTGTCTACTTTGTTTAATTTGTGTTTAGCGTGGTATGTGTTGAATAAAATTTTAGATCATGGAGTAGGGTTTGGCTTGTGATAAGTAGAAGTGTAGGACAACTTTGTACTAGTACTCGGATCCTTGTTCTTTCAACGAAATTAGAGTGTGTTGTGTTGTGTGAAAAGTATGAATTGCGATGGGAATTTGTGTGAAAAAAAAGAATAATTTGGTGATGTTTTGAACTTATCATCCTGCATGCAAATTGTGGAATTGAAAGTGTTGTGCGAAGAAAAAAAAATGTGTGCTGAAAGTGCATTGGAAAAATGCAAAAAGAGGAATGAAACGAAAAAAGGAGTGAACAAACCTAATCAAATTTCAGGAGAATGAGTAGTCACTTTGTATGTGAAACTTTGTTCTTAGTCCACTTTGGCTTATTCCAAGTTCATCTTTATTATGTCTTTTTTATCTTGCATGTGAAAATTTTTTGTTTTTGGTACTAAATTTGAAGAAATTGATACATTTTGCTGACTAAGGCCCGGTGTTAATGTAAGATAGATATGCCATGCAAAACTCAATTGACATAGGAGGTAATGTGTATGGATTCGTTTCTGTTTGTTATGCATTTATCTGGTGTCTCCAGAAGTCGTGCATGCTTAGTCAATTTGGGATTCTTATGAACATGTGCTTGCACAAGAAATGATATGGGAGAAAAAGCCATATTGGCAACTGGGAAGGAAAAAGCCATAAGAACCTGGCAATCAAATTTGGAGAAAAAAACCATAAAACCCAGGCATTATTTCAGTCAGCAATTGTGCACCAATGTGCAGCACTAATGTGCAGAATAAGGGCAATGGCCCATAGAGTACCAATGTACGCATAGGTACCATTGATCTTGTGATTGCATGTTCATAAGAGTGGACAAAGAGATTGGCATGTATTGAATGGTATGTGAGACCAGCTAGAGGGTGTATAGCAAAGGAATAGATGAAGTGCACGTTCCTCAGCACACACCTGCACGCATGACATTTTGGTCTTTATTCATTGTGCCTTAGTTGATAATTTGTATTGAGATCTGAGAGCTAGGTACCATGAACCATCAAAGTATTAAGTTGGGTGAGGAAAACGTTTTGATGAATTTGGATGTGGTCAGTATGGATGAATGAATAAAGTGTTTGCATACGGGTGATGAAAAGGGTTAATTTGTGTGTATCTTTGCTTGAGGACAAGCAAGAGTTCAAGTGTGGGGGAATTTGATAAGTTGGTTTTATACCAACTTAAAGGGCTTAATTCACTTAGCTTTTGACTTGTTTTTCATGAGTTAGTGCAATGTTTTGTGTGTTGTTGTGCATTTATGTGGTTGGCAATTGGTTGTACTAAAATGGTTAAAAGAGACCAAAAATGATGATGAACTTAGGTAATTGTGTGTTTGATGTTAATTGGCAAGGTTGGGAGGTCAAAACAATTAGGAAGTTGAATGAAACCGAAATAAATTTGGTAGGCTTGATTTAGGGTTTTTGGGCAGATTTGGTTAAGGAATTTCATCTGGGCATAACTCTTTTGATACTAACCCAATTGGCAAGTTCTTTGGTGTTCGGAAAAGCTCTTTGAATGCACTACACTTCTTATGTTTTAACTATTTTCCAATTGTGCGTGCAAGACTATGAAATATGAGTTTCTTTGCGGAATATCATTTTAGGGTTTTAGGGTTTTATCTGCCTGCCACAGTTTGGTGTTTTGATCATATCTTTAGTTTCAGATACCTGATGAGGCTGTTTCTTTATTCATTGGAAAGCTAAGAGGGGGATCTAGAATTCTTAAGTGCACCATCAAAGCTGATTCAGAGGCTAAGACACACTCATTTGGCATGGAAGTAGGGTGTTGTGCTGGAATGGATACTTTGCCAACATTTTGCCAACTCGGCTAACTAATCTTGCCGAGACCTAGCCAAGACCTTGCCAAAGGTTTGCCAAGCCAACGTTGCCAAGACCTTGCCAATTTGGCACATCAACCTTGCCAAGCACGATGCCAAGTCTGGCCACACACTTTACCAAACACTTGGCCATATTTTGCCACACTTATGCATTCATCCTACCAAGCATTCACAACACACGAACTATATGCATATTAGTACCACATTCACACAGTTTGTGCATGGCACGTTTACTCATTTTTACACATTACTTTTGCAACATTGGCACCTTGGCACACCACTCGTTCACTTTGGCACAAACACTTGCACAATTCACTTGGCACACCACTCATGCACTCTTTGCACAACAAACTTCACACTTAGACACAACTTGGCAAAGGAAGAAAATGGGCAGCCATGGTAGGAATTACTCCACGAGACTTCGTGGGAGGAAAAAGGGGTAAACATTACTCAACGAAATCTCGTGGAAGAGAAAAAAATTGGAAAATTTTACCCACGAAATTTCGTGGGCAAAAATCTGATAAAAATTTGCACTACGAGGTCTCGTAGTGCAATTGTGTGTTTTCTTTCTTGTGGCTTTGAAAATCGACTAAGTGTTGCTACTGTGGTGCACAGGTGAGGTAAAGGCGTGAAAGCTGAAGACTAGAAGGCGCGAAACATCAAGCGGGTGCAGAGGTTGGAGATCGAAGACGCGTTTTAGCATCCTTATGAAGGCGCGATGTTGCTGGGCAGAGAGTAAGCTGGAAGCGGAGTTTGGAGGGGTGTTCTTCAGGAGCTTGAAGGCGTTGAAGCTAGACTGGAGGCGCACATCTGATAGCTCAAAGGCGCTGGAGCTGGCTTGTGATCTTCCACTTTGAATTTTAAGATTTTTGCCGATTTTTCAGATCTCTTGAAGGAAGACATTTATGTAATACTTTGTACATTTTATGTTGCGTATTAGTTACGTTTTCCCACTCTATATATAGGGAAGGTAGCTAACATGTAAGGGGACGATTCATTATTCACTATTCACATTTTCCATATTGTAACCGACTTTTGATTTTGAAGAGCGGGAAGTGTTCTTGAGATTTACTTTCTCTCTCTATTTTATCTCTCTAAGTTTGTTGCTTTATTTTGGATTCCGATCAAAGATTTGATCTCATCATTGTATATCTCCTGGAAATTGAGAAGAAAAGTGACAATCCTCTCGGCATTTGGAAGCTTTTAAGACTCTTAATTGGTAAACTCTTCCAATTAATGATTATGAATTGTTTAACCTTCCAATTTGTTGATCGTGAAGCTGAAATGGAGATTTGTGGCTAATTGTGTGATAATCTAGGATACTGAGGGTGAATGCTAGGTTGAAATTGTAAATGTGCAGTAGAACTAACAATCTAATATAAGAAATGTAAATTCTCAGCACTGAATTTGTAAAACTTGTTAAGTGCATGCTTTTGATCTGAATTTGATGAAATGAGATTTGATTGCGGTCATCATGCTGAATTGAGTCTTCTTTTGTAAGATTCGGATAAAAATCATGAATAAGAACCTGAGAATGCATGAGTTCTTAAACCTGTTTGAATTTGCACAGATCTTAAGGCTAGACCTCACCATAGGAAGCTTTGAGTCTGTATAATCCTGAGAACAAGGTGATAAGAGATTCTCCTACTTAAATGATGAATTTACATGCTAGGATCGGGCCTCACCATGGGAGATTCTAGGTGTTCATGCCTGAGTAATTTGAGTGGGGAATTGAGATGACACGGTTTTACTTCACCATTCTTAGGCCTGATCACAGGATAGGATGGTGTCGGGAGACTAAAATTGTAGTGTAGTGACCATGCTAACTATAATTTCGGTCTCCATTTGTGATTCAGTGAAATTAGGATAAATTGACGAGCCATGACACTCGATACCATGTTTTAATTATGGGCTAAGTAACTACTTGATCCAAATATCTTGCATGATAATGGCAAGTAATAGTTTAGGAAACAAAGGAAGTCAAATTGAATTTGGCCACCTTTGAAACCGTGTTCCTTAATCCTTTTTGGAAAAGGATTAGTTTGTTAGTTGTTAGTTTCCCATTCCAATTTGAAAAGTTAGTTAGTTTAGAAGTCAAGTTGTATTTTACAACTACTAGGGTTTTATTTCCTTTATTCATTAAGCATGGCCGAACTGCTCTCTATATAAAGAGAAGCAATTGTAACATTTTTAACATGAAGTTGATGAATGAAAGAAAGTTTTTAGCTTGCTAAAAATTGAGATTAACTCTTTGAGTTGTCCAAAGCCTTGGAGAATTATTTAATTGTCCATTGTAGAAGATTACCTTTAGCGTAACCTATAGGTGACTTCACCATTGTTCTTTATTTAAAGAGCAGGCCAAATTAACTTGTTTAACTAATTGAATTTTCATAAGTTAAATTGAGTTCGTTTGTATTAAAACGTGGGGTTTGATTTACTCATTCCTGGCGTTTTTCCCCTTGAATCTTCATCCACCCAAGTTCTTGTTGTTTGTGTGTCTTGGAATAACCTTTGTGCAGCACGGTCCTACATTGTGGAGATCGAATTTGGTCTAGGAGCTAGAGCCTCGATCAACCATTCGCATCACATCCTTTCGCATAAACAATCACAATGTCCACACACAAGAACTCAAAATCCCACAAGATCAATGGTCGCACATTGGTACTTTTCTTAGTTGATTTCAGATTTCATTTGCTTCCGCACTTTAGTGCTTTTACTTTATTACACATATTTGTGTGCTTGCCTAGGTCTTTTGGCTTCTTTTTCCCTTTAGCTGCCCGGGTTTTGTGGCTATTTTTTCCCAATTATGCTTGCCAAGGGTATTTCGGCTTTTCATTCCCAATTGCCAAAGGCTTTTTCTCCATATCCTTTCTTGTGTGAATAAAAATTCCTGGATGTCTTTAAAGGACTATGTATGCTAGAGCATCCAAAACAACAGAGTAATGCATAACAATAAGAACAGATTGAAGCATTTTCCTCCTATGTCCAAGAACATATTTGCATGGCATATCTATCTTACTTTAACATGATGCCTTGATTAACAAAATATACCGATTTCATCAAGATTGAAATCAAGGATAACAAAACAATTTTCGCATGCGAAATAAAAGTAGAACTTAATGAATTGCAAATTCGAACATAGTTTACCAGAGGAGTCAAAGCCCAATACAAAGTGTTCTAGACTCCTACTTACTCCTCACAACAACTTACACTACCACCTAGACTTTTATTCAACATTCAATGACCAGACTCACTACTTACCACACTAGAAATATAGTAAACACACCAGCCATTCAAACTCAACTTCTACAATAAGCATCAAACATAATGTCTCGTCTTAATTTCACAGGACTTCAAGTCTTCAACAATGCATAACAAACTTCAAGAAACTTTCCAACAGCTTCAACTCAGAACCACTTCACAACCATTTCACAATTCATCAAAATATCAACTTCATAACCCGAACCCCTCAATAACATGTCAAGCATCTCCAAAAAAAAAAAAAATTAGCCCACCATCCCAACAAACAAAGCACAAAACAATCACAACAACTTCAACAACATCCTCACACCAACCAATCATAAACATATCAGCAAATAACACATCTTCCACCCCCGACACTTGAAATAGACATTGCCCACAATGTAAAAGTCTAAGAAGGAGGGGTTCCCTTGGAAGGTGATGGAGCCGAAGAAGAAGAAGATGAAAATGAAGCTGCCATTGAAAATGATTGTCCACCAAAAGGAGCTGCTGTTGCAAATGAAGGAACACCAAAAGGTCGGGCCACATGATGAAAAGGACCATGAATTGGTCCTTCAAGAGGCTGTCCAGAGCCGATCAAAGAAATCCTTGTGGCAGGCATAAACTCAGGATTCGGTATAAAAGTGGGAGTCTGAGGCATTGGAGGAATATGGCCAAATGTTGGTAACGGGTTCAGTGCAGGCATTGCTGGAACCTCAAGTGGAAGTTCATGCACGGTTTCACTGACGACGTCACATGACAAATTCGGGATTCGATACCCAGCTAACTGCGCCGAAGTCGGAGTTGGTTTTGGAGGTCCCGACTCAGAATGGTAGTAGACAGTCATCTTATTACACCTATCGAGCTCCCGTTGCATGCACGCTTGTCTATGATACAGCACTTCGAATTGTTGTTGAGCAACCGTTGACATGTCATCCAATTTTTGGTCCATACTCGAAGTACGTGCTGTCCACTCTTGCTGCATATGCTCCACACCCGCATGCATCCGTTCCATCCGCTCATCCATATTTGAGAAACAAAGCTCAACTGATTGCCGAAAATCTTGTAATGCTCCTTGCAAAGTACTAAAATCATACAACTGTGGTTCCTCATCTACCTCAGAAGGTGGAGGGTCAGATTTGCTCCGCGACTTCTTAGCCCCAGCTTTCTTTGCCTTCATCATTTCCTTTTCTAATGCCCGGTACTTGACATAAAGTGGAGTACCAATTGGGCCTGGATTCTGTCGCGGCCATTCTCCAGCCTCTGTATCCACCCCTTGGGCCATACAAAGCTCCTCAAGCAAGACAGGGAAATAGAGAGCCGCACTATCCATATCAACTCCAGATTGTATAGTAAAAAGAATTTTTCGCCCAACATCAATTGGCTTTCTCGCATGGATGGCTAATATCAAGTGCAATCGATTGCGTAGCACTTCAGTGGATTGCGAACTTGGCATAAGACGTGACAGTACAAACATAAGCCAAATTTTTACATCACTCCGCGGCCACTCTCCACGGATATGCTTGCGTTCACCCCTTCTATTCAACTCCCATTTAGCACCCGGTAAAGCTAGCTCTTCTGACAATGCGTAATCACACTCATCGTCCTCTGAAATTGGCAAAGGGTCATGAGAAAAACTGGGAGTACCAAGATGATTATTGATGATCTCGCTTGTAATCTGTACCCACTATCTCCTCACGTAGAATTCTCCACCTTCATTCTGAAATTTTGCATTAGCATAGAATTCCCTTGCCAGACTAGCGTTACAAAACCCTGGTGCACTTGTGAGTTTTTTTATCAAAACAATAGAATGCCATCAATTCTTGGAATGGACCTCCTTCAACCGCGAATGCCCTCTCTAGATGAAGCTTTTTCATACCAATTCCATGTTCCCATCTTTTTTGAGCCCTTTTGTCTAAGAACACCGAATGTTCACCATCTTGATCAGAAGACCCCTTCATTTTCTTTGGAGTCGTAGCTTGCATGGTATATTGAGGGGGATCCTCGAATAGTGGCAAATCTTCATCTGGAACGTACTCTGAATCAGGGTCTACAAGTGGTGTTTTCTGAGTTTTCCCTTTTCCTTTCTTTGAAGTTGAAGCCATTTGTGACATTGGATCTTTTTTAGGTGCCATTCCTGCTAAGAACAACCAACAAAAACAAGCTTTGTGTGAGTTGAATCTTTCTTTACACAACAATATCAGTAAGAATTTTGACATTGAAAAATTTAACTAGGAACTCCCAACATCCATTTCCTCAAATAGAACATATTCATAAAATCATTCCAACCACAAAATAAAAAACCCGAAACATAACAACCTGTATCTCCTCATCTAATGTCTATATGAACAACTTCCAATCCTCTAAAATAAGCTCATGGCAACTCGGCATTCATTTACCTAACACATTTTAGCTTATCAATCTCCATATTTTCAAGACTTCAACATGTCAACAAGTTAAATCTACCAAGAAAACCCAACCTCAAATATGTAAAATCACAACTGAAATGTACTCTATCAGAATGTTGGCAAATTTCAGCTTGACACTTCATGAGATAGACCAAATAACATATTGAAACATTTCGAATTAGCCAAAACTTTAAACTGCAAATTTGTAAAACACAATCTTGTCTAAATTAGGGGACAAAATTCATACCATTTGGACAAAAAATGAGCAAGTTATGGCCAAAACACCGAGGCATTCCAAACAGGCAAAATCCAGAATTTCTCAGACTACAACATTAACATGCATACGGCCTTATCTCTGAAATAAGACTACATTCTAGTCAAAACTACCAAAAGTGCCCAACATAAACATTGTAGCCCTATCTCTTAGCAACATGCTCCAACTAGAATCACCTCATTTGGACATACCCAGCTCAAGGTATAGTCAAAATACAGAAACATGTCAAAGCTGGACTGATTGAAAAAACACAACTTTTTCAAACGCCCCCCCATACTTATCATGCATGTTCTCCTTGGCTAAGCTACATGATATCTTACATGTTCATCATTTCATCATCTTAACAACAACATCATCATCATCATGTCCTTACATTCATTACTTTGAACGATTCACACAAAAACAAAATCCACAAATCTTAAAAAGAATTGAGACATACCTTTGTGGAGAGCTAGAACTTATTCTTGGAAGAAATAGAATTGGGAAGATCAATGTATGCAATTGATAGCCTAAAGTCGTATCAGCTCAATTTTATCCTAAACACTAATGTAGTAGCGTAAGTAGGGATCGTATCCACAGGGAAGGCTTGGGCCAAGAATCTCAATGTTTGCTCACAGAATGCCACGAAAGAAATAAAACTAGACACTAACGAGTAAAGAAACAAATGCAACAAATAAAGTGTGAAAACTGGAAAAGAGTGGATGCTCTAGAGTATTTTCACCAGTTGAATGCACATTAGGCCATGATTGCAATGCTCTTGACACACAAGTAAAACAATGAGGAGATCTCTATTGCCCAGGAGGCTAGCTAACACTTAGCATGGCGACCACAGTGTTTTCTATACTCCTTAACATTCCACTTTTCCCATGGCGAGGCCTAAGTAGAATGGATTCAACCCGCAATGCCTCAACTCTCCAAAGTTAGCAAATCTAACATGCAATTCCTAGGAACTCCCATGGCGAGGCCCGACCTAGGTATGAATGCCTTCGTTGCTATCTCAGAAAGTTTCTTTAACATTTTTTCCTAAAGTTTCATTCCTTCGAAGTTTCCCATGGCGAGGCCTAAATCTTAGTAATGAATTGATCGGCTAAGACAAGTGTAAAGACTCAGGAAATCACTTTCAAGTTCTCATCTCACGCAATTCTCACAGATATTGGTAAAAACTCACTTCAACTCAGCATGGCGACCACAATCAAAGTTCAATTCATTCAATAAAAGTGTGAATCCATGAAACTCAACAAGATTCAATCATTAAAATCACATATGATTTCATCCTTAAGGAATTATATCAATTGCATAGCATTGTATAGTCTAATTATACATTTAACCGGTTGAAACTCTAGAACATAAGAGATCTAGCCATAGAACTTCATTACCAATTCACGATCAACAATTTGGAACTGAAACAATTCATTTTCAATAAATGGAAAGAGTTTACCAATTGAATTCTTCCAAGAGCTTCCTTAATTGATAAGAGAATTACAATGATCGGAGCAAATCTTTGATCGGAACAGAAAATGGAGCTCAAAAGCTAGAGAGAGAAACTAGAGAGAGAAAGTAGATCTTCAAATGAATTCTCGCTCTCCAGCTCTCAAAAGGTTGTTACCAAATCAAAACCTAACTAATGGAATGAAATAATAGTCTTCTGGGATCTCTCACACATTAGCTACATCTCCTATATATAGAGCTATGAAAATGTAACTAATACGCAACTATAAAATATCTGAAGTATTACAAAGGTGTCCTCGAATGGAAAAACCCAAAAATTGGCCTATGATGTGAAAAATCCGAAGTTGAAGAAAACATTCAGCAATCCAGTGCCTTCAGTCTTGCGGTCGCGCCTTTAACATAATTTCAGCTCCTTCCAGCCATCTCGAATCACGTCTTTAATTCAGCGTCAGCGCCTTTGGGCCAGAAACTTCCACGCTTTCACCAGCGCACTGAAACCCACTCTTGGTCCAACAACTTCACGCCTCCATTAGCTAGGCAATTCACGCCTTTGAACTCCCAGCTGCAGCCTTCCTTCCTGAACTCAACTTTCGTGCGCCTTCAGACCCTTCCATGACCACGCCTTCTCTGCATCTGTACGCAAAACACAAAAGCTTCAGCACTTAGCCATTTTGCTTGTTTGCCAAAATCAGTGCAGCAAGAAATCAATGTAGCGAGACCTCTCGGCGAGGTCTCGCCGTGAAGTGTGTGTGTGTGGCGAGACCTCGCGGAGAGGTCTCGCCGTGTAATTCCATTTCTGGCGAGGTCTCGCGGCGAGACCTCGCCGTGAAAAGAGTTTGTGGGCAAGACCTCGCGGCGAGGTCTCGCCCCTTATGTGCGAGTGTGTGAGTTTTTAGCGAACAAAAGTATGTGAATGCTTGTGTGTTATGAGTGAAGTGTAACTGTGAAGTGGAGTGCTAGAGTGTAGTAAAATGAATGTGGAATAAAATGTGTGCAAACCGAATGCAAACTGTGAGTGGGTGTTGATGATGATAATGTTTGCAAACATCTAGATGATGACTTGTAACCAAACGTTGTAAATGCTTTGTGATTTGGTAAGATGAAATGAAATAATGCTTTGATGAATGAACTCATGATATGAAGAAAATGGAAGTGAATGATGAATGAAGCCTTTGCCAAGCGTGAAGGTTATGTGATCCATGAAGTATGTGCAAAGTGTTATGATTTTCAGAAATGGCATGAGATGATGTTGTGGGAGTTATGAGCTTTTGATGAAGAATGGATTGAGATGTGAATTATCAAATGTAAGTGTGTGATCTTGCTAATGTGAGGAAGTATTTGTCCGTTTGAGTGCTTGTAAATGTATGAAGAAGTAAAGTGAGTGTGTGATTGCAATGTGAGTGTGTGCAAGAGTGAAGTGAGATGTGTGCATTATTTGAGTGCAAATGTGCAGATGTGTGCGTGCATTGTAGTGAGTGTGTGCGAGACATTCATGCGGCGAGGTGAGCTCGCCGCACATCGTGTGTGCATGAGTGCTGTGCGGCGAGGTGATCTCGCAGCACAAGTGTGTGCTGAGTGTCGTACGAGTGTGGGTGAGGTGTGTGCGATGTTGGTGCGGCGAGGTGATCTCGCCGCACAGCGTGTGTGCGAGTGATGCGAGAGTGATGAGTGCCTGTGAGGTGCTTGTGAGAATGCTTGTGAAGGTATTGTGAGTGTGAGCCTTTGATATGGCTAAGTGTTTATTTCAGCTTAGGATCTTAACTTCTACGCCAAAATCCTGTGCCTTAGCTCGTAAATTGGCCGTGATGATAAACATAAGAGTTATAGGTCTATCTCTTGGCTTTCTAACAGATGAAGAATCACCTTAATTGGAGGTCTGTAACGCAAGTTATTAACAATCTACCAAACTGTGGCAGTATGAATTCAATAACTAAATCCTGAAGTGGTAATCATAAAGATGCCTTCGTTTCTCATATTTACTCACAGAATTTGAAGATCGTTAAAACATAAGAAATGAAGTACACTCACACAGCTTTCCAGGACATACAAGATCTCTTCATTTGGATAAGAATTGAAAGATGTATACACAAATGAAGTTGCATATCAAAACTGTCCAAACCCTAATTTTGCCATATATGCACTTTTAGTTTCTCAATTCTCAACCTCTACACTTTTCTCTTCATTTACCATCATTTTTCATACGTTTTGCACCATTTCACATTATCAACTAGCACATCACAAATATACATAAAACAACTAAAACACCACACATTCTCATCAAACACAAGACAAAAGCCAATGTTTTCAACACAAAGTCATTGGTACAAAACCAAGTCATCAAATTCCCCCACACTTGAACTTTTGCTTGTCCTCAAGCAAACTCACACTTCACAAACACTTAATACTAGACTTTACTCCTCTGTCAAACTTGTTCTCATTTGAGTTCATCAAAACAAATTTTTCATGCAATATCAAAACTCTTAACATATCCTTAATTCCAACCTATCAACTTTTAGCACAAATTATCAACCAAGGCACGATGAATAAAGACCAAAATGTCATGCGTGCAAGTGTGTGCTGAGGAACATGAACTTCATCTATTCCCTTGTTATACACCATCTAGCTCGTCTCATACCCATTCAATACATGCCAATCTCCTTGTACACCCTTATGAACATGCAATCACAAGATCAATGGTACCTATGTGTACATTGGTACTCTATGGGACATTGCCCTTATTCTGCACATTGGTGCACATTTATTTCACACATTGGTGACTAACAATAATGCCTGGGTTTTATGGCTTTTTTCTCCAAATTTGAATGCCAGGTTCTTATGGCTTTTTCCTTCCCAGTTGCCAATATGGCTTTTTCTCCCATATCATTTCTTGTGCAAGCACATGTTCATAAGAATCCCAAATTAACTAAACATGCACGAATTCTGGAGACACCAGATAAATGCATAACAAAAAGAAACGAATCCAAACACATTACCTCCTGTGTCAATTGAGTTTTGCATGGCATATCTATCTTACATTAACATCAGGCCTTAGTCATCAAAATATACCAATTTCCTCAAGATTGGAATTAAAGATATCAAAACAATTTTCGCATGCAATACAAAAGTAAGATGGATGAACATCAAATTGTGAACATAGCTTGCAAAAGAGTAAAAGCATAGTATAAAGTGTTACTTCATTTCATTGCTTCACTATCACCACACCTCTTTTCTTTTCATTCCATTTCTTGCACGTTTGCACTCTTATTTGGACACCAACACTACTTTACACCCAAAACATGCCGTGTATAAACAAGATCAATATTTATTCACAAAATTTCAAAATTTCACCAAAAAGTTGATTTTTTCATAAAACATGAAAAACACCACAAAACATGAAAATACCACACATACGGGTAATAAACTCATAATGACACAACAGAACTAAAATAACAGGCAAAAGCCTCAAAACAACACATATTTACACTAAAAATCCATGAGAGAAAGTAAGCAAATAAGTCAAATCACAAACCACAAAACAACATGTATATAAAGCAAAAAAAATTCAAAAAATTCAAAAAATTTCCAACACATCAAATTTCCAAAACACAAACAATGCACAAAAAGAAAACACAAACCACAGCAAGCAGCATTCCCTCCCCCACACTTAAAACTTACATTGTCCTCAATGTAAAGTAAAAAGATAGGTTTAGGAGCTCCCTGGTATATCATGAAATCCAAAGTTTGCTTGGTGGAGTCTATTTGTCCACAGTTCCTTAGTTCCTTCTTTGAATGAGAAAACATCCTACACATGGAGAATCAAAGCTTATTAGGAATTACTCACTCAAGCACACAACATGTTGGTGCAAGGTAGACATGTCATAGAACTATTATGCAAGCAACGTGTCACACCAAGACTAGGAGTCATGGTGGTGTAAAATTAGACAACTATTAACACTAAAGGAATAAGCACAATCACGCTTGAAATGTAGATAAAATGCATAAATGTATTGTGGGATTGGTTTATGACTCCACTCCCCCACACTTAGCCTCAAGTGTGCATGGCTTATTTCCCTTGCAATTCCTTCCTTTGCATACACCTATATCATGAGTGGCCTTGGTGAGTATTAGCAAAAAATGCAAAATAAAAAAACAACTAGTTATACCAAAAACAACTGAAGTGAAAGTAAAGTGAAAAAGAAGTAGTTCTGGATTTTTGTAGTCTCCAGCTAGACTTTATTCATGAAACATTCTTTCTCAAGAATCGGAATAACCCTCTCTGTACCAGAAAAATGATATTTCAACAATACTCATTATCCTCCAGTATGGCACTTGTAAAATAGTGGCAAAGAGGTGCTTGAGCTCATGCATATAGGGAGCCACCTTTACAAATTCCACCTTGAACCACTGAGGCTCCTCCTTTGAAGGTATCTCCTTAAACCCTTTCACCATTGGAGGCAAATCATTTAACTCTTCCACCCTACTAGGCCTATCGATTACTTCTTCCACCACATTAAGCTCTCCAACCTTACAAGGCTCAACCAAGGCTTGTACATCCATGGTCTCAACAAACAAATCAGCAAACTCAAAACCACCAGTAAGTTCAAAAATAAATGACTCAAACTCACATTCATTCAAAATGTTAACATCTTTAGCAGCTAGACTAATATCGACATTTTCTTTAGCACGTTCAACATTATCTTGATTCATGATATCACAATGTTCATCAAGATATGACTCTATGCAATTTATCAAGTCATCATGAAAAGTTACATTCAGAGAATGAGAATCAGCATCATCATTGTCATTGTCATTCAAAATGTTAACATCTTTATCATCAAAACTAACATTGGGAAATTCCTGAGGCTTTTCTTTCTCAACAACACAACAAGCATTATCATCAACTAACAAGAGTATCTCACTTTGCACTTCTTGTGAGTCACCAATTAGACACTTAGATTTATTGACCATTTCAAAAATTGGTGCCTCAACCAGAGTTTCAAACATTGTGTTAACACTCTCATTAACAAATGCAACATTATCCTCCTTCATGAAATCACGTTGATCTTCAAGAAGTGACTCTATGCAATTCACAAAGCTATCAAGAGGAAAAACATCTAAAGCTAGTCAATCAACATCATTTGACTCATTGAATTCCATGAAATTCATGCAAGACTCAACTTTAGACACATTTTCCAACTTAGTAACATGGCAACTTAGAACACGAGAGTCATCACTATCAAGATCACTAAAGAAGCCATCATCCTCAACATCAAAGTGCACATATTCATGCTCAAAAGAATCAGCAACAAAGCACTTATGTAAACTATCCCCAAAACATGTAGACTCCTCCTCCCTTAGACACTTTAAGCCACAATCAATATTAGCATGCATATCAAAATAATTGTCCTCAGGAATGAGAGGTGTACCTTGTGAGTGGTTTTGTGCATCTAAAGTTGGTGTCTCAATTTGTTCCCATAGGTTGCTTATTAAAGTGTTGATTCGATCAAACCTTTCTTGTCGCCCTTGAAGCTCTTCTTCCAGTTGAGCAAACCTTGTTTCATTTCTATCAATTCTCTCCAAAACTTGAGACAACATGTCTTCCATTTTTGCCTCATCTCTGAGATCACACTCGTTGCTTTGTTGTTGGTAATACCATTGCTCTCCCTTTTGTAAGCCTCTGTCAAGTTTTTCCATAAGTTGAGAAAACATGTCCTCCACAGGAAGATCTTGTGTCCCAATGTGGTGTGAGTTGTTGCTTTGTGCTTGATTTTGCCATTGCCTTTCATATGGTGGTGGAGAGAAATCCTCGTACCATCTACACATGCTTGGGTACTTGTGCAATACTCAATTACAGTTAACTTCATTGTCCTGCACTTGACACAAATACACCAAAGCAGACAACAAAACAAGAAAACTACAAAATTGCAACAAGAGTTACCAAAATGAAAAATAACAAGACTACTAAGCAATCACAAGAAAAGAAAACAGAGCAAATCAAAATTCAAGAAACCGTGCCTTCCCCGGCAACGGCGCCAAAAATTGATAGCCTAAAGTCGTATCAGCTCAATTTTACCCTAAACACTAATGTAGTAGCGTAAGTAGGGATCGTATCCACAGGGAAGGCTTGGGCCAAGAATCTCAATGTTTGCTCACAGAATGCCACGAAAGAAATAAAACTAGACACTAACTAGTAAAGAAACAAATGCAACAAATAAAGTGTGAAAACTGGAAAAGAGTGGATGCTCTAGAGTATTTCCACCAGTTGAATGCACATTAGGCCATGATTGCAATGCTCTTGACACACAAGTAAAACAATGAGGAGATCTCTATTGCCCAGGAGGCTAGCTAACACTTAGCATGGCGAGGCCTAAGTAGAATAGATTCAACCCGCAATGCCTCAACTCTCCAAAGTTAGCAAATTTAACATGCAATTCCTAGGAACTCCCATGGCGAGGCCCGACCTAGGTATGAATGCCTTCGTTGCTATCTCAGAAAGTTTCTTTAACACTTTTTCCTAAAGTTTCATTCCTTCGAAGTTTCCCATGGCGAGGCCTAAATCAAGATTAATGAATTGATCGGCTAAGACAAGTGTAAAGACTCAGGAAATCACTTTCAAGTTCTCATCTCACGCAATTCTCCCAGATATTGGTAAAATCTCACTTCAACTCAGCATGGCGACCACAATCAAAGTTCAATTCATTCAATAAAAGTGTGAATCCATGAAACTCAACAAGATTCAATCATTAAAATCACATATGATTTCATCCTTAAGGAATTATGTCAATTGCATAGCATTGTATAGTCTAATTATACATTTAACCGGTTGAAACTCTAGAACATAAGAGATCTAGCCATAGAACTTCATTACCAATTCACGATCAACAATTTGGAACTTGAAACAATTCATTTTCAATAAATGGAAAGAGTTTACCAATTGAATTCTTCCAAGAGCTTCCTTAATTGATAAGAGAATTATAATGATCGGAGCAAATCTTTGATCGGAATAGAAAATGGAGCTCAAAATCTAGAGAGAGAAACTAGAGAGAGAAAGTAGATTTTCAAATGAATTCCCGCTCTCTAACTCTCAAAAGGTTGTTACCAAATCAAAACCTAACTAATGGAATGAAATAATAGTCTTCTGGGATCTCTCACACAATAGCTACATCTCCTATATATAGAGCTATGAAAATGAAACTAATACGTAACAGTAAAATATCGAAAGTATTACAAAGGTGTCCTCGAATGGAAAAACCCAAAAATTGGCCTAAGATGTGAAAAATCCGAAGTTGAAGAAAACATTCAGCAATCCAGCACCTTCAGTCTTGCGGTCGCGCCTTTAACATAATTTCAGCGCCTTCCAGCCATCTCGAATCACATCTTTAATTCAGCGTCAGCGCCTTTGGGCCAGAAGCTTCCACGCTTTCACCAGCTCGCTGAAACCCACTCTTGGTCCAGCAACTTCACGCCTCCATTAGCTAGGCAATTCACGCCTTTGAACTCCCAGCTGTAGCCTTCCTTCCTGAACTCAACTTTCGTGCACCTTCAGACCCTCCATGACCACGCCTTCTCTGCACCTGTACGCAAAACACAAAAGCTTCAGCACTTAGCCATTTTGCTTGTTTGCCAAAATCAGAGCAGCAAGAAATCAATGTAGCGAGACTTCTCGGCGAGGTCTCGCCGTGAAGTGTGTGTGTGTGACGAGACCTCCCGGAGAGGTCTCGCCGTGTACTTCCATTGCTGGCGAGGTCTTGCGGCGAGACCTCGCAGTGAAAAGAGTTTGTGGGCGAGACCTCGCCCCTTATGTGCAAGTGTGTGAGTTTTTAGTGAACAAAAGTATGTGAATGCTTGTGTGTTATGAGTGAAGTGTAACTGTGAAGTGGAGTGCTAGAGTGTAGTAAAATAAATGTGGAATAAAATGTGTGCAAACTGAATGCAAACTGTGAGTGGGTGTTGATGATGATAATGTTTTCAAACATCTAGATGATGACTTGTAACCAAACGTTGTAAATGCTTTGTGACTTGGTAAGATGAAATGAAATAATGCTTTGATGAATGAACTCATAATATGAAGAAAGTGGAAGCGAATGGTGAATGAAGTCTTTGCCAAGCGTGAAGGTTATGTGATCCATAAAGTATGTGCAAAGTGTTATGATTTTTAGAAATGGCATGAGATGATGTTGTGGGAGTTATGAGCTTTTGATGAAGAATGGATTGAGATGTGAATTATCAAATGTAAGTGTGTGATCTTGCTAATGTGAGGAAGTATTTGTGCATTTGAGTGCTTGTAAATGTATGAAGAAGTAAAGTGACTGTGTGATTGCAATGTGAGTGTGTGGAAGAGTGAAGTGAGATGTGTGCATTATTTGAGTGCAAATGTGTAGATGTGTGCGTGCATTGTAGTGAGTGTGTGCGAGACATTCATGCGGCGAGGTGAGCTTGCCGCACATCGTGTGTGCATGTGTGCTGTGCAGCGAGGTGATCTCACCGCACAAGTGTGTGCTGAGTGTCGTGCGAGTGTGGGTGAGGTTTGTGCGATGTTGGTGCGGCGAGGTGATCTCGCCGCACAGCGTGTGTGCGAGTGATGCGAGAGTGATGAGTGCCCGTGAGGTGCTTGTGAGAATGCTTGTGAAGGTATTGTGCGTGTGAGCCTTTGATATGGCTAAGTGTTTATTTCAGCTTAGGATCTTAACGTCTATGCCAAATTCCTGTGATTTAGCTCCTAAATTGGCCGTGATGTTAAACATAAGAGTTCTAGGTCTATCTCTTGGCTTTCCAACAGATCACGAATCACCTTAATTGGAGGCCTGTAACGCAAGTTATTAACAATCTACCAAACTGTGGCAATATGAATTCAATAACTAAATCCTGAAGTGGCAATCATAAAGATGCCTTCGTTTCTCATATTTACTCACAGAATTTGAAGAAAGTTAAAACATAAGAAATGAAGTACACTCACAGAGCTTTCCAGGTCATACAAGATCTCTTCATTTGGATAAGAATTGAAAGAGGTATATACAAATGAAGTTGCATATCAAAACTGTCCAAACCCTAATTTTGCCATATATGCACTTTTAGTTTCTCAATTCTCAACCTCTACACTTTTCTCTTCATTTACCATCATTTTTCATACGTTTTGCACCATTTCACATTATCAACTAGCACATCACAAATATACATAAAACAACTAAAACACCACACATTCTCATCAAACACAAGACAAAAGCCAATGTTTTCAACACAAAGTCATTGGTACAAAACCAAATCATCAGCAATATGGTCTTACTAATGCCGAGCTTGTGTTTCCAACTTGTGATGTCTTGAAATAACAAGCATTAACTCCTTGCACTTATAGAACACAAGGGAAGGGAAATCATGAAAATGCATTCACTCGGTCAACTTGGAACATTATTGTTCCCACCAAACACTAGCAAACAATTAAGTCTTCTTCAATGTGGGTCCCAACTATATTCAAGGCATGTGAATTTTCAGCCTTTCAATGATACCAATGCATTCATTCCTCATAAAACAACAAACACAAGGGCCACTTCGGTCAAACTCACCATGCAAGCTCCCAAGGCATTCCAAACAAACATGAAAAATTTTAAGCAACAAGACAGAAAAAAAAACTATTTTATTTTGCATGTGAGCTTATTCTAGACGTTAGATATTTGTATTTTTGCATGTGAGCCCAAGCCAAATTTCAGCTTTTCCCTACATTTCATTTCAACATCCTATTCATCATTAATCACTAAGTAAACACAAAACATAACATCAAGACATTACAACATATCTAGTAAAATACTAAATAATATAATAAAATGCTACTCCTATGCTACTACTACTAATACTACACTAGATTCAATCATGGCAAAAACAATCTCTCAAGACACAACTAAGTCCTCATAATCATAGAATCCATAACTCGAGATAGGACATCTTGTTCAAACACCCCCCACACTTGGATAGAGACATGGCCCCCTTGAGAAAAATAACAGGCAAAGAATAAAGGAACTTGGCCTTCTACAAGCCTCGGGAGAGTCTGGCAATTCTTTCTTCTTCTTGAAATCCAGGCCATTGAGGAGTTCCCATAAGACCAAAAGGATGTTGAGGATTTTCATTTGAAGTGATGTCAACTCCCTTGCTACGAGCCATTGCTGTTAACAAAGCTGGAAAGAACATAGGTGCAAATTCACTTCTTTGAGCCCACCTTATGAACCCTAGCATCAATTTCCCAATATCAATAGAAAAATCATACTGAATAGCATAGATCAAAAGAACCCGATCCTTAGATGCTATATTTGTATGATTAGTAGGCAAGATCTTGGAGTTGATAAACAATAACCATATTTTTGCCTCTACTGTCAGCTCACTCGTGGGTACATATAAGTCTTCATTCCGAGCATTTCTCACCCATGTAGCACCAGGTAACAGGAAGATCCGTGTTCTCCGCCCTTACCAAACGACAATATGTATCACCGGGATAATCAGGAAGAAGGAAATGCAAATTAATGCTGTGGCGATTGAATTTCAAGTACTTCCCTCTCACAAAAACTGAATGGACACTATCAGCACGGGAATTGGCATAGAATTCTCGAACTATCTCCAGGTTAACAACAACAGATGCTCTTGCGAAATGAGCCCAAGAATGTCTCCTAATCAATTCTTCAAATCTATGGGAAGGGTCCTCAAATGGTCTCTCAATGATGACTGCTCTGTTGATAAAGCTATTGTATAAGTTTTCAGCAGTAGTATTAACAAATTGTGGTGAACTAGGCGGATCAAAATCAATCACCATATCTTCATCAGCTGAAGAAGAAGAAGAAGAAGTAGTAGTTCCCGGATCTTCACTGAATATTACATATTCATAAGGATTCTGATGAGGAAAGTAAGCCATGATCTAAGAATGCAAAGTTCCTAACGAGAGATACATGTTAGTGGACAAGAGTAGAACTTATAAAGAAGATGAGCAACACCTAATATCTCCATGGTAGCTAGCAAACAAGCACATGTGAACAAAACGTAAAAACAAAACAAACATAAGGACAATATATGCCAAAAAAAAATCTTTCTCCTTATGTCAGAGCTTGTTGCCTCCTCCACTTCGTTATTAGAAACTTACTTTCCAATCATGCACATAAGTTCAAAGGTCTAGCATCAACATGTACTTTAATGCATTTACCTTGGTGGTGTAAAATGTCAAACCATCTTACCCAGGGTGAAAAGAAAGCCGAGACTCACTATTACCCTTAACATGTATCCTCAGAATCACTGTGATAACTGCAAAGATCCTGCAACAAGTTATAAGATTGTGCCATATTTCCAAAACACACTACACAAACTAAAAACAAAGTAAAAAGTTGACAACTTAAACAAGCAAACACTAAGAAAGAAAATCTGGGTTGCCTCCTATAAGCGCTTGGTTTACGGTCTACAGCCCGACCATACTTCTTGGTTCATTTGGAATGTGAAGGATCATCCAAGAATAACTCATGTGGAGCTTGTGCCAAATTGGAGATTCCCGTGTCTTGAAAAGTCAAGTATGGTTTAAGCCTGTGACCATTCACTTTCCAGATGTTGCCATTCTTGTCATTTTGAATCTCCACAACACCATAAGGCTTTACATCAACAACACGGAATGGACCACTCCATCTTGACTTTAATTTCCCAGGAAAAATTCTAAGCCGAGAGTTGTATAGCAACACCAACTGTCCTGGAGCAAAACTCTTTGATTAGATTCTTGCATCATGAAGCCTCTTTGTTTTCTCCTTGTAAAGCTTAGAACTCATATAAGCATTGAATCTAAATTCATCCAACTCATTCAACTCAAGCATCCTTTTTGATTGAGCTTCAGATAAATCCATATTCAATTTCTGAATTGCCCAATAAGCCCTATGCTCCAACTCTACTGGAAGATGACACTCTTTACGAAACACAAGCCGAAATGGGGAAGCACCTATAGGAGTTTTGTATGCTGTCCTGTACGCCCATAATGCATCATCCAGTTTCATGGACCAATCTTTCCTTCCTAGATTAACAACCTTTTCAAGCACCCTCTTAATTTCACGATTTGAAATCTCAGCTTGGCCAGAAGTTTGAGGTTGATAAGCTGTGGAAACCTTATGTTTCACTCCATACTTGGCCAATAAAGCTTCAAAAATCTTGTTACAAAAATGAGTTCCGCCATCACTTATGATTGCTCTGGGGGCTCCAAACCGATTAAAAATGTGTTTCTTCAAGAAAGCAATCACACTCTTTGCATCATTATGAGCCAGAGCCACAGCTTCAACCCATTTGGAAAAATAATCAACTGCGACCAAAATGTACTCCATGCCTCTGGATTTTGGAAATGGACCCATGAAGTCAATTCCCTATACATCAAATATTTCCACTTCGAGGATGCTATTCAAAGGCATTTCATTTCTGGAAGAAATGTTCCCTGTTCTTTGACATCGATCACAATTACCAACCCAAATTCTTGCATCCAAAAAAATATGAGGCCAATAGAAACCACATTGTAACACTCTGAATCCTATTCTTGTTGAGCCAAAATGTCCTCCATATGGTCCTTCATGACATGCCCTCAAAATGTCTTCCTTTTCTTCCTCTTTGATGCACTTGCGTATGATCTGATCACTACAGATTTTATACAATGCATTGTTCTCCCAAAAATAATATTTTACATCACTTTTCAATCTCTTCTTATGGTCATTGGAAAAGTAAAAAGGAACTTGGCCAGCCACAACATAATTGGCTATCTCTGCACACCAAGGCAATGACCTCTCATCTGCTCTAAACACTTGCTCGTCTGGAAAATGTTCCTTCAAAAAAACAGTTGAATCCTCTTGAGCTTCTGACTCCAATCTTGAAAGATGGTCAGCCACCACATTCTCTGAACCTTTACGATCCTTGATTTCAATATCAAATTCTTGAAGCAATAAAACCCATCGAATCAACCTTGGCTTGGTTTCTTTCTTTGCTAACAAATATTTCAAAGCAGCATGATCTGTATGCACAATGACTTTCGATCCCAACAAGTATGCTCTGAATTTGTCAAATGCGAAAACAACCGCCAACATCTCTTTTTCCTTTGTTGTATAATTCAACTGAACCTCATTGAGCAGCTTACTGGTATAATAAATGATGTGAAAAATTTTATCCCTTCTCTGGCTGAGAATAGCTCCTAATGCATAGTCACTTGCATCGCACATAATCTTAAAGGGCTCACCCCAATGAGGAGTAACTATCACAGGAGCTTCCACCAATTTAGCTTTCAACGTCTCAAACGCTTCAATTCATTCCTCCCCAAACTCAAACTTGACATCCTTCTCCAATAGACTACATAATGGTCTGGCTATCTTTGAGAAATCTTTGATGAAACGTCTATAGAAGCCAGCATGCCCAAGAAAACTTCTTATTCCCTTAACATTAGTTGGTGGAGGTAGCTTTGCAATAACATCAATCTTGGCCCTATCAACTTCAATGCCCTTATGAGAAATCTTATGTCCCAATACAATGCCTTCTTGGACCATGAATTGACATTTCTCCCAATTTAACACAAGATTTTCTTCCTCACATCGCTTCAACACTTTTTCCAAATTTTCCAAACAACCATCGAATGTCATGCCAAAGACAGAAAAATCATCCATAAATATTTCAATTATTGACTCCACCATGTCATGGAAGATTGCCATCATACACTTCTAAAAAGTTGCGGGAGCGTTACACAAGCCAAATGGCATCCTTTTGTAAGCAAATGTGCCAAAGGGACAAGTGAAAGTTGTCTTGTCTTGGTCTTTGGTATCAATTGCAATTTGATTATAGCCAGAATATCCATCCAAGAAGCAATAAAAAAGGTACCCAGCAATCCGATCCAACAATTGCTCCAGAAAAGGAAGTGGAAAATGATTCTTTCTCGTTGCCTTGTTAAGCTTCCTGTAGTCCCTACAAACTCTCGAGGCACTAACAATTATTGTTGCAAGAAGTTCATTTGCATCATTTTTCACAACTGTAACTCCTCCCTTTTTCGGAACACATTGAATAGGACTCACCCATTCACTGTCTGAGATGGGAAAAATCATTCCAAAATCAAGCAATTTGATAACTTCTTTCTTAACAACTTCCATCATTTGAGGATTTTAATCTCCTTTGTCTATCTCTCACTGGCACCGAGTTATCCTCTAAAAGAATCTTATGCATACACAAGCTAGGACTTATGCCCTTTATATCTGCAATGGTCAATCCTATGGCCAACTTGTGTTGCCTCAATACTCCCAGCAATTTCTCCTCTTGCCATTCTTCAAGTTTGGAAGAAATAACAATGGGAAGTGTTTCACTTTCTCCCAAAAAGGCATACTTGAGGTATGGAGGCAAAGGTTTCAACTCCAGCTTTGGAGGAACCAAAATAGATGGCATGAGCTTTTCGTTCCTGCAAAAACTTTCATTGCTTCTCACCTCAGTGGATGCATTCATTTCATTAGTTGGAAACTTAAACTCAACATTTTCTTCCAATTCATTAGAACATGCTTCAGTCAAAATTCCCTTCATCTCACATTCATCTACCACTTCAACAATTTCACTTTGAATTTCAAAAATGGATTCATCAATCACACAACATTCAATATCATTTTCAATTTCAGCCAAAATGTTATTATCCTCATCCTCTAAATCGAATTCATCAAAATCACCTTCACAATCATGTAACTCACCAATAACAGAATAATCATGCTTAACATTCAATTCATGCAAAGTAGAGCATGCTATAGCCTTAATGGCAAAACAAGATTCAACATGTAATGGATGTTTCATAGAATAATTCACATAAAAAACAACTTCTTCATTGTTGATTCTAAACGTAACTGTTTTGTTTCTTACCCCAATCACAGCATCACCTGTTGCTAAGAAGGGTTGACCAAAAATCAAAGGAACTTCCGGATCCTCTTCCATATCCAGAATAATAAAATCAACCGGGAGTGTAAATTTATCAATTCCCACCAGGACATCCTCAACCATTCTTGTAGGCTTGACCAAAGATCTGTCAGCCAATTGAAGGGTCACAGCCACTGGACGAATTCGGCCTTTAAGTCCAACATCAGTAGCAATAGAAAAAGGCATGAGATTAATGCCAGCACCCAAATCACACAAAGCTTTTTCAAAGAGTCTTGTTCCAATTTTACATGGGATAGTGCAACTCCCAGGGTCTTTCAACTTTGGTGGCAATTTATGCCAAATCCATGCTCCACCATATTTCGTGAGTGTCAAAGGTACCTCACATCTCAAAATCTGCTCCTTGTTGGATATCAAATCCTTGAGAAAATTTGCATATTTGGGTACTGCCGTCACCAAATCCAACAAAGGTAAACTCATATTTACTTGTCTGACCATAACCAAGAATCTATCAAACTGAGACCCTTTCTTTGGTTTTGGTTTCACTCTCTCAGGAAATGGAGGTTTAGGTGCAAATTCAGGATAATTGTAAGGACTAGGAGGTCCCATAACTTTCTTGTTTGCTTCTCCAACTCCATTATCTTGCACCCCCTCATTCTTTGGTGCCATGTCCTCATTGACACACTCTTGCTCAAAATCAAGTTCGTCTTCTTTCTTGTCTTCAGAAGTTTCATCTCCAGATTTGTTAGGCTTGTGTATTTCTTTTCCACTTCTCAATGTAATTGCATTACACGTCTCCTTTCCTTTTGGATTTGGGATTATATCACTTGGAAGTGCTCCTCTTGGTCTTTGATGTACAGTATTTGCAAGTTGTCTAAGTTGCATTTCAATGTTCTTTAAAGTAGCTTCATGGTGTTTGACAGTTGATTCCAAACCCCCAAACCTTTGTTAATTTTTGTCCATCTTCTCCATCAACTTTTGAAACATGTCTTCAACCGATGGCTTTCTTTGCTCTGAGGTACCAACTTGATGATCAAAACTAGGAGGTGCATTTGTTGCTCTTCTTTGGTCATTTCCTTGATAGTATTGCCCTCCTTGATTTTGTTGTTGTCCCCAATTGCCTTGTCCACCATTGTATGGTCTATTACCACCGGAATAGTTTCCCCCAGAATAATTTCCACCATACTGAGGTTTGTTGTTGTAATTGTTCACGTACTGAAGAGACTCAGTTGTGATGGCACACTCGTCAGTGTGGAGTTCACCTTTACACAAACCACAAGAAAGAACTGGAGCCTTGGTCTGAGCAGCTTTCAAAGTTTGCACTTGCTTAGCAAGGGCTTCAAATTTGGCACTCAACGAAGTTTCTTCATCAAGATCTAGAACTCCTCGTTGTCTTCTACCATGAGGTTTTCGGGTCTCAGGGAAGAGATACTCATCCTCAGCAACCTGGTTAAACAACTCTCGAACTTTCGGCACACTCTTATCCTTTAATGCACCATTGGCACAAGCTTTTACCATCATGGAAGACTCAGGTGTGAGACATTTGAAAAATGTATTTAATTCTCTGATTTCACCAAGATCATGGTTTTGACATTGACGGATTAGATCGTTAAAACGTTCCCATACTTCTCTGAATGATTCACTATCTTGCTGTTGAAAATTCATAATCTCCATTCTCCTTTTCTCAAGCTTAGCTGGTGGGAAATATTTTGCCAAGAATTTCTTCTGAAGTTCCTCAAAAGAAATTGTTGCATCTACTCACCCAATGGTCTTAAACCAATGTTTTGCTTTACCTCTTAAGGAAAGAGGAAAAAGGATTCTGTGCACTTCACTTCTCTCCACTCGTGGTAGTTTGAACGTACTACACAAACCTAAAAACCAATCAAGATGATCATTGGGGTCTTCATTATCAAGGCCTTGAAAAAACTGTCCTTGAGTGATCATGGAGACAATTTGTATCGGTATGTGATAACTTTCTACATCTATGTCTTGCTGTCCAAATCCATTGTCAAAATTCACAGCATAATGATCACCAAAACGTGGTGCTCTCACTCCAGGATTAGCCATTTCTCTTTGTTTGGCTTGAATTCTCAAAGTCTTTTGTAGTTCAAGGTCTAGTGTAAACTCAGGATCACAAGAAGATCGTAGCCTGGGCATACAATAACACCAAGAGTGAAGTATAACTGAAATATTTCAGAACACAAAAGCAAAAAATCAAAATGTAAACAATTAACAGAACACAAGCAACAGAGTGCAAGGTTAAGAACAGAACACTCAAAATAGAATAAAACAACACGAAATAAAACGATGAAACTCAAGGAACACTTAATCAAATTCTAGAAACCGTACCTTTCCCGGCAACGGCGCCAAAAATTGAAAAGAGGTATCGCGTACTCTTCAATTTAACCCTATAACTAACTGTAGTAGTAGCGAGAGGGATCGTATCCACAGGGAAGGAGAATTGGTTTCAAGAATTACAGTGATTTCATTTAGAACAGACAATGAGCACAAACACAACAATAACAGAGAACGACTAGGAAAAATACACAAAAATGTGGTAACAAGTCTTAGTAAGCTGTTCTAGGGTTCTACACCGGATGAATATGTAAATAGACTACTCAAATGCAAGACAATTGACATACACGGGAAAACGAAGAGGAGAACAAACTGCCTGAGAACCTTGACTATGATCAGCATGGCAACCACATCATATTCTACGCTCCCTGACTTCACTCTTTCCCATGGCAAGGCTTAGAGTGAAGGTTGTAACCCGCAGAGTCTCAACTTCCCAGGATCCACTATTATAGCATGTAAAACCTAAGGTTTTCCCATGGCGAGGCCTAACCTAGGTCCGTTTGTCTTCGTGAAGCTCAAGAAGTCTCTTCTCACTCAATTCTTAAGTCTCAATGAACTTCCACCGGCATGACGACCGCATCTCAGTTCATGATCTAACAATACTAGTGAGAAGACTCAGTTACCATACCGGAGGTTTTCATTTCAAGCACTTCTACTCCTATTGACGAATTAGACCCCAACCTAGCATGACGACCACAATCGAAGCATGATTCAATCAACAAAAGCAAAAATGAGTTCATTCTTAATGATTTATGTCAATTGCAAGGCATTACATAGTCTAAGTACACTTCATCCGGATCAAAACCCTAGAACAACGCAAATTTAGCCACAAAGTTCCATTTCCAGTTCACGATCGTCAATAGATAATACTGAGCAAATCATATTCATTAATTGGGAAGAATTTACCAAATGATATGCTTCAATTGCTTCCAATTCACAAAGAACCCGTGAATTCCTCCTTAATTGAGAAAAGAATTACAATGTTCAAAACAAATTCTCGATCCAAATTGAAAATGGAGGTAAAATGCTAGAGAGAGAAAGTAGAGAGAGAAAGTAAATCTCGAGAGAAAATTCCCGCGCTCTCAAAATCAAAAGAAACTAGAATATGAATTTCAGAATTTTTCAATCTACTAACTATCTCCTCTATATATAGAGGTTACAAAAGTCGTAAACTGTACGCAAACGTAAAATGAATACATTGTTACCGTAATGCCATAACATAAAATGAAAATCAAAGAAAAGAGAACAAAAATGACACTCGGTCAAAGCCTCCACTCACGCCTTGAGCCTCGAATCCAGTGTCTTCATCCGCCTCCTTGCGCCCTCAAGCCAAAACCCTCGCGCGCCTTCACCACCTGCACACACCAAAATAGCAAAACTCCTAAGTACTTTGCCATTTTTCATCGCAAAACCAACACTCTTCTCATTAACATGGAGAGACCTCTCTAAGAGGTCTCGCCACACAATTTCTCAAAACGGCGAGACCTCTTAGCACACAAACCTTAAAACGGCGAGACCTCTCTAAGAGGTCTCGCCATTATAATCTTCAACTTGGCGAGACCTCTTAGAGAGGTCTCGCCACTTGGTGCAAGTGTGCGAGTGTTGTGAGGTTTGTGATGTGAAGGTGAGTGTGAGTGAAATTGGTGTTGTGAATATTTGCAAGCATGAATAATGAAATGCAATGAAGAGTGAAGTGTGTGTAAAATGTTATGAACTAAATGTGGCCAAGAGTGTTGTGTACAAACCGGATGTAAAATGGAAAGCATGATGTTCAAGAAACTTAATCAAACCTTGAATGGAGAACGAGTGCATGATCTTGCAAATAACGAAATAAAACACAACAATTCATGAATTCATAATAAGAAAGGCAAAGGACATCAATCTTGAGCAACTTATGTACAAAGCATGAATGACAATATGGTAGAATGAGAGTAAGCATGCAAGAACACCATGAAACAACACGGAAGTAGCCAAAATGATGAATGATGAAGTGTATATATAATACATGAGAAACGGTGATGTGTGAGTGGCGAGGTGACCTCGCCACACACACTTGTGCGGCGAAGTGTGCATGATTCATGCGACGAGCTCATCTCGTCGCATGATGTGTGCTCGTGGTGCGTGCAAAAGTGTGGCAGCGAGGTCAACGTGAGTGTGTGCAAGAGTGTGTGAAAATATGGTGGCGAGGTGACCTCACCGCCTACATGAGTGCTTATGTATGTTGCGGCGAGGTGATCTCGCCGCCTAGTGTGAGTGAGTGCTAGAGGTGAGTGCATGCATATGTGCGGCAATGTGTGTGTGGAGTGAGTGAATGTATGAGAGTGAAGGTGCCATACAAACATGAAGTGTGAGGTGAGTGCAAATATGAGAACAACTATATGGCTAAGTGTCCATTTTCAACATAATGCTCCACGTCCATGCCAAATAAATATATCTTAGCCCCGGAATTAGACTTGGTGGTAAACATAAAAGTTCTAGATCTCCCTCTAATATTTCCAATGGTTTAAGAATCAACATCATTAGATACCTGTAGCCCAAGATATACCCAGTTTACCAAACTGTGGCAGAAAGAACACACCCTAAAAACCAAACCCTAATCCAAGCTCAATAAAGAAGCCTTAGTTTCTCATGATTGCATACAGAATTTGGAGAAAGTTAAAACATGACAATTGAAGTACACACAAAGAGCTTTCCAAATCATCCAAGATCTCATAATTGGGATCAATATTGAGGGAGTTACACTCAAAACAAATTGCACAATCAAGCTGCCAAAACCCTAATTTAGCCGAGCAAGGCACCTTTAAGCTTCTTCATTTTTCAACCTAGACATACATCACCTCTTTCACCATCATTTTTACCCTTTTTTATACCATTTAGCACTTCCACATCACAAACCACATGAATACACAAAATAGCACAAAACACCATACAATTGCATGAAAACACAAGGCAAAAGCTAAGATATTTATACAAATTAGTTGGTATGAAACCAACTCATCATAAGTCAAATTCATATGGATGTATTCGTCAATGGAAATGAAATATTATTTGCATTGGTATTCTTTTCCTTAACTTAGTGTATGTTTGTAATTAAAATGTGCTTGTGTATGACTAATTTACTTTCTATCTTTAATACATTAGTTCACAGTACTGAACAACAACTTTCCCTATAGTGATCTTTTGCTGTCAGATGGTACTTTAAAAAAATACTTTCCATGTTTTTTAATTGTTATGTATATTATATGAAAATTATTCATTCTATTTACATTCATTTGCTCTATTTAAGTGACTGCATGTTTTAAAAGTTCCTCAACAGCCAATATAGAGAGTTGAATTGTCCCATTATGTAAAGTAAGATTTCCCATCGATTTTTTCTTACTAAAAGGCAAATAAATTACCGTGTTGTGTATTTATTAGGTACGTATTTTATAATACTTTTGCCATGGTTTTTTTAGCATTTGTAATTTTGATAATAGAAACAAAATAATCGTATTTCTTGAATATTACATTTACTAACAAAATGTTTATATGGATTTGTTGCAGAAGCTGCTCCATAAAATGAATATATTGCATAGTTCATTTGTTAAGTGGAAAAGGGTGGAAAAGTATAACGAAGTTAGGTATTATCTTAAATCGTTTTCTGGTGAGCATTTACAAGTTCTGAATGTCTACCTTGTAGAAAACGAAATAGTCAATTTTAGACTTTCTGGGAGCTTTTGGAACCGCTATCCATTCTTGAATAATTATTTAGGTGAACCCAGTTTTTATTCTTTGAAATCTGTAGAAGATTGGTTGCAAGTTGTTATTAGAGCAGATCTTATTGCTTTCGCAAATGAACTGGACAAGCCAACTAATACTGATTCGAAGGAATTTGAAGAAATTGGAAAACCATTGTGTTTTCTACTTATGTGCACAGATACCAAAAAACAGGTAATATATTTCGTCACATCTTTGCTTTTAAAGGAGCTTATGTACTAATATGTATATTTTTTAAAATAGAAAATCCCATGCCAACTATATGATGCACTTGGATTAACAGAAAATTTTGAAGAAATAGAAATTTGTGATGGCCTGCAAAAATGGTTGTTAGTCATATACAATAAGCATTTTTATCAAGGATGGCGTGAATATTGTATTGCTAATATCTTTTTTTTTTAACAAAAAAGGAAATTTTATATCATCGTGGGCAAAATACGATGCATGGAAATTTTATACTCGACCACATCGTTACAATCATATGAATCGTAGATTCGGAGTATTACTCTATTACACGAAAGTTACTATGATGTAATGACTGGAAATTATAGGACCGCAACTTTAGTAAATGCCAAAGTCTCAATGCTCTAACTCCCTTTGAGAAGTAAATGAATGAAACTAATAGTTCAAACAGGCCATCTTTGCACAAACAAAGTCGGATGTCTGAGGCCATGGAGTCCATGAGGTCTTGATGGGTTCAACCAGTGTTCAATTTAGGAGCAAGTGATATACCAATTCCAGTAAATCTCCAGTGAACACATTAAGCAAATGAAGCATCGTGGCCACAATTCAAAGCAGCCAAGATAATAAAATTCATTGATAATCAACAGCAGAAAGGCTATTTCCCCTTAATGTTCAGAATCTGCAGCTCAATAAATATCCATTCCGCAGCAATCATTCGACAAAGACTCAAAATTTGCTCCAAGCAAATGAAATTCCACAGTCATCAAACAATGAAAGTACAGGGTAAGAGGCCACATTCAGAGACGATACAAGTGCGTCCACAAAAATCACTTTGCACCAAAATTAAGTGTGCAGAATTCAGTTTCCATAACTTTGCCAAATCAAATGCAGTCACAGGCCAAAAGAAGGAACACTCGAATTCACCCAAACAACAATTAATTGTGCAAGCCAACAGATTTTTGCAAAATGCCAGACCAAATCAGAAGGCTAAATCCAAACAAATGAAATTCTTTCATCACTATAGCCTTTCGTATTACTTGATTAGTAATAATCTTTCGACTCGTGCAAAAACTTGATTAGTATTACTCACAAAGTATGGATAGCTATCAGAGAGCGAGAGTTTCAATGGAGCATGTTCTAGAAAGAGCTTCACGTAGAATAGGATAAACCTCCCACAATCTTCAGCATTATTTTGTTGGGGCACCTAGAACGATAATCCATTGTATGTACTTACTAAAACGAAATAATCTCATTTAGAAAAATGAAAAGAAATCATTACTACCTTGGTAATACATAGAGGAATTTTTTGAGCTCTTCTACTGTTTAGAGGGCAATTCATTACTCTACACAGGTCGAAAACGAACCTATTGACAAATAATAAAGTAAGTCATCCATAATGCCAACAATGCTATATTGCACAAAATTATATGTTAATGCATTACCTCCTGATTCCTGGTTCAAGTCTTCTACAATTCAAATCTCGAAGGGAATCCAATATCAACATGCAAGGAGACATGGAATTTGACTGTGGCAATTCATTAAAATTGCACAATATTAAGAAGGCTCCAATGGAATTAGATGATCATTGAATATTACATTATTACAAACTATGTTATCAAATGTATAAAAGCTGAATTAAAGATACACACCACATAATGGTGGGAATAAAAACATATCTCTTTGACAGTGTATCCCTCGTTTTTTGTCCATTTCAACGCTCTTTCTCGATGAGAATCCTGCATGTACAAATGAAACCACATGCTATCGAAATATGTACACAAGTGTATCTTTGCTTCTGAAATGCCTCCCCATATACGCCTGCAACATTATGTTTCAATCAGATATATAAATAACCTATAGATGATATAAACAATTTCAAACCAACATCTAATTTCAATACTTACTCAAAGCAGTCTTGAAATTTCACAGAGTTTAGTTGTCCTCCTAGGGAAGTTGATTTATAGGGAACACTACTCCCATAGTGATGTCGATGGGCTTGCACACACCGCTCATCAACTTTATTATTTTTTGCATCATCTAAACTGCGTATTTTCTTGCTCTTTTTCCTAAGTGTGGATTTATTCATATGAGGATGTTCTCGCTTGTCTTGTTGCATAGCATACTTATGATATGCATGCGAGTTTGGATGTTCATTATTGTAACAAGCTAGTTCTCCTGAATATCCATAGGCAGAAGTACTATCACCAATCCTACCATCAATGTAGTAGGATTCCTCTTTCCCATAACCAGTTGCGGAACTGAACACCTCAACATTTAAATAATGTTTTTTTGTGTAGCTAAACACGACAAGATCCCCCTCTCTTATATAAAGGTCTCGCACGAAGGTGTCCCATTGTCTCTCAAAGTAAAAGATATTAGAATGCATTACTATATCAAACTCCCAAGATACCTTTCCGAGGTATTACATAGATATGCTCCGCGGTAATATATCATTTAACTTGTCTGTGAATCGTTGAGGGATAGGCTACAAATCAAATAAATAAATAAATCGCTTGATGAGTCAATAACAGATTTCAAAAGACAATAAAATTAGCATTTTAGTTACATTTGAGAATCCGCATTGGGCAACTCAATATATATAAATCACAATGTAACATTTAGAAATACAATATAATTAATAGATTATATTATAAATATACATGAAAACAGCATAAATTTAGGAGTCGAATAGACGTAACTCACAAGTTGTTGTTGATATGATTTCTTGTACTCCTGAAAAAATTGTATTTCTCCAAATATATCACAATAAACATCAATTTGTTGATTCTCTATAGCTTCAATGGTTTGTAGTAATAACTGAACCCCTTATCTTGTACATTAATTAACAGTATAGTTAATCATTTGAATTATTGTTGTTTGCAAACACACATAAGAATAGACAAGTAAATATAAGTGCATTACTGAGGCAATAATCAACTGTAACTAACATAGCATGTATATTTTAAAATGGTTAAATAAAATGACTCATATGATTTTAGTGAAAGCTACTAATTCACAATTATAGAAATAGAAAACATGCACACAAATCACAAAAAAATACGGAGGAGACCAAATCATAATGCTTCTGACAGAGTTCACAATTTGTGAACCCATATATGCACATGGCATCTAAACAGCAGCATCACCCCTGTAACTGTTCAACAAGCCATGGATGTAGACGGAACAAGAATTATATAAAAAAATTAAAAAAATTATTGGCTACTCTGGAAAAAATTGTACATGTTATAACCGATATATTGTAAATAGCAATTTTAAATAAGAGGAGGCGAGATTCTCTTAGCAGATCAAATTTCAACCAGTATGAAATACATTCATATTTATCACTAACAACAAAAGGTGAGAATCATTTACATGCATTTATAATTAGGAAAAGAAAGATGGACCCATTGATAACTTTTAAACTGAACAATGGACGCGATATCAACAATGAAGTTGTAAATCAATCGATTTGATAAGTTGAATGATGAGGATTTTTATCACTGCCAAAGAAGCTCTCAGTCACTGCAAACCATGACATAGAGAATTAGGGATATAATGGAAGAAGCCTTCTTTCGTCTGATGTGATGTATGGAAGCGGGTTTATTTCTGAAGTTGACAGCCACTACAACTTTTTTGGGTAATCAATGGCTATAATTGATTAAGAAGGCCCATTTTGAACAGGGCTCGAATAATAAGCAAGCCAATATATTTAATAGGTTAGAACGGGCCTAAGTGAACGCGTTGGCCATTTTACAATTTGCCCAAATATCATTTTGTGCATATTTTCGATGGCAACCAAGGGCTGCTGCAAAAACTATTTAAGTTCTTCTTTGATGCGTGAATTTCTATATTATTATGTAAGAATTAGTTTGGAACAGAAAGTGAATAACAGATTTATTCGTTATCTTTGTAGATTGTACATTTATAGCCCTTTTCTTAAGATGCATAGTATTATAGGTACAATTACTTTAGAGTGAATATTGTAACCATATTATTTTTGTAACGATTACAAAACAAAATACAACATACACATACCATTTTAAATATACAATTTAACGGGCATAAAAAAACAAATATTATAATATTTCTCACTATGTAGCAATAAATTTAAAATGCCAAGGGTACAACTTTTCAACGCTGTACTTGCTAAAAATCACGATAGCAGTCATAAGAACACCATCATCAGCAAATTGCAGAACAAACAAAAGTCCATCATTGTTTGTAAGTGCATGGTCGACCGTAAAACAATTCCAATTATCCGTTAACGTATTATTTTCTAATTTGATGGCATATTTTTTCTCCCCATTGACCAAGATGATTTGAGGATATTCACTTCCAATGATCGACTTCATGACTGGTGGCAATTTCTATGAAAAAAAACCAACCATTAGGAATTAGAAAATGGAAAAAACTATAAATAGAAATACTAACCAGTATAGATCGATTTGATGATTTAAACTTCACATAGAAACAACACTTTATATCGATATCATGGCAAAACAATGGATGGATTGAGGAAGAAATGATTTCATGGCAGCCATTACTATTTTGCTAACCTAAAAGAAGAAGTAAGAAACATGAAAAGACAAACAAATAATAACACATCTTGTTATATATATATGTGTATATGTATAAATCTTACCAATTATCACTCTTCTATAATTTGAAAGCATAGCAAGTGGTGAGGTCTACGACATAAAACTCTGAATGTTGAACGTTGTGATATGAATTTGATCAAACTGATTTTTATTTCGACACCTTAGGAAGATACGATCTTTTGGTTCAATGATATTAGCAATACAAGAATTCAAGATTTTCAATACTCTCACCATCTTCAGACACTCTCTACCACCGATCGTTGCTCGGTCAGCCTCCTCTAGATCCGGCAGTTGGATTGTGAACATAGGCTCTCTTTGGATTCTAAGCTAGAATTTCAGGTCAATTCCTTCTCGGTCACCGGTCTCTGGCGGCTTCCGACCTGTTGGTCTGAACTACCATCCGGCCTATTTCAACTCCCCGATATACAAAGAAGAAGATGAACCCCGACCAACTATGCTCTTCCTCATATGATTGCTGCTCAACGAAGACATCCATTACTGATCTGGCAGATTCAAGGCAGTGGTTTCACCACGAGATGACAGAGGGGAGGTGGAATCCGGTCAAGGTCGTAACATTCCAGCTGGGGAAGCCCGAATATGGTGTGTGAGAAGGCTCCAATCGTTCCAGATTTGGGCTCCCCTTTCCGGCAGCCCAAGATAGCTCCGAGATCCGAGGTCTTTCCGACCACCGAGCTCCACTTCTACAGAGCTGAACTTGAACTCCGAGGCTCCGATTTTAGATGGATGTTGAGCCATCCTTGACCGAGAAATGTTCACCACTCAATTTGAAGATGACCATCTTTAGAAACTTCAATTGAAGAATCTGATTTTCAGAAAGGATATTTGCTCCTGTTTCAAATGATTTTCTCTTCAGGCTTTCTCGAGCCCGGAGGTAAATCTTTGGTGGGTATATTTTCACTGATTTTGTAATTGTGACTTTAGCTTTTTATGTGGACGGATCTTGAATTGAAAGTTGAAGACTTCATGGAAACCAAAGGTCCAAATTTGCTGCAAATAATCCCCATTTTTCTTGAACTTGAATTGCTTCCTTTTTGAACTTAAACGTTATTGGTGAAATCTGTGATGAGCAGTCGGAATTGAGGAGATGTTTCTCATTTTGTTGCTCATGCACATAATATATATATATACATATTCAAAGTATTCATTTAGTTTATTTAACATTTTATCATTGTTACAGATGTAAGAAAACTGGTTCACAGCTGAAGAATTGCGTATTTTTTGCTCTACATTTGCCTTGGATACAAATAGTGTGCTGCCTCCTACGTGAAACATCAAGACTTTCATAATACATTGTATCTATAGTTTCCAATGATTACAGATATGATATGACTAATGCCAATTTTAGATGATAGTATTTAGATGACGAATTAGATTATGCTTATTATATTATTCCAAAAAGATTACTTCAGTTTAATAGTTTGGATGTAGTGCCTACATATATTTTCTGATAATTTACTATGTGTATATCAGTATAACAAACATATTGAATCATCAACATTTTTTCCTCAGAACGCTTCAATTTCGTATACAAACCTGTGCAGAAATCTTAATGAGTGGAAACATCTGCATGAATGTAGTACATGCATGAAATTTTTTTTGGTGTTTTCCTGTTTCTATCCTTACCAATGCCGTTTCAATAAAATCCATACATTTACATTATATTGGCTTGGTTATAAATAGTTATTTGATTTTATCTAAAAGTTGATTTTGTCTATTTAAATTGAGGAGAACGCCTAATCATGACTTCCAAATATGTAATGCAGGACTTATATCGAATTTAATTCTTATGAACAATTCTGCTGATATCATATCTATATTAACAAATTTTACGAATATTTCTTTATGTGCTTTTTTAGTAACGCTTTTTAAATCGTCATGCCTTTTATAGCATGCCAATACTTTGTTATAAGTATATATGTATTACGAACATATTCATTAATCAGCACTTTTTGCTCAAAACGAATCAGTTTCACATATAACCGTTTGCATAAATCTTAATAAGTGGAAACAACTACATGAATATAGTACATGCATTCAAACTTTTCGATTGTTTTCCTGTTTCTATCTTTTCCAATTTCATTCAAATAAATTCTGTGTTCCTGTTTCTATCTTTGCCAATTTCATTCAAATAAATTCTGTGTTCCTGTTTCTATCTTTGCCAATTTCATTCAAATAAAATCTATATATTGATATTTATATTCATTAAAAAAATATAGACCCGCATTATGTTAATATTTAAAAAATCTGAGGCTCTGTTTGGATGGAGTGTTTTTTTTAGTTTATTACGAATTTTTTTTGGATTTTTTATGAGAAATGAATATTTTTTAAGTGTTTGGATTAATGAATTTTTTTTATTTGTATAAGAGATTTTTTTTATAAAAAAAATTGATATTAAAATTGTAATTAATATTTTATTAGCTTGTTTTGGTTGGAATTGTGCTAAAAAACTTTATTTTTGAAATTTTTAAAAAATTTAAAGATAACAAACAAATTATTTATAATTGTGAAATAAATAAAAAAAATGCAACAACGAAACTGAGCCTAATATACATTGGTATTTATATGAATTTTTAAAAAATATTATTCTATATTGTACAAAGTTCAATCAATTACAAAAGGGCAGTGTATGTATTAGGCCAATATGAATTACATAACATAACCACACCATTTATAAAGCCCACAATTTTTCCTATATTTAACCTAATTGTCATAATCTTTTTCTTTTTTACCCCTATTATCAGTGTATTCTCTTCCTACTTGAAGATAGGCGATATCAATTCCGAAATTCCGATTCTGCTAAAACACTCCGTCAAATTGAAGTCTGGATCCAAGAAAATCAGGTATTGTTGCCATCTTTAGTGTCTACTCTAAATTATTAATGTCTTCTTTATAAAATCTGTTTAACCAATATTCAATTGTGATTATTTCCTTTTTTTGGGTATTTATCTACATCGGATATGAACATTCTCATGCCTAAAATAATAGCTTATAAAGCTATCTTTCAATATTTTAATTTAAGATGGCAACCTTATTTGACTTTTAAAATCAGTTTTCCAGTTATTTACTCGCATCGACGTGTCTCCGGGATATGCTTTTTTAACTAGAGTTTACTATTATGAATTCTATTTTTTATTAAGCCTACTTATTGGTTATGAAATTGAAGGGAATATTAGTCTGGGAATTTATTTACTCCGTATCCAATCATCGGTTAAACACGGTTTTTCCACAGGAATGGAGAACACTTGCAATGAATAGTTTGCGGATGTGTATTGGAGTAAATTCCAAAAGATTCGCTTCTACAAAATGTTCAAAAAATTATTTCAAAAGCGGCTTGTAAGTTTAATTTGTGATGCTTTCCTATTGCCAATAATAAATTCATTTTAGTCCCAACCATTAATTTTCAATCAAAGTGTTTTATAAAAAGTTCATTTTAAATCGCACTTGAGTTAGAAAGTGTAATGTCCAGCTTATTTGTGTCCTTGTTGTTATGGAATAATGGGGTGATCACGGATTTTTACAGTAACATTTGCTTCTGCTGGTTGTGGAATAACAGGGTGATCACCAATTTTGACAGTAACATTTACTTCTTATGATGTTATTTAAATTTATGAACCATACGTATCAATTCAATGTTACATTTTGTATGTCATTTTTAATATGGTATTTGTTAAACATATATTGAGATTAACTTTTATTCCAAGTCTTGCATATCCATTAAATGTATTTACTTGATTAGCTTCTTCTCATGTCTTAATAGCTGATAAACAAATTTCTAATGGAAAGTCTTGATTGCAGTCTATCCCAGAATATTTTTCTCTTGTTGCAAAGCAAACTTTTCCATCTACTGTTACTGTAACCCACCTTGGAATGATATCACGGAAATTCGATGTCGTGGAATATTCAAATGTTTTGTATTTTGCCGGACATGGGAGGCTTTTGTCAAAGACCATCAGCTTTAAGAAGGGGATATAGTAACTTTCAAATACACAAAACATCAAGCTATACGTGCAATAGTGTTCAGGGGTGAAACATCATGTGAGAAAGAGTCGAGTTACTTTATTGATTTTCGAACTAGCACTGGTGTCTACACCAAAAAAGAAAATTGCCCTTCTTTCAGTCACGTCAAGAGCAGCCCTTTAAAATCGCAAGGTACTAAAGATGCACATTCATATTTACTTCAACTAATCATAAACGAAGATATTACCTTCAATTGTTTATAAATAACACATTCATTCATCCTCATGATTGTCCAAAATAAATATGAAGACTGACCTCATTATTAACCCAATTCCTTGTAATAATAATAAGTGTGATCCCTCAATGACAGTTTGGGCCTCATCACAATCTCAGCGGTGCATTCCTCATAATATCTCAGGCCAAAAAGATTGCAGCTTCGAGGTCAATGCAATGCGGTGCGCAAACAAGATAGATGCCAGTGTGTCAAAAAGAAAGAGATCAAACCTCAGTAGCTTTCCTACAAAAGACAATGGTAGTCCTTCTATTCCAATGTTATTACTTTAATTAATTACTAATTAGTGTTATTAGAGCAGTCGTATTATATAATGCATATTATTTTGAATTAGTTTATTCTCTGTTAGTATTACAACACGTTTAACGCATTTATTTTGGTTTAATTCCATCTGTGCAAGCCTATGAAAAGGGAAGCAATGCGATGGCAGTAATGGTAACCAAACTTCCAAAGGCAATATCACTGCCACATGACACTGCAGATAATCGTGAACGAAATAGTCAAAATATGATCATTGTCATGACTAGGTCATATGTATCAGATGGATTTACGTTGGTAATTTCTTCATTATGCCTAAATACACATGCTTTTTCAATTAATATTTAGCGTAGTATATATATATTGTTTGGCAAAAATGTCACTTATATGGTTCTTAATCCATTAGTAGAATATTTATATAGTTTTCCCTAAAAAATGTGAATGAGTACATTTGTAATTATCGGATTACTATGGTTACACACTTATCAATACATGATAGTGTTTGTATTGAGTTTTTTAACATGCTAGCCACTAAAGTTCTTTTATACAACTGTAGACTTTAAAATCACAGTGGGCGCGTATGTACATGCCAAAAAAGACGTAGCATATTATTCTCAGCACCGCTGGTCGGCAATGGACAATTAATTACCTTGTAAGAGAGAAATGTTTTGTGTTTGCTGCTGGATGGAAACAGTTTGTCCTTGACAATGGAATCCAAGTAGGGTACATATGTGAGTTTCAAGTCATCGATAAGAGGCCAAAGAAATTTGTTATGGATGTTAATATTTCTCCAGGTCACGAATCTTAATAGGAAACTATTGTCCTTGAGACATTGCAGTAAATTCGTATTTCAACAAAATAGTTATAAGTATTTTTATTTTGTAGTATATTTTGCATAACTCTTGTTGCATTTTCTTGCGTAAACAAACTTTTTGTTTGCTATATTTGCGCATTTGATATGTATAACTAATTATCTTGTACAGATTAGTTACCTACAACTATTATAAATGCATATGTTTTCCTCTCACTATTTCAAGTTTATTAGGATGAGAGTTGATTAAATCATTCCCGTATGAAGCTATGTTACTATAAACACTTTTGGTGCAAATTATACATGGTAATTAGATATTCAGCCATTACTAATATCTAATAATACTGCATGTAAGTGTATATCATATATGCAAGTTCATTACCATCTTTAAAAAAATGATTTGATAATGTCTTGTTTCAAAATATAATGTCGACTATACAGCATGTACACTGGTAATTTATGAGCAAAACAATTTACACATGTGCGAGCATGTCATATTATTTACAGTCTTCTCAAGGTGTATCTTTATAACAATTATCTTGATGGTTGCTTAATTATTATATAGTTATATATAATAATTTGGCGTCACCTATAACTTTTTCTTCCTCTCTTAAAACCTCCGATTTTTCTCTGCCTAATCAAAATTTCGTTACATTAATAATATATATTACTATGAAGATCATTAAATTAATATGAAATTTATATTATTTTATTATTGTGATGGTATTCATGATTTAATAAAATATTGTTTTCAATTATAAAAAACCCAATAAAGATTTATATTCTAAAATAATTATCTATGAAAAGTATTTTGCAAGTATTTCAAAATTTGCAATTACATATTGCATTATTAAATGTATGCACCATCGATAAATCAATGTGATGTAAACAGATCAATTAATATGTAAGAGAAAGCATAATGTGACATATATGCAAATATATATAGTTTTTGTAAATATGTATAGTGTGGCATATATATATATATATATATATAACTGTGTAAATAAATATAATGCATATAATTATACAAAGTGTGTGACAATGCATGTATTATGTATTGAAAGTCATATTGGTGTGTGTAATTAAATATTCAGGAATATAAAATATATAGTACTTGTATATATATATGTAGTATGCAAAATAAGCAAAACGTGTTAGAATTATATAATATGAAAATAGCTATAGGATTAGCAAATGTGTCAAGTTATGTATAGTGTATATATAATGCTTATTGTAAATAAATGCATTTACAAGTATGTATCAATATGTGTAATATGTAAAATATGTATATATGTAAATTGTAATCATGAATCAATTATGCAAAAAATTTATAATGAACAAAATTGTATACTGTACGTGTAATTTACGTAGCGTTGAAGATATATGCATTATGTGTATAAATTATGGTTACAAAACAAGTATTATTTGTCCAAAATATATAGATGTATTTATATTGTATTTATATATAATTTGTGCAAATGTGTGAATGATTCAAAAATATTTCTGATATGCGAAATTGTATATGGCATGTGTAATTTATGTATTGTAATTTAAATGTGCAAATATATGAATGTATTTATATTATGGACATATATGTGTAACTTATATAAGTGTTTGCATGAATATGTATTATTGTACATATGGAGTCCGGGAAAATATAAGGACATGCAAATATATATAATGTATACAATCTTATATATTATATGTTGGTGTATAAAATATGTGCAACATATCTATATATTTATAGTGCTAAAATATGTTTGATATGTGCAAATATATACAAGTATGTGAAATATTTGTAAATATGTATTGTTTGTGAAAATGTATGTAATATTGATAAATACAAGTGAATGAAAATATCACATATCTCAAAGTGTTTACCTATGCATAAATATTATATGTATGGTGAATAAAAATATATATGTAACATGTATAAGTATTATGATACGTGAAAATATGTTTAGTATGATTAATTATATAGTGTTTAAAAATATGCGACGTATTTGTACAAATATATAGAGGTTGAAAATATGTATATATAAATATATATATATATATATATATATATAATGTGTAAAATGTATGTTATATATAAATATGAGCAATGTGTGAAAATCTGTTTAATATGTATGGTGTGAGAAGGTGTTATAAATACGTATAGTATACCAAAATGTGTGTAATATATGTTGATATATGAATATGAATAACTCTATAGTATCAATATGAGTCTACTATATGCAAATATACAAATTTTCATTTAGTGTATACAAATATATATATATGTATATGTATAAGTGTGTGTACAAGTATTGCCAACAACGTATATTTTAAAATGTATAAATATGTATAGATATGTATTGCGAGTGAAGTTACGGATACGTTTGTTTAAATATTAACCGTAAATATTAATACATGGATTATGCAATAAATATTATATTATTTATACCTATTAAACTGATTTAAAATTATAACGAGTTATAACCTATCATAGCAAAATCAGTTGGCAATAATCCAACTAGTCCTGTGAAATATGTTCATATATACGACCTACCTATCAATCTAAAAATTCGCCTATCAAGAAAATAGTGTATAATCTATAAAATATTAGCATATCAAGTATAAAATATTAGTGTATCAATTTTCAATCCAAAAGTATCACTCCAAAAATTAGCCTATCAAGTATAAAATACTATCATATCAATTTTTAGTTCAAAAGTATCAATAGGTATCAAATTTTCACTTAGCAGATCAAATTTTCAAATTACCAAATCAAATTTTTATTTTAATGTATCAAAATTTTACTTTAGTGTAACAAATTTTCACTTTATCATATCAAATTATCATAGCAAATTTTCATTTTAACGTATGAAAATTTTAAATTTAGGGTATCAAATTTTCACTTTAGTTTATCAAATATAAAAATTATCATATCAAGTATAAAAACATACCATATTAATTATAAAAAAAATAGCGTATCACATTCATAAATGAACCCATTTCATATAAGTTTTTGCAGAGCAATTAAATTGAGTTACGGTATCGACGCAATTCAACCATCCATTATTATTTAAATAAATAAAAAATGGTAATATTATATAATGGTAGTATAATAATACTACTACAACTAATATCATTATATTATTATCTAATGATAATTTGCGTTATGTGGAGTGGGATATTTTGCTTTGCCCATTATGTTTAATTAAATAGGAATTTGATAAGTTGGTAAATCACCAACTTATTTGCATTTATTTCATAATGTATTTGCCTTAGATCTTAAGTAATTTGTATTGTTTATATTAGTTTGTGTGTTGTTTTAGATGGAAGGACAAAAAGGAGAGTTCAAGAGGGAGAAATAGACAAAACAACTCAAAAATGAGGAAAAAGTAATGAAAAATTGGCAATTGGCGCAACCAATGACAAGTTGCAAGACAAAGTCAGTCTTAGCGTAACTTAAGTTTGGCTACGCCATAGAAGATGTGAAGTCAAAAGCACAGCGCAATATAAGAAAGGCCACGTAAACAAGGGTTGGAAAACTGTTAGATGCACAGGTGCTAGAAAAAGGATGAAGGAAGATCCAACGTAACCTGATGCAAGCTACGTTGTGAACAAAATGTGTTAGACTACGTAGCACAACATGGATCAACCTACGCCAAGGTGCATAAAGATAATGTTCAAAACAATACCCGTACGTTGGTGCATAGCTACAGTGAATAAGAGAGCATCAGCAGAAGTAACGACAACCTACGTCATGAAAGAGTGTTCCAAGCTACCATGGCGCAACCCACGCTCATCCCACACCTACAAGTACAAAGAAGAAAAAGGGTATCTAGATGCAAGTAGAGATAAACAAAGATTCAGTGCAAGATACTTCAGGTCACGTCATGGATCTGCCAGCCAAGAAAGATATAGCGTAGCTTCTGCTACCCTACACAAAGCTCTAGTGTTACAGATAAGAGGGTCGCGCAACCTGCTACAAGCTACGCTGTGAAATCACAGCACTGAATTACATGGTGTAGCTGGAGGCAACCTATGTGAGATGACTCACCTTTGTACTTTTTGTACTTTTTCAGTACTTTTTACATGTGTGGTCCTTCCCTACCTATTTTTTGCGATTCAACTTTTATTCTTAACTTCCTAAAAGCAGTTTTTAGTATTTTTAGAAGTAGTAGTAGTATAAAATTAAAGAACTTTTGGTGAGTCAAAAATAGAATTTGAGGAAATATTGTATTTTCTTCCTCCCTTCTTCTCCATCAAGAAGCAAGGTTAGAAGTGAACTCCAAGGTTAAAAATCACCAATTTTTTTGTTAAAACTTGGACCTTCTGTACAAAATTCAAGAGAAGAAGTCATCTTTGCTTTGATTCTTCAAAGAGGAGGCTCTCTCTCTTATTTTTATAGTTTTACCATTGAATTTAAACATGCTTTTTGTGCTATTTTTAGCAATGAGTGGCTAGTTTCTTGGTGGGTTGTTACAGGTTGCTTGTGGGTATTGTAAAACTTGACATGGTGATGAACCTTGCTATGGATGATATAAATGAAGACTTTGCATGCTTGTTTTGAGTAGGCACATAATAGTAATGCACTTTTATAGACTATGTGCTGCTATGGATGAATTTATTGGTCTAATGAATGAGACTAATTTGTGCCATAAAAAAGGGGTGAAATCTAGAGGTACCAACCTTGAATGCCAGAGAAGAATACTAGAAGGGTCTTAACATGGCTTCTCTGTAAGATATGGGACAAGGTTCTAGTCCAATAGGTAATGAGGCAATGGAAAGAAAGTCTTAACATGGTTTCTTGGTAAGACCATGGGCTTTCCATCTAATTTCATGAGCACTCAAGAATGGGTAGAATCCTAGTTCTTAACCGTTGAACAAATAACGTTAGGAGGCCGTGGTAGTTCTTTGTAATCTATAACCTCTTGGCTTATTAACATGGGGGGGGTGCCGTAATAGGTCTTTGCAATATATTACCTCTTAATAGGACACCTCTATTTATTAGTAAACCATAGGAAGGAAACTCTCATGTCAGAGGCTTGAACGTCCCATACCAATGCTCCTATAAGGACTCATCTCTCGGTTAAACTATTTATACTCACTTCACTTACTTATTGTTGGGGATTGAAGAGGAAAGGGTGCATGTTTCACTCCACTTTCTGTACACTTGGTATCTCCAATCGTCCACACACTCATATGCTTTAATTATTCACACGAACTTTTAACAAGACCCCCTCTCTAGGGAATTCGGCCTCTTGCTCATCAATTGATACATATTTAGAGTTAGGGTATTTGTTTGATTGGGTTATGCGACTAGCCTTGTTAATAGTATTCTCTTGTGAAATGGATTTATATATGCGATATACACGCGACATATTTAGTTTTTCGCATATCATTTTTCATTTCAAATATTTATAGTTGATATGCAAAAAAAATTGATACTTTATACGCCAATCAGAATGATACACTATTGCAGTTAATATTGATTTGCAAAAATTGATATTTGACAAGTGAACAATGAGAAAATTTTGATACTTTATACATGGTACATGAAAAATTAATACTTTATACATGATAAGCAAAAAATTGATACTTAATACGCGAAAAATTGTTACATGATACGCGAAAAATTAATACTTTATACGCGAAAAATTGATCCTTTATACATGAAATATTGTTACTATATACATGATACGTGAAAAATTGATATATGAAAATTAATACATTATACGCAAAAAATTGATACTTTATATGCCACGTAGAATAATATTTGATATGATAGTTTATATACTAACATTGATACTTGATACGGAAAAAAGTTATTCTTTATACGGGAATAGTAATACACGTGAGTAGTTGGCGCGTCATTAATCGTGTCACATATATAAACCCATTGCATTAGAGTTTTTGTGTTAATTAAATTGAAATATGCAATTAGATAATAAAATAAATTTTCTTTTAAATTAATTTACTTAGATGTTAAGCAAAGATTTGCATGTATATATTTCAAAATATTATCTATCATTGTAATTAGGGGCATTCTTATGTGAAACAGGTTTATATGTGCGATTTGCGTATCAATTCAAAAATTAGCGTATCATGTATCAATTTTCAATCTAATAGATCAATCCATAAATTAGCGTATCAAATATAAAAGATTAGCATATCAATTTTCACTTTAAGGCATTAAATTTTTATTTTAACATATCAATTTTCACTTTAACATATCAAATTTTCACTTTAGTGTATCAAGTATGAAAGATTAGCGTATCAAATTCACTTTAACTTCAAACAAAAGCGAAGAATTACAGAGAAAATCCTAGTTTATTACATAATTCAACCTTCAGCAGAAGGCTTTTCAATCCAAATTGGATTCTCTTCTTCGTACTTTTCTCTTTCTTGGTATGGAGAGAATTGAATGGTGGGCGAGGAAGGAATGAATGATGCAATTGGAAGATCAAATTTCCTCTTATTCAGCTCGGCCAACATGGCATCCATCTCTTTATTAGCTTCTTCATCATACCCTTCACGGTCCTCCAGACCGAGCTTTGGATGGTTAACATTTATCGCCTGAAGAGTAAGTGAAAAACCATAGTTCTTTATAGGGGTACATAACTCCCCCATAAACTTTTTGAATGCATCAAAGCTATGGATACTATTTACAAGCTAAGATGCCCCCTCATCTTTGAAAAAGTTAGTCTTTGCCTTGGCTACTATAGCTTCTTGCTTGAGCTTTACATTTTCAGCTCAGAGTGTTGCAACCTCTTCCTTAGTTTTTTTCAAGGTTTCATTAACCTTTCCTAGCTCATTTCTTAGGCCCTGCTCTTTATATCTAAGCTCCTGGAGACTTTACTTGAGATTGTCTCTCTTTAACTCTGAGAGACCATCACACCAACAAGAACCAGATCCTGAAAAAAAATTAAGTAAGAATATGAAATACAAGCTTAAAAGAAAAAGAGAAAGTGGAGTGTCGACCTATAAAACTCCCAAAATAGTGCGTATCCATAGCTCTTTCCTTTCAAAAGTTTTAAGGCTTTCTTATCTGAAGTAGGGACCCCCTCCCTTACAAACTTGGGAGCACTTTCAACTGAAAGCCAATCGTTCATTGTAAGACTCCAGTTCGGAGTGAGAAGATATTCAGGGACCTTTATACTGCACTCACAATGAGTTTACTTAGGAACGACTAGTTCTCCAAACAAAGAAGACCCGTCTAGCTTGAATATATTTTATTGTTGTCCAAAGTCAAAGCTGACATATCTTCAGGTCGCTTCCATCGATTATAGTAGACTGATGAATAAGATGTCATGCAGTCTCCTCCGGAATGCCTTCTCTAAGGTCACTAGTTTCAAGAACTGAAGATGTGTTTTCACGAACTGGTACTTCTGTAACTGGTAGCTCAAGAATAGCTTATTTAGTGGGGGCTGGTATTAATGCCTGACCTAAAGAAGAATTTGAATGGGAGCCTTGGTTTTGGTCGCTTGGACTTTCTTGGATTTGAACCCACCCAACATACCTTTGAATTAAATAACTGAAAAAATAAGAAAAAAAAGAACATATGGATTATACAAACTGGAATTCCAAACTACGTTTCAAATCGTATGGCGAGAAGAAATATACCCTTACAATTGAGATTGTCTACTTCGTCTTGATGGTCGTATCCCAACTTAGCAGGCTCATCTTAAGGGATACCAACACCCTTTTAGTGATACTGGACATATCTAATTTACCCTGATCTTTCACTAAGTTCTCTATTTTTTTGGCATTTTCTTTGTGGTTAGACCCACTATTGGAGATCCGATCTAAGACTGATTCCACAGGTCGCCAAAAAGTCTCATCCCCTACCGCCTTAACTCGGATAAACAAAAACTTATCCTTTTAGTCATGAATTAAGCTAATATTGTCTTCATAAAGGTCTGGTCTATCTATTTTGCGAGTGAAGATAAACCAGCCAATATCCTTACCTAAGGTCTTAACGCTAAAAAAGAATCTAAAGAAGGGCATGGTGCATGTAATGTCTAAGTGTTTGTAGAGCATCTCAAGCTCTATGAGAGATCATAGGGCATTAGGTGTTAGATAAGTAATTGAATGTTAGCTAAGTAATTGAAATAACATACTCTACTAAGACACCTTTGAGGAAAGTTGATAAAGGAAATCTTAACCCACATACGAACTAATCTACATATACTACAATAAACCCTGATGGAGGGATACTGCAATTTCTCCGACTAACAGAGTTCGGGCTCTAGCTCTACAAAACGCCAACAAGTTTTGGCAAAGTGTTCCACTTCTCTATTGGTTATGAAAGAATTTAAAGTGTCCAATTTGGATACTTTATCATCAGTATCATCATTTTGTTTTTCTGGTTCGAGATCTTCTTCTACTTGCTGAGCTAGTGAAGGATTTTCTACCTTTATAATAGTATTTGTTACCGAACTTGATGTTACTTATCTAGGGTTGGGTCTCACTATAGATGAGGTAGTAGTATCTTGATCCTCAGTTCGATTTCTTAATTTGCTAGCTTTATCTATGGGGCCTGAGTAGCTACTAGAAAGACTGGAACTACATAGTTCTCCCAACCTAAAACAGAATTAATTTCTGAATATGAATTGGAATGCTCAGAGTAGACAAACTTAATTGTTGTGAAGAGACAAACTGAAGAAAAGAGCTAGCGAATTCTAAAGTCTTAAGAAGTTTGGGTGGTCAGAGCTGAGAATGGAAGGAGTTCAATTTTCCAATATGAGGAACGAGAATAATAATGGAAGGAAAACACTATTTATAATTCTTCTCATTAGCCTATGGGTTGGACCCTTGGGTTTCTCTTATCCCAAGATAAGACAAATGGACATGATGTTATCTAGCAGCTAAGTGCAAGACAACTAGAAGAAGTCAAGAATACATTCTCGAGTTTGGATAGAAAGAAAAATAATAAATGGATCTCATGATGTGTGGAGCCTGTATATGAAAAAACTCCTAAGGTTGTGGGGCATGTTATATCATCCAGGACGGATTAGATAAATCTCAACCAACCTGGGGCCTATTGATAAGGGTTGATTTATAATGGGACTGTAGATGTACAAATTACATCTCTACCCAAGTTATGCACAGTGTGAGTTCTCATGTCCTGAGGAGTTCATTTCCTACATAAACTCTACCTCATCATCAAAACTATAAGTATTCACCTCCAACGAGGAGACTAAATTCTACTTGAACTCTATCAGGTGTGATTACTATAAAGTTATTAGGGACACAATTTACAATACGCATAATTGCACTACTCTTATTGCTTGATTCTATACTGAATTAAGAGTCGGAATGGACTCCCAAGTACAGCCCATGGTGTTTCTTTAATGTTTGTATTACAGGCCTTTGTGTGCTCCAAGGACATAACCATATGCATCTCATCATCTAGGTAACTCGTGGCTCTTGGTGAATTTACAACTTTATCAATATTCAAAATTAGAAGTGATGATTTTCTATTTGAAATGTCATAATTGTTAATATCAACCAATTAAGGTATGACTCAATGTACTAAAAAGTGGAATTTTTATGCTTTGCGATTTGGATAATAATCCAACTTGATCTATCCTTCTCGTGGGTAGTGTTTAGATGCTAAAATTAGGGTATTTGTGAAGCATAGTAATTTGCATGTAAAGATTAGATAGATATTTGGTTTTGGTTGTAATCAAAAGTGTTTTGTCTCTGCCAAGAGGAGAACCCTGAGTTTTATCAACACTTAATCAACATAAATGAAACTATTTAGGTGATAAGGTGAAGAATTTCACCTTATTGGATTGGTTTGTACTTAACATTTGATTATCCTTGGAGTATTTTTTGCATGTTTTTTATGTGTTTTAACGTGTTTTGTAGGACATTAGGGCCAAATGTGAGTAATGGATTGAAGAAGGAGAGAAAAGAGCCATTTGGAGCATTTTTGGAGGCTTGGAAAGAGAGTTACGGTACGCTGAAGAGAGTTCTCCGGAACGCCGCTGGAAATCAGTAGTAGGCTGAACATCGCGACGTTCACAACTAACGTCACGACGTTATGCTTCAAATAAAGGAACATCCCTACGTTCACAATTAACGTCGCGACGTTAAGCAGTGCAGCAGATTCTACAAGTCAATTTTGCCCTCCATTTTCAGGGTCTCCAAGGGCATTTTGGGAACGTCATTCACACAAGGCAAAACCCTACTTTCATTTATCTAGTGTGCAGCCAAGAGAAAGAAAATGTTAGCCATTTTGTTAGATTAGTTGGTTAGATTTGAGAGCTTCTCTCTCTAGAAACTTCACAAGAACACACAATTAGTGTGTGCTCTTGACGTAAATAGCATTATTTGGAGAGGATTTCATGTAAATTCTTGGCTCTAAGGACTTGTTTTGTAAGGAAAGCTTGGAGTTTTGGTTTGGAACATCAAAGGGGAGTACTACTCTTTGTATTTCTTTGTTTAATTCCTTGCTTTAATTCATTGTTGTGATGTTCTTATTAGTCTTGATGTGCTAAATTTCTAGTGCCCTTGGAGATTGATTGTTGGTTGTTGAATTGTTATGCTTTTATGTGGATTTATGTTGTGGGTAATTAAGAATTAGGAACTACGTACAAGCTAATCTAACATTCCATACTAGTAATGCTTAAGGTAGATTAGTATGTGGGTAGTAGATTAGTGGAGATGTGCTAGCCTTTTCTTGCCTCCGCTATAAACGGGGAATTGGTTAGGACATTGAGATACCGATGCAGAGTTGGTGAATTCAGGTAGCACGAACTAATTTAGACTTTGTCTCCGCCATAAAGGAATGAATAGATTAGGGAGTGACATTCGAAAGAGTGACTAGGTTTGGCTTTTGCCTCCGCCAAAAAGGAAGAGCCGAATTAGAGTGCGATAAGCTTGGGGGAACATAGGCATCTTGGTTAACCTAAATTGGCAAATCCTTGCCTCTGCCATAAAGGAGGGATTAGCTATGAAGTCAATTTCCCGTAGGTGTCAACATTATTAGGTTCTAGCTTCTGACATAAAAGTGGAACTTGATTGATGTTGTCATACTCTTAGTTCGTTAACCCATTCTTGTAATCCACATAAAACACTATTGTTAAGGAAAAACAATACTCCAAGGGTACACCTCATTGCATGATTCCTTATCCTTGATGCATTTATTCATTGTTTTCTATTTTCTCTAGTTGGTAGTTTAGGTTTGTGATACGAATGGAGTAGGGTGAGAATCCAGCTCCACACGAATTCCACACACTTAGGATCGTTGTGCACCAAAATTCAGAAACCAACACGATCACAAGTAAGATCAAACACGGAAACAACACAAGAAGAAAAGATGGATATAGAATGGAATGTATTTGATTGTAAATCAATCAAACCCAACACATTACCACAAAGTGATTTCAATCTAACCTATGTAAATCAATGGTTAAAAAGATCTCAGTTTGGCTCGCTCTTGAAATCAAGAAACAATACGTTCTCTTTAAGGTCCTAGCTTAAAGAATCCGGTCCTATGAATAATCAACTAACCCTAATTGATTAATCACGTTTTTTCACAACTTGTTTAAGGCTGCAAATAATTTAGCAAAGCTAAAAGGTTTCTTCAAAATTCAATCATCCATTAAAAAAAACGTTACAAAGAATGGCCATTAAATAGGACAAGTTTCGGCCATGTTGCTTGGTAAACAAGGAAATAAAACCCTAAAAGTTGTAAAGTATAACTTGACTTCTAAACTACCCAATCATAATTAAGAAACTTCCAAATTAGAATTGGAAACTAATAACTAACTACCCAAATCCTTCCCCAAAAAGGATTTGCCTAAAGGTGGCCAAATTCAATTTGACTTCCTTTGTTTCCTAAACTATTACTTGCCTTTATCATGCAAGATAATTGGGCCAAGTAGTATTTATTATAAACGAAATTTCCAAGCCCAAGAACATAATAATTAACGTCATTTATGGGCTGAAAATAACATAAAATAAATTACTAATTAATACTAAAAATGGCGTGATTCTCTTGTAAGCCCAAAAGCACGCCTTTCATGGACTTCATGATTTCGGACTTGTGTAAGCTTCTTCAAGGTGGATCATGAATTGTTAATGAAGAAACATTCCACAAGACTTCTCCTTGAGATGGTTCGGCCTCCAACGGTAAATTTTCTTTAGTCTCTCGCCGTGTTCTAAATGTCCAACCTTTAGTTGATAATGATGATTTGATGCAACGAGAAAACATATTTCACACACGTTGCTTAGTGCAAGACAGAATTTGTAGTGTGATAATTGATAGTGGAAGTTGCACAAATGTGGCGAGCACTTTGTTTGTAAATAAGTTGAACTTGAATTGCACGAAACATCCTAAACCCTACCGACTACAATGGTTGAATAATTCAATGGATGCTAGGGTCACAAAACAAGTAAAGTTCACTTTAACCATTGGGAAATATGTTGATGAAGTTATATGTGATGTTGTTCCAATGGAAGCAAGTCATATCTTGCTTGGCCGTCCTTGGCAATATGATTGTGATGTTCTTTATCATGCCAAGAAAAATTTCTATAGCTTTGTGCACAATGGGAAAAAGTTTAATCTTCGAGCTTTGACACCGGCCCAAGTGTTTGAAGATCAAGCTAAAATCATTCAAGCTACAAGAGATGTGAAATCCGCCAAAGAGAAGAAGAAACAAGAGTTGACAAATGTTCAAGAAAGTCTCGGCCCAACTTCTATTTGTAATAGTGTAGGTCGTACTTTGCATGTTAAGAAATCTTGTTATTTTGCTTCTTCAAATGAGATTAAGAGAGCATTAGTTGATAGGCAATCTTTGTACTTAATGTATCGCAAGGACATTGTACTAATCATTGATAGTGATCACCTTGCTTCTTTGCCTAGTCTTGTTTACTCTCTTTTACAGGAATATCAAGACGTGTTTCCTGAGGAGTTGCCAATTGGTTTGCCGCCAATAAGAGGAATTGAACATCAAATTGATTTCATTCCTGGAGCACAAATTCCAAATCGTCCAGCTTATAGAGCCAACCCCGAGGAAACTAAAGAGATTCAACGTCAAGTGGATGAACTCCTTGACAAAGGTATAGTTCGAGAATCTCTAAGTCCATGTTCTGTTCCTGTCATTTTGGTTCCAAAGAAAGATGAGTCTTGGCATATGTGTGTTGATTGCCGTGCTGTGAACAAGATAACTATTAAGTATAGGCATCCTATTCCTAGATTAGATGACATGCTTGATGAGTTGTATGGTTCATGCATATTTTCCAAGATTGATCTTAAAAGTGGCTATTATCAAATTCGCATGAAAGAAGGTGATGAATGGAAAACTGCTTTTAAAACGAAATTTGGTCTTTATGAATGGTTGGTTATGCCTTTTGGTTTATCTAATGCACCAAGTACTTTCATGAGACTTATGAATCATGTTTTTCGTCACTTAATTGGCAAATTTGTTGTGGTCTACTTTGATGACATACTTGTTTATAGCAAAACGTTAGAAGAGCATGTTTTACACTTGAAATCCGTTTTGCTATACTTCGTGAAAACCAACTTTATGCTAATCTCAAAAAGTGTTCTTTTTGCATGGAATCTATAATCTTTTTGGGATATGTTGTGAGTTCTCAAGGCATTGCTGTTGATGAGTCTAAGGTAAAGGCAATCATGGATTGGCCTAGACCTACAAATGCTAGTCAAGTTAGGAGTTTTCATGGTCTTGCAAGTTTCTATAGAAGGTTTGTTAAGGATTTTAGTTCTATAGCTGCACCTTTAAATGAACTTGTGAAGAAGAATGTTACATTTGTTTGGACTGATGAGCATGAAAACGCCTTTAACAAATTGAAATACATGTTGACTCATGCACCTTTACTTGCTTTGCCTAATTTTCATAAAGCTTTTGAAATACACTGTGATGCCTCCGGGATTGGTATTGGAGCTGTTTTGATGCAGGAATCTAAACCCGTGGCATATTTTAGTGAAAAGCTTCATGGGGCAGCTTTGAAGTATGCAACTTATGACAAGGAGTTGTATGCTTTGGTAAGGTCTTTACAAGTTTGGCAACACTACCTATGGCCAAAGGAATTCATCATACATTCTGATCACGAGAGCCTTAAGTACTTGAAGACTCAAGGTAAGTTGAATAAGAGACATGCTAAGTGGTTAGAATTCATTGAAACCTTTCCATATGTTGTTAAATACAAATCTGGTAATGAAAATGTGGTAGCCGATGCATTGTCTAGGAAATACACTTTGTTTACCTATATGCATGCTAAACTACTTGGTTTTGAATTGATTAAGGATTTGTATAAGACTGACCATGATTTTCACGCCATCTTTGACCTTTGTGTGCATAAACCGAATGGTGACTTCTATATGTATGATGGTTTCTTGTTTAAAAAGGATAAGTTATGCATTCCCCAATGTTCCATTCGTGAGTTGCTTGTTAAGGAAACCCATGGGGGAGGGTTAATGGGGCACTTTGGTATTGCTAAAACACTTGCTGTTTTGAATGAGCACTTTTATTGGCCTAGCATGATTAAAGATGTTAAAAGTGTTTGTGATAAATGCATTGTGTGTAAACAATCAAAATCTAAAGTCAAGCCTCATGGTTTGTATCAACCTTTGCCTGTTCCTAGTCATCCTTGGATTGATATTTCTATGGATTTTGTACTTGGTTTGCCTAGGTCACGCAATGGTCATGATAGCATATTTGTTGTAGTTGATAGATTTAGCAAAATGTCTCACTTTATTGCTTGCTCTAAATCTAATGATGCTCAACATATTGCTGATTTGTTCTTTAAGGAAGTTGTAAGATTGCATGGTTTGCCTAAGAGTATTGTTAGTGATAGAGATGTTAAGTTTTTGTCACACTTTTGGCGTACTCTATGGAATAAGTTAGGTACTAAGTTATTGTTTTCTACTGTTGCTCATCCACAAACTGATGGACAAACTGAAGTAGTTAATAGAACTTTGTCTACTTTACTTCGTGCTCTCATACAAAAAAACCTTAAGAACTGGGAAAGTTGTTTACCTCACATTGAGTTTGCTTACAATAGAACTGTTCATAGTGCTACTAATCTTTCACCTTTTGAGATTGTTTACGGTTTTAATCCTATAACTCCATTGGATATTTTGCCTCTTCCTATTAATGAGTTTGTTAATGCTGAAGGAAAGAGTAAAGCTGATTTTGTTAGGGAGTTACATGAAAGGGTTCGAACTACCATTCAAAGGAGGAATGAGCAATATGCTAAGCAAGCCAATAAGGGTAGGCGTCAAGTGATTTTCGAACCTGGAGATTGGGTTTGGATTCACTTACGGAAGGAGAGGTTTCCTGACAAGAGGAAATCTAAACTTCATCCACGAGGAGATGGTCCTTTTCGTGTCATGGAAAGGATAGGCGACAATGCTTACAAGATTGAACTTCCAAGTGAGTATGGCAATGTTTCATCTACTTTCAATGTTACTGACTTATCTTTGTTTGATGTAGGTGATTCGAGGACGAATCCTTTCGAGGAGGGAGGGAATGATGGAAATCAACCCTTGTCCATCTTGCCAAAGCCCAATTCACAAGATCCCTTGACCAATCTTGATGGACCAATGACAAGATCAAGGAGTAAGAAGATGAAGGAAGCTTTGCACAATTTATTGTCAACTCATTGTGAAGCTTTGGAGGCCGAACCATCTCAATGAGAAGTCTTGTGGAATGTTTCTTCATTAACAATTCATGATCCACCTTGAAGAAGCTTACACAAGTCCGAAATCATGAAGTCCATGAAAGGCGTGCTTTTGGGCTTACAAGAGAATCACGCCATTTTTAGTATTAATTAGTAATTTATTTTATGTTATTTTCAGCCCATAAATGACGTTAATTATTATGTTCTTGGGCTTGGAAATTTCGTTTATAATAAATACTACTTGGCCCAATTATCTTGCATGATAAAGGCAAGTAATAGTTTAGGAAACAAAGGAAGTCAAATTGAATTTGGCCACCTTTAGGCAAATCCTTTTTGGGGAAGGATTTGGGTAGTTAGTTATTAGTTTCCAATTCTAATTTGGAAGTTTCTTAATTATGATTGGGTAGTTTAGAAGTCAAGTTGTACTTTACAACTTTTAGGGTTTTATTTCCTTGTTTACCAAGCAACATGGCTGAAACTTGTCCTATTTAATGGCCATTCTTTGTAACGTTTTTTTTAATGGATGATTGAATTTTGAAGAAACCTTTTAGCTTTGCTAAATTATTTGCAGCCTTAAACAAGTTGTGAAAAACGTGATTAATCAATTAGGGTTAGTTGATTATTCATAGGACCGGATTCTTTAAGCTAGGACCTTAAAGAGAACGTATTGTTTCTTGATTTCAAGAGCGAGCCAAACTGAGATCTTTTTAACCATTGATTTACATAGGTTAGATTGAAATCACTTTGTGGTAATGTGTTGGGTTTGATTGATTTACAATCAAATACATTCCATTCGATATCCATCTTTTCTTCTTGTGTTGTTTCCGTGTTTGATCTTACTTGTGATCGTGTTGGTTTCTGAATTTTGGTGCACAACGATCCTAAGTGTGTGGAATTCGTGTGGAGCTGGATTCTCACCCTACTCCATTCGTATCAGTTTGATTACTTGTTTTAACTCTTACTACTTCACACACGTTTACACTAATTCTATAGACTCATCCCTTTCCTGTGGGTATGATCCCTACTTCCTCTAGCTACAAAACGTCGGGGTGTCTTGATGCACCTTAAATATCGTGAGGATTAGGGCTATAAATGTATTTGATTCAGTTAGGCCTTTGCATTTGACCCTAGCTCCAAAACCACTATCAAATTGGCGCCGTTGTCGGGGAAGGCAATTAGTTTTAGGGTTGGTGTTTATGTGTGTTGAGTAGTTGTAAATATTTAGCTTGTGATGTTTTGTATATTTCTTTCTTGTGTTTTCTTTTGTTTTTAGTTTTTTTTTGTTGTTGAGGTTTGTCTAAATATGTCTAGGTTGTTTGGAGACTTTCTTGAACCAAATCATGTTGACCTACCAATTGATGTAGAAGACACTAGACCAACACCTAGCATATTTGGGAATCCTTCTTACCTAGGTTTTTGGGACCCTAATAAATGTGTACAAATAGAACCTTTAAGATTTTCCACCACTTCATGCTTGAATGATAATGAACTAAATGATAGACATTCTATGCTTGAGGCTCAAGTGGTAAATATGACCAACTTGGTAAATAATATGCAAACTTCAATGTGCTATGATGTTGTATTATCTTGTAGGTTGTGCCGAGGTAATCACCATACTCACCAATGCATGGTTAATGTGGAGTCCAACCAATATGGAAGCATTCATATTCATCAAGAGGCTTTCAACCATAATTGCTGTGGACAAAAGGATAGATATTTGGGGAGTGGTGAACAAAATGGTACATACTACAAGTCGAACCTTCCAATGGAGTTTGAATGTCAACCAAGCTACGAAGAGAAATGGTCAAACCAAGAACAAAGCAATGAGTTGCATCCCGTGCAAGAAAGAGTACAATCACTGTAGGATATGCTTTATGAACTAATGTAGAAGGCCAACAAAGGAATTCAAGGGAATGAGAGATGGTGTGCTCAATTGGAAACAATCCTTGAGAAGCAAGAGGCTACTTTGGAGGCTCAAGAAGATACTTTGAGAGAGTATGAAGCTTCAATGAACAATTTGGAGATGCAATTGGGTCAATTAGCTCAAGCTATTCACTATACACCCAAAGGGTATTCATTTAATGTATTTATGGGCCAAAGTGAGGTACAACATGACCAATCCCCTCAAACTCTCTCTTATTTTCCACAACGTGATTCATTTAGTGATAATTTTACAACTCCTATGAATAATCATTTTGAAATCAATGATGATTGTTGCACTAGTACAAAGTATCCTAAGAGTGTTGAAATTCCTTGTATTGTGGATAAGTTTGAGTCATGTGTTAATAGTGAACCTTTGTCAAATGAGTTCAAAGTTAATTGTCTAACAAATGAAGAAACATTGCGCACATAGATTTATATGTTGGCTTATGTGAAAATGATGAGTTTATATGTCAAGAAATAGCTAACATGGTGCAATCTTGTGTTATTTTGACATCATACATGGATTTTCATGATTTAAATAATATGGTTGATGTCATTAGATCGACGTGCAATAAGACATCCTCACTAGATGATAATGATGCTCAATATGTTGATAATGAGGAAGTGCCTAGAAATGATTCTTATGTTAGCTTAGATAAAGAAGATGTGCATATTTTTCATGAAATAGCTAATATAGTGGAGAATTGCTTTGTTGATGCATCCATATATGAACTTTCTAATAGGTGTTTTGAGATAATGGATGCAAGGCCATTGGTTGAGTCTTGTAGGTCAAGCATGATGGAAGTGGAAATCATCTTGAAGGATGTGGAGAGACTATTAGTGAGGCCAAAATTCTTGATTGAAGAAGGAGAGGAGGAGCCTACAATAGGGGAGCAAGAGTGGTACAAAGTAGAATTTGTTGATTTTGCTCCCCATGAACATGAGCTCAAGCGCCTCCTCAAAGGGTGCCAAAAGACGCCCTATAAACGGCAAATGAGTGCTAATGAAAGAGCATTCTTTTGATACCAAGATGGTTATTCGTATCTCGAGGGAATAGCCACAAGAATAAAGTCTAGCTAGTGACTAAATAAACCTAGAACTACAATTTCTTTCTATTTTTTTATTTTTATTTAAATGTTAGTTGTTGTGTTTGTTTTGTGTGTTTAGGGTAATTAGGTTTGTTTTTTTTATATGAGTTCAAAGAGAACAATAAATGTGAAAGAATGACTATGAGAGAATGAAAAATGAGCATAATTGATAAAAATAGCTAAGCGTGGAGGGGGGATGTATATCTCTCACAACTCTTGCTAATTCTTTCTTCTTTTTCACTCTCATGTCAATTGCATGATAAGTCGATGTTTAGTCGACTTATTTGCTCCGCTTTCCTTATTCTTTGTTGTGTATTATGAGTGAAAATGATGCTTGGTGTGTCAATGGTATGCAAAATGTGCAGTATTTGGAAACATTGAGAAATGGCTAAGTATCGTGTGATAATGTGAATATTTTGTGAGTTTGTGCAAAAATACTTAGTTATGTATTCCACTGAGCTCCAACTCTTCTTGGAAGTCCACAACTATTCACACTACACAAACTCTCAACACAAGCACACAAACGCACAACTCATTCAGCACACACAAAAGACACACAAACACGGCGGTCGCACGATGCGACTGCCACACACACACGGTGCGACCGCCCACACACACACACAAGCACGGCGGCCGCATCGTGCGGCCGCCCTCTCACACACACACACACGATGCGGCCGCCACCCCACTTGCACCACTTGCACTTCAATGCATTTTTCCTTCCTTTGCTATTTTTACTCTATTTTACTGATTGTCATGTTTTAAGTTAGGAAGTCTTTCATGCATTGTTATTTCATCATTTTAGTTAGTCATTTCCTCATGCATTTCGTAGACACCAACTCCGCATTCTGTCTAACTTATTTAGCAAACTTAGTAGTTAAGGTTTCCATATTGTGTACTGATTATTGTCATTTCTTAAGTACACGTGTCTTCACCAAATGATATGGGGTAAATGCAGGAGCACGTGTCAACATCTTGCTACACAAAGGAAATTTCCAGGAAGCTCACCAAGCTAAGTCGGCAATGAAAAACTATAAAAGCTGGAGAGATCGACGAAAGAAAGGGCTTTTGGACGAGGGATCAACTGAGAAGAGAGAGAGGAGTTCTGAGAGTCTAGGGTTTTAGAGATTAGAGTGGAGATCATTCAACTCTATCCGTTTGTAATAGCAATGTTTGATCTGGCTTTGTTAAACTCATTTTCAAAGCCGATCAACATGATCGGCTAGATTTTCAGTGCTACTTTGAGGGATTAAGTGTAATGACTTAATATCGTTTTGAGACATTTGAATTGCATATTTTGTGTTCGGTTAAAGTTCCATGTCAGTTAGTGTTCCATTTCAATATTTATTCACTCACGATTATGCCTTTGTATGATTTGCGGTATCCACTGAAATCAATTCAGTGCAATTAAAGAAAATTGGAATGAAACCACAGAACATAGAACAACCTATGTATGAGTCCTAAGATCTGGGTGAGGAAGCGATTTTCTACTGTGCGGCATCCACTGACAGTGGAAGTCAAGGAATGAAAAAGACTTAGGATCATTTGCACACTAGTACTTGTCTTAGTGTAGTGTCAGATAGGGATCTGGAAATAGGAAGCGAGCCTAAATCTTGCCCTAGCAAGGGAAGATAGAGGAGCATGGTGGGTTAGGATTGTGAGACCTATCAAGGAGATCGATCTTAAGTTCACTAGAAAACCGACCCCCTCATACATGTGTCAACACTAAGTCAAGGATAACCGATTGAAGTCATTACCACTAGCCTCCCTCAAGGCAGCACACCTTTCTTCTCATTTGTTTTCTATTTAGTCTACACCTCGCTTAATTGCTTATTCTATCACTGTACAATTCTTAATTCTACCCTTTCCCTGAGGATACGATCCCACTTACCGCTTGCTTCTAGTTAGTTGTTTTGGGTAAAATTGCGAGAGAGACGACGCTCTCGCCAATTTTTGGCGCCGTTGCTGGGGATAGGGCATAGCGTTTAAAGTTGATTTTGTGATAGTTTTACTTAGTGTTACTGTACGAATTCTTGTTTGAATTTGTTGTTTGACTTTTTGTTGAAATTTTAATTCATCATTAGTTTCTGTTGATTTTGTTCTACTAATCTGTTGTTCCAGTGGTGTTTTCTTCCTTGTGATAATTCACAGTTTATGCTACATAGGGCAAGGCTACGTGGTGAAGCTCCAGAGTTTGCACTTGACTTAGAATTGCAAAGAACTTTAAGGCAGAGAAGAAGGGAAATTGAAATGGCAGAACAGAATGAAGAGAGGCCCCAGCCCCAACCAGCTCGGTTTGGGGACCATTTTGCGGTAAATTTTGAGAGAAGAAATAATCATCAGGGAATTGACGTTGAGAGTTATCAAATCCCGACACAAATTGTGTCCATGATCACCCAAGGGCAGATCTTTCAAGGCTTAAGCAACGAAGACCCTAATGAGCATTTGGATTGGTTTCTAGGACTCTGTAATACCTTCAAGCTGCAAAGAGTGACCCCTGATGATGTGAGAAGGGTGCTCTTCCCACTTTCCTTGAAAGGGAAGGCCAAGCACTAGTTTAACTCAATTGGTGGTCCAGCTATATCTACATTCGAGGAACTTGAGCGGAAGTTATTAGCTAAGTATTTTCCTCCAGCAAAGTTGGAGCGAATGAGGTTGGAGATCCGAAACTTTCAGCAGCAGGATGGCGAGACCTTCAAGGAAGCATGGGATCGATTCAACGATTTGCTACGCCAATGCCCAAACAATGACCTTGGAGAGGTCAGGGAACTCAACATTTTCTTCAAAGAGCTATCACCTGAATCCTCACTGATGGTCAAGGCCAGCGCAAATGGGGCCTTGAAGGATAAAAGTATCCCTGAGGTCAGAGAACTTTTTGATTCGATAGCAGACGACGAATACCTCTTTCTAGAAACTAGGAAGATGCCTGTGCGGAAGCAGCGAGGAGTGCTAGAGCTGGATGAGGAGACATCCTTGGAAGCAAAACTTGAGGCTCTCACAAAGCAAGTTCAAAACCTAAAGGCTGCTAAGGTGGCACCTGTATTGATGTGCGGATTATGTAAAGGGAAGCACCACACGGATGAGTGTGAGCTCACCCAAGAGTCAGTGCAGTATGTGGCCAACTACAACAACCGACAGCAGTATGGAGGCTACCGAAATCAGTCAGGCCAAGGCAACTGGGGACAGAATAATCAGGGAAATCAGCAAAGGCAGTACTACCAAAGTGGGGAGTCAAGCAATAGGGAACAGAAAAAGTCCACGGACGATTTACTCTATGAAATTCTGGGTAGAATGGACATGTTTGAGAAAAGAACCTCCACGGTGGAAGCTCAAGCGAAAAGCACGGAGGCCGCCATCAAAAACCTCGAGATGCAAGTGGGCCAGTTGGCTAAAGCCAACCATCAAAGACCTCAAGGCGCCCTTCCAAGTGATACGGAGCCAAATCCCAAGGGAAAGGAAAGGGAGACGTGCAATGCCATAACGTTGAGGTGTGGAAAGGAGCTTAGTGGAACCAAGAGACAAGAGGAAGAGAAAGTTTTACAGGAAGAACAAAAAGATGAACTTGAAAAGGAAGTCATGGACAAAGAGATCGTTATGGAGGAGAAGATCCCAGAAGGGAACAAAGGGGAGTGTGTGAAGGTTCCAGAAGGTAAAAGGAAGAGGGGAGCTCAAGAGCCATGCGATGAGTCTCCATATGCACCACCCCCTCCTTTCCCCCAGAGACTTCGACCTCCACCAAAGAAGGGGGTCCAATTTACAAGATTTTTGGACATGGTGAAAAATGTAAATGTGAATGTTCCATTGCTGGATTTGGTCACAGCCGTGCCAAGATATGCAAAATTCTTAAAGGACCTAATCGCCAACAAGGAGCAGATTTTGCGTTGTGAATTACCAATTCCACTCACTAAAGAGAGCCAAGCATGGATCAACAATGAGCTGCCACCCAAACTCAAGGACCCTGGAAGCTGCACAATTCCATGCTCCATTGGTGAGAGATTTTTCAGCTAGGCCTTGTGTGACCTTGGAGCAGGCATCAACCTCATGCCTTTATCCATAGCAGAGAGCATAGGATTGGGATCACGAATTAAACCGGTAGCAGTCATGCTCTAATTAGCGGATAGATCATTGGTTCAACCAACTGGGATGGTGGAGGATGTTCTGGTATCTGTGGATAAATTTGTACTCCCTGTGGACTTCATAGTGTTGGACATGGAAGAAGACCCTGAAGTGCCACTCATCTTCGGAAGGCCATTCTTAGTTACAGGTGATGCTCTCATTGGAGTAAAGGGAAAGACCATAACCTTTAGGGTCAATGGTGAGGAGGTCATCTTCAATGTCGACTATGCCATGAAACACCCTCACTCCATAGAACAATGTTGCCTAGCGAGCTTGGTGGAAGGTAATCCTCAACCCTTGAAGTTTGAGCATAAACGTAAATCTTCTCTTGCTGAAAATGATTTTTGGGATGTTGACCCATGTGAAAATTTTGAAACTGTTTTGGTCATTGAAGAGTCTGATACATTGCATGAATTGAACCCTTGCGGTAAAAAAATTGAAAGTGATCCGTCTGTGAAAGAAATGTACCTTGCATGTGATTTTGATGAAAGTCATGAAAATGGTGAAAGTTTGAATAAAATGGCAAATGTGCATGAAATTCAAGAAATGCAAAATTTCGGAGAAAAATTGAAGTTAAGTGTTGAAAAGGATAAACGAGGAGAAAAATTTGCATTATGTGACAAATTGTCTGATGCCATTGTTGAGACTGACGAAAAGACGAAAGTTGTGCCCACTGAGGTGAGGCTTGGAAATGTTAATGACAGGGACAAGACATTGAAGCCTCCACAAGGAGACCGAACCAAGAAAAGTCAGCCGCCACTGCTTAAATATCTCAAGCGTGTATTTTGGCGAGAGAAAAAGAAGACTTCAGACCCACCACCCAAAAGGGTGGGAGTCGGGACCTCAAGAGAGAAGAAAGGAAGCAAAGGTCATGAAATGAAAGTCAACCAACCACTTTGGAGGGACACTGGGCACACCCAGTACCTCGACTCTCCACAACTTGGATAACAACACTGCTGTGTCTGGCTGAAGACAATAAACTAAGCGCTCTGTTGGGAGGCAACCCAACCTGTTTAATTCATGTCTTTATTTTGTTTCGTTTTGGCAGCATAATAACTCCAATAAATAATTGGAACTCATCTCTCGAATCTTTTCAGGAATGAGGAAGCTAATGGGCCCCGAAGGAAAACTGAGAAAAATCAAAAAAAAGGGGCACAAGAGGTCAATGGGAGAGAGTTGCCCGAAAAACGAGATAGGCACAATTAGGATGTCAGGTAACAGTGTAGAATATTCTCTGCTCTGACAAAAGGTGAGAATAAAAATCTGTGATGTAACGCCCATAGCAAGGAGAAAATATTTGATTCTACCAAACACTTTAACGTGAATCTTGCTTGTACTTGTAAATTCCAAGGCAGTCTCAACATAGGGAAGAATCACGCCAATCGTATCAAGAGACAGGGTAGTATAGTCGAATGCAGCATGAAAAGATTTATGCATGGGTGAAAAGATTTTTGCATGACATGATAATTGGTGGGTGATCGGCCAAGCAAGGGAAATTGAAAAAATGGTGATAACATGTGATGATGTGGACCCACACTTACTGTTTGGTAGCTTAAATCACTCTTGCATGACCGAACTCTTTGATGGCTTGAGTATTTGATGGCTTGTGAAGTGCGGGGGCCACAAGTATTATTTGATGACCAAACTTTGTGTCAAATGGCCGAAACTAGCTAGCAAAAGGTTGATGTGATTTTACAAATCTTTGTTGTCACCTTTTTGTCAAGTAGTGAATTGTCTTGTAATGAAGTCACATGCTAGTCGTTTTCTTGTTCCCTCTAACCGATTCAAGCATGAAATTTTGCCCATAAATACCATGAACATGCATTTGCATTGCATCACATGATTTGTGCACAATAGCTCATCTTGAAAAGGGCCATACCGAAATTGACATCATTGCATGCATTCGCGTGAAAACTCGGCCAAGAGAAAAGCAGAGGAAAGAAAAATTTTTCTTCCAAAAAGCCAAGAAGCTGCACGGTTCCCACCCTTTGCATTTTTCAATCGACACTTTTAGTGGGTTAATCTCTAGCCAAATATCACAACATGACACCAAAGAAAGCAACACAGACCACTGCGACCACACAAAAAGGACAAGCGTCTAGAGGGAAAGCCAAAGTGAGGGAATACGAATCATCTGACGACTATAGCTCAGACGAAGAGTACGGCCCAGAGGGAGAGGACGTGCAAGACTCCACTCAGAAGAAGAGAAAGGTTGCTCAGCAGAACACCCTTCAACGGTTTTATAACGCCGAGGCTCAAACTAAATTCTGCGAATTCGCCATTAGACCTATCCACATAGAAAGGGCAAAGGCCATTACAGAAAAGTCATACATTGATATCATCAAGCACTACAATTGGCAAAAACTGATTGAGGCACCTGATAGTTGTAATGTAGCCATCGCCAAAGAATTCTATGCCAACGCTGCAGGAACCGGTGAGAAGGAAGTGCTTTCAAAGGGCGTATTCATACGAGGGAAGTACCTTAAGCTCACGCCCCAGTTAGTGAACAAACATTACGGGCTCAAGGACTATGCTCCAGACGAATTTGATGATCTGAAGAACGCGGGGGACATGGACATAATCTTGGGAACACTAAGTCTACCGGGAGTCGATTGGGTTAGAAGTCGACATGGCCACCCGAGATATGTAGAGCTAAAACATCTGACGGCAGAAGCCAAAACCTGGCTACTCTTCATCAACTCCCGTCTGATGCCTACAACCCACACCACGAGGATTTCCACCAATAGACTCTGCTTGGTTTACGCTATTAAAAACAGACTCACGGTGGATGTGGGCCAGCTTATCATTACATACATTGGTCACGCATTAGCTGATGATCACCAGAGCCTGTATTTCCCTCTCTTCCTGTGCGAACAAGCTGTGAAAGCAGGGGTCAAATTGAATGCAGAAGAGGAAAGTCGCAACCCGGCACTGCCCATAAAAGATGGCCAAATCAAGCAATATCAAACCGTAGAGAGAGCAGATAGAGAAAGGTTGGAAAGAGAAGCAAGAGAAAGGGACAGGGAAGCGCAAGAACAAATGGATAACATTGATGAGGATCAAGCCGCACCAGCTCAACCCCAACCTAACCGACAGCCACCTCAGCCGCTAGGGAATTTCAACCATATGCAACATGCTTTGGAGGGAATGCGAACAGCAATTCAAAATCAACAGAACGCCTTGACACAGCATATGGAAAACATAGAGGGGCGGTGGGAGGTAGTAGAAACTTGTATGGGGGTCATTGGTACAAGGATAGATTCAATGAGGCAAGAGCACACCACCCAATGGACAACACTGGACAACAAAATAACCCAGTGTCAAACAGACGTCCACAACTTGAACTTGATGATGGTCCACCATCACCAAACCCGAGGTCCAGATTCATACTTCCCTCATCTGGACGAAATGGAAAGTCACTCCCGTATGATTGTGGATACCTCGAGTACTACACGAGTGGTGATGCAACAAGGCATGAACTCCAATGCTGGTTCGGCCTCACCAAACTTCAGGGCAGCGCAAACCCAATTCCCAGGATTCTCCCGTTTCTCTGGCCAACCACCACTTCCGGATGCTTGATACTGGGTAGACTCTTTCCTTTCTCACAATGGGGACCATTGCTTCATTTTAAGTGTGGGGGGGAGAGTTTTGGCTTATGGTGGTGGCTGTGAATTATGTTTGTGTGAGCTTGATGGTTTATGCTTGTGTGAATGATGCTTGCTTCCTGTTATGCTGATGTTTGTGAGGCCTAGGGCCATTGAAAAATTTCAACCTTTATGCTGTGTTTGCTAAGTGTGCAGGGGATCGGAGGTGGTGTGTACTATATTAGTAATAGGTGGTGTGATTTTTTTTATTCTTTTATTTTCCTTTTCTTTTATCTTACTTCCTTTCACGTGATGTTGTGTTGAAATCAAAACAAGCATTGATTAGCACTGACCTTGAAGTGTGATGTTGTGATTTTTCTATTCCAAATGTGATGTAGTGTGCGGCTTTAAATGTATGAATGTGAAAGTTGATGTTATGATTGTGCAAGAGGTCCACCACTATTCATTTAACAAACACACTTCTAATTTCATCAACAATCTACCAAGTGTTTGATGTTTGATGCATGCGAAAAATTTTCTTTCACAAGTTCACGGTATTCAGTCGATGCATACAGAGTGCTAAGTAAAGTATAACGTTAAGGTAAGATAGAAGTGCCAGCAACATCTTTGACATAGGAGAATGATTATGCTTCATAACTTGTATGTGCACTCTACTTGTACACACTTGTTCTTGCATTTTTAATATATAGTCCATTGAAGACATGCACGAACACGAATGATTGAGTTATGATGTTTATGCTAAGAAAAAGCCAAATGGGCGAATAAAGGGAAAAAATAGCCACAAAACCCTGGCAGCCAAGCACAAAAGTGCGGCACGAATAAGCACCAATGTACATATTAAGTTTTATGTTTGTTAAATTCGCAAAGTGTTCGTGTGTGTGGACTAAGGGACTGTAGTGCAAGAATTTTGGTTAAGTGTCTGCTTGAGTACTTTGCATAGACAACATTGTAGGCATAAGGAATTCTCAGCACACACTTCACGCGGGCGCCTTGGTCTTTATTCGTAATACCTTACTTGGTAACTTTGTGTAAATCGAATAAACTGTGGATTTGCGTATTAAAACGATGTTATGCATGCGAAAGTTTTACAATGGATGGTTGATGAGGTTGAGAGAGTTGTTTGTGAAGTTGGTAGTTGGATTTACTTTGCTCGGGACTAGCAAAGACTTAAGTGTGGGGGGATGATAAGTCGATGTTTAGTCGACTTATTTGCTCCGCTTTCCTTATTCTTTGTTGTGTATTATGAGTGAAAATAATGCTTGGTGTGTCAATGGTATGCAAAATGTGCAGTATTTGGAAACATTGAGAAATGGCTAAGTATCGTGTGATAATGTGAATATTTTGTGAGTTTGTGCAAAAATACTTAGTCATGTATGCCACTGAGCTCCAACTCTTCTTGGAAGTCCACAACTATTGACACTACACAAACTCTCAACACAAGCACACAAACGCACAACTCATTCAGCACACACAAAAGACACACACACACGGCGGTCGCACGATGCGACCGCCACACACACACGGCGGTCGCACAATGCGACCGCCCACACACACACATAAGCACGGCGGCCGCATCGTGCGGCCGCCACCCCTCACGGAGGCCACATCGTGCGGCCGCCCTCTCACACACACACACATGGCGGCCGCATCGTGCGGCCGCCACCCCACTTGCACCACTTGCACTTCAATGCATTTTTCCTTCCTTTGCTATTTTTACTCCATTTTACTGATTGTCATGTTTTAAGTTAGGAAGTCTTTCATGCATTGTTATTTCATCATTTTAATTAGTCATTTCCTCATGCATTTCGTAGACACCAACTCCGCATTCTGTCTAACTTATTTAGCAAACTTAGTAGTTAAGGTTTCCATATTGTGTACTGATTATTGTCATTTCTTAAGTACACGTGTCTTCACCAAATGATATGGGGTAAATGCAGGAGCACGTGTCAACATCTTGCTACACAAAGGAAATTTCCAGGAAGCTCACCAAGCTATGTCGGCAATGAAAAACTATAAAAGCTGGAGAGATCGACGAAAGAAAGGGCTTTTGGACGAGGGATCAACTGAGAAGAGAGAGAGGAGTTCTGAGAGTCTAGGGTTTTAGAGATTAGAGTGGATATCATTCAACTCTATCCGTTTGTAATAGCAATGTTTGATCTGGCTTTGTTAAACTCATTTTCAAAGCCGATCAACATGATCGGCTAGATTTTCAGTGCTGCTTTGAGGGATTAAGTGTAATGACTTAATATCGTTTTGAGACATTTGAATTGCATATTTTGTGTTCGGTTAAAGTTCCATGTCAGTTAGTGTTCCATTTCAATATTTATTCACTCACGATTATGCCTTTATATGATTTGCGGTATCCACTGAAATCAATTCAGTGCAATTAAAGGAAATTGGAATGAAACCACAGAACATAGAACAACCTATGTATGAGTCCTAAGATCTGGGTGAGGAAGCGATTTTCTACTGTGCGGTATCCACTGACAGTGGAAGTCAAGGAATGAAAAAGACTTAGGATCATTTGCACACTAGTACTTGTCTTAGTGTAGTGTCAGATAGGGATATGGAAATAGGAAGCGAGCCTAAATCTTGCCCTAGCAAGGGAAGATAGAGGAGCATGGTGGATTAGGATTGTGAGACCTATCAAGGAGATCGATCTTAAGTTCACTAGAAAACCGACCCCCTCATACATGTGTCAACACTAAGTCAAGGATAACCGATTGAAGTCATTACCACTAGCCTCCCTCAAGGCAGCACACCTTTCTTCTCGTTTGTTTTCTATTTAGTCTACACCTCGCTTAATTGCTTATTCTATCACTGTACAATTCTTAATTCTACCCTTTCCCTGAGGATACGATCCCACTTACCGCTTGCTTCTAGTTAGTTGTTTTGGGTAAAATTGCGAGAGAGACGACGCTCTCGCCATGGCACACAAACACACTTTTCACTCTAAATCAATTCATGAATTTCAATGTTAAATAGCATGAGTTAGCATATGTTGTGAGGTTTCAAAGGCTTGATGTGTGCAATTTTCATATATGTGGTTAATGTCACATTCATTGTTTACCTAGCATGAATTCATTAGGACTCAAGTGCACATGAGCTTAATGAATGAGATTAGGAATTGAACATGATTGTGATGCACACCTAGCACAAGAGCACTCACATGAGCACATTGTAAAAATTTCTCATGCATGCCATAGAGTGATTGTGAACATTTTTCTTTTTGAGTGATTATGTTTGAGTGTCATGTATAGAGCTTATTTGTTTAAATGTTTTCTTCTTGAACTCATACATGGAATTAGTTTACTTATTTTCTTTCTTTTATCTTTTTCTTAGGTTTTCCATCCATAAGAAAACAAAAAGAAGAGGCATCTTCACAATGGCCAAGTTCATATTTCATATGCACAATGAAGAGATGGCCATAATACATACATCTCGGAGATACAAAGCAATACATGTTCAACGGGTGTTTTCTTATCCCTCTCTCATTTATTGAAAATAATGCATATTCTAAGTGTGGAGGGGATGATATTTGTTGATGATGCTTGAGATTGTGCTTAAGTGAACATTTTGTGATTTATGGATGTTAAAACTTGAATTTTTAGTTGTTTTTCTTGTTCAGGTTTGATTTTCGGCTGATTCTTGTATCCTTTTGATTGCACAACGAGAATTTCTTGTGTGTCTTGAAGTTTTTGTAGGTACCTTGTGCTTTAGGCTTGAAGTTCTTCGGTAGGAAATCCATTGTTGCTATTTTTGGCACCCCATAATGTCCATAATTGTTGTGTTACGTATTAGTTTTCATGTTGTTGTGAGTCTTGTGAAAATTTTTCATTTTTGTGACTTTGTAAACTTTTGTGGATTTTAGTGATTATATATATTATATTTGTATTTAGTGTTTGAGTGTTGGTATTGGCAACCAAAATGAGAAAATGTGTCTAGTCTAAATTATTCGAGATGAGTGTTGTGTAGCCAATGATGTGAATTGTTTTATCTTAGAAACTCGAATTGTGATAAGGAAAATAACATGTTACATAAGGGGAGTCGGTCCTTGGTGGAAAGTTTAACATTTTGAGTTTATTGTTAATACGCACAAGTGGGGAACACATAGAGATTGACTTGTTTGGTTAATAAGATAGGTTGGAGTACCTTGGCACTTGGTTAGTTTAACTCTTGGACTAACTTTCCCTACGAGACATGTGTAGATACTTTCAAGTTTCAAGAAATGAATTCGGCATTATGTGTTGTTTTTAATATTTCATTGTTTATATTGAATAAAATTCCTCTCCAATATGAGACTGCTCCTTCACTACCAAAAAAATTTGAAGGAGAATTCATATGAGTTGAAATAGGAAAAAAAAGCCACAAAACCTTTGGCATTGTTTAAGTTATGTATTTTATGTATGTTGTTATGAATAAGTTCCCTTCCAATACGAGACTGCTCCTTTACTAACCAAAAGGTTAAAAGAGAACTCATATGAGATAGAATATGTGTATAAAAATCCATAAAACCCTGGGCATTCATAATAAGAATAAAAGTCCCAATGATCTTTTAAACCTTTTAGTATCTACACAATGTTCAAAGAGGTGATTGTAGGAAAAAGAGTAGGACAAAGCTTAGTTGTCGGATCTCTTACCTATGACATAGACATGAATAAGTCAAGACCCAAGTGGTACCCATTGCATACACACACAATATGCTCAACATGTTGAATGTGTACAAAAAGGCACTTTGATGACTCTTGTCGATATTGGGAGTGATTACTTGTCGAGTTAGTCGAGTGAGCTATGAGGCATGTACACAAACACTTATCAAGTGCTTAAAATGATTTGACACATTGTTGAATATAATGAAGTTACCAATCCTTCCTGCTTTGTTGTATGTATATGTTTTTGCATGATTTTGTTTTGTTGCTTGAGGACGAGCAAGGTTTAAGTGTGGAAGTGTGATAAGGTGAAGAATTTCACCTTATTGGATTGGTTTGTACTTAACCTTTGATTATCCTTGTAGCATTTTTTGAATATTTTTTTATGTTGTTTAACGTGTTTTATAGGACTTTGGGGCCAAATGTGAGTAATGGTATAAAGAAGGAGCAAAAAGAGTCATTTTGGAGCATTTTCGGAGGCTTGGACAGAGAGTTACGGTGAGCCGAAGAGAGTTCTTGGGCCCGCCGCTGGAAATCAGTAGCAGGATGAACATCGCGACGTTCAAAACTATCATTGCGATGTTAAGCTTCAAATGGATTAACGTCGCGACGTTCACAACAAATGTCACAACGTTAAATAGCGCGCGACAGATTCTACAAGTCAATTTTGCCCTCCATATTTAGGGTCTCTAAGGGCATTTTGGGAACATCCAAAACCCTACTTTCATTTATCTAGTGTGCAGCCAAGAGAAAGAAAAAGTTAGCCATTTTTTTAGATTAGTTGGTTAGATTTGAAAGCTTCTCTCTCTAGAAACTTCACAAGAACACACGATTAGTGTGCGGTCTTGATGTAAATAGCATCATTTGGAGAGGATTTCACGTAAAGTCTTGGCTCTAAGGACTTGTTTTGTAAGGAAAGCTTGGAGCTTTGGCTTGGAATATCAAAGGGGAGTACTATTTGTATTTCTTTGTTTAATTCCATGCTATAATTCATTTTTGTGATGTTCTTATTAGTGTTGATATGCTAAATTGCTAGTGCCCTTAAAGACTGGTTGTTGGTTGTTGAATTGTTGTGCTTTTATGTGGATTTATGTTGTGGATAATCAAGAATTAGGAACTACAAGCTAATCTAACATTCCATACTAGTAATGCTTAAGGTAGATTAGATTGTGGGTAGTAGATTAGTGGAGATGTGCTAGCCTTTTCTTGCCTCCGCCATAAAGGGGGAATTGGTTAGGACATTAATATACTGGTGTAGGGTTGGTGAATTCGGGTAGCATAAACTAATTTAGACCTTGCTTCGGCCATAAAGGAAGGAATAGATTAGGGAGTGACATTCGAAAGAGTGACTAGGTTTGGACATTAACAAACTCATTAATAGGAATAGGCAAAATATCAAGTGGAGTTAATGGATTAAATCCGTAAACAACTTCAAAAGGTGAACAATTAGTAGAACTATGCAAAGTCCTATTATATGCAAGCTCAATATGAGGTAAACAACTTTCCCAATTCTTTAAGTTCTTTTGAATAATGGCATGAAGTAAGGTAGATAAAGTGCGATTAACTACTTCAGTTTGTCCATTAGTTTGTGGATGTGCAATAGTAGAAAACAACAATTTAGTGCCTAACTTATTCCATAAAGTACGCCAAAAAATGAGACAAGAATTTAACATCCCTATCACTAACAATACTTTGTGGAATGCCATGCAATCTAACAACTTCCTTAAAGAATAAATCAGCAATATGTGTAGCATCATTATACTTAGAACATGCAATAAAGTGTGACATTTTGCTAAATCTATCCATTACAGCAAATATGCTATCATGACCAGCGTGACCTAGGCAAACCAAGTACAAAATCCATAGAAATATCAATCCAAGGATGACTAGGAACAGGCAAATGTGTATACAAACCATGAGGCATCACTTTCGATTTTGATTGTTTACACACAATGCATTTATCACAAACACTTTTAACATCTTTAATCATATTAGGCCAATAAAAGTGTTCATTTAAAACAGCAAGTGTTTTAGCAATTCCAAAGTGCCCCATTAACCCTCCCCTATGGGTTTCTTTAATAAGTAAATCATGAATGGAACATGAGGGTATGCATAATTTATCTTTCTTAAACAAAAATCCATCATGCATATAGTAATCACCATTCGGCTCTATCACACATTGATCATAGGTGGCATGAAAATCATGATCATTGTTGTACAAATCTTTAATCAAATCAAAACCAAGTAACTTAGCATGCAAATAGGTGAATAATGTGTATCTCCTAGATAATGCATCAGCTACAACATTTTCTTTACCAGATTTATATTTGATCACATATGGAAAAGATTCAATAAATTCTAACCACTAAGCATGCCTCTTATTTAATTTACCTTGAGTTTTCAAGAATTTAAGGCTTTCATGATCAGAATGAATAACGAACTCTTTAGGCCATAGATAATGTTGCCAAACCTGTAATGATCTTACCAAAGCATACAACTCCTTGTCATAAGTTGCATACTTCATGGCTGCTCCCATTAAGCTTTTCACTAAAGTAAGACACCGGCTTTGATTCCTGCATCAAAACAGCACCAATACCTATCCCGGAGGCATCACAGTGTATCTCAAAAGCTTTATGAAAATTTGGTAATACAAGTAGAGGGGCGTGAGTCAATTTGTTCTTTAATGTGTTAAAAGCATTTTCATGTTCTTCTTTCCATTCGAAAGTGACATTCTTTTTAACTAGTTCATTTAAAGGTGTAGCTATAGAAGTAAATTCTTTAACAAACCTTCTATAAAAACTTGCTAAACCATGAAAACTTCTAACATCACTAGCATTTTTAGGTCTTGGCCAATCCATGATTGCCTTGACTTTTGATTCATCAACAGAAATACCTTGAGAACTAACAACATAACCCAAAAAGATAATTGATTCCATGCAAAAAGAACACTTTTTAAGGTTAGCATATAATTTGTTCTCACGTAATATAGCAAACACGGATTTAAGATGCCCAACATGTTCATCAAGTGATTTGCTATAAATAAGGATGTCATCAAAATATACTACAACAAATTTACCAATGAAGTGGCAAAAAACGTGACTCATAAGCCTCATAAAAGTACTAGGTGCATTAGTTAGACCAAAAGACATGACTAACTATTCATAAAAACCATACTTTGTTTTAAAGGCTGTTTTCCATTCATCACCTTCTTTCATTCTAATTTGATAGTAGCCACTTTTCAAATCAATCTTGGTAAAAATACAAGACCATGCAATTCATCAAGCATATTATCTAATATAGGAATTGGATGTCTATACTTAATAGTGATTTTATTAATAGCACGGTAATCAACACACATTCTCCAAGATTCATCCTTTTTAGGGACCAAGAGACGTTGAATCTCTTTTGTTTCCTTAGGGTTTGCTCTATAAGCTGGGCGGTTCAGGATTTGCGCCCCAGGCACAAAATCTATTTGATGTTCAATGCTTCGAATAGGTGTTAACCCTATTGGTAAGTCCTCAGGAAGCACATCTCCATATTCCTGCAAAAGAGATAAAACAACACTAGGCAAAGAAGAAAGGTGATCACTATCAATAATAAGTATATATTTGCAATAAAACAAATATATTGGTTGCCTATATAGTATTGCACTATTAATATCACTCATAGAAGCAAAATAACAAGACCTAGAACAAGTTACATTAGCACTAGGTACAATTTCTCGACCTATACTATTGTTTACAAGCTTTTGTTTCTCTTTCTCACTCTTTTCTTTTGCTTCTTCATCACGTAAGTTACTACAAGCTTTTACAAGTCTTGCTTGGTCTTGAAAGACTTGGGATGGAAGTAAAGCTTTAAGATGGAATCGTTTGCCTTGATGTTCCAAATTGTAGTAATTCTTCTTGGCATAATAAATCACATCTCTATTAAATTGCCAAGGTCTTCCAAGAAGGATGTGACCGGCCTCTATTGGAACAGCATCAGATAAAATTTTATCAACATATTTATCAATTTTAAATGGTACCTTTAATTGTTTAGTAATTCTAGTCTCGGCGGAGTTGTTGAACCATTGAAGTCGATATGCTTTGGATGTTTGAAACAAGATAAATTCATCCTCTTGACAAGTAGAGTACTTACCACATTAGTGCAACTTCCACTATCAATGACCACACTACAAATTTTATCTTTAACCATACAATGTATATGAAAGGTGTTTTCACGTTGAATCAAATCATCATTAACTTGTGGTTGTGCATTAAGAAGACGGCGAGTAACCAAACAATAATTTCCAACACCATATGTTTCATGAGATTCACTTTCCTCACTTTCATATTTTTCCTCAAGTTCGGGCATGTCAATGCATTCATCATCATCATTATCATTATCATTATCACTTACCACATCTCAATTGTCATTAATAAACATCAACTTACGAGTAGGACAATTGGATTGAATGTGACCGTAGCCTTGACATTTAAAGCATCGAATATCCCTCAACCTTTGTGTAGGTTGTGATGCCATTTGGCAGGTGGTAGGAGCAGCCTTAGGGACTGATTTTGGTACGTTGGATGGTACACTTGAGGGCTAATTAGAAGTGAACGTCCGCGGTTTTGATGGTAGAGTGAAAGGAGTAGTGTTCAGTTTTGAATCTCTCATCCAAGGCGGTTGTGGTTGTGTGAAAGGTTGACTAGCTCGGCCCTTTCCCTTCATGTGTCTTTCAATATTAATAGCTTTATGAACTAGCTCATTAATTTCAACATAACTTTGAAGATCAACATGATAAGCCAATTCGGAATTCATACCTCGAAGAAACCTTTCAATTGTGGAATCGGAATCTTCTTGAACATTAGCTTTAAACATAAGTGTTTCCATCTCATGGTAGTACTCCTCAACGGTACAGCTTCCTTGTACAAGAGAGTGCAATTTTCAGTTGAGTTCACGGTTATAATGTGAAGGCACATATTTCTTCCTCATGAGAACTTTTATTTGGCTCCATGTCTTAATTAGTCTTTCGCCATCTTGGCCTCTAGTTTTTATTACCTCATCCCACCATAAACTAGCATAATCCCTGAGATGCATGAAGGCTAGGCGATATCTCTTATCCTCGAGATAATTGTTGCCTTCAAAAAGATGATCTAGGTCTCGAACCCAATCAAAATATGCTTCGGGATCTTCTTTTTCATGAAAAGTAGGTAATATCAGTTTAAAAGTACCAATAGACAAGTCGGATGTTTTTCCACTTTTGGTAGATCCAATGTATTCCTCCTCCTCATTATCGGATGCAACTTCATCAAAATCAATTTATCTTGAGGTGGAATTCTTAGTGGTAGGACGCTTGGATGCCGAAGCCAAGCTGTCAATTTGAATTTGCATCTTTTGAAGCATATCATAAAGCATGTCATCAATCTTTCATCCGGATTGTGATAGGTTTTTTCACCTTCCATTGTACCTGTAATGCTACTGAACACAACAAGAAAATAGGATATTTCCTCACGGGTTCTCACTTTGGGGAGTAGGTACACACCACTCTTTAGAAGTGGTTTTCCTCTTGTATACTCTAACTACTCATTTTTTAATGGAGCACCTATTCTATATTAGACCTATCAATTCGTTGATTAAAGGAACAATTCTCAACTAAGAAGTTCAATCAATCAAGACAAACATAAGATAAATCAAATAGAGTCAATTTAGGTATGAAATCGTAAAGAGTTTTTGAGATCACGCATGGGTATAATTTGATTTAGCTTAGAAAACTATTGAAAACAGAATCTAGAGTCAATAACAAGAAAATGACAACTTGAATCACTTAAATCAGAGTTATAACAAAAAAGCTATGGCAATTTCAATTTTGGTGGTTTTCAAAGAACAGATCAAGAACACTTAGTTCTTTTTAAGGCTACGAATTTTTGTATTGTATTGGTCCGATTTTTTTTTGAATTGGGCTCTTTTTCTTTGACGTTGAGCTTTGGCTCTCTCTCTCTTTTTTAACATCGCCATTTTTTTTCGGAAACTAGGGTTTTAAGGCAATAACCTAGAACTTAGGGTTTTAAGGGTTTAAGACAAAACCTAGGATTTTGTTTTGTCTTATGTTATCTTACCCTTAAGAATTTAGCCACAAATAGCTAACCAGATCTCACCAAAATTTTAAATTTGAATATTCCACAAAAACAAGATCTTCAAGATTTATGCAAAGACTCAAGATTGTAGTTCAAGATTTCAATTTTGAGCAATTTTCGAAATTCAAGAAAAACCAAGAACTTCAAGAAAACTATCAAGAACTAATCTTTTCAAGATGAAACAAAACTTGACTAAAGAAGATGGACTCTAGAATCATAATAGAAACTATAGCAACAAGAATGAATCAAAACGAATATGAAACAAGAAAGATAGGAATTTTGGACCAAAATCCAAAACCCTAACCCTAACGATTTTGAAGTTTTGAATTCAAACCTATAGCATGCAATTCCTATGCGGTTTCCAACACAAAATTGACACCAAAAATGAGCAAAATGTTGACAAGAAAAGACTACAAGAATGAAGCAAAAACAGCACGAAAACATCGCAAAAAGAACAAGCTAACTTGGGACGATTTTGACGAAAGTTTTTAGCAAGAAACTAAATGAATTTAATACGACTTTAGCACTATGAATTTGAAGAAAATAATGCAGAATATGACACGAAGAAAACAATAGCAAGAAGACTCTAGGACAGCAGCAAGTAGAACGTAAAACAGCAAGACAATAAGACACACGAAAATTCGAAAAAAAAATCCGAGAAGAAAATAAGACAACAAAAACGAAATAGATAACCTGAATTTTGAAGCAACAACCTTTGCTCTGATACCAATTGATACGAGTGGGCGAGGCTTGGAATCTTGGACCACCGAATCTCCACACTCTTTTGGACCGTGTTGCACGAATTAATTCAACAAGAACACAAACAAAACAAATTGGTGGAAATAGAATCAAAGGAAACGCACAAGATTTGATGTTAAGCCAATCAAACCCCTTACGTTATTACAAACAAGATTAATCAATCTCATGTAATCAAGAGATTAACTACCTAGTTCGGCTTGTTCCTGAAATCAAGAACGGTTAGGCTAATCCTATAGCTCCTCACTAAAGGCTTCGTAGGATTTTTAAAACACAAAGTGTTTTCAACTTTTTCAAGGCAAAAATTTTATCATTCAACTTATGAAAAATGTTACAATAAAGGTCTACTTAAATAGGTAAGAATTTTGCCAAGTATTTAGGAAACCCTAGTGAAAGCCAATTACAACTTGACTTCTTAATTAACTAACTAACTAACTAGTTTCCTAAAACAAAACACAAAAGAAAACACGCCTAAAGCTAAAAAGACGGACATAGTTTTGTCCTTAAAGCAACGCCTAAAACTCCTAAATTTTAGGAAATTACTTTCCTAAACTTTCCTGAAAAGTAGGAAGTTACTTTCTAAAACAATTACTTTCTATTATCATGCAAGATAATTGGGCCAAGTAATTAAATAACTAACAAACAAAATTATAAGCCCAAATTAATGTTTAATGGACTTAATTTATTACAAAGAAAATAAATCCTATTTACTTAACAAGGCATGAATCCAAGATGGGAAAAGTTCAAGCACGCCATCGTAGTCTTCAATGTAATCCAAGAACACTTCTTCAAGGTAGAATTTCCTTAAGCTCCAATGTAGAACTCTTAGAAACTTCTTCATTAATTGTAATGCAAGAAACGTTCCAAACAACTTCATGTTGAGATGGTGATGGTGATAACGCCAAGTGTTCTCTAAAATTGTCTAAACCTTCACAATGTGTCGCCAATAATACATGCAAGGAGGATTTCATCCTCTTTCTCCTTGATCTTGTCATTGGTCCATTAAGATTCTCCAATGGATCATGTAAAGTCGGCTTTGGCACCATGGACATAGTTGGATTGCTATCAATTTGGTAGTTGGCCTTTATCACGGGTTGCAGTTTAATTAATAATTCGAACTTGTCTCTGTCAAAGAAAGTGGATAATTAATGAGTTTTAACGTAAGTATGCCTGTTAAGGTGACCTAGGGCCATTCCATGAGAATAATCTTTTACCCCATGTAAATCAATCATCATAACTCAACACAAGGTTGTTAGATCACTAGATAGAGTTTCCCATAACACAATTCAAGAGCACCATTCTCTCTCAATTTGAATTCCTTACTTACTCTCTGTTATTACATCTTCACTTGATTGTTTATTGAACTAAGCATTTAACTGTTTTTTTTCAAGATTTTTGAACATTTCACATCATCTAGGTAGTGTACCTCTCTGTGGAATCGATACTTTACTCACCCTTCTACAAGGTGGGGTAAGACTATAAATTTATTTGTAGTCTCAAAACACACCAAACATGCACTCATTAGACAAGTTGGCGACATACCAGGGATAAAGTAGCAAGCCATCCTTTAATCTTACAAGCACCCCGTTTGTGATACGGTTGGTCAAGGCTTGGAATCCTGGACCACCAATCCACACTCTTTGGATTGTTGTTGGCTAGCAAATTTGAACAACACAAACACGAAAACAAACAACAAAAAGGCAGAATAGAGATATGAAATGAAAAGGTTGATGTTAAGCCAATCAAACCCTAACGTTATTACAAAATAATCAACCTAGCTAATGTACTCAATAGCAAAATTAATTAGTTTGGCTGTTCCTGATCTCAAGAACAGATAGGCTAAACCTATAGCTCCTCACTAAAGGTTTCGCGCGGGGTTTTTGCAAACACAAAGTGTTTAACTTTAGCAAGGCTAAAATTTTTTCAATATCTTCTATCAAAAAACGTTTAAGGCCTTTCCTTTAATTAGGAAATAATTCGGCCAACTCAAAATAGGAAACCCTAGTGAAAGCTAATTACAACTTGACTTCTTAACTAACTAACTAATCCAATTTTAGGAAACTTTCCAAATTAGATTAGGAAACTAATAACTACTTGTTTTCCCTAAAAAATAGGAAGCTCCTAAAATGTAGGAACACTCCTAAAAAGTAGGACAAAGACATGGTTTTGACCTTAAAGAGGCAAAACACGTTTTTGCTTTAAGCTCCTACAAAATAGCCTTCCTCCTAAAAAGTAGGAGATTACTTTCTAAAAGAATTACTTCCCATTATCATGCAAGATAGTTGGGCCAAGTAATTAACTACTTATGAACGAAAATATTAAGCCCAAATTAATGTTTAATGGACTTAATTTATTACAAGATAAATAAAAATTAATTATTTAACAATGGCGTGGTCCAAAGATAAAAGTCCAAGCATGCCATCTTGGTCTTCAATAGGTCCATGAAATTCGCGACGGTAATCTGCCAGAATTACGTCGTTTATCTTGGTAGGCCTGTTCAATGATGATAACGACAGAATCTCGTAAAACTTAAAACATAAAAGTTTTAGCTCTATCCCTTAGCTTTCCAACTATATGATTTGTCACAAATTAATGGAATGAATATCACGAACCACTTGATTATTGACCACCCAAATAATTGGCTTTCTAGTTTCGTATCATACTCCCTTTCTTGGAGAAGATTCCACCTCGAATCTTGTATGATTGTTGTGAGACCAAGTAAATCATAACCTACATGATCTGTTAGACAACAAGAAGAACCAAATACAACATTATCTCCAACGGCTTTTGATATCTCTTCTTTGCCTTTTTCATCAAGATTCACTTCTAGGCTTTTTCCACTCACAACAACAACCTCACCTTTTATATGTTCGTCATTGGGTATTATATTCTCACACATATTAACAATATTCAATACATCAAAAGAAATCAAATATTTTTGAGAAGTTTCTTCAAGTGGATTAATTGGAATTATCACATCTTCTTGATCCTCCATGACATTATCAATTTGAACCATATCAACCTTCAAAGGTGTTATATCTCCAAGACAATTTAAAGGAAAAGATGAATCCTTTACCTCATCACACACATTCTCTATGTTAATGGTTCAAGATCCACTAGAAGTTCATCCTTCAGCTCATCATACCAATGAGGGCATTGGATTGCAGTATGCCCAACTCCTAAACACCTCAATCATTTAACAACACGAACTTTGGGAGTTTGTATAGAAGTTGATTTTACTGATGTGGTTTACTCAATAGCCTTTTTCTGTTGCTCATCAATTCAAACTTTTTCTTCCAACAATTCATGTGCTTCATAGTCATTCCTAGATCTTAGAAGCATCACTTTAAGCTCCTATATAGTTTGCAGCAAATCGCGACAAGCCTTTTGAAACCTTTTACTTTGAAAAGCCATAATTGATGAATAGAGGTATATGTTTGTTGGAACAAAATTTCACTAGACTTGAGAAGATGATTTAAGAAGATACAGAAGACACAAAGAATCAAGAACAATCAAAAGATCGAAACTTGATGACACAAAAACGTAAAGAAGACTCAAAGACTATTTTTTTTTCACGAATAATTTATGGAATGGGATGGACCAAATAAATTTTGTCCCTAATAGTATTTAAAACAAGGAACACACTGCAAACAACAGAATCAAATTCCGAGTTAAAAAGAAAAAGTTATAGTCAATCTGATATTTACCCGGAACAAAATAAAGACTAAAAGAAGACTGATTTTTTTTTCGATTTTTGGTTGACACTTTTTGAACATAAAAATTATGTCCAGTAACTGCAAGACTCAAGGATCACAACGCAAAAAACGAAACTCAATTTCGACTCCAAACGAATAAGATATGAGCAAAACAATATTGTCCTGATCAAAATAAAAACAAAAATTTACCTACGAGTAAAACCTGAATTTTGATGCAACAAACGTGAGCTCTGATACCAATTGATATGGTTGGTCGAGGCTCGGAATCCTGGACCACCAATCCACACTCTTTGAATCATTGTTGGCTAGCAAATCTGAACAACACAAACACGAAAACAAAACAACAAAAAGGCGGAATAGAGATATCAAACGAAAAGGTTGATGTTAAGCCAATCAAACCCTAATGTTATTACAAAATAATCAACTGATAAGTCGGGTTAGTACCGACTTATTTGATTTTATTCCTTGAGCCTTTGTATACAAATCTAGTGAAAAGAGTGCTTTGTGAATGACTTTTGTGTAGGAATGTTCATAATCTTACAATTGTGGAAAATGTCTAAGTGTTGTGTAAATGCTATGTAAATTGATATGATTGTTGCATGAATTGGAAGCAAGCACACACTTAGGAACAATCACCTCACAAGAGTCTCAAGCACTACATGAAGTCCCAACACAGACAAGCACAAACAATTCACAAAGCACACTTGAACACATGGGGTGCACTGAAATTCTTATTCGGCATAATGGAAAACGAACTTCAAATGCGTATATCTCTCTCAATACTCACCCAAATGATGAGACCTAGGATGTTTTAAAAATCTCTTTGAGTGTGCTTCATTTCGTATGTTTACCGTGTCTTCCAATTCAGTAGGCATATATGAGAAACGGGGGTTCTTTCTAAGCACTCATCCAATAGTTAGGTCACTGACACATTTTGGGAGAACACTTGTATCTTGAGCTACAGACCTCCAAAGTTGATGATTCTTGAACCTACGGAAATCCAAGAGAGAGATATACAATTATTATGTTTACCACAAAATCCAATTCTCAACCAAAAACCTTCAAAACTCCACAACACTACGCATGCTCAGCACAGCGCGCGCGCACAGCCGCGAGCGCACAAGCACAACACGGTGCGGGCGCCATGGTGCACCACACAGCACACGCGCACAGCATTGCCACAGTTTACGAAAATGGTCATAACTTCCTCATTTTAGCTCCGAATTGAGTGATTCAAAAGGCTATAGTTAGCTAAGAGTCTTGGCTACAACTTTGGTGCTTTAGGTTTGCTCAAAATTGAAGTGAATCGGGGGCTAAATGGGGGAGAAAGTCGAAGCTTGTGCAATCGCTCATCACATGCACACAAAAATCAACACATAAGGCGGGCGCACATGGCGCCCGCCACAACACACACATTCACTCGCACACCTGCACTCTTTCACACACCTTCACGCTCACTTTCATGCATTCATTTGCACACTTGCACAATTCATGCATGAACACTCACATCTTCCTACTTCACAACTCACAGCACTCACACTTGCATTATTCTCACAACACGCACAACATTCACAAGTCCACACACTAACACACAAGCACACCACGGACCTCCTAGTCTTCATGAAGGTCCACAACTATTCATATAACACACTTAGCATGCACAAACACTTCACACACGCGCACAATACTTGGCGGTCGCACTGTGTGACCGCCACACACATGGTGCGCCCGCCTCACACACGCACACACACAACACGGCAGGCGCACACGGCGCCCGCCACTTGGGCGACCGCCACTCACACGGAGGGCGTACCACGCGCCCGCCACACTCTCAGCACACACGTTGCACAGTTTGCACATTTTATCCTTTCTTTCATATTTTTCCTTTGTTACATTTTTAGTTAGGAATTCTTTCATACATTTTGTATACAGTACACTCCACGCTTGCTCCACGCACATTTAGCAAACACTGCATCCAATATGTTTGATATTTTGCCTTGCCACTCTTATTTGTTAAGTACACGTGTCTTCACTAAATTCTTGGCTTATATCCACAGGGACACGCGTCAACATCCAGGCATGCAAAGGGAAACTTCCAGGAAGCTCACTTGGACAAGCCATCTAGGAGAAACTATAAAAGCTCAAAAGAAGGAGGGAGGGAGGCGGCTGCACAACACAACACAACATAGCATTCTTAGATTAGGGTTCATAGTTTAGCTTAGGATTTTCTCTCTCCTTTTCCTTCTTTAGATCATACTGTCTTGAGAATCAATTGTGTGGATCTTTATCTTATTTGAGACATTCGTATTGCACATCATGTGTTTGATATTGTTTCATATATCTCGTTGATGCTTTATTCCAATGATTACTCACTCACGCCTAGGCCCTTCATATGACTTGCAGTACCACTGAGGTCAATCTAGTGCTATCAATGGAAATTGAAATAACATCACTAAAATAGGGAACAACTTGGATGAGTCCTATGATCTGTGTAAGGATGCAACGTCAATTGTGTAGTACCACTGACAATTGAAGTTAATATAATGGAAAGACTTAGGATTGTTTGAACATTAGAACTCGGACTTTGGTTGACTGTCTTGTCCAAGAGAGTTGGGGTTCTAGTGTCGGATAGGGATCGGGAATTAGGAAGCCGAGCCTAGGTCTTGCCTTACCAAGGGAAGATGAGAGGAGCATGGTGAATTAGGATTGTGAGTCTTATAAGGAGATCAACCATAAGCTCACTAGAAGGTCGACCCCCTCATTCATGCTTTTACACAAGTCAATGATAATAGGCTGAGATCCATAACAATTGGTTCATCCTCAAGGCAGTGCTTGCATACTAACCTTGCATTTCTCATTTTTGCATTCATATTGTCTTGCATTTGTCCCATTTGCTTTGGTTTCTTGAACAAGTGATCTCTTGACATCCAAACCTTCCCTGTGGATACGATCCCACTTGCCACCTCTACATTAGTTGAGTAAGTTTGGGTATTTGACGAGGTCGAGCGACCGACCTCCGCTCATCAACCTAGCTAATGTACTCAATAAGTAAATTAATTAGTTTGGCTGTTCCTGATCTCAAGAACGGATATGCTAAACCTATAGCTCATCACAAAAGGCTTCGCGGGGTTTTTGCAAACACAAAGTGTTTAACTTTAGCAAAGCTAAATTTTTTTTCAATATCTTCTATCAAAAAACGTTTAAGGCCTTTCCTTTAATTAGGAAATAATTCAGCCAACTCGAAATAGGAAACCCTAGTGAAAGCCAATTACAACTTGACTTCTTAACTAACTAACCAATCCAATTTTAGGAAACTTTCCAAATTGGATTAGGAAACTAATAACTACTTGTTTTCCCCAAAACATAGGAAGCTCCTAAAATGTAGGAACACTCCTAAAAAGTAGGACAAGGACGCGGTTTTGACCTTAAAGAGGCAAAACACATTTTTGCTTTAAGCTCCTGCAAAATAGCCTTCCTTATAAAAAGTAAGAGATTACTTTCTAAAAGAATTACTTCCCATTATCATGCAAGATAGTTGGGCCAAGTAATTAACTACTTATGAAGGAAAATATTAAGCACAAATTAATGTTTAATGGACTTAATTTATTACAAGATAAATAAAACATAATTAGTTAACAATGGCGTAGTCCAAAGATAAAAGTCCAAACACGCCATCTTGGTCTTCAATAGGTCCATGAAATTCGCGACGGTAATCTGCCAGAATCACGACATTCGTCTTGGTAGGCTCGTTCAACGATGATAACTTCAGAATCTCGTAAAACTTAAAACATAAAAGATTTAGCTCTATCCCTCTTCCAACTATATAATTCATCACAAATTAATGGAATGAATATCACGAACCAGTTGCTTATTGACCACCCAAATAATAGGCTTTCTAGTTTCGTATCAGTTTGCATCATCATTTTGTGTGTATGAGTCACTAGTCAACACGTAGGTATGAAGGTACTACTTTTTGTATGCGACCATCAAGGTCCAACCGCAATTTTGGATGTAGAAATGTCACAAGTAGAATTTGTTGATGTATGCAATAATTGGTTAACAGGAAGAACCATAGTTTTGACTTTTGATTGGTCAACATCTTTATATTTTTCATGTTTAGTTCTTATTTTACAAGTTTTCTCTCATCTGTGATGATGTCTTTGGCTAAAACGTTCCTCAACAAAAACATGTTTTCATTTTGGGCCTATCTCCTAAATATTATCTGGAAAAATAATTTTCCCTAAATAGGCCGAATCTATACAATGCTTTATATGTATGAAATTATTAATTTGAAATGTAAAGAAATATATATTTTATAACATTGCAGTAAATTAGATAAATATTTTGTTTATCTTGACATTAAAATATTCAGACCCATATGTTCACACATATTTAATTAATCAGATATATTTTTTTATAACAAAATTGATATAGTAAACATTTAGTAAATTCCAAATGAAATGATGTTCCTATGATAACCTAAATATTGAAAACAATTTGTTATATTTTAGTGTGTATTTAGTAATATGTATCTTTTCATACTTTTGTAACAAAGTTTAAGGAATTTTGGATATTTCTTAGATGTTCTTCACAAAGTTTGCTCATTGACTCCACATAATAAATAAAGAGTTGGATAATCTTTTTGCTTAGAGCAAAAGTTGAGCTAACATATGCAGGTTCATAAAAAGAAAATATGTATGAGATATATTTAATATCAACTTCAATATATATCAAACCAACAATAAAAATATATTTTAGACTGAAAATAAATATGCATAAATTGGAAAGAGCAACAGCAAACCTTTTACAGTGAAATTTGTAATTGCTGTGATATTAGTTTTTGTATGTTTGATTGAGAAATTGAGAGATTGAAGAAGACAGTATTTGGAATAGACAAGATGAAAAAAATGAAACATACTAAACCCATTGCATAATATATACTTCAGATTATGACAAGTACAGTAAAATGTAGGATGTTTTGCCATCTGTACAATAGGATTGAGACGTGGCCAAACAAACAAATTTACATCACATTTCAATAAATGTATAGTATTTGGAAGAGACGAGATGAAAAAAATAAAACATACTAAATGTTGTGCATAATAAATACTTTATATTATGAGAAGTAACAGTAAAATGTATGATATTTTGCCATCTGTACAATAGAAGTGAAATGTGGAAAAATAAATAAATTTACATCACATTTAAATAATATATTTATCACATATCCAAATAAATGTCAATATATGTTACTAAGAAACCTTGTATTCTCATATTAGGTCTAATTAATTTAACCTATGAAGTGAAACCATATGTAAACAAACATTCAAGGTAAAAAATAATATTTATCTCTTTAAATTATATATATAATCACTTAATCATTGAAATTTTGAATCGTTTGTTGTTTTTATATATACAAATATAATTATTTTTTATCTAAAACACCATAATAAGGATCAAATTGGAGAGAAAAAAGCTTCATTTGTAAAATCTTTGCTCAATGATCATTTTATACAAGAAAAGGTTGGACCTTTCATTAACTTATTGAAATCTAAGAGTATTTCCTTATCTTTGGATGAGTAATGTTGGATATTTTCAATATTGAAAGTGTCAAAGAAATAAAGATATGAAAAACTGAATATTGTTGAAATTTTTTTGACATCGAGGTGTGGAGAAATTCCCACGTCGCGACGTGGCTTACTGTGAAGTGATTCTAATTTGTCTAGAATTGGACATCGCGACTTGGGAAAAGTGCACGTCGTGACGTGGGAAAAAGTTGGGAAACTTCTGGATAATTACAATTAGGTAGTAATTATCATGTATTCAGGTTTATCCCAAAACAGTTATTTAGTGTGTATTAAATTAGTTATTTAGACACATTATGTTAGTTATAACTGTAACTAGCTGTCTTAATTATCAGATAGACAACTACATGAGAATCCCACTGAGAAAATAAGTTAAAGAAAAGAATCACTCAGAATAAGAAAGGAAAGACTGCATAGTTCTTTTCGGAGGAAAAAGAGTGCTCTTGCTGAACACTTCTATGGTCTTTCAGAGTGAGAAATATGTATAGTGCAATACGTATTTTTATTAATTTCAAATTATCCTAAAGAGTATTTACTCACATAATTACTGCACAATAAAGGGAGCAAATAGAATCTAAAGGAAAGTGCATTTACTGCATAATTTGAAGAGTTTGTTCTTCACTGAAAATTCATTGTAATAGATAGTGATTTATTTATTGCAATATTATGTAATTTTTTAGTAAGTATCCTTTTCTATAATAGTTAGTCTACCATTGTTGTATTCCCTTAAATTTTCCTTAAAAATTTTTAGATTATAATTTAGAATAATGGTAGAAGAAGGAAAGGGACTGATTTCCAAGATTACCAAATTGGAAATGTTGGATGAAAGCCATGCAAAAAAGATATTTAAAAAATTTCTACAGCAAGGGGCTTTTAAGACAAGATAAAGTCTATCATAAATGAAAATAAAGTACTATGTTACAAACTTAATTTAATTAGTGAAAGTACTATGTTACTTTTAATTTATGCTTGTACAAGTTGGATATGATTGTTCATTACATTGTTAAAGAGAAGTGATTGAGCTTTGTATGCTTACAAAGCTAGGAAAACTAAGAAATCAACTTCTAAAGGTACTAATGTAATGTTAAACAATTGTGATTCCAATTTTTCTTACATTTTGAAGATAGAAGTGATTTGGAAAGTTTTGAAGTTATAAATTTGAAAAACTAAATTAAATCAACTTCTAAAGGTTAAAATGTAATGTGGTCAAACCCAAGTTTGCTAAATATGTTCATTACATTTTTTAAAGGAGAAGTGATGGAAAAGTTTAAGCTTACAAAGTTGAAAACTTAATCAACTTTTAAAGATTAAAATGTAATGTACTTAAACACTTGTGAATTTATATTTGTTAAAGTATAAAGTTATGTGTTGTGTGAGATTGTGCATATATGTTAGCTAATACAAGCTAAAGCATATTGTGAATGCACAATGGTATGTCCAGACACATTGGTCTAAGACATAAAATGATGTGATCAAATGCTTATGATATTAAATCCAATACTTTATAGAGTTAAGTATTGAGATGTTGTGCATTTATGCTAGATGAAATGCACAATGGTAAGTTTAGACAAGTTGGTCTAAAACTTGATATGCTTGATAAAAAATTTGAGAAATTACCTTGAACTTTATAAAGTTTAAAGTTAATTGAAAATTTTGGAAAATCCTTAAACAAAAGGATTAATTAAGGATGCGAATATTGACAGCTTAAAGTCGTATCAGCTCAATTTTACCCTAAACACTAATGTAGAAGCGTAAGTAGGGATCGTAATCCACAGGGAAGGCGTAGGTCAAGAAAATTGAACAAAATTGTTCTTAAAGTCTGAGTTTCGGAATTTAAGTACTAGAAAGAAGGAAAATTCAACACAAAAGAACGAAAACAAAGATGGCAAAATATATCAACAAGCAAGGATGAAACAAATATCTCAGGATTCTTGTATTGGATGAACACAGGCTTAGTACATCTTATGCTATGCAATCAGTAAACAATTAGATGGCAATGGGGACCTAAATGCCTAGAAGTCCAAGCTGTGGCCAGCATGGCGACCACACCACTGCTTGATACCCCCAAATCACCATCCTCTCCCATGGCGAGGCCTGAGAATGGTGGTATAAGCTCCGCAAAGTCTCAATTTCTAAGTTAACTACTCTAACATGCAAAGTCCTAAGAACTCCATGGCGAGGTCCATCCTAGGGTTTGCATATCATCGTTGTTAACAACAGAAAGCTTCTTTAACACTTTTCCTAATGTTTCAATTCATTAACACTTCCTATGGCGAAGCTCTGAGTCTCAGAATTGATTTGATTACAGAAAACGAGTGCAAAAGACTTAAACAATCACAATTTAGTTCTCAATTCATGCAACTTCGCTAACTTTGATGAATCACTCTCAATTTAGCATGTCGACCACAACTGAAGCTTGATCCATGCAAAAAAGCTAGGAAATATGAAATTCAACATATGTTTATGCTCAATTCAAATGTGATTTCAATAGCTCAACAATTAGATCAAATTGCATAGCATACAATCTACTAAAACACGTATTCATCCATTAAGAATCCTAAGATAATCGTAGATTTAGCCAGAAAACATCTTTCTCATTTCAAAATCAATAAATTCCAACATTGATAAGCTCATTCTCACTTAATTGGAAGAATTTACCGATTAAATCGAGAGAATTGTCGATTCCTTTGTCAATTGAGAATAAGAAAGAAGAATCCAGTCCAAAATTCACAATCGGAATTGAGATTGGAGAAGAAATGTTTAGTGAGAGAAAGTAGATCTAGAGAGAGAAAATGAGAATTCTCGCTCTTTTTAAAATCAAAAGTCGGTTACAATATGTAAAAATGTGAGTAGTGAAATCCCCTCTTACATATTAGCTACCTTCCCTATATATAGAGTTGGGAAAACGTAACTAATACGCAACGTAGAATGTATCAAATATTACAAAAGTGTCCTTAAGGGAAGGAACTAAAAATCAGCCAAAAATGTCAAAAACTCCAAGTTTGAAAAAATATTCAACACTCCAGCGCCTTTGGTGTTAATTTCCAGCGCCTTCATCAACCTCAGCATCCTACATCGCGCCTTCAGGCTCAGCTTCGCGCGCCTTCGCTGCTCAAGATCCAGGTGAAGAAATCAGAATTACACCACGCCTTCAAGCCTTAACGGATCACGCCTTCAGCAACTCAGCGAGCATTCAAGAATCCAACGCTTTGAAATTCACGCCTTTCCGCCAAAGCAAACCGCGCCTTCATCAACCTGGAATTTCAGAAAATCAGGAGTTGAACACTTAGCCAATTTTTTAGAAACTCAAACACAAAGTATTTCATGGCAGCAACTTCCCACCAATATTTGATCATGATGCACTGTGAATTAAGTAAACTGTAAAACATGAAAGTTGTAACACCATGTCTTAGCTATCCATAGCCATCAGAATCACCCAATTTGGAGCTAAAACATGAAAGTTATGACCAAACTACTAAAGTGTGACAAAGCTTAAAATCCATGAAACACACTTCAACACTTTACCATTTTTCCACAACATCCAACAATTTAGCCTACGACATGTCGTAGGCTAAAAGTTCATGTTCCAGAATTGGCCTACGACATGTCGTAGGCCAAAATTTTATCACCACATTTTTGCCCACGACATGTCGTGGGAAAAAAAATCATCTCCAAGAAATGGCCTACGACAAGTCGTAGGCCATTTTTTTGTCCTCTTGAGTTTGGCCTACGACATGTCGTAGGCCAAATTCTACTTGTTTTCGGCTGCTTAGCTCTTCCTATACCAAGTTGTGTGCCTTGGTTTGTGAAGTTCATTTTACAACATGATTGGCGTGCCAAGGTGCAAATGTGTGGCATGAGTTTCATGGCAAAGTTATGGCAAGACTAATGCATAAGTGTTGTGCATAAATATTGTCAAGTTGGCATGGCTTGGCAAGATTGATTGGCAAGGCCTGGCAAGTTCTTGGCAAGGTCATGACACAATGGTTTTGGCACATTGGTTTGGCAGAGCTCGGCAAGGTCTTGGCAAGGTCTTCGCACGATGGTTGGCTGAATTGGCAACAAATATTGGGAAAGTATCCATTCCAACACAACACCCTACTTTCAAGCCAAATAAGTGTGTCTTAGCCTCTGATTCTGACTTGGTGGTGAACTTAAAAGTTCTAGATCTTCCTCTTAGTATTCCAATGGTGCAAGAAACAACACCCATGGATGCCTAAAACTCAAGTTATCATCAAAACACAAAACCGTGGCAGGCGAATAAAACCCTAAAAAACCCTAAAACCCTAATGCATGGTATTCCAAAAATAAACTCACATTTCATAGTCTTGCACACACAATTAGAAAATAGTTACAACATACGAAATGTAGTACATTCAAAGAGCTTTTCAGAACACCAAAGAACTCACCAATTGGATTAGTATTGAAAGAGATACACTCAAATGAGTTTCACACTCAAAACTGCCAAAACCCTAATTAGGCCAATTGTGCATTTTCGGTACTTTTCCTTAACACTTTTAACTCCATTTTCCACCATTTTTACTATCTTTTCACCATTTCAACATTACCAATTAACACAACACATATATGCATAAAAACACCTAAAACACCACACATTTGCACTAACACAAGTCAAAGTCCAAGAATTTAAGCACATTTTAGGGTTTTTTTCAAAACTCTCACTCACCATTCTAGCTCTTTCTAACTCTCCTCTTATCATTTAGCATCAAACACACATTTACCTCATTTTAACAACCTTTGTGGTCTTTTTCACCATTTTAGCACATCAAGTTGCGAACCACATAAATGCACAAAATAGCACATTTCACCACATAAATGTATGCAATTCAAGCCAAAAGCTAAGTGAATTAGTCTATACAAGTAGGTATAAAACCTACTTATCAAATTCCCCCACACTTGAACTTTTGCTTGCCCTCAAGCAAAGATACACACAATTTAACCCTTTTCATCACCCGTATGCAAACACTTTGTTCATTCATCCACACTGACTACATCCAAATTCATCAAAACGTTTTTTCACACACAACCTTATACTTTGATGGTTCATGGTACCTAGCTCTCAGATTTCAATACAATTATCAACTAAGGCACAATGAATAAAGACCAAAATGTCATGCGTGCAAGTGTGTGCTGAGGAACATGCACTTCATCTATTCCTTCGTTATACACCCTCTAGCTAGTCTCACATACCATTCAATACATACCAATCTCTTTGTCCACTCTTATGAACATGCAATCACAAGATCAATGGTACCTATGCGTACATTGGTACTCTATGGGACATTGCCCTTATTCTGCACATTAGTGCTGCACATTGGTGCACATATTAATGACTGAAATAATGCCTGGGTTTTATGGCTTTTTTCTCCATATTTGATTGCCAGGTTCTTATGGCTTTTTCCTTCCCAGTTTGCCAATATGGCTTTTTCTCCCATATCATTTCTTGTGCAAGCACATGTTCATAAGAATTCCAAATTGGCTAACCATGCACGAATTCTGGAGACACCAGATAAATGCATAACAAACGGAAACGAATTCATACACATTACCTCCTATGTCAATTGAGTTTTGCATGGCATATCTATCTTACTTTAGCATCGGGCCTTAGTCAGCAAAATATACCAATTTCTTCAAACTTAGTACCAAGAACAAAAAAATTTCATATGCAAGATTCAAAACAAGTTTAATGATGAATTTGGAATAAGCCAAAGTGAACTAAGAATAAAGTTTCACATACAAGGTGATAACTCATTTTCTCCATTTGATCTTTCTTATTCACTCTCTTTTTGTATTCTTCTTCCTCTTATCAAGACTAAAGGTTCAAAACATTACTAAATCGTTTTCTTCTCACCACTCATATCATAATTCAAACCCTTGCACACAACACTACTCACTTTAATTTCATTGATTCAAAATGTAGCACACAACCAAACCCGAGAGACATAACACATTAAAACCCTTACAAGTAGCAAACTACAAACTGCTTTCTAACCACTCAACAATACAATAAGAAAAACTTCACACTAAGCTCTTAACATTTTCTCCTCCATGGCATTAGCAAATCATCATAGCAACAATCTTCAAAGAGACACTTCAAATTTTACAAAGCACCACTTCACAAGATTCATCAAAGTAGAACCATTTCATTCTTCAACTTCACAAAATTCCTCACTTCAAGAAACTTCACATAATCTTCAACTCAGCATATCTCAATCAACATGAAAGTTCAGAAATCTTCAAAATCACTCCCAACTTCAAACCCCCTTCTCACAATATAACGCACCCGCATGCATAAAAAAAAAAAATTTTAATCAACACAATCAACACACAAAGCATAGCAAACACAACACACATCACACAAAATTACACCCCCTCCCCCACACTTAAATTAAATATTGTCCTCAATGTGATAAGCTAAGAAGGAGGAAGGACTCCCTGAGAGGATGATGATGGAGCTGAGGAAGAAGGAGATCCAAACGCAACTGGTGTGGAAAGAGATTGTCCATCCAAAGAGGCCGTAGCAAATGAGGGCACACCAATTGACTGTGGCACATAATGAAAAGGGCCATGCACAGGACCTTGAAGAGGTTGGCCTGATGCTATCAATGGAAACCTTGCAGCGGGTGCAAACTCTGGATTCGGTATGAATGTAAGAGTATGAGGCATAGGAGGTATACGACCAAATGTGGGTAACGGATGTAAATAAGGGCTTGCTGTCACTCCAGGTGGAAGCTCGTGCACTGTACCATTAACCATATCACATGACAGATTTGGGATCCGGTACCCTGCTAACTGTGCCGAAGTTGGAGTTGGCTTCGGGGGTCCTGAATCTGAGTGGTAATAAACCGTCATCTTGTTACACCTATCGAGCTCTCGCTGCATGCATACTTGCCTATGATATAACACTTCAAATTGCTGCTGAGCCACTGTGGATAAATCATCAAATCTATGCTCCATGTGTTCAACTTGCGATGTCCACTCCTGTTGCATATTGTCAAAACCTTCATGCATACGTTCCATCCTTTCATCTATGTTTCTCACACCATCCTGCAGCCGATCCATCCTATCCTCTATACCTGAAAAACGATTTTCAACTGAGAGCTGGAAACCCTGAATTACTCCTTGGAGAGATGCAAAATCAAAAGACTGCTGCCCTTGATCTGTAACATAAGTTGGATTTTCACTCTCCACCCGAGATGCCTCTGCACTTGAAATCCTCGCTTGCTCCAATTCCTTATCCTGTGCCAAGTATTTTAAGTAGAGTTGTTCAGGAATGGGAGACTGCATCCTCTCCCAAGCACCAAGCTGATCATCAACACCTTGTGACACACAAAGCTCCTTAATTAGTAAAGGAAAATACAGTGCTTTACTGTTCTGGGCAGTTCCATCTTTGATGCTCGCAAGGATGATTCGTCCCACGTCGATCTTGCGCTTCTTTCGGATTGCAGAAATTAAGAACAACCGATTCCGAATCACCTCGGTTCTTTGTGAACTTGGCATGAGGCGAGACAACACAAATAACAACCATATTTTCACATCACTCTTCAAGTATTCATTCCGAATATGCTTATGCTCCCCCTTTGAATTAAGCTCCCAAACTGCCCCAGGATGTGCCAACTCATTTAGCAAAGCTTCATCCAATGCCTCATTGGTTGGAAATTTGATCGGATCCTCAGGATAATCAGGTGTGCCCAAATGTGCATTGATAATCTCGCTCGTGATTTGAACCCAAATGCCTCTCATATAGACAGCTCCATCCCTCGGAAACCCTGCATTTGCGTAGTATTCTCGTGCAATGCTCACATTGCAAAACTCAGGGGCAACAGTAAGCTTCTCATGGAATTTGTAAAATTTTATCAACTTCTTAAACGGCCCTTTCTCCACACTAAACCCGCGTTCAATGTGTATATATTTCATATTGAATCCTTGTTCCCAACGTCTCATGGCATTCCTCATCAACGAACAGAGCAACCTCAGGGACTCCTTTCCGTTTCTTAGGTGTCGGAGCTGGCATCGCATATTGCGGAGGCTTCTCAAACATTTGCATATCATCTGGAAAATACTCTGGATCAGAATCAGTTTCATCGTGTGCTTGAGCTCTTCCTTTGCCCTTCTTTGAAGTTGTGGCTTTTCTTGAAGTTGAATCTTTCTTTGGTGCCATTTCTGTTAAACAAACTTCAGCTTGTCACATAATACTCAAAGCAAAACAATTTCATTAAGAACATTGCTAAACACTTGCATTTTCTTTTATAAAAACATTCTCAAAAATTGAAAACCAGCATTATAAGATTGTAAAAATCATCTAGGAAGCAAGCAGAATTAGTTCACACATAAAACATCAAAGTTGTAGTGCACTCTTTAATCGAAATTTGAGGACAAGAATCATCCATTTGAAGTCAAAATGGCCAAGTTATGGCTAAAATACCGACAGTCCCAAAAATGTTCAGATTCAGCATTTTCTCAGATTATAATTCACAACGTAAAGCACACATTGTCTCAAAATTAGATCATGCTCCACGGAAGAATTATCAAAAAGTGCCCAACAGAAGAAATATAGCCCTTCCTCTTAGCTAAAATTTCACCACTGGAATCAACACATTTGGACACTCCATTTGCAAGTTATACCCAAAATACCGAGACTTGGCAATCCTGGCAGATTCAAAATCTCACATTTCTTGATCTCACATGTACTTCACATTCAAAGAATTTTTAGTCTAGGCTCCAGCCACAATTAGCAAAAATGTACAACATAAACATTGAAAACCATCATGTTAGCTAAAAGATGCAACTGGAATTTCCTCATTTCATCATTCCTAACTCAAGTTATGCTTACAACACAGAATCATGGCAGTGCTGGAAAAATTTGAAATCGAAATGTTGAATCACCCCCACACTTATCATGCATTTATTCCCTTGGCTAATTAACATAATATCTTGCATGTTCATCATTTCATGCTCTCAACTTCATTACTTTGCATGTTTATACAACTCTCAACAATTTACAAAGCTTTAAGAAAAATGAGACATACCTTTGTGGAGAGTTAATAACAATATGCTCCTACTACCACCGCACTTGTGTGGATAACTTGTGATGTCTTGAAGCAACAAGCAATGTACTATGCATTTATAGAAAAACAAGAGATAAGAAGAACTATGCCATTCACTAAATTACTCCATCGGTCAACCAACAAGTAGAATGAATATTCCCACCAAACACTAGCAAACATTCAAGTCATTAAAAGGTGGGACCCATTCACTTTTCAATACATGTGAAGTTTCAGCTCTTTGTTTGGTAGCAATGCATTCATATCACACCAAGCAACAATGACAAAGCTATCTTATCACTTCGGTCAACACATCATGCAAACTTACAAAATAAGCTCTCAAAAAAAATCATCAAAACAAAGTCTAGCATTATTTCATTTTCACGTGAATCTTTCTTGAACTTCCACTAATTTTCTTTCATTGCATATCACTTTCCTATTCACGACTCAATAACACTCCAATTCCCACTTCAATTTTTCAGCTTTTCAGAAAATTCCATTCATGTTCATTCAATTCATGTTCAGAAATGTTCAGAAATGCAGATATCCTCATCATCAATGCAGGTGTGTGAAACTAAAATCGAAAACCATGAATCAAAAATTGTAACAATCACACAAAAATATTTACACCAACAACTCATAAAAAATTCACACTAAAACAATCACACAATCCTTTTACTTTAATACTAAACACACAAACGCAACACAATATTCAAACCTTACAAAAGCCAAATGTAACATGCTAAACATAATAACAAAATACTACACTATAATACTATTCTCAACTCCATCATGACAAACAAGACATCTTGGCGAAGCCTTCCCCCACACTTGCCTATGACACGGTCCCCGTGAAACAAAATGAAACAATCAAGAACAAAGGAACCTGGCATTCCACTGCATTACAAGCCACGAGAAAGTCGGACCAGTCTTTCCTCTTCTTGTAATTCAAGCCATTGAGGAGGTCCCAGAAGTCCTTCAGGATTTTGAGGATTAACATTTGATGTGATATCAACTCCCTTGCTACGAGCCATGGCTGTTATCTGAGCCGGAAAATACATTGGTGCAAACTCACTTCTTTGTGCCCGCCTGATAAACTCTAAGATCAATTTCCCAACATCAATAGAGAAATCATGTAAAATAGCATAAATCAATAAAACTCATTCCCTAGATGCTATATTGGTACGGTTAGTAGGAAAAATCCTGGAATTGATAAACATTAACCAGATTTTGGCCTCGGCTGTGAGTTCACTAGTAGGCACATATAAAGCCTCTTGTCGAGCATTCCTCACCCACGTAGCACCAGGTAAAGTTACTGAAGCCAACAAATGATCGGTATTCTCAGCTCTCAACAACCTACAATATGTGTTACGAGAAAAATCTTCAAGAAGATAAAGCCTATTAATACTATGGCGGGTGACCCTCAAATACTTTCCTCTCACGAACACTGAATGAACACCACTAGCTCGTGAATTAGCATAAAATTCCCTAACTATGCCCATATTCACCACAATTGAGGCTCTAGCAAAATGAGACCACGAATGTCTGAATATCACATCTTGAAATCTCCTAGAAGGCTCCTGAAATGGTCGCTCAATCCTGACTGATCTATTAGTAAAGCCATGATAAAAGTTTTCAGCAGAAGCATTAACAAAATGTGGACAAGTAGCTGGCTCAAAATCAATTACCGTCTCCTCATCAGCTGAAAAAGATGAAGAAGGAGAAGATGTGGTTCCAGAATCTTCACTAAAGATAGCATATTCAAAAGGATTCTGGTGGGGAGAATAGAAATCCATTCTTTGAAAATGAAAAAATGACTAGCAAGGGAAGCACTATAGAGAGAAAAGGAATGAGCATGCAAAACGAAGATGTGCAATTTATATTTATGACCCCTTCACTATCCAACAAACACATGTGAATGACAGGTCATAGCTTGATGTCATTTCTTCTCCATAATTGAAACCATCCAAACCAGTCATGCAGGCATGGTCACGGATTAACCAATCATGCATGAATGAACAACAATTCTTACCATCATAGCTGGTATCTTAGATGTAAATAATGTAGACTCATTGTACCTCACATGGATGGAAAAGTGAAATAGTACTCCCTGCTTCTATCAATAATGCCCAACATCCTTCTGAGATTCTACAAAAAATATACCCAAGTGATGTTATGAGATTGTGCCATAAATTGCTACTCAATACTACTCGAACTAGGATTAACAAAGAAAAGAAATCACAACAAATAAAACAAAGGAAGAAAATCAGGGTTGTCTCCCAGGAGCGCTTGGTTTAAAGTCACAGCCCGACCGTGCAACATAGCTCAATTTGAGATGATGGGGTTATCCAAGTATAGCTCATGTGGATCTCATGCCACATTAGTGCTATCCTTGTCCTGAGAAGTTAAGTAAGGCTTTAGACGATGGCCATTCACTTTCCACACATTGCCATTCTTGTCATTCAATGATTTCAATTGTCCCATAAGGTTTTACATCAACCACTCTAAAAGGACCACTCCACCTTGATTTCAATTTGGCAGGAAACAATCGAAGTTTAGAGTTATAAAGCAATACCAATTGTCCTGGAACAAAGATCTTGGATTGAAGCTTTTCATCATGGATTCTTTTAGTCCTTTCCTTGTACAACTTGGCACTCATGTAAGCATTGAATCTGAATTCATCCAGTTCATTCAACTCCAACATTCTTTTTGATTGAGCCTCAGACAGATTCATGTTCAAGGTTTGAATTGCCCAATACGCCTTATGTTCAAGTTCTACTGGCAAGTGACATTCTTTACCAAAAACCAATCGAAAAGGAGAAGCTCCAATTGGGGTTTTGTAAGCTTTCTGTATGCCCACAATGCATCATCTAGCTTCAAAGACCAATCCTTCATTCCTGGATTTACCACTTTTTCAAGAACCCTCTTGATCTCCCGATTGGAAATTTCAGCTTGACCAGAAGTTTGTGGATGGTAAGCTGTTGAAACCTTGTGAGTAACACCATATCTAGCCAACAAAGATTCAAAGAGCTTGTTACAGAAATGAGTCCCTCCATCACTTATTATAGCCCTGGGTGCTCCAAACCTGTTAAAGATGTATTTCTTCAAGAAAGCAGTTACACTCTTGGCATCGTTATGAGCTAAAGCCACAGCTTCCACCCATTTAGAAACATAATCCACTGCCACCAGAATGTACTCCATACCTCTTGATTTAGGGAAAGGCCCCATGAAATCAATTCCCCAGACATCAAAAATTTCTACTTCCAAGATGTTGTTCAAAGGCATCTCATTTCTGGAAGAGATGTTGCCAGTTCGTTGACATCGATCACATTTTCCAACCCAAATTCTGGCATCCATGAAGATATGTGGCCAATAAAACCCACATTGCAAGATTTTGAAGCCTGTCCTAGTTGATCCAAAATGACCACCACAGGGTCCTTCATGGCATGCCTTCAAGATATCCTCCTTTTCTTCTTCCTTGACACACTTTCTTATCACTTGATCACTGCAGATTTTATATAAAGAATTGTCTTCCCAGAAGTAGTATTTAGCATCACTTCTCAATCTTTTCTTCTGGTCACTGGAATAATAAGATGGAATCTGGCCAGCAACCACAAAATTGGCAATCTCAGCGAACCAAGGCAGTGTCTGTTCACCCACTTTGAATACCTGCTCATCAGGGAAGTGCTCCTTAACCAAAATGTCAGGTGAATCTTGCTCTTGAGATTCCAATCTTGACAAGTGATCTGCCACAACATTTTCTGAACCTTTCCTATCTTTAATCCCACATCGAATTCCTGCAGCAACAAAACCCATCAAATCAAACGTGGTTTTGCTTCCTTCTTTGCAAGCAGATACTTCAATGTTGCATGATCAGTATGAACAATAACCTTTGACCCCAAAAGGTAAGCACGAAATTTATCAAATGCGAAGACTACTGCTAGCATTTCCTTTTCAGTAGTTGTATAATTCATTTGGGCCTCATTCATTAGCCTGCTAGCATAATAGATAGTGTGAAACACTTTGTCCCTTCTCTGACCTAAGACAGCTCCTAAAGCATAATCACTAGCATCGCACATAATTTCAAAGGGTTCACCCCAATGGAGAGTGACTATCACGGGGGCCTCCACCAATTTCGTTTTCAAAGTGTCAAATGCTTCAACACATTCTGTTCCAAACTGAAACTTAACATCTTTTTCTAAGAGACTGCACAAGGGTCTGGCGATCTTTGAAAAATCCTTGATAAATCTTCTATAAAACCCAGCATGTCCAAAAAAGCTTCTGATACCCTTAACATTGGTAGGTGGAGGAAGTTTTGCAATGACATCTACCTTAGCTCGATCTACCTCCATCCCAGCATGAGAAATTTTATGGCCTAACACAATTCCTTCTTGAACCATGAATTGACATTTTTCCCAATTCAACACAAGGTTCGTTTCTTCACACCTCTTCAAAACCTTTGCCAAGTTCTCCAAACAACCATCAAATGTCATACCAAAGACAGAAAAATCATCATGAATATTTCAATTATTGATTCCACCATGTCGTGAAATATTGCCATCATGCACCTCTGAAAGGTAGCTGGGGCGTTGCAAAGACCAAATGGCATTCTTTTATAATCAAATGTGCCAAAAGGACAAGTGAAAGTTGTCTTATCCTGGTCCTTGGGATCAATTGCAATCTGATTATACCCAGAATATCCATCCAAAAAACAGTAGAAAAGGTAGCCAGCAATTCTATCCAACAATTGTTCCAAGAATGGAAGAGGGAAATGGTCCTTTCTAGTTACCTTATTTAGCTTCCTATAATCCATGCAAACTCGCCAAGCATTTACCACTCTTGTTGCCAGGAGTTCATTAGCCTCATTTTTTATAACCGTCACCCCTCCTTTCTTAGGGACGCACTGGACTAGACTAACCCACTCGCTGTCTGAAATTGGAAAAATTATCCCAAAGTCAAGCAATTTGATAACCTCTTTCTTCACAACTTCCATCATCTGGGGATTTAATCTTCTCTGTCTATCCCGTACTGGCACAACATTTTCCTCAAGCAAAATCTTGTGCATTCATAAACCTGGACTTATGCCTTTTATATCAGCAATTGTCCATCCAATAGCCAACTTATGTTTCCTCAAAACTTCCAAAAGCTTCTCCTCTTGCCAATCTTCAAGCTTTGAAGATATAACAACTGGCAATGTCTCATTTTCTCCCAAGAAAGCATATTTGAGATAAGGTGGAAGTGGTTTCAATTCAAGCTTTGGTGCAAACACAATGCAAGGTAAAAGCTTTTCATTCCTGCACAAATTCTCACTAGTCCTCACCTCAGTGGGAGTAAAATTTTCGTTAGCCAAAACAGTAGGTTCATTATCATGTTCCCCTACAGTTTCATGCATTTTAACTTCCACCACATCATTTTGTAATTCACAAATTGACTCTTCCAAATAACAACATTCAATGAAATCTTCAATTTCAGCAAGAATTCTCTTATCCTCATCATCTAAATCAAGTTCATAAAAAACATCCTCATAAACTCTTAACTCATCAACAATAGAAAAATCATGCATGTTATTCATATTACTCAAAGAAGAACAAGTTATAGCTTTGATAGCAAAACAAGACTCCATATTTAGAGGTTGCTTCATAGCATAGTTTACATCAAAAACCATTTCCTCATTGTTAATCCTAAACGTGACTGTCTTGTTTTTCACACCAATCAAATCATCACCAGTGGCTAGAAAAGGTCTACCAAAAATGAGAGGAACCTCAGGATCCTCTTCCATATCAAGTATAATGAAATCAATAGGCAAGGTAAATTTATCAATTCTTACCAACACATCCTCCACCAAGCCTGTAGGAGTCACCAAGGATCTATCTGCCAACTGTAGTGTCACTGCAACTGGTCAAATCCTTCCACTCAAACCCACATTTATTGCAATGGACAATGGCATCAAGATGATTCCAGCTCTAAGGTCACAGAGAGCCTTTGCAAAATATCTGGTTCCAATCTTACAAGGTATGGTACAGCTACCTGGATCCTTAGGCTTTGGAGGTAATTTGTGAACCATCCATGCTTGACTGCATTCTGATAGCATCATTGGAACTTCACATCTCAAGATTTGCTCCTTGTTTGAAATGAGATCCTTTAAATATTTAGCATATTTAGGCATGGCTGTAACCAAATCCAACAAAGGAACATTGACATTCACTTGTTTGATCATATCCAAGAAACGATTGAATTGAGGTCCCTTCTTAGCTGGAGGTTTCTTCCTTTCTGGAAATGGAGCTTGTGGAGCATAATCTGGGAAGTTGTAAGGATTGGAATTTTTGGTGATTTCATTTCCCACCCTTGCTGGTATTTCCTTCTTCTCAAACTTATTTTCATCTTGCTCACCATTCTTCTCAAGTTTCACCTCTATTTCAACTTCATCTTTTTGGTCCTCTTCTACATCATCACTCTTCTCTTCTACATGTTTGCTTCCACGCAACAATTTTCCACTCCTCAAAGTAATAGCATTGCATGCTTCTTTCCCCTTGGGATTTGGTACTGTGTCACTAGGAAGAGCTCCTTTTGGCCTCTGGTGTACAGCATTAGCAAGCTGACCAAGTTGCATCTCGATATTCTTCAAAGTGGCTTCGTGATGCTTCACAGTGGACTCCAAACCTCCAAATCTCTGTTCGTTCTTATCCATCTTTTCCATCAGCTTTTGAAGCATATCTTCCACATTTGGCTTCTTTTGTTCTGATGTGCTAGCCTGATTATCAAAACCAGGAGGTGGTTGATTCATTGCTCTCCTTGAGTCATTACCTTGATAGTAATTTCCTCCTTGGTTCTGCTGTTGATTCCAATTGCCTTGGTTTCCACCATATTGTCTGTTACCTACATTATAATTGCTCCCAGAATAGTTCCCACCATATTGGGGTTTGTTACTGTAATTGTTCACATACTGAATGGATTCAGTAGTGATTGCACATTCATCCCTGTGGTGTTCTCCCTTGCATAATCCACATGAAAGTACTGAGGCTTTTGTTTGAGTAGCCTTTAAAGTCTGCACCTGTTTGGCCAATGCTTCAAACTTAGCATTAAGTGAAGTCTCCTCATCCACATCAAGAACTCCTCTCTGTCTCCTGACATGTGGCTTTCTAGTCTCTGGAAAAAGGTATTCATCCTCAGCTATCTGGTTAAAAAGTTCACGCACTTCAGTCACAGATTTGTCTTTAAGTGCTCCATTAGCACAAGCTTTAACCATTAAAGATGATTCAGGAGTTAGGCATTTGAAGAAAGTATTTAGCTCCCTAATTTCGCCCAAGTCATGATTGGGGCATTGCCTAATCAAATCATTAAATCTCTCCCAAGCTTCTCGAAATGACTCACTGTCTTGTTGTTGGAAGTTCATAATTTCCAACCTTATCTTTTCAAGCTTAGCTGGAGGGAAGTACTTAGACAAGAACCTTTTTCTGTAGATCATCAAATGACATTCCAGCATTTGCTCCCCCAATACTCTTGAACCAATGTTTAGCCTTTCCACGCAGAGATAATGGGAACAAAATTCTGTGAACCTCACCCCTGTCAACTCTTGGAAATTTAAAAGTGCTACATAACCCAAGAAACCAATCAAGATGATCATTAGGATCCTCATTGTCAAGACCTTGGAAGAATTGGCCCTGGGTAATCATCGAGACTATTTGTGGAGGATTGTGGTAACTTTCCACATCGATGTCCTGGTGACCAAATCGATTGTCAAAATTTACTGCATAATGGTCCCCGAACCTGGGTGCTTGTACTCCTTGTGCAGCCATAGCTCTTTGCTTTGCTTGATTCCTTACAGTTTTTTCCAATTCAAGGTCCAATTCAAATTCAGGTTTTCCTCTAGATCTTACAGACCTGGGCATACACAAACAGTGACAGCAAATGATATCAAGAGAACAACCGGATCAATCTATAAACCAAACTAATACAATATGGTAAAAGCAACAGAATCACACACAGTAATGAAACAAAGTAACTAAATCAAAACAATAACACACACAATCTAAGAACAGAACAACATAGTCAACAAATTCCAGAACCGATTGCCTTCCCCGGCAACGGCGCCAAAAATTGACAGCTTAAAGTCGTATCAGCTCAATTTTACCCTAAACACTAATGTAGAAGCGTAAGTAGGGATCGTAATCAACAGGGAAGGCGTAGGTCAAGAAAATTAAACAAAATTGTTCTTAAAGTCTTAGTCTCGGAATTTAAGTACTAGAAAGAAGGAAAATTCAACACAAAAGAACGAAAATAAAGATGCAAAATATATCAACAAGCAAGGATGAAACCAATATCTCAGGATTCTTGTATTGGATGAACACAGGCTTAGTACATCTATGCTATGCAATCAGTAAACAATTAGATGCAATGGGGACCTAAATTGCCTAGAAGTCCAAGCTGTGGCCAGCATGGCGACCACGCCACTGCTTGTACCCCCAAATCACCATCCTCTCCCATGGCGAGGCCTGAGAATGGTGGTATAAGCTCCGCAAAGTCTCAATTTTCCAAGTTAACTACTCTAACATGCAAAGTCCTAAGAACTCCCATGGCGAGGTCCATCCTAGGGTTTGCATATCATCGTTGTTAACACAGAAAGCTTCTTTAACACTTTTCCTAATGTTTCAATTCATTAACACTTCCTATGGCGAAGCCTGAGTCTCAGAATTGATTTGATTACAGAAAACGAGTGCAAAGACTTAAACAATCACAATTTAGTTCTCAATTCATGCAACTTCGCTAACTTTGATGAATCACTCCTCAATTTAGCATGTCGACCACAACTGAAGCTTGATCCATGCAAAAATAGCTAGGAATTATGAAATTCAACATATGTTTATGCTCAATTCAAATGTGATTTCAATACTCAACAATTAGATCAATTGCATAACATACAATCTACTAAAACATGTATTCATCCATTAAGAATCCTAAGATATTGTAGATTTAGCCAGAAAACATCTTTCTCATTTCAAAATCAACAAATTCCAACATTGATAAGCTCATTCTCACTTAATTGGAAGAATTTACCGATTAAATCGAGAGAATTGTCGATTCCTTTGTCAATTGAGAATAAGAAAGAAGAATCCAGTCCAAAATTCACAATCGGAATTGAGAATGGAGAAGAAATGTTTAGTGAGAGAAAGTAAATCTAGAGAGAGAAAATGAGAATTCTCGCTCTTTTTAAAATCAAAAGTCGGTTACAATATGTAAAAATGTGAGTAGTGAAATCCCCTCTTACATATTAGCTACCTTCCCTATATATAGAGTTGGGAAAACGTAACTAATACGCAACGTAGAGTGTATCAAATATTACAAAAGTGTCCTTAAGGGAAGGAACTAAAAATCAGCCAAAAATGTCAAAAACTCCAAGTTTGAAAAAATATTCAACACTCCAGCGCCTTTGGTGTTAATTTTCAGCTCCTTCATCAACCTCAGCATCCTACATCGCGCCTTCAGGCTCAGCTTCGCGCGCCTTCGTTGTTGAAGATCCAGGTGAAGAAATCAGAATTACAACACGCCTTCAAGCCTTAACGGATCACGCCTTCAGCAACTCAGCGAGCATTCAAGAATCCAGCGCTTTGAAATTCACGCCTTTCCGCCAAAGCAAACCGCGCCTTCATCAACCTGGAATTTCAGAAAATCAGGAGTTGAACACTTAGCCAATTTTTTAGAAACTCAAACACAAAGTATTTCATGGCAGCAACTTCCCACCAATATTTGATCATGATGCACTGTGAATTAAGTAAAACTTAGAACATGAAAGTTGTAGCCCCATGTCTTAGCTATCCATAGCCATCCGAATCACCCAATTTGGAGCTAAAACAAGAAAGTTATAACCAAACTACTAAAGTGTGACAAAGCTTAAAATCCATGAAACACACTTCAACACTTTACCATTTTTCCACAACGTCCAACAATTTAGCCTACGACATGTCGTAGGCTAAAAGTTCATTTTCCAGAATTGGCCTACGACATGTCGTAGGTCAAAATTTTATCACCACATCATGTCGTGGGCAAAAAAATCATCTCCAAGAAATGGCCTACGACATGTCGTAGGCCATTTTTTTGTCCTCTTGAGTTTGGCCTACGACATGTCGTAGGCCAAATTCTACTTGTTTTCGGCTGCTTAGCTCTTCCTATACCAAGTTGTGTGCCTTGGTTTGTGAAGTTTATTTTGCAACATGATTGGTGTGCCAAGGTGCAAATGTGTGGCATGAGTTTCATGGCAAAGTTATGGCAAGACTAATGCATAAGTGTTGTGCATAAATGTTGTCAAGTTGGCATGGCTTGGCAAGATTGATTAGCAAGGCCTGGCAAGTTCTTGGCAAGGTCATGACACAATGGTTTTGGCACATTGGTTTGGCAGAGCTCGGCAAGGTCTTGGCATGGTCTTCGCACGATGGTTGGCCGAATTGGCAACAAATATTGGCAAAGTATCCATTCCAACACAACACCCTACTTTCAAGCCAAATAAGTGTGTCTTAGCCTCTGATTCTAACTTGGTGGTGAACTTAAAAGTTCTAGATCTTCCTCTTAGCTTTCCAATGGTGCAAGAAACAACACCATTGGATGCCTAAAACTCAAGTTATCATCAAAATACATAACCGTGGCAGGCGAATAAAACCCTAAAAATCCGAAAAGAAACTCACATTTCATAGTCTTGAACACACAATTAGAAAATAGTTACAACATAAGAAATGTAGTGCTTTCAAAGAGCTTTTCAGAAAACCAAAGAACTCACCAATTGGATTAGTATTGAAAGAGATACACTCAAATGAATTTCACACTCAAAGCTGCCAAAACCCTAATTAGGCCAATTGTGCATTTTCGGTTCCTCCACTTTTCCTTAACACTTTTAACTCCATTTTCCACCATTTTTACTATCTTTTCACCATTTCAACATTACTAATTAACACAACACATATATGCATAAAAACACCTAAAACACCACACATTTGCACTAACACAAGTCAAAGTCCAAGAATTTAAGCACATTTTAGGGTTTTCTTCAAAACTCTCACTCACCATTCTAGCTCTTTCTAACTCTTCTCTTATCATTTAGCATCAAACACACATTTACCTCATTTTAACAACCTTTGTGGTCTTTTTCACCATTTTAGCACATCAAGTTGCGAACCACATAAATGCACAAAATAGCACATTTCACCAAATAAATGTATGCAATTCAAGCCAAAAGCTAAGTGAATTAGTCTATACAAGTAGGTATAAAACCTACTTATCAAATTTGAACACATCTAAAGGGATGGAAGTCCATTTAATAAAGTCACTAATAGTGGAAACTTCAATCTAACACTAGCCACAACGTCTCCAAGATTCAATGAATAAAAGTACACTATTATAGTGATTTGAACATTACAAAATATCATCCCATAAGAGGTGTAATGTTGAGTTATCCATAAAGAGTAAGAGGTTGAAAAAAAGGTTCTTAACAAGTCTTGGAAATGCCAAAAATGGTGGAGGCATTAAGAGCTTGCCTATATGAGTGTATAATTTATGGCCTTTACAAAGTTTCATGGATTTAACTTTGTAAACACTCATGAAAGGATACGTGCAAAAGACTATGCATTAATTACCTAACTAAATCTCTATATATAGAGGACTACAAAACATAAACGACACGCACGTAAAATGACTACATTATTACAGAAATGCCACTGCACAATATCAAGAGTCCTTAAACAGCACGTGTAAGAATTCCAAGCCAGGAATCAATCTGGAGTCCAGCGCCTTCGTTAATTTGCTCCACGATTCCATTGCCTTCACCGCGCCACTGAGCCACCGAGAACCACGCCTTCCAGCACCTGCACATGTGAAGAGCAAAATCGACACTTAGAGAAATTATGGCCAGCAAATTTCACATGCCATTCAAGTGTTACATGGCGAGGTCTCGCGGCAAGACCTTGCCGTGAAACATGCTTGTGTGGCGAGACCTCTCGGCGAGGTCTTGCCGTGCAAATGTGTGCATGGCGAGGTCTCGCCGCGAGACCTCTCCATGCGTCGTGTATGATGGCGAGACCTCGCGGCGAGGTCTCGCCATGCGTAGCGTGTGTGATGCTGAGAAGTGAGTGCATGAATGTGAAGTGAAGTGTAGCATGAAGAGTGTTGTGAGCTAAGTGTTGTGAAATGAGGGTGAGAGTGAATACAAATGCAAAAGGCACTTTGCAAATGGATGAAGTGTTGAAGTGTTGATGCTTGAAACATTGCGAGAAAAGAAACATGTAATGCATCTAAAACGGAAACTACTATGTGTACACACATTCTCAAAGTAGGTAGAAGCATGAGTGAAATGTGTGTGAGTGGATTGTGATAACAAAAGAAAATGCATGAAGTGTGTGGGTGAAATGGAAGCTCGCCGCACAGTTGTGCGGCGAGGTGCGTGTGTAGGGAGAGAGCTCGCCGCATGGATCAAGCAGCGAGGTGCAAGAGCTCGCCGCATAATGCATGCAGCGAGGTGCGAGTGTGCCGCGCCTCGCCGCATGAACATGCGGCGAGGTGTGCGGGTCTGCTGCGCGTAGGAGCATGAGGCTAGAGGCTTGTGCGGGAACTCGCTGCATGCTCATGCGGCGAGGTGTGAGGTGCGCGCGCAGTGTGCGTGCACGGTGTGTGTAGGCTGCCCGCAGTGCATGTGCTATGCCAACCTCAACATGCACAAAGGACACCTTCCAAAGCCTTTTTACACCATTTTAACACATCCCATTATGCAATTCATGAACATACAACTCAACACATAATCTCAAAAACTTTACACCATTTTATGGTCATTTTCTTTATTTTAACACACCAAGTTGTAATCCACATTAATGCACAAAATCACACATAACAACATATAAATGAATGAAAAACAAGTCAAAAGCTAAGTGAAATAAGACATATAAGTTGGTATAAAACTAACTTATCAATTTCCCCCACACTTAAACTCTTGCTTGCCCTCAAGGAAGGACACAACTTCCCGCTTACTCAACTCATGTTAACCACTCACATTCAAACCATTACTCCCTTATTTACTAAGTCCATCTCTAAGTTCATCAAAACATTTTTTCACACTAAAACTCTCAAAGATTTCCCCGTTCCAAAATGTTTTAGATTTCAACACACATTATCAAACAATGCAAAATGAATAAAGACCAAAATGTCATACGTGCAAGTGTGTGCTGAGGAATACTGGCTTAGTGCCCTTCATGTATGCATAACCCTTTAATTATATCTTACGATTCACTGCATATCAATCTCCTTATCCACACTTAGGAACAAATAGCACACAAGGTCAATGGCGCACATTGGTGCTTTTCTTAGATCATTTACATTCATATTGCACTTTGGTGCTTTCTTTTGCCACACACATTGGTGTATGATTGCCTGGGTCTTGTGGCTCTTTTTTCCCACTTTTCGCATGGGTTTTATGGCTATATTTCCTCATAATCACTTGCCCAGGGTATTTCAGCTTTTCATTCCCAATGCCAAAGGCTTTTTCTCCATATCCTTTCTTGTGTAACCACTAGTTTGTATATGTCTTTAAGGGACTATATATGCAAGAACACTAAAATTTCAAGGAGATGCATCACAAAGAAAAACTCAACCAAATTACCAAATATGTTATTGAATATTTTGCATGGCATATTTATCTTACTTTAACATCATGCCTTAGCTAACAAAAATGTGCCAATTTCTTTCAAATTTAGAACCAGAAATGAAAATTTTTTTTTTCGCAGGCATTAACATAAATATTTGATGAACCAGAGGTTGAACATAGCTAATCAAAAGAACAAAGGTCCAAATGCAAAGTGATACTTTCTATTTCATAAACTTCATTGCCCACATTATCACTACACCTCTTTCATTTCATTTCACAAATTCCATATTATTAGGACATAATCACACTCCTAAAAAACTTAAAAACACTAACCAACCAAAACAGCACCACTCAACACCAAAACTTTCCATGGATAGGCACATTTTGCCACAGAAATGTCAACTACACAAAACTTGTGTTCTTAACATCACTTATTCACAAAAATTCTCAAAAAGTTCCACAAAAAAGTTAAAACAAACAATGAAAAACATAACATATTACGGGAAATAATATGCAAAAGCTCAAAATACTACAACAAAACTAAAAGTAGCATGCCTTGCATCACATAGCATAAAAATTTCATTCATGAAAGAAAAGTAAGCATATAAAGTTCAAAAGACACAAACCATAGCAAACATTCCTTCCCCCACACTTAAAACTTACATTGTCCTCAATGTAAAGTAAAGATAGGTTTAGGAGCTCCCTGGTTATGATATGTTATGAAATCCAATGTTTGCTTGGTGGAGTGTCTATGTCCATAGTTCCCTCTCACGCGTGAAAAATGTCCTACATATGGTGAAACTAAGCTTTTTATAAATCACTCACATAAGTACACTACATGTTGGTGCAAGATAAACATGACATAGAAGTAGGATGCAAGCAAAGTGTCGCACCATGACTAGGAGTCATGGTGGTGTAAAAATATGCAACTAGTAACACTAAGTGGCATATGCACAATTCATGCTTGAAATGCAAAGTAAAATGATTGTGTGCAGTATGGGAGTGGTCCATTGCTCCACTCCCCCACACTTAGCCTCATGTATGTATAGCCTACTTCCCTTTGCAAACCTCTTTCATGTGCATGTCCTGATGACAACATGAGTGGCCTAATGAGTATAATAAAATGCAAGAAAACATAAAGACAATACACGTTATTTAAGGTAAAATGAAGAAGAAGTAGTTCTGGATTTCATTAGTCTCCAGCAAGACTATATTGTGTTAAATCTCCTTCCTCAAGATTCGGGAAATCCCTCTCTGTACCAGAAAAACGCCCTTTCATAAACACTCTTTTTCCTCATGTAGGGCACTCGAAGAATATTTTGACGGAGGTGCTTAAGCTGATGCACATGGGGAGCAACCTCTATAAATTCCACTTTGAACCACTGAGGCTCCCCCATTAAAGGCACCTCATTCACTTCTTCAACCATTCTAGGCACATCGGGTACGTCTTTCACCATATTGGTCACAGTAATCCTGCAAGGCTCAACCAAGGGTTGTAGATCCATGGTCTCAACAAACCCATCAGTAAGTTCAAAAACGGAAGTATCAACAAAGCAATTTTCCACAATGTTAGCTATTTCATTAAAAAGTCTCACATCTTCATCATCTAGACTAATATGGGGAAATTCTTGAGTCTTTTCTTTGTCAACAACACAAAAAAACATTATCATCAATTAACAAGAGTATCTCACTTTGCACTTCTTGTGAGTTACAATTTAGACATTTAGATTCATTCACCATTTCAAGAGTTGGTGCCTCAACAAGAGTTTCAAACAGTGTGTTGACATTCTCATTAGCCATTACAACATTATCTTCATTCATGATATTACAATGATCACCAAGAAATGTCTCTGTATAATTCACAAATTGGTATTCAAGAGGAGAAGACTCTAATGAATGGCTATCAATATCATTTGACTCATGGAATTCCGTAAAACTAATGCAAGAGTCAGCATTGGACACACTTCCCATCTTGTCACTAAGAAACCACAAAGCTCTAATTTCATCAAGATCGAGCTCTTCACAAGAGACATCATCCTCACTCCAACAACTAAAATTGGACTCATGCAACAAAGGTTCATCAACAATGCATTTTTGTGACACAACCTCAATATTTATAGATTCTACCTCCCAGGAATGCTTTTCACCACATTCAACATTAGCTTGCATTTCAAAATGATATTCCTCAGGAGTTGGTATTCTAGAAATTAGAGGTCTACCTTGTGGATAGCTTGGTGCATATTGAATTGGTAGCTCACTTTGCTCTCTCACATTGCCCCATAATGCATCTAGTTGAGGACTCCTTTGTTGGCTTCTCAAAAACTCTTCTTCTTGAGAAAATCCCATTTCCTCATTTTGTGAGCCTCTATCAAGTCTTTCCAAAAGTTGAGAAAACATGTCCTCCACAGAGAGTCTTTGGTTTCCAATTAGATACGTCTTGTTGCTTTGTGATTGATTGTGCCATAGCACTTCATATGGTGGTGGAGAGAAGTCCCCAAACATTCTATGTGTCGGTCGTGTGTCAAAATAGTCCCCATACCACGTAGACATGTTTGGTTACTTGTGGTGTGCAATATTCCCCCTCAATTGAGTTCCAGTATCCTGCACTTGCTGATATCGAGTGTCGCACCTCGTCAATTTTATCCTAAACACTAATGTAGTAGCGTAAGTAGGGATCTTATCCACAGGGAAAAGGAGATATCAAGAATTTGGATTTTGTTCACAAAATGTCACAAAGAAAAGAGTAAAAGAAAAACAACATGCTTAACAACTAAGAGTGACAATTACAACTATGTACCAAAATCTAAATCATACAAAATTAACACAAGAAATGAAACCTGAATGCAATTAATGAATGTGAATGGATATTCTAGGAGTTTTGAGTTCTCAGTGACTTGATGCGATGCAATTGACAAGCAAATATGAACAGAGGAGATCTTAGTTCCCCGAGAACCTAACCTATAGCCGGCATGATGACCGCACTACATGCTAGTTTCCATAACACTTACCTTTCCCATGGCGAGGCCTAGATTAGTGTTATAAACTACAGAATCTCAACTTCTTAAGACAACTACTCCAACATGCAAAGCCTAGGAACTCCCATGGCGAGGCCCATCCTAAGTTTGAGTGCCTTCGTTATTATCATAGGAAGTCTCTTTTACACTTCTTCTCTAAGGTTCATTTCTTCAAAATATCCCATGGCGAGGCCAGAATCTCAGAAATGCAATGATCGGTTGAACAAGTGAGAAGACTCAAGAAATCACATTCAAGTTCTCATTTCATGTATCCTCACTAAATGATGGTGAATCTACCTCCAACTTGGCATGCCGACCACAATTGGAGTTCAAATCATCCAAGTCCAGTGCAGAAATATGAAATGTAACAAGTTCAAAGTGTAGATTCATGTGTGATTTCATACTTAGTGAATTAAGTCAATTGCAAGACATCATATCAACTGAATTAAACATTCATCCGTTCAAATCCTAGGATATCACAAGATCTAGGCAGGAAACTCCATTTTCAATTCACGATTATCAAATTGGAAGATTACACAGTTCATTTCATCAATTGGAAAGAGTTTACCAATTAAGATGTCTCAAAGCTTCCAATTCTCAAAAGGATTGTGGAATGCCTTCCCAAATGCAAGGAGATTTATAATAATCGGAAACAATCCTCAATCGGAATCCAAAATGAAATTCAAAAGCTAGAGAGAGAAGCTAGAGAGAGAAAGTAGATCTCACAAATTTATTCCCGCTCTCTCTAGATCAAAAGTTGGTTACAAATGTGAAAAGTGAATAATGGTCCAGGGATCCCTCTGGATATTAGCTACATTCTCTATATATAGAGTTATGAAAATGTAACTAATACGCAAACGTAAAACATCTAAGATATTACATTAATGCCCTTAAATAGAAGAACCAAAATCAGCTGAAAATGTGAAAATTCAAAGTTGAAGAATTCCTCCAGCATTCCAACGCCTTCAGGCTTATGCTCCAGCGCCTTCGTCTTCATCTTCAGCCCACAACGCGCCTTCAAGCCAACAAGCCCGCGTCTTCAACGGCCTCCTCACGCCTTCGTGCCAGAGACTCCCACGCCTTCAAACCGCTGCTTCGAATCCCTTGTTGGTCAGCTCCCTCCACGCCTTTACTTCGTGGGCTCCTCGCACCTTCAAACGTCTAGCACACCTCCAAGCCAACTCCAGCGCCTTTGTGCCATCCAGGATCACGCCTTCTCCGACCCTGCACACACAACACAAGATCTCAACACTTAGCCAAAATTTTGGCATGCAGCTACACAACTTACTCCACGAGATCTCGTGGAGCAAATTTTCACCATTTTTTTCTTACACGAGGTCTCGTTGAGTAAATTTCCACCATTTTTTTTTCTTCCACGAGATCTCGTGGAGTAAATTTTGGCACTTTTTCTTTGTCCACGAGATCTCGTGGAGCAATTCATTCATGGCTGCCCGTTTTGATTCCTATGCCGAGGTGTGTGTTTGGTGAAGTTTGTGTTGTGCACAAGTGGTGTGCCAAAACGTGTGCAAATGTTGTGCCATAGAGTACATGGCAAGGTGTTGCCGAGGTGCGTGGCAAAGTGTTGTGCATGTGTGCGGCCTGTGTGCACGGCGAGTGGCAAGGTCCGGTTCATGTGTGCATGGCAAAGTGTGGCAAGGAGAATGTATTCGGCAAGGTTGTGGCATGTGTGCGGCAAGGTATGTCAAGGTGTTGGCAAGGTGTTGGCAAAGTCTTGGCAAGGTGTTGGCAATGTCTTAGCAAGGTGTTGGCAAGGTGGCCAAGGTGTTGGCAAGGTGTTGGCAAGGTGTTGGCAAAGTCTTGGCAAGGTTGTGTGGTACTTGTGTGCACATATGCCACAACGGGCAAAGTATTGTTCATAACCTATGGCATCAATTTGTGTAAGATAAACAACAAATGAGTGCATCAAATCCAACTCAAGGATGCAAGGAAAACACAAGCATATATACTTGGAACTTTTTACCTCTCAAATTCTGAAAACTTACAAACCGTCACTTTCCAACCAAACTTTGGCCATGATGCATTGCGAACTGGGCAAAACCTAAAGCACGGAAGTTGTAGCCCAAGGTCTTCGCTTTCCACAGCCTTTGGAATCATCCAATTCGGAGTTAATATGAGAAAGTTATGACCGAAACACTGAGGCGTGGCAAGATTGGATTTTAAGCCTACGACATGTTGTGGAGCAAACTTCCATTCCTCTTAAATAGCCTACGACATGTCGTGGAGCAAATTTTCCTCTTCAAGAATGGCCTACGACATGTCGTAGGCCATTTTACGTCCTTCCAAGATTGGCCTACGACATGCCTTCTTCTATGCAGAATTCGTGTGTCTTCGGCTCTGAATCAGACTTCGTGGTAAACATAAACGTTTTAGAGCTTTCTCTTGGCTTTCCATTGGTTCAAGAATCAGCATCATTGGAAGTCTGTAGCTCCAGAGATGAACAATCTACCAAATTGTGGCAATATGAAATCAAAGATGAAAACCTGAAGGAACAAATGCAAAGACGCCCCCGTTTCTCCTACTTGCGCACAGATTTGGGAGAAAGTTAAAACATACGAAATGAAGTATACTCAAAGAGCTTTCCAGAACATGCAAGATCTCATCATTTGGATACGTATTGAAAGAGTTACACGCGAATGAAGTTGCACAACCCATTCTGCCCAAACCCTAAATCAAACCTAGCAAGCTCATTTCGGTTTTCATTCACCTTCCTAGTTGTTTTGACCTCTCAACCTTGCCAATTAGCATAAAACACACAATTGCCACAGTTCATCATCATTTCTGGCCTTTTTTAACCACTTTAGCGCAACCACTTGCAAACCACATTTACACACAAAACAACACAAAACACCACATAAATGTCTGAAATACAAGTCAAAAGCTAAGTGAAATAAGATATATAAGTTGGTATAAAACCCACTTATCAAATTCCCCCACACTTGAATTTTTGCTTGTCCTCAAGAAAAGACACAAAATACCATTTAAACTCAATCACAACAACATGCCACACATACACCATGCTTTGAACTTTTAATAGAAACAACTTTCCTTTCCATTTCAACTCAATTCACACTAGCTTGCCTCTAAGCAAATTTTACACGCAAAACTCATTTTCGTCACCCGTATCTAACACATTGTTCATTCATCCACAATGGCCACATCCAAGTTCGTCAAGACAGTTTTTCCACACAAGAATTCATTCCAAGGTTTCTGGCACCAAGCCTTCAGATTTTAGCACCAATTATCAACTAAGGCACGATGAATAAAGACCAACATGCCACGCGTGCAAGTGTGTGCTGAGGAACATGCACTTCATCTACTCCCTTGCTATACACCATCTAGTTGTCTCACTCATTCAATACTAGCCTATCTCCTTAGCCACTCTTATGAACATGCAGTCACAAGATCCATGGTATCCTATGCGCACACAGCTCTATGGTACATTGCCCTTATTAAGCACATTGGTGCTTCATTTGTGATACTCATTGGTACCATTGCCTGGGTTTTGTGGCTTTTTTTTTCCTTTAATCATTTGCCAGGTTCTTGTGGCTTTTTCCTTCCCAGATGCCAAAGGCTTTTTCTTCCATATCTTCTCCTATGCATGCACATGTTCATAAAAGCTTCAAGTCGACTAAACAAGCACGAACTATGGAAACTCCAGACCCATGCATATCAAGAAGAGCAAGATTTCATACACATTACCTCCTATGTCATTCGAGTTTTGCATGGCATATCTATCTTACCTTTACATCGGGCTTTAGCCAGCAAAATGCACCAAATTCTTCAAACTTAGTACCAGGAAACAAAAATTTTCACATGCAAGATCAAAAAGATTTAAGTGATGAACTTGAATTAAGCCATAGTGAACTAGGAACAATGTTTCAAATACATGTGTGATATTAACTTTATAGTCCACTCACTCTAACATTTGACTCTTTCAAAAGTTCAACACAAAATTTGTTGGGCTCTATAAATGCACTCATTGTAAACTTTGCACAACTTGTCTTCACAACACCAACGCACAACACAGCTTATGTTCAACACCATCACTTATTCAAAAAGCTTGCAAAAGTTTAAAATTTGCACAAAAATTCAAACACAACCAACACAAAAAGCTTAAACTTTGCACAAAACATGAAAAATTGCATAAAACATGAAAAACACGAAAAACACACATATACTGGAAATAGCTCAATAATGATACAACAAAATGCAAAAATTACATGCTAAGCATCACATGGGTATTAACTCAAAATGACACAACAAAACTAACATAACAGCAAAAGTCTCAAAATAACACACATTTAAACTAAAAATTGCACCACCTAGCACAAAAAAAAATTCCATTCATGCAAGATAATTCATTCATGCAGTAAGAGTAACATATAAGCTTTAAGAGACACACATCATAACAACCATTTACTCCTCCACACTTAAAGTTTACATTGTCCTCAATGTAAAGTAAAGAGAGTGTTAGGATCTCCCTGGTATATCATGAAATCCAAAGTTTGCTTGATGGAGTCTCTTTGTCCACAGTTCCTTAGTTCCTTCTTTGAATGAGAAAACATCCTACACATGGAGAATCAAAGCTTATTAGGAATTACTCACTCAAGCACACAACATGTTGGTGCAAAGTAGACATGACTTAGAACTATTATGCAAGCAAAGTGTCACACCAAGACTAGGAGGCATGGTGGTGTAAAATTAGACAACTATTAACACTAAATGGAACAAGCACAATCACGCTTGAAATGTAGATAAAATGAATCAGTGTATTGTGGGAATGGTTGATGACTTCACTCCCCCACACTTAGCCTCATATGTGCATGGCTTAATTCCCTTGCAACTTCCTTCATGTTCATGCCTCTATAACATGAGTGGCCTTGGGGAGTATAAGCAGAAATGCACAATAACATAACAATTAATTGAACCAAAAACTAAAGTAAAGGTAAAATGAAAGAAGTAGTTCTGGGTTTTGTAGTCTCCAGCTATACTTTATTTATGTAAGTTCCTTCTTCAAGAATCGGAATAACCCTCTCTGTACCAGAAAAATGATATTTCATAAGAACTCATTTTCCTCATGTAGGGCACTTGAAGAATATGTCCAATGAAGTGCTTAAGTTCATGCACATGGGGAGCTATCTCTACAAATTTAACTTTGAACCACTGAGGCTCCCCCATTGTAGGCACCTCATTTACTTCTTCTTCCATTGGAAACACATCATTTACTTCTCCCACCACACTAACCATTTCAATCCTGTGAGGCTCAACCAAGGGATCTACATCCTTGGTCTCAACAAAACCATCAGTAAGTTCAGAAATGGATTCTACAATGAAGCAATTTTCCACAATGTTAGCTATTTCGTTATAAATTTTCACATCTTCATCATCTAGACTAACACGGGGAAATTCTTGAGTCTTTTCTTTCTCAACAACACAACAAGCATTATCATCAATTAGCAAGAGTATCTCACTTTGCGTTTCTTGTGAATCACCATTTAGACACTTAGATTCATTGATCATTTCAAAAATTGGTGCCTCAACAAGAGCTTCAAACAATGTGTTAACACTCTCATTAACAAATGCAACATTATCTTCCTTTAGGAAATCACATTGATCTTCAAGAAGTGACTCTATGCAATTCCCAAAGCTATCAAGAGGAAAAACATCTAAAGCTAGGCAATCAACATCATTTGACTCATTGAATTCCATGAAATTAATGAAAGATTCAGCTTTAGACACACTTTCCAGCTTAGTAACATGGCAACTTAGAACACGAGAGTCATCACTATCAAGATCACTATAGAAGCCATCATCCTCAATGTCAAAGTGCACATATTCATGCTCAAAAGAATCAGCAACAAAGCACCCATGTACATCATCCACAAAACATATAGACTCCTCCTCCCTTAGACACTTTAAGCCACAATCAACATTAGCATGCATATCAAAATGATTGTCCTCAGGAGGTGGTGCACTAGAAATGAGAGGTGTACCTTGTGAGTGGTATTGTGTATCTAGAGTTGGTGTCTCACTTTGTTCCCATAAGTTGCTTATTAAAGCGTTGATTCGATCAAACCTTTCTTGTCGCCTTTGAAGCTCTTCTTCCAGTTGAGCAAACCTTGTTTCATTTCTAGCAATTCTCTCCAAAACTTGAGACAACATGTTTTCCAATTTTGCCTCTTCTCTCAGATAACACTCATTGCTTTGTTGTTGGTTATGCCATTGTTCTCCCTTTTGTAAGCCTCTGTCAAGTTTTTCTAGAAGTTGAGAAAACATGTACTCCACAGAAAGTCCTTGTGTCCCAATGTGATGTGAGTTGTTGCTTTGTGCTTGATTTTGCCATTGCCCTTCATATGGTGGTGGAGAGAAGTCCTCGTACCATCTAGACATGCTTGGGTACTTGTGCAATACTCAATTACAGTGAACTGCAATGTCCTGCACCTGACACAAACACACCAAAGCAGACAACAAAATACGAAAACTACAAAATGCAACAAAAGTTATCAAAATGAAACATAACAAGACTACTAAACTACACAAAGGACAAGAAAACAAAACAGAGCAAATCCAAATTCAAGAAAATCAAGCCTTTTCCCCGGCAAAGGCGCCAAAAATTGATATTGAGTGTCGCACCTCGTCAATTTTACCCTAAACACTAATGTAGTAGCGTAAGTAGGGATCGTATCCACAGGGAAAGGAGGAATCAAGAATTTGGATTTTGTTCACAAAATGTCACAAAGAAAAAGGTAAAAGAAAAACAACAGGCTTAACAACTAAGAGTGAGAATTACAACTATGTACCAAAATCTAAATCATACAAAATTAACACAAGAAATGAAACCTGAAAGCAATTAATGAATGTGAATGGATATACTAGGAGTTTTGAGTTCTCAGTGACTTGATGCGATGCAATTGACAAGCAAATATGAACAAAGGAGATCTTAGTTCCCCGAGAACCTAACCTATAGCCGGCATGATGACCGCACTACATGCTAGTTTCCATAACACTTACCTTTCCCATGGCGAGGCCTAGATTAGTGTTATAAACTACAGAATCTCAACTTCTTAAGACAACTACTCCAACATGCAAAGCCTAGGAACTCCCATGGCGAGGCCCATCCTAAGTCTGAGTGCCTTCGTTATTATCATAGGAAGTCTCTTTTACACTTCTTCTCTAAGGTTCATTTCTTCAAAACATCCCATGGCGAGGCCAGAATCTCAGAAATGCAATGATCGGTTGAACAAGTGAGAAGACTCAAGAAATCATTTCAATTCTGCAAGGCTCAACCAAGGGTTCTATATCCATGGTCTCAACAAAACCATCAGTAAATTCAAAACCACCAGTAAGTTCAAAAACAAATGACTCAAACTCACAGTTGTTCAAAATGTTAACATCTTTAGCAACTAGACTAATATCAACATTTTCATTAGCACGTTCAACATTATCTTGATTCATAATATCATAATGTTCATCAAGATATGACTCTATGTAATATATCAAGTCATCAAGAAAAGTTACATTCAGAGAATAACAATCAGCATCATCAAATATAGCATGGCACTCATTGTCATTGTCATTCAAAATGTTAACATCTTTATCATCAAAACTAACATTGGGAAATTCTTGAGGCTTTTCTTTCTCAACAACACAACAAGCATTATCATCAACTAACAAGAGTATCCACTTTGCACTTCTTGTGAGTCACCATTTAGACACTTAGATTCATTGACCATTTCAAAAATTGGTGCCTCAACCGGAGTTTCAAACAATGTGTTAACACTCTCATTAACAAATGCAACATTTTCCTCCTTTAGGAAATCACATTGATCTTCAAGAAGTGACTCTATGCAATTCACAAAGCTATCAAGAGGAAAGACATCTAAAGCAAGGCAATCAACATCATTTGACTCATTGAATTCCATGAAATTCATGCAAGATTCCACTTCAGACACATTTTCCAACTTAGTAACATGGCAACTTAGAACACGAGAGTTATCAGTATCAAGATCACTAAAGAAGCCATCATCTTCAACATTAAAGTGCACATATTTATACTCAAAAGAATCAGCAACAAAGCACTCATGTACACTATCCCCAAAACATGTAGACTCCTCCTCCTTTTGACACTTTAAGCCACAATCAAAATTAGCATGCATATCAAAATGATTGTCCTCAGGAATGAGAGGTGTACCTTGTGAGCGGTATTGTGCATCTAAAGTTGGTGTCTCAATTTGTTCCCATAGGTTGCTTATTAAAGCGTTGATTCGATCAAACCTTTCTTGTCGCCCTTGAAGCTCTTCTTCCAGTTGAGCGAACCTTGTTTCATTTCTATCAATTCTCTCCAAAACTTGAGACAACATGTTTTCCATTTTTGCCTCTTCTCTGAGATCACACTCATTGCTTTGTTGTTGGTAATACCATTTCTCTTCCTTTGGTAAGCCTCTGTCAAGTTTTTTCAGAAGTTGAGAAAACATGTTCTCCACAGGAAGCTCTTGTGTCCCAATGTGATGTGAGTTGTTGCTTTGTGCTTGATTTTGCCATTGCCCTTCATATGGTGGTGGAGAGAAGTCCTCGTACCATCTAGACATGCTTGGGTACTTGTGCAATACTCAATTACAATGAACTTCAATGTCCTGCACTTGACACAAATACACCAAAGCAGACAACAAAACACGAAAACTACAAAATGCAACAAAAGTTACCAAAATGAAAAAAATACCAAGACTACTAAACTACACAATAAAAGAAAAAAGAGCAAATCAAAGTTCAAGAAACAGCGCCTTTCCCGGCAACGGCGCCAAAAATTGACAGCTTAAAGTCGTATCAGCTCAATTTTACCCTAAACTACTAATGTAGTAGTAGTGAGAGGGATCGTATCCACAGGGAAGGGGATGGTTCCAGAACTGAAAATTTGCTCTAAAGACTTGTCACCAAACAAAACAACAAACACAGAAAATAAGAATGTAAATGCAACCAACACAGAATGTAATGTAAACAAAGGAAAATGAAATACAAATGAGGAGAAAGAAAGAAATGAATCCTAAATGCAACAAACAAGTGTGAATGGATATCCTAGGATTCTTGAGTTCTCAGTGACTTGATGAGATGCAATTGACAAGCAAATATGAACAGAGGAGATCTTAGTTCCCCGAGAACCTAACCTATAGCCGGCATGACGACCGCACTACATGCTAGATCCCATAACACTTACCTTTCCCATGGCGAGGCCTAGATTAGTGTCATAAACTATAGAATCTCAACTTCCTAAGACAACTACTCCAACATGCAAAGCCTAGGAACTCCCATGGCGAGGCCCAACCTAGTTTTGAATGCCTTCGTTATTATCATAGGAAAACTCTTTACACCTCTTCTCTAAGGTAAATTCCTTCAAAACTTCCCATGGCGAGGCCTGATTCTCAGAAATGCAATGATCGGTTTGAACAAGTGAAAAGACTCAAGAAATCGCATTCAAGTTCTCATTTCATGTATCCTCACTAAATGATAGTGAATCTACCTCCAATTTGGCATGGCGACCACAATTGGAGTTCAAATCATCTAGTCCAGTTCAGAAATATAAAATTTAACAAGTTCTACGTATAGGTTCATGTGTGATTTCATACTTAATGAATTAAGTCAATTGCAAGACATCACATCAACTAAATTAAGTCATTCATCCACTCAAACCCTAGGATATCACAAGATCTAGCCAGAAAACTCCATTTCCACTTCACGATCAACAAATTGGAAGATTACACATTTCATTTCATCAATTGGAAAGAGTTTACCAATTAAGATGTCTCAAAGCTTCCAATTCTCAAAAGGATTGTGGAATACCTTCTCAAATGCAAGGAGATTTACAATAATCGGAACAAATCCTCAATCGGAATCCAAAATGAAGTTTAAAAGCTAGAGAGAGAAACTAGAGAGAGAAAGTAGATCTTGCAAATTAATTCCCGCTCTCTCTAGATCAAAAATTGGTTACCAAATAAAATCCTTACTAATGGAATGAATAATAGTCTCCGGGATCCCTTTTACATATTAGCTACATTTCCTATATATATAGAGAATCATAAAAACGTAGCTAATACGCAACTAAAAATATCTACAAAGTTACAAGAATGCCCTAGAATGGAGGGACTAAAAATCAGCCCAAATTGTGAAAAAAAAACCGATGTTGAAGATCTTTCTCAGCAATCCAGCGCCTTCAGTAGCAAATTCCAGCGCCTTCAACAACTTTATTATTTCCATGCGCCTTCAAGCTTCCATGCTTCACGCCTTCACTGCTTCAGGACTCAGGTGCACAAATCAGACTTTTTCCACACCTTTTAGCCAAAGTTTCTCACGCCTTCATCGGCTCCGCGAAACCCAAGCAGTCGAGCCCTTACGAAATTGCGCCTTCCAGCCCCGAAGATGCACGCCTTCATCCGCCTCGCTGAACAAACCGTCACCTTCCAACCAAACTTTGGCCATGATACTTTGTGAACTGGGCAAAACCTAAAGCACAAAAGTTGTAGTCCCAAGTCTTAGCTTTCCATAGCCTTTTGAATCATCCCATTCGGAGCCCGGACGAAGAAGTTACGATAAAAATACTGAACTATGGCAGGCTGTTTGAAATTAAGCCTACGACATGTTGTAGGCAAGGGAAAAGGAGGTATCAAGAATTTGGATTCTGTTCACAAAATGTCACAAAGAAAAGAGTAAAAGAAAAACAACAGGCTTAACAACTAAGAGTGACAATTACAACTATGTACCAAAATCTAAATCATACAAAATTAACAAAAGAAATGAAACCTGAATGCAATTAATGAATGTGAATGGATATCCTAGGGTTTAAGCGGATGAATGACTTAATTTAGTTGATGTGATGTCTTGCAATTGACTTAATTCATTAAGTATAAAATCACACATGAACCTACACGTAGAACTTGTTAAATGTCATATTTCTGAACTGGACTTGATGATTTGAACTCCAATTGTGGTCGCCATGCCAAATTGGAGGTAGATTCACTATCATTTAGTGAGGATACATGAAATGAGAAATTGAATGCGATTTCTTGAGTCTTTTCACTTGTTCAAACCGATCATTGCATTTCTGAGAATCAGGCCTCGCCATGGGAAGTTTTGAAGGAATTTACCTTAGAGAAGAAGTGTAAAGAGATTTCCTATGATAATAACGAAGGCATTCAAAACTAGGTTGGGCCTCGCCATGGGAGTTCCTAGGCTTTGCATGTTGGAGTAGTTGTCTTAGAAAGTTGAGATTCTGTAGTTTATGACACTAATCTAGGCCTCGCCATGGGAAAGGTAAGTGTTATGGGATCTAGCATGTAGTGTTGTCGTCATGCCGGCTATAGGTTAGGTTCTCGGGGAACTAAGATCTCCTCTGTTCATATTTGCTTGTCAATTGCATCTCATCAAGTCACTGAGAACTCAAGAATCCTAGGATATCCATTCACACTTGTTTGTTGCATTTAGGATTCATTTCTTTCTTTCTCCTCATTTGTATTTCATTTTCCTTTGTTTACATTACATTCTGTGTTGGTTGCATTTACATTCTTATTTTCTGTGTTTGTTCTTTTGTTTGGTCACAAGTCTTTAGAGCAAATTTTCAGTTCTGGAACCATCCCCTTCCCTGTGGATACGATCCCTCTCACTACTACTACATTAGTAGTTTAGGGTAAAATTGAGCTGATACGACTTTAAGCTGTCAATTTTTGTCCTTTGTCAATTGAGAATAAGAAAGAAGAATCCAGTCCAAAATTCACAATCGGAATTGAGATTGGAGAAGAAATGTTTAGTGAGAGAAAGTAGATCTCGAGAGAGAAAATGAGAATTCTCGCTCTTCAAAATCAAAAGTCGGTTACAATCTGGAAAAATGTGAGTAGTGGTCCAGGGATCCCCCTGGATATTGGCTACATTCTCTATATATAGGGTTATGAAAATGTAACTAATACGCAAACGTAAAACATCTAAGATATTACAGGAATGCCCTTAAATAGAAGAACCAAAATCAGCTTAAAATGTGAAAATTCAAAGTTGAAGAATTCCTCCAGCATTCCAGCGCCTTCAGGCTTATGCTCCAGCGCCTTCGTCTTCATCTTCAGCCCACAACGTGCCTTCAAGCCAACAAGCCCGCGTCTTCATCGGCCTCCTCACGCCTTCGTGCCAGAGACTCCCACGCCTTCAAATCGCTGCTTTGAATCCCTTGTTAGTCAGCTCCCTCCACGCCTTTACTTCGTGGGCTCCTCGCGCCTTCAAACGTCTAGCATACCTCCAAGCCAACTCCAGCGCCTTTGTGCCATCCAGGATCACGCATTCTCCGACCCTGCACACACAACACAAGATCTCAACACTTAGCCAAAATTTTGGCATGCAGCTACACAACTTACTCCACGAGATCTCGTGGAGCAAATTTTCACCATTGTTTTCTTCCACGAGGTCTCGTTGAGTAAATTTTCACCATTTTTTTTCGTCCACGAGATCTCGTGGAATAAATTTTGGCACTTTTTCTTTGTCCACGAGATCTCGTGGAGCAATTCATTCATGGCTGCCCGTTTTGATTCTTATGCCGAGGTGTGTGTTTGGTGAAGTTTGTGTTGTGGACAAGTGGTGTGCCAAAACGTGTGCAAATGTTGTGCCAAAGAGTACATGGCAAGGTGTTGCCGAGGTGCGTGGCAAAGTGTTGTGCATGTGTGCGGCCTGTGTGCACGGCGAGTGGCAAGGTCCGGTTCATGTGTGCATGGCAAAGTGTGGCAAGGAGCATGTATTCGGCAAGGTTGTGGCATGTGTGCGGCAAGGTATGTCAAGGTGTTGGCAAGGTCTTGGCAAGGTGTTGGCAAAGTCTTGGCAAGGTGTTGGCAATGTCTTAGCAAGGTGTTGGCAAGGTCTTGGCAAGGTGTTGGCAAGGTCTTGGCAAGGTGTTGGCAAGGTCTTGGCATGGTGTTGGCAAGGTGTTGGCAAGGTGTTGGCAAGGTGTTGGCAAAGTCTTGGCAAGGTTGTGTGGTACTTGTGTGCACATATGTCACAACGGGCAAAGTATTGTTCATAACCTATGGCATCAATTTGTGTAAGATAAACAACAAATGAGTGCATCAAATCCAACTCAAGGATGCAAGGAAAACACAAGCATATATACTTGGAACTTTTTACCTCTCAAATTCTGAAAACATACAAACCGTCACCTTCCAACCAAACTTTGGCCATGATGCATTGTGAACTGGGCAAAATCTAAAGCACGGAAGTTGTAGCCCAAGGTCTTCGCCTTCCACAGCCTTTGGAATCATCCAATTCGGAGTTAATATAAGAGAGTTATGACCGAAAAACGGAGGCGTGGCAAGACTGGATTTTAAGCCTACGACATGTCGTGGAGCAAACTTCCATTCCTCTTAAATAGCCTACGACATGTCGTGGAGCAAATTTTCCTCTTCAAGAATGGCCTACGACATGTCGTAGGCCATTTTGCGTCCTTCCAAGATTGGCCTACGACATGTCGTCGGCCAAACTTTTGTTCTCAAAGTTTGTCCACGACATGTCGTGGGCAAATTTCTTGCTTCAGCAAAACTTCCTTCTTCTATGCAGAATTCGTGTTTCTTCGGCTCTGAATCAGACTTCGTGGTAAACATAAAAGTTTTAGAGCTTTCTCTTGGCTTTCCATTGGTTAAAGAATCAGCATCATTGGAGGTCTGTAGCTCCAGAGCTGAACAATCTACCAAACTGTGGCAATATGAACTCAAAGATGAAAACCTGAAGGAACAAATGCAAAGACGCCCCCGTTTCTCCTACGTACGCACAGATTTGGGAGAAAGTTAAAACATACGAAATGAAGTATACTCAAAGAGCTTTCCAGAACATGCAAGATCTCATTATTTGCATAAGTATTGAAAGAGTTACACGCGAATGACGTTGTACAACCCATTCTGCCCAAACCCTAAATCAAACCTAGCAAGCTCATTTCGGTTTTCATTCACCTTCCTAGTTGTTTTGACCTCTCAACCTTGCCAATTAGCATCAAACACACAATTGCCGCAGTTCATCATCATTTCTGGCCTTTTTTAACCATTTTAGCGCAACCACTTGCAAACCACATTTACGCACAAAACAACACAAAACACCACATAAATGTCTGAAATACAAGTCAAAAGCTAAGTGAAATAAGATATATAAGTTGGTATAAAACCCACTTATCACTTGCCATAGATAAACCAAAGTAGACAGAACAAAACACAAAAACTACAAAACACAACAAAATTTACCAAAATGAAACAGAACAAAACTACTAATCTAAACAAACAACAAGATAAAGCAAATCAGAATTCAGGAAACCGTGCCTTCCCCGACAACGGCACCAAAAATTGACAAGCGTGTCGTGTACTTTCAATTTTATCATATTCACTAATGTAGATGTGGTGAGAGGGATCGTATCCACAGGGAAGGGGGTGTATTCTTGAATTCAGTGTTTGCTCACGGAATGTCACAAAGAGAACTAAAACACAGCAATATCTAATAAAGTAACAAGTGAAGAAAATAAAGTGTAAAAATAGGAAGAGAGTGGATGCTCTAGTGTTTTTCCACCAGTTGAATGCACATTAGACCACGATTGCAATGCTCTTGACACACAAGTAACACAATGAGGAGATCACAATTGCCTAAGAGACTAGCCTGCAATTAGCATGGCGACCACATTGCCTTCTACCCTCCCTAACATCACTCTTTCCCATGGCGAGGCCTAAGAGTGGCGGATGCATACCGCAATGTCTCAACTCTCCAAGGTTAGCAAATCTAGCATGCAATTCCTAAGGTATCCCATGGCGAGGCCTGACCTAGGTCCTAGAGTGTTCGCTTACTCCAGAGAGTTTCTTCTCACTTATTCCTAACAATTCAAATGATCCTCCACCGGCATGTCGACTGCATCTCAGATCATGATCAGGCAAAGCAAGTGGAAGACTCAACAATCATACATTTAGTCATCATCTCATGCAATTCTCACGTATATTGGTGAATCTCACCTCAACTCAGCATGGCGACCTCAATCAAAGTTCAATTCATTCAATAAAAGTGCAAATTCATGAAACTTAACAAGATTCAAGCATTAAAACCGCATATGATTTCATTCTTAAGAAATTGTGTCAATTGCATAGTGTTGCATAGTCTAATTATACATTTATCCAGTTAGAACCCTAGAACATCACCAATCTAGCTACAGAACTACATTCTCAATTCGCGATCATCAATTTGCAACTTGAAACAGTTCATTTTCATTAAATGGAAAGAGTCTACCAATTGAATTGCTTCAAGAGCTTCCAATTCACAAGAGAAACATGATTTGCCTCCTTAATTGATATGAGAATTGCAAAGATCAGAGCAAATCCTCCATCGGAATCGAAAACGGAGTCCAATTTCTAGAGAGAGAAAATCTAGTGAGAGAAAGTTCCTAGAGAGAGAAAATTCCCGCTTTCAAAATCAAAAGTTTGTTTTCTATTCTAGAATCCTCTCCTCTTAAAATCTAACTAAATCTCCACATATAGAGGACTACAAAACATAAACAACACGCACGTAAAATGACTACATTATTACAAAAATGCCACTGCAAAATATCAAGAGCCCAAAAACAGCATGTGTAAGAATTCCAAGCCAGGAATCAATTTGAAGTCCAGCGCCTTCGTTAATCTGCTCCACGATTCCATCGCCTTCAAAGTGCCACTGAGCCACCGAGAACAACGCCTCCCAGCACCTGCACATGTGAAGAGCAAAATCGACACTTAGAGAAATTATGGCCAGCAAATTTCACATGCCATTCAAGTGCTTCATGGCGAGGTCTCGCGGCGAGACCTCGCCGTGAAACATGTTTGTGTGGCGAGACCTATCGGCGAGGTCTCCCCGTGCAAATGTGTGCATGGCGAGGTCTCGCGTTGTGTATGATGGAGAGACCTCGCGGCGAGGTCTCGCCGTGCATAGTGTGTGTTAGGCTGAGAAGTGAGTGCATGAATGTGAAGTGAAGTGTAGCATGATGAGTGTTGTGAGCTAAGTGTTGTGAAATAAGGGTGAGAGTGAATACAAATGCAAAAGGCACTTTGCAAATGGATGAAGTGTTGAAGTGTTGATGTTTGAAACATTGCGAGAAAAGAAACATGTAATGCATCTAAAACGGAAACTACTATGTGTACACACATTCTCAAAGTAGGTAGAAGCATGAGTGAAATGCGTGGGAGTGGATTGTGATAACAAAAGAAAATGCATGAAGTGTGTGGGAGAAATGGAAGCTCGCCGTACGGTTGTGCGGCGAGATGCGTGTGTAGGGCGAGAGCTCGCCGCATGGATCATGCAGCGAGGTGCAGAGCTCGCCGCATGATGCATGCGGCGAGGTGCAAATGTGCCGCGCCTCGCCGCATGAACATGCGGCGAGGTGTGCAGGACTGCCGCGCGCAGGGGTGCTCGGCTTGTGCGGGAACTCGCCGCATGCTCATGCGGCGAGGTGTGCGGTGCGCGCGCAGTGTGCGTGCACGGTGTGTGTAGGCTGCGCCCAGTGCATGTGCTGTGCCAACCTCAACATGCACAAAGGACACCTTCCAAAGCCTTTTTACACCATTTTAACACATCCCATTATGCAATTTATGAACATACAACTCAACACATAATCTCAAAAACTTTACACCATTTTATGGTTATTTTCTTCATTTTAACACACCAAGTTGTAATCCACATTAATGCACAAAATCACACATAACAACACATAAATGAATGAAAAACAAGTCAAAAGCTAAGTGAAATAAGACATACAAGTTGGTATAAAACCAACTTATCAATAACATGTATTTGAAAGATGAATTTTATAGTGAATTACTCACTAGAAGTATAAACTAGCATAAATAGGATCAAGTATGCATGTTTTAAATGAACTTTTCACTTGCACATTTGTAGACGAAGGTCACCTGGGTATTTGTGAAGGTTAAGAATTTGCATGCAGAGATTAGATAGATACTTGGTTTTGGTTGCGATCAAAGAGGTATTGTCTCTGCCAAGAGGAGGACTCTGAGTTTTCTCAACACTTAATCAACGTAAATAAAACTAGTTGGGTAGTTGGCCATTGTCACTGGTTGTGACTTTAATTAATAATTCGAACTTGTCTCTATCAAAGAAAATGGAGAATTGACGAGTTTTGACATAGGTGTGCCTGCAAAGATGACTAAGGACCGTTCCACACGGACAATATTTTATCCCCTACAAATCAATCATCATAGCTCAACACAAGGTTATTAGATCACTAGATGGAGTTTCCCACAACACAATCCTAGAACACCATTCTCTCTGTATTTGAATTCCTTACTTACTCTCTATTATTGTATTTTCACTTGATTGTTTGTTAAACTACGAATTTAACTCCTTATTTCAAAATTTTTGAACATTTCACATCATCTAGCTAGTGTACCTCCTTGTGGGATCAATACCTTACTCACCCTTGTACAAGGTGGGGTAAGACTATAAATTTACTGGCAGTCTCAAAACACACTGACCAAGTACTCATTAGACAAGTTTGCACCATGACGTGGATAAAGTTGTGTGTCATCCTTTAATCTTATAAGCACTCACGTTTGCATCATTATTTTGTGTGGGTGAGTCACGAGTTGATAGTTGGCGCTGTTATCGGGGAGGCAACGGTAAGCTAATTGGTCTGACTTGTTTTCATTGAACTTGAAGTAATTGTTGGTTTTGTAGATAGTTTTTCACACTGTAGGTGCTAAAGCAACCTAAGAGTGAGGGGGGAGGTGAATTAGGTTTATCAAATTCTAAGAGTCTTTTACACAAAATTTAAATTACTCCAATTTAAAGTTCAAGATAGTGTGCTTTATTTGAAGCAATAATATTTATTATCAATGACTATCAAGCACACTTACGCGAGTCATAACTAATTAATATTTAATTGTATGACACTAATTAATATGCACAATAAGGATCACGTACACTCACAAAAAAATCACTTTGAAAATCACAAGAATAGAAATTAATTTTTGTCAACAATAATGGATATCCACACAAAGCATTGATTAAGGACTTGAAGCAATTATAAGATAATATGAAAATTGGGCAAAGAGACACTATCAATTTATAGTTGTTCAAGAATTCCTTTGGAGTACTCTACACCCACTACCTAAGCCTTTTGAGCTTAGGATTTCACAACTTCACAAAATTGATCTCTTCACAATGGGTGAGATACAAACTCCCAATTTTTATAATTACAATCAATGCCAAATCATCTCAATAACTACACAAAGCTAAGATAATGATTGATTTTATTCTCCACCTAGGAGAAACCTTGTTAATCTTACAAAACCTTTGATGTGAGAAGTAAATGCCCTCTTCATGGGTAGATGAAGTCTATTCAATGCTTACAACCTCTATCCAACAAGTAATGATTACAATGGAAGAATGTTAGGTCAAGAATAAATGATAATAACAAGCTAGAAGCTCAAGTAGTGCTTTGGATGAGGATGATCTTTAACTCTTATTTTTAGTTAAGAGAGAATTTTTGTAAGATGATAGCTTAAGGATAGTGTGATAGGGTTTTCAAATGGATAATTGTGGTTATATATGATCAAAATTGGTCCAAGGGTAGGTGAGCATTAAATGCTCCAAACAATTATCCATTATTGAAGAAAAACTTGACTTTGAACGACTCCTTTAGGGATTTCGGACGTCTGAATCGAATTTCAAAACTCTAGATTTTCAAATTGCATTGATTTCAGACGGCCAAAACTTCTTATAGTCGTCTGAATTAATTTTTTTTTGTGAAAATCTCAATTTTGCCAACAATAAGTTTCAGACGGCCTAAACCTCTCAGAGTCATCCAAATTGATAATTTTTGTCAAAGTCAGTTTTCTTTAAAAATTAAGTTTTGGATTTCCAAATTGAAAGGTGGTCGTCTAAGCATATTTTTCAAGAGAAAAATTAAATTGAATTTTGTTTAAATCTTTTGAGAACTTTGATTTATGAAACCATTTTGAGCTTCTAACAAGTTGATCATCATTCAAATGATATAACTTACAATTTATGGAGCCTTTGGAGTGATGAACAAGTCTAACGATTCTAGTAATCTTATCATTATGCATATTCTAAACTTTTTTCTTGTTTTCATCATTGCGCTCTTACGTCTCATAAGATACTCATTGATCCATTAGTAAAGATAATTGTTTATTAATCATCAAAACAAGAGGATTAAAACTATAAGTGACTCAATGTCCCCCTCTTTGATGATGACAAATATGTGTGCAAGTAATGAAAATATCAAAATCATTCAAGTATATTCAATAGTCCCCCTCAGTATATGCATTGTTGTAATTGCATTAAATGTGAGATTATGTCTTCACTCAAGTGAACAACATTTTACTTCTTACTCCCGCTTTTGGTATCAACAAAACGAGTAGACATAGGAAGTGAAGGCAAGTACCACATAGATACAAAACTTCACTTAAGTGCTAGTGATATTTGAAAACATTTGGGCAGAGTTTTGCCTTAATTTTGACCCAACCAACACAAACAAATACAACCCAATATCCACACAGGCTTCACAAAAACACATTGCAACATTCACATATCATAGAGAATATTCAAGGATGCATAAACATCATAGAGAGTATCTAAAGATGTGAAGTCCTCAACAACAACAAAACACACAAAATAAAAATGACCACGACTAACAATCCTTATGCATAAAGACATAAAACCTAATCTATTACAGTGAAAAACATCATTCCTGAGTCGTTCCTTTGTCCTTGTGTCACTTTTGAGCAAAGGCTTCCTTTTGTTCATTGGTCATAAGCATATCAAAGCCATAATTAATCTCACTTGCTAAGTTGTCCACATGGAGATATAAGTTATCAAGCTTGAAGTGCAATCTCGCAACGCCACTATCAACCCAATCACTGATCTACTCAAAACATCCTTGCATTATGGCCCAAAAATTGGCATCTAAGTGAGCACAACCATGAAAGCCGCCATGAGAATGACCACCAAGCGACACATTCCCTTGATTATCAGTTCCTTGTCACCACCATCATCTCCTGCACCATTCGATGGTTTTCCTCCTTTGGGAGGCTTGGTAAATGTCCAAGCATTATTAAACCAAAGGATGTTCATCCTTTTGAGGAATGTGAGGTCTTAAAAGTTGTTCTTAGGGATGGATTTCACAACGTTACCATCTAAAGAATTTTGATGTGTCTAAGAATCTTACTGACTAACATTGGATAGGAAAGACTTTTGCGTTGCACAGTCAAGATATTCCAACTTGAGAAACCCAAAATCAAGAGAGATATACTTATGAAGTGCATAAAGAAGAAAAAGATTTATAGTGGTGGGATCGGTTTTGTGTCCTTATGCGGGGAGAAAGGTCTTGGCAATGAGATGAAAAAAGACACAATAAGCCGGGGAGAGGAGATTAACGGGTGTTTCACTAGCCAAATTAAAGGATTGGCCATGAAAGACGGAATCTACCATATCTTGGAAATCAAAACATCGAGCTTTTATACTCCATGGATAAAGACAACAATATGAGATAATTGATTTCTTATCTTGTTCATGACTACGACTAAAGTGGTTGGTGCCCAAAGCCTCATTCAAAAATGATGAATCAAGTGCAAATGTCTCTCGACCTACACATGTGTGAATAAGTAAGCTAGGTGGTTTATGGAGATTCGCATAAAATTCATACAACAAGTCACTATAGATAGGTTCATCTGCCTTCACGATACCAAGCCACTTTTGTTAAGTTAGTTTTTTTATGATTTCTAAAAAATGAGTAAAATTATCATCTCTAACAACTTTAGGCACACTGATGAACTTGTTTGAACTATTGTAGCTATGGTACTCAGCCTCAGAGTCATCATCTATGAATCTAAGGGTTGAAGGTGATAGAGGGGAAGAAAAAAAGAGAGGAGGAGATGGATTACCCCGACCTTGACCACGAGAGGACGAACCATGACAAAAAGTGCGTCTGGTGGTGACTTTGATCCTTTTAGCATGTTGTGGAGGGGAACTCATTGTGAATCACATGAGAAAGATTCAAAATTCCAAAAAAAGGAAACCCTAACCTTTGATGGACCACAAAATTCGTGAAATTGAACAAACTAAACCACTACTTTGTCAAAATCAAGGATAAGGAGGCAATATCAACTTACCAAACCAACCAAAACAAGCTTGAATTCACGAATTTGCAAGAGGTGGAAGAGCTAGGGTTTTTGAAGATTTGAGAGATTTGGAGAAGGAAATTAGTTTATGAGTATGTTAAAATGTTCTCTGGGTGGCGAGAAACACATTTGAAGGGCTAATTTGAGAATTAATTGATCAAATATTGGGGGATTGAAAAGTGGGAAGGGTTTGTTCTTGGTCGTTTGAAAGAATGTTCTTGAGTTGTGAGGGAAAGTGCATAAATTTTACACTAGGATTATAAACATAAAATTAAACAAACAAATATAAAATTAGTAAGGAACTTACTAATTATTTTCTCTAATCTTGAAGCATTTTTCTTCAAGCTTTGTGCATAAGAAACCAAGTAATTACAAAGGAGAGAATAACTTCTTAACTCCTTAGCATAAACCTGTAAAAATATAAAACTTAATTAAGAAAGGAAAAGGAAAGCTTGCTTTGAGAAAAAAGAGAAAGTTTTGAAACCAAAGGAATACTGTTACATAAGAATTTGTGATTACAAAGAGGGAATTACAAAGATAGCTTGAGAGCTGAAATCTCAAAATAAAAATTGAACTTGAGAATTGAACGTGCATTACAACTTATTTTGGATTCTATTCGTAGACCTACCAATGAATAAAGACATAATTCAATAAAGTAAAAGACATAAAGAAAATAATTTAAAGACATGATGTGATATTTCCCACTTTGTCTCCATTTGTCTTGATATGATATCTTCCACCTTTTCTTGATAATGTCTTCCACTTGGTGTTTGTATTTTTCAATTTTTCAATTTCTTTTTTCTTTCAGATCTTCTTGTTGTTATTTTGTCATCTTCAATTTCTTCAGATGAAAACGTTCTCTGAGTAGATACTGGAGATACTGCTATTGATTTATCAGAATTGGAGTCTAAAACTTTTAACACATATTCTTTATTTTTATAATGATTATGTATTAATTATTCAAAGTCGTATTTTTCCTTTTCTGTCAGTTCAGAATAAGGATCATGATTCTGATACACTGAAGTGTCAAATTCTTCATCGTCATCAAGATTTATTAAATCATCAGTTGATATGTGAGATGTCGATGCATTTAATTTTTCTTTTCCTTTTCTAATTTTCTCTCTTTCAATTTTCTTTCTTTCCTCTTTTTCAATTTCTTTTTCTTTGGCCAATTTTTTCTCTCTTCCCTTGAGTGGAGTAGAGATAGCAAAGATTTTATCTATTTCTTTTTTTTTCATTTTTTCAATCATTTATTTTTTTCTAATTTTCAACAAAAGTATTTCTTTTAGAAGGAGATACATTAAAAGAAACATCCAATAATTTTCCTTTTGCAAGAAGAACATTCTCTTCTGCTAAGATTTTTTGGATTGAATCATAATCAACTTGACATTTTGGCCACCATTTTGCATATAGTATTCTTCTGAGCTATGGAATTCCATCAATTGCATATCATACTTCATATTTCCATGCAAATAGCCATGGTATTTGAAATTTTATTAAGAATAATAAAAGGGATTCTCCAAAGATTTCTAGATTTTGGAATTTTGAGGAGTAAATGTATTGAAATTTGCTAAAGAATTGGTGTAATTTTTTAGGTAAAAAATTTTCTTGTTTTGTTCCCATATTTTTCAACCATTTAAGAAACTAATTTGGTATGGATTTTTCAAAAATGGTATCATCAATGCGTATCTACCATGTGTGTTTGCGCAAGGAATTTTGGTATAAAAATACCTTAGAGAAGCTATCCACCATATCATAATAAATAAATTGGTATTCAATTTTGTTATAATTGGAAATGAATTTTAAGTCTTGGGTAGATGGTATTTTCCAATTTGAAAAAGAATGGATTTGGTGAATATAAATTTGAGAAAGGGCTATTTCACTATCCTCATAGGTAGGAGACCAGTCTTGAGGATGGTTTGTTTTTGGTTTATCTTTAACATCTGTAAATTTTGTAAAATTTAAGAAATCTGCATATGTATGGCTGGTTTTTAGTGTTAATGGTCCCATTAAACCAAATTGTGAACTAGAAGGATGATTAAAATATTTATTTGCTACATCATAAGGATCTAATTTAAGATCACTTGCTGATATAGTTAAAGTATGTACTTTTACTCCATTTGGAATATAATTATAATCATGATTTGAGGATGATCCTTCTAAAATATTTTTATTAATAGTATGGTTAAAACCTATTGTAAGAGGAGTAGTATTTCTTATATTTGACTGTATATAGGGATTTTGACCTCTCATTTGAGATGGCTATTGAGGAAAAGAATTAGGAAGTCTATTTTTGCTTACTTGATTTATATTATAATCAAGTCTATTTTTGGATCGATGACCTCTGCCTCTCATTTCCTGCAAAAAAGAAAATGTTGTTGAGGAGATCCAATTCTTTTCTTCCTTTTTCAATAGCATAATTAAAACCTGCAAAAATCAATCTTGTGAAATTTTGAAAAGTTATTTAAAGATCTCTAATTTTAGGGAGAGTCACAAATTTAAGGGATAAGCTAAAATTAATTTTTGATAATTTCTTACCATCACATTCATAAGGATGCATTTAATTTAAAAAAGGATTTCTTAATATCACATGTTGACCAATTGCATTAGTGTTTTTTTAAACCGAAACTATATACCATCATGAACAAAATACAGTGTCGGATATACCCGTGATACCGTTACAACATAAAAGCAAGTAACCGTAAATTTGGAGTATTGCTCCATTACATGAGATTTCTAAAATTAATAAACAGGATTTAGAGAACCACTACTTAAGGACCGTCCCAAGTAGCAATGCTCTTTATCCCATACATTAGTATCTGACAAGCGTGTCGCGTACTTGAAATTTTACCCTATTCACTAATGTAGATATGGTGAGAGGGATCGTATCCACAGGGAAGGGAGATTCAATTTCAAGAATTCACGTAATGTTGCTCCGATTGTGTTGCCAAATACTCAATATCAAGAATCAGTAAAAGTAATGTCAAAACTAAAGAAATAAAGTAACAAGACAAATCCAAGAAGAATAAGAAAAAGGTTGAAAGATTTGAGGCAGACGTCTTAGAGTTAATGTGCCAGAAAACTGTGAATTAAACACGACTGCTATGCATTTGACCCCATGCCAATCAAGTTAGGAGGAGACAAATATTGCCTAGGAGGCTAGTGAACACTCAGCATGTTGACCGCAATGTTCTCTTGAATCCATGACATCCTACTTTTCCCATGTTGAGGCCTAAGCAAGATGATTAAACACCGCAACGTCTCGACTTCTAAACACTAGCTTTTGAACTTGTAAAACCTTACGTCTCCCATAGCGAGGCCCGACCTAAGTTCCTAAACTCAAGCTAGCATCATAGAATCATCCTTCACTTGGTTCTAATGACTCAATGACCTCCGATTGGCATGGCGACCACATCTCGGATCATGAACAACGTCAAACAAGCTAAGAAACTCCGTACTCATACAATCAGCCCTCATTTCATGCAATTTCCACAGTTATTGATGAATTAAGCCTCGACCTAGCATGGCAACCACAATCTAAGTTCAATCTAGTCAATGACAGTGCAAATTCTATGAAATTTCACTTAATCGAGCAATTAATAGCATGTATGATTTCATTCATAAAGTTTGGATCAATTGCATAGCATTTCACGGTTTAGTTACACAATTATCTGGTCATAACCCTAGGACATCATCGATCTAGCCACGAAACCTCATTCTCATATCACGATCTTCACATTCAAGTTCAAGACAATTCATTTTCATATAAATTGGAAGAAGTTACTAGCAAATGTGTAAGAATTGTCAAAAACTCTGTTAATTGCGAATGAGAATTCCGTGCTTAGTTGAAAAGTTCAATCGGAATCACGATCTGAGAAGAAATGGAAAAGAGAGGAAAACTAGAGAGAGAAAATTTTAGAGAGAGAATAAATTCCGCTCCAAAAATCAAAAATCTGTTAAGAGTCTAGAATGACCGATCCCCTAACATGTTGACTAATTCCTCTATATATAGAGGTTACAAAACGTAAACAATACGCAAACGTAAACTGAAAACTAATTTACAAGAATGGCATTACTTATAACAAGTATATAAAAAATTAGCTTCTAGCAACGTGTCCATTCACGCCTCTGAGCTAAGAGTCTTCACGCCTTCACCACTTTTAACACGTCTTCAAGCCCGCCAGGCCCACGCCTTCATGGATCCCTGCACAAGACGATGAATTCCATACTTAGAGAATTTTTCACAACCAGCATGAAGAAACTCATGGTGCAGCCGCTGACTTGGCCGCACCATGCAAATGTTTTCAGGGTGCGGCCGCCTGACTTGGCCGCACTATACAAATTCTCTAACAGTGCAGCCGCCTGACTTGGCCGCACCATGTAACTTCTCTCACGGTGCGGCCACCTGACGTGGCCGCACCATGTAAACTCCATGGTGTGTTTATGCATGCTCGTGCTAATGATCATGCATGAAGTGCTACAAGTGTATACAAGCATGTGTACTCTGCCTTAGTGTAGTGCACGAAGTGGGGAAGAGTATGCAGAAGTTGTGTGTGCATGTATAGTTGCGTGTGGTGCATGAGTTGTGTGCTAGGTGTGCCTAAGAGCTGTGCGAGGTATGCATGTTATGTGCCTTAATGTGCACGTAGTGTGCTTGCTAGAGTTGTGTGCATGAGGTGTGCTTTTGGTGCATCAGTTGTGCATGAAGGATGCATGAGTTGTGCCAAAGTAGTGTGCATGTTGTGTAGCTGGAGTGTTCATGTGAGTGCACAAGTGATGCTGTGAAGTGCCCATTTGTGTGCATGATTGTGTAGCTAATGTGCAGCAAGTGTTGCAAGTGTAGTGTTGTGTAGTGCATGTGGTGCATGTGTGGGCTGGAGTTGCTGCAGATGTGTGCATGCATGTGCACAAGTGTGTAGCAAGTATGTGCATGCATGTGCAGAAGTGCGTAGCAAGTGTGTGCATGAAGTGCTGAAATGTTACATGCATGTGCACAAGTGTGCGCAACAAGTACACAATTGATGTGCAAGTGTGCAGTAAGAGTTGTGCACAAGTGTGCAAGTGTTGCAGCAAGTGTTGTGCATGCTTATGCACAAGTGTGTGCTGTGTAGTGCATGTAGTGCACTTGAGCCATGTATTGAGGTGCGAGTGTGTAGCAACTGTTGTGCATTCATGTGCTCAACAAGTATGCAGCAAGTGTGGCATCAAATTGTGTAAGATAAGCAACAAATGTGTGCAACGAATTCAGCTCAAAGATGCAAGGAAAACACAAGCAAAGATACTTGGAACTTTTTACCTCTTAAAGTCTGAAAACTTACAAACCGTCACATTACAACCACATTCTGGCCCTGATGCGTCGTGAATTTGTACAACCCTAAAACATGAAATTTGTAGCCCCAAGTCTTAGTTTTCCACAGCCTTTTGAATCATGCAATTTGGAGTTTGGACTAGAACGGTATGACTAAAATACTAAACTGCGCCGAAGAAGAATTTCATTGTGTGGCCGCCTGACTTGGCCGCACCATGCGGGCGCACTGTGCATTTCCCTTCTACAGCATGATTGCTCACTTCTAAGCAAAATATCTATGTCTTCGCTTCTGAAATGGACTTTGTGGTAAACATAAGGGTTTTAGATCTTTCTCTCGGCTTTTGATAGGTTTATGAATCAACATCATTGTAGGTCTGTAACCCAAGATATGAACAATCTACCAAACTCTGGCAAAAAGCTCAACATTCAAAACCTGAAGTGCCAATTGCAAAGATGCTCTCATTTCTTATACTTGCACATGGAACTGGGAGAAAGTTAAAACATAGGAATTGAAGTACACTCAATGAGCTTTCCCGAACATTCAAGATCTCATCATTAGGCTTAGTATTAAGAAAGTTACACTCAAGCGAAGTACACCAACTATTCTGCCCAACTACCAAATAAACATACTAGGCATGTTTAGGTCTTCCTCAACTCCACTTTAGGTCTTCCTCAACTCCACAAGCATCATCTTAAACTCTTTTTGAATTATTTCCTTGTTCTTAAACTTAAAACACCCATTTGTTTCATTTAATCATCATTTTTAGTCTTTTTCACCATTTTAGCACACAAAGGTGCAAACCACATAAATGCACAAAATGGTGCATAATACCACACAAATGCATGAGAAACAAGTCAAAAGTCAAGTGAAATAACACATATAAGTTGGTATAAAACCAACTTATCAAATTTCCCCACACTTGAACTCTTGCTTGCCCTCAAGCAAAGACACCACATCACACTCACACAACTCTTCCTGTCCTCAAGCAAACTCAAACTTCTTATGTTAATCACTCACATTCAAACTGTTACTCCCTTGTTTACTAAGTCCATCTCTAAGTTCATCAAAACATTTTCACACAAAAACTCTCGAAAGTTTCTCCGTTCCAAATTTTTAGATTTCAACACACATTGTCAACAAAGGCATAATGAATAAAGACCAAAATGTCATACGTGCAAGTGTGTGCTGAGGAATACTAGCTCAGTTCTCTTCATGTATGCATAACCCTTTTTATTCCATCTTACGATTCACTGCATATCAATCTCCTTATCCACACATAGGAACAAATAGCACACAAGATCAATGGTGCACATTGGTGCTTCTATTAGATCATTTACATTCAAATTGCACTTTGGTGCTTTCTTCATTGGTGTATGATTGCCTGGGTTTTGTGGCTCTTTTTTTTCCACTTTTCACCTTGGTTTTATGGCTATTTTTTCCCAAATATGCATGACAAGGTCTTACGGCTTTTCATTCCCAGATGCCAAAGGCTTTTTCCACCAAATCCTTTCTTGTGTAACCACTAGTTTGTACACTAAAATTCCAAAGAGATGCACAACAAAGAACAACTTAAACGAAATTAACTCCTTTGTCATTGAATAATTTGCATGGCATATCTATCATACTTTAACATCATGCCTTGGCCAACAAAACGTGCCAATTTCTTTCAAATTTAGAACTGGTAATGAAAATTTTTTTCGCATGCATTAACATAGAAATTTGATGAACCAGAGGTTGAACATAGCTAACAGAAGAACACAAGTTCAAACACAAAGTGATACTTCATTTCATACATTTCATTGCCCTCACTATCACTACACATCTTTTCATTTCATTTAACACATTACATTTTATTAGGACACAATCGCACTTCTAAAAAACTACTTATTCACAAAAAATTTCAAAATTTTGCAAAAAACTTCAAAATTCCGCAAAAAACTTAAAACTTGGACAAAAAATGAAGAACACAACATATACATTGTATAATATGCAAAAGCTCAAAATAACACAACAAAATTGAAAAGTTGCATGCTTTGCATCACATAGCACCAAAAATTGTCATTCATGAATCATGAAAGAGAACAAGTATATAAAGTCAAAGAGGCACAAACCACAACAAAAACTCACTCCCCTACACTTAAAACTTACATTGTCCTCAATGTAAAATAAAGATAGGTTTAGGGGCTTCCTGATGTTGATATGTATGAAGTCTAATGTTTGCTTGGTGGAGTGTCTTTTTCCATAGTGCCCTCTTACGCATGAAAAACTTCCTACACATGGTGAAGCAAACCTTATTAGAAATCACTCACTCAAGTATACTGCATGTTGGTGCAAGTTAAACAAGACATGGAGATAGTATCCAAGCAAAGTGTCGCACCATGATTAGGAATCATGGTGGTGTAAAATATATGAAATTAGTAACACTAAATGTCACATGCACAATTTATGCTTGAAATGTAGAATAAAGTGATTGTGTACAGCACGAGAGTGGTCCTTTGCTCCATTCGCCCCATACTTAGCCTCATGTGTACATAGCCTATTCTTCTTGCCACTTCTTCCATGTGCATGTCTTGACAACATGAGTGGCTTAGTGAACATACACAATGCAAGAAAACATAAGACTATGTTAACCAATACACTTTATCAAAGCTAAGGGAAAAAGAAGTAGTTCTAGATTTTGTAAGTCTCCAGCTAGACTATCCTCCTCAAGCTTTCTTCTTCACAATTCGGAATATCGATCCTTACAAAATTCGGAATAACCATCTCTATACCATAAAGAAGAAATCTCATAAGCACTCTTCTTCCTTTTGTAAGACACTTGAGGCGTATCATCAAGGAGGTGCTTAAGCTCATGCACCTGGGGAGTATACTCTACAAATTCCACTTTGAACCACTGAGACTCCCCCATTGGAAGCACCTCCTTTAATTCTTCAATCATTGGAAGCATCTCACCTACTTCTTCCACCACACTAAACATTTTAGTCCTGCAAGGCTTAATCAAGGGTTGTTCATCCAAGGTCTCAACAAACTCATCAGTCAGTTCAAAAATGGATGTATCAATAAAGCAATTTTCCACCATGCTAGCAATGTCATTCAAAATTCGTACATCTTCCTTATCTAGACTAACCTGGGAAATTTCTAGAGTCTTTTCTTTCTTAACAACACAAAAATCATTAGCATTAGTTAACAAGGGGATTTCATTTAACACTTCTTGTGAGTCACCTTTAAGATACCCAGATTCAATCACTGTTTCAAGAGTTGGTGGCTCAACAAGAGTTTCAATCAATGTTTTCACATGTTCATTAGCAAGTTCAACATAATCTTCATTCATGATATCACAATTTTCATCAAGATGCGACTCTATGCAATTTATCAGGACAACAAGAAAAGACACATCCAAAGTATGGCTATCAACATAATCAAATATAACATGGCACTCACTACCATTTGGGACATTCTTAACAAATGCTTCTTGTGATGTCTATTCTACCAACACTTCATCTTGCATTTCAAAGATTGACTCATCTATAAAACAGCATTCTACTATGTTTGCAATCTCAGATAAAATCATGCAATCTTCCCTATCCAATTCTACCCTCTCAATTTCTTCATTATATGCATTCAATTCTTCAAGAGATATGCAATCACATTTCACATCTTCATTAAACACATGCATGTTCCATGCTATGGCTCTAATTGCAAAACAATGTTTTATATGCCTGTGACGCTTAATAGCATAATTGACATAAAAAACAACTTGTTCATCATTAATTCTAAATGTTACCATTTTGTTCCCCACGCCAATTAATGCATCTTCAGTAGCAAGGAATGGTCTTCCAAAAATAATAGGAACTTCGGGATCCTCTTTTATGTCTAGCACAATGAAATCCATAGGAAGTGTGAACTTATCAATCCTCACTAGCACATCTTCAACCATGCATGTGGGCTTCACTAAGGATCTATCAGCGAGTTGCAAAGTGACCGCCACTGGACGGATTCTTGATAAGTCCGTTTTATACTGACTTATTAATGTTATTTTCACTTGAATTTTGCTATGTTCTAGGGCATATTGTGTAGAAATAATTTGGAAAATGGAATGATTGTGCAGGTATGTGATGTAGCTTTATTTTGTAAAAAAAGAATGAAATTGGATGGAAATGTTATGTGTGAGGTTTGTTATTGAGTTTGTGTGGTTATCAAGTGCATGAGAAGTTATGTGTGTAGTGGTATGGAGATAAAAATGTTGAAAATAGGTAAATATGTGTTATATGTGTTGTGTGAGTTTTAGAGTTAGCTAACGTTTGGTTATGTGTTTTTGGAGGAATTGGTAAAACATGAGTTGGTAATCCTAGTATGTGTGATTTGGAGGTTGTGCCATTTGATTCTTTTGTTTGAGAGTGCACACTTATGCATACTGTTGAGTGAGTTTGTCGTGCAACCCAAACAAACAAATACCCTAATTCTAAATATGTAGCACTTGGAAGCAAGGGGTCGAATTCCACGAATAGGGGGGTCTTGTTAAGAGTTCGTGTCTAGTATGTAGAGTAATGATAAATGCAACTAAGGAAAGAAAACGAGAAAAAATGCAACAAGACTAAACCTACACTAATGTCAACCTAATTGATCTAGGACTTTAGCTTCAAAATTAGGGAGTAGAAATCAAGTATATAAGTGTATCATTGGAATTTAGGACTAGGTTTCTCAATCATTTGTAGCATTGGTGATTCATGTGATAGCTTGAAGAATGTGGTTTAATGTTGTCTAGTGGAAATTTGGTGGTTAAGACTATAACCGGACCAAACTCAACCACAATTAATAGAACAATCAAAGCAAATTAATTCTATGTCATTTCAAATCCACAACTTCCAAGCCAAGTCCCCAACTAGGTTGTCATGCTAGTGTTAACTTGGTTTCCATATGCTTAGGGCTAATTCATGGAATAGATTCAATCAACATTATCATGGACAAAGAGGTCTCTTCATCACAACATGCAATGGATTAATATTCTACTCACAACATGACCCAATTCTCACATTCAAGTTGAGGATCTTGCACAAGAAATGTGACCTTAAAATCAAGCATATGAAACATATAATCAAGCCCATAACATTTCATCACCATACAAACAAATTATCAAAAACCCATAGCCTAATTCCAAAGACACCACACAATTTAGCCCATCATGGCTAATTAGAGCAAACCCAAATGGTAGATTAAGCAATGAATTAGCAAGAAAGTGCAAGGAAAGAGACAACCCAATATATGTGGTCTTCCCAAATGTTGATTCCAAGCTAAAGGTCTAAGCTTCCTTTTGATTTCCACTTCAATTAGCCAAAAGTTTATAGAATTCTATCCCAATAAATGAAACACCAAGAACGCACACTAAAAGGTGTGTTCTTATGAGCTATTGCTAATTGTGTCCTAGATACCTAACTTAGTGTTTAAGAAATCTTATATAGTTAGTAAAATGACTAAAAATCAATAATTACATAAAGTACCCCCTTATTCTAAAATAGGGGCCGAAATGCAATTTCCGAAAGTGTTGGTCCCGCAGCGACTTTTTCAGGATTTCAGATAGCACACTTTGATGATATTTGGACGCGATTTGGAATGTCTTCCGTGCAGAACTGGGCGTTTTGGTCTTCATAGGAATTGTAGCCCTGTCTCCAGGCTTTCAAATGCATCAGCAATCATTGAATTTGGAGGTCTGTAGCTCAAGATATGCACATTCTACCAAAATGTGGCAAAAGGCTCAACAATGCAAAACTCTAAATCAGCAATCATAAAGATACCCCCGTTGCTCCTACTTGCACACAGAATTAGAAGAAAGTTAAAACATAAGCAATGCCATAAACTCAAAGAGCTTTCCAGAACATCCAAGATTGCCTCATTTGGATTAGTATTGAAAGAGTCACACTCAAATGAATTTCGACCTACATTCTGCCCAAACCCTAAAACAAGCCTATTAGCATGTTAGGGTTTTCTCAATGCATCATTTCCAACCTTTTCCAATTCTTTCCTTGTTCTTGAACCTCAAATACACACTTGACTCATTTGAACATCATTTTTGGTCTTTTTCACCATTTAAACACTTTCAACTTGCAAACCACCTTAATGCACAAAATTGCACAAAATATCACACATTTGCATAAAACACAAGACGAAAGCTAAGTGATTTAACAAATATAAGTTGGTATAAAACCAACTTATCAAATTCCCCCACACTTGAACCTTTGCTTGCCCTCAAGCAAAGACACAGCATCACACTTACACAACTCATGTTAATCACTCACATTCAAACCGTTACTCCCTTTTTTACTAAGTCTATCTCTAAGTTCATCAAAATATTTTTCACACAAAAACTCTAAAAGGTTCCCCGTTCCAAATTTTTAGATTTCAATACACATTGTCAACCAAGGCACAACGAATAAAGACCAAAATGTCATACGTGTAAGTGTGTGCTGAGGAATACTGGCTTAGTGCTCTTTATGTATGCATAACCCTTTAATTCTATCTTACGATTCACTGCATATCAATCTCCTTATCCACACATAGGAACAAATAGCACACAAGATCAATGGCGCACATTGGTGCTTCTCTTAGATCATTTACATTCAAATTGCACTTTGGTGCTTTCTTTTGTCACACACATTGGTGTATGATTGCCTGGGTCTTGTGGCTCTTTTTCCCACTAGCTGCTTTGGTTTTGTGGCTATTTTTTCCCCAATTATGCTTGCCAAGGGTATTTCGGCTTTTCATTCCCAATTGCCAAAGGCTTTTCCACCATATCCTTTCTTGTGTGACCAAAAGTTCGTATATGTCTTTAAGGGACTTTATATGCAAGAACACTAGAATTCCAAGGAAATGCATACCAAAGAACAACTCAAACCGAATTACCTCCTATGTCATTGATTATCTTGCATGGCATATCTATCTTACTTTAACATCATGCCTTTGCCAACAAAACGTGCCAATTTCTTTCAAATTTAGAACCGGAAATGAAAAATATTTTCGCATGCATTAACATAAAAATTTGATGAACCAAAGGTTGAACATAGCAAAACAAAGGAACAAAGGTCAAAATGTAAAGTGATACTTCATCTCATTCAATTCATTCCCAGACTATCACTACACCTCTTTCATTTCATTTCACACGTTACCCTTTCTTAGCACACTCACACTCCTAAAACGTAAAAGAACTAACCAACCAAAATAGCAACACTCAACACTTCACACATTCCATGGACAGTCACATTTTGCCACGGATCAACTACACAAAACTTGTGTTCTTAACATCACTTATTCACAAAAAATTTCAAAATTTCCACAAAAAATTTTAAACTTACACAACAATGAAAGACACAACATATAATGGGAAATAATATGCAAACACTCAAATTTAACACAACAAAACTAAAAAGTAACATGCTTTGCATCACATAGCACAAAAAACTTCATGCACGAAAGAAAATAAGCATAAAAAGTGCAAAAGACACAAACCAAAGGAAACATTCCCTCCCCCATACTTAAAACTCACATTGTCCTCAATGTAAGTCAAAGAATAAGGTAAAGAACTCCCTTTTTAGTAGGCAATGAACTCCAATGTTCGCTAAGTTGATTTGGCTTGCTCCTAGCTCCATACTTGTTGAAATGTCCTATTTTTTTTCTTCATTCTTTTTGTGGCATCCTCTTGGACTCCTTCAAAAGAATTCAACCTAATTCACTACAAAATAAGAAAATCAACAACTCAAAGCAAAGCAAAAATAACTAAAGTCAAAAGAAAAGAACAAGAGATTAGAAGTAGTTCTAGGTTTATTAGTCCCTAGCTAGACTTTATTGCTATTGTCATGGTTTGTTTCCTTGGAGTTCCTTCTTCCTCTTTGCTTTGTTCATTTTCCTCTCCATGCCAACATTATTACCATTTTCTTGTGATTCACTCATGGCCATCCAAGTTTGCTTTGGCACTTTTCCCTTGTTAACTCCTCTCCTTCGTTTTCTTTTCCTCTTTCGATGTTTGGGCTTTGGTATGAATGTGCCACTAGTCATTGGATGAATCCCTACCATGAAGCATTGACCTCCTCTATTAGGGTTCTTCTCTTCTTCACCAACCTTGAGAGTGATAGCTTGATCTTCAATCTTGAATGTTATTATTCTACTTTGCACCCCAATAGTTGCATCACCGGTAGCCAATAATGGTCTCCAGAGTATAATGGGAATATTTCTATCCTCCTCTATGTCCAAAATCACAAAGTCTACTGGGAACACAAATTCATCAACGGTCACATAGACATCTTCAATTTTCCCAATTGGACTTACCAATGATCGATCGGCAAGTTGAAGATTTATCAAGGTAGGCCTAATTCTTTCCTTTAGCCCAACACTCAAAGCGGTTGAGAGGGCCATTAAACTAACTCACGGTCCCAAATCACATAAGGCTTTAGGAAAATACCTTGTACCGATGAAACATGGAATAGTAAAACTACCCAGATCTTTCAACTTCTTAGGCATCTCTCGTTTGATTAAACAACTACAAATCTCCGTCAAAGAGGTCACCCCCTCACATTGAAGCTTGTCCTTGTTAGCAATGAGTTTCCTAAAGAACTTTGAATATTTTGGTATATTGCTCAAGAGCTCAACAAGGGGCACATTCACATTAATCTTTTAAAGCATTTTCACCCACCTAGCAAATTACGCATCATGCTTAGTTCTTTTCACAAGCCTAGAAGGATATGGAGGACATGGCAAATCATTCTCAAATTTAAGAGAGTTGGGACCTTCCTTCATAGTCTCCATCAATTCCGGTTCAAACTCCAACTCTTCTCCTTTAATGACCACATCTTCCACATTATCTTTTTCACCACTTTTCCTCTTTCTCTCACTCGTGGTTTCAACTTTCTCTCCACTTCTCAAGTAGATGGCATTACATTGATCTTCAACATCTTGGCTTGGCAAAGAGTTACTAGTGGTAATCTCTTGAGGTTTACTTTGGGTAACTTTGGCTAATTGCCCCAATTGATCTCGCATACTCCTTACCATAGCTTCAAGGTTCATGATGCTTATATCATTTTGATTCAACCTTTGCTCCATTACCTCTATCCTTGTGACAATCGTATCCATGATGTTACAAAACATTTCCTCAACCATAGGCTTCTTATCTTCTTGCTTCAAAGGTGCAACCTCCTTTTGAGCTTGTCTCTCAAAGTTGCTTCCAAGATGCCTATGATCTCCCGATTCCAAATTTGCCCCATAGAGTGAAATAACATCCCGTTCTATTGCTCCTTGCTGTGTCTTTTGTGGAGAGATTCTAGTCTTTGGCAAAAATTCCTCCTCTTCGGCCATGTGTGTCAAGAGCTCTTTAACTCCTTGAATGGACATAGATGATAAAGAGCCCCTCGCACTCATTCTCACCTCTCTCATAGTATCATAAGTCAACCCTTTGTAAAACACTTGAAGGTGTCTTCCATTATCAAAACCATGATTTGGGCATCTCCTCAACATCTCTCTAAACCTTTCCCAAGCTTCGCCAAGAGATTCTCCTTCATCTTGACAAAACATGAAGATATCCATCCTCAACTTCTCAACCTTGCTAGGGGGAAAGAATTTCATGATAAACCTCCTTCTTAGCTCCTCAAATGTTGCCAAAGAAGAGGCTCTCAATGCCTTGTACCAGTTTTTTGCTTTCCCTTCCAAGGAAAATGGAAAGAGAATTCTTCTTATCGCATCTCGAGAAACTCCTTGTATCATAAATGTGTTGCATACATGGAGAAAATCCTCAATACGGTCATAAGGATCTTCATTCTCAAAACCTTGGAAAACAACCTTCTCTTGAATCAAACAAATGATATCGGGAGGAATGAGGAAGCTTTCAATATCAAGTTCACACAAGTTATTACGATCTACAAATCGAGGCTCATATAGCTCCCCAAACGTTCTTAGACGTTGTTCATCATGGGTAGCCATCTTTTCTAAGATTGAACCTTGACACAAAAAGGAATCCTCAAGTGCCTCCAAATTAACCTACAATAGCCACAAAACAATAACAAGTAAAATGCACCAAAGACAAAATAGCAAGTAAAACACCAAACTATATAATCACAAGATTCAAAAGACCACAAAACACAAAACGAGTAAAATGGACTAAATGTAAAATAGCAAGTCAAAAACGAAAACAAGATAATAATAATAAAAAAATTCAAGACAACACAAAATGCGAAAACTATGCACAAATGAAAAACACAAAAAGAATATGCAAACTACTCAAAATACCAAACACTAATCTCAACACAAATAGTCCCTCCCCGGCAACGGCGCCATTTTGTTGAGTGAGTTTGTCGTGCAACCCAAACAAACAAATACCCTAACTCTAAATATGTAGCACTTAGAAGCAAGGGGTCGAATTCCATGAAGAGGGGGGTTTTGTTAAGAGTTCGTGTCTAGTATGTAGAGTAATGAAAAATACAACTAAGGAAAGAAAACAAAAAAAAATGCAACAAGACTAAACCTACACTAAAGTCAACCTAATTGATCTAGGACTTTAGCTTCAAAATTAGGGAGTAGAAATCAAGTATATAAGTGTATCATTGGAATTTAGGACTAGGTTTCTCAATTATTTGTAGCATTGGTGATTCATGTGATAGCTTGAAGAATGTGGTTTAATGTTGTCTAGTGGAAATTTGGTGGTTAAGCCTATAACCGGACCAAACTCAACCACAATTAATAGATCAATCAAAGCAAATTGATTCTATGTCATTTCAAATCCACAACTTCCAAACCAAGTCCCCAACTAGGTTGTCATGCTAGTGTTAACTTGGTTTCCATATGCTTAGGGCTAATTCATGGAATAGATTCAATCAACATTATCATGGACAAAGAGGTCTCTTCATCACAACATGCAATGGATTAATATTCTACTCACAACATGACCCAATTCTCACTTTCAAGTTAAGGATATTGTACAAGAAATGTGACCTTAAAATCAAGCATATGAAACATATAATCAAGCCCATAACATTTCATCACCATACAAACAAATTATCAAAAGCCCATAGCCTAATTCCAAAGACAGCACACAATTTAGCCCATCATGGCTAATTAGAGCAAACCCAAATGGTAGATTAAGCAATGAATTAGCAAGAAAGTGCAAGGAAAGAGACAACCTAATATATGTGGTCTTCCCAAATGTTGATTCCATGCTAATGGTCCAGGCTTCCTTTTGATTTACACTCCAATTAGCCAAAAGTTCATAGAATTCTATCCCAAGAAATGAAACACCAAGAACACACACTAAAAGATGTGTTCTTATGAGCTATTGCTAATTGTGTCCTAGATACCTAACTTAGTGTTTAAGAAATATTATATAATTTTTAAAATGACTAAAAATCAATAATTACATAAAGTACCCCGCTTATTCTAAAATAGAGGCCGAAATGCAATTTCCAAAAGTGTTGGTCCCGCAGCAACTTTTTCAGGATTTCAAATAGCACACTTTGATGATATTGGGACGCGATTATGAATGTCTTTCGTGCCGAACCGGGCGTTTTGGTCTTCACATGAATTGTAGCCCTGCCTCCTGGCTTTCTAATGCATCACGAATCATTGAAGTTGGAGGTCTGTAGCGCAAGATATGCACATTCTACCAAACTGTGGCAAAAGGCTCAACAATGCAAAACTTTAAATCAGCAATCATAAAGATGCCCCCGTTTCTCCTACTTGCCCACAGAATTAGAAGAAAGTTAAAACATAAGAAATGAAGTCCACTCAACGATCTTTCCAGAATATCCAAGATCGCCTCATTTGGATTAGTATTGAAAGAGGTACACTCAAATGAAGTTCAACCTACATTCTGCCCAAACCCTAAAACAAGCCTATTAACATGTTAGGGTTTTCTCAATGCATCATTTCCAACCTTTTCCAATTCTTTCCTTGTTCTTGAACCTCAAATACACACTTGACTCATTTGAACATCATTTTTGGTCTTTTTCACCATTTTAACACTTTCAACATGCAAACCACCTTAATGCACAAAATTGCACAAAACATCACACATTTGCATAAAACACAAGACAAAAGCTAAGTGATTTAACACATATAAGTTGGTATAAAACCAACTTATCACATACACATCACACTTCCACACTCTTGCACCCTCACATATTAATGCACACATGCACTACACCTGCCGAGCGCTGGCGCGCGGAGTCTAGCACTTGATGCGCGTACTAGCGCGCAGCACTCTTACACCAGCCGCGAGCGCTATCGCGCAGCATTCTCGCACGAGTTGCTCCTACTTGCGCATAGCAAATTCACACCTCGCCGCACAAGCTGTGCGGCGATCTCACATGTGCACGAGCACACTCCTCACGTACACGCTCGCACGCCTCGTCGCATGCATATGCGGCGAGCTCCCTCACTCGTGCACACATCTCGCTGCACATCTGTGCGACGAGATCATGCACACACCTCACACTAGCTGAGCGCGCTTACGTGCATCACTCACCGCACACGCACACGCACACTCGCACTCTCCTAAATGTATACACACACCTAGCCGCACGTATGTGCGGCGAGCTCGCACACTTCGCCGCAACATCACGCGGCGAGCACTCACTCATTTAACCGCACACACGCACATGTCTTGTGCACACACTCACAACACGAACTCACTCACATCTCACAGCCTTGCCTTACTCATTCGCACACAAATACATGGAGAGTCTCTCCACGAGACCTCGCCACATAAACACCTTCATGGTGAGGTCTCGCGGCACCACGATTGCACGTCGAGGTCTCGCCGCGAGACATCGCCATGAAAACTTTCTTTTCGGCCGCTGTAAAATTTTCGAAGTGTTGGATTGTTGGTTCTTTTGTGCAGGGTTTGTTGAAGGTGTGGTGGTCAGAGGCTTCAAGGCGGGTAGAGGCTGTTAAAGGCGTGACAGTTTTTTTTTATTTTTTTATTTTTTATTTTTTATTTTTTATTTATTTTTTATTTATTTTTTATTTTGTTAAAGGCGTGAGAGTTTCTGACTTGAAGGCGCGTTGTGATTGATGGAGGCGTGAAGCTCTTAGGCTCAGAGGCGTGGATTAGACTTGTGCATAAGCTGCTGTTGAGCTTTTTCAATATGTGTTCTAACTTCTTTGTAATAGTTTAGTCATTTTACGTTTGCTTATTAATTACGTTTTGTAACCTCTATAGATAGGGGGATTTAGTTAGATTTTAGGGGATCTTTCTAGAATTCAAGAACCGAACTTTTGAATTTGTAAGCGGGAATTTTCTCTCTACAATTACTTTCTCTCACTAGATTTTCCTTCTTCTCCGATCGTTCTCCGATTTCAATTCCGATAGAGAATTTGATCCGAACATTGTAAGCTTCTACTCAATTAAGGAGTAAATTCACAAGACGTTGGTGGATTCGAAGCAATTGAGGCAATTCATTTGGTAAAATTTTTTCAATTTAATGAAAATGAACTATTCTTCATTGCGATTTGATGATCTGGAGTTGAGAATGGAGTTTTGTGGCTAAATTGATGATGTCTTAGGGTTTGGACCGGATGCTTGAGTAATTAAACGAAGGAAATGCTATGCAATTGACTAAGTAACTAAAGAATGAATTCATAATTGTTCTTAACGAATGAAAAATGTCAAGTTTCATAATTTTTGCACTTTTATTGACTGAATTGAACCTTAATTGTGGTCGCCATGCTAGGTTGAGGCTCGGTTCACCAATTCGAGTGAGACATGCATTAGATGAAGTCTAAAAGTATGATAATTGAGTCTCTTTACTTGATTTGGTTGTTCGTAATCTGAGATGCGGTCGCCAAGCCGATCGGAGGTCATTGAATCATAAGATAGAGTCAGGAGTGGCTTTTTAATACTACCCAAAGGCTTAGAAACTTAGATCAGGCCTCGCCGTGGGAGATCTAGGGTTTTGTATGCTAGAGTTGGTGGTATTGTTAAGTTGAGATGTTGCGGATTTTATTCGTCACACTTAGGCCTCGCCATGGGAAAGTGCGGCGTTAAGGAGAGTAGAAAGAGGTGCGGTCGCCATGCTGACTTTTAGCAACAATCCTAGGCAGTTTGGTCTCCTCTGAGTTTGAATGTGCGTCAAATGCATAGCATTGAGTAGTTTAATGAACAATCATCCGGCACCTATATCCTAAGACATCAATTTCTTACTTGCTATCTTACAACACTTCTTGTTTGTGTCTTTGATTTATTCCTTATTTCTCTGTTTAAGATTAGTATTGTCATTTCTTAATTCATCATTCTTGTGACATTCAACAGAACAATTTAGAATTTTCGAAACCAATCCCCTTCCCTGTGGATTCGATACCCTACTCACTTCTTCTACATAAGTTTAGGGGTAAAATTGCAAGGTTAAAGTCATGCTTGTCAATTTTTGGCGCCGTTGCCGGGGAAGGCACGGTTTCTGGAATTTGATCAATTGTTTCTTGAAATTTCATCATTTTATTTCGTGTTGTTCTGTTCTGTTTAGTTTACTCTGTTCTTATTCTTGTATTCTGTTCTGCTTCATTGTTATTGTTGTTGCTTGTGGTTTTTGTTCTGTGTTTTCAGTTTACATCTGAGGTTCTTACTTTTGTGTTCCGTTTTACTTCTGTTATACTTCACTTTTGGTGTTGTTGTATGCCCAAGCTACGATCTTCTGGAGAACCTGAGTTTGCATTAGATCTAGAATTGCAAAAGACTTTGCGAATTCAGGCCAGACAAAGAGAAATGGCTAATCCAGGGGCACGAGCACCACGATTTGGTGACCATTACGCAATTAATTTGAAAAATGGGTTCGACCAGCAGGATATAGACGTTGAGAGTTATCATATACCAACACAGATTGTCTCAATGATCACTCAAGGGCAATTTTTTCAAGGGCTTGATAATGAAGACCCCAATGACCACCTCGATTGGTTCTTAGGCCTCTGTAGTACTTTTAAGCTTTCAAGAGTGGATCGAGGTGAAGTACATAGAATTTTGTTTCCTCTATCATTACGAGGTAAAGCTAAACATTGGTTCAAGACTATTGGGGGAGCAAATGCAGCAATGTCCTTTGATGAATTGCAAAAGAGATTTTTAGCCAAGTACTTTCCTCATGCAAAATTGGAAAAAAGGAGAATGAAAATAATGAACTTCCAGCAACAGGATGGCGATTCATTTAGAGAAGCATGGGAGCGTTTCAATGATCTAATCCGTTAATGTCCTAACCATGACCTTGGTGAAATCAGAGAGTTGAACACATTTTTCAAAGGTCTCACAACTGAGTCTTCTATGATGGTGAAAGCTTGTGCTAATGGTGCATTAAAGGATAAGAGTGTGCCGGAGGTTAGAGAATTGTTTAACCAAATTGCCGAAGATGAGTACCTTTTTCCTGAGACACAGAAACCTCATAGTAGAAGGCAGAGAGGAGTACTGGATCTTGATGAGGAAACGTCTTTGAGTGCCAAGTTTGAAGCCTAAGCAAAGCAAGTGCAAACTCTGAAAGTTACACATGCTAAAGCTCCTGTGCTTTTATGTGGTCTATGTAAAGGCGAACACCACACTAATGAGTGTACCATCACAACTGAGTCTCTTCAGTATGTGAGCAATTATAACAACAAACCTCAGTATGGTGGCAATTATTTCGGAGGGAATTACTCTGGTGGAAATCGACCTTACAATTGGGGACAAGGCAGTTGGGGACAATAACAAAACCAAAGGGGGCAATATTAACAGGGAAACGACCAAAGAAGAGCAACAAATGCACCTCCTGGCATTGATCATCAAGCTAATACTTTAGAGCAAAGAAAGCCATCAGTTGAGGATATGTTCCATAAGTTGATGGAGAAGATGGACAAGAACGAGCAAAGGTTTGGAGGCTTGGAAAGCACTGTTCAGCATCATGAGGCTACATTGAAGAATATTGAGACGTAGCTGGGTCAGCTTGCAAATGCTGTTCATCACAGACCGAGTGAATCATTTCCTAGTGATATAATTCCAAATCCAAAAGGAAAGGAGACTTGTAATGCAATCACATTACGGAGTGGAAAGGAAGTGCACAGCAGTGACCAAGAAGGTTAGAGGACCTCCTAGTCCTTATAATTATCGTGACTTTGCTCCAAAACATCCCTTTCCTGAGAGAGTAAAGCCTAAATCTAAGAAAGGACCTCAGTTTGACAGATTTTTGAATGTGGTCAAGCAAGTCAACGTGAGCTTGCCGTTGTTGGATTTGGTAGGTGCAGTTCCGAAGTATACAAAGTTCCTAAAAGATTTGATATCCAATAAGGAGCAGATTTTGAGATGTGAAGTGCTTTGACACTCACAGAGTATAGTGGAGCATGGTTTGGGCACAAGTTGCCGCCAAAGTTAAAAGATCCTAGTAGCTGCACTATACCGTGTAAAATAGGCACAAGGTTCTTTGAGAAATCTTTGTGTGATCTAGGTGCTGGCATCAACCTTATGCCTCTTTCCATTGCCACTGACGTGGGACTCAAGGGGAGAATTCATCCAGTAGCTGTGACTCTTCAATTGGCCGATAGGTCTTTAGTAAAGCCTACTGGAATGGTCAAGGATGTCTTGGTGGGGATAGACAAGTTCACACTTCCTATTGATTTTATTTTTCTTGATATGGAAGAGGATCCGAAGGTACCTTTGATCTTTGGTTGACCCTTCTTGGCAACAGGTGATGCTGTAATTGGGGTAAGAAATAAGACGGTTACTTTTCGCATAAATAATGAAGAAGTTGTCTTTGATGTTAGTTATGCAATGAAGCATCCTTTACACGTTGAATCTTGTTTTTCCATTAAAGCTATAGCATGTTCTTCTTTGCATGGAATGATTGAAAATGTTAAGCATGACTTTTCTATTGTTGATGAACTACATGTCTGTGAAGATGAAATTGATGAATTTGAGCTAGATAATGAGGATAGAAACATCTTGGCTGAAATTGAAAATGTTATTGAATGTTGTGTGATCGATGAATCCATTTTTGAAATACAAAGTGAGATTGTTGAAGTGACAAATGAATGTGAAATGAAAGATATTCTGGAAGAAGCATGTACTAATGAACTTAGAGAAAATGATGAGTGTAAGCTTCTAACTAATGATATGAATGCATCCACTGTGGTGAGAAGCAATGAAAGTTTGTGCAGGAACGAGAAGCTTATGCCTTCTATCATGGTGCCACCAAAGCTCGAGCCTCCATACCTCAAGTATGCTTTTCTAGGAGAAAGTGAAACATTACTAGTGGTTATTTCTTCCAAACTTGAAGAATGGCAAGAGAAGAAATTGCTGGGAGTTTTGAGGCAACACAAACAGGCTATTGGTTGGACCATAGCAGATATCAAGGGAATAAGTCCTAGCATTTGCATGCACAAGATTCTGTTAGAAGAAAATTTTGTGCCAGTTCGTGATAGACAAAGGAGATTAAACCCTCAGATGATGGAGGTAGTGAAGAAGGAAGTGATTAAGTTGCTGGACTTTGGAATGATTTTTCCCATCTCGGATAGTGAATGGGTGAGCCATGTTCAGTGTGTTCTAAAGAAGGGAGGAGTTACAGTTGTGAAGAATGATGCAAATGAGCTTCTAGCTACAACGATAGTTAGTGCTTGGAGAGTTTGTATGGACTACAGGAAGCTCAACAAGACGACTAGGAAGGATCACTTTCCTCTCCCCTTTTTAGAGCGCAATTGTTGGATCGGATTGTTGGTTTTTTGTTCTATTTCTTCCTAGATGGTTATTCTGGATATAACCAAATTGCAATCGATCCTAAAAATCAGGAAAAGACTACATTTACTTGTCATTTTGGGACTTTCGCCTATAAGCGGATGCCTTTCGAGTTGTGCAATGCTCCTGCCACTTTCCAGCGTTGTATGATGGCAATCTTCCATGACATGGTTGAGTCAATTATCGAATTTTACTGGATGACTTCTCAGTCTTTGGGATGACTTTTGAAGGCTTCTTGGAGAACCTAACCAAAGTGCTGAAGAGATGCGAGGAAACTAATCTTGTGTTGAACTGGGAGAAGTGCCAGTTTATGGTCCAAGAAGGGATAGTGCTGGGACACAAGATTTCTCACAAAGGAATCGAGGTTGACAGAGCTAAAATCGATGTCATTGCTAAGCTTCCTTCTCCAACAAATGTTAAAGGCATAAGGAGCTTCCTTGGACATGCAGGCTTTTATAGGCGATTCATTAGGGATTTTTCGAAAATTGCTAGACCATTGTGTAGCCTGTTAGAGAAGGACATGAAATTCGAGTTTGGGGAGGAATGTGTTCGTGCTTTTGAGACTTTGAAGGCAAAATTGGTGGAGGCTCCCATCATCGTCACCCCTCATTGGGGTGAGCCATTTGAGATAATGTGCGATGCAAGTGATTACGCATTAGGAGCTGTTCTTGGCCAAAGAAGGGATAAAATTTTTCACACAATTTATTATGCCAGTAAGTTACTAAAGAAAGCTCAATTGAATTACACAACCACGGAGAAAGAAATATTGGCTGTTGGTTTTGCGTTTGACAAGTTTAGAGCATACTTGCTGGGATCAAGGGTGATTGTACATACAGATCACGCAGCTTTAAAGTATTTGCTAGCAAATAAAGAAGCCAAACCAAGATTGATTCGATGGGTATTGTTACTCCAAGAGTTTGATGTTGAAATCAGAGATAGGAAAGGGTTAGAAAATGTGGTAGCTGATCATCTCTCAAGGTTGGAGTCAGAAGCTCAAGAAGGATCAACTATTTTGGTAAAAGAGCATTTCCCAGACGAGCAAGTGTTTAGAGTAGATGAGAAGTCATTGCCTTGGTATGCAAAGATAGCCAATTTTGTTGTGGCTGGGCAAGTACTCTCTTATTTCTCTAGTGACCAAAAGAAAAAACTGAGAAGTGATGCAAAGTATTATTTTTGGGAGGACAATATCTTGTACAGAATTTGTAGTGATCAAATCGTAAGAAAGTGCATCAAAGAGGAAGGGAATGAAGACATTCTGAGAGCATGCTATGAAGGACCTTGTGGTGGACATTTTGGCTCTACAAGAACAGGATTCAAAGTGTTACAATGTGGTTTCTATTGGCCTCATATTTTCTTAGATACAAGGATTTGGGTAGTAAATTGTGATAAATGTCAGCGAACAGGGAATATTCTTCAAGGAATGAGATGCCTTTGAACAACATTCTTGAAGTGGAAATATTCGATGTTTGGGGCATCGATTTTATGGGCCCTTTCCTGAAGTCATATGGCATGCAATACATTCTTGTGGCAGTAGACTATGTATCCAAATGGATTGAGGCTATTGCATTGCCGCATAATGACGCTAAGAGTGTTACAGCATTTCTCAAGAAGCATATCTTTAACCGATTCGGAACTCCTCGTACAATCATTAGTGATGGTGGTTCATATTTTTGTAATAAGATTTTTGAGGCTCTTTTAGCCAAGTATGGGGTGAATAACAAGGTTTCTACAGCTTATCATCCTCAGACGAGTGGTCAAGTTGAAGTCTCAAACCGGGAAATTAAGAAAGTATTGGAGAAAGTTGCTAACCCAGGAAGGAAGGATTGGGCATCCAAGTTGGATGAGGCTCTATGGGCATACAGAACTGCTTACAAAACACCAATCGGGGCTTGTTCATTTCGGCTTGTGTTTGGGAAAGAGTGTCATCTCCCGATAGAGTTGGAACATAAGGCCTACTGGACAATTCAGAAGTTGAACATGGATTTACTTGGGGTTCAGTCAAAGCGGATGCTGGAATTGAACCAGTTAGAGGAGTTTAGATTCAATGCATATATGAGCTCTAAGCTCTATAAAGAAAGGACTAAGAAACTCCATGATGCTAATATCCAATCAAAAAGTTTTGCTGCAGGGCAACTGGTTTTACTGTACAATTCTCGCTTGAGGTTGTTTCCTGAGAAATTGAGATCACATTGGAGTGTCCATTTCGAGTTGTTAATGTTAAGCCATATGGTGTTGTGGAGATCCAGAATGACAAGAATGGTAACAAATGGCAAGTGAATAGTCACAGGCTCAAACTATATTTGACGACTCAGGAGAAGGGTATCGCAGAGATAGCACGAGCCCCACATGAATTGTCCTTGGATGATCCTTTACATTCACTGTGAGATAAGGAGCATGGTCGGGCTGTTGACCGTAAACCAAGCGCTCTTGGTAGGCAACCCAAATTTTCATTCTACTCTTTTGATTGTTTGTTTTGTCTACTTTTCCTTTTCCTCTTAGTTTGTATAGAGTGTAATGACAATTCATGGCACAACCTCATAATTTTTGATGGATTTTGCAGCTTATCATATGGGTTATGGTGATGAATGAAAAGATAAATGGTGAATCTCGACTATGCACTCAGAAAGGGGTAAAATGGATTTCACATTTTCTACAACAAAGGTAAATGCATCTAAGGTAAATATTGCTGCCAGACCTGTGAACTTGTTTGCTTGTTGGTTTGTTACGATTCCAATAGTTGAGTGAAGTGTGCAACAAGTTATGACATGAGGGGTATGGTTCTTTCTTACACATATTGTCACCATGTGTGTGTCTTTGAGATTCGTTCACATGGGTTCGTCTGGTAGCTAACATGGAAATGCAATGTGCTGCACATCTTCCCTATAAATAACTGGCATCTTGTTTACTAATCTGCATCCTTTGTGAGTTAATTTCCATTATAAGGTGATGGCCTACTTTCCTCATTCAAACCCTTTTGAGTATTCAATCTTCAGTGAGGATATGGGCACTACTTCTTCATCTTCTTCTTCTTCTTCAGCCGTTGAATGCCCTCAATACCTCCCACCTCTACTTTTAGGGTGGATCCTGAGTTTCTGCCGCATACAAGGATTCCGATTATTAGTACGGGACAGCCTTTTCAAGGACCTACTGTTGGCCCTTTCCATTGGGTGGCACAGCCCCTTAGCGGCCCTTCTTTTTCCACCACGGCTTCATTCTCGTCCCCTTCTTCCTCAGCACCGTCATCTTTCCAGGGAGCCCCTCCTTCTTAATCTTTTACATTGGGGGCAATGTATGCTTCAAGTGTGGGGGGGTGGAAGATAATGCTATTTGGTTGGTTTGATCTGTGCTTTATGATTGACTTAATGTTTGAGGAAGTGCCGTGTTTGTTTGTTGTTCTGGTTGTTGGGATTTGTTGTTATGAAGGAGGTGGTGGGCTAACAATTTTTTTTCAGCATGCGGGTTCCTTATGTTGATTATTGGGGGGTTCTGGTTATTAACGATATCTTGATGTGTTCATATTTTCCTGAGCTTAGAAGTTGTGATGTGCTCTGGAGTGGTTCTGAGTTTGGTTTTGAAGTTTGTGGCAAGTCTCTTTGAAGTGTGATATGAATTGTTGACGTTGTTGAAGTTCTGTGAAGTATGCTGAGTAGTAAGTGGAAGTAGAAGTATGGATAATGGAAAAACACTCTGTACTATGCCGCTATTCTCTTGTTAAGCTATGTTCAAATTTGTAGTTCATCAAGTTCTATCTTTATATTGCATGCGAAATTGTTTTTCCTTTGATTCCAATCTTGATGAGATCAGTATATTTTATTAATCAAGACATCATGTTAAAGTAAGATAGATATGCCATGCAAAAATCATTCTTGGACATAGGAGGAATCTGGTCCAATTTGTTCTTGTTGATATGCATGACTTCGGTGTTTTGGAAGCTCTTGCATACATAGTCCCTTAAAGACATCCAGGAACTTTTAGTCACACAAGAAAGGATATGGAGGAAAAGCCTTTGGCAATTGGAAATGAAAAGACTAAATACCCTTGGCAAGCTTTAATTGGGAAAAAATAGCCATAAAACCCAGGCGGAAAAAGTGGAGGAAAAAAAGCCACAAGACCCGGGCAAACACACCAATGTGTGTAGCAAACGTACCAAAGTAAAGGAAAAAAGAAATGAAAACAAACAATAGAAGCCCCAGTGTGTAACCATTGATCTTGTGTGATTATGAGTTTTTGTGTGTGGATAAAGTGATTGTTTATGCATTGAGATGTTCTTGGAACAAAAGGGGATTGCATGCAAAAATAATAGATGGACGGGTATTCCTCAGCACACACTGCACGCATGACATTTTGGTCTTTATTCATCGTGCCTTGGTTGATAATTTGTGCTGAAATTTGATGGTTTGGAGTCGAGAACCTGTTGTGAGTTTGTGCGTGAAAAATTTATTTTGATGAATTCAGAAAAGAGCAAGTTGGACAGAGAACAAGTTCTAGTGCTGAAGTGGTTAACATAAGAGGAAGTTTTGCTTGAGGGCAAGAAAAAGTTCAAGTGTGGGGGAAATTGATAAGTCCGTTTTATAATGACTTAATAATGTTATTTTCACTTGAATTTTGCTATGTTCTAGGTCATATTGTGTAGAAATAATTCGAAAAATGTAATGATTGTGCAGGTATGTGATGTAGCTTTATTTGGTAAAAAAAGAATGAAATTGGATGGAAATGTCATGTGTGAGGTTTGTTCTCGAGTTTGTGTTGTTCTCAAGTGCATGAGAAGTTATGTGTGTAATTGTATAGAGATTAAACTGTTGAAAATGGGTAAATGTGTGTTATATGTGTTGTGTGATTTGGAGGTTGTGCCATTTGATTATTTTTTGAGAGTGCACAATTATGCATACACATCACACTTCTACACTCTTGCACTCTCGCATATTAATGCACATATGCACTACACCTGCACGCGGCAGTCTAGCACTTGCTACGCATACTCGTGCGCAGCACTCTTACACCAGTCGCGCAGTATTCTCGCAAGTTCGCGCAGCAAATTCACACCCCGCCGCACAAGCTGTGCGGCGATCTCACATGTGCACAAGTACACTCCTCACGCACACGCTCACACGCCTCACCGCATGCATATGCGGCGAGCTCCCTCACTCGTGCACACACATCGCTGCACGTCTGTCCGACGAGATCATACGCACACCTTGCACTAGCTGCACGCGCTTGCGCGCAGCACTCACTGCACACACACACGCACACTCGCACTCTCCTTAATGTACACACACACCCCGCCGCACATATGTGCAACGAGCTCGCACACTTCGCAGCAACATCACGCGGCGAGCACTCACTCATTTCACCGCACACCCGCACACGTCTTGTGCGCACACTCACAACACGAACTCACTCACATCTCAAAGCCTTACTTCACTCATTCGCACACAAATACATAGCGCCGCGAGACCTCACCACATAAACACCTTCACGGCGAGGTCTCTCCGCGAGACTTCGCTACCACCACGATTGCACGGCGAGGTCTCGCCACGAGACCTCGCCATGAAAACTTTCGTTTGGGCAGCTGTAAAATTTTCTAAGTGTTAGATCGTTGGTTCTTTTGTGCAGGGTTTGTTGGAGGTGTGGTGGTCAGAGGCTTGAAGGCAGGTAGAGGCTGTTAAAGGCGTGAGAGTTTCTGAATTGAAGGCGCGTTGTGGTTGATGGAGGCATGAAGCTCTTAGGCTTGTGCATAAGCTTTTTTTGAGCTTTGTCAATATGTGTTATGGCTTCTTTGTAATAGTTTAGTCATTTTACGTTTGCGTATTAATTACGTTTTGTCACCTCTATAGACAGGGGGATTGAGTTAGATTTTAGGGGATTATTCTAGAATTCAAGAACCGAACTTTTGAATTTGTAAGCGGGAATTTTCTCTCTACAATTACTTTCTCTCACTAGATTTTCCTTCTTCTCCGATCGATCTCCGATTTCAATTCCGATAGAGAATTTGATCCGAACATTGTAAGCTTCTACTCAATTAAGGAGTAAATTCACAAGACGTTGGTGGATTCGAAGCAATTGAGGTAATTCATTTGGTAAAATCTTTTCAATTTAATGACAATGAATTGTTCTTCATTACGATTTGATGATCTGGAGTTGAGAATGGAGTTTTGTGGCTAAATTGATGATGTCTTGGGTTTGGACCAGATGCTTGAGTAATTAAACGATGGAAATGCTATGCAATTGACTAAGTAACTAAAGAATGAATTCATACTTGTTCTTAACGAATGAAAAATGTCAAGTTTCATAATTTTTGCACTTTCATTGATTGAATTGAACCTTTATTGTGGTGGGCATGCTAGGTTGAGGCTCGGTTCACCAATTCGAGTGAGAAATGCATGAGATGAGGTCTAAAAGTATGATAATTGAGTCTCTTTACTTGACTTGGTTGTTCGTGATCCGAGTTACGGTCGCCAAGCCGATCGGAGGTCATTGAATCATAAGATAGAGTCAGAAGTGGCTTTTTAATACTACCCGAAGGCTTAGAAACTTATATCAGGCCTCGCCATGGGAGATCTAGGGTTTTGAATGCTAGAGTTGGTGGTATTGTTAAGTTGAGATCTTGCTGATTTCATTCGTCACACTTAGGCCTCGCCATGGGAAAGTGCGGCGTTAAGGAGAGTAGAAAGAGGTGCGGTCGCCATGCTGACTTTTAGCTACAATCCTAGGCAGCTTTGGTCTCCTCTGAGTTTGAATGTTCGTCAAATGCATAGCATGAGTAGTTTAATGAAAAATCATCCGGCACCTAAATCCTAAGACATCGATTTCTTACTTGCTATCTTACAACACTTCTTGTTTATGTCTTTGCTTTATTCTTTATTTCTCTGTTTAAGATTAGTATTGTCATTTCTTAATTCATCATTCTTGTGACATTCAACAGAACAATTTAGAATTTTCGAAACCAATCCCCTTTCCTGTGGATTTGATACCCTATTCACTTCTTCTACATTAGTTTAGGGGTAAAATTGCAAAGTTAACGACACGCTTGTTAATACTCCCACTTAACCCAACATTTATGGCAATAGAAAGAGGCATGAGGTTGATCTCTGCTCCTAAGTCGCACAATGCTTTGTCAAAATACCTTTGGCCTATGGTACAAAGGATGGTGCAACTTCTCGGGTCGTTCAATTTGGTGGCAACTTGTGGCCATCCCAAGCTTTACTACACTCTATGGGCATCATTGAAGCTTCACATTGAGGAATCTGTTCCTTGTTTGAAATCATATCCTTAAGGAATTTTGCATACTTAGGAACTGCACTCACCAAATCTAGCAATGGTAGGCTCACGTTAACTTGTCTCACCACGTTCAAGAATCGATCATATTGTGGCCCTTTCTTCGGTAGTGGTTTCACTCTCTCTGGGAAGGGAGGCTTTGGAGCATACTCGGGGTAGTTGTAAGGACTCGGTGGTCCTCTAATCTTTTTAGGCACCCCCTTTTTCTCTTCATTGTTCTTCTCTTCTTCTTCATCACATGCCTCTGCCTCTTGCACACAATCTTGTTCAGCTTCACTTCTAATTTCCTCTTCATGCTGGGCATTCTTACCTCTTGAATTGTTATTCCCTGGCAAGAGCTTTCCACTCCTCAGTGTAATAGCATTACACGCCTTCTTGCCCTTAGGATTAGGAATTGTGTCACTTGGTAGGGAGCCACTAGGCCTACGATGTACTACCTTTGCTAACTGTCCCAACTGCATTTCAATGTTTTTGAGTGTGGCATCATGATGCCTTACAGTTGTCTCCAAAGCAACAAATGTTTCCTCATTTTTATCCATCTTTTCCATAAGACGATGTAACATGTGTATGTAGGGCTTTTTTGGCTTATGTGTATTGAGCTGATTTTCGAATCCAGGAGGTGGTTGGGAAGATTGTCTTTGCTCATTTCCTTGAAAATAATGGCTTCCCTGGTTTTGGTTTTGACGCCTCCAATTACCTTGGCCTCCACCATATGCTCTGCTGCCATCAGAATAGTTCCCAGAATATTGCGGTTTGTTATAGTTGTTAACATAATGTAGAGATGCAGTAGTAATGGCACACTCGTCTGTATGGTGCTCGCCTTTGCATAACCCACATGATAACACAGGAGCCTTGGCTTGTGTAGCTTTTAGAGTTTGCACTTGTTAACTAAAGCCTTAAACTTGGCACTCAAAGAAGTTTCTTCATCCAGGTCTAGCACCTCTCTTTGCCTTCTATTATGAGGTTTTCGAGTCTCAGGGAACAAATACTCATCTTCTGCAATTTGATTGAATAGCTCTCTAACCTCTGGTACACTCTTATCCTTCAATGCACCGTTGGCACAAGCTTTCACCATCATGGAAGACTCAGCTGTGAGGCCTTTGAAAAATGTGTTCAACTCCCTGATATCACCAAGGTCATGGTTAGGACATTAACGAATTAAATCATTAAAATGCTCCCATGCTTCTCTGAATGACTCGCCATCATGCTGTTGAAAGTTCATTATATCCATTCTCATTTTCTCCAATTTAGCAGGAGGAAAGTATTTGGCCAAAAATTTCTTTTTCAATTCATCAAAAGTTATCACACCATTTGTACCCCCAATGGATTTGAACCAATGTTCTGCTTTAACCCTCAGTGATAAAGGGAAAAAAATCCTATGCACTTCACTCTGATCCGCCCTATGAAGCTTAAAAGTACTACAGAGGCCTAAGAACCTTGAAAAAGCTGCCCTTGAGTAATCATAGAGGCAATTCGAGTTGGTATATGATAACTATCTACATCGATATCCTGTTGATCAAAACCACTCTCAAAATTGATGGCATAATGGTCACCAAATCGTGGTGCTCGTGCTCTTTCGTTAGCCATTATCTTATCCTTCTGTCGATTTCTCAAGGTTTTGGGCAATTCTAGATCAAGTGGTAGTTCAGGCTCTCCAGCAGACCTCAGAGACCTGTGCATACACAAGATACCGAAAGTGAAGTATGATAGAAAAGAAACAAAAACAATAGAAACAACAATTCACACAAGTAAACAACTGAACAAAACAAAAAACCAAACAAAACAGAACAACACACAAAATTTCACAAAAATGTGCCTTCCCCGTCAACGGCACCAGAAATTGGCAAGCGTGTCGCGTACTTGCAATTTTACCCTATTCACTAATGTAGATATGGTGAGAGGGATCGTATCCATAGGAAAAGGAGATTCGATTTCAAGAATTCACGTAATGTTGCTCCAATTGTGTTGCCAAATACTCAATATCAAGAATCAGTAAAAGTAATGTCAAAACTAAAGAAATAAAGTAACAAGACAAATGCAAGAAGAACAGGAAAAAGGTTCAAAGATTTGAGGCAGACGTCCTAGAGTTAATGTGCCAGACAACTGTGAATTAAACACGACTACTATGTATTTGACCCCATGCAAATCAAGTTAGGAGGAGACAAATGTTGCCTATGAGGCTAGTGAACACTCAGCATGTCGACCGTAATGTTTCCTTGACTCCATGACATCCTACTTTTCTCATGTCGAGGCCTAAGCAAGATGATTAAACACCGCAACGTCTTGAATTCTAAACACTAGCTTTTCAACTTGTAAAACGGCCCGACCTAAGATCCTAAACTCAAGCTAGCATCATAGAATCATCCTTCACTTGGTTCTAATGACTCAGTGACCTCTGATTGGCATGGCGACAACATCTCGGATCATGAACAACGCCAAACAAGCAAAGAAACTCTGTACTCATACAATCAGCCCTTATTTCATGCAATTTCCACAGTTATTGATAAATTAAGCCTCGACCTAGCCTGGCAACCACAATCTAAGTTCAATGACAGTGCAAATTCTATGAAATTTCACTTAATCGAGCAATTAATAACATGTATGATTTCATTCATAAAGTTTGGATCAATTGCATAACATTTCACAGTTTAGTTACACAATTATCTGGTCATAACCCTAGGACATCATCGATCTAGCCACGAAACCTCATTCCCATATCACGATCTTCATATTCAATTTCAAGACAATTCATTTTCGTATAAATTGGAAGAAGTTACCAGCAAATGTGTAAGAATTGTCAAAAACTCTGTTAATTGCGAATGAGAATTCCGTGCTCAGTTCACAAGTTCAATCGGAATCACGATCGGAGAAGAAATGGAAAAGAGAGAAAAACTAGAGAGAAAATTTTAGAGAGAGAATAAATTCCCGCTCCGAAAATCAAAAATCTATTAAGAGTCTAGAATGATCGATCCCCTAATATGTTGACTAATTCCTCTATATATATAGGTTACAAACGTAAACAATAAGCAGACATAAACTGAAAACTAATTTACAAGAATGCCACTGCTTATAACAAGTATATAAAAAATAAGCTTCCAGCAACGTGTCCATTCACGCCTCAGAGCTAAGAGTCTTCACGCCTTCACCACTTTTAACACATCTTCAAGCCCGCCAGGTCCACGCCTTCATGGATCCCGGCACAAGACGATGAATTCCATACCTAGAGAATTTTTCACAACCAGCATGAAGAAACTCATGGTGCGGCCGCTTGACTTGGCCACACCATGCAAATGTCTTCACGTGTGGCCGCCTGAGTTGGCCGCACCATGCAAATTCTCTCACGGTGCGGCCGCCTGACTTGGCCGCACCATGTAACTTCTCTTACGGTGCGGCCGCGTCATGTAAACTCCATGGTGTGTCTGTGCATGCTCTTGTGAATGGTCATGCATGAAGTGCTACAAGTGTATGCAAGCATGTTTACTCCGCCTTAGTGAAGTGCACGAAGTGGGGAACAGTATGTAGAAGTTGTGTGCATGTATAGTTGCGTGTGGTGCATGAGTTGTGTGCTAGGTGTGCCTAAGAGCTATGCAAGGTATGCATGTTATGTGCCTTAATGTGCATGTAGTGTGCTTGCTAGAGTTGTGTTCATGAGGTGTGCTTTTGGTGCATCAGTTGTGCATGAAGGATGCATGAGTTGTGCCAAAGTAGTGTGCATGTTGTGTAGCTAGAGTGTGCATGTGAGCGCACAAGTAATGCTGTGAAGTGCCCATGTGTGTGCATGATTGTATAGCTAATGTGCAGCAAGTGTAGTGTTGTGTAGTGCATGTGGTGCATGTGTGGGCTGGAGTTGCTGCAGATGTGTGCATGCATGTGCACAAGTGTGCAGCAAGTGTGTGCATGCATGTGTACAAGTGCGTAGCAAGTGTGTGCATGAAGTGCTGAAATGTTGCATGCATGTTTACAAGTGTGCGCAACAAGTACACAAGTGGTGTGCAAGTGTGCAGCAAGAGTTGTGCACAAGTGTGCAAGTGTTGCAGCAAGTGTTGTGCACAAGTGTGCAAGTGTTGCAGCAAGTGTTGTGCATGCTTATGCACAAGTGTGTGCTGTGTAGTGCATGTAGTGCACTTGAGCCATGCATTGAGGTGGGAGTGTGTAGCAAGTGTTGTGCATAGATGTGCGCAACAAGTATGCAGCAAGTGTGGCATCAAATTGTGTAAGATAAGCAACAAATGGTGTAATGAGTTCAACTCAAAGATGCAAGGAAAACACAAGCAAAGATACTTGGAACTTTTCACCTCTTAAAGTCTGAAAACTTACAAACCGTCACATTACAACCACATTCTGGACCTGATGGGTCGTGAATTTGGACAACCCTAAAACATGCATTTTGTAGCCCCACGTCTTAGTTTCCACAACCTTTTGAATCACTCAATTTGGAGTTTGGACGAGAAAGTTATGACCAAAATACTAAATTGCGCTGAAAAAGAATTTCACGGTGCGGCCGCCTGACTTGGCCGCACAATGCGGGCGCACTGTGCATTTCCCTTTTACAGCACAATTGCTCACTTCTAAGCAATATATCTGTGTCTGTGCTTCTGAAATGGACTTTGTGGTAAACATAAGAGTTGTAGATCTTTTTCTCGGCTTTCTATAGGTTTAAGAATTAACATCATTGTAGGTCTGTAACTCAAGATATGAACAATCTACCACACTGTGGCAAAAAGCTCAACATTCAAAACCTGAAGTGTCAACTGCAAAGATGCTCTCATTTCTCATACTTGCACACGGAACTGGGAGAAAGTTAAAACATAGGAATTGAAGTACCTCAAAGAGCTTTCCAGAACATTCAAGATCTCATCATTAGGCTTAGTATTAAGAAAGTTACACTCAAACGAAGTACACCAACTATTCTGCCCAACTACCAAATAAACATACTAGGCATGTTTAGGTCTTCCTCAACTCCACAAGCATCATCTTAAACTCTTTTTGAATTCTTTCCTTGTTCTTAAACTTAAAACGCACATTTATTTCATTTAATCATCATTTTTAGTCTTTTTCACCATTTTAGCACACAAAGGTACAAACCACATAAATGCACAAAATGGCGCGCATAACACCACACAAATGCATGAGAAACAAGTTAAAAGTCAAGTGAAATAACACATATAAGTTGGTATAAAACCAACTTATCAGTATGAGACAGAAGGCAGGGAAATCAATGTTCCTATTCAGCTCTCGAAAATGTTGTTATTTACAAAGCTGCAGTTCATATTAAACATATTCCTATTGTGCAGACATTCCTACTATCATGTAATTGTACAGCAATCACATTCCTCCTATGCTTCTCCAAATCAACAAGATAAAGTGTAGTTGTCTAGGTTGGGAAGTATGGATGATATATCGGGATCCAGATTCAACCAGCAAATGAGGAGTAGACAAATAAAATACCAGCCCAAAATGTAATACTTTATCTTACCAACTCTTCCATCATACACAATATGTTATACTTCTTAGTCCATGAATGAATTGTCTTAAGCCAGTTCAATAATCCAGAACCGTCACCGAGACACAGTTAACTCCAGATTCAGCCAAATAGATTCACACCATTTTCGATTCATAAAATATGTCCACATCAACAACCACATACAAGGTCACATTATCAACTAGGCTACCAACCATTTAACATGCTTTTCACCATGATAGAAATCATTGTAATATCACATTTACAAAACACAAGGCCAAGCTTATCGAACTCCAGTAATCAGGGGCCATCACAAACTAAAATCACTTACCCAATATTCCAATTTTTTCTTTGTAAATAGCAAATGAAGGGATTCTGCTTCCTAAGCTTTCTGTTAGAATGGGCGTTAGCTTTGGGGCTAACTAGTGCCTCCATGTACTTCAATTGCTTTGATGGCTTCTGGCTTTTTTCCATTTTTGAGAGGAACTTTGATAGGTCATCTTCAGATTCCTTATTATAGCTATGCTTAGTCCATTAATCCTCCCCATCCACCTCTGATTCTGACTCTGTAGGTATGTTTTAAAGTTGGGAAAGTTGCGTTAGTGAGCTAACTTTGCTGAGTTTAGAGATCTCGGTCCTTTTCAAACTTCTTCTTTGTTGATCATGGTCTTCAGGAGCTTCCAGGTTATGGTCACACTAAGATTTCTTGGATACTCGAATAATGGGCAAAAGTTTCTCAGTGTTCTCTTCTTCCCCATCCTTGCTGTCTGGTCTCTGAGTATCTCTAGGGTTGACCTTGCTCTTCGAGGTTAGCTGGTCCTTTTCAGCAGCTGCCAAGAATAGTTCATCGCCATCTGAGCTATGGTCCACAGTTGGGGCCCTAGGATTTCCAATTGGAATCCTATTTGTCGCTTGCTCCTCCGCTGATTTCTCAGTGAACATTGCCTCATATCCAACCTCGGAGGGAAAAACCAAACAGGGAGTTGGAGCAAATGAGGCCTGATCAAATTGATGAAAACCAGCAACTCTTGTCAAATAATGATAATAATTTGGCTCAGTTCCTTGCCCTCGTGGATGGGAGTGAAGTGATCCCAGTTGCCCCTACACCAATAGCTTCACAATCGGTTATGAATGTTATAAATGTGATGGTGAACTGGGAGGAAGGGGAGCCTTCGAAAATACATAAAGCTAGCTCATCCTCTAACTTAGACCATCTACAAAACATTCCTACAGAATCAGAGTCTGAGGCAGTGGGGGAGGACCGTTGTACGAAGAACAGCTATGAGGATGAATCCGAAGATGAACTCTGCAAGTTCCTCTCCAAAATGGAAAAAAAGTCGGAAACCACCAAAGCATATAAAGTATATAGAGGCTCTAGTTAGCCCCAAAGATAATGTACAATCTAGTAGAAAAATCCTGGAAAGGAACCCCTTCATTTGTTATTCGGAAGGTAAAAAACGGAACTTGGGTAAGTATCTATAGCTAATGTTGGCCCCTGATTGTTGGGGTTCGATCAGTTTGGCCTTTAGCTATGAATTCGTGATATATGTTGATGTCTAACAGTTTGATGACCGGCTGTCAAATCTGTCTCTTGGTGTACTGTTTATTTCAACTATTGATGGTTTCTGGAAAAATACGGTTGGTCTATATATGGGTGTGTTAACTATCCATATTTTGCATGCTTTGTACACTTTGATACCGCTCTGAAGTTTGTGTGATACCGGGCTGGCAAACCTTGATGGTTTTTGAATGTTATCAAGGCTCTTTGGTGCTTTAGTGATTCTGATGTCTCCTTACAATTTGGGTGTAATACCTTGTAATATGGAAAGTCTAATTTTGCGATGTGGACAATCTGAAATGGCATGCAATTGTGGCGTAAATGGCTGTTGTCGACTAGAGATTACAATGGCAGAGGTGGTGCAAATGCTCAGCATATAATGGTGAAGCGAGACTAATTGCTGAACTGCTGAAATGCTTTTAACTTGTTCAGTAAACTGTGCTTTTCTTGTTGGTAATTGGAAGCTGATTTGGTAATTTATATTGTTTGTATGAGAGTGGCTTGGGAGGTGTACGAGGTTAGATTTTGAAAAGCTGCCATTAGTTTGTAATGTCTTTTCATTTGGTGCTCAGTGAATCGCTAATTGGAAGCTGATTTGATGCACCTTTTCTTGGTGCTCCTCTACGCTATCATCAAGTGGTAAATGGTTGACAAGAATAGGTTTATGACTTACATTAGCTATAGAAATCATCCTACTGACATATTCAATTTTTTTTACTCATGTTCTGCAGTGATATTACAGGATAGATATGGCATATTATTTTAAGGGGGCTTAGAGGAGTGCTACTTTCCACCAACAAGTAGTGTTTCACTAAGTCTTTCTTTTGATCCATAGAACCTCTTCTGTAATGGAGTAGTACTCCAAACTTTTGGTATTTTGTATGTAACGATGCGTTCGGGTATATCCAGCATCGTATTTTGCCTTGATTATATAAAATAGCCTTTAAAAAAACCTCTGAATTCTGAATGAGCATCATCGTCACCACAACTAAACCCTGGGAACTTCCTTGCATAGAACCAATTAGTACCTCTTCCCCAGGGGACTCTTTCGCACATGAGGGTACAAGATTTGTCACTGCTTGATGTACATCATGCTTCTCCCCAGAAGGACCGGGACATGGCTCTACCAATTGTACTTCAAAGAATTCAATCTCTTTCTCCTTATTCTTGTTTGAGTTTAGCTCACCCACCACCAAAGCCTTTTCCTTACCCTTTGGAGCCTACTCTTGGGAAGGAGGTGCCACAGGATGAGCATGCTGTAACTTAAAGTTGAAGAGGCATGTCCAAGGTTTGAACATTTTGTGCAATAATCCGGTACATCTTTATATATGATCGGTTGCCACTTACGCTTTTCCTTGGTTCCAATCCACACCAGATGAGGTAAAATTTGGAGAACGTTAACTTCAATACATAACCTAACTTCACTAGGTCGGAGAACTTTCTCTATTGCTGTCGTGGCCAAGTGGAGCTTAAGTGGGTTGCCTACAGCCATTCCAAGAGTAAATAGGGTCTCCTTTTTGCATAGATGAATCGAGATAAATGGGAAGCTAACCCATACTAGTGATATGCACGGCTCTTTCTCTTGACTAAAATCAGGTGACCAATGAAAGATCTTGGCTGTAAAACCTCCAAAGCTCCAAACCTTTTTCATCCATGACAAATGGAAATCTATTTGCAGCTGAAATTAGAAGACAATGTGGCATTGATCAATCAAACCTATGCGACATTCTCCAGTGAAGCCGGCAGCAAGATATCTTTTCTGATCGAAGCCATTGATGGCCTGCCCCGAGTAAACTTTCAAATGAGGGCATACCAGAATCATTGAGCTAGGTGCAGCTCTTCTTCTTCTGATATGAAAGTGCAGGTTCCCCATTATATGTTGATAAAGCTTTGATCGGTGAGGAAGGGAATGAGACATCAATGGTTTTAGACCACGGAACAGACACAACTTTCTGGAATGTCTTAGTAAGTGATGCCTGTTTTGACACGGCCACCTTCGAGACTGCCGTGGGGGTAGTGGCTGGCTGCCTAGGGAGTGGAGGGGTGGCTGAACCTAGGACCATAGGCTGTGGAGGGTCAGCAATTGGGTCAGCTTTGAAGTGGAACCTCTTTGGTGCTGTAACTCAGTCGACGAAGCAGCTCTGCCAGGAGTGGAGGAAGCTAGTGTAGGGCCTTGCTGGAGCTGGGTAGATCCAGCCATCAGGACCGCTCTTCCAGCTGAAACTACTGCCAAGGAGCTGAGCTGAGCTGCTGTTGCCATGGAGTGAATCGGAGGTGGGGTTTACCCCTGCCTTGACGATGAGAATGGTCCGGTTAGTTAGCTCTAACGATGAGTGGATCCGGCCTTTTAGGGGGAGAGATCGTTTGAGTCACTGAACTAAAGTAATGGATGTAGAAGATGAGAGAAATCTGAAGTATAGTTTGTGGAGTGGATTGATGGAGGTAGGCCCGGTTGAAGTAAGGATAGGGTAGTGTTTTGAGTGGTTGAAAATGGAGTAGAGAGATAGGCTAGAAGTGATATTTTGTAGAGAGAAAAAGGAGTATTCAAAATCTAGAGAGAGAAGAACTTCCTTTTCCAACATAACCAATTGCATTAGTTAATACAAATGGAGAACAAATGTAATTATTTTCTTCTGAAAATAATCGAACATCCGAAATTTTATTTTTTATATTTATTTGTGTACCCTGTGCTACATGTAATACCACTTGGATTTTTTCAAAATATTTTGAAGGTATTAGTCCTTCGTTATGTAATTTAAATCAACACCTGGATCAACCATTGCAGTTGTTTGAGATTTATATTCTCTATTTATTACAAGTGTTAGAGAAATATAATATTTTTGAGAAGTAATTAAAGTATTTATTTGAAGAAAATTATTTTGCTATGAGATTTCTTCTATTTGTTCCTCATTTTGTCTATTTAAAATATTTGTTAAATTTAATTCTTCTAAAATTGAAATTCTTTCTTTTAATCTTTGAATTTCTATTTTTAATTCATTAACCTCTTGTTTTAATATGGGTAAAGTAATTAGTTTAGGATTTTGATTTTGTAAATGATCTATCTATTACATCTTGCATTGTAAATGAAGTAGTTATTTTGTCTAATTTCCTTTTTATTTTGGAACTTTCATAATAATTAGAAGTAGATGGAGAATGATTTAAAAAAGTTTTATCATCTTCTACTAATTGTAAATGTCTTTCCAAATATTATATTTTTTTCATTGGATCTTGAATTTCATCAGCTAAATCAAGCATCATTTTATGATTTTAAGACAATATAAATATTCCTATTTCATTTAACCCATTACCTTCAATTATTGCTTTATAATAATCTGTCTGTGAAATACAATTTCCACAATTAGCATCAGTATTATCATCTGAACTTATATTATTTATTTCTACAGATTCTTCACTATCTGATGATTCAGATTTGTATATTTTATTTTCTATTGTTTGTATTAAATATTCTTTTAATTCTTTATCTAAATTATGACTTCTATTTTTTCAAAAAGAATTTCATTTATATTTGCATTAGAAGCACATCTATTAGCATAATGTCCCTTTTTACCACATTTTCTACATATTATATTTTCTTCTATCCATCTTCTTCTAGATTTTTTCTTTCTTCTAATTCTTTCCTCAGAATTTTCAGATCTTTCATTTCTTTCACTCCTATGTCTTTTCTTTAAATGTTTTTTTATCTAATTTTTTTAAGGGGTGATTTTAATTCATTTGTATTATAAGCAAATTGATGACAAAAATTTCCTAACTCTGCTGTTTGGTTTTCTCTTTTTAATTGTGAATTTAATTTTATATCATTGCATAATTTCAAACCTTTTTCAGTACATACAATAATTAATTCTCCATAAGTAATTCGTGAAAAGTGAATGTTTATTCCATCAAAACAATTTCTAAGATTTCCTCTAACCTTTTCAGCAAATAATTTAGGCAATCCAGAAAGAAAATTTTATTTCCAAAAATCTGCTTTTGCATCTGGCCTTGAGTATAATTTAGATAAGAAAACATCTTTATACCATCTAAAATGAGATAGTGTATGACATTTTAAATTCATTAATAATTCTTTATGTGAATTTGTTAAATAATTATTTCTAACAAAATGTTTAACTATTGCACATATTAAAAAAAAAGCAGCATCAGGAACATTTGTTGTAACAGTTGTCTCTTGAGGTTGATTATTTTCTGGTTTTGGGGGAATGGTAGTAGTTATTTGTTTAGTGACTTTTAAAATTTCATATCTTTGATGGTCATTTAAATAATGATCCCACCAACCACGTAATTGACCAGTAAAACTTTGAGTGCAAACTACCATATCTTGTTCTTCAGCAATTGATTCCATTTTTATAATATTAATGTACGTGGACATTTTATGACACATATTGAAAATTTGATAAGGTGTAAACACATCAAGATTCCATTCATATATGGAGTTATTTTGATAAAAATTTTGGAATTCTCTATGTTCTTCAATTAGAAGATCTTGAGGAGTTGGTCTAGGGTAATAAAATTGAGTTTGTGGATATTTTGGTCTAAATTTTGAGCGAGATTTTTTTATTTTAGTTATTTCAAATTGATTTGAATCCTCATTTATGTATAAATTATTAAACATTTCTTTTAATTGGTCTATTTGCAAATCATTTTTTATTTCTTCTTTCTCAGAACTTAATACATTAAGTCTTAATTTATTAAATTCTAATTTAATTTTTCTAATTTTTCTTTAGTAAAATCTGAATGTTGAGATTTTAACATATTTAAAGGTAAATCAGGCATATGTTTAAATCAAAATGGTTGAGGTTTGCTAGAACCTAATTTCATATTTTCTAAAGGGAAAATAAATGTGAGCTTTGAAGATTAATTTTATCTTCAATACAACATAATAGTTTAGAAATGGTGTTTGAATTAAGATTTGTAAAATTATTTTGCTTAGCTAATTTTGTTAATTTAACTTTATTGACATCAATATAAGGACAAGCCTTAGTTGAAGTATTTGTAGCTTCTATTTTTACTAGCTGTAAAGGAGGATGAATTCCTTTTAACAATTTATCATCAGATAATCTCCAAGTCTGATGGGCTTCTTCAAGAACATTTACACTAAATTGATCATCAATATATTTGGATTTTTGTTCAGTATGAAATCAAGATATTTTTGGTTTTGTACGAAAGCCAATTTAATTCTAAGATTATTATTTATATTTATTGCCAAGTGATTAGGAACCTAAAGGGTTACACACAATAGAATTACTTCTTGGGTTAAAATGATTTACATAATTATATGATAATTATGGCATCTATTATACTCTTGTTAACTTTTGGAAAGTGAATTGAGTTTGGTAATAATTCGTTTCTTGTTTGACAAGACAACCTTTTTGGAAGGCTATATTATTATATATAGATGCTTAATGTTAGGTCAAAAACAACACAACTCTCTCAATAAGAAATCACGTAAATAAGAAAAGGGTTTTCTTATTAGATTTCCAAGGTGTTGTTTAGAGGGATCTAGCTTATTAACCTAACGTTAAAATCAATCCTTTGAGGATCCCGAAAGTAGTTCGTGTGGATTAACGTTAGAGGCCGCACACATGTGCGGCTTGTTGGTCGATTAAACCTCGCTCAAGGATTTTGCTGGCATCTCTCGAGGTATATTTTGTATAGATTATCATTAAGGGTCCTATGGAAATCAATTATAATATAATTGTTATATTTTTCGCTGCGTTATTACTATGTTGATTTCCTTACAGCGGTATCAGAGCCTAATTTGATTTATTTATACATAATATATTATGTCATGAATGATAAATTGTTTATGTATATATATTGGATTTAATTGATGGATTTGAGACATGTGTTTAAAAAATTACTTTTTAAATATTATGGGTTAAATATGTAATTTTTGTTTTATTCAAAACTAATTTTGAATTTTCAAAAAAAAAAGGAAAAAGCATCGAGAACGGATCCGGCAACTTAACCAGAAAGTCTGGCCAAGCCGGATCACATCTGATGGAAAAATCACCGACCGCAGCAACCAGATGAGATCTGGTTTAGGACGGAGTGGAGAAAGCATGCAAATTGCTGCCAAAGAAGTCGAAGACGTGGGCAGCTGCCTGCACTATGCGACGTCAGCTCTTCTCACCGCCGGCAAGAGCCAGATACGATCTAGCCGCCAAATATGACATGTTGTAATTGTTGCCAAAAAAGATGCATTGATTTTGAATAAAAAAAGAGGCAGAAGTTGTTTCTGCGTTTTTTTAATCTGGAGAAGATGATGATAACGTTATCTGACGTCATCATCTATTTTTATTTATATAATAAAAAAAACTTGAAAGCGTGCTTTCTGAAACCCAATCTGGAGCCTGTAATGAAAAATGTTTTCATAATTAGAAATTGATCCCAGATCTTTATTCTTTTCTAATCAGTTGGCCCTAAAGTTTTGGAAACTATACTTTGACCCATAAAAGTTTCAAAAATTCAATTAAATGATTTCTAATATAATTAGAAATAATATACATACAGATTCATGACAGAAAAATTGTATATTCATTTAATGTGATTATTTGAATAATGTGACATATGTAATTTATATTTGATATAAATTTATTATATATTCATTTAATGTGATTATTTGAATAATATGACATATGTAATTTATATTTGATATAAATCTATTTTATATTCATTTAATTTGATTATTTGAATAATATGACATGTAATTTATATTTGATATGAATCTATCATTTAATATGATTATTTGAATAACATGTCATATACAATTTATATTTGATATAAATTTATTATATAATCATTTAATATGGTTATTTGAGTAATATGTGTCATATATAATTTATATGTGATATAAATTTATTATATATTCATTTAATATGATTATTTGAATAACATGTGTCATATGTGATTTATATTTGATATAAATTTATTAAATATTCATATAATGTAATTATTTTAATAACATGTCATATGTGATTTGTATTTGATAAAATAATATATTTATTTAATTGCATATTGTATGTTCAATTGATGAAATAATTTTCACATATGATATGTATGTATGGTGAGACCTTAAATTAATCCCTTAATTATATATTAAATCATAATTAGTTGCCTTCCATTATTATAGCTTAAACAATTTTCATTAGAGCAACTTGTTGACCTACCTCAAGGTTGTTTTACTTTAAATATGTTTATGCTATGAGATGAGATCTCAAGGTCAAAATGTATTTTGAGGCAAAGAGTTAGGGGACATATGAGATATGTGTATCAAGAGTTGATGGCCTAACTATTTAAGAGTTACAATTTGTTGTAATTGGTAGATGTTACCTACTTGTTGAGATTATTTTGACTTGTTGAGCTACCTCAAGGTTAAAAATAATTAAAATGAGATCTTAGCCACTAAGAATTTTGTGAAATTCTCGAATCAATTTAAGGGATATTGATTTGAATAAAATAGTGGGAGCAAAACCCACAAATTTTTATAAGTCCATATTTATTTTATTTGGTTTTGCTTATTGCATAAATATGAAATAATTTTCTATCTTTATTTTCTGTTGTAGAAAATTATCTACAAATATTGTTTGACAATATATTTATTGCTCAAATTTTATGGATTGAATTTTACAACCTAAAAATTGTTTTAAGGTATAAGAAGTTATTTTATGTCCTTAAAATTTTTTTCTTGATGATGATATTGATCAAGTAATCAAAGATACATGTCAAAAACATAAAGATGATTTTGATAATGTATATTGTCTTATGCTAAAAAGCATTCATGAATCTTAATTACAATAGTTGTATGTGAATATGAATGCTTTTACAATATTTCATTAGATGAAATGATTGTATAACATATGAGTTAAAAATTGAAGATATATGATATCTCTTTTATGAACTCATTTAGAGCAAAATGGCAAATAATCTTTAGTATCATCTAGTGTGCTAAAGGTGACTAGTCTCATTGAAAAATTAGATTTTTTAATTTTGTTATGAACAAAGTTGAGATCTAAATATTTGCTTGAATTTGCTTAATAAGACAACAAAGGATTCAATCAAGAAGAAAAAGGAAATTGTGTTAATACTTGAGTTTTCAAGAAATTGAATTTGGACCCTGATTTTAAGAAAATCAATAAAAGGGTGCTCAAACTTAGCACAGAATAATAAGGACAAAAGTTTAAATGGCATTAAATTCTACTATGGTCTATTAAGATGGACATTAGAATTAGAATTAAAAGGTTCATCGAAATTTTGAAGCAGAAGAAGCTTGGTGAAGTTTCTACTTCAAGTATGTTTATGATTGAAATAAATGTTTCTGCTTATAAATAAAATCTTGAGTATTAGATACCAGATTTGGATCTCATATTTACATAAATATGCAAGATTTAAGGATAAATAGAAAGTTGGATAAAAAAATGTATTCTTATATGTGGTAATTAAATGCGACAAAAGTTGTTACATTAACCATAGGAATATAGAGTTTTCTTTATTCAGAAGATTAACCCTTAATATAAAGGATTGTTATTATCTTTACTTACTAAAATATTATGTCTATTTCAAGTTTGACATGAATAGATTTACAATAATTCAAAAGAATAAATGTTGTTCTTTTTATTGTGACAATATTTTAAGGTGCTGGTTAATTGGATAACAAACTTTATATATTTGATTTGGATAATCTTCTTTTCAAACATAAACACAAAGAAACAAAACTTGATAATTTTATCTCTAACACTGTAGATAGGGTTATATATAAATGAGAAACGCATAGCCAAATTGCATGAAAGTGTTTATTTTGAATTACTTGATTATGAATCATTTGATAAATGTGAATCTTATTTATTAGAAAATAACCAATTTACCTTTTACTTAAAAAGGTGAAAGATCTACTGAATTACTAAGTCTAATACATATTGATGTATGTAGACCTATGCTAATTGTAATTAGAGAAAGTTTTTCATACTTCAAATGATTATATTAAATATAGTCATATGTGTACTTATTGAAGTATATAACTAAATTCTTTGAAGAGTTCAAAGAATATAAAATTGAAGTTGAAAAACAACTTGATAAAAGTATTAAAATATTTCGATTAGATTGAAATAGAGAATACTTGAGTCAAGAATTTATAATTATCTTAATAAAACGAACTTGTTTCTTTATTGAAGTAATAATCGAATTTTATTAGATATTGTTTGATTAATGATGAGCTATACAATTCTCTCAAAATTGTTTTGAGAATATATCATAAATATTGCATTTGATCTTTTAAAGTATATTCCATTTAAACCTATTGGTTTTACCTCATATGAGATATGGTATGGGAAATAACCAAAATATTTGGGAGTGTCCTATATTTTATAAAAGGTAAAATCCGATAAGTTTGATACAAAATTTTCATATATACTATTTTGTGGAATGTCCAAAAGAAAGTTTAATTTGGATATTATTTTTATGATCCTAATGAGCACAAAATGTTTGTCTCAAAATATGTCATATTTCTAGGAGAATAGTTTATTCTAGAAAAGGCAAGTGGGAGCATATAGAACTTGATGATGTTCTTAAACCATAATTTAGTAATGAAAATGAGATGGAATTAGAGCTTGTACATCATGGTGATGCAGTAGGACATGAAGCTCTCAATACACAAGTAAATTGTATGTTTACTAGGATAAATCATCCACATGAGATGATGTGTTTATCATTAAGAATGATAAACCTACTATCTACAAAGAAGTCTTATTTGATATGAAATCTAAAAGTGGTTTTGAACCTTAAACTCTAAAATGGATTCCATGAATGACAACAAGGTATATACCTTAGTCAATGCACCTAAAGGGATAAAATCCATAAGATGCAAGTGAGTCTTCAAAAGAAGACAAACATGGATGGTAATATTGTTACCCTGTGGAATGGAGTATATCTTGGTTGCAGTAGATTACGTTTCAAAATGGGTTGAGGCCATAGCACTCTCACACAATGATGCCAGGAGTGTATCTACATTTCTCAAAAAACATATATTTAATAGATTTGGAACTCCAAGGGCAATCATCAGTGATGGAGGGTCTCACTTCTGCAACAAAATCTTTGCATCTCTTTTGGCTAAATACGGAGTAAAGCACAAAGTGCCTACTGCGTACCATCCCCAGACGACTGGACAGGCTGAGATATCTAACAGAGAGATCAAACAAGTTTTGCAAAAAGTAGTAAATCCAAAGGAAAGACTAGGCGTTAAAGTTGGATGATGCTCTCTGGGCATATAGAACGGCTTATAAGACTCCAATTGGGGCTTCACCTTCATAATAGTATATGGCAAAGAATGTCACTTGCCAGTGGAGCTGGAACACAGAGCATACTGGGCAATTCAAAGCTAAACATGGATCTCAATGGGGCTCATTCTAAAAGAATGATGGAGTTGAATGAATTAGATGAATTCAGGTTTAGTTCTTATGTGAATGTAAGGATATACAAAGAGAGGACAAAGAGATTCCATGATGCAAAAGTTCAATCAAAAAGTTTTGCACCCGGACAGTTGGTCTTGTTATATAACTCTCGACTCAGACTTTTTCCAGGGAAGTTGAGAGCACACTGGACTGGTCCTTTTCGCATTATCAAAGTCATGACTTATGGAGTGGTTGAAGTACAGAATGAAAAGAATGGCAATACATGGCAAGTGAATGGCCACAGGCTTAAACCCTATGCACTAAAAAAGGATTAGGATGTGCCCAAAGATTCCCAAGTCCCACAAGAATTATTCTTGGACGATCCTATTACTTCACATTCAGTTAACACATGGTCGGGCTGTCGATGTTAAAACAAGCGCTCCTAGGAGGCAACCTAGTTCTTCTTAGTTGTTTTTTATTTCAATTTAATTTTCATCTTCTTCGTTTTACATTCGTTAGTGTTAGTTAGTATTATATTGTATTGATCCAAATTGTCAATGAATTCTGCAGAGATTCATGCTTGTAATCAAGAAGGAATGGACTGCAAAGAATACAAATGCATAGGATGACGCAATTAGATTGGCAGTTATGCAATGTGTGTATAAATCATCTGAGAAATTGGTAAGCTTAATTCGGATTTTACAGTAACCACAGTAAAGGAATCAAATCCCATGAAATGGTTCTGTAAGCTAGTCACATGATTGCAAGGTAAGACCTGTGAAATTTATTCTTTCACAGAATAGTTAATGGTAGAGATGGATTTTGCATGAGAAGACAAGACGTGAATGACACTACAAGAAATATGGGCATTACTGACTAAGCCATTACGTCAATAAAGGCGTAAATGTCGTCAGTACAATGTATTAGTGATGAGAAAATGTCATCAAATAGTCGCTATTAAAGTGTCATCAGTAAAGGGTCTTTTGATGATGATGGGCGAGTGTCGTACCTCGTCAATTTTACCCTAAACACTAATGTAGTGGCGTGAGTAGGGATCGTAATCCACAGGGAAGGGAATGGTTCAAGAACTCAAAATTTGCTCTCAGAATGTCACGAAAGAAACAAAACTAGACACTAACTAGTAAAGAATCAAATGCAACAAATAAAGTGTAAAAACAGGAAGGGAGTGGATGCTCTAGAGTATTTCCACCAGTTGAATGCACATTAGGCCATGATTGCAATGCTCTTGACACACAAGTAAAACAATGAGGAGATCTCTATTGCCTAGGAGGATAGCTAACACTTAGCAAGGCGACCACAGTGTTTTCTATACTCCTTAACATTCCACTTTTCCCATGGCGAGGCCTAAGTAGAATTGATTCAACCCGCAATGCCTCAACTCTCCAAAGTTAGCAAGTCTAACATGCAATTCCTAGGAACTCCCATGGCGAGGCCCGATCTAGGTATGAATGCCTTCGTTGCTATCTCAGAGAGTTTCTCTAACACTTTTTCCTAAATTTTCATTCCATCGAAGTTTCCCATGGCGAGGTCTAAATCTCAGTAATGAATTGATCGGCTAAGACAAGTGTAAAGACTCAGGAAGTCACCTTCAAGTTCTCATCTCACGCAATTCTCACAGATATTGGTAAAATCTCACTTCAACTCAGCATGGCGACCACAATCAAAATTCAATTCATTCAATAAAAGTGTAAATTCATGAAACTCAACAAGATTTAGTCATTAAAATCACATATGATTTCATCATTTAGAAATTATGTCAATTGCATAGCATTGTATAGTCTAATTATACATTTAACCGGTTGAAATTCTAGAACATGAGAGATCTAACCATAGAACTCCATTACCAATTCACGATCAACAATTTGGAACTTGAAACAATTCATTTTCAATAAATGGAAAGAGTTTACCAATTGAATTCTTCCAAGAGCTTCCTTGATTGATAAGAGAATTACAATGATCGGAGCAAATCTTTGATCAAAATAGAAAATGGAGATCAAAAGCTAGAGGGAGAAACTAGAGAGAGAAAGTAGATCTTCAAATGAATTCCTGCTCTCCAGCTCTCAAAAGTTTGTTACCAAAATCAAAACCTAACTAATGGAATGAAAAAATAATCTCCGGGATCAAAAGTCTCTTTTTTACATTAGCTACATCTCCTATATATAGAAGAGTTGAACTGTAAATAATACGCTAACTAAAAATATCTAAAGATATTACAAAAGTGTCCTTGAAAGGAAGAACCAAAATCAGCCCAAAAATGTGAAAATTCCAAGTTTGAATAAAAATTCAGCATATTCGCTCCTTCAGGCTTGAATCCCAGCGCCTTTGTCAGCCTCGGCACTCCAAGTCGCGCCTTCAAGCTTTCGTTGTTCACGCCTTCATTGCTTGGATGTTGAGTGCAAAATTCAGAGTCGAATCACGCCTTTGAGCCTGAGAAGATCACGCTTTCAATGGCCTCGCAATCCTCCAAGCAGTCCAGCCTTCCAGAAACCACGCCTTCACGCCCTGGAGCTTCACGCCTTCAGCTGCCACGAAAATCAGCAAACCAAAGCTTCAACACTTAGCCATTTTTCCAGAACCCTTAAACAGCACAAAACTGGCAGCAACTTCCAGCAAAAGTTCGACCACGATATATCGTGAATTTGGAAAAGCTTAAAAGACCAATGTTATAGCCCTATGTGTTAGCTTTCCACAGCCTCTTGAATCATCCAATTCGGACCTCGGACAAGAGAGTTATGGCTGAAATACTAACGTGTGGCAGAGCAGGAAATTTCCTCCACGAGACTTCGCCAACTCTCACGAAGCTTCGCCAATTTTGACGAAGTCTCGCCAGCTTTTGACGAAGTCTCGCCAACTTTGACGAAGTCTCGCCATCTTTGATCATGTGTGAAGTGCTGTGGAAGAGATTTTGTACAAAGTGAGAATGCAAAAGTGATTTCCAACACAAACATCAAACTTATTGGAATGCTCAAGTTGTTCAAGTATCCAGCAATCTCCCAACCAAACTTCGAATATGATGCTGTAGGAATTTGAGAAACCTTGAAACATGAAGGTTATAGCCCCAAATCGTAGCTTTCTACAGCTTTTTGAATCACTCAAATCGGAGTTCAAATGAGTGAGTTATGTCCAAAACAGTGATATGTGTGAAGCGGCGCGAGTGTGTGCAAGTGAGCATGCGACGAAGTGCACTTCGTCGCATGCGTGTGTGCGAGGGATCATGCGACGAAGTGCACTTCGTCGCATGTGTGTGTGCGGTGTCATGCGGCAATGGCTGTGCATGTGTGTGCGGCGAGGTGGACTTCATCGCATGCATGTGTGCAGCGAAGTGTGCTCGAGAGTGTGTGTTTGTGTGCGATGCCTCCATTTCAGAACCAACAAACAACTTCCAAGCGAAATTCGTGTGTCTTAACATCTGAATTGGACTTTGTGGTAAACATAAAAAGTTTTAGATCTTTCTCTTGGCTTTCCAATGGTTCAAGAATCAGCATCATTGAAAGTCTGTAGCTCAAGATATACTAATTCTACCAAAATGTGGCAATATGAAATCAAAGATGAAAAACTGGAGTAGCAATTGGAAAGATGCCCCCGTTTCGCATACTTACGCACAGAATTAGAAGCAACGTAAAACATATGAAATGAAGTACACTCCAAGAGCTTTCCAGAACATCCAAGATCTCATCATTTGGACTATTATTGAGAGAGTTATGCTCAAAACAATTTGCACCATCATCCTGCCCAAACCTTAATTTTGTCAATCAAGCTCATTTTCGGTTTTTCCAAAATTCTCACTCACCATTCTAGCCCTTTTGAACTCTCCTCTTATCATTTAGCATCACACACACATTTGCCTCATTTTAACATCATTTGTGGTCTTTTTCACCATTTTAGCACATCAAGTTACAAAACACATAAATGCACACAACAACACCAAACACTACACATTTGCATGAAATTCAAGCCCAAAAGCTATGTGGGTATAAAACCTACTTATCAAATTCCCCCACACTTGAACTTTTGCTTGCCCTCAAGCAAAGACACAACACAAAACTCACATTTCAAAACCACTTTGCACTAGACTTCACTCTTCTGTCAAACTTGTTCTCAATTGAGTTCATCAAAACAGATTTTTCATGCAATATCAAAACTCTTATCATAACCTCAATTCCAAGTTATCAACTTTTAGCACAAATTATCAACCAAGGCACAATGAATAAAGACCAAAATGTCATGCGTGCAAGTGTGTGCTGAGGAACATGCACTTCATCTATTCCCTTGCTATACACCATCTAGCTGGTCTCACATACCATTCAATACATGCCAATCTCCTTGTACACCCTTACGAACATGCAATCACAAGATCAATGGTACCTATGCGTACATTGGTACTCTATGGGACATTGCCCTTATTCTGCACATTAGTGCTGCACATTGATGCACATATTGATGACTGAAATAATGCCTGGGTTTTATGGCTTTTTTCTCCAAATTTGAATGCCAGGTTCTTATGGCTTTTTCCTTCCCAGTTGCCAATATGGCTTTTTCTCCCATATCATTTCTTGTGCAAGCACATGTTCATAAGAATCCCAAATTGACTAAACATGCACGAATTCTGGAGACACCAGATAAATGCATAACAAAGAGAAACGAATCCATACACATTACCTCCTATGTCAATTGAATTTTGCATGGCATATCTATCTTACATTAACATCGGGCCTTAGTCAGCAAAATGCACCAATTTCATCAAGATTGGAATCAAAGAGAACAAACCATTTTCGCATGCAAAGCATTAATAGAAATTGGATGAACTCAAATTTGAACATAGCCTAACAAAAGAACAAAGCATAGCACTAAGTGTTACTGCCCTTGCACTCACTTTCACCACACTATTGTTTCTTTCATTACACATTTGACACCTTATTGCACACTCACACTCCTTATCACTTAAAAACTTCATCCCACTAAAAACACACCACTCACACCAAAACTTTCACTTATTCACCAAATTTTCAAATTTCAGCAAAATTTTAAATTTTCCTCAATACATGAAAAACTTGCACAAAACATGGAAAACACCACACATACGGGTAATAAACTCAAACTAACACAACAAAACTAACATTACTGGCAAAAGTCTCAAAGCAACATATATTTTCACTAAAATTTCATGAGAAGAAAGTAAACACAAAAAAATCAATTTTTTTTAAAAATTCCCAACACATCAAATTTCCAAACGTCAAACTAAGCACAAAAAGAAAACACAAACCACAGCAAGCAACATTCCCTCCCCCACACATAAAACTTACATTGTCCTCAATGTGAAGTAAAAAGAATAGGTTCAGGAGCTCCCTGATATTGGTAAGTCCAAAGTTTGCTTGGTGGAGTCTATTTGTCCACAGTTCCTTAGTTCCGTCTTTGAATGAGAAAACATCCTACACATAGAGAATCAAAGCTTATTAGGAATTACTCACTCAAGCACACAACATGTTGGTGCAATGTAGACATGTCATAGAACTATTATGCAAGCAACGTGTCACACCAAGACTAGGAGTCGTGGTGGTGTAAAATTAAACAACTATTATCACTAAAGGAATAAGCACAATCACGCTTGAAATGTAGATAAAATGCATAAGTGTATTGTGGGATTGGTTCATGACTCCACTCCCCAACACTTAGCCTCATGTGTGCATGGCTTATCTCCCTTGCAATTCCTTTCTTTGCATACACCTACATCATGAGTGGCTTTGGTGAGTATAAGCAAAAATGCAAAATATCATAACAACTGGTTAAACCAAAAACAACTGAAGTGAAAGTAAAGTGAAAAAGAAGTAGTTCTGGGTTTTTGTAGTCTCCAGCTAGACTTTATTCATGAAACATTCTTCCTCAAGAATCGGAATAACCCTCTCTGTACCAGAAAAATGATATTTCAACAATACTCATTATCCTCCTGTATGGCACTTGTAAAATAGTGGCAAAGAGGTGCTTGAGCTCATGCATATGGGAAGCCACCTTTACAAATTCCACCTTGAACCACTGAGGCTCCTCCCTTGAAGGTATCTCCTTAAACTCTTTCACCATTGGAGGCAAATCATTTAACTCTTCCACCTTACTAGGCCTATCGATTACTTCTTCCACCACATTAAGCTCTCCAACCTTGCAAGGCTCAACCAAGGCTTGTACATCCATGGTCTCAACAAACAAATCAGCAAACTGAAAACCACCAGTCAGTTCAAAAACAAATGACTCAAACTCACATTCATTCAAAATGTTAACATCTTAAGCAGCTAGCCTAATATCAACATTTTCTTTAGCACGTTCAACATTATCTTGATTCATGATATCGCAATGTTCATCAAGATATGACTCTATGCAATTTATCAAGTCATCAAGAAAAGTTACATTCAGAGAATAACAATCAGCATCATCATTGTCATTGTCATTCAAAATGTTAACATCTTTATCATCAAAACTAACATTGGGAAATTCCTGGGGCTTTTCTTTCTCAACAACACAACAAGCATTATCATCAACTAACAAGAGTATCTCATTTTGCACTTCTTGTGAGTCACCAATTAGACACTTAGATTCATTGACCATTTCAAAAATTGGTGCCTCAACCAGAGTTTCAAACAATGTGTTAACAGTTTCATTAACAAATGCAACATCATCCTCCTTCATGAAGTCACATTGATCTTCAAGAAGTGACTCTATGCGATTCACAAAGCTATCAAGAGGAAAAACATCTAAAGCTAGGCAATCAACATCATTTGACTCATTGAATTCCATGAAATTCATTCAAGATTCCACTTTAGACACATTTTCCAAATTAGTAACATGGCAACTTAGAACACGAGAGTCATCAGTATCAAGATCACTAAAGAAGCCATCATCCTCAACATCAAAGTGCACATATTCATGCTCAAAAGAATCAGCAACATAGCATCCATGTACATCATCCCCAAAACATGTAAACTCCTCCTCCCTTGGACACTTTAAGCCACAATCAATATTAGCATGCATATCAAAATGATTGTTCTCAGGAATGAGAGGTGTACCTTGTGAGTGGTATTGTGCATCTAAAGTTGGTGTCTCAATTTGTTCCCATAGGCTGCTTATTAAGGCGTTGATTTGATCAAACCTTTCTTGTCGCCCTTGAAGCTCTTCTTCTAGTTGCGCGAACCTTGTTTCATTTCTATCAATTCTCTCCAAAACTTGAGACAACCTGTTTTCCATTTTTGCCTCTTCTCTGAGATCACACTCATTGCTTTGTTGTTGGTAATACCATTTCTCTTCCTTTGGTAAGCCTCTGTTAAGTTTTTCCATAAGTTGAGAAAACATGTCCTCCACAGGAAGCTCTTGTGTCCCAATGTGGTGTGAGTTGTTGCTTTCTGCTTGATTTTGCCATTGCCTTTCATATGGTGGTGGAGAGAAGTCCTCGTACCATCTAGACATGCTTGGGTACTTGTGCAATACTCAATTACAGTGAACTCCAATGTCCTGCTCTTGACACAAATACACCAAAGCAGACAACAAAACACGAAAACTACAAAATGCAACAAAAGTTACCAAAATGAAAAATAACAAGCCTACTAAACTACACAAGAAAAAAAAAACAAAGCAAATCAAAATTAGAGAAACTGTGCCTTCCCCGGCAACGGCGCAAAAAATTGATGGGCGAGTGTCGTACCTTGTCAATTTTACCCTAAACACTAATGTAGTAGCGTGAGTAGGGATCGTAATCCACAGGGAAGGGAATGGTTCAAGAACTCAAAATTTGCTCTCAGAATGTCACGAAAGAAACAAAACTAGACACTAACTAGTAAAGAATCAAATGCAACAAATAAAGTGTAAAAACAGGAAGAGAGTGGATGCTCTAGAGTATTTCCACCAGTTGAATGCACATTAGGCCATGATTGCAATGCTCTTGACACACAAGTAAAACAATGAGGAGATCTCTATTGCCTAGGAGGATAGCTAACACTTAGCATGGTGACCACAGTGTTTTCTATACTCCTTAACATTCCACTTTTCCCATGGCGAGGCCTAAGTAGAATGGATTCATCCCGCAATGCCTCAACTCTCCAAAGTTAGCAAGTCTAACATGCAATTCCTAGGAACTCCCATGGCGAGACCCGATCTAGGTATGAATGCCTTCGTTGCTATCTCAGAGAGTTTCTCTAACACTTTTTCCTAAAGTTTCATTCCATCGAAGTTTCCCATGGCGAGGCCTAAATCTCAGTAATGAATTGATCGGCTAAGACAAGTGTAAAGACTCAGGAAGTCACCTTCAAGTTCTCATCTCACGCAATTCTCACAGATATTGGTAAAATCTCACTTCAACTCAGCATGGCGACCACAATCAAAGTTCAATTCATTCAATAAAAGTGTAAATTCATGAAACTCAACAAGATTTAGTCATTAAAATCACATATGATTTCATCCTTTAGAAATTATGTCAATTGCATAGCATTGTATAGTCTAATTATACATTTAACCGGTTGAAATTCCAGAACATGAGAAATCTAACCATAGAACTCCATTACCAATTCACGATCAACAATTTGGAACTTGAAACAATTCATTTTCAATAAATGGAAAGAGTTTACCAATTGAATTATTCCAAGTGCTTCCTTGATTGATAAGAGAATTACAATGATCGGAGCAAATCTTTGATCGGAATAGAAAATGGAGCTCAAAAGCTAGAGAGAGAAACTAGAGAGAGAAAGTAGATCTTCAAACGAATTCCCGCTCTCCAGCTCTCAAAAGTTTGTTACCAAAATCAAAACCTAACTAATGGAATGAAAAAATAATCTCCGGGATCAAAAGTCTATTTTTTACATTAGCTACATCTCCTATATATAGAAGAGTAGAACTGTAACTAATATGCTAACTAAAAATATCTAAAGATATTACAAAAGTGTCCTTGAAAGGAAGAACCAAAATCAGCCCAAAAATGTGAAAATTCCAAGTTTGAAGAAAAATTCAGCATATTCGCGCCTTCAGGCTTGAATCCCAGCGCCTTTGTCAGCCTCGGCACTCCAAGTCGCGCCTTCAAGCTTTCCTTGTTCACGCCTTCATTGCTTGGAAGTTGAGTGCAAAATTCAGAGTCGAATCACGCCTTTGAGCCTGAGCAGATCACGCTTTCAATGGCCTCGCAATCCTCCAGGCAGTCCAACCTTCCAGAAACCACGCCTTCACGCCCTGGAGCTTCACGCCTTCAGCTGCCACGAAAATCAGCAAACCAAAGCTTCAACACTTAGCCATTTTTCCAGCAACCCTTAAACATCACAAAACTGGCAGCAACGTCCAGCGAAATGTCGACCACGATGCATCGTGAATTTGGAAAAGCTTAAAAGACCAAAGTTATAGCCCTATGTGTTAGCTTTCCACAGACGTTTGAATCATCCAATTTGGACCTCGGACGAGAGAGTTCTGGCCAAAATACTAAAGTGTGGCAGAGCTGGAAGTTTCCTCCACGAGACTTCGCCAACTCTCACGAAGCTTCGCCAATTTTGACGAAGTCTCACCAGCTTTTGATGAAGTCTCGCCAACTTTGACGAAGTCTCGCCAACTTTGACGAAGTCTCGCCATCTTTGATCATGTGTGAAGTGCTGTGGAAGAGATTTTGTACAAAGTGAGAATGCAAAAGTGATTTCCAACACAAACATCAAACTTATTGGAATGCTCAAGTTGTTCAAGTATCCAGCAATCTCCCAACAAAGATTCGAATATGATGCTGTAGGAATTTGAGAAAACATGAAACATGAAAGTTATAGCCTCAAATCGTAGCTTTCTACAGCTTTTTGAATCACTCAAATCGGAGTTCAAACGAGTGAGTTATGTCCAAAAGAGTGATATGTGTGAAGCGGTGTGAGTGTGTGCAAGTGAGCATGCGAAGAAGTGTGTGCGAGGGATCATGCGACGAAGTGCACTTCGTCGCATGTGTGTGTGCGGTGTCATGCGGCAATGGCTGTGCATGTGTGTGCGGCGAGGTGGACTTCGTCGCATGCATGTGTGCAGCGAAGTGTGCTCGAGAGTGTGTGTTTGTGTGCGATGCCTCCATTTCAGAACCAACAAACAACTTCCACGCGAAATTCGTGTGTCTGAGCGTCTGAATTGGACTTTGTGGTAAACGTAAAGGTTTTAGCTCTTTATCTTGGCGTTCCAATGGTTCACGAATCAGCATCATTGGAAATCTGTAGCTCAAGTTATACTAATGCTACCAAAATGTGGCAATATGAAATCAAAGATGAAAAACTGGAGTAGCAATTGGAGATATGCCCCCGTTACTCATACGTGCGCACAGAATTAGAAGCAAGTTAAAAGATAAGAAATGAAGTACACTCAAAGAGCTTTCCAGAACATCCAAGATCTCATCATTTGGACTATTATTGAGAGAGTTATGCTCAAAACAATTTGCACCATCATCCTGCCCAAACCTTAATTTTGTCAATCAAGCTCATTTTCGGTTTTTCCAAAATTCTCACTCACCATTCTAGCCCTTTTGAACTCTCCTCTTATCATTTAGCATCACACGCACATTTGCCTCATTTTAACATCATTTGTGGTCTTTTTCACCATTTTAGCACATCAAGTTACAAAACACATAAATGCACACAACAACACCAAACACTACACATTTGCATGAAATTCAAGCCCAAAAGCTAAGTGAAATAGACTATATAAGTAGGTATAAAACCTACTTATCAGTAAACACTCCCTTTTATTGACCGAATGTTGTCGTCAATACAAAAATTGACGATAAAATGTCATCAGTACGGTACTGTCAATAATAGTAGTTGTTGTCAGTAAATGGTGTCCTTTACTGACGATATCAGCAGTAACGCATAAAAGTCGTCAATCAAGAATGGTATGGTCAAACACTTTACTGACAAGATATATTGACACCGAATGGTTGTTAAAAGGAATAAAAAAGTCAACCTTTACGGGGAAAAATAGTATTGACGACAAATGTTGTCAATAGAAAACAAAATGCAAAAATAGTTCAATTGACGATAGGCATTGACGAGGATTGTTGTCACTATCAAAATGAATTTATTAACGAATAGTAGAATGTTTTGGGTTGCAATTGCCACTATATAACAAATATTCATCAATACACCTATTGTATTCTATTCCATTTCACCCTACAAATGAAACCAAATCCAAAAAATACATTCACTAATAATATTCACAAAAAATAATTTCGAACAGCATTCACAAATTATATCCCAAACTAATGCCAAGTGCTAAGTGGCATATAAATGAATACAACCTAACCCAATATTAAATATCTATTATTAAGGATAGATGTCATTGTTTGCCCCTCAATATTTCTTTCTGCACCATTGAAGACTGAATCACTATATAATACCCAAATTCAAAAATAAACAAAATAATTAGAAGCCAGCACCACGATAAGCAATCAAATTTTATTTTGAACATTGTTTTAAAGAGAATGAGTTTTAATGAGGATTAGAAGAAAACTTACAACTTTGGTATGCTTGAAATATCATATATGTCAACTTGAAATAGCAAGAGTTGAGCCACACAAGTCACCAGAGTTCACGACAAGCCTAGCGATAAGAATAAGTTATGGATGCAATGGAGTACTCTCGTCACATCTTTTTAGAAAAGCATATCACTTGTGATAGTGTAAAGAAATGGCTATCAACAATTCCAGAAGAAGAAGACAACAAAACTTTGATTATGCAATTATGGTTCAAGTTTCATGGGCTGCTTAAAAAGCTCTAAATTAAAGAATGAGCATACTTGAAAATGAGCATATAGAAACTTTACCATCGAAGGAGAAAGATTCAACAAATTACTACTATCACTACTAGAAGGCAGTCAAGAAAAATTAAGTAGGAGCAACACAAAAGCTTAACATAATTTCATGTTCGCATTTTTCATTGCAAGTACACCAGTGAACTTTTACCTTGAATTTGAGGTTAACGGAACTAAATTGGACAGTTAAGTTTGAAAATAAGGTCATAGAAAACTTGATCGTACAGATTGAAGAACATTTAAAAGGGCAAACATGACAGTATTATCATTTTCTTCTAAGAACTTTGCAACCAAATAGGCAAATTAAAATTCAGACTTAATAGTTCCATAGACACATATCTCAAATAGTCCCCAACTTGATGTAAAACAACTTAATCTATAAAAATTCAAATTACTTTAAATTTGTTTCAAGTAATACTCCGACAAAAATTGCTAGGAAAGTTAAGAAAATAAGCTGAATCACCCAAGGTTTATTCTAATAAGACCAAAACAGGCACACATTAATCTTTTAGGAACATTCAAGGAAGAGTAGCGGCCCAATAATTCAATTTAATTCTCTAGCAGGTCAAGAAATTTAGATACAGAAGAAACCTGAAACAACACCTTTGGGAGCCTCTTAGAAACACATAAATATGCAAATGAGAAGCACTTGGGCAGGATCCTTAAGTTATTGAAAGGATAAAGCAACAAACTAGGAGTTGATTGTGCAATAGACATCCTCAAAAGCAAACCTTTTCATATCATAACTGTAGAAGTAAAACAAAGAAAGTTAACTTAGAAAAGGTTAAACATAAATCCCAAATTTCCAAATGAAAGGAAAAAGAACCAAAAAATGGAAAGTAGGGTAAAGGAAAAGGTGGGATGACAACTAATATTACTCTAAAGAGCTACTAGAAATGCAGTGATTGACAACTAAAATTACACTAAAGAGCTACTAGAAATGCAGTGATTGCCTCTTAAAGATAGTATCTTTGAATTTAGATAAACTATCAGCATTCTTTATTTTTCGGAATTAAATCACAAATTTTAATGTAAAATAAAAAACTTTCTCAAACAATTCTCCAAAAAAGAACACTAGCATTTTCTTGAACTTTTTGAAGTTTCCAACCAATTGTATGACAAACAAGCATTACTTTCTAGAAAATGATCAGTTAAGTCTAAAATAATAACATAGAATAGAAACCTACATATAGACTCACACAAACAGAATGCCATTTTCCTATTAAAATTTTCTTCATAGTAAACAAATACAAATGCCAAACCCATTTCAATTATTCCAAAGAATTACCCAAAGAAAACACATAATTAATATCCCAAGATAATCCTAAAAAATACCCAAAACAGAAAAACAGATGAATAAAAATGCTACCTTTGCACCACTGGTTTCAATTTGCTCGTGCTTCACCAAAAGCAAGAGATAGCAAATTAGTATGAATTTTCTTTTTCTGAACAAATGGACTTAAATGTGAGTGGATGGCTGATTGCACTAGCACATTTTACATACTAATTGGACTGCGAAGGAAGGCTGTTCAAAGAAGAAATTTCTTTGCTTTACATCTAAATCAAACAAAAAGAATGCATACCACTCAAACAAACCAGGAAGCTAATTTTTTTAATAACAAAGTATACCACAAGACATGATGTCGAGTGTCGTGGCTCGTCAATTTATCATATTCCACTAACTATAGAAGCAGTGAGTTAGGTTTGTTCCTCAGGGAAGGAAAAGAATTCAAGAAATTGATATTGTTCAAGCAGTAGTCGCAATGGTAATATCAAGTAATGAAATAAAAAGACGTAAGAAGAACAGGAAGTTAATCTATTGAAAACTCTCACAAATAAGTAGCAAACTAACAAACACTGGTACCAAAGAAACTTCAAAGGGGATCACAAATGTTCAACACAGATAACCTAGGTCTTCTTCCGGGTGAATGCCTTCTTGTGTTTATATGACTAATACAATGCCATTGACATGCAGTTGAAGCAATAAGAGGAGAAGAGCAACCAGGAGACCTAACTATAGCTGGCATGGCCACCACACTGTAACCCGAGCCTCCCATCACCATCCTATCCTATGGTGAGGCCTAAGGATGGTGAATAGAACCTATAGTCTTCTCAATTCCCTACCCGAATTACTCAAGCAGTATATCTCCTAGAATCTCACATGGTGAGGCCTGACTCTAGCTTGTAAACTCATCATTCAAGTAAGAGAATCTCTCCACACAACCTTGATCTAAGGAATTCACAATTCAAGCTTCCTATGGTGGGGCCTAGCTGTAAATTGTGATCATTTGCACACAGGTTAGAGAACTCAAGCAACGTCCAGTTCTTATTCATGCAATTCTTTTTCTAAACTACTGAAATGAAATTCAACTCAGCATGACGACCGCAATTGAACTCATCTCAACCAATCTAGTTCAAATTCATTAGATCAAACAAGTTTATAGATTCAAAGCAGAGGACGTTGAATTACTTTCTTAAACATGTCAATTACACCGCATATTATCATATAAACTCAGCATTCACCCATTAGAAGCCTAGATTATCACACACTAGCCAGACTTTATCATAATCAACTCAATCTCAACAAATTTCATCATTATGCGAGTTACATCCATTGAATTGGAAAGTTTTACCGTTTAAAATCAAGAGGATCGTATAAAGTTCATTCGATTGAGTAGATTATGTAATGTATGAGCTTCCAATATAGTCGGCAATCGGAATTGAAGATGAAAATCTAGAGTGAGAAACTAGAGAGAGAAAGTAGATCTCAGAGACGAACACTTCCCGCTCTAAAATCAAAAGTCTGTTATGAAAATCTCGAATATTCTAAAGTCAATCCCCTTTGTAAAAGCTAACTAATCCTCTATATATAGAGTATAAAAAAAACGTAACAAATACGCAAACGTCAAATGACTATACTATTACAGAAATGCCACTATACATAATCCACAAAGTCCATCTTAGAATCAATCATAAGACAGATCACGCCTTCAAGCCTTAGCAACCCGCGCCTTCACCAGTCGTCTAGCGCCTATGGGCCTCCAGTTTCCACATCTTCTGCTGCCCTTTCACGTTTTCAGCCTTCAGGAAATCACGCCTCAAAACTCTAGCTCCAATATTTCACGTTCGGTCAAGAACACGCCTTCATAAGCTAGGCAGAGCACGCTTTTGTCGTCACCACACGCCTTCAAGCCCAATCCCTTGCGCCTCTGCCGCACCTCCAGCGCCTTTGAGCTTTTTGCCAACACGCCTTCTACAGCCTCCCTGTACATAAAAAAAAACCACAATCAACACTTAGCCATTTCTGGCTGCCAGAAGGAGCATTCAAGGAAAACAAGCTGGCGAGACCTCGCGGCGAGGTCTCGCCGCTTTGTGCTTGTGTATGGCGAGACCTCACCGCGAGGTCTCACCGTGCAACCCTTTGTGTGGCGAGACCTCGCGGCGAGGTCTCCCGTGCAATGTGGTGAATGGCGAGGTCTCGCGGCGAGACCTCGCCGTGTATGTGCAATTGTGCGTGAGTTTGAGTGAAGTGTAGATGTGTATTGTGTTTGTTAGGAAGTAAAAATGTGCAAGATATGAGATAGGAGAACGTATGTAGTGTAATGAAAATGAATTGTGAGATGTGAGTGAAATTAGTGTACATGCATGAGTATGTGAGAAATGTGTTTGTACGTTATATGTGTTGTGTATATGTTATGTAGTGTAGAATTTATACTCAAAAGCTGAAGTGAAATGCAAAGGGAATGTTGTGTGCAAATGCGTGAAGAGTGAAATAAGTGGTGTGAGTGTGTGTGCATGCCTCGCCACATGATGTGCGTGCTTGAGTGGTGCTAGTGTAGTGCGAGTGTAGTGCTGGTGTGGTGCGAAATTGCGTGAGTGTGTGCGATAGGTGAATGCTCATGTGCAGTTAGAGTGTTGCGGCAAGGTGGCCTCCCACAACGTGTGCACGAGTGTGCATGTGCGGCGAGCTCACCTCGCCGCACAATGTGTGTGCTTGGTTCATGCGGCGAGGTGAGCTCGCCATATGAAATGTGCGAGTGCTCGTGTGCGAGTGTGGTGAGATGAGTGCATGAGTGTTAGTGCTTGTGTGCGAGAGTGTAGTGCAAGATGTACGAGGTTGCTGTGCGGTGACAGTGTGAGTGTGTGCGAAAGTGTAGCGAGAGTGGTGACGTGTATGTGCGTATGAGTGAAGTGAGTTGTGCATGAAAAATATGGCTAAGTGTCAAGTTTATCACAATTCCCCACTTCCACGCCAAATAAGTATACCTTAGCCTCTGATTTAGATTTTTCAGTAAACATGAAAGTTGTAGAACTTTCTTTGGCTTTCTATAGGTTCAAGAATCAGCCTCATTAGGTATATGTAACTCAAGATATCATCAAAATACCAAACCATGGCAAGAAAGTAAAACCCTAAAAACCCTAATCCAAACGCAACAAAGATGCCTTTGTTTCTTATGATTCCACATAGAATTTGAAAGAAGTTAAAACATAGAAAGTGAAGTACGAACAAAGAGCTTTCCAAATCATCCACGATCTCCCCACTTGGATTAGAATTGAACGAGTTATTCACAAAAAGAAATGCACACTCAAAACTGCCGAAAACCCTAATTTGGCGGAATAATGCCTTTTTAGTTCCTTTATTTTTCCTTAACACTTTTCACTTCATTTATCATCATTTTCACTCTTTTTGCATAATTTCAACATTACAAACAAGTACACCATCTCTATGCACAAAACAACACAAATCACCACACATTTGCATCAAACACAAGACAAAAGCCAAGAGTTTTAGCACAAAATAGTTGGTATAAAACCAACTCATCAAGACATTATTCGTTTAAGCTAGTAACCGAGCCAAGAAAAACCACCAATCTCTAGTTATCCCCAAGATGCACAACTTTCTCTCAAGTACATGATTGGAAATGTGAAATAAAAATGCAAAATGGAAACAAACTATGAGGATAAAGCATAAGAAGAAAGAAACAACATGATATTCTGATGTACTATTTTCAAATCTTTAGACTTGAGAATCTTTGTTCATGAATCAAAATCTTTGAGTGTGGGCCCTCAAGTGAACTACTTGACACATGGAAGATAGTTTCTTGTATGACCTCATGTTAATTTTCAGCTTTCTTTACTTTTTAATAGCTTTAAATTAATTTATCTGGTGAGTTTCCAAGCATAGAGGGAAAAGTGGAATATTAGTGTTAAAATTTATATTCATGGAGAAGAAGATACACTATCAGTATGTGTTCAAATTTCAATCACTCAAAAAAACTATTTCCATCTTCAACCAATCACTCATGAAACTACACAAGTTAACTTCTCTATCACAACAGAGACATCAGTACATTAATTCTTAAATTTTTCTTAAAAATCAAATGAACCATTTCAAGAAAACAAAAAATGCATCAGATAAACAATCATTTGATCAAGAAGCAAATTTCGTCTATCAATTTTTCGTTGCACGCCATTAAACCAAAGATCAAATTATTAAGGCTAATACTATATAAAGTTGTAATTAAATGACTCCCACTCTAATTTCAAACTCACACATTAATAATATATAACAATTAACAACAAGTTTCACAGAAATCTAACCTACTATAGCGGTATTCTGGACCTTGCAAATAATTCCACTACCATGGTGGTTGAGTCTCCTCGAGCTAGATCTAGAACTGGAACTGAGAGACGCCGCAAGATACCTAGCCGGATGGATCTTAAACCCTTGAAACTCAGAGATCCGTACGTCACGGAATTGAAAAAGGCTGAGCTGGCTGAGGTAAGAGATGGCGGAGTGAGCGGACTCAACGGGGATAATGAGGTGAAAGAAGGTCATCTTCTCGGACCGCATCAGATCCATTGGATAAATACAAAGGAAAATTAAATAATGAGGAAAAGAGTGGTATGTCATATGTCTTTTAGGGCTGCGGTGAGAGAAGGAGCTACGGTGAGAAAATTAAATAATGAGAGAAGGAGCTGCGGTGAAGCGAAGGGGAAAGCAGCACTGATAATTGTCTTTTAGGGCAACAAGTGAACAAACGACGTCGTTAGGGCCTATTTTATTAAAAAATAATTTTTTTTATTTGGAAGTTTTTCCTTTTTTGCTCTTCTTTTATTTTTTTTATTTTTATTTTACTATCTACATTCTTTTTAAAAATTCTTGTACGTTTATTTTAATTTTTAGTGTTAGTTTAGGTTTATTTATAATTTTCTTTTGAATTTCTTACATATATAAAAATGTTTATATGGCTTTATTCTAATTATTTTGAAATATTATTATTTATCCATCACATTTGAAATCCTTCAAAATTAATAACTTTATGAAAATCATTTGACTTTCATTAATCTTGTCCCGTATTATATTTTCTTAGTAAACTAAATTATTTTTATATTATTAATTAATAGTACTTTTAATTGATCGGGAAAAATGTATCATTTAATGAAATTATAATGGTAAAAACATAAAAATATTATAGTGCCTTACAATTATTATTAAAAATTAATATATCTAATACGAATTATTATTTTTTATAGGCCTACCTTAGTTGATACAAGCTGACATATCAACACACACACAAACACACACACACACACACACATATATATATATATATACATACATATTTGTAGGATTTCACAATGCATTTAGATATGATAATAAGACTCAAACAAATTTAAATATTTATTACCCAAATTATAATTATGACATATTGAATATGTGAAATCATTCAAATTGGGATTTATTACTGTTTTTGTTCAATGCAATATCATTTATGTTTGATAATACTATTTTAAAAAAAAAAACTTTTAAGTATCCTTACTGATATATATTTAGAGACCATTTTTGACAAATAACATTCATTCATTGATAATCAAGTGTCGTCAATGAACAAAAATATTCTATTGACAACAATATGTTGTCATAAGATTGCTACATATCACCTTTTTATTGACGACATATAATTTGCGTCACAACTTCTAGTCAGTAAAGACACGTCGTCACTACCTGTCGTCAATAGATCGTCAATAAATATGGTAAAAATGGCGGGAATAATTGCCGCCATTATTTATTGACGATGTATTGATGACCTTTAAGACTACGTCAATAAAGGTAATGATGTTGACCAAATTGTATTGACAACTACATATATCGTCAAAAGATGATACTTTTATTGACGATGTTTCTCTGGTCAAAATGTTTTTTGTCACTAATGCCCATTTTTCTTGTAGTGTGAATTGGTGAATGTATGTTGTCACGATGTGTGTTGTCTGCTAAGATTCAATCACATGTTTCTATGTTTTAGCTAGCATACAGCCGAACTATGCTTGAACATTTCACTATAAATACCATGCACTTTGCTTGACACTATTCATTTTATGCTTGAGCTTTTGTCAAGTGGTAGAATACGAGAAGGAATTCCAAATTCTCCACTTAAAAATTCACTTTGCTTTGTATTTGCGTCAACTCCAATCAAGCACATGGCATACAATGACGCCCAATACACCATGCTCTCATCAGATGCTTCGGAGTCTTCAGATACAACCACGACAGATACTCCGGCAGAATCTTTGTATTTTGTGAATGCCAGGGCGGAAAGGCAATTCCACTGATCTACTTTTAGGCATGTCCTAATTGAACGACATTTCATGACCCCAGTCCCCCATCTTTGCAGACATCATTCGATTCCACAACTGGGAATTCTTAACTTTAGCCCCAGCTGACTCCGATGTGGAGATTGCTCGAGAATTTTATGCTAATGGTAATGCCAGTCATTCGAGCAACAACAACGCAGTGTTTTTGCATGGAATCTACCTGGAAATGATGCACCATAGTATTAATCAGCATTATCTCTTGCCTGATTATCCTGATGATTATAGCCAGTTGGTAGAGGCGGAGAACACAGATTACCTGCTACAATATGTCGGGTTACCTGGTGCTACATGGGTGCGCGAAATGCACGATCTGAGGCACTGTATGTTTTATCAAGCAAGTTAACTACTGAGGCACAAATATGGTTACTCTTCATAAATTCTCGGCTCATGCCTACTCAACAAATTGTTAAAAAAACCCAAGAGCGAGTCCTTTTGATCTACGCTATTCAGTAGAGGATGACGATTGACGTAGGACGCCTGATAGTGTGGTACATTAGGCGTGCACAACATTTTGAGTTCACTCCAATGTTTTTCCCCCTTCTATTATCGGAAATGGCCAACAGATAGGGATTAACAATCGTGTCCACAGAATCTTCTGATAGCAAAATAGACGAATTTGATAGGAAATTCTGATTTGCTAGAAATATGCTCTCCACGTCTTGGAAAATTTAGTAGTTTTATGTTTTATTAAATTTTTAGTAATTTTGTCTCACATGGTTTAAGAATCCTTGCATGGAATTAACATGTGAATTATTAGGAAGTTTCCAGTTTTATTTATTTATTTTATTTAGGTTAATAAGTTGTTTCCAAATAGGAAAAGTTTCCTAATTTGGATTAGTTAAGTGTTAGTTTTCTTTTCCAATAAGACTACTTATTTAGCAAGTTAGGGTTAAGATTGTAGCCTATAAATAGGCATCAAAATTTCGTTTTTAATTATTAGAGAATTTTGAAAAGTTGTTTTTCTTTGTTTTTTGTAAGTTGTGTGCTTAGAAAACGCAATTTAGGAGTAACCCTAAATTGGAAACATTGATTTTAAGGCGTAACCCTTAAAATTGATCTTTGTTCTTAATTGAGAACAGGCTAGATAGTTTGTTTAATTCAAGAGTTCTTGAATTGAATTAATTATTTGTAATAACACAGAGGTCTTGGAATTAATATATCCAAGGTTACTGGTTACATATCTCTTTCCCGCAATTTTATCCATTGTTTTGTTTGAATTTCTTAGCTAGATCCTTTAAAATATATTGGCGTGAGGATTCCGCACTCACATCGCCATCAAGTGGTATTAGAGATCAATTGCAAGAAATTTCGGTATCATGGCTGCTAAAAGCTCAAAAACGCCTCATGACCAAAAAGGCCTTAATGATGATTTACTCAATCGGCTTATGGATCGGTTGGAACGCTTAGAAACTGAGATCAAATCCGTCAATAAAGGAGCTGTCGCCAGAAGGATTAATTTTGAGGAGGAACTCAATCTTGAGGATGAGTATTCGCATCGGCAAAAAGGAGGTAAACATTCTGATGTTAGTCTTGGAACCTATAAATTGAATATTCCTACTTTTCATGGTAAAGCAGATCCCGAAGTTTTTCTTGATTGGGTGAGTGATCTAGACAACATGTTTGAGGGAAGTAGATACCCCGATGACAAGTACTGTGACTTAGCCTTTATGCATTTTAGAGATTACTCCCGTCTATGGTGGAATCAACTTGTTATGGAACGAAGGAGGAATAGAGAACGACCAATTCGAACTTGGACTGCGATGAAGGTGATCATGAGAAAAAAATATGTTCCTAGTTTTTATAGCCGAGACTTGAACAAAAAATTACAAACCCTTGTTCAGGGGAGCATGCCAGTTGCAGAGTATTATGGGGAGATGATAGGCGTGAAAGATTAGACCTTAATTCCCGGCACCAATTTGATAGCGGTTTTGGAGCTAGGGTTAAAAGCTAAGGCTTAACCCAATCAAATAAATTTATAACCCTAATCCTCACGACATTTAAGGTGCATCAAGACACCGACGTTTGTGTAGCAAAGAGGAAGTAGGGGTCGAACCTACAGGGAGGGGATGAGTTTATGGAATTAGTGTGAACGTGTGTGTAGTAGTAAAAGTATAAACAAGGAAGGGAAATAACCTAAACTATGATAATACTACTAAATAAACATGAAATTATGTGGAAGAGAATTCAAGTAAAGAAAGTACACCCTTGGATGTGGTTATCTCAAATGTTAGTGTTATGTGTGGTTTATCCTATGGAATTACTACGACTATGATTGAGCCAATTCAACTAAGTTCCCCCTTTATGGCGAAGGCAAGGTCATAAATGCATTGTCTCCTACCGGAAATTGAACAATTAACCAATCCTCCCTTTATGATGGAGGCAAGGACTAGCTAACTAAATCAACCGAAACTCCATTGTCTCTCAATTCAACACTCTAATCCAACCCCTCCTCATGGCGGAGGCAAGGGTCGAATCTAGTCGCTCTCTCGGAAATCATTTCCTAATTCAATCCCCCCTTTTTGGTGGAGGCAAGGACTAAACTAGTTCATGTCTCCCAAGTTCATCAAACCTACATTGAACTCTCAATATCCCAATCAATTCCACCCTTTATGGGGGAGGCAAGAATGGACAAAGATATCTCCACTAGTTCATCACCTACATTCTAGTCTACCATTGGCATTACTAACATGAGGTAATAACTAGTTTGTAGTTCCTAATTCCTAGCTATCCATAGTACAAAACCACACATTAACACAATATATCAACAACACATAACCACAATCCAAGGGTAATGAACAATTTAGCACATCAAAGCTACTAAGAACATCACAATAAATGGATTAAAGCATGAAATTAAACAAAGAAATTACAAAGAGTAGTACTCCCCTTTGAAGTTCCAAGCCAGAGCTCCAAGCTTTCTTTACAAATCAAGTCCTTAGAGCCAAGACATTACAAGAATTCCTTCCACAAATGGGGGTCTATTTACACCAAGAACACACACTAATTGTGTGTTCTTGTGGAGTAGCTAAAGAGAAAACCCTAAAATTTAACTAATCTAACCTAACTATGAAAATTGTTTTCTTCTTGGTCTTGAGCTCCTCCTTCTTCCCCCCTTCCTCTTGGCTGCAGCATTTCATCATATATGGGATGGATTAGGGCTGAAAATTGTGTGTCTCAACGTTCCCAAAATGCCCTTGAAGTCTTCTCAAAATGGAGGGCAAAACGGTGAAGAGTTAGTCTGCTGTGCTGCTGAACGTCGCGACGTTCGAAAGTGAACGTCGCGACGTTCAACTCTCCGGCACGCCGGTAAGTTTCTATCCGGCGCGCCGGAGATGTCTGGAAGTTTTGGAATTAATTCACCAATTTTCAGTGCGCCGGAGAAGTTGTGTTCGGCGCGCCGTTCGTTTGTGAGCCATTTTGCGATATGAGTCAAAACGAATTTGGAAAAACCCAAAAAACGAAAGTTGTATCCCTTCCTCTTAGCTTTCCAATGGCACCTGAATCATTCCATTTGGATGTAAATTGAGCGAGATATGACCCAAATACTAAACCCTGGCAGATTTCCTCAGTATTTGTTCACATCCGCCTCAGCTCTCTGAAATGCGCTCTTTTCATCGCTCTTTTGCTCCGTTGCTCCTCTCACGCCATAATGTCCTACAAATACATTAAAAACACGTAAAAACGACATAAAGCACGTTACAAGGACGTTCAATAGTTAAGTAAAATGAATCCAAGAAGGTGAAAAATATCACCTTATCAAACCCTCCACACTTAAACCTTGCTCGTCCTCGAGCAACAAAACAAAACACATATATGCTTGTTATACAACAAAGAATGAAGGATTGGCAAATTTACTTTACTCAACAATGCGTCTAATCATTTAAAGCATTTGATAAGTGTATGTGTACATGCCTTATAGCTTACTCGACTAAAATGACAAGTAATCACTCCATGTATCCACAAGAGCCATCAAAGTTCTTTTTTGTACACATTCAACACGTTAAGTACATTGTGTGTGTGTGTGCAATGGGTACCACTTGGATCTTGACTTATTCATGTCCGTGCCATAGGTAAGAGATCCGACAACTAGGCTTCGTTTTACTCTTTTCCTTACAATCACCTCTTTGACAATTATGTAGATACTAAGAAGTTTACAAGATCATTGGGACTTTTATTCTTATTACAACATATGCCAAGGGTTTTATGGCTTTTTATACCCATATTCCACCTCATATGAGTTCTCCTCAAACATTTTGGTTATTAAAGAAACGGTCTTGCATTGGAGGGGAACTTATTCACAACAAAGTATACGAAATACATAACTTAACAAATATACAAAACACATAACTTAAACAAATGCCAAGGGTTTTGTGGCTATTTTTTCCCATTCCATCTCATATGAATTCTCCTTCTACCTTTTCGGTTAGTGAAGAAGCGGTCTCACATTGGAGAGGAATTTATTCATTGCAAACAACATAATATTAAAAACAACACATAATGCCCAATTCATTTCTTGAAACTTCAAAGTATATACACATGTCTTTTAGGGAAAGTTAGTCCAAAAGCTAAACTAACAAAGTGCCAAGGTACTCCGACCTATCTTATTAACCAAATTTGTCAATCTCCATGAGTTCCCCACTTGTGCTTATTAACAATAAACTCAAAATGTCAAACATTCCATCAAGAACCCGACTTCCCTTATGTAACATGTTGTTTTCCTAATCACAAGTCGAGTTCCAAGATAAAACAATTCACATCATTGGCTACACAACACTTATCTCATATAATTTTGATTAGACACATTTTCTCATTTTGGTTACCAACACCAAAACTTAAACACAAAACACAAATACACAATATATATAATCACTAACATCCATAAATGTTCACAAAGTCACAAAAATGTAAAATTTTCACAAGACTCACAATAACATGACAACTAACATTTAACACAACACTTATGGACATTATGGAATCCCAAAATAGCAACAACGGGTTTTCTATCAAAGAGCTCCAAGCCTCAACAACAAGGGACCTCCAAAACTTCAAAACACACAAGGAATCCTCAATATGCACTCAAGAGTATGCAAGGATCAACCAAAAAATAAAACCTAAACAAGAAAAACAATAAAAATCCAAGTTTAAACATCCATAAATCACAAAATATTCATTGATGCACAATTTCAAGCATCTTCACCAATATCATCCCCTCCACACTTAAAATATGCAATATTTTCAAAAGATAAGAGAGGGATGAGAAAACACCCGAGGTGTATGCATTGTGGCCATCTCTTCGTTTGTGCATGTAGAATGTGCACTTGGCCATTGTGAAGATGTTTCTCATTTTTGTTTCATCATGGATGGAAAACCTGAAAAAAAAATAAAGAGAAAGAAAACAAGTAAACTAGTTTCATGTATGCGTTCAAGAAGAAAACATTTTAAACAATTAAGCTCCTACACATAATCACTCAAACATAATCACTCTTTGGCATGCATGAGAAGTGGTACATTGTGCTCATGTGAGTGCTCTTGTGCTAGATGTGCATCACAATCATGTTGAAATCCTAATCTCATTCATTAAGCTCATGTGCACTTGAGTCCTAATGAATTCATGCTAGGAAAACCATGAATGTGCCATAATCCACATATATGAAATTTGCACACATCAAGCTTTTGAAGCCTCACAACATATGCTAACTCATGCAATTTAACATTGAAAATCATGAAGTGATTTAGAGTGAAAAGTGTGTTTGTGTGCCATTGATATGAGAGTGAAAAATAAGAAAAAAAAAATTAAGCAAGTGTAGTGAGAATATGCATCCCCCCTTCACACTTCGCTCTTTTTATCATTTATACACATTTTTCATTCTCTCATATCCATTCTTTTCACATTTATTGTTTTCTTTGAACTTCATGCAAGAAAAACAAACCTAACTACTCTAAAAACACAAAACAAACACGAAAAACAACATGTAAATAAAAATAAAAAGGAAATGGCAAGAAATGTAGTTCTAGGTTTATTTAGTCCCTAGCTAGACTTTATTCTTGTGGTTATTCCCTCAAGATTCGGAATAACCATCACAGTACCAAAAGAACGCTCTCTCAACGGCACTCCTTTGCCGTTTGTAGGGCGTCTTTTGGCACCCTTTGAGGAGGTGCTTGAGCTCATGTTCATGGGGAGCAACTTCAACAAATTCAACTTTGTACCACTCTTGCTCCCCCATTGTAGGCTCCTCCTCTCCTTCTTCCACAAAGATAATTGAGAACTCCAATGGATTCTCAATATCCTTCAAGATAGTCTCCACTTCCATCATGCTTGACCCACAAGGCTCAACCAATGGCTTTGCATCCATGGTCTCAAAACACTCATCAGAAAGTTCATGTATGGATGCATCAACAAAGCAATTCTCCACTATATTAGCTATTTCATGAAAAATATGCACATCTTCTTTATCTAAGCTAACATAGGGATCATTTCTAGGCACTTCCTCATTTTCAACATATTGAACATCATTATCATCTAGTGAGGATGCCTTATTGCACGTCGATCTAATGACATCAACCATATTATTTAAATCATGAAAATCCATGTATGATGTCAAAATAACAAAGATTGCACTATGTTAGCTATTTATTTACAAATTAACAAATCATCTTCACATAAGCCAACATATGAATCTATGTGCAATATTTCTTCATTTATAAGACAATTAACTTTGAACTCATTTGACAAGGGTTCACTATTAATGCATGACTCAAACTTATCCACAATGCAAGGAATTTCAACACTCTTAGGATCCTTTGTACTAGCACAACAATCATCATTGATTTCAAAATGATTATCCATAAGAGTTGTGAAATTATCATTAAATGAATCACATTGTGGAAAATAAGAGAGAGTTTTAGGGGATTAGTCAAGTTGTACCTCACTTTGGCCCATAAATGCATTAAATGTATACCCTTGGGGACTATGGTGAATAGCTTGAGTTAATTGTCTCAATTGCATCTCCAACTTATTCATTGAAGCTTCATGCTTTATCAAAGTATCTTCTTGAGCCTCCAAAGTGTCCTCTTGCTTCTCAAGGGTTGTTTCCAATTGAGCACAAAATCTCTCGTTCCCTTGAATTTCTTTGTCAGCCTTCTCCATTAGTTCATAGAGCATATCCTCCAATGATTGTGTTCTTTCTTGCACGGGATGCAACTCATTGCTTTGTTCTTCATTTAACCATCTCTCTTTGTAGCTTGGTTGACATTCAAACTCCATTGGAAGGTTTGACTTGTAGTGTGCACCATTTTGTTTACCACTCCCCCAATATCTATCTTCTTGCCCACACCAATTTTGGTTGAAAGCCTCTTGATGAACTTGAAAGCTTCCATATTGGTTGGACTCCACATTTAACATGCAATGGTGAGTGTGGTGATCGCCTTGGCACAACCTTCAAGAAAATACATCATCATAGCTCATAGAAGCTTGTATATCATTTACCAAGTTGGTCACATTGGCCACTTGAGCCTCAAGCATAGAATATCTATCATTAAGCTCATTATCATACAAGCATGAAGTGGTGAAACATCTTGAAGGTTCTCTTTGCACACATTCATTAGTGTCCCAAAAATCTAGGGAAAAAGTATTCCCAAAAATGCTAGGTGTTGTTCTAATGTCATCCACTCCATTTGGTGGGTCAACATGATAAGAATCAAGAAAGTCTCCAAACAACCTAGGCATATTTGTACAAACTAAACTTCAAAATGAAAAATAACAAAAACAACACAAACAATAAAAAACATAAAAAGAAGTTATTTACAACTACCAAACACACAAAACACAAATCCTAAAACCAATTGCCTCCCCGGCAACGGCGCCAATTTGATAGGTGTGAAAGATTAGACCTTAATTTCCGGCACCAATTTGATAGCGGTTTTGGAGCTAGGGTTAAAAGGTAAGGCTTAACCGAATCAAATAAATTTATAACCCTAATCCTCACGACATTTATGGTGCATCAAGACACCGACGTTTGTGTAGCAAAGAGGAAGTAGGGGTCGAACCCACAGGGAGGGGATGAGTTTATGGAATTAGTGTGAACGTGTGTGTAGTAGTAAAAGTATAAACAAGGAAGGGAAATAACCTAAACTATGCTAATACTACTAAATAAACATGAAATTATGTGGAAGAGAATTCAAGTAAAGAAAGTATACACTTGGATGTGGTTATCTCAAATGTTAGTGTTATGTGTGGTTATCCTATGGAATTACTACGACTAAGATTGAGCCAATTCAACTAAGTTCCCCCTTTATGGCGAAGGCAAGGTCATAAATGTATTGTCTCCTACCAGAAATTGAACAATTAACCAATCCTCCCTTTATGACGGAGGAAAGGACAAGCTAACTAAATCAATCTAAACTCCAATATCTCTCCATTCAACACTCTAATCCAACCCCTTCTCATGGCGGAGGCAAGGGTCGAATCTAGTCGCTCTCTCGGAAATCATTTCCTAATTCAATCCCCCCTTTTTGGTGGAGGCAAGGAATAAACTAGTTCATGTCTCCCAAGTTCATCAAACCTACATTGAACTCTCAATATCCCAATCAATTCCCCCTTTATGGTGGAGGCAAGAATAGACAAAGATATCTCCACTAGTTCATCACCTACATTCTAGTCTAACTTTGGCATTACTAACATGAGGTAATAACTAGTTTGTAGTTCCTAATTCCTAGCTATCCATAGTACAAAACCACACATTAACACAATATATCAACAACACATAACCACAATCCAAGGGTAATGAACAATTTAGCACATCAAAGCTACTAAGAACATCATAATAAATGGATTAAAGCATGAAATTAAACAAAGAAATTACAAAGAGTAGTACTCCCCTTTGAAGTTCCAAGCCAAAGCTCCAAGCTTTCTTTACAAATCAAGTCCTTAGAGCCAAGACATTACAAGAATTCCTTCCACAAATGGGGGCCTATTTACACCAAGAACACACAATAATTGTGTGTTCTTGTGGAGTAGCTAAAGAGAAAACCCTAAAATCTAACTAATCTAACCTAACTATGAAAATGGTTTTCTTCTTGGTCTTGAGCTCCTCCTTCTTCCCCCCCTTCCTCTTGGCTGCAGTATTTCATCATATATGGGATGGATTAGGGCTGAAAATTGTGTGTCTCAACGTTCCCAAAATGCCCTTGAAGTCTTCTCAAAATGGAGGGCAAAACGGTGAAGAGTTGGTATGCTGCGCTGCTGAACGTCGCGCGACGTTCGAAAGTGAACGTCGCGACGTTCAGCTCTCCGGCGCGCCGGTAAGTTTCTATCCAGCGCGCCGGAGATGTCTGGAAGTTTTGGAAATTAATTCACCAATTTTCGGTGCGTCGGAGAGGTTGTGTTCGGCGCGCCGTTCGTTTGTGAGCCATTGTTCGATATGATCTAAAACGAATTTGGAAAAACCAAAACATGAAAGTTGTAGCGCTTCCTATTAGCTTTCCAATGGCACCTGAATCATTCCATTTGGATGTCAATTGAGCGAGATATGACCAAAATACTAAACCCTGGCAGATTTCTTCAGCATTTGTTCACATCCGCCTCAGCTCTCTGAAATGCGCTCTTTTCATCGTTCTTTTGCTCCGTTGCTCCTCTCACGCCATAATGTCCTACAAATACATTAAAAACATGTAAATATGACATAAAACACGTTACAAGGACGTTCAACAGTTAAGTAAAACGAATCCAAGAAGGTGAAAAATATCACCTTATCAGGAGATGGAAGCTTTAATGATTAAGGCTGGTATAGAAGAAAATCCAGACACTACGATTGAGCGGTTTCTACGAGGTATGGATCCTGAATTGGCATATCATGTTGATCTTCAAAGTTTCATTGATATGGAAGAACTGTTACATAAAGCTATTAAAATTGAGAAGCATATGAAGTATAAGGGGATAGCCATGCCACCACCACCATGGAAAAAAGGTTTTAATTCTAACTTCTCGACTCCACCGTCTAAAGTTGAACCCACTACTATTAGTGATGACATTACTTCAAAATTTGAGAAAAGCCATGTTGAATCTTCCCAAAGAACTAATCAGATTGGCCCAAGGCAAAGTGAAATAAGGTGTTTTAAGTGCCAGGGATATGGTCATTATCAATCTCAGTGCCCTAATAAAAGGGTCATGTACGTACTTGAAAGTGGAGAAGTTACTAGTGAACATTCTAGTGATGCTGACATGCCACCTCTTGAGGAGAAAGAATTTGGAGAGGTGATATATCCAGACGAAATAGGTTTAACGCCAGTCAACAGACGTGTGCTCAATTCCCACACAGCAGTTGATGATGATTTGATGCATAGGGAGAACATATTCCACACTCGGAGTTCAATCCATGGTAAAGTGTGTAATATGATTATTGACACTGGTAGTTGTACTAATGTTGCTAGTGTGTTGCTTGTTAAGAAATTGGGGTTGTCTTGTCAAAAGCATCCTAAGCCATATATGCTTCAGTGGCAAAATCAAGAAGGAGGCGTAAGGGTAAATAAGCAAGTGAAAGATACGTTTTCTGTAGGTCAATATCAAGATGAAGTTTTATGTGATGTTGTATCTATGGAGGCTTCCCACATCTTGCTTGGTAGACCTTGGCAATATGATAGAGATGCCATCTATTATGCTCGGAAAAATGTCTTTAGTCTTACAAAGGATGACCGCCAATTCAATCTTGCTGCTTTATTACCCCATCAAGTTCATGAGGAACAAGTGACCATTGCTACCGAATGTGCAAAGATGAGGGCAAGTGACCAAGAAACTAATGTTCATGGTGCCATATCAACGGATGTTCACCTTACACATAAGCTAAGTGCTTTAGCTCGGCCTGAACTTGGGCATTTCAAACTCTTTGATGAGGTGAACCACCATTTTGTTATATCGTGCTTGTTAGTTCGTCGATGTAGAGAATTTCTGTTTGTGTTTGATCAAGGAGGACTCCGACGTAATTCGAGGACAAATTCTTTCCAAGAGGGAGGGAATGATAGCAAAATAGAAGAATTTGATAGGAAATTCTGATTTGCTAGAAATATGCTCTCCACGTCTTGGAAAATTTAGTAGTTTTATGTTTTATTAAATTTTTAGTAATTTTGTCTCACATGGTTTAATAATCCTTGCATGGAATTAACATGTGAATTATTAGGAAGTTTCCAGTTTTATTTATTTATTTTATTTAGGTTAATAAGTTGTTTCCAAATAGGAAAAGTTTCCTAATTTGGATTAGTTAAGTGTTAGTTTCCTTTTCCAATAAGACTACTTGTTTAGCAAGTTAGGGTTAAGCTTGTAGCCTATAAATAGGCATCAAAATTTCGTTTTTAATTATTAGAGAATTTTGAAAAGTTGTTTTTCTTTGTTTTTGTAAGCTGTGTGCTTAGAAAACGCAATTTAGGCGTAACCCTAAATTGGAACCATTGATTTCAAGGCGTAACCCTTAAAATTGATCTTTGTTCTTAATTGAGAACAGGCTAGATAGTTTGTTTAATTCAAGAGTTCTTGAATTGAATTAATTATTTGTAATAACACAGAGGTCTTGGATTTAATATATCCAAGGTTGCTGATTACATATCTCTTTCCCGCAATTTTATCCATTGTTTGGTTTGAATTTCTTAGCTAGATCCTTTAAAATATATTGGCGTGAGGATTCCGCACTCACATCGCCATCATCTTCCCAACCGTCTTTAGGTCTCATGGGACCACCTCAGTGGCACATTTATCTCGAGACTGAGAGGGAGGCACGATTCCATAGAGATGTCTAAAAAGGGCAGTTTCTCCTTCCTTTCCAGCTAATGGGGACCATTGTTTGATACATGTGTGGGGGGTATGGGTATGTGTGCACAACTGAGAGCTGGGGAAACTTCTGGGGGAACTTCAATGATCAAAGAGTAAGGTTGATAGTGAGGTACTTTCACACACAAGGATTTATGATATTGAAATCTATCACTCTGAGCATGATTGAATTTTTTCTGCAAAGCTGAAAAACGAACTAAAAGCTGAAAATGAAATAGTGAATTGGATAGAATTTGGTGTGAACATTGAAAGACATAAAGCTGAAGGTTGGTTTTGGTTCTTTATGCTATGTGAATGAATAATGTCGATTGGCAGGAGGTAAGTGAGGATAATGCATATAATTGAATGAACACGGTTTCACACATGTCTTTATGTTAATGTCTTCTTGTGCTTTGGTTGAGTAAGACATGATGTGCTGTGACCGAATGGTTGTTGAACTAAAACTTTGGTTCTATAAATGCCCAATACCGTTGTTCCCATTGCAAGTCATTCACAAGTTGAGTTGCTCAATATTGGAAATTGCTCAAGGAGTCAATTTTCAGCTTCAATTTTCTCTTCGCTTCACCGTATTTTCTTTGTTTCCCAAGTAAAGGTTGCATATAGTCATGGCTCCTAAGAATGGAGGTGAGAGTTCACATAAGGGCAGAGGGAAAGGCAAGAGACAGTTGCCTGAAGACTCTTATTCTGAATATTTTCCAGAAGATTTGCCAATATTTAAAGGTCCCCCGGAGTACACTTTGCAAGCACCAACAGCAAAGAAAAGAAATGGCTCATCAGAACCATCCATATTTGTTAATGCTGGAGCACAAAAGCGATGGGAAGAAGGAATGAATGTGAAGACGTTACACCTTGAGCGTGCGTTCGTTGTTGAAAAAGGGCCTTTTAAAAAATCGATGAAGTTCCATCGCTTTCATGAGAAACTTGTTTTTGCGCCCGAGTTTTGTAATGTCAGTCTTACACGAGAATTCTATGCTAATGCAAAGTTTCCCAACAAGGCTGTAGCTATTTATGTCAGGGGACATTGGATTGAAATTACAAGTGAGATCATTAATTCGCATCTTGGCACGCCTAGTTTTACCACTGATCCTTTTCAATGTCCAGATGATGATGAATCTGACCAAGCTTTATTGGAGGAGCTTGCACATCCAGGAGCCAAATAGGTACTCAATCAACGTGGACAACATAAGTATATTCGTCATCAGATTCTACGATGTGATGTCAAGCTGTGGCTTATGTTCATTTTGTCCCGCCTTATGCCAAATTCGCAAGTTTTTGAAGTGCTGTGCAGTCGTCTATATTTGATATCGGCGATTCAAGGACGTAGATCAATAGATGTTGGTCGAATCATTCTTACCAACATACAGGCTGGTATTGATGCCGATAATGCAACCCTATATTTCCCTATCTTGATTGAAGAGATTTGTAAGGCCCAGGGCGTAGATAATGAGATAGGTGATTGGCGCAAGACTAAGGTACCAATTGCTACACCCTTGTATCTGAAATACTTGTGACTTGACAAAGAGATGGTGTGGGAGCAGACAGTGGGGATTGGCGTATCTTGAGGCGAGTTTGAACCCTAGGTATGTGTTTCAAATCAAGAACAGCAACCTTATGACTTTAGTTCTTTTCATAGTGTACTTCAAGAGTTTCAACAATCTGTTAATCATCGCTTCCAAATTATGGATAAAAGGCTTCAAGGGATGCATGAACACATGAATGATATACATCAAGACTGGAATTTGCATACTTCTAACATGGAAACCAAATTGGATGACATTTCTTCAATCGCACAACAACAATTTGAAGTGCTTTACCATCGGCAGCTTATGATGCAAATGGAGTTGGATAGATGCAAATGGAGTTGGATATGTGCAATAAGATGGTTGTGTATTATCATACTCCTCTTGGGCCACCAAAACCATAGCCATCTCAAGCGCAATTGGCGGGCTACAGAATTCCAAACTTGTCTATGGATGAAACTGGTGTGGTGTGCAAGAGCTTCCTCTAGGGGTTTCAGCTCTATCTTCCCTTCAGCGATTGTCCACGTTTGGTCTTATCTCATCCGCACCTCCTACTACTACTTTTCATGTAGATTCTGATTTTATGCAAGCAACAAGGATACCAATGTTTGGTTCAGGACAACCACTCCAAGGGCCGATTCATAGACCATTCCATTGGGTGGCACCTTCATTCATCGGACCTTCATTTTCTATTACAACATTATTCTTATCACCGTCCTCTCTGTGCCTTCATCTTCTCAGGGAGCCTATTCTTCTTAACTTTTCATTAAGGACAATGTGTGTTTCAATTGTGGTGGGTGGTTTGTCGATGATTGAATCTAATGTCGTAATTATGATTAGTATGCTGAAGTTACTTTGGGCTGATTGCGAAATGGGGGGGTATTGTCATGATTGATTCTGTTGGCTATGATGTTGTGAAGTTGGTATGCTACGTTGTTCCTTTTCCATTTGTGGGGATGTCGTTGTATGAATGTTGGGGGAGTTCTTGTTTTAAGTTCGCTTGACGTTTTGAAGTTTTTCTGGAAACATGGAGCCGTGTTGTGCTGTGCTATTTGTTTTGTTTGAGAAAGACCTGAACGATGAAATTGTTCATTTTGCAGTATGCTATAATGTGTTTCGTAGGAATGTAGTGTGTGAAATGACATGAAAGGAAGTGTAGTGATAGTGTGAGTGATGTTCTCTAATGAAATATGTAGGATAGAGAGTCACTTGCATTCGAGGCTTTGTTTCTTTGTTAGCTCTGTCTAAGCTCTAGTTCATTTTCTCTTTTATGATAATGCATGTGAATTTTTTTTTCTTTTCTGGTTCCGAATTTGAAAGAAATTAGCATATTTTGTTGGCCAAGGTATTATGTTAAAGTAAAATAATTATGCCGTGCAAACTATTCATTGACATAGGAGGTAATCTGGATTAAGTTTGTTCTTTGTGTTATGCACTTCCTTTGTATTTTGGTGTTCTTGCATGTCTAGTTCCTTAAAGACACACATGAACTAGTGGGTCCACAACAAAGGATTTGGTGGAAAAAACCTTTGGCAACTAGGAATTAAAAGCCGCAAGACCCTGGTAGCCATCACCGCATACATACACGCATCTTGCCGCACGAGCTTACAGCACTTGTATCGCACATATTGAGAATGCATTTATGCATTTCAATGCATGCACAGCCCGCACACTCAATGCCGCACAGCAGCCTTGCATCGCAGCACAATAGTCTTCAATTGTCGCACACTCATGGTATCACTTAGCTCACGTCGCCGCACGAACACTCTCACATCACTGCACATACTTGCACGGCACTCACATGCATTATCGCACACACGCTCCGCACAGCACTCGCACAGCATTTGCACGATATTCGGCACAGTTTCACGCACACCACCAACACAGTCTTGCACACATCGCCGCACGAGTAGCAGGCATCTCCGCACATATTCGTTTGTGTCGCCGCACGCATTCAGCAAGTCGTCGCAAAAGTCACATGCGTCGCCACACATCATGCACACCATTGTGCACGCATCGCCGTATTTGGTCGCATGCGTCGCCAAACTGTGCACGCATGATCCTCGGCACACAACTCACTTGCGTTCTTCAGCATACAACCCCACAACACTCTTAGCTACACTTAGGCTCACACATGCATTTCATAGCAAGAATTTCATTCACATCGTAGCATTCACTTATGCACCTAATGTACACTACTCATAACCTCTTCACCATACCATCTCGTGGTTTGCACACACAAATGCACACTTAAACGATGCGTCACCATAGGAGGAGGTGCACGGCGATGCGTCACTACTAGACACAATGCACAGCGATGCATCGTGGAGATGCATCGCCATGTACATGGTATGTTTTGTTGTTGAACTTTTCACTAAGTGTTGGATTCTCCTTCTTTGTGTGCAAGCTTCAAAGGCGTCGGATGGTTTTGCTCGGAAGCATGCGACTGAAATTGATGGCGTGACTGGTCATGGCTCAAAGGCACTGGAATCTAGAATAGCTGTTGACATGGAAGCTCTTGCACGTGTTATTTTAGACAATTTTCTTCACTACAGTGGCATTTCTATTATCGTGTACTTATTTTACGTATCGTGTAGAATAAGCTCTATCCCTTTGTATATAGAGGGTCTTGTCATCATTTTAAGGGACTTTTTTTGGAGAGACTTTTGACTTCTGGAGAGATTTGATCATTCTTGATTTTTACCAGACTTTTGACTGGGTGAGTGGGAACTTTCTCTCTCTAGAAATTGTTCTCCGTTTTGGAATTTGATCGCGCCTTCGTGCCAATTACTGCATTTCGACTCTCAATTGACAAAGCATTTGATAATTCTACACACTTTGATCGCTAAATTTGTCTAATTTAATGGGAATGAGTTGCTCAATATTGTTCTGTGATGAATAGAGATGAGAATGGAGTCTTGTGGCTAAATCTATGATGTGCTAGGGTTTTAATCGGATGAACGTGTAATTAGACTATGCAGTGCTCTTCATTTGACACAATCATTAAAGAATGAAATTGTAATGAGAATTAATGCATGAATCTAGTTGAGTTTCATAAATTCTCATGCTTATTGACTGAGTTGTTCTTCAATTGTGGTTGCCATGCTAAATTGATGTGAGATTCACTGATGCGTGTGAGAATTTCATGAAACGAGAGCTAGAGTATGAATGTTGAGTCTTCTACTTGATTTGCCTAATCATAATCTGCAATGCGGTCGCCATGCCGATCAAAATTCATTTGAGTTGTTAGGAAGAAGTGAGAAGAAACTCTCTAGAGTTAGCGAAGATTCTAGGACGTAGGCCAAGCCTCGCCAAGGGAAGATTTTAGGAATTGCATGTCAGATTTGTTAACTTCGAAAAGTTGAGCCAATGCGATTTTCATCCATCACTCTTAAGCCTTGCCATGGGAAATAGTGATGTCAGGGATACTAGAGTGCAATGCGGTCACCAAGCTGGTTGTAAACTAGTTTCCTAGGCATTTAGGTCTCCTCGATGCTTTAACTTGTGTGTCAATTGCATTGCATTGTTTTGTCTAAGGTGCATTCATCCGGTATAAGAACCCTATGAAATCTAACTCATACTTTTTAGCTCATTCATTTGCATTTATTGGATTTGCAGTTGTACATTTTTGTTCCTTTGTTCTTGTTGTGTCCTTGTTTGTTCTCGAGTCGTTTGCATTCTAATTTGATGCGTTTGTTGCTTAATATTCGTGACAAAATTTAGAGTAATTTCTTGAATTCTTGAAACCAATCTCTTCCCTGTGGATAGATACCCTACACCGCTAGCTATAGTTAATTAGGGATAAATTGAAGAGGTACACGATAAGCCTATCACAAATATCAGACAATTTCCTAGTGGTGGAGTCCAAATCACTTTTGATAGGACCCAAAGCCTTAGGATCTCAGGAAATATTAATAGCCAAAATTCTAGAAGATCGTTTGAAGTTCAGTCTTCTAGTCAACCTGCAAGATCTTCTACATCTTCTGTTAAGCCATGTATCCATGGCTTAGATAATACTATAGGATACCCGAAGCCAGATATACAGTTGAAACTCAAAAAGACTCCCCAAAACAAAGCAAAAGCAATAGCCTTCACAGGTCACCTACATATTCTACTATGACTGACAATATAGAAGAAAAGTTAGGAGAACTTAGGATACTTAGATTAGAATTCAAAATAGATAAAGAAAGACTTAGGAAGGACTTTTACAGTGAAGAAAACCAAGGAAAAAGGAGATGGTTTTTCAAAAATCATACAATAGAAATCAAAAAAGAAATAAAAGAAACGTATTATGATTTCTTGAACCAATATGAGTTGCATCTAGCATTTTTTAAATGGTTTGACTATTATGCAACTGACAATTATTTAGATTATCCCTTTTCGAAAGAAAAAGAGATCTGTGTTACAAAAACTTGGCAGGTTATAGATGGAGAAAGGGTAAGATCAAAGTTTCCACCATCCAGTTCATTCACAACCTCCTACAATGCTGTAAAAATCAAGGTAATCTCTTTTCAAACGCAAAGAAGCCAAATACACAGATATGGTAAATGCAAGAGATATCCAAAGCATTTACGAACAAAACAATTATACAAATAAATACCTACAAGTTATTGAAGAACATCTCCTTACTAGACCTTTCCATGCTACATCTACACATATCTCAAACACCTTCCCAAGTAAACCCCTTTTTCAATCACATGAAATACCCTCCAAAAAATCCAATCAGTTGATAAACAAAACCTCTAACCGAGTTAGAAAAATGAAAAGCAAAGATTGAAGATTCATTTACTACCCAAAAATCCAAGCAAAAATCAAGTGAACTAGCTTCAGTATCAGCCTCTATAAATCAAGACATGTCTGTCTTGAAGAAAGGAGAAATAACAGAAGAAGAAGAACAGTCACAATCAGAATGTCCAACAGCCGAGATTGCCAAACTAAGACACTGGAGTTGTGACAAACAAATCTCAAACTAGAAAAAACCCCAAAAGTTGTACTATCCCAGAGCAACATATCCCGATATGGTGTTGGAAGAAAAACCCAACATTCTTCAAAACAGCTATAATGCCAACAACATCTATGAGTTAAACATAGATGGACAAATAAAGTACGGTATGATAACTGCCCTCCAACAAATGATGATGGTGGCAACTGCATATAGAACAATGCATGCTTGTACAGGCCAGTTCGCATCTGATATCTTAGTTGCTGGCTTCACAGGGCAACTGAAAGAATGGTGGGATGCTTATCTCACTGAGGAAGAAAGACATAGTATTATGTACTCAGTTAAAATCGATGACCAAGGAGAACCCATCCTGCAATATGGTGATACTATCCCGGATGCAATGTAAACTTTGATATTTACTGTCGCTAAAACTTTAATAGGTGACCCAGGTATTTTCAGAGATCGGTTATCAGAACTATTAAACAATCTGAAGTGCAAAATCTTATCGGATTTTCAATGGTACAAAGATATATTGTTTACCCAAATATATGCCAGGCCTAATGGCAACTAGACATATTGGAAAGAAAAGTTTCTAGACGGACTTGAAAAATCAATCCGAGACATGGTCTAGGAAGAACTCAGAAACAAATACAATGGCGTAGTACCATATGAATAGATTACATATGGACAGTTGACAACACAGATCATCCAGGTTACCTTGCGAATCTGCAAGCAAGACAAGATGCTCCGGCAACTTGCAAAGGACAAAGCACAAAGAAGAAAAGATCTTAGTTCCTTCTATGAACAATTAGGGCTTCCCAGTTGTGGTCAAAACCATAGATCAAGACATCATAAGCAAATACCGAGACCCAAATATACAAAACATTTTCCCAAACACAAAATTACATATAGGTAGCCAAAACCATTGCCACAACTATTCAATCCACAACCCAAAACATATCAACCTCTAAGGTCAGCCTTGCCAAATATCATTTGTCATAAATGCCAGAAACTAGGATACATAGCAAAATACTGTCGTCTCAGGCAGAAAATTCAAGCTTTGGAAATAGATGACAATATTCTAAACCAGATGTCAAACCTCCTTGCTAAAACAGAAGATGATGATTCAGGATATAGTGAGGATAATCACATTAATCAAATGAAAGACGATGATATTGCTAGTTTCACCTCAAGTGATGATTCACATCTAGAGGAACCAAGTATCAATATTTTAACTAAAGAACAAGACTTACTTCTTGAAATGACAATCTAGAAGATCCAGAAAAAAAATACACTATATTAACCCATTCAAAATGGCAACCAGGTACCAACAATCTACTTCCAAATTTAGAAGTGATCACCCTGCCAACCACCATAGAGTTCTAAACACTTATAACCTTACAAATATCCTAAACAGATTTCCTCAAAAATCTCTCAAACAAATAACTATACAAGACTTGGAAGCTATAATTGTGAAGCTGAAAATGGAGATTAAGGAAATCAAAGCTAGGCAAGAGCTTGATCAACTCGTTTTGCAAAACCTAGCTGATCAGCTAGTACAGACAAAGGGAAAGGGCAAAGCTAAAGAGGACGAAGAAGCTAAACAATTCGTAGTACCCTTAGACTCCTCAAATGATGAAATTCCAAACATTTTGTCAGCTATTACATTCAGAAGGCATGATGTTCAGATCAAACTGGCAGTACAAAATAATTTTGTACTAGAAACTGCAGCATTATAGGACACCCGGGTCGAATCTCAGTTGCATTGATGAAGGAATTATCCCATCAAAATTCTTTGCAAAGACTAAAGAGGGACTTCGTTCAGCAAATGGTTCAAAGCTCAGTATTTCGTACAAGCTTACTAATGTTGAAATTAAATTTTCTTCAACAACGGTAAATGTGTCTTTTCTGTTAGCAAAAAATCTTACTCATCCAGTTATTTTGGGTACATATTTTATCATACAGCTGATGTCTTACATGACAACATTCGAAGGAATCTTGCCACAAAACCCAGAAAAAGATGTTCTTCTTCCTTTTACCAAACCCCCAGTGTACAAGGAGCTTGACCCATTGACTAACAAAGTAAAACAAATTAATTTCTTGGAAGAAGAAATTGGATACAAAAGAATTGATGCACAATTGAACTAACCGATGGTTCAAAACAGAATAAAGGAGTTACAACAGAAGATTGAGCAGCGAGTTAGTGCTAAGGTGCCATCTACTTTTTAGAAGAGGAAGCAACACACTGTTTATCTTCCTTATGACTAGGACTTTAAGGAAGTAGATATTCAAACTAAAACTAGACCAGTGCAGATGAATCAGGAACTTCTGGAACACTGCAAAGCAGAAATCAATAATCTTCTAAAAATACAAATTATCAGGCCAAGCCAATCTCCCTGGAGTTGATCGGCATTTCTAATCCATTAGAAATTTTTGGACTTTCTCTCTCTCTCTCTCTCTCTTAGAAGAAAGGCTCCACCTTCTCTCTTCTTCCACTCTTTCCTTTTCTTCTCTTGTACTTCAGCTTTCCAAAGCTTTGGAACTTTAGCAAGGATACCTTTTATTGATTAAGGAGTCATCTTGTGTAAGATCCTTAATCCATGAACCTGTAATTGGTTATATTATATATATGCATTCTTTCATATTTCGTTTTTTCTTATCTAACTTTTAATTTATGTTCTTTACTTTTATGTTCTGTTATTCTGATATTTTATTTTCTACTATCTAACTTAACACTAATCTGCTAACAATTCAGTGGCAGTCCTACTGCGACCCACTTTCCTTTCTGCACTTTAAATTTCCTCTCCCAGGGCTTAACTCTCCGCTCTTGGTATCAGAGCCAAAGGGGGAAGTGGGTATGTAACCTATTTTTTCAAAGTTTTTGTGTATAGATCTTGAACTGTAACCTGATGCCTGTTGTTTTACCAACATGGATTCCTAGTCGGATGAAGAAAGTGAAAGGCTAAAAGGACAATTGTTGAGGGTACCAGATTGTAGCTGGTATGGTAACAAGTTAGAGTGTAGAACTTATACTGCAACTTAGCAAACCTACATAATTTATATCCAGAAACTTTGACACAAAAGGTTAGATCATATGGATCCCAATGGTGATGTGCCAATCAGAGGGATTTTACAGCTGGTTTGTTAAACGTATTTATTTTCTGTTTATTATCTTATTTTCTTTATCTATTTCAGTATGTCTTCTATTTTCAAATCTTTTTCGAAAGGATCTTCAAGCTCTTCCTCAAACTCTTCTTCTTCAAACTTTTCAAACAATTTTATTTTTAAGGAAGAAGTAAACCTTGAAAATATCAAACAATCTATATATAACTGAAAAATTTCTAAAAAACCATAAAGTGAAGTTTATAGAGATAAATGGAACTTGGTATCAGATTATACTGTTAAAACAGTTGAACAAGCTGCTAATCTAAACAATGATTATGAAAACATCAAATTATTGTCTAAAAAGACAATTGAAAAACACTGACAAAAATATAATTATTTACATTTTGTACTAGTTCAAGTTGCTGCGAAACCACTAAACAGAGAAGGTTTAGATACATCTTTGCTTCTTTGCCTTAGAGATTGCAGATTTTTTAATTTTGATGATTCCTTACTAGGCATGATTGAAATCAGTCTATGTTAAGGACCTGTTTATTTTGATTGTTTTCCAAACTTTACTGTTTCTTTACAAGATAGAAACATATTAGATGCTTTAACTTTAAATGTCAAAGTTGCAAACTTTAAAGCCAAAATAGGAATACTTCCAGTTACAATCTTATTTATAATTCAATACAAAGCTATGAATTCAGCTTTCAATACAGAAGCAGTAAGTGCTTCTAATAAAGTTTAAGCAGTCATGTTTCAAACAGATCTAGCAAAATCTAAGTTGTCCATTCCTAGAAACATAAAATAGAGTCAGGTAACCCTGTCTAAAAATTGGTTTTTACTAGAAGCAAGCCCTCCGGTATCAATTCAGAACACAATGGTATCCAACATCATACAATTTCCTAGTGGTAGAGTTCAAATTACATTTGATAGGATTCAAAGCCTTAGAATCTCAAATAGTGTAAGTAGTCAGTCTGGTAGGAGGTCTTTTGAAGCCCAGACTTCCAGACAACTAGCCAGATCTTCAGTTTTCTCTGTAAATACATGTATCCATAGATTAGATAATACCACTAGGATACCAGATATACAGTTGAAACTGAAACAAACTCCCCAGAACAAAGCAAAAGCAATAGCCTTCCCAGGTCACCTACATATTCTACTATGACTGACAACATAGAAGAAAAATTAGGAGAAATTAGGATGCTTAGAAGAAAATTCAAAATAGATAAAGAAAGACTTAGGAAAGACTTTTATAGTAAGGAAAACCAAAAAAAAAAGAAATGGTTTTTTAAAAAGCATAAAATAGAAATGAGAAAAGAAACACAAGAAACGTATTATGATTTCTTGAACCAACAAGAGTTGCATCTAACATTTTTTACATGGTTTTAATATTATTCAACTGATAATTGTTTAGATTATCATTTTTCAAAAAAGAAAGAGATCCGTGTTACAAAGACTTGGCAGGTCATAGATGGAGAAATGGTAAGATCAGAATTACCACTATCCAGTTCATTCACGACCTCCTACAAAGCTGTAGAAATCAAGACAATCCATTTTCAACACAAAGAAGCCCCAGACACATATATGGTAAATGCAAGAGATATCCAAAGCATTTACAAACAAAACAATTATACAAATAAATACGTACACGCTATTGAATAACATCTCCTTACTAGACCTATCCAAGCTACATCTACACACATCTCAAAAACCTTCCCAAGTAAACCCCTTTTCAAACCACATGAAATACCCTCCAAACTATCTAATCAATTGATAAACAAATCACTCACTCTTCATCACCACACTTCACAACTTATTCTTGACACACACATGCACTTACAGCGAGACCTCGCCACATACATGCATGCACTGCGAGGTCTCGCTGCGAGACCTCGCCACATACACGAAAGCACAGCGAGGTCTCGCATGAAAACACTCTTTTTGTTGCCAAAATATTTTCTAAGTGTTGTAGATTCGTTCTTGTGTTGCAGGTTGACAAAGGCATGGTGGATAGTGACTCAAAGGCGTGTAGAGGCTATCGGCCGCGTGTGAGCAGGTGGTCTGAGGGCGTGTTGGGGCGGCTGAAGGCGTGAAGTTTAGAGGCGCAGAGGCGTGGTTCACACTTAAGCTCGAGTTGTTATTGAACATTTTGTTTAATACGCGTAGTGGCATACTTGTAGTTTGGTATTCATTTTTCGTTTGCATATTATTTACGTTTTGTAACCTCTATAAATAGATGATTTATTAATAGATTAGGGAGATCGATCATTCTAGACTCTTAACAGAATTTTGATTTTCAGAGCGGGAATTTATTCTCTCTCTAAAACTTTCTCTCTCTAGATTTTGTCTCTCTTCCATTTCTTCTCTGATCGTGATTCTGATTGAACTTGTGAACCGAACACGGAATTCTCATTCTCAATTAATGGAGTTTTTGACAATTCTTACACAATTGCTGGTAAATTCTTCCAATTTATATGAAAATGAATTGTTTTGAACTTGATTGTGGAGATAGTGATATGAGAATGAAGTTTCGTGGCTAGTTGAATGATGTCCTAGGGTTATGACCAGAGGAATGTGTAATTAAACCGTGAAGTGCTTTGCAATTGACCTAATTTCTATGGATGTGATCATACATGTTGTTGAATGCTCGATTAAGTGGAATTTCATGGAATTTGTGCTTTTTTTGGCTGAATTGAACTTAGATTGTGGTCGCCTTGAGAGATCGAAGTTTGATTCATCAATAAGAGTGGAAATTGCATGAAATGAAGACTAAATGTATGAAAATGGAGTTCTTCCACTTGTTTAGCTTTGCTCACAATCCGAGATGTGGTCGCCATGCCAATCGGAGGTCGTAGAATCATTAGAACCGAGTGAAGGGTGATTATATGCTGCTAGCTTGAGTTTAGAAACATTAGGTCAGGCCTCGCCATGGGAGGCTTAAGGTTCTGTATGTTGAATAGCTAGTGTTTGGAAGTCGAGACGTTGCGGTATTCAATCATCTTACTTAGGCCTCGACATGGGAAAAGCAGGATGTTAGGGAGTATAGAGAACTTTGCGGTCGACATGCTAAGAGTTCACTAGCCGCCTAGGCAACAATTGTCTCCTCCTAACTTGTTTTGCATGGGGTCTAATGCATAGCGATCGTGTTTAATTCACAGTTGTCTGGTACTGTAACTCTAGGACGTCTGTCTCAGATCTTGTTACCTTCTTACTATTCTTCTTGCTTTTGTCTTGTTACCTTTATTTCGCTAGTTTGTTATTACTTCTACTGGTTCTAGATAGTGCAAATTTGGCAACACAACTTGAGCAACATTGCGTTAATTCTTGAAACTGAACACCTTCCCTGAGGATACGATCCCTCTCATCATATCTACATTAGTAAGTAGGGTTAAATTGTGCAAGTACGCGACACGCTTGTCAATTTTTGGCGTTGCTGCTAGGGAAGGCACAGTTTCTTGAATTTTCTTTATTGTTTCTTGCATTTTTGTGTTCTGTTTGAGTTGTATTTTTTTCTTAAGAGTATTTTCTGTTCTTGAAAGTTTTTGTGTGTTTTACTTTCTGTTCTGTTTCTTTTATTTTGCATTTGAGGTTATTGTTTCTAAATTCTTATTTCTTGTTTATCATACTTCACTTTTGGTGTATTGTGTATGCACATATCTCTGAGATCTTCTGGAAAGCCTGAGTATTCACTCAATCTTGAGTTAGCAAAGACCTTGAGAGTTCAACTAAGACAAAGAGGAATGGCCAATCCAGGAGCACGAGCACCACGATTTGGAGACCATTATGCAATTAATTTCGACAATGGCTTTGACCAGCGGGATATAGATGTTGAGAGTTATCATATACTGACACAAATTGTCTCCATGATTACTCAAGCACAGTTCTTTCAGGGCCTTGACAATGAAGACCCCAATGATCACATCGATTGGTTCTTAGGTCTCTGTAGTACGTTTAAGCTTCAGAGGGTGGATCGAAGCTAAGTGCATAGGATTCTTTTCCCTTTATCACTGAGGGGTAAAGCAAAAAATTGGTTCAAGTCCATTGGGCGTGCAAATGGTGTGACGACTTTTGATAAATTGCAAAAGAAATTTTTAGCCAAGTACTTCCCTCATGTGAAATTAGAGAAAATGAGAATGGAGATAATGAACTTTCAACAACAGGATGGCGAGTCATTCAGAGAAGCATGGGAGTGTTTTAATGATTTAATCCGTCAATGTACTAACCATGACCTTGGTGAAATCAGGAAGTTGAACACATTTTTCAAAGGCCTCACAGCTGAGTCTTCTATGATGGTGAAAGCTTGTGCCAACGGTGCATTGAAAGATAAGAGTGTGCCGGAGGTTAGAAAGTTGTTTAACCAAATTGCTAAAGATGAATATCTTTTTCCTGGGACAAGGAAACCCCATAGTAGAAAGCAGAGGGGAGTACTAGACCTTGATGAGGAAACTTCTTTGAGTGCCAAGTTTGAGGCCTTAGCTAAGCAAGTGCAAACTCTGAAAGCTACACATGCCAAAGCTCCTGTGTTATCATGTGGATTGTGTAAAGATGAGCACCACACGAATGAGTGTGCCATTACAACTGAGTCTCTACAGTACGTGAATAACTATAACAAGCCACAATATCCTAACAACTACTCTGGAGGCAATAATAGACAATATGGTGGTGGAGGCCAAAATAATTGGGTAAACCATATCAAAACCAGGGAGGCCAGTATTTTCAAAATGATGAACAGAGGAGATCTTCTCAACCCCCTCCAGGCTTTGATCATCAATCAAATTCCTCAGAGCAAAAGAAGCCATCAGTAGAAGAGATGCTCCATCGACTTATAGAAAAAATGGATAAAAATAAGGAAAGGTTTGCTGTTTTGGAGACTACTGTGAGACACCATGAAGTTACCTTAAAGAATATTGAGATGCAATTGGGACAACTTGCCAATGCTGTGCACCATAGCCCAAGTGGTTCACTTACAAGTGACACAATTCCAAATCCGAAAGGAAAAGCAGTTAACCGAGTTAGAAAAACAGATAGCAAAGATTGAAGAATCATTTACTACCCCAAAATCAAAGCAAAAATCAAATTAACCAGCTTCAGTATCAGCTTCTGTAAATCAAGCCATGTGTGTCTTGAATAAAGGAGAAATAACAGAAGAATAAGAACAGTCACAATCAGAATCTCTAGCAGACGAGATTGCCAAACTATGACACCAGAGTTCATTCGGTGGCAAGCAAATCTCAAATTGGAGAAAACCATAAATGTTGCACTATCCCAAGCAACATATCCAGACATGGTGTTGGAAGAAATACCCAACATTCTTCAAAACAACTATAATGCCAACAACATCTATGAGTGGAAAATAGATGGACAAACATATATATATATATATATTGAGCAAATCCATACCTTTTTTTGCAGGTCTAACTATAACTAATCAATAAAAAAAGACTAGTATTTGAAAAAATAATAACCATAAATTTTTAACAGAATTACTTGCATAGATTTAAAAAAATCAAAACAAATAATATGGCACAAAAAGTAGATAAAAATGTCTATATAATATATATATAATATAAAAGAAATACAGATATAGATGTTGAATAAAATAACATACATGCCAAAAAATAATATAAATAATTAAAAAAATTAGATGTATAGTAAAATAACAACTATGGATCTACGAAAAAGAAGACACAGATCTACCAAAAAAATATATAATAAAGAAGTAAACAGAAATATATAACAACCATGTATGTGAAGGCAAATGTATGACACAGTTAACAGGCTTGAGATCTGCAAAAAAATGACAAAAATAAAAAAATAGCAAACATAAACCTATAACTCATATATATTTTTTATTTGGCATAACCTTGCATTCAAGGAGGGAAGCCACACCTAATTTTATTGATAATTTTTGGAGATGGTGGACATACCCTAATACCGTCAGTACAAAGGATTAAAAGCGTATAAATAATGAGGACTCCTCCTTTACATTTAATTTTTATATGCAACTAGAAGTTGAAATTGAAACAGGAGGACTCATCATTTACATATTCAGGCGTAGTGTTTAAATTTAAAAAGGTTGTCGTAATTGCTAAAAACAACAATTTTAGTTTCAAACACTTGAGCCTTCCTAATAAAGGACTCCTGATAATATAATCTGTATTTCACAATGAGTGACAACAGACAAGGTATTTCTTTGTCATAATCAGTTAGTTTCGTTGTATAGGTATTTTCTATCTTTATAGTGCCTAATCATATATGTGACTGATATTGTTTGGTGGTTTCAAACATGAAAATCATTAGTGCAGAACTTACCAAAAAATGTCTACAAGAGAAGACAAAATGGCCTAACATCGACAGTCAAGAGTCTTTATTTTTAGATTTTTAAAAAGGTTTTCAGAATTTTTTGAAGAAGACTAAATGGCCTAGCATTAGCAGCCAATAGTCTTTTATTTTCAGATTTTTTTAAAGGTTTTCAGAATTTTTAAAGAAGACACAATGGCCTAACATCAACAACCAAACATTTATTATTTTCAGGTTTTTGGAAACGTTTTGAGAATTTTTGAACCAGACAAAGTTTCCTAACATCAACACCTATGGGTCTCTTATTATAAGGACATGCATGTGCCACAACAAGGTTTTGAGCTTTTTGTATGAGTTAGATGCAGCCAGTATTTCTTATAGCTAGGTGTGGCACTGATACACTCTTTTGTTGCTCAATAGCCCAAGACGATATACTCTTATTACAACTTGAATTTTCTTGCGTAGTTGCTTTTCTGCCATGAAAATTTTGTTTAGCTATTCTTGTGCTGCTCTTGCTAATAATTTTGCTGCTTTTTTTTTCTACTACATATGTGAGCCTTTGGAATTTTTGCAGTGACTCTAGGAAAAGTTAGAGCTATTCTTTGATTTTCCAGGAGCACCTTTGTGGTTTTTGAATCCATGCCTGCAAACATTTGGAACTTGATTCTTGGTGTGTCATTTCGTACCAAATTAATTAACTTACTCTCAAACAATAAATTAAGTATAGTGTGAGTAAGGTCGATCCCACGAGGAACAACAAATCTTCTCAATTAGTTAATTTGCAATCGTCACAACAATGAAAAATTATAAATAACAATTATGAAACTAAATAACCAAAATAAATTAATAATCAAAATAAATAACCCAAAATACCGAAATAAATTACTCAAAATAAAGATCTGGCAAATAAGCAATCCACACTAATCAAGTTTCGTTGTTCATTAACTCAAAGATAATAATCTCATTTTTAATCAGTCGGTTATAAAATACCGAGAATCAGCTCTGACATATTTCATTTCTTCCTTGACAAGTATCAGCTTAATCAATTAATTCCCTATTCATAACATAACCGGTCGGAATCTGCCGAACATCATATTTAATGTTATAAAAGCATCGTAATCACATTAAGGAGTGGGAAGGAAGTGCATAAAACCACTGAGCCTAGAGGTGACAATGTCCAGTTTGAAGATGAAGCAAGAAGTGAACTTGAGCAAGAGTTTGCACATGAAGCCTTAGCACCTGAAAAGGAAGAAGGGAAAAACAATGAAGAGAATGAGGTGACTAAAAAGATTAAAGGACCACCAAGTCCTTACAACTATCCTGAGTATGCTCCTAAACATCCATTTCCTAAAAGAGTGAATCCACTATCAAAGAAGAAAGGGCCGCAATATGATCGATTCTTGAACGTGGTGAGACAAGTTAATGTGAGACTACCATTGCTAGATTTGGTGAGTGCAGTTCCTAAGTATGCAAAATTCCTTAAGGATCTGATTTCAATCAAGGAACAGATTCTTCAATGTGAAGCTTCAACGATGCCCATGGAGTGTTGTGAAGCTTGGGATGGCCACAAGTTGCCACCAAAGTTGAAGGACCTGGGAAGTTGCACCATCCTTTGTACCATAGGCAAGAGATACTTTGACAAATCATTTTGCGACTTAGGAGCAGGGATCAACCTCATGCCTCTTTCTATTTCCATAAATGTTGGGTCGAGTGGGAGAATCCGTCCAGTGGCGGTCACTTTGCAACTCACTGATAGATTATTGGTGAAGCCATGGGCATGGTTGAAGATGTGCTGGTGAGGATTTATAAGTTCACACTTCTTGTGGATTTCATTGTGCTGGACATGGAAGAGGATCCCGAAGTGCCTATTATTTTTGGAAGGAAATTCCTTGCTACTGGAGATGAATTAATTGGCTTGAAGAACAAAATGGTAACATTTAGAATTAATGATGAACAAGTTGTTTTTTATGTCAATTATGCCATTGAGCATCCCAGGCATATGGAACATTGTTTCGCAATTAGAGCCATAGCATGGAACATCCATGTGTTTAATGAAGATGTGAAACGTGATTGCATATCTCTTGAAGAATTGAATGTGTGCAATGAAGAAATTGAGAGGGTAGAACTGGATAAGGAAGATTATATGATTTTATCTGTGATTGCAAACATAGTAGAATGTTATTTTATAGATGAATCAATCTTTGAAATGCAAGATGAAGTGTTGATAGAACAGACCTTACAGGAAGAATGTGTTAAGAATGTCCCAAATGGTAGTGAGTGCCATGTTATATTTGAATATGTTGATAGTCATACTTTGAATGTGTCGTTTCTTGTTGTCCTGATAAATTACGTAGAGTCACATCTTGATGAACATGGTGATATCATGAATGAAGACAATGTTGAACTTGCTAATTAAGAGGTTAACCCATTGATTGACACTCTTGTGGAGGTCCCAACTATTGCAACTATGGTTGAATCCAAGTATCTTAAAGGTGACTCACAAGATGTGCTAAACGAAATTCCCTTGTTAACTAATGATAATGATTTTTAGGTTGTGAAGAAAGAAGAGACTGAAGGAATTTCCCATGTAAGTTTAGATGAGGAGGATGTGCGAATTTTGAATGACATTGCTAACATGGTGGAAAATTTCTTTATCGATACATCTATTTTTAAACTAACTGATGGGTTTGTTGAGACCTTGGATGAACAACTCTTGGTTGAGCCTTATAGGATTAAAGTGGTTAGTGTGGTGGAAGAGGTAGATGATGTGTTAGCAATGATGGAAGAATTGAAGGAAGTGCCTCCAATGGGGAAGTCTCAATGGTTCAAAGTGGAATTTGTAGAGTTTACTCCCCTTGTCCATCTCGTTGATGATACTCCTCAAGTGTCCTACAAGAGGAGGAAAAGTGCTTATGAGATTTCTTCCTTATGGTATAAAGATGGTTATTCTGAATTTTGCAGGGATGGATATTCTGAATTGTGAAGAAGAAAGCTTGAGGAGGATAGTCTAGTTAGAGACTACAAAATCCAGAACTACTTCTTTTTCCCTTAGCTTTAATAAAGTTTATTGGTAAACGTAGTTTTACGTTTTCTTGCATTGTGTATGTTCACTAAGCCACTCATATTGTCAGGACATGCACATGGAAGAAGTGGCAAAGGAAATATGCAATGCACACATGAGGCTAAGTGTGGGGGAATGGAGCAAAGGACCACTCCCATGCTGCACATAATCACGACATTTTTCATGCACGAATGAACTACGGACAAAGACACTCCACCAAGCAAACATTGGACTTCATGACATATCAATACCGGGTAGCTCCCCAAAACTATCTTTACTTTACATTGAGGACAATGTAAATTTTAAGTGTGGGGGCGTGACTATTTGCTTTGGTTTGTGTCTTTTAGACTCTATATGCTCACTTTCTTTCATGAATGAAATGTTTTATGCTATGTGATGCAGAGTATGTTACTTTTTAGTTTGGTGGTGTTATGTTTAGTTTCTTCATGTTATACATGTATATGTTGAGTTTTTTTTAACTTTTGTGCACATTTTACACTGTTGAACAATTTTGAAATTTTTGTGCATTTGTGTGAATAAGTGTTGTTCTTGAAGACAAGTTATCTGTAGTTGACATTTCAGTGGGAAAACTTGTCTTTCCATGGAATGTTTGACGTGTTGAGTGTTGCCGTTTTGGTTTGTTAGAGTTTTTAAGTATTTTTAGGAGTGTGATTGTGTGATAGAATAAAAAGGGTTATGCAGACATTGAGCACTGAGCCAGTATTCCTCAGCACACACTTGCACGTATGGCATTTTGGTCTTTATTCATTGTGTGTTGGTTGACAATGTGTGTTGAAATCTAAAAATTTGGAACGGGGGAACCTTTTTAGAGTTTTTGTGTGAAAAATGTTTTGATGAACTTGGAAATGGACTTAATAAACAAGGGAGTAATGGTTTGAATGCGAGTGATTAACATCAGAAGTTTGAGTTGTGTAAGTGAGATTGTTGTGTCCTTGCTTGAGGGCAATCAGGAGTTCAAGTGTGAGGGAAATTGATAAGCTGGTTTTATTCCAACTTATATGTGTTATTTCACTTAGCTTTTGCCTTGTCTTTCTTGCAACTGTGTAGTGTTATGTGTCATTTTGTGCATTTATGTGGTTAACAACTTTGGAGTGCTAAAATGAAGAAAAAGGCCAAGAATGTGATTAAATGAGACAGATGTGTGTTTTAAGTTATGGAACAAGAAAAGATTCAAAAAAGGCTTGAAAGGGTGCCTTAATATGCTTGTGTTTGTGTTCGGGCTTAATGGATAACGTACTTAATTTGAGTGTAACTTTCTCAATAGTAAACCAAATGAGAAGATCTTGGATATTCTGGAAATCTCTTCGCGTTTACTTCAATTCATATGTTTGAACTTCTTCTAATTCTATGTGAAAATATGAGAAACGGGAGCTTCTTTGTGATTGCTACTTCAGTTTTTCATTGTTGAGCTCACTGCCACAGTTTGGTAGAACAGTTAATATCTTTGAGCTCCAACCCTCCAATGATGCTGATTCTTGAACCTCCAGAAAGCCAAGAGAAATTCATCTACAACTATTATGTTGACCTCAAGCCTCTGATTTGGAAAGAAAAAAACGACCTCGCCATAGAAACTTTTTCACGGTGAGGTCTCGCTGCGAGACCCTCGCCATGAAAATCATCTTTGGTGATTCAAAAGGCTTTTGGAAAGCTAAGACGTGTGGCTACAACTTTCATGTTTTAAGGTTTTCCAAATTCATAATACATCAGGGCCATAATTGGGTCGGAAGGAGACGGATTGCTATTTTTAGAACTTACATGCATCATAGCAAATCTCAACTTTTGGTCGCCACACAAATCCCACATTTGGTCGCCGCAAATTTCACCTTTGGTCGCCACACACTTATGCACGCACATCACTCGCACACACTTGTGCACACACATGCACAACACAGCAACAACTTCTGCACATTACATGCACTACTCGTTGCACTTCACAGCATCACTTGTGCACACACATGCATATCACAGCACACTCTTCATGCACAACTTATGCACCGAGAACGCACTTCTAGCACACAACTTTAGCAACACATACCCGCTCTTACTACATTTTGTGCATATTTTTGCTACACCACATGCACTTCACTTCGGCATTCCACCACACTTCATGAATCTCACAACACACTCTTTCATATATTTCACAACATTTACAATCATTTGCATCATAACACATTTTCACTCTCCAACATTCTTCATTTACACTCATTTTCTATACATCTCATAGCACTCATTTTTTCATCACTCATCTCACTCACTCTTTATCACCACACTTCACAACTTATTCCTCACACACACATGTACTTACACGGTGAGGTCTCGCTGCGAGACCTCGCCACATACATGCATGCACGGCGAGGTCTCGCTGCGAGACCTCGCCACATACACGAAAGCACGGCGAGGTCTCCCTGCGAGACCTCCCCATGAAAACACTCTTTTTGTTGCCAGAATATTTTCTAAGTGTTGTAGTTTTGTTCTTGTGTTGTAGGTTGACAAAGGCGTGGTGGACAGTGGCTCAAAGGCTTGTAGAGGCTATCGGAGGTGTGTGAGCTGATAGTCTGAGGGCGTGTCGGGGCGGCTGAAGGCGTGAAGTTTAGAGGCGCAGAGGCGTGGTTCACATTTAAGCTCGAGTTGTTGTTGAACATTTTGTTTAATACACTTAGTGGCATTCTTGTAGTTTGGTATTCATTTTTCATTTGCGTATTATTTACGTTTTGTAACCTCTATAAATAGAGGATTTAGTCATAGATTAGGGAGATCGATCATTCTAGACTCTTAACAGAATTTTGATTTTCGGAGCGGGAATTTGTTCTTTCTCTAAAACTTTCTCTCTCTAGATTTTCTCTCTTTTCCATTTCTTCTCCGATCGTGATTCCGATTGAACTTGTGAACCGAACACGAAATTCTCATTCTCAATTAACGGAGTTTTTGACAATTCTTACACAATTGCTGGTAAATTCTTCCAATTTATATGAAAATGAATTGTTTTGAACTTGATGGTGGATATCGTGATTTGAGAATGAAGTTTCATGGCTAGTTGAATGATGTCCTAGGGTTATGACCAGAGGAATGTGTAATTAAACCGTAAAGTGCTATGCAATTGACCTAATTTCTATGGATGTGATCATACATGTTGTTGAATGCTCGATTAAGTGGAATTTCATGGAATTTGTGCTTTTCTTTGGCTGAATTGAACTTAGATTGTGGTCACCTTGCTAGGTCGAGGTTTGATTCATCAATAAGAGTGGAAATTGCAAGAAATGAAGACTAAATGTATGAAAATGAAGTTCTTTCGCTTGTTTAGTTTTGCTCACAATCCGAGATGTAGTCGCCATGCCAATCGGAGGTCGTAGAATCATTAGAACTGAGTGAATGGGTGATTTTATGGTGCTAGCTTGAGTTTAGAAACATTAGGTCGGGCCTCGCCATGGGAGACTTAAGGTTCTGTAAGTTGAATAGCTAGTGTTTGGAAGTCGAGACGTTGCGGTATTCAATCATCTTGCTTAGGACTCGACATGGGAAAAGCAGGATGTTAGGGAGTATAAAGAACTTTGCGGTCGACATGCTGAGAGTTCACTAGCCGCCTAGGCAACAATTATCTCCTCCTAACTTGTTTTGCACGGGGTTTAATGCATAGCGATCGTGTTTAATTCACAGTTGTCTTGTACAGTAACTCTAGGACGTCTGTCTCAGATCTTGCTACCTTCTTACTATTCTTCTTGCATTTGTCTTGTTACCTTTATTTCACTAGTTTGTTATTACTTCTACTGGTTCTAGATAGTGCAAATTTGGCAACACAACTTGAGAAACATTGCGTGAAATCTTGAAACCAAACATCTTCCCTGATGATACGATCCCTCTCATCATATCTACATTAGTTAGTAGGGTTAAATTGTGCAAGTACGCGACACGCTTGTCACACTAATATGGCGGAAGCTAGAACCTAACTACTTTGACACCTACGGGAAATTGACTTCATAACTAATTCCCCCTTTATGGCGGAGGCAAGGATTTACCCAATTTGGTAAACGAAGATCCCTATGTTCCCCCAAGCTTACCGCACTCTAATTTGGCTCTTCCTTTATGGTGGAGGCAAGAGCCAAACCCAGTCACTCTTTCGAATGTCACTCCCTAATCTATTCCTTCCTTTATGGCAGAGGCAAGGTCTAAATTAGTTCATGCTACCTGATTTCACCAACGCTAACATCGGTATCTCAATGTCCTAACCAATTCCACTTTTATGGCGGAGGCAAGAAAAGGCTAGCACATCTCCACTAATCTACTACCCAGATACTAATCTACCTTAGGCATTACTAGTATGGAATGTTAGATTAGCTTGTAGTTCCTAATTCTTGATTACCCACAACATAAATCCACAATAAAGCACAACAATTCAACAATCAATAACCAATCTCCAAGGGCACTAGCAATTTATCACATCAAGACTAATAAGAATATCACAACAATGAATTAAAGCAACGAATTAAACAAAGAAATACACATCAATAGTAGTACTCCCTTTGATGTTCCTGATGAGTTGGTTTTACACCAACTATTTTGTGCTAAATATCTTAGCTTTTGTCTTGTGTTCTATACAAATGTGTGGTGATTTATGCTATTTTATGCTCATATGTGGTTTGCTAGATGGTAATGTGTAAATGGTGAAAAAAGGGTAAAAATGATGGTGAATGAAGTGGTGTGTGTCGAGGTTGAAAAGAAGAAACTCAAAGGGTTGGATTCGGCTAAATTAGGGTTTTGGGCAGTTTGGATGTGCAATTTGATTTGAGTATAACTTGTCCAATTCTGATCTGAATGAGGAGATTTTGGTTGCTATGGAAATCTTGTTGTATATACTTTAATTGTCATGTTTTAACTTTCTCCAAATTCTGTAGGCAACCATGAGAAATGAAGACTTCTTTGTTATGCTTGGATTAGGGTTCTTTAGGGTTAGATCTTCCTGCCACAGTTTGGTAGAATGACAATAACTTGAGCTACAGACCTCTAATTTCGGTGATTATTGATCCAATGGAAAGCCAAGAGATAGATCTAGAACTTCTATGTTTACCAAGAGGTCTAATTCAGGAGCTAAAGCACATGTATTTGGCATGGAAATAGAGCCTTGTGCTGAAATGAACGCTTATCTAAATGGATGCTCGCACACTTGCATTCACCACAAGCTCTCACACGCACACTCATGCACTCACTGAACTACACTTTCGCACACTACCCACACTTCGCCGCATGAATGTGCAGAGAAGTCACACACACCTCATGCGACGAGAAGACCTCGTCGCATGCAACACACGCACACCTCGCCGTACAAGCTTGTGCGGCGAGATCACTTCGTCGTACACACTCACTGCACTTCACTCACCTCGCCGCAACACTCTCGCGCACATCACTCACACTTCGCTTCATGATCATGCTGCGAAGTCTCTCACCACGCACACGTGAGCTCGCCGCATGCACCATTCACTCCACTCACGCTTCACTCCTCATCACATTTCATTTACATCCAGTTTGTACACAACACACATAGTTCACAACATTGTACACAAACACTCCAATCTTCATTGCATTTCATTTCTCATTCGTGCAACATTGACAACACCAACATTCACTCACATTTTGCATTCCGACTTTAACACTCATATTCACCTACAACTCACAAACACTTCACACACATTCACCTCACTTTCGCATATAAAGGGCGAGACCTCGCCGCGAGGTCTCGCTCACAAACACTTTACACGGCGAGGTCTCGCCGCGAGACCTCGCCCACACAACTTTACACGGCGAGACCTCGACGCGAGGTCTCGCCCACAAACTCAAATACACGGTGAGGTCTCGCCGAGAGACCTCGCCTTGGAAGATTTCTTTGCAGCAAAGTGAAATTTTGTCTAAGTGTTCGATATGGTGTTCTTGTGCAGGAAGTGTGGAGCCGCGATCACGGGAAGCTCGAAGACGTGGAGATGTGTTGGAGGCGTGCAAGCTAAAAAGCTGAAGGCGCATTAGAATAGGAAAAGGCGTGAAATGGCAACGCACAAAGGCGTGAACTTCAAGCTGGCTTCTAGCAAGAACTCATGTATACGTGGGTGTTTATGTTAGTTAAGTAGATAGTTTCTGTTTGTGTACCATTTACGTTTTGTAACCTCTATATATAGAGGATTAGTTAGCTTTTACAAAAGAACGAATATTCTAGATTTAACAACAGACTTTTGATTTTCAGAGCGTGATTTTTCTCTCGTTTTCTCTTTCTCTCTCTAATTTCTCTCTCTATAAATCCTTCTCCAATTTCATTTCTGATCGTGAATTTGTACCAGAAATTGCGTATTGAACTCAATCGAAGGAGCATTTGCACTTCCTCTACACTTTAATCGGTGAAATTTCTCAATTTGATGGAATTCAATTGCTTAATGTTGGGATTTGATGTTTACGAGTTCAATATGGAATTTTCTGGCTAAATTGATGATATCTTAGGTTTTGACTGGATGATTGAGTGATTAGACGTTGGAAATGCTTTGTAATTGATTTATTTGTTAAAGAATCGATTCATACTTGATTCAATGTTGGGAATATGTCAAGTTTCATAACTTTTGCACTTTCGGTTGTTGAATTGATCCTTGATTGAGGTCGACATGCTAGGTTAAGGCTCGGTTCACCAATTTGAAGGAGAAATACATGAAATGAGGTCTTGAAGTATGATCGTTGAGTCTTCTCTCCTGTTTAGTTTGATCACGAACTGAGATGCGATCGCCATGCTGGTGGGAGTTCGTTTACTGTTAGAATTAAGTGAGAAGAGATTTCCCGAGCTTCATGAAGTCAGACGAACTTAGGTTAGGCCTCGCCAAAGGAAAACCTTAAATTTTGCATTCTAAAGTAGTGGAACTTGGGAAGTTGAAATTCTACGGGTTTAAACCATCAATCTTAGGCCTCGACACGGGAAAGAGTGGTGACAAGGATTGTAGGATAACATGTGGTGACCATGCCGATGATGTTCTATGTTCCTAGGCAGATTGATTTCCTCTGTGTTAAATTTGAGTGGCAATTGCAAAGCATTCCGGTAGTTTAATTAACAATCATCCGGTATAAAACCATAAGGCATACTTTTTAGACTTGTTATTACTTATTTGTGTGAATTTCTCCTGTTCCTTTAATCTTGCACTGTTGTGATACTTTGAGAAACACTTCAAATTCTTGAGCCACTACCTTCCCTGTGGATTCGATACCCTACTCATCACATCTACACTAGTGTAGGGATTAAAATTGCAAGTACGCGACATACCTGTCAATTTTTGGCCCCGTTGCCGGGGAAGGCACGGTTTCTAGGATTTGATTAAGTGTTCCTTGAATTTCACTGTTTCATTTTGTGTTGTGTTGATTTGTTTTGTGTACTCTGTTCATTCTATTTTGTTCATTGTTTTGTGCACATTTTCTCAAATTTGTCGAATTTGTCTTAAACTTTACTTGTTCTAGTTTGTGTTGTTCTGTTCGTTTCATTTACTTCAATTTTCACTCTTTTGTTGTGTTCTGTTCTTTGCATTTTCAAATTCGTGTTGTGAGTTGTGGTCTACTTCTGTGGTGCACATTTGAGTTTCTTGATTGTTTTTATTATACTTCAATATAGTGTGTTGTGTATGCCAAGATCTCTCAGGTCTGCAGGAGAACCACTATTTCCATTGAATCTTGAATTGGCAAAAACTCTGAGGGTACAACAAAGACAGCAAAGAGAAATGGCTGCCCAAGGAGTGCGAGCACCACGATTTGGTGACCACTATGCGGTAAATTTTGAGAATGGCTTCGACCAGCAGGATATAGACGTTGAGAGCTACCATATACCAACACAAATTGTCTCGATGATCACTCAAGGGCAGTTTTTCCAAGGGCTTGATAATGAAGACCCCAATGATCATCTTGATTGGTTCTTAGGTCTCTGTAGTACCTTTAAGCTTCCAAGAGTGGATCAAGGTGAAGTACATAGAATTTTGTTTCCTTTATCATTGCGCGGTAAAGCTAAGCATTGGTTTAAGAGTATTGGGGGAGCAAATGCAGCAATGTCCTTTGATGGTTTACAAAAGAGATTTTTAGCCAAGTACTTCCGTCCTGCAAAATTAGAGAAGAGGAGAATGGACATAATGAACTTCCAACAGCAAGATGGAGAATCATTAAGAAAGGCATGGGAGCATTTCAATGATTTAATCCATCAATGTCATAATCATGACCTTGGTGAAGTCAGAGAGTTGAACACATTTTTCAAAGGTCTCTCAGCTGAATCGTCTATGATGGTGAAAGCTTGCGCGAATGGTGCATTGAAAGATAAGAGTGTACTAGAGGTTCGAGAATTGTTTAACCAGATTGCAGAGGATGAGTATCTCTTCCCTGAGACCCATAAACCTCACAATAGAAGACAGAGGGGCATTTTGGATCTTGATGAGGAAACATCATTGAGTGCTAAGTTTGAGGCACTGGCTAAACAAGTCCAAACACTGAAGGCTACTCAAACAAAGGCTCCAGTTCTTTCTTGTGGTCTGTGCAAAGGTGAACATCATACTGATGAGTGTTCTATCACAACTGAGTCTTTACAATATGTGAGTAATTACAGCAACAAACCTCAATATGGTGGAAATTATTCTGAATGGAATTATTCTGGTGGAAATAGACCTTACAATAGTGGACAGAGCAATTGGGGACAACAACAAAATCAAGGAGGGCAATATTATCAAGGAAATGACCAAAGAAGATCAACAAATGCACCTCCTGGTTTTGATCAAGCTGGTACTTCAGAACAAAAGAAGCCATCAGTTGAAGACATGTTTTAAAAGTTGATAGAGAAGATGGACAAAAATGAACAAAGGTTTGGAGGTTTGGAATCAACAGTAAAACACCATGAAGCTACACACAAGAATATTGAAATGCAGCTTGGGCAACTTGCGAATGCTGTACATCAGAGGCCTCGTGCAGCACTTCCAAGTGATACAATCCCAAATCCAAAGGGGAAAGGACAAGAGACCTGTAATGCAATTATATTTAGAAGTGGAAAAGAGGTGCATAAGCCTAGCAAACATGGAGATGAAACTTCTGAAGACAAGGAGAAAGACAATCTGACTTGTGAACAAGAGTGTGCCATTAAGGACATGGCATCAAAGAAGGAGGGGGTGCAAGATAATGGAGTTGATGAAGCAACCAAGAAAGTCAGAGGACCTTCTAGCCCTTACAATTATCCCAAATTTGCACCTAAACCTCCATTTTCAGAGAGAGTGAAACCAAAACCAAAGAAAGGACCTCAATTTGATCGATTCTTGGATATGGTCAGACAAGTAAATGTGAGTTTACCTTTGTTGGATTTGGTGACAGCAGTACCTAAATATGCTAAATTTCTCAAGGATTGGATTTCCAACAAGGAGCAAATATTGAGGTGTGAGGTACCATTGACACTTACAGAATATGGTGGAGCATGGATTGGACACAAATTGCCACCAAAGTTGAAAGACCCTGGAAGTTGCACCATCCTGTGTAAAATTGGGACAAGACTTTTTGAAAAAGCTTTGTGTGATTTGGGTGCTGGAATTAATCTCATGCCTCTATCTATTGCCACTGATGTTGGACTCAAAGGCAGAATTCATCCAGTGGCTGTGACTCTTCAATTGGCTGACAGATCTTTGGTCAAGCCTTCTGGAATGGTTGAGGACGTTTTGGTGGGGATTGACAAATTCACACTTCCGGTTGATTTTATTGTTTTGGATATGGAAGAGGATCCGGAAGTTCCTTTGATTTTTGGTCGACCTTTCTTAGCAACAGGTGATGCTGTGATTGGGGTAAGAAACAAAACTGTCACTTTTAGAATTAATGATGAACAAGTAGTCTTTGATATGAATTATGCAATGAAACATCCATTGAATGTGGAGACTTGTTTTGGTATTCGGTCTATTGCATGTGCTGTGAATGTGGATGATGTAAATGGGAAGCACGAATTTATGTGTCTTGATGAGTTGAATTTGTGTAATGATGAGAAAGATGATGTTGAGTTAGATGAGGAAGATAGCAAAATTGCAAATGAAATTGAAAACATTGTTGAATGTTGTTATTTGGATGAGTCAATTTGTGAGATGCAAGACAATGTTGTTGAGGTAAAAATGCATGAAAGCGTAGGAGAGAACACTTTACAGGAATTGTTTGATAGGAAATGCGAAAATGAACAAGAAACGTTAGTTGTTACTAATGACATTTGTTCTCCCACTTAGGTGAGGAAGGAAGAAAGTTTTTGCAGGAATGAGAAGTTGATGCCATCTATTGTGGTACCTCCAAAACTTGAGCTTAAACCTTTGCCTCCATACCTCAAGTATGCTTTTCTGGGTGATAATGAAACATTACCTGTTGTGATCTCTTCCAAACTTGAGGAATGGCAAGAAGAGAAATTGCTGGGAGTATTGAGGCAACACAAATTAGCTATAGGTTGGACTATTGTTGATATCAAAGGCATAAGTCCAGGCTTGTGCATGCATAAGATACTTGTGGAGGAAAACTCGGTGCCAGTGAGAGATAGACAAAGGAGATTGAACCCTCAAATGATGGAAGTTGTCAAGAAAGAAGTGATAAAGTTGCTTGATTTTGGAGTGATTTTTCCCATCTCAGACAGTGAGTGGGTTAGTCCTGTTCAATGCGTTCCGAAAAAAGGAGGGGTCACAGTTATAAAGAATGATGCAAATGAGCTTCTTGCAACCAGAATTGTTAGTGCTTGGAGAGTTTGTATGGATTACAGAAAGCTTAACAAGGCAACGAGAAAGGATCATTTTCCGCTTCCTTTTCTGGAGCAATTGTTGGATCGAATTGCGGGCTACTTGTTCTACTGTTTTCTTGGATGGCTATTCTGGCTATAACCAAATTGCAATCGATCCCAAGGACCAAGATAAGACAACTTTCACCTGTCCCTTTGGCACATTGCTTACAAAAGGATGCCATTTAGCTTATGCAACGCTCCCGCAACTTTCCAGAGATGTATGATGGCAATCTTTCATGACATGGTTGAGTCAATAATTGAAATTTTCATGGATGACTTCTCAGTTTTTGGGATGACATTTGATAGATGCTTGGAGAACTTGGCTCAAGTGTTAAGGAGATGTGAAGAAACAAATCTTGTGTTGAACTGGGAAAAATGTCAATTCATGGTCCAAGAGGGCATTGTACTGGGTCATAAGATTTCTCATAAGGGAATTGAGGTTGACAGAGCCAAGATTGATGTTATTGCTAAGCTACCTCCACCAACTAATGTTAAGGGAATCAGAAGTTTCTTTGGCCATGCTGGTTTCTACAGACGTTTCATCAAAGATTTCTCTAAAATTGCTAGGCCATTGTGTAGCCTTTTGGAGAAGGTTATGAAATTCGAATTTGGCACAGAATGTGTTGAAGCATTTGAAACGTTGAAAACTAAATTGGTGGAAGCTCCAGTGATTGTCACTCCTCAATGGGGTGAATCTTTTGAGATAATGTGTGATGCAAGTGATTATGCACTTGGTGCTGTCCTTGGCCAAAGAAAGGAAAAGGTCTTTCACACAATTTATTATGCCAGAAAGCTATTAAATGAGGCACAAATGAATTATACGGCCACTGAGAAAGAGATGTTGGCTGTGGTATTCGCGTTTAATAAATTTCGTGCCTATCTTTTGGGGTCAAAGGTCATTGTTCATACGGACCATGCGGCTTTGAAATATTTGTTAGCAAAGAAGGAAGCAAAGCCAAGATTGATTCGATGGGTGTTATTGGTTCAAGAATTTGATGTTGAAATCAAGGATAGGAAGGGCTCTGAAATTGTTGTAGCTGACCACTTGTCCAGATTGGAATCGCAGGAGCAAGAGTCTTCTAGCTTACTGGTGAATGAGCATTTCCCTGATGAACAAATTTTCAAGTTGGAGCAAGAGAGATTGCCATGGTATGCAGAGATTGCTAATTTTGTTGTGGCTAGCCAAGTGCCTTCTTACTACTCGTCTGAGCAAAGGAAGAAATTGAGAAGTGATGCAAAATACTTTTTCTGGGAAAATTGTGCATTGTATAAGGTGTGCAGTGACCAGGTGATACATAAATGTGTTAAAGAAGAAGAGAAAAATGATATTCTAAGAGCATGCTATGAAGGACCTTGTGGAGGTCATTTTGGTTCTGTGAGAACTGGTTTCAAAGTCCTACAATGTGGTTTTTACTGGCCTCATATTTTCTTCGATTCGAGAATTTGGGTAGGCTATTGTGATCGATGCCAACGAACAGGGAACATCTCTTCCAGGAATGAAATGCCTCTGAACAATATCCTTGAAGTCGAGTTATTTGACGTTTGGGGTATTGATTTCATGGGTCCTTTCCCAAAATCAAGAGGAATGGAATATATTTTGGTCGCTGTAGATCATGTCTAAAAATGGATTGAAGCCGTAGCTCTGTCACAGAATGATGCAAAGAGTGTTGTGGCATTTTTTAAGAAATATATATTCAACAGGTTTGGAGTTCCCCGGGCTATTATTAGTGATGGTGGCGCACACTTCTGTAACAAGATCTTTGCTTCTCTTTTGAGCAACTATGGAGTCAAGCACAAAGTGTCGACTGCATACCATCCGCAAACTAGTGGTCAAGCTGAAATCTCTAACAGGGAAATAAAACGGGTGCTGGAAAAAGTTGTTAACCCAAGCAGGAAGGATTGGGCTATGAAATTGGATGATGCTCTGTGGGCATACAGAACAGCTTTTAAAACCCCTATTGGTGCATCGCCCTTCCGGCTTGTGTTTGGAAAGGAATGCCATCTGCCCGTAGAGTTGGAACACCGTGCTTATAGGGCAATTCAAAAGCTGAATATGGATCTTACCGGAGCTCAATCCAAAAGGATGATGGAGTTAAATGAACTTGATGAATTCAGATTCAATTCTTATGTTAATGCGAGGATGTACAAAGAAAGAACCAAAAGATGGCATGATGCACATATTCAAGCCAAGATTTTTGCAGTAGGTCTGTTGGTTTTTTTGTACAACTCAAGATTGCGAATTTTTCCTGGCAAATTAAAGTCAAGATGGAGTGGATCATTTCGGGTTATCAAGGTCATGCCTTATGTTGTTGTGGAAATCCAAAATGAGAAAAGTGGCAATTCATGGCAAGTGAATGTTCACAGGCTTAAACCATACTTGACATCTGAGGACAAAGGCATTGCTAATCTGGCACAAGCTCCCCATGAGCTTTTCTTGGATGATCCTTTACCTTGATAATGAACTAAGGAGCATGGTCGGGCTGTGAACAGTAAACCAAGCGCTTTTGGGAGGCAACCCATTATTATTTTTCTTCCTTTATTTTTCTTGTGTTGAGTTGTTTTTGATTACTGTTGTTTATTAATTTTAGTTTATGTAGAACATAGCATAGAGTCATGGCAGACATCTCCTAACTGGTTGTTATATTTTGTAGATTTTCCAGAGGGAATAAGGTAATCGAGGATAAAGGTATGAAGTGAATTTTCACTACTCACTCAACATGGCCAGGATCTCACGAGGCTTGTAGAGGCCGGGTTCCTTTCGTATTTTCTTTGTATTTTTTCTCACGGGGACCATGTTTTTCTACAAGTGTGGGGGAAAGTAGTTTCGTGATTTGAAGAGTGTGACAAAAGACTATGCTTTGTAAATATTGTCTTTGATTTAGTTCCTTTGCTTAGTGTTTTTAGTTTGCCGTCACGTTTGGAGTGAAGTATATTAGGCTTGGTTTGGTTTGCATTTTTTTTTCAAAAAAAAAAAATCGGTTAAAGCATATGAAGTGAATAGACATAAAGTTGAAGTGACATTTGGTTTGTAGTGGCATGTGAATACATGATTTTGCATTTGGCAGAGAAAGAATAGGCTAAGGTGAGATGACCGAAGGTAGTAATAAGCCTTGTGTTGTTGTTTTGGAAAATGAATGCGTTGATATCAATGAAGAGCTTAGAATTCACATGGCTTGAAGTTAGTTGGGACCCACATTTGAATGGCTTAAATGTTTGCTAGTGTTTGGTGGGAACAATAATGCTCCAAGTTGACCGAATTGCTTTCCAGTAGCATTTAGTTCTATAAATGCTCACTTTTGTGTGTTATGCATACAACATTGAACCTAGTAATCTTGTGCATAATTCGGCATTTGCTAAGGAGGACATTGAGAGCAGTTTTCAATCTCATTTGCTTTTGCTTCAATGTTGTGTTGTGAGCTCCCTATCAAGGTATGTGTCGGTTTCCTCAAGGCTTGTACTTGGTGATATTTTTATGTCTTGTATGATAAATGTTTGAAGGTTGTATGAACATGATATGGGTAGTGTTCTATGATGGAAATGATGAGCAAATGGTATACCTTGTGGCTTGAGTTTTTGCTTAAATGACAAATGCACGTTTAGTGTGGGGAGATGTTAGTACTTGATTTTCAGATTTATCCAACTTTGATAGGTTTCTGTAATGTGACTATAACTTGAGCTAGATATGTCCAAATTGGGTGAATCCAGTTGGAGGTTGTTGCTAAGAGATAGGGCTACAATGTTTATGTTGGGCACTTTTGCTAGTTTTGATTAGAATGTAGTCTTATTTCATAGATGAAGTTATATGCATGTTGTTGCTTAAATCTGAAAAAATTCAGGATTTTTGCTGTTTGGAATGCCTCGGTTTTTTGGTCATAACTTGCTCCTTTTTGGTCCGAATGGAGTGAATCTTGTCCCCAAATTTAGCCAAGAACATACTTTACAAATTTTCAGTTTAAGTTTTGGCTAATTCGAATTGTTACACGGTGTAATTTGGCTTATTTTGGAAATTTGGAATTTGTTCATATAACCATTAGCTAAGGAAAACCAGGTTGTTATGTTTTGGGCTTAATATCTTGTGGTTGGGTATTTTGATGTATACATTATTTGAGGAAATACACGTGGGAGTCCTAGTTGAAATTTTTAATGCCCCAATTTTTCGTTGATATTAATGTGTAAAGGAAAAATATACTTCACAAAAGGCTCATTTTTGGTTGGTTGTTCTTGGCAGGAATGGCACCTAAGAAGGATTCCACTTCACAGAAGGCCACGACTTCAAAGAAAGGAAAAGGAAAAACGCAGAAGCCACCACTCGTTGACTCTGATTCAGAGTACTTCCCAGATGAAGACTTGCCTTTATTCGAGGATCCCCCTCAGTATACCATGCAAGCTCAAACTCCAAAGAATAGGAAGGGGTCATCTAATCAGGATAGTGAACCTTCGGTGTTCTTAGACAAACGAGCTCAGAAACGATGGGAGGATGGAATTGGTATGAAAAAACTTCATCTGGAGAGGGCATTTGCAGTTGAAGGAGGTCCATTTGCAGAGTTGATGGCATTTCACTGTTTTGATAAGAAACTCACAAGTGCACCAGACTTCTGCAATGCTAGTTTGGCGAGGGAATTTTACGCTAATGCAAAATTTCTGAATGAAGCTGGGGAATTTTATGTGCGAGGGAAACGGGTGCAGATTACCAGTGAGATCATCAACAATCATCTCGGCACTCCAAATTTCTCTCATGATCCTTTACCATTTTCAGACAATGATGACTGTGATCAAATATTGACAGAAAAGTTGGCTTTACCCGGGGCTAAATGGAAATTAAATACAAGGGGTGATCGCAAACATATCCGAGGGGAATGGCTACGAAGTGATGTGAAGATCTGGTTGATGTTCGTTTTGTCTCGTCTTAAGCCAAGCTCACAATCTACTGAAGTTCTCAGTGATCGGTTGTATTTGATATCGGCTATTTGTGGGCGGATACCAATCGATGTTGGACGTATAATTCTGTCGAGTATTCAGTCTGGGATTGACACAGATAGTGCAGCTCTCTACTTCCCTGTTTTGCTTGAAGAGATATGTATGGCTCAAGGAGTGGACACTGAAGCTGGAGAATGGCGAAGGAATCCAGGGCCAATTGGAACACCACTGTATATCAAATATCAGGCTTTGGAGAAGGAGATGAGAAGAGCCAAGAAATCGAGGAGCAAGTCTGATCCTCCACCTTCTGAGGGATACGGGGAACCATAGATGTATGACTTTAGTTCTTTGCACGGAGCTTTACAGGATTTTCAGCAATCAGTTGAGCACCGTTTCTCGAATATAGATGAGCGGATGGAAAGAATGCAAGCGGGTGTGGAGCATATGCAGTAAGACTGGACAGCACATGCTTCAAGAATGGACCAGAGATTGGATGATATGTCATTGGTGGCTCAACAGCAGTTTGAAGTGTTGTTTCACAGACAAATGAGCATGCAATTGGAGCTTGATAAGTGCAATAAGATGGCTGTGTATTATTATTCGGATTCTGGCCCCCTAAACCAACGCCAACATCTGCACAAATGGCTGGGTAACGTATACCAAATCTGTCAAATGATGCTGTTAGTGGTGCCATTCATGAGCTGCCGGTTGGGGTGCCTGCAATGCCTGCTCTTCAACCATTGCCTACATTTGGTCGTATCCCTTCAATACCTCCAACTCCTGAAATTTTACCAAATTTTGAATTCATGCCAGCGATGAGGATTCCATTAATTGGTTCAGGGCAGCCTTTTCCAGGACCAGTTCATGGCCCTTTTCATTATGTGGCGCAGCCATTTACTAGTCCTTCATTCTCAACAACAGCTTCGTTCTCACCTCCGTCCTCTTCCGCACCATCTTCTTCTCAGGGAGCCCCTTTTCCTTGATTCTTTTACATTGAGGACAATGTGTGCTTTAAGTGTGGGGGTATTGACGTATGTGGGTGGTGTGGAGGTTGTGGTTGTTTTGATTTGGTTTGATGATTGTTGCTGTTGTGCGTTGAAGGGGTTATGGAGGTATTTTTTTTTTGTGGGGAGTTGAGTTGAGGTGTTGTTGACTACAAAATGCTTTGTGTGTTTTAAGTGGTGGATGATGTTAAGGGAGTTATCATGGTTTTAATGCTAGAATGACCAGCTAATTTTTTTTTTTCGAAGATGCCTTGATATGTGATGAAGTTTCGGTTGACATTGAAGTATTGGCAAGTTTCTTGAAGAATGCTATGCATCATTGATGTCTTGAAGTCGTGCAAGTGTGCTTTGTGAGGGAATGATAAGAAGAATAGAAGTCAAGGTTGAATGGTTAATATGTTTAATATATTTAAGTATGTTAGTGTGTTAGCTTTAAGTTTTGAGAAGGGTTTCTTAAATGTTTCGTTTGAAGTGAATTGTGTTGTGAGTCATAAGTAGAATTAGAAGTGTGGGACACTTTGTACTATGCCTCTGCTCCTTTGTTAAGCTATGTTTGACATTTGAAGTTCATCAAATTTCTTCTATTGCTTTGCATGTGAAAATTGTTTTGTCTTCTTGATTCCAAACTTGATGAAATTAGTACATTTTGTTAATCAAGGCATCATGTTAAAGTAAGATAGATATGCCATGCAAACATGTTCTTGGACATAGGAGGAAACTGATTCAATTTGTTCTTGTTTATTATGCATTACTTCGTTGTTTTGGTTGCTCTAGCATAGATAGTCCTTTAAAGACATCCAGGAACTTTTAGTCACACAGGAGATGATATGGAAGAAAAATCCTTTGGCAATTGGGAATGAAAAGCCGAAATACCCTTGGCAAGCATAAGTGGGAAAAAATAGCCAAAAGACCCAGGCAAGTACACCAATGTGTGCATAATAAAGTTGATAAAAAAAACCAACAAGCACTAAAGTGCAAAAGCAAAAGAGATATAAATCAATTAAGAGAAGCACCAATGTGCGACCATTGATCTTGTGTGATTTTGAGTTCCTATGTGTGGATATTGTGATTGTTTGTGCAAAGGGATGTGTTGGAATAGAAGAGGTAATGTATGCATAAGAATAGATGGATCGGTATTCCTCAGCACACACGAGAACGCATGACATTTTGGTCTTTATTCATCGTGCCTTGTTTGATAATTTTTGCTAAAATTTGATGGTTTGGTGTTAAGGATTTGTTATGAGTTTTATGCATGAAAATTTGTTTGGATGAACTCGATGGAAGAACAAGTTGGACAAAGGAGGGAAGCTTAGTTCTAAGTGGTGTGGGGTGTAGGTCTGCTTGGGGACAAGCAAAAGCTAAAGTGTGGGGGAATTTGATGAGTTGGTTTTACACCAGCTATTTTGTGCTAAATCTCTTAGCTTTTGTCTTGTGTTCTATGCAAATGTGTGGTGATTTATGCTATTTTATGCTCATATGTGGTTTGCTAGATGGTAATGTGTAAATGGTGCAAAAAGGGTAAAAATGATGGTGAATGAAGTGGTGTGTGTGTCGAGGTTGAAAAGAAGAAACTCAAATGGTTGGATGGCTAAATTAGGGTTTTGGGCAGTTTGGATGTGCAATTTGATTTTAGTATAACTTGTCCAATTCTGATCCGAATGAGGAGATTTTGGTTGCTATGGAAAGCTTGTTATGTATACTTTAATTGTCATGTTTTAACTTTCTCCAAATTCTGTAGGCAACCATGAGAAATGAAGACTTCTTTGTTATGCTTGGATTAGGGTTCTTTAGGGTTACATCTTCTTGCCACAGTTTGGTAGAATAACAATAACCTGAGCTACAGACCTCTAATTTCGGTGATTATTGATACAATGGAAATCCAAGAGATATATCAAGAACTTCTATGTTTAACAGCAGGTCTAATTCAGGAGCTAAGGCACATGTATTTGGCATGGAAGTAGAACCTTGTGCTGAAATGAACACTTAGCTAAATGGATGCTCTCACACTTGCATTCACCACAAGCTCTCACACGCACACTCATGCACTCACCGCACTACACTCTCGCACACTACCCACACTTCGCCGCATGAATGTGCGAAGAAGTCACACACACCTCATGCGACGAGATCACCTCGTCGCATGCAACACACGCACACACTCACTGCACTTCACTCACCTCGCAGCAACACTCTCGCGCACATCACTCACACTTCGCCGCATGATCATGCGGCGAAGTCTCTCACCATGCACACACATTATGCGGTGAGCTCACCTCGCCGCATGCACCATTCACTCCACTCACGCTTCACTCCTCATCACATTTCATTTACATCCAGTTTGTACACAACACACTTAGTTCACAACATTGTACACAAACACTCCAATCTTCATTGCATTTCATTTCTCATTCTTGCAACATTGACAACACAAAGGCGTGAAATGGCAAGGCACAAAGGCATGAACTTCAAGCTGGCTTCTAGCAAGAACTCATGTATACGTGGGTGTTTATGTTAGTTAAGTAGATAGTTTTTGTTTGTGTACCATTTACGTTTTGTAACCTCTATATATAGAGGATTAGTTAGCTTTTACAAAAGAACGAATATTCTAGATTTAACAACAGACTTTTGATTTTCAGAGCGTGAATTTTCTCTCGTTTTCTCTTTCTCTCTCTAATTTCTCTCTCTATAAATCCTTCTCCGATTTCATTTCTGATCGTGAATTTGTACCAGAAATTGCGTATTGAACTCAATCGAAGGAGCATTTGCACTTCCTCTACACTTTAATCGGTGAAATTTCTCAATTTGATGGAAGACCCAAAATCAGCCGAAAAATGTGAAAAAATCCGAAAATGAAGAACAATTCAGCAACTCAGCGCCTTCAGGACATTGCACATCATGCCTTTGCTCCATCATCAGTCCAGCTCGTGCCCTCCAGCTTCAGCGACAACGCCTTCACCTCTCAAAGTCCAAGTGAAGAAATCAGAAAGTTCCAACGCCTTTGAGCCAAAGGACTCCACGCCTTCATCGTCCATGCAAGTCTTCATGCGCTCCAGTGCTCCAGATTTCACGCCTTTGGGCTTCGGAGCTCCACGCCTTCATCCACCTGGAAATTCAGAAGCCAACACTTAGCCATTTTTTCAAGGCCTGAAATCACAAAAATGCACCACGAGACTTCGTGGAGAAATTTTTTCACTTCTGTTTTGTTCCACGAGATCTCGTGGGCAAAATTTCTCTACTTTTGTTTTGTCCACGAGATCTCGTGGAGAAGATTTTTGCACTTTTTCTTTGCCCACGAGATCTCGTGGGCAAAACTCGCATGGCTGCCCGTTTCATCCTAATGCCAAAGTGTGTGCCTAATATGAAGTTTGTTGAACAAACAAGGTGTGTGTGTGTGATGTGAGTTGGTACAAGTTAATGTGTGCCGAGATGTGCATTGTAAGCCTAGGACAAAACAAGTGCAAGGTGTGTGGCAAGACATGGCGAGGCGTGTGCTTAATGCGAACAAGTGTTGTGCCAAGAATGTACAAAAGTTGCAAAAGTACAAATTGTCCATATGACATGAATGCGTGTGCTGTGAATGCTCAAGTAGTGTTCATGACTAACTAAGTGGTGTGCAAGTGAATGCCAATGAAACGTGCCAAGTTGATGAATTGTGTGATGATCTTGTGGCAAGGTAAGTGCATTATGGTGGCAAGATGTGTGGCACGGCTTGTTGGCCGGATTTGGCATGGCTTGGCAAGGTAGGTTGGCAAGGCTTGGAAAGGTTGTGTTGGCAAAGTTGTTGTGCCCGACGAGCTCGTGCGAGAATGGCATGCCAATCGATGCAATGCAAGACCATGTGTGACTTAGTGTTCATTCCAGCTCCAAGCTCTACTTCCATGCCAAATAAATGTGTCTTAGTCTCAGAATCAGCCTTGATGGTGAACTTAAGAATTCTAGGTCCCCCTCTTATCTTTCCAATGGTTCAAGAATCAGCATCATTGGGTACTTGTAGCTCATGTTAGACACGTCTTACCAAACTGTGGCAAATACCCAAACCTGAAAAACCTAAGCATAGCAATCGTAAAGAAGCCCCCGTTTATCATGCTTGCACACAGGATTGGGAAACAGTTAAAACATTAGAAATGTAGTACACTCAAAGGGCTTTCCAAAACATCCAAGATCTCACAAATTGAATTAGTATTAAAAGAGTTACACGCAAATAAAGTTGCACAACCCATTCTGCCCAAACCCTAAATCAAGCCTAGCAAGCTCATTTCGGTTTTCATTCACCTTCCTAGTTGTTTTGACCTCTCAACCTTGCCAATTAGCATCAAACACACAATTTCCTAAGTTCATCATCATTTCTGGCCTTTTTAAAACATTTCAGCACAACCACTTGCAAACCACATTTACGCACAAAACAACACAAAACACCACATAAATGTCTGAAATGCAAGTCAAAAAGCTAAGTGAAATAAGATATATAAGTTGGTATAAAACCCACTTATCAATAAGTCATCTTGAAATTTAGAAATACATAAACTATTGATAGAATTTATTTTTTAACTATTGAATAATTCTTATGTGGTCCTATCCATACTTTTGAAGTAAATCTAACTAATTGTTCTGTATTACCTATTTTTTGTTTGAGTATACCTCCATATCCTACATCTGATGCATCAGTTTCTATTATCATGAATGCATTAGGTTGTGGAATTCCTAAACAAAGTAAAGATTTAATCTTTTCTTTTGCTTCTTTTACTATTTGAGTATGTTTTTCTGTCCATGGCAATGGATTCTTTTGAAGTCTTTGATATAAAGGTGCACAAAATGTTCTTAATTTCGGAAAGAAATCTGTTACATAACTAAGACATCCTAAAAATCTTTGTAATTGATTTTTGTCTTTTATTTCATGTGGAAACTTTTCTCCAAATTCTAAAGCTCGATTGATTGGTTTAATTGTTCCTTTATAAATATCATGTCCTAAAAACCTTATTTTACTTTGAAATAATTTCATCTTGGGTGCTAAGATTACTAATCCAATTTTTTTTACTGCTTTTAAAAATATATTTAAATGCCGAAAATGTTCTTCTATTGATTTTGAAAATACTAAAACATCATCTATATAGACAATCATGAATGTATACATGGAAAATATATTATTCATAATATTTTGAAATTCTGAAGGTGCATTTTTTAATCCAATTGGCATTACATTCCATTCATAATGTCCAAATTGAAATGTAAATGTTGTTTTATATTTATCTTCTTCAGCTATTTGAATTTGCCAATATCCTGACTTGAGATCAAATTTTGAATAAATTTTTGCATCATATAATCTATCAAGTAAATCTTTTTTATTTGGAATAGGATATCTTATCCATTGTAGTACTTTATTTAATGGTTTATAATTAATTACTAATCTTGGAACTCCTCCCTCTTTTTCTACTTGATTATTTACATAAAAAGCTGAACAACTCCATGGTGATTTAGAGTTTATTATTAATTGTTTTTGAAATAATTCTTGAATTTCTTTTTTACAATGTTCTAATAATTCTAAATTCATTTGAATTGGTTTTGATTTTGTTGGAATATTTTTTCTGAAATCTTTTTCATATAGTAAAGTTAATATATGCTTCTTTCTATCCCAAAATGCTGACGGATGATCAGCACAAATTTGTTCTTTGAATTGGTTTTCTAGTGCATTTATTTTTCTTCTTATTTCTTCTTTCTCTAATTGAATTTCTATTTGTTTATATGAAATTTCATCTTTTATAAAATTAATTTGATTCTGTTTTCTTGTGATACAATTAATTGTATTTTCTTTATAAATAGAATTTGTTTGGATTAAGTCTAATTCTTTTTGCTTTATAGGATTTATAAATTTGAATATTATTTCTTTTTCCCATAAGTTTTAAACTAATACCATTAATTTGTTTCTTAAAAACCGTGAGTCACAAATCCTTTTTGGAAAAGGATTTAGTTTGTTAGTTGTTAGTTTCCAATTCCACTTTGGAAAGTTAGCTAGCTTAGAAGTCAAGTTGTAATTTACTTAAGCTAGGGTTTTTACAAGGCATGGCCGAAATTTGCCTCTATATAAGGCCATCATTGTAAATGTTTTTAATAAGATGAATTTTGATAAAGTTTAGCTTTGCTAAAACCCTTTTTGCAGCCGTGAAAAGCTTCAAGAAAAACGTGAATTAATTCAATTAAGTTTAGTTGAGTTTTCATAAGAACCGTGAACCTAGAAGCTAATTTCAAGTTCAACATAATGGTACATCTCAACACGATCTCTAATCTCATAGTTCAAGCCATGCAAGAATCTGGCCATGGTGGCTTCCCTTTCCTCCTCAATATTTGCCCGGATCATATCGACCTCCATCTCCTTGAAGTAGTCATCTACGTACTTGCTACCTTGCCGAAGGCTTTGGAGCTTATTGTGAAGCTCTCGATAATAGTGGCTTGGCACGAACCTCTTTTTCATGGTGCTTTTCATTTTCTCCCAAGTTTGAATAGGCCTATCTCCAGATCTTCGCCTACTCACCACAAGTTGATCCCACCATGTTAGTGCATAATTAGAAAACTCAGTGACAGCGAGTTTTACCTTTTTGAGATCGGAGTACTCATGACAATCATAGATGAATTCCATCTTTTTCTCCCATTCGATGTATGCCTCCGGATCTGACTTCCCTTGGAAGGATGGAATTTTCATCTTAATGGAACTCAAATTGTTGTCCTCTCGTGGCCTTCTCTACGCTGGTCTCCTATCATTTTCAGAACCCCTTGATTCACTCCTTCTGTCATCATCGTCGACGTCGTCTTGATCTTCATGAGACTGAGACTTTTGTGAGCCTTCCACTCGATCTAATCTTTCATGGACCTGGTCAAATTCATTTCTCATCAATCGCCTTATTTCATCCATCATGGTTTGGATTTGAAGATTCCGTTGTTGAAAAACTCCTTCGTGTTCTTGATCTTGAGACATCTTCAAATCTGCACAAACAAAAGGTAGTTCCTCACTCACTCCCTCACGTGTTTTCACTCAATAGAGGTCACTCTTCCCTCATGTATTACAAAAATAGGCTTTTTTCCCTCTACTAGTCTCACCACACTGCCTTTTACCACTCTTTTTTGTCTCAAAGTTCTTATCGAACTAATGAAACATTCATCAAGCTTTACTTGTGACCTTGAGGAATTCAAACTTATCAAACAACCCTGTTAACAAAAAAATGTAGAGATAGAGAAGAATTCAAGCCGAGAGAATTTTGAAGTCTTGGCTTCCAAACTTGCTTCCTGGATCAAATGCAAACAAGTTAGTACAAATAGATGAAACTTGACTTTTCGTCCTTTTTTTTTTAATCTTTGATTTTTTTTCTCTTTTTTTTTCTCGTCCTTTTTTTTTGGACGAATTTCTTTCTTTTTTTTTGGAATAATTCAAAGGAATAAAAAGTATTGAATCCTTAAACTCCAAAACACACTGATAAGAACCTTGCCGAACCTGTGACAAGACCCGCTATCAATATGTGACTCTTGAATTTCAAGAAACCTAACAAAAAGAATGTAGATGAGAAGCCGACTACTTGGAGTACCAATAGTCACTAATAAGAACCTTGCCGAATCTGTGACAAGACCCGTTACCAATACGTGATTCTTGGACTTCGAGGAATCAAGAATAAGAAAAGATAAATCAAAAGATAAAAAAAGGATATGCAACAGGTAGAACTGGTTCTGATACCAAATGATGTGATCTCACCCAGAAGGTTAGGTTTGAACACTGTTTGCCCAATCGTTCTAAGGGTTGCTGGATTGGTGTAACCGCGACCCACTAACTTACTAGAGTTAGGAACCTTGGTATGCTCACGCCACAATCTTCATGCAATTGTGTAGTGTTTTGTGTCGTTGTGTGCATTTATGTGGTTTTGAACTTGGTGTGATAAAATGGAGAAAAAGACCAAAAATGATGATTAAATTAGCAAATGTGTGGCTTAGGTCAAAGGACAAGGAAAGAACAAAAAAATGTTTGATATTAAGCTTGTGGAGTGTGAAGAATACCTTAAAACGCTTCTTTTGTGTTTGGACAGAATAGATATGCTGCTTCATTTGAGTGTAACTTTCTCAATACTAATCCAAATGATGAGATATTGGATGTTATGGAAAGCTCCTTGAGTGTACTTCATTTCGTATGTTTTAACTTTCTTCCAGTTCTGTGTGAAAGTATGAGAAACTAGAGAAGATTTGCAATTGCTCCTTCAGGATTACATTGTTGAGCTCACTGCCGCAGTTTGGTAGATTGTACATATCTTGAGCTACAGACCTCCAATGATGCTGATTCTTGAACCAATGGAAATCCAAGAGAAATATCTAAACCTCTTAAGTTTACCACAAAGTCCAATTCAGAGGCTAAGACACACATATATTACATAAGTGTGGAGTATTGTGCTGAAACGGGTTGCCTAGCCGCACACAATCACGCACCTCGCCGCACTCACTCACGCACCTCGCCGCACACACTCACTCACCTCGCCGTACGAATGTATGGCGAGCTTATGCACCTCGCCGTACGAATGTGCGGCGAGCTCACCTGATTACTGCACAAGCGTGCGGCGACCTCGCATTGGTCGCGAGCGCATGTGCGGCGAGCTCCCGCACAGCATACACAGTTTTGCCACACTTCAGTATTTTGGCCATAACTCTCTCATCCTAGCTTCAAATTGAGTGATTCAAAAGGATATGGAAAGCTAAGACTTAGGCTACAACTTTCATATTTGTATCAGGGTCCGATTTTGGTTGGCAGTTGCTGCACACATGCACACTCGCATTTATATGGCGAGACCTCGTAGCTAGGTCTCGCCACTTTTGTTTTGGTGAGGGCGAGACCTCGCTACGAGGTCTCGCCACTCAGAATGTTGTGAGGGCGAGCTCACCCTTTAAAACACACGCACTTCACTAATTCTTTATACTTGTTCATTCATGTTATGAGCTCATGTTCCATTGTTTTCTTCATAACATTTGCAACTTGATGTAAGCATTCATTTTTGCACTTCATGTATTAAGAATGTTTTACAAACATTACATTTTCCATTTCATGAGTGAAGGATGCACCACATAGTTATTTGAGCAATCTTCATTTCCATCATGTTATCTTCATATTCATTTTCAAAGCAGCTCATTGCCTTTCTTCTTTAAACGTCAATTTCATTCATTCCCGAGATATTTTTCAATCCTCCATTTATCCTCTCCATACATCTCTCACTTCTTACCACTTATATTTCATAACACATGCAATTCATTTCAACAATCTTGTGTGTGCATTACAAACTTTGTGTTTCACATTGTTGCAAGCATACGTTTGATGAGTTGGTTTTACACCAACTATTTTGTGCTTTATCTCTTAGCTTTTGTCTTGTGTTTTTTGCAAATGTGTGGTGATTTATGCTGTTTTATGCATATATGTGGTTTGCTATTTGGTAATGTTTAAATGGTGAAAAAAGGGTAAAAATGATGGTGAATGAAGTGGTGTGTGTCGAGGTTGAAAATGAAGGAACTTAAAGGTGCTTTATTTGGCTAAACTAGGGTTTTGGCAGCTTGGATGTGCAACTTGTTTTGAGTGTAACTCTTTCAATTCTAATCCGAATGAGAAGATCTTGGATGTTCTAGAAAGCTCTTTGAGTGCAATTCATTTCTTATGTTTTTACTTGTTCCTAATTCAGCACGTAAGTGTGAGAAACAGGGGCCTCTTTATGATTGCTCTGGTTAGGGTTTTCATTATTGGATTCATTGCCACAGTTTGGTTAAATGTATATATCTTGGGCTACAAGTATCCAATGATGCTGATTCTTGAACCAGTGGAAAGCTCAAAGGAAGATCTAGAACTTCTATGTTCATAACCAAGTCTAATTCATAGGCTAAGGCAAACTTATTTGGCATGGAATTAGAGCGTTGTACTGAGATAGACACTTAGTCACATATGATCTTACGTTGCATTCATGCACACTTCACTTCGCATATCGCTCACTTCAGTACACTCTGGCAGCACACATCATGCGACGAGCTCACTTTGTCGCATGCATCACACACACATCTCACCGCACACACTCTCACCTCGCCGCACAGCTTGGGGGCGAGCTCACCACACTCGCGCACAATATGCCCACCTCGCCGCACAGCTTGTGAGGCGAGCTCATTACACTCACTCGCACACACCGCACCGTATAACACTCGCACACGAGCACTCACCCTCGTGCGCACACAACTGTGCGGCTAGCTCACTCTCTGGCACACAACTCGCTGCAACACATGCGGCGAGCACTTGGACAGCCGCGAGCGCATGCGCGCGGTAACTCCGCACGAGCTGCGCGCACTTGCGCGCAGCATTCAGACATCTCGTCGCACAAGCTGTGCGGCGAGAGCGCACTACGCACACTCACAACACACATTTCATGCACGACATTCACCTCACAATTCATTTCACTAACACACTTTCACTTTCACATTTGCATCACTACACAACTCCTTCATTTCACTCACTCACACTTCACGGTATTGGTTCACTCACTTACACACATTTCACAATATCACACATTTCAACTTGAACGCACAGGCAACAATGTAAAAGAACCCTGCAAGATCTCGCAAGCATGTGAAAAAAATACAAAACCATGCCTGCGAGATCTCGTAGGCATGGAAAAAGCAACAAAAAATGGCAAAAAAAATTTAGTAGGCGAGACTTCGCAGGCCATGATGATTTGTGCTTGCGAGGTCTCGCGTTGCACTTGTGTGATTTTTTTTGTTTTTTTGGTCTTGATAAATTGCCTAAGTGCTGAGATGTTTGGTTGTGTGATCAGGCAGCGATGAAAGCGTGTTAGCCGGTGGCTCGAAGACGCGCATAGGCTCTGAAAGGCGTGGGACTTGCTAACTTGAAGGCGCAGAATGACTGATGAAGGCGTGAAGCTCCTAGGCTAAAAGGCGTGATGTGAGGTCTTGTACAGAAAGTGCTGTAGAACTTTGTTGAGTTTTACCGGCATACGTGTAGCATTTTTTTTGCAATGTTTTACTCAACTTACGTTGCGTATTATTTACGTTTTGTAATCCTCTATATATAGAGGATTTTGTTAGACTTTTGGGGGGAACATTCGAGAATAGAAAAACACACTTTTGACTTTGTACCGTAGATTACATATTGAACTCAATCAAAGGAGAACTTGACATTCCTCTACACTTTAATCGGTGAAATATCTCAATTTGATGGAATTGAACTGTTTAATGCTGGAACTTGATGAATATGAGTTGAATATAGAATTCTCTGGCTAATTGTGTGATATCTTAGTGTTCTAAACGGTTGAATACAAGATTTAGGAGATTTGATGCTATGTAATTGACGTAATTAATAAGATTGAAATCGCACTTGAATGTATTACTTGAAATCTGTTTAATTTCATATCTCTACACTGATTTTGAATGGATCGAGCTTCGATTGTGGTCGCCATTCTAAGTTGAGGTTTGATTTACCAATGTTAGTGAAGATGCATGAGATGAGAACTAAAGTGTGATTGTCTGAGTCTTTACACTTGCTTTCTATGATTATTTCATTTCTGAGATTCAGGCCTCGCCATGGGAAGCTTTGATGAATTGAAACATTACGAAAAGTGTTAAAGAAGCTCTCTGTGTTAATAAATGAAGACATTCAAGCTTAGGTCGGGCCTCGCCATGGGATTTCTTAGGGTTTGCATGTTAGAGTAGTTAGTTTGGAGAGTTGAGACGTTGTGGAGTGAATTCCACCATTCTCAGGCCTCGCCATGGGAGAGGATGGTGTCAGGAAGTACAGGGAGTGGTGTGGTCACCATGCTAACCACAACTTGAGCTTCTAGGCAACTTAGGTCTCCTTGAGATTTGCTTGTTAGTTGATTGCATAGTATAGATTGGCTAGGTCTGTGTTCATCCGATACAAGAATCATAGGATATCTGTTTTATCTGTTAGTTGTTTCCTTTTGTTCCTCTATTCCTTTGTTCCTGTTTCCTTTTGTGTACTCATTTCACTTCGTGACCTACTTTCGTGACAATTCTTATAACAAAACTTGAATTCTTGAAACCAATCCCTTCCTTGTGGATACGATCCCCACTCATCACTACTACGTTAGTTTATGGGTAAAATTGCAAGGTTAACGACATGCTTGTCAATGTTCTGCATGTTACTACTTCATTCTTCATTCTTTCATTCTGTCGTGCACACACTTCACAATACTAATTCCCTTTACAGTTATCTTGCATACATTCCATAAACACTCACGCACACTTGCACATAAAATGGCGAGACCTCACTACGAGGTCTCGCCGGTTGTGGATTTGTGTGGCGAGACCTCGTAGGTTTTGGGTTGTGAGGGCGAGACCTGGTCGTTGAGAATATGATCATGTCAGGCATTTTGTTTTTGTAATGTTGTATTAATTTTCTACGTGTGGAATTCGTTAATTTGTGCAGTGACATGTGAAAGCGTGACTTCCGAGAGTAGTGGAAGCGTGCGGGGAACAAGGAGGGCATGAGGACTTTTTGCTCAAAGGCGTGGATCATGAGTGATTTTGGACAGATCATTTTATGCAGTGGCATTTCTGTAAATAAGTTATTAGTTTACGTTTTGCGTTTTGTTTATGTTTTTGTAACCTCTATATATAGAGGAGTTAGCCATAGACTTGAGGTAGGGAGGAACATTCTAGACACTCAACAGAATTTTGATTTCCAGAGCGGGAATTTATTCTCTCACTATAAATTCTCTCTAGATTTTCTCTCTCTTTCATTTTCTTCTCCGATCGTGATTCTGATTGAACTTGTGAACTGAGCACGGAATTCTCATTCTCAATTAACGGAGTTGTTGACAATTCTTACACAATAGCTGGTAAATTCTTCCAATTTATATGAAAATGAATTGTTTCGAATTTGAATGTGAAGATCGTGATAAGAGAATGAAGTTTCGTGGCTAATTTGGTGATGTCCTAGGTGGACGATTGTTCTGTTTAGATAGCAAAAGGTGGTGCAATTGACTTGAATTAGGAAGAAATGAATTCATGCTCGTATTTCACTTATGGATTCTGTTAAATTCTGTTGATTTGGACTGGTGTTGTGGAATTGAACTCTAGTTGCAGTCGCCTTGCTAAATTGGAGTTAAATTCACCAATTATTAGTACGAGTTGTAATGGAATAAGAACTAGGAAGTGAATTGAGTCTATACACTTGTTTTGATTGTTCATTTTCTAATAACGCAGTCGCCATGCTGGTTTTAAACTATGAAATCTTTGGGTAAAAGTGTAGAGAAGTTCCTTGTTGTTAATGAAGATGAAAGAACCTGACACAGGCCTCACCATGGGAAGTGTTTAGAAGCTAATTGTCCTAGTAATTAAGAATAAATAACTGAGACGTCGCGGCACACATCCACTACTCTTAGGCCTCGCCATGGGAGAGAGTAGTGTTCAGGAACCTAGAATGCGATGTGGTCGTCATGCTGACCGTAGGTTAGGTTGCTAGGCGACATGTTCTCCTCGTGAAATGTTTGTCTGTCAATTGCATGACCAGAGCTATCTAGATGTGCAATCGTTCTGATGAAGTGACCCTAGGACATCTGCTCCTTCTTCCTTGAATTTACATATTACGTAGTTCTTGTGTCTCGCATTATTTACAAGTCCTCTGTTTTGATTAGTAAGTACTCAATTTCTGGTTATCTTTTCCTTGTGAAAATCTCGGAACAATTACTGAATTCTAAGAAACCATCCCCTTCCCTATGGATACGATCCCTATCACCACTACTACACTAGTTATAGGGTAAAATTGCAAGTACGCAACCTTTTGACCTTAGTTTGACCTTCACCTCCAACTAAGACACACAGTCTCGGAACTTCACCCTAGTCTTGCAAACATTAACCAACATGAACCATAGGGCCTAGTATTGACCAAACTTAGGAAAGAACCCTTAGGATTGACCATGTTTGACTAGTCAACTTTAGTTTGACCTAGTTAACAGTAGTTTAACAAAATTAGGACTAGTTAATCTCAATTAGCTCTAGTTAGGTTATTTCACACTAGTTTGTCCTAGTTAACACTAGTTTAACTATAATTAACCTTATATAAGTTAAGTTAACACTACTTTAACTTGTTTGACCAAGTTAATCCTAGTTTAACCTTAGTTGGACAAATTAACTCTAGTTAGGTCTAGTTTGGTTAACTTAACCCTAATTAGATCTTATTTGGTCTAGTTAGGCATAGTTTGATTAATTTAACACAAAATAGTTAACAATGGTTAACCCTACAAACCCTTAGGTTTAGCCTATTTTTACTACACATGTCAAGTTTTTATATTTTGTCTTTACTTTTATCTTGTACTCTTGACTTTGGTTCTATTTTGAGGGTGCGTATGATACTTAGCCAAAGTTAGCCATCATGGAAGTGTGGAAATATGTTCTAGAAGTTTAGTTTGGTAGTATTAGTTGTGCCTATTCTTTAGGAGTTGCTAGTATTCCTGGTTTGTTTCACTCCTGGTTGTTTAGTTCCTATTTCATTGCTGATCGTTATTCTTTACTCCTGTATATAAACTTTTAGTTTAATAAGAAGAAAGTGATTTTTCGCCTCTGAATTATTCTTCATAGTATCAGAGAAAACATCTAATATTTAATCATGACCAAAATCGGCAACCCTAGTTATGGCCTCACCTCTCAAACCTCAGAGATCATCGCTACTTCATCAATGACAGCAAGTAGCCCCTCTCACTCTGATCAATCCTCAACCCTTGTCACAAATCATAAACTCAATGGCCTCAATTACTTACAGTGGTCTCAGTCGGTTCTCATGTTCGTCTGTGGAAAGAGCAAGGATGACTACCTCACCGGAATTGCCACGGCACCAAAAGAAGACGATCCCTCCTATCGAGTATGGAAGGCTGACAATAATATGGTCATGTCCTGGCTAGTTAATGCCATGACACCAGAAATTGGTGAAAACTTTCTTCTCTATACCTCCGCTGCTGATATTTGGGAAGCTGCTCGAGTTACATTCTCAAGCACCGACAACACATCTGAGTTATTTGAAACTGAATGTATGCTTCATGATCTCTGTCAGGGTGAGTCATCTGTCACACAGTACTTTAGTTTGCTGACTCGATTCTAGCAGAAACTCGATCTATTTGACAATCCTAAATGGACCTGTCCAATTGATGGTGCACAATACAAGACAATCGTTGACAAGAAACGAGTATTCAAGTTCCTTTCTGGACTCAACAAGGATCTCGATGAAGTACGAGGTCGTGTCCTTGGTACCAAACCTCTGCCATCTCTGCGAGAAGCATTCTCTGCCATTCGACACGAGGAGAGTCGACGGAAAGTTATGATGGGCAGCTCATCATCGTCATCTTCCTCTGAAGGATCTGCCTTGATTTCATCCCTGGAAAATCTGTCTATGGCCTCACGAGTCTCCAGCGATAGTCGTCCTCGCAAGTCTCGTCCTTATTGTGATCACTATCGACGACCTAGACACACACGAGATACATGCTGGAAGATACATGGCAAGCCCCTTGACTGGAAGTCATCAAGAGCTCTTACAGAAAATGATACTCGCAGAAATTATGTTTCATCTGTTCCGTTCAGCAAGGATCAACTAGAAATGCTTCAGAGTCTCATCAAACAAGCTAATCCATCCACTACGAATTCATCCTTGGTTGATAGCTCTGGCAAAGTTGCTCAACAAGGTAACCCCTCTCAAGCGTTACACACCAAGTCTGATTATTCATCGTCATAGATAGTCAATTCTGGAGCCTCCCTCTGACCATATGACCGGTAATCGATCATTGTTTTCATCTTATACACCATGTGAGGAAACTATTTCAGTCACAATAGCTGATGGATCCAGATCTAATGTTATTGGAATGGGAACTGTGTATATCTCACCTGATCTAAGCCTTAAATCAGTTTTCGTTGTTCCGAACCTTGATTGTAATTTATTATCTGTTCGAAAACTCAACAAAGATTTAAATTGTATTACCAAGTTCGATGCTCACTCATGTATTTTTCAGAAATCGGACTCGGGGATGACGATTGGCAATGCTGAACTTATTACAGGACTCTAACTTCTCAAAGCTCACCTCTCTTCTCCAACGAGCAAAAACAAGACAATCACTGCTAGTTCTTCCATTGAATCTGTCTCCCATGCTAAGTCTAGTTTTCAATTCAATACTAATAATGATGTAATGATGCATCATTATCTTCTTGGACATCCAAATTTTGTATACCTTGAACGTATTTTTCCTGAGCTACTTTTGAATAAAAATATCAAGTCTTTTAATTGTGATATATGTCAAGTGTCAAAGCATACTCGAAACTCATATTCACCAAGACCCTATAAATCCTCTCATCCTTTCTCTATGATTCATAGTGATATTTGGGGTGCCTCTAGGGTAATGAATGTGTCTGGAGCTCGGTGGTTTCTATTATTAGTTGATGATCATACACGATTAAGTTAGGTGTTTTTGATGAAGGATAAATTTGAAACTAGTACTTTAGTGAAACAATTTCATGTCATGATTCAAAACCAGTTTAATACAAATATCCAAGTGTTTCATTCCAATAATGCAAGTGAATATTTTAACTCAGTTCTTGGAAATTATTTTAAGTCTCATGGTATTGTTCAAACTAGTTCCTGTGTCAAAACTCCACAGCAAAATGGCATTGCAGAGTGTAAAAACAGACACCTCTTGGAAGTTGCTCGCTCTATCATGTTCACTTCAAATGTCCCAAAATATTTTTGGAGAGAAGTTGTCCTTACAGCCACTTACCTTATCAATCGAATGCCATCCCGGGTACTTAATCTTCAAACTCCATGTAAAAAGCTCCTTGAGTCATTCCCTAAAACACATCTGATATCTACTCTTCCTTTGAAAATATTTGGGTGCTCATCTTTTGTCCATCTCTATGATCAAAGCAAACTTGATCCAAAGGCTATCAAATGTATATTTCTTGGGTATTCACCAACGAAAAAGGGATACAAGTGTTATTCTCCAACTCACAGAAAATTTTTCACATCCATGGATGTCACTTTTGTGGAATCTCAACCATTCTTTCCCAAGTCCACAATTCAGGGGGAGACAAATATGTGGGAATCGAGAACTTGGGAAATCATTGAGTCTGATACCCGATATCATGTACCATCAACCCATACCTCAACCACCTTACCATAAACCTATACCTCAACCACCAGAAAGCCTCTCAAGTCCGTTGAGTACTGTAAGAGTTCAACAATGCCAAGACTCACTCATGGTTCCAGAGTCCATCGAGCATGAACAAGGTAATCCCGATCTCTCATCTATTCCTATATCTGAGATGAATAATGTGTCTGATCTTAATATGCCAATTGCTCTGAGAAAACAACCCCGTACATGTACTCCATATCGGATTGAAGATTATGTTTATTATGGTAATCTTTCATCCAGTTTTCAAGCCTTTGTATCTAAGGTTGATCAGGTATATATACCAAGCTCAGTTGAAGAAGCTTTCAAGGTCCCTGAATGGAAAATCGCAACTTTTGAAGAAATTCGAGCTTTGGAAAGGAATAGAACTTGGGATATCACAGATTTACCACCAGGAAAACGCACAGTGGGGTGTAGATGGATCTTTACAGTAAAACACAATGCTGATGGATCAGTAGAGAGACCGAAAGCTCGTTTAGTAGCTCGAGGATACACTCAGCAGTATGGAGTTGATTACCAAGAAACATTTGCTCCAGTTGCCAAGCTCAACACAGTTCGAGTACTATTATCACTTGCTGCGAATCTAGATTGGCCGTTACTCCAACTAGATGTGAAGAATGCCTTTCTCAACGGAGATCTTGAAGAAGAAGTGTATATGGATATTCCTCTAGGATTTGCTGATACGTCTAATCACGGTAAAGTGTGCAAGTTGAAGAAATCCTTGTATAGGTTGAAGCAATCTCCTCGAGCATGGTTCGGCTGATTCTCACAAGTTCTCAAGAAGTATGGTTATGCTCAGAGTCAGGCTGATCACACGTTATTTACAAGACATTCGAAAAAAGGAAAGCTCACTCTCCTTAGTGTTTACGTGGATGACATAGTAAGCACTGGTGATGATATTGAAGAAATGGCTCGGCTGAAGAAAATTCTTGCATCAGAGTTTGAGATAAAGGATCTTGGACAGTTAAAGTTCTTCCTTGGCATGGAAGTTGCAAGGTCTCAAAAAGGCATCACTATTTCTCAACGAAAGTATACTCTTGATCTCCTTCGAGAAATAGGAATGCTCGGTTGCAAACCGATTGACACACCAATGGATCCTAACCATAAGCTCCAGGCCAGAACGAATGAGGCTGCTGTGGATCGTGGAAGGTATCAGCGACTGGTTGGAAAACTAATCTATTTAGCTCACACTAGGCCCGACATAAGCTTTGCTGTCAGTATAGTTAGTAGATTCATGAATAATCCATCTGTAGTTCATATGGAAGCAATTACTCGGATCCTCATATATCTCAAAAATGCTCCAGGAACTGGATTATTCTTCAAGAAGACCTCTAGAAGATATGTAGAAGTCTTTACTGACACAGATTGGGCAGGCTCTCCTGTCGATCGGCGATCCACATCTGGTCAGTGTTCATACGTCTGGGGAAACTTAGTGACTTGGCGAAGTAAGAAACAGTCTGTTATTGCCAGAAGCAGCGCCGAAGCTGAGTTTCGAGCCCTTGCTCATGGAATATGTGAAGGTATTTGGTTGAAGAGATTACTGGAAGATATCAAGGTTGAAGTAGCTAGTTCAATAAAATTGCTATGTGACAATCAAGCTGCTTTGATGTTGCCAAAAATCCAGTTCAACATGACAGAACTAAACACATAGAAATTGATCGTCATTTCATCAGTGAGAAGATTGAGAACAAAACGATTTCTCTGCATTATGTTCCTGCTCGGTACCAAGTAGCTGATATTCTCACCAAAGCTCTTCATCGTCCGAAAATGGTTATGGAACTCCAATCCATGAATAAGAAATATTATTGGTTCTAACACATTTATCAAAGGTTATATGACCTATGAAACAAACAAATTCTCTAATCTGATCTACGTGACATTAACTCCATAAGTTGGAGTCGATGATGAATTTGGGCAATCTTTTCACGAATTGAATTTGGGGAATCTTTTCCCAAGATGTCAAATTTCTCATTTAAATTCTATGAATCTTTTTAGAGAAGGAACGGTATTACCATATCATGTAGCTATGAAAATTAAATTTGGGGTTTTCTTAACCATAGAAACTATGGTGCGTATCTTGGAGTCTATTTCGCTTTATTCTATAGCTCAACAAACATGCTTGTCTTATTTTTTGTAAGGCTAGAAGATTGATTTTTAGATTTTGCAATATTCCATAAGGTATGAAAGGCAGCAATTATTGATTGAATTCCCAGTCTCCTCCTCGTGATAACATCTTTGGATATATGAAAATGATAAATTTGGAGAAATTCTCTTCATAAGTACATCTGGTTTCTTAGAGGGTATGAAGCCAGGATTTCTTGTTCTTTACACCATTTGGTTTTCTAGTTCATGCCTAGTTTGGAGATTATCGTTGACCATAGAGATAATGATCAATATGAGGGGTGCTTGTTGTTCTCTTTCCCTTCTTAGTAAGAAAAAGATAATCTCTCTTCACATTTTTCCAAAACTGTGGAATCTTAGAAGAACTTGTATTGCAGAATATATTGGTCACTCAAAAATCAATTCGGTGATATATATATCTACGAAGAACATAGGTGCTTCAAATAATGTTGCATTATGGGTTATTCATAGGTCGGCTACAACAACAGACAAGTCTCAACAGACCTGGAGGGCTATGAGGTCAGAAAGCATGCCTCTATTTAAGGTGAACTTCGAGCTTACGTGCTCAAGAGGCAGACATCAACTCACGAAAGAGTGCTCTATTTGGTATTTGGTGAAAGAAGATATGCCAGTGACTCGGCAATTTAAGTGAAATATAGCACGAAAGTTTCAAAAGGGATTAATTTTTGAGATTGCCAAAACACATATTTTCTCTTCCGAAAAAGGGAAACGTGGAAAAAGAACCTCTAGTTCGAAACTTCATTCAACACTCCACCAAAAAGGAGAATGGTTGAAATAACCTTGCGTTCATCATGAATAACACTCCAGTCAACTTGGAGTTCGTTTAAACATATCTCTAATGTTTTGATTAACTCATGTGCAATTCCTCAAGTTACTTATAATCAGTTGAATACCTCATCAATAGTTAAACAAATACCAGAGGCTTTTTAGTACCATATAAAAGAACTACGTGTTCTAGCATACAAAGTAATGACATGATCGGCTATAAGCTTCATATTACTTCTATAAACAAAAACTCTTAGAAAAATTTTTTTGAGTACACATGACGAGACTAAAAAGCAATCAACAAAGAACTTAAACAAATTATCAGGTCGGTTACGACAAGTTTCAACCGACATAGGAGGCTATATTGAATTACAGTTCTTTATTATATACTTCAAAAAACTTTCAAAGTGAGATGATGACTTGAATCATCAGGTCTTACATGAGATGGTGAGCTTGAGAATTATCTCACTAAAGTTTGTCCGGTTCATAATTGATTATACGAAGCAACACAACCCTATGGCAACTTATTGCTGAATTGACTATTCACATATTGCAATTCATATATTGCACATATTATTATTCTAGATCGGCTGAGATTGAGCAGATTATTATTCCATACCAACCGAGACAAGTTTCAACTGATCTGAGAGACTATTGATGAGAATAAATTCTACACTAATACTAAGAACTCAAATCTTATCTTTATCCAATACCTATATGGACTCTATTACATAAGTCCTATTACCTCAGGTATTCGGGTAGTTAAAGAAAAGCATATCAATCTTGGATAACACCATCTCATTGATTAATACATCATAATCCTAATCCAACTATACTTCGGGTCTAAATACTATTATGTAAATAAACCCTTACTCATCATGTAACATGTACGTTTTTTATGACATTCTCATTATTTACTAATCAAAAATATTTTCTATTATTTTCCTAAGCATGTACTAACTTAGGTATCAGAGCAAGCCCCCAGGACTCCTTAGAGTGCTTGTCTAATTGTTGTGTTGCAGGTTATATGTCATCCATAGGATAAACCGATCTAGGAGTACCTCGGCAAATTTTGAGGCTCATGACAAGTTCTTGCCATGGTCAAAAGATCGTACTCTAGTAAGTCCCTAAACTTTGTTTGGTTTGTGACTTTTTAACATTTATTTGTAAAATAGAAATTAATTGTTTGGATAGATATTTACAAAATATTGCATTTGTGAAAGGAACAGAAATGCATATTGACATCATTTCGTTCAAAACAATAAAAAAAATATAAGATAATAATATTGTAGTTAATATATGTATTTATATTTATATGCCGGCCTATAACTGGAAAAAGTGACTGACTTGTGTATGTGTAGGTGAGTCCCACGTTTTGTCAAAATTAATTATATAATAATATATAAATCAATCATTATATATAATAATAATAATTTCTTCTATATACAATCTCCAATAAATTAAGAAAATTTATCAATTCAAATATATTTAATTATTTTATAAATATTATTTTCTCGTAATAAAACTCCAAAAAAGAATTAAAATAAAATTAAAAAATCCCTTATCCAAACAAAGGCCTACCATCCAACAAACAAACCTATTAGGATATATTAGAATTAAGAGATTATCTTGTTGCATGAGCTAGCCATGAAAGTCTACCATTTAATCCAATTTTTATTGTAATTAATCATCATAATTAATGTGAAAGTGGCCAATAATCTACAAGCATTATGTAAAAATCAACTAGCATCAACTACTAATAAAAATCAAGTCACAACAATCAAAACCCATGAATATAATAAGAAGAACAAGGTTCCAATATCTATTACTTTTGACTTTACACAATTCTGAATATAAATTCACTAAATTGGATGAATTTATCTACAAATGCAAAAACAAACCTATTAGGATATATTAGAATTAGGGGATTATCTTGTTGCATGAGCCAGCGATGAAAGTCTACCATTTAATCCAATTTTTATTGTAATTAATCATCATAATTAATGTGAAAGTGGCCAATAATCTACAAGTATTATGTAGAAATCAATTAGCATCAACTACTAATAAAAATCAAGTCACAACAATCAAAACCCATGAATATAATAAGAAAAACAAGGTTCCAATATCTATTACTTTTGACTTTACACAAATTCTGAACATAAATTCACTAAATTGGATGAATTTATCTACAAATGCAAAAACAAACCTATTAGGATATATTAGAATTAGGAGATTATCTTGTTGCATGAGCCAGCGATGAAAGTCTACCATTTAATCCAATTTTCATTGTAATTAATCATCATAATTAATGTGAAAGTGGCCAGTAATCTACAAGCATTATGTAGAAATCAATTAGCATCAACTACTAATAAAAATCAAGTCACAACAATCAAAACCCATGAATATAATAAGAAGAACAATGTTCCAATATCTAATACTTTTGACTTAGACAAATTATGAACATAAATTCACTAAATTGGATGAATTTATCTACAAATACTTTTGACTTAACAAAACTTTTGTTAGATTTTTCTCATTTTTGAAATATGAATTACACTTTATACTCTATTTTTTATATGTTATACGCTAAATAAATGATATTACGTATATTTTTTTCTATAATACAAAAAGTTAAAAATAATAATATAAGTTAACGATCTTACTTTTACAAAATAAAACCGCACCACACTATGCAATTTCAAAATATTGAAACCAAAACTGATTGTTGAAAATAATAAAATCACGATTTGTTCACCATACAATGTGGTGCTTTGTAATTTAGTCGGTGTGGGCAATTTTCGAATTTTGTTGAACACCCCTAGTTGGAATTGGTATGTAAGATTTAAATTGCATTTCTTAGAAAATTAACTCCTTTCTAACTCTCAAGAAGACCCAAACACACAAAACGCAATTCCAACAAATAATTCTGCGGATAACACAATCACCAGTTTCTAGTAACAAAAAGCATTATTACTCAAATTGATAAATTTCTCCTCTCTGTTCCACATGAACTTATTATGACCAAATTCAGAGTTTAACAATGTTTACATTGCACAATAAAAACAGGCAAGGCAATCATGGTGCCAATATTTCTGCCCAGTACCTCTGCCCAGTACCTTCTAGGGAAGTTACACAGTAGTTCATACTACACTCACAATCACAAAATTTTCACAACTTGGAAGGAGACTTGTACCAACCCCATGGATCATCAGAGATGTACTGTGTCACCTGCTTCACATTTAAGTAGTTGTCGAGTCCCCTAAAGAAATGTGCAAGGGATGTTAACATTATGTACAAACAAACTACTCCACAAATGTCATGCACATGAACAGTATTAACCAAGAATTTCATACTGTTTTCTACCCCAAGATGATTCCAAGGAAGAATCTTACACCTCATTTATTAACTGAAAAGTTGTATCTTCGTATGAGTAAAACAGATGCACAACCCTCACAATGCAAAATGAAGTAATTATCATTAAGGAATGTCTCTTTCCCTGACATTCCCAAACTCCGTAGGTTATTGAGAGAAAATCAGATTGTATGGGCTACAAGTATAATATGCAACTAGGAGCAACACCCTAAGGGTCTTGTATTTAGGCCATTAACAGAATTTTCCAGAGGGAAGAGGGAAAAATCCAAAAGTATCAACAGATTTACCGTTCTCCTAATTCACGACCAAAACCACTCCGCTTTTTGCCACCCCAAGGAGTCTGGCAGAAGCATGGTTGTGAACAGTTTATCCAAACAATCCCAGAATGGAAAGCCTAAAACATCAAAAGATGCACAGTCAGCCATGAATCATCTCCAGCGTCAGTGACCATTCTCCAGCCAATGGTCCCTTCGTAAAGTGGAGAAATATTCTCACCTTTGCCAAGCGCTCGCATCTTTCCAAATCTGCTGACAGTACAGCAGAGCCCAAACCATAACTGGAAAGTTGTAAAACAGAAAACAAACCATATGTATATAAAAATGCACACATGTAAAATAGCCGACCCCACATAACGGGATAAAGGCTTGGATGTTGTATGCAAAGATTTAAAATAATAAAAAAGCATCTATTAATATTTAACATACTGAGTGTCGTTTGCCAATTCAATGGCTTCCTCTTCAGTTGAAAATGTCTTAACACACAGAACAGGTCCAAATACTTCCTCTCTCCAGATTTGCATTGATGATTTTACATCCGTAATGATGGTTGGTTCGACAAAGAATCCTTTTTGTAAATTCTGTAACCGAAATTAGTCTGGTTGACCAAGTTCTAATAAACTAGTTGCAAGCAAGAAGGTAAATATACCTTGGGACGCTCCCCACCATATAAAATTGTTGCTCCTTCACTCTTAGCAGTTGAGATGAAACTCATTATCTTCTCATGCTGAAATATTAACATGTTCCTAGTATAAGATCAATTCTCAAATATCTTTCAAAAACTTTGATGAGATGACAAATATAGTAATGGCTTCCGTTCAATATGAGAGGCATGCAGCAACGGATAGGAACTAGTAAGAGAGAAATTTAACACTACCAGTACAACAGCATATACAATGCAGAAATAGAATTCTTATTTACTCCCTTTCATCCCATTGATACTGCATGCTTTCCTTTTTGGTCCATCCAAAAATTAGTGCCGCTTACCAACACTGGCAAACAATTTATCACCTAATTTCCAGCTTTTACCCTTGCAAACCCACTGACACAAGAATGACTTTATTGATTTCTGGGAGCCCCAAAATTTGTTAGCACATGTTTACCCAACGAAAAAAATGAATGCATGTGATTCATAATATAATTTGCTTAGGCAAGATGCAAAGCATGTCGTTCGTATTGCAAAATAAACCATATTGTTGTGGCCTTAGCTGCTCTCTGTGACTAGCCACCAAGCTTCATTGGATTTTGAAATAGGCTCATCAATAACAATGGAGGACAAAATTGAAAACGGAGTAACATCGCCATACTGATTTCACAGTACAAAAAAAGTGCAACTTCCCAAAACTTCAAAAATATAGGATGGCGGAGTATATTCTTTCAGACATTTTACCAGTCATGATATCAATTTGCTTGTATCTTCTTCAATTGTTTGATTTCACCATTGATAACCAATAATAAGAGCAAACCTGGCCTCTAGATAAAATTTCTTAACCAGTAATCAAAGGTTTTCAGAAGCGATAACATAAAGCAATCCAAACTAATCCCCTCATCTTGATTGCTTTTATGAAGAAAAATTTCCAACTGTAAATAAAGTGCTATCAACACTCCTATTTATATTTTGGATAGGCTGCTTGTATATTCTTCATTATCAGGTGTGTATTGCAACATGGATTGATTGAATTGACAAAGCAAAAACCTGTAAAGCACACGGCAGAAATTTTAAGCATGAATGGTTTCAGTAATAGAGGTTTGGAATAGAAAATTTCCTCCATATTTTGTCTTAGGTCAGTACATAGGGAATTGCAACAATTGACTACTATCACCAACTGCTACTTTTGGTCTAATACACGTATTTCTTGTATGAGAAGAAGATATGAAACTTTTAACCAAACATGGTTAACCTATTAATATGATGCATAAAAGTTTCTAAACAACAAAGCAAGATTAATATATCTTCAGGATAATTCATTAATTAGAATAAAATAAGTTTAGATTAGAAAACGCAGTACATATTCTAGTCAGTTAGAATAGAGAGGTTCATGACAAGTCAAAGCTAAGAAGGCCAAGGTAAAATAGCATTAGGAACTCAATGGATCAGAATTTTGAGGATAACGATAAGAAGCACAAATGATCTAATGAAAGTAGGGCGCTAGTTTTTCTAGTTCATTTTTTATTTAAAAAAAAAATGGTTCTGGTCATTAAAACAGTTCTAAATTACTTTTTTCTTAATTTTTAACAGAAGGATGGCTAACACTATTTAGGTACTTGTGTAATCATTTGTGTCATCACTATAGGTAAGTGACACAAGTACCTATAACTTTTTGTCTGTTTAAGTTATGTAAGTACAAAGCCTGGCGTTGTGAGGTATTGTGTAGCTCAGATTTAAGATATACACATTAATAGTACTTTACTATTTTATAGGTCAAATAAAGAGTATTACTCACAAAAGAGTATTTCCTGTATGCAAGCATATAGCCCCGTCAAACAGATTCTTGTGATCTTAAATTGCTACAAAAAGGAGACAGCAATTGAAGAACCAGCCTAATTACCTGACCACTGCTTACAACTGGGCCAAGCCTGCAACCCTCTTCTAATGGGTCTGCAATTTTGATGTTTTGGCACCATTTCACGAGCTTGTCCAAAAATTCTGTTGCGATGCTTTCCTAAGAAATTCAAAGTTACGACACTATCATCAATAATAGTATATAACTACACCTCCAGTAGATGCAGCAAAGAAATGTTGACTTAATGAGTATTGAGCAAGCAGATAAAGTGAAGAACACATTAGAGTTTTTCTCACCACTCTATTCTACAAAAACATTCTTTTAGTGTTATTGAAAACCATCCATCAGAGATGCTAACTCGTTACATTACCTAGCAGTTACTGATTACTAGGAACAAATTCAGTCCAAAACATTGTTAGATGTCAAAGGTGGTGCTGAAATTAGCAGCTCTTTTCAGTTGCGGGATGCAAGCTACAATAGCAAGGTTTGACAGGTCTACAATCAACCCTAACTTGTTACATTACCTAGCAATTACTGATTACTAGGAACAAATTCACTCCAAAACATTGTTAGATGTCAAAGATGGTGCTGAAATTAGCAGCTCTTTTCAGCTGTGGGATGCAAGCTACAATAGCAAGGTTTGACAGGTCTGACATCAACCGACATTCAATAATATGGGGTCCTACATATTCTTCTCACAAAAAGTATTATATGCGCTAAGCATTTCTTTCTGGTGAAAAGTGTAGTTTCTCTTTTTGAATTCTGTTATACGCTTGAGGTTACAACTGTGCATACCTTGTGTAGTTTTCATTTGGACTCCTGGCACATGCCAGAGATTAAAACTGCATGTGCCACATGAAATTGATTCATGTTGCTCAATATATTTCAAGGAGTAACAACATTTAGTTACCCTCCTCTGTATCCCAAACTAGCTATAGTAATATAATTAAGAACTAAGAGAAACTCCCTCCACTATAAAAACTTAATTCACTTTTTCACAAACTGACAGTCAAACCAGCAAATTTCAATTACTAGTGAATCTGGTAACCTGACAGCTGACACTTAAAGAACACTACATTTGTGTAGAAAGTAGATAGATCAGCACTGCTGATAAAGGTTTAAAAAAATTTAGTATACCTAAATGAAAGGTCTAGTTAGCCATTCATAAAAAATGGAAACAAACGAAAACAGTCGATAGAACAAGAAGGGCAAGAAAAGCTACTGTAAACTCAGTGCCACTAACTTTACAGAAAGATGATAAAGATTAGATGTGAACGCTTGTGTGTTAATAACTTACCATGTTAAATGGATTAGTGGTCTCCAAATTAGTATAGACAAAAAGAAATAAACATATTTGGAAACTAGCTAGGTGATATTAAACTTAAAAGACCATACAGAACATATTACACATTTAGCTTTCATACTTACATGAATTATAAGCCGGGATGTTGCACTGCAAATCTGACCATTTGTCCAAAAGCAACCAAACAATGTCCACTCAGCAGCTGTTTAAGTGAAGGAGAACAGAAACATTTCAATATTGACTTCTAAAACTAACAAATAAAATCATATGACAAGGAGCTCAAACATACGAAACTCCACAACATGTATAACCATAATTTCTTGAGATAATTCATCTCCTTCTAACTTCATGTGTAAAAACTAATGCCTAACTAGATTCAATCCCCCATTCATTAACAGATAGAGAGAAATTTTACGTAATATTTTCCAGAAGGGACAAACCTTTGTCCAGGTCAACATCATCAAATATAACTATTGGACTTTTTCCGCCCAATTCAAGCGTAACAGGCTGCAAAGAAAATAAAAAGTAATAATAATAAGGAAAGGAAAACATAAGATAACTACAGGTAACACAAACTTCTATTTATTTTGTAAGTTTTATTGTGATCACAAACCTTAACAAGTTGAGCAGCTGCTGACATTATTTTGCTTCCAGTAGCACTACTTCCAGTGAATGCTATCTGTAGGCCACTAATAAAATCAATGGCACTTACCCACAAAATTCAAGTCCAAATACAAACCATATAATTAAAAGGAACAATAAGTCAACCTTATCAACATGGGGATGAGTTACCAAAGGAGCACCAGCTTCTGGCCCTAATCCAGTGAGAATATTAAGTACTCCATGTGGAAGACCAACCTCCAAGCAGATGTCAGCCAACTCCAAACAGGTACTAGGATTAAGAGCCGCGATGATAATGTCAAGAATAATATGTCAACAACAATAATCAAGTAAAAGAAGATTGATCAATACTTACATAGAAGCTAGTTCAGATGGCTTAAGAATTGCAGCACAACCAGCTGCAAGAGCAGGAGCAACTTTCCAAGTCGCCATCAATAGAGGGTAATTCCTATGCAAATGGTCAAGGTTAATCCAGAAAGCCATCATTTTGAAACTTACCATCATAAAAAACCGCAAAAACAACAATCAAAATCCATTTAAGTACTAGCTTAGGAAAAACAATCCCCAGACTTTCAATCGCCACTTGTACCAAGCCTATTTTCTTTTGCAGCAGATTTCCAGATCTTGCCAAGTATAAAGTTTCTCAACTTTACTTATTGCAGGAAACAAACTCAACTACTGATCTTCTAAATCGTCTCCACTGCACCAACATACTCCAAACATAGAATGATGTTGTATGTAACGCCAATCATTTTAGAAACACGACATCTTTTTGGAGGCTAACAGCATGGTCCATGTAAGCAAGGTGATCAAGAAACAGAGCTATGGGAAGACAGGTAGAGAATAAATTATGATAATGAATATAGATAAATTAGTGGGAGTGGATTCTTACAGGTTTCGTTCCCCAAGAATAACCCTAGACAAGAATGACAGTAATGAAACTAACTGACTTAACACAAAACATCCTGTTTATCAGATTTGTGTTAATCGAAACAGATTCCTAATCCTCTTTCCAAAAAGTTAGAAACCAAGCCCGTAATATTATGTTTCAAAGATAATCAATTCTTGAAGAAACATCCAATTAAAGGCATATGGGATAGGAAAGATTTGAAGAAGATAAGTTACAGCAAAGCACACATAAGAAGAAGAAAAGCAAAAGAGGTAGCCAATACCATGGAGTAATCAAGCCAACTACCCCAATGGGCTCCATTAACAAATAAGCCTTAAATGCATCCGAAGGAAGAGAAACAGGAGCCTTTTGCCTTGAATCTAAAGCTTCAGCAAGGCCTGCATTGTACTCGAAGCACCCAGCGACATCATCCTGGATTACATAGAGAATCATATATGCCACTCGTGCATTACAGCACCACAAAAGAAGTTTCACCAGGTTTTCAAAACTTACCATATCCCAAGCTGCTTCTTCCACGGGCTTTCCACAATCAAGTGCTTCAAGCTTTGCTAATTGAGATTTTCGCTCAGTTATCTGAATGACCATACTATCATTAGACATGTATTAGGCACATTAAATAAAGCACTTTCCGTTGTGGGGATATCAAAATAAATCTATTGGTGCCATCTACATGATGTAGCTATTTACATAGCAGTAGAATCTCCAAGGAAGCATCATGAATGGCCCAATAATTGGTACTAAAGATGTAAGAACCACTCAGGCAACTATCCCAATTGTATGTTTTGATTACAAAAATGAGTAAGTAAATTGGTATACAAGTAGGAACACATAAGGAGCAGATACATGAAATTGCAGCACTCTACTTGTGCAGTATGTTGTTTGACAAGAGAGACAAGCAAACTTATAACTATCATCCTGACCACAAATTAAAACATAATATTTCTGGCCTAGAATTAGTTAGGTGGACTCGGGCAACTAACAGAGAATAAGCACCCAACCAATATTGCTCAATTAAATTCATTCAGCTACATGACTTAAGACTTCATCCAAAAAAACATAAAGCCGACCTCAAAAAAGAAAAGTTCAGTTGATGATCTCACAGAAAACTAATTGTCAGAAACACAAATTCACCTCCTACTTGATGTCTTTTGGTAAAAACTTTGTTAACATATTGAAAAGCACAATCTAGAAGATTTTGTAACCAGACACTTCAAATAACCAAAACTATCCTTTCTTCTCATTTTTCCATAAGCCATGAAGTCCCAAACATTGGCAAAAAATATAGAACCAATAGTTTTGAAATCTTACCAATTTCAGCTTCAAGCCTTCAACGGTATTATAATTTTTATGTAGTAGATCGAACACTAACTCTGCAGAAACTAATAAGCAAACTTTTGGAATGCAAGTAAAAGCGAATCATAAGTTTCCATCATATTGAAGAACACAAAAGCAAAAGCAACTCTAATGCGACCAACATCATTCTAACTTCAATCAAAATTCCTCTTTCATTCTAGGCAGTTCAATATCATGAACTGATGCATGTAAGAGTGAACAGAGAGAAGGCCAGATTTATCTGGAAAGTAAAGCAGTCATAAATGTTTGCACAAAAAGATCGAACCGATTATTTGAGATTAGTATCTCATGTGACACACAACATCATGCGGAAAAAAAAACATCATTTCAATCCTAATTAGATAACCTAAACCCATTACAGTAGTTAAAAATTCAAAAACATCGGTAAATTATCGACCTTTGCAGCAATGGCACGCAGAAACTTTGCTCGATATGCCCCTGAAGCTGTGGCCCATTCGTGTCCCCCATTCCTAGCAAGTGCTCTCTTCGCAGCTTCCACCGCAATGTCCACATCTTCAGCTGTGGCAGCCGGTATATCCCCTGCACCAAATCACCCAATTATTTACAAACGAACCCATTATCAGATGCATATAAATAATCTCAAACAAGTATCCTAAACATACTCAATCCACAATTAGGTAGTTCAATTTAGTTTAATCACAAGAACATGCCTTAATAAAAGCACTAGAAATAAAACACAAACCAGATATCCTCTTCCCAACCCCACAAAACATCTCAAACTAAGGGAAGAAAAAACACCTCAAATCAATAAACTATTCAAATTCAATAACGAAAAAACTGATGACTACAAATCAAAGAAGAATAACTTGAGCTAGTTCAACTCTCCGCTTTCGTTCATTTTTTACTGATTTTACCACTTTAGACGGTAAGTCAAATAGACTCTGAAATCTTCTTAGATTTCATTTCCTTCTCCCCAACCCTACAAAAAAAACCCCAAAACTAAGGAAAGCAACGGAACCCAAAAACAATAACCGATCCATATTTAATAATGAACAAGTAATGAATCAAAATCAAAGAACAATCACTTTAGCTAGTTACATTCTCTTTCTTTCTCTTTTACTGCTCATTATCACTTTAAACACACAAAGTCATATAAAGTCTGAAATTTTTTTAGATTCCACTTTCTTGATCGTAAAGCTCCGGGAATCTATTTATCAAAAAGTTGATGATTAGCACAACTTAGAATAACCCTTCTCATAGTTCAGCACTAGTGCAAAATAGATGCATAGACTGAAAAAAATAGAAAATGAGCTAGTAAAGGACCAATAATTTCTTCAGTAGAAGGATTGATGATCGGGATGCGATTCTTCTTAACAGGTTCTCTCCATTCACCATCGATGAACAGAAGACGCGTGGGAACTGGGATTGCCATTTCCGCTTTCTTTCTTTGGAATCTCGACTGAACAGTGAACACTATACTGTGGACTGTGGTTTAAGTGTTACTTCTGTTTGTCCTCGTTTTCCGAGTTGACAATAAAGAAAACAATTGAAAAAGTTAGGAGAGAAGGTTAGAGAAAAAGGTTAGGTTGTGTTTATCCATTTTAGTAAATCACGAAGAATTTGAACCAAACACGAGTTTAGGAGTCTACAAAATAAGCGCGAGTCATCAATTTTTAATGGATTGGATCTATAGGCAATGGATGTATTATGTGTAACTTTCATTATTATATGTTTTTCACCATTACTTGTAACTGTTGTAACTTAAAAGGTATTATGACTTTGAATATAAAGTGTAATCCTGGTGTGTCGTTTTATACCAAATTAAATTCTTACTCGAAAGATTAAAATAGTCAAATGGGAGTAAGATCGATCCCACGAGAAACAACGAATTCTCTTAATTAATCAATTTGCAATTGTCACCGTAATTAAAATTAACAAGAGATTAATGTGAAGGAAGATAGATAAACTCTCAAATTAATAACAAGAAGAAATTAATATCAAACAAATTATGAATTAAATTACTTTAGCTAAAAGTCTGGCAAGTAAGCAATCAACACTAATTTCTACAAGTTGATCATTGATGCAATAATTATAATTCCAATTCAATCAGCTAGTTATAAAACACCGAGAATCAGCTCTGACGTGTCAAAATTCCTCCTTACTTATTCGACAATAGACAAGTATCAGCTTAATCTATTGTTTCCCTATTTCTAATATAATTAGGCCGGAATCAGCCAATCACCCAATTCAACATTAGAAAAGCATTAATTTTTAGAAAGACCCAACTTTAACAAATTAAATTATGATCACCATATATTAATTTGTTAATCAATTGTCTCCGTCTACCGAGACAGCAGCGTTGTCACTAATTAATCCTACTTATTCAATCCAGTGATTTAATTAGAGATTAATTGACTCTACCTAATTTAATTAAAGTTGATCAGGCTTTAATTTAATTAAGTAATAAACGCTATTCATAGAAAACTCTTGGAATTGAATAAAGAATCATGGATTAACACAATTTGATCTCACAACTTAATCGTAATTAGTGTTTCTTACTTACTTTACCAGATAAGAAATTACTCACTACTCATAATTAAAACAAAACAGAACAATAATTGAAAAAGAAATTAAATTAATACTGAAATAGAAAATCAAACCAGTCCGTCGTTTGGGCAAACGACGGTACTGCTGTTCTTGATACTCAACAAACTGCAGAAAGCTAAAACCAACCCAGCAACGAATTCTCCTTTTTTTTAGATGTTCAAGATCACCCGTCCCCCCTTTCTATCTATTGTCTACCCTTATAAATAGAATAGAATAAACTCCTTTTCCTAATCTGACTCAACAAAGAAATCTCCTTCTTTCCAAAAATCAATCAACCAATTGTGGTTGTTACAAATCATCTTCTAAATCAGATTTATCACTTTAGGTAACTGCCAAATCTTCTTCTCTCTCTTGATAGCCTTCCACAAAATCCTCTTGTTGCTCAATTCTTTGATGCCGCAACAACTTCTCCTTCAAATCTGTCCAAAAATCTCTTAAACACCATCTTTATCTCCACGTCATCTTCCAAGATGGAATTTCCAATTCTGCATAAATAATATCCAATAAAAACCTATTCCATCCCACAAAATACAACAAAATGTGCATAAAATTATGAAACATTTTATACCCATCAAATATCCCCACACTTAGAATATGCTGGTCCCTCAGCATTTAAACAGAAAATAAATAACAAAACACACAACTAACTAGACTACTTCACTACACAAACACTAATCTGGCCAAACTTAGAAACTCTTTACAAAACAGAATTCATGCTTAATCCAAGTATTCAGTCCATGCATAAACAAGTCTTCCATGTCAGAATACAAAATCCTGAACAACTTTCCAGGATCACTCAAGCACTCAAGATGTGTACAATTGGGTTCAACCACTCAATTCAAATTGTTCATGAAACTTAACTGAAGTTTGCAATTATGTCACAAGAGAGTTATGATATTGAAATTAAACAAGAATCAAAAGGTCTTTAAACGGTTGTAATGGGGCTAGGGATTAACAAGGTATGGTTTAAGATGGTCTAAAAGACTTAAAAAAAATAAAACAAACAAAGGTGTAAGCAACACTTGAAAGAACATCCCCACACTTGAACTGCACCAAGTCTCAAAATTAATAATTTCTCAAAACAAATTCAGCAAACATTGCCTTTTCTCATTTTGTCTCTTTTTTTCTCTTTCACCACCAGCTATTTCTTTCTTTTTTTTTTCTTATTTTGCTGCACTTTTTTTATTCTTCTTTTTCCTCAATGTAAGCAACAACACAGGAAAAATTTCTGCACATTTTTTTCTTTTTATTTCTCTGTCCATTGGTGTATGGTTGAACAACAGATTTCAACATTTCACTTTACATCACATACTGAATTCCTTAATGCATAGAGACTTTAAAAAAATGCAATTTCCTCCTGTTCAATCCAAGTGGGGGTAAAACACATCATACAAACTAAGTTACTTACACCTTTGTGGTCAAAAGAAAGCTAAAAAGGGTTTAGGTGAAATGTATAGATGGTTTAAATACAAAGAAAGGTTCAAGCTCAAAGGAGTTAACTAAGGGTAAATTAAGGGTAGGAATGAAAAGTAAAGTCAAAAAGGGTTAAATCCTAAATGCCTTGTTCATTTTCAAATTCAATTTCAATACATGACCTCCATGAACAACAAAGCAAACTTCATAAGTAAAACATGCACAATTTCCACTCATTCAACAAAATTATTCAATTAAGCACTAACAAAGTAGTCATTCAGTGCTTATGCTCAAATCCTCACATTTAAGTGGGCAAAATAAATCCAGATTCTTGTATTCGTCATACCTGAAGTCATTCAAGTGCATGCACACACTTATCACATTGAATTAAGCAAATGTAATAATGTCCAGTTTGGCCAAACAGTATTTATAAAAATGAAATAGTCTAGGATAAACAACAAACTAGAATAACACTAACATGTTTTTGTGAAAACTTTTCTGAACTTTTCTGTTGTTTTTGAAAATTTTAATATATGAGACAAAACATTTAAACAAAACAGTAATGAAAAACAATAACTAACAACTTCCCACACTTAGATATTCACATGTCCTCATGGGAAGAAAACACAAGAAAAACAGAAAATTCATAAAACTAACAAGAAAACATAATATAAAATAAAATAAAAGAGGGAGCAGAACAGCCTTATCAAGTCGATGGTGGAGGTGGTGGTGAAGGAAATCTTTCTTACAAAAATTGGAGGATGGCGGCTTGACTATTTTTGATTTTAGTGATGGTTGCAGTTAGAATTTGGAATTGTTCCCTTGTATCCACATATCCCGCTGCAATCTTAGAAACCAACAAATGAAGGTCTTTCACATCTTGTCGTAAATCTGCTATTCCTGCAATAGGCAAATTGCTTCGGCTCATTAAAGTGCAGATTACCATCCTTATCTTCAATAACCAAACCAGCACTCTTTAAATATGAAATATCAATAGGAGAAGATGTACAATCGTTAGGCCAAGATGGACTAAATTTTGCATACAAAGGAACTCTTGCAAGCAAAACAGCAACTATATGTCCTAAAGCTAAATTTCTTTTAGGATTTTTGGAAACTCGTTGCCACACAAAAGAAATCCAATATGGAAGACTCAACTGACGAGAATTCTTCATTGCCCATAAAATAGCTAGCTCATGAGATGAAACGACCGTAGTTTGATCATTTCTACCAAAAAGCGTATAAGCGAGAAAACGATGACACAAAAGTAATGCGGGATCATCTATTAAATGAGCTTTCGACCTAGAAGGCATGTATGATTCAGTATCAGAAGAGGCTATTTCCTTCCAGAATTCAGCATATGGAACATTCTTTGGTACTCCTGTGTTCTTAGACAAATAACCTTCAGGATACTCATAATCATCAGGTTCAATACCCAAATAAACACCCAACTGTCTCAAGGACCAATGATAAAATTCATTCAACAATCGAAATTTAATTACAGGCACACGAATCTTAACAGTAGACTCAGTAACTTTTGAGGAAAAAGAAGCATAGAATTCCCTTAAATATCGAACTGGCAATTTATGTTCAGGGAAATTCAACAACCAAGCCCAACCAACATTATCAAAATATGCACGAATTTTTTCTTCGATATTTAACACAGCAAGACTTTGAAAATCAAAAGTTTTATAATAAACCACCGATTGAGTCTGAACCACTTCATACCTCTTAAGCAATTCTTTATCAGTAAATGGTTTAAAATTTGGATAAAGAACATTACCAGTAGAAGTGGTGATTGTCGTGGAAGATAAAGCAGGACCTTTACCTTTCTCTTCTACAGTAGCACGCTTGGTGGATGAGGAAGGGGTTGTTCGTGGAACCGGACCACCAATGTTCTGAGCAGCAAGTCGACTGGATTGACGTCTACCCGTGGCCGGTGGAGAAAATAGAACTTGAATCGGGTTTTGTATCTCGTCATTAGGAGAGTCTTGCGCCATCGGTTCGGACTCTGTTCGTTCATTGTCGCTTGAATTCTCCGCTTGGCCGGAAGATTCATCCGAAGAAGTAGAATCGGCAGCAATTGGGGCTCTTTTAACTGCCACTTGTTTCAGCAGTTTGGCCAGTGGAATTTCATCGGCATGTGTGGAAGCGGCGCTCGGTGATGGTGGAGTGGGCGGCGCAGAGTTTTCTGTTCCCGAGGTTATGCTTTTCGACTCATCTGAAGAGGAAAAACTGATGGCAGGTGTGGCATTCTTAATGGCCATTTGTTTTCTTCGTTTGGGTGGCGGTTGTTGGGGTTGTGAGTGCTCATCCACTGGTGGTGGTGGCACTGGCGGTGAATTTTCCAATGTTGGTGGTGGGTCATTGGAAGGAGATGACATGATTGGGGAAGAAGGAGTCTCATGATGAGACGGAATGCGAACTTTAATCGGACCATTGTTGATGATGGCGAAGATCGGTGAAGAGACTGGGGTAGTAGCGTCGATTGGAAAACGGAATGATGGTGAAGATTTTGTGGACCAAAGAAAATGGCAGTAGGGTTTTTAGCGATAAAGACAATTGAGAAGAATAATTGTCTGGGGCCACATGACTTTGGGTTGACAAGAAAAGAAAAGAATAAATCTGTGGGCCTGTCCATATCATTCAAACAAAAAATAATAAAATCAAATGGCCCAAATCCCTATCAATGAGAGTGCTTCCAAAACAAAACACCTTTCCATCACTTAAGTACTACTTCTCCAAGTCTGTATCATACTCCATCTTCTGACAAACATCAGGAACCTGGAAAAGAAAAATAACTTATTAACTGTTTACGAAATAAATAATAAAATAAAATAAAATAAAATAAAATAGAATTGGGTTGCCTCCCAAAAAGCGTCATTGTTTAATGTCTTAGACTAGACAATTTCTGATATCTCAAGATGTGGGGTAAAAGAGCTGCAGTTATTCCACCTCTTCTGCTGAAACATTCTCATAAAAGATTTTCAATATTTGACCATTAACTTTAAATATTTTCCCAGAAGCAATTCCCTTAATCTCCACAGTGCCGTTTGGGCATACAGTCACTATCTCAAATGGACCAATCCATTTAGACTTCAATTTTCCACCCATTAGTCGAAGCTTGGACTGAAATAAGAGAACCTTCTGTCCTACTTGGAATTCTTTCTTTCTCAACAATCGATCATGGTAAAGCTTAGTTCGATCCTTGTACCACATTGCATTTTCATAAGCTTCCAATCTGATCTCATCTAACTCTTGGAGCTGAAACTTCCTTTCTTCCCCACACTTAGTTTCATCCATATTAAACTGCTTTATTGCCCAATACGCCTTATGTTCAATCTGTACTGGAAGTCTACACAATTTCCCAAAGATAAGGCGATACGGAGACATTCCAATTGGTGTCTTAAAGGCTGTTCGGTATGCCCATAAGGCATCATCAAGTCTAAGGATCCAATCCTTCCTAGAGGTGTTGACTGTTTTCTCCAAAATCTGCTTGATTTCACGATTCGACACCTCTTCCTGGCCATTAGACTGTGGATGATAAGGTGTTGTCAGTCTATGATGCACTCCATATTTCTTCATAAGGGTCTCAACTGTGCGATTACAAAAATGGGTGCCATTATCGCTTATGATTGCACGAGGAATCCCATATCTACTGAAAATAGTTGATTTCAAGAAACCTGTAACTACCTTAGCATCATTAGTACGGGTGGCTTTAGCTTCCACCCATTTCGAAACATAATCAACAGCCAATAGTATGTATAAATTAGAGAATGAACTAGGAAAGGGACCCATGAAATCCATACCCCACACATCAAATATTTCACATACAACAATAGGTATTTGAGGTATTTCATTACGTTGGCTAATATTCCCTAGCTGTTGACATCTTGGGCAGCTTTTACAAAACAAATAAGCGTCATGAAAAATAGATTTCCAATAGAAACCATTATCAAGAATTTTTCGGGCAGTTCTTTTCGGACCAAAATGTCCTCCACAAGCAAATGAATGGCAATGATGCAAAATGTCATTTACTTCATTTTCAGGGATACATCTCCTCAAAATTTGATCATTTCCAATATGCCACAAATAGGGATCATCCCACAAATAATACTTTGCATCACTTTGTATTTTTAATTTATTTGCATGTGGAATACCTTTAGGAAATTCCTTTGTGACCAGATAGTTGACCAAGTCAGCAAACCAAGGATCCTTACCTGAATTACCTGCTAAATTGTACAATTCTTCATCAGGAAATGTCTCCCGTATGGGCATATGGTCATCATCAAAAACCAGTCTGCTTAAGTGATCAGCTACGTTGTTTTCAGCACCTTTTTTATCTTTAACCTCCCAATCGAATTCCTGCAGGAGAAGAATCCATCTAATCAGTCTTGGTTTAGACTCTTTCTTAGAAAAAAGATATTTTAAAGCCGCATGATCCGTATAAACAATGATTTTAGAACCTAACAAGTAAGATCTAAATTTCTCAAATGCGAAAATAATTGCTAACAATTCTTTCTCTGTGGTAGTGTAATTGCACTGTGCCGTGTTTAAAGTTTTCGACGCATAATATATAACATGACTCTCTTTGCCAAATTTTTGACCAAGTACTGCTCCAACGGCGTAATCACTCGCATCACACATCAATTCAAAAGGAATATCCCATTGAGGAGGTTGGACTATGGGAGCTGAAATCAGTTTTTTCTTTATCTTGTCAAAGGCTTCTTTGCATTCAGATGTAAAGGCAAATTGGACATCGTGCTGCAGCAACTTTGTCATTGGTTGTGCAATCTTTGCGAAGTCATGAATAAATCTTCGATAAAAACCTGCATGACCTAAAAATCCACGAACTTCACGCACGTTAGTTGGATAAGGTAATTGAGCAATTAAACCGACTTTTGCCTTATCTACTTGAATGCCTTTATCCGAAACAACGTCCCAGAACTATACCTTCCCTAAGCATAAAATGGCATTTTTCATAATTCAAGACCAAGTTCTTTTCAATACAACGAACAAGCACATTATCAAGATGAGAAAGACATTCATCAAATGAATTACCGTACATAGTAAAATCATCCATAAATATTTCTATACATTTTTCAATCATATCAGAGAATATGCTCATCATACAACATTGAAAAGTACCAGGGGCATTGCATAATCCAAAGGGCATGCGTCTATATGCAAATATTCCAAATGGGCATGTAAAAGTGGTCTTTTCTTGATCCTCTTTAGACACATAAATTTGAAAGTAACCACTAAAGCCATCAAGAAAACAGAAAAACATTTTACCAGCTAACCTTTCTAACATTTGGTCAATGAAAGGCAACGGGAAATGGTCTTTTCTAGTAGCTGCATTCAATTTGCGGTAATCAATACACATGCGCCATCCTGTTTGAATGCGCAAAGGTACTAATTCATTTTTCTCATTCTTCACTACTTGTAAACCTGATTTCTTGGGAACAACATGAACTGGGCTCACCCATTGACTGTCAGAGATAGGAAATATTATGCCGAGTTCTAACAACTTAAGTACCTCTTTCATGTTGGGGTTGAGCTTCCTTTGCGAATCACGAAATGGTTTTGAATCAGCTTCCAGTAAAATCTGGTGCATACAAATCGTGGAGCTGATTCCTTTTAGATCAGCGAGTGTCCAACCAATAGCCTCCTTTCGTTCATGAAGAATTCGTAGCAATTTCTCTTCTTGGCCTTGAGTTAGGTGCCTGTTTATGATTACTGGAAGAGTTTCTTCAGCACCTAAATAAGCATATTTCAAATCATTAGGCAACGGCTTTAATTCAAGGACAGGGGCTTTAAAAATAGAAGGGAGGAAAATATTCTGTGCTTCCTGTTTGGGCAAACAATGAAGGTCAAATCTGGTTGCTTGCTCCTCCAAAGAATGAAGGGACATGATTGCAGTTGCAATCTCCTCATTAGCGTGCTGGTTGATCTCAGCTTCTGTCCAGCTTTTGGTAATTGCTAACTAGAGTTTGTCCTTTACAAATTTTGTCTCAAGATGTTCTTGGACAAGAGATTCTACAACATCAAGTGAATACACATTTTCTACATCCAAAGGATAATCCATTGCATCAAAAATATTAAAAGTATGATGTTCCCCGTTAAATTCACATGTCAATGTACCCTTATCCACATCAATCTTTGATTTAGCAATTTTCAAAAATGGTCTCCCTAATAACAGAACTGCAGAATTCGAATCTTGGTGATTGTGTGAATCAAGAACATAAAAGTTAGCTGGGTAAATGAAGTCATTAACCTTAACTAACATATTTTCCAACATTCCCTTTGGATAAACTAATGATCTATCAGCAAGTTGGATAACTACCAGAGTTTTAGCTAATGGACCAATATTCAATCCTTGGTAAGTAGACATGGGCATGACATTTATGGAGGCTCCTAAATCTAGCATGCATTTTTCAACTTTTTTCTCACCAATAACACATGGTATAGAGAACATACCTGGGTCTTTACATTTTTGAGGTAATTTTTGTTGAATAACAGCTGAAACATTTTCTCCTACCACCACTTTATTCTTTGCTGCATAAGGATTCTTTCTTGCAAGGAAATCCTTCAAAAATTTGGCGCATTTGAGCATCTTTCGAATGGCATCAAGAAATGGAATGTTGATTTCTATCTGATAGCAATCCATCCACATCCTTGGTGCCAAAACCAAGTTTCCATGATCCCTTGAAGAATCTTGATGGACCAATGACGAGATCAAGGAACAAAAGGATGAAAGAAGCTTTGCACACTTTGTTGTCATCACACTTTGAAGACTTGGAGGCCGAGACTTCTCCATCATCTCATCATGGAGTTCTTTGCCTTTTTCTTCAATCACAATTCATGAAGATGTTTCTCAAAGTTCTACATTGGAGCTTAAGGAAATTCCACCTTGAAGAAGCTTGCAAAGGCTGAGAGTTCAAGTCCATGAAGAGGCGTGTATTTGGGCTTGATATGGATCACGCCATTTAAGTAATTTAGGGTTTTATTTTGTTGTTAATTAATTAAGTCCAAAACACTTAATGTGGGCTTTAATTAATTGGTATTTTAATAAATTACTTGGCCCAATTATCTTGCATGATAATGGCAAGTAAAAGTTTAGGAAACAAAGGAAGTCAAATTGGATTTGGCCACCTTTGAAACGTTTTCCTTAATCCTTTTTGGAAAAGGATTAGTTTGTTAGTTGTTAGTTTCCTATTCCAATTTGGAAAGTTAGTTAGTTTAGAAGTCAAGTTGTATTTTGTAACTACTAGGGTTTTATTTCCTTTATTCATTAAGCATGGCCGAAACTCATCTCTATTTAAAGAGAAGCTTGTAACGTTTTAACACATGAAGTTGATGAATGAAAGTTTTAGCTTTGCTGAAATTGAGATTAACTCTTTGAGTTGTCCAAAGCCTTGGAGAATTATTTAATTGTCCATTGTAGAAGATTATATTAGCGTGACCTTTAGGTGACTTCACCATTGTTCTATATTTAAAGAGCAGGCCAAATTAACTTGTTTAACTAATTAAATTTTCATAAGTTAAATTGAGTTCGTTTGTATTAAAAACGTGGGGTTTGGTTTACTCATTCTTGGCGTTTTTCCCCTTGAATCTTCATCCACCCGAGTTGTTGTTGTTTGTGTGTCTTGGAATAACCTTTGTGCAGTACGATCCTACATCTTGAAGATCGAATTTGGTCCAGGAGCAAGAGCCTCGATCAACCATTCGCATCAATTGGTATCAGAGAACAAGTTGTTGCCCAAAAATTTCAGGTTAATCCGTTTAAAACTCTTCCGCGTTCTTGCTGTTTTGTGTCTCGATTTTTGCAGCAATTTTAGCGTTATTGTTTCTGCTCTTCGTGCATCTTTCTTGCTTCTATCTTGTGTCCTTCTTGCTTTCCTAGTTCGTCTTAAAATCATTCATAAAATTCGTCAAAATCGCATGATCATTAAGTGCTCACGTTCTGCCCGAATTTTGCCGTTTTGTGTTGTCTGATTTCTGCCCGTTTTTAACGTCCATTCTGCTGAGTCTTTTGCATCCTCTTTGCTGCAGTTTTAGTGTCTTGTTTGCTGTCTAAATTCGTGCTTAATTCAGTCCCAAAATCTGTCAAAAATCGCATGCAACATTGACTTGAAATTCTGCCCGAAATCTGCCCAAATCTTTGTTTAGCATCTTTGCGATTTGTGTGTTGTTTCTTGCTGTTTTTGTGTTGCGTTTCTTGCTGTTTTTTGTGTCAATATTCCGCATTGTCTTGTTCATCATCATAGTGTGGAATTCTTGAAGTTTTCCTTGCTGTTTTCACGTCAAAGCATTGCTAGGGTTTCTCGGTCCAAAATTCATAACTTCATTGATTTTGATCCGAATTGCTTTCTTTCTTTTGTGTTAGATTCTTTATCTTGTCTATCATATCTTGAGTTTTGATCAAACTTTTTCACCATCTCAAAAAGACAAGTTCTTGATCACTTTCTTGAACTTCTTGATTTTTTTGAAAATCCAAAGTTGTCCAAATTTGAATCTTGAGCCATATTCTTGATCCTTGTTGAAAATCTTGAATATTTTGTGAAAGTGGCACATACAGATTCCTTTTCCTTGGTGAGATATTAAAGTTTGATAATTTTAAGGTTGTTAAGGTTAAAACAAGAAGACAAAACATTATAAACCTTAAATCCTAGGTTGTTGTCTTCAAACATTAAACCTAAGTACTTTGTACTAGGTTCTTGTCTTAAAACCTTAAAGTTTGCATTGTTTAAGGTTCTTGTCCGAACCTAGTAGTTTTGTTTGTCCAAGGTTTGTGTTCAAAACCTTAAAAGTTTTCTTTTGTCTTGTAGTTGTCCAAACAAAACAAAAAAAAAGGAAACCGTATAAAAAAAAAGGTCAATTCAAGAAAAAAAAGAGAAAAGAACAAAAAAAAAAATTAATTCGGACTTTGCATTATTTATTTCTGTTATTTATTTTTCTTTTAATTATTTAATTTTAGTTGAAGAACACATTGTTCTTGAGTTTGTTACTTGAAAACCACCTTGGATTAAAAGTGCCATAACTTTCTCAATACAAATCGGAATTAAGTGATTCAAAAGCCATTCTCTTCATTTTTGAGTCTAGTTTCTGAATTTCATAGCTTCTGGTGGTAAATCAGTTTGTAACCCACACGTGTTCTAAACTTCTTAGACTTGATTTCTTTGTTAACTCTCTTGATTTTTTTTGTGAAAGTTTTGTGTGGAACTTGTTGATTGAGATTTTGCTATTTAAGTAATTGAACTTGGTGAGTCTTAATCATCCCAACACATTCATTAATTGAGAGTTTTAGCTAGGATAAACAAGAGAGAACACTACCTAAATAGAGTGGAGAGTACATACTACCCAATAGTGAGGAACCCGAGAGGTATATATACATATATTCTTGTGTTTTCTTTACTAATTTGCAGGTACCAATGGAGGAACAAAAAGGTGGTAAACCAATCACCGAGGCCGAACAAAAGTTCGCCAATGAGGTCCTATTCAACATGCTTCAAAAGATCAATCTCCGCCTTGATAATTTGGAGTCATCATCTAAAAGCTCCACATCAAGGAAGCTTAAGTTTGAAGAAAATGATGAGTCCGATGATGATAATGATGAGGAAAAAGAGGAGGAGTACACGAGCTCTTCAAAAGGTGAAAAGTCTAAAGTTTCCATTGAGTCTGTTAAACTCACCATCTCTACCTTTCATGGCAAATCAGATCCCGAAGCTTTCTTTGATTGGGTTCGAGATTTAGAACACTTCTTTGAAGGTAATGATGTCCCCGAGAAAAAGCAATACCGAATTGCTTTTATGCACCTTAAAGATTATGCTAGTATTTGGTGGAATCAAGTTGTTCGAGCTAGAAGACAAGATGGTGAAAGGCCAGTTAAGACTTGGAATCAAATGAAGGCAATCATAAGGAAGAAGTATGTTCCTTCACATTATAATAGAGAGCTCAACCGAAAATTGCATACCATTGTGCAAGGTAGCCGAATAGTTGAAGATTATTACCATGAGATGGAAGCTTTGATGATAAAAGCCAATATTCATGAAGACCCCGACACAACCATTGAGAGATTCCTTATAGGTATGAATTCCAAATTGGCTTATCAAGTTGATCTTCAAAGTTACATTGATATTAATGAACTTGTTCACAAAGCTATCAAAATTGAGAAGCATATGAAGGGTAAAGGGCGAAATTTCCAACAACCATTGCCGCCTGGGAGAAGAGATCAAAAACTGAATTTCACCCCTCCACAAAAGCCGAAAGTCTTCACCCAAAATCAGCCTCAAAACACTTCAAATAATGCTCCCAAAACAGTCCGCCAACTTGCTGAATCTTCAGCCAAAACAACTCCCAAACCGAATGAGAGATTGAGGGACATTAGATGTTATAAGTGTCAAGGTTATGGCCATTATCAAAGTGACTGCCCAACCAGAAAATTGATGATAATTCGTGATAATGGAGAGTTTGAAAGTGATGAAGAATGTGCCGACATGCCACCACCTGAAGAGAAGTACCAAAGTGAGGAAGATAGTGAAGATCTTACTACATATGATGTTGGTGAATTCTCTTTAGTTACTCGCCGAGTCTTGAGTGCACAACCACTAATTGAAGATGATTTGTCTCAAAGGGAAAACATATTTCACGCTAGATGCCTGGTTCAAGGTAAAATTTGTAGTGTGATTGTTGATAGTGGTAGTTGTACAAATGTGGCAAGCACATTATTTGTTAAGAAGCTAAACTTGACTTGCATGAAACATCCAAATCCATATAAGCTTCAATGGCTTAATAACACTGCCGAGAGTAAGGTGACTAAACAAGTTAAATTTTCTCTAACCATTGGAAAGTATATTGATGATATTGTGTGTGATGTTGTACCAATGGAAGCTAGTCACATATCACTTGGTCGTCCATGGCAATTTGACCGAGATGTTATATATCATGCAAGGAAGAATTATTATTCTTTTGAGTACCGTGGCCGAAAGTACAATCTTAGGTCCTTGAGTCCAAGCCAAGCTTATGAAGATCAATCAAGGATTGTACAATCTTGCACATTCTCCAAGATTCCTCCTTTTTAGGAACTAATATGACAGGAACAGCACAAGGACTTAGAGATTCACGCACAATACCTTTGTCAAGGAGTTCATCCACCTGACGTTGAATCTCTTTTGTTTCCTCAGGATTGGCTCTATAAGCTGGACGATTTGGAATTTGTGCACCAGGAATGAAATCAATTTGATGTTCAATTCCTCTTAGAGGCGGCAATCTAATGGGTAAGTCCTCGGGAAACACATCTTGTAATAGCCGAAGCTGTGAGATGGAAGCAAAGGAGAAGAAAGAACAAGAAGATAAAAAGAATGTAACTAGTGTAGGCCGAAGCATTGATTCTAAATCTTGTAATAGCCGAAATAGTGTTCCTTCTAAATCTTGTTATTTTGCTTCTAAGAGTGATGTTAAGAGAGCAATACTAGATAGGCAATCATTGTATTTGATGATCCGCAAGGATTTTGTACTTATTGTTGATAGTGATCACCTTGCTTCTTTGCCTAGTGTTGTTTACTCTCTTTTGCAGGAATATAAAGATGTGTTTCCCGAGGACTTACCCATTGGATTGCCGCCTCTAAGAGGAATTGAACATCAAATTGATTTCATTCCTGGTGCACAAATTCCAAATCGTCCAGCTTATAGAGCCAATCCTGAGGAAACAAAAGAGATTCAACGTCAGGTGGATGAACTCCTTGACAAAGGTATTGTGCATGAATCTCTAAGTCCTTGTGCTGTTCCTGTCATATTAGTTCCTAAAAAGGATGAATCTTGGAGAATGTGTGTTGATTGTCGTGCCATAAACAAAATCACCATTAAGTATAGACATCCAATTCCTATATTAGATGATATGCTTGATGAATTGTATGGTTCGTGTATTTTCACCAAAATTGATTTAAAAAGTGGCTACTATCAAATTAGAATGAAAGAAGGTGATGAATGGAAAACAGCCTTTAAAACAAAGTATGGTTTGTATGAATGGTTAGTCATGCCTTTTGGTCTAACTAATGCACCTAGTACTTTTATGAGGCTAATGAATCACGTGTTTAGGTTTTTGATTGGTAAATTTGTTGTGGTCTATTTTGATGACATCCTTATTTATAGCAAATCACTTGATGAGCATGTAGAACATTTAAAACAAGTGTTTGTTATATTACGTGAGAACCGATTGTATGCTAACCTCAAAAAGTGTTCTTTTTGCATGGAATCAATTGTCTTTTTGGGTTATGTTGTTAGTTCTCATGGTATTTCTGTTGATGAGTCAAAAGTCAAGGCTATTGAGGAGTGGCCGAGACCTAAGAATGCTAGTGAAGTAAGGAGTTTTCATGGCTTAGCAAGTTTTTATAGAAGGTTTGTTAAAGACTTTAGTTCTATAGCTGCACCTTTGAATGAACTTGTTAAAAAGAACATTACTTTTGAATGGAAAGATGAGCATGAAACCGCCTTTACTAAACTAAAATATATGTTGACTCACGCCCCTTTTGCCTAATTTTCATAAAGCTTTTGAGATACACTGTGATGCCTTCGGGATTGGTATTGGTGCTGTTTTGATGCAGGAATCAAGACCCGTGGCTTACTTTAGTGAAAAGCTTAATGGAGCAGCTTTAAAGTATGCAACTTATGACAAGGAGTTGTATGCTTTGGTAAGGTCATTACAGGTTTGGCAACATTACTTATGGCCTAAAGAGTTTATAATTCATTCTTATCATGAAAGCCTTAAATTCTTGAAAACTCAAGGTAAGTTGAATAAGAGGCATGCTAAATGGTTAGAATTTATTGAAACTTTTCCATATGTGATTAAGTATAAATCTGGTCAAGTAAACATTGTAGCTGATGCATTATCTAGGCGTTATTCATTGTTCACCTATATGCATGCTAAGTTACTTAGATTTGGATTGATAAAAGATTTGTACAAAGATGATCATGATTTTGCTGTCGCCTTTAGTGATTGTGTTTCAAAACCGAATGGTGACTACTACTTGCATAATGGTTTCTTGTTTAGAAAGAATAAATTGTGCATACCCCTTTGTTCCATTCGTGATTTACTTGTTAAGGAAACCCATGGGGGAGGGTTAATGGGGCATTTTGGAATTGCTAAAACACTTACTGTTTTGAATGAACACTTTTATTGGCCTAACATGATTAAAGATGTGAAAAGTGTTTGTGAAAAATGTATTGTGTGTAAACAAGCCAAATCGAAAATTTTGCCTCATGGATTGTATACACCTTTGCCTGTTCCTAGTCATCATTGGGTTGATATTTCTATAGATTTTGTTCTTGGAATGCCTAGATCACGCAATGGTGCAGATAGCATATTTGTAGTAGTAGATCGATTTAGTAAAATGGCACATTTTATTGCATGTTCCCAAACTAATGATGCTACACATATTGCTGATTTGTTCTTTAAGGAAATTGTTAGATTGCATGGCATTCCACAAAGTATTGTTAGTGATAGGGATGTTAAGTTCTTGTCTCACTTTTGGCGTACTTTATGGAATAAGTTAGGCACTAAATTGTTGTTTTCTACTGTTTCACATCCACAAACTGATGAACAAATTGAAGTAGTTAACCGCACTTTATCTAACTTACTTCGAGCCATCATCCAAAGAAACTTAAAGAATTGGGAAAGTTGTCTTCCACATATTGAGTTTGCATATAATAGAACTTTTCATAGTTCGACATCTTGTTCACCATGTGAGATAGTATATGGTTTCAATCCTTTGACTCCACTTGATATTTTGCTTTGCCTATTAATGAGTTTGTTAATGTTGAAGGTAAAAAGAAAGCTGAATTTATTAAGGGGTTACATATAAGGGTTCGAAATACCATTGAAAGGCGTAATGAACAATATGCACAGCAAGCCAATAAAGGAAAAAAGAGAATGATTTTCGAACCTGGTGATTGGGTTTGGATTCATTTGAGGAAGGAAAGGTTTCCTGAAAAGAGGAAATCTAAACTTCATCCAAGAGGAGACGGTCATTTTCGTGTTTTGGAAAGGATTGGAGATAATGATTACAAAATCGAGCTTCCAAGTGAGTATGGCAATGTTTCATCTACATTCAATGTTTCTGATTTATCTTTGTTTGATATAGGTGATTCGAGGATGAATCTTTTCGAGGAGGGAGGGAATGATAGCAATCCATCCACATCCTTGGTGTCAAAGCCGAGTTTCCATGATCCCTTGAAGAATCTTGATGGACCAATGACGAGATCAAGGAGCAAAAGGATGAAAGAAGCTTTGCACACTTTGTTGTCATCACACTTTGAAGACTTGGAGGCCGAGACTTCTCCATCATCTCATCATGGAGTTCTTTGCCTTTTTCTTCAATCACAATTCATGAAGATGTTCCTCAAAGTTCTACATTGGAGCTTAAGGAAATTCCACCTTGAAGAAGCTTGCAAAGGCCGAGAGTTCAAGTCCATGAAGAGGCGTGTATTTGGGCTTGATATGGATCACGCCATTTAAGTAATTTAGGGTTTTATTTTGTTGTTAATTAATTAAGTCCAAAACACTTAATGTGGGCTTTAATTAATTGGTAGTTTAATAAATTACTTGGCCCAATTATCTTGCATGATAATGGCAAGTAAAAGTTTAGGAAACAAAGGAAGTCAAATTGGATTTGGCCACCTTTGAAACGTTTTCCTTAATCCTTTTTGGAAAAGGATTAGTTTGTTAGTTGTTAGTTTCCTATTCCAATTTGGAAAGTTAGTTAGTTTAGAAGCCAAGTAGTATTTTACAACTACTAGGGTTTTATTTCCTTTATTCATTAAGTATGGCCGAAACTCATCTCTATTTAAAGAGAAGCTTGTAGCGTTTTAACACATGAAGTTGATGAATGAAAGTTTTAGCTTTTCTGAAATTGAGATTAACTCTTTGAGTTGTCCAAAGCCTTGGAGAATTATTTAATTGTCCATTGTAGAAGATTACCTTTAGCGTGACCTTTAGGTGACTTCACCATTGTTCTTTATTTAAAGAGCAGGCCAAATTAACTTGTTTAACTAATTGAATTTTCATAAGTTAAATTGAGTTCGTTTGTATAAAAAACGTGGGGTTTGATTTACTCATTCTTGGCGTTTTCCCCTTGAATCTTCATCCACCCGAGTTCTTGTTGTTTGTGTGTCTTGGAATAACCTTTGTGCAGCACGATCCTACATCTTGAAGATCGAATTTGGTCCAGGAGCAAGAGCCTCGATCAACCATTCGCATCACTATCTTTCTGAAAATTGTCAGTATATCATCCAATTCTTCATCCTTGACATCTTTCTTCAACCTGTTAGGAAAAGGAGGAGGTATTTTAATTTCAGATTTTGGCAAATTTAAAATAGGAGTTACCTCAGCTTGCTGGGTTTGTGTCGTTTGGTCATACGACGCTGTTTCCTTTTTCCTGTTTTCAGAATTTTCCTTACCAGTTGGTTCTTCAAGCTGTTTCCCACTTCTTAGAGTGATTTGACTTACATTTTCACGTGGGTTAACCTGCACTTGTGATGGTAATTTGCCCTGTGAACCTTGTGTCTCATTAAAATGTTTCGCCATTTGTGTCATTTGGGTGCTCAACCCACTTATTACAGCTCGAGTTTCTTGCTGAAATTTATGGAAATCTCCTTGATGCTGGACTTGGGTGTTTTGCATCATAGTGACAGAAGTGGCCAAACTTCCTAGCATCTCCTCAAGAGGAATTCCTGACTTTGAGGTGGCTACAAACCCCCTATTTGGTTGGGCAGGAGCTGTCGGTCGAATCTGATTTTGCTGAGGTGCACGAGCTCTGTAACTCAAGTTCGGATGGTCTTGCCAACCTGGATTGTAGGTGTTGGCATAAGGATCATATGGTTTCTGTTGATATCCACCCATTGCATTGACTTGGGCATCCACTTCCTCTTGAGTCATTTGGCATAAATCAGTGGTATGGTTGGGGCTGTGACAAATCTCACAAACATTCTCCATCTGCCCTGCACTCCTTCCATTAATCAATTTCTCAACACTTGCTGTTAAGGCCTCCAGTTTACTTTCTAGAGAGGAGCTGGTAATTTCACTAACTTATTTTGTTGATCTTCGCAAGGGCCGGTATTGCTGGCGGGATTCACAAGTTTTTGTGATCAAACTTTTGGCTTGAGCAGTACTATTATCCATGAAGGCTCCACCACTTGCTGAATCAAGTGTCCTCTTTTCTTCTGGTTGTAAACCTTCATAGAAATATTGAATTAAAAGCTCGTCAGAAATTTGATGTTGAGGACATCCCTCACACAATCTTTTAAATCTATTCCAATAGGCAGTCAAAGATTCATCATATTCCTGTTTTATGCCTACAATTTCCTTCCTACCATATGCAATTTTAGATGCTGGAAAATAATTCATCAAAAATACTCTTTGCATACCATCCCATGAAGTAATGGATCTAGGAGTTAAAGTTTTGAACCATGCACTTGCACTTCCAGTTAAAGACCATGAGAAACTAGCAAGTTTAATATATTCTTGTGATACTCCCCTGTTATTGACAGTTTCACTGACTTTTATGAAATCATGCAAAAAGCTATGTGGGTCTTCTCCAAAATCTCCATTAAATTTAGGCAAAAGATTCAGAAAAGATGCCTTCAATTCATAATCAGTAGTAAGTGCAGGCAAGACAATACAAGAGGGTCTATAATTAATAATGGGATTAGTAGACTCCCTAAATGGTCGATCTTGCACTAGAGGTGGAGCTGGATTCTGTCCAATTGGATTAATTCCACGATCTCTTTGTTGATTTCGAATCCAGGCGGTGGGTCATTAACCACAGGTTGCTGGTTTCCAAGGGGAAGATTAGCCATAGGAAGTTCGTCAGAAGAAGAGTCTGATTCATCTGGGTCTTTGATTCTGCTTGTCGCCGTATGGTTGAACGACGTTCCTGGTGTTGAATCAGAATTATTTCCTTGGCCCTTTTCCTTTGTTTCCTTCTTTAACCGCCTTGCTGTTTTCTCAATTTCTGGGTCGAAAACCAAATCTGGATTGGAAGACCTGGACATTAACCAAAAAGCAAATTAACTAATAAGAAAAATAACGTCGTTCCCCGGCAACGGCGCCAAAATTTGGTGTGTCGTTTTATACCAAATTAAATTCTTACTTGAAAGATTAAAATAGTCAAATGGGAGTAAGATCGATCCCACGAGGAACAACGAATTCTCTTAATTAATCAATTTGCAATTGTCACCGTAATTAAAATTAACAAGAGATTAATATGAAGGAAGATAGATAAACTCTCAAATTAATAACAAGAAGAAATTAATATCAAACAAATTATGTATTAAATTACTTTAGCTAAAAGTCTGGCAAGTAAGCAGTCAACACTAATTTCTACAAGTTGATCATTGATGCAATAATTATAATTCCAATTCAATCAGCTAGTTATAAAACACCGAGAATCAGCTCTGACGTGTCCAAATCCCTCCTTACTTATTCGACAATAGACAAGTATCAGCTTAATCTATTGTTTCCCTATTTCTAATATAATTAGGCCGGAATCAGCCGATCATCCAATTCAATATTAGAAAAGCATTAATTTTTAGAAAGACCCAACTATAACAGATTAAATTATGATCAGCATATATTAAATTGTTAACCAATTGTCTCCGTCTACCGAGACAGCAGCTTTGTCACTAATTAATCCTACTAATTCAGTCCAGTGATTTAATTAGAGATTAATTGACTCTACCTAATTTAATTAAAGTTGATCAGGCTTTAATTTAATTAAGTAATAAACGCTATTCATAGAAAACTCTTGGAATTGAATAAAGAATCATGGATTAACACAATTTGATCTCACAACTTAATCGTAATTAGTGTTTCTTACTTACTTTACCAGATAAGAAATTACTCACTACTCATAATTAAAACAAAATAGAACAATAATTGAAAAAGAAATTAAATTAATACTGAAATAGAAAATCAAACCAGTCCGTCATTTGGGCAAACGACGGTACTGCTGTTCTTGATACTCAACAAACTGCAGAAAGCTAAAACCAACCCAGCAACGAATTCTCCTTTTTTTTAGATGTTCAAGATCACCCGTCCCCCCTTTCTATCTATTGTCTACCCATATAAATAGAATAGAATAAACTCATTTTCCTAATCTGACTCAACAAAGAAATCTCCTTCTTTCCAAAAATCAATCAACCAATTGTGGTTGTTACAAATCATCTTCTAAATCAGATTTATCACTTTAGGTAACTGCCAAATCTTCTTCTCTCTCTTGATAGCCTTCCACAAAATCCTCTTGTTGCTCAATTCTTTGATGCCGCAACTTCTCCTTCAAATCTGTCCAAAAATCTCTTAAACACCATCTTTATCTCCACGTCATCTTCCAAGATGGAATTTCCAATTCTGCATAAATAATATCCAATAAACACCTATTCCATCCCACAAAATACAACAAAATGTGCATAAAATTATGAAACATTTTATACCCATGAAAGCCCTATAAATATAGACTTGTGTGAAAAGGAAAAGATGATTGGAATTCTTACCCTATTTTGTTCTATTTTGCTCTACTTTGCTCTCTATCGTTTTGGCACTACTTCATACTTGTTTCATATTTTATAGTTGTAATCTATTAGCATTATAGTAATAGTAACATAATATTATATCTCTACTTAGTAGTAGTGATATTACTTGTTACATAATATAATACTACAAGTTTTGTAGTATTTTTATAATATGTGTATCATTTTATCTAACATTTTATAAGTTTTTGAGATTCTATACCACTTATGCTTCGGAATTCAGTAATCAGAATTTTAGTTTAATTTTTAAAAATTAAATAACTAACTAAAAGAACACTGGTTACATTTATAGACAATGTTATAAGTGATACACCAAGTGATACAAAAAATCCAAAGTTTAATCGATGGTGAATGGTTCTTACTTTTTCAATGGGATAGTCAATATAGCTATATAAGAAACTTGTTAAGTTCAAAAAATAGATTTTATGAGAACCAACTTGGGTTAGTCAAGTTGGCCACTAACACAGTTAGGGTAAGTTCGGGATCAAATCCATAGGGGTAGGTCTTCGGATTAAATCTTATGACATGTTTTAAAAAATTCAAAAGTAATGGTATGCACTATTCTAGCTATGATTAAAGAAAAAATAAAAGATATTTTATGAGTGCGGCGATACATGGTAAAAAAATTTGTCACATGACTTAATAATCATTCTTGTAGTGTTTGTTTTCTGAATAGGTGAGTCAATATGAAAAACTCATTAAGTTCAAAAATATTATAAAATACTACAAAAACTTGTAGTATTATATTATATAACAAATTATTATACAACTGTTAAAAAGTAAAGATATAATGGTATGTTACTACTATTATAAGACTAATATACTATACCTATAAAATATGAAACAAGTGTAAAATAATGCTAAAAAGATAGAGAGAAAAGTAGAACAAAATATAGTAAGAATTCATTTGCATTTTCCTTTCACATAAGCCACTATTTATAGGTTTGGGATACCTTGTAGGTTACAACCTCCTAAATGAGAATTACAAGAGGTACATAAGTTATATAAGTTACAAGGTAGAGAGTGATTATAGGATAATGATGTTATATGAATTATATGAAATAATAAGAGATAACGGGATAGAACATGGGGTATATAAATAGACATTCACAATTTGTTCATAAAACTCACCCTTGGATGTCTATTTTTATGAAAAATACCTCGTTAAAACTTTATTAGAAAAAACCCAGTGGGATAATAATCTAATGAAGAAAAAAGAATATATTTTCACATATGATACTGCCTCGTTAAAAAACTCACCAAGAAAAACCCTATGGGAAAAAAACTTTGTTAAGAAAAAAAGAGTACAGCGTGTAATTACTTCCCGTATTGAGCACATTTGATGAGTACAGTCGTATACGCTCCAATTTTACCCTAAACTACTGTAGTAGGGTGTGAGAGGGATCGTATCCATAGGAAAGGGGGTGGATTCTCGATTTCAGAATTTGTTCACAAAATGTCACAAAAGAACTAGATTAAAGAAACAAGCTCAACAAATAAAGTGTAAAAATAGGAAGAGAATGGATGTTCTAGAGTTCTTCCACCGAATGAATGCACATTAGACTACTCAAATACAATGCAATTGACACTCAAGCAAAACAGAGAGGAGATCAAGTTGCTTGGGAGCCTAGAATTCCATCAGCATGGCGACCGCATGTCATCCTACACTCCCTGACACCACTCTTTCCCATGGCGAGGCCTAAGAGTGATGGTTGGAACCCGCAATATCTCAACTTCTCAAGACTCACTACTCTAGCATGCAATTCCTAAGGTCTTCCCATGGCGAGGCCTGACCTAGGTTCGTTTGTCTTCGTTAGCCTTTTCTCACTCTATTCTAAGGTTTCAATGAACTTCCACCGGCATGGCGACCGCATATCAGATCATGATCAAACAAAGCAAGTGAGAAGACTCATTTATCTATGTTTTCATTTCATGCATTCTTACTCATATTGGTGAATCGAACCTCAACTCAGCATGGCGACCACAATCGAAGCACAACTCAATCAATATTAGTGCGAATTTATGAAACTTCATAAGATTTATGCATTAATTCCATGTATGATTTCATTCTTTATGGATAATGCCAAATGCAAAGCCTTACGTAGTCTAATTACACATTTATAAGGTTAGAACCCTAGAACATCACCTATCTAGCTACAGAACTCCATTCTCCATTCTCAATCATCAATTTGCAACTTGAAACAGTTTATTTTCATTAAATGGAAAGAGTTTACCAATTGAATTGCTTCAAGAGCTTCCAATTCACAAAAGAATCGTGAATTTCCTCCTTAATTGAGAAGAGATTTACAATGATCGGACCAAATTCGCGATCGGAATAAAAAACGGAGTTCTATTTCTAGAGAGATAAAATCCCGCTCCCTAAATCAAAAATCTATTACAAGTCTAGAAGTGTCTAATCCCCTAAAATGCTGACTAAATCCTCTATATATAGAGGTTACAAAAAACGTAAACAATACACAAACGTGAAATGACTACATTATTACAGAAATGCCACTGCATTTACAAATGGTCCACAAGTCAGCTCGCACAATGCATCACACCACGCTTTTGAGCCTTAGATCTCTACGCCTTTGTTCCTCATCAGCACGTCTCCTAGCCTCCATTGATCACGGCTCCAAGGTCCCTGCACAAGAAATACAATTCTAAACTTAGCCAAATTTCTTCAGTTGAACTTCACAACTCAACTGCGATGCATTGTAGCGATGTATCGTAGCACAAAAATCCTTTCACTACGATGCATCGTGACGATGCATCGTGGTGTAACCACTATAAGGGCGATGCATCGCTACGATGCATGGCAACACAAAAAGATTTCATGGCGATGCATCGATGTGTTAGTGTGTGTGTTCAAAATGTAGTGAAGAGTGTGAAGAGTGTTGTGAGCTATGTAGACTAAGAGTGTTATGAGTGTTGTGAAGAGTGTTATGAGCTTCGCATGAAAGAGTTGTGCAAGAGAGTGCGCAAAGTGATGCTTGTGAAGTGTGTGAAGTTGTAGCTATGAAATGCATGTGTGAGCCTAAGTGTAGCTAGGAGTGTTGTGAGCTTCGCATGAAAGAAGGTGTTGTGCGAGAGAGTACGCAAAGTGATGCTTGTGAAGTTGTAGCTGTGAAATGCATGTGTGAGCCTAAGTGTAGCTAGGAGTGTTGTGAGGTGTGTGCTATAGTGTGCATGTTGTGTGGTGGAATGTACATGGCTGAGAGCATGTGTGCATGTTGTGTAGTGGAATACCAAAGTTAAGTGCATGTGTTATGCGCATGTGGTGTAGCAAAAAATGTGCACAAAAATGTAGTAAGAGTGGGCATGTGTTGCTAAAGTTGTGTGCATGAAGTGTGTTCTTGGAGCATAAGTTGTGCATGAAGAGTGTGCTGTGATGAGCATGTGTGTGCACAAGTGATGCTGTGAAGTGCCTAAGTGTGTGCATGAAGTGCTGTGATGTGCAACAAGTAGTGCATGTAATGTGCAGCAACTATGTGTAAACAAGTGCACAAGTGTGCTGCAAGTGAGTGCAAGTGATGTGCTGAAGTTGTGTTCTGTGTTGTGCATGTGTGTGCACAAGTGTGTGTGGGGATGGCAGCAAGAGTGCAACAGCTTGTGCGGCGATGTTGTGAGTGTGTGCACAAGTAATGCTACGATGTGAGTGAGTGTGTGCACAAGCAATGCTATGATGTGAATTTGGGCTGCGACGTGATTTCAATTTGTGCTGCGATGTCAGTTGCAAGTTCTGAAAATAGCAAACCGTCTCCTTGTGACCAAACTTTTGCCCTGATGCATTATGAATTTGGACAAACGTAAAACATGAAAGTTGTAGCCTCAAGTCTTAGCTTTCTACAGCCTTTTGAATCACCCAATTCAGAGCTTGGGCGAGAAAGTTAAGGCAAAAATACTGACGTGCGAAGAAAACAGATTTCACGGCGATGCATCGTGGCCCCAAGTCTTAGCTTTCTACAGCCTTTTGAATCACCCAATTCAGAGCTCGGTGTAGAAAGTTAAGTCCAAAATACTGACATGCGGTGAGAAGGAATTTCATGGCGATGCATCGCCGTGAAATCTGTTTTCATGGCGACGCATCGCTACGATGCATCGCCGGTTTTCACTTCCGAATTAGAGCTTGGGGTCAGCATAAGATTTGTATATCTTTCTCTTGGCTTTCCATAGGTTCAAGAATCAGCATCATTGGAGGTATGGAGCTCAAGATATTAACATTCTACCAAACTGTGGCAGTGAGCTCAACAATGGAAAACTGAAGTAGCAATTAAAAAGAGAATTGGAAGAAAGTTAAAACATATGAATTGTAGTACACTCAAAGAGATTTCCATAACATCCAAGATCTCATCATTTGATTAGTATTGAGAAAGATACACTCAAATGAAGTACACCAACTATTCTGCCCAAACACAAAAACAAGCATATTAAGGCACTCTTTCAAGCCTTTTTGCATATTTTCTTGTTCCTTAACTTAAAACACCCATTTGTCTCATTTAATCACATTCTTGGTCTTTTTCTTCATTTTAACGCATCAAGTTGTAAACCATATAAAGGCACAACATGACACAAAACACTACACAATTGCATGAAAAACAAGGCAAAAGCTAATTGAAATAACATATATAAGTTGAACCAACTTATCAACATTATTTGATATCTTTCAATCGACACATTTCGATCTTATAAACCAAATTTTCAAATGTTGAAGTCAGTAATGATTTGATGAATATTTCTACCAAATTGTCACTTGAACAAATTTATTGAACGCAAATTTCACCATTCTTCTAAAGATCATGGGTGAAAAAGAATTTTGTGAAATATGTTTTGTTCTATCGTCATTGATGTATCCATCCTTTAATTGAGCAATGTATTCAGCATTATCTTTGAACAAAATAGTGGGGACTTTCTTGTCCAAATGCAAACCACATGTTCCTTGAATATGATGGATCACTGATCTCAACAAAAAATACTCCCGACTTGCTTCATAAATTGCCAATATTTCAGCATGACTTGAAGAAGTGGTAGTTATAGTTTGTTTCATAGGACGCTAAGAAATAATTGTACCACAACATGTGAACATAAAGCCCATTTGTGAACGAGCATGATAAGGATCGGATAAGCATTTACATAACCTATTAGATCAAACTTGATTGCCTTAAACTAATGAAGACACATATCTATCGTACCTTAAAGGTAACAAAATATATGTTTTATACCATTTTAATGCCTTCGTGTAGTTGAAGAACTATATCTTGCTAGTAGATTTACTGCAATGATATATCATGACGTGTATGGCTAGTAAGAAACATTAATGCTCCAATAACACTAAGATATGGTACTTCTAGACCAAGTAATTCTTCATCATTTTCACGAGGCCGGAAAGGATTTTTATACACATCAAGTGATCTTACAACCATCAACATGCTCAAAAGATGTGCTTTATCCATATAGAATTGTTTAAGCACTTTAGTTGTATAACCTAACTAATGCAAAAATATGGCTTTTTCAAAGTGCTCAATTTGCAATCCAAGACAAAATTTTGTATTTCCAAGGATTTTCATTTCAAATTCTTGTTTCAAAGAGTTAACATCTTTTGCAAACTCTTCAGGAGTTCCAATAATATTTAAATCATCAACATAAATTGCAATGATTGCAAACTCTAATGCAGATCTCTTAATAAAAATACATGGACAAATGGGAACATTCATATAGCCTTGTTTCATCAAATATTTATTAAAGCGATTATACCACATGAATTCAACTTATTTTAATCCATACAAGAATCTACAAAATTTAATTGAATAAAGTTCTCATGAACTGGAATCATGTTTCTCAGGCAATTTGAATCCTTAGGGATTTTCATATAAATATCATTATCAAGAGAGCTGTACAAATAGGCTATTACAACATCTTTTAAATGCATTTCAAGTCGTTCATTTACTACTAGATTAATCAAATAATGAAAAGTTATTGCATCAATTACGGGCGAATATCTAGTATATGATAAATGCCTTGTGCAAGAAGTCGTACCTTATACCTCACAATTTCATTTTTCTCATTTTTTTTAACAAAGATCAAATTATAACCTACTGGCTGCACATCTTCAGGTGTGCGTATTATTGGTCCAAACACTTTATGTTTTGCGAGGGAGTCCAACTCCGCTTAAATACATCCTTATATTTTGGCCAATCGTTTCTATGTCTCCATTCATCCACAGACTTTGTTTTATGATTCTCTCATTTTCATTCATGATTGTAATTGATGTCGCATAGGTAAATTTATCATTGACATTGGTTGTATATCGGTTCCATCTTTTTCTAATCATGTCATAATTTATTGAGATCTTATGATTATCAGAATTTTCAGGTATTTGAACTTCTTCTAGAAGTTCATTATCTATCATGTTGGAAAACTCTTCAAGAGATTTCATTTTTGAAAATTATTCTGGAATCTCAATCACTTCGATTTTGCCATCATTATTATTTGCTCATTTTCTCTTCCTAGTCTTTGGAACGGATTGGTTTACCACGTTTCATGGGTGCCTTTAATTGATTACTAGTGATAGAAGGTCATTCAGGGACATTATTTCGAATTAGAGCATTAACAGTCGATATATGTGACTTAATCACATGTTCTGGGACAATAATGACATATAACAATTGATTTTCTAAACATTGCAAATAAATTATCTTTTAAATTTTCAATTCACATTGATTTGTACGAGGATCAAAATAAGATAGTTATAATTCATTCCAACTAAGTTTTTTAGCCAACCATTTATTTTCTCCTCCTAATGTTGGGAAACCTAATTCATCAAAATAACAATTAGCAAAGCGAGTTGTAAATAAATCTCCAGTTGTTGGTTCAAGATATTTTATTATAGATGGAGACTCATACCCAACATATATTCCCAACCTCCTTTGAGGTCCCATCTTTGTGCGTTGTGGTGGAGTATTGAGTAAAACATGTATTGACTAAACGTCATTCTTTTCTTAAACATTTTGCCTTGTTCATGCTTTTTAGGGTATTTATGTAGCGCTTCTTTTAATTTGTAGGATTTTTCATAATGGAGAGCTCAAATAATGAAAATTACTTCTTTTAGAGACAAATGGTGCAAAAATAATGAAAAAGTCAAGAAAGTCAACCAAAGTCAAATGGAGAAGTCAAAGGGGAGTACTTGGAGATGGCCCCAAGGTTGAACATGGAGCACAAGATATCTATGGCATGGAATGACAGAAAAATGGCTGTGTGTTCGGGAAAGTTAAAGAGTTGGGACCAAGAGCATGGAAAAAGGTTGGAACTTAACCTTACGTTAGGACTTGGAACATTGGTCTTCACCTTAACCCTAGAACCCTAGAACCCTTGACGATGATTAGGAACCTAACTCTAAACCTAAGGGGTTAACACCTCACTACTTTTGACCATAACATGATTTGATACTTAACCTTAGACATATAGCCTCACTAACCCTAGACAGTAGACTAACCCTAGGACATTTGCACATATAAAACCTAACATCAAGGCAAGCTTGTCCGTGACATTGTCACTGCCAACTTAGCCTTGAAACCTAGACTTAGGTTTTTTTGGCCATGACATCTACACGTATTACCTCTCTCCTTCACAAGTTGGCCGTGGTAAATGTTGCTGGTAACCAACACATACACACACATATACACACACTCATAACTTTGTTTTCTTTTTCGTCTCCAATACCTCACACTATCTTACCTTAGGAATGTATTAGCTATAGTTAGGTACTTAAGTTAACACATTCATCTCATGATACATTGCATACATAACATCATACACAATACACTTTGGCCATAACATTTGTCACTACCAAAATACACTTAAACCCTAAACACACACAAAAACATCATATTTTAGCCATGACATTTGTCAAGACCAAAACCCTCACAAACTCTCTCAACCCTCTAAAACCCTATATATTTTTCATGGCCAAAACACTCTTTTTTTTAAATTTGGCATAACCTCTTTTTGAGGTGGGTCGCCACTTCCTATTTTATTAAAAATCTTGGTGGGTGATAGACATGCCCTAATACCACCCTTACATATGTAGTTTGTTTTGATTCTAGTTCCATTTACATGCCTATAGCCTAATGGAACCAAATTCAAAAGGAGTTCAAAAAGGAAACTTGGAGTACTTCCTCAATTTACAATTAAGCTAATTAACCCTAGTTTATACCTAACAGTGCAAAATGCTCCTTTAATCACAAGGAGTGACAAAAGGTCCCTAGTGCTTGGGACTTTATATTCTCCTACCCTGTATCTCAGATTCTTCTTGACAGTTTGGATTTTTAGGGCCTTGAGGATAGTTTTTGTATATGTAGCACTGTAGCAAGACTTGCCAAATACCCTGTTCAGAGCGTTATGCTATTCTAATTCCATGTTCTTTGACTCCACTGGCAATTTAACTAGAATTTCCCTAGGTCTGATTGTTCAGCGCATGTGTCTCCTCATTTTGAAAACAGAATTGACATATAGTTGGGCCAATGAAATTTAGTTTGTGCAGTGTTTCTCCTAAAGGGATTTTGCCCAATAACATGCTATACATAAAAAAGGATATCTTCAGCGACATTTGGGGCAGCCTCATCTTCTGCCATTCGAGAATACACTATTTCCTTCTTCTGATTTTTTCGAATGCAGACTTGAAGGAGAACTCCCCACTCTAGCATAGCAACCATTTCAGTTGATCTTTCCCCTCATGGATGATTGGAGGGTTTTTGGATAGCCTAGTTTTTAGGTCTCCCTACAGTTATGATGTTTTGTTCATGTCCCATCTCCCATTACTGATATAGTCTCTCAGATTTAGATTGTCAGGGGCATTGTTCTCTATTATCAACCTTCCACTTCCTGCCCAATTATCAAACCACATGTGACATTTCCCCTCTCCCACTTTGACAATAATGAACTTCTCTGTTGCAGCTGCATGCTTTATCATTCTCCTCAATGTATGTGAATCACCCCTATATAGGCTCACTTGTGATGGGTACAAAGAGTCAGCATACTTGTGGTGCATAAATTCAGCCCATAATGTCTCACGTTCTCGGAATCTCCACCACAGTTTCATGCTTTGTGCCGCTATAATGTCTTCAAATGCCCTGAACCCTGTTCCCCCTTCTTCTACTAGGTAGCACAGCTTTTCCCATTTGATCCAATGATAGCTCCTCTGCTCCTTAGTCTTTTGCCACAGAAAGTTTGCATAGACTGCCTCTAGCTGATTAAGGACGCACTTTGGTGGACATATTGCCATTGTAGTTAGAGTGACATAGTTGAGAGCACACTCTTGATTAAAGTGATTCTCCCTCATTTGGACAGAAAACTCGTGTTCTATGCGCCTGTTTTGTTCCTCACTTTTTGAATGATCCCTCCAAATTGTTTGGCTTTAAGCTTCCTATAGTGTAGTGGGATTCCCAGATAAGTAATTGGCCATTCACCTTTCTGAAAATTGGTTGCTCTTTTCAATTGATACTTCTTGTGGCCAGCTAGCTTTTGATGGCACAAATAGCAACTCTTCTCCACGTTTATTTTCTGGCCTGACACAACCTGGTAATGGTCCAGTTCTTCTATCAACCGATCAAGGGATTGCTGAGTAGCTGCTGTGAAAATGATTACATCGTCCGCATAAGCTAAGTGTGAGACTTTCGGGCAGTTTCTTGGAACACAAAAAGCTGGAACTTGCTCCATAGACCTGTTCAAAATTCTAGACAAATAATCAGCGCCAATTATAAACAAGAATAGAGAGAGTGGGTCACCTTGTCTAAGGCCTCTAGTAGTATTCAACCATCCTTGTGGGGAGCTATTGATAAGTATACACATCCACACGTTCGAAATTAACCTCCAAACGGTATCAATAAAACTTTCTCCAAAGCCAAAATTCCTCAACATTTGCAACAAAAATGGCCAATGTACTCTGTCATACGCTTTCTCCATATCTAATTTGATTGCGACGTTCCCATTTTTGTTTTTGTTTGCCATGGAGGTCATTAACTCACTATCCAGCAAATAGTTGTCTAATATCTCTCTCCCTTGCACAAATCCACTCTGATTTCCTCTAATTATGCCAGGCAGGATCTCACTTAATCTCTTTGCTATTAGCTTGGCTAGTACTTTATTCGCATAGTTATATAGGCTGATTGGTCTAAAGTTAGAAAAGGATGAGGGGTTTGGTATTTTAGGGATAAGGACAATCCAAGTGGCTGAAATAGCTGTTGGGATTAATTGCTCATTGAGAAAGCTAGTCACAGCAAGTAGAAGGTCTTCCTTAATGATATCCCATGCCACCCTAAAGAAATATCCATTGAAGCCATCTGGACCCAGGGCACTATCTTCCCCCAATGAGAAAACTGTATCCTTTAGTTCTTCCATGGTGGGATCTTTCATCAGTTCTTCATTCCATTCAGGAGCCATCAGGTTTGGAACTACTCCTGGCCTCATATGATCTGACGTCAGTTCAGCTGAATATAAATTGGAGAAGTGATTTATAGCCTCTATTCCAATTTCCTTGTCCCCCTCTTCCCACTTTCCCATTCTCCCTCTTATCCTGTTTATGAAATTTCTGGCTTGCATCTGTTTCATGGTGGCATGAAAAAATGCGGTGTTTCTATCCCCTTCCGCAATCTATTTTGCATTTACCTTTTGAGCCCAAAATCTCTCATCCCTAATTGTGGCCAGATTGAGCTTAGCTGCAGCTTCATTTACTGTTTCCCTAGGTAGCGGATTAACAGCTTCCTCATTTTCCACAGCCTCCATGTGTTGTTCTGCTATCTATGCTGCTGACAATATATTTCCAAAAGTCTCCTTGTTCCACTGTTTTAATGCTGTTTTGGTATTCTTCAACTTTTCTGCTAACACTCTCAAAGGACTGCCCCTCACAGGTGATTTCCATGCTTTTTCCACTACCTTCAATAGGTCAGTATGTTGTACCCAAAAATTTTGAAATCTGAAAGACTTTGGTTCAGATTCTCTTTTTACTCCCAGCTGGATAATTAGTGGGGCATGGTCTGAGGGAGCTCTGACTGCATGTTGCACAGAAATCTGAACCTTGAGACTCATGAATTGAGGATTGACTAAGCATCTATCCAAGTGTTTCCATACTCTTGCCGTCCCTTTCCTGTTGTTGCACCAAATTTACAGAGAGCCTGAAAACTGAGGTTCCACTAACTCCATTTTGTCAGCAAATTCTGTGAGTTTAAATGTGTCTTTCATCCCAACTGGCTTTCCACCTTTTTTATCTAATGCCTGGACAATGCAATTCCAGTCACCCCACACCATCCATGGTTCTTTAAGTTGCCCATACCTTGCGAGGGATGACCACATAAGTTCTCTACCTTGAACAGTAGATTTCGCATAAACTGTTGACACAATCACATCTTCATGCATTTTAGGGTGGCTCACCTTACAGGTAATGTGTTGATCTGTGATCTCTACCACTTGACATACAAAAGGCCTTATAACAAATAACCAAAGCTTACACACCTCATTAGAAATACATATATCAAAATTTAGTTTTTTCCTGATTTTCTCCATCAAATTAGGTCCTGCAAAAGGCTCTGCAATTGTAGAAAATTAACCTGATTTTTCTTTATTATTTTTTTCAGTCTATGTAGTTTACCTTTTCCCAGCACTCCTCTAATATTCCAGTATATAGACTTAATCATTGGGTTACCTGCCTGGAGCCAGTCTTTGCATCATTTGATCGGAGATTCATATTAGCGTCTGGTTTGGCCCTTGCCTTACTGCTTGTAGTTGGATGTTTTCTTCCTACTTTAATAGTCTTCTGTATTAACTTTGTCGTCGTCTCTTTCCCCACTGTAAGGCTCTGAAATTCCTTCTCCACTGTTATCATGTTTTCGCCTTCTGAGTTGGTAGTTATCTCCTGCAAATCAAAGACAGAGTCAGATTTATGCATTCTTGTTAGTTGAAGACTTTTAGTTAAACAAACGGCCTAATTTAAAGAGTGATGTGTGTCCTGTCCCTTCTCAGCTGGAGTAGTTTGATCAGGGATCTCTTGTTGAACTGGGCTCATTTCCTCATTCTCTTCGCCTTCCACCACAGGAACAAAGACTCGCTTAGTTGAGGGGACCAACTCTGAAACATTTTGGATTCCTTGGTCTGTATTAGAGGTCTCAGCTTGTCCTTTACTCATTTGTCCATCAAATTTCTCTACTTGTTTCCTTTTTGCTTCGTCGATTAACACCTGTGTTAATACAGGGGGGTGGCTATTCGTCGCTGCAGTTTCCTGTTGTGGCTTATCTATTGGGGGAACCACTTCTAGCTCCTCTTCTAACAAAGTCTCCATCTGCTTTATCCCCTAAGTGGGACTTATGTCTCCCATTGCTAGGGGTTTGCTGCTATGTTCCTCCGCTGGATAGCTAATATTAACCCCTTCTTCACCTTGCATCGTATCTGTTACTCTGTTTTTCCTAGCCTGTTCCTTCTCTATCGCAGTGTTCCTTGTTTGATTGGAATTATTAGCCTCATTTTGCATCGTACCTGTTACTCCATTTTTCCCAACCTGTTCCCTCTCTACCTCAGTGTTTCTTGTTTGATTGGAATCATTAGCCTCCTGCCCTTTTCCTGTCTGCTTATCCAGGTCAGTCTCCTTAGTGGACATCTCCAGAATAGGTGGGGTGCTAGTAAAATACACCGGGCCTCTATGCATATCCTGATTAGGAGTAAGCCTTGAAGGGCCTGCAATTATTGAGGATTCAGGTATATCCTCCTACAGGCGGGCACTCCCTTCCTCGATAATCATAGTATCTTTGCTATTTGACTTCTAAGCATTTTCTGTTCCTCCTAGTTGGTTTTCTTTATTGCTATTGAGGATGTTCCCCTTCTCCTGCTAACTAGTGTCCATTCTTGAGGCTTTTGTCTTTGCCCATTTCCTTCTGAATTTACTGCTTTATTTTCACTTGGTTTAAACGTCTTTCCAGCTTGCTTCTGCTGATTGCAGTCCTTCAGTTCATGGCCTAATTTTTTGCATTTAACATAGTACTGGGGCTTGTCTTCGGTTTCAATTTTTTACCATCTTCCATGCTCACTGCTTCCAATCCAAATTCGAGCTGGTATTTCCTTGGTGACATCCATCTTGATGCATACCTATGCTTTACGTGGCCTTGAGAGATTTGTTGCTGAAGCGGTTGCTGCATCAAGTTTAAGGGGCCTCCCAGCTGCAAATGCTAGGGCATACAAGTGCTCCTTGTTAAAGAAGTGAAGTTGCAACAATGGGAATCGAATCCATACAGGAGCTATTGAGGGCTCAATTGTTGGATCAAAATCTCTAGTCCACTTAAAGATCCGAGTAGGGTATCCATTGAAGTGCCAGACCTTCCTTAACCAGAACCTCTGAAAATCCTGTTCTTTATCAAATTTGAACAGCACATGTTAGTGTCCAGTAGTCCGACATGGCATTCTCCTAAGAATGCCGCTGCCAGCACCTCTTTCCATAGTATCTGCATCGATGGACGTCCCAGGAGAATTTCCCTACCAATGTCCATTTGTATGTTTCAGCTAGTTTATCCTCTTTTTCCTCGGAGAGAATGAGGGCCGGTTCACCTTTGTGAAGAGATAATGGGATTTTGTTCTTCAGAGAAGCAAACGAGATGGATTTATCATGGTTGGATTCCGCCTCTTTCCCTAATGCATGGAGGAGGGTTGCCCCCCTCCTCCATATGCGGCGGTTTTGGGTGGGAACAGGTCTCAAAGTTTAGCCGTTAGATAGTTAGGAATGTAACGGTAGTGTAATGTCTCCTGGTCAATGTTAATTCTACAGTCAGCAGCGTTCACAAAGTCTAGAGAGAAGTGAGAGCATAACATGAATTCTAGAGTGGCCAAAACACTCTTAAAACCTCATATTTTCACTTCTCACACACTTTACTTACATGTCACAGCCAAAGTACTCTTCTCCCTCTATACTCGCACATGTGAAACACACTAAGACTAGGGTAAAAGCACACATTTGATGTGACATTTGTCATGTCCAAGAAACTTACACTTTCATACTTTGCACACAATTTGCATCTTAAACTAGGTTCATGCATATATTGGCCATAACAAATTTATCTTACATTTGTAGACACATTAAACTTAGATAAGGCATGCATGCGTATGTTGGTCGTGACATTTGTCACTGCATACCAACACTATGTTAGTTTTTTTCTTTGTTTTCTTTGTGTTTTGGTCGTGACAAATGTCACAACCAATTTTGTCTCTCACCTCATTTCATGCATTCTTAGGTCTTAGTTCGACCTAGGCATTTCCCTACTAACCTAGTGTTATGCCATGTTGCAGTCTCCAACCAACCAAAACACAACACTAGGACACAAACCAAGCCATGTCACTCCACCAACCTTAGTTAGAACCTTTAATCCTAGTTAAGTTCAAGTTAGGTTAAAAAAAGTTCAAGTTAGGTCTAGTTTGAAAAGTGACCTCTAGTTAACACTAGTTGACTCTTTTTTGATCTAGTTAACCATAGTTTGACTAGATAGGCTAGAGTTGATTAGGTTTTCCAAAGTTTGACCTGATTTTGATCAACTTTGACCCGACCAACCTCAAACCCTAGTTAAAGCCCTTTAAATCCTAGTTTAGCTAGTTTGACATAGTCTAACGAGGTTTGACTAGTTTAAACTAGTTTCACTTAGTCAACCATAATTTGACTGAGTTTGACTTAGTCAAACTTTGGTAAACTAACTTTAACTAGTTAACTAGTTTGACTGGGTTTGATTAGTTTGACCAAGTTAACCCTAGTTTGACCACTTTGACCATTTTTTACCATAGATCACCATAGTTTAACCATGAATCCCAGTTAAACCTAGAAACCTTAGAGTTATTCCTAGCCTCACATTTAGGAAAAACCATGAACCTTTAGAGACTAAACCAAGATCTAACCTTGATTCACATAATTGGTTCTATATATTTAAGTCTTCGTTCATAATAAAGTACTCTTAACACACCATCCATTGGAGAGTTTATACAAAGTGCTATATCTGGACCCACACTTGGAGCTAAATATAAATATTTGAAGACAAACTCTCAAGGAACCATTTTGTGAATTCTCAAAGTATAATTCATATGAATATCTTGCAATGAGAAGATTCTTTAACTTTCATGCAACAAAGGTACATTGCTTGGATTCAAATCATAAGAGCTTCCTTTAAGCCAATGGATTTCATTTCGTAGAGTTAAAGAATTGTACTAGTATAAATAGATAGGACCTTTAGAGAGTAAAAAAGAGGCTTTTCCCCATTTGGAGATCTTCGTCTCCTTCTTTTCATCTTCTTTACTAGTTCTAGATATTTTCCCAATGAAGTCACTCTATATGAGTGGCTAAATAATTTTGTTCTTAGATTATAGTGAAGGAACCCTGAAATCTTTTTTGTACGTGAACGATTATGCGTGAGTTTAATTGAATCATTAATTGAAGTTACTTACATCTTTATGATAATTGTGAAATATGCTTTTGTGTGCAAGGATATAGTTTCGTTTCAATTGAATTAATTACCATAGATTTCTTTGCCAGAGCAAGGAAAGATATCATTGATGAATTTGATTATTCTTAACTTGATTAAGAGAGTTAAGTTTTTAGTTCTTACCGGACCAAGGAGGAGCTAAGCTAACGGGTTACAATTTTGAATTATTAAATGATTATTTGTGGTCAATTAAGTTGTATTGTTTGAAACTTGCAATGTGAAAACCCTAAACCCTATATGAATAATGTGAAAATAATTGGTATTGGAAGTGACGTCTAGGATACCATAGGAATAGAAATGAGGAGCATTATTACATGTCTAGCTTGATCAAAGTCAAGTTTAGAAGGACCCCAAGGTGGAAAATATCGAACGTGGAAGAGAATGCCTTAAACAAGAAATTGGAAATGCCTTTTGATCACCCATCTAGGCAAAAATAAGTTCTGAGTATTCAACTAGGAGAGTTAAACTTCCAAAACTTGGTTTTGGCAAAACAGGGGCCGCCTAGGTGGTACTCATTTTTATTCTATCGCCTAAACAGAATGCCTAGGCAGACTTTTAGAATCACCTTTTGTAAGTTGAAGTTTTTGTTTATCTTGCTGATACGATGACTAGATGTTGTTGTTTCGATACCCTTGAGCATAATGATGGAAAGGTATGTATATTAAAGGGTAATATAGGGAGTGATGAAACCATTTTAACAATTGGTGAAGGGATTTGGTGAAACCACCCAATCACCTTAGGGTTAAAACAAGAATTGAAGATGAGTTGCTAACTTGAGTAACTATGGCTACCATAACTTGATCACCTAAGTTAATCATCCCTTAGCCATTAAAAAAATTATTTGAGGTTTCAAAACAAACAAACCAAAGCCTACCCCACCTTATCTCAAGAGCAACTAATAGAAACCAAAAGGGGAAGAAACAAAAAGTTGTAACTTTGGCATGATGTATGCTAGGGTTTTTATAGGTTTTGATTGGATATCAAGAAATACATAATAAACATTATCTTGTAGGGTTTGAGGTGTCTTAGGGAAAAAAATTTAATTAGGAAACAAGACACCTTGCAAGAGCAACTAATCAAGGGAAAACATGAGTCATAAGTTTGAACTTTGGTGTCCTGAGTTTAAGGTTTCCATTTACTTATTTTTGAAAGATACCAAATGCCTCTTCTTAAGGCCTTAGAGGTACCCTAATGAGGTATAAAATAGGGGCATAATATGCCAAGATATGAAGCTGGATAAAGCATTACAAGGCCAAGAAAATGAGGAGTCATTAGGGCTAGGGTTAAGTGGACAACCTAGGATTGTAACAAGTGTTAGGACTATTAATTGTTTTGAGAGTATTGATTCGCAATTTTGGGTAGCTGTTTAGCTCTATAAATACCTCTCCTTGATCTGAAAACATTTTTCTTTGCAAGGAAATACACCAACACAACAAAGTTACACTCAGAAACTAAAGAAAAAGCAAGAGTGAAAAAGAGAAAAGCCTAAAAGAGGAGTTGTAAGTAGAGCAACATTTTGTCAAGTTTAGCAAGGGTTATTATTTTTGTAAACCTCAATTTAGAAAGTTCTCACATATACCAAGAAGGTGTGCGGTGTGTGTGTTAGTGAAATCATAGGAATCTTCAACCTTACAACAAAACCATAAGTGCCTTAATATGTCCTTAAGTGCTAAGCTTTGCTATATATGTGGTTGCTTGCTTTTCTTTGCATCTTGGATAATGTTTTACATCTTTAAATCCATTTTGGCATGGGGTTTTGAAAGGGAAACTCGTTTTCCATTATTACTCTTCCTAGGCCTAAAAGGTTAAGGATGGAAGTTTAAATTGTTTTGTAATATTCCTTGATTTTGCCTTAAAAGCCTAGCTTGGCTAGGGATGTTCCTTTACTTTACATGCCTTATATATGCCAAGTGCTTAAAGAAAGTTTTTCAAATTATTTTCAAAGACAATATCTTAGTTTTAGTTCCAATAAGAAGCACACACACTTCTGCACCTTTAACACTCTAATTTGTGCAATAAAGAACATGTTTGTGCTAATGAGTATGTGATATAAGACTATTTGCAAGAATACGTGATTGTGTATTTGTGCTTGTTGGGCCCTAGTTGATATCAGGAGTGGGGTTTGTCAAGACAGCATAGGCCGACGACTACCTTTTGACTATAACAACATTCAAGCTTTCCCGAAGAGTTAGAGAGGTTCTAACTCTAAAGAAAAGTAGATCTTTTCTGTGTTCGGTGATCACCCAGGGTCACCATGGCTTGTGGAGCCACTGTATCTGTGTGTTGGTTAAGGTAGCTTCAAGTTACATACATGTCGAGAGTTATATGATTCGTAATGGATGGCTAGGCCATTCCCAATCTCGATAATATATATGTGTGTCTGGCTTTAGCATGTGAGAAGTCGTGTTATTTGTTTAAAGAGCTCACACCACTTGTTTTGATGCTTTTAAAGTGTTCCCCTTTAATCCCTTATTGGGCAAAAGCTCACCCCATTTTCTCAAAAGTTTTAGCTAACTTGGCTGGAGTGGACCCAAAAATGATAAACCGGCACTATAGAGCATGGTTTCTTTTGTAATAGAATAGGATTTATACGTCTATGGATAACTTTAAGATTCAAGATTCCATGTTTTGGATTGTATAAGAGTTAGTGTGTGTGCTTGTACATACTCAGATTTTGGGCCTTGTTTAGGACATGTAAATGTTTTGCACGACACCCTTTTCCCATGGTTTGGTCTCCAGGACATGGGGCACCACAAGTGATATCAAAGCCCTATAAGTATGTACAAGTTAAGAAAATTATAAATTTAATATTTTTTATTTGTTCAGGGTTATAATTAAGTTACTTTGATGATATTAGGATATGGCAGATGAAACGAGAGTGTCTGGTTTTGCCCTAGACTCTTAACAGGGTTATAATTAAATTACTTAAATTTAATGTTTAAGTTACTTATTAAACATTTGATCCTAGACTCTCAACAGGAAGACCATGCTATTGTGGAAGGTTCTACTCTCAACTACCTCGTGAGATGTGAGTGTCTGGTTTTGCCCCAAGATACACGTCATCTTTTGTTTCTTTGGTAAACCAGTTTCTTACCCCTGATGCGTAGACAACAGAAGTAAGGGTCGAATCCAATGAGGATGGCACAGTGACAATCAGATTTTATGATTAATTATCAAATGGCGAGGATGATAGCAAATCATGTTGCTATGCTAAATCCGAGAAGTTTAAAATTGTTTAGCCTATGTGTTTGTGATGAATCTCATGTATAGAGGCCTGTGATATAATCAAGCCTCAAATTTGATCCCATAGAGGTATGAGAATCCAATTAGGATTAACAATGCCAAATACATCAAGAGACGTCAAAAATCAAATGTTTTGAGATTCTGCCACGTTTTGGTATTCTTGAGATATCGCTCTCATATAAACTCAGAATTCAGTGCTTCCAGTGGCCTTGGAAAGAAATAGAGCTACAACTTTTATGTTTCTGGTTTTCTGAGATTCTATCTATATCATAGTGAAATGAGGCTAATAAAATGAATGTCTTGACGTCAGTAGACCACTGTCACGAATTTCAGGATTTTTGCATTTTCATTAAGTTTTAGGAATTTTAGTTTTGCATGGTTAATAATCCTTGTATGGAATTAATATGTATTTTATTTAGTTATTATTAATTTTTTATGATATCTCTTTTAGGAAAGTTTCAAAGAGATTTATTTGGGTCCAATTTGTTTACATATAGGAAGTTTCCTAATTTTGATTAGCTAGTTGTTAGTTTCCTTTTCTAATTAGATTTCTTGTCTAGCATGGTAGGGTTTAAGCTTTGTAGCCTATTTATAGGCCTTAAATTCATTTTTAAAGATTGAAGAATTTGAAGAAGTCGTTTCTTGATATTCTTTGAGGTGTGTGCTAAAGAAAACCCTTGTTTAGGCATAACCCTAAATTAGTTTAATTAATTTTTGGGCGAAACCTTAAAATTGATCTTTGTTCTTAATTGAGAACAAGCCGGGTAATTTGATTAATTCAAGAGTTCTTGAATTAATTTTAAACAAGCTGAAAAGGAGCGAGGAGTTCCAAGATTAGTTTTTAATTATAAACCATTGAATAAGGTTTTACAATAGATTAGGTATCAAATACCAAATAAAAAAGATTTATTAAATAGATTGTATGAAGCAAAAATATATTCAAAATTTGATCTCAAATCAGGATATTGGCAAATCCAAATAGCAGAAAAGAATAAGTATAAAAATGCATTTACAGTACCATTTGGACATTATGAATGAAATGCGATGCCATTTGGTTTAAAAAATGCACCATCAGAATTTCAAAATATTATGAATGAAATATTTTCAGCATATACATTCATGATTGTATATATAGATGATGTATTAATATTTTCTAAATCAATAGAAGAACATTTTAGACATTTAAGTATATTTTCAAAAGCAGTCAATAGAAATCGATTAGTAATATCAGCTCAAAAAATGAAATTATTTCAAAGTAACATTAGATTTTTAGGGCATGATATTCATAAAGGAACTATCAAACCTATTAATAGAGCATTAGAATTTGGAGAGAAATTTTTAGATGAAATCAAAGATAAAAATTAATAACAAAAATTTTTAGGATGTCTTAATTATTTAGCAAATTTTTTCCCAAAATTAAGAACACTTTGTAGCCCATTATATCAAAGGTTACAAAAGAATCCATCACCATGGATAGATCAACATACTAAGATTGTTAAAGAAGCAAAAGAGAAAATTAAGTCTTTACCTTGTCTAAGCATTCCACAACCTAATGCATTCATGATAGTTGAAACAGATGCATCAGAATTAGGATATGGAGGAATATTGAAACAGCAATTAGCAGGAAAAGAGCAGTTAGTAAGATTTACTTCAAAAGTTTGGATAGGATCACAAAAGAATTATTCAAAAGTTAAAAAAGAAATTCTTTCAATAGTTTTATGTATTTCAAAATTTCAAGATGATTTGTATAATAAAAAGTTTTTATTAAGAATTGATTGTAAATCAGCAAAGGATATTCTTCAAAAAGATGTTCAAAATTTAGTCCCAAAACAAATCTTTGCTAGATGGCAAGGAATACTTTCAGTTTTTGATTTTGATATAGAATACATAAAAGGAGAAATCAATTCTTTACCGAATTTTTTAACTAGAGAATTTCTTAAAGATCAAATCAAAGATGTCAAAGAAGCTAGCATAATCATTCGCAACTCAAAAAATGCCAAGTCCCAGTGACTATGCACAAAATGTACTAGTTCCGAAATCTTTATCTCCAACCATTCAAACTAGCAATAAATTCATTACATTAGAAGATTTCCCAGCATTACCATATGTTCAAGTTGCCAGTACTCGGTCCTTTTCTGCTTGTTTATTGACATAAAATGCTGAACAGCTCCATAGTAATTTAGATTTTTTGATTAATTTCTTATCCAATAAATCTTGAATTTATTTCTTACAATATTCTAATAATTCTGAATTCATTTGAATTGGTCTAGCCTTAGTTGAAATATATTTTTCACTAAATTCTTTTTCATATGGTAATTCTACTATATGACTTTTCCTATCCCAAAATGCTGCTGGATGATCATCGCATATTTGTTCTTTAAATTGTTTTTCTAACTCTTGAATTTTCTTAAGTACTTTTGGTTTTTGTAATTGTAATTCTATCTGAATATACGATATTTCTTCTTTGATAAAATTAATTTGATTTCCTTTCTTTAAGATACAATTAATTATTTTGTCATGAATATAAATTGAATTTGATTGAAGTAAATCTAATTCCTTTTGTTTTACTGGAGTTATGAATTTGAATATTACTTCATTACCCATTATTTTTAAACTTATTCCATCATTCTTATTTTTAAATGGTATTATTTGGTATAAAAATGGATTTCCTAGAATGACATCTTGAGTAAGATCTTCTATAATAATGAATGAATGTTTAAAACAATAATTTTACTATTGGACATTATTTTAAGATCTTCTTTTGGGTTTTCTATTTTACTGATAATGTCAAATAAAAATTCTTTATCTTTATTTTTACTATTGGAAATCATGTTTATAGATTTACACCTACATGGTGATGAATGATCCGAATATAATTCATCATCTGAGTCATCTTCTAATACATTTAATTGATTATCACTTTCTTCTGATGAATCATTAATCATTATTACTATTAATATTTCCCTTAAATCCTTATCTTCATTAAAGATTTCATTGATTTTTCTTTGAGTTCTACAATTACTAGCTATATGGCTTGGTTTGCCACATTTATAACATGTAATTCTCTTTCTTCCATATGGCTTATTATATGTTTTATGATTCTTCTTCCCATAGTTTTTATATTGATTCTGCTGCTCATATTCTATATTTTTATAATTATTTCTTCGTTTCCTAAATCTAGTATATTTACTTATTGACTTATACTAGTTGAGGGTGGTTGTATTCCTGTTATTCCAAAAGCTTGACAAAATGATCCTAATTCTCTTCTTTCTGAACAATATTTTGCTTGAATATTCAATTCCTTACATAATTTTAATCATTCTGATTTGATGAATGCAAATAATTGACTAAATGATATTCTTGAAAAATTTACTATTTCTGTTCCCATTTCTTTTTGTAATTTGTTATTATATTTTGAGAAAATAAACTTGGTAATCCGGTTACAAACTTTTCTTTCCAGAATGAGGCATTGTAGTCTGGTCTTTTTAGTACATAAGTTAAAAACATGTCTTTATACCATCTAAAATTTGTTAATGTTGGACATCTAAGATTTGTTAAGAATATTTTTGAAGTGTTTAATTCTTCTTTTCGATTTCCTATAAAATGTATTGCTATTACTATAATGAGAAATTCTGCTGCATCACTTTTTTAGTAACTATTTCATTATCTTCTTCATCTTTTTCTACCTTTTCATATTCATGATGTAATATTAATTTTTTTTATCTTCATATGATAACATATTGTCCCACCAACCTTTCAGTTGGCCTGTGAATCCTGTAACAAATCCTACTGCTATTATTTTTTCACTATGACCATGAGTACCATATGCTACTCTTGCCATTACCATTTCTTGTAACATTTTTAATATTTCATATTCAGATTTACCGTCTATATTCCATTCATATATTGCTGTTCCATCATATTGTGCTGCTGTAAATTGAGATCTTTCTTCATACTGAATATCTGGGGGAGTTGGTCTAGGATAATAATTTTTCCTAGGTTGTGATGTTAACCATGTTTTCTTTGTACCCTGATGGTTTATTCTTCTTTTTCTTCTTATTCTATTAACTTCATTATTATTAGTTTCATTAAATTCATCCTCAATTAATTCTAATTGATCTATTATTTCATCATTTTTTGATATTTCTGAACTTAAATCTTGTTCTTCTAATAATGGATTTATTTTATCTATATTATTGATGTTATGAATATCTCCTAAGCTAGGTTTCTTTGAACTACTAGGTTGATATTTAATTTCTAATTGATTTAATTTTATTAAGATTTTATTTAACGTGTTTTGTTCTTGACTTGATTTTGGAATTAAACTAAAATGTTCTAATTTTTCTATTACATTTTTAGTCTGAAAATGTGGTCTTGCTATTTCTTCTGGAAAAGCAAATCTATTAGCTGATTTGGTATTAAATCTAATTTTGTAGCTACTAAATCTACTTGTTGAGTTATAGTAAATAATATTTGATTTGAGTAATTTAATTGTTGATTAACTTTTCTTATGTCGTCTATATCTACTGTACTCTTATCTAATTTTGCCTCTCTAAATGGAGTAGCTTTTATGTCTCCTGCAGTAGTAGTTATTTCGAGATTGAATAATGGTGGATGAAGCGAAGTGATTACTTCGCCTCCTACTACCTGCTATTTTTTGTATAATTGTGTTTAAACATTAATTTGTGAAACAGAATAAACATTATTTATTTCTTCTTTCTGACTAGTGTATTCTAACCATGAAAAAACACGAAAATTAAATTTTTTTAGTTTGTAATTCTTTTTGCCATTCACTGTTCAATCTTTCTTTAAACTTTTTATCTAATTGATTATACCAATATCTTTTCTCAGTATTTTCTTCACTAATAAAATCTTCTTCTAAATATTCATAATTAGGTTCAAATGATTTGTTAATAACATTAATAGTATCTGCTTTCATTTATGAATAAGTTTGTGAGTCTATTGGTGAGTCATTATTAATTATTTCTTGTACTGATGACTTATAATGGATTCGTTGACTACTCTTGATTGGAATTTCTTAGTATAATTCTGGATTATTATTAAAATTAGTATCTTGACTAAAACTTCTTGTAATATTTGGAATATCTAAAGTTGAATATCTGAATTTTGAGTTTTAATATAAAATCCTAATGAATCTATTTTATTTGATCCATATCTATTTGACCTTATATTACTAAAATGTATTATGATACTACTATCTTCTTCTTTTTCAATTTGAGTTGGATTATTTTGTTGTATATTTCTTGTTCCTTCTGGGGTTGGTAATCTAAATGTTTCAAGAATAGTTATATCTTACCATCTGAGTGTTTTTGGTATATAGATTGATGATTTAGTTGCATCTTCTTCAAATAGTATGGTTTCTGCTTATTCAGTTTGTTCCAATTTGAGTTGAGGATCAATTAGTGTTTTGAGTAATTTAAAACATACTTTATATAATATTGCAAAACTTCTACTCTTATGACTAATTTTGTTGTGATCTATTTGAATATCCATAATCAATGAATCTAAAACCAATTCATCATATAAACTAATAGTAAAATTAGGAACACAGTTGAATGATATGGAACCATCACATATATTAGTTTGAATTAAACTAATAATGAATCATGATAATCTGCTAATCTATTGTCTCTAAGTGCAATGAATATTGAATTATCTATTCTTAATCTATGCATACGTTTAACCAAAACATTAACTAGTACATAATGAATGTACCTAAATCCTTGTTGTCTATACTTGTTAGTTATGCTAGATAATAACTTAATTGTTCTTGAAGTTTCTCCAAAATTAATATCTTGTTCATGTAATTTTACAACATATGAGTTATCAAACTTTAATCTTCCTATATAATATACAGAATTGAGTGTATTACTGCTAATATCAAATTGAATTTCATGACTTTGTCCTACCTCTCTATCCTCTTGAGTAGATGTAGTACTAGAACTACCATTACTAAATAGCTTGTTAAAAATATCCATAAGTACAAAACTTACCTCCACCTCTTAATGCAACATGCAATATGATGATGTATGGGGAACACAATAGCACCTAACTGGGAACACCCTAATCCAGACGGGCTTACCAACGGACTTACAGGCTTCTCTATTCCTTGTCAAATCGTACACTTCTCAAACTGAAATCTCCCTAAGTATGCATACAGTGATATGCTTATGAAGATTACTTTCGAAAACCTTTTAGTAACTTTGGCTCTGATACCAAATCTAACCTTGGAAGTAAACAGGAAATAATAAGAACAAAGAATACTTTGAATGGAAGTAGTACCTTTGAATAAAATCTCAAAAGAGAGAATGAGAAGAGTATTACAAAACTAATAATACAAAGTTTTCTTAAAGATAGAAATTTTATTTGAAAACATTCGATGCCTCTCATGCTACCTTGCTAACCTATTTATATTACATAATGAATTTCATTTGAATTAAATTTCAGTTGAATCTGAGTGTCATTCGAATATTTTGAATGGAGAGCCTTTTTCTTGAGTGGACTATAATCCTTGAGTGAGACTTTTGCTTGAGTAGACTACAATCCTTGAGTGACTTTTGCTTTTGCTTTAATCCCATGCTTTTGTCAAAAGTTACAATAATTCCTTTCTGCCTTTTCTTTTGTAATAGGTACACCATTTCTGAATGATTTGTGCCTTTCTTGATTGCTTACTGGCGGACAAAAGAATTATTGATTCCCTTCTGTGTTGCTAGAAAATAATAGGACCAGGTCCTCCCAATTCCCGATAATAGAGTAATTGATAGATATTGGCAGAGTTTTGAGTCTTCAGTGTCCAAGGTTTAAAATCTATGCTAAACATCTTCTTTTTGAATACCTGAAAAATATGAAAATATTTTTTACTCTTTTTTTAATAATCGAAGGGATCCTAAGCCTTGGTCCTGATAAATCAGTTTTATACTGACGTGATATAGTAGTTTTCGCTTGGCTTTTGTGTATTATAGTGCGCTTCATGTAGAAACATGACTGGAATTAGTGTGATTGTGTAAAGAATGATGTGAAGCATTAGGTGATAAAAAAGAATGGAAATGGTAAGATATGAAGTTTAGTTTGATGTAATGGTTGTGGAAGTAAAAAAAACAGTTTGCTAAGGCAAGTTTTGTAATGATTTCTGCGAGATTGTGTGCATGGTTTGCAAAGTAGAAGGTGAGCTTGGGTTGTGTAAATGAGTTTGAAATGTTAAGAGTTGTTGTTTTCGAGGATACTGCATGAAGAAATATCATATACACACATATGTTCATTTTGTATCTAGCATTGTAGCATCCGCATACTTGTACACTCTTTCGCACACATGCACTCACATCGCCGCATGTACTGCACTTACTTCGTTACGCAACTCAGTTGCATCATCACATGGTAGGGCCCACATTCTCGCACACCTTCGCACATAGGTAGACACATCGTCGCACGTCCCGCATAAGATTGCCGCATCATTGGTGCACATCTCGAGCATTTTATGCCACACCATCGCACCACACATGCTCAGGTCGCTGCACACCCCTTGCACACGAGCACGCATGTTGCCGCACTCAGCACACGCATCACTAGCCCACATCGTGCACGCATATGTGCACCTCACATAACTAGTCATGCATACCTTATGCACCAAAAAGCACATGCATGCACACATTCGTGCGCACTTTGCGCACATCATAGTACCATTCATGCATGCACTACATAGCACACCACTTGCACTATACAAGTATGCTCATGCGCTCATGCATAACTCAAGTATACGATAGGCATTACACGGGCACACTATGGAATTTTTATGGTGCGGCTGGGTCAGACAGCCGCACTGTAAAAATATATGCATGGTGCGGCTGGGTCAGGCAGCCGCACTGTAAAAATATATGCATGGTGCGGCTGCGGCTGGGTCAGGCAGCCGCACCGTGAGAATGCAGGTGACACGGCCGCACCGTGCATTTCCTCATGTTTGTTGTGAGAAAATTTTTTAAGTATGGAATTCATTGTCTTGTGTAAGGATCCATGAAGGCGTGGTTGGTCTGGGCTCAGTGGCGTGTGGTGATATTGAAGGCGTGGTGGTTCAGGGTTCAGATGCATGGTTGGTGGTCTTGCACGAGTTGCTTTGTGAAACCTTGATATTGCGTTGTGGCAATTTTGTAAAATCTTAATTATTTTACGTTTGGGTATCGTTTAAGATTTGTAACCTCTATAAATAGAGGATTTAGTCATAGATTTTGGGGAGATCGATCATTCTAGAATCATAACAGACTTTTGGATTTAGAGAGCGGGAAATCTTTTTCTCACTAGAAACTTTCTCTCTCTAAATTCTCTCTATTCCATTTGTGCTCCGATTTCGATTTCGATTGCGGGTTTGAACTGGATACTGTTTCCTTATTCTCAATAAACATAGGAATTGACAATTCTCTGTACTTAACCGGTAAAATCCTCCAATTGAATGGAAATGAGTTTGTTAATGTTGCAAATTTATGAAATTGAGATGAGAAAAGAGTTTTCTGGCTAATCGGGTGATGACCTAGGGTTCTAATGGATGAATGTACATGTTAGATGCTTTGATTCGGTGCAATAAACATAGTCTTTGAATAGATGATTCATATTTTGCTTGATTAAGAATATTAGTTAAGTTTCATGTATTCGCTCTAGAGTAGTTGAATTGAACTTAAACTGCGGCGGTCATACTGAGTCTGAGCTTAATACATCTATTCTTGCTATGAATTCTGTGGAATAAGAACATGAATCGAGTCTTTTCACATGTTTTGCATGCTCATCTTCTAGGATGCGGTCGCCATGCTGATCGTAGATTATGAGATCATAAGGTTAGAGTGAAGAAGAAGTCCTTTATTGTTAACGAGCACATTAGACCTTAGTATCAGGCCTCGCCATGGGAAGTTTCTAAGAGTTGAGTGTTTAACTTGTTAGGAATAGTGGAATGGGATGTTGCGGGGTGAAATCACCGTCCTCAGGCCTCGCCATGGGAGAGGTTGGTGTCAGGAGGATTAAGACATATTGTGGTCGACATGCCAGTTGTGACTTAAGACTCTAGGCAACGAAGTTTCCCTCTAGATGAGCATGCATGTTTAGTTGCACCGCACGAGTGATCTAAGTGTGTATTCATCCAGTTACGGAACTCTAGGGCATCACCTTTCCTATTATTGCATTTAGACTTTATTTCCCGTGTCATGAGTTCTGGTTATTTTAGTTCTTGTTGTTGCAATTTAATTTTCGTGACAATTAGCAGATCAAGCACTTGAAATCTTGAACCATCTCCTTCCCTGTGGATACGATTTCCTGCTCACTTCTGCTACATTAGCTTAAGGATAAAATTAAGGCACACGACTTTAGTCGGTCAATTTTTGGCGCTGCTGCCAGGGAAGGCACAGTTTCTTGATTTTATTGTGTTGTTCTGTTTCCGTTTTATTGTTGTTGTTTCGTTGTGTTTTGTTCTATTTTGTTTCCTTTGTAGACAATTGAAATTCTTGTTTCTGTTTTATCATTTCTTTCCTATCATACTTCACTTTTGGTGTGTTGTGTATGCCCAGGTCTCTAAGGTCTTCTGGAGAACCTGAATACTCACTTGATCTTGAATTGCCAAAAACCTTGAGAGTTCAACTAAGACAACGAGAAATGGCTAATCCAGGAGTGAGAGCACCAAGATTTAGTGACCATTATGCAATCAATTTTGAGAATGGATTTGATCAGCAAGATATTGACGTAGAGAGTTATCACATACCAACTCAGATAGTCTCCATGATCACTCAGGGCCAATTCTTCCAAGGTCTTGACAATGAGGATCCGAATGAACATCTCGATTGGTTCTTAGTCCTTTTCAGTACTTTCAAGCTTCCGAGAGTGAATCGGAGTGAAGTTCATAGAATTCTTTTTCCTCTATCCTTGAGGGGCAAAACGAAACATTGGTTTAAGGCCATTGGAGGCACAAATGCAGCAATATCTTTTGAAGAGTTACAAAAGAAGTTTTTGGCAAAGTACTTCCCACCTAGAAAGCTAGAGAGGATGCGAATGGATATCATGAATTTTCAACAACATGATGGCGAAACATTTTGCGAGGCATGGGAGCCTTTCAACAATTTGATCAGACAGTGCCCGAATCATGATTTGGAGGAAATACGTGAATTGAATACATTTTTTAAGGGACTTACATCCAAGTCGTCCATGATGGTAAAAGCTTGTGCCTATGGTGCATTAAAGGATAAGAGTGTGCCAGAGATTAGAGAGCTATTTAATCAAATTGCTGAAGATAAATACCTCTTTCCTGAGACAAGGAAACACCAAGGTACGAGGCAAAGAGGAGTTCTGATCTTGATGAGGAGACATCCTTGAATTCTAAGTTTGAGGCCCTGGCTAAGCAAGTGCAAACACTGAAACAAACCAAGGCACCAGTTCTTTCTTGTGGTCTTTGTAAAGGCGAGCATCACACTTTGTAAAGGCGAGCATCACACTGATGAATGCGCCATCACAACTGAGTCTCTTCAATATGTCAATAGCTATAACAAGCCACAATATTCTGGGAACTGCAGTGGAGGCAATAGATCGTATAGTGGTGGAGGCCAAAACAATTGGGGATATCAAAATCAGAACCAAGGAGGACAATACTATAAGAGCAATGAGCAAAGACGTACTGAAAATTCACCTCCTAGTTTTGATCACCAACCTAGTACCAGGAGCCAAGAAAGCCCTCCATAGAAGACATGTTACATCGTCTTATGGAAAAGATGGATAAAAATGAGAAAAGATTTGTTGCTTTGGAGACAACTGTAAGACATCATGATGCCACACTGATAAGTTGGTTTTATACCAACTTATATGTGTTATATCACTTAGCTTTTGCCTTGTGTTTCATGCAATTATGTAGTGTTTTGTGCCATTGTGTGCATTTATGTGGTTTGCAACTTTGAAGTGCTAAAATTGTGAAAAGGGACCAAAAATGATGATTAAATGAGGCAAATGTATGTTTGATGTTAAAGGACAAGGAAAGAACTAAAAACGGTTTGGTTTGATATGAAGTTGGTGGAGTGTGGAGAATGCCATAATATGTTCATTTGTTATTTTGGCAGAACTGTTAGTGTAAATTGTTTTGAGTGTAATGTTCTCAATACTAGTCCAAATGATGAGATCTTGGATGTTATGGGAAGAGCTTTGGGTGTACTTCCTTTGTTATGTTTTAACTTTCTTCTAATTCTGTGTGCATGTATGAGAAACGGGAGGATCTTTGCGATTGTTCCTTCAGGTTTTCATCTTTGACTTCTCATTGCCACAGTTTGGTATAATGTGTATGTTGAGCTACAGATCTCCTATGATGCTGATTCTTGAACCAATGGAAAGCTAAGAGAAAGATCTAAAATCTTATGTTCACCACAAAGCTAATTCAAAAGATAGGACACACATACACTGCATAGAAGTAGACTGTCGTGCTGTAATGGTTGCATCACACACACTAGCATAGCACTCTTGCAAACTTGCACAAAATCACTGAGACCTCGGTGGCGAGGTCTCAATGATTTCAAAATTGTGAAAGCGAGACCTCGGTGGCGAGGTCTCGCTGATTTTTTTTATGTGAGAGCCGAGGTCTCGCCGTTTTGTCCATATGTGAGTTGTGTGAGTTGAGTTGCACTCCATTTTGCAGGCATTGCACTTAAATTGTATCTTAGAGGTTCCTTCACTACTACAAAATGAGCCTATAGCAACACCCAAAAAGTGTTGTTTTTGGCCCTAAAATTGTTGCTATAGGCCTAAAGCAACACTTTACAAAGTGTGTTATAAAAATGTATCGCTTTAGATTTATAGCAACACTTTTTCCATTTTAAGCAACACTTTTTAGATGTGTTGCAACTGTCAGAATATGCAACGCTTTTCTTTGTGCAATACTTCTTTCTCCAAATGTAACACTTTTTTTTGTATTACCTTTAAACTATTGCAACACTTTATCTTATCAAATTCAACGCTTTTTACAATTTTTTAACCCAATAATGTAACATTATTTCCCATAAAATGCATCACTTTTTTGTATATAAGTAACACTTTTATCATTCTAATGTAATTATTTAAAATTGATAATTCAAAATAATATTTTTTATTATAAAAGTATTCATAGTGTCAAATACAAAATTAATTGATAAAGCTAGTGTGAAACTATATACCCCTACCGGAATTTACAAATATCATCCAACTAAATAGATCGACAACAGCTTATATCTAATGGCTTCCTATCTAACTCCACTGATTCCATTCCTAAAAATTGAAATAGACAGTATATGTTTCATCTCTCAAACTAAGTAATGAAGCGAGGAGAAACTTTCTAGTTTCACCTTGAGCAAAGAAACTGATGGGATGGTATTCACTCATTCCTTTATCCATAGTAAAGCTTACTGCTTGAGAGAAATCAGCATTTGAAGATCCAGAGTTGTTACAACCAAGTGTTATGCTGCTTCCATCAGATTTAATGTAACATCCCTTATGGTTTTCTGATTCAAAAGAAACTGTTCCATTCTTCCCATCCAGCCCAGCAACCAAATGAAAGACAGAATTGGAGCCACTATATTTGTTTGAGGAAGTTGAAAGCAGATGGAGTGGTTTATCTGTATCTTGATACGACACAACCATTCCAGGATAAGCATATGGCTTCAGCATGACTAATTTGTCGATAGCATCTCTGAACGATGAAAAATTTGTGTTTGGATCACTTTAGTTGAGTCTAAAAGTAGCATCAGCAGCTTCATTTGTTCTGGCTTTAGGAAACTCCTGCAGTTGTATCGATTCATTTGACTTAAACATAACAAAATTTGGTTTTCCAGACATTTGAGAAACCGTGATCAGTTGGTCATTATAATCTGCTTGAATTGGACTAATCCAGTCTGTTACAGGTGCATCTGGAGATGCTTTGATGTCCCATTCACCAGTAGTCAAACCAGCAAGCAAGAAAGGACCATAATGAATTGAATGGAGAGAAGCATATTCAGGCCTATCATCTGGAGCACCATTCAGAATAATTCCGTTAAAACTGTGATAGATAAAAAGTGTGTTAAAGAAACACTAAAAGATAATATACCTAAAATGGCTTCAAGTCTAAGACTCATGGGGAACTCAAGACTGATTTTATCTCCCGAACTCCACTTTTTAGTAACCGAGAGAAGGTTTCCTACAACCATAATAGGATGTTGTCAAAAAGATTACCATAACGTAAAAATTTTGAAGTTATCCATCAAACAAGGTATATTTTTACTTTCATCGATCGATCATGGTTGGAGAAAAATACATCAGCAAAGTACAAGAAGGAATACTAATGAGAAAGTTCATATCTCAATTGATATAAAATGAAGTGAAGATGCACATAAAGAACACACCAGCTGCTGCTAAGTCTAATTTTTGATCATTCAGTAGTGCCATTGCAGCATTTGTATTTGTCCAAGATGGTATTCTAAACTTCAAGGTGGACTACACAGTTGCTGCTTGCCGCATGAGCAAGACACGTAAATAAATGTCTTTGTCAGGTCCCTTAGAATGAAACTCAAAAGATATAAATAAGCAGTTAAGATCTATCAAATCAATCCCTTAAAACTTCATCACTACAAGATTTCTTAACATGCAAGTAGTACATCAAGGTATAAAAAAGATTTTATTCTGATACGAAAATTAAGTAAACAGCTACAGTTCCTGACGCCCTCGGACAAAGAGCATTAGAAATCTGGGATTGAAGCATAAGTACTTATAAGAGGCAGGCAGGAAGATCTAGAGGAGGAATATTTGAAAAGTACTTTCACAATAACAACAAAGAATCTAATGTTATTCAAGAATATATAGCTTTAGTGAAAAGCATACCCCTGAAGTAATTGTCAATGTCACTTGAAGACGATTGTCCCATGCCACGACAGTAGTTACTGTTTGGTTGAGCTGAATTCCTCCAGTTAACCATTGAAATGAGTTTGATATGTACTGAATAATGTAAAGCCCTGGAACTTTTCCCTCATATTCAAAGTTTATTGAATCTCCTAACTTTGAGAATGACTCAAGTCCTAGATCAGAATAAGTTTCATAAGACAATTTGATCAAGAAAGATCTTCAGTATGATTCCTAAGTTAATATCATGGAGTAGGAAGAGAAAAAACATGTCTCATGCTATTGTATATTCAAGCCTAATGCAGGAATTGGCAAACAAAAAAAAAGCAAGAAAAAGAAATTGTTCCCTAATTAATCAAAAAGACTTCCAAAAGAAAATGAAAACAAACAGTATACATGTGCCATAGCAGCACCAGAAAGTATTAAATAATGTTCCCCATTTTTGGTAGCTAACAGCTTTGGAAGCACCCAGTTTTAGAGGAAGCATATAGATCATAACTCCAGGTTCCTTTCCTCTTTGGACGCTTAGAATTCCATTCGTCAAGGCTCTCTCATAGTAATCTGCATACTTCAATTCTTTGGTCCATCTAAAGACATTGTGGGCGACCTGTAATAGAATTACAAGAGGTAGCAAAATTGGCCATAATAAGTATTCTACATCATAACAAAAGCCAAAGTACACCAGTTGTATTCTATTCTAAACTGTTGACCATTTTGCATGTTCATTCTTTTAATAATCTAACTGTGCCAATATCGAGTACGGTAGAAAAATGCGATTCATATAGTCGACCCCATTTAGTGGGAAAAAGGCTTAGTAATTGCTGCTGTTGTTTTCTTTTAATGATGTGATGAAAACATTAAATGAAGAAGAATGAACTACCTGGCCATTACCCTTTCCCCACCCTGAAGGCAAACACAAATAAGATAAAGTAAACAAAAAAAGAACTATGTAGCATACCTTCAGCATGTTGTAAGTTTACATGTCTCTTCAATCTCGGTCCCTAGAGTAGTAGCTAATCGCTTAGGATTCGACCTGCACACACATTAATAAATGAAAAAAATGAGAATAGAAAACTCTCTTGATGAAATATGAGAGACAAGCTAGGAAACCAAAAGTTGACAGCAAAATAATTCAGTTGTTGACTCCGCTGAAGGTTTAAGATTTCTACCAATGCTCATTGACTGATGTCCCTCCAGTCGCATAAACATGAGAAGCATTGATCATTTCCATGAAGAATAATCCTATTTCCTAAGAAATTGACATAGTAAAAATTTTAGTTTTAAACATAAACATACATTCTTTTGTTGGTGACGACTACTAGTTATTTACACATACGATGTTTGTAGTATAAACGAATCTATACCATAAATGAGAGGATCATCAAAACTAGTTTGTTTATCTCTGACAGAGAAAAGTAGTCAAAACATTGTTCCACTTAAGACAACTAAAATATCGCGGCATCTTGATTGAGAAATCGAAGTCCATGCCTCAGCTCTGATGTTTTTCTATTTTTGTGAGAACATAATTTATGCATTAGAGATGTCAATAACAGAAGCCAACTTATTTGCAAAGAAAAATGTAAAAGTTTTTGATAATCCAAGAGAATGCTACCTTCAATGACATGCCAGATAGTTGATTCAAGCTTAATATAAATAACTAAAAACGAAGAAAAGATTCAAGCTTACCTTGTACAGTGGATCACCAGTGACTTCATAGCGCATTTGGGCACCGACAACAACTGGCATATGAGTATTGGTATGAAAACCAAATATGTCATCAGCCTACAAAACAAAGACAACAGATAATATTGACTATTAAATAATTGCAGACAAGAACCATATATATCATTCTCATAGTTCTTGAATTTGCATGAAAACAAAAGAGAACACAAATGCTCAATATAAACTGACTGTAAAGTTTATGCAACAAGGAAATTCTTAACCTGATATCATTAATTGAAAATATTTGAAATCGTCAGATAAGAAAGAAGGTTGAGGATAGACAACAGTGGTTGATAGGCACATATAGACATTAAGGCTATGTCTCTGGCTAATTAGGATCTAATTTCAGTTTTAGGCTAGAACAATTCATCGACGAATATGCGTAAAGTGGACAAGCATCATTAACGAGACAGTTATTCCACCCTCTTATGCTTAGCAATTTCATTTCTGAAAATTATTAACCAATCCTTATCATGGCCATTTCATGACTGTATTGAGGTAGTTAATCAGGACTAAAGCAAACATATCTCTACACACTGAGAACCATCCATCATGATTGGATTAATAATTTGCAGAAAAGAGCTCATTTTCTAAGAAAAGAAATCATCATATAAGCAACACGGGTTTCACAATTTTAGCATTAAAGAATGAATATTGGTCCATGTAATCACATCATATATGCTCAATAATGTTTTCCCATATCATAACAACAATATTTCAACACAAATTTAAGCAATAATTAGAAATTCATACCTTAGGGTTCTTGTGAAGAAAATTTATATCTTGGTTGATTTCAGTGTCAAAATCTTGAACTTAATCCATGGAGATACTCCCTTAGTTTTTGCATGAGTCATGGTGTGAGGATTGCAACAAGAGTTTGGTGATTTGAGTGAGGTGTATGAAGTGGGTGAGGTGAAGATCTTGCTCGTCTGATGAAGAGAGAAGCCAGATGAGTTGAAGAGAGAAGAGACAGAGAAGGGGAAGTGAAAAATTGAAAAAAAAAATCTGTTTTTGCCTTTTTGTTTCTCTCTCCCGTCAGTAAATGCAACATTTGTAAAGAAGTGTTGCATTTTTGTTTAGAAGTGTTGCACTAAATTATATATGCAACACTTATCCTAAAGTGTTGCTAACTTTTTTTTAAACTTTTATCAATTGTAATATTTTTAAAAGTGTTACCATGAAAGTGTTGCAACAGCTTCATTTTGTAGTAGTGCTTCATTTTAAGAGCTTACATTTTATTGTGTTCTTTACAAAATTTGCTAGTTCATGTAGGTTTTCACTTTACAATGCACACATATTTTATCTCACCTTCTTCACTCTCACCCATTTTCATCAAACTTCCTTTCGTTATGTACATTCATTTTCAAGACATTTCATAACATTCACAAAACCCTTCATTCACATTTCACAATACTCACAACATTCTTCATTTTTATTTCACAACACTCAAAACACTCCTCACTCTTAGTTCACAAATATCACAATACACACTCAAGCATTCATTTGTATGTCATAGCACAAATTTGTCATGTACTATATCTTCCGTTCATGAATTACACATGGGATTCCATCACTCTTCACTCTTACTTATCTTCATTATGTTTCACTCTATTTTCACACATGTTTTAGTATACTTGAGTTTCATTCATTCTTCTTCCATTTCATTTCTTCATTCTTTCATGCACACCACACTTCACTTCACATTCCCACTTCACAACAACAAGTTTAGCACATTACACTATACTTCACAATTTCAAACAACAATTCTTGCACACTTGCACGAAATTACCGAGACCTCGGTGGCGAGGTCTCGATGATTTCAAATCTGTGAGAGCGAGACCTCGCCACGAGGTCTCGGTGATTTTTTTTATGTGAGAGCGAGACCTCAGTGGCGAGGTCTCGCCATTTTGTGCATTTGTGAGTTGTGTGTTTTTGTGTTTGTATTGGTTTTGAAAAATTTTCTAAGTATGGATTTTGTTCTTTTGGTGCAGGAGTGTGTGTTCACATGATCTTTCAAGGCCAGAATGTGTGGTTACTACATTGACCGAGTTGTTCTTATGTACAAATTGATTACAGTGGCATTTTTTGTAATATCTTGGTCATTTTACGGTTGCGTAATGATTACGTTTTCTGTAACCTCTATATATAGAGGATTAGTTAACAAATTAAGAAGATTCTAGAATTGTAACCGAGTTTTGATTTTCAGAGGGGGAAATTTCCATTTCTCTTGACTTTCTCTCTCTTCTTTCTCTCACTTGAAAACGAACTCCGATTGTGATTCCGATTGAATATTTGAGCTGATTACTTCATTACAATTCTCAATTGATGAAGCGATTGACAATTCTACACACTTTAATCAGTAAATTTGTACAATTTGGAAGAAATGAATTGTTCAATGATGAATTATGATATTCGCAAATTGGTAATGAAGTATCGCGGCTAAATCTGTGATGTCTTAGGGTTGAGACCGGATAATTGTGTGAATAGACTATGCGATGCCTTGCAATTGACACATTTTGTGAAGATTGGGTTCATACTTGAGAATATTGAGTATGATAATGGAGTCTTCTCTCTTGCTTCGTTTGATCATGATCTGATATGCGGTCGCCATGCTGGTGGAAGTTCATTGAGACTTTAGAATAGAGTGAGAAAAGGCTTTCCTTGGCTTACGAAGATAAATGAACCTAGGTCAAGCCTCGCCATGGGACGATCCTAGGATTTGCATACTAGAGTAGTCAGTCTTGGGGAGTTGAGATTCTGTGGGTTGAAACCACCATTCTTAGGCCTCGCCATGGGAAAGAGTGGTGTCAAAGAGTGTAAGATGGCTTGCAGTCGCCATGCTAGTGGCACATTAGGCTCTTAGGCAGCTTGGTCTCCTCTGTGCTTAACTTGAGAATCAATTGCATTGCATCTGAGTAGTCTATAATGCACTCATCCGGTAGAAAAAACCCTAAGACATCCAATTCTTTCATGACTTTACATTTTATCCCCGTGATGGCGATGTGAGCGCGGAATCCTCACGCCAATATATTTTAAAGGACCTAGCTAAGAAATTCAAAACAAACAATGGATAAAATTGCGGGAAAGAGATATGTAACCAGCAACCTTGAATATATTAAATCCCAGACCTCTATGTTATTACAAATAATTAATTCAATTCAAGAACTCTTGAATTAAATAAACTATCTAGCATTTTCGCAATTAAGAACAAAGATCAATTTTAAGGGTTACACCTTAAAATCAATGGTTCCAATTTAGGGTTAGGCCTAAATTGCGTTTTCTAAGCACACATCTTACAAAAACAAAGAAAAACAACTTTTCAAAATTCTCCCATATTAAAAAACGAAATTAATATGCCTATTTATAGGCTACAAGCTTAACCCTAACTTGCTAAACAAGTAGTCTAATTGGAAAAGGAAACTAACACTTAACTAATCCAAATTAGGAAACTTTTCCTATTTGGAAACAACTTATTAACCTAAATAAAAAATAAAAAAAATTGGAAACTTCCTAATAATTCACATGTTAATTCCATGCAAGGATTATTAACCATGTGAGACAAAAATTACTAAAAATTAAATAAAACACAAAACACTAAAATTCTCCGACGGTAATCTGCCCGAATCACGTCATTCATCTTTGTGGCCTCGTTGCGCAATTATGAAGGCCGAATATTGGAAAACTTAAATCATAAAAGATTTATCTCTATCTTTAGCTTTTCAGGGCCTGAATCATAAAATTCCGAGTTATAATGAGAGAGATATGTCAATAATACCAAAACGTGACATAATCTTTCAGCATTTATTGTTTGACGCCTCTTGTCATATTTCATTTTTGTTAATCATCGTTGGAGTCTCGGACCTCCATGAGATCAACTTGAGGCTTGATTTCAAAGATATTCCAGGCCTCCATATATAAGATTCATCACATGAAAATGGGATAAACACCTTAAATTTCTCGGATTTTGCATAGCAACATGATTTCATATTAGTCCCTCCCACCTCAAAAAGATTCGACCTCGAATCTTGTTTGTGGATAACAAGATAGCTCGATTCAAAAATTTTTCCAACCTCTTCATATGTGATAATTTCATCACTCAAATTATAAGCATGACAAGAATTTGAATATATTTGAGATTGTACTTCAAGTAAAGGTATTGGATTTACCACATGATTTGGCTTCACCTTTGTTGATTGATCTGCAACCAAAGGAACTTCAATCTCCATGTCCTCTTCATGAACGGATTCTTCCATGATTGTTGTTTCAATTTCTTTTTCATTCTTTTTTAACTCTTTGCTTTTGATTTCATCCATCAATTTACATTGATTGAATATAATCTGTTGATCTTCATGAGCTTTAAAAAGATCGAGTCGAGCAAGGTTGAATTTTTCACCATCCTTCTGCAAAGAATAATAACCTTTCAAACCATTATAGACAATATGTGAGCAATTTGCCACGGCTTCCCCAATAAGAGATGAGTGGTCTGCATTGGAAATATATCACATAGGATTTCGTCTTTTTAATTTCCAATTGAGAATGCAACATTTACTTGCTTTGACACCCAAACGTCACCACATTCATCACTCCATTGTAGTTTATAAGGATTTGGATGTTCAATTGTTTGCATGTTCAACTTTTCCACCATCAACTCACTAGTCAAGTTGGAACTTCTCTCACAATCAATCACCAAGGAACAAATTTTATCTTGAATGTGGATTCTCGTATGAAATAAACTCAAACAACATTGAAATATGTCATTGGATTCCTCCATCATACCTGAATTTCTTGCAATTGATCTCTGATACCACTAGATGACGATGTGAGCGCGGAATCCTCACAGCAATATATTTTAAAGGACCTAGCTAAGAAATTCAAACTAAACAATGGATAAAATTGCGGGAAAGAGATACGTAACCAGCAACCTTGTATATATTAAATCTCAGACCTCTGTGTTATTACAAATAATTAATTCAATTCAAGAACTCTTGAATTAAATAAACTATCTAGCATGTTCTCAATTAAGAACAAAGATCAATTTTAAGGGTTACACCTTAAAATCAATGGTTCCAATTTAGGGTTACGCCTAAACTACGTGTTTCTAAGCACCACACTGCTTACAAAAACAAAAGAAAAACAACTTTCAAAATTCTCCCATATTTAAAAAACGAAATTAATATGCCTATTTATAGGCTATAAGCTTAACCCTAAATTGCTAAACAAGTAGTATAATTGGAAAAAAAAACTAACACTTAACTAATCCAAATTAAGAAACTTTTCCTATTTGGAAACAACTTATTAACCTAAATAAAAAATAAATAAAACTGGAAAATTCCTAATAATTCACATGTTAATTCCATGCAAGGATTATTAACCATGTGAGACAAAAATTACTAAAAATTAAATAAAACGCAAAACACTAAAATTCCCCGACGGTAATCTGCCAGAATCACGTCATTCATCTTTGTGGCCTCGTTGTGCAATGATGAAGGCCGAATATTGGACAACTTTAAACATAAAAGATTTATCTATATCTCTTAGCTGTTCAGGGCCATTTGAATCATAAAATTCCGAGTTATAATGAGAGAGATATGTCAATAATACCAAAATGTGACCTAATCTTTCAGCATTTAATGTTTGACGCCTCTTGTCATATTTCGTTTTTGTTAATCATCGTTGGAGTCTCGGACCTCCATGAGATCAACTTGAGGCTTGATTTCCAAGATATTCCAGGCCTCCATATATAAGATTCATCACATGAAAATGGGATAAACACCTTAAATTTCTCGGATTTTGCATAGCAACATGATTTCATATCACCTTGCCTATTTGATATTCCAATAAATGAGAATAGGTATCACTACTCTATGACATACTCACATCGGTTGCAAAATTATTACTCAGTGACACTACTCTCTATGCCTTTCCTTGTCACTTTCTTCTTGCTCTTTTTCTCTTTTTTTTTTGTTTCTAGCCTTCTAGAGCACAGTTGTAGCAACAAGAACTATCCCAACCATGTGGCATTCTTTGGTAACCTGTAGCACTCTTGTGTCTTCACTAACTTTAATATTCACCTCTTGGTCCTCTACCTTGAAAGTGATAGTCTTGGTCCTTACATTAATCTTGGCATCCCAACTTTTGAGCTACTCATAATGATCTCAAATTTATTCCAGCACCAATATCACACAATACTCTTGAAAAATTCATTGACACAATTGTGCAAGGTATGGTTAAACTACTAGGATCCTTTAACTTAGTTGGCACATCTCTTGTGATCAAGTAATTGCAATTCTCTGTAAGAGTAATGATCCATTCTTTTTCGAATTACCCCTTCTTAGACATTAACTCCTTGAAAGTTTTCCAATATTTGGGGATTTCTTTGATATGCTTAACAAAAGGAATTTCAATAAGAATTTTCTTCATCATGTCTAGAAAATTTGAAAATTGGGGATCCATCTTGACTGGATCTATCTGCCTCGCTGGGAATAGGGATGGAGGCTTAAAGTCTTCAAAAATCAATGGGCTCTCACTTGCCTTCTCTCTCTTGGCCTTTTTCGTTGGTGCATCCTCAAGTTCCAATTCTATGTCATTGATGCGTTCAGTCGCATAGTCACCAATTTTACCCTAACACTACTGTAGTAGTGGTGAGAGGGATCAATCCATAAGGAAGGGAATGGTTCCAAGAATTCAATATTTTGTCACAAAAAATGCAATTACAGCTACAGGTGAAAACAATAACAAAAATAGAGAAATAAAGAGGAAGTAAAATTGCAAGATCAGTAAATGAGACAAGAATTCAAGTATATAGTAGCTGCCCTAGTGTTCTTCTACCGGATGAATGCACCTTAAATATCTTTCCGCAATGCAATTGACATACATGTAAAGCATGAGGAGAACTAAGTTGCCTAGGAGCCTAGCATACACCCAGCATGTCGACCGCAATGTACTCTACACTCCCCGACATCATACTTTCCCATGGCGAGGCCTAAGTATGATGAATCCAAGCCGCAACGTCTCAATTCTCGGTGTTAACTACTCTAGCAATCAATTCCTAAAAGCTTCCCATGGCAAGGTCTGAATTTAGGTTCTTGTAATTTTGTTAACAACAGAGAACTTCTTTTACACTTTAATCTTAAGTTTTCGTAGTCTAAAATCAGCATGGCGACCGCATTTTAGAAGACGAACATGCAAAACAAGTGCAAAGACTCTATAATTCGTAACTCCTGTTCTCGTGTCATGCATTCTCAACAAATACTAATGAATCTCACTTCAATTCAGCATGTCGAACTCAATCAAAGCTAAATTCACCCATACAGTATAGGAATTCATGAAACTTAACGAATTTCACAAGCGGAAATAGAGTATGACTTGATTCTTTATGAATTATGTCAGTTGCGAAACCCTAGGACATCAAGAAATTAGCCACAGAACTCCATTCTCAATTCACGATCATCAAATTGAAACTTGAAACAGTTTATTTTCATTATATGTAATGAATTTACCAATTGAATTACTTCCAAAGCTTCAAATTCATAAGAGAATCATGAATATCTCCTTAATTGAGTAGAGAATTTCAATGATTGGACCAAATCTTTGATCGAAATCGGGAACGGAGCTAAAATGTTAGAGAGAAAAAATTCTAGAGAGAGAAAGTTAGAGACAGAAAATATTTCCCGCTTACGAATTCTAAAATCTGGTAAAAATCTAGAAGTGTCAAATCTCCCAAAATAATGACAAATTCCCCTATATATAGAGGTCTAAAGCTTATTTTATATGCTAACGTAAAATAAGCACTAAATTACAGAAATACCATTACAATATAGAAAATGTCTCAAAAACTGTGCACGTGCATGAACTCCAAGTTAGCCCAAAATTTTAGCTCCACGCCTTCAAGCATAAGTCCTTCACGCCTCCACTACGCATTCCATGCTTTTGAGCCTCCAGCAACCACGCCTCCACATCTGCACATATGAAAGAGCGAACTTCAACACTTAGAAAAATTCTAGACTCTCATTCCATAGGATGCATCGCAGCGACGCTTTGCCGTGCAAATTTCTTCATAGCGATGTATTGCCACAATGTATCGCCGTGTGAATCTTTTTATGGCGATGCATCGCCAAGATGCATCACCGTGCAAATGGAGTGCATGAAGTGGTGCATATGTTGGGCATAAAAGATATGCTTGTGTGTTTGTCCATATGCACGCTGTGGAGTGCATATGTGTATGTTGTGGTATACATGAAGTGCAGCAACTGATGCATAAGCATAGCCAAATTTGTGTGACACTTGTATGCTATGGCATGCTTGTGATGTGCCTACAATTTGCTTGTGTAGTGAGCTATGTTGAGCACGTAGTGCTTTGAATGTGCTTGGTGAGTTTGTGTTGTGCTTGTGTTGAATACAAGTGTGTAGTGCATGTACACTAGAGTAGTGCATGTAGTGTGCTTTAGTGAGTGCATGAGAGTGCTGTGAAGTGCCCATGTGTGTACATATGTGTGCTGTGAAGTGCCCATGCGTGTGCATGAGTGTGCTGTGAAGTACCCATGTGATGTGCGAGGTGTGTGCGGCGATGTGTGGCAACGTGGTGCGGCAACGAGCAACATACGTGCGGCGATGTGCGAGGTGTGTGCGGTGATGTGTGGCAACGTGCATGCAATATGTGCACATATGTGCATATGTGTGCAGTGATGTGTGCAAGCAATGTAGGCAGCGTGCGGGGCTTGCATGATGTGCAGCAAATGCGTGCATGGTGCATGCAGGTTGTGTGAGACGTGTGTGCATGCCTGTGCACAATTATGCAAAGTATTGTGCATAACATTTGGGCATCAAATTGTGTAAGATAAAAAACAAATTTGTGCATCATATGCAGCTCAAAGACATAAGGAAAACACAAGCATACAAGATTGGAACTTTTTACTTCTCAAGCTCTGAAAAATAACAAACCGTCACCTTCCAACCACAGTCTGTCCCCGATGTGTTATGAAGTCGGCAAAACTTAAAGCATGAACTTTCTAGCCCTATGCCTTAGCTTTCCATAGCTTTTTGAATCACTCAATTCGAATTTTGGATGAGAAATTTATGAATTACCGAACTGTGCCTAGGTGAGATTTCTCGCCGTGCAATTTGTTTACATGGCGATGCATCACCATGTAATTTCCTTTTCCAGCACAACATTCCTTTTCTATGCAATATATGTGTCTTTGCCTCCGCATTGGACTTTGTGGTAAACATAAGATTTGTAGCTCTTTGTCTTGGCTTTCCTAAGGTTTACGAATCATCAATATTAGACGTCTGTAGCTCAAGATATGTGCAATCTACCAAACTATGGCAGTGAGCTCAGCATTCAAAACCTGAAGCAGCAACCACAAAGATGTTCTCGTTTCTCTGACTTGCACACTGAATTGGAAGAATAGTAAAACATATGAATTGTAGTACACTCAAAGCGCTTCCCAAAACATCCAAGATCTCTTCATTCAGATTAGTATTGAGAAAGATACAATCAATTGAAGTTAAGCTAACTATTCTTCCCAATACGAAACCAGCATGTTAAGGCATTATTCAAACCCCTCAAGCACCAATTCAAACCTTTTTGAATTCTTTCTTTTTTATTTAACCTTAAAAACACATTTGTGTCATTTAATCAACATTTTTGGTATTTTTATTCATTTTAGCACTCCAAGTTGTAATCCACATAAAATGCATAAATTGACACATAACACTACACAATTGCATGAAAAACAAGTCAAAAGCTAAGTGAAATAACACATATAAGTCGGTATAAAACCAACTTATCAGTCATCTTCACTTTTCTTGGGTCTAGAAGTTGTGTTTTCTTTGATAGGTTCATCTTGTTCTTGAGGTTTACTTAGTAGCATCAACTCCTTTCCACTCTGCAGTGCCACAGCTATGCATTGCTCCTTGGATTTAAGGTTTGGCACTGTATTACTAGGCAAGGCACCTTTGGCCTAGCATGGACGGCATGGGCAAATTTCCCTAATTGTTGCTCTATGTTCTTGATGCAAGCATCATGATGCTTCAGAGCGGTCTCAATATGTGCAATCCTTTCTTTACCTTTATCCACCTTGTCCAAAATGCTCTGGAATATATCTTCATTTGATGGCTTCCTACGCTCTAACCCTTGAGAATGTGTTTGTCTTCTTTGCTCATTGGAAGAAAAGCCTTTGATACCATGACCACTTTTGTTCCAATTTCCATGTTGGCCACCACCATAATTTCTAGCATTATTATATTGTTGCTGCCCACCTTAATTATTCACATATTGTACATCCTCTTTCACTTGGGAGAATTGATCATTATGGTGATTGCCTTGGCATACTCTACATATCATGACTTTACTAGTGGCTTGTGTAGCTTGCAGAGCTTTTACTTGCATAGTTAATGCGTTCATTTTAGCTTCAAGAGCACTTTCATCATCAACCTCCAAAATGCCTTTGGCCTTCTTAACAAGTTTCTTTCTTGCATCAGGAAACAAATACTCATCTTTTGCAATTTGGTTGAAAAATTCCTTGACTTTCACTGTTGTTTTGACCTTGAGGGCACCATTTGCACAATCTTTCAACATTAGTGAACACTCAGGAGTAAGGCATTTGAAAAAGGTATTCAATTCTCTCACGTCACCTATGCTATTATTTGGATATTGTCTCACAAGTTGATACGAATCCGGCCAAGAAAGATAATCCTTTAAATGACATTGGCGGCCCAATGACAACATCCTAGACCAAGCGAATGAAAGCTTACTTGAATGGGTTACTTAGCAAGGCTATTGAAATATTCGATGAGATCATTACTCCAACGTCTATGCAAGGAGTTTTATGGAATATTTCTTTATTGGCACTCATCGAAAATAATTCAATGGTTCCTAGAATTTCAGAACTTTAGGAGATTTTGAATTGAAGAATATTCCAAGAGACGATCAATAACACGTGAAGACCTAAAAATGGCGTGCTTTTTATCCTAATTTTGGATCACGCTTTTAAGTAATTCTTTAGGATTTTAGATTATTTGGTTAAAGCAAAAAAATGTTTTATTGGGCTTGTTTAATTATTAATTTCATTTTTAAGTTAATAATCACATGGTCCAAGTTATCTTGCATGATAAAGCCGTGTGATGGATTAATTTTAGGAAACTTCAATAATGGTAGGTTTTAGGAAACAATTGGGATTCAAATCCAATTCAAATTAGGAAACATGATTGACAATTATCCCACATCGAAAAATTACCAACCATTGACACTTCTTGTAGCCTATTTAAAGGCCTTACTCTCTACGTTTTTATTATGAATAAAGAATAAGAATTTTCCAATAAGAAATTTATTAAGCTTTTCTTAATTTCTTCAATTTAGGGAGTGAACCTAATTTGAAAACCCAACATTCTTAGGAAGTGAACATTAGAAGTTTATTTACTGCTCTTTGTTGAGAGCAAGCCAAGTGGATAGGTTTGATTCAAGAGTACATGGATTAAATTTATTCCTTGCAATAGCGTAGGGGGTTGGATTGGTATATATCCAAAACTCACGTTCCATATCTTTGTGTTTGTTTTCGATTATTTTGTTTGAAAATATGTGCTAGGTCCGACAAAGTGGTATCAAAGCTTCGGTTGCACAATTTCCAGGTTATTATCATAATTCCATTCTTTTTTAATTCTAGTTTGTTTTTTTTGTGATTCTTGTGTTTTCTTTGGTTCCTATTTGCATCTAATTATTTAGGTGTAAATTTCATTACAAGAATCAATTTTGTTTCAGTAAAAAAAATGCAAAAATACGGAAAAACAATAAATCGCAAAAACAAATTGCAGAAATTATTTTTACTTGCTTTTGGTAAAACGGACATAACTTTGCCATACGAACTTTGTCTTTCGCCCATAATATACCATTTTGAAGATCTCGACGAGATCTACAATACTCACTAGGCTTTTATTGGTGACGTTGACTCTATAATTGTCAAATTCTGTCAGTTTGTTTCATTACCTTACCAGTCCCTGAAGTTTTCGGGAAAATATTTATCAGCCATAAATTTTTCATTTTACATCCGATTTGAGTGATTCTTTTTCTGTTCTTCTTCTTATCTTGAGTACTTTCTTATTATTGTTGGTTATTATTGCTAATCAAAATTATCCCCTGCACGTGTTCATAAATTACTCTAGTTTCTATATTTGCTTCTAATTTGAAAGTTGGTTCTAGTGGTTTTGAATTGGGCTTGTTTACTACTTGTTTCTCAATTTGGGGCAGTGACTGACTTTAGATTAGTATATATATATATATATATATATATGAGTGTAGTTAGGGATAAAGAGAGAAACTACTAACAAAGAGGAGAGTGTACCTACAGCCCAAAACATGAGAACCCGGAAGGAATTTTAATAACTTGTTATTGTTATTTCTTGCGTTTTCACTAACATTGCAGGTACCATGACGGAAGACAGTTCTAAAACACAGATGGATATTCAATCTCAAATTGCATCTCTTGTGGACATAGTCAAGGAGTTGTCCATTCGCATTGCAACTATGGAGCACAACAGACCACATAATGTGAAAAATCTGGCTCCAAGACATCTTGACTTTGATGAGGCTGCAGAAACACAACACCAACCCAAAACAACAAAGAAATCTAAAATTAAAATAAAAACATTTAAGGTTGATTTTCCCACATTTGATGGAAAATCTGACCCATTGTTGTACTTGGAATGGATCAGAATAGTGGATTCAATGTTTGAGGCGGTGGATTGGATGATGAGGAGAAAATCCATATAGTTGGGATGCATCTTAAAAATTATGCAGGAGTTTGGTGTAAGCAATTGGTTTGAAGCAGGAGAATGAATGACGAACCACCAATCCGAACATGGTGTGAGATGAGGTCATTAATGAGGAAAAGATACGTACTTACACATTATTAAAAGGATCTAAAAAGGAATTTGCGAACTTTGGTCTAAGGAAGTATGTCTGTTGAGGAGTACTACAAAGAAATGGAGTTATTAATGATTAAGGCCAATATAAAGGAGGATGAGGAAACCACCATGGATCAATTTGTTGAAGATTTGAATCCAAGATTGGCTCATAAGGTTGATTTACAACATACGTTGGATATAAAAGAAACACTTCATACAGCTGTAAAGATCGAAAAATACATAAAGTTCAAGGGCCAAGCTTCTTCTTCATCTTCCAAGCCAACTTGGAAAAAGGATTTTAAATCTTTCACATCTAAGACTCCGTTTAAGCAAAAATCAGCTGTTCCTGAGTCCAATTCCAAGGTCATAGGTAAACAACTTATGATCACGCCAATGACAACACCTAAGACTGTTCAATGTCAAAGAGAAGTTTAGTGCTTTAAATACAAATGATATGGGCATTATCAGTCTGATTGTCCAACAAGAAAGCTCACGTACGTCCTTGACAATGGTGATATCATTAGTAAGCATTCCAGTGATGAGGAAATAGCAGCACTTGAGGAAAAATCAGAAAATGAGTTTGAAGAGTCTAACAAACTTAACGTAGTTTCCAGGAGGATTCTTAGTGTACAACCTCAAGTTGATGAAGATGAAGTTTAATGTGAAAACATCTTTCACAATTGATGCAAAGTTCAAGGAAAGCTTTGTAGTATAATAATTGATAGTGGAAGTTATACTAATATGGCTAGTGTATTGCTAGTTGGAAAATTGGGCTTGACATGCATCAAGCGTCCAAAACCTTACAGGTTACAATGGTTAACTCAAAGTGGTGAAGTTAGGGTTAACAAGCAAGTGAAGATCCATTTCTCTATTGAAAAGTACCAAGATGAGGTTTTATGTGATGCGGTACCAATGGAGGCAGCTTACTTGTTATTAGGAAGACCTTGGCAATTTGACAGAGATGTGGTTTATTATGCCAAGAAGAACTGTTATAAGTTTGATTATAATGGTTTGAATGTGACTTTATCATCATTAAAGCCATGGAAGATCTTTGAAGATCAAACTACAGTTGCAAAAGCTTGGGCTGAGATGAAGGAGTCCGATGCAAAATAGGAGTTTGAGAAACAAACAGATGTAACTAGCACAGGTAAAAAATCTAGTGTAGGCCTATAGTTAGTTCCAAAAAAACTTGTTATTTTTGCTTCAAAAAAGTCAAATTAAGAAAGCATTAGACAATAGGGAATCATTGTATTTAATGATCTGAAAGGATATGTACATCATTGATCACCTTAAAGATTTGCCTAGTGTTATCTTATCTCTTTTGCAGGAATATAAGGACGTATTTCCAGATGAGATGCCCGACGGATTGCCACCTATTCGAGGGATTGAACATCAAATTGATTTCATTCCAAGAGCTTCAATTCCAAATAGGCTAGCCTATAGGGCAAATCCTGATGAGACAAAGGAGATTCAAAGACAAGTGAATGAACTCCTTGCCAAGGGTATTGTACGCGAATCTCTAAGTCCTTGTTCTATTCCTGTAATTTTGGTTCCTAAGAAAGATAAGTCTTGGCATATGTGTGTTGATTGTAGAGCCATTAACAAAATCACAATTAAGTATAGACATCCTATCCCTAGGTTCCTTGTAATTTTAGTTCCTAATAAAGATGAGTCTTGGCGTATGTGTGCTGATTGTAGAGCCATTAACAAAGTCACAATTAAGTATAGACATCCTATCCCTAGGTTAGATGATATGCTTGATGAATTACATGGTTCTAAAATATTTACAAAGATTGAACTTAAAAGTGGATACTACCAAATTCATATGAAAGAAGGAGATTAATGGAAAACTACATATAAAACCAAGTTTGGATTGTATGAATGGTTGGTTATGCCTTTTGGATTAACTAATGCACCTAGTACTTTAATGAGGTTAATGAATCATGTTTTCCATCTTTTTATTGGAATATTAGTGGTAGTATATTTTGATGATATTCTCATTTGCAGTAAATCATTAGATGAACATGTTTTACATCTGAGTGTGTTTGCTATTTGGTGTGAGAATCAATTGTATGCTAACCTTAAAATGTGTTCTTTTTTTGTTTAGAATCAATTGTCTTTTTAGTGTATATTGTTACATCTAATGGCATAAACGTTGATGAGTCAAAAATCAAGGCAATTAGTGAATGGCCTAGACCTCAAAATGTTAGTGATGTTAGGAGTTTTCATGGTCTTGCAAGTTTTTATAGAAGGTTTGTTAGAGATTTTATGACAAAATCAACACAAATGACATTCCAAGTAGTAGCCTTCAAGTCTGTCCCAGCGCCTTCAAGCCAAGAACATCGCGCCTCCAGCTCAGCTCCAGCGTATTTGAGCCACAAGGAATCACGCTTCCAGTCCATGCTTCAGCCTCTTCTCATCCACCAACCATCACGCCTTCATAGGCGGAGCAAAACACGCATTCGGGCTTCCAACTTTAACATCTCCTCCTGAACTCAGTTTTCCTGCGCCTTTAGGCCAACAGCTCCCACGCCTTCGTCCACCTGCTGCAACCGAAAAAGTAACCAACACTTAGCCAATTTTACAATTGCCAAAAAGACAACCTCCAAAGTGAATTCGTGGGTGAGGTCTTGCGACAAGACCTCGCCGTGTATTGCGTATGTGGGGGAGACCTCGCGGCGAGGTCTCGCCGTGTGAAGTGTTTGTGGGCGAGGTCTCGCAGCGAGACCTCGCCGTGTAGTGTATGTGTGGGCGAGACCTCTCGGCAAGGTCTCGCCACTTATGTGCAAATGTGTGCGAGCTTTAGGTGTAGTGCAATTGTGAAATGAAGTGTAGAGTGAATAAGTGCAGTGTTGTGAGTGAATGAGTTTTCGTGAAGTAATATGAAGTGATGCGGTGAGTGAAGGTTGTGATGTGTGTTGTGCAATGAAAGTCAAGGAAATTATGAAAGTAGTGAAATGTGAGTGTGAAATGTTGTAAATGTTCTAATAACATGGTGAAATAGAAATGAGGAATAAAATGCAATGTTGATGAAGATGCTAAGAGTGTAAGGAATTGATGAAACTTAGAACAAAAGAGTGATGCATGCAAATGCATTTGTGAACACTAATGAACATGACAAACTCCAAATTCCCCTTCACTCTTGAAATATACCACATAACACCATTTGGATTGCACAATGTATGCTTTACGAAATGCAATTGCTGTAAAGAGAATAATGAATCACAGCTTCCAACTCATATACACATAAGCACAATCAAGAAGTGTAAAAAAAAACAAGAATAAACATGTATGCGTGGAGTGAGACTTCATCGCATGAGCTTGTTGCTTGCTCATGCTGCAAAGTGTACTAGTGTGCTACATGCATGCGGCGAGGTGAGCTCGCAGCATGATGAGTGCGCGAGCGTGCATGCGGCGAAGTGAGTTCGCCGCATGATGTGTGTGCGTGAGTGCATGCGACGAGGTGAGCTCGCCACATGGTGAGTGCGAGTGTTAGTGTGCGAGTGGTGTGTACGGTGAGTGCAAGTGTCGTGCGAGGTGAGTGCTAGAGTGCTAGTGAAGGCTAGTGTGCGAGAGTGCATGATGCATGCGGCTAGGTGTTCTCACCGCAATGTGTGTGCATACTAGTGAGTGCTTGTGTGCGTATGAGTGAAATGAGTTGAGTACATGAGTGTATAGCTAAGTGTCTAGTTCATCACAACGTTCTACTTCCGTGCCAAATAAGTGTGCCTTAGGCCCGAATTAGACTTGATGGTAAACATAGAAATTCTAGGTCTTTCTCTTGGCTTTCTATTGGAGCAATAATCACCAAAATTAGAGGTTTGTAGCTCAAGATATATACAATTTACCAAACTGTGGCAGAAAGATAAAACCCTCAAAACCATAAAAACTCTATTCCAAGCAAGGCAAAGAAGCTCTCATTTTTTCATGGTTGCATACAGAATTTGAAGAAAGTTAAAACATGACAATTGAAGTACACACAAAGAGCTTTCCATAGCAACCAAAATCACATCAATTGGATTAGAACTGAAAGAGTTATTCACAAGATAAATTGAACATCCAATCTGCTAAAAACCATAATTTAGCCGAATAAACACTTTTTAATTCCTTAATTCTCAACCTAGGCACATATCACTTTGTTTACCATCATTTTTACCCTTTTTTGCACCATTTCAACACTACCAACTAGCACACCACATATATGCATAAAACCACATAAGTCACCACATATTTGCATCATTCACAAGACAAAAGCCAAGAGATTTAGCACAAAATAGTTGGTATAAAACCAACTCATCAAATTCCCCCACACTTGAGCTTTTGCTTGTCCTCAAGCGAACTTACACTTCAAATCCACTTAGCACTAGACCTCACTCCTCCGTCCAACTCGTTCTCCTTTGAGTTCATCAAAACAAATTTTTCATGCAATGTCAAAACTTTTAACATATCCTTAACTCCAACCTATCAAATTTCAGCACAAGTTATCAACCAAGGCACGATGAATAAAGACCAAAATGTCATGCGTGCAAGTGTGTGCTGAGGAACTCTGATTCATCCACTCTTTATGCATGCATTATTTCTTTTGTTCCAAAACATCTCTTTGCATAAACAATCACAATGTCCACACACAAGAACTCAAAATCACACAAGATCAATGGTCGCATATTGGTGCTTCTCTAAATTGATTTCACATTTCATTTGCTTTTGCACTTTATTGTTTTTGCTTTTTACACACATTGGTGTGCTTGCCTGGGTCTTTTGGCTTCTTTTTCCCCTTAGCTACTTGGGTTTTATGGCTATTTTTTCACAATTATGCTTGACAAGGGTATTTCGGCTTTTCATTCCCAATTGCCAAAGGCTTTTTCTCCATATCCTTTCTTGTGTGACTAAAATTCCTGAATGTCTCTAAAGGACTATGTATGCTAGAGCATCCAAAACAACCGAAGTAATGCATAACAACAAGAACAAGTTGAAACAGTTTCCTCCTATGTCCGGGAACATATTTTGTAGGGCATATCTATCTTACCTTAACATGATGCCTTGATTAACAAAATGTACTAATTTCATCAAGATTGGAAACAATGAAAACAAAACCATTTTCGCATGCAATACAAAAGTAAAGATGGATGAACTTCAAATTTTGAACATAGCTTAACAAATGAGCAAAAGCATAGTACAAAGTGTCCCACACTTCTACTTCTACTTATTACTTCACACACAATTCCTGATACGATCTAATTACCCAAGGAGAATATAGAACGTAAACCCAAGATCAATTTGAGGATTTTGAATGAATTTATAACATAAAGACAAAAGGAGGCAGCCCCCAATTCAATATATGAATAAAAAACGTACCTATCAAGTTAGGAACAAACACCCTAAGTGGACTTGCCCTTAGAACCTTTGCTATCAAGGAATTCAATTCAATCACAATCTTGATTGAATGGAATGGATTGTTCTTCACAAAGAACAAAAGAAAAGCTTCACGCTCTCAAGTTTTAATTTCAAAATTGTCTCCCCTAAAACGTACACAAAGTTTCCTATTTATATGTGGGAAACCCTAAGAAAATAACGGCTAATAAAAATTAAACATAACAGGCTGTTGTTCCCGCACGTCGCGACGTCGGGGACTCCACGTCGGGACGTGGGGAATTATTCCCGATTTGACAACTTGACAGTTCTGCACGTCGCGACGTGCAAAGGGTCTGGACATCGCGACGTGGGTGCACGTCGGGACGTGGAACTAGCTGGACGTCGCGACGTGGGTGGCATTTCAGCTACTTGTCCATCTTTTCCAACTCTTCTTCCCTCCGACACTCCATCATGTTCCACCACATTGAAATACTCCACTTGGGACACTTCTGAACATGTGGTGAATGTGACTTCCTTCTCACGAACCTTACGAAAGGATTTTCGATCAACCATGTCCACAATCAACGCGTGTAGTGCGCTCTTCATTCTCTTTGTCCTTGATCGAGTCATTGGACCTCCAATTCTAGTCAATGGATCATCCACTTGACGTCTCGGGTTGATGTCCTTATCATTCCCCCCTTCATCAAGAGGTTTCGTCTTCGAATCACCTAGGTCATACAAAGAAAGATCACTAACATTAAACGTGCTAGAAACATTACCAAATTCACTAGGCAAATCAATAACATATGCATTATCATTAATTTTGGATAAAACCTGAAACGGACCATCTCCCCTTTGTTGAAGCTTTGATTTCCGTTGATGTGGAAATCGTTCTTTGCGCATATGAAGCCACACCCAATCTCTGGGTTCAAAAGAAACTTTGATTCTCCCCTGACTTGCTCTCTTAGCAACTTGTTCATTTCGACGCTCAATGTTTGCTCGAACCTTGGCATGCTTTTCCTTGATGTGATCCGCCTTCTGCTTACCATCTAAATCCAAAATATGACTAGTATAAATAGGCAATACATCTAAAGGCGTTAGTGGATTAAACCAATAAACCACTTCAAACTGAGAATAAGATGTAGTGGAATGCATGGTCCTATTATAAGTAAACTCTACATGTGGCAAACATTTTTCCCAACTTTTCAAATTTTTCTGGATTAAAGATCGAAGCAAGGTTACTAAACTTCGATTAACAACTTCAGTTTGCCCATCCGTTTGTGGATGTGCAGCTGTGGAAAACAAAAGCTTCGTGCCTAACCTAGACCACAATGTGCTCCAAAAATGACTCAAAATTTGACATCTCGATCGCTAACTATGGTTTTAGGGATTCCATGCAATCTAACTATTTCACGAAAGAATAACTCAGCAATATGTGATGCATCATTAGTCTTATTGCATGCTATGAAATGCGCCATTTTGCTAGCGATCGACAACCACAAAGATGCTATCATGACCCGACTGTGTCCTAGGCAACCCTAACACAAAATCCATTGATATGTCGACCCATGGATGACTAGGAACGGGTAATAGGGTATAAAAACCGTGAGGCATGACCTTAGACTTTGCTTGACGACATGAACCACATTTTGCACAAAAACTTTGAACATCATTTCTCATTTTAGGCCAATAAAAATGTTCATACAATATGTCTAATGTCTTTGTGATTCCAAAATGCCCCATAAGACCCCCACAATGTGCTTCCCTAACAAGTAATTCACGATATGAACTCTTAGGCACACACAATTTCCCTTTCTTGAAAAGAAAACCATTATGCTAAAAATAATCTTCAAATGCAGTTTGTGCACATTCAGTAAAAATTGCACCAAATTCACTATCATCAACATACAATCCCTTAAGCAAATCAAATCCCAACAACTTCGACTGTAAAAAGGTAAGAAGCACATACCTACGTGACAAAGCATCTGCCACTACATTTTCCTTACCCTTCTTCTGCTTGATGACATAAGGGAAAGATTCAATGAATTCCATCCACCTAGCATGCCTTGGATGCAGCTTCCCTTGAGACTTCAAATGCTTGAGTGGTTCATGATCGGAGTGGATAACGAACTCATTTGGCCACAAATAATGTTGCCAAGTTTGCAACGCCCTCACGAGAGCATAAAGCTCTTTGTCATACGTTGGATAATATACGACAGCCCCATGCATTTTCTCGCTGAAATACGCTATCGGCTTTAAGTTCGGCATCAAAACAGCTCCAATCCCAAGCCCTGAGGCATCACATTGAACTTCAAAAACTTTATCGAAATTAGGCAACATTAAAACATGTGCTTGTGTGAGTTTGTCCTTTAACATGTTAAAAGCCTTTTCATGCACTTTTTCCCATTTAAATACAGTATGCTTTTCAACTAGATCATTCAATGGTGTGGCAATAGTACTAAATTTTTGAACAAACCTTCGATAAAATCCCGCCAAACCATGAAAGCTCCGGACCTCGCTGGCATTCTTTGGTGTAGGCCACTCTTTGATTGCCCTAACATTCTCTTCATCTACCTTAATGCCGTTAGCACTCACAACAAAACCAAGAAACACAATTGAATCTATACAAAAATAGCATTTCTTCAAATTTGCATATAATTTATGTTCTCGTAACACAATGAAAACTTCTCTTAAATGCAACACATGTTCATCCAATGACTTACTATAAATTAATATGTCATCGAAATAAACAACAACAAACTTCCCTATGAAAGATCTCAAAACATGGTTCATTAATCTCATAAATGTGCTAGGCGCATTTGTCAACCCAAAAGGCTTGACAAGCTACTCATATAAACCAAATTTTGTTTTGAAAGCGGTTTTCCACTCATCTCCCTCTTTCATGCGAATTTGGAAATAACCACTTTTCAAATCGATCTTAGAAAATATGCATGCACCATGCAACTCGACCAACATATCATCAAGTCGAGGAATAGGATGACGATACTTTACCTTAATTTTGTTGACAGCCAGGCAGGGTACCAAAATAACAGGCACCGCGCATAGACTAAGGCTCTCCCTCACAGCCCATTTTTGTAGCAAAAACACTCAATTTCTGTTTTCCATTTTCTGACTTTTCTTCCTCACTTTTGATGATTTCCTCTCGGCTTTTACTCTCACTTGATTCGCCTTTTTCTTTCATTTCAAAATCTTTTACAATGCGAATCTGGTCCTCATGTGCCTCCCAAGGTTTCAATGGCACCAATGTATGCTTGCGATTATTCGTCTCCAATATGTACTTATTAGTATACCCATCATACACTACCTTTCGATCAAACTGCCAAGGACGCCCCAAAAGAATATGGGCAGCTTGCATAGGCACCACATCACACATCACCTCATACTTATACTGACCTATCACAAACTCAACTTTCACTTGTTTGGTCACCTTGGCCTCCCCACTAGTACTCAGCCACTGCAATCTATAGGGTTTTGGATGCTTAAGCGTTTTCAACCCTAACTTCTCTACCAACAATGTACTAGCTATGTTAGTACAACTCCCACTATCTATGATCAAGCTACACATCTTTCCTTGCACATGACACCTAGTGTGAAAAATATTATCCCTTTGCACTAACTCTCCTTCTATCTTAGATTGGATATTTAGAACTCTTAAGTTGACAAGTGCTTCTCCCCCCATTGGTAGCTCTTCCTCTACATCACTCTCCTCAACACATGGCATATCACTCTCATCATCGGAATGCACACTCTCACACTCCCCATTAGGTAATACGAACACTATCATTTTGTTTGGACATTGGGATATTATGTGTCCTATACCTTGGCACTTATAACACCTTATGTCTTTACTCCTCACATTTGTTTTCATCTCAACCTTATCCTTTCTGGCTCCCCATTTCGGTTCTATCTTAGGCTTGGAGTCAACATTGGCATTCCCAAATTTGGTGTTAGTCATTGGCTTATTATCCTTCCAAGAACTCTTCCAAGTACCCTTCCCTCTAGACTTAACAAGTCTTTCAACTTTCAAAGCCTTGTGCAACAACTCCTCCATATCGGCATATTCTTGCAAATCTACCACATCAGCTATTTCCCTATTCAAACCCGCCAAAAATCTACCCATTGTAAACTCAGGGTCCTCATCTATGTTGGCCCGAATCAAGGATACCTCCATCTCCTGAAAATACACCTCCACATTCTTACTACCCTGGTTCAAGGTTTGCAATTTCCTCACTACATCCCTTTGTTAATGAGTAGGTACGTACCTCTTTCTCATTATCCTCTTAACCTCCGCCCAAGTCCTAACTGGCCTCAGTCCATACCTCCTTCTATTGTGTACTAACTGGTCCCACCAAATTGAAGCATAATTGGTAAACTCCACTACGGCTAACTTCACCTTTTTCTCCTCCGAATAGTCATGACAGCCAAAAACATGATCTACCCTCCTTTCCCACTCTAAGTAAATATCATGATCATTCTTCCCTTGAAATTCTGGAATTTTCATTTTAATAAACCCCATGTGATTGTCCTGACTCCTATCATTCCTATCATTCCTGTGATTTCTATTATTCCTATCTTGACCCCATGTCCTTTCTTTTTCCTCCTCCGACACTTCCTCATAATCTTCCCCCTCAAACAATGGATTTCTACCCGCTCTCTCCCCAGTTGTTGGTTCATTAGACTCTAGAAAATCAAGCCTAACATTGATTTTATCAAACTGTGTTTGAATAGCTTTAAAAATAGTTTCAAGATTGAATGTTGGTTCACTAGTACCTTTGAGATTACTAGTACCTGTAGGATTGCTAGTACCTTCCCCACTCATAATGAATTTAGGAAGATAAGTTGTCCTTTCCACTCCCTAAGTGTTTACTCTCACTCTCGTGTATCACACAAAAGAATGAAAACTCACTTAGCTCTCTTTATAAGTTCTTTGAGTTGAACAAAAACTCACACACCAACCAAGAATGCAATTCAATTAGGAATGCTTAAAGGCAATGAAAGACTCTTAAGGAAGATGAATGATTTCACAAAAGAAAATTTAAGAAAAGACAATGAAGCAATGGATCACAATGATATGACACAAGAATTGGCTTTATGCCACAACAAATTTCAACAAAGAACCAAACAAATGTAACACAATGACTCAATATTGCGAGACACAATTGATTTCCCAAAACCACATAAACTCACTAATGTCTGCAATGAATTAGTGCAGCAACTTTTAAGCATGAATCAAAAAAGGAAAATTTCTGCACAATTTGCAATTCAATGATTTTCAATAAGGTTTCTACGAAATCAAGGTGAAGAGGTTACCTTGAATGTTACCAAAACTGAAACTCAAGAACCAAAACTCAAATTGGCCTTTTTTTTCTCTTTTTTTCACGTTTTTTTCTGCACTATATTTTTTTTCACGTTTTTCTGCACTATTATTATTATTTTTTTTTTCTGCAGTTTTTTTTTAATTTTCTTCTTGGCCACAAATCACAAACAATGATATGAAGAACAAGATTCAATCAATAACAACAACAAAACAAAAACAGAAAAAAAAAATCTAGTCATAAACAATCAAAGATGAAAGTCTTTGATGAAAAGAATTCCCAAAATTGGCTTTGATACCAGTCTGATACGATCTAATTACCCAAAGAGAATATAGAACGTAAACCCAAGATCAATTTAAGGATTTTGAATGAATTTATAACATAAACACAAAAGGAGGCAGCACCCAATTCAATATATGAATAAAAAACGTACCTATCAAGTTAGGAACAAACACCCTAAGTGGACTTGCCCTTAGAACCTTTGCTATCAAGGAATTCAATTCAATCACAATCTTGATTGAATGGAATGGATTGTTCTTCACAAAGAACAAAAGAAAAGCTTCACGCTCTCAAGTTTTAATTTCAAAATTGTCTCCCCTAAAACGTACACAAAGTTTCCTATTTATAAGTGGGAAACCCTAAGAAAATAACGACTAATAAAAATTAAACATAACAGGCTGTTGTTCCCGCACGTCGCGACATCGGGGACTCTACGTCGCGACGTGGGGAATTATTCGCGATTTGACAATTTGACAGTTCTGCACGTCGCGACGTACAAAGGGTCTGGATATCGCGACGTCGGTGCACGTCGCGACGTGGATGGTGGACGTCGCGACGTTGGCGATTTTCTTCACGCTCCTTCTTGAGCTTCTCCACGTCGCGACGTGGAACTAGCTGGACGTCGCGACGTGGGTGGCTGTTCAGCTACTTGTCCTTCTTTTCCAACTCTTATTCCCTCCGACACTCCATCATGTTCCACCACATTGAAATACTCCGCTTGGGACACTTCTGAACATGTGGTGAATGTGACTTCCTTCGCACAATCCTCACGAATGGATTTTCGATCAACCATGTCCACAATCAACGCATGTAGTGCGCTTTTCATTCTCTTTGTCCTTGATCGAGTCATTGGACCTCTAATTCCAGTCAATGGATCATCCACTTGACGTCTCGGGTTGATGTCCTCATCAATTCCTTACAAACCAAACATTTAAACAACCCTTACAAACTAGCCTTTAAGCTGACACACTAACATACTTAAACATCGTAAACACACTAACCAATAAACCTCGACTTTTATTCTTCTTATCATTCCTTCATAAGGCACACTTTGTATGACTTCAAGACTTCAACGACACATAGGATTCTTCCAGCAACCGAAACTTCACCACATAACAAGGCATCTTCGAAAAAAAATGTAGCCATTCTAGCAATAAAACCATGATATCTCCCTGCAACTTATCAACAAGACATCTGCCACTTCGTAATCTTCCATACTTCTCAACATTCATAGCATCACACGAACATGCTTCGAAAACAAGAATGGACACAAAAACACCAGCTTCACAATATCTTCACAACATAACTTCAAAGAAAGACTTCACTCCAACTTCAACATTTTTCACCACATAACAACATCATAGCATCATAATAAAATAGCACAAAATTAAACACCACACTGATCATTAATCAACAACACACAAAAAACTCCCCCCCACACTTGCAATGCACATTGTCCCCAATGTAAAAGAATCAAGGAAGAGGGGCTCCCTGAGATGAAGATGGTGCGGAAGAGGACGGAGGTGAGAATGAAGCTGTTGTTGAGAATGAAGGACTAGTAAATGGCTGCGCCACATAATGAAAAGGACCATGAACTGGTCCTGGAAGAGGCTGCCCTGAACCAAATAATGGAATTCTCATTGCTGGTATGAATTCAGGATTTGTTAAAATTTCAGGAGTTGGAGGCATTGAAGGAATACGACCAAACATAGGCAATGGTTGAAGAGCAGGAATGGCAGGCACCCCAACTGGCAGCTCATGAATGGCACCACTAATAACGTCCTTTGACAGATTTGGTATACGGTACCCAGCCAATTGTACAGATGTTGGCGTTGGTTTAGGGGGTCCAGAATCCAAATGATAATACACAACCATCTTATTGCACTTATCAAGCTCCAATTGCATGCTTATTTGTTTTTGATACAACACTTCAAACTGCTGTTGAGCCACTGATGACATATCATCCAATCTCTGATCCATTCTTGAAGCATGTGCCGACCATTCTTGCTGCATATGCTCCACACCCGCTTGCATCCTTTCCATCCGCTCATCCATATTCGAGAAACGGTGCTCAACTGATTGCTGAAAATCCTGTAAAGCTCCGTGCAAAGAATTAAAGTCATACATCTGTGGTTCCTCGTCTCCCTCAGAAGGTGGAGGGTCAGACTTGCTCCTCGATTTCTTGGCTCTCCTCATCTCCTTCTCCAAAGCCTGATATTTGATGTACAGTGGTGTTCCAATTGGCCCTGGATTCCTTCGCCACTCTCCAGCCTCAGTGTCCACTCCTTGAGCCATACAGATTTCTTCTAACAAGACAGGGAAATAAAGAGCTGCATTATCTGTGTCAATCCCAGACTGTATACTCGACAGAATTATACGCCCAACATCAATTGGTCTCCGCCCACGAATAGCCTATATCGAATACAACTAATCGCGTATAACCTCAGTAGATTGTCAGCTTGGCTTAAGACGAGACAAAACAAACATCAACCATATCTTCATATCACTGCGCAGCCATTCCCCTCGGATATGTTTGCGTTCACCCCTAGAATTTAACTACCATTTGGCACCGGGTAAGGCCAACTCTTCTGTCAACATTTGATCACAGTCATCATTGTCTGAAAATGGTAAAGGATCATGAGAGAAATTTGGAGTGCCGAGATGATTGTTGATGAGCTCACTGGTAATCTGCACCCATTTCCCTCGCGCACATAAAATTCCCAATCTTCATTTGGAAATTTTGCATTAGCGTAAAATTCCCTCGCCAAATTAGCATTGCAAAAGCCTAGTGCACTTGTGAGTTTCTTTTCAGAACAGTGAAATGCCATCAACTCCGCAAATGGACCTCCTTCAACTGCAAACGTCCTCTCCAAATGAAGTTTTTTCATACCAATTCCATCCTCCCATCGTTTCTGAGCCCGTGGGTCCAAGAACACCGAAGGTTCACTAACTTGACTAGATGACCCTTTCCTCTTCTTTGGAGTTTGAGCTTGCATGGTATATTGAGGAGGATCCTCGAATAAAGGCAAATCTTCATCTGGGAAGTACTCTGTATTGGAATCAACGAGTGGTGGTTTCTGCTTCTTTCCTTTGCCTTTCTTTGAAGTCGTGGCCTTCTGTGAAGTGGAATCCTTTTTTGGTGCCATTACTGTAAGAACAACCACAACGAAAAAACAAATCAGTCTTGAACTATCAACTTGCACAACTTGGCAAATAATCTTCAAAGTTCAAAATGACAAGACTTATTTTCCAATCAACTTCAGTAAGAATATGACATTGAAATTATAACTATGGACGTCCAACAAAGCATAAACATGTAAGGCATTCCAACCACAAAATGTAAAGCACAAAACAATAACTTGCATATCCTCATTTACAATCCTTTCATTTCCACAAACACATCTCAACTTATCCAATTCCACACCTCCAAGTCTATAACATGTTAATCAAGATGAACTCCCACAAGAATGCAAAACCTCAAATGTACAAAATCACAACTTGGCTAACTTTAAGAGCTGGATATAACCAAATATAAACAAGATCTATCCAAGCTGCAATCTCATCATGACTGAAATGCATTATAACAAACTGTTGGCAAAATTTCAGTTTTGACACCTCATGCAATAGCCCAAAAAAACATAGCGAAACAATTTGAATTAGTCAAAACTTCCTACTGCAAATTCGTAAAACACACCCTTGGCTGGATTAGAGAACAAGAATTACACCATTCGGACCAAAATTGAGCAAGTTATGGCCAAAAAACCGAGGCACTCCAAACAGGCCAAATTCCAGAAATTTCAGACTACACAATAACATGCACACGGCCTTGTCTCAAAAATAAGACTACAGTTTAGTCAAAACCGGCGAACGTGCCCAACATAAACATTGTAGCCCTATCTCTTAGCAACAATCTCCAACTGGAATAACCTCAGTTGGACCACAATTGAGTAAATTATGACCAGAATACCGAATGGTGACAAACTGGGCAGATTCAAGGATTTCACATTCTGATTTCAGCATGAACTTCACATTCTAAGCCAATTTAGCCTATTTTCCAGTCACAACTAGCAAAAATGTACAACATAAACATTGAAGATCGTCAAGTTGGCTAAATTCTGAAACTGGAAGCATGCATTTTCAACATCCCAAACTCATGTTATGCTCAAAACACATAAACGTGGCAAAGCTGGAACAATTGAAAATCAAAATTTTGAATCGCCCCCCCACACTTATCATGCACTTGTTCTCTTGGTTAATCAACATGATATCTTGCATGCTCATCATTTCCATTATCTTAGCAACAACATTATCATTTCCATGCTCTTATATTCTTCACTTGAGCGTTTCACACAACATTAAAGTTCACAAATCTTAAAGAGTAATGAGAAATACCTCTGTGGAGAGCTTAAACTTAGTCTTGGAAGAAAATGGAATTGAGAAGTTCAATGTAAGCAATATGGCCTCATTATCACTGAACTTGTGTGTCCTAATTGTGATGTCTTGAAACAACAAGTAATACTTCTTACACTTATAGAAACACAAAGGAAGAGAAGTCATGTAAATGCATTCAATCGGTCAACTCAAGACATAAATGTTCCCACAACCATAAAAATATAATGACAATAAAACAAAAACGGGTCCCTCTTTTATTCACATGCATAGCATCTCCTCTCTGCCACTTAACCACACGACACACTACCTCACTTCTATGCAATTCACATAATGTATGCAGCCTTCAAGTCTTGTCACGGCTCATTACACCACTTCTCCATTTCATGACTCATGTGAGCTTGTTTTGTTTTTTTCCGTGAATGCATTTTGCAACTTTTCAGTTCAATTAACTCATGTTCAGAACGAGCAGATATCCTCATCATCAATGTGTACCAAAAGCTCATCTTCATTACTAAGAACCCGAAAAAAAAGTAAAAGAAATAACAAAATCTCACCGAAAAATTAACAAAAATATTCATAATAACACTAATTTCATAATAACACCAAATATACTCAAACACAATCATCAAGACGTTTCAACCTACCTAATAAAGTGCTAAACAAAATAATGCAATACTATTACCATGCTACTACTACTAATACTACCCTAGGTTCAAACATAGCAACACACTCTTTCAAAACACATCTATGGTGATCCATAAACGTGGAATCCACACTCGAGTGTTCCAACTCCCCTCACACTTTTATAAAGACACGGCCCCCGTGAGAAAAATAGCAAGCAAGAATAAAGGAACCCTCTTTACCCTAATGGATTGAAAAAACAAAGATTAACTGCTTGCCTTTATTATTGACGATCATCATCACTCTAAGAATCTGCAAAATGTAACCACCAGTTATGTTCTGAGATTGTGCCATGAATTGTTACTATGTTAGACACAAACTAAAAATTAACAAGTAAGAGAAATCACAACAAATCAAGACAAAGAAAGAAAATCAGGCTTGCCTCCCAGGAGCGCTTGGTTTACGGTCTGCAGCCCGACCATGCTTCATGGCTCACTGTGAAATTATAGGATCATCGAGGAATAGATCCTGTGAAGCTCCTTCTAAACCTGTAGTGCTCTTGTCTTCAGCTGTCAAATAAGGCTTTAGTCTGTGACCATTTACTTACCAAACGTTACCATTTCTGTCATTTTTGATTTCCACTACACCATATGGCATAACTTGGAGAACCCGAAATGGACCACTCCAGCGTGACTTCAACTTCCCAGGGAACAACCTCAAACGAGAATTGTACAATAACACCAGCTGCCCTCGAGCAAAACTCTTTGATTGGATCCTTGCATCATGAAGCTTCTTTGTCCTCTCCTTGTACATTTTTGCATTTACATATGCATTAAACCTAAACTCATCTAACTCATTCAAGTCCAGTATTCGTTTTGATTGTGCTCCATTCAAGTCCAAATTGAGCTTCTGAATCGCCCAATAGGCTCTATGCTCCAACTCAACTGGCAAGTGGCATTACTTCCCAAATACTAGTCTAAATGGAGAAGCTCCAATGGGGGTTTTGTAGGCTGTCCTATATGCCCACAAGGCATCATCTAGCTTTGAAGACCAATCCTTCCTACTAGGGTTAACAACATTCTCCAAAACCCTTTTGATTTCTCTGTTTGAAATTTCGGCTTGTCCACTGGTTTGTGGGTGATAAGAAGTAGACACTTTATGTGTTACCCCATATTTAGCTAGGAGAGCTTCAAAGAGTTTATTGCAAAAATGAGTGCCGTTTGATATGATTGCCCTAGGAGTGCCAGACCGAGTGAAAATATATGATTTCAAGAATGCAGTAACACTGCGTGCATCATTGTGGGCAAGAGCTTTAGCTTCAATCCATTTTGACACATAATCCACAGCAACTAGGATATATTCCATTCCACCTGATTTGGGAAAAGGACACATAAAGTCTATCCTCCAAACATCAAATATCTCCACTTTCAAAATATTTTTTAGAGGCATCTCATTGCGTGAGGATATGTTTCCAGTCCTTTGACAACGATCACACTTCCCTACCCAAATTTTGCATCCATGAAGATATGCGGCCAGTAGAAGCCACATTGCAATACCTTGAAACCAGTCCTGGCTGAACTGAAATGCCCTCCGCAAGGACCTTCGTGACAGGCTCCCAGAATGTTATCCTTTTCCTCATCCTTAACACATTATCTTATAATTTGGTCATTGCATATCTTGTATAAGGCATTATCTTCCCAGAAGTAATATTTGGCATCACTTAACAATCTTTTCTTTTGGTCGCTAGAAAAATAAGAAGGAATTTGACCAGCTACAACGAAATTCGCAATTTCTGCATACCAAGGCAACCCTTTGTTTCCATCTCGAAAATTTGTTCATCAGGAAAATGTTCCTTAACCAAAAGGTCAGGCGGGTCTTGCTACTGAGACTCCAATCTTGACAAGTGGTCCGCCACCACATTTTCAGAGCCTTTCCTATCCTTGATTTCCACATCGAATTCCTGGAGCAACAACTCCCATCGAATCAAACGTGGTTTTGCCTCTTTCTTTGCAAGCAAATATTTCAATGCCACATGGTCTGTATGAACAATGACCTTTGACCCCAGAAGATAGGCACGGAATTTATCAAATGCGAAGACCACAGCCAACATCTCCTTTTCTGTAGTTGTGTAATTCATTTGTGCTTCATTCAGTAACCTGTTGGCATAATAGATGGTGTGAAACACCTTGTCTCTTCTCTGGCCTAAGACAGTTCTCAAAGCATAGTCACTTGCATCGCACATAATTTCAAACGGTTTACCCCAATGAGGAGTGACTATAACAGGAGCTTCCACCAATTTAGCTTTTAAGGTCTCAAATGCCTCAACACATTCTGTTCCAAACTCAAACTTGACATCTTTTTCCAAGTGACTACACAAGGGTCGAGCTATCTTGGAAAAATTCTTAATGAAATGTCTGTAAAACCCAGCATGACCAAGGAAGCTTCTGATCCCTTTTACATTGGTAGGTGGAGGGAGCTTCGCAATAACATCAATCTTGGCTCTGTCAACCTCAATGCCTACATGAGAAATTTTATGTCCCAACACGATTCCTTCTTGGACCATAAACTGGCATTTTTCCCAATTCAACACAAGGTTTGTTTCTTCACATCTCTTTAATACCTTTGCCAAGTTTTCCAAACATCCATCAAAGGTCATCCCAAAGACAGAGAAGTCATCCATGAAAATCTCGGTTATAGATTCCACCATGTCATGAAATATTGCCATCATACATCTTTGGAAAGTTGCAGGGGCATTGCATAGACCAAATGGCATTCTTTTATAAGCAAATGTACCAAAGGGACAGGTGAAAGTGGTCTTATCTTGATCTTTGGGATCAATTGCAATTTGATTGTAGCCAGAATAGCCATCCAAGAAGCAATAGAACAAATAGCCCGCAATTCGATCCAACAATTGTTCCAAGAATGGAAGAGGAAAATGATCCTTTCTCGTTGCCTTGTTGAGCTTTCTGTAATCCATACATACCCTCCAAGCACTAGCCACTCTTGTTGCAAGGAGTTCATTTGCATCATTCTTCACAACAGTCACTCCACCCTTCTTTGGAACACACTGGACTAGACTCACCCACTCACTGTCTGAGATGGGAAAAATCATTCCAAAGTTGAGTAATTTTATCACTTCCTTCTTGACAACTTCCATCATTTGGGGATTGAGTCTTCGTTGTCTATCCCTCACTGGCACAGCATTCTCCTCAAGCAAGATCTTGTGCATACACAAACTTGGACTAATACCTTTTATGTCAGCAATTGGCCATCCAATAGCCAATTTATGTTGCCTCAGTACTTCCAAAAGCTTTTCCTCTTGCCATGCTTCAAGTTTGGAAGATATCACAACTGGTAATGTTTCACCCTCTCCCAAGAAAGCATACTTGAGATAAGGAGGAAGGGGTTTTAACTCAAGCTTTGGTGCCACCACAATGGAAGGTAAAAGCTTTTCATTCCAGCAAATAAACTCTTCCTTCCTCACTTTAGTAGGATTACAAATTTCATTAGCCAACACATTTGTCAACACAAACGGCTCATGTTCATTTTCTCCTACAGCTTCATGCATTTTAACTTCCACAACATCACTTTGCAATTCACAAATTGACTCTTCCAAATAACAACATTCAATAAGATCTTCAATTTCAAAAATAATTTTCTTATCCTCATCATCTAAATCAATTTCTTCAAAATCATCCTCACAAACATTCAACTCATCAACAACAGAATAATCATGCTTATCATTCAATTCATGCAACGAAGAGCATGCTATAGCTTTGATGGCAAAACAAGATTCAACATGTTGAGGGTGTTTCATGGCATAATTCACATCAAAAACAACTTCTTCATTGTTGATTTTAAAAGTGACAGTTTTGTTTCTTACCCCAATCAATGCATTACCAGTAGCTAGAAAAGGTCTACCAAAAATTAATGGTACCTCTTGATCTTCCTCCATATAAAAAATAATGAAATCAACGGGCAGGGTAAATTTATCAATTCCCATCAATATATCCTCCACTAAGCCTGTGGGAGTCACCAAAGACCTATCTGCCAACTGAAGTGTTACTGCAACTGGTCGAATCCTTCCACTCAAGCCCACGTTTATTGCAATGGAAAGTGGCATCAGGTTGATCCTAGCTCCGAGGTCACAAAGTGCTTTTGCAAAATGTCTAGTTCCAATCTTGCAGGGAATGGTACAACTGCCTGGGTCCTTTAGCTTAGGAGGTAATTTGTGCACCATCCATGCTTGACTACATTCGGATAACATCATTAGAACTTCACACCTCAAGATTTGCTCCTTATTTGAAATGAGATCCTTTAGGTACTTAGCATATTTTGGCATGGCTGTCACCAAATCCAACAGAGGGACATTCACATTCACTTGTTTGATCATATCCAAGAAACGATTGAATTGAGGTCCCTTCTTAGGTGGAGGTTTCTTCCTCTCTTGAAATGGAGCCTTTGGGGCATAATCTGGAAAGTTATAAGGATTGAAATTTTTGGTTATCTCATTTCCTGCCTTTACTGATACTTCCTTCTTTTCAGATTTACTAGCCTCTTGCTCACCATCCTTCTTAAGTTCCAGGACTTCCTCAGCTTCATCTTTTTGGTCTTTTTCTAGGGCATCACTCTTATCTTCTGAAGGTTTGTTTCCTGGCAAAAGTTTTCAACTCCTCAAGATGATGGCATTGCAGGCTTCTCTACTTTTTGGATTTGGAATTGTATCACTCGGAAGTGCTCCTTTTTGCCTTTGATGCATAGCATTGGCAAGTTGACCAAGTTGCATTTCGATATTCTTCAAAGTAGCTTCATGATGTTTAACAGTGGATTCCAAGCCTCCAAACCTTTGTTCGTTTTTGTCCATCTTCTCCATCAGTTTTTGAAACATGTCCTCAACCGATGGCTTCCTTTGCTCTGAGGTACTGGCTTGATGATCAAAACCAAGAGGTGCATTGGTTGCTCTCCTCTGGTGATTTCCTTGATAATACTGCCCTCCTTGATTTTGTTGTTGATTCCAATTGCCTTGTCCACCATTGTAAGGTCTATTTCCACCAGAGTAATTCCCTCCATACTGATTTCCACCATATTGAGGTTTGTTGTTGTAATTACTCATATACTGTAAAGACTCAGTTGTGATGGAACACTCATCAGTGTGATGTTCACCTTTGCACATACCACAAGAAAGCACAGGAGCTTTTGTTTGAGTAGCCTTCAGAGTTTGCACTTGCTTGGCAAGGGCTTCAAATTTCGCACCTAGAGAAGTTTCCTAATCAAGGTCCAACACTCCCCTCCGTCTTCTATTGTGAGGTTTACGGGTCTTAGGGAAAAGATATTCATCCTCAATAATCTGTTTGAACAACTTTCGAACCTCAGGCACACTCTTATCCTTCAATGCACCATTCGCGCAAGCTATTACCATCTTGGAAGACTCAGGTGTGAGTCCTTTGAAAAATATATTCAATTCTCTGATTTCACCAAGGTCATGATTAGGACATTGACGGATTAGATCATTGAAATGCTCCCATGCCTCTCTGAATGATTCTCCATCTTGCTATTGAAAGTTCATTATTTCCATTCTCCTTTTCTCAAGCTTAGCTGGTGGAAAGTATTTGGCTAAAAATCTCTTTTGCAAATCATCAAAGGACATTGCTGAATTTGCTCCCCCAATACTCTTGAACCAATGCTTAGCTTTACCGCGCAACGATAAAGGAAACCAAATTCTATGTACTTCACCTCGTTCCACTCTTGGAAGCTTAAAGGTACTACAGAGACCTAAGAACCAATCAAGGTGGTCATTGGGATCCTCATTATCAAGCCATTGGAAAACCTGCCCTTGGTTGATCATCGAGACAATCTGTGTTGGTATATGGTAGCTCTCAACATCTATATCCTGCTGGTCGAAGCCATTCTCAAAATTTACCGCATAGTGGTCTCCAAATCGTGGTGCTCGTACTCATTGGGTAGCCATTTCTCTTTGCTTTCTTTGTTGCACCCTTAGAGTTTTTGCCAATTCAAGATCCAATGGAAATTGTGGTTCTCCTGCAGACCTGAGAGATCTTGGCATACACAACACACTGTCGTGGAGTATAACAGAAAAGAATCAAGAAACTCAAATATGCACCAAAGAAGTAAACCACAACTCACAACACGTATTTGAAAATGCAAAGAACAGAACACAACAACAGAGTGAAAACTAAAGTAAATGACAAGAACAGAACTACACAAAATGAAACAGTGAAATTCAAGGAACACTTAATCAATCCTAGAAACCGTGCCTTCCCCAGCAACGGCGTCAAAAATTGACAGGTATGTCGCGTACTTGCACAATTTAACCCTAGAAACTACTGTAGTAGTGAAAGTAGGGATCGTATCCACAGGAAAGGTATAGTGTTTCAAGATTTTGAAGTGTTTCTCAAGAATGTAACAAAAGTTTCACAGTATCAACTCAATAAGTAAAAGCAGTACTCAACACTCAAAACATAAGTTAACTTGCAAGAATGGCAGATGAGATTCACAGATGAGATTCACAGGAATTCAAGCAGATGTCCTAGAGTTTCTGAATCAGACTACTGAGAGTTCAAACCGTTTACTATGCAATTGACCTCATGAAATACTAATTAGGAAGAGATCGTTGTTGCCTATGAGTCTAGCTAACACTTAGCATGACGACCACAGTGTTTTCTGTACCCCTTAACACTCCAATTTTCCCATGTCGAGGCCTAAGCGAAATGAAATCAAACCACAACATCTCAACTTCATGTTTCTAGCTATTAATCATGCAATTTCTCAAGTATCCTATGGCGAGGCCTAACTTGAGTGTCTTCAGTTAAGCTAGCTTCATGAAGTCTTCCTTTACCTAATTCTAAAGATTCAACGATCTTCGATTAGCATGTCGACCACATCTCGGATCGTGTACAAGAACAAACAGGCAAAGGAACTCCATATCATTCATCATGTATATTATTTACACAATTTCCACCGTTAATGTTGTTTCACACCTTGAACTGGCATGGCGACCTCAAACAAAGTGTCATTCAATCAAACACAAGTGAAATTGCATGAAACTTCTCGTATTTCAACAATTCAAACAATTATGAACAATTCTTTAAAGATTAGGTCAATTGTTTAGCTTTTCACGGTTCAAATTTACAGTAATGCGATCATAACTCTAGGACATCACTAATTTAGCCAAAAAATTCCATATTCAACTCGTAAGCATTAAATTCCGGCATTAAACAATTGAATTCCATCAAATTGAGAAATTTTACCGATTGAAGTGTAGAGGAAGGTCCAATGTTGCTTCGATTGAGTTCAATATGTAATCTCCGGTACAAATTCGCGATCAGAATTGAATTCGGAGAAGAAACTCTAGAGAGAGCAAATAGATCTAGAGAGAGACAATGAGAGATAAGAACTCCCGCTCTAAATTCAAAAGATGGTTAGCAATTCTAGAATATTCGTCCCAGTTCATGTTAGCTCCATCCCCTTTATATAGAAAATCATGAAAATGTAACTAATACGCAACCGTAAAATAACTAGATTATTACAAAAGTACCCTCGTAAGGCATGACAAAATCAGCACAAATGACATTCCAAGTAGTAGCCTTCAAGTCTGTCCCAGCGCTTTCAAGCCAAGAGCATCGCGCCTCCAGCTCAGCTCCAGCACTTTTGAGCCACAAGGAATCACGCTTCCAGTTCACGCTTGAGCCTCTTCTCATCCAGCAACCATCACGCCTTCATAAGTGAACTCAGTTTTCTCGCGCCTTTAGGCCAACAACTCCCACTCCTTCGTCCACCTGTTGCAACCGAGAAAGTAACCAACACTTAGCCAATTTTACAATTGCCAAAAAGACAACCTCCAAAGTGAATTCGTGGGCAACGTCTCGCGGCGAGGCCTCGCCGTGTACTGCGTGTGTGGGCGAGACCTCGCGGTGAGGTCTCGCCGTGTGAAGTGTTTGTGGACGAGGTCTTGCGGCGAGACCTCGCCGTGTAGTGTAAATGTGGACGAGACCTCGCGGCGAGGTCTCGCCACTTATATGCAAATGTGTGCGAGCTTTAGTTGTAGTGCAATTGTGAAATGAAGTGTAGAGTGAATAAGTGCAGTGTTGTGAGTGAATGAGTTTTCGTGAAGTAATATGAAGTGATGCGGTGAGTGAAGGTTGTGATGTGTGTTGTGCAATGAAAGTCAAGGAAATTATGAAAGTAGTGAAATGTGAGTGTGAAATGTTGTAAATGTTCTAATAACATGGTGAAATAGAAATGAGGAATAAAATGCAATGTGGATGAAGATGCTAAGAGTGTAAGGAATTGATGAAACTTAGAACAAAAGAGTGATGCATGCAAATGCATATGTGAACACTAATGAACATGACAAACTCCAAATTCCCCTTCACTCTTGAAATATACCACATAACACCATTTGGATTGCACAATGTATGCTTTACGAAATGCAATTGTTGTAAAGAGAATAATGAATCACAGCTTCCAACTCATATACACATAAGCACAATCAAGAAGTGTAAAAAAAAACAAGAATAAACATGTATGCGTGGAGTGAGACTTCATTGCATGAGCTTCTTGCTTGCTCATGCGGCAAAGTGTACTAGTGTGCTACATGCATGTAGCGAGGTGAGCTCGCCGCATGATGAGTGCGCGAGCGTGCATGCAGCGAAGTGAGTTCGCCACATAGTGTGTGTGAGTGAGTGCATGCGGCGAGGTGTGCTCGCCGCATGGTGAGTGCGAGTGCTAGTGTGCGAGTGGTGTGTACAGTGAGTGCAAGTGTCGTGCAAGGTGAGTGCTAGAGTACTAGTGAAGGCTAGTGTGCGAGAGTGCATAATGCATGCGGCAAGGTGATCTCGCCATAATGTGTGTGCATACTAGTGAGTGCTTGTGTGCGTATGAGTGAATTGAGTTGAGTGCATGAGTGTATAGCTAAGTGTCTAGTTCATCACAATGTTCTACTTCCATGCCAAATAAGTATACCTTAGCCCCTAAATTTGACTTGATGGTAAACATAGAAATTATAGGTCTTTCTCTTGGCTTTCCATTGGATCAATAATCACCACAATTAGAGGTTTTCAGCTCAAGATATACACAATTTACGAAACTGTGGCAGAAAGATAAAACCCTCAAAACCCTTAAAACCCTAATCCAAGCAAGGCAAAGAAGCTCTCATTTTTTCATGGTTGCATACAGAATTTAAAGAAAGTTAAAACATGACAATTGACGTACACACAAAGAGCTTTCCATAGCAACCAAAATCACATCAATTGGATTAGAATTGAAAGATTTATTCACAAGACAAATTGAACATCCAATCAGCCAAAAACAGTAATTTAGCCGAATAAACACTTTTAATTCCTTAATTCTCAACCTAGACACATATCACTTTGTTTACCATCATTTTTACTCTTTTTTGCACCATTTCAACACTACCAACTAGCACACCACATATATGCATAAAACCACATAAGTCACCACATATTTGCATCTTTCACAAGACAAAAGCCAAGAGATTTAGCACAAAATAGTTGGTATAAAACCAACTCATCATAGGCTAATCGTATAGCTCTTCACTAAAGGCTTTGTGGAAGGGTAAAAACACAAAGTGCTTTCTATTTTTGCAAGGCAAAAATCTTTTCATTCAACTTAGAAAAAACGTTACAATGACCTTTTCTTTAAATAGGAATAATTTCGGCCATGCTATAGGAAACCCTAGTCAAAGCCAATTACTACTTGACTTCTTAACTAACTAACTAACTAGTTTCTTAAATTAAACAAACAAAACAAAACTCGCCTATCGCCTACAAATTAGGGCTTTGGACAAGCTCCTAGAATTTAGGAGTTTACTTTCCTAAACTTTCCTAAAAAGTAGGAAGTCACTTTCTAAAACAAGTACTTGCCATTATCATACAAGATAATTGGGCCAAGTAATTACTTAACTACTTAAACAAAATATAAGCCCAAATTAATGTTTAATGGACTTAATTTATTACTAATAAATCCTAAGATTAAATAAAGACAATGGCATGATCCAAAGATAAAAGTCCAAGCACGCCATCTTGGTCTTCAATGTAGTCCATGAACACTTCTTCAAGGTGGAATTTCCTTAAGCTCCAATGTAGAACTCCTAGGAACTTCTTCATGAATTATGATACAAGAAATATTCCAAACAATTTCATGTTAAGATGGTGATGGCGGAGACTCCAAATGATCTTCAATGTTGTTCAAATCTTCACAATGTAATGAAAACATTGTTTTCAAGGCGGCTTTCATCCTTTTGCTCCTTGATCTTGTCATTGGTCCATCAAGATTCTCCAATGGATCATGTGAAGTTGGCTTTGGCACCATGGACATGGGCGGATTGCTATCATTACCTCCCTCCTCGAAATGATTTGTCCCTGAATAACCTACATTATACAAAGATAAATTAGAAACATTAAATATAGATGACACATTGCCATACTCACTTGGAAGTTCTATCTTGTAAGCATTATCTCCAATCCTTTCCAAGACTCAAAAAGGACCATCTCCTCTTGGATGAAGCTTAGATTTCCTTTTCTCAGGAAACCTTTCTTTCCTTAAGTGAATCCAAACCCAATCACCCGGTTCAAATATCACTTGCTTTCTACCCTTATTGGCTTGCTTAGCAACTTGTTCATTACATCTTTGAATATTATTTCGAACCTTCTCATGTAACTCCTTCACAAAATCAGCTTTTTTTTTTACCTTCGACATTAACAAACTCATTAATAGGAAGAGGTAAAATATCAAGTGGAGTTAAAGGATTAAATCCGTAAACAACTTCAAAAGGTGAGCATTTAGTAGAACTATGCAAAGTCCTATTATATGCAAACTCAATATGAGGTAAACAGCTTTCCCAATTCTTTAAGTTCTTTTGAATAATGGCACAAAGTAAGGTAGATAAAGTGCGATTAATTACTTCAGTTTGTCTATCAGTTTGTGGATGTGCAACAGTAGAAAACAACAATTTAGTGCCTAACTTATTTCGTAAAGTACGCCAAAAATGTGACAAGAATTTAACATCCCTATCACTAACAATACTTTGTGGAATGCTATGTAATCTAACAACTTCCTTAAAGAATAAATCAGCAATATGTGTAGCATCATTAGACTTAGAACATGCAATAAAGTGTGACATTTTGATAAATCTGTCAACTACAACAAATATGCTATCATGACCATTGCGTGACCTAGGCAAACCAAGCATAAAATCCATAGAAATATCAATCCAAGGATGACTAGGATCAGGCAAAAGTGTGTACAAACCATGAGGCATCACTTTTGATTTTGATTGTTTACACACAATGCATTTATCACAATCACTTTTAACATCATTAATCATATTAGGCCAATAAAAATGTTCATTTAAAATGGCAAGTGTTTTAGCAATTCCAAAGTGCCCCATTAACCCTCTCCTATGGGTTTCTTTAACAAGTAAAACACGAATGGAACATGAGGGTATGCATAACTTATATTTCTTAAACAAAAATCCATCATGCAAAGAAAATTCACCATTCGGCTTTGAAGAACATAGATCATAGGTGGCAGCAAAAATAGGATCATCTTTATACAAATCTTTAATCAAATCAAAACTAAGTAACTTAGCATGCAAATAGGTGAATAACGTGTATCTCCTAGATAATGCATTTGCTACAACAATTTCTTTACTAGATTTGTATTTGATCACATATGGAAAAGATTCAATAAATTCTAACCATTTAGTATGCCTCTTATTTAATTTACCTTGAGTTTTCAAAAATTTAAGGCTTTCATGATCGGAATAAATAATGAACTCTTTAGGCCATAGATAATGTTACCAAACCTGTAATGATCTTACCAAAGCATAAAACTCCTTATCATAAGTTGCATATTTCATGGCTGCACCATTAAGCTTTTCACTAAAGTAAGCCACCGGCTTTGACTCCTGCATCAAAACAGCACCAATACCTATTTCGGAGGCATCACAGTGTATCTCAAAAGCTTTATGAAAATTTGGTAATGCTAACAAAAGGGCGTTCTTCTTTTCACTCAAAAGTGACATTCTTTTTAACAAGTTCATTTAAAGGTGCAGCTATAGAACTAATGTCTTTAACAAACCTTCTATAAAAACTTGCTAAACCATGAAAACTTCTAACTTCACTAGCATTTTCAGGTCTTGGCCAATCCATGATTGCCTTGACTTTTGACTCATCAACAGAAATACCTTGAGAACTAACAACATAACCTAAAAATATAATAGCTTCCATGCAAAAAGAACACTTTTTAAGGTTAGCATATAATTGGTTCTCACGCAATATAGCAAACACGAATTTAAGGTGCACTACATGTTCATCAAGTGATTTGCTATAAATAAGGATGTCATCAAAATAAAATACAACAAATTTTCTAATGATAAGATCTAAAAACATGATTCATTAGCCTCATAAAAGTACTTGGTGCATTAGTTAGACCAAAAGGCATGACTAACTATTCATACAATCCATACTTTGTTTTAAAGGCAGTTTTCCATTCATCACACTCTTTCATTCTAATTTGATAGTAGCCACTTTTTAAATCAATCTTGGTAAAGATACAATAACCATGCAATTCATCAAGCATATCATCTAATATGGGAATTGGATGTCTATACTTAATGGTGATTTTATTAATAGCATGGCAATCAACACACATTCTCTAAGATTCATCCTTTTTAGGGACCAAGATAACAGGAACTGAACATGGACTAAGAGATTCTCGAACTATACCTTTCTCAAGGAGTTCATCAACTTGACGTTGAATCTCTTTTGTTTCCTAAGGATTAGCTCTATATGCTGGGCGATTTGGAATTTGCGCCCTAGGCACAAAGTCTATTTGATGTTCAATATCTCGAATAGGTTGTAAACCTATTGGTAAGTCCTCGAGAAACACATCTCCATATTCCTACAAAAGAGATAAAACAACACTAGGCAAAGAATTAATGTGATCACTATCAATGATAAGTACATCCTTGCGAAAAAGTAAATACAATGTTTGCCTATCTAGTATTGCTCTCTTAATCTCACTTGAAGAAGCAAAACAACAAGTCTTAGAACTAGATACATCCCGGCTCTTAGGACATTTATCACTAAGTACAAGTTCATGACCTATACTAATGTTTACATGCTTTTGCTTTTCGAGATTACTCTTCTCTTTGGCTTCTTCTTCACGCAAATTACTACATGCTTGAGCAAGACTTGCTTGGTCTTCAAAGACTTGGGATGGAAGTAAGGCCTTACGATTGAATCGTTTGCCTTGATGTTCCAAACTGTAGTAATTCTTCTTGGCATAGTAAATCACATCTCTATCAAATTGCCAAGGTCTTCCAAGAAGGATGTGACTGGCCTCCATTGGAACAACATCACATAAAACTTCATCAACATATTTACCAATTTTAAATGGTACCTTGACTTGTTTAGTGACTCTAGCCTCAGCAGAATTGTTGAACCATTGAAGTCAATATGATTTTGGATGTTTGAAACAAGATAAATTCATCCTTTTGACAAGTAGAGTACTTGCCGCATTAGTGCAACTTCCACTATAAATTATCACACTACAAATTTTATCTTTAACCATATAATACATGTGAAAGATTTTTTCATGTTGAATCAAATCATCATCAATTTGTGGTTTTGCATTAAGAATACGACGAGTAACCAAACAATAATTTCCAACACCATATGTTTCATGCGACTCACTTTCTTCACTTTCATATTTTTCCTCAAGTTTGGGCATGTCAATGCATTCATCATCATCATTATCATTATCACTTACCACATCTCAATTGTCATTAACAAACATCAACTTATGAATAGGACAATTGGATTGAATGTGACAATATCCTTGACATTTAAAACATCTAATATCCCTCAACTTTTGAGTAGGTTGTGACGCCGTTTGGATGGTTGGAGTAGTGGCTTTAGGGATTATTTTTTGGACATTGGTCGATTCACTTGAGGGCGGATTTGGAGTGAATGTCCGTGGCTTTGATGGTGGAGTGAAAGAAGTAGTGTTTGGTTTTGAATCTCTCCTCCAAGGCGGTGGTGGTTGTGTGAAAGGTTGACTAGCTCGGCCCTTTCCCTTCATGTGACTTTCAATCTTAATAGCTTTATGAACAAGCTCATTAAAACCAACATAAATGCACAACATGCCACATAATACTACACAATTGCATGAAAAAAAAGTCAAAAGCTAAGTGAAATAACACATATAAGCCGATGTAAAACCGTCTTATCAGAGAGCACAAAAGATTTAGCCAAGCTTGGCTAAATCGAACATCTTAATATCAACAATTAAGCCCGTGATGGAAGACATTAATTAAAAAGAGAGATAAAATCTTGAATAACTCAACAGAAATCCTCTACTCAAAATCAATGAATCTGATATCCAAGATGTTCCAATTCCGGACAGCTACAATATCCTCCACAAGAGCAAAAATATAAACCCTAGCTATTAAAAAGAAAAACCATTACTTAAAGCTCTCAAAATTGTCACACAACTTTACGTATGAAACACTAGGCCTATTGGACATTAGCCTTAATCATAAGTGCTTCCATCTCATGGTAGTATTCCTCAACAGTACGGCTTTCTTGCATAAGAGAGTGCAACTTTCGGTTGAGTTCTTGGTCGTAATGTGAAGGTACATATTTCTTCCTCATAAGAACATTCATTTGGCTCCAAGTCTTAATTGGTCTTTCGCCATCTTGGCGTCTAGTTTTTATTACCTCATCCCACCATAAACTAGCATAATCCTTGAGATGCATGAAGGCTAGGCGATATCTCTTATCCTTGGGATAACTATTGCCTCAAAGAAATGATCTAGGTCTCGAACCCAATCAAAATACACTTCGAGATCTGCTTTTCCATGAAAAGTAGGTCATATCAGTTTAACAGTACCAATAGACAAGTCGGATGTTTTACCACTTTTAGAAGAACCAATGAATTCCTCCTCTTCATTATCGGATGCAACTTCATCAAAATCAATTTGTCTTGAAGTGGAATTCTTTGCGGTTTGATGCTTAGATTTCAAAGTTAAATCATCAAGTTGAATTTGCATCTTGTGAAGCATGTCACTATCAATATTTAATCTAGATTGTGATACGGTTTTATCACCCTCCATTGTACCTTCACGTTAGTGAAAAACACAAGGAAAATATGTATATTCCTCACGGGTTTCTCACTTTGGGGAGTAGGTACAAACCACTATTTAGAAGTAGCTTTCCTCTTGTATACACTAGCTACTCTCTTTTAATGTATCACCTATTCTATATTAGACCTATCAATTCTTTAATTAGAGGAACAATTCTCAAATAAGAAGTTCAATCAATAAAGAAAAGCATAAGACAAATCAAATAGAGTGAAATTAGGTATGAGACTGTAAAAGTTTTTTACGATCACTTAGGGGTATAAGTTGATTAAGCTACTGGAACCATGGAAATCCGAAAGCGGCAAGAAAAACAAGAAGTTAGGGACTTGAATCACCTTATTCCGATTTATATTGAATAAGATATAACAATTTCAATTTGAGTGTGCTTTTAGGAAACAAATAAGAACACTTAGTTCTTGAAAACAACTTTGTTTCTTAATTGTCCGAATTTTCTCTAACTTTTTTTTTATTTAGACCAATTGCCTTTGGGCTGTATTCTACTTGGTTTTTTTTTATATCACGGCCTTTTTTTGACGGCCTCTTTTTTTTTTTGAATTTCTCAGACAACTACGGTTTTAAGACAACTTAGGGTTTTTAATATTGTGTTGTCTTAATCTCAATGTTCCAGCACTTATATTGTCACACAAACAGCAGTATAGATTCAAGAATAGTGAAGCACCAATGATCAAGTCGGATAGCAACAAGGAGTTATGAATTTGGAAACCAAATCGTAACCGTAGATCAAGGTTTTGACGAATTTAGCAAGAAGACTAAAACGATTTTTTCCAGCACTAAGGCAAGCAATTTATATGCGATTTTCAACACACAATTCAACACAAAAACGTGCAGAATTTTAGCAGAATAATGACGAAACAAAATGGAAAGGACAGCAGCATAATTTGACACAAATCGGCAAGCAAGAGTGGGACTATCTTGATGAAATTTCAGTACAAGTTTGAAACGATTTTTCAACACTAATTATGACTGAAATTAGATAGAATTTAACACGAAAGAACAACAGCAAGATGACTCTAAGATAACAGTAAAAGAGACGCAACAAACAGCAACAAAAAGACACATGAAAAATTCGAAAAATTCTGACAAGAAAATAAGACAACAAAAACGAAATAGATGACCTGAATTTTGAAGCAACAACCGGGGCTTTGATACAAATTGATACGAATGGGCAAGGCTTGGAATCCTCGACCACCAAATCTCCACAATCTTTAGGACCATGTTGCACGAATCAATTCAACAAAGACAAAAATGAAACAAATTGGAAGAAATAGAATCAAAGGAAATGCAAAAGATTTGATGTTGAGCCAATCAAACCCCTTACGCTATTACAAACAAATCAATTAATCTTATGTAATCAAGATATCAACTAATTTAGTTTGGGTTGTTCCTGAAATGAAGAACTGGTAGGCTAATCCTATAGCTCCTTACTAAAGGCTTCGCGGAAAGGTAAAAGCACAAAGTGCTTTCTATTTTTGCGAGGCAAAAATTTTTTCATTCAACTTAGAAAAAACGTTACAATGACCTTTCCTTTAAATAGGAATAATTTCGACCATGCTATAGGAAACCCTTGTAAAAGCCAATTACTACTTGAATTTTTAACTAACTAGCTAACTAGTTTCTTAAATCAAACAAGCAAAACAAAACTCGCCTATCTCCTACAAAATATTGTTTCTGCCAAGCTCCTAAAATTTAGGAGTTTACTTTTCGAAACTTTCATAAAAAGTAGGAAGTTACTTTCTAAAACAAGTACTTGTTATTATCATGCAAGATAATTGTGCCAAGTAATTACTTAACTACTTAAACGAAATATAAGCCCAAATTAATGTTTAATGGACTTAATTTATTACTAATAAATCCTAAGATTAAATAAAGACAATGGCATAATCCAAAGATAAAAGTCCAAGCATGACATCTTGGTCTTCAATGTAGTCCATGAACACTTCTTCAAGGTGGAATTTCCTTAAGCTCTAACGTAGAACTTCTAGGAACTTCTTCATGAATTGTGATACAAGAAACGTTTCAAACAACTTCATGTTGAGATGGTGATAGTGGAGACGCCAAATGATCTTCAATTTTGTTCAAATCTTCAAAATGTAATGACAACATTGTTTGCAAGGCGACTTTCATCCTTTTCCTCCTTGATCTTGTCATTGGTCCATCAACATTCTTCAATTCTCAATTCCACAAGTGTACTGCACCATTACCGCTAGACTAGTCGCATCCATCGTCACTTCTTTCCAGATTGCTGAGCTAAAGTTGGCCCAGATGACCAAGATAACAAAGTCTTGGTATTAATTTATCATAGGGAAGCTCATTCCGAGTATCCATCAGGCATCAAGGGACAACGATAAGGCCATGCTTAACTATGCCATTCAGAAGGGCTTGACCATTGATGTCAGAGAGATTATAGACATCGAGATTAAGAAGGTCCAACATTTTATCCGGACAGGCTTGAATTATCCCTTCGCGATCACAGCAATTTGTTATGCCACTGGTTTGCAAGCAGTGGACATAGATGAGCTTTGTGGTGTCCGTGATGTCATCACCAATGCCATGTTCACCTCCTACAAGATCAGTTATATTGAGAGGATAGGACACAGACCAGTGCCATCGCCACAGCAAGAGCAAGGGTACGAGCAGGAACAGAACCAGGACCAGAACGGGGAGCCGATTCCACCACCACCTCTCCTACCACGCTGCCTACTTACATTTATGGGAGTACATACCCGCATGGATGTGTTGGAGTTGCATCTGACATGCCAGATGACTCACTTTGATGAGCGTTTTGATCAGATGGAGATGGCATATGCCAACTTATCCCATAAGATGACTCAAATTTCCAATATAGTTCAGCAAATGAGTCGTTAGTGGTAGATTTCTCGAGACGAGGGATCCAGTTCTTAGCCTCCTCTATGCAATGATATGCAACATGACTAGGTGGTGTTTTTCCTTTCCCACATTAAGGACAATGTGGAATTTAAATTGGGGGGAGTTATGATAGTAGTCCCTATTTTTCTGTTTCTTGTGTTTTTTCTATTTTTCTTTGTTTTGGATATTATTTTTCGTTTGTTGTTGTTTTTCATTATTTTATTAATTTCTTTGTCAATTTGCGCATTATTAATACAGTTAAGTTAATGGAATTAGGATTTTATTTTAAATTTTATTTTGTCCCATTCATATTAGTTATTTCCTTGTGTAAAGCTTAGCTCGTAAATAAGTAATTCAGTAATGATAATTCTTTTCATAGTTAAACCATGGTTTTAGGTATTTCTGTGTTGTATCCAATTTTTGAAAATTTCGATCTTATTGTGATAAGTGTCATGTTGCCGATGATTGTATTTTTATCGAAAGACTCGATGTAGGATATGAACCTAATATGCTATCTAGAGCGAGTCGGGTCTTTGATGGAAAGTTTAGGATTTTGAGTCAATCATTTTTCTGGACTTAGGGGAACTACTGACGGGATTGACGAGTTTGTAATCATTAAGTATGTTGTCGTGTTTTTAGCACTTTGTTTAGTTTCAACTTATATAACTCAGTTAAATTGTGTTCTTTAACAAATGTGCTTGCATAATTGTTTGCACTTAATGCTTTTGTTTTTTTAAGCTTGTTTTGCTTATACTATCATCCCTCTATGAGATTGCTTTTAATAATAACCCTAAGAGAACTCATATGGATGGTAACGGATATTAGAAGCCGTAAGACTCTAGCTTTATATTGTCACTCCTCTACGAGACTGCTCTTAAACAAAAAGTTAATAGAGAGCTTGCATGAGTGGGAATGGGTCTAAAACCCGAGGCGAGACAGTACTATAGGTGGATGTCACGAGATTTTCAGTGAAATACCCTAATTAAGTGTTACAGTCTAGGGGAATAAGTGTTATTTATGAACCTAAAGGTTTGCCGAGAGAATCTGATAGGAATGAGCCCGTGTCCATATTGCCGAATCCAGCTTCCCATGATCCATTAACAAATCTTGGTGGTCTAATGACAAGATCAAAGAGCAAGAGGATGAAGGAAGCCTTACAAGCATTGTAATCAACACATTGTGAGGCAATGGACAATGTTCCAAGGAGTTCAATGTCACTATCTCAAGATGAAGTACTTTGGAATATTTCTTCAATCACAATTCATGATCCACCTTGAAGAAATATCAAGAAGGCCGAGAAGACCAAGCATTGGCGTGTTGGGCTTCATTAGCCAATTTTTAATGTTAGGATTTTTATTATGTAATTAATTTGGTCCATTAACATTATGTTTGGGCTTCATTAATTTGTTTTTAATAAAGTTTGCTTGGCCCAATTATCTTGCATGATAATGGCAAGTAAAAGTTTAGGAAACTTAAGAAGTCAAATTGAGTTTTGCTTCTTCATAGTTTAGGAAACAAAGGTAGCCAAATCGTATTTGGCCACCTTTGGAAAACCGTGTGCCCTAATCCTTTTTGGAAAAGGATTAGTTTGTTAGTTTGTTAGTTTAGAAGTCAAGTTGTACTTTACAACTTCTAGGGTTTTATTTCCTTTTTCTTTTAGGAAAGCCGAAACTACTCCCTATAAAAGGAGAAGCTTTGTAACGTTTTTATCATGTTGAATTTAAGAGAATTTTGGCTTTGCTAAATTGAATTTGACATCATACACGTGAATTGTTCTTGAATAATTCATAAGACCCGCCTAACCTTAAGTGAGGAACTTTAGGTAAAGCTTACAAGTTCTAGATTTATAGAACCGGCCAAACTGATAGGTTTAATTAATTGATTTACAATTGTTAGACTGAATCAATTTGTGTTAACGTTGGGGTTAGGTTAGCTTTAATCTTGCCTTACGTTTCATACTTTCTTTTCAGCGAATTTGTTCTTCTCGTGTTGAATTTGGTGCACAACGATCTCAAGTATTGTGGAAAATTCGCGTGGATTTGAATTCCTTCCTACTCCATTCGTATCAATTGGTATCAGAGCAGCCAGGTTGTTCATCAAATTCGGTAATCAATTTCTTGTTTTCGTTTCTTGATTTTTGTCTCGTTTTTCTTGTTGTCGTTCTTGCTGTTTGTGTGCGTCGGTCTTGCTGCTATCTTTTACGTTCTTCTTGCTGTTCTTTGAGTCAATTTTCTGCAGTAAATTTGTGTCTTAATCTGGTCCAAAAGTCGTTAATATTCTGTCCACAAATTGCATGCAAAATCTGCCCAAAAATCGTGTTGGTCTTGCTTCCAATTTTCGCGTTTTGTGATTCGAGTTCTTGCTGTTTTGTTGACGTTTTTGTTGCTGTTCTTGGTGTCTATATTCTGCACTTTTATTCTCTTCATAGTGTTGGATTCCATTGATTTTATTGCTGAAATCACGTCCAAACCCTAGGTGTCAAAATAGGGTTTCTTTAAAACCCTAGTTTCGGTTTATAGGTCATCTTATCATAACTTTCTTGTTTCTTATCCGAATTGCATTCTTTCTTTTGTGTTAATTTCTTCATAGTGTCTATCATATTTTGCATTTTGATCAAACTTTTATCACATCCGAAAAAGACAAGTTCTTGAACACTTTCTTGAACTTCTTGATTTTCTTGAAAATCCAAGGGTGCTAAAATTTGATTCTTGATACATATTCTTGTTCTTTGTGACATTTCTTGAATCTCTTGTCAAAGTGGTATCTTCAAATTCTGAATTTTTGTTGACTTCTTGATACTTCATAGTGGCTGAAATTAAGGTTAAGATAACAACCTTAAAACCCTAGCAAAGTACTAGGTTATTGTTAAAAAAGAAAGTCCTAAAAAAAAAGGCCAATAGATACAAAAAAAAAAAAAAGAGACCAAATAAAATTAGCCCAAAGGCAATTGGTCTAAAGTTAAAAAAAAAACGAAAAAAATATATTTTTATTTTTTTTTAGAATTTTGGACGCCACTTTCGGACGCCTTCAACCGTCCGAACCTAAATTTCTGAGAGGTCACATTTTTCACAAAAAGTTTCGGACGCCACTTTCGGATGACCTAACCGTCCGAACCTAAACTTCAGAGAGCACTCAATTTTTACAAAGTTTCGGACGCCACTTTCGGACGACCTACCCGTCCGAACCTATCTTTCGGACGACCATTTCGGAAGACCTACCCGTCCGAACCTATTTTGCTTCTTTTCTTTCAATCTTGAAAGTGCCATATCTTTTTCAATACAACTCGGATTTTGGTGATTCAATTTGCATTTTCTTCGTCTTTGAGTCTACTTTCTGAATATCGTAGCTTTCCAAAGTTAATCTATTTATACCCCATACGTGATCTTTAAATTAATCTAGTGATGTGAACACTTTTCAAACTTCTTTTGTTTTGCTTTTATGAATTGATTTGTTTGAACTAATTGGTTGAGACTTGTTCTTAAAATCGTCAAATAGTAAGCTTAAATTAGTTTGAGAGATTCATTATTGAGTGTTTAGATAGGGTATACACGAGAAAAGCCATTACACTAGAGAGGAGAGTATTACTCACCAAAAGTGAGAACCTGAGAGGTTTTTATTTTGCTATCTCTTGTTGTTTTTACTAACTTGCAGGAACAATGGAGGGAGATGATAAAACACCTAAAGAAAAACCCCAAACGGATCAAAAATATGTTAATGATGTTCTATTTGACATGATCCGAAAACTCAATCTAAAGATTGATAATTTAACTATTTTTCCTTCACCAAAAAAAGGTTCTACTTCTCGAAAGAATAAACATGAAGAAGCCGAGCCTAGAGATGAGGAGAATGAGGAGTTCATGGATTCTCTTACAGATGGTAAGAAATCTGATGTTTCAATTAGTGGAGTTAAACTAACATTGCCTACTTTCCATGGTAAAGCAGATCCAGAAGCTTATTTTGATTGGGTTCGAGAGCTTGAACACTTATTTGAAGGTAATAGCTATCCTGAACATAAGAGGTACCGCCTAACCTTTATGCACCTCAAAGATTATGCAAGTTTGTGGTGGGATGAGGTAATGAGATCTAGACATCAAGATGACGAACCACCCATTCAAACTTGGAAGCAAATGAAAGTGCTTATGAGGAAGAAGTATGTTCCATCACATTATAGCCGAGAGCTCAACAGAAAATTGCACTCAATTGTGCAAGGAAACGAAACCGTGGAGGAGTATTACCATGAGATGGAAGCTCTCATGATCAAGGCCAATGTTCGTGATGATCCCGATTCAACAATTGAGAGATTTCTTAGAGGTATGAATTCTGAATTGTCTTATCATGTTGATTTACAATCTTATGTTGATATTAATGAGCTTGTTCAGAAAGCTATTAAGATTGAAAGGCACATGAAAGGTAAGAACAGGTTCACATAACCGAATCCACCATGGCAAAGGGAATTGAAACCGAAATCAGCCCCTTTCACTCCACCAACAAAGCCGAGGCAATTTACCTCAAACCATCCATCTAGTGCGCCTCCTTATGTCTCAAAATTAGTCCCCAAAGCTGCTGAAAATGCCCCTAAGCCAACATCAACTTCTGGACCCAAGATTGAGGGATATTAGATGCTTTAAGTGTCAAGGCTATGGTCACTTGCAAGTCAATTATCCTACTGCCCGAATCATGTTTACTCTAGATACTGGAGAAGTGGTAAGTGATGATGATTGTGTCGACATGCCACCCCTTGAAGAGAAGTACCAAGATGATCAAAGTGATGAAGGTGAAAAGCTTGATGAGCCAACATATTCAGTTGGTAACTTTTCTTTAGTTTCTCATCGTGTTCTTAATGTTCAACCTTTGGAAGATAATGATTTGATGCAACGTCATAACATATTTCACACACGCTGTTTAGTGCAAAACATGATAGTGGTAGTTGCACAAATGTGGTGAGCACCTTACTTGTTAACAAACTGAATTTGAATTGTATGAAACATCCAAAACCATATAGGCTTCAATGGTTAAATAATTCTGTTGAAACTCGTGTTACTAAACAAGTAAAGTTTTCTTTCACCATTGGTAAATTTGTTGATACTGTTTTATGTGATGTAGTACCAATGAAAGCTAGTTATATTTTACTTGGTAGACCTTGGCAATATGATTGTGATGTGCTTTATCATGCCAATAAAATCTTTTACTGTTTTGTGCATAATGGTAAAAAGTATAGTCTACATGCTTTAACTCCAGCTCAATTTTTGAAGATCAAACTCGAATTGCACAAGTATGTAAAGATATAATTGAAGCTAAGAAGAAGAAAGAACAAGAAAAACAACAAAATGGAAAATCTAATTTGGGCCGAGAGCATGATGTCTCATCTAGTTTAGGCCGAGATGTAGTTAATAAGAAATCTTGTTGTTTAGCTTCTTCTAATGAGATTAAGAGAGCATTGATTGATAGGCAGTCCTTATACTTAATGTTTCGCAAGGAATTTGTACTTGTTGTTGACAGTGATAACCTTGCTTCTTTGCCTAGTGCCGTTTACTCTCTTTTGCAGGAATATAGTGATGTGTTTCTCGAGGAGTTACCGATAGGTTTACCACCTATTTGTGGCATTGATCACCAAATTGATTTTATCCCAGGAGCTCAAATTCCAAACCGACCAGCTTATAGAGCAAATCTGGAAGATACAAAAAAGATTCAACGTCAAGTAGATGAACTCCTTGACAAAGGTATTGTACGTGAGTCTCTTAGTCCATGTTCAGTTCCTGTTATTTTAGTCCCTAAAAAGGATGATACTTGGCAAATGTGTGCAGATTTCCGTGCTGTTAATAAGATTACCATTAAGTATAGACATCCAATTCCTAGATTAGATGATATGCTTGATGAATTGCATGGATCTTCCATATTTACTAAAGTTGATTTGAAAAAGTGGATACTACCAAATTCGCATGAAAGAAGGAGATGAGTGGAAAACTGTTTTTAAAACAAAGTATGGGTTGTATAAATGGTTAGTTATGCCTTTTGGTTTATCTAATGCACCTAGTACTTTAATGAGGCTTATGAACCATGTTTTTCGTCATTTCATTAGAAAGTTTGTGGTAGTATACTTTGATGATATCTTGATATATAGCAATCACTTGATGAACATGTTGAGCATTTAAAACTCGTGTTTGCTATATTGCGTGAGAACCAATTACATGCTAACCTTAAAAAGTGTTCTTTTTGTTTGGAATCTATTATCTTTTTGGGTTATGTTGTAAGTTCTCAAGGCATTGCTGTTGATGAGTCAAAAGTCAAGGCAATCATAGATTGGCCGAGACCACAGAATGCTAGTGAGGTAAGGAGTTTTCATGGATTAGCAAGTTTCTATAGGAGATTTGTTAAAGACTTTAGTTCCATTGCTGCACCTTTAAATGAACTTGTTAAAAAGAATGTCACATTTGCATGGAATAAAGAACATGAAGACGCATTTAACACTTTGAAGCATAAATTGACTCATGCCCCTTTGCTTGCTTTGCAGAATTTCACTAAAGCTTTTGAAATACACTGTGATGCCTCCGGGATTGGTATTGGTGCTGTTCTTATGCAGAAATCTAGGCCCGTGGCTTATTTCAGTGAAAAGCTTAATGGGGCAGCTTTAAAGTATGCAACTTATGACAAGGAGTTGTATGCATTGGTAAGGTCATTACAGGTTTGGCAACATTATTTATGGCCAAAATAATTCATAATCCATTCTGATCATGAAAGTTTCAAGTTTTTAAAGACTCAAGGTAAGTTGAATAAGAGACATGCAAAATGGTTGGAATTAATTAAAACTTTTCCTTACGTAATTAAATATAAATCTAGTCATGAGAATGTTGTAGCTGATGCTTTATCTAGGAGATATGCTTTATTTACCTATTTACATGCAAAGTTACTTGGATTTGAATTGATTAAAGACTTGTATAAGGAAGATGTTTACTTTGCCGAATCTTATGATCTTTGTTTACTAAGGCCGAATGGTGATTATTTTGTGCATGATGGTTTCTTGTTTCGCAAGGATAAATTGTGCATCCCCTCATGTTCCATTCGTGAATTACTTGTTAAAGAAACCCATGGGGGAGGGTTAATGGGGCATTTTGGTATTGTTAAAACACTTTCTGTTTTGAATGAGCACTTTTATTGGCCTAACATGATTAAAGATGTTAAAAGTGTTTGTGAAAAATGTATTGTGTGTAAGCATGCTAACTCCAAAGTAATGCCTCATGGTTTGTATCAACCTTTGCCTGTTCCTAGCAACCCTTGGATTGACATATCTATGGATTTTGTGTTAGGGTTACCTAGATCACGCACTGGTCATGAAAGCATTTTTGTTGTAGTTGATAGATTTAGTAAAATAGCTTACTTTATAGCATGTTCTAAGTCTAATGATGCTACAACAATTGCTGATCTCTTCTTTAAGGATATTGTACGTTTGCATGGCATTCCTAAGAGTATTGTTAGTGATAGAGATGTTAAGTTTTTGTCACATTTTTGGCGTACACTTTGGAATAAATTAGGCACGAAATTGCTGTTTTCTACTGTTGCACATCCACAGACTGATGGACAAATAAAAGTAGTAAATCGTACATTGCCTAATTTGCTTCGTGCTATCATTCAGAAAAACTTAAAGAATTGGGAGAATTGTTTGCCACACATTGAATTTGCATATAACCGAACTGTTCATAGTTCTACTGGTTATTCGCCTTTTGAAGTTGTGTATGGATTTAATCCTTTAACTCCCCTTGATATTTTGCTTCTTCCTATTAATGAGTTTGTTAATGTGGAAGGTAAAACTAAAGCTGATTTTGTAAAGGAGTTGCATGAAAAGGTTTACAAAAATATTCAAAGGCGTAATGAGCAATATGCAAAACAAGCCAATAAGGGCAGAAGACAAGTGATTTTCGAACCAGGGGATTGGGTTTGGATTCACTTGCGGATAGAGAAGTTTCCTGAAAAGAGGAAATCTAAGCTTCATCCGAGAGGAGATAGTCCTTTTCAAGTCTTGGAAAGGATTGGAGATAATGCATATAGAATCGAACTACCTAGTGAGTATGGTAATATTTCATCTACTTTCAATGTTTCTGATTTGAGTTTATATGATGTAGGTGATTCGAGGACGAATCCTTTCGAGGAGGGAGGGAATGATAGGAATGAGCCCGTGTCCATATTGCCGAATCCAGCTTCCCATGATCCATTAACAAATCTTGGTGGTCCAATGACAAGATCAAGGAGCAAGAGGATGAAGGAAACCTTACAAGCATTATTATCAACACATTGTGAGGCAATGGACAATGTTCCAAGTAGTTCGACGTCACTATCTCAAGATGAAGTACTTTGGAATATTTCTTCAATCACAATTCATGATCCACCTTGAAGAAATATTAAGAAGGCCGAGAAGACCAAGCATTGGCGTGTTGGGCTTCATTAGCCAATTTTTAATGTTAGGATTTTTATTATGTAAATAATTTGGTCCATTAACATTAAGTTTGGGCTTCATTAATTCGTTTTTAATAAAGTTTGCTTGGCCCAATTATCTTGCATGATAATGGCAAGTAAAAGTTTAGGAAACTTAAGAAGTCAAATTGAGTTTTGCTTCTTCATAGTTTAGGAAACAAATGTAGCCAAATCGTATTTGGCCACCTTTGGAAAACCGTGTGCCCTAATCCTTCTTGGAAAAGGATTAGTTTGTTAGTTTGTTAGTTTGTTAGTTTAGAAGTCAAGTTGTACTTTACAACTTCTAGGGTTTTATTTCCTTTTCCTTTTAGGAAAGCCGAAACTAGTCCCTATAAAAGGAGAAGCTTTGTAACGTTTTTATCATGTTGAATTTAAGAGAATTTTGGCTTTGCTAAATTGAATTTGACATCATACACGTGAATTGTTCTTGGATAATTCATAAAACCCGCCTAACCTTAAGTGAGGAACTTTAGGTAAAGCTTACAAGTTCTAGATTTATAGAACCGGCCAAACTGATAGGTTTAATTAATTGATTTACAATTGTTAGACTGAATCAATTTGTGTTAACGTTGGGGTTAGGTTAGCTTTAATCTTGCCTTGCGTTTCATACTTTCTTTTCCGCCAATTTGTTCTTGTCGTGTTGAATTTGGTGCACAACGATCTCAAGTATTGTGGAAAATTCGTGTGGATTTGGATTCCTTCCTACTCCGTTCGTATCAGAATCTTCATTAATATGAGTTGAATAATGAATTTTTTAATATGTTCAGCGAATAAAAATTGAGACGAAGACTTAGTTGTTGGAACCCTAACTTATGGCGTGATTGTAGATGAGTTATGAACTAAGGTGGAACCTATCGCATAAACACACATGATTGGCTCAACGTGTTTAAATGAGTACATTATTGTACTTTGATGATTTATGGGGACGTATATTATATGTACTTGACATTTGAATACTTAAGATTATGAGGTTTTTACATGGCATTTGCGTTTAAATCGAATTCATGAAGTTGGATGCGTTTTGCTATTCGTGATAGTATTTTGTTAGGACCTTTATGTTAGGTTTTTGGTTTAGGTTTGTCATGTTTAGTTTAGTTTGTTTGGGGACGAACAAAGGTTAATTGTGGGGGAAATTGATAAGGTGAATTTATTCGCCTTTTATTTAGTGTTTTACACTTAATTATTTTGGTCGTTCTTGTTGTTTTTTAATTTGTTTTAGTGTTTTATTTATAGGTTTGTTGACCATGGTGTGTGTTTGGAAGGAAAGTCATATGAGAGCCAAATCGAACGCAAAGTGGAGGAAAAATTAAAGAAAGTTTGTGATGAGAGTGAAGATGTGCTCCACGTCTCGACATTAGGACCCTCCCACGTTGCGACATGGGTGGAAATCGTAACGTACGCATCTGCACACCGCAACGTGAAAAATAAGAATTAAAATTGAATTTTGGTGATTTTTTTGGCAATTTTTGGAGAAGATTGGTAGTATTCCACCTCGCGACGTTGGAACCCCTCCCACGTCGCGATGTGGGTAGTCGTCGCGACGTACGACCATGCACGTCGAAACATCGGTGATCGCGTGCAATTTCAAATTATTTTTGGAATTTGCGTTTTTGGCCAACTTTGAGATTTCGTGTCCGACAAGGTTCTTGTCCGACAACTTTGAGAATTGCAGTTGTATAGATTCGGGGAACATCTATAATTATTGAATTGATTCTTTTACGAGTTAAAGATTTCATCTACTCATTTACAATTGGAGGTATTGTCTTTCTTTCTAAGATTATGTTTTCAATAATGCTTTTTATTGTTAATATAATGATGTTTGATTTAGCCATGCTTGGCTAAATTTATTGTGCTCCCGGGGATATGAATAAGGATTTTTGTGCTTAATTTACATGCTAAGTTCTATCTTTTGGTATTTGTGGAATGAGTTTTACTGTGTTCTTCATAATTATGCATGATATATCACGCGAGTATTATGTATGATGAATATCTTCTTAAAGTGCAGTAAATTATTTAGAGATAACTTGCTTTAATCTTTACTCTTACCACATAGGAGGATTAGAGTGGGTTGTTTGGAATCTTTTGTGGGTTGGTTGTTAATTTATTAGATTAATTTTGCCTTAGCTCTTGCATCTTAATACATAGGAGGAGTTAGGGGGATTAGTTTAGCATTAGCATGGCTGGTTCGGGCGTTGCCTCTTACCACATAGGAGCGGTTGAACTTGAGTGTTTGGTTGAGTTGGTAGTTGCATTAGATTCAAGGTTATATAAGGAAGTAAACCTTATCTCTTACCACATAGGAGGGATTAACAAATTAGTTAATATCTAAGTAGGTAAATGTCTTAATCATTCCTTGCCTCTTACCACATAGGAGGGCATGCGCTATGCTGTTTACCCTTATTTTGCATGATCATAGATACCATGTGCTTGAACCTTTTATAACCCTAAAATATAATCTCAGGAGTACACTTGCTTAATCAGTGTTTTTACTCCAAATTCATCATTTTATTTAGTGTGTTTTGTCTTTTAATTTAGTGTCTTTAGTTTAATAATAAAAAAACCCAAAAATATTTTCTTTAGAATTTAACATAGCGCTCTCTCTGAGGGAACGAACTCGCTATATTATCACCTTTACGGGGGTTGTTTAGCATATCTTTGATTAGGGGTGAATAGCAACCACGATCATATTTTATACACATATTCGCACCTATCAGGTGGTTACATTGATAAGATTTTATGTGATGTTTTTCCTATGTTAGCAGGGCATGTTCTTTTAGGGCAACTATGGATGTTTGACCATAAAGTGTTCCATGATGGGTATGCAAATACATATTCATTTGAGATGAGTGGTAAAAAAATTGTTATTGTCATCATTACATCATACTGAAGTGTATAAGGAGTAATGCAAATTCAAGTTAGATATGGCTACACAAGGAATTAGTGTTGGAATTCAACACAGATTATGTTCTTTAATTTTTCATCATTTTGATATTCTCAGAGCATATTATGTTGTGGCAGATTTGAGGATAAATCCTTTCGATTGGGGAGGGAATTATGGTAACTTGGAGTCTAGAACAAAGCTTTTAGGTTCATTAGAATGAGTTAAGGGGTGCCTAAGAAGGCTGGTTCACATTTGGAGGCCAAAAAGGGAAAAAGAAGTTGAAAAGGTGCAGGCAGTGAGCCACGTCGTGACATCAGGCTTGATGCATGTTACGATGTCCAAGATTTTTAGGTTTTTTATTTTTAGTTGTCTTGTCCGACGTTGCCACATTGACCTATCCCACGTTGCAACGTGCAGGGAATAAGTGGTGTTTTATTTTCTATTTTTGGAACTTGTAGGGTTTTTGAGTTGTTAATGTTTCCTTTGTTGTTAAGTACATTAGGGTTTAATTTTAAGCCTATTTATAGGATTTTTAACATTGAATAATGGATAAACTTTTGATATTTTATAATTGAGAAACATTGGATTATTTTCTTGATGTGAGTTGTTTTCCTCAGGAGGGATTTTGCTTGCTTTTGACTATTGTGTTAAAATTTTGTGAGGATCAATTGTTTAATTGTGAAACAAATCCGATCTAATAAGATAAACCGCAAAACCATCGACATCACAAATCTTTTAAAAGGTCCTGAGGGTAAGAATTCTATCGGTACACATCTAGTTTCGTGAGTAACGGGATTTGATCGTGCCGTCAAGTTGCATGCTTTGGTAAGGTTATTGCGCGTTTGGCAACACTACTTATGGCATAAAGAGTTCATTATACATTCTGATCATGAAAGCCTTAAATATCTAAAAACTCAAGGAAATTTAAATAAAAGACATGCTAAGTGGTTAGAATTTATAGAGACTTTTCCATATGTTATCAAGCACAAATCTGGTAAAGAGAATTTGGTAGTTGATTCATTGTCTAGAAAATATTCCTTGTTTACATTTCTTTCATCCTAAGTTGTTAGGATTTGATTTGATTAAAGCTTTATATAAAGATGATCCTGATTTCTCTTCTATGTATGGGTAATGTTTTTTGAAATCGAATGGAGAGTTTTATATGCATGATGATTTTCTTTTTTGTAAAAGTAAGTTGCGTATTCCTTTTTGTTCTATTCGTGAGTTTTTTTTATTTGGCTAACCTCTTTTTTGAGGTGGGTCGCCACTCCCGTTTTTATTAGCTAATGTGGTGGACGATGGATTTACCCTAAAATCGTCCTTACAAAAGAAGATTTCTTGAAGTTTGATCCATTTACATAGCCTAATGGATCATAGATCAAGAAATTTTAGCACAATATAAATATGGAGTACTTCCTCCATTTACAAATCAAGCATCCAAGTTTACCTATCCAAAAAACTCCTATATCACAAGGAGTGACAAAAGGTCATTTTTTCGGTAGGACAATATTAGACAAAAGGCAGCACCTTTGAATTAAGTAAGTGTCTTGAGGCTTCATGATAGTACAGCGAGCCTCTTGGGTGTGACATTTCTTCAAAAGCAGTAATCTATTGCTATCAAGGGCAGCAAACTTCAAGGCAGGGCTGCGCAGCATTGCAGTAAGTGTGGTTTCAGCAAGGGGTGTAGTTCGGATGTGAATAAACGTCTTTCTGTCAGTTAGCCTCATGGTGGTATCATTGATAAGGCATGTCTTCAATAGCAGCAAGCTAAGGCTTCTTCTTGTCTTGTTGCTGTGGTGGCCATGACACAGCCAGCAGGGCCATACATTCATTTCGGAGTAACCATGTTTCCAATGTACCAGAGAAGTGCAGTGATTTTCCTTCTCAGTTGGCCATATGATGTTATCAGGCATCCAAGACAACAGCCATTTACTACATTGAGTGAGTTCAAACCTTCTAGAGCTTACAAATGACACAAGGCCCAAACTTATAGAGATTACAAAACACAAGAAGGACATCATAGGAGGCAAGCCAGTTCTAACATCAGCAAACTGGAGCCTAGATACTTCAAGGGGACAAACCAGCCCTAACTTCAGCAGGCTGGGGTCCAAATTTTTACCTGTTGCGGGGAAGGAGTTGATGTGGCCTCCTATTAGTCTTATGTTGCACAACATATTCACTACCTTGTTTAGAAACCAGAGTGGGGACTTGGTCCCTATCCAGCATGAGCATTGAGATTAAGGTAGGCAATATTATTGTTCTATTCGTGAGTTGCTTATCAAAGAAAGCCATAGGGATGGGTTAATAGGGAATTTTGGGATTTCTAAAATAGTTTGTGTATTTGAATGCACATTTCTATTGGACTAACAAGATTAAAGATATTAAGAATGTTTGTGATAAATGTATTGTGTGTAAATAATCTAAATCTAAAATTATACTTTATGGTCTTTATACCCTTATGCAAGTTCCTAGTCATCTTTGGGTTGAAATTTCAATGGATTTTATGCTTGGATTTCCTAGGTCTAGAAATGGAAAGGATAACATATTTGTTGTTGTGGATAGGTTTAGTAAAATGACATATTTCATTGCATGTACAAAAACTAATGACGCACAACACATTGTTGACTTGTTCTTTAAGGAAGTGGTTAGGTTGCATGGTGTTCCAAATAGTATTGTTAGTGATAGAGATGTCATATTTTTATCTCATTTCTGACATACCTTGTGGAATAAGTTTGGAACAAAGTTGTTGTTTCCTACAGTTGCACACCCATAAACTGATGGGAAAACTAAACTAGTAAATAGGACATTGTCTATCTTACTTAGAACCATCATTCAGAAAAAAACTTAAAGAATTGGGAGTGTTGTCTACCTCGTATTGAATTTTCTTATAACTATACTAAGCATATTTGTACTTGTTGTTCTCCTTTTGAGATTGTGTATGGATTTAATCATTTAACTCGTCTTGAGATTTTACCATTGCCATTTAATGAGTTTGTTCATATGGAGGAAAAAAGAAATGTAGATTTTATTAAGAAGTTGAATAGCAAGGTTCATGATGGTATTCAAAAGAAGAATGATGTGTATACGCAAAAAGCTAATTGGGGTAGGCACCAAGTAGTATTTAAATCCAGAGATTGGGTTTGGGTTAACTTGCATAAGGAGGGATTTCCTGAAAGGAGGAAATCCAAACTTCTGCCACCCGGAGATGGCCTATTTTGTGTTCTTCAAAGAGTTGGGGACAATGCCTACATGATAGAGCTTCCAAGTGAGTATGGCAATGTTTCCTCTACTCTCAACGATTCTAACTTGCCTTGTTTGGTGTAGGTGACAAGGATGACTCTTTCTGAGGAGGGAGGGAATGATGAGAATGTAGGGAACTTGTCCGTGATTTCTCCAACGACCTTGAAGGATCCATTGGCGCACATGGATGGTACAATGACTCAGGCGAGATCCAAGAAGGTGAAGGAAGCTTTACACTTGTTATTCACCAAATATCTTGGTGATTTTAAAGAGTTTTCCTTGCCAACTCTGAGGAATGGGGTTATGTGGAACATATCTTCGATCGTGGTGCATGGAGAAGTAACCCAAAGTTCATATGTGGATACTGGGGACTTATCTTCAAAAAATGAAGTCAAATTTGAAGAAGATACCTCCACGTCATGACATCTAGAAGACCCACGTAGCAACGTCACTCTTAGGTTGCTTCTTGAATTGACAATGTTCTCCACATCATGACGTCCACGAGTTCCACGTCGTGATGTCCGATATTCCATACGTAGGTCATTTTGTCTAATATGGTTTCATCAAATGAAAATAATAGAATAGAAAGGAATGTGAAACGTTATTGAGTGAAAAGGAGAATTCTAAACTGAAAAAATAGGTTATTCTATTTTTAATTTTTTGGAAAATATTTTAAAATTGAGAGGCCCAACTTAAATTCATGTAGAATGCACGATTACATGTTAATGAAAAAAGGTAATCCATATTGAAATATAATTTCTTTATATAAGTTAGTGCATTTTCTAAAATCACATTTTGTTAAAATAAATAATTTAAAGCTGTCTTCTTTATCAATGCATGTTTATTAGTACATGTCCTTTTAAGAATTTTTTCTTTCACTTTTGTTGATCAAGGTACAACAGGAATGGGAGCACTAATTTAAGTTACGCACAAATCATTCCATGTTACCTATGCAGTACTACTACATCTGCATTAATCTATTGATCGTTTGCATGGGCCATAGCAAGGATTGCTCACGATTACATGTTAATGAAAAAAGGTAATCCATATTGAAATATAATTTCTTTATAGAAGTTAGTGCATTTTCTAAAATCACATTTTGTTAAAATAAATAATTTAAAGCTGTCTTCTTTATCAATGCATGTTTATTAGTGCATGTCCTTTTAAGAATTTTTTTCTTTCACTTTTGTTGATCAAGGTACAACAGGAATGGGTGCACTAATTTAGGTTATGCACAAATCAATCCATGTTACCTATACAGTACTACTACCTCTGCATTAATCTATTAATCGTTTGCATGGGCCATAGCAAGGATTGCTTGTTATACAAATGATTTATTACACTTTGTCACTCTAAGTTTTGTGGATGGAAACAATTTAATACCATTTATTTTGAAACTTAAAAATTCTTATTATATCACTTGATATATAAGACGTGGTTCATATATAAAATAGATAGTTAATTGTTGGTGAAATCATGGTTGTAATTTTCTTCCACTGTTATCTTGTGTTAAAATTGTAATTAATTCACTATTTTATATATGAACCTATTTCACATGAGACTAACTGATTTTGAAAATATACACTTTACCACCATTAGAGTGATAGTGTTAGTCAATTTAGCAATGTAAAATGACCCCATGTTAATGTCTTTAGAAATTTCCCTCAAAAACCTTATTTAGTATTTCTTTCCCAAATTTTTGTGAAAACCAAACGGATATAGTTCTATTGAATTTTTAATAAAGAATGTAGGTTCCACTTATAATAATATTAATTTTAAATTTAAAAATTCAATAGAACTGTTGAATTTGAAAATATACAATTTACCACACTTAGAGTGACGGTGTTAGTCAATTTAATAATGTAAAATTACCCCATGTTAATGTCTTTAGGAAATTTCCCTCCAAAATGTTATTTAATATTTCTTTCCCAAAACTTTTATGCAAACAAAATGGATATAGTTCTATTGAATTTTTAATAAGGAACGTAGGATCCATTTATAATAATATTAATTTTAAATTTAAAATTTTGAAATATTAAAAATAAAATATTCTTTTACACAGTAAAGTATGAATTTGAAAAATTGAATTTATAAATTTAATAATAACATATTCTACCACATAAATTTCACCAAAATAAATTAATCAATCCAAATTGATAAGTTAGTAATATACAAACTCATATGCATGTTTCCACATAGGGTTTTAGCTTGTTCAATAGTATTTGTAGTTGTTTATATGTTGATTTATGCATTTTGTAGGATTGCAATTTTGAGGGGTTAAATGAAAGAAAGATGAGTTAGTGATATACTAACTCATTTGCATGTCTCACTCAGATTTTTGCTTTGTTTAAATATCAATTTGTAGTGATTTATATGTTGCTTTGTCTGCTTTGTAGGATTACAAGTTGGAGGATTTACATAGAAGAAAAAACCTTAAATGAGCAGCAAATGAAAAAATGTGTAAGTTGAGGTTAAATAAGAAGGAAAGAAGTTGAAGAGGTTGGAGGTGAAGTTTGGGAATTTGAGGAAACATTAGAATTGTCAAAATCCTAATTGAGCATATTGGATTATGAATTTCAATTGAGTGTATCTATCTTTCTAATCAGGCCAATGAGAATATCTTGAATATTTTGGAAAGTTATATGATTGTGCTTCAATACTTATGTTTGAGCTTTTTCCAATTCAGTAGGCATCTAGGTGAAGTGAGAGCTTCAAAGTAAACATGTAGAGTCTGCTTTAGACTACCTCTAATCTCTCTTTCTTAGGATTTTTCCTTTTTTTTAAGTGTTTTTGTTGTACTTAAGTGCTTTTTGGCTTAATGTGTAGGATTTACAAGATAGAGAGCTTAAAGGGCAAAAATAGCTTATTTAAAGGCTATTTAGACCAAAAAGTCAGCAAGTCAATAAAAACTCAACAAGTCAAAGGAAGGTCAAGAAGGAAAGGATGACAAAACCTAAAACCCATGGTTGATCAACTTAAGGTTTGAGCTTGGATTGTGCAAAAAGGCATAGAGATGGTTTGACTTTTGTTTTGCCTTAGGATAGCCACCTGGGTACCACACCCTCTTGGCCAAAGCATATAGCCAAGGCAAAAGTTGTAAGCACTTAGGGCCAAAACCTAACATACATGCATTAAAACCTAGCACAAGGCCACCACCAAGGCACTAAGCTAAGGTTTGGCCTAGAACCTAGTACTAGCACATCACACATGCACAAACCTAGCACACACATGCACAAACCTTTAGGACAACCTCTAACCTTATCGCATAGGAACCTTTCGAGCCCTAGGAGCACATAACAAGCATTTAGGACACCACAAGCACTTAGAACCCAAACTTGGATACACTAAGCACACATAACACACACACACACACACACACATCTCCCCCAAGGCTATCATTGTCGTGGCATCCATGATAATGATAGCCTTGAACACTTGCATTCTTGTCACTTTCCCGACTTTTCACTCACTCTCTCTCTCCCTCTCTCTTCATTTCATATACATTATTCTCGTGGCATGGATGCAACGACAATGATACACTACAAACTCTCAATTTTCATCCAAGACTTTAGTTCTTCACTCTCATAGGCCATTATTGCCATGGCATTTATGTACTAAAATCACACTTTGCACACACATTCACTCTAGAATTAGGTTTTCAAACACACTATTGTCATGGCATTCATTTCACGACAATAATACACTACACATATACACATCACAAAAAAAACACAAAACACAGACACACACACACAAGGTAATCTCTACCGTAGCATGAATGTCACAACAATGAATGCCTTTAAACCCTTACTTTTGCAGACACCTCACTTTGGTTTAAGGTTTTATGCACATATTTGCCATGGCATGAATGCCACGACAATGATATACTATTTTTGCACATTTCACTTCTTGTTTTGTGTAAATTTTATGTGTTGTTAGTTGTTAGAACATGTGGAACCCATCTCTCTACCTTTAGGTATTTAGAATCTCTCTAAGGAACCTAATTCAAACCTTAATTTCACACATCTTTGGAGAACCTTTAGAACCTACCCTTAAGACTTAGAACTCAACTCTACGCTAGAATTAGAACACATTTAGACAAATTTAGGCTATTGTCACTATGGCAAGAATACAAATGAAACCTCACCAGACTCGCCAAAACCCAAAAGCCCCAAAACCATGCATACCTTTACGGAAAAAATGAACTAGAAAACCCCCTCTCCTTCAAAACCTCCCATTTTAGACCGTTGTTGCCATGGCATTCAATACATATAGTTTTCACTTTATTTCACCTTTTTGGCTTAGTTTAGCCTATTTTATTTTTTAACTCAAATAAAGGCACATAGTCTTGGGACCACTTTTTAACTTTCCCCACATGGACCATAGGACTTGGTTTATACGCAACATAAACCCACATGAACCATAGGCTCCATAGTTAACCCCATCTAGGCTAGAATCATTAGGCTTGGCTAGTTTCACTAGTTAACACTAGTTTCACCTAGTTAACACGAGTTTCACTTAGTTAACATTAGTTTCACCTAGTTAATAGTAGTTTGGCCAAAATAGGACTAGTTAGCCTTGATTAGCCATAGTTTTGTTAAATTAACACTAGTTCGACATAGTTTGACTAGTCAACCCTAAAAAACCCTAGTTTACCCTAGTGAGATTAGTTTTGTTCTAGTGTGATTAGTTTAACCTAGTTTGACCAATTCACCCTTAATGTAACCATAGTTAATCTTATTTAGGTTAAATGTGGGTTAGTTTGACATAATGTTACTTAGTTTTCCATAGAATGACTAGAATGATCTAAGTTATACTAGTTTAGCCTAAGTGAGTTTACATCACTCTAAGTAAGATTTAACTTGGTTTATTTAGGGTTGATTTGTTCATCTTTACACTAGAAGTCTTTAGAAACCATAGTAGCCTTTTAGCTTTTTCATATATGTAGAATTTGATGTTTTGTCTTTACTTGTATATTTTGATCTTATCCTTGATTCTCTTATAAGAGTGCACATGATACTTAGCCAAAACTAACCAAATGGAGGAGCTCAAGCCAAGGTGCATACATCATGGATAACATCCAATGGTGAAGGATCAAAATAAAGACTTGTCATTTGAGAAAGACCACTTTGTAAATCAAAGTGTACATGCACTGGGTACTTTTTTTTGGAAAAATTAGAAGTTAGAGATTTCTCTCTCTCTAAGATATATGTAAAGTATTAATAGTAGTTCTTTATATTTCTTTGTATCAAGGATCAAAGAAGTAAGTATTAAGGTAGCAAATTATAAATAATTTAGTTTTTATGAAATTAAACATATCTTAAAGGTACGTAATAGCCTTTTCTTAAAATGTACATTAACCAGAATTTAACTTATATTTCACCCTAATGACATTGATATTATTTCTCTTAATAATTTCTTGATTCCAACTTTATCTCCTTAACTAGTTTAGAAAATCAAATCATATTTGGTTGTAAGAAAACTATGATCCTTCAAGTACTATTAATTGTAACCTAGCTAAATAAAGTATTGCTATCAAGGTTAATAGAGGATTAAGGTTTAGGGCTATAAATACTTTGGTATGTACGGAAACTTTATCTAAGGTTGTAAATGTATGATAAATTTGCTAACTTAAGAATATGTAATCTCATATCAAAACATTGTGTTTATATGTGGCTACCTCCTTAGAAGTTTGAATGGTGATTTCTAAGATATTGGGCAAAGAAGACAATGTATTTTCTATTAGGGCTATATAAAGGTTTAAAATCTTAAAACAAGGTTTGATGACCTAAGAGGGCACAACAAAGTGAATCCATTAGATTTTTCGAAAAAAAGGCTTTTCAAGTTGATTTTAATTTTCATACCAAGTATAGTTGCCTCATTAAAATGAAGTAAATTGATGTCCAAGGTATAAAACACAAGAGAAACAAGAGGAATTAAGTTAGATACAACACAAGGAATCCCATAATGGGTTTAGAGTGGCAGTGTCATTATAAGAGATATTGATAAGGAATGGGCGAGGCTGGAAATCCTGGACCACTCGAACCACAACTTTGGACCGTTGTTGACTCCAAAATTACACAAAATGAAAACACGTGAACAAGAGCAAAACAATTGGCGGAATTGAAGTCAAAGGAAAATGAAAAGATTTGGCAATAAGCCAACCAAACCCACACGCTTATAAAAACAACTTACTTAACCTTATGTAAATCAAGAGACTAAACTAAAAGGTTTGGGCATTCCTGAACTCAAGAACAAAAAGGCTCACCTATAGGTCTTAGCTAAAGACTTGCAGAAAGTTTAAAGAACAACTAAACTTAATTGATCTTTAAGGTTCAAAAACGAAGTGCTTGTATCTTAGCAAAGCTAAAATCTTATTATCATTCATGTAAAAAAAACGTTTAAGGCCTCTCCTTTTTATAGGAAGAAATTCGGCTAAAGTACAAGGAAACCCTAATGAAAACCAATTACAACTTGACTTCTTAACTACCAATCCAATTGAGGAAACATTCCAAATCTGAATTGAAAACTAATAACTAACTTTTTTTCCTAAAAGAATTACTTTTCCTAAAAGATAGGAAAGGTCCTAGAAAATAGGAAGCATGTCCTAAAAAGTAGGAAATTACTTCCCTAATTATCATGCAAGATAATGGGGTTAAGTAAAGAACATAAAAAAACGAAATTTAAGCCCAAATAAATGTTTAATGGACTTAAACAAAATAAACCCTATTTACTTAAAAATGGCGTAAATCCAAGATGTGAAAGTCCAAGCACTCCATCTTGGTCTTCAAAAGGTCCATGAAATTCGCGACGGTAATCTGCCAGAATCACGTCATTCATCTTGGTAGGTACGTTTAACGAAGATAACTTCAGAATCTCGTAAAACTTAAAACATAAAATGTTTAGCTCTATCCCTTCGCTTTCCAGGGCCGCTTCAGTCACAAAATTTTGAGTTATACAGAGACAGATCCATCAAGAATACCAAAATATGAATAGTAACAACACTTAAAGAAAAAATCATAATGTAAATATATGGTTAATCTTAAAAAGTTATCATTCTTTACATTAACAACACTTAAAGAAAAATCATAATGTAAATAATCTAAATAATAGAAACTAACATCATGAATTCCCTTTTGTATTGAAGAATTCATTAAAGAACAAGATAACTTACCAACCAAGTGTTGAACTACAAGACTACCCCTTGGAACTTGATGGATTTGAATGTATAACAAATTGACATCAGAATGTGTAAGCTCACGAATCAAATAATTAAAAGAGATGTCAATCCAACAAGTATAACCAACATAATTAATACTTTGATTAGTACACACAAGGTTTTGATTTTGTTTGAAATTCAGAGTTTGAAATTCATACTATAATGCAAGTAATAAATAAGCAACATAACATACTAACATGCTATACATAGATTCATTCAATTCAAAGTATATTGATGTAACCATTGAATAATTATGTAAATAACTTTGCTTATTAATATACAAGACGTTAAACTTTAAAACACAACTTACAAACTTTCAAAACAATTGTTGAAAAGTGTAGGGAAGCTTTTGAAATTGATTAAAAATAGATTGAAAACTTTGAAGCTCAACCAAATTGATAACAACAAAATTATTAATAGTTTTAAGATCAAAATCAATTGAAAACTTACCTAACTTACCTTGCTTACCTTGCGAAAAAACAAGTCATGGCAGATTGAACTCTTTCTAATTGATAATGAGTTGTTTCTAACTCCATGAATCTGGAAAACAAAAAAACTTGGAAGAAAACAATGTAAAGCGTGATCAATATCAACAATTAAGTACAATGGTTGCTTCTCTAACATTGCTCTCTTTATCTCACTCATAGAAGCAAAACAAGAAGTTTTAGAACTAACTACATCTCGACTCTTACTACTTTAAATTACAAGTTCTCAACCTAAGCTAGTATTTACATTCTTTTGTCTCTCTTGTTCACTCTTTTCTTTTGCTTCTTCATCACGTATATCACTAAAAGCCTTTTACGCCGATTGGGAGGTGGTTTCAGCAACCTTTTAGACTGATTTTGGGAAGTTGGATGATAGCGAGTTGTCGCGACTCGTCAATTTATCCTATTTCACTAACTATAGTAGCAGTGAGCAAGGTATCGTATCCACAGGGAAAAAGAGGTATCATGAAATTGGATTTTGTTCACAAAATGTCACAAAGAAAAGAGTAAAGAACAGGCTTAACAAATGAGAGTAACAGTTTCTAACTATGTACCAAAAGAAAACAAGACTCAAAAGAACTAGGCTCTAAACACACAAGAGATCAACAAGAAGTAAAGTCCAAATGTAACAGACAAGTGAAGAACGGATATCCTAGGGTTCTTGAGTTGGATGAATACCTTTCCAGATGAATGATGCAAAACAATTAACAAGCAAATATGAACAGAGGAGATCTTAGTTCCCCGAGAACCTAACCTATAGCCGGCATGATGTCCGTACTATATGCTAAGCACCATAACACTTACCTTTCCCATGGCGAGGCCTAGATAAGTGTCATAAACTACAGTATCTCAACTTCATAAAACAATTACTCTAGCATGCAAAGCCTAGGAACTCCCATGGCGAGGCCCGACCTAGCTTTGAATGGCTTTGTTATTATCATAGAAGTCTCTTTATCACTTCTTCTTAATGTTTCATTTCTTCAAAACATCCCATGGCGAGGCCAGAATCTCAGAAATGCAATGATCGTTTTAACAAGTGAAAAGACTCAAGAAATCACATGCAAGTTCTCATTTCATGCATCTTCACTAATAATGGTGATTCTACCTCTAATTTAGCATGGCGACCACAATTAGAGTTCAAAGCATTCAAGATCAGTTCCGAAGTATGAATTTAACAAGTTCTAAGAGTACGTTCGTGTGTGATTTCATTCTTAGTGAATAAAGTCAATTGCAAGGCATCACATCAACTGAATTAAACATTTATCCGTTCAATTCCTAGGATATCATGTAATCTAGCCATAAAACTCCACTACCATTTCACAATCTTCAGCAAGCAATCACAAGCAAATCATATTCATCAAATGGAAAGAGGTTACCAAATGATATGCTTCACTTGCTTCCAATTCACAAGTAATTGGTAATTGCTTCCTTACTTGAGTAAAGACTTGTAATGATCGGAGCAATTCCTTGATCGGAAGTGAAAATGGAGTTCAAAAGCTAGAGAGAGAAACTAGAAAGAGAAAGTAGATCTCACAATTTATTCCCGCTCTCTAGCTCTCAAAAGTCGATTACAAAATACAATCCTAACTAATGGATGAATTAATTGTCCAGGGATCAAAATTCTTCTCCTTCATATTAGCTACATTTTCTATATATAGAGTTTAGGAAAATGTAACTAATACGCAACCGTAAAATATCTACATTATTACAAGAGTGTCCTCTAAAGAAATTACTAAAATCAACCCAAGGATTGAAAATTCGTAGTTTGAAAAAATGCCCAGCATTCCAGCACCTTTGGACCATTGCAAATCACGCCTCTACCAACCTCGTCATCCACGTCGCGCATTCAGGATGCTACTCGTCACGCTTTCGCCGCTCGAAAGTCCAGCTGAAGAATCAGAGTCATTCCACGCCTTCAAGCTACAGACCTTCACGCCTTCAGCACCATGCAAGTCTTCATGCGCTCCAATGCTCCAGATTTCACGCCTTTGGGCTTCGGAGCTCCACGCCTTCATCCGCCTGGAAATTCAGAAGCCAACACTTAGCCATTTTTCATAAAACCCAAAAGCTGAAACTTTGAACACAACTACGATGCATCTTGGTGTAAATGTGTTCTCGTGCACTAATGTGAGCTAAGTGAAGTTCTGTGAGCTACGTGGATGTTGTTAGGTGTTGTGGGATCTAAGAGCAATGCAATGAATCTTCGTGGCTGTGTGACAAATGAAGGAAAATCTGAAAACATTAGAATCAAGAATGGAATGCAAGGTGTTTGTGAAGTAATGTATAAGAATGGGGAATCAAGAAAATGCAACAAAGAATGGAGTCGAGAATGAAGAGCCAAATTGTGAATTGCAAAATATGTAATCCTGAAGAATGTCATGAATGATGTGGACATTATGTTGTGGACGAAAACAAATCAATCACACGAAGAACAAAAGAGAAAGGCAGCTCCAACATTTATAATTCAACGCAATGAAATCACACACACACTTGCGATGCATCGCAGTTCACACGACACAAAGCCACGATGCATCGCCCGATGCATCGCAGCACACACACAACACAACCACGATGCATCGTAGCGATGCATCGTGGTTAATTCCTGCCTTCACTACGATGCATCGCTACGATGCATCGTAGTGTTGTGCTAGTGTGCTGAGTGTGAGAGGCATTTCGTGAGGTGAATTGTGTGTGCTTTCAAAGTGTTGTGCATAAGAACTAGCTTGACACTTATGATTTGTAGCTGAAAAGTGTAAACAAAATGCAATGTAAGTGCGAATGTGTGAAATGTTGTGGAAGAGTTGTTGTGAAAAGTGAGAATACATCATAGTGCAAATGTGTGTACACTCATCGTAGTGTAAATTCTGTGTGTGTGCGAATTAGTTGTGAAATGAGAATAAACTCATCGTAGTGTAAAAATAGCTGAAAGCACAAATGCACCACGATGAGATCGTGGTGCAATTTTTAGCTCAAAATGTCCAACTGCTCAGCTACTTCCAACCAATATTCGAATGTGATACAATGGGAATTTGGGAAAACTTAAAGCACAAACGTTGTAGCTCCAGATCTTAGCTTTCCATAGTATTTTGAATCACCCACATCGAAGTTCAAACGAAAGAGTTATGACCAAAATACTAAAGCATGGCAGAGAGTGAAATTTGCACTACGATGATATCGTAGTGTTAATTTTGCAAACTGTTTTTGCTCTATAGTTTAATCTCCTTTTTGGCACAAATCATCAATTTCTATTTCAAATCAGAACTTGGTATAAACATGAAAGTTATAGGTCTTCCTCTTATCTTTCCAATGGCTCCAAAAACAGCATCATTGGATGCCTAGAGCTCATGTTATTAACAATTAACCAAAATGTGGCAACACAAACTCTTAAAACCCTAATATAATGTGTCACAAAGAAGCTCCCGTTTCATGGCATTGCACACAGAATTAGCTAACGTTTAAAACATAGGAATTAAAGAGCACCCAAAGACATTTTCAGAACATCAAAGAACTCACCAATTTGATTAGTTTTAAGGAAGTTATGCTTAAAGGAAGTTCGCTACTCAAATCTGTCCAATCTAAAACCCTACTATTTTAAGCATGTTTAGGTTTTCCCAAGAATCCCACACATCTCTCAAGTCTTTTACACTCTTTCTTGCCATTCGATACCACTCACACATTTACCTCATTTTACTCACATTTTTAGGTATTTTTCTTCATTTAAGCCCTTCAACTTGCATATCCCAACAATGCACAAAATAGCACATTTCACCACATAAATGCATGAAAATTCAAGTCAAAAGCTAAGTGAACAAATTCATTTAAGTTGGTATAAAACCAACTTATCATTGGACGGTGCACTTGAGGGCTGATTTGGAGTGAATGTCTGCGGTTTTGATGGCATAGTGAAAGGAGTAGTGTTCTGTTTGGAATCTCTCCTCCAAGGCAGTTGTGGTTGTGTGAAAGGTTAACTAGCTCGGCCCTTTCCCTTCATGACAGTTTGGAGTAGTGAATGTCTGCGGTTTTGATGGCATAGTGAAAGGAGTAGTGTTCGGTTTGGAATCTCTCCTCCAAGGCAGTTGTGGTTGTGTAAAAGGTTAACTAGCTCGGACCTTTCCCTTCATGTGTCTTTCAATCTTAATAGCTTTATGAACTAACTCATTAATATCAACATAACTTTGAAGATCAACATGGTAAGCCAATTCGGAATTTATACCTCGAAGAAACCTTTCAATTGTGGAATCTGAATCTTCTTGGACATTAGCCTTAATCATAAGTGCTTCCATCTCGTGGTAGTACTCCTCAACAGTACGGTATCCTTGCACAAGAGAGTGCAATTTTCGGTTGAGTTCACGGTTATAATGTTAAGGCGCATATTTCTTCCTCATGAGAACTTTTATTTGGCTCCATGTCTTAATTGGTCTTTCGCCATCTTGGCGTCTAGTTTTTATTAGCTCATCCCACCATAAACTAGTATAATTCTTGAGATGCATGAAAGCTAAGCGATATCTCTTATCCTCGGGATAATTGTTGCCTTCAAAGAGATGATCTAGGTCTCGAACCCAATCAAAATATGCTTCGAGATCTGCTTTTCCATGAAAAGTAGGTAATATTAGTTTAAGAGTACCAATAGATGAGTCGGATGTTTTACCACTTTTGGTAGATCCAATGTATTCCTCCTCCTTATTATCGGATGCAACTTCATCAAAATCAACTTTTCTTGAAGTGGAATTCTTTGTTTTTTGATGCTTAGATTTCGAAGTTAAATCATCAAGTTGAATTTGCAGCTTTTGAAGCATATCATAAAGCATGTCGTTATCAATCTTTCGTCCAGATTGTGATACGGTTTTATCACCCTCCATTGTACTTGTAATGTTAGTGAAAACAACAAGAAAATAGAATATTTTCTCACGGGTTCTCACTTTGGGGAGTAGGTACGCACCACTCTTTAGAAGTAGCTTTTCTCTTTAAATTATACCCTAAACACACTCTTATTATTGGATGGCCTAATCTATAAAAGTTCTCACAGTTCGTTGATTAAAGGAACACGTCTCAACCACAAGTTCAATCAACAAAACTTACACAAGCAAAGTCAAATAGAGTAGGTAAGAAACCGAATAGTATTTAGAACATGTCAGGGGTATAATATGATTCAGATAAAGAAACTAAGAAAAATAAAAACTAGAACGAAAGACAAGAGTTTGGCAACTTGAATCACTCAATGTCAAAATTTGAACCAGGAGCTCAATTTCAAGATTCGAGGACGAATCCTTTTCGAGGAGGAAGGGATTGATGTGAATGAGCCGTTTCCGTGTCCATAATTCTTAAATCAAACATTAAATGCTGAAAGATTCTGTCATGTTTTGGTATTCTTGACATATCTCTCTCAGTATAACTCGAAATTTTGTGATTCAAGTAGCTTTGGAAATCTTTAGGAGAGGGCTAAAATTTTATGTGTTACGTTTTACAAGATTCGGAGATTATCATCATTTAACGTGCTTACCGGTATGAATGACGTGATTCTGGCAGATTACCGTTGCGAATTTCATGGACCTTTTGAAGACCAAGAAGGCGTCTTGGGGCTTTGCCAATATGAATAATGCCACCTTTAATTCATTAGCATTTATTTTGTTTTGTAATAAATTAAGTCCATTAAACATTTATTTGGGCTTAACTAAAATTTTGTTTTTTATGTTTTTTCCTTGGCCCCATTATCTTGCATGATAATTAGGGAAGTAATTTCCTACTTTCTAGGAGTGTCTTACTTTTTAGGACATGATTCCTATTTTCTAGGTCCTTTCCTATCTTTTAAGAAAAGTAATTCTTTTAGAAAAATAAGTTAGTTATTAGTTTCCAATTCCAATTTGGAATGTTTCCTCAATTGGATTGGTAGTTAAGAAGTCAAGTTGTAATTGGTTTTCATTATGGTTTCCTTGTACTTTGGCCGAATTCCTTCATATAAAAAGGAGTGGCCTTAAACGTTTTTATATAGAATAAAAAATCAGATTTTAGCTTTGCTAAATTACAGGCACTTTGTGTTTAAACCTTAAAGATCAATTAAGTTTAGTTGTTCTTTGAACTTTTCGCAAGCCTTTAGCTAAGACCTATAGGTGAGCCTTTTTGTTCTTGAGTTCAGGAACATCCAAACCTTTTAGTTTAGTCTCTTGATTTACATAAGGCTAAGTTAAATTGTTTGTATAAGCGTGGGGGTTTGGTTAGCTTATTACCAAATCTTTTCATTTTCCTTTGACTACAATTCCACCAGTTGTTTCGCTCTTGTTCGTGTGTTTTCTTTTTGTGTATTTTTGGTGTCAACAACTGTCCAAAGTTGTGGTTCGAGTGGTCTAGGATTTCAAGCCTCATCCATTCCTTATCAAAGTGCTTTGATACCAATTGATACAAATGGGCGAGGCTTGGAATCCTGGACCACCAAATCACCACACCCTTTTGGACCGTGATGCATGAATCCATTCAACAAAGAAAAAAACGCAACAAATTGGGTGAAATAGAATCAAAGGAAACGCACAAGATTTAATGTTAAGTCAATCAAACCCCTTACGTTATTACAAACAAGATTAATCAATCTCATGTAATCAAGAGATTAACTACCTAGTTCGACTTGTTCCTGAAATCAAGAAAGGATTCGTCCTCGAATCACCTACATCATCCAAATATAAATCAGAAACATTAAATGTAGATGACACATTGCCATACTCACTTGGAAGTTCTATCTTGTAAGCATTGTCACCAATCCTTTCCAAAACTCGAAAAGGACCATATCCTCTTGGATGAAGCTTAGATTTCCTTTTCTCGGAAAACCGCTCTTTCCTTAAGTGAATCAAAACCCAATAATCCGATTCAAATATCACTTGTTTTCTACCCTTATTGGCTTGCTTGGTATATTTCATTACACAATTGAATATTATTTCAAACCCTCTCATATAACTTCTTCACAAAATCAGCTTTCTTTTTACCTTCGACATTCACAAACTCATTAATAGGAAGAGGCAAAATACCAAGTGGAATTAATGGATTAAATCTGTAAACAACTTCAAAAGGTGAGAAATTAGTAGAACTATGCAAAGTCCTATTATATGCAAACTCAATATGAGGTAAACAACTTTCCCAATTCTTTAAGTTCTTTTGGATAATGGCACGAAGTAAGGTAGATAAAGTGCTATTTATTACAAATTTTGACATTGTAGTTGACATTGTGCCAAAGTCAACACATTGAGGAGACTAGGATGATTTTTTGAGAAGATCTTAATAAGGCGTCAAACATTAAATGCCGAAAGATTCTGTCACGTTTTGGTATTCTTGACGTATCTCCCCGTATAACTCAGAATTTTGTGATTGGCCTACCAATATGAATAACGTGATTCTGGTAGATTACTGTCTCGAATTTCATGGACCTTTTGAATAACAAGATGTCGTGCTTGGACTTTCACATCTTGGAGTCACTCTATTTTTAAGTAAATAGGGTTTATTTTGTTTTGTAATAAATTAAGTCCATTAAACATTTATTTGAGCTTAAATTTCATTTTTTTATGTTCTTTACTTAACCCAATTATCTTGCATGATATATAGGGAAGTAATTTCCTACTTTTTAAGAGTGTCCTACTTTTTAGGACATGCTTCCTATTTTCTAGGACTTCCCTTTCTTTTAGGAAAAGTAATTCTTTTAGGAAAATAAGTTAGTTATTAGTTTCCAATTTCAATTTGGAATGTTTCCTCAATTGGATTGGTAGTTAAGAAGTCAAGTTGTAATTGGTTTTCATTAGGGTTTCCTTGTACTTTGGCCGAATTTCTTTTGTAAAAGTCCGAATAATTTTTTTTGTATTGTGCTTTTTTTTTTACGTTGAGCTTTAGCTTTTTTTTAATGTCTCCCTTTTTTTCAAACACTAGGGTTTTTAACCTAGAACTTAGGGTTTTAAGGGTTTAAGACAAAACCTAGGGTTTTGTTTTGTCTTATGTTGTTTTACCCTTAAGAATTCAGCCACGAATAATTAACAAGATCTCACCAAATATATTGAACTTGAATGTGCCACAAAACAAGATCTTCAAGATTTATGCCAAGACTCAAGATTCTAGTTGAAGATTTCAAGTTTGAGCAATTTTCAGAATTTAAGAAAAATCAAGAACTTCAAGATAACAGTCAAGAACTAATCTTTTTGATATGGAATAAAAACTTCACAAAAGATAATAGACTCTAGAAACAATATAGAAAAGATAGCAACTAGAATGAATCAAAAGGGATTTGAAACAAGAAAGATAGGATTTTTGGACCAAATCCGAAACCCTAACCCTAATGATTTTGATGTTTTGAATTCAACCCTAGAGCATGCAATTCCTATGCGGTTTCCAACACAAAATAAAGAAGAAAAACTTCTGAATTAAAGCAAGAAAATGACGCAAAAGAACAAGGACGGACAGCAACAAGACAAGACACAATTGAAGCACAACAAGAAGCTAACTTGGTGTGATTTTTTTGACGAAATTTTCAGCAAGTAACTAAACGAATTTCAAACGATTTTGCTCAACAATTATGACTGAATTTAGAGCAGAATTAGCATGAAAGAACAGCAGCAAGATGACTCTAATATAGCAGCAAAAAGAAACGCAAAAACAGTAGCAAATTTGACGCAAAAACAGAAAGAATTCGGGCAAAAAAGAAGATTAAAAAATCGAAAATTGTAACCTAGATTTTGAAGCAACAACCTTTGCTCTGATACCAATTGATAAGGAATGGGCGAGGCTTGAAATCCTGGACCACTCGAACCACAACTTTGGACCGTTGTTGACACCAAAATTACACAAAAAAGAAAACACACAAACAAGAGCAAAACAATAGGCGGAATTATAGTCAAAGGAAAATGAAAAGATTTGGTAATAAGCCAACCAAACTCCCATGCTTATACAAAAAATTTAACTTAGCTTTATGTAAATCAAGAGACTAAACTAAAAGTTTGGGCGTTCCTGAACTCAAGAACAAAAAGTCTCACCTATAGGTTTTAGCTAAAGGCTTGAGAAAAGTTTAAAGAAAACCTAAACTTAATTGATCTTTAAGGTTCAAACACAAAGTGCTTGTATCTTAGCAAAGCTAAAATCGTATTATCATTCATGTATAAAAAACTTTTAAGGCCTCTCCTTTTTATAGGAAGAAATTTGGCCAAAGTACAAGGAAACCCTAATGAAAACCAATTACAACTTGACTTTTTAACTACCAATCCAATTGAAGAAACATTCCAAATTGGAATTGGAAACTAATAACTAACTTATTTCCCTAAAAGAATTACTTTTCGTAAAAGATAGGAAATGTCCTAGAAAATAGGAAGCATGTCCTACAAAGTAGGACACTCCTAAAAAGTAGTAAATTGGGCTAAGTAAAGAACATAAAAAAACGAATTTAAGCCCAAATAAATGTTTAATGGACTTAATTTATTACAAAACAAAATAAAACCTATTTACTTAAAAATGGCGTGAATCCAAGATGTGAAAGTTCAAGCACGCCATCTTGGTCTTCAAAAGGTGATAAATGATCTCACCACGCTCCTCACGTAGATTGATAGTTGTTGCGGAATATTGGTCACGATCTTTTCGTAAATGAAATTGGACAGGTAGAATCAATCTATCTCCGTAGATTGACAGTATGCTCAATTAATTGAATGCTCCTCACATACAATTAACACGACAGTCATGTAAAGAAAACTCCCTCCTCAGGAAAATTCTTCACAAAGTAAATCAAAATCCCTCCTCAGGAAATCAACTCACGTAAAAGAAACAACTCTGTGTTCTTATTTCAAAATTCAACTCTCTCATTACAACTGATAAAAAGGCCTATTTATAGGCTTATTACAAATCCTAAACGAAATAACACATAAAAGGAAACATTAAATAACTTAAAACCCTAGTTTCTAAAAACTGAAAAATAATTATCGCATAAAATTCCCGCACGTCGCGACATGGGGGAGCCCGACGTCGCGACGTTGGAGAACAAACCCTAAAAATAAAAATCACGTCGCTGCTGGACGTCGCAAAGCGCGACGATGGACGTCGCGACATGGGTGGATGTCGCGACGTCGGAGCCTCTCCACGTCGCGACGTAGATTTCTGTCCACGTCGGTTTCTTCAATCCCAGGTTTCCAAATGAAAGACTCGTCTTCTACAATTGGAATGAGCACTTTGAATTCATCGAACTTGACGTATGACCTCGATCTCGTATCAAAAGGTCCATGAAATTCGCGATGGTAATCTGCCAGAATCATGTCATTCATATTTGTAGGCACGTTTCACGATGATAACTTCCGAATCTTGTAACACCTAAAACATAAAGGTTTTAGCTCTATTCCGTAGCTTTCCAAGGCCGCTTGAATCACAAAATTATGAGTTATACGGAGAGAGATACGTCAAGAATACCAAAACATGACAGAATGTTTTAGCATTTAATGTTTGACGCCTTGTTAAGATCTTCTCAAAAAACCGTCCAAGTCTCGACAATGTGTTGACTTGTACACCATGGACATGGACACGGGCAGATTGCTATCATTCCCTCCCTCCTCAAAAGGATTCGTCCTCGAATCTTGAAATTGAGCTCCTTGATTAAACACCAATATGATGAACTCAACAAGAACCAAGTCAATTAGGAATGTAACACCTCGTGGGCAATAACACTTTATTTCCCTAGAGAACGAAATAAATCTATTAGTCCAAGGAACAAAATTATTAATAAGTAACATAAATGTATAGGGACTAATATATGCTCTTATATAAGAAATAGATGCATCAATGTCAAAATAATTCACAAGTGTGGATAATGCATGCAATGTATCATAATTGTTATCTCTAAATGCACTATAACAAAAATGTAAATCAATTTGAAACAATAAAGAGCAAAGATTTTTAGTAAACCAATTGGATATGATGAATTCACATGAACAAACAAAATCAATGGTTAACTTTTTCAACTTTAACTCGTCAATTAACCAACTTGAATTATCTTTATATTGAGAATATATGGTTAATCTTAAAAAGTTATCATTCTTTATTGTAACAAAACTTAAAGAAAAATCATACTGTAAATAATCTAAATAATAGAAACTAACATCATGAAGTACCTTTTATATTGAAGAATTCATTAAAGAACAAGATAACTTACCAACCAAGTGTTGACCTACAAGACTACCTCTTGGAACTTGATGGATTTGAATGTATAACGAATTGACATCAGAACGTGTAAGCTCACGAACCAAGTAATTAAAAGAGACGTCAATCCAACAAGTATAACCAACATAATTAACACTTTGATTAGTACACACAAGGTTTTGATTTTGTTTGAAATTCAGAGTTTGAAATTCATATTGTAATGCATGTAATAAATAAGCAACATAACATACTAACATGCTATATATAGATTCATTCAATTCAAAGTATATTGATGTAACCATTGAAGAATTATGTAAATAACTTTGCTTATTAATATACAAGATGTTACTTTAAAACACAACTTACAAAATTTCATAACAATTGTTGAAAAGTGTAGGGAAGCTTTTGAAATTGATTAAAAATAGATTGAAAACTTTGAAGCTCAACCGAATTGATAACAACAAAATTATTAATAGTTTTAAGATCAAAATCAATTGAAAACTTACCTAACTTACCTTGCGGAAAATAAGTCATGGCAGATTGAACTCCTTCCAATTGATAATGAGTTGTTTCTAACTCCATTAAACACTTAGGAACTCCATGAATCTGCAAAACAAAAAAAGTTGGAAGAAAACAATGTAAAGCATGATCCTTATCAACAATTAAGTACAATGATTGCTTCTCTAACATTTCTCTCTTTATCTCACTCATAGAAGCAAAACAACAAGTTTTAGAACTAACTATATCTCGGCTCTTACTACTTTTAATTACAAGTTCTGGACTTAAACTAGTATTTACATTCTTTTGTTTCTCTTGTTCACTCTTTTCTTTTGTTTCTTCATCACGTATATCACTACAAGCCTTTGACGCCGATTCGGAGATGGTTTCAACAACCTTTGGGACTAATTTTGGGACGTTGGACGGTGCACTTGAGGGCTGATTTGGAGTGAATGTCTGTGGTTTTGACGGCAGAGTGAAAGGAGTAGTGTTCAGTTTGGATCTCTCCTTCAAGGCGGTTGTGGTTGTGTGAAAGGTTGACTAGCTCGGCCCTTTCCCTTCATGTGTCTTTCAATCTTAATAGCTTTATGAACTAGCTCATTAATATCAACATAACTTTGAAAATAAACATGATAAGCCAATTCGGAGTTCATACCTCGAAGAAACCTTTGAACTGTGGAATTTGAATCTTCTTGGACATTAGCCTTAATCATAAGTTCTTCCATCTCATGGTAGTATTCCTCAATAGTACGGCTTCCTTGCACAAGAGAATACAATTTTCGGTTGAGTTCACGGCTATAATGTGAAGGCACATATTTCTTCCTCATGAGAACTTTCATTTGGCTCCATGTCTTAATTGGTCTTTCGCCATCTTGGCGTCTAGTTTTTATTACCTCATCCCACCATAAACTAGCATAATCCTTGAGATGCATGAAGGCTAGGCGATATCTCTTATCCTCAAGATAATTTTTGCCTTCAAAGAGATGATCTAGGTCTCGAACCCAATCAAAATATGCTGCGAGATCTACTTTTCCATGAAAAGTAGGTAATATTAGTTTAAAAGTACCAATAGATAAGTCGTATGTTTTACCACTTTTCGTAGATCCAATGTATTCCACCTCCTCATTATCGGATGCAACTTCATCAAAATGAATTTGTCTTGAAGTGGAATTCTTTGCGGTTTGATGCTTAGATTTCGAAGTTAAATCATCAAGTTGAATTTGCTTCTTTTGAAGCATATCATAAAGCATGTCATTATCAATCTTTTGTCCAGATTGTGATACAGTTTTATCACCCTCCATTGTACTTGTAATGTTAGTGAAAACAACAAGAAAATAAAATATTTCCTCATAGGTTCTCACTTTGGGGAGTAGGTACACACCACTCTTTAGAAGTAGCTTTTCTCTTTAAATTATACTCTAAAGACACTCTTATTATTTGATCACCTAATCTAGAGGAGTACTCTCAGTTTGTTCAGTAAAGGAACACGTTTCAACAACAAGTTCAATCAACAAAACTTTCACTAGAAAAGTCAAATAGAGTATTTAGATAAGAAACTGAAGAGTATTTAGAACACATCAAGGGTATAATATGATTCAGCTAAAGAAACTAAGAAAAACAGAAACTAGAATGAAATACAAGAATTTGGCAACTTGAATCACTCAAATCAGAGTTGTAACAAAAAATGTTATGGCAATTTCGATTTTGGTAGTTTAAGAACACTTAGTTTTTTTTTGGATCACTCAATTTGAAATATCGTTGGTTTATCCAATTGATAAGGAATGGGTGAGGCTTGAAATCCCGGACCACTCAAACCACAGCTTTGGACCATTGTTGACACCAAAATTAACAAAAAGAAAACACACGAACAAGAGCAAAACAATTTACGGAATTGAAGACGAAGGAAAATGAAAAGATTTAGTAATAAGCGAACCAAACCCCCATGCTTATACAAACAACTTAACCTTTTGTAAATCTAGAGACTAAACCAAAAGGTTTGGGTGTTCCTGAACTCAAGAACAAAAAGGCTCACATATAGGTCTTAACTAAAGGCTTGCGGAAAGTTTACAGAACTACTAAACTTAATTGATCTTTAAGGTTCAAACACAAAGTGCTTGTATCTTAGCAATGCTAAAATCTTATTATCATTCATGTAAAAAAACGATGAAGGCCTCTCCTTTTTATAGGAAGAAATTCTGCCAAAGTACAAGGAAACCCTAATGAAAACCAATTACAACTTGGCTTCTTAACTACCAATCCAATTGAGGAAACATTCCAAATTGGAATTGGAAACTAATAACAAACTTATTTTTCTAAAAGAATTACTTTTCCTAAAAGATAGGAAAGGTACTAGAAAATAGGAAGCATGTCCTAAAAAGTAGGGCACTCCTAAAAGTAGGAAATTGCTTCCCTAATTATCACGCAATATAATTGGGCTAAGTAAAGAACATAAAAAAAAGAAATTTAATCCAAAATAAATATTTAATGGACTTAATTTATTAAAAACAAAATAAACCTATTTACTTAAAAATGGCGTGAGTCTAAGATGTGAAAGTCCAAGCACGCCATCTTGGTCTTCAAAAGGTCCATGAAATTCGCGATGGTAATCTGCCAGAATCATGTTATTCATCTTGGTAGGCACGTTTAACGATGATAACTTTAGAATCTCATAAAACTTAAAACATAAAAGTTTTAGCACTATCCCTCGATTTCCAAGGCTGCTTGAATCACAAAAGTTTGAGTTATACGGAGAGAGATACGTCAAGAATTCCGAAACGTGACAGAATCTTTCAGCATTTAATGTTTGACGCCTTGTTAAGATCTTCTCAAAAAATCGTCCAAGTCTCCACAATGTGTTGACTTTGGCACCATGGACATGGACACGGGCAGATTGCTATCAGATATCCTTATCAATAAGATGTCACTCAAATCTTATAGAGGGTTATATACCAAAAACTAGGGTTCAAAAATTCAATGAAGCAACAAGAACTCTATATTCGATTTCAAAAATATAAAGGTCAGACAAGGGTTTAACCCATTCCATGAAAGTTAATTCTTCTAGAAGTGAAAGGTATTGATGCCAAGGCATGGAATAATCAAATAAAGAAAGTTGAAAAAAATATATAAAGTTATGAAATTCAAGGAATGGGGTAATATAGCTCTTGTCACAATATGCCATCGAGTTGCTATGGAGATAATGGAAGGTAAATTTGGCATATTACTTTGATGTCGTGCCACTAAAGAAAGAAGAATGCAGCAAACAGAAATGTTTTAGTTTTGGCACAAAGCCGTAACATTGAAAAAGGGATACCTAGAGGAATAGGGTCATCATATTGACATAAAGTCAAAGTTTTGCATGTTAATTTACTCCCTCATAAGAGGTTTGACATAGCTGATTTAAAATACTATAGAAACTAGAGAGAAAGTTCTAAAACGTTCATGTTTTGAACATTGGGAGATGATATCAAGAACATGAGGGAAATCAGCCTTGAAGAAGGTAGAACATCAAAAGGAAAGGAACGCCAAGTATAAAATTCTACCACACATAGTTCCCTTATGGATATATTTGGAAGTAAATTTCCAAATTAAGTTAAATCAAAACTAAATGAAACTAGGTTCAGTATGCAAAATTGCTATGTTTTATGAAAATATGGATTTGGATCGGAAAAGGTTCTAATTCTAGTTTCAAGTTACAACATGAGCATTAAATCTCAATACTGCCATGTATGATTGTTTGGATTATAACATTCCAAGGAAATATCTAAATGGAGTAATTTTAAAATCAGGAAGTAGGAGACTCGGAATGAAAATTTTCATAAGTTCGGAGAATTGAAAATTTATGTAAGGAGCAGGTTCAAAAGATTTTCATATGGAGTATTTGGTTCCCTATTGAAATTTAGGTTTCGAAGCCTAATTAGAAGATCGGATATTCGATACTTATTCTCAATGCTTCTTTCCAACTTTTGGAAGAAGAGGTTTGGATCCTAATAAAGAGTACTCTAAGATAGTATCTAGATATATGGTAGCCCTTTTAAGGGCAATAGTGGTTTTAAGTAGGGCTAGAATCAAGCAGATATACAAAATACTGAAAACTTTAGTCGAGGACACACTTAATCTTGAGGCTACTTAGGAATCCCTAATAGGGTTTCTATATTTTTCATGTGTTCAAAGATGTTTTATGGTATTCAAGATGGTGGTTTGAAGATGTTTGATGATTTGATAAAGAAGATCAAGGAGATGGTGAATTTATCACAAGTAAGGAAGAAAATGGAGAGCAAAGAAAGAAGCTAAACATGAAATTCTGCCATGCTTTCTTCCATTATATGTATCTTGGCAAGGAAAACTCCAAATGGTATATGACAAGAATGATCTGAATTCAGGTTCAATACAAAAAAATAATTATGTTTTATGAAAATTTTAATTCAGAATTAAAAGTGTTCAAAAATTCATTCCAAGTTACAAGATGAGGGATAGCATATAGTACTGCTAGGTTGGATTACATTGCTTATAACTTGGCAAGGAAGTGTTCAAATAAAGTAAGACAAACGCGAAGGGAGTCTAGAAGCATAGTACTAAAATTAATATTCGTTGAACATTTCCAAAATAAGTAAGAAAATGACTCAACAATTGGACGCAAAATAACATATGGGCAGAAGTTGGGCATAAACATCCTAAATAAACTTTGGCAACCACAAAGCAATACTGGATCAAAAGTTATAGATATGATTACCACATCATTAAAATTTCAAAAATATGATAATCATGCCTAACACATATAGGTATCTAATATCTAGGGCAGAGTTTGGATAAAATCACCAAACCTTTTTCAAAAATAACACAAAATAGGGTTTCCATGGGTCTAGGGTTTAGACCCAACATAACAATTCCACACACGTTCTAAGAATATATTCTATATAATCTTTCGAATACTTAAAGTATAAATTAGTGTCAAACACTTCTTAAAAGTATTGGTATTTCATTCTTACAAACCAACACATTATATTTCACATGAAACCAATGTTTAAAGTTCATAATAAAGATTATACCCTATGTTGAACATGTGAAGCTTTGATACCACCTGTGACACCCCGCACCCCCGTCTCCTGATGCAAATGGGAATACGAGACATAGTACTTAAAATATCAAGTAATGTTTTCACTTTTTTCATGAATATCCCAAAATCGCACAACATGTTCAAGCTACAAAATCACAAATGCCTATCATATCTGCATAATTCCATAAAACATAAATAATTGGCCCTATCTATTACCTTGAATCCTGAGAGGATTACAATACATGATTTATTCTTACGCATGTCTTATCAATGGCTGTAGAATCCATCGGCTTCACACAAGCTAATCTTTGACATAAGGTTCCTTGAGCATCTTGAAAACACTCTGAAAATCAAATCTTAGTGAGGGGAAATAGGGATCCATTTTGAAAAACTTTTGAAAATAATCACACAAGTACACATACTATCACATGGTAGAGCTTATTCATATAATTGAGTTCAAGTGCACATTATCGAGCTCTGGTTGGCTGAGCCGCCTGATACCAACCATAAAACTCCCGATGCGTGCTTGACTTGAAACTACCTCACACTCAAAACACGATAAATAATGGCTCGGCAAGCCTTGGTTTCCCGGGGGATCACCACACACTAATGCACAAGATCCACTTTCTATTAGGATTAAAATCTCGCTAATCTCGAGAGATAACTTGAATAGTACTCTGGTTTAAGGAAGTCGTTGGCCCGTGCCATCTCGACTAGGCTTACTACCATAGAAACTAGGGCCTAATCACAAGCACAAAAGTATCGTAAGGCACATAATCACAAATCACATCTCTGAACATTTAGTCCCAATTCATATAATCACATTTCCTACATAACACATTGTCACATATTTCCTAGGCAATTATCATTTGACACTAGATGAATATTTTTCCATGTGTGCCCATACATATATATCACACATTTATCCTAATGTCGTCAAAAATTCCTAGTATACACTACCATTTGAGCAAAGGTGTTTCAAATGCTTGGTGGGATTCAAGATAATTTGGAATTGTTTCTTACAGTCGATAGATTGTTTGGAAATGATTTGACATTGTTATGAAAGCTTGCAAGGTTCTAGAAATAGTAGCACACATACAAAGCATTCAAAGTGGAAAGAAAGGTTGCCAAAGGAATGACTGATAAAGCTGGAATCTAATTGTCCACCTAGGAGAAGAAATAAACTAAGAAAAGCTCTACTTTGAATTTCTTCCTAGGTGCAAAATAGGGGAAGTCGGTCACCTAGGCGGGTCACCTAGGCACTGGCTCAGAATTGTGCATCGCCTAGGCTTGCGCTCACAGTACAATGTTGTATTCTAATGATAACTTTCTCTTATGAAATTGATTTTTGTGATTCAAGATGCTATGGAAAGCTAAGATAAATACATTCAAATTTTATGTGTAAGGTAGTTCAAAATTTAAAGTGTAATGTTTTCAAATGTACCTATAACTTGTAGGATTTTAAAGAGGGCCTTTATAAAGTAAGATCAAGGTTTATAAAAGAAGCACAACCTCACTTTGCACACTCTTTAAGGTTTTTGGTCATAATTGCAACATGAAAAAAAGTCCAAAACATAATATCAAAAAGAAATTTACACATACAAGAAGTCCAAGAACTTGAACATTTAACCACAATAGTTTCTAGAACAAAATAACAAAAATCATAAAAGAGAACTTGTTTGTCCTTCCTTTGCAGCCCTTTAAACATATTGCTCATCCCCTTTAAACAATAACTAATCTATCAAAATCATTTCTAAGGGATTATAGAACACTAACTTGTAGCAATAGATATATATTCACAAACATCTAGAGCACATAATATTTACATAGCAAAGCTAGTATGATTTCAGCTTTAAAAACCTTAAAAATGTAGAATACTTGTACTATTTAAAAACATTTTGTATAGCAACACCCTCACCTTTTAACGACATGTTTTAAGACCCACTTTTGATTATAGAACCATAAGTTAAAGCCTCCCCAAATCCTTTCAAAACCCCAGCTAAAACACCCCCTCTTCTCCCTAGCTTTTCTGCTTCTCTTTCCGTCCTTTTTAGGTCACAAGTTGTTGCTTTTGAAGCAGATTGTTAGAACGTCTTTGTGCAGAACATTTTATCCTTAAAGAGGGTATTTTTAGAGCACTAGATCAGATTTAAAAACAACACAAAAACCCTCTATTAGTAGCGCAAACAAGACACTTGTTCAAGCCTTAACAATACCACTTTTTTTAACCCTACTTGTGACTCATATTTCTTGAGCCCTTAGTCACCAACTTAGTTGGAATTTTTTTAGTAAAGATAATCTACAAAATACTCATATGAAACATCCCCAACAACCAATGACAAAATGCCTTGTTGAGGCCTTGCAAGAGCTAATCAAATGTTTCTAGTTTTCACTCCCTGATTTGTTAGTTCTTTGGCCAGTAATCTTGTTATACTTGTCTTGCTTAGTTTGCTTTATTTTTGTTGCTTCCCTTCACAGACATTTCATCTAAAATAACCTCATAATAGCCAAACACAAAGTGCATTATTGTTGTGCAAAGAACCAATGAAAATAATCCTTAAAACCCTATCTTACATAAGCCTTAGGTTTAAACTTGTCATTTTATTCCTTTCTTGGCTTAATTTTTTGCTAATTGTCCTTTTCCCCACCATATCCAAACCATAATTTTGGGCATTAGATCACTTCAAGACATAAAAGAATAAATTCCATGTTACTAGGGAAAAGAACCAATCAAAACCTTCAAAAACCCTAGTTTGCTTACTTAAGTTATTATTAGCTTTTTGTCTCAACCTTGGTACTAATTGGTTGAAATTGGATATGGTAGGGCCACTCTTGTATGGTTAATTTCAGCCCTAAACTCGCTTGTTGAATGATTAGAAAGTGATTATCATAAGTGGCCAATTTAATGATAAGTTAGTTTTGTACTGACTTATATAAGCAATTTCACTTAGCTTTTATCTTGCCTTTCTTGCACTTTAATGTGTTTATGTGTTGTTTTATATGTTTTTTATGATTATAACTTGGCAGGTAAAGTGAAAAAATACATGAAAAACGGTCAAAAGGACAGAAAATGGCATGGTCGGAAAGCAATATGCAATGGCTTACTAGTCGGCCTGCCAAGGCTTGCCAGCCAGCATGTCAGTCGGCATGCAAAGGCACGCCAAGGTATGCCAACTCTTGACCCTTAGCACATACCCACTCAAGCACATCCATGTATGCACACGTCACTTAAGCAATTCCATGCATACACATACTCACCTTCTCATGCACACAAGCACACTCCGACACGCCCTTAGCATGCCTATCCATACATGCATACACACATACAATTTGGGCGCTCGAGATGCCCACCACACTTTTCACACACACGCGTGCACTAGGTGGGGGCCCAAGGCCCCTATCATTCTCAAAACCCACACACAAGGTGGGCTCAATGCCCTCGCCCAGCATATATTCAGCTACCACTAGGCACCCACCTAGGCTAAATTGTTTTTGATAAGGCTAAATATAGGAATAAAATTAGCTCGTGATGGCTATATACCTCTTATCAAAACTACTGTCCAACAATTACTTAACCTTCATAGTATAGCAAATTTCATACCTATAGGGAAAAGATTATGTTGAATCCTTAGAAAATATTTTTGGAGTTTTACTGATTAAATTTAAACACAAGAATATAAATTTAAAGAAAAATTGAACAATTTTGTGACATAATAAAATAGTCATTGAGCAAGTGCACTCCTGAGATTATTTTAGGTTTTTATAAAAGACATAGGAAAATTCTGTCTATGGACATGTAAAATAAGGGTAAACAATTATTCATAACATAGGTCTATATACTAAGCACCCACCCTATTCATAAAACCAATCACACTCTCCTATGTGGTAAGAGGCAAGGTATGGTTTAGGCGTTTAACTACTAGATATTAACAAGTAATTAAAACCTCATATATGGAAAGAAACAAAGTTTACTTCCTTAATTAACCCAGAATCTACTGTTATCTACCAACAACCAACCCTCTAATTCAACTGCTCTTACGTGGTAAGAGGCAACGGCAAACCAAGTCACACTAATTTTACACTAGTCCCCTAAACTCCACCTATAAGGCAAAAGACAAGAGTTAAGGTAAAACTAACCTAAAAAATTCACAAAAAACCACAAAAGATTTCAAACGTCATGCTCTAATTCTCCTATGTGTAAAAGTTAAGATTAAAGCAAGTTATCTCTAGTAATTTATTGCACTTAATGAAACATATTCATTATACATAACTCATGCGTCAAATCATGCATAATTATAAAGAGCGTGACAATAAAACTCATTATACATATACCATATTATAGAAAATAAATCCTGTAATTTAAGCATAAAAACCTATATTCATAACTCAGGTGCACAATAATTTTAGTGTAGCATGGCTAAATTACACAAAATCAAGGATTTAATAATAAGGAACACAATTGAAGACACGGTTTGAAAAGAAAGATAAAACTTTGAATTTAATAAATCCTTGGAAGAAAATCTCCAATCCAATACCAAAATCTCCAAAAGATAACAAAAAATCCGTCGATGTAACAATCGAAAAGCTGTAAATCTCTCCTAATGATGGCCAAAAGTTGAAACCCTGGCTATTACAAAGAGAGAAAATATCTTCCCCAAACTTGAGAAAATTGTCACGTACGTTTACATGTGGAACCCTAGGCCTATTTATAGTAAATCTTCAATAATATTTGTAAATAGGGCCTCCTCGAAATCCTCTTCAAACACAGAATCTTGAAGTGGTTTGAAAATGCAATTTTAGAAAGTATTTTCACATTCTTCCACCGAGCCCGACGTTGTAACGTGCAGGGTCGCAAACTGCAATGTCCACCACCGTCACAATATCATGTCGCCAACGTTGTGATGTGGGTCACTGGAACAACTTTTGATTATATTTCTGCCAACGTCTCGATGTGCAGGATTGCATATCATGACATCTACCCACATGGCGACGTGGAGGTTTTGCATTAGATGATCACAATTTTGCTTTATTTTTTCTCCACGTTACACTCAATTTGACTCTTTTTTAACTTTTCTACTCCATCTAAGCCCCATGGTTTATAATCCTACATAAAACTCACTAAAACAAATCATATAGAATGAAAATGACTTAAGAATTAAGTGCAATTGTTAAATAAAAGGTGAATAAATTCACCTTATATATTCCCCCATACTTAACCCTTGTTCGTCCCCGAACAAGAGAAACAAATAATGACTCAAATAAAATCGAAACTCAACAATCTAAAACCTAATAACATTGAACACATAAACTTTATATAAATGTCTCATAATCTAATATAGTCGAATATCAAGTACACATAACACACATCCCCAAAAGTCATCAAAGTACTTCAATTTACACATTTAGTCACTTTGAGCCAACCATGTATGTGTGTGTGTGATAGGTTACACCTCAGTTTATAACCCATCTATAACCACACCATAAGCTAGCATTCTAAAATCTAAGTCTTCGACTAATCCTTTTCCTCACTAACCATATTAATTCATTTATTTAACTCATATTAATGTGGGTGCTTTTAGCAGAACTTTATATCTTAAAAATGACTCGTTTCCCTAGAATGTCATGCTTATCAGGGTATTTCCACATAATCTCGTGACATCCACCTAAGGTACTATCTAACATTTATGTTTTAGACCCATTTTCACTCATGCAAGTTCTCCATTAACTTTTCGTTAAAGATTAGTCACAGAGGAGTGAAAATTTGAAACTAGAATCTTATAATTTCCAATCTCTGTTACTATCCATATGAGTTCTTTTAGGGTTATTCTTAAAAGCAATCTCATAGGGAATAATAGTATGAGCATAACAAGTTTAAGTAAAAAAAAATTTTAAGTGCAAAGAATTATGCAGGCACGTTTATTGAAAACAAACTTTAAGTTGGTTATATATATTTTATCTAAAAAAAGTGCTAAAAACACAACAACCTACTTAATGGCTACAAACTCTTTAATCCCCTCAGTAGTTCCCCTAAGTCCAAAACTTTTTATCAAATACTCGACTTTCCTCTTGATAGCATGTTACTTTCTTATCCCGCATCGATATTTTGATTAAATTCAATCATTGAAAAAATTACGCTCAACAGAAATAGATAAAAGATTTAAAAATTTGACACATAAACACCACACATATACCTAGAAAAAGAAAAACAAGAATAAGTTTGATCATGGGGATCTATGAAAAGAAATGCTAAGTTTGGATTCCCAATATTTGAAACCTTAGGCAAAAATTACAACTAACACTTACTACGAAAAATAGAAACAAAAACCTAAATTCTACTAACTTAATTGTTATTGAAATTATGCAAATTTAACACAAAAATTTAAAGGTAATACAACAATCTAAAAGAAAACAAATTAAACTGACAAAATTCTAGTAACAATAAATAAAAATGCAAAACAAAATAAAACAAAATTAAAACAAAAAAGAAAACGATAAAGGATTTTAATACAAAAAGATACAGGATTATCTTCTCCCCCCACACTTGAACTCTACAGTGTCCTCAATGTGGGGAAAAAAAGAAACCACCTAGTCCTGCTACATATCACAACACGAAAGAGGTGGCTGGGCACTAGATACCTATTCCCAAGAAATCTACCACTGAAGGCTCATCATTTGCACCATCTCATACATTAGATGGAATTAATTGGGCTGATCTGCATAGGCCTGCTCCAACAAATCAAATTGACCATCCATGGTATTCCATAACCTGGGTATTTGAGCATCAAGATCATCAAGTCTGGCATGCATGTCGGCATCAAGACATCATGGCAGTGACGGTGGTTGCTCATTGCCTTGTTCCTCAACTTGTTACTGTTGCTGCTCCATATGTGTCCCTCAGCCTAGCAAGATACGGCCATCATCTAAATGCAAACCATAAATTATCTCACTATAGAATCATACATGGCCTAGGTGATAGCTTCATAGATCCCACAAGTCTGGTCCCCATTAATGGTCTGGACTTCAGGAATGACGTAGTTCACTATCGCCTTTTCACGATCTCATGAGGCCTGATGAATTTTAGGAATGAGCTTCCCAATGATGAAGTAATTCCAGGCTTTTATAAGCCTAGTAATGTAGGAAATATCCTCATCGATCGACTTATGATATGATGAGGATCGGTAGTAATGTTGCTCAACACATTAAATAGGTTAACCCTCTCTATAAATATCTTCAATTGGTAATCCGGTATGTGAAAGAGACAATAATAAGCATTGAACAATGTTGTTCCAATGCCACCATCCAGACCTTGGATCCTAACCTTGCCTTCCTTGGAATATGTATAATTCACATTGTATTTGTGAACTATCATTGCATTAGCTCCAAAGGCTATTTGAAAAACTGTTGCCAGTTCCGTTCTATAATCTAGGTGACAACAGGCGTCGCAGTCACCTATATGCCCCGCTCCTCAACTATGGACTTATTGGCCATCTTTTCTATGTAAAACTGTTCCATTTCTCTGCACATGAAACAAAAATAGTCGTATCCCGTCAAATTTTGTGGAGGTGGTGGAGGCGGTAGTGGTGGTGCAGTGGTGCACTAGACGTTGAAGCTATTGGGCAGTTCCTCTTTTGTCGACTCGCCATATCTGCAAAAATAAAGGAAAATATTTAAAACGAAATATGGGCAAGGATTAAAAAATATGTGAAATTCACGTATTGGTTCTTCTCACTCAAGAGACCATCTCATAAAGGATGGGCATCAAATTCAAAAATTTAAGCATGTGCCAAAGGTTTTATGGCTTTTTATACCTATTCCCATTCATACAATTCCTTAGATTACGAACATTCTTTCATGTTCAAGAGGCAATCTCGGATAGAATTAGGAATGTGTAAATGGAAGACAATTTAAGATAAGTCATAGTTCAAATCCTATCCTCCAAGTTGTATGTGTTCACACTAGTTTTCACAAGATTACTAGATCAACTGTAAGCTTTATTGATTTTCAAAAAGACCTCATAGTTTTCACATTGTTTCATAACTCCACCTATTCTATATGTTTTCCCACTTGTTCTTGAAAACAAATGTCTTAAAATTGAAATGTTCCTCACATGGCTTCAACTTCTATCACTTGGCACTATATTTTCCTCAACCACCAATTCTTATTCCATAAAAATTGTGTCATTTACACAGATTTACTTCCTATACTATTTCAATTCCCATTGATAGTTATGCTCTTTAACAAAGTTTCCAACCTTACACATTGTGTCATAAATACAACTTATTCACAAAAAAAAATGATCAACACATATAACCATGAAAACTTTGAAAAATTTCACGAAAAATAACAAAACACATAACATATTGGGTAAAATATCCACTATTGATTAACTAGCACTTCACTATTTGTTTACATGGTGTGGCCTACTGAACTCTACGCCAAGCATGCCTTTTCAACACTTAGAAACTTTGAGCACATTTTCGAAAAGATTTTTACATGGTGTAGCCTATCTTGTAGTTGCACTGTGCGACACAAATTTTCAATTCCCTGATGTAGTTTAAAGTTTTACACAATGCCACTACACGCATCCAACGCTATGATTCTTGTTGTTCAGAAACGACAAATTTTAACAAAGGATTCAATGTACATTTTTCTTCCTTCCGAAACACCTTTTGTACTTGGCGTGGTTGACGTGTAGCTACCCTATGCAATCTTTTCAAAAAGAATCTCAAAATATTTACATGGCATGGCTACATAAAGGCCATGCAGTGCAAATATTTGCCTAAGGAAACACTTGAACATTCAACCATATAAGTGGTTTAACCATAGTTGTGGTTACTCTATGCAATTTTCCTTTCAAAATTAGATGGCGTATCCAATTGATTTGCTACACTGTGTAAATTTTACCTCCTTGGTTGAAATTCTCTCTTTGCTTAATTGTTTACCATTCACCACTTTGCTTCCATCCTCTTTCCATTGCTTCATTAATGTCTTTTTCTTGACTCCTAGAAATAAGAAAATAGCCTACATCACTACAAAACAAGAAATTAAACAAGTTAAAGTAAAAACAACTAAGATAAAATGAATAGAAAATAAATTACAAGCAATTATAGGTTTATTAGTCCCTAGCTAAACTTTTATTCTTGAGACTTCCTACTCAAGATTGGAATAATCATCATGGTTCCAAAAGAAAACCCTTTCAAAAGAACTTATTTCTCTGGAATAGGGGTTTTTTTTGCAACCCTTTGAAGAGGTGTTTGAGCTCATGAACATGAGGAACAACTTCTATAAATTCAACCTTGTACCATTGTTGCTTCGCCTTGGTTGGCTCCTCCTCTTCTTCTCCCACTTTGATGATTGGAATCAACAATGTCTATTCTTCTTTTAAGCCACTTTCCTCTTCCACCATGCTTGATCTACAAGATTCCACTAATGGTTGTTCATCCATGATCTCAAGAAAATCATTAGAAAGTTCATTCAATGATGCATCAACAAAGAAATTATCCTCTATATTAGTTATTTCATCAAAACAAGATAGGATTTTCTCAATTGTACTAACATATGGATCACATTGGGACTTTCCCTCATTGACGACACGTTGATCATCATTATTCTATAATAAGGGTGTCTCATTCTTCACCATCTGTGTGACATCAATTGTAGCTTTAGCTTTATTACTTTATAAGCAAACATGTCTCCACAAAAGTTTCATTCATCATGTTAGCATTTCCAGTAACAATCAAAACATCATTACTATTCAAGCTAACACAATGATGAACGTGAAGTGTTTCCTCAACATTAACATGGAGATCATCAAAAAGGTCATCTAACGAGTGTTCATTGGTTTATTCTAAATGCATCACTATTCATAGACTCGATGATATGAACGACATTAGATAAGCATCCCATCCTATGGACAAATCGATAAAAAACCACATAATCATCTTCATCTTCGCTACTACTACAAGGATCATGCTCTTCATCGATGCCACAAGTTTTGTTAGATTCTTATAACAAAGGTTCACAACTAATTCACTCATCTTGGTCATCCTCAATAGTAGGACACTCTACATCCATAGGACAACTTACACCACAATCAACATTACCATTACCATAAAAATGATTATCTTATAGAAGTGAAGTGCTATCTTCAAAAGAAACATATTGAGGGTTGTCACAAGTACCTAAAGCTTGAAGTCTTAGGTTTTCACATATGGTACTCAAATGTGCTTTAATTTGCTCAAGACTTTGTTGTTTCTCTTACATCCTTTGCTCATGAGAACTGATTCTATCTTCCAAAGTAGGAGACTTGCTTTCCATTGAAGTTTCAAACCTATAAGCTCTATTATCATGACCAAAAACATCAAAGCATGATGAAGGATGGTGTCTCTCAAGATTCATATATCTTTCTTCCTTTTGGAGAGCATACATCATCTCCAATTCATCTAATTGAGCATGAATCCTAGAAGCTTCTTGACTAAGCACAAGGTTATCACTATATGATAAGGAAATGTATCCAAAAGCTTCACCATTGTTTCTTTCATTGTTGTCCTAATATCTTGGCAGGGAGTGTGAGACCCCAGAATTTTTAAGTAATGATCTTATTGGCTATTTTAATTACACGTTAATATAAATTCTGAATTCATGATGCTTTGTGAAAATGGTGATTTAATAGTTTGCATTTCAATTAATTATTCATTTTTAGGAGTAAATTGTCAATTTTAGAATATTATAAGGAAATTAATTATATTAACTAATGTTAAGTTTGGGTCTAAAATGATATTTATTAAAAGATAGGGACTTATTGACAAATTAAGAAAAATTATTTTTTTAAAAAAAGTAAATAGGTGATAAACGTGTAAGTTGTTAAGCTTACACGCCATCACCCTCAATAATATGTGGCAACTGCAGGTAAATTAAATAACCTTAAAAAGGTAAAAAGAAAAAAAAAGAGAACGACAGAAAGCGGAACAGGGAAGAAGAAACATAAAAAAAGAAGAAGAAGAAAAACGGGACAAGAAGCAGAGGAGGAGAAGAAATAGAAGAGAAAGAAGGGGGGAAACTCTACAAATCCATTTTGTTTGATTTGAAGGAATTTTGAAAAAAAAAACTCTTAACAGGTGGGGAAATATCAAATATCTAGCAAATATTGCTTGAAAGGTTATGGTTTCAAAGGTTATTTTGTTTGCTATGTACATATGTATATATGGCTTCTGGTTCAGTAGTGTAGCATCAGAGGATTCATGATGAAAGGAAAAAAATTGCTTTCCTCTCCTTTGATAGTTGTTATCTGAAATAAATTGATTTGTGCAGATTTCATGGTTGGACTTATGACTGTTCTTGTTGGATTTTTGGATTCTGTTTAGAAAAAAAACATATTAGTTCTTGTAAAAAATGGTTAAACAAAGTGTTTCAATCACTTTGTAGTGGTAGGCTGTGGCGGCAAGAAAAAAAGAGAGGAAATAAAAGAGAGGAGCAAAGAGTGGATTTCATATTTGATGAAAAGAAAAAAAAAAGGGGCTCATCTTGGAGAGTTTGATGGGGTGGAACCGTTCAGAGGAAACGAAAGGAGAGAAGCAGAGGGAGATTATGCTAAATCAGGTAAAAGGTTAAACATTATTAATTTTCCTTAAAAAAAAGAATTTTAGCAACTCTTGATAAGTTACAGAAAGAAAGCTTATGGGATAAATAAATAAAAAGAAGTTAGGGATGAAGCTGGATCAGTTTGATCTGATTTGGACTTTCAAACATCATGTGATGATGTAAAGGGGGTCCATTAAGAATTAGTATTGAGTAAGGAATTTATGGATTGGATATGGATTTTTGAAGATTGGGCCGCAGGGTACTACTGGTTTGGGCTTCACTCCATTAAGAATTAAAATGGATGTGGATAATAAGTATGGGCCTCAGTGCACAACTGGTTTGGGCTTTAGTTCATTAAGAATTAAAATGAATATGAGTAAAAAAAAGAATGGGGTTTTAGAGTTTAATATAAAGTAGACCTTCTAAGATTGGGCGTTTGTACACTACCAGTTTGTGCCCTAGACTATTGAATTAATAATATAAATGGTTTTAATGGGATTTAGTGTTGCTATTTAATTATAAGTGCTAAGCTTTAAAATTAATGCTGTATATTAAGTTTATTACTAACCTTAAAGGAAAATTTACATTTGCTTCACTTTTGAGAAAAAAATCTTGTTTTAATAATAATAATGTCAGTAGGGAAAAATAATACGGATACCAATAATAATATTCGTAATCATAATGCTACGGGTAAAATAATAACGATCAAAACGGTAGTAGATGCAATAATAAATAAGAACATAACAATTTATTTGTATCCCTATAAATGTATAGGCATCGTTTCTGTTTACCTTGTTATCTACTAGTAAAGATTGCACTGTTTGGAAATATTAAACTATTTGGGCCCTGTCATATGTAGCTTATTGGCATTCGAGACGGCAAGGGCCGACATATGTCCTAAGACTACTATGACACCAACCCCACTTTGACTAAGTTAAGGAGATTTTAACTCTATCAAAGTGGGTACTGACTGACTGGTGACATATCTGGATGTCACACCGTTACCTGCGTGGTAACTATTGACTTTGGTGGATAAGGTAGCTTCAACAGTGGTTTGAATATCCCACTGGCTGTAAGGTGATATAAGGCTGGTACTGGTCTGGTAATGATTACTGCTTGATATATATGATACTTGTAATATTTTTGTATATTCCATTCGGAATACTTGTGTTACATGTGACTGACTGACTGGCTTATTAATTTGTTATATTAAAATGTGAAAATAATTGTGGAATTTTATTACGTTTTTATACAAAGTGATTATATTTTCTCCCAACTGAGCATTGTAGCTCACCCCATTTTTCTAAAACCCTTATTTCAGAGGACTCGGAGGAACTTGGTCGGGTGGAGCCAGTTTAGCGAAGCTAAGAGGAGGTGAGCCCACCGAGCTTATTAGACAGATTTTGATGTTGGTGTATATTGCGAAATCAAAAGAGCGCTTGTATATTAGGTTACTTATATAATTTTGCAAGAGATTGTACGAAGGGTTTTTGATGTTGTAAGCATAAATAATAGTTTGATGTTGTATAAACAGGCGCATTTTGGTGCTTAATCTAAGAACAAGATTGTGCATGATAATTGCTGATTTAGAATAAAAAAAAATTTTATGGACATCCTGATTTACTGTAATATTTTGAAGTTGAGGATGAATTGAACATGTGATGTGATGAACAAGTTTGACGATCCAACTCGCCCCGGCCTAAGGGGGGGTTGGGTTGGGTTGTCACAGGTGGTCTCAGAGCCTATATCATACTAAGTTAGTATGACTTTGTGGATTGATTAGTAGGTCATAAGATTTTTAATTGATTATAAGCTTATGATTTATCAAAACAAGATATACTGATATAGAATATTGACGTGTAACAGGATGGCTGATGGTCGGCTGGGAGTTTGGTATCGGGATGGCCCAGGAGGGCGTCCTATACGGTATGATCCACGATTAATAGAGGCACCTAGACGGGAATGTCGTTGTGGGCGCTCCTATCCTAACTTTATTGTGCGCCATGTGGCGGAGGAGCGCGATAGAGAGTATCAGCAGGCAAATATTTATTATACTGAGGTACTAGGAGGTCGACGGAGAATTAGAGAATTGGAAGCGCACACTGAGTGGTTGGAGCAAGAGATCCAACAGTTGGTAGCTCAGCGCCACCAAGAATATAATCGGCGCCTAGAGGCAGAGGAAAGAAATAATCGGTGGAGTCAATGCCTGGACGAACTCCACCACGGTTTGGGAACAATGAGGGCACTGGTGGAAGAAATGCAACCAAGATTTGGGATACCTATTCCTCCACCTCCCCAAGTGGAAGTGCCACCCGAGCCACTGATTGTGCCTAATGATAATATTGAAGAGGATCCGGAGGAGAACCCCGAGGAGGATCCTGAAGAGGATCCTGAGCAGGATCTGGAGTAGGACCCCGAGGAGGATTCGGAGGAGAATCAGGAAGAGGAGAATGCGGAAGGAAATGCTTCACCGGGGGGCTCAGGAATAGAGGAAGATTAAAGAGAGTTCGAGTGATGATAGATTGTAAATATTAAAACTTGTTATATAAACATTGTTGTAGGTTGACGAGTCTTTCCTTTTTGTACTTATAACTAAAGTAGGTATGAGAAAATGTTAGGGATGTTTGGAGGGATGGATCAGGACTTTTGAAATTATTGTATTTTTTTTTCATTTGTACAAATATAATATATGTTTGTGTGTACCTATTTGTACCTATGTTTAACACTAGAGACATTATTATCGTTACATTTAAACCACAATATAAATGTCGTAAACCTTAACAGATGGTAGGAGAGACCAGTCGTGATGAATAGGGTATGTCGGGGAATGAAACCCTTCCCAGGAGTGAGACAGAAACCAACCCTTTATTGACCCAGTTTATCACTGCTATTACCCAATTATCTAAAACCAGACGAAAACAAGGACAACAGACACTTCCGCTTGGAGAAGATGGTGCTCTGGAGCGGTTCCTAAAATTTAAACCCTCTGAATTTTATGAAGAACCTGATGATGAAAAGGCTGAGGCCTGGTTGGAGCATATGGAAGACATATTTTCCACTTTGCAGTATGGGAATGAAAGAAAAATTACTTTTGTTGCATTTCAAATGAGGGCAGTAGCACGGGATTGGTGGAGAGTAACACAAGAAAAGTGGAAAGTAATCCAAACACCAAGGACTTGGGTAAATTTTATTCAGGAATTTAATGTTAAATTCTTCCCCACTATAACTAGAGAAAGGCGTGTGGAAGAGTTCATAACCCTTAAGCAATGGGATCTGACGGTAGCACAGTATGAAGCTAGATTCACTAAACTTTTTAAGTTTGCTCCTCATATGCTTGAAATTGAGGAACGTAGGGTGCGGAGTTCATACAAGGATTGCGATATGATATTCAGGATGAAATGGTGATTGCTAGGCCAGCCACTCTCCCGGAGGCAATGGATACCGCCTCGAGGATAGAGTTAGTCAACGGTCGCAAAAGGGAGCGAGCAAATCAAAGAGGAAAATGACTAGTCAATCCCTCTTTGAGAAGAACTCCATATAGTGTCGCACGGAGGGGGGGGAGGGGCAGTCGTTTGGAGCCCAGCGGCCACAGCTACAACTGGGACAACCTTCCATTCCTGTAGTCATAAGGAAATGTGAGTATTGTGGTCGGCCAGGACATAGTGAACAAAGGTGCTGGCAGAAGGCTAATAGGTGCATTCGGTGTGGAAGTGCTGATCACTTTATCAGGGATTGTCCTAAACCCCAAACTCAGGTACCAAAGACTATTAACCTTCAATCGATGGTGAGAGAAAACAAAAAGGGGACTAGCAAACCCAAAGTTCAGGCACGGTTTTATGCCATGGGAAAAGAAGACCTTCCAGATTGTGCAGATGTGGTCGAAGGTACGCTTATAGTTTCTGGTATTAATGCTAAGATTCTTATAGACCCCGGATCTAGTCACTCATTTGTAGCTGCTAAGTTTGCGGAATGCTTGTGTGTCCCACGTGATGAGTTGCCATACCTGATGGAAGTTAGTACACCATTGGGAAATAGGTTAATAACTGATGTGGTATACAAAGCTTGTGAGGCAGGTGTTGGAGGTAACCGAATAGAAGCAGACTTGATTTCTGCACCAATTCATGGGTACGATGTTATTTTAGGAATGGATTGGTTATCTGAACATCATGCCCAACTAGATTGTCGGGGAAAAACTGTGAAGTTCTACAAAAACCAGGGCAACCTGTAATTAAACTTGTAGGGGATCAAGGAAAATTCGTAAATCCAATGATTTCTGGTGCAAAATCTAGGAAAGTCCTATATAAAGGTGGAGTCGGTTTCTAGCTTATTTGGTCAACCAAACCCCAACCAAACCAAAGTTGGAAGATATTGTTGTGGTAAAGGAGTACGGTGACGTTTTCCCTGAGAAGTTGACCTCTCTACCACTTAATAGAGAAGTAGAATTCACCATAGAGTTGTTGTTAGATACTACCCCTATTTCTAGGACTCCGTATCGAATGGCACCTTTAGACTGGCAAGAATTGAAGACACAGTTGCAAGAATTATTGGAGATAGGTTTTATACAACCTAGTACCTCACCATGGGGCGCACCAGTATTATTTGTAAAAAATAGGGATGGATCCTTGCGAATGTGTATTGACTATCGGGGTTTGAATAGAGCGACTATTAAGAATAAATACCCTTTGTCTTTGATTGATGAATTGTTTGACCAGCTAGAAGGAGCTAGGGTGTACTCAAAGTTTGACCTCCGCTAGGGATATTATAAGTTGTGGATTCGAAAAGAAGATATACCAAAAACTGCTTTCAATACCCGATATGGGCATTATGAATTTGTGGTGATGCCATTCGGACTTACTAATGCACCTGCTGTCTTTATGGATTTGATGCATAGGGTATTTCGGCCATACTTAGACCAATTTGTGGTTATTTTTATTGATGATATTTTGGTATATTTCAAAAACCCTGAGGATCATGAAAAACACCTTAGGATGGTACTAGAAGCATTACGAGAGCACAAACTCTATGCAAAATTTGATAAATGCAAATTTTGGTTAGAGAAAGTGGCATTTCTAGGACATGTCATCTCAGGAGATGGTAGTGCTGTGGATCCCTCAAAAGTGGAATCTGTGACCAATTGGAAACAACCAGAAACTCCAACGGAAGTGCGCAATTTTCTTGGTCTTGCCGGTTATTATCGTAGATTTATTAAAAATTTTTCAAGAATAGCCGGTCCATTGACTCGATTAACCCAGAAAAGCATTCCGTATAAATGGAGTAAGGAATGTGAGACTGGCTTTCAGGAACTCAAGAGTAGACTAACCACATCACCAATACTTTCCTTACCTGAAGGAAAAGAAAATTTTGTGGTGTATACTGATGCATCTAGGGAAGGCTTGGGTTTTGTCTTAATGCAAAATGGCAAGGTAATTGCCTATGCATCTCGAAAGCTAAAACCCTACGAGCAAAACTACCCTACACATGATATAGAATTGGCAGCTATAGTTTTTGCATTGAAGAAATGGAGGCATTATTTGTATGGAGTCACATTTGAGGTGTTTAATGATCACAAAAGCTTGACGTACCTGTTTACTCAGAAGGATTTGAATTTGAGGCAACGTAGATGGATGGAATTGTTGGAAGACTATGACTGTACGATCAATTACCATCTAGGTAAGGCCAATGTAGTTGCCGATGCATTAAGTCGAAAAGCTCAATTTGCAAATATAGAGCTAAGATACTTTGCAGGGGATGTGGTAAGATTATCTAGCATACAAGTTTTTCCCTTACTAGGTAATAAAGTTAAGGAAGCCCAAAGAGAAGATTCTAGCTTACAGGAGAAGAAGCATAAAGTTAAGGAGGGAAGATTACCTGACTTTACAGTGGGCAATGATGATGTAATTTATTTTCGAGATCGGTTATGTGTTCCAAATGTGGAAACTCTGAGAACTGAGATTCTTAGATAGGCTCATAGTTCTAAATATTCTGTTCATCCCGGTAGCACCAAGATGTATCGAGATCTTAAGCAAAATTTTTGGTTGAATAATATAAAGAGGGAAATAGCAGAATTTGTTTCTAGATGCTTAACCTGTCAACAAGTCAAAGCAGAACATCAAAAGCCCTCAGGACTATTACAGCCATTGGCAGTACCGAAATGGAAATGGGAACACATTACCATGGATTTTGTTACTGGGTTACCAAGAACACCAAGGAATCATGACGCAGTATAGGTAGTGGTAGATCGCCTCACTAAAAGTGCCCATTTCTTGCCAACAAATATGAGATATCCGTTGGAGAGACTTGTCAAGTTATATCTGAATGAGATTGTAAGGTTACATGGGATACCTATAAGCATTGTATCAGATCGAGACCCTCGTTTTACCTCACGGCTATGGCCTAAGGTACAGGAGGCTTTGGGAACTGGTTTGAAATTTAGTACTAGTGCACACCCTGAAACTGATGGTCAGTCTGAAAGAACTATTCAGATACTGGAGGATATGTTACGGGCATGTATGTTGGATTTTGGAGGTAGTTGGGACCAACATGTAGCACTCATTGAGTTTGCCTACAATAACAGCTACCAAGAAACCATTGGAATGGCACCGTATGAGGCACTATACGGAAGAAAATGCCGAACTCCTATTTGTTGGAATGAGGTTGGAGAGAAGAAGATTGTTGGAGAGAAATATACCAGTTATTGACGAGACCTTAGATAAGGTACAAACAATTTGTCAACGAATGCGAATAGCGCAAGATCGAAAAAAGAGCTATGCTGACACTCGTAGGAAGGATCTAGAATTCCAAACGGGGGATAAGGTATTTCTCCGAGTCGCACAAAGGAGAGGGCTAGTTAAGCATGATAAGGGTGGTAAATTTAGCCCAGGATATGTCGGACCATTAGAGATCACCGAAAAGTTGGGGCCAGTGGCTTATCGCCTACTCCTACCTCCTCAATTAAAAGGGATACATGATGTGTTTCATGTTTTTCTTCTTCGTAAATACTTACCTGATCTTACCCATATCATTGAACCTCAACAAATCTCCCTAGGGGATGATTTATCATATTTTGAGAAACCAGTGAGGATTGTGGATCAAAAACTCAAACAATTACGAACGAAGCAAATTCCCCTCGTTAAAGTTTTGTGGAACAATCATGGAGTGGAAGACGCCACATGGGAAACTGAAGGGGAAATGCGTAAACAATTTCCTGAACTTTTCAAATTTTACTGTAATAATTTCGAGGACGAAATTCTCTTAATGAGGGAAGGGTGTGAGACCCCAGAATTTTTAAGTAATGATCTTATTGGCTATTTTAATTTACACGTTAATATAAATTCTAAATTCATGATGCTTTGTGAAAATGGTGATTTAATAGTTTGCATTTCAATTAATTATTCGTTTTTAGGAGTAAATTGTCAATTTTAGAATATTATAAGGAAATTAATTATATTAACTAATGTTAAGTTTGGGTCTTAAATGATATTTATTAAAAGATAAGGACTTATTGACAAATTAAGAAAAAGCATTTAAAAAAAAAGTAAATAGGTGATAAACGTGTAAGTTGTTAAGCTTACACGTCATCACCCTCAGTAATATGTGGCAACTGCAGGTAAATTACATAACCTTAAAAAGGTAAAAGGAAAAAAAAAGAGAGAACGACAGAAAGCGGAACAGGGAAAAAGAAAGAAAAAAAAAGAAGAAGAAGAAAAACGGGACAAGAAGCAGAGGAGAATAAGAAATAGAAGAGAAAGAAGGGTGGAAACTCTACAAATCCATTTTGTTTGATTTGAAGGAATTTTGAAAAAAAAAACTCTTAACAGGTCGGGAAATATCAAATATCTAGTAAATATTGCTTGAAAGGTTATGGTTTCAAAGGTTATTTTGTTTGCTGTGTACATATGTATATATGGCTTCTGGTTCAGTGGTGTAGCATCAGAGGATTCATCATGATGAAAGGAAAAAAAATTGCTTTCTTCTCCTTTGATAGTTGTTATCTGAAATAAATTGATTTGTGCAGATTTCATGGCTGGACTTGTGACTGTTCTTGTTGGATTTTTTGATTCTGTGTAGAAAAAAAAACATATTAGTTCTTGTAAGGAATGGTTAAGCAAAGTGTTTCAATCACTTTATAGTGGTAGGCTGTGGCGGCAAGAAAAAAAAAAAGAGAGGAAATAAAAGAGAGGAGCGAAGAGTGGATTTCATATTTGTGGGGGCTCATCTTGGAGAGTTTGATGGGGTGGAACCATTTAGAGGAAACGAGAGGAGAAAAGCAGAGGGAGATTATGCTAAATCAGGTAAAAGGTTAAACATTAATAATTTTCTTTAAAAAAAAAGAATTTCAGCAACTCTTGATAAGTTACAGAAATAAAGCTTAAGGGATAAATAAATAAAAAGAAGTTAGGGATGAAGCTGGATCAGTTTGATCCGATTTGGACTTTCAAACATCATGTGATGATGTAAAAGGGGTCCATTAAGAATTAGTATTGATTAAGGAATTTATGGATTGGATGTGGATCTTTGAAGATTGGGCCGCAGGGTACTACTGGTTTGGGCTTCACTCCATTAAGAATTAAAATGGATGTGGATAATAAGTATGGGCCTCAGTGCACTGCTGTTTTGGGCTTTAGTTCATTAAGAATTAAAATGAATATGAGTAAAAAAAAAAGAATGGGGTTTTAGAGTTTAATATGAACTAGACCTTCTAAGATTGGGCTTTTGTACACTACTAGTTTGGGCCCTAGACTATTGAATTAATAATATAAATGGTTTTAATGGGATTTAATGTTGTTATTTAATTATAAGTGATAAGCTTTAAAATTAATGCTTTATATTAAGTTTATTACTAACCTTAAAGGAAAATTTACGTTGCTTCACTTTTGAGAAAGAAATCTTGTTTTAATAATAATAATATCAGTAGGGAAAAATAATACGGATACCAATAATAATATTCGTAATCATAATGCTACGGGCAAAATAATAACGATCAAAACGGTAGTAGATACAATAATAAATAAGAACATAACAATTTATTTGTATCCCTATAAATGTATAGGCATCTTGTCTGTTTACCTTGTTATCTACTAGTAAAGATTGCACTGTTTGAAAATATTAAACTATTTGGCCCCGTCATATGTAGCTTATTGGCATTCGAGACGGCAAGGGCAGACGTATGTCCTAAGACTACTATGACACCAACCCCACTTGGACTAAGTTAAGGAGATTTTAACTCTATCAAAGTGGGTACTGACTGACTGGTGACATATCTGGATGTCACACCGTTACCTGCGTGGAAACTATTGACTGTGGTGGATAAGATAGCTTCAACAGTGGTTTGAATATCCCACTGGCTGTAATGTGATATAAGGCCGGTACTGGTCTGGTAATGATTACTGCTTGATATATATGATACATGTAATATTTGTGTATATTCCATTCGGAATACTTGTGTTACAAGTGAGTGACTGACTGGCTTATTAATTTGTTATATTAAAATGTGAAAATAATTGGGGAATTTTATTACGTTTTTATACGAAGTAATTATATTTCTCCCCACTGAGTATTGTAGCTCACCCAATTTTTCTAAAACCATTATTTCAGAGGACTCGGAGGAACTTGGTCGGGTGGAGCCCAGTTTAGTGAAGCTAGGAGGAGGTGAGGCCACCGAGCTTGTTAGACAGATTTTGTAGTTGGTGTATATTGCGAAATCAAAAGAGCGCTTGTATATTAAGTTACTTATATAATTTTGCAAAAGATTGTACGAAGGGTTTTTGATGTTGTAAGCATAAATGATAGTTTGATGTTGTATAAACAGGCGCATTTTGGTGCTTAATCTAAGAACAAGATTGTGCATGATAATTGCGGATTTAGTATAAAAAAAATTTTTTACAGACATCCTAATTTATTGTATTATTTTGAAGTTGAGGATGAATTAAATATGTGATGTGATGAACAGGTTTGACGATCCAACTCGCCCCGGCCTAAGGGGGGGTGGGTTGGGTTGTCACAGGGAGAAACCTTCAAATAGTCTAAGGTTTGGTCTTGTGTTCTTTAGCACTTTTGGTAGAACTGAATATTCATGACTAGACTAATTTTCCACAAACCTAGACATATTTGGGCAGTAACTAATACAAAACTAAAATTAAAACAATAAAAAAAGCAACAAAAAGAGAAACAAAACAATTAGAACAACAAAAACAATAAACACGGAAGAAAAGATAACTACTTAACACACAAAAACACCAATCCTAGAACTGGTTTCTCTCCTAGACAACGGCTCTATTTTGATGCGTTTTGGAGGGGTATAGATCAATTGAATAAAAAAATCCTCATCAAACAATATTTATATTATCCTATCTCCTCATTCATCTAAGGTGTATCAAGACAAAATCGGTTCATAGTCAGAGAAAGTGTAGGGGTCAATGGCACAGGAAGGGGTATTGTCTACTAATTAAGTGCATATGTGTATTTTGTAGTGAAAACAAAGGCAAACAAAATAAGCAAAAATAAATGATAAATTATGCTATCTAATCTATATAATTACTACAAATAAAAAGAAATAAAAGACAACACATCATGGAATGAGAAGATAAATAATCAAGTGTACTCTTGGATGGTTGGTTTTTCTATGTGTGTGTGCCTTGTGTGGTTCATCTTATGGAATGGCCACTGTTAGAGGCAAATAGTTCAAGGGTTCAAAAAATGCAAAGACCTACAATGACTCTTGATCCTATACAATTCACCAGTTAAGAACTAGAATCCCACCAATCACATCTCATTTGGTGAGGGGCACGTGATGAATCAAATGCTAGTCAAGTCTAAAATGCTTCTATCCTTGATATGCCTATGGCTTAATAGATTAAGTTTCATAACCTCGCAAAAATTCTATGTATCCCCAACCTATTGCAATTCTCCACATTAGTGTAGCCCAATAGTCTTACAAAGAAATTAGCATGACTACCACAAAACACACAACTCTATCTTGAGCACTTAATCGACTCTTCAATGAACTAGTTGTCACTTCTAGTTCATATAGCTAGGTTGTGATCCCTTAGCTAGGCCTCACACTAGGTTTCTAATACTTCAATTGTGTTTTCCCCTTAAGCATTATCAAAGAGACAGTTTCTCTAGAATTCAACACCTAACTGGACTCCCTTTTTTTGTGGGAGGTTGAGTTTTTTTATGGCATTCGCAACCCCTTGCACGCTCTAAGCTAGATTCATTCATTAGGCAAATGAACTCATCTATATTAACACATAGTCTAAAAATTTTCGCAACTCATGTGAGCCTATTTCAAACAAGAATGCAAAGTCATTATAATAGTCAACCATTTCATAAATCCACACAATATGAAAAGAAATCAACAAGCCATAACCAACATCAAACACTACTACAAAATAGCCTTTTCAAACCTCCCCTTTTAGAGCGGTTAAACAAAATCCGGTGTAATTTATAAAAATGCGGTGGCATTATGGTAATATTAAACAAAAAGTAGAACAACTTACACCGGTTTAAACAATAACCGGTGTAATAGATAATTATTTTTAAACTATTTACACCGGTTATCTTATAACCGGTGTAAATAGATTAAAAATAGTTATCTATTTACACCGGTTATAAGATAACCGGTGTAAATAGATAACTATTACACCAGTGTTTTGATAACCGGTGTAAATAGATATCTATTACACCGGTGTTTTGGTTAACCGGTGTAAATACACTAGCTACTACTCTTTATCCTATAGATGGATAGGAAGCAAAGGAAGCTTTATCCATACAGGAGTGATGGAGGGTTCTTGATCTAGAGAGAAATCTGGAGTCCATCAGAAAATTTTGGCTTCAAAGCCATGAAAGGTCCAAGCTTTCTTCATCCACATCCTGTGGAAATCGCACTCAAGCTTAAATTTAAAAAATATGTTTTGTTGATCCAACAATCCTAGGTGAACTTCACCATTGCAAGCCGCCGCCGTGATTTCTTTGCGAAGAGTTGCCATTGGTGGACGGCCTCTCTGAAATTTACCCACAAGCGTGTATTGATATGGAAGAGCAAGCTGAGCTTCTTCCTCCTCGGAAATAAAAAGGGCCGGTTCTCCCTTGTATGTGGAAAGACCTATGTGTGGAGCGGAAGTGAAGGAGACATCAATTCCTTTGGACCAAGATGCTGAAACAGCCTCTCGGAAGGACTTCGTGTGTGTGGTCGTCTCCATTGTTGCTGCCGAAGCAAAGGGTGCAGGGAGTTCCAATTTTTCCAGTTTGTGCTGTTCTACGGTTTGGAAGCCTCTCGTGCTTCTCTGCTTCTTGGAATCAAAGGCATAACAAAATTTTGGATTTGCAAGAGATGTACGAAGGTAAAAAAGAATTTTAATTTTTGGTGAGTTCATTTGATTTTTCTTAGCAAATATCAGACTATATCTTCTGGGATTATCAGCATGGAATATATAATCTTGATTTGTGTTTTTGTCAATTGCAAAACTGGTTGTTCTTTTCTTTTTTTTCTTTATTTTGTTCATATGATTATGTTTGATAACGTTGTAAACTGCTGTTGTCGTTCATGTTAAAATTAGTTGATTGTTAGTGTGCCTTATTTCTTTAGGAAAATGATGGAGGCATTTGCAAATATGGGCGATAGACAGAGGGAAAAACATTTTCAACATGGAAGACAACCACAACACAGTTGAGATTGAACTGAAGAGTTTAAGTTATCGAGCCTTTGATTTCAAACACGAAGTTTCAAAAGAAGAACAGACAGGGAAGGAGTACCAGATCTTAAAGATGGTCTAAAGATGCTCGTGAATGGAGGAGAATCACAGACTCAATTTGGATGAAATTGTGATTGATTAGATTGTGATATGATTTCTTGTTATCGCTTTTTAATTTCTTATTCCAATTTACTTAATCTATGATTCATCCTATTTCTTCTTGATCTCTTGGCTATCTTGGTATTCCATTCTAGTTCTGTTTATTTGGTTCAGTAGAGTCATGATTGTAGACCACACTTCCTGACTGGTTAATTTTTTTTTTGTAAATTCAAACATGTTACACCGGTTATGCAATAACCGGTGTAATAAAACATTTTACACCGGTTTTATTAACCGGTGTAAAAAAAATGCACTTCTTACCTCGCCTATAACTACACCGGTTCATTTTTAAAATAACCGGTGTAATTGTCCAGATTTACCCGGTGTAAAAGGCTATTTTTGTACTAGTGAAAGGTTACTGTGAAATTTAGCCTCTCACGGCTTCACAAGACATCACAAATTAAGATCAATCAAGTATGAAAGAAATAAAAACAAAGAGTAGTACTCCTTTTTGAAGTCCCAAGTTAAAGGTATAGGCTTTTCATTTAAAACTTGCTGTCCTGGAGTCAAGAGTTTACAAGTCATCTTCTCCAAGAATGCAAGAACACCAACAACACACAATAGTGTGTGTTCTTGAGAGAGAATTTCAATCTATTCTGAGTTGTACTATCTACTCTAGTACTATTTTCTACACTACTTAATTATTAGTTACTTCCTTGGTTCTTCTTAGCCATTAAGATAACTTATATACTAAGTGAAAGGGTTCAAAAATAGGGAATGGAATGCAATTTTAAAAAGTGTAGTTCGATTATTACCTACACTATGCAAAGAGTTTCATGGTGTAGGCAACAGCTTGCCACACCAAGGCCATTTCTTATGGGTAGATTCCTTTCGTTCAAAACATCAAAATGGCTCAACGTCCTCTCTCTTTTTGGGCATCTTCTCGGCTGAACTAGGCATTTTGGCCTGTATAAGTGATGTAACCCGACTTCTTGGCTTTCCAATGCAACAAAATCATCAAATTTGAAGTTGAGAATCCAAGAACTTCTCCCACATCAAAATCACTTGTATCGCACATGATCTCGAATGGAGCTCCCCAAATGGATGCCTTAATCACTCGTGTTTCAACAAGTTGACCCTTTAGAAAATTGAAAGTCGCTTTACAATCTTCATTAAAATCAAGCACGACGTCCTTCTCCAAAAGATGGAATAATGGTTTGTTAATCCCGGATAAACTTATGATAAAACCCGACTTGGCCCAAAAAGCTCTATATTCCCCTAAAAGTTGTAGGATAAGGTAGTTTTGCAATAAACTCCAATTTTTTCTTTGTCGGTCTCTATGCCTTTAGATGATATTTTGTGGTACAAAACTTCGCCCTCTTGACATATGAATTAGTATTTTTCCCAATTTAAAACCACATTTGTCTCAACGTATCTTTCATGCACTTTTGCCAGGTTATCCAAACATCGAACAAAAGAATGACTAAATATCGACAAATTATCCATGATTACCTCAATAATGTCTTTAACCATTTCATGAAAGATGACCATCACATACCTTTAAAAAGTGGCACGTGCATTACAGAACACGAAAGGCATTCTCTTGAATGCAGTAGTGCCAAATCATCCATGAATACCTCAATAATGTCTTTAACCATTTCATGAAAGATGACCATCATACACCTTTGAAAAGAGGCGTGTGTATTACAGAACCCAGAAGACATTCTCTTGAATGCAATGGTGCCAAAAAGACAAGTGAAGTAATTTTTTCCTGATCCTTCATGTGAATGGTTATTTGATTATAACTAGAATACCCATCCAAAAAGCAATAATAGAAATAGCCGGCAATTTTGTCCAAAACCTGATTGAAGAATGGTAGTGGAAAATGATCTTTTTGAGTCGCCTTACTGAGTTTGCAATAATCAATGCAAACTCTCAATGCATTGATAATTCGAGTTGCCAACAACTCCTCATTTTTTATCTTGACCATTGTCACCCCACTATTCTTTGGCATACATTGTACCTGACTTACTCATTTACTATCTAAAATAGCTTAGATCATCCCAATTTATAGTAAGTTAATCACCTTCTTTTTTAATACATCTATTATCTTTGGATTCAACCGATGTTGTTAATCTCTCATCGGAATTGCATTCTCCTCCAAGAGAATCTTGTGTATACAAATAGATGGACTAATCCCCTTAATATAAAAAATAGTCAACCCAATTGATCTTTCATATTTTTGCAATATACAAATGATTTTCTTTTCTTGACATGGTTCAAAAGTGGATGAAATAACAACTGGGAGTGTGTTGTTGCTTCCCAAGAAAGCATACTTAAGATTTGACATAAGTGGCTTAAACTCCAATTGTGGTGGTTCTTCAGCTAATGGTTTTAACTTGTTTTCCCTAAAATAAAGAACTTCTACATGCCTCATCGCAGTGGGCTCATCCTAACAAACTGTTAGTTCATGAATTGACTCATCTAAAACAACACATTCAACCATATTTTGTAATTCTAATGCAATAGTCTCATCAATTTGAAATAAATCAAAACTAGACACAAACATAAATTGATTAGATTCATTAATACCTAATATTTTCATGGGGTTATTTGCTTTAATAGTTGATTGAAAAATATCCATGAAAAATAAGTATTAATATCATGGTGATACTTCATAGCATAATTAACATTAAATGTTACCCCCTCGCCATTAATGCAGAAGGTGATGGTTTTGTTGTGTACACTAATCGAAACGTTTCTCGTAGCCAAGAAAGTTTACCCAAAAATGATAGGAACCTCTTCATCTTCCTCTATGTCCCGGATAATAAAGTCAACCAGAATTTGAAGCTTATCAACTATTACCGAAACATCTTTGAAAATTCCCATCGGGTTAAAAGTATATCTATCTGCCAATTAAAGTGTAATTGCAACTGGTTTAACTTTATCACTCAATCCCACACTAACGACAATAGAATAGGACATCAAATTTATGCCTTTAGCAAAATCACATAATGCCTTAGCAAAATGTCTCGAGCCTATCTTACATGGAATTGTGCAACTTCAAATCCACTATTTCTCCTTTCCTGTTATGAATGCAGCTTTCTACGATTATTTATTTATCTTTCCAGTTTTGAGTCTCTTCTTGTAATGCCCCGATCGACACCCTAGTTGGAAGGTGAATCCGGTCGTTCAATCAATCAACAATCCTTAATATATAGTGAAACCTCGAGAAAATTTTTTAATATTTCCTTTTACCTCTATTTGTTTCTCAACACTAGTAACCATAACAAGAACAAAATTATTCATCCTTTACAATATTATATTACAACTTAATTTGTACTACAAGGTTCAGTGCAAAATGTCTCACTATCTAACAGTGGCTCCGCTCGTCCATCCATCTCGGCCTATTCCATTGGTCTACTGAAATTATTTAGACAAATGAGATGAGCCTTTATAGTTCAATGGGTTAGGAAATGGGTGTAATTTTTGTATAATGATATAGAATTTAAAACTGTATTTTCAAAATTTACGGTGACAAAATAAGTTATACGTATCACAAAGAAACTAGCAACAAACTATCATTGAGACACTAAAAGTATACAACCACAAAGGAACTTACAGTATACAATCACAATGTGCGTTCCGCTCAAGTAGCACATTGTCCCATGAGGGAGCACATAAAAGTTTAGATTTGCTACCCGTGGTTAGTCCAGCCGACCCAGTACTAGCCATATGACTACCAGCAATTTGCGCTTGCGATTTAGAGCTACCTTATCCACTACACTCAGTAATTGCTCTGCATGCATAGTATGATATATCCAAATAATCAGCACCCTTTCTCATGAAACTAAAACCTCCTTAGTTACACTCGACAAGGGTTAAATGTCATCGTGGACTTACGATGAACTCGTTGGCCCTTGCCTTCCTGGCCATCAATAACCCACTCATGACTGGGCCCCAGTTGGACAGGCAATCACAATACAGGTAAATTCATGCATTGCATAAATGATATACATCGTGTTGGTGTGCTATAGTCAATAGTGGCTTTTTTGAATTCTAGAGGTGGCTCTCGTCTTTAATTCGGCGAAGCACTTAGTTCCACACAACATAGATATGACATTTCAATCATATCATATATATCAATTAGAGTAGAGACAAGTTGATTCAATATAAGAAAATTTTCAATCATTATAAAGTATCTTTCTGGTACAAGATAAGAGATTGCCCACGATTCAAACAATAGTCTTATCACCTTCCATCATTATAAGGACATGTGTTGACTCAAAATCAAATAATCCAATCACTGGGAGTCACAATATAGTCCAAGCAAACATATAGTTTGGTTTCAAGACATACATTGTGCAGTATGTATACTGTGATTCTTCTTTTACTCAAACGCGACTTGGCATGTACTTTTATGGTTAGAAGACAATTTACTTGTATTTAATCACCATGCCGAGAAAGGTCCTTGAAACTGAAGGTAATCCCTGTTTAAAATATTACAACAACTTCTAAACATAAACTAAGGTAAAATAGTAATCTTTACTTACACATTAAAATTCAATTGCTACTATAAACAATGATATTTTAACTCATCATTACAATCACATGTATTTATTTAACTAGTTATTATACATTTATATATGGGTATTATATATATATATATAGTCATTATGTGACTATTTGACTCTTGTGATAAAAGATCACGTGTATCACACAATATTTTGTGTCTTCTTAACATACATAACCATGTAGACTTATTTAGCGTAATAATGTTATTTGTTATTCACACTATAAGTAATGCTAATTATTATAATCAAGCACATATAGCTGGATTATTATGTAATGCATAATACAATAATCATTTTATTTCCTTAAATGTTAAACTTGGCAATTTATTAGTCTTAATTACTTTTGTATGAAATATATGCTAAAACATGTCTATAGTTATTCCCCATATTTCCCCTGTATCCTTTTCCTTATGTTTCTTGTTCTTTCCTTAATTACTTTTCTTTCTTTATTTTCACCTGCATCAACACCTTGGTATCCTAACATATGATGATTATACAATAATAACTATATTATACAAATATAGTTATTTGTTATTCACACTATAAGTAATGCTAATTATTATAATCAAGCACATATAGCTGGATTATTATGTAATGCATAATACAATAATCATTTTATTTCCTTAAATGTTAAACTTGGCAATTTATTAGTCTTAATTACTTTTGTATGAAATATATGCTAAAACATGTCTATAGTTATTCCCCATATTTCCCCTGTATCCTTTTCCTTATGTTTCTTGTTCTTTCCTTAATTACTTTTCTTTCTTTATTTTCACCTGCATCAACACCTTGGTATCCTAACATATGATGATTATACAATATTTAACTAGAAATAACATGGTTATAGCATTATACCTATAATGATATATACCATTGTTTTATTATGTAATAACATTATGATATTATCAAGTGAATGAGAGTCATTAATATAGCTTTGTTTATAATCAATATTACTTTCTTTACAATGTACTGTGATTATTATAACAAATAATTATTGTTTAGTGTAATATTAGTTGAAAACGTGATGGTGAGCACATTAAAACCATGCGGTATGAAATTGTACCCACTTAACTTTATAAGGAGTAACTTCAAAATCTACGCAATCATGATATATAAATTTTCTTATTTCATTTTAATTTGCATAACTCATATATTAGTAGTAAATCTCCTAATTATTTGTCATGATAATTTATTTTCACAACTATATCTAGCAAACACATGCACAATACTACAAATTTGAGTTGTGATAATGATAATGCATGGCTGGACTAAATCTTATCTAGATTAATAACAGGAACACATGAATCATTATGACTATAATTCAGTTGAACCATTGATTCATTATGTATACTAACTAAGCAATAACACAAGTATTGAATATAGCTTGGGTCCTAATACAGATTAAGTCACCAATACATGTTATTGTACATAATCACAACATTAATTGAAACAATTAATCCATGAAATATTCTGCAACAAGGCTTCAAGTCCTTTTGTAGCAATTCAATCATACACCAATATCACCTGTACTTTTCTTGCTCTGGCTTCATATCTATCTACTAACATATTACACAAATTTTCATACATACAAATATTCAAGTTTCTATCCAGTTTTGAAAGTAAACACACACTAGTAAGCAATCTTTTTTTCCCTGACAATTTAAACAGAGTTATAAAACCCAAGTTACCCACTTGCTAGTTACCCGAATTGCTCCTTGGATTTCTCAAATTCATGGTTGATAAAATTTTCAAATTTCTTTTCCTTTGTCCATTCATCCTCTAGATCTCCCGACCTTTGTTACTCTGTTTTGTCCTACTTGTTTCCCATTTCTGTTACTGCCCTTTATGGCTTAGTAGAAGCCTATCGATTTAATTCATGGGTGCCCTTTGTTACTCGCGAGTAGCTCGGTCAACTACTCGACTCAAACTCGGAATACATATACTCGAGTAGCTCGCGAGCTACTCGAGTATATGTATATTTTTTTTATTTTTAATATTAATATTTATGTTTTAGTCCCTGTAGTTTAATAAATTATAATTTAATCTATTTATAATTATGTTTTAGTCCTTAATTTATAATAAATTATAATTTGACCTCATTAAATTTAAAAAAATTACAAATACATCCTATAATTTTTATAAAAAAAATAAAAAAAATACTCGAGCTCGATCGAGCTACTCGCGAGCTCGATTACCCTTTGTCGAGCTCGAGTTCGAGCTCGATTATTGAAGCTCGATCGAGCTCGAGCTCGAGCTCGAGTACCCATTTTTTCAAAATCGAGCTACTCGATTAGTGGCGACTCGACTCGATTACACCCCTAGGTGGCACTTGTAAGTTGTAAGCTTTGGCGGCTTGTTGGTTTGCCACTAGATGTCAAACCACATTCCTTTTATTTTTGTTTTAACCCTTGATTTTTTTAAAATAGATTAAGACCCAAATTCTCTATTAATTCATATACCCTTTGTAATTCTATAAAATCTTTAACTAAAATTAAAAAATATATAATTGGTTAAAGTGTTTAATCATATGATCTAAATTTTCACAACAATGTTTACCAAAGATTAGGTATTTCAACTTTGAAATTAAGATGACTTATTTACTTTTAGTATTAATGAGATTATTAACGCTTTAAACTTTTTTGGATCTCACACTTATTTGATAGTTATAGTGGCCCATAGGCGCAAGAAGTGATGCGTTTAGTCGCGTATGTTCACCAATTTATCCCTAACACTAGTGTAGTCGTGGTGAGAGGGTTTCGTTCTTCAGGGAAGGGGGTGATTTCCAAAATTCAAGATTTTGTCACAAAAATGAAATTACAGGAACAAGTGCTAACAACTACAAGAACAGAGTAATTAGCAGTACGAAACTAACAAGAACAACTAATGAGATGTGCATCAAGTATAGAGCAGATGTCCTAGGATCCTTGCACCGGATGAATGCATATCAGACAACTCACGCTATGCAATTGACAACATGCAGAACTAGAGGAGACCTTAGTTGCCTAGAAGCCTAGCCTGTAGCCGGCATGTCGACCGCACTACATTCTATGCTCCTTAACACTATTATTTCCCATGGCGAGGTCTAAGGACGATGTAATACGTACCGCAACGTCTCAACTCTCTGAGTCTAACAAATTTAGCATGCAATTCCTAAAGTCTTCCCATGGCAAGCCCTGACCTAAGTCCTTAGCTTTTGTTAGCACAAGAGAGCCTCTTCTCACTTATTCCTAATGTTTCAAGTGTTCGTCAACCGGCATAGCCACCGCATCTCAGGACATGAACAAACAAAGCAAGTGAAAAGACACAATAATTCATACTTCCAATTCTCATTTCATGCGTTCTCACGTATATTGGTGAATCTAACCACAACTTAGCATGTCGACCGCAATTGAAGTTCAATTCATTCAATATCAGGGCAAATTCATGAAACTTAACAGAATTCATGTATTAATTCCGAGTATGATTTCATACTTTAGAGGTTATGTCAATTGCATAGAATGAAGTCATCTAAATAATGCATTCATTCGTTCGAAACCCTTGGACATCACAAATCTAGCCACAAAACTCCATTCTCAACTCGCGATCGTTAAATTGCAACATGAAACAGTTTATCTTCATAGTATGGAAAGAGTTTACCAATTGAATTGCTTCAAAAGCGTTAAGTTCCCAAGAGAATCATGAAATGCCTCCATAATTGAGATTAGATTTGCAGTGATCAGTCCCAAGCATCGATCAGAATTGAAAACGGAGCTAGAATTCTAGAGAGAGAAAGTTAGAAAGAGAAAATCTAGAGAGAGAAAAATTCCCGCTCTTGAATTCTAAAATCTGGTAAAAGTTTAGAAGTGTCTAATCTCCCTTAAAACAATGGCAAAAATCCTCTATTTATAGAGGCATAAAGCTTAATCTACACGTTAACGTAAACTAAGTACTTTTTTTTTTCTTTTTTTTTTGGCAGAACCTCAAACGAGGTGGGGCGCCACTCCCTATTTATTAGATAATAATATACGTGGCAATAACCACTATTACACCAAAAGATCTACTTGATCCCAAATCCATTTACATGCACACGCCTAATGGATAAGTGATGAAGAAGAGTTCTAGAAAGTAAACGTGGAGGACTCCTCCATTTACAACATGTATGTAAACACAGTCACGTTTGTCTATGCTGAATTTAAGACTATTAACAGATTACAATCTGAGCAAAATCATTAGTTGTGCTTAAAAAAACCCCCCTACTTGAATAGGTATGTAGGGATCTTTAGTAATGCTGCTATTATGAGCAAACCCTCCAGCATCCCAAATCTGGTTATACACAAAACATACATACTTCACTTTTTTCCAAAAGCAAGAGCAAGATGAGTACAGTTTGAATACTTGAAATGCACCATAGAGAGATCAAAATAAAATCCAGCGTTGAGCACCATAACATTTCATTCTTCATTGGCATCCAGAAATCCAGAACCACTAATCATCCCAAAACCATCCCACTCCAAAGTGGTACATAATTCCAGCATTTGAGTTCAGTAGCCAAGTAATTCATCATATAAATTCAGGCAATAACATACCTTTCCTATCTCCCAACAAATCCCCTTCATTGAGCCTAAAACACAACCAACAGGTAAACGACAAAAGAATCAAATCTGCCCAATCTGCTAAGCTGCCAAGCAGTTCGACAGGCAGCAATATCTCACTATCTCCAAGCCACATTCAAAATACAAACTTCCAGCAGTCCAATGTCAAAAAAAAAACAGATTACCCCATAAGCATGTTGTCTTCCAAAAAATTCAAAGAAACAGCATAACTAGTATTATAGCAATCAATTCAAACAGTCCTAGACCTCAAAAATATGTTGTCATCCAATTGCCAAATTTTTGGTTACCCAGAAACTGTCCTAATCCAGAGCAGCCTTGGAGGCATTCCATAACCCTAATTCCACGGTTTTCATTACATTTATAAAATCCAAATCAAACCAAACCAGCATCATCTTAGCAAACCAAGACATCAAAACAGTATTGAAATTGGCCAATTTGATATTAACACTAGAAATTAGGGGCCTACTAAGCGAGCCATACTTACCTACTTTCGTAGCCAAACGCATTCACTTGCTTATAGCTTCTAAGCTTCTGGCTTGATGTTGGGACTGGCGGCTTCTTGGATTTGTGTTTCCTTGGCTTGTATTTGCTCTTGGTCAGGGTTTCCAAGTATACAGCATTGTCAGTTTCCTCCTCCCACTCTGAACAACCACCATATTGTTGATTATCCGTTTCAGATTCAGTGTTGATGAGCTGGAGCCGTTGAAGATCAGATGTTGAAGGGACCTTGGACTTTGGTAGAAGAATGATCTCACCCTTTCCATCTTCACCAATACGTGGGGCTTCCTGTCCTGCCCTTGGCTCCTATCCATTCTCAAAATCGATGATGACGGGAATCCCACCTTCTTCATACGATTCCTTAACCATAGGATGATACTGGACTTCATAAATTCTAGAAAGTGCATCAGCCATCTCTGAATCACTCACTATCGAAACTTCCCCCTCCCTTTCTTGAGTAACCTCCGAGGGGTGAGTTCTACCTGCTTCTAGTTCCTGGTCCACTCTATGGATCATCGGGCTCTTGAATACCATTTTCTCATGTTGCTTGGTCACCTTTGCTGCCGAAGACAAACCCTCCAAATCTGTGCTGTTTTCTTGAACAACAATTCTTGGAACTGCCCTGGACAGCTCCAGATTATTTGATTGTTGATCCTGAAGTTCCACTATTGTAACAACCTGAGGTGTATTCAGTATTTCGATGCTTGGCTGTTGTTGTGGTGTTGAGGCTTCATTTCTCGGCTTCATGACAGATTTTCCTTTTCCTCGGCAGTCCGTAATAGCATTTGAAGTGGAAGGCTTGTGGAGATTTTGTGTAGTTGGCCTGGTTTCTTTCTTCTGCCAGGCTTGCTGCAGACGGTTCCTTTCTACTACTTGGTCTGAAACATTATCACAGTCTACCGGAGGATGTCCCATTTTATAGCAACTAGTACAGTAATTCGGCTTATCCTCTATCTGAATTGCTTGCCACATACCTTTTTCTCTCTTGCCAATACAAACACGTTCTGGAAAGGGTTTAGTGAGATCAGATTATACGCAAACCCTAGCAACGCTTTGCCTGACTGTTTGCAGGGCAGCGGTGGTTGCCATGTCGGTTTTCAGCGGATTCCCAATGGTGCTTGCAAGAGCGAATAACACCTTCTTGTTGAAACAGTGCAAGGGCATTAACGGGAAATTAATCCAGATAGGCGCAATTGGAGATTTAATGTCAGGACTGAAGTCGGTAGACCATTTAAACATCCGTGATGTAAATCCTCAAAACGACCACGATTGTTTCAGCCACATTCGTTGAAAATCGACCTCCTGTTCGAATCTAAACACCACGTGCTGTGAATCAATTAAACCTACGAGGCAAGGACCAACAAATCCGGCAGCTTGGATTTCTCTACGGATGATCATCATTGCCGTTCTTCCCCAAGAAAATTCCCCAAATAATGTAAATTTGAAAGGAACAGCTATAGCATTTTCTTCAACTTCAGATATGAAAAATGCCGATTCACCTTTGTGTGTTCTGAGAGGGCTGGCGTGAGCTCGTATTTGTTCCGAAAATAGCATAGATACTGTTGGAGTAGTGATGGGAAGCGGCGCAATAGGGGGGCTGTTGGAAATCATCACGTTTGGTGACTATTAGGAGCTGGAATGGTAGCGTTTGGTGATGACCCGTTGAGCACATCCCTGTAAGAGAAGGATACATTTGGAGGACGAGCTGCTGACATGAGCCCAGCAATCTAGGTTGCTAATCTTTACAAAAATGCAAATGTGTTTGCTCAGGATTTCAACTTGAGCTGCACCTGGTCCGATTGATATTTCAGGCTGCCGATTGATAGTAGAGCTGTTCCGGATGAACAGTGAAGACGGCAGCTGAGAATCCACCGATCTTGCAGATCCTAGCTATACCATGGTCAGATGACCCGATCGTGGCAGATCTGACCAAGAGTTGGAAGATCGGCGGCCGCTGACTTGTAGTTGTTCCCGATGAACAGTAAAGGCACCTGAAGACGGCGGCTGAGCTTGGAACCGAGCTAGAAACACTAGCTAGCCAAGGACTCTTGTTTGAAAGATTAGGGTTTAGGCTGAGGGGAATCTTGGGAGAATTGTAGTGACCAGGTTTGAGGGTGATGACAGCTTCTAGGGTGGAGCTTGTTGAGAAAGAAAATCGGGGTTTTGCTTATGGCTTGCTGACCAGTTCGTGCTTGTTGAGAGGGAGGAGTGAGTGGCTCCGGCCAGAGGCCAGATCCCGGTGGAATGTGGTGGCCGATTCCTTGGAGTTCAGCTTGGTGGCCGCTTCCTTGAAGTTCAGCTTAGTCCTTGAAATTTGTCTAGGTTAGGTTAGAGAGAAGGCAGAGCATCCGAAGTTAGAGAGAGAAGGATACTTATTTACAAAAATGCCACTATAATATAACAATTGTTCAAAATCAGCTCGTACAGTGCAGCAATCCACGCCTTTGAGCCGGCACTCATCACCCCTCCATAGCATTCACCACGCTTCTGAGCTACTAGCAATCACGCCACCACACCCCTACACATATAGAGCACACTCTTCAACACTTAGAAAAATATTCAGCTTGCATTCCACAATTAACACAGCGATGCATCGTAGTACAAAGTTTTTTTCAGGGCTATGCATCGCAACGATGCATTGCCGTGTAAACATTTTCATGGGGATGCATCGTAGCGATGCATAGCTGTGAAGAAGTTTTCAAGGAGATGCATCGTGGCGATGCATCCCCGTGAAAATGTGCATGAAGCCCCGTGTGTGAGGTGATGCGTACTTGTGTTAGAGTGCATTGTTGTGGAGTTCATTCGTGTGTGTTGTGTATTCTATATTGTGCACGATGTGTGTGCAGTGTTGTGCACAAGTGATGTACGGTGCTTATGCAAGTATGCAAGTGCTCATGCAAGTGTGCTCGTGCAAGTGTCCTCGCGCAAGTGTGCTCGTGCAAGTGTTGGTGCGTACATTGGTGTGTGCTGTGCTGCATGTGTGTGCTGAAGCCTTGTGCAGTGAGCAAGAGTGCAAGTGAATGTGCAAGGTGTGTGGTGCTTATGCACACATGCCGCACAAGTGTGTGTGGTGCTCATGCGACATAGGCAACAAGCATGCAGCATGTGTGCGGCACTTCTGCGGTGTGTGCTATGAGTGTGTACAACATCGTGGGCAACAAGCATGCAATACGTGCAGGCATTGTAGCAATGAGTGTGCACGGTGCACGCGGGACTTGTGAAGCAAAGTTGATGGTTTGTGCGACGTATGTATATGGCGTGTGGTGACAGTGCAACAATGCCCGCATGCGCTGCCAATGCCCGTGCGGTCATGCAACATACAGGTGTGGTGAATGCATGCGGTGTGCACGCAGTGCTCGTGTGGTGTGTGCTTGAGTCGGTGCACCATATGCGTGCCGAATGCAGTGCACATACACAAGTGTTATGAATTCATGCAATCAACACCAATGTTAGCCCTTTTTCATAAAATGACACCACAGTCAATACTTCAGAAAAACTCATAATCCAACACATAATGTCACACATAATGCACTCAGAGATAATAAACGTCAAGCGAAACTAGCATGTTTAGGTCAGTATAAACTGACTTATCAATTTCCCCCACACTTAAACTTTTGCTTGTCCCAAGCAAAACTCACACTCTACGATTTTTAATCACCCGCATTTGACACAAGACTCCTCATCTACTATGCCACTTTCCGTGTTCATCTAAACATTTTTCACACAATAACGACCAAAAATTTCCTGGTCCCCAGTTTCCAGATTTTAGCACACATTATCAACTAAGGCACAACAAATAAAGACCAACATGTCATGCATGCATGTGTGTGCTGAGGAATACTGTATTTATTTGCTCTATTTCTATGCACATCCGTTGGCATTTCGTCTAAATCCTTGCACAACAGTCCTCATGTCCACACACAAGAATATGCATATCACACAAGATCAATGGTAACCTAGTGCACATTGGTGCTTCGCTAAAAATAATTCATTTTTCACATCATCTTGCACATTGGTGCATATGTTGCCACACTCATTGGTGTTTGGCTACCTGGGTTTTGTGGCTCCTTTTTCCCACTTTTTGCCTGGGTCTTATGGTTGTTTTTTTCCCATAATCATTTGCCAGGGTCTTACGGCTTTTCATTCCCAGTTGCCAAAGGCTTTTTCTCCATATCCCTTCTCATGTAACTGTATGTTCATATGTGTCTTCAAGGGACTATACACGCAAGACCCCAAAACACAAGGACAACACATAAACAAAGGCAAACTCAAAACAGATTACCTCCTATGTCGATTAAGAATGTATTTGCATGGCATATCTATCTTACTTTGACATCATGCCTTGGCCGAGAAAATATGCTAATCTATTCCAACATGGTGCCAGAACACAAAAACGTTTGCATGCATAATCGTAAAAAAAAAATTAAATTGATGAACTGGAGCTATGGCATAGCCATCAAGAGAACAAGTGCTCAAATGCAAAGTGATACTTTGAGCAGGGTGATACTCCATTCTACACATCACATTACATTACATTACTCACACAATCATTTTAACTCCTCTCATTTCCACACACATGTTTCCACACACATACTACATTTATTTTATTGCAACTCACACTTACATTCCTAACATCTTAAAGTAACTTAAAGAAACACAAGAGCAAACACTCAATTATTTCATACGTTAAGAACTTCAACACAACAAAGCACAACATTATAGCATATCAACATCATAACACAACACCCTCCTATTGCATAATCACCCCTTCGGCATAACAGCATAATCATGGCATCACACTCAAAAATAACAAACACCATCATCGACAAACCCCCCCGCATTTGAAAGAAACATTGTCCCCAATGAAGAGTTAAGAAGGAGGGGCTCCCTGAGAAGTTGATGGTGCAGATGAGGCCGGTGGCAAAAATGACGCAAAGGTAGAAAAAAGTAGACCGCTGAAAGGTGGTACAACCCAAGAAAATGGTCCATGGACAGGCCCTTGAAAGTCCTTCCCATACTAAACAATTGTATGTATGTGGCCGTCATGAATTTAGGATCAGCAAGAAACGTTAGAGTAGGAGGTGTTGGCGGCACATGGCCAAAAGTCAGCAATGGTTGAAGTGAAGACCTACCCTGAACTCCTGGGGGAAGCTCGTGCACGACTATAGTGTGCTCGTCCATCGTCAAATTTGGAATTTGATACATCGCCAATTGTGAATGAGTCAGCTGGGGCTTTGGAGGCCCAGGAGAAGTATTATAGTACACCGCCATCTTGTTACATTTATCAAGCTCCACCTGCATTTTGAACTGACAGTGATAAAGCGCTTCAAATCATTGTTGTGCAATGAGGTCATGTCATCCAGCTTAGCACCAATTGTAGAAGGATGAGAAGTCTAATCCTGATGCATATCATTAATTTGCTCGTACATGCTCACTAAGTGCTCATCCAAGTGTTGAAAATGGGTATTCACAGAACTCTGGAAATCATTAAGGGTGCCATTAAAAGAACTGAAGTCAAATGGTTGAGAGGAATACTCAGGATGTCCAAAATGAACTGGGGGTCAAAATCTTCTCGAGGCACGCTAGTCTCTGCTGCCTATTTTCTGATCAACTCACGATCAATTCGCAGATACTTCATATACAAAGGCGTATCAATGGGTGTCCTAATCTTGCGCCAGTCACCGCCTATCTCATCATCCGCTCCCTGGGCCTTGCAAAGCTCTTCAATAAGAATTGGGAAATAAATTGCTGCGATATCCTTATCAATACCAACCCTTATGTTGTCAACTATAATCCGGTCAACATCGATAGATCTTCGCCCCCGAATAGCTAAAATCAAGTAAAGGCGATTGCGCACAACTTCAGTAATATGCAAACTCGACATAAGTCTCAATAGAATGAACATGAGCCAAAGTTTGACATCACAATACAGGAAAATATGGAGTATATACTTGCGCTCCCCTTGTTGATTTATAACCTATTCAGCCCCTGGGTGCGCAAGTTCCTCCAGCAAGGCTTGGTCAAAATCCTTATCGGTTGGACATTGGAAAGGATCGGTTGGAAAACAAGGCTTGCCTAAATGTGTATTGATAATCTCGCTGTTAATGTCAATCCATTTCCCCCAAACATATACAGACGCGTTCTTGTTTGGAAACTTTGCCTTTGCATAGTATTCCCATGCAAGACCTACAGTGCAGAAATAGGGCGCGCAAGAACCAATTTCTCATTAAACTTCTGAAATCTCATCAACTTCTTGAACGGCCCCTTATCAACAATGAATGCACGTTCCAAGTGCAACTTCTTGATATGAATACCCTCTTCCCATCTTTGTTGTGCCTTGGCATTAACAAATATTGACGGATCCGACGTGCCCTTTCTTTTCTTTGGTACAGGTGTTTGCAAAGTGAATTCAGGGAGGGTCCTCAATATAGGCAAATCTTCTGTAAAATACTCTAAGTCAGAATCTGTAGGCATCTGGGCCTTGCCTTTGCCCTTGCGAGAACCTGCACCCTTCTTAGGAGCCATTACTGCAGAAAACATGAATAAGATATAAGCATATAACAATACTAGAGCACAAAACAACTCGAAACTTCAATATGTAAGCACACACCCTAGATAGTGCAAAGACCACAACCAAAACAACCGAAACATATTATGCACCCAACATTGAACAGTGCTATCTTAATTAGAAATTACTCAACAAGTAATGCACCAAGTTCACCCCAACATTGCATAAGTGGAAAAACCAACATGCAGGTCACTCACAATATTCCCACATTAATCAACCACGACAACACACATGGACCACGTAACCAAACCTGCAACTACCCACACACATAGAATGTTATACTTGCATACGCATATAAAGCAAGACTTCAAACATTGCAAATGAACTATAATTCACATTCAAACACTAGCTCAAGACATAAAAAAGAGTGGTGATATTATGCCAAATTACTATCCGAAAGCAACATAGGTACAAAGTACACAATAAACAGATTGATATTTCAACAAAGGAACAAACTTTGCATCTAACTTGGAGCTCCACACTGGTAGAATTAGGCAATCCATAAAACACAAAAATTATAGCCCTACATGTAATCTGAATTTAGCAATTTGAAGCACCTAATTTGGATATAAAATGATCAACTTATGCGCAAATCACCAAGATGTGTCCCAACTGGCAAGACTGCTCAAACACAATTTTCAGCTACAAGCACTCAAGAGACATGCAAAATAACATGCGATTCAGGCTGAATTAGCCACAACTTACAAGATGAAAGTTTTAGCAAAATCGCTTAACTAAATATAGGGACTAAAATCACCCAATTTGGAGCTCAAATGAGCAAGTTATGGTCACAATACCAGAATGTGCCAAACTGGACAAAATCAGCGACCATCATTTACCGAATTCAGCATAAACCAAACATTAAACACTAAAATGGCTTGCCATTCATGCACAATTAGAAAACGTTTACAACTTGAACATTATAGCCTACAACCTTAGTTAATTATACCAAGTGGAATTACCAATTTTGAAGGTCAATATCGCACGTTATGATCAGATTACCAAACAATGGTAAAACTGGTGTAACATAGAATTTGAACTCCCCCACACTTCGCATGTTATCCACATTCGTAAGCATGGTCTAAACATTCAATCTAATTAGCATGTATTCACAATTTCCAGCTCATAACACCCACTAAACATAGCTATAGAGCCTGACCCATACAACATGAATACTTTGATCTTTACCACAATCAATGAAACAAGAAGAATAAGAGAACATACCTTGAGCTAGGAAGAACAAAAGATATAATGTGATAATGGAAATGGGATGAGCAAAACTTCTCTGCGGCAATACCACTCAGTGTATACTCATTATTGAACTTGAGCTTAAGTGTTGCTCTTGTGGTGTATTTATAGACTCCAAGACTACACACTACCTTTCACACTAAATGCATCCAACAAACAAGATGACAAGTTCCATTAGTTCGTGGGACCTTTATGTCCCTTAAATGAAATGCTATCTTATCTTGTGTAGCTACATGCTGGTATACCAAAGACACTATTGGTCACTTTATGACACATGCTACTATCTGCCAAAATAATTCAGCTTTTGCAACTTTTCCTTCCCAACGCCATTTCATATCAAACAATTGACACCATGTTCAGCTTTTCCATTGATGAATATCTTGCGTAGAAGACTAGTTCATGATCTTAAATGTTCCATGTGTGTGTGTCTTACCCACTCTTACAATTGCATTTATTGAAGCCCATCTTCTCGGCTATGCACACGTGCACTACAGAATACAATGACATTTCTATTAGACTAAACCTTAAATGATAAGAACACCGAAAGGTTAATTTGACAATTAACACTACGAAATCGAAACTGTAAGAAAACAAGAATTTAACAAAATGCAAGTATTAAAATCATGTTTGGGATGCCTCCCAAGAGCGCTTGTTTTAACGTCAATAGCCCGACAAGCTCATGGCACTGCTAGGTCATGGGATCATCCAAGAACAACTAATGTGGAGCTTATGCCCTTTCCAGCACACCATTCTCCTTGTGGAATGCATAAGGTTTGAGTTTGTGGCCATTGACTTGCCATGTATTCCCATTTTTCTCATTCTGTATCTCCACCACTCCATAAGTTATTACTTTAACAACTCAAAAAGGTCCAGTCCAGCACGATTTCAATTTCCTTGGAAAGAGTCTGAGCTGAGAGTCATATAACAAAACCAACTGTCCCGGTGCAAAACTTTTTGCTTTAATCCAGCATCATGAAGCCTCTTGGTCCTTTCTTTATACATTTTGCACTCATGTAAAAGTTGAACCTAAATTCATTCAGTTCATTGAGCTCTATTATTCTCTTTGATTTTGCTTCTTGCAAATTCATATTTAACCTTTGAATAGCCCAATAAGCCCTATGCTCCAACTCTACTGGTAAGTGGCACTCCTTGCCATACACGAGCCTAAATGGTGAGGCACCAATAGGAGTCTTATATGCTATTCTATATGCATAGAGAGCATCATCCAATTTGAGAGCCCAGTCCTTCCTATTCAGTCCTACCACTTTTTCTAAAACTCTTTTTATCTCACTATTGGAAATCTCAGCTTGCCCACTTGTTTGGGGGTGGTATGCAGTAGAAACTTTGTGCTTCACACCATATTTGGCCAAGAGTGAGGCAAAAATATTATTGCAAAAATGCGAACCTCCATCACTTATTATTGTCCGTGGTGTGCCAAACCTATTGAATATATGTTTCTTAAAAAATGCCACTACACTCCTAGCATCATTGTGTGGTAGTACAATGGCATCAACCCATTTTGAAACGTAATCTACCGCAACCAAGATGTACTCCATACCGCATGATCTTGGAAGGGTCCATGAAATCAATGCCCCATACATCAAAAAGCTCGACTTCCAGTATGTTGTTTAAGGACATTTCATTCCAGGAAGAGATTACCTGTCCTTTGACACTTATCACACTGGCCAACCCATATGCATGCATCTAGAAAGATATGTGGCCAATAGAATCCACTCTGTAGCACCTTGAATCCCGTCCTTGTTGCACCAAAGTGTTTTCCACAAGGGCCTTCATGACAAGCCGTCAAAATGTCATCTTTCTCTCCTTCCTTTACACATTTTCTGATTACTTAGTCACTGCATACTTTGTAGAGAGCGTTGTCCTCCCAGAAGAAATGTCTTGTATCATGCCTTAGTCTCTTCCTTTGCTGATGGAAGTAATATGAAGGTACTTGCCCATTCACAACAAAATTCGTGATCTCAGCATACCATGGTAACATCTTCTTCTCCACTCTCCAAACTTGCTCATCAAGAAAATGTTCTTTGATCAAGATAGTTGGCTTGTCTTGTTCTTTTGACTCAAGCTTTGATAAGTGGTCGGCTACTACATTCTCTGAACCCTTTCGATCTATTTTCAACATCAAATTCTTGAAGAAGTAGTACCCACCTAATAAGCCTTGGCATGGCTTCCTTCTTGGATAGCAAATACTTCAATGCCACATGATCAGTGCACAATGACTTTAGATCCTAGCAAGTAAGCTTAAAACTTGTCGAAGGCAAACACTACAGCAAGCATTTCCTTCTCGGTTTTGGTGTAATCATTTGGGCCTCATTTAACAATTTGCTTGCGTAGTAGATTGCATGAAAAACCTTGTATCGTTTTTGCCCAAGCAGAGCTCCTAGTGCATAATCACTCGCTTCACACATGATTTCAAAAGGTTCACCCCATTGTGGAGTGACTATGACAGGTACTTCCACAAGTTTTGCCTTTACTGTCTCAAATGCCTCTGAGCGTTCTTCACCAAAGTTGAACTTCACATCTTTTTCCAAAAGACTGCACAAAGGCTTAGCAATCTTGGAGAAATCCCTGATAAATCTACGATAGAATCCTGCATGCCCCAAGAAGCTCCTAATGCCTTTGACATTGGTGGGTGTTTAGCAATGACATCAATTTTAGCTCTATCCACCTCAATTCCCGTATAAGAGATTTTGTGGCGCAACACTATACCCTCCTGCACCATAAATTAGCACTTTTCTCAATTAAGCACCAAGTGAGTTTCTTCACATCTTTGCAGCACTCTTGCCAGATTGTCCAAACATCCATCAAAGGTCATGCCAAAAACTAAGAAGTCGTCCATGAAGATCTTAATGATGGATTCCACCATGCCATGAAATATAGCCATCATACATCTTTGAAAGGTTGCAGGAGCGTTGCACAAACCAAAGGGCATTTATTTGTATGCAAATGTGCCAAATGGGCAAGTGAATGTAGTCTTCTCTTGTTCCTTGGGGTCAATTACAATCTGATTATAACCTGAGTAGCCATCCAAGAAACAATAAAAAATAAATCCAGCAATCCTGTCCAAGAGTTGCTCCAAGAAAAGTAGTGGGAAATAATCCTTCATTGTTGCTTTGTTGAGCTTGGGGTAGTCTATACATACGCGCCAAGCACTTATAATTCTTGCAGCAAGGAGTTCATTAGCATCATTTTTCACCACAGTCATGCCACCTTTCTTGGGCACACACTGTACTGGGTTCACCCATTCACTATTTGATATTGGGAAGATCATTCCAAAATCCAACAACTTGATAACTTCTTTCTTCACAACTTCCATCTTTCTTCGCCAGCCACAAAATTTTCCTCCAACAGAATCTTATGCATACATATACTAAGGCTGATTCCCTTTATGTCTGCAATAGTCCATCCTATAGCTTTCTTGTATTGTCTCAACACACCCAACAACTTGTCTTCTTGCCATCCCTCAAGCTTAGAAGATATCACTACTGGCAATGTTTCATTTTCACCCAAAATTGCATAGTTCAAATAATGTGGCAATGGCTTAAGTTCTAGCTTGGGTGGCACCAAAATGGAGGGCATAAGTTTTTCATTCCTGCACAAAATTTCTCCATTCCTCACCGCAGTGGGTGCACAAGCATCATTAGTCATAACATTGCATTCATGATCATTTTTCACATTTCTCGCACATGCTTCCTGTAATATGATAAGTCAATTTTATACTGACTTAATAATACTATTTTCACTTGATTTCTTCTATGTTCTCATGCATTTGGCATAGAAAATGGTGTGATCGTGTAAAGAATGGGTGAAACATGAATTGGGTGAAAAAGGTTAAAAATTGGTAAGCATATGTTGTATATGGTGTGAGAGTGTTGACTTAGTTGATTGGTTATGTATGTGGGGATTTGATGAAAAATAAGCTGTGAATCTGATGCTAATATGTGTGTTAGTTGGTATCTTAAATGTGTGTAATTTGAGAAGTTGTGTAATTCATGTGTATTGGTTGTGTTTATTCATGCTCATATATAGTGCACACACTGCACGAGCTTGCATACTCATGCATATCAAGCACGCTCATTGCCGCATGGGTGCTGCATGAGATTGCCGCATGGACACAGAACTACAGCGTGCGCTGCAGTCTAGCACCAGCTGCGCACGCTTGCGCATAGTACTCGCACAGCACTCACTCACTTGCTGCGCGCTGCTGGCGCATGGCAGTCTCGCACGAGCTGTGCACTATCGCGCGCAGCAGTCTCGCACGAGCTGCTCACAATCGCGCGCAGCATTCGTACACCAGCCGCGCGCACTGGCGCGGCAGTCTCGAAAGGGCTGCGTGCACTTGCGCGCAGCAACTCCACATGTCGCTGCACAAGCTATGCGGCGACCACACACCTCTCAGCTCACACTCGCACATATCGCCGCATGCTTATGCGGCGAGCACTCACTCACGCATGCACCTCGCCGCATGCTCATGCGGTGAGATCTCGCACCTCACCGCAAGCTCATGCGGCGAGATCTCGCACCTCGCCGTATGCTCATGCGGCGAGCTCTAATTTCACACACGTATTCATCAATTTTCACTTTCACGTTGTTTAATCATGTTTCATGCACCTTCATTTTCATCTTATCATACGTTCACTAATCTACACACTTCACTTGTACTCATTATCAATACATCTCACTACATTCATTTTCAGCACAAAATTCACTCAACATTCATATTTATTTTTCATCACATCAAATTTTCGTTCTTTAACATACTTCACTCATTTATTTTCTACGCAAATACTCATTTCACAAGCATTTGTTATCACACTACTTTGCATCAATCCATCGCACTCTCACATTTTCATTTCATTTCATATTTTTGCACCTCACACACATGATGCACGGCGAGACCTCTCGGCAAGGTGTCGCCATACACACACTTGCACGACGAGACCTCGCCGCGAGGTCTCGCCATGCACACACTTGTACGGCGAGGTCTCGCCGCGGGACGTCGTCATAGAAAAGCTTGCATGATGGTTTTTTTGGTTAAAATTTGGCTAAGTGTTGAAGTTTGTTTTCTTGTGCAAGGCGCTACAAAGGCGTGAACATGGAAGGCTCGAAGACGTGCTCATGATACCAAAGGCGTGGAATACTATGGACTGAAGGCTTGAAGCTAGACATTGATCGAGATGACTTGTGGACCACGTGACATGTGTTGTGGCATTTTTGTAATTCTGTGTTCATTTCACGTTAGCGTATTATTTACGTTTTGTAACCTCAATAAATAGAGGATTTAGTTAGATTTTACGGGAAGATGATTCTAGATAGTGAGACCGAACTTTTGATTTTGTAAGCGGGAATTTTCTCTCTCTGCGACACTTTCTCTCACTAGATTCTCTCTTCTCCGATCGATCTTCAATTTCAGTTTCAATTGAGAATTTGATCAGAACATTGTAATCCGCTTGTGAATTGAAGCTTTCGAAGCAATTTAATCGGTATAATCTTTTCAAATTTTGAATATGAATTGCTTAATGTTGATAGGTGTTGATCGCGAACTTGAAATGGAGATTTCTGGCTAGATCATGAGATGTCCTAGGGTTTGATACAGATGATTGCATAATTAAACTGTGAAATGTTATGCCATTGTTTCATTTTTCACGAGAGATATCGCATATATTCGTAATTGCTTAATTCTATCAAAAATTGTGAAATTTCTGCTTTTGTTGGGGGAAATTGAACTTTAATAGAGGTCGCCATGCCAGATTGAGGTTTAATTTCTCATTCGAAGTGTAAATCACATAAACGAGGATAAGATATACGAGTGTAGAGTTCCTTTGCTTATTTGCTTTTGTTCGTGATCAGAGATATGGTCGCCATGCTAGTTAAAGGTCATTGAGTTATACGAATCAAGTAAAGGAAGATTATCTAATGCTAGTTATAGTATAGTAACTTAGGTCGGGCCTCGCCAAGGGAGACCTAAGATTTTGTACGATTACTAGCTAGTGTTAGGTAGTCGAGTCGTTGCGGTACTTAAATCTTCTTGCCTAGGCCTCGCCATGGGAAAGGTAAGATGTAAGGGAAAATAGAGAATATTGTGGTCGACATGCCAAGTATTCTCTGGACTCTTAGGCAGCTAATGTCTCCTCCTAAAGTGTTTTGCATGGAGACGATAGCATAACACAAGAGTTTAATTAGCGATCATCTGATATTTGAACCCTGGGACATCTGTTTTAACCTTGTGACTTTCATTATTGTGTTGTGTTGATAATTTGCTGCATTTGTGTTACACTTCTTTACTAGCTCTTGGATTTTCTACTCGAACTTAATTTTCCTTCTGATCTGGTCACAAACAGAGCAACTTTAATCGAATTTCTTGAACCATCCCCTTTCTTGTGGATACGATACCCTACTCATTGCTACTACATTAGTTTAGGGTTAAAATTGCAAAGTACGTGACAAGCTTGTCAAATTTTGGCGCCGTTGCTGGGGAAGGCACGGTTTTCAGAATTTGATCAATTGTTCTTGAATTTCATCGTTTTTTTTCGTGTTGTTCTGTTCTATTTAGTTTACTTTGTTCTTATTCTTGTATTCTGTTCTGCTTCATTGTTATTGTTGTTGCTTGTGGTTTTTGTTCTGTTGTTAGCTATTTACATCTGAGGTTCTTGCTTTTGTGTTCTGTTACTTCTGCAATACTTCTCTTTTGGAGTTGTTGTATGCCCAGGCTACTATCTTCTGGAGAACCTGAGTTTTCATTAGATCTAGAATTGCAAAGGACTTTGAGAATTCAAGTGAGACAAAGAGAAATGGCTAATCCAGGAGAACAAGCTCCACGATTTGGTGACCATTACGCGATCAATTTCGAGAGTGGATTCGATCAGCAAGATATAGACGTCGAGAGTTATCATATACCAACACTGATTGTCTCAATGATCACTCAAGGGCAGTTTTCAAGGGCTTGATAATGAAGACCCCAATGATCACATTGATTGGTTCTTAGGCCTCTGTAGTACATTTAAGCTTCCAAGATTGGATCGAGGTGAAGTACATAGAATTTTGTTTCCTCTGTCATTGCGAGGTAAAGCTAAGCATTGGTTCAAGAGTATTGGGGGATCAAATACAACAATGTCCTTTGATGAATTGCAAAAGAGATTTTTAGCCAAGTACTTTTCTTCTGCAAAATTGGAAAAAAGGAAAATGGAGATAATGAACTTTCAGCAGCAGGGTGGCGAGTCATTCAGAGAAGCATGGGAGCGTTTCAATGATCTAATCCGTCAATGTCCTAACCATGACCTTGGTGAAATCAGAGAGTTGAACACATTTTTTAAAGGCCTCACAGCTGTCTTCTATGATGGTGAAAGCTTGTGCTAATGGTGCATTAAAGGATAAGAGTGTGCCAGAGGTTCGAGAGTTATTCAACCAAATTGCTGAAGATGAGTACCTTTTTCCTGAGACTCAAAAACCTCATAATAGAAGGCAGAGATGAGTGCTGGATCTTGATGAGGAAACTTCTTTTAGTGCCAAGTTTGAGGCCTTGGCTAAACAAGTGCAAACTTTGAAAGCTACGCATGCTAAAGCTCCTGTTTTGTCATGTGGATTGTGTAAAGGTGAACACCACACTGATGAGTGTGCCATCACAACTGAGTCTCTTCAGTATGTGAGCAATTATAACAACAAACCTCAGTATGGTGGGAATTATTCTGGAGGGAATTACTCTGGTGAAAATCGACCTTACAATAGGGGACAAGGGAGTTGGGGACAGCAACAACAAAACCAAGGGGGGCAATATTATCAGGGAAATTACCAAAGAAGAGAAACAAATGCACCTCCTGGCTTTGATCATCAAGCTAATACTTCAGATCAAAGAAAGCCATCAGTTGAAGATATGTTCAATAAGTTGATGGAGAAGATGGACAAGAATGAGCAAAGGTTTGGAAGCTTCGAAAGCACTGTTCGGCATCATGAGGGTACATTGAAGAATATTGAGACATAGCTGGGTCAGCTTGCAAATGCTGTTCATCACAGACCGAGTGTATCACTTCCTAGTGATACAATTCCAAATCCAAAAGGAAAGGAGGCCAGTAATGCAATCACATTACGCAGTGGAAAGCAAGTGCATAAATCTATCAAACCTGGAGATGAAATTTGTGAAGACAAGGAGGAAGGCAATCCTGATCCTGAGCAAGAATGTGCTAATGAGGACATGGCACCAAAGAGGAGGGGTGCACGATAATGGAGAGAGTGGAGAGAGGGAAGGGATGATGAGGAGAATTTATTCAACAATTATGTAGGGTTTATACTTAATTCTTTGGACGTTCTTGATAGTTTTTATTCGTATCAGTGTTTTAATTGTAGGTTTGTTGACCATGGTGTGTTCTTAGAAGAGGGAAATCGTATGGGAGTCAAATCGGATGCAAAGTGGAAGAAAAATGGAAGAAAGATCGCGAAATCATTGAAGAGTAATCCCCACGTCGCGACGTCAGTACCCTTCACGTCGCGACGTGGGTGCACGTCATGGTGTAGACCTTCCACGTCGCGACGTTAAAAATGCGATTTTTGGTTGAATTTTTGGACGAATTTTGAGAAATTTCCAGAGAGTTGCGTCGCAACGTCGGGACCCCTTCCACGTCGCGACGTGCCGCGACGTCGACGATGTCAGACCCTGGACGCCACAAAGTGCATAGACGTTTTGACGCGTGATCGTGGATGTCGAGACGTCGGGAAATACGCAGGTTTACGACCTATTTTTTGGAAATTTACGATTTTGGCCCACTTTGGGTTTCCTTTTTTAACAAGGCTTCCATTAAGGACTTATGTGCGAATATTTTCATAGAATAACTATAAATAGGGCTAGGCTTACAGCTTTTTAAGGTGTGACAACTTTGAGAGAGTTCAAGCAAGGGTTTTTCTTCTTTGTAATAGCTAGGGTTTCATTCTTTTAGCTATTTACGGAGAATTGAAGCTGTGCGGATTGGGAACATCATTCATTATTGATTTCATTAATTTAGAGACAAAGATTTCATCTACGGATTCACAATTCAAGGTGTTTTCTTTCTTTTTAATTTATGATTTCAATATTGTGCTTAATTATTTATATCATGATGATGTTTGATTTAGCCATGCTAGGCTAAATCTATTGTGCTCCCGGGATTATGAATAAGGGTTTTTGTGCTTAATTTACATGCTAAGTTCTATCGTATGGTCTTTGTGAAATAAGTTTTGCTGTGTTCTTCATAATTATGCATGATATGTCGCGAGTATTATGTATGATGAACATTTGGGTTAAGTGCAGTAAATTATTTAGAGATAACTTGCTTTAATCTTACCTCTCGTCACAAAGGAGGATTTGAGTGGGTTGTTTGGAATCTTTTGTGGGTTGGTTGTAAATTTGTTAGATTGATTTTACCTTAGCTCTTGCCTCTCGTCACAAAGGAGGAGTTAGGGGGATTAGTTTAGCATTAGGGTGACTGGTTCTGTTGTTGCCTCCACCAAAAGGAGCGGTTGAACTTGATGGTTTGGTTGAGTTGGTAGTTGCATTAGATTCAGGATTTATTAAGGAAGTAAACCTCGCCTCTCGCCACAAAGGAGGGTTTAATGAATTAGTTAATATCTAAATAGGTAAAGTGCCTAAATCATTCCTTGCCTCTCGCCACAAAGGAGGGCGTGAGTTATGTTATTTACCCTTATTTTGCATAACCATAGATAGGATGTATGTATGTGCTTTTTATGTAACCTTAAAATATAATCTCCGGAGTACACTTGCTTAACTTGAGTTTTAATTAAATAACCGTCTTGTTTTAGTTATTTGTTATTTGCTTTCTTATTTTCAGTTTAATAAACATTAAAAAACCAAAAATATTTTCTTAAAGTTTCAACACAGTCCTTTCCTCGTGGGAACGAACTTACTATACTATCACCTTCACGGGGTTGTTTAGCATTATTTTTGAGAAGGGGTAAATAGCAACCACAATCACAATTTTTATACACATATTTGCTCCATGAAATTTTGGCACCATTGCCGGGGAGAGCAGTCGTGTCGAAATTTTATTTTATTTTATTGTGTTAGTTTTAGTTTTAATTTTCTTAGATCTTTTTAGTACTATTGCTATTCTTTTCTTTGCATGCCCAGGACAAGATCTCTTGGTGTAGTGGAATTTCCATACGACCCGGAACTTGCACGTACTTTCCGTGTTAAGAAGAAATTGGAATTTGAAGCAATGGCTGCACTGGTTAATCAGCAAAATGTGGTTGTACCTCTAGCGGATGGTGTAGATCCTCCAGTGGGGGATCTCTCCAGAATTTCACAAGCACAACCAGTGGTACCGCGGCGTCGGTATGGTGATCATTATGAGCCTCAAATGGATAACTTGGATTCACCTTTTATTGACACTGGAGAGCACTTTCAAATCCCGCCGGCTTTCATAAACTTGATTCAAAATGGCCAGGTTTTCCATAGATTGAGTACTGAAGATCCACAAGAACATTTAAGGGCATTCCTTAAAGTGTGTAACATGAGCAATCTTCCACATATCCCACATGATGTTTTAAAGAGAATGTTGTTTCCTTTTTCTCTTCAAGGAGCAGCTGAGAGATGGTATGACTCTATTAATTGGGTGAGAATTGAAACTTTTGATGAGGTTGCAAAGAGGTTCATGACTAAATACTTTCCTCCATCCCGAATGGACAGGATCTGGATGGATTTCATGCAGTTTCGTCAAGGCGAAAATGAGTCATTCACTGAAGCATGGGATAGATTTCGGGAGCTTTTTAATAAATGCCCAAACAGTGGGTTGGAGCCGGGAAGAGAGCTAAATTTCTTTTGCAATGGACTTAATTTTGATACTATGCACTTGGTAAATCTTTCAGCAGGAGGAAATTTGCGTGATAAATCACCAGAAGAAGTTGAAGAGATTTTTGAGCGTATAGTAAGTAATGAGCTGATGTTGCCCACTGCAAGGAGTACCCATGGGAGGCGGCCGATTGGTATGCTGGAATTGGATAAGATCTCAAACTTGGAAGCACAAATGACAGCAATGCAAAACCAATTGTCCAGTATTCAAGCAGCCTTAACAAACAAAATCATGCCATCTTGTGGATTATGCCAATGAGCGCATCACATGGATGAATACCCTCAAGTCACTTATGAGCCAGTCCAGTATGTCAATTACAACCGGAATACTAATTCAAATCAATGGAAATCATCCGGTGAAAATCAGTGGTCTCAAGGAGGAAAAAATCGCCCACAGTATAATTCATCAAGACCAACTTATCCACCAGGCTTTGGAAACCAACAAAACACACAGAGTGGTACTTCACAAGCAATAATAGATGATGTTATAACTATGTTGGGGGCCAAGATGGAAATGCTTTTTGGAGAATGCCAACGGCGACAAGACAGTACTGACAAAACAATAGAGATTTTTGGAGGAATATTCAGGGAACATAAAGCACTCATTAAGAATATTGAGACTCAAATTGGACAACTCGTAAATGAAGTGCATAATAGACCTGCAGGAACTTTACCGAGTGACACTCTCCCGAATCCAAAGGGAAGAGAGCAATGCAATGCTGTTACACTTCGAAGTGGTAAGGAATTGCAATCTCCAATTATCAATGAAAAAGGCTCTCCAATGGATGATCAAGAAGCTATCAAGAAGCAAATTGAGACGAAAGATGCACCAAAGCAAGCTGAACATAAGGAAGGTAGTGCAAGTAAAGGGAGAAAGAAAAATCCTCCAAGTGAATCCAATTTTCCAGAGTGTGCTCCACCATCACCCTTCCCTCAAATGATTCAACCATCAAAGAAGAAGATCTTGTTCAGCAAATTTACTGAGATGATTAAGCAGCACCATGTAGAGATACCTTTGTTGGATTTGGTGAAGACAGTGCCTACATATACGAAATTCTTTAAAGATCTAATTTCAAATAAGGAGCAGATTTTGCAATGTGAGGAGGTAATCCAATTGAATGAGGTTGGGCAATGCTTAATGAAGAAAAATCTTTCCCTAAAGCTTAAAGATCAAGGAAGCTGCACAATCCCATGTAGAATTGGCGCAAGATATTTTTCTAAGGCATTATGTGATTTGGGAGCTGGTATTAATTTGATGCCTTATTCCATTGCTGTTAGTGTGGGAATAGGTGAGCAAATCAAACCGGTGGCTATAACTCTTCAGCTAGCTGATAGATCCATCATCACTCCTATGGGTATCATTGAAGATGTTTTGGTAGCAGTTGATAAGTTCACAATTCCGGTGGACTTTATTATCTTGGACATGGAGGAGGATAAAGAGGTTCCTCTCATATTTGGAAGACCATTCTTGGCAACTGGGGATGCTTTAATAGGCGTACGTAGTAAGACAATCACTTTTCGTGTCAATGGCGAAGAGGTAACATTTAATGTTAATTACGCTATGAAGCATCCGAGGGAGAGTAATACTTGTTTTTTCATGAATGTGGTTGAAACTCCAGTTATCACATGCAATCCCATGAACACATGTCGTAATACTGCTAATGAGTCTTTAATGCATATATCTAATTCTGAGTTGCTTAAAATTGATGAGAACATAGCATTAGAGTTGCAAAATATGGTTGAATGTGTTTTCATTGATTCATCCATCTCTAAAATTACTAATGATTCCATTGAGACCATGGGTGCAATGCTTTTGTTGGATTCCTGTAGTTCAAACAGGTTTGAAGAAGAAGGCCACAATAATCTGGAGGAGGATGAACCATGGCGAAACCCAAATTCAATAGGTGAAGAAGAGAAGGAGGATCCCATCGTAAAGGGGCTGATAATGGATTGTGGGAAGCTGAGAAAGGGTCGTTAGATGTTAATGATTTGGATGAGTTTCGATTTGAGGCTCACCAAAAAGCATCTCTCTATAAAAAGAGAATGAAGAAATGGCATGATAAACGCATTCTACATAACAAGTTCGAGCCCGGGCAGTTGGTTCTCCTTTATAATTCTAAGTTGAGACTTTTCTCAGGAAAGTTTAAGCCAAGATGTTACGGTCCATATAGGGTGAAGAAAGTTTTTCCCCATGGCACAGTGGAGCTTCTAAATGAGAAGATAGGTAATTCTTTTATTGTCAATGGGCATAGGTTGAAGATCTATTTTCCTCAAGGAAGAAAGGTTTACCGAAGAATTGAAAAGAGTCAAGAAGAATAAGCAACAGGCATCGAGCTTTCGACGATAAATAAAGTGCTTCTTGGGAGGCAACCCAAGTTTATATTTTATATTTTTAAGTTTTAGTTAAGTTTATCTAGAAGTTAGGCTAAAAATTCCATTAACTAATAGTCTTTTTGTGCAAATACTTTGTTTTGTAGGTTGGAGAAAGGATTAAGGGAAATTTGGATGATTAAAGGTGCAAAAACGTGGAGAAAATTGCCAACGTCGCGACGTTCACAATCTTACGTCGCGACGTTCATAAATATTGAAAAACGTGGCAGGAGTCTCCTACGTCGCGACGTGCACGATCGCACGATCGCATGTCGCGACGTCCATGTTCGTTTCATGCATTTTTTAGGGTTACTCACGTCGCGACGTCCAGGTAGTCGACGTCGCGACGTCGGGCAATATTTGGGTTAAAATCGAAACAGAACTCATTCTTTTTTCACGAACACATCACATAACCCTAAAATCCTCTCTACTCAATCTTCTCTTCTCTCGTTTTTTCTAAAAATTCACTCCATATTACTGTTATAGGTTGAGATAGGATCCTATTAACATCAAAACCACACAATCTAACCCGATTGAAACTGCAAAAATCCGCAAATTTTTGAAATTTTTCCCAAAACCCACAACCTTTAAAATCCGAATTTCAAGTGAAATTCGTTAGTGTTAGAGAGTTCTAATTCATTCTTGAAGTCATTGGGAAGGTTTACAAGGTTCAACATTATCATAATACACAAGATTTTTCCATTTTAATTCTGGTCTTCAAGAGGTAAATTTCGAAATTTTTCTTTAAATTTTGTTGCAATCTTGTGTTTAATCATGTTCTATATGTTCTATTTACAATATTGAGTGAATTGTGATGATGAATGGATGCTAGAATTCAATTGTGGAATTTTTGGATTAGATACCACGGTTTTGGACCATTTTTGATTCTTGAAGATTAAATTTTATTTATACGTATTGTGTAATAAAGATAGAATGGTTCATTGTGATTCTTTTGGAATTTTGTTGTGGTTTCTGTTGGGAAATCAGTTTTGAATGTTGGTTTGAATAGGATGACGATGTTAATGCATATTTGGTGTTTGTTGAAATGCCTCACTGATTTAGTTTTGAATTTGACACACCTATATATATGCCTGAACACAGCATGCATGTTATGTGTTTGATAGAATGCATATATGGTATCCTTTTAGATTAACAACTATACATTGTCTTTAAGGATGAAAGATTGTACTCTTGAACTTATACACATTGTGGAGATGAATTGTTTTTGTTTTAATGTGTTGCTATTTCTGTATTTGGTGTTTTGTGTGATTAGTTGCCATCGTTCTTGCATGTGTGTAATCATAATATTTGCATTTCATGTATATGTGCTGAGGTTGTGTTTTGGCTTAAGTGTGGGGGGACATTATGTTTAGTATTGGTGATATTTAAGTGTGCTAATTGTTGCATATTATCTTGTCAATTAATTTATGGTTTGTATCTAATATACTTGCATTGACAGATATGGCACCCAAGAGGACACGCCGCACTACAGCTGAGGGTGCACCGCCACCTCCTCCACCACCGCCACAACCCAACCCAGCGGGGTTTGATAACTTCTTGTTTATGTGCTTGGAGGCAGAGCAGTTCCATAATCAGCATCTGGCAAATAAGGTTATGGTAGAGGAGCGCAGCATATAGGTCACAGCCGCACCAATTGCGACTCAGATCAGGAACCGTCGATGGCAACAACTTTGCCGCCAACTGGTAGGCGGCAATGCTACATTGGTGCCGGAGTTCTACGCTAACTACCCTTATGCACAGCAGGGTATTTTGAGCATGCGTGGAGTAAATGTGCCCGTCAGTCGCATAAGATTCAACAAGTACTATGGATTGAGCGACATCGAGGCCAGTGCATACCGCACTTTGTATGACCACGAAATTCCTCGTCAACAGATATTGTCTACTAGCACAGCTCAACCACTTGCTCAGGTAGCACGGACGTACCGAATATCTGAGCTCAAGTTAGCTCAAATGACCAAGATCACCAAAGCTTGGCATTATTTCATCATCAGCAAGCTCATCCCCAGCATCTATCCAGTCTCCTGCGATGACGACAAGGCTATTTTGAATTACGCTATTCAGGTAGTGCTCTCCATAGATGTTTGGGAGATTATATACATTGAGATCAGGAAGGCGCGTCGGTTTGTACGGATAGGCTTATACTACCCGTCTGGGATCACAGCCATTTGCAATGCTACTGGGGTGCCAGCTTTGGGCACAGATGAGATGTGTGGAGTGCGTGATGTCATCACCACTGCCCAGTATAATGCATATAGGATTAGCTCCTATGAGAGGCCAGGACAACCTCCAGTGCCACTGCCGTAGCAACAGCCAGAGCAAGAGCAACAGCAGGAGCAGTGCCAGGAGCAGCAGCAGCAGGACGAGGAGCCCATTCCTCCACCCCCACCTAGGCGTGTAATGAACATTGCGGGCCTATATACACACATGGATGAAATGGAGGCTATGATGGCGCAGCAGACGATGCACTTTGATGATCGATTTGACAAGATGGAGATGGCGTACGCCAACTTATCTCATCAGATGTCGCAGATTTCTGATATGGTCCGTCAGATGAGCAGGCAGTGGCAGATTTCCAGAGGCGAGGGTACTAGTTCCCAGCCTCCTCCACGTGACGACATGCAGAAGGATTAGGTGGTGTTTCTCCTTGCCCATCTTGAGGACAATGTGGATTTTAAGTGTGGGGGGGAGTTATGTTCTTTTGTTTTTTTCTATTTGTTTAGCTTCTTTTATTTTGTTGTTATTTGAATGTTATTTTTCTTTTCTTTTGTTGTTTTTATTTTGATGTTTTTCTTGTTATTTTGCACTAAATTAAGACAATTATGTTAATGGAATTAGGATTTAATTTTAATTTTTTATGATGTCCCATTCGTATTAGTTATTCCTTGAGTTAACCTTAGCTCGTAAATAAGTAAGACGGTAATGATAACTCTTTGCATAATTACACCATTTTTTTAGGAATTTTTCGTGTAGTATACAATTTTTTAAATTTTGATCTTTTTGTGATAAATGTTATGTTGCTAATGATTGGATTTTATCGAAAGATTCGATGTGGGATAGGAAAATAATATGCTATCTAGAGGGAGTTGGGTCTATGATGGAAAGTTTAGCATTTTGAGTCAACCAGTTTTATGCACTTAGGGGAACTACTGAGGGGATTGACGAGTTTATAATCATTAAGTAGGTTAGTGTGTTTTTAATGCTTTGTTTAGTTGAAACTTATATAACTCGCTTAAAATGTGTTCTTTAATAAATGTGCTTGCATAATTGTTTGCACTCAATGCTTTTGCATTTTTAAGCTTCTTATGCTTATACTATCATCCCTCTATGAGATTGCTTTTAATAATAACCCTAAGAGAACTCATATGGCTGGTAATGGAGATTAGAAGCCGTAAAACTCTGGCTTCATATTGTCACTCCTCTGCGAGAATGCTCTTAAACGAAAAGTTAATATAGAACTTGTATGAGTGGGAATGGGTCTAAAACCCGAAGGTGAGACAGTACTCAAGGTGGATATCAAGGGATTTCTAATGAAATACCCTAATTAAGTGTCACAGTCTGGGGGAACGACTGTTTTATTTATAAACCTAAAGGTTTGCCGAGCGAATCCTCATTTATATGAGTTGAATAATGAATTTTTAATATGTTAGTAAGGAAAAGTTGAGACAAAGACTTAGTTGTTGGAACCCTGATTTATGGCGTGATTGTAGATGAGTTATGAACTAAGGTGGAAACTATCGCACACACACACATGGTTGGCTCAACATGTCTAAATGAGTACATTAACGTACTTTGATAACTTTTGGAGATGTATATTATGTGTACTGGACATTTGAATACTTGAGAGTATGAGACATTTATATGACATTTGTTCTTAGATCGAATTGATGAAGTTGGATGCGTTTTTTTTGTTATGTGATAGAATTTTGTTAGGGTCTTTGTGTTAGATTTTTGTTTAGGTTTGTTATTTTGTGATTTAGTTTGTTCGGGGACGAACAAAGGTTAAGTGTGGGGGAAATTGATGAGGTGAATTTATTCACGGATTATGTAGGGTTTATAATTAATTCTTTGGACGTTCTTTTTCGTTTTTATTCGTTTTAGTGTTTTAATTTTAGGTTTGTTGACCATGGTGTGTTCTTGGAAGAGGGAAATCCTATGGGAGTCAAATCGGATGCAAAGTGGAAGAAAAATGGAAGAAATATCGCGAAATCATTGAAGAGTAATCCCCACGTCGTGACGTCAGTACCCTTCACGTCGAGACGAGGCTGCATGTTGTGGTGTAGACCTTTCACGTCGCGACCTTAAAAATGCGATTTTTGGTTGAATTTTTGGACGAATTTTGCGAAATTTCTAGAGAGTTACGTCGCGCGACGTTGGGACCCCTTCCACGTCGCAACGTGCCGCGACGTCGCGATCATGGACGTCGAGACGTCTTGAAATACGCAGGTTTACGACCTAATTTTTGGAAATTTATGATTTTGGCCCACTTTGAGTTTCCTTTTTCAATAAGGCTTCCATTAAGGACTTATGTGCGAATATTTTCATAGAATAACTATAAATATGGCTAGGGTTACAGCTTTTTAAGGTGTGACAACTTTGAGAGAGTTCAAGCAAGGGTTTTTCTTCTTTGTAATAGCTAGGGTTTTATTCTTTTAGCTATTTACGGAGAATTGAAGCTGTACGGATTGGGAACATCATTCATTATTGATTTCATTAATTTAGAGACAAAGATTTCATCTACGGATTCACAATTCAAGGTGTTTTCTTTCTTTTTAATTTATGATTTCAATATTGTGCTTAATTATTTATATCATGATGATGTTTGATTTAGCCATGCTATGCTAAATCTATTGTGCTCCCGGGATTATGAATAAGGGTTTTTGTGCTTAATTTTCATGCTAAGTTCTATCATATGGTCTTTGTGGAATAAGTTTTGTTGTGTTCTTCATAATTATGCATGATATGTCGCGAGTATTATGTATGATGAACATTTGGGTTAAGTGAAGTAAATTATTTAGAGATAACTTGCTTTAATCTTACCTCTCGTCACAAAGGAGGATTTGAGTGGGTTGTTTGGAATCTTTTGTTGGTTGGTTGTGAACTTGTTTGATTGATTTTATCTTAGCTCTTGCCTCTCGTCACAAAGGAGGAGTAAGGGGGATTAGTTTAGCATTAACGTGACTGGTTCGGGCGTTGCCTCCGCCATAAAGGAGCGGTTGAACTTGAGGGTTTGGTTGAGTTGGTAGTTGCATTAGATTCCGGATTAATTAAGGAAGTAAACCTCGCCTCTCGCCACAAAGGAGGGTTTAATGAATTATTTAATATCTAAATAGGTAAAGTGCCTAAATCATTCCTTGCCTCTCGCCACAAAGGAGGGCGTGAGTTATGTTATTTACCCTTGTTTTGCATGACCATAGATAGGATGTATGTATGTGCTTTTTATGTAACCCTAAAATATAATCTCGGGAGTGCACTTGCTTAACTTGAGTTTTAATTAAATCACCGTCTTGTTTTTGTTATTTGTTATTTGCTTTCTTATTTTCAGTTTAATAAACATTAAAAAACCAAAAATATTTTCTTAAAGTTTCAACACAGTCCTTTCCTCGTGGGAACGAACTTGCTATAGTATCACCTTCACGGGGTTGTTTAGCATTATTTTTGAGAAGAGGTAAATAGCAACCACGATCACAATTTTTATACACATATTTGCTCCGCATCAAGAGACCAAGTAAGTTACAGGACCTCCTAGTCCCTAAAATTTTCCTGAATACGCACCTAAAACTCCGTTTCCTGAGAGAGTGAAGCCAAAGCCAAAGAAGGGACCACTATTTGAAAGATTTTTAGACATGGTGAGACAAGTTAATGTGAGCTTACCCTTATTAGACTTGGTAACTGCAGTACCCAAATATGCAAAATTCCTCAAAGATTTGATATCCAACAAGGAACAAATTTTGAGATGTAAAGTGCCGTTGACACTCACAGAGTATAGTGGAGCATGGTTTGGGCACAAGTTGCCACCCATATGGAAAGATCCTGGCAGCTGCACTATACCTTGCAAAATTGGGACGAGGATCTTTGAGAAAGCTTTGTGTGATTTAGGTGCTGGCATTAACTTAATGCCTCTTTCTATTGCCACTGATGTGGGACTCAAAGGAAGAATTCGTCCAGTAGCTGTGACTCTTCAACTAGCTGATAGATCCTTGGTCAAGCCTACTAGAATTGTTGAGGATGTCCTGGAGGGGATTGATAAGTTTACACTCCCGGTTGATTTTATTGTGCTCGACATGGAAGAGGATCCAGAGGTAACTTTAATCTTTGGTCGCCCGTTTCTTGCAACAGGAGATATCTTAATTGGAGTAAGAAATAAAACTGTTACATTTCGAATTAACAATGAACAAGTAGTCTTTGATGTGAACTATTCCATGAAACATCCGATGAAGGTAGAGTCTTGCTTTGCTATTCAAGCTGTTGCATGTTCTATGAGTGCGAATGATGAAAATTTTGAACGTGATTTTGTATTGGTTAATGATTTAAATGATTCTGTGGAAAAGTTTGAGAATGTTGCATTGAATGAAGGGGATAGAAGAATTGTTTCTAAAATTGAGGATCTTGTTGAGTGCTGTGTGCTAGATGAGTCCATATTTGAGTTACAAAATGAAATAGTTGAAGTTAAAATGCATGAATGTACTTTTGACATGATAAAAGAATCTTGTGTTAGGAATGTGCAAGATAATGTAGAGTGTCATATTCCAACTAATGAAACTTGTTTTCCCACTGAGGTGAGGAAGGAAGAAATTTTGTGCAGGAATGAGAAGCTTATGCCTTCTATCTTGGTGCCACCAAAACTTGAGTTGAAGACTTTGCCTCCTTATTTAAAGTATGCATTTTAAGGCGAAAATGAAACACTTCCAGTAGTGATATCATCTAAATTGGAAGCTTGGCAAGAAGTGAAGTTGTTGGAAGTTTTGAGATTATAGAAGAGAGCCATAGGATGGACCATTGCAGATATCAAGGGCATAAGTCCTAGCTTGTGCATGTATAAGATTCTTTTGGAAGACAATTATGTGCCAGTAAGAGATAGACAGTGGAGATTAAACCCACAAATGATGGAGCTGGTCAAGAAGGAAGTCATCAAATTGCCAGATTTTGGAATGATTTTTCCCATTTCAGATAGTGAGTGGGTAAGCCCAGTACAATGTGTTCCAAAGAAAGGAGGAGTTACAGTCGTGAAGAATGATGCAAATGAGCTACTTGAGGCAAGAATTGTAAGTGCATAAAGAGTTTGTATGGATTACCGGAAGCTCAACAAGGCAATAAGAAAGGATCATTTTCCACTTCCTTTTTTGGAGCAGTTGTTGGACCGAATTGCTGGTTACTTATTTTACTATTTCTTGTATGGATATTCTGGTTACAATCAGATAGCTATCGACCCCAAGGACCAGGAGAAGACTACATTTACTTGCCCTTTTGGCACATTTGCGTACAAAAGAATGCCATTCGGTTTGTGCAATATCCCTGCCACATTCCAGTGATGTATAATGGCGATCTTCCATGACATGGTGGAGTCAATAATTGAAATATTCATGGATGACTTCTCAGTCTTTGGGATTAATTTTGAAGGTTGCTTGGAGAACCTAGCCAAAGTGCTGAAGAGATGCGAGAAAACTAATCTTGTGTTTAATTGGGAAAAGTGTCAGTTTATGGTCCAAGAAGGGATAGTGCTAGGACATAAGATTTCTCACAAATGAATTGAGGTTGACAGAGCTAAAATCGATGTCATTGCTAAGATTCCTCTTCCAACAAATGTAAAAGGCATAAGGAGCTTCCTTGGACATGCAAACTTTTATAGGCGATTCATCAGAGATTTTTCGAAAATTGCTAGACCATTGTGCAGCCTGTTGGAGAAGGATGTGAAATTCGAGTTTGGGGAGGAATGTGTTCATGCTTTTGAGACTTTAAAGGCAAAATTGGTGGAGGCTCCCATTATCATCACCCCTCATTGGGATGAGCCATTTGAGATAATGTGCGATGCAAGAGATTACGCACTAGGAGCTGTTCTTAGCCAAAGAAGGGATAAAATTTTTCACACTATTTATTATGCCAATAAGTTACTAAATGAAGCTCAATTGAATTACACAACCACGGAGAAAGAAATACCGGCTGTTGTTTTTGCGTTTGACAAGTTTAGAGCATACTTGCTGGGATCAAGGGTGATTGTATATACAGATCACGCAGCTTTAAAGTATTTGCTAGCAAAGAAAGAAGCCAAACCAAGATTGATTCAATGGATATTGTTACTCCAAGAGTTTGATGTTGAAATTAGAGACAGGAAAGGCTCAGAAAATGTGGTAGCTGATCATCTCTCAAGGTTGGAGTCAGAAGCTCAAGAGGGATCCACTATTTTGGTAAAAGAGCATTTCCTAGACGAGCAAGTGTTTAGAGTAAATGAGAAGTCTTTGCCTTAGTATGCAGAGATCACCAATTTTGTTGTGGCTGGGCAAGTACCCTCTTATTTCTCTAGTGACCAAAATAAAAAACTGAGAAGTGATGCAAAGTATTATTTTTGGGAGGAAAATGCCTTGTACAAAATTTGTAGTGACCAAATCATACGAAAGTGCATCAAAGAGGAAGAGAAGGAAGACATTCTGAGAGCATGCCATGAAGGACCTTGTGGTGGACATTTTGGCTCTACAAGAACTGGATTCAAAGTGTTACAATGTGGTTTCTATTGGCCTCATATTTTCTTAGATGCAAGGATTTGGGTAGGAAATTGTGATAAATGTCAGCGAACAGGGAATATCTCTTCAAGGAATGAGATGCCTTTGAACAATATTCTTGAAGTGGAAATATTCGATGTTTGGGGCATCGATTTTATTGGCCCTTTCTCGAAGTCATATGGCATGCAATACATTATTGTGGCAGTAGACTATGTATCCAAATGGATCGAGGCTATTGCATTGCCGCATAATGATGCTAAGAGTGTTACAGCATTTCTCAAGAAGCATATCTTTAACCGATTAAGAACTCCTCGTGCAATCATTAGTGATGGTGGTTCACATTTTTGTAATAAGATTTTGAGGCTCTTTAGCCAAGTATGGGGTGAAACACAAGGTTTATACAGCTTATCATCCTTAGATGAGTGGTCAAGTTGAAGTCTCAAACCGGGAAATTAAGAGGGTATTGGAGAAAGTTGTTAACATGGGGAGGAAGGATTGGTCATCCAAATTGGATGAGGCTCTATGGGCATACAGAACTGCTTACAAAACACCAATCGGGGCTTCTCCATTTCGGCTTGTTTTTGGGAAAGAGTGTCATTTCCCGATAGAGTTGGAACATAAGGCCTACTGGGCAATTCAGAAGTTGAACATGGATTTACATGGGGCTCAGTCAAAGCGGATGCTGGAATTAAACGAGTTAGATGAGTTTAGATTCAATGCATATATGAGATCTAAGCTCTATAAAGAAAGGACTAAGAAACTCCATGATGCTAATATCCAATCAAAAAGTTTTGCTCCAGGGCAACTAGTTTTACTGTACAATTCTCGCTTAAGGTTGTTTCCTTGGAAATTGAGATCACGTTGGAGTGGTCCATTTCGAGTTATCAATGTTAAGCCATATAGTGTTGTGGAGATCTAGAATGACAAGAATGGTAACAAATGGCAAGTGAATAGTCACAGGCTCAAACCATATTTGACGACTCAGGAGAAGGGCATCGCAAAAATAACACGAGCTCCACATGAATTGTTCTTGGATGATCCTTTACATTCACAATGAGACGAGAAGTATGGTCGGGCTATTGACCGTAAACCAAGCGCTCATGAGAGGCAACCCAAATTTTCATTAAGTTTTTGATTGTTTGTTTTGTCTACTTTTCATTTTTCCTCTTAGTTTGTGTAGAGTGTATTGACAATTCATGGCACAACTCATAATTGTTGATGGATTTTTCAGTTTATCATATGGATTATGGTGATGAATGAAAAAAACAGATGGTGAATCAACTTGGCTATTCACTCTAAAAGGGGTAAGATAGATTTCACATTTTCTACCACAAAGGTAAATTCATCAAAGGTAAATATTGATGCCAGACCTGTGAACTTGTTTGTTTGTTGGCTTGTTACGATTCCAATAGTTGAGTGGAGTGTGCAACAAGTTTGACATGAGGGGTATGGTTCTTTCTTACACATATTGTCAATATGTGTCTGTCTTTGAGATTCGTTTACATGGGTTCGTCTAGTAGCTAATATGGAAATGCTATGTGCTGCAGATCTTCCCTATAAATACTTAGCATCGTGTTTACTAATCTGCATCCTTTGTGAGTGAATTTCCATTATAAGGTGATGGCCTACTTTCCTCATTTAAACCCTTATGAGTATGAAATCTTCAGTGAGGATATGGGCACTACTTCTTCATCTTCTTCTTCTTCTTCAGCCGATGAAGATATGGTGATTGACTATGATCCGGTTAAAGCACCACAGTTTGTCAATGCTAACGCGGATAGCTTATACAATAGATCGGTCAACAGAGAATTCATCATTGAAAGACCTTTTGAGGATCCTTCCCGCAGATTTGAGGAGTTGATTATGGGGCACACTTGGGCTCATTTCTCAAGAGCATCTGTTGTTGTGAATAAGGAGATAGTTTGAGAGTTCTATCCCAATTCATGTGCTGACAGCGTCCACTTAGTGTTTGTGCGAGGCAAGTATTTGAAAGTCAATCGCCATAGCATTAACTTGCATTATCTTCTTCCCGATTACCCTGGTGATACATATAGCCGTTTGGTGAGGGCGGAGAACACAGATCATTTATTAGCTGCTGGGGCATTGCCTGGTGCTACCTGGGTGCGAAATGCCAGGAATGAAGCATTATATGTTCCCACGAGTAAACTAACAGTGGAAGCAAAGATATGGTTGCTATTTATCAACTCTAAGCTCCTGCCTACTTGCTGCACCAATATGGCATCGAGAGAACGAGTTATCTTGATTTATGCTATTCAGTATGATTTCTCTATCGACAGTGGAAAATTAATGCTTGGGTACATAAGGCGGGCGCAACGCAATGACTTTGTCTCAATGTACTTTTCCGCTCTGATAACAGCAATGGCTCACGATAAGGGAGTTGACATTTCTTCGACTGATAATCCTTAACATTCTCTCGGTCTTATAGGGACACCTCAATGGACTGCATTTTTTGAGGAGGAAAGGGTAGCACGACTCTCTCGAGGATTGTAAAAGGCCAGGCTCCTTTATATATATATTTTTTCTATGTCTCGGGGACCGTGCCTTTATGCAATTGTGGAGGGATGTATAAGAGTGATTTGAAGATTGTGCCATATAAAATTACCATGAATTTAGTGTAGTAGTAGTGTTTGAAGTAGTGTGTTGTTCTGCATATTTTCATTAGAGTTTATTAGTCTCATAGCTATGTTGTGAAATGTGGAGGTTGTTTCTTAGTGTTCGAGTTTAGTAGTTAATAATGTAATTTGTGTGTTTTTGTTTTATGAGCATGGATGAAATTATCAAGATGTTGTGTGTTCGTGTATAGCTTGCGTTATTTTGGTGTTGTCAAGAAGTTTTTGTGTTAGTAGTGTGAATTTAGGTGGTAACATTGGGATTTTGTTTAGCTCAATATGTGAGATTAATGGTTGTCTAATCGTTGTTGATTTTGCTTTTCATGGGCATATCTGCAATTAAGAAGGAGTGGACATCATTCCAGAGAAATGGTAAGGTTCGATAAGGTATTCAATGACATGTGAATTCATAAAGCTGAAATTCATTTTTGGCTCTTTGTGACATGTGAATACATTGTTCCCGTTTGGTGGCTAAAAAGAGTTACAAGCTCACATGACATGAATAAGCATTTGTCCCACATATTTGTCTTGGTTAATGTGTTAGTATGGTTATCGGGAACATTGATTGTCTCTTGCTTTGACCGAATACATGGAGACTTCCATTATGGTTCTATAAACGCCCATTCTTGTTAATATAAGACCACAATTTTACACTTGCTACAAAAATTCGACATTGCTCACGAGGTGTAGACAGCATTCTTTATCGTTTTACACTTGTTTCAAGTACATTATCGGCTAAATCAACCAGAAGGTATGTTGGTTCTCTTGAACTTAATTTTTGTATATTGTATGCCTTTACAAGGAGGTATTGGTGAGTGTATGAGTATGACTTGCATGTTATTAAGTGGAGAAAATGATGAGTAATTGAATATTGTGTTGTGTGTAATTTTTGTTTAAGAGGAAATACATGTTCATGTGTGTGGGAGGTTTTAGTATTGTTTGGAATTTTAGAATGTTTCAGCTATACCAGGTTACTGTAATTTGGCCATAACTTGAGATTGGGATGACGAAATGAGTTGATTCCAGTTGGAAGATTTCAAGATTGGCCTACAATGTTCATGTTGGGCACTTTTGCCAAATGTGACTGGAATTTGGTCTATTTTCAAAGGAAAGGCAGTGTTCATGTTGTTGTTGTCATTTGAGAAATTCTGGATGTGCCCTGATTGTCATGTCTCGGTGTTTTGGCCATAACTTGCTCATTTTTGGTCAAAATTGAGTGATTCTTATCCCCACATTTAGATAAGAGCATGCTCTGTAACTTTGACGTTTTAAGTTTTGATTGAATCGATTTGTTTAGAATGTTATTTTGCAGATCTTCATGAGGATTCAAGCTGAAATTAGACAATTTTTTTTTGCCAGCTTTGTCTTAATGTAGTACTGTAACTATAACTTGGTCATTTCTTGTCTAATGTGAGTGATTCCAGTTCCTAGATTTAGCCAAGGTTTAGTTCTACAACTTTAATGTTTTGAATGTTTACTAAATCTACCTGTTTGGCTAACTATTGTCTCGGTTGAGTGGAAATTGTGGAACTGAAATTTTGTTTGGAGCGATGAATTTCGTTTTGCCAATAAGTCTATTTGTGGGAGTTGAAGTTGTCCATCTATGCATTAGATGAGGAGGTTGCTGCTATGTTTTGTTGTTATGTTTTATGGATGAAGAGCTATATTGTATGTGCTTTACTTGAGAACAATGGGTGTTGTGATAATATAATCAATTTCAATGTTTGATATTTCTCGAGTACAAATAGTTTTTCGAATTTGGTCTGGTTGTTTTAAGTCTTGGATTAAACTTGCTATGTTGTGTAAATCAATCAGCTATTTTTAGTTTTTGATGGCAGACATGGTGCCTAAAAAAGACTATACTTCACAGAAAGCAACAACTTCAAAGAAGGGGAAAAGCAAAGCCCAGAAATCTCTTCAAGACTCTGACTCTGACTATTTTCCCAATGAGGACTTGCCACTCTTTGAGGATCCCCCGCAATATATGATGCAAGCGACAACTCCGAAAAAAAGGAAGGTTCCTCAGATCAACCTTCAGAACCTTCGGTGTTTGAAAGTAAGGGAGCCCAACAACGTTGGGAACGAGGGATGGGTATGAAGAAGCTACATCTGGAAAGAGCATTCGCTGTGGAAGGAGGTCCATTTCAGGAATTGATGGAGTTCCACCATTTTCATCAGAAGCTCATGAGTGCACCAGGGTTCTGTAATGCCAGTCTTGCAAGGGAGTTTTATGCCAATGCCAAGTTTCCAAATTCGGCTGGAGATTTTTATGTGAGGGGAAAATGGGTGCAATTTACAAGTGAAATCATTAACACTCGTCTTGGTACTCCTAGTTTTCCTCAGGATCCTTTGCCATTTTCGGAAGATGATGAGTGTGACCAAGCTTTAATGGATGAGCTAGCTTTGCCAGGAGCTAAATGGGAATTAAACACACGTGGTGAACGTAAGCATCTTTGTGGTGAATGGTTACAAAGTGATGTTAAGATATGGCTTATGTTTTTCTTGTCGCGGCTTATGCCGAGTTCTCAATCGACTTAAGTGATACGCGATCGGTTATACCCGATATCAGCCATTCGTGGGTAGAGATCGATTGATGTTGGTCGTATAATTATTTCTAGCTTACAATCTGGTAGTAACACTGATAATGCAGCTCTTTACTTTCCGGTCTTGATTGAAGAAATCTGTCTGGCTCAAATGTTGATACTGAAGCTGGGGAGTGGCGTAGGAATTCGGGTTCGATTGGTACTCCATTGTATATCAAATATCTGCGTGTGGAGAAGGAGATGAAGAAAGCAAAGGGAGCAAGGGTTAAAGAATTCGGGATAAGTTTAAACCTTTACCTTGCGAATCTAGTGATGAACATTAGCCATATGATTTTCATTCCTTTCAAGGGGCACTACAAGAATTCCAACAATCTATGGATACTCGTTTTCAGCAGTTGGACGAAAAGATTGAAGACATGCATGAACAGATGTACGATATGCATCAGGATTGGACTTTGCATTCGTCTAATATGTTGGAGAAGTTGGATAATATGTCTTCTATTGCGCAACAACAATTTGAGGTTTTGTACCACAAGCAATTGAAAATGTAGATGGAGTTGGACCATTGTAACAAAATGTCTGTGTATTATCACTCTGAGCTTGGACCTCCTAAACCAACACCAACTTCTGCCCAGTTGAATGGATATCAGATCCCGAATTTGTCAAGAGATGTCATCAGTACTGCCATTCATGAGCTGCCACCAGGGGTGCCTTCGATGTCTTCACTTAACCCATTGCCTATATTTGGACATATCCCACCAATGCCTCCCACTCCTACTTTTAGGGTGGATCATGAGTTTATGCCGCATACAAGGATTTCGATGATCAGTACGGGACAGCCTCTTCAAGGACCTACTGTTGGCCCTTTCCATTGGGTGGCACAGCCCTTTAGCGGCCCTTCTTTTTCCACAACGGCTTCATTCTCGTCCTCTTCTTCCTCAACACCGTTATCTTCCTAGGGAGCCCCTCCTTCTTAATCTTTTACATTTGGGGCAATATATGCTTCAAGTGTGGGGGAGTGAAAGATGATGCTATTTGGTTGGTTTGATCTGCGCTTCATGATTGACTTAATGTTTCAGGAAGTGCCGTGTTTGTTTGTTGTTCTGGTAGTTGGGATTTGTTGTTATGAAGGAGGTGGTGGGCTACATTTGGTGATAATTTTTTTTAGCATGCAAGTTCCTTATGCTGATTATTGGGGGGTGCTGGTTATCAACGATATCTTGATGTGTTGAAATGGTCTTTTGTTTTGTAGTCTGTGGCAAGTCTCTTTGAAGTGTGATATGAATTGTTGAAGTTATTGAAGTTCTGTGAAGTATGCTTTGCGAGTAGGGTTGAGAAGCATGGAATGTGGGTTTTAGGGTGTATTCTCTTTTAGTGTGTTTTTAATATTGTGAGTATTGAGTCTTGTATGTGAGGGTTGAATAAATGTTTAGAGTGTGAGTAAATACGTTATGAGTAGTAAGTGGAAGTAGAAATATGGATAATGGAAAAACACTTTGTACTATGCCTCTGTTCTCTTGTTAAGCTATGTTCAAATTTGTAGTTCATCAAATTTTATCTTTGTATTGCATGCAAAATTGTTTTTCCTTTGATTCCAATCTTGATGAGATCAGTATATTTTATTAATCAAGGCATCATGTTAAAGTAAGATAGATATGCCATGAAAAATCATTCTTGGACAAAGGAGGAATCTGGTTCACTTTGTTCTTGTTGATGTGCATGACCTCGGTGTTTTGGGTGCTCTTGCATACATAGTCCCTTAAAAACATCCAAGAATTTTCAGTCACACAAGAAAGGATATGGAGAAAAAGCCTTTGGCAATTGGAAAAGAAAAGCCGAAATACCCTTGGCAAGTTTAAAATGGGAAAAATAGCCATAAAATCCAGGCAGTCAAAAGGAAAAAGAAGCCATAAAACCCAGGCGAACGCACCAACGTGTGTGATAAGCGAATGCACCAAAGTGCAAAAGGAAATGAAATCAATTAAAAGAAGCACCAATGTGCGGCCATTGATCTTGTGTGATTATGAGTTCTTGTGTGTGGATATGGTGATTGTTTATGTAATGAGATGTTCTTGAAACAAAAAGGGGGAATGCATGCAAAAAGAATATATGGACGTGTATTCCTCAGCACAAACTGCACGCATGACATTTTGGTCTTTACTTATCGTGCCTTGGTTGATAATTTGTGCTGAAATTTGATTGTTTGGAGTCAAGAACATGTCGTGAGTTGTGTGCGTGAAAAATTATTTTGATGAACTCAGATGAGAGCAAAGTAGACAGGGGAGCAAGGTCTAGTGCTGAAGTGGTTAACATAAGTAAAAATTTTGCTTGAGGGCAAGCAATAGTTCAAGTGTGGGGGAAATTGATAATTCAGTTTTATACTGACTTAATAGTACTATTTTCACTTGATTTCTGCTATGTTCTCATGCATTTGGCATAGAAAATGATGTGATCGTGTAAAGAATGGGTGAAACATGAATTGGATGAAAAGGTTGAAAATTGATAAACATATGTTATATATGGTATGAGAGTGTTGACTTAGTTGATTGGTTATATATGTGGGGATTTGATGAAAACTAAGTTGTGAATCTGATGCTAATGTGTGTGTTAGTTGGTATCTTTAATGTGTGTAATTCGAGAAGTTGTGTAATTCATGTGTATTGGTTGTGTTTATTCATGCTCCTACATAGTGCACACACTGCACGAGCTTGCAAACTCCTGCATATCAAGCACGCTCATTACAGCATGGGTGCTACATGAGATCGCCGCATGGACACACAACTCCCGCACATAGCCGCGCAGGCTGGCGCGCGGCAGTCTAGTACCAGCTCACACGGCACTCACGCACCTGCCGCGCGCGGCTGGCGCGCGGCAGTCTCGTATGAGCTACGCTCATTCGCGCGCATCATTCGTACACCAGACGAGCGCGCTGGCGCGCGGCAGTCTCGCACGAGCTGCGCGCATTTGCGCTCAGCGACTCTACACGTCGCCACACAAGCTATGCGGCGACCAAGACCTCTCAGCACACACTCGCACATCTCGCCGCATGCTTATGCGGCAAGCACTCACTCACGCACGCACCTCGCCGCACATCCGTGAGGCGAGCTTACACACCTTAACGCACATCCGTACGGCGAGTTCATGCACACACGCACATTGCCGCATGCTCATGCGGCGAGATCTCGCCCCTCATGCGGCGAGCTCTCATTTCACACACGTATTCATCAATTTTCACTTTTATGTTGTTTGATCATGTTTCATGCACCTTCATTTTCATCTTATCTTACGTTCACTAATCTACACACTTCACTTGTACTCATTTTCAATACATCTCACTACATTCATTTTCAGCACAAACTTCACTCAACATTCATATTCATTTTTCATCACATCACATTTTCGTTCTTAAACATACTTCACTCATTTATTTTCTACGCAAATACTCATTTCACAAGCATTTGTTATCACACTACTTTGCATCAATCCATCGCACTCTCACATTTTCATTTAATTTGACATTTTTGCACCTCACACACACGATGCACGGCGAGACCTCTCGGCGAGGTCTCGCCATACACACATTTGCACGGCGAGACCTTGCCGCGAGGTTTCGCCATGCACACACTTGCACGGCGAGGTCTCGCGGCGGGACTTCGCCATAGAAAAGCTTGCATGATGTTTTTTTTTAGTTAAATTTGGCTAAGTGTTGATGTTTGTTTTCTTGTGCAAGGCGCTACAAAGGCGTGAACATGGAAGGCTCGAAGACGTGCTCATGATGCCAAAGGCGTGGAATACAATGGACTGAAGGCATGGAGCTAGACATTGATCGAGATGACTTGTGGACCACATGACATGTGTTGTGGCATTTTTGTAATTTTGTGTTTATTTTACGTTAGCGTATGTTTTACGTTTTGTAACCTCTATAAATAGAGGATTTAGTTAGATTTTATGGGAAGATGATTCTAGATAGTGAAACCAAACTTTTGATTTTGTAAGCGGGAATTTTCTCTCTATGACACTTTCTCTTACTAGATTCTCTCTTCTCCGATCGATCTTCAATTTCAGTTCCAATTGAGAATTTGATCTGAACATTGTAATCCGCTTGCGAATTGAAGCTTCCGAAGCAATTTAATCAGTATAATCTTTTCAAATTTTGAATATGAATTGCTTAATGTTGAGAGGTGTTGATCGCGAACATGAAATGGAGAATTCTGGCTAGATCGTGAGATGTCCTAGGGTTTGAGACAGATGATTGCATAATTAAATTGTGGAATGTTATGCTATTGTTTCATCTTTCACGAGAGATATCATATATGTTCGTAATTGCTTAATTCTATCAAAATTTGTGAAATTTATTCTTTTGTTGGGGGAAATTGAACTTTAATAGCGGTCGCCATGCTAGATTGAGGTTTAATTTCTCATTGGAAGTGTAAATCACATAAACGAAGATAAGATATATGAGTGTGGAGTTCCTTTGCTTATTTGCTTTTGTTCGTGATCAGAGATATGGTTGCCATGCCAGTTAAAGGTCATTGAGTTATAAGAATCAAGTAAAGGAAGATTATCTGATGCTAGTTAGAGTATAGGAACTTAGGTCAGGCCTCGCCATGGGAGACCTAAGATTTTGCACGACTACAAGCTAGTGTTAGGTAGTCGAGTCATTGCGGTACTTAAATCTTCTTGCCTAGGCCTCGCCATGGGAAAGGAAAGATGTAAGGGAAAATAGAGAATATTATGGTCGACATGCCGAGTATTCTCTGGACTCCTAGGCAGCTAATGTCTCCTCCTAAAGTGTTTTGTATGGAGATGATAGCATAACACGAGTTTAATTAGGGATCAATTGATATTTGAACCCTGGGACATTTGTTTTAACCTTGTGACTTTCATTCTTGTGTTGTGTTGATAATTTGCTGCATTTGTTTTACACTTCTTTACTACCTCCTGGATTTTCTACTCGAACTTAATTTTCCTTCTGATCTGGTCACAAACAGAGCAACTTTAATCGAATTTCTTGAACCATCCCGTTCCCTGTGGATACGATACCTTACTCATTGCTACTACATTAGTTTAGGGTTAAAATTACAAAGTACGCGACACCCTTGTCATAATGTTATGTCAACTATAATTTCATTTTGCTTTTCACAAACTTCACTTTGCATCTCAAAAATGAACTCATCCAAAACACAGCACTCAACTACGTTTTTAATTTCTGACAAAATCATGAAATCTTCTTCATCCAATTATATATTCTCTATTTCTTTTTCACAAACATTCAATTCATTTATACAAATGAAATCATGTTTAACATTTTCATCCACCACATGCATGGAACAGTCTATCGCTCTAATTACAAAACAGGACTCCACATGCATAGGATGTTTCATAGCATAGTTAACATAAAAAACAACTTACTTATTGTTAATTCGAAATGTTGCCGTTTTTCTTCTTACTCCTATCAAGGCGTCACAAGTAGCAAGGAAAGGTTGACCAAAGCTAAGAGGCACCTTAGGGTCTTTCTCTATGTCTAGCACAATAAAATCCACAGGTAACGTGAATTTGTCTGTCATTACAAGAACATCCTCCACCATGCCCATAGGCTTCACGAATGATCTGTCAGCAACTTGCAATGTGACAGATACAGGACGATTTCTTCCACTCAACCCCACATTTATCGCAATTGAGAGAAACATTAGGTTAATTCCAGCACCAAGATCACATAGTGCTTTCCCAAAGTATCTTGAGCCAATCCTACAAGGAATGGTGCAACTGCCAGGATCCTTCAATTTAGGAGGTAAATTGTGCACCGCCCAAGCCTGACTACAATCTGTGAGCATCATTAGAGCTTCGCATTAAAGAATTTGCTCCTTGTTGGAAATGAGATCCTTGAGGGACTTTGCGTATTTAGGAACTGCACTCACCAAATCCAACAACGGTGACTTGTTTCACCACGTTCAAGAATCGATCAAATTGTGGCCCTCTCTTTGGTGGTGGTTTCACTCTTTCTGGAAATGGAGGAGAAGTAGCGTATTCTGGAAAATTGTAAAGACTTGCTGGTCCTCTAAACTTTTTGGTCACCTCCTTTCCTTCATTGTCCTGCACCTTCTCATTGTCTGGTACCATGGCCTCATGAGCACACTCTTTCTCAAGCCCAACTACATCCTTATTTTCAATTTCATTTGTGTCACCTCCTGTAGTGGTGGCTTTTTGCAGTTGCATTCCAATCTGCAAGGTGATGGCATTACAAACCTCTTTGCCCTTGGGATTCGGAACAGTATCACTTGAAAGAGATCCATTGGGCCTATGATTCACTACATTAGCAAGTTGCCCCAACTGCATTTCTATGTTTTTGATTGATGCATCATGGTGTTTGAGACTAGTTTCTAGCCCTGCAAACCGTTGTTTACCCTTGTCTAACTTGTCCATAATACGGTGGAACATGTCTTTCATTGACGGCTTCCTTGGCTCTTGTACATTCGGCTGAGAATCAAACCCTGGAGATGGATTGAAGTCATTATTTTATCATTGCCTTGAAAATATTGGCCTCCCTGGTTTTGATTTTGTTGTCCCCAGTTGCTTTTGCCACCACCATAAGGTCTATTACCACCTGAGTAATTTCCAAAGCATTGTGGCTTATTGTAGTTTTTGACATAATGCAATGACTCTGTAGTAATAGCACACTCGTCTGTGTGATGCTCTCTCTTGCACAAACCACAATAGAGTACTAGAGCTTTGTGATACGATCCAAGACCCGAATGAATTTTAGGAGCGTAAACCCAAGATCAATTGAGGAATAATTTGAATTAGAAACAAGAACACATAAGGAGGTAGCCCCCAATTCAATAAATGAATAAAAAACGTACCTATCAATTGTTAGGAACAAACACCCTAAGAAGACTTGCCCTTAGAACCTTTGTTATCAAAATTCCAAACCAATCAACACCCTTGATTGAAATAGAATCGATTGTTCTTCGCAAAGAAACAAAGAAAGTTTTAAACCAAACTCACAAAATTTCAAATATCTAAAGTCTGCAAATAATGTACATGAGTTAGCCTTTTTAGGCTTCAAAACCCTAATGGAAAAAGTAATCAAAAATTAAAAAATAACGTTCAGCGAAGGTTTCGGATGGTAGTTTCGGACATTGAGATCGTCCGAACCCATTTGACTAAAAACATATAAAATCTGTTCGCGACAGTTTCGGACGGCCAAAACTCAGCTGGAGCGTCCGATCCTAAGTTTTGGACGGTCGAAACTCCCCTGCAGCGTCCGAACCTAAACTTTTGAGGTTCATCATTTTCTTCAACATTTCAGACGGTAGTTTTGGACCCCTGTGGTTGTCCAAACCTAACTTTCGGACGGCCGAAAGTTTCCTGAGGCTTCCGAACCTTTCTTTTTGTCATCTCTTCTTCCTTTCAATGCCTCATTTTGATCCACCATGATATTTAACTCCATTCTAGACACTTCCAAACAAGAGATGATTGTTGCATCCTCCTCATAAACTTCACGAACAAGTTCACGCTCAAATATGTCCTTGATCAACGCGTGTAGTGCACTCCTCATACGCTTAGTCCTCGGACGCGTCAAAGGTCCTCCAACTCCTTGCAATGGATCATCCACAAAGCTTCTTGGGTTAGCTTCCTCATCATTCCCCCTTCCTTAAGAGGATTCGTCCTCGAATCTCCTAGGTCCTGCAAAGAAAGATCGCCAACATTAAACGTGCTTGAAATATTACCAAATTCACTAGGCAAATCAATAATACATGCATTATCATTAATTTTGGCTAAAACTTGGAATGGACCTTCTCCCCTTTGTTGATGCTTTGATTTCCGTTGATGCGGAAATCGTTCTTTGCGCATATGAACCCACACCCAATATCCGGGTTCAAAAGAAACCTTGATTCTCCCCTGACTTGCTCTCTTAGCAACTTGTTCATTTCGACGCTCAATGTTTGCTCGAACCTTGGCATGCATTTCCTTGATGTGATCCGCCTTCTTCTTACCATCTAAATCTAAAATGTGACTAGTAGAAATAGACAATACATCTAAAGGCGTTCGTGGATTAAACCCATAAACCACTTCAAACGGAGAATAAGATGTAGTGGAATGCATGGCCCTATTATATGCAAATTTTACATGTGGCAAACATTTTTCCCAACTTTTCAAATTTTTCTGAATTAAAGCTCGAAGAAATGTTGTTAGTGTTCGTTTAACAACTTCAGTTTGCCCATCCGTTTGTGGATGTGCAGCTATGGAAAACAACAACTTCGTGCCTAACCTAGACCATAATGTGCGCCAAAAATGACTCAAAAACTTGACATCCCGATCACTAACTATAGTCTTTGGAATACCATGCAATCTGACTATTTCACGAAAGAACAATTCAGCAATATGCGATGCATCATTAGTCTTATTACATGCTATAAAATGCGCCATTTTGCTAAAGCGATCGACTACCACAAAGATGCTATCATGACCCGACTGTGTCTTTGGCAACCCTAAATCAAAATCCATCGATATGTCGACCCATGGATGACTAGGAACGAGTAATGGGGTATAAAAACCGTAAGGCATGACCTTGGACTTTGCTTGACGACATGAGATACATTTTGCACAAAACTTTTGAACATCATTTCGCATTTTAGGCCAATAAAAATGTTCATGCAGTATGTCTAGTGTCTTTGTAATATCAAAATGCCCCACAATGTGCCTCCCTAACAAGCAATTCACGATAAGAACTCTTAGGCACGCACAAATTTCCTTTCTTAAAAAGAAATCCATCATGCTGAAAATAATCATTCCATGCAGTTTGTGAACATTCAGCAAAGATTTCACTAAAATCACTATCGCCCGCATACAACCCCTTAAGTAAATCAAATCCCGACAACTTCGACTGCAAGAAAGTAAGAAGCACGTACCTTCGTGACAAAGCATCTGCCACTACATGTTCCTTACCCTTTTTGTGCTTGATGACGTAAGGAAAAGATTCAATGAATTCCATCCACCTAGCATGTCTTCGGTGCAGCTTCCCTTGAGACTTCAAATGCTTGAGTGGTTCATGATCGGAGTGGATAACGAACTCCTTTGGCCACAAATAATGTTGCCAAGTATGCAACGCCCTCACAAGAGCATAAAGCTCTTTGTCATACGTTGGATAGTTCAGGACAGCCCCATGCATTTTCTCGCTGAAATATGCTATCGGCTTCGAGTCCTGCATCAAAACAGCTCCAATCCCAAGTCCAGAGGCATCACATTGAACTTCAAAAACTTTATTGAAATCAGGCAACATTAATACAGGTGCTTGTGTGAGTTTGTCCTTCAACATGTTAATAGCCTTTTCATGCACTTTTTTCCATTTAAATACAGCATGCTTTTTAACAAGATCATTCAATGTTGCGGCAATAGTGTTAGAATTTTTCACAAACCTTCGATAAAAGCCAGCCAAACCATGAAAGCTCCGGACCTCACAGGCATTATTTGGTGTAGGCCACTCCTTGATTGCCCTAACCTTCTCTTCATCTATCTTAATGCCGTTAGCACTCACAACAAAACCATGAAAAACAATAGAATCCATACAAAAAGAACATTTCTTCAAATTAGCATATAATTTATGTTCTCTTAACACAATGAAAACTTCTCTTAAATGCAACACATGTTCATCTAATGACTTACTATAAATTAATATGTCCTCGAAATAAATAACAACAAACTTCCCTATGAAAGATCTCAAAACATGGTTCATTAATCTCATGAACGTACTAGGCGCATTTGTCAAACCAAAAGGCATGACAAGCCACTCATATAAACCAAATTTTGTTTTGAAAGCGGTTTTCCACTCATCTCCCTCTTTCATGCGAATTTGGAAATATCCACTTTTCAAATCGACCTTAGAAAATATGCATGCACCATGCAACTCATCCAACATGTCATCAAGTAGAGGAATAGGATGATGATACTTTACCGTAATTTTGTTGACGGCTCGGCAGTCCATACACATCCTCCAACTCGCGTCCTTCTTGGGCTCCAAAATGACGGGCACCACACATGGACTAAGACTTTCTCTCACAGCCCCCTTTTGCAATAGCTTCTCCACTTGAGCTTGAATCTCCTTGGACTCATTCAGATTAGCTCGATAGGCTGGACTGTTTGGTATAGAAGCATCGGGAATGAAATCGATTTGGTGCTCTATCCCCTGCAATGGTGGAAGTCCCGCAGGCAACTCCTCGGGAAAAAACATCCTCGTACTCCTGCAATAAAAACACCACTTCTCGAGGCAAAAGATCAAGCATCTTAGCATCAATCAAAAACACATCTTTATACAATAAAAGAAATACACACTCTCCCTCACTCAATGTTTCTTTTATCTCTCTTTTTGTTGCAAAAACACTCAATTTCTGTTTTCTATTTTCTGATTTTTCTTCCTCACTTTTGATGATTTCCCCTCGGCTTTTCCTCTCACTTGATTTGCCTTTTTCTTTCTTTTCAAAATCTTTTACAATTCGAACTTGATCTTCATGTGCCTCCCAAGGTTTCAATGGCACCAATGTATGCCTTCGATTATTCATCTCCAATGGGTACTTATTAGTGTACCTATCATACACTACCTTTCGATCAAACTACTAAGGACGCCCCAAAAGAATATGGGCAGCTTGCATAGGCACCACATCACACATCACTACATCCTTATACCGACCTATCACAAACTCAACTTTTACTTGTTTGGTCACCTTGGCCTCCCCATTAGTACTCAACCACTTTAATCTATAGGGTTTTGGATGCTTAAGCGTTTTCAAACCTAACTTCTCTACCAACAATGTACTAGCTATGTTAGTACAACTCCCACTATCAATGATCAAGCTACACACCTTTCCTTGCACATGACACCTAGTATGAAAAATATTATCCCTTTGCACTAACTCTCCCTCTATCTTAGATTGGACATTTAAAACCCTTAAGTTAACTAGTGCCTCTCCCCCCATTGTTAACTCTTCCTCTCCATCACTCTCCTCACCCAATGGTATATCTTCCTTGTCATTGGAATGCTCACTTTCATACTCCCCATTAGGCAACAAGATCATGGTTCTTTTGTTAGGACATTGAGCTTGAATATGCCCTATCCCTTGGCATTTATAACACATAACGTCCCGACTCCTCCCAACTGCCTTCTCCTTAACCTTCTCCTTCCCGGTTCCCTATTTTTGTTCTACCTTAGGTTTGGAATCAACCTTTGCATTTCCGAATTTAGTGTTTGACACTGGCTTGCTATCCTTCCAAGAACACTTCCAAGTACACTTCCCCCTAGCCTTAACTATCCTCTCAACTTTCAAGGCCTTATGCAACAATTCTTCCACGTCAACATATTGTTGCAACTCTACCACATCCGCTATCTCCCTATTCAAACCCGCTACAAATCTACCCATAGTAAACTCAGGATCCTCCTCTATATTAGCCCGAATTAACGCAACCTCTATCTCCTAAAAATAATCTTCTACACTCTTATTACCCTGGGTCAAGGTTTGATGTTTTCTCACAACATCTCGTTGGTAATGGTTAGGAACAAATCTCTTCCTCATTATCCTCTTGACCTCCTCCCAAGTCCTAACTGGTCTCTCCCCATATCTCCTCCTATTGTGTACTAATTGGTCCCACCAAATTGAGGCATAATGGGTAAACTCTACAACCGCTAACTTCACCTTTTTCTCTTCCAAATAATTATGACAATCGAATACATGATCTACCCTCCTTTCCCACTCTAGGTAAACCTCGGGATCATTCTTTCCTTGAAATTCTGGAATCTTCATCTTAATGGACCCCATGTGATTGTCCCTTCTCCTATCATTCCTATCATTCCTACCATTCCTATCTCTACCCCATGTTCCCTCTTCTTCCCCCTCCGACTCTTCCACATAATTTCCCCCCTCAAACAATGGATTTCTATCCACTCTCTCCCTAGTTGGTTGTTCAATGGATTCCAAGAAGTTAAGCCGAAGATTGATTTTATCAAATTGGTCTTGAATGGTTTTAAAGACAGTTTCAATGTTAATAGAAGGACTACTTGTTCCCTCCCCACTCATGATGAATTTAGGAATAATAAATTTATCCTTACCACTCCCTAAGTGTTTACACTCACGCTCGTGTATCACTCAAAAGATTGAAACTCTCTCTCAACTTCCTTTACAAGTTCTTTGGGTTGAACAAACCAATCATACACCAACCAAGAATTCAATTGACTAAGAATGTTGAAAGAAATATAAAAAACTCTAAGGAACAGGAATGAGTACAAAAGCTCTTCAACAATGGAATGAAAAGTAGGCAACAGGAATCAAAATGTTACCCAATACCACAATAAAGGCTCACAACCTTTAAGAAAAGACAATAAGACAATGGTTCACAATGATATGACACAAAGTTTGCTTTGAATCACAACAATTTCAGCAAAGACAATATTCACTCGTCCCACAAGTTCAACACACTGAAATATGATTGAAAAACAAGTAATTTCCAAACCCAACAAAAACTAAGCAATAAACCAATTTGACTTAGTGCAGCAATTTCCATAGATATGTATTGAAAAGAAATTTCTGCACACTTTTGCAATTCAACAAATGCCACAAATTTGCTAAGGGAACAAGTTGAGAATGTTACCTTGAAATACTCAAACTAAAACTTAAATATCAAAACTCAAATTGGCCTTCTTTTCTCTTTTTTTTCTTAACGTTTCTGCAACTTTTTTTTTCTGCAGTTTTTTTTAATCAAATTTTCTGCACTTTTTTTTTCAAGTTTCTTCTTGGCCACAATCTGCAACAATGATAAGAAGAACACAACACCAAACAATGGAATCAACAATGCAACAATGACACAATATATCACATTCATAATAAACAATCAAAGATGCAATTCTTTGATGGAAAAATTCCCCAATTTGGCTTTGATACCAAACTGATAAGATCCAAGACCCGAATGAATTTTAGGAGCGTAAACCTAAGATCAATTGAGGAATAATTTGAATTAGAAACAATAACATATAAGGAGGTAGCCCCCAATTCAATAAATGAATCAAAAACATACCTATCAATTGTTATGAACAAACACACTAAGAAGACTTGCCCTTAGAACCTTTGTTATCAAAATTCCAAGCCAATCAACACCCTTGATTGAAATAGAATCGATTGTTCTTCACAAAGAAACCAAGAAAGTTTTAAAAAAAACTCACAAAAATTTCAAATATACAAAGTCTGCAAATAACGTACATGAGTTAGCCTTTTATAGGCTCCAAAACCCTAATGGAAAAAGTCAACAAAAATTCAAAAATAACGTTCAACGAAGGTTTTGGATGGTAGTTTTGGACTCTGAGATCGTCCGAACCCATTTGACTAAAAACATATAAAATCTAGTCGCGACAGTTTCGGACGGCCGAAACTCAGCGGGAGCATCCGAACCTAAACTTCTGAGGCTCATCATTTTCTTCAATATTTCGGACGGTAGTTTCGGACCCCTGTGGTCATCCGAACCAACTTTCGGATGGCCGAAAGTTTGCTGAGGCGTGCGAACCTTTCTTTTTGTCATCTCTTCTTCCTTTTAATGCCTCATTTTGATCCACCATGATATTTAAATCCATTATAGACACTTCCAAACAAGAGATAATTGTTGCGTCCTCCTCACAAACTTCACGAACAAGTTCACGCTCAAATATGTCCTTGATCAACGCGTGTAGTGCACTCCTCGTACGCTTAGTCCTCGAATGCGTCAAAGGTCCTCCAACTCCTTGCAATGGATCATCTACAAAGCTTCTTGAGTTAGCTTCTTCATCACTTTGGCTTGTATGGCCTTCAGTGTTTGAACTTGTTTTTTATGGGCTTCTAATTAGCACTTAGTGATATTTCATCATCAAGGTCCAGAACACCTCTTTGCATCCTACTGTGTGGCTTTCTAGTCTCAGGGAAAAGATATTCATCTTTAGCAATTTTGTCAAAAAGCTCCCTAACTCTGGAATGTTTTTATCTTTCAAGGCTCTATTGGCACAAGCCTTAACCATTATGTCCCTTAAAGAAAGTGTTCAGTTCTCTGATTTCAACAAGATCATGGTTTGGACATTGTCTCATCAAATCATTAAAATGCTCCCAAGCTTCACGAAATGTCTCACCCTCATGTTGTTGAAAATTCATTATGTCCATTCTCATTTTCTCAAATTTGGCAGGTGGAAAGTACTTTGCCAAAAATTTCTTTTGGAGTTCATCAAAAGATGTCACAGTATTCATACCTCTAATAGACTTGAACTAGTGCTTTGCCTTGCCTCTCAAAGATAGAGGAAAAAGAATTCTATGAACGTCACTCCGAGGCACTCTCTGAAGCTTAAATGTACTGCAAAGTCCCAAGAACCAGTCCAAGTGCTCATTTGGATCTTCATTATCCAATCCTTGAAAGAATTGCCCCTGGGTGATCATAGATACTATCTATGTAGGAATATGATATCTCTCCACATCAATATCTTGTTGGTTAGAACCATTCTCGAAGTTGATGGCATAGTGGTCACCAAATCTTGGTGGTCTTGCCCCTGGATTAGCAATTCTTTTCTCTCTCAATAGATTCCTCAAGGTTCTCGTCAACTGTAGATCAAGTTGATATTCTGGTTACCCTGCAGATCTAAGAGATTTGGGCATACACCACCAATGATCCTGTGGAAATCACTCACAAACAAAAAGAAGTGTCTGATAGTGGAGAAACACAACAAATAGAGTAACAAGAATGTAAAATATAGACATACGAATACAGAACAAAAAGGTAACAAAACAAGTAAATTAAGAAAACGTGCCTTCCCCTGCAGCGGCGCCAAAAATTGATGCGTTTAGTCGGCGTATATTCACCAATTTATCCCTACCACTCGTGTAATCATGGTGAGAGGGTTTCGTTCCTCAGGGAAGGGGGCGATTTCCAGAATTCAAGATTTTGGCAAAAAAATGAAATTATAGGAACAAGTGCTAACAACTACAAGAATAGCGTAATAAGCAGTACAAAAATAACAAGAACAACTAATAATATGTGAATCAAGTTTAGAGCAGATGTCCTAGGATCCTTGCACCGGTTGAATAAATATCAGACAACTCACGCTATGCAATTGACAACATGCAAAACTAGAGGAGATCTAAGTTGCCTAGAAGCCTAGCCTGTATGATACGGATGTCGAGGCTTAGGATCCTAGACACACGATACTCGCAACCTTTGGACCGTTGTTAGCTTAAATCCACGAACAATAATTCAACATCAACTGCGGAAAACAAGATTAGCACAAAAACAATAATGCGGAAGTGAAATCAAGGGAAGGCGAGAAGATTGGATATTAACCAATCGAACCCCCGCGTCTATATCAAACAATTAATCTAGTTCATGTAAATCATGAAACGAAACTAAAAGGTTTGAGGTGTTCTTGAAATCAAGAACGAGTTGGCTCGCCTAGAAGTCTTAGCTAAAGGCTTGCGGGTCAATGAACTTCAACTAAACTTAATTGAAAATTCAAGGTTTGTAAACACAAAGTGCTTGACGAAATTAGCAAAGCTAACATTCTTAATTCATTCAATACCTAAAAAACATTAACGGTCTTTCCTTTAAATAGGAATAATTTTGACCAAGACAAATAGGAAACCCTAATGAAAGCCAATTACAACTTGACTTCTTAACTAACTAATTAACTAACTAGTTTCCTAATCTAACAACAAGCAAAACACAGTTTTGCTTCTTAATATAAGACACAGACAAGCTCTTAAATTCTAGTAGATTAATTTCCTTAATTTTCCTAAAAATTAGGAGATTACTTTCCTAATTATCATGCAAGATAATTGGGCCAAGTAATTGACATAAAAACGAAAATTCAAGCCCATAATTAAATATTAATGAACTTAATTATTACAACTCAAAATAAACCCTAATTACTTCAAAATGGCGTGAATCCAAGATGTGAAAGTCCAAGCACGCCATCTTGGTCTTCAATGTATTCCATGAACACTTCTTCAAGGTGGAATTTCCTTAAGCACCAATATAGAACTCCTAGGAACTTCTTCAATAATTGTTATGCAAGAAATGTTCCAAACAACTTCATGTTGAGATGGTGATGGTGATGACGTCAAGTGTTCTCCAAATTTGTCCAAGTCTTCACAATGTGTCGCCAATAATGCATGCAAGGCGGGTTTCATCCTCTTGCTCCCTGATATTGTCATTGGTCCATCAGGATTCTCCAATGGATCATGTGAAGCCAACTTTGGCACCATGGACATAGGCAAATTGCTATCATTCCATCCCTCTTCGAAAGGATTCGTCCTCGAATCACCTACATCATACAAAGATAAATCATAAACATTAAATGTAGATGACACATTGCCATACTCACTTGGAAGCTGAATCTTATAAGCATTATCGCCAATCCTTTCTGATGCGAATGGTTGGCCGAGGCTCTAGCTCCTGGACCAAATTCGATCTCCACAATGTAGGACCGTGCTGCACAAAGGTTATTCCAAGACAAACAAACAACAAGAACTCACAGATGAAGATTCAAGGGAAAAACGCAAAGTGTTGAAGTTAATCAAACCCCACGCTTTAATACAAATGAACTCAATTTAACCTATGGTGAAGTCACCTATAGGTTATGCTAAAGGCAAGCTTCTACAATGGACAATTAAATAATTCTCCAAGGCTTGGACAACACAAAGTGTTAATCACAATTTTTAGCAAGCTAAAAATCTCGAAATTCTTCTTCTTTCTTATTGAATAAAAAACGTTATTGACCCCCTTTAAATAAAGGTTTAAAGTCGGTCATACAAAACCCTACTAGTTGCAAAACACAACTTGACTTCTTAGCTAACTAACTAACTAACTAATCCTTTTCCAAAAAGGAATAGATAAAACGGTTTTAAGAGGAAGCAAAACACGTTTTTGCTACCTTTGTTTCCTAAACTTATACTTGCCATTATCATGCAAGATAATTGGGCCAAGCAACTTATTAATGAATTAATTAAAGCCCACATTAAGAGTTTTGAACTTAGTTAATAAGCAGCAAAGTAAAACCCTAAAATTACTTAAGGGCGTGATCCAAATGAAAGCCCAAGTACACGCCTTGCCATTGAACTTCAACTCGGCCATGGAATATTTCTTCAAGGTGGAATTTCCTTAAGCTCCAATGTAGAACTTTTAGAAACTTTATCATGAATGATTATTGAAGAAACATGCCAAAGAACTCCATGTTGAGATGGATTGCAAGTCTCGGCCTCCAAGTCTTCGAAGTGTGATGACAACAAAGTGTGCAAAGCTTCTTTCATCCTTTTGCTCCTTGATCTTGTCATTGGTCTATCAAGATTCTTCAAAGGATCATGTAAGCTCAGTTTTGGCACCAAGGATGTGGATGGATTGCTATCATTCCCTCCCTCCTCGAAAAGATTCGTCCTCGAATCACCTACATCAAACAAAGATAAATCAGAAACATTGAATGTAGATGAAATATTACCATACTCACTTGGAAGCTCGACTTTCTAAGCATTATCTCCTATCCTTTCCAAAACACGAAAAGGACCATCTCCTCTTGGATGAAGTTTAGATTTCCTCTTTTCAGGAAACCTTTCCTTCCTCAAGTGAATCCAAACCCAATCCCAAGGTTCAAGAATCACTCTCTTCCTTCCTTTATTGGCTTGCTTGGCATATTGTTCATTACGCCTTTCTATGGTATTTCGAACCCTTTCATGTAACCCCTTAATAAATTCAACTTTCTTTTTACTTTCAACATTAACAAACTCATTAATAGGCAAAGGCAAAATATCAAGTGGAGTCAAAGGATTGAACCCATATACAATCTCAAAAGGTGAACAAGATGTCAAACTATGAAAAGTCCTATTATATGCAAACTCAATATGTGGAAGACAACTTTCCCAATTCTTTAAGTTTCTTTGGATGATAGCTCGAAGTAAGGTAGATAAAGTGCGGTTAACTACTTCAGTTTGTCCATCAGTTTGTGATTGTGCAACAGTAGAAAACAACAATTTAGTGCCTAACTTATTCCATAAAGTACGCCAAAAGTGAGACAAGAATTTAACATCCCTATCACTAACAATACTTTGTGGAATGCCATGCAATCTAACAATTTCCTTAAAGAACAAATCAGCAATATGTGTAGCATCATTAGTTTTGGAACATGCAATAAAATGTGCCATTTTACTAAATCGATCCACTACTACAAATATGATATCTTTACCATTGCGTGATCTAGGCAATCCAAGAACAAAATCCATAGAAATATCAACCCAAGGATGACTAGGGAGAGGCAAAGATGTATACAATCCATGAGGCAATATTTTCGATTTGGCTTGTTTACACACAATACATTTATCACAAACACTTTTCACATCTTTAATCATGTTAGGCCAATAAAAGTTTTCATTCAAAACAGTAAGTGTTTTAGCAGTACCAAAATGCCCCATCAACCCTCCCCCATGGGTTTCCTTAACAAGCAATTCACGAATGGAACAAAGGGGTATGCACAATTTATCCTTTCGAAACAAGAAACCATCATGCAAGTAGTAGTCACCATTCTGCTTTGAAACACAATCATTATAGGCGAATTAAAATCATGATCATCTTTGTACAAATCTTTTATCAACTCAAATCCAAGTAACTTAGCATGCATATAGGTGAATAATGAATAACGCCTAGATAATGCATCAGCTACAATGTTTTCTTGACCAGATTTATACTTAATCACATATGGAAAAGTTTCAATAATTTCTAACCATTTAGCATGCCTCTTATTCAATTTACCTTGAGTTTTCAAGAATTTAAGGCTTTCATGATCAGAATGAATTATAAACTCTTTAGGCCATAAGTAATGTTGCCAAACCTGTAATGACCTTACCAAAGCATACAACTCCTTGTCATAAGTTGCATACTTTAAAGCTGCCCCATTAAGCTTTTCACTAAAGTAAGCCACGGGTCTTGATTCCTGCGTCAAAACAGCACCAATACCAATCCCGGAGGCATCACAGTGTATCTCAAAAGTTTTATGAAAATTAGGCAATGCAAGTAAAGGGGCGTGAGTCAACATATACTTTAATTTAGTGAAGGCGTTTTCATGCTCCTCTTTCCATTCAAAAGCAATGTTCTTTTTAACAAGTTCATTCAAAGGTGCAGCTATAGAACTAAAATCTTTAACAAACCTTCTATAAAAACTTGCTAAGCCATGAAAACTCCTAACTTCACTAGCATTTTTAGGTCTCGGCCACTCCTCTATGGCCTTGACTTTTGACTCATCAACAGAAATACCTTGAGAACTAACAACATAACCCAAAAAGACAATTGATTCCATACAAAAAGAACACTTTTTAATGTTAGCATACAATCGGTTCTCACGTAATATAACAAACACTTGTGTTAAATGTTCAACATGCTCATCAAGTGATTTTCTATAAATAAGGATGTCATCAAAATAGACCACAACAAATTTACCAATGAAAGACCGAAATACGTGATTCATTAGCCTCATAAAAGTACTAGGTGCATTAGTTAGACCAAAAGGCATGACTAACCATTCATACAAACCATACTTTGTTTTAAAGGCTGTTTTCCATTCATCACCTTCTTTCATTCTAATTTGATAGTAGCCACTTTTTAAATCAATCTTGGTGAAAATACACGAACCATACAATTCATCAAGCATATCATCTAATCTAGGAATTGGATGTCTATACTTAATGGTGATTTTGTTTATGGCACTATAATCAACACACATTCTCCAAGATTCATCCTTTTTAGGTACTAAAATTACTGGAACAGAACAAGGACTTAGAGATTCACGCAAAATACCTTTGTCAAGGAGTTCATCCACTTGACGTTGAATCTCATTTGTTTCCTCAGGATTTGCTCTATATGCTGGACGATTTGGGATTTGCGCTCCAGGTATGAAATCAATTTGATGTTCAATACCTCGAATAGGTGGAAACCCTATTGGTAAGTCCTCGGGAAACACATCAGTAAATTCCTGAAAAAGAGATAAAACAACACTAGGCAAAGAAGCAAGGTGATCACTATCAACAATAAGTACAAAATCCTTGCGGATCATCAAGTACAATGATTGCCTTTCTAGTATTGCTCTCTTAACCCCACTCTTAGAAGCAAAATAACAAGATTTAGAAGAAACACTATTTCGGCTATTACAAGATTTAGAATCAATGCTTCGGCCTACACTAGTTACATTCTTTTTATCTTCTTGTTCTTTCTTTTCCTTTGCTTCCATCTCACGGCAAGATTGTACAATCCGTGATTGATCTTCAAAAGCTTGGCTTGGACTCAATGCCCTAAGGTTGTACTTTCGGCCATGATAATCAAAAGAATAATAATTCTTCTTTGCATGATATGTAACATCTCGATCAAATTGCCATGGACGACCAAGTAAAATATGACTAGCTTCCATTGGTACAACATCACACACAATATCATCAACATACTTTCCAATGGTCATAGAAAATTTAACTTGTTTAGTCACTTTACTCTCGGCAGTGTTATTAAGCCATTGAAGCTTATATGGATTTGGATGTTTCATGCAAGTCAAGTTTAGCTTCTTAACAAATAATGTGCTTGCCACATTTGTACAACTACCACTATCAACAATCACACTACAAATCTTACCTTGAACCATGCATCGAGTGTGAAATATGTTTTCTTTTTGAGACACATCATCTTCAACTAGTGGTTGTGCACTCAAGGCTCGGCGAGTAACTAAAGAGAATTCGCCAACGTCATATGTAGTAAGATATTCACTATCTTCATCACTTTGGTACTTCTCTTCAAGTGGTGGCATGTCGGCACATTCTTCATCACTTTCAACCTCTCCATTATCACGAATTATCATCATTTTTCTGGTTGGGCAGTCGGTTTGATAATGGCCATAACCTCGACAATTATAACATCTAATGTCCCTCAATCTCTCATTCGGTTTGGGCGTTGCTTTGGCTGAAGATTCAGCAAGTTGGCGGACTGTTTTGGGAACATTATTTGAAGTGTTTGAAGGCTGGTTTGGGGTGAAAACTTTCGGCTTTGTTGGAAATTCGGCTTTTGATCTCTCCTCCAAGGCGGCAATGGTTGTTGGAAATTTCGCCCTTTACCCTTCATATGCTTCTCAATTTTGATAGCTTTGTGAACAATTTAATTAAGATCAATGTAACTTTGAAGGTCAACTTGATAAGCCAATTCGGAATTCATACCTCTAAGGAACTTCTCAATGGTTGTGTCCGGGTCTTCATGAATATTGGCCTTTATCATCAATGCCTCCATCTCATGATAGTAATCTTCAACTGTTCGGCTACCTTGCACAAGGGTATGTAACTTTCGGTTGAGCTCTCTATTATAATGTGAGGGAACATACTTCTTCCTCATGATTGCTTTCATTTGATTCCAAGTCTTTATTGGCCTTTCACCATCTTGTCGTCTAGAGCGAACAACTTCATCCCACCAAAGGCTAGCATAATCTTTAAGGTGCATAAAAGCAAGTCGGTATTGCTTTTTTCTCAGGGACATCATTACCTTCAAAGAAGTGTTCTAAATCTCGAACCCAATCAAAGAAAGCTTCAGGATCTGATTTGCCATGAAAGGTAGAGATGGTGAGTTTAACAGAATCAATGGAAACTTTAGACTTTTCACCGTTAGAAGAGCTCGTGTACTCATCCTCCTTTTCCTCATCATTATCATCATCGGTCTCATCATGATCTTCAAACTTAAGCTTCGTCGATGTGGAGCTTTTAGTTGCCAACTCCAAATTATCAAGTCGGAGATTGATCTTTTGCAACATACCAAAAAGGACTTCATTAGCAAACTTTTGCTCGGCTTGAGTTATAGGTTTATCAGTTTTTTATTCCTCCATTTGTACCTGCAACTTATTAAAGAAAACACAAGAATATATATATATATACCTCTCAGGTTCCTCACTATTGGATAGTAGGTACTCTCCACTCTATTTAGGTAGTGTTCTCTCTTGTTTATCCTAGCTAACACTCTCAAGTAATGAATGTGTTGGGATTATTAAGACTCACCAAGTTCAATTACTTTAATAGCAAGTCTCAATCAACAAGTTCCACACAAAACTTTCAGAAGAAAAATCAAGAGAGTTAAACAAAGAAATCACGTCACAAGAGGTTTAAGAACACGTGTGGGTTATAACAGATTTTCCACCAGAAAATAAGAAATTCAGAAAATAGACTCAAAGATGAATAGAACGCAATTTGAATCACTTAATTGCGAGTTATATTGAGAAAGTTATGGCACTTTTAATCCAAGGTGGTTTTTCAAGTAACAACTTAAGAACAATGTGTTCTTCAAAATAAAATAAATTAAATAACAGAAATAAAATAAATAAAGTCTGAATTCTAAATTTATATATTTTTTTGTTCTTTTCTCTTTTTTTTAAATCGGTCACACTTTTTTTTTTGTTCGGACAAGATTCTAGTGCAAAACAAAAAGTTTAAGGTTTGAACACAAACCTTGGACAAAAAAAAGAGACTAGGTTCGGACAAGAACCTTAAATGATACTAGGTTCAAGGTTTTAAGACAAGAACCTAGTACAAAGTACTTAGGTTTAAGGTTTGAAGACAACAACCTAGGATTAGGGTTTAAGGATGTTTTGTCTTTTTGTTTTAACCTTAACAACCTTAAAATTTTCAAACTTTAATATCTCACCAAGGAAAAAAAATTTGCATGTGCCACTTTCACAAAATATTCAAGATTTTCAACAAGGATCAAGAATATGGTTCAAGATTCAAATTTGGACACTCTTGAATTTTCAAGAAAATCATGAAGTTCAAGAAAGTGTTCAAGAACTTATCTTTTTCAAGTTTGATAAAAGTTTGATCAAAACACACTATATCAAGAATGAGATAAAGAAACTAACACAAAAGAAAGTTCAATAAACGGATAAGAAATGAGCAACTTATGATAACTTGACCAAGAAAACCCTAGTTGAGAAAAACCCTAGTTTGACACAAAAACCCTAGCAATGCTTTGACGTGAAAACAGCAAGGAAAACTCAAGAATTCCACACTATGATGATGAACAAAACAATGCAGAACTTACACACGAAAAACAGCAAGAAAACGCAATAAGAAACAACTCACGAAGATCACAAAAACCCAAAACACAAAAAGGAGCAATTTCGGGCAGATTTGATGAACAATTTGGAATGCGATTTTGACGAAATTAATGGGTGATTCTAATACGACCTAGGACAGCAAGAACGACACAAAATAGCAGCAAGAAAGATGCATGAAAAACTGCAGAATTTGACGCAATAAAACGGCAGAAAAGAGACGCACAAAAACAGAAAAATCGCGGAAGAGTTTAGACGGATTAACCTGAAATTTTTGGGCAACAACTTGTGCTTTGATACCAATTGATGCGAATGGTTGGCCGAGGCTCTAGCTCCTGGACCAAATTCGATCTCCACAATGTAGGACCGTGCTGCACAAAGGTTATTCCAATACACACAAACAACAAGAATTCACGGATGAAGATTCAAGGGAAAAACGCAAAGCATTGAAGTAAATCAAATCCCACACTTTAATACAAATGAACTCAATTTAACCTATGAAAATTCAATTAGTTAAACAAGTTAATTTGGCTGGCTCTTTAAATAAAGAACAATAGTGAAGTCACCTATAGGTTACGCTAAAGGCAAGCTTCTACAATGGACAATTAAATAATTCTCCAAGGCTTGGACAACACAAAGTGTTAATCACAATTTTTAGCAAGCTAAAAATCTCGAAATTCTTCTTCTTTCTTATTGAATAAAAAACGTTAATGACCCCTTTAAATAAAGGTTTAAAGTCGGTCATACAAAACCCTAGTAGTTGCAAAACACAACTTAACTTCTTAGATAACTAACTAACTAACTAATCCTTTTCCAAAAAAGAATAGATAAAACGGTTTTAAGAGGAAGCAAAACACGTTTTTGCTACCTTTGTTTCCTAAACTTATACTTGCCATTATCATGTAAGATAATTGGGCCAAGCAACTTATTAATGAATTAATTAAAGCCCACATTAAGTGTTTTGGACTTAATTAATAAACAACAAAGTAAAACCCTAAAATTACTTAAGGGCGTGATCCACATAAAAGCCCAAGTACACGCCTTGCCATTGGACTTCAACTCGGCCATGGAATATTTCTTCAAGGTGGAATTTCCTTAAGCTCCAATGTAGAACTTCTAGAAACTTCATCATGAATGATTATTGAAGAAACATGCCAAAGAACTCCATGTTGAGATGGATTGCAAGTCTCGGCCTCCAAGTTTTCAAAGTGTGATGACAACAAAGTGTGCAAAGCTTCTTTCATCCTTTTGCTCCTTGATCTTGTCATTGGTCCATCAAGATTCTTCAAAGGATCATGTAAGCTCAGTTTTGGCACCAAGGATGTGGATTGATTGCTGTCACTTTCCAAGACTCGAAAAGGACCATCTCCTCTTGGATGAAGCTTAGATTTCCTTTTATTGGGAAACCTCTCTTTCCTTAAGTGAATCCAAACAGTCACCCATTTCAAATATCACTTGCTTTCTACCCTTATTGGCTTGCTTAGAAACTTGTTCATTACACTTTTGAATATTATTTCGAACATTCTCATGTAACTCCTTCACAAAATCAATTTTCTTTTTACTTTCGACATTAACAAACTCATTAATAGAAAGAGGCAAAATATCAAGTGGAGTTAAAGGATTAAATCTGGTGATCAATTAGTAGAAATATGCAAAGTCCTATTATATGCAAACTCAATATGAGGTAAACAACTTTCCCAGTTCTTTAAGTTCTTTTAAATAATGGCACAAAACAAGGTAGATAAAGTGCGATTAACTAAAGTAGAAAACAACAACTTAGTGCCTAACTTATTCCATAAAGTACGCCAAAAGTGAGACAAGAATTTAACATCCCTATCACTAACAATACTTTGTAGAATGCCATGCAATCTAACAACTTCCTTGAAGAATAAATCAGCAATATGTGTAGCATCATTAGACTTAGAACATGCGATAAAGTGCGCGCGACATTTTGCTAAATCTATCAATTACAACAAAAATGCTATCATGACCATTGCGTGACCTAGGTAATAAAAGTACAAAATCCATAGAAATATCAATCCAATGATGACTAGGAATAGGCAAAGGTGTGTACAAACCATAAAGCATCACTTTCGATTTTGATTGTTTACACACAATGCATTTATTGACAAGCGTGTCGTTAACCTTGCAATTTTACCCCTAAACTAATGTAGAAGAAGTGAGTAGGGTATCGTATCCACAGGAAAGAGATTGGTTTCGAAAATTCTAAATTGTTCTGTTGAATGTCACAAGAATAATGAATTAAGAAATGACAATACTAATCTAAACAGAGAAATAAGGAATAAAGCAAAGACACAAATAAGAAGTGTTGTAAGATAGCAAGTAAGAAATCGATGTCTTAGCATTTAGGTGCCGGATGATTGTTCATTAAACTACTCATGCTATGCATTTGACGCATATTCAAACTCAGAGGAGACCAAAGCTGCCTAGGATTTTAGCTAAAAGTCAGCATGGCGATCGCACCTGATACGAACCTAGACCTTTATGGATTCTAAGAACACAATCCCAAGAACAATTTGAGGAATTAAACGATTAAAAAGATAAATAGAATGCAAGGAGACAGCCCCAAATTTAATGAATAAATTGAAATGTACCTATCAATTGTCACATAACAAACACCCTAAGAAGACTTGCCCTTAGAACCTTTCTTATCAAGAATCCCACACAATCAAACTCTTAATTGAATGGAATGGATTGTTCTTCACAAATAACACAAGAAAGTTTACAACTCTCAAAATTTCAATATTCAAAATAGTCTCAAAAAAGTACATAAGGGTGCTTTTTATAGGCTAGAAACCCTAAGGATTTAACGGCAACAAAAATTCGAAAACAAAACTGCAATTTTCCCAGACGTCGCGACATCGGTAGTCCCACGTCGCGACTTCAGGATTTATTCCCTTTATATAGAATTCTCAGAGAATTACGTTGTGCGACGTGGAAAGGGTCTGGACGTCGCGACGTCGGTACACATCACGACGTCTATGGTCGAAAGTCGCGACGTTGGTGATTTTCTTTGAGCTCCTCTTTTGCGTTTTCTCCACGACGCGACGTGGAACTCCATGGACGTCGCGACGTGGAGCTTTTTAAGCTCTTTGTCCATCTTGTTCAACACTTCTTGCTCCCAATGCCCCATTTCGATACACAACAACATTGTGCTCCATTTGTGATGTTTCCAAATATGAAATAAACGCTGCATCCTTGTCACGAACTTCATGAACTAATTCATGCTCAAAAACATCTTCAATCAATGAATGTATATGTATGGCTACTCTTATCTCTTTGGTTCTCCAATGCCTCAATTCATGATGACATTCTCCTACATTCTCCTTGAGGTTACCCATATTCTCACCAGCACCTCTTTCTACTCTCCTTAATGCCGTACTTTCCTAGGCCGAGGCCTAAGTTTGACGAATGAAAACTGCAACGTCTCAACTTAACAATAACACCAACTCTAGCATGCAAAACCTTAGATCTCCCATGGCGAGACCTGACCTAAGTTTCTAAGCCTTCGGTTAGTATTAAAAAGCCACTCCTTACTCTATTTTATGATTCAATGACCTCCGATCGGTTGGCGACCGCATCTCGGATCACAAACAACCAAATCAAGTAAAGAGACTCAATTATTAAACTTTTAGCCCTCATCTCATGCATTTCTCACTTGAATTGGTGAACCGAGCCTCAACCTAGCATGGCGACCACAATCAAGGTTCAATTCAATCCATGAAAGTGCAAAAATAATGAAACTTGACATTTTTCATTCGTTAAGAACAAGTATGAATTAATTCTTTAGTTACTTAGTCAATTGCATAGCATTTCCTTCATTTAATTACTCAAGCATCTGGTCCAAACCCTAAGACATCGTCAATTTAGCCACAAAATTCCATTCTCAACTCCAGATCATCAAATCGCAATGAAGAACAGTTTATTTTAATTAAATCGAAAAGATTTTACCAAATGAATTGCCTCGATTGCTTCGAATCCACCAAAGTCTTGTGAATTTACTCCTTAATTGAGTAGAAGCTTACAACGATCGGTCCAAATTCTCGATCTGAATTGAAAACGGAGAGAAACTTCTAGAGATAGAAAATTCTAGAAAGAGAAAGCTTCAAAGAGAAAATTCCCGCTCTCAAAATCAAAAGTCTGTTTACTATTCTCGAAATCCTGCAAAATGCTAACTAAATCCTCTATATATTGAGGTTACAAAACGTAATTAATACGCAAACGTAAAATGAGTATAAAACTACAAGAATGCCACTACGAGTATCAAACACAATGTTTACGATAACTTGTGCATAAGTGTGAACCTACCCTCTGGGCCTTGAAATTTCGTGCGCCTTCACCAGCCTCCCCGCGCCTTCAAGCCATCAGCTCTCACGCCTTCCGCAGCCTTTACACGCCTTTGAGCCGCTGTCCACCACGCCTTCGCCATTCCCTGCACAAGAGATCCAACAACCAACACTTAGAAAAATTTCCAACCACAAACGCATGTTGCTTCATAGCAGCAAAGAGGTGTTTTTATGGCGAGGTCTCGCGGCGAGACCTCGCCATTTGTGCATGAGAGTGGCGAGGTCTCGACGTGCAATTGTGGTGGTGGCGAGGTCTCGCGGCGAGACCACGCCTTGTATTTTTGTGCGAATGAGTGAAGTAAGGCTGTGAGATGTGGGTGAGTTCGTGTTGTTAGTGTGTGTACAAGTTAAGGTCAAGGAAATGTGATGAAGAGTGAAAGAAAAATGTGTGAAGTGAATGTTAAGTGCTGAATGAAATAATGTGTAAAAAGCATGAGTGAAATGTGAGTGTCTGGAATGTGAGAGCTCGCTGCACATCCATGCGGTGAGGTGAGTGTGTGCACATTAATGCGACAAGGTGGGTGTGTGCAAGAGCTCGCCGCACAAGTTGTGCGGCGAGGTGAGAACAGTGTGTGAGCTCGCCGGACAAGCTGTGCGGCGAGGTGTGCTTGGTGTGTGAGCTCGCCGCACAAGCTATGCGGCGAGGTGTGCATAGTGTGCGCGAGTGCGGTGAGCTCGCCGCATGATCATGTGTCAAGGTGTGCAAGTGTGTGCTGAAGTGAATGTGAGTGTTGTGCAAGTTGCCCAAGTGTTGTGTGCAAGATGAGCATGACGGTGCGGTGAGTGTGTGCAACCAATGTGCGAGAGTGCAAGAGTGTGGTAGTGTGATGTGTATGTATAAGTGTGCACTCTCAAACAAAAGAATCAAATGACCCAACTTCCAAATCACACACACTAGGATTACCAACTCATGTTTTACCAATTCCTCCAAAAACATTCAACCAACATTATCTAACTTCTAAAAAACTCACACAACACATATAACACACATTTACCCATTTTTCAACGTTTTTATCTCCATACCACTACACACACAACTTCTCATGCACTTGGGAACCAAACAAGCTTGAGAACAAACCTCACACATAACATATTTATCCAATTTCATTCCTTTTTGACCAAATAATGCTACATCACATACCTGCATAATCATTCTATTTTCCGAATTATATCTACACAATATGCCCTAGAACATAGCAAAATTCAAGTGAAAATAACATTATTGTCAGTATGAAACTGACTTATCAATTTCCCCCACATTTGAACTTTTGCTTGCCCTCAAGAAAAACTTTCTCTTCATATACGTTAATCACTCCAACATTAGACCTCGCTAGAGTTGATACAAACCATAGCAAACATAGACACAAACCATAGCAACATTCCTTCTCCCATACTTAAAACTTACATTGTACTCAATGTAAAGTAAAGATAGGTTTAGGAGCTCCCTGGTGTTGATATGCCATGAATTCCAATGTTTGCTTGGTGGAGTGTCTTTGTCCATAGTTCCCTCTTTGAATGACAAAATTTCCTATACATAGTAAAACCAAGCTTATTAGAAATCACTCACTCAAATACACTAGATGTTGGTGCAAAGAAAACATGACATGGAGGTAGCATACAAGAAAAGTGTCACACTATGATTACGAATCATAGTGGTGTAAGAGTATGCAAATGGTAACACTAAACGGCACATGCACAATCTACGCTTGAAATGTAAGATAAAGTGATTGTGTGCAGTATGGGAGTGGTCCATGGCACCACTCCCCCACACTTAGCCTCATATGTGTATGGCCTAATTCCCTTGCAACCTTATCCATGTGCATGCCCTGACAAGATGAGTGGCTTATTAAACATACACAATGCAAGAAAACGTAAGACTATATTTACCAATACACTTTATTAAAGCTAAGGGAAAAAATAGTAGTTCGGGATTTTGTAAGTCTCCAGCTAGACAATCCTTCTCAAGCTTTCTTCTTCACAATTCAGAATATCCATCCCTCCAAAATTCGGAATAACCATCTCTATACCATAAGGAAGAAATCTCATAAGCACTTTTCCTCCTCTTGTAGGACACATGGGGAGTATACTCTACAAATTCCACTTTGAACCACTGAGACTCCCCCATTGGAGGCACCTCATCTACTTTCTCCACCATATTATGCTCTGTGACTCTGCAAGGCTCAACCAAGGATTTTGTATCCATGGTCTCAACATACTCATCAGCAATCTCATCAGTAAGTTCAAAAATAGACATATCAATAAAACAATTTTCCACCATCTGACCAATTTCATTCAAAATTCTTACATCTTTCTCATCTAGACTTACATACGAAATTCCTCCAGTCTCTTCTTTCTTCATAACATGAAAATCATTATCATTAGCTAAGGGAATTTCCTTTAGCACTCCTAGTGAGTCACCATTAAGATCCCCAAATTTAATTACTATTTCAAGAGTTGGTGGCTTAACAAGAGTTCCAATCAATGTGTTAACAGGCTCATTAGCATGTTCAATATTATCTTTATGCATGATATCACAATGTTCATCAAGATGAGATTCTATGCAATCTATCAGGATGTCAAGAAAAGACACATCCAAAGAATAACTAGAAACATGATCAACTATAGCATGACACTCATTGCCATTTGAAAAATTCTTAACACATGCTTCCTCTGAGTTTTGTTCAACCAATACTTCATACTACATTTCGAGGATTGATTCATCTATAAAATAGCATTCTACTTTGTTTGCAATCTCAGATAAAATCATGCAATCTTCTTTATCTAACTCTACATGTACAATTTCTTCATCACAAACATTCAACTCATCAATGCAAATGCAATCATGTTTGTCACCTTCCTTAACAACATTCATGTTCCAAGCTATAGCCTTAATTGCACAACATGATTCCACATGCATGGATCGTTTCTTAGAATAGCTAACATCAAAGACAACTTGCTCATTGTTAATGCGAAATGTTACCGTTTTGCTTCTTACTCCAATCAGAGCATCTCTCGTAGCAAGAAATGGCCTTCCAAAAATGATAGGCACTTCGGGATCCTCTTCCATGTCTAGCACAATAAAATCAACTGGGAGCGTAAACTTGTCTATCCTCACCAAGACATCTTCAACCATTCCAGTAGGCTTCACTAGTGATCTGTCTGCAAATTGTAAGGTCACAGCTACTGGACAAATTTTCCCCTTGAGTCCAACATCAATGGCAATAGAGAGAGGCATGAGGTTGATTCCAGCTCCCAAGTCGCACAGTGCCTTGTCAAAATACCTCCACCCTATGGAACAAGGGATGGTGCAACTTCCAGGGTCCTTCAAATTGGGTGGCAATGTTGGACCAACCCAAGCTTCACTACATCCCATGGGCATCGACGAAGCTTCACACTGCAGAATCTGTTCCTTGTTGGATATAAGATCCTTGAGAAACTTTGCGTATTTAGGCACCGCACCCACCAAATCAAGGAGAGGTAAACTTACGTTGACCTCTTTAACCACATTCAGGAATCTATCGAATTGTGGCCCTTTTTTCTTCTGTGGTGGTCTCACTCTTTCTGGGAATGGAGGCTTTAGAGCATACTCGGGGTAATTATAAGGACTTGGTGGTCCTCTAACCTTTCTTGTCACATCTGTACCCTCTTTGCCTTCATTATCATGCCTTTCCTCCTTTTCGGACGTAAGAGCATCCTCTGCAAAATCTCTTTGAAGCTCTACAACGTTTTCCTTCTCATCCTTACTGGCATCATTTCCATGAGTTTTTGCTTTGTGCACTTCCTTTCCACTTCTCAATGTTATTGCATTACACACTTCTTTACCATTAGGATTGGGCACAGTATTACTCGGGAGTGCTCCTCGCGGCCTCCGGTGCACAGTATTTGCGAGTTGTCCAAGTTGCATTTCAATGTTCTTGAGCGTGGCATCATGATGTCTTACAGTTGTCTCCAAAGCAACAAATCTCTCCTCATTTTTATCCATCTTTTCCATAAGACGATATAACATGTCTTCTATGGATGGTTTCCCTTGCTCTGAGGAACTTGGTTGATTGTCAAAGCCTGGTGGTGGCTCTGTGGAACTTCTTTGCTCATTTCCATAGTACTGGCCTCCTCCTTGAGTCTGATTTTGATTTCCCCAACTATTTTGTCCTCTACTTCCATAATGTCTATTATTGCCTCCAGAATAGTTGTTAGGATATTCTGGCTTGATATAATTATTCACGTATTGAAGAGACTCAGTTGTAATGGCATATTCATCCGTGTGATGATCACCTTTACAGAATCCACATGATAACCCAGGAGCTTTAGCGTATGTAGCTTTCAGAGTCTGCACTTGTTTAGCCAAGGCCTCAAACTTGGCACTCAAAGAGGTTTCCTCATCAAGATCCAGCACTCCTCCCTGCCTTCTACTATAAGGTTTCCGAGTCTCAGGAAAAAGGTACTCATCTTCAGCAATTTGGTTAAACAACTCTCGAACCTCCGGCACACTCTTATCTTTCAATGCACCATTAGCTCAAGCTTTCACCTTCATAGAAGATTCAGTTGTGAGGCTTTTTTAAAATGTGTTCAACTCTCTGATTTCACCAAGGTCATGGTTAGGACATTGACGGATTAGATCATTGAAATGCTCCCATGCTTCTCTGAATGACTCGCCATCCTGCTGCTGGAAGTTCATTATTTCCATTCTCCTTTTTTCCAATTTTGCAGGAGGAAAGTATATGGCCAAAAATCGCTTTTGCAATTCGTCAAAGGACATTGTTGCGTTTGCTCCCCCAATACTCTTGAACAATTGCTTAGCTTTACCGCGCAAAGATAAAGGAAATAAAATTCGATAGACTTCACCTCGATCCACTCTCAGGAGTTTAAAAGTACTACAGAGGCCTAAGAACCAATCGATGTGATCATTGGGGTCTTCATTATTAAGCCCTTGAAAGAACTGCCCTTGAGTAATCATTGAGACAATTTGTGTCGGTATGTGATAACTCTCAACATCTATATCTTGCTGATCGAAACCTCTCTCAAAATTGATCGCGTAATGATCACCAAACCGTGGTGCTCGTACTCCTGGATTAGCCATTTTATTTTTCTTTTGTCTGCTTCTCAAGGTTTTTGGTAATTCGAGATCAAGTTAAAACTCAGGCTCTCCAGAAGACCTTAGAGACCTGGACATACACCAAACAACACAAGTGAAGTATGATAGGAAAGAAACGATAGATCACAGAAACACAAGTATCCGATTCAAGCAAAAAAAACAAAACAAAAGCAGAACACAAGAAATGTCAAGAAATTCGAAGAAAGAAAATTCACAAAACACAAAACCGAACCAAACAAGTACAAGAACAATTAAGCAAATTCAAGGAACCTTGCCTTCCCCGGCAACGGTGCAAAAAATTGACAAGCGTGTCGTTAACCTTGCATTTTTACCCCTAAACTAATGTAGAAGAAGTGAGTAGGGTATTGTATCCACAGGGAAGGGGATTGGTTTCGAAAATTCTAAATTGTTCTGTTGAATGTCACAAGAATGATGAATTAAAAAATGACAATACTAATCTAAACAGAGAAATAAGGAATAAAGCAAAGACACAAATAAGAAGTGTTGTAAGATAGCAAGTAAGAAATCGATGTCTTAGGATTTAGGTGCAGGATGATTGTTCATTAAACTACTCATGCTATGCATTTGACGCACATTCAAACTCAGAGAAGACCAAAGCTGCCTAGGATTGTAGCTAAAAGTCAGCATGACGACCGCACCTCTTTTTACTCTCCTTAACGCCGCACTTTCCCATGGCGAGGCCTAAGTGTAACGAATGAAAACCACAACATCTCAACTTAACAATAACACCAACTCTAGCATGCATAACCTTAGATCTCCCATGGTGAGGCCTGACCTAAGTTTCTAAGTTTTCGGTTAGTATTAAAAAGCCACTCCTTACTCTATTTTATGATTCAATGACCTCCGATCGGCTTGGCGACCGCATCTCGAATCACGAACAACCAAATCAAGTAAAGAGACTCAATTATTATAATTTTAGCCCTGATCTCATGCATTTCTCACTTGAATTGGTGAACCGAGCCTCAACCTAGCATTGCGACCACAATCAAGGTTCAATTCAATCCATGAAAGTGCAAACATTATGAAACTTGACATTTTTCATTCGTTAAGAACAAGTATGAATTAATTCTTTAGTTACTTAGTCAATTACATAACATTTCCTTCATTTAATTACTCAAGCATCTGGTCCAAACTGTAATACATCGTTAATTTAGCCACAAAACTCCATTCTCAACTACAGATCATTAAATCACAATGAAGAACAGTTTATTTTAATTAAATTCAAAAGATTTTACCAAATGAATTGCCTCGATTGCTTCGAATCCAGCAAAGTCTTGTGAATTTACTCCTTAATTGAGTAGAAGTTTACAACGATCGGTCCAAATTCTCGATTGGAATTGGAAACGGAGAGAAACTTCTAGAGAGAGAAAGCTAGAAAGAGAAAATTCCCGCTCTCAAAATCAAAAGTTTGTTTACTATTCTAGAAATCCTCCAAAATGCTAACTAAATCCTCTATATATTGAGGTTACAAAACGTAATTAATATGCAAACGTAAAATGAGTATAAAACTACAAGAATGCCACTACGCTTATCAAACACAATGTTTATGATAACTTGTGCATAAGTGTGAACCACGCCTCTAGGCCTTGAAACTTCGCGCCTTCACCAGCCTCCCCGCGCCTTCAAGCCATCAGCTCTCACGCATTCCGCAGCCTTTACATGGCTTTGAGCCGCTGTCCACCACGCCTTCGCCATTCCCTACACAAGAGATCCAACAACCAACACTTAGAAAAATTTCCAACCACAAACGCATGTTGCTTCATAGCAGCAAAAAGGTGTTTTAATGGCGCGAGGTCTCGCGACGAGACCTCGCCATTTGTGCATAAAAGTGGCGAGGTCTCGCGGCGAGTCCTCGCCGTGCAATTATAGTGGTGGCGAGGTCTCGCGGCGAGACCTCGCCATGTAGTTGTGTGAGTGGCGACGTCTCACGGCGAGACCTCGCCATGTATTTGTGTGCGAATGAGTGAAGTAAGGCTGTGAGATGTGGGTGAGTTCGTGTTGTTAGTGTGTGCACAAGTTAAGGTCTAGGAAATGTGATGAAGAGTGAAAGAAAAATGTGTGAAGTGAATGTTAAGTGCTGAATGAAATAATGTGTAAAAATCATGAGTGAAATGTGAGTGTGTGGAATGTGAGAACTCGCTGCACATCCATGCGGCGAGGTGAGTGATCTCGTCGCACATTAATGCGACGATGTGGGTGTGTGTAAGAGCTCGCCGCACAAGCCGTGCGGCCAGGTGTGAACAGTGTGTGAGCTCGCCCCACAAGCTATGCGGCGAGGTGTGCATGGTGTGTGCGGCGAGGTGAGCATAGTGTGCGCGAGTGTGGTGAGCTCGACGCATGATCATGCGGCGAGGTGTGCGAGTGTGTGCTGAAGTGAATGTGAGTGTAGTGCAAGTTGCCCAAGTGTTGTGTGCAAGATGTGCATGACGGTACAGTGATTGTGTGCAACCATTGTGCGAGAGTGCAAGAATGTGGTAGTGTGATGTGTATGCATAAGTGTGCACTCTCAAACAAAAGAATCAAATAACCCAACTTCCAAATCACACACACTAGGATTACCAACTCATGTTTTACCAATTCCTCCAAAAACATTCAAATCAACATTAGCTAACTTCTAAAAAACTCACACAACACATATAACACACATTTACCCATTTTTCAACATTTTTATCTCCATACCACTACACACACAACTTCTCATGCACTTGGGAACCACACAAGCTTGAGAACAAACCTCACACATAACATTTTCATCCAATTTCATTCATTTTTTACCAAATAATGCTACATAACATACCTGCACAATCATTCCATTTTTCGAATTATATCTACACAATATGCCCTAGAATATAGCAAAATTCAAGTGAAAATAACATTATTAAGTCAGTATGAAACTGACTTATCAATTATCACAAACACTTTTAGCATCTTTAATCATGTTAAGCCAATAAAAGTGTTCATTTAAAACAACAAGTGTTTTAGCAATTCCAAAGTGCCCCATTAACCTTCCCCATGGGTTTCTTTAACAAGTAAATCACGTATGGAACAAAGGGTAATGCATAATTTATCTTTCTTAAATAAGAATCCATCATGCATATACAAATCTCCATTCGGCCTTAAAGCACATTGATCATTGGCGGCATTAAAATCATGATCTTCTTTATTCAAATCTTTAATCAAATCCAAACCAAGTAACTTAGCATACAAATAGGTAAATAATGTGTATCTCCTAGATAATGCATCAGCTACAACATTTTCTTTACCAGATTTGTATTTGATCACATACGGAAAAGATTCAATAAACTCTATCCACTTAACATGCCTTTCATTCAATTTACCTTGTGTTTTTAAGAATTTAAAGCTTTCATGATCAGAATGAATAATGAACTCTTTAGGCCATAGATAGTGTTGCCAAACCTGTAATGATCTTACCAAAGCATACAACTCCTTGTCATAAGTTGCATATTAAATTGGCTGCCCCATTAAGCTTTTCACTAAAGTAAGCTACCAGCTTTGATTCCTGCATCAAAACAGCACCAATACCTATCCCGGAGGCATCACAGTGTATCTCAAAAGCTTTATGAAAATTCGGCAAAGCAAGAAGAGCGGCGTGAGTCAATTTGTTCTTTAATGCGTTAAAGGCATTTTCATGTTCTTCTTTCCACTCAAAAGTGGCATTCTATTTAACAAGTTCATTTAAAGGTGCAGCTATAGAACTAAAGTCTTTAACAAACCTTCTATAAAAAATTGCTAAACTATGATAACTTCTAACATCACTAGCATTTTTAGAACTTTTGACTCATCAACAGAAATACCTTGAGAACTAACAACATACCTTAAAAGATTATGGATTCCATGCAAAAAGAACACTTTTTAAGGTTAGCATACAATTTGTTCTCACGTAATATAGCAAACACGGATTTTAAATTTTCAATATGTTCATCAAGTGATTTGCTATAAATAAGGATGTCATCAAAATAAACTACAACAAATTTTCCAATAAAGTGACGAAAAACGTGATTCATGAGACTCATAAAAGTACTAGGTGCATTAGTTAAACCAAAATGCATGACTAATCATTCATACAGACCAAACTTTGTTTCAAAGGCTGTTTTCCATTCATCACCTTCCTTCATTTTAATTTGATAGTAGTCACTTTTCAAATCAATCTTGGTAAAAATACAAGAACCATGCAATTCATCAAGCATATTATCTAATCTAGGAATTGGATGTCTATACTTAATGGTGATTTTATTAATAGCACGGCAATGAGCACACATTCTCCAAGATTCATCATTTTTAGGAACCAAAATAACAGGAACTGAACATGGACTAAGAGAATCTTGAACAATACCTTTGTAAAGGAGTTCTTCCACTTGACGTTGAATCTCTTTTGTTTCCTCAGGGTTAGCTCTATAAGCTGGGCGGTTTGGGATTTGCGCCCCAGGCACAAAATCGATTTGATGTTCAAGCCACGAATAGGTGGTAAACCTATTAGTAAGTCCTCGAGAAACACATCTCAATATTCCTGTAAAAGAGACAAAACAACACTAGGAAAGGAAGAAAGGTGATCACTATCAACAATAAGTACATCCTTGCAAAAAAGTAAATACAATGGTTGCCTATCTAGTATTGCTCTCTTAATCTCACTCGAAGAAACAAAGTAACAACTCTTAGTACATTTATCACTAAGTACAAGTTCATGACCTATACTATTGTTTACATGCTTTTACTTTTCTAGATCACTCTTCTCTTTAGCTTCTTAAGCACGAATATCAACAAAAGCCTTAGTAAGCTGTACTTCGTCTTCATACACTTGGGATGGACTTAAGGATCTCACGTTGAACTTCTTACCTTGATATTCAAAGTGATAGTAATTCGACTTGGCATGATACACAACATCTCTATCAAATTGCCAAGGTCTTCCAAGAAGTATATGACTAGATTTCATTGGAACCACATCACATAAAACATTATCAACATATTTTCCAATGGTGAATGAAAATTTGAGTTGCTTGGTTACTCGAGTCTCAGCTGAATTATTAAGCCATTAAAGGTTATATGGCTTTGGATGTTTCATGCAAGTTAATTTCAACTTCTTAACAAGTAGTGTACTTGCAACATTAGTGCAACATCCACTATCAATGATCACACTAAATACTTTGCCTTGAACCATGCAATGTGTGTGAAAGATGTTCTGACGATGGATCAAATCTTCATCGATATGTGGTTGTGCATTAAGAATTTGACGAGTAACTAAACTATAATCACCAACCTCATAAGTTTCAAGATCTTCACTACCTTCACTTTGGTACTTCTCCTTAAGTGCGGGTATGTCTTTACATTCATCATCACTTTCCACTCCTCCATTGTCATTAAAAAACATCAATTTGCGTGTAGGAAAATCGGATTGAAAGTGTCCAAAACCTTAAAACTTAATGCATCGGATTTGTCGCAATCTTTGGCCAGCTTTTGATGCCGATTAGGAGGTATTTTTAGCAACCTTGGTGGCTTGTTTTGGAGTTATTGACGGTGTGGTTTGAGGCTATTTGGACGTGAATTGCCTCAGCCTTGGTGGCTGAGTGAATGGGGTGGAATTCGGCTTCACATCTATTCTTCAAGGTGGATTTGGTTGAGTGAAATTTTGACCTTTCCCTTTTATGTGTCTTTCTATCTTAATATCTTTATGAACTAGCTCATTAAATTCAACATAACTTTGAAGATCAACATGATATGCCAATTCGGAATTCATACCTCGAAGGAACCTCTCAATAGTTGAGTCGGGATCCTTTTGAACATTGGCCTTAATCATAAGTGCTTCCATCTCATGGTAGTAATCTTCAACTGTTCGACTTCCTTACACAAGAGAGTACAGCTTTCTATTAAGTTCTCGGTGATAGTGTGATGGTACATACTTCTTTCTCATGATAACTTTCATTTGGTTCCAAGTCTTGATTGGTCTTTTGCCATCATGGCGTCTAGTTTTGATTACCTCATCCCACCATAAACTAGCGTAATCCTTGAGAAGCATGAAGGCTAGGCGATGCCTTTTATCCTCGGGATAACTATTGCCTTCAAAGAAATGATCTAGGTCTCGAACCCAATCAAAATATACTTCGGGATCTGCTTTTCCATGAAAAGTATGTAATATCAGTTTAACAGTACCAATAGACAAGTCAGATGTTTTACCACTTTTAGAAGAACCAATGAATTCCTCCTCTTCATTATTGGATGCAACTTCATCAAAATCAATTTGTCTTGAAGTGGAATTCTTTGCGATTTGATGCTTAGACTTTGAAGTCAAATCATCAAGTTGAATTTACATCTTTTGAAGCATATCATAAAGCTTGTCACTATCAATCTTTCGTCCAGATTGTGATATAGTTTTATCACCCTCCATTGTTCCTGCACGGTTAGTTAAAACCAAAAACAGTAAGAAAACTATAAAGTATCCTCACGGGTTCTCACTTTGGTGAGTAGGTACACACCACTCTTTAAGTAGTTCCTCTCTTTGATTGTATACCCTATCTATATACTCAATAATTGATCTTCCTAAACTATAAGAGTCCAACTAGCACATTGATTTATAGAACAAGTGAAACTAGAAACTTCAATTAATCAAAACGCACATAAGATAAATCAATTAGAAGTTTTAGGCATTAAACCACAATAGATTATTTAGGTCACATGATTCAATTATGGAATCTAGCAAAATCAAAAACTAGGCAAAGAAACAAAGAAGTCGCAACTTGAATTAATTAATTCGGATTTATAACAAAAAATATATGACAAATTCAATTTGATTGTGCTTTTAGGAAACAAATAAGAACACTTAGTTCTTGAAATCAATTTTGTTTCTTAATTGTCCGAATCTCTTTTTTTTTTTTTTTTTTGTATTTAGACCAATTACCTTTGGCCTATATTCTACTTGGTCTCTTCTTTTTTTTATATCACTGGCCTTTTTTTTATCACGGCCTTTTTTTTGTGAATTTTTCGAACAACAAGTAATTAAGACAACTTTAGGGTTTAAAGATTGTGTTGTCTTAATCTCAATGTTTCAGCACATATATTGTCACAAAACAGCAGTATGAACTTCAGGAAGAATTGATAAGTCGGTATTCCACCGACTTATTCACTTTACTTTCTTGATATTTTGTATGAAATATTGGTGGAAACTGTACTACGTGAATGACTTGTGAGGAAGAATGCTCTGAATTTGATAAATGATGGAATGTGTGAAAGTGTTACAAAATGTTGTGGAAATGGATATATTTGTATGTGGTCTGAATCTAGCACACTGGCTCACCACACAAGTTGCCAAGGTCCACACTTGGAAGTCCACACTTTGGAAGTCCACACTTGGAGGTCCACACTTTGGAAGTCCACACTTGGAGGTCCACACTTTAGAGGTCCACACTTGGAAGTCCACACTTTAGAGGTCCATAATCACTATTCACAAGTCCACCACTTCACTTACACAACACTCACACAACACACTTAGTGCTGCACACCACGGACCTCCAAGATTTCATGAAGGTCCACACATCGCTGACCTCCAAGTTTTCATGAAGGTCCACACATCATTGACCTCCAAGTTTTCATGCAAGCGCACAATTCACTATGCAAAAGTCCATGATTTGCAAGTCCATGATTCACTATTCACAAGTTCAGCACTCACACTTGCAATATTCTCACAACACGCACAACATTCACAAGTCCACAAAACACACAAGCACACCACGGACCTCCTAGTCTTCGTGGAGGTCCACAACTATTCACACAACACACTTAGCATGCACAAACACTTCACACACGTGCACAATACTTGGCGGTCACACTGGGCGACCGCCACACACACGGCGGCCGCACCATGCGCCCGCCTCACACATGCACACACACAACACGGCGGTCGCATAGTGCGACTGCCACACACACAGTGCGCCCGCCACACTCACCTCACACACTTGCACGATTTACTCTTTTTCATGCATTTTTCCTTTGTTATATTTTTAGTTAGGATTTTTCTCATGCAATTTGTAGGCACTACACTACACTCGGTTCCTCTTTACACTTAACACAGACAAGTGAACAACCAAGGCAAATGTCTCCCACGAGCACCAACTGTTTGATGATTTTCATTGATAATTCTTATTCATTAAGTCTTGTACCAAGCACGTGTCCTCACTTTGGCTTTGATTAATCTTTACAGAGACACGTGTCAACATCCCCACAAAAGGAGGAAGCTTCCAGGAACCATTCAAAGGGACTCATCGAGGGGAAGTTATAAATACTACAAGATGAACTTCAGAAAGAAGCCCGAGGAGGGGAGGCGGCCGCACAATTGAATATAGCATAGCATTCTTTAGATTACGGTTCATAGTGTAGCTTAGGATTTTCTCTTCTTTAGATCATACTGTCTTGAGGGTCAATTGATGGATCTAATCTTATTTGAGACATTCGTATTGCTCATTATGTGTTTGATTTTGGTTCATATCGTTTGATGTTTCATTTCAATTCTTACTCACACACGATTATGCCCATTATGTGATTTGCGGTACCCACTGAAATCAATTTTGTGCTGATAAAGGAAATTGAAACAACATCACTCGAATATGGAACAAACTTGTATGAGTCCTAATATATGTGCCTTGTTGTGACTTTAATCGTGCGGTACCCACTGACAATTGAAGTCAATCCAGTGAAAGAGAGTTAGGATTATTTGAGTATTAACACTTGAACCTTTAGCTAGGGCCTCAAGACCAAATAGGGATCTGGAATTAGGAAGCTGAGCCTGAATCTTGCCCTACCAAGGGAAGACACGGGAGTATTGTGAATTTGGGTTGTGAGATCTACCAAGAAGATCAGTCCTAAGTTCACTAGAGGTCAATCCCCTCATACATGTTGTTATACAAGTCGATGATAATTGGGAGAGATCCATACCAATTGGTTCATCCTCAAGGCAGTGCTTGCATACTAACCCATTCATTCTCATTTTGGTATTCATATTATTTTGCATTTGTCCCATTCGCTTTGGTTTCTTGAACAAGTAATCTCTTGACATCCAAACCTTCCCTGTGGATACGATCCCACTTGCCATCTCTACATTAGTTGAGTAAGTTTGGGTATTTGACGAGGTCGAGCGACCGACCTCCATCAAATTGGCACCGTTGCTGGGGAAGGCACGGTTGTTGGAAATTATTAGTTTCCTTGATTTGTTGATTTTTTGTGTTTTCGTCATTCTATTTTTGTGTGATTTTCTCCTTTTTGTGTGTTAGTATTTGTGTTAGTAAATTTCATTTTCTTACTGTTCTGAGCTTTAGTTTGCTGTAGTCACGTTGTGGTAAGTGCTGGGGATTTTGGATTTCATTGAAGTTTATTGTACACACCACAAGAGATCAAATATGTCCAGGAGGTTTGGGGACTCTTTTGAGCCTTATTATGATTATCCACCAGATTGCATGGATGACACACGACCAACACCTGGAGTATTTTGCAACTTCTCCCCACCAAGATATTATGAGACATGGCATGACCAACAACAGAGCAATGAGTCCTATCTCAGAGAAGAGCAAGACCGAGAATACATGTTGTCTCAAATTTTGGACAAGGCTGATAGAGTTAAAAGAAGGTTGGCTCAAAAGGAAGAGAAGGCTCCAAAGCCACAACAGAGACTTGATCACAAGAGGGCCTTAATGAGCAACTTGTGGGAACAACTTGAGACACCAGTTCAAGATGCTCAAGGCCACTCTGAAGGTATACCTCTCCTTACTGAAACACCCACTCCTGAGGAAAATCATTTTGATGTGAATGCAATTTTTGATTGTGGTTTAAAGAGTCCAAGGGAGTTGGAGTTTATAAATGTTTGACATGTTATGCATGAGTGCTTTGTTGATGAGTTTGTTGTGCATGAACGTTTGAGTCCTTGTGAGAATGATGTCCCTTGTGATGAGTTTAGTGATGAAGAAATTAGGGCTATTTGGTTTCTTACTGCCAAAATGGAGGGTGTATCTAATGAAGAGTCTTATATCAACTTTATGAATTACCATAAGAATGATGACATTGTTAGACTTCCCTTAGATGCTCCTCCTGTCCTTGAACGCCCGGTGAATTGTACAGAGACACATCTCATCAATCCTTGTTTGAGCATGAATGAAACCAATGTTGCCCATGCTAATGAATATGACAACATGTTGATTGAGTATTTTGTTGAGACACCAAATCATGAAATTGTGAAAGAATTTGAAACTGTAACTGGTGACCAACAAATAGAGAAGGACGAGACACCTTTGTTTGATGTGCAAAGTGAACCAAATTTTTTTAGCAAAGGAGAGACCCAACAGAATGCCCATGTTAATCTATGTGATGATGATTTAATTATTTGTAAGGAAATAGCTAACATGGTAGAGAATTGCTTTGTTGATGCATCCATTTTTGAAATTACTGATGAATTTTTTGAGACTGTGGATGCACAATCTGTGGTTGAGCCTTGCAGGGTTTTAGAGCAAAAGTTGGTGGGAGAAGTTAAAGAGGTGTTTCCTATGGGGGAATATACATGGTTTAAGATGGAGTTTACTAAGATTGTTCCCCATGTACATGAGCTCCATCTCCTATTTTTGAAAAACATTTGTCCAGTTCTATACTGGAGAAAAAAGAGTGATCATGAAAAAGGATTCTTCTGGTACAGAGATGGATACTCTGAATCTTGAAGAAGGAAGCTCCATGAATAAAGTCTAGATGGAGACTGAATAAATCCAGAACTACTTGCTCTACTTTTTTTGAATAAGTTGTTGTCTGAATTCTTATTTACTTTTGCTTTTGATTTGTCTATTTAGCTAGTGTGTGTCTTACATGCATGAGCATCAAGAAAAGGCCAAGAAAATGCTAAGTGTGGGGCTCTGCAAGTGCAATGGTTGACCGGAAGAGGAGTCCCAAACGCTGGAGCAAGCGCCCCTAACTTTGGAAACGTGCAACCCCCTCCTCCTGGATTCTCTTGATTTTTTAACCGACCTCCTCCTCCTGGATTCTCTTGATTTTCCAACCAACCTCCGCCTCCTGGAACATAAACTTGGTAGTCTATTTCCTTTCCACAATGGGGACCATTGCGATATCTAAGTGTGGGAGGGAGACTTGCATGCTCTGGGGGTCCATGTGTGGTTGTCTAGTCTATGTGTGGTTTTGGTTGATGCTTGTGTTTATGAGGCCTATGGCCTTTGCTAATTTTCTTAATTGTTATGCTGTGTGTGCTTATATGTTGCAGGGGTCGGATGTGGTGTATTTATTTTATTATTATTATTTTTTTATTATTTTTATTATTATTGTTTTTATTATTTTTATTTATTTTTTATTATTTATTTCCCTTGTGTTGTTGTGTGGGAAGAAAAACAATGCAGTGACTAGCACTGACCTTGTGGTGTGCTTTCTATTCCAGTGTTGTGTTGTGAAGAACTTTGATTTCCAATTGCAATAAATGTAAAAGTTTGTTGTTGTGCGGAGCAAAGATTGCCACTATCCATGTAAGACACTTGCACATCCAATACATTCGCATTCCCAATCTCATCGACAAATCCATAAATTGTTTGATGTATGCAAAATATTTTGTAAGTTTCACAGTAATCATTTGATGCATACATTTTGCTGAGTAAAGTGGGATGTCAAGGTAAGATAGAAACGCCAGCAACAAATTTGACATAGGAGAGAGCTTACGTTCTTTTACGTGTATGTACTTTCTAATTGTAAACACTTATTCTTGCATTTTAAGAATATAGTCTATTGAAGACACACACGAACACAAATTGTTTGGAAAAGATGCATATGTGAAGAAAAAGCCAGTGGGCAAATAAAGGGACAAAAATAGCCACAAAACCCTGGCAGCCAAGCACCAATGTGCGGCATGAATTATAAAAGAAAAATATCAAGCACCAATGTGCATGACAATACTTGTTAAGTTGTTTAATGTTTAAAGTGTTCGTGTGTCTGGACAAAAGGACTGTAGTGCAAGAATTTTTGATTAAGTGTCTGCTTGAGTACTCTGCATAGACAATGTGAAGGAACATGAGAAACTCTCAGCACACACTACACGCTGACGGTTTGATCTTTATTCATGGTACATTGCTTGACAACTTGTATAAATTGGGTGGACTGTGAACTTACCAAACTAAAGGTTGAGTGCATGCGAAAACGTTTGAAAATGAATAGTTGATGATGTTGAGAATGTTGAATGTGGAGTGAATAGTTAGCTTTCCTTTGCTCGGGACTAGCAAAGATTTAAGTGGGGGGGGATGATAAGTCGGTATTCCACCGACTTATTCACTTTACTTTCTTGATAGTTTGTATGAAATATTGGTGGAAACTGTACTACGTGAATGACTTGTGAGGAAGAATGCTCTGAATTTGATAAATGATGGAATGTGTCAAAGTTTTACAAAATGTTGTGGAAACGGATATATTTGTATATGGTCTGAATCTAGAACACTGGCTCACCACACAAGTTGCCAAGGTCTACACTTGGAAGTCCACACTTTGGAAGTCCACACTTGGAGGTCCACACTTTGGAAGTCCACACTTGGAGGTCCACACTTTAGAGTTCCACACTTGGAAGTCCACACTTTAGAGGTCCATAATCACTATTCACAAGTCCACCACTTCACTTACACAACACTCACACAACACACTTAGTACTGCACACCACGGACCTCCAAGTTTTCATGAAGGTCCACACATCGCTGACCTCCAAGTTTTCATGAAGGTCCACACATCACTGACCTCCAAGTTTTCATGCAAGTCCACAATTCACTATGCAAAAGTCCATGATTTGCAAGTCCATGATTCACTATTCACAAGTTCAGCACTCACACTTGCATTATTCTCACAACACGCACAACATTCACAAGTCTACAAAATACACAAGCACACCACGGACCTCCTAGTCTTCATGAAGGTCCATAACTATTCACACAACACACTTAGCATGCACAAACACTGCACACACGCTCACAATACTTGGCAGTCACACTGGGCGAACGCCACACACACGGTGGGCGCACCATGCGCCCGCCTCACACACGCACACACACAACACTACGGTCGCACAGTGTGAACGCCACACAGGGTGCTCCCGCCACACTCACCTCATACACTTGCACGATTTACTCTTTTTCATGCATTTTTCCTTTGTTATATTTTTAGTTAGGATTTTTCTCATGCAATTTGTAGGCACTACACTACACTCGGTTCCTCTTTACACTTAACACACACAAGTGAACAACCAAGGCAAATGTCTCCCACGAGCACCAACTGTTTGATGATTTTCATTGATAATTCTTATTCATTAAGTCTTGTACCAAGCACGTGTCCTCACTTTGGCTTTGATTAATATTTATAGGGACACGTGTCAACATCCCCGCAAAAGGATGAAGCTTCCAGGAACCATTCAAAGGGACTCATCGAGGGGAAGCTATAAATACTACAAGATGAACATCAGAAAGAAGCCCGAGTAGGGGAGGCGGACGCACAATAGAATAGATCATAGCATTCTTTAGATTAGGGTTCATAGTTTAGCTTAGGATTTTCTCTCTCTTATTCCTTCTTTAGATCATACTGTCATGAGGGTCAATTGATGTATCTAATCTTATTTGAGACATTCGTATTGCTCATTATGTGTCTGATTTTGGTTCATATCGTTTGATGTTTCATTTCAATGCTTACTCACACACGATTATGCCCTTTATGTGATTTGCGGTACCAACTGAAATCAATTTAGTGCTGATAAAGGAAATTGAAACAACATCACTCGAATATGGAACAAACTTGTATGAGTCCTAATATCTGGGCCTTGTTGTGACTTCAATCATGCTGTACCCACTGACAATTGAAGTCAATCCAGTGAAAGAGAGATAGGATTATTTGAGTATTAACACTTGAACCTTTAGCTAGGGCCTTAAGACCAAATAGGGATTTGGAATTAGGAAGCTGAGCCTGAATCTTGCCCTACCAAGGGAAGACACGGGAGTATTGTGAATTAGGGTTGTGAGATCTACCAAGACGATCAGTCCTAAGTTCACTAGAGGTCAATCCCCTCATACATGTTGTTACACATGTCGATGATATTAGGGAGAGATCCATACCAATTGGTTCATCCTCAAGCCAGTGCTTGCATACTAACCCATTCATTCTCATTTTTGCATTCATATTGTTTTGTATTTGTCCCATTTGCTTTGGTTTTTTGAACAAGTGATCTCTTGACATCCAAACCTTCCCTGTAGATACGATCCCACTTGCCAGCTCTACATTAGTTGAGTAAATTTGGGTATTTGACGAGGTCGAGCGACCGACCTCCATCAAGAATGCGCAACAATGATCAAGTCGAATAGAAACAAAAAGTTATGAATTTGGAAGCAAACCCCTAACCGTAAAAACAAGGGTTTGACGAAATTTATCAAGAAGATTAAACGAAATTCAGCACTAAAGCATGCAATTCCTATGCGGTTTTTAACACAAAAAGAAGACACAAAACAGGCAGAATTATAGCAAAACAAGATGCTACAATTGACAGGACAAAAACAGCAAAAGAATGGTACAATTGGTGCAAGACAATTCAGCAAGTTGGCAATGATTTTTTTTTAGCAAAATTCAGCAATGAATTTTATACAAATTGTGCTCAACAATTACGATTGAAATGGAGCAGAATTAGACACGAAAGAATAGTAGCAAGATGACTCTTAAACAGCAGTAAACAGAGGCAACAACACAGTAGAATTTTAATGAAAAAACAACAAGAAAATCGCGACATCAAAGAAGACTCAAAACTGAAAATTGTAACCTGAATTTTGTAGCAACAACCTTTGCTTTGATACCAATTAATACGGATGTCGAGGGTTAGGATCCTGGAAACACGATACTCACAACCTTTGTACTGTTGTTAGCTTAAATCTACGAACAATAATTCAACAACAATTGCGAAAAACAAGATTAACACAAAAACAATAGTGCAGAAGTGAAATCAAGGGCAGACGAGAAGATTGGATATTAACCAATCCAACCCCCACGTCTATATCAAACAATTAATCTAGCTCACGTAAATCATGAAACTAAACTAAAAGGTTTGAGGTGTTCTTGAAATCATGAACGAGTTGGCTCGCCTAGAGGTCTTAGCTAAAGGCTTGCGGGTCAATGAATTTCAACTAAACTTAATTGAAAATTCAAGGTTTGTAAACACAAAGTGCTTAACAAAATTAGTAAAACTAAAATTCTTAATTCATTCAATACCTTAAAACGTTAATGGCCTTTCCTTTAAATAGGAATAATTTCGACCAAGATAAATAGGAAACCCTAGTGAAAGCCAATGACAACTTGACTTCTTAACTAACTAATTAACTAACTAGTTTCCTAATCTAACAACAAGCAAAACATGGTTTTGCTTCTTAAGATAAGACACGGACAAGCTCCTAAATTCTAGGAGATTACTTTCCTAATTTTTTCTAAAAAGCAAGAGAATACTTTCCTGATTATCATGCAAGATAATTGGGCCAAGTAATTGACATAAAAATGAAAATTCAAGCCCATAATTAAATGTTAATATACCTAATTATTACAACTCAAAATAGACCCTAATTACTTAAAAATGGCGTGAATCCAAGATGTGAAAGTCTAAGCACGCCATCTTGGTCTTCAATGTAATCCATGAATACTTCTTCAAGGTGGAATTTCTTTAAGCTCCAATGTAGAACTCCTAGGAACTTATTCATGAATTGTTATGCAAGAAATGTTCTAAACAACTTCATGTTGAGATGGTGATGGTGATGACGCCAAGTGTTCTCCAAATTTGTCCAGTCTTCACAATGTGTCGCCAATAATCCATGCAAGGCCGATTTCATCCTCTTGCTCCTTTATCTTGTCATTGGTCCATCAAGATTCTCCAATGGATCATGTGAAGTTGACTTTGCCACAATGGACATGGGAAGATTGCTATCATTGTAGCCAACATGTCGACCGCACTACATTTTACGCTCCCTAACACCATTCTTTAAGCAATACAAATTACTTGAGAACTAGGGCAAATTCTTTATAAATTAAGGCCATTAAATTTTGTGATTTACCAACTTATCAAACCCTCCACGCTTAAGGCATTGCTTGTCCTCTAGCAAAAATAAAAGAAATTAATCAAAAGAAGTTGAAAATAGCACGATCATAAGATAAGAGTTCATCACGCATTACATAATCATGTTTCATACTAATCTCAACTTCACACATTCACCTGAAATTGAGTTTATGGTTACTGTATCAATCTCAAAGAGCAAGGTTATCATAATAAGAGTGCATTAATGTAAACTGTCACGTGTTTACAATCCCTTGTGTGCAAGTGTGTGTTCATGGATACTATATATTCAAAAAATCTCAGTACTAATCAAGCAAGATGAGAGTAAGCATTAATTTAGCTTATAAAACTAACATCTTCCTTTAACCAATGTCTCACAAGTCATATAGCATTCTTACACATGTGCACTTTATTGAAGATCAATTAACCTCATTCCTTACACATATAATTAAGCAAGCGTGCCTCGGGTTTTTGGCATCTTTTTACCTCTACCCAATCATATAATGTTTTTGTAGAAATGTAGTTTTCATTAATCAAGCAATCTCATATACGATGGGTAAGAAAATTTAACAATCAAAGAACATGCCAAGGGTTTTATGGCTTTTTATACCTCAATCCCAATCATAAGAGTTCCTCGTATAATTCAAACATTCTTTCAAGTTTTAAAAACAGTCTCTTTCTTGGAGTGGAAGTTTATACTCCTTTAAGCATCATTAAGCATATAAAATGAGCTTCGGTTCATGTCGTTTCTTCAATGCATGTATGTTCAAACCATGTTTCTTTAAGGCATCCAGCTAAACTGAGCTTAATTTATTGGGTTTTTCTAAATTACTTAACTCCACATAATTGAAGGCACTTGGAGGATCTTTCTTCTTCTTTTTACCTTTACCTTCTACCTTTTGGTCCACTTGTTTTGGAACTTGTTTTGTGATTTTCTTAACCTCAACATGATCATCCATTCTTGGCTATTCCTAGAATTCACCAATGGCTTTAATTCGTTTACACTTCGAAGTGTAACCGCTTGACATTACTCCTTCTCCTTTGGGTGGGAAAATGTATCACTTAGTAAATATCCTGCTGATTGGTTATGTAATAAACTCGTTATTTGGCCTATTTGAGTCTCAATATTTTTAAGAGTAGCTCTATGCTCCTTAAAATACTGCCATGCATTTCCATTATAGTTTCTTGTCTATGCACCAATGTTTCCAATGTAGCACATTGTTGTTCACCTGTTATAGCAAGTCTATCTATTTTGGAACCCAACAATGCAATAAAATCTTCCTTAGTGGGCATTTCGCCCTTATTTTGCATGCCTTGCTGGTTTTCAAAACTTGGTGGATAGGTCGGCCTCGGTGGTGCATTATACTTTTGTCTATTCTAACCTGCCTATACCACAGGTTACTCCCTTTTCCCTTCTAGTGATTGGTATTAGATTTCCGATTTTTATTGACATATTGCACTGGCTCATTGGTGAATTAAGGACATTCATCCATATGATGAGGTTCATGACACAATCCACAAGATGGTGTTGTGTTTGACCCTAGTACTAGTTGAATATTGGCTAAGGTGTTCTGCATGGTTGAAATATGTGCCTTATTTCTTTGAATTACCACTATGTATATTCACACAAATAAATGCCTCTAAGATGGAACTTAGTCTATCACAACAAGTTTAACCTCAATTACTCTATATGATAATTCACAACTATCACTCTATTATAGCTTAAGGATCATTTCCACATGTAGGGATTCTTCGGTTAAAGAATTGTCAACAATGTTGTGTAAAGTAACATAGAAGGAAAATAGTAATATGAATGAATAGATGTCCAATAGTAAGCAAAATAGAACACAAATCAAATACACGTAAGGAGAATAGGGGTATCATGGGGTAGTCACATAGGCATTTCAAATTAGACACTTTGATTGCTTGCTTGCCATGAATTGCTAAAATTAGAGGTGTTCCATTGAAGGGTTATAGATTTCAAAGACCTACTACAGCCTCCCAATGTCATTAAGCCAGAAGGTGGTAGATTACAAAGAACTACCGCGGCCTCCTAACATCGATTGTTCACTGTTTAAGTCTATAGTTCTACCTACTCTTGAGTGCCCATGAAATTAGAAGGAAAAACCCCATGGTCTTACTAAGAAACAATGGTTAGACTTTCTTTTTATTGCCTCATTACATATTGAATTATAACCTGGTCCATGACCTTACAAACTCCACAACTTGTTATTTTTCTTAGCTTTATTCTCTCCTTTATGTTCTCTGTATCATGTTTCTAGAACAAGGGTGTGTAACCACATGCACTTCTATTTATCACCCCCTCATCATTTCACTAACAAATAGTTTTATTTCACTAATCACTAGCAAAAATCAAAATTTTCACAACTTTTCACAACTTCATCACCACCAGGATACATCTTTCACAACTATATATGATACGAACCTAGAGAGCCTATTATTTGGGTGGTCAATAAGCAAGTGGTTCTTGATATTCATTCCATTAATTTGTGATGAATCATATAGTTGGAGGCCTGGAATCATGTTGAAATCACAGTTCCTAAAGGTTCTACGGAGGTTTGTTGCTTCACGACATTTAAGGTGTTGCCACTATGGAAATTATATTGTTGAGGACTTATGCCATAGTATTGTATTATTGGGATATCTCTCTCATATGATCTCCGATTATGCTTATTCAAGTGGGGTAGAAACATAAGAGCCATATCTACAATATTTATGTTTTACACTTTCGCAGATTCGAAATGCATCATGGTGAACTCAGCACGTGAAAATGACACTGCTTGCTGAACTCGTGGGTGCAATATTGTTTTGTCTCCAGTTTTGTTTGTTTTACCTTTTAAGCAGTTTAGGTTTTATTTATCTTGTGATAAATTAAGTCCATTAAACATTTATTTTGGTTTAATATTTTCGTTAATAAGTTGTTAATTACTTGGCCCAATTATCTTGCATGATAATGGCAAGTAATGGATTAAGGAAAGTAGCCTCCTACTTTTTAGGAGCATTCCTACTTTTTAGGAGAAAGGCTATTTTTTAGAAATTGGTCCGTTTCCTAATTTTTAGGAGTCTTAAATGTTTTTAAGATTGCTTAAGACAAAATCATACTGATTTTGGAAACTAGTTAGTTAGTTAATTAAGAAGTCAAATTGTAATTGGCTTAAGTTAGGGTTTATTGTTTATGGCCGAATTAATCCTTATTTAAGGGAACCATTATGTAACATTTTTCATACATGAATGAGATAAAGAAATTTTAGCTTCGCAAAATTGTTGAGCATTTTGTGTTTATAAACATTAAATTTTCAATTAAGTTTAGTTGAAGTTCATAGACCCGCAAGCCTTTAGTTAGGACCTTTAGGTGAGCCAACTAGTTCTTTATTTTAAGAACACCTCAAGCTGTTTAGTTTAGTTTCATGATTTACATGAGCTAAATTGATTGTTTGATATAGATGTGGGGGTTTGATTGGTTAATATCCAATCTTCTCGTCTTCCCTTGATTTCACTTCCGCATTATTGTTTTCTGTTAATCTTGTTTTTCAGCAGCTTTGTGTTCATCTTTTGTTCGTGAATTTGAGCTTCAACGGTCCGAACTTGTGGAGATTTGCATAGTCCAGGACATCAAGCCTCTGCTATTCAGATCAAATTGGTATCAGAGCAAAGGTTGTTGCTTCGAAATTTAGGTTTTACTTTTAGTTAAATTTTCGTTTTTTCGGTCAGTGCAATATTGTTTTGCTAATATCTTATTCGTTTGGAGTCGAAATTGAATTCCGTCTTTTCCATTGTGATCCTTGAGTCTTGTAGTTACTGGGACGTAATTTTTATGTTCAAAAAGTGTCACACAAAAATCGAAAAAAAATCAGTCTTCTTTTAGTCTTTATTTTGTTCCGGGCAAATATCATATTGACTATATCTATTTCGTTTTAACTCGGACTTTGATTCTGTTTTTTGCAGTTTGTTCCTTGTTTTAAATACTATTAGGGAAGCAATTTGTTTGGTCCATTCCAGCCCATAAAATATTCTTGAAAAAAAATATAGTTCTTTGAGTTTTTTTTACGTTTTTTTTTGTCGTTAAGTTACAATCTTTTGATTGTTCTTGATTCTTTGTGTCTTCTAGTATCTTTTTAAATCATCTTCTCAAGTCTAGTGGCATTTTGTTCCAACAAACATATACCTCTATTCATCAATTATGGCTTTTCAAAGTAAAGGTTTCAAAAGGCTTATCGTGATTTGTCACAAACTATAGAGGCGATTTTAGTGATGTTTCAAGAAAAAATTCGAATTGAAGAGCTGCAGAAAACGGTCATTGAGGAAAGCACATTGGTAAAATCAACTTCTGTACCTACTCCCAAAGTTCGTGTTGTTAAATGCTTGAGGTGTTTAGGAGTTGGGCATAGTGCAATCCAATGCCCTCATTGGTATGATGAGGCGAAGGATGAACTTCTAGTGGATCTTCAACCATTAACCATGGAGAATGTGTGTGATAAGGTAAAGAATTCATCTTTTCTTTTAAATTGTCTTTGAGATATAACATCTTTGGCGGTTGATATGGTTCAATTTGATAATGTCATGGAGGATCAAATTCAAGAAGATGTGATAATTCCAATCAATCCACTTGAAGAAACTTCTCAAACATATTTGATTTCTTTTGATGTATTGAATATTGTTAATATGTGTGAGAATATAATACCCAATGACGAAGATATAAAAAGTGAGGTTGTTGTTGTGAGTGGAAAGAACCTAGAAGTGAATCTTGATGAAAAAGGCAAAGAAGAGATATCAAAAGCCATTGGAGATATTGTTGTATTTGGTTTTTCTTGTTGTTTAACAAATCTTGTAGGTTATGATTTACTTGGTGTCACAACAATCGTGCAAGATTCGAGGTCGAATCTTCTCCAAGAAAGGGAGTATGATACGAACCTAGAAAGCCTATTATTTGGGTGGTCAATAAGCAAGAGGTTCGAAATATTCATTCCATTAATTTGTGATGAATCATATAGTTGGAGGCCTGGAATCATGTTGAAATCACAGTTCCTAAAGGTTCCGCTGAGGTTTGTTGCTTCACGACATTTAAGGTGTTGCCACCATAGAAATTACATTGTTGAGGACTTATGCCACGGTATGGTATTATTGAAATATCTCTCTCATATGATCTCCGATTATGCTGATTCAAGTGAGAGTAGAAACGTAAGAGCCATATCTACAATATTTATGTTTTACACTTTCGCAGATTCGAAATGCATCATGGTTAAATCAACACGTGAAGATGACGCTTCTTGCTGGACTCACGGGAATGTCATTTTTAGTTTTGTTTCCAATTTTGTTTGTTTTACCTTTTAAGTAATTTAGGTTTTATTTATCTTGTAATAAATTAAGTCCATGAAACATTTATTTGGGCCTAATATTTTTGTTAATAAGTAGTTAATTACTTGGCCCAATTATCTTGTATGATAATGGCAAGTAATGGATTAAGGAAAGTAGCCTCCTACTTTTTAGGAGCATTCCTACGTTTAGGAGGAAGGCTATTTTTTAGGAATTGGTTCATTTCCTAATTTTTAGGAGCCATAAACGTTTTTAAGCTTGTTTAAGACAAAACCATATTGGTTTTGGAAACTAGTTAGTTAATTAATTAAGAAGTCAAATTGTAATTGGCTTAAGCTAGGGTTTGTTGTTTATGGCCTAATTAATCCTTATTTAAAGAAGCTATTATGTAATGTTTTTCATACATGAATGAGATAAAGAAATTTTAGCTTTGCTAAATTGTTGAGCACTTTGTGTTTACAAACCTTGAATTTTCAATTAAGTTTAGTTGAAGTTCATAGACCCGCAAGCCTTTAGCTAGGACTTTTAGGCGAGCCAACAAGTTCTTTATTTTAAGAACACCTCAAACCGTTTAGTTTAGTTTCATGATTTACGTGAGCTAAATTGATTGTTTGATATAGACGTGGTGGTTCGAATGGTTAATATCCAATCTTCTCATCTTTCCTTGATTTCACTTCCCTATTATTGTTTTGCGTTAATCTTGTTTTTCCGCAGCTTTGTGTTTGTCTTTTGTTCGTGAATTTGAGCTTCAACGGTCCAAACTTGTGGAGATTTGCATAGTCCAGGACATCAAGCCTTGGCAATTCACATCAACCTTTATATATTTTACCTTTTCCTACTAATGAGTTTGTTCATCAAGATGGAAAAAGAAAAGCAGATTTTGTGAAAGCATTGCATGAGAAGGTGGAAACAATATTGAGAAAGTCAATGAGCAAACTGCAAATCAAGTCAATAGAGGTCAACAACAAGTTGTGTTCGAACCTAGTAATTGGGTTTGGGTAAACTTAAGGAAAGAAAGGTTTCCAAGAAAGAGAAAATCTAAGTTATATCCTCGTGGAGTTAGACCATTCAAAGTCTTAGAAAGGATCAATGATAATGCTTATTGCATTGAGTTACCTAGTGATTTTCGAAATGTTTCTTCTACTTTTAATGTTGCTGATCTTTCTTTCTTTGATCTAGGTGATTCGAGGACGAATCCTTCTGAGGAAGGGGGAATGATACGAATCCGACCAAGGAAGATGACAGCAATCCGCCCATGTCCATAGTTCCAAAGCCGACTTCACATGATCCATTGGAGAATCTTGATGGACCAATGACAAGATCAAGGAGCAAGAGGATGAAATCCGCCTTGCATACATTATTGGCTACATATTGTGAAGACTTAGACAATTTTGGAGAACACCTGGCATCATCACCATCACCATCTCAACATGAAGTTGTTTGGAACATTTCTTGCATCACAATTCATGAAGAAGTTCCTAGGAGTTCTACATTGGATCTTAAAGAAATTCCACATTGAAGAAGTGTTCATGGATTACATTGACCAAGATGGCGTGCTTGGACTTTCACATCTTGGATTCACGCCATTTTTAAGTAATTATTAAGTCCATTAACATTTAATTATGCCATGAATTTTTGTTTTTTATGTCAATTACTTGGCTCTATTATCTTGATGATAATTAGGAAAGTAATCTCCTATTTTTTAGGAAAATTTAGGAAAGTAACACTCCTAATTTTAGGAGCTAGGACATGCCCTATTTTCTAGGGATTAACACATTTTTAGCTTATGTTTTGTTTTAGGAAAGTAGTTAGTTAATTAGTTAGTTAAGAAGTCAAGTTGTAATTGGCTTTCACTAGGGTTTCCTATTTGTCTTGGTTGAAATTATTCCTATTTAAAGGAAAGGTCATTAACATTTTTTTAATATGAATTAATGAATTAAGAATTTTAGATTACGCACTTTGTGTTTACAAACCTTGAATTTTCAATTAAGTTAGTTGAATTTCATTGACTCGCAAGCCTCTAGCTAAGACCTCTAGGCGAACCACCTAGTTCTTGATTTCAAGAACATCTCAAACCTTTTGGTTTAGTTTCATGATTTACGTGAGCTAGATTAATTGTTTGATATAGATGTGGGGGTTCGATTGGTTAATATCCAATCTTCTCGTCTTCCCTTGATTTCATTCCCGCTTGTTTTTACGTTTTCTTTTTGTTTTTTTGCAGCTTGTTGTTGAATTCTTGTTTGTGGATTTAAGCTAACAACGATCCAAAAGTTGTGAGTATCGTGTGTCCAGGATTCTAAGCCTCGACATCTGTATTAATTGGTATCAAAGCAAAGGTTGTTGATACACAATTCATGTTACAATTTTTAGTTTTGAGTCTTTCTTTTGTTGTCACATTTTTCTTGATGTTTTGCGTCAAAATTCTGCCATTTTTGTTGCGTCATTCAGCTGCTGTTTAAGAGTCATCTTGTGGCCGATATTTCGTGTTAAATTCTGCTCTATCTTCTCCAAAGAGAAAGAACTAAACTTGAGTTCAATGTGAAATACCATGATATTTTGACATTAAAGCTGGGATTTTTTAGATAGAATAGAAAAGAAGTTTACATTTTTGTTAACGAGTAATATCTTTCTTTATCATTAGGGCTTTAATATTGAATTTCTATGTGCTTAACATGCTTGATACCACCATGGGTGGCTAAACCTTGATGGGTTATCATAGGGATGGTTGGTGGGTGTATTAAAACTTGACATGATGTTGAAACTTGCCATGGGTATTGTAAATAAAGATCTTGCATGCTAGTTCTCAATGTGGTTCATAGTAGTAATGCAATTTTATAGACTGTGTTGCCATCGATGAGTTCATTTGTTTAATGAATGAATCTAATTTCTAGTATGACAAGAGGTTGAACTTAGAGCTACCCACCTTGAATGCTAGAGGAGAAAACTAGAAAGGTCTTAGTATGGCTTCTTTTTAAGGTCATGGACAAGGCTCTAGTTCAATCGGTAATGAGGTAATAAAAAGGAAGTCTTAGCATGGTTTCTTGGTAAGACCATTTTCTAATTTAATGGTCACTCAAGAGTAGGTAGAACTATAGACTTAACCGGTGAATAATTGATGTTAGGAGACCATGGTAGTTCTTTGTAATCTACCACCTCTTGGCTTGTCAATATTTGAGGGGCTGTGATAGGTCTTTGCAATCTATAACCCTTTAATGAAACAACTCTAATTTTAACAATCCATTGCAAGCTAGCAATCAAATTGTCAGTTTGAAATGCCCATGTCAGCACCTCATGATACCCCTATTTTCCTTATGTGTTTATGATTTGTGTTCTCTTTCGCTTACTATTGGAACATCTATTCATTCATATTTATTGTTTTCCTTGTTTGTTACTTTACAGAACCTTGTTGGTAATTCATTAACCAAAGAATCCCTCCTTGTGGGAATGATTCTTAAGCTATACTAGAGTAATAGTTTTGAATTATTATCCAGAGTAACTGAGGTTAAACTTGCTGTGATAGACTAACATCCATCTTAAAGGCATTTCTTTGTGTAAATAACATAGTGGTATACGAACAACACGTTTTTGACGCTATTGCCGAAGAGGGCAATTGGTGTTAGGGAACTATTATTTAGACATTTTAGTTGTGATTAGAGTAAGTTTTATAGTTAATTCGCAATACAGTTTAGTAGTTTAGTTTACTTGTTTGTATCTTGTGTTTGTAGGTGTTTTCAACAGCTTGGATTCTCTTGCTTATGCAAAGGAGTACAAGATTGAAAAGAGTGATTGAATACGAGTTGAATCAAGAATTAGAGAGAACATTGCAAGATGGAAGAAAGTAAAGAGCAAGAATGAGTGAGGTACAAGAGAACCCACCCTTACCTCGCTTCGAGGATTACTATGAGTCAATGATGCAGAATCTCAGCAACCATTTTGGATTGAAGTGGAGAGCTTCCAAATACCATCTCAAATTGTTGCTATGATTAGTCAAGGAGATATCTTTGAAGGAAAGGAACATGATGATCCTCATGACCATTTAGAAACATTTCTTCAGTTGTGTAACACATTTAAACTACCTCGAGTCCCTCAAGATGCAGTTAGACATGTATTGTTCCCATTCTCCCTGAGAGACTGGGCTAAGCAATGGTATAACTCCATTCAGGGATCGGGCATCAAGTTGTTTGATGAACTCCAAAGTAAATTCCATGTCAAATACCTCCTACCATCCAAACTAATGCGCATTAGGATGTAGATTATGAATTTCAGGCAACATGATGAGAAACCTTTCAAGAAAGCATGGGAAAGGTTCAATGATGTGATTCGTGCTTGTCCTAACAATAATTTGGGAGATTTGAGAATCATGAACATGTTTTTACAAGGAATGAATGTTGAATCAATTGTGATAGTACAAGTAAATGTTAGATTAGTCATTAAGGAGAAAACACTTCGTGAAATTGAGTTGTTTGATAAGATTAATGTAGATGGATGCATTTGGCAAAACATTCACTTTTAATCATCAAAGAAACCAATCGGGATACTTCAATTGGATGAGGGGTCATTAATGAATGCAAGGCTTGATGGCACTCACTAAGCTGATTACGGACATACAAGTTAAGAAAGAAACCAAGCAAGTGTTGTTATATGGACTGTGCAAGGAAAATCACCACAGCGATGAGTGTTATCTTAAGGTGGATTTGGTTCAATTTGTGAACAACTTCAATAGAACCTACAATGATAACATTAATTGGCAAAAGAGATGAGGAAATTGGTTAAGGAACCAGCAGAGGCAAGGCTATTACCAACAAGCTCAAGGGCAAAACCAATTGGATCAAAGACAGCGACAAGAAGTGGCACCAACAAAATCAATATATCTATCAGGGTTTCATAACTCGCAATCAGTTAAAGAGGACAACAATCATAAGGCAAATGTGGATGATGCTCTAAGTTTGATCATGAAAAGACTTCACAAGAGTGACATGGAAGCTGAGAAAAGAATGAACAGTTTGGAAGTAATGGTGAAGCACCAAGATGACAAGTGGACACAAAGTTCAGCTACAATTAAGAACTAGGAAATGCATGTTGGATAGTTGGACAAGGCACAACATGCAAGAATGCGAGGGTCACTGCCAAGTAACATTATTCCAAACCCGAGGGGAAAAGAGCACTATCATGCCATTATATTGAGAAGTGGCAAGGAGGTCACCTAAAAGGTGAAGAAGAGCAAGATCTCAATGATCAAGAGATTTCCTAACCATAACAAGGTGAAGATGTTGGGATTTCCTAGAAAAAGAAATAGTCAATTGAAGAACTTTCTATAAAAAAGAGGAAGAAAGAGCTCAAGAAAACATTAATTTTTAAAAAAAGCATACGACCCGCTCCCTTTCCTCAAAGGGTGAGCCCTACAATAAAGAAATTGTTATATGACAAATTTATCGAGCTCATTAAAAATTTGTATGTAGAGATCCCTCTACTTGACCTATGTAGCACTTACATATGCTCAGTTCATCAAGGACTCGGTGAAAAATTGGGAAAATATTTTGCAATGTGGGGAGGCAATCGTGATGAATAAAGAAATCATATGTGTTGTAAAGAAGGACCTCCCTCCAAGTTAAAAGATCTAGGGAGTTACACAATACCATGTATTGTGGGTGCAAGGTACTTCACCTAGGCTCTTTGTGATTTGGGGGTAGGGATCAACTTCATGCCACAATCCACAGTTACAAGTGTTGGATTTGACAAGTTAATTAAAATTGTTGTCATTACTCTCTAATTAGCGGATCATTCTATAGTGCAGCCAGTGAGAATTATTGGAGATATCTTAGTGAGAGTTGAAAAATTCACAATCCTAGTTGACTTCATCATTTTAGATATAGAAGATGATGAAGATATGTCAATTATCTTTGGTTGACCGTTTCTAGCAACGGGGGATGCCATCATGGGGTTAAAACCAAAACCATCTTTTTGCTAGTCGATGAAGTGGATGTAACCTTTGATGTCAACTATGCTATGAAAAACCCTCATTCTTTAGATTTATGCTACATGATTGATATCATTGATGAGTGTGTAAGGCAAGGTGTGAATTTTAGAGCTTTAACTTATGAGCATGATGTTGATGCGAGTGACATTACAATGTGCAATTTGACAATCTGTGATGAAGTGGATGAAAAGATTATGCATGATCTTGCTAATGTTATTCAATTGCTTGTGTTGGATCATATGAGCTTAACTGAAGGATATGACAATGATAATGATGTGTTTGAGCCCGTTAAAGTGAGATGAGCAAATAATTTAAATTGCATGCCTAAGATGTTGAAACCATCGGTTGAGAAGCCACCTATATTGGAGCTAAAGCCATTGCCAACTCATTTTAAGTATGCATTCTTGGGAGACAAGGCACACTGCTGGTTGTTATTTCAGCTTATTTGGAGCCCAAACAGGAAGAAAAGTTTATCCATTTGCTCCATGAGATTAAGGAAGCTATAGGTTTGACCATTGCTAATATGAAGAAGTCCCTCTATATGCATGCACAAGATCTTACTCGAAGATGGTGCGACTCCAACGCAAGAGAGTTAAAAAAATTTAATCCTATAATAATGGAATTGGTGAAGAAGGAAATTGTCAAGCTTCTCAACTTTGAGATGGCATATGCTATATCCGATAGAAAGTGGGTCAACCCAGTGCAATGTGTATCAAAGAAGGGCAGAGTGACGGCTATAAAAAAAACAAGAATGATCTCATTGCAGCAAGACTTGCTACCGCATGGAAGGTGTGCATGGATTATAGAAAGTTGAACAAGGTCACCCACAAGGATCACTTTTCTCTTCCATTTCTTGACCAACTCCTTGATCAGGTAGTTGGATATCTTTTCTACTGCTTTTTGTATGGTTATTCAGGGTACAATCAAATTTTGATAGACTCGAAGGACCAAGAGAAGATGACATTCACATGCCTATTTGGGACATTTGCCTTCAAAGAGGATGCCATTTAGGTTATGCAATACACCAGCAACCTTTCTAACGTGTATGTTGTCCATAGTCCATGATACGATTGAGGACATAATTGAAGTTTTCATGGATAACTTTTCAGTCTTTGGCCAGTCATTTGATGGATACTTGGAAAATTTTGCTCGGGTGCTCAAAATGTGTGTTGAAACTAACTTGGTTCTCAATTCGGAGAAGTGTCAATTCATGATTCAATATGGGATTATTCTTAGGCATACAATCTCTAGAAGAGTTATTGAGGATGACAAAGCAAAAATTGGGGTGATGTTTTCTAAGCTTGCTCCTCTAAACAATATGAAAGAAATTCAAAGTTTCTTGGGGCATGCCGGTTTTTATAGGTGTTTCATCAAAGATTTCTCTAGGATAGCAAAATATTTGTTCAATTTTTTAGAGAAAGATAGATCATTTGTGTTTGATGAAAAATGTGATGAAGCAATCTGAATCTTTAAGAATAAACTAGTGGAAGAACTGGTCATTACCATACCCGACTAGACAGTACCTTTTGAGATCATGTGTGATGATGTGACAGTAAAGGCAGTCCTCAAGCAAAAGAAAGAAAAGGTTTTTAGAGTAATCTATTATGCAAGCTGAATGCTTTGTGAGACACAAGCAAACTACCATATGACGGAGAAGGAAATGTTAGCCGTTGTGTTTGCATTTGACAAGTTTAGGGCCTACATATTGGGAGCAAACGTCATTGTGCATATCAATCATTCAGCAATCAAGTATCTCATGACCAAGAAAGAAACTAAACATAGGCTCATCCGATGGGTGCTCCTCCCCCAAGAGTTTTATGTGGAGCTTGTAGATAAAAAGGGGATGGCGAACCACATGGCATACTACTTATCAAGATTGAAAATTGGAGAGTTGAGAGAAAAGGATCTATGGCAAATCAAGGAATGCTCTCCCGATGAACAACTATTTTGAGTTAATGTGATGAACGAGACACCATGGTATGTCGACATTGCTAATTTCGTAGTTACTGGATGGGTACCTAGAGAGATTCCATACCAAAGATGGAAAAAAGTCATGTATGATTCCAAATACTACTTGTGGGAAGAACTATACCTTTTTTAGATTAGTAATGATCAAATTATCCGATGATGCATTCCTGAGATTGATCAAGGAGATATCTTGCAGGCTGTCATGAGTCATCTTATAGAGGACACTATAGAAGAAGAAGAAAAGTATTCAAGGTGCTACAATCAGACTTCTATTGACCAACATTGTTCAAGGACTCTCAAGAGTGTGTGGCCAAGTGTCCACAATGCCAAAGAATGGGGAATATCTAATGGAGACAGGAAATGCCACTCAACAATATCCTTGAAGTGGACATCTATGATGTATGGGGAGTCGATTTCATGGGACCTTTCTCACAAACCTATGAAAAAACTACATTTTAGTGGTAGTAGACTACGATTCAAAATGGGTTGAGGCAGTGGCACTTCAAAACCATGACAGCAAGAATGTGGTGAACTTCTTGAAGAAGAACATCTTGACACTTTTTGGCACACCCAAGGCTATCATAAGTGTCGGGGGATCCCATTTCTGCAATAGATGTTTTGAAGCTTTACTAAGAAGATATGGTGTGCATCAAAAAGTTGCTATGCCTTATGACACCAAAACTAGTGGGTAAGTTGAAATTTCAAATCAAGAAATCAAAAGAGTTTTGGAGAAGGTAGTGGGGCCAACTTGAAAAGATTTGGCAAGGAAACTTGAAGGCATGTTGTAGGCATATAGGAATGCCTACAAGACTCATATCAGAGCATCACTAGACCAACTTGAGTTTGGAAGATCATGCCATTTACCTTTAGAGCTGGAACATAAGGCTTATTAGGCAATCCAAAAATTGAACAAGGATTGGAATGAGGCAAACAAGGGAAGAATGGTAGTTCTCAATAAGCTGGACGAATTTAGATTCCACTCATATAATACTGCTGCTTTGTACAATGAGATGACTAAGGCAAGGCAAGATAGAGGTATACTTGATCGTTACTTTGAACTAGGGCAAAGGTTGTTGTTGAAGTTCTTTCTTAGCAAGCTATGATCAAGGTGGACTAGACCTTATGTTGAGACTAAGATGTTTCTATATGGCACACTTGAAGTCCTGAATGAGAATAAGGGATATACGTTCAAGGTCAATGCGCAACAAGCGAAGCATTACCTTTGGGATTTTTATGACCTTGTTGAATGGAAGATAACAGTGAGATGTCGCAATGATCAAGAGAGCACTTGACCATAAAGAAAGCAATAATTCAGGAAAATGACAATAAACTTAGCGCTACTTGGGAGGCAACCCAAGATTTCATTAACTTACATTAGTTCTGTTATTTAAATTAAGTTAGTAGGCATAATAGTTAAGTCTAATTTCTGTTAGTGTTATTGTAAGGAAGAAGGTGGAGAAAAGTTTCAACTTGAACCAAGCATGGGGGAACCTCAAAGAGTTAAGGAAAAAAAATGGCAAGAGAGGCAAATGACAACATATGCATGCATTAGATAATGAAATCAATGACAAACATTGCATAGGAACCTCTAGGAAAAAGTTATTGAGTCCCTTGATCATGATGTAACTGAGAGTTAGCTACACAACTTGAGAAAATTGAAGTAAATCCCACTTATGCTGCTGGAATGTAACTTGTTGTTTCCCCACGTTTTTTGTTTTAGAATTGAGATTATTATGGGAGAGGAATCAGCATAACTAAACCTCAGTTGTGCCATGAAATTTCTCTATACATAAATTGATCTACAAAGATTCAAGAGGGCACGGTGTAATTAATTGTTACTTACACCTCACTTATCCTATGAAGAACATTTCTTGGCATAACTCAACATTAGTTACGTGAGAAACACAGTTAAGAAGGCAGAGAAAAATGCTTTGAATCATTTGCAAAATTTACTCTCCCATAACAAAATGCATGTCACGTAAGCTCATTGGAACCACATCATTGCATATTTGTTACAACTTCTGGAAGTAAGATTTTTTTGTTCTTATAGCACAAGTAATGGATTAACTATGTCTTGCAAACTTTCAAAAATTCTCACATATGCACTGCAAAGGTTTTGTATGGTGCAGGTAAGCTATAACAACGTTATGTAAAAATGATAAGTGTGTGTAAGGTAGGGGGATAGTCATGTATATAGTGTAGCTTGCATAAGACCACGTGAATTGTTTTTTCAAAGGAACAAAATGCATCTTGCGTAAGCTTGCTGAATCTACGCTACAAGATGGTTTTAGAAAAGATGGATTCACTTGACAAAATTTTGCAAAAATTCACTCTTTCTGAACAGCAAAAATTTTAGCATTAGTAACACTTGGTTACGTTATGGGATAATTAGAACTGCTTTAAAAGTTTGAATATTTTTTTACACAGCGTAACCAATAGATTTTCTATTCCTTAGAAATTCCTCCATCCTTGTGAAGAACACATCTCTACAGTGTAGCTTGCATGAGACCACATGAATTGTATACATGCAACTCTTTAAGGATCAAGAACACCATAGCTTAGGTCATAACACGCTACATCAAATTTCATATGAGAAGAAAAGTTTTCAGCATTGTTTCCCTTCTTGTAAAAATTCAGCTCGTGATATAACATTTCAAAAATCTTTTTAGCGTAAGAGATGAGACATTACGCAATGTGATTATTTTCAAAGAATTCGGGAGTTTGAAAAATCCCTAACATGGTGCAAATAAAAGAAATTCTACGCCATTGAGAAAGAGTTTAAGGTTCAACGAACTGTAGATTATGTGAAATACTGAGAGAAAGAAAATCTTCTCAAGTGAATTATTGTAGCCTACCTCACCACGCCATGGAAAGAATTTCATTTCGAATCATTACAAAAGTTTTGCTACGTGTAGAACCAATTGCAAACATGAGATGCTTCGCGTGACTTAATGCATCCCACACCATGAAGCCAATTTGATTTCATAAAATCTTCTAAGTGTTAAATTTGCATTGCATTACATATGCAAGGCTACACAAATTGATGAAATAGAGAAGAAACATGAAAAGCTCATTCGCCTTGAGAAGAGACACTCTTCTAATGTCAGATGAAATTTGCGTAACCTAACAAAGCCTACATTGTTTCACCACTTACACTTAATCTGGAAGTGTATATTTTTGCTAAACATGGCGCAACCAACGATACAAATGTGCCATATTAATCTCGACTAATAGAAAACTTTTGGCTAACCGAGAGCCAGTGAATAGACTTTGTGTAGGATGTGGGAAGCTGCGCTATTTTGATGAGCATATCTTTTACACAGCGTAGCTTGCATGTAACTATGACAAGGAACACCTATAAAGGCTGACACTTAGCAAATTTTTCAAAACTTATTCATTCATTTCTCTTTAATAAAACAATGTAGTTTCCATTCAAATATGCTATTTGACATCTCTTCCACAATCACTCCACCACTTCACAAAATCTGCATAAATCAACACGTAGGATTCATCACACACCTAGCACACATATTCCTACTGATTCGTAACATCCAGAAACATCAGGGATTCATCAGATCAACACGAACCCTAATTCTCCGCTCAAAATGCTCACTTTTGATTTTTTTCTCTTTATTTTGATTTATGTTAAATTAAGCTTAATAAGTTGCTTTCTCGTGTTGAATGATGATTGTTTTGAGTTGTTATAACATGTGCAACCTTTAGCTGAGTCATAACTAAAATTTTGAGCATTTCGAGTTTCAAGTTCTCAATGTCTTTAATTGTTATGAACTCTATGTGTTGTAATTAATCTTGATCATTTATGTTGTTTGTTGGGGATGAATTGAACCTAGTTATAATGCTACCAATTTGCATGTTATAGAGTGTGAATGAAGGAAACTCAGATGTTAACTATGTTATGCTTATTTTTTTGCTTGTATTCATGGTTGTTGTCTGCGTTGTTTTGAGCTTTACCTATTGATCTTTCTTGTTCATTGATGCATGTTAGGGAATGTTTTGGGGAAGTGTTGTAACATGTTGAGAAAGTGCAATTGAAAGTACAAGGAATTTAGGCTAGGGCCTCCAATGCAAATGCAACTTGTGTAGTTCCACATATTGACAGTTGGTGCAAAAACCCTGTAGATCTTAAGATAACATCATGTGACACTATGGCACTATTTGGGTTGATTTATTCAGTGTGTTTACTGAGGATTTATGAGAATGCCTCATTCGAGTCTACTGGAGCGTTTAATTATGCTTGCAAAGACTTTTTCTCTTTTCAGTTCACTTAGATTGTGTCTCCTTTGTTAAGAAACCTATATATGGAACAAGTTAAACCAGGAAAGGGCAAGGCAATGACTACGAGGTAAAAGGATTTGGCAACCTCAAAAGGCCAAGCATCACCCAGCCAATCACCCATTCAGGAGAAAACACCTCCACTGCAACAAGGATTATCACCATACTTGGAGAATGTCATAGGCAACACAATAAAGCTAATTGGACTAAAAAATCCAATCCAAGAGTGAGGCTTGGTGGTGCGGATTGTTGAATTCAACGATGCCATCAAGTTTCACAAATGGAAGAAATTTGTTACACAACCAACTCAAGAGGTTAATGTTTCTATGGTGAGGGAGTTGTATTACAATTTGATAGTGGCAGAGCAATGTCAAGTGATGGTTAGGGGAAAACAAGTTCCAATCCCTCAGTCGTTCATCAACAAACACTATAGCCATCGAGATACCAAGTTTGATCAAATATCGCAACACTGATTTTACATCTCTGACCTCAAAAATCACAAACATGCTGGTACGACAAGGCAAGGAGTGGAAGCTGAATCAACAAGGTGAAATCATCAATATATGTCAACAATACCTCAATCTAAGAACCAAGATGTGACAGGAGTTTATTTTAGCAAGCTTATACCCTAAATAGCACAAGAGCACACTGAGTCTTGCCTGGGCACTCTTGATATATTGCATTCATATGAAATTGACAATTGACGTCGGAAAGCTGATTTTCGTGCAAATCTAGCTAGTGCCAAAATCAGAAGAGACTAGATTGCTTTTCCCTTTCTAATATCCTCTTTGTGTTTGGCTGCTGGTTGTGTGCCCAAGAGAGGAGATGAACTCATGAAGATCACTGGTGCTATCACAAATGCATGGTAAAGAAACTCTAAGAGATTTGGAAGCTAAGGAGAAAGTAGAGGAGCAAGAGACCTTAGCAACCCCATTGTCTCACTTAGTTGGTGAGGCAAGGTTCTTGACTGTGGAGAAGCAGATAGAATCAGTGGACAAGGAGGTGAAGGAGATCAAGGCTGAAGTGGAGGAGATCAAAGAAGAGGCAGGGGAAATGAATGAATCCATGGTTACTTTTCTGAAAGAATTGGGGCAGCACATTGGTAGAAAAATAGACAAGAAAATGAAGACCACCTTACAAATTGAGTACATGACACATGACATAGCCTACTGCTTCATCCTCATCATCAAAAAAGGAGAAGAACAATATCAAGCGTGAAATTACAGTGAAGGTGGCTACACCTAAGCCAACTATTAGAGAGTTCAAAACCCCCACTGTAGCAGACCAAGGCCTTGATGTAGCAGAGAAAGCACAACTTGATTCCACCAATCGAGAACTAATGGTGTTAAATCCGTCAAATATATCCAAGACGTGATGGTATGCATTGTAAAGAATGTCGCATGTACTAATCACACAATAATTTAACACAATTGAATGCCTTAAGGAGGCTAGTGGTCTAAACATCAAGTTAAACCTCAAGTACTCTAGATGATAATTCACAACTATAACTCTAGTATGGATTAAGGATCCTTACTTAAGGAAGGGGTTCCTCGGTTGAAGGAATGTCATTATAGTATTTGTGAAAGAATAATAAACGAAAAGAAATTATAAAGTAGATAGTGGATTGTTAATGATTGAGCAAACAGACTTCACACAAATACATTATAGGGAAACTAGGGGTGTCATAAGGTGATCTATGGGCCTCAAATCAATACTTTGATTACTTACTTACATGGGTGCTAAATTTAAGAGGTGTTCCATTAAAGGATATAGGTTACTAAGACCTATTGCAACCCCAATAATGTGCATGACCTAAGAGTTTATAGATTACTATGAACTATTCCTCCTCTTACATCAACTGCTTACCGATTTACAAAGAATTCCACTTCCCCCTTGTTGTGCTTAAAGCTTAGAATAGGAGCCTATGGTCTTACTAAGAGACCATGCCAATGCTTCCTTATCATTGCCTCATCACCTAATAACTAGAGCTCTGCCCCATGGCCTTACAAAGCGATCATATAAAGACAATTCTAGTTCTTTCCCTTAACTAATTAGGATGGCAAATCCAAGTGCATCCCCTTGTCACACTACTAGTTAGACTCTCTCATTAGACAAATGAGTTTATCCATGGCATCTCATAGTCTATAAATGTGCATTACTATGGGAGCCCATTAGAATTAAGCATGCAAGGTCTTTCTTTAACATACCCAGGGCAAGATTCATCATTATATTAAGGTTTACAAAACCCACTAGTCAATCCCATGACAACCCATCAAGGTTTAGCCACTTATGGTGGGTTCAAGCATGATAAGCGTATAGAAAATTGATATAAAAGGCTTATTAAACAAGAAAGATGTCATGCTTCAATAAAGATGAAAGCATCTCTTCAAATTTAGCCCAAAAATCCCCGCTTTTTATCAAAAGTTGCTCTCAACCTTGGAGCTCTAGTGTAGTTCTTGTTTGGAGAAGAAGAAGTTCTCTCTCCAAGTATTGTGTCTTGATCTCTAGTTGTTGTCCTTTTTACAAAGTTAACCTTCTACCTACTTTTAAGTTCTACAATTCGTAAAATAGACCCTAACAAAATTAAAAATAAATGTTGGACCCCAAAAGATAGGTGGAAGAAGGATCAAAAATGTGAAAACCTGGAAAAATTACACTAAGTACATTGCTATTTCAGCTCGCGTAGGATAGCTCAGGTTGTACCATGCAATTCTCACTGCGATTTACACAACATAGCTTGCTGCAGGCCACACGATTCTTGATGAGGAAGCCAACCCGAGAAGCTTTGTGGATGGTCCACTGCAAGGAATTAGAGGACCTTTGACGCGCTCAAGGACTAAGCGAATGAAGACCACGTTATATTCATTGATTGAAGACATTTTTTAGCGTGAAGTAGTTCATGAAGTTCAAAACACGGATGTCGTGTTCATCTCATGTTTAGTAAATCTATGCTATGCAATCGGTAAACAATTAAATGCTTTGGAGACCTAAATTGCCTAGAAGTTCAAGCCGTGGTTAGCATGGCGACCACACCACCTCTTGTACCCCCAAATCACCATTCTCTCCCATGGCGAGGCCTGAGAATGGTGGAATACGCTCCGCAAAGTCTCAACTCTTCTAGCTAACCACTCTAACATGAAAGGTCCTAAGAACTCCTATGTCGGGGCCCATCCTAGGGTTTACATATCATTGTTGTTAACACAGAAAGCTCCTTCAACACTTTTCCTAATGTTTCAATTCATTAACACTTCCTATGGCGAGGCCTGAGTTTCAAAATTGATTCGATTACAGAAAACAAGTACAAAGGCTTATACAATCACAATTTAGTTCTCAATTCATGCATCTTCGCTAACTTTGATTAATCACTCCTCAATTTAGCATGTCGACCACAATTGAAGCTTGATCTATTCAAGATTAGCTAAGAGTTATGAATTTCAACATATGTTATGCTCAGTTCAAATGTGATTTCAATACTCAACAATTAAATCAAATTGCATAGCATTCAATTTACTAAAACACGTATTCATCCATTAAGAATCCTAAGATATCATAGATTTAGCCAGGAAACATCTTTCTCATTTCAAAATCAACAAATTCCAACATTGATAGGCTCATTCTCAGTTAATTGGAAGAATTTACCACTTAAGTCGAGAGAATTATAGAATCCTTTGTCAATTGAGAATAAGAAAGACAAATCCAGTCCAAATTCACAATTGGAGTTGAGATCCGAGAAGAAATGTTTAGTGAGAGAAAGTAGATCTAGAGAGAGAAAATGAGAGGGAGAAAAGCTCCCGCTAAAATTCAAAAATGATAATTCTCCAAAATCTCCAATCTCCCTTACATGTTAGCTACCTTCCCTATATATAGAGTTGGGAAAACGTAACTAATACGCAACATAAAATGTACAAAGTATGACATAAGTGTCTTTCAAATAGAATGACTAAAATCAGCCCAAGAAATGGAAATTCAAAGTTTGGAGGAAAGTTTTGCATTCCAGCACAATCAATGTTCATTTCCAGCTCCTTCAGTTGCCTAGTCAGTCATCCAGCGCCTTCCAGCTTCAGCACCAGCGCCTTCAGCTTCTCAGACACGCCTTCAAGCCGCAACCAATCACGCCTTCAGCATCCTCGCGAGCTTCCAAGCAGAACAGCCTTCAGGAAATCACGCCCTCTTGCCACCGAACTTCACGCCTTCCGCTGCCTGGAAATTCAGAAATTCAAAGATTCAACACTTAGCCATTTTTTCAGCAAACTCAACCGCAAAACATTTCATGGCCGCAACTTCCCACCAAGATTTGATCATGATTCACTATGAATTAAAAGAATCTTAAAACACGAAAGTTGTAACCCTTTGTCTTAGCTATCCATAGCAATTTGAAAGACCCAATTCGGACCTAAGACGAAAGAGTTATGACCCAAATAATAAAGTGTGACAAAGCTGAAATTTTCATGGAGCAAACCTTCCAACACTTTGCCATTTAAAACATCATAAAAAAAAACATGTTAAAGCAAGTAGCCTACGACATGTCGTAGGCAAAATGTTCTTGCTCCAAAATTGGCCTACGACATGTCGTAGGCCAAAAATCCTCCGTCCAAGAATGTCGTGGGCAAAAAGTGTTTCCTTCAAGAATGGCTTACGACATGTCGTAAGCCATTTTTTTCCTTCCAAGTTTGGCCTACGACATGTCGTAGGCCAATTTCCTTTCCTATGCCAACTGAAGTCTGTTGAATGTGATAAGTTTGAATGTAAGAAGTTGTGTACAAGTGGTGCAAATGTTGTGCCAAGAATGCTTGAGTAGTGTGCCAAGAGTTCGTGCTTGCTGATATGCCAAAAATGTGAAAATGGTTTGTGTGTGGTGGCTGCTTAAGTGATGTCCATGTCCTAGCCTGGTAGTATGAAAGCAAGTGAAATTAATGTGAAGTAGTTGTGAAGTGATGGTAGTGCCCAAAATGTGTATTGTGCTGGTGTGCCAAGGTGTATGAATGGCGTGCCAAAAATGTGCATGAGTGTGGCAAAGTGTAGCAAATGCTTGGCATGGTTGTGTTAAAGTTTGTTGGCAAGACTTGGCAAAGTATGTTAGCAATGCTTGGCAAGGTCTTGGCAACGTTGGCTTGGCAAGTCTTGGCATGTTAGTTTGGTAAAGCTTGGCTAAGTGTGTCAAGGTTGGCAAGGTGTTGGCAAAGTGTTGGCAAGGTTGGCAAGGTTGGCAAGGTCTTGGCACATTGGTTTGGCAAAGCTTGGCAAGGTGTTGGCAAGGTTATGTTGGCAAGGCTTGTCAAAGTTGTTGTGCCCGACGAACTCGTGCAAGGATGGCATGCCAAACGGTACAATGCAAGACCATGTGTGACTTAGTGTTCATTCCAGCACGAAGCTCCACTTCAATGCCAGATTCATGTCTCTTAGCCTCTGATTTAGACCACGTGGTACACATGAACGTTCTAGCTAATCCTCTTAGCTTTCCACCAGTTCAAAAATCAGCATCATTGGGTACCTGTAACTCAAGATATACACATGTTGTCAAACTGTGGCAATGAACTTTAACACAGAAATCCTGACGTAGCAATCTTAAAGAAGCCCCTGTTTCTCATGCTTACACACAGAATTAGAAAATAGTTAAAACACAAGAAATGTAGTGCACCCAAAGGGCTTTCCAGAACATGCAAGATCTCATCATTCGGACAAGAATTGAAAGAGTGATACCCAAAACAAGTGGCACCAACATTCTGCCCAAACCCTAATTTGGCCAAATAAGCTCATTTCGGTTTTTCTTAAATTCCCACTCACCATTCTCATTGTTTCAAACTTTAAACCTTGTCATTTGACACCAAGCATATATTTTCCTCATTTTAACAACATTTTTGGTCTTTTTTCACCATTTAAACACTATGAGTTGCAAACCACATAAACACACAATATAGCACATTGCACCACACATTTGCATGAAAATCAAGGCAAAAGCCAAGTGAAATAATACATTTAAGTTGGTATAAAACCAACTTATCAAATTCCCCCACACTTGAACCTTTGCTTGTCCTCAAGCAAAGACACAAAACGAAACCATTTAACTCAATCACAAAACCATGCCACACACACACCATGCTTTGAAGAAGACTTCCCTATCCATTTCAACACCATTCACAATAGCTTGGCCTCAAGCAAATTGTACACTCAAAACTCATTTTTATCACCCGTATTTAACACATTTGTCCATCCATCCACAATGGCCACATCCTAGTTCATCAAAACATTTTTCCACACAAGAATTCATTTCAAGGTTTCTGGCACCAAGCCTTCAGATTTCAGCACAAATTATCAACTAAGGCACAATGAATAAAGACCAACATGCCACGCGTGCAAGTGTGTGCTGAGGAACATGCACTTCATCTATTCCCTTGCTATACACCATCTAGTTGTCTCACTCATTCAATAGAAGCCCATCTCTTTAGCCACTCTCATGAACATGCAGTCACAAGATCCATGTAACCTATGCGGACACAGCTATATGGGACATTGCCCTTATTAAGCACATTAGTGCATTTGTGATACTCATTGGTACCATTTGCCTGGGTATTTTGGCTGTTTTTTCCCTTTAATCATTTGCCAGGTTCTTGTGGCTTTTTCCTTCCCAGATGCCAAAAGGCTTTTTCTTCCATGTCTTCTCTTATGCAGGCACATGTTCATAAGAGTTTCAAGTTGATTAACATGCACGAACTCTGGAAACATCCAGACAAATGCATAGCAAGAAGAGTAAGCTTCCATACACATACCTCCTGTGTCATTTAGTTTTGCATGGCATATCTATCTTACCTTAACATCGGGCTTTAGCCAGCAAAATGTACCAATTTCCTCAAACTAAGTACCAGGAAACAAAAAATTTTCACATGCAAACTCAAAAAGAGTAAAGTTGATGAACTTGAATTAAGCCATAGTGAACTAAGAACAAAGTTTCAAATACATGTGTGATATTAACTTTATAGTCCACACTCAAGCTCTTGACACCTTTTCCACAACAACACTCACCAATACTAACACCATATTTCATTGAAACACATCAACTCCATCACTTATTCAAAAAGTTCAAATTTTTTACCAAAAACTTTAAAATTTTGCACAACAATGAAAAACACAACATGCAACGGGAAATAATATGCAAACGACACAACTTTACTCGACAAACTAGAAAAATAGCATACTTGTTCACAAAAAATTTCATCACAAAAAATTTCATCACCCATGCAAGTCAAATACAAGACAAATAATCATCTAAAGTCCAAGAGATACAAACCATAGCCAACATACACTCCCCCACACTTAAAACATACATTGTCCTCAATGTAAAGAAAAGATAGGTTTAGGAGCTCCCTGGTTTTGATATTGACATGAATTCCATAATGAAAGAAACGTAAAGACAAAACGAAAAGAATAAAACAAACTACTTATTAAAGCTAAAGGAAAAGAAGTAGTTCTGGATTTAGATAGTCTCCAGCTAGACTTTATTCCTCCACAACGTATGTCTTGGTCATAAAAAGAACTCAGTGAATCCATCTCTGCACCACACAAAAGATGAACTCTCATAAGCATGCTCATTCTTCCCAGAAGACACTGGAGTGTTGAGGAGATGTGTAAGCACAGGATCATGAAAAGAGCTTTCTCTTAATATCACATTCATTTGAAGCACATCATAGCCCTCTTCTACCACACTATCCAGAGTCGTCCTGCAAGGCTCAACCAAGGAATGCACATCCATGGTCTCAACAAGCTCATCAGGAAGTTCAAAAGTAAACGTCTCAAATTCACACTCGTTCAACATTCTATCCTTGTCCTTCAAAATGTTAACATCTTTATCATCCAAACTAGAGTTAAGAACTTCACACATTTTCCCAATGTTAACAACACAAACACAAACAGCATTGTCATCGTTTAACAAAAATTGCTCATTGTTCACCTGTGGAGAGGTACCAAATTCACACCTAGATTCATTCATGGCTTCACAAGTTGGTGCTCCAACGGAAGTCCCAGCAATTTTCACGTTATCTTGAGTTATGGTGTCAGAATGTTTTTCTAGATTAGACTCTATGCAATTTATCAAGGTATCAAGAAAAGAACGACCATCATCATCAACAAGTATAGCATGGCTCTCATTATCGTTTGAACAATTCTTAACACATGCTTCCTGTAACGTATGATCTACCAAAGTTTGGCATGTCAATTCAAAGCTTGACTCTTTTATTGGACAAATTGAATAACATTCTACCACAGATGCATTGTAAGGTAAAATCATACAATCTTCTAAATCATGCTCTTCCAAATCAATTTCTACATCATCAACAAATTTATCGACAGAAATGTAGTCATGCTTAACACCCTCATCAACTAATGTTGAAGAACATTCAACAACTTGAATGGAACACAAAGACTCTGTGTACACGGGTTGTTTCATGGCATAGTTCACATCAAAAACTACTTCCTCATTATTAACTCTAAATGTGACCGTTTTGTTTCGAACACCAATTAATGCATCACCAGTGGCCAGGAAAGGACGACCAAAAATGAGAGGTACCTCAGGGTCCTTTTCCATATCAAGTATAATGAAATCAACAGGCAAAGTGAATTTATCAATACTTACCAGAACGTCTTCTACCAAATCTGTGGGAGTCACTATTGATCTGTCTGCTAATTGGAGTGTGACTGCAACTGGCCGAATCCTGCTTTCCAATCCAACATTAATGGCAATGGATAATGGCATTAAGTTTATTCCAGCTCCCAAATCACACAAAGCATTTGCAAAATGCCTCGTGCCTATTTTGCATGGGATAGTGCAGCTCCCATGATCCTTAAGCTTCGGAGGAAGATCATGAACCATCCATGCTTGAGTGCACTCAGAAACCATCATGTGCACATCACATCTCAAGATTTTCTCTTTGTTTGAGATGAGATCTTTGAGATACTTAGCATACTTTGGCATTGATGTCACAAAATCCATCAGAGGAAGATTCTTATTCACCTGCTTGAGTACATCCAGGAACCTTTTGAACTGAGGGCCTTGTTTTGGAGGTGGTTTCTTTCTCTCTGGAAAAAGAGGCTTAGGGGCATACTCAGGGAAGTTGAAAGGATTGGAGTTCTTGGTGATCTCATTACCTACTCTTGTTGGTATTTCCTTCTTCACAGTTTTTGTAGCATTTTGCTCATCTTTCTTTTCCAATGCAATCGTTTCCTGTTCATCAACCTTCTTTGGTGCCATTTCCTCATAAACATTCTCTTCCTCAATTTGAACACTTTCCTCCACAATGACACATTCCTCCTCCTCAGGCTTAGATGATTTTTGCACTTCTTTACCACTTCTCAACATAATGGCATTAATACCCACCTTCTTTGGATTTGGCACCGTATCACTGGGAAGAGATCCATTAGGCCTATGATGTACAGCATTAGCAAGTTGTCCCAATTGCATTTCAATGTTTTTAAATGAAGCACCATAATGTCTCACAGTTGTCTCCAAAGCAACAAATCTCTCCTCATTTTTATCTACCTTTTCAATAAGAATCCGGAGCATGTCTTCCACTAATGATTTACTTTGTTCTTGAGCACTTAGTTGTTGCTCAAAACCCTGTGGAGGATTGGAAGCTCTCCTTTGCTCATTCCCTTGAGTGTATTGGCCTTCCTGGCTTTGGTTTTGTTGGCCCCAAGTACCTTGATTACCTCCAAAGCCTCTATTGTTCCCTCCTGAGTAGTTTCCTGAGTACTGTTGCCTGTTGCCATAGTTATTCACGTATTGAATGGATTCCGTGGTGACAGAGCACTCATCAGTATAATGTTCACCCTTACATATTCCACATGACAACACAGGTGCCCTGGCTTGAGTTGCCTTAAGAGATTGCAATTGCTTTGATAAGGCTTCGACCTTTGCATTGAGTGAAGTATCCTCATCTAACTCCAGGACTCCTCTTTGCTTTCTGCCATGAGTTTTCCTTGTCTCAGGAAATAGATATTCATCCTCAGCAATTTGGTTGAACAATTCACGAACTTCCGGCACAGATTTATCTTTGAGTGCCCCATTAGCACATGCCTTGACCATCATGGAAGATTCAGGAGTTAAGCCCTTGAAGAATGTATTTAGTTCCCTGATTTCGCCCAAGTCATGGTTAGGACATTGCCTGATCAAGTCGTTGAATCTCTCCCAAGCTTCCCTAAATGACTCACTGTCTTGTTGTTGGAAATTCATAATTTCCAACCTTCTTTTTTCAAGCTTGGCAGGAGGGAAGTACTTAGACAAGAATCTTTTCTGTAGATCATCAAATGACATATCTGCATTGGCTCCTCCAATGCTCTTAAACCAGTGTTTAGCCTTTCCACGCAGAGATAAAGGAAACAAAATCCTGTGAACCTCACCCCTATAAATTCTCGGCAGCTTGAAACTGCTACATAATCCAAGGAACCAATCAAGGTGGTCATTAGGGTCCTCATTGTCAAGCCCTTGAAAGAACTGTCCCTGAGTGATCATGGAGACTATCTGGGGAGGTATATGGTAACATTCTACGTCTATGTCATGCTGCCCAAATCTGTTGTCGAAATTGACTGCGTAATGATCTCCAAACCTAGGTGCTTGAGCTCCTTGAGCTGCCATTTCTCTCTGTTGCTTCAACTGTGCTCTCAACGTTTTCTCCAACTCAAGATCCAATAGGAATTGTGGTTCTCCTGCAAACCTGCTAGACCTTGGCATACACAACATACCGTAGTGAAGTGTAATAACAAAGAAACAAGTACTTCAAATATGCAACAAAGAAACAGACCACAAATCTCAACACGTACTCAAAACTATGCACAGAACAAAACACACACAAAATGACAGCTAAAGTAAATGTCACACACAACAACACAAAGTAGAACAAGTAAAAATCAAGAACAATTTAACAAATTCCAAAACCGATTGCATTCCCCGGCAACGGCGCCAAAAATTGAACAGGCTTATCGAGTACCCTCAATTTTACCCAAACAACTACTGTAGAAGTGGAAGCAGGGATCGTAATCCACAGGGAAGGCGTAGGTCACGAAAATTGAGTAAATTGTTCTAAAAGTCTTGTCACAGAATCTAAGTACTAGAAGGAATGTAAATTCAACACAAAAGAACAAGAACAGAGATACAAAAGGTAGCGACAAATAAAGATGAAACAGATATCTCAGGATTCTTGTATTGGATGAACACAGGCTTAGTAAATCTATGCTATGCAATCGGTAAACAATTAAATGCTTTGGAGACCTAAATTGCCTAGAAGTTCAAGCCGTGGTTAGCATGGCGACCACACCACCTCTTGTACCCCCAAATCACCATTTTCTCCCATGGCGAGGCCTGAGAATGGTGGCATAAGCTCCGCAAAGTCTCAACTCTTCTAGCTAACCACTCTAACATGCAAAGTCCTAAGAACTCCCATATCGAGGCCCATCCTAGGGTTTACCTATCATTGTTGTTAACACAGAAAGCTCCTTCAACACTTTTCCTAATGTTTCAATTCATTAACACTTCCTATGGCGAGGCCTGAGTTTCAAAATTGATTCGATTATAGAAAACAAGTACAAAGGCTTATACAATCACAATTTAGTTCTCAATTCATGCATCTTCGCTAACTTTGATTAATCACTCCTCAATTTAGCATGTCGACCACAATTGAAGCTTGATCTATTCAAGATTAGCTAAGAGTTATGAATTTCAACATATGTTTATGCCCAGTTCAAATGTTATTTCAATACTCAACAATTAAATCAAATTGCATAGCATTCAATTTACTAAAACACGTATTCATCCATTAAGAATGCTAAGATATCATAGATTTAGCCAGAAAACATCTTTCTCATTTCAAAAACAACAAATTCCAACATTGATAGGCTCATTCTCATTTAATTGGAAGAATTTACCACTTAAGTCGAGAGAATTGTAGAATCCTTTGTTAATTGAGAATAAGAAAGACAAATCCAGTCCAAATTCACAATCGGAGTTGAGATCTGAGAAGAAATGTTTACTGAGAGAAAGTAGATCTAGAGAGAGAAAATGAGAGGGAGAAAAGCTCCCGCTAAAATTCAAAAATGATAATTATCCAAAATCTCCAATCTCCCTTACATGTTAGCTATCTTCCTTATATATAGAGTTGGGAAAACGTAACTAATACGCAACATAAAATGTACAAAGTATGACATAAGTGTCTTTCAAAGAGAATGACTAAAATCAGCCCAAGAAATGAAAATTCAAAGTTTGGAGGAAAGTTCAGCATTCCAGCGCCTTCAATGTTCATTTCCTGCGCCTTCAGTTGCCCAGTCAGTCTTCCAGCGCCTTCAGCTTCAGCACCAGCGCCTTCAGCTTCTCAGACTTCCAGGTGAAGAAATCAGGATCGAACCACGCCTTCAAGCCGCAACCAATCACGCCTTTAGCATCCTCGCGAGCTTCCAAGCAAAACAGCCTTCAGGAAATCACGCCCTCTTGCCACCGAACTTCACACCTTCAGCTGCCTGGAAATTCAGAAATTCAAAGATTCAACACTTAGCCATTTTTTCAGCAAACTCAACCACAAAACATTTCATGGCCGCAACTTCCCACCAAGATTTGATCATGATTCACTGTGAATTAAAAGAATCTTAAAACACGAAAGTTGTAACCCTTTGTCTTAGCTAACCATAGCCATTTGAAACACCCAATTCGGACCTAAGACGAAAGAGTTATGACCCAACTAATAAAGTGTGACAAAGCTGAAATTTTCATGGAGCAAACCTTCCAACACTTTGCCATTTAAAACATCATAAAAAAAACAAGTTAAAACAAGTAGCCTACGACAAAATGTTCTTGCTCCAAAATTGGCCTACGACATGTCGTAGGCCAAAAACCATCCTTCATGTCGTGGGCAAAAAGTTTTTCCTTCAAGAATTGCTTACGACATGTCGTAAGCCATTTTTTTCCTTCCAAGTTTTCCTTTCCTATGCCAACTGAAGTCTGTTGAATGTGATAAGTTTGAATATAAGAAGTTGTGCACAAGTGGTGCAAATGTTGTGCCAAGAATGCTTGAGTAGTGTGCCAAGAGTTTGTGCTTGCTGATATGCCAAAAATGTGAAAATGGTTTGTGTGTGGTGGCTGCTTAAGTGATGTCCATGTCCTAGCTTGGTAGTATGAAAGCAAGTGAAATTAATGTGAAGTAGTTGTGAAGTGATGGTAGTGCCCAAAATGTGTATTGTGCTGGTGTGCCAAGGTGTATGAATGGCATGCCAAAAATGTGCATGAGTGTGGCAAAGTGTAGCAAATGCTTGGCATGGTTGTGTTAAAGTTTGTTGGCAAGACTTGGCCAAGTATGTTAGCAATGCTTGGCAAGGTCTTGGCAACGTTGGCTTGGCAAGTCTTGGCAACGTTGGCTTGGCAAGTCTTGGCATGTTGGTTTGGCAAAGTGTGTCAAGGTTGGCAAGGTGTTGGCAAAGTGTTGGCAAGGTTGGCAAGTTGGCAAGGTTGGCAAGGTTGGCAAGGTTGGCAAGGTCTTGGCACATTGGTTTGGCAAAGCTTGGCAAGGTGTTGGCAAGGTTATGTTGGCAAGGCTTGGCAATGTTGTTGTGCCCGACGAGCTCGTGCATGGATGGCATACCAAACGGTACAATGCAAGACCATGTGTGACTTAGTGTTCATTCCAGCACCAAGCTCCACTTCCATGCCAGATTCATGTGTCTTAGCCTCTGAATTAGACCCAGTGGTACACATAACAGTTCTAGCTAATGCTCGTAGCTTTCCACCAGTGTAAGAATCAGCATCATTGGGTACCTGTAACTCAAGATATACACATTTTGTCAAACTGTGGCAATGAACTTTAACACAGAAATCCTGAGCGTAGCAATCTTAAACAAGCCCCCGTTTCTCATGCTTACACACAGAATTAGAAAATAGTTAAAACATACGAAATGTATTGCACCCAAAGGGCTTTCCAGAACATGCAAGCTCTCATCATTCAGACAATAATTGAAAGAGTTATACCCAAAACAACGTTCACCAACATTCTGCCCAAACCCTAATTTGGCAAAATAAGCTCATTTCGGTTTTTCTTAAATTCCCACTCACCATTCTCATTGTTTCAAACTCTAAACCTTGTCATTTGACACCAAGCATATAATTTCCTCTGTTTAACAACATTTTTGGTCTTTTTTCACCATTTAAACACTATGAGTTGCAAACCACATAAACACACAATATAGCACATTGCACCACACATTTGCATGAAAATCAAGGCAAAAGCCAAGTGAAATAATACATTTAAGTTGGTATAAAACCAACTTATCAATGTATATTTTCTATGGTTGATTTGAAAAGTGGTTATTTTCAAATTCGCATGAAAGATGAAGATGAGTGGAAAACGGCTTTCAAAACAAAATTTGGTTTATATGAGTGACTTGTCATGTCTTCTGGGTTGACAAATGCGCCTAGCACATTTATGAGATTAATGAACCATGTTTTGAGACTATTCATTGGCAAATTTGTTATTCATTATTTTGATGACATACTTATTTATAGCAAGTCATTTGATGAACAAATGTTGCATTTGAGAGAAATTTTTGTCGTGTTAAGAGAACATCAATTATATGCTAATTTGAAGAAATGATCTTTTTGCATGGATTCTATTGTATTTCTTGGTTTCGTTGTTAGTGCTAATGGCATTAAGGTAGATGAAGAAAATATTAGGGCAATCACGGAGTGGCCTACACCGAAGAATGCCAGTGAGGTCCAGAGTTATCATGGATTGGCGGGATTTTATCGAAAGTTTGTCAAAAACTTTAGTACTATTGCCGCACCATTGAACGAACTAGTTAAAAAGCATGCTGTATTTAAATGGGAAAATGTGCATGAAAAAGCTTTTAACACGTTAAAGAACAAACTCACATAAGCACCTGCTTTGATGTTGCCTGATTTTAATAAGGTTTTTGAAGTTCAATGTGATGCCTCTGGGCTTGGGATTAGAGCTGTTTTGATGCAGGACTCGAAGCCAGTAGCCTATTTTAGTGAGAAGATGCATGGGGCCATATTGAATTATCCAACGTATGAAAAAGAGCTCTATGCTCTAGTGAGGGCATTACAAACCTGGCAGCATTATTCGTGGCCCAAGGAGTTTGTTATCCACTCCGATCATGAGCCGCTAAAGCACTTAAAGACTCAAGGGAAGCTATACCAAAGACATGCTAGGTGGATGGAATTTATCGAATATTTTCTGTATGTCATCAAGCATAAGGCTGGTAAGGAAAATGTAGTGGCAGATGCATTGTCACGAAGGTATGGCCGTCTAAACTTTTTGCAATCGAAGTTGTTACGTTTTGATTTGCTTAAAGGGTTGTATGCTGATGATAGTGATTTTGATGAAATATTTGCTGAATGTTCGCAAACTGCATATGGTGATTATTTTCAGCATGATGGGTTTCTTTTTAAGAAAGGGAAATTGTGTGCCTAAAAGTTCATATCGTGAATTACTTGTTAGGGAGGCGCATTGTGGGGGTCTTATGGGACATTTTGGTGTCAAAAAAACATTAGACATGTTGCATGAGCATTTTTATTGGCCTAAGATGCAAAATGAAGTTTAGAATTTTTGTGCCAAATGTATTTCATGCCGTCAAGCAAAGTCTAAAGTCATGCCTCACGGTTTTTATACCCAATTACCCGTCCCTAGTCACCAATGGGTTGACATATCTATGGACTTTGTATTAGGGTTGCCTAGGACACAGTCGGGTCATGATAGCATATTTGTGGTAGTCGATCATTTTAGCAAAATGGCACATTTCATAGCATGCAATAAAACTAATGATGCATCTCATATTGATGAACTATTCTTTCGTGAAATAGTTAGATTGCATGGCATTCCAAAAACCATAGTTAGTGATTGAGATGTCAAGTTTTTGAGTCATTTTTGGCGTACATAGTGGCTTAGGTTAGGTACAAAACGTTTGTTTTCCACAGCCGCACATCCACAAACTGATGGGCAAACTAAAGTTGTTAACCGCACTTTAACAACCTTGTTTCGAGCCTTAATTCAAAAAAATTTGAAAAGTTGGGAAAAATGTTTGCCGCATGTGGAGTTTGCATATAATAGGGCCATGCATTCCACTACATCTTATTCTCCATTTGAAGTGGTTTACGGTTTTAATCTGCTAACACCTTTAGATGTTTTGACTATTTCTACTAGTCACATTTTGGATTTAGATGGTAAACAAAAAGCTGATCACATCAAGGAAATACATGCCAAGGTTCGAGCAAACATTAAGCAAAGGAATGATCAAGTAGCCGAACAAGCCAGCCGAGGAAGAATTAAGGTCTCTTTCGAACCCGGCGATTGGGTATGGCTTCATATGTGGAAGGAACGATTTCCAAATCAACGAAAATCAAAGCTCCAACAAAGGGGAGATGGTCCTTTTCAAGTTTTGGCTAAAATCAATGATAAGGCTTATAAAATTGAATTACCTAGTGAATATGGTAATGTGTCTAGTACATTTAATGTTACTGATCTTTCATTGTATGACCTAGGTGATTCGAGGACGAATCCTCTTGAGGAGGGGAGGTATGATGAGGAAGCCAACCCAAGAAGCTTTGTGGATGATCCATTGCAAGGAATTGGAGAACCTTTGACGCATTCAAGGACTAAGCGAATGAAGACGACCTTATATTCATTGATTGAAGATATTTTTTAGCATGAAGTAGTTCGTGAAGTTCGTGACAAGGATGCCATGTTCATCCCATGTTTAGACGTATCACAAATGGAGTACAATGTTGTGGTGGATCGAAATGGAGCTTTGGAGGCAAGAATGGTTGAAGAAAATTGACAATGAGCATAAAAAGCTCCACGTTGCGACGTCCATGGAGTTCCATATCGCGACGTGGAGAATAGCAAAAGGGAGCTCGAATGGAAATCGCCAACGTCGCGACGTGCAAACACCAATGTCTAGAGAGTTCACCGATGTCGCGCGATGTTGGCGACAACATACGTCGCAAAACGTGCACCGACGTCGCGACGTACATACCCTTTCACGTCGACGTGGCTCACTGGAAATTGATGAAAAAAATGGAACCAAAAATTTGACATTTAATTGCAAAATAATTCCCCACGTTGCGATGTGGAGACCCCGACGTCGTGACGTGCGACGAAACAGGTTTACAAAATTTTTAGGTAGTTTTCTATTTCTAATTTTTATTAACCGTTAATTTGTTTCAGACCTTGTAGCCTATTTTAAAAGGCAAATCTCATGACATTGAAGTCAGATTATTCATTATTGAAAAACATATTGTTTTGGAGAGTACAAAACTTTCTTTTGTTTTTTGCGAAGAACAACCATTCCAATTTAATCAAGGTTTTATTAGTTGGGAAAAATTTGATAACGTGGGCTCTAAGGGCAGGTCTTCTTAGGGTGTTTGTTACGTGAAATTGATAGGTACGTTTTTAATTCATTCATTGAATTTGGGGCTGCCTCCATTTTGCTTATTGTTTGCAATTCCTCAAATTGATCTTGGGTTTACGTTCTTAGAGTCTTAAAGGTCTAGGATCGTATCAATTCTTTTCCTCAGTAGTTCTGTAGTTTGGCGTAAGCTGGCTCTGGTCATGCTATGGCTATTCTCATTTGGCAAAACAAGGTGTAGGCTAGATGATGTCATGTGCTCCTTCCCTTAACTGAATCTGTGACTTCGCGTGTCTAGATTTCGCTAAGTGAGATCTTTCGTCACCGTTTTGCTTTTATTTCACCTCGCGTAAGTGATGGTAGGTTTCATCGTGCCTATGCTTTGCATAGCTCCTTATACAGAATTCTTGCTTAGGATGGCTTAAGCTACGCGAGTCACTGTCGAGTCCTGTTGGTCATTATCTCTTCTTGGCGTGACCTAGCCTGGATCATGCCAGCACTCCTTTTACTTGCCTCAAGTATCTAAGTATTTGTTCTTTCTTCATATCTTGCAGGTGTGGACTGCGTGTAGCAGCTCTATGATATCATAACCCATTGTTTCTCACAGCGTGGCTTGCATTGCACTATGCGAGAACTGCCTTCCATCCTTCATGGCTCTGATTGGCCTGACATGCATGAAGTTGTGCTGTACTTCAATCCCTTGATTTTCCATGGCGCAGTTGAGCCCTAGTTATTCTGCCAGTTTCTTCTTCATGGTGCAGCTTCTCGAAGGTTGTGCCAACTGCTCATATTTCTACCTATTTTTTCTTTGTTGAGTTCTTCTCATTTTTCTTCTCTTGCCTCTTATTTTGTCCTTCCACCTAAAACAACACATATATAAATCTAAACAAATCTAATTACTTGAGAATTTAAGAAAATTCATTATGAAATTAGGGCAATAAGTTTGTGATTTACCAACTTATCAAACTCCCACACTTAAAACATTGTTTGTCCTCAAGCAATAACACTAGAAATAATTCAAAGAAGTTGAGACAAGCACAAATAAGTGTTCATCCCTAAATGTCTAAAAATGCTTTTATACTGATCTCAAAATTCAAACATTTACTTGAAATGAGTAAATGGTTAGTATGTCAATCTCAATATCAAGGTTAGCATGATGAGAGTGCTTTAATGCCAATAGTTGCATGATTACACCCTTTTTGTGAAAGTGTGTGTTTATAGATACCATATATTCGAAAACTCTCACCATTAATCAAGCCAGTTAGAAGCAAGTATCAATTTGGCTTATAAAAACTAGCATATTCCCTTAACCAATGTCTCACAAGTCACATAGCATCCTTACACTTGTTCATATTATTCAAGATCAATGGACATTTTTCCCTACACAATTAAGCAACTACATGTGCTTTGGGTTTTTTTGGCATCTTTTTACCTTTACCCAATCATAGGATTTCTATGAGCTAATGTGATTTCCATTCAATAGGCAATCTCACAGAGGACGGGTAAAACATTAAACAGTATAACATCAGGCCATGGGTCTTATGGCTTTTTATAACTCATTTACAATCATATGAGTTCCTAATTAGTTTAGACATTCTTTCATGTTTGGAAGGCAGTCCCGCTCTTGGATTTCAAGTTTATTCTCCTTTGGGCACTATTAAGCACATAGATGAACTATGGTTCAAATCATTCCTTCAATACACATATGTTCACACCACATTTTTCAAATGCATTTAGCTAAAAGTGAGCTTTATTATGGTTTTTAAAATTACTTACTCCACAGCTTGTTCTTTTTCATAATTTCATTCTCTCCTACATGTTCTCCATGTTATGTCTTTTAAAAGAAAGGCGTGCAACCTCACATTTCTATTCACTACCCACTCATAATTTCACCAACAAACATTTTCGTCATAGATTGAACACACCAACACAACACTTTTATTTACATTAACACAAACTAAACATCAAATTAACACAAAACATCTCGATATCCAACGTAACACTTCTAGTTAAACACAACAAATAAAACCAAACTACTAATACCAAGGAAAAAATTAGCATTGTCTCGCAACAATTTTCAATAATCACAAAAATTTTCCATAGCCTCATCCACACAATAATACATCTAATCTTCTTTACAAAACAAACCCAACACAACCACATTCACATTGCAGTTCAGGATTAGCACCACGACATCAACATAAATAGCACATAAAACGTACAAAACAAAATTCATCAACAAAAAGGCCAAAAAAATACTCCCCACACTTAGTGGTGTGCTTGTCCTCAAGCACTTAAATAGGAAAGAATAATAGAAATGGACCCCCCTCTCGTGGAGTGTTGCCTTTGTCAAATTTCTAAAGTTATTCCCTTTGTTGCTTCTTCTGTGTTTTTAGATTGTTGTTATGCTAGTTCAGCTACTTCCTTCTTCTCTTTTTCTATACTCTGTGTTGTTTCCTCTGTTGGCTGCATAGTGCCTTCTCCTTAGCTAGTTTCACCTTTTTCTTGTTTTTCTTACTTTTCTACTTTCTAGAAGGCTCAGTTTGCCTATCTTCTGCATTTTTTCTTGGACTTGATGGTTTTTATTTTCTCTCTTTTTTCTACCTTGAACAAAGAATCCAAGGTTTCTTTTATTTCTAGCTAAATCTCTTCGTCTAACTATTTTTCTTCATCTTTCATTGTTATCCAGTCTCTAAAGGTGTATCCTTGTCCTTGCTAATGCTTGGCACCACTTCTTAGATCACCTTGAAGAGAAATATTTGAGGCTCTATCACCATCAAAGCCAAATTTTCTAGTTCATGTTAGGTTTTTTCCTGCCCTACCACTGTGGTAGACTAAACTTCATTCATAACTTGCTCAGGTATGGCCAACTCCACTCTTATCACCTCTTTGTCGTCTTTGTGAGTCTCTTCTTGAGATAAAGAGGGGATATCTTGCTGTTGCTTGGCAAGGAATACTGCCTCCATCTTCTGCCCAATCTCCACTCCTATATTTTGTACCATCAAATTCATAAAGGTAACTATGGCATCTTTCATCTCCTTTGTCTCTTGCTTTAATTCCTTTACCTCAGCCTTAATCTCATTCAACTCCCTATCCACAGATTCCAAGTGCTTCTCTATGGATACAAATTGTTCCTCTCTAATAGAGTGTCCAAATGGTGTGCTTGGAACTTCTTGTTCAGCTGCCCTCTCCTTACTTTCTATAGCCTATATTGTGGCTTTGAGCTTCTTCACAGTTGAGTCCATGATGGCACCAGTGAGCTTCATTAGCTTATATTTCTTATTAGGCACATATCTGGCAGCTAGGCACAATGATAAGATTAAGAATAGGAAGAACAACCCTGTTTCTTTTGACTTTGCACCAACTAAATCTGTATCAAGATCAGCTTTCCCACATCAATTGTTAGCTTCTAATAGATGCAATAGATCACAATGGCCCTTGCATGACTGAGAGTGCTCTCATGTTGTCCAGGTTATAGGCTTGCCAACAAAAATTTCTACGACACCTTGGTTATGAAGTTGAGGAATTGCTATCTCATGTTGATAATTTCACCTTGTTGGTTCAACTTCTATTCTTTGTCTAGCCTTACTGCCATGTTTGTGATCTTTGATGCTTGAGCGGCGAAGTCCACATTATTGTACTAATCATGCTTGAAGTCCGAGCGTCTATAGTCCTTGTTAATGAAGCTTCTTAAAATTGTAACTTTTCCCCCAATCCATCACCTTCCCTTCTTTTGCCATTGTTAAATTGTAGTAGAACTCCCTCACCATTAACACATTCACCTCTTGAGTTGGTTGAGTGACAAACTTCTTCTACTTGTGGAATTTAATTATGTCATTGAATTAAGCAATTCTCATCACCAACCCTCGTTCTTGGATTGGATTCTTGAGCCTCGCCAACTTAATGGTGCTCTTCTTAACATTTTCAAAAAATGGTGAAGTTTCTTGCTGTGGTGGAGGTGTTTCTTCCTGCACAATTTCCTTAGTAGGAGATGCTTGGCCTTTGGAGATGGCCATATCTCTCTGCCTTTTGTTTATTAGCTTCCCTTTGCATTTGTCTTTTGGTGTGCGCCATATGTTTGTTCCTGCAAGAAAAAGTTAAAATATAAATGACTGAAAACCAAAATTACAACCATACTCTTCAGAATACTAGGGTGAGACATTTGATACAAATCTCATCAAACACATTATTTTAACCAAAACAAACATTGTCAATGTTAACCCAGGTCTATTGTTTTTTTTTAAAAGCAACTTTATTATAGCATGAACAAAATATACGAGGACGGATATTCCCGCTACCCCGTTACAAAAGGAAAGCAATAAATGAGGAGTACTACTCCTTTACAATCCAAGAACAAAACCTCCTATTCTAGAATAAAGAAACTAAAGCTAGGAATATAATTGGAGTTTAAGAGTCCAAACAATTTGAGAGCCAGATAGGCAAATCAAATTCTAGAGAATCTCGAAACCTTCTAAGACATAGCCAAATCAAAATGTGCAAAAGTATTACTCCCCATTTAACAGATTTGAGCAGCATTTCACAGATGCACTCAGAACCTGTATAAGTGTCAAACAGCAAAATTTCGGCAGCATAACTCCTGTATGTGCCCATCATCCAGATTCCCAACAATTAGCCATAAAATAGGACACAAAGTGCTGCGCGATATCAGATAGTAATAGAGAGACTTTTGGGGCAACTTTTGAGGCAAAACAGCACTAACTTCAGCAGGCTGTGGCCAACAACTCAAGCTTACAATTTTGGCTAAGGAAAAGAGGAGGCACAGCAGGTTCAGTGATCAGCACATGACAGCATAACCCCTGGTTGTGCCCTCCAATCACAATCACAACACTCACCAATTCACAAAACAATGCACATGAATCCAAAGCCCTTGATCAGTCAGCCATATTACCATTCTTCCATAGCTCTAATCAGGGGCCGATGCCAGGACTTAGTTTCTGAAATTAAACTCTACAACAGTGGGATGCCAGAAAAGCATTTCCCCTGTACTCCTTCCAAAGTCAATGGCATAGCAATGCCCCCCAACAATCAACCAGGATCAACCTAGGTCTATTATTTGTTTACACATCATGACAATGTTTGTAACTGCACAATTGTCTCTACTTCTAGCACCTCCTGTTGCACTTCCCAACAGTATGTACTAACGCCCCAACTAATTTTAATTCAGCTTTAATCAAGGTGATATGTGTATTCTTGACAAATTCTAACAACATACTTAAAAGCAGGTATAAATACATAAACAAGGAAGCCCAAAATGCATGCAAAGATATTCAAGTCTATATTCCCCAAGGGCTTTCATGCATCACCACTTAATTTCACCTCTAGAAATGATTCCTTTCAGGAATAGAGAAGCAGAACAAACAACACAATTGTTCATAAAGATAAGCATGCGACTCAGAATTCTTTGCATTTAGAATCACAAAGCACTAGGAAGTAGAAGTGCATAGACTTTCCATTCCTAATCATCCAAAAGTTTCTCATGCTATCACACTAAGAATAGCATCTTCCAAAACATGGAGAAATGAAATAACAACACCAATTTTAAAATGGAAAATCACAAAACTTAGAGGTCACAGAGCACAGAAAACCAGTGATGCACAGAATTTCAATTCCTATTCTCTAGATGCTACACATGCTAAAAAAGTAAAAAAAAAAACATCATTCAACACAAGGAAGCATTTTATTAAGCTCAATTTAACATGAAACATCATGAGAAGTAGAAATAAAAAATTTCCTTTTTAGTGCAAAATTAGGGCTCCTGTCAATACACTAAAATTTTGGTGCTATTCGGTGTTATGAGTCGGTGAAAGTGTATTTGTATAGTGCATGAAGAACCCTACAGATGGATTTTGTGCATAAATTTAAAATAGTGAAGTGGGTGAAGTAGATTGAATGGATCGCAACTGGGCTAGGGCTACACTATTCTAAGAAGAAAATGGGAATGAAAATTTGCTAAAAATTTGTCTAAGTGTTGATATTTATAGTTGTGCCTTGGCATGACTTCACTCAAGCTACGCTGTGTAAAATATTATGCGTGTTAACCTGGCATAGGATGCTTCATCCTATGTGACTTCTAGTTGACTGAGTTCTTGCTAACTGATGGTTAACCAAGATCACATGGCATAGGATGTGCGTTGGTTATGCCGTGTAAGTAGAAATATGCACTTCCAACTATAGTGCAAATGTTATAATAACATGAGATTGAGCAGGTTACGTGAGTTCATCTGTACTAGAAAGGTGACTTTGATTCATCTATTCGTGTGACCTTTTTCATCTTATGCCATGTGAAATTAACACTTAGGAATTTTTTTGAAAATCAATTTTGCTTTGTGGCGTAGGATGCCACAGGTCACGCAAAGCAACTCAAGTGTGAGATTACTTCAAAACTTAATAAAAAATTGTTTGATGTATAATGTAACTTTTTGCATGGCGTGGGTGCAGTTAAACTACAACAATACAATTGAGAAGATTTAAAGTTTTCTTCTCCAACTTTTCACGTAAACTGCACTTAGTTACACCGCACACTTGTTCTATATGGTGATAAGGAATGGGTGAGGCTTGAAAAATTTAACTTAGCCTTATGTAAATCAAGAGACTAAACTAAAAGTTTTGGGCGTTCCTGAACTCAAGAACAAAAAGGCTCACCTATAGGTCTAAGCTAAAGGCTTGCGGAAAGTTTAAAGAACAACTAAACTTAATTGATATTTAAGGTTCAAACACAAAGTGCTTGTAATATAGCCAAGCTAAAATCTTATTATCAGTCATTACATAAAAAACATTAATCGCCTTTTCTTTAAATAGGAATAATTTTGGCCAGGACAAATAGGAAACCCTAGAGAAAGCCAATTACAGCTTGACTTCTTAACTAACTAACTAACTAACTAACTAGTTTCCTAAAACAAAACATAATCTAAAAAACGTTTTAATCCCTAGAAAATAGGGCACAACTAAAGCTTCTAAAATGTAGGAGTATTACTTTGCTAAATTTCCCTAAAAAATAGGAGATTACTTTCCTAATTATCATTCAAGATAATTGGGCTAAGTAATTGACATAAAACGAAAACTCAAGCCCATAATTAAATATTAATGGACTTAATTATTACAACTCAAAATAAACCCTAATTACTTAAAAAATGGTGTGAATCCAAGATGTGAAAGTCCAAGCACACCATCTTGTTCTTTAATGTAATCCATGAACACTTCTTCAAGGTGGAATTTCGTTAAGCTCCAATGTCAAACTCCTAGGAACTTCTTCATTTATTGTAATGCAAGAAATGTTCCAAACAACTTTATGTTGAGATGGTGATGGTGACGCCAAATACACCTAAAGATTGTCCAAATCTTCACAATGTGTTGACAACAATGTTTGTGACAAGTTTGTCGTGCACTTGCAATTTTACCCTATAACTAGTGTAGTAGTGGTGATAGGGATCGTATCCACAGGGAAGGGGATGGTTTAAGAATTTGAAGTGTTTGATCTGCTAATTGTCACAAAAATAAGATTGCAATAAAAAAAACTAAGATAACAAGAACTAGGAACTCAAGAAATACGCGTACGAAATAAAGGCTAAATGCAAGAACAGAAAAAGTGATGCCCTAGAGTTCCGTAGCTAGACGAATATACATTTACATCACTCTCTCGGTGCAGCTAAACATACGTGCTAAACAAGAGGGGAACTTCATTGCCTAGAGTCTTAAGCCACAACTGGCATGTCGACCACACTATGTCTTAATCCTCTTGACACCTTCCTATCCCATGGCGAGGCCTGAGGTCGGTGATTTCATCCTGTAACATCCCAATCCATTATTCCTAACAAGTTTAACACTCAACTCTTGGCAACTTCCTATGGTGAGGCCTGATACTAAGGTCTAATGCGCTTGTTAACAACAGAGGATCACTTTTTCACTCCAACCTTATGATCTCATAATCTATGACCGGCATGGCGATCGCATCCTAGAAAACAAGCTTGCAAAACGAGTGAAAAGACTCGATTCATGTTCTCATTCCGCAGAATTCACAACAAGAAATATGCATTAAACTCAGACTCAGTATAACGGCCGCAGTATAAGTTCAATTCAACTATTCCAGAGCAGATACGTGAAACTTAAATGATATTCACAATCAAAGCAAGATATGAATCTTTTCGTCAAATATTACATTTATTGCACCGAATCAAAGCATCTAAAATGTATACTCATTCATTGAAACCCTAGATCACCACGTGATTTACCCACGAAACTTCATTCTCATATCACGATCTTCACATTCAAGTTCAAAACAATTCATTTTCAAATAAATTGGAAGAATTTACCAGCAAATGTGTAAGATTTGTCAAAAGCTCTGTTAATTGAGAATGAAAATTCCGTGCTCGGTTTACAAGTTCAATCAGAATCACGATCGGAGAAGAAATGGAAGAGAGAGAAAATCTAGAGAGAGAAAGTTTTTAGTGAGAGAATAAATTCCCTCTCCGAAAATCAAAATTTTTTTAATAGTCTAGAATCTCCTCTTTTTTTAATCTATTACTAAATCCTCTATTTAAAGAGATTACAAAACGTAATTAATACGCAAACGTAAAATGACCAAGATATTACAAAAATGCCACTGTAATCAATTTGTACATAAGAACAACTCGGTCAATCTAGCATCCACGTCTTCAAGCCTTGAATGATCACGCCAATACGCATCGCTGTACCAAAGGAACAAAATCCATACTTAGAAAATTTTACAAAACCAACACAAAACACAAAAAACACACAACCTATACATGCACAAAATGGCAAGACCTCGCCGCGAGGTCTCGCTCTCACAGAATTCGAAATTGGCGAGACCTCGCCGCGAGGTCTTGCCATTTCATGTTCTAGTGTACACAAATTTGTTGTGTAGTGAAAATGTGAAGTGTAGTGTAGTGTAGTGTGCATAACTTGTTGTGAAGTGGGGGTGTGAAATGAAGTTTAATGTTCATGAAAGTCATGAAGACTGGAAGATGATACACAAGAACACTCACAAGTATTCACATTCAAAATATGTAATTCATATCCGAGATTCTTACAATAAAATGTATGACCATGACATATATATAAGAAGAAATGCAATGTACGAAGATGACCAAAGAAGAATTGTTAGGCATCTTAAAAATTTATGCACCTGAGGGTAAAGAAGAGTGGCAAATGCTATATAAATTATCTCACAATTCTTCAACACATAACATGCAACGCACTCTCACTCATGAAATGGAAAATGAAGTGTGTGCAAATGCAAATCGAGAGCTTACATGAAATATCAAATGTTGTAAAGAAATCAATGAAATAAAAGCTCCCCACAAGAATGAACAATTGAGTCACAACTAAGTAAAAAAAATAAGTGAAATGTGTGTGTGAAGTGAGAGCTCGCCGCACATCGTGTCTGGAGCTCGTCGCATGCATCATGTAACGAGGCGCATGTGTTCAAGAGCTCGCCACACATCCATACGATGGTGCGATAGCTCGCCGCATGATCATGCGGCTAGGTACATGTGTGCAAGAGATCGCCACACAGATGTGCGGCGAGGTGTGTGCGTTGGTGCGAGAACTGGCCACATGATCATGCGACGAGGTGTGGGCGAAAGTGTGAGCTCGTCGCATGCTTCACAATTTCAAATAGATTTTCCTCAGAGCATGCTTCACAACTTCCTTGACTCCTTTACTCATTTTAACATTAATGCTGCACAAAATGCACTCAAACAAACAAAATTCAAGTGAAAAATAATACAATTACGTCAGTATAAAACTGACTTATCAATTTCTCCCACACTTTAACTTTTTCTTGCCCTCAAGCAAAGCTTACACTTCATATACGTTAATCACTTTTGCACTAGCCCTTGCTCCCCTGTCCAACACGTTCTCCTCTGAGTTCATCAAAATATTTTTCACGCAGAGAAACTCGCAAAAGGTTCTTAACTCCAAACTATCAAATTTCAGCACAAATTATCAACCAAGGCACGATGAATAAAGACCAAAATATCATGCGTGCAAGTGTGTGCTGAGGAATACCTGTCCACCTATCCTTCTTGCATGCATTCACCTTTTGTTTCAAGAACATCTCATTTGCATAAACAATCACCTTATCCACACACAAGAACTCCTAACACACAAGATCAATGGTCGCACATTGGTGCTTCTAATGATTGATATCATTTCCTTTTGCACTTTGGTGCATTCTCTTATCACACACATTGGTGTTTTTGCCTGGGTCTTGTGGCTCTTTATCCCACTTTTCCGCCTGGGTTTTATGGCTATTTTTTCCTAATTAAGCTTGCCAAGGGTATTTCGGCTTTTCATTCCTAATTGCCAAAGGCTTTTTTCTCCATATCCTTTCTTGTGTGACCAATTGTTCCTATGTGTCTTTAAGGGTCTATGTATGCAAGAGCATCCAAAACACCGAAGTCATGCATATCAACAAGAACAACTTGAACCAGATTCCTCCTATGTCAAAGAGTGACTTTGCATGGCATATCTATCTTACTTTAACATGATTCCTTTGCCAACAAAATATACAAATTTTTTCAATTTCGGAGTCAAAACAGAAAAATTTTCACATGCAATATAAAGATAGAAATTGATGAACTACAAATTCGAACTTAGCCAATAAGAGAACCAGGTCATAATACAGAGTGACTCTCCATTAAACACACTCTACTTCCCTCACACTACTCTTGACACATTTAACTCACATTCTATACATTTATTCAAACACTCACATTCAAGACTCAACTCTAACAACGATTAAACACAATAAAACATTCTACACTCTTTGACTCCGAATTCCATGCTTCTTCAACACTACTCAACAAAGCAAACTTCACAGAACTTCAACAAATCCTATCATACTTCAAAGACTTGCAACATACTTCAAAGTCCAATACTTAAAACAACTCCACAACGCAGCACAGCTTCCAAGTTCAAAATAATTTCAATATATCAGGGTAACTTTAAAGAATGAGACCCCCCCATCATCAATATATGGCAATCATATGAAAAAATTTTCAACAAGGTCCAATCAACCGAAACAGCAACATGAAAACAACTTCCACAAACGATGATGAACAAGGACATTCATCTCGAAGCAACTTCATAACAACAACAAAACACTCCACGACAACACATAATAACACCCAAATCTCAACATCACACCCCCCCACACTTGAATCACACATTGTCCCCAATGTAAAAGATTAAGAAAGAGGAGCTCCATGACAATATGAAGAAGGAGAAAATGAAGCCGAAAAAGAGAATGATGCTGTAGTGGAAAAGGAATGTCCACTGAAAGGCTCTGCTACCCAATGAAAAGGACCATGAGTTGGTCCGTGAAGAGGCTGCCCCACACCAAACATTGGAATCCTTGTCTGTGGCATGAACTCGGGATCCACCCTAAAAGTAGGAGTGGGAGGCATCGGTGGGATATGCCCAAATGTTGGCAATGGGCTGAGGGAAGACACTGCAGGTACCCACAGTGGAAGCTCATGAATGGCACCACTAATAACATCTCTCATCAGATTAGGAATATGGTATCCAGCTAACTGTGCAGAAGTCGGTGTCGGTTTGGGAGGTCCAGAATCAGAGTGATAATACATAGACATTTTTTGTAGTTGTCCAACTCCATCTGCATCTTCAGTTGTTTGGGATACAAAACCTCAAACTATTGCTGCGGGATAGAAGAAATATCATTCAACTTGGCTATTATATTAGAAGAGTGGGAGGTCCAATCCTGATGCATATCATTCGTTAGCTCATTTATCCCCTCCATCCTTTCATCCAGTTATTAGAAACGAGTATCCACAGAATGCTGAAATTCTTGGAGTGCTCCGTGAAGAGTATGAAAATCATAAGGTTGCTGTGCTTCACTTGTTCCATTGGCTGAAAGTCCAGCCTCATCCTGAGGTTCGGTAGTTTTCGCTATCTGTGCTTTCAGCATCGCCTTTTCGAGGCGCAGATATTTTGAATACAGTTGTGTACCAATCGGCCCCGGATCCCTTCGCCAATCACCTGCTTCACTATCAACACCCTGAGCAGCACAAATTTCTTCAGTCAAAATTGGAAAATAAATAGTTGCATTATCAGCATTAATACCAGCATTTAAGCTGGAGAGAATAATCCTTCCAGCATCTATTAACCTACGCCCACGGATTACTGATATTAGGTATAACCGTCTGCGCGACACTTCCGTTGTTTGCAAACTTGGCATCAAACGAGACACGACGAACATTAACCATATCTTAACATCACTCTTCAACCACTCATTACGGATGTGCTTATGATTTCCCTTCGTGTTGAGTACCCATTTCACTCCTGGTAAAGCAAGCTCCTCTAATAATAAGCTGTCTGACTCATCATCCTTTGGAAACTGCAAAGGATCCTTGGAAAAACTAGGAGTGCCGAGATGAGTATTGATAATCTCACTTGTGAACTGTACCCATCACCCCCTCAAGTAAAAAGCGCCAGTGGAATCTGGAAATTTGTCATTGGCATAAAATTCTCTAGTAAGACTAGCATTACAAAAACCCAGTGCACCGGTCAGCTTTTGGTCAAAACGATGAAACTCCATCAATTTCTGAAACGGTCCTTTCTCCACAGCAAATGCCCTTTCGAGGTGTAGAATCTTCATACCCATTCCTTGTTCCCAACGTTTCTACGCTGCACCACTAACGAACAAAGATGGTTCTGAAGATCCCTTCATTTTCTTTGAAGTAGGTGCCTGCAAAGTATACTCCGAAGGTCCTTCAAAAAGTGGCAAATCCTCCTCTGGGCAATAGTCAGAATCGGAATCCTCAAGAGGCTTCTGTGCCTTGCCTTTTCCTTTATTAGAAGTACTTCCTTTCTCTGGAGTAGAATCTTTTTTAGGAGTCATATCTGTGGTCAATAACCAAAAAGAATTAAGCTTCTCTGTGATTCTCTTAGACAAACATATCAAGTATACTCCAAGAATTAGAACGGTAAAACCAGATTCAAGATACTAATCATACACAAGAATGATTATCGAGTTTCAACTATGAGTATAATGTCAAACATTGAAATTAAAACATGATACCACAACACCCAATGTGCACAAGTAAAGCACATACAATGTAGCTCTTCATTAAAGCTCTTCATAGCAGCTTGAATCATCTCATACAATACAAATTTGAACAAATCCAACTCATACAATCGACTCATGACAAAACAGCACCAATTGCTCAAAATGAAATTTCAGTTTCACAATCATCAAGAAAACCGAAAAAATAGTATGCAAAGTAGGGAGATTTAGTCAATGCTTAAAACGTCAGAATTGTAGAACTAGATCTTAGCTAAATCTAGGAACTAGAATCGCTCAATTTGGACTCAAAATGAGCAAATTAGGGCAAACATACCGAACAATACGAAACTGGGCAGATTCAGCACGCATCACAATAGCAATTTAGCATAAGCTAAACATTCTTCGCCACATTAGTCTATGTTGCCATCCCAATTAACAACAGTGTCAAACATAAACATTGTAGTCATCATGTTAGCTAAATTCTAAAACTGGAATCATACATTTTTGACATTCTGAACTCAAGTTATGCAAGATTTACAAAAACATGTCAAAGCTGAAACTAGTTGTCATCATCTAATCCCTTCCCCCACAGTTAGCATGCACCTAGCCCCTTGTAGCAATTGAACAATGCATCATGTCATTCACACCTTCTTCCCCAAAATCATAACACAATTTTAGTTGGTCGTGTGCATTCACCTACCGTACCTCCATAGACAAATCATGAACTCCACACAAATGATAATGAGAAAAGGAAGTGAATCATACCTGTGGTGAAGTGCATGAACCGAAGCTTTTAGAGAATAACGAAGAATGCAAAATGTCAATGTTGTCTTGAACGAAATCTAAGCTTGGAAGTAAAGAAAGATAAGACCCATGATGGATATTTATAATACAACAATGATATGCAATACGATTCGGTCAAAGCATGGAAGCACATTCAATGACACAACCAACCAAGCACAAGACAACAATAACATCATTCAAGTGTGGGACCTCACTTCATTCAAGTCATAACATATCTTATCTCCACCATTGCCACACGACAAACTACTCTCACATGTTATACAAAACAAAACATCTCCACAGCTATAAGTCATTCTATGTACCCTTCAAAGCTTTTAATACATTTCAGCTTCTGAATCGATTTCAATTATGGCATATTGGTAGCTCGGGTCATCATAAATGCATGTGGTGGAATTGACTCATTATTGCATTAATGTACATACACAAAACAACTACCACTGAAGAAGAAATTATTACCAGGAAATTAAACAACTTCACCATCAAATGGAAAATAATCATTGAACATTTCTTACGTACACACTTGCTTAACACACTACTAACCAACTGGAAAAAAAAAACATAGCATAAACTCCCTATCATGAACCACTCGACAAAATAATAGCGCACCCCCCCCACACTTCACACAAGCAATGGTCCCCATGGAGAAGAGAGGAAAAGGAACTGCTCTGGCTAACGGCTTCGTCGGAATCTTGTCTCTCGTTCTTTCTCTAGATAGCTGTTCCACTGAAAATGGCCCATAACTCTCAAAGATGGTTGGCAAATTTCAGTTGGTTCGATTTCCACTCCTTGCTGGCGTGCCAACTCTGCGAGAAAATGAGGAAAGAACATCGGCGTGAACTCTAAGCGTTGTACCCGCTATATACACCAAATCATCAAGTGTCCTACGTATTGTGAACCTATGTTGTATGGCATATATCAAAAGGACTCTCTCCCTTGTTGCGGTCATGGTCTGTATGGTTGGCATGAGTTTAGAATTAACAAAAAGCAACCACATTCTTGCCACCGCTGTCAAATCACTTGTGAGAACATATTATGCCTCATTTCTTGCATTCCTTACCCACGTTGCAACAGGCAATCCCACGGAATCCAATAAATGATCTGTGTTTTTGGCCCTTACCGGCCGACTATATGTATCATTAGGGTAGTATGGCAGGCGAAAATGACTATTGATGCTGTGACAATTCACCTCGAGATACCTTCCTCTTACAAACATGGTATTGTTTCTGCTAGTACTACTTGCATGAGCTTTTGCATAAAATTCTATAGCTATCTCCATGTTAACTGCAACAGGAGCTGAGGTAAGGTATTCCCAATTGTGAAATCGAATTGTCTCCTGGAATCTTTGGGAAGGTGTTTCAAATTCATGTTCAATGATAGAGTGTCTATGGACTGATCTGTGATATTTCCTTTCTGCCTGGGCATTGACGAATCGACGGGACTCGGCAGGCTCACAATCAACAACTATCTCTTCATCTGAGGAGGATGAAGAAGAAGAAGAACTAGCCGAAGCTTCACTGAAGCTGTCGTATTCGTATGGGTTCTCTTGGTAGTCCATAGTGCAACTAAAGACTTGCATAATTCTAAGGATAACCACATGGTATTTATAGTGAAGCGTTCATCCACATGCTGGTGTGAGGTGAACTATCAAACAAAGACATGTGATGAAAGAGAAAATATAAAATATAACACATATTTCAGCAGTATTCATCCAATCTTTCATGGAGCTTCTAGTCAAGTGCTTGGATAGGTATTCAAATGAGGAGTCTAGAAGACAAACCTCCCATGACAATATTCTGTTACCTTTTTTTTCTTTTTTTCTTTTTTTCATAAACCAGAAATATATTCATAATAAGCAAAATCAGGTACCGTATATACCCGAACGCACCTGTACAAAGTGAGAGCAATAAAATTAGAGTACTACTCCATTACATGTAATTCCTTAAAACCTAGTAAGATAAGAATTCGTCTACTTTAGACCGAACAGGGCCAAAGTATGAGATTCTTTATCTCCAAATAAATGACACGTAGTCAATGACCAAAAGAGGTATTAAATTTAATTGAAAATATGTAATTCCAAAAAGGGAGGAAATGAGATCCCCCAATAGGCAGGCAGCTTATCCATCGAGTCCAAGCATTCCAAATCCTTGAAAGTATTACTCTTTACCACTATGTGCGAATTACTAAAAATAAGTCCACAATAATCACAAAGCCATGACGTGCAGCACTAATTAATTTGCCATATCTACGCCATAATCCTAATACCACCAAGCCTAATACCACACACTCACACACTATAGGTAAACATTCTGACCATGGATTCCATAAGGCAGGAGACAAATATTCCTTTTTTCAAACATCTTTCCGAACCGATCCTAACTATTTCCACATCTAACATCTCACCTCACAGAACTATCTTTCTATCTAAAGTATTACCCCAAACATAGCTTATCTACACATCCACATAGGTATCACAACAAATTCTACAACAACAAACCGCCATAACAGGGCAACTGCCAACACAAGTAATCAACACCAACGTGATCACAACAAAATTTCCAAACAAGACAAGCCAAAATCCTGCAAGGTTCCAGTTAAGTCGCATGATCACAATTTCACCATAGCCCAAGCACAATCCAGATCTAGATCTTATGAAGGAGACCCATAGAAGCAGCAATAACAGAAGCCCTCAGCCAGCAAAATGTTCAACCATGATAACAACAATCAACCAACAATACACCTATTGCAATAAGTCCATCAACAAGCAATCTCCGTTCACTGTTCTAACAGAGCAAGGTCCAAACCTTCTGAAGGAAACCCATAGAAGCAGCAATAACAAAAGCCCTCAGCCATCAAAATGTTCAAACATGATAACAAGAAACCAACAATACAACTACTGCAATCCATCAACAAGCAAAAGTTCCAACCTGAAAACATTAATCAACACACATGCCAAAATGACTCCAGACTGCAACCACAACACATATATTCAGGCAGTCCAAAGGGTTTCAGAATCGGAACACCAAAACAGCATGGCCTCCCTAGTGACATCTTTCTTTTTCTTTTTCCTTTTATTTTGTCTTTCCCTAGTGACAATATTCTGTTACCTTGATGGCATGAAATTCCAAATTAAGTGTACCCCTCCTTTTTATGTTGGCCAACTTTTTTCCCAAATATGTCACTAGCTTCCAAATTAAGTGTACCCCTCTTTTTTATGTCAGCCAACTTTTTATCCAAAGATGTCACCCTACGCGTATGCAATTGTTGGACAGCCTTGCCTATTTGATTATGCACCTAAAAAAATGAAGAAATTATATGCTCAAGTAATCAGTAGAATGAAATTCAACTACCCTGACATAAACAAAGCCAACTACAATGAAATTGAAAATAGAAAGAAGGACCCTAGGTTGCCTCCTAGGAGCGCTTATTTTTAAGTCGACAGCCCAACATAGCTTCGTTTCATTGGGAAATCAATGGATCATCTAAGAACAACACATGTGGAGCTTGTGCCAAATCTGTGATGCCCTTCTCTTGAATTGTCAAATATGGCTTAAGTCTGTGACCATTCACTTGCCATGTGTTACCATTTTTCTCATTCTGGATTTCCACCTGTTGAGGCGAATTTATTCACCGATTGCGTAGGGTTTTTACTTAATTCTTTGGTCGTTCTTGTTCGTTTTTATTCGTTTTAGTGTTTTAATTATAGGTTTGTTGACCGTGGTGTATATTTGGAAGAGGGAAATAACAAAGGAGTCAAATCGGATACAAAGTGGAAGAAAAATGGAAGAAATATCGCAAAAACATTGAAGATCAATCTCTACGTCGCGACATCGAACCCTTCACGTCGCGACGTGGTTGCACGTCGTGGTGAAGACCCTTCATGTCGCGACGTTAAAAATGCGATTTTTGGTTGAATTTTTGGACAAGTTTTGTGAAATTTATAGTGAGTTACATCGCGCGACGTCGGGACCCCTTCCACGTCGCGACGTGCGTGGAGGTTTTTACGCGCGATCGTGGACGTCGAGACGTCGGGAAATATGCAAATTTACGACCTAATTTTTGGAAATTTGCGATTTTGGCCCATTTTGAGTTTCCTTTTTCAACAAGGCTTCCATTAAGGACTTATGTGCGAATATTTTCATACAATAACTATAAATAGGGCTAGGGTTTACAGTTTTTAAAGTGTGACAACTTTGAGAGAGATTAAGCAAGAGATTTCTCCTTTGTAATAGCTAGGGTTTTCTACTTCGGTTATTGCTTGGAGAATTGCAGCAGTACGGATTGGGAACATCTTCTACTATTGAACTCATTCTTTTACGAGTAAAGATTACATTCAAGGATTTATTATTCAAGGTGTTTTCTTTCGTTTTAATTGATGTTTTCAATATTGTGCTTAATTATTTATATCATGAAGATGTTTGATTTAGCCATGCTAGGTTAAACTTATTGTACTCCCGGGGTTATGAATAAGGGTTTTTGTGCTTAATTTACATGCTAAATTCTATCTTATGGTCTTTGTGAAGTAAGTTTTACTGTGTTCTTTATAATTATGCATGATTTGGACGCGAATTATGTATGATGAATATTTTCTTAAAGTGCAGTAAATTATTTAGAGATTACCTGCTTTAATCTTACCTTTAGCCTGATAGGAGGATTAGAGTAGGTTGTTTGGGATCTATTGTGTGTTGGTTATGAATTTGTTTGATTAATTCTTCCTTAATTCTTACCTTTAGCCTAATAGGAGGAGTTATGGGAATTGGTTTAGCATTAGCGTGACTGGTTCGGGCGTTGCCTCCGCCACAAATGAGGGTTTAATGAATTAGTTAATATCCAAATAGGTAAAGTGCCTAAATCATTCCTTGCCTCTCGCCACAAAGGAGGGCGTGAGTTATGTTATTTACCTTTGTTTTGCATGACCATAGATAGGATGTATTATGTGTTTTTTATGTAACCCTAAAATATAATCTCGGGAGTACACTTGCTTGATTTGAAGTTTAAATTAAATCACCATTTTAGTTTTAGTTATTTGTTATTTTTTTTTTAGCTATAGTTTGATATTTATAAAAACAAAAAAATATTTTCTTTAGAATTTCAACACAATCCTTTCCTCGTGGGAACGAACTTGCTATACTATCACCTTCACGGGGTTGTTTAGCATTATTTTTGAGTAGGGGTAAATAGCAACCACGATCACAATTTTATACACATATTTGCTCCCATCAAATTTTGGCGCCGTTGCCGGGGAAAGCAGTCGTGTCGAAATTTTATTTTATTTTATTGTGTTAGTTTTAGTTTTAATTTTCCTACATCTTTTTAGTACTGTTGCTATTCTTTTCTTTGCATGCCCAGGACAAGATCTCTTGGTCTAGCGGAATTTCCATACGACCCAGAACTTGCACGGACTTTGCGTGTTAAGAAAAAATTGGAATTTGAAGCAATGGCTGCACAGGGTAATCCGCAAAATATGGGTGTACCTCCAGCGGGTGGTGTAGATCCTCCAGTGGGGGACCCTCCCAGAATTCCACAAGTACAACCAGTGGTACCACGGCGTCGGTATGGTGATCATTATGAGCCTCGAATGGATAACTTGGATTCACATTTTATTGACACTGGAGAGCACTTTCAAATCCTGTCGGCTTTCATAAACTTGATTCAAAATGGTCAGGTTTTCCATGGATTGACTACTGAGGATTCACATGCACATTTAAGGACATTCCTTAAAGTGTGTAATACGAGCAATCTTCCATATATCCCACATGATGTTTTAAAGAGAATGTTGTTTCCTTTTTCCCTTCAAGGAGTAGCTGAGATGTAGTATGACTCTATTAATGGGGCACGAATTGAAACTTTTGATGAAGTTGCGAAGAGGTTCATGACCAAATATTTCCCTCCATCTCGAATGGATAAGATCATAATGGATTTCATGCAGTTTTGTCAAGGAGACAATGAGTCATTCGCAGAAGCTTGGGATAGATTTCGTGAACTGTTCTATAAATGCCCAAACAGTGGGTTGGAGCCGGGAAGAGAGCTAAATTTCTTTTGCAATGGACTCAATTTCGACACTATGCAATTGGTAAATCTTTTAGCTGGAGGAAATTTGCATGATAAATCACCAGAAGAAGTTGAGGAGATTTTCGAGCGCATAGTAAGTAATGAGCTAATGTTGCCTAATGCAAGAAGTAACCATGGAAGACGGCAAATTGGAATGTTAGACTTGGACAAAACGGCCAACTTGGAAGCACAAATGACAGCCATGCAGAGCCAACTTGCTAGTATTCCTGCATCTTTGACAAGTAAAGTCACACCATCTTGTGGATTATGCGAAGGAGCGCATCATATGGATGAATGCCCTCAAGTCACTAATGAGCCAGTCCAGTATGTCAATTACAACCGGAATGCTAATTCAAATCAATGGAGATCATTCTGTGAAAATCAGTGGTCTCAAGGAGGACAAAATTGCCCACAGTATAATTCATCAAGACCAACTTATCCACCTAGCTTTGGAAACCAACAAAATACACAGAGTGGTACTTCACAAGCAACAATAGAGGATGTTATAACTGTGTTGGGGGCCAAGATGGAAAAGCTTTTTGGAGAATGCCAACGGCGACAAGACAATACTGAAAAAACACTGGAGATTTTTGGAGGAATGTTCAGGGAACATAAAGCACTCATTAAGAATGTTGAGACTCAAATTGGCCAACTTGCAAATGAAGTGCATAATAGACCTGCGGGAACTTTGCCGAGTGACACTCTTCCCAATCTAAAGGGAATAGAGCAATGCAATGCTGTTACACTTCGGAGTGGCAAGGAATTGCAATATCCAATTATTAATGAAAAATGCTCTCCAATGGATGAACAAGAAGCTGTCAAGAAGCAAATTGATACTAGAGATGCACCAAAGCAAACCGAACACAAGGAAGGTAGTGCAAGTAAAAGGAAGAAGAAAAATCCTCCAAGTGCCTTCAATTTTCCAAAATGTGCTCCACCACCACCTTTCCCTCAAAGGATTAAGCCATCAAAGAAGAAGATCTTGTTCAGCAAATTTGCTGAGATGATTAAGCAGCTCCATGTGGAAATTCCTTTGTTGGATTTAGTGAAGATAGTGCCTACTTATACGAAATTCTTGAAAGATCTAATTTCAAATAAGGAGCAGATTTTACAATGTGAGGAGGTAATCTAATTGAATGAGGTTGGGCAATGCTTAATGAAGAAAAATCATCCCCCTAAGCTTAAAGATCCAGGAAGCTGCACAATCCCATGTAGAATTGGCGCAAGATATTTTGCTAAGGCATTGTGTGATTTAGGGGCTGGTATTAACTTGATGCCTTATTCCATTGCTGTCAGTATGGGAATGGGTGAGCAAATTAAACCGGTGGCTATAACTCTTCAGCTAGCTGATAGATCCATCATCACTCCTATGGGTATAATTGAGGATGTTTTGGTAGAAGTTGATAAATTCACAATTCCGGTGGACTTTATTATCTTATACATGGAGGAGGATGAAGAGGTTCCTCTAATATTTGGAAGACCATTCTTGGCAACTGGAGATGCTTTAATTGGCGTAAGCTGTAAGACAATCACTTTTCGTGTCAATGGCGAAGAGGTAATATTTAATGTTAATTACGCTATGAATCATCCGGGGGAGAGTAATGCTTGTTTTTTCATGAATGTGGTTGAACCTCCAGTTATCACATGCAATCCCATGAACACATTTCATAACAATGCTAATGATTCTTTAATGCATATACCTGATTCTGAGTTGCATAAAATTGATGAGAACATATAATTAGAGTTGCAAAATATGGTTGAATGTGTTTTCATTGATTCTTCCATCTCTGAAATTACTAATGATTCTATTGAGACCATGGATGCAAAGAGTTTGGTGGATTCCTGTAGTTCACACAGGGTTGAAGAAGAAGGCCAAAATAATCAAAAGGAGGATGAACCATGGCAAAACCCAAATTCAATAATGGAAGAAGAGAATGAGGATCCCATTGTAAAAGGGCTGATAATGGATTATGGGAAGGCAGCTGAGAAAGGGTCGTTAGATGTTAATGATTTGGATGAGTTTCGATTTGATGCTTACCAAAAAGCATCTCTCTATAAAAAGAGAATGAAGAAATGGCATGATAAACGCATCCTACATAACATGTTTGAGCCCGGGCAGTTGGTTCTCCTTTATAATTCTAAGTTGAGACTTTTCCCAGGAAAGTTTAAGACAAGATGGTACGGTCCATATAGGGTGAAGAAAGTGTTTCCCTTTGGCACAGTGGAGCATCTAAATGAGAAGATGGGAAATTCTTTCATCGTCAATGGGAATAGGTTGAAGATCTATTTTTCTCAAGGAAGAAAGGTTTACTGAAGAATTGAAAAGGTGACTCTTGAAGAGTCACCGAGGGAAGAATAAGCAACAGGCGTCGAGCTTTCGACGATAAATAAAGCGCTTCTTGGGAGGCAACCCAAGTTTATATTTTATATTTTTTAGTTTTAGTTAAGTTTATCTAGAAGTTAGGCTAAAAATTCCATTAACTAATAGTCTTTTTGTGCAAATGTTTTGTTTTGTAGGTTGGAGAAAGGGTTAAGGGAAATTTGGAGGTTTAAATGTGCAAAAACGTGGAGAAAATCGCCAACGTCGCGACGTGCACTATCGCACGTCGCGACGTCTAAGTACGTTTATTAAAAAACTTGGGTTCACCCACGTCGCGACGTCCAATCGCTCTACGTTGGGACGTCGGGCAAAAATTTGGTTTTATACGAATAACAGTGTCATTGTTCTTCACTGAAACTACACAAACCTCTAAATTCTCTCTAACCAATTTTTTCTACAAATTCACTCCACAATAGTGTTATAGGTTGAGTTAGGAACACATTAACATCAAAATCACACAATTTGACCGATCAAAATGCAAAATCGCCCAAATTTTGAATTTTTTTTAAATCCTACAAATTCAAGAATACGAATTTCTAGTGTAATTCGTTCGAGTTTGGTGGCTTCAATCCGTTCTAGAAGGTCTTGGGACGGTGTAGAGGGCTCTACCTCATTACAAAACACACATTTTTGCATTTTGATTTTTGGACTTCAAGAGGTAATTTTCGAAATTTTTCTCTAAATTTCATTGCAATCTTGTGTTTACTCGTGCTTTTCATGTTCTATTCATAGTATTCAGTTAATTGTGATGATGAATGTATTCAAAGTTTGGTTTTTTGAATTTTTGGAAGATTGTGAACAGGGTTACATACGGTTTTGGACAAGTTTTGATATTTGTCATTTGTTTGAGTTCATACGGGTTATGTAATCATATTTGATTGGTTAATTTAGATACTTTTGTTGTAATGATATGCATTGTTGTGGTTTTATTGGAAAATTCTGTTGGATTGATGGTGTTAACAGGATAATAAGATTCATGCATAATAGGTGTTTGTTAAAATGCTTCAATGAGTTTTTCTTTTGAAATTTACACACCTTTTTATGCTTGAACATCACATGAACGTCATGAGTTTGTTATAAGTAATCAATGGTATTCTTTTGACTTCACACAAACTCTTGATTGCTTTTAAGTTGCAAAGAATGTGAGCTTGACCTTATAAACATTAAGGAGATGAATTATTTGTGTTTAATTTGTTGCCATTAAGAGGTTAGGTGTTTGTCAGAATGTTTCCATGACTTAGTTTTGAATTTGACACACCTATATATATATGCTTGAACACAACATACATGTTATGTGTTTGATAGAATGCATATATGGTATTCTTTTTACCTTAACAACCATACATTATCTTTAAAGATGAAAGATTGTATTCTTGAACTTTTACACATTGTGGAATTGAATTGTTTTTGTTTAATGTGTTGTTATTTCTGTATTTGGTGTTTTGTGATTAGTTGCAATTGTTCTTGCATGTGTGTAGTCATAATAATTGCATTTCATGCTTTGTGTTGAGGTTGTGTTTTGGCTTAAGTGTGGGGGGACATTTTATTTAGTATTGGTGTTATTTAAGTCTACGAGTTGTGTCACACATTATCTTGTCAATTAGGTTATGGTTTGTATCTAATATACTTGTATTGACAGATATGGCATCCAAGAGGACACGCTGTACTACAACTGGTGGTCCACCACCACCACCTCCTCCACCACCGCCACAGCCCAATCCGGCGGGGTTTGATGATTTCAGGTTTATGTGTTTGGAGGTGGAGCAATTCCATAATCAGCATCTTGCAAAAAAGGTTATGGTAGAGGAGCAAGGCATTCAGGTCACAGTCGCACCAATTTCGACTCAGATCAGGAACCGTCAATGGCAACAGCTTTGCCGCCAACCGGTAGGTGGCAATGCTACATTGGTCCGGGAGTTCTACACGAACTACCCTTATGCACAGCAGGGTATTTTGCGTATACGTGGAGTAAATGTACCCGTTAGTCGCACAAGATTCAATGAGTATTACGGATTGACTGACATAGAGGCCAGTGCATACGTCACCTTGTATGCCCACGAAATTCCTCGTCAGCAGGTCTTGTCCACTGTCACTGCTCAGCCACTTGCTCAAGTGGCAAGGACGCACCGGATTTCAGAGCTCAAGTTAGCTCAAATGACCAAGATCACAAAAGCTTGGCATTATTTCATCATTGGCAAGCTCATTCCTAGCATCCATCAAGCCTCATGCGATGACGACAAGGCGATTCTAAATTACGCTATTCAGATAGGGCTCTCTATCGATATTGGGGAGATTATGGACATTGAGATCAGGAAAGTGCGTTAGTTTGTACGGTCAGGACTGTATTATCCGTCTGCGATCACGGCCATTTGCTATGCTGCTGGGGTGCCAGTTTTGGGCACAGATGAGATGTGTGGAGTGCGTGATGTCATCACCACTGCCCAGTATAATGCATATAGGACTAGCTCCTATGAGAGGCCAGGACAACCTATAGTGCAACCACCGCAGCATCAGCCAGAGCAAGATCAACAGCTAGAGTAGGATCCGGAGCAGCAGCAGCAGGACGAGGATCCCATTCCTCCACCCCCACCTCGCTGTGTGATGAATATTGCAAGTCTCCATACATGCATGGATAACATGGAGGCCATGATGGCGCAGCATACGACGCACTTTGATGAGCGTTTTGACCAGATGGAGATGGCGTATGCCAACTTATCTCATCAGATGTCGCAGATCTCTGACATGGTCCGTCAGATGAGCAGGCAGTGGCAGATTTCCCGAGGCGAGGGCACTAGTTCGCAGCCTCCGCCACATGACGACATGAAGCAGGATTAGGTGGTGTTTCTCCTTGCCCACATTTAGGACAATGTGGATTTTAAGTGTGGGGGGGGAGTTATGCTATTTGGTTTTTATATTTGTTTAGCTTCTTTTATTTTGATGTTATTTTGTTGTTATTTGGATGTTATTTTTTTTCTTTTCTTTTGTTGTTTTTATTTTGATGTTTTTCTTGTTATTTTGCATCAAATTAAGACAATTCTGTTAATGGAATTGATTTAAATTTTTAATTATGTCCCATCCGTATTAGTTGTTCCTTGCGTTAACCTTAGCTCGTAAATACTTAAGTCGGTAATGATAACTTTTTGCATAATTACACCATGGTTTTAGCAATTTTTTTGTGTAGTATCCAAAATTTTGAAATTTTGATCTTGTTGTGATAAATGTTATGTTGCCAATGATTGGATTTTATCGAAAGATTCGATGTGGGATAGGAAAGTAATATGCTATCTAGAGGGAGTCGGGTATTTGATGGAAAGTTTAGCATTTTGAGTCAATTATTTTTATGCACTTAGGGGAACTACTGAGGGAATTGACGAGTTTGTAATCATTAAGTAGGTTAGTGTGTTTTTAACGCTTTGTTTAGTTGAAACTTATATAACTGGCTTAAATTGTGTTCTTTAATAAATGTGCTAGCATAATTGTTTGCACTTAATGCTTTTGCATTGTTAAGCTTGTTATGCTCATACTATCGTCCCTCTATGAGATTGCTTTTAATAATAACCCTAAGAGAACTCATATGGATGGTAGCGGAGATTAGAAGCCATAAGACTCTGGCTTCATATTGCCACTCCTCTGCCAGACTGCTCTTAAACGAAAAGTTAATGGAGAACTTGCATGAGTGGGAATGGGTCTAAAACCCGAAGGTGAGACAGTACTCCAGATGGATGTCACTGGATTTCTAATGAAATACCCTAATTATGTGTGACAGTCTGGGTGAACGAGTGTTTTATTTATAAACCTAAGGGTTTGCCGAGTGAATCCTCAATTATATGGGTTTAATAATGAATTGTTAAAATGTTAGTGAGGAAAAGTTGAGACGAAGACTTAGTTGTTGGAACCCTGATTTATGGCGTGATTGTATATGAGTTATGAACTGAGGTGGAACCTATCGCACACACACACATGATTGGCTCAACGTGTCTAAATGAGTACGTTAATGTGCTTTGATAACTTTTGGAGATGTATATTATGTGTACTTGACACTTGAATAATTGAGAGTAATAGGCATTGATATGACATTTGTCCTTATATCGAATTGATGAAGTTGGATGCGTTTTGATTGTTATGTGTTAGAATTTTGTTAGGGTTTTTGTTTTAGACTTTTGTTTAGGTTTGTTGTTTTTAGTTTAGTTTGTTTGGGGATGAACAAAGGTTAATTGTGGGGGAAATTGATAAGGCGAATTTATTCACCGATTACGTAGGGTTTTTACTTAATTCTTTGGTCGTTCTTGTTCGTTTTTATTTGTTTTTGTGTTTTAATTGTAGGTTTGTTGACCGTGGTGTATATTTGGAAGAGGGAAATAACAAAGGAGTCAAATCGGATGCAAAGTGGAAGAAAAATGGAGGAAAGATCGCGAAAACATTGAAGATCAATCTCCACGTCGCGACGTCGAACCCTTCACGTCGACTTGGGTGCACGTCGTGGTGAAGACCCTTCACGTCGCGATGTTAAAAATGAGAGTTTTGGTTGAATTTTTGGACAAGTTTTGTGAAATTTCCAGTGAGTTACGTCGCGCGACAACGGGACCCATCAACGTTGCGACGTGCCGCGACGTCGCGACGTCTGACCCTCCATGTCGCGACGTGCGTGGACGTTTTTACGCGCAATCGTGGACGTTGAGACGTCGGGAAATATGCAGATTTACGACCTAATTTTTGGAAATTTGCGATTTTGGCCCACTTTGAGTTTCTTTTTTCTACAAGGCTTCCATTAAGGACTTATGTGCGAATATTTTCATACAATAACTATAAATAAGGCTAGGGTTTATAGTTTTTAAAGTGTGACAACTTTGAGAGAGATTAAGCAAGAGATTTCTCCTTTGTAATAGCTAGGGTTTTCTACTTCGGTTATTGCTTGGAGAATTGCAGCTGTACGGATTGGGAACATCTTCTACTATTGAACTCATTCTTTTACGAGTAAAGATTACATTCAATGATTTATTATTCAAGGTGTTTTATTTCCTTTTAATTGATGTTTTCAATATTGTGCTTAATTATTTATATCATGATGATGTTTGATTTAGCCATGTTAGGTTAAACTTATTGTGCTCCCGAGAATATGAATAAGGGTTTTTGTGCTTAATTTACATGCTAAATTCTATCTTATGGTCTTTGTGAAGTAAGTTTTACTGTGTTCTTCATAATTATGCATGATTTGGATGCGGATTATGTATGATGAATATTTTCTTATAGTGCAGTAAATTATTTAAAGATTACTTGGTTTAATCTTACCTTTAGCCTGATAGGAGGATTAGAGTAGGTTGTTTGGGATCTATTGTGTGTTGGTTGTGAATTTGTAAGATTAATTCTTCCTTAATTCTTACCTTTAGCCTAATAGGAGGAGTTATGGGAATTGGTTTAGCATTAGCGTGACTAGTTCAGGCGTTGCCTCCGCCACAAAAGAGGGTTTAATGAATTAGTTAATATCTAAATAGGTAAAATGCCTAAATCATTCCTTGCCTCTCGCCACAAAGGAGGGAGTGAGTTATGTTATTTACCCTTGTTTTGCATTACCATAGATAGGATGTATGTATGTGTTTTTTATGTAACCCTAAAATATAATCTCGGGAGTACACTTGCTTGACTTGAAGTTTAAATTAAATCACCATTTTAGTTTTAGTTATTTGTTATTTGTTTTTTTAGCTTTAGTTTGATATTTATAAAAACACAAAAATATTTTCTTTAGAATTTCAACACAGTCCTTTCCTCGTGGGAACGAACTTGTTATACTATCACCTTCACGGGGTTGTTTAGCATTATTTTTTAGTAGGGGTAAATGGAAACCACGATCACAATTTTATACACATATTTGCTCCCATCACCACCACAGCATATGGCATCACCTTGAGAACCCGAAATGGACCACTCCAACGTGATCTCAGTTTTCCAGGAAACAACCTCAAGCGAGAGTTGTACAATAAAACCAGTTGCCCTGGAGCAAAACTCTTTGATTGGATTTTAACATCATGGAGTTTCTTTGTCTTCTCTTTATACATCTTAGCATTCATGTAGGAGTTAAACCTGAATTCATCCAACTCATTCAATTCCATGATCCTTTTAGATTGAGCACCAGCCAAATCCATGTTAAGCTTCTGAATGGCCCAATATGCTCGGTGCTCCAACTCCACAGGCAAGTGACATTCCTTGCCAAACACAAGTTTGAATGGAGAAGCACCAATTGGTGTTTTGTAAGCTGTCCTGTATGCCCAAAGAGCATAATCCAACTTTAGTGCCCAATCTTTTTTTCCTAGATTGACAACTTTCTCCAAAACTCGTTTAATTTCTCTGTTTGACACATCAGCCTGGCCACTTGTCTGGGGATGATAAGCGGTCAACACCTTGTGCTTCACTCCATACTTAGCCAAGAGAACTTCAACGATTTTGTTACAGAAATGAGTGCCTCCATCACTGATGATCGCCCTCGGAACCCCAAATCTATTGAAGATGTGTTTCTTCAAGAAGGCAGCTACACTCCTGGCATCATTGTGTGGGAATGCAATAGTCTCTACCCACTTTGAAACGTAGTCGACTGTAACCAAAATATACTCCATTCCACATGATTTCGGGAAAAGTCCCATGAAATCAATTCCCCAAACATCAAACAATTCCACCTCCAAGATATTGTTCAAAGGCATTTCATTTCTCAAAGAAATGTTTCCCATTCGTTGGCATCGATCACATTGTTCTACCCAAATTCGTGAATCCAAGAAAATGTATGGCCAATAAAATCCAGATTGTAAGATTTTGAATCCAGTTCTTGCAGAACCAAAATGACCTCCGCATGGTCCTTCATGACAAGCTTTCAAAATTTCATCTTTTTCTTCTTCCTTGATACATTTTCTAATAACTTGATCACTACAGATTTTATAAAAAGCATTATCTTCCCAGAAAAAATACTTTGCATCACTCCTCAATTTCTTCTTTTGGTCATGTGAGTAATAAGAAGGAACCTACCTAGCTACCACAAAATTAGCTATTTCTGCATACCATTCCAATCTCTCTTTATCTACTTTGAAGACTTGCTCATCGGGAAAATGTTCCTTAACCCAACAATCTGGAAGAGTCTTGCTCTTGAGACTCTAATCTGGACAAGTGGTCAGCTACAACATTCTCTGAACCTTTCCTATCTTTGATTTCAACATTAAACTCTTGGAGTAACAACACCCATCGAATGAGCCTTCGTTTGGCCTCTTTCTTTGCAAGAAAATACTTTAGTGCAGCATGGTTCGTATGTACAATAACCTTCGACCCCAAAAGATAGGCACGAAATTTATCAAAAGCGAAAACTACCACCAACATCTCTTTCTCTGTGGTTGTATAATTCAGTTGTGCCTCGTTCAGTAACTTGCTGGGATAGTATATTGCGTGAAACACCTTGTCCCTTCTCTGTCCAATTACAGCACCCAATGCGTAGTCACTAGCATCACACATTATCTCACAAGGCTCACCCCAGTGAGTGGTGACTATAATCTGAGCTTCCACCAATTTAGCTTTCAATGTTTCAAATTCTTCAACACATTCTACCCCAAACTCAAATTTCACATCTTTTTCCAAGAGACTACACAAAGGTCGGGCTATCTTTGAAAAATCCTTAATAATTCTTCTGTAAAATCCAGCGTGACCAACGAAGCTTCTGATCCCTTTCACATTCATAGGTGGAGGAAGCTTGGCGATAACATCAATTTTTGCCCTGTCAACTTCGATCCCTTTGTGAGAAATCTTATGTCCCAACACAATCCCTTCTTGAACTATGAACTGGCACTTCTCCCAGTTAAGCACTAAATTTGTTTCCTCAGACCTTTTCAACACCTTGGCCAAATTGTCCAGACACCCGTCAAATGTCATGCGAAATACGGAGAAGTCATCCATAAAGATTTCAATAATAGGCTCCACCATGTCATGAAATATAGCCATCATACAACGCTGAAAAGTTGCAGGAGCATTGCAGAAGCCATAAGGCATACGCTTGTAAGCAAAAGTACCAAAGGGTCAGGTAAATGTTGTTTTTTCCTAGTCCTAGGGATCAATTGCGATTTGATTATAGCCTGAATACCCCTCTAGAAAGAAATAGAAGAGAAAACCCGCAATTTGATCCAACAGTTGTTCCAAAAATGGGAGTGGGAAATGATCCTTCCTAGTGGCTTTATTGAGCTTCCTGTAATCCATGCACACTCTCCAAGCACTAATTATTCTAGCTGCCAGGAGCTCATTTGCATCGTTTTTCACGACTGTCACTCCTCCTTTCTTTGGTACGCACTGCATAGGACTTACCCAGTCACTGTCTGAAATGGGAAATATCATACCAAAATCCAACAATTTGATGACTTCCTTCTTCACAACCTCCATCATTTGCGGGTTCAATCTTCTTTGTCTATCACGAACTAGCACAAAATTTTCCTCTAATAGAATTTTATGCATGCAAATACTAGAACTTATTCCTTTAATGTCTACGATAGTCCAACCAATTGCTTGTTTGTATAGCCTCAAGACTCCCAACAGTTTTTCTTCTTGCCATCCTTCAAGCTTGGACGAGATAACTACTGGAAGTGTCTCATTATCTCCCAAAAATGCATACTTCAAGTATGGAGATAAGGGTTTAGGCTCAAGTTTTGGAGGAACTATAATGGAAGGCATAATCTTTTCATTTCTGCATGAAAATTCATCCTTCCTCACCTCGGTGGGAACACAAGACTCGTTAGTCAACAAATTGCATTCATTATCTTTCCCTAACTCACTAACACAAGCTTTCTGTAACAAATCTTCCACAACACATTCATGCATTTTAACTTCAACTACCTCATTTTGCAATTCAAATATGTACTCATCTAATACACAGCACTCAACAAGATCTTCAATTCCAGAGATGATTCTTCTATCCTCTCCATTCAACTCATCATTCTCACACTCTTCCTCACATCTATTTAATTCATCAACTAACACCAAGTCATGTGTTACATTTTCATCATTTATTATCACAGAACATGCAACAACTTGAATTGCAAAGCAAGACTTCACATTCATAGGATGTTTCATGGAATAATTCATATCAAAATCCACTTGCTCATTGTTAATTCGGAATGTAACTGTTTCATTTCTTACTCTAATTAAGGCATCTGCTGTTGCAAGAAAAGGGCGACCAAAAATGTTAGGAACCTCAGGGTCCTCTTCCATATCAAGAACAATAAAGTCTACAGGTAAGGTAAATTTATCGATTCTTACCAATACGTCCTCCACCATCCCAGTTGGTTTCACAAGCCACCTATCTGCCAATTGCAATGTAATAGCAACAGGATGAATCTTCATACCTAAACCAACATCCACAGCTATTGAGAGAGGCATGAGGCTGATCCCAGCATCCAAGTCACATAGGGCCTTCTCAAAATGTCTCTTGCCTATCGTGCATGGAATTGTAAAGCTACCAGGGTCCTTCAACTTAGGTGGTAAATGTTTTCCAACCCAAGCACCACTACACTCAGTTAACATCATGGGAACTTCACACTGAAGAATTTGTTCCTTTTTGGAGATGAGGTCTTTAAGAAACTTTGCATACTTTGGCACAGCACTTACCAAGTCAAGAAGAGGGAGACTCACATTCACTTGTCTCACCACATTCAAGAATCTATCGAACTGTGGCCCTTTCTTTAGTTTTGGTTTCTTCCTTTCAGCGAATGGAGGCTTTGGAGCGTAATCTAGAAAATTGTACGGACTTGGAGGTCCTCTGATCTTTTCAATCACTTCCTCTTCTCCATTATCTTGCACTCCTTTCTTCTCTAGTGCCAGGTCCTCATTGGCACAATCTTGTTTAGGTTCAACAAATACTTCCTCCTTATTTTCACAAGCTTATTCTCTAAGCTTAGGGATCTTATGCACTTCCTTTCCACTTCTTAGAGTAATTGCATTACATACTTCCTTCCCTTTTGGATTTAGAATGGTGTCACTTGGAGGTGATCCATTAGGCCTGTGATGCATAGCATTGGCCAATTGACCCAATTGCATCTCAATATTCTTCAGAGTAGCCTCATGATGTCTCACAGTATTCTCCAACCCACCAAACCTTTGTTCATTCTTGTCCATCTTTTCTATAAGTTTATGAAACATATCTTCTACTGATGGCTTTCTTTGCTCTGAGGAATTCGGCTGATGATCAAAGCCTGGACGTGGTTGCGTGGCTCTTCTTTGTTCATTTCTATAGTACTGGCCTCTACCTTCAGTTTGATTTTGGTTTCCCCAACTACTTTGGCCTTCATCACCATTTGGTCTATTATTGCCTCCAGAGTAGTTGTTAGGATATTGTGGCTTGTTATAGTTATTCACGTACTGTAGAGACTCTGTTGTAATGGCACACTCATCTATGTGATGCTCACCTTTACACAATCCACATGATAACACAGGAGCTTTGTCCTGTGTAGCTTTCACAGTTTGCACTTGCTTAGCTAAGGCTTCAAACTTGGCGCTCAAAGAAGTTTCCTCATCAAGGTCTAGTACTCCCCTCTGCCTCCTACCTTGGGGTTTCCTTGTCTCAGGAAAAAGACATTCATCTTCAGCAATTTGGTTAAACAACTCTCTAACCTCCGGCACATTCTTATCTTTCAATGCACCATTAGCACAAGCTTTCACCATCATAGAAGACTCAGTTGTGAGGCCCTTGAAAAATGTGTTCAACTCCCTCACCAAGGTCATGGTTAGGACATTGACTGATTAAATCATTAAAACGCTCCCATGCTTCTCTGAATGACTCGCCATCCTGTTGTTGAAAGTTCATTATCTCTATTCTCATTTTTTCCAATTTCGCAGGAGGGAAATACTTGGCTAAAAATTTCTTTTGCAATTCATCAAAAGACATTGCTGCATTTGCTCCCCCAATACTCTTGAACCAATGCTTAGCTTTACCTCTTAAAGATAGAGGAAATAAAATTCTATGGACTTCACTTCGATCCACTCTCGGTAGTTTGAAAGCACTGCAGAGGCCTAAGAACCAATCCAAATGTTCGTTAGGGTCTTCATTGTCTAATCCTTGAAAGAACTAGCCTTGAGTTATCATTGAAACTATCTGAGTAGGGATATGGTAGCTCTCAACATCTATGTCCTATTGATCAAATCCACTCTCAAAATTGATTGCATAATGGTCACCTAACTGTGGTGCTTGTGCTCCTTGGTTGGCCATTTTCCTTTCTTTCTGTCCGTTTCTCAAGGTCTTTGCTAACTCAAGATCGAGTGAAAACTCTGGTTCTCCAGAAGACCTCAGAGATCTGTGCATACACAACACATCAAAAGTGAAGTATGATAAACAATAAATAAGGACACAGAAACCAGAACTTCAAATGCAAATAAAAGAAACAGAACCGAAAATAATACACACAAGAACTTTCAAAAATGTAGATGTACTCTAAAGAACAGAATACAACGCAATACAGAACACAGAAATGCAAATAATAATAAAGCAAATTCAAGAAACCATGCCTTCCCCGGCAGCGGCGCCAAAAATTGACAAGCGTGTCGTGTACTTGCAATTTTACCTTATAACTAGTGTAGTATTGGTAATAGGGATCGTATCCACAGGGAAGGGGATGGTTTAACAATTTGAAGTGTTTGATCTGCTAATTGTCACAAAAATAAGATTGTAATAGAAAAAATAAAGATAACCAGAACTAGGAACTCAAGAAATACGCGCACGAGAGTTTCGTAGCTGGACGAATATACAATTAGATCACTCTCTTGGTACAGCTAAACATACGTGCTAATCAAGAGGGGAACTTCGTTGCCTAGAGTCTTAAGCCACAACTGGCATGTCGACCACACTATGTCCTAATCCTCTTGACACCTTCCTATCCCATGGCGAGGCCTGAGGTCGGTGATTTCATCACGCAACGTCCCAATCCACTATTCCTAACAAGTTTAACACTCAACTCTTAGCAACTTCCCATGGTGAGGCCTGATACTAAGGTCTAATGCGCTTGTTAACAACAGAGGATATCTTTTTCACTCCAACCTTATGATCTTATAATCTATGACCGGTATGGCGACCGCATCCTAGTAAACAAGCTTGAAAAACGTGTGAAAAGACTCAATTCATGCTCTCATTCCGCAGAATTCACCACAAGAAAGATGCATTAAACTCAGACTCTGTATGACGGCCATAGTACAAGTTCAATTCAACTATTCCAGAGCAAATACGTGAAACTTAAGTGATATTCACAATCAAAGCAAGATATGCATCTTTTCTTCAATGATTACGTTTATTGCACCTAATCAAAGCATCTAAAATCTTTACTCATCCATTGGAACCCTAGGTCATCACGCGATTTAGCCGCGAAACTTCATTCTCATATCACGATCTTCACATTCAAGTTCAAAACAATTCATTTTCATATAAATTGGAAGAATTTACCATCAAATGTGTAAGATTTGTCAAAAGCTTCATTAATTGAGATTGAAAATTCTATGCTCAGTTTACAAGTTCAATCGGAATCATGATCGGAGAAGAAATGGAAGAGAGAGAAAATCTAGAGAGAGAAAGTTTTTAGTGAGAGAATAAATTCCCGCTCTGAAAATCAAAATTCTGTTAAGAGTCTAGAATCTCCTATTTTTTTAATCTATGAATAAATCCTCTTTTTAAAGAGGTTACAAAACATAATTAATACGCAAACCTAAAATGACCAAGATATTACAAAAATGCCACTGTAATCAATTGTACATAAGAACAACTCGGTCAATGTAGCATCCATGCCTTCAAGCCTTGAATGATCACGCCAATACGCATCGCTGTACCAAAGGAACAAAATCCATACTTTGAAAATTTTACAAAACCAACGCAAAACACAAAAAACACACAACCTATACATGCACAAAACGGCGAGACCTCGCCGCGAGGTCTTGCTCTCACAGTTACAAAAACGGCGACACCTCGCCGCGAGGTCTCACCATTTCATGTTCTAGTGTACACAACTTTGTTGTGTAGTGAAAATGTGAAGTGTAGTGTAGTGTGCATTACTTGTTGTGAAGTGGTGGTGTGAAATGAAGTGTAATGTGTATGAAAGTCATGAAGACTGGAAGATGATACACAAGAACACTCACAAGTATTCACATCCAAAATATGTAATGCATATCCGAGATTCTTACAATAAAATGTATGACCATGACATATATGTAAGAAGAAATGCAATGTACGAAGATTACCAAAGAAGAATTGTTAGGCATCTTAAAAATGTATGCACCCGAGGGTAAAGAAGAGTGGAAAATGCTATGTAAATTGTCTCACAATTTTCAACACATAATAGGCAACGTACTCTTGATGGGAGCAAATATGTGTACTAAATTGTGATCGTGGTTGCTATTTACCCCTACTCAAAAATAATGCTAAACAACCACGCGAAGGTGATAGTATAGCAAGTTCGTTCCCATGAGGAAAGTACTGTGTTAAAATTCTAAGAAAATCTTTTTGGTTTTTTTTATATTTATTAAACTAAAAATAATAAGTAAGCAAAGAACAGATAACTGGTGATTTGATTAAAACTCTAAGTTAAGAAAGTGTACTCCCGAGATTATATTTTTGGGTTACATAAAAAGCACATACATACATCCTATCTATGGTCATACAAAATAAGGGAAAATATTATAACTCACGCCCTGCTATTAGGCTAAAGGCAAGGAATGATTAACCACTTACCTACTTAGATATTAACCAATTCAATAAAATCTCCTATATGGAGAAAGGTAAAGTTGTATATATATATATATGTTTTGTTGGATATGTTTCATATGATATACATATAGGTTTGAATGCGATTTTGGCAACATGGATTGGAGAATGTACATATTGTCTATTATAGGTTGTGGTGTGAATATATATGTATTGTGTTATAGAGATGTTAGGTGCGAATATGGAATGGTGGAAATATAGATTTGGAAAATGTACATATTATAGGTTGGAATGTTGTATGTTGGTTTTATGGATTTGATGATGTACCTATTGTCCATATATGAAATGTGTGGCCTAAATGTGTATTTATATCCGGTTAGTATATTAAGCTTGTGAACAGGAGGCTTCGCACTTTTGGATTCGGTTTTCCAAATGTGTGGCCGTGTCATGCCGGATTCGGGGTGTGACATTTAGTGGTATCAGAGAGAAGTCGATGACAATAGGTATATATAAGAGATGAAATGCAAGGTTGTTAGTTGTAATCTTAAGTGACGTTATTTCGTTATAATTTGTATATATTATCCTTGTTGGAGTAAGGTGTAGGCTTGAATATGATGTGTTAGAATTTTAGCATTGAATTGTGCTAGAAAGATGAATGTTGGAACATATGAGTTCTTTCTTCTGGATATAATGAAAAATCCTTAGAGTGTTTATGTTTTTAGTTTTGAGAATATGTAAAGAGAATAATAATGAAAGTTTGATGTTAATAGAATGATGTTTGTTTTGGTTTTTGGTGTTTTGATTTCAGATTGGTTTTAAAAGAGAAATGTATGCAGATGTAAATGTTTTAGATGCCTTTTGATGTGAATGATTTGAAGAGAAGAATGATTATTTTGTGTATTTTGTAGTTAATAGAAATGAAGTGTGAATCTTGTAGTTATGTATAGTTGATGTTGAATTCTGTTAGAATGATGAACATTAGATTTGATGTCAATATGTATAGTTATAAGTTGATTTTGATGTTAATATGTATGATGGAATTGTTGATATTAGAGCATGTTGTTCAATCTTTTGGTTATAGTGAAAGATTTGTAGTAAAATGTTGTTGTAGGTATGTGAATATGCAAAGTGAGTTTAAACGAACGTTTGTGAGATTGGAATGACATATATGCAGTTTCATGTATAGAATTGGTGTAGTTTTGAAAGAATGATGAGTTGGAAGGAATAAGAAAGAGAAACTTGAAGTTTCAGCTGAAGAATGCCCCGACGTTGCGGCGACGTCAGTTCTCCACGTCGCGACGTCCAGAGGGAGAAAAATGGGCAGGGAGAAACTTTACCCACGTCGCGACGTGCAACCCTTGGACGTCGCGACGTGGAGAAATTTTCGGCAGTCATGAAATTTTCAAAATTTAATTGTTTTCCAATTTTTCTTTTCTGACTTTCTTGGCCAAAATGTGATGTTTAAACATAGAGGATACTTGATCATTGATTATGATGAATGTTATGTAACGTTAAGTCTAATCGACGACTTTTGCACATTAAAGGATATGTCAAAAATGAATATAGAATTTGGAGGAAAGATATGGTGGCTTAGAGATATGATCAAATATGGCTCGAGGTATCTATATTTTCTTTAAGTTAAAAAGTTGATGTTGAATGAAAATGGGATGATTTGTTTGACTGTATTAACACCCCTCGTGAGGCAACTTGGGAATTGAAAGAGAAAGTAAAAGAAAATATCCACACTTGTTGAGGAACAAGGTACGTTAAGTTTCAAGGCCGAAACTTTCTATAAGGAGGGTAGAATATAACACCCCAACCCAAATTTAGGGACCAATTAGTAAATAAGTAAAAGTATAAGGACTATTTTGCAATTCATGAAAAATTGGTCTTAAAACCCCTTTGTTTGCAAGACTTGGTCTCCATTCTTCTTCCTCACATTTTCTTCTTCTTCCTCATGTTCATACTTCCCCATTTTTCCATTTTCACTAGGGCAAGAAGAGAGGGAGGATTAAGGGAGGAAAAAGAGGCATTTCTCACTCCATCTTCATTCTAAATAAGGTAAGGAACCTATCTAGTTTATCATTCCATGTTAATATCTTTACTTGGAGTTTTAGATAGTAAAGGTTTGGAATTTTGCTATAATAGGAAATGGGTTTTAATCCCATAAGATCAAGAACACTAAACTAGGGATTTTAGCATTCATAGAACATGAATTGATGAATTTGAATGAAATTGTGGGAATAGGTTATGGAAGGAAGTTATTGGAAATGATATGTATGTGGGTTTAAGAATTAAAGGGTAATGAAGTGTTTGTGGATTAAGAAAGTTGTCTTAAGAGTTTTAGGCTCCATTTGATTGATATTTGGTTATATATGTGTATGTTTATAGGAAAGTGAAGTAAATAAGGTGGTGGGAAATCTTAGGATCAAGAGCTATATTGGATTTTGATTTGAGGTAAGTGGTTTCGACACTCCTTTATGTTTTACATGCTTTTAATGAACATATTTTGAGAAAAATTGTATGTTGTGAAATGAAAATGGATTGAGCATGTATTAGCTTATGATTTCGATAAATATGAAATGTATGCAATGGCTTTTGTGAATGTAAAGCATTTTGTGAAATGATTTGAATGTATTTGAAATGTTTTGAGCTCTTGAATGTTTAATGAACGATTGGGGGGAACATGTTCCACCTATTGTAATGGCCCTTCCTAACGGGTTATAGTAGCTAGGAACCATATGTAATGGCCTACCTAACGGGTTATAAAAGTTAGGACTGGATCCAGTATATGACCCAAGAGTGAATTGAATGGTTCATGAGCTAAATGATAAATGATGACAAGTACTCAATGTACTTGTAAATGTTTGATCAATGATGATGCCATTGCTATGTATATGTATGTGTGTGTGTTTTGAGTTGAAATACTTTCAAATGATGGTTTTCATGTGTCAAATAATGTTTTGAGAAAGTATATTATGTATATATGTTTTGTTGGATATGTTTCATATGATATACATATATTATTGAATGCGATTGTGGCAACATGGATTGGAGTATGTACATATTGTCTATTATAGGTTGTGGTGTGAATATATATGTATTGTGTTATAGAGATGTTAGGTGCGAATATGGAATGGTGGAAATATAGATTTGGAAAATGTACATATTATAGGTTGGAATGTTGTATGTTGGTTTTATGGATTTGATGATGTACCTATTGTCCATATATGAAATGTGTGGCCTAAATGTGTATTTATATCCGGTTAGTATATTAAGCTTGTGAACAGGAGGCTTCGCACTTTTGGATTCGGTTTTCCAAAGGTGTGGCCGTGTCATGCCGGATTCGGGGCGTGACAAGTGGCAATATGAAGCCAAAGTATTACGGCATCTAACCTCCGTTTCCATCCATATGAGTTCTTTTAGGGTTATTATTAAAAGCAATCTCATAGAGGGATGATTGTATGAGCAAAACAAGCTTAAAAATGCAAAAGCATTAAGTGCAAACAATTCTGCAAGCACATTTATTAAAGAACATATTTTAAGCGAGTTATATAAGTTTCAACTAAACAAAGTGTTAAAAACACACCAATATACTTAATGATTACAAACTCGTCAATCCCCTCAGTAATTCCTCTAAGTGCATAAAAATGATTGACTCAAAATGCTAAACTTTCCATCAAAGACCCGACTCCCTCAAGATAGCATATTACTTTCCTATCCCATATCGAATCTTTTGATATAACCCAATCATTGGAAACATAACACTTATCACAACAAGATCAACATTTCAAAAAATTGGATACTACACAAAAAAATATTTCTAAAACCATGGTGTAATTATGCAAAGAGTTATCATTACCGACTTACTTATTTACGAGCTAAGGTTAATTCAAGGGAATAACTAATACGAATGGGACATAATTAAAAATTTAAAATAAATCCTAATTCGATTAAATTAATTGTCTTAATTTGGTACAAAATAACAAAGAAAATAACTAAATGATGAGAAAAGAGAAAAGAAAAATAACATCCTCACAAAGAAAACAAGAAAACAGAAAAACATAAAAACATAAAAAAAAAAAGAAAAACATGACTACACACCTAACTCCCCCCACACTTAAAATCCATATTGTCCTTAATGTGGGCAAGGAGAAACACCACCTATTCGTGCTTCATGTCGTCACGTGGAGGAGGCTACGAACTAGTTCCCTCGCCTTGTGAAATCTGCCATTGTCTGCTCATCTGGTGGACCATATCAGAAATCTGAGACATCTGATGTGACAAGTTGGCATACGCCATCTCCATCTGGTCAAACAGCTCATCAAAATGAGTCGCCTGCTGTGCCATCATAGCCTCCATGTCATCCATGCGTGTATGGATGCCCACAATGTTCATTACACGGCGAGGTAGGGGTAGAGGAATGGGCTCCTCGTCCTGTGCTTCCTCATGCTCTGGCTGGTGTTCTTGCTCTTGCTGCTGTCCTTTCTCTAGCAGTGGTGGTTGCTCCTATTATTGATGTTCCTGCGGTGGTGTCACTAGGGGTTGTCCTGACCTCTCATAGGAACTAATCCTATATCTATTAAACTAGGAAGTTGTGATGACATCACACATGCCACAAAGTTCATCCGTGCCCAACGCTGGCACCCCAGCTGCATAGCACATGGCTGTGATCAGAAAAGGGTAGTACAATCCTATCCGTACAAAACGACGCGCCTTCTTGATTTCAATATCCATAATCTCCCCAACATCTATTGAGAGGCCTATCTGAATATCGTAATTCAGAACAGCCTTGTCGTCGTCGCAGGAGGCCTGATGAACGCTAGGGATAAGCTTGCCAGTGATGAAGTAGTGCCAGGCCTTTGTGATCTTAGTCATCTGGGCCAACTTCAACTCAGATATCCGGTATGTCACTGTTACTTGAGCCAGAGGTTGAGCTGTGATAGTGGAATAGATTTGCTTACCCGGAATGACATGGAACATGGTGCAGTATGCATTGGCCTCGAGGTCGCGCAGTCCGTAATATTCATTGAACTTTGTGCGGCTGACTAGCACATTCACTCCTCGCATGCGTAAAATACCCTACTGGGCAAAGGGGTAGTTGGCATAGAATTCCCGCACCAATGTAGCGTTGCCGCCTATTGGTTGTTGGCACAATTGTTGCCTATGATGATTCCGGATCTGATTCGCAATCCGTGCGGCTTAGACTTGGATACTGCACTCCTCTACCTTGGCCTTAAGTGCCAGATGCTTATCATGGTACCGCGCTGCCTCTAAGCACATAAAGCAGAAATTATCAAATCCCGCCAGATTGGGTTTGGAGGTGGTGGAGGAGGTGGTGGTGGTGGTGGTGCATCACCAGCTGTAGTGCTGCGTGTCCTTTTAGGTACCATATCTGTCAATACAAGAATATTAAATACAAATCATAAACTAATTAACAAGATAATATGCAACACAATTCTCATAATTAAACAACACTATGACTAACTAACATGTCCCCCCACACTTAAGGCAAAACACTACCTCAACAATAACCATGGAATGCAAGTAAAATGTAATGCAAAGACTAGAACAGTAGCTAACGAACCATTAAACAAAAACAGACAAATTCTACTCCACAATGCATATAAGTGTAAGAACACTATTTTCTCTATCATAAGACAATCAGAAATTGGTGTTAAGGCACAAACCAAACATCTAAATATTATAACAGATAGTGAACATATATGTTATGTTCATGCAAATGTAGGTGCGCCTAATTCATAAATGAGTCATTAAAGCATTTCAACAAACACCTAGAATGCATTAATCTGTGAATCCTGTCAAAACCAACCATCCATATTACTGGTCCAACAAAACCACAACATTCTAAACATGATAACAACACGATTAAAATTAACCATTCTGCATGATTACATAACAAATATGCACTCAATCTATTCACAAAAATAAACAAAATAGTCCCAAAACCGTGTCTAAGCTATTCCCAAAAATTCACAAAATCAATTTTAGAATCCATTCATCATCTATAATCATCAATGCATCATCACAATTCGCAATTCATAATCACAACACGAATTATACAAAAGATTTCAACAAAATTAAGAACAAAATCCGAAATTACCTCTTGATGAACAAAAATCAAAATTTGAAAATCTTGTGTTTTGTGATGATGTTGAATCCTCTACATCGTCCCAATACCTCCTAGAACGAATTCAACCCTCTAATGCTAACGAATTTCACAAGAAATTCGAATTTTTGGGTTTGTGGGTTTGGAAAAAATTTCAAAATTTGACGAATTTTGAAGATTTAGCCGGTGAATTTATGTGATTTTGATGTTAATTTTATCCTTAAACAACCTTTCACACTATTGTGTAGTGAAATTTCAGAAAAAAACAAAAGGAGAAATGATGGAGTAGAGAGGATTTTAGGGTTTTGTTATGTGTTCATGAAAAATAATGAGTTCTGTTCTTGATTTTAACACAAATATTGCCCGACGTCGCGACGTAGAGCTATGGACGTCACGACGTGGGTGAACCCTAATTTTTAATTAAACAAACCTGGACGTCGCGACGTGCGATCATGCACATCGCGACGTGGGAGAATTCTTCACAAATTTTTCAATATTGGTGGACGTCGCGACATGCAATCGTGCACGTCGCGACGTTGGCGATTTTCTCCACGTTTTTGCCAATTTGATCCTCCAAATCTCCCTTAATCCTTTCTCCAACCTACAAAACAAAACATTTGCACAAAAAGACTATTAGTTAAAGGAATTTTTAGCCTAACTTCTAAATAATCTTAAATGAAACTGAAAAATATAAAATATAAACTTGTGTTGCCTCCCAAGAAGCGCTTTATTTATCGTCAAAAGATCGATGCCTGTTGCTTATTCTTCCCTCAGTGACTCTTCAAGAGTCACCTTTTCAACAATGCGGAAAATCTTTTCGCCTTGAGAAAAGTAAATCTTCAACCTATGCCTATTGACGATAAAAGAATTTCCCGTTCTTTCATTTAGAAGCTCCACTGTGCCATAAGGAAACACTGAAAAAATTACAAAATCAAAGCTCCTTTAATGCCCAAAAAGTCTTGTAGTCAAGCTCAATTGGTAAATGACAAGCCTTACCAAAAACCATGAGATATGGAGATGTACCAATAGGGGTTTTGAAAGCTGTGCGATATGCCCATAGAGAATCATCCAATTTTGTTGCCCAATCCTTCCGAGAAGGTTTCACAACCTTTTCTAAAATTCTCTTGATCTCCCGATTTGATATCTCTACTTGTCCACTTGTTTGAGAATGGTAAGGGGTTGCCACTTTATGCCGAACTCCATATTTGGTCAATAAGGCTTGAAAAGCTTTGCTACAAAAATGTGTACCTCTATCACTAATAATAGCCTTTGGGGTTCCATAACGAGTGAAAATGTACTTCTTGATGAACCCCACCACACTTTTTGCATCACAAGTCGGCAAAGCTTTCTATCCATTTAGAAATATAATCCACAGCCACAAGAATGTAAGATTGACCATTAGATTTTTGGAATGGTCCCATGAAGTCTATGCCCCAAACATAAAAAATTTCCACCTTCATAATGTAGTTTAAAGGCATCTCATTCCTCCATAAAATATTTACTGTCATGTGGCATTCATCGCAATGTTTTATCCACTCTTGAGTGTCATGGAATAGTTTTGGCCAATAATACCCCGACTGCAACACTTTGTAAGCTGTTCTTTGCCCACCAAAATGTCCTCCATAATCAGATTCATGGCATGACCAAAGAATTTCTTTTTGATACTCCTCAGGAACACATCTTTGAATAGCTTGGTCACTGCATACCTTGAAATGATAAGGCTCATCCCAATTGTAGTAGGTTGCATCGTGGATGAGTTTTTTCCGTTGTTGGATAGACAAATTGGGTAGAATTTGTTGTGAAACCACATAATTTGCAATGTCGGAGTACCATGGAACCTTTTCAGCTTCTTCCACTTGAAACAATTGCTCATACGGGAATATCTCCTTAATTTGAACATTACTGTCCTCTTCCAAATGCTCATGCTTTTCTAAACTAGAAAGGTGGTCGGCAACATGATTTTCAACTCCCTTCTTATCACGAATTTCCAAGTCAAATTCCTGTAGCAGTAGAACCCATCTAATTAACCTCAGTTTCGCATCCTTCTTGGCCATTAAGTAATGAATTGCTGCATGATCTGTGTAAATAATCACTTTGGCTCCAAGCAAATAAGAACGGAATCTATCCACAGCAAATATGTAAGCTCTAAGGCAACCTAAGAGGCGGGGGTGAATTAGGTTTCTAAAAAATTATCTTAAACTAATCAACTCAAATTCAAAAACAATGAATAAGTAATATGAATCACCGCAAATGTAAAGTATTGATATATCAAGATGATGACCAACAATCACAATACTTTCAATTCCCAAATAATCAAAGCATAAATGAATCAAAATAAGTGCAGAAATTAAATCAATGAAAATCAAGAACACAAATGATTTATAGTGGTTCAAGTCTCCCCCTTGGAGCACTCTACATCCACTACCTAAGTTTCCCAACTTAGGATTCAAACCTTTCACTATAAACTGATCTTTTTCTTGTGGAAAGATCAAAAGAACCACTTTTACAACCCAAGTTTCCTAACATAGGATTTCAACCAAGGCTCAACCTTTACACTAGCAATTCCAAGCTTTGTGTACAAGGTTTTTACTCTCTCTTGTGAAACCTCTTACAATCACACTTAAAGGATGTTTGAAGATGAAGTACAATCCCACAAATTGGGTAGATATGATGCTGATTAGCTCACAAGATGATTCAATCAATAAAATTACTACTCAAACCTATATAACTCAAGAATATGATATATACTCAACTAAGGCTCAATAAAATCAATCTTTTGTAGCTTGATGAAATAAAGATGAAGAGCAAGAGTTGTAATGATATTTTTTTAAGATAGGAAGCTCAAAGAATCAATGGAAGAAGTGTTTCAACGTTTATGCATTGGGTAGTATATATACCCTAGAGAAAATGACAAAAAAACGTCTATGTTGAATTTTAAAAAAACTAGCCTTTGAGAGTTTCGGACGCTAGTTTCGGACGGATGAGCCGTCCGAAACTAGGTTTCGGCCGTCCGAAATTGAGTTTCGGACGTCCGAAACTGAGTTTCGGACGTCCGAAACTCTCCTCTGCAGCTTCCATTTTTGACTCCAAAAACCAAACTCTCTGGACAGTTTCGGACGGTAGTTTCGGCCGTCCGAAACTAAGCACAGGCGTCCGAAACTTTGATTTTTCATTTCTTTTTCAATTTTCGTTGTTCAAATCACTTTTGTAACAATGTGTGTCTTTGTGCAAGTGCTTTTAAAACATTTTGAAGTTCATTTGAGTACTACCTATATTTAGAAAACATTTTTACTTGAGCCTTAAACAAGTAATTCATTTTCTTGAGTTATTTAACAATTAGGGTTTAGGATTGGGATTTTGACCTAGTTTACCAATCTTGTATTTCCTTTGCATTTCTACATGTACTCTTCCTTTGATTGATCTCCATGCTTGACTTCTTTGAATATCTAATACATTGAGACACTTTTTGAACCATTAGCATAAACATAATTGTTTGTTAATCATCGAAATAAGTAAATTAAAACCCTAGGTTTCACAATCTCCCCCTTTTTGATGATGACAAACCAATTATGCAAAAGAATAAATAACAAGTGTAATAACTTACCTTTGAATAAGAAAATGGATATAAGCTCCCCCTATGTGTATATTTCCATTTTTCTCCCCCTATGTATATACTAAAATTCTTCTCCCCCTTAGTTTTTCTTTTACTACCACTCTTTATAGCGTTACTAATCTACACTCCTTTCTTTTGCTCTATATTTATCTTTTCTTCTCCCCCTTTTGACATCATCAAAATAAAACAATAAGATTAGCCAATAGAAATTGTAAATGATAGAAAACAATGCTCTTTGCGTACTTGGTTATTTTACCTTTTAGGGAAAATGACATTACATTTTAGGACTCCCTTTCCACTCCTTGCAACCTAATGGGTGGCTAGGCAACACAAAAAATGGTTAAGTGCAATATTTTATAAAACTTTTGACAGAGTTTCCTTTGTATTTTGATAGTTTCAACCTGTCAACAATCCCAACAAGATACAAAAAGAATGCACAAGATACCATTTCCAACAAAACTTCTCAATATATCAAATATCATATAAACAGTTAGTAACAAGAGGCAATGATATCCAAATTTACTTCAAGAACTATTTATCCAACATATAACCAAAGACAAGCACTAAGTCTTAAAAACAATAATCAACATCTTAATGGAAAAAATTATCAAAAGTATGAAACAACCATGAACCACAAGAGCAAAGAACTTCACAGATAGTCTAACTTTACCATTAATAAGGATGAACTTAACATCCTTATAAAATCAACACCAAAACATAAAAATGTCAAAGACATAAAAGAACCATCAAGTCATAAATAGAGAAATATTCCAAGAAGCGTAAATAGACCTAGTCTAATACATGAGAGCTTCAATCACAAGCCGGTGCCTTCCCTTTGAGGCGAGCTTGAGCCAATGCTTCTCGTTGCTCATCCGTCATTAACACCTCATGTCCATAATGAATTTCATCACTCAAACCATCAACCCTAATGGTTAACTCATCAAGTTGACCCCTCATATCATCCATATTGGATTGTAAACCGGCGAATCCACTATCAATTTGATCGACTAAGAAATCAAAGTACCCTTGGATTATAGTCTTGAAGTCATCATCCACTCGAGTAGCTCTAGGAGGCGTGGGGACAACTTGTTCTTGTGCAATGTCCTCATGAGCTTCATCCTCCTCATCCTCATCTTCCCACATATAATCATCATCATGAAATCCTCCAATCGGTTTCTCAAAAGTCCACTCACCATTGACCACATATATACCCATCGACTTAAGAGAACGTAAATCATAGAAATTATGAGACGATATCGGGTACATAATGGTATTCTCAAAGGAAATGTCATTATGCCTAAGAATCTTAGTGATAAGCATGCAATAGGGTAAACTACGGCGTTGATCCTTAATATTGACCTCAAGATATTTAAGCATCAAATACCCAAAGTTAATGGGGACTTGTCTAAGCATAGTATAGAGAAGGTAGAGGTTCATGGTGTTGTACGATTCTTAGGGCTCAAGTTCTTAATAGGTGCCTCACTAGCTTTGCTAAACATTTCACCATTAAAGGCAATTGCCACAAGATCCCTAAGGTTAAAACCATGTGAAGCATCCGACAATTTATGAAGTGTAAAATATTTCATAACCTGTTTGCCATCTTTTGCTTTACGATATGGATGAGAGCACTTAAAAATAATGTTAAGGGTCTCAGGAGTCAAAGTGATATCCTTGGAATGAACCCTTGTACACAGTATATCATCACGAGATTTCTTTCCAATGGGATAATGAAGGTTACCAAAAAATTCATAGATTAACAATGTGGGAATTGGCTCATTTGCATAGATAATTTCATTCCAATCTTGATACTTAAATAATTCCAATATGCCTAATGCTTCTATGAAATCATCTTTTCTCACAATTCTAGGAACAATAATCTTCTTGGAAGAAGTAATGTAGTTATTGTACCTAGAAGCACACTCGGCATTGACAAATAAGGGAAGAGGAGGTTGAGAGTCACCAAATGAGCCATGTTGTACGTGTGGAGGTGCCGATTCCTTAGTTCACTTGCGTCTTCGTGAGGTGCTCATGATGATCACGTACGTTGGGTGTTGATAGTGGAGTGAATTTTGAATATATAACTCAAGAATGCTCAAAATTGAGTTTTCACCCAATTTCTAGGGCTATGCATAAAAAGGTAAATTTTGATGTTAGATTTTGAGTTTTTAATCGGTGAGAGTGTTCTATAGATGCCAAGGAAGGATTCTAATGAACTAATTTGAGAATTAAACGGGTAGAATTTAATTTTGAAATTGGAGGGGTGAAAAATGTTTGAGAAACTTTGAAGAACAATGAAAAAAATCGCGTGAGAAATCTGGGATTTTAACCCTGATTCGACAGTTTCGGACGGCCGAAACTCTCTGAGGCGTTCGAAACTGGCGTCCGAAATTCAACAGCGAATTGGCAAATTTGAGACATAGTTTCGGACGTCCGAACCTCTGGGAGGCGTCCGAAACTGCCGTCCGAAACTCGGCAGAGAATTTTTTTTGAAAACTTGTTTGTTTGTTTTTATTTTTTATTTTTTTTGTTACCAAAATCAATGTTTTTGAATTACACCAAATTGATTCCTTAATAAAGAAAATTGATCCTCAGGAAGTGGTTTTGTGAAGATATCCGCCAATTGTTCTTTAGTAGGAACATATTCTATATGAATTTCTTTATTTTGAACAAGATCACGAATGAAGTGATGTTTAATGTCAATGTGCTTGGATCTAGAATGTTGGATTGGATTCTTAGTAAGATTTATGGCACTTGTGTTATCACATTTAATAGATACACAACCAAAATCTAAACCAAACTCAAGAAGAGTGTGTTTCATCCAAAGAATTTGTGAACAACAACTTCCGGCAGCTATGTATTCGGCTTCCGCCGTAGATAAGGATACGGAAGCTTGTTTTCTACTAGGCCAAGATACAAGGGATTTTCCAAGGAATTGGCATGTTCCACTTGTGCTTTTTCTATCAACTCTACATCCGGCAAAGTCGGCATCGGTGAATCCTACCAAATCAAAAGTGTTTGTTCTAGGATACCACAAACCATGTTCTATAGTTCATTTTAAGTATCTAAATATTCTTTTCACAGCCAATAAGTGTGATTGTTTAGCACATGATTGAAATCTAGCACATAAGCACACAGCATACATAATATCCGGCCTACTAGCCGTTAAATAAAGCAAACTACCAATCATTCCTCTATATTGTGTTTCATCAACTTTTACACCATTTTCATCTTTATCTAGTTTAGTTGAAGTGCTTATAGGTGTTCCATTTGGTTTTGAATCATCCATACCATATTTTTTAAGTAACTCCTTTGTATATTTTTCTTGACTTATAAAAATTCCATCATCTAGTTGTTTAATTTGTAATCCTAGAAAGAATGTCAATTCTCCCATTATGCTCATTTCAAATTCATTTTTCATTAAATTTGAGAATTCTTCACATAAAGACTCATTAGTTGCACCAAAGATTATATCATCAACATATATTTGTACAATCAACAAATCATTATCACAATATTTAGTAAACAATGTAGTATCAATTATGCCTTTATGAAATTTCTTTTCTACCAAAAATCCACTAAGTCTTTCATACCAAGCTCTAGGAGCTTGTTTTAGTCCATATAATGCTTTAACCAATTTATATACATGATTAGGGAATTTACTATTTTCAAATCCGGGAGGTTGTTCTACATAAACTTCTTCTTGAATAAATCCATTTAAAAAGGCACTTTTAACATCCATTTGAAAAAGTTTAAATCCCTTAAAACAAGCATAAGCAAGTAACATGCGGATAGACTCAAGTCTTGCTACGGGAGTAAATGTTTCATCATAGTCTATACCTTCTTCTTGCCTATACCCTTGAGCCACTAATCTAGCTTTGTTTCTTACTATGTTTCCAACTTCATTTAGTTTATTTCTAAAGATCCATTTAGTTCCTATAATTGAAGTATCTTTAGGTCTTTCTACTAAGTTCCACACTTTACTTCTCTCAAATTGATTTAATTCTTCTTGCATAGCTACAATCCAATTATCATCCTTTAAGGCTTCGTTTATATTTTTAGGCTCGATTTGAGAGAGAAATACTAAATTATTATCTAGGTGTAGTGATGACCTAGTTTTTACTCCTCTAGTTGGATTTCCTAAAATCAAGTCTTGAGGATGATTACGAATAAATTTCCATGTTCTAGGTGCATCTTCCCTATGTGGATTTTCATCTTCATTTTGTGTGTCTTCATTAGAGGGATGATCTATTTGTTGAGGTGGATTGTTTTCTATATCATTTTTATCTTGATCATTTGATGAGTTATCTTCTATTCCTATTTCATCATCACTTTCATCATGATTTTTACTAGCATTGCCTTCATCAAAATTTACATGAATTGCTTCTTCTATCATCAAAGTTCTTTTGTTATATACTCTATAAGCTTTCCTAATTTCCGAATAACCTAAGAATACTCCTTCATCCGATTTTTTATCAAATTTTCCTAGAGTGTCTTTTACATTCAATATAAAACATTTACAACCAAACACTCTAAAATATCCTACATTTGGAGTTTTATTATATATTAATTCATATGGAGTTTTCTTTAACAATGGTCTAATTAATGCACGATTCATAACATAACATGCGGTATTAACCGCTTCGGCCCAAAAATATTTTGGCAAATTATTTTCACAAAGCATAGTTCTAGCCATTTCTTGAAGTGTTCTATTCTTTCTTTCAACTACACCATTTTGTTGAGGTGATTTAACTACTGAAAAATTATGTGTAATTCCATTTTCATCACAATGATTTAAAAAGTTTTCATTTACAAATTCGGTTCCATTGTCACTTCTGATCTTTACTACATTTAGACTTAACTCATTTTGAACCTTTTTAAATAATTGAACATATTCATTAAAGGTATCACTTTTATGTGCCAAAAATATTACCCAAGTGTACCTAGAATAGTCATCTACAATTACAAAGGCATATATTTTTCCACCTAAACTTGTGGTTTGTGAAGGTCCAAACAAATCCATATGTATTAACTCTAAGGGTTTTGAAGTTGTCACCATGTTCTTAGGTTTAAATGAGCTTTTAGTTTGTTTTCCAAATTTACATAAATCACATATGTTATCTTTTTCATATTTTTGTTTAGGTAGGCCTCTAACCAATTCTTTAGCAACTAAATTGTTTATGTGATCTATTCCTACATGAGCTAATCTCCTATGCCACAACCAAGTTGTATCATGCACCACACTAAGACATTGCATATCTTGTTCCATAATATCACATAAATTAAGAATATACACATTATTATGTCTAGATCCGGTTAGAACTACTTTGCTATCTATTGAATCAATAACAACACATTTTTCACGTTTAAACAACACATCAAGATTTCTATCACATATTTGACTTATACTAATCAAATTGAATTTCAAATCATCAATCAAAAGCACATTTTCAATCACATTGCTATTATTATTTGCTACATTTCCAACGCCAATTATTTTTCCTTTCTTATCATTTCCAAAAGTCACATGTCCTTTATCAATAAAGGATTACCGGTCATGTGTCTTGAGCATCCATTATCAAGGAACCATTTTGTGTCCAAAATTGTATTTTTTAAACACACCTACATTCAAGAATCAATGTATGACTTAAGTTACTTACGGTCTAGCAACATTGATACTTCTTCTTATCCAAATTTTTTATCCATTTTCAACTTCCATTCTTGCATAGCATTTCCTAGAGGTATGTCCCTTCTTACAACAATAATCACAAATTACAAGATATTTGAAGGAATGTGAATTTTTATGATAGGGATATGATCTAGTATAGCCAAACCTAGGTTCAAAATGATGCATGTTATGATCATATTTATGATTTTGTGTATTATGCATTTTATGTCTATGATTATGGTTAGGCATTCTATGTGAATGATGAGTTCTATCATTAGACTTACTTACTCCTTTTTGATATATGAAATATGAGTGATTTTTGCCGATTTGGATTTTGAACTTTGACCTATTTCATGTGAGTATCCTAATCCAAATTTACTACTTCCCATTCTTTGATTTCCTAAAAGGATTTCTAAGTTGTTCTTGCCTTGTGTGAATTTTACTAGACATTCACTAAGGTCTTCAATTCTCTTCTTTAATCCTATGTGTTCTTTCTTAACTTCATCATACTTTTTAACCTCTTTCTTAACCTTGCTACTTTCTATTTTCAAGTTTTCATTCTCAGTTTTTAATGCACTATTTTCTTTTTCTAAACGATCATGCTTAATGATTAACTCTTCATTGCTAATTGTAACTTCTTCCACTTTAGCCTTTAGCTTTTTGTTTTGAATTTTTGCTTTCTTTAGCTCATCCACTAGCTTAGTCATATATAATTCAAGTTCATCTTGTTCATAGTAATCATCATCATTATCACTAGAAGAAAGACTTACCTCATGGTCTTCAAATCCCATGAAACACATGTTAGCAACCCCTTCTTCTTCTCCTTCGGTTTCTTCTTCGGATTGGTCATCATCCCAAGTGACCTTGAAGCTTCTTCCTTTTCCTTTCTTGTCTTGTTTGAACTCCTTCTTTCTTCTTGGACAATCTGCAACAAAATGTCCAGGTTGATTACATTCAAAACATTTATTCACTTTTGAAGTTTCTCCCTTTTCTTTCATCCAATCTTTGTTCCTAAAATTCCTTCCTTTGTTAAACCTGTTTTTCCTACTTTGTATCATCCTAGATAATTTTCTAGTAAGAAATACAATGTCATCATCATCATGTTCATTTATATCTTCCTCATCCTCATTTTCATTTTCATTCTTTGACACTTTAAGTGCTATGTTCTTTTTAGCTTTGGTGTCTTCTTCTTTTTGAGTTTTAGATTTTATCTTCAACTCATATGACATAAGAGAACTAATTAGTTGATCAATAGGTAGTTCTCTCAAATTTTTAGCTTCCTCAATAGCTATAGCTTTTGACTCCCATTCCTTAGGTAAAGAATTCAATATCTTTCTATTTTGTTCACCTAAGGGATAAATTTTACCAAGGTTCTCCAAGTCCTTAATTATGCTATTGAATCTGCAAAACATTTTATCAATTGATTCATTTGCTTCCATTTTAAAGCTTTCATATTGTGTCTCAAGCAATGATTTCTTTTCTTCTTTAACATCTTCGGTTCCTTCATGAATCTCCCTAAGTTTCTTCCAAATGTCATGTGCATTTTTACAACCTTTAACTCTACTTGACTCATTAACATCTAGAGAGTTATACAAAGCATTTGTGGCTTTAGCAATTAGGGTGAGGTTTTTCCTATCGGTTTCGGTGAGTTCACTTCTTTTCTTTTCTCTAGTTTCACTCCCTATGGTTATCTCAGCTTTATAAGGTCCTTCCTCAACAATATACCACATCTCAATATTAATGGATTTTAGATAGATTTCCATCCTATCTCTCCAACTACTATAACTGTTTCCATTAAACATTGGTGGCCTAGAGATAGATTGTCCCTCCATAAACATAGCATTGTTTGTTGCCATAATCTTTACTCTAAGGTGGTTAAGCCTAAGCAAATAGAGACCAAGCTCTGATACCAATTGTAAGCTCTAAGGCAACCTAAGAGGGGAGGGGGGGGGGGTGAATTAGATTTCTAAAAAATTATCTTAAACTAATCAACTCAAATTCAACAACAATGAATAAGTAATATGAATCACCACAAATGTAAAGTATTGATATATCAAGATGATGACCAACAATCACAATACTTTCAATTCTTAAATAATCAAAGCATAAATGAATCAAAATAAGTGCAGAAATTAAATGAATGAAAATCAAGAACACAAATGATTTATAGTGGTTCAAGTGTCCCCCTTGGAGCACTCTACATCCACTACCTAAGTTTCCCAACATAGGATTTCAAACCTTTCACTATAAACTGATCTTTTTCTTGTGGAAAGATCAAAAGAACCACTTTTACAACCCAAGTTTCCTAACTTAGGATTTCAACCAAGGCTCAACCTTTACACTAGCAATTCCAAGCTTTGTGTACAAGGTTTTTACTCTTTCTTGAGAAACCTCTAACAATCACACTTAAAGGATGTTTGAAGATGAAGTACAATCCCACAAATTGGGTAGATATGATGCTGATTAGCTCACAAGATGATTCAATCAATAAAATTACAACTCAAACCTATATAACTCAAGAATATGATATATTCTCAAATAAGGCTCAATAAAATCAATCTTTTGTAACTTGATGAAATAAAGATGAAGAGCAAGAGTTGTAATGATATGTTTTTAAGATAGGAAGCTCAAAGAATCAATGGAAGAAGTGTTTCAACGTTTATGCATTGGGTAGTATATATACCCTCGAGAAAATGACAAAAAAACGTCTATGTTGAATTTAAAAAAAACTAGCCGTTGATAGTTTCGGACGCTAGTTTTGGACGGATGAGCCGTCCGAAACTAGGTTTCGGCCCTCCGAAACTGAGTTTCGGACGTCCGAAACTCTCCTCTGCAGCTTCCATTTTTGACTCCAAAAACCAAACTCTCTGGACAGTTTCGGACGGTAGTTTCGGCCGTCTGAAACTAAGCACAGGCATCCGAAACTTTGATTTTTCATTCCTTTTTCAATTTTCGTTGTTCAAATCACTTTTGTAACAATGTGTGTCTTTGTGCAAGTGCTTTTAAAACATTTTGAAGTTCATTTGAGTACTACCTATATTTAGAAAACATTTTTACTTGAGCCTTAAACAAGTAATTCATTTTCTTGAGTTATTTAACAATTAGGGTTTAGGATTGGGATTTTGACCTAATTTACCAATCTTGTATTTCCTTTGCATTTCCACATGTACTCTTCCTTTGATTGATCTCCATGCTTGACTTCTTTGAATATCTAATACATTGAGACACTTTTTGAACCATTAGCATAAACATAATTGTTTGTTAATCATCGAAATAAGTAAGATTAAAACCCTAGGTTTCACAAAATACAACTGCCAACATCTCCTTTTCGGTTGTAGTGTAATTACACTAAGCTGGATCGAGTAGACGGCTGGCATAATGAATAGTATGGAAAATTCTGTCTGTCCTTTGACCAAGAACTGCCCCCACAGCAAAATCACTCGCATCGCACATAATTTCGAAGGGGGCTCCCCAATTGGGTGGTTTAATGACCGGAGCGGCTACAAGTTGGCCTTTAAGAAATTCAAATGCTGCTTTATAGTCATCATCAAAATTGAATACCTCATCTTTCTCCAAGAGATGACCCAAGGGCTTGGTGATTTTAGAGAAATCCCGAATGAATCTGCGGTAGAACCCGGCATGGCCCAAAAAGCTTCTTACTCCCTTGACATTTATTGGATATGGCAACTTTGTAATGAGATCCAATTTTGCTTTATCCATTTCCATGCCCTTAGATGAGATCTTCTGGTCTAGGACAATTCCTTCTTGCACCATAAATTGGCATTTCTCCCAATTCAGAACCAAATTAGTTTCTACGCATCTTTCAAGCACCTTAGCTAAATTATCCAAGCACTGATCAAAATAATGGCCAAAAACTGAGAAATCATCCATGAATACCTCAATAATATCTTCTACTATATCATGGAAGATAGCCATCATACATCATTGAAATGTTGCGGGTGCATTGCATAACCCAAAAGGCATCCTCTTGAATGCGAAAGTACCAAAAGGGCAAATGAATGTTGTCTTGTCTTGATCCTTTGGGTCAATAGTGATCTGATTATACCCGGAGTAACCATCCAAGAAGCAATAAAATAGTTAACCAGCAATTATGTTCAAAACTTGATCATGGAATGGTAGAGGAAAATGATCTTTACGGGTTGCCTTGTTGAGCTTGTGATAATCCATACAAACTCGCCATGCATTAATGATACGTGTTGCCAATAACTCGTCATTATCAGTCTTGACCACTGTCACTCACTCTTCTTTGGCACACATTGGACTGGACTTACCCATTCAATATCAGATATAGCATAAATCATCCCAAAGTCCAAAAGTTTGATCACTTCCTTTTTTACCACATCCATCATTGCTGGATTTAATCGACGTTACCTATCTCGTACTGGAATTGCATCATCTTCCAAAAGAATTTTGTGCATGCAGATTGATGGACTGATTCCATTAATGTCAGCAATAGTCCACCCAATTGCTCCTTGATACATTTTCATCACCACAGTAAGCTTCTATTCTTGCCATGGTTCCAATGTAGCTGAAATCACTACTGGCAAAGTGTTATTATCTCCCAAGAAGGCATATTTGAGATGTGAAGGGAGAGGCTTGAGCTCCAATTTTTGAGGTTCTTCAACTGAAGGTTTCAACCTTTTTTCACTGCAATCAATGACTTCAATTGGCCTCACCTCAATGGGCTCCTCACAAACAGTATCGGTTAGTTCATAAATAGAAGTATCAAGATAAACATTTTTAACCATACTTTGCAACTCTAATGCTATATTTTCATCAATCTTAAGCATCTCAGAATTAGACATATGCATTAAAGAGTCATTAATATTAACACTACATGTTTTCATAGGATTGCATTCAATAACTGCAGTTTCAACCACATCCATGAAAAAACAAGTATTAATGTCCCTAGGATGCTTCATAGAGTAATTCACATTAAATGTTACCTTTTCTCCATTGACACGAAAAGTGATTATCTTGCTGCGTACGCCAATTAAAGCATCTCCAGTTGCCAAAAATGGTCTTCCAAATATAAGAGGAACCTCCTCATCCTCCTCTATGTCCAAGATAATAAAGTCCACCGGAATTCTGAACTTATCAACTACTACCAAAACATCTTCAATGATACCCATAGGAGTGATGATGGATCTATCAGCTAACTAAAGAGTTATAGCCACTGGTTTGATTTGCTCACCCATTCCCACACTGACAGCAATAGAATAAGGCATCAAGTTAATACCAGCCCCCAATCACATAATGCCTTAGCAAAATATCTTGAACCAATTCTACAAGGGATTGTGCAGCTTCCTGAATCTTTAAGCTTTGGGGGAAGATTTTTCTTCATTAAGCATTGCCCAACCTCATTCAATTAGATTACCTCCTCACATTGCAAAATCTGCTCCTTATTTGAAATTAGATCTTTTAAAAATTTCGTATAAGTAGGAACTGTCTTCACCAAATCCAACAAAGGTATTTCTACATGGAGCTGCTTAATCATCTCAGCAAATTTACTGAACAAGATCTTCTTCTTTGATGGTTGTATCCATTGAGGAAAAGGTAATGGTGGAGCACATTCTGGAAAATTTAAGGCATTTGGAGGATTTTTCTTTCTCCCTTTACTTGCACTTTCTTCTTTATGTTCAGTCTACTTGGGAACATTTTCCTTCTCAATTTGAACCTTGACAGCTTCTTGATCATCTTTTGGAGAATCTTCTTCATTAATAGTTGGAGATTTTAATTCCTTACCACTTCGAAGTGTAACCGCATGGCATTGCTCTTTTCCCTTTGGATTGGGGAAAGTATAACTTGGTAAAATTCCTGTTGGTCTATTATGCACTTCATTGGCACTCGGCCTATTTGAGTCTCCATATTCTTAAGGAGAGCTTTATGCTCCATGAACATTCCATCATATACCTCCATTCTTTTCTCCACATTGGCTTGTTGCTGTTGACATTCTCCAAAAAGCTTTTCTATCTTAGACCCCAACACAGTTATAACATCATCAATTACTGATTGTGAATTACCACCTTGGGTGTGTTGTTGATTTCCATAGCTAGGCGGATAAGTTGGTCTTGATGTATTATACTGTGGGCGATTTTGTCCTCCCTGAGACCATTGATTCCCACCGGATGGTTTCCATTGATATGAATTAGTATTCCGGTTGTAATTGACATACTGGACTGGCTCATTAGTGACTTGAGGGCATTCATCCATATGATGCGCTACTTGGCATAATCCACAAGATGGCGTGACTTTTGTTTCTCAAGGATGCATGAATACTTGCAAGTTGGCTCTGCATGGCGCTGTCATTTGTGCTTCCAAGTTGGCTGTTTTATCCAACTCTAACATTCCAATTTGCCGTCTTCCATGGTTACTTCTTGCAGTGGGCAACATCAGCTCATTACTTAATATACGCTCAAAAATCTCTTCAACTTCTTCTGGTGATTTATCACGCAAATTTCCTCCAGCTGAAAGATTTACCAAATGCATAATATCAAAATTGAGTCCATTGCAAAAGAAATTTAACTCTCTTCCAGGCTCCAACCCACTATTTGGGCATTTATTAAAAAGCTCACGAAATCTATCCTAAGCTTTAGTGAATGACTCATTTTCTCCCTGACGAAACTGCATGAAATCCGTCCGGATCTTGTGCATTTAGGATAGAGGAAAATATTTAGTCATGAACCTCTTTGCAACTTCATTAAAAGTTTCAATTCGTGCCCCATTAATAGAGTCATACCATCTCTCAGCTGCACCTTGAAGAGAAAAAGGAAACAGCATTCTCTTCAGAACATCATGTGGGATGTGTGGAAGATTGCTCGTGTTACACACTTTAAGGAATGTCCTTAAATGTGCATGTGGATCCTCAGTACTCAATCCATGGAAAACCTGGCCATTTTGAATCAAATTTATGAAAGCCAGCGGGATTTGAAAATACTCTCCAGTGTCAATAAAAGGTGAATCCAAGTTATCCATTCGAGGCTTATAATGATCACCATACGGGAATTTATCAAATTTATCGGTACCACTGGTTGTGCTTGTGGAATAACCGGAAGATCCCCCGCTGGAGGATCTACACCTGCTGGAGGTACAACCACATTGGGCTGATTACAATGTGCAGCCATTGCTTCAAATTCTAACTTTTTCTTAACACGCAAGGTCCGTGCAAGTTCCGGGTCGTATAGATATTCCGCTAGACCAAGAGATCTTGTCCTGGGTTTGCAAAGAAAAGAATAGCAATAGTACTAAATGGATGTGAGAAAATTAAAACTTAAACTAAAAAAAATAAAATAAAATTTCAACACGACTGCTCTCCCTAGCAACGACACCAAAATTTGATGGTAGCAAATATGTGTAATAAATTGTGATCGTGGTTGCTATTTACCCCTACTCAAAAATAATGCTAAACAACCTCGCGAAGGTGATAGTATAGCAAGTTCGTTCCCACGAGGAAAGGACTGTGTTGAAATTCTAAGAAAATCTTTTTGGTTTTTTTTATAAATATTAAACTAAAAATAATAAGTAAGCAAAGAACAAATAACTAAAACAAAGTCGGTGATTTAATTAAAACTCAAGTTAATCAAGTGTACTCCCGAGATTATATTTTAGGGTTACATAAGAAGCACATACATACATCCTATTTATGGTCATGCAAAATAAGGGTAAATAATATAACTCATGCCCACCTATTAGGCTAAAGGCAAGGAATGATTAACCACTTACCTACTTAGATATTAACTAATTCAATAAACTCTCCTATATGGCGAAAGGCAAAGTTTATTTCCTTAATTAATCCGGAATCTAATGCAACTAACCAACTCAACCAAACACTCAAATTCGACCGCTCCTTTATGACAGAGGCAACGCCCAAACCAGTCATGCTAATGCTAAACTAATCCTCTTAATTCCTCCTATTAGGCTAAAGGTAACAATTAAGGCAAATCAATCTAACAAATTCACAACCAACCCACAATGGATCCCAAACAACCCACTCTAATCCTCATATTAGGCTAAAGGTAAGTTTAAGCAAGTTATCTCTAAGTAATTTACTGCACTTCAAAAAAATATTCATTATACATAATCTGGCCAAATCATGCATAATTATGAAGAACACAGCAAAACTTATTGCACAAAGACCATAAGATAGAACTTAGCATGTAAATTAAGCACGAAAACTCGTATTCTTAATCCCGGGAGCACAATAAGTTTAGCCGGGTATGGCTAAATCAAGCATCATAATAATAATATTAAATAAGCACAATATTGAAAACATAAATTAAAATGAAAGATAACACCTTGAATTGTGAATCCTTGAATGTAATCTTCGTTTCTAAATAAATGAATTCAATAAATCAATGATGTTCCCAATCCGTACAGCTGCAATTCTCCATCAATAGCTAAAAGAATGAAACCCTAGCTATTACAAGAAGAAAAACCCTTGCTTAAGCTCTCTCAAAATTGACACACCCTTAAAAAGCTGTAACCCTAGCCCTATTTATAGTTATTCTATGAAAATATTAGCAAATAAGTCCTTCACGAAAACCATGTCGGATAAGAAGTCTCAAAGTGGGCCAAAATCGTAAATTTCTAAAATTAAGTCGTAAATTTGCACTTTTCCCCGACGTCGCGACGTCCCTGATCGCGCGTCAAAACGTCAGCGTACGTCGCGACGTCCAGGTTCTTACATTGCGACGTCATCGCCCGTCGCGACGTGGGAGGGGTCTCGACGTTGGGCGACGTAACTCTCTGGAAGTTTCTCAAAATTCGTCCAAAAATTCAACCAAAAATCGACTTTAATTCACATTTTTTACGTCGCAACGTGGAGAGTCGACATCGCGACATGCACCCACGTCGCGACGTGAACTACAGACGTCGCGACGTGGAGGTTGCTCTTCAAAAAAATCACGAACTTCCTTCATTGTTTCTCCACTTTGCATCCGATTTGACTCCCGTATGATTTCCCTCTTTCAAGAATACAACATGGTCAACAAACCTACAAATAAAACACCAAAACGAATAAAAACGAACAAGAACAATCAAAGAATTAAGTATAAACACTACATAGAAGGTGAATAAATTCACCTCATCAACTCTGACTCATGAAATGGAAAATGAAGTGTGTGCAAATGCAAATTGAGAGCTTACATGAAATAGCAAATCTTGTAAAGAAATTAATGAAATAAAAGCTCCCCACATGAATAAACAATTGAGTCATAACTAAGTAAGTAAAAAAAATAAGTGAAATGTGTGTGTGAATATTCGCCGCACGGATGTGCGGCGAGGTTTGTGGAGCTCGTCGCATGCATCATGTGATGAGGTGCATGTGTGCAAGAGCTCACCGCACAGATGTGCGGCGAGGTGTGTGCGATGGTGCGAGAGCTCGCCGCATGATCATGCGGCGAGGTGCTTGTGTGCAAGAGCTCGCCGCACTGATGTGCGGCGAGGTGTGTGCGTTGGCGCAAGAACTCGCTGCATGATCATGCGGCGAGGTGTGGCCGAAAATGTGAGCTCGTCGCATGTACATTGGACGAGGTGTGCGAGTGTGTGCAACGAGATGAGTGCGTGTGTGCGACAAAGTGTGTGTAATGGAGAGAACTCATTCTATCTAACATCCTTCACACCCAGCTTCCACAGAAATTATGATGAAAAATTCAACAAACCTTCCATTCCATACATACTCAAATCACACACATTTCAACATAATGCTACTCACAACCATATCATCATCAATCCATATCAACAAAGCATCTTTCCACAACATATTGCCACCATTTTCACCATTTCAAATAGATTTTCCTCAGAGCATGCTTCACAACATCATTGACTCCTTTACTCATTTCAGCATTAATGCTGCACAAAATGCACTCAAATAAACAAAATTCAAGTGAAATATAATACAATTACGTCAGTATAAAACTGACTTATCAGTTTGCAAGGCGGCTTTCATCCTCTTGCTCCTCAATCTTGTCATTGGTCCATCAAGATTCTCCAATGGATCATGTGAAGTCGGCTTTGGCACCATGGACATGGGCGAATTGCTATCATTCCCTCCCTCCTCGAAAGGACTCATCCTCGAATCACCTATATCATAGAAAGATAAATCAGAAACATTAAATGTAGATGAGACGTTGCCATACTCATTTGGAAGTTCAATCTTGTAAACATTATCTCCAATCCTTTCCAAGACTCGAAAAGGACCATCTCCTCTTGGATGAAGTTTAGATTTCCTTCTTTTGGGAAACCTCTCTTTCCTTAAGTGAATCCAAACCCAATCACCCAGTTCAAATATCGCTTATTTTCTACCCTTATTGGCTTGCTTAGCAGCTTGTTCATTACGCCTTTGAATATTATTTCAAACCTTTTCATGTAACTCCTTCACAAAATCAGCTTTCTTTTTCCCTTCGACATTAACAAACTCATTAACAGGAAGAGGCAAAATATCAAGTGGAGTGAAAGGAAAAAATCAGTAAACAACTTCAAAAGGCGAGCAATTAGTAGAACTATGCAAAGTCCTATTATATGCAAACTCAATATGAGGTAAACAGCTTTCCCAATTCTTTAAGATCTTTTGAATAATGGCACGAAGCAAGGTAGATAAAGTGGCGATTAATTACTTCAGTTTGTCCATCAGTTTGTGGATGTGTAACAGTAGAAAACAACAATTTAGGGCCTAACTTATTCCATAAAATACGCCAAAAGTGAGACAAGAATTTAACATCCCTATCACTAACAATATTTTGTGGAATGCCATGCAATCTGACAACTTCCTTAAAGAATAAATCAGCAATATGTGTAGCATCATTAGACTTATAACATGCAATAAAATTTGCCATTTTGCTAAATCTATCAACTACAACAAAAATGCTATCATAGCCATTGCGTGACCTAGGTAATCCAAGTACAAAATCCATAGAAATATCAAGCCAAGGATGACTAGGAATAGGTAAAGGCGTGTACAATCCATGAGGCATTACTTTTGATTTTGATTGTTTACACACAATGCATTTATCACAAACACTTTTAACATCTTTAATCATGTTAGGCCAATAAAAGTGTTCATTTAAAACAGCAAGTGTTTTAGCAATACCAAAGTGCCCCATTAACCCTCCCCCACGGGTTTCTTTAACAAGTAAATCACGAATGGAACATGAGGGTATGCATAATTTATCTTTCTTAAACAAGAATCCATCATGCACGTAAAATTCACCATTCGGTCTTATTAAACATTGATCGTAGGCGACATTAAAAGCATTATCATCTTTATACAAATCTTTGATTAATTCAAAACCAAGTAGTTTAGCATGCAAATAGTTAAATAACGTGTATCTCATAGACAATGCATCAGCTACTACATTTTCTTTACCATATTTGTATTTAATCACATATGAAAAAGATTCAATAAACTCTAACCACTTAACATGCCTTTTATTCAATTTACCTTGAGTTTTCAAGAATTTAAGGCTTTCATGATAAGAATGAATAATGAACTCCTTAGGCCATAAATAGTGCTGCCAAACCTGTAATGATCTTACCAAAGCATACAACTCCTTGTCATAAGTTGCATATTTCATGGCTGCCCCATTAAGCTTTTCACTTAAATAGGCCACCGGCTTTGATTCCTACATCAAAACAGCACCAATACCTATCCCGGAGGCATCAAAGTATATCTCAAAAGCTTTGTAAAATTTTGGTAATACAAGCAAAGGGGTGTGAGTCAATTTTTATTTTAATGTGTTTAAAGCATTTTCATGTTCTTCTTTCCACTCGAAAGTGACATTCTTCTTAACAAGTTCATTTAAAGGTGCAGCTATAGAACTAAACTCTTTAACAAACCTTCTATAAAAACTTGCTAAACCATGAAAATTTCTAACATCACTAGCAATTTTAGGTCTCCGCCAATCCATAATTGCCTTAACTTTTGACTCATTAACAAAAATACCTTGAGAAACAACATACCCTAAAAAGGTTGCTCAGTTCCCTGTATTTTGAGATGTACCTGTGAGCCGCTAGAGCTTCTACCTGCAGACGTAAGAGAAGGAGGAAAAAGGAGAATAGGGAGGGAAAACAGTAACTGACTTCTATGGTTCCTGGCCAGACCTCCAGTTCTCCAGGAGTCTCCCCCCCCTTAGCAGCTGCTACATTTATCTTGACATAAAAGGGATCAGCGAGGTTCCATTTAATGCTTTGCAAAATTGTCTTCTTTCTGATTTTCTGGCAAGCATCCCAAAAGGACGACCATTCAAGGTTCGTGGAGTGCAAGCATTCAAACTTGGGGTTCATAATTTCTTTGATGGAGTTGAAGATTTTTCCAACTAGGGTTCCCACCTCAGGAGAACCCTTATAAAAAATGATCTGATTTCTGAGCTTCCACAACCACCAACATATAAGTGAGGGGCAGATTTTAATGAGAAATCTCCTACTTTCAGATTGTGAGTTGTGGTTTTTCCACCAAAAGTTCAAGGTCCCTATAAGGCATTTGGAATGTTCCAAGATCTCAAGTTCAGCTACAAAGATCCTCCAAATCCTTTGGGCAAACTGACAAGACACAAAGGGTGGCTCACTGTTTCTCTACTAGCAAGACACCAATGGCAGAAGAAGGGACCCATGACACCTACCTTGTATAAATTTGAGCCCAGGGGGATTTTGTTTCTGATAATCCTCAACATTAGGAAAGAAATCTTTATAGGAACTATAGTGTCCCAGATGAAGCTAGTATGAGGACATATAGGAGCACTATGACCTCTAATCAGCTAAAAGGCTGATCTCAGATTAAAATTACCATTTGGGGTGAGATTCCATATCATTCTATCATCTCTCTCTGTGTTGGTGGGAGTGTCCATAAAATTTTCTGTGGGAGTTTGAGGAAGAATAACTCTGATTTTGTCCCAATCCCACCCCTAATTACCCAGAACTTCTGAGACCTTGAAATTACCTTGGCAGTCAAACAAGTCAAATAATTTACCAACAGAGGACCATCTGTCATATAGCAAGCTACAGTCTCCCTTCCCCACCTGGAACTGAATCTGCTCCTCTTCCAAGGAGGCAATTCCACAAAGCCTTTTCCATGTTACGGAATCCCTTCTTCTAGGCCTGGTCTCCAAAGGGTGCTTGGAACTACAATACTTAGCCCACATGAAATTTGCCCACAGGGAATTTTTAAGCCTGAACCTCCACCATAGTTTGACAGATTGAGCTGAGACTATGTGACTGAGGTCTCTCAGTCCTATCCCACCCTCCTCTTGTGTAAGGCACAATTCTTTCAAGCTGACACAATGTCTTCTAGTACCTTTCTCCACAGCTGACCACAAGAAGTTTGATAGCATAGATTCTAATTGGTTTATTACTTTCTTGGGGGGTCTAGGCTCATAGTTAAGTAGAAAGGTATAGAGGAGAGGACGCTTTTAATCATTGTGATCCTACCTCATAAGGTGAGAAATTTTGTACTCCAGCTCCTTATGGTGTGACTGATCTTATTTACTAAAACACCATAGAAAGGGGCATGGATTTTCTTAAAGGGGAATGCCTAGGTAAGTGAAAGGTAAGGATCCTCTAGCAAACCGAGTTATTCTACCAATGGAGTGCTTTCTAGAACTGGGAAGTCTATTATGAACTAAATAAGAGCTTTTGGCATTATTAATCTTTTGACCGGAGGCCCCTTCAAAATGTCTGAGTTTTTCCAAGAGAGTTTTAATAGCTTCTGGCTTCGCAGATGAGAAAATCATGAGGTCATCGGGAAAAGCTAAGTGAGAGATTCTAGCGCAACCTCTATGGACACAAAAATCGAGCCTTTTATCCACTTTCTTATTAAGGAGTCTTGATAGGTACTCTGAACTAATCACAAAGAGCAAAGGGGAGATAGGATCTCCTTGTCTCAAACCTCTTGAGGCTTTAAACCAACCCTTGCTAACTTCGTTCACCAAGATAGAGAACCAAACATTTGAAATCAACTTCCACACAATATCAATCCAAACTTCACCAAATCATAGAAATCTCAGAATCTGCAACAAATAGGGCCAATGAACCCTATCATAGGCTTTCTCCATATCAATCTTGAGTGCTACATTACCTTCCTTAATTTTCTTGTTAAGAGTAGACATCATTTCACTAGCCAATAGATAATTATCTGTAATCAGCCTACCTGCTACAAATCCACTCTGATTTTTCGAGACTATCTTGGGTAGGACTAGAGCTAGTCTCTGAGCTAATAGTTTGGAGATAATTTTGTTGAAGAAAGTACAGAGGCTTATATGCCTAAAATTCTTAAAAGACTGGCGGTTTGTGGTTTTAGGAATGAGGACGATAGAGGTAGCAGTCATGGCTTGGTTCATCTCAGAACCATTTACAAAGGATTGGACTGCTCTAAGTAGGTCCAGACATATAATTTCCCAAGCTATCAAATAGAACAAACCTGGGAAACCATCTGGACCTGGAGCACTCTCCTGATTCATGCTAAAACCTGTGCCTTTCAGCTCCTCCAAATCCAGAATTCAAGTTAGTTGCTCCCTATCCTGCTCAGAAAGAGCTACAGCAAGTATTAAGGGATCAATCTTAGAGGTAGGCTGTACATAGGAGTACAATTCTGTGAAATATTGGACAGCTACTTTAGCAACCTTGTTCTCCCCTTCAACCCAAACACCATCCTGATTTTGGATTGTATGAATGTGAGCTCTAGCATGTCTATTCCTAACATAAGAATGAAAGAATCTAGAATTCCTATCACCCTCCTTAGCCCATTTCATGTTGGCCTTTCGGGACTAATACGTTTCCTCAAACCCCAGCTGATATTTAGCTTCAGCAGCAGCTTTATTCAAAATTTCCCTAGGGACAGGGTTTACCTCATCTTCTTCATCTAATCTGAGCAGCTCCTTTTCAGCCTGCTCCGCCTTAGTGAAGATGTTTACAAAAGTAGCTTTATTCCAGGATCTAAGGGCTTGCTTGACTAGCTTTAATTTTTCAGTAAAGATTCTAATGGGGGTTCCTGTGATCTCCCTTTCCCAGGCTGTTCGAATGACAAGAATACATTCTGATTGACTGGTCCAAAAGGCCTGAAATCTAAAAACCTTGACATTCTCCTTCTTTTGCTGAATTTGAAGAATCAACGGTGAATGGTCTGAAGGAGACCTAGCTAGGTGGGTTACAGAGGCCTGTAAATTGCTATTTAGGAATTTAGAATCCACTAAGGCTCGATCAAGTTTCTTCCAAATCCTAGCTCTACCCTCACGGTTATTGCACCATGTAAACTTTGAACCACTAGATTGAACCTCACTAAGATCCAAGGAAGACATAAATCTTAGTAGTTCTCTAGATTCACTAAGATGAAATGCCTTACCCCCCTTTTTCTCCTCCATTGACTTGATGCAATTCCAGTCCCCCCATAAAACCCATGCCTTATTGAGGGACTGAAGATTAGCTAATTACTGCAATAATTCCTCTCTTTTGGCAGCTGTACATTTAGCATAGATGTTTGATAGCAGAAAGGGATATTGGAGCTCAGGGTGGGAGATTTCCATTGTGATGTGCTGGTCATTAACTACAATGAGTGAACCTGAAAAGGGCTTCCTAAGCATGATCCAAATAGAACTACCTACATTAGAGTAGGCCAACTCAAATTTCAGTCTTCTCTTAAGAGACTCTAATTTGTAAGAATCCGAGAAAGGCTCAGCAATGACTAGGAGGTTGCTTTTATGTTTACTAAGTATTTTCTTGAGTTTTTTAAAGTTAGGTTTTCTCCTAATACCCCTAATATTCCAAAAAATGCAGCTAATCATTGGGAAATATACTCTTGGGACCAGTATTTGCATTCATTTCTCTAAGCTCTCTGTTTGAGTCAAACTTAGCCCAAGACCTAGGTTTTCGACTTTCTACTTGAGACTGATCTAAGACATGTTCCGGAATTAGCTCATCCAACTGGCTCCCCTGCAAATTTCTTGGCTGTGAAGGGAGCTGGTCAATCTCCTCTTCTTCCCCTTCCTCTGAGGAATGTGGTATCTGCACAAAATCAAAAGAGACTGAGTTAGTAAGAATTTTAAGGATCTCATCACAGTATATCTGCTCCTGAATTTCTTGACAAATAGCTACATCCTTCTGAGCTACTGACAACTGACACTCCTGGGTAGAGTTCTGATCCTTGTGGTCTGTAGGTTTTTCCAATGTGGGAGGGGATACTATTGGAGAAGTTACTGCTGTTCCATCTTCGCCTTCCACTAAATTTAGCACATCAAACTTGTTACTTCCCAACAGATTATGTTTAGGTTGGTGTGGGTTAGAGTCAGTAGTTTTCCTTTGGAGTCCTAGTGTTCTCTTGTCACAAATGCTTGAGGCAGGTAGTTAAGGCATTTCTATCACTACAATGTTAGCATCCAAAATAGTGTTCTGCTCTGAGCCTTGAGGCTCTTTTAGGACATTCAAACTAGCTTCCGTTCCTGAATTGGCCTGTGAAGCTTGGTTATTATCTTGAGAAGCACCTGAGGTTTCTGGAATGTCTGATAGAGGGCACGAGATTGGAAGGCTACCTCGGACTACTTCCTTTCCTTTCATAGACCTCATTTCTCTCTCAGTTTCCCCTCTATTCCCAGTAGTTTTTCTGGAGACTAATTTCCACTCTTTAGAGCTCTGCTTAGTATTTGACAGAGATTTTCTTTGTTCTTGTGGAGCTCCCATTGCCTAGGTCTTCATTTGTCTTCTTTGAGGAGCACAATCCTTACTATTATGGCCTACTTTCCAGCATTTAGAGCAGTAGTCTGGCCTTTATTCTATTTCCAGATTTTGCCATTTTCCCTTCTCTTTACTCCCGATCCAAATACGAGTAGGGATGGTCTTCGTAAGATCCATTTCCACACATATGCAAGCCTCGCTTGGCCTGACAAGATCCGATGCATTCGCAGTGGCCGCATCTAGCTTCAAAGGCTATCCCGCAACAGAAGCAAGGGAGTACAATTTTTCTTTATTAAACAGGTGCAGAGAGAGATGAGGGAATCGGATCCAGACTGGAGTGATGGAGGGTTTCACAGCCGGGTCAAAAACCTTCGTCCATTTGAAGATTTTCCTGAAATCCCTGGAAATGCCATACCTTTCTAGTCCATAGTCTCTAAAAATCCTCTTCTTTGTCGAATTTGAAGAGAACATGCCGTTGATCCAATAGTCCTACTTTACATTCACCCAGGAAACCTACTGCTAAAACTTCTTTGCTGATCTGAATCATAGCTGGCCGACCCCGTGAAAATTTCCCAATTAGGGTCCATTGGAAAGTCTGAGCTAGGCTATCTTCTTCCTCTTCCGTTAAGTATAGGGCCTGTTCCCCCTTGTAAGTAGACAGGGGCAGTTTGTTTTTAATGGATGCAAAGGAGATGTTGATCTCCTTTGGAGAGGAAATGTTTACAGCTCCGGCGTAGAATTTTTAAGCAATAACCGCAAAGAATTTTTAAGATCACGTAAGGGTATAATTTGATATAGCTTAGGAAACTACTGAAATCAGAAATTAGGAAGAAAAACAAGAAGATGGGGAGTTAAATCACCTTATTCCGATTTATATTGAATATGATATGACAATTTCAATTTGAGTGTACTTTTACGAAACAAATAAGAACACTTAGTTCTTGAAAACAATTTTGTTTCTTAATTGTCCGAATATTCTTTTTTTTTTGTATTTAGACCAATTGCCTTTGGGCTCTATTTTACTTGGTCTCTTTTTTTTATATCACTGGCCTTTTTTATCACGGCCCTTTTTTTATGAATTTTTCCAAACAACTAGTGTTTTAAGACAACTTTAGGGTTTTTAATATTGTGTTGTCTTAGCTCAATGTTTTAGCATATATATTGTCACAAACCAGCAGTATAAACTTCAGGAAGAGTACACAACAATGACCAAGTCGGATAGCAACAAGGAGTTATGAATTTGGAAACCAAACCCTAACCCTAAAAACAAGGTGTTGGAACGAATTTGTTTCGAAAAGAAAACTTAAACAAATTCAACGATAAAACAAGAAAGACTCAAGAAATCTGCAGAATTGAAGCAAAACAATATGCAACAATTGACGGGATAAAACAAGAAAAAGAAAAAAACTCAAAATCGTAAAGAAAATTTCAGCAAGTCGGTACGATTTTGAAGCAATTTTTTAGCACTAATTTTTAACGAATTTTGCTCAACAATGAGAACTGAATTTAGGGCAGAATTTAACACGACATAACAGCAACAAGATGACTCTTAAATAGCAGCTGAATGACACAACAAAATAGCAAATTGTTTTACGAAAAACAGCAAGAAAAACGCAACAACAAAGAAGACTAAAAAACAGAAAATTGTAACCTAAATTTTGTAGCAACAATCGAAGGTTTGAAATGATGCTTGTAGAGTTTGAAGAATCCCTGAACATGATTATTTTGTATTTGGGAAGAACAAATAGTTTACTTCAATCGAGTGTATCGTTCTCTATACTAATCCAAATGATGAGATCTTGGATGTTCGGGAAAGCTCTTTGAGTATACTTCAATTCTTATGTTTTGACTTTCTTCCAATTCAGTGTGCAGGTCTAAGAAACGGGAGCAACTTTGCAATCGCTACTTCAGTTTTTGAGTGTTGAGTTCACTGCCACAGTTTGGTAGATTGTCTGTATCTTGAGCTACAGACCTCCAACATTGATGATTCTCAAATCTATGGAAAGCCAAGCGAAAGCTCTACAACTCTTATGTTTACCTCAAGCTTCAATTTAGAAGCGAAGACATACATATATTGCATATAAGTGGAACATTGTGCTGAAAAGTGGAAATTGCACGGTGCGGCCGCCCCATAAGGAAGCTTCTGGCGGCCGCACTATGAGAAAAATTGTACGGTACCATGAAATTTCTTCCTGGCAGAGTTTAGTGTTTTTGCCATAACGTTGCCGTCCAAGCTTCGAATTGAGTGATTCAAAAAGTTGTGGAAAGCTAAGACAACGGGTTACAAATTTTATGCTTTAGGATTTGCCAAATTCACAAAGCATCAGGGCCATATATTTGTTGCAATATGACGGTTTGTTATTTTTCAAAGCTCGAGAGGTAAAAAGTTCCAATCTTGTATCCTTGTGTTTTCCTTGTATCTTTGAGCTGAATTTGATGCACACATTTGTTGTTTATCTTACACAAGTTGATGCCCATATGTTATACACAACAATTTGCACATTTGTGGCTTATGTGCACGTAGGTAAGTGGGGCAGGCACAGCGCGCAACATCTCTAGCACGAGGCGCGCACAACAGTCCCCGCACGTTGCGAGCATAGCGCGCAGCACACATGCTGCTGCGTTAATGTGCGCAGCAGCTTGGCAGCAGCCGCGCGCGCATGCACGCTGTAGCACGCACACACCCGGTGCGCGCGGCAGTAATTCTATGCACGTGCATGGCCCACTACACTTACACTTGTTGCACATTCTTGCTACACTTGTTGCACATTACATGCACTACATTGAGGCACATAACATGCACATGCATGCACAGATTTGCTACATATGCATATATGCACCGGACAAATTTGTGCACATGTGTGCACACATTCAGCACACACTTGTGCACATATGTGTGCATTCACATAGTTGCTGCACATATTTGCACATCTCTTAGGCACATCTAGCACACACTCACCGCACGCTCATTCGTAGCACTACACTAACATGCACACAACTCCAGCATATAGAAGCACAAGGTAGCACACACTTCACAAGCACTCTTTATGCATAACATTGCAAGGCATCTCATGCACAAGACATACACACACAGCACACAACACACTTGCACACACATAACGCATACTATGAAAAAATACATGGTGTTGCTGCCCTGGGCTGCCGCACCATGGAAATATTTTGTCTAGTGCGACTGCACCATTTAGTTTTGTGTTTTCTGCTTCAAATATTTTTCTAATTATTGAACTCTTGAGTAGATTTTAGAAGCGTGCATGGGTGTGGCTCAGGAGCGTGGAGTGCAAGATGGAAGCGTGAAGTGCATTGGTTCAAAGGCGTGAAATGCTAGAAGAGGGTGCTGACGGGGAGTTTAGTACACAAGCATAATTCATATGAATTTCTTTCTTAGTGGCATTCTTGTAATTAAGTACTTAGTTTACGGTTGCGTGTTGGATAAGCTTTAAATCCTCTATAAATTAGGGATTTTGTCATAGTTGAAGGGACTTTTCACTTTTCACTTTTCGCTCCAGGGATTATTCTAGAAACTTGTGAGCGGGAATTTTCTCTCTCTAACTTTCTCTCTCTAGAATTTTAGCTCCGATTTCGATTCCGATCGAACTCTTGGACCGATCGCTAGAATTCTCTTCTTAATTAACGAAGCTTGAGCAATTATCTTGTGTTTAATTGGTAAAATTTTCCAATTTAATGAGAATAAATTGTTTAATGCTACATTTTGATGATCACGATATAAATGTCCTAGGGTTCCGATAGATGAATGTACAATTTAGATGACTCGATGCTATGCGATTGACATAATCTATAAGGAAATTGAAATCATACTATGTTCTGTTCGAGAATTTGGTTATGTTTCATGAATTAGCACCAGTATTATCTGAATTGAACTTTAATTGCGGTCGACATGCTGAGTTGAGGTTGGATTCACTAATATTTGTGAGAATGAATGAAATGAGAACTGGAAGTATGAAATATTGAGTCCTTTCACTTGCTTTGCTTGTTCGTGTTCTGAGATGCGGTCGCCATGCCGGTTTGAGATCACTAGAAACATCAGGATAAAGTGAGGCTCTCTATTACTAATGAAGACTAAAGGACCTAAGTCAAGCCTCGCCATGGGAAGATTTTAGGAAATGGATGCAAGAGTAGTTAGACATAGAGAGTTGGGATGTTGCGGTGCAAATTTATCGTTCTTAGGCCTCACCATAGGAAAGGATGATGTTAGGAAGCGTAGAGTGCAGTGCGGTAGACATGCCGGCTGCGAGCTAGGCTTTTAGGCAACTTAGAACTCCTCTAGTGTTGAATGTGTGTCAATTGCATTGCGCGAGTCGTCTGAGGTGCATTCATCCGATGAAAGAATTCTAGGACATCCACTTTCTACTCGTTTTCACATTTTACCTATTGTTCTTGCTATTTTTTCTTCTTGTTCTTGTAATCTCATTTTTGTGACAAGTGTTGGACCAATAACTTGAATTCTTGAAATCACTCCCTTTCTTGTGGAACGAAACCCTCTCACATCTACTACAGTAGTGTTAGGGATAAATTGGTAAGGAGACGACTTTAACGCATCATATACCAACTTATCAAAGAACATGACTGAATTCCTGGAAATTGAGGAACCAATGCAAGATGAAACAACACCAACAGAGAATGAGCTTGAGTTTGGATAACAGCAGATTTTGGCCACAGTTTCCAAACAAGGTAAAATGGAGAAAACCAAGACTAAAAAAAGAAAGGGAGAAGTTCAACAAATCGAGCATTCTCAAATAGTGAAAACAAAGAAAAAGAAGAAAATAGTAAGCCCACTAGTGAAGATTGTTTAGGAAAAAGAGAACACAAACAAGTTTCCCATATAGGCAAGTAGGGAAGAAAATATGGCAGCAACCACACCCGTCCAACCATTTGAAGATTTACAAGGAGAAGCCACTGCAAAACACCACACTAAAGACACATTGGAAGCTGTAGTAGGAGACAAAACTGAGCTTCGGTTCACATCGTTTCTTCAATGCTGTCTATAGTAGGCAACACTTCACAAAAAGGGAGTTTTCTGCCTTTTTCTTATCAGTGCTTGAGGACAAGCACCCCATTAAGTGTGTGGGGCATGCTTTTTTGTGAATATAGTTTTTGTTCTTACTATTTCTGTTCGTGCTAGAATGAATGCTAACTATGGATGTGTTCTAGTGTTGATGTTGATGTGAATGGACCAAGGCTTTAAGTTCTGGATCAATTCAACCCAACTTTTGGACCTTTGTTAATTCAAATTCAAGAAACAACATAATGCATAGCTGCGGAAATCAATGAACACAAACAAGATTTGGCGGAAATGAAATCAAGGGAAGACGAGCAGATTGGATATTAACCAATCGAACACCCACATCTATATCAAACAATCGATTTAGCTCACGTAAATCATGAAACTAAACTAAATGGTTTGAGGTGTTCTTAAAATAAAGAACTTGTTGGCTCGCCTAAAGGTCCTAGCTAAAGGCTTGCGGGTCAATGAACTTCAACTAAACTTAATTGAAAATTCAAGGTTTGTAAACACAAAGTGCTCAACAATTTAGCAAAGCTAAAAGTTCTTTATCTCATTCATGTATGAAAAACGTTACATAATGGATCCCTTAAATAAGGATTAATTCGGCCATAAGCAACAAACACTTACTTAAGCCAATTACAATTTGACTTCTTAATTAACTAACTAACTTGTTTCCAAAACCAATATGGTTTTGTCTTAAGCAAGCTTAAAAACATTTAAGGCTCCTAAAAATTAGGAAACGGACCAATTCCTAAAAAATAGTCTTCCTCCTAAAAGTAGGAATGCTCCTAAAAAGTAGGAGGCTACTTTCTTTTATCCATTACTTGCCATTATCATGCAAGATAATTGGGCCAAGTAATTAACTACTTATTAACGAAAATATTAAGCCCAAATAAATGTTTAATGGACATAATTTATTACAAGATAAATAAAACCTAAATTACTTAAAAGGTAAAACAAACAAAACTGGAAGCAAAACTAAAAACGAAATTCCTGCGAGTCCAAAAAGCAGCATCATTTTCACGTGCCAATTTCACCATGATGCATTTCGAATCTGCGAAAGTGTAAAACATAAATATTGTAGATATGGCCCTTACGTTTCTACCCCCACTTTAATCAGTATAATCGGAGATCATATGGGAGAGATATACCAATAATACCATACTATGGCATAAGTCCTCAACAATGTAATTTCCATGGTGGTAACACCTTAAATGTCGTGAAGCAACAAACCTCCGTGGAACCTTTAGGAACAGTGATTTCAACATGATTCCAGGCCTCCAACTATATGATTCGTCACAAATTAATGGAATGAATATCATGAACCACTTGTTTATTGACCACCAAAATAATAGGCTTTCTAGATTCGTATCAAAGGTGTAGAAGGATTAAAACCATAAACAATCTCAAATGGTGAGCAATTAGTATAACTATGAACAGTCATATTATATGCAAACTAAATATGAGGTAAACATGACTCCCAATTCTTCAAATTCTTTTGAATGATAGCACGAAGTAAAGTAGACAAAGTCCTATTAACTACTTCAGTTTGACCATCAGTTTGAGGATGTGCAACAGTAGAAAATAAAAGTTTTTGCCCAACTTATTCTATTAAGTACGCCAAAAGTGACTTAAGAATTTAACATCTCGATCACTCAGAATACTATGTGGAATTCCATGCAATCTTACTTTTTCCAGGAAGAATAAATCATTGGTTTTAGAACATGCAATAAAATGTGACAACTTACTAAACCTATCAACAAGAACAAAAATGTTTTTTTTACCAGAACATGACCTAGGCAAACCAAGCACAAAATCTATAGAAATATCAATCCAAGGATGACTAGGCACGGGTAAGGGAGTATACAAACCATGAGGCATGATTTTTTATTTGGCTTGCTTACATGTAATGCACTTATCACAAACACTTTTAACATTTTTTAACATGTTAGGCCACTAAAAGTGATCATGCAATATGTCATATGTCTTAGCAATGACAAAATGTCCCATTAACCCTCCACCATGGGTTTCATTAACAAGAATTCACTTATAAAACAAAGTGGAATGCATAACTTGTTCTTTTTAAATAAGAATTCATCATGCAAAAAGTAGTCACCATACGGCTTATGTAAACAATAGTCATACACAATTCTGAAATCAGCATCATCAATATACAAACCCTTAATTAAATCAAAACCAAGAAGTTTAGTATGCAAATAAGTAAGTAACGAGTACCTCCTTGATAATGAATCCACCACGATGTTATCTTTACCTGTCTTGTATTTGATAACATATGGAAATGTTTCAATAAACTCAACCCATTTAGCATGACGTTAGTTCAATTTTCCTTGATATTTCAGAAACTTAAGACTCTCTTGGTCCGAATGGATGATAAACTCCTTCGTCTACAAATAGTGCTAGCAAACTTGTAATGACCTCACCAAAGCATACAACTCCTTGTCATAAGTTGCATACTTCAAAGTTACTCCATTAAGATTTTCACTAAAATATGCCATGGGTCTATTTTCCTCCATCAATATAGCACCAATATGTAGCTAACATGTACTGGGACGAATATTCTAGAATTGCTAACAATCTTTTGAATTTAGAGCGGGAGTTCTTATCTCTCATTTTCTCTCTCTAGATCTATTTGCTCTCTCTAGAGTTTCTTCTCCGAATTCAATTCTGATCGTGAATTTGTACCGGAGATTACATATTGAACTCAATCGAAGCAACATTGGACCTTCCTCTACACTTCAATCGGTGAAATTTCTCAATTTGATGGAATTCAATTGTTTAATGTCGGAATTTAATGCTTACGAGTTGAATATGGAATTTTCTGGCTAAATTAGTGATGTCCTAGAGTTATGATCGCATTACTGTGAATTTGAACCGTGAAAAGCTAAGCAATTGACCTAATCTTTAAAGAATTGTTCATACTTGTTTGAATTGTTGAAAGACGAGAAGTTTCATGCAATTTCACTTGTGTTTGATTGAATGACACTTTGTTTGAGGTCGCCATGCCATTTCAAGGTGTGAAACAACATTAACGGTGGAAATTGTGTAAATAATATACATCATGAATGATATGGAGTTCCTTTGCCTGTTTGTTCTTGTACACGATCCGAGATGTGGTCGACATGTTAATCGAAGATCGTTGAATCTTTAGAATTAGGTAAAGGAAGACTTCATGAAGCTAGCTTAACTGATGACACTCAAGTTAGGCCTCGCCATAGGATACTTGAGAAATTGCATGATTAATAGCTAAAAACATGAAGTTGAGATGTTGCGGTTTGATTTCATTTCGCTTAGGCCTCGACATGGGAAAAGTGGAGTGTTAAGGGGTACAGAAAACACTGTGGTCGTCATGCTAAGTGTTAGCTAGACTCCTAGGCAACAACGATCTCTTCCTAATTAGTATTTCATGAGGTCAATTGCATAGTAAACGGTTTGAACTCTCAGTAGTCTGATTCAGAAACTCTAGGACATCTGCTTGAATTCCTGTGAATCTCATATGTGAATCTCATCTGCCATTCTTGCAAGTTAACTTCTGTTTTGAGTGTTGAGTACTGCTTTTACTTTACTGAATTGATACTGTGAAACTTTTGTTACATTCTTGACAAACACTTCAAAATCTTGAAACACTATACCTTCCTTGTGGATACGATCCCTACTTCCACTACTACAGTAGTTTCTAGGGTTAAATTGTGCAAGTACGCGACATACCTGTCAGCCTACCCGTTCTTGATTTCAGGAACAACCCAAACTAAATTAGCTGATCTCTTGATTACATAAGATTAATTGATTTGTTTGTAATAACGTAAGGGGGTTGATTGGCTCAACATCAAATCTTGTGCATTTCCTTTGATTCTATTTCCAACAATTTGTTTTGTTTTTGTCTTTGTTGAATTGATTCGTGCAACATGATCCTAAAGATTGTGGAGATTCGGTGGTCCAGGATTCCAAGCCTCGCCCATTCATATCAGATCCACTCTTGAGTGTCATGGAGTAGTTTTGGCCAATAATACCCCGACTGCAACACTTTGTAAGCTGTCATTCACCCCCGTAAAATGTCCTCCATAATCAAATTCATGGCATGAACGAAGAATGTTTTTTGGTACTCTTTAGGGACACATCTTCTTATTGCCTGATCACTGCATACCATGAAAAGATAAGGCTCATCCTAATAGTAGTAGCTTGTATCATGGATAAGTCTTTTCTGTTGTTGAAAAGACAACTTTGGCGGGACTTGCTGTGAAACTACATAATTAGCAATATCGGAATACCATGGAGCTTTTTCTGCTTCTTGCACTTGAAATAACTGCTCATCAGGGAAGATTTCTTGAATTTGAACATTAATATCCTCTTCCATATGCTCATGTTTTTCTAATCGAGAAAGGTGATCGGTAACATGATTTTTAGCTCCCTTCTTATCACGGATTTTCAAGTCGAACACTTGTATAAGTAGAACCCATCAAATTAACCTTGGTTTTGCATCCTTCTTGGCCATTAAGTAGCGGATTGCTGCATGATCTGTGTAAATAATCACCTTGGCTCATAGCAAATAAGAACGGGATGTATCCATAGTAAAGACAACTGCCAACATCTCCTTTTCTGTTATAGTGTAATTACACTGAGTTGGATCAAGTAAACGGCTGGCATAATGAATAGTGTAAAAAATTCTATCCATCATCTGACCAAGAACTGCCTCACAGCAAAATCACTAGCATCGAACATAATCTCAAAGTGACCCTAATTTGGAGGTTAAATCACCGGAGCTGCTACAAGTTGGCCCTTAAGAAAATCAAAAGCTGCCTTACGGTTATCATCAAAGTTAAATATAGCATACTTCTTTGAGAAATCTCGGATAAATCTGCGGTAGAATCCGGCATGGCCCAAAAGCTTCTAACTCCCTTGACATTAATTCGATAAGGTAGATTTCCAATGAGATCCAACTTTGCTTTATCAATCTCTATACCTTTGCGCATCGTTCAAGCACTTTAGCCAGATTATACAAGCACCGATCGAAAGAATGACCAAAAACTAAGAAATCATTCATAAATACCTCAATAATGTCTTCCACCATATCATGAAAGATGCCATCATACACCGTTAAAATGTTGAGGGTGCATTGCATAACCCAAAAGGCAATCTAATAAATGCAAAAGTACCAAAATGACAAGTGAATGTTGTTTTGTCGTGATCGTTTGGGTCAATAGTGATGTGATTAAACTCGAAATAACCATCCAAGAAACAGTAAATAAGATAACTAGCAATTCTGTCCAACACTTGATCAGGGAATGGTAGAGAAAAATGATACATGCGAGTTTCCTTGTTGAGCTTGTGATAATCCATACAAACTCGCCATGCATTAATGATACGTGTTGCTACAACTCGTCATTATCTGTCTTGACCACTGTCACCCCACTCTTCTTTGGTACACATTGGATTAGACTTACCCATTTACTATTAGATATAGCACAAATCATCCCAAAGTCCAAAAACTTGGTCACCTCCTTTTTTACCATCTCCATCATTACCGGTTTCAATCGATTTTGCCTATCTCGTATTGGAATTGCATCATCTTTTAGAAGAATCTTGTGCATACAGATTGATGGACTAATTCCCTTAATGTCAGCAATAGTCTACCCAATTGCTCCTTGATACATTTTCAGCACCATAATGAGCTTCTCTTCTTGCCATGGTTTCAATGTAGCTGAAATCACTACGGGAAAAGTGTTATTATCTCCCAAGAATGTTTACTTGAGATGTGATGAGAGTGGTTTGAGCTCCAATTTTGGTGGGTCTTAAGCTAACGGTTTCAGCCTATTTTCCCTGCAATCAAGAACTTCAATTGGCCTCACCGTATGGGCTCCTCACAAATATCATCAGTTAGCTCATAAATAGAAGTATCACGACAAATGCATTCGACCATATTTTGTAACTCTAATGCTATATTATCATCTATCTTAAGCAACTCAAAATTAGATATATGCAATAAAGAATCATTATCATTAACACTACATGTTTTCATAGGATTACATGCAATAACCAAAGATTCATCAACATCCATGAAAAAACAAGTAGTAATGTCTCTAGGATGCTTCATAGCGTAATTAACATTAAAAGTTTCCTCTTTGCCATTAACATGAAAAGTGATTGTCTTGCTGTGTACGCCAATTAAAGAATCTCTAATTGCCAAGAAAGGTCTTCCAAATATAAAGGGAACCTCCTCATCCTCCTCCAAGTCTAAGATAATAAAGTCCACAGGAATTGTGAACTTATGAACTACTACCAAAACATCCTCAATGATTCCCATTGGAGTTATTATTGATCGATCAGCCAATTGAAGAGTTATAGCTACCAGTTTGACTTGCTCACCCATTCCCATACTAACAGCTATAGAATAAGGCATCAGGTTAATACCAACTCCCAAATCACATAATGACTTAGGAAAATATCTTGAGCCAATTCTGCATGGAATTGTGTAGCTTCCTGGATTTTTAAGCTTAGGAGGGAGATTTGTCTTCATTAAGCATTGCCCGACCTTATTCAATTGGATAACCTTCTCACATTGCAAAATCTTCTCCTTATTTGAAATAAGATCTTTCAAGAATTTCATGTAAGTAGGCACCATCTTCACCAAATTCAGCAAAAGTATTTCCATATGGAGCTGCTTAATCATCTCAGGAAATTTGCTAAACAGAATCTTCTTCTTTGATGGATGTACCCTTTGAGGAAAAGGTAATAGTGGAGCATATTCTGGAAAATTAAAACCACTTGGAGGATTTTTCTTTCTCCCTTTACTAGCACTTACTTCCTTGTGTTCTATTTGTTTTGGAACATCTTCTGCCTCAATTTGTACCTTGACAGCATCTTGATCATCCTTTGGAGAATCTTCTTCATTAATCGTTGCAGGTTGCAATTCCTTACCACTTCGAAGTGTAACAATGTGGCATTGCTCTTTTCCCTTAGAATTGGGAAAAGTATCACTTGGTAAAGTTCCTATAGGTCTATTATGCACTTCATTTGCAAGTTGGCCTATTTGAATCTCCATAATCTTAAGGAAAGCATTGTGCTCACTTAACATACCTCCTTGAATCTCCATTGTTTTCTCCACATTGACTACTCGCTGTTGTCATTCTCCAAATAGCTTGTCTATCTTGGCCCCCAACACTGCTATAACATCATCAATTGTTGCTTGTGAATTTCCACTTTGTGTGGTTTGGTTGTTTCCATAACCAGGTGGATAAGTTGATCTTGATGCATTATACTGTGGGCGATTCTGTCCTCCTTGATACCACTAATTCCCACTAGATGGCTTCCACTGATTTGAATTAGAATTTTGGTTGAAGTTGACATACTGCACTGGCTCATTAGTGACTTGAGGACGTTCATCCATATGATGTGCCCCTTGACATAAGCCACAAATTTCCCCAAGCTGAGAGATTTACTAAATGCATAGTATTTGAATTTAGTCCATTGCAAAAGAAATTTAGCTCTCGTCTCGGCTCTAACCTACTGTTTGGGCATTTACTGAAAAGCTCACGAAATCTATCCCAAGCTTCTGTAAATGACTCGTTGTCACCTTGGCAAAACTGCATGAAATCTAACCGGATCTTGTTTATTCGGGATGGAGGAAAATATTTGGTCATGAATCTCTTTGCAACCTCATCAAAAGTTTCAATCAGTGCTCCATTAATAGAGTTATACCATCTCTCCGCTGCTCCTTGAAGAGAAAAAGGGAACAACATTCTCTTTAGAATGTCATGCAGGATTGTGGGAGATTGCTCATGTTACAAACTTTAAGGAATGATCTTAAATGTGCATGTGGGTCTTCAATTCTCATCCCATGAAAAATCTGGCCATTTTGAACCGAATTAATGAAAGTCGGCGGAATTTGAAAATGCTCCTCAGTATCCAGAAAAAGTGAATCCAAGTTGTCCATCAGAGGCTCATAATGGTCACCATAACATCGCGTCACGGTACCTCTGGTTGTGCAGGTGGAATAACCGAAGTGTCCACCACAGGAGGAACAACAACATTGGGCTGATTACCTTGTGCAGCCATTGCTTCGAATTCCAACTTCTTATTAATATGCAAAGTCCTTGCAAGTTCAGGATCCAACTGATATTTTGCTAGTCCAAATGATCTTGTCCTAGGCATGCAAAGAATAATAATTAATAGTAACAAAAATACGAAAGAAAACTAAAAAAAAATAAAATTTCAACACGACTGCTCTCCCCGATAATGGCGCCAAAATTTGATAGGTGCGAATATGTGTATAAAATACGATCGTGGTTGCTATTGACCCCTAATCAAAGATATTCTAAACAACCCCCGTAAAGGTGATAATATAGCGAGTTCGTGGCGACCTAAGTTGCCTAAAAGCTCAAGTTGTGGTTAGCATGGCGACCACACCACTCCCTGTACTTCCTAACACCATCCTCTCCCATGGCGAGGCCTGAGAATGGTAGAATTCACTCCGCAACGTCTCAACTGATAGCAAATTGAAGTCCAAACCAAAGCCTCGGGGGTCATGGGAACGAATCAAGGGGTGTTTAAGGAGAATGGTTCGCGTTTGGAGGCCTAAATGGAAGAAAGAAGAGAATTTCGACGTGGGCAGCAAAACAGAAAAACATGTCATGACGTGGAGCTCATCCGAAGTCGCGATGTCCATGAACGTCGTGACGTCCATCGTCGCGCGTCACGACGTCCAACAAGTTTGAGTTTTTATTTTTTGCGTCTGTTTCCCGACGTCGCGACGTCGGGCTCCCACCCGTCGCGACGTGCGGGAATTTTAGGCGTTAATTATTTTTCTGTTTTCAGAAACTAGAGTTGTAAGTTATTTAATGTTTCCTTTTATGTGTTATTTCGTTTAGGGTTTGTAATAAGCCTATAAATAGGCCTTTTTATCAGTTGTAATGAGATAGACGTGAATTTTGAGAATTGAAAACACATAGTTATTTTTATGTTTTCCTGAGGATGGATTTCGATTTACTTTGTGGGTTTTAGTTCCTGATGAGGGGATTAAATCTTACGTGACAGTCGTGTTAATTGTATCTGAGGAGCATCCAATTAATTGTGCATACTGTCAGCCTACAGAGATAGGTTGATTCGACTTGTTCACATTGATTCTCGAAAAGATCCTGACCAATATTCCGCAACAACTATCAATCTACGTGAGGAGCGTGGTGAGATCGTTATCAAGTGGTATCAGAGATCAAGGGATTTTCGAAATTAGGTTTTTCAGTTTTACCTTAAAATTGAAACCCTAAATTGTTGTTCTTCGCAGCCTTGCATGATTTGATTATTGTGATAAGGTTACAACAATTATATCTTTTGTTTTTTATTCATTCGTATTGTGAGAGTTTGATCCGGTTGAATTGGTCTTGATAACGATCTCACCACGCTCCTCACGTAGATTAATAGTTGTTGCGGAATATTGGTTACGATCTTTTCGAGAATCAATGTGAACAAGTCGAATCAACCTATCTCTGTAGGCTGACAGTATGCACAATTAATTGGATGCTCCTCACATACAATTAACACGACAGTCGCTTAAGATTTAATCCCCTTATCAGGAACTAAAACCCACAAAGTAAATCGAAATCCCTCCTCAGGAAAACAACTCACGTAAAAACAACTCTGTGTTTTCAATTCTCAAAATTCACGTCTATCTCATTACAACTAATCAAAAGGCCTATTTATAGGCTTATTACAAACCCTAAACGAAATAACACATAAAAGGAAATATTAAATAACTTACAACCCTAGTATCTAAAAACAGAAAAATAATTAACGCCTAAAATTCCCGTACGTCGCGACGTGTGGGAGCCCGACGTCGCGACGTAGGGAAACAGACGCGAAAAATAAAAACTCAAACTTGTTGGACGTCGTGACGCGTGACGATGGACATCGCGACGTTCATGGACGTCGCAACGTCGGATGAGCTCCACGTCGCGCGACGTGTTTTTCTGTTTTGCTGCCCACATCGAAATTCTCTTCTTTCTTCCTTTTAGGCCTCCAAACGCGAACCATTCTCCTTAAACACCCCTTGATTCGTTCCCATGACCCCCGAGGCTTTGGTTTGGACTTCAATTTGCTATCAGTTGAGACGTTGCGGAGTGAATTCTACCATTCTCAGGCCTCGCCATGGGAGAGGATGGTGTTAGGAAGTACAGGGAGTGGTGTGGTCGCCATGCTAACCACAACTTGAGCTTTTAGGCAACTTAGGTCTCCTTGAGATTTGATTGCTAGTTGATTGCATAGCATATATTGGCTAGGTCTGTGTTCATCCGATACAAGAATCCTACAATATCTGTTTTATCTGAAAGTTGCTTCCTTTTGTTCCTTTATTCTTTTGTTCTTGTTTCCTTCTGTGTACTCATTTCACTTCGTGACCTACTTTCGTGTCAATTCTTATAACAAAACTTGAATTCTTGAAACCAATCCCTTCCCTGTGGATACGATCCCCACTCATCACTACTACATTAGTTTAGGGGTAAAATTGCAAGGTTAACGACACGTTTGTCAATTTTGGCGCCGTTGTCGGGGAAGGCACGGTTTCTTGAATTTGGATTTGCTCTGTTTTGTTTTCTTTTCCTTTGTGTAGCTTAGTAGTTTTGTTATGTTTCATTGTTGTTTTCGTTTTTGTGTTTTGTTCTGTCTACTGTGGTGTGTTTGTGGTCAGTGTAGGATACTTGAACTCAATTGAAAAAGAATATTGCACACCACCAGTACCTGAGATGTCTAGGTGGTATGGGGACTTTGTAGAGCCTCGTTATGATTATCCACAAGATTGGATGGATGACACACGACCAACACCTAGAACATTTGGGGACTTCTCTCCTCCACCATATAGGAGCAATGGCATAATCAAGCACAAAGCAAGTTGTATGACATGCTTTCTCAATTTTTGGAAAGACATGATAGAAACTCACAAAAGGAAGAAATGAGATTTTCTCAAGAAGAGTTTCCAAGAGGCCAATAAAGGAGTACTCAACTATATGCATTATGGAGCAATGTGGGAGAGCAAAGTGAGCTACAAAGTCAATATGAACCATGTTATCCACAAAGTACACCTCTAATTTATAGAATACCAACTGCTGAGGAATATCATTTTGAAATGCAAGCTAATGTTAAATGTAGCAAAATTTATCCTTGGGAGGTGGAATCTACAAATATTGAGGTTGTCTCACAAAAATGCATTGTTGACAACCCTTTGTGGCATGAGTCAAATTTTAGCTTTTCTAGTGAGGATGAGGTCTCTAATGATGAGCTTGATATTGATGCATTTAGGGCATTATGCTTTCTTAGTGAAAAGATGGGAAATGTGTCAAATTCTGAGTCTTGCATTAATTTTATGGAATTTCATGAGTCAGATGATGTTGATAGCCATTCATCAGAGTCTTCTCCTCTTGATAGCTTTGTAAATTGTACAGAGACACTTCTTGATGATTATTGTGATATCATGAATGAGGATAATGTTGCAATGGCTAATGAGAAAGTCAACACATTGCTTGAAACTCTTGTTGAGGCACCAACTCTTGAAATGATGATTGAATCTAAATGGCTAAATGGTGACTCACAAGAAGTGCAAAATGAGATACTCCTGTTAATTGATGATAATACTTTTTGTGTTGTTAAAAAAGAAAAGACTCAAGAAATTCCATATGTTAGTCTAGATGATGATGATGTGCCAATTTTGAATGACATTTCTAACATAGTGGAAAATTGCTTCATTGATACATCTATTTTTGAGCTTACTGATGTTAGCCTGGATGAGCTTACTGATGTTAGTCTAGATGAAGAAGATGTGAGAATTTTTAATGACATAGCTAACATGGTTGAAAATTGCTTTGTTGATGCATCCATTTTTGATATTACTGATACGTTTATTGAGAACATGGATGTACAAGCCTTGGTTGAGCCTTGCAGGGTTGAATAGCTCAGTGTGGTGGAAGAAGTAAATGAGGTGCCTACAATGGGAGAGCCTATTGTGGTGGAAGCAATAAATAAGTTGCCTCCTGTAGGGGAGCCTAGTGTGGTGGATGAAGAAAAAGAGGTGCCTACAATGGGAGAGCCTCAATGGTTCAAAGTTGAATTTGTAGAGGTTGCTCCCCATGTGCATGAGTTTAGGCACCTCTCTAAAACTTTTCTTGAAGTACCCTACAGGAGGAAAATGAGAGAGGATTTTTCTGGTACATAGAGGGATATTCTGATTCTTGAAGACGAATGCTTCATGGATGAATAAAGTCTAGCTGGAGACTACAAAACCCAGAAGTACTTCTTTCTCATATTACATTCAAAAAAGTATTTTGGTTAAAGTAGTTGTTATGTTATTTTGCATTTTTGCTTATGCTTACTAAGGCCACTCATGTTGTAAGGGCATGTACATGAAGGAAGCTGCAAAGGAAATGGGCAATGCACACATGAGGCTAAGTGTGGGGAAGTGGTTCCGTGGACCACTCCCAAGCATGAATTGTGCATGGGCCATTTAGTGTTGCTGGTTGCACATTTTTACACCACCATGACTCCTAGTCATGGACATTTTTCATGCAAAATGGAACTATGGACGAAGATACTCCACCAAGCAAACATTGGAATTCAGGACATATCAACCAGCCCTGATTACCGATGTAAAGCATAGGCCAAATTCTGAACCAAGTTTTTGTCACGTGACAGTATTTAACAGAAATATTAACAGAAGTCTGCCGAGGGATCCAAATTTTACACATTGAGATTGTGAGAGGTAGATTTTTTTACATTTTAAATATGAGGGACAAAATAGCTTAGAAGGTAATATATGAGGGACATTTCTGTTAATTCACCCTAAAAAAATCTAACTTTCACTTTTTATACCGTTCATTAGGATGCTTATTCACAATTGAGATGGGTGAAAAAACAGTGAGGAACTTGTAAAAATCAACACATTTTTTACTTTTCCATTTTTTGACAAAAATACGTTTGTTATAACTCGTGAAAAATGGAGGTTTGATAAAAAATTTAAAATTTTACCTTTTTCCTGACAATATTTACTAGAATGAATGCTCACAATCGAGTGAGGTGTATAAACCATCACAAAATAGAGGTTTGGTGAAAATTATAATTTTTAGCTGTTTTTTATAGTATTCACTAGAATGCATGTTCACAATGAATGTGTGTGCAAAAAACAGTACAAAAAGTCAAAATCAATACATTTTTGGATTTGACCATTTTTTGCTGAAATACATGTGCTATAACTAATAAAAATGAAAAATTAGTAAAACAACCTAAACGTCACTTTTTTGACACGATTCACAAGAATGCATATTCACAATTGAAGTGGGTGAAAAAACAGTAGAAAAAAAGGCAAAATCATAACAGTTTTTTACTTTGCCAATTTTGACAAATATACGTTTGTTATAACCAGTGAAAAATGGAAGTTTGATGAAAAAATTTTAAATTTCACTTTTTTATGACAATATTCACTGGAATGCATGTTCACAATCGAGGCAGGTGTAAAAATCATCACAAAAAGTCAAAATTAATAAGTTTTTAGATTTTGCCGTTTTAGGCTAAAATACGTATATTATAACCAATGAAAAATGTAAATTTGGTAAAAAAAACTAAATTTAATTTCTTTTGACAACATTCATTAGAATACATATTCACAACTGAGGTGTGTGCAAAGAAATAGTAGGGAAAAAGTCAAAATCAACACGTTTTTTTTACTTTGACATTTTTTTACCTTGACATTTTTTTCCAAAATAGGCTTGTTATAACCCTAAAAAGTAGAGGTTTTGCGAAAATTTTAATTTTCACTTTTATTGACAATATTAATTAGAATGAATATTGACAATCGGGGTGGTTACAAAAAACTGTACAAAAAAAATACAAAATTTAGTAAAAAAACAAAATTTCACTTTTTTTTACACTGTTTGCAAGGACGCATGTTCACAATTGAGTGGAATGAAAAAACAGTAGGAAAACTGCCAAAATCAACACATTTTTTGACTTTATCAATTTTGACAAAAATACGTTTGTTGTAACAAGTTAAAAATGGATGTTTGATGAAAATTTTCAAATTTCACTTTTTCCTAACAATATTCACTTGAATGCATATTCACAATTGAGTCTTGCGTAAAAACGATCAGAAAAAAGTCAAAATCAACACATTTTTAGATTATGCTACTTTTGGCCAAAATACGTGTGTTATAACCAAAGAAAATGTAAATTTTTTGAAAAAACTAAATTTCATTTTTGTACAACGTTCGTTAGAATGCTTGTTTATAATTGAGGTGTGTGTAAAAGTAAGGGAAAAGTAAAAATCAACAAGTTTTTTACTTTGAATTTTTTTACCAAAATACGTGAGAATAAACCCATGAAAAATAACGTTTTGGTGAAATTTTTAATTTTAGCTTTTTCTTGGCAATATTCACAACAATCCATGTTCACAATCAAGGTGGGTGCAAAAAAAGGTACAACAAAAAAAAGTCAAAATCAACACGTTTTTTTATTTTGTCATTTTTTGCTAAAATAAGTGTGTGCTATAACCCCCCCAAAAATGGAAATTTAGTAAAAAAAAGAATCTAATTTTCACTTTTTTTGACACCGTTCATAAGGATGTATGTTTACAATTGATGTGGGTAAAAAAAGCAGTAGGGAAAAGGCCAAAATCAACACATTTTTTTTACTTTACTAATTTTGACAAAAATACGTTTGTCATAACCTGTGAAAAACTAAGGTTTGATGAAAATTTTAAATTTCACTTTTTCCTGACAATATTCACTAGAATGTATGTTCACAACCGAGTCATGTGTAAAAACCATCAGAAAAAAGTAAAAATTGACGCGTTTTTTAGATTTTGCTATTTTTGCCTAAAATACGTATCTCATAACTAATGAAAAATCTAAATTTGGTGAAAAATTAAATTTCATTTGTTTTGACATCGTTCATTAGAATGCATATTTATAATTGAGGTATGTGCAAAAAAATAGTATAGAAAAGTCAAAATTAACACTTTTTTTTACTTTGCCATTTTTACCAACATATGTGTGTTATAACCCCCATAAAAATGGAGATTTTGTGAAACTTTTAATTTTCATTTTTTTTTATAATATTCAGTAGTATAATATTAGACATGGTCTTCTATACATTAAAAGATCTCACCGACCGCAAAATCTAGGTTAACTACCTAATTAAGGCTTTGCTAAACATTTTTTCGCATTTTCATGTAATCTCGGTTTCAAATCTATTTCAAACCTACAGGCCAATGGCTGCTGATGTTAGGCCATTTTGCCACAATCAATTGCTTTTGACTGCTGATGTTAAGCCAAAATTTTTCCAAAAATGCATAGTTTTTAGATACAATAAGCCAATTTCTGCCGTTGTTAGGCCATTTTGCTTTTTGTGACAAAACAAAAGGCAAATTACTTATGTCTAAAAGTGGATTGTACAACATGCTTACTCTATAACAGTTTTGTTCACTCACTCCTGGTGAAATGGAAGGTTATGACTAGGGAGACATTTTGTCATGGTGATCATAAGTTTGTGGTCAGTATGCATATTATTAGCAACTTTTGGTGAGGTATGCATATTTGCTATAAACTTGTCAATCCCATCTGTAAAGGAAGAAGTATTCCTTATTTATATTTAATGCACAAGCATGATGGTTTTGTGATTAATTATAATATTATCATTATTAACCTAAGAGTGGTGAGAGTACTAGCTTTTAATCACAAATTCATCATTCAGATTTTCAACTTTATTGTAAAGGAGAAGTTCTCCTTATTTAAGCTTTCTTTTTGTAATGATGGTATCAGGGTATATCCACAATCTCCAAAAACTATCAATAAAACTAGTAGTGGCGCCCACCCTCGAATGCGAGGTAAAAAAAGACAATATTCAGTAGAATGCATGTTCACAATTGTGCGTAGGTGCAAAAAACGGTGCAAAAAAAGTCAAAATCAATGCGTTTTTGGATTTTGTCATTTTTTTAATTTGCTAAAATCTGTGTGTTATAAACTATGAAAAATGAAAATTTAGTAAAAACTAATAATTTTACTTTTTTGACACCGTTCGTAAGGATACATGTTTACAATTGAGGTGGGTGAAAAATAGAATGAAAATTGCTAAAATCAACATATTTTTTAACTTTACCATTTTTTTACAAAATTACATTTGTTATAACCCGTGAAAATGGAGGTTTGAAGAAAAATTTTTAATTTCCCTTTTTCCTGACATTATTCACGGGAATGCATTTTCACAATGGAGGCAAGTGTAAAAACCATCACAAAAAAGTCAAAATCAATGCGTTTTTAGATTATGCCATTTTTTTTGCTAAAACACGTGTGTTATAACTAATGAAAAATGTAAATTTGGTGAAAAAAATTGACAGGTGTTGTCGCTACCCTGCAATTTTACCCTACTTACGCAATTAATGTAGAAGTGGCAAGTGGGATCGTATCCAACAGGGAGAGGATGGTTTCCAAGAGTCGATGCAATGATAGAATAACCAACAAGAATAAACAGTAATAAAATCAAATGGACAAAACAGTAATAAAATTGAATGGACAGAATGCAACAAAAAGGAAATCAATAGAGATGATTATGCTGCCTTGAGGGTGAAATAACTTGTATGTATCTTTCTCTTATTATCCCGGACTTGTGTAAACATACGTGAGGGGATTGACCTGCTAGAGAATTTAGGACTGATCAACTTGGTAGTTCTCACGGCCCTAATTCACAATTCTCCCAGAGCCTCCCTTGGTAGGGCAAGTTCAGGGTACGAATGGATTTCCCAGAATCCCTATTCTCCTATAATGAACCTAATTCATTTCCTAGTTATCTTCAGCTACCCAGTCCACGACTTCGATCCAAAATACAAGAACAATCTTAGACCTTTTCCTAAGGGTTGATATCAATTGTCAGTGGGTACCGCACAATCAAGACCACATGCAGCCTAGGATCTAAGACTCACATACGCACATTCACAATCGATTCATGTTATGTTCAATTGCCTCATATCGATTTACATAAAACTCAATTGGTACCGCAGCTTTAATGTAAACTTAAGCAATGGCATGCGAAATATTGAAGATAAACAAGAACAGAATATGAACATGAAGAACACATATATAAATCCATGCAAATGTCTCAAATAAGATTGAATCCATACATATAACCCCTCAAGGCAACATTTCTAGGTTTAGCCGATCATATTGATCGGCTCAGAGCTTCCAATTACAAAAAAAGGAGTAAATGGGTCGTCTATGATGTTCGTCTCCCTCTCTGGAATTTTTCTCAATGATCCTCAAACCCTAGTCTCTCTATTGCCTTTTTTTCTCTGTCTCCAAAAGCTCCTCGTTCTTGAATCCGCTTCTGCCTTTTATAGTTTTCCTCTGGGTGACTTGGCTCGTAGATTCCTGGAAGCTTCCTTTTTTCGCGGGGATGTCGACACGTGACTCTGCAGATATTAATCAAAGCTCAAGTGAGGACACGTGCCGGTGCGAAACTTAACACATAAGAATTGTCAATGCCGAATATCAAATAGTTGGTGCTCGTGGGAAAAATGCGTTAAATGCCTACTTGAGTTTTTTAAGTGTGTGGATGAACAAAGTGTAGTGCATGGAAAATGTATGCGAAAATGACTAAGTAAAAATGCACGAAAAAGAAAACAAAGTGCGCGTGTGCATAGTGTGAGTGGCGGGCGCACGTGAGTGGTGCGGGCGCACCGTGCCCCCGCACCGTGCTTGTGGTTGGCGTGGCGGGCGCACCGTGCGCCCGCCGTGCGTGTGTGTGTGTTTAGTGTAGTGTGTTGTGTGTGGTTTGTGTTGCGTGTGGACTTGTGGTGTGTTAATGTGTGTTGTGGACTTGTGAATAGTGAATGTGAAAGTTTGAGTGTTGTGAGTAGTGTGTGTAAGTGTGGTGTGTTAATGTGTGTTGTGGACTTGTGAATAGTGATTTGTGGACTTGTGCATAGTGATTTGTGGACTTATAAAGCATGGACCTCAGCGTAGTGAATTGTGTGCATTCAGACCACAAAGCAAACATATCCATTTCCGCACATTTTGTAACACTTTAGTACTTTCCATCATTTATCAAATTCAGAGCATTCTTCCTCACAAGTCATTCAGGTAGCACAATTTCCACCAATATTTCATGTAAAATATCAAGTAAACAGAGCAAATAAGTCGGTACAATACCGACTTATAAAAAATTAGATTTCATTTTTTTGACACCATTCATTAGAATGAATGTTCATAATTAAGGTGTATGTAAAACATAATAAGGGAGAAGCGAAAATCAATACGTTTTTTTACTTTGCTATTTTTTAGCAAAATACATGTGTTATAACTCATTAAAAATGAACGTTTGGTGAAAATTTTAATTTTTCTTTTTTTTGACAATATTCACTTAAATGCATGTTAACAATCAGGGTGAGTGCAAAAAAAAAATACAAAAAAAAGTCGAAATCAACAGGTTTTTGGATTTTGTCACTTTTTGCTAAAATATATGTGTTATAACCCAAGAAAACTGGAAACTTAGGAAAAAAAATCTAAATTTTACTTTTCTTTGACACCGTTCACAAGAATACATGTTCACAATTGAGTTAGGTGAAAACAGTAGAAAAAATACTAAAATCAACACAATTTTCTACTTTGCCAATTTTGACAAAAATACGTTTGTTATAATTCGTGAAAAATAGAGGATTGATGAAAATTTTTAAATTTCACTTTTTTCTGACTATATTCACTGGAATACATTTTCACAATCGAGGCATGTGTAAAAAACAATCACAAAAAAGTCAAAATCAACGAGTTCTTACCATTTTTGGCTAAAATACGTATGTTATAACTAACGAAAAATGTAAATTTTGTGAAAAAACTAAATTTCATTTTTTTGGCACCGTTCATTAGAATGCATGTTCACAATTGAGTTGTGTATAAAAAACAGTAAGAAAAAAAGCCAAAATCAACACGTTTTTTTTTACTTTGCTATCTTTTACCAAAATACGTATTTCATAACCCATAAAAATTAGAGGTTTGGTGATAATTTTAATTTTCACTCTTTTTACATTATTCACTAGAATGCATTTTCAAAATCAGGGTGGGTGCAAACAAAATCAAAATCAATGCGTTTTTTTATTTTGCCATTTTTGGCTAAAATGCATGTGTTATATAACCCATAAAAAATGAAAATTTGGTAAAAAAAAATTTAAATTTCAGTTTTTTTACACCATTCACAAGTATGTATATGAATAATTAAGGTGGGTGAGAAAAACAAAAGCAAAAATGTCAAATTCAACAAGTTTTTTGAAATTGCCATCGTTGACCAAAATACACGTGTTATAACCAATAACAAATGGATGTGTTGTGAAAGTTTTATGTGTTTGGATAGGGATTTTTAGCCCATTTAACATCTCATTTCAAATTAATATGTTTGTTTTTATTCAATTATCAAAACGAAAATTTCCAACTTTTTTAACCACAAAATGAAGGCATTATAGTTTATTCACAAAATGGATCTTTTAATTTTTTATTTTATTTTTTGTTTGTTTGAGTTGATCGTTATTATTCAAATATTGTCTGCCTCCGGTTAAGCCAAACAATTTAATTAAAAAAATTTATAATTTAAACTATATCTAATAAAATAATTCTTATACACCAAACCCAATAAAAACAAAACTTATCAATTCAATCACTCATTTATAAGAAAACAATATTTCTTTTGTAAAACGCAGTCCCGAGATCTCGTTTTTTGCAATTCTCAAAACAAAATACATATCCAAACAAATCATCAAATTTCACTTTTTTCTGATGACATTTACTCGAATGCATGTCCACAATCGAGGCAGGTGTAAAAACCATAAAAAAAATTCAAAATCAACGCCTTTTTAGATTTTGCCATTTTTGCCGAAAATATGTGTGTTATAACCAATGAAAAATGTAAATTTGGTGAAAATTTTAGATTTAATTTTTTTTACACCATTCGTTAGAGTGCATGTTGACAATTGAAGTGTTTTTAAAAAAATTGTAGGGAAAAATCCAAAATAAACAAATTTTTTTACTTTACTATTTTTTCACCAAATATGTGTGTTATAACTCATGAAAATAGAGGTTTGGTGAAAATTTTAATTTTTACTTTTTTTTTACAATATTCACTAGAATACATGTTCACAATCGGGGTGGGTGCAAAAAACAGTACAAAAAAGTCAAAATCAACGAGTTTTTGATTTTATCATTTTTTTGTTAAGATATGTGTGTTATAACGCATGAAAAAAGGAAATTTAGTAAAAAAAAATCTGAATTTTACTTTCTTTGACACTGTTCGCAAGGATGCATATTCATAACTGAGGAGGGTGAAAAAACAGTAGGGAAATTGCCAAAATTAGCACATTTTTTGACTTCGCTATTTTTTACCAAAATACGTTTTATAACCCGTGAGAAATGGACGTTTGCTGAAAATTTTTAAATTTCATTTTTTCCAGACAATATTCGCTGGAATGCATTTACAATTGAGACAGGTGTAAAAACCATAACAAAAAAGTTAAAATCAACCCGTTTTTAGATTTTGCCATTTTTTACTAATTAAAATACGTGTGTTATAACCAATGAAAAATATAAATTTTGTTAAAAAAACTAAATTTCATTTTTTTACACAGTTCATTAGAATGTATGTTCACAATTGAGGTGTGTGTAAAAAAACAGTAGGGAAAAAGTCAAAATCGATATGTTTTTCTGCTTTGCCATTTTTTTTACCAAAGTACGTGTGTTATAACCCATAAAAATTGGAGGTTTAGTGAAAATTTTAATTTTCACCACTAGAATGGATTATCACAATTGGGGTTGGTGCAAAAAACGGTACAAAAAAGTCAAAATCAACGTGTTTTTAGATTTTGTCACTTTTTGCTAAAATGTGTGTGTCATGACCCGTGAAAAATGGAAATTTGGCAAAAAATCTAAATTTCACTTTTTTAACACCATTCACAAGTATATATGTTAACAATTGAGGTGAGTGAAGAAAATAGTAGGAAAAAAGCCGTGAAAAATTGAGGTGGAATTGCTATTTTTGACCAAAATATGCGTGTTATAACCGATTGAAAATGGAGATTTTGTGAAAATTTTAGGGTGTGTTTTGAAAGGGCATTCTATTCCATTTCTCATCTCATTCCAAATTAACATGTTTTTTTATATTCAATTCTCAAAAACAAAAATTTCCAACTTCTCTAATCACAAAATTAAGACATTTTAGTTTTTTCAACATTATTTAATCTTTTTTGGTTTTTTATTTGTTTCAGTTGATTGGTAGTGGTCGAAGGTAGACTACTGTCTCTGTTGAACCAAACAATTTAATAACAAAAATTCTTATTTAAACTTTATTTAATCAAATAATTCTTCTACAAAAACTAAAAAAATTAAAATTTATCAATGCAAACACTCAATTATCAACACAAAAATAACAATTTAATAACAAAAATTCTTATTTAAACTATATTTAATCAAATAATTCTTGTACAAAAACTAATAAAAATAAAACTTATCAGTCTAAACACTCACTTATCAAAAAACAATTATTTCTTTTGTAAAACGCAATCGATATCTCATTTTTCACAATTTCCAAAACAAAACACTTCTCCTGACATACCCTTAGACTTTTAGTATAATTTGAGTTGTGTAGGTAGTTTCAGTTTTCATTTCTATACATTAAATAATGTTTAAGTGTACACATCTTTCCTATTGATTAATAAAATGCTTATTTTAAACAAGAAAATATCAACGAGTACCTACACAATTCGTTCCACTTTCCCTTGCCCTTCACCAAATCCTGAATCCAAAAGGGGGTTGAAAGTATGGAGCACAATGCAAAATGAAAACATATACAAAAAGCTTTAAATCAGAACAAAAATGGCGATTTTCATTGCAAATGGAACTACCCATTTCTTATTTCTTAAAGAAATGCCTTCCCTTAGGGCTTAGACATCCATCATGTTTGTTTCTATTTCCTATCCCCATCTTCCTTTGCTTGCCAACCTCTGAGAACTCTGTGCTACAAGGGTTAAGGGAAGTGCACTAAGACATTTATGACCTAAAATGATGGAACATTAAAGATGCTCATACAACTAATTTTTTTGAATATGATACATTAGCATCAAGGCCCCATCACTCTATCCGGTTTGCAAGATATGCGGATACAAAGAGAACAATGGTTGCCTTTAATTAACATCCCGGTCACCTTGTTCCTTACATGAGAGCAGGACTCAAACCAGCAGAGGGTTGCAAACTGGCAGCATAGTCACGTGCCCACAAATTGTAGTGTATAATTTCCTAAAGGGATGGAGAGAGGACACCAGCTCTGCCTGATGCTTATCTCATGTTAGCTCCACAACTTTGAAGATGTCCAGAAAGACGATTCTAAAAGACAAAATGATCCATTAGCTATACGCCTATAACCCAAGAAGCACATATATAACGATCATTTTAAAATTACAAACGCATCTATGACCAAACCAGAATCTGCTTTAGCCTTATCGCAAGCTAAGATCAAAATTTCAATTGCAGATTGGTTGAACGTCAAGACCCTCTACTATTTGTAGACACTTTTCTATGATCCTTGGTGACTATTGATTTTTAAACAGAAACTAGCAGTGAATGGTGAAGCCATTACTAAGAAATAGAACCCTGTAGCAATCCACATAAATTCTATGTAAAGAACCGATAGCAAGGCGTACTTCTCATTGATGAACATTTCAACAGCTTTCTCATTTGTTGCACTGAGAACTCTAGTCATGGTCCCTCCAGCTCGCCCAACAGCATATGCCAAGTCCATTGATGGGTACTTAAGACATCAGGCGCTTTAAATGTCAGAGACCCCAAGCCTGTATCATATCATTTGAAGTTATCAGGTGGACAGAATTTAGCAGCTCAAAGATGTAAAACTTCAACGGCATACAGTATTTGAATATTTCAAAACTCAAAGAAGGGATCCATTGTTTACCAAATACATAATCTAAAAAGAAATGAAAATGTAATTACTTGAAAAGATCAAGGTGCGGCCAATTTATCTCAGAACAGTGAATTCTCTCTTGCCAGGACATAGTGTAAAGAATTGGCAAACACGTATCAGACCATGCTAGTTGTGGCAATATAAGATGAATCCTGCAATGGGAACAGAGAGGGAAAAAAGGTTTCATGCTATCAGAATCCAAATACTTAGTCTATAAATCATAAGAGAAATGATAGGGGGAGTGAAATTCTGGAGTGACTGACGTGGCAGTGATAAAAAGACAAACTTATCCCTTACCCATTAGGGTTCACTCATCATTTGGTTAGGGTACTAGTTTGTCTTTTTATCACTGCCATGTCAGTCACTCCAAAATTTCACTCCTCCTATCATTGCTCAAATCATAAATAAGCTTATATGCAAAATTTTGAATTTTGCATCTCAGCAGCAATAATAAAGATGTCAGCCACTGAATGTATGATGGATTGGGGGAATAACAATTTCAATGTCATCATATTCCGCCCCATAAAGACAACGGGCTTGAATAACTTGAAGACCCTGCAAAGGAATCTCGTAACAAAATCATCTAAACTTGCTGCTTTTCCACGATTGACTAAAAGGCTTTCAAAAGAAAAGATGATCATGGTAAATAGAGTAAAATGCACCAAAAAGTAGAAAAATCACCTTATTGAATAGGGTGGTAGAATCCACTGTAATTTTCTTTCCCATGTTCCAGTTGGGATGTTTCTAAGCGTATGCCACTTTAACATCTTTGAGCTTCTATGGCTGAAAACAGAGATCAATATATCATGATTTCAGATAGACTCAAATTGAAACATGAACTTCAAACAATCAGAAATCAAACTTGTGCATCCATTGCTGCTAGGCCACAATAAATCCCTCTGTCTGCACATTATCAATGGCCTAAATTCATCAAATTTAATAATTTTTTCTCTTCTGAGGCTGAAATCTTAACCTAATTCCAGCCCATTTACAGACTCAAGATTAAGAACCACAGCGTTGAAATGTGGGATTGATAGTGTTTACAAGAATTATTTAACCAATTAGGTCAAAACAGTATTTACTAGAACATGAATTGAACTAAAAACAAAGAAAAATCTCAGAAAAAGATGGAAACTTTACATACTGCAATATTGAATCAATCACCGAATTTGCCTCAATTCTTTGAGAGCTGTAACCAGAGCGAGCATCCTATGAATAATCGAATGGAAAATTGAAGCGAAATCAAATTTGTTGACGAGACGGCAAATGTACTGTACGAAAGTAAAGCCCAGAAATTTAAGAATCGAACCCAGGACGGGACCCAATTTAATTAATCATCCCACATTGAAACTTTTCACGTTAATTATCCAATATATATTAGAAGCTTTTGTTTCATAAATAATGAGGTCGTGGTATGGAAACACATGTTGACCGTCCAACTCAAGTCCAGAAGCACACATATTACGGTCATTTGCAAATTCTAAACGCACCATAATCTACTTTTAGCCTTATCGCAAGCTAAGATCAAAATTTCAATAGCAGATTGGTTGAATTTTAAGACCCTCTACTATCTGTAGACGCTTTAAAAATATCCAATTTCTATGATCCCTGGTGACTATTGATTTTTGAAGAAACTAGCAGTGAGTGGTGAAGCCAAAACTAGGAAATAGAACCCTGTAGCAATCCACATAAATTGTACATAAATAAATGATAGCTAGACGTACTTATTAATGAACGTTTCAACAGCTTTCTCATTTGCCGCACTGAGAACTCCAGTCACGGCCCCTCCTCCGGCTCGCCCGGCAGTATATGCCAGGTCCATTGATGGGTACTTGACACTATCAGGCGCTTTAAATGTCAGAGACCCAGGCCCGGATCATAACATTTGAAGTTATCAGGTGGACAGAATTTAGCAGCTCAAAGATATAAAACTTCAACGCATACAGCATTTGAATATTTCAAAACTCAAAGAAAGGATCCATTGTTTAACGAATGCATAATCTCAAAAGAAATAAAAATGTAATTACTTGCAAAGATCAAGATGTGGCCAAGTTATCTCATAACAGTAAATTTTCTGTGCATATCAGGCCATCCTGGTTGTGCCAATTAATATAAGATGAATCCTACAATGGGAACAGAGTGGGAAAAAAGTTTTCATGCTATCAGATTCCAAATACTTAGTCAATCAATCATAAATAAGCTTATAAAGCAAAATTTTGCATTGTGCAACTTAGAAGCAATAATAAAGATGTTTGACATGAGGATTATACCTGTGTTTCAACCATTGAATATATGAAGGATTGGGGGCTAATAACAATTACAATGTCATCATATTCAGCCCCATAAAGATAATGGGGTTCAATAACTTGAAGACCCTGCAAAGAAAAAGAATCTCGTAACAAAATCATCCAAACTTGCTGCATTTTCGCGATTGACCAAAAGGTTTACAAAAGAAAAGATCACCTTATTGATTAGGGTGGCAGAATCCACTGTAATTTTCTTTCCCATATTCCAGTTAGGATGCTTCAAAGTGTTAGATACTTTAACATCTTTAAGCTTTTCAACAGGCCAAGGAAATGTCTCTTCGTACTTCTATGGCTGAAAATAGAGATCAATATATCATGATTCCAAATACACTCAAACTGAAACATGAACTTCATTCAATCAGAAATATCTACAAAGACATCTACTTATAAAGAGGGAAGGAAATGACCCAAAATCAAACGGGATAACAGGGACTCTTGCTGTGCATTAAGATCCAGTAGTTAATTCATAAAGCATAAAAATGTCTTATAAATCAGAAACTTTAACATGGCTGGAAAATTTGCATCAACACATGTAGAAGCCAAGATTTCATTCTTCCTTAGCAACACAAAAGCCCAACAATCTATAGCAGCAAGTTTTTGGTTTACAGGCACACAAACAAACACCCACGTTATAGAAATGATCAGAAAGCACAATCATATGGATATTATCGGTAAAAAGGAGGATTCATATTCATATTCATACTCATACATAGCAAACAAAAACATGAAACTAAGAATGTCTTCCAAAAATTCAAATTTTGCAAACCAACATCAAGCTAAGCCACAATGAATTCGGTGTCAATTATATAGTATTATGCATAGAAATTAACAAACTTTCAACTTCAATCCCTCTGTCTACACATTATCAATGGCCTAAATTCATCAAATCTAATAACTTTTTCTCTTCTGGGTGTGAGATTGACAGTGTTTAGAAGAATTATTTAACCAATTAGGCCAAAACAGTATTTACTAGAATGTGAATTGAACTAAAAACAGAGAGAAAAATACCAGAAAAGATGGAAACTTTACATACAGGTATATTGAATGAATTACCAAATTTGCGTCCTTTTGTGGGAGATGAAGATTCTTTGAGGGCTGAAACCAGAGCATCCCATGAATAGTCTTGGCTTTTCAGAATGGAAAATTGAACCGAAATCGAATTTGTTGAGGAGACAGCAAATGTACCGTAAGGGTGTGTTATTACAAACCCAGTGCCAGTAGAAATTTAAGAAGAATCGAACCCAAGACGGGACCCAATTTAATTAATTATCCCACATTGAAACGCTACACGCTAATCATCCTAAATATATTACAACCTCTTTTTCTATACCAATTAAGGGTGTGATATGAAAAACACATGTAGACCGTCCAGTCAAGCCCAAAATACTATTTAAAGTCTGCAATACCGATGTGTTGGGGTTGAACTTTGGATTATAACTACTGAACTACATAACCATACCATGCCTTTTTATCCATTTCAATATTTTTTTTTCTTCTTTGAAATGGAGTAGTGAATAGTGATAGTAACATTTCATCTAATTTTAAATTTGTGCAAATGATTAATAATGAACACTATGCCATTTGATAATTTTAACATTTGCCCTTGATGCGTATAGTCGTATCAGCACAATTTTACCCTAAAACTACTAATGTAGTAGTAGTGAGAGGGATCGTATCCACAGGGAAGGGTTGGATTCTTGAATTCGAGTTTGTTCTAAGAATTGTCACAGTAGCATGTCACAAAATAGAATGAAATATCAACACAAAAGGAAACAAGAACAAAGGAAAGGAAGTAATAACAATCAAGTATGAATATATATCCTAGGGTTCTTGTGCCGGATGAACACAAATCTAGCCGATCAACGCTACACAATTGACAAACAAGCTAAGCTCAAGGAGACATAAATTGCCTAGAAGCTCAAGTTGTGGTTAGCATGGCGATCACTCCACTCCCTGTACTTCCTAACACCATCCTCTCCCATGGCAAGGCCTGAGAATGGTGGAATTCACTCCGCAATGTCTCAACTCTCCAAGCTAACTACTTTAACATGTAAATCCTAGGAAATCCCATGGCGAGGCCCGACCTAAGTTTGAATGTCTTCGTTTATTAACACAGAGAGCTTCTTTAACACTTTTCCTAATGTTTCAATTAATCAAAGCTTCCCATGGCGAGGCCTGAATTTCAGAAATGAAATAATCATAGAAAACAAGTGTAAAGACTCAGACAATCACACTTTAGTTCTCATTTCATGCATCTTCACTAACGTTGGTGACTCAATCCTCAACATAGCATGGCGACCACAATCGAAGCTTGATCCATTCACAATCAGTGCAGAGATATGAAATTCAACAAATTTCTAGTGATAAATTCAAATGTGATTTCAATCTCCATCAATTACGTCAATTATATAGCATCAAATCTTCTAAATCATGTATTTATCCATTTAGAACCCTAAGATATCACACAATTAGCCAAATAATTCCATATTCAACTCAAATTCATCAAATTCCAGCATTAAGCAATTAAATTCCATCAAATTGAAAGATTTCACCGATTAAAGTGTATAGGAATGTCAAATGCTCCTTCGATTGAGTTCAATATGCAATCTCCGGTACACAGTCACGATTGGAAATGAAAACGGAGAAGAAAATCTAGAGAGAGAAACTTTCTCTCTCTAGTTCAAAAGTCTGTTAACTATCTGGAATCCTCCTAAATCCTCTATATATAGAGGTTACAAAACGTAAAATATACGCAAACGAAGAATGACTAAATCATTACAAAAGTGCCACAATATTTAACAAACAAAATGCGCCATGTTCACTTGTGCAACAGTGTGAACCACGCCTCTGGGCCCTGAAATCTCGCGCTTTCATCAGCCTGTCCGTGCCTTCCAACCTCTAGCTCACACGTCTTCAACAGCCGCTACACGCCTTTGAGCCTTTTTCTGGCACGCCTTCATCCGTCCTGTATTATCAGAACGAGACTACAACACTTAGGCAATAATTTGATCCTCAAACACACAATGCTTCAGGACAGCAATATTCCATCCAAACTCTGACCATGATTCACTGTGATTTAGGGAAATCTTAAAACATGAAATTTGTAGCCCTATGTCTTAGCTTTCCATAGCCCTTTGAATCACGCAATTGGGATCTAAGACGAGAGAGTTATGACCGAAATACTGAAGTGTGGCAGAGGAGAAAAATTCATGGCGAGGTCTCGTGGCGAGACCTCGCCACACAATTTCTCAAACTGGCGAGACCTCTCCGCGAGGTCTCGCTATGCAATTTTCAAACTGGCGAGACCTCGCCGCGAGGTCTCGCCATGCAATCCTTAAAACGGCGAGACCTCGTAGCGAGCGATTTGAGGTGAAAATGTGAAGGTGAGTGGAATTGGTGTTGTGAATGTTTGCAAGAATGAATGTAATGAAATGAAATGAAGAGTGAAGTGTGTGTGAAGTGAATGTTACGATGAGGAGTGCAATATGAGTGAGGTGAGTGTTGAGTGTTGAGTGAAATGAGTGATGGAGAAGGTGAAGTGTGTTGCATGGGTACAGCAAGTGTTGTGTGCAAGTGTTCAACAACTTTCAAGCGAAATCTGGACCTGATACGCTATGAATTTGGAAAATCCTAAAACATGAACGTTATAGCCCCAAAGCTTAGCTTTCTACAGCTTTTTGAATCACCAAAATTGGAGCTGAAACAAGGGCGTTATGCCCAAATTACTGGAGTGCGGTGAAGCTATGTGCGACGAAGTGAGCTCGCCGCACAAGCTTGTGCGGCGAGGTGCGTGATTGTGTGCGATGAAGTGAGCTCGCCGCACAAGCTTGTGCGGCGAAGTGTGCATGTGTGTACAAGGTGATGGGGGACGAGGTGAGCTCATCGCACAGCTTGTGCGACGAGGTGTGCATGTGTGTGCGAGGTGAGTGCATGTGTGTGCAATGCAACCGTTCCAGCAATGCAAACTACTTTCAAGCATAATATGTGTGTCTTCGCCTCGGAATTGGACTTTGTGGTAAAGATAAAAGTTTTAGATCTTTATCTTGGCTTTCCATTGGTTCAAAAAACAGCATCATTGGAGGTCTATAGCTCAAGATATAAACAATCTACCAAACTGTGACAATATGCACTCAAGTATAAAAAACCTGAAGTAGCAATTGGAAAGACGCCCCCGTTTCTCATACGTTAACACAGAATTAGAAGCAAGGTAAAACTTAAGAAATGAAGCACACTCAAAGAACTTTCCAGAACATCTAAGATCTCATAAATCGGATTAGTATTGAGAAAGATACACTCAAATGAAGTTCAGATACCAAATCTGCCCAAACCCTAAAACAAGCCTATTACATGTTTAGGTTTTCCCAAAGTATCATTTCCAACCTTTTCCAATTCTTTCCTTTTTGTTGAACTCAAATGCACACTTGACTCATTTGAACCTCATTTTTAGTCTTTTTCACCATTTAAACACTTTCAACTTGCAAACCACCTTAATGCGCAAAATTGCACAAAACATTACATATTTGCATAAACACAAGACAAAAGCTAAGTGATTTAAGACATATAAGTTGGTATAAAATCAACTTATCAAATTCCCCCACACTTGAACCTTTGCTTGCCCTCAAGCAAAGACACAACATCACACTTACACAACTCATGTTAATCACTCACATTCAAACCGTTACTCCCTTGTTTACTAAGTATATCTCTAAGTTCATTAAAACATTTTTCACATAAAAACTGTAAAAGGTTCCCCCGTTCCAAAATTTTTAGATTTCAACACACATTATCAACCAAGGCATTATGAATAAAGACCAAATTGTCATACGTGCAAGTGTGTGCAGAGGAATACTGGCTTAGTGCTCTTCATGTATGCATAACCCTTTAATTCTATCTTACGATTCACTACATATCAATCTCCTTATCCACACATAGGAACAAGTAGCACACAAGATCAATAGAGCACATTGGTGCTTCTATTAGATCATTCACATTCAAATTGCACTTTGGTGCTTTCTTTTATCACACACATTGGTGTTTTTGCCTGGGTCTTGTGGCTCTTTTTTTCCACTTTTCGCCTGGGTTTTATGGCTATTTTTTCCCATAATCACTTGCCCAGGGTATTTCGGCTTTTCATTCCCAATTGCCAAAGGCTTTTTTCTCCATATCCTCTCTTGTGTAACCACTATTTCGTATATGTCTTTAAGGGACTATATATGCAAGAACACTAAAATTCCAAGGACATGCATAACAAAGAACAACTCGAACCAAATTACCTCCTATGTCATTGAATAGTTTGCATGGCATATCTATCTTACTTTCACATTATGCCTTGGCCAACAAAACGTGCCAATTCCTTTCAAATTCAGAACTGGAAATGAAAAATAATTTTGCATGCATTAACATAGAAATTTGATGAACCAGAGGTTAAACATAGTTAACAGAAGAGCACAAGTTCAAACACAAAGTGATACTTCATTTCGTACATTTCATTGCCCACTCTATCACTACACCTCTTTTCATTTCATTACACACTTTACATCTTATTAGGACACAATCACACTTTCTAAAAACTTAAAGAACTAAAAACCACATCAACACAATATGTTCAACACCATCACTTATTCAGAAAAAATTCAAAATTTTCAACATTTCCACAAAAAATGAAAAAGACACAACATGTATATAAAATGCAAAAACCCAAACTAACACAATAAAACTAGAAAGTAGCATGCTTTACATCACATAGCACAAAAAATTCATCCATGCAAGAAAATAAGGATGTAGAGTCCAAGAGACACAAACCATAGCAAATATTCACTCCACCACACTTAAAACTTACATTGTCCTCAATGTAAAGTAAAGATAGGTTTAGGAGCTCCCTGATATCGCATGAATTCCAATGTTTGCTTGATGGAGTGTCTTTGTCCATAAGTCCCTTTTGCAATGAAAAATTTCCATAACAATGGGTCATGGTGGTGTAAAAATATGCAACTAGCAACACTAAATGGCAAATGCACAAGTCAAGCTCGAAATGTAAAACAAAGTGATTGTATGCAGCAAGGGAGTGGTCCATGGCACCGCTCCCCCACACTTAACCTCATGTGTGCAATGCCTATTTCCCTTGCAATTTCCTTCATGTGTATGCCCCTACAACATGAGTGGCCTTAGTGAGCACAAGCAAAATGCAAAATGCACGAAACTACCAAAATACTTTATTTAAGGTAATATAAAAAATAAGTAGTTCTGGATTTTGTAGTCTCCAGCTAGACTTTATTCATGAAACATTCTTCTTCAAGAATCGGAATAACCCTCTCTGTACCAGAAGAAAGATATTTCATAATCACTCCTCTTCCTCCTGTATGGCACTTGAGGAATATTTTCAAGGAGGTGCTTAAAATTATGCACATAGGGAACAAATTCTACAAATTTTACTTTGAACCACCGAGGCTCCCATATTGGAGGCACCTATTTTTCTTCATCCACCTTAAAAGGCTCTCCCATGGAAGGCAACTCATACACTTCTTCCACCACACTAGGCTCTCCAACCCTGCAAGGCTCAACCAAGTCTTGTACATCCATAGTTTCAACAAAGGTATCAGTAAGCTCAAAACCCCCAGTAAGTTCAAAAATTGATTCATCTGTAAAGCAATTTTCCACCTTGTTAGCAATTTCGTTATAAATTCTCACATCTTCATCATCTAGACTAACATGGGGAAATTCTTGAGTCTTTTCTTTCTCAACAATATAACAAGCATTATCATCAATTAACAAGAGGATCTCATTTTTCCCTTCTTGCGAGTTACCATTTAAACATTTAGATTCATTCACCATTTCAAGCATTGATGCCTCAACAAGAGTTTCATAAAATGTGTTGTCATTCTCATTAGCCATGGCAATATTATCTTCATTCATGATATCACATTGATCTTCAAGAAGTGTCTCTATACAATTCACAAAATTATCAAGAGGAATAGCATCTAAAGAAAGGCAATCAACATCATTTGACTCGTTGAATTCCATGAAATTAATGCAAGACTCCATATTAGACTCACTGCTCATCTTTTCACTAAGAAAGTTCAAGGCTCTAAATTCATTAATGTCACCCTCATCATCAAAGAACTTATCCTCACTAGAAAAGTTAAAATTTGACTCATGACACAAAGGTTTTTCAATAATACATTGTTGTGAGACAACCTCAAAATTTATAGATTCCACCTCCCAAGGATAATATTCACCACATTCAACATTAGCTTGCATTTCAAACTGATATTCCTCAGGAGTTGGTGTTCTAGCAATTAGAGGTGTACCTTGTGGATAGCTTGGTGAATCGTGAATTGGTGTCTCAATTTGCTCCCAAAGGTTGTTCATTAAAGCATTGATTCGATCGAGTCTTTTTTGTCGCCCTTGAAGATCCTCTTCTAGTTGAGCCAACCTTGTTTCACTTCTATCAAATCTCTCCAAAACTTGAGACAACATGTCTTCCATTTTTGCCTCTTCTCTGAGATCACACTCATTGCTTTGTTGTTGGTTATGCCATTGCTCTCCCTTTTGTAAGCCTCTATCAAGTTTTTCCAGAAGTTGAGAAAACATGTATTCCACAGAGAGTCCTTGTGTTCCAATGTGATATGAGTTGTTGCTTTGTGCTTGATTTTTCCATTGCTCTTCATATGGTGTTGGAGAGAAGTCCTCAAATCTGCTAGGTGTTGGCTGTGTATAATAATCCGAGCCACAAGAGTCTCCATACCATCTAGACATGCTTGGGTACTTGTGGTGTGCAATTCTCTCTTTCAATCGAGTTCTATTGTCCTGCACTTGCCATAAGTAAACCAAAGTAGCAAGAACAAAACACTAAAACAAAGAAAACAACAAAAGCTACCACAATGAAATAGAACAGAACTATTACTGTACATGAAAACAAAACAGAGCAAATCAAAATTCAAGAAACTGTGCCTTCCCCGGCAACGGCGCCAAAAATTGATGCGTGTAGTCGTATCAGCACAATTTTACCCTAAAACTACTAATGTAGTAGTAGTGAGAGGGATCGTATCCACATGGAATGGTTGGATTCGTGAATTCGAGTTTTGTTCTAAGAATTGTCACAGTAGCAAGTCACAAAATAGAATGAAATATCAACACAAAAGGTAACAAGAACAAAGGAAAAGAAGTAATAACAATCAAGTATGAACATATATCCTAGGGTTCTTGAGCCGGATGAACACAAATCTAGCCGATCAACTCTACACAATTGACAAACAAGCAAAGCTCAAGTAGACCTAAATTGCCTAGAAGCTCAAGTTGTGGTTAGCATAGCGATCACTCCACTTCCTGTACTTCCTAACACCATCCTCTCCAATGGCAAGGCCTGAGAATGGTGGAATTCACTCCGCAACGTCTCAACTCTCCAAGCTAACTGCTTTAACATGCAAATCCTAAGAAATCCCATGGCGAGGCCCGACCTAAGCTTGAATGTCTTCGTTTATTAACACAGAGAGCTTCTTTAACACTTTTCCTAATGTTTCAATTAATCAAAGCTTCCCATGGCGAGGCCTGAATTTCAGAAATGAAATAATCATAGAAAACAAGTGTAAAGAATCAGGCAATCACACTTTAGTTCTCATTTCATGCATCTTCACTAACGTTGGTGACTCAATCCTCAACTTAGCATGGAGACCACAATCGAAGCTTGATCCATTCACAATCAGTGCAGAGATATGAAATTAAACAAATTTCTAGTGATAAATTCAAATGTGATTTCAATCTTCATCAATTACATCAATTACATAGCATCAAATCTTCTAAATCATGTATTCATCCTTTTAGAACCCTAAGATATCACACAATTAGCCAAAGAATTCCATATTCAACTCAAATTCATCAAATTCTAACATTAAGCAATTAAATTCCATCAAATTGAAAGATTTCACCGATTAAAGTGTAGAGGAATGTCAAATGCTCCTTCAATTGAGTTCAATATGCAATCTCCGGTACATAGTCACGATCGGAAATGAAAACGGAGAAGAAAATCTAGAGAGAGAAAGTTAGAGAGAGAAACTTTCTCTCTAGAGTTCAAAAGTCTGTTAACTATCTAGAATCCTCCTAAATCCTCTATATATAGAGGTTACAAAACATAAAATATACGCAAACGAAGAATGACTAAATCATTACAAAAGTGCCACCACACTTTAACAAACAAAATGCACCATGTTCACTTGTGCAACAGTGTGAACCACGCCTCTGGGCCCTGAATCTCGCGCTGTCATCAGCCTTTCCGCGCCTTCCAACCTCTAGCTCACCCGTCTTCAGCAGCCGCTACACGCCTTTGAGCCTTTGTCTGCCATGCCTTCATCCATCCTGCATTATGAGAACGAGACTACAACACTTAGGCAATATTTTGATCCTCAAACGAATAATGCTTTAGGACATCAATATTCCAGCCAAACTCGGACCATGATTCACTGTGATTTAGGGAATCTTAAAACATGAATGTTGTAGCCCTATGTCTTAGCTTTCCATAGCCATTTGAAGCACCCAATTCGGATCAAAGATGAGAGAGTTATGGCCGAAATACTGAAGTGTGGCAGAGAAGAAAAATTCATGGTCTCGCCACACAATTTCTCAAACTGGCGAGACCTCGCCGCGAGGTCTCGCCATGCAATTTTCAAACTGGCGAGACCTCGCTGCGAGGTCTCGCCATGCAATCCTTAAAACTGCGAGACCTCATAGCGAGGTCTCGCCACTTGGTGCAAGTGTGCGAGTGATTTGAGGTGAAAATGTGAAGGTGAGTGGAATTGATGTTGTGAATGTTTGCAAGAATGAATGTAATGAAATGAAATGAAGTGTGAAGTGTGTGTGAAGTGAATGTTACGATGAGGAATGCAATATGAGTGAGGTGAGTGTTGAGTGTTGAGTGAAATGAGTGATGGAGCAGGTGAAGTGTGTTGCATGGGTACAGCAAGTGTTGTGTGCAAGTGTTCAACAACTTTCAAGCGACATCTGGACCTGATAAGCTATGAATTTGGCAAATCCTAAAACATGAAAGTTATAGCGCCAAAGCTTAGCTTTCTACAGCTTATTGAATCACCAAACTCGGAGCTGAAACGAGGGAGTTATGCCCAAATTACTAGAGTGCGGTGAAGCTGGGTTCGACGAAGTGAGCTCGCCGCACAAGCTTGTGCGGCGAGGTGCGTGATTGTGTGCGATGAAGTGAGCTCGCCGCACAAGCTTGTGCAGCGAGGTGTGCATGTGTGTGCGAGGTGATGGGCGACGAGGTGAGCAGCTGTGCTACGAGGTGTGCATGTGTGTGCGAGGTGAGTGCATGTGTGTGCAATGCAACCGTTCCAGCACTGCAAACTACTTTCAAGCAAAATATGTGTGTCTTAGCCTCTGTATTGGATTTTGTGGTAAACATAAAAGGTTTAGATCTTTGTCTTGGCGTTCCATTGGTTCAAGAAACAACATCATTGGAGGTCTGTAGCTCAAGATATAAAAAACCTGAAGTAGCAATTGGAAAGACGCCCCCGTTTCTCATACGTTCACACAGAAATAGAAGAAAGTTAAAGCATAGGAAATGAAGTACACTCAAAGAGCTTTCCAGAACATCGAAGATCTCATAAATCGGATTAGTATTGAAAACGATACACTCAAATGAAGTTCAGATACCAAATCTGCCCAAACCCTAAAACAAGCCTATTACATGTTTAGGTTTTCCCAAAGTATCATTTCCAACCTTTTTCAATTCTTTCCTTGTTCTTGAACTCAAATGCACACTTGACTCATTTGCACCTCATTTGTAGTCTTTTTCACCATTTAAACACTTTCAACTTGCAAACCACCTTAATGCGCAAAATTGCACAAAACATCACACATTTGCATAAACACAAGACAAAAGTTAAGTGATTTAAGACATATAAGTTGTTATAAAATCAACTTATCAGCCATATTTTTTCTTTTTTTAATATTAATTTTTTTTATTTTAATTGGAGTAGGCTTATTAACATTTCACCTATTTTAAATTTTTGCATATGATTAATAATGATCGTTATATCATTTATGTCTACATTGTTATTTCAGAAGGATATCTTTTTTAGAAGAATGATAAAAATTAAAATGTATAAAATTTCAATGATTTAAATAATTCTACTTATGATTAATGTGATTTTAACATTATTATTATTATTATTTACTTTGTTTTTAATATCTTATTCTTAATGAATTCATGGAATCAAACTAGAAATAGAATATATTTAACATCACTATTGTTTTTAATTTTTCACGCCTTTGCAACATCAACATTTTTCCTATATTTGATTTTTTTTTAAAAAAAACACACATTTTAAGTAATTTGATTTTGAATTACCTACCATAGCCACAAAAAAATAATACTAGTATGATATTCTAAACATATAAGAAACACGTGTGATTGTCGATATAAATTTGAGTTTGCTATATTGATAGTAGTGAATCTTGCAAATTTATTTTTATTTCTATTTTGGGAATTATTATTTTAATGATTAAACATTAATTTTCTATGAATGGCCCTATAATTGGTCACCAAATTTTTAAAATTTGTGTTGTGATATATAATACTAAAGATTATTAGTCTTTGAAGTTGATGTTGAAACGTGGTGGTTCTGATTTTGGAACTGCCAATTTCAGTTACAATCTGTTTTCGATTTTTGTTCCGATTTTAATTTCAATTTCGATTTTGGTTCAGATTTTCATTTCACTTTTAATTGTAATTTCAATTTTAGAAATTTATTTATTTATTTAAGAATTCTAAGTAAGAGAAAAAATACAAGTTAGAAATTAATAAGTGAAAAAATACTAAATTTCCAATGACATTTACAAAAGAATGAATAAATATCAAATTTATAAATACTTGAAAATACATAATAAATTATCTCAAAGTATCAATAATGTAAAAGATTTGAAAAATATACAATAACAAATTTATTCTAACTTTCAATAAACTATAAGTCATCATCGTCATTATTATCTTCTTCGATGGTATTGTGGTGATGTATTTACATTTGCTATTTGTATCAATCACTAATGCTAATTGGTTGGGATGGACTTGAATTAAAACTATTCATAATATAATTTTATTTGTAAAGATATAAAAAAACATAAGAGAATTGAAAGAATAATTGAATGATTATAATTGAAATAGTATGATATAATAATAGAATTAGAATAATAATTAGTGTTGAATTAATATACAAAGTTTTGAAAAAAAAAAAGAAAGAGGAGAATTATGAAGGATTCAAGAATTAAAAAAGATAATTGTTTAATAAAAATGGAGAGGGGTGGGGTATTTATAAATTTTAGAAAATGAAACATATTAGATACATAGAATAAATGATATATGAAACGTATATTGTTATCATTAAGATTGTCATACGTGTTTGTGTGTGTGTGTGTGTATAATTATAAGATTATTTAAGAGTATTCATATGCTTGAAAGAGTATTTTATGTATTTTGGTTTTCTATTTTTTATTTTTTTGGGCGGTTTTAAAAACAATTTCGATTCAAAAAAATTTGAGAATTGTAAAAAAAACCTTCAAAAAATTATTCATTATTCATTTACAATTACGAATAGTCTCTTGATGATTTCGATTCTAAAAATTGGAATTGTCAGTCTGATTATATATTTTGAACCAAATTATATCTTTCATTAATTACCACTTCGATTACATAATGTTACATGGCAACATATTCCATTTTATTGTTGAAATGGATAAACCTAATTTTATAGTATATATATATATATATTTCTCACATATTTAGTTTTTAATTAGGTCTTTAGAACTTAAGCATATTATTCATTGCAGATATTATAAATGAATTTAGATATGTAACAAAATAAATCTCCTATTAGATCCTTTTCATTTTCTTCAAAATATCATAACCAGATCATGCCTTTTTATGATCTTAACATTAAATAAAATTTTATTTATTTTTCTTTTCCAATGCTAAATTTTTTGTCCATTATGAAACTTAATATTTATCTTTTAAATTTTTGCTTAAGTTCAATAATTTTAGAAAATTTTAAGGTAATATTATACCTAAAAATGAGATTAATTAATAGAGTTAAAGATTCAGAATAGTGGATGTTCATTTAACAAAGTTATATTTAAATTTTACTCTTAATGCATGGTGTTAATAAAAAAATTAGAATTAATGAAAAAAAAATTCAAAAATAAAGGTTGAATTTCATGGAATAATCAATATTATATCAATTTTGGTGGATGAGTGGCTAAATAAAAAAAAAGAAAAAATGATCAGTTATTGAAATTATACCATTCGTATTGTGTTGTGTGACATTGCAATACAGAACAAATATTAACTACGAAGCATTTTTAGTATATATATATGCCGCCGATGGATCTCTATCACTTTTTGTAACATTATAAGATTTGGACATGTGACAAGTGTATCACTAAACACTTGATAAAGTTTTAGTTTAATTTTTAAAAATTACGTAATTAATTAAAATAACACGTATCACATGCACACACAGTGATACTCCAAGTGATACAGAAGATCCAAAGTCATATGTGGCTCAGGAAGGAATCATTCAAGATAAAATGGATTTATATACAGCTTTCCTCTAAGTGTTTTGCCTGGATTTGAATGAATCAAAACCTATTAGTTTGACCTATGAACAAAAGGATTGTTGGGCATGGTAGGTTAATATCGTTTTGGTATGACAATTGACATCTAGTTGGTCCTTTGTGCCAATCCTACCCTGCAAAAATGATTGAGGAAGATACATAGAAATGGCCAGTGGAAAGTGACTCAAACTGCTAAGCCAATTATGCAGCACAACAATTTTGGAGGGATGATTGCATTAGATGACTTCTTTTGTTTCTGGGCATTTTTCATTCAATTAGCTGTTAGGATAGCTAAAGGAGAGAAACCATGAGTATATTGGCATGGCTTGATCTTGCAGAAGAATACATTCCTAGGGCATGCTTTTGTTGTGTGTCAGAAATACATTCCTAAGGAATGAATGCTGTGATTTTCAAGAATGCATCCGTTAATCCTTTGAGCACTGTGGAAGTCACAGCTCTGGATGTCAAGGCACCTATAGTAACGGGGTTAACCTTCCCTAACACTAAAGCAAATTGAAAACTGGCTATGGAATGAGGTCTTGACCATTCCCTATTTAATCAATGTCTAAAACAGTATTAAGAATGTTTTGATGAATAGAACATATTGGCAAGATGTCTGTTTGAAACTATAAGGGCAGTTTGGGTAAGGGTTTTTAACTCATTTCTCATCTCATTCCAAATTAACATGTTGGTTTATATTCAATTCTCAAAACAAAAATTTACAACTCCTCTAACTACATAATGAAGGCATTTTAGTCTTTTGAATATCTTTAGTTTTTTTTATTTTTTTATTTTTTTGAGTTGATCGGTGGTATTCAAAGGTTGACTGATTACGGTTAACCCAAACAATTTAATAAAAAAAATCTTATTAAACTTTATTTAATTAAATAATTATTCTATGCAAAACCCAAAAAAATAAAACTTATCAATTCAAACACTCAATTTTCAAAACAAATTACCTTTTGTAAAACGCAATCCGAGACCTCATTTTCTTTTGCAATTCTCAAACAAAACACACATATCCAAACAAACCATCAAATTTCACCTTTTCTGACAATATTCACTCTAATGCATCAATCAAAGCGGTTGTAAAAAACAACACAAAAATTCAAAATAAAAGCATTTTTAGATTTTGCAATTTTTAGCTAAAATACGTGTGTTATAATTCATGAAAAATGGAAATTTGGAGAAAAATTTATATTTCTCTTTTTTACACCGTTCATTTGAATGCATGTTTACAATTGAGGTGTATGTAAAAAATAGTACGGAAAAATAGAAAATCAACACTTTTTTTACTTTGCCATTTTTAACCAAAATATGTGTGTTATAACCCATGAAAAATAGAAATTTGATGAAAATTTTAATTTTCACTATTTTGGAAAATATTCATTCGAATGCATGTTCCCAATTGATGCGGGTGTAAAAATCATTACAAAAAAATCAAAATCAACACGTTTTTGGATTTTGCTATTTTTAGCTTAAATCTGTCATTGTAACCCTTGAAAAATATAAATTTTGTGAAAATTTTAAATTTTACTTTTTGGCAAAATTGCAAAAAAATCCTTATATTTGCTTGAAAAACTTTTTTCGTCCATAACATTTCAAAATGATGCAAATTCATTCCTCACATTTGGTTGAAAAACTTTTTCCATCCCTAACATTTCAAATTCTGCAAATTTGTCCCTCACATTAAAAAAGTGTATCAAATTGGTCCTTCTATCCGTTCACATATATATTTTTAACAAAAAGAGGTCATGTGCTTGTCTTGTAACAATTTTTCACAGACAATTTAGAATCACAATTCGTTCCCTTAATTTTTCAGTCAACAACTACATTTTTAGGCCCTGAAAATTTGTCATAGGACAAACACGTGACCTCTTTATACATGTTGAAAACAATATACGTGAATGGATGGAATGACCAATTCGGTACACTATTTTAATGTCAGGTATGAATTTGCATCGTTCATTTGAAAATTTAGGGACGAAAAAGCATTTTCTAGCAAATGTGAGGGAAGAATTTGCATAATTTGAAAAGCCAGGGATGAAAAAAATTTTCATGAATTTGTGAGGGATGTTTTTTGCACTTTTTCCTCACTTTTTTTGACACCATTCACAAGTATGCTTGTTCACAATTTAGGTGGGTAAAAAAATAGTAGGGAAAAAGTCAAAATCAACCCGTATTTTGACTATGCCATTTCTTACAAAAATACGTGTGTGATAACCCATGAAAAATAGAGGTGTGGTTAAAATTTTAATTTTCACTTTTTTTTTTAAATATTCTCTAGAATGCATGTTCACAATGAGGATGGATGCAAAAATAGGCACAAAAAAGTTAAAAGTAAAGCATTTTTGGATTTTGCCATTTTTTGCTAAAAAGCGTGTATTATAACTCATGAATAATGAAAATTTAGTAAAAAAAAATCTAAATTTCACTTTTATATACCGTTCATTAGGATGGATATTCACAATTGAGGTGGGTGAAAAAACAGTGAGGAACTTGCAAAAATCAACACATTTTTTTACTTTTCCATTTTTTGAAAAAAATACGTTTGTTATAACCAGTGAAAAATGGAGGTTTGATAAAAAAATTAAAATTTTACCTTTTTCCTGACAATATTTACTAGAATGAATGCTCACAATCGTGTAAGGTGTATAAACCATCACAAAATAGAGGTTTGGTGAAAATTGTAATTTTTAGTTGTTTTTTATAGTATTCACTAGAATGCATGTTCACAATGAAGGTGGGTGCAAAAAATGGTACAAAAATTCAAAATCAATACATTTTTGGATTTGACCATTTTTTACTGAAATACATGTGCTATAACTAATAAAAATGAAAAATTAGTAAAAAATCCTAAACGTCACTTTTTTGACACGATTCACAAGAATGCATATTCACAATTGAAGTGGGTGAAAAAAAGTAGAAAAAAGGCAAAAATCATAACAGTTTTTTACTTTGCCAATTTTGAGAAAAATACGTTTGTTTTAACCAGTGAAAAATAGAAGTTTGATGAAAAATTTTTAAATTTCACTTTTTCCTGACAATATTCACTGGAATGCATGTTCACAATCGAGGCAGGTGTAAAAATCATCACAAAAAGTCAAAATCAATACGTTTTTAGATTTTGCCGTTTTAGGCTAAAATACGTATGTTATAACCAATGAAAATTGTAAATTTTGGTGAAAAAACTAAATTTTATTTTTTTGACAACGTTCATTAGAATACATATTCACAATTGAGGTGTGTGCAAAGAAATAGTAGGGAAAAAGTCAAAATCAACACGTTGTTTTTACTTAATTTGACATTTTTTTTACCAAAATAGGTGTGTTATAACCCTGAAAAATAGAGGTTTTACGAAAATTTTAATTTTCACTTTTATTGACAATATTCATTAGAATGCATGTTGACAATCGGGGTGGTTGCAAAAAACAGTACAAAAAAAGTTAAAATTAACATTTTATTTTTTTGCATTTTGTTATTTTTTTGCTAAAATACGTGTGTTATAACCCATGAAAAATGAAAATTTAGTAAAAAAATTCAAAATTTCACTTTTGTTTTACACTGTTTGCAAGGATGCATGTTCACAATTGACTGAGGTGAAAGACACAGTAGGAAAAATGCCAAAATCAACACACTTTTTGACTTTATCATTTTTGACAAAAATACTTTTGTTATAACACGTTAAAAATGGAGGTTTGATGAAAATTTTTAAATTTCACCTTTTCCTAACAATATTCACTTGAATGCATATTCGCAATTGAGTCCTGTGTAAAAACGATCAGAAAAAAGCCAAAATCAACGCATTTTTAGATTATGCCACTTTTGGCTAAAATACGTGTGTTATAACTAATGAAAAATGTAAATTTTTTGAAAAAAACTAAATTTGATTTTTGTACAACGTTCGTTAGAATGCTTGTTTACGATTGAGGTGTGTGTAACAATAGTGGAAAAGTAAAAATCAACAAGTTTTTTACTTTGAATTTTTCTACCAAAATACGTGAGAATAAACCCATGAAAAATAAAGTTTTGGTGAAAATTTTAATTTTAGCTTCTTTTTGGCAATATTCACAACAATCCATGTTCACAATCAAGGTGGGTGCAGAAAAAGGTACAACAAAAAAGTCAAAATTAACACATTTTTTTTATTTTGTAATTTTTTGCTAAAATACGTGTGTTATAACCCCCAAAAAATGGAAATTTAGTAAAAAACGAATCTAATTTTCACTTTTTTTGGCACCATTCATAAGGATGTATGTTTACAATTGATGTGGGAGAAAAAAACAGTAGGGAAAAGGCCAAAATCAACACATTTTTTTATTTTTCCAATTTTGACAGAAATAAATTTTTTATAACCTGTGAAAAATTAAGGTTTGATGAAAAATTTTAAATTTCACTTTTTCCTGACAATATTCACTAGAATGTATATTCACAATCGAGCCATGTGTAAAATCCATTAGAAAAAAGTCAAAATTGGCGCGTTTTTTAGATTTTGCTATTTTTGCCTAAAATACGAGTGTCATAACAAATGAAAAATCTAAATTTGGTGAAAAATTAAATTTCAGTTGTTTTGACATCGTTCATTAGAATGCATATTTATAATTGAGGTCTGTGTAAAAAATAGTATGGGAAAAGTCAAAATTAACACTTTTTTTTACTTTGCCATTTTTATCAACATATGTGTGTTATAACCCATAAAAAATGGAGATTTTATGAAACTTTTAATTTTCATATTTTTTTGACAATATTCAGTACTATAAGATTAGAAAGACTTGGTCTTCCATACATTAAAAGATCTCACTGACAGCAAAATCTAGATTAACTACCTAATTAAGGCTTTGCTAAACATTTTTTTTGCATTTTCATGTCATCTCGGTTGCATTTTCATCAACATAGGTGATATCGAGTGTCGCACCTCGTCAATTTTAACCCTAAACACCAATGTAGTAGCGTAAGTAGGGATCGTAATCCACAGGGAAGGCGTAGGTTAACAAAATTGAGCAAATTGTTCTAAAAGTCTTGTCACAGAATATGAGTACTAAAAAAATGTAATTTCAACACAAAAGAACGAGGACAGAAATACAAAAGAAAATGACACGCAAGGATGAAACAGATATCTAAGGATTCTTGTATTGGATGAACACAGGTTAGTAAATCTATGCTATGCAATCAATAAGCAATTAAACGCCTTGGAGACCTAATTTGCCTAAAAGTTCAAGCTGTGGTTAGCATGGAGACCACACCACCTCCTGTACCCTCTGTCACCATCCTCTCCCATGGCGAGGCCCGAGAATGTTGGAATAAGCTTCGCAAAGTCTCAACTCTCCAAGCTAACTACTCTAACATGAAAAGTCCTAAGAACTCCCATGGCGAGGCCCATCCTAGGGTTCACATATCATGTTGTTAACACAGAAAGCTCCTTTAACACTTTTCCTAAGGTTTCAATTCATTAACACTTCCTATGGCGAGGCCTGAGTTTCAGAATTGATTTGATTACAGAAAACAAGTGCAAAGACTTAAAAAATCACAATTTAGTTCTCAGTTCATGCAACTTCGCTAACTTTGATGAATCACTCCTCAATTTAGCATGTCGACCACAATTGAAGCTTGATCCATCCAAAAATAGCTAGGAATTATGAAATTCAACATATGTCTATGCAGTAATTCAAATGTGATTTCAATACTCAACAATTAGATCAATTGCATAGCATACAATTTACTAAATCACGTATTCATCCATTAAAAATCCTAAGATATCATAGATTTAGCCAGAAATCATCTTTCTCATCTCACAATCAACAAATTGCAACATTGATAAGCTCATTCTCATTTAATTGGAATAATTTACCGAATTAGTCGAGAGAATTGTCGATTCCTTTGTCAATTGAGAATAAGAAAGATTAATCCAGTCCAAATTCACAATCGGAGTTGAGATCGGAGAAGAAATGTTTAGTGAGAGAAAATAGATCTAGAGAGAGAAAATGAGAGGAAGAAAAACTCCCGCTAAAATTCAAACGATAGTTCTAAATCTAGAATCCCCAGTCCAGCCTCCTCCTCTACATGCTAGCTACCTTCCCTATATATAGAGTTGGGAAAACGTAATTAATACGCAACATAAAATGTATAAAGTGTTACAAAAGTTGCCTTAAGTGAAAGAACTAAAAATCAGCCCGAGAAATGAAAATTCAAAGTTTGGGGAAAAGTTCAGCATTCCAGCGCCTTCAATGTTCATTTCCAGCGCCTTCAGTTGCCCAATCAGTCTTCCAGCGCCTTCAGCTTCTCAGAATTCCAGGTGAAGAAATCAGGATCGAACCACGCCTTAAAGACGCAACCAATCACGCCTTCAGCATCCTCGCGAGCTTCCAAGCAGAACAGCCTTCAGGAAATCACGCCTTCTTGCCACCGAACATCACGCCTTCAGCTGCCTGGAAATTCAGAAAATCAAAAATTCAACACTTAGCCATTTTCCAGCAAACTCAACCACAAAACAATTCATGATAGCAACTTCCCACCAAGATTTGATCATGATACACTATGAATTATGGAAATCTTAAAACATGAATGTTATAACTCGTTATCTTAGCTTTCCATAGCCATATGGATCACCCAATTTGGAGCTAAGATGAGAGAGTTATGACCAACTCAAAACAGTGCAACAAAACTGAAACTCATGAAACAAAACTCCCAACACTTTGCCATTTTTTCCACTTTGTCCAAACATAAAACCCAAAGCAAATATAGTGGCGAGACCTCTCGGCGAGGTCTCGCCACGAAGTGTGTGTGTGTTGCTAGACCTCGCGGCGAGGTCTCGCCGTGTGTGCGTTTTGCTGGCGAGACCTCGCGGCGAGGTCTCGCCATGCAATGTGTTTAATGGCGAGGTCTCGCGGCGAGACCTCGCCATGCATGTGCGAGTGTGAGAGTGGGTGTTTGAGTGATCATACAATGCAGTGAGTGAAGTGGGTGGGCTGGTGAGGAAGTAACATGACGAAATGAAATGGGTTATGTGCAAACTGAATACCAACTTGAGTGAGTGTTCATGAATGTGTGAAGTGAATGGATGAATAATGAAATGCATTCAAACAACCAAAAATGAAGTGTGTGAGATGGGTATTGGCCTTCTGAAGCAAGAATGGAAATATGTTGTGAGAGTTGTGAATTTTTGAATGAAGAACGCAAGAATAAGATGTAAAGTGTAGTGTGCATAAGTGTGAGTGAAATGAATGTGGAATATGTTGGTTAGCTTGAGTGTGATAACGTGATAATGTGCAGTGTAGATGTGAGTGAATTGAATTGTGAACTTATGGAGTGACATGAGAATGATGTTGTGAACATGAATGTGAAGTGGAGTGAGAAGTGTTTTGAGTGTTTGTAAAACTGATTCATGAAATGCAAACTTGTGTCATGCATTAAGGATGTAAAGCTTTGAGTGATTTCAAGTGTTGAGGATGAAAAGCAAGTGGAGAACTATGTGCAAACGTGTGAGAAGTGAGAAGAGCGGTGTGAATGTGTTTTGCGGCGAGGTGACCTCGCCGCAAGTGAGGTGTGTGCTGAGTGCTTGAGAGTAGTGTGCATGTGTGCGAGTGTTGGTGAGGTGTGTGCGAGTGATGTGTGCGACGAGGCCTGCGACGAGCTAAGTTCATCGCCTGAAGTGCGTGCGAGTGTGCAGGTGAGCTTGTGCGGTGAGGTCAGTGTGTACGTGTGTACAGCTGTGAGGTTGTGCGAGAGTGGATTGCATGTGAGGTGTTTGTGAAAATGCTCGCTAGAGTTTTGTGAGTGCATAGTGTGTGATGACACCATTTCAGTACAACAAACAACTTCCAAGCAAGATTCGTGTGTCTTAACATCTGAATTGGACTCGATGGTAAACATAAGAGTTCTAGGTCTATCTCTTGGCTTTTCAATGGATCAAGAATCACGGAAATTAGAGGTCTACATTTCGAGTTAGTAACAATCCACCAAACTGTGGCATTATGAATTCAATTGCTAAATCCTGAAGTGGCAATCATAAAGATGCACCCGTTTCTCATAGTTCCTCACAGAATTGGAAGAAACTTAAAACATAAGAATTGAAGAAAACGCAAAGAGCTTTCCAGAACATCCAAGAACTCATCATTGGGATTAATATTGAAGAAGGTATGCCCAAATGAATTTGCACAACCAAGCTGCCCAAAACCCTAAAATGGCCAAATATGCATTCTTGGTTCCTTCATTTGCCTTTTAACATTTTTCACTTCATTTACCATCATTTTTGCTCGTTTTACACCATTTGATCATTTTCACATTGTAAACATATAAATGCATAAAACCTCTCAAAACCTCACATATGTACATAAAACACACAACAAAAGGCAAGCAGTTTAACACATAATAGTTGGTATAAAATCAACTTATCAAATTCCCCACACTTGAACTTTTGCTTGTCCTCAAGCAAACTCACACTTCACAAACACTTAATACTAGACTTCACTCCTCTGTCAAACTTGTTCTCATTTGAGTTCATCAAAACAATTTTTTCATGCAATATCAAAACTATTAACAAATCCTCAATTCCAACCTATCAACTTTCAGCACAAATTATCAACCAAGGCACAATGAATAAAGACCAAAATGTCATGCGTGCAAGTGTGTGATGAGGAACATGAACTTCATCTATTCCCTTGCTATACACCATCTAGCTGGTCTCACATACCATTCAATACATGGCAATCTCCTTGTACACCCTTATGAACATGCAATCACAAGATCAATGGTACCTATGCGTACATTGGTACTCTATGGGACATTACCCTTATTCTGCACATTGGTGCACATTTGTTTCACATCTTGATGACTGAAATAATGCCTGGGTTTTATGGCTTTTTTCTCCAAATTTGATTGCCAGGTTCTTATGGCTTTTTCCTTCCCAGTTGCGAATATGGCTTTTTCTCCCATATCATTTCTTGTGCAAGCACATGTTCATAAGAATCCCAAATTGACTAAACATGCATGAATTCTGGAGACACCAGATAAATGCATAACAAAAAGAAACGAATCCATACACATTACCTCCTATGTCAATTGAGTTTTGCATGGCATATCTATCTTACATTAACATCGGGCCTTATTCAGCAAAATATACCAATTTCATCAAGATTGGAATCAAGGACATCAAAACAATTTTCGCATACAATACATAAGCTATGATGGATGAACTTCAAATTTTGAACATAACTTAACAAGAGGAGTAAAAGCATAGTACAAAGTGTTACTTCATTCCATTTCCCTCACTAGCACCACACCTGTTTTCTTTTCATTCCATTCTTGCACTTTTGCACTCTTATTTGAACACCAACACTACTTTACACCCAAAACATGCCTTGTATAGACAAGATCAACATTTATTCACAAAAATTCCAAAATTTCACCAAAAAGTTGATTTTTTTCACAAAACATGAAAAACACCACAAAACATGAAAAATACCACACTTACGGGTAATCAACTCACAATGACACAACAAAACTAAAATAACCGGCAAAAGTATCAAAACAGCACATATTTACACTAAAAATCCATAAAAGAAAGTAAGCAAAATAATTCAAACCACAAACCACAAAACAACATGTATATATAGCAAAAAATTCCAAAAATAAAAAAAAAAAAAAAAATTTCCAACACATCAAATTTCCAAAACACAAACAAAGCACAAAAAGAAAACACAAACCATAGCAACCAGCATTCTCTCCCCACACTTAAAACTTACATTGTCCTCAATGTAAAGTAAAAAGATAGGTTTAGGAGCTCCCTGGTATATCATGAAATCCAAAGTTTGCTTGGTGGAGTCTATTTGTCCACAGTTCCTTAGTTCCTTCTTTGAATGAGAATATATCGCTTGAAATGTAGATAAAATGCATAAGTGTATTGTGGGATTGGTTCATGACTCCACTCCCCCACACTTAGCCTCATGTGTGCATGGCTTATTTCCCTTGCAATTCATTTCTTTGCATACACCTACATCATGAGTGGCCTTGGTGAGTATAAGCAAAAATGCAAAATAACATAACAACTAGTTATACCAAAAACAACTGAAGTGAAAGTAAAGTGAAAAAGAAGTAGTTCTGGATTTTTGTAGTCTCCAGCTAGACTTTATTCATGAAACATTCTTCCTCAAGAATCGAAATAACCCTCTCTGTAACAGAAAAATGATATTTTAACAATACTCATTATCCTCCTGTATGGCACTTGTAAAATAGTGGCAAAGAGGTGCTTGAGCTCATGCATATGGGGAACAATCTCTACAAATTTAATTTCGAACCACTGAGACTCCTCCCTTGAATGTATCTCCTTAAACTCTTTTACTATTGGAAGCAAATCATTTAACTCTTCCACCTTACTAGGCCTATCGATTACTTCTTCCACCACATTAAGCTCTCCAACCTTACAAGGCTCAACCAAGGCTTGTACATCCATGGTCTCAACAAACAAATCAGCAAACTCAAAACCACCAGTTAGTTCAAAAACAAATGACTCAAACTCACATTCATTCAAAATGTTAACATCTTCAGCAGCTAGCCTAATATCGACATTTTCTTTAGCACTTCCAACATTATCTTGATTCATGATATCACAATTTTCATCAAGATAGGACTCTATGCAATGTATCAAGTCATCAAGAAAAGTTACATTGAGAGAATGAGAATCAGCATCATCATTGTCTTTGTCATTCAAAATGTTAACATCTTTATCATCGAAACTAACATTGGGAAATTCTTGAGGCTTTTCTATCTCAACAACACAACAAGCATTATCATCAATTAACAAGATTATCTCACTTTGCAGTTCTTGTGAGTCACCATTTAGACACTTAGATTCATTAACCATTTCAAAATTTGGTGCCTCAACCAGAGTTTCAAACAATGTGCTAACACTTTCATTAACAAATGCAACATTATCCTCCTTTATGAAATCACATTGATCTTCAAGAAATGACTCGATACAATTCACAAAGCTATCAAGAGGAAAAACATCTAAAGCTAGGCAATCGACATCATTTGACTCATTGAATTCCATGAAATTAATGCACGACTCCACTTTAGACACATTTTCCAGCTTAGTAACATGGCAACTTAGAACACGAGAGTCATCACTATCAAGATCACTAAAGAAGCCATCATCCTCAACATCAAAGTGCACATATTCATGCTCAAAAGAATCAGCAACAAAGCACTCATGTACACTATCCCCAAAACATGTAGACTCCTCCTCCCTTAGACACTTTAAGCCACAATCCATATTAGCATGCATCTCAAAATGATTGTCCTCAGGAATGAGAGGTGTACCTTGTGAGTGGTATTGTGCATCTAAATTTGGTGTCTCAATTTTTTCCCATAGGTTGCTTATTAGAGCGTTGATTCGTTCAAACCTTTCTTGTCACCCTTGAAGCTCTTCTTCTAGTTGAGCAAACCTTGTTTCATTTCTATCAATTCTCTCCAAAACTTGAGACAACATGTTTTTCATTTTTGCCTCTTCTCTGAGATCACACTCATTGCTTTGTTGTTGGTAATACCATTGCTCTCCCTTTGGTAAGCCTCTTTCAAATGGTGGTGGAGAGAAGTCCTCGTACCATCTAGACATGCTTGGGTACTTGTGCAATACTCAATTACAGTTAACTTCAATGTCCTGCACTTGACACAAATACACCAAAGCAGACAACAAAACACGAAAACTACAAAATGCAACAAAAGTTACCAAAATGAAAAATAATAAGACTACTATACTACACAAGAAAAGAAAACAGAGCAAATCAAAATTCAAGAAACCGTGCCTTCCCCGGCAACGGCGCCAAAAATTGATATCGAGTGTCGCACCTCGTCAATTTTAACCCTAAACACTAATGTAGTAGCGTAAGTAGGGATCGTATCCACAGGGAAGGCGTAGGTTAACAAAATTGAGCAAATTGTTCTAAAAGTCTTGTCACAGAATCTGTGTACTAAAAAAAATGTAATTTCAACACAAAAGAACGAGGACAGAAATACAAAAGAAAATGACACGCAAGGATGAAACAGATATCTCAGGATTCTTGTATTGGATGAACACAGGTTAGTAAATCTATGCTATGCAATCAATAAGCAATTAAACGCCTTGGATACCTAATTTGCCTAGAAGTTCAAGCTGTGGTTAGCATGGCGACCACACCACCTCCTGTACCCCTTGTCACCATCCTCTCCCATGGCGAGGCCCGAGAATGTTGGAATAAGCTCCGCAAAGTCTCAACTCTCCAAGCTAACTACTCTAACATGCAAAGTACTAAGAACTCCCATGGCGAGGCCCATCCTAGGGTTCACACAGCATGTTGTTAACACAGAAAGCTCCTTTAACACTTTTCCTAATGTTTCAATTCATTAACACTTCCTATGGCGAGGCCTGAGTTTCAGAATTGATTTAATTACAGAAAACAAGTGCAAAGACTTAAACAATCACAATTTAGTTCTCAGTTCATGCAACTTCGCTAACTTTCATGAATCACTCCTCAATTTAGCATGTCGACCACAATTGAAGCTTGATCCATCCAAAAATAGCTAGGAATTATGAAATTCAACATATGTCTATGCAATAATTCAAATGTGATTTCAATACTCAACAATTAGATCAATTGCATAGCATACAATTTACTAAATCACGTATTCATCCATTAAGAATCCTAAGATATCATAGATTTAGCCAGAAATCATCTTCCTCATCTCACAATCAACAAATTGCAACATTGATAAGCTCATTCTCATTTAATTGGAAGAATTTACCGATTTAGTCGAGAGAATTGTCGATTCCTTTGTCAATTGAGAATAAGAAAGATTAATCCAGTCCAAATTCACAATCAGAGTTGAGATCGGAGAAGAAATATTTAGTGAGAGAAAATAAATCTAGAGAGAGAAAATGAGAGGGAGAAAAACTCCCGCTAAAATTCAAACGATAGTTCTAAATCTAGAATCCCCAGTCCAGCCTCCTCCTCTACATGCTAGCTACCTTCCCTATATATAGAGTTGGGAAAACGTAATTAATACGCAACATAAAATGTATAAAGTGTTACAAAAGTGGCCTTAAGTGAAAGAACTAAAAATCAGCCCGAGAAATAAAAATTCAAAGTTTGGGGAAAAGTTCAGCATTCCAGAGCCTTCAATGTTCATTTCCAGCGCCTTCAGTTGACCAATCAGTCTTCCAGCGCCAGCTTCAGCGTCAGCGCCTTCAGCTTTTTAGAATTCCAGGTGAAGAAATCAAGATCGAACCACTCCTTCAAGCCGCAACCAATCACGCCTTCAGCATCCTCGCGAGCTTCCAAGCAGAACAGCCTTCAGGAAATCACGCCTTCTTGCCACCGAACATCACGCCTTCAGCTGCCTGGAAATTTAGAAAATCAAAGATTCAACACTTAGCCATTTTACAGCAAACTCAACCACAAAACATTTCATGACAGCAACTTCCCACCAAGATTTTATCACGATGCACTGTGAATTAAGGAAATCTTAAAACATGAATGTTATAACTCGTTATCTTAGCTTTCCATAGCCATATGGATCACCCAATTTAGAGCTAAGATGAGAGTGTAATGACCAACTCAAAACAGTGCAAAAAAACTAAAACTCATGAAACAAAACTCCCAACACTTTCCCATTTTTTCCATTTTGTCCAAACATAAAACCCAAAGCAAATATAGTGGCGAGACCTCTCGGCGAGGTCTCGCCACGAAGTGTGTGTGTGTGGCGAGACCTCGCGGCGAGGTCTCGCCGTGTGTGCGTTTTGCTGGCGAGACCTCGCGGCGAGGTCTTGCCATGCAATGTGTTTAATAGCGAGGTCTCGCGGCGAGACCTCGCCGTGCATGTGCGAGTGTGAGAGTGGGTGTTTGAGTGATCATAGAATGAAGTGAGTGAAGTGGGTGTGCTGGTGAGGAAGTAACATGACGAAATGAAATGGGTTATGTGCAAACTGAATACCAACTTGAGTGAGTGTTCATGAATGTGTGAAGTGAATGGATGAATAATGAAATGCATTCAAACAACCAAGAATGAAGTGTGTGAGATGGGTATTGGCCTTCTGAAGCAAGAATGGAAATATGTTGTGAGAGTTGTGAATTTTTGAATGAAGAACGCAAGAATAAGATGTAAAGTGTAGTGTGCATAAGTGTGAGTGAAATGAATGTGGAATATGTTGGTGAGCTTGAGTGTGATAACGTGATAATGTGCAGTGTAGATGTGAGTGAATTGAATTGTGAACTTATGGAGTGACATGAGAATGATGGTGCGAACATTAATGTGAAGTGGAGTGAGAAGTGTTTTGAGTGTTTGTAAAACTGATTCATGAAATGCAAACTTGTGTCATGCATTAAGGATGTAAAGCTTTGAGTGATTTCAAGTGTTGAGGATGAAAAGCAAGTGGAGAGCTGTGTGCAAACGTGTGAGAAGTGAGAAGAGCGGTGTGAATGTGTATTGCGGCGAGGTGTGTGTGCTGACTGCTTGAGAGTAGTGTGCATGTGTGCGAGTGTTGGTGAGGTGTGTGCGAGTGATGTGTGCGACGAGGCCTGCGACAAGCTAAGCTCGTCGCCTGAAGTGCGTGCGAGTGTGCAGGTGAGCTTGTGCACCTCGCCGCATGAGTGTGTGCGAGTGTACAGCTGTGAGGTTGTGCGAGACTGGATTGCTTGTGAGGTGTTTGTGAAAATGCTCGCTAGAGTTTTGTGAGTGCATAGTGTGTGATGACACCATTTCAGCACAACAAACAACTTCCAAGCAAGATTCGTGTGTCTTAACATCTGAATTGGACTCGATGGTAAACATAAGAGTTCTAGGTCTATCACTTCGCTTTCCAATGGATCAAGAATCACTGAAAGTAGAGGTCTACAGCTCGAGTTATTAACAATCTACCAAACTGTGGCATTATGAATTCAATAGCTAAATCCTGAAGTGGCAATCATAAAGATGCACCCGTTTCTCATAGTTACTCGCAGAATGGGAAGAAAGTTAAAACATAAGAATTGAAGACAACGCAAAGGGCTTTCCAGAACATCTAAGAACTCATCATTTGGATTAATATTGAAGAAGTTATGCCCAAATGAATTTGCACAACCAAGCTGCCCAAAACCCTAAAATAGCCAAATATGCATTATTGGTTCCTTCATTTGCCTTTTAACATTTTTCACTTCATTTACCATCATTTTTGCTCGTTTTACACCATTTGATCATTTTCACATTGTAAACATATAAATGCATAAAACATCTCAAAACCTCACATATGTACATAAAACACACAACAAAAGTCAAGCATTTTAACACATTATAGTTGGTATAAAACCAACTTATCAATAGGCCAATGGCTGCTGATGTTAGGCCATTTTGCCACAATCAATTGCTTTTGACTGCTGATGTTAGACCAAAATTTTTCCAAAAATGCATGGTTTTTATATACAATAAGCCAATGGCTGCCGGTGTTAGGCCATTTTGCTTTCCATGACAAAAAAAGGCAAATTACTTCTGTCTAAAAGTGGATTGTACAACATGCTTACTCTAAAACAGTTTTGTTCACTCACTCCTGGTGAAATGCAAGGTTATGACTAGGGAGACATTTTGTCATGGTGATCAAAAGTTTGTGGTCAGTATGCATATTATTAACAACTTTTGGTGCGGTATGCATATTTGCTATAAACTTGTCCATCCCATCTGTAAAGGAGCATGATGGTTTTGTGATTTATTCTAATATTATCATTATTAATCTAAGGGTGGTGAGAGTACTAGCTTTTAATCACAAATTCATCCTTCAGATTTTCAACTTTATTGTAAATGATGAGTTCTCCTTATTCAAGCTTTCCTTTTGTAATGATGGTATTAGGGTATATCGACAAACTCCAAAAAATATCAATAAAACTAGGAGTGGCGCCCACCCTCGAATGTGAGGTTATACCAAATAAAAAAAAGACAAGATTCAGTAGAATGCATGCTCACAATTGCACGTAGGTGCAAAAAAAGTCAAAATCAATGTGTTTTTGGATTTTTTTTCATTTTTTTAATTTGCTAAAATCTGTGTGTTATAAATTATGAAAAATGAAAATTTAGTAAAAACTAATAATTTTACTTTTTTGACACCGTTCATAAGGATGCATGTTTACAATTGAGGTGGGTGAAAAAATAGAATGAAAAATGCCAAAATCAACACATTTTTTGACTTTAGCATTTTTTTACAAAAATACTTTTGTTATAACCCGTGAAAAATGGAGGTTTGAAGAAAATTTTTTAATTTCACTTTTTCATGACATTATTCACGGGAATGCAATTTCACAATCGAGGAAAGTGTAAAAACGATCACTAAAAAGTCAAAATCAATGCATTTTTAGATTATGCCATTTTTTTTTTTGCTAAAACACGTGTGTTATAACTAATGAAAAATGTAAATTTGGTGAAAAAAATTACTTTTCATTTTTTTGACACCATTCATTAGAATGCATGTTCAGAATTAAGGTGCGTGTAAAACATAACAAGGGAAAAGCGAAAATCAATATGTTTTTTTATTTTGCTATTTTTTAGCAAAACACATGTGCTTTAACCCATTAAAAATGAACGTTTGGTGAAAATTTAATTTTTCCTTTTTTTGACAATATTCACTAGAATGCATGTTAACAATTAGGATTAGTGCAAAACAAATACAAAAAAAAAGTCGAAATCAACATGTGTTTGAGTTTTGTCATTTTTTGCTAAATTATATGCGTTATAACCCATGAAAAATAGAAATTTAGTAAAAAAAATCTAAATTTTACTTTTTTTTGACACCGTTCACAAGAATACATGTTCATAATTGAGTTAGGTGAAAATAGTAGGGAAAATACCAAAATCAACACAATTTTTTACTTTGCCAATTTTGACAAAAATACGTTTGTTATAATTCGTGAAAAATAGAGGTTTCATGAAAATTTTTAAATTTCACTTTTTTCTGACAATATTCACTGGAATACATTTTCCCAATCGAGGCATGTATAAAAAACAATCAAAAAAATGTCAAAATCAACGGGTTCTTAGATTTTTCCCATTTTTGGCTAATATAAGTATGTTATAACTAAAGAAAAATGTAAATTTTGTGAAAAAACTAAATTTCATTTTTTTGTCACCGTTCATTAGAATGCATGTTCACAATTGAGTTATGTGTAAAAAATAGTAAGAAAAAATCCAAAATCAACACCTTTTTTTTTACTTTGCTATCTTTTACCAAAATATGTGTTTCATAACCCATGAAAATTAGAGGTTTGGTGAAAATTTTAATTTTCACTCTTTTTACATTATTCATTAAAATGCATTTTCAAAATCGGGGTGGGTGCAAAAAAAATCAAAATTAATGCGTTTTTTTATTTTGCCATTTTTGGCTAAAATGAGTGTGTTATATAACCCATACAAAATGAAAATTTGGTAAAAAAAATCTAAAATTTCAGCTTTTTACACTATTCACAAGTATGTATATGAATAATTGAGGTGGGTGAAAAAAACAAAAGCAAAAATGTCAAATTCAACAAGTTTTTTGAAATTGCCATCGTTGACCAAAATACACGTGTTATAACCAATAACAAATGGATATTTTGTGAAAGTTTTATGTGTTCGGATAGGGATTTTTAGCCCATTTATCATCTCATTTCAAATTAATATGTTTGTTTTTATTCAATTCTCAAAACGATAATTTTTAACTTTTCTAACCACAAAATGAAGGCATTATAGTCTATTCAACGTCTTTTAATTTTTTATTTGTTTGAGTTGATCGGTATTATTCAAATGTTTTCTGCCTCTGGTTAACCCAAACAATTTAATTAAAAAAATTATTATTTGAACTATATTTAATAAAATAATTCTTATACACCAAACCCAATAAAAACAAAACTTATTAATCCAAACACTCATTTATCAAAAAAAAAATATTATTTTTGTAAAATGCGGCCCGAGATCTGGTTTTTTGCAATTCTGAAAACAAAACACATATCCAAACAAATCATCAAATTTCACTTTTTTTCCGATGATATTTACTCGAATCCAAGTCCACAATCGAGGCAGGTGTAAAAACCATCACAAAAAAGTCAAAATCAACGCCTTTTTAGATTTTGCCATTTTTGCCAAAAATATGTGTGTTATAACCAATGAAAAATGTAAATTTGGTGAAAAATTTAGATTTAATTTTTTTACGCCATTCATTAGAGTGCATGTTGACAATTGAAGTGTTTTTAAAAAAATAGTAGGAAAAAAGCCAAAATCAACAAATTTTTTTACTTTACTATTTTTTACCTAAATATGTGTGTTATAACCCATGAAAAATGGAGGTATGGTGAAATTTTAATTTTTACTTTTTTTACAATATTCACTAGTTGACAAAAACATTTGCTCTCTACAATTCTCTCTAGAAATAATTTTGCTTACCAATATTACTATTCACCACTAATGGGGGCAAATATGTATGTAAAATGTGATCGTGGTTGCTATCCACCCCTACTCAAAAATAAGCTTAAACAACCCCAATGAAGGTGATAGTAAAGCGAGTTCTTTCTCTCAAGGAAAGGACTATGTTGAAGTTCTAAAGTAAATATTTTTGTGTTCTTATAATTGACAAACTGAAAGTAACAAAAGGAACAACAATTAACTAAAATAAAGATGGTGATATGATTTAAAACGCAATTCAACCAAGTGTACTCCCGAGATTATATGATAGGGTTACATAAAGACATACACATTCATTCTATCTATGGTCATGCAAAATAAGGATAAACACACATACTCACACCCTCCAATATAGCGGTAGGAAAGGAGTGATTGATGCACTTAACTACTTAGATATTAAATAACTCATTGAACACTCCTATATGGCGGTAGGTACAGTTCACTTCCTTAATTAACCCGGAATCTATTGCAACTACCAACTCAACCAAACCCTCAAGTTCAACCGCTACTTTATGGCCGAGGCAACGCCGGAACCAGTCACGCTAATGCCAAACTAACCCCCCAAATTCCTCCTATATAGCGGTAGGTGAGAATTAAGGTAAATCAATCAAAGAAATTCACAACCAACCCACAATAAATTCCAAACAACTTACTCTAACCCTCCTATATAGCAGTAGGACAGATTAAAACAAGTTATCTCTAAGCAATTTACTGCAATTTATGAAGATATTCATCATACATAATTAAGGCCTTAAATCATGCATAATTATGAAGAACACAGTAAAACTCATTTACAAAGACCATAGAATAGAACTTAGAATGTAGATTAAGCACAAAAACCCTTATTCATAATCTCGGGAGCACATAAGATTTAGCCTAGCATGGCTAGATCAATCATCTTAATATTAACAATTAAGCACAATATTGAAAACATGATTATAAGGAAAGAAGACACCTTAGATGTGATCTCGACTTGTAAAAACATGAATCCAATAAGAGATGATGTTATTCTCCAAGTAATAGAAGAGGTAGAAAAACCCTAGCTATTACAAAGAAAAACCCTTGCTTGAAATCTCCCAATAATGTCACACCCAAAATCTGTAAACCCTAGCCCTATATATAGTAATTCTATGAAAGTATTTGCAACTAAGTCCTTTACAAAAGTCTTGTCAGAAAAGGTAACTCAAAGTGGGCCAAAATCGCAAATTTCCAAATTTTGAGCGCAAAACCGTCGTTTCCCGACATCGTGACGTGCACGGTCGCACGTAGCGACGTCCACGAATTTCTAAAACAAAATGAAACAGTGATCCAGGTCGCGACGTGGATCTTCTCCCACGTCGCGATGTCCATAAATGGCCATTTTTCTCCATGATCCCGGCCGAATTTGGAAAAAACCCAAAACATAAAAGTTGTAGCTCTATCGCTTAGCTTTCCAACGGCACTTGAATCATCCGATTTGGATATAAATCGAGAGAGATATGATCAAAATACCAACACCTGGCAGATTTCTTCAGCATTTGTTTTTCATCACCTTTCCTCGTGTTTCGCGATGCTAACCCTTCTTGGAGTCTCGAACCTCAATGGGATCAACTTGGCACTTATCTTCCACTCTATCCAAGGTCTTTTAATAAGGATTGATCATCAACAATTGGAATTAATACCTTGAACATCTTGTAAAACACGGAACCAGCTTCTTTGTAACGAAATGCACCTTTTTGGCCTAATCACGTATTTCTTGATCTTTCTCAATCTTTTCCTCTCATTTTGGATCTGATTCGACTCTCGTGTGATTTTCCTCTTCCAAGCATACACCATGGTCGACAAACCTACAAATAAAACACTAAAACAAATCAAAAAGAACAAGAACGACCAAGGAATCAAGTATAAAACCACAGATAAAAGGTGAATAAATTCACCTCATCAAATTCCCCCACACTTAACCTTTGTTCGTCCCGAACAAACTAAGCCAAACACGATAATACTAAAAACCAAAACTTAACACAAAAACTCTTAACAAATAGAATTAACACATAATAACAAATGCATGCAATTCATCAATCCGATCTAAGAACAAGTGCCATGTCTTATCCTCATAACCGCAAGTATTCAAATGCCAATTACACATAATATGAGTCCCCAAAAGTTATCAAAGTGCATTGACATACTCATTTAGACACGTTGAGCCAACCATGTGTGTGTGTGCGATAGGTTCCACCTTAGTTCATAAATCATCCACAACCACGCCATAAGCCAAGGCTCCAACAACTAAGTCTTTGTCTCAACTCTTTCTCCCTAATCATATTAAAGATTCATTATTCAGCTCATATTAATGAGAATTCACTCAGCATACCCTTAGGTTTAAATATAACACTCGTTCCCCCAGACTGTCACACTTAAGTAGGGTATTTCATTGGAATTCCCGTGACATCCACCTGGAGTACTGTCTCACCTTTGGGTTTTAGACCCATTCCCACTCATGCAAGTTCTCCATTGACTTTTCGTTTAAGAGCAGTCTCGCAGATGAGTGACAATATGAAGCTAGAGTCTTATGGCTTCTAATCTCCGTTACCATCCATATGAGTTCTCTTAGGGTTATTATTAAAAGCAATCTCATAGAGGGACAATAGTATGAACATAACAAGCTTAAAAATGCAAAAGCATTAAGTGCAAACAATTATGCAAGAACATTTATTATAGAGCACATTATAAGCGAGTTATATGAGTTTTAACTAAACAAAGTGTTAAAAACACTCCAACCACTTAATGATTGCGAACTCATCAATCCCCTCAGTAGTTCCCCTAAGTGCATGAATATGGTCGACTCAAAATGCTAAAATTTCTATCAAAGACCCGACTTCCTCTAGATATCAAATTACTTTCCTATCCCATATTGAATCTTTCGATAAAATCAAATCATTGGCAACATGACACTTATCACAACAAGATCAAAATTGTTCAAAAATTGGATACCACACAAAAACAACACAAAAACATGTAAAAACATATAAAAAACGAGATGAAATCACTGAAAATGAAATCACTAGAGAGGAATTAAATCTAGCTAGAGCAAAACTTAGCATGCCACGAAAACTGTAGAACTTTTTTGGGAACAAAAAGCAAACATAAAATGGCTTAAAGAAGGGGATAGGAATACAAAAACTTTTCATTCTTTAGTAAGCTAGAGAAGAAGAAAATCTCACATCCACTGATAACGATCTCACCACGCTCCTCACGTAGATTGATAGTTGTTGCGGAATATTGGTCACGATCTTTTTGAAAATCAATGTGAACTAATCGAATCAACCTATCTCTATAGGCTGACAGTATGCTCAATTAATTGGATGCTCCTCACATACAAATAACACGACAGTCACGTAAAGAAAGCTCCCTCCTCAGGAAAATTCTTCACAAAGTAAATCAAAATCCCTCCTCAGGAAATCAACTAACGTAAAAGAAACAACTCTGTGTTCAAAATTCAACTCTCCAATTATTACAACTGATAAAAGTGCCTATTTATAGGCCTAACATTAACCCTAGACGACCTAAACCATAAAAGGAAACATTAATTAACTTAAAACCTAAAAATACCAAAAAAAAGAAATTAATTAACGCTAAAAATTCCCGCACGTCGCGACGTGGGGGAGCCCGACGTCGCGACGTCGGGAAAAAGTCGCTAAAATAAAAAAACCCTAAGCTGGCTGGACGTCGCGACGCGCGACGATGGACGTCGCGACGTGGGTGGACGTCGCGACGTCGGAGACTCTCCACGTCGCGACGTAGATTTCTGTCCACGTCGTTTTCTTCAATCCCAGGTTTCCAAATGAAAGACTCGCTTTCTATGACTGGAATGAGCACTTTGAATTCATCGAACTTGGCGTATGACCTTGATCTCGTATCATCCACTCTATCCAAAATGAAAACGGGCAGTCTTTTGAAAATGAAGAGGACATAGGAAGGGAAGCGATTAAATACTTTGAACATGTTTTTACTAAGGTTCCTACTGAACCCATGCCTCAGCCTAACCACATTCCTAAATTAGTCTTTGACGATGACAATGCCATGTTGGAAAATCTACCAAATCTAGACGAGATCTAGGAATGTGTTTTTGCAATGGATGTTAATAGTGCCCCTGGACCAGATCGTTTTAATGCCAATTTTTTTACCGCCTCATGGGAAATAGTGAAAAAAAGACATGCATGCAGTCATCCTCCACTTTTTCAATGGAGGAACACTACCCCAAGCAATCACTGCAACATCCATTATTTTGATTCCAAAATCCCCTTGTAAAAAGAATTTTTCACATTTCAGGCCCATAAGCTTATGTAATTTCTTTAACAAAATTATTTCTAAGCTCCTTGCTCCTAGAATAGCCCGTCTTCTTCCAAGGATAATTTCGGACAATCAAACGGGTTATGTTAAAGATAGACAGTTAATTGATAATTTCTTTTTAGCTAGTGAACTTGTTCAATGTCTCCCGAAGAAAAGCAAAATAGGCAACGTAATTCTAAAGTTAGACATGGAAAAAGCCTATGACATAGTGGATTGGATCTTTTTACTTCAAATGTTCTGAAATTTTTGTTTCAGTGAAATAATAATTGATATGATATGGAGATTAATTTCAAACGTAAATTTTTCAGTTCTAGTAAATGGTACTACAGTTGGTTTCTTTAGTTCATCAAGAGGCATTAGACAAGGTGATCCCTTGTCACCTTACCTCTTTATAATAGGGGCAGAATATATCACTAGAGCTCTAAATACAGCCCAAGAACCCTTTTTCCACTTTCCAAAAAACTGTCCTAAAGTTACACATATAGCTTATGCAGACGATTTGATTATTTTTTCAGCTGCACACAGTAGCTCGCTAAAAAATACTATGAATATGCTCAAGCAGTATGAGGAAATTTCTGGCCAAAAGATAAATATTCTTAAAATTTCTTTCCTTATTCATAATTCATGCAATAGAGCAAAAAAGCACATGATTAGTAAGATTACAAAATTTAAGAATGAACTCTTTCCTGTTAAGTATCTAGGGCTGCTACTTTACTATGGAAGGAATAAAACTACATACTACGAGTCTTTAGTCCAAAAAATCCATCTTAAAATTAGCACATGGAGTAATAAATTTCTATCAAGTGGGGGAAGAATCACTTTGATTAAATATGTCCTTTCAGCAATCCCCACACAATTCCTTTTAGGATCAAACCCCACAAGGAAAATTCTGGATAAAATGGAATCTATTTTTTCTAATTTCCTTTGGGAACAAATAATGAAAAACCAAAATATCATTGGCTTTAATGGTACAAACTTTGTAAACCACTACTCGAAGGTGGTTTAAGTTTTAGATCTCTACAGGATATTCAAAGAACTTGCTCAGCTAAACTTTGGTGGAAATTCAGGGGGAAAAAATCCCTATGGGCTCATTTCCTAGCGAAAAAATACGGGTCCCCTTTTCAGATTCTTCAACATACTTCTCTCAAAAATCAGACGCGCACGTGGTCTAAAATGTTATCTATTGCTCCAGATATAGATCCTTTCATTCACACATAATGTCAATCAACAAGAGAACCAGAAATATTCTGGAATCCGTCAATTACAGGTAAGTTAACTTTCAAATCTGCCTTTAATGTAGTTTCTCTATCTAATAATATAGTTTGGCCTTTTGCTAACTTCATTTGGGACTCTTTCATCCCACTAAAAGTCTCTTTTTTCATGTTTAAACTTTTAAAAGCTCAAGTTCCAAAAGGATATGTACTACATAGATTCCATATTCATGGGCCTTTCAATTGTGTAATCTGTCCTCTTGAAGAAGATTCGGTAAATCACTATTTTTTAAAATGTTCCATGACTTCAGCATTATGGAAAATTTTTGGTAGTGAAATGGGCATCTTGTTTGCTCCTAATAATCACTCTTTTAAGTCTCTTTCTTAATCACTGGTGGAATCACAAAGGAAAAAATGAAATCAGCATCTTCATTATTAAAATAATTCATTCCATTATATGTTGGAAGATCTGGAAAATCAGAAACAAAATCATATATGAGCAAGATAAATGGGATTTAGAATTATTGAAAAGCTTAATCTTCAAAGAGCTTAAAGTGAGTTTAGAGGCTAAATTTATAGATTTCAAATGCTCTAACTTCCCATGGAATTTTTTCTTGAATTCTGTGTTACATCCTGAAAAAAGGATTATAGTAAGCTACATCAAATGGCATCCACCTGAAAGAAATCAATTCATCCTGAATATTCACAGTTTTTTCAATGGTAACACAGGACAAGGCGGTGGAGTGCTAAGAAACAGTGAGAGCTCAATGATTTTCGCCTTTACAGTGCTTCCTTCTTTCACTAACTTGATTTCAAATGAACAGGTTATTATACAAACAGCCATACAAGGACTGAAGATATGCAATCAGAAAGGTCTCACTTCAAATATCAGCATTGCATCCTCCTCAAGCAATAAATATTCATGGCTAAGAACAAATGAGAACTGGCCATGGAAGCTCAGACAATTAATTCAAAACTTACAAGATGTCTGCCCGTCGAACACTTGGCTGCAGTGCGAAAAAGAGGAAAATGTGGTCGCCAACTTATTAGCAAAATCGGCTTCGTTACTACCGAATGAGATAATTCAAGAAGAAGCCAAGCTCCCAGAAAAAATTCGAAATGTAATTAGATTAGAAAGGTTGGGTTTCCCCTATATCAAAAGATCATATCGCTATCAATGCAACCTTCCCTCTACATATATTCTTCACATTTTGCACGCACAAGACCAATGGCTGCTGATGTTAGGCCATTTAGTCTATGTAATTTGAGAATTTTTTGGCTGCTGATGGTAGGCCTTACTATCTTGGAATTTGCTTATTTTGCTGCTGAAGTTAGGCCAACATATTTAGTCTTTGTCAATCTTGAAATCAAATATTTTCGATTCCCCTCTACTTTTGGTGATCCTAAACTTTATATAAATCTTGTAAGGGGGATCATTTTTCTCCGTCTTTCAATTGTAACTTCGGTTTTGAAATTTGTAAAGGAGGAAGTACTCCTTGTTTACTATCAAAAATTCAGAATAGAAGCTAGCAATGTAAGGGAGGAGTCCTCCCTATTTATCGCTTTCCATATGTAATAATGGTGTGGTTATATCCGCCATTATCTTTTGTACCTTATTTTATATCAATAAAATAGGGAGTGGCGCCCTCCCGCAAATGGGATGATTAGCCAAAAAAAAAATACAATATTCACTAGAATACATGTTCACAATCGGGGTGGGTGCAAAAAACAGTACAAAAAAAGTCAAAATCAACGAGTTTTTGATTTTATCACTTTTTTGTTAAGATATGTGTGTTATAACGCACGAAAAAAAGCAAATTTAGTAAAAAAAATCTAAATTTTACTTTCTTTGACACTGTTCGCAAGGATGCATGTTCACAATTGAGGAGGGTGAAAAAATAGTAAAGAAATTGCCAAAATCAGCACAGTTTTTGACTTCGCTATTTATTACAAAAATACGCTGTTATAACCAATGAAAAATGGAGGTTTGATGAAAATTTTTAAATTTCATTTTTTCCAGACAATATTCACTGGAATGCATTTACATTCGAGGCAGGTGTAAAAACCATAACAAAAAAGTTAAAATCAACGCGTTTTTAGATTTTGCCATTTTTACTAATTAATATACTTTTCTTATAACCAATGAAAAATATAAATTTTGTTAAAAAAACTAAATTTCATTTTTTTACACAGTTCATTAGAATGCATGTTCACAATTGTGGTGTGTGTAAAAAAACAGTGGGTAAAAAGTCAAAATCGATACGTTTTTTTGCTTTGCCATTTTTTTACCAAAGTACGTGTGTTATAACCCATAAAAATTGGAGGTTTAGTGAAAATTTTAATTTTCACCACTAGAATTCATTATCACAATTGGGGTTGGTGCAAAAAACGGTACAAAAAAGTCAAAATCAACGTGTTTTTAGATTTTATCACTTTTTGCTAAAATGCATCTGTGATGACCCGTGAAAAAAGAAATTTGGTAAAAAAACTAAATTTCACTTTTTTAACACCGCTCACAAGTATGTATGTTAACAATTGAGGTGGGTGAAGAAAACAGTAGGAAAAAAGCCAAAATCAACACGTTTTGTGAAATTGCTATTTTTGACCAAAATATGTGTGTTATAACCCGTGAAAATTTGAGATTTTGTGAAAATTTTAGGGTGTGTTTTGAAAGGGCATTCTATTCCATTTCTCATCTCATTCGAAATTAACATGTTTTTTTATATTCAATTCTCAAAACAAAAATTTCCAACTTCTCTAATCACAAAATGAAGACATTTTAGTTTTTTCAACATTATTTAATATTTTTTAGTTTTTTATTTGTTTCAGTTGATTGGTAGTGGTCGAAGGTAGACTATTGTCTCCGTTAAACCAAACAATTTAATAAAAAAAATTCTTATTAAAACTTTATTTAATCAAATAATTCTTCTACAAAAACTAATAAAAATAAAATGTATCAATGCAAACACTTAATTATCAAAACAAAAATAACAATTTAAAAACAAAAATTCTCATTTAAACTTTATTTAATCAAATAATTCTTCTACAAAAACTAATAAAAATAAAACTTATCAATCTAAACACTCAATTATCAAAACAAAATTATTTCTTTTGTAAAACGCAATCCGATATCTCATTTTTCGCAAATTTCAAAACAAAACAAAACAATTCTCCAGACATACCCTTATACTTTTAGTATCACAACTCTCAAAACAAAACAAAACAAAACACTTATTCAGACATACCCTTATACTTTTAGTATAATTTGAGTTGTGCAGGCAGTTTCAGCTTAGACATCCATCATGTTTGTTTCTGTTTTCTATCCCCATCTTCCTTTGCTTGCCAACCTCTGAGAACTCTATGCTACAAGGGTTAAAGGAAGTGCACTAAGACATTTATAACCTAAAATGATGGAACATTAAAGATGCTAATACAACTAATTTTTTGAATATGATACATTAGCATCAAGGCCCCATCACTCTATCCAGTTCGCAAGATATGCGAATACAAAGAGAACAATGGTTGCCTTTAATTAACATCCCGATCACCTTGTTCCTTACATGAGAGCAGGACTCAAACCAGCAGAGGGTTGCAAACTGGCAGCATAGTCACGTGCCCACAAATTGTATTGTATAATTTCCTCAAGGGATGGAGAGAGGACACCAGCTCTGCTTGATGCTTATCTCATGTTAGCTCCACAACTTTGAAGATGTCCAGAAATACGATTCTAAAAGACAAAATGATCCATTAGCTATACGCCAGTAACCCAAGAAGCACACATATAATGGTCATTTGCAAATTCTAAACGCATCTATGACCAAACCAGAATCTGTTTTAGCCTTAACGCAAGCTAAGATCAAAATTTCAATTGCAGATTGGTTGAACGTCAAGACCCTCTACTATTTGTAGATGCTTTCTATGATCCTTGGTGACTATTGATTTTTGAACAGAAACTAGCAGTGAATGGTGAAGCCATAGCTAAGAAATAGAACCCTGTAGCAATCCACATAAATTCTATGTAAAGAAAAGATAGCAAGACGTACATCTCATTGATGAACATTTCAACAGCTTTCTCATTTGTTGCACTGAGAACTCTAATCATGGTCCCTCCAGCTCGCTCAGCAGCATATGGCAAGTCCATTGATGGGTACTTAAGACATCAGGCACTTTAAATGTCAGAGACCCCAAGCCTGGATCATAACATTTGAAGTTATCAGGTGGACAGAATTTAGCTGCTCAAAGATGTAAAACTTCAACGGCATACAGTATTTGAATATTTCAAAACTCAAAGAAGGGATCCATTGTTTAACAAATACATAATCTAAAAAGAAATGAAAATGTAATTACTTGCAATGATCAAGGCGGGGCCAATTTATCTCAGAACAGTGAATTCTCTCTGGTCATGACATAGTGTAAAGAATTGGCAAACGCATATCAGACCATGCTAGTTGTGGCAATATAAGATAAATCCTGCAATGGAAACAGAGAGGGAAAAAAGGTTTTATGCTATCAGAATCCAAATACTTAGTCTATGAATCATAAACAAGCTTATATGCAAAATTTTGAATTTTGCATCTCAGCAGCAATAATAAAGATGTCAGCCACTGAATGTATGATGGATTGGGGGAATAACAATTTCAATGTCATCATATTCAGCCCCATAAAGACAACGGGCTTGAATAACTTGAAGACCCTGCAAAGGAATCTCGTAACAAAATCATCCAAACTTGCTGCTTTTCCGCGATTGACTAAAAGGCTTTCAAAAGAAAAGATGATCATGGTAAATAAAGTAAAATGCACCAAAAAGTAGAAAAATCACCTTATTGAATAGGGTGGCAGAATCCACTGTAATTTTCTTTCCCATGTTCCAGTTGGGATGTTTCAAAACATATGCCACTTTAACATCTTTGAGCTTCTATGGCTGAAAACAAAGATCAATATATCATGATTTCAGATAGACTCAAATTGAAACATGAACTTCAAGCAATCAGAAATCAAACTTGTGCATCCATTGCTGCTAGGCCACAATAAATCCCTCTGTCTGCACATTATCAATGGCCTAAATTCATCAAATTTAATAATTTTTTCTCTTCTGGGGCTGAAATCTTAACCTAATTCCAGCCCATCTACAGACTCAAGATTAAGAACCACAACGTTGAAATGTGGGATTGAGAGTCTTTACAAGAATTATTTAACCAATTAGGTCAAAACAGTATTTACTAGAACATGAATTGAACTAAAAACAAAGAAAAATCCCAGAAAAAGATGGAAACTTTACACACAGCAATATTGAATCAATCACCGAAATTGCCTCAATTCTTTGAGAGCTGTAACCAGAGCGGGCATCCCATGAATAATCGAATGGAAAATTGAAGCGAAATCAAATTTGTTGACGAGACTGCAAATGTACTGTACGAAAGTAAAGCACAGAAATTTAAGAATCAAACCCAGGACGAGACCCAATTTAATTAATCATCCCACATTAAAACTTTTCACGCTAATTATCCAATATATATTAGAAGCTTTTGTTTCATAAATAATGAGGTCTTGGTATGGAAACACATGTGGACCGTCCAACTCAAGTCCAGAAGCACACAAATTACGGTCATTTGCAAATTCTAAACGCATTTTTGACCAAACCATAATCTACTTTTAGCCTTATCGCAAGCTAAGATCAAAATTTCAATTGAAGATTGGTTGAATTTTAAGACCCTCTACTATCGCAAAGATTTCCACCACCACGCCAAACAATATTCAACAAGTTTCTACACTCTTCTCAGATCAAATCCGCAGCCAAAGTATGCTCGGCGTTTTCAAGGGTGAACCCGCAATCTTCCTTCCCCTGACGTTGAAGAACAAATCACAGAACCTTTCAAATTCACAGTTGTAGGGAAATTTGAATGGGGTCGGCCTGCTATGGTGATAATCAGAAAAGAGGTGCTTGCCGCTGGTTTCAAAGGACCTTGTTTTTCGGGGCTGCTGGATGCTAATCACGTAATCTTCAGATTTGAATTAGAAGAAGACTTCCAAAGAATGTGGCTCAAAGGTACATGGTCCTTCCAAGGTCACCAAGCTCGAATCTTCAAATGGAATACGGACTTCAATCAAGAGGTAGAGTTCCCAATTGTTCCCGCGTGGATTTACTTTCCAAGGCTACCTGTGCACTATTTCAACAAAAAGACCCTATTCTCACTTGCAAGGGCCTTCGAAAATCCACTAAAAACTGATGCAGCCAATGCAGCTGCCTTGAATGTTGTCCGGCCAAGTGTGGCTCGGGTATGTGTTGAAATAAACCTAACAAAAAACATCCCAACAAGAATCTGGATTGATAAAGGAGAAAAGGGTTTTTGGCAGTCTGTTCAAATGGAAGAAACCACCAAGTACTGCATTTCCCGTCACAAACTAGGACATTCTTGTAATGTCCAAGAAAAAAATCACATCCCATTGGAAGTGGAAAAACCCCAAAATCAGGTCTGGAAAGAAAAAACGAAAGCTATAAATCCTGCAGTGATACCATCAGCTCATATTATGCAAACAGAATCCGCCAAAGCAAAAGGAAAAGAAGTTTTATTGAAAACGGTACAAAATCAAGGCCAAAACAGGTCACTCGATCATCCCTCACACTTAGCTGTTAACACTGTGCTCTGTGCAAATATAGAAAGCAATGACAATTTACCCATTTCATCTAGAGAACACAAACTCAAAGCCACAGAGGTAGCGAACTTTTCGGAACCAGTCAAAGCCAAGCAATAAGATTCCCAAGCAGTCACAACGAACATTCCAATCCAGGAGGACTCTTCTACTCTAAATGTCAATATGCTATGTAATGAACATAGACATTCATCCATTTGTTTATGCATAACCCGTTCTTTTTCAGATTCACACATTCACAGAGTCGAAGAGACAGACCAACTTCCAGATAAGTCAATTGTGGTCCAATAACTAAATGTAATCAGCTCACCAAAGACGGTCAGCACTTCCGCAACCTTTAATAATCGAGCCTCAACAGCAAGACATGATCCTCAATCTCAAATTATCGAAGAGCCTGTCCAACTTCAAGAGATATCAAACGAGAACCAACAACTGGAAGCTATCAGCACACCAAAGACGATTGTGACTACCACTAGTTTGGAAACACAACTGAGGCAGCAAGCAAAGGTATAAGAGCTAAATTTGAATCCACTCGTGTTCTTAGAGACAAATCCAAAAATTCTGTTAATTATGCAGAAAATTCTGATAATGAATAACAACATGATCTTCTGGAATATAAGGAGTGCGAGAAAACCCACTAATTTCAAAAGATTAAAAAGCATAATAAAGAATAACAAAGTTGATTTTGTTGCTTTATGTGAACCTTTAGCCTTCTTGGATAGATTAAAGAAAATAATGTTGAAGCTAAATTTTGATTATTGTCTATCTAATAGTTGTAGCTCAATTTGGCTTTTTTATAATGCTCCTATATCATGTAACAACTTACATGAAATGGACCAACATCTCACTGTACAAATGGATCATCCCTCTTTTCCCTTGCCTATAGTTTTGTCTATACTACATACTAGTTGCACTGAAAATATTAGAACTGAATTATGGAAATCTAGCACACTTAGAGAGCATGAAAAAAGAGGTGGTAGGAAATTTAAGCTAGAAGACACTAGAGAACTCATAAAATTCACAAACGAAGAAGGACTTGAAGACATTAATTTCATAGGCACTAAGTTCACTTGGTGTAACAATAGGAAAGGCAAACATAGAATTTGGAAAAGATTAGATAGAATGTTTGTCAACATGAAGACTGTAGATTTAGGATACCAATTTATCATTAAACATCTCACTAGAGACCCATCTGACCACGCCCCCCTTTTGTTAAACTTCTCTAAGATAACCAGCCATAAAACTGGATCCAAATTTCAGAATTTTTGGACAAAGCATCCAAGTTTCCTAGACATAATCCAAGATGCTTGGTCAATCAATGTGGATGGTAACCCTCTCAGAAAGTTTGTCCTAAAACTCCAACATGTTAAAACAGTCCTAAAAAATTGGAATAAACAGACTTATGGAAACATTTTTTCAGCACTTAGAGAGGCAGAAGAACATCTGCTAGATCTGGAAAAACGAGATGAAATCACTGAAAATGAAATCACTAGAGAGGAATTAAATCTAGCTAGAGGAAAACTTAGGCATGCTATTAAAACAGTAGAACTTTTTTGGGAACAAAAAGCAAACATAAAATGGCTTAAAGAAGGGGATAGTAAGCCAGAGAAAAAGAAAATCTCACATCCACTCTATCCAAAATGAACGGGCAGTCTTTTGAAAATGAAGAGGACATAGGAAGGGAAGCGATTAAATACTTTGAACATGTTTTTACTAAGGTTCCTATTGAACCCATGCCTCAACCTAACCATATTCCTAAATTAGTCTTTGACGATGACAATGCCATGTTGGAAAATCTACCAAATCTAGACGAGATCAAGGAATGTGTTTTTGCAATGGATGTTAATAGTGCCCCTGGACCAGATGGTTTTAATGCCAATTTTTTTACCGCCTCATGGGAAATAGTGAAAAAAGACGTGCATGCAGGCATCCTCCACTTTTTCAATGGAGCCCCAAGCAATCACTGCAACATCCATTATTTTGATTCCAAAATCCCCTTGTCCAAAGATTTTTTCACATTTCAGGCCCATAAGCTTATGTAATTTCTTTAACAAAATTATTTCTAAGCTTCTTGCTCCTAGAATAGCCCGTCTTCTTCCAAGGATAATTTCAGACAATAAAACGGGTTATGTTAAAGATAGACAGTTAATTGATAATTTCTTTTTAGCTAGTGAACTTGTTCAATGTCTCCAGAAGAAAAGCAAAATAGGCAACGTAATTCTAAAGTTAGACATGGAAAAAGCCTATGACAGAGAGGATTGGATCTTTTTACTTCAAATGTTCAGAAATTTTGGATTCAGTGAAATAGTAATTGATATGATATGAAGATTAATTTCAAACGTAAATTTTTCAGTTCTAGTAAATGGTACTCCAGTTGGTTTCTTTAGTTCATCAAGAGGCATCAGACAAGGTGATCCATTGTCACCTTACCTCTTTATAATAGGGGCAGAATATATCACTAGAGCTCTAAATACAGCCCCAGAACCCTGTTTCCACTTTCCAAAAAACTGTCCTAAAGTTACACATATAGCTTATGCAGACGATTTGATTATTTTTTCAGCTGCACAAACTAGCTCGCTAAAAAATACTATGAATATGCTCAAGCAGTATGAGGAAATTTCTGGCCAAAAGATAAAAACTCTTAAAAGTTCTTTCCTTATTCATCATTCATGCAATAGAGCAAAAAAGCACATGATTAGTAAGATTACAAAATTTAAGCATGAACTCTTTCCGGTTAAGTATCTAGGGCTGCTACTTTACTATGGAAAGAATAAAACTACATACTACGAGTCTTTAGTCCAAAAAATCCATCTTAAAATTAGCACATGGAGTAATAAATTTCTATCAAGTGGCGGAAGAATCACTTTGATTAAATCTGTCCTTTCAGCAATCCCCACACAATTCCTTTTAGGATCAAACCCCACAAGGAAAATTCTGGATAAAATGGAATCTATTTTTGCTAATTTCCTTTGGGAACAAATAATGAAAAACCAAAATATCATTGGCTTAAATGGTCCAAACTTTGTAAACCACTACTCGAAGGTGGTTTAGGTTTTAGATCTCTACATGATATTCAAAGAACTTGCTCAGCTAAACTTTGGTGGAAATTTAGAGAAAAAAATCCCTATGGGCTCGTTTCCAAGCGAAAAAATACGGGTCCCCTCTTCAGATTCGTCAACATCCTTCTCTCAAAAATCACACGCGCACGTGGTCTAAAATGTTATCTATTGCTCCAGATATAGATCCTTTCATTCACACAGAATGTCAATCAACAAGAGAACCAGAAATTTTCTGGAATCTGTCAACTACAGGTAAGTTAACTTTCAAATCTGCCTTTAATGTAGTTTCTCTGTCTAATAATATAGTTTGGCCTTTTGCTAACTTCATTTGGGACTCTTTCATCCCACTAAAAGTCTTTTTTTCATGTTTAAACTTTTAAAAGCTCAAGTTCCAATAGGACATGTACCACATAGATTCCATATTCATGGTCCTTTCAATTGTGTAATCTGTCCTCTTGAAGAAGATTCGGTAAATCACTATTTTTTAAAATGTTCCATGACTTCAGCATTATGGAAAATTTTTGGTAGTGAAATAGGCATTTTGTTTGCTCCTAATAATCACTCTTTTAAGTCTCTTTCTTAATCACTGGTGGAATCACAAAGGAAAAAATGAAATCAGCATCTTCATTATAAAAATAATTCATTCCATTATATGTCGGCAGATCTAGAAAATCGGAAACAAAATCATATATGAGGAAGATAAATGGGATTTAGAATTACTGAAAAGCTTAATCTTCAAAGAGCTTAAAGTGAGTTTAGAGGCTAAATTTATAGATTTCAAATGCACTAACTTCCCATGGAATTTTTTCTGGAATTCTGTGTTACATCCTGAAAAAAGGATTATAGTAAGCTACATCAAATGGCATCCACCTGAAAGAAATTACTTCATCCTGAATATTCACGGTTTTTTCAATGGTAACACAGGACAAGGCGGTGGAGTGCTAAGAAACAGTGAGAGCTCACTGATTTTCGCCTTTACAATGCTTACTTCTTTCACTAACTTGATTTCAAGTGAACAGGTTATTATACAAACAGCCATACAAGGACTGAAGATATGTAATCGAAAGGTCTCACTTCAAATATCAGCATTGCATCCTTCTCAAGCAATATATATTCATGGCTATGAACAAATGAGAACTGGCCCTGGAAGCTCAGACAATTAATTCCAAACTTACAAGATGTCTGCCCGCCGAACACTTGGCTGCAGTGCGAAAAAGAGGAAAATGTGGTCGCCAACTTATTAGCAAAATCAGCCTGGTTACTACCGAATGAGATAATTCAAGAAGAAGCCAAGCTCCCCGAAAAAATTCGAAAGGTAATTAGATTAGAAAGGCTGGGTTTCCCCTATATCAAAAGATCATATCGCTATCAATGCAACCTTGCCTCTTCATAAATTCTTCAGATTTTGCACGCACAAGACCGATGGCTGCTGATGTTAGGCCATTTAGTGTTTGTTACTTGAGAATTTTTTGGCTGCTGATGGTTGGCCTTACTGTCTTGGAATTTGGTTATTTGGCTGCTGAAGTTAGACTAACATATTTAGTCTTTGTCAATCTTGAAATCAAATATTTTCGATTCCCCTCTACTTTTGGTGATCCTAAACTTTATATAAATCTTGTAAGAGGGGATCATTTTTCTCCGTCTTTCAATTGTAACTTCGGTTTTGAAATTTGTAGAGGAAGTACTCCTTGTTTACTATCAAAAATTCAGAATAGAAGCTAGCAATGTAAGGGAGGAGTCCTCCCTATTTATCGCTTTCCATTTGTAATAATGGTGTGGTTATATCCCCCATTATGTTTTGTACATTACTTTATATCAATAAAACAGGGAGTGGCGCCCCCCCGCAAATGGGATGATTAGCCAAAAAAAAAATACAATATTCACTAGAATACATGTTCACAATCGGGGTGGGTGCAAAAAACAGTACAAAAAAAGTCAAAATCAACGAGTTTTTGATTTTATCACTTTTTTGTTAAGATATGCGTGTTATAACGCATGAAAAAAGGAATTTTAGTAAAAAAAATCTAAATTTTACTTTCTTTGACACTGTTCGTAAGGATGCATGTTCACAATTGAGGAGGGTGAAAAAATAGTAGAGAAATTGCCAAAATCAGCACATTTTTTGACTTCACTATATATTACAAAAATACGCTGTTATAACCCATGAAAAATGTTGGTTTGATGAAAATTTTTAAATTGCATTTTTTCCAGACAATCTTAACTGGAATGCATTTACATTCGAGGCATGTGTAAAAGCCATAACAAAAAAGTTAAAATCAACGCGTTTTTAGATTTTGCCATTTTTACTAATTAATATACTTGTCTTATAACCAATGAAAAATATAAATTTTGTTAAAAAAACTAAATTTCATTTTTTTACACAGTTCATTAGAATGCATGTTCACAATTGAGGTGTGTGTAAAAAAACAGTAGGTAAAAAGTCAAAATCGAAACGTTTTTTTGCTTTGCCATTTTTTTTACAAGTACGTGTGTTATAACCCATAAAAATTGGAGGTTTAGTGAAAATTTTAATTTTCACCACTAGAATTCATTATCACAATTGGGGTTGGTGCAAAAAACGGTACAAAAAAGTCAAAATCAACGTGTTTTTAGATTTTGTCAGTTTTTGCTAAAATGCGTGTGTCATGACCAGTGAAAAACAGAAATTTGGTAAAAAAACTAAATTTCACTTTTTTAACACCGTTCACAAGTATGTATGTTAACAATTGTGGTGGGTGAAGAAAACAGTAGGAAAAAAGCCAAAATCAACACGTTTTGTGAAATTGCTATTTTTAACCAAAATATGTGTGTTATAACCCGTGAAAATTTGAGATTTTGTGAAAATTTTAGGGTGTGTTTTGAAAGGGCATTCTATTCCATTTCTCATCTCATTCGAAATTAACATTTTTTATATATTCAATTCTCAAAACAAAAATTTCCAACTTCTCTAATCACAAAATGAAGACATTTCTGTTTTTTCAACATTATTTAATATTTTTTAGTTTTTTATTTGTTTCAGTTGATTGGTAGTGGTCGAAGGTAGACTATTGTCTTCGTTAAACCAAACAATTTAATGACAAAAATTCTTATTAAAACTTTATTTAATCAAATAATTCTTCTACAAAAGCTAATAAAAATAAAATTTATCAATGCAAACATTTAATTATCAAAACAAAAATAACAATTTAATAACAAAAATTCTTATTTAAACTTTATTTAATCAAATAATTCTTCTACAAAAACTAATAAAAATAAAACTTATCAATCTAAACACTCAATTATCAAAACAAAATTATTTCTTTTGTAAAACGCAATTCGATATCTCATTTTTCTCAACTTTCAAAACAAAACAAAACAATTATCCAGACATACCCTTATACTTTTAATATCACAACTTTCAAAACAAAACAAAACAAAACACTTATCCAGACATACCCTTATACTTTTAGTATAATTTGAGTTGTGTAGGCAGTTTCAGTTTTCATTTTTATACATTAAATAATGTTTAAGTGTAAACATCTTTCCTATTGATTAATAAAATGCTTATTTTAAAGAACAAAATATCAACGACTACCTACACAATTCGTTCCACTGTCCATTGCCCTTCAACAAATCCTGAATCCAAAAGGGGGTTGAAAGTATAGAGCACAGTACATAATGAAAACATAATCAAAAAGCTTTAAATCATAACAAAAATGGCAATTTTCATTGCAAATGGAACTACCCATTTCTTATTTCTTAAAGAAATGCCTTCCCTTAGGGCTTAGACATCCATCATGTTTGTTTCTGTTTCCTATCCCCATCTTCCTTTGCTTGCCAACCTCTGAGAACTCTATGCTACAAGGGTTAAGGGAAGTGAACTAAGACATTTATAACCTAAAATGATGGAACATTAAAAATGCTAATACAACTAATTTTTTGAATATGATACATTAGCATCAAGGCCCCATCACTCTATCCAGTTCGCAATATATGCGAATACAAAGAGAACAATGGTTGCCTTTAATTAACATCCCGGTCACCTTGTTCCTTACATGAGAGCAGGACTCAAACCAGCAGAGGGTTGCAAACTGGCAGCATAGTCACGTGCCCACAAATTGTAGTGTATAATTTCCTCAAGGGTTAGAGAGAGGACACCAGCTCTGCTTGATGCTTATCTCATGTTAGCTCCACAACTTTGAAGATGTCCAGAAAGACGATTCTAAAAGACAAAATGATCCATTAGCTATACGGCTGTAAGCCCAGAAGCACACATATAATGCTCATTTTCAAATTCTAAACGCATCTATGACCAAACCAGAATCTGTTTTAGCCTTAACGCAAGCTAAGATCAAAATTTCAATTGCAGATTGGTTGAACGTCAAGACCCTCTACTATTTGTAGACGCTTTCTATGATCCTTGGTGACTATTGATTTTTGAACAGAAACTAGCAGTGAATGGTGAAGCCATAGCTAAGAAATAGAACCCTGTAGCAATCCACATAACTTCTATGTAAAGAAAAGATAGCAAGACGTACTTCTCATTGATGAACATTTCAACAGCTTTCGCATTTGTTGCACTGAGAACTCTAATCATGGTCCCTCCAGCTCGCTCAGCAGCATATGCCAAGTCCATTGATGGGTACTTAAGACATCAGGCGCTTTAAATGTCAGAGACCCCAAGCCTGGATCATAACATTTGTAGTTATCAGGTGGACAGAATTTAGCTGCTCAAAGATGTAAAACTTCAACGGCATACAGTATTTGAATATTTCAAAACTCAAAGAAGGGATCCATTGTTTAACAAATACATAATCTAAAAAGAAATGAAAATGTAATTACTTGCAAAGATCAAGGCGGGGCCAATTTATCTCAGAACAGTGAATTCTCTCTGGCCAGGACATAGTGTAAAGAATTGGCAAACGCATATCAGACCATGCTAGTTGTGGCAATATAAGATGAATCTTGCAATGGGAACAGAGAGGGAAAAAAGGTTTCATGCTTTCAGAATCCAAATACTTAGTCTATGAATCATAAATAAGCTTATATGCAAAATTTTGAATTTTTCATCTCAGCAGCAATAATAAAGATGTCAGCCACAGAATGTTTGATGGATTGGGGGAATAACAATTTCAATGTCAACATATTCAGCCCCATAAAGACAACGGGCTTGAATAACTTGAAGACCCTGCAAAGGAATCTCGTAACAAAATCATCCAAACTTGCTGCTTTTCCACGATTGACTAAAAGGCTTTCAAAAGAAAAGATGATCATGGTAAATAGAGTAAAATGCACCAAAAAGTAGAAAAATCACCTTATTGAATAGGGTGGCAGAATCCACTGTAATTTTCTTTCCCATGTTCCAGTTGGGATGTTTCAAAACGTATGCCACTTTAACATCTTTGAGCTTCTATGGCTGAAAACAGAGATCAATATATCATGATTTCAGATAGACTCAAATTGAAACATGAACTTCCAGCAATCAGAAATCAAACTTGTGCATCCATTGCTGCTAGGCCACAATAAATCCCTCTGTCTGCATATTATCAATGGCCTAAGTTCATCAAATTTAATAATTTTTTCTCTTCTGTGGCTGAAATCTTAACCTAATTCCAGCCCATCTACAGACTCAAGATTAAGAACCACAACGTTGAAATGTGGGATTGATAGTCTTTACAAGAATTATTTAACCAATTAGGTCAAAACAGTATTTACTAGAACATGAATTGAACTAAAAACAAAGAAAAATCCCAGAAAAAGATGGAAACTTTACATACAGCAATATTGAATCAATCACCGAATTTGCCTCAATTCTTTGAGAGCTATAACCAGAGCGAGCATTGTGAGACCCCGAATTTTTTTTAAACTGATACTACCCTACGGTTATTTTAATTGGCATATTAATATGAATTTATTGCACTTTGTGAAAATGGTGATTTGATAATGTGCATTTTAAATTAATTATTCATTATTAGGGATTAGTTGAAAATTTTGGAAATTATGAGGGAAGATTATATTAAATATTCTTAAGTTTGGATCTTAAATAGCATTTATGGAAAATAAGGACCTCATAGTAAATTATGGAAAATAGGGTTAAATATATATATATATATATATGAATAAATAAATAAATTACTCAACTAATTAATTATGGAACTGCGTGAAATACGTGTAAGCTTAATAGCTTACACGTATTCCACTTGATGACTCATAAGATAGCTTTCAATTAGTATATCTGGTAAAGACCAGAAGCCGCATTGGAAATGAAAGGAAAAACAACGGCAAAAGAAAAAAAAAAGAACAGAGAAGGAAATAGAAACGGAGAGCGGAACAAGAAGGAAAAGAAGAAGGGGCAAAGAAGCAGTAGAATAGAGGAAAGAAAGGGAGGAAGAAGAGGAAAGAGAAGGAGTCCAAAGCACTTTGGAAATTTTCAGCAGGTGGGGAAAATTTAATAAATAGTATGTGAAAAGGATAGAGTTTTGTTCCAAATTGTGGATGGTTCTATTTTTATTTCTTTTTGTTTTGTTTCTTGTTGTTGGTATTTGTGATTTGGATTGGATTGAATTTAGGCGTGTCGTGAAACCTATTGTTATGATCAAAATTGTAGATCACAGGCTGAGTGGTAACCTAGGTTTTATGAGATTGTGTTATGTTTGCAATCAGTGGTGCATGTTTGTAGGTTGATGAAATTGTTATAGATTTTGAAAGCTGCTTTCCAGTTTGTTCTGTTAATCTAAGTTTGTGCATTTGTTGGAAATTTTCTTTTAAGGTTCCTATTTACACCCGAGAGGAAAAGGAATTTTGTATATAATTAGAAGAAGGGAAGATATGATTGTTGGAGGTTTAAGTGAAGGAAATCAGAGAGGGCAAAGGAAAAAAATTAGAATTAGAGTTGTCTTGCTCGTTGAATGCGAGTTTGGAGTAGAGAAAGTAAAACTGGTTTTATATTTGGTGGTGAAGTTACGTGGGGCTGTTTTGGGAGGATGATTGGGATTTTGTGGGATAAAGATGATTGGTAAGAAAATGGTTTAAGGGTTTAAGAGGAGTAGGAAGAATGGATCCCCTGCACTATTAAATTGGGTTGGCTCAATAGGAATGAATATAAATGTGTTAAATTTGGTTTAAGCCCAATAGAAATTAAAATGAACATGGGTAAGAAGAAAGGGACTTCCGCACTTCGGGTATGGGCCATAGCCATTAAGAATGAAATCTGTTAAGAATTGGTAGAATGGACCTTTATAATTTAATGTAAGAATGGGCCCTTATAATTTAATTTAAGAACGGGCCTCCATAATTTAATATGGAATGGATTTTTTTTAAAAAAATGGGATTTAGTATATTAATAGTTTGGGCTTTGGGTATGAACAGAAATACTATGCAGATAATGTTATTGGGATTTTGGGGTAGTATTTGATTTTAAAACCAAAACTCACATAAATAAAAAATAATAATAATAATAATATTTTATCTAAAATTTAATGCTAATTTCTAGAATAAAAAAGATTGAAGTTATCTTAATTATGTAAGGGCTTGGTTTTACAAGGCCATAATATTAGTAGGAAAAAAAAACATTAATACTAATGGTCGTATCCATACTCTGAATAATATTATTTGGAATTCCTAGGCTTTTAAAACTATACAAGCAACGCTGAAGTTCAGGTTCATGTTTGTTCGATCCGTGATGTTGCATCAGCTTGACGTATCTATGTTTAAAATATATGTGATTTGTTAGAGAATATTTGTGTGGCATGTGTTTGCCTATATTGTGATACTTTGAATGTTTGGGGCCCAGTCATGGTGGCTTATCGATGGTCGGGAAGGCAAGGGCCGACGAGTTCATCATAAGTTCACCGTGACATTTAATCCTTTTCGAGTGAAACTAAGGAGATTTTAGTTTCACGAAAAAGGAAATTGGTTATCCGGATATATCCTGTTATGCCTGGAAGGCAAATTTTGATAATGGAGGATAAGGTAGCTTCAACAGTGGCCTGATCATCCACTGATCGTAAGACGATATAAGGCTGGTATTGTATTGGTAATGTTTTCAGTTTGGTTTATATGACTATTTTACTATTGTGCTTATTTCATTTTATAATACTTGTGTACACAAGACTAGCATGATAATTTGTTATATTAAATTGTAATTTGTGAGTACTTAAATGAATACTTAAATGTCAGGTTGCTTGTGTAATTTTGGAACAGATTGTAAATAAGGTTTCTACGATGTAGTGTATGTGGATGTCGATAATGTAAGCATATATGTTATTTTGATGTTGTGTGATCAGGCATATAATAGTGTTTATCCTAAGAACAGGATTGTGTGTCATAATTATGATTTTATAAATCATTTTGTGTATGATGAAAGGTACAGGTTTGACGGACCAACTCACTTCAACCAAGGGGGTTGGTTGGGGCGTCTCAGGTGGTATCAGAGACATGTGTTATGCTAAGTTAGTATGACTTTGTGGATTGATTAGTGGATCATAAGATTCTGAATTGATTATAAGTTTATGATTTATCAAAATAAAACATACTGATATTGAATATTGATGTGTATTAGGATAGCTAATGACCGGCGGGGAGTTTGGTATTAGGATGGCCCTGGGGGGCGTCGTAGGTGATATGATCCTCGTTTGATAGAGGGCCCTGGGCATGAGTGTCGTTGTGGACGCTCCTACCCTATCTTTGTTGTGCACCACTTGGTGGAGGAACGTGATAGGGAATGTAATCAGGCCAATATTTATTATACTGAGGCACTAGGGAGTCGCCGGAGAATTGGGGAATTAGAAACACACACTGAGTGGTTAGAACAAGAAAACCAGCAGTTGGCAGCTCGGCGCCACCAGGATTATTATCGGCGCTTGGAAGCAGAAGAAAGGAATAATAGATGGAGTCAACGTTTGGACGAACTTCATCATGGCTTAGGAACCATGCGAGCACTCGTGGAGGAAATGCAACCAAGACTTGGGATACCTATTCCTCCACCTCCCCAAGTAGAAGGACCCCCCGAACCGCCGATTGTGCCTAATGATAATGTTGAGGAGGATACTGAGGAAGACCCTGAGGAGAATCCTGAGGAAGATCCTGAGGAGGATCCTGAAGAAGATCCCGAGGAGGACCCTGGAGAAGACCCTGAGGATGATCTTGAGGAAGCTTTCGAGGGGAATCAGGAAGAGGAAAATGTTGGAGGAAATGCCTCGCCGGGCTTCTCAGGGCTAGAGGAAGATTAAGAGGAGTTTGAGTGATAATAATAGTTTGTAAATATTAGACCTTGTTGTATAAATATCGTTGTAGGTTGGCAAGTTTCCCTTTTATGTGCTTCTAACTAGTGTAGATATAAGAAGTTGTTAGTAAAGTGAAGGTGGGTGGACCAAGATCTTAAGGAACTATTGTAATTTCCACTTTTGTGAATATAATATATATTCGTGTATATATAGTTGTGTTTATGTTCAGAATTAGATGTAGGTCATTACTACTCTCTTTAAGTCACAAATTAAACGTTGTAATCTTAATAGATGGCAGGAGAAACCAGTCGAGGAGATCAAGAAATGGGGGGAGATGAAACCCTTCCCAGAAGGGAGACAGAAACCAATCCTTTATTAACCAAATTCGTCACTGCTATTACCCAGTTATCTGAAACCCTGCGAAAACAAGGACAGAAGATCCATTCGTCTGGAGATGATGGTGCTTTAGAACGATTCCTGAAGTTTAAACCTTCTGAATTTTATGGGGAACCCGATGATGAAAAAGCTGAAGCCTGGTTGGAGCATATGGAGGACATATTCTCCACTTTGCAGTATGGGGATGAGAGAAGAATTACTTTTGCTGCGTTTCAAATGAGAGCAGCAACGCGGGATTGGTGGAGAGTAACGCAAGAGAAGTGGAAATTAATTCAGACACCCAGGACTTGGGTAAATTTCCTTCAGGAATTTAATGCTAAATTCTTTCCCACTATAACCAGAGAAAGACGTGAGGAAGAATTCATAACCCTTAAGCAACGGGATCTGACGGTGGCTCAATATGAGGCCGGATTCCCTAAACTCTCTAAGTTTGCTCCTCATATGCTTGAAATCGAGGAACGTAGGGTACGGAGATTTATGCAAGGCCTACGATATGATATTCAGGATGGAATGGTAACGGTTAGGCCAACCACTCTTCCCGAAGCATTGGAAATTGCATAAAGGATTGAGTTAGCCAATGCTCGGAAAAGGGAACGAGCAAGTCAAAGAGGAAAACGACCAGCCAACCCCTCCTGGAGGAGAACCCCGTATGGTGTTACACGAAGGGGCCAGTCAGTTGGGGTTCAGCGCCCGTAGCCACAGGTTGGACAACCCTCTGTTCGGGAAGGTGTGAGGAAATGTGAGTATTGTGGGCGACCAGGGCATAGTGAACAAAAGTGTTGGCAAAAGGCGGGCAGATGCATTCGATGTGGAAGTAGTGATCACTTTATTAGGGATTGCCCTAAACTTTATACTCAGGTACCAAAGCCCACTAACCCTCAACAGAAGGAAAGAGGAAACCAGCAAGGGGCTAGTAAACCCAAAGTTCAGGCTCGGGTTTATGCTATGGGAATGGAAGAACTTCCTGCCTGTGCGAAAGTGGTTGAAGGTACACTAATAGTCTCGGGTATTAGTGCTAAAATTCTTATAAACCCTGGATCTACTCATTCATTTGTAGCCTCTAAATTTGCGGAGTGCTTGTATGTTCCACGTGATGAGTTGCCATATTTGATAGAAGTTAGTACCCCATTGGGAAATAGGTTAATATCTGATGTGGTATATAAAGCCTGTGAAATAGGGGTTGGGGAAAATCGAATGGAAGCAGATCTAATATCTGCACTGATTCATGGGTACGATGTTATTCTAGGAATGGACTGGTTATTTGCACATCATGCCCAATTGGATTGTCGGGCAAAAACTTTGAAGTTTTGTAAACCATGGCAACCTGTAATTAAACTTGTAGGTGATCAGGGGAAATTTGTGAATCCAATGATTTCGGGTGTAAGAGCTAGGAAAGTTCTGTATAAAGGTGGAGTCGGATTTCTAGCTTATTTGGTCAATCCAACCCCTACCAAACCAAAGTTGAAAAATGTGGCTGTGATAAGGGAATATGGAGATGTTTTCCCTGAGAAGTTGACTTCCCTGCCGATTGGTAGAGAAGTGGAGTTCACTATTGAGTTGTTGTCAGATGCTGCTCCTATTTCGAGGACGCCGTATCGAATGGCACCTCTGGAGATGCAAGAACTGAAACAGTTGCAGGAATTATTGGAGATAGGTTTTATACAACCTAGTACCTCGCCATGGGGGGCACCGGTATTAATTGTGAAGAAGAGGGATGGATCTTTGCGAATGTGCATTGATTATCGGGGTTTGAATAGGGTGACTGTTAAAAATAAATATCCTTTACCCTTCATTGATGAACTGTTTGATCAGCTAGAAGGATCTAGAGTGTACTCAAAGTTTGATCTCCGTCAGGGATACTATCAGTTGAGGATTCGAAAGGAGGATATGCCAAAAACTGCCTTCAATACCCGATATGGGCATTATGAATTTGTGGTGATGCCATTTAGGCTCACTAATGCACCTGCTGTTTGTATGGATTTGATGCATAGGGTATTTCGACCGTATTTGGACCAATTTGTGGTTATTTTTATTGATGACATTCTGGTATATTCAAGAAATCCAGAGGAGCATGAAAGACACCTTAGGATGGTCCTAGAAACGTTACGAGAACACAAACCCTATGCAAAATTTGAAAAATGCGAATTTTGGTTGGAGAAAGTGTCATCTCAGGAGATGGTATTGCTGTGGATCCTTCAAAAGTAGAGTCAGTGACTAATTGGAAACAACCAGAAACTCCAACAGAGGTGCGCAGTTTTCTTGGTCTTGCCGGTTATTATCGTAGATTTATTAAAAAATTTTCAAGAATAGCCGGTCCCTTGACTCGATTGACTCAGAAGCATGTACCATATAAATGGGATGCGGAATGTGAGAATAGTTTTCAAGAACTCAAGAGGAGACTAACCACATCACCAATACTTTCCTTACCAGAACGGAAAGAAAATTTTGTGGTATACACTGATGCATCTAGGGAAGGCATGGGTTGTGTTTTAATGCAAAAAGGCAAGGTAATTGCTTATGCATCTCGGAAGTTAAATCCATATGAGCAAAACTACCCTACGCACGATATAGAATTGGCAGCTGTAGTTTTTGCTTTGAAGAAATGGAGGCATTATCTGTATGGAGTCACGTTTGAGGTGTTCACTGATCACAAGAGCTTGAAGTATTTATTCACCCAGAAGGATTTAAACTTGAGGCAACGTAGATGGATGGAATTGTTGGAAGATTATGATTGTACAATCAATTACCATCCAGGTAAGGCTAATGTAGTGGCCGATGCATTAAGCCGAAAAGCTCAACTTGCTAATACAGAGCTAAGATATCTTGCAGGGGATAGTGCAAGGTTAGCTAATATACAAGTCTACTCCTTATTGAATAATAGGGTTAAAGAAGCTCAAAAAGAGGATTCTGGTTTACAGGAGATGAAACATAAAGTTAAGGAGGGAAGATTTCCTGACTTTACAATGGACACTAGTGGTGTGATCTATTTTCGAGGTCGTTTATGTGTTCCAAATGTGGAAGCTTTAAGAACTGAAATTCTTAAGAAGGCCCATGGTTCTAAATATTCTGTTCATTCCGGTAGCACCAAAATGTATCGAGATCTTAGGCAAAATTTCTGGTGGAATAATATGAAGAGGGAAATAGCAGAATTTGTTTCTAGATGCCTAATCTGTCAGCAGGTCAAAGCAGAACATCAGAAACCCTCATGACTATTACAACTATTAGCCATTCCAGAATGGAAATGGGAACACATTACAATGGATTTTGTAACTGGATTACCAAGGACACAAAGGAGTCATGATGCGGTATGGGTAGTAGTAGATCGTCTCACTAAAAGTGCCCATTTCTTGCCTGTGAATATGAGGTATTCGTTTGAGAGACTTGTCAAGATATATTTGGATGAGATTGTAAGGTTACATGGAGTACCCATAAGTATTGTATCTTATCGAGATCCTCGTTTTACCTCACGGCTTTGGCCTAAGGTGCAAGAGGCTTTGGGGACTGGTTTGAAATTTAGTACCAGTGCACACCCTGAAACTGATGGTCAATCTGAAAGAACTATTCAGATATTTGAAGATATGTTACGGGCATGTATGTTGGACTTTGGAGGTAGTTGGGATCAACATGTAGCACTTATTGAGTTTGCCTATAACAATAGTTACCAGGCAACTATTGGAATGGCTCCGTATGAGGCACTATATGGAAGAAAATGCCGAACTCCTATTTGCTGGAATGAGGTTGGAGAAAAGAAAATGGCTGAAGCTGGGAACATACCAGTGATCAACGAGACCTTAGAAAATGTGCAAATAATTCGTCAGCGGATGCGAGTAGCGCAAGATCGACAAAAGAGCTATGCTGACACTCGTAGAAAGGATCTTGAATTCCAAAAAGGGGATAAAGTATTTCTCCGAGTCGCACCAAGGAGGGGACTAATTAAGCATGGCAAAGGTGGTAAACTCAGCCCAAGGTATATTGGACCATTAGAAATTCTTGAAAGGCTAGGGCCGGTGGCTTATCGCTTACTCCTACCCCCTCAATTAAAAGGGATACATGATGTCTTCCATGTTTCTCTTCTTCGAAAATACCTGCCTGATCCTACCCATATCATCGAACCTCAAAATATCACCCTTGAAAATGATTTATCATATTCCGAGAAGCCAGTGAGAATTGTATATCAGAAACTCAAACAATTGCAAACAAAACAAATTCCTCTTGTTAAAGTCCTGTGGAGAATTGTATATCAGAAACTCATCATGGGGTGGAAGATGCCACATGGGAAACGGAAGAGGAAATGCGTAAACGCTTTCCTGAGCTTTTGTAATTCTAAGGTAATAATTTCGGGGACGAAATTTTTCTAAGGAGGGAAGAGTGTGAGACCCCAAATTTTTTTTAAATGATATTACCCTACGGTTATTTTAATTGGCATATTAATATGAATTTATTGCACTTTGTGAAAATGGTGATTTGATAATGTGCATTTTAAATTAATTATTCATTATAGGGATTAGTTGATAATTTTGGAAATTATGAGGGAAGATTATATTAAATATTCTTAAGTTTGGATCTTAAATAGCATTTATGGAAAATAAGGACCTCATAGTAAATTATGGAAAATAGGGTTAAAAAATATATATATATATATATATATGAATAAATAAATAAATTACTCAACTAATTAATTATGGAACTGTGTGAAATACGTGTAAGCTTAATAGCTTACACGTTTTCCACTTGATGACTCATAAGATAGCTTTCAATTAGTATATCTGGTAAAGACCAGAAGCCGCAGTGGAAATGAAAGGAAAAACAACGGCAAAAGAAAAAAAAGAAAGAACAGAGAAGGAAATAGAGAGGGAGCGCGGAACAAGAAGGAAAAGAAGAAGGGGCAAAGAAGCAGTAGAATAGAGGAAAGAAATGGAGGAAGAAGAGGAAAGAGAAGGAGTCCAAAGCACTTTGGAAATTTTCAGCAGGTGGTGAAAATTTAATAAATAGTACGTGAAAAGGATAGAGTTTTGTTCCAAACTGTGGATGGTTCTATTTTTTTTTGTTTTGTTTTTGTTTTGTTTCTTGTTGTTGGTATTTGTGATTTGGATTGGATTGAATTTAGGTGTGTCGTGAAACCTATTGTTATGATCAGAATTGTAGATCACAGGCTGAGTGGTAACCTGGGTTTTATGAGATTGTGTTATGTTTGGAATCAGTGGTGCATGTTTGTAGGTTGATGAAATTGTTATAGATTTTGAAAGCTGCTTTCCAGTTTGTTCTGTTAATCTAAGTATGTGCATTTGTTGGAATTTTTCTTTTAAGGTTCCTATTTACACCCGAGAGGGAAAGGAATTTTGTATATAATTAGAAGAAGGGAAGATATGATTGTTGGAGGTTTAAGTCAAGGAAATCAGAGAGGGCAAAGGAAAAAAATTAGAATTAGAGTTGTCTTGCTCGTTGAATGCGAGTTTGGAGTAGAGAAAGTAAAACTAGTTTTATATTTGGTGGTGAAGTTACGTGGGGTTATTTTGGGAGGATGATTGGGATTTAGTGGGATAAAGATGATTGGTAAGAAAATGGTTTAAGGGTTTAAGTGGAGTGGGAAGAATGGATCCCCTGCACTATTAAATTGGGTTGGCTCAATAGGAATTAAAATAAATGTGTTAAATTGGGTTTAAGCCCAATACAAATTAAAATGAACATGGGTAAGAAGAAAGGGACTTCCGCACTTCGGGTATGGGCCATAGCCATTAAGAATGAAGTCTGTTAAGAATTGGTAGAATGGACCTTTATAATTTAATGTAAGAATGGGCCCTTATAATTTAATTTAAGAACGGACCTCTATAATTTAATATGGAATGGAATTTTTTTAAAACAATGGGCTTTAGTATATTAATAGTTTGGGCTTTGGGTTTGAACAGAAATACTATGCAGATAATGTTATTTGGATTTTGGGGTAGTATTTGATTTTAAAACCAAAACTCACATAAATAAAAAATAATAATAATAATAATATTTTATCTAAAATTTAATGCTAATTTCTAGAATAGAAAAGATTGAAGTTATCTTAATTATGTAAGGGCTTGGTTTTACAAGGCCATAATATTAGTAGGAAAAAAAACATTAATACTAATGGTCGTATCCATACTCTGAATAATATTATTTGGAATTCCTAGGCTTTTAAAACTATACAAGCAATGCTGAAGTTCAGGTTCATGTTTGTTCGATCCGTGATGTTGCATCAGCTTGACGTATCTATGTTTAAAATATATTTGATTTGATAGAGAATATTTGTGTGGCATGTGTTTGCCTATATTGTGATACTTTGAATGTTTGGGGCTCAGTCATGGTGGCTTATCGATGGTCGGGAAGGCAAGGGCCGACGAGTTCATCATAAGTTCACCGTGACATTTAATCCTTGTCGAGTGAAACTAAGGAGTCTTTAGTTTCACGAAAAAGGAAATTGGTTATGCGGATATATCCTGTTATGCCTGCAAGGCAAATTTTGATAATGGAGGATAAGGTAGCTTCAACAGTGGCCTGATCATCCACTGATCGTAAGATGATATAAGGCTGGTACTATATTGGTAATGTTTTCAGTTTGGTTTATATGACTATTTTACTATTGTGCTTATTTCATTTTAAAATACTTATGTACACAAGACTAGCATGATAATTTGTTATATTAAATTGTAATTTGTGAGACTCCATTATATCCTGCCATCATGTAACTCCATCGCCTCCCCACTAAGAATTTTAGCTCACCCCATTTTTGAAAATCTTGTGTTTCAGAGGGCACAGAGGAGCTGGGTCTGGAGGGACTAGAGTAGCAAGCCTAGAAGAAGGTAAGGTCACTGAGCCGGTTAGGCAGATTTTGAAATTGGGGCATATCGCAGAATCAATGAATACTTACATGTCAGGTTGCTTGTATAATTTTGGAACGGATTGTAAATAAGGTTTCTACGATGTAGTGTATGTGGATGTCGATAATGTAAGCATATATGTTATTTTGATGTTGTGTGATCAGGCATATAATAGTGTTTATCCTAAGAACAGGATTGTGTGTCATAATTATGATTTTAAAAATCATTTTGTGTATGATGTAAGGTACAGGTTTGACGGACCAACTCACTTCAACCAAGGGGGTGGGTTGGGGCGTCAGAAGCATCCCATGAATAATCGAATGGAAAATTGAAGCGAAATCAAATTTGTTGACGAGACGGTAAATGTACTGTACGAAAGTAAAGCACAGAAATTTAAGAATCGAACCCAGGACGGGACTCAATTTAATTAATCATCCCACATTGAAACTTTTCACGCTAATTATCCAATATATATTAGAAGCTTTTGTTTCATAAATAATGAGGTCGTGGTATGGAAACACATGTGGACCGTCCAACTCAAGTCCAGAAGCACACATATTACGGTCATTTGCAAATTCTAAACGCATCTTTGACCAAACCATAATCTACTTTTAGCCTTATCGCAAGCTAAGATCAAAATTTCAATTGCAGATTGGTTGAATTTTAAGACCCTCTACTATCGCAAAGATTTCAACCACCACGCCAAACAATATTCAACAAGTTTCTACACTCTTCTCAGATCAAATCCGCAGTCAAAGTATGCTCGGCGTTTTCAAGGGTAAACCTGCAATCTTCCTTCCCCCTGATGTTGAAGAACAAATCGCAGAACCATTCAAATTCACAGTTGTAGGGAAATTTGAATGGCGTCGGCCTGCTATGGTGATAATCAGAAAAGAGGTGCTTGCCGCCGGTTTCAAAGGACCTTATTTTTCCGGGCTGCTGGATGCTAATCACGTAATCTTTAGATTTGAATTAGAAGAAGACTTCCAAAGAATGTGGCTCAAAGGTACATGGTCCTTCCAAGGTCACCAAGCACGAATCTTCAAATGGATTACGGACTTCAATCTAGAGGTAGAATCCCCAATTGTTCCTGCGTGGATTAACTTTCCTAGGCTACCTGTGCACTGTTTCAACAAAAAGACTCTATCCTCACTTGCAAGCGCCATCGGAAATCCACTAAAAACTGATGCAGCCACTGCAGCTGCCTTGAATGTTGTCCGGCCAAGTGTAGCTCAGGTATGTGTTGAAATAAACCTAACAAAAAACATCCCAACAAGAATCTGGATTGATAAAGGAGAAAAGGGTTTTTGGCAGTCGGTTCAAATGGAAGAAACCCCCCAGTACTGCATTTTCTGTCACAAACTAGGACAGTCTTGTAATGTCCAGGAAAAAAATCACATCCCATTGGAAGTGGAAAAACCCCAAAAGCAGGTCTGGAAAGAAAAAACGAAAGCTATAAATCCTGCAGTGATACCATCAGCTCAGATTGTGCACACAGAATCCGCCAAAGCAAAAGGAAAAGAAGTTTTATTGAAAACGGTACAAAATTAAGGCCAAAACAGGTCACTCGATCATCCCTCACACTTAGCTGTTAACACTGTGCTCTGTGCAAATATAGAAAGTAATGACAATTTACCCAGTTCTTCTAGAGAACACAAACTCAAAGCCACAGAGGCAGCGAACTTTTCGGAACCAGTCAAAGCCAAGCAATAAGATTCCCAAGCAGTCACAACGAACATTCCAATCCAGGAGGACTCTTCTACTCTAAACGTCAATATGCTATGTAATGAACATAGACATTCATCCAATTGTTTATGCATAACCCGTTCTTTTTCAGATTCACACATTCACAGAGTCGAAGAGACAGACCAACTTCCAGAGAAGTCAATTGTGGTCCAATCACTAAATGTAATCAGCTCACCAAAGACGGTCAGCACTTCCGCAACCTTTAATAATCGAGCCTCAACAGCAAGACATGATCCTCAATCTCAAATTATCGAAGAGCCAGTCCAACTTCAAGAGATATCAAACGAGAACCAACAACTGGAAGCTATCAGCACACCAAAGATGATTGTGAGTACCACTAGTTTGGAAAACACAACTGAGGCAGCAAGCAAAGGTATAAGAGCTAAATTTGAATCCACTCGTGTTCTTAGAGACAAATCCAAAAATCATGTTAATTATGCAGAAAATTCTGATAATGAATAACAACATGATCTTCAGGAATATAAGGAGTGCGACAAAACCCACTAATTTAAAAAGATTAAAAAGCATAATAAAGAATAACAAAGTTGATTTTGTTGGTTTATGTGAACCTTTAGCCTTCTTGGATGGATTAAAGAAAATAATGTTGAAGCTAAATTTTGATTATTTTCTATCTAATAGTTGTAGCTCAATTTGGCTTTTTTATAATGCTCCTATATCATGTAACAGCTTACATGAAATGGACCAACATCTCACTGTACAAATGGATCATCCCTCTTTTCTCTTGCCTATAGTTTTGTCTATAGTACATGCTAGTTGCACTGAAAATAATAGAACTGAATTATGGAAATCTTGCACACTTAGAGAGCATGAAAAAAGAGGTGGTAGGAAATTTAAGCTAGAAGACACTAGAGAACTCATAAAATTCACAAACGAAGAAGGACTTGAAGACATTAATTTCATAGGCCCTAAGTTCACTTGGTGTAACAATAGGAAAGGCAAACATAGAATTTGGAAAAGATTAGATAGAATGTTTATCAACATGAAAACTGTAGATTTAGGATACCAATTTATCATTAAACATCTCACTAGAGACCCATCTGACCACGCCCCCCTTTTGTTAAACTTCTCTAAGATAACCAGCCATAAAACTGGATTCAAATTTCAGAATTTTTGGACAAAGCATCAAAGTTTCCTAGACATAATCCAAGATGCTTGGTCAATCAATGTGGATGACAACCCTCTCAAAACGTTTGTCGTAAAACTCCAACATGTAAAAACAGTCCTAAAAAATTGGAATAAACAGAATTATGGAAACATTTTTTCAGCACTTAGAGAGGCAGAAGAACATCTACTAGATCTAGAAAAACGAGATGAAATCACTGAAAATGAAATCACTAAAGAGGAATTAAATCTAGCTAGAGCAAAACTTAGGCATGCCACGAAAACTGTAGAACTTTTTGGGAACAAAAAGCAAACATAAAATGGCATAAAGAAGGGGATAGGAATACAAAAACTTTTCATTCTTTAGTAAGCCAGAGAAGAAGAAAATCTCACATCCACTCTATCCAAAATGAAAACGGGCAGTCTTTTGAAAATGAAGAGGACATAGGAAGGGAAGCGATTAAATACTTTGAACATGTTTTTACTAAGGTTCCTACTGAACCCATGCCTCAGCCTAACCACATTCCTAAATTAGTCTTTGACGATGACAATGCCATGTTGGAAAATCTACCAAATCTAGACGAGATCAAGGAATGTGTTTTTGCAATGGATGTTAATAGTGCCCCTGGACCAGATGATTTTAATGCCAATTTTCTTACCGTCTCATGGGAAATAGTGAAAAAAGACATGCATGCAGCCATCCTCCACTTTTTCAATGGAGGAACACTACCCCAAGCAATCATTGCAACATCCATTATTTTGATTCCAAAATCCCCTTGTCCAAAGAATTTTTCACATTTCAGGCCCACAAGCTTATGTAATTTCTTTAACAAAATTATTTCTAAGCTCCTTGCTCCTAGAATAGTCCGTTTTCTTCCAAGGATAATTTCGGACAATCAAACGGGTTATGTTAAAGATAGACAGTTAATTGATAATTTCTTTTTAGCTAGTGAACTTGTTCAATGTCTCCCGAAGAAAAGCAAAATAGGCAACGTAATTCTAAAGTTAGACATGGAAAAAGCCTATGACATAGTGGATTGGATCTTTTTACTTCAAATGTTCTGAAATTTTTGTTTCAGTGAAATAATAATTGATATGATATGAAGATTAATTACAAACGTAAATTTTTCAGTTCTAGTAAATGGTACTCCAGTTGTTTTCTTTAGTTCATCAAGAGGCATTAGACAAGGTGATCCCTTGTCACCTTACCTCTTTATAATAGGGGCAGAATATATCACTAGAGCTATAAATACAGCCCAAGAACCCTTTTTCCACTTTCCAAAAAACTGTCCTAAAGTTACAAATATAGCTTATGCAGACGATTTGATTATTTTTTCAGCTTCACACACTAGCTCGCTAAAAAATACTATGAATATGCTCAAGCAGTATGAGGAAATTTCTTGCCAAAAGATAAATACTCTTAAAAGTTCTTTTCTTATTCACCATTCATGCAATAGAGCATAAAAGCACATGATTAGTAAGATTACAAAATTTAAGCATGAACTCTTTCCTGTTAAGTATCTAGGGCTGCTACTTTACTATGGAAAGAATAAAACTACATACTACGAGTCTTTAGTCCAAAAAATCCATCTTAAAATTAGCACATGGAGTAATAAATTTCTATCAAGTGGCGGAAGAATCACTTTGATTAAATCTATCCTTTCAGCAATCCCCACACAATTCCTTTTAGGATCAAACCCCACAAGGAAAATTCTGGATAAAATGGAATCTATTTTTGCTAATTTCCTTTGGGAACAAATAATGAAAAACCAAAATATCATTGGCTTAAATGGTCCAAACTTTGTAAACCACTACTCGAAGGTGGTTTAGGTTTTAGATCTCTACATGATATTCAAAGAACTTGCTCAGCTAACTTTGGTGGAAATTCAGGGAAAAAAAATCCCTATGGGCTCGTTTCCAAGCGAAAAAATACGGGTCCCCTTTTCAGATTCGTCAACATCCTTCTCTCAAAAATCACATGCGCACGTGGTCTAAAATGTTATCTATTACTCCATATATAGATCCTTTCATTCACACAGAATGTCAATCAACAAGAGAACCAGAAATATTCTGGAATCCGTCAACTACAGTTAAGTGAACTTTCAAATCTGCCTTTAATGTAGTTTCTCTGTCTAATAATATAGTTTGGCCTTTTGCTAACTTCATTTGGGACTCTTTCATCCCACTAAAAGTCTCTTTTTTCGTGTTTAAACTTTTAAAAGCTCAAGTTCCAATAGGACATGTACTACATAGATTCCATATTCATGGGCCTTTCAATTGTGTAATCTGTCCTCTTGAAGAAGATTCGGTAAATCACTATTTTTTAAAATGTTCCATGACTTCAGCATTATGGAAAATTTTTGGTAGTGAAATAGGCATCTTGTTTGCTCATAATAATCACTCTTTAAGTCTCTTTCTTAATCACTGGTGGAATCACAAAAGAAAAAAATGAAATCAGCACCTTCATTATAAAAATAATTCATTCCATTATATGTTGGCAGATCTGGAAAATCAGAAACAAAATCATATATGAGGAAGATAATTGGGATTTAGAATTACTGAAAAGCTTAATCTTCAAAGAGCTTAAAGTGAGTTTAGAGGCTAAATTTATAGATTTCAAATGCTCTAACTTCCCATGGAATTTTTTTTGGAATTCTGTGTTACATCCTGAAAAAAGGATTATAGTAAGCTACATCAATTGGCATCCACCTGAAAGAAATCACTTCATCCTGAATATTCAAGGTTTTTTCAATGGTAAAACAGGACAATGCGGTAGAGTGCTAAGAAACAGTGAGAGCTCACTGATTTTTGCCTTTACAATGCTTCCTTCTTTCACTAACTTGATTTCAAGTGAACAGGTTATTATACAAACAGCTATACAAGGACTGAAGATATGCAATCAGAAAGGTCTCACTTCAAATATCAGCATTGCATCCTCCTCAAGCAATATATATTCATGGCTAAGAACAAATGAGAACTGGCCCTGGAAGCTCAGACAATTAAATCAAAACTTACAAGATATCTGGCCGCCGAACACTTGGCTGCAGTGCGAAAAAGAGGAAAATGTGGTTGCCAACTTATTAGCAAGTATCAGCTTTTGAGTGGAAGGTCAAGAAACGGGGCCATCTTTGTGTGTTGTGCAATTAGAGTTTCATGTGTTCTTGATTGCCATAGTTTGGTAGATTGTTCATATCTTGAGCTCTAGTTGTCCAATTGTGTTGATTCATGAACCATTTGAAAACTAAGAGGTAGACCTACATTTGTTGTGTTATCCCCGAAACCATATTCACACTGGAAATGGATGAATTGTGCTAAAGAAGAGCCAAGAACTTGGATTGAACAAATGAGGAATGAAAACTTGGATTTCACAATATGCTGTTCAACATGCCTTATTGTTTTGGTCATAACTTTGCCATCGGAACTCCAATTTGGGTGATTCAAACGGCTGTGGAAAGCTGAGCTACATGGCTATAACCTTTGTGAATTAAGTTTCCCGAAATTCCCATCACATCACACTCGAACACTGGCTCAAAATTGCTGCCCGCGAAGCACACACTTGCTGCCCACGAAATCAGCCTCGCCGCACACACGCTGCACGATTGCTGCACATTTGCTGCACACGAAGGCAGCCTCGCCGCACACACGCTGCACCATCCTCGCACACTTGCTGCCCACGAAGTGCAATTCGTTGCACATCACACACACACACACTTTGCACTTGATTTTTCAAGATTTCATTCATTCCTTCTTCTCACTTCACAGGATTCTCACAAAGGCAAATCATGATTCATTCTTGCAAGACTTCAAGACACTAAATTTAGTGAAAGAAATCTGGAATATCTTCACAATGCATGGATGAAGCTTTGAGGATTCTGAGGGACTTCATGGAGTTGGAGCAAGAACAAAGTTGAAGAAGAGCTGGAGCAAGAAGTCTTCAAAAAAGCTGATGAGATCTCGCCAAAATGGCGAGACTTCGTGAAGCTGACAAGACCTCGTGAAGCTGCAGTGGAGAGCTGGCGAGACCTCGTGAGAATTGACGAAGCTTCGACAAGCCAGCTGAAGAATGGATGAAGTTTTGGCAAATACTTTGGAAAGCTAGAAGCTGGTTTGGTGCCCTTCTTCGCGTGATGATTTCTCTTCATCCTTACGTTGCATATGCCATTCAAGACTTGCTTTATCATCACATGTTCCTCTAGCATAGTTTTGGCCAGATTTCACGCTTATTGGAGGCTTGGATTGGATTTGGGGAGCATGTGAAGATCGTAGCTCAACCAGCTTCGAGTTGAAAGTTTCCAGAAATTTTGAAAAGCTGGTTCGGATGCCAACTTCAAGAGCTTATGCGTGGCTATCCAGATGTTCTTTGTGCAAACCAAGACAGCCAGTAGCTTCCTATGTTCATGGAGAAGAACCTATTTTTGGTTTCATCCTCTTCCAATCTCTGAATTGGATTTTATAGGCACATGAAAATGGAGTCTTGACCAGCTTCAAAAGTTGAAAAGTCCAGAAATTTGGCTAAGTGTTGAAACTCAAGTTCTGAATTTCGAGGAAACTGAAGGCGTGATCCCGAATGGCCTGAAGGCGTGATTCTTAAGCTGCTGGAATTCTTGGAAGCTCGCGAAAACGCTGAAGGCGTCATCCAGAATACACTGAAGGCGTGAGTTTTCTCTGATTTCCCAACAATTTTCAGAATTTCTTCAACTTTTGACTTTTCATTTCTACTACCTTTTGGGTCGATTTTTGTAAACATTTTCTCTTGAGGACTACTTTGTAATATTCCTAGATATTTCTAGTAAGCGTAAGAGTTAAGTTTTCCACTCTCCGACTTAGAAAGAAAAAATTGGGAAAGGAGAGGAGGAGGGACTAAAAAAAAATGACTATTGAGATAGAAAACTTTTCTAAAAGAAAAAGTTGTTCTTGTTCTGGAGATCCACTTTCTCTCATTAGTTTTCTCTCTCTAGGGTTTTACTTTTTCGATTCCATTTTCCAGTGTCTTGTGCTAGAGATTACATATCCAACTCAATCGAAGGGAATTCATACACTCCTCTAGCATCTAATCGGTAAAACTTTTCAATTGATGGGAGAAATTTGTATGAACATGGAATTGTGTAAAATTGGGTTGAATATGGAAATATCTGGCTAGTGTGTGATAATCTGGGCTCTTAATGGGTGAATGCTAGTTATGTGATATTGTGTGGTGCAATTGAAATGATGAAAGAAGTAATTCAACTCCTTTGCTCAGATCTACTAATTTGTTAATTTCATAAATTAGAACTGGAAGTTGACTGAGTTCTCCAACCTGTACATGAATGAACATAAATTACAGCTAGGCCCGACCATAGGAAGCTTAATTTGTGAACTCTTAGATGAAGGTTGTATGGAGAGGTTTCTTGCCTGGGTGATGATTTATAAGCTAGAATCAGGCCTCACCATGGGAGATTCTAGGGATTAAAGCTTGAGTAATCTGGGTAGGGAATTGAGAAGATGATAGGTTCTATTCACCACCCTTAGGCCCGACCATAGGATAGGTTGGTGATGGGAGGCTAGGGTTACAGTGTGGTGACCATGCTAACTGTGACTTAGGTCTCCTGGTGATTCTTCTCCTCCTTTTGCTTAAATTGTAGTTTAATTGCACCACACTAGTCATGTAACACTTGAATGCATTCACCCAGAAGGAGTCTAGGTTATCTCTTGTGAACTTTTGTGAAATTTGTGTTAATTTCTTCGGTATTTCACTTGTGTTTGTTGCTAGTGTGTTGTTTCTTGTCTTGTGATTTGTTTTTGTGTTATTGTAAGAACAAACCTTAATTCTCTTGAACTTCACTATTTTCCTGAGGAACGAAACCGAACTCACTGCTTCTACATATAGTGAAATAGGATAAATTGAGGCGAGTAACGACATCGCTCCGGTCAATTTTTGGCGCCGCTGCCGGGGAATTAGGCACGGTTCTTGGAATTGGAGTTTGTTTTGTTCTTAATTTTTGTGATTACTTGTGTTAAGTTAGTTTAGTGTTTAGGAAGTGTGTGTTTAATTTGAATGCTTTTACTCTTAAATTGTTGGCTCTTTTATCTTTATCATCTTGATTTGAATTGATTTCCAGATTGTTCACTTGATCCTTATTGTGTTGAATCTATATTGTTGTTACTTGGAAGTTTAACTTTGGAATTTCTTCCATTATTGCTTGTTCTTTTTTCTCTCTTGATATCATTTTGTTGGTCTATGCCTAGGACTTTGAGATCCACAGGAGAACCTGAGTTCCAACTAGACCTTGAATTGGAAAGAAATCTCAGACGTCAAGAAAAATAAACAATGGCAGAAGAGGAAGCTAGAGTACCTAGGTTTGGAGATCATTATGCAGTAGACTTTGGAAATGGACTTGAACAACGGGACCTTGATGTGGAAAGTTACCAAATTCCAATGCAAATTGTTTCAATGATAACACAGGGACAATTCTTCCAAGGGTTGGAAAACGAAGATCCAAATGAGCACCTAGACTGGTTCATTGGTTTATGTAACACTTTTAAGCTCCAGAGGGTAAATAGAACTGAGGTTCATCGCATATTGTTCCCGCTATCATTGAATGGAAAGGCTAGACATTGGTTCAAATCAAGTGGGGGAGCTACCATGACCTTTGATGAGTTAAAGAAGAAGTTCCTTGCCAAATATTTTCCACCTGCAAAGCTTGAGAAGAGAAGAATGGATATTATGAACTTCCAACAGCATGATGGTGAATCCTTTAGAGAAGCATGGGAAAGGTTCAATGATCTAATAAGGCAATGTCCCAATCATGATTTGGGAGAAATAAGAGAGCTCAATACTTTTTTCAAGGGTTTAACTGCTGAATCTTCATTGATGGTGAAGGCATGTGCAAATGGTGCCTTGAAGGATAAGAGTGCACCTGAAGTGAGAGCACTTTTTGATCAAATTGCTGAAGATGAATACCTTTTTCCTGAGACACGAAAAGCATGTGGTAGAAGACAGAGAGGGGTATTGGAAGTGAATGATGAAACGTCTTTTAATGCTAAGTTGGATGCCTTGACCAAACAAGTTCAAACTTTGCAGGCTACACAAGATAAGGCTCCTGTACTTTCATGTGGACTATGCAAAGGGGATCACTATACTGATGAGTGTGCCATCACAACTGAGTCTCTTCAGTATGTGAGCAATTACAACAACAAACCCCAATATGGTGGCAACTACTCTGGAGGCAATTACTCTGGAAATAGACCATACAATGGTGGGCAAGGAAATTGGGGAAATCAAGGGAACCAAGGTGGACAATATTATCAAGGGAATGAACAAAGGAGAACAACCAATGCACCACCTGGATTTGAACAACAAGCTGGGACTTCAGAGCAAAGGAAGCCAAATGTTGAGGACATGTTCCAAAAGTTGTTAGACAAGATGGACAAGAATGATCAACGCTTTGGGGGCCTTGAATCAACTGTTAAACATCATGAGGCTACATTGAAGAACATTGAAACACAACTTGGACAGTTAGCAAATGCTGTGCATCAAAGGCAGAAAGGATCATTGCCAAGTGACACAATTCCTAACCCAAAAGGAAAAGAAAGGGAGGCATGTAATGCAATTACTTTGAGGAGTGGAAGAGAGGTATTGGGGAAACCACAGGAAGAGATTAGTGTTGAAAAAGAAGAAGATCTTGAGAGTGGAGATGAGGAAAATGTTACAAAGCTTAAGAAAGATGTTCAACAAGATGTTCCCACCACTGAAAAGAAGGAGAATCCAAGGAGAGTGGGATTTGAGATTACTAAAAATTCTAATCCCTTCAACTTCCCTGAATATGCACCAAAGCCTCCATTCCCAGAGAGGAAGAAGCCACCACCAAAGAGAGGACCTCAATTCAATAGATTCTTGGATGTTATCAAGCAAGTGAATGTGAATCTCCCACTAGTGGATTTGGTGACAGCAGTGCCTAAATATGCAAAATATTTGAAAGACCTCATTTCCAACAAGGAGCAAATCTTGAGGTGTGAAGTTCCCATGATGCTTTCTGAACAAAGTCAAGCTTGGATGGTGCACAACTTACCTCCAAAGCTCAAAGATCCAGGAAGTTGCACCATCCCTTGCATGATTGGAAATAGGCAATTCAAAAAGGCCCTTTGTGATCTTGGAGCAGGGATCAATCTAATGGCACTCTCCATTGCACTTAATGTTGGACTCGGTGGAAGAATCCGCCCAGTAGCTGTCACACTCCAACTTGCAGATAGGTCTTTGGTGACTCCCACAGGTTTGGTGGAAGATGTCTTGGTAAGAATTGATAGATTTACATTGCCTGTTGATTTCATAATACTTGACATGGAGGAGGACCCCGAAGTTCCTTTGATTTTTGGTAGGCCTTTTCTAGCTACTGGTGATGCTTTGATAGGTGTTAGAAACAAAACCATTACTTTTCGCATTAATGATGAACAAGTAGTCTTTGATGTCAACTATGCTATGAAACATCCTTCAGATGTAGAGACTTGCTTTTTGATAAGAACTGTTGCATGTTCAATGCATATGCTTGATGATGAAAGTGCTCATGAATATTTTTGTAATGATGAATTGAGTACCTTTGATGAGGCTTGCCAAATTGTGGAATTTGATAAAGAAGATTGCATAATTCTTGATGAACTTGAAGATCTTGTGGAATGTTGTGTTCTTGATGAGTCTATATGTGAAATGCAATTTGAAGTGCATGACGTTCAAATGCAAACATGTGTGGTAGGAGATAAGTTACAGGATTCTTGTGAAATGAAATTGGAAGATGAAAAATGCTTTACTTCTACTAATACAATGTGTACTCCCATTGAGGTGAGGAGTAATAAGCCTTTATGCAGGAATGAGAAACTCTTTCCATCCATGGAAGTGCCTCCCAAACTTGAACTCAAACCACTTCCTCCTTATTTGAAATATGCCTATCTTGGAGAAAATGAAACTTTGCCTGTGGTAATATCTTCTTCATTGGAAGCTTGGCAAGAAGATAAACTCATGGTTGTTTTAAGGCAATACAAAAAGGCTTTGGGTTGGACAATTGCAGACATCAAGGGGATTAGTCCTACTATATGCATGCACAAGATTCTCTTGGAGGAAAATTCAACACCTGTGAGGGATAGGCAAAGAAGGTTGAATCCCCAGATGATGGAGGTAGTAAAAAATGAGGTGATAAAATTGTTGGACTTTGGCATGATCTTCCCGATTTCTGATAGTGAATGGGTTAGTCCAGTTCAATGCGTGCCAAAGAAAGGAGGTGTGACAGTGGTCAAGAATGAGGCTAATGAACTTGTTGCAACCAGGGTGGTAAATGCTTGGAGGGTTTGCATGGATTATAGAAAACTCAACAAGGCAACTCGAAAAGACCACTTCCCTTTGCCCTTCTTGGAACAACTCTTAGACCGAATTGCAGGGTATTTGTTCTATTGCTTCTTGGACGGGTATTCTGGCTACAACCAAATAGCCATTGATCCTAAGGACCAGGACAAGACGACCTTCACATGCCCTTTTGGGACTTTTGCCTACAAGCTTATGCCATTTGGATTGTGTAACGCACCAGCAACATTTCAAAGGTGCATGATGGCCATTTTTCAGGATATGGTGGAAGATGTGATTGAAATATTCATGGATGATTTCTCAGTCTTTGGCATGACGTTTGAGAAATGCTTGGAGAATTTGGCCAAAGTCTTACAAAGATGTGAAGAGACTAACCTTGTGCTTAACTGGGAGAAGTGTCAATTCATGGTACAAGAAGGAATTGTTCTTGGCCATAAGATTTCAAGCAAGGGACTTGAGGTGGACAAAGCTAAGATTGAGGTGATTGCCAAACTTCCTCCCCCAACTAATGTCAAGGGCATAAGGAGCTTTCTTGGACATGCTGGGTTTTATAGAAGATTCATAAAAGACTTCTCCAAGATAGCTAGACCATTATGTAGCTTGTTAGAAAAGGATGCCAAGTTCAATTTTGACACAAAATGTTTGGAGGCCCATGAAGCATTGAAGGAAAAGTTGATAAAGGCTCCTGTAATAGTCACTCCAATTTGGGGAGAACCATTTGAAGTCATGTGCGACTCTAGTGACTATGCTCTTGGGGCAGTTCTTGGCCAAAGAAGAAACAAGATCTTTCACACAATTCATTATGCAAGCAAACTTTTGAATGGAGCACAACTCAACTACACTACCACGGAGAAAGAAATGTTGGCAGTGGTTTTCTCATTTGACAAATTTCGATCTTACCTTTTGGGTTCTAAGGTCATAGTGCATACGGATCATGCTGCCTTGAAGTACCTATTGGCCAAGAAAGAAGCAAAACCTAGATTGATAAGGTGGGTACTACTTCTTCAAGAATTTGATATGGAGATCAAGGATAGGAAGGGATGTGAGAATGTTGTGGCGGATCACCTTTCTAGATTGGAATCAGAGGCTCAAGATGACTCAAGGATTTTGATCAAAGAGAATTTCCCTGATGAACAAATTTTCACAGTTGAAGGAAAGGTCTTGCCTTGGTATTCTGAGATTGCAAACTTTGTGGTGGCAGGCCAAGTTCCTAAGTATTTCTCCCATGAACAAAAGAAGAGATTGAGAAATGATGCAAAACACTACTTTTGGGAGGGCAATGCCCTGTACAAGTCTTGTAGTGATCAAATTATTCGAAAATGTGTCAAGGAAGATTAAAAGGAGGACATTTTGAAGGCATGCCATGAAGGACCTTGTGGAGGCCATTTTGGTTCAGCTAGGACAGGTTTTAAAATTCTTCAATCAGGTTTCTATTGGCCTCATATTTTCACTGATGCAAAGCTATGGGTTGGACAGTGTGACAAATGCCAAAGATCTGGGAATATATCCTCAAGGAATGAAATGCCACTAAACAATATTTTGGAGGTGGAGTTGTTTGATGTTTGGGGAGTAGATTTTATGGGCCCCTTTCCTAAATCAGGAGGCAAGGAGTACATTCTAGTAGCTGTGGATTATGTGTCAAAGTGGATTGAAGCTCAAGCTCTTGCCAATAATGATGCAAGGAGTGTTACAGCTTTCTTGAAGTCACACATTTTCACAAGGTTTGGGACTCCAAGAGCAATCATATCAGATGGTGGTTCACATTTTTGCAACAAGCTTTTTGAAGCTCTTCTAGCTAAATATGGGGTGACACACAAGGTTTCTACTCCTTACCATCCACAAACCAGTGGACAAGCAGAAATCTCAAACAGAGAAATCAAGAGGGTTTTGGAGAAAGTGGTAAACCCTAGTAGAAAGGATTGGTCAACAAAGCTAGATGATGCATTGTGGGCTTATAGAACAGCTTATAAAACTCCCATTGGAGCTTCCCCATTTCGCCTTGTTTTTGGAAAAGAATGTCATTTGCCTGTGGAGCTTGAGCATAGAGCATTTTGGGCGATTAAGAGGCTCAATTTGGATTTGAATGGAGCTCAGTCACAAAGAATGATGGATTTGAATGAGTTAGATGAGTTTAGATTCAATTCATATATCAGTGCCAAAATGTACAAGGAAAAGACCAAGCGGCTCCATGATGCAAATATACTAGCTAAGAGTTTCGCTCCTGGACAACAAGTTTTGCTATACAATTCAAGGTTGAGGTTATTTCCTGGCAAGCTTAAATCTAGATGGACTGGACCATTTACAGTTGTTAATGTTAAGCCATATGGAGTGGTGGAAATTCAAGATGAAAAGAAGGGTAATTCTTGGAAGGTGAATGGCCATAGGTTGAAACCATATTTGCTTCCAGAAGATAAAGACTCACTTCATTGTATGATTGCCCCGGGAGAGCTATATCTCGATGATCCTATCATTCCCAACTGAAACAACAATTGGTCGGGCTGATGACATTAAACCAAGCGCTCCTAGGAGGCAACCTAGGCTTTACTTCTTTCCTTTTCCTTTTTATTTTGTTAGATTTCGTTTTAGTCATTTCTTAGTTCTTTCATTTTCTTTGGTGTGTTTTGTCTTACATTTTTCATGCAACACATGGTGATTCTGGGCATATTCACGTGAACACAACACTTGCACATTTCAATTCTTGGAGAGAAGTTGGATCATTATATCATATGTTGAGAAATTTGAATCATGTATTGACTGCTAAGTTGGAAATTTTTGTTTTTCAACACTTAAGGATGCATGATTAATTGATTATGTGTTTGGTACATGTTGTAGACAATGAAGAGAAACCGTGGACAAGCTTGGAAATGATGTGGAAAATGCATACCTTGTGGTTAAAGGTTTGTCTTCAAGAAGGTAAGTCATGATTCACTCACACACTAAGGCATTGAGAAATTGAATTCATGTTGTTACAAACACTAGGAGAAGTGCAATGTCTTGAAGACACTAAAAGAAAAGCAAGATGAAATTCACCTCTTGGAGCACACATTTCGGTTGGTGAACCTTTTAAGTAGAGGAGATGAAGTCAATGTCATGCCATGTATGCATTTTGAGCCTTTAAGGAGAGTAAGAAGGTGAAAATAAAGAGAGGAATGCTTGCATTCATGCTAAAAGCTGAAAATTGCTAAAAATGGAAAGAAGTAGTTGGAAGCTTGTACTAGAGTAGTTGGAAGCTTTTGAATGAAAGAATTAAGGGTGTAACTTTATGTCCTTAAATTCACCAACTCTATACCATTGCTTCCAAGCTTCATTTTCTTTAAACCAAGCAAGAACAAACTACTTAGCTTCACTTTCTTTAGTGAATCGGCAGCCCCCTCCCTTGGTGTTTCATCACAACTTAGCTTTGCTTTTGGTATCTTTGGCACTCAAGCTCTTAAGGTATGTGAAGTTTCTCTCCTCTTATTTACTCTTATGCTATGCATTGTGCAAGGTTTTGTTGAGTTCTAAATGTGATACAATGTGAATAATTGCTGAATCTTTGAAGTTCAAATCCTACACGTGAAAATAAGGAAATTGTTGAGAGAAAAGAAAATCGATTCCAAGAAGAAGCTAAAAACCGAAACCCTCAATTCCAGCTTGGACACATTTAGGGAAAATGGTTGTAACTTGGTCAATCCTTCACCAAATAAGGTCATTCCAGTGCCATTTTGTAGCTAAAAGGATAGTGCATCTTTTTGGATGGGAGATCTTCAGGCGATCCTACCATGTTTTCCCAGGGATTCCCTCCTATCTCATTTCAGGGAGTTCCTCCATCCTAGTCTCTCACATTGGGGACAATGTTGATTTTAAGTGTGGGGGAGTTAGCTATATCATTTTTGCTATGTGGTTGTGATTGAAGTTGTGCTTGAAGTCTGTTAACATTGAAGAAAAATGAAGTTTATGAAGATGCCACGAGTTGCTTTGTGTTGTTGTGTTGTTATGTTTGTTTGAAAGTTCAGAGTCTAGATTGTAGTTTTCTTTTTCTTGTTGTTGGAAAATCAGTAAGCTTGTGATGCTTAGTTGTGAGTTAGGAAAGGGTGAATGAAAAAAAAAAAATGGCATGTACTATGTCCTGGTGAAGTTTGCAACTCTCTTTGGGTACTTGTGTGCTTGTTTTGTTCAATTTGAATTAGTAAAAGTGGTTTGTATGGTGTTATGGGAAAAATTTGAACAATGTGGAAATGCTTTGACTTTATCCTATTGAATGAAGAAATGAAAGTGTGAGTTGAGAGCATTGTGTGAAGTCAATGGGTAGACCATAACATGACATCAAGTGAATCCAAATTGGAATAAATGAAGAACCACCTTGAATGAAATATTTTTGTTCTGAGTTCAGTGTGACCTATTCCTAGTTCATCTTTATTACTTCTTTGATCTTGCATGTGAAATTTTTATTTTTATTTTTTTTTTTTTTGGGCATGAAGTTTGAAGAAATTGGCATGTTTTGTTGGCTAAAGCATCATGTTAAAATAAGATAGATGTGCCATGAAAAATCACTCTTGACACAGGAGGAAAAACTGGATTTGGATGTTCTGGTTGTTTGCTCACCCCTCTGTGCTTGGAAAGTTTCTTTTCCCTGGCATACCTTTTGAAAAGAAGTGGTGAATGAGAAGGGATTTGGTGAAAAAGCCATCGGCAATTGGGAACTAAAAAGCCAAAATACCCAAGGCATGAAATGGAGATAAAAGCCATAAAACCCAGGCAAAAAGATGCACCAATGTGCAAATGCAAGAGAGAAATTGCCAATGAGCATATGGAAGAGGGAGTGTTTACTTTACAAAGTAGAAGCACCAATGTGCACTTAGGATACCAATGATCTTGTGAGCTACAGATTTTCCTTTGGTGTAGGTACATAGAGTTGAGCAAAGCAAAAAGAACATTTGGTCTAGGAATTCCTTAGCACACTTGCACAAATGGCAGTTGGTCTTTATTCATCGTGCTTTAGTTGACAATGTGTGTTAAAATCTGAAAGCTGGGTGCCAGAAATTTTGGAATAGATTTTTGTGTGAAAAATGTTTTGGTGAACTTGGATATAGTCATGGTGAATGACTGAACAAAGTGTTTCATATACTGGGGAGGAAATGAGCTTGAATGTAAAAATACCCCTAAGAAGTGTGGTATGGTCTTGTGCATGTTTTAACTGAAAAATTGTGTTCTGCTTGAGGACAAGCAAGAGTTCAAGTGTGGGGGAGTTTGATAAGTTGGTTTTATACCAACTTATATTTGTTAAATCACTTGGCTTTTGACTTACATTTTGTGCATTTATATGTGATTATGTGCTAAATTGTGCTTTAACTTGCAATACAAGTTAATGTGATTAATTGATGAAAAAGGCCCAAAATATTGGTAAAATATGTTAAATATATGCTTAGGGTCAATGAACAAGGTTTAAGGTTCAAACAATGAAGTTGATGTGAGAGAATTTGGAAAAAAAAACCTAAGAAGTGCTTTAAAGGGTGAAATTAGGGTTTTGGGCAGCATAGTAGCTGAACTTCATTTGGTCATAACTCTCTCAATTCTGATCCAATTGGGGTGTTCTTTAGTGTTTTAGAAATGTATTTGAGTCCTCTTTAATTCTTATGTTTTAACAAGTTTCAGCTTTTGAGTGGAAGGTCAAGAAACGGGGCCATCTTTGTGTGTTGTGCAATTAGAGTTTCATGTGTTCTTGATTGCCACAGTTTGGTAGATTGTTCATATCTTGAGCTCTAGTTGTCCAATTGTGTTGATTCTTGAACCATTTGAAAGCTAAGAGTAGACCTACATTTGTTGGGTTATCCCCGAAACTAGAGTCACACTGGAAATGGATGAATTGTGCTAAAGAAGAGCCAAGAACTTGGATTGAACAAATGAGGAATGAAAACTTGGATTTCACAATATGCTGTTCAACATGCCTTATTGTTTTGGTCATAACTTTGCCATCTATACTCCGATTTGGGTACTTCAAACGGCTGTGGAAAGCTGAGCTACATGGCTATAACTTTGGTGAATTAAGTTTCCCGACATTCCCATCACATCACACTCGAACACTGGCTCAACGTTGCTGCCTGCGAAGCACACACTTGCTGCCCACGAAATCAGCCTCGCCGCACACACGCTGCACGATTGCTGCACATTTGCTGCACACGAAGGAAGCCTCGCCGCACACACGCTGCACCATCCTCGCACACTTGCTGCCCACGAAGTGCAATTCGTTGCACATCACACACACACACACTTTGCACTTGATTTTTCAAGATTTCATTCATTCCTTCTTCTCACTTCACAGGATTCTCACAAAGGCAAATCATGATTCATTCTTGCAAGACTTCAAGACACTAAATTTAGTGAAAGAAATCTGGAATATCTTCACAATGCATGGATGAAGCTTTGAGGATTCTGAGGGACTTCATGGAGTTGGAGCAAGAACAAAGTTGAAGAAGAGCTGGAGCAAGAAGTCTTCAAAAAAGCTGATGAGATCTCGCCAAAATGGCGAGACTTCGTGAAGCTGACGAGACCTCGTGAAGCTGCAGTGGAGAGCTGGCGAGACCTCGTGAGAATTGACGGAGCTTCGACAAGCCAGCTGAAGAATGGATGAAGTTTTGGCAAATACTTTGGAAAGCTAGAAGCAAGTTTGGTGCCCTTCTTCGTGTGATGATTTCTATTCATCCTTACGTTGCATATGCCATTCAAGACTTGCTTTATCATCACATGTTCCTCTAGCATAGTTTTGGCCAGATTTCACGCTTATTGGAGGCTTGGATTGGATTTGGGGAGCATGTGAAGATCGTAGCTCAACCAGCTTCGAGTTGAAAGTTTCCAGAAATTTTGAAAAGCTGGTTCGGATGCCACCTTCAAGAGCTTATTCGTGGCTATCTAGATGTTCTTTGTACAAACCAAGACATCCCGTAGCTTCCTATGTTCATGGATAAGAACTTATTTTTGGTTTCATCCTCTTCCAATCTTTGCATTGGATTTTATAGGCACATGAAGATGGAGTCCTGACCAGCTTCAAAAGTTGAAAAGTCCAGAAATTTGGCTAAGTGTTGAAACTCAAGTTCTGAATTTCGAGGAAACTGAAGGCGTGATCAAACATGGCCTGAAGACGTGATTCTTAAGCTGCTGGAATTCTTGGAAGCTCGCGAAGACGCTGAAGACGTGCTCCAGAATACACTGAAGGCGTGATTGTGCTCTGATTTCCCAACAATTTTCAGAATTTCTTCAACTTTTGACTTTTCATTTCTACTACCTTTTGGGTCGATTTTTGTAAACATTTTCTCTTGAGGACTACTTTGTAATATTCCTAGATATTTCTAGTAAGCGTAAGAGTTAAGTTTTCCACTCTCCGACTTAGAAAGAAAAAATTGGGAAAGGAGAGGAGGAGGGACTAAAAAAAAATGACTATTGAGATAGAAAACTTTTCTAAAAGAAAAAGTTGTTCTTGTTCTGGAGATCCACTTTCTCTCATTAGTTTTCTCTCTCTAGGGTTTTACTTTTTCGATTCCATTTTCCAGTGTCTTGTGCTAGAGATTACATATCCAACTCAATCGAAGGGAATTCATACACTCCTCTAGCATCTAATCGGTAAAACTTTTCAATTGATGGGAGAAATTTGTATGAACATGGAATTGTGTAAAATTGGGTTGAATATGGAAATATCTGGCTAGTGTGTGATAATCTGGGCTCTTAATGGGTGAATGCTAGTTATGTGATATTGTGTGGTGCAATTGAAATGATGAAAGAAGTAATTCAACTCCTTTGCTCAGATCTACTAATTTGTTAATTTCATAAATTAGAACTGGAAGTTGACTGAGTTCTCCAACCTGTACATGAATGAACATAAATTACAGCTAGGCCCGACCATAGGAAGCTTAATTTGTGAACTCTTAGATGAAGGTTGTATGGAGAGGTTTCTTGCCTGGGTGATGATTTATAAGCTAGAATCAGGCCTCACCATGGGAGATTCTAGGGATTAAAGCTTGAGTAATCTGGGTAGGGAATTGAGAAGATGATAGGTTCTATTCACCACCCTTAGGCCCGACCATAGGATAGGTTGGTGATGGGAGGCTAGGGTTACAGTGTGGTGACCATGCTAACTGTGACTTAGGTCTCCTGGGGATTCTTCTCCTCCTTTTGCTTAAATTGTAGTTTAATTGCACCACACTAGTCATGTAACACTTGAATGCATTCACCCAGAAGGAGTCTAGGTTATCTCTTGTGCACTTTTGTGAAATTTGTGTTAATTTCTTCGGTATTTCACTTGTGTTTGTTGCTAGTGTGTTGTTTCTTGTCTTGTGATTTGTTTTTGTGTTATTGTAAGAACAAACCTTAATTCTCTTGAACTTCACTATTTCCTTGAGGAACGAAACCTAACTCACTGCTTCTACATATAGTGAAATAGGATAAATTGAGGCGAGTAACGACATCGCTCCGGTCAATTTTTGGCGCCGCTGCCGGGGAATTAGGCACGGTTCTTGGAATTGGAGTTTGTTTTGTTCTTAATTTTTGTGATTACTTGTGTTAAGTTAGTTTAGTGTTTAGGAAGTGTGTGTTTAATTTGAATGCTTTTACTCTTAAATTGTTGGCTCTTTTATCTTTATCATCTTGATTTGAATTGATTTCCAGATTGTTCACTTGATCCTTATTGTGTTGAATCTATATTGTTGTTACTTGGAAGTTTAACTTTGGAATTTCTTCCATTATTGCTTGTTCTTTTTTCTCTCTTGATATCATTTTGTTGGTCTATGCCTAGGACTTTGAGATCCACAGGAGAACCTGAGTTCCAACTAGACCTTGAATTGGAAAGAAATCTCAGACGTCAAGCAAAACAAACAATGGCAGAAGAGGAAGCTAGAGTACCTAGGTTTGGAGATCATTATGCAGTAGACTTTGGAAATGGACTTGAACAACGGGACCTTGATGTGGAAAGTTACCAAATTCCAATGTAAATTGTTTCAATGATAACACAGTGACAATTCTTCCAAGGGTTGGAAAACGAAGATCCAAATGAGCACCTAGACTGGTTCATTGGTTTATGTAACACTTTTAAGCTCCAGAGGGTAAATAGAACTGAGGTTCATCGCATATTGTTCCCGCTATCATTGCGTGGAAAGGCTAGACATTGGTTCAAATCAAGTGGGGGAGCTACCATGACCTTTGATGAGTTAAAGAAGAAGTTCCTTGCCAAATATTTTCCACCTGCAAAGCTTGAGAAGAGAAGAATGGATATTATGAACTTCCAACAGCATGATGGTGAATCCTTTAGAGAAGCATGGGAAAGGTTCAATGATCTAATAAGGCAATGTCCCAATCATGATTTGGGAGAAATAAGAGAGCTCAATACTTTTTTCAAGGGTTTAACTGCTGAATCTTCATTGATGGTGAAGGCATGTGCAAATGGTGCCTTGAAGGATAAGAGTGCACCTGAAGTGAGAGCACTTTTTGATCAAATTGCTGAAGATGAATACCTTTTTCCTGAGACACGAAAAGCATGTGGTAGAAGACAGAGAGGGGTATTGGAAGTGAATGATGAAACGTCTTTGAATGCTAAGTTGGATGCCTTGACCAAACAAGTTCAAACTTTGCAGGCTACACAAGATAAGGCTCCTGTACTTTCATGTGGACTATGCAAAGGGGATCACTATACTGATGAGTGTGCCATCACAACTGAGTCTCTTCAGTATGTGAGCAATTACAACAACAAACCCCAATATGGTGGCAACTACTCTGGAGGCAATTACTCTGGAAATAGACCATACAATGGTGGGCAAGGAAATTGGGGAAATCAAGGGAACCAAGGTGGACAATATTATCAAGGGAATGAACAAAGGAGAACAACCAATGCACCACCTGGATTTGAACAACAAGCTGGGACTTCAGAGCAAAGGAAGCCAAATGTTGAGGACATGTTCCAAAAGTTGTTAGACAAGATGGACAAGAATGATCAACGCTTTGGGGGCCTTGAATCAACTGTTAAACATCATGAGGCTACATTGAAGAACATTGAAACACAACTTGGACAGTTAGCAAATGCTGTGCATCAAAGGTAGAAAGGATCATTGCCAAGTGACACAATTCCTAACCCAAAAGGAAAAGAAAGGGAGGCATGTAATGCAATTACTTTGAGGAGTGGAAGAGAGGTATTGGGGAAACCACAGGAAGAGATTAGTGTTGAAAAAGAAGAAGATCTTGAGAGTGGAGATGAGGAAAATGTTACAAAGCTTAAGAAAGATGTTCAACAAGATGTTCCCACCACTGAAAAGAAGGAGAATCCAAGGAGAGTGGGATTTGAGATTACTAAAAATTCTAATCCTTTCAACTTCCCTGAATATGCACCAAAGCCTTCATTCCCAGAGAGGAAGAAGCCACCACCAAAGAGAGGACCTCAATTCAATAGATTCTTGGATGTTATCAAGCAAGTGAATGTGAATCTCCCACTAGTGGATTTGGTGACAGCAGTGCCTAAATATGCAAAATATTTGAAAGACCTCATTTCCAACAAGGAGCAAATCTTGAGGTGTGAAGTTCCCATGATGCTTTCTGAACAAAGTCAAGCTTGGATGGTGCACAACTTACCTCCAAAGCTCAAAGATCCAGGAAGTTGCACCATCCCTTGCATGATTGGAAATAGGCAATTCAAAAAGGCCCTTTGTGATCTTGGAGCAGGGATCAATCTAATGCCACTCTCCATTGCACTTAATGTTGGACTCGGTGGAAGAATCCGCCCAGTAGCTGTCACACTCCAACTTGCAGATAGGTCTTTGGTGACTCCCACAGGTTTGGTGGAAGATGTCTTGGTAAGAATTGATAGATTTACATTGCCTGTTGATTTCATAATACTTGACATGGAGGAGGACCCCGAAGTTCCTTTGATTTTTGGTAGGCCTTTTCTAGCTACTGGTGATGCTTTGATAGGTGTTAGAAACAAAACCATTACTTTTCGCATTAATGATGAACAAGTAGTCTTTGATGTCAACTATGCTATGAAACATCCTTCAGATGTAGAGACTTGCTTTTTGATAAGAACTGTTGCATGTTCAATGCATATGCTTGATGATGAAAGTGCTCATGAATATTTTTGTAATGATGAATTGAGTACCTTTGATGAGGCTTGCCAAATTGTGGAATTTGATAAAGAAGATTGCATAATTCTTGATGAACTTGAAGATCTTGTGGAATGTTGTGTTCTTGATGAGTCTATATGAGAAATGCAATTTGAAGTGCATGACGTTCAAATGCAAACATGTGTGGTAGGAGATAAGTTACAGGATTCTTGTGAAATGAAATTGGAAGATGAAAAATGCTTTACTTCTACTAATACAATGTGTACTCCCATTGAGGTGAGGAGTAATGAGCCTTTATGCAGGAATGACAAACTCTTTCCATCCATTGAAGTGCCTCCCAAACTTGAACTCAAACCACTTCCTCCTTATTTGAAATATGCCTATCTTGGAGAAAATGAAACTTTGCCTGTGGTAATATCTTCTTCATTGGAAGCTTGGCAAGAAGATAAACTTATGGTTGTTTTAAGGCAATACAAAAAGGCTTTGGGTTGGACAATTGCAGACATCAAGGGGATTAGTCCTACTATATGCATGCACAAGATTCTCTTGGAGGAAAATTCAACACCTGTGAGGGATAGGCAAAGAAGGTTGAATCCCCAGATGATGGAGGTAGTCAAAAATGAGGTGATAAAATTGTTGGACTTTGGCATGATCTTCCCGATTTCTGATAGTGAATGGGTTAGTCCAGTTCAATGCGTGCCAAAGAAAGGAGGTGTGACAGTGGTCAAGAATGAGGCTAATGAACTTGTTGCAACCAGAGTGGTAAATGCTTGGAGGGTTTGCATGGATTATAGAAAACTCAACAAGGCAACTCGAAAAGACCACTTCCCTTTGCCCTTCTTGGAACAACTCTTAGACCGAATTGCAGGGTATTTGTTCTATTGCTTCTTGGACGGGTATTCTGGCTACAACCAAATAGCCATTGATCCTAAGGACCAGGACAAGACGACCTTCACATGCCCTTTTGGGACTTTTTCCTACAAGCGTATGCCATTTGGATTGTGTAACGCACCAGCAACATTTCAAAGGTGCATGATGGCCATTTTTCAGGATATGGTGGAAGATGTGATTGAAATATTCATGGATGATTTCTCAGTCTTTGGCATGACGTTTGAGAAATGCTTGGAGAATTTGGCCAAAGTCTTACAAAGATGTGAAGAGACTAACCTTGTGCTTAATTGGGAGAAGTGTCAATTCATGGTACAAGAAGGAATTGTTCTTGGCCATAAGATTTCAAGCAAGGGACTTGAGGTGGACAAAGCTAAGATTGAGGTGATTGCCAAACTTCCTCCCCCAACTAATGTCAAGGGCATAAGGAGCTTTCTTGGACATGCTGGGTTTTATAGAAGATTCATAAAAGACTTCTCCAAGATAGCTAGACCATTATGTAGCTTGTTAGAAAAGGATGCCAAGTTCAATTTTGACACAAAATGTTTGGAGGCCCATGAAGCATTGAAGGAAAAGTTGATAAAGGCTCCTGTAATAGTCACTCCAATTTGGGGAGAACCATTTGAAGTCATGTGCGACTCTAGTGACTATGCTCTTGGGGCAGTTCTTGGCCAAAGAAGAAACAAAATCTTTCACACAATTCATTATGCAAGCAAACTTTTGAATGGAGCACAACTCAACTACACTACCACGGAGAAAGAAATGTTGGCAGTGGTTTTCTCATTTGACAAATTTCGATCTTACCTTTTGGGTTCTAAGGTCATAGTGCATACGGATCATGCTGCCTTGAAGTACCTATTGGCCAAGAAAGAAGCAAAACCTAGATTGATAAGGTGGGTACTACTTCTTCAAGAATTTGATATGGAGATCAAGGATAGGAAGGGATGTGAGAATGTTGTGGCGGATCACCTTTCTAGATTGGAATCAGAGGCTCAAGATGACTCAAGGATTTTGATCAAAGAGAATTTCCCTGATGAACAAATTTTCACAGTTGAAGGAAAGGTCTTGCCTTGGTATTCTGAGATTGCAAACTTTGTGGTGGCAGGCCAAGTTCCTAAGTATTTCTCCCATGAACAAAAGAAGAGATTGAGAAATGATGCAAAACACTACTTTTGGGAGGGCAATGCCCTGTACAAGTCTTGTAGTGATCAAATTATTCGAAAATGTGTCAAGGAAGATGAAAAGGAGGACATTTTGAAGGCATGCCATGAAGGACCTTGTGAAGGCCATTTTGGTTCAGCTAGGACAGGTTTTAAAATTTTTCAATCAGGTTTCTATTGGCCTCATATTTTCACTGATGCAAAGCTATGGGTTGGGCAGTGTGACAAATGCCAAAGATCTGGGAATATATCCTCAAGGAATGAAATGCCACTAAACAATATTTTGGAGGTGGAGTTGTTTGATGTTTGGGGAGTAGATTTTATGGGCCCCTTTCCTAAATCAGGAGGCAAGGAGTACATTCTAGTAGCTGTGGATTATGTGTCAAAGTGGATTGAAGCTCAAGCTCTTGCCAATAATGATGCAAGGAGTGTTACAGCTTTCTTCACCCACCTCAATTGCCAATAATAAAACAGGGAGTGGCGCCCCCCTGCAAATGGGATGATTAGCCAAAAAAAAATACAATATTCACTAGAATACATGTTCACAATCGGGGTAGGTGCAAAAAACAGTACAAAAAAAGTCAAAATCAATGAGTTTTTGATTTTATCACTTTTTTGTTAAGATATGTGTTTTATAACGCATGAAAAAAGGAAATTTAGTAAAAAAAATCTAAATTTTACTTTCTTTGACACTGTTCGCAAGGATGCATGTTCACAATTGAGGAGGGTGAAAAAATAGTAGAGAAATTGCCAAAATTAGCACATTTTTTGACTTCGCTATTTATTACAAAAATACGCTGTTATAACCCATGAAAAATGGAGGTTTGATGAAAATTTTTAAATTTCATTTTTTCGAGACAATATTCACTGGAATGTATTTACATTCGAGGCAGGTGTAAAAACCATAACAAAAAAGTTAAAATCAACGCGTTTTTAGATTTTGCCATTATTACTAATTAATATACTTGTCTTTTAACCAATGAAAAATATAAATTTTGTTAAAAAAACTAAATTTCATTTTTTTACACAGTTCATTAGAATGCATGTTCACAATTGAGGTGTGTGTAAAAAAACAGTATGTAAAAAGTCAAAATCGATACGTTTTTTTGCTTTGCCATTTTTTTTACCAAAATACGTGTGTTATAATCCATAAAAATTGGAAGTTTAGTGAAAATTTTAATTTTCACCACTAGAATTCATTATCACAATTGGGGTTGGTGCAAAAAACGGTACAAAAAAGTCAAATTCAACGTGTTTTTAGATTTTGTCACCTTTTGCTAAAATGCGTGTGTAATGACCCATGAAAAACAGAAATTTGGTAAAAAATCTAAATTTCACTTTTTTAACACCATTCACAAGTATGTATATTAACAATTGAGGTGGGTGAAGAAAATAGTAGGAAAAAGCCAAAATCAACACGTTTTTTGAAATTGCTATTTTTGACCAAAATATATGTGTTATAACCCGTGAAAAATTGAGATTTTGTGAAAATTTTAGGGTGTGTTTTGAAAGGGCATTCTATTCCATTTCTCATCTCATTCAAAATTAACATGTTTTTTTATATTCAATTCTCAAAACAAAAATTTCCAACTTCTCTAATCACAAAATGAAGACATTTTAGTTTTTTCAACATTATTTAATATTTTTTAGTTTTTTATTTGTTTAAGTTGATTGGTAGTGGTCGAAGGTAGACTATTGTCTCCGTTAAACCAAACAATTTAATAATAAAAATTCTTATTAAAACTTTATTTAATCAAATAATTCTTCTACAAAAACTAATAAAAATAAAATTTATCAATGCAAACACTTAATTATCAAAACAAAAATAACAATTTAATAACAAAAATTCTTATTTAAAATTTATTTAATCAAATAATTCTTCTACAAAAACTAATAAAAATAAAACTTATCAATCTAAATACTCAATTATGAAAACAAAATTATTTCTTTTGTAAAACGCAATCCGATATCTCATTTTTCGCAACTTTCAAAACAAAACAAAACAATTATCCAGACATACCCTTATACTTTTAGTATCACAACTTTCAAAACAAAACAAAACAAAACACTTATCCAGACATACCCTTATACTTTTAGTATAATTTGAGTTGTGTAGGCAGTTTCAGTTTTCATTTTTATACATTAAATAATGTTTAAGTGTAAACATCTTTCCTATTGATTAATAAAATGCTTATTTTAAAGAACAAAATATCAACGACTACCTACACAATTCGTTCCACTGTCCCTTGCCCTTCACCAAATCCTGAATCCAAAAGGGGGTTGAAAGTATGGAGCACAGTACAAAATGGAAACATAAACAAAAAGCTTTAAATCAGAACAAAAATGGAAATTTTCATTGAAAATGGAACTACCCATTTCTTATTTCCTAAAGAAATGCCTTCCCTTAGGGCTTAGTCATCCATCATGTTTGTTTATGTTTCCTATCCCCATCTTCCTTTGCTTGCCAACCTCTGAGAACTCTATGCTACAAGGGTTAAGGGAAGTGCACTAAGACATTTATAACCTAAAATGATGGAACATTAAAGATGCTAATACAACTAATTTTTTGAATATGATACATTAGCATCAAATCCCCATCACTCTACCCAGTTCGCAAGATATGCGAATACAAAGAGAATAATGGTTGCCTTTAATTAACATCCTGGTCACCTTGTTCCTTACATGAGAGCAGGACTCAAACCAGCAGAGGGTTGCAAACTGGCAGCATAGTCACGTGCCCACAAATTGTAGTGTATAATTTCCTCAAGGGATAGAAAGAGGACACCAGCTCTGCTTGATGCTTATCTCATGTTAGCTCCACAACTTTAAAGATGTCCAGAAAGACGATTCTAAAAGACAAAATGATCCATTAGCTATACGCCTGTAACCCAAGAAGCACACATATAATGGTTATTTGCAAATTCTAAACGCATCTATGACCAAACCAGAATCTGTTTTAGCCTTAACGCAAGCTAAGATCAAAATTTCAATTGCAGATTGGTTGAACGTCAAGACCCTCTACTATTTGTAGACACTTTTCTATGATCCTTGGTGACTATTGATTTTTGAACAGAAACTAGCAGTGAATGGTGAAGCCATAGCTAAGAAATAGAACCCTGCAGCAATCCACATAAATTCTATGTAAAGAAAAGATAGCAAGACGTACTTCTCATTGATGAACATTTCAACAGCTTTCTCATTTGTTGCACTGAGAACTCTAATCATGGTCCCTCCAGCTCGCTCAGCAGTATATGCCAAGTCCATTGATGGGTACTTAAGACATCAGGCGCTTTAAATGTCAGAGACCCCAAGCCTGGATCATAACATTCGAAGTTATCAGGTGGACAGAATTTAGCTGCTCAAAGATGTAAAACTTCAACGGCATACAGTATTAGAATATTTCAAAACTCAAAGAAGGGATCCATTGTTTAACAAATACATAATCTAAAAAGAAATGAAAATGTAATTACTTGCAAAGATCAAGGCGGGGCCAATTTATCTCAGAACAGTGAATTCTCTCTGGCCAGGACATAGTGTGGCAATATAAGATGAATCCTGCAATGGGAACAGAGAGGGAAAAAAGGTTTCATGCTATCAGAATCCAAATACTTAGTCTATGAATCATAAATAAGCTTATATGCAAAATTTTGAATTTTGCATCTCAGCAGCAATAATAAAGATGTCAGCCACTGAATGTATGATGGATTGTGGGAATAACAATTTCAATGTCATCATATTCAGCCCCATAAAGACAACGGGCCTGAATAACTTGAAGACCCTGCAAAGGAATCTCGTAACAAAATCATCCAAACTTGCTGCTTTTCCGCAATTGACTAAAAGGCTTTCAAAAGAAAATATGATCATGGTAAATAGAGAAAAATGCACCGAAAAGTAGAAAAATCACCTTATTGAATAGGGTGGCAGAATCCACTGTAATTTTCTTTCCCATGTTCCAGTTGGGATGTTTCAAAACGTATGCCACTTTAACATCTTTGAGCTTCTATGGCTGAAAACAGAGATCAATATATCATGATTTCAGATATACTCAAATTGAAACATGAACTTCAAGCAATCAGAAATCAAACTTGTGTATCTATTGCTGCTAGGCCACAATAAATCCCTCTGTCTGCATATTATCAATGGCCTAAATTCATCAAATTTAATAATTTTTTCTCTTCTGGGGCTGAAATCTTAACCTAATTCCAGCCCATCTACAGACTCAAGATTAAGAACCACAACGTTGAAATGTGGGATTGATAGTCATTACAAGAATTATTTAACCAATTAGGTCAAAACAGTATTTACTAGAACATGAATTGAACTAAAAACAAAGAAAAATCCCAAAAAAAGATGGAAACTTTACATACAGCAATATTGAATCAATCACCGAATTTGCCTCAATTCTTTGAGAGCTGTAACCAGAGGGAGCATCCCATGAATAATCGAATGGAAAATTGAAGTGAAATCAAATTTGTTGACGAGACGGCAAATGTACTATATGAAAGTAAAGCACAGAAATTTAAGAATCGAACCCAGGACAGGACCCAATTTAATTAATCATCCCACATTGAAACTTTTCACGCTAACTATACAATATATATTAGAAGCTTTTGTTTCATAAATAATGAGGTCGTGGTATGGAAACACATGTGGACCGTCCAACTCAAGTCCAGAAGCACACATATTACGGTCATTTGCAAATTCTAAACGCATCTTTGACCAAACCATAATCTACTTTTAGCCTTATCGCAAGCTAAGATCAAAATTTCAATTGCAGATTGGTTGAATTTTAAGACCCTCTACTATCTGTAGACGCTTTAAAAATATCCAATTTCTATGATCCCTGGTGACTATTGATTTTTGAAGAAACTAGCAGTGAGTGGTGAAGCCAAAACTAGGAAATAGAACCCTGTAGAAATCCACATAAATTGTACATAAACAAATGATAGCTAGACGTACTTATTGATGAACGTTTCAACAGCTTTCTCATTTGCTGCACTGAGAACTCTGGTTATGGTCCCTCATCCGGCTAGCCCGGCAGCATATGCCAGGTCCATTGATGGGTACTTGAAACTATCAGGCGCTTTAAATATCAGAGACCCAAGCCCGGATCATAACATTTGAAGTTATCAGGCGGACAGAATTTAGCATCTCAAAGATATAAAATTTCAACGCATACAGCTTTTGAGTATTTCAAAACTCAAAGAAAGGATCCATTTTTTAACAAATGCATAATCTCAAAAGAAATAAAAATGTAATTACTTGCAAAGATGAAGATGTGGCCAAGTTATCTCATAACAGTAAATTCTCTATGCATATCAGGCCATCCCAGTTGTGCCAATTAATATAAGATGAATACTACAATGGGAACAGAGTGGGAAAAAAGCTTTCATGCTATCAGATTCCAAATACTTAGTCAATCAATCATAAATAAGCTTATAAAGCAAAATTTTGCATTGTGCAACTTAGAAGCAAAGATGTTTGACATGAGGATTATACCTGTGTTTCAACCATTGAATCTATGAAGGATTGGGGGCGAATAACAATTACAAGGTCATCATATTCAGCCCCATAAAGATAATGGGGTTCAATAACTTGATGACCCTGCAAAGGAAAAGAATCTCGTAACAAAATCATCCAAACTTGCTGCATTTCCGCGATTGACCAAAAGGTTTACAAAAGAAAAGATCACCTTATTGAATAGGGTGGCTGAATCCACTGTAATTTTCTTTCCCATATTCCAGTTAGGATGCTTCAAAGCGTTATATACTTTAACATCTTTAAGATTTTCAACAGGCCAAGGAAATGTCTCTTCGTGCTTCTATGGCTGAAAATAGAGATCAATATATCATGATTCCAAATACACTCAAACTGAAACATGAACTTCATTCAATCAGAAATATCTACAAAGACATCTACTTATAAAGAGGGAAGGAAATGACCCAAAATCAAACGGGATAACGGGGACTCTTGCTGTGCATTAAGATCCTGTTAATTCATAAAGCATAAAAATGTCTTATAAATCAGAAACTTTAACATGGCTGGAAAATTTGCATCAACACAAGTAGAAGCCAAGATTTCATTCTTCCTTAGCAACACAAAAGCCCAACAATCTATAGCAGCAAGTTTTTGGTTTACAGGCACACAAACAAACACCCGCGTTATAGAAATGATCAGAAAGCACAATCAGATGGATATTATCGGTAAAAAGGAGGATTCATATTCATATTCATACTCATACATAGCAAACAAAAACGTGAAACTAAGAATGCATTCCAAAAATTCAAATTTTGCAAACCAACATCAAGCTAAGCCACAATGAATTCGGTGTCAATTATATAGTATTATGCATAGAAATTAACAAACTTTCAGCTCTAATCCCTCTGTCTGCACATTATCAATGGCCTAAATTCATCAAATCTAATAACTTTTTCTCTTCTGGGACTGAAATCTTAAGCTAATTCCAGCCCATCTACCAACTCAAGATTAAGAACCACAACGGTTGAAATGTGAGATTGACAGTGTTTACAAGAATTATTTAACCAATTAGGCCAAAACAGTATTTACCAGAATGAGAATTGAACTAAAAACAGAGAGAAAAATCCCATAAAAGATGGAAACTTTACATACAGGTATATTGAATAAATCACCAAATTTGCGTCCTTGTGTGGGAGATGAAGATTCTTTGAGGGCTGAAAACAGAGCACCCCATGAATAGTCTTGGCTTTTCAGAATGGAAAATTGAACCCAAATCGAATTTGTTGAGGAGACGATAAATGTACCGTAAGGTGTATTATTATAAACCCAGTGCCAGTAGAAATTTAAGAAGAATCGAACCAAAGACGGGACCCAATTTAATTAATTATCCCACATTGAAACGCTACACACTAATCATCCTAAATATATTACAATCTCCTTTTCTATACTGACCGTCCAAGTCAAGCCCAAATTACTACTTAAAGTCTGCAATACTGGGCCTAAGACCCCTCGTATTTGGGCCTTACAAGTTTTTGCAAGACATCGTAGTGTTGAACTTTGGATTATAACTACATAACCATACCATGCTTTTTTATCCATTTCAATATTTTTTTCTTCTTTGAAAAGGAGTAGTGATAGTAACATTTCATCTAATTTTAAATTTGTGCAAATGATTAATAATGAACACTATGCCGTTTTATAATTTTAACATTTTCCCTATTTTTTCTTTTCTAATATTAATTTTCTTTTTATTTTAATTGGAGTAGGCTTATTAACATTTCATCTATTTTAAATTTTTGCATATGATTAATAATGATCGTTATATCATTTATGTCTACATTGTTATTTCATAAGGATATCTTTTTTAGAAGAATGATAAAAATTAACATGTTTAAAATTTCAATAATTTAAATACTTCTACTTATGATTAATGTGATTTTAACATTATTATTATTATTATTTACTTAGTTTTGAATATCTTATTCTTAATGAATTCATAGAATCAAACTAGAAATAGAATATTGACAGGTGTATCGTGTACATCAATTTTAACCCTAAACTAATGTAGAAGAAGTGAGCAGGGTATCGTATCCACAGGGAAGGGGATGGTTTCACGAATTCATGTATTTATCTGCTGATTGTTACAAGAAAGAGATAACAAGAAATTGAGTGCTAACTAATCAGAACCGAGAACTAGGTAATAATGCAAACAATAAGAACAATAAGTGTTGTATAAAATCAAGTGACGAGAACGATGTCCTAAGGTTTAGGTGCCGGATGATTGCACTAACAGACTATTTAAGTGCACTGCAACTGCCTCACAAAACAAACAGAGAGGAGATAAAATTGCCTAGGAACATAGAATACCATCAGCATGGCGACCGCATGTTATCCAACACTCTCTGTCACCACTCTCTCCCATGGCGAGGCCAAGAGTGATGGTTGAAAACCCGTAACATCTCAATTGCCCAAGACTAGCTACTCTAGCATGAAAATCCTGAGGTTTTCCCATGGCAAAGGCCTAACCTAGGTTCGTTTACCTTCACTAGCCTGAGGAAGTCTCCCCTCACTCTATTCTAAGGACTCAATGAACTTCCACAGAATGGCGACCGCATCTCCATTCATGAACAGGTAAAACGAGTGAGAAGACTCAATTTTCATAGTTAGATTCTCATTTCATGCATTCTTTACTCCTAAATGTGATTCTATTCCCGACTTAGCATGGCGACCACAATCGAGGTAAAAATCAGTCAATAAGAGCATGAATACATAAAACTTAACAAAATTCAAGAGTTAATTTCAAGTACGATCTCAATTTTCACGAATTGTTTCAATTGCAAGGCATTGCGTAATCTAATTGCACAATCATCCTGTCTCAACCCTAAGACATCACAGATTTAGCCACAAAACGACATTCTCATATCACAGATTTATTGAAAAATATACAATAACAAATTTATTCTAACTTTCAATAAACTATAAGTCATTATCGTCATTATTATCTTCTTTGATGGTGTTGTGGTGATGTATTTACATTTGCTATTCGTATCAATCACTAATGCTAATTGGTTGGGATAAACTTGAATTAAAACTATTCATAATATAATTTTAGTTGTAAAAATATAAAAAACATAAGAGAATTGAAAGAATAGTTGAATGATTATAATTGAAATAGTATGATATAATAATAGAATTAGAATAATAATTAGTGTTGAATTAATATACAAAGTTTTGAACAAAAAGAAAGAGGATAATTATGAAGGATTCAAGAATTTAAAAAGATAATTATTTAATAAAAATGGAGAGGGGTGGGGTATTTATAAATTTTAGAAAATGAAACATATTAGATACATAAAATAAATGATACATGAAACATATATTGTTATCCTTAAGATTGTCATACGTGTTTCTGTGTGTGTGTGTGTATATGTGTGTGTGTGTGTATATAATTATAAGATTATTTAAGAGTATTCATATGCTTGAAAGAGTATTTTATGTATTTTGGTTTTCTATTTTTTATTTTTTTGGGCGGTTTGAAAAACAATTTCAATTCAAAATAATTTGAGAATTGTAACAAAACCTTCAAAAAATATTTCATTTACAATTACAAATAGTCTCTTGATGATTTCGATTCTAAAAATTAGAATTGTCTGTCTGATTATATATTTAGAACCAAATTGTATCTTCCATTAATTACCACTTCGATTACATAATGTTACATGGCAACATTTTCCATTTTATTGTTGAAATGGATAAACCTAATTTTATAGTATATATATTTCTCACCTATTTAGTTTTTATTTAGGGTCTTTAGAACATAAGCATATTATTCATTGTAGATATTATAAATGAATTTAGATATCTAACAAAATAAATCTCCTATTGGATCCTTTTCATTTTCTTGAAAATATCATAACCAGATCATGCCTTTTTATGATCTTAACATTAAATAAAATTTTATTTATTTTTCTTTTCCAATGCTAAACTTTTTGTCCATTATGAAACTTAATATTTATCTTTTAAATTTTTGCTTAAGTTCAGTAATTTTAGAAAATTTTAAGATAATATTATACCTAAAAATGAGATTAATTAATAGAGTTTAAGATTCAGAATAGTGGATGTTCATTTAACAAAGTTGTGTTTAAATTTTACACTTAATGCATGGTGTTAATAAAAAAAATTAATATTAATAAAAAAAATTCAAAAATAAAGGTTGAATTTCATGGAATAACCAATATTATATCAATTTTGGTGGATGAGTGGCTAAATAAAAAAAATGATTAGTTATTGAAATTATACCATTCGTATAGTGTTGTGTGGCATTGCAATACAGAACAAATATTAACTACGAAGCATTTTTAGTATATATGCCGCCAATGGATCTCTATTACTTTTTGTAACATTATAAGATTTTGACATGTGACAAGTGTATCACTAAACACTTGATAAAGTTTTAGTTTAATTTTTAAAAATTAGATAATTAATTAAAAGAACACGTATCACATGTACACACAGTGATACTCCAAGTGATACAGAAGATCCAAAGTCATATATGGCTCAGGAAGGAATCATTCAAGATAAAATGGATTTATAGACAGCTTTCCTCTAAGTGTAAGGAAATTAATGAATCAAAACCTATTAGTTTGGCCCATGAACAAAAGGATTGTTGGGCATGGTAGGTTAATATCGTTTTGGTATGACAATTGACATCTAGTTGGTCCTTTGTAGGTGTGTTCAATATTCGAGTTAAACCGAATATCCGACCGAATTCGAATCCATCGAACTCGAATTATTCGAATTCGAATTCGTTTAAGGTAATCCAAATTTGAATTTCTATTAATAGTTTAGTTTTCGAGTTTAGTTTTCAATTCGAAAACCAAAACGAAAACCGAATTCATATATTAAAAATATATATTAATATAAAATATTTTATAAAATATATAATATTTAACTAAATTATTGTTTTGAATCCTAAATTTTGATATAATTTGATAATTTGATTTAATTTAACACTAAATTTGAGTCCAGTTTCTTTGCGTGAATTTGGTTAATTCGAATGAAGATTTGATTTTTAAATTCAAATATCATTTTTGGTTTATTCGAATTCAATTCGAATTCTAACCTAAAACCGAATTCGAATTCAATTCAAATTGGTTTGGTTTTCGAATTTGAGTTTAGAGATGTTCAAACCGAACAAACCGAATCGAATAACTCGAATAACCCGAAAATCGAACCGATGAACACCCTGTCAACTCCTTTTTGCCAATCCTACCTTGCAAAAATGATTGAGGAAGATACATAGAAATGGCCAGTGGGAAGTAACTCAATCTGCTAAGCCAATTATGCAGCCACAACAATTTTGGAGAGATGATTGCATTAGATGACTTCTTTTGTTTATGGGCATTTTTCATTCAATCAGCTGTTAGGATAGCTAAAGGAGTGAAACCATGAGTATATTGGCATGGCTTGATCTTGCATAAGAATACTTATCAATGCAAACACTCAATTTTTAAAACAAAATTATGCCTTTTTTTAAAAAAAAACGCAATCTGAAACCTCATTTTTTACAATTCTCAAAACAAAACGCATATCCAAACAAACCATCAAATTTCAACTTTTCTAACAATATTCGCTCGAATGCATGTCCACAATCAAAGCTTAGTAAAAAATATCACAAAAAAGTCAAAATAAATGTGTGTTTAGATTTTGTCATTTTTAGCTAAAATATGTGTGTTATAACCATGAAAAATGAAAATTTGGTGAAAATTTTATATTTCTCCTTTTACACCGTTCATTAGAATGCATGTTCACAATTGAGGTGTGTGTAAAAAATAGTACAAAAAAAGCGAAAATCAACACTTTTTTTTAGTTTGCTAATTTTGACCAAAATATGTGTGTTATAACCTATGAATAATAGAACTTTGGTGAAAATTTTAATCTTCACTATTTTGGACAATATTGATTCGAATGCATATTCCCAATCGATGCGGGTGTAAAAATAATTACAAAAAGTCAAAATCAACACGTTTTTAGATTTTACTATTTTTAGCTTAAATCTGTGCGTTATAACCCTTAAAAAATGGAAATTTGTTGAAAATTTTAAATTTCCCTTTTTGGGAAAATTGCAAAAAAATGTCCCTTACATTTGCTTGAAAAACGTTTTTCGTCCCTAACATTTCAATGATGCAAATTCATCCCTCACATTTGGCTGAAAAATATTTTTCATCCCTAACATTTCATATGATGCAAATTCGTCCATCTCGTTAAAAAAGTTTATCAAATTGGTCATTCCATCCATTCATGTACATCTTTTAACAAAAAGAGGTCACGTGCTTGTCTTGTGATAATTTTTCACAGACAAATTTGGAATCACAATTCGTTCCCTTAATTTTTCAGTCAACAACTACGTTTTTAGTTCTTGAAAAATTGTCATAGGATAAACACGTGACCTCTTTATACATGTTGAAAATAATGTACGTGAATGGATAGAAGTACCAATTTGGTATACTATATTAACGTCAGGGACGAATTTACATCATTTGAAATATTAGGGACGAAATTTTTTTAAAGCAAATGTGAGGGACGAATTTGCATAATTTGAAATGTTAGGGATGAAAAAAGTTTTTCTATAATATATGAGGGACATTTTTTGCATTTTTTCCTCACCTTTTTGACACCGTTCACAAGTATGCATGTTCACAATTTAGGTGGGTGAAAAAATAGTAGGGAAAAAGTCAAAATCAACACGTGTCTTGACTATGCCATTTTTTTCAAAAATATGTGTGTTATAATCCATAAAAAATAGAGGTGTGGTTAAAATTTAAATTTTCACTTTTATTGAAAATATTCACTAGAATGTATGTTCACAATGGGGTGGATGCAAAAATAGGTACAAAAAAGTTAAAATCAAAACATTTTTGGATTTTGCCATTTTTTTTGCTAAAATACGTGTATTTTAGCCAATAAAAAATGAAAATTTAGTAAAAAAAATTTAAATTTCACTTTTTTATACCGTTCATTAAGATTCATATTCACAATTGAGGTGAGTGAAAAAACAATGAGGAAAATGAAAAAATCAACACATTTATTGACTTTGCCATTTTTGACAAAAATACATTTGTTATAACCCGTGAAAAATAGAGATGTGATAAAAAAATTTAAAATTTCACATTTTTCCTGACAATATTTATTGGAATGAATGTTCACAATCGAGTAAATAAGGTTTTTGACAAAATAACACTATATTAGGACAAAATTAGGATTGAAAAGTAACTTTCGACAAAAAAACATACCGTTTTGAGGACAAAAACGGCTGATCGTACGAAAGATGGATGAGAATGCCCCCGTACGGTGCTATTTTACGACTTGAGTTTTTTTGGTGCAAAAGTTCGATTTTAAGTTGAAAAACAGCAGTTTTGCAAAAGACGATACTAAATCTCACTTATAGGCACATTTTTTTTAATTTTTTCTTTTATTGCCGAAAAACAATTTTTCCACTTAAAAATGCTATTTTCAAAAAAACACAAGATTTTCGGCAAAATAACATCATATTAAGCTAGCTTTAAGATGGAGAAGTAACGTTCGATAAGAAAAACACTGTTTTGAGCAAAAAAATGGCAGACAGTACGAAAGATGGACGAAAACGCCTCCGTATGGTGCAGTTTTGCGACTTGAGTTTTTTGGCCCAAAAGTGTGGTTTTAAGTTGAAAGTTTTTCATTTACTCAATTTACTTTCTCTCTATAAAATAAACGCTCTCCCTTCTCTCTATAGTTTATACTAACAATTCTAACACATTAGCTAACTAAGACATATAACGGTAAAATAGCCACCACTCTTCCACTCTAATAGTTACCTTTAACCCATCCCTACCCAAAATACAAGACCAGCTGACTACCCTTTCTGCCCAAACTGTAAGATCTGAGTGAAATCATCACCTATACATTTCTAAGATCTGATACAGATTGCCTTACTTTTTTTTTTATCAAAACCATACTTTTATTGAAATTGAGCAAAAGTCGGTGCTGGATATACCCTACCACACCGCTACAGATTGCCTTACTTTACCAAGTACAATAAGCTGAAATCTATCAGAACTCCAGATCCGTCGTTCTGATGGCGGATCACAACCCCAAACCTCCAGATCTGCCTATGAAATCGTTTAGGAAAGCTTTGGGATCACCAACCAACAGGTCAAAAGAGATCTCGATCTCATTATCAGTGTTTGCAGACAATGTGCCTCCACTCTCAACCTACAAAGGCGAACCAGCTCTTTTGATCAGCTTGAAAGAAGAGGAAGCTTTGGTAGAAAGATTGCAGCTAACTCTGGTAGGCAAATTCTCCTAGGGAAGGCCACAAATGGCAACACTAAGAAATGAGATTCTTACGGTAGCTTTCAAGAGTGAAGTTCATACTAGGCTGCTTGATCAGAGGCACATGCTATTCAAGTTTGATTTGGAAGAAGACTTCCAAAGAATGTGGTTGAGATCAACTTGGAGCTTTGTTGGATTCCAAGCTAGGATCTTCAGGTGGACAAGAGAGTTCAATCCAGACTCTGAGCCTTCAATTGCCCTAGTTTGTGTCAGATTCCCTCTTCTCCCTCTTCATTTGTTTGCTAAAGACAAGCTCTTTGCCTTGGCTTCCTGCATTGGGAAACCTTTAAAGACAAATTTGGCTACAGCTTCAGCTGAATTCCTGCTCAAACCCAGTGAAGCCCGTGTGTGTATGGAAATGGATGTGCTTCAGGATCCACCGAAACGAATTTGGATAGGAAGCAAGGAGCATGGGTACTGGCAACTGTTGGAACTTGAAAATAGACCTATATAATGCAAGAAGATGGGGCATCGTCAAGAGCAATGCAACCCTATAAGGCCAAAATTTAAACCTATATTGAAGCCTCTAATTCATTCAAAGGTCTAGAAAGAGTGGATTCCTGTGCAGAACACAAGGAAAATCAGACAAATGAATGCACAAACCAGATGCAATTACAGAAGGAAAATGTAGAAATAGACAAAGGGAAATGCATCATAAGTACAATGCATTTTCTAAATGAAGATATGGAAATAATAGAAATGCCTGAGCCCTCAAGAAAAGAATCCCCAGAACTACAAAATACAGAGTGTAGGGATGGTCAGAGATCTCCAATGGAAGGTGAAGAGGAAGCTACACCTCAGAAGCAAAATCAGACCCCAAAGTGTAAGGAGGTATTACAAGTGGAAGAAGAAAAATGAGACACTAATCTAGCTATCCCTGAAGAAAATCAGGTGGACATTTGCATATATAACTCAGAATCTGATAGCTCAATTAGAAAGTGAAATCTCTTAATTGCATACAGGGGCCATTATCTGAAGGTGACACAGAAGGATTAGAAGACAGGATCAAAGATTATGAGGAGTATGCTGTATTGGAAGAACAACTTCATAAGGAGAAGAACTGGCTATCAAATTGTTTGAACTCTTAAACTCTACAAATACTCCTAGTTTTAGGTTCTTTATTTTAGAATAGGAGTCTTTTGTGTCTTGGAATGTAAAGGAGTATTACTCCTCGCTTATGGCTTTCATTTTGTATCGGGGTATTGGGTATATCCGGCCCCGTATATTGTGTTTATGTTAATAATAATGCTGCCTTTAAAAAAAACTTCATAAGGAGAAGAAAAGAAAAGAGAGGAGACTGAGGTAAAACAAAGAAAAGACTGAAAGATTTTGAGCAAAGTTCCCATCAGATAGATTACTAAGAAGCCAGGAACCAGGTTATCTGTCCCAAGAACCTGTGTAAAATGATTAAGCTACTTAATTGGAACATCAGAAGTGTTTTTTAAAATAGCAAACTTTAGAAAATTCAAGAAAATTATAAAATCTAGGAATATTAATTTTGTAGCTTTAGTTGAACCTTATGCTAATAAAAACAAAATTCAGAAGTTGATGCATAAATTGAACCTATATAACTACATATCTAATGAGAGTAGATATTTATGGATATTATATCATAGTCATTTTACCTGTCACACTCTTGAGATCACTAGTCAACACATCACTGACCAAGTTGAACACCCTAAAATGGTGGATTCTTACATTATTTCATGTATATATGCTAAATGCTCTGCTAACGAGAGGAGGGAATTATGGCAATCCTTGTCTAAGTTTAATTCCTACCAATTGCCCTGGTTGGCCTTGGGTGACTTGAACCGTATTTTACATAAGGAGGAGACGAAAAGTGGAAAACAGTTCCAAATAAAAGATGTAGAAGAACTAATTGAGTTAGTGAACACTGAAAACCTGTCTGAAACTAGTTCATTAGGGAGGTAAGTTTACCTGGTGCAATAATAGGTTAGGCAAGGCTAGAATTTGGAAAAAATTAGATAGAGCCATAGCAAATAATAGGTGGGTAAATGCTTAATGGGACTCTAACATTATGCTCCTTAGTAGAAGCACCTCGAATCAGTCTCCATTGGTAATGGAGATGAAGCTAAAAACTAAGAATATTATGAGCTTTGGATTCCAAAGTTTCTGGGTGACTCATGAGAGCTTCCAGGACATTGTCAAAGTAGCTTGGTTAACTAATGTGAGTGGTAACCCTACTAGGATTTTAGTGGAAAAAACTAAAATGCGCTAGGGTGGTTATGAAAAATTGGAATAGGGAGAAGTTTGGTAATATTTTTAGTAAAGTGGAGGAAGCTGAAAAAGAGATGAAACGATTAGAGGACCTAGATAGCACCAATCCTGTGTCTAGAGAGGAATTGAAAAATGAAGAAACTAATCTAAATTTTGCACGTAGCTGTGAGGAGCAATTCTGGGCTCAAAAGACACAATCAAAGTGGTTGGGTGAGGGGGATAAAAACACTTCTTACTTCCATGCCTGTGTTAAGCAATAACATGCTAAAAATCATATACACAAAATCAGAGATAGTGAGGGACAATTGCTAGAAACTGAATTGGAAATAGGAACTGAAGCTGAGGCACGCTATAGAAAAGTCTTCACAGCTAGCCCTACTAGCCCCTCATTAAAGGCACACCTTATTCCAAAAATCTTGAAGGAGAAAGATAGAGTACTACTAACTTCCAAACCCTCTTTGGAAGAACTTAAGGAGGTTGTCTTCTCCTAAGCAAACATAGTGCATCTGGGCCTGATGGTCTTAATGGCATGTTTTTCCACCATACTTGGGACATTATTAAAGGGGAATTGTTGGAGGCAGTTACCTACTTTATAAAATGGGGAAGCCTCCCAAAAGCTATGACTTCTACATCTATTATTTAAATTCCCAAAACTAGCAATCCAGCTAGCTTCTCACAATTTAGACCTATCAGCTTATGCAATTTTGTTAACAAGATTTTCTCAAAACTTCTAGCAAGCAGGCTGTCACCTCTGTTGTATAAAGTTATAAGTGAGAATCAAAGTGGCTTCATAAAGGGTAGACAAATTACAGATCATTATTTTCTAGCCCAAGAACTAATGACCACCTTACCATACAGGAGGAAAATAGAAAATATATCCTTAAAACTAGACATGAAAAATGCTTATGACAGAGTTCACTAGCCATTTATGCTCCAAATTATGAGACTAATAGGGTTTGGTGAAATGTGGATAGATATAATTTGGAGGCTGGTGTCCAAAACTTGGTTCTCAATACTAATTAATGGCTCTCCCAAAGGACATTTTAAATCTTCAAGGGGGCTGAGACAAGGGGATCCTATCTCCCCTCTCCTCTTCGTTATAGGGGTAGAATACCTATCTAGAGATTTAAACAGTTTGTTAGGTCAAAAGGATGTCCCACAATTCTGCCTGCCAAGATCATGTCCTTCAATTAACTACCTAGCCTATGCAGATGATATAATCATCTTCGATTCTGCCCATCCTAAAGCCTTAAAACTGTTGATGAATACACTAAATCACTATGAGAAGGTTTCAAGACAAAAATAAGCCCCTAGAATAGTTGTTTCATAGCTCATAAAAATATGAGAAGAGAAGGGAAGCATAGAGTATGAAAAATAACAAAATTCCCTCAAGAGGAGCTGCCAATAAACTATCTGGGCCTCCCCTTACACTATAAAAGAATCTAGGCAACACATTTCTCTAGCTTAGCTAAAAATATCACCTCCAAAATTAGTTCATGGAAAGCTAATATGTTGTCAATGGGAGGGAAGATTATTCTAATTCAATCTTTTCTATCCCTAATTCCCCTTTACACAATCATGGCCATAAATCTTCCTAAAAATAGTCCAAAACCATATTGAATCAACATTGGCTCAATTTCTGTGGAACAAAGCTGATAATACACACAAATATCACTGGATAAAATAGAAGGATCTATGCAACCCTAAAGGGGAAAGAGGATTAGGATTTAGAAACTTAGAGGAATTTATTCAAGCTCAAACTACCAAATTATGGTGGAGGTTTTAGACAAAATGGTACACTGTGGGCAAGATACCTCCATGCTTGATATTGTCACAACTCTCATCCCACTGATACCCTACCCTTTAGGGGAGACTCTCTAGTGTGGATTAGGAAACTAGAAATATCAAAATCTACTGAGAATCATATTACCTTTACACTCAATAGAGGAAATTGTGATTTTTGGCAAGACAACTGGCTGAATATTGGCTCATTAACATCATTAACTGGCATAAAAGGAAATGAAAAAGTATGTAAATACTATGATGAGAAAAGATGGACTATTACTGCCTTACAAGCTGTTATCCCCAGGATATGGGTTCAAAGGATCAGAGAAATTCCTATACACCAAAAGGAAATATAGGATAAACCTAACTGGACCTTGAATGAAAATGGAAGGTTCACTTCATCATCAGCATTCCAAAAAACTAGGTCCCATAAACCAATATCAGATCTAAACAAATACATTTGGGACCCTACTTTGCCTATTAAAATATCCATTTTTATGATGAGAATGTAGCTACATAAACTCCCTATTGGCAGTAACCTCCACAGGTTCAAAGTACATGGGCCATTTGTATGCCCATTGTGCTGCCAAGATAGGGAAACACCAAACCATTTGTTCACTGAATACAGGTTTGTACAAAAGTTGTGGAGGACTTTTGGAGCTGAGGTGGGATGACCTTTTCTACATCCACAGCTACAATGCTTCTGAATTGGTGGAAGAAGAAACACCAAAGTTATTATCTAAACTTCATTAGGAAAATTATCCCATCTATAATATGCTGGGAAATTTGTAAATCGAGAAACATGGCCTTATTTGAGAATTTACACCCAAATCTGAAAAGCTCTATCTTGCATATCTTCAAGGACATCAAGCTGATTATAGAGGTGGAGATAGGGGAAAGATACATAAACCAATGGGAATACTTTTGGGCAGAAATTGAAACAAAAATAAGGAAATCTTCACTGAAAATCTTCAAGTGGCATCCTCCTGACAAGGGAAGCCTCAAATTAAATGTTGCCGCTACATAGGAGCTGGCCAAGGAAAGGAAGCAGGACTTATTAGAAATTATAAGGGAGAGGTAATCTTTTGGTTTATTTTAAATGATTTTCCTGATAATTATGACTCTACAGTTTAGGTGCAATTACTACTACATATGATGATCTGAAGATGTGTATACAAAGGGACATAATTGTGAAGAGCTTGGAAACAAAATACTAAGACATGTATGATCCTTTGCAAGATCAAAAGGCACATAAATGGAGACTCACTCTACTTAAGCCCAACAAGAGGAAATTCAGAAGTGCCCATCCATTACTACAGTTGCCAAAGAAGAAAATCTACCAGCCAGGTGGTTAGCTCTAAATGGAAAGCATGTCATGGATGTGCTTCCTAAAGAATTGATTAGAATAATCACCATGGATAGACTTCAAATCCTAAAGCTGAAAAGGGTAAGAGATTTAGGGAAAGGTAAAACATGATGTTACACCTTGCTGGCCCTTGTCTATTAAAGTTAGGATAGGCTTGCCAAAAGAACACAACTATAGAAATAAGGTAAAATAAAGGCCCCTGCTTGCTGATGTTAGAGTAGGTTGCCACTTGGTAAATTCTAAGGTAGGAGTGTAAGTTCAAGATTGGTTTATGCATTGGACCATGTCTATTGATGTTAGGATATGTTTGCTTAAAACTGCACAATCTTTTGAGGAGAACAAGTTTGAGTGAACTGATTGATTGTCTGAGAAGTGGACCTTTATGGCTCATAACTATGAATCCTGTCTCTGCTTGATGATGAGTAGAGTACATTGCCAAAGCATGAGGATTACTAAAAACAGTGGTATATACTTCGCTGGATCCTGATGATATTGAAGTTACAAGCCTAAAGATACCACATCAGAACGCAATATCTAAAGCTGCCACCTCTCAAGAACTTGGTTGTATAGTCGATCATGGCCTATCCAATTTCTTGGGATCTTTTGTCACTCCTGGTGGTAAAAGACGTTTTTTGTGAATGTAAGATAGAATTTAGATCCTGATTGCTAACATTGAGCTATAATGTAAATGGAGAAGTCCTCCATGTTTAAGTTTTTGTAACCCTCCGTGAGCATTATCCCAATTTGCATAATTTTTATACTTATATTTATATTTTAGTCGTTAATATTTTAATAAATTCTACTTTAGACCATTTATGTTTATGTTTTAATGCTTAATTTTATGGTAAATTATTATTTAACTTTACCAAATTTTAAAAAATTACAAAGAAATCTTATATATATTTTTAAAATTATAAAAATAAAAAAAAATTGAGTTCAAATTCATTTCTCGAAGTCGACTTTGAGCTAAAAATGTGTTTGATTGAACTCGAGCCAAGTTTGAATACATTACTAATATATTCGAACTCTACTAGACTTGATTACACCACTAACATTTCTCTATTACCTACAACCATTACTCGCAACTTTGCTTAAAAGATATTCATTATTGTAAAATCTTTTTATTGTCAAGTCAAATGTGGTATATCCATTATGTCTAGATCGTTGAAAAAAAAGGAACAAACAATACATCTCTAAATGTCCCAAGTGAATAACAAGTGCATCCATCATGTCTAGTACACTAGAAAAAAGAATAAACATATGTGAGGCTGTTATATGCAAAAAAAAAATAATAAATAGTCAAATTAACATAACATTCCATAGGCTACCATATGCAAACAAAACAAAATCACAAATTATTAATAGAATATTCCATAATTGAGTATCCATCATGCCTAGAGCTTTGAAAGGAAGCCTAGAATTAGTGTGAATATAAGTACGAATGCAGCCAACGAAGAAAGAACAGACGCATACGTAAGGCAATCATGAACACGACGTTTAGTAAACCTGAAATACACATGGAGCAAAGCCCCAGTGTTTGTAAGAAAAGCAAGCAACACAAAAATGTCAAGAGCAGCCACCCATGCATTAAGTTCCATGGGAGTTTGCAGCAAGGCAAATACTGCCCCAACTATAGAACTTGCCACTAATCCATTCCATGCAAAGAAAGACAACTCTTTGCATATAGCTAAGTTCACCTAATCCTCTGCATCAGTTGGAATACCTTGGCCTATATAGGAAGTGATGATGGATGAAGTCGAAGTGTTGCTACGCCTTCAAGGCAGAAGTGCCATTATGAGAAAATTTTGAAATCCTCGACCACAGAGTTCTCTGTGTTGATTGCCCAGTCTCCTGACCTACTGCAGGTGTTGTCGCTAACAGCGTTTGCCCCAATAGGTTGTCTATCATTGTTCTATCGGGGTCATCGACATCATTGTAAAAATTTTTTCTAAAAAAGTTATATATATTTCTATTGTTTCAAATCTCTATATTGAAGTCTGGACCTTTTTTAAATTCATAGTTTGAAAACTACAAAAGAATTTCTTTCTTTGATAATCCCACTCTGCTTACTTCTAACCCTAAGAATTCCTTATGTTATTTGACCTTTCTACATTTTTTACCACTCTTCGTTGCCACTGTCACTTGCCAACCTCTTATGGCACACTTCACCATCGGTGGATTTACATGATTAGTTTTTATACAACAATTGAAAAGATTGGTCCATCTATGGTGTATATTTAGGTGGAAGGTAGTTTTAATGGATCAGGATTTATTATTGATTCTAGTCTGGAGTGGCTGAATGCTCTAACCTATCTACATGTTGTAGGTTGTAATGAGTGATTTCCAGCCAAAAAGTATGTCGTGTTTACTTCTTGCTAAAAACAAATCCCAACTTTACTTGCATAGAAAATGTGAGTAAGGGTTGAATCCCACAGGGATGGTGCAGTACCTCATGGATAATGTGAAAAGATTTGTATACAATAAACAAGAAGATGAAATACGTAAGAAATAAAATTGAATGTTCCTTTGCTTCTTAATGTGCTTACTAGAAATTTGAATGTCCCAAAGGCTTTTAAATTCCTAAACTTCTAAACCACAAGACAAGACTTCTTTTTGGTGGTTCAAGATATGTAGACTCCCTCTATTCAAGCTCGATCAATGGTCAGATTCATAAGAAGTTGCAACGCTTAAAGGTTTCTTTTGATTATTTGGAACCAGACCATAGCCAGAAATATTTTCTCTCGGGTGGCAAAGGCGGAGAAGATGGTACAACAAGATGAAATATCCTTAGAGAATGTGGATAATATTAATTGATTCCACGAGACATCTCAACTGAGGACATGCAATGCTCCATCTTGCTCTTTGAGAGAAATCTAGGCGGTATTGGAAGAGATTGATATTGCAAGTGCATCAGGTTTAAATGGCTTTTCTAGTAAGTTATTCAAGGTGGCGTGGGAGATTATTAAGAGGGACATGTTTTATGCTATTATAGAGTTTTTTTTGTGGTGGGGTACCTCGGGGTGTTACATCAATATTACTTGTCCTAATCCCTAGGTGTTAAAATTCTTAGAGCTTCGCAAAATTTAGACCAATTAGTCTTTGTAAAGTCTTTAACAAGATCATTATGAAGATATTGGCAAACAGGCAAGGGAGATTCCTTCCTCTCTTGGTCTCAAGTCAACAGAGTGCTTTCATGAAAGGTCAAGCGATCTCAGATATATATTACTGGCTTTCGTGACAAAGGCTTACGACAGGGTTTCGTGGGTATTTCTATGTTGTATGCTTTGGCGGTTTGGCACTCGAGAAAGATAGATCGACATGGTCTAGAGATGCATTTAAAATTGTTGTTCCTCTGTGATGGTTAATAGATGCTCATCTAGTTTTTCCCCATTTTCTCACAGATTAAGACAAGGGGACCCTTTTTTCTCAAGCTTATTTATTTCGGTGACAAAATATTTAACAAGGCTTTTAAACAACCTGTTGGCCAAGGATTCGTTCACCCTTTTTAGGTGACCCATACATTTGATGCATATCACATATCTTGCATATGTGGATGACATTCTCATATTTACCGTGGAGGATAGGGTTTTTTGGTCATGTATGCGAGGTGTTCTCCATGATTATAAGGTGATTTCAAGGAAAAGGGTGAATCCTTTGAAGCGCAGCTTTTATGTGGGATCTAACTTTTTAGTGATGGTTAAGAGGCTGGTTTCCAGGAAGACAGGATACCCTCAAGCTTTGTTGCTATTTACATACCTTGGTTTCCTGATATACTTTGGCAGGAAATGGATTTCTTTCTTTCAATTACTTTTATCTAAAATTTAAAAGCAAATCTTGGGATGGCAGCATAAATTTCTTTCCTTCGGGGGTAAGATTGTGATGGTTAAACATGTTCTTGCATTTTTACAAACTTATATCCTAGAAGTGTCCCATCCACCGAAGCTAATTTTACAACAAATGACAAGGTTGTTGGCCAAATGTTTTTTGGCTGGATCGGATTAGAAAAGAGAAAGCATTTAATTGCCTAGAGATCCCTTTCTCGACCTTTTGATGAAGATGGGGTGGGTTTTTGTGATATAAAAGATATTGCAAATGCTTTTGCGGTAAAGCTCTAGTGGCCATTCAGGAGCAAGAGTTCGCTTTGGGTGGAGTATATGCATGCTAGATATTGTTACATTGAACATTGAAAAATGGTTGTCCTGTCACATATGTCCTCACATGTTTGGCATATAATGGTTTCAACTTGAGACTTTTGTGTACAATCTATAGGTTGGCATGTCAAGGATGGCTCATGATAAGTCAGTTTATACTGACTTAATATTGTTAGTTTTCGATTGGCTTTTAAGGATTTTGATACACTTTATGTAGAAAGATTGTTAAAATTGGTGTGATTGTGTAGAGAATGATGTAAAGCATTATATGATTAAAAGCAACTAGAAACGGTAACATATGATGTTGATTTTGATGTTGTTGTTGTGGAGGTTAATAACAATTTGATGAGGCATTGTTGTGACTTATGAGTATGTGAAGTTATGTGTGATGTGTGTGACGAGTTTCTGTGAAAATTGTTTGAGATGTGGGTTAAGTAGAAGAGGAGCTTGGACTGTGTGCATGAAATTGGGTTATAGCATGCACACACTTGCACCGGTCGTCGCATGAGCTTGCACGAAGAGTGCCCACACGCACTCAAGGCCTCGCCACTCCTTCGCACACATGCATGCATCGCCACATAAGCACGTGCGGCAACCTCACAGAGATCTCGCACCAGCCGCGCGCACATGCGCCCGGCGACCTCGCATCATTCACGCATGGCCGCACTGGCGTGTGCGGCGACCTCGCACTTGTCGCGCGCGCTCCGTGCAGCGACCTTGCATTCTTAGCACAACAACTCCAAACTTATTTTCAGCACACTTCACAGATTAATTTACAACACTCTACACTCTTCACGGATTTCACAACGCACATTCACAACACTCTTCATTCTCATTGCTCAAAGATCACAACACATTTCACAACACTCATAACAATTTTCACTCTTATTTCACAACACTTTTCACAACACTCACAACACTCTTCACACACTTTGTGGCACTTTCAGAAGCACAAACCCACACTTACACTGCGACGTATCGTGGAGATGCATCGTCATATGATCACTTCACACTACGAGTCGCCCTTGGAGGACTGAACACTGTGACGCATCATCAAGATGCGTCACCGTGAGGGAGCTTTGTACTGCGACGCATCGTGACGATGCATTGAAGTTGGAAAAAATAACTTGGCCATCTGAATTTTGTTTAAGTGTTGGGGGTTTTGTTTTGTGCAGAGGTTTGTGAAGACGTGACCGGTGTAGGCTCGGAGGCGTGGAATACACTGTGTCGGCATGAAGAAATTTTGCCTGAATGCGTGAAGATGGAAGTTTAAGCTGAATTGGAGTTAATGATAAGGATTGTGAAAGCTGGTTTTCTGCAGGCTCGGAAGCCTACTGAAGGTAGTGGAAGCGTGATCCATGACGGCCGTGGGATTGTTGCTTTGCACGAGCTGATTTTTAGACTTATCCTATATTACAGTGGCATTTTTTAATATTTTAGTCCATCTTCGTTTACGTACTGTTTACGTTTTATAATCTCTATATATAGAGGATTAAGTCATTAGAGAAGGGGGACCGATCATTCTAGAATTGTAACAGACTTTTGGATCTTGAGAGCGGGAATTTTCTCTCTCTATTTTTCTCTCAATAGTAATTTCTCTCTCTAGAAATTGTTCTCCTATTTGGATTCTGATTGTGCGTTTGAGCCGAGGATTACATTTAGATTCACAATCGAAGGAGTATTTGACAATTCTACGCATTGTAATCAGTAAATTTGTTCAATTTGATGAGAATGAATTGCTCAATGATGTTTTGTGATGAAAATGAGATGAAAATGGAGTTTCTCGGCTAAATCGTGTGATGTCCTAGGGTTTGGAATAGATGATTGTGTAATTAAACTATGAAATGCTATGCAATTGACCCAAATTCTAAGAATGAGATCATTTGTGTTCATGAATGCATGAATTTTCAAGTTTCATAAATTTTACACTTCCATTGATGGAGTTGAACCTTGATTGTGGTCGCCATGCTAGATTAAGGCTCGGTTTATCGATAGAAGTGAGAATTGCATGGAATGAGGACTGAATGTATGGAAATGGAGTTTCTCCACTTGTTATGTCTTGCTCATGATTCGAGTTGTGGTCGCCATGCAAAGAAAAGGTCATTGAGTAACTAGATTAGAGTGTAGAGAGACTCTTTGATGCTAACTACTGTTTAGAAACTTAGGTCGGGCCTCTCCATGGGAGACCTAGGGTTTTGCATGCTTTAGTAGTTAGTATTGGAAGTTGAGACGTTGCGGTGTTCATTCATCTTGCGTAGGCCTTCACATGGGAAAAGTAAGATGTTAGGGAGTATATAGGACATTGTGGTCGACATGCTGAGTGTTCAATAGCCTCCTAAGCAACGTTTGTCTCCTCCTGATTTGATTTGCATAGGGTCAAATGCATAGAACGAGTGCTTAATTTGCAATTGTCTAGCACCTAAACCCTAGGATGTCTGTCTAAACCTTGCTATTTCACTTCAGGTGTTTGTTCCTTCTTTTCTTTGCTAGCATTGGAATTTTGCTACCTTCTTGCATTTGATCTTCTTATTTTTTACTTCTCTGTTCTGGTTATCCTAGTTCCTATTATTGCAAACTTATTATTGTGACATTTAGTCGAGCTCATATTTGAATTCTTGAAATCACCCCATTCCCTGAGGAACAAAACCCTCTTACCACATCTACATTAGCTCGTTGGACCTATTCCATGATAATTGGCAGAGGGTTAAAGCTTTGTCTCATCTCGTGCATGAGAATGGCTATACCTTGATGAAGATGTTGCATCGAGATAGATTCTTAGACTTGTCTCCATTTGGTCTCTTAGTAAGAGATTCCAGAATCTTCTGTTAATCTACCTAGTCTGACTACCAAGGTTGCCCTCTCGTATTTTTGATGTGTTACATCATATGGTCATAGTTCTCAGTGTTGTTCTTCTTATTTGAGTTGGTTATTCGAAATAGGGAACCTTCTAGTTTCCTTAAGAAGATTTGGAAGCTAGGTTCCCTTATAAGATCTCATTCGTACTCCTCTGGCTTTGCCTTTAGGAGGGTGCCTTTTTCTCAATTGGTCACACATGATGGGTTTTAATGACCCTTTTCCCTTGTATTGTGTTATGATATGCCTGTTAAGGAATCGATGAAACATGTGTTTAGCTTGGGGAATAGTTTCCTCCAGGGTTTGAAATTCCTTTGGTGATATGGTGGTCTTCAAAGTAGTAGGGCTGGGTTGGAGGGATATGTGTCTATCCTAGAAGAGGCTTAGAGGTAAGATATATTAGTAGGGTGATCTTTGGATAGCTGCTCTTCCTTATTACTTCGGGCAAATTGTGGATTTATCAGAATGTGGAGTTCCTTTTAGGTTAATGAGTGACCTGGGAGCTGGTGCATTTTCATGTACTTGAGAAATTGGCATTCATTTAGAAAATGAGATTTCCAGACATCCCTTTACTAGTGCATTTGGGGAGTATCCATGATTTGGTGTAGTGGATTAGTAAATCCTTATCACAGTTATTAGAGTAGTTTGGTTGTGCCTCCTAATAGGCCAGTTCAACCTGAATGTGAAATGGATGTCTCCAAGGGGAAATCCATGGGGTTGGTGGAGGAGGAGCTATGTTCGGGATTACAATGGTATAATGCATGTTAAGCATGCAATGCGATTTGAATATGTCACGTAGCTTAGAGGTACGAGGGTCTTAGTCTTATTAGGGGGTTTGAAGTTGTGTGTTATGACATTGTATTTCTTCGGTGCAAGAGGAGACAGATTCTTATGTTATTGGCTAGCTTAATCAATGGTGAAGCTTCTGTTCCCTTGGAAGCTTCAATCATTGGTTGAGAATCTTAGAGAGTTCTCCGTGTTTTGAGGAAAGTGAATCAGCCGAGCAAGATGCTCTTGCTAATGAGGGGGTGTCTTCCATCAATAGGATATGGTACATAAAGAGCTACATGGATTTGCCACGGGAGGTGCGAGGATGCCATCAATATGGATCATCTCAAGGTTCCTAATTTTTTGCACTAGGATGAAAACTTTCTAAAGGCTTTTGTGTGTTTTCTGAAACATGGAAAGTAGGAAGTTCCTCCTATTTTATTCTTTTATTTTATTATTATATGGTTATTTGCTACCTCTTATCTTTATTTAAATTAATAAAAATTAGGGAGTGGCGCCCCTCCCCCTCTCCCGAGTTTGGGATTTTAGGTTTTAAAAAAATAGAATTTGAAGTGACTAGAGAAATACTATCAAAACAAGTGTTTCTTCAGGTTTAGGTTAGGATGTCATTCCCTCTTGGGGTTAAACACAATTATGTAACACATTTGAGTTCATTAATCATTATTGACATGGGTGAAATTTTAGATGGGATTATCTTAGTTTCAATTTCGCTCCCACTCGTTTACTTAGCTCACAAGTGATTTCAAACAAACCCCCATTCCTTAGGCAAACGCAAGTACCTCCTCTAGCTTGTTTGAGATTTGATCCTTAGACATGTTGTGTTTAGAAATTCAGTTTACTCATGTCATCCTTATTGTTCCTTTGTTTTCCATACACAACTTTCAAAAAGTGGAAATGTTAGGACTAACTTAGGAGTCCTTGTTGTTAGCCCCTCTATAATCGTTCAAAGTGCATCAAGGTAAAAGCAAACTCAGGATTCCTTGTTGCTCACCTTCACCATCATGCCCATTAACTTGTCAATCAAGACTCAATATCACATAGACATGACATAAAGCAAGACCAACACATATTCATGGTTTAAGTAAGAGATAGGTACACCATTTTCTTACATACCCATATTCACATAAACATATTTGCAACCAAAGCCAAGCAAATTCAATTCGTAAAGTAATATGTGTTGCACTTAAATTTTAACCCATAACATAATTGTGCTTAATTCTCAAGAGTTCACAACATCCACACCTTTACCCAAAGAACTACAACTCTACCCAATGATGGAAGAAAGAACAGAAAATGTAATCACAAAAAGCATGTAAAATTTCATAGAAAGGTAGAAGTTAAAACCCTTTTAACTGTTCCAACTGAAAGATTGATTCTTCATCCCAAAATTTAAGAAAAGATACAACTTTTTCTTCTTCAAGATTGTTTTCTTCTTTTAGAGAAAAGTTGCAGGAACACACAATAAAAGGTATAAATTTACTTAATATATGTTCTCTCATTTTTCTACTTGTCCTTTTCTTAAAATCTCTATTAACCCCCATCTAAAGATTTTTCTTACACAATCTTTTGGGATATTACATCATGAAAATTTGTAAGTTAACCTATGAAGAAATTTAAATTACATTTTAGGATCACAAATTCATAAAAGCAAGGACTAAAGTTGAAAAGAAAGGCAAATAGTACAAAAAAAAATATAAAGATGAGGTCATCGGGTCTGGCTAGCCAGCCACACTATATAGGTTTTCATGATATGATCGTCTTGCTGGTTATGCTGCTAGGCTGATGGCAAGGCTGAAAGGCCTCAAACTTGGCTGCTGGCACACGCTAAAGCTTTCTTGCACTTGGTGTGATCACGCATCATGGTTACATGGTATATATTGGCTCTTTTTTGTGCAGTGTGACTATGTCGTGTAGTCATGCTGTGAGATCTACTGTTGGTGTGTCCACTTTTTGCTTGCTGTTTTGCTTGTGTTCTACTTTGTTCGTTTTTTTGCCTCTTTCATGAGGTGGTCACACACCATGGTTACATTGTGGAAATCCTAACGTTTGGACATGGCATGACCACTACATGTAACTATGCAAACATATCCTTTTCTCACATTAGCTTTTGTCCAAGCCTTGCTCTTGCTTTGCCTTAGCATACTTGGTTTCTCTTGCATTTTGCTGGCTCCCTAGTTCAACATGTATTAGTGTGGTGAGGTCACAGTCACGCCATGGCTTTCTCTGATGGCATTTCCACAGTTTGTTCAAGACGTGTGATCACGCTGTGGAGATTCTGGTCCCTCTTTTGCATGGCGTGACTTTCGGCATATAGTCACGCTGTGGGCATTTCTTCTGCACTTCTTCCTTAGCTTTTCACTTCATGACTAGCAACTTTACTACACTACCTTGTTCAAGATTGCTGGCCCTTTTCTCTAAGTGTTAAGCTTCTATTGCATAACTGCTTCTTGGATCACACCATGCTTCCTTCTTCAATTGAAGGACAGAATGACCTAAAAACGTACAATTAGAAAATTCAATGATGTTTTTAAGCAATTTTATAATTGAGTGATCAGAACCCGAATTTGAAAAATTTGAGTGACCTTTTTTGCCTCTTACTCTTACCAAAAAAAGAAAAAGTAACATTCTTTCTTGTCAAAAACCACATGGCCAAAATCTGTGAGTGACATTATGGACAAAAGTCCAAAAAAAACCAAGAAACTTTCTAATTCATTCACTTTGATTCTGAACCGAAAGCAAATTCAACAATTTACCCAATTTGAATCTTGATCATTTGATCGGATCTCTTCACGAGAACTTCCGAATTGGAGAAGTATTCGAAATGGCAAATTCAATCACGTCGTTCGCTGCTTTAGCCCTCCTCCCCGTAGAAACATATCTTATTTGAAAAAACTCCAAATCTTAAAAACTATATGAATCTTTAAAACTCTTTATGTTCAGAAGGTCAAAAAAATGGAGAGATCAAACTAAGGTTTTAATTCTTTGATGTTCATACCAATAGAAAGAGAGGTCATAAAAGTTGCAATAGGAATTGCAATTGGGTTGTGTCATTTACATAAATATCTTCAAAATTTATATTTAAAGATATAAATATACTCTAATTTAATGGTTTTAAAGAAAATAATATATTAATTGGCCGGAATGGCTTTAACACATACTTAATGAATTTAGTGATGTTTTTAGTCAATTTAATAGTTTAGTGATCAAACACTGGATTTGGAAAAAGTTTAATAACCTTCCTTGCCTTTTGCACTTACTTAATAATAAAGTTTTAGAAGTGTGTACTTAATTGATAAATATCCAAAATGTTCTATATTGCTTAAATGAAAAAACAAACTTGTAGTTTTAGCACAGAACCAAGTTACCAAGGCTGTAAACTATTTTCAAACCCTGCAGCAAACTCCTATAATCTTCTATAATAAAAGATTGCTTTTCGGGTTGACCTCCCAAAAACTGAAACTAAACCATGATCCTAGATATTCAGGCTCTACTTGGATGATATATTTTTTGGTGTTATTTTGACAAGCTAAAGTCTTATGCTCCAATTTTACCCTAAACTACTATAGCAGCAGTGAGAGGGATCGATCCACAGGGAATGGGATTAGTTTCAAGAATTAAGTAAATTGTTTTGTAGAGTGTCACAACTAGAAATAACAAGTACAAATGCTGACTAACAAAATAGAGAAATGAGTAGTATAGTAAATGACAAAAACAACAAGCGTTATGTGATTTCAAGCAATAAACAGATTCCCTAGGGTTTAGGTGCCAGACATTTGCAAATTAAACAACTCATGCTATGTATTTGACCCCATGCAAATCAAATCAGGAGGAGACAAAGGTTGCCTAGGAGTCTAGTTAACACCCGGCATGTCGACCGCAATGCTCTTTTTACCCCCTAACATCCTGCTTTCCTATGTCGAGGCCTAAACAAGATAAGTGAAAACAGCAATGTCTCGACTTCCAATACTAACTACTCAAGCGTACAAAACCCTAGGTCTCCTATGGCGAGGCCCGACCTAATTTTCTAAACATTAGTTAGCATCAAAGAATCATTCTACACTCTAATCTAGTGACTCAATGACCTCTGATTGGCATGGCGACCATATCTCGGATCATGAACAAGACTTAACAAGTGAAAAAACTCCATATTCATACATTCAGTCCTCATTTCATGCAATTCTCACTTTTATCGGTGTACTGAGCCTCAACCTAGCATGGCGACCACAATCAAGGTTCAATTCCATCAATGAAAGTGCAAAACTTATGAAACTTGACAAATTCATGCATTTACGAACAAATATGATCTCATTCTTAGAATTTGGGTCAATTGCATTGCATTTTACGGTTTAATTACACAATTGTCTGGTCCAAACCCTAAGACATCATCTATTTAGTCCCGAGACTCCATTTCTAATTCACTATCATCAATATACGACAACAAGCAACTCATTCTCATTAATTGGAAAGATTATACCGATTAAATTGCTTTGAATGCCTCCAATTCACAAATGAACTCTGAATTTCCTCCTTTATTGAGAAGAGAATTACAAAGATCGAATCAAAAGTGCAATTGGAGTCGTGATCGGAGCTCAAAAGCTAGAGTGAGAAAAATTCTAGAGAGCGGAAATTAGAGAGAGAGAATTCTCGCTCAAGAAAATCAAAGGTCTGTTAAAATTCTAGAATGATCGATCTCCCTACCATCTAAAGTCTAAAAGTCTCCCCCCTAAAATAATGACAAATTCCCCTATATATAGAGGTTACAAAATGTAAACAATACGCAAACGTAAAATGACTACAATATTACAGAAATGCCACATCATATATGAATTGTCCACAACGCAAATTGTGCAAAGCATCCATCCACACCTTTGAGCCCCGAACCTCCACGCCTTCATCATTCCCGTACGCCTTTGTGCCTACAACAACCACGCCACCATGATCTCTGCACAAGAACAAGAATTATACACTTAGAAAAATTTCAGCATTTGCAACCTGATCATTATCACAGCGACGCATCACTGTGCACGAATTTTCCATGGTGACGCATCGCAACGATGCGTCGCTGTGTAGATTTCTCTATGGCGACGCATTGCAGCGATGCCGTCGCCATGTAAGTGTGTGTATGGCGACGCATCACAGTGATGCATCGCTGTGTAAATGTGTATGCAAATGGAATGTGTGAAGAATATGTTAAAAAGCTTTTATTGAAGTGAATGCATGCAGTGAAATGATGATTGTGTGCAAAAAGAGTGAATGCTAGTGGTGCATGAGGTGTATGATGTGTGTGAGCTAGGTGTAAACGATTGCACATGCTTCATCTTTCTCCCCAATTTAGTCCCTGATTCACATCGAGTCTCAAAAAATATAGAACATCCACAATGTAGACAAGACTCTTGGCTAAACATAGCACTTTGAATCACTCGATTTGGAGCTAAGATGAGAAAGTTATGATCATTTTACTAAACTATGGCAATGTTGTGTGTGCTGTGCGGGTACAGCCGCCTGCATGCGCGCACGGATGGTGCGAGGTCGCTGTACGCAGGCCAGCGCATGAACGAACACTTGTGCGGGAGAGTGTGCAGCAACCTGGTGCCTTGATGTGCAAGGAGTGTGCGGCAACCTGTGCGAGGAGTGTGCGGCGACTTCCAACCAAAATATGGCCATGATTCTTTGTGAATTTGGTAAAACTTAAAACATGAAAGTTGTAGCCCTAAGTATTAGCTTTCTATAGACGTTTGAATCACTCAATTCAGAGCTCGGACAAGCAAGTTATGACCAAAATACTGGAGTTTGGCGAGGAGACAATTTCATGGCGACGCATCGCCACGATGTGTCGCCGTGCAAATATTTTCATGGCGACGCGTTGCTGCGTGCAATGGTTTTCAGGGCGATGCGTCACCATGTAATTTTTCCCTTTAGCACAACGTTGCAGTTCTATGTACTATATGTGTGTCTTCGGCTCCGGATTGGACTTTGTAGTAAACATAAGAGTTGTAGATCTTTCTCTTAGCTTTCCAGCGGTTCAAGAATCAACATCATTAGAGGTCAGTTGCTCAAGATATTGGCATTCTACCAAACTATAGCAGTGAAGTCAACAATGAAAACCTGAAACAGCGATTGTAAAGATACTCTTGTTTCTCTTACTTCAACACAGAATTAGAAGAAAGTTAAAACATATGCATTGAAGTACACTCAAAGAGCTTTCCAGGACATCCAAGATCTCCTCATTGGGATTAGTATTGAGAACGATACACTCAATTGAAGTGCACTATCCGTTCTGCCCAACTTCAAAATAAGCAAAATAGGCATGTTTAGGTCTCTCTCAAACTCCACAAGCATCATTTTAAGCCCTTTTGAATTCTTTCCTTGTTCTTTAACCTCAAACACACATTTGTCTCTTTTAATCAATATTTTTGGTCTTTTCCTTCATTTTAGCACTCCAAGTTGTAAACCACGTAAATGCACAAAATGTCACATAACACTGCACAATTAAATGAAAACAAGGCAAAAGCTAAGTGAAATAACACATATAAGTTGGTATAAAACCAACTTATCAATTTCCTCCACACTTGAACTCCTGCTTGCCCTCAAGCAAGGCCACAACAGTACACTTACACAACTCAAGCATGGTCACAACAGTACATCAACACATAACACACCACTCTACATAGTGAACTCTCTTATAGAAAAACCTACCTCTCCACTTCAAGAACATTTCACGCTATTATTGGATGTGCACATTTCTTAGTTTAACCAATTAAACTCTAGTGGTAAGGATATGCTCAATTCTTCATGGCAATCATCAAAACTAAGCTGTACTCATTTGAAGTTCTAACATAGACGTGTGAGTGGTGTTGGCTTACATACAGCTTAAGTCTCACTTATGATCAAAGCAACAATAGAGAATGCAAAGATTTTATTATTACTTCTTTTCAAGTCCTCAACTTGTAAACTCTGTATAGACATAAATGCACCAACTTAAGGATAATTGGTTGCCCTCGTTTCTTACCACTCTTTCCCCCAGGTTGTCATCCTTTAGTGCTTTACCTTCGTTTCGCACATGACATTATTACACTGGGGTACTCCTTGGCCTTTCCAATTGTTGAGGTTTTATGGCTTTTGAATTCCATCCCCACTCATGCGGATTATTCTCTTAAAATGCACACTTAGTGTGGTAAAGTAGTCTCGCAGATGAGTGGTTCATAATTGTGTGCTTCTAGAACATTGTCCATGCACTTAGCCTCCAACTCAATTCACATTGGCATAACCTGCCTTTTTTTTTCCAAATCATCTCCCCTGGTGCCTAAATTTCACTAAAAGTTTCCAAGGATTACTCAGCTTAATTCATGAAAATTGTCAAAAATCTCTATTTCTCACCTTTTCACATAAGTTCAACAATCCCTGTATGTACTCCATTTTAGTGCTTGAAAACAACTATGTTAAAGTTCAAACTTTCCCACTAAGTTTTTAACTCCTACTACTTAACATTGAACTATCCTTACCACTAAGTACATTTATTCAAGTTTTAAACACACATCCAACTCCAGTGCTAGTGCACTTTCCATGGATAGACAAGTCTTCCACAAAAATGTCAACTACACATAGCTTGTGTTCAAAAACATCACTTATTCACAGAAAATTCAAAATTTCACAAAAATTTAAAATTTGCACAAAAAATGAAAAACGCAACATATACGGGATATAATATGCAAAAGCTCAAAATGACACAACAAAACTAAATGTAGCATGCTTTGCATCACATAGCACAAAAAATTTCATTCATGAAAGAAAGTAAGCATATAAAGTCCAAGAGACACAAACCATAGCAAACATTCATTCCCCCACCCTTAAAACTTACATTGTCCTCAATGTAAAGTAAAGATAGGTTTAGGAGCTCTCTGGTGTTTATATGTCATGAATTCCAATGTTTGATTGGTGAAGTGTCTTTTTTCATAGTGCTCTCACGCATGAAAAACGTCCTACACATGGTGAAGCAAAGCTTATTAGAAATCACTCACTCAAGTACACTACATTTTGGTGCAAGGTAGACATGACATGGAGGTAACATGCAAGCAAAGTGTCGCACCATGACTAGGAGTCTTCGTGATGTAAAATATATGAAATTAATAACACTAAGTGGAATATGCACAATTCATGCTTGAAATGTAAAACAACGTGATTGTGTGCAGCACGGGAGTGGTCCATGGCACCACTCCCCCACACTTAGCCTCATGTGTACATTGCCTATTCCCCTTGCACCTAATTTCATGTGCATGTCCTCACAACATGAGTAGCTTAGTGAGTATAACAAAATGCAAGAAAACATAAAGATCAACTTATCCAAAATACTTTATTCAAAGTAATGTGAAAAAGAAGTAGTTCTGGGTTTCTTAAGTCTCCAGCTAGACTTTATTTTTGAAGACTCCTCTTTCAAGATTTGAAATATCCATCTCTATACCAGAAAAATGCTCTTTCATAAGCACTCAATTTTTTTCTATAGGGCACTACAGAAATATTTTTCGGGAGGTGCATAAGCTTATGCACATGGGAAACCACCTCTACAAATTTCACTTTGAACCATTGAGGCTCTCCCATGAGAGGCACCTCCTTCACTTCTTCCACCATTCTAGGCTCATCGTTTACTTCTTCCGCCATACTAGGCACATTAATCCTGTAAGGCTCATCCAAGGGTTGTACATCCATGGTCTTAACAAATCCATCAGTAAGTTCGAAAATGGATGTATCAATTATGCAATTTTCCACCATTTTAGCAACGTTATTAAATATTTTCACATCTTCTTCATTTAGACTAACATCAGTAAGCTCAAAAATTGATGCATCAACAAAGCAATTTTCCACAATGTTAGCAATGTCATTACAAATTCGCACGTCTTCATCATCTAGACTAACATGGGGAATTTCTTGAGTCTTTTCTTTGTCAACAACAAAAAAAAACATTATCATCAGTTAACAAGAGTATCTCATTCTGCACTTCTTGTGAGTTATCATTTAGACTCTTAAATTCATTCAACATTTCAAGAATTTGTTCCTTAGCAAGAGTTTCAATTAATGTGTTGTCTTTTTCATTAGCAATTGCAAAATTATCCTCATTCATGATATCACACTGATCATCAATATGTGTCTGTGTATAATTTACAAGGCAATCAAGAGGAGGAGACTCTAACGAATGAATATCAACATCATTTGACTCATGGAATTCCATAACATTAATGCAAGACTCAGCATTGGACACACTTCCCATCTTGTCACTAAGAAGCCACAAGGCCTTAAATTCATCACTATCAAGCTCATCACAGAAGACATCATTCTCATTAGAAGAACTCAAACGTTCATGCATAAAAGAACCAATAATCAACCACTTATGTACAACATCCCCAACACTTGTAGACTCCAACTCCCTTAGACACTTGAAACCCCAGTCAACATTTTCAATCATCTCAAAATGATTTTCCTCAGGAGTGAGTGTTTTAGTAAGGCGAGATGTACCTTGTGAGTGGCCTTGAGCATTTTGAACTGGTGTCTCAATCTGTTCCCGCAAGTTGCTCAATAAGGCATTGATTCGTTCAAGTCTCTGTTGATGCCCTTGAAGTTCCTCTTCTATTTGAGCCAACCTTGTTTCACTATATGCACCTCTATCAAGTCTGTCCAACATCTGAGACAACATGTCCTCCATTTTTTCCTCTTCACTGAGATAAGACTCATTGCTTTGTAGTTGGTTATGCCATGGCTCATAATGTGTTGGTGGGCCAAATACTCCAGGTGTTGGTTGTGTGTTAACCACTCCAATTGGTGGGCAAAAATGATACGGCTCAACAAAGTTCCCAAACCACCTAGACATACTTGGTCTATCGTGGTGTGCACAATTCAATTTCAATTGAGTTCCAATGCCTTGCACTTGCCACAAATCAACAAAAGGAGACCGAACAAAACACAAAAATAAAAACAACAAAATTTCCCAAAATGAAACATAATAGAACTACTATTCTAACACAAGAAAACACATAACAGAGCAAATCAAAATTCAAGAAACCGTGCCTTTCCCGGCAGCGACGCCAAAAATTGATAAGCTAAAGTTATATGCTCCAATTTTACACTAAACTACTGTAGTAGCAGTGAGAGGATCGATTCACATGGAAGGGGATTAGTTTCAAGAATTCAGTAAATTGTTCTGTAGAGTGTCACAACTAGAAATAACAAGTACAAATGCTGACTAACAAAATAGAGAAATGAGTAGTATAGTAAATGACAAAAACAACAAGCGTTATGTGATTTCAAGCAATAAATAGATGCCCTAGTTTAGGTGCCAGACAATTGAAAATTAAACAACTCATGCCATGCATTTAACACCATGCAAATCAAATTAGGAGGAGACAAAGGTTGCCTAGGAGTCTAGTTAACACCCAGCATGTCGACCACAATGCTCTCTTTACCCCCTAACATCCTGCTTTCCCATGTCGAGGCCTAAACAGGATGAGTGAAAATCGCAACGTCTCGACTTCCAATACTAACTACTCAAGCGTGCGAAACCCTAGGTCTCCTATGGCGAGGCCCGACCTAAGTTTCTAAACATTAGTTAGCATCAAAGAATCATTCTACACTCTATTCTAGTGACTCAATGATCTCTGATTGGCATGACGACCACATCTCGGATCATAAACAAGACTTAACAAGTGAAGAAACTCCATATTCATACATTCAGTCCTCATTTCATGCAATTCTCACTTTACAACCTAGCATGGCTACCACAACAAGGTTCAATTCCATCAATGAAAGTGCAAAACTTATGAAACTTGACAAATTCATGCACTTACGAACAAATATGATCTCATTCTTAGAATTTGGGTCAATTGCCTAGCATTTCACGGTTTAATTACAGAATCATCTGGTCCAAACCCTAGGACATCATCAATTTAGCCTCGAGACTCCATTTCTAATTCACGATCATCAATATACGACAACAAGCAACTCATTCTCATTAATTGGAAAGATTATACCGATTAAATTGCTTTGAATGCCTCCAATTCACAAATGAACTCTGAATTTCCTCCTTAATTGAGAAGAGAATTACAAAGATCGAATCAAAAGTGCAACCGGAGTTGTGATCGGATCTCAAAAGTTAGAGTGAGAAAAATTCTAGAGAGCGGAAATTAGAGAGAGAGAATTCCCGCTCAAGAAAATCAAAGGTCTGTTAAAATTCTAGAATGATCAATCTCCCTACCAACTAAAGTCTAAAAGTCTCCCCTCTAAAATAATGACAAATTCCCCTATATATAGAGGTTACAAAACGTAAACAATACGCAAACGTAAAATGACTACAATATTACAGAAATGCTACTGCATATATCAATTATCCACAACGCAAATCGTGCAAAGCATCTATCCATGCCTTTGAGGCCCGAACCTCCACACCTTCAGCATCCCCGTACGCCTTTGCGCCTACAGCAACTACGCCACTATGATCCCTGCACAAGTACAAGAATTATACACTTACAAAAATTTTAGCATTTGCAACCTGATCATTATCACAGTGATGCGTCGCCGTGCACGAATAGATTTCTCTATGGCGACGCATCGCAGCGATGCCGTCGCCGTGTAAGTGTGTGCATGGCGATGCATCGCCGTGTAAACGTGTATGCAAATGGAATGTGTGAAGTATATGTTAAAAACTTAATAGTGAAGTGAATGCATGCAGAAAATGGAATGATGATTTTGTGCAAAGAGAGTGAATGCTAGTGGTGCATGAGGTGTATGAAGTGTGTGAGCTACGTGTAAACGATTGCACATGCTTTATCTTTCTCCCCTATTTAGCCCCTGATTCAAGTCGAGTCTCAGAAAATATAGAACATTCACATTGTAGACAAGACTCTTAGCTAAACATAGCACTTTGAATCACTCGATTTGGAGCTAAGATGAGAAAGTTATGATCATTTTACTGAACTGTGGCAATATTGTGTGTGATGTACGGGTGCAGCCGCGCGCGCATCACCGCACGCATGCGCGCGCGAGCGAGCGCTTGTTCTGGAGAGTGTGCAGCGGCCTGGTGCTTGATATGCAAGGAGTGTGCGGCAACCTGTGCGACGATGTGCGAGGAGTGTGCGGCAACTTCCAACCAAAATCTGGCCATGATTCTTTGTGAATTTGGCAAAACGTAAAACATGAAAGTTGTAGCCCTAAGTATTATCTTTCCATAGCCTTTTGAATCACTCAATTCGAAGCTCGGACAAGAAAGTTATGACTAAAATACTGAAGTATGGCGAGGAGAAACTTTCTTGAACATAAATGCACAAAATGTCACATAACACTACACAATTACATGAAAACAAGGCAAAAGCTAAGTGAAATAACACATATAAGTTGGTATAAAACCAGCTTATCATATTTATAAAAATATTTTCTCAAATTTTGTGATGGAAAAAAATATTTATAAAATGATTAAATGCTTTTGAATTGATAAATTTTGTCAATTTATTGGAGATTATGTAGGAAAGAAATTATTATTATTATATATAATGATTGATTTATATATTATTATATAATTGATTTAAAAAAAGGACCCACTACATATTTAAATACCAAAAATTAGTTGTTTTGCATATGTGTAGGGCCCACATATAATGCAAATACATTTGTAGGCTTCTACTTCTCGATTTGTGGGGCTTGTCTCTAAGTTGTAGAGGGATTAATGACCTATTGGCAGGGCTCATTTAAAGGGAGAGAAAATGACTCTCAAATTTTGTCTTACTGCAAGACACTGTACATTTATGTTCATTTCACAAATAGATTTTTTAGTAAATTATTTCTCCAAACACAATTATTTTCAGTTTCACAAATAAATGCTAAAAAGATATAAACCAAATAGATAGTTACATTTTTTGCTCTTTGCTATTTTGGTAAATTCAAGATTGATTTTTTACTATTGCTTTTTTTTTTTGGTTCTTTTTGTTGATTATTTTTGTTCAAAACTTGATATTTTTGGTTATTGCTTAAGGAATTTGGGGGATTTTAGAATCGGGGTTTTGCTTCATTTGTGATAATGTTAGCTTCATGAACAGTGAATTGTGAAATTTGTTTTTTTTTTGAAGAAGTTTGATTAATTTAAACTTTGGATAGTTTGAGGCAATTAAAGAAGCTTTGCAAAGCAAGAGGAAATGGTTTCACATCATACAATTAAACTCGACTACCACAGTATCAAACATCAATTAAACTCTGCTAATATTTTCAGAAGACAAGAAGGAAGGAAGGAATGTCAAATAAGCTCTGCAATGTAATTCTTAAAAGCTTTGAAGCAATTTGAGTAAAGTAAGCGTAGATATAGAGAGAAGGAAAGAAGAGAAATGACATAGCTACCCTTTAATTTACCACCTTTAAAGAAGATAATAGAGAAAGTCGACGGAATGACTTAAAAACATACACTTCAGGAGTTCAATGATGTTTTTATTCAATTTAATAGTTCAGTGACCAAAACCCAAATTTGATAAAAGTTTAGTGACTTTTTTGCCTTTTTCTCTATTAAGTAATGATGTGTGGAAGAAATTCCAACTCTCTAGAAATTTTTTTCTCCTCCTTCTCTCTAGAAATTTCATCTGTTTTCGGGCCTTTCAGCTGACACTTTTGTTCCATTCGTCCCTTTTACTACCTGTAATTAAGCATTTACTGATTGATTTGTTGTGGCGTTTACATCGAGGGTCGGAATGAACAAGTTGCTAAGAGAGCAAGTCAGGGAAGAATCAAGGTTTCTTTTGAACCCGTAGATTGGGTGTGGGTTATGCGGAAGGAACGATTTCCACATCAATGGGAATCTAAGCTTCAACAAAGGAGAGATGGTCCTTTTCAAGTTTTAGCCAAAATTAATGATAATGATTATATTATTGATTTGCCTGGTGAATTTGGTAATATTTCTAGCACGTTTAATGTTGGTGATCTTTCTTTGTATAACCTAGGTGATCCGAGGACGAATCCTCTTGAGGAAGGGAGGAATGATGAGGAAGCTAATCCACATGTACTTATAGACGATCCATTGCAAGGAGTTGGGGGTCTATCAACTCGTTCGAGGACTAAGCGTATGAGGAGTGCACCACACGCGTTGATCAAGGACATATTTGATCGTGAACTTGTTCGTGAAGCTCGTGAGGAGGACGCAACAATCATTTCTGGCTTGGAAGTATCTAGGATGGAGTTCAATGTCATGGTGGATCGAAATGGGGCATTGGAAGGAAGAAGAGATGACAAAAAGATAGGTTCGGACGCCCCAGTAAACTTTCAGCCGTCCGAAAGTTAGGTTCGGACGACCCCAGCTTGTTCCAATGGTCGTCCGAAATATTGAAGAAAATAAGGCCTCTCTGAAGTTTAGGTTCGGACGCTGCAGGGGATTTTCGGCCGTCCAAAACTTAGGATCGGACGCTCCTCTTGAGTTTCGGCTGTCCGAAACTGTCGTGACAAGATTTTACATGTTTTCAGTCAAATGGGTTCGGACGATTCCAGGGTCCGAAACTACCGCCAAATCTGCCGCTGAACGTTATTTTTGAATTTTTGTTGACTTTTTCCACTAGGGTTTTGGAGCCTATAAAAGGCTATCTCATGTACGTTGTTAGTAGACAATTTTGAATATTGAAATTTTGAGAGTTGTAAACTTTCTTTTGTTTTTTGTGAAGAACAATCCATTCCATTCAATTAAGAGTTTGATTGTGTGGGATTCTTGATAACAAAGGTTCTAAGGGCAGGTCTTCTTAGGGTGTTTGTTACGTGACAATTGATAGGTACGTTTCAATTTATTCATTAAATTTTGGGCTGCCTCCTTGCATTCTATTCATCTTATTAATTCAATCATTTAATTCCTCAATTGATCTTGGGTTTGCGTTTTTAGAATCCATAAGGGTCTAGGATCGTATCAGTTTCCCATCAACCCTATTTCTATCGCTAACAGCAACTCTGATAGCTCATAATCTCAAGTGTGCTGCAAAGAATATGGTCAATCCCCTTCCAAGGCTTTAAAGAAATTGGAAAAAGTACAAGATGAGAATACAGGTTTAATGGATTCCTCTCTTAAGCTAATGACTGCAAATGGAATTGATGAGTTGAGACACGGAATTCTTGAATGTATTGATACGGAATCTGCTTTGGAATGTATTTTGACAAAAGAAAACGACTCCCTCATGCCTCCCATTTCTGAAGTAGAGGTATCACGCAAGAGTGTGATGCATGTAGCTCCTGGAAATCTACCCAAAGATAAGGCTTCGAACAATATGGACGACGAGCAATCGAAAGAAATCAGTTCAAGCCTAGGGGGAAGGGAGACTGAAACCATGCTCTCTCAAACGATGGAAATTGCCACTTAAAATCAAGAATCCTCTAACAACGTGGAAACTCCAGATTCTGCCTTATCAGAAATTACTGAATGCCCTGAGGAACGGGACCATTCCACGTCTGTCACTGCTGCTGCTGAGAAACCGATCAATCACTTGATGGTGAAATCTCAAGGATTCCGATTAAAATACCATAGGTCAAACAAAGCCTCAGTTTCTAATAGAAAAAAGATGTATACGAGTAATGGCCTAAGTTGGAGAAAGAAGCATTTAAAAAACCTCCGAAAGAAACCGACTTGGAGTCGTGGCACAATCTCCTTTGCTGCGAAGGATTTGCTGCTCAAACAATTTTACAATCCTCCTAAATGCAATCCAAAACTGCTACAGAAAGTAACTACATACATACGCGGGGTCCGGATTATCCCCCCATGAACGCTAGTTTGTTTTTGGAAGTGGAAGTGCTGATTTATGCTGTAGACTTTGGTGAGGTAAAAGAGAAAGATGTGAATTTTATTATTGACTTTATCTGTTTTAATGTGTGATGAATGTTTAGATCGATCAGTGCTTTTGATGAGTATAAGATGATCATGCTGTGAGCTCCTTTTCTTTAGTTGAACTGACTGTTAGAGAGTAGTTTGTTATGCCTTCAGTGTTTTTTGGTGATTGATAACTTGAGGTTACCTGAATTAATGGCTTGATTTTGTGGAGTCGTGGTACCACTGTATGAAGCCCTGTTGTGGCAAAGCTAGATTCAGGACTGGGAGAATTTAATCTGATTGGGAGTGAGAGACTAATGCTTGCCTTTTGCTTTGAGGGACTACTCATGGTAGCTGACATATTAAAGAGGATCAGTGACAGGGTTGCAGGTGATGGTAAGGATTTAAGGAAGGGATTATGCATGGTTTTTAATGGTTTGGTACACACTAAGATTACAAATGAGTGATTTGGTGGTAGATATACATTTTGCTAGAAAGGAATTAGCTTTGCGACTATTTGGAAACTAAAGGAGTGAGGAAATAATCCTTTTGTAATTAAATTAACGCTCGACAATGACTTCAAACATGAACATATACTCAAGTATTACATCATATTTTAGCATAATGTTGATCCAGATTTAGAAACCCCTACTTTGGGCTTTGTGCTTCAAAGTTAAGGTTTCTTAATTCTGTCATGTAGAATCTAGTAGGAACATGTAATGGAGTAGTACTCCAAATTTAATATTTTTGCTTTTGTAACGGTGTGTGTGGGTATATCCAGCATCGTATTTTGCCCAACATTAATATAATTTCGTTTAAGACAAAAAAAAAAGAAGAAGAGTATCAATCCAATACTTCTACAATGAAGTATTAAAATTCATGTATCAATTTTATGTTGGAGAGTATCAATTCAATAAAAAATTCGCACATTAATTTTATGTTAAAATATCAATCAAATACTTTTACAAAATTCGCATATTAATTTTATGTTAATTAGTATCAATCCAATAATTTCTACAAATTTCGCATTTTAATTTTTTTGTTGAAAAGTATCAATCTAACACTTCTACAATAAATTATCAAAATTCGTGTATTAATTTTATATTAAAAAATATAAATCTAATACTTCTATAATGAATTATCAAAATTTGGGTATTAATTTTATATTAAAGAGTATGAATCCAACAATTTTACAATGAAATATCAAAATTCACATATCAATTTTATGTTAAAAAACATCAATCCAATATTTTTACACTGAAGTATCAAAATTCACTTATCAATTTTATGTTGAAGAATATCAATCTAATATAAAATTCGTGTATAAATTTTATATTGAAGAGTATCAATCAAATATTTCAACAAAATTCGCATATCAATTTTATGTTGAATGGTATTAATGCAATACTTCTACAATGAAGTATCGAAATTCGTATATCAATTTTATTTGAAGAGTATCAATCCAATACTTCTACAATAAAGTATCAAAATTTGCATTTTATGTTGAAAAGTACAAAAAAATGAAAGTGTATAAACATGTGCGTAGACGCGTGTCATTAACTATCCGTTTCACATATGAATTACGTTTCATATATGAACCCATTTCATATAAGTTTTTGGATATGTTTTTCTTTTTCCTTTGTTTTTTCTTTTATTTTTATGTTTGTGTGCTTTATACATGTAGGTTACAAGAAATTTTTATTATTTATCCCATTACTAAATTCTTTCGATTTATATGTGCTAATTGCTATAAAATTTGTGGCTTTTTGTATTAAATATTACCAGTTTATTATTATTCTTACAAGTTTAATCAAACAAGTTTTATATATTCAAATGAGTAAATTAATCTTACAATGCCAAATTTTCATACTTTTAGCTAAATTATATATAAAGAACTTTAAGAATTTGGCGTGATTAAATTATAGTACTTAATATAATCCATCAATAAATATCAACCATGTTATTACGTTTACATGTGTGTATGTGCACGTAGGGTGTTCAACAAAATTTAAAAATCGCTCACATCGATCAAATCACACTGCACCACATTGGTACGGTGCGCAAACCGTGATTTTATTATTTTCAACTATTGGTTTTGGTTTTAATATTTTGAAACTGTATAATGGGTGTGGTTTTATTTTGCAAAAGTAAAACCGCAATTAAACCGCACCGTATATATTATGATAGTAAAATAATTATATACAAAATCATTCAACATAAAAAGTATTGATAATTAACCTTGATTGCTTACACTTACCTTACAGTATTAATTTTTGCTTTCTATTATAGAACAAGAATATGCATATACCATAAATTTCAAAATTTGAATAAAGTAACATCATTTATTTTTCTTATCACTCCAATTCTTTCTTTTTTATACTTTCATATTAACATTGTATGGCGATATAAGCATTCTTCTTTTTGTTAATTGATCAATACACACCGCATAAACTGCATAAATCGCACCACACCGCAAACTATAGTTTTTATATTTTAATGGTTGGTTATGGTTTGTATTTTTTACAAACAGTAAATTATGATGCGGTTAAAAATATTATGCAAAATTGTCTAAATCGCAGCACATACACCCCTATGTGCACATGTTTATGGGATTTTTTTCTTAATAATTTTTTGTTGCTTTATTGGTTTTTTTCTGAATTATTTTTTGTGTGACAAATAATAATTTTTCAGCAAAAACACTTGGTGATATATAAAAATCACCCAATTATATTATTTCTTTTTCATACCTTCATATCATTTGTCCCATGAGTTTATTCTGCTTTAGTTAACTTAATTAATTATATAACAAACTTCCTTTTGTTTTCTCCTTTTCTAAGTATCAAAATTGCTGAATCACTTCTTCAAACATGAAAAAAAAACTTTACCAAACAATTGAAAAGTAGAATATGTTGCCTTAATTTCTGCTAATTTGGTCTTCTAATGCACACATGACCACGGTTCATGTTTTTACCAAGAGTGGAACTCGAACCTGTTTTTGGGTGATCAGTTATGGTTACAACTCTAAAATCGTCGATTTTTATTTCGATTACGGTTCAAGTTATGGTTTTTCATAGTTCAATTTTTTTAAATGAAGTTTGAAAAAAAATTGTAATAATATATACAAATATCATATAATTAGAAAGTAACTCATTTATTAAAGATATAGAAAATTTTGACATAAATATGAATTACCACGTACATACAAAATATAATAAAAGGAAGCAAATTTGTTATATGAAAAGTTACAAACTATTAAATAAAATTATATATTTTATAGTAAATTAAAATTTTTTTTTCATATAAACTTTAATGTGTCGATGTAATGACTGTGGTTCATAGTCTTAAAACACTAGTTAGACAATGAAAACTTTTTCAACAAGTTTGATCCGTGATTAGATCAAAGTTATATATATTGAATTGGCCAATTCGAGTTGGTTGGAGTAGTAAAATAAAATAATTGAATAAATAAAAATAAATAAAATAATAATAATTGATAATATAAATTAAAATAAACAACTTGCCATGAGAATTATGTTTATAGAATCCGTTAGGGATCCAATTATTGGTGGACCTCAGGTGATGTTTTACAATAAGAAAATATTAATTTTAAATTTTAAAATTTTAAATTTCAATAATAAAACAATATTTTTTGTCAATATAAACTCATCAATTTAAACAGATAAAGTATATTCTTTTTCTATAATAACAATTGAGAAAAATTTATTTCTGAAGCTAAACAAGTTTTAGTAAAGTTGTTCCAATCAACTTGTATATTTTTTTTTTTTTTGAGTGTGTACAAATTCTTTTTGAAGGGAATGCAAGAAATAAATGACAATTGGGAATAAACAATGCATTGCACTATATAAATGTTACTTTCTACGTTCCATTTGTAGTGTAAATTTACTAATTTTGAGAACTATATTTTTTAATAATTTTTAATTTTAAAAATGTCAAGTTCCTCCGTGGTGTTTTATAATAATAAAATATTAATATTAATTTTAATTTCAAAATTTTAAATTTCAATAATAAAAATTTTTTAACACATATTTTTGTCAATTTATTAAAAAAATCAATAAAGACAATTAATCCAAAAAAATGAATTAATTGACTTTTTTTTCTTTTGCATTTGCCAATATCCATATATTTCTCTCATCATCACGAGATAGGATCAATATCCAAGTTAAAAAATAAAATAAGAACTGTTCTCATTACAAAATTCAAGTTGAAAGACTATAATGAAACATTTCGGTAAATTAATTCAATTGTTCCTTAACTTGAAAATTCATTTTGCTTTTGTCCTTCATTTTTAAAATGTTTCATTTTTGTCCCCCATATTACAATTTGATTTAAAATCATCATTTGTACATTTTTTTTCAAATTAAAATTTAACTTAAATAAATATTAACATATATATGACAAATAGAAATGTATGGAAATTGAAAGAATTAGACACATGCATGTTAAATGGTCATAAGAGTTGAATTTTTCTCACATGAAATGTAAACAAAGGACAATTGAAAGTTAAAAATGCAACATGAGGGACAAAAATAAAACTTTTTAAAGATTATGGGCATAAACGAAATGAACCCCAAAGTTGAGAGACGCTCAAAATAATTTATCCGAAATTTTTTCAAGGATGGGGACCAAAACGTAGCCAACCCCCCAAGTTGAGAGACTATTAAGGTTATTTACCCTATGGCGCATAGCAAATAATCAAATAGATTTATCAATTAATTGAATGAAAAATAGAATAAGGATAATTCACACTATAAAATCCTAATTGAAGTATAATAAAACTTTTTTAAGAATGGGTATCAAAATTGAGGTCATTTACCCAAAATAAAAATAGTAGAACAACTTAATCAAGTTCTTAGATTGATTAGCTTTAACAAGTAAGAGATGCTATTGTTTACAACTGCATAAATGTATGCCTGTTAATAATAATTGCTCTTGTAATTTGATACCAACTGGAATTAATTTAGAAATCAAATAGGAAATTGAGGAGTATTAACAAATTGCCACGGGCAAGAGAACAGCAATAAAAACTTTTTTAGCCATATTTTTTCGACTGAATTTCTAATCGTTGAAATGTTTGGCCAAGTTTGGAACCATTTATAGAGTTATTCACTCACCTGCAATATTAAATTGTATAACAACAGCAAATTAAGTTGTATTCCTGTCAAGATATATGTGTAAGTTTAGAAAGCCTTTCGTATCTTCTGTTATAATTCCTGTTTCAAATTATAAATACACGTCACGTATATTTTACTCAAATTCTATCAAGTGATTAGTGAACCTAAATGATAAGTATTAAATACGTGGAGTGCATTTATAAGAGTGAAACAATGATTGAAACAAAGAATGCAATAAAAAAATCCTGTAAAATTAAAAAGTGTAAATCATAATAATTAACTTCAATGGTTAGGTTTATGTCCCTTTCTAGTGATTTGTAAAGTTAAAAAGTATAAATCATAATAATTAACTTCAATGGTTAGGTTTATGTCCCTTTCTAGTGATTTGATTTGGTAAGGAAACCAAATTTTTAGTTTTTTTTTTCTTCTTCTATCCTCTTACATTGTCCAATTTTAATGGAGCAGAAGGCCTGGTGCAAAATCCTCTATCAGTTGAGAAAGTCATGCATGATTTTAGAAATTCAATTAGTGATTTTATAAATACTAACAATTTAAATTTATATTAATTATTTATATGTTGAATTAGGAAAATTAAGAATTTTAAATTATAATTAGATCGTAGTTTAGACAACTCTAACTTATTCAATTGATTTTAATTTTAAATTAATTGTAAATTATAATTGAATTGCGTGATTTACATGAATTTATTTTCAATTGTTTAACTATGAGATTTTTTAGGGATTTTAAATGTGATTTTTTATTAGAATTTCTGCATTCTTCTTAATAATGGTGTATATTTATATATTTTTATTATTTTTATAAAGGTGAATTTAAAATTTTAATTGTTAAATATATTTATTTAATCACAAAAAAAATTTATTTTTATATCAGCCTCTCCTCTACCCTCCCTAAATTTTTTTTGTGGTTCCCCACCGCCTATATTTTTTTTATTGAATTGGTTTAAAGAAAATTACTTAATTTTTATTTATATTAGGTTCAGTTATTACTCCCTCACATTTTCTTGATTGAAATTTTGGGGTTCTTCAGTTGTACAACGTTATAATCCCGAGGTTCTTCCCCGTACAAGTAACTTTCTCAAAATTAATTTTTGTTGGTGCTGTGTTTATTGACATTAAAATATGTACAATGACTTATTTTCTTTAATTGTATAACTTTCTCAAAATTAATTTGGTTGGTGCAGTGTTTATTGACATTAAAATACAAAAACTTTCTGCAGAGGTAATTAATTTCGTTGGTACTATGTTTATTTACATAAAATCTTCAGCCATATCAATAATTTGAGGCAAAAAGAATTCAGAGAGCAGCAAAAGCAAAATGCCGGTATCAGCGTTGATATGGAACGAATCGCAGAAGGGTATTGAACTGCGCATGATTAGTTAAGAAGGTGGAAAAAGGCAAAATCGTATAGTTAATTTAAAACGAGTATAACATATTGTTTCGGGTGAACAATGAGATCTACAAAATTCATCGGGCATATATAATCCCATTATTGGTACTATCTTATACTCAAATTTCTTTATTTTGAAGTACTTTTGTAACCATTGTATATCTTTTGCTAATGAGTTTGGCTAAAACTATATAAACATTTAATTTGCAGGGTTTTATTTTTAATCATTCCACTCTATTATTATTCAATAAATTACTTCAACTTCTTCCGAATTTATATTTTTTATGAAGATTGTTACCAGCGTTCTTTGTGAAGATTATTGTCTTACTATCAATCTATCATGTGTCAAACAACGTGATCGTGATCAATATATACATCAACGCTGCTGCCTTTCTCTCAGAATCAAAATATTGATGGCCAAAACAAGAACAAGGGATATATGCATATGTTGATTGTGAGTTTAGGTGAAAAAAAAAAAACAAAAGAAAAGATTCTCATCTTATTCTGTAGTTTATGGGGAAAAGAAAAGATATTCAAGACATATGTGTTCGTCAGATTTTCTTCTCCAACTATAAAATGGTGCAATCCCTGTAATACAGAAAGTTTTGTAAAGATATTCATTTCATTTGCTTTTCCTGATTTTCCCTTTATTTCTATTCGACTTGGAGTTGGAGAGGAAACATTAGCTCCTTTCCCTACCTTAATTAAAACTTAAAAGTCTATGCACCATAAAAATAGAAACATTCTCCTCTTCTCTCTTCATTTCTCTCTCCTTGTTCTAGATCTGCCCAAATCAAAACTATCATTCAAAGTTTTGGCTTTTTTTTTCATTAGCTATATATTCTAACATGCTCATACACTATCATCTATTAATGGATTGACCCTATTCAAAGATTCAACTTTGCGGATGTTTTTGCTGAATTTATATGGAGATTTGGCCCGTGAACATTACCAGATTTTTGTGAGATAATGCAACTAATTACAAAAAATGGTTGACCCAGGAAAAATGCTTCCATATAATAATAATAGAGATTTTGGAGTACCCACAAATCAATTCGTAGATTTGAAGATATTGGAGAAGAACTTGTCATGGTGATGGAGCCACCTAAAGCTGGCCAAACTGCGTATTCCGGAATCGGAATTGTGGGCCCACAAAACTAGAATCGGCCAAAAAAAATTTATATAAATATTTCTATGCCACTTCATTTTCATCACATAATTTCTTAATTTTCTAATCTTTATTTTATAAGTTTTAACATTTATAGTTTAGGGTTTAGGGTATCAATTTTTTTAATTAATTATTTTTATTATATTATTATATTGTTCAATCATTCTTTCAATACTCTTATTATTTACATATTTTTCTTTCTTACTTATCTAATCCTTAGTAATCCTATTTTTCTAAAACCTCCATATTAGTTCAATTTCAACTATTAATTCAATTATATTATATATCAACTTAAATTTCTAATTTATACTATCCTAATTCTATTATTATATTATGCTAATATACTATTTGAATTCCAATTAATAATTCGATCATTCTCTCAATTCTTTTATTCTTTCTTTATCTTTCTTTCTCACTTATCTAATATTCATAATTCTATTATTTTAAAAAAATCATATATTAGTTTAATTTTAACTACTATTCTAATTATGTTATTATATGATACTAGATGAATTCTAATTAATAATTCAAATATTCAAATATTCTTATAATTTTATATCCTTGAATCTCACTTGTTTAATTCTTCCTAGTTCTATTATCTAAAAACTATTGATTAATTAAGTTCAATTGTACCAATTATTATTCTAATTATATTATTATATTGTATTATTTGAGTTTCAATTAATAATTTAATCATTATTTCAATAGAAATCAAATCACTACAAGAAAACCCCCCCTTGAGTGACTGACACTATATCGTCACCAAAGAATCCAAAGTGGTCACCAAAAGTTTTTGGTGACAAACGTTTTGTTTGTCACCAATTTGTCACCAATGCCAAGTCACTGGGGTGACCACTTTTTTTTTTGGTCACCAAAAGATAATTTTGGTGACTAGAAACAAAATGGTCACCAAAATGGTGACTGAACATGTGGTCACCAATTTAGTCACCAAAGAATGCAGGTTGGTCACCAAAGCGCCACTTTTTGGTGACCAAAAACAGCACGTGCCATGCTGTTTGGTGACCAAAAATATGGACACCAATGATGACGAATTGGTGACTAAATATTTGGTCAACAAAGGTCATGAACTACCACAATCATTTGATGTTTTGGTGACTAAAATTGTGGTCACGAAAGAATAATTGGTGACCATATTATAAACAAGCATTGGTGATTATTAGGGTAGTCACCAAATGGTGACCAAATATTTGGTCAATAATGGAGTAGTCACAATGTAATTTTTTTGATTAAAATGGTGACCAAATCTTTTGGTCAATTTTTTATATGGTGACGAAATATGTCCAATTTATAGGATTTGGTGACTAAAATTTTGGTCAATAATGATGTCAACATTTTCATTTGGTGACAAGAAAATAAAACATGTTCATAATAACAATAAATATCACTAATATATCGAACAAACATTAAAATAAAACCTGTTCACAAATATATCGGACAAACATTAAAATAAAACTCGTTCACAAAATATACCAATACATGGAAAATATCCAACATTGTACTATCCAAGGAATATACCATAATATTAATAATATTCTAATATCCAAGAAATATAACACAAAAGTACGAATCCATCATACAAAAAGTTGATACTTCAACTCTCTAGTGTCAATAACGCCCACCATTTATTTCTTCATCCATTAGGAGAGTTGACACTTCAACTGTTTGGTTTTCTTCAACCTTCATAATAGTTCGAATAAACAAGTTAAAAACTTCTTGTAACATATCATGTAACATGCAAGACATGGTAATACATATTCTTTTGGATTTAACACAGTTTAAATCAATCAAAGTGTATTTTCAAAATATACCGAGCCAATGTAACTAAAGTTTCACAATTTAGTCGAACTATTAGCAACAATGCGCCATAAGAGTAACATTAAAGCATTGAAAGTTACAAGAATAACTATAATCAAATCAAACAAGACTTTGAATGCAAATGTGCATACGACATGTTCGTGCATATTTTTTTAGCTTTCACAAATTATAAACCAATCAATTTATATTTCCACAGTATAACCATACGACATGTTAATGCATATACTTCGAGGGTTTCACAAATCTTAAACTAATCAAAAACTACTTTCAATTTGTAATCGTACCAATTTAATAAATATTTCATAGTTTAGTCCCACTATTGGAAACAACACTCAACATGAGTTACATTCAGGCATTATCCAAAACCAAGCATTACTTGGATAGCAAATGTACATAAGACATGTTCATGTATATTCATGTGGGTTTCACAATTTCATACTAATGAAATTATTTTGTTCAAATTGTAATCGTACCAATCGTACCAATTTCAACAAACTTACGTTGAGACATTTAACCATAATAAAATGGTACAATAAGTCTTATTAGTCAATCTTAAATAATATGTTCAAGTTCCAATCATGTGCCAACCAAACAATATAAGATGTATATTGAGGACCACTACGCAATAATGAGACAACATTTTCATACAATATAGATGTTTTACATATATTACGCACATTTTTCCAATACAAGTATTTTACACATACTACATACACTCATTTTCACATATATATACTACACATATGAGAACATCTGCTAGATTATGTGATATATAAAAGTTGTTAAGATAAAATTAAAATTTTAACTAATTATCACATCTAAAGATACAAGCAACATTTTCCAAATGTGAAGAAGATAAGCCATCCATGCACACTGATTAAACCTTGTCAAGTCCAACCACGAGCTCAAGCAATTGACTAATTTTATTTGCCTTCAACTTGAGCATAAAGTTCTCTTGGCCATGAATTCACAATTGGGCACTAAAAAAATCACGTTAACATGTACAATATCTCGAATATATTACAAAGACTATTAATTTACTACTGATTTTTTTACAAAAGTATAACAAGACATTGGATCCTTACATGATTCATAATTAAGAAGACCAATACAAGTCAATTAATTAAGTTGATTGAGAGCTTCAATATTTTCTAGTTTTGATTTGGATTCAATTCAATTGATCATCATCATATCCCTAGTGTATATAAGAATCTTCCTTAGAAATGAAAGAAATTCATGTGGAATACACACAATAAGATAATTAAAAAATTATACCTGGCAAAGGGAAAGAAATTGCTGATCATCATTAATATTTTGACTTCCAATGCCAATATTTGGCATTTTTTGATCTCCGAAAAATTCCTCAAGAGCTTTATGCTTTACAAGCAATATGCTTCAACCTTAATCCACAGAATGAGATGAAGATCATAATATGCTTCAACCTTAATCCTATTTGTCGTTCTAGCAACGAGCTTTATGCTTCAATAGTATAATACGAAATCATAACATGAAAAGGGAACCTTTACGAAAATAAACAAAATGCTGCACATCAGCACTCAGATTTTCAAGCTAAAGTTCAATAGGGGGCTGAAAATAGTCAAATATTTATGGCATTTTATATCTTAGAATAGTTTTGAGTTCAATATACACAAGGAAAAATATAATAATGGGCAGAACTCCATACCAACAAGCTATCAGGTACCACAACATTACAGTAATGCTACTAGATAATGTTTAAAAAGCTAGGATGAGCATATCAATCTTGGTTCACAATACAGAAGAAAGCAGATGACAACCATGGCATATGCCTATAATTTTGATCTCTGTCCTGGATTCTTCCACCAATATGCAAACTTCCAAGGAAAAATCATCGATTTAGGAAAGCCATGTACAGCCACATTTCATGTTCTCTCTTGTACAAATAAGGACAACTTTTATGTTTCTAATTCTCTGCTACAATGTGGCAAAATGAGTATGCATAGAATGAACTCATCCATGGAATAGGAAGGCAGTGTGAGAATTTTTCTACTCTTTAAGCTATGGAGAACTCAAACTACATGAACAGCAAAAAAACTGATGCTAATCAGATTTTCCTATATGATGTCACTTTCTATTCAATTTTCCTAGATAAAACCATGCATACGATTCAATTTCATTGGCTGACATATGACAGTAAGAATTCAAACATCGCAGTGCATGTTGTCATGTTAATTATTCTTTGTTTTTAGTCAGTTCTGTGATGCTAAGACTAAGACTTGGTGGAACAATTGCATATTTTAACTTTTGACTCCTTCTGAGAAGAAAGCATTAAAGTACTTACAGCTCGGTCATTTTGGCATCATATTGATGGGCATCCATCAGGTGCAGTGCCAGCCATGACTGCACAACAAAGCAAATACACAGGACTTAATTGTCAAGGGAAGAAAGAAGCTACAAAAGATTTCTCGCTTTCCCAATTGCAGGGCAGGAAGAACAGAAGGGAGTCAAGACAAGACACATATGCAGCCGGGAGCTGTCGTCAGTTGTTTACCACAAATTAAGTGCAAAATAGCTCACAGTCACAAATCAATGTTCCATAACACCAGTTTACTCAGCAAAAATTCTAGCAAGTTGGCAAGAATCTTATCAAGCACATGGATGAGTTCCCAAATACTACCATATATTCAGTCCAGTTTCCATACACATATGCAGCCGAGCATTCACCTCAAATTTAACTCAGTTCATCAGGAATGCCACAAGTTCAGGTTCACATTCACCAATCAATTTTCAACTTCAAAAAATCCACTAATCCAGCACATAGCAATGAAACCACCAAAAATTCACATAACCGTTGATTGAAAGTCCACATTCGACAGTAAATGATAATGCACAATTAAGAGTACACTTCAAGTGTGGCAATGCAAAACCATGGAAATAATTTGGACTTAGAGTCCTTTGTATCCATGTCTCAAAATCAATACCCCTACTACCTTGGAAGATGCCCAAATTGAACTTACCACTTCGGTCAGTCCCAGCTACGAGAATGTGAGCTGCTGCCCGTTGTGAACTATGGGCTTGAAAGCATAGTGGCGTTGCCAGCACTTGCGCAAAGCCGCCGGCATAGTGCTTCTTCCAGTGTGTGGCAGATCGGGCAAGAGAAATTGGAAAACAGAGTTGCCGGAGGACCGATCTGTATGACTCTAAGCCAGTGAGCATATGTGTGCAGCAGCCACCAAGTGAATAACTTCCGATGTGATTCCGGTAATTGATAGGGTCGGCGATAAAATGTCCGGAAGAAACCAAGCAATCGAGAGTGTTGAGCTACTGGAGCTGTGAGCTTGAAGTGGCAGCTGGGAGGTGCTGGCAGCACTTTTGTCGGATGATTCAACAACCAGCTTGGTGCTTCTTTGGCAGATCGGGCCTAGAGAAGTTGGTAATCAATGTCGCCGGGAACCCGATCTGTGTGACCAATGGTAGATCTGAGCACGGAGGAGCACCGATCTGAGCTCGCAGCAGCAGGCTCCTGTCGCTGGTACCTCGGCCAGACTGTGGCAGCACCGGAGAAGACCAGTTCAACCGGGAAGTCAAAGCTGGTAAAGACAGCTTTGAGTTTCTCTGAGTACGAGAGGCAAAGCTAAATGTACCAAAAAACATTAAGGGGATGAAATAACAAAGAAGCGCTTCACAAAAATTAAATTGGGGTCGGGCCTTTCAGCTTTGCAACTGAAAGGCCCTTGAAAAATATCAGATGGCTAGAGAGATGGAGGAGAAAATTTTAGAGAGATGGAGACCAGCCTAACATGAATTTATTAGTATAAATTAGGAAAATTATAAGGGTATGTTTGGATGCTCATAATTTTGTGGTTTATTTCACAATTGCAAAATGAGTTGTTTGTTACTTTTTCATAAAAATTTTTAAAACACAAAATAATGCTATAGTAATTATTTTTGCTACAGTATTTTTAATAAATAAAATATTGAATTTGAATTTGAATTTTAAAATTTAATATTAAATAATTCTTCCTAACACAATTCCCACCAAAATAAACTAATAAAATACTAATTCAAATTTAAATTTCAAACTTTTATTAATAAAAAAATCTTCAATACAAATCCCAACAAAATAAAATCATTCATTCCAAACACTCTCAAAATATTCTTTTCTCACAATAAATCCCAAAAAAAAAATTCATTATATAGTCTAAAAATATCACATCCAAACGGAGCCTAAGTGTTTAGTGTGTAATATCTAACTATTTTATAAGTTTATTTTTTTTAATAAGTATTTCTAATTTTGTTTTGAATTTTTTTACTAATAAATAATACTTATACTTATAGTTTTTTAAGATTACTAATAATGCAAAATTGTATTAAGAGAAATTATTTATTTTTAATAAATTAAATTTCTAATTTTTAAGTTTTATATTTTACTAATAACTAAGAATAAAGATGTTAAAAATATTGTTCCAAAAGTAATATAACATGATTTAGTAATGAGCTTGGTCATTTGGAATGTGACACTTACATCATTACTTTGCCAAATCAGCTAATATAAGCTATATATTTATACTAATGTTTAAACTAATTCAGCTATAGCTCACCCATAATGTGTAAAAAAAATGTTTAAACTAAAGTAAATAACATACATAATTTTAATAAAATTGGATCATAAAGCATATTGAAAGAATGATTAACTTAAAAAATATAAAAAGAGTAAGGGTATTAGTGAAATAATGAGTAAATTATTCTTCTGAATTCAAATATTATAATATAAAAATATTTTTACAATACTAGTTGGACTTCAAGTGTTAGATATCCTCAATAAAATAATAAGATTAATATTTTTTAAATATATTATTTGAATGTTACTAACTCACACTAAATTTAGTTAATAAGAAATAATTTATGCCCTTATCAAAATGTGATGGGGAAAAATTAAAAATATTAGGGTGTCTTACTATTATTATTAATAACTTAATTGATCCAAAAGAAATAATGATTCATTATTGTTGCTTAATTTATAAGTCCAATATTTTATTTACATATTTGTGGCCTTTCTTAAATTAATTTAGCATGCATTGAATGCCTAAATTAATTTAAGATCAATTCTTAAATGTGATGGGGCAAAAATAAAAATATTAGGGTGTCTTACTATTATTATTAATAACTTAATAGGTCCAAAAGAAATAATGCTTCATTATTGTGGCTTAATTTAGCCCATCAATTTCTTTGGGCACACTATATTATATTGTTAGGCCATTATGTTGGCCCAATTTGAATTATTATCAAATATTATATTTATAAGTCCAATGTTTTATTTACATATTTGTGGCCTTTCTTAAATTAATTTAGCATACATTGAATGCCTAAAATAATTTAAGATCAATTTTTAAATGTGATGGGGCAAAAATAAAAATATTAGGGTGTCTTACTATTATTATTAATAACTTAATAGGTCCAAAAGAAATAATGCTCCATTATTGTGGCTTAATTTAGCCCATCAATTTCTTTGGGCACACTATATTATATTGTTAGGCCATTATGTTGTCCCAATTTGAATTATTATCAAATATTATATTTATAAGTCCAATGTTTTATTTACATATTTGTGGCCTTTCTTAAATTAATTTAGCATATATTGAAAGCCTAAATTAATTTAAGATCATTTCTTAAATGTGATGGGGCAAAAATAAAAATATTAGGGTGTCTTACTATTATTATTAATAACTTAATAGGTCCAAAAGAAATAATGCTTCATTATTGTGGCCTAATTTAGCTCATCAATTTCTTTGGGCTCTATATTATATTATTAGGCCATTATGTTGGCCCAATTTGAATTATTATCAAATATTACATTTATAAGTCCAATATTTTATTTACATATTTGTGGCCTTATTAGGGTGTCTTACTAGTATTATTAATAACTTAATATGTCCAACACAAATAATGATTCATTATTGTGGCCTTAATTTAGCCCATCAATTCCTTTGGGCACTATATTGTATTGTTATGCCATTATATTGGCCCAATTTGAATTCTTATCAAATATTACATTTATAAGTCTAATATTTTATTTACATATTTTTGGTCTTTCTTAAATTAATTTAGCCTACATTGAATTTTTAAATTAATTTAAGATCAATTCGAATTTATAAGGCCATTTTTGTTATTTAATTATAGATGTAATTCAAATTGTTGCACTTTGAGGGATCAAAGTGCAATTTCTTGTTAAAAACCCCAACGTATTTTTGTTGTTTAATTAAAGAACTAATTTCTTTAAATTAAGATCAACTGAAATTTATAAGGCTATTTTTGTTATTTAATTATAAATCTAATTGAAGAGATATAAATTTGAGAGACTAAAGTACAATTTTTTTTTAAATCCCCCAATTCAAATTTATAAGACTATTTTTATTATTTATGTATTAGAGATCTAGATATAAATTTGAGGGACCAAAGTATAATTTATTGTTAATTTCCCAAAAAAAAATAGATTTCAATGTAGAGAGATTCTAACATGTAACCATAGCCTTCATACTTAATAAACTTGCCACTTCACCAACCTCAAAATTAATGTAATGTGTAGCATTTTGTTAATTTTATTAAGATAATAACTTTTATGGAAATATTTATTTTAGATATCATAATATAGCACATGAGATTCAAACACCAAACTTTCCCTATATAACACCCAAAAGTTAAATGTTTTGCCATTTTAATAGTCACTTATTATTTAACCTACTTAAGTTTATACGATAAACAACAAATTAATTCTATTAATAATTGGTGACCACTTTTCTGGTCATCAAAATATTCAAAAGTGATAGAAATCTCCTTTTCCCTATGACCTTTGTTGACCAAAATTATCGTCACGAAACTAACTCATATTAGAGACCACTTTTCTGGTCACCAAAGGTTTTGTACCCAAGTTTTATTGACTAAACATTTTATCGTCACCAAATTTGGTCACCAAAGGGTGTGTGATAGGCGGGAATGCTTCCCGCCATGGCGTTTAGTCACCAAATATTGACGAATTTTTTTTCTGGTCACCAAATTTTTAGTTGTTACCGAAATTTGGTGACTGAACGTTTTTTGGTCACCAAAAGGTACTCTTTGGAGACCAAATATTTCTGGTCATTAAGATTTCAGTCACCAAATGGGGGTTTTTCTTGTAGTGAATTTAAAAGTAGGATTACAATCGAAATTCGAAACTAAAAATCGAAAAAAAATCGAAATTGGAACAAAATCGGAATGAAACCGGAACCGGAACCGGAATTGGAACCTCCTAGGGGAGTTTTGGTTCCGGTTCCACCCCGGAACCCACGGTTCTGAAACCGTGGCCACCACTAGAGCCACCTTCTATCATAGATCCATTAAGTTTAGGTGCGTAATATTTTTATTTTTAATGAAATTATTGCTTTTGACAAAAAAAAAAGAGAATGGTTAATCTTATTTTTATAGTCAATAAAATTCATTAGTTTGAATTATTGATCGATGTTGACGTTCACGTGGCTGGTCCATATGCTAAGACTGAAAGATCCAACAGTAGATTTTTCTTTATTAAGAAAAGAAAAAAGAAGAAGAAAAAAAAAATTTCCCTGGTAGATTTAAGCTTTGCAAATCACCGAATAGCTCTATAAAAAAACTTCCCAATTCGCTTTACATTTCAACAAATAGAAACTCAGTCTCAAAAAATATGGCTAAGCAAGTTTTCATTGCTGTTCTCTTGCTCATAGCAATTTGTATGTATCCTTCTTTGATCTTTTCTTTCATTCCACTTGGCATGCAACTACAAGACCAATTTCTATTAACATTTATACTTGCAATCATTTGTTAAACATCTGAATAATATTTGATTAATTAGCATGCATAGATGGTGTACTTTTTCTAAGTTAATTGTTCTACTACTTTTATTTTTCTGGAGAAAAGCTTGACTCAACAAGTAGAATTAATGATGTATTTGAAATGCTAATTCTTTATATTTTTGTAGCAAAAATAGCAACAAGTGTCAAGGCAGAGGCAGCCACCGGACGAAAATCGGTAGAAAAATTCCAAGCTGGGACAGTAAAGAAGCTCATCAAACTACCACAGGAAGTTATGGTTCCAAACGAAGACCTCTGTTACCCTATATGTGATCCTGGTTGTTTATGTATTATACCCATCCTTTCGCCTCCGTTTTGTGACTGTTCAAGGGAGTAAATTGGCATACTTTAATGTCATCTCATATACTAGTTAAAGATATGCATAATATCAATACAAATTTTATGCTAAATCAACCTATAAAATTAAGTTAGCATTTGGGAGTACTTTTCTAAGTTGTTTTACTTTTTTTTTCTTGATAAATGACTCCAATGGTCCATTAAAATTAGAGTTGGTTACGTTTTGCTCCTCATTCTTCTAAAATTTCCATTACATATAGTTCGTTAACTTGGATTTTGTAATATAAACAATCTTCAATCAATTTTTCCTCCACTTGTGTAATAGTAGTCTCACCATATGTTACACACGTTAAAAAAAAGTACATAATCGAATTTTTAATCCTAATCACAATATTTATTAATATTTTTTACAACTCCAAATCACTGTAAACTGCAGAAACTATGTGCAGAAATGAGTAGATTTATTTTTTTTCTATTATTTGTATTGGAATAATACAAATAAATATGAAGGACAAAGAAATGCAACTATATCTGCAGATATCGTATTGGCGTTTACAATGCATTTCTCGTTGTGTTAATTTGTGTCTTATAATTTAGTACTGGCTATCTTATATTTGTAATATATTTGTGTTGTGAGCATTAATAGTGGCTTCTTTTGCATTCCCTATCTCCTTGGGGAAATAGTTGTGATGCCGTGTGATGAGCAATAATTTGATGGCAATAGTTGCCTATGAATATTTGCATGCATCATCAGTTGCATGCTTTATTAAATTAATGGTCTTTTCTTCTTATTATTTTGTGAATTTTTTATTTTTTTATTTTTAATGCGAGTTATATATATATATATACACACACGAACTTGTCTAGTAAAAGCATATGGCGGGGTTGGAGAGGGGGACCGAGAAGGAGAGTAATTTCTTAAAATATCATCCTTTTTAAAAAAATGATTTTCGCATTCGTTAAATGTGAATTCTCTATTTCTATAATATGGGTTCAAAAGAATCTTACGTCAAGCGCATTTGCTGAATACGAAATAAAAAATTAATATTTTAATATTTTAAAAATAAAATAATATTAAATCATATTTAACATTAAATATATTTTAATTTGTTTTACAATTACGTTATTTAAGTCAAACTTTTTAGTTATACAATCTTACAAAAAATTATTAGTTATACAATCTTACAAAAAATTATTCAAAAACATTATTGAATTTAATAGGAAAAAAGCTTTATTAGGTAAATAGTTGAATGAATTCATGAAAAAAACATATTTCATAGAAAAAAATATGTTGAGGATCCGGATGATGGCCCGATCGATTAGTAGAGTGGGTAGCGGTTTTCGTAAAAACTATATTAAATTCAATTTTAATATCTGGACGAGTCTACCGGACCCCATAAATTTAGGTCACTAATCCGGATAGTAGTCTAGATAAAACATGTAGAATTCGGACTTGCATTTGGACAATTCAACATTTGTCCGGATGATTACCAATTTAACTTCCTCGTCCGATGATATAGAGTGTTAATCACAGGGAAGAACCGAAAGTGGTATATGGACTTAGCATCCGGACTATTCAACATTTGTCTGGGAACCACTTCCAGGAGATTTATCACTAAAATGCTAAGTTCATATTCAACATTTGTTTGAAAACAACTTTCAGAAGATTTATCACTAAAATGCTAAGTACATATTCAACATTTTTCCGAAAACCATTTCCAGAAGATTTATTACTAAAATGCTAAATCCATATACTACTTTCGGTTAATCTAAGATGACTAATAATATTGCCTACAAGATTATGTAGGATTTATTATGCTACTGGCCAGTATGTTGATTTTCTAATGTAGGATCTATAATTTGGAGCATTTTCCTCTTATCGTTTAGCTTTGTCGTCTTTGGCCTAATCCACGAAACCATGCTCTTTGTTTGGTCCGGTCTAGGTAAGTGTTTAACTAAAATAACATTTAGTGGTTGCTGACTTTAAAATAATTTTTTTGTGCAAATATTAAATAAATATATTTAATAACTAAATTTCTAAACTCGCTATTATAAAAAATCATAAAAATATATAAAAATATACAACTACACTATTGTTGACATTTAATGAACTATTAGTTTTTCTCATATACGAACATCAATGATAAGGCGAAATATGTTCACCTATACAGGTTATTTCATTTATACTTTGAACTATCCTTATTGTTATTTAATGTTTTTTTTTGTATTTTGCAGGTTATTGTGCATGGAAGTCAAAATGAGAGGAAAAGATCGAGAAAGAGTAAGAAATATGCGATTTAAGCCACAAAAAGGTTTTGCGTCACAATGTTGACTACTTATTTTACAAGATATTCAAGGTATTAATTCCAATTATTGATGATCAATTCTATGTATTGAGACCTTATATAGAGTGAGAAATAAGTTTCAAGTTGATCCCATAGAAATCCTAGGCTCCAAAGAGGCTTAACATAGCGAAACACGTCAAAAAGTGATAAAGAACAAATGTTGAGTAAATCTACCAGGGTTTAGTATTTTGACTCAAAATTGTGTGATTCAAGTGGGATTGGAAAGTTAAGAGTTAGGATTACAACTTTCATGTTTTTTAAGCTTTCGAGTGCATCATGGTGAAACATGGCCAAGAAACTACACATTGCGAGGTGCAAAGTTCCATGTCGCGGCATGAGGCAATCACTGATTCTTAAAACCGACGTTCTTAAGACCGACAAAAGAGTCGGGCAGAAAAGGGGGGGAAAGCTCTCCGTTCCTGGTTCTTCTATAGCTGGATCCTCCAGAACCACAAGAATCCTTAGTTAGAATGGGATTCCAACTTAACACATTTTGAGTGAGATTTTGAGAAGAGTTGCTCTTTGGAGAGCACCGCTTCTCAGGTTCCCCAACTTATTTTACCATAGAGGCCAACGATAGACAATAACTCCCCCTCGAACACAAACTCGCTATTTTCGCGAGATTCCTAAAAACTTCTTGGCGTGGCGATGCCAAGAAATGGGCATCACGAAGCTGGGATAGTGACATGAGATAAACAAAATTTCTTATTTTAAATTTAATTTATTTTTAAAATGTCTTTTTATTATATGTTCTTTCCTAATGTGTTTCTTACATGTTAGGGTTAAAAAATGTGTCATCTTAGCAATGTTTGGTAAAGTTCTAATTTGTTGCCTTTATAAGGTCATATATGATGTAATTTTCAAGATGAGGTTATAGTTTAGAGTAGATTAAACGTTTTTCTCTTTGTTTAAGATTTTCTTTTGTTCTTTTTTTGTAAAGAGATCCTTGAGAAATCTTGAGGGTTTTAATTATAGTTTTGCGCAGAAAACATTAATCTTTCAAAGGAAGCTATATTCTTATCCTTAATTTATCATAGAAGACTCCTTAATTGATGTTTTCTTTCTTTAAGGTTATGGTTTATTTTTTTTCTTTATTCTCATATTAATATTTGATCTAACTATGTTGGGCTAGACATGTTCTGATCTTAAGTTTTGACATTGGTTTTTATGCTTAAAACCTTTGTTTGGGTTTATTGATTGGGATAGTTATGTTGAGTTTTACTTGCCATGTTCTTCATTAATTGTGAAGATCCTGAAGATCCTATGGAGAAGAAGCCACTAAAGGCTAAGAAGAAGATTATGAAGATCCTATGGAGATCCTGAATAGTTTCATTAACGACCTCTTTGAGAAATTAACCCAGGAGTCGTTTCGCTCCACGCTTGGAAAACAAAACTTCAGCCGTCAATGGCATCCTCCTCGGTTGCCTCTCCCACGATGAGACTGTCAAAATCAGACTTCATCCCCTTTTTATTCTTAGACCGGTCTTCTGTCTTCTCTTGAAATTGATCTTATTATGACAGAAAAATACTATGGTGATAAAGGGTTGAGCAGTGTGGGTTATTTTCACACCAATGAAAGATTTGATGATTTTCTGCCAAGCTATGTGTCCAAGAATATTGGTGATCAAATTAGTTAAGATTTCCCTCTAATTGTTTTGCCCTTACTGGATAACAAAAGTCTTTACACAAAGGATGCATCTAGAAGTTAAAAGCATGTGGGATCAGATGAATGGGAAGGATAGAAAGAGAAATATAGTGAAGATTGAAACTTATGATGTTATGAGAAGATGGATATTTTCTGGGTGTATTTGATTAAACATGGAATATTTCTTATTTGTGTTGATAAAACAATTGTTGACGGCATTAGAAAAGGGTGAAGTTAGTGGGTGTTGGCAGTGTTGGTGGTGATTGTGGTAATGGGCGATAGTGGTGATGGTGATGGAAGCCCACGTGAGGCCTGTGTTTCCTGGTGAATTGACCAAGCATTCTGTTTCTTAAGGGACCAAGATAGTCACTAAATTCATCGGTGTGTGTAATTACCAGTTCCATCAATTTCAAATGGAACTTCATATTTCTGCAATACATTAGATAAATTGAGTTCCATCAAGGTGCTGCAACAATGTTCTCTATCAGTGAAGATTGAAACTTCTTGCAAATATTATACCACTTAGATGTTGCAGCAACTTGATCTTGCTCTTTACATTATTTGGGTTGTTCAATTTTGAACACAGATCAATAGAAGCGTGTGTTAAGGATTTTAGAAGTGGTAGGACAGCTTTGAAAGGAAGAAGAACAACATAGATTTTTACAGTAAATATTGTTTACAGGAAGAAGAAGAAGAAGGCAAGCATGTTGAAGCATATATTGTGTGTGTTAAGGAGTTTAGAAGTGTTGAAAAGAAGAAGAAGAACATAGATATGTGTTCAAGATGATTTATGCTGTTAAAGACGATTTATGCTGTTAAAGACGATTTATGACGATGATCTGTAGGGAAAGTAATGGATTGTTGAAGTTAAAGATGGTAAAATAAGGGGTAACGTGGGGAAATTCGGATATTAATTGACCCTTAGTAAATCACACTTGCACTTTTAAGCGCGTGTCATTCAAGCATCATTAACGGACCTAATTTCCATCCACTTTCTATTTTACCCCAAAACACATGGGGTACTCGATACCTTTTTATAAAACATAGGGGTTATAAGAATTTTTGGCAAACTACAGGGGGGGTTCCTGGTAATTAGCCCAATATTATATAATTTTTGAGAGGAGGTCATAGTTTAGAGTGAATTAGTTTTCTCTCTCTCTTTACACCTTCTCTTTACATCATAAGGATGACTAATAATATTGCCTACCATATGTATTGGACAAGGATCTCGATGAGTGTGTGTAAGCAACCTTGAATGCGACATCAGTGTGTGTAATTACCAGGATCTCGATGAGTTGCTGTCGGAGCACTGTGGGTCCCAACTCGGAACTCTCTTCAGACGGAAACAGATCGGACGGCTACGACGTTGACTTGAACGGGTTTTTCAGATCCCAAATCGGAGGTTCCGATTCAGGGGGGATTTTCGTTGAAGCTCCCGCTGTTCCCTCTTCTGAGAGAAGGGGTTTTCGGCTCGGTCAGCAGATGTGAAATGTCTTCGTGTATCTCCCGATCTCCAAGTCCGATCTGGCGAAATTTAAAGCTCCCAGGTCTTCAAAGCGCAGCTGCGACTAATACAATATGATAGATGAAGAGGAGGTATTGGCTTCAGTAGATGTTATCTTCCGAGCGCAGATCTTGTCTACAACAAATTTTAGATCAAAAGCTGAAAGGCCTGAAATTTTTTTCAAAATTTTCAAAATTCCTATAGCGAAGGAGGAGAAATTTTTGAGAATTTTTTATGCCATCTCATTCTTACTGCAAATTAACATGCACTGTGCAACTGTGATCTCTAGTAATAACCAATTACTAGTGGCTTCCGGTAGTTCCGCCGTGTATGAATGTTTGAGTTTTCTAGGACTAACGGGAAGGCACGCATGATCCATCGGTATCAAAGCTTGAGAAAATGGAGTCAACGGAATGCAAAACAACCACTAATCCCTCCAGATTTCCAAACTTCGCATCTGGTGACAGTGGCGGAGGCCTTGTTCAAACCCCAGGATGGAAAAGTAATTATAATGAGCATTTTCTTTGCTGGGTGTTGTGCTTTGATAGTTATGGATTAATTGACCAAGCTTGTGTCATAGTTTCTTGGATTAATTGGCCAAACTTATGAAGTAAATGTAATTGGGTCTGTTACATGTTCTGGCAGCGATCGAATGGGAGAGAGAAAAACTATCAAAAATTCAGAATAGAAGCTAGCAATGTAAGGGAGGAGTCCTCCCTATTTATCGCTTTCCATATGTAATAATGGTGTGGTTATATCCGCCATTATCTTTTGTACCTTATTTTATATCAATAAAATAGGGAGTGGCGCCCTCCCGCAAATGGGATGATTAGCCAAAAAAAAATACAATATTCACCAGAATACATGTTCACAATCGGGGTGGGTGCAAAAAACAGTACAAAAAAAGTCAAAATCAACGAGTTTTTGATTTTATCACTTTTTTTGTTAAGATATGTGTGTTATAACGCATGAAAAAAAGGAAATTTAGTAAAAAAAAATCTAAATTTTACTTTCTTTGACACTGTTCGCAAGGATGCATGTTCACAATTGAGGAGGGTGAAAAAATAGTAAAGAAATTGCCAAAATCAGCACATTTTTTGACTTCGCTATTTATTACAAAAATACGCTGTTATAACCCATGAAAAATGGAGGTTTGATGAAAATTTTTAAATTTCATTTTTTCCAGACAATATTCACTGGAATGCATTTACATTCGAGGTAGGTGTAAAAAACATAACAAAAAAGTTAAAATCAACGCGTTTTTAGATTTTGCCTTTTTTACTAATTAATATACTTGTCTTATAACCAATGAAAAATATAAATTTTGTTAAAAAAACTAAATTTCATTTTTTTACACAGTTCATTAGAATGCATGTTCACAATTGAGGTGTGTGTAAAAAAACAGTAGGTAAAAAGTCAAAATCGAAACGTTTTTTTGCTTTGCCATTTTTTTACCAAAGTACGTGTGTTATAACCCATAAAAATTAGAGGTTTAGTGAAAATTTTAATTTTCACCACTAGAATTCATTATCACAATTGGGGTTGGTGCAAAAAACGGTACAAAAAAGTCAAAATCAACGTGTTTTTAGATATTGTCACTTTTTGCTAAAATGCGTGTGTGATGACCCGTGAAAAAAGAAATTTGGTAAAAAAACTAAATTTCACTTTTTTAACACCGTTCACAATTATGTATGTTAACAATTGAGGTGGGTGAAGAAAATAGTAGGAAAAAAGCCAAAATCAACACGTTTTGTGAAATTGCTATTTTTGACCAAAATATGTGTGTTATAACCCGTGAAAATGTGAGATTTTGTGAAAATTTTAGGGTGTGTTTTGAAAGGGCATTCTATTCCATTTCTCATCTCATTTGAAATTAACATGTTTTTTTATATTCAATTCTCAAAACAAAAATTTCCAACTTCTCTAATCACAAAATGAAGACATTTAAGGTTTTTCAACATTATTTAATATTTTTTAGTTTTTTATTTGTTTCAGTTGATTGGTAGTGGTCGAAGGTAGACTATTGTCTCCGTTAAACCAAACAATTTAATAAAAAAAATTCTTATTAAAACTTTATTTAATCAAATAATTCTTCTACAAAAACTAATAAAAATAAAATTTATCAATGCAAACACTTAATTATCAAAACAAAAATAACAATTTAATAACAAAAATTCTCATTTAAAATTTATTTAATCAAATAATTCTTCTAGAAAAACTAATAAAAATAAAACTTATAAATCTAAACACTCAATTATCAAAACAAAATTATTTAAAACGCAATCCGATATCTCATTTTTCGCAACTTTCAAAACAAAACAAAACAATTCTCCAGACATACCCTTATACTTTTAGTATCACAACTTTCAAAACAAAACAAAACAAAACACTTATCCAGACATACCCTTATACTTTTAGTATAATTTGAGTTGTGTAGGCAGTTTCAGTTTTCATTTTTATACATTAAATAATGTTTAAGTGTAAACATCTTTCCTATTGATTAATAAAATGCTTATTTTAAAGAACAAAATATCAACGACTACCTACACAATTCGTTCCACTGTCCCTTGCCCTTCACAAAATCCTGAATCCAAAAGGGGGTTGAAAGTATGGAGCACAGTACAAAATGAAAACATAAACAAAAAGCTTTAAATCAGAACAAAAATGGCAATTTTCATTGCAAATGGAACTACCCATTTCTTATTTCTTAAAGAAATGCCTTCCCTTAGGGCTTAGACATCCATCATGTTTGTTTTTGTTTCCTATCCCCATCTTCCTTTGCTTGCCAACCTCTGAGAACTCTATGCTACAAGGGTTAAAGGAAGTGCACTAAGACATTTATAACCTAAAATGATGGAACATTAAAGATGCTAATACAACTAATTTTTTGAATATGATACATTAGCATCAAGGCCCCATCACTCTATCCAGTTCGCAAGATATGCGAATACAAAGAGAACAATGGTTGCCTTTAATTAACATCCCGGTCACCTTGTTCCTTACATGAGAGCAGAACTCAAACCAGCAGAGGGTTGCAAACTGGCAGTATAGTCACGTGCCCACAAATTGTAGTGTATAATTTCCTCAAGGGATGGAGAGAGGACACCAGCTCTGCTTGATGCTTATCTCATGTTAGCTCCACAACTTTGAAGATGTCCAGAAAGACGATTCTAAAAGACAAAATGATCCATTAGCTATACGCCTGTAACCCAAGAAGCACACATATAATGGTCATTTGCAAATTCTAAACGCATCTATGACCAAACCAGAATCTGTTTTAGCCTTAACGCAAGCTAAGATCAAAATTTCAATTGCAGATTGGTTGAACGTCAAGACCCTCTACTATTTGTAGACGCATTTCTATGATCCTTGGTGACTATTGATTTTTGAACAGTAACTAGCAGTGAATGGTGAAGCCATAGCTAAGAAATAGAACCCTGTAGCAATCCACATAAATTCTATGTAAAAAAAACATAGCAAGACGTACTTCTCATTGATGAACATTTCAACAGCTTTCTCATTTGTTGCACTGAGAACTCTAATCATGGTCCCTCCAGCTCGCTCAGCAGCATATGCCAAGTCCATTGATGGGTACTTAAGACATCAGGCGCTTTAAATGTCAGAGACCCCCAGCCTGGATCATAACATTTGAAGTTATCAGGTGGACAGAATTTAGCTGCTCAAAGATGTAAAACTTCAACGGCATACAGTATTTGAATATTTCAAAACTCAATTAAGGGATCCATTGTTTAACAAATACATAATCTAAAAAGAAATGAAAATGTAATTACTTGCAAAGATCAAGGCGGGGCCAATTTATCTCAGAACAGTGAATTCTCTCTGGCCAGGACATAGTGTAAAGAATTGGCAAACGCATATCAGACCATGCTAGTTGTGGCAATATAAGATGAATCCTGCAATGGGAACAGAGAGAGAAAAAAGTTTTCATGCTATCAGAATCCAAATACTTAGTCTATGAATCATAAATAAGCTTATATGCAAAATTTTGAATTTTGCATCTCAGCAGCAATAATAAAGATGTCAGCCACTGAATGCATGATGGATTGGGGGAATAACAATTTCAATGTCATCATATTCAGCCCCATAAAGACAACGGGCTTGAATAACTTGAAGACCCTGCAAAGGAATCTCGTAACAAAATCATCCAAACTTGCTGCTTTTCCGCGATTGACTAAAAGGCTTTCAAAAGAAAAGATGATCATGGTAAATAGAGTAAAATGCACCAAAAAGTAGAAAAATCACCTTATTGAATAGGGTGGCAGAATCCACTGTAATTTTCTTTCCCATGTTCCAGTTGGGATGTTTCAAAACGTATGCCACTTTAACATCTTTTAGCTTCTATGGTTGAAAACAGAGATCAATATATCATGATTTCAGATAGACTCAAATTGAAACATGAACTTCAAGCAATCAGAAATCAAACTTGTGCATCCATTGCTGCTAGGCCACAATAAATCCCTCTGTCTGCACATTATCAATGGCCTAAATTCATCAAATTTAATAATTTTTTCTCTTCTGGGGCTGAAATCTTAACCTAATTCCAGCCCATCTACAGACTCAAGATTAAGAACCACAACGTTGAAATGTGGGATTGATAGTCTTTACAAGAATTATTTAACCAATTAGGTCAAAACAGTATTTACTAGAACATGAATTGAACTAAAAACAAAGAAAAATCCCAGAAAAAGTTGGAAACTTTACATACAGCAATATTGAATCAATCACCGAATTTGCCTCAATTCTTTGAGAGCTGTAACCAGAGAAGAAGAAAATCTCACATCCACTCTATCCAAAATGAACGGGCAGTCGTTTGAAAATGAAGAGGACATAGGAAGGGAAGCGATTAAATACTTTGAACATGTTTTTACTAAGGTTCCTACTGAACCCATGCCTCAGCCTAACCATATTCCTAAATTAGTCTTTGACGATGACAATGCCATGTTGGAAAATCTACCAAATCTAGACGAGATCAAGGAATGTGTTTTTGCAATGGATGTTAATAGTGCCCCTGGACCAGATGGTTTTAATGCCAATTTTTTTACCGCCTCATGGGAAATAGTGAAAAAAGACATGCATGCAGGCATCCTCCACTTTTTCAATGGAGGAAAACTACCCCAAGCAATCACTGCAACATCCATTATTTTGATTCCAAAATCCCCTTGTCCAATGATTTTTTTCACATTTCAGGCCCATAAGCTTATGTAATTTCTTTAACAGAATTATTTCTAAGCTCCTTGCTCCTAGAATAGCCCGTCTTCTTCCAAGGATAATTTCGGACAATAAAACGGGTTATGTTAAAGATAGACAGTTAATTGATAATTTCTTTTTAGCTAGTGAACTTGTTCAATGTCTCCAGAAGAAAAGCAAAATAGGCAACGTAATTCTAAAGTTAGACATGGAAAAAGCCTATGACTGAGAGGATTGGATCTTTTTACTTCAAATGTTCAAAAATTTTGGTTTCAGTGAAATAGTAATTGATATGATATGAAGATTAATTTCAAACATAAATTTTTCAGTTCTAGTAAATGGTACTCCAGTTGGTTTCTTTAGTTCATCAAGAGGCATCAGACAAGGTGATCCATTGTCACCTTACCTCTTTATAATAGGGGCAGAATATATCACTAGAGCTCTAAATACAGCCCAAGAACCCTGTTTCCACTTTCCAAAAAACTGTCCTAAAGTTACACATATAGCTTATGCAGACGATTTGATTATTTTTTCAGCTGCACAAACTAGCTCGCTAAAAAATACTATGAATATGCTCAAGCAGTATGAGGAAATTTCTGGCCAAAAGATAAAAACTCTTAAAAGTTCTTTCCTTATTCATCATTCATGCAATAGAGCAAAAAAGCACATGATTAGTAAGATTACAAAATTTAAGCATGAACTCTTTCCGGTTAAGTATCTAGGGCTGCTACTTTACATTGGAAAGAATAAAACTACATACTACGAGTCTTTAGTCCAAAAAATCCATCTTAAAATTAGCACATGGAGTAATAAATTTCTATCAAGTGGTGGAAGAATCACTTTGATTAAATCTGTCCTTTCAGCAATCCCCACACAATTCCTTTTAGGATCAAACCCCACAAGGAAAATTCTGGATAAAATGGAATCTATTTTTGCTAATTTCCTTTGGGAACAAATAATGAAAAACCAAAATATCATTGGCTTAAATGGTCGAAACTTTGTAAACCACTACTCGAAGGTGGTTTAGGTATTAGATCTCTACATGATATTCAAAGAACTTGCTCAGCTAAACTTTGGTGGAAATTCAGGGAAACAAATCCCTATGGGCTCGTTTCCAAGCGAAAATATACGGGTCCCCTTTTCAGATTCGTCAACATCCTTCTCTCAAAAATCACACGCGCACGTGGTCTAAAATGTTATCTATTGCTCCAGATATAGATCCTTTCATTCACACAGAATGTCAATCAACAAGAGAACCAGAAATATTCTGGAATCCGTCAACTACAGGTAAGTTAACTTTCAAATCTGCCTTTAATGTAGTTTCTCTGTCTAATAATATAGTTTGGCATTTTGCTAACTTCATTTTGGGACTCTTTCATCCCACTAAAAGTCTCTTTTTTCATGTTTAAACTTTTAAAAGCTCAAGTTCCAATAGGACATGTGCCACAAAGATTCCATATTCATGGTCCTTTCAATTGTGTAATCTGTCCTCTTGAAGAAGATTCGGTAAATCACTATTTTTTAAAATGTTCCATGACTTCAGCATTATGGAAAATTTTTGGTAGTGAAATAGGCATTTTGTTTGCTCCTAATAATCACTCTTTTAAGTCTCTTTCTTAATCACTGGTGGAATCACAAAGGAAAAAATGAAATCAGCACCTTCATTATAAAAATAATTCATTCCATTATATGTTGGCAGATCTGGAAAATCAGAAACAAAATCATATATGAGGAAGATAAATGGGATTTAGAATTACTGAAAAGCTTAATCTTCAAAGAGCTTAAAGTGAGTTTAGAGGCTAAATTTATAGATTTCAAATGCTCTAACTTCCCATGGAATTTTTTCTGGAATTCTGTGTTACATCCTGAAAAAAGGATTATAGTAAGCTACATCAAATGGCATCCACCTGAAAGAAATTACTTCATCCTGAATATTCAAGGTTTTTTCAATTGTAACACAGGACAAGGCGGTGGAGTGCTAAGAAACAGTGAGAGCTCACTGATTTTCGCCTTTACAATGCTTACTTCTTTCACTAACTTGATTTCAAGTGAACAGGTTATTATACAAACAGCCATACAAGGACTGAAGATATGCAATCAGAAAGGTCTCACTTCAAATATCAGCATTGCATCCTCCTCAAGCAATATATATTCATGGCTAAGAACAAATGAGAACTGGCCCTGGAAGCTCAGACAATTAATTCAAAACTTACAAGATGTCTGCCCGCCGAACACTTGGCTACAGTGCGAAAAAGAGGAAAATGTGGTCGCCAACTTATTAGCAAAATCAGCCTCGTTACTACCGAATGAGATAATTCAAGAAGAAGCCAAGCTCCCCGAAAAAATTCGAAAGGTAATTAGATTAGAAAGGCTGGGTTTCCCCTATATCAAAAGATCATATCGCTATCAATGCAACCTTCCCTCTTCATAAATTCTTCACATTTTGCACGCACAAGACCGATGGCTGCTGATGTTAGGCCATTTAGTCTTTGTTATTTGAGAATTTTTTGGCTGTTGATGGTAGGCCTTACTGTCTTGGAATTTGGTTATTTGGCTGCTGAAGTTAGACCAACATATTTAGTCTTTGTCAATCTTGAAATCAAATATTTTCGATTCCCCTCTACTTTTGGTTATCCTAAACTTTATATAAATCTTGTAAGGGGGATCATTTTTTTCCATCTTTCAATTGTAACTTCGGTTTTGAAATTTGTAAAGGAGGAAGTACTCCTTGTTTACTATCAAAAATTCAGAATAGAAGCTGGCAATGTAAGGGAGGAGTCCTCCCTATTTATCGCTTTCCATATGTAATAATGGTGTGGTTATATCCCCCATTATCTTTTGTACATTATTTTATATCAATAAAACAGGGAGTGGCGCCCCCCCGCAAATGGGATGATTAGCCAAAAAAAAATACAATATTCACTAGAATACATGTTCACAATCGGGGTGGGTGCAAAAAACAGTACAAAAAAGTCAAAATCAACGAGTTTTTGATTTTATCACTTTTTTGTTAAGATATGCGTGTTATAACGCATGAAAAAAGGAAATTTAGTAAAAAAAATCTAAATTTTACTTTCTTTGACACTGTTCGCAAGGATGCATGTTCACAATTGAGGAAGGTGAAAAAATAGTAGAGAAATTGCCAAAATCAACACATTTTTTGACTTCACTATTTATTACAAAAATACGCTGTTATAACCCATGAAAAATGGTGGTTTGATGAAAATTTTTAAATTGCATTTTTTCCAGACAATCTTCACTGGAATGCATTTACATTCGAGGCAGGTGTAAAAGCCATAACAAAAAAGTAAAAATCAACGCGTTTTTAGATTTTGCCATTTTTACTAATTAATATACTTGTCTTATAACCAATGAAAAATATAAATTTTGTTAAAAAAACTAAATTTAATTTTTTTACACAGTTCATTAGAATGCATGTTCACAATTAAGGTGTGTGTAAAAAAACAGTAGGTAAAAAGTCAAAATCGAAACTTTTTTTGCTTTGCCATTTTTTTTACAAGTACGTGTGTTATAACCCATAAAAATTGGAGATTTAGTGAAAATTTTAATTTTAACAACTAGAATTCATTATCACAATTGGGGTTGGTGCAAAAAACGGTACAAAAAAGTCAAAATCAACGTGTTTTTAGATTTTGTCACTTTTTGCTAAAATGCGTGTGTGATGACCCGTGAAAAAAGAAATTTGGTAAAAAAACTAAATTTACTTTTTTAACACCGTTCACAAGTATGTATGTTAACAATTGCGGTGGGTGAAGAAAACATTAGGAAAAAACCCAAAATCAACACGTTTTGTGAAATTGTTATTTTTAACCAAAATATGTGTGTTATAACCCGTGAAAAATTGAGATTTTGTGAAAATTTTAGGGTGTGTTTTGAATGGGCATTCTATTCCATTTCTCATCTCATTCGAAATTAACATGTTTTTTTATATTCAATTCTCAAAACAAAAATTTCCAACTTCTCTAATCACAAAATGAAGACATTTCAGTTTTTTCAACATTATTTAATATTTTTTAGTTTTTTATTTGTTTTAGTTGATTAGTAGTGGTCGAAGGTAGACTATTGTCGCCATTAAACCAAACAATTTAATAACAAAAATTCTTATTAAAACTTTATTTAATCAAATAATTCTTCTACAAAAACTAATAAAAATAAAATTTATCAATGCAAACATTTAATTATCAAAACAAAAATAACAATTTAATAACAAAAATTCTTATTTAAACTTTATTTAATCAAATAATTCTTCTACAAAAACTAATAAACATAAAACTTATCAATCTAAACACTCAATTATCAAAACAAAATTATTTCTTTTGTAAAACGCAATTCGATATCTCATTTTTCTCAACTTTCAAAACAAAACAAATCAATTATCCAGACATACACTTATACTTTTATTATCACAACTTTCAAAACAAAACAAAACAAAACACTTATCCAGACATACCCTTATACTTTTAGTATAATTTGAGTTGTGTAGGCAGTTTCAGTTTTCATTTTTATACATTAAATAATGTTTAAGTGTAAACATCTTTTCCTATTGATTAATAAAATGTTTATTTTAAAGAACAAAATATCAACGACTACCTACACAATTCATTCCACTGTCCCTTGGCCTTCACCAAATCCTGAATCCAAAAGGGGGTTGAAAGTATGGAGCACAGTACAAAATGAAAACATAATCAAAAAACTTTAAATCAGAACAAAAATGGCAATTTTCATTGCAAATGGAACTACCCATTTCTTATTTCTTAAAGAAATGCCTTCAATTAGGGCTTAGACATCCATCATGTTTGTTTCTGTTTCGTATCCCCATCTTCCTTTGCTTGCCAACCTCTGAGAACTCCATGCTACAAGGGTTAAGGGAAGTGCACTAAGACATTTATAACCTAAAATGATGGAACATTAAATATGCTAATACAACTAATTTTTTGAATATGATACATTAGCATCAAGGCCCCATCACTCTATCCAGTTCGCAAGATATGCGAATACAAAAAGAACAATGGTTGCCTTTAATTAACGTCCCGGTCACCTTGTTCCTTACATGAGAGCAGGACTCAAACCAGCAGAGGGTTGCAAACTGGCAGCATAGTCACGTGCCCACAAATTGTAGTGTATAATTTCCTCAAGAGATAGAGAGAGGACACCAGCTCTGCTTGATGCTTATCTCATGTTAGCTCCACAACTTTGAAGATGTCTAGAAAGATGATTCTAAAAGACAAAATGAACCATTAGCTATACGCCTGTAACCCCAGAAGCACACATATAATGGTCATTTGCAAATTCTAAACGCATCTATGACCAAACCAGAATCTGTTTTAGCCTTAACGCAAGCTAAGATCAAAATTTCAATTGCAGATTGGTTGAACGTCAAGACCCTCTACTATTTGTAGACGCATTTCTATGATCTTTGGTGACTATTGATTTTTGAACAGAAACTAGTAGTGAATGGTGAAGCCATAGCTATGAAATAGAACCCTGTAGCAATCCACATAAATTCTATGTAAAGAAAAGATAGCAAGACGTACTTCTCATTGATGAACATTTCAACATCTTTCTTATTTGTTGCACTGAGAACTCTAATCATGGTCCATCCAGCTTTCTCAGCAGCATATGCCAAGTCCATTGATGGGTACTTAAGACATCAGGCGCTTTAAATGTCAGAGACCCCAAGCCTGGATCATAACATTTGAAGTTATCAGGTGGACAGAATTTAGCTGCTCAAAGATATAAAACTTCAACGGCATACAGTATTTGAATATTTCAAAACTCAAAAAAGGAATCCATTGTTTAACAAATACATAATCTAAAAAGAAATGAAATGTAATTACTTGCAAAGATCAAGGCGGGGCCAATTTATCTCAGAACAGTGAATTCTCTCTGGCCAGGACATAGTGTAAAGAATTGGCAAACGCATATCAGACCATGCTAGTTGTGGCAATATAAGATGAATCCTGCAATGGGAACAGAAAGGGAAAAAAGGTTTCATGCTATCAGAATCCAAATACTTAGTTTATGAATCATAAATAAGCTTATATGCAAAATTTTGAATTTTGCATCTCAGCAGCAATAATAAAGATGTCAGCCACTGAATGTATAATGGATTGGGGGAATAACAATTTCAATGTCATCATATTCAGCCCCATAAATACAACGGGCTTGAATAACTTGAAGACCCTGCAAAGGAATCTCGTAACAAAATCATCCAAACATGCTGCTTTTCCGCGATTGACTAAAAGGCTTTCAAAAGAAAAGATGATCATGGTAAATAGAGTAAAATGCACCAAAAAGTAGAAAAATCACCTTATTGAATAGGGTGCAGAATCCACTGTAATTTTCTTTCCCATGTTCCAGTTGGGATGTTTCAAAACTTATGCCACTTTAACATCTTTGAGCTTCTATGGCTGAAAACAGAGATCAATATATCATGATTTCAGATAGACTCAAATTGAAACATGAACTTCAAGCAATCAGAAATCAAACTTGTGCATCCATTGCTGCTAGGCCACAATAAATCCCTCTGTCTGCACATTATCAATGGCCTAAATTCATCAAATTTAATAATTTTTTCTCTTCTGGGGCTGAAATCTTAACCTAATTCCAGCCAATCTACAGACTCAAGATTAAGAACCACAACGTTGAAATGTGGGATTGATAGTCTTTACAAGAATTATTTAACCAATTAGGTCAAAAAAGTATTTACTAGAACATGAATTGAACTAAAAACAAAGAAAAATCCCAGAAAAAGATGGAAACTTTACATACAGCAATATTGAATCAATCACCGAATTTGCCTCAATTCTTTGAGAGCTATAACCAGAGCGAGCATTGTGAGACCCCGATTTTTTTTAAGTGATACTACCCTACGGTTATTTTAATTGGCATATTAATATGAATTTATTGCACTTTGTGAAAATGGTGATTTGATAATGTGCATTTTAAATTAATTATTCATTGTTAGGGATTAGTTGATAATTTTGGAAATTATGAGGGAAGATTATATTAAATATTCTTAAATTTGAATCTTAAATAGCATTTATGGAAAATAAGGACCTCATAGTAAATTATGGAAAAAAGGGTTAAAAATATATATATATATATATATATATGAATAAATAAATAAATTACTCAACTAATTAATTATGGAACTGCGTGAAATACGTGTAAGCTTAATAGCTTACACGTATTCCACTTGATGACTCATAAGATAGCTTTCAATTAGTATATCTGGTAAAGACCAGAAGCTGCAGTGGAAATGAAAGGAAAAACAACGGCAAAAGAAAAAAAAAAGAAAGAACAGAGAAGGAAATAGAAACGGAGAGCGGAACAAGAAGGAAAAGAAGAAGGGGCAAAGAAGCAGTAGAATAGAGGAAAGAAAGGGAGGAAGAAGAGGAAAGAGAAGGAGTCCAAAGCACTTTGGAAATTTTCAGCAGATGGGGAAAATTTAATAAATAGTATGTGAAAAGGATAGAGTTTTGTTCCAAACTGTGGATGGTTCTATTTTTTTTTGTTTTGTTTTTGTTTTGTTTCTTGTTGTTGGTATTTGTGATTTGGATTGGATTGAATTTAGGTGTGTCGTGAAACCTATTGTTATGATCAGAATTGTAGATCACAGGCTGAGTGGTAACCTGGGTTTTATGAGATTGTGTTATGTTTGCAATCAGTGGTGCATGTTTGTAGGTTGATGAAATTGTTATAGATTTTGAAAGCTGATTTCCAGTTGTTCTGTTAATCTAAGTATGTACATTTGTTGGAATTTTTGTTTTAAGGTTCCTATTTACACCCGAGAGGAAAAGGAATTTTGTATATAATTAAAAGAAGGGAAGATATGATTGTTGGAGGTTTAAGTCAAGGAAATCAGAGAGGGCAAAGGAAAAAAATTAGAATTAGAGATGTCTTGCTCGTTGAATGCGAGTTTGGAGTAGAGAAAGTAAAACTGGTTTTATATTTGGTGGTGAAGTTACGTGGGGCTGTTTTGGGAGGATGATTGGGATTTAGTGGGATAAAGATGATTGGTAAGAAAATGGTTTAAGGGTTTAAGAGGAGTAGGAAGAATGGATCCCCTGCACTATTAAATTGGGTTGGCTCAATAGGAATTAATATAAATGTGTTAAATTGGGTTTAAGCCCAATAGAAATTAAAATGAACATGGGTAAGAAGAAAGGGACTTCCGCACTTCGGGTATGGGCCATAGCCATTAAGAATGAAATCTGTTAAGAATTGGTAGAATGGACCTTTATAATTTAATGTAAGAATGGGCCCTTATAATTTAATTTAAGAACGGGCCTCTATAATTTAATATGGAATGGATTTTTTTAAAAACAAATGGGCTTTAGTATATTAATAGTTTGGGCTTTGGGTATGAACAGAAATACTATGCAGATAATGTTATTGGGATTTTGGGGTAGTATTTGATTTTAAAACCAAAACTCACATAAATAAAAATAATAATAATAATAATAATATTTTATCTAAAATTTAATGCTAATTTCTAGAATAGAAAAGATTGAAGTTATCTTAATTATGTAAGGGCTTGGTTTTACAAGGCCATAATATTAGTAGGAAAAAAAACCATTAATACTAATGGTCGTATCCATACTCTGAATAATATTATTTGGAATTCCTAGGCTTTTAAAACTATACAAGCAACGCTGAAGTTCAGGTTCATGTTTGTTCGATCCGTGATGTTGCATCAGCTTGACGTATCTATGTTTAAAATATATGTGATTTGTTAGAGAATATTTGTGTGGCATGTGTTTGCCTATATTGTGATACTTTGAATGTTTGGGGCCCAGTCATTGTGGCTTATCGATGGTCGGGAAGGCAAGGGCCGACGAGTTCATCATAAGTTCACCGTGACATTTAATCCTTGTCGAGTGAAACTAAGGAGATTTTAGTTTCACGAAAAAGGAAATTGGCTATCCGGATATATCCTGTTATGCCTGCAAGGCAAATTTTGATAATGGAGGATAAGGTAGCTTCAACAGTGGCCTGATCGTCCACTGATCGTAAGATGATATAAGGCTGGTATTGTATTGGTAATGTTTTCAGTTTGGTTTATATGACTATTTTACTATTGTGCTTATTTCATTTTATAATACTTGTGTACACAAGACTAGCATGATAATTTGTTATATTAAATTGTAATTTGTGAGACTCCATTATATCCTGCCATCATGTAACTCCATCGCCTCCCCACTGAGCATTTTAGCTCACCCATTTTCGAAAATCTTGTATTTCAGAGGGCACAGAAGAGCTGGGTCAGGAGAGACTAGAGTAGCAAGCCTAGAAGAAGGTAAGGTCACTGAGCCGGTTAGGCAGATTTTGAAATTGGGACATATCGCAGAATCAATGAATACTTAAATGTCAGGTTGCTTGTGTAATTTTGGAACGGATTGTAAATAAGGTTTCTACGATGTAGTGTATGTGGATGTCGATAATGTAAGCATATATGTTATTTTGATGTTGTGTGATCAGGCATATAATAGTGTTTATCCTAAGAACAGGATTGTGTGTCATAATTATGATTTTAGAAATCATTTTGTGTATGATGAAAGGTACAGGTTTGACGGACCAACTCACTTCAACCAAGGGGGTGGGTTGGGGCGTCACAAGCATCCCATGAATAATCGAATGGAAAATTGAAGCAAAATCAAATTTGTTGACGAGACGGCAAATGTACTGTACGAAAGTAAAGCACAGAAATTTAAGAATCGAACCCAGGACGGGACCCAATTTAATTAATCATCCCACATTGAAACTTTTCACGCTAATTATCCAATATATATTAGAAGCTTTTGTTTCATAAATAATGAGGTCGTGGTATGGAAACACAAGTGGACCATCCAACTCAAGTCCAGAAGCACACATATTACGGTCATTTGCAAATTCTAAACGCATCTTTGACCAAACCATAATCTACTTTTAGCCTTATCGCAAGCTAAGATCAAAATTTCAATTGCAGGTTGGTTGAATTTTAAGACCCTCTACTATCGCAAAGATTTCAACCACCACGCCAAACAATATTCAACAAGTTTCTACACTCTTCTCATATCAAATCCGCAGTCAAAGTATGCTCGGCGTTTTCAAAGGTGAACCCGCAATCTTCCTTCCCCCTGACGTTGAAGAACAAATCGCAGAACCTTTCAAATTCACAATTGTAGGGAAATTTGAATGGGGTCGGCCTGCTATGGTGATAATCAGAAAAGAGGTGCTTGCCGCCGGTTTCAAAGGACCTTGTATTTCCGGGCTGCTGGATGCCAATCACGTAATCTTTAGATTTGAATTAGAAGAAGACTTCCAAAGAATGTGGCTCAAAGGTACATGGTCCTTCCAAGGTCACCAAGCTCGAATCTTCAAATGGAATACGGACTTCAATCCAGAGGTAGAGTCCCCAGTTGTTCCTGCGTGGATTAACTTTCCTAGGCTACCTGTGCACTGTTTCAACAAAAAGACTCTATCCTCACTTGCAAGCGCCATCGGAAATCCACTAAAAACTGATGCAGCCACTACAGCTGCCTTGAATGTTGTCCGGCCAAGTGTGGCTTGGGTATGTGTTGAAATAAACCTAACAAAAAACATCCCAACAAGAATCTGGATTGATAAAGGAGAAAAGGGTTTTTGGCAGTCGGTTCAAATGGAAGAAACCCCCCAGTACTGCATTTAAACTAGGACAGTCTTGTAATGTCCAGGAAAAAAATCACATCCCATTGGAAGTGGAAAAACCCCAAAAGCAGGTCTGGAAAGAAAAAACGAAAGCTATAAATCCTGCAGTGATACCATCAGCTCAGATTGTGCACACATAATCCGCCAAAACAAAAGGAAAAGAAGTTTTATTGAAAACGGTACAAAATCAAGGCCAAAACAGGTCACTCGATCATCCCTCACACTTAGCTGTTAACACTGTGCTCTGTACAAATATAGAAAGCAATGACAATTTACCCAGTTCATCTAGAGAACACAAACTCAAAGCCACAGAGGCAGCGAACTTTTCGGAACCAGTCAAAGCCAAGCAATAAGATTCCCAAGCAGTCACAACAAACATTCCAATCCAGGAGGACTCTTCTACTCTAAACGTCAATATGCTATGTAATGAACATAGACATTCATCCAATTGTTTATGCATAACCAGTTCTTTTTCAAATTCACACATTCACAGAGTCGAAGAGACAGACCAACTTCCAGAGAAGTCAATTGTGGTCCAATCAATAAATGTAATCAGCTCACCAAAGACGGTCAGCACTTCCGCAACCTTTAATAATCGAGCCTCAACAGCAAGACATGATCCTCAATCTCAAATTATCGAAGAGCCAGTCCAACTTCAAGAGATATCAAACGAGAACCAACAGCTGGAAGCTATCAGCACACCAAAGATGATTGTGACTACCACTAGTTTGGAAAACACAACTGAGGCAGCAAGCAAAGGTATAAGAGCTAAATTTGAATCCACTCGTGTTCTTAGAGACAAATCCAAAAATCATGTTAATTATGCAGAAAAATCTGATAATGAATAACAAAATGATCTTCTGGAATATAAGGAGTGCGACAAAACCCACTAATTTGAAAAGATTAAAAAGCATAATAAAGAATAACAAAGTTGATTTTGTTGCTTTATGTGAACCTTTAGCCTTCTTGGATAGATTAAAGAAAATAATGTTGAAGCTAAATTTTGATTATTTTCTATCTAATAGTTGTAGCTCAATTTGGCTTTTTTATAATGCTCCTATATCATGTAACAGCTTACATGAAATGGACCAACATCTCACTGTACAAATGGTTCATCCCTCTTTTCCCTAGCCTATAGTTTTGTCTATAGTACATGCTAGTTGCACTGAAAATAATAGAACTGAATTATGGAAATCTTGCACACTTAGAGAGCATGAAAAAAGAGGTGGTAGGAAATTTAAGCTAGAAGACACTAGAGAACTCATAAAATTCACAAACGAAGAAGGACTTGAAGACATTAATTTCATAGGCCCTAAGTTCACTTGGTGTAACAATAGGAAAGGCAAACATAGAATTTGGAAAAGATTAGATAGAATGTTTATCAACATGAAGACTGTAGATTTAGGAAACCAATTTATCATTAAACATCTCACTAGAGACCCATCTGACCACGCCCCCCTTTTGTTAAACTTCTCTAAGATAACCAGCCATAAAACTGGATTCAAATTTCAGAATTTTTGGACAAAGCATCCAAGTTTCCTACACATAATCCAAGATGCTTGGTCAATCAATGTGGATGGTAACCCTCTCAAAAAGTTTGTCCTAAAACTCCAACATGTTAAAACAGTCCTAAAAAATTGGAATAAACAGAATTATGGAAACATTTTTTCAGCACTTAGAGAGGCAGAAGAACATCTACTAGATCTAGAAAAACGAGATGAAATCACTGAAAATGAAATCACTAGAGAGGAATTAAATCTAGCTAGAGCAAAACTTAGGCATGCCACGAAAACTGTAGAACTTTTTGGGAACAAAAAGCAAACATAAAATGGCTTAAAGAAGGGGATAGGAATACAAAAACTTTTCATTCTTTAGTAAGCCAGAGAAGAAGAAAATCTCACATCCACTCTATCCAAAATGAAAACGGGCAGTCTTTTGAAAATGAAGAGGACATAGGAAGGGAAGCGATTAAATATTTTGAACATGTTTTTACTAAGGTTCCTACTGAACCCATGCCTCAGCCTAACCACATTCCTAAATTAGTCTTTGACGATGACAATGCCATGTTGGAAAATCTAATAAATCTAGACGAGATCAAGGAATATGTTTTTGCAATGGATGTTAATAGAGCCCCTGGACCAGATGGTTTTAATGCCAATTTTTTTACCACCTCATGGGAAATAGTGAAAAAAGACATGCATGCAGCCATCCTCCACTTTTTCAATGGAGGAACACTACCCCAAGCAATCACTGCAACATCCATTATTTTAATTCCAAAATCCCCTTGTCCAAAGAATTTTTCACATTTCAGGCCCATAAGCTTATGTAATTTCTTTAACAAAAATATTTCTAAGCTCCCTGCTCCTAGAATAGTCCTTTTTCTTCCAAGGAAAATTTCAGACAATCAAACGGGTTATGTTAAAGATAGACAGTTAATTGATAATTTCTTTTTAGCTAGTGAATTTGTTCAATGTCTCCCGAAGAAAAGCAAAATAGGCAACGTAATTCTAAAGTTAGACATGGAAAAGCCTATGACATAGTGGATTGGATCTTTTTACTTCAAATGTTCAGAAATTTTGGTTTCAGTGAAATAATAATTGATATGATATGAAGATTAATTTCAAACGTAAATTTTTCAGTTCTAGTAAATGGTACTCCAGTTGGTTTCTTTAGTTCATCAAGAGGCATTAGACAAGGTGATCCCTTGTCACCTTACCTCTTTATAATAGGGGCAGAATATCTCGCTAGAGCTATAAATACAGCCCAAGAACCCTTTTTCCACTTTTCAAAAAACTGTCCTAAAGTTACACAAATAGCTTATGCAGACGATTTGATTATTTTTTCAGCTGCACACACTAGCTCGCTAAAAAATACTATAAATATGCTCAAGCAGTATGAGGAAATTTCTTGCCAAAAGATAAATACTCTTAAAAGTTCTTTCCTTATTCATCATTCATGCAATAGAGCAAAAAAGCACATGATTAGTAAGATTACAAAATTTAAGCATGAACTCTTTCCTGTTAAGTATCTAGGGCTGCTACTTTACTATGGAAAGAATAAAACTACATACTACGAGTCTTTAGTCCAAAAAATCCATCTTAAAATTAGCACATGGAGTAATAAATTTCTATCAAGTGGCGGAAGAATCACTTTGATTAAATCTATCCTTTCAGCAATCCCCACACAATTCCTTTTAGGATCAAACCCCACAAGGACAATTCTGGATAAAATGGAATCTATTTTTGCTAATTTCCTTTGGGAAAAAATAATGAAAAACCAAAATATCATTGGCTTAAATGGTCCAAACTTTGTAAACCACTACTCGAAGGTGGTTTAGGTTTTAGATCTCTACAAGATATTCAAAGAACTTGCTCAGCTAAACTTTGGTGGAAATTCAGGGAAACAAATCCCTATGGGCTCGTTTCCAAGCGAAAAAATACGGGTCCCCTTTTCAGATTCGTCAACATCCTTCTCTCAAAAATCACACGCGCACGTGGTCTAAAATGTTATCTATTGCTCCAGATATAGATCCTTTCATTCACACAGAATGTCAATCAACAAGAGAACCAGAAATATTCTGGAATCCGTCAACTACAGGTAAGTGAACTTTCAAATCTGCCTTTAATGTAGTTTCTCTGTCTAATAATATAGTTTGGCCTTTTGCTAACTTCATTTGGGACTCTTTCATCCCACTAAAAGTCTCTTTTTTCGTGTTTAAACTTTTAAAAGCTCAAGTTCCAATAGGACATGTACTACATAGATTCTATATTCATGGGCCTTTCAATTGTGTAATCTGTCCTCTTGAAGAAGATTCGGTAAATCACTATTTTTTAAAATGTTCCATGACTTCAGCATTATGGAAAATTTTTGGTAGTGAAATAGGCATCTTGTTTGCTCCTAATAATCACTCTTTAAGTCTCTTTCTTAATCACTGGTGGAATCACAAAGGAAAAAAATGAAATCAGCACCTTCATTATAAAAATAATTCATTCCATTATATGTTGGCAGATCCGGAAAATCAGAAACAAAATCATATATGAGGAAGATAATTGGGATTTAGAATTACTGAAAAGCTTAATCTTCAAAGAGCTTAAAGTGAGTTTAGAGGCTAAATTTATAGATTTCAAATGCTCTAACTTCCCATGGAATTTTTTTTGGAATTCTGTGTTACATCCTGAAAAAAGGATTATAGTAAGCTACATCAAATGGCATCCACCTAAAAGAAATCACTTCATCCTGAATATTCACGGTTTTTTCAATGGTAACACAGGACAAGGCGGTAGAGTGCTAAGAAACAGTGAGAGCTCACTGATTTTTGCCTTTACAATGCTTCCTTCTTTCACTAACTTGATTTCAAGTGAACAGGTTATTATACAAACAGCCATACAAGGACTGAAGATATGCAAACAGAAAGGTCTCACTTCAAATATCAGCATTGCATCCTCCTCAAGCAATATGTATTCATGGCTAAGAACAAATGAGAACTGGCCCTGGAAGCTCAGACAATTAATTCAAAACTTACAAGATGTCTGGCCGCCGAACACTTGGCTGCAGTGCGAAAAAGAGGAAAATGTGGTCGCCAACTTATTAGCAAAATCAGCCTTGTTACTACCGAATGAGATAATTCAAGAAGAAGCCAAGCTCCCCGAAAAAATTCGAAAGGTAATTAGATTAGAAAGGCTGGGTTTCCCCTATATCAAAAGATCATATCGCTATCAATGCAACCTTCCCTCTTCATAAATTTTTCACATTTTGCACGCACAAGACCGATGGCTGTTGATCTTAGGCCATTTAGTCTATGTTATTTGAGAATTTTTTGGCTGCTGATGGTAGGCCTTACTGTCTTGGAATTTGGTTATTTGGCTGCTGAAGTTAGGCCAACATATTTAGTCTTTTCAATCTTGAAATCAAATATTTTCGATTCCCCTATACTTTTGGTGATCCTAAACTTTATATAAATTTTGTAAGGGGGATCATTTTTCTCCGTCTTTCAATTGTTACTTCGGTTTTGAAATTTGTGAAGGAGGAAGTACTCCTTGTTTACTATCAAAAATTCAGAATAGAAGTTAGCAATGTAAGGGAGGAGTCCTCCCTATTTATCGCTTTCCATATGTAATAATGGTGTGGTTATATCCGCCATTATCTTTTGTACCTTATTTTATATCAATAAAACAGGGAGTGGCGCCCCCTGCAAATGGGATGATTAGCCAAAAAAAATACAATATTCACTAGAATACATGTTCACAATCGGGGTGGGTGCAAAAAACAGTACAAAAAAAGTCAAAATCAACGAGTTTTTGATTTTATCACTTTTTGTTAAGATATGTGTGTTATAACGCTTGAAAAAAAGGAAATTTAGTAAAAAAAATCTAAATTTTACTTTCTTTGACACTGTTCGCAAGGATGCATGTTCACAATTGAGGAGGGTGAAAAAATAGTAGAGAAATTGCCAAAATCAGCACATTTTTTGACTTCGCTATTTATTACAAAAATACGCTGTTATAACCCATGAAAAATGGAGGTTTGATGAAAATTTTTAAATTTCATTTTTTCCAGACAATATTCACTGGAATGCATTTACATTCGAGGCAGGTGTAAAAAACATAACAAAAAAGTTAAAATCAACGCGTTTTTAGATTTTGCCTTTTTTACTAATTAATATACTTGTCTTATAACCAATGAAAAATATAAATTTTGTTAAAAAAACTAAATTTCATTTTTTTACACAGTTCATTGGAATGCATGTTCACAATTGAGGTGTGCGTAAAAAAACAGTAGGTAAAAAGTCAAAATCGAAACTTTTTTTTGCTTTGCCATTTTTTTACCAAAGTACGTGTGTTATAACCCATAAAAATTGGAGGTTTAGTGAAAATTTTAATTTTCACCACTAGAATTCATTATCACAATTGGGGTTGGTGCAAAAAACGGTACAAAAAAGTCAAAATCAACGTGTTTTTAGATTTTGTCACTTTTTGCTAAAATGCGTGTGTCATGCATGAAAAACAGAAATTTGGTAAAAAATCTAAATTTCACTTTTTTAACACCATTCACAAGTATGTATATTAACAATTGAGGTGGGTGAAGAAAATAGTAGGAAAAAAGCCAAAATCAACACGTTTTTTTAAATTGCTATTTTTGACCAAAATATATGTGTTATAACCTGTGAAAAATTGAGATTTTGTGAAAATTTTAGGGTGTGTTTTGAAAGGGCATTCTATTCCATTTCTCATCTCATTCGAAATTAACATGTTTTTTTATATTCGATTCTCAAAACAAAAATTTCCAACTTCTCTAATCACAAAATGAAGACATTTTAGTTTTTTCAACATTATTTAATATTTTTTTTGTTTTTTATTTGTTTCAGTTGATTGGTAGTGGTCGAAGGTATACTATTGTCTCCGTTAAACCAAACAATTTAATAACAAAAATTCTTATTAAAACTTTATTTAATCAAATAATTCTTCTACAAAAACTAATAAAAATAAAATTTATCAATGCAAACACTTAATTATCAAAACAAAAATAACAATTTAATAACAAAAATTCTTATTTAAACTTTATTTAATCAAATAATTCTTCTGCAAAAACTAATAAAAATAAAACTTATCAATCTAAACACTCAATTATCAAAACAACATTATTTCTTTTGTAAAACGCAATCTGATATCTCATTTTTCGCAACTTTCAAAACAAAACAAAACAATTATCCAGACATACCCTTATACTTTTAGTATCACAACTTTCAAAACAAAACAAAACAAAACACTTATCCAGACATACCCTTATACTTTTAGTATAATTTGAGTTGTGTAGGCAATTTCAGTTTTCATTTTTATACATTAAATAATGTTTAAGTGTAAACATCTTTCCTATTGATTAATAAAATGCTTATTTTAAAGAACAAAATATCAACGACTACCTACACAATTCGTTCCACTGTCCCTTGCCCTTCACCAAATCCTGAATCCAAAAGGGGGTTGAAAGTATAGAGCACAGTACAAAATGAAAACATAAACAAAAAGCTTTAAATCAGAACAAAAATGGCAATTTTCATTGAAAATGGAACTACCCATTTCTTATTTCCTAAAGAAATGCCTTCCCTTAGGGTTTAGACATCCATCATGCTTGTTTCTGTTTCCTATCCCCATCTTCCTTTGCTTGCCAACCTCTGAGAACTCTATGCTACAAGGGTTAAGGGAAGTGCACTAAGACATTTATAACCTAAAATGATGGAACATTAAAGATGCTAATACAACTAATTTTTTGAATATGATACATTAGCATCAAAGCCCCATCACTCTATCCAGTTCGCAAGATATGCGAATACAAAGAGAACAATGGTTGCCTTTAATTAACATCCCGGTCACCTTGTTCCTTACATGAGAGCAGGACTCAAACCAGCAGAGGGTTGTAAACTGGCAGCATAGTCACGTGCCCACAAATTGTAGTGTATAATTTCCTCAAGGGATAGAGAGAGGACACCAGCTCTGCTTGATGCTTATCTCATGTTAGCTCCACAACTTTGAAGATGTCCAGAAAGACGATTCTAAAAGACAAAATGATCCATTAGCTATACGCCTGTAACCCAAGAAGCACACATATAATGGTCATTTGCAAATTCTAAACGCATCTATGACCAAACCAGAATCTGTTTTAGCCTTAACGCAAGCTAAGATCAAAATTTCAATTGCAGATTGGTTGAACGTCAAGACCCTCTACTATTTGTAGACGCATTTCTATGATCCTTGGTGACTATTGATTTTTGAACAGAAACTAGCAGTGAATGGTGAAGCCATAGCTAAGAAATAGAACCCTGTAGCAATCCACATAAATTCTATGTAAAAAAAACATAGCAAGACGTACTTCTCATTGATGAACATTTCAACAGCTTTCTCATTTGTTGCACTGAGAACTCTAATCATGGTCCCTCCAGCTCGCTCAGCAGCATATGCCAAGTCCATTGATGGGTACTTAAGACATCAGGCGCTTTAAATGTCAGAGACCCCCAGCCTGGATCATAACATTTGAAGTTATCAGGTGGACAGAATTTAGCTGCTCGAAGATGTAAAACTTCAACGGCATACAGTATTTGAATATTTCAAAACTCAAAGAAGGGATCCATTGTTTAACAAATACATAATCTAAAAAGAAATGAAAATGTAATTACTTGCAAAGATCAAGGCGGGGCCAATTTATCTCAGAACAGTGAATTCTCTCTGGCCAGGACATAGTGTGGCAATATAAGATGAATCCTGCAATGGGAACATAGAGGGAAAAAAGGTTTCATGCTATCAGAATCCAAATACTTAGTCTATGAATCATAAATAAGCTTATATGCAAAATTTTGAATTTTGCATCTCAGCAGCAATAATAAAGATGTCAGCCACTGAATGTATGATGGATTGTGGGAATAACAATTTCAATGTCATCATATTCAGCCCCAAAAAGACAACGGGCTTGAATAACTTGAAGACCCTGCAAAGGAATCTCGTAACAAAATCATCCAAACTTGCTGCTTTTCCGCAATTGACTAAAAGGCTTTCAAAAGAAAAGATGATCATGGTAAATAGAGTAAAATGCACCGAAAAGTAGAAAAATCACCTTATTGAATAGGGTGGCAGAATCCACTGTAATTTTCTTTCCCATGTTCCAGTTGGGATGTTTCAAAACGTATGCCACTTTAACATCTTTGAGCTTCTATGGCTGAAAACAGAGATCAATATATCATGATTTCAGATAGACTCAAATTGAAACATGAACTTCAAGCAATCAGAAATCAAACTTGTGTATCCATTGCTGCTAGGCCACAATAAATCCCTCTGTCTGCATATTATCAATGGCCTAAATTCATCAAATTTAATAATTTTTTCTCTTCTGGGGCTGAAATCTTAACCTAATTCCAGCCCATCTACAGACTCAAGATTAAGAACCACAACGTTGAAATGTGGGATTGATAGTCATTACAAGAATTATTTAACCAATTAGGTCAAAACAGTATTTACTAGAACATGAATTGAACTAAAAACAAAGAAAAATCCCAAAAAAAGATGGAAACTTTACATACAGCAATATTGAATCAATCACCGAATTTGCCTCAATTCTTTGAGAGCTGTAACCAGAGGGAGCATCCCATGAATAATCGAATGGAAAATTGAAGCGAAATCAAATTTGTTGACGAGACGGAAAATGTACTGTATGAAAGTAAAGCACAGAAATTTAAGAATCGAACCCAGGACAGGACCCAATTTAATTAATCATCCCACATTGAAACTTTTCACGCTAATTATCCAATATATATTAGAAGCTTTTGTTTCATAAATAATGAGGTCGAGGTATGGAAACACATGTGGACCGTCCAACTCAAGTCCAGAAGCACACATATTACGGTCATTTGCAAATTCTAAACACATCTTTGACCAAACCATAATCTACTTTTAGCCTTATCGCAAGCTAAGATCAAAATTTCAATTGCAGATTGGTTGAATTTTAAGACCCTCTACTATCTGTAGACGCTTTAAAAATATCCAATTTCTATGATCCCTGGTGACTATTGATTTTTGAAGAAACTAGCAGTGAGTGGTGAAGCCAAAACTAGGAAATAGAACCCTGTAGCAATCCACATAAATTGTACATAAAGAAATGATAGCTAGACGTACTTATTGATGAACGTTTCAACAGCTTTCTCATTTGCCGCACCGAGAACTCCAGTCATGGTCCCTCCTCCGGCTCGCCCGGCAGCATATGCCAGGTCCATTGATGGGTACTTGAAACTATCAGGCGCTTTAAATATTAGAGACCCAAGCCCGGATCATAACATTTGAAGTTATCAGGCGGACAGAATTTAGCAGCTCAAAGATATAAAATTTCAACGCATACAGTATTTGAGTATTTCAAAACTCAAAGAAAGGATCCATTGTTTAACAAATGCATAATCTCAAAAGAAATAAAAAAGTAATTACTTGCAAAGATCAAGATGTGGCCAAGTTATCTCATAATAGTAAATTCTCTGTGCATATCAGGCCATCCCAGTTGTGCCAATTAATATAAGATGAATACTACAATGGGAACAGAGTGGGAAAAAGCTTTCATGCTATCAGATTCCAAATACTTAGTCAATCAATCATAAATAAGCTTATAAAGCAAAATTTTGCATTGTGCAACTTAGAAGCAAAGATGTTTGACATGAGGATTATACCTGTGTTTCAACCATTGAATGTATGAAGGATTGGGGGCGAATAACAATTACAATGTCATCATATTCAGCCCCATAAAGATAATGGGGTTCAATAACTTGATGACCCTGCAAAGGAAAAGAATCTCGTAACAAAATCATCCAAACTTGCTGCATTTCCGCGATTGACCAAAAGGTTTACAAAAGAAAAGATTACCTTATTGAATAGGGTGGCTGAATCCAATGTAATTTTCTTTCCCGTATTCCAGTTAGGATACTTCAAAGCGTTATATACTTTAACATCTTTAAGATTTTCAACAGGCCAAGGAAATGTCTCTTCGTGCTTCTATGGCTGAAAATAGAGATCAATATATCATGATTCCAAATACACTCAAACTGAAACATGAACTTCATTCAATCAGAAATATCTACAAAGACATTTACTTATAAAGAGGGAAGGAAATGACCCAAAATCAAACGGGATAACAGGGACTCTTGCTGTGCATTAAGATCCAGTAGTTAATTCATAAAGCATAAAAATGTCTTATAAATCAGAAACTTTAACATGGCTGGAAAATTTGCATCAACACAAGTAGAAGCCAAGATTTCATTCTTCCTTAGCAACACAAAAGCCCAACAATCTATAGCAGCAAGTTTTTGGTTTACAGGCACACAAACAAACACCCGCGTTATAGAAATGATCAGAAAGCACAATCAGATGGATATTATCGGTAAAAACTAGGATTCATATTCATATTCATACTCATACATAGCAAACAAAAACGTGAAACTAAGAATGCATTCCAAAAATTCAAATTTTGCAAACCAACATCAAGCTAAGCCACAATGAATTCGGTGTCAATTATATAGTATTATGCATAGAAATTAACAAACTTTCAGCTCTAATCCCTCTGTCTGCACATTATCGATGGCCTAAATTAATCAAATCTAATAACTTTTTCTCTTCTGGGACTGAAATCTTAAGCTAATTCCAGCCCATCTACCAACTCAAGATTAAGAACCACAGCGGTTGAAATGTGAGATTGATAGTGTTTACAAGAATTATTTAACCAATTAGGCCAAAACAGTATTTACCAGAATGAGAATTGAACTAAAAACAGAGAGAAAAATCCCATAAAAGATGGAAACTTTACATACACGTATATTGAATAAATCACCAAATTTGCGTCCTTGTGTGGGAGATGAAGATTCTTTGAGGGCTGAAAACAGAGCACCCCATGAATAGTCTTGGCTTTTCAGAATGGAAAATTGAACCGAAATCGAATTTGTTGAGGAGACGGCAAATGTACCGTAAGGTGTGTTATTATAAACCCAGTGCCAGTAGAAATTTAAGAAGAATCGAACCAAAGACGGGACGCAATTTAATTAATTATCCCACATTGAAACGCTACACACTAATCATCCTAAATATATTACAATCTCCTTTTCTATACTGACCGTCCAAGTCAAGCCCAAATTACTACTTAAAGTCTGCAATACTGGGCCTAAGACCCTCGTATTTGGGCCTTACAAGTTTTTGAAAGACATCGTAGTGTTGAACTTTGGATTATAACTACATAACCATACCATGCTTAAATTTCCATTGGTTCAAGAATCAGCACCATTGGAGGTCTGTAGCTCAAGATATGTTCATTCTATCAAACTGTGGCAATATGAAATCAAAGATGAAAACTTGGAGTAGCAATTGCAAAGTTGCCCCCGTTTCTCATACTTGCACACAGAATTAGAAGAATGTTAAAACATAAGAAATAAAGTACACTCAAAGAGCTTTCCAGAACATCCAAGATCTCCTAATTTGGATAAGTATTGAAAGAGTTATACCGAAAACAAGTTGCACCAACATTCTGCCCAAACCCTAATTTGGCCAAATAAGCTCATTTCAGTTTTTCTTAAATTCCCACTCACCATTCTCATTGTTTCAAACTCTAAACCTTGTCATTTGACACCAAGCATATATTTTCCTCATTTTAACAACATTTTTGGTCTTTTTTTACCATTTAAACACTATGAGTTGCAAACCACATAAACACACAATATAGCACATTGCAGCACACATTTGCATGAAAATCAAGGAAAAAGCCAAGTGAAATAATACATTTAAGTTGGTATAAAACCAACTTATCAATGCCCCCGGACGGTGCTATTTTACGACTTGAGTTTTTTGGCGTAAAAGTTCGATTTTAAGTTGAAAAACAGCTGTTTTGCAAAAGACGATACTAAATCTCACTTATAGGCTCATTTTTTTGAATTTTTTCTTTTATTACCGAAAAACAATTTTTCCACTTAAAAACGCTATTTTCAAAAAAACACTAGATTTTCGGCAAAATAACATCATATTAAGCTAGCTTTAAGATGGAGAAGTAACTTTCGATAAGAAAAACACCGTTTTGAGCAAAAAAATGGCAGACAGTACGAAAGATGGACGAAAACGCCTCTGTATGGTGCAGTTTTGCGACTTGAGTTTTTTGGCCCAAAAGTGTGGTTTTAAGTTGAAAGTTTTTCATTTACTCAATTTACTTTCTCTCTATAAAATAAACGCTCTCCCTTCTCTCTATAGTTTATACTAACAATTCTAGCACATTAGCTAACTTAGCCTTATAACGGTAAAATAGCCACCACTCTTCCACTCTAATAGTTACCTTTAACCCATCCCTACCCAAAATACAAGACCAGCTGACTACCCTTTCTGCCAAAACCGCAAGATCTGAGTGAAATCATATACATTTCTAAGATCTGATACAGATTGCCTTACTTTTTTTTTATCAAAACCATACTTTTATTGAAATTGAGCAAAAGTCGGTGCTGGATATACCCTACCACACCGCTACAGATTGCCTTACTTTACCAAGTACAATAAGCTGAAATCTATCAGAACTCCAGATCCGTCGTTCTGATGGCGGATCACAACCCCAAACCTCCAGATCTGCCTATGAAATCATTTAGGAAAGCTTTGGGATCACCAACCAACAGGTCAAAAGAGATCTCGATCTCATTATCAGTGTTTGCAGACAATGTGCCTCCACTCTCAACCTACAAAGGCGAACCAGCTCTTTTGATCAGCTTGAAAGAAGAGGAAGCTTTGGCAGAAAGATTGCAGCTAACTCTGGTAGGCAAATTCTCCTAGGGAAGGCCACAAATGGCAACACTAAGAAAGGAGATTCTTACGGTAGCTTTCAAGGGTGAAGTTCATACTAGGCTGCTTGATCAGAGGCACATGTTATTCAAGTTTGATTTGGAAGAAGACTTCCAAAGAATGTGGTTGAGATCAACTTGGAGCTTTGTTGGATTCCAAGCTAGGATCTTCAGGTGGGCAAGAGAGTTCAATCCAGACTCTGAACCTTCAATTGCCCTAGTTTGGGTCAGATTCCCTCTTCTCCCTCTTCATTTGTTTGCTAAAGACAAGCTCTTTGCCTTGGCTTCCTGCATTGGGAAACCTTTGAAGACAAATCTGGCTACAGCTTCAGCTGAATTCCTGCTCAAACCCAGTGAAGCCCGTGTGTGTATGGAAATGGATGTGCTTCAGGATCCACCGAAACGAATTTGGATAGGAAGCAAGGAGCATGGGTACTGGCAACTGTTGGAACTTGAAAATAGACCTATATAATGCAAGAAGATGGGGCATCGTCAAGAGCAATGCAACCCCATAAGGCCAAAATTTAAACCTATTGTGAAGCCTCTAATTCCTTCAAAGGTCTAGAAAGAGTGGATTCCTGTGCAGAACACAAGGAAAATCAGACAAATGAAGGCACAAACCAGATGCAATTACAGAAGGAAAATGTAGTAATAGACAAAGGGAAAAGCATCATAAGTACAATGTATTTTCTAAATGAAGATATGGAAATAATAGAAATGCCTGAGCCCTCAAGAAAAGAATCCCCAGAACTACAAAATACAGAGTCTAGGGATAGTCAGAGATCTCTAATGGAAGGTGAAGAGGAAGCTACACCTCAGAAGCAAAATCAGACCCCAAAGTGTAAGGAGGTATTACAAGTGGAAGAAGAAAAATGAGACATTAATCTAGCTATCCCTGAAGAAAATCAGGTGGACTCTTGCATATATAACTCAGAATCTGATAGCTCAATTAGAAGGTGAAATCTCTTAATTGCATACAGGAGCCATTATCTGAAGGTGACACAGAAGGATCAGAAGACAGGATCAAAGATTATTAGGAGTATGCTGTATTGGAAGAACAACTTCATAAGGAGAAGAACTGGCTATCAAATTGTTTGAACTCTTAAACTCTACAAATACTCATAGTTTTAGGTTCTTTATTTTAGAATAGGAGTCTTTTGTGTCTTGGAATGTAAACGAGTAGTACTCCTCGCTTATGGCTTTCATTTTGTATCGGGGTATCGGGTATATCCGGCCCCGTATATTGTGTTTATGATAATAATAATGCTGCCTTTAAAAAAAACTTCATAAGGAGAAGAAAAGAAAAGAGAGGAGACTGAGGTAAAACAAAGAAAAGACTGAAAAATTTTGAGCAAAGTTCCCATCAGATAGATTACTAAGAAGCCAGGAACCAGGTTATCTGTCCCAAGAACCTGTGTAAAATGATTAAGCTACTTAATTGGAACATCAGAAGTGTTTTTTAAAATAGCAAACTTTAGAAAATTCAAGAAAATTATAAAATCTAGGAATATTAATTTTGTAGCTTTAGTCGAACCTTATGCTAATAAAAACAAAATTCAGAAGTTGATGCATAAATTGAACCTATATAACTACATATCTAACGAGAGTAGATATTTATGGATATTATATCATAGTCATTTTACCTGTCACACTCTTGAGATCACTAGTCAACACATCACTGACCAAGTTGAACACCCTAAAATGGTGGATTCTTACATTATTTCATGTATATATGCTAAATGCTCTGCTAACGAGAGGAGGGAATTATGGCAATCCTTGTCTAAGTTTAATTCCTACCAATTGCCCTGGTTAGCCTTGGGTGACTTGAACCGTATTTTACATAAGGAGGAGACGAAAAGTGGAAAACAGTTCCAAATAAAAGATGTAGAAGAACTAATTGAGTTAGTGAACACTGAAAACCTGTCTGAAACTAGTTCATTAGGGAGGTAAGTTTACCTGGTGCAATGGAGATGAAGCACCTCGAATCAGTCTCCATTGGTAATGGAGATGAAGCTAAAAACTAAGAATATTATGAGCTTTGGATTCCAAAATTTCTGGGTGACTCATGAGAGCTTCCAGGACATTGTCAAAGTAGCTTGGTTAACTAATGTGAGTGGTAAACCTACTAGGATTTTAGTGGAAAAAACTAAAATGCGCTAGGGTGGTTATGAAAAATTGGAATAGGGAGAAGTTTGGTAATATTTTTAGTAAAGTGGAGGAAGCTGAAAAAGAGATGAAACGATTAGAGGACCTAGATAGCACCAATCCTGTGTCTAGAGAGGAATTGAAAAATGAAGAAACTAATCTAAATTTTGCACTTAGCTGTGAGGAGCAATTCTGGGCTCAAAAGACACAATCAAAGTGGTTGGGTGAGGGGGATAAAAACACTTCTTACTTCCATGCCTGTGTTAAGCAATAACATGCTAAAAATCATATACACAAAATCAGAGATAGTGAGGGACAATTGCTAGAAACTGAATTGGAAATAGGAACCTAAAGCTGAGGCACGCTATAGAAAAGTCTTCACAGCTAGCCCTACTAGCCCCTCATTAAAGGCACATCTTATTCCAAAAATCTTGAAGGAGAAAGATAGAGTACTACTAACTTCCAAACCCTCTTTGGAAGAACTTAAGGAGGTTGTCTTCTCCTAAGCAAACATAGTGCATCTGGGCCTGATGGTCTTAATGGCATGTTTTTCCACCATACTTGGGACATTATTAAAGGGGAATTGTTAGAGGCAGTTACCTGCTTTATAAAATGGGGAAGCCTCCCAAAAGCTATGACTTCTACATCTATTATTTAAATTCCCAAAACTAGCAATCTAGCTAGCTTCTCACAATTTAGACCTATCAGCTTATGCAATTTTGTTAACAAGATTTTCTCAAAACTTCTAGCAAGCAGGCTGTCACCTCTGTTGTATAAAGTTATAAGTGAGAATCAAAGTGGCTTCATAAAGGGTAGACAAATTACAGATCATTATTTTCTAGCCCAAGAACTAATGACCACCTTACCATATAGGAGGAAAATAGAAAATATATCCTTAAAACTAGACATGAAAAATGCTTATGACAGAGTTCACTAGCCATTTATGCTCCAAATTATGAGACTAATAGGGTTTGGTGAAATGTGGATAGATATAATTTGGAGGCTGGTGTCCAAAACTTGGTTCTCAATACTAATTAATGGCTCTCCCAAAGGACATTTTAAATCTTCAAGGGGGCTGAGACAAGGGGATCCTATCTCCCCTCTCCTCTTCGTTATAGGGGTAGAATACCTATCTAGAGATTTAAACAGTTTGTTAGGTCAAAAGGATGTCCCACAATTCTGCCTGCCAAGATCATGTCCTTCAATTAACCACCTAGCCTATGCAGATGATATAATCATCTTCGATTCTGCCCATCCTAAAGCCTTAAAACTGTTGATGAATACACTAAATCACTATGAGAAGGTTTCAAGACAAAAAATAAGCCCCCAGAATAGTTGTTTCATAGCTCATAAAAATATGAGAAGAGAAGGGAAGCATAGAGTATGAAAAATAACAAAATTCCCTCAAGATGAGCTGCCAATAAACTATCTGGGCCTCCCCTTACACTATAAAAGAATCTAGGCAACACATTTCTCTAGCTTAGCTAAAAATATCACCTCCAAAATTAGTTCATGGAAAGCTAATATGTTGTCAATGGGAGGGAAGATTATTCTAATTCAATCTTTTCTATCCCTAATTCCCCTTTACACAATCATGGCCATAAATCTTCCTAAAAAAAGTCCAAAACCATATTGAATCAACATTGGCTCAATTTCTGTGGAACAAAGCTGATAATACACACAAATATCACTGGATAAAATAGAAGGATCTATGCTACCCTAAAGGGGAAAAAGGATTAGGATTCAGAAACTTAGAGGAATTTATTCAAGCTCAAACTACCAAATTATGGTGGAGGTTTTAGACAAAATGATACACTGTGGGCAAGATACCTCCATGCTAGATATTGTCACAACTCTCACCCCACTGATACCCTACCCTTTAGGGGAGACTCTCTAGTGTGGATTAGGAAACTAGAAATATCAATCTACTGAGAATCATATTACCTTTACACTCAATAGAGGAAATTGTGATTTCTGGCAAGACAACTGGCTGAATATTGGCTCATTAACATCATTAACTGGCATAAAAAGAAATGAAAAAGTATGTAAATACTATGATGAGAAAAGATGGAATATTACTGCCTTACAAGCTGTTATCCCCAGTATATGGGTTCAAAGGATCAGAGAAATTCCTATACACCAAAAGGAAATATAGGATAAACCTAACTGGACCTTGTATGAAAATGGAAGGCTCACTTCATCATCAGTATTCCAAAAAACTAGGTCCCATAAACCAATATCAGATCTAAACAAATAAATTTGGGACCCTACTTTGCCTATTAAAATATCCATTTTTATGATGAGAATGTAGCTACATAAACTCCCTATTGGCAGTAACCTCCACAGGTTCAAAGTACATGGGCCATTTGTATGCCCATTGTGCTGCCAAGATAGGGAAACGCCAAACCATTTGTTCACTGAATGCAGGTTTGTACAAAAGTTGTGGAGGACTTTTGGAGCTGAGGTGGGATGACCTTTTCTACATCCACATCTACAATGCTTCTGAATTGGTGGAAGAAGAAACACCAAAGTTATTATCTAAACTTCATTAGGAAAATTATCCCATCTATAATATGCTGGGAAATTTGTAAATCGATAAACATGACCTTATTTGAGAATTTACACCCAAATCTGAAAAGCTCTATCTTGCAGATCTTCAAGGACATCAAGCTGATTATAGAGGTGAAGATAGGGGAAAGATACATAAACCAATGGGAATACTTTTGGGCAGAAATTGAAACAAAAATAAGGAAATCTTCACTGAAAATCTTCAAGTGGCATCCTCCTGACAAGGGAAGCCTCAAATTAAATGTTGCCGCTACATAGGAGCTGGCCAAGGAAAGGAAGCAGGACTTATTAGAAATTATAAGGGAGAGGTAATCTTTTGGTTTATTTTAAATGATTTTCCTGATAATTATGACTCTACAGTTTAGGTGCAATTACTACTACATATGAAGATCTGAAGATGTGTAAACAAAGGGACATAATTGTGAAGAGCTTGGAAACAGAATACTAAGACATGTATGATCCTTTGCAAGATCAAAAGGCACATAAATGGAGACTCACTCTACTTAAGCCCAACAAGAGGAAATTCAGAAGTGCCCATCCATTACTACAGTTGCCAAAGAAGAAAATCTACCAGCCAGGTGGTTAGCTCTAAATGGAAAGCCTGTCATGGATGTGCTTCCTAAAGAATTGATTAGAATAATCACCATGGATAGACTTCAAATCCTAAAGCTGAAAAGGGTAAGAGATTTAGGGAAAGGTAAAACATGATGTTACACCTTGCTGGCCCTTGTCTATTAAAGTTAGGATAGGCTTGCCAAAAGAACACAACTGTTGAAATAAGGTAAAATAAAGGCCCCTGCTTGCTGATGTTAGAGTAGGTTGCCACTTGGTAAATTCTAAGGTAGGAGTGTAAGTTCAAGATTGGTTTATGCATTGGACCATGTCTATTGATGTTAGGATATGTTTGCTTAAAACTGCACAATCTTTTGAGGAGAACAAGTTTGAGTGAACTGATTGATTGTCTGAGAAGTGGACCTTTATGGCTCATAACTATGAATCCTGTCTCTGCTTGATGATGAGTAGAGTACATTGCCAAAGCATGAGGATTACTAAAAACAGTGGTATATACTTCGCTGGATCCTGATGATGTTGAAGTTACAAGCCTAAAGATACCACATCAGAATGCAATATCTAAAGCTGCCACCTCTCAAGGACTTGGTTGTATACTCGATCATGGCCTATCCAATTTCTTGGGATCTTTTGTCACTCCTGGTGGTAAAAGACGTTTTTTGTGAATGTAAGATAGAATTTAGATCCTGATTGCTAACATTGAGCTATAATGTAAATGGAGAAGTCCTCCATGTAGGCCTTAACTTTAAAATTTTTTTGTATATGGAGGAAGTACTCCATGTTTAAGTTTTTGTAACCCTCCGTGAGCATTATCCCAATTTGCATAATTTTTATACTTATATTTATATTTTAGTCGTTAATATTTTAATAAATTCTACTTTAGACCACTTATGTTTATGTTTTAACGCTTAATTTTATGGTAAATTATTATTTAACTTTACCAAATTTTAAAAAATTACAAAGAAATCTTATATATATTTTTAAAATTATAAAAAATAATAAAAAATTGAGTTCAAATTCATTTCTCGAAGTCGACTTTGAGCTAAAAAAGTGTTTGATTGAACTCGAGCCAAGTTTGAATACATTACTAATATATTCGAACTCTACTAGACTTGATTACACCACTAACATTTCTCTATTACCTACAACCATTACTCGCAACTTTGCTTAAAAGATATTCATTATTGTAAAATCTTTTTATTGTCAAGTCAAATGTGGTATATCCATTATGTCTAGATCGTTGAAAAAAAAGGAACAAACAATACATCTGTAAATGTCCCAAGTGAATAACAAGTGCATCCATCATGTCTAGTACACTAGCAAAAAGAATAGACATATGTGAGGCTGTTATATGCAAACAAAAAATAATAAAGAGTCAAATTAACATAACATTCCATAGGCTACCATATTCAAACAAAACAAAATAACAAATTATTAATAGAATATTCCATAATTGAGTATCCATCATGCCTAGAGCTTTGAAAGGAAGCCTAGAATTAGTGTGAATATAAGTACGAATGCAGCCAGCGAAGAAAGAACAGACGCATACGTAAGGCAATCATGAACACGACGTTTAGTAAACCTGAAATACACATGGAGCAAAGCCCCAGTGTTTGTAAGAAAAGCAAGCAACACAAAAATGTCAAGAGCAGCCACCCATGCATTAAGTTCCATGGGAGTTTGCAGCAAGGCAAATACTGCCCCAACTATAGAACTTGCCACTAATCCATTCCATGCAAAGAAAGACAACTCTTTGCATATAGCTAAGTTCACCTAATCCTCTGCATCAGTTGGAATACCTTGGCCTATATAGGAAGTGATGATGGATGAAGTCGAAGTGTTGCTACGCCTTCAAGGCAGAAGTGCCATTATGAGAAAATTTTGAAATCCTCGACCACAGAGTTCTCTGTGTTGATTGCCCAGTCTCCTGACCTACTGCAGGTGTTGTCGCTAACAGCGTTTGCCCCAATGGGTTGCCTATCATTGTTCTATCGGGGTCATCGACATCATTGTAAATTTTTTTTCTAAAAAAGCTATATATATTTCTATTGTTTCAAATCTCTATATTGAAGTCAGGACCTTTTTTAAATTCATAGTTTGAAAACTACAAAAGAATTTCTTTCTTTGATAATCGCACTCTGCTTACTTCTAACCCTAAGAATTCCTTATGTTATTTGACCTTTCTACATTTTTTACCACTCTTCGTTGCCACTGTCACTTGCCAACCTCTTATGGCACACTTCACCATCGGTGGATTTACATGATTAGTTTTTATACAACAATTGAAAAGATTGGTCCATCTATGGTGTATATTTAGGTGGAAGGTAGTTTTAATGGATCAGGATTTATTATTGATTCTAGTCTGGAGTGGCTGAATGCTCTAACCTATCTACATGTTGTTGGTTGTAATGAGTGATTTCCAGCCAAAAAGTATGTCGTGTTTACTTCTTGCTAAAAACAAATCCCTACTTTACTTGCATAGAAAATGTGAGTAAGGGTTGAATCCCACAGGGATGGTGCAGTACCTCGTGGATAATGTGAAAAGATTTGTATACAATAAACAAGAAGATGAAATACGTAAGAAATAAAATTGAATGTTCCTTTGCTTCTTAATGTGCTTACTAGAAATTTGAATGTCCCAAAGGCTTTTAAATTCCTAAACTTCTAAACCACAAGACAAGACTTCTTTTTGGTGGTTCAAGATATGTAGACTCCCTCTATTCAAGCTCGATCAATGGTCAGATTCATAAGAAGTTGCAACGCTTAAAGGTTTCTTTTGATTATTTGGAACCAGACCATAGCCAGAAATATTTTCTCTCGGGTGGCAAAGACGGAGAAGATGGTACAACAAGATGAAATATCCTTAGCGAATGTGGATAATATTAATTGATTCCACGAGACATCTCAACTAAGGACATGCAATGCTCCATCTTGCTCTTTGAGAGAAATCTAGGCGGTATTAGAAGAGACTGATATTGCAAGTGCATCGGGTTTAGATGGCTTTTCTAGTAAGTTATTCAAGGTGGCGTGGGAGATTATTAAGAGGGACATGTTTTATGCTATTATAGAGTTTTTTTTGTGGTGGGGTACCTCGGGATGTTACATCAATATTACTTGTCCTAATCCCTAGGTGTTAAAATTCTTAGAGCTTCGCAAAATTTAGACCAATTAGTCTTTGTAAAGTCTTTAACAATATCATTATGAAGATATTGGCAAACAGTCAAGGGAGATTCCTTCCTCTCTTGGTCTCAAGTCAACAGAGTGCTTTCATGAAAGGTCAAGCGATCTCAGATATATATTACTTGCTTTTGTGACAAAGGCTTACGACAGGGTTTCGTGGGTATTTCTATGTTGTATGCTTTGGCGGTTTGGCACTCGAGAAAGATAGATCGACATGGTCTAGAGATGCATTTAAAATTGTTGTTCCTCTGTGATGGTTAATAGATGCTCGTCTAGTTTTTTCCCATTTTCTCACAGATTAAGACAAGGGGACCCTTTTTTCTCAAGCTTATTTATTTCGGTGACAAAATATTTAACAAGGCTTTTAAACAACCTATTGGCCAAGGATTCGTTCACCCTTTTTAGGTGACCCATACATTTGATGCATATCACATATCTTGCATATGTGGATGACATTCTCATATTTACCGTGGAGGATAGGGTTTTTTGGTCATGTATGCGAGGTGTTCTCCATGATTATAAGGTGATTTCAAGGAAAAGGGTGAATCCTTTGAAGCGCAGCTTTTATGTGGGATCTAACTTTTTAGTAATGGTTAAGAGGCGGGTTTCCAGGAAGACAGGATACCCTCAAGCTTTGTTGCTATTTACATACCTTGGTTTCCTGATATACTTTGGCAGGAAGTGGATTTCTTTCTTTCAATTACTTTTATCTAAAATTTAAAAGCAAATCTTGGGATGGCAGCATAAATTTCTTTCCTTCGGGGGTAAGATTGTGATGGTTAAACATGTTCTTGCATTTTTACAAACTTATATCCTAGAAGTGTCCCATCCACCGAAGCTAATTTTACAACAAATGACAAGGTTGTTGGCCAAATGTTTTTGGGCTGGATCGGATTAGAAAAGAGAAAGCATTTAATTGCCTAGAGATCCCTTTCTCGACCTTTTGATGAAGATGGGGTGGGTTTTTGTGATATAAAAGATATTGCAAATGCTTTTGCGGTAAAGCTCTAGTGGCCATTCAGGAGCAAGAGTTCGCTTTGGGTGGAGTATATGCATGTTAGATATTGTTACATTGAACATTGAAAAATGGTTGTCCTGTCACATATGTCCTCACATGTTTGGCAGATAATGGTTTCAACTTGAGACTTTTGTGTACAATCTATAGGTTGGTATGTCAAGGATGGCTCGTGATAAGTCAGTTTATACTGACTTAATATTGTTAGTTTTCGATTGGCTTTTGTGGATTTTGATACACTTTATGTAGAAAGATTGTTAAAATTGGTGTGATTGTGTAGAGAATGATGTAAAGCATTATATGATTAAAAGCAACTAGAAACGGTAACATATGATGTTGAATTTGATGTTGTTGTTGTGGAGTTTAATAACAATTTGATGAGGCATTGTTGTGACTTATGAGTATGTGAAGTTGTGTGTGATGTGTGTGGCGAGTTTCTGTGAAAATTGTTTGAGATGTGGGTTAAGTAGAAGAGGAGCTTGGACTGTGTGCATGAAATTGGGTTATAGCATGCACACGCTTGCACCGGTCGTCGCATGAGCTTGCACAAAGAGTGCCCACACGCACTCAAGGCCTCGCCACTCCTTCGCACACATGCATGCATCGCCGCATGAGCATGTGCGGCAACCTCACAGAGATCTTTCACCAGCCGCGCGCACATGCGCCCGGCGACCTCGCATCATTCACGCATGGCCGCACTGGCGTGTGCGGCGACCTCGCACTTGTCGTGCGCGCTCCGTGCAGCGACCTTGCATTCTTAGCACAACAACTCCATACTTATTTTCAGCACGCTTCACAGATTAATTCACAACACTCTACACTCTTCACTCTTCACTCTTCACATATTTCACAACGCACATTCACAACACTCTTCATTCTCATTTCACAAAGATCACAACACATTTCACAACACTCATAACACTTTTCACTCTTATTTCACAACACTTTTCACAACACTCACAACACTCTTCACACACTTTGTGGCACTTTCAGAAGCACAAACCCACACTTACACTGCGACGTATCGTGGAGATGCATCGTCATATGATCACTTCACACGACGCGTCGCCCTTGGAGGACTGAACACTGCGACGCATCGTCAAGATGCGTCGCCGTGAGGGAGCTTTGTACTGCGACGCATCGTGACGATGCATTGCAGTTGGAAAAAATAACTTGGCCATCTGAATTTTGTTTAAGTGTTGGGGGTTTTGTTTTGTGCAGGGGTTTGTGAAGACGTGACCGGTGTAGGCTCGGAGGCGTGGAATACACTGTGTCAGCATGAAGAAATTTTTCCTGAATGCGTGAAGATGGAAGTTTAAGCTGAATTGGAGTTAATGATAAGGATTGTGAAAGCTGGTTTTCTGCAGGCTCGGAGGCGTGCTGAAGGTAATGGAAGCGTGATGCATGACGGCCGTGGGATTGTTGCTTTGCACGAGCTGATTTTTAGACTTATCCTATATTACAGTGGCATTTTTGTAATATTTTAGTCCATCTTCGTTTACGTACTGTTTACGTTTTATAATCTCTATATATAGAGGATTAAGTCATTAGAGAAGGGGGTCCGATCATTCTAGAATTGTAACAGACTTTTGGATCTTGAGAGCGGGAATTTTCTCTCTATTTTTCTCTCACTAGTAATTTCTCTCTCTAGAAATTGTTCTCCTATTTGGATTTTGATTGCGCGTTTGAGCCGAGGATTACATTTAGATTCACAATCGAAGGAGTATTTGACAATTCTACGCATTGTAATCAGTAAATTTGTTCAATTTGATGAGAATGAATTGCTCAATGATGTTTTGTGATGAAAATGAGATGAAAATGGAGTTTCTCGGCTAAATCGTGTGATGTCCTAGGGTTTAGAATAGATGATTGTGTAATTAAACTATGAAATGCTATGCAATTGACCCAAATTCTAAGAATGAGATCATTTGTGTTCATGAATGCATGAATTTGTCAAGTTTCATAAATTTTACACTTCCATTGATGGAGTTGAATCTTGATTGTGGTCGCCATGCTAGATTAAGGCTCGGTTTATCGATAGAAGTGAGAATTGCATGGAATGAGGACTGAATGTATGGAAATGGAGTTTCTCCACTTGTTATGTCTTGCTCATGATTCGAGTTGTGGTCACCATGCAAAGCTGATGAGTTGGTTTTATACCAACTATTTTGTATAGAAATCCTTGGTTTTTGTCTTGTGTTTGGTGCTATTGTGTGGTGTTTCATTCGGTTTAATGTGTAAATGTGGTTTGATAGTTGATAACGTGTAAATGGTGCAAAAAGTGTAAAAAACGATGGCAAATGAAGTGAAATGTGTTAAAGGAAAAAATGAAGGAACTTAAGTGCCTACTTTGCTTCACTTAGGGTTTGGCAGATTTGATTGTGCAAATTCATTTGAGTGTAACGCTTTCAATACTTATCCAAATGATGAGATCTTGCATGTTCTGGAAAGCCCTTTGAGTGCACTACATTTCTTATGTTTTATTTGTTTTCCAATTCTGTGTGTAAGCATGAGAAACGGGGGTATTTGTATGATTGCTATGTTCAGGATTTTCATGTTTGGGTTTATTGCCACGGTTTGGTATAATGGGTATATCTTGAGCTCCAGACCTCCAATGATGCTGATTCTTGAACCCATGGAAAGCCAAGAGAAAGCTCTCAAACTTTCATGTTTACCACTGGGTCTAATTCAGAGGGTAAGACACATGTATTTGGCAGGGAAGTAGAGCTGCGCGCTGGAATGAACATTTGTGCACGAGCTCACTTGGCACGTCAACTTTGGCACACCATTTCACAACCTTGCCACACTTATCCACTCTTGGCACACCACTTATCCACTCTTGGCACACCACTTATCTACTCTTGGCATACCACTTGCACCTTGGCACAACATTAGGCATGCCACTCGTGCACGGGTTCACTAGGCACAACAACCTCGGCACGCCATTTGTGCAACCTCGGCAAACATTTGCACATTACATTTGGCACATAACCTTGCCAACTTTGCCAACCTTGCCGACCGTGCCGACACCTTGCCAAGCATTCAACACACAGCCTTGGCACACCATTGGTACACTTCGGCACGACACTTGCACCTTGGCACGCCACACATGCACACACCTTGCCATTCAACATGCACCTATCTTGCTAAGCACTCACAGCACACAACCCACTTGCACATGGGCAACATTTATTCATTCTTGGCACAACATTTGCACCACAAAGGCACAGCACATACATAACTTAATTCACCAACAAAGTGCGCACCAACCTTGCATATCAGACTTCACACTTAGTCACAACACTAATTCACACAACTCACACACACCATTTTTGCACTCACAACAAAGGCACATAGCTTGGCACTAGGTAGTCAAGTGCATTTTTGCCCACGACATGTTTGAGAACAGAAAAATTGGCCTACGACTTTTGAACCAAAGAAGTTTTGCCTATGACATGTCGCAAGCTTATTTGTTTGTGTCTTTGATTTTGAAGAAAATTTGGCTAAGTGTTGTGAGGTGTTGGAAGGTTTGCTCCATGGAAATTTCAGCTTTGTCGCACTGTATTAGTTGGGTCATAACGCTTTTGTCTTAGGTTCGAATTGGGTGTTTCAAACGGCTGTAGAAAGCTAAGACAAAGGGTTACAACATTTATGTTTTAAGATTTCCCAAATTCACAATGAATCAGGGTCAAAATCTGGTTGGAAAATGCTGCATAGCATAATGGTTTCAGGAGTTTGATTTTACGGAAAAATGGCTAAGTATAGAGTTTCTGATTTTCAGGTTCAGGCAAGGAAGATGAAGGCGTGAGGCTAAAAAGCGAGGAGGCGTGGTTCGTTGGCTGATGGATTTCTTGGAGGCTTGCGGAGCTGCTGAAGGCATGAATGCAAGAAGCCTGAAGGCGCTGGAATTTCTGATCCTGGCCTTCAACTTCGGATTTTTCACCTTTTAGGCTGATTTTTGCTTTGTCTTTTGAGGGGCAATTCTGTAATAACTTAGATATTTTACGGTTGCGTATTAGTTACATTTTCATAACTCTATATATAGGAGATGTAGCTAATATGTAAAAGGGGATCCCGAAGAGACTATTATTCATCCATTAGATAGATTTTACATTTTGTAACCAACTTTTGATCTAGAGAGAGCGGGAATTAAATTGAAGATCTACTTTCTCTCTCTAGTTTCTCTCTCTAGTTTTTGAACTTCATTTTGGATTCCGATTGAGGAATTGTTCCAGTTATTGTAAATCTCCTTGCAATTGAGAAGGCAATTCACAATCCTCTTGAGAATTGGAAGCTTTTGAGACATCTCAACTGGTAAACTCTTTCCAATTGATGAAATGAACTGTTTAGTCTTCCAATTTGTTGATCGTGAATTGAAAATGAAGTTTCCTAGCTAGTGAGTGATAATCTAGGTTTCTAAAGGGTGAATGCTTGGTTGAATTGATATTGTGCAATATTATTAACAATCTAAGAAGAGAAATACATCATTCTCTATATTGAATTTGTAAAAGTTGTTAAGTTCATGCTTTTGATCTGAATTTGTTGAAATGAGATTTGATTGCGGTCGTCATGCTGAATTGAATCTTAATTCATAAGATTTGGCTAAGAATTCATGAATGAGAACCAGAGAATGCAAAAGTTCTTAAACATGATTGTATCTGTACATGTATTAGAGCTAGGCCTCGCCATGGGAAGCTCTAGACTGTAAAGTTAATAGAACAAGGTGATAAGAGATTCTCCAACTCGAATGATAAACTTACAAGCTAGAATCGGGCCTCGCCATGGGAGATTCTAGGGGATGATTGCCTGAGTAATTTGAGTGGAGAATTGAGAAAGGCTAAGGTTCTACTCCACCATCCTTAGGCCCCGTCATAGGATTAGGATGGTGTTGGGAGACTAGAATTGAAGTGTGGTCGCCATGCTAACTTTGATTTAGGTCTCCAGTTGATTTCTCCTCAATTGATTTGATTGCATGTTAGTAGTATTGTGCTGATAAGTTTGCATTCACCTAGAAGGAATCCTAGATTATTTGTCTTATTCATTTGTGATTTCCTTTGTTACTTCTATGTGGTATCCTCTGTGTTTGTTAGGTCCTTATTTGATTGTGTTTCCATTTGATTTACTTCCTATTTTTGTGACATAACTGTACAAATCCGAATTCTCGAAACCTCCTTTTCCCTGTGGATTCGATCCTTCTCGACACTACTACATTAGTGTGAAAGGTAAAATTGACGAGCAGCGACACTCGCTATCAAAAGCAAAGGTCATTGAGTAACTAGATTAGAGTGTAGAGAGACTCTTTGATGCTAACTACTGTTTAGAAACTTAGGTCGGGCCTCACCATGGGAGACCTAGGGTTTTGCATGCTTTAGTAGTTAGTATTGGAAGTTGAGACGTTGCGGTGTTCATTCATCTTGCGTAGGCCTCCACATGGGAAAAGTAAGATGTTAGGGAGTATAGAGGACATTGTGGTCGACATGCTGAGTGTTCAATAGCCTCCTAGGCAACATTTGTCTCCTCCTGATTTGATTTGCATAGGGTCAAATGCATAGAACGAGTGCTTAATTTGCAATTGTCTAGCACCTAAACCCTAGGACGTCTGTCTAAACCTTGCTATTTCACTTCAGGTGTTTGTTCCTTCTTTTCTTTGCTAGCATTGGAATTTTGCTACCTTCTTGCATTTGATCTTCTTATTTTTTACTTCTCTGTTCTGGTTATCCTAGTTCCTATTATTGCAAACTTATTCTTGTGACATTTAGTCGAGCTCATATTTGAATTCTTGAAATCACCCCCTTCCCTGAGGAACAAAACCCTCTTACCACATCTACATTAGCTCGTTGGACCTATTCCATGATAATTGGCAGAGGGTTAAAGCTTTGTCTCATCTCGTGCATGAGAATGGCTATACCTTGATGAAGATGTTGCGTCGAGATAGATTCTTAGACTTGTCTCCATTTGGTCTATTAGTAGAGATTCAGAATTCTGTTAATCTACCTAGGCTGACTACCAAGGTTGCCTCTCGTATTTTGATGTGTACATCATATGGTATATTCTCAGTTTGTTCTTCTTATGAGTTGGTTTATTCCAAATAGGAACCTTCTAGTTTTCTTAAGAAGATTTGGAAGCTAGGATTCCCTTATAAGATCTCATTCGTACTCCTCTGGCTTTGCCTTAGGAGGGTGCCTTTTTCTCATTGGTCACAATGATAGGGTTTTAATGACCCTTTTCCCTTGTATGTGTTATGATATGCCTGTTAAGGAATAGATGAAACATGTGTTTAGCATGGGGAAAGTTTCCTCGAGGGTTTGAAATTCCTTTGGTGATATGGTGGGTCTTCAAAGTAGTAGGCTGGGTTGGAGGGATATGTGCCTATCCTAGGTTAAATGAGTAGGGTGATCTTTGGATAGCTGCTCTACCTTATCATTTGGCAATTGTGGATTTATCAGAATGTGGAGTTCTTCTAGGTTAAATGAGTGACCTGGGAGCTGGTGCATTTTCATGTACTTGAGAAATTGGCATTCATTTAGAAAATGAGATTTCCAGACATCCCTTTACTAGTGCATTTGGGGAGTATCCATGATTTGGTTAGTGGATTAGTAAATCCTATCACAGTTATTAGAGTAGTTTGGTTGTGCCTCCTAATAGGCCAGTTCAACCTGAATGTGAATGGATGTTCCAAGGGGAATCCATGGGGTTGGTGGAGGAGGAGCTATGTTTCGGGATTACAATGGTATAATGCATGTTACGCATGCAATGCGATTTGAATATGTCACTAGCTTAGAGGTAGAGGTCTTAGTCTTATTAGGGGGTTTGAAGTTGTGTGTTATGACATGTATTTATTCGGTGCAAGTGGAGACAAATTCTAAGTTATTGGCTAGCTTAATCAATGGTGAAGCTTCTGTTCCTTGGAAGCTTCAATCATTGGTTGAGAATCTTAGAGAGTTCTCGTGTTTTGAGGAAAATGAATCAGCCAGCAGATGCTCTTGCTAATGAGGGGTGTCTCCATCAATAGGATATGGTATATAAGAGCTACATGGATTTGCCACGGGAGGTGCGAGGATGCATCAATATGGATCATCTCAAGGTTCCTAATTTTTGCAGTAGGATGAAAACTTTCTAAAGGCTTTTGTGTGTTTTCTGAAACATGGAAAGTAGGAAGTCCTCCTATTTTATTCTTTATTTTATTATATATGGTTATTTGCTACCTCTTTATCTTTATTTAAATTAATAAAATTAGGGAGTGGCGCCCCTCCCCCTCTCCCGAGTTTGGGATGTTAGTTTTAAAAAATAGAATTGAAGTGACTAGAGAAAATACTATCAAAACAAGTGTTTCTTCAGGTTTAGGTTAGGATGTCATTCCCTCTTGGGGTTAAACACAATTATGTAACACATTTGAGTTCATTAATCATTATTGACATGGGTGAAATTTTACATGGGATTATCTTAGTTTCAATTTCGCTCCCACTCGTTTACTTAGCTCACAAGTGATTTCAAACAAACCCCATTTCCTTAGGCAAACTCAAGTACCTCCTCTAGCTTGTTTGAGATTTGATCCTTAGACATGTTGTGTTTAGAAATTCAGTTTACTCATGTCATCCTTATTGTTCCTTTGTTTTCCATACACAACTTTCAAAAAGTGGAAATGTTAGGACTAACTTCGGAGTCCTTGTTGTTAGCCCCTCTATAATCGTTCAAAGTGCATCAAGGTAAAAGCAAACTCAGGATTCCTTGTTGCTCACCTTCACCATCATGCCCATTAACTTGTCAATCAAGACTCAATATCACATAGACATGACATAAAGCAAGACCAACACATATTCATGGTTTAAGTAAGAGATAGGTACACCATTTTCTTACATACCCATATTCACATAAACATGTTTGCAACCAAAGCCAAGCAAATTCAATTCGTAAAGTAATATGTGTTGCACTTAAATTTTAACCCATAACATAATTGTGCTTAATTCTCAAGAGTTCACAACATCCACACCTTTACCCAAAGAACTACAACTCTACCCAATGATGGAAGAAAGAACAGAAAATGTAATCACAAAAAGCATGTAAAATTTCATAGAAAGGTAGAAGTTAAAACCCTTTTAATTGTTCCAACTGAAAGATTGATTCTTCATCCCAAAATTTAAGAAAAGATTCAACTTTTTCTTCTTCGAGATTGTTTTCTTCTTTTAGAGAAAAGTTGCAGGAACACACAATAAAAGGTATAATTTTACTTAATATATGTTCTCTCATTTTTCTACTTGTCCTTTTCTTAAAATCTCTATTAACCCCCCTCTAAAGATTGTTCTTACACAATCTTTTGGGATATTACATCATGAAAATTTGTAAGTTCACCTATGAAGAAATTTAAATTACATTTTAGGATCACAAATTCATAAAAGTAAGGACTAAAGTTGAAAAGAAAGACAAATAGTACAAAAAAAATATAAAGATGAGGTCATCGGGTCTGGCTAGCCAGCCACACTATATAGGTTTTCATGATATGATCGTCTTGCTGGTTATGCTGCTAGGCTGATGGCAAGGCTGAAAGGCCTCAAACTTGGCTACTGGCACACGCTAAAGCTTTCTTGCGGTTGGTGTGATCACGCATCATGGTTGCATGGTATATATTGGCTCTTTTTTGTGCAGTGTGACTATATCGTGTAGTCATGCTGTGAGATCTACTGTTGGTGTGTCCACTTTTTGCTTGCTGTTTTGCTTGTGTTCTACTTTGTTCGTATTTTTGCCTCTTTCATGAGGTGGTCACACACCATGGTTACATTGTGGAAATCCTAACATTTTGACATGGCATGACCACTACATGTAACTATGCAAACATATCCTTTTCTCACATTAGCTTTTGTCCAAGCCTTGCTCTTGCTTTGCCTTAGCATACTTGGTTTCTCTTGCATTTTGCTGGCTCCCTAGTTCAACATGTATTAGTGTGGTGAAGGTCACAGTCACACCATGGCTTTCTCTGATGGCATTTCCACAGTGTGTTCAAGACGTGTGATCACGTTGTGGAGATTCTGGTCCCTATTTTGCATGGCGTGACTTTCGGCATATAGTCACGCTGTGGGGATTTCTTCTGCACTTCTTCCTTAGCTTTTCACTTCATGACTAGCAACTTTACTACACTACCTTGTGCAAGATTGCTGGCCCTTTTCTCTAAGTGTTAAGCTTCTATTGCATAACTGCTGCTTGGATCACACCATGCTTCCTTCTTCAATTGAAGGACAGAATGACCTAAAAATGTACAATTAGAAAATTCAGTGATGTTTTTAAGCAATTTTATAATTGAGTGATCAGAACCCGGATTTGAAAAATTTGAGTGACCTTTTTTGCCTCTTACTCTTACCAAAAAAAAGAAAAAGTAACATTCTTTCTTGTCAAAAACCACATGGCCAAAATCTGTGAGTGACATTATGGACAAAAGTCCAAAAAAATACCAAGAAACTTTCTAATTCATTCACTTTGATTCTGAACCGGAAGCAAATTCAACAATTTACCCAATTTGAATCTTGATCATTTGATCGGATCTCTTCACGAGAACTTCCGAATTGGAGAAGTATTCGAAATGGAAAATTCAATCCCGTCTTTCGCTGCTTTAGCCCTCCTCCCCGTAGAAACACATCTTATTTGAAAAAATTCCAAATCTTAAAAACTATATGAATCTTTAAAACTCTTTATGTTCAGAAGGACAAAAAAATGGAGAGATCAAACTAAGGTTTTAATTCTTTGATGTTCATACCGATAGAAGGAGAGGTCATAAAAGTTGCAATAGGAATTGCAATTGGGTTGTGTCATTTACATAAATATCTTCTAAATTTATATTTAAAGATATAAATATACTCTAATTTAATGGTTTTAAAGAAAATAATATATTAATTGGCCGGAATGGCTTTAACACATACTTAATGAATTTAGTGATGTTTTTAGTCAATTTAATAGTTTAGTGATCAAACACTGGATTTGGAAAAAGTTTAATAACCTTCCTTGCCTTTTGCACTTACTTAATAATAAAGTTTTAGAAGTGTGTACTTAATTGATAAATATCCAAAATGTTCTATATTGCTTAAATGAAAAAACAAACTTGTAGTTTTAGCACAGAACCAAGTTACCAAGGCTATAAACTATTTTCAAACCCTGCAGCAAACTCCTATAATCTTCTATAATAAAAGATTGCTTTTCGGGTTGACCTCCCAAAAACTGAAACTAAACCATGATCCTAGATATTCAGGCTCTACTTGGATGATATATTTTTTGGTGTTATTTTGACAAGCTAAAGTCTTATGCTCCAAGTTTACCCTAAACTACTATAGCAGCAGTGAGAGGGATCGATCCACAGGGAAGGGGATTAGTTTCAAGAATTAAGTAAATTGTTCTGTAGAGTGTCACAACTAGAAATAACAAGTACAAATGCTGACTAACAAAATAGAGAAATGAGTAGTATAGTAAATGACAAAAACAACAAGCGTTATGTGATTTCAAGCAATAAACAGATTCCCTAGGGTTTAGGTGCCAGACATTTGCAAATTAAACAACTCATGCTATGTATTTGACCCCATGCAAATCAAATCAGGAGGAGACAAAGGTTGCCTAGGAGTCTAGTTAACACCCGGCATGTCGACCGCAATGCTCTTTTTACCCCCTAACATCCTGCTTTCCCATGTCGAGGCCTAAACAAGATAAGTGAAAACAGCAACGTCTCGACTTCCAATACTAACTACTCAAGCGTACAAAACCCTAGGTCTCCTATGGCAAGGCCCGACCTAATTTTCTAAACATTAGTTAGCATCAAAGAATCATTCTACACTCTAATCTAGTGACTCAATGACCTCTGATTGGCATGGCGACCATATCTCGGATCATGAACAAGACTTAACAAGTGAAAAAACTCCATATTCATACATTCAGTCCTCATTTCATGCAATTCTCACTTTTATCGGTCTACTGAGCCTCAACCTAGCATGGCGACCACAATCAAGGTTCAATTCCATCAATGAAAGTGCAAAACTTATGAAACTTGACAAATTCATGCATTTACGAACAAATATGATCTCATTCTTAGAATTTGGGTCAATTGCATTTCATTTTACGGTTTAATTACACAATTGTCTGGTCCAAACCCTATGACATCATCAATTTAGTCCCGAGACTCCATTTCTAATTCACGATCATCAATATACGACAACAAGCAACTCATTCTCATTAATTGGAAAGATTATACCGATTAAATTGCTTTGAATGCCTCCAATTCACAAATGAACTCTGAATTTCCTCCTTTATTGAGAAGAGAATTACAAAGATCGAATCAAAAGTGCAATCGGAGTCGTGATCGGAGCTCAAAAGCTAGAGTAAGAAAAATTCTAGAGAGCGGAAATTAGAGAGAGAGAATTCTCGCTCAAGAAAATCAAAGGCCTGTTAAAATTCTAGAATGATCGATCTCCCTACCATCTAAAGTCTAAACGTCTCCCCCCTAAAATAATGACAAATTCCCCTATATATAGAGGTTACAAAACTTAAACAATACGCAAACGTAAAATGACTACAATATTACAGAAATGCCACATCATATATCAATTGTCCACAACGCAAATTGTGCAAAGCATCCATCCACACCTTTGAGCCCCGAACCTCCACGCCATCATCATTCCCGTACGCCTTCGTGCCTACAACAACCACGCCACCATGATCTCTGCACAAGAACAAGAATTATACACTTAGAAAAATTTCAGCATTTGCAACCCGATCATTAACACAGCGGCGCATCGCTGTTCACGAATTTTCCATGGTGACGCATCGCAACGATGCGTTGCTGTGTAGATTTCTCTATGGCAACGCATCGCAGCGATGCCGTCGCCATGTAAGTGTGTGTATGGCGACGCATCATAGTAATGCATCGCTGTGTAAATGTGTATGCAAATGGAATGTGTGAAGTATATGTTAAAAAGCTTTTAGTGAAGTGAATGCATGCAGTGGAATGATGATTGTGTGCAAAAAGAGTGAATGCTAGTGGTGCATGAGGTGTATGATGTGTGTGAGCTAGGTGTAAACGATTGCACATGCTTCATCTTTCTCCCCAATTTAGCCCCTGATTCACATCGAGTCTCAAATAATATAGAACATCCACAATATAGACAAGACTCTTGGCTAAACATAGCACTTTGAATCACTCGATTTGGAGCTGAGATGAGAAAGTTATGATCATTTTACTAAAATATGGCAATGCTGTGTGTGCTGTGCGGGTACAGCCGCCTGCAGTGCGCACGGATGGTGCGAGGTCGTTGTACGCAGGCGAGCGCATGAACGAGCACTTGTGCGGGAGAGTGTGCAGCAACCTGGTGCCTTGATGTGCAAGGAGTGTGCGGCGACCTGTGCGAGGAGTGTGCGGCGACTTCCAACCAAAATATGGCCCTGATTCTTTGTGAATTTGGTAAAACTTAAAACATGAAAGTTGTAGCCCTAAGTATTAGCTTTCCATAGCCGTTTGAATCACTCAATTCAGAGCTCGGACAAGCAAGTTATGACCAAAATACTGGAGTTTGGCGAGGAGACAATTTCATGGCGACGCATCGCCACGATGTGTCGCCGTGCAAATATTTTCATGGCGATGCGTCGCTGCGTGCAATGGTTTTTAGGGCGATGTGTCGCCATGTAATTTTTCCCTTTAGCACAACATTCCACTTCTATGTACTATATGTGTGTCTTCGGCACCGAATTGGACTTTGTAGTAAACATAAGAGTTGTAGATCTTTCTCTTAGCTTTCCAGCGGTTTAAGAATCAACATCATTAGAGGTCCGTAGCTCAAGATATTGGCATTCTACCAAACTATAGCAGTGAAGTCAACAATGAAAACCTGAAACAGCGATTGTAAAGATGCTCTTGTTTCTCTTACTTGCACACAGAATTAGAAGAAAGTTAAAACATATGCATTGATGTAAACTCAAAGAGCTTTCCAGGACATCCAAGATCTCCTCATTGGGATTAGTATTGAGAACGATACACTCAATTGAAGTGCACTATCCGTTCTGCCCAACTTCAAAATAAGCAAAATAGGCATGTTTAGGTCTCCCTCAAACTCCACAAGCATTTTAAGCCCTTTTGAATTATTTCCTTGTTCTTTAACCTCAAACACACATTTGTCTCTTTTAATCAATATTTTTGGTCTTTTCCTTCATTTTAGCACTCCAAGTTGTAAACCACGTAAATGCACAAAATGTCACATAACACTACACAATTAAATGAAAACAAGGCAAAAGCTAAGTGAAATAACACATATAAGTTGGTATAAAACCAACTTATCAATTTCCTCCACACTTGAACTCTTGCTTGCCCTCAAGCAAGGCCACAACAGTACACTTACACAACTCAAGCATGGTCACAACAGTACACCAACACATAACACACCACTCTACATAGTGAACTCTCTTGTAAAAAAACCTACCTCTCCACTTCAAGAACATTTCACGCTATTATTGGATGTGCACATTTCTTAGTTTAACCAATTAAACTCTAGTGGTAAGGATATGCTCAATTCTTCATGGCAATCATCAAAACTAAGTTGTACTCATTTGAAGTTCTAACATAGATGTGTGAGTGGTGTGCAAAGGCTTACATACAGCTTAAGTCTCACTTGTGATCAAAGCAACAATAGAGAATGCAAAGATTTTATTATTACTTCTTTTCAAGTCCTCAACTTGTAAACTCTGTATAGACATAAATGCACCAACTTAAGGATAATTGGTTGCCCTCGTTTCTTACCACTCTTTCCCCCAGGTTGTCATCCTTTAGTGCTTTACCTTCGTTTCGCACATGACATTATTACACTTGGGTACTCCTTGGCCTTTCCAATTGTTGTCTCAGGTTTTATGGCTTTTGAATTCCATCCCCACTCATGCGGATTATTCTCTTAAAATGCACACTTAGTGTGGTAGAGTAGTCTCGCAGATGAGTGGTTCATAATTGTGTGCTTCTAGAACATTGTCCATGCACTTAGCCTCCAACTCAATTCACATTGGCATAACCTGCCTTTTTTTTTTCCAAATCATCTCCCCTGGTGCCTAAATTTCACTATAAGTTTCCAAGGATTACTCAGCTTAATTCATGAAAATTGTCAAAAATCTCTATTTCTCACCTTTTCACATAAGTTCAACAATCCTTGTATGTACTCCATTTTAGTGCTTGAAAACAACTATGATAAAGTTCAAACTTTCCCACTAAGTTTTTAACTCCTACTACTTAACATTGAACTATCCTCACCACTAAGTACATTTATTCAAGTTTTAAACACACATCCAACTCCAGTGCTAGTGCACTTTCCATAGATAGACAAGTCTTCCACAAAAATGTCAACTACACATAGCTTGTGTTCAAAAACATAACTTATTCACAGAAAATTCAAAATTTCACAAAAATTTAAAATTTGCACAAAAAATGAAAAACGCAACATATACGGGATATAATATGCAAAAGCTCAAAATGACACAACAAAACTAAATGTAGCATGCTTTGCATCACATAGCACAAAAAATTTCATTCATGAAAGAAAGTAAGCATATAAAGTCCAAGAGACACAAACCATAGCAAACATTCACTCCCCCACACTTAAAACTTACATTGTCCTCAATGTAAAGTAAAAATAGGTTTAGGAGCTCTCTGGTGTTTATATGTCATGAATTCCAATGTTTGATTGGTGGAGTGTCTTTTTTCATAGTGCTCTCACGCATGAAAAACGTCCTACACATGGTGAAGCAAAGCTTATTAGAAATCACTCACTCAAGTACACTACATTTTGGTGCAAGGTAGACATGACATGGAGGTAACATGCAAGCAAAGTGTCGCACCATGACTAGGAGTCTTGGTGATGTAAAATATATGAAATTAATAACACTAAGTGGAATATGCACAATTCATGCTTGAAATGTAAAACAACGTGATTGTGTGCAGCACGGGAGTGGTCCATGGCACCACTCCCCCACACTTAGCCTCATGTGTACATTGCTTATTCCCCTTGCACCTAATTTCATGTGCATGTCCTCACAACATGAGTAGCTTAGTGAGTATAACAAAATGCAAGAAAACATAAAGATCAACTTATCCAAAATACTTTATTCAAAGTAATGTGAAAAAGAAGTAGTTCTGGGTTTCTTAAGTCTCCAGCTAGACTTTATTTTTGAAGACTCCTCTTTCAAGATTTGAAATATCCATCTCTATACCAGAAAAATGCTCTTTCATAAGCACTCAATTTTTTTCTATAGGGCACTACAGAAATATTTTTCGGGAGGTGCATAAGCTTATGCACATGGGAAACCACCTCTACAAATTTCACTTTGAACAATTGAGGCTCTCCCATGAGAGGCACCTCCTTCACTTCTTCCACCATTCTAGGCTCATCGTTTACTTCTTCCGCCATACTAGGCACATTAATCCTGTAAGGCTCAACCAAGGGTTGTACATCCATGGTCTTAACAAACCCATCAGTAAGTTCGAAAATGGATGTATCAATTAAGCAATTTTCCACCATTTTAGCAACGTTAATAAATATTTTCACATCTTCTTCATTTAGACTAACATCAGTAAGCTCAAAAATTGATGCATCAACAAAGCAATTTTCCACAATGTTAGCAATGTCATTACAAATTCGCACGTCTTCATCATCTAGACTAACATGGGGAATTTCTTGAGTCTGTTCTTTGTCAACAACAAAAAAAACATTATCATCAGTTAACAAGAGTATCTCATTCTGCACTTCTTGTGAGTCATCATTTAGACTCTTAAATTCATTCAACATTTCAAGAATTTGTGCCTCAGCAAGAGTTTCAATTAATGTGTTGTCTTTTTCATTAGCAATTGCAAAATTATCCTCATTCATGATATCACGCTGATCATAAATATGTGTCTGTGTATAATTTACAAGGCAATCAAGAGGAGAAGACTTTAACGAATGAATATCAACATCATTTGACTCATGGAATTCCATAACATTAATGCAAGACAGCATTGGACACACTTCCCATCTTGTCACTAAGAAGCCACAAGGCCTTAAATTCATCACTATCAAGCTCATCACAGAAGACATCATTCTCATTAGAAGAACTCAAACGTTTATGCATAAAAGAACCAATAATCAACCACTTATGTACAACATCCCCAACACTTGTAGACTCCAACTCCCTTAGACACTTGAAACCCCAGTCAACATTTTCAATCATCTCAAAATGATTTTCCTCAGGAGTGAGTGTTTTAGTAAGGCGAGATGTACCTTGTGAGTGGCCTTGAGCATTTTGAACTGGTGTCTCAATCTGTTCCCGCAAGTTGCTCATTAAGGCATTGATTCGTTCAAGTCTCTGTTGTTGCCCTTGAAATTCCTCTTCCATTTGAGCCAACCTTGTTTCACTATATGCACCTCTATCAAGTCTGTCCAACATCTGAGACAACATGTCCTCCATTTTTTCCTCTTCACTGAGATAAGACTCATTGCTTTGTTGTTGGTTATGCCATGGCTCATAATGTGTTGGTGGGCCAAATACTCCAGGTGTTGGTTGTGTGTTAACCACTCCAATTGGTGGGCAAAAATGATACGGCTCAACAAAGTTCCCAAACCACCTAGACATACTTGGTCTATCGTGGTGTGCACAATTCAATTTCAATTGAGTTCCAATGCCTTGCACTTGCCACAAATCAACAAAAGGAGACCGAACAAAACACAAAAACAAAAACAACAAAATTTTCCAAAATGAAACATAATAGAACTACTATTCTAACACAAGAAAACACATAACAGAGCAAATCAAAATTCAAGAAACCGTGCCTTTCCCGGCAGCGACGCCAAAAATTGATAAGCTAAAGTCATATGCTCCAATTTTACACTAAACTACTGTAGTAGCAGTGAGAGGATCGATTCACATGGAAGGGGATTAGTTTCAAGAATTCAGTAAATTGTTCTGTAGAGTGTCACAACTAGAAATAACAAGTACAAATGCTGACTAATAAAATAGAGAAATGAGTAGTATAGTAAATGACAAAAACAACAAGCGTTATGTGATTTCAAGCAATAAATAGATGCCCTAGGTTAGGTGCCAGACAATTGCAAATTAAACAATTCATGCCATGCATTTAACCCCATGCAAATCAAATTAGGAGGAGACAAAGGTTGCCTAGGAGTCTAGTTAACACCCAGCATGTCGACCACAATGCTCTCTTTACCCCCTAACATCCTGCTTTCTCATGTCGAGGCCTAAACAGGATGAGTGAAAATCGCAACGTCTCGACTTCCAATACTAACTACTCAAGCGTGCGAAACCCTAGGTCTCCTATGGCGAGACCCGACCTAAGTTTCTAAACATTAGTTAGCATCAAAGAATCATTCTACACTCTATTCTAGTGACTCAATGATCTCTGATTGGCATGACGACCACATCTCGGATCATAAACAAGACTTAACAAGTGAAGAAACTCCATATTCATACATTCAGTCCTCATTTCATGCAATTCTCACTTTACAACCTAGCATGGCTACCACAACAAGGTTCAATTCCATCAATGAAAGTGCAAAACTTATGAAACTTGACAAATTCATGCACTTACGAACAAATATGATCTCATTCTTAGAATTTGGGTCAATTGCCTAGCATTTCACGGTTTAATTACAGAATCATCTGGTCCAAACCTTAGGACATCATCAATTTAGCCTCGAGACTCCATTTCTAATTCACGATCATCAATATACGACAACAAGCAACTCATTCTCATTAATTGGAAAGATTATACCGATTAAATTGCTTTGAATGCCTCCAATTCACAAATGAACTCTGAATTTCCTCCTTAATTGAGAAGAGAATTACAAAGATCGAATCAAAAGTGCGACCGGAGTCGTGATCGGATCTCAAAAGTTAGAGTGAGAAAAATTCTAGAGAGCAGAAATTAGAGAGAGAGAATTCCCGCTCAAGAAAATCAAAGGTCTGTTAAAATTCTAGAATGATCGATCTCCCTACCATCTAAAGTCTAAAAGTCTCCCCTCTAAAATAATGACAAATTCCCCTATATATAGAGGTTACAAAACGTAAACAATAAGCAAACGTAAAATGACTACAATATTACAGAAATGCTACTGCATATATCAATTATCCACAACGCAAATCGTGCAAAGCATCTATCCATGCCTTTGAGGCCCGATCCTTCACACCTTCAGCATTCCCGTACGCCTTTGCGCCTACAGCAACTACGCCACTATGATCCCTGCACAAGAACAAGAATTATACACTTACAAAAATTTCAGCATTTGCAACCTGATCATTATCACAGTGATGCGTCACCGTGCACGAATAGATTTCTCTATGGCGACGCATCGCAGCGATGCCGTCGCCGTGTAAGTGTGTGTATGGCGATGCATCGCCGTGTAAACGTGTATGCAAATGGAATGTGTGAAGTATATGTTAAAAATCTAATAGTGAAGTGAATGCATGCAGAAAATGGAATGATGATTTTGTGCAAAGAGAGTGAATGCTAGTGGTGCATGAGGTGTATGAAGTGTGTGAGCTAGGTGTAAACAATTGCACATGCTTTATCTTTGTCCCCCATTTAGCCCCTGATTCACGTCGAGTCTCAGAAAATATAGAACATCCACATTGTAGACAAGACTCTTAGCTAAAAATAGCACTTTGAATCACTCGATTTGGAGCTAAGATGAGAAAGTTATGATCATTTTACTGAACTGTGGCAATATTGTGTGTGCTGTACGGGTGCAGCCGCGCGCACATCACCGCACGCATGCGCGCGCAAGCGAGCGCTTGTTCTGGAGAGTGTGCAGCGACCTGGTGCTTGATATGCAAGGAGTGTGCGGCAACCTGTGCGACGATGTGCGAGGAGTGTGCGGCAACTTCCAACCAAAATCTGGCCCTGATTCTTTGTGCATTTGGCAAAACTTAAAACATGAAAGTTGTAGCCCTAAGTATTATCTTTCCATAGCCTTTTGAATCACTCAATTCGAAGCTCGGACAAGAAAGTTATGACTAAAATACTGAAGTGTGGCGAGGAGAAACTTTCATGAACATAAATGCACAAAATGTCACATAACACTACACAATTACATGAAAACAAGGCAAAAGCTAAGTGAAATAACACATATAAGTTGGTATAAAACCAGCTTATCATATTTATAAAAATATTTTCTCAAATTTTGTGATGGAAAAAAATATTTATAAAATGATTAAATGCTTTTGAATTGATAAATTTTGTTAATTTATTGGAGATTATGTAGGAAAGAAATTATTATTATTATATATAATGATTGATTTATATATTATTATATAATTGATTTAAAAAAAGGACCCACTACATATTTAAATACCCAAAATTAGTTGTTTTGCATATGTGTGGGGCCCACATATAATGCAAATACATTTGTAGGCTTCTACTTCTCGATTTGTGGGGCCTGTCTCTAAGTTGTAGAGGGATTAATGACCTATTGGCAGGGCTCATTTAAAGGGAGAGAAAATGACTCTCAAATTTTGTCTTACTGCAAGACACTGTACATTTATGTTCATTTCACAAATAGATTTTTTAGTAAATTATTTCTCCAAACACAATTATTTTCAGTTTCACAAATAAATGCTAAAAAGATATAAACCAAATAGATAGTTACATTTTTTGCTCTTTGCTGTTTTGGTAAATTCAAGATTGATTTTTTACTATTGCTTTTTTTTTGGTTCTTTTTGTTGATTATTTTTGTTCAAAACTTGATATTTTTGGTTATTGCTTAAGGAATTTGGGGGATTTTAGAATCTGGGTTTTGCTTCATTTGTGATAATGTGAGCTTCATGAACAGTGAATTGTGAAATTTGTTTTTTTTTTTGAAGAAGTTTGATTAATTTAAACTTTGGATAGTTTGAGGCAATTAAAGAAGCTTTGCAAAGCAAGAGGAAATGGTTTCACATCATACAATTAAACTCGACTACCACAGTATCAAACATCAATTAAACTCTGCTAATATTTTCAGAAGACAAGAAGGAAGGAAGGAATGTCAAATAAGCTCTGCAATGTAATTCTTAAAAGCTTTGAAGCAATTTGAGTAAAGTAAGCGTAGATATAGAGAGAAGGAAAGAAGAGAAATGACATAGATACCCTTTAATTTACCACCTTTAAAGAAGATAATAGAGAAAGTCGACGGAATGACTTAAAAACATACACTTCAGGAGTTCAATGATGTTTTTGTTCAATTTAATAGTTCAGTGACCAAAACCCAAATTTGATAAAAGTTTAGTGACTTTTTTGCCTTTTTCTCTATTAAGTAATGATGTGTGGAAGAAATTCCATCTCTCTAGAAATTTTTTTCTCCTCCTTCTCTCTAGAAATTTCATCTGTTTTCGGGCCTTTCAGCTGACACTTTTGTTCCATTCGTCCCTTTTACTACCTGTAATTAAGCATTTACTGATTGATTTGTTGTGGCGTTTACATCGAGCGTCGGAATGAACAAGTTGCTAAGAGAGCAAGTCAGGGAAGAATCAAGGTTTCTTTTGAACCCGTAGATTGGGTGTGGGTTCATATGCGGAAGGAACGATTTCCACATCAATGGGAATCTAAGCTTCAACAAAGGAGAGATGGTCCTTTTCAAGTTTTAGCCAAAATTAATGATAATGATTATATTATTGATTTGCCTGGTGAATTTGGTAATATTTCTAGCACGTTTAATGTTGGTGATCTTTCTTTGTATAACCTAGGTGATCCGAGGACGAATCCTCTTGAGGAAGGGAGGAATGATGAGGAAGCTAATCCACATGTACGTATAGACGATCCATTGCAAGGAGTTGGGGGTCTATCAACTCGTTCGAGGACTAAGCGTATGAGGAGTGCACTACAAGCGTTGATCAAGGACATATTTGAGCGTGAACTTGTTCGTGAAGCTCGTGAGGAGGACGCAACAATCATTTCTGGCTTGGAAGTATCTAGGATGGAGTTCAATGTCATGGTGGATCGAAATGGGGCATTGGAAGGAAGACGAGATGACAAAAAGATAGGTTCGGACGCCCCAGTAAACTTTCGGCCGTCCGAAAGGTAGGTTCGGACGACCCCAGCTTGTTCCAATGGTCGTCCGAAATATTGAAGAAAATAAGGCCTCTCTGAAGTTTAGGTTCGGACGCTGCAGGGGATTTTCGGCCGTCCGAAACTTAGGATCGGACGCTCCTCTTGAGTTTCGGCCGTCCGAAACTGTCGTGACAAGATTTTACATGTTTTCAGTCAAATGGGTTCGGACGATTCCAAGGGTCCGAAACTACCGTCCAAAACTGCCGTTGAACGTTATTTTTGAATTTTTGTTGACTTTTTCCACTAGGGTTTTGGAGCCTATAAAAGGCTATCTCATGTACGTTGTTAGTAGACAATTTTGAATATTGAAATTTTGAGAGTTGTAAACTTTCTTTTGTTCTTTTTGAAGAACAATCCATTCCATTCAATTAAGAGTTTGATTGTGTGGGATTCTTGATAACAAAGGTTCTAAGGGCAGGTCTTCTTAGGGTGTTTGTTACGTGACAATTGATAGGTACGTTTCAATTTATTCATTAAATTTTGGGCTGCCTCCTTGCATTCTATTCATCTTATTAATTCAATCATTTAATTCCTCAATTGATCTTGGGTTTGTGTTTTTAGAATCCATAAGGGTCTAGGATCGTATCAGTTTCCCATCAACCCTATTTCTACCGCTAACAGCAACTCTGATAGCTCACAATCTCAAGTGTGCTGCAAAGAATATGGTCAATCCCCTTCCAAGGCTTTAAAGAAATTGGAAAAAGTACAAGATGAGAATACAGGCTTAATGGATTCCTCTCTTAAGCTAATGACTGCAAATGGAATTGATGAGTTGAGACACGGAATTCTTGAATGTATTGATACGGAATCTGCTTTGGAATGTATTTTGACAAAAGAAAACGACTCCCTCATGCCTTCCAATTCTGAAGTAGAGGTATCACGCAAGAGTGTGATGCATGTAGCTCCTGGAAATCTGCCCAAAGATAAGGCTTCGAACAATATGGACGACGAGCAATCGAAAGAAATCAGTTCAAGCCTAGGGGGAAGGGAGACTGAAACCATGCTCTCTCAAACGATGGAAATTGCCACTTAAAATCAAGAATCCTCTAACAACGTGGAAACTCCAGATTCTGCCTTATCAAAAATTACTGAATGCCCTGAGGAACGGGACCATTCCACGTCTGTCACTGCTGCTGCTGAGAAACCGATCAATCACTTGATGGTGAAATGTCAAGGATTCTGATTAAAATACCATAGGTCAAACAAAGCCTCAGTTTCTAATAGAAAAAAGATGTATACGAGTAATGGCCTAAGTTGGAGAAAGAAGCGTTTAAAAAACCTCCGAAAGAAACCGACTTGGAGTCGTGGCACAATCTCCTTTGCTGCGAAGGATTTTCTGCTCAAACAATTTTACAATCCTCCTAAATGCAATCCAAAACTGCTACAGAAAGTAACTGCATACATACGCGGGGTCCGGATTATTCCCCCATGAACGCTAGTTTGTTTTTGGAAGTGGAAGCGCTGATTTATGCTGTAGACTTTGGTGAGGTAAAAGAGAAAGATGTGAATTTTATTATTGACTTTATCTGTTTTAATGTGTGATGAATGTTTAGATCGATCAGTGCTTTTGATGAGTATAAGATGATCATGCTGTGAGTTCCTTTTCTTTAGTTGAACTGACTGTTAGAGAGTAGTTTGTTGTGCCTTCAGTGTTTTTTGGTGATTGATAACTTGAGGTTACCTGAATTAATGGTTTGATTTTGTGGAGTCGTGGTACCACTATATGAAGCCCTGTTGTGGCAAAGCTAGATTCAGGACTGGGAGAATTTAATCTGATTGGGAGTGAGAGACTAATGCTTGCCTTTTGCTTTGTGGGACTACTCATGGTAGCTGACATATTAAAGAGGATCAGTGACAGGGGTGCAGGTGATGGTAAGGATTTAAGGAAGGGATTATGCATGGTTTTTAATGGTTTGGTACACACTAAGATTACAAATGAGTGATTTGGTGGTAGATATACATTTTGCTAGAAAGGAATTAGCTTTGAGACTATTTGGAAACTAAAGGAGTGAGGAAATGATCCTTTTGTAATTAAATTAACGCTCGACAATGACTTCAAACATGAACATATACTCAAGTATTACATCATATTTTAGCATAATGTTTATCCAGATTTAGAAACCCCTACTTTGGGCTTTGTGCTTCAAAGTTAAGGTTTCTTAATTCTGTCATGTAGAATCTAGTAGGAACATGTAATGGAGTAGTACTCCAAATTTAATGTTTTTGCTTTTGTAACGGTGTGTGTGGGTATATCCAGCATCGTATTTTGCCCAACATTAATATAATTTCGTTTACGACTAAAAAAAAGAAGAAGAGTATCAATCCAATACTTCTACAATGAAGTATTAAAATTCATGTATCAATTTTATGTTGGAGAGTATCAATTCAATAAAAAATTCGCACATTAATTTTATGTTAAAATATCAATCAAATACTTTTACAAAATTCGCATATTAATTTTATGTTAAACAGTATCAATCCAATAATTTCTACAAATTTCGCATTTTAATTTTTTTGTTGAAAAGTATCAATCTAACACTTCTACAATAAATTATCAAAATTCGTGTATTAATTTTATATTAAAAAATATAAATCTAATACTTCTATAATGAATTATCAAAATTTGGGTATTAATTTTATATTAAAGAGTATGAATCCAACAATTTTACAATGAAATATCAAAATTCACATATCAATTTTATGTTAAAAAACATCAATCCAATATTTTTACACTGAAGTATCAAAATTCACTTATCAATTTTATGTTGAAGAATATCAATATAATATAAAATTCGTGTATAAATTTTATATTGAAGAGTATCAATCAAATATTTCAACAAAATTCGCATATCAATTTTATGTTGAATGGTATTAATGCAATACGTCTACAATGAAGTATCGAAATTCGTATATCAATTTTATTTGAAGAGTATCAATCCAATACTTCTACAATAAAGTATCAAAATTTGCATTTTATGTTGAAGAGTACAAAAAAATGAAAGTGTATAAACATGTGCGTAGACGCGTGTCATTAACTATCCGTTTCATATATGAATTACGTTTCATATATGAACCCATTTCATATAAGTTTTTGGATATGTTTTTCTTTTTTCTTTGTTTTTTCTTTTATTTTTATGTTTGTGTGCTTTATACATGTAGGTTACAAGAAATTTTTATTATTTATCCCATTACTAAATTCTGTCGATTTATATGTGCTAATTGCTATAAAATTTGTGGCTTTTTGTATTAAATATTACCAGTTTATTATTATTCTTACAAGTTTAATGAAACAAGTTTTATATATTCAAATGAGTAAATTAATCTTACAATGCCAAATTTTCATACTTTTAGCTAAATTATATATAAAGAACTTTAAGAATTTGGCGTGATTAAATTATAGTACTTAATATAATCCATCAATAAATATCAACCATGTTATTACGTTTACATGTGTGTATGTGCACGTAGGGTGTTCAACAAAATTTAAAAATCGCTCACATCGATCAAATCACACTGCACCACATTGGTACGGTGCGCAAACCGTGATTTTATTATTTTCAACTATTGGTTTTGGTTTTAATAAACAATGCATTGCACTACATAAATGCTACTTTCTACGTTCCATTTGTAGTGTAAATTTACTAATTTTGAGAACTATATTTTTTAATAATTTTTAATTTTAAAAATGTCAAGTTCCTCCGTGGTGTTTTATAATAATAAAATATTAATATTAATTTTAATTTCAAAATTTTAAATTTCAATAATAAAAATTTTTTAACACATATTTTTGTCAATTTAAACTCCTACAAAAGATTATTTTCTATAACAAAACTTGAGAAAAAAATTCCTTTCTATTACTGAAAAATACCCTATTCAAATAGAGTTTGCCTAAACAAGTTTTGATGAAGCTGGTCCAATCATCTTTAATTTTTTTTTTTTTTTTTTGGGTACAAATCCTTTTAGAAGGGAATGCAAGAAAGAAATTCTTTGCGTAGAAATGTTACTTTCTACGTTCAATTTGCTGTGTTACTTTTGCTAAATTTTCTCATCAAATTTATTAATTCTAACAACTATGTTTTTTTTAATAATTTTTTAGTTTAAAAATGTCATGTTCCTAAATAGTGAATTTTAATTTGATGCAATAATACATTTTAAAAAAACTAATAAAGACAATTAATCCAAAAAAATGAATTAATTGACTTTTTTTTCTTTTGCATTTGCCAATATCCATATATTTCTCTCATCATCACGAGATAGGATCAATATCCAAGTTAAAAAATAAAATAAGAACTGTTCTCATTACAAAATTCAAGTTGAAAGACTATAATGAAACATTTCGGTAAATTAATTCAATTGTTCCTTCACTTGGAAATTCATTTTGCTTTTGTCCTTCATTTTTAAAATGTTTCATTTTTGTCCTCCATGTTACAATTTGATTTAAAATCGTCATTTGTACATTTTTTTTCAAATTAAAATTTAACTTAAATAAATATTAACATATATATGACAAATAGAAATGTATGAAAATTGAAAAAATTAGACACATGCATGTTAAATGGTCATAAGAGTTGAATTTTTCTCACATGAAATGTAAACAAAGGACAATTGAAAGTTAAAAATGCAACATGAGGGACAAAAATAAAACTTTTTAAAGATTATGGGCATAAACGAAATGAACCCCAAAGTTGAGAGACGCTCAAAATAATTTATCCGAAATTTTTTCAAGGATGGGGACCAAAACGTAGCCAACCCCCCAAGTTGAGAGACTATTAGGGTTATTTACCCTATGGCGCATAGCAAATAATCAAACAAATTTATCAATTAATTGACTGCAAAATAGAATAAGGATAATTCACACTATAAAATCCTAATTGAAGGACTATAATAAAACTTTTTTAAGAATGGGTATCAAAATTGAGGTCATTTACCCAAAATAAAAATAGTAGAACAACTTAATCAAGTTCTTAGATTGATTAGCTTTAACAAGTAAGAGATGCTATTGTTTACAACTGCATAAATGTATGCCTGTTAATAATAATTGCTCTTGTAATTTGATACCAACTGGAATTAATTTAGAAATCAAATAGGAAATTGAGGAGTATTAACAAATTGCCACGGGCAAGAGAACAGCAATAAAAACTTTTTTAGCCATATTTTTTCGACTGAATTTCTAATCGTTGAAATGTTTGGCCAAGTTTGGAACCATTTATAGAGTTATTCACTCACCTGCAATATTAAATTGTATAACAACAGCAAATTAAGTTGTATTCCTGTCAAGATATATGTGTAAGTTTAGAAAGCCTTTCGTATCTTCTGTTCTAATTCCTGTTTCAAATTATAAATACACGTCGCGTATATTTTACTCAAATTCTATCAAGTGATTAGTGAACCTAAATGATAAGTATTAAATACGTGGAGTGCATTTATAAGAGTGAAACAATGATTGAAACAAAGAATGCAATAAAATATCCTGTAAAATTAAAAAGTGTAAATCATAATAATTAACTTCAATGGTTAGGTTTATGTCCCTTTCTAGTGATTTGTAAAGTTAAAAAGTATAAATCATAATAATTAACTTCAATGGTTAGGTTTATGTCCCTTTCTAGTGATTTGATTTGGTAAGGAAACCAAATTTTTAGTTTTTTTTTTCTTCTTCTATCCTCTTACATTGTCCAATTTTAATGGAGCAGAAGGCCTGGTGCAAAATCCTCTATCAGTTGAGTAAGTCATGCATGATTTTAGAAATTCAATTAGTGATTTTATAAATACTAACAATTTAAATTTATATTAATTATTTATATGTTGAATTAGGAAAATTAAGAATTTTAAATTATAATTAGATCGTAGTTTAGACAACTCTAACTTATTCAATTGATTTTAATTTTAAATTAATTGTAAATTGTAATTGAATTGCGTGATTTACATGAATTTATTTTCAATTGTTTAACTATGAGATTTTTTAGGGATTTTAAATGTGATTTTTTATTAGAATTTGTGCATTCTTCTTAATAATGGTGTATATTTATATATTTTTATTATTTTTATAAAGGTGAATTTAAAATTTTAATTGTTAAATATATTTATTTAATCACAAAAAAATTTATTTTTATATCAGCCGCTCCTCTACCCTCCCTAAATTTTTTTTTGTGGTTCCCCACCGCCTATATTTTTTTTATTGAATTGGTTTAAAGAAAATTACTTAATTTTTATTTATATTAGGTTCAGTTATTACTCCCTCACATTTTCTTGATTGAAATTTCGGGGTTCTTCAGTTGTACAACGTTATAATCCCGAGGTTCTTCCCCGTACAAGTAACTTTCTCAAAATTAATTTTTGTTGGAGCTGTGTTTATTGACATTAAAATATGTACAATGACTTATTTTCTTTAATTGTATAACTTTCTCAAAATTAATTTGGTTGGTGCAGTGTTTATTGACATTAAAATACAAAAACTTTCTGCAGAGGTAATTAATTTCGTTGGTACTATGTTTATTTACATAAAATCTTCAGCCATATCAATAATTTGAGGCAAAAAGAATTCAGAGAGCAGCAAAAGCAAAATGCCGGTATCAGCGTTGATATGGAACGAATCGCAGAAGGGTATTGAACTGCGCATGATTAGTTAAGAAGGTGGAAAAAGGCAAAATTGTATAGTTAATTTAAAACGAGTATAACATATTGTTTCGGGTGAACGATGAGATCTACAAAATTCATCGGGCATATATAATCCCATTATTGGTACTATCTTATACTCAAATTTCTTTATTTTGAAGTACTTTTGTAACCATTGTATATCTTTTGCTAATGAGTTTGGCTAAAACTATATAAACATTTAATTTGCAGGGTTTTATTTTTAATCATTCCACTCTATTATTATTCAATAAATTACTTCAACTTCTTCCGAATTTATATTTTTTATGAAGATTGTTACCTGCGTTCTTTGTGAAGATTATTGTCTTACTATCAATCTATCATGTGTCAAACAACGTGATCGTGATCAATATATACATCAACGCTGCTGCCTTTCTCTCAGAATCAAAATATTGATGGCCAAAACAAGAACAAGGGATATATGCATATGTTGATTGTGAGTTTAGGTGAAAAAAAAAACAAAAGAAAAGATTCTCATCTTATTCTGTAGTTTATGGGGAAAAGAAAAGATATTCAAGACATATGTGTTCGTCAGATTTTCTTCTCCAACTTTAAAATGGTGCAATCCCTGTAATACAGAAAGTTTTGCAAAGATATTCATTTCATTTGCTTTTCCTGATTTTCCCTTTATTTCTATTCGACTTGGAGTTGGAGAGGAAACATTAGCTCCTTTCCCTACCTTAATTAAAACTTAAAAGTCTATGCACCATAAAAATAGAAACATTCTCCTCTTCTCTCTTCATTTCTCTCTCCTTGTTCTAGATCTGCCCAAATCCCAACTATCATTCAAAGTTTTGGCTTTTTTTTTTCATTAGCTATATATTCTAACATGCTCATACTTTATCATCTATTAATGGATTGACCCTATTCAAAGATTCAACTTTGCGGATGTTTTTGCTGAATTTATATGGAGATTTGTCCCGTGAACATTACCTGATTTTGTGAGATAATGCAACTAATTAGATAAAATGGTTGACCCAGGAAAAATGCTTCCATATAATAATAATAGAGATTTTGGAGTACCCACAAATCAATTCGTAGATTTGATGATATTGGAGAAGAACTTGTCATGGTGATGGAGCCACCTAGAGTTGGCCAAACTGCGTATTCCGGAATCGGAATTGTGAGCCCACAAAACTAGAATAGGCCAAAAAAAAATTTATATAAATATTTCTATGTCACTTTATTTTCATCACATAATTTCTTAATTTTCTAATCTTTATATTATAAGTTTTAACATTTATAGTTTAGGGTTTAGGGTATCAATTTTTTTAATTAATTTTTTTAATTATATTATTATATTGTTCAATCATTCTTTCAATACTCTTATTATTTATATATTTTTCTTTCTTACTTATCTAATCCTTAGTAATCCTATTTTTCTAAAACCTTCATATATTAGTTCAATTTCAACTATTAATTCAATTATATTATATATCAACTTAAATTTCTAATTTATACTATCCTAATTCTATTATTATATTATGCTAATATACTATTTGAATTCCAATTAATAATTCGATCATTCTCTCAATTCTTTTATTCTTTCTATATCTTTCTTTCTCACTTATCTAATATTCATAATTCCAATTGTGAACATGCATTCTAATGAACGGTGTAAAAAAGAGAAATATAAAATTTTCACCAAATTTTTATTTTTCATGTCTTATAACACACATATTTTAGCTAAAAATTGTACAATCTTAAAACGCTTTTATTTTGACTTTTTTGTGATGTTTTTTACACCCGTTTTGATTGTGGACATGCATTAGAGTGAATATTGTCAGAAAAGGTGAAATTTGATGGTTTGTTTGGACATGTGTGTTTTGTTTGAGAATTGCAAAAAAAAATGAGGTCACGGATTGCGTTTTACAAAAGGCATTTTTGTTTTGAAATTGAGCTTTTGAATTGATAAGTTTTGTTTTTATTGGGTTTTGCATAGAATAATTATTTTATTAAATAAATTTTAAATAAGAATTTTTTTTATTAAATTGTTTGGGTTAACCGTAACCAGTCAACCTTTGAATACCACCGATCAACTCAAAAAAATAAAAAACTAAAAAAAAAAGATATTCAAAAGACTAAAATGCCTTCATTGTGTAGTTAGAGAAGTTGCAAATTTTTGTTTTGAGAATTGAATATAAACAAATATGTTAATTTGGAATGAGATGAGAAATGAGTTAAAAACCCTTACCCAAACCGCCCTTATAGTTTCAAACAGACATCTTGCCAATATGTTCTATTCATTAAAACATTCCTAATACTGTTTTAGACATTGATTAAATAGGGAATGGTCAAGACCTCATTCCATAGCTAGTTTTCACTTTGCTTTAGTTTTAGGGAAGGTTAACCCCGTTACTATAGATGCCTTGACATCCAGAGCAGTGACTTCCACAGTGCTCAAAGGATTAACGGATGCATTCTTGAAAATCACAGCATTCCTTCCTTAGGAATGTATTTCTGACACACAACAAAAGCATGCCCTAGGAATGTATACTTATGCAAGATCAAGTCATGCCAATATACTCATGGTTTCACTCCTTTAGCTGTCCTAACAGCTGATTGAATGAAAAATGCCCAGAAACAAAAGAAGTCATCTAATGCAATCATCCCTCTAAAATTGTTGTGGCTGCATAATTGGCTTAGCAGTTTCAGTTACTTCCCACTGGCTATTTCTATGTATCTTCCTCAATCATTTTTGCAGGGTAGGATTGGTACAAAGGACCAACTAGATGTCAATTGTCATAGCAAAACGATATTAATCTACCATGACCAACAATCCTTTTGTTCATGGGCCAAACTAATAGGTTTTGATTCATTAATTTCCTTCAAATCCAGGCAAAACGCTTAGAGGAAAGCTGTATATAAATCCATTTTATCTTGAATGATTCCTTCATGAGCCATATATGGCTTTGGATCTTCTGTATCACTTGGAGTATGACTGTGTGTACATGTGATACGTGTTCTTTTAATTAATTATCTAATTTTTAAAAATTAAACTAAAACTTTATCAAGTGTTTAGTGATACACTTGTCACATGTCAAAATCTTATACTGTTACAAAAAGTAATAGAGATCCATTGGCGGCATATATAGTAAAAATGCTTCGTAGTTAATATTTGTTCTGTATTGCAATGTCACACAACACTATACGAATGGTATAATTTCAATAACTAATCATTTTTTTTTAATTTAGCCACTCATCCACCAAAATTGATATAATATTGGTTATTCCATGAAATTCAACCTTTATTTTTGAATTTTTTTTCATTAATTTTAATTTTTTTTATTATCACCATGCATTAAGTGTAAAATTTATACACAACTTTGTTAAATGAACATTCATTATTCTGAACCTTTAACTCTATTAATTAATCTCATTTTTAGGTATAATATTACCTTAAAATTTTTTAAAATTATTGAACTTAAGCAAAAATTTAAAAGATAAATATTAAATTTCATAATGGACAAAAAATTTAGCATTGGATAAGAAAAATAAATAAAATTTTATTTAATGTTAAGATCATAAAAAGGCATGATCTGGTTATGATATTTTGAAGAAAATGAAAAGGATCCAATAGGAGATTTATTTTGTTAGATATCTAAATTCATTTATAATATATGCAATGAATAATATGCTTACGTTCTAAAGACCCTAATTAAAAACTAAATATGTGAGAAATATATATACTATAAAATTAGGTTTATCCATTTCAACAATAAAATGGAAAATGTTGCCATGTAACATTATGTAATCGAAGTGGTAATTAATGGAAGATACAATTTGGTTCTAAATATATAATCAGACTGACAATTCCAATTTTTAGAATCGAAATCATCAAGAGACTATTCGTAATTGTAAATGAATAATTTTTTGAAGGTTTTGTTACAATTCTAATTTTTTTTTTAAATTGAAATTGTTTTTCAAACCGCCCAAAACAATAAAAAATAGAAAACCAAAATACATAAAATACTCTTTCAAGCATATGAATTCTCATAAATAATCTTATAATTATATACACACACACACAAACACGTATGACAATCTTAAGGATAACAATATATGTTTCATATATTATTTATTTTATGTGTCTAATATGTTTCATTTTCTAAAATTTATAAATACCCCACTCCTCTCCATTTTTATTAAATAATTATCTTTTTAAATTCTTGAATCCTTCATAATTCTCCTCTTTCTTTTTTTTTCAAAACTTTGTATATTAATTCAACACTAAGTATTATTCTAATTCTATTATTATATCATACTATTTCAATTATAATCATTCAATTATTCATTCAATTCTCTTATTTTTTTATATCTTTACAAATAAAATTATATTATGAATAGTTTTAATTCAAGTTCATCCCAACCAATTAGCATTAGTGATTGATACGAATAGCAAATGTAAATACATCACCACGACACCATCAAAGAAGATAATAATAACTTATAGTTTATTGAAAGTTAGAATAAATTTGTTATTGTATATTTTTCAAATATTTTACATTATTGATAATTTGAGATAATTTATTATGTATTTTCAAGTATTTATACATTTGATATTTATTCATTCTTTTGCAAATGTCATTGGAAATTTAGTATTTTTTCACTTATTAATTTCTAACTTGTATTTTTTCTCTTACTTAGAATTCTTAAATAAATAAATAAATTCCTAAAATTGAAATTACAATTAAAAGTGAAATAAAAATCTGAACCAAAATCGAAATTGAAATTAAAATCGGAACAAAAATCGAAACTAGATTGAAACTGAAATTGGCAGTTCCAAAATCAGAACCACCACATTTCAACATCAACTTCAAGGACTACTAATCTTTTGTATTATATATCACAACACAAATTTTAAAAATTTGGTGACCAATTATAGGGCCGTTGTATATTTGTCATGCAAAAGAATAAGAGACTCACGAGATATTAACAAATTCTATTTTTGGCATAATTTGGAAGAAAAAAAACAAAATTCATAGAAAATTAATGTTTAATCATTAAAATAATAATTCCCAAAATAGAAATAAAAATAAATTTGCAAGATTCAGTACTATCAATATAGCAAACTCAAATTTATATCGACAATCACACATGTTTCTTATATGTTTAGAATATCATACTAGTATTATTTTTTTGTGTCTATGGTAGGTAATTCAAAATTAAATTACTTAAAATATGGGTTTTTTTAAAAAAAATTATATAGGAAAAATGTTGATGTTGCAAAGGCATGAAAACTTAAAAACAATAGTGATGTTAAATATATTCTATTTCTAGTTTGATTCCATGAATTCATTAAGAATAAGATATTCAAAACTAAGTAAATAATAATAATAATAATAATAATAATAATAATAATAATAATGTTAAAATCACATTAATCATAAGTAGAATTATTTAAATTATTGAAATTTTATACATTTTAATTTTTATCATTCTTCTAAAAAAGATATCCTTCTGAAATAACAATGTAGACATAAATGATATAACGATCATTATTAATCATATGCAAAAATTTAAAATAGATGAAAAGTTAATAAGCCTACTCCAATTAAAATAAAAAATTAATATTAAAAAAGAAAAAATAGGCGAAATGTTAAAATTATAAAACGGCATAGTGTTCATTATTAATCATTTGCACAAATTTAAAATTAGATGAAATGTTACTATCACTACTCCTTTTCAAAGAAGAAAAAAAATATTGAAATGGATAAAAAGGCATTGTATGGTTGTGTAGTTATAATCCAAAGTTCAACCTCAACACTACGATGTCTTGTCTTGCAGTAACTTGTAAAGCCCAAGTACGAGGAGTCTTAGGCCCAGTATTGCAGACTTTAAGTAGTAATTTGGGCTTCACTTGAACGGTCTACATGTGTTTCCATATCACTCCCTTAATTATTATAGAAAGAGTAATGATAGGGGGAGTGAAAAATAAGAGTGAAAACGCAAAGTGAATAACGTGGCAGTTATAAAAATACAAACTAATATCCTAATGATGATTGAACCCTAAAGATAATGGATAAGTTTGTCTTTTTATAACTGCCACATCAGTCACTCTAATTTTCACTCTAATATTTGACTCCCCAAATCATTACTCTTATAGAAAAGAGCAATGATAGACGGAGTGAAATTCTGGAGTGACTGACGTGGCAGTCATAAAAAGACAAACTTATTCCCTAACCAAATGATGAATGAACCCTAATGGGTAAGGAATAAGTTTGTCTTTTTATCACTGCCACATCAGTAATTCCATAATTTCACCCCCTCTTTCATTTCTGTATAGAAAATGAGGTTGTAATATATTTAGGATGATTAGCATGTAGCGTTTCAATGTGGCACTGGGTTTGTAATAACACACCCTTACGGTACATTTGCCGTTTCCTCAACAAATTCGATTTTGGTTCAATTTTCCATTCTGAAAAGCCAAGACTATTCATGGGATGCTCTGGTTTCAGCCCTCAAAGAATCTTCATCTCCCACACCAGGACGCAAATTTGGTGATTCATTCAATATACCTGTATGTAAAGTTTCCATCTTTTCTGGGATTTTTCTCTGTTTTTAGTTCAATTCACATTCTAGTAAATACTATTTTTGGCCTAATTGGTTAAATAATTCTTGTAAACACTGTCAATCTCACATTTCAACCGATGTGGTTCTTAATCTTGAGTTGGTAGAGGGCTGGAATTAGCTTAAGATTTCAGTCCCAGAAGAGAAAAAGTTATTAGATTTGATGAATTTAGGCCATTAATAATGTGCAGATAGAGGGATTAGAGCTGAAAGTTTGTTAATATCTATGCATAATACTATATAATTGACACCGAATTCATTGTGGCTTAGCTTGATATTGGTTTGCAAAATTTGAATTTTTGGAATGCATTCTTATTTTCACGTTTTTGTTTGCTATGTATGAGTATGAATATGAATATGAATCCTCCTTTTTACCGATAATATCCATCTAATTGTTCTTTCTGATCATTTCTATAACGCTGGTGCTTGTTTGTGTGCCTGTAAACCAAGAACTTGCTGTTATAGATTGTTGGGCTTTTGTGTTGCTAAGGAAGAATGAAATCTTGGCTTCTACTTGTGTTGATGCAAATTTTCTAGCCATGTTAAAGTTTCTGATTTATAAGACATTTTTATGCTTTATGAATTAACTACTGGATCTTAATGCACAGCAAGAGTCCCTGTTATCCTGTTTGATTTTGGGTCATTTCGTTCCCTCTTTATAAGTAGATGTCTTTGTAGATATTTCTGATTGAATGAAGTTCATGTTTCAGTTTGAGTGTATTTGGAATCATGATATATTGATCACTATTTTCAGCCATAGAAGCACGAAGAGACATTTCCTTGGCCTGTTGAAAAGCTTAAAGATGTTAAAGCATCTAACGCTTTGAAGCATCCCAAATGGAATATGGGAAAGAAAATTACAGTGGATTCTGCCACCCTATTCAATAATGTGATCGTTTCTTTTGTAAGCCTTTTGGTCAATCGCGGAAATGCAGCAAGTTTGGATAATTTTGTTACGAGATTCTTTTCCTTTGCATGGTGTTCAAGTTATTGAACCCCATTATCTTTTTGGGGCTGAATATGATGACATTGTAATTGTTATTTGTTTCCAATCTACATTCAATGGTTGAAACACAGGTATAATCCTCATGTCAAACATCTTTATTATTGCTTCTAAGTTGCACAATGCAAAATTTTGCTTTATAAGCTTATTTATGATTGATTGACTAAGTATTTGGAATCTGATAGCATGAAAACTTTTTTCCCACTCTGTTCCCATTGTAGGATTCATCTTATATTAATTGGCACAACTAGGATGGCCTGATATGCACAGAGAATTTACTGTTATGAGATAACTTGGCCACTGCTTGATCTTTGCAAGTAATTACATTTTTAATTCTTTTGAGATTATGGATTTGTTAAACAATGGATCCTTTCTTTGAGTTTTGAAATATTCAAATACTGTATGCGTTGAAATTTTATATCTTTGAGCTGCTAAATTCTGTCCACCTGATAACTTCAAATGTTATGATCCGGGCTTGGGTCTCTGACATTTAAAGCGCCTGTTAGTGTCAAGTACCCATCAATGGACCTGGCATATGCTGCCGGGCGAGCCGGAGGGACCATGACTGGAGTTCTCAGTGCGGCAAATGAGAAAGCTGTTGAAACGTTCATCAATAAATACGTCTAGCTATCATTTCTTTATGTACAATTTATGTGGATTGCTACAGGGTTCTATTTCCTAGTTTTGGCTTCACCACTCACTGCTAGTTTCTTCAAAAATCAATAGTCACCAGGGATCATAGAAATTGGATATTTTTAAAGCGTCTACAGATAGTAGAGGGTCTTAAAATTCAACCAATCTGCAATTGAAATTTTGATCTTAGCTTGCGATAAGGCTAAAAGTAGATTATGGTTTGGTCAAAGATGCGTTTAGAATTTGCAAATGACCGTATTCTGGACTTGAGTTGGACGGTCCACATGTGTTTCCATACCACGACCTCATTATTTATGAAACTAAAGCTTCTAATATATATTGGATAATTAGCGTGAAAAGTTTCAATGTGGGATGATTAATTAAATTGGGTCCGGTCCTGGGTTCGATTCTTAAATTTCTGTGCTTTACTTTCGTACAGTACATTTGCCGTATCGTCAACAAATTTGATTTCGCTTCAATTTTCCATTCGATTATTCATGGGACGCTCGCTCTGGTTACAGCTCTCAAAGAATTGAGCCAAATTCAATGATTGACAATATAGCTGTATGTAAAGTTTCCATATTTTTCTGGGATTTTTCTTTGTTTTTAGTTCAATTCATGTTCTAGTAAATACTGTATTGACCTAATTGGTTAAATAATTCTTGTAAACACTATCAATCCCACATTTCAACGTTGTGGTTCTTAATCTTGAGTCTGTAGATGGGCTGGAATTAGGTTAAGATTTCAGCCCCAGAAGAGAAAAAATTATTAAATTTGATGAATTTAGGCCATTGATAATGTGCAGACAGAGGGATTTATTGTGGCCTAGCAGCAATTGATGCACAAGTTTGATTTCTGATTGCTTGAAGTTCATGTTTCAATTTGAGTCTATCTGAAATCATGATATATTGATCTCTGTTTTCAGCCATAGAAGCTCAAAGATGTTAAATTGGAACATGGGAAAGAAAATTATAGTGGATTCTGCCACCCTATTCAATAAGGTGATTTTTCTACTTTTTGGTGCATTTTACTCTATTTACCATGATCATTTTTCTTTTAATAGCCTTTTAGTCAATCGCGGAAAAGCGGCAAGTTTGGATGATTTTGTTACGAGATTCTTTTCCTTTGCAGGGTCTTCAAGTTATTCAAGCTCGTTGTCTTTATGGGGCTGAATATGATGACATTGAAATTGTTATTCCCCCAATCCATCATACATTCAGTGGCTGACATCTTTATTATTGCTGCTGAGATGCAAAATTCAAAATTTTGCATATAAGCTTATTTATGATTCATAGACTAAGTATTTGGATTCTGATAGCATGAAACCCTTTTTCCCTCTCTGTTCCCATTGCAGGATTCATATTATATTGCCACAACCAGCATGGTCTGATATGCGTTTGCCAATTCTTTACACTATGTCCTGGCCAGAGAGAATTCACTGTTCTGAGATAAATTGGCCCCGCCTTGATCTTTGCAAGTAATTACATTTTCATTTCTTTTTAGATTATGTATTTGTTAAACAATGGATCCCTTCTTTGAGTTTTGAAATATTCAAATACTGTATGCCGTTGAAGTTTTACATCTTTGAGCTGCTAAATTCTGTCCACCTGATAACTTCAAATGTTATGATCCAGGCTTGGATTCTCTGACATTTAAAGCGCCTGATGTCTTAAGTACCCATCAATGGACTTGGCATATGCTGCTGGTCGAGCTGGAGGGACCATGACTAGAGTTCTCAGTGCAACAAATGAGAAAGCTGTGGAAATGTTCATCAATGAGAAGTACGTCTTGCTATCTTTTCTTTACATAGAATTTATGTGGATTGCTACAGGGTTCTATTTCTTAGTTATGGCTTCACCATTCACTGCTAGTTTCTGTTCAAAAATCAATAGTCACCAAGGATCATAGAAAAGCGTCTACAAATAGTAGAGGGTCTTGACGTTCAACCAATCTGAAATTGAAATTTTGATCTTAGCTTGCGATAAGGCTAAAGCAGATTCTGGTTTGGTCATAGATGCATTTAGAATTTACAAATGACCGTTATATGTGTGCTTCTTGGGTTACAGGCGTATAGCTAATGGATCATTTTGTCTTTTAGAATCGTCTTTCTGGACATCTTCAAAGTTGTGGAGCTAACATGAGATAAGCATCAAGCTGAGCTAGTGTCCTCTCTCCATCCCTTGAGGAAATTATACACTACAATCTGTGGGCACGTGACTATGCTGCCAGTTTGCAACCCTCTGCTGGTTTGAGTCCTGCTCTCATGTAAGGAACAAGGTGACCGGGATGTTAATTAAAGGCAACCATTGTTCTCTTTGTATCCGCATATCTTGCAAACTGGATAGAGTGATGGGGCCTTGATGCTAATGTATCATATTCAAAAAAATTAGTTGTATGAGCATCTTTAATGTTCCATCATTTTAGGTTATAAATGTCTTAGTGCACTTCCCTTAACCCTTGTAGCATAGAGTTCTCAGAGGTTGGCAAGCAAAGGAAGATGGGGCTAGGAAACAGAAACAAACATGATGGATGTCTAAGCCCTAAGGGAAGGCATTTCTTTAAGAAATAAGAAATGGGTAGTTTCATTTGCAATGAAAATTGCCATTTTTGTTCTGATTTAAAAATTTTTGTATATGTTTTCATTTTGTACTGTGCTCCATACTTTCAACCCCATTTTGGATTCAGGATTTGGTGAAGGGCAAGGGAAAGTGGAACGAATTGTGTAGGTACTCGTTGATATTTTCTGTTTAAATAAGCATTTTATTAATCAATAGGAAAGATGTTTACACATTGATGGGCAAGAAAGAAACTCTGCTGACCCACCTCCATCAGGCCAACCGACATATGTTGCTGGTACATTAAGGGTAGACTTAGAAACGGTGCAAGTGATTGACAAGGAGTTCCCAAATGAAGTGCCGGACGGACCACCAATTACAGAGATGAATCTGCCCAGAAAGAGGTTGAATGCCGAAGACACTAACGTGATGGTAAGGTAGGAAGAAGGAGAATCTTCGACAATGCCCAAAGTTAGTTCGTCATCGGACTTAGCTATCTTACAAACTATTCCAACCGAATCAGAATCTAAGGAGGATGGGGAGGACCAATGGACAGAGAACGGCTACGAGGAGGAACCCGTAGATGAGCTGGGCAAATTCCTCGAAAAGATGGAAAAATGCCGGAAGCCATCCAAGCAAACGAAGTACACGGAAGCACTTCTCAGCTCCAAAGCCAATGCCCTTTCTGGTAGAAGGCTCAGGGAGCGGAATCCTTTCATTTGTTATTCGGAAGGCAAAAATTGGAACCCTAGGTAAGAAATGTTTGTACTTGTTGTTGGCCCCTGATTACCGAAGTTAGATCAGTTTGGCCTATATAAACGTGAGTACAATTACAATTATACTTGACTGGTTGTCATAGGATAAATATTGATGTGCTAAGTGTCTTTGGCTCATGTGTTGCTGGATTGAACCTGATGCCTTTGAACATTGGGGATGGGTCTGAAATTAATTGTAGTTTATATGGTAAAACGTTGTACATGGTGGCAGTTATTTTTCTCTTGTAGTGAGTAGATAAGTATCCTGAGGTGTGGAGTGTACTCCTTTCATGGATTGCTTGGTTGGTCCTGTTGTTTATCGCGCCTTGGGGATGTATCTGATATTTACATGTAGTGAAATTATGAATATCCCTTTGGTCAAGTTGGATGGAGGCAGTGATGCTTATTCAGTTTTATGGTTTAATGTGTCAATGGCTGCCTTCCCGTTTTTGGAGTCTCCTTGCCTTGGGGATATGGAATGCTTCTGGAATGTAGCTGATTGATACCCTCTGGACAATTCATTGAAGCAATGAAACTGTGCCAGCTTCACTTAGATGGCCCCTGGTTTGCCTTTTGGGATTTTGAATCGGATATGTGTAGCGCTGTATTCTGTATTGACATTCAGTCCTAATTGTTGCCATGATCTGCTGCTTGTTGGAATTTCGAAGGTGATTGGCATTGACCAACTTCTCAAGTAAGCCATTGACTAGTAGTGGCATTATAGATCTGTCTCAATATTTAGATTGTTTAATGGCTTTGTTTGGCCCCTCCACATAATTTTGGTAGGATTTCAAATAGAAAGCTGAACTTTTGCTTTGTTTTACACTGTAAACACGCTGTAGGCTCAGGCATATATTGCTAGGAAATTTAGATTCGGGCTCCTCTAAATCTCTTCATTTGATAAAGAAACGTACATGTAATGGAGTATTTACTCCAAATTTTTTGCTTTTCGATTGTAACGGTGTGGTCGGGTATATTTGGTACCGTATTTTGTTCATGGGAATATAAGTATTCTTTAAAAAAAAAAGGAATGATGTTTACACTCATTATTTAATGTATAAAAATGAAAACTGAAACTACCTACACAACTCAAATTATACAAAAAGTCTAAGGGTATGTTTGGATAAGTGTTTTGTTTTGAAAATTGCGAAAAATGAGATATCGGATTGCGTTTTACAAAAGAAAAAATTTTGTTTTGATAATTGAGTGTTTAGATTGATAAGTTTTATTTTTATTAGTTTTTGTAGAAGAATTATTTTATTAAATAAAGTTTAAATAAATTTTTGTTATTAAATTGTTATTTTTGTTTTGATAATTGAGTGTTTGCATTGATAAATTTTATTTTTATTAGTTTTTGTAGAAGAATTATTTCATTAAATAAAGTTTAAATAAGAATTTTTGTTATTAAATTGTTATGTTTAACAGAGACAGTAGTCTACCTTTGACTACTACCAATCAATTAAAACAAATAAAAAACTAAAAAAGATTAAATAATGTTGAAAAAACTAAAATGTCTTCATTTTGCGATTAGAGAAGTTGGAAATTTTTGTTTTGAGAATTGAATATAAAAAAACATGTTAATTTGAAATGAGATGAGAAATGGAATAGAATGCCCTTTAAAAACACACCCTAAAAATTTTCACAAAATCTCCATTTTTCACGGGTTATAACATGCATAATTTTGTCAAAAATAGCAATTTCACAAAACGTGTTGATTTTGGCTTTTTTCCTACTATTTTCTTCACACACCTTAATTGTTAACATACATACTTGTGAACGGTGTTAAAAAAGTGAAATTTAGATTTTTTTTTACCAAATTTCTGTTTTTCACGGGTCATGATACATGCATTTTAGCAAAAAGTGACAAAATCTAAAAGCACGTTGATTTTGACTTTTTTGTACCATTTTTTGCACCATCCCCAATTGTGATAATGCATTCTAGTGGTGAAAATTAAAATTTTCACTGAACCTCCAATTTTTATGGGTTATAACACACGTACTTTGGTAAAAAAATGGCAAAGCAAAAAAACGTATCGATTTTGACTTTTTCCCTACTGTTTTTTTATACACACCTCAACTGTGAACATGCATTCTAATGAACTGTGTAAAAAAATGAAATTTAGTTTTTTTAACAAAATTTATATTTTTCATTGGTTATAACACACACATTTTAATTAGTAAAAAATGGCAAAATCTAAAAACGTGTTGATTTTAACTTTTTCGTTATGGTTTTTACACCTGCCTCGATTGTAAATGCATTCCAGCGAATATTGTCTGAAAAAAATAAAATTTAAAATTTTTCATCAAACCTCCATTTTTCACGGGTTATAACAACGTATTTTGGTAAAAAATAGTAAAGTAAAAAAATGTGTTGATTTTGGCATTTTCCCTACTGTTTTTTCACCCTCCTCAATTGTGAACATACATCCTTGCGAACAGTGTCAAAGAAAGTAAAATTTAGATTTTTTTTACTAAATTTTCTTTTTTTCATGCGTTATAACACACATATCTTAAAAAAAATGATAAAATCAAAAACTCGTTGATTTTGACTTTTTTGTACTGTTTTTTGCACCCACCCCGATTGTGAACATATATTCTAGTAAATATTATTTTTTTTAATTTGGCTAATCATCCCATTTACGGGGGGGGGGGGGGGCACTCCCTGTTTTATTGCTATAAAGTAAAGGATACATAACAAAATGGCGGATGTAACCACACCATTAGTACAGAGCATTTGGAAAACGATAAATAGAGAGGACTCATCCCTTACAATTAAGCACCTATCTTATATGAAAATAGATAAGGAGTACTTCCTCCCATGCAACAAAATCAATGAAGAAGGATACATTACACAGATAAATTGGGCCTAACCTCAGCAGCCAAACAGCCAAGTGGTTCGTTATTTAGAGCACAGTATATTAAAATAGGCCTAACTTCAGCAGCCAAAAATTGGAAGACAAAATGGCAAAACATCAGCAGCCATCGATCACTTTTGTGAAGTGTAAATATGAGTAAAATACTTAACAGAAAGGTTGGCATTGATTGTGATTTTTTAATATACGGGATTCCCAACCTTTCAAATCTGAGTACTTTTTGGATTTTTTTGTGGAGCCTGGTTTCTTGCAGGATGACCTCATCCGGATGTAGTGCAGCAGCTTTTGCAATTAAGTTGGCGACCACATTTTCTTCTTTTTGGCACTTATTCCAAGTACTCGACGGGTAGACTACGTGTAAGCTTTTGATGAGTTGTTTGAGTTTCCAATGTGCATTTTCAGTACTTTTAAGCCATGAAGGAATGCTGCTTGAAGATGATGCAATGTTTATTGAGGCAAGCTTCTTCTGCTTGCATATTTTCAGACCTTGTATAGCAATTTCCATGATTACCTGTTCACTTGAAATCAAATTAACGGTCGAAATAAGCTTTGTAAATGCAAAAATAAGTGAGCTATTACTGTCTCTTAAAATTCCACCCACTTGGCCTATGTTGCCATTGATAAAACCATGAATATTGAGGATGTAATGATTTCCTAAAGGTGGATGCCATTTAATATAACTTACAGAAATCCTTTTTTCGGGAAATAAAGCTGTGTTCCAGAAGTGATTCCATGTGTAATTTGTGCATTTGAACTCTTTAAAATTAGTCTCTACTCTCATTTTAACATCCTTAAGATGTTACTTTTTAGGGCCTCATAGTCCCATGTATTTTCCTCATATAAGATTTTATTCCTAATTTTCCAGATTTGCCAACAAATGAGGGAAGGTGTTATTTTGATGATGAAATTAGTGACTGCATTTTTTCCTTTGTGGCTCCACCAATGATTAAGTAAAATACATAAGGAATGATTATTAGAAGGAAACATGAAGCCTATTTCACTACCAAAGGATTTCCATAGTGCTGAAATCATATAGCATGTTAGAAAGTTATTATTGATGGAATCTTCCCCTTGTGAGCAAATGACACATTTGAAAGGGCCATGAATGTTGAATCTGAATAGTGCAGGGCCTATAGGCATTTGAGCTTTCAAAAGTTTGAGCATAAAAAAGGAGACTTTTTGTGGAATATAAGGATCCCAAATGTGTAAATATTGTAAAAAAAGTAAAAATTAAAATTTTCACCAAACCTCCATTTTTCATGAGTTATAACACACGTATTTGGGTAAAAAATAGTAAAGTAAAAAAATTTGTTGATTTTAGCTTTTTCCCTACTATTTTTTTTTAAAACACTTCAATTGTCAACATGCACTCTAACGAATGGTGTGAAAAAATTAAATCTAAATTTTTCACCAAATTTACATTTTTCATTGGTTATAACACACATATTTTAGGCAAAATCTAAAAAGGCGTTGATTTTGACTTTTTGTGATGGTTTTTACACCTGCCTCGATTGTGGACATGCATTTGAGTAAATATCATCAGAAAATAAGTGAAATTTGATGATTTGTTTAGATATGTGTTTTGTTTTGAGAATTGCAAAAAAATGAGATCTCGGGCCGCGTTTTACAAAAGAAATATTTTTTTTCTTATAAATGAGTGTTTGGATTGATACGTGTTTTTATTGGGTTTGGTGTATAAGAATTATTTTATTAAATATAGTTTAAATTATAATTTTTTTAATTAAATTGTTTGGGTTAACCGGAGGCAGACAACATTTGAATAATACCGATCAACTCAAACAAACAAAAAATAAAATAAAAAATTAAAATAAGTTGAATAGACTATAATGCTTTCATTTTGTGGTTAGAAAAGTTGAAAATTTTCGTTTTGATAATTGAATAAAAACAAACATATTAATTTGAAATGAGATGATAAATGGGCTAAAAATCCCTATCCAAACACATAAAACTTTCACAAAACATCCATTTGTTATTGGTTATAACACGTGTATTTTGGTCAACGATGGCAATTTCAAAAAACTTGTTGAATTTGACATTTTTGCTTTTGTTTTTTTCACCCACCTCAATTATTCATATACATACTTGTGAATGGTGTAAAAAAACTGAAATTTAGATTTTTTTTTACCAAATTTTCATTTTTTTATGGGTTATATAACACAAGCATTTTAGCCAAAAATGGCAAAATAAAAAAATGCACTGATTTTGATTTTGTTTGCACCCACCCCGATTTTGAAAATGCATTCTAGTGAATAATGTAAAAAGAGTGAAAATTAAAATTTTCACCAAACCTCTAATTTTTATGGGGTTTGAAACACGTATTTTGGTAAAAGATAGCAAAGTAAAAAAAACGTGTTGATTTTGGTTTTTTTCTTACTGTTTTTTACACACAACTCAATTGTGAACATGCATTCTAATGAACGGTGCCAAAAAAATGAAATTTAGGTTTTTCACAAAATTTACATTTTTCGTTAGTTATTACATACATATTTTAGCCAAAATTGGGAAAATCTAAGAACCCGTTGATTTTGACTTTTTTGTGATTGTTTTTTGCACATGCCTCAATTGTGAAAATGTATTCCAGTAAATATTGTCAGAAAAAAGTGAAATTTAAAAATTTTTCGTCAAAACTCTATTTTTCGCGAATTATAACAAACGTATTTTTGTCAAAATTGGAAAAGTAAAAAATTGTGTTGATTTTGGCATTTTCCCTACTGTTTTCACCTAACTCAATTGTGAACATGTATTCTTGTGAACGGTGCCAAAAAAGGTAAAATTTAGATTTTTTTTTGCTAAATTTCCATTTTTCATGGGTTATAACACATATATTTTAGCAAAAAATGACAAAATCCAAAAACCTGTTGATTTCAACTTTTTTTTTTACTTTTTTGACCTTAACATGATTGTTAACATGCATTCAAGTGAATATTGTTAAAAAAAAGAAAAATTAAAATTTTCACCAAACGTTCATTTTTAATGGGTTATAACACATGTATTTTGCTAAAAAATAGCAAAGTAAAAAAAATTGATTTTTGCTTTTCCCATATTATGTTTTACACATACCTTAATTATGAACATTCATTCTAATGAATGGTGTCAAAAAAATGAAATGTAATTTTTTTCACCAAATTTACATTTTTCATTAGTTATAACACACATGTTTTAGCAAAAAAAATTGCATAATCTAAAAACGCATTGATTTTGACTTTTTTATGATGGTCTTTACACTTGCCTCGATTGTGAAAATGCATTCCCGTGAATAATGTCAGGAAAAAGTGAAATTAAAAAATTTTCTTCAAACCTCCATTATTCACGGGTTATAATAAATGTATTTTTGTAAAAAATGGTAAAGTCAAAAAATGTGTTGATTTTGGCATTTTTCATTCTATTTTTTCACCCACCTCAATTGTAAACATGCATCCTTACGAACGGTGACAAAAAAGTAAAATTATTAGTTTTTACTAAATTTTCATTTTCATAGTTTATAACACACAGATTTTAGCGAATTAAAAAAAATGACAAAATCCAAAAACGCATTGATTTTGACTTTTTTTGCACCGTTTTTAGCACCTACGCGCAATTGTGAACATGCATTCTACTGAATATTGTCTTTTTTTTATTCGGTATAACCTCGCATTCGAGGGTGGGCGCCACTCCTAGTTTTATTGATAGTTTTTGGAGATAGTGGATATACCATAATACCATCATTACAAAAAGAAAGCTTAAATAAGGAGAACTCCTCCTTTACAATAAAGTTGAAAATCTGAAGGATGAATTTGTGATTAAAAGCTAGTACTCTCACCACCCTTAGGTTAATAATGATAATATTAGAATTAATCACAAAACCATCATGCTTGTGCATTAAATGTAAATAAGGAGTACTTCTTCCTTTACAGATGGGATCGACAAGTTTATAGCAAATATGCATACCACACCAAAAGTTGCTAATAATATGCATACTGACCACAAACTTATGATCACCATGACAAAATGTCGCCCTAGTCATAACCTTGCATTTCACCAGGAGTGAGTGAACAAAACTGTTATAGAGTAAGCATGTTGTACAATCCACTTTTAGAAATAAGTAATTTGCCTTTTTTTGTCATGGAAAGCAAAATGGCCTAAAAACGGCAGCCATTGGCTTATTGTATCTAAAAACCATGCATTTTTGGAAAAATTTTGACCTAACATCAGCAGTCAAAAGAAATTGATTGTGGCAAAATGGCCTAACATCAGCAGCCATTGGCCTATAGGTTTGAAATAGATTTGAAACCAAGATGACATGAAAATGCGAAAAAATGTTTAGCAAAGCCTTAATTAGGTAGTTAATCTGGATTTTGGTTATAACACTCATATGTTGGTAAAAATGGCAAAGTAAAAAAATGTTAATTTTGACTTTTCCCATACTATTTTTTTACACAGACCTCAATTATAAATATGCATTCTAATGAATGATGTCAAAACAAATGAAATTTAAGTTTTCACCAAATTTAGATTTTTCATTAGTTATGACACGTATTTTAGGCAAAGAAAGCAAAATCTAAAAAACGCATCAATTTTGACTTTTTTCTGATGGTTTTTACACATGGCTCGATTGTGAACATACATTCTAGTGAATATTGTCAGGAAAAAGTGAAATTTAAAAATTTTCATCAAACCTTAGTTTTTCACAAGTTATATCAAACTTATTTTTGTCAAAATTGGCAAAGTAAAAAAAATGTGTTGATTTTGGCCTTTTCCCTACTGCTTTTTTCACCCACATCAATTGCAAACATACATCCTTATGAACGGAGTCAAAAAAAGTGAAAATTAGATTTTATTTTTTTTTTACTAAATTTCCATTTTTTGATTCAATTGCAAACATACATCAATTGCACACGTATTTTAGCAAAAAAATGATAAAATAAAAAAAACGTGTTGATTTTGACTTTTTTGTTGTACATTTTTTGTACCCACCCCGATTGTGATCATGGATTGTTGTGAATATTGCCAAAGAAAGCAAAAATTAAAATTTTCACCAAAACTTTATTTTTCATGGGTTTATTCTCACGTATTTTGGTAAAAAAAATTCAAAGTAAAAAACTTGTTGATTTTTACTTTTCCCTTACTTTTACACACACCTCAATAATAAAACAAGCATTTTAACTAACGTTGTACAAAAATGAAATTTAGTTTTTTTTTAAAATTTACATTTTTCATTGGTTATAACACACGTATTTTAGCCAAAAGTAGCATAATCTAAAAATGCGTTGATTTTGACTTTTTTCTGATCATTTTTACACAGGACTCAATTGTGAATATGCATTCAAGTGAATATTGTTAGGAAAAAGTAAAATTTAAAATTTTTCATCAAACCTCCATTTTTAACTTGTTATAGCAAACGTATTTTTGTCAAAAATGATAAAGTCAAAAAAGTGTTTTGATTTTGGCATTTTCCTACTATTTTTTCACCCCACTTAATTGTGAACATGCATCCTTGCAAACGGTGTAAAAAAATTGAAATTTTGTTTTTTTTTTTACTAAATTTCATTTTTCATGGGTACAACACACGTATTTTAACAAAAACAAATAACAAAATGCAAAAAAAACGTTGATTTTAATTTTTGTTGTACAGTTTTTTGCAACCACCCTGATTGTCAACATGCATTCTAATGAATATTGTCAATAAAAGTGAAAATTAAAATTTTCGCAAAACCTCTTACATTTTCCATTGGTTATAACATACATATTTTAGCCTAAAACGGTAAAATCTAAAAACGTATTGATTTTGACTTTTTTGTGATGGTTTTTACATCTGCCTCGATTGTAAACATGCATTCCAGTGAATATTTTCAGGAAAAAGTGAAATTTAAAAAATTTTCATCAAACTTCCATGTTTCACTAGTTATAACAAATGTATATTTGTCAAAATTGGCAAAGTAAAAAACTATTCTGAGTTTTGCCTTTTTTCTATTTTTTTTCACCCACTTCAATTGTGAATATGCATTCTTGTGAATCGTGTCAAAAAAGTGACGTTTAGGTTTTTTTTACTAATTTTTCATTTTTGTTAGTTATAGCACATGTATTTCAGCAAAAAATGGTCAAAACCAAAAATGTATTGATTTTGACTTTTTGTACCGTTTTTTGCACCCACCTCCATTGTGAACATGCATTCTAGTGAATACTATAAAAAATAACTAAAAATTACAATTTTCACCAAACCTCTATTTTGTGATGGTTTATACACCTTACTCGATTGTGAGCATTCATGCTAGTAAATATTGTCAGGAAAAAGGTGAAATTTTAATTTTTTTATCAAACCTCCATTTTTCATTTGTTAGCGTTTACCTTTTGAAAAAAATGCTTGCTCTCCTAGAAAGGGTAACCCAGTTTGCAAATATCATAAAAATCTTAAAAAAGTAAATAAGAGTCTCTTAAATGGAAATCGGGAGTTGAATTTATTATACGATCTATTTATCTCGTAAAATTTGTGAAAAATGTTGCCTAATCCGTAGGCTGGGGCGAATTATAGTAATTTGTTCCAACCCGAGACATAAACAAAGGCAGGGATAAGCAGGTAGAGATGTCGGCTGTTAACTGATTGCTCGTAGGTTCAAATCCTACTTGGGGAGATTTGATTCATTCTGAATTCTTTAATTCAGAATCAAGATTGGTTATTCTCTGTATTGAGGATGATCGATATGGATGGTTCAACCAGTCTCGGCTATAACGTATTTTTGTCAAAAAATGGAAAAGTAAAAAAATGTGTTGATTTTTGCAAGTTCCTCACTGTTTTTCACCCACCTCAATTGTGAATAAGCATCCTAATGAACGGTATAAAAAAGTGAAATTTAGTTTTTTTTTTTACTAAATTTTCATTTTTCATGGGTTATAATACACGTTTTTTAGCAAAAGAATGGCAAAATCCTAAAATGCTTTGCTTTTAACTTTTTTGTACCTATTTTTGCATCCATCTTCATTGTGAACATGCATTCTAGTGAATATTTTCAAAACAAAAGTGAAAATTAAAATTTTAACCGCACCTCTATTTTTCATGGGTTATAACACACGTATATTGTTTTCAACATGTATAAAGAGGTCACGTGTTTGTCCTATGACAAATTTTCAGGGCCTAAAAACGTAGTTGTTGACTAAAAAATTAAGGGAACGAATTGTGATTCCAAATTAAGTGAACGAAGGGATGTTTTTTGCAATTTTCCAAAAAAAGTGAAATTTAAAAATTTCACCAAATTTCTATTTTTCAAGGGTTATAATGCACAGATTTAAGCTAAAAATAGAAAAATCCAAAAAACGTGCCGATTTTGACTTTTTTGTAATGATTTTTACACCCGCATCAATTGGTAACATGCATTCGAATAAATATTTTCCAAAATAGTGAAAATTAAAATTTCCACCAAATTTCTATTTTTCATAACACACATATTTTGGTTAAAAATGGCAAAGTAAAAAAAGTGTTGATTTTCTCTTTTTCGTACTATTTTGTACATACACCTCAATTGTGAATATGCATTCAAATGAACGGTATAAAAAACAGAAATATAAAATTTTCACCAAATTTCCATTTTTCATGTCTTATAACACACTTATTTTAACTAAAAATTGCAAAATCTATATACACTTTTATTTTGACTTTTTTGTGATGTTTTTTACACCCGCTTTGATTGTGGACATGCATTAGATTGAATATTGTCAGAAAAGGTGAAATTTGATGGTTTGTTTGGATATGTTTGTTTTGTTTGAGAATTGCAAAAAAAACGAGGTCTCGGATTGCATTTTACAAAAGGCATTTTTGTTTTGAAAATTGAGTGTTTGAATTGATAATTTTTGTTTTTATTGGGTTTTGCATAGAATAATTATTTTATTAAATAAAGTTTAAATTAGAATTTTTTTTATTAAATTGTTTGGGTTAACCGTAAGCAGTCAACCTTTGAATACCACCGATCAACTCAAAAAAATAAAAAACTAAAAAAAAATAAAAGATATTCAAAAGACTAAAATGCCTTCATTATGTAGTTAGAGAAGTTGTAAATTTTTGTTTTGAGAATTGAATATAAACAAACATGTTAATTTGGAATGAGATGAGAAATGAGTTAAAAACCCTTACCCAAACTGCCCTTATAGTTTCAAACAGACATCTTGCCAATATGTTCTATTCATCAAAACATTCCTAATACTGTTTTAGACATTGATTAAATAGGGAATGGACAAGACCTCATTCCATATCCAGTTTTCACTTTGCTTTAGTTTTAGGGAAGGTTAACCCCGTTACTATAGATGCCTTGACATCCAGAGCAGTGACTTCCACAGTGCTCAAAGGATTAATGGATGCATTCTTGAAAATCACAGCATTCCTTCCTTAGGAATGTATTTCTGACACACAACAAAAGCATGCCCTAGGAATGTATTCTTATGCAAGATCAAGCCATGCCAATATACCCATGGTTTCACTCGTTTAGCTGTCCTAACAGCTGATTGAATGAAAAATGCCCAGAAACAAAAGAAGTCATCTAATGCAATCATCCCTCCAAAATTGTTGTGGCTGCATAATTGGCTTAGCAGTTTCAGTTACTTCCCACTGGCCATTTCTTTGTATCTTCCTCAATCATTTTTGCAGGGTAGGATTGGAACAAAGGACCAACTAGATGTCAATTGTCATACCAAAACGATATTAACCTACCATGCCCAACAATCCTTTTGTTCATGGGCCAAACTTATAGGTTTTGATTCATTAATTTCCTTCAAATCCAGGCAAAACACTTACAGGAAAGCTGTATATAAATCCATTTTATCTTGAATGAATCCTTCCTGAGCCATATATGACTTTTGATCTTCTGTATCACTTGGAGTATCACTGTGTGTACATGTGATACGTGTTCTTTTAATTAATTATCTAATTTTTAAAAATTAAACTAAAACTTTATCAAGTGTTTAGTGATACACTTGTCATATGTCAAAATCTTATAATGTTACAAAAAGTAATAGAGATCCATTGGCAGCATATATACTAAAAATGCTTCGTAGTTAATATTTGTTTTGTATTGCAATGTCACACAACACTATATGAATGGTATAATTTCAATAACTAATCATTTTTTCTTTTTTTTTATTTAGCCACTCATCCACCAAAATTGATATAATATTGGTTATTCCATGAAATTCAACCTTTATTTTTGAATTTTTTTCATTAATTTTAATTTTTTTTATTAACACCATGCATTAAGTGTAAAATTTAAACACAACTTTGTTAAATGAACATCCACTATTCTGAATCTTAAACTCTATTAATTAATCTCATTTTAGGTATAATATTACCTTAAAATTTTCTAAAATTACTGAACATAAGCAAAAATTTAAAACATAAATGTTAAGTTTCATAATGGACAAAAAATTTAGCATTGGAAAAGAAAAATAAATAAAATTTTATTTAATGTTAAGATAAAAAAAAGGCATGATCTGGTTATGATATTTTGAAGAAAATGAAAAGGATCCAATAGGAGATTTATTTTGTTAGATATATAAATTCATTTATAATATCTGCAATGAATAATATGCTTATGTTCTAAAGACCCTAATTAAAAACTAAATAGGTGAGAAATATATATACTATAAAATTAGGTTTATCCATTTCAACAATAAAATGGAAAATGTTGCCATGTAACATTATGTAATCGAAGTGGTAATTAATGGAAGATACAATTTGGTTCTAAATATATAATCATACTGACAATTCTAATTTTTAGGATGTGTTATCTCTAGATGCTCCTCCTTCTCTCTACCCCACTACGCTCCTAAACCCTAAATCTGCTATCCTTTCTCAACCAACCAAACACCACCTTTTTCTAATCGGACTCCACACCCACCAAATCTCCTTACTTCACAACGGATCAGACTCATCACCTTACTGCATTCCCGATCTACTGAGTTTAAAGAGACAACAGCCTCTAAGACGGCCGGAGCCACACACGGACTCCGGTGGCCTTTTCTCAAGGATCTGTCATGGTAGATTCTGTCAAGGTAGTCCCCATGGCAATAACCAGCTCACCCTGGAATTCTCCCACTCCGCCTCATCTATTCTCCCCGAGCGCTTTCCCACCCCTCCTAATGTCCACATTCAGGAGCAAGACCCCTGCTTTCTCCACCCTACGTCACCCTTCAGTCGCAGCCAAGAAGCAGGCAATGTCAGACCCGCCCCCTCAAGCTTCAAAACGGCAACAACCTCAGACGATGCCAAAGATAGCAACTTCCCTCACCCAAAATCCTACGGCATCGGCTCCTGTTTCTGCAGTAGCTGTCTCTGAACTGGAAGCGGCTGCAGCTCAACTGACTGTGGAAATGTCTAAGCCAGCTATGGCAGCTAATTCTAAACAACCTCCACTCACAAAGTCTTATCGGGAAGCCGTCTCTGCCTCCTGGTCGAAGAATGTAGATGTGTCTTTCCCTACCTCACAGATTAAAAACTTATCAACCTTTCAAGGGGAACCAGCCCTATTCATCTCAGAAGAAGAAGAGCAGCTTCTGGCTCAGAGGTTTAGGCTTGCCTTCATCGGGATGTTCCCTAGGGGTAGGCCGACAATGGCATCAATCAGAAAAGATATCTTGCATTCCGATTTTTCTAGAGAATGCCACATTGGTTTGATTGATCATAGACACATTATCTTTCAATTTCAGCTTCAATCAGACTTTCACAGGATGTGGACGAAAAAAGTATGGAATTTTGGTAATTTTCAAGCGAAAATCTTCCGGTGGTCGACTGAATTCTGTCCAGGAAAAGAACTATCCGTCGTACCTATTTGGATACAATTTCCCCTACTCCCGGTCCACCTTTGCAACAAAGAAACTTTGTTCACCATTGGCTCGGCAGTAGGAAATCCCCTGAAGCTCTACTTGGCAACGGCAGCAATGGAGAAAGTGTTACGTCCTAGCGAGGCCAGGATATGCATTGAAGTGGATGTACTTAAGCCGTTACCTCACCGGGTGTGGATTGGAACTGAGGCGAAAGGCAAATGGCAACAGATCCTCTTTGAAGACTTACCAGAATATTGTTCGTCCTGCTCGAAGCTGGGACACTCGTCTTCAAAATGTAAGGCAACACAGACTAATTCTAGGCAGGAACCAGGCCAAATGTGGGTTCCAAAGAAACAACTGGGTGACAAAGGCAAAACTCAGGTTATAACGACAGTAACATCAGGGGAGAAACAGCATGCAGCTCAAACTGTTAAGCTGTTTGAGGCTGCAAATTCTGGTGTAGGTGCTGAGGCTCAAAGTGAGGATCTTAGAATGCAGGAAGCGAGGGCATCGTTACTCCAGCTGAGGTAGATGGTGCTGATCAAGCTTTGGAAGCTACGACAGGACCAACATTGAATTATGCAGGAAAAGACCTTGACCAATTTTTGGCCAACCTTGGCCAATTCTTGGAACTCATTAATGACAAAGGAAGGGATTACGAGGAACTTGACCTTCATATTGAGGGCTCTGTTTTAGAAGAAAAGCCTCTAGCAATTGAATATCCTCTGGAAGCCTTCAACACCCCTGATTTGGATGTTAACAGTTCCCTTAATATGGAGGCTACTAATGTGCCAATTCATTAGGAAGAAGGGGAATCTTCGAGTTTGCATAAAGGCAGTCCCAAATCGGACTTAGCAATCCTACAAGCCATGGAAACATTGGTTTGGGATGAAGGAAAATTCTCGAACATACAAAATGTAAGCTCCACGTTGGGCCTTGCTCTTATTAAAGCCTTATCTTTTGATACTGAAGTGGTGGAGGATAGAGAGGACAGCTGGAAGGAGAATAGTTTCGAGGAGGAGGCTCAAGATAAGCTAGATGAGTTCCTCGATAAGATGGACAGAAGGTCAAATGATATCGAGTGTCGCACCTCGTCAATTTTACCCTAAACACTAATGTAGTAGCGTAAGTAGGGATCGTATCCACAGGGAAAATGAGGTATCAAGAATTTGGATTTTGTTCACAACATGTCACAAAGAAAAGAGTAAAAGAAAAACAACAGGCTTAACAACTAAGAGTGACAATTACAACTATGTACCAAACTCTAAATCATACAAAATTAACACAAGAAATGAAACCTGAATACAATTAATGAATGTGAATGGATATCCTAGGAGTTTTGAGTTCTCAGTGACTTGATGCGATGCAATTGACAAGCAAATATGAACAGAGGACATCTTAGTTCCCCGAGAACCTAACCTATAGCCGGCATGACGACCGCACTACATGCTAGTTTCCATAACACTTACCTTTCCCATGGCGAGGCCTAGATTAGTGTTATAAACTACAGAATCTCAACTTCCTAAGACAACTACTCCAACATGCAAAGCCTAGGAACTCCCATGGCGAGGCCCATCCTAAGTTTGAGTGCCTTCGTTATTATCATAGGAAGTCTCTTTTACACTTTTTCTCTAAGGTTCATTTCTTCAAAACATCCCATGGCGAGGCCAGAATCTCAGAAATGCAATGATCGGTTTGAACAAGTGAAAAGACTCAAGAAATCGCATTCAAGTTCTCATTTCATGTATCCTCACTAAATGATGGTGAATCTACCTCCAACTTGGCATGGCGACCACAATTGGAGTTCAAATCATCCAAGTCCAGTTCAGAAATATGAAATTTAACAAGTTCTACGTGCAGGTTCATGTGTGATTTCATACTTAGTGAATTAAGTCAATTGCAAGACATCACATCAACTAAATTAAATCATTCATCCGTTCAAACCCTAAGATATCACAAGATCTAGCCAGAAAACTCCATTTCCAATTCACGATCAACAAATTGGAAGATTACACAGTTCATTTCATCAATTGGAAAGAGTTTACCAATTAAGATGTCTCAAAGCTTCCAATTCTCAAAAGGATTGTGGAATGCCTTCTCAAATGCAAGGAGATTTACAATAATCGGAAACAATCCTCAATCAGAATCCAAAATGAAGTTCAAAAGCTAGAGAGAGAAACTAGAGAGAGAAAGTAGATCTTGCAAATTTATTCCCGCTCTCTCTAGATCAAAAGTTGGTTACAAATGTGAAAAGTGAATAATGGTCCAGGGATCCCCCTGGATATTAGCTAAATTCTCTATATATAGAGTTATGAAAATGTAACTAATACGCAAACGTAAAACATCTAAGATATTACAAGAATGCCCTTAAATGGAAGAACCAAAATCAGCTTAAAATATGAAAATTCAAAGTTGAAGAATTCCTCCAGCATTCCAGCGCCTTCAGGCTTATGCTCCAGCGCCTTCGTCTTCATCTTCAGCCCACAACGCGCCTTCAAGCCAACAAGCCTGCGTTTTCATCAACCTCCTCACGCCTTCGTGCCAGAGACTCCCACGCCTTCAAACCGCTGCTTCGAATCCCTTGTTGGTCAGCTCCCTCCACGCCTTTACTTCGTGGGCTCCTCGCGCCTTCAAACGTCTAGCACACCTCCAAGCCAACTCCAGCGCCTTTGTGCCATCCAGGATCACGCCTTCTCCGACCCTGGACACACAACACAAGATCTCAACACTTAGCCAAAATTTTGGCATGCAGCTACACAACTTACTCCACGAGATCTCGTGGAGCAAAATTTCACCATTTTTTCTCTTCCACGAGGTCTCGTGGAGTAAATTTCCACCATTTTTTTTCTTCTACGAGATCTCGTGGAGTAAATTTTGGCACTTTTTCTTTGTCCACGAGATCTCGTGGAGCAATTCATTCATGGCTGCCCGTTTTGATTCCTATGCCGAGGTGTGTGTTTGGTGAAGTTTGTGTTGTGTATGAGTGGTGTGCCAAAACGTGTGCAAATGTTGTGCCAAAGAGTACATGGCAAGGTGTTGCCGAGGGTGCATGGCAAGGTGTTGCCGAGGTGCGTGGCAAAGTGTGGCAAGGTGCATGTATTCGGCAAGGTTGTGGCATTTGTGCGGCAAGGTATGTCACGGTGTTGGCAAGGTCTTGACAAGGTGTTGGCAAAGTCCTGGCAAGGTGTTGGCAAGGTTTTGGCAAGGTGTTGGCAAGGTGTTGGCAAGGTGGGCAAGGTGTTGGCAAGGTGTTGGCAAGGCTTGGCAAGACTTGGCAAGGCTTGGCAAAATGTGTCAAGGTCGGCAAGGTGTGTTGGCAAGGTGTTGGCAAGGTGTTCATTCCAGCACAATACCCTACTTCCATGCCAAGTAAGTGTGTCTTAGCCTCTGATTCAGACTTGGTGGTGAACTTAAGAGTTCTAGATCCCCCTCTTAGCTTTCCAATAGTTCAAGATTTGGCATCATGGGGTACCTGTAGCTCAAGTTATGCACGTTCTACCAAACTGTGGCAATAAACCCAAACATAAGAATCCTGAACGTAGCAATCGTAAAGAAGCCCCCGTTTCTCATGCTTGCACACAACATTGGAAAACAGTTAAAACATACGAAATGTAGTACACTCAAATAGCTTTTCAGGACACCAAAGAACTCACCAATTGGGTTAGTATTAAGGAAGTTATGCTCAAATGAAGTTTACTAACCGAATCTGTCCAAAACCCTAAATCAAGCCTACCAAGCTCATTTCGGTTTCATTCACCTTCCTAGTTGTTTTGACCTCTCAACCTTGCCAATTAGCATCAAATACACAATTGCCTAAGTTCATCATCATTTTTGGTCCCTTTTAACCATTTTTGCACAACCAATTGCAAACCACATAAATGCACAGCATCACACAAAACACCGCACTAACTCATGAAAAACAAGTCAAAAGCTAAGTGAATTAATCCATTTAAGTTGGTATAAAACCAACTTATCAAATTCCCCCACACTTGAACTATTGCTTGCCCTCAAGCAAAGACACAAACAAATCCTTTTCATCACCCATATTCAAATCACATTGTTCATTCATCCACAATGACCACATCCAAATGCATCAAAACATTTTTCCACACAAAACCTTATACTCTGGTGATTCCTGGTATCTAGCTCTCAGATTTTAGCACAAATTATCAACTAAGGCACAATGAATAAAGACCAAAATGTCATGCGTGCCAGTGTGTGCTGAGGAACATGAACTTCATCTATTCCTTTGTTATACACCATCTAGTTGTTTCACATACCATTCAATATATGCCAATCTCCTTGTACATCCTTATTAACATACAATCACAAGATCAATGGTACCTATGCGTACATTGGTACTCTATGGGACATTGCCCTTATTCTGCACATTAGTGCTGCACATTGGTGCACATATTGATGACTGAAATAATGCCTGGGTTTTATGGCTTTTTTCTCCAAATTTGATTGCCAGGTTCTTATGGCTTTTTCCTTCCCAGTTGCCAATATGGCTTTTTCTCCCATATCATTTCTTGTGCAAGCACATGTTCATAAGAATCCCAAATTGACTAAACATGCATGAATTCTGGAAACTCCAGACAAATGCATAACAAAAAGAATAGAATTCATACACATTACCTCCTATGTCAATTGAATTTTGCATGGCATATCTATCTTACATTAACATCGGGCCTTAGCCAGCAAAATGTACCAATTTCTTCAAACTTAGTACCAGGAAACAAAAATTTTCACATGCAAGATCTAAAAGATTTAAGTGATGAACTTGAATTAAGCCATAGTGAACTAGGAACAATGTTTCAAATACATGTGTGATATTAACTTTCTAGTCCACTCACTCTAACATTTGACTCTTTCAAAAGTTCAACACAAAATTCGTTTGGCTCTATAAATGCACTCATTGTAAACTTTGCACAACTTGTCTTCACAACACAAATGCACAACACAACTTATGTTCAACACCATCACTTATTAAAAAAGCTTGCAAAAGTTTAAAATTTGCAAAAAAATCCAAACACAACCAACAGAAAAAAAACTTAAACTTTGCACAAAACATGAAAAACACACATATATGGGAAATAGCTCAATAATGATACAACAAAATGCAAAAATTACATGCTAAGCATCACATGGGTATTAACTCAAAATGACACAACAAAACTAACATAACAGCAAAAGTCTCAAAACAACACACATTTAAACTAAAAATTGCACCACCTAGCACAAAAAAAAATTCCATTCATGCAAGATAATTCATTCATGCAAGAAGAGTAACATATAAGCTTCAAGAGACACACATCATAACAACCATTTACTCCCCCACACTTAAAGTTTACACTGTCCTCAATGTAAAGTAAAGAGAGGGTTAGGATCTCCCTGGTATATCATGAAATCCAAAGTTTGCTTGATGGAGTCTCTTTGTCCACAGTTCCTTAGTTCCTTCTTTGAATGAGAAAACATCCTACACATGGAGAATCAAAGCTTATTAGGAATTACTCACTCAAGCACACAACATGTTGGTGCAAGGTAGACATGACCTAGAACTATTATGCAAGCAAAGTGTCACACCAAGACTAGGAGGCATGGTGGTGTAAAATTAGACAACTATTAACACTAAATGGAACAAGCACAATCACGCTTGAAATGTAGATAAAATGAATCAGTGTATTGTGGGAATGGTTCATGACTCCACTCCCCCACACTTAGCCTCATATGTGCATGGCTTAATTCACTTGCAACTTCCTTCATGTTCATGCCTCTATAACATGAGTGGCCTTGGTGAGTATAAGCAGAAATGCAAAATAACATAACAATTAATTGAACCAAAAACTAAAGTAAAGGTAAAATGAAAGAAGTAGTTCTGCGTTTTGTAGTCTCCAGCTAGACTTTATTTATGTAACTTCCTTCTTCAAGAATCGGAATAACCCTCTCTGTACCAGAAAAATGACATTTCATAAGAACTCATTTTCCTCCTGTAGGGCACTTGAAGAATATGTCCAATGAAGTGCTTAAGCTCATGCACATGGAGAGCAATCTCTACAAATTTAACTTCGAACCACTGAGGCTCCCCCATTGTAGGCATCTCTTTTACTTCTTCTTCCATTGGAAACACATCATTTACTTCTCCCACCACACTAACCATTTCAATCCTGTAAGGCTCAACCAAGGGATCTACATCCATGGTCTCAACAAAACCATCAGTAAGTTCAGAAATGGATTCATCAATGAAGCAATTTTCCACAATGTTAGCTATTTTGTTATAAATTTTCACATCTTCATCATCTAGACTAACATGGGGAAATTCTTGAGTCTTTTCTTTCTCAACAACACAACAAGCATTATCATCAATTAGCAAGAGTATCTCACTTTGCATTTCTTGTGAATCACCATTTAGACACTTAGATTCATTGATCATTTCAAAAATTGGTGCCTCAACAAGAGCTTCAAACAATGTGTTAACACTCTCATTAACAAATGCAACATTATCTTCCTTTAGGAAATCACATTAATCTTCAAGAAGTGACTCTATGCAATTCCCAAAGCTATCAAGAGGAAAAACATCTAAAGCTAGGCAATCAACATCATTTGACTCATTGAATTCCATGAAATTAATGCAAGACTCCACTTTAGACACATTTTCCAGCTTAGTAACTTGGCAACTTAGAACACGAGAGTCATCACTATCAAGATCACTAAAGAAGCCATCATCCTCAACATCAAAGTGCACATATTCATGCTCAAAAGAATCAGCAACAAAGCACTCATGTACACTATCCCCAAAACATGTAAACTCCTCCTCCCTTAGACACTTTAAGCATTAGTATTGGCTTCAAAGGGGGGGGGATAGTTACTGGACCCCTTTCCATGATAGAGGCAACTATGAAATCTTCCATGGTGGATGGAACTCTAATGCATTTGACATTAATCAAGAATTGGCAACCGCTAACTCTTCATTTGTACAACTCATCTCACCGACGGAGCTAAAATCTGTAGTTACATTTCCTTTTGGTGAATCCTATCCATTTCATAATGAATTCACAGCAGTGCCAGCTGAATTTGGTTCCTCTTTTTATCACTATAAGTACTATCAAAATTTACCAACAATTCCAATTCAAGAAGAGCATGAAGGGATGGTGGAAGATGTGCAAGTAGGCCGTTTTGGACAAATTATCGATGGTTTCAAGCAAGGGAATATACTTTCGCAAAACATTATTCCACACATAAAAATCATCTTTAGAAGATATTTCAAACCAAACATACACATATACATATATAGCACAGTGAGAAATTCATGAGAGAGAACAGAGAAGCTGTGCAAGGGTGAGGTGAAAGAATTGTGAAAAGTGAAAACAATAAATAACTTGATGGAGGAGCGACATTGAGAGTTGAACACCTGTCAAACTTTCAGGTTTACAGCACAAGTTGGATGTCCTAAATAGACAGCTCCCTGAAGCTCATCGGAAGAGGAGGGAGAAAGGAAGAAAAAATTATGCTATTCAAGCGAGCAAAAAGACAACTTTACCCCCATAAGCAAGCATGTTGAATTAAAGGTATCTTCACATGATATATATTTTCTGGAAAAGTGACGAGGTTCTGGGTTTTGAATTAAAGTATGTTTTGAGTTCAAAAGTTTTGAATAAAAAATTTCTTCAATTAAAGTATGTTTTGAGTTCAAAAGTTTTGTTCTTTCAAGCAAGATTCAGTAATTTAGATTGCAATCAAAAGTTAGTTTGCTACAACTTAATTTTGTCTTTCTTCTTCAAAACCTCAAGCATAATGGCTGATCTTACCTACGCTCTTTTTGATAAAGTCACCAACTTTTTCAGTTTCTAAAGGATGCCACCTTCTTCTCCTCACTTGTTTGTGGAATTTAAATTTTGATGGACTTCCAAAGAAGAGTTATGTCGGATTTAGCATTGGCAACATTCTACTTGATTTTCTTGGGGGTGTGACAATCTAATACTCAAATGGCTGTACAATCTATGGATTAAAGTGAGTATATTATTTTTTCAAGCATCAAAAGTCCTCTGATTTAGTACTCTCTGATGTTTCAACTTTTTCTCTAGGACTAAATATAAGAAATGCAAAGTGGAACTTGTGCGACGCAAATGAAATCCAGCAAACTTGCATCACTTTGCTACTTCAGTATTTGCCTGACAGGTTAATCTATCTTATCCTGCATATCCTAAAAACTATCAACATACATTATGAATGTTTGATCCTTTAAAAATTTTCAAGGCAGAAATTATGCACGGTATACTTGTTTTATCCTGTAGCACTTTTCCTTTACCTTGATTACAGTTTTAATTTCAGCAGGTACTGCGTCGGCAGTTTCAGTTGCTAGAGCTTTTGGGATCGGAGCTGGCTTATAGTACTTGAGAAAAGTGAGGGCCAAAGCACCGGTAACGATTGGAGTTGTGAGAATAGACTCTTTTGATATCTTCCAATATAATCAGTTTCAAACTCCATTTGCTGCAGATTTTCCTTTTCTCTGTTGTCCATTTACTTTCCCTCAGAATATACTACACGTTATTCTTAAGTAATGGAGATCCTCTGCCTATGTAATTTTGAGTATAATAGGCTTGCTTCAAGCATTTGCAGAAAAGGAGAGATGCCCATGTTGATTCATACCGACCACAATACCTAAGAATTTCACCTGTTGGTAGGTTAAATCTTCATTATACATACTTTTAATGATTCATTATTTGTTTATATATTTCATGGAATTGATTGTTATCTATGCCCAACCACCTCTCTTATTTCTATATGTATTTTTCAATTATTATTATGTTGTCTCATATATAATCAATAACTACTAATTAATCCGAGGACCAACTAAGAGCAAAAAGAAGTAACTCAAATCAATGAAACATTCATCACAAGAATCAAGGAAAATATAAAACAGAGGGATAGGCAATAAGATGTAATAAAGAAAGCCAACCAAATCTTCAATTTTGTATAGACAATCAAGTGAAGGAAGATTTCCCAAAATGCATGAAAAAGGTCAATATATAGCTCTTGATATTACCCTCAGCAGGTCGAGTAAATTTACGCATCCATGATACATGAGCTTTGGACAACTTGTAGTTTGGTCAAGAGAGTGATAATGAAGCCTAAACAAAAAAACTGCTACACTGATACCTCAGTTATCTAAGGTGACTAAATGATATTGTCACCTTGCACGAATGATAACTCTCATATTTAAAACAACATAAAATAGCTTCTCCCTTCATAACTACCTAATGCTCTGGCAAGACAGAAATTATGGCTATTGCTAGCTAATACAATACATTATCTTCACAACAGAAAGATATGAAACTAAAGTGAAACTTCAGCGATATCTTCACACATATAAGTTCATTCCCAGAAAGTAAACAAATAATTCATTTATTGGATATAAACTACCAATTGGAGGTTTTGTACTTTCACCCTTCAAATTCTAGGACCCAGACTTTACAGCATAAATGTTTAAAAAAAATTCAAGTGGTAGAAGCACCAAAAGTTAATGTTAGAAGGCTTATGATCATTTAACAATTACTTCTGCAAGTGGCATACATGATTTTGGACAAGTAATTAAGTTAACACAGGTTTAATCTCAATAAAAGGTTAAAGGGATATTTGAGGGATTCTGGTTAACTCACTTCACGAATGATTTACTTCACAGATTTCTTGAAAGGAACAACCAGATCAACGCGTTGTCTTTCAGGAGTGTCTTGCAGGAAGTCCTTATCATCCTCCTCTTCCAAACTTGCACGTGAAACCTTCATTAAAAGAGGACATTACAGATTGCATCAGCAATTCCTAGATTACAATTTCATGAATTTAAACTTACGCTATCTATAATGTACTTATTTAGACATTTAAGTGTCTTGCTAAGAACTTTTAACATAATGTAAAAATATTTTGTATTTACCTTCGATAACATTCTCAGCGGATACACACACAAGCATATGCTGTTATTACATTCTACATCATACCCGCAGGATTAGACTGAGAATTCTCCAGACAAGGCCTGAGCTTCAGTGCATCACAAACTTCCCTTCACTGTCATAGTTGAGAGCCTTATTTGCTAAAATCTTTATCAATAAGCTCTGAATGCTGCTTTGGGAAAAAATTCTCTGAAACTGTGGTGTAAGTATTAGAAAATAATGCTTCAACGGGCCAACAATCCAATTAGAGCCCTCTCCTGAATATCCCCTCCCTACAAGATCTCTGAACCGCAAGTTTCCTTGATCAGACATTAATGAATATATGACTCCGTTCATGTGACCCTTTCCAATTACTCCCATAACTTGTTTGCTTCTATTTACAGCTTTGCTCCTCTTCAGAGACCACGCCAGACACTGAAACCACAAGTTTACAATGACAAATCATCTCATTCAAGTACATTCAGGAAAGAGGGGTTAATAAAGAAAGAAAAATAAAAATCATCATCATTTTTCCTTATATTTCAAGTAGAAAAATAAGTTAATTTTGTTTCTTGGAAGAATCTACTTACGGTGTCATGTTCATGTATTAGGGGCAGCAACAGAGATGGATATGAAATGCTCAACTGCTCATAGAGCTGGAAATTGCAGTCAGGAGCACTTGATTCCTGGTGTACAATAGGAAAAGGAAATTACATAGAGTTACTAAAAGAAGTTGAGACAAAAACGCCAGGAAAACCTGTATTAGAGTTTTCCTGTATTGGTTGGCCTTGGACGATTGTGTTACTCCCCCAAATCTAATAACAGAGTTCAACAGACTCAGCTTCTCCTTCCATTTCAGAGAATTACATACCCGTTGAAGCTGAAACAGGGCAATTACAAATAAAAACCATAATTATCAAAGAAATCCATCCCGATAAACCCAAACGATAGCTAGATTGAAGACAGAAAACCAAAGTAATAACATATTATCGCTGCTAGAAAACAACCGATGATCAAGATATGAATGATTATTGTGCTGATTGCAAAATGAGCTAATGTACATACAGTGATCTCAATGGGTCAATCTCCCAGTACCATCTGGGCACCAATTTCTTCAGCAGCCTTTCGTGCAGCGCGAGACTGTAAATAAGTAAATTCAAGCAATTTAGTTCCATTTCATCAGGAGGAAATAAAGAGAGAGTCAAAATTCAAGAGTTTCTTTTCTCCAGGGAAGTGTACTTCATCTCCAAAAGGCCTCTTGACTTCTAAGGATAATTTGGATGAGAATGCTGCCAGTAATAGAGGCAATGCTAATGCAGTTTGACCACCTGCCAAAGAAAAAGTACAATTAACTTGGCTATGATCCCAGTTTAGGGAGATATATTCAGACAGAGATATGGACCTACCCAATTCTATGCTGCGGCCAACAGCACCAAAGAATCCAGTCCCACTTAAAGAAAACATGCTTGACCTCAACTGCTCAACATCAATTGACGACTACATTATCCCAACTCTGAAAATGGACTCTGCAAGATGTGAAATCAAGTGATGGATTGACGATAAAATATTATATCTACATAAGCTTCACAACCCATTTCTTGAGTCATCTATTCGATTGAGCTTAAGCATTTAACTCTTCTAATACTAATACGCTAAAGAACTTGTATTTTTCCTCTTTGCACATAAATTTCTCCTCTTTTACTCTTTATTTTCAATGAGTTTTGTAATTCATCCATGATCCTTCAATTAACTCCATACAAAAATAACAGAGGAATAAAGGCCATTGCAAAATTACAATCGCATAAAGGAAATTCAGGCCCGTTAATAACATTTGCAATGTCAAAATCGTATGCATAGATTGAGCTGAACGAAAAACCAAAACAGTGCAATGCAAGACGCCAAGACTTGCCTGCTTCTGCAAAGTTCCATAACAACATTATCAGGCTTCACTGCACGGATAACCCTTTCAACGTCGGCAACAGACTCTTAAGAAATATGGGTGGTTCCAACGAGCCAAATAGCGTCTGGCTCCACGAACTCAGTTATCCATAGAGGCACCGGTCCATATTGGCTCTTGTTGATGAGAACCAAACTTCCATTATTAGCCAAATCGGATAATTCAGGATGGGTTTCAGCAATTGCTTCCTGGGAGCCACTTAGAATCTCTGTTCTGAAATCGAAGTCCGCTGGTGGAGGTTTGATGGACACCCTAATGCTTGTGTTAATTTTTTTGAGTCTCATACTCATAGGATTGCAACAGTGGAGTTTGGACGTTGATGTAAACATTGGAAATGGATTAGTGACTGTTCTCATCATCATGCCCACAGCTGACTGATACAGTTACAGTTCAAATTGAAAAGACAACAAACAGTCCCGAGTATAATCCTAAGAATGAAGTAAAAAGAGTCTCAACAATTAATTACTCGCTTCTTTTCCTTGTTTTAACCTATTGAAATCCACCAACCAGAAATCAAAAGCACCTAGCAGCCCAAACCCATATATGAAAGCCAAAAAAAAAACGGAAAAAAAGTAGAACAAAACCCTTTAAACGAAAATCAACTTCTGATATTAAAATTTGGAGAAATAAGACAGAAATCCACCAACCACAAATCAAAAACACCTAGCAGCCCAAAGCCATATCTGAAAGAAAAGACAAACAAATGACAGGAGAGAGTAAAAAATTTGGGAAAAGAGAAAAGAGAAAGATCGAAGAAAAGAATGGAATGTATTGGAGAGGTATAACTTGAATCAACACGATTTGGTTTAACACGTATTTTTGAGTGAGAAGCTGACTAATCCCAAACCCACCGCCCACATGCAAAGAGCAACAGCTGTCAGCCCTATCACATTTACAACAAAACTTTCATTCTGTGAAGCCCACAAACTCCTTCCCAAATCTGAAGCACACATGTTGAAGACCTGTCTGCTTCCAGCTTTCACAGATTTTATTGCATTATCCCCTTACCTCAAAGCTAAATGTCTTTCCAGCTCCTGTCTGGCATGGTTTATGTAGAAAAAGTACCCTCAGTAAATTAGAAAGGAATTTATAATTATTCCAGGAAAGAAATTTAGTGATCTAAAACATGCAAGAGTTTAATCTTTATCCCTTGGGACTATGATGGTTAAGATAAGCATGCAAAATAGAAAATAGCACTTGAAGTTGATATGGTATCACATAAGCTGTTCCATTCAGCTAGCCAAAGATTGTGCATAAAAATGCATACCATAGATATGTGATTATTGTAAATGTCAATGTTTTTCCAGTATCTAACTTGGAGCAGCACAAAAGATGTCAGAAAACAAAAAGATTTCCACCACTTTAAGTTAAGATTTATTAAAGATGTCCCACTAATTAAAAAAAACACTCAAATCAAACTGAAAACTATACAAGAGTAAAGACCTCACTCTTTAGCCCATTTATTTTGCTAAATCTCTAAATTCCAACATCGTAAAATCAAAACCTGATACGACCCAAGCTGCCAATATTATTTCATATAAATGTAACTGATTTGGCGATGGATGTGACTAATTACAATCCCTGGCACAAAACAGTTAAGTCGTATGTACATGTAAGTAAAGAGTGAATTTCAACAATTAAGTCACCATTATAGCTCCTCAATTCCAATCAGTAGGATATACATTGCACACCATGTAATAACTGAAAATTTTAAAGAACAAAAAGGATAGTCAGGTGGTTTGACAAAGCACAGAAGATAAAATGTCTTTTCAATTTATAATCAATTTCAAATACTGATTAAACTGAATCATTCATTTTTTATTGGCATCTATACCAAACTATGGATAGGCATAAAGGAAGCATGATACCAGCAATTCAACAAATTTACCACTAATTATGCCAGTTTTATGTACAGCTACAAGGCAACAATGCAGAGACACACATAACACAAACTAAATTAAGACTACCTATCCATATGTGATAATTGCCCCATTTATTCCATTAAGAGCTCCTGTTTGACAAGAAGGAGAAAAAAAGTTAAAATGGAGATCAAAGTCCTGACAAATCACAATTAAGGAGCACCCATTTATTCCATTAAGAGCTCCTGTTTGACAAGAAGGAGAAAAAAAGTTAAAATGGAGATCAAAGTCCTGACAAATCATAATTAAGGAGCACAATAGGAAATCAAATATCCAATTACATAACCTGTTTCAACCACACACAAACATCTACTAGTAATTGCTGCCTTTTCACCTTCTTCTACCACTTGGGTTTCCCCTCCTGAGGGCGGAATTTCTTCTTTAGCGGCCTCCTTTTGGGGTAACAACCCAGCAGTTGTCAAAGTATTGCTCTTGATACCTTCTTGAACAAAAGATTTGAGCTCTTCAAGTGCTTTTCTTTCGAAATCAGTGAGATCTGCAACTATATTACTCTCTTCTTTAAAAGAAGCCCGCGATTGAGGACCCTTTCTTGCTTCCATTGTACTTAATTTTTCAGCTCCTCCCTCTACACCTGGTGGAGGCACAGGCTGAGGGATTAACTCAGACTCCATCAAAGCAGTTCCCTTAATCTCATCGTAAGAGGAGAAAAGAAAAATGAAAAAATTCTACTGTTCAAAGCAGTGAAGAAACGAGAGAAGAAGAAAAAGTGAGATGGTGAGATGGTGAAGACACACGCGTTTAGTTTTGCTTTACAACAGGCAGCCCATTTTTCCCCCTACAAGCAGCCATGTTGAAGTCTAGCTTGCTTCCATTTTCCAACTCCATGTATGTTGAAGAGGAGCTTCCTGACAAATTTCCCCTAGCTGTGCATGTGTATGCATGTATATGTCGTGAAGAGAAAACTTTACCTCTTCCAAGCAAGCATGTTGAAGACCAGCCTGCTCACAAAGTCCCAAACTCCCTCTTATAAAGAGGAGAAAAGAAAAAGGAAAAAATTCTACTGTTCAAAGCGGTGAAGAAACGAGAGAAGAAGAAAAAGTGAGATGGTGAGATGGTGAAGACACACGCGTTTAGTTTTGCTTTACAGCAGGCATCACATTTTCCCCCCTACAAGCAGCCATGTTGAAGTCCAGCTTGCTTCCATTTTCCAACTCTATGTATGTTGAAGAGGAGCTTCCTGACAAATTTCCCCAAGCTGTGCATGTGTATGCGTGTATGTGTCGCGAAGAGACAACTTTACCTCTCCCAAGCAAGCATGTTGAAGACAAGCCTGCTCACAAAGTCCCAAACTCCCCCTTATAAGTAATGTATAGATATAGATATGCAAGATGAATGGCTTTTTCAGAAAAACAAAATGGCAAAACTACATATATTTTTTCTTGCCAAAGAAATGGAGGGTAAACATATTTCAAAGTTTTAAAGTCAAACTAAGAAATGTGTTCTTTAATCTCCCCTAATATTTTAGCCATGTAGAAAAAACAATTTATGTTAATTTATTTTTGCTATGGCATCATCCTCTCTCAACTTTCATTAATCATGGGTTGATTAATATTAGAGAAACAAATAATAATTATGTTCTGTAGAAAAATATTGTGTGCATGCATTGCAACCTTCCAACGATGTTGGTTTGTTAGAATTGAGTAGTGTATAGAAAAATAATTGATGAAACTTGATGATCAAGTTTCCCAAGTAGACAATGCAAAAATTATTTAAATTAAGTTAACTAGAAATTAAACCTCTGTTTGAAATTAATAAAAATTAAGCAAACATGAAATTAAAATTGATACTAGTATCGTTCATATATGCGTACCTTTCTCTCATGACATTGGCAATTCAACACAACATCATCAAATAGTAAAGTACAGACAAGATCAATACTACAAATTGTTCTAATTTTTGCCATTAAAAAATAAGGATGTATTTGTTTCAAGAGCAAAAGGCAAAAATGGTCACTCAACTATTACCAAATCCGGCTTTTGGTAACTCAACTATTAAGTTGGCCAAAAAGGTCATCCAGCTCTGTAAACGTATGACTTTTGGTCATTCTGTCCATTGAGTCCTTTTGTGCAGACGGAAATTACTTTTTTCAAGGGTAAAATAGTTCGCATAGCATAAGAAGGTGCGAAAACTTCTGACATGTGAATATTATATATTCTCGTGTGAAATTTTACCTATCCAACATGTATTATACAAAGCTTCCTTCCTACTTTTCATCAAAAGACGAAGTTTTTTTACAAAGTTTGAAACTCTATATGCAATAGTAGAATGAAAAAATGAAAGAGAAAAACAAACTTGACGTCTTGAGGATGGCAAGGCGTATTCCACGAGCTCCGATTTGTTATTGTGGTTTGACAACGATCTTGAGAACCTCTTAGACAAAATATAATCCAAGAAGAAGATATGCTATTTGCAGAGAATCAAAGGTAAATATGTATAATAAATGTTTGCAGGATATGATTTATAAGATTTATTCTTCAATGTATGATTTTTGAATGGGTAATGCTTGCAGGTTCAAAATTGTGGGTTTTGGGAATGGTATGATCCCCAAATATGTGAGAGGTCAACAGAGATAATTCAGAGTCTTATTCACAGAAAAAATCAATTAGAGAGTGAAATTGATGAATTGAAGAATGTTATCACGAAGTTGCAACTGACTATTGCAAGATTAGAAAAAGAAAATACAAAACTCAAATGTGAAGATGGCAAATTTACAAAGAGAAAGAAATTGGTGCTTAGCTTTTTATGTATTATGTTGATGATGTTTTTCTTGAAGAACTGGGAGTATGAGAAATAGAGAGAGTATCGAGCTTTTTTAGTATGAAGCTTATATTGTAGGGTATATTTTGTTGCTGTTATGGCCATCGGTTGTTAGAAATATCTTATGTACTTAATAAGATATGCTAATTTTCTTCTCTCAATTACATATGTACTTTATAAGACATATTGCTAATTTGCTTCTTCCACTTATGTCCGAAACACATTGAATGGAATATCATACGAGTATTCTGTCTGGATTATATTGATATCATAAATGCGATGAATTTTCATTCATGAATTCGGAAAAATAAGATAATGAAATGAAGTAATGTGCAACACTGATCCAAACCAAGATCATGTAACGTTCACTGATAATGAACACTGAAATTTCTTGAATGTGTAGCAATATATAATAGACAAATCCAACATTAACAATGAAAGACAATCCTATATGGAACATGACAATAACTTGCTGCCATACTGCCTATTAGATCATGTAATACAAAAGACACTCAGTGATAACGGACACTGAAACACCTTGAATGTGCAGCAATATATAATAGACAAATTCAACATTAATAATGAAAGACAATCCTAAATCCAGAATGACAATAACTTGCTGCCATACTGCATCCTACATCATGTAATACAAAAGATAGAATTAAGCAATTGAATACTTTCTAACTTGCAGCTTTCCTCCCTCCTCTGCCCTTTTCTCTTCCTCTTCCTCTTCCCTGACCAACCCAATCACCAACTTTATAATGTGGACTTTTTTCCAACCATGCAAAGTTGGCATTAATTCTGCCGTTATCTGCCTTAGTGGGATATTTCATTTGTTGTGTCACACGTTTATGTGCTGCAGAACTAATAGTCTTGGTTAGGGGATTAGTCTTGGATTTCTTGAATCAAAGTTTCTATTTCCTCTTCCTCTTGTTGTTGAACTTGTGCTGCCCTTTCAGCTATTTGCATATTGGCCATAGTGGTAGATGGTTGTCTTGTGCTTGTAGCACCACTTCTATCATGTCTCTTTGTTGCTATTTTTGTTGTTTTTCTCTTCTCCTATGGGTATATGATATCACAAAAAAATGATATAAACATGTATACAATCAATTAAGTTTATCCAAATGATATAAACATTTATACATATATACATACTGCTTATCCTTGTTTTGTCTAAGGTTCTGAGTTGCCCCTTCATCTATTTTGAAATGGTCCAAGATGCTAGATTGTTGGCCACTTTTTGAAGATTGTCTTGTATTTCTCTTACCCTATATAGATATGATAAGTCCATAGAAATAAATTAATTAGAAAGAACATGTAATCAGATAGTTTATCAAAACATGCAAGCTCTTTATTCCTATTTTGCCTAAGATTTTGTGCAGCAATTGTTTCAATGGCTTCTAATGGAATTTCTTGAGTTAAAGTTCCTCTTGTCTTAGCCTCATATTGCTGACTTTGTCTCAGAACTTCTTCTCCCGCCTCTTCATGTGCCTCACTAGTATTTTGATTTCCATGTCCATCTCCATTTGGTTGCATCTGCCCATCTCCCTCTTGTTGCATCCGCCCATCTATCTCTTGTTGCATCTGTCCATCTCCCTCTTGTTGTATTTGTTCATCTCCCTCTAGTTTCTTCTTACATGTAGCACCATTATGACCTTCCTATCCACACTTTCTATAATGTATGACAACATGTTTTTTCAACCTATGAATTTTACCTTTCACTTGTTTCATCTCACTGCTATCTTTTCTTTTAGCCTTTTTAGGCCTTCCTGGTTGCACATAAGGAACTGGTGGATCAAGAATAAGAAATTTTGATTTTTGCCACAAATTCTTGCCATTAATTGGTTGCAACACATTCTCATAAATTTTCAACATAAGTTCCCTACTATACACTGGATCAGCTTGCATATGTGCATCTTCACCATTCCTATGCAATGCTGAAATTTCATCCGTACATGGTAGTTCAGAAATCTGCCATAGCATGCATGTGCATGTTCTATGGTTCAAATTAACAACAAATTGATCTCCTTTTGAACATTTAACATGGTATCCACCCTATCCATTTGCAAGAGGTTTCCATTTTAATGATAAATTTACCCTCTCATCAATCAATATCCTAATTGCTGGACCAACAGGGCCTTCAAATTTGAACATTTTAGAATACCTTTGCTAAATTATATCCATCAAATATTCCCTTATGCTCTCTTGCAAGGAAATAATAGGCAATTCACGAAACTCTAAAATGTGAGAATTGAATGTTTCACACACATTGTTAACAATCATGTCACATTTAGTACGAGGCTGAAAAAAAGCTTTGCACCAATGCTTAGCAGGTGGACCATTCTTTATCCATTTATATGCCTTATTGTTGTAACTCTTAAAATCTTCTACCAATTGTTCATAGATATGCATATTGGTACAAGTAGCAAGTTCCCAAACTCTAGATTTCAACGCTTTTTCATGGTGTTTTTTTTAAATTCCTATAAATGTGTTGCACACAATATCTATGCTCACTATTTGGAAGAAGGTTGGCCAATGCTCTATCCAAACCCTATGTAATGATACAGATTATAACAATTAGTTTAAATACTAAATAACAATAAACATAAGACAAAATTTAAGAAACCAAACTTAATCAATACGAACTAGCCAATGCTCTAGAAATGTAAAATCATTAACACAATATTTCAGAAACTAAATCAATATAACTAAATCAATATATCAATACACTAAATCAATACACCATAAATTAAATCAATACATAATATTTTAGTGAAATTAAATGAATACTAAAAAGGTCAGTGCAACAGTTTTAATGCTGGAATATGTACTACAATTACAAAGATAATATATTTCTAATCAAATCCACAAATTGAGTGAAAAAATAATAGATGGCAGTACCTTTTGTTGACCTGACGTGAATGTATAGTGATATGAATTTTCAATTTGCAAATCTTTAATTAGAAATTCCAAGAACAACTGCCACTGTTCCCCTGTCTCTTTCTCAACAATAGCATAAGCTATAGGCCACCACCCATTATTGGGATCAACACTTATAGCTATCAGAAGTTGACCAGGATATGAACATTTCACATGACATCCATCAAGGCATATGACTGGTCGGTATCCAGATTTGAACCCTTTTTTTAGTGGTCCCAAGCAGCAATAGAATCTCATGAATCATGGATTACAACCAACCTCCCTAAATGGTCTGAAATAAATTCTATTGTGCTATCTGGATGTGTCATTTTCAGTTCAGCTACATAATCCCACAGACTGGCATACTGCTCACTTGCTGACCCTTTTATCTTATTCAATGCAATGTTTTTAACCTTGTACCCAACATCTTTTGTAATCTCAATATCGTAATCCTCATCCATAGTCTGCCTCAACACACTTATGGGCATGTCTATATTTGCTCTAAATCTCTCAAGATATCTCTCAGATAACCATGTTGCACTCATATTTCTATTCTTGCATGCATGATTACAATTCTCATGTACATCATGTAGTGAATGCATAACAAAATCATCACTCTCAAGTGTCTTCGCATTTGTAGCATAGACATACCAATGACAAGGTTTTTTACACTTTGCTCGCAGTCTTGTTTTATCGTTGGTGTACATTTTCACAGCTCTACTATTGACAATACCATAATTTCTTATTACTTCTCTAAATTCTTTCTTTGAAGCAAATTTTATCCTAACTTCAAATATTGGATCCTTCATACCTTTTTCAGTATTGAAATTAGTGTAACCAACAGATGCATCTTCATCAGATGAACTAGGATTGCTATTCAATTCCACATTTACATTATCCTCTTCAAGATTATGTTCATTTCTGTCTTCCTTTTTAGGTTCAGATTGTACTTTCCTTTGTCGTTGGTGTACATTTCACAGCTCTACTATTGACAATGCCATAATTTCTTATTGCTTCTCTAAATTCCTTCTTTGAAGGAAGTTTCATCACAACTTCAAATATTGGATCCTTCATACCTTTTTCAGCATTGAAATTAGTGTAACCAATAGATGCATCTTCATCAGATGAATTAGGATTGTTATTCAATTTTACAATTACATTATCCTCTTCAAGATCATGTTCATTTCTGTCTTCCTTTTAAAGTTCAGGTTGTACTTTCCTTTGTCTTCTTTTTCTTTTCCTTCTAGCTCCTGTTTCATCTTCATTCCCCAAAGTTTGTTTCTTACCTTGTTCACTCTGTCCATTCTCGCCTTGTTCAGTCTGCCCATTCTCACATTGTTCATTCTGCCTATTGTCACCTTGTTTGTTCTGCCTATTTTGACATTTTTCATCATTGTCACATTCTTCAGCATTATGTTGTTCTTCTTCATTTTCAGAAAACATATCCTCATCTCTGCCAAAATCTGATCATAGATAAAAGTCGATGTCATCATCACTTTTCTTACTGTCCTCACTTTCAAGATAAAAATCATGGTCTATAATGGTTTCTTATTCAATAACTGAAATATTAATAGGGGTTAGACATTTTCAATTTTTATATATAATATGATAATTAAAAATGATTAAACTGACCAGATAAAGAAGGATTGAACTTCTGAGGCTGAGGTTCCTGTGATTTTTCAATGCTGAACTGCTCACTTTGATTTTCTTGTGATTAATTGCTGAACTGATCACTTTGATGAGGCTCCTGTGATTCATTGTGAAAGTAATCATTTTGAAATTATCACTCTGAAGCTCATGTGTTTCATCAATCAAATGCTCTCTGTAAGTCTCTTTATAGTCACGATTTAACTGGCCACTTCTAGGCACCTTGGTTTCATCATTTGTCCCATGTTCACCTAAAACATCAGCAAGAAACATTGTTTATTTAACAATTATAAACTCTTTTTGAAGAACTATCATGAAATTCAGTTGATATTTTTTAATCAATACCTTGCTCTTCATTTTGTGTACTATGTAACTGTTCTTCATGTGATGTAGGCCATGTCAATAATAGGTGTCCTTTTTTGCTCTTTTCTCTATTTTTAGCTATTGCCTTCTTCTCCCCTGTTCTTTTTCTACTCACATTCAGTGTAGGACTAACTTCCTTAAACACTACACTTGATTTCCTTTTCTTCACAGCCTTTTTAATCTCCTTCTGCTTCTTTTTCATTTTGGCCACAATCTCCTTTTTTGGCATGTGGTCACAACATATTTCCATCACCTTGTATTGTTGAACCCATTTGCAAAACTCTATCATATCTTTGTCAATTTGCAATTCCCTCAACCCATTGTTGATATCGCTATTGGGTTCAATATAATAATACAACATTATACCATCGGAATGACCTACCTTTTCCACCATTTCATTCAAATCATTCAATAACATTGTTTTCACCATCAAACGTCAATATGATCAACTTCACCATCAACATAACTCTTGTACCTCTTACCTATCAAACGACCACTATGGTGAAGCCTTATGGTAAACAACATACAATCTGGTTCTGCATGAATGCAATGAACAAAAAAATACTAAATTAAAATAAATTAATTTAGTTTGTTGTATTTAAACATTGTAGGACCACATGTCTCACACTATAATGGCAAAAGGCATCAAATATGCCCCCCTGTCTGCTAATAGAAAACAAACCCCCACTCTCTGCTACTGGACCACAAATCCAACTCTAAAATATTCATGCAACTACAATGCGATAGCATTTAACAATTCTATAATGAAAAATTATTTATTAAATTACAACATTATCTAAAAAGATGAGTTCTAACCGTAAAGTAAGTAAGGATTGAAGTAATGATTCTATTGTCGAATTATCCAACCCATTTTCTTGATTGAACTTTGTCTTCTTGCTCGTCAAACAATGGTTGAAAATTTCAATTACGGTTGCTCTTCTACTTGATTTGAGATGAAAATCTCTCTATTTTTTACAGTGCAAAAGTTGAGTGATGACAATAATGGAGGAACCTTATTTCGTTCCTATTTTGATGCATTCATTTTTTTGTTCACGATTTTATCCCTTTTTTATGCTGTGCGGACTATTTTACCCATAAAAAAAGTAATTTCCATCTGCACAAACGGATTCAATGGACAAAATGACGAAAAGTCATACGTATACAGAGTTAGATGACCTTTTTGGCAAACTTAATAGTGACCAAAAGTCAGAATGACCATTTTTGCCTTTTGCTCTTGTTTCAATTGTGCACTTAAAAATTTATAATTTTTAAACCATAGAACCCGCAGCAAGCTTAGGTGCTCAATCTTAGACTATTTAAATAATACTGAATCTTTTTCATCATTTTATTTCTTTAATGAAATATATTCATCTTTAATGAAATAACATGCATAAATTCATTAAACCTGCCCATGTATAAGAATTTACATACAGAATAATATTAATAAACATAAAGATACATAAGAATTTACATGGATCTTCAGTTTCTGAATTACATGCAATCAAAAGATATTCAGCCAAACTATTCTTAGGAAAAAGAAATTCCACATATCACATAATTAGGACTAATTAAAAATAATCACTTACAAATATATATATATATATGTAGATTTTTGAAATATTCTTGACTGGAAGAAGCCTTTTGAAAAACATTTGTTTGGTTTAAAATCTGTTTTGAAATTGTGCGGTTAGAAACTGCCACCTTTGTTTGAATGGTGGTTTTTGAAACTACCACGTTTGTATTCAGTGGGGCTTGCAACCACTACTGGCGTTTTTGGGGATTTCACAAGCTGGGATCCTGCTGATAAAGCCTATTGTTGAATATATTCAAAATTTTGGCTTGGAAGTATTAGCAAGCGAACTAGCCTTAGCTTCAGCATCTGTAAATCAAGCCATGTGTGTCTTGAATAAAGGAGGAACGTCAGAAGAAGAACAGCCACAACCATTCTTCCTCTTTCTACCCCAGAGGCATTATCTACCCTATAAAAATTCACGAGTTAAGAAGTCAGGCAAAGAATTTGTTTATCCTTGAATATAGTCAATATCAAAATCAAAGACAGGTAAGATAACTTGCCATCTCGCAAAAATCTATATAGAGGCAAGATTTTTAACATCCTTTTGCAAAACATTTTTTGCAGATTTGCAATCTACTCCAACAAGAAAATTTTGATTTAGTAAGTCAGATTGAAATTTTGAAATACACAAAAAATTGCCAGGATTTCTTTTTTAATTCTGGAATAGTTTTGTTGAGTACTATTCTAGTGTTTAGAAGTAAAGGCAATAATTCTTTCTTTGTCAGAGCCAAGAAAATGTATTTCGTTCCTCTTTTAAAATAGAAGAACCAAAAATGTTTGTCTAAGTGGTTATGAGTAGAAAACGTATTGAACCAAGCTTGTTTGTAATCCCAGTAAGTGAATTCTGGAGTGGAAAATGGCTGCGAAAAGGATTTTGGTGTGTTTAGGTTTGTTCCGCAGTCTGTTGGTCTGAAAATTTTTAGGATTTGGGCTGTCGAATGGGTTACCAAATGTTTTTATGTGTAATGTTTGAGGGAGATTGAGCTGGTATCTACAAGAATAAACTCATAGAATTTTTGGGTTTTATTCAAGGAATGTTGAATAAAATTTGAGTGATTGGGTAGTATAGTCTTAGCTACTTGGTTTGGGTTATTAATGAAAAGGTCCTGCTCTTTCTGGTAGACTAAAATAAAAGATTGATTTTTGAAATATTATTGACTTGAAGAAACCACCACCTTTGTTTGAATCGTGGGTTTTGAAACCACCACGTTTGAATAGTTAGTAGGGCTTGCAACTACTACTGGCATTTTTGGGGATTTCACAAGCTGAAATCCTGCTGATGAAGTCCATTGTTGAATAGATTCAAAATGAAATTTTTGTAGTAAGGCCTTTTCATCTTCCTCAACGATGTCGGCCCACACTTTTGGACTTACGATTGAAATTGGTTGTTTTGAAGAATCAGCCTTTAAAACTTCAAGTTGACTGGAACTCAAAGCATAGTCTCTGAGTTGCTTCTCACCAGATTGTTTGGAAGACGACGCTACTTCTTTTGTTTGGCTATGTATCTGTATGATACTCTTGGACATTAGAGGCAATTCTTCATTTTTCTTCCTTAGAGGCATTATCTACCCTATAAAAACTCACGAGTTAAGAAGTCAGGCAAAGAATTTGTTTCTCCTTTGATATAGTCACTATCAAAATCAAAGACAGATAAGATAGCTTGTTATCTCGCAAAAATCTGTTTATTGGCAAGATTTTTAACATCATTTTGCAAAACATCTTTTGTAGATTTGCAATCTACTCTAACAAGAAATTTTTGATTTAGTAAGTCAGATTGAAACAAAACAATTGTCAGGATTTCTTTTTTAATTATGGAATAGTTCTGTTGAGTACAAGTCTAGTGTTTATAAGTGAAGGCAACAATTCTTTCTTTGTCATCTTGTACTTGCTTAAGTATGCCACCATAACCCAAGTCAGACACATCTCTTTCCACGATTTTTGGGAGACTTGGATTTGGTTGAACGAGACAAAACAAAGCCTTAACTCGGGCTTTAACTTGTCGTACTACCTCAGTATGGACATTTGTCCATGGTGGAGGCGTTTTCTTCAACCTGTCATGCAAATGTTTGATAACATTAGCTAATTCAAGGATAAAATCAGCTATATAATTTAGACATCCAAGAAACCTTTGCAATTGCTATTTCTCTAAGATTTGATCAGTAAATTTATCAGCCAATTGGATAGATTGTTCTATCGGGACTATTGTACCTTGGTGAATATAATGACCAAGGAACCTAATTTTAGTTTCGAATAAACTGACCTTTTTTTGACCATAACCAGACCACTGGTCTTAGCCACCTGTAAGAAGATATTTAGATGTTTGAAGTATTGATCAATATTGTTAGAAAAGATTAAGACATCATCAATGTAATTCACAGTAAAATTTAAATATAGATTGAAGATGTCATTCATGATTTTTTGGAACTCTAATGGAGCATTTTTGAGTCCTAAAGGCATTATGTTCCATTCATAATGCCCAAATGGTATTGTAAAGCTGATTTGTACTTGTCATATGGATTAATCTGAATTTGCAAGAATCCCGATTTCATATCAATTTTTGAGAATACCTTTGCTGCGTTAGGCCTTTGCAAACGATCCATTTTGTTAGGAATTGGATACCTGATCCACTGAAGGACTTTGTTTAATGCCTTATAGTTTATTACCAATCTGAGCACTCCTCTTTCAATTTCTGAATTTTTGTTGACATAGAATGCCAGACAACTCCAGAGAGATTGGCTTGTTGTGATAATTGTTTTTTCACAAGATCATTGATTATGCTTTGCAATGTTCCAAAAGTTCTTGATTCATTTGGATTGGTATGGCTTTTGTCGAAATATCTACCTCCTTAAAATCCTTCTCGTAAGGGAGATAAATAGTGTGTTGCTTCCTTTTCCAAAAAGCAGTTGGCATCTCAGCACAAACTTGCTGCTCAATTTTTCGTTGTAGTTCCTTGATTAGGTCTTGAACCATCAGTTGAGCCAATTGTGCCTCGATCCTTTTGTATTCAATTTCTTCTTTCCAAAAACTAATCTGCTTTATTTTATTGGACAAGGGGTTGAGTTCCTTGTATATTGGAGGCATGGTGAAAGGAAGAAGAACAACTTTTCAAGGTTTTGTGGCAAAATTCCTTCGAATATTGTTTTTTAAGGTATCTATTGTATGATAAAATCTATACCCAAAATAACTAGATGAGTAAGAGTTTTGCTGACAGGAATGATACCTTCACAATTACTGAAGAAAATTAGACATCAACATCAGTAAGCTTGTAAGAAATACTGAGTTTAGATCCATTTGCCGAAAGAAGTACTTCTTTGGTCTTTTCAAAGAATTTTGAAGGGATAATCCCTTTATTAATGCAACTGAGATCAGCCCCTGTGTCCCATAATGTTGTAGTTTCCAGTACAAATTTGTTTTGTACTGCCAATTTGATCTGAACATCATGCATTCTGAAAGTAACAACTGACAGAATATTTGGAATTTCTTTATTTGAAGAGTCCAAGGGTTGTAAGAAATGTTCTTCTTTCTCCTTAGTTTTGCCCTTACCTTTCACTTGTACTAGCTGTTCAGTCAGGTTCTATAGAAGTAGTTGATCAAGCTCTTGTCTATCTTCGATTTCCCTGACTTCTATTTTAAGTTTTGTAACTTCAGCTTCTAAGTCTTGTATGGTAATTTGTTTTGGAGATTTTTGGAGAAATCTGTTTAGGATGTTTGTGAGGTTATAAGTATTTAGAACTTTTGGATGGTTTGCAAGATGGTCTCTTCTATATCCTGAAGTAGATAGTTGGCTACTGGTTGCTTTCTTGAATTGGCTAAGATAGTGTCTTTTTTTATCTGGATCTTCCATATTATCTATCATTTCAAGAAGCAATTCTTGTTCTTTGGTTAAGATATTATACTTGGTTCTTTCGAGTCATGACTGGAAGTAGAACTAGAAACGTCATCATCTTCCATTTAATTGATATGGTTGTCCTCGCTGTATCCAGATTCATCTTGTCCTGTTTCAGCAAGGAGGTTTGATAGTTGGTTCAGAATATTACTGTCTATTTCTAAAGCTTGAATTTTTCTCCTGAGCCTACAATATTTTGCTATATGTCCAGGCTTATGGCATTTAGGGCAAATAATATTTGGTAAAGCTGGCCTTGGAGTTTAGTAAGTGTTGGGTTGTGAAATGGATGGTGGTGGCAATGGTTTTGGCTGTCTGTAGGTGATTTTTCGCTTGGAGAAATGTTTGGTATATTTAGGTTTCAATTTCTATTTGTGTTGTTCCCTTCTTTGAGTTTGGTTACAACTCGAAAGTCCGAATTGTTCACAGAATGAACCAATGTTTCTTTTTTTTTGAGTTATGTCTTTTGCTAATTGCCTTAGCATCTTGTCTTGTCTGTAAATCTTCAGTGCAACCTGTTGGATCTGCGTTGTCAATTGCCCATATGTGATTTGTTCATATGGTACCACTTCGTTGTATTTGTTTCTAAGTTCTTCCTGAACCATATCTCTGAGTGATTTTGGAAGTCAATCAAGAAACATTTCCTTCCAATATGTTTAGTTTTCAACAGATCTTGAATAGATTTTGGTGAAAAATGTATTTTTCTACCATCAGAAATCTGATAAGTTCTTGCATTTCAAGTTATTCAGTAGTTCTGATGATCGACCTTTGAAAATACCTGGATCGCCAATAAAATTTTTAGCCATGGTGAAGATCAAGGTTGATACCGCGTCAGGAATAGTATCACCCTCTTGTAGAATTGATTCTCCATGATCATCAATTTTGACTTAGTGCATAATACTCTGTCTTTCTTCCTTAGTGAGATATTATCCCACTATCCTTTTAATTGTCCTGTAAAGCCAGCAACTATGATATGAGCTGCTAACTGATCTGTGCATGCATGTGTTGTTCTGTATGCAGTTGCCAACATAGTCATCTGTTGGAGGATAGTCTTCATACTAGACTCCGATTGTCCATCTATGTTCTACTCATATATGTTGTTGGCATTGTAATTGTTTTGAAGAATGTTGGGCTTTTCTTCCGACACCATGCCTGGATATGTTGCCCTAGGATAGTACAACTTTTGAGGCCTCTTCCAGTTTGAGATTTATTTGTCACTGTACGAACTCCGGTGTCTTAGTTTGGCAATCTCGGCTGTTGGAGATTCTGGTTGTGACTGTTCTTCTTCTGACGTTCTTCCTTTATTCAAGACACACATGGCTTGATTTACAGAAGCTGAAGCTGAGGCTGGCTCGCTTGATTTTTGTTTTAGATCTTGGAGTAGTAAAAGATTCTTCAATCTTTGCTATCATTTTTTCTAAATCGGTTAAAGGTTTGTTTGCCAACTCGTTGGATATTTTGGATGGTATTTGATGTGGTTTGAAAAGGGGTTTACTATAAAAGGTGTTTGAAACATGAATAGAAGTAGTTTGGATAGGTTTAGTAAGGAGATGTTCTCCAAAGGCTTGCAGATACTTATTAGTATAGTTGCTATGTTCATAAATGCTTTGGACGTCCCTTGCCGGATCTATATCTTTTGGCGCTTTATGTTTGAATGGGATCGCTTTGATCTCAACTGACTTGTATGAGATTGTAAATGAGTTTGACGGTGGTAGTTCTAATCTTACCGTTTTGCCATCTATAACCTGCCAAGTCTTTGTAATACAGATCGCTTTTTCTTTTGAAAAAGAATAATCTATACAATTGTTAGTAGCATAATATTCAAACTACGGAAAAAAATGCTAGATGTAACTCATGTATATTCAAGAAATCATAATATTTTTCTTGTATCTGTCTCCTAGATTCTATTTTATAGTTTTCAAAAAACCAATTTTTTTTCTTGGTTTTTGTCACTATAAAATTCTTTTCTAAGGTTTTCTTTGTCTATTTTAAAATCTATTTTAAGCATTCTAAGTTTTCCTAACTTTTCATATATGTTATCTGTCATAGTTGAATATGTAGGTGATCTTGGAAGGCTATTGTTCTCACTTTGGTCTGGAGAATCTGTTTGGGTTTCAACTGTATATCAAGTTTGAGGTATTTTAGATGTATTGTCTAACCCATGGATACGAGTGTCAATGGAAGATGTAAAGGATTTTACTGGCTGTCTAGAAGACTGGATTTCAAAAGATCTTTTAGAATTCTGGATATTAACGCTGCTTGAAATCCTAAGGCTTTGGGACCGATCAAAAGTGATCTGGACTCCACCACAAGGAAACTGTTTGATGTTAGATACCATCGTGTTTCGTTCTGGTACCGGTGGATTTGCTTATGGCAAAAACCAATTTTCTAGCAAAGTTACTTGACTCCATATGATATTTCTAGGGATGGATAATCTAGATTTAGCTAAGTCTGTTTGAAACATGAATGTTTCACCTTTCTTAGAAGCACTTACTGCTCCAGTGTTAAAAGCCGAATTCATAGCTTTATACTGAATTCTGAACCAGATTGTAACTAGGAGTGTTCCTGTTTTAGCTTTGAAATTTGCTACTTTAACATTTAAGGTTAAAGCATCAAGTATATTTCTATCCAGCAGAGAAACAGTAAAGTTTGAAAAATAGTCAAAATAAACAGGTCCTTCACATAGATTGGTTTCGATCATGCCTAGTAAAGAATCATCAAAGTTTAAAAATCTACAATCTCTAAGACAAAGAAGTAAAGAGATATCTAATCCTTCTCTATTTAGAGGTTTTGTAGCGACTTGTACAAGTCCGAAATGTAAATATTATATTTTTGCCTATGTTGTTTAATTGTTTTTTTAGAGAGCATTTTAATGCTTTCATAATCATTAGTTAGATTAATAGCTTGTTCAACTATTTTAACAGTATAATCTGAAATCAAGTTCCATTTATCTTTATAAACTTCACTTGTTGGTTTTTTAAGAATTTTCCAATTGTCAACTACTTGTTCGATATTTTCCATATTGACTTCTTCTTTGAAGACAATATTGCTTGAAAAGCTTAAAGAAGCATTTCAAGAAGAGCTTGAGGATCCTTTTGAAAAAGATCTAAAAATTGAAGACATAACTAAGCAAAGTAATTAAGAAAGTTTAGATCTTTTAATAGATAGCAGAAAAAATGATTTAAAATATAGGTGTAAAATCCCTCCGGTTGGCACATCACCGTTGGGATCCATGAGATCTAACATCTCGTTTCATGGTTTCTGAATAGAAATTATGTAGATCTGCTAGGTTACAGTATAAACTCCATACTTTAACTTGTTACCATACCAGATAAAATCTGGTACCCTCAATAATGGTTCATTTAGCCTTTCACTTTCTCATTACGGCTTTAAATCCATGTTGGTAAAACAACAGGCACCAAATTTAAGTTCAAATTCATCCTGCTAGTTAGCAGATCTGCAAGATCTATATACAAAAACTATGAAACAACGGGTTATATACCCACTTCTTTCCCTGGCTCTGATACGAAGAGCGGAGAGTTAGGCCCCGAAAAAAGAAATTAAAATTGTGAAAAAGAAAGTCGGTCGCAGTAGGACTGCCACTGAGTCGTTAGTAGATCAGTGTTAAGTTAGATAAGAGAAATTGAAATAGCAAGACATAAAAGTAAAGTACATGAATTAAAAGTTAGATCACAAGAAACAAAATATGAAATAAAGCATATACATAATTCAACATATTACAGGTTCATAGATTAAGGATCTTACACAAGATGATTTCTTAATCAAGCAAAGGTTTCCAAGCAAAGGTATCTTTGCTAAGGTTCCAAAGCTTCGGAAAGCTTAAGTATAAAAAATAAGAAGAAAATAGAAGAAAAGAAAAGCAGAGAGCGTTTCCTCTTAGAGAGAGAAAGTTTAAGAATTTCTAAAAGATTAGAAATGCTGGTACCTCTTCCTATTGGAATGTAGGTATTTATAAGAATTTTTTTTAATAAGTGTTTGACTACACTATTTCCTACCGACTATTACAATCACATGTCTTTTTCTATTACGGTATCGGAGAGAAAATCCCATAACAGTCATCTTCATTAATGCTAGGTCCAGTAGTAGGTCGTCCTCGTTTGTACCTGAGGTAGTTGATGGACCTGCTTGTGTTGGGCCAGTGTTGGAAGTACTGGGCTCAATCGGCTTGGAAGTATTAGCCTGTTTGAACTGGACTAACAGGTTTTCAAGTTGTTTTACGTAATCATCTTTATTTGAAATGCTGCCAATTTTGACGCAGTGAGAGTTTTTTGCTGTAAAAATTGGCACATGTTTGGGTCTGCCGCAGGCAAGTATTGTGGGTTCTTTTGGAACTGGCTTCAATTTATTAAGGTTGAACACAGTCAGTTTTAAAAGACTTTCACCATTTAGTATATCCCTGTCTGATGAGTTGGGGAGGAAACTTGAAACTTGTTTGAAAAATTCTAATTTCCATGCTCAAATCCATGCTAATAAAAAGATGGAATAAAGCTGTAATAACATGGGTATATGTTCATCTGGAGATGTAAATTTTTCAGAAAAAATTTGCAATCCTTGTTGTATTTCTGTTGGTAAAATTTGGTGATTTGGTCCAAAGCAATTCCACAATTGAACAAACCAGATTGGAAAACTATATTTCATTCCTCTTTTAAAATAGAAGAACCAAGAAAGTTTGTTTAAGTGGTTCTGAGTATAAAACATATTAAACCAAGCTTGATTGTAATCCCAGTAAGTGAATCCTAGAGGGAAAAATGGTTGAGAAAAGGATTTTGGTGTGTTTAGATTTGTTCCCCTGTCTGTTGGTCTGAGAATTTTTAGGATTTGGGCTATCGAATGGGTTATCAAATCTTTTTCTGTGTAATGTTTGAGGGAGATTGAGCTGGTATCTACAAGAATAAACTCATAGAATTTTTGAGTTTTATTCAAAGAATGTTTAATAAAATTTGAATGATTGGGTAGTATAGTCTTAGCTACTTGGTTTGGGTTATTAATGAAAAAGACAGGCTCTGTCAGGCAGACTAAAACAAAAGATTGATTTTTGAAATATTCTTGACTTGAAGAAGACTTCTGAAAAACATTTGTTTTGTTTAAAATTTGTTTTGAATTGTGGAGTTAGAAACCGCCATCTTTGTTTGAATGGTAGGTTTTGAAACCACCACGTTTGAATAGTCAGTAGGGCTTGCAACCACTACTGCATTTTTGTGGATTTCACAAGCTTAAATCCCGCTCATGAAGCCCATTGTTGAATAGATTCAAAATGAGATTTTTGTAGTAAGGCCTTTTTATCTTCCTCAACGATGTCGGCCCACACTTTTGGACTTACAATTGAAATTGACTGTTTTGAAGAATCAGCCTTTAAAACTTCTAGTTGGCTGGAACTCAAAGCATAGTTTCTGGGTTGCTTCTTAGCAGATTGTTTGGATGAAGCTGCTTCTTTTGTTTGGCTGTGTATCTGTATGATACTCTTTGGCATTTGGAGGCAATTCTTTCTTTTTCTTCGTAGGAGGCATTATCTACCCTATAAAAATTCACGTGTTAAGAAGTCAGGCAAAGTATTTTTTTCTCCTTTAATATAGTCAATATCAAAATCAAAGAAAGATATGATAGCTTGCCATCTCGCAAAAATCTGTTTAGATGCAAAATTTTTAACATCCTTTTGCAAAACATCTTTTGCAGATTTGCAATCTACTCTAACAAGAAATTTTTGATTTAGTAAGTCAGATTGAAATTTTGAAATACACAAAACAATTGCCAGGTTTTTTTTTTAATTATGGAATAGTTCTATTGAGTACTATTCTAGTGTTTATAAGTAAAGGCAACAATTCTTTCTATGTCATCTTGTACTTGATTAAGTATGCCACCATAACCCAATTCAAACACATATGTTTCTACGATTTTTGAGAGACTTGGATTTGGTAGAACGAGACAAGAAAAATTCTTAACTCCAGCTTTAACTTGTCGTACCGCCTTAGTATGGATATTTATCCATGGTGGAGGCATTTTCTTCAACCTGTCATGCAAAAGTTTGATAACATTAGCTAATTCAGGGATAAAATTAGCTATGTAATTTAGACATCCAAGAAACCTTTGCAATTGTTGTTTCTCTAAGATTTGATCAGAAAATTTATTAGCAAATTGGATAGATCGTTCTATCGGGACTATTGTACCTTGTGAATATAATGACCAAGGAACCTAATTTTAGTTTGGAATAAAATGACCTTCTTTTTTGACACAATCAGACCATTGGTCTTCGCCACCTATAAAAAGATATTTAGATGTTTGAAGTGTTGATCAATATTGTTAGAAAAGATAAAGACATCATTAATGTAAACCATAATAAAATTTAAATATGGATTGAAGATGTCATTCATGATTTTTTGGAATTCTGATGGAGCCTTTTTTAGTCCAAAAACCATTATGTTTTGTTCATAATGCCCAAATGGTACTGTAAAAGCTGTTTTGTACCTGTCAGATGAATTAATTTGAATTTGCATGAATCCCAATTTCATATCAAATTTTGAGAATACCCTTGCTGCGTTAAGCCTTTGCAAAAGATCCCTTTTGTTAAGAATTGGATACCTGATCCACTGAAGGACTTTGTTTAATGCCTTATAGTTTTTTACCAATTTAGATAACCGTCTTTCAATTTCAATATGTTTGGTTTCCATTAGATCTTGAATAGATTTTGGTGAAAGACGTATCTTTGTACCATCGGAAAACCGATAAGTTCTTGCATTTCAAGTTATTCAGTAGTTCTGATAATCGATCTCTGAAAATACCTTGATCGCCAATAAAAGTTTTAGCGATGGTGAAGATCAAGGTTGATACCACGTCAGGAATAATATCACCCTCTTATAGAATTAGTTCTCCTTGATCATCAATTTTGACATAGTGCATAATACTCTGCCTTCTTCCTCAGTGAGATGTTTATCCCACCATTCTTTTAATTGTCCGGTAAAGCCAGCAACTATGATATGAGCTGCTAACTGATATGTGAATGCATGTGTTGTTCTGTATGCAGTTGCAGTCATAGATGTTGTTGGCATTGTAATTGTTTTGAAGAATGTTGGGCTTTTATTCCAACACTATGTCTGGATATGTTGCCTAAGGATAGTACAACTTTTGAAGCCTCTTCCAGTTTGAGATTTGTTTGTCACCGTATGAACCCCGGTGTCTTAGTTTGGCAATTTCGACTGTTGGAGATTCTAGTTGTGACTGTTCTTCTTCTGACGTTACTCCTTTATTCAAGACACAAATGGCTTGATTTACAGAGGCTGAAGCTGAGGTTGGTGTGCTTAATTTTTGTTTAGATCTTGGAGTAGTAAAAGATTCTTCAATCTTTGCTATCCTTTTTTCTAATTCGGTTAAAGATTTCTTTGCCAACTGGTTGGATATTTTGGATGGTATTTCATGTGGTTTGAAAAGGGGTTTACTAGAAAAGGTGTCTGAGATATGAGTAGAAGTAGTTTGAATAGGTTTAGTGAGGAGATGTTCTCCAATGGCTTCTAGATACTTGTTAGTATAGTTGTTTTATTCATAAATGCTTTGGATGTCCCTTGCATTTACCGGATCTGTATCTTTTGGCTCTTTATGTTTGAATGGGATCGCTTTGATCTCAACTGACTTGTATGAGGTTGTGAATGAGCTTGACGGTAGTAGTTATGATCTTACCGTTTTGCCATCTATAATCTGCCAAGTCTTTGAACCACAGATCTATTTTTCTTTTGAAAAATAATAATCTATTCAATTGTTAGTTGCATATTACTCAAACCATGCAAAAAATACTAGATGTAACTCATGTATATTCAAGAAATCATAATATTTTTCTTGTATATGTCTCCTAGATTCTATTTGGTAGGGTTTTTCCTTGTGTGTTGACCGAGTTCCCAAAATACCCTTGAAGTCTCTCAAAATAGAGAGCAAAACAAGTAAAATTTCAGCCTGTCGCTATCACCAGCAGCGCACCAGACACTTCTCCGGTGCCCCGGAGAGCCCAGAAAGCAATTTTCAGCGTTGCTTAACGTTGTGATGAGAATATGGGTAACCTCAAGGAGAATGTCGGAGAATGTAATCATGAATTGAGGCATTGGAGAACCAAAGGGATAAGAGTAGCCATACATATACATTCATTGATTGAAGATGTTTTTGAGCGTGAATTAGTTCGTGAAGTTCGTGACAAGGTTGCAGCGTTTATTTCATGTTTGGAAGCATCAGAAATGAGTTCAATATTATGGTGGATCGAAATGAGGCATTGGAATGAAGAAGAGAAGTTTCGGACGCCTCAGTAGACGTTCGGCCGTCCGAAACTACCGTCCGAAACTATTTAAGAAAATGAAGTGCTCTCTGGAGAGTTTCGGACGCCTCAGCAAAACTTTCGGCCGTCCAAAACCCTCGTCCGAAACTATCGCTGAACGTTATTTTTGAATTTTTGTTGACTTTTTGTTAGGGTTTTTGGGAGCCTATAAAAGGCTAATTCATGTACGTTAGCTGCAGACAATTTTGAAATTAAACTTGAGAGCTTGAAGCTTTTCTTTTGTTCTTTGTGAAGAACAATCCATTCCATTCAATCAAGATTGTGATTGAATTGATAATCCTTGATAACAAAAGTTCTAAGGGCAAGTCCACTTAGGGCGTTTGTTCCTAACTTGATAGGAACATTTTTGATTCATGTATTGAATTGGGGCCTGCCTCCTTTTGTGTTCCTCAAATTGATCTTGGGTTTACGTTATATAATCTCTTTGGGTAATTAGTTTGTTATCAAGGATTATTAATTCAATCACAATCTTGATTGAATGGAATGAATTGTTCTTCACAAAGAACAAAAGAAAAGCTTCAAGCTCTCAAGTTTAATTTCAAAATTGTCTGCAGCTAACGTACATGAATTAGCCTTTTATAGGCTCCCAAAAACCCTAACAAAAAGTCAACAAAAATTCAAAAATAACGTTCAGCGATAGTTTCGGACGAGGGTTTTGGATGACTGAAAGTTTTGCTGAGGCGTCCGAAACTCTCCAGAGAGCACTTCATTTTCTTCAACAGTTTCGGACGATAGTTTCGGACAGCCGAACGTCTACTGAGGCGTCCGAAACTTCTCTTCTTCATTCCAATGCCCCATTTCGATCCACCATAATATTGAACTCATTTCTGATGCTTCCAAACATGAAATAAACGCTGCAACCTTGTCACGAACTTCACGAACTAATTCACGCTCAAAAATATCTTCAATCAATGAATGTATATGTATGGCTACTCTTATCCCTTTGGTTCTCCAATGCCTCAATTCATGATTACATTCTCCTACATTCTCCTTGAGGTTACCCATATTCTCATCACGTTGTGACGTTTGTTTTGAACGTTTCGATTCCTCCACTTGAAGCGTAATGTAGCGATGTTTGTTGTGAACGTCGCGACGTTCATCCTATCGTGAACTCCAATGGCGCGACGGAGAACTCCTTTCGGCGCGGCGTAACTCCTTGTTTGAAACTTATTTTGGTTATTTCTTGACGTCGCAACGTTCATGAGGAATGTCGCGACGTTGCTAAAATTTGCCCCAACGTCATGACGTTGGTGAGGAACGTGTTCAGATGTTTGGCTTGTAAAGTAGCTCTTTTTTATCCTTCTTCATTCCATTGCTCATATTTGGTCCCAATGTCCTACAAAACACATTAAAACACATCAAAAACATGTAAAAATGCTACAAGGCTAATCAAAGATTAAGTAAAAACGAATTCAATAAGGTGAAAATTGTTACCTTATCAACTTGTGCCATGTAATGAGGCATATACGTGTCAGTAGAATTGCATCTAGCACTACTGAAATTACTTATGTTTGCACAATTGACAATGTAACGAAAACCTGGGGAATGTGCCTCTCTGGCTGCGAGATAGACAGCTGTTTAATCACTATTGTATGTAATTGATTGAGATGTGGTACATAAGATTTTGATATAATTGATTGAGATATTGTACTGAAATTCTTTTTAATTTCTAATTGATTGAGATGTGATATGTGAGATTTCCTTTTTATAAGAATAGTTTGGCTGAATATAAATTTATGCACATTTTTTAAATTGAAGCATCTCCCGTGTCTTAATCTTAATCAGTAGTGTATATAATTGATTGAGCTATATAGTACATGAGATTTTGATATAACTGATGTATATATATATATATATATATCAATTTTAATTTCTTTCACCAAGGCCTAACTCTTCGCTCTTGGTATCAAAGACAGCGTGGGAAGTTGGTACGTAACCCGTTGTTTCATAGTTTTTGTATATAGATCCTGTAGATATGCTAACTTGCAGGATGAACTTGAACTTAAACTTGGTGCCTGCTGTTTTACCAACATGGATTTGAAGCTGTATTAAGAAAGTGAAAGGCTAAATGGACCATTTTTGAGGGTACTAGATTTTATCTAGTACGGTAACAAGTTAAAGTATCAAGTTTATACTGCAACCTATCAGATCTTGATAAGTTGGTTTTATACCAACTTATATGTGTTAATGTACTTGGCTTTTGCTTTGATTTTCATGTGATTGTGTGGTGTTTTATGTGTATTGTGTATATTTGAGATGAGCTAGTTGATAATGAAGAAATGGTGCAAAACGTATGAAAATGATGGTAAATACAAAGTAAAGTGTAGAGGTTGAGAATTAAGACACCAAGAATGCATATTTGGCCATTTTAGGGTTTTGGGCAGCATGGTTGTGCAAATGCATCTGAGCATAACTTCTTCAATATTAACCTAAATGATGAGTTCTTGGATGTTCTGGAAAGATCTTTGCGTTGTCTTCAATTCTTAGGTTTTAACTTTCTTCTAATTCTGTGTGTAAATATGAGAATCGAAAGAATCTTGATGATAGCTACATCAGAATTTAGTTATGAAGTTCATATTGCCATAGTTTGGTAGATTTTTAATAACTTGAGCTACAGACATCCAATTAAGGTGATTCTTGATCCATTGTAAAGCCATGTGATAGCCCTAGAACTCTTATGTTTACCATCGAGCCCAATTCAGATGTTAAGACACACGAATGTTGCTTGGAAGTTGCATGTTGTTCTGAAATGGTGTCATCACACACTAAGCACTCACAAAGACTTCACGAGCATTTTCACAAACACCTCACGGGCACTCACTTCACAATACACTCTGGCACAGCTGCACACTCTCCCTCGCACACTCTCGCACACACCTCACATGCGGCGAGGTCACCTCGCCGCAACACTCCTGCACACACGCTGTGCGACGAACTCACCTCGTCACACGCATCACTCTCACACACCTCACAAGCACTCGGCACACCTCGCCGCATGCACTCTCGCACACACTCACTACAACACACACACATAATCAGCACTACACCTACACTACACAGGCGTACATATCATGCGGCGAGGTCACCTCGCCACATGAACTTCACACACTTACTGCACTTGCACCACAATCACATCACACACTCACACCATCCATTTTAGTTTTCATGCATTTGCACACAACATCTTCCTTTGCATTTCATTTCAATTCTTGAGCATAAGTTTCACACTACAAAATATATGCACAACACATTCATTTACATTCCACTAATGATTTTTCATATGATAACGACACATGTTTAACACACAACTCACAAACATTCCAATTCTAGATTTGCACTTTCTGTTGCTAAACTTCTCTCACATCTTCACTACACAATTCACTTGAACTTTCACTTCTCACATTTCACTCCACATCACACTCATAATTCACAACTCCCACAACATATTCTCACTCGAATCTCAGGAGGTCAACACCTATCTCACACACTTCATTCTTGGTTGTTTGAATGCATTTCATTATTCATCCATTCACTTCACACATTCATGATCACTCACTCAAGTTGGTATTCAGATTGCACATAACCCATTTCATTTCGTCATTTTACTTCTTACACTTCACCTCACTCACAACACTTCACACTTTTAATCACTCAAACTACTCACAACACTCAACACATTTCATTCACTCAAACTCACACACTCACACTTTAGCTGGCGAGACCTCGCCACGAGGTCTCGCCTGCCAACACTTCATATGGTGAGGTCTCGCCGCGAGACCTCGCCAGCAAATGCACAAAGGGGCGAGGTCTCGCCGCGAGGCCTCGCCAGCTGAAGGCCTTTGAGTTTTTTTTTCTTAGCTGGAAAAAATGTAAAGTGTTGAGTCGATTGTTTGAGTGTGCAGGTAGCATTGGAAGGCGTGGACATGATTGAACTGAAGGCGCACGGTTGCTGAGTTCAGAAAGAAAGGCTGAAGTTGAGTTGTCAAAGGCGTGTTCTACCTACGTTATAAAGGCGTGATGTTGCTGGGTTTTGAAGCAAAGAGGGCAGAAGTTGGAAGGCGTGATCCAGAAGAGCCTGAAGGCGCGAAGAAGCAACTGAAGGCGCGACATCGCAAGCTTAAAGGCACGGTACTTGCGGAACGAGAACCGATTTTGGATTAAAATTGGAGGCGTGATTCTGTCTGGCCTGAAGGCGCTGGAAGACTGCTTGGGCAGCTGAAGGCGCTTGAAATAAACATTGAAGGCGTTGGAATGCTGAACTCTTCTCCAAACTTTGAATTTTCATTTCTTGGGCTGATTTTAGTCATTCTCTTTGAAAGACACTTATGTAATACTTTGTACATTTTATGTTGCGTATTAGTTACGTTTTCCCAAGTCTATATATAGGGAAGGTAGCTAGCATGTAAATGGAGAATTTTTAGGGAGATGATTCTAGATTTTAGAACCATCGTTTGAATTTCAGCGGGAGCTTTTCTCCCTCTCATTTTCTCTCACTTAACATTTCTTCTCGGATCTCAATTCCGATTGTGAATTTGGACTGGATTTATCTTTCTTATTCTTAATTGACAAAGGAATCGACAATTATCTTGATTCAATCGGTAAATTCTTCCAATTAAATGAGAATGAGCTTATCAATGTTGGAATTTGTTGATTTTAAAATGAGAAAGATGTTTTCTGGCTAAATCTATGATATCTTAGGATTCTTAATGGAAGAATACGTGTTTTAGTAGATTGTATGCTATGCAATTGATCTAATTGTTGAGTATTGAAATCACATTTGAATTGAGCATAAACATATGTTGAATTTCATAATTCCTAGATAATCTTGAATAGATCAAGCTTCAATTGTGGTCGACATGCTAAATTGAGGAGTGATTAATCAAAGTTAGCGAAGTTGCATGAATTGAGAACTAAATTGTGATTATTTAAGTCTTTGCACTTGTTTTCTGTAATCAAATCAATTCTGAGACTCAGGCCTCGCCATAGGAAGTGATAATGAATTGAAACATTAGGAAAAGTGTTAAAAAAGCTTTCTGTGTTAACAACAATGATATGTGAACCCTAGGATGGGCCTCGCCATGGGAGTTCTTAGGACTTTGCATGTTTGAGTAGTTAGCTGGGAGAGTTGAGACTTTGCGGAGCTTATTCCACCATTCTTGGGCCTCGCCATGGGAGAGGATGGTGATTTGGGGGGTACAAGCAGTGGTGTGGTCGCCATGCTAACCACAGCTTGGACTTCTAGGCAATTTAGGTCTCCATTGCATTTAATTATTTACTGATTGCATAGCATAGATTTACTAAGCCTGTTTTCATCCGATACAAGAATCCTGGGATATCTGTTTCATCCTTGCTTGTTGCTATATTTTGCATCTTTGTTTCGTTCGTTTGAGTTGAATTTTCCTCTTTCTAGTACTTAGATTCTGTGACAGGACTTTTAGAACAATTTACTCAATTATCTTGACCTACGCCTTCCCTGTGGATTACGATCCCTGCTTCCACTTATACAGTAGTTGTTAGGGTAAAATTGACGAGGTGCGACAATCGATATCAATTTTTGGCGCCGTTGCCGGGGAAGGCAATCGGTTCTGGAATTTGTTGAATTGTTCTTGATTTTTACTGGTTCTACTTTTTGTTTTTGTTTGTGGCATTTACCTTAGCTTTCATTTTGTGTTGTTTTCTGTTCGTGTTGAGAATTGTGATCTGTTTCTTTGTTGCATATTTGAAGTTCTTGTTCCTTTGTTATTACACTCTACAACTGTGTGTTGTGTATGCCAAGGTCTAGCAGGTTTGCAGGAGAACCACAATTCTTATTGGATCTTGAGTTGGAGAAAACTTTGAGAGCACATTTGAAGCAACAGAGAGAAATGGCAGCTCAAGGAGCACAAGCACCGAGGTTTGGAGACCATTACGCAGTAAATTTTGACAATCGATTCGGTCATCAGGACATCGATGTGGAAAGTTACCACATTCCTCCACAAATTGTTTCCATGATTACCCAGGGCCAATTCTTCCAAGGTCTTGAAAATGAGGACCCTAAAGACCACCTTGATTGGTTTCTCGGGTTATGTAGCACTTTTAAGTTGCCAAAGGTTGACAGGGGTGAAGTTCACAGGATTTTGTTTCCTTTATCTTTGCGTGGAAAGGCTAAACATTGGTTCAAGAGCATTGGGGGAACAAATGCTGGAATGTCATTTGATGATCTACAGAAGAGGTTCTTGTCCAAATACTTCCCTCCAGCTAAGCTTGAAAAGAGAAGGTTGGAAATTATGAACTTTCAGCAGCAAGAAGGTGAGACATTTAGAGAAGCTTGGGAGAGATTCAACGACCTAATCAGACAATGCCCCAATCATGACTTGGGAGAGATCAGGGAACTAAACACTTTCTTCAAAGGCCTAACTCCTGAATCCTATTTGATGGTTAAGGCATGTGCTAACGGGGCACTCAAAGACAAGTCTGTGCCTGAAGTACGGGAGCTATTTAATCAAATTGCTGAGGACGAGTATATCTTCCCAGATATCCGAAAGCCACATGCCAGAAGACAAAGAGGATTACTTGATGTAAATGATGAAACATCACTCAGTGCAAAGTTTGAGGCATTGGCTAAGCAAGTGCAGACTCTTAAGGCAACACAAACAAAAGCTCAACTTCTTTCATGTGGTATATGCAAGGGTGAACATTATACTGATGAGTGCCCAGTCACCACTGAGTCCATTCAATACGTGAATAACTTTGGCAACAGACCACAATACTCTGGAAATTACTCAGGAGGCAACAATAGAGGCTATGGTGGTAATCAAGGAACTTGGGGACAACAGAACCAAAACCAGAGAGGTCAATATACTCAAGGGAATGATCAAGGGAGAACTTCCAATCCTCCACCAGGGTGTGATCAGCAAGCTAGTACCTCAGAGCCGAGGAACTCGTCAGTGGAAGAAATGCTCCGGAGTCTTATAGAAAAGGTGGATAAAAATGAAGAAAGATTTGTTGCTTTGGAGACATCTGTAAGACATCATGATGGCACATTCAAAAACATTAAGATGCAATTGGGTCAACTCGCGAATGCTATACATCATAGACCTATTGGTTCTCTTCCTAGTGATACGGTGCCAAATCATAAGAACAATATTGGATGTAAGGCCATAACCTTGAGGAATGGAAAACTTTTGCCTGGGAATAAACCGTCAGAAGTTAAGAGTGATTGTGCAGAAGAAGACCAAGAAGATGAATCTGAGGAAGTTTTGGAACTTAACAGAAGGATAATGAGCAAGAGGATGATAGAGCTGTGAAGAAGGAGATATCAGCTAGGGAAGGAAATGAGATCACTAAGAATTCCAATCCTTACAACTACCCTGAGTATGCACCCAAACCTCCTTTTCCAGAGAGGAAGAAACCACCTCCTCAAAAAGGTCCTCAGTTCAAGAGGTTTCTGGAAGTACTCAAGCAAGTGAATGTGAATCTTCCCCTGATGGATTTAGTGACTTCAATGCCAAAATATGCTAAGTATCTCAAGGATCTCATCTCCAACAAAGAGCAAATCTTGATATGTGAGGTTCCCATGATGGTTTCTGAGTGCACTCAAGCATGGATGGTTCATGATCTTCCTCCGAAGCTTAAGGATCCTGGGAGTTGCACTATCCTATGCAAAATAGGCACAAGGGATTTTGCAAAGGCTTTATGTGATTTGGGTGCTGGGATTAATTTAATGCCATTGTCCATAGCTATCAGTGTTGGATTGGAAAGACGAATTCGCCCAGTTGCGGTAACTCTACAATTGGCAGATAGGTCTTTGGTAACTCCTACAGGTTTGGTTGAAGATGTCCTGGTAAGAGTTGATAAATTCACTTTGCGTGTTGATTTTATTGTTCTTGATATGGAGGAGGACCCCGAGGTACCACTCATTTTTGGTAGGCCATTTTTAGCTACTGGCGATGCTTTAATTGGAGTTCGAAACAAAACTGTCACCTTTAGAATTAATAATGAGGAAGTAGTTTTTGACGTGAATTATACAATGAAACAACCTATGCATTTAGAATCTTGTTGTTCCATTCAGGTTGTTGAATGTTCTCCAATTTTCGTTGATGAGGGTGTTAAGCATGACTATATTTCTGTTGATGAAATTGTGGATGATGAAGAAATTGATTGTGATGAGCTTGATGTAGAAGACTGCATGTTTTCATTAGAGAGTGCACGCATAGAAGAATGTGGTTACATAGATATATCAAACTTTGAAATGCCAAGTCAATCTTTGGTAGATCATACCTCACAGGAAGCATGTGTTAAGAATTGTTCAAATGATAGTGATGAACATGTTTTACGTGATGATGATGATGACTGTTCTTTTCTTGATACTTTGATAAATTGCATAGAGTCACATCTGGAAGGACATTGTGATACCATAAATCAAGATAATGGGGAAATTGTTACTTTTGAAACTGAGAAGGAATCTGAGTGTGAATTGGTACTTCACATCCAGTGCATAATATGAGATTTTTGTTACGAGATGACAATGTAGTTTGTGATGATAATTTTGAGAAAATTTGTGGAGTCAATAATGTTTGTTTTGAGGGTAAGGATGTTAACATTTTGAATGACAATGATAACATGGTGAACAAGTGTGAATTTGAGACTTTTACTTTTGAACTTTCTGATGAGTTAATTGAGACCATGGATGTGCATTCCTTGGTTGAACCTTGCAGGATCACTATGGAATATGGAATTGGCGATGATGAGCTTCAAATGAATATGGAATTTGGAGAAAGTTTTTCTCATGATCCTGTGCTTACACATCTCCTCAACACTCCAGTGTCTTCTAAGAAAAAGGAGCATGCCTATGAGAGTTCATCTTTTGTGTGGTGCAGGGATGGATTTACTGAGTTCTTTTCATGACCAATACATACGTGTGGATGAATAAAGTCTAGCTGGAGACTATCTAAATCCTGAACTACTTCTTCTTCTTTAGCTTTAATAAGCAGTTTGTTTTCGTCTTTTTGTTTTGTCTTTGCGTTTCTTTCATTTTGGAATTCATCAAAACCACTCATGTTAAAGGTTTTTGACCAGGAAGGACATTGCAAGAGATTAGCCATGCACTCAAGAGGCTAAGTGTGGGGGAGTGATGCCATAGAATTTTTCATATAAGGAAGATGGATCAAGAAATCTCCACAATGCAAACATTGGAATTCATAACAATATCAATACCAGGGAGCTCCTAAACATATCTTTTCTTTACATTGAGAACAATGTATGTTTTAAGTGTGGAAGAGTGTATGTTTGCTATGGTTTGTATCTCTTGAATTGTGGATGCTTATTTGTCTTGCATGAGTGATGAACTTGCATGAGTGATGAAATTTTAATGAAATTTTTTGTGAAGTTTTTTGTGAAGTTTTTTGTGCTATGTGATGAAGAATGTGCTATTTTCTAAGTTTTGTGGTGAATTTTGAGTGTGAGCATATTATGTCTAGTTATATGTGGTGTTTTTCATTGTTGTGCAATTTTTCATGTTTTGTGCAAAGTTTAAGATCTTTTTGACATTTGACATGTTGAAATGGTTTTGTGAAATTTTTGGTGAAATTTTGAACATTTTGTGAATAAAGTGATGGTGTTAAACGTAGGTTGTGTGTTGGTGGTTTCAATTCTTTAAATGTGAGTTGAGCTGAAATGAGAAAAATGAGTGTGGGTAAAGTTATGAGAAGGAAATTCGTGAAACTGTGAGTAAAGTGGTGAAATGGATAGAATGAAGTAACACTTTATACTATGCTTTTACTCTTTTGTTAAGCTATGTTCAAAAAAATTTGATGTTCATCATCTTACTTTTGTATTGCATGCGAAAATTGTTTTGATGTCTTTGATTCCAATCTTGATGAAATTGGTACATTTTGCTGACTAAGGCCCGATGTTAATGTAAGATAGATATGCTATGCAAAACTCAAATGACACAGGAGGTAATGTGTATGGATTCGTTTCTTTTTGTTATGCATTTATCTGATGTCTCCAGAATTCGTGCATGTTTAGTCAATTTGGGATTCTTATGAACATGTGCTTGCACAAGAAATGATATGGGAGAAAAATCCATATTGGCAACTGGGAAGGAAAAAACCATAAGAACCTGGCATACAAATTTGGAGAAAAAAGCCATAAAACCCAGGCATTATTTCAGTTACCAATGTGTGAAACAAATATGCACCAATGTGCAGAATAAGGGCAATGTCCCATAGAGTACCAATGTACGCATAGGTACCATTGATCTTGTGATTGCATGTTCATAAGGGTGTACAAGGAGATTGGCATGTATTGAATGGTATATGAGACCAGCTAGATGGTGTATAGCAAGGGAATAGATGAAGTTCATGTTCCTCAGCACACACTTGCACGCATGACATTTTGGTCTTTATTCATTGTGCCTTGGTTGATAATTTGTGATGAAAGTTGATAGGTTGGAATTGAGGATATGTTAAGAGCTTTTGATATTGCATGAAAAATTTGTTTTGATGAACTCAAATAAGAACAAGTTTGACAGAGGAGTGGAGTCTAGCATACAGTGGTTTTGAAATATGAGTTTTGTGTTTTGTCTTTGCTTGAGGACAAGCAAAAGTTCAAGTGTGGGGGAATTTGATAAGTTGGTTTTATACCAACTTATATGTGTTAATTTACTTGGCTTTTGCTTTGATTTTCATGTGATTGTCTGGTGTTTTATGTGTATTGTGCATATTTGAGATGAGCTAGTTGATAATGAAGAAATGGTGCAAAACGTATGAAAATAATGGTAAATGCAAAGTAATGTGTAGAGGTTGAGAATTAAGACACCAAGAATGCATATTTGGCCATTTTAGGGTTTTGGGCTGCATGGTTGTACAAATTCATCTGAGCATAACTTCTTCAATATTATTCTACATGATGAGTTCTTGGATGTTATGGAAAGATCTTTGAGTTGTCTTCAATTCTTTATGTTTTAACTTTCTTCTAATTCTGTGTGTAAATATGCGAATCGAAAGCATCTTGATGATAGCTACATCAGAATTTAGTTATGAAGTTCATATTGCCACAGTTTGGTAGATTGTTAATAACTTGAGCTACAGACATCCAATTCAGATGATTCTTGATCCATTGTAAAGCAATGAGATAGCCCTAGAACGCTTATGTTTACCATCGAGCCCAATTCAGATGTTAAGACACACGAATGTTGCTTGGAAGTTGCATGTTGTTCTGAAATGGTGTCATCACACACTAAGCACTCACAAAGACTTCACGAGCATTTTCACAAACACCTCACGGGCACTCACTTCACACTACACTCTCGCACAGCTGCACACTCTCCCTCGCACACTCTCGCACACACCTCACATGCGGCGAGGTCACCTCGCCGCAACACTCCTGCACACACGCTGTGCGACGAACTCACCTCGTCGCACGCATCACTCGCACACACCTCACAAGCACTCGGCACACCTCGCCGCATGCACTCTCGCACACACTCACTACAACACACACACATAATCAGCACTACACTAACACTACACAGGCGTACATATCATGCGGCGAGGTGACCTCGCCGCATGAACTTCACACACTTACTGCACTTGCACCACAATCACATCACACACTCACACCATCCATTTTAGTTTTCATGCATTTGCACACAACATCTTCCTTTGCATTTCATTTCAATTCTTGAGCATAAGTTTCACACTACAAAATATATGCACAACACATTCATTTACATTCCACTCATGATTTTTCATATGATAACTACATATGTTTAACACACAACTCACAAACATTCCAATTCAAGATTTGCACTTTCTGTTGCTAAACTTCTCCCACATCTTCACTACACAATTCACTTGAACTTTCACTTCTCACAGTTCACTCCACATCACACTCATAATTCACAACTCCCACAACATATTCTCACTCGAATCTCAGGAGGTCAACACCTATCTCACACACTTCATTCTTGGTTGTTTGAATGCATTTCATTATTCATCCATTCACTTCACACATTCATGATCACTCACTCAAGTTGGTATTCAGATTGCACATAACCCATTTCATTTCGTCATTTTACTTCTTACACTTCACCTCACTCACAACACTTCAAACTTTTAATCACTCAAACTACTCACAACACTCAACACATTTCATTCACTCAAACTCTCACACTTACACTTTAGCTGGCGAGTCCTCGCCGCGAGGTCTCGCTGGCCAACACTTCATATGGCGAGGTCTCGCCGCGAGACCTCGCCAGCAAATGCACAAAGCGGCGAGGTCTCTCCGCGAGACCTAGGCAGCTGAAGGCCTTTGAGTGTTTTTTTCTTAGCTAGAAAAAATGTAAAGTGTTGAGTCGATTGTTTGAGTGTGCAGGAAGCATTGGAAGGCGTGGACATGATTGAACTGAAGGCGCACGGTTGCTGAGTTCAGAAAGAAAGGCTGAAGTTGAGTTGTCAAATGCGTGTTCTGCCTACATTATAAAGGCGTGATGTTGCTGGGTTTTGAAGCAATGTGGGCAGAAGTTGGAAGGCGTGATCCAGAAGAGCCTGAAGGCGCGAAGAAGCAACTGAAGGCGCGACATTGCAAGCTTGAAGGCGCGGTACTTGCTGAACGAGAAGGGATTTTGGATTAAAATTGGAGGCGTGATTCTGTCTGGCCTGAAGGCGCTGGAAGACTGCTTGGGCAGCTGCAGGCGCTGGAAATGAACATTGAAGGCGCTGGAATGCTGAACTCTTCTTAAAACTTTGAATTTTCATTTCTTGGGCTGATTTTAGTCATTCTCTTTGAAAGACACTTATGTAATACTTTGTACTTTATATTGCGTATTAGTTACGTTTTCCCAACTCTATATATAGGGAAGGTAGCTAGCATGTAAAGGGAGAATTTTTAGGGAGAGGATTCTAGATTTTAGAACCATCGTTTGAATTTTAGTGGGAGCTTTTCTCCCTCTCATTTTCTCTCTCTAGATCTATTTTCTCTCACTAAACATTTCTTCTCGGATCTCAATTCCGATTGTGAATTTGGACTGGATTTATCTTTCTTATTCTCAATTGACAAAGGAATCGACAATTCTCTTGATTCAATCGGTAAATTCTTCCAATTAAATGAGAATGAGCTTATCAATGTTGGAATTTGTTGATTTTGAAATGAGAAAAATGTTTTCTGGCTAAATCTATGATATCTTAGGATTCTTAATGGAAGAATACGTGTTTTAGTAGATTGTATGCTATGCAATTGATCTAATTGTTGAGTATTGAAATCACATTTGAATTGAGCATAAACATATGTTGAATTTCATAATTCCTAGCTAATCTTGAATAGATCAAGCTTCAATTGTGGTCGACATGCTAAATTGAGAAGTGATTAATCAAAGTTAGCGAAGTTGCATGAATTGAGAACTAAATTGTGATTATTTAAGTCTTTGCACTTGTTTTCTGTAATCAAATCAATTCTGAGACTCAGGCCTCGCCATAGGAAGTGATAATGAATTGAAACATTAAGAAAAGTGTTAAAGAAGCTTTCTGTGTTAACAACAATGATATGTGAACCCTAGGATGGGCCTCGCCATGGGAGTTCTTAGGACTTTGCCATGTTAGAGTAGTTTAGCTGGAGAGTTGAGACTTTGCGGAGCTTATTCCACCATTCTTGGGCCTCGCCATGGGAGAGGATGGTGATTTGGGGGGTACAAGCAGTGGTGTGGTCGCCATGCTAACCACAGCTTGGACTTCTAGGCAATTTAGGTCTCCATTACATTTAATTGTTTACTGATTGCATAGCATAGATTTACTAAGCCTGTGTTCATCCGATACAAGAATCCTGGGATATCTGTTTCATCCTTGCTTGTTGCTATATTTTGCATCTTTGTTTTCGTTCGTTTGAGTTGAATTTTCCTCTTTCTAGTACTTAGATTCTGTGACAGGACTTTTAGAACAATTTACTCAATTATCTTGACCTACGCCTTCCCTGTGGATTACGATCCCTGCTTCCACTTCTACAGTAGTTGTTAGGGTAAACTTGACGAGGTGCGACACTCGATATCAGATCTACATAATTTCTATTCAGAAACCATGAAACAAGAGGTTAGATCTCATAGATTCCAACGGTAATGTGCGAACCGGAGGGATTTTAGACCTATATTTTAAATCACTTTTTCTGCTATCTATTCAAAGATCTAAACTTTCTTAATTACTTTGCTTAGTTATGTCTTCAATTTTTAGATCTCTTTCAAAAGGATCCTCAAGCTCTTCTTCAAATGCTTCTTTATGCTTTTCAAGCATTATTGTCTTCAAAGAAGAAGTCAATATGGAAAATATCAAACAATCAGTTGACAATTGGAGAATTCTTAAAAAACCAACAAGTGAAGTTTATAAAGATAAATGGAACTTGATTTCAGACTATACTGTTAAAACAGTTGAACAAGCTATTAATCTAAATAATGATTATGAAAGCATTAAATTGCTCTTTAAAAAAACAATTAAACAACATAGGCAAAAATATAATTATTTGCATTTCGGACTTGTACAAGTTGCTGCAAAACCTCTAAATACAGAAGGATTAGATACCTCTTTACTTCTTTATCTTAGAGATTGCAGATTTTTAAACTTTGATGATTCTTTACTAGGCATGATCGAAACCAGTCTATGTGAAGGACCTGTTTATTTTGACTGTTTTCCAAACTTTACCGTTTCTCTGCAGGATAGAAACATACTTGATGCTTTAACCTTAAATGTTAAAGTAGCAAACTTCAAAGCTAAAACAGGAACACTCACAGTTACAATCTTGTTCAGAATTCAGTGCAAAGCTATGAATTCGGCTTTTAATACAGGAACAGTAAGTGCTTCTAAGAAAGGTGAAATAGTCATGTTTCAAACAAAACTTAGCTAAATCTAGATTATCCATCCCTAGAAATATCAGATGGAGTCAAGTAACTTTTCCAGAAAATTGGTTTTTTCCAGAAGCAAATCCATTAGTACCCGTACAAAACACGATGGTATCTAACATCAAACAGTTTCCTAGTGGTGGAGTCCAGATCACTTTTGATCGGTCCTAAAGCCTTAGGATTTCAAGCAGCGTTAGTAGCCAGAATTCTAGAAGATCTTTTGAAATCTAGTATTCTAGACAACCAGTAAAATCCTTTACATCTTCCATTGACACTCGTATCCATGGGTTAGACAATACGTCTAAAATACCTCAAACCCGATATAAAGTTGAAAACCAAACAAATTCTTCAGACCAAAGTGAGAAAAATAGCCTTCCAAGATCACCTCATATTCAACTATGACAGAAAACAAAGATGAAAAGTTAGGAGAACTTAGAATGCTTAAAATAGATTTTAAAATAGACAAAGAAAACCTTAGAAAAGAATTTTATAGTGACAAATACCAAGAAAAAAGAAAATGGTTTTTTGAAAACATACTAACTTTCGTGAGCTTCCCTGGATGGTTAGGGGATGCATTAATATGGATAGACGAATGGTCCCGAATTTTCGTGTGAGAAGGAAATCTGTGTAATTTTTCTTTTGGGCAATAGCATATGGGCAAATGTAATTATTTTCCTCAACTGATGTATCTTTCATTCTATTAATAATATAAGGGAGTGGCGCCCCTAATAGATTAGCAAAAAAATAATTAGTACATTCACTATGTATTTTTTTTAACATCCACACATCCTTACATCACATGGACTTTATCATTTATTATGTTAAATTAAATATTCAATTTTAGTATTTTAAATTTCAAATATAGTTAATTTGTTATTAGTTTGTTTTTTTATCTTTCAAGAGTAAAAAAATTATTCATTTAACCGGTTTAACCGGTTAACCGAGCAGAACCGATAAAAATAAAACCGGTTTCGAAACTGATCGTTTAACCGATTATGGTAAAATTTGCCAAAATTGGTACAAATCGTAACCGGTTAATCAGCCGATTGAACACTCTTATTCTTACCGATCAACATTAAGTACTGTTTAGAAAGACTGACACAACTTTATCTCAATGAAATTGTGCGACTTCGTGGCATACCTAAGAGCATTGTCTCGGATCAGGACCTTCGATTTACCTCTTGTTTATGGCCAAAAATTCAAGAAACTTTAGGAACGACCATAAGACAGATGGACAATAGATTTTGGAGCATGCACCCTAGATTTTAAAGAAAACTGGGAAAGATATATAGCCCTAGCTGAGTTTGCTTACAGCAATAGCTACCAAGCTATCATAGAAATGACTCTGTATGAGGTTTTGTATGGAACAAGATGTCGAACACCCCTATATTAGAATAAAGTTGGAGAAAGTGCCCTGTTAGACTTTAATAGAATACCAGTACTTGAAGACAATATTGAAAGGGTAGAAATTATATGACAAAGAATGCAAACAATCCAAAGTTGGTAGAAAAATTATGCTAATCGATGACGAAAAGATTTGGAGTTTGCAGTAGGAGACTGGGTATTCTTGCAGGTTACTCCAAAAAGAAAAATAATCAAGTACGAAAAAGGTGGTAAGTTCCGTCTAAAATATGTCAGACCCTTTGAAATCATAGAAAGAATAGACCCGGTGGCCTATCGACTTGAGTTAACCCCCATAACTAGAAGCTATACACGATGTATTCTATGTGGCTAGCCTTATAAAGTACATACTGGACCCTACATATGTGATAAATACCAAGGATTTGTCAGTCTAAGAAAATTTGTCATACAAGGAAAGACCGGTGCGGATTGCAAACTTAAAACTTAACAAACTTGGAACCCAATCGATCCCACTGGTTAAATTAATTTGGAAGCATCTTGGTATTGAGGAAGCAACCTGAGAAATGGAAAAAGAAATATGAAAACAATAACCTCAATTATTTAAAGACAAAGGTAATAATTCCACCAATGACATCCCTAATTTAGAGGATGAAATTTTCGTAAGAGATGAAGGGTGTGAAAACCCTAAACCCTATATAAATAGTATGGAGATAATTGATTTAGAAGTGATATCTAGATACTATAAGGATAGAAATAAGGAGTATCTTTTCTTGTCTAGCTGAACCCAAATCAAGTTTAAAAGGATTCCAAGGTAGAAGAATATCGAATGAAGAAGAGGATGGCTTAAACAAAAAAAATGGAAAAGTATGCAGAGCGCATAGTCCTGAGCACTCGCCTAGGTGGGGTAAGAACTCTGAGTACCGCCTAAGCGGGATAAAGCTTATGAGACCTAATTTTTGAGTATCGTATGGACAACCTAAGCTTGACTATCCACCTAGGTAAACCTGTGAACAAATCATTTTCGAACCCTATTTTGTTAGGACATGAGGATTCTGATACATAAGTAAATGAGCTATAGGTCATCCAAATTAGTACTCATTTGTCGAAAGTCAATTACTCTCCACTATCCCTATTTATTAACAACAAACCAAATTCAAGATAAAAGGAATTAGAGATCAATTTCCCTCTACTCACACCCTTATAAAAAGGGAAAAAAACCTCTATATGTATTTTATGATGGCTCTGATGGTTACTTTTTAGAGAATTAGATGTAGTGATAAACTATTGCTATGAAAAATATTGGTTGGAGTGATGGGAGTTTTGCTGAAACATTTTTCAAAGAGGAATAAGATATACGTATTTTATCATGGCTATGATACTTACCTTGTGGAGAATTAGACAAATAAGGCTTTGACGAATTTATACACATGATTTGAAAATTCATTATTTTCAAATTCATTGGGTTGCTCGACATATGTTTCTTCTTGGATATAGCTATATAAAAAGTCACTTTTGACATCCATTTGGAAAAGTTTGAAACCTTTAAAGTATGCATATGCAAGCAACATCCTTATAGACTCAAACCTTGCCAAGGGAGTATAGGTTTTATTATAGTCTATCCCTTCTTCTTAGTTATACCCTTGAGCTACATAACCTAGCTTTGTTTCTTATTACCACTTCCGTCTCACTTAGTTTGTTTCTAAATACCCATTTTGTTCCTATAATCGAGTGATTTTTAGGTCTTTCCATTAAGTTCCACACTTCTTTCAAATTGATTTCGTTGGTCTTCCATAACTACTACCTAATTATTATCTTTTAAGTCTTTATTTACATTAGTGGGTTCAGTTTGAGATAGTAGAGTTAGGTTCATATCAAGACTAACTTATATAGAAAATATAGTATTAACTCCCACGATGAACTTCCTATGATTAAATCTTTAGGATGAATTTGAATGAATTTTCATGCTCTTGGTAGGTGACTACTTAATATGTTTGGACCATGTTCTTGAGTTTTACTAGATTGTGATGAATTTTGATCATTGTTATCATTTACTTGTCAATTTGAGGATTCTCTTCTAATTTTCTTTCTTCATCACTTTCCTCAGGCTTTAGATTAGTGTTAATTTCAACAAATATTACATGAATCGCTTCTTCCACCACAAGAGTTTTTTTATAGACTCTATAGGCTTTTCTAACTCTCGAATATCCTAAGAAAACTCATTTTATTCGATTTTCTATCAAATTTACCAAGCGTGTATATTACATTTAGAATAAAATATTTATATCCCAAAACTTTGAAGTATTGTATATTTGGAGTTTTTTTATATAGAAATTCATATGGAGTTTTCTTTAATATTAGTCTAATTAAAACTGGATTTCACATAGCATGTAGTATTTACAAATTCGGTTTAAAAATATTTTGGTAAGTTATTTTCATATAATAAGGTTCTAACCATTTCTTGAATCGTTCTATTCTTTCTTTCTAATATTCTATTTTGCTGTGGTGATTTAACTACTGAAAAATTGTGTGTAATGTCATTTTCATCGCAATAATTTATGAAACTTTCATTGATATATTTGGTTCAATTATCACTTCTAATTTTTATTACATTAAAACTTAGTTTATTTTGTACCTTCTTAAATAGTTTCACATATTCCGTAAATGTATCACTCTTATAACTTAAGAATATTATCCACATAAATTTTGAGTATTCATCCACTATTACAAATGCATATCTCTTTCTACCTAAACTATAGTTTGTGATGTACCAAAGATATATATATGGATTAGTTCTGGTGGTTTTGAATTAGAGACAACATTTTTATTTTTGAATGAGGTTTTAATTTGTTTTCCAAATTTTCAAGTGTCACTTACTTTGTTTTTTTTTCATACTTTTGCTTAGGTGTACCTCTAACTATTTGTTTTCTTGACAAGTCATTTATTTGATCTATACCTATATGAACTAGTCTTCTATGCCACACCTAAGTTGTGTCGTGTACCACATTAAGACATTGCATGTCTTGTTCTACTATATATCTCACTCAAATTACGAGTGTATACATTATTAAATCTAGAACCGATAAAAATTGTCTTACCTTCCTTGGAATCTAGAATCATACATTTATTACATTTAAACAATACATCAAGATCTTTATCACAAATTTGACTAATATACATCGAATTAAATTTCAAATCATCATTTAAAAGAGCAGTCTTAATTACATTGCTTTCATTATTAGCTATATTTTCAATACCAATAATTTTTTTCCTTTTTATCCTTCCGAAAGATAAAATGCCCATTATTCTTAATTTTTAGATTATAGAGAAATAAAGGGTTACCAGTCATATGCCTTGAACATCTACTATCAAAAAATTATTTGTGTCTTCAATTGAGTTTTTTAGACACACCTAGACACAAGAATCAAGGTGTGACTTTTGGAATCAATATTTTAAATAGTTATTGTGAATTAGTCACTTTTCATATCCAAAATTTTGAACCATTTTCTACTTCTTTTCTACCAAAATACATTTTTAAGGTGTGTCCCTTTTTATAACAATAGTCACAAATTATGTGATATTTAAAAGAGCCAAAGGCTCTATAAAAGTTTTCTCTACAACTATCAAATCTAGGTTTAGTATTTGTCATTCTACTTTTATGATGGTAAATTTGTACGTTATGCATTCCATACCTATAATGATCATTATAGTGGCTATGTGAATTATATATTCAAAAGTTATATTGATGATGCATTCCATGTTTAGAGATTTGAGCTCTATTTCCTTGTTTATGATGTTGTGAGTTATGAGTTGCTTTTACAAATTTCATGGTTGGCTTTTGAAACTTTTCTTCATGTTCATATGCTAAGCCTTGCTTACTATTTCCTACCCTTTGACTAATCAATAGTTTTTTTAAGTTATCTTTTCTTTGAGTGAATTTTGTCAAACAAATACTAAGGTTATCAATTCTTTTCTTCATGTCAACGTGTTCCTTTTTTACCTCATTATATTTTTTTATATCTTCTCTAACCTTGTTGTATTTTAAGATTAGCTTTTCATTTTAAAATTTTAACACATTATTCTCTTTTACAACATTTTCATACTTAATGATCATTTCTTGATTAATCTTAGAGGCTTCTATTAATTTTCCTCTAAGTTTCTTATTTTAAATTTGAGATTCTTTTAATAATCAACAAGTTTAGCCATGTGAATCTCAAGTTCATCATGATTATCAATAGCATTATTATCACTATCATTTTTACTAGAATTGGCTTTCAAAGTTCAGGAAGCATATATTAGCAACTCATTCTTCTTCACTTTTTGTCTCCTTACTGGATTGGTCATCATTCCAAGTGGTTTTGAAGCTCCTTCCCTTGTCTTTTTTTGTCTTGCTTGAATTCCTTCTTCCTCTTTGGATAATCTACTATAAAGTGTCATGATTGGTTACATTCAAAATACTTTTTAATTTTAGAGAATTCTCTGTTTTCTTTCTTTTTAAAGCATCCTTATTTGTTGAATTTATTTCTCCTACTTTGGATTATGCTAGAAAGTTTTCTAGTCAGAAATACTAGATTATCCTCATAATGTTCATTGTTATCTTCACCATCTTCACTATTCTCATTTGAGACTTTAAGTGTTATATTCTTTTGAGCTTTAGTTTCCTTTTTATTCTAGTGTTTAGACTTACTTTTTAACTCAAAAAACCTGAGGGAAATAATTAGTTGGTCTATAGGCAATTTTCTCAAAATTTTTTGCTTCCTTAATAGCTATTGCCTTAGACTCCCATTCCTTAGGTAGTGAGTTTAGAATTTTTTTTATTTTGCTCACCTAAGGGATAAACTTTTCCTAAGTTCTCCAAGTCCTTGATTGTGCTATTAAACCTACATAGACTATTTTATCAATGGTTTTATTACTTTCTATTTCAAAGCTTTTATATTGAGCTACCAGAAAGTGAATTCTTTTCTTCTTTTAAATTTTTAACTCTACTAGCTTCATTAAAATCCAAGGAGTTATAAAATGCATTTGTAGCATTGGCATTCAAAGTTAGATTGATCCTATAAAATTATCAAACTCACTCATTTTCTTTTAGTTTTTCTGCCTATGGTGATGAGAGCCTTGTACGGCCCTTTTTAAACAATAAACCACATTTTAATGTCAACGGATTTGAAATAGATTTTCAATCAATCTCTTCAACTGCTATAGTTGGTTCCACTAAACATTGGAGGCTTAGAGATGGATTGTCCCTCTAAAATCATAACATTTTTTGTTGCCATGGTCTTTGTTCTAAAGGTTTTTCAAGCCTACTTAAGTAGAGACCACTCTCTAACACCACTTATTGTCCTTAAGGCAACCTAAGAAGGGTGAGAGGGAGGGGGGGGGATAGGGTGTTAATACAAACTTTACCTAGTTAAAATTGAGTAGATTAAACAATTTAATCTAGCCCAAAGTGTGTTGTGTGAAGAATGATTCAACAAGGGTTGCACGTAATATTGATTCAACTACTTGTGATATTTTGACAATCAAATCAAAGATATTCAAGAGAGTTAATAAAAAGAAGCATATAAGAACCAATGGTATATAAACCAACATACAATCTTCATTTAAAAGTAAAAAGCAATAACAAAGAAGATGATAATGATAATAAAAAAATATTGCACAAGATCACACTACTACAGAATTCGCTTTCTAAAACGGTTAAAAGTAGTTACTTAAAACGGGTTTTAGATTTTCGAAACCGTTTTAGATATGGGCGGACTAGAAAGTCCTACATTTTTTAAAACGGTTAAGAACCGTTCTTAAAAGTCTATTTTCTAACACGGTTGATAAACCGTTCTTAAAAGTTTGTTTTTTAACACACCCAAATTTCTGCACACCCATGTCCAATGGTACACTGAATCAGTTCTGCCATACCAATCTGGTAAGCTCCAAGACAACTGCATTTTTTACACTCCCACCAACCAACATAAAGATTTCATGCATGTTCTTGAACATTATTTCAATCAGTTTAGTAATCTTTAACTTTTCAAACTCATTCGCTTAAACTTGAAAGAAACAATAACAAAAAAACTCTTCAAACTCATCCAAACTGTGTTAGCAAGATGCGAATTGCAGAGAAAGAATGGAAGAAGAATTTACGGGAATATTATTATGAAAATCAAACAAGAATATTATATATTCATATCAACCAAACCCAAACCTTCCTACAAAATTAAACTGCACCAAAAGACAGAAACATTAATCGATTTCTGCCTCTGATCAAACATCATCTTCTCCACCGCCGATCTAGACTCAAAATCCAAATCAGAAAGTTTCGATCTCCACCTTCTGCGTATCAATTTCTGGACTGCCTTTCAACAAACTCTTCCACCAATTCATCTTGTCCTGCTTCGTCAACAAAATCGAAACCGTCTTCTGATCCTCCAAACTCCAGAAACAGTCCTCCGGTTTCACCGTGTTGAAAAACTCGCCGTCGATTCTGAATGTATTAGCATAAGTGTTCATGAAGATTAATGATAGATGAATGGAACAATATAAACTCAAAATTAAGGAGCTTACACTGGTGGTGTGTTTAAAGATATAACCTTTGGAGCAATCGGAGCAAAAAATAAGTCGGCGAAGATCGGATCGAGCAACCTGCAAGATTTTGGCTCTTGGTCGTAAAGATATAACTTTTGGAGCAATCGGAGCAAAAAATAAGTCGGCGAAGATCGGAGCTCTCTTCGTCTTGAGCCCAAAAATACCGCAAAAACTGAGACAATACAAAGATTGTGGCTTTGACGAGGGAAAGAAAAAGAACAAAATATGGTGGTAAAAAAAATAAAACTCGACATTCTCAGTGGAGAGAGTCGGCAGAGAAAGGGGAAGGAGAGCGGCAGAGAAAAGTGTGAAGATAAAGAGGAGAAAAAAATTTCAGTTTTCTAACAAGGTTACATGCTAACCGTACTAAATAATTTAAAATTTCAGTTTTCTAGAACGGTTAAACTCTTAACCGTGTTAGAAAATTGAAATTTTCTAAAACGGTTAGTTAGAAACCGTTCTTAAAATGGAGATGATAACAGTTTCTAAAACGGTTGTCTCCCGAACAGTTTTAGAAACTGACATCAAGAGACTTTCTAACACGGTTATATTGTAACCGTTTTAGAAAGTTTGCGTTTTCCTAATTCTTATTACAAAAATGCCACCGCCCCAATTATCTAAAACGGGTTATTAATAACCGTTTTAAATAGACCGTTTTAAATTATATATTCTGTAGTAGTGTCAACAGAAGATTCAGAGTAGTTCAAATCTTCCTTTAAAGACTTTACATCCACTACCTAAGCACCTAGTTTAGGATTTCACAAATTCACTATATGGAGTCTCTTCAGGATGTGAGATTCAAACCCTATTGTTCACATACAAGTAAAGAAGGCAAGATTCAAACCCTATAGTTTGGGAGACAAAATAATTATATAATATCATTAGTAAAAGCTATATTTTAATTTTAAAAGATGAAATTCTATTTTTTTTAACTTTTTACAAACAGAAAAAAATTAGTACAAATTTTTAAATTTTGGAGGGCTCTCTCTCTCTTTAGATTCGCTAGTGATATTTAGAGCATATATTATGCTATATTCAAAAAACTAATTAAGAAGTTCTTAGTATTAATTACTGTTTTTCTTCTTTGTTCAGTGAAGAAATATTTAGCAATTAATATTTTTTACTTCTTTTTATTTTTTTCCTTTATTTCTATAATTTCTATCATTTTCCACAAGAAATGATAAAAGCATGGTGATCATTTATTTGCCTCAAAATGAACTACAAATCTTTTGGCGGTAGTTGGATTAATGATTGTTGTCATACTTTTTTGAAGGGTTTTTTTTTTCTTTTCCTTTTCTTCTTTTAATCATCATGACCACAATTCTAGAGTAGATTTTAATTGCTTCCCTTTTTGTGGAAAAAATATTTATTTCAACTATATTTTTGTTTTATATATACTAATTTGTGTAACATTTTAATTACATTATGTGCCCTAAAAAATTTGGCGTTCAATAAGACATGAACTAGTGACTTAATGAACTAATTTTAAACATAATTCTTTGATAATTTTTTTAGAAAAAATTTCACAATTGTTATGACTTCTTGTGTGACTTTTAAACAAATATAAATTATTTATTTGTCTGCCCCCATGCTTGAAGGCTGTTTCTCTTGATATTGGTGAAATCAAAGGCTTTTGTACTTTGTAATAATATTATTCTATCACCGTTTTCCTGCATTCCATTACTATCATGGGCACCTTTTTCTTTCATATATAAAATTCCAAATTTTTCTTTATTTGAGAAAAAAAAAAACAAAATTCAGTCTTCTTCTTAGGGAAATGAACCTAAAATGACAAAATAAATAAAAAGTTTTAATTTAAGGATGCAAAGAGACCATGTGTTCTCTTTTGGAAATCATATCGTTATCCCTTAAACTATGATTGCTGCTGCTGGGCTAAAGTTGTGCATGCTGCTCCTCGATCTAATTAATTTGTTGCTTTCTCTGCCATTTAATTTTAAAATAGATATCTTTAAGTCTATTTTAATACTTTTTTTTGGAGGCACATCTTGGGATAAATGTGATACAAGAAACTATATTATATAAGTACAGTAATATATCAATTACTTAATAATTTTTTATATAACAAAAAGGATGAATTTCAGTTTTTAATAAGTAAATTACAAGAAATCCTTGTAGTTTTAGAAATTTTCAAGTTACATCCTTAATTATCAATTAAAAACTTACATTTTACTTTCTTGTGATATAATTCTTTTTAAAAGACACACAAAAATTGAGATTTAAAATATTTATTTTTGTAAATTTATCTAATCCAATATACAAGAATAGTCTTCTATTATTGATTTGAAGTGAATTGCATTTTTCTCTTCAAAACTATAGTTTTTAAAAAAAAAAATTCAAAAAAGTAAACCACACGCAAATAGTTTGTAAGTTTTTATACCATAAAAAGGTAACTTAAAGTTTTCTTAAATTACGATTTTTTTTTTTTTTTTGTAATTTACCCGTTTTTAATGATATGTTCTGTAATATTGTTAATGCTACTGAAATCATTCATTTATCATACTGAAAAATTGCGTTGAAGCGAGAGTAACTTTCTTTTCAAACCCAATGTTGTTTTCTAGCTGGAATGCAATGTAACTTTCTTCATCATAATTTAAATGGGACCAAACCCCATTTTCTCTTGTTCATTTGTCTTTTGCTTTTCACTTTGAATGTGTTTTATTGGTAGTGGAATATTGGTTGAACACATCTAAGAATGCATTGTGATAGTTTGAAGATTTGTGAGGTTGCTAATATATGCAAAAGGCATTTGTATCATACAATTGAAGGGTATAAGAAATGGGGCCGTTGATTAGGACACCAAGGAACGAGGAGGAAGGAAAAGAAAAATAAATGGGAAAAGAAAAAGTAACCATAGGTAGTTCAAGAGAGAAAATAACGAAAAACGAACTTCACATTTTATTGAAAAAGTTCTTTTATTACGTTCATTTAAAATGATGTATTTTCTCACTCAAAACTTGAATTAAATTAGTTATTTTATCTAATTTTATTTATTTTTTTAACAAAAAGTATACGTGGGCCATCATTGGACGATATATACATGTATATATACTTTTTGTTAAAAAATCAAACCTAATTGGATAAAATGATAAATTTAGTAAAACATGTTAATGTGAATGACAAATTACATCATTTATTTTAAATGATTTTGAAATTTTCTTGAGTTCAATTTTTATTATGTCATTCAAATGCAATCTTATCATTATTCGATAAGTGGATATTTATTGTGAAGAGATGAATAAATAAGTAGTAATAGAACTTCATATAAATAAAGTTAGAATGTCTCCTAAAAACATTTAATTGTACCCCTATCATATTTTTAAAAAAAATAAGGAAAATTTGCTAATAACAGAGGCAATTTTGGCCTAAAAAAATGAAGATGCATTTATTTGACTACGTAAAAAATCAAGTGAGAACGCAACCCTTATATTCAAGTTTAATTGGTCTAATCTAATTAATCTTGTTTGTTGAATTATGGAGAAAGATATGTTAGAATGGTTATTATTAATTGGTAGTTTCTCATTTTAATCTTGTATGTTGAATATGGAGAAGAATATGTTAGAATGGTTATTATTAATTGGTATTTTCTTTTTTAAGATAAAAAAATTACTCATCGATTAATGCTATTCTTAGCTAATTAATATTTTAATTATGTTGTTTAATTAGGACCCGGTTGCTCATCAATTGCTTATGGAGCAATGCAAGAACTTGGCCCATTTCTTGTCCGCAATAATGGATCAATCTCAGATTATTCTCAACAAATATTCTTGGAATAAAGGTACTAAATTCCTTTATCTTTTGCTTCATGTCCCAAATTCTCAATTTTGGTTAATAAATTGAATGATCATTTATTATGAAATTCAATATTAGAAATTGTTTTTGTTACTATATTTTTACAACTTAATTTGTTCTTCATATATATGGCTTCACAATACATGACATGTTGACCGGTCAATTTTCATTTTTATTTTTTAAAAAAAAATTCTTAAAAAGGACATGTTCCAGTTGTGAATTTATAAAGAGTGCGCATTTTTAAAATATTTATTATATAGGTATTTATATTGATTTATGTAAAAGTATACTATGTTGTGTACGGAAAAAATATATGTTATATATATAAACTACTACATTATTTCAAAAAATGGCTTTTATAATAATAAATAACATATCTTTGTACCTTTTTATAATGAATAACTTAAAATTGATTATCCCGCTCGATCTTTGTTTTAAAAATAAAAACAGAGCTATATATAATCTTTTATTAATTCCAACTGGAATATGTTTATTATTGTTTGTTAACCTATTAAATTTCACATAAATACTATTCACTTTAATTTCTAAAATAAATGTGTTATTTATTGTCACATTTCTTAATTAGTTCAATGTTCTTAAATGCTTGTGTACTAATTGGCTCTACAAATTGCTTCAATTTCACAAGGATAAAATGGTTTAATTATTGAACTTGACTTTTGTATTCAATTATGGTGATATTAATTTGTCTATTGCTTCAATTTCAAAAAGATGAAATGGTTTTCATTGAACTTGACTTTTGTGCTCAATTATGGTGATATTAATTTGTCTATTTCATTCTTTGGAATAGTTGCAAATATTCTTTTCCTCGAAGCTCCTGTTGGCGTAGGCTTTTCGTATACATACAATTCAAAGGATTTAGAGAGCCTTGGTGATTCAATTACAGCACAAGATTCTCTTGATTTTCTAATTGGATGGTTTCAAAGGTTCCCAAACTTTAAATCCCACGATTTCTATATTGCTGGAGAGAGCTATGCTGGTAAGTTTGATTGCTTATGCTTCAAGATTTTTATTTAATTTTTTTTTTGAAATAATGTTTTGTCATCCAATATATTTTTGGGAAAATTTGCATTAAGGGCGTATTACATTTTGTTATTATTAATTAGGGCGTAACTTTAATGTATTTATTATTAAGGGTGTCAAAACAACTTTATTATTATTTTAATTAGTTAAAGACTTTATTACCCCTCCTTTTACCCAATATTAATTCTACTGTTAAACAAATACTACGTTTATGAAATTATTATTCTGAATTCAAACCCTAATCCCTAATTTTAAAACTCTTCAATAATCAAATTTTTGTTTAATGCTAATGTTTTTTAAGCTTCTTGTAAATTCTTTGATAAAATGTACTTCTCATGATTACACACCACTCAGCTTTTAGAATGATAAATATCACTAGTTTTTGTAATTCAAGAAAGAAACAGTTCAAAAATTAGAAACTCAAAGGATTTTAATCACTTAACTCTTCCTTCTCTTTATTCTCATAATTCAGAATAACAAGGATAAAACGATTGATGCATGACTCGGAAGAAAGTCGAGAGATCAGGAAAAGAGCAAAGGAAATGGCAATGATGGCAAAAGAAAGCTGTGGAAGAAGGTAGATCATCTCACCAAAATCTGCTGGCATTTATTAATGATTTAAAGTCATGTGCTTTTGGGATGAACAGCTAATTGTAGTAAAATCTGCGAACTTACAATTTATGCCTTGTTTCCTGCTGATTAAGCAAATGTTTCCTGAACTTTGGATTGAGAAATAAAAACCAGTTATGTTATTGCTTTTTGTTTCTGCTTATTTTGTCTTTGTCCGTGAATTGAAGGCAAGGGAGCAAACAGGGCAACTTCATTGGAACTACTCAATTTCCATGTCCCGATTGCTTGCAGCAATTCGGCATAAGAATTTGCTAAGCAAACTGTAACCAATTCACATAAAATAAATTCCTCTTCTGGTAGTTCTAAACTCTCAGGACATGTTAAAAACAATAGAGAAATGGAAGTATGGCGGGTACAAGTTTAAAACAGAATGCAAATGAAATTATCAGGGATGCTGCATCAAAGGGTGGGTTCCCTAATTTGATGATTTTGTGCCAATCCCTGCAGTTGGGAGTGGTTGGTGACTCATTGTGGTAGAATTCTTTGCTTGGAAGTTCTAACTTCTAACTGTCGGTGTGCCCTTGATTAGGGCCCTGTTTGAAGATCTGCTCTGTTGGAGAAAAGGGTTGGTGCAGATTTGTGGAACTCCATATTTGAGATCACGAGTACTGCTTTTATTGGAAGACATAAAATACAGGAAGCTGTAATGGTTTGAAGAAATCAAGAGTTGGGAGAAGTTTGCAAGAAAGATATCTTTGTTATATAGAAGAAATCAAAGAGTTGCACGATTTGAATAAGAAGCCAATGATATCTTATTTCATTCTTACTCTGGTAAACATCACATTTTGTCCTACATAATTGTTTTCCTGAGCATTTAAATACAAGTTTGATTATTGAAGAGTTTTAAAATTAGCATTTTTGAAAAACATTAGCATTAAACAAAAATTTGATTATTGAAGAGTTTTAAAATTAGGGATTAGGGTTTTGAATTCAGAATAATAATTTTCATAAACGTAGTATTTGTTTAATAGTAGAATTAATATTGGGTAAAAGGAGGGGTAATAAAGTCTTTAACTAATTAAAATAATAATAAAGTTATTTTGACGCCCTTAACAATAAATACATTGAAGTTGTGCCCTAATTAATAATAACGAAATGTAATACGCCCTTAATGCAAATTTTCCCTATATTTTTTGGATTAATTCTAGTTTATTTACAATTAATCGCTAAAAAAGAAAAATAAATCTACTTACTATTTTATTTTTTGTTTTGATTTTTCAATTTGGCTGATTATTAATTAGGTAAAATTAATTTTATAGAATTAATGTGAGTTAGCCCCAAAGAGTAACAGAATAATTAATCATTTAAAAGAAAATTATGCATATGTGGTTGAATGGGATAAAAGTTAGTTTGTATTCCATAAATGAGGCATGTTGATTATGATTATTATATGGTTTAATATCTATTTCTAGTGAGATGATTTAGCATTTATGTTTTGAGAGTCGAAATTGTGTAGTATTATAATAATATAGTTTGCATGATTTTCTTTAACCTCAATTAATTAGTTTCGATATAATGCTGGGCATATTTTTAAAATTTCTGTTTTCGTTCCAATATATTATTTGCGAAAAAAAAAAAATTTCGCTTAAATTATTATGCTTTCACGAATTTTTCTTTCAATTTTCAAGTAATTATAATACTTTGCACGCATACTCTTATTTAAACAGGTTAAAAACTACTCTCTTGCAAGGAATATATTATTACTTTTTAATTAAATGTTTAAAGATAGAAATTGCTATATAACTTAAAGTTCAAAGGGAATTAATCTTGAAAAAGTTTATTAGCTCAAGTAGATTTTTTGCAATTAATTCTTTTCATTTGGCTTAGGCCTTAATTAATTGGTTAATATTCATTGTTACTTTCCTCTCAGGTCACTATGTTCCACAACTTGCTGATCTTATTTATGAGAAGAACAAAGGAGCAGTAAAGGGATCGTATATTAATCTCAAGGGATTCTTGGTATTAAAAAAATACTCTCCTCATCATTTTTCGTATTTATGATCATCATATAATTTAATCATCCGTTATTTACGATTTTATATCATTGTTTTCTACCATTCCAAAGTTCATTACACTTAAATGGTACACTTAAAATTTATACATTAAATGATTTTTTAAAAAAAAACAATTCCATTGAAATGGGTTCTAGTTTACAAGGACAGATGATTTCATCATCCAATGTTAAAACAATGTTATTGTATATAGTTAGAAGAGCTATGTTAACTTATTTTATTTGTAACTAGGAATAGTCTTAGTAAAAGAAATAAAGATGTGGAGGTTGTTCAAATTAAGTAAATTATTTCAATCATCCTATAATTTGGAGTTTTATTTTGATTTCATTCCCAATTTTCAAAAAGTTTTATTTTTATTCTTAATGTTAAATTTTGAAATTTAAATTTTCTTTCATTCATTTTTTGTCTTTTTAAAATTAGGGATGAAATCGAAATAAACGTCCAAATTAATTAATGGACAATTTAACTACTTTACATGCTTCAATTTTATAAGCTAGACATTTCCTTACAAGCTATACAATGTGTAATTTTTTTTCTCCCCATTGTCAGTGACCATTTAACAATATTAATCATTGAAGGCACTAGGTTGATGAAACAATTGCTTAGTATTGTACTTTTGCAGTTATAGTTATAAGAATTGAAGTAGAACTAATTTGTATTTCTAAAAGTTTATAATTGCAATTATTAACTTGTATTTCTAAAAGTTTACAATTATTAATATTGTTATTGTTGTTTTGGTAGAAAAAGAAAACTCTATAGATTAATTTCATCCTATTATAATTGGAGATGCATGCTATGGATTATTAATGTGAATATATTAATTCTTAATGATCATAAACAGATTGGAAATGCTGTGATTAATGATGCCACTGATCAATTAGGCTTCACTGATTATGGTTGGTGCTAGCCATGCAATAATCTCTGACCAACTCCACAGTGACATTAACAAAGATTGTGATTTCAAAAACAACACTTCAACAAGTCTATGCACTTCTCATATCAGAGGATTCTTACAAGCTTATTCGGATATAGACATTTACAACATTTATGCACCAGTTTGCTCTAGTTCTTACAAGAAGATCAGCACTCATAAGCTCAACGTTGCACCTCGATTTTTCGCTCAACATGTAAGTTCTTTTTGCTAACATTTCAAATACCGATTTATTTAAGCAGTAATAATAGAGAGTACAAGTTTTTATAGGAGATCGTAATTTTAGCGGTTGTAAAGTTGTGATATCATGGAAAACATTCTCAATCCTCTTATTTATGCATATTTTTTTTAAAAAAAAAGTGTATTGATGAAAACATTTACCAAAGTTTATTTGTTGACAAAATTGTAGATATCATTCCAAGACAATAATACAAATATGTACTAAAGTTAAAAGGGTCATATATAGTTTGATTCTTCTAGAGTAGCATCTCATATTTATTCAAAGGGAGCATCTCCTAGTACTAGTATTTCTGAGTTTTTCGATTGTCCTAAGTTAATAATTTCAATTTGCTGACATTCTCTCGATTTTAAATCTTAACAAAAAAATTATACTAAATGATCTCAATAGTCCTTTAATTTGGGAACAAGTATGTTCTGGTCTCCAATCTTGAAATTATTACATTTTGGTTGTTTAATTTGGATTTTGTAACACAAATGGTCCATAACTCATTTTTCATACATTTGATAAGTAACGACATTAATCATGTAACGTTGTTCATCATTCAAAACGACATCGTTTTGTATTTGATAATTAATGGCATTACTCATCAAATGGATGAAAAATGAGTTGGAAACTATTTGTACTACAAAATCTAAATTGAGTGATTAAAATGTTACTTTCTCAAGATTAATGACCAAAACAATATAATTCTTACCCTCAAGTTGAAAAACTATTAGAGTCATTTACCAAAAAAAATTACATCAAATTTTTTTTATCTTATGAACTAATGTCCACCTACCATAGCAAAAAACAATATTCACTACACAAAACCCTCAAACCATTTTGGTATTAAATTCCCTCCTTCCAACAATACCACACAAAAAAAGTCCAAAACAAAACCCCTCAAAAGGAAGACTTTAGAAGAAATTAAGGAAAGTAAAAAGTGATGTATGAAAGACTTTTTGATTTGAGGATCTTTGGCACAAACTACCATCAGGATATGATCCATGTACTAAAGAATACGTGGAGATATATTTCAACAGGGATGTTGTTCAGAGGCCATTCATGCCAACTGATGAAGCCTGGAGATGAGCCTAGCTGAGAAATAAGGGCCGACCTCCACCAGTAAGGCCCTTAGAGAAGCACACCTCCAAAGTCCACCAAATGATGTAAATCAGCCCCCCTCTAGACGGCCATGCCTAGAAATAAAAAAGAACTGTTAGTGAAAGCCCCCAGGGGTTCCTGGGGGGATTCACTCTGACGCCCAAGTTAGATATAAACCTTGCTGCGATAATAATTTTAAGTACAAGTACTCAGGGACCAACCCCTTCTTAATCCTACTTATGAGTTATTTATAGATATTAGGGTACCTTGAATATGTTGTCTCTAGACTTCTTTTGCAAGGACAGATTTCTCATAGAACTCATCCCAGCCGTTAATCGGTGGCCCCCAAATATCCCTTGAGTCTGTTGCCTATAGACTTTTCTTGCAAGGAAAGGTTTCTCATGGAACTCATCCCAGCCGTTGATTGAGGTTGCCACTTTCATCCCTCATCAATAGCCCCCCAGATCGGATGTGAGCGAGCTCTCATCTGATCTGAAATTGGATTCCAACATCTACCCTTCGCCTTGCTGGATTGTCCTTTTTCATCTAGCCCTACTCGAATCTTCCTGCAAGTTGGGTCGGGTTGCGTAAGGGAGTTAATGGGCCATATAATAAATGTGAGCCCTAGAAAAGCTCAAACGTCGCCACATGGATGGCATTGATTAGCTACCCCTTGACATGACCTCCCTCAAAATTCTCACGCCTTCTTCCGCCTATATATATGTGGCAAAGAAGGTTTTTTGATCCCCTCGTCTTCTTTGAACCGCTCCAGCTTCTCCAAAACCATTCAGGCCTTCCTCCGTTCATCTCCATCTCCTTTCTCTTGCGCAGAACGGCTCGTAGTCTTCCTTACTTCCCATCAAGTAAGCATGTCTTCCCCAGCTCGTTCCTCTTCAGTTGAGTTGTATGTTATTTATAAGAATAGCGATGAGTCTGAGTCTGTCCCGTACGCCTGTCTGGAGGCCAGGAGGAAGTTAAGGTCCTATACTAAGTTAATTAATTCTGTAATCATATCTGATATTCTCAATAATTCCATTGATAAGGCGGTCAGTTTAACTCAGGTGAATTCTCCCATCGAACCGTCTGTAGAAACTTCTCAAGAGGTTCCTCCTTCACCTAATTCTTTAGAAATGAAATCAAAGGGTAATAACGCCGTGGGTGCTTCAGTGAGCAACCCTTCTCCCAAATCCAAGGACTTAGAGATTGACCCTCCCGAAAATAAACCTATAGAGGACGACACCTCTAAGAGTGCTCCTTCCAAGAGTGAGGCTTCCAGGGGAGGAAGTACCGAGAATAAAGAGGTTACCTTAGATGAGGGGGAGGCTGCTTCTTCTCCCTCTGAGTCGACACGTTCTACACTCACTTCCAGGAAGTTGAGGATGACTGCGAAGGAGTTTTACATCCCCTCCAAGTACAGGCTGATTGTTCCTGCCCGCCATCAGGTCGCCTCACAGCCCCCAGTAGGTCTTACCACTGTGTATAAGGGTCAGCTTCAATGTGGCCTTAGGTTTCCACCGACGCATTTCTTTATGAAAATAATAGATTTTTATAAGGTAAATCTTGCTCAGCTGATCCCTAATGCTGTCCAAGCCTTGGTCGCATTTGAGACCTTCTGTAGATATTCCAAAGTGAAATGCACTGTTTCTCTTTTTAGATATTATTATAGTTTAAGACCGCCCTCTAGTTGCTTGAAGAACTGGAAAAACAAATATTTCTATGTAAAGTTAGAGCCCATGAGCATTGTTTGGAAGCCTCCGGGTAAGGTCACAGATAGGTTCCCCTCTTTTGCTCTGGATCATGAGTCTATTGAGATCCTTCGCAAAACATTTCGAAGATGTAAACTTTGGGAGGTGCCTTTTATGACCGAAGGGTGTTTAGTCGCGTTAGAGATGAGTCAGGCCAACTTGGGTTTTTCTCCTACGGAGCTCGATGAACATGGTACCGACCCCTTCTGCTCTATCTCTATCTTATCTTGTATATTTTTACCTACTAATTCATTTGTTTTCTCTTTTCAGTAATGGACTTTTTGACGGTCATGAAGAATCGCAAGATGGCCGGGAAAGGGACAGCGACTGTGAAGGTCGAGGTGGCCTCCGGAGGGCCCCCAGAAAGTCCTGTTTCACCAGTCTTGCCTCCCCCACTGGAGGCTACGGTTACCCAGGAGAATGTTTCTCCTCCCCTACCATCTGGTGCCTTGTCCTCTTTGGGCAACCCGTCGCAGCCAACTCTTTCACGACAGGAACAGTTAGAGCCCCCCGCGTCACCTTCTCACAAAAGAAAACACCATGGGAGAAATGTAACCATTGAATCCAAAAAGGCAAATATGGGTCGGCCATCAAACACTTCTGCTGGTTTTTCCCTGCTATCTGATTATCAGGCTAGGCCAATTGTGCCCTCTACCTCCTATCAAACAGTCCCGATGGTGCAATTCAATCCTACGTGGGACTAGCAGGTGAACGACCGTTTAAACCTCGAGACGATCCAGGAGTTTTCCTCTAGAATCATCCCTCGCATGGAGAAGAGGGTCATGGCAACTCTGGAGGATTCTGAGCTGGATCCTATCATGAGCCTAGGACTTACTCAGGTAGGTCTCCCTTTTCTCTTAAAACGATTTCTCCCTATCATCTTGAGCATACATGCGGACGTGCCCTCCGAGATTATCTGATGTGCTATTCTTGTGCAGGCTTGTTTCTGGCCAAGGAGCTGTCATCTAGTTACAAGAAGAGCTGCAAGTCCAACGAGGAACTTATCGCTGACCTGACCAAGGCTCGCCAGGAACGGGTTGAATCAGAGAGGCGTTAATTGGAAGCCGAAAAACTCAAACAAGGAATAGAACAAGACTTGGTTAGCTCTCGAGAAGAAGCTCGTAAACAGAAGAAAAAGAACAAGTCTTACTCAGAGAAAGTTTCTACACAGAGGGCCCAGATTAAGGCGCTGACAGAGGAGAAGAAGGCCTGGGAGGCACGCTGCCAATTCTATTCTGGGGAGGGAGCATCTCGTTTGGTCAAGAACCTCCTCACCTCCTCACAGTTCGTCGAGTTTATGGCTGATCTATGCAATTCCGTAATGGACAAAGGGTATACCCTAGCTTATCAAGAGGTCAAAAAACGCCATACTGAGATTGAGATGGATAAGCTGGAAGGCTACAATGAAGGCTTGCTAGGGAACATGAACGTCTTGATGACCAACTTGACCACGGGACGAGTGTACCTCCCCATTGAAGACTTCGTCCCTCCATTTCCCAGTGGAACCACCACTGCTACAGTCAGGGCTGAGAAAGGTGACATTCCCGAGGGTAAGGAGTCTTCTGGGACCCAGGCCAATACTCGCGAAGAAGCTAGCCTCGCTGGGAAGACTGAAGACCGTTTGTCCAGTTGATAGTGTAATTGACCAGCTTCCGTTTTGTCGTCCTGATGCACTTTTTATAATAAGTTAGGCCTCCCTCTATTCAAGCCCTTTTTGTTAGCAATCATTTCCCTACTAAGTTACCTTTGCAACCTCAGTTTATTGGTTATGTAAGGTGTTCTTTCAACATTTATATATATATATATATATATATGTTTTTGCTATGATTTTTGCTATCTTGGTTATTTCGATAATTATGGTTCCTTTCGGAGTTTTGTATGGATTGGTCTAGATCTTCAATTTACACCTTGCCTAAGTAGTCTAGGTCTTTCCTTTTTTGGATGATCTTTTCTGGATTTTGCCTGGATCGGTCCAGGTCTTTACTTTACGTCTTGCCTGGATGGTCCAGGTCTTTCCTTTTTTGAATAGATCTTTCGGAGTTTTTGCCTGGATTAGACCAGGTCTTTAATTTACACCTTGCCTGGATGGTCCAGGTCTTCCCTTTTGTGAATAGACTTTTTTGAGTTTTTGCCTAGATTGGTCCAAGTCTTTAGTTTACGTCTTGCCTGGATGGTCCAGGTCTTCCCTTTGGTGTAGACTTTTTGGAGTTTTGCCTAGATTGGACCAGGTTTTTAATTAACGCCTTGCCTGGATGGTCCAGGTCTTCCCCTTTGTGTAGACTTTTCTGAGTTTTTGCCTGGATTGGCCCAGGTCTTTAATTTACGTCGTGCCTGAATTGTTCAGGTCTTTCTTTTGTGGAGTGGACTTTCTGGAGTTTTACCTGGATTAGCCCAGGTCTTTAATTTACGTCGTGCCTGAATTGTTCAGGTCTTTCTTTTGTGGAGTGGACTTTCCGGAGTTTTGCCTGGATCGTTTTTAATTTACACCTTGCCTGAATTGTTCAGGTCTTTCTTTTGTTAAGTGAACTTTTCGGAGTTTTGCTTGGATTGGCCCAGGTCTTTAATTTATACCTTGCCTGAATAGTCCAGGCTTTAGTCATCCGTGATAACAAAAATCTTTGGCAAGGAATCCTGGCTTAACGCATGCAAATAATATCAGAATTGACAAGGAAAAGGGCATTTAATTTAACCAGAATTAATATTGGAATGGCATAAAATTTTAGAACTTGATAATCATAGACAACTTTTTACAAGTAAAACCTTCATAAGTTCGCAATGTTCCATCTCCTGGGGACGACCTTCCCATCCATCGTGGACAACTGATACCTCCCAAACCCCCCGGCCTCAGTAACTTGGTAAGGGCCTTCCCACGCGATGTCCAGCTTTTTCAACCTTTCAACCCTGCTGACTTCATTTTTTCTCATCACCAAGTCCCCGGACTTAAAAGAGGTGCTCTTGACCCTCCGATTGTAGTATCTAGCCATGTCAGCCTTGTATCTGCTCTCACGAGCTGCTGCCAGTTCTCTCCTCTTTTCCATCAGATCAAGGTTTAGCCTTAGCTCATCGTCATTCTCTGCGGGGTCGTAGTTAAGCACCCGAAGGCTAGGTAGCCCAATCTCCACTGGCACCACGGCTTCGGTCCCGTACACCATACTGAATGGAGTTTCCTTAGTAGCCATCTTGGGCGTAGTTCGATAGGACCACAGTACATGGGCGAGCTGTTCTACCCAATAGCCTTTAGCTGTCTCCAACCGGGTCTTCAACCCTTGAATGATAGTTCGATTAGTGACTTCTGTCTGCCCATTAGCTTGGGGATGGGCAACTGAGGTGAATTGTTGATGGATGTTCAATTCGGCACACCAAGACTTGAAAGGCTCTTCCGCGAATTGTTTTCCATTATCCAAGATGAGGACTTTTGGGATACCAAATCGACATATTATATTCTTCCAAAGGAACTTCATCATGCTTTTTCCAGTGATAGAGGCCACAACTTTTGCCTCCACCCACTTGGTGAAGTAGTCGATCGCGACTATCAGAAACTTGACCCATCCCGGGGCTTCAGGAAAAGGCCCTGCAATATCGATGCCCCACTGAACAAAAGGCCATACTAACTGTATCGACACCATCTCATTTTGGGGGATCCTCGGAATGACCGCGTGCGATTGGCACTTTTCGCAACGTCTCACCAATTTGTGGGCATCCCCATGCAGGGTGGGCCAGTAATATCCCAAGTGAATCACCTTTTTTGCCAACATCCTGGAGCCGATGTGGTTCCCGCACGTCCCTAGATGGATCTCGTTTAGCACGTAGTCAGCCTGCTCAGGGTCTGCACACCTAAGCCAAGGCATCAGATAACTTTTCTTATACAAAACCTGGTCCCTCAGAGCATACCTCGCAGCCCTCATTTTCAACTTTCGGGGCTCTACCTTGCAGCTGGGTAGCATCCCTTCTTTCAAATAGTTAAGGATGGGAGTCATCCATGTGTTCTGCTCTTCGTCCACAGCGTTAACTACCGTATCCTCAATACTCCGTGCTGGGAGTATTTCTACTAAGACCTTTTTGGTGAGATGAATGTATGCAGATGAGGCTAACTTGCTAAGGGCTTCCGCCCTCTTGTTTTGGGATCGCAGGACTTGGTCTATCACGAATTCCTCAAACCTCGCCTTTAGGTCCAAGGCCTTTTCTAAATACTTCCTTATAATCACATCTGTAGCCTCATAGCCCCCGGTAACTTGATTCACAATAAGTTGGGAGTCACTATATACCTGCAGCTTTTCAACCTTTAGTTCTAAGACGAGTTTTTTCCTGTCAACAAGGCTTCATATTCAGTGATAAGTTGGTTTTATACCAACTTATATGTGTTATTTCACTTAGCTTTTGCCTTGTTTTCAATGCTATTGTGTAGTGTTTTGTATCATGTTGTGCCTTAATGTGGTTTACAACTTGATGTACTAAAATGAAGAAAAAGACCAAAAACCCTAAACATGTTAATAGGAAAAAATGAGTCAAGTGTGTATTTGAAGTTCAAGAACAAGGAAAAAATTAGAAAAGGTTAGGAATGATGCTTTGAGAAAACCTAAACATGTTAATAGGCTTGAATTAGGGTTTGGGTAGAATTGTTGTGCAACTGGGTTTGAGTGTAACTCTTTCACTACTAATCCAAATGAGAAGATCTTGGATGTTATGGAAAGCTCTTTGAGTGTACTTTATTTCTTATGTTTTAACGTTCTTCTAATTCTATGTGCAAGTAGGAGAAACGGGCGCATATTTATGATTGCTGCTTTAGGGTTTTGCATTGTTGAGCCTTTTGCACAGTTTGGTAGAATGTGCATATCTTGAGCTACAGACCTCCAATTATGCTGATTCTTGAATCCATGGAAAGCCAAGAGGACGTTCTACAAATGTTATGTTGATCTCAAGCTCTGATTCGTAAGAGAAAAACGGCGAGGTCTCTCCATAGAAACTTTTTCAAGGCTAGACCTCGGGGAGAGACCTCTCCGAGAGGCCTCGCCATGAAATTTCCTTCTTTGCCACAGTATGGTGTTTTGGCCATAACTTTCTTGTCCAAAATCCGAAGTAAGTGATTCAAAAGGCTTTGGAAACCTAAGAAATAGGGCTATAACTTTGATGTTTTAAGGTTTCCCAAATTCACAATGCATCATGGCCAAATTTTGGTTGGAAGTTTCTGCATATTTGCTCATTTTCGCATAACACTTGCTGCCTACCATTTCACCTCACCGCACACTTATGCACACTACTGTTTGCACCTCGCCAGTCACAACACACACTCACTCAGCTCACACACTCATGCACATTCACTTTGCACAAATTTCACTCTTCATTACATTTCACTAATACTCATTCTTGCACACACTCACCATGACCTCGCCGCCACACTCTCACCAAAATCACACACACACACACCATGAGGCAAGGCCACCTCGCCGCACATGAATACCACACACTCACACACACACCATGACCTCGCCGCACAAGGACAACAACATAGCACACCACAACATTTGACAATTTACACACAACACTTTATTTTCACATTATATTACTTCTTCATCTCACACACTCACACTCACCCTCACTTCACAACTCTCACAACATTTCACTCATTTGCACAAGCCGCACAAGAACCTCGCACACTTTGCACCAAAGTGGCGAGACCTCCCTAAGAGGTCTCACCAATTTGTGGAGTAAGAGGTCTCGCCGGTTTGAGGAATGTGTTGCGAGACCTCTCTAAGAGGTCTCGCCGTGTTAATGGGTCAAGAGGCCGTGTTATTGGCCGGTGTGTGCATTCTTTGTGTGAGATTTTTTGTGTTTGTGTTGTCCAATTTGGTAAAGTGTTGAGTTGTTATTTTTGGCTATGAATGCAGGGAGCATGGAAGGCATGATAATCTTTGGCCCAAAGGCGTGTGTAAGATGCTGAAGGCTTGTGAGCATTGGGTTGAAGGCGCTGGGAAGCTGATGAAGGCGCTGAAGTCTAGGCTTAAAGGCGCGTTCTAGGAGTTTGATTGAAACTATTTTTCTTGGAATTTTCCGTTAAAGGCTATGATTCTCTTGTAATAAAATAGACATTTCGCGATTGCGTATTGTTTACGTTTTGTAACCTCTATATATAGAGGAATTAGTTAACAAGGAGAGGGAGAGGAAGAATTGGAGGAGAACATTCTAGGTTCATAACTGATTTTTGAACTAGAGAGAGAAAGTTTCTCTCTCTAACTTTCTCTCTCTAGGATTTTCTCTCTCTAGAAATTGTTTTCCGTTTTTATTTCCGATCGCGACTTTGTACTGGAGATTACATATTGAACTCAATCAAAGGAGCATTTGACATTTCTCTACACTTTAATCGGTGAAATCTTTCAATTTGATGGAATTGAACTGTTTAATGCTGGAATTTGATGAACATGAGTTGAATATGGAACTTTCTGGCTAATTGTGTGATATCTTAGGGTTCTAAATGGATGAATACATGATTTAGGAGATTTGATGCTATGTAATTGACGTAATTAATAAAGATTGAAGTCGCACTTGAATATTATTACTTGAAATCTGTTTAATTGCATATCTCTACACTGATTTTGAATGGATCGAGCTTCGATTGTGGTCGCTATGCAAAGTTGAGGTTTGATTTACCAATGTTAGTGAAGATGCATGAGATGAGAACTAAAGTGTGATTGTCTGAGTCTTTACACTTGCTTTCTATGATTATTTCATTTCTGAGATTCAGGCCTCGCCATGGGAAGCTTTGATGAATTGAAACATTAGGAAAAGTGTTAAAGAAGCTCTCTGTGTTAATAAACGAAGACATTCAAGCTTAGGTCGGGCCTCGCCATAGGATTTCCTAGGGTTTGCATGTTAAAGTAGTTAGCTTGGAGAGTTGAGACGTTGCAGAGTGAATTCCACCATTCTCAGGGCTCGCCATGGGAGAGGATGGTGCTAGGAAGTACAGGGAGTGGTGTGGTCGCCATGCTAACCACAACTTGATAGGTCTTCTTGAGATTTGCTTGCTAGTTTATTGCAGAGCATAGATTGGCTAGGTCTGTGTTCATCCGATACAAGAATCCTAAGATATCTGTTTTACTTGATTGTTGCTACTTCCTTCCATTTGTTCTTGTTTCCTTTTGTGTTGATATTTTATTCTCTCTCGTGACTTGTTTCTGTGACAAAACTTAGAGCAATTTCTTAAATTCTTGAAATCATCCCCTTCCCTGTGAATACGATCCCTCTCACTACTACTACATTAGTAGTTTTAGGGTAAAATTGAAAAGTACGCGACAAACATTTCAATTTTTGGCGCCGTTGCCGGGGAAGGCACAGTTTCTTTAATTTTGATTTGCTCTGTTTTCTTTTCTTTGTGTAGATTAGTAGTTCCGTTATGTTTTATTTTTGCAAAATTTGTTGATGAGCAAATTCTGCCAATAAGTTTTCTACTCTCCGGCTCTTGATGAGCATATCATCAACGTACACCTCCATATTGCGCCCTATCTGTGCTTCAAAGATGGTATTCATCATTCTCTGATAGGTAGCTCCAGCATTTTTCAGTCCGAATGGCATCTTTTTATGACAATAATCCCATCTCCGGTGATGAACGTAGTCTTCTCAGCGTCGTCCTCGTCCATCAATATTTGATGGTATCCCTTGTAGGCATCCAGGAAACAAAGGACTTCATATCCAGCTATGGCATCGATTTTCTGATCTATAATGGGCTAGGGATAACAATCCTTGGGGCAAGCTTTGTTCAAATCAGAATAATCCACACACATTCTCCATTCTGCCTCAGGTTTTGGGACCATGACTGGGTTGGAAAGCCAAGTAGGGTAATAGACCTCCTTAACTATGTCTGCTATCAATAATTCCTTCACATCTTTCTTTATAATAGTGTTTTTCTCTGGGGCCATGGGCCGTCTTTTTTGTTTGACTGGTATCATGGAGGGGTCGATATTTAACAGGTGTACTGCTATCTTCTGGGACACGCCCTTCATATCTTCGGGCCACCAAGAAAACACGTCTTAGTAAGTCTTCAATAGCTAGACCAGTGCACCTTTCGACCCTTCTGGCAACGAGTCTCTAACTTGCACCACTTTTCCCAGAAAGGTATCACTTATGTCAACCTTTTCTACTTCATCGCTGAGTTGTGGCCGGTTGGCTATTTCTTCATCAGTCAGTCTCATACCAGAACTTACGCAGTTAATCTTCAGCCCTCCCCTTCCTTCTTTCCTTTGCCTTTTAATGCTATCATGTGACATTCCCTAGCCATAGCTTTGTCCCCTCTTATTACTGCTATACCTTCCTCAGTAGGGAACTTCATAACTAAATGGTAAGGCGACCAAATGGCCTTAAGCTGAACTATGGTATGTCGTCCTAAAATGACATTGTAAGGTGAGGCTACATCTAAAACTGCGAAATTTACATAAATAAGTTTGTCTTTAGGAAATTCACCCACTGTAAGCGGTACTGTCAGAATACCAATTGGCTGTTGCACCTTTCCTGAGAACCCTACTAGGTGTGTTTTGCAAGGCTGCAAGCATTCCTTTCCAATTCCCAACTTCTCATAAGCATTTCTGAACATGATGTCTACCCAGCACCCATCGTCGACATATACTCGGTGCACCTCCTTATTCGCAATGATCACTTTGATCAGAAGGGCGTCCATGTGAGGGAAACAATCCGGGACGGCGTCCTCCTCAAAAAAGGTGATGGTTTCATAGGGCTTGAATCTCTTGTGCACGGATTCTTGCTCTAGGATCCTCCTGCACATAGCTTTCCTAGCCGAGTTGGAATCCCCTCCTGCTGGCCCTCCAACTATAGAATGTATGACACCAGTAATCTTCTTATGACCCTCATCAACAGGGGGATTGTTTCCTTCCCTTTTCTTTTTCTCATTTTTATCAAATCGTCCGTACCTCTTTTTAGGCCCTCCTCGTTCTCGTGACTGTCCCCTCCTGACGCCTCGTTGGTATGCAACTTTTACAAACTCTTTAAGGTGCCCATTCTGAATGAGCGCTTCCAGTTCCCCTTTTAGGTCCCGGTAATCTTCAGTGTCATGCCTATGCTATTCGTGGTATCGGCAATACAACTCCTTGTTCAGCTTTTCCTGCAGAGTCAGCATCTTTTGAGGCTGGTGTAACATTCCTTTGTTGGCAAGAATGGCCAAGATATCCGTCTTAGACTTGGTCAATGGTGTGAACCCCTTGTGCTCCTACAGTGGGTCATATCTATTGCTTCTGCTACTGCCACGATTTCCCCCACCCTTAGGAACGGGCATACCCTTTTCTCCTCATCTAGCATATCCTCCTTCCTTCTTCTGGGTGAGGAGTCTATCATTTTCTCTTTTTCTTTGTCAGCCTCCTCTCTTTTAGCACATTTTTCAGCTCGATTCATCAGAGTCTATATGTCTAGCGGCGAATCCGTGACTAATTTCCTATAAAGTTTCCTAGACCATAACCTGTTGATAAAGGCTCCAATCACTACCTCCTCAGACCGACATTGCACTTGTAAACTTTCATCATTAAACCTGTCGATGTATCCTCGCAACGACTCCCCTTCTTCTTGTTTTATGTTCATAAGCTCCGCAGTCGACTTCTTGAATCTTTTTCTTTGTACAAAACGATTTTGAATGTTCTCAGCTAACTGGGATAAGGATGAAACCGACCCTCTCTGCAACCCTTCAAACCACGCTCTGGCCTTTTCCTGGAGGGTCGTTGGGAATGTTTGGCACACAACCGGCTCAGGTGCGGCAGTTAACATCATACTATATTTGAAGCGGTGTAGGTGGTCTTTGGGATCGGTGTCCCCTTTATAAGTCTCTAGCGTAGGAGCTCTGAATCCAGGGGGATGGGAAAGTTTTGTATCTCTTTCACAAAAGGAGAATCTTCACATACCATGGCCGTCCCTCCTACTCCCCAGTAGGGTCTATCATAAGTAAAGTGACCTCCTAACTATGGCCGGGTCAAATCTTCACTCAAATGGTCTCGAGACGTCCTTCCTCTGTCACTTCCCATTTCTACCCCTCTATGTAATCTGGGATGAGACCAGTTTGGGGCTAAGCCTAATCGGTCCGGGACTCTGTCATCCTCCCAATTTTGATATCCACCCTCCTGTCGATACCTCCGTCCCTCTTCTTCTTGTCTTCTCACCTCATCCAGTTCCCTAACCGAAGAGGGCATCTCGTGTCATCTCACCTCTTCCCTCACTTCCCCGGGAGATTTCGCCTCTCTATTCAGTAGTCTCCCTCTCTCTTGCCTTGACTGTGTGAGTGCAGACGATACAGTGATGTTGTCCGCGTCCCGATTCCTCTCCTTCTCCAGTAGGGCCCGTATTTCATCGAGATAGTCCCTCAGAAAAGTTTCCACTTCCAAGGTATCAAACTGCTGAGAGTGTCGAGACCTTCTATCCCTACCGAGTGAGGAACTAGACAGGTGCCTTCCCTCATGTTCCATCATGGGTTGTTTGTCCTTCTGCTGTTCTAACAACCTCTGAGACCGCGTGGTAGTCATAACTTTTGTCCAAGCGTCCCCACAGACGGCGCCAATGATGAAGCCTAGAGATGAGCCTAGCTGAGAAATAAGGGCCAGCCTCCACCAGTAAGTCCCTTAGAGAAGCCTACCTCCAAAGTCCACCAAATGATGTAAATCAGCCCCCATCCAGACGGCCAGGCCTAGAAATCAAAAAGAACTATTAGATATGAACCTTGCTGCGATAATAATTATAAGTACAAATACTCAGTGACCAACCCCTTCTTAATCTTACTTATGAGTTATTTATAGATATTAGGGTACCTTGAGTATGTTGTCTCTAGTCTTCTTTTGCAAGGACAGATTTCTCATAGAACTCATCCCAGCTGTTGATCAGTGGCCCCCAAAGATCCCTTGAGTCTGTTGCCTCTAGACTTTTCTTGCAAGGAAAGGTTTCTCATGGAACTCATCCCAGCCGTTAATTGAGGTTGCCACTTTCATCCCTCATCACCAACCTTACCAAATTGTCCTATCCCTATACAACATGCAGGTACGTTACTGCCTCACTGACACAATTCATGCATACATCTTTCTCTCTTGCTTTTCGTCTGTAAAAATGTAGAAAGTCCCAAAAATTCTTTCTTTTTTTTCTTGTTTTATAATTTATAATAGTAAATAATGATTGGTAAGAACAAAACCATTAATTACAAGGGATGACCAAAGTGATCAGAGACAAAATACAGGAACTTTCGAGCATTTATTCGACACAATTCTGGATTCTTGAACTGGAGCTTTCTTTCTGTGTACCATTGTTAGATAGTTATTGCACACTGCAAACATACAGAAATCATAATTGAAAATTATGGCACACTGCATATATCCACTGAGTGAGATTTTGAATTTTTTTTTTCATTTTCAATATTCTGTTTACCAAAACTTTGGCTTCTTCACTGCCCCAATAGCCCAATTGTAAGCATTGTCATGTTTCTGTTAGATATTTAAGTCAAGCAATTCAATATGCAATTGTTTAAAGTATTACACCCCAAGCATCTAATGTGGAATACACAGCATGCTGCCTCCAACCAGCATATATATAGAGGTACACTAGGGTAAAAACCAGTTAATGGACTCTTGTCCATTCAGGCCAATTACAAAGGCTTATTATTTATTGGGTTTATATTAGAACATATTATTGGATTATATTAAATATCTAACAATCTCCTCCTATGTTCTACATATAGCACAATCCAATAAATAGATAATGTAATGTTCAAAACAATCCAATAAATAGATAATATAATGTTCAAAATAGATGATTGAATCATTCATTGCACAAAAGATTCATTACTCAAAATTATGAATTCTTTAAACACAGTTATGAATTTTAGAAAACAATCTAAACTCAACCAAACACAAACAAAAGTGTTACCAAGATCAAAGTTTTTTTAGAAATCTCTAAACTTCGAACACAAGAGTTTTAGACATACTCTAAACTCAAAACAAAATTGGCAAAGCGTATGTAAGTGGACCAATTATTCAAATAATAATCCCCCACAGTCCGTAGTGCTCCACCTTCTCTCTAAGAACATCTTATCTTCTCCAAATCTTGACCACAAACCCTAGATAATTTCTGCTCTCTTACGCCTCTCGCCTCTCCCTCAAAAACACGACGGGCTCTGGCCCGGAGCCTCTACCGACACCCTTCTCTTCCATATTAACGCTCATCCCACTAGTCGGAGCCACCTCAGGCCGAAGTCATCGAACCCGACCAGTGCTGCACGGATCGACCTCATCCACTCGGCGTTAGGTCGGATCTAGCTGTTCTCTTTCCTTTCACGGATCGCTCTCGCCTATTCATTGCTCGGATCGACTTTCTCTGATTTGCACTGTTCACTGTTCATCCTGTTAATAGCTCAGTCGGACTGTTTCCTGGTCATTCCAGCCGAGCTCAGAAGTGCTGTGAAGACTAGATTACACGCATCTTGCACCTCCATTGCCACAACTTAGCTCCTGTCACAACTCAGTTCCTGTCACTCAGTTGGATTGCCTATCGATCGGACTTTGTGGTGCTGCCTTCATGCCAACACCCGGGCAAACAGCTGCTTTCTTCTATAAGGATGCCCTAAATGGTGCCAATTCCACCATTCAGAGTACAGATAACCGTCCAAATGTGCTGCCTTCAAACAGCCTTCCGATTGCGCCGGATAACAACAAGGTGTCTACCTTATTTTCAGACCAAATCCGTTCTCTAGCCGGCCCTCTTGGTTTCCACAAGGGTGAACCGGCAATTTGCATTTCAGAGGTTGAAGAAGCCACCATAGCTGAACCATTTAAGTACACATTAATAGGTAAATTTGACTGGGAAAGACCGGCAATGGTGATCATTCGCAGAGAAGTTCAAGCTGCAGGTTTTTCTGGGCCTTGTTTTGTTGGATTGATTGATTCATAGCATGTAGTTTTTAGGTTCGAATTGGAAACTGATTTTCAACGAATGTGGCTTAAACAAACGTGGTCTTTTAGAGGTTTCAAAGCGCAAATGTTCAAATGGACAACTGAATTCAGAACTGACATTGAATCTCCAATTGCCCCTGTGTGGATTAATTTCCCTTTGTTGCCGTTACACTGTTTCAACAAACGATTCGTCTAAGTGTAGCAAGGGTTTGTGTTGAAGCTGACCTCACAAAAGCTGCTCCAGAACGTGTTTGGATTGGCAAAGGGGATAAGGGACTGTGGCAAACTATTCAGATAGAGGACAAGCCAAAATATTGCACAAAATGCTACAAGTTAGGACACCTTTATATGGAGTGTGAGCTACCAGAAACATTGGAAAAGAAAAATCAATCACAACAAGTCTGGAGGCAGAAAGAAAGTAGGGCACGGACTCAAGTTCCTCACAAGCCTCCCAATATCAGTTTGGACGGCTCTGATAAAGGAAAATCAGTTGAGACCTCAGTTTATGTAGCATCAACATCTGTGCAACAGCCGATAATGGATTCAGGCACACAAAATGGGGACAAGGGGCCCTCCGGGGTGCAGCAGGACATGAATATCCAAACTGCTCATGTAGTCGATGACAGTAACCTTGCATAGTTTCTAGTGTTGGTTGGTGAGAGTACATTAGCAGCTGAACCAAGTAATCAACATGATGAGGAAAATGAAGGAATTCAGGAACTGGAAACTACTAACAGGGAGGTGGAGCAATCTAGGCTTTCTCAAAAACATGCCCAGATCATTGTACGTGATGGTGGAAATGAGGGGAGCTCAGCTGATCCTCTGCCAAAACTGCAGATGGATCAGAAAGTCTCAATTTTGCAGAAGGACATTGCGATCCTTCACCAAATTGAGGAAATCAGGATACCGATCACTATCGATTTTCAGCATGAACAAGAAGTAGGACCCATAGGTGGTGAATGTGGAAGGGAAGAGCTCCTGGTCAACCAAATGTCCAAGGCCCCTACAACGTCTGATCTTCAAAAGCTCCAGCTCATCACCACTGAATCTGAAACGGACAACCAACTATATGGTGACTATTCGGAGTGGGAGGAGGAAACCGAGAGTGAGGCATACATGGAAACTCTGACCAAGAGTAAACATAAGCCAAGGAAACACAAAACTAATAAGTTGCCATTTCCAACTTCGAGTCGGAAGCTTAGAAGTCATAAGCAAGTGATTGCGTTTGGCTACGAAAGCAGGTAAGTATGTTTGGATAGAAGGTCCCTGATTGCTGGTGTTAATATCAGATTGGCCATTTGAATATTGTTGTTGTGGTTTGCTGGAGTAAGGATGATTTTGGAATTGTTGCTTTGTGTAAGCTTGGAATTGTTGTTGTGGTTTGCAGCCCGGAAAAGGTGACTGGTTAAAGATGTCCCAACTGGAATAATCTGCTTGTGGGATTTTAAATGTCACAAAATCTGTGGGATTTTGGTTTGCTGTGGAATCGTGTACATATGGGGAAATGATGCCCAATTTTTTGGCATTACAATCATGCACTTATCCGACATTGGAATTTGGAAGTTCAATTGCTGTTTTGATAAGGTTGGGTCTGAAACTGAACTTCTGGAAGGTCTACATGAAGAGGGGCAATTTGTATTTTTGGGGTAAAGGATGAAATGTGAATGTGGCATGGTGTGAATGGACTGATTGGTGGCAGTCGCTTAGTGTGGCTCAGGATGCTTAGTGTGGCACAGGATTTTGTGACCTGTTAATTAGTACATAACCTTGTAAAATGCATATAAGTAGGCAGCTAACACTTCTGGTTACACATGTTTAGGAAGTAGTGGAAATAGGGATTGAGTTTTTGATATTCAGACTCTCAATCCAAATTTATAGTTAGGCCTTTGATCTCAAGAGTCCATGTAAAGGAGTTTTATTCCATTTTGGCATGTAATGGAGTAGTACTCCTCTCCAATGGCCTTTATTTTGTAACGGGGTAACGGATATAGCCGGCTCCAATATTTTGCTCAAGGTAATATAAAGTTTCGGTTTAAAAAAAAATAGTCCCCCACAGTCCATAGCTCTAGAGGAATTATCCATCAAGTAGATCATCCTCTTCAGGATTCCAGTTGGAATTAGCTCCTCCATTTCCATCATTTCTTGTAAGTTACCAAATATGTACTTAATCATTTGTGTAACAAAATAAAGTGTCTAGTTCAAGCAGAAGAACTTAGCACAATATCTCAATGATTGAAAATAAATATATCTCAATGTCAAAATGCATCAATACCATATTCCAATAAGCATCAATGTCCAGTTTCTTTATAAGAACAAGACCTAAATAGTTTCTTTTCCAAAAGAACTATTTTCAATATTTCTATGTGGAATGTTACAGCTATCAAGTCCAAATTTAGTTAAGCAGCATTATCGAATATGGAACATCCAGAGTGAGTAAAATCACCTCATCATATGTCGAAATATTATCAAGTGCTTATATTATCTAGCAAAAGAAGATGCAAAAATTCAAAATTAACATGAATGTAGGTTAAGACATATCTATATAGTCTTTAACCCCAGAAATATAGGTTAAGACATATCTATGTAGTCTTTAACCCCATATCCCCCACTTTTTGAAGATTCGAGCTTTATTCAGTCCTTTTGTTAGAGCATCAGCCAGATTATCCTTCGATCTCACATTAACCAAAGTAATAATACCATGTTCTATGAGATACCTCAGCATGGCATGTCTTAGTCTAACATATCTCCTCTTACCATTAAAGAGTAAGTTTTGTACTACTAAAACTGTAGCCTGATTATCACATAACATACTTAAAGGCATAATCTTTAAGCAGGTTAGTGGAATATCCAGGATCAATTCTGTTATCCACTCTGCTTCTCCTCCTGCAGAAGCTAGAGCAGAAAGTTTCGATTCCATAGATGACAAAGCAATACAAGTCTGCATTTTGGATTTCCACACAATTGCTGCACCACCCAGTGTGAAATATAACCACTGGTTGATTTACTATCCCCTAAGGATGAGCACCATGAAGCATCAGAAAATGCTTCCAAAATAGGAGGATGACCACTATAACGTAGAGCATGGTTAGAGGTACCCTTCAAATATCGCATAAGTTGCGTGAGGGCATGCCAATGTTCATGGTCGAGATTACTAGTGAAACGACTCAGCATGCCTACAGAAAAGGCTATGTCTGGTCTAGTGCATGTCATCGCATACATGAGACTACCAATTAATTTAGAATAAGCCAATTGATTCACGCTAGCTCCCTCATTAGGGCTCAGCCATTTATTAGAATCATACGGTGTCTTTACCATGGTATATTCACTGTATCCCCATGTAGAAAGCAGTTTTTCAATGTATAAGCTTGGCTAAAAGTAATACCTTGCTCTGAAAACGTACTTTCATACCAAGAATGGTATTAACCATACCAAGATCAGACATGTTAAATGCGTTTGTTAACTCAATTTTTACGTTACACACTGTAGAATGATCAGAACCAAGCATTAACATATCATCTACGTACAAGCAAATAAGCGCAACTTTAGTTGACATAGAACGATAATAAAGGCATTTATCTGAATAACTGGATCAAAATCCTAAACTCATTACTACCTTGTCAAACTTTTGATGCCACAATTTAGGTGCTTGTTTGAGACCATACAAAGATTTGTTTTACTTACAAACATTCTTCTCGAAACCTTTCATGACAAACCCTTCAGGTTGGTTCATGTAGATCTCTTCAGTCAAATCTCCATTTAGGAAAACTGTCTTTACATCCATTTGATGCACAACATAGTGCTCAATAGATGCCAAAGCAAAAAGAATTCTTATCGTAGTCAAATGACAGACCGGGGAGTAGACATCAAAATAATCTATTTCATATACTTGGGTATAGCCCTTAGCTACTAAAAGTGCTTTATACCGAGCTATAGATCCGTCACAATTAAGTTTCTTTTTTAAAATCCACTTGCAGCCTATAGTCTTAGCCCCTTTCGGCAAATCGACTAGGTCCCAAGTTTGATTTTGTAATAGAGAGCTCATTTCATCGTCAATGGCTTATGTCCATAATAGGGAGTCCCTAGATCTCATCTCTTCATTATAGGTGGATGGATCATTTTCTAAATGGTAAGTGACAAAATCCTTACCAAACCTATTGGGAACTCGTTGTCTTGTAGATACTCTTAAAGGTACAGATTCAGAAGGGATCCAAGTGTCAGAGAAAGTCAATTCAAGTTCAATAATTGTCTCTAAAATGATTTCGATAGTTCCTGGTACTGTCAACCCTTTATCTCGAAGAAATTTGTCTTCAAAGAAAAACAGCATCTCTAGATTCTATAACTACATTGGTTGATAGATCCAAGAACCGATCAGCAGCACTATCCTCTGCACTACCTAGGTACACACAAGTGTTAGTCCTAGGCCCCACCTTAGGTCTTCTAGGGTCTGCTATCCTTACATAAGCAATATAGCGTCTTAAGGGTATCATATTTACAAGAATGTTTATGCCATATCTCATAAGAAGTTGAAGACAAATTAGAGTGCGGCAACCTATTAAGGATATGATTAGCAGTCAAAGCTGCCTTTCCCCAATAACAGGAAGGCATGTCAGTTATCAATAACATAGAGTTTAACATTTCTGTTAACGTCCTGTTCTTACGTTCAGCTATTCCATTTGATTGATGTGAGTAAGGAGCAGTAGTTTCAAGGATTATGCCTTCTGAAGCACAAAATTCCTTGAACCCTGTCAATGTATATTCTCCTCCTCTGTCACTCCTCATCTTTTTTATTTTCAAAGTAAATTAGTTTTCAACACGATTCTTGAAAATTTTAAATTTATCAAAAACTTCATCTTTTGATTTTAACAGATAAATATGACAATATCGAGAAAACCGTCTATAAAGGTGACTAAATACTTTCGACCACCTCTAGTGGGAGAACTTTTAAAGTGACAGAGGTCAGAATGTATTAAGTCAAGAAGTTGTGTACTCTTAGAAACAGGACGAAAATGTCTTATAGTAATTTTAGTTTGAGCACAAACTTCACATCTGTTAAATCTGATCGAAGTATCGAGAGGTATATTATGACTTTTAACTAGTCTAACCATTTTCTTGTTGTTCACATGTCCTAACCGATTATGCAATATTATAGGATCAATTAGAGTTGAACTAACTTGGTTGACCATTTCACTTCTAGTAGTCAATTCATACATACTACCATTCAAGAATGTATAACCAAAATAATGAGAGTTAACAGATAAAGTGACTCTACCACTAGATAAAAATAAATTCATGCCAGCATATTCTAAGTGACTAATAGAAATTAAGTTCTTTTGGATCATAGGAACAACTTTAACATCTTTTAAAGTTAAAAGTTTAACTGAAGAGATGTTGATATTTGCAGTACCAGTGTGAGTCACGATCTCCGTCACCCCACTAGCCACAGCAATAGTTTCATTGGCCTCAGCAACATCATCAAGTAACTTTTTAGTTTGGGAAATATGGCAGGTTGCCCCAGAATCTAACCACCATTCTGAAGAAGTACTGGCCTTTCCATGATTGTCTACCATAGCAACAAAGTTTTGAGGCTCAGTCTTTTGCACCAGCATATGTGCTTCTAATGGTGTCTCAGATTTATCCTTTTTTGGTAGCCTACAATCTGCTACAAAGTGGCCCCATTTCCCACAATTATGGCACTTGCCCTTCTTTTTCTTAAAGATAGGCTTTTTGGCCTGTAATTGTTGAGACTCACTTTTGGGAGATTTGGATTTCTTAGGAAATTTATTGGGATATATTACCGTGTTAGCAGCTGACTGTTGCTGTCTAAACATCTCCAATATATTCCTAACTCGATTCTCATCCTCGATTCTAATGAACTGTTTAAGATCACCCAGTCCCACCTGAACTTTCTTCCTGTACATCTCAGTTTTGAAAGAATGTCATATAGATGGTAATTTATAGATAATGGCACCAACAAGAAAAGGATCACAAATATTGATGTTTTCATTAGTCAATTTAGATCTCAAGTTTTCTAGATCAGTGACTTGAGGAGTGATTTACATAGCTTCCTTGAATTTGAAATCCATGAATTTGTTAACAAGATGTGTTTTTGGCAATTCCTCCTCCTTCTTAAACTGAGTATCTAAATTGTCCCAAACTTCTTTAATAGTTTTAAACTTGCTAAAAACTTCTGCAAGATGGTCTGAAAGACAGGTCAAGAGATAATCTCTGCAGAAGTCGTCATCTTTGTTCCATTGAAATTCATCAACATCCTCAGTAGTATCAGCAAAAGTACTCAAAACAGTATAAAAAATATTTTCATATTTGAAACCAAACTGAGTATTTCGTTTCCAGGATTTAAAATCAGATCCACTAAAAGACTAAAGTTTAACCATTTCAATTGGCATATGATTTTCCATTTTTTTCCTTTTTAAATAAAAATTGGAATGAGTGTACTTGATGAACAGTGCACCACTACAGTGCTGGTACAGTGCCGCTACAGTGTCGACGGTACAGTGCCGCCGCTACAGTACGCTACAATACCAGCCTCTTTTGAACCAGTTAATGGAGATGTTTAGACATATTATTGGATTATATTAAGAGATGTTTAGACAGCATCTTTTGAACCATTCCTAACTCTTGCCCATTCAGGCCCATTACAAAGGTTCATTATTTATTGGGTTTATATTAGAACATATTATTGGATTATATTAAATATCCAACAGTTTCTGCTCACACCAGCCTCTTTTGAACTTGCAAATATAGAAACAAATAAAAAATGGGTATACTACAAGAACCCTCCTATATTTCAATAAATATTTAAAATACCCTAGTATAGTTTAAAATTCAACATTTTACTTCCTTGTAGTTTAGTTTTTTTTTTTAAAAAAATCACAAAATGTATAGATTTGAAATACTTTTTGTTGTATAACTATCTAGTCCAATATATAAGCATATCTTTTATTATTGATTTGAAGTAACTGATACTGTCTTTTTTTTAAATAAAATAATTCGATTTTTTCATTATTACAAAAAAAAACAACCGAAAAGTAATTTGGAAGCTTTTAAACCATAAGAAATTAACTTCAAAATTTCTTTTTTTGTTATTTACCCATAAAAAATAGATCAAGGGCTGCAAAAGTTTTTGGTAGTTAACTCGTTACAAGCAATTCTGCTTCTAAGCTTTAGTATATAAAGGTTGGTTGCTGATATTATCAGAGCAATAAATTATACATCTTTCAAATTTACCCTTAATAAACCAATTATTTTATCTTTTCTCCATTTATCATTACAACTTATCTTTATCTTCTTTCCACCTTATCATTAAAACTTATCAATTCTTTATAATATCTTCTCGTAACTTCTGTTTTCTTCTCATTTACACTGATTTTTCTCCCAATTTTTTATTAAAATAACATTTGTTTTTACCCTCAAATTATAAGAAAAAAATTATATAAAAATAATATGACACTTATTTCTATTAATAACTTTTATTGTTCTTTCAATTAAATTAAATATTTACCAATATATATATCAAAAAACTTAGACTCCATTTGTTTACCACTGTTTCAGTGTTTTATTTTACAAATTCAATTTTATTTATTTGTGTTGTACATTTTTTCTATCAAATTTGTAAAACAAAAAAAAATAATGTTACAGTAATTATTTTTGCTATAATGTTTTTTATATTTGTATAAATAAATTATTAAATTTAAATTAACTTTTAGATTTTTAATAATAAAAAATTCTTCCTAAGACATATTTTTACCAAAATAAACTCATTAAATATTAATTCAAATTTGAATTTTAAATTTTAAATTTTAATAATAAAAAATTCTTTCTGGCTTAATTATATTATGAGCAAATTAATATTTCAAAATGTTAATAGATCACAAGGAAAATAATTGCTCAGAGTAAAAATAGAAGTAAATATATGCATCTAAATTTTAAAGTAAAATTTGTTGCCTTTTTATTATTTAAAATTTATTAATTAAATTGTAGCATGAAAAAAATACATGAAATTGAGATTTCTATTATAGATATAGTGGTGGTGTCTTCCTTTTAAGTTTTAAGTTATTTAAATTATTTTGATAAAGTATTAGTATGAGCAGTGTTATTAGAAACAAAAATAATAATTTATAGCTGCCATATGTTTATGTATTAGGATTTTAACAAAAAAATATAACTCGCTTTGGATAGAGTATTTTTTTAGTTTTATAGTAGATTTTTTTTCTTTAGATTTGTTATAAGAAATACATATTTTGGAGCTGTTTGGATTGATGAGTTTGTTTTGGTGGTCATTTATATTCGATAATTTTTAATTAATAAAATTTAAAATTTAAATTTGGGTTCATATTTTATGAGTTTATTTCGGTATAAAAATGTCTTAGGAAGAATTTTTTATTGTTAAAAATTTAAAAGTCAATTTTAAATTTAATAATTTATTTATAAAAATATAAAAAATGTTGTAGCAAAAATAATTAATATAATATTAATTTTTTATTTTAAAACTTTTAATAGAAAAAATGGACAAAACAAATAAATCAAATTGAATTTGTGAAATAAAACACTAAAACAAAGGTAAACAAATAGAACCTAAATTTTTTGAAGTACATATTGGTAAATATTTTATAATTTAATTGAAAGAAAAATAAAAGCTATTAATAGAAATAATTGTCATATTATTTTATATAATTTCTTTCTTATAATTTGAGAGTGAAAATAAATGTTAGGAAAGTAGAAGTTACGAGAAGATGTTATAAGTTATAATGATAAGGTAGAAAGAAAATAAAGATAATTTGTAATGATAAATAGAGAAAAGATAAAAGAGTTTATTGATCAAAGATAAATTTGAAAGATGCGTAATTTATTACTTTGGAAGCTAATTGTTGCTTTGGCAATAACATCAGCCATAAAGGTTGCATGAGTTCGGATGCAACTAGGGGTGTAATCGAGTCAAGCCGAGCTCGAGTACATCCCTAATCGAGCTACTTGAATTCGTTAGGGGTGGTATTCGAACTCGAGCTCGAGCTCGATCGAGCACCCTTTTTTGAGCTCAAGCTCGAGCTCAGCTTTGAGTACCGAGTATCGAGCTCAATTTTTTATTACTTTTTTAATTATTTAGTTTTTAAAATATTTTTATAAAAAAAATTATAGGATGTATTTGTAATTTTTCAAAATTAGTATGGTAAAATAATAATTTATTATAAAATTAAGGACCAAAATATAAATATAAGTTGCTTAAATTAGAATTTATTAAATATTAGGGACTAAAATATAAATATAAGAATAAAAATAAAAAAAAACCTACTCGAGTAGCTCGACTCAAGCTCAAGCCCATATAATCTGAGATCGAGCTCGACTCGAGTTCAAACTTGAGCTGTTCGAACTCAACTCGAGCTCGGTCTGGTTCGTTTACCAGCCCTAGTTACAACTCTTTCGGCCTATATATTTTCAGTAGTATATAACTGCCCCTTGAAGCAAAAAGATTGATGGAGTTCTCTCTCAATTCTCATCCCGATGCTTAATTTATAATAATTATTGAAAGAATTTTCTCAAGAGTGATATCATTAAATATGAGTAATTGGAATTACCTTATCTTTTTTTTGGAATGAGATTATTACACATGAGACTCAGTGGACTTTTTGCTTTTGGTTTATTTATTAGTTACACCTTTTATATATCATTAATTGCCTACTCTTTCTAAATTTGGTGAAAATATTTCAATAGTCCTCTAACTTACTCTAACACATAAAAAATGACAACAATAAAATTTGTACATATATATAATTACATAACATCCACAAGTACTAACCAAAAACTTGTACATATGAACTTGCTAAATTGAGCACGTGGTTGACAGACAGTCCTTTGTAAAATATTAATTTTTTTATAATTTTTTATTTTAATGAAAACTAGAGCAATTACCCCTTCAAAAGGGGAAGGCAGCCACAGAATTGAATGGGTTGCATTTTGGAAAAATGATCTTTGTGTAAACCCTATATCAAAACCCTATATAGTAGCAAACTTAATAGACTAGAGTAGACTCTAAAACAAATGAAAACTTGAAACTGATAAATTTGGACAAAAATGGATTGGCTATATTTTTCTTGGAAACAATCGTTTTGTGATTAATATTTTTCCTCTCAGTCTTTGTATCGACCTATAGGTTTAGACAATTTTGCTTTGTTTTGATAATCTTCATATGAATTCCTTTTATAGAACAACACTGGTATATACTTTCTCTGATTCAATATAAATGACGTTTGCAGTAGTGGTAGATTTAGAAATTATGGTTTGAAGCGGGAGCGAAATTATATTAGTAATATTGATAGAAGTTCTATTTTAATTTTCGAGAAGTGCGAAATCCTAATGTTCTTAAAAATCTAATTGAAAATGTTTAAGCATCACCCTCTCCGGAGATCTGCCATTGGTTTTAGATGTTTTGTTAAAACAAAACAAATGTCATTTGACCATAATAAGCAAGTTACTTACAATTTACCCTTACATTATGAAATAATTAAGAGAAAAAATTTACCAGTTTACAAGATTCCAGCTAAAATTTGTTACTGATTATTGATAATAATCAACATTAATTAGGAGCTTTTTTAGTCATTTTAAGTATTCCTTAATAAGTATGAAAATCTTCCAAATGGCACTAATATTGAATCGAGTATAAAAGAATTATTTAAGGTAGCATTGACAAAGTTGGGACAGTAACAGCATAACTCTTGATCTCAAAACTTGTACGAATGTTTATGAGATTATTGCAGATTGAAGCTCTTTGATGACTATGAGTGACAATAGTAACACACAATTGTCTAATGGTTTATGGGTTTTGTATTTTCGTACTGTGCAAACTTTTTATTCAGTCTCTCATAATGCTATAGAGTTTGAATTGTGCCAATATATAGCATGGTTTTAGGTATCTTTTACAAGGTAATCGAACCACAACGCCACAGTTTGATTGATATTTTGAATAGGTTTTTAATAAAACATGATTGAGTTATCATATGATTTGGTTTAGATTTTTCATTAACACAAACTCAAAACACTTTATAGTAGTACTGTTGTAGTACACTCATCATTCTCAAACTGCTCATGGGCTTTGCAGTTTTTAATATTTTTTTCTTGATGCATGGTTTAGTTTCTACATAAGAATTTGGTTCTTTTTTAGGACAACTCCTCAAAATTTTAAAAGATTTTCCTTTCCTGTCTTATATATTTTTGCATTGCAGCAACATAATCAATTAGTGGAACGATTCGCCGGACACAGTATTGCCCATCATTAAGAAACTTTTGAATGCTGGACAACGAATTTGGGCGTTCAGGTAAGTCATTGCTTCAATCCTCTCTCATTTATATTATTGTTCCAATTGTTTAAAGTATTGTCTTATCCTATTGTTTATAAATTTTTGAATAATTTGGTTCCTCCAAAATTGAGTTTCAAACATAGCTTGCCACTTTCTTTAATTGAGTAAAAGACACTTACCATCGAAAACTATGGCACAATGAGTTTTCTTTGTATAGAGTGAATCAAAATATCAAGGGAAAAATATAATTTTGATATCCAAAGTTTTAAGGTGACACTTTTTTATTTTTTATGATTTTGGACTATGTAATCTGATTATCAAGATTTTAATTATTTGTGCACAATATGTATGATAATTGGTGAATTTTTTTATTGATTGATAGTGGTTACATTTTTACCAGTTTTTAAAGAAATTTTCTTTTTTCTATTATATAAAAATGAAGATTTTTTTTATTAAAGAAAATGCTAGGAGTATCACTGGCGAACATATCTTAAACAAGTGATAACTTCTATAATCAAGAAAAAAACCTGTCAATTATTTTATATTGATCAAAAATTGAAACTTTGAAAATATTGAGTTGTCTAAAATAATTAAAAATCAAAAGTATCACTACCTTAAACTTTTGGATCAAAATTATATTTTTTCCAAATATCAAATGTGACAAGTTTTTTTTACATAGAGTGCATCAAAATATCAAATCTAAAGTATATATGAAATTCCAACATCACAATCTAACAACTTAAATTCTTTTTGGTGATATCTTGCTTTCACAATTAGTATCATAAAATTCGGTATAAGAGGTTGCAACATTAACCCCAAATTTTGTTAATCCCAAATTTTATTAATGACGTTAAACATTACAAGCACGATCAAATTGCATGATCTAAAGATATACATCAAATAACATTATGCCTTAGTACATTTCCTAATTAAGCAATAATGGTACCGGCCGATATCCTAATCTATCAACTCGACTTGTATCTCTTGCCATTAGACAATTCATGTTCCGATTAAAAATCCTATTTGATTCCGCTAGCATGGCACATTTAGCAATATTATTAGTACATATATACTCTTTTTCTTTTGTCCTTAAAAAAAATATTATTAGGACATCATTTGCTCTAACAATGCTTGAAATATATTCCAGTGGAGATACAGGGGAAGAGTACCAGTAACATCATCAAGGTACAGCATCAATGAAATGGGATTAAAAATAAAGGATGGAGGGCATGGTTTCATAATCAATAAGTTGGAGGTTGGGTTGAGACGTATGAAGAGGGTGTTTTCACTTTCATTACGGTTAAAGGCGCTGGTCACCAAGTCCCAATGTTTGCGCCTGGACAGTCCCTTTCTCTCTTCTCCCATTTCCTTTCAGGCACCCCTTTGCCATCTTCTCGTTAGTAAATTAAATTGGTCAATTAAAATTGAAATTAATTTCAATGTTGTCCATTAATATCAACTTCAAACTCGTGTGGATAATTTGTATTAATTACTAGTATTTATTAGAGATTTTTTTGCATTACTTCCTTTTTTTGAAGTCAAATATAAAATCAAAATCTTGAGTCGCGTCGCTTTGCTGCCATGAGATTAAAAAAAATGTCTTCCATACTTTTCTGAAAAAAAAAATTCATCACTTATATTTAAAATGATGCAATCTCGTTACTAAATTGATTTTATTATCTAATTACCTCTATTTCTTTAGCGAGAAATATATATATATATGTGTGTGTGAAATGGTTAGATGATATGCACGGGTAACTTTTCTGTTAAGAACTTACATAGAATTGAATAGACGGATGAATTTGACATAATTTTTTAATGTGAGTGACAAAAAGTAAAATTGTATTATATTAAATATGGGTGATGAAAAAAATCTTCCAACAAATGTAAATTTTGCAATTTTCAAAACCAACAATAAATGATCATCTTCGACTTCTAAAAATATTATTCACTACCACTATTAATGATTTAATAGATCTTTATAAACCACCAATAGATGAACATCTTTTTCATATAAAATGTAAATATCATATTTTAAATTTATACCTGCAGGATGGTTTGAAATTACTTGAAACTTCTCCAGAACTATTAAAAGGGCGATTTCTTATTTCTTGACCTTTATTAATTAAAGAATGGTCAAGATTTTGTATTTCAAATGGGATTTTTTTTTAAAAAAAATTAAGAGATGTTCCAAATTAGTGAAACTCAACATATGAGTTACTCAATTAACAAATGTTAGGTCTAAGGCAGGTTAAAAGAGAGGAAGTAAGAAAGGGTGAATTAAGTTATTCAATTAAAATTTGGCTAATCAACAATTAAGAATGAACAAGTCAACCCCAAATAAAAAATGTTTAGTGTAAGAAGAGTGCACTAAAAATTAATCACTTTAACAATTTAAGTGAAATCAATTGTGTCAATTGCTTAACAGGTAATATTAATCTAGTGCAAGCGTACAAGTGATTGTGAATGATGAGTAAAACCTATTCTTCAATTCAATAGACGAGAAATCAAAACAGTGCGAGTATGGAAGCTAAGAAAAACATGACACAAAAATAGACACAATATTGGTTCAAATCTCTTATTGAAGACTCTACATCCGCTACCCAATCATCAAGTTTAATTAGGATTTTAACAATTCACTATATATCTAGAATCTCTTTATAATGTGCGATTCAAACACAAATTTTACACAATACAATGAAGGCAAAATTAACCCAATAACAACTCACAGTTATAAGAAGAATTTTTACTCTTTATCGAAGTGAAACCTTTTCAATTTTACCAAGTTTGAATACAACAGTTGAATGCATTCTTCAAGAATCAAGGGTGTATGAAAAATATTAATAATCACTTAACTCTATCCAACAATGAATGTTTACAATAAATGAAGGTTATCTCAAAAGTGGAAGTAGATAACTAATTAGAAGCTCAAATGATCTTGTTGGAGGAGAAAACTATTCTTAGCACTTGAAATGTTCTTTTGGAGAGTTTTTCTTCAAAATTACAGCTCAAGGATTGTGTATATGATTTTTCAACGGATTAATTCAATATATATGAGCCAAAAATATTCTGAAATCGGCAAAAGGATCTAATGTTAAAAAACTATTCGCTATTCAAAAAATAATTAGGTTTGAACGATATCTTTCAGGTTTTGGATGTCGAGTCCATTGTAAAAAACCTAATTTTTAAATCACAATGATTCCAAACGGCCGACACTTTTAGGGATTGTTTGAATATAAATTCCAGGAAAATATAAATAGTTTTTCAAAGAAAAAAATTCAGACGGCCAAACTTTACTTCATTAGTCCGAATTGAAAAAGTCTAAAAAATTCAAACTCAATTTTGGACAACCTAAACCCGTATGAGTTGTCCGAATGTAAGTTTCATGGAACTTTTGAAAATTATTTCAACACAGATTTGGAGGGCTAAAACCCTTAAGGGTAGTCCAAATGTAAAATTTTCATATGATGAATCTAGTATAGGATCCTTTCTGAAACACGAGTTGTAATTCAATTGGCAGACAAATCATTGGCATATCCACTTGGTGTTCTTAAAACTGCGCTCGTTAAAGTGAATGAATTCATATATCCTGCCGGTTTTTATATTCTTGACACAGGAAAAAATTATGACAAAAAATATGCAATTTTATTGTTAGGGAGACCATTTTTAAAGACTGTGAAAGCCCAAATTAATATGGTGAAAGGAACCCTAACTTGTGAATTCAACGGGGAGTTTATGACCTTTAATATTTATGATGCTATGAAACATCTCCTTGACTTTGAAAATTGTAATATTGTTGATGTTTTTGAGCCATTTGTCCAAGATCATTTTGAGATGAATTTTATGCAGGATAAATTAGAGTTAGCAATCACAACAAGTTTGATAGATGTTGAGGCAAAAGAATTGCAAAATGATGAACTACGAGATGCCATTATATCACTTTATTCTTTAGAAGAATTTTCTAATAATTCTGAGTTCTCCCGTTTGGTCAAACAAAACACAACTAACAAACTTTTGCCTTCTCTTTTGCAAGCACCCGTATTGGAATTGAAGGTTCTACCTGAACATTTGAAATATGTGTTTTTAGGTGAAAAAGAAACATTGCCTGTTATTCTTAATAAAAATCTCAATTAGAATCAGGAAGATAGATTGATCAGATTATTGAGAAAATATAAAGTGGCAATACGGTGGACTTTGGCAGATATAAAAGGGGTAAGTCCAAGTGTTTGCATGCATAGAATTATTCTTGAACCAGGTTCTAAACTGGTAAGGAATCCACAAAGGAAATTAAATCCATTATGAAAGAAGTGGTGCTTAAAGAAATATTAAAACTTCTTGAATTGGGAATAATATTTCCTATTTCTAATAGCAAATGGGTGAGTCCAGTACATGTAGTACCAAAAAAATTTGGATTCGAATTGGTAAGAAATGAAAAAAATGAACTATTTTCCTATGTGTCTCCAAACCGGATGGCAAATGTGTATAGATTTTAGAAAATTAAATTCTGATACGAGAAAATATCATTTTCCTTTGCCATTTCTAGATCAAATGCTTGAACGACTGGCGGGTAAATTATTTTTCTGTTTTCTTGATGGATATAGTGGTTATTTTCAAATTTTCGTAGCACAAAAAAATCAGGAAAAAACCACTTTTACTTGCCCATTTGGAACGTTTGTGTATAGAAGTGTGCCTTTTGGTTTGTGCAGTGCTCCAAGAACTTTTCAGCAATGTATGATAAGTATATTTTAGATTTAATAAAACATTGCATCAAAATTTTTATGGATGATTTTACTGTATATGAAAATTCTTTTTATGACTGCCTTGAAAATCTTGATAAAGTGTTGCATCGATGTGTTGAAAAACATTTGGTTTTAAATTATGAAAAATGCCACTTTATGGTTAGAGAAGGAATTGTCCTTGGACATGTAGTTTCTGAAAAAGGGACTTCAAGTTGATAAAGCTAAGATTAATTTAATTTCTCAATTACCTTATCCATCTAACGTTAGGAAAATTCTTGGTTTTTTGAGACATGCAGGTTTTTACAGGAGGTTCATCAAAGATTTTGCAAAAATAGCACAACCCCTAACGCGTTTATTGCAGTATGATGTTCCTTTTGATCTAACAGATGAGAGGAAGTTAGCTATTGATATATTGAAGGATAAATTGGTAACATCCCCTATCATTTAACCACCTCGTTGGGAATTACCATTTGAGCTAATGTGTGATGCAAGCGATTACGCAGTAGGAGCTGTGCTTGGTCAAAAAGATGGAAAAGAGAGCCATGTGATTTATTATGCATCAAAAAATCTAAATCAAACTCAATGCAATTATACTACAACCGAAAAAGAATTATTAGCTATAGTATTTGCATTTGAGAAATTTAGATCATATTTACTTGGCTCTAAAATTATTGTTTATACTGACCATGCTGCTTTGAAGTATTTGTTACAAAAGAAAGAATCAAAGCCTCGACTAATTAGGTGGATTTTGTTCTTACAGGAATTTGACTGGGAGATTAAGAATAAAAGAGGAGCAGAAAACAATGTGGCGGATCATTTGATTAGATTGGTTCGAGAAGAAGACCATTTGGCCATACAAGAGACCTTTCCAGATGAGCATCTTTTGACCCTTACTAGTAATATTGGTAAGGAACTTTGGTAAGCGGACATGGTAAATTATTTGATATGTAAAACATTTCCTAAAGGACTATCCCATGCACAATGAATGAAAATTAAAAATGATTCCAAATATTTTTTGTGGGATGAACCTTATCTGTGGAAAATATGTTCGGATCAAATAATTAGAAGGTGCATCTCTGAAAGTGAAATTAATGAAATTTTGAATCATTGTCATATGTATGCATGTGGTGGATATTTTGGTCCAAAACAAACGGCTAGAAAAATACTAGATAGTGGTTTCTTTTGGAATACACTATTTAGAGATGCGTATTTATTTTGTAAAAGTTGCGAGAAATGTCAAAAAATGGGAAATAGAACAAACAAAGATGAAATGCCCCAAATGCCGATAATTGTTTGTGAAATTTTTATGTATGGGGTATGGATTTTATAGGCCCATTTCCTAGTTCATTTGGCAACTTGCATATTTTACTTGCTGTAGATTATGTATCAAAACGGGTGGAAGCCAAAGCCACCAGGACTAATGATTCTAAAATTGTTGCAGGGTTTTTAAACTCTAACATTTTTAGCAGATTTGTAGTACCACGAGCTATCATAAGTGATCAGGGAACTCATTTTTGCAATCGCATGATTGAAGCTTTAATGAAGAAATATGGAGTACACCACCGTTTGGCCACACCATACCATCCACAATCAAATGGCCAATTGGAAGTCTCTAATTGTGAGATTAAGCAAATTTTGGAAAAAAAACCGTTAATGCCTCTCGAAAGGATTGGAGTTGAAAGGTTGAAGTCGTATGCCTCAATTTTAACCCTAAACTAATGTAGCAGAAGTGAGCAGGGTATCGTGTCCACAGGGAAGGGGATGGTTTCCAGAATTTAGTATTTGTTCCGAGTTTGTCACAAAAAAGAGATAATAAGAAATTTAGTACTAACTATTCAAAACAGAGAACTAAGAAATAATGCAAGAGACAAGAACAACAAGTGTTGTGTGAAATCAAGTAAGAAAATCGATGTCCTAGGGTTTAGGTGCCGGATGATTGCACTAACAGACTACTCGAATGCAATGCAATTGCCTCATAGGATAAACAGAGAGGAGGTAAAATTGCCTAGGAACATAGGATACCATCAGCATGGCGACCGCATGTCATCCTACACTCCCTGTCACCACTCTTTCCCCTGGCGAGGCCTAAGAGTGATGGTTGAAACCCGCAACACCTCAACTACCCAAAACTAGCTACTCTAGCATGAGAATCCTGAGGTTTTCCCATGGCGAGGCCTAACCTAGGTTCATTTGTCTTCACTAGCCTTAGGAAGTCTCCCCTCACTCTATTCTAATGACTCAATGAACTTCCACTGGCATGGCGACCGCATCTCGGTTCATGAACAAGCAAAACAAGTGAGAAGACTCAATTCTCATACTTTAAGACCTTATTTCATGCCATTGTCACTCATATTGGTGAACCGAGCCTCAACTTAGCATGGCGACCACAATCAAGGTTCAATTCATTCAACGAAAGTTCGAAAGTTATGAAACTTAACATATTTCATGCATCAAGAACAAGTATGAATTCATTCTTTAGTAATTGCGTCAATTGCATAGCATTTCCATCGTCTAATTACTCAATCATCCGCTCTAAACCCTAGTACATCATCAATTTAGCCACGAAACTTCATTCTCATATCACGATCTTCACATTCACGTTTAAGGCAATTCATTTTTGTATAAATTGGAAGAATTTACCAGCAAATGTGTAAGAATTGTCAAAAGCTCCGTTAACTGAGAATGAGAATTCCGTGCTCAGTTCAAAAGTACAATCGAAATCACGATCGCAGAAGAAATGGAAGAGAGAAAATCTAGAGAGAGAAAGAATTTCTAGTGAGAGAAAGCTCCCGCTCTCCAAAATCAAAAATCTGTTAACTATCTAGAATGATCTATCTCCTAATCTATGACTAAATCCTCTATTTAAAGAGGTTACAATACGTAATAATACGCAAACGTCAAATGACCAAGATATTACAAAAATGCCACTGTAATCAATTTGTACAGAAGAACAACTCGGTTAATGTAGCACTCCACGCCTTCAAGCCTTGAATGATCACGTCAATATGCATATCTGCACCAAAAGAACAAAATCCACACTTAGAAAATTTTACAAAACCAACACAAACACAAAAAATACGCAACCTATATATGCACAAAACGGCGAGACCTCGACGTAAGGTCTCTCCACTTCCTGTGCAAGTGTGCGAAAGTGTTGTGGAGTAAGAGTGTGAAGTGAAGTATAAGTGTGCATGAAAGAATGAATGAAGAACAAGAAGATCACACAAAAGGACATGCAAGAGTATTCACAACCAAAGTATGTAATGCACATCCAAGAGTCTTACAATGAAATGTATGTGCTATGACTTGCATTTGATTTGTACTAGAGTACTAAGAGGTAACATGAATGAATGCAATTGAAGTTTAAAGAAGAGTAGCGATGAAATGTTATGAAGATGAGTGTGAGAGTAACATGATGGAACTAAGTGAGAGTGGAAATGAAGCATGTCTTAGCAACTACGGCATCCACTCTTCACTTGTGAAATGGAAAATGTAATGCATGTAAAAGCATTCTCAAAACATGAAATGCAAAAATGTATGCTTTCATGAAGCTGCAAATGTTATGAAGAAAACAATAAAACATGAGCTCACAACATGCATGAACAATTGTATCAAGACTAAGCAAAATGTGTACAAAGCATGAGTGGAATTTGTGTGTGTGGAATGTGAGAGCTCGCCGCACATCCATGTGGCGAGGTGAGTGATCTCATCGCACATCCATACGACGAGGTGAGTGGTCTCGCAAGAGCTCACCGCACATTCATGCTGCGAGGTGAGCATGTGCAAGGGATCGTCGCATGCATCATGCGACGAGGTGCATGTGTGCAAGAGCTCGTCGCACATCGTACGGCGAGGTGTGTGCGATGGTGCGAGAGCTCGCTGCATGTCTATGCAGCGAGGTGTGGGCGAGAGCTTGAGCTCGTCACATGTACATGCGACGAGGTGTACAAGTGTGTGCTGCGAGGTGAGTGCTCGTGTGCGGCGAGGTGAGTGCTTTTATCTAGCATTCTTCACACCAAACTCCCACAGAGATCATGATGAAAACTCCAAACATTACTTCCATTCCACAGATATATAAACCACACACACTTCATCACATTGCTTCTAGCAACAATCACCTCATCGAATTACATGACCAAAACATCTTTCCACACATACTTCAACATAACAAGTAGATTTTTGCTCAAAACATGCTTCATAACATTCTTAACTCCTTTACTCATTTCAACATTAATGCTGCACAAAATGCACTCAAACATACAAAAGTCAAGTAAAAAATAATACAATTACGTCAGTATAAAACTTACTTATCAATTTCTCCCACACTTGAACTTTTGCTTGCCTTCAAGCAAAATTTACACTTCACATATGTTAATCACTCTTGCACTAGACCTTGCTCCCCTGTCCAACACGTTCTCCTCTGAGTTCATCAAAATATTTTTCACACAACAGGTTCTTGACTCCAAACTATTAAATTTCAGCACAAATTATCAACCAAGGCACGATGAATAAAGACCAAATGTCATGCGTGCAAGTGTGTGCTGAGGAATGCTTGTCCACCTATCCTTCTTGCATGCATTCCCCCTTTGTTTCAAGAACATCTCATTGCATAAACAATCACCTTATCCACACACAAAAACTCCTAACACGCAAGATCAATGGTCACACATTGGTGTTTCTATTTATTAATATCATTTCCTTTTGCACTTTGGTGCATTCACTTATCACACGCATTGGTGTTTTTGCCTGGGTCTTGTGGCTCTTTTTTCCCACTTTTCCGCCTGGGTTTTATGGCTAATTTTTCCCAATTAAGCTTGCCAAGAGTATTTTGGCTTTTTATTCCCAATTTCCAAAGGTTTTTTCTCCATATCCTTTCCTGTGTGACTAACAGTTCCTCTATGTCTTTAAGGGACTATATATACAAAAGCATCCAAAACACCGAAGTCATGCATATCAACAAGAACAACTTGAACCAGATTTCTCCTATGTCAAAGAGTGATTTTGCATGGCATATCTATCTTACTTTAACATGATGCCTTGGCCAACAAAATATACCAATTTTTCCAATTTCGGAGTCAAAACAGAAAAAATTTCACATGCAATATAAAGATGGAAATTGATGAACTACAAATTTGAACTTAGCCAACAAGAGAACCATGTCATAATACAAAGTGACTCTCCATTAAACACACTCTACTTCCCTCACACTACTCTTGACACATTTAACTCACATTCTATACATTTATTCAAACACTCACATTCAAGACTCAACTCTAACAGCAATAAAACACATTAAAACATTCTACACTCTCGACTCCGAATTCCATGCTTCTTCAACACTAATCAACAAAGCAAACTTCATAGAACTTCAACAAATCATAGCATACTTCAAAGACTTGCAACAAACTTCAAACACCATAACTCAAAACAACTCCACAGCGCAGCACAGCTTCCAAGTTCAAAACAACTTCAACATATCAGGGTAACTTTTAAGAATGAGACCCATCATCAACACATGGCAATCATATGAAAAAAAATTCAGCAAGGCACAACAATCGAAACAGCAACATGAAAACAGCTTCCACAAATGATGGTGAACAAGGATATTCATCTCGAAGCAACTTCATAACAACAACAAAACACTCCACGACAACACATAACAACACCCAAATCTCAACATCACACCCCCCCACACTTGAATCACACATTGTCCTCAATGTAAAAGATTAAGAAAGATGAGCTCCCTGAAAAAACGAAGAAGGGGCAGATGAAGCCGGAGAAGAGAATGATGCTGTAGTAGAGAATGAAGGTCCACTGAAAGGCTGCGCTACCCAATGAAAAGGACCAACAGTTGATCCGTGAAGAGACTGCCCTGTACCAAACATTGGAATCCTTGTCGCTGGCATGAACTCAGGATCCACTCTAAAAGTAGGAGTGGGAGGCATCGAAGGGATATGACCAAATGTTGGCAATGGATTGAGCGAAGACACTGCGAGAACCCCCGGTGGAAGCTCATGAATGGCACCACTGATAACATCTCTCGTCAGATTAGGAATACGGTATCTAGCCAACTGCATAGAAGTTGGTGTCGATTTTAGAAGCCCAGAATCAGAATGGTAATACACGGCCATTTTGTTGCAGTTCTCTAACTCCATCTGCATCTTCAGTTGTCTATGATACAAAACCTCAAACTATTGCTGCGTGATAGAAGAAATATCATCGAACTTGGTTATCATATTAGAAGAATGGGAGGTCCAATCCTGATGCAAATCATTCATTAGCTCATGCATCCCATCCATCCTTTCATCCAGTTGTTGGAAACGAGTATCCACAGCATGCTGAAATTCTTGGAGTACCCCGTGAAAAGTATGAAAATCATAAGGTTGTTGTGCTTCACTTGTTCCATCTGCTGAAAGGCCAGCATCATCCCGAGGTTCTGTAGTTCCCGCTATCTGTGCTTGTCGCATCTCCTTTTCGATGCACAGATATTTCAAATACAATTGTGTACCAATCGGCCCTGGATTCCTGCGCCAATCACCTGCTTCACTATCAACCCCCTAAGCAGCACAAATTTCTTCAATCAAAACCGGAAAATAAAGGGCTGCATTATTAGCATTAATGCCAGCTTTTAGGCTGGAGAGAATAATCCGACCCGCATCTATTGACCTCTGCCCTCGAATTGCTGATATCAGATATAACTGTTTGCGTGACACTTCAATTGTTTGTGAACTTGGCATCAAACGAGACACATTAGCCATATCTTAACATCACTCTTTAACCACTCATTACGGATATGCTTATGATTTCCCTTCGTGTTGAGTACCCATTTCGCTCCTGATAAAGCAAGCTCCTCCAATAAGGCACTGTCCGACTCATCATCCTTTGGAAATTGCAAAGGATCCTTGGGAGAACTAGGAGTGCCGAGATGAATATTGATAATCTCACTTGTGAAATGTACCTGTTTCCCTCTCACGTAAAAAGCGCCAGTGGAATCTGGAAATTTGGCATTGGCATAGAATTCTCTAGCAAGACTAGCATTACAAAAATCCGGTGCACCAATTAGCTTTTGGTCAAAACAATAAAACTCCATCAATTTCTGAAACGGTCCTTTCTCCACAGCAAATGCCCTTTCGAGGTGTAGTATCTTCATACCCATTCCTTGTTCCCAACGTTTCTGCGCTGCACTATTAATGAACAAATATGGTTCTGAAGACCCCTTCCTTTTCTTCGAAGTGGGTGCCTACAAAGTATACTCTGAAGGTCCTTCAAAAAGTGGAAAATCCTCCTCTGGACAATAGTCAGAATCGGAATCCTCAAGAGGCTTCTGTGCCTTGCCTTTTCCCTTCTTAGAAGTAGTTTCTTTCTGTAGAGTAGAATCCTTTTTAGGAGACATAACTGCCATCAATAACCAAAAAGAATTAAGCTTCTCCGTGATCATCTTAGACAAATTTATCAAGTATACTCCAAGAACCAGAACGACAAGACCAAATTCAAGATACTAATCGTACACAAGAATGATTATCGGGTTTCAACTATGAGTATAATGTCAAACACTGAAATTGAGACATGATACCACAACACCCAATGTGCACAAGTAAAGCACATAAAATGTAGCTCTTCATCAAAGCTCTTCATAGTAACTTGAATCACCTCATACAATACAAATTTGAACAAATTCAACTCATACAAATGACTCATGACAAAACATACCCAATTGCTCAAAATGAAATTTCAATTTCACAATCATCAACAAGACAGAGAAAATAACATGCAAATTAGGGAGAATTAGTCAAAACTTAAAGAATCAAAGTTGTAGAGCAAGATCTTAGCTGAATTTAGGGACCAGAATCACCCAATTTGGACTACAAATGAGCTAATTATGCACAAAATACCGAGAGGTATCAACTAGGAAGATTCAGCAATTTGTCATACAACCAATTTCAACATACACGTCACATTGTCTTCTAAAATGGACCATGTTCCAGTTACCATTATCAAAAGTGCCCAGCAGAAACATTATAGACCTTCTTCTTAGCGAAATTCTCCCACTTAAATCAACTCATTTGGACAGCCTATCCTCAAATTATTACCAAATTACAGAAGTATGCCATGACTGTGCAGAATAAATGGCACAGTTTCCAGTTTGAACCACCCATAAACTAAGAAACATAGCATACAGAGTAAATCGATTTAGCCAAAACTTAAAATATCAAAGTCACAGAGAAAGTTCCTGGCTAAACTTGAGGACAGAATCACTCAGTTTGGAGTAAAAATGAGCAATTTATGGCAAAAATACCGAGAGGTTCCAAACTGGGCAATTTCAAAACTTATCACGCTAGCTATTCATCACCACCGATACATTCTTGTCCAGAATACTCTATGATCCAGTCAAAATTTGCAAACATGTCAAACATAAACATTGTAGCCCTCTATCCTAGCTAACTTCTCCAACTGGAATCATGTATTTTGACGGTAATATGCTCAAGTTATGTGCAAAATACAGAAACATGGCAAAGCTGAAACTAGTTGACATCAGTTAAGCCCTTCCCGCACACTTAGCTTGTACCTAGCCCTTGTGGCATTTAAACAATGCATCATGTCATTCACACCTATTTGTCCAATATCTTAACACAATTTTGGTTGGTCATATGCATTCACCTACCTTACCTCCATGGACAAATCATGAACTCCACATAAAAGATAACAAGAAAAGGAAGTGAATCATACCTGTGGTGAAGTGTACGAACCGAAGCTTTTAGAGAATAACGAACCATTTGTTCAAAGCATGGAAGCACATTCAATGACACAACCAACCAAGCACAAGACAACAATAAAATCATTCAAGTGTGGGACCTCACTTCATTCAAGTCTTAACATATCCTATCTCCACCATTGACACATGACAAACTACTCTCACATGTTATACAAAACAAAACATCTCCACAGCCTTAAGTCATTCCATGTGCCCTTTAAAGCTCAACCGATACACAAATAAACTGTAGCTTTTAATACATTTCAGCTTTTGAATCGATTTCAATTATGAACAGATTGGTAGCTCGGGTCATCACAAATGCATGTGGTGGAATTGACTCATTATTGCATTAACGCACATACACAAAACGACAACCACAGAAGAAATCATTACCATGACATTAAACAACTTCACCATCAACCGTAAAATATTCATTAAACATTACTTACGTACACACTTGCTTCACACACTACTAACCAAATGAAAAAAAAAACAAAAATAGCATAAACTCCTTATCACGAACCAATCAACAAAATAATAACGCACCACTCCACACTTCGCACAAGCAATGGTCCCCATTGAGAAGAGAATGAAAGAAACTGCCCTGGCTAACGGCTTTTTCAGAATTTTGACTCTCGTTCTTCCTCCAGATAACTGTTCCACTGAGAATGGTCCATAACTCCCAAAGATGGTTGGGAAATTTCGGTTGAATCAATGACCACTCCCTGCCGACTTGCCATTTCTGCGAGAAGATGAGGGAAAAACATTGGTGAAAATTCTGAATTTTGGGCATGCTTAATGTACCTCATTATCAATCGTCCCGCATCCACTGTCATCCTATGGTGAATAGCATATACCAAAAGGACTTTCTCCCGTGTGGCCGTCGTGGTTTGCTCAGCCGGCATAAGTCTAGAATTGATAAAGAGCAACCACATTCGTGCATCCGTTGTTAAATCACTCGTGAGGACATGGACTGCATCATTTCGTGCATTTCTCACCCATGCAGCTCTCGGCAAGCCCACAGCTGCCAATAGTCGATCTGTGTCCTCAGCCCTCAGCAACCAGCTATAGGAATCCTTTGCAATATCCTCAAGAAAATAATGAGAATTGATGCTATGGCGATTCACCTTAAGAAATTTTCCTCTCACAAACACAGCATTGTTGCGTCCAGTATTGCTCACATAGGCATTGGCATAAAATTCTCTGGCTATCTCCATGTTAACGTCATTTGGGGCCAATGTCAAGTAAGCCCAATTGTGGAATCGAAGTGTCTTGGAATCTCTGGGAAGGTGCTTCGAATCCACGTGTAATGTAGCAAAATCGATGAACCGACCTGTGGCATTGTCTTTCGGCCATGGCATTAACTAATCTTGGAGATGTTGCTAGCTCTCTATCCACTCGATCTCTTCATCAGAGGAGGAAGAAGATTCTGAGCTGCCCGAGGATTCGCTGAAAATCTCATACTCGCATGGGTTCATGTGATAGGGATTCACTTGATAATCCATGTTGCACTACAGACTTGCACAATTCCAAAGACCATATCATGAGATTTATAGGGAAAATGCTCTAGTGTAAAATGAAATAGAAAACAAAGGCGTGTGAGGGATGCAGTAAACAAACAACTACATGTGAGTGAAGATAATGGACACAGACGTCATCCACTTTGTACACATTTAGGCAATCATTCACATGTCGTCCCTGCAAGTACTTAGCTAAGCAATCATTTGAGTATTGTATAAGACAACCTCACGGGGTGTTATTTGCTTAACGCTATTGCGCTATACTCCAAATTGAGCTTACCCCCTTCTTGGATGTCTTCTGTAGAAGGTGTCCATCTGTCCTCCTTGATATGGCATCCTGTGTGTGGGCATGTGTATGTTGCACTCGCCTCTGTGGTCACGTACCTAACAACAGAAAGAAGTTAAGTGCGCATATGATCAACAGAATGAGATTCACACTACACTTGGACAAACTGACTAACTAAATCTGAAATGAAATGAAAGATGAGTAAAAAGAAAAAAAAAGACTAGGTTGCTTCCTAGGAGCGCTTGTTTTAAGTCGATAGCCTAACATAGCTTCGGTTCATTGGGAAATCAATGGATCATCTAAAAACAACTCATGTGGAGCTTGTGCCAAATCTGTGATGCCTTTCTCTTGAACAGTCAAATATGGCTTAAGTTTGTGACCATTCACTTGCCATGCATTACTATTTTTCTCATTCTAGATTTCCACCACACCATATGGCATCACCTTGAGAACCCAAAATGGACCGTTCCAACGTGATCTCAATTTTCCAGGAAACAACCTCAAGCGAGAGTTGTACAATAAAACCAGTTGCCCTGGAGCAAAACTCTTTGATTGGATTTTAGCATCATGAAGTCTATTAGTCCTTTCTTTATAAAGCTTAGAGCTCATATATGCATTAAATCTAAACTCATCTAATTCATTCAACTCCAACATCCTCTTTGATTGAGCCCCATTTAAGTCCATGTTCAGCTTCTGGATTGCCCAATATGCCTTATGTTCCAACTATACTGAGAGATGACACTCTTTTCCAAACACAAGCCTAAAAGGAGAAGCCCCGATTGGTGTCTTGTACGCTGTTCTGTATGCCCACAGAGCCTCTTCCAACTTTAATGCCCAATCCTTTCTGCCTGGATTAACAACTTTCTCCAAAACCCTCTTAATCTCCCGATTTGATACTTCAACCTGACCACTTGTCTGGGGATGATATGCTGTTGAAACCTTATGTTTCACCCCATACTTGGCCAAAAGAGCTTCAAAAATCTTATTACAGAAGTGTGATCCTCCATCACTAATGATTGCACGAGGGGCTCCAAATCGATTAAAGATGTGTCTCTTGAGAAATGCTATAACACTCTTAGCATTATTGTGCGACAATGCAATAGCCTCAATCCACTTTGACACATAGTCCACTGCAACAAGAATGTATTGCATGCCACATGACTTCAGGAAGGGACCCATGATATCAACACCCCAGACATCAAATATCTCCACTTCAAGAATGTAGTTCAAAGGCATCTCATTCCTTGAAGAGATGTTTCCTGTTCGCTGACATCTATCACAGTTTCCTACCCAAATCCTTGCATCCAAGAAAATATGAGGCCAATAAAAACCACATTGTAGCACTTTGAATCCTGTTCTGGTAGAACCAAAATGCCCTCCGCAGGGACCTTCATGGCATGCTCTCAGAATGTCATCCTTTTCTTCCTCCTTGATGCACTTCCTTATGATTTGATCACTACAAATTTTGTACAATGCATTATCCTCCCAAAAATAGTACTTTGCGTCACTCCTCAATTTCTTCTTTTGCTCATGTGAGAAGTAAGAAGGAACATGCCCGGCGACCACATAATTTGCTATATCAGCATACCAAGGCCCAAATTCAGCATTATGCAATGAAGCATTCAAAAGCCTTGGTTGATTATACACCATCACCAACACCATCTCCACCTTTCTCACCAAAGAGTAATCAAGACATTGAAGACCTAATTCTGCTACCACCATCAATGGAAGAACAAGGTTTTGTAGAAGCCAATTCTGATAAAAACATTGAAGGTTCTTTAGCTACCACAGAAATTGATTGAGGAATTTGGGATATTGTGGTTTATCAACCTCCAATTCAGTCACTGCTATTGTCAAAACCCACAAAACGGCGATTTACAAAAACTGTAACAAAGTGGGTTTTATCACAACGAAGTTCTGCGAGGGTAGCAGCAATTCGATTGGAGGATTCAACACCAAAATGTACAAATCAAAATTCTGAATTTGATTCTCCCTTTGGGTCCTCACATTGTAAAAAATCAAAATTTCAATCACCTCTATCAGATGAAATTTCATAACACAATTTGTGTTCCAAAAAACTTCAACCGGCTGAAGTTCCTTTCCGTCGCTCTAAAAGGCTTCATACACCTGTTGCATCAACTTCATGGACTGGAATGAAAAAAAGCCAGTCATCACAGTATCATCCGATAAAGAATAGAACACAGACAGCACAACTAAGATGGAAAACCAAAGCATTGATGAATTAAAATGCGATCGTGGTTGCTATTTACCCTTACTCAAAAATAATGCTAAACAACCCCGGTGAAGGTGATAGTAAAGCAAGGTCGATCCCATAGGGAAAAGACTATGTTGAAATTCTAAGAAAATCTTTTTGGTTTTTCTGTTTATTGAATTGAAAATAAGAAAGCAAATAACAAATAACTAAAACTAAAATGGTGTTTTGATTAAAATTCGAATTAAGCAAGTGTACCCCCGAAATTATATTTAGGGTTACATAAAAAGTACACACATACATCCTATCTATGGTCATGCAAAACAAGGGTAAATAATCTAACTCACGTCCTCCTATGTGGTAAGAGGCAAGAAATGATTTAGGCACTTACCTATTTAGATATTAATTAATTCATTAAACCCTTCTATGTGATAAGAGGCAAGGTTTACTTCCTTAATTAACCCAGAATCTAATGCAACTAACCAACTCAACCAAACACTCAAGTTCAACCGCTCCTTTATGGCGGAGGCAATGCCCGAACCAGTCACGCTAATGTTAAACTAACTCCCCTAACTCCTCCTATGTGGTAAGAGGCAAGAGCTAAGGTAAAATCAATCGAACAAACTCACAACCAACCCACAAAACATTTCAAACAACCCACTCTAATCCTCCTATGTGGTAAGAGGCAAGATTAAAGCAAGTTATCTCTAAATAATTTAGTGCACTTTAAGCAACTATTCATCATACATAATACTCGCGATATATCATGCATAATTATGAAGAACACAGCAAAACTTATTCCACAAAGACCACAAGATAGAATATAGCATGTAAATTAAGCACAAAAACCCTTATTCATAATCTTGGGAGCACAATTGATTTAGCCAAGCATGGCTAAATTGAATACCATGATATTAATAATTAAGCACAATATTGAAAACATAAATTAAAAGGAAAGATAACACCTCAAATTGCAAGTCCTTGTAAGAAATCTTTGTCTCTAAATAAATGAATTCAATAATTAATGATGTTACTGCAATTCTCCTTAGATAGTCAAAATAATGAAACCCTAGCTATTACAAAGAAGAATTGCTTGAAATCTTTCAAAGTTGTCACCACTCTAAAACTATATGAAACCCTAAAAAAAAGAAAGAAAGCAAGAAAGAAACCCTAATATATTCTAAACTATGAACTCCCTATTATCTCCTATGATCTCTCCCCTTTAAAATTGCATAAGAGATGGCCTTATATAGGAAACAATTGGAAACCTTATGAAACATTAATAAGATTGCACGTTTTTGGGCCCTAACATGTAAGGAACAAGTTAGGAAACAACCCAAAATAAAAGGACATCTTAAAAATGTCAAAAATGGAAAAAAGGAAAATTCTCGCACTGTTGAATTTACACACGTCTCGACGTCCATGTTGTGGGCTGTTTTTCTATATGATCCAGGACGAATTTGGAAAAACCCAAAACATAAAGGTTGTATCTCTTTTTCTTAACTTTCCAAGGACACTTGAATAATTCCATTTGGACATGCATTGAGAGAGATATGCTCAAAGTACTAAAGACTGGCAGATTTCTTCAGCATTTGTTCTTCATCACCTTTCCACATATTTCGCGATGTTAACCCTTCTTGGAGTCTTGAACCTCTATGGGATCAACTTGGAACTCATTTTCCACTCTATCCAAGGTCTTAATATATAGTATTGATCATCAACAATTGGAATTAACACCTTGAACATCTTGTGAAACACGAAACCATCTTCTTTGTAACAAAAAGCACCTCTTTGGCCTAAATCACATCTTTCTTGATCTTTCTCCTCTCATTTTGGCCTCCAACATTAATAACCTACAAAACACACTAAAAACACATTAAATAGCACAAAGACGATGTGAAGTATAAGTGAAAATAGCATATATAAGGTGAACATATTTCACATTATTAAGTATCCAAATTCTAGTAACAATAACATTCAAAAATATGGAGGAGAAAAACAGATATATTAAACAATTGAATCAAAACATTTCTAGCCCAAAGTATTTTAATTTTCAAGCATTGCATGTTTAAAGCTTGAAATAGTTCGTAATTATTTTAATGTTATGGGTTGGTCATGGTTCCTTCAATTGGATGTTAAACTTTGTTACCCTCATGAGTTACGAGAATTTTTTGCAACCTTTAAGTGTTTCTTTGAAGATGGAAATTCTGTCTTTTTTTTTAAATTGCATTCCGATTGTTTAACAAAGAATATAAGTGGTCAATAACTGATATGAATAAGGAGTTATGCAAAATTAGTAGTCGGGAAACAAAAGATGATGCATATTTATCTGTTGTTTATGGCCTTCCTAAAATTGTAGATCTTGAGGCTTTTTGGAGTGAAATAGCCCCTGATGATTCCGAACCCTATGAACCCTCTTGATCCAAAGTCCATTTTATTAAAGATCGTGCTTTACTCCTGTGTCAAACCTTTTTGGCCTACAATTTATTTGGAAGAAAGGGAAATCCAAATGTTGTAAGTACTAATGAATTGTACATTTTATGGGCTATGAACAATAAAAAGAAATTTAATCTAGGTTTTCAGATTGGTTATCATTGGGGACAGATTGCTACTCATACCAACCGACACTTAGCTCTTGGTTATTTTTTTACTTTATTTTTGTACAAAGAGAAGTTGGTTAGTCTGTCAAATGCAAAAGCTATTAATCGTTCTGAGTACATTGATTTGAAGTTGTTAAAGGATAAGAATGTTGTTTTTCTAGATACTTATGGGTGAATTAAGTTTTGTGAGCCGGGGGAGATCCCTTCGAGCAACCATTCAAATGAAGGTTCCCTTATTTTGAGAGAAGAAGTGATTTTTTTGAAAGCTGAACTAATGGAATTAAAAGAAGAAGCGAAATGGGAGATAGGACTCATGACAATTGAAGTTGCACATCTCAACAAATCAGTTTCAGCAATTTTGAAGTGGATAGAGGATCATGAACCACATAATAATTCAAGGCAGTAGTTCCACATTCCTTTGCACATTTTCATTTTCTATTTTAGTCGTAATTTAGATAGGTTGTGGTAAATTGTTGAAGCCTTGCCCTACTTATGCTTTTGTTTGGGTCAAGCAAAGTTTAAGTGTAGGGAGGTGGATTATATGTGTTTATGTGTTTTGTAAAATGTTTTAATTGTGAGTTTCTTTAAAAAAATTCCTTGATTTATGTGTTGCGACAAGAATCTAGTTTTAAATATCAATCATGATAATCGAGTTTGGTTGGAAGATGAGGAATCCTTGTATTTGGAGTTCAAATATGTCCTTGTATGTTTCAAATATGTCCTTGTATGTTCAAATATGTCCTTGTATTTGGAGTTCAAGAATAAATTTTATTTACCTACCTAAAGTGAGGATTGAGCCTAAGCATGCAAAACTACTTTTTGGTGCTTGAATAATTTTTGTTTGAGTAAAAGAATGTATAATGATGATCTTACAAATTTTGCATTGTTGTGCATATGGAACCATTGATGTTTGGAATTATTGTTACATGAAAATGATAAAGGCATTTAGGTTTAACCAATTTTAGCTTTCTTTTCTTACCTACCTTAAATAAAATCTTTAGTTAACCCTTTTGAAACCTGAAACTTCTTCTTTGATATGTAACCCATTTAAAATACACCGTAGCCCTTTTAAACTTTCTATTCTCCTTTTTCTTCAAGGTGCTTATAGCAAGACGAATAATGTTTGAAATAATCCTCTTATGTAGGTATAAAAGCAAGCAAATGCAATTTGAAAATTGTGAAGAACTAAGTGTTCTTTTGTTGATATAAAAAAAGGGGGGTTCTATTTGATCAAACAATAACAGGAGAAAAAATTAAAAAAAAGGAAAAGAGAAAAAGAAAAAATATATATTTGCTTGTTTGAAGTTGACGCAAAAGACCTAGTGTGGGGATTATTTGGTTAGTTGTGATTGAAAGCAATTCAAGTTGATTTTTTTAGCCATTTTATCCTTCTTTTCTTTATCCTACCTCCTTTACCCAAGCCCCAATACAACCATTAAAAGACCTTTTGATTCATGTATTTAATTTTGGCAAGATATGGTTGAAATGTGACATATTTGCAAAATTATGTAAGAAGTCTTGTACAATTCTGTTTGAGTGGATGACCTAAATGAGATATCTTGAGTGCTTAGTTGAAGCTTAACTTATGTTTATGTTTATGAGAGTACTCATTCTTGTACTTTTTAATTTTGAAGAAAAGGATATTTTGTGTCTTTAGTACAAGGATTAGGATTGTGCAATAAAAGTAGAACTCTATTTGAATGAGAGATATTTAAATTTTGGATTTCTTGTGAATTAGTGTTTTGAATAAGCTTGAGGACAAGCATAATTTTAGTGTGGGGAAATTGATAAGTATAATTTTAGGTTTTATTATTTAATATTTAAGTTGTTCTATTAGCAATAGTATGCGTATTTTGTGCAGGAATTATGGAAATTATGAAGAAAAGTCAGGAGTTTGTTGAAACGTGTGAAGCTTTTCGGGGATAATGAAAATTGTTTTCTAAACTTTTGGAATATTTGATTCTGCATATTTATTGGAGTTTAAGCAGGAATGCGGTGCATAATTTTAGGATTTTAGGTTGTCTTTTTGCCTATAAATAGAGAGAAGCAGTATAGTTTATCCATCCATTCTTTAATTCTGTGAAGTATTGTTTCAATTTGAATATATGTAATCTAGAGTTGTAGTTTTAAAGTGGAGTTTTAAGTATTTTAATTAAGTTCTTTTATTCAGTTTTTTTAGTTTCGTATTTAAATTTTGGAATTTAATCCCATCAATCTTTTCTTTTAATTGAGTTTCTTAATTTAAGGATTCTGATTAGATAAAGCTGTGAGTTTGATTATAGTTAAAAGTCTTGGAAGCATTAATCTGTTGCACGTTGGTTTCATATTTTCAATCCATTGGATTAATGATTCTATTGAAGTTTATCCATTAAACAATTCCATGTTCTAATTTATGAATACTGCACATTTAATGTGAAAAGAATCAGTAGTGCATTAAAGGTTTTCTAGTTGTACTTAAATTCTGCGTCCTTGAGTTAATCAGAAATTAAGTGTCTCGTCTTTAATTCAATTCTTAAATGGATAATATGTATATGCATTGCTATGTATTTTCTACTTAAATGTTTTCTAGTTTTAATTTTCTTCTTTCTTTCTTTAAATTCATTAAAGTAATTCTTTTAATTTAGTTTTAGTTAATCCCATTAATTTTCCATAAGATAATTTCATTCAGTGTTAAAATGATATAATTCCAGTACATTCATAATTAAAGGAGCAACAGTTCAAGTGGATCAGCATTGGCAAAGGTGGAGTCCTTTTTGGAGTTCAACCAGCATTTAGTTGCTTAAACGTGGTCTTCATCAGAACCCTAATAAGTTTTCTTTTTACCTTTTTTCTTTTTAGTTTAATTTTTATTTTGTATTCAGTAATTAGTTTAAATGTTTTTTTAATTATGGTTGTAGCTTAATTTAATTTTTCGGCATTATTAATGAAGTGCTAATTAAAATATGATCGTGAGACCAAAATATGCGTATTAAATTAACTTGAAAAAATTCTAGAAATTCTCTGCGTTTAATGATGATGTTGCGATTAATTTAACCTTGATCACGTTTCTTTAATCTATTCAATACCAAATTAATTTCTTATTAATTATTTGTAATTAATTAGTTAATTAATTAAGTGGTAAAACTACCATCAGGTATGAGGGAATTAAAGGTTAGTAAATTATGACATACTGTTGATGTTGTAATTTACTAAAATTGGGTTTTTCTAATTACTAATGTAATTAAATCTTTAAATTTAATGTTGGCTGAGTCCAGCTAAATTAAGATTTAATTAGGGGTAATTAATTTATAGCTGATTCTTGTTAATTACCTATTAATTAAGAAAAAATTGGATTATGTCAGAGCTGATTCTCGGTAATCTATAACCAATTGGTTTGTAAAAGTTAATTAATTTGTGAGTCTAGGATCGATCTAAGATTGATTAGTGTGGATTTATTAATTACCGAATTTTGCTTATTTGTCAGGTTTTTTTATTTTTGTGATTTTCTTCTGATAATTCTAGTTAATTTATTTAATCAATTGTTAAGCTTAATTAATTTGATATACTTAAATTGAGTTGTGACACTGTGGAATTAACTAAAATCAATTGTGTTTTCATTTTTCGAGGGATCGACCCTACTTCCATGTGTTATTTGTATTATTTGAAGTAGGCATTTAATTTGGTACTAAACGATCATGCCGTTATCATTTTCACTCGCATTAATTGCAGAGCATGAGGGTTTAGTTGGTGTTGGCACACAGACCCACTCACAAGCACTCACAAACTCTTAGCACACACAAACAACTCACAAGCACTCACAAGTTTATAGCATACACAAAACACCCACGCAGAACACAAGCCTCACACACATGCACACAACACATGGGCAGACGCACACATGTACACAATATGTGTCCACACCACCACGCACGCACACACGGATAACCGCACAATGAGTCCGCCCTTACGCACACACATCTGACGAAAAAAATGCTTAGAAAAGCCTTGTGAATTGAACTAGGTTGAGCCATCAGGCTAGACAAAATTCAAGTCATGAGATAGTGGATATCCTCATCAATTGTGCACATGTCAATGAAACCATTAAAGAGCTGTCGAATATTAGAACACCTCAAGGCAATACTTTAACTCTTGCTTGAACATTTTCGTCACGCAATGTTTCCTACTTTGCATTCAGTATACCAGTAGACAGTTGTTAACAAACGATTTTGTAATACCAACCCTTCCCTGTGGATACGATTCCTCTCACACTATTACATTAGTGTTTAGGGTAAAATTGTCGGTACACGATAAGCAGGTTCAATTGTTAGTTCAATTATTTTTTCAATTGTTTATATCTTTATAAATAAAAATTATATTATGTATAGTTTTGGTTCAACTTAATTCCATTCAATTGACATTAGTGATCATATATAAATCCATCACCACCAACGTCATCAAGACGATAATAATGATAATAATAACTTTTAGGAGTCTTCTGGTTCGCATTCCTCAATCAAAATGTTAATGGGAATAAATAACCTCACTGTCACTATGATTTTATACCATTAATCTCATCATATTTGGTTCGAGAGTGGAATGAATTTCATTTCTATCACAAGTGTTTGGTTTATTTATCTTTGGTAATGGATTTCAAATTTTTATTTTTAAAATATTTAAAATAAAACAATCAACATTCTTAAAATAAAAAATCATCAATCTCAACAAAATATATGTAGTATGTGAAAATGCGTGTAGTATGTGTAAAACATACGTAGTGTGTGAAAATGTGTGAAGTGTGTGAAAAATATGTATAATGTGTGAAAATGTGTAATATGTGTGTAAAATATATTTAATTTGTATAGTATGTGTAAATGTTTGTAGTATGTGTAAAATATGTGCAATTTGTAAAAATGTGCATAGTGTGGGTAAAATATGTGTAGTGTGTGTAATATGTGTAAAAATGTTTGTAGTGTGTGTAAATATGTATAGTGTGTGAAAATATGTGTAGTGTGTGTAAAATGTGTAAATGTGTAATATGTAAATATATGTGTAGTATGTATAAAATATATTTTAATGTGTGATAAGTCGGTATTTCACCGACTTATTCGCTTGACTTTCTTAATCTTTTGCTATGGAATCTATGTGAAAATGGTGCTTGGTGTGTAGATGGTATGCAAGAATGTGCATGCTTTGGAACTTGTTGAGAAATGGCTAAGTGTGTAAAACAATGTGATAGTGCTGTGATCTTCGAATGCAGTCATGCACATCACTGACCTCCAAGTTTTCATGAAGGTCCATAACTATTCCTACAACACAACACAACACAAGCACACAGCACACAACACAACACTCACACAACACACTTAGCACTAACACCTCACACACGCGCACAACACATGGCGGTCGCATGGTGCGACCGCCACACACACGTTCGCCCGCCTCACACACGCACACACACAACATGGTGCAACCGCCACTCACACGACGGGCGCACCACGCGCCCGCCACACTCACCTCACACACTGCACAGTTTGTTCTTCCATGCATTTTTCCTTTGTTATATTTTTAGTTAGGAATTTTCTCATGCATTTCGTATACACTACACTTCACATTTGGTCCAAGCGCACTTAGCAAACATAGCCTCCAATCTGTTTGATATTTTGCCTCGTCACTCTTATTCGTTGAATACACGTGTCTTCACTAAATTCTTGGCTTATATCCACAGGGACACATGTCAACATCCAGGCATGAAAAGGGAAACTTCCAGGAAGCTCACTTGGCCAAGTCATCTAGGAGAAACTATAAAAGCTGGAGGAAACGGGCAAAGGAGAGCGGAAGAGAGACTTCCGAGAGAGATCGATCAGAAGAGGAATTAGGGTTTCAAACGAAAAAGGAGATCAGAGTGGAGATCATTCCATTTTATCTTTCTGTAGTAGCTATGTTTGATCGGGCTTTGTCAAACTTGTTTTCAAAGCCGATCAACATGATCGGCTAAACATTAGGTAGTTGCTTTGAGGGATTAAGTGTGATGACTTTAAAAACCAATTTGAGACATTCGTATTGCTCATTATGTGTTTGATTTTGGTTCATATCTTTTGATGTTTCATTTCAATGTTTACACACACACGATTATGCCCTTTATGTGATTTGCGGTACCCACTGAAATCAATTTAGAGCTGATAAAGGAAATTGAAACAACATCACTCGAATATGGAACAAACTTGTATGAGTCCTAATATCTGTGCCTTGTTGTGACTTCAATCGTGCGGTACCCACTGACAATTGAAGTCAATCCAGTGAAAGAGAGTTAGGATTATTTGGGTATTAACACTTGAACCTTTAGCTAGGGATTTAATACCAAATAGGGATCTGGAATTAGGAAGCTGGGCCTGAATCTTGCCCTACCAAGGGAAGACACGGGAGTATTGTGAATTAGGTTTGTGAGATCTACCAAGAAGATCAGTCCTAAGTTCAGTAGAGGTCAATCCCCTCATACATGCTTTTACACAAGTCGATGATAATTGGGAAAAGTCATTATCACTGGTCTCCCTCAAGGCAACACCGTTTCACCTCCTGATTGATTTGAGTAATTGCTTTGCATTTGTTCTTCGCGTATTCGTAATTTCCAATTCTATCACTTGCACAATTCTTGATTCAATCCTCTCCCTGTTGGATACGATCCAACTTACCACTTCTGCATTCTTTAGTGTTATTGGGTAAAATTGCAAGGTACGACGACGTCTTGCCAATGTGTAATATGAAAAAATATGTGTAGTGATAGATAAGTTATTGATTAAGTGGTTAATCAAAATTGATAGTAGACAAATTAGTGGATAATGATAAATGGGTGATTTTGGGTCTATCTAAGTGATTGCATGATAGTGATAGTACTTAACCAAACAACATCTAAGGGAATGATTAAATGATAGTGATTGCCCCTTACCAAACGGCTTCTTTAGTTTATTGAAATTAAAAACAATTTGATATAATATATATATATTTAACTCTTTTAGATTATTGAAATTTTGACATAATTTATTATGTTTTTTCAAATATTAAAATTTTGATATTTGTATTTTTTTATGTAAATATCACAATTTTATATATATATATATATATATATATATATATATCTAAATACACTTAACTTTTTAAATGTATAACCCATAAATAAAATTTAATATTCTTTTTCATTATTATTTTCTAACTTGTAATTTTTTTTACTTGAAATTCTTAAATAAAGAGCTTAATTTATATATAAAAAAAATTAAAAGTTGAAATCAAAATTAAAATTAAAGTCAAAATCGAAATTAGAATCATAAACCAAAATCATAGTCATACCTCATACCTATCATCACTTATATTGATTAAATTATTAACATACAAATATAGAATCGCTAATTTACCTCACGAATCTTCACGACCAAAGTTCAATTTCGTTGGCAGTCTCTTAACTTTTCAAATTTGCAAGTAAATTAAATTATATAAACTTTGAATTTTGAAAACTATTTTCTATTTAGCTTTTAAAATTATTATCACAATTATCAATATTTCCATTATTATTAGTTTTTTAAAACTGCATTACTTTCTATCTTTTTCAGACTTAGTTTTGTTAGTGCAAGCTTTGGTACATCTTTCTGAAATACTTTCAACTAGTATTTATGTTAGAAAATTAGATTTGTTTGTACAAATAAATAGTAATACTTTAACTCATCATTCTCTTATAAACACTAACACAATAAGTGCCTTGTATGTTTGCAATCCCGCATCCTCAAGTATGATCATTATATTAATAGAATGGAAAACTCAGTTCCATCAAGATTTTGAATATTGCCAAAACCATTGCATCTAAACATCTACATGTCCTCGGTTTCAATTCATAAAGGTTAGCAACCCAACGGGGGAGACAAATCCCAGCCATCACTGCTATTTGAAGAATCGCCAACGTCTATCCCCATGTACCCAAAAGCTGCAGCACTACCAACACCAAGCTCCGAACCACAAGCTGTTATATTGGAGCTGACCAAAAAATAATGTTCACGTACAAACTCAAAACTTAACCGGTTTATCAAGCCCAGGCGAAAATGAAGTATAGCAGTAAGCTTGCCTCTCAGTACACGATGCTACATTCTAATTTGTTCTCAACCTGATACAGCATGTTTCACAAGAAAAATCTCCTGCGACTAGTGTCCATTTCAGGCTGGCATCGAAAGAATGACAAGTGACAAATGAATGTGTTAGACAATAAATTCAATAAGGAAAAACTATATACATATAATCCTGCATAGCTAAACAAATCCAGAAAGAACTCAAACTGAATTAAAGAGATTTTGATTAATGGGAAATCACCTTGTGAACCCATTCATATTCACCACCTTTTGAATTAAAAGTCCCATGTTGCACAGAAATTAACTTCAATGTGAAACGAGGACCACATTCCTGCAAGTTTTGATTTAGATGTTACAAAGACGCATGGGGAAGATAAGCTGTTCAGACATAACAGTGGACTATCAAAATTTATTTCACAGTTGTCGGCACCTCTAAACAAAAATTTGGTTTTATACTTGGAAATTTACTGGCGGCAAACTCATACTATATAAACTTGTACTGTTGGCAAAATAAGGATTAATCATTCGTAATTCACTGACAAATTTTGACATGTTTGGAAACTGAACCACCTAAGAGGTGCACTTTTGTTGTACATTAGACAGTTTTGCTATTATGATAGTACATCTATTCAAAATTATAATTTGGTCCACTTAACAAACCATTCATTAATGAAAGAATTTAGATAATGAGTACATCTATGACCCCGTTTCAAAGCCCTCTCACTGCTCCCAGCATGGAAATACTGGATTCTATCCTCACTAGCAATATCTTTTTTTTTTAATAGAACGGTAACTTATATTAAGAAGGCAAAATACAGTGTTGGATATACCCAAACACACCATTACAGCATATAAGCGGTTAACTTGGAGTACTACTCCATTACATGAATACCGAATAAATGCACAAAATTTGGAGAACTCCAGTATATGAAAATACTGGCTATCAAAGGGGAGGGAGAAAAGCTCCACTTTGGGCAAAAGAGACCTAAGAAGAGGATTTATCCCTCCCGAGCAAAAGTGCCTAATCTAAGCTTTCCAAGTAACGGGTTTAGACGTAATAGAAAATCCAAAGTTATCCTCGTTCCCGCATTACAAAGTCCACAAAATCATTGTTAAGGGTAGGCCATAAAAACGCGACCTCACCTCCAATGGCATTATCCTCTTCATGTCGCAGAACACAGACCCAACATATATTTACACCAGTACGAGCCTCCCAAAGCTTAAACCCAAACAGCACAATGTCACAACATTTCAAGCCTCACCAGCCATATCTAAACTTGCCTTTTTTGAACTTTTCACAATGTCACTCATGTTAGTAAGCATATATCCATTGCCATTGCTTCGAAACATTTCAATTGAAGCCCAGAGTTTTCATAACCTTTACATATAGTGAAAAATGAATCTTCTAAATTTACATCTAGATATTGGAACTTATTTTAAACCCTTAGAAATAACTTCCCTATTGCATGAAAAATTGGGTCATCAGTATAATATGAAGAGGAAAGGAAGATAACAAATGGCAAAGCATAAAATACCTATACCATAGGAAATAATGAGGGTAAAAAAAATAGTTAAAACAGATTTATCACAATTCATTAAGTGAGAGGCACATATTGACTTAATTAGTAGTTCATGGAGGCAAATATTTTATAATAGCCATCACTGTCTGAATATTGCCAGCATAATGCCTAGAGCGATAAGGGAAAAGGTGACTGCAGATGCTAAATATTACGAAAAATGAATCTAAAAATTATTTCCAGGCAATATATATTCCTGGCCACTAAATCCTGACTGAAAACCTTTGTAGAAAGAATTGCCCCAATGCATGAAACAATTGGTCATCAGTATAAATAGGAGAGAAAAGTAAGATAACAAACAACCAGGCAAGACCTAGACAATAGGGATGTCAGTAAGGGGATTAAAAAAAATTGCTATGTATAATTTTCTTAATACATTATGTTAGCTGGGCTTATATGGTTTCACTTTGACTCAACTAATAGTTCATAAAGGTAATATTTAAGAAGACACACCACTGTTTGAACTTTTCAAGAATAACGCTTTGTCTGAGACATGAAGGATAAGGGTACTGCAAATGCTAATAATACGTAATCATTAGTGACCCAAGTACTTTTCTTAATAAAACTTGACGAATGCAAGGCTGAGACGACTAGAGATTCTGTAAAGTGAAACTTCTTGAATTCTCAATGTGGTAGCAATGCTCATCCTGAAGAAAAAGAAATACTACTTCTCAGACATAATATGAAGACAAATCAGAACACAAACCTGAAGCCGGGCAATTACTTTCTGCACAGAGCTTTCCTCATTCTTATTATTCTTAATCTTCTGGCCTCTTGATGCATCCTGCTTACTTTCTTTGGTTTCTAAGATATAACTTCCCATAGGAAAGGGGCAGCAGTCAGAAAACTCCATTCAAAATCTACAATAATAAAAAAATTGGAATAGAATGTCCCTTAAATGCCAAGAACACACACCGATGTTGTCGGAAAAAGATAAAATCACGTTGGTTGTGAAATGTTACAACTCGGCGACCACGGAAATTAGGATCTTGCGGAAAAAGTGATTGAATCAACCTATTTGAACATACCAATCCATACAACAGTCAATGCAATGTGCAGAGCAATAAACCAATTAGTAAAATAATTCATAAAGGGAAAGGAGGAGACGTTCCATAAGAGTTCAGGGACTATAAGAGTAATAATGAATTGTCATTATACAACTAAATTCAAGATTGCACCCATAGATCAGTACACTGATTACAACCTTTTGCATACTGTTCCAGGAATAAAACGGGAATTCACCTGCCAATACGATGCCCTAAACGTGTTGTGAAGTTATTCAACATCAGCTCAGGTTTATGACTAGTAGGATTTCCATGATTCTGCAAGAAACATGCAGGAAAACATTAGGCATGTCAAGTGCAATGACAAAGCCCCAAGTTAAAGAAAGGAGACGACTTGATAAATTACTCTCGTCACACCAAAACTACAGTGCCTGCATGTATTCTCTATGTGTCAATGTACATATTACTATTTCCAAATCTTTATAAAAGCTTTAGTGCAGAAATAACAGAATAATAAAGAAAATAGATGGCTTATACTCTGATCCTCAATTATTTTGTTGTCATTCGAAGGTATTTTTATCTAATTTATAGTCAGAAAGGCAGAAATCAAGCCTTCAAACAATTGCCACTCCCAGCTTTTTCAAATCCAGTTTCTGGAAAATTAAATAAAGAAAATCAATAAAATAAAAGGGTGACAGCCATAAGGTTTCAGCAACTAAAGAAGAGGACAAAACTTGAATAAATCCTCATCATACGAACCTGAAGGATAATACTCCAAAAAATTTATGATCATTAGACCTAACTATTCTTGTTTCTTTAAGGAAAAATCATCTCAAATCTAACCTGACTAAGAAAACTAAGTAGATTTTGTTTAGGCAGAAAACTCAGCAGATTTTTAGGCTTAGAGATGCCTCCAAGGATTTTAAAGTACCAGATTTTGTTTTATATTTTCTCTTGAAATAAGTAGATTATTCCTATTTGCATTGAATCTTGGATGAATATTTTGTCTGGACTTCATATCTAGTATATACATTATGTACACAAGGAATAGACTTTTGTAAATGATACTCTTATTTACTTACAAACAAATTAAGAAACTTAGCACTAGCCATAGAATCACAAATAGAAGAATTGGAAACCAAACCTTGATATCCTTCCGCAAAATAAGTTTTGACAGCTTGAACTGGGCAGTAGGTCCATCAGGTAATCCAATTATCAATAGAGCATCTAAAAGAATCAATTATGAGGATTCCGCTATTACTCGTCACAAAGAGAATTGGTTAGTGTAAAGGCTAGATGTCAAGGTTGCAATAGTAACCTGGTTCTCGCCGGTTAGTATGGACAACAATCATAGAAGTAAAGTCCCTATTTTTTGCATATTCTACGATCTGCACTAAATCACACACAAAAACAAGTACATTTTACCATGTAAATGCCAAAAGAAATAAAATAAGAATAAAAGCAACAGGAACTCAAAGAGGACACCTTTTTAAGATCATAAGTTCCTCTTTTGAAGTACTCAGAATTTGGGATCACAGAGAGTAAATCAGATATAAAGGCAGGTCCCCTCTGCATAGTTAGAATGTACAATCCAAAAAATTAAAACACCAAGCGATCTCAAGAACAGAAAACACAATGCATATAATGTACAACTAAAGGCAACTTTTCCATGTTAAGTTGAAAAGACTGGTGGTCTTTGAGAAGAAAAATTGTCAAAATAGAAAAGAAAAAAAAGACAGGGAAAAGACTCAAAAGGGCAAGGATACTTCAAAATAGACACACATACAGTAGAATTGAAGCGACAAGAGGTTATTAGTATCTTTGGAGTGAGGTCCTGCTTCAGAACTGAACTAAATTCATCAGCATCATTACCAGCAAACAGCTGCAGATAAAGAGGGCAAGAGAATAAATTAGTAAATTCACAAGATATCAGCAAATTCACAAGATATCTGCAAATTCGAATTTTCCCTAAATACACATCCTACAACATGTATTTTGGGCTCAAAAAAAGTTGAAAAATACCTCTTCATCATCAGGCATGCAGACAGTCTCATCCACCTCCCTGGTATTTTCAATTGTGCGAGGGATCTTTCTCGGTGGAGGCTGCATGTAAATAATACTTACTATATGCATCAGAGAATCAACATATATTGAACTCCCAACACTTGATTATTCTAAGCAAAATGAAGTTACCAGTTCTCAAAAATGTTTTATCAAGTTTGCATAAACTCTCTATCAAGGAAATTATTAAATACTATAAACATTTATTTACAAAGAACTGAAAAGTAAAAAATATTTAGAATGATCAAATTTCAAATCCCATGAAAATCAAATCTTAGAAAGTTAAGTGTTATTGTTATTTTGCTTCACATAATGTTTTCTATGCGAAAAACACAATTCAAATTCACATTAGGTTCAATAGATAATTAATCATATTCAATAGGATTTTGAAAATCTAACGATGGACTAGTGTCAAAATCTAAGAAAAATAGAAAATTTTAATAATCAGAGAACACTCAAACTTCAGCACCCCTGGAGAAAGTACAAATCCTGTCAATAAATTTCTGTAAAAAGAATAGAAATTGTACAAATGTGCATCACTTTTTGTCAACCAGATCTTGTACTACGTAACAACTTTTACCCTAAAAATAGCCAAATATATTCTTTGTCACCCACAAAACTCTAACGCACCATAAACATGTAAACATAATTCGGAGAGGAAAAAAGTAAAAATTTAAGCTAAAAGCAAAAATTGAAAATTAAAGAAGAAGAAGAAAAGCCTAACCTCTTCACCCAGCTCGAGAGCTCTTTTATCGGAGGCTTCACGATCACGAGCCTTAGCTCTCTTACGTTTCTCAAGCTTTTTCTGTTGCTTAAGCTTGGCATGGACAGCTGACCTCTTCTCCTTATTCTTTATCAGTGATGGAAGCAATGACTCTGTCATTTTCTCCTTCTTTGCTTTCTTGTCAGTGTTTCCGAGTTGTTCTACTTCTGCATCTTGGCTTCCATTGCCAGCGCCGGTGTCCTTCCCCTTTCCCATCATTTTCTGTAACGACCGTCTGCGGCTACTGAGGAGAATTTATGCAAATTAGGTTTGGCAACTGGGCGGGTTGGATTAGTTTCTTTCCAATTTTTTTATGCAATAAATGCATAAAGTCTAAAAATCTGACATTTTCCCAAATGCAAACACATATTAAAACGGGTTCATAGCTGGCCCTCCACAAACAAAATTTGCATTAATTCTTATTATTCCTAATAGAAATAAGAACTTTTTCACATCCCACTATAAATTTGAACTTTTTAACGTGTCCCATAAAAGTTCTTCATTTATTCATTAAGTTATAAATGAGTTACAGAGCTCAATGCACAATCACATTTGCAATGTAAAGCTTGAGTCAGTAACTGGCGTGTGTGAGTTTGGAGTGTGAGTGTGTATAGAAAAATAATGTAAATTTTTAAAAAAAAAGGGATAGAAAATAATAACCTCTGATGGAAATCTTAACAGAACGGAGAAGTCGCCGGAGAATCACCGGGGAAGAATTGATGAATATGAACAAGGGGCAGAGCTATGAGAGTTGATGTTGCGGTGGAATAAAAACCTAGGCGGGAAAGATTTTATATCCGACTTAAATGACTATTTTACCCTTTTATTGCAATTTTCTTGTTTGTTTATTTATATAGGTCAAACCGTCAAAATACACAAGAAAACAAATTTAATCTATTTATTGTAGAAGGGATTCTCACTAATTTATGTAAATAATTTATATAATTTTGTGTATACAATAATATATTTAGCATAAAAATTATTACAAATACCTTTTATAATAACAATAAATAGGTTAAAATTTTGTGGTTTTTTTATGAATTTGCCAATGATGCTTTATAAATTTTTCTAAGATATTACAAACTTTATTCAAATGAGAAGTCAAAGGTGAGAAGGGGACACTATGTTTACATTCTTTCCAATATTTTCAACCAAAAGAAAAAGTGTTTGAACATTTTTTCTAAGTTTTGAAATAACATAAATTGACATAGATATGAGTTAATGGGTGAAAAAAATGTGTTATACATAATTTGTTATCTTATATTGCACTCACAACACAATTATGGCATGCAATAAATGAGTTTACTTTCTACGACATAATATATTCTTTTTATAGCTAAAACTTTTTGTTAGTTATTCGTTTAAAAGTTTAGAGTATCTTTTATTGTGTAGCCATTAAATTTCCTTAAAAGTTGACTTTGTAATTTTTTTTCCTTTAATTTAGTCAGATAAAATGTCAAAATAAGAAATGGGTATTAAATTTTTTCCGACTTATACTAGTATGGTTTTTTGTAACCAAGTTTATAAATGAAACATAGAATTACGATTTTAATCGCCGTTAATTCTCCATTTTATATATAAACGAAATTAAAATTATGATTTTAACCGTAATTAATAGTCCATTTTATATATGAACAACCTCTTATATATGAATCAATTTTGCAAATTACGATTTAAACGGCCATTAATAGTCCATTTTATATATGAACAACCTCTTATATATGAATCGATTTCACGTAAGTTTATCTTCTTTTTCTAAGATAAATGTGGTGTTTTGATTAATTGGTATGATGCTCTTGTTTGTCTGAAGATCAGTTATTCTTTTTACCATAAAAAAGGAGTACATCTTAAAACAAACATGAATTTTTTTTATGTGACTAAAAATAGAACCATCCAACAAATTTTGTGCACTGTAACAATATTTCCATGTCTCTTCATCTTCATTCTTGTGTAGCTTAATTATTGTTATTCTCTTGTAGTGTAAAGCAGTGTTATTAAACCCGGATCGGACCGGTCGGTTCGACCGGTAACTGCAAGCCTATCCGGTTCGATTAGAAGTAAAAAATCAAATGTTTAAAAACCGGTCAAACCCGGTTTTTGACCGGGTTTGACCGGAAAACCGTTAAACCGGTGAAAACCGGGTTTTGAAGTTTTGTTGTTTTTCATACGTTTTTTGATGTTATTCTTTTCAGTTTTGTCATTTCACTATTTTCACTTTTCAGCCCTAAAATCTATTTTTCATTTCTCTCTTACGCCGGTGACTGCCCATCTTCATTTTCCTTCAAATCTTCATTCAATTTCCAAGTTTCAATTTCATCTAGAAGTATATGGATTAGTGGCTTCAATAGCTTCTAGATGAAGTTGATGTACGTTGATGGTTGCTCTGTAGTTTGTTCAGTGGCAAGTCTTTTATCATCGCTAGGGGTGTAATCGAGCCGAGTCGAGCTCGAGAACACCCTTAATCGAGTAGCTCGATCTTTTTAAAGGTGGTACTCGAACTCGACTCGAGCTCGATCGAGTACCTAATTTTTGAGCTCGAGCTCGACTTCGAACACCGAGTATCGAGCTCGATTTTTTAATTATTTTTTTAATTATTTTTAATTTTTTTAAATTTTTTTTAAATTTTTTTATTTTTTTTATAAAAAATTATAGGATGTATTTGTAATTTTTTAAAATTAGTATGGTAAAATAATAATTTATATAAAATCAAGGACCAAAATATAAATTTAAGTTGCTTAAATTAGAATTTATTAAATATTAGGGACTAAAATATAAATATAAGACTAAAAATTAAAAAAAAATACATACTCGAGTAGCATATAATCTGAGCTCGAGCTCGACTCGAATTCTAATTCGAACAAACCGAGCTCGAGTCGAGTAGTTTCGCGAGCTACTCGCGAGTAGCTCTATCGATTATCAGCCCTAATCATCGCTATTGCTTTTTGTTGGGTGGTGACTAAATTTCTTGAATTCAGACCAGGCCACTTTTCTCCATTTCAAGAAGTTACTTATTGAGGTTTATTTTTCTATTATCTTCGTTTTTTATTTTTGAGAAATATAATGGCATATTTTCTTGGGTTTGAAATGAAGTGGTATTCTTGGATTGTGGAGTGTATTAGATGTTCTTTGTTACAATGAGACTGGAATTTTTTTTTCTAAGGATATATTTCTTATATTGAAGTTGTTGAATTTTCATTGTTGCTAGTTTGTTGAGTTGGGCAAGTTTTTAACCATCGCTATTGCTTTCTGGGTGGTGGCTAAATTTCTTGAATTCATGAACAATTGACTATTTGGTAATGCCCCTTTTCTCCATTTCGAGAAGTTACTTATTCAAGTTTATTTTTCTATTATCTTGTTTGTTTTTGATTTTTGAGAAATATCATTGTATATCTTGGGTTTGAAATTGAAGTTACTGTATTTTCATTGTTGCTCTGTAGTTTGTTCTGGCAAGTTTTTTATTATCGCTATTGCTTTCTGGGTTGGTGACATTTTCATTAAGGGTTGTTGTTGAGTTCTTTATGTACTACTTTATTATATTCTTGAACTGGAATTTAATTGTATTGGACTTTTTATTTGGTGATGGTTTGGAATTTCTTGTCCTTTGGGACTTTTTCTTTTCTTTCTTCTTAGAACATGAACATGGAATACTTGATCTTCCCGTAAAGCTATTGAAGCCACTAATTCATATACTTCTAGAGATAGAAGATGCAATTTTCAAGTTTCAACTTCTAGAGTTAGAAGGGTTTTTGTTGTTTAGATTGTAGTTGATAATTATATTTATGGTTGGTAATATTATTTAGTTTGGGAATGTGATATGTTTTTAAAATAGGTGAGATATTAAAATATTTTTATATTATTTATGACGGCATCCGATTCTTGACACCGGTTCAACCGGTTCGACCAATTGACCCCTAACTCAATAGGTCGACCGGTTCGCACTCCAGTCCGAGTTTTAAAACACTGGTGTAAAGGGATGTTTAAGCTTTACATAGTTATGTCATTTGTTTGTGGAAGAAGACTTGGCACTTTGAAGTTGGACAAAGTTGCAGCTCATTCTTTCCTTAGTAAAAAATTTTTGTCTTGAAGATTCAAGTATGAAATATAATTGCAATAAGCTTATTAACTTTTCAAAGTGCAGAACTAAGAAAATATTTTCTTGCTATAACAATTTAGAAGAATTCTGTCAAAGTGAATGTATCCTCTCAAAATGACTGATCACTCCACCATCAAAAAAAGGAGCCCAGAACAGGGAGGAGAGGCAGTAATTTTTCAGTTTCAGTCCAGTAGCATTCAAAGCTTAACATTGCCAAAAAGATTTTTGGTTTTTAAGCTTTGCCAAGATGGACTCATATATTGAGCTAGACACCAAATTATTTCACCACAACATTAGTAAACGAAAGAATAATGTACCGTACATAGTATGGGCATTGGCATGTAAATGATTCGCTCCCCAATCTTTGTTAAGACGGTAGAAATTTAATAAGAGTAAGCTATTTAATTGAAATTCAATAAAAATAAATTATTTATACATGTAGATGTGAGTTGGAGTAGAAGAGATTAAGTTGTTAAATATTTAATGGGAGATAAAATAATTTTTCCGGGCTAATTTATGTGGATAATAAATTAGAATAAGGGTTAAGAATCTAAAAAGTTTATAATAACTTTCTTTAATTGCATGATTATTTACTTTCCCAAAAATTAAGGCTCCGTTTGAATGAGGTATTTTTGGATTATATCATGAATTTTTTTGTTGCTACTTGTTATGAGAAAAGAATATTTTAGGAGTGTTTGGAATGAATGATTTTGTTTTGTTGGGATTTGTATTGAAGATTTTTTTATTCAATAAAAGTTTAAAATTTAAATTTGAATTAGTATTTTATTAGTTTGTTTTGGTGGGAATTGTGTTAGGAAGAATTGTTTATTATTAAAATTTAAAATTCAAATTCAATTTTAATATTTTATTTACAAAAAATACTGCAGCAAAAATAATTAGTGTAACATTGTTTTTTGTTTTAAAAATTTTAATGCAAAAGTTAAACAAAACAAATAACTTATTTTGCATTTATGAAAGAAATTATAAAAATAAGAGCATCCAAACATACCCTTAACAATTAACCGAACATTGCAATGTAAAAATCAGAAAAAAAAAATACTTTTCAAATCTAAATTCCGACCAACCAAACAAGCAGGCCAAGTGGAACATTTTTTTCACAATTCTTAAACAAAAATATTTCTAGTGGACCATCTTTCCACATTTCCCAGGGGGATCAGGTTGTTTAATTTATCCCCCTTAGATGTTTTATGTGTTCTTGTCAATTTTAACTACAGCAGTCATAGCAGTGTATGTGTACGTATATGCCAAATTAATTGTTTGGGAAATTTGACAGGCAGAGGATGGGGGAGAGCTTGAATGATCTGGGCTATGATGAGCTTGGCGTTCTCATTGAAGACGTGGATAATTCTCTGCGGGTCATTCGTGAGAGGAAGGTACAGTTTTCCTTCCATCATACATATTTTTCATACCAAGGCTTCCTTATTTTGATTTGATTAAAACGTTAGACTCCAATATGATCAGCCAAGAAAAATTAAACAGCAGTGATAGATATGCACACCTTAAATAGTTAAATTCCAGGTTGATTTCTTTGCATATTAAATCTCCTAGATTTTTAACCTAAATAAAGATGAAACTCTAAATGGAATGTTGACTAAATATCCCAGAACTGATGCTTGCCATATATCAGAGAATGTTTTGGATTAATGATACTGTCTTCATTTTAAGGTAGAAAGACATAATGATTTAAGGTAAAATTGAATAAACATTCCCTTTCACTCTAGCAATAGACGTTTGATGAATTTCTCTTCAAATTTTGTTATAGACGATTGCACAATTGCTGATCACTTGGGTTTTTTTTCTGCAAATTTTGTTATAACGCAGTCTTAACCTTATTTTTGAACTCGATTTTTGAACCAATTATTTATAAGTAGTTTGCCAACCTAACGCAACCTAAACCTAATTTTTGAAATCATTACTATAAGTAGTTTGCCAATCTAACGTAACATAAACCTGATTTTGAATGTAATTTCCCACCCTAACACAACCAAAACTGATTTGTGAACATAGTTTGTTAGCCTAAGGCAGCCTAAACTTGATATTTGAACTCAATTTTTGAACCGATTATTTATAAGTAGTTTGCCAACCTAATGCAACCTAAATCTGATTTTTGAACTCGTGATTTTTGAACTCATCACTTGTAAGTAGTTTACAACCTAACGCAACCTAAACCTGATTTTTGAACATAGTTTTCCAACCTATCGCAACTTAAACCTGATTTTTGAATGTAGTTTGTCAAGTGTAACGCAACCTAAATATGATTTTTGAACTCAATTTTTTAACCGATTACTTATAAGTAGTTTGACCCTCCACCATTTTTTGAGTTTTGAAAACTAGTTTAACCCTCCACTGTTTTAAATTTTGAAGAGATTACGTACAAGTAATTTAACCCTTTGACCCTTTACCGTTTTGCGAGTTGTAAACCGGTTACTTATAAATAATTTAACCTTTCAGATTTTGGTTTAACATGGTTTTAACCCTTTGTTATTATACAGGTTTGGCAAAGCACCAGTTCGAAGTAAGGGGTGGGTACCCGTTCTCTCTGCTCCGTTTGCACACCATTGCCACTGGGCATTAACAAATTGCTGCATCACGCAATTTCGGATTCACCTGGGACTGGGATGGCCATAGTGTAGTTCACAAAAGAGGATTCTTTCCTGCCCAAATCTCTCTCTTACACAATTGTCTAGGATTTCAAATTCTTGACTGACTCCTCCATTATCATGCTTGTCCCTCTCTTCATATAAAGGTAAGCCATTGCTTATACTCTACGCATGAATTTACACATCTTGCACTTGATCTGCTTTGATTTCAATGTTCATTTACTTATCTTTGCAGGTTAAGAGGGCCCTTTTGGATTGAGTTGAATTGGATTGGGAGGGATTGTGAAACAGAGAATACAAATTGGCTGGGGTTGCTGGGGTTTTGTGACTCGGGCATTTGACTCCATGCTCAGAGAGTGTGCCAACAAGAAGTATACTGTTCTTCAAAATGCTATTCAGGGTTATTTAGGTGAGTTACTTAGGTTTGTCAATGATGCCCTTTTCTATTAAGCCCAAATTAAGATCTTTTCCTGTTTAGATAAGTTCTACAGTTCAGTTGATTTTCCTTTGTGATTAAAGGATCATTGGAATTTGTGTCTGTAGTTCGTTATGGATTACCCAGAGGACACGTCATTGGCTTACCTTGCTAATGGATGGGTAGTTATCTTTGTTTTACTGGAATGGACAAGAAACTTACCAACTTGTATTGGGGAAATGGAAATGTCACCCTTTTTCATGTCATAGGGAGTAAAAACTTGAGCTTTGAGATCATGTTCATGTGTGTTTGAAATGTTTTTTTGTATGTTTTTCGAACAAATTTTTCAGGTTACTAGTCAATGACCCTGTTTTATCTATTTGCTTAGCCACTTAATAGTCTGAGTTGGGGACAGAGATCTATCAGGACATGTTCCATTTTAGGATTTGGGAAATGAAGTGGAAAAAGTATTACTTTTGCTGGGAGAGTTTAAAGAAATTCAACTTTTGTTGACCGAGAAAGCTGCAGCTGTCAGAAGCACCACTTCAGACTGCATGCTGGCCATCTATCTTTTGTAGTTGTATTGAAGTTGTCTTGTCGCTTTGCATATTTCTTCTGCTGGATAACAATGTGGATAATTGGTTTGACAACTGGCCATGTATCTGATGTAGTTGTATTGAAGTTGTCTTGTCGCGTTGCGTATTTCTTCTGATGGATAACAATGTGGATAATTAGGTTGACAAGTAATTGGAAGGAATTGTGATTGCGGGTGGTCATGATTTCCTGGGTGTCTTGTGAAGGATGAAACTTTGTTCATATTAGATGTTAACTTAATGTAGCTAAATAGCTGAGGTGTTGTAACAGTTTTAAAAAGTGATCTTCAGATGTATGAAGAAGGGATGAAACTATAAATGTGGCTTTAGCGACGAAAATAAATTAAGGGATAAAAAATAGGCAGAGATACAAAAGGGTAGGATGTTTCCATCAGCTTAAACAAAGCCCCAGTTTTGTAAGATAGCTGTAGTTATGTTTGGGTCATTCAGGCTGTTAAAATGAATTGCTCCATCTTTTGTCTAGATTAATGGGTTCTGTGGTAGTAAATTTTGTCCTGTTGTTTTGACATCCACTTTCATCATGCTACTTCCTTTGTCATGGCAGAATGTGTGCCACTAATTTTGTCTTTTCTTGCTCATATTTGATTTTGACACAATTAATCCCACTCTTAAGTATGAGGTTGGCCTCATCGTTTCTCCATTTAGCTTGCTCTTTCTGTTAAGGGCTACCTTTTTTTGTTGAATCTCGTATTCTGTATCTTTGTTCTACTTAAAGTTAATTTGAGACTCATCTCCTTTATTTGGCTATCAGTGGATGCTAGGTTATTCTTCGAACAAGTGCATCCCTTGGCCTTCATTGAATTTCCAAAGCATCATAATTGTCCTCTTAATTTGTATCCAATGCAACTGTTTACATCAAATGGTTTTATTACCAAAGTTATCTTTCTTGTATTCTATTAAAGCACTTCAACAACTGCCAATGGAAAGCTTCACAGAGAGTTATAATTTACCAAAATTGCAGTTCTCTAGATGTATGATCTTTTTTATTCTCTCATCTTTGGTTCATTTGACTTCTCTTATAGGAAAATGAACAAGCCACGCAAGTTCCATGTAAACACCTCATATTCTTATGATTTGACATTAACAATTTCTATGCTGTATTTTCTTTTTCTTTTTGGTAGTAACCTTTTATTATTCTGGGTTCCTGTGACAATTTCTATGTTTGTATATTTTATAACTTTTTTTCTTGAGAAAAAAATATTTTCATAAGTTTAATAGTTAGAGAAATTTCTTGTGAAGCAGATATTTGTATATTTCAGAAATTTTTTTGAGGAAAATATATTTTTCTAACTTTAATAGTTAGAGCACTAATTACAACTTAGCTGTGCATTTGAGTTTGTTCTCATTTGGTTAATTTTCTGTTTTTAACAAGTTGGTTTTTGAATGTTCTTATTATGACTTTGACAGGATATATTAACCAAAGGAAGCCGTTTTTTGTGAATTTATGTTTATTCTTTAGTTAATGTTTCCATTGCATAATCAGTCTGTGAAATTCTTCAACAATGTAGGCATGTGGTGCAACTCTATAGATATTTACCTTAGTTATTTATTTTTTAATGTGTCATATCAATTTATGGTGTGCAGCAAGTTGATTATTCGGTTAAATGTGAACTCAATGCTAACTATTTTTTCTCCACACATTCAGTGAAGAAAAGTTCCTGCAGTTTACTCAAATACTTGCATGTAGTTCGTTTTGCTGACTTTTTAATTAATGAACTGTTAATTGGAATAAAAAATTGTTTATCCTCAATGCCATAGATGATAAGAAATCGTGAACAATTATTCAAGAGTAAAATGCAAAATGGATGTTCAGTACTAATAATAATTGGAACCTCACCCTGTTATTTAGGCCAAGGAATCAAAGGGCAAGACAGCCAAATCACTCGATTTGCGAAGAAGTTTAAAAGATGTTCGAGCTTGAAAGACCTGGAGTCCTTGTATGCTTTCATGATCAAGAAAAATGAAACGCAAAACTGCTTCTTGGTAAACCAATTTATCTGCGCGTGTTCAAGTCTTTGTTGCACAGAATTGGCTCTTTCCACCTTTCAGGCATTAAGAGATCCCAATATATTTGTTTACAATGCAGTAATAGGAGTCTTTCTTCGTTGTTTCCGTCCACTTCAAGCTTTAGAGATGTATATAGACATGTTGAAAACTGAAATCAGACCAACCAGTTTCACGTTTTCATCAATCATAAAGAGCGGCACATTTATATCTAGCATAAATTTTGGAGAATCTATTCATGGGCAGATTTGGAGGCATGGATTTGGATCTCATCTTCACGTCCAGACTGCCCTTATTGATTTTTACTCAAATTTGGGTAGAGACGTGGATGCAAGGCTAGTATTTGACAAAATGCCTGAAAGAGATGGTTTTGCCTGGACAACAATGGTTTCAGCTCATGTTCGGTCTGGGGATTTGAGTTCTGCAACGAAATTGTTCATTGAGATGCCTGAGCAAAATACTGCATCATGGAATACTATAATTCATGGCTTTGCAAGAATGGGGGATGTTAAGTCTGCTAAGGAGTTTTTCAACAGAATACCTCAAAAGGATTTAATTTCGTGGACAACAATGATCAACTGCTACTCTCAAAACAAGCAATACAAAGAAGCAGTAGAGATTTTCAATGAAATGAAGAAAGATGGGCTTAAACCTGATGAAGTGACCATGTCAACAATCATTTCTGCTTGTGCTCATCTTGGTTGGTTGAACATTGGGAAGGATATACATATTTATGTAATGCATACTGGATTTGATCTTGATGTTTATATTGGGTCAGCATTGATTGATATGTATGCAAAGTGTGGTGACATGGAGAGATCCCTTGTGGTATTCCTCAAATTGCAAGAGAAAAACCTTTTCTGTTGGAACTCTGTGATTGAAGGATTTGCAGTTCATGGTCACGCCAAAGAAGCTTTAGAAATTTTTCATATGATGGAGGAGGTGAAGATAAAGCCAAATGGCATTACCTTTATTAGTGTTCTTTCTGCATGTACTCATGCTGGACTGGTTGAAGAGGGAAAAAGAAGATTTCTTCAAATGACTCATGACCATTCCATCCTTCCTGAAATTAAACATTATGGGTGCATGGTTGATCTGTTATGTAAGGCTGGTTTTCTTGAAGAAGCATTGGAATTGATAGGAAGCATGAGAATGGAACCAAACTCTGTGATTTGGGGATCTTTGCTTGGTGGCTGTAAGCTTCAAAAGAACTTGGAGATTGCTCAGCTGGCTGTTGATAAATTGATGGTGTTGGAGCCAAATAAGAGTGGATATCTCAATCTTTTAGTGAATATGTATGCTGAAGCAAATCGATGGAGTGAAGTTGCTAGAATCAGGTTGAACATGAAGAACCTTAGAGTAGAAAAGATATGTCCTGGATCCAGTTGGATTGAAGTGGAGAAGGAGATTTTCCAATTTGCTGCCTCTGATGATTGTCCTCCAGCCTCCAAAGAAATCTACTGGGTACTGGATGTATTGGTTGGGCAGCTTAAGCTGACTAACTACAGACTTGATTTCAACTGTATTTGGTGAGCAGTCCTGGTAATAAAGGACAATTTGTGGAATGGCACAGGTACGTGCACATAATCATTCTTATTTCTCTGTGAAAATGATTTTTGTTTCTTGATGATTTAGGACATGAAGTTGTCTTTAAGCATCTGCTCATGTGCATGCACATTTTTCATTCATAGTCATAGTCTATTCATTATTGCCTTTTGTTACATGAATCTTGAATGATGTCTTTTTTAATAAAATTGCAGCTCTCTAGATGCATGATCTTTTTTATTCTCTCATCTTTGGTTCATTTGACTTCATGTTTAGGAAAATGAACAGGCCGCTTAAATTTCCATGTAAACACCTAATATTCTTATGATTTGATATTAACAATTTCTATGCAGTATTTTCTTTTCCTTTTTGGTAGTAACCTTCTGGTCTGGGTTTCTGTGACATGGTGAAGACTGTTGAGATTGTCTTTGATCTATTTTTCTTATGTAACTAGACCGTGTGGGTTGTGATAAGCTCTGTTTGATAGATATTATGGGACAAGCAGGAAGAGAAATATAAGCAGTCGTCTTGTAGGCTGCTGGAAAATGTAGCTTCACATTTTCTGGTGCAAATGCTTTGCATAGCTGTTTTCCCTACTTCATTGAATGTGTTTCCTATTCCTTCTTCACTGCCATTGTTTGAATTACAGAATGGCTGCAAAAGATGTTTGTTTCACTGTTTACTCTGTTATCCCAATTGAATATGACCAGAGTTAGTTTATTTAATACGACATTCTCCTATTGCTATGAACTATTTCTGCTTGTTAATGGGCTTCTCTTGCGCATTTGTAATTTTCAGGTAATGCAAAGAACTCTAATCGGCAAGTCCAGCTCCACTGGTACCACACAAGTTGCAGCTTTACCTGGAGTTGAGAGGTTGTTTACCTATTGAGTTGTTTTTGTTTTTTTTCTCCCTTCTAATTTTGGGCTGGTTTTCTCAAACCTATAGCTAGTCCTCTTTCTTATGTAATTCTTCGAATTCTGTCTGATTTGCTTAGCAATGTTCTTTGCTGATCTTTCATGGAATTTATTGTTTGAAAATTTCATATCTTGTATTTTGAGTTATAAAATCATATTATAAAGTTTATCATGTTTCATGTAATTTCCAATGGCTTTTGTGTTTTATTGAAGAAAATTTGAGTTTTCTAACCAATTACCACTTGTTCTTCACTTCCCTGCGAAGGACTAGTCTGGTGATTTGTTTACAACATTTTTCTCAACTGTTCTATGTTCTTCAGTCGCATGTTTATTTTACTTTCTTCACCAACTCCTTGCAGTAGGTTGCCTGAAGCTGAAGCTGGAGCTGCAAAAGATGCAACAGGACCAGATCATTCAGCAACTCCTTCACGCTCTACTGAGGCAGCAGATCCAATAGGCTGACCAACAAGCGTAAGTGGAACTATTACTGCTTCCTTAGCAAATGCTGGGCATACATTGGGGGAAGCTGATGCAGAGCTTGTTCTGAGTCCACTCTGCCTTGCATTTGATGCCAAGAATGCCAAAATGCAGGAGCTGGCAATGGATTTTCGCGTAAGCTCTACTAATTTCCTTTTTCTGTGATTTGTTTTGGTTTATTTCATCTGGCATTCCTTGTGGCTTTCTTTCAATATGTGGTGACGTATTGCCTCTTCTTTTGCGTGAATTTCCTCATGCGCACATGGAAGAGGGAAAAAAAAAATTTACTTGTGCACATGGATGCACCTCAAATTCTACAACACGTAATTCTAAATGGCAGTGGGAAGAATTTGGTGTGGGAAAGAGGCAAAGGGTGATATTCTTGTTACACATTGCCTATTTAATTGCAAAACATCACTTGTATCCACTGTGCTCATGTACCTTTCGGAATATGACAGTTTTTCCTTCTCATGTCAAGTTCTACTCTTATGTACTCCTGTACCTTCATATTTTTTTAACACACTTTAAAGTGATCAAGAGCTGAATGGTTGAGAATAAAATAACAACTGTGTTCAAATTTGATTCTAGGTCATGTTATTGAGCATTCTCTCTGTCCCAATTTCAATTTCTTTTTTGGACGATTTACAATCTTAACTTTGGTCGTTTTCTGTTTTTTGATTTATTCTGCAGAATGTGACATTCTCAAGTTTGTCATTTGACTTTTAACTGGAATTGCTTTCATTTGCAAGTACTCCCGCGTGAAGTGATCAATTTTAAAGAAAGCAATTAATATACATCAATATCTTTTTGGATATTTATCAATTAAGTATACATTTCGAAACTTTATTATTAAGTAATGATGTGTGGACAAACGCAAGTGCAAGTGCACGTGTCGATCTAGTAACAAAGTGTAAGTAAGATATGGTTCCCACAGGAATGTTGCTAATGTTACTAATTTACCGGGCTACTAAGGCTAGAGACACTATTTGGTAATCACAAGGCAACTTTTAGTAAAATCTACTACCTAAATGTCACCCTAAGGAAGTAGACTAGAGCAATACACAAATAGAGGAAGCAAGGCAATCACACACACTAAACTTGAAAAGGTAAAACGGCCAAGGACCTAGGGGAAATTCAAGCTTCAAACTTCTGTATTGCTATGGTGGATTCCTACTTGTCTTATTAGTGTTGTTGATGACTATTTCTAAAACGAGGCATCCTACTCCCGTGGGAACACCTACTAGTCTACTACACACATTAGCCTCCTCCTGGATGTACTAAGTGTATGCATGAAGAACAAATAAGCATATGATCACACAAGTCCCTTAAGCTCCATTTAACTTTCATACTTGTAGTGTAATGCATGAGTTCAAGTAATAAGCCCAATTCCCATTGGAATTCATTATCCATAACATGTTGTCTTCCCATGATCAACACACAGTCAAATCCATTCGTTACACACCAACAAGTAAAGATGAGACAAGATATCCCAACCCATAACAAAACAAGAAGTTTTTACACAAGAAATTCCTCTATCATAATGATAACAGAACCACAAATAAATGTCATATTCATTAAGCTCATAAGATTTGTATTAGAATTATGGAGAAAAGGAAATATTTCACCAATAAAAGTTGCAACTTTTACAAGAAACCTCCTCTTCTTCAACCTTTAGCTCCAAGTTTCACAATTCTCACCTAGTGAAGGTGCATATTTACCTAACTCTCTCTCCTATATTGTACTACTCTTTAACCTAGCTAGCTCTCCCAAAACGGGTCATTACAAACAACAATTAAGCCTTTATCCCACTGTATAGGGTCAGTTACATGTATCATATTTCGCCATCGTATTCTATCATTATACATTTTCATTTATATTTAAGTATATCATATCTTTTTTTTTTTATAGTTTCTTTCCAATTCTTTTTAGGTCTCCCCCTTCCTCTCTTAATTTGAGTTTTTTTATGGTTTCTTTCCAATTCTTTTTAGGTCTCCCCCTTCCTCTCTTAATTTGAGTTAATTTTTCTCTATTTTCTACATGTCGCGCTAGTGCATCTAGAGGTCTTCTATGCATATGTACAAACCATCTTAAACGTGTTTTCTCATTTTCTCATCTATTGGAGCTACCTCCACTTTCTTTCTAATACATTCATTACTTATTCGACACAATCTAGTATATCCATATATCCATCTTAACATTCTCATTTCTATTATCCTCATTTTTTGTTTATGATCATACATCTCCTTAAATAGTAAGACTAACTAATGAAAAGTTAATATTGCATTTGAGACCCATAAAGTTACTAAAAAGGACCAAAACTTGAAATGGAAGAAAGAGTACTATTCTAGTATAATCAGAAGAAATAGGTTGGCGTAGTCACTAGAGTGATCACGCTGTGTATCATCTCTATGGCGTGACCACGTCGTGTGGTCACGCTGTCTTCCATTGCGTGATCACTCTTGTCATCATGCCGTAGTGTCTTGGTCACTTCTTGTGCTTTTTTTATCATGTCGTGATGACATGCGTAGTCACACCGTTTCCTTTTGCATGACGTGGTCACGCCTGTATCACGCTGCTTCATCTCTTTTCGTGATCATGCTGTTCATCCTTTGTAGGGCTTGACTCCGTGCATGGTCACGCTACTCTCTGCATCCTCGAGACCTTCTTCTTCATTTTTTCACCAACTTGCTCAATTTGATCAATTCTTGCTCTTTGATAAATATTGAGACAGATCTATAATGCCACTACTAGTCAATGGCTTACTTGAGAAGTTGGTCAATGCCATTCACCTTCGAAATTCCAACAAGCAGCAGATCATGGCAGCAATTAGGACTGAATGTCAATACAGAATACAGCACTACACATATCCGATTCAAAATCCCAAAAGGCAAACCAGGGGCCATCTAAGTGAAGCTGGCACAGTTTCATTGCTTCAATGAATTGTCGAGAGGGTATCAATCAGCTACATTCCAGAAGCATTCCATATCCCCAAGGCAAGGAGACTCCAAAAACGGGAAGGCAGCCATTGACACATTAAACCATAAAACCGAATACGCATCAGTGCCTCCATCCAACTTGACCAAAGGGATATTCATAATTTCACTACATGTAAATATCAGATACATCCCCAAGGCGCGATAAACAACAGGACCAACCAAGCAATCCATGAAAGGAGTACACTCCACACCTCAGGATACTTATCTACTCACTACAAGAGAAAAATAACTGCCACCATGTACAACGTTTTACCATATAAACTACAATTAATTTCAGACCCACCCCCAATGTTCAAAGAGCATCAGGTTCAATCCAGTAACACATGAGCAAAAGACACTCAGCACATCAATATTTATCCTATGACAACCAGTCAAGCATAATTGTAATTGTACTCACGTTTATATAGGCCAAACTGATCTAACTTTGGTAATCAGGGACCAACAAGAAGTACAAACAATTCTTACCTAGGGTTCCAATTTTTGCCTTCCGAATAACAAATGAAGGGATTCCGCTCCTACTAGGAAGGGCATTGGCTTTGGGGCTGAGAAGTGCTTCCATTTCCCGCATTTTTCCATCTTTTCGAGGAATTTGCCCAGCTCATCTACGGGTTCCTCCTCGTAGCTGTTCTCTGTCCATTGGCCCTCCCCATCCTCCTCAGATTCTGATTCGGTTGGAATAGTTTGTAGGATAGCTAAGTCCGATGATGAACTAACTTTGGGCATTGTCGAAGATTCTCCTTCTTCCCACCTTACCATCACGTTAGTGGCTTCGGCATTCAATCTCTTTCGGGGCAGATTCATCTCTGTAATTGGTGGTCCGTTTGGAACTTCATTTGGGAACTCCTTGTCAATCACTTGCACCGTTCCGAAGTCTACCCTTAATGTACCAGCAACATATGTCGGTTGGCCTGATGGAGGTGGGTCAGCAGAGTTTCTTTCTTGCCCATCAATGTGTAAACATCTTTCCTATTGATTAATAAAATGTTTATTTTAAACAGAAAATATCAACGAGTACCTACACAATTCGTTCCACTTTCCCTTGCCCTTCACCAAATCCTGAATCCAAAAGGGGGTTGAAAGTATGGAGCACAGTACAAAATGAAAACATATACAAAAAGCTTTAAATCAGAACAAAAATGGCAATTTCATTGCAAATGGAACTACCCATTTCTTATTTCTTAAAGAAATGCCTTCCCTTAGGGCTTAGACATCCATCATGCTTGTTTCTGTTTCCTATCCCCATCTTCCTTGGCTTGCCAACCTCTGAGAACTCTATGCTACAAGGGTTAAGGGAAGTGCACTAAGACATTTATAACCTAAAATGATGGAACATTAAAGATACTCATACAACTAATTTTTTTGAACATGATACATTAGCATCAAGGCCCCATCACTCTATCCAGTTTGCAAGATATGCGGATACAAAGAGAACAATGGTTGCCTTTAATTAACATCCCGGTCACCTTGTTCCTTACATGAGAGCAGGACTCAAACCAGCAGAGGGTTGCAAACTGGCAGCATAGTCACGTGCCCACAAATTGTAGTGTATAATTTCCTCAAGGGATGGAGAGAGCACACCAGCTCTGCTTGATGCTTATCTCATGTTAGCTCCACAACTTTGAAGATGTCCAGAAAGACGATTCTAAAAGACAAAACGATCCATTAGCTATACGCCTGTAACCCAAGAAGCACACACATAATGGTCATTTGCAAATTCTAAACGCATCTATGACCAAACCAGAATCTGCTTTAGCCTTATCGCAAGCTAAGATCAAAATTTCAATTGCAGATTGGTTGAACATCAAGACCCTCTACTATTTGTAGACGCTTTTCTATGATCCATTGTTTAACAAATGCATAATCTCAAAAGAAATAAAAATGTAATTACTTGCAAAGATCAAGATGTGGCCAAGTTATCTCATAACAGTAAATTCTCTGTGCATATCAGGCCATCCTAGTTGTGCCAATTAATATAACATGAATCCTACAATGGGAACAGAGTGGGAAAAAAGTTTTCATGCTATCAGATTCCAAATACTTAGTCAATCAATCATAAATAAGCTTATAAAGCAAAATTTTGCATTGTGCAACTTAGAAGCAATAATAAAGATGTTTGACATGAGGATTATACCTGTGTTTCAACCATTGAATGTATGAAGGATTGGGGGCGAATAACAATTACAATGTCATCATATTCAGCCCCATAAAGATAATGGGGTTCAATAACTTGAAGACCCTGCAAAGGAAAAGAATCTCGTAACAAAATCATCCAAACTTGCTGCATTTCCGCGATTGACCACCTTATTGAATAGGGTGGCAGAATCCACTGTAATTTTCTTTCCCATATTCCAGTTGGGATGCTTCAAAGCGTTAGATACTTTAACATCTTTAAGCTTTTCAACAGGCCAAGGAAATGTCTCTTCGTGCTTCTATGGCTGAAAATAGAGATCAATATATCATGATTCCAAATACACTCAAACTGAAACATGAACTTCATTCAATCAGAAATATCTACAAAGACATCTACTTATAAAGAGGGAAGGAAATGACCCAAAATCAAACGGGATAACAGGGACTCTTGCTGTGCATTAAGATCCAGTAGTTAATTCATAAAGCATAAAAATGTCTTATAAATCAGAAACTTTAACATGGCTTGAAAATTTGCATCAACACAAGTAGAAGCCAAGATTTCATTCTTCCTTAGCAACACAAAAGCCCAACAATCTATAGCATCAAGTTTTTGGTTTACAGGCACACAAACAAACACCCGCGTTATAGAAATGATCAGAAAGCACAATCAGATGGATATTATCGGTAAAAAGGAGGATTCATATTCATATTCATACTCATACTCATACATAGCAAACAAAAACGTGAAACTAAGAATGCATTCCAAAAATTCAAATTTTGCAAACCAACATCAAGCTAAGCCACAATGAATTCGGTGTCAATTATATAGTATTATGCATAGAAATTAACAAACTTTCAGCTCTAATCCCTCTGTCTGCACATTATCAATGGCCTAAATTCATCAAATCTAATAACTTTTTCTCTTCTGGGACTGAAATCTTAAGCTAATTCCAGCCCATCTACCAACTCAAGATTAAGAACCACAACGGTTGAAATGTGAGATTGACAGTGTTTACAAGAATTATTTAACCAATTAGGCCAAAACAGTATTTACTAGAATGTGAATTGAACTAAAAACACAGAGAAAAATCCCAGAAAAGATGGAAACTTTACATACAGGTATATTGAATGAATCACCAAATTTGCGTCCTTGTGTGGGAGATGAAGATTCTTTGAGGGCTGAAACCAGAGCATCCCACGAATAGTCTTGGCTTTTCAGAATGGAAAATTGAACCGAAATCGAATTTGTTGAGGAGACGGCAAATATACAGTAAGGGTGTGTTATTACAAACCCAGTGCCAGTAGAAATTTAAAAAGAATCGAACCCAAGACGGGACCCAATTTAATTAATTATCCCACATTTAAACGCTACACGCTAATTATCCTAAATATATTACAACCTCTCTTTCTATAATAATTAAGGGTGTGATATGGAAATACATGTAGACCGTTCAAGTCAAGCCCAAATTACTACTAAAAGTCTGCAATACTGGGCCTAAGACCCTCGTATTTGGGCCTTACAAGTGTCTGCAAGACATCGTAGTGTTGGGGCTGAACTTTGGATTATAACTACACAACAATACCATGCCTTTTTATCCATTTCAATATTTTTTTCCTTCTTTGAAAAGGAGTAGTGATAGTAAAATTTCATCTAATTTTAAATTTGTGCAAATGATTAAGAATGAACACTATGCCGTTTTATAATTTTAATATTTCGCCTATTTTTTCTTTTTTTAATATTAATTTTTTTCATTTTAATTGGAGTAGGCTATTAACATTTCATCTATTTTAAATTTTTGCATATGATTAATAATGATCGTTATATCATTTATGTCTACATTGTTATTTCAGAAGGATATCTTTTTTAGAAGAATGATAAAAATTAAAATGTATAAAATTTCAATAATTTAAATAATTCTACTTATGATTAATGTCATTTTAACATTATTATTATTATTATTATTATTATTTGCTTAGTTTTGAATATCTTATTCTTAATGAATTCATGGAATCAAACTAGAAATAGAATATATTTAACATCACCATTGTTTTTAAGTTTTCATGCCTTTGCAACAACAACATTTTTCCTATATATATATATATATTTTTTAAAAAACCCATATTTTAAGTAATTTAATTTTTAATTACCTACCATAGCCACAAAAAAATAATACTAGTATGATATTCTAAACATATAAGAAACATGTGTGACTGTTGATATAAATTTGAGTTTGCTATATTGATAGTAGTGAATCTTGCAAATTTATTTTTATTTTTATTTTGGGAATTATTATTTTAATGATTAAACATTAATTTTCTATGATTTTTTTCCTTCCAAATTATGCCAAAAATAGAATTTGTTAATATCTCGTGAGTCTCTTATTCTTTTGCATGACAAATTGTGAGACCTAGTGTCTTAACCTTACTTATTTTGGTGTTTAACAAACAATTATGTTTATGCTAATGGTTCAAAAAGTGTTTCAATGTGATAGATATAAAAAGAAGCCAAGCATGGAGCTCTATCATATGGAGAAAGAATTGGAAGTGCAAAAGATATGAAAGTATGGTAAATTAGGTCATTTCCCCAACCCTAAACATTATCTTGTGTAAATAGCTCAAGAAGTTGATTTACTCTTTTAAGGTTCAAGTAAAAATGTTTTCAAAATGTTTTTAGTCCTCAAATGAACTTCAAAAGAAGTAGTAAAATTGAGGAACACACTTGCACAAAGTCACACTTAGTTGCACAAATGATTTGGAAAACGAAAATTGAAAACAAGTTGAAAACAAATAGGACCGGACGCCCTAAGCATAGTTTCGGCCGTCCGAAAGATAGGTTAGGACGCCTCCTCATTTTAAATGATCGTCCGAACTTTTGGTGAAAAAATGAAGCTCTCTGAAGTTTAGGTTCGGACGGTGTAGGGGAGTTTAAGCCGTCCGAAACTTAGGTTCGGACGCCTCCTTGGAGTTTCGGCCGTCCGAAACTGTCGTGATAGGTTTTTGACATACTTTCTAAAAAATAGGTTCGAACGACCTGAGAGTCCGAAACTAGAGTCTGAAACTGTCTCTCTCCTCAAAACGGCTAGTTTTTGAACCGTCAAATATATACGTTTTTTTGTCATCTTTTGAGATAGTTTAAATACAATCTAAAACATGAATTTTACACACAACAAAGAGCAGATTCCTTGAGCTTCATACTTGAAAAAAATACTCTCTACAACTCTTCAAATTTACTTTGAATCAACAAGACACAAAAGATTAAAAGTCTTGAGCCTTCTTTGAGTTCTTCATTTCATTCTTGAGCTATATAGTTTGAGTTGTAATTTTCATTATAGGAATCATACTGTGAGCTTCAATTTATCTTATTCACCCAAACTGTGGGTTGTTGTTTCATTCTCAAACAAACATTGTGAGTGATTGTAAAAGGTTTCTCAAGTGAGAGTAAAAACCTTAAACTCATAGCTTGGGATAGCTAGTGAGAAGGTTGAGCCTTGGTTGGTTGTAAAAGTGGTTCTTTTGATCTCACAACTGAAAGGAGATCAAGTTATAGTAAAGAGGTTTGAAATCCTAAGTTGGGAAACTTGGGTAGTGGATGTAGAGTGCTCCAAGGGGGAGGCTTGAACCACTATAAATCGATTGTGTCAATTTCTATTTACTGCTTTCATTTTCATTCTTATTTCATATTGTTCATGTGTTGATATACTGCAATTGAATTGGAATATCTAGTTATTGTGTTTCTGGAATATTACATTTAACATCATTTGACATTACACTTGTTGCAAGTCACACTACTCACTCATTGTTGTTGAATTTGATTTGATTGAGTTGATTAATTTTTAGAAACCTAATTCACCCCCCATCTTAGGTTGCCTTTAAAGCTAACAATTGGTATCAGAGCTTGGTCTCTACTTACTTAGGCTTAACAACCTTAGAGTAAAGATTATGGTAACAAACAATGCTATGTTTATGGAGGGACAATCTATTTCTAGGCCCCCAATGTTTAATGGAACCAACTATAGCAGTTGGAGAGATAGAATGGAAATTTATCTCAAATCCATTGACATTGAGATGTGGTATATTGTTGAGGAAGGACCTTACAAGGCTGAGATAACTATAGGGGATGAGACTAGAGAAAAGAAGAGGAGTGAACTAAATGAAACTGATAGGAGAAATCTAACCTTGAATGCCAAAGCTACAAATGCTTTATACAACTCCTTAGATGTAAATGAATCAAGCAGGGTTAAGGGATGTAAAAATGCACATGATATATGGAAGAAACTTAGAGAAATACATGAGGGAACCGAAGATGTTAAGGAGGAAAAGAAATCTTTGTTAGTCACACAATATGAAAGCTTTAAAATGGATAGTAATGAATCCATAGATAAAATGTTTTGTAGATTCAATAGCATAATTAAGGATTTGGAGAATCTAGGAAAAATCTATCCTTTAAGTGAGCAAAACAGAAAGATCTTAAATTCATTACCTAAAGAATGGGAGTCAAAAGCCATAGCCATTGAAGAAGCAAAAAATTTGAGAGAACTACCCATAGATCAACTAATTAGTTCTCTTATGTCATATGAGCTAAAAATTAAGTCAAAAACTCAAAAAGAAGAAGACACTAAGGCTAAAAAGAACATAGCTCTTAAAATGTCAAAAATTGAAAATGATGATGAGGAAGATATAACTGGACAAGATGACGATGATTTTGCACTTCTTACTAGAAGATTATCTAGGATGATCCAAAGTAGAAGAAACATGTTTAACAAAGGAAGAAATTTTAGAAGCAAAGATAGGATGAAAGAAAAGGGAGAAACCTCCAAAATCAACAATTGCTTTGAATGTAACCAACCTTGTCATTTTATTGCAGATTTTCCAAGAAGAAAGGAGTTTAAACATGACAAGAAAGGCAAAGGAAGAAGCCTCAAGGTCACATGGGATGATGACCAATCCGAAGAGGAAACTGAAGGAGAAGAAGAAGGAGTGGCTAACATGTGCTTATGGGATTTGAAGACCATGAGGTAAGTATTTCTTCTAGTGATGATGATGATGATAATTGCAATGATCAAGATGAACTTGAGCTGTACATTGCTAGGCTAGTAGATGAGTTAAAGAAATCCAAGATTCAAAACAAGAAGCTTAAGGCAAAAGTAGAAGAAATCACTACATGTAATCAAGAGTTAATCATTAAGCATGATTGTGTAGTTAAAGAAAACTGTGCATTAAAAGCTGAAAATGAAAAGTTAACAATAGAGAGTAATAAGGTTAGGGAAGAAGTTAAAAAATATGATGAAGTTAAGAAAGAACATATAGGATTAAGAAAGAGAATTGAGGACCTTAGTGATTGTTTAGCAAAATTCACTCAAGGAAAGGATAACTTAGAAAAACTGTTAGGAAATCAAAAATTGGGAAATAGTAAATATGGATTAGGATATTTACATGAAGTAGGTCAATCCACCTCCAAACCTGTGAAAACTACTCATATATCACATAATCATGAAAAAGGAGTAGAGAATTTTAAAAATAGACCTCACCAACATTATAGGTATGGAATGCATAACACACATAACCAAAATTATGGATATGAAAGGTATAACTTTGAACCTAGGTTTGGTCATGGTAGATACTATCCTCATTATAAGATTTCACACTCTTTTAAATACTATGTAATATGTGATTATTGTTGTAAAAAGAGGCATACCTCAAGAAAATGCTTTGCAAGAATGGAAGTTGAAAATGGATAAAAAACATGGATAAGAAAAGATATCAATGATGTAAAAACTTAAGTGCTTAAAGTCACACATTGATTCTTGAATGTAGATATGTTTAGAAAATACAATTTTGGATACAAAATTTGTTTCTTGATAGTGGATGCTCAAGACTCATGATCGGAAATTCCTTATTGCTTAATAACTTGGAAATAAGAAATAAAGGACATGTTACGTTTGGAAATGATAAAAAAGGAAAAATAATTGGTGTTGGCAATGTAGCCAATAATAATAGTAATGTGATTGAAAATGTGCTTTTGATTGATGTCTTGAAATTCAACTTGACTAGCATAAGTCATATATGTGATTAAGATCTTGATGTATTGTTTAAACGTGAAAAATGTATAGTTATTGATCCAATAGATGGTAAAATCATTCTTACCGGTTCTAGGCATAACAATGTGTATACCCTTCATTTAAGTGATATGAAATGTCTTAGTGTGGTACATGACACAACTTGGTTGCGGCATAGGAGGCTAGCTCATGTGGGAATAGATCACATAAATAATCTAGTAGCTAAAGAACTAGTTAGAGGCTTACCTAAACAAAAATATAAAAAAGATAAAGTGTGTGATTCACGTCAATATGGAAAGCAAACTAAAAGTACATTCAAACCTAAAAACATGGTAACCACTTCAAAACCCTTGGAGTCAATGCATATGGACTTGTTTGGACCCTCACAAACTACAAGTTTAGGTGGCAAAAGATATGCATTTGTAATAGTAGATGACTATTCTAGGTATACTTGGGTAATATTCTTGGCACATAAAAGTGGTACATTTAGAGAACATGCAAGATTGTGTAAAAAGTTTCAAAATGAGTTAGGTGTAATACAACTTAAGTGATTTTGTTATTTTGAACTTGCATTAGTTTCTTGTGTTTCCTTATTAACACTTTGATGTTCTTTATCCCGTTGTTCCTTTTGATTAACCATTCTTGAATCTTGCTATTTCCTTTGGTGAAGATTAAATTGTGCATTAATTTCTATGGTGATTATGATATATTGTGCATATGGTACATTGTGCAAAATGGTGAAATAGTTTGTTTGCAAACTTTGCAATTTGGTATATTGTGCATTCTTTGGCTTGTTGTCAAAACTTGGGATGTTGACAGGTGGAATTTAGTTTATAAACAAAGGAAACTCTTGTCAAAATTTTTTAGAAAATTTCCTACACTTAACCATTTTTATATATAATGCCTAGCCACCCATTAGGTTGCAAGGAGTGGAAGGGTAGTCCTATGATTAGTTGATATTTCCCTCACATTGTATGTTGATCAAAAAGGGAGAGAAAAATATCACAAAAAGATGACCATTGGTTTTATTAGTTTTACTATTCTTATTTTGATTGATGCCAAAAGAGAGAAAGATATTCTAAGGGGGAGAAAAATAAACATAAGTATAAGTTATAAAAACGAACATGTAAGGGGGAGAAAAATAACATGAAAGGTGAGAAAGTTGTGTTGTTTGAGAAAAAGAAATACAAAAGAATGAAAAGGGTAGATAGACATGTTATGGTATCATATTGTTTTTAGCTCACTTATTTTGTTGATGTCAAAAAGAGGGAGAAAGATATTAACAAAGTATGTAATTAAGTGATGAGAACTATAAGTTATAAATGTATATTTAAGAGGGAGAAAGCTACTGAAAAAGGGGAGAGTTATATTTAAGTGATAAATTATAAGATGTATATTTAAGGGGGAGAAAGATATTGAAATGTTATTTTAACTTTCTTAGTTTGATGATGCCAAAAGGGGGAGAAATATATTAAAGAATGTAATTAAGTGATGAAAATTATAAGATGAAAATTATAAGTTATAACATGTACATGTAAGGAGGAGAAAAATAAAATGAAAAGGAAGTACACATATAGGGGGAGCACATATCAAAATGTTCATGCATTGAAGGCATATTTCAACTTATTGCACATGTTATTTACTCCATCACATAATTGGTTTGTCATCATCAAAAAGGGGGAGATTGTGAGACCTAGGGTCTTAACCTCACTTATTTTGATGTTTAACAAACAATTATGTTTATGCTAATGGTTCAAAAAGTGTTTCAATGTGATAGATATAAAAAGAAGCCAAGCATGGAGCTCTATCATATGGAGAAAGAATTGGAAGTGCAAAAGATATGAAAGTATGGTAAATTAGGTCATTTCCCCACCCCTAAACCTTATCTTGTGTAAATAGCTCAAGAAGTTGATTTACTCTTTTAAGGCTCAAGTAAAAATGTTTTCAAAATATTTTTAGTCCTCAAATGAACTTCAAAAGAAGTAGTAAAAGTGAGGAACACACTTGCACAAAGTCACAATTAGTTGCACAAATGATTTGGAAAACGAAAATTGAAAACAAGTTGAAAACAAATAGGATCGGACGCCCTAAGCAGAGTTTTGGCCGTCCGAAAGATAGGTTAGGACGTCTCCTCATTTTAAATGATTGTCCGAACTTTTGGTGAAAAAATGAAGCTCTCTAAAGTTTAGGTTCGGACAGTGCATGAGAGTTTCGGCCGTCCGAAACTTAGGTTCGGACGCCTCCTTGGAGTTTCGGCCGTCCAAAACTGTCGTGACAGGTTTTGACATACTTTCTGAAAAATAGGCTCGGACGACCTGAGAGTCCGAAACTAGAGTCCGAAACTGTCTCTCTCCTCAAAACGGCTAGTTTTTGAACTGTCAAATATATACGTTTTTTTTGTCATCTTTTGAGATAGTTTAAATACAATCTAAAACATGAATTTTACACATAACAAAGAGCAGATTCCTTGAGCTTCATACTTGAAAAAAATACTCTCTACAACTCTTCAAATTTACTTTGAATCAACAAGACACAAAAGATTAAAAGTCTTGAGCCTTCTTTGAGTTCTTCATTTCATTCTTGAGTTATATAGTTTGAGTTGTAATTTTCATTATAGGAATCATGCTGTGAGCTTCAATTTATCTTATTCACCCAAACTGTGGGTTGTTGTTTCATTCTCAAACAAACATTGTGAGTGATTGTAAAAGGTTTCTCAAGTGAGAGTAAAAACCTTGAACTCATAGCTTGGGATAGCTAGTGAGAAGGTTGAGCCTTGGTTGGTTGTAAAAGTGGTTCTTTTGATCTCACCACTGAAAGGAGATCAAGTTATAGTGAAGAGGTTTGAAATCCTAAGTTGGGAAACTTAGGTAGTGGATGTAGAGTGCTCCAAGGGGGAGGCTTGAACCACTATAAATTGATTGTGTCAATTTCTATTTACTGCTTTCATTTTCATTCTTATTTCATATTGTTCATGTGTTGATATACTGCAATTGAATTGGAATATCTAGTTATTGTGTTTCTGGAATATTACATTTAACATCATTTGACATTACACTTGTTGCAAGTCACACTACTCACTCATTGTTGTTGAATTTGATTTGATTGAGTTGATTAATTTTTAGAAACCTAATTCACCCCCCCTCTTAGGTTGCCTTTAAAGCTAACACAAATATACAATGGCCCTATAATTGGTCACTACATTTATAAAATTTGTGTTGTGATATATAATACTAAAGATTATTAGTCCTTGAAGTTGATGTTGAAACGTGGTGGTTCTGATTTTGGAACTGCCAATTTCAGTTACAATCAGGTTTCGATTTTTGTTCCGATTTTAATTTCAATTTCGATTTTGGTTTCGATTTTTGTTCCGATTTTAATTTCAATTTCGATTTTGGTTTAGATTTTTGTTTCACTTTTAATTTTAATTTCAATTTCAATTTTAGGAATTTATTTATTTATTTAAGAATTCTAAGTAAGTGAAAAAATACAAGTTAGAAATTAATAAGTGAAAAAATACTAAATTTCCAATGACATTTACAAAAGAATGAATAAATATCAAATTTATAAATACTTGAAAATATATAATAAATTATCTCATATTATCAATAATGTAAAAGATTTGAAAAATATACAATAACAAATTTATTCTTACTTTCAATAAACTATAAGTCGTCATCGTCATTATTATCTTCTTTGATGGTGTTGTGGTGATGTATTTACATTTGCTATTCGTATCAATCACTAACGCTAATTGGTTGGGACGAACTTGAATTAAAACTATTCATAATATAATTTTATTTGTAAAGATATAAAAAACATAAGAGATTTGAAAGAATAATTGAATGCTTATAATTGAAATAGTATGATATAATAATAGAATTAGAATAATAATTAGTGTTGAATTAATATACAAAGGTTTGAAAAAAAAAGAAAGAGGAGAATTATGAAGGATTCAAGAATTTAAAAAGATAATTATTTAATAAAAATGGAGAGGGGTGGGGTATTTATAAATTTTAGAAAATGAAACATATTAGATACATAAAATAAATGATATATGAAACATATATTGTTATCCTTAAGATTGTCATACGTATTTGTGTGTGTGTGTGAGAGACTTAGAGTCTTAATCTTACTTATTTTGATGATTAACAAACAATTAAGTTTATGCTAATGGTTGAAAAAGTGTTTCAATGTGATAGATATACAAAGAAGCCAAGCATGGAGTATTATCGGTTGAAGAAGAATTGGAAGTGCAAAAGATATGAAAATATGATATACAAGAAAGCCAAGCATGGAGTATTATCGGTTGAATAAAGAATTGGAAGTGCAAAAGATATGAAAATATGGTAAATTAGTTTATTTGTGTAAATAGCTCAAGAAGTTGATCTACTCTTTTAATGCTCAAGTAAAAATGTTTTCAAAGTGTTTTTAATCTTCAAATGATGCTCAAGTAAAAATGTTTTCAAAGTGTTTTTAATCTTCAAATGATGCTCAAGTAAAAATGTTTTCAAAGTGTTTTTTTAATCTTTAAATGATGCTCAAGTAAAAATGTTTTCAAAATGTTGTTAGTCCTCAAATGAACTTCAAAAGTAGTAGTAAAAGTGAGGAACACACTTGCACAAAGTCACAAAGAGTTGCACAAATGATTTGGAAAACAAAAATTGAGATTAAGCTGAAGAAATCTGCCAGGGTTCAGTATTTCAATCATATCTCTCTCATTTTAAATCCAAATGGAGTGATTCAAGTGTCATTGGAAAGCTAAGAGAAAGGAATACAACTTTCATGTTTTACGTTTTTCCAAATTCTGTCGGGATCATATCGAAAAATGGGTCCAAAGTTTCGGACGACCTTGGCCCAGTTTCGGCCGTCCGAAACTGTCCAGAGAAATGAGTTTCAAAGGTTTGAGTTTCGGATGAGTCATGCCAGGGTTTAGTATTTCGATCATATCTATCTCATTTTAAGTCCAAATGGAGTGATTCTGGTGTCATTGGAAAGCTAAGAGAAAGAGCTATAACTTTCATGTTTTACGTTTTTCCAAATTCTGTCAAGGATCATATCAAAATATGGGTCAACTGTTTCAGACGACCTTGGCCAAGTTTCGGACGTCCGAAACTATCCAGAGAAACTCATAACGGCTAGTTTTTTGAATGTCAAACATGAACGTTTTCTTGTCTTTTTCTTAAGGGTTTTAATACCACCAAATGCACAAACGTTTGAACAACTTTTCTATTGATTCCTTGAGATTCTAATCTTGAAAAACACTCTCTACAACTCTTACACAACACTTTGATTTTACAAGAACCAAAAGATTAAAAGTTCTTGAGCCTATCTTTGAGTATTTCATACCATTCTTGAGCTATATAGTTTGAGTTGTAAATTTTATTATAGGAATCATATTGTAAGCTTCACTTTATCATATCCACCCTATTTGAGGGCTGTTATTTTGTTCTTAAACATCTATTGTAAGTGATTGAAATCCTAAGTTGGGAAACTTGGGTAGTGGAAGTAAAGTGCTCCAACGAGGAGACTTGAACCACTATAAATTGGTTGGTTGAAATCCTAAGTTGAGATACTTGGGTTGTAAAAGTGGTTGTTTTGATCTCACCACTAGAAAAGAGATCACTTCATAGTGAAGAGGTTGAAATCCCTAAAGTTGGAAAAACTTGGGGTAGTGGATGTAGAGTGCTCCAAGGGGGAGACTTGAACCACCTCTAAATTGCTTGTGTCTTCTCCATTACAGTTTTATTTCTTTCATTGTTTTAAAACTGTTTATGCTTTAAATTGGTAGTAATTGTGTTGATTATTGATTCATTATATTATTGGACAATTGTTGTTGGATATAATACTTGTCACAATTCACACAATTCACTTACACTTGTTGCAAGTCACACTACTCACTCATCATTGTTGAATTGATTTTGAATTGATTGTTGTATAAGAAATTTTTTAGAAACCTAATTCACCCCCCCTCTTAGGTTGCCCTTAGACCTTACAATTGGTATCAGAGCCGGGTTTCTATTTGCTTAGGCTTAACAACCTTAGAGTAAAGATTATGGCAACAAACAATGCTATGTTTATGGAGAGACAATCCATTTCTAGGCCTCCAATGTTTAATGGAACCAACTATAGCAGTTGGAAAGATAGAATGGAAAGTTATCTTAAATCCATTGACATTGAGGATGTGTACTATAGTTGAGGAAAGGACCTTACATAGCTGAAATAACCATAGGAAATGAAACTAGAGAAAAGAAGAGAAGTGAACTTGATGAATATGATAGGAGAAATCTTACTTTGAATGCTAAGGTCACAAATATTTTATACAACTTCCTAGATGTTAATGAATCAAGTAGAGTTAAGGGATGCAAAAATGCACATGATATTTGGATGAAATTTAGGGAAATACATGAAGGAGAAACCTCCAAAATTAATACATGTCTTGAATATAACCAACCTGCTCATTTTATGGCAGATATCCAAGAAGAAAGAAGGAGCTTGAACATGACAACAATGGCAAAGGAAGAAGCATCAAAGTCACATGGGATGATGACCAATCCGAAGAGGAAATTGAAAAAGAAGAGGAAGAAGTTTCACACATGTGCTTTATGGGATTTGATGACCATAAGGTAAGTACTTCTTCTAGTGATGATGATGATGATAATTACAATGATCAAGATGAACTTGAATTGTATATTGCTAAGTTAGTTGATGAGTTAAAGAAATCCAAGATTCAAAACAAGAAGCTTAAGGCTAAAATAGAAGAAATCACTACATGTAATCAAGAGTTAGTAATTAAGCATGATTGTGTAGTAAAAGAAAACAATACACTAAAAGCTGAAAATGAGAAGTTAACAATAGAAAGCAACAAGGCTAGGGAAGAAGTTAAGAAATATGATAAGGTTAAGATAGAGCATATAGGATTAAGAAAGAGAATTGAAGACCTAGTGATTGTTTAGCTAAATTCACACAAGGCAAGGATAACTTAGAAAAACTGTTAAGAAATCAAAGATTAGGAAATAATAAATATGGATTAGGATATTCACATGAGGTAGGCAATCAAAGCTCCACCTCAAAATTTGTAAAAGCTACTCACACATCACATAATCATGAACAAGGAGTAGAAGATTTTAAAAAGAAACCTTACCAATATCATGGATATAGAATACATAACACACATAACCAACACTATAGATATGGAATGCATAACATATATAACCAAATATATGGATATAAAAGGTATAACTTTGAACCTAGGATTAACAATGCTAGAACCTATTCTTATATAGGACTTCACACTCTTTTAAATATCATGTAATATGTGATTATTGTTGCAAAAAGGGACATACCTCAAGAAAATGTTTTGCAAGAATGCAAGTTGAAAATGGATAAAAAACATGGATAGGAAAAGATATCATTGCTATGAAAACTTAAGTGCTTAAAGTCACATGTTGATTCTTGAATGTAAATATGTTTAGAAAATAGAATGTTGGATACAAAAATTTGTTTCTTGATAGTGGATGCTCAAGACTCATGATAGGAAATTCCTTATTGTTTAATATTTTTGGAAATGATGAAAAAAAAGGAAAAATAATTGGAGTTGTCAATGTAAGCCAATAATTATAGCAATGTGATTGAGAAAGTGCATTTGATTGATAACTTGAAATTCATCTTGATTAGCATAAGTCAAATAATATGATAAAGAACTTGATTTATTGTTTAAATGTGAAAATTGTGTAGTTGTTGATCCAATAGATGATAAAATCATTTTTATCGGTTCTAGGCATAACAATGTGTATAATTTCATCTATGTGATATTATGGAACAAGACATGAAATGTCTTAGTATGGTACATGACACAACTTGGTTGTGGCATAGGAAACTAGCTCATGAAGGAAAAGATCACATAAATAATCTAACAACTAAAGAACTAGTTAGAGGCTTATCTAAACAAAAATATAAAAAAGACAAAATTTGTGATTCATGTCAATATGGAAAATAAACTAGAAGTACATTCAAACCTATAAAAATGGTAACTACTTCTAAACTTTTGGAGTTAATACATATGGATTTGTTTGAACCTTTACAAACTACAAGTTTAAGTGGGAAAAGATATATTTTTGTGGTAGTTGATGACTATTCTAGGTACACTTGGGTAAGATTTGTGGCATATAAAAGTGATACCTTTAAAGAATATGTAAGATTGTTTAAAAATGTTCAAAATGAGTTAAGTGTAAATGTGGTGAAAATAAGAAAACTCCAAATGTAGAAGATTTTAAAGTCCTTGGTTGTAAATGCTTCATTTTAAATGTAAAAGACTATGATGAAACCTTTGCTCCCGTAGCAAGGCTTGAATCTATCCGCATGTTACTTGTGTATGCTTGTTTCAAAGGATTTAAACTTTTTCAAATGGATGTTAAAAGTGCCTTCTTAAATGGGTTTATTCAATAAGAAGTATATGTAGAACAACCCCATGGATTTGAAAACAATAAATTTCCTAATCATGTATATAAACTAGCCAAAGCTTTATATGGACTAAAACAAGCTCCTAGAGCTTGGTATGAAAAACTTAGTGGATTTCTAATAGAAAAGAACCTTCACAAAGGCATGATTGACACTATATTGTTTACTAAGCATTATGACAATGAATTGCTAATTGTACAAATATATGTTGATACTTCCAATGAAATTATTTGTGATGTTGTATCTATGCATACTAGTTAATTATTATTGGGTAAACTATGGAAGTTTGATAGGAGAGTTAAGCATGATGGTTTTTGCAACAAATATTCTCTTGTGCAAAATAACAAATCTATTATCCTTGTTCCCATGACCCCAAAGTAAGTATATGATGTACAAGGCAAAGAAAATGTTGTGGCATATGCAATCTCAAGGAAAAATTTGGTTGTCTATTGCTTGAGGAATTGCCAAAGAAATTTGGAGGTTCGTTGCTTAAAACGTTGTCACATGATGATTGTCCTTCAAGAGGTATAAAACTCAAATTGCTAACTGGGTTTTGTTTTACTCCAAAAGGTATGGGCAGTTTACTCTATGATGTGAATTGAATTGATAAGAAGTTTTATTTTAGTGCATGTGTTAGATCTTTTGATATGTTTCAAGGTGTAGCTTGTGCTTTGGAAATATGTTGAATTTACAATCTATTTTTGTATCGAAACATGCATTGTATGATGTCTTCAAGATGGTGCCTTTACAATAAAAACTTCATATCTTAAGAGCATAATATTGTTTCACATTTGCATTTTGGTTTTATGGCTTTGAAAGAATGTCAATTCCGTGTTAATTTCTTTATTTTTAGGAAGCGTTCTTTGAATGATGATTTTATGGAAAATATATCTTTCATTAAGTCCAATTCTTCTTTTGAAATTTCTCATAAAGCGATTCAAATGTGGAAAGATTGTGCTCAAATGATGACTACTTTTAGCATATTGAGTGTCTATTTAGAGATACTAGAGTTTGAGTGCCTATATGTGAGTCACTTGCAAAATATACACATGAGGGTAAATTGGTAGGGAAGTTTGGAATGCTTAAAATTCTAAGTGTCTTACATGAAATTGATTTCAGTTTTGAATACTTGTGGTTTGTTGAATGTGTCAAACATTTGATGATGTTCTTACAAAGAAAGTGTGTTATTTTCTCTCAAGGAAAGTATGGACAAAACAAATTTCATGAAGTCGATTCATTTGTGCAAAAAAAATATTTTCCAACTTTGTTCATTCCTTTTTACAATTCATGTTTGAATACAAATCAACTTATTGATTTTAATGGTACGATAATGGTGAGTTTTGTGAAGAAATTTGTTTGGTATTATGTTGAAATTTGTGCTAACATCAAGAAAATGAATGAGAATCAAGCATGACAATCAAACTTTAGAAGCCTTGGTGGACTTGAAGTTATTTTTTAAGCTGAAATTGCCATTAATTTTGCAAAAACATACATTTATCCCATTATCCATTGTATTTAATCACTGTTGGATTTTACCGTCTCGTTTGTTGAAAATATAGTTGTGTCTTAGTTTCTATTCTTCTTTTGAAATCAAAATGAAATGTGCTAGAATTCAATCATGTGCTAAACAATCAAAATTGATACCTCAAAGGAATGATAGAACATGGATTGTGGTATTAGAACTTGCATTAGTTTCTTGTGTTTTATTATTGACATTTTGATGTTCTTTATCCCGTTCCTTCATTTGGTTAACCATTCTTGGATTTGGCTATTTCTTTGGTGAAGATTAAATTGTGCATTAATTTTCAATGGTGATTATGATATATTTTGTGCAAAATGGTACTACTACGTTTGGGTTGCAAACTTTGAAAATATGGTATATTGTGCATTTTTTGTGGCTTGTATTTGGATTGTATAAACATTTGAGAAGAATTCTTTTTCAATTGGCATTATAATGGCCTTGTGCATTTAAATGAACACATTGTAGAATACAATCATTTGATTACTAAGGTAGCTTGATAAGTTTCTTATGTTTTCTTATGATTCATTATTGAAAATGATGATGTTATGATTTGGTATCATTCTTGACTTAATTTGGTATCCATGTTGTTTAAATATCTATGGTCTTTGCTATCTTCCATAGTGAAATTTAAGTGTGCATTAGTCTCTATGACTCTTGTGAATGTCATATGATTGAATACTTATATGTTGTGCATTGGATTTTTGTCAAAATTTTGGGTTGATGGCATGTGGAATTAGTTTATAAACAAAGGAAACTCTGCCAAAATTTTTACAAAATTTCCTATACTTAACTATTTTTGTGTTGACTAGCCACCCATTAGGTTGCAAGGAGTGGAAAGGTAGTTCTATGATTTGTTGATGGTTTCCTATATCATATGTTGTTGTTCAAAGGTAAAGGAAACAAGGTAAATGAAAAGATATAACATAATTTTATATGTGCTCACATTCTTATTTTCACATTCTTATTTTGATGATGTCAAAAAGGGGGAGAAGAAAAGAGAAAAATAAAAGGGAAAAGAATGGAATCATATAATGGATAAAAGAACAAAAAGGGGAAGAAGAATATTAGAAAAGAGAAAACTAAAGCATACAATGAAATGGAAGTATACACAAAGGGGGAGAAAAACAAAAATAGAATGAAAGGGGGAGAAAGATGTGTTGTTTGAGAAAAAGAAACACAAAAGAATGAAAGGGGGAGATAAATGTTATGGAATCATATTATTTTTAGCTCACTTATTTTGTTGATGTAAAAAAAAGGGGGAGAAACATATTATGTTGTTGATGGCAAAGGGGAAGAAAGGTATGTTATTTTATGGTATCATGTCATTTTAGTCACTTATTTTGTTGATGACAAAAGGGGGAGACAAGTAGTCCTATGTGATTAAGTGATAAGTATTGTTATATAATATAAATTTAAGGGAGAAAAAAAAACAAAAAGAATGAAATGTTATTTTCACCTTCTTAGTTTGATGATGCCAAAAGGGGGAGAAATATATATATTATGTGATGAAAATTATAAGTTATAAGATGTATATGTAAAGGGAGAAAAATAACATGAAAATGAAGTAATCATTTAGGGGGAGCATATACTTAAATGTTCATATATTTACAAAGTACACACATAGGGGGAGAAATATTCATGCATTACACTTGTTATTTACTAAATCACATAATTGGTTTGTCATCATCAAAAAGGGGGAGATTGTGAGACTTAGAGTCTTAATCTTACTTATTTTGATGATTAACAAACAAATAAGTTTATGCTAATGGTTGAAAAAGTGTTTCAATGTGATAGATATACAAAGAAGCCAAGCATGGAGTATTATCGGTTGAAGAAAGAATTAGAAGTGCAAAAGATATGAAAATATGATATACAAGAAAGCCAAGCATGGAGTATTATCGGTTGAATAAAGAATTGGAAGTGCAAAAGATATGAAAATATGGTAAATTAGTTTATTTGTGTAAATAGCTCAAGAAGTTGATCTACTCTTTTAATGCTCAAGTAAAAATGTTTTCAAAGTGTTTTTAATCTTCAAATGATGCTCAAGTAAAAATGTTTTCAAAGTGTTTTTAATCTTCAAATGATGCTCAAGTAAAAATGTTTTCAGTGTTTTTTTAATCTTCAAATGATGCTCAAGTAAAAATGTTTTCAAAATGTTGTTAGTCCTCAAATGAACTTCAAAAGTAGTAGTAAAAGTGAGGAACACACTTGCACAAAGTCACAAAGAGTTGCACAAATGATTTGGAAAACAAAAATTGAGATTAAGCTGAAGAAATCTGCCAGGGTTCAGTATTGCAATCATATCTCTCTCAGTTTAAGTCCAAATGGAGTGATTCAAGTGTCATTGGAAAGCTAAGAGAAAGAACTACAACTTTCATGTTTTACGTTTTCCCAAATTCTGTCGGGATCATATCGAAAAATGGGTCCAAAGTTTCGGACGACCTTGGCCCAGTTTCGGCCGTCCGAAACTGTCCAGAGAAATGAGTTTCAAAGGTTTGAGTTTCGGATGAGTCATGCCAGGGTTTAGTATTTCGATCATATCTCTCTCATTTTAAGTCCAAATGGAGTGATTCTGGTGTCATTGGAAAGCTAAGAGAAAGAGCTATAACTTTCATGTTTTACGTTTTTCCAAATTCTGTCAGGATCATATCAAAATATGGGTCAACTGTTTCGGACGACCTTGGCCAAGTTTCGGACGTCCGAAACTATCCAGAGAAACTCATAACGGCTAGTTTTTTGAATGTCAAACATGAACATTTTCTTGTCTTTTTCTTAAGGGTTTTAATACCACCAAATGCACAAACGTTTGAACAACTTTTCCATTGATTCCTTGAGATTCTAATCTTGAAAAACACTCTCTACAACTCTTACACAACACTTTGATTTTACAAGAACCAAAAGATTAAAAGTTCTTGAGCCTATCTTTGAGTATTTCATACCATTCTTGAGCTATATAGTTTGAGTTGTAAATTTTATTATAGGAATCATATTGTAAGCTTCACTTTATCATATCCACCCTATTTGAGGGCTGTTATTTTGTTCTTAAACATCTATTGTAAGTGATTGAAATCCTAAGTTGGGAAACTTGGGTAGTGGAAGTAAAGTGCTCCAAGGAGGAGACTTGAACCACTATAAATTGGTTGGTTGAAATCCTAAGTTGAGATACTTGGGTTGTAAAAGTGGTTGTTTTGATCTCACCACTAGAAAAGAGATCACTTCATAGTGAAGAGGTTGAAATCCTAAGTTGGAAAACTTGGGTAGTGGATGTAGAGTGCTCCAAGGGGGAGACTTGAACCACTCTAAATTGCTTGTGTCTTCTCCATTTACAGTTTTATTTCTTTCATTGTTTTAAACTGTTTATGCTTTAAATTGGTAGTAATTGTGTTGGATTATTGATTCATTATATTATTGGACAATTGTTGTTGGATATAATACTTGTCACAATTCACACAATTCACTTACACTTGTTGCAAGTCACACTACTCACTCATCATTGTTGAATTGATTTTGAATTGATTGTTGTATAAGAAATTTTTTAGAAACCTAATTCACCCCCCCTCTTAGGTTGCCCTTAGACCTTACAGTGTGTATATAATTATAAGATTATTTAAGAGTATTCATATGCTTGAAAGAGTATTTTATTTGGTTTTCTATTTTTTATTTTTTCGGGCCGTTTGAAAAACAATTTCGATTCAAAAAAATTTGAGAATTGTAACAAAACCTTCAAAAAATAATTCATTTACAATTACTAATAGTCTCTTGATGATTTCGATTCTTTTTTTTTTAACAAAACCTAATTATATATATATTGAAAAAGACGGAGCTGGGCATACCAATGCAATCCGTTACAAAGTTCGTGAAAGTAGAGGAGAAGGGCTCCAATTACATGAAGTGCTGCACCTGTCTACAATAGAAAATAGAAAAGCATTATTTTCGACCTTTCTATCTTCCTCACTAGCATTCTAGAAAGCAAAACGACTAAATGTGGAGTACTTCCTCCATTTACACAAAAGCATCATGGATCAAAAAATGGATTCGCTATATGACTAAAGGACTAGCCTATCCTAAAACATGTATGCAAAGGAGCAAATATATTCACACAGTAGAAAAGCGGCCCTCTTCACTATTCTTATGTAAATGACCATTTTTTTTCCAAACATTCCAGGACAGATTTGGTAAGCGCACTTGGCCTAAGAGACTCCGGCAGCATAACATTTCCATTACGGTACCATCCAAATTCTCCACCAAAACCATTCATTTATCACCAACAAGTTCCACATTCACATCCAATATCTCAATGGTAAAGCACCCACAATTCCACAGCTACAAGACTTGACTCTTTACCATCCAATGTTAAGCTGTGACGTTTCAGCAAGTACACAAGACAGCACTAGTTCACAATTCTTAAATGCACAATTCACTCTAGCTAATCTCGAGGCACGAAGGCTCCACAATTTAAGCAGTTATGCACAAGCAATCAGCCAAATCACATAAAACCAGATAAGCGATAAAATACATTGACTTCCATCCCAACCAGTGAAGTGCTCAATACAGCAGTGTGATAAAACAAAGCAAATTAGAACCAGCATTTCATTTCCAACCAATTATGCATCATCAACACCGCATCATTCAAATCAGCATCCAAACGAATGGACAATTAATATCAGGACCAGCATTTCCATTTCCAAACAATTATACATCATCACGTTAGCATCCCATGGGGCACAATATAAATCAGCATTTCCACTCAAATCAGCATCAAGTTAGCATCCCATGGACACAATATAAATCACAGCAGCAAAACAAAATGGCAAACGTCTTCATGTATGTAATCTTATATGAACCAACCACAATGGCAGCACTTATTCTCACCACATTAGTTCTTCAATATTCAGCACAATCAGCATGATAAAAGCCCAAACAAATGTGTTCCTTGAGATTCAGGAAACAAATATGACTATCCCAGTGCAAGGCACAGAGGATAAAGCATGCAGTCCGCACTAATAAACCCAGAAACTTTAAATAACTGACATCGCCAAACTGACATAAACACCAGTAATCAGGGGCCTCACATAAGCTTTAATACAAAAGTCTCACCTTAGGTTCCACCTTTTCCCTTCGGAGTAGCATATGAAGGGATTACGGTCCCTCAGTTTTCTTCCCGAAAAGGCACTGGCTTTAGGACTCAGTAAGGCCTCGATGTTCTTTTTGACTGTTTGGGTGGCTTAGATGATAAGTTGGTTTTATACCAACTTAAATGGATTAATTCACTTAGCTTTTGACTTGTTTTTCATGAGTTAGTGCGGTGTTTTGTGTGATGTTGTGCATTTATGTGGTTTGCAATTGGTTGTGCTAAAATGGTTAAAAGGGACCAAAAATGATGATGAACTTAGGCAATTGTGTGTTTGATGCTAATTGGCAAGGTTGAGAGGTCAAAACAACTAGGAAGGTGAATGAAACCGAAATGAGCTTGGTAGGCTTGATTTAGGGTTTTGGACAGATTCGGTTAGTAAACTTCATTTGAGTGTACTACAATTGGTGAGTTCTTTGGTGTCCTGAAAAGCTCTTTGAGTGTACTACATTTCTTATGTTTTAACTATTTTCCAATGTTGTGTGCAAGCATGAGAAACGGGGGCTTCTTTACGATTGCTATGTTCAGGATTCTTATGTTTGCGTTTATTGGCACAGTTTGGTAGAACGTGCATAACTTGAGCTACAGGTACCCAATGATGCCGAATCTTGAACCATTGGAAAGCTAAGAGGGGGATCTAGAACTCTTAAGTTCACCACCAAGTCTGAATCAGAGGCTAAGACACACTTACTTGGCATGGAAGTAGGGTATTGTGCTGGAATGAACACCTTGCCAACACCTTGCCAACATCTTGCCAACACACCTTGCCGACCTTGACACATTTTGCCAAGCCTTGCCAAGTCTTGCCAAGCCTTGCCAAGCCTTGCAAAACCTTGCCAACACCTTTCCAACACCTTGCCCACCTTGCCAACACCTTGCCAAAACTTTGCCAACACCTTGCCAACACCTTGCCAAGATATTGCCAACACCTTGCCAAGACTTTGCCAACACCTTGCCAAGACCTTGCCAACACCGTGACATACCTTGCCGTACAAATGCCACAACCTTGCCGAATACATGCACCTTGCCACACTTTGCCATGCACCCTCGGCAACACCTTGCCATGTACTCTTTGGCACAACATTTGCACACGTTTTGACACACCACTCATGCACAACACAAACTTCACCAAACACACATCTCGGCATAGGAATCAAAACGGGCAGCCATGAATGAATTGCTCTACGAGATCTCGTGGACAAAGAAAAAGTGCCAAAATTTACTCCACGAGATCTCGTGGAAGAAAAAAAATGGTGGAAATTTACTCCACGAGACCTCGTGGAAGAGAAAAAATGGTGAAAATTTGCTCCACGAGATCTCGTGGAGTAAGTTGTGTAGCTGCATGCCAAAATTTTGGCTAAGTGTTGAGATTTTGTGTTGTGTGTGCAGGGTCGGAGAAGGCGTGATCCTGGATGGCACAAAGGCGCTGGAGTTGGCTTGGAGGTGTGCTAGACGTTTGAAGGCGCAAGGAGCCCACGAAGTAAAGGCGTGGAGGGAGCTGACCAACAAGGGATTCGAAGCAGTGGTTTGAAGGCGTGAGAGTCTCTGGCACGAAGGCGTGAGGAGGCCGATGAAGACGCGGGCTTGTTGGCTTGAAGGCGCGTTGTGGGCTGAAGATGAAGACGAAGGCGCTGGAGCATAAGCCTGAAGGCGCTGGAATGCTGCAGGAATTCTTCAACTTTGAATTTTCACATTTTAAGCTGATTTTGGTTCTTCCATTTAAGGGCATTCCTGTAATATCTTAGATGTTTTACGTTTGCGTATTAGTTACATTTTCATAACTCTATATATAGAGAATGTAGCTAATATCCAGGGGGATCCCTGGACCATTATTCACTTTTCACATTTGTAACCAACTTTTGATCTAGAGAGAGCGGGAATAAATTTGCAAGATCTACTTTCTCTCTCTAGTTTCTCTCTCTAGCTTTTGAACTTCATTTTGGATTCCGATTGAGGATTGTTTCCGATTATTGTAAATCTCCTTGCATTTGAGAAGGCATTCCACAATCCTTTTGAGAATTGGAAGCTTTGAGACAATCTTAAATTGGTAAACTCTTTCCAATTGATGAAATGAACTGTGTAACTTCCAATTGTTGATCGTGAATTGGAAATGGAGTTTTCTGGCTGATGATTGTTGATATCCTAAGGGTTTGAACGGAATGAATGATTTAATTTAGTTGATGTGATGTCTTGCAATTGTAATTCACTAGTATGAAATCACAACATGAACCTGCACGTAGAACTTGTTAAATTTCATATTTCTGAACTGGACTTGGATGATTTGAACTCCCAATTGTGGTCGCCATGCCAAGTTGGAGGTAGATTCACCATCATTAGTGGAGGATACATGAAATGAGAACTTGAATGCGATTTCTTGAGTCTTTTCACTTGTTCAAACCGATCATTGCATTTCTGAGATTCTGGCCTCGCCATGGGATGTTTTGAAGAAATGAACCTTAGAGAAGAAGTGTAAAAGAGACTTCCTATGATAATAACGAAGGCACTCAAACTTAGGATGGGCCTCGCCATGGGAGTTCCTAGGCTTTGCATGTTGGAGTAGTTGTCTTAGGAAGTTGAGATTCTGTAGTTTATAACACTAATCTAGGCCTCGCCATGGGAAAGGTAAGTGTTATGAAAACTAGCATGTAGTGCGGTCATCATGCCGGCTATAGGTTAGGTTCTCGGGGAACTAAGATCTCCTCTGTTCATATTTGCTTGTCAATTGTATCGCATCAAGTCACTGAGAACTCAAAACTCCTAGGATATCCATTCACATTCATTAATTGCATTCAGGTTTCATTTCTTGTGTTAATTTTGTATGATTTAGAGTTTGGTACATAGTTGTAATTGTCACTCTTAGTTGTTAAGTCTGTTTTTTTCTTTTACTCTTTTCTTTGTGACATTTTGTGAACAAAATCCAAATTCTTGATACCTCCTTTTCCCTGTGGATACGATCCCTACTTAAGCTACTACATTAGTGTTTAGGGTAAAATTGACGAGGTGCGACACTCGATATCAATTTTTGGCGCCGTTGCTGGGGAAAAGGCTTGATTTTCTTGAATTTGGATTTGCTCTGTTTTGTTTTCTTGTCCTTTTGTAGTTTAGTAGTCTTGTTATGTTTCATTTTGATAACTTTTGTTGTATTTTGTAGTTTTCGTATTTTGTTGTCTGCTTTGGTGTATTTGTGTCAGGTGCAGGACATTGCAGTTCACTGTAATTGAGTATTGCACAAGTACCCAAGCATGTCTAGATGGTACGAGGACTTCTCTCCACCACCATATGAAGGGCAATGGCAAAATCAAGCACAAAGCAACAACTCACATCACATTGGGACACAAGGACTTTCTGTGGAGTACATGTTTTCTCAACTTCTAGAAAAAGTTGACAGAGGCTTACAAAAGGGAGAGCAATGGCATAACCAACAACAAAGCAATGAGTGTTATCTGAGAGAAGAGGCAAAATTGGAAAACATGTTGTCTCAAGTTTTGGAGAGAATTGATAGAAATGAAACAAGGTTTGCTCAACTGGAAGAAGAGCTTCAAGGGCGACAAGAAAGGTTTGATCGAATCAACGCTTTAATAAGCAACCTATGGGAACAAATTGAGACACTAACTCTAGATGCACAATACCACTCACAAGGTACACCTCTCATTTCTAGCGTACCACCTCCTGAGGACAATCATTTTGATATGCATGCTAAGTTTCCATTGCTTGGTTCCCCATTCGTCCTGCTCTGCTGCTCAGTGTACAATTGCTGTGTTATTAGTGTGAGTAGTTTATGATTTTTATTGTTTCAAGTTTGCTTGCCGTGTGAAGCTTTCTTCAAAGCTATGACTTTTATGCTATTTCAGGCATAGCTTTCTGGTTTCTCTACATATCTCTTAAGATCCTTCTGGTTTTTTGTTTTACAATTTTCACATTGCCTTAGGCAGTCTTTTGTCCTTTTAAATTGTCCTTCATTCTCATGGTAACAAATTAGATTCTAATTACTCTATATTTGCAAGCAGCCACTGTTTCGTGGAGAAAATGCGGTAGACCAACTTGTAGAGATTATCAAATTATGTTCTGATTACTGATTTTCATTGTTTTACTAATATTGAGGGGTTTGCAAGGTTTAAGTGTATTAATTCAGCACTATTCTCACAGGTACTTGGTACTCCAACTCGAGAAGAAATTCAATGCATGAATCCCAATTATACACATTTCAGATTTCCTCAAATCAAGGCTCATCCTTGGCACAAGGTATAGCATTTTAATGTGTTTTCTGGTGCAGTGTTTCTCTTCTTTATGGTCTATGTAAGACATTAGGAGTTCAAAGCTGGATAATAAGTTTTCTGGTTTAGGTTTCCCACAAACGGATGCCTCCTATTGATCTTAGATTAAAACCTGAAGAATTTGAAGGATGTTTTGGGAGGAAATCCTAAATTAAATAGGATTTTGGAGAAGAACTGAAAAAAAATAGAGTTTGATTTAATTTTTCTAATCTTGTTTAGTGTCACTTTTAATGATCATTTTTTGACTGTTAAGTAGTATAAATAGCAAATAAATTTTAGAGTCTTCAATTGTCAGTTGTCACATTTTTGAATTATCAAGATCGTGCATTTTTGGAATACTGGGGAGTGTTATGACGCGAATAGTTGATTTTGTTAGCTCGAATTGATGTAAATGTGTTGAGGAATTTCAGTTTGTTAGCTTGAATTGATGTAATGTGTTGAGAATATGCCAATTCTGGCATTGTCAAATTTCAAGTTTAGTATTTTTCGAATCAATTGGTATACTAACGGAATGTTTGATATGAGAAAATTTTGAATTTGTTAGCTAGAATGGTGTAATGGTTTCGACGAGTGCAGTTCTCACATTTTTGAATTTCAAGATCATGCCTTTTTGTATCGATTGCTTGCATTATATGTAATGTTGTATTGAGGAATAAGAAGTGTGATTTTTGTTAGCTTGAGTTGATTGAATTATGCCTTACAAATTCAGGCTCTCATGTCATTGCGACTCATCTTGATGTTTCTGTTATATGATCTAATATTACAGCCTTCATGATCTGGTTTTATAGATTTGCGCCTGCTTAATTTGTCAGTTGGAGCATGCAAATTGTATTTGGGTTGTTGTAGATTGAGTATAAACGCCTGGCTTCATTGTTGCCAGTGCTATGACTAGTTTTTTAACGACACACCTCATACTTGCATAACTTTGTCCAGTTAACATTTAATGGCCTCGGATGCCTGATAAAGTTAGAGGTTGAGTTATCTTTTTTAAACTCATACTAATTGTGGTGAAAAATGTCATTTAATAATAGGTTGGTTCACATGGGTTTTTGGTATATTTTGTTTGAGATAATCTAGCCATTTTGCCATATGGAGATTGTACACGTCCTATTTCCCACGTATTCTGAATTTCTCAATTCTTTTCTTAATTGAACTTTCAAGGAAATGTAAAAGGCCACTACTTGAGCATTTTTTCTAACTTCATTCTTTGGAAGCAACAGTGAGATACTTTTGGTCAGTGAGATGTCTGTAAAGAATTACATTTTGAGGTTCTGAGCTGAGAGGTTCACCATTTAATTTGCTTGATGTTTGCTAATACGTAGGTTTGAACTACGACAGCATTAGATAGAGATCTTTAGTGTGCAGATGTTTAAGCGGACTTTCGGCGGAATGGATTTTGATGTTTTGGGGATTCCAATAGCACTGTCACGTAGTGACATTTTGAGATTTTCTATTCACTCGAAAATATTCCATGACATAATCATTTTGGCATTCATAACATTTGAGTTCTTTTTGGTCAGTAAAAGCAAAGGAACATAATCTTGATCAATAGTTTTTTAGTGATGGAGAATGTGAAAATCTGAGAATACAGAAAGCACTTAAATGCGTCGAAAAGATGTTAATTAATCAAGCAAACATACCACTAACGGCCCCTGCCCCCCTCCTACTGAATTCTTACATTCCTTATCACCCTTGATATTTGTTTTTCATTCAGTCATCTTCATATTTTTTTTCATACAACCTCGTTTTGCAGGTGCTACACTTGTTGTTTCTGGTGATGGCCGCTACTTTTCGAAGGATGCAGCCCAGGTACACTTGTAGAAAATTATTCACTATTGATGTTTTAAATAGGTCTATTGTATGATAGCCTTTTCTTGTCATTTTGATTTGGTGATGTACATTGTCATATTATAAGTATCCAACAAATGAAATCTCAAGTATAGGATGAACTCCTTTATTTTTTTTCCCAATTATTTGATAGTTACTGAGCGCTTGCTTTCTTACCTCGCGCGGGTTTGGATGGTAGGAAATGTCTGAGCCTGTTGTTGACGGGAATGATGCAGTTACTGGCCACATTATTTCAACTACAATTGGAGGCAAAAATGGGGAACCGAAAAGGGTTGGTACCCGATTTTTAGCTTTTTATGTTTGATGTTTCTAACAGTCAGGTTAATGTAATTTTTATGAGATGCATGTAATTCTCTTCGAAAGGTTTGAGCATATATTGAAACTTGTCGTGGGATGTTTTCCTTCTTTCCATTCGTCAAAAATTGTTTTAAAACTCTTGAATATTGACAAAATTTTGTATCTTTTATACAATTGTAACTGATACTTTTCGACAGCCAGCTGTTTAAAGAAACGTAAGTTATTTGTTTGTAATGTTTCTTTAACAGACCATCAGTCATATGGCCGAACGAGTTGTCAGAACAGGATCATTTGGAATTGTTTTCTAGGTATGCATACTTACCTGGTTTGATTGATAACTTTGTCTTGCTTCCATCGGGTTCCAAATTAATGAGGTGACGTCATAAATACAGACTAAATGCTTGGAAACTGGAGAGACTGTGGCAATCAAGAAGGTTTTGCAGGACAGAAGGTATAAAAATCGTGAGCTGCAATTGATGCGGTTGATGGATCACCCGAATGTGATTTCTCTCAAGCACTGTTTCTTCTCTACAACAACTAGAGATGAAATTTTTCTCAATTTGGTCATGGAATATGTTCCTCAGACACTGTACAAGGTTTTAAAGTATTATAGCAACTCAAATCAAAGGATGCCACTCATATATGCCAAACTTTACACATATCTGGTTACACCCTTGTATTTTGTTCTTTCTCGTTTGTAGAACTTCGTATTTCCATGTTCATGATGTCTAATGAGCTAATGAATAATTATCACATATTCAGGGGGCTTGCTTATATCCATGCTGTTCCTGGAGTTTGTCACAGAGATGTGAAACCTCAAAATCTTTTGGTATGACTTATTCTAATTGCTTTATTGTGATTTCAATACAGCATTAATCTGAACTTACCATTTGTGTTTTCCTGCAGGTTGATCCTGTAATCCACCAGGTCAAGCTTTGTGACTTTGGAAGTGCAAAAGTTTTGGTATGACATTAACCTGCCTATATAAATTCTGGTTCAGATACACAGTTGAATGAAATAAGCATTGATATGGATGTTGTCTTTTTAATTATTGTGTATAAGATCTCAATAATTTTACCTTGTATTGTTAGCTATATAAAAAACAATTCTCATTGAGTAAATCTGTTGTGATCAGATAAGGGGCGAAGCAAATATATCATACATCTACTCTCGTTACTACCGGGCACCAGAGCTTATATTTGGGGCTACAGAGTACACAACATCCATTGATATTTGGTCAGCTGGTTGTGTGCTTGCTGAGCTGCTGCAGGGCCAGGTTTGTTATGTTTACTTTCTTTTAGATTCTGTTGGTCATTGTTCTTTCTTTTACATGGTCTGTTTTATAGCTCATAACGTTTGCTTACTGAAAATTACTCTATATTTGCAAGCAGCCACTGTTTCCTGGAGAAAATGCGGTTGGCCAACTTGTAAAGATTATCAAAGTATATCCTAATTACTGATTTTCATTGTCGTACTAATGTTGAGGGGTTTGCAAGGTTTAAGTGTATTAATTCAGCACTGTTCTCACAGGTACTTGGTACCTCCAACTCCAGAAGAAATTCGATGCATGAATCCCAATTATACACATTTCAGATTTCCTCAAATCAAGGCTCAAATCAAGGCTCATCCTTGGCACAAGGTATAGCATTTTAATGTATTTCTGGTGCAGTGTTTCCTCAAATCAATTTTGGCTCTTTTGCTTTCTGTTCCTTTTTTACTTCTGCCTTTAAACTTGTTTCTCATATTTGAAGAGCATAGAATACATTCCTCATCATCGAAGTGGCTGGATGAGCTTGTAACAATTTTGGTGCACTCCAAAATGAAAAGGAGTTTCCATGAGTTGGGAAATGAACAAAAAAAAACCCTGCATTCATTGTGTACATCAAGTTCTTAAATAGCAGCTTTTTGTTAGAACCTTATTTTTTAGTGCTTTGAAATCAGTTTTATCTTTATTTCAATTCACCATACATAACAACTGTAGCATTTTATTGGATTTTAACAATTTGGCAGGTTTGGCAAGTTATTTTGAGGCTTCAGCTTTTTTCTAAGAAATATGTAAAGCCAGAAAAAATTCTACCATTACCAAAAGGTTTTAGTGCTTCTGCATCTCGAGATTCTGGACAAAATATTCAAAATCCCACATCTGAGAACAAAAGCACATACCAAGCAAGGGTAGAAACACATAAAATATTCAGTGAAAGTAGTATCAGAGGTGGTGACTACAGAAGCTACGGGGGAGCTTCTTTTACATCATCTGCAAATGGTGTAGAAGAATACAGGAAGTCCTTGGACAGGCAGACTGGTTTGTACACATCCGTTAGTAATAACTCTGATCCACAGTCTGTAAATGGAGTAGCTAGCAATCACGCAGTGCGAATCAATGACATGGGAAGATCTGCAAACACATATCCAAATGGCACTGAAGATGGTAACATACTTGAGGTATCACATTTTCATGGGTCACACAAAATCCGTCTTTGATGATAAATGCTTTTTTAGTTAACTCATCTTTTCATTTGTCAATAATCTGTAGGCATGCATGGAGCTTCTGTGAAAATTTAAATATATATATGTGTCTAGCTTTTGGACTATTCATTATATAATTTTTTGAATTCTTTGATCCTTCTTTTCTGTATTAATTCAGACTGAAGAAATCCACTTGTAATAAGACTAAACAACTAAACTTACAGAAAACACGTATACAACTAGCAAACATCTGTAACTAGCTCTTCTCCTCCCCCTATTACTCACGGGTACTACTTTGCGCATAGCGCATGCACTCACCTAGTATATATATAAGCATATCATTTCCATGTCCATCAATCTTCTCTTGTTAGTGTTACAATATATTTACTGTTTCTTGAAAATATAGATTCATGGTTACTTTTTTTGTACTGTCTCATTTCTATCTATTGAAAATATAGATTTATCGTCACTCTCATTATGAGTTATATTTAATGTGTAACCTACGTTCATTCATCGAAATCTAGTTACCAAAAGAATTTACTCAATTAGGTTCTAAATGTTGCTACTATATTGAAACGAGTATTACAAGGGAATGTGAATTTGCATATACTACTACATCAACCTTTATAGGGAATTGATTTCCAAGAAAAACTCCATTTTTTTTCTTTGGAATTTCAAGATTTTTCTTGAAATAATGGAGCAGCTCTTTCAAATATGTTTCGTGATATACCTATATTTGTCAAACTCGTAGAATATCAAGAGTGATCAACTCAGTGAAAATGTATTAAGTTGTTAGAAATTGAAATAAAGAAAAATATACCAGAAGAAAAATAATAAGATATTAGAACATTAACCATTGATAGAGACTCAAAATCGCAAACTCGTGGTACATGAGAAGACTAACATTTAATTCAATCTAACCCCAAATGTTTGCTCAAAGGCATTTGCAAGGTTTGTACAGAAGAATAACAATATTGAGCTCAAAATGAGACCCATATGTTTGCATAAGGTTGTGGTGTTTAAACTATTGTTATCAAAAACAGAAATCAACTTCAACCGCATGTCTTTAATATGGCTGAAGTCAGTTTGCGGCAAAAGTGAGAACAACACTCACTTGCAACATTGCAAGTTCCTCCTCTAGATTTGCAGGTTTGTAGGAGTACTCGTCCTTCCCTTTGGAGATGGGAAACCGAGGCAAATGCATAAATAGACATAAAAGACAACACGAGTAGAACCAGAAAAATAAATTTAGCCATGTTTTCTGCAAGAAATTTCTGAATGCTTTGCGATCATGGTAAACGTTTATTTATAGGGATGAATCGTCCAGCAGGTTGTAAGCATACAATATGAAGATTTTATGTCTCCGCATACATACATTCGCTCAAGATATGGTTTATATTACATATTAGTTTCCGCCGACATTCGCACAAAATTAAGTTGTGCGCCCACCTCGTCTTTGCCGACCTGCAACTTGGGGAGGCCTGTCGGTAGATGTTTGTGGACTTTTGATATCGAATCATTAACCCTCACGTTTCTTGCATTCCAACTTGCCCGATGTCCAATAAGTTAAATGTCTCAGCCAAAAAAATCTTTGAGTAAAACAAGGAAATATATTTTTGTCCAATATATTAATTGGGGGTTTTGTGCTTTAGTCACATTGACCTTAATTCTTGTTTTTTTGGGTGATGTCGATGAGATTGGTGATGTATCAGAACCTTATTTGGTAAGATTATGAATAAAGACCACCGCTATTCCAATAATCATGTCAATAATGCTCTAAAGCTTACCATTTTGTCTCCAACAAATTATTGAAATCAAGAATTAACCACACAAGGCATAGGATTCATACACACTTAAATCACTTCAACTAATGCGACAAAGCTACATCATTATCATGCTTTCCAAATAGAAGGAACATCATCGTTTCTGTGATCTTTTACTGTGTAAAATCCCTGCAAATTTGGCAAACAGGGCTTGTGAAGACATATGACAAGAAGTTTATCATCCTTACTGCACATCGTTGGCAAGGGAACTTAAAGATTCTACTAGAGACTAGACATAAAAATTTAGAACTCAGATTTCTGTGATTCTTTTGTGTATGGCAAGAAGTTGGTGAAATATTGATTATACAATTAAGCAGCCGCATTTGGAATTTCCAGATTTCATGCCACTTTATGCTTACATCTTTTAGGACCAACACCTTTCTTGTACTTCCTGAAATTTTTGAGTTCATTTAAGGGAGGACCTCTCAAATCTGCAATTTCATCATTCTCAGGCAAAATCTAATCCCATGGCAACAAAAGCAATTGATATGTTTGAATGACTTGATCTCTTATAGACTGCAATCAAATTAAGGGTTCAAGAGACGGAATCACTGGAATGAGAAGGCTAAATTGCTTGCAACAAAAACAATATCCTATAAAGCAATGGAAAATTGTGTTTTAGCCAAAGTAAGTGAAATTTCCCATCCTCAAACCCCTGAAAGTTTACTTTAATTTTTGTGATATTTTTCCTCAAAGATACTCAAACATGTGAAAGGTTCACTTGGGAATAATTCTAAATTATGCCGTTTATCAGTTATCTCTTGCATAACTCACAAGTCACAACTAACATTATCTAAGAACATTTAAGAGATTAAAAAAAGGTATAGAAATTGTAATGAAGATGACGGTAGATAAACCATCACCTCCTAGATTCTGTTGGAAATCCCAAGTTTTGATGGAATCTCAAGCATAACAACATCAATGCTCCCAGTAGCATCAACAAGAGTTTCATTCTTCCAGAAGATTTAGTGAAACCTATATGAACATCTTGTCAACTGTCAAGATAATTAAATGGAGTATATAACTCCAGTAGTAATGAGAGAAGAAAAAAGAGAAGACATTGCAATTAACCTTTAACTTTCCAAGTAAACAAACGACCGTATCTTTCACTTTGAAAGATTTCACATGTTAACTTTGCATTAGTTCTTCCTGAACAGGATACATTTTTTTTTTTTGCTTGATGTTAACCATGATATCAAAATCATTTTCCTCAGCCCAACAAGATTTTCATCCATCTTTTCTCAACATAAATCCTAAAAAAAGAAATTGGTGCTACAGCCTGATAATGGAACAAAGCAAAAAGTCACTTTTAGATTTGCAGTGATGAAATTGTAATAAACTATAAGTTTAGCCTATACTTGGCTAAAAGACACCAAGAAAAGAACTCTTGAACAAACACTATTTCTGACTTACAAATTTTCAAAGGCTATAATCTTCTTCCTCCATCAACGGCCATAATTTTTCCCTCTTTGGAGTTTGCACTTTGCAGAGAGTAATCAAAATATTGTATATTAGCCCATCAAGAGTTTGGAATTAAAATATCAAAATAGCGCATGGTGGACTATATTGGAAGCAAAATTAATTTTGATGTGGAATTTCAAAAGCTTCCGATTTAATTCAAAGGAACGCACAAAATCATGCACGCCTACGTCCAAAATTTTTATAACAATTCTACAATGGAAAATCAGTGGGCAAATGCCAAATGACTGGAACGATAAGAAGAGGCAAAAATTTATCAAGTAATATTTTTCTTTTTAAAAAAATATTAATTGATAAATTTTTATATAAGACTGTATACAAGGCATCTCTTCCCTTTTTTTTTTATTTTCTAAAATTTTTAAAAAATTCTAACCGTCCATAAATATGAACAATTCTATTATATATGACATCTCTTTCCTTCTTTTTTTTTTTATCTTCTTTCATTGCAAGTATATCGTGTGTCTTAATCACTATGTATATATATCATTGATTGAGATATTGTATTGGGCTCCTTTTTAATTAGTCCTAATTGATTGAGATGTGATATATGTGAGATTTTCTTTTCCTTAAAGAATAGTTTGACTGAATATCTTTTTGACTGTATGCAACTCAGAAACTGGATAAATTCTTATATATCTTTATGTAATAATATTAGTCTGCACCCGCATTCATTAGTCTGCATGCAAATTCTTATACATGGCATTTTCAATGAATTTGGACATGTTATTTCATTAAGGACGAATATTTGTCATAAAAGAAATAAGATCCGGATAAAGTTGGAGTAAGATTATAAATACTCTAAGATTTCGATGAATTTGCACCTAAATTAATTGCTACGAGTTGTTGGCTTAAAAATCATACATTTTTTAAGTGCAAAATTGAAACAAATACATTCTTATTCCTTAATGGCAAAAACTGCTAGAACAATTTGCATTCATCTTGTTCATACTTTAGTACTTACGGCTCTTGTGTTAAATTGCCAATGCCAAGAAAGAAAGCTAGGAAAGATATAAATTTTAATTTTCAAACAGGGAGCCCTGTTTTCTTAATTTTTATTCTAGTTAATAACTTATTTAAATTTGTGCAGATTCATATTGTCTACTTCGGAAACTTGCCTCTGGATCATGAAGTTTCATCAGTTGTTTCTCTTACACACTACTCAATCCTGACAAACGTTATCGGAAGGTTACCATGCATGCAATGTTTTTTAAGAGAACATAATTATTATTTATGTCTCTAATACTAATCAACCCATGATTGAAAGTTGAAAGAGGATGATGCCATAGCAAAAATAAGCGTAACTTTGCCTTTTCTACATGGGTAAAACATTAGGATAAATTAAAGAACGCATGATTTAGTTTTGACTTTGAAATATGTTCATAATGCACTTATCCTCTATGTCGTCGGCAAAAAAAAAAAAAAAATCTGTAGTTTTATCATTTTGTTTTTCTAAAAAAGCCATTCATCATGCATGCACATCGTTTTCGTGTCCATAACTCTTCTCTTGTTTGTGTTTCAATATATTTAGTGCACTAGGATACTCATTTTTGTCTCTTGAAAATATAGATTTATCAGCACTTTTATCATTCTGCCCACACAAATGAACCTCACTATCTTGGGGTGAGTCTAAATTAAACACCATCTTAATCTGGGATAGAAATTTAAAAAGATGTATTAATTTGGATATCTTTGGATATTTTTTTGTACCATGGCACAATAGCATCTACAACCTGTAATATGGAAACAAGTTATGTTAATTTTTACTAAACTTTCTAAAGCTTTGAAATTGGCTCAATTTTCAGTGCTTCATTAGCGCAGGAGTCACTAGTTTATAGTTACCATAAAAGTTTCAATGGATTTGCTGCAAAGTTAACCACAAAAGAAGTCGCAAGAATTTCCAGTAAGATATCATCTAATTAAGGACTTCATATTACATTCAAGAAAACCGCTTAATATTTATCTTCGAATCATACTCAAATATTAAACTGTGCATATATGACTGCAGAAATGGAAGGAGTTGTATCAGTGTTTCCAAACCGTATACTCCATCCTCAAACCACAAGGTCCTGGGATTTCATGGGATTTACCAACGGCAACTTTGGACCTTCGCATCCAGAAGATGTGATTGTTGGATTTATTGACACAGGTAAATGAACATAGTTATTCTGTTAATGTTTTTTTTTTTTTTATTTAGCGAACGAAATTGAGTATATTCATTGTTGGTAGAGTTTATTCTTAATGCTAGATGGGTGGGTACATTTTATTTTTTTAACAATTTAATAAGAATATTATTTTTAATAGAATTTTTGAAATCTTTGGTACAACATCTAAATTATGGGAAGCAATATGCAATTTGTGGGTCTATATATAAGTATTGGATCCCAAATTCAAAAAAAAATAGAAAATTACAATATGTTAATATCTAGTGTAAAACTTTGTCACACTCAATAATACAATCACAATAAATAGAAAAATTAATTTAGATGTAACAACGATTATGATCTCATACGGTAGAATAAATGGTTATTTGTTGTTGTTTTTGTGATATAGTCTCTAATATTATTTAGAACTTATTATATCTTTTAATAGCATTTTTTAAAATATTCAGTTTATCAACAATTTCTATTATTTGCTTCCATTTGAAGGCATTTGGCCAGAGCATGAGAGCTTTAGCGATGAAGGCTTCAGTGATCCACCAACTAAATGGAAGGGGAGATGCAAAGCTGAAAACTTCACATGCAACAAGTAATTAAATTGAATGCATGTTTATTAAATCACCATACAAATGGTGCAAAAATTAAATCAAACATTCTATTTATTAATCATGTTAATTTTTTTGAGGGTGCAGGAAACTCATTGGAGCCCGTTTCTACAACTCTTACGACCTCTATGATGTTACTGATATCAAATCACCTAGAGATACTGATGGCCATGGTACTCATACTTCATCCACCGTTGTTGGTCGAAAAATTAAGGGAGCAAATTATTTAGGCTTTGCAAAGGGTGTTGCAAGAGGTGGAGTTCCAAATGCTAGGATTGCAGCGTACAAAGTTTGCTGGAGATTTGGATGTGCTGATGCAGATATTCTTAAAGCTTTCGACGATGCAATTGCTGATGGTGTTGACATTATCTCAATTTCTTTGGGTTATTCAAACATATTATTCAAATACTTTCAAGAACCTATTGCCATTGGAACATTTCATGCTATGAAAAATTGCATTTTGACCACCACTGCAGCTGGAAACTCTGGACCAGATCCGGCAACTCTATCCAACTATGCTCCGTGGATGTTAACGGTTGCTGCTAGCACAATTGATCGTAAATTTACTACTCAAGTGGTGCTAGAGAATGGACAAGTTTTCAATGTAAGTATGAATGAATTTTCATTTAGGATGCCTTATTTGATAATGGGATTGAGAGATTTTTTTTTCAATGCCAAAATTAATTGGAGGGATTTTCCATCAATAACTTCAACATTAGTGGCAATAATGGGACTGCATACCCATTAATCTATGGAGGAAATATAGCAAACTATACTGGTGGCTATAATTCAGATATAGCAAGGTCTTGCTTTACCAATTACCTCGATGCTAACAAAGTAGCAGGAAAGATTGTCTTGTGCGATGAATATTTTGATGGTGTATCTATTGTGCTTGGTAATGGTGTGGGTACTATAATAGCTGATGCTACCATTAATAATGGAGCCGACATTTTCCCATTGCCGGCAGCAGTCATCACCAAAGAAGAAGGTCTCAAAATTTTAGAATACATAAGAAGTATTGAGTAAGCAACTTGATATATATCCTTAAAAAAACTACTTGTATTGGAACAAGAAAAAACTATAAACTTATGTTTGAATTTCATGTTTTAAGATACCCTTTTGCGACTATCTTGGTATCTGAAGAACAAAAGGATATTTGGGCTCCAGTGGTGGCTTCTTTCTCTTCAAGAGGCCAAATCCTATTTCTCCCGACATTCTTAAGGTGATCACTTTTGAACAGAATTCTTAAATCTCAATTCCAATTTCTATTTTCCTATAAAATATATAATGTTGTTTATGCAAAGTCAGAATTTGATCCTCATTCCCATTCCATTCCTCTATAGACTATGCACTATACATTAAGTTATTAAGAAGTTAATCTTATATGTATGCAATGTTCCATTTCTTCCTCACAAATTGGTAGCCTGATATCACTGCCCCGGGAGTGGATATTCTTGCTGCCTGGTCTCCAATTGCATAACCTTCTGCCTATAGAAATGATAAGAGAAGTGTCATGTACAATGTGATGTCGGGGACATCCGTGGCTACCCCTCATGTTAGTGGCGCAGCTGCTTATGTCAAGGCCGCCCACCCCGATTGGTCTCCTGCTGCTATTAAATCTTCCCTCATGACCACATGTAAGAAAAACTTAAAACTCTAATCCATAGCTAAGTAAAAAAAAGAAAAGGTGATTATGATTATCCTTTTCTACACTAATTAAGGTTACACTTATAATCTCAGCTCATTATTTGGATCCAAGGAAGCACGTTGACCTCGAATTTGCTTATGGAGCTGGACACATCAATCCTGCTGGTGCCTTAGACCCTGGGCTGATTTTTGATGCTAATGAGATAGATTATGTCAACTTCCTCTGCAAAATGGGTTACAATAGCACTGCCCTCAAATTGATTACCGGTGACAATAGCACTTGTAAAGGTATAACTCCTGGAAGAGGTTGGGATCTCAACTACCCTTCTTTCTCATTGTACCTCGCAGATGGCCAGGAAATCAATGCTACCTTCACTAGAACCGTGACCAATGTTGGCAAACCCTCAACTTACCAAGCTACTCTAAACTTTGAGGCATCAACTATATTTAATGTTACGGTGGAGCCATCAACCCTTATATTCTCTTCCGTTGGGGAGAAAAAATCGTTTATAGTTAAAGTTATAGGGCCAAAGATTTCACAGCAACGAATCATGTCAGGCTTTATCTCGTGGGTTGATGGCCTTCACGAGGTGAAGACCCCATTAGTAGTGTACAATTACATCCCCGGAAATCCTCCTCGTTATGATTTTTAGCATGATCATTCACTGGCTCCTTGAATGGAGGAAAATCAAATTTCTGAGTTACTTCTATTTAAGTCCACCAATTGTTGAAAATCAGTTACTTGCCTACACAGCAGGAGAAACACAATACTACAAAGTGCTAATTTGTCTCCTTTTTACTGTTTATGACAAATGGAATCCTTAAATGGTATTATTTATTTGGAATCAATACAAATACAACATACTGAATGTACACAAGGGTGACCATGAAAGGCACTCTAGGAAGATTAGAGATCATTTTGACTCTCTAGCCTTATGTGTACCGAAATAAAAAAAAAAAAAGACCTGAATGCTCTAACTTTCAAACAACTAGGGACTTTGGATTTAGTTTGAAAGTTAGAGCATTCTGGTGTGATTTTAATGTCTTAACCGCATTACAAATTTGAAAAAAAAAAACCCAGTTTAACAAGCCACAATTAGAATCAGCATTTATAATTTGTTAACATATTGTTCTCGCGTTTATTTGACAGTAACTTTACTATTAATATCTACTGGCTTTATTCAAATTAATTAAATTTGATCAAAATTTAAATAATTCAAACAATTAATGTTATGCACAGAGAACTTCTCAGAATTTATTAAACATTAATTTAACAACTTCAGTTTGGTCTCAAGATAAAATAATAATTAGAGTTTCATTACTTAAATGCCAGAAAAAATTTTTAGCTATTAAACATAATTACTAAAAACAAATAGATAATGAAAACAGAAACTAACATGATCTGAATTAAATTGAGGCTGTGTTTGGTTGCTTAGAATTAGACCTCAAAATTAGAATTGAGAGATCCAATTCTAATTTTTGTGTTTGTTTACAAAATAAAATTTTGATTTTGAATTCATTTACAATTCTATAATGGCCCAATTTTGTATTTTCAATTCTTTTCTCATGGTAGATATTTCCAATTCTTTCCTCATTGTAGACATTTACGTTACACATATTTTATACATTTTCATACACTGCACTCATTTTCATACACTATACATTTTTTCACACACTACACATATTTTACACATAGTACACACATTTTCACACACTACACATTTTTTCACACACTACACATATTTTACACATAGTACACATATTTTCACACAGTACACAATTTTTCACACACTACACATTTTTTTCACACCCTAAACATATTTTCACACACTACACAAATTTTCACACATTTTCACACACTACACATTTTTTCACACACTACACATATTTTACACATAGTACACACATTTTCACACACTACACACATTTTCACATATTTTACTATGTGTAAAAAAATATAGTGCATGAAAAAATGTGTACTATGTGTAAAATATGTGTAGTGTGTGAAAATATGTGTAGTGTGTGTAAAATATTGTAGTGTGTGAAAAAATGTGTAGTGCGTGAAAAAAAGTATAGTGTGTGAAAATGTGTGTACTATGTGTAAAATATATGTAGTGTGTAGAAATATGTGTTGTGTGTGAAAATGTGTATACTGTGTAAAATATGTGTAGTGTGTGAAAATGTGTGTAGTGTATGAAAATATGTAAAATATGTGTAATGTGTGAAAATATGTGCAGTGTGTGTAAAAAAGTGTACTATGTGTAGTACTTATAAAACTGTGTAGTGTGTGAAAATATGTGTAGTATGTGTAAAATGTGTAACTCTTTCACCTTTTTCTTTTTTCACTTGAAAATTAATGAGGGTAGCTTAGGGTACCCGTTGATATCCGCTAGGTACCCGTTAATACCCATTTATAGCGGGTATGAGGGTACCCGCGGGTACCTTTATACCCGCCCGCATATTACCTGCGCTCATTATTACCTACCAAATAATACCCATGGCCAAAATGTTGCGGGCTTGGACAGGTAATGGGTAGCGAGTAATTTTGCCATCTATACTCTCTACCCAAAAAAATAAAAAATGTAGTGAACACTGAAGTGATCCAAAAAAATTGAAAGTTTAGAATGTAGTTAAGTGATAAAAAAAATTAAAAGTCTAGTGAAGTCAAAATTTTTGGAGATATATAAAAATAAAATTAATTTATTTTTTTAAAATTAAATTATATAAAAATAGAAAATAATATTAAAAAGTTAATATTATTATAAAAATATATTAAAAATAATTTTTTTTGTCAATTCTAATTATCAGTGAAATCTAATTTCATACATTTTTTAAACTTTCAAACAAAGGATTTGGAGTTATAATTCAATTCGATATGAATTTTGTTGTTTTGCCAAACACAGGAATTCAAACATTTTATACTTTCAATTCATTGAATTACGTTTCTATAATATTAAAATTCTAAACAACCAAAGACAACCTGAAAAGAAATTGGTAAGCTGAAACTTACTTCTCTGGATCTTGAAGTAATTAAGCTGAAACTACAACCACTCTAATCAATATTTGTCCAATTGGAATTTGAACCTTGATTAAAGTGTCATCTGGTGCCAAAGTGAAGAATTGACATTGAACTATTAAGTATCTTTTTTACTAAACTAATTAAAAGAACATCATTCTAACTTGACAAACTCGATTTAACGTAAAAACTTGAACTAACATAAAAACTGAATTAACTTGAACCACTTGACGTAAAGGAAAACTGAAATAAAAATAAACAAACTAAACACTAAAACTAATCTAAATTACACTACTTAAAACTGAAACTAATAACAAAGCTAAATTTAAACTCAAACTTTAAAGACATGATTCCAACACAAAGAAATTGCAATTTTATTCCGATGAAGATTTAAAACATTTACTTAAATTGAGAAAACTAAGAGACATGCATGTATTAAAATTAATTAATGCAATTAACTAAATAACTTATATAATGGAGAAAATCCTAAAAATAAATTAACTAAAAGATGCAGAGTTAAATAATGAAACTCTAGAACTTAATTTGATCATTTAATGATAAGAATTGCCCTTATGGAAACAATCAATTAATTCATTATGAAAACATGGAACTTTGACGTGATGATAGAAATTAAAATGAATCCTCAAACCTGCATTTTATAAAACTTATGTAATTAAAGATACAACTTAAACGGACGCTTAAAATAAAACTAAAACAATGCTGGAATCAAAAAGGAAATTCTTCTTAATAAAGTACGTAAGAACATAAAATTAGCCCTATTAAAAATTACTTTTCTACCTACTAAAACTACATTAAAAAAAACTACTCCTACCAACTACTCTTTACCCACTCATTTTCTTTATATAAAGAAGGTTATTGAGTTTAGCATACAAATTTTTAAAGAAATTGAATCAATTTAGAAGTCTTCCTAAAATATGATAAAATCAACCTTAAAAATATTGAGATAAATTAATCCTAAAATATGCCACAAGCGGCTTATTAAAAATAGGGATGCAACCCTTTAATAAAATATCTCCTAATTATCTCCTTTTTAAATTTGGATATTGCCTAAAACATGATAAGACAATATTCTCTTCCAAATCAAACTCTTCAAGACTTCAAGTAATTTCCAAATGTTTCCAAATTTCCTTGAATCGCATCAAATCCACTCACTATTGATCTTCATTCCTTTCTTTATGTACAATTATCCTTCTTTTTAAAATTATCCAATTCTGCACCAAAAAGTAATTCTTAATGCATAGAAACATTGCAATTATATTTCAAAACCCTAAAAATAATAAACATAAAAAACGGAGTTATCAAACCTTTCCACACTTACATGATGCTTGTCCTCAAGTATCTTAAGAAAACAAAATAAGACTTAAGACACGACACAAAACACAATTATCCAAAATTCTAAAAATCATGTATGACTCAATCAAATTGGAACTTCAACCAATTATCCATGTTCCCAAATCCTTTGTATCAAATAAATACATTGTCCTTTTCTTCAAAGTCAAAATATACAAGAATGAACCAACTATCAAATTCACTTTAAGCACTCAAAGATATAACAATATTGGGTTCATTCACTCAAAATAAATTATGCAAGAAATGATTACCATAAATTTGCAAATATGTCATATATCCATTACAAATGTCAAAACCATGCATAAATCAAAAGGGCTTTTATTGGGTTGTAATAGGGTTAGGGTAATATAGGTGGGATAAAAAGAAAGGAAAAATGGCTAAAAACATACCAAAGTGTAAAGTAACGTAGCAATGTCATCATCCCAATTATTATGCATTCAAAACTCAATCAACATTAGTGCTTTTTTCTTTGTTTTTTTTTTTCTATTTTTTGCTCTTTTTTTCATATTTTTCTCTTCTGTTTTGTTTTTTTTTATATAAAAACAGAACTCTTCTTTTTCTTTCAACCCATGCTTATGTTTGGGCATATAGGACAGAGAATAATTTCACCAAATAGAACACTTAACTCTATTCAAAGTTCAAGATGCATTTCCTTACTTAAACACATTAAAGATGACTTCCGAAATTAACTTCGCCATATACACTTTGGGGGAAATAAAAAGAAGGCTAAATAAGGTTGAAGTTGAATATTTTTAGTGGTTTAAACAAAGAAAAAAAGGTTTTAAACTTCAAGTGGGTTTACTAAGGGTTAATATAAGGGTAGGAAAAGAAAACCTAAAGCAAAAATGGCTAAAATTCTAAATGCCTTTATCACATTTATGCATAATTTTGAACTTGTGGTTTTAACATGTACAACAACCAAATTTTGTAATAAAAATCGAGTACAATTATTCTCTCATCACGAAAATTTATTTAAGCACAAAAAAGTGGTTTTGGATGCTTAAACTAAAATCCTCACTTTTAAGTAGACAATAAATGTCCAATTCTTATATATTCATCTTCCTTTGAATCATATAAAGGAATACATATATTTGAACACAAAGAATTCAACCAAAACTTCCATACCAGGTTCTAATTTTTCATGAATAACACCTAACAATACAAATTTTGGATAAAAATTCTTTTTCAACACAAATTGGAAACGGACTCTATATTTATCTATATTTAATAAAAATAAACTAAAATGAATCTTTTGAAAATAGAAACCAAATTTCACACAAAAAAAATTAATTTTTTTCAAACAATACAAACAAAAAGACTCACGAAACAGATAAGATCCACCTCCCCACAAATAAACCTTACTTGTCCTCAATCGAAAAAATAAGGATGAGTGAGGCTTCAATAATCAAACTACAAAAATAAACAACATCAAATAAGACAGAAAAAATAAACAAGGGAGATGATAACGAAACCACCATGTCGTATGAAGTGTCTTCTTCTTAGGTTTGGCATTGGAGCAATTGAAGAATAGTGCTAGAGGTGGCGGTGAGTTTGGCAATACCAAATATATATTAACTTTGAACTACTACTGGCCACTGTTTGGGTAAATAGAATCCTTTATCTGCTACCAATACTTGTTATCTAAAATAAGGAAAATCAAAAGTATTATTGAAAAATAAAACTAGAATTAAAACTAATGAATAGTGAAAAACAAGAAAATTAGATTGTCTCCCAATCAGTGCCTTTGTTTAAACTCCTTGGCTAGACCAAGTGTGCCAGAATCATAAGAAATTAGATGGAGGCTCTGGAGGTGGTCATGATGGATGATAATTCTTATTGATTGGCAAATTCTTTTCTTCGCCCAAATACATATATTTCAAATTTTTAGGCAGGGATTTAATGGCATTGGGACCTGTAAAACATAAAGTAACAATTTATCGACAGGGTCATGTTAAGGAGAATGGGACAATTCTGATTCGTTTAAAAATTCTTTCAGCGAATATAATGGCATTATTGCATCTTTAATTTTATCGTTCTTCATTTCTTTGACCTCAATATCTATCAAATTTGCTGCAATGGCTAATTCCAACTTATCCTACAAAATGATTCAAACACATCAACAACATTAATATTTTCAATCATTGTCAATCTACCAGGAAAAGGAGATGAAATTTTAATTTCAGATATAGTAGTATTTAAATCAAATATCACCTCAGATATGCAAGACTCTTTAGGTTTATCATTATTTTCTAGTTGTATCGACTTTTCCTCCTTAGATGGAGGTTCTTCTTGTTGCTGGCCACTTATTAATGTCATTTGGCTGACATATTCCCTAGGGTTAACCTGCACTAGAGATGGTAATCTACCCTGATTTCCTTCTAGTGCATTTATCGTTGTGGAGAGTTAAGTGATTTGGTTACCTAAACCATGGATACTAACCTGTGTCTCTTGTTGAAATTCTCGCAACTCATTTTGAGATTTTATCATACGCTGTTGCAAATTTTGGGTTGTATTAGCTAAGCTAGTAATCAAATCCTCAAGAGGTATACCTAATCTTGAGACAGGTATTGCATTAGGTTGTGTTGGTTGCATCATCAGTTGCTGTTGAGGCCTACACTACTATGGTTGTAGAATGTCTAGAGGTAATTGTTGTTGCACCCAATTCCTGTAGCTAAAATTTTGGTAGTCTTGCCCCTCCGTATTATATGTGTTCGAATATGGGTCATAGTAGAGTTGGGACAGAAAACCACCTACTCCATTCACTCGTGCTATCGAATCATATTCTTGGGCCATTTGGCAAATGTTAGTTGGATGTCTTGTATTCTTACAAATTCCACGTAGCCTTTCTTTCTGGGCAGAGTCCAAACCTGCTACTAATTGCACCATGTAAGTAGTCAACGCGTCTAATTTATTCTCAATGGAAGATGTACTTATCTCATTCACTCGTTCGGGCATAGGAGAGATTGTCTCATACTGCTGTCGAGATTCAACTGTTTCTGCAATTAAAATCTTGGCTTGTGCAAGAGTTTTATTCATGAAAGCTCCTCCACTTGCAGCATCTACGATCCTTCTCTCCTCTAGCAGCAAACCTTCATAAAAATATTGTATCAGCAACTCATCAGATATTTGATGTTGTGGGCAACTATTACATAATCTTTTAAACCTTTCCCAATATACACGCAAAGAGTCATCATAATCTTGTTTAATTCTACAAATTTCCTTTCTAACTGATGCAATCTTAGATGTATGAAAGAAATTTTGTAGAAAAATATTTTGCAATTCATTCCAAGAAGCTATTGAATTATGTGGCCAGTTCTGAGATTTTTGATAAAACATTTACTGAGATTCCTCATTGGACTGGAGATAAGAGAGGCACTACACGAGAGTGGCCAGTTCTTTTCTTATCTTTCACGTATCATTTCAATTAGATATCATGTAATGGAGTAGCACTCCAAATTTTTTGCATTTACTTATGTAACGGTGTGAATGGGTACATCCAGCACCGCCTTTTGTTGGGCAAAAAAATAAAAAATAAATAAAAAAATAAATTCATGCATACATTAATATTAAAAAAAAAGCTATTGAATTATGTGTCAGTCCATTAAACCAAATGTTAGTTTCTCCAGTTTGAGTAAAAGGAAAACTAATTAACCGAATATATTCTTTTGATAGCCACCTATTATGCAATATTCCACAAATTTTCAAAAATTTATGCAAAAAGTTATGTGGATCCTCCTCAAATGAACCATGAAAGTTAGGTAGCCAACTCAAATATGATGGTTTCAATTCCAAATCAATAGTTGTGGTAGGCAAAACAATGCAAGAAGGTTAATAATTAATCAAAGGATTAGTTAACACCCTTAAAGTGCGATAACGGTTTTGCGCTTGTCAAATAGGGTCCTGAGCAGCCATTTCTCTTTTGTTAGTGGCAGTGTCTAATTCTGATTCTATGTTTGACAAGAGTTCTTAAGTAAGTGGGACGACTGTCACAGAACCAGAAGTTCTTTCTTGGCGTATTTCTTTTGTTTTCTTCCACAACTTGCATGTTCTTTTTTCGATTTCTGTATCAAACAACAAATCAGGTTTAGAGGATTTAGACATACATTAAGAAATAAATTGAATTAACTAAAATAAACAATAATCTGCCATTCCCCGACAACGGCGGCAAAATTTGGTACGGTCATTTTTATACCAAACTTAAAATACCTATTTCAAAGGATTTAAAATAGTAAAGACGAAAGTATGGTCGAATCCCACGAAGAACAGAGCACAGTCTATTTTGGTTAATTCATCAATTTGTTAAAATTTCAAGTTCAATAATCAAATCAAGAAAATTAAACTTAAAATAAATCTAACAATTTAACTAAAATAATCAAAATAAAAACTCAAGAAATTAAAAGTCCGGCAAATAAGTAAATCCACACTAATTAATTATTCATCGATCATTGGCTCAATAATAATTAACATTCATAAACCAATCAGTTATAGGTTAACAAGAATCAACTCCGACATAACCCAATTCCTTCTTAACTTATCGATAATTAGCAAGAAACTAATTATTTCTTAAATTAAGACACAATTTGGCTTGAATCAGCCAATACTAAATTTAATGTCATAACAGCATTAGAAATTAAAGAAACCCAATTTTAACAAATCACAATTAGAATCAACAGTCATAATTTGTTAACCTATTGTTCTCGTTTACCTGACAGTAGCTTTACCACTAATCAATCATATCCACTAAATACAGATACTTAATAGGAGATTAATTGGCTTTATTCAAATTAATTAAATTTGATCAAAATTTAAATAATTCAAACAATTAACGTTATGTATAGAGAACTTTTTGGAATTTATTAAACATTAATTTAACAAGCTCATTTTGGTCTCACGATAAAATAATAATTAGAGTTTCATTACTTAAATGCCAGAAAAAAAATTTAGCTATTAAACACACTACTACAAAATATATAATTTAAAACTGTCTATTTAAAACGGTTATTAATAACCCGTTTTAGATAATTGGGGCGGTGGCATTTTTGTAATAAGAATTAGGAAAACGCAAACTTTCTAAAACGGTTACATTATAACCGTGTTAGAAAGTCTCTTGATGTCAGTTTCTAAAACGGTTCGGGAGACAACCGTTTTAAAAACTGTTATCATCTCCGTTTTAAGAACGGTTTCTAACTAACCGTTTTAGAAAATGTACCGATAAAAATCTCCCCCAGCATTTTCTTCTCCTGTAGAATAGATCTATAGATCGATGTGCAATTCTGAAGAAGTAAAAACCGAGCGGCGCAGTCCAAGAATTTGGGGTATCGCGGCGGACACCTCCGTCTCAAAGAATTTGGGGATCGGCCCGGACTCTCGCTTCGGCCTCCGGGTTCATGTCACGCAGTCCCTTATTCTACTCACTAACAGAAAGGTTGAATATTTACTAATTTTCTTTGCAATTACAGTTCAAAAAGTTCAATCCTCTTTTTTCTTTTTTGGTTTTCTGGATGTGGGCGAATTGATTTGATGTGAACTTGCTGGTGTTTAGATGGTTGACAGTGAGGACGTACTTGCATTGTTCATGGAGCTTCAGATTTTAGGGGATAGGACTCTCAGGAAACTGGCATTTTCACATGTTATTCATAGTATTAAGAATATGAATAAGGTGCACAAGAACGATTTGAAGAATCGAGCACTTCAGAATATCCTCTTTGCCATGCTGCAGGTGTGTTAATATTTCAATTTTATATGTCATTCTAAAATTTATTCATCAGGGTGGTCTTTTTATGTCTAAGTTTTTGTTTAACTTATTAGCAAGAGGATGAAACCAAAGCCAAAAGATCACTTATTACTTTGGTGGAGCTTCACAGGAGAAGGGTGTGGTTTGATGACAGGACCGCAAATGCTATTTGTAATGCTTGTTTTCACCCATCAAAAAGGTGAGGGTTGATCATAGAAGTTACTATGTTAATAATTCACCAAAATTGCATTTAAGAAGTTCTCTATATATTTGGTTCTTCAGGATCATGATTGCTGCTTTGTCTTTCCTCCTTGATTATACTTTTAAGAACGGTTAAAAAACAGACTTTTAAGAACGGTTCATCAACCGTGTTAGAAAACAGACTTTTAAGAACGGTTCATGAACCGTTTTAAAAAATGTAGGACTTTCTAGTCCGCCCATATCTAAAACGGTTTGGAAAATCTAAAACCCGTTTTAAATAACTACTTTTAACCGTTTTAAAAAGTGAATTCTGTAGTAGTGACATAATTACTAAATAAAAATTTATTAATTAAAACAGAAACAAACAAGATCTGAATTAAATTGAAAAGAAATTGGTAAGCTGAAACTTACTTCCCTGGAGCTTGAACTAATTAAGCTGAAAATACAACCACTCTAATCAATATTTGTCCAATTGGAATTTGAACTCTTATCTTGATTAAAGTGACATCGGATGCCCAAGTGAAGAATTGACATTGAACTATTAAGTATCTTATTTGCTAAACTAATCAAAAGAACATCATTCTAACTTGAGAAAATCGATTTAACGTAAAAAGTTGAACTAACATAAAAACTGAATTAACTTGAACCACTTGGCGTAAAGGAAAACTGAAATAAAAATAAACAAACTAAACTCTAAAAACTACTCTAAATTACACTACTTAAAACTGAAACTAATAAAAGGGCTAAATTTAAACTCAAAAAACTGTAATGACATGATTCCAAGGCAAAGAAATTGTAATTTTATTCCGATGAAGATTTAAAACATATTTACTTAAATTGAGAAAATTAAGAAACATGCATGTATTAAAGGTAATTAATGCAATTAACTGAATAACTTATATAATGGAGAAAATCCTAAAAATAATTTAACTAAAATATGCAGACTTAAAGAACGAAACTCTGGAACTTAATATGATCATTTAATGATAAGAATTGCACTTATGGAAACAATCAATTAATTTTGATGAAAACATGGAACTTTGACTTAAAATGAATCCTCAAACCTGCACTTTATAAAACTTATGTAATTAAAGACACAACTTAAACGGATGCTTAAAATAAAACTAAAACAATGCAGGAATCAAAAGAAAATTCTTCTTAATAGAGTACGTAAGAACATAAAATTAGCCCTATTAAAAAGTACTTTTCTACCTACTAAAACTATATTAAAAAAAAAACTACTCCTACCAACTACTCTTTACCCACTTATTCTCTTGATATAGAGAAGGTTATTGAGTTTAGCAAACAAATAGGAATGCAAACCTTTAATAAAATATCTCCTAATTATCTTCATTTTAAATTTGGATATTGTCTAAAACATAATAAGGTAATCTTCACTTCCAAATCAAACTCTTCAAAACTTCAAGTAATTTCCAAATCTTCTCCAATTTCCTTGAATGCATCAAATCCACTCACTATTGATCATTATTCCTTTCTTTATGCACAATTATCATTCTTTTCAAAATTATCCAATAATGCACCAAAAAATAATTCTTAATGCCTAAACATTGCAATTAAATTTCAAAACCCTAAAAATAATAAACATAAAAAGCAGAGTTATCACTTGTAGTTTATTTTACGGTTTATTTTTCTATGTTGTTTTTGTTTTCTATGTGCTTTCCTTTTTACTTTGAATTGAACCCATTTTTTTCCCAAAAACTCAAAGTTATATGTCAAAAAAACTGAAAGTTTTAAAAGTTATACTTTTAACTTGTTTTTATGGTCATTATATCTATTATTTTATGCATTACACATTGACTTGAAATAAACAATTGAATATTAAAAGAATACTAGATACTGATTATAGAAAATCACGTTCTTGTCTCAAACTCAAATTCTTTTTTTGCAAATTTTTTAAACTTTTTTATGTTTTTAGCAAAATTTAGTAGTTTAGATATTCTCACTAAATTAGGAACCAAAAACAAAGATATTTAAAGCATGCTAAATTCTTTACTTATTTGTCATGAGGGCAGTTTTTTTGTAAAAAGTATGTTAGATTATTTACTTAATTGTAAGTAAAGCAACTTATGTAGAAATTCAATAGCTCTTGATGTATCAAGTATTCTGATCAACTTGGAAATCAGAAAACTAGTTTCCTGACCACTCGATTAGTATTTTGAACAATTCATTACTGGATTGTGTGTATTTTAGAATTTTCACTATATATATAAAATTAGAGATGGCATCCCCCGAAGTTTGCTACCAAAAAAAAGTTAGAAAAAATAAAATAGATTTATAAAAGCATCCTTTTTATGCAATAAAAAGTAGTTTGGTGCTCAAGTTTATATAATAGCATGACTATACCAAACAATTTAAAAAGCTACTATATTTTTAACTTTTATAATCATTACAATTAAAAATTTCATGTCTTTGATTTTTATTAAAAAATATGCTAGTGAAAAATATATATTACTAGTAATATTATAGATTTTACACAAAAGATTAATATTGTCAAATAAATTTAAGGGTTAAAAGCACTTAACCCCCTCTAACTCATACATTAGGTGAAATATACGCCCTCAATGAAATAAATAGGCACCTTACCCCTCCTTACAATTTTTATTAATGACTTTAATAATTAATTTTATATTTAAAGATATTTGGACAAGAATGCCCATACATTAATTTCTCTACTCTCTAATTTCTTTGATAATATTTATTTTATTTTTTATTTATAAAACAAGTGTTATAATTTATTCTAATTTGAGTTTGAAATTAGAATATGAAATATGTTGTTTTTGGAAATATGTTACATTTTTGCAATTTTCTTTTCTAATATACTAATATATCATCAATATATTAGTATGCTCTGAAATCAGAAGGTTTAAAATTATGTCAAGAATTAAAATTACAAGCAAAATATGGTTCAGAAAGAAGAGAATTAGGATCATTCTGTGAAGCTTTTGGGATAACAGGAATAAAAGCACCCTCTAGATATACTAAAAGAATTACATATCCATATAAACCATATAAAAGAAGAAGTAAAAGATATCAACATAACCAAAATCAAAACGAACAAAGACAAACTAGAGATTTTAAGAAAAAGAAATTTGGAAAAAAAAAATTAGTTTGTTATAAATGTGGTAAACCAGACCATATTGCAACAGACTGTCGAACTCAAAGAAGAATTAATGAAAAGATTTTTTATTTCTTCCAGAAACAACCGATGCCTTCATCAGTACATGAATAGCCTATTTATAATATTATAAGTGCTTCATCTGACATTATTCATGACATACAAGTGCTTCATTTGACATCATTCATGACATAATACTAAATTGACATAAAAGGAATCTTTTATTGAATGGCTACTGTTATCATCTAGTGCTCGAGTGCTTGAATTATTTTTCTTGAGTGGTCCATCATGTTGCATTATTTTGGTCCTTTGGTCTTGAATGGTCCATCATGTTGCATTATTGTGGTCCTTTGGAATCTGTCACATCATTTTGACTATTCTTCCGGAATGCTTGAGTTCTGTAGAAAAAGTAATCCTTCTTAGTCTTGCCAGTGTAGAATGCCCACCATGATTGAATATTTTGTCGTCTCCCTGTAGTTCCATCTTCTAACAAATCTTGATAAATATTCTGATGAATAATTCTTGGATTTGATCTTCCTATTTATCGTTCTTGCATTAATTCAATAATATTGCTTGAGCTTTTGCTAATCTTGTCGTCCATCAGGAATTTTTTGTCAAAAAATACCTACAAATATTAGAAAAGAAAATGTAACATACTTCAAATTTTTACTTCTTGAACATATTATAACTTCTTGAAAAGAAAATTAGAATATTTTTTAGAAAAGAAAATGTAACATATTTTTACTTCTTGAAAAGAAATTAGAATATGAAATATGTTGTTTTTGGAAATATGTTACATTTTTGGAAATTATAACTTCTTGAACCCTTCTTTTGTTTTTAGTGGCAAAATACTCTGATCGGATCCATGAGTATCCCACCAGTCGTAAAACCACATTGGAAAATTATTTTTGCAATTTTTCTCAAAAGTAAAAAAACATGAATGATCAAATGCTATGAACTAAAATGCTTTTTTCCAAGCTTGTTTGTAGTCTTGATAATTATATCCTGATGGATCATATGGCATTGAAAAGGATTGAATATTATATAGATTTCCAAATCAGTAGAATTTAAAACCCTTTTGATAATACATTTTTAATGAGTCACATATCCTGATTCATTTTTGTTATGAACTATATCACATGAACCAGAATCTACTAATATATATTCATAAATTTTTTTTATTTTTCTTGAATCATCAGAAAACCAAGATAATGATTGAGTAAAATATTTTGAATAATAAGATCGTAATATAGGAATCTCTGGTTTTTGAGTGAATTTTGTTAGAATTAAATATTCATAACCATTCTTATCAACATATGGAGTTCTTTGAATTTGAGATTAGGAAGAGGTTTGAATATTTTGAGGGAAGGTGTCATGGCTATGGGAGTGGTTAAAGGAGATGGAATTAATTGAGTCTTTGCCTGTGGTTGAAGTTTATTGAATGGGGTTGATGCTACCTGAACATATGGCAATTGAGGAAAATCCTCAATTTGAACAAATCTATTACTAGTTTGAATTTGTGGGGATTGAATTATCTGTTTTGAATCTATTACCTTTGAAGCATAATCTTCAGGGCTTTGCATCTTTTGCTTGTTTGACATCTTGATTTTTCCCTGTAAGAAATTCCCGAGTTAGAAAATCAGGTAATGAATTATCTTCTCCTTTTATATACTCTATATCAAAATCAAAAACAGATAAAATTCCTTGCCATCTAGCAAAAATTTGTTTAGAGACTAAATTTTGAATATCTTTTAGCAAAATATCTTTTGTTGACTTACAATCAACCCTTAATAAAAAAATTTTATTATATAAGTCATCTTGAAATTTAGAAATGCATAACAATATAGATAACATTTCTTTCTTAACTGTTGAATAATTTTTCTGAGATCCTATCCATACTTTTGAGGTATATCTAACTAACTCAATTTTATCATTTAATTTTTGTTTTAGAATACCCCTATATCCTACTTCAGAAGCATCTGTCTCTACTATCATGAATGCATTGGGATTTGGAATACCTAAACAATGTAAGGATCTAATTTTTGTTTTTGCCTCCCTAACTATCTTTGTATGTTTTTCTGTCCATGCAGGTGGATTTTTTTGTAACCTTTGATATAATGGTGCACATATTGTTCTTAATTTAGGAAAGAAATCAGCTACATAATTTAAACATCGTAAAAATCTTTGTAATTGATTTTTATCCTTTATTTCATCTGAGAATCTTTCTCCAAATTCTAATGCTCTATTAATAGGTTTAATTGTTCCTTTATATGTATCATGACCTAAAAATCGAATTTGAGTATGAAATAATTTCATTTTTGGGGCTGATATAACTAATCTGTTCTGAATTACCACTTTTGAAAATATATGTAAATGCCTAAAATGTCCATCCATAGTTTGAGAATATACTAATATATCATCAATATATATAATCATGAATGTATATGCTGAAAAAATATCATTCATTATATTTTGAAATTCGGAAGGAGCATTTTTTAATCCAAAGGGCATTACTTTCCACTCATAATGTCCAAAAGGTACAGTGAATGTTGTTTTATACTTATCTTTTTCTGCTATTTAAATTTGCCAATATCTAGATTTTAAATCAAACTTTGAATATATCTTTGTATTAAATAATCTATTTAATAAATCTTTTTTATTAGGTATGGGATACCTAATCCATTTTAGTACTTTATTTAATGGTTTGTAATTTATAACTAACCTAGGAACTCCTCTTTCTTTTTCTCCTTGATTATTAACATAAAATGCTGGACAACTCCATGGTGATTTCGATTTTCTAATCAATTTCTTTTCTAACAACAAAGTTATTTCTTTTTTACAATGTTCTAATAATTCAGAATTCATTTGAATCGGTCTTGCCTTCATTGGAATATTTTTCTCATTGAAATCTACTTCATAAGGTAAATCAATAATATGAGTTTTTCTTGTCCAAAATGCAGATGGATGATCCGCACATATGGTTTCTTTAAATTTTATTTCTAAGTCATTAATCTTTGTAATTATTTCTTTTCTTTGTAATTGGAATTCTATTTGATTATATGTAATTTCTTCTTTTATAGAATTAATGTGTTCTTCTTTCTATTTAATTTGTTGAAATATACTATTATTTTGTAATAAATTTAACTCTCTCTATCTTATTGGCGTAACAAATGGAAATATTATCTTGTTTCCCATTTTTTTAATGTTTAAACCTTTAGTTGTTTTCTTAAATGGCGTTATTTGGTATAAAAAAGGATTTCCTAATATAACATCTTGAGACAAATCTTCTACAATAATGAAAGAATGTTTGAAACAATAATTATTATTACATATAAAGCCATTTGATAATTTATATTTTATTGTTAAAGGACTTCCATTTGCAGTTAATAGTTTATGATTCGATTTTGAACAATATTTAATTGGTATTATTCCTGATTTTATGCAACTCTGATCTGCTCCACTGTCTATCATAGCTATACAAGTTCTTTTAAATTTTTCTACTCCTTGTATACCTATTGTAATAAACACATGCCATTTTTCTATATTAACCTTTTGAATAATATTTAAATATTCTTCATTATCTTTAGTTTCATTAATTTGAATTCCTTTTCCTTTATTTGAGCTTTCTGGTATATCTTCTAATTTTTGTTTATCTAATATAAATTTTGCTTCTATTTCTAGATCTTTTAATTGTAATTCTTTAATAGTGCTTCTAATTTATCGTATTTCTAATTTTAATTCTTTATTTGTTCCTGAATTTGATTTGAATTAGAATTAGTTATTGATTGAGGAATTGTTCCTTGAATATTTTGAGTTGAGGAATATTTTTCATATAGCTTATTTATACTAAATGGCTCTAAAAATTCTGGTTTTTTATCTTCTTGAAGTATTAAATCTTTTAATCTTAATAAATATTGTCTTTGTTCTTCTGGGTTTTCTATTTTACTTATGATTTCAAATAAAATATCTTTATTACTTTTTTCATTTGATATCATATTAATACAATAACATGGTGAAGACTTATCTGAATAATCATTTTCACTATCTGAATATATTTCATTAATATTTGAATCGGTTTCTTCTTTTTCTTCCTGTATCATTATTTTCATTATTTTATCTATTAAATCTTTATCTTCTTCTTTATCAAAGATTTCATTAATTCTTCTTTGAGTTCGACAGTTTGTTGCAATATGGCCTGGTTTACCACATTTATAACAAGCTAATTTCTTTTTTCTAAATTTCTTTTTCTTAAAATCTCTAGTTTGTCTTTGTTCGTTTTGATTTTGGTTATGTTGATATCTTTTACTTCTTCTTTTATATGGTTTATATGGATATGTAATTCTTTTAGTATATCTAGAGGGTGCTTTTATTCCTGTTATCCCAAAAGCTTCACAGAATGATCCTAATTCTCTTCTTTCTGAACCATATTTTGCTTGTAATTTTAATTCTTGACATAATTTTAAACCTTCTGATTTTATGAATGATATTAATTGACCATAAGTCCAATCATAAAAATTTATTTCTTCTTTTCCTGTTACTAATTTTATGGCGTTGAATATTCTATGTGAAAATAAAGTAGGTAATCCTGTAATGAAATTTTCTTTCCAAAATGGTTGATTGCAATCATTTCTTTTTAATACATATGTTATAAACATATCTTTATACCATCTAAAATCTGTTAAAGTAGGACATCTGAGGTTAGTAAGGAATATTTGAGAACTTTTAGTATCTGTACTTGGATTTCCTAAAAAATGAACTGTTAAAGCATAAATTAAAAAATCAGCACTATCTGATACTTTGATCTTTTTAACATTTCCTTGAGTATCTTTTACTAAATTGCCAAAAACATCTTTCTCATCTTCTTCTGTAGTATGATTTAATATTTCATTCTTGTTTTCTTGAGACATCATATTATCCCACCAATTTTTTAATTGACCTGAAAACCCTGCTGTAAAAGCTACAGCAGTTGTTTTTTGATCATATCGTTCTTGTCTATAAGCAACTTTTGCCATTCCCATTTCTTGAAATAATCTTAATATTTCATATTCTGATTTTCCATCAATGTTCCATTCATAGACTGCTCTTCCATCATATTGACTAGTTTGAAATTTTGATCTTTCTTCTATTTGTAAATATAGCGGTGTTAATTTTGGATAATAGTTTTTTCGTTGGTAAGGTGCATATGTTGATTTATTATAATAATTTTTTGATTTGTTATAGTAATTTTGTATATAAGGTTTTCTAATTCTGTTAATATTATCATCTTGCAGTTCGTCTTCAATATCTTCTATTAATTTATTAATTTCATTTTCGTCACTACTTTCTGTATCTTCAGAATCTTCTATCGAGTTATCTTGTTGAATATTTTGTATTTTTTCTGTAGATTCAGAGGTTTGACTTGTACTAGGTTTTGTTTCTTCTAATTTATTAAATATTTTTCTTAATATATCATGATCTTTGTATGGGAGTTGAATGTCTGTAAAAGTATATTTAATTTGAAAATGAGGTTTATTTATTTCATTTGGAAAATCTAAATTACTGTTTCCAAAAGGATTTTTTATAACATTATTGCTTTCTTTAGGCATTGTGTCTATTTTTGTTGAAACTAGATCTACTTGATGAGCTATTGTTGATAATATTTGATTTGAATAATTTAACTGCTGATTAATTTTTTTAATATCTTCAATTTCTACTGGACCTTTCTCAGTTCTAGCTTCTCTAAATGGTGTTGCTGTTATTTCTCCTGCAGTAGTTTGAATTGTTATATTCAATAAGGGTGGATGTACTGAACTTAGTATCTCTCCTCCTATTATATTCCATTTTTTATATAATGATGTTTGTACATTTATACTATCTGTATTATAGAATTTTGGATTGTTTACATTTTGAACTTCATATTCTAACCAGGAAAAGAATGGGAAATTGAATTTTTTAACCAGTAATTCTTCTTTCCATTTATCCATTAATGTATCTTGAAATTCTTTAGTTAACTGATCGTACCATTGTCTTTTTATTAAATTTCTATTATCATTAAACTCTTCATCTAAATATTCATAATTTGGTGTATATGGCAAGGGGTTGTCGCTATACTGCAATTTTACCCAAACTCAACAATAAATGCAGCAGTGATGAGTGGGATCGTCTCCACAGGGAGAGGGTTGTAATCAAGTATTGAATAATGATAGCAAGTATGAACAATTAAAAAGGCACGAAATAATATGTAAATAGATTAAAATGCAGGAATGTTGGAACGGGAGATAACTCAATAAAACGGGAGGTGTTGCCTTGAGGGTGGAACAACTAGTATGGATTTTCTCCTGCTATCCCTGACTTGTGTAAACAAGTGTGAGGGGACTTCTCTGCTAGTGAGCTGGGATTCGATCAACTTGCCAGTTCTCTCAAACCCATTTCACAATACTCCTCTAACTTCCCTTGTCAGGGCAAGTTCTAGGTACGAGTGAGACTCCCCCAGATCCCGATTCTCCTACTGTGAGCCTCGATTAGCCCGGATATACTCCCTTGTCAGGGCAGTCATCCCATATGTAATCTCAATTCACAATACAAGAATACTCTTAGTCCTTTCCTATGGTGGCAGTAGTGAGCCTCGAATACTTGGATATACTCCTTGTCAGGGCAGTCATCCCAGATGTAATCTAAACTCACCATACAAAACGCTCATTGCCCTTTTCTAAATCATGAAATGTGCAGGACTAAGACTCACACAAGCATGTTCATAATCAATACAAGTTGGGATTGATTTCCTTAAGCAAGTTCACAACAATCTCAGTGGTCACCGCAGATTTAATATGAAGTTAATCTAATGCAAAAGATCAAACACAACAAGTACAGAATAATGAACATAAATAACACGGATAGAATTCTAAATCAAATGTCTCAAACAAGATTAAATCCATACATGTAACCCCTCAAGGCAACACTCTATGTCTAGCCGATCATGTTGATCGGCTCAGAATTCATGATTACAAGACAGAAATGAAATGGGCAATTTCCCAAGATCTTCTCCATCTCTGTAATTGATATCGAGTGTCGCATCTCGTCAATTTATCCTAATTTCACTGAATATAGTAGCAGTGAGCTAGGTTTCGTTCCGCAGGGAAATAGTCGATTCAAGAAGTTTGATATGCTCAATTATGTCACCAAAATAATACAAGAGTAAAAGAACACTGATTACAAAAATTAACAAGAAGTAATCTGGTTTGACTCCACACAATTACAAATTTAAATGAACACACAAGTAAGACTCAAGGAAGTAAGAACAAAGTTGTCAAGGAAATAAAGCTGATAATCTAGGCTACCTCCGGGTGAATGCAACTTCTCATACATGCAGTATTACTAACATACAAGCAAAGCAGATGAGGAGAATCACAATTGGAAACAGAAATAATAGCTAGCATGGTCACTACACTACAATTTTGGTCTCCCGACACCATCATATCCTCTGGTCGGGCCTAAGGATGGTGAAGTGTGAATAAACTGTCTCAATTCCCCAATCAAATTACTCAGGCATGAACACCTAGAATCTCCCATTGTGAGGCCTGATCCTAGCATGTAAATTCATCATTTGAGTTTGAGAATCTCTTATCACCTTGTTCTTAGGATGAAACAGACTCAAAGCTTCCTGTGACGAGGTCTAGCCTTAAGATCTGTGCAAATTCAAACAGGTTTAAGAACTCAAGCATTCTCAGGTTCTTATTCATGATTTTCATCCAAATCTTACAAAAGAAGACTCAATTCAGCATGATGACCGCAATCGAATCTCATTTCATCAAATTCAGATCAAAAGCATTTACTCAACAAGTTTTTCCAATTCATAGCTGAGAATTTCCATTTCTTATAATAGATTGTTAGTTCTACTGCACAATTACAATTTCAACCTAGCATTCACCCTCAGTATCCTAGATTATCATACAACTAGCCACGAATCTCCATTTCAGCTTCACAATCAACAAATTGGAAGATTAAGCAGTTAATAATCATTAATTGGAAGAGTTTACCAATTAAGAGTCTTAAAAGCTTCCAAATGCCGAGAAGATTGTTACTTTTCTTCTCAATTTCAAGGAGATGTATATTGATGGAAGCAAATCTTTGATCGGAATCCAAAATGAAGCAACAATCTTAGTGAGAGAAAGTAGAGAGAGAAAGTGGATCTCAAGAACACTTCCCGCTCTTCAAACTCAAAAGTCAGTTACAATATGGAAAATGAGAGTAGTCAAAAGTTTTTTTCCATGTCAGCTACCTTCCCTATATATAGAGTTGGGAAAACGTAACTAATACGCAACATAAAATGTATCAAATATTACAAAAGTGGCCTTAAGGGAAAAAACCAAAAATCAGCCAAAAATGTCAAAAATTCCAAGTTTGACAAAGTAGTCAACACTCCAGCGCCTTTGGTGTTAATTTCCAGCGCCTTCATCAACCTCAGCATCCTACGTCGCGCCTTCAAGCTCAGCTTCGCGCGCCTTTGCTGCTCACAGATCCAGGCGAAGAAATCAGAATTACACCACGCCTTCAAGCCGCAACTGATCACACCTTCAGCAACTCAGCGAGCCTTCAAGAATCCAGCGCTTTGACATTCACGCTTTTCTGCCAAAGCGAACCTCGCCTTCAGCTGCCTAGAATTTCAGAAAATCAGAAGTTAAACACTTAGCCAATTTTTTAGAAACTCAAACACAAAGTATTACATGGCAGCAACTTCCCACCAATATTTGATCATGATGCACTGTGAATTAAGGAAAACTTAGAACGTGAAAGTTGCAAACACCTTGTCTTAGCTATCCATAGTCATCAAAATCACCCAATTTGGAGCTAAAACGAGAAAGTTATGACCAAACTACTAAAGTGTGACAAAGCTTAAAACCTATGAAGTAACTCTCAACACTTTGCCATTTTTTCACAACCTCCTAACAATTAGCCTACGACATGTCGTAAGCTAAAAGTTGTTGTTCCAGAATTGGCCTACGACATGTCGTAGGCCAAATTTCCATCTCCACATGTCGTGGGCAAAAAAAACTCCTTCAAGAAATGGCCTACGACATGTCGTAGGCCATTTTTTGTCTTCTTGAGTTTGGCCTACGACATGTCGTAGGCCAAATTCTTCTTGTTCTCGGCTGCCTAGCTCTTTCTATACCAAGTTGTGTGCCTTTGTTTGTGAAGTTCATTGTGCAACATGAGTGGTGTGCCAAGGTGCAAATGTGTGGCATGAGTTTCATGGCAAAGTTATGGCAAAACTAATGCATAAGTGTTGTACTTAAGTGTTGTCAAGTTGGCTTGGCTTGGCAAGATTGATTGGCAAGGCTTTGGCAAGTTCTTGGCAAGGTCATGACACAATGGTTTTGGCACGTTGGTTTGGCAAAGCTCGGAAAGGTCTTGGCAAGGTCTTGGCACAATGGTTGGCCGAATTGGCAAACAATGTTGGCAAAGTATCCATTCCAACACAACACCCTACTTTCATACCAAATAAGCGTGTCTTAGCCTCTGATTCTGACTTGGTGGTGAACTTAAACGTTCTAGATCTTCCTCTTAGCTTTCCAATGGTGCAAGAAACAACACCATTGGATGCCTAAAACTCAAGTTATCATCAAAACACCAAACTGTGGCAAGCAAATAAAACCCTAAAAAACCCTAAAACCCAATGAATGGTATTTCGAAAAGAAACTCACATTTCATAGTCTTGCACACACAATTAGAAGATAGTTACACCATAAGAAATGTAGTGCATTGAAAGAGCTTTTCAGAACACCAAAGAACTCACCAATTGGATTAATATCAAGAAAGTTATGCCTAGATGAATTTCACCAACCAAATCTGCCAAAACCCTAATTTTAGCTTACCAATTTCGGTTTCATCCATGTCCTAATTGTTTTTACTTCTCAACCTTACTAATTAACATCAAGCACACAATTGCCTAAGTTCATCATCAATTTTGGGTCTCTTTTAACCATTTTAGTACAACCAATTGCCAACCACATAAATGCACCACAACAAACAAATCATTGCACTAACTCATGAAAAACAAGTAAAAAGCCAAGTGGATTAAGCCATTTAAGTTTGTATAAAACCAACTTATCAAATTCCCCCACACTTGAACTCTTGCTTGCCCTCAAGCAAAGATACACACAATTTATCCCTTTTCATCACCCATATACAAACACTTTGTTCATACATCCACCCTGACTGCATCCAAATTCACCAAAACGTTTTTGCACACACACAACTTTATACTTTGATGGTTCATGGTACCTAACTTTCAGATTTCAATACAAATTATCAACTAAGGCACAATGAATAAAGACCAAAATGTCATGCGTGCAAGTGTGTGCTGAGGAACGTGCACTTCATCTATTCCTTTGTTATACACCTTCTAGCTAGTCTCACATACCATCCAATACATGCCAATCTCTTTGTCCACTCTTATGAACATGCAATCACAAGATCAATGGTACCTATGCGTACATTGGTACTCTATGGGACATTGCCCTTATTCTGCACATTAGTGCTGCATATTGGTGCACATATTGATGACTGAAATAATCCTGGGTTTTATGGCTTTTTTCTTCAAATTTGATTGCCAGGTTCTTATGGCTTTTTCCTTCCCAGTTTGCCAATATGGCTTTTTCTCCCATATCATTTCTTGTGTAAGCACATGTTCATAAGAATCCCAAATTGACTAACCATGCACGAATTCTGGAGACACCAGATAATGCATAACAAACGGAAACGAATTCATACCCATTACCTCCTATGTAAATTGAGTTTTGAATGGCATATCTATCTTACTTTAACATCGGGCCTTAGTCAGCAAAATATACCAATTTCTTCAAACTTAGTACCAAGAACAAAAAGTTTCACATGCAAGATTCAAAACAAGTATAATGATGAATTTGGAATAAGCTAAAGTGAACTAAGAACAAAGTTTCACATACGGGGTGATAACTCATTTTCTGAATTTGATCTTTCTTATTCACTCTCTTTTTGTACTATTCTTCCTCTTATCAAGACTATAGGTTCAAAACATTTCCAAATCGTTTTCTTCTCACCAACTCACATCATAATTCAAACCCTTGCACACAACACTACGCACTTTAATCACATCATAATTCAAAATGTTACACACAACCAAACCCGAGAGACATAATACATTAAAACCCTTACAAGTAGCAAACTACATACTGCTTTCTAATCACTCAACAATACAATAAGAAAAACTTCACACTAAGCTCTTAACATTTCCTTCTCCATGGCATTAGCAAATCATCATAGCAACAATCTTCAAAGAGACACTTCAAGTTTTAGCAAGGCACCACTTCACAAGATTCATCAAAGTAGAACAATTCCATTCTTCAACTTCACAAAATTCTTCACTTCAAGAAACTTCACATAATCTTCAACTCAGCATATCTCAATCAACATGAAAGTCCAGAAATCTTCAAAATCATTCCCAACTTCAAACCCCCCATTTTTCACAATATAAAGCACCCGCATGCATAAAAACATTTTTCACAATCAACACAATCAACCCACAAAGTATCAGACAACATAGCAACCACAGCACACATCACACAAAATTCCACCCCCTCCCCCACACTTAAATTAAACATTGTCCTCAATGTGATAAGCTAAGAGGGAGGAAGGACTCCCTGAGAGGACGATGATGGAACTGAGGAAGAAGGAGATCCAAACGCAACTGGTGTGGAAAGAGATTGTCCAGCCAAAGAGGCCGTAGAAAATGAGGGCACACCAATTGACTGTGGCACATAATGAAAAGGGCCATGCACAGGTCCTTGAAGAGGTTGGCCTGATGCTATCAATGGAAACCTTGCAGCGGGTGCAAACTCTGGATTCGGTATGAATGTAGGAGTATGAGGCATAGGAGGTATACGACCAAATGTGGGTAACGGATGTAAAGAAGGGCTTGCTGTCACTCCAGGTGGAAGCTCGTGCACTGTACCACTAACCATATCACATGACAGATTTGGGATTCGGTACCCTGCTAACTGTGCCGAAGTTGGAGTTGGCTTCGGGGGTCCTGAATCTGAATGGTAATAAACCGTCATCTTGTTACACTTATCGAGCTCTCGCTGCATGCACACTTGCCTATGATATAACACTTCAAATTGCTGCTGAGCCACCGTGGATAAATCATCAAATCTATGCTCCATGTGTTCAGATTGTGAGGTCCATTCCTGTTGCATATTGTCAAAACCTTCATGCATACGTTCTATCCTTTCATCTATGTTTCTCACACCATCCTGCAGCCGACCCATCCTATCCTCTATGCCTGAAAAGCGATTTTCAACTGAGAGCTGGAAACCCTGAATTACTCCTTGAAGAGATGCAAAATCAAAAGACTGCTGCCCTTGATCTGTAACATAAGTTGGATTTTCACTCTCCACCCGAGATGCCTCTGCACTTGAAATCCTCGCTTGCTCCAATTCCTTGTCCTGTGCCAAGTATTTTAAGTAGAGTTGTTCAGGAATGGGAGACTGCATCCTCTCCCAAGCACCGAGCTAATCATCAACACCTTGTGACACACAAAGCTCCTGAATTAGTAAAGGAAAATACAGTGCTTTACTGTTCTGGGCAGTTCCATCTTTGATGCTCGCAAGGATGATTCGTCCCACGTCGATCTTGCGCTTACTTCTGATTGCAGAAATTAAGAACAACCGATTCCGAATCACCTCGGTTCTTTGCGAACTTGGCATGAGGCGAGATAACACAAATAACAACCATATTTTCACGTCACTATTCAAGTATTCATTCCGAATATGCTTATGTTCCCCCTTTGAATTATGCTCCCAAACTGCCCCAGGATATGCCAACTCTTTTATCAAAGCTTCATCCAATGCCTCATTGGTTGGAAATTTGATCGGATCCTCAGGATAATCAGGTGTGCCCAAATGTGCGTTGATAATCTCGCTCGTGATTTGAACCCAAATACCTCTCACATAGACAGCTCCATCCTTCGGAGACCCTGCATTTGCGTAGTATTCCCGTGCAATGCTCACATTGCAAAACTCAGGGGCAACCGTAAGCTTCTTATGGAATTTGTAAAATTTAATCAACTTCTTAAACGGCCCTTTCTCCACACTGAACCCGCGTTCAATGTGTATATATTTCACATTGAACCCTTGTTCCCAACGTCTCATGGCATCGTCATCAATGAACAAAGCAACCTCAGGGACTCCTTTCAGTTTCTTAGGTGTCGGAGCTGGCATCGCATATTGCGGAGGTTCCTCAAACATTTGCATATCATCCGGAAAATACTCTGGGTCAGAATCAGTTTCATCGAGTGCTTGACCTTTTCCTTTTCCCTTCTTTGAAGTTGTGGCTTTTCTTGAAGTTGAATCTTTCTTTAGTGCCATTTCTGTTAAGAAAAGTTCAGCTTGTCACATAATACTCAAAGCAAAACAATTACATTAAGAACATTGCTAAACAATTGCATTTTCTTTTATAAACACATTCCCAAAAAGTGAAAACCAGCATTATAAGATTGTAAAAATCATCTAGGAAGCATTCAGAATTAGTTCACACATAAAACATCAAAGTTGTAGTGCACTCTTTAATCGAAATTTTAGGACAAGAATCATCCCATTTGAAGTCAAAATGGCCAAGTTATGGCTAAAATACCGACAGTCCCAAAAATGTTCAGATTCAGCATTTCCTCAGATTATAATTCATAACGTAAGCACACATTGTCCTCAACATTAGATTATGCTCCAGGCAGAATTATCAAAAGTGCACAACATAAGAAATGTAGCCCGTCCTCGTAGCTAAATTTCACCACTGGAATCAACACATTTGGACATTCCATTTGCAAGTTATACCCAAAATACCGAGACTTGGCAAACCTGGCAGATTCAAAATCTCACATTCTTGATTTCACATGTACTTCACATTCAATGATTTTTAAGTCTAGGTTCCAGCCACAATTAACAAAAATGTACAACATAAACATTGAAGACCATCATGTTAGCTAAAAGATGCAACTAGAATCTCCTCATTTCATCATTTCTAACTCAAGTTATGCTTGAAAAACAGCAACATGGCAAAGCAGGAGTAATCAAAAATCTGATTTTGTGATCATGCTTCTCCCACACTTAACCGTGCATTTGTCATTTGGCTATCAACACCTCAACTTACTTATTCAACATTTCCAATATCTAAGCAACAAAATTGCATTTCCATATTCTATACATTCACCACCTTAAACAATTTTCATACTACAACTTAAGCAAAAATCACAAAGCTTAAGTAAGAGTGAACATTCCTTTATGGAGAGCACAGAATGTAGTCTTGCAAAAAAAAAAAAATTGGAGTTGTGAAATGCAATGTCCACAGTAAGCTCTTACTAGTACCGAATTTTGTATATCTCACTTGTGGTGGTTTGAAATGAAGTACCAGCCATGCTCTCATGCATTTATAAACATAAAGTGCATGAAATCGGTAAACCAAAAGAAAGTAAATGCTTCCACCAAACACTATCAAACACTCTAGTCACTCAAAGGTGGGACCCCTCTCTTACTCAAGCATGTGACTTCTTCAGCCTTTACCAATTCTTATGCATTCACTCCTCACAAGACTAATACATCAACATTATTGCATACACCCAATTCGGTCAACTCACCTTGCACATCATGAATACAAGACAAGACTAAAACATTCACATCATTCAAAGCAACAACCACAAAGCTCTACTTATTCTATTAAAATTCAGCCGTTCACTCCTAAACAATGTTCTCAAACACATGAACATCAAAACAAAACAAACGACTTCTACATTTGCATGTGAACTTATCCTGCAACACATAGAAACGTCCAACAAAATGTTAGCTTTCTTTGTTCCTTCATGTCAATTCCTTATTCACGACTTACTAGCTTTTCAGAAAATTGAATTCAATCATAAAGGCATGTGTGAATAAAATTGATCATCACAACAAAGAAATTATATTAGCACGACAACAACAAACGGTTTACAACAAAAATTTAGACATTACAACCTAACTAATAACAAAATCACAAAATGCTAATACTAGACTCAATTCCAATCATGGCAACTAATCTCCTTAAACATACTCATGGTCACCATACACGTTCAAAATGTAACTAAAAATCAAGACATCTTGGCGAAGCCTTCCCCCACACTTGCCTATGACACGGTCCCCGTGAAACAAAATGAAACAATCTAGAACAAAAGAACCTGGCCATCCACGTTTCACAAACCACGAGACAATCTTGCACTTCTTTCTTCCTCTTGTAACACAGGCCATTGAGGAGGTCCCAGAAGTCCTTCAGGATTTTATGGATTAGCATTTGACGTGATATCAACTCCCTTGCTACGAGCCATGGCTGTTATCAGAGCTGAAAAATACATCGGTGCAAACTCACTTCTTTGTGCCCGCCTGATAAACTCTAAGATCAATTTCCCAACATCAATAGAGAAATCATGTAAAATAGCATAAATCAACAGAACTCGTTCCCTAGATGCTATATTGGTACGGTTAGTAGGAAGAATCCTGGAATTGATAAACATTAACCAGATTTTGGCCTCGGCTGTGAGTTCACTAGTAGGCACATATAAAGCCTCTTGTCGATCATTCCTCACCCATGTAGCACCAGGTAAAGTTACCGAAGCCAACAAGTGATCGGTATTCTCAGCTCTCAACAACCTACAATATGTGTTACGAGAAAAGTCATCAAGAAGATAAAGCCTATTAATATTATGGCGGGTGACCCTCAAATACTTTCCTCTCACGAACACTGAATGAACACCACTAGCTCGGGAATTAGCATAAAATTCCCTAACTATGTCCATATTCACCACAACTGAGGCTCTAGCAAAATGAGACCACGACTGTCTGAAGATCACATCCTCAAATCTCCTAGGAGGCTCCTGAAATGGTCGCTCAATCCTGACTGATCTATTAGTAAAGCCATGATAAAAGTTTTCAGCAGAAGCATTAACAAAATGTGGACAAGTAGTTGGCTCAAAATCAATTACCATCTCCTCATCAGCTGAAGAAGATGAAGAAGGAGAAGATGTGGTTCCAGAATCTTCACTAAAGATAGCATATTCAAAAGGATTCTGGTGGGGAGAATAGAAATCCATACTTTAAAAATGAAAAATGACTAGCAAAGGAAGCACTATAGAGAGAAGAGAAATGAGCATGCAAAACGAAGATGTGCAATTTATAGTTATGACATACCCACTATCCAACAAACACATGTGAATGACAGGTCATAGCTTGATGTCCTTACTCACATGGATGGAAAAGTGAAATTGTACTCCCTGCTTCTCTCAAGAATGCCCAACATCCTTCTGAAATTCTACAAAAAATATACCCAAGTGATGTTATGAGATTGTGCCATAAATTGCTACTCAATACTACTCAAACTAGGATTAACAAAGAAAAGAAATCACAACAAATAAAACAAAGGAAGAAAATCAGGGTTGCCTCCCAGGAGCGCTTGGTTTAAAGTCACAGCCCGACCGTGCATCATAGCTCAATTTGAGATGATGGGATCATCTAAGTATAGCTCATGTGGATCTCGTGCCACATTAGTGCTATCCTTGTCATGAGAAGTTAAGTACGGCTTGAGGCGATGGCCATTCACTTTCCACACATTGCCATTCTTGTCATTCTTGATTTCAATTGTCCCATAAGGTTTTACATCAACCACTCTAAAAGGACCACTCCACCTTGATTTCAATTTGCCAGGAAACAATCGAAGTTTAGAGTTATAAAGCAATACCAATTGTCCTGGAACAAAGATATTGGATTGAAGCTTTGCATCATGGATTCTTTTAGTCCTTTCCTTGTACAACTTGGCACTCATATAAGCATTGAATCTGAATTCATCCAGTTCATTTAACTCCAACATTCTTTTTGATTGAGCCTCAGACAGATTCATGTTCAAGGTTTGAATTGCCCAATACTCCTTATGTTCAAGTTCCACTGGCAAGTGACATTCTTTACCAAAAACCAATCGAAAAGGAGAAGCTCCAATTGGGGTTTTGTAAGCTGTTCTGTATGCCCACAATGCATCATCTAGCTTCAAAGACCAATCCTTCCTGCCTGGATTTACCACTTTTTCAAGAACCCTCTTGATCTCCCGATTGGAAATTTCTGCTTGACCAGAAGTCTGTGGATGGTAAGATGTTGAAACTTTGTGAGTAACACCATATTTTGCCAGCAAGGATTCAAAGAGCTTGTTACAGAAATGAGTCCCTCCATCACTTATTATAGCCCTGGGTGCTCCAAATCTGTTGAAGATGTATTTCTTCAAGAAAGCAGTTACACTTTTGGCATCGTTATGAGCTAAAGCCACAGCTTCCACCCATTTAGAAACATAATCCACTGCCACCAGAATATACTCCATACCTCTTGATTTAGGGAAAGGCCCCATGAAGTCAATTCCCCAGACATCAAAAATTTCTACTTCCAAAATGTTGTTCAAGGGCATCTCATTTCTTGAAGAGATGTTGCCCGTTCGTTGACATCGATCACATTTTCCAACCCAAATTCTGGCATCCATGAAGATATGTGGCCAATAGAACCCACATTGCAAGATTTTGAAGCCTGTCCTAGTTAATCCAAAATGACCACCACTGGGTCCTTCATGGCATGCCTTTAAGATGTCCTCATTTTCTTCTTCCTTGACACACTTTCTTATCACTTGGTCACTGCAGATTTTATATAAAGACTTGTCTTCCCAAAAGTAATACTTAGCATCACTTCTCAATCTTTTCTTCTGGTCACTGGAATAATAAGATGGAATCTGGCCAGCAACCCCAAAATTGGCAATCTCAGCGTACCAAGGCAGTGTCTGTTCACCCACTTTGAACACCTGCTCATCAGGAAAGTGTTCCTTAACCGAAATGTCAGGTGAATCTTGCTCTTGAGATTCCAATCTTGACAAGTGATTTGCCACAACATTTTATGAGCCTTTCCTATCTTTAATCTCCACATCGAATTCCTGGAGCAACAAAACCCATCTAATCAAACGTGGTTTTGCTTCCTTCTTTGCAAGCAGATACTTCAATGCGGCATGGTCCGTATGAACAATGACCTTTGATCCCAAAAGGTAAGCACGGAATTTATCAAATGCGAAGACTACTGCTAGCATTTCCTTTTCAGTAGTTGTATAATTCATTTGGGCCTCATTTATTAGCCTGCTAGCATAATAGATAGTGTGAAACACTTTGTCTCTTCTCTGGCCTAAGACAGCTCCTAAGGCATAATCACTGGCATCGCACATAATTTCAAAGGGTTCACCCTAATGGGGAGTGACTATCACGGGGGCTTCCACCAATTTCGTTTTCAAAGTTTCAAATGCCTCAATACATGCTGTTCCAAACTCAAACTTAACATCTTTTTCTAAGAGACTGCACAAGGGTCTGGCTATCTTTGAAAAATCCTTAATAAATCTTCTATAAAATCCAGCATGTCCAAGAAAGCTTCTGATACCCTTAACATTGGTAGGTGGAGGAAGTTTTGCAATGATATCTACCTTAGCTCGATCTACCTCCATCCCAGCATGAGAAATTTTATGGCCTAACACAATTCCTTCTTGAACCATGAATTGACATTTTTCCCAGTTCAACACAAGGTTCGTTTCTTCACACCTCTTCAAAACCTTTGCCAAGTTCTCCAAACAACCATCAAATGTCATACCAAAGACAGAAAAATCATCCATGAATATTTCAATTATTGATTCCACCATGTCATGGAATATTGCCATCATGCATCTCTGAAAGGTAGCTGGGGCGTTGCAAATATCAAATGGCATTCTTTTATAAGCAAATGTTCCAAAAGGACAAGTTAAAGTTGTCTTATCTTGGTCATTGGGATCAATTGCAATCTGATTGTACCTAGAATATCCATCCAGAAAACAATAGAAAAGGTAGCCAGCAATTCTATCTAACAATTGTTCCAAGAATGGAAGAGGGAAATGGTCTTTTCTAGTTGCCTTATTTAGCTTCCTGTAATCCATGCAAACTCGCCAAGCATTCACCACTCTTGTTGCCAGAAGTTCATTAGCTTCATTTTTTATAACCGTCACCCCTCCCTTCTTAGGGACGCACTGGACTGGACTAACCCACTCGCTGTCTGAAATTGGAAAAATCATCCCAAAGTCAAGCAATTTGATAACCTCTTTCTTCACAACTTCCATCATCTGAGGATTTAATCTTCTCTGTCTATCCCGTACTGGCACAGCATTTTCCTCAAGCAAAATCTTGTGCATACATAAACCTGGACTTATGCCTTTTATATCAGCAATTGTCCATCCAATAGCCAACTTATGTTTCCTCAAAACTTCCAAAAGCTTCTCCTCTTGCCAACCTTCAAGCTTTGAAGATATAACAACTGGCAATGTCTCATTTTCTCCCAAGAAAGCATATTTGAGATAAGGTGGAAGTGATTTCAATTCAAGCTTTGGTGCCGCCACAATGGAAGGTAAAAGCTTTTCATTCCTGCACAAATTCTCACTAGTCCTCACCTCAGTGGGAGTAAAATTTTCATTAGCCAAAACAGTAGGTTCATGATCATGTTCCCCTACAGTTTCATGCATTTTAACTTCCACAACATCATTTTGCAATTCACAAATTGACTCTTCCAAATAACAACATTCAATGAAATCTTCAATTTCTGAAAGAATTTTCTTATCCTCATCATCTAAATCAAGTTCATCAAAAACATCCTCATAAACACTTAACTCATCAACAATAGAAAAATCATGCATGTTGTTCACATTATTCAGAGAAGAACATGTTATAGCTTTGATAGCAAAACAAGACTCCATATTAAGAGGTTGCTTCATAGCATAGTTTACATCAAAAACCACTTCCTCATTGTTAATCCTAAACGTGACTGTCTTGTTTTTCACACCAATCAAAGCATCACCAGTGGCTAGAAAAGGTCTACCAAAAATGAGAGGAACCTCAGGGTCCTCTTCCATATCAAGTATAATGAAATCAACAGGCAAGGTAAATTTATCAATACTTACCAACACATCCTCCACCAAACCTGTAGGAGTCACCAAGGATCTATCTGCCAACTGTAGTGTCACTGCAACTGGTCGAATCCTTCCACTCAAACCCACATTTATTGCAATGGATAATGGCATCAAGTTGATTCCAGCTCCAAAGTCACAGAGGGCCTTTGCAAAATATCTGGTTCCAATCTTGCAAGGTATGGTACAGCTACCTGGATCCTTAAGCTTTGGAGGTAATTTGTGAACCATCCATGCTTGACTGCACTCTAATAGCATCATTGGAACTTCACATCTCAAGATTTGCTCCTTATTTGAAATGAGATCCTCTTGCCAAGCCTTGCCAATCAATCTTGCTAAGCCAAGCCAACTTGACAACACTTATGCACAACACTTATGCATTAGTTTTGCCATAACTTTGACATGAAACTCATGCCACACATTTGCACCTTGGCACAATGGTTGGCCGAATTGGCAAACAATGTTGGCAAAGTATCCATTCCAACACAACACCCTACTTTCATGCCAAATAAGTGTGTCTTAGCCACTGATTCTGACTTTATGGTGAACTTAAAAGTTCTAGATATTCCTCTTAACTTTCCAATGGTGCAAGAAACAACACCATTGGATGCCTAAAACTCAAGTTATCATCAAAACATCAAACTGTGGCAAGCAAATAAAACCCTAAAAAACCCTAAAACCCAATGAATGGTATTCCGAAAAGAAACTCACATTTCATAGTCTTTCACACACAATTAGAAAAGAGTTACAACATAAGAAATGTAGTGCATTCAAAGAGCTTTTCAGAACACTAAAGAACTCACCAATTGGATTAATATCAAGAAAGTTATGCCTAGATGAATTTCACCAACCAAATCTGCAAAAACCCTAATTTTAGCTTACCAATTTCGGTTTCATCCATGTCCTAATTGTTTTTACTTCTCAACCTTACCAATTAACATCAAGCACACAATTGCCTAAGTTCATCATCAATTTTGGGTCTCTTTTAACCGTTTTAGTACAACCAATTGCCAACCACATAAATGCACCACAACAAACAAATCATTGCACTAACTCATGAAAAAAAAGTAAAAAGCCAAGTGGATTAAGCCATTTAAGTTGGTATAAAACCAACTTATCATATTTGGGCATGGCTGTAACCAAATCCAACAAAGGAACATTGACATTCACTTGTTTGATCATATCTAAGAAACGATTGAATTGAGGTCCCTTTTTAGGTGGAGGTTTTTTTCTCTCTGGGAATGGAGCTTTTGGAGCATAATCTGGGAAGTTATAAGGATTGAAATTTTTGGTGATTTCATTTCCCACCCTTGCTGGTATTTCCTTCTTCTCAGACTTATTTTCTTCTTGCTCACCATTCTTCTCAAGTTCCACATCTATCTCAACTTCATCTTTTTGGTCCTCTTCTACATCATCACTCTTATCTTCTACATGTTTGCTTCCAGGCAACAATTTTCCACTCCTCAAAATAATAGCATTGCATGCTTCTCTTCCCTTGGGATTTGGTACTGTGTCACTAGGAAGAGCTTCTTTTGGCCTCTGGTGTACAGCATTCGCCAACTGACCAAGTTGCATCTCGATATTCTTTAGAGTAGCTTCGTGATGCTTCACAGTGGACTCCAAACCTCCAAATCTCTGTTCGTTCTTATCAATCTTTTCCATCAGCTTTTGAAACATATCCTTCACATTTGGCTTCTTTTGTTCTGATGTGCTAGCTTGATTATCAAAACCAGGAGGTGGTTGATTCATTGCTCTCCTTGAGTCATTACCTTGATAGTAATTACCTCATTGGTTTTGCTGTTGATTCCAGTTGCCTTGGTTTCCACCATATTGTCTGTTGCCTCCATTATAATTGCTCCCAGAATAGTTCCCACCATATTGGGGTTTGTTACTGTAATTGTTCACATACTGAATGGATTCAGTAGTGATTGCACATTCATCCGTGTGGTGTTCCCCCTTGTATAGTCCACATGAAAGTACTGGGGCTTTTGTTTGAGTCACCTTTAAAGTCTGCACCTGTTTGGCCAATGCTTCAAACTTAGCACTAAGTGAAGTCTCCTCATCTACATCAAGAACTCCTCTCTGTCTCCTGACATGTGGCTTTCTAGTCTCTGGAAAAAGGTATTCATCCTCAGCTATCTGGTTAAAAAGTTCACGCACTTCAGTCACAGATTTGTCTTTAAGTGCTCCATTAGCACAAGCTTTAACCATTAAAGATAATTCAGGAGTTAGGCCTTTGAAGAAAGTATTTAGCTCCCTAATTTCGCCCAAGTCATGATTGGGGCATTGCCTAATCAAATCGTTGAATCTCTCCCAAGCTTCTCAAAGTGAGTCACTGTCTTGTTGTTGGAAGTTCATAATTTCCAACCTTCTCTTTTCAAGCTTAGCTGGAGGGAAGTACTTAGACAAGAACCTTTTCTGTAGATCATCAAATGACATTCCAGCATTTGCTCCCCCAATACTCTTGAACCAATGTTTAGCCTTTCCACGCAGAGATAAAGGGAACAAAATTCTGTGAACCTCACTCCTGTCAACTCTTGGCAACTTAAAAGTGCTACATAACCTGAGAAACCAATCAAGGTGATCATTAGGATCCTCGTTGTCAAAACCTTGGAAGAATTGGCCCTGGGTAATCATCGAGACTATTTGTGGAGGGATGTGGTAACTTTCCACGTCGATATCCTGATGACCAAATCGATTGTCAAAATTTACTGCATAATGGTCCCCGAACCTGGGTGCTTGTACTCCTTGTGCAGCCATAGCTCTTTGCTTTGCTTGATTCCTTAGAGTTCTTTCCAATTCAAGGTCCAATTCAAATTCAGGTTTTCCTCTAGATCTTACAAACCTGGGCATACACAAACAGGGACAACAAATGATATCAAGAGAACAACCGGATCAATCTGTAAACCAAACCAATACAAGATGGTAAAAGAAACAAAATCACACACAGTAATGAAACAAAGTAACTAAATCGAAGCAATAAAACGCAAGACTAAGAACAGAACAACAACAAATTTCAAGAACCGTGCTAGTTCCCCGGCAACGGCGCCAAAAATTGATATCGAGTGTCGCACCTCGTCAATTTATCCTAATTTCACTGAATATAGTAGCAGTGAGCTAAGTTTCGTTCTGCAGGGAAATAGTCGATTCAAGAAGTTTGATATGCTCAATTATGTCACCAAAATAATACAAGAGTAAAAGAACACTGATTACAAAAATTAACAAGAAGTAATCTGGTTTGACTCCACACAATTACAAATTTAAATGAACACACAAGTAAGACTCAAGGAAGTAAGAACAAAGTTGTCAAGGAAATAAAGCTGATAATCTAGGCTACCTCCGGGTGAATGCAACTTCTCATACATGCAGTATTACTAACATACAAGCAAAGCAGATGAGGAGAATCACAATTGGAAACAGAAATAATAGCTAGCATGGTCACTACACTACAATTTTGGTCTCCCGACACCATCCTATCCTCTGGTCGGGCCTAAGAATGGTGAAGTGTGAATAAGCTGGCTCAATTCCCCACTCAAATTACTCAGGCATGAACACCTAGAATCTCCCATGGTGAGGCCTGATCCTAGCATGTAAATTCATCATTTGAGTTTGAGAATCTCTTATCACCTTGTTCTTAGGATGAAACAGACTCAAAGCTTCCCATGACGAGGTCTAGCCTTAAGATCTGTGCAAATTCAAACAGGTTTAAGAACTCAAGCATTCTCAGGTTCTTATTCATGATTTTCATCCAAATCTTACAAAAGAAGACTCAATTCAGCGTGATGACCGCAATCGAATCTCATTTCATCAAATTCAGATCAAAAGCAGTTACTCAACAAGTTTTTCCAATTCATAGCTGAGAATTTCCATTTCTTATAATAGATTGTTAGTTCTACTGCACAATTACAATTTCAACCTAGCATTCACCCTCAGTATCCTAGATTATCATACAACTAGCCACGAATCTCCATTTCAGCTTCACAATCAACAAATTGGAAGATTAAGCAGTTAATAATCATTAATTGGAAGAGTTTACCAATTAAGAGTCTTAAAAGCTTCCAAATGCCGAGAAGATTGTTACTTTTCTTCTCAATTTCAAGGAGATGTATATTGATGGAAGCAAATATTTGATCGGAATCCAAAATGAAGCAACAATCTTAGTGAGAGAAAGTAGAGAGAGAAAGTGGATCTCAAGAACACTTCCCGCTCTTCAAACTCAAAAGTCAGTTACAATATGGAAAATGAGAGTAGTCAAAAGTTTTTTTCCATGTCAGCTACCTTCCCTATATATTGAGTTGGGAAAACGTAACTAATACGCAACGTAAAATGTATCAAATATTACAAAAGTGGCCTTAAGGGAAAAAACCAAAAATCAGCCAAAAATGTCAAAAATTCCAAGTTTGACAAAGTAGTCAACACTCCAGCGCCTTTGGTGTTAATTTCCAGCGCCTTCATCAACCTCAGCATCCTACGTCGCGCCTTCAGGCTCAGCTTCGCGCGCCTTTGCTGCTTACAGATCCAGGTGAAGAAATCAGAATTACACCACGCCTTCAAGCCGCAACTGATCACGCCTTCAGCAACTCAGCGAGCCTTCAAGAATCCAGCTCTTTGACATTCACGCTTTTCCGCCAAAGCGAACCTCGCATTCAGCTGCCTGGAATTTCAGAAAATCAGAAGTTAAACACTTAGCCAATTTTTTAGAAACTCAAACACAAAGTATTACATGGCAGCAACTTCCCACCAATATTTGATCATGATGCACTGTGAATTAAGGAAAACTTAGAACATGAAAGTTGCAACACCTTGTCTTAGCTATCCATAGCCATCAAAATCACCCAATTCGGAGCTAAAACGAGAAAGTTATGACCAAACTACTAAAGTGTGACAAAGCTTAAAACCTATGAAGTAACTCTCAACACTTTGCCATTTTTTCACAACCTCCTAACAATTAGCCTACGACATGTCGTAAGCTAAAAGTTGTTGTTCCAGAATTGGCCTACGACATGTCGTAGGCCAAATTTCCATCTCCATATTTTTGCCCACGACAAAAAAAAACTCCTTCAAGAAATGGCCTACGACCTTCTTGAGTTTGCCCTACGACATGTCGTAGGCCAAATTCTTCTTGTTCTCGGCTGCCTAGCTCTTTCTATACCAAGTTGTGTGCCTTGGTTTGTGAAGTTCATTGTGCAACATGAGTGGTGTGCCAAGGTGCAAATGTGTGGCATGAGTTTCATGTCAAAGTTATGGCAAAACTAATGCATAAGTGTTGTGCATAAGTGTTGTCAAGTTGGTTTGGCTTGGCAAGATTGATTGGCAAGGCTTGGCAAGTTCTTGGCAAGGTCATGACACAATGGTTTTGCCACGTTGGTTTGGCAAAGCTCGGCAAGGTCTTGGCAAGGTCTTGGCACAATGGTTGGCCAAATTGGCAAACAATGCTGGCAAAGTATCCATTCCAACACAACACCCTGCTTTCATGCCAAATAAGCGTGTCTTAGCCTCTGATTCTGACTTGGTGGTGAACTTAAAAGTTCTATATCTTCCTCTTAGCTTTCCAATGGTGCAAGAAACAACACCATTGGATGCCTAAACCTCAAGTTATCATCAAAACACCGAACTGTGGCAAACAAATAAAACCCTAAAAAACCCTAAAACCCAATGAATGGTATTCCGAAAAGAAACTCACATTTTATAGTCTTGCACACACAATTAGAAAATAGTTACAACATAAGAAATGTAGTGCATTCAAAGAGCTTTTCAGAACACCAAAGAACTCACCAATTGGATTAATATCAAGAACGTTATGCCTAGATGAATTTCACCAACCAAATCTGCCAAAACCCTAATTTTAGCTTACCAATTTCGGTTTCATCCATGTCCTAATTGTTTTTACTTCTCAACCTTACCAATTAACGTCAAGCACACAATTGCCTAAGTTCATCATCAATTTTGGGTCTCTTTTAACCATTTTAGTACAACCAATTACCAACCACATAAATGCACCACAACAAACAAATCATTGCACTAACTCATGAAAAACAAGTAAAAAGCCAAGTGGATTAAGCCATTTAAGTTGGTATAAATTCAACTTATCAGTAATTTTCCAAGTTCTTTCTTGATCCTCGATCTCCTGATCCCCCTTTCTCTTTCCTTTTCAGCTCCTTTTATACTTTCCCCTTGCTGGGTTGGCTGGGTGACCTTCCTGGAAATTTCCATCTTTTCCGGAGAAGCTGCCACGTGTCTGTGAATAAGTCAGCAAAGGTAAAGTGATGCCACGTAGTTCACTCAATACTTAGTCATTAAGGAATTTTAATGCATTTCTTCAAACAATTGGTGATCAAACGTGAACGTGTGTGAGTGTCTGATAATGTGCGCAAAATATGTGCGGGAGCATGAGTGCGGTGAGGTGTGTAGTGGTGGGCGGGCGCGCTAGACGCCCGCCGTGCATGTGTGTGTGTGTGCGCGCCCGCACCTTTTGTGCATTAGGAGGGGCGGGCGCGCTAGGCGCCCGCCCTGTGTGTGTGCGTGGTGTGGGCGGGAGCGCTAGGCGCCCGCCATGTGCATGTGTGTGTTGTGTGTTGAGTGGTTTGTGTGTGATGTGAGTGATTCGTGAGTGTTGTGAATTGTGAGTGACTTGTGAGGCTAAGGAGAGTGTGTACATATTTTACATAATTGAATCAAATTTAACACATATTCCCCACACTTTCCTATTTTCATCAATTGTAAGTTCATGAACAATAATATGCACAAGCCATTCACAAAGTATTCCCTTTACTCAATTTCTATATAAAAAGAATGAGTATGTAAGATAAATAAGTCGGTACAACTCCGACTTATCAACCCCCCACACTTGAATCTTTGCTAGTCCCGAGCAAAGGAAAAACGAAAACTATGCCCCCATCCATTCCACATTCAAACACTCGCAACAACATCATCAGCAATCAATTTTCAAATTTTTCGCATGCTCAAATATCTAGTTGCCGAGTTCACAGTTCATCCGACTTATACAATTTGCCAAGCAAGGTGAAATGAATAAAGACCAAACCGTCAGCGTGCAGTGTGTGCTGAGAGTTTCTCATGATTCCCACCTTGTCTATGCAGAGTACTCAAGTAGACACTTAACGAAAATTCTTGCACCACAATCCTTTTGTCCACACACACGAACACTTATTATTGCAAAACTCAACAGAAATTAACTTGCACATTGGTGCTTATTCATGCCGCACTTTGGTGCTTGGCTGCCCAGGGTTTTGTGGCTATTTTTTCCCTTTATTCGCCCACTGGCTTTTTCTTCATATTTGCACAATTTCAAACAGTTTGTGTTCGTGCGTGTTTCCAATAGACTATGTACTCAAAATACAAGAATAAGTGTTACGAGTAGAAAGCACATACACGTAAAGAATCATAAGCTCTCTCCTATGTCAAATTTGTTGCTGGCGTTTCTATCTTACTTTGACATCGCTCTTTACTTATCAAATTGTACTCATCGAATAAACACTGTAAATCTCAAAAAAAAAATTGCATACATAACAATTAAGTAACATTCATGGATTTGCAATGATACTGGGAGTGCGAGTGTGGTTTGGCGTGCAAGTGTGCGGAATGGACTGGATGGTGAACATTTGCACAACACAACAGAAACACTCACATTTATCGCAACAATAAGGAAATTCAAGCACACTACAAGGTCAGTGCTAGACACTGACTTTTGCTCACAACAACACAAGAACAATAAAACAAGAAGAAAACACACCTCCTAAATACTAAACAATCCACACTATCACTCGTTTCCCGCACATATGATAAACACACACAAGCAATTTTTAAACAAAGGCCCTCGGCCTCACAAGCACAAGCATCACTTCAAAGCAGTCCCAAGCATAGCCAAACACACAGACATCAGCAATTTCCATGCACACCCCCAAATCATGAATGTCTCCCCCCCCCCACACTTGAAATGAACAATGGTCCCCATTGTAAAGAAGAGAGACTACCGCGTTTAAGCGTCGCGCCTGAGCATTTCTCTTGCTTCGGTCTCCAAGTAACCTTGCCATTGAGGTCCGCCTATGGTTCCCAAGGAACGGCGGGATTCCTCCGTTGGATCGACGTTGACTCCGTGCCTTATTGCCAATTGCGCCAACAGGAGTGGGAAAAGTATAGGTTCGCCACTGCAATTTTGTGCACGCTGGATGGATTGCATGATTATCTTCCCTATATCGATTGTCATCCTGTGCTGGATTGCAAAAATGAGGAGTACCCGTGCCCGTGTTGCTCTGATGTGGTGGTTGGTAGGCATAAGTCTCGAATTTATAAACAGCAACCACATCCGGGCTTCGGCAGTTAAATCCGCAGTCCTTACAAAACTGCTTCGGACCGTGCATTGCGGATCCATGTGGCTCCTGGCAGCCCAACTGACTCGATTAGGTGATCAACATTTCCAGCTTCCACTAATTGCTCAAACTCCCCCTCTGGCTGGTCTGATAGGCCGAAGTGTTGATTAATTGTTAGGCTTGTCACCTTAAGATATGTGCCTCGCAGGTACACCCCATACTGTTGGGTGAAGTTTGAACTCAGTGAGTTGGCGTTGGTGTAAAATTCCCGGGCTACTTCCACATTGACCGTAGCTGGTGCGAAGGTGAGGGGCTCCCATTTGTAGAAGCGGATTGCTTCTTCAAATGTTTGAGACGGGGCAGTGAACTGGCGTTCCACCAGCACAATTCTGTAGATGCATCTCTCAAATTGTCGTGCTGCCCTATCGTTCGCAAACCTTGGGGGTGTGATCGGGTCGTACTCCTCCTCGTCAATCTGAGCTGCTTAGGGCTTCCCGGAGGTAAGTCCTATAGTCCTCATCAACGTGCACCATTTTCCTGATTTTCATGATCTCTGTAGGCTCTATGAGTTCCAAGTCTCATTGTTGACACGTCCAGGCTGTCCTCATCAACTTTTCTGCATGTTAGATAGAGGATAGGGAGTTTAGGTTCAACTGATTATTGTCATTCAACTATTGGCAAAAAGGTAAAATAAAACCAAAGGAAAAGTAAACAGTTGGGTTGCCTCCCAACAAGCGCTTGGTTTATTGTCCTCAGCCAGACATGGATGGGGGTTACTGAGGGGTTCGGCTGTCAAGGCACTGAGCTTGCCCTTTGCTGTTTGCGGGGGGATTGAAGATTTTCACCCTGTGCCCATTCACATTCCAACAATTGCCTGTGGATTTGTTCAGTACCTCAATGACTCCGTAGGGGAAAATTTTAGTGACGGTAAACGGCCCAGTCCATCTTGATCGCAATTTTCCGGGAAAAAGTCTCAACTTGGAGTTGTAAACAAGCACTTGTTGTCCTACTTCAAATTCCTTTACTTTGATCTTGGCATCGTGCCATCTCTGTCCTTTCCTTATAGAGTCTGGCACTGACGTACGAGTTCCACCTGAATTCATCTAACTCGTTAAGCTTCATCATTCTTGCCTCTTGAGCCAGGTTCAAGTCTATGTTTAGCTTCTGTACTGCCCAGTAAGCCCTATGATCTAGCTTCACTAGAAGGTGGCACTCCTTCCCAAAGACCAGTCTGAACGGTGACGCCCTAATTGGAGTCTTGTAGGCAGTTCTATATGCCCAAAGTGCGTCATCCAATTTTATTGCCCAATATTTCCTTCCAGGGTTTACCACTTTCTCTAATATCCTCTTGATCTCTCTGTTGGTCACTTCCGCTTGGCCATTGGTTTGCGGGTGGTAGGCTGTAGACACTCTGTGCTGAACCCCGTATTTGACTAAAAGAGCCTTGAAGATCTTGTTACAAAAGTGACTCACTCCGTCACTTATGATGGCTCTCGGGGTCCCAAATCTGTTGAAAATGTTCTTCTTGATAAAACGGAGCACTCCCTTACTGTCACAGTGGGGCATAGCGGCGACTTCGACCCATTTAGATACAAAATCTACCGCTACCAATATGTACTCGTTCCCACAAGATCGTGGGAAAGGGCCCATGAAATCTACCCCCCACACATCAAACAAATCCACCTCCAGCACATTGTTGAGGGGCATTTCATCTTGATGTGATATGTTCCCAACTCGTTGGCACCTCTCACATTGGCTCACCCATAACCCTGCATCTTTGAATATGTGTGGCCAGTAGAACCCAGTTTGCAAGATTTTGTAGCCAGTTCTTGCTCCCCCAAAGTGCCCTCCAAAGGGTGACTCGTGACATGCTCGTAGTATCTCATCCTTCTCTTCATCGGGGATGCATCTCCTGATTATTTGGTCATTGCATTTCTTATACAAACATCCACTTTCCCAGAAGTAGTACTGGGCATCATGTATAAGCTTCTTTTTTTGGGCGCTAGAGAAGTGTTTTGGGAGCCGATTCGCCACCACATAATTGGCGAGGTCTGAGTACCAAGGTAAGCCTCGAGTCTGGATCTCAAAAATTTGTTCATCAGGGAAGCTTTCCTTAATCCATAACTGTAACTGTTCTTCATTTAGTGCCTCCAGCTCAAGCCTTGACAAGTGGTCTGCCACCACGTTTTCACACCCCTTCCTATCTCTGATCTCTACATCGAATTCTTGTAGGAGAAGAACCCACCTGATGAGTCTTGGTTTTGCTTCCTTCTTCGCCATCAGATATTTTAGGGCTGCGTGGTCGGTGTGGACTATTACCCTGGACCCCAGGAGATATGCCCTAAACTTGTCGAATGCAAAGACTACCACTAACATCTCTTTCTCCGTAGTGGTGTAATTCAATTGTGCCCCACTTAACAGCTTGCTGGCGTAGTAGATCGCATGGAACATGTTGCCTTTTTTCTGTCCTAGCACTGCGTCGACCGCGAAGTCACTGGCATCGCACATTATTTCGAAGGGATCTCCCCACACCGGGGGAGCTATCACAGGGGCCTCCACTAGCTTTGCCCTCAAAATCTCAAATGCCTCCTTACATTTCTCATCAAAGATGAAAGGGGCATCTTTTTCCAATAGTGAGCATAATGGCTTGGCGATCTTGGAAAAGTCCTTGATGAACCGCCTATAGAAACCTGCATGACCCATGAAACTTCTCGCTCCTCTCACATTGGTGGGAGTCGGTAATTTGGCTATCATCTCAACCTTGGCTTTGTCCACTTCCAACCTATCTTTGGAAATCTTATGCCCAAGCACGACTCCTTCATTAACCATGAACTGGCACTTCTCCCAATTGAGTACCAGGTTGGTCTCTACACACCTTCGCAACACCAGTGTCAGATTTTCTAGGCATCCCTCGAAGGTCATTCCGAAAACTGAGAAGTCGTCCATAAAAATCTCGATGATGTTCTCAACCATGTCTTGAAAAATTGCAGTCATGCATCGTTGAAAGGTGGCTGGAGCATTGCAAAGCCCGAAGGGCATCCGTTTGAAGGCATAAGTTCCGAAGGGGTAGGTGAAGGTGGTTTTCTCCTGATCTTTCTGGTCAATAGCAATTTGATTGTAACCCGAGTATCCATCTAGGAAGCAGTAGAAAAGAAACCCCGCTATCTTGTCTAATAGTTGCTCCAAGAATGGCAACGGGAAATGATCTTTCCTAGTGGCTTTGTTCAGCTTCCTATAATCCATGCACACCCTCCATGAGTTTATAATCCTGGTAACAAGCATCTTATTCGCTTCATTGGTTACCACGGTTACCCCTCCTTTTTTTCGGTACGCACTGTACTGGGCTAACCCACTCACTGTCCGAAATGGGGAATATCATCCCAAAATCCAGAAGCTTAACAATTTCTTTCTTGACCACTTCCATCATCTGTGGGTTTAGCCTTCTCTGTCTCTCCCTAGTAGGGCTGGCCCCTTCTTCCAGTAATATCTTATGCATGCAGATTCCAGGGCTGATTCCATTTATGTCGGCTATTGTCCATCCGATTGCCTCCTTATATTTTCTCAGAACCCCCAAAAGGCTCTCTTCTTGCCATACCTCTAATTTGGAGGAGATGACCACCGGCAAAGTCTCACCCTCTTCCAAATATGCGTACTTCAAGTAGGGTGGTAGAGGCTTCATATCCGGTTGCGGTGGCTTCAAGATTGATGGCATGAGCTTCTCGTTCCTGTACTCAATATTCTTAAGCCTCACCTCAATGGGCACAATTTCTGCCTTATTATCAGTAGAGACAACAAAATCAAGATTTTCCTTTGTTTCGTTCCATTTCCTCTCATCAGCACAATTTCCATTAGCTTCATGATCAGAATTCATTTTCTCAACGGAGTCATTCAACACAGATTGTTCAATCATGTTTTGCAATTCATGCACAATTTCACTTTCTTCATCAGTTAACACATTCTCAAAATTATCATGCATATCATTTTCAGCTGGGTCATGCGTTGAGGCAAGAGACTTACCTGTATGTTCTGACTTAAATGAGTGAGGGTGACCCTCCACCAGGCCTGCCAGACAACATTGCTCAATGGTCTGAGGATGCTTCATCGCATAATCCACATTGAATACCACTTCTTCACCATTGACACGGAATGTGATGGTTTTTCCTTTAACTCCTATGAGGGCATCCCCTGTTGCCAAGAATGGCCTGCCAAATATAAGTGGGACTTCGGGGTCCTCCTCCATGTCCAAGACTATGAAATCCATTGGAAGCACAAATTTGTCTACCGACACCAACACATCTTCCACCATTCCAGTCGGTTGTACCAAGGATCTATCTGCTAACTGTAGGAGGACACCCACAGGTTTAATCTTCTCTCCCAACCCTATACTCTCGGCGAGGGATAGTGGCATCAGGTTGATCCCTGTCCCGAGGTCGCACAACGCTTTATTGAAAAATTTTCCTCCGATAGTGCAAGGGACTGTACAGCTCCCAGGGTCCTTAAGCTTGGGAGGGAGCTCATTGTTTATCCAAGCCTGGCTCTCCTTAGTCAGCGGAATTGGCACCTCACAACGTAATATTTGCTATTTATTCGCTATCAGATCCTTCAGAAATTTAGCATACCGAGGCACTGCAGTGACGAGGTCCAGAAGAGGGACATTCACGTTGACGTTTTTCACCATGTCTAGGAACCTTGTAGACTGGGCCCCCTTCTTGGCCTGTGCTGGAACGCGTTGGGGAAAAGGTGGGAGGGGTACAAACTCCGGATAGTTATAGGGGCTGGCAGGTCCCCTCTTCTTCTTAGGCTCAGGAGCCTTCACACTTTCCTCCACATCCTCCCGTATCTCTTCTTCCACAATGATAGTCTCCTCTGGGACTTCTTCCACTGATTCTTCATTTCCTCCATTCTTCTGATCCCTTTTGATCTCCTTACCGCATCTTAGTGTGATGGCGTTGCACACCTCTCTCTCCTTCCCTTTTGGGTTGGGTTCGGTATCACTAGGAAGGGCGCCGTGAGGGCGTTGGTTGCTCGCCTTGGCCAGCTGGCCTATTTGCATGTCTATGTTCTTGATGGAGGCCTCTACTGCAGAAGTCCTCTTTTCATACATGTCCATCCTTTCCATGATTGTTTGAAACATTTCATCTGTGGTCTTCCTCGGCTCCCTGTTGCTCGACTCTCCACATTGGAAGTACTGTCTTTGCTGATTTCCCTGATTGTTCTGCCCCTAAGACCCTTGACCAGACTGGTTTCTATAGCCACCATATTGCTGTCCATATTGTTGTCTATTGTTATAATTCTGAACATATTGAACAGACTCCTGTGTGAGCTCACATTCATCGGTGTGGTGTTTACCTTTGCATAAACCACACGTCAGCACAGGAGCAGTGTTTGCGGCCTTGAGAGTTTGGATTTGTCTTGTTAGGGCCTCAATCTTTGCTTCCAAGGAAGTCTCCTCGTCCAACTCCAGCACTCCTCGCTGTTTTCTTACAGGTGCCTTCCTAGTTTCCGAGAACAAATACTCGTCGTCCGCTATGGAATCGAATAGCTCTCTTACTTCCGGGACACTTTTATCCTTGAGGGCTCCGTTAGCCGAGGCCTTAACCATCAGTGAAGATTCGGGGGACAATCCTTTGAAGAACGTGTTAAGCTCCCTTATCTCTCCAAGGTCATTGTTGGGGCATTGCCTGAGCAAGTCATTAAACCTATCCCATGCTTCCTTGAAGGTCTCCCCATCTTGCTGCTGAAAGTTCCTTATTTCAAGTCTCATTCTCTCCAGTTTAGATAGGGGGAAATATTTGGCCAGGAATTTCCTTTCGAATTCCTCAAAAGTGGCTACCGAGGGCCCTCCGATCGAGTTAAACCAGTGCTTTGCCCTGCCTTTGAGAGAGAGTGGGAACAATATCCTTCTCACCTCATCAGGTGTGATTCTTTGCAGCTTGAAAGTGTTACATAATCCCAGAAACCAATCTAAGTGCTCGGTTGGGTCGTCATTGCTCAATCCTTGAAAAACCTGACCCTGAGTTATCATCGATACTATTTGAGTTGCGATTTGGTAACTTTCCACATCCACATCTTGCCTATTGTTCCTCCTCTCGAAGTTGACCGCGAAATGGTCCCCAAACCTTGGTGGTCGGTCTCTTGGTCTCTCCTCCCCCTGTTGGGGCCTAGCTCTCTCTTCACCCTGTTCCGCCATTTCTAGAGCCCTTCTCCTTTGCCTCAAAGTCCTCTGGAGCTCTGGATCAAAATTAAACTCGGGTTCTATCCCACGAAGTCTGGCTCCCACTTGCATAAGCTGTATTACCTACACAAGCCAAAGACACCTCCCACGTAGATAGATTACTGAATTCAAAAACAAACTGTAGAAATGGGATGAAATAATCTTGACAGGATCACCAACTATAATCAAAAGTCAATCAAAAGAAACAGAACAAATACTGAAATACGAAATACCAAAAATTCGAAATATAAAACTATCACAATCAATTCCTAATACTTAGCCTCTCCTCAACAACGGCGCCAAAAATTGGCAAGGGGTTGTCGCTACCCTGCAATTTTACCCAAACTCAACAATAAATGCAGCAGTGATGAGTGGGATCGTCTCCACAGGGAGAGGGTTGTAATCAAGTATTGAATAATGATAGCAAGTATGAACAATTAAAAAGGCACGAAATAATATGTAAATAGATTAAAATGCAGGAATGTTGGAACGGGAGATAACTCAATAAAACGGGAGGTGTTGCCTTGAGGGTGGAACAACTAGTATGGATTTTTCTCCTGCTATCCCTGACTTGTGTAAACAAGTGTGAGGGGACTTCTCTGCTAGTGAGCTGGGATTCGATCAACTTGTCAGTTCTCTCAAACCCATTTCACAATACTCCTTTAACTTCCCTTGTCAGGGCAAGTTCTAGGTACGAGTGAGACTCCCCCAGATCCCGATTCTCCTACTGTGAGCCTCGATTAGCCGGGATATACTCCCTTGTCAGGGCAGTCATCCCATATGTAATCTCAATCCACAATACAAGAATACTCTTAGTCCTTTCCTATGGTTGCAGTAGTGAGCCTCGATTACTTGGATATACTCCTTGTCAGGGCAGTCATCCCAGATGTAATCTAAACTCACCATACAAAACGCTCCTTGCCCTTTTCTAAATCATGAAATGTGCAGGACTAAGACTCACACAAGCATGTTCATAATCAATACAAGTTGGAATTGATTTCCTTAGGCAAGTTCACAACAATCTCAGTGGTCACCGCAGATTTAATATGAAGTTAATCTAATGCAAAACATCAAACACAACAAGTACAGAATAATGAACATAAATAACACGGATAGAATTATAAATAAAATGTCTCAAACAAGATTAAATCCATACATGTAACCCCTCAAGGCAACACTCTATGTCTAGCCGATCATGTTGATCGGCTCAGAATTCATGATTATAAGACAGAAATGAAATGGGCAATTTCCCAAGATCTTCTCCCTCTCTGTAATTTTCTAAATTCTTTCTTGATCCTCGATCTCCCGATCCCCCTTTCTCTTTCCTTTTCAGCTCCTTTTATACTTTCCCCTTGCTGGGTTGGCTGGGTGAGCTTCCTAGAAATTTCCATCTTCTCCGGAGAAGCTGCCACGTGTCTGTGAATAAGTCAGCAAAGGTAAAGTGAGGCCACGTAGTTCACTCAATACTTAGTCATTAAGGAATTTTAATGCATTTCTTCAAACAATTGGTGATCAAATGTGAAAGTGTGTGAGTGTCTGATAATGTGCGCAAAATATGTGCGGGAGCATGAGTGCGGTGAGGTGTGTAGTGGTGGGCGGGCGCGCTAGGCGCCCGCCGTGCATGTGTGTGTGTGTGGTGCGGGCGCTCTATGCGCCCGCACCTTGTGTGCATTAGGAGGCGTGGCCGCCCTGTGTGTGCGTGTGTGTGAGGCTGGCGCGCTAGGCGCCCGCCCTGTGTGTGTGCGTGGTGTGGGAGGGCGCGCTAGGCGCCCGCCATGTGCATGTGTGTGTTGTGTGTTGAGTGGTTTGTGTGTGATGTGAGTGATTCGTGAGTGTTGTGAATTGTGAGTGACTTGTGAGGCTAAGGAGAGTGTGTACATATTTTACATAATTGAATCAAACTTAACACATATTCCCCACACTTACCTATTTTCATCAATTGTAAGTTCATGAACAATAATATGCACAAGCAATTCACAAAGTATTCCCTTTACTCAATTTCTATATAAAAAGGATGAGTATGTAAGATAAATAAGTCGGTACAACTCCGACTTATCAGTATATTCTGTACTAATTACATGTATTGAATCTTGTCTCATATCTGATTTTGTTGGTGATTGTCTTAGGGATTCTGTATCTATTTTTTCTGGTAATGGTGCTTTATAATGAATTCTTTGACTTCCTGGAACAGGAATTGAATATATTTCTGGATTACTATCTAAATTTGTATGTTGACTAAAAGATCGTCTTAAACTTGGAATATTTGAAGTTGAATATCTAGGTGGACAAATCGTATTTCTATCAGCTCCATATCTATTTGATCTTATTTCATCAAAATGTATAACTATACTTCCGTCTTCTTGTTTAACTATTTTAGAAGTATTAGTTTGTTGTATATTTCTTGATTGTATTTGAGGAATTATTGTAAATGTTTGTGGAATAGTGATTTCATCCCACTTTAAAGTTTTAAAAATATATATTGATGCCTTTGTTGAGTCTTCTTCAAATATTATCGTTTCATCATTAGTATTTTGCTCTAATTTTAGTCTTGGATCTATATCTGTTTTTAATAACTTGAAACATACTTTATACATAATTACAAAACTACGACTTCTGGAATCTATCTTATTTTTATCAATTTGAATATCCATGACCAATGAATCAAGAATTAATTCATCATGTAAACTAGCTAAGAAATTAGGTACACAATTGAATGATATTGTGCCATTACAAATATTAGTTTGAATTAAAGCAAGTATAGAATCTTTATAATCTAAAAATCTTTTATCTCTTAATGCTATAAAGATCGGATTATCTATTCCTATCCTATGTAAAGGTTTTATGATTACTTTTATTAATCCATAATGAATATATTTAAATCCTTGACTTTTATATCTTTCTATAGCTATATTTGACATTAATTTTATAGTTCTTGAAACTTCTCTAAATGTTAAATCTTGTTCATGAATTATAACAGCATATGAATTATTAAAACTTAAATTTCCTATGTGATAAACTGAACTTAATGTTTTTGAATTTATATCAAATTGTATTTCACGACTTTGATTTATATTATCTATGTCTTCTAATTTAGTATTATTGCCAAGATTAAATAATTTCTTAAAATTATTTAAATTCATAACTTAAAACGTACCTGAATTGCTTAATGCAATTAGTAGAATGCAGAGTGTAGGGGAACACAGGAGTGCCTAACCGGGAACACCTTAAACTGACTTCCCAATGGCTTACCAACGGATTTCAAGGCTACTCGACCGCTTATCAAACCTTACAATTCTTTATTCTAATAACTGATTAATTAATTTAAGTAAATTAAAAGTTTAGAAAAAATAATTTTTTAAGAACTTATATGGCTCTGATACCAAAATAGAGACAGGATCGATTAATATAAAATAATATGAAATACGTTAAGTAAAGATTTGATATTTACCTAAAATAAATGAAAATAAAAGAAAGCTGAAGGAAGCTGAGAATGATAAAAGAAAACTGAGATTTTTTATTTCTTCCAAAAATAAATTGAATTAACTAAAATAAACAATAATCTGCCATTCCCCAACAACGACGCCAAAATTTGGTACAGTCATTTTTATACCAAACTTAAAATACCTATTTCAAAGGATTTAAAATAGTAAAGACGAAAGTAGGGTCGAATCCCACGAAGAACAGAGCACAGTCTATTTTGGTTAATTCATCAATTTGTTAAAACTTCAATTTCAATAATCAAATCAAGAAAATTAAACTTAAAATAAATCAAACAATTTAACTAAAATGATCAAAATAAAAACTCAAGAAATTAAAAGTCCGGCAAATAAGTAAATCCACACTAATTAATTATTCATCGATCATTGGCTCAATAATAATTAACATTCATAAACCAATCAGTTATAGGTTAACAAGAATCAACTCCGACATAACCCAATTCCTTCTTAACTTATCGATAATTAGCAAGAAACTAATTATTTCTCAAATTAAGACACAATTTGGCTTGAATCAGCCAATACTAAATTTAATGTCATAACAGCATTACAAATTAAAGAAACCCAATTTTAACAAATCACAATTAGAATCAACAGTCATAATTTGTTAACCTATTGTTCTCGTTTACCTGACAGTAGCTTTACCACTAATCAATCATATCCACTAAATACAGATACTTAATAGGAGATTAATTGGCTTTATTCAAATTAATTAAATTTGATCAAAATTTAAATAATTCAAACAATTAACGTTATATATAGAGAACTTTTTGGAATTTATTAAACATTAATTTAACAAGCTCATTTTGGTCTCACGATAAAATAATAATTAGAATTTCATAACTTAAATGCCAAAAAAAAAATATTTAGCTATTAAACATAATTACTAAATAAAAATTTATTAATTAAAACAGAAACAAACAAGATCTGAATTAAATTGAAAAGAAATTGGTAAGCTGAAACTTACTTCCCTGGAGCTTGAACTAATTAAGCTGAAAATACAACCACTCTAATCAATATTTGTCCAATTGGAATTTGAACTCTTATCTTGATTAAAGTGACATCGGGTGCCCAAGTGAAGAATTGACATTGAACTATTAAGTATATATCTTATTTGCTAAACTAATCAAAAGAATATCATTCTAACTTGACAAAATCGATTTAACGTAAAAACTTGAACTAACATAGAAACTGAATTAATTTGAACCACTTGGCGTAAAGGAAAACTGAAATAAAAATAAACAAACTAAACTCTAAAAACTACTCTAAATTACACTACTTAAAACTGAAACTAATAAAAGGGCTAAATTTGAACTCAAAAAACTGTAATGAAATGATTCCAAGGCAAAGAAATTGTAATTTTATTCCGATGAAGATTTAAAACATATTTACTTAAATTGAGAAAACTAAGAAACATGCATGTATTAAAGGTAATTAATGCAATTAACTGAATAACTTATATAATGGAGAAAATCCTAAAAATAATTTAACTAAAATATGCAGACTTAAAGAACGAAACTCTGGAACTTAATATGATCATTTAATGATAAGAATTGCACTTATGGAAACAATCAATTAATTTTGATGAAAACATGGAACTTTGACTAAAATGAATCCTCAAACCTGCACTTTATAAAACTTATGTAATTAAAGACACAACTTAAGCGGATGCTTAAAATAAAACTAAAACAATGCAGGAATCAAAAGAAAATTCTTCTTAATAGAGTACGTAAGAACATAAAATTAGCCCTATTAAAAAGTACTTTTCTACCTACTAAAACTATATTAAAAAAAAAAACTACTCCTACCAACTACTCTTTACCCACTTATTCTCTTGATGTAGAGAAGGTTATTGAGTTTAGCAAACAAATAGGAATGCAAACCTTTAATAAAATATCTCCTAATTATCTTCTTTTTAAATTTGGATATTGTCTAAAACATAATAAGGTAATCTTCACTTGCAAATCAAACTCTTCAAAACTTCAAGTAATTTCCAAATCTTCTCCAATTTCCTTGAATGCATCAAATCCACTCACTATTGATCTTTATTCCTTTCTTTATGCACAATTATCATTCTTTTCAAAATTATCCAATTATGCACCAAAAAATAATTCTTAATGCCTAAACATTGCAATTAAATTTCAAAACCCTAAAAATAATAAACATAAAAAGCAGAGTTATCACTTGTAATTTATTTTACGGTTTATTTTTCTATGTTGTTATTGTTTTCTATGTGCTTTCCTTTTTACTTTGAATTGAACCCATTTTTTTCCCAAAAACTCAAAGTTATATGTCAAAAAAACTGAAAGTTTTAAAAGTTGTACTTTTAACTTGTTTTTATGGTCATTATATCTATTATTTTATACATTACACATTGACTTGAAATAAACAATTGAATGTTAAAAGAATACTAGATACTGATTATAGAAAATCACGTTCTTGTCTCAAACTCAAATTCTTATTTTGCAAAATTTTTTAACTTTTTTATGTTTTTAGCAAAATTTAGTAGTTTAGATATTCTCACTAAATTAGGAACCAAAAACAAAGATATTTAAAGCATGCTAAATTCTTTACTTATTTGTCATGAGGGCAGTTTTTTTGTAAAAAGTATGTTAGATTATTTACTTAATTGTAAGTAAAGCAACTTATGTAGAAATTCAATAGCTCTTGATGTATCAAGTATTCTGATCAACTTGGAAATCAGAAAACTAATTCCCTGACCACTCGATTAGTATTTTGAACAATTCATTACTGAATTGTGTGTATTTTAGAATTTTCACTATATATATAAAATTAGAGATGGCATCCCCCGAAGTTTGCTACCAAAAAAAAGTTAGAAAAAAATAAAATAGATTTATAAAAGCATCCTTTTTATGCAATAAAAAGTAGTTTGGTGCTCAAGTTTATAAAATAGCATGACTATACCAAACAATTTAAAAAGCTACTATATTTTTAACTTTTATAATCATTACAATTAAAAATTTCATGTCTTTGAGTTTTATTAAAAAATATGCTAGTGAAAAATATATATTACAAGTAATATTATAGATTTTACACAAAAGATTAATATTGTCAAATAAATTTAAGGGTTAAAAGCACTTAACCCCCTCTAACTCATATATTAGGTAAAATATACGCCCTCAATGAAATAAATAGGCACCTTACCCCTCCTAACAATTTTTATTAATGAATTTAATAATTAATTTTATATTTAAAGATATTTGGACAAGAATGCCCATACATTAATTTCTCTACTCTCTAATTTCTTTGATAATATTTATTTTATTTTTTATTTATAAAACAAGTGTTATAATTTATTCTAATTTTTTTGAATAGCTTTGTATTATGCCTATGAAATTTTTATTTATAAAATTAATCAGAAAATGTTGATTCTAAATAGAATTCCTTCTTACAACTTCTTTGCACTCACAAATCTTTTGGCAAAAAGATAAACTTCTTGTTTTTCTATTTGATAATTAATGTTTGATAAATCCGTGTTTCTCATTTTGGCATATACCAGTCACCTTGTGTTTCTTATTTTTTTTGAATGATAACTTTCTTAATGAAATACATTCTTATTGGTTTCCTGGTTTATTTAATAATAATAACAATTATTAATAATAAATAAGAAATGCTTAACCCTTAATTTAATGTCAGATTTATCAATTATTAAATATAAATTTAAGAAATATATCTTTTTTCCAAATGATTGATGAGTAAAATAAGTTGTAAGAAGTAATTTTATATCAAATCAACATTTTCTAATTAATTATTAGAAATTTTATAAATAGAAATTTCATAAACTTAATATAAAAATATTCAAAAATATAGAAGGAATCATAATACAAAAATATGAGAAGAAATTATAACACTTGTTTTTATAAATGTAAATAAAATATATATTATCAAAAACAGTAGAGACAGTTATAGTGAAATTAATGCAAGGGCATTCTTGTCCAAATATCTTTAAATATGCAATTAATAGTTAAAGTCATTAACATAATTTGTTAGAATGGGTAAAATGCCTATTTGTTTCATTGGGGGTATATTGCACTTAATGTATGAGTTGGAGGGGATTAAGTACTTTTAACCCTAAATTTAATATGCAATTTTTATGTTTTGACAACATAATAAATGATATTTACTGTACAAGATAAATAAGTTATTTTAATAACCATTTAAGAATAGAATAATAATTCACATGCGTGCATATTACTATTATCATTAAATGGTAAATTCACATATACTCAAATACATCATAAATAATTAAGATTTTAAAAGGATTATCAAATGGCTGACACACAAAAATATTTCAAAACATTAGATAAATGAATGTCTTAAATAGGTTACAATGTATGCATACAAATAATGGAAGGTATATATATGCTCTAACTCAATTAAATGTTCTTATAGTTTGTAATAATTGGTTTAAATATAAAATACCCCCATTTAATTATTGTTGATTTGAATTTTACCTTATAACTATTTATTGTATTGAGCTATTTTCTCAAACTATAATTCATCTTACCATTCAAATTATACTAATTTGACCAATTATTTCTAAATAAATTGACTATAATGACATCAGGAAATTTTTATTGTTGAAAATAGTCTTATTTTTCTTTGTTCATAGACAACAACATTTTTTAAAGTATTATTATAGTTTTTTCATTATTTAGTAACAATTAGCTAATTTAATATGATTTGAGTTTTATGGGATGAATTGATAGTTTGAGATAGAAAATCACCTACAAATACCTAACAAATTTCTAATAAAGTGGGTATTTTGTATTTAACCTTTTGTAATTTGATTTCTATTTCTGTTATTTGATTTATATTTATCTTTGTAATATGATTTATATCCATGTAATTGCATTTACCCAACCATTTGAAAAAGAAAATTAAGATTTTTTTTTTGCATAGCCATTTGTAATTTTGATTTATATTTATATTATTTGATTCAAAACCATTTGTATGATTTATATTTCTTTTATTTGATTCATATATATCTCTGTAATATGATTTATATCCATGTAATTTGATTTACCCTATAATTTTGAACCAAAAAAAAAAGAAAAAAAATAACATTATGGAATGCATCAACATCATTAAATGTTCGGTTCACATCTACTATAAATCCACACTATAACCAACAAACATATTTATTTTAGTACTAAATTTTTCTGTCTTAACATGAGTAGTGGAATCGATGAAGAAAGACTTCTTCAGAAAATCATCACAAACATTCATAGTGAGATGAAGAAAAATCCAGTTAGAATAAGAGAAATGAGGGATCCAATCTTGATTTTTATTTCAATTGAATTAATGATCTACCGGAATTATAGAATTATAAATGGTATGTTTACAAGTTAAGAAAGTGAAAATGTTTGTATCATACAATACTTTTTTCACATTATGTTTTAGATTTTTTCCCCTCATTTTTGTGTATTTGTTAATTCATATCAATATGTTTCAGGACATGCTTTCGGACAAATGTTCAGTTTGCAAAGTCAGCAATGTTCTGAAAATGGATGGTCCAGAAAATCAAGAGAGCATTGCAGGTGCTGGTATAATTTATTTATGGTGTTAAAATATTAGCATTCTTATTCTTCTTTTGAAGCAAATATTGAATCACATAGCTCCGTTTGGATGAGTTATTTTTGGATTATATCATGAAATTTGTTTTCTTATAATTTGTTATGAGAAAAGTATTTTGTTGGGATTTGTATAGATGATTTTTTTATTAATAAAAGTTTGAAATTTAAATTTGAATTAGTATTTTATTAGTTTATTTTGGTGGGAAGTGTGTTAGGAAGAATTGTTTATTATTAAATTTTAAAATTAAAATTCAATATTTTATTTATAAAAATTACTGTAGCATTGTTTTGTGTTTTAAAAATTTTGATGAAAAAGTTGAACAAAACAAACACCTCATTTTACAATTGTGAAATAAATCACAAATTATTGTCCATCCAAACAATCTTGTCTGTCATCAGGTTATAAAAGCTTATAGAGAAGCGGAGAGAGTGGGCTTTGCAAGATTATCACGAGGTGCGGATCTTTACATTTGTCCGTGCAAAGTATTGGATCCCCCATCAAATCACTCTCAGAAAAACCCATCTAGCACTCCCACATATGTACAGATAGAATACAATAGTAAAGTAAGATAAATATACATATATATATAGATAGCCGACTGCATATAATGGGATAAATGTTTAGTTGCTGACGTTGTTGTACGATTATTCTGTGGCGAAGTAGATCAATGTAGCTAACTCTACATTGTGAGATAAAAAGTTCGTTGTTATTATTGTTGTATCATTGTTGGTGATAAGAAGCATGTAATTTGTAAAATGTAAATTGTTAGACATCCAAGATGTAATAATATAACCAATAGTTAATGTTTCGGTACATAAAATTAATATATATGATATTAGGTAACTATTGTTAATTGAAAGGTAAATTAGCTACGAGAGTAATTAAACTATTTGAATGGTATACTAAATAAAGATAAATAATAAATGACCACTATTTCTTGTTACCGTTTTAATTAGGTGACTTATCTATCAAAAGTGGCACACTAACAATTACTCCGTTAAATTCAACTGTCATCTTTTATTGTTTCATTAAATTTCGATATTTTTTATTCTTGTTATAGTAATAACGTGCTTACAAATTAAATGAGGGTAACTAATCAATAGAGTTTTGAAAAACAAGTGTTGAATGATTCTATTTTCAATTCACAAAGCCACAAGATTAAACTTAATTAAGAACAGAAATATATTACATACTATTAATGAAAGAAAAAAAAACACATACTACTAATTATGGTTCATTTGGGTAAAACTAATGGTTTTATTGAGTTAGGTAGGGAGAATCCCCAATTATGTGATGAGCAGATTATACAACAATAATGACTAAATCTTTGCTTCATTATATGGGTCATCTAATGATCAGCTAATGACCAGGTTAGATAAAAGAATTTTAATAGTACAAAGACTAATGAATCACAACATTTCCAAAGTCAGTATGTTTTATTTATACATAGCGACTTAATTTGAAGTGTCGAATAACATATTTAAAATAGAAGTAGGAAAATAAAAGAGAGAACGAAAATAAGTTGAGTAGAATTGTATGTAAGTATTTGAGTGATAGACATTGTAATTTCCATCTTAATAGATTGAAATATGAGTTAAAAACAAGTATTAAAAAAGAACTTAAATTTGTTAGTGTCGGGCATGTTAATGGATCCCTTGTTTTTTTATAATAAATAAAAAGTCATATGTAAAATTTAGGTTAACGAGCAGAATTTCCTCAAAATATAAGCTTTTAATTTAGGGGAGATAGTATCCCGACCTCCAAGTCTAGTGTTTTGTAATTGGGGGATGCATGTGATTGTGTATGAGTGTTTAAAAAATAATAATAAGCTGTGCAATATGCAATGGATAAAAAAATGTTCTAAATGAATCTAAAATATTTCTTTTTTTTTGTTTTTGCATTCTAATTGTCCTATACGAGAAAAAAATTATTTGTGAATGCAAATATACATGTTATTAGATCTTTTAAATATATATAGAATTCTTTTTGTATCGTTAACCATTTTCATGTTAGACATAGATGAATCTATTGAAATAACTTAGAGCTAATAAACCATATCAGTGTATCTACATATACACATATAAAAGGAAATTAGAGATTTTAGTGTTTTAGGAATTTAGATTTAGTCATTCATTCCTATTACAATTCTTATCTAAATTAAATTCAAAGATTTTCTAAATGAAATAGAAAAACAAATAATATAAATAAATTCAATTAAATACTTTTATAAACAAATTAGAAAACCAATTTATAATATCATTTCTTATAATTAAAAATTAAATAAATTAAAATATTTTTTTAGATATAAATTAGAAAACCAATTTGTGGATCTAATAATTGACACTATAAATTAGTGATGCAGCTAACCTAAATACATTATTCAATTTCTTCTCCAAATCCCTTCATGTTAATCTCTCCTACATTTTCAAATGAAATAGAAAAACAATAATGTAAATAAATTCATTTAAATAGTTATATAAAAAAATAGGAAACTAATTTATAATATCATTTCTTGTAATTAAAAATTAAATAAATTTCAAAGTTTTTTTTAGATATAAATTAGAAAACTAATTTGTGGATCCAATAATTTGACTCCGTAAATTACTGATGCAGCGAACCTAAATACATCATCCAAATTCTTCTCCAAATCCCTTCATGTTAATCTCTCCTACTGATGCGAATGTTGTATGGCCGAGGCTCCAACTCCTGGACCAAATTCGAATCTCCCACACAAGCTATAGGACCGTGTTGCTCTTACCAAGATAATCCACAACAAGAACACAAAATTGGATGGAACGAAATCAAAGGAAAAACGCTAGGAATTGAGTAAATCAAAACTTCACGTTTTATTACTAATTAACTTAATTTAACCTATGAAAATTCAATCAGTTAAACAAGTTAATTAGGCCTGCTCTTTAAATAAAGAACAATTGGTGTAATCTCCTATAGGTCACGCTAAAGGGGATTAACTACAATGAACAGTTAAATAACTCTTCAAGGCTTTGAACAACTCAAGGAGTTAATTCACGAATTTTAGCAAAGCTAAAAACTCAATTTTATTCACCAACTTATTTAAAAACGTTACAAGGCCTTTCCTTTATATAGGAAATACTTTGGCCAAAAACCTAGATCAATTCCAATGTGGGATTGATTGCTAACTTAACTAACAAACTAACCAGTACTATTCACGTGAATAGTGACGTGAATAGTAACCTATAATTTAGGGAACTACTTTCCTAAACGAATAACAATAACTACTTAACTTAAAAAGTAAATAAGCCCATTAATTAACATTCAATGGACTTTAGCTAACTAACTAATTCAAGTTGTAAACTAATCAACTTTCCAAATTGGAAAAGGAAACTACAACTAACTACCAAATCCTTGTCCAAAAAGGATTTGTTTTACTTGCCATTATCATACAAGATAATTGGGCCAAGTAATTTATTAAACTACCAATTAATTAAAGCCCACATTAAGTGTTTTGGACTTAATTAATTAACAACAAAATAAAACCCTAAAGTAATTAAAGGGCGTGAACCACCTAATGAAGCCCAAAGACACGCCTTTCTTGGACTTAAATTCTTCTCGGCCTTAGCTTGCTTCTTCAAGGTGGAATTTCCTTAAGCTCCAATGTAGATCTTTGAGGAACTTCTTCTTGAATGGTAATTGAAGAAACATGCCAAAGAACACCATGATGAGATGATGTGCACATCTCGGCCTCCAAGTCACCAAAGTGTGATGACAACAAAGTGTGCAAAGCTTCTTTCATCCTTTTGCTCCTTGATCTTGTCATTGGTCCATCAAGATTCTTCAAGGGATCATCTAAGCTCGGCTTTGGCACCAAGGATGTGGATGGATTGCTATCATTCCCTCCCTCCTCGAAAAGATTCGTCCTCGAATCACCTACATCAAACAAAGATAAATCAGAAACATTGAATGTAGATGAAACATTGCCATACTCACTTGGAAGCTCGACTTTGTATGCATTATCTCCTATCTTTTCCAAAATTCGAAAAGGACCATCTCCTCTTGGATGAAGTTTAGACTTTCTCTTGTCAGGAAACCTTTCCTTCCTCAAGTGAATCCAAACCCAATCACCAGGTTCGAAAATCACTCTCTTTCTTCCTCTATTGGCTTGTTGTGCATATTGTTCATTACGCCTTTCAATAGTATTTCGAACCCTTTCATGTAACTCCTTAATAAATTCAGCTTTCTTTTTACCTTCAACATTAACAAACTCATTAATAGGCAAAGGCAAAATATCAAGTGGAGTTAAAGGATTGAAACCATAAACAACCTCAAATGGCGAACAAGATGTAGAACTATGAAAAGTTCTATTATATGCAAACTCAATATGTGGAAGACAACTTTCCCAATTCTTTAAGTTTCTTTGAATGATGGCTCGAAGCAAGGTAGACAAAGTGCGGTTAACTACTTCAGTTTGTCCATCAGTTTGTGGATGTGCAACAGTAGAAAACAACAATTTAGTGCCTAACTTATTCCATAAAGTACGCCAAAAGTGAGACAAGAACTTAACATCCCTATCACTAACAATACTTTGTGGAATGCCATGCAATCTAACAACTTCCTTAAAGAACAAATCAGCAATATGTGTAGCATCATTAGTTTTGGAACATGCAATAAAATGTGCCATTTTACTAAATCGATCCACTACTACAAATATGCTATCTTTACCATTGCGTGATCTAGGCAATCCAAGTACAAAATCCATAGAAATGTCAATCCAAGGATGACTAGGAACAGGCAAAGGTGTATACAATCCATGAGGCAAAATTTTCGATTTGGCTTGTTTACACACAATACATTTATCACAAACACTTTTCACATCTTTAATCATGTTAGGCCAATAAAAGTGTTCATTCAAAACAGCAAGTGTTTTAGCAATACCAAAATGCCCCATCAACCCTCCCCCATGGGTCTCCTTAACAAGTAAATCACGAATGGAACAAAGGGGTATGCACAATTTATCCTTACGAAATAAGAAACCATCATGCAAATAAAAGTCACCATTCGGCTTTGAAACATAATCATTAAAGGCGGCAGAAAAATCATTGTCATTTTTGTACAAATCTTTTATCAAATCAAATCCAAGTAACTTAGCATGCATATAGGTGAACAAAGAATAACGTCTAGACAATGCATCAGCTACAATATTATCTTGACCAGATTTATACTTAATCACATATGGAAAAGTTTCAATAAATTCTAACCATTTAGCATGCCTCTTATTCAATTTACCTTGAGTCTTCAAGAATTTAAGGCTTTCATGATCAGAATGAATTATAAACTCTTTAGGCCATAAGTAATGTTGCCAAACCTGTAATGACCTTACCAAAGCATACAACTCCTTGTCATAAGTTGCATACTTTAAAGCTGCCCCATTAAGCTTTTCACTAAAGTAAGCCACGGGCCTTGATTCCTGCATCAAAACAGCACCGATACCAATCCCGGAGGCATCACAGTGTATCTCAAAAGCTTTATGAAAATTAGGCAATGAAAGTAAAGGGGCGTGAGTCAACATGTACTTTAACTTAGTGAAGGCGTCTTCATGCTCTTGTTTCCATTCAAAAGTAATGTTCTTTTTAACAAGTTCATTCAAAGGTGCAGCTATAGTACTAAAGTCTTTAACAAACCTTCTATAAAAACTTGCTAAACCATGAAAACTCCTAACTTCACTAGCATTCTTAGGTCTCGGCCACTCATCAATAGCCTTGACTTTTGACTCATCAACAGAAATACCTTGAGAACTAACAACATAACCCAAAAAGACAATTGATTCCATGCAAAAAGAACACTTTTTGAGGTTAGCATACAATCGGTTCTCACGCAATATAACAAACACTTGTTTTAAATGTTCAACATGCTCATCAAGTGATTTGCTATAAATAAGGATGTCATCAAAATAGACCACAACAAACTTACCAATGAAAGACCTAAAAACGTGATTCATGAGCCTCATAAAAGTACTAGGTGCATTAGTTAGACCAAAAGGCATGACTAACCATTCATACAATCCATACTTTGTTTTAAAGGCTGTTTTCCATTCATCACCTTCTTTCATTCTAATTTGATAGTAGCCACTTTTTAAATCAATCTTGGTGAAAATAGAAGAACCATACAATTCATCAAGCATATCATCTAATCTAGGAATTGGATGTCTATACTTAATGGTGATTTTATTTATGGCACGACAATCAACACACATTCTCCAAGATTCATCCTTTTTAGGAACTAAAATGACTGGAACGGAACAAGGACTTAGAGATTCACGTACAATACCTTTGTCAAGGAGTTCATCCACTTGACGTTGAATCTCCTTTGTTTCCTCAGGATTTGCTCTATATGCAGGACGGTTGGGAATTTGCGCCCCAGGTATGAAATCAATTTGATGTTCAATACCTCTAATAGGTGGTAATCCGTGTGGTAAGTCCTCGGGAAACACGTCATTGAATTCCTGTAAAAGAGACAAAACAACACTAGGCAAAGAAGCAAGGTGATCACTATCAACAATAAGTACAAAGTCCTTGCGGATCATCAAATACAATGAATGCCTATCTAGTATTGCTCTCTTTACATCACTCTTAGAAGCAAAATAACAAGATTTAGAAGAACTACTATTTCGGCTATTACAAGATTTAGAATCATTGGTTCGGCCTACACTAGTTACATTCTTTTTATCTTCTTGTTCCTTCTTCTCTTTTGCTTCCATTTCACGGCAAGATTGCACAATCCTTGATTGATCTTCAAAAGCTTGGCTCGGACTCAAAGCCCTTAGATTGTACTTTCGGCCATGATAATCAAAAGAATAATAATTCTTCCTTGCATGATATGTAACATCTCGGTCAAATTGCCATGGACGACCAAGTAATATGTGACTAGCTTCCATTGGTACAACATCACAAACAATATCATCAACATACTTTCCAATGGACATAGAAAATTTAACTTGTTTAGTCACCTTACTCTCGGCAGTGTTATTAAGCCATTGAAGCTTATATGGATTTGGATGTTTCATGCAAGTCAAGTTAAGCTTCTTAACAATTAATGTGCTTGCCACATTGGTACAACTTCCACTATCAATAATCAAGCTACAAGTCTTACCTTGAACCATGCATCTAGCGTAAAAGATGTTTTCCCTTTGAGACAAATCATCTTCAACTCGTGGTTGTGCATTCAAGACTCGGCGAGTAACCAATGAGAAATCACCAACATTGTAAATAAGATCTTCACTATCTTCATCACTTTGGTACTTCTCTTCAAGTGGTGGCATGTCGGCACATTCTTCATCACTTTCAACCTCTCCATTATCACGAATTATCATCAACTTTTTGGTTGGGCAGTCACTTTGATAATGGCCATAACCTTGACACTTGTAACATCTAATGTCCCTCAATCTTTCATTTGGTTTAGGCGTCACCTTAGTTGAAGACTCAGCAAGGTTGCGGACTGTTTTGGGAGCATTACTTGAAGTGTTTGAAGGCTGATTTTGGTTGAAAACTTTCGGTTTTGGTGGAGGTGTAAAAGTCGGCTTTTGATCTCTCCTCCAAGGCGGCAATGGTTGTTGAAAATTTCGCCCTTTACCCTTCATATGCTTTTCAATTTTGATAGCTTTGTGAACAAGTTCATTAATATCAATGTAACTTTGAAGATCAACTTGATAAGCCAATTCGGGATTCATACCTCTAAGAAATCTCTCAATGGTTGTGTCGGGGTCTTCTTGAATATTGGCTTTAATCATCAAAGATTCCATCTCATGATAGTAATCTTCAACTGTTCGGCTACCTTGCACAAGAGTATGCAATTTTCGGTTGAGCTCTCTATTAAAGTGTGAAGGAACATACTTCTTTCTCATGATTGCCTTCATTTGATTCCAAGTCTTAACTGGCCTTTCACCATCTTGTCTCCTAGAACGAACAACTTGATCCCACCAAAGACTAGCATAGTCTTTAAGATGCATAAAAGCAATCCGATATTGCCTTTTCTCGGGGACATCATTACCTTCAAAATAGTGTTCCAAATCTCGAACCCAATCAAAGAAAGCTTCGGGATCTGATTTACCATGAAAAGTAGAGATAGTGAGTTTAACAGATTCAATGGAAACTTTAGACTTATCACCTTTAGAAGAGCTCGAGTATTCCTCCTCTTTTTCCTCACTAGATTCACTATCTTCTTGGGACTCTAGTTTTCGGGATTTCTTTGATTTTGGAGGTGGTGTTACCGACTCTAAGAATTGAAGGCGAAGGTTGATATCTTGCAAAATTTGGGCAAGTGACGGATCGGTCCTCTTTTGTTGTTGTTCGGTTTGGGACTTACTTTGTTCGTCCTCCATTTGTACCTGCAAGTTAGTGAAGAAAAAAAAAGCGCAAGAATATGTATATGATCCTTACGGGTTCCTCACTTTGGGGTAGTAGGTACTCTCCTCTCTTTTTGGGTAATGTTCTCTCTTGTTTAACCTAGCTACTACTCTCAATTAATGAATATGTGGGGTTATTAAGATTCACCAAAGTTCAATTACTTTAATAGCAAGATCTCAATCAGCAAGTTCCACACACAAATTTTCACAAATCAAATCAAGAGATGTAACAAGAAATCACGTCAAGAGTGTTTAGAACACGTGAAAGTTATAATTTGATTTACCACCAGAAACTAAGAAATTCAGAAACTAGATTTCAAGACAAAGAGATTGGTTTTTGAATCAACTAATTCCGAGTTGTATTGAAAAAGTTATGGCACTTTTAATCCAAGGTGGTTTTCAAGAAACAAGTTAAGAACAATGTGTTCTTTTCAAAAATAAATTAAATAATTAAATAACAGAAAATAATAACAATAAATAAAGTCCGACTAATTTTTTTGTTTTTTTTTTTTTGTTTTTTTTTGTTTTTTTTTTGATTCGGTCACTCTTTTTTTTTTTTTTTTTTTTACCGTGAGTTTTTTTTTTTTTTTTTTAACTTCGGACAACAAAGGACAAAATTACACTTTTAAGGTTTGAACATAAACCTTGGACCAATCAAAATACTAGGTTCGGACAAGAACCTTAAACACCACAAAAATTAAGGTTTGAAGACAACAACCTAGGATTTAGGTTTAAGAATGTTTTGTCTTCTTGTCTTAACAACCTTAAAAACTTCAAACTTTATTAACTCACCAAGGACAATGAATTCGGATGTGCCACTTTAACAAGAATATCAAGATTCAAGACAAAGATCAAGAATCCAACTCAAGAATTCAATTTTGACCACTTTGAGTTTTCAAGAAAATCAAGAAGTTCAAGAAAGTTATCAAGAACTTATCTTTTTCGAGTGGAGTAAAAGTTTGATCAAAACTCAATATATGGTGGACAAGATAAAGAATCAAACGCAAAAAGAAAATCAAGAAACGGATAAGAATCAAGAAAGTTATGAAAACTTGACCTAGAAACCCTAGTTATGAAACCCTAGTTTGACACACGAAACCCTAACAATGTTATGACGTGAAAACAACAAAGAAAACTTCAAGAATCCTACACTATGATTATGACAAAAGAGTGCAGAATTTAGACACGAAGAACAGCAAGAAAACGCAACAAGAAACAACACAAAAAGATCACAAAAACACAAAACGCAAGAGACACAATTTCGGGCAGATTTGAGTATGCAATGTTCATGCGATTTTGACGAAATTTAGAGACTAGATAATGACGACCTAGGACAGCAAGAAGGACACCAAATAACAGCAAGAAAGATGGACGAAAAACTGCAGAAAATAGACGCAAAAATACGGGCAGAAAAGACACGAACAAAACAGAATTTTCGCGGAAAGATTAGAACGGATTAACCTGAATTTTCTTGGGCAACAACTTGTGCTCTGATACCAATTGATGCGAATGTTGTATGGCCGAGGCTCCAACTCCTGGACCAAATTCGAATCTCCCACACAAGCTATAGGACCGTGTTGCTCTTACCAAGATAATCCACAACAAGAACACAAAATTGGATGGAACGAAATCAAAGGAAAAAAGCTAGGAATTGAGTAAATCAAAACTTCACGTTTTATTACTAATGAACTTAATTTAACCTATGAAAATTCAATCAGTTAAACAAGTTAATTAGGCCTGCTCTTTAAATAAAGAACAATTGGTGTAATCTCCTATAGGTCACGCTAAAGGGGATTAACTACAATGAACAGTTAAATAACTCTTCAAGGCTTTGAACAACTCAAGGAGTTAATTCACGAATTTTAGCAAAGCTAAAAACTCAATTTTATTCACCAACTTATTTAAAAACGTTACAAGGCCTTTCCTTTATATAGGAAATACTTTGGCCAAAAACCTAGATCAATTCCAATGTGGGATTGATTGCTAACTTAACTAACAAACTAACCAGTACTATTCACGTGAATAGTGACGTGAATAGTAACCTATAATTTAGGGAACTACTTTCCTAAACGAATAACAATAACTACTTAACTTAAAAAGTAAATAAGCCCATTAATTAACATTCAATGGACTTTAGCTAACTAACTAATTCAAGTTGTAAACTAATCAACTTTCCAAATTGGAAAAGGAAACTACAACTAACTACCAAATCCTTGTCCAAAAAGGATTTGTTTTACTTGCCATTATCATACAAGATAATTGGGCCAAGTAATTTATTAAACTACCAATTAATTAAAGCCCACATTAAGTGTTTTGGACTTAATTAATTAACAACAAAATAAAACCCTAAAGTAATTAAAGGGCGTGAACCACCTAATGAAGCCCAAAGACACGCCTTTCTTGGACTTAAATTCTTCTCGGCCTTAGCTTGCTTCTTCAAGGTGGAATTTCCTTAAGCTCCAATGTAGATCTTTGAGGAACTTCTTCTTGAATGGTAATTGAAGAAACATGCCAAAGAACACCATGATGAGATGATGTGCACATCTCGGCCTCCAAGTCACCAAAGTGTGATGACAACAAAGTGTGCAAAGCTTCTTTCATCCTTTTGCTCCTTGATCTTGTCATTGGTCCATCAAGATTCTTCAAGGGATCATCTAAGCTCGGCTTTGGCACCAAGGATGTGGATGGATTGCTATCACCTACATTTTCTTTTCTACATTATTTTTCTTTTTTATTTTCTTTCCTTTTTACTACTAACTTATACCATTTTTCTCTCAAAAAACTCAAGGTTAAATTTCAGAAAAAGAGATTTTTAATGGTTTTATTTTTTTGTTGCTATCTATTACTTTACACATTATACAATGATTTAGAATAAATAATGAACCGTTAAAACAATGCTATATATTTCTATAGTTTTTATATAAAATTACGTTCTCTCCTTGACAAGAATTTTCGAAAGTGTTTTACTTTTCCACATTTTTACCAAAATTCATCAGTTTAGATATTTCTTATTGAATTAAAAACAAGAAACAAACTGCTAAAAGTGTGTATATATTGTTTTCTTATTTTCCATTGAGTTGGTAAAAAAAAGATTGATAAAAGTATTCCTTTTGTATTATACAAAATAGTTTGGCACTTAAATTAAGTTCATCTAATGGCATGACTTTGTCAACCAATTTAAAAAGTAATATATTTTTAATTATTATATCATTACAACTTTTAAAAATACTTTGAATTAAATTTATTAAAAAATGTACATTAATAAACAAAAAGTATTATAAATGCCTTAATATTATCACGAAATTTCAATATACAACTTTTACATTTCGTAAACCTAATGAATATTTAACTTTAAAAGGCAAACTAACTATTTATGAACACAAAAACTTACTTGTAGAGCATTAAAAAACACATTGTGGTGGTAAATTTCATCTCTTATGATTGTGATAAATTACAATGTAATGATAAATTCATTCTTAATTTCTATCTCCAACGAATTAATTATCTGCAAAAATTATAAATGACATTTATATATATTCTATCATTTCTTTCTATAAACTTTCCTCTAATTTAACCTTGATTCTTATACATTAGAAATAAAAGAAACTCTCCTCGTTAATAACAAGACCCTTTTGAATTTATTCTTTGCAGGCTTCTCACCATTAAAAGTAAACGATGCTATGAAAATATTAAATGTGGAATTTCATTATCCATTCAATGGGTTCATGTATATCCCCTCCGGATTCGTCCCCTTTTGTTAATGTCTAGATTCCATGAATCTCAAACTTTTAAACTAATGGATAACTATCAGTTATCATTTCGAAATACTAAATTAATATAAAATTTACCTACCTGGTTCAACTACCTAGTTCACATACATGATTTCATCTATAAATAGAAGTTATTGCAGTTCATTTTTTGTAACCTTTAGAACTTCTAAAACCTTTTGTAACCCTTTAGGAACCCTAAAATCTTGTAAAACCATTGAATCTCTGTAGAACACCTATTCTTATAATGTAAATTGCTATTAATAAAAGTTAATACAATGGAGCCATAATTCCACCTATTTCCTTTGTGTATTTCTCTTTATTGTAATTTTATTTTGCATTGTTATTTTGTTGTATTTTATAGAAATAGTAGTTTTACAATACGATATCAACACGAGACTCTACCACTGGAGCAAATCAAGTTCAAATCCAGACTTTAAAGCAATTGGAAGTTACATATCTTTGGTAGGGTTTTGAAGTTTGTACTTGTGGTAAGTCTGCGAGGTAGTATTTCTCACTTTTCAATTTATTTATTTTAATCATAAATTTGTACTTTTTGATATTCTTGAAATAACCACTTATTAGAAGTATTAAGAAAGTTCAACCATTTGAAGTTTGTTGTAATTTCAAAAGCCTAGTCATGGCATAAATTGCCTTATAATGATTATATATTACTGTGGCAAGAAATGAAATAACCTCCAAAGAGGTGATGATAAGAAAAATGGCAAAAAAAAATCTCCCTGATGTGGCATAGAAAGTCATTGATCTCGTATCTATTGTACGGTAGATCATCTTTTTAGATTTTATCAGACATCATTGAAAAAGAATGACCAGGGCATTGAGACAAATTTTATTGATCAAAAGAACGACCACGATGATGCTGATATGATAAATCTGGACATAGCAGATTTTTTTGAAACACCCTGAAGGTGCAATTTTGATCATATTTACTTGAACACCCTGAAGGTATAATATGATCATATTTATTTATACACCTTGATGGTGTAATATGTTTATGTAATTTTCATTTGTTTAATATTTATAATTTTTGCATCTTTAGAATTTTATTCCGCTTTTTATGTAATTTTCATTTTAGTTATGAATTTTATTTATGTTTATATTTATCTTTATTTATAATTTGATATATTTCTTCCTGGATAAGAAATCTATATATTTATTCTTGAAGAAGAAATCGGTATATTTCTTTATGAAGAAGAAAGGTATATTTCTTCCTAAAGAAGAAATTGGTATATTTCTTCTTGAATAAGAAATTGGTATATTTCTTCCTGAAGAAGAAACTTGTATATTCTCCCTAAAGTTTATTTATGTTTATTGATTAATGTTTATTTATATTTTGTCATATTCTTCATGAAGAAGAAACCAATATCTTTCTTCCTGAAGAAGAAATTGATACCTTTCTCCCTGAAGAAGAAATTGATACCTTTCTTTCCGACGAAGAAATTCGTACTTTTCTTTCCGACGGAGAAATTCATACTTTTCTTCCTGACGAAGAAATTGATACTTTTCTTCTTGACGAATAAATTGATACATTTCTTCTTGAAGAAGAAATGAATGTTTATCTTCTTGCAAAAGAAATAAATGCCAAAATTTTGGGATCAAATAATGGTGATCATATTTGCCTTATTGATAGCTACTACGTACACTATTTTTAAAGATGAGAAGTATTTTTCTAACCTAGAGATGGAAAAAACTAATGTTAATACAATAAGTGGTAATGTTAAACTGATTGAAGAGTTCAGAAGAGACACTATATTTCTCCGTGAATGAACCAAAATTGTTATAAACAATGCACTACTATCTATAAAGTCTCAAAGAAATTTACTGAGTTTTAAAGATATTTGCCGAAATGGATATCATACCGAGATTATGAATGTGACAAATGGTGAATTTTTAATAATTACAAATACCATTTCTATAAGAAGATGTGTATTAGAAAAATCACCATCTTATTCATCTAGTTTATATTATACAAAAATAAGTGCAATTGAAATTCATCACCCGGTAGACCAAAAGTCTACAAATCCCAAAGATTTATAATATGGCATGACCGTCTGGGACATTCTAGTTCTATAATAATGAGATGGATAATTGAAAATTCACATTGCCATTCATTGAAAAATCAGAGAGTTTTGAACTCTGGTAAATTTTCTTATATTTCTTGCTCCCAAGGAAAGTTGATAATTAGACCGTCACCAGTAAAAGTGGGGACTGAATCCCCTGCATTTTGAATCGAATTCATGGTGATATATGTGGGCCGGTAGATCCACCATGTGGACCATTTAGATATTTTATGGTGGTTATCAACGCATCAACAAGATGGTCACATGTAAGTTTTTTATCTACTCGCAGCATGGAGTTTGCGAAATTACTTGCTCAGATAATTAAAGTACGAGCACAATTTCCAGATCACCAAATTAAAAAAATTCGTCTAGATAATGCTGTAAATATTCATTGCATGACTTTGATGATTATTGCATGTCGATTAGAATAAATGTTTATTATCATGTAGCTTATGTTCATATATAAAATGGTCTTGCGGAATCATTTATTAAACGGTTGCAATTAATTGCTAGACCAATATGCCTACGAAATTTTTATTTATAAAATTAATCAGAAAATGTTGATTCTAAATAGAGTTCCTTCTTACAACTTCTTTTCACTCACAAATCATTTGGCAAAAAGATAAATTTCTTGTTTTTCTATTTGATAATTGATATTTGATAAATCCGTATTTCTCTCTTTGGCATATACCAGTCACCTTGTGTTTCTTATTTTTTATGAATGATAATTCAAACCCTTTCTTAATGAAATACATTCTTATTGGTTTCCTGATTTATTTAATAATAATAACAATTATTAATAATAATTTAATATTTAATGTAATTATATTAAATGTAAAAAATAAGAAATGCTTAACCCTTAATTTAATGTCAGATTTATTAATTATCAAATATAAATTAAGAAATTTATTTTTTTTCCAAATGATTGATGAGTAAAATAAGTTGTAAGAAGTAATTTTATATCAAATCAGCATTTTCTAATTAATTATTAGAAATTTTATAAATAGAAATTTCATAAACTTAATATAAAAATATTCAAAAATATAGAAGGAATCATAATACAAAAATATGAGAAGAAATTATAACACTTGTTTTATAAATAAAAATAAAATATATATTAGCAAAAACATTAGAGACAGTTAAAGGAAAATTAATGCAGGGGCATTTTGTCCAAATATCTTTAAATATGCAATTAATAGTTAAAGTCATTAACATAATTTGTTAGAATGGGTAAAATACCTATTTCTTTCATTGAGGGGGTATATTGCACCTAATGTATGAGCTGGAGAGGGTTAAGTGCTTTTAACCCTAAATTTAATATGCAATTTTTATGTTTTGGTAACATAATAAATGATATTTACTGTAAAAGATAAATAAGTTATTTTATTAACCATTTAGGAATAGGATAATAATTCACATGCGTGCATATTAGTATTATCATTAACTTGTCAATTCACATATACTCAAATACATCATAAATAGTTAAGATTTTAAAAGGATTATCAAATGGCTGACACACAAAAATGTTTCAAAACATTAGTTAATTGAATGCCTTAAATAGGTCACAGTGTATGCATACAAATAGTGGAAGGTATATATATGCTCTAACTCAATTAAATGTTCTTATAGTTTGTAATAATTGGTTTAAATATAAAATATCCCCCTTTTAATTATTGTAGATTTGAATTTTACCTTATAACTATTTATTGTATTGAGTTATTTTCTCAAACTTTAATTCATCTTACCATTCAAATTATACTAATTTGACCAATTATTTCTAAATAAAATGACTATAATGACATCAGAAAATTTTTATTGTTGAAAATAGTCTTATTTTTCTTTGTTGATAGACAACAACATTTTTTAAAGTATTATTATAGTTTTTTCATTATTTAGTAACAATTAGCTAATTTAATATGATTTGAGTTTTATGGGATGAAATGATAGTTTGAGATAGAAAATCACCTACAAATACCTAACAAATTTCTAATAAAGTGGGTATTTTGTATTTAACCTTTTGTAATTTGATTTCTATTTCTGTTATTTGATTTATATATATCTTTGTAATATGATTTATATCCATGTAATTGCATTTACCCAACCATTTGAAAAAAAAAAATTAAGATTTTTTTTTGCATAGCCATTTGTAATTTTGATTTATATTTATATTATTTGATTCAAAACCATTTGTATGATTTATATTTCTGTTATTTGATTCATATATATCTCTGTAATATGATTTATATCCATGTAATTTGATTTACCCTATAATTTTGAACCAAAAAAAAAAAAGAAAAAAAATAACATTATGGCATGCATCAACATCATTAAATGTTCGGTTCACATCTACTATAAATCCACACTATAACCAACAAACATATTTAGTTTAGTACTAAATTTTTCTGTCTTAACACGAGTAGTGGAATCGATGAAGAAAAACTTCTTCAGAAAATCATCACCAACATTCATAGTGAGATGAAGAAAAATCCAGTTAGAATAAGAGAAATGAGGGATCCAATCTTGATTTTTATTTCAATTGAATTAATGATCTACCAGAATTATAGAATTATAAATGGTATGTTTACAAGTTAAGAAAGTGAAAATGTTTGTATCATACAATACTTTTTTCATATTATGTTTTAGATTTTTTCCCCTCATTTTTGTGTATTTGTTAATTCATATCAATATGTTTCAGGACATGCTTTCAGACAAATGTTCAGTCCGCAAAGTCTGCAATATTCTGAAAATGGATGGTCCAGAAAATCATGAGAGCATTGCAGGTGCTGGTATAATTTATTTATGGTGTTAAAATATTAGCATTCTTATGCTTCTTTTGAAGCAAATATTGAATCACTTGTTATCTTGTCTGTCATCAGGTTATAAAAGCTTATAGAGGAGTGAGAGTGGGTTTTTGCAAGATTATCATGAGGTGTGGATCTTTACATTTGTCCGTGCAAAGTATTGGATCCCCCATCAAATCCCTCTCAGAAGACCCCATCTAGCTCTCCCTCATATGTATAGATAGAATACGATAGTAAAGTAAGATACATATAGCCAACTACATATAGTGAGATAAATGTTTAGTTGTTGACGTTGTTGTATGATTATTTTGTGGCGAAGTAGATCCATGTAGCTAACTCTACATTGTGAGATAAAAAGTTCGATGTTGTTATTGTTGTATCATTGTTGGTGATAAGAAAAATGTAATTTGTAAAATGTAAATTGTTAGACATCCAAGATGTAATAATATAACCAATAGTTAATGTTTGGGTACATAAAATTAATATATATGATATTAGGTGTCGTAACTCAAATATTCGCCTCGGGAAAAGTTCTGACCGAGCTGAATAAATCCGAGCTCCAAGCAATGAATTTGTGTTTATCTACAAAATAGGATGACGTTAGAGTAAAGTTCCGAGGTAGTCCCCGGGGATTCTACTCCGATGCCAAAGTCAATAGTTGTTGTTGTAATCATCCTCTATTGTGTAAAAACATATCAATATATAAAAACTAAAAATAATGTTACCGTTACTTGTTACTTTGCTGCTCCTTATTATTTGAGAATTGGTTGAAATCAAATCTTTGATTAATTCCTTATATTCGAATTAAGTCTGAATATTGTTATATCAATAGCCCCTCAAGTCGGTATAAATGACATTTGTTCTGTCTTGAAACAATCTTCAGAAAAAGCCCGAACTGGTTTCCCAGGAAAATACCGAGCTAACCTTCTTGAGAACTAGAAGCAACATCTACCTTAATGGCTTGAAATATCAATTAATCTTCCTTGAAAACTGAAAAGAACATTAAGCTGGCTTCCTTGAGAAATGGAAACGATATCAAGTTGGCTTTCTTGAGAATTGGAAACAGCACCGAGCTGAATAACTCGGACCATTTATTCAATCTTGGCTGAAACACCCCATTAAACGCTGGCACACTTTTTTATTCAAAATAAGCGTTATCCCATTACGGATAAATTGCTCTTAATTGCTTTTAAAATTTGACATCAATATACCAACGGATCATCTTCCCAATCGTGATTTTCCTTCAAATTTCAAACTTCTCCTCATCTATATATCTAATAGGATCCACTTATCTTATCATATCCATCACTTTGTCATTTATGGAGATTATAAATAACAACAGAAATTTTTCTTTTCATCAACTCCTCTAAACTATCTTCAAGATTCCTCCATTTCCTTCAGGTATGTCTTCTGAAAAACACTCTAATTCTTCTGAACATGTTCATTCAGCTAGTCACAGGGAACCCACAACTAGCAGTTCTCATACTCCTAGTATTAGCTTAGAGTCGGTAGGTAATGGAAAGGGTAATGAAGATGAAAATAAAAATCATTCTGTCGATTCATAACCTAATTAACCAAGTGGCTCAACTTCTCAAGCCCATAGTGCTTCAGCGATGTCTTCCCCAGTAGAAACTACCCTTAGGCGATCTCTTAGGTGTTAATAGAAAGCTTCCATCGTCCCTTCTAATACTCCCGCAGAAACTACTGAGGTCGAAATGCCCGAGCAGGACGAGCCTTCAAATACTGAAATCATAGAAAAACTTCTGGCCGATTCTATTTCTTCCATTTTGACTTTAAAAAATGTTAACCGTATAATAAAGAAATACTTTATTCCCGACCACATCACTGTTCAACTTCCGACCAAGAATGACCGAGCTACGGATCCTCCTCAGGGACTCATAGCCATTTACGAACACCAGCTCCAAGCGGGTTTGAGGCTTCCCATCACTGGTTTACTCATAGGGGTATTAGATCACTATAAGGTTAGCTTGAGTTAGCTTACCCCGATTCCATTCGAACCGTGGTCGGTTTCGAATTGGTGTGTAGATATGAGAAAGTAGCAGTCAGCCTCCCTCTATTCAGGCGATTTTTTTCTTTGAAAACCTTACCCAACGAGGTGGGATGGTTCTATTTTAATCGTAGACCCCATAAAGCCTCCTTTCTTCATAATTTCCCAAGCTCGATCCATCATTGGAAAGAGAGATTTTTCTTTGTAAGTACTGAATTCATCGGTCAAAACCGACCTTGGAAAATAACTAGCACTATAACTGACAAACAACCGAAGAGATTGTATGATATAGGTGGAGAACAAACCTTAGAATCTTTAGGTGTCAGTTTTGATGTTTCTAGGTGGTCTGAAAGAATCTTAATACAAGGTGGCTAGAGCTCGACAACTCTCGGTCCCAAGTATAAAGGTTCCACGGACGGACAAGGAAATGAATGTAAGTGTTTTACCTTTTCTTTATCCATTCTGATCATCTTGTCTGATACTTTTCTGATACTTTTCTGATACTTTCACATTTACAGTAATGGATCATGGTCAACTCATCCAAGCGAGTTTCAGCAAACCAGCTACCACAGCTTCCTCCTCGGGGAAATCGAGTGAAGACACTTTAGCCCCAGTCGAGATTCCTGCTCCCGAGATTACTCCAGAAGTCCCAGCCTCGGTGGTTTCTGTTACTGCAAAGACTTCATCAAATCTTCAGATCGCTTCTGGTACAGCAAAACCTTCCGCAGGTCTTCCTCCTTCTGGTCGTGAGAAAAAGACTAGGAGGTCAAAACGGAATGTACCACCCTCGTTTGGTTCGGAAGATAGAGGAGGTAAGCGAGGGGGTCCCGCGACTGGTTCGACTTCGATCCTTCCGTACGATTTCTCCCAACATGCAGAGTTCGGGTTATTGTCCCAATTATCATCATCAACAGTACCAATTTCCTATGTTCCCGTTTCTTATCCCGATGATCGATTCTGCCCTGGCTGGGATTTCAACCGCAATGTCCGACTAATCACTCCAAATGCATCACATTAATGGCTCAGCCATGGAATTCCACCAAGAGAGTAGAACTCTATAAGGCAGCTTTACAATGAGGAGTTGATCAATGCCTTGGCTATTTCTGCTTCTCATGTATAACTTTTAGTTTGCCATTTTCGATCTATGTACATTTTTCCCGATTTGCTCTAATATACGTATTTCTATAGAGATCTGTCTTATCCCACCGAGTTATAGAGGTTATCCGCGCTTCTGAGCATTCAACCTCTTTGCGGTCGGATCTAGAAGCTGAGAAGAAAAAAGTTTCTGACATGGAGAGTAGGATTATTTCGTTAGAAGAAGAAATTAATAGGCAGAGAAATTTGGAAACAACCACCCGTCAGAGCTTATCTCTGCAAGAATCGAGCTGTCAACTACAAAAACTGAGCTGTCAATTGAAAAGACCGAGGTGGGAAATCTCAAGGCAAAAGTGCAGACACTTAGTTCCTCGTGCCTTTAGTGGCATTCCCGGTTCAAAGACATGGAGAGTCGTTACAATTTTCACAAGGGAAGTGGCTCCAATCAAACTGTGAAGAACTTCTTGAGATCGTAGGAATTTTCTTGGATTCTTGCTCAACTCAACTTACCTGTCGCTCACTATGGCTATAGTGAAGCTGCCAAGGCTTTCCAAGCGCAGTACCTGTCTCACAAAACTCTTGATGAGTTGGGTTATGATGCTGATGCTGCTGTGAAGATTACTAAGAAGTTCAAAGAGTTGGTCGGTGGGGAGCTCAACTTTACTCTGAACCAATATATTCCTTCAACCCCTCAATTTGAAATGCCCGAAGTGGACATATCTGAGCTGGAGAAAGATGATGAGGGAAGCCAGTCTTGAAGACTTTTTTTGGTTGCTGTTTTTCTATTTTTAGTTCTAGGTTTTGATCCTTCTCGGATTAATGTAGTGTTTTACTTATCCGAGAATAAATCTGCTATTTTGTACTCCTGTTCGGAGATTAGTTAAATGTTTTGCTTCCTGAAGTTTTTTTTTACTTCGGGCGTTTTGCAAGTGATACGAATGGAGTAGGAGGAAGTTCCAATCCACACGAATTTTCCACAATACTTGAGATCGTTGTGCACCAAATTCAATCACGACAAGAACAAATTGGCGGAAAAAGAAAGTATGAAACGCAAAGGCAAGATTAAAGTTAACCTAACCCCAACGTTAACACAAATTGATTCAGTTTAACAATTGTAAATCAATAAATTAAACCTATCAGTTTGGCCGGTTCTATAAATCTAGAACTTGTAAGCTTTACCTAAAGTTCCTCACTTAAGGTTTGGCGGGTCTTATGAATTATTCAAGAATAACTCACGTTGATGATGTCGAATTTAATTTAGCAAAGCCAAAATTCTTTCAATTCAACATGATAAAAAACGTTACATAGCTTCTCCTTTTATAGGGAGTAGATTCGGCTTTTCTAAAAGGAAAAGGAAATAAAACCCTAGAAGTTGTAAATTACAACTTGACTTCTAAGCTAACTAACTTTCCAAATTGGAATTGGAAACTAACAACTAACAAACTAATAAGCTAATCCTTTTCCAAAAAGGATTAGGGCAAACGGTTATTCCAAAGGTGGCCAAACACGATTTGGCTACCTTTGTTTCCTAAACTATGAAGTAGCAAAACTCAATTTGACTTCTTAAGTTTCCTAAACTTTTACTTGCCATTATCATGCAAGATAATTGGATCAAGTAATTTACTTAGCCCATAATTAAAAACACAAAGACTTAAGCCCATAATTAAATGTTTTAATGGACTTAATTATTAAAACAACATAAATAAATCCTATGACTTAAATAGATAATGGCGTGATCCATTAATGACAAAGCCCAAGCACGCCATCTTGGTCTTCAATGTAGTCCATGAAATTCGAGATGAAAATTCGGCCAGAATCCCGTCATCAACTTTGCAAGGCACTTTCAACGGTGATAACCTCAGAATCTTGGAAAACGTAAAACACGAAAGTTGTAGCTCTATCCCTTATCGTTCCAGGGCTTCTTGAATGGTGCAATTTCGAGTTATATCGAAAGAGTGATGTCAAGAATACCAAAATGTGACAGAAACTTTCAGGATGAAGAATTGACTTAACACCTTGGACATGAACACGGGCTCATTCTCATCATTCCCTCCCTCCTCGAAAGGATTCGTCCTCGAATCTCGAATTTGAGTTCCTGGATCAAACACCAATATGATGAACTCAATGCAAACTCGAGCCAAGTAAAACAAATCCTGCAATAAGAAAATAAATGTGTAAGTTAAAGAAAACTCAAAATAATTATGCATATAAACATCATTTAATAAATGCAAATCAGAAAACTTATGATGATATGCAATATTAAACAACTTTAAAAAGAATACTTCAAATAAAGATGAACATAATGTTTTGAACAACAAGAAAGTATTCAAGAGAAATTTGTTAAAATCAGGCTTGGACACACTAATAATAACATGAAAATCAATGATGTTAACATGTAAAGAATGAAAAGAAAGTAAACATATATTAATGTAATTACAAATATTATCCAAGGATTCATAAGAATTTGCAAAGCAATTATATATATAGACATCCCGGATTAAATGTAAATCACAAAAACTAAGTTGTACATTCTTTACAAGCATGTTGAAGTTATCAAAGATTAAGAACTTACAATTCCAAAGAATAAGAACAGAATATTGTACCTTCGGGAATTAAAAAGAAATTCGAAATTGAGATAACTTACCAAACAAGTGTTGAACAATCAGATTACCTTGTCGAAGTGGATACTTTTGATTTTGGAATGAATTGAAAACAGTAAGAGCAAAGTTACGAATCAAATCATCAAAATAAAGTGTATTCCAGTTAGGATAATCAATAGATTTAACACTTTGTTTAATGTTCACAAGGGTTTTGTAATGATCGAAATTATAAGCACTCAACTTACCTTGCTTACCTTGTGAAAAACAAGTTAAGGCAGATTGGATTCCTTTCATTTGATAATGAAGTGGTTTCAATGCCATTAGGCATTTAGGAATTCCAAAAACCTGCAAGAGAGAGTAAACAGCACTAGGCAAAGAAACAAGGTTATCACTGTCAACAACAAGTATAAGTTCCTTGCTAAACATCAAGTATAAGGACTGCCTATTAATCAATGCTCTCTTAATCTCATTAGAAGAAGCAAAACAACAAGATTTCTTATTAACTACATCTCGGCCTAAACTAGATGGAATATCATGCTCTCGGCCAAAACTAGTTGTTACTTTTTGTTGTTTTTCTTGTTCATTCTTCTTCTTAGCTTCAATTACATCTTTACAAGCTTGTGCAATTCGAGTTTGGTCTTCAAAAACTTGAGCAGGAGTTAAAGCATGATGACTATACTTTTTACCATTATGCACAAAACTGTAAAAAATTTTCTTGGCATGATAAAGCACATCACAATCAAATTGCCAAGGTCTACCAAGTAAAATATGACTAGCCTCCATTGGAACAACATCACATAAAACAGTATCAACATATTTACCAATGGTGAAAGAAAACTTTACTTGTTTAGTGACACGAGTTTCAACTGAATTATTTAACCATTGAAGCCTATATGGTTTTGGATGTTTCATGCAATTCAAATTCAGTTTGTTAACAAGTAAGGTGCTCGCCACATTTGTGCAACTACCACTATCAATAATCACACTACAAACCATGTTTTGCACTAAACAGCGTGTGTGAAATATGTTATCACGTTGCATCAAATCATTATCTTCCAAAGGTTGAACATTAAGAACACGGCGAGAAACTAAAGAAAAGTTACCAACTGAGTAGGTCGGCTCATCAAGCTTTTCACCCTCATCACTTTGATCATCTTTGGTACTTTTCTTCAAGAGGTGGCATGTCGGCACAATCATCATCACTTACCACTTCTCCAGTATCTAAAGTAATCATGATCCGGGCAGTAGGACAATTGGCTTGCAAGTGACCATAGCCTTGACATTTAAAACATCTAATATCCCTCAATCTTGGAGCAGAAGTTGTCGCCGGTTTAGGGGCATTTTTAGCAGCTTTGGGGACTGATTTTGGGACATAAGGAGGCGCACTAGATGGCTGGTTTGAGATAAATTGCCTTGGTTTTGTTGGTGGAGTGAAAGGGGCTGATTTAGGTTTCAAATCCCTTTGCCATGGTGGATTCTGTTGTGTGAACCTGTTCTTACCTTTCATGTGCCTTTCAATCTTAATAGCTTTATGAACAAGCTCATTAATATCAACATAAGATTGTAAATCAACATGATAAGACAATTCAGAATTCATACCTCTAAGAAATCTTTCAATTGTTGAATTGGGATCTTCACGAACATTGGCCTTGATCATGAGAGCTTCCATCTCATGGTAGTATTCCTCCACGGTTTTGTTTCCTTGCACAAGGGAGTGCAATTTTCTGTTGAGCTCTCGGCTATAATGTGATGGAACATACTTCTTCCTCATAAGCGCTTTCATTTGCTTCCAAGTTTGAATATGTGGTTCGTCATCTTCACGTCTAGATCTCATTACCTTATCCCACCACAAACTTGCATAATCCTTGAGGTGCATGAAGGCTAGGCGATACCTCTTATGTTCGGGATAGCTATTACCTTCAAAGAAGTGTTCAAGCTCTCGAACCCAATCAAAATAAGCTTCTGGATCTGCTTTACCATGGAAAGTAGGCAATGTTAGTTTAACTCCACTAATTGACAAATCAGATTTCTTACCATCTTTAGGAGAATCCATGAACTCCTCATTCTCATCATCACTAGGTTCGGCTTCTTCATGTTTATTCTGTCGGGAAGTAGAACCTTTTTTTTGTGAAGGAAAAATGGTTAAATTATCAATCTTTAGATTGAGTTTTCGGATCATGTCAAATAGAACATCATTAACATATTTTTGATCCGTTTGGGGTTGTCCTTGAGGTGTTTTATCATCTCCCTCCATTGTTCCTGCAAGTTGGTAAAAACAACAAAAGATAGCAAAATAAAAACCTCTCGGGTTCTCACTTTTGGTGAGTAATACTCTCCTCTCTAGTGTAATGGCTTTTCTCGTGTATACCCTATCTAAATACTCTCAATGAATCTCTCAAACTAATTGAAGCTTACTGTTTGTCGATTTTAAGAACAAGTCTCAACCAATTAGTTCAAACAAATCAATTCACAAAAGCAAAACCAAAGAAATTTGAAAAGAAAAATTCACGTCACAAGAAGATTTTAAGATCACGTATGGAGTATAAACAGATTAACTTCAGAAAGCTACGAATTCAGAAACTAGAGAAGATAACAAGAAGATGTGTTTTTGAATCACTCAATTCCGATTAAAAATGAGAAAGTTATGAAGGTTTGAAGTTATAGTATATAGAAACTCTCTGCCGAGTTTCGGACGGTAGAACAAAGGTTCGGACGGCCCTAAAGTGGCGTCCAAAACTTTGTTAAAAAAATTTCAAATCTCTGTCGAGGATCGGACGGTAGTTTCGGACGGGTCAGGGGTCCGAAAGTGGCGTCCGAAATTTTGTGAAAATTTGTGACTTCTCTGTCGAGGTTCGGACGGTAATTTCGGACGGGTAAGGGGTCCGAAAATGGCGTCCGAAATTTTGTGAAAATTTGTGACTTCTCTGTCGCGGTTCGGACGGTAGTTTCGGACGGGTAAGGGGTCCGAAAGTGGCGTCCGAAACTATAAAATTAAATACGAAAAAAAAATAAAAATTTTTTTGTTTTTTTTTGTTTTTCACTTTAGACCAAATGCCTTTGGGCTGATTTTTACTTGGTCTTTTTTTTTTTTTTTGTAATGGCCTTTTTTTTGTTTTTTTTTTTTTTTGTAATGGCCTTTTTTTTTTTTGACAAAAAGCTTAACTAGGGTTTTTGAGGTTGTTGATAAACCCTAAATTTTCAACCACTTCAATGTATCAAGAAGTCAACAAAATTTCGGATTTTGAAGATACCACTTTTACCAAAGATTCAAGAAATATCACAAAGAGCAAGAATATGTCTTCAAGATTCAATCTTGAGGAATGATGAGAATGAGCCCGTGTTCATGTCCAAGGTGTTAAGTCAATTCTTTATCCTGAAAGTTTCTGTCACATTTTGGTTTTCTTGACATAACTCTTTCGATATAACTCGAAATTGCACCATTCAAGAAGCCCTAGAACGATAAGAGATAGAGCTACAACTTTCGTGTTTTACGTATTTCAAGATTCAAATTTGAGCACTTTCGGATTTCCAAGAAAATCAAGATTTTCAAGAAAGTGGTCAAGAACTCGTCTTTTTGAGATGGTGAAAAAGTTTGATCGAAACACACTTTAATGGCAATAGAATGATGAAGATAACACAAAAGAAAGATCAAGAAAAGGATAAGAAACAAGGAAGTTATGAAATTTTGAATAAGAAACCCTAATTTCACAAACCCTAGTTTGACAAACCCTAATTTTTTGGACGTGATTTCAGCAAGAATGACTCAAGAATTCCACACTATGATGATGAACAAAAACAATGCAGAATTATGAAGAAAAACAGCAGCAAAACACGACACAAAACAGCAAGAACAACACAACAAAAAAATCGCAAAAATCCGAGCAAGATGAACTCGAATTGGACAGATTTTTAGCAAACAAATTGCATGCGATTTTGACGTAATTTAAAAGCTGAACTATGACCACCTTGGACAGCAATAAAGACACGAAAACAGCAACAAAAAGACACTACAAAAACTGCAGAAATTGACGCAACAAAACAGCAAGAAGGACGCCAAAAGAAGGACAAGATCCGAGAAGAGAAAAACAAGAACAAGACTCAAATAAAAAGATTAATTACCGAATTTGATGAACAACCTGGATTGCTTTGATACCAATTGATATGAATGGAGTAGGAGGAAGTTCCAATCCACACGAATTTTTCACAATACTTGAGATCGTTGTGCACCAAATTCAATCACGACAAGAACAAATTGGCGGAAAAAGAAAGTATGAAACGCAAAGGCAAGATTAAAGTTAACCTAACCCCAACGTTAACACAAATTGATTCAGTTTAACAATTGTAAATCAATAAATTAAACCTATCAGTTTGGCCGGTTCTATAAATCTAGAACTTGTAAGCTTTACCTAAAGTTCCTCACTTAAGGTTTGGCGGGTCTTATGAATTATTTAAGAATAACTCACGTTGATGATGTCGAATTTAATTTAGCAAAGCCAAAATTCTTTCAATTCAACATGATAAAAAACGTTACATAGCTTCTCCTTTTATAGGGAGTAGATTCGGCTTTTCTAAAAGGAAAAGGAAATAAAACCCTAGAAGTTGTAAATTACAACTTGACTTCTAAGCTAACTAACTTTCCAAATTGGAATTGGAAACTAACAACTAACAAACTAATAAGCTAATCCTTTTCCAAAAAGGATTAGGGCAAACGGTTATTCCAAAGGTGGCCAAACACGATTTGGCTACCTTTGTTTCCTAAACTATGAAGTAGCAAAACTCAATTTGACTTCTTAAGTTTCCTAAACGTTTACTTGCCATTATCATGCAAGATAATTGGATCAAGTAATTTACTTAGCCCATAATTAAAAACACAAAGACTTAAGCCCATAATTAAATGTTTTAATGGACTTAATTATTAAAACAACATAAATAAATCCTATGAATTAAATAGATAATGGCGTGATCCATTAATGACAAAGCCCAAGCACGCCATCTTGGTCTTCAATGTAGTCCATGAAATTCGAGATGAAAATTCGGCCAGAATCCCGTCATCAACTTTGCAAGGCACTTTCAACGGTGATAACCTCAGAATCTTGAAAAAACGTAAAACACGAAAGTTGTAGCTCTATCTCTTATCGTTCCAGGGCTTCTTGAATGGTGCAATTTCGAGTTATATCGAAAGAGTTATGTCAAGAATACCAAAATGTGACAGAAACTTTCAGGATGAAGAATTGACTTAACACCTTGGACATGAACACGGGCTCATTCTCATCAGCAAGTGTTAGTCGTTTCTCAGAGATTCTTCTCAGTGATTAACAAGAAATTTCCTTTCTTTGAAGTCCATTTGTTTCCTCATAATTATTTACAAGGAATTCACTTCGGTACTTTTGCAAAAGCTAGTCGTTTTTTCTCGGAGATTTTTCTCGGAGATTATTAATTCAAGGATTTGCTTTCCTGAAATTTCTTTGTTTCCTCATAATTTCTCACAAGGATTTCACTTCGGGAATTCTGCATAGTTGTTTTTTAGATTTTCACAGAGGTCTTTTCTCCGGAATTGCCATAACAACAGCAAGAAACTTTATTGAAGTAAGAATCAACTTATTACATCATAAGAAATGAATTCTCTACTAATAATACTTCCTCAGATTCTGAAAATTTCAAGTCCTTGGGATTGATTTCCCATCCATTCTTGACAATGTGCAATAACCTTTGGAACAGATATCCACCACTTTGTAAGGGCCTTCCCATTGGGGGTCTAACTTCCTTGTTTTTCCGACCCGACTTGCTTCCACTTTTCTTAAGACAAGGTCACCAGTTCGGAAAAATTGATTCTTCACTCTTCGGTTATAATACTGAGCTACCTCTTGCTTATACTTATCATCTTTCAGCTGTGAACATATCCTTCTTTCTTCCAAAGCATCCAGGTTTTCCCGATATGACCATAAAACCATCGGTAGCTGTTCAACCCAGTTTCCACTAGCTCGTCCTAATCGTGTTTTTAGCCACTGCATTAATATACGATTAGTCACCTCTGCTTGCCCATTTGTCTGGGGATGAGCTACCGATGTGAAGTTTTGTTTAATCCCAAGAGGCAGATGCCAAGACTTGAATGGCTCCTCGGCAAACTGCCTTCCGTTGTCTGAAATTATGACTCCTGGAATTCCATATCTACAGACAATATTCTTCGAAAAAAACTTTATCACATTCTTCCTGGAGATAACGGCTAAGGGTTCTGCCTCCACCCATTTAGTGGCATAATCTACTGCCACTATGAGAAACTTTACCCGACCTGCCCTTCAGGAAAAAGACCGAGCAGATCTGTTTCCCATTGATAAAAGGGCCAAACAGAAATAGTCGAGTTAAGTGGTACTGAGGACTGTGTGTTGTCACAGCAAACTTCTGGCATCTCTCGCAAGTCCTTACTATTTGAGCTGCGTCTTCATACATAGTTGGCCAAAAATACCCGAGGAGGGTAGCTTTTTTAGCCAGCATTCGAGATCCAACATGGGAGCCACAGATACCTTCACTATTTCCCAAAACAAATAATGAGCTTGTTCCGAATCTACGCATCGCAATAAGGGTTTTAGGTACCCTTTTTTTATATAGAATTCCATATTTGAGAAAATACTGAGGTGCACGCATACGAATCTGCCGAGCTGCAGCTTTGTCTTCGGGAAGAGTTCCCGTCATCAAGAACTTTGATATAGGGGTCATCCAATTTTCTGAATCCGCTATATCCATTACTTCTGCGACCATTATGCTCATATTCGGAAGTGTTTCCACGAACACATGTTTGTTCAGATGTGCTGAGGTAGAAGAAGCAAACTTACTCAAAGCGTCTGTTCTTATATTTTGCGACCTCGGAATCTTACTAATATCAAACTTTTCAAACTTTTCTACGATCTTGCGAATGAGCTCTGCATATCTTTTCATCGTAGCATCTTTGATGGCATACCTTCCAGAGACTTGTTCAACCACAAGTTGGGAATCACTGTAGGCCTCTATCCGACGTGCATCCACTAATAAGGCCAATTTCAGACCTGTTATGAGCGCCTCGTATTCTGCTTCGTTGTTGGAAGTAGGAAATTCAAATTTCAATGCGTAAGTTAACTCATTGTTTTCGGGGCTAATTTGTACCAGCCCCGCTCTTGATCCTTCTCCTACTGCAGCTCCATCAACTAATAGTTACTATCCTCCTACATCATCTCGCTCGGCCTTATTTGGTTCTAAAATCGAGCTTCCTTCTTCCTTCCGAGGCATCTCAGCAATGAAATCAGCTAATGCCTGACCTTTGATTGCTGTTCGGGGTTTGAAAGTAATGTCATACTCCCCGAGCTCAATGACCCACTTGGATAGCCGCCCAGATGCCTCAGGTCGGTACAATACCTGACGGAGGGGTTGATCAGTCAGAACGTAAATCGGATGTGCTTGGAAATGCGGTCTCAATGTCCGAGCTGCAAAAACCAGAGATAACACCAACTTCTTGATTTCTGAATATCTTTGCTCAGCCCCTTGTAAAGCTTTGCTTACAAAATATACAGGCTTCTGGACACCTTTATCTTCTCGGACCAACACCGCACTTACTGCATGTTCTGCGACCGCTAGATATAAAAACAAGATTTCTCCTTCTGCGGGGACAGATAGAGTAGAAAGTTGCTTCAAATGCTCCTTTAGAGATTCAAAATGTTTCTGGCAGTTCTCATTCCATTTGAAGTCCTTTGCTGACTTTAGGAGTTTGAAAAAGGGTAAACCTCTTTCGGTTGCTCGGGACAAAAACCTGTTCAGGGCTGCCATGCATTCAGTTAACTTCTGCACTTCTTTAACATTTCTAGGAGGTTCCATGGAAATTATGGTTTTCAGCTTCTTAGGGTTGGCTTCAATTCCTCTCTTCGATACCATGAAACCCAAAAACTTTCCCGAGCTCACACCAAATACACACTTCTCGAGATTTAGTTTTAAGCCGACCTCCCGTAATGTCAGAAAAGTCTCTTTGAGGTCATCTAACATCTCTATCTCCAGCCTACTTTTGATTTCTATATCATCAATATAGACTTCCAAATTTCTCCCGATCTGCCCCTTGAAGATCTGATTCACCAAACGTTGGTATATAGCCCCAGCATTTTTCAAACCGAATAATAGAACGTTCCTCGGTCTGTGACGAAAGCAGTCTTTTCCGCATCAGCTGGGTTCATCAGGATCTGGTGGTAACCTTTGTAAGCATCAAGGAAGCATAACATTTCAAACCCCACTATAGCACTCACAATTTGATCTATGGAAGGTAGAGGATAACAGTCCTTCGGACATACTCGGTTCAAGTCTGTGAAGTCAATACACATTCTCCATCATCCGTCTACTTTCTTCACCATTACTGGATTAGCAATCCAGGTCGGATATTTGACCTCCCCCAAAATCCCGACCTGCAACAATTTTTCTACTTCCTTTTGGATGACCAGCCTTCACTCATGTGCAAAATTCCTCTTTTTATGCTGAACCGGCTTAACATCAATCTGAATCTTTAACGAATGTGTGATGAGATCTGGTGATACACCTCCCATATCCCCCGGACTCCATGGAAACACATCTTTAAATTCGATCAGAAGTTCGACAAGACGCCCTTGAACATGAGTAGACATAGTTCTACCAATCTGGATAGTCCTTCCAGGCCTCCGCTTGTCTAAAGGTATCTTCTGTATCTCATCTTTCCCAAAATCATAATTCACACTCTTTGTTGGATCCCCTTCTTTCATTTTCAGAGGGCCTAGGATTCCTGTGCTTCCTTCTATATAGTTTACCCGAGCTCCTCAAATTTTTCCCCGCATAGCAACCATGTAACATTGCCGAGCTACATCTTGGTCTCCTCTGATCACTGCTACTATAGGGAACTTCATCACCAAATGGTAAGGAGACCATATAGCTTTCAACTTCACCATGGTAGGACGACCTATGATAACATTATAAGGAGAGGGCGATTTAAGAACCGCAAAACCCGAGTACACAATCTTCCACCTCGGGTATTCTTCGATCGTTACAGGCAAAGTCACAATTCCCAGCGTTTGAACAGATTCTCCAGAAAAACTGACCAACGGAGTTGGGCTCCTTGGAGATATTTAGGATCAACCTCCAGTTGCTCGAATGCATCATTATATAAGATATCGACTGAACTTCCATCATCCACGTAGACTCGAAGTACCAGCTTATTAGCGATGTTGGATTTGATGATCAAAGCGTCTGAATGCGGGAATTTGGTGGGTACAACATCTTCATCTGAGAACGTGATAGTCTCTGAGGGCTTAAACCTTTTCCCGATCGGTTTCTGGGCAGGTACTTTTCGGCATCTATTCTTCCGAACTGAGTTGCTTTCACCACCTTCCAATCCTCCAAGGATGGCATGAACTTCCCCTGCAATATCCTGAGCAGGAGGATCATGGTTGAACCGCGGTCTCTTGTCATCAGCTCAGTAATTTCTACCGTAATTCGTCCTCTGGAGAGATCGTCTTTCTGCTGACTTTCCCCTTCAAGCAATCTTGTAAGTGGTTTTGACAAACTCCTGCAAGTAACCTTCTCGGATACAGTCCTCGATCTCCCTTTTGAGGTCGGAGCAATCTTCTGTGTCATGCCCCTGCTTCTGGTGAAAACTACAGAACAGATCTTGGTTCCATTTATGGTTTGGAGCCTTCATCTTTTGAGGAGACTTCAGGATTCCTTTCTTCCCCACGATTGCTAGTATTTCTGTCCGGGTTTTGTTGATTGGAGTAGTTATCTGGTCTCGAATTGTCAGGTCAGCTGTTCTGTGTGGGAGATTAAGGCGTTCAAAAACCCGAGCTCGTCTATCTGCAGCTCCGCTCTTTTTCACCTCATCTCGAGCCTTAATGCCATGCTTCTTGTTATCCTTTTTCTTTTGGATGGCCTCTTCGCCCTTTGTATACTTCTCTGCTCGGTTCATCAACTGCTCCATGTCAGTCGGTGGATCAGTAGCCATTTTGACATAGAAACGCCCGGGACGCAACCCGTTAAGAAACGCCCCCACTAACACATTCTCCGAGCAGTTCTTCACTTGCAAACTTTCATCATTAAACCTGTTTATATATCCCCTCAGGGATTCATTCTCTCCTTGTCGAAGGTTTAACAATTCAGCTGTGGACTTATCAAATTTATTTCGCTGTAAGAAGCAGTTAAAAAATAAATCGCATAGCTGGGAAAAAGAGTCTATGCTCTTGGGCCTCAAACCCTCATAACACAAGCGGGCCTTTCCTTCCAAGGTAGTCGAAAAAGCTTGGCACTTTGTCTCTTCGGGTGCTTTCAGAAAGTCCATTGTTGATTCAAACCTATGGATATGATCATTAGGATCCGTATCTCCCATGTAAGCCTGTAGTTACGGCAACTTGAAACGAGGAGGCAAGGGAAAATCAGTGATATCCTTTGACAATGGGCTATCCCTTCGGGGTCTCCTGGTTCAGGGATTCCTACCCTCATCTCAGTTTGTCTGATCTCTACCACCAGGTCGGGCAAAATCCTGTGTCTCAGACTTCTCTTCATTTTCTCCATCAGACTCACTTTGAATTACCAGGGGTGCTTTTCCCCGATTCTTCTGTTGATCTTCCTTCTTCTTCCATGTCTCCTTAACCATGGCCTCCATCTGATCATAGTGTTCTGTGAATATCCTCATCATTTCTGGAGTGATTCAATTATCCCCTTGTTGTGACTTCTCTGGGTCTTTTTGATGAGAAGGAGATGATTGCCTCTCCTCCTCTCTCCGACTCGTCTGACCCGTCACTCTTATCGACCTTGTGTTCGCCATCACCGTTCTGCAGTGTGAACCTTTTGATCTGAATCCCCATAGACGGCGCCAATTATCGTAACTCAAATATTCGCCTCGAGAAAAGTTCAGACCGAGCTGAATAAATCTGAGCTCCAAGCAATGAATTTGTGTTTATCTGCAAAACAGAATGATGTTAGAGTAAAATCCCGAGATGGTCCCCGGGGATTCTACTCCGATGCCAAAGTCAATAGTTGTTGTTGTAATCATCCTCTATTGTTTAAAAACATATCAATATATAAAAACTCAAAATAATGTTACCGTTACTTCTTACTTTGATGCTCCTTATTATTTGGAAATTGGTTGACATCAAATCTTTGACTAATTCCTTATATTCGAATTAAGTCTGAATATTGCTATATTATTAGGTAACTATTGTTAATTGAAAGGGAAATTAGATACGAGAGTAATTAAACTATTTGAATAGTATACTAAATAAAGATAAATAATAAATGACCACTATTTCTTGTTACTGTTTTAATTAGGTGACTTATCTATCAAAAGTGGCACACTAACAACTACTCCGTTAAATTCAACCATCATCTTTTATTGTTTCGTTAAATTTCTATATTTTTTATTCTTGTTACAGTAATAATGTTCTTACAAATTAAATGAGGGTCATTAATCAATAGAGTTTTGAAAAAAAAAAGTGTTGAATCAATTCACAAAACCACAAGATTAAACTTAATTACGAACAGAAATATATGATATTCTATTAATGAAAGAAAGAAAACCATAGTACTAATTATGGCTCATTTGGGTAAAACTAATGGTTTAATTGAGTTAGGTAGGGAGAATCCTATTTATGTGATGAACAGATTACACAACAATAATGACGAAATCTTTGCTTCATTATATGGGGTCAGCTAATGACCAGGTTAGATAAAAGAATTTTAATAGTACTAGTATAGTAGAACCTTGCCCTGAACGGTTGGCTATTTGACTTGTATATTTATATCCAATCATACATATGTAAACATACACAACATATATATAATATTTATAAGTCAATCTTGCAATATATATGTAATATTTTTTAGAGTTTTTTTATTCTTGAAATTGAAAATACACACATATATATTATTGAGAGAACCCTCAATTACATGGCGCTGATGACCTCTCAATGTATCCTTCTAAACAGATTTTGTGCTACATCATTTTATTATTATTTAATTTAACTTGTCTATTTTGTATCTCTGTCTACTTTACTCTTCCTGCTGAATCTTTCTCAACAATATTCAAAGCGAAAACTGGTGGTATGGATCTAGTGAAAAATGGGTTTTCGGTTCTATGTCATCAGAATTGTGTCTTATGGGAGGACCAAAAATTTGTTGATGACATACTGAAAAAGTAAAATGTTTTTGTTTGCTAATCTCTTTTACCAATATAAGAAAGGCATTTTTCTCAAAAATCGAGTCTTTGGTATGAATTCTTCTTAGTTTTCTCTCATTGCTGATAAATCCAAAAATAAGAATAGAAATGCAAATGTGAATAGAGGGATCCAAAAGCAACAAAACCGATTAAAAGTTTGATCAACACCAAAGAAAACACAAAACCCATAATTCAGAAATATTTAAAAAAAACGCATTGACAATACCTGGAAAGTTAAAGTTAAAGAGAGTGGAGAAGATAGCTGCTCAAATTCAAATATAGTCACAATCTTGTCAAATTAAAGCCTACAAAATCCCAAAATTTATGTTGTTGATGATAAAGTTTGATTATGAAATTTTTGCAAGACATGACTACAAAGAATACATTTATACATCCTTAACCAAAACAGTCATTTTTAGTTTGTTTTAACATATCTAAACTATTTTCTTTTCATAAACCATAACTTCCTAAGCAACTAATGCTAAAAACTCCAATGACAGCATAAATTTGCTGACGCAAAATTTTTGAGACAGAATTTAGCAGAGCACAAACAACATAGAATCTTAGTTAAACATCCCACCTCCACCCATACCCTTAATATATCAACTTAAAGATTCAACTTGCATCACTTACGAATTCATATAACAACATTAAAAACATATAAAAGCTTCCAATAGCATGGCATAGATAGCAAGACACGATGCGCTGTTTAGCACCCTATATCCCACATTGTGTTGTTGGTGTGGTTCTTTTTCTCCCTATAAGCAATACAACATTTGCTCTTTGCAGAGTTACCACACATCATAGGAAAAAAATAGATCCTTTATAGCATCACTTATACACATTTAGCAACCTCAGCTTTGATCTCCACAATATACAACTTTGCTATCAACAAGAACTTTGCCTGGTTAAGGGGAGAAATTTAAGGAAGATTACATTATTTTAGCCCACAAGAAGTTAAAATGAAGCAATCGCAACACCAATTTTTCACTACATGCACAAGCAATAGATTAAATAAAAGAATTATCCAGTGACCTATACACAAGAATCAAGATAATTCAACTCTCCAATGTTAATTCACCATTTGAAGGTAAAGCATGAAAAAGACACTTGTGTGAATTTGTTTAAATCTCCAAAAAAATAATCAAAACCATCAAATCTCAATAACTCTAGGACCAATATGTTTCATACTAATTTGAATTTGGACTACTATCAATAGTCACCATATGGTATATGGAATGTATGCAAATTGTATTATAGCAACAACTGGTTTCTCTTCAATAAACATAAATTATTTCAAGCATCAGAATAGGTATGAAAAGAATATACAACCATGATCAGTTATCAGAACAAGAAGCAAGTAAGCAGATTAAAATTTGTATACAAGATTGGATTAATCTACGAACAATGTCAACAAAAGGCTCCAAAATTTCAGGCCTTTTTGAATTAAAAATATATTAGAAAAAGTTCATTAAGTTGTTTACTCTAGCTAGTGTAAGTTAAATAGAGAGAGGTGGCATTTTCATATGACTGCCCAACAGCCTAAAATGAAATTTAACACTAACAATTGGTTATTGATAGCTTAAAGTCGTATCAGCTGAATTTTACCCTAAACACTAATGCAGTAGCGATGAGTGGGGATCGTATCCACAGGGAAGGGTTGGTATTCTTTGAATTCAATATTCGCTCACAGAATGTCGCGAAAGAACTAAAACTAAACACTAACTAGTAAAGGATCAAATGCAACAAATAAAGTGTAAAAACAAGAAGAGAGTGGATGCTCTAGAGTATTTCCACCAGTTGAATGCACATTAGACCATGATTGCAATGCTCTTGACACACAAGTAAAACAATGAGGAGATCTTTATTGCCCAGGAGGCTAGCTAACACTTAGCATGGCGACCACAGTGTTTTCTATACTCTTTAACATTCCACTTTTCCCATGGCAAGGCCTAAGTAGAATGGATTCAACCCGCAATGCCTCAACTCTCCAAAGTTAGCAAGTCTAACATGCAATTCCTAGGAACTCCCATGGCGAGGCCCGACCTAGGTATGAATGCCTTCGTTGCTATCCAGAGAGTTTCTTTAACACTTTTTCCTAAAGTTTCATTCCATCGAAGTTTCCCATGGCGAGGCCTAAATCTCAGTAATGAATTGATCGGCTAAGACAAGTGTAAAGACTCAGGAAATCACTTTCAAGTTCCCATCTCACGTAATTCTCACAGATATTGGTAAAATCTCACTTCAACTCAGCATGGCGCCACAATCAAAGTTCAATTCATTCAATAAAAGTGTGAATTCATGAAACTTAATAAGATTCAATCATTAAAATCACATATGATTTCATCCTTAAGAATTATGTCAATTGCATAGCTTTGCATAGTCTAATTATACATTTAACCGGTTGAAACTCTAGAACATGAAAGATCTAACCATAGAACTCCATTACCAATTCACGATCAACAATTTGGAACTTGAAACAATTCATTTTCATTAAATGGAAAGAGTTTACCCATTGAATTCTTCCAAGAGCTTCCTTAATTGATATGAGTATTACAATGATCGGAGCCAATCTTTGATCGGAACAGAAAATGGAGCTCAAAAGCTAGAGAGAGAAACTAGAGAGAGAAAGTAGATCTTCAAATGAATTCCCGTTCTCTAGCTCTCAAAAGTTTGTTACAAAATGTAAAATCTAACTAATGGATGAAAAATAGTCTCTCCCCCCGGGATCTCTTTAGCTACATCTCCCATATATAGAGAGGTAGAAAATGTAACTAATACGCTAACTAAAAGTATCTAAAGATATTACAAAAGTGTCCTCCAAAGAAATGACTAAAATCAGCTCAAGTGTAGAAAATTCGACTTTGAAGAAATGCCCAGCATTCCAGCGCCTTCAAGCCATTGCAAATCACGCCTTCGCTCGTCCTTGTCATCTGAAGCGCGCCTTCAAGCTTCCGCTACGCACGCCTTCATCGCCCGGACGTCCAGCTGAAGAATCAGACCAAATTCACGCCTTCAAGCCTAGAGTTTCCACGCCTTCAGCTTCACCGCGAACCTCCTTGCAGTCCAGTTTTTGCGAATTCACGCCTTCTCACCTTGAAACTTCACGCCTTCAGCTGTCTTGCTGAACTCCTGAAATCAGAAGTTCCATACTTAGCCATTTTTCTGGAAACTCAAGAACACAACCCAAAACTGCACACAACTTCCAACCTAAATCTGATCATGATACACCGTGAATTAGGGAAAACTTAAAACACGAAAGTTGTAACCCTTTGTCTTAGCTTTCTACAGACGTTTGAAACACCCAATTCGGAGCTAAGACGAAAGAGTTATGACCCAACTAATAAAGTGTGACAAAGCTGAAATTTCATGCAGCAAAACTTCCAACACTTAGCTTTCTACAGACGTGGGCAAGTTTTTTTCTCTTCAAGAATGGCTTACGACATGTCGTAAGCCATTTTTTCCTTTCTTATTTGGTGAACATTGTGATGTGAATAGTCGGTTCAAGTGATGTATTCAGCTAGGTGGGTACATGTGTGTGGCAAAGTGTGGCAAATGAGTGAAGTGACAGCAAGAACGTGCTAGTGTGATGGTGGTGCATGAGACGTGTGTTGTGAGTTTTTGGCAAGATGAGTGCAAGGTGTGTTGGCAGAATTGTGCAAATGGTGTGCAAGTGTCGTGCCAAAGTGTGTGAGTAATCTGCCAAGAGTGGCATGGCAAAGTGAGGTGCCAAGTGTATTGTGGAAGTGTTTGTGCCAAAGTGATCGAGTGGTGTGCAAAGGTGCCAATGTTGCAAAAGTAATGTGTAGAAATGAATAAACGTGCCATGCACAAACTGTGTGAATGTGGTACTAATATGCATATAGTTCGTGTGTTATGAATGCTTGGTAGGATGAATGCATAAGTGTGGCAAAATATGGCCAAGTGTTTGGCAAGGTATATGTGCCAAGTTGGCAAGGCTTGGCAAGGGTGATTGGCAAGTCTTGGCACATTGGTTTGGCAAAGCTTGGCAAGGTCTTGGCAACGTTGGCTTGGCAAGTCTTGGCATGTTGGTTTGGCAAAGCTTGGCAAAGTATGTCAAGGTTGGCAAGGTGTTGGCAAAGTGTTGGCAAGGTTGGCAAGGTGTTGGCAAGGCTTGGCAATGTTTGGCAAAGTTGTTGTGCCCGACGAGCTCGTGCAAGGATGGCATGCCAAACGATACAATGCAAGACCATGTGTGACTTAGTGTTCATTCCAGCACCAAGCTCCACTTCCATGACATATTCATGTGTCTTAGCCTCTGAATTAGACCTAGTGGTAAACATAAAAGTTCTGGTTAATCCTCTTGGCTTTCCAATGGTTCAAGAATCACCTTAATTGGAGGTCTATAGCTCAAGGTATTAACAATCTACCAAACTGTGGCAATATGAATTCTATAACTAAATCCTGAAGTAGCAATCATAAAAATGCTTTCGTTTCTTATATTTGCACACAGAATTTGACGATAGTTAAAACACAAGAAATGTAGTGCACCCAAAGGGCTTTCCAGAACATGCAAGATCGCATCATTCGGACAAGAATTGAAAGAGTTATACTCAAAACAAGTTGCACCAACATTCTACGAAAACCCTAATTTGGCCAAAATTGCACTTTAAGTTTCTTGATTCTCAACCTCTGCACACATATCTTTATTTTCCATCATTTTTAACCATTTTGCACCATTTCACACTATCAACTAGCACACCACGAATAAACATAAAACAGTACAAATTACCACACACTTTGCACCAAACACAAGACAAAAGCCAAAAGATTTAACACAAATTAGTTGGTATAAAACCAACTCATCAAATTCCCCCACACTTGAACTTTTGCTTGTCCTCAAGCAAAGACACAAAATATCATTTAAACTCAATCACAACAACATGCCACACACACACCATGCTTTGAACTCTTGATAGAAACAACTTTCCTTTCCATTTCAACTTAATTCACACTAACTTGCTTCTAAGCAAATTGTACACTCAAAACTCATTTTCATCACCCGTATCTAACATATTGTTCATCCATCCACAATGGCCACATCCTAGTTCATCAAAACATTTTTTCACACAATAATTCATTCCAAGGTTTCTGGCACCAAGCCTTCAGATTTCAGCACAAATTATCAACTAAGGCACAATGAATAAAGACCAACATGCCACGCGTGCAAGTGTGTGCTGAGGAACATGCACTTCATCTATTCCCTTGCTATACACCATCTAGTTGTCTCACTCATTAAATACAAGCCCATCCCCTTAGCCACTCTCATGAACATGCAGTCACAAGATCCATGGTATCCTATGCGCACACAGTTCTATGGGACATTGCCCTTATTAAGAACATTAGTGCATTTGTGATACTCATTGGTACCATTTGCCAGGGTATTTTGGCTGTTTTTTCCCTTTAATCATTTGCCAGGTTCTTGTGGCTTTTTCCTTTCCAGATGCCAAAAGGCTTTTTCTTCCATGTCTTCTCTTATGCATGCACATGTTCATAAGAGTTTCAAGTTGATTAACATGCACGAACTCTGGAAACATCCAGACAAATGCATAGCAAGAAGAGTAAGCTTCCATACACATACCTCCTGTGTCATTTAGTTTTGCATGGCATATCTATCTTACCTTAACATCGGGCTTTAGCCAGCAAAATGTACCAATTTTCTCAAACTTAGTACCAGGAAACAAAAATTTTCACATGCAAACTCAAAAAGATTTAAGTGATGAACTTGAATTAAGCCATAGTGAACTAAGAACAAAGTTTCAAATACATGTGTGATATTAACTTTATAGTCCACACACTCAAACTTTTGTCACCCTCCTCAACACACACCAACACTAACACCATATTCCATTGACACACAACACAACTCGTGCTCACCAAAGCCATCACTTATTCACAAAGTTCAAAAATTTCACCAAAAACATTCAAAATGAAAATTTGCACAAAATTTGCACAAAAAATGAAAAACACAACATATACCAAGTATACTATGCAAAAACTCAAAATAACACAGCAAAACTTAAAAGTAACATACTTTGCATCACATAGCACAAAAGAAATTTCCATAACAAAAAGTAAGCATATCAGGTCCAAAAGACACAAATCATAGCAAACATTCCCTCCCCCACACTTAAAACTTACATTGTCCTCAATGTAAAGTAAAGATAGGTTTAGGAACCCCCTGGTATTGATATATCATGAAATCCAATGCTTGCTTGGTATAGTGTCCTTGTTTGAAGTTCTTTATTGCATGAAGAAATCCCTGCACATGGTGAAACAAAGCTTATTACAAATTGCTCACCCAAGTACACTACATGTTGGTGGCAAAGTAGACATGATATGGAAGCATGCAAGCAAAGTGTCGCACCATGATTAAGAACCGCGGTGGTGTAAAATTTTACAACTAAGAACACTAAATGGCACATGCACAATCATGCTTGAAAAGTAAGACAAAAGGATTATATGCATTGCGGGAGTGGTTCATGACTCCACTCCCCCACACTTAGCCTCTTGTGAGCATGGCCAATTTCCCTCGCAACTTCCTTCAGGGATGCCTACATCATGAGTGGCCTTGGTGAGTATAAGCAAAGATGCAAACTAACAAAACTCGTAGAAACCAAAAATTAAAGAAAAAGTAAAAGATCAAGAAGAAGTTCTGGGTTTTGAAGTCTCCATCTAGACTTTATTCATGTAACTTTCTTCTTCAAGAATCGGAATAACCGTCTCTGTACCAGAAAAATGATATTTCAACAATAATCATTATCCTCCTGCATGGCACTTGTAAAATAGTGGCAAAGAGGTGCTTGAGCTCATGCATATGGGAAGCAATCTCTACAAATTTAACTTTGAACCACTGAGGCTCCCCCATTATAGGCACCTCTTTTACTTCTTCTTCCATTGGAAACACATCATTTACTTCTCCCACCACACTAACCATTTCAATCCTGTAAGGCTCAACCAAGGGTCCTATATCCATGGTCTCAACAAAACCATCAGTAAATTCAAAACCACCAGTAAGTTCAAAAATGAATGTCTCAAACTCACAGTCATTCAAAATGTTAACATCTTTAGCAGCTAGACTAATGTCGACATTTTCATTAGCAAGTTCAACATTATCTCGATTCATGATATCACAATGTTCATCAAGATATGACTCTATGCAATTTATCAAGTCATCAAGAAAAGTTACATTCAGAGAATAACAATCAGCATCATCAAGTATAGCATGGCACTCATTGTCATTGTCATTCAAAATGTTAACATTTTTATCATCAAAACTAACATTGGGAAATTCCTGAGGCTTTTCTTTCTCAACAACACAATAAGCATTATCATCAACTAACAAGAGTATCTCACTTTGCTCTTCTTGTGAGTCACCATTTAGACACTTAGATTCATTGACCATTTCAAAAATTGGTGCCTCAACCAGAGTTTCAAACAATGTGTTAACACTCTCATCAACAAATGAAACATTTTCTTCCTTTAGAAAATCACATTGATCTTAAAGAAGTGACTCTATGCAATTCACAAAGCTATCAAGAGGAAAAACATCTAAAGCAAGGCAATCAACATCATTTGACTCATTGAATTCCATGAAATTCATGTACGACTCCACTGTAGACACATTTTCCAGCTAAGTAACATGGCAACTTAGAACACGAGAGTCATCACTATCAAGATCACTAAAGAAGCCATCATCTTCAATATCAAAGTGCACATATTCCTGCTCAAAAGAATCAGCAACAAAGCACTCATGTACACTATCCCCAAAACATGTAGACTCCTCCTCCCTTAGACACTTTAAGCCATAATCAACATTAGCATGCATATCAAAATGATTGTCCTCAGGAGTTGGTGTTCTAGTAAGCAAAGAGGTACCTTCTGAGTGATATTGAGCATCTAAAGTTGGTGTCTCAATTTGTTCCCATAGGTTGCTTATTAAAGCGTTGATTCGATCAAACCTTTCTTGTCGCCCTTGAAGCTCTTCTTCCAGTTGAGCGAACCTTGTTTCATTTCTACCAATTCTCTCCAAAACTTGAGACAACATGTTTTCCATTTTTGCCTCTTCTCTGAGATCACACTCATTGCTTTGTTGTTGGTAATACCATTGCCCTTCCTTTTGTAAGCCTCTGTCAAGGTTTTCCGTAAGTTGAGAAAACATGTCCTTCACAAGAAGCTCTTGTGTCCCAATGTGGTGTGAGTTGTTTCTTTGTGCTTGATCTTGCCATTGCCTTTCATATGGTGGTGGAGAGAAGTCCTCGTACCATCCAGACATGCTTGGGTACTTATGCAATACTCAATTATAGTGAACTCCAATGTCCCGCACTTGACACAAATACACCAAAGCAGACAACAAAACATGAAAACTACAAAATGCAACAAAAGTTACCAAAATGAAAAATACCAAGACTACTAAACTACACAAGAAAAGAAAACAGAGCAAATCAAAATTCAAGAAACCGTGCCTTCCCCGGCAACGGTGCCAAAAATTGATAGCTTAAAGTCGTATCAGCTCAATTTTACCCTAAACACTAATGCAGTAGCGATGAGTGGGGATCGTATCCACAGGGAAGGGTTGGTATTCTTTGAATTCAATATTCGCTCACAGAATGTCGCGAAAGAACTAAAACTAAACACTAACTAGTAAAGGGATCAAATGCAAAAAATAAAGTGTAAAAACAAGAAGAGAGTGGATGCTCTAGAGTATTTCCACCAGTTGAATGCACATTAGACCATGATTGCAATGCTCTTGACACACAAGTAAAACAATGAGGAGATCTTTATTGCCCAGGAGGCTAGCTAACACTTAACATGGCGACCACAGTTTTTTCTGTACTCCTTAACATTCCACTTTTCCCATGGCGAGGCCTAAGTAGAATGGATTCAACCCGCAATGCCTCAACTCTCCAAAGTTAGCAAGTCTAACATGCAATTCCTAGGAACTCCCATGGCGAGGCCCGACCTAGGTATGAATGCCTTCGTTGCTATCACAGAGAGTTTCTTTAACACTTTTTCCTAAAGTTTCATTCCATCGAAGTTTCCCATGGCGAGGCCTAAATCTCAATAATGAATTGATCGGCTACGACAAGTGTAAAGACTCAGAAAATCACTTTCAAGTTCCCATCTCACGCAATTCTCACAGATATTGGTAAAATCTCACTTCAACTCAGCATGGCGACCACAATCAAAGTTCAATTCATTCAATAAAAGTGTGAATTCATGAAACTTAACAAGATTCAATCATTAAAATCACATATGATTTCATCCTTAAGAATTATGTCAATTGCATAGCTTTGCATAGTCTAATTATACATTTAACCGGTTGAAACTCTAGAACATGAAAGATCTAACCATAGAACTCCATTACCAATTCACGATCAACAATTTGGAACTTGAAACAATTCATTTTCATTAAATGGAAAGAGTTTACCCATTGAATTCTTCCAAGAGCTTCCTTAATTGATATGAGTATTACAATGATCGGAGCCAATCTTTGATCGGAACAGAAAATGGAGCTCAAAAGCTAGAGAGAGAAACTAGAGAGAGAAAGTAGATCTTCAAATGAATTCCCGCTCTCCAGCTCTCAAAAGTTTGTTACAAAATGTAAAATCTAACTAATGGATGAAAAATAGTCTCCCCCCGGGATCTCTTTAGCTACATCTCCCATATATAGAGAGGTAGAAAATGTAACTAATACGCTAACTAAAAGTATCTAAAGATATTACAAAAGTGTCCTCCAAAGAAATGACTAAAATCAGCTCAAGTGTAGAAAATTCAACTTTGAAGAAATGCCCAGCATTCCAGCGCCTTCAAGCCATTGCAAATCATGCCTTCGCTCGTCCTTGTCATCTGAAGCGCGTCTTCAAGCTTCCACTACGCACGCCTTCATCGCCCGGACGTCTAGCTGAAGAATTAGACCAAATTCACGCCTTCAAGCCTGGAGTTTCCACGCCTTCAGCTTCACCACGAACCTCCTTGCAGTCCAGCTTTTGCGAATTCACGCCTTCTCACCTTGAAACTTCACGCCTTCAGCTGCCTTGCTGAACTCCTGAAATTAGAAGTTCCATACTTAGCCATTTTTCTGGAAACTCATGAACAGAACCCAAAACTGCACACAACTTCCAACCTAAATCTGATCATGATGCACTGTGAATTAGGGAAAACTTAAAACACGAAAATTGTAACCCTTTGTCATAGCTTTCTACAGCCGTTTGAAATATCCAATTCGGACCTAAGACGACAGAGTTATGACCCAACTAATAAAGTGTGACAAAGCTGAAATTTCATGGAGCAAAACTTCCAACACTTAGTCAATTTTTTTCAGCACACCATCATGTCGTAGGCTAAATATTTTTGTTTCAAAATTGGGCTACGACATGTCGTGGGCCAAAATCCTTCCTCCAAAATTTTGCCCACGACAAGTTTTTTTCTCTTCAAGAATGGCTTACGACATGTCATAAGCCATTTTTTCCTTTCTTATTTGGTGAACATTGTGATGTGAATAATCGGTTCAAGTGATGTATTTAGCTAGGTGAGTATTTGTGTGTGGCAAAGTGTGGCAAATGAGTGAAGTGATAGCAAGAACGTGCTAGTGTGATGGTGGTGCATGAGACGTGTGTTGTGAGTTTTTGGCAAGATAAGTGCAAGGTGTGTTGGCAGAATTGTGCAAATGGTGTGCAAGTGTCGTGCCAAAGTGCGTGAGTAATCTGCCAAGAGTTGCATGGCAAAGTGAGGTGCCAAGTGTATTGTGCAAGTGTTTATGACAAAGTGATCGAGTGGTGTGCCAAGGTGCCAATGTTGCAAAAGTAATGTGTAGAAATGAATAAACGTGCCATGCACAAACTGTGTGAATGTGGTACTAATATGCATATAGTTCGTGTGTTATGAATGCTTGGTAGGATGAATGCATAAGTGTGGCAAAATATGGCCAAGTGTTTGGCAAGGTTGATGTGCCAAGTTGGCAAGGCTTGGCAAGGGTGATTGGCAAGTCTTGGCACATTGGTTTGGCAAAGCTTGGCAAGGTCTTGGCAACGTTGGCTTGGCAAGTCTTGGCATGTTGGTTTGGCAAAGCTTGGCAAAGTATGTCAAGGTTGGCAAGGTGTTGGCAAAGTGTTGGCAAGGTTGGCAAGGTGTTGGCAAGGCTTGGCAATGTTTGGCAAAGTTGTTGTGCCCGACGAGCTCGTGCAAGGATGGCATGCCAAACGATACAATGCAAGACCATGTGTGACTTAGTGTTCATTCCAGCACCAAGCTCCACTTCTATGCCCGATTCATGTGTCTTAGCCTCTGAATTAGACCTAGTGGTAAACATAAAAGTTCTGGTTAATCCTCTTGGCTTTCCAATGGTTCAAGAATCACCTTAATTGGAGGTCTGTAGCTCAAGGTATTAACAATCTACCAAACTGTGGCAATATGAATTCAATAACTAAATCCTGAAGTAGCAATCATAAAAATGCTTTCGTTTCTCATATTTTCACACAGAATTTGAAGATAGTTAAAACACAAGAAATGTAGTGCACCCAAAGGGCTTTCCAGAACATGCTAGTTCTCATCATTCGGACAAGAATTGAAAGCGTTATACTCAAAACAAGTTGCACCAACATTCTGCCAAAACCCTAATTTGGCCAAAATTGCACTTTAAGTTTCTTGATTCTCAACCTCTGCACACATATCTTTATTTTCCATCATTTTTAACCATTTTGCACCATTTTACACCATTTCACACTATCAACTAGCACACCAAGAATAAACATAAAACAGTACAAATTACCACACACTTGCACCAAACACAAGACAAAAGCCAAAAGATTTAACACAAATTAGTTGGTATAAAACCAACTCATCAGTTATTATTAATCAACTAAAAAATTAAATATAAGATTCAAGACCTCTCAAAGTATCCTCTAAGTACAAAAACAAATAATTGTAAAAGATCTAACCAACAAAAGTTTAAATTTCAAAATTGAGAGATGTGATTTTGGTGATTTTTTTATTCAGATTGCAAGGATAGACAAAGTCTGGAAAATAAAAGCAACAATATTATTACCAACTACTCTAAATTTAGATAATCTTGCATCAATATTCAATTGTTAGCAACATAATCAAAAAACAATGGACAGCAGCCCCTGAGTATATTTAGAAGTTGCTCCAGTTTCTCGCACTTCAAGAAGAAGTGAGGCAGCGAGATGCCACAGAATCAAGAGGAATGCTTATACAAATGAATGAAAAAACATGACTCTACTTACCTCAAAATCAACTGAATGCACTTCTAGAATAAGAATACAAAGATCACAGAGGACAACAAAGTTTTGAGTATGGCATAAGGAAATAAGCTTGAATTATGCCTGCTCATTTAGGTTATTATATTAGGTTATGTTCTGATGTTTAATTAAGTAATATGCTAAGAATATATTTGAGAAAAAGAGGAGGAATTCGATGGAATAAAAAATCCTAAAGGGAAAAAAAGGAGACATGAGAAAAAGATTAAGAGAAACTCATATAATATTAACTCCATCTTGATGCAACTACTGAATAAAAGAACTACCAAGGGGAAAAAAACCTGCAAACGATGGACCCTTTCTGACAAACTACAAATTCAGCAACAGCTCTCTTTTCAGAATTCAGCAGAATTTCTTTCTCTTGCTTGATAAGAGAAACCTGTAAGGTGATACAAAAGTTTAAATTCATGATTAGGACAAAATAGCAATCCGAAATATCAACCATAAAATTGATTTCCCAATTATATTTTAGCCATTTGACATCTGATTCTGTAGCCATCCTGAAATAACACATATGGATGCACGACAAGGATATGTTGAAAGTCAAGAGCCTTTGGCTCATTCAGAGTCCAATTACATTAACTAAAAATCAACTTCATCAATTAATCTAGATAGACAACATCCGAGAGTGAGAGCACAAATATAAGAGATTTGCAAACCGGTTAAGGCTCGTCATTGAAATGTATTCAAATTTGAATGGAGTGACTGAAATGTTGATCAAGGAGGTGAGTCTGAATTGTTCAGGTAGAAAAATAAGATGATTAGGATATCAAGACAGGGGATAGGAGAAGAGAAAAAGAGAAAAAATAAGGTTGCTTGAGTCTATAATAATTATGACAATTATAATCAGTAATTGCAACATGAATGGGTAACTTTAGAAAAAGTAAAGCAAATTAACCGAATGCTTCACCTTTTCTCTTAAAAATATCATCTTTTTTTCCTATTTCTCTTCTCCACTCACAACCATTCAAAGATAATCTAAGACCGATCGACCCCATAATCATCATCTTCCCTTCACTATTCATCACTATTACTTAAGCTACTCTACTGTGCAAGCTCAGCAACAGATCGAGACCGACGCTCACACCGGCCGGAGCCACCACTCGGCGAATAGCTCACCGATCGGTCACTGGGTCGTGCAGCTGACTAATCCAATCACCGATCTACCTTATGGCAGCCGCATCTAGGGCGATCTCTCTCTTAGTTGCCACTCCTCGGATAGCAGCCTCTTCAACTCAGTTCCAGCTCACTACGCCATTCCCACCTCTCCTTGCTCATCTCGTAACAACACAGAGAAGGAACCACAAGGATGTAGCTTCCTCCTCTCATCAAAATATTTCAGCTCATCCCTTCACTTCCGAACACCAGCGCCCCCACTGCTTTATCAAGGGACTCCACATCCTGTGATACAAGGTATTCAACCCACAAAGCAGATCTTATTGGCAGAAAATGAGGGCAATAACTCAATCCAGAATGAAACAGCCCCGATCCCATCTACAGTTGATCCAAAGGCTCCAAGACCAGTTCCTCGAGAGTCCGGCACCTCCATCAGGATTAATCAGCTTTCTCGTCCTGGAATCCAGACGGAAAAAAGATCATATAGGGACGCGGTTTCGGCTCAATGGTCCAGCGAGATAGATGTCTCCTTTTCTGCCATCCCTCACACGAGCTTATCGTCCTATGAAGGAGAGCCGGCTCTCTTCATTACGGAGGAAGAGGGGCAGCAACTTGCCCTCCCTTTTAAGCACACACTGATTGGTAAATTCACAAGAGGTAGACCAGCTATGGCTGCCCTTAGAAAGATGATACTTAATGTTGGTTTTCAAGGCAAATGTGATTTAGGATTGCTAGATTAAAGGCATGTTCTTTTTAAGTTTGAATTAGAAATTGACTTCCATAGGATGTGGATAAAGCAAGAATGGAATTTTCAGGGTTTTCATGCTAAAATATTTAGGTGGTCTACGGACTTTTGCCCCGACCTTGAGCCTTCTATTACTCCCGTGTGGGTGAAATTCCCGTTACTCACTATTCACTTATTTAATAAGGAGAAGCTTTTCTCTCTAGGATCAGCCTTGGGCACCCACTTGAAGCTTGATCTTGCCTCAACAGCTGCGGAAAGGATTTTAAAACCGAGTGAAGCGAGGCTTTGTGTCGAAATTGATGTCCTTAAACCGATTCCAACAAGGTGTGGATAGGAACCAAAGAGAAAGGAAGGTGGCAACCTATAGAGGTCGAAGATATACCGGCCTACTGTACTGAATGTCACAAACTTGGACACTATTTATCAACATGTAAGCGAGACACATCCCTTGCATTGAAGGCGACCAATCTAGCAAAGAAGATTTGGATCCCTAAAAATGCTGAGAGTTGTAAGGGAAAGGAAGTGGAGGTCGCAGTTTCTGCCCAAAGGGAAGATATCCTTCTGAGAAGTGAACCGAAAGAACCTGCTGAGATCCAGCCATATATCGAGAAGGAACCAGTTGTTGTTAGCAATGCTGAAACTGCACAAGGCCAACCGGATTGTGAAAGTCCTACGCAGCTCCAAGTTGTAGGTGTTAAACATATATCTTCCTCTCCACAACCCAGTCCTGCAAAGACTGGACATGAAGAGAGGGCCCTAGAGAGCCGTTTGGAGAATCAAATGGTAGTTAGGGTTGAAGAACAGCCTGTGACAGCAGCGATAAGGCCTATCGAAAGTCACCTTATTATTGAGGAAAGCGACGTTCCTGAAATTCTGGGAATGGTACATGCGATTGACAAGGGCTTACCTTCTCCTATCCCGAATGTTTCACCAATTTTGGAACTGGTCCTGCCCTTTTCAAGCAATGAGATGAATGCGGAGGCGACCAATGTGAGCATAATATGGGAGAAAGAGGAATCATCGTTTATGCATAAAATCAGTTCTCAGTCGGACCAAGCGATCCTCCAAGACACCCCAACGGAGTCTGAATCGGATGAAGATGGGGAAGATCGGTGGACTGAGAACAGCTTTGAGGAGGAACCCGAAGATGTGCTAGGAAAGTTCCTTGAGAAAATGGAAAAATGTCGGAATCCAGCCAAACAGACGAAGTACATGGAAGCGCATGTTAGTCCGAAAGCTGCCGGAAGAAAGCTTAGGGAACGCAATCCATTCATATGCTACTCAGAAAGGAATAATAGGAAATCAAGGTAAGAGAAACATGCCTCATTTGGTGGCCCCTGATTACTGGAGTTAGATCAGCTTGGCCTTTTGACATTTAAGAGTTTCAGCACAAGTATGTTGCACTGATTGACATTGTTTTAAGTGCTGTATATCCTTTTGGTCTTTTGATTGTTGGGGAATTTGAGGTTGACTCGAAGGTGGTGGATTTTGGCACCACATCCTTACAGCTCATTGCTTTTGGAAAAAATGGAGCTTGCTGTGTTCTAGAACTGTTTACATCTCTTATGGTCCATTTTATTTGGTCAACATTGTGTGTATATGGACTGTTGCCTTGGAATGCTGAAATGTCATGGAAGAAATGGAAGAAGATGCAGCCAGGATAATTTTCTTGTACATTTAATGATTATTAGGATGGCCATTGCTCGTATTATGTCTTTTTTTGGGAAGTTGGCCTTTGTTCTGTTCTGTTTTTATACATTTCTCAAATATTTAGAGGGATTAAGTCAATAACTGTAAGGACTAAGAGTAGGGCTACTTTGACCAAAAGTAGTGCTCCTCTTAGTTTTATGCGTAGACCCTAGGTAGTTCAAGTAATGGAGTAGTACTCCTACTTTTGCCTTATTGACTGTAACGTTGTGCACGGGTAGATCCGACATCATATTTTGCCCATGTTATATATAAATTTTCTTTTCCAAAAAAAAAATTGCAACATGAATAGGTTCAAGGAACCAATACCAGAAAAAAAAATCTAAAAATCTTTTCAGAACAGTAAGCACACCTTTATTCAAATAATACAGATGATTTAAATTCCCACAAGAAGAGGAACAAAAGAGAATTTATGGAATAAGACAAAGACCATAATCATTTTTACGCCCCCATTAACCTTAAACCTAAAGTCAACTACTTCAGTAAAAACTCCTGGTTCCTCTAAATTTTCCAGTAAAATTAGATAAACATAACAAAAAATAATCCACCAACCAATAAAAAATCGAAAAACACTCTAAAACTGTCGTTTTTTTTACAAACAAAACTCAATTTTAACTCAGAACATAGCGCTTCTTAATCATCCTTAAAAGAGTTATATATATCAATCACTTAAAATATATGAACATGAACAGATAAAGAACTTTCATAATCATGTCCAAGGCTCTAATTGTAAAGTAATTTTCAGTTAGACTTCCATGCATTTAGTTCCAATCTTACCCGACTGAGAACCGTGTGAACAATCCCCTGATCTGTCTCCCTTCCTCTTGAAGGTTGCCGTTAGTTTTGGAATTGGATCAGAGGATAGAGCCATCAAAAGCATATAGGCTTCTATGAATCTCTCTGTGTTGCTGTTACAGGGATTGAAAGATTTAAGGAGGAGACACCAAAAGCATATATGCTTCTATTAATCTCTCCATGTTTGTGTCAAAGGGATTGAAAGAAGAAATTTTTTGGAGGGAGCAGCTTGCAGATAGTGAGGAAAAACAGAGAAGAAATCCTACTATTTCATAATCTTTAAGATATGGATTGAGTGAGGAAGAGGAAGAGGAGTGGAAGAGTAGACGAAAAGAAGAGAGTGGAAAAAATAAGGGTTTCAGAAATTAAAGCAATTAAATGTTGATAGGATTGAGTGAGGAAGAGGAGTGGAAGTGGAAACGAAAGAAGATAGTAACTATGGAAAATTTAAGGGTGAAAAACTGAAAATATCAAAGAGTTCTGCGTCATTTATTATTGCCTATTCAATTCAATGTTATTTGGACGACGAAAAACTTATCTACCTTCCCAAATTACTATAATATGTAGACAAAGACTAATGAATCACAACATTTCCAAAGTCAGTATGTTTTATTTATACATAGCGACTTAATTTGAAGTTTCGAATAACATATTTAAAATAGAAGTATGAAAATAAAAGAGAGAATGAAAATAAGTTGAGTAGAATTGTATGTAAGTATTTGAGTGATAGACATTTTAATTTCCATCTTAATAGGTTGAAATATGAGTTAAAAAAAAGTATTAAAAAAGAGCTGAAATTTGTAAGTGTCATACATGTTAATGGATCCCTTGTTTTTTTTATAATAAATAAAAAGTCATATGTAATATTTAGGTTAACGAGCAGAATTTCCTCAAATTATAAACTTTTAATTTAGGGGAGTTAGTATCCCGACCTCCAAGTCTAGTGTTTTATAATTGGGGGATGCATGTGATTGTGTATGAGTGTTTAAAAAATAATAATAAGCTGTCAATATGCAATGGATGAAAAAATGTTCTAAATGAATCTAAAATGTTTCTTTTTTTTTTTGCATTCTAATTGTCCAAAACGAGAAAAAAATTATTTGTGAATGCAAATATACATGTTATTAGATCTTTTAAATATATATAGAATACTTTTTGTATCGTTAACCATTTTCATGTTAGACATAGATGAATCTATTGAAATAACTTAGAGCCAATAAACCATATCAGTGTATCTACATATACACATATAAAAGGAAATTAGAGATTTTAGTGTTTTAGGAATTTAGATTTAGTCATTCATTCCTATTACAATTATTAACTAAATTAAATTCAACGATTTTCTAAATGAAATAGAAAAACAAATAATGTAAATAAATTCAATTAAATACTTTTGTAAACAAATTAGAAAACCAATTTATAATATCATTTCTATAATTAAAAATTAAATAAATTAAAATATTTTTTTAGATATAAATTAGAAAACCAATTTGTGGATCTAATAATTGACACTATAAATTAGTGATGCAGCTAACCTAAATACATTATTCAATTTCTTCTCCAAATCCCTTCATGTTAATCTCTCCTACATTTTCAAATGGAATAGAAAAACAATAATGTAAATAAATTCATTTAAATAGTTATATAAAAAAATAGGAAACTAATTTATAATATCATTTCTTGTAATTAAAAATTAAATAAATTCAAAAGTTTTTTGTAGATATAAATTAGAAAATCAATTTGTGGATCCAATAATTGACTCCGTAAATTACTGATGCAGCGAACCTAAATATATCATCCAAATTCTTCTCCAAATCCCTTCATATTAATCTCTCCTACATTTTCTTTTCTATATTGTTTTCTTTTTTATTTGCTTTCCCTTTTACTACTAACTCATACCATTTTTCTCCCAAAAAACTCAAGGTTAAATTTCAGAAAAAGAGATTTTTAATGGTTTTCTATTACTATACACATTATACAATGATTTAGAATGAATAATGAACCGTTAAAACAATGCTATATATATATATATATACATATATATAGTTTTTATATAAAATTACGTTCTCTCCGTGACAAGAATTTTCGAAAGTGTTTTACTTTTCCACATTTTTAACAAAATTCATCAGTTTAGATATTTCTTATTGAATTAAAAACAAGAAACAAACTGCTAAAAATGTGTATATATTGTTTTCTTATTTTCCATTGAGCTGGTAGAAAAAAGATTGATAAAAGTATTCCTTTTGTATTATACAAAATAGTTTGGTACTTAAATTAAGTTCATCTAATGGCATGACTTTGTCAACCAATTTAAAAAGTAATATATTTTTAATTATTATATCATTACAACTTTTATAAATACTTTGAATTAAATTTATTAAAAAATGTACATTAATAAACAAAAAGTATTACATGGCACAAAATGCCTTAATATTATCAAGTAAATTTCAATATACAACTTTTACATTTCGTAAACCTAATAAATATTTAACTTTAAAAGGTAAACTAACTATTTATGAACACAAAAACTTACTTGTAGAGCATTAAAAAAACACATTGTGGTGGTAAATTTCATCTCTTATGATTGTGATAAATTACAATGTAATGATAAATTCATTCTTAATTTCTATCTCCAACGAATTAATTATCTGCAAAAATTATAAATGACATTTATACATATTCTATCATTTCATTCTATAAACTTTACTCTAATTTAACCTTGATTCTTATACATTAGAAATAAAAGAATCTCTCATCGTTTATAACGGGACCCTTTTGAATTTATTCTTTGCAGGCTTCTCACCATTAAAAGTAAACGATGCTATGAAAATGTTCATTATTCATTCAATGGGTTCATGTATATCCCTTCCGGATTCATCCCTTTTTGTTAATGTTTAGATTCAATGAATCTCAAACTTCTAAACTAATGGATAACTATCAGTTATCATCTCGAAATACTAAATTAATATATAATTTACCTACCTAGTTCACATACCTGATTTCATCTATAAATAGAAGCTATTGCAGTTCATTTTTGGTAACCTTTAGATCTTCTAAAACCTTTTGTAACCCTGTAGGAACCCTAAAAACTTGTAAAACCAGTGAATCTCTGTAGAACACCTATTCTTATAATGTAAATTGCTATCAATAAAAGTTAGTACAATAGAGCCATAATTCCACCTATTTCCTTTGTGTATTTGTCTTTATTGTAATTTTCTTTTGTACTATTATATCATTGTATTGTATAGAAGTAGTAGTTTTACAATACGTTATTAACACGAGACTCTACCACTGGAGCAAATCATATTCAAATTTGAACATTGAAGCTTTGTTGGTTATATATCTTTGTACGAGACTCTACCACTAGAACAAATCAAGATCAAATCCAGACTTTGAAGCAATTGGTGGTTAAATAATTTTTGTAGGGTTTTGAAGTTTGCACTGTGGTAAGTCCGTGAGGTAGTATTTCTCACTTTTCAATTTATTTATTTTAATCATAAATTTGTACTTTTTGATATTCTTGAAATAACCACATATTAGAAATATTAAGAAAGTTCAACCATTTGAAGTTTGTTGTAATTCCAAAAGCCCAGTCATGGCATAAATTGCCTTATAATGATTATATATTACTGTCGCAAGAAATGAAATAACCTCCAAAAGAGGTGATGATAAGAAAAATGGTAAAAATAATTCTCCCTGATGTGGCATAGAAAGTCATTGATCTCATACCTGCAGTACAGTAGATCATCTTTTTAGATTTTATCAGACATCACTGAAAAAAAACGACCAGGGCATTGAGACAAATTTTATTGATCAAAAGAACGATCATGATAATGCTGATATGATAAATCTAGACATAGCATATTTTTTTGAAACACCCTGAAGGTGCAATTTTGATCATATTTACTTGAACACCCGAAAGTATAATATGATCATATTTATTTATACACCTTGAAGGTGTAATATGTTTATGTAATTTTCATTTGTTTAATATTTATAATTTTTGCATCTTTAGAACTTTATTCCGCTTTTTATGTAATTTTCATTTTAGTTATGAATTTTATTTATGTTTATATTTATCTTTATTTATAGTTTGATATATTTTTTCTTGAATAAGAAATCTGTATATTTATTCTTGAAGAAGAAATCGGTATATTTCTTCCAGAAGAAGAAAGGTATATTTCTTCCTACAGAAGAAATTGACAAATTTCTTCCTGAAGAAGAAATTTGTATATTTCTTCTTGAATAAGAAATTGGTATATTTCTTCCTGAAGAAGAAATTTGTATATTTCTTCTTGAATAAGAAATTGGTATATTTCTTCCTGAAGAAGAAACTTGTATATTCTCCCTGAAGTTTATTTATGTTTATTGATTAATGTTTATTTATATTTTGTCATATTCTTCATGAAGAAGAAACCAATATCTTTCTTCCTGAAGAAGAAATTAATACCTTTCTCCCTGAAGAATAAATTGATATATTTCTTTCCGACGAAGAAATTGATACTTTTCTTTCCGACGAAGAAATTTATATTTTTCTTCCTGACGAAGAAATTGATACTTTTCTTCCTGACGAAGAAATTGATACATTTCTTCTTGAAGAAGAAATGAATGTTTATCTTCTTGGAAAAGAAATCAATGCCAAAATTTTGGGATCAAATAATGGTGAGCATATTTGCCTTATTGATAGCTACTACGTACACTATTTTTAAAGATGAGAAGTATTTTTCTAACCTAGAGATGGAAAAAACTAATGTTAATACAATAAGTGGTAATGTTAAACTGATTGAAGGGTTCAGAAGAGACACTATATTTCTCCGTGAATGAACCAAAATTGTTATAAACAATGCACTACTATCTATAAAGTCTCGAAGAAATTTACTGTGTTTTAAAGATATTTGCCGAAATGGATATTATATCGAAACTAGGAATGTGACAAATGGTGAATTTTTATTAATTACAAATACCATTTCTATAAGAAGATGTGTATTAGAAAAATCACCATCTTATTCATCTAGTTTATATTATACAAAAATAAGTGTAATTGAAATTCATCACCTGGTAGACCAAAAGTCTACAAATCCTAAAGTTTATAATATGGCATGACCGTCTCAGACATCATAGTTCTATAGTAATGAGACGGATAATTAAAAATTCACATTGCCATTCAATGAAAAATTAGAGAGTTTTGAACTCTAATAAATTCTCTTGTATTGCTTGCTTCCAAGTAAAGTTGATAATTAGACAGTCACCAATAAAAGTGGGGACTGAATCCCCTGCATTTTTTAAACAAATTCATGGTGATATATGTGGGATGGTAGATTCACTATGTAGACTATTTAGATATTTTATGGTGTTGATCGACGCATCAACAGGATGATCACATGTAAGTTTTTTATCTACTTGCAACATGGAGTTTGCGAAATTACTTGCTCATATAATTAAACTACGAGCACAATTTCCAGATCACCAAATTAAGCAAATTCATATAGATAATGCTGGTGAATATTCATCGCATGACTTTGATGATTATTGCATGTCAATTGTAATAAATGTTTAACATCATGTAGCTTATGTTCATATACAAAATGGTATTGCTGAATCATTTATTAAACAGTTGCAATTAATTGCTAGACCAATACTTTTGATATCTAAACTTCTTTTATTTGTTTAGGGACATGCTATATTACATGCAACAACACTTTAGAGAATCAAACTGACAAGTTATGATAATTACTCCCCCATACAATTAGTCTTTGGCTATAAGCCCAATATTTCTGCTTTGAGAACTTTTGGTTGTGCAATTTATGTCCCAATTGCACCACCAAAACGTACTAAAATGGGTATATGTCGGGTATGAATCACCTTCTATAGTTAAATATATTGAACCATTAACAACGAATTTATTTACTACAAGATTTGCTGATTGTCATTTTGATGAATCATATTTTCCGACATTAGGGGGAGATAAAGATCAATCGAAAAAGGAAATTCAATAGAAAATATTGCTTGATTGCCTTGATCCTCATACTAAAGAATATGAACTGGAAGTTCAAAAGATTATACATTTTTAAAGAATTGAAAATTAATTGCTAGATGCATTTACTGATTCCAGAAGAGTTACTAAATCACATATTATTGTTGAAAATACTCCGATTAAAATTGATATCCCTGAAGGACAAATTACAAGTGCTAATGAGTTTCAAACATGCCTGAAGCATGGTAGACCTCTCGGTTCCAAAGATAAAAATTCTCGAAATAAAAGAGGATTAAAAGAGAATCAAGAACTTCAAAATATTTTTAGTGACAAAATTCAACCTCTTTAAGAGGTTCCTCCTGAAGAGGTTGCTCCAGAAGAGCCTGCTCCTGAAGAGAATGATATTATAGAAACTTCAATAAATTTTGTCACTATAGGAAAATGTTGAAATCGAAAAAAAAACAATTATTAATAATGCTTTTGCATATAATGTTGCACTTGATATTATGGAAGAATACTAGGATCATGAAGCTAGATCTGTTGATGAATGTTGAAAAAGAAATGATTGGTCAAAATGGAAAGATGTGATCTAATCAGAATTGGATTCACTGGTAAAACGAAAAGTATTTAGACCTGTAGTCCGAACACTAGAAGGTGTAAAGCCAGTGGGATTTAAATGGGTATTCGTGCGTAAAAGAAGTGAAAATAATAAAATTTTGAGATATAAAGAATGACTTGTAGCCCAAGGATTTTCACAAAGACCTAGATTTGATTAGGATGAAACATATGCGCCTATAGTGGATGAAATTATATTTTGATATCTTGTCAATTTAGCAGTGCATAGAAAACTTGATATGCGCTTGATGGACGTAGTCACTGCTTATTATGTGGGACATTAGATAAAGATATCTATATGAAAATCCTTGAAGGATTTAGTATGCCTGAATCATATAAATCAAATCATATAGAAAATTATTCTATTAAATTACAAAGGTCTTTGTATGGATTGACACAATCTAGACGTATGTGGTATAACCGTCTTACTAAAAGTTTAATTAATAAAGGTTATAAAAATGACCCAATATGTCCATGTATTTTCATAAAGAAAAATGGGTCAAAATTTGTGATTATTGCCATATATGTTGATGATCTGAATTTGATTGAAACTCTTAAAGAGATCCAAGTGGCAGTTGAATATTTAAAGAAAGATTTAGATATCAAAGATTTTGGGAAAATGAGATTTTGCATTGGTTTGCAAATTGAGCATTTGCAAAATGAGATTTTTGTTCATCAAACTGCGTATACCCAGAGGGTATTAAATCGGTTTTATATAGACAAGGCACATCCATTGAGTACCCCAATCATCGTTCGGTCACTCGATTCTATTAATGATCCTTTTAGATCAAGAGAGGATGATGGAGAAATTCTTGGTCATGAAGTACCATATCTTAGTGCAATCGGTACTCAAATGTATCTTGCTATTGTACAAGGTCAGATATATCATTTGCAGTAAACTTATTAGCAAGGTTTAGTTCCTATCCTACAGAATGACATTGGAATGGTATTAAACATATTCTTCATTATCTCCAAGGAATAATTGATATCGGATTCTTTTATCCATATGCTTCTCGACATGAATTTCTCGGTTATATTGATGCTGGGTATTTATCTGACTCGCATAAAGTAAGGTCTCAAACTGAATATTTATTTACATCTGATAACACAGCTATTCCGTGACGATCCACAAAACAATCAATAGCTGCCACTACTTTGAATTATACTGAAATTATAGCAATCCATAAGGCCAGTTGAGAATGTGTTTGGCTAAGATCAATGACCCATTATATTTGGAAGAATTGTGGGTTATCTCTTAAAAATCCTCCAACTATATTATATGAAGACAATACTGCTTGTATAGCGCAATTACAGGAATGATATATTAAAGGAGATAGAACGAAGCTTATTTCACCAAAATTCTTTTTTACTCATGATTTACAAAAGAATGGTGAAATTGATGTGGAACAAATCCGGTCAAATAATAATTTGGTGAATTTATTTACTAAAACATTAACGACTGCAACTTTTGAGAAATTAATAGGGAATATTGGAATGCGCTGTTTAAAAGATCTCAAATGATCTTCGAATCAGGGGGAGAAATAAATTCACAAGAATAACGTACTCTTTTTCCTTCACTAGATTTTTTTTCGCAGCTGGATTTTTTTCTAGTAAGGTTTTAACGAGCCACATTCTTTGTGTAAATAAACATCCAAGGAGGAGTGTTACGAAAATATTAAATGTGGATGTTTATTATCCATTCAATGGTTTCATGTATATCCCCTCTGGATTCATCCCCTTTTGTTAATGTCTAAATTCAATGAATTTCAAACTTCTAGATTAATGGATAACTATTAGTTATCATCTCGAAATATTAAATTAATATATAATTCACCTACCTGGTTTCATTTATAAATATAAGCTATTATAGTTCATTTTTGGTAACCTTTAGAAACCCTTCTAAAACCTTTTGTAACCCTATAGGAACCCTGAAAACTTGTAAAACCAGTGAATCTCCGTAGAACACCTTTTCTTATAATGTAAATTTTTTTTTTAACACACACACCCTCACATGCATCCTACAGGGACCGAACTCTAGACCTGTAGGTCGGGAAGCTAACTCCCTAACCACTGGGCTAGCCCTGATAGCTTAAAGTCGTATCAGCTCAATTTTACCCTAAACACTAATGTAGTAGCGTAAGTAGGGATCGTATCCACAGGGAAGGCTTGGGCCAAGAATCTCAATGTTTGCTCACAGAATGTCACGAAAGAAATAAAACTAAACACTAACTAGTAAAGAATCAAATGCAACAAATAAACAGGAAGAGAGTGGATGCTCTAGAGTATTTCCACCAGTTGAATGCACATTAGGCCATGATTGCAATGCTCTTGACACACAAGTAAAACAGTGAGGAGATCTCTATTGCCCAGGAGGCTAGCTAACACTTAGCATGACGACCACAGTGTTTTCTATACTCCTTAACATTCTACTTTTCCCATGGCGAGGTCTAAGTAGAATGGATTCAACCCGCAATGCCTCAACTCTCCAAAGTTAGCAAATCTAGCATGCAATTCCTACGGTATCCCATGGCGAGGCCTGACCTAGGACCTAGAGTGTTTGCTTACTTTAGAAAGTTTCTTCTCACTTTTTCCTAACAACTCAATGATTCTCCACCGGCATGGCGACCGCATCTCAAATCATGATTCAAGCAAAGCAAGTGGAAGACTCAATCATCATACATTCAGTCTTCATTTCATGCAATTCTCACAGATATTGGTAAATCTCACTTCAACTCAGCATGGCGACCACAATCAAAGTTCAATTCATTCAATAAAAGTGTGAATTCATGAAACTCAACAAGATTTAATCATTAAAATCACATATGATTTCATCCTTAACAAATTATGTCAATTGCATAGCATTGCATAGTCTAATTATACATTTAACCGATTGAAACTCTAGAACATGAGAGATCTAACCATAGAACTCCATTACCAATTCACGATCAACAATTTGGAACTTGAAACAATTCATTTTCAATAAATGGAAAGAGTTTACCAATGAATTCTTCCAAGAGCTTCCTTAATTGATATGAGAATTACAATGATCGGAGCAAATCTTTGATCATAATAGAAAATGGAGCTCAAAAGCTAGAGAGAGAAACAAGAGAGAGAAAGTAGATCTTCAAATTAATTCCCGCTCTCCAGCTCTCAAAAGTTTGTTACAAAATCAAAACCTAACTAATGGAATGAAAAATAGTCTCCCCGATCCAAAAGTCTCCTCTTGTTCTAACTACATCTCCTATATATAGAGAAGTGGAAATGTAACTAATACGCTAACTAAAAATATCTAAAGATATTACAAAAGTGTCCTCAAAAGGAAAAACCAAAATCAGTGAGATCGATGAAGAAAGGCTTTCTCAGAAAATTACTGTCAACATTCATAGTGAGATGAAGAAAAATCTAATTAGAATAAGAAAAATGAGGAATCCAATCATGATTTCCATCTCAATTGAATTAATGATCTACCAAAATTATAGAATTACAAATGGTATGTCTACATGTAAAGAAAGTGTAAATATTTATATCATGCAATACATTTTTCAAACTACTTTTTAAATTTTTTTCCCTCAAATATTGTGTATTTGTTAATTCATCAATATGTTCCAAGGACATGTTTTTGGATTCTATGTTAGTTTGTAAGGTTTCCAAAATGGATGGTCCAGGAATAAATGAGCGCATGGCAGTTGCTGGTATAATTCATTTATGGTGTTAAAACAATATTAATTAGTAGTCTTCTGCTTCTTTAATTTGAATTGAATGTTGAATCAATTGTTATCTTGTTTGTCATCAGGATATAGATCTTTACTGTTGTCCTAGGAGTGATGAAATTTACACAATCATTGCAAAGTATGGAATCCCCAAAGAATTAACTGTTGCTGAAAATAAATCAGACTCATTCATTGGTTGTGTAGTATGGCAGAAAAATGAAACTAGTATGAAATCTGTTGCAAACATGAAGCATATTAAGAACTCTCCATCAGATCACTCTCAGAAGTCCTAATTTGGCTCATACAGCAACCAGCAAAATGGGGAAACAAATATACATAATTCCATTTTATTTAAATATAAAGTGAAAAAATGTATACAATTAGAATACGATGATGAAGTATGATATATGTATCCGACTCCATATAGTAGAATGAAGAATTAGTTGTTGTTTTTGTTTTTGTATGATTATTCTATGGCGAAGTATGATCCATATTGTTAGCGATCTATGAAAGATCTAGGTTAGATACGTGGTGTTCTAGTGTATTGGAACACTAGGTGTGACACCGATAATAGAAGCAGTAATGGACAATAATAAAATGCGGAAAGTAAAGAGACAGGAGGTTGGTAAAGCAGTTCGGCAATCTGCCTACGTCTGCCGGGCCACGCCCAGATAAAACAATCTACTAAGTTCACAAGTTACAAGACACTCGATCTGACACAAAGTAAGACTCCCTCTTATCTTGGACGCCGCCTCTTCCTAACTCCACAGTGAACGGATTGTGCGAGCTCCCCTCGACTTGTGTTGATTCCTCCCGGAATCTGTGGTTAATGCAAGTCCCCTTGCCCACAATGAAGACAAGATCCCCTTGTCAATGGTGACTCCTCCCGAAATCCGTGGTTGATACAAGATCCCCTTGCCCACGTTTGAACTCTCCCGAGCTCTTCAACAACCTCCTCCCGATGCTGGATTATAAAGAACAAAACAAGGATTGCATCTTCAATAATATGACATTAAGATGCGAAAGCCAATACACTTGATCAAAGACCTCCAACAAAGAAGTATGTTCACAGTCTAAAGAAGACCGAAAGAAACAATAATCAACGCACACAGAAAATTGTGCGGCATCTTCCATCATATAGGCACTCCAAATCTTCCCATGTTTATCTCAAAGATTATTTCCAAAATCATTCAAATGGAAAGATGGAAAAACATGTGCCTTTAATGCTTATCTTTTCCAAAGATAGATCTCCAAAAGATAACTTCCAAGAATACCAAAATAAGCTCAAATATATAAGGATAGCATTAATTACCAAAATCAATCTTCCTTGCATAGATTGATTTCTCCTGGTTTATCACAAGCTTTCCTTATCCACCAATTTGCCAAAAAACCAATGCCAACTAATCAATGCCAATTTGTGCGCATTAAAAATCTCCCTCTTTGGCATTTTTTGGCAAAATCCAAACTCCCCATGTATGCTGAACAGAAGTCCGATGAAGCTCCCCCTGAATTAAGAACTTCCAAAAAAAATCATTGCACAAAACATTGCGCATGACCCATCAAAAGACATCAAGATTCGAACTCCCCCTGCATCGGATCTTACCAACAAAACATCACTGCACAAGACACTGTGCATGACACATCAAGAGACACATAGATCCCAGCATACAATTGTTTGAGGGATTACAAAACAAATACCCAAATATCCAAAATTACTCCCCCTTTTTGCTACAAAAAGATAAAAGGGCACAAAAATAACAATAAGACATAAAAATTGTCTTAAGCAAAGGATTATAAACAAACATCATAGCCATATCAATCAGAATCCTCTGCATCATGAGACATTAAGCCAACTGAATCTGCAAGTAACTGAACACCAGCAGTTTCTTCTGGAGCTCTTTCATCTGAACCAGCAACATACCCACCAGATTGGGCGCTGGAAGGGACATGATTGTCAGTGACACCAGACGTGACACTAGGAGTGACACCAGAAGTGCCTTTACCAGAAACAGCAAAAGGAACATGACTGTCCTTTGCAACAGCTTCCTCCGCAGAATCAGAACGAACTTGTTCTTCAATGATAGGATTTCCTGGATCCATTTCAGACTCTGTAAAAATAGGAGATAAATTTTGAAGTATACCTGCAGTAACATCTGGAGTGACATCAGGTGGGACATCTGAAGATCTAGGGACATCATCAGCTGCAGTTTTAGCCTGGGTATCAAACTTCTTCTTCCTTTCAGCTGTATCAGCTGCAACATCCTTAACAGCTTTTAAAGCAGCCAGGTCATCAAGTATCGAAGAGACTTCCTTCCTTCTCTTCTCAATGTCAGTTTTGCTGAGCCATTAATGCTTTCAACTCATCCTCTAGCACCTTAATGGTGCTTGACAGCAAGATAGAATTACCCAGCCCTTCTGTGTCAGAGACATCCTCTGAGACATCTTCCATGTCATTTGACATGATCACTCTTTAACAGCTTGTAACTGATTCTGATTTCTTCCTTATCAGATTCCAAAATTTCTCTTGCTTTAATCACAGCATGTTGTGAAGACAGAATGGCATAAATCAAACATGGAAAAGGACAGGCAATCCTCTCATTCTTGCAGTCAACATGCTTAACAATTTGATCAAATAAAAATTGCCCGACATCAAATTCAATGAAATTCCCAATCTTGTACAGGAAAACAGCCATGGGCTTATTTCTTCCAGTGCCATGCGAAGTGGGTAGCCAATTTCTCATTGCAATTTTATGCAAAATTGCATACGTCACAGACAGTTGAGAAGCAGGAAAATCCTTACCTCTATGCCAAACTCTTCTAACACCTCCTGTGACATCAGTAATATTTTACTGAAATCAGGTGTAAACTCTTCCACATTTGCCCAATGACATCCTAAATATGTATTTATGACATCTGGGGAAAATTTAAACAAATGGCCTCTAACCAAAACATGTCCTCCATCTGGGTGCTCTAAATCCTTAATATTAGAGTCAAAATTGCAGTAAAATTATTGCACCACCTTTCTAACATATGGTTTAATGCCCTTGATAGTCCTACCTAGACCCTGGCTAACAAACTGATCTACCAACTTTTGACAATCATGTATGTTTCTCTCTCCCCAAATATTCCTTTTAGAAACTCTTGCCCATAGACCCGCATTATATTCTGATTTAAAATCATCCAGATTAACAGCAGAAAATGATGACTTACTTGAAGCAGCAGGGGACTTGCCCTTTGACACCGACTTGGAGCGAGTAATTCGCTGAGATTCAAGGGCAGGTTGTACTTTCTGTCGCTTTGCCTTTGGCGACTTCACAGGTTCTAAATCAGAAAGGTCATGAACTTCAATATTCTCTGAGGTATCATCATTACCATCAGGAGAGTCATCATCATCAAAGGATCCCTCTTCTCCATTGGAAGAGTCATCCTTACCATCATCAGAAACACCACCTCCAATATTGCCTTCTTCAGCCCAATCTCCATCTGAGGAACTCTCATCCACCAGTTGGAATCTTTTTCTCTTAGGTTCAACATTCACCTTAGAGACATCCGGTGCTTTAGGGGGTACAGCACTCGTCCTGTATGGACCCTCACTTGTTTGTCCAAACTATGTTCTTACTCCAGAGGGGTCAATTGCCAGAATTGGAGTGACAATAATTGCTCTTGAAGCTAAATCAGCCTCAGAATCCGGAGCTTGTTCTTGCGACTGGGTTGAACTTTCATCTTTATTGGATGATTCTAGAGAGGCATGAGTAACAACAACGTGAACTTCATCATCATCTAGGGTTTCAGTCACCTTGCTCATCCGTGATGAAGACTTTCGCTGAGACATCTCAAAAATTATGGATCACTTAACTCAATAGAACTCACGAAGCTTCAGATTATGGTCACAATAGAGAAGACGGCTGAGAAGAATTCAATACTTTGAGTAGAGGAGACTCAGAAAATTAGAAACCCTTGAAGTATCAAAGTAGAAAACTAAGGGCCAAAATTATTGCAGTCAGAGTTTACGTATTTGAGGCCAACTCTTCAATTCCATAGATTCAGCCTAGAATCCCCATAATTCCACGTGTCACTCTGGGTGCTGATGATCAAAATCCTCAAACCACGAAATCCACAGCTATAAAGCTGCCTAACAGCGTGAGGTGGGAAACCACAAAAGACAAAATAGCTATTCTACAATATTTTTGTGTTTTTTATAATTTTTCATATTGTTACAAATACAATACAAAAGAAAAACTTACAATACTTGAAGCACCTCTTCATAGGATACAAAGGCCTAAGGCAGACCTTAGTTCTTCAAATCTTGTTCAATCCAAAGCTTTGGTGAAAATATCAGCAATTTGTTTTTCAGTCATCATATGTTCCAAAGCAACAGTTTTATCCTTCACAAGAGATCTAATAAAATGATATCAAATATAATGTGCTTTGTCCGAGAATGCTGAACAGAATTCTTAGAGATATTTATAGCACTCATATTATCACAGTAGAGTGTCATGATATCCTGTGTGACACTATAATCGTTTAGCATTTGCTTCATCCAGAGAAGCTGAGTACAGCAACTACCTGCTGTAATATATTCTGCCTCAGCAGTAGACAGAGAAATAGATTTTTGCTTCTTGCTAAACCATGACACCAAATTGTTTCCCAAATAGAAACATCCACCAGAAGTGCTCTTTCGATCATCTGAACTTCCAGCCCAGTCAACATCACAATAACTAACTAAGTTGGTGTTTGTATCAAAAGAATACCAGATCCCATAGTCAGCTGTTCCACTAATGTACTTGAGAATTCGTTTGACTGACACCAGGTGTGACTCGCAAGGATTGGTCTGAAACCGGGCACATATACCAACACTAAAGCAGATATCAGGACGACTAGTAGTTATGTACAAGAGACTGCCAATCATAATTCTGTATAGACTTGCATCAATAGGAGTTCCCTTCTCATCTTTAGATATCTTCTCATGAGTTCCCATAGGTGTTCTTCTTGGACGAGTATTCTCCAACCCAAACTTCTTCAACAGATTCTTGGCATACTTACTTTGAGAGATAAAGATACCATCATTGCGTTGCTGAATTTGAAGTCCAAGAAAGTATGTGAGCTCTCCAACCATACTCATCTCAAATTCTTCAGTCATTTGAGCAACAAAGTCATTCACCATCGCCTGTGACACTGAGCCAAACACTATGTCATCAACATATATTTGAGCAAGTAAAAACTAACCTTTAGCACGGCGAATGAAAAGGATTTTATCTACTCCCCCTCGCTCATATCCCTTGGCCAACAAGTACTGTGTTAGCCAGTCATACCATGCCCGAGGAGCTTGTTTGAGTCCATATAAGGCCTTCTTCAATTTGTAGACAAACTCGGGATTTTGAGGGTCTTCAAAACCCTTTGGTTGAGCAACATAGACTTCCTCATTGAGAAGACCATTGAGGAAAGCACTTTTCTCATCCATTTGATACAATTTGAATTTCAACACACATGCAATGGCTATTAAAAATCGAATAGATTCAAGTCTAGTAACTGGAGCAAACGTCTCATTAAAGTCAACTCCTTCAATTTGGGTGTATCCTTGAGCAACCAACCGAGCCTTGTTGCAAGTGATATTCCCATGCTCATCACTCTTGTTCTTGTATATCTACTTTGTGCCAATGACATTCACGTTAGGTGGACATGGAACTAGATCCCAAACTTGATTACGAGTAAATTGATCAAGTTCTTCTTGCATAGCACCAATCCAATATTCATCTAATAATGCTTCTTTCACATTCTTAGGCTCAATAGATGAGGTAAAACATGTCATTTGAATTATATCTCGATAGTTCACTCTCGGTTTTTCTCTCGTCCAAACACCATCATCAAAATTTCTAATAACTTTCTCAGTAGGGTGATTCTTCTGAAAACGAGTGGATGGCTGCCTGCGAGGCGAGAGGACATCTTCCACAGTATCATCCTTGATACTCTGATCTGTGACACCACTTGTGACACTGAGTGGAACACTGCCTGGAACACTGAAACTTACTTCATGTAAAGATTCTGTAACATCTTCATGAGAAACAGCAGTTACTTCCAGTGAGTTATCGACTTGAACATTTACAGATTCCATGACAGTTCGAGTTCTTCCTTTCCATATTTCATAGGACGTCTTTTCACTTCCTCCACGAAGATATACTCGATTTCCTCCAATACTTTCTACCGACATAGGACTCATCAAATCCATATGAAGCAGCTCGAGCATATGATTTGTCCTTAGTGACTGAGACTTAGGGTGTGACACCCTTGTTTGTTTCCCAATCTGACAAGGTTCACACACTTTTTCTTCATCAAACTTCAGCATTGGAATTCCACGAACAACTCCCTTAGAGACACTTTTCTGCAGCATCCTTATATTCACATGACCCAATTTTTGATGCCATAGGATAGAATCTTCTATGTTTGATCGAAGACACGTAGATGAGGCATAGATGAGATAACAATTGTCTGAAGATCTTACTCCTTCCATGATGCACATGTTGTTATGATCAACTATCTTACACTTTCCCTTAGTGAAGTTCACATTCAGATCTTGATCACACAAATGACTAATGCTGATCAGATTTGCCTGCAGACCATTTACCAGAAGAACATTCTCTAGTTTTGGTAATCATGACACATCTAGAGTACCTTTTCCAATGACACGAGCTGTGACACCATTTCCAAATGTTACTTTTCCCATATTTTCGAATACAGTGTTCTTCAAAAACTTCTCATCACCAGTCATATGTTTGGAACATGCACTGTTAAAGTACCACTCATCAGTTTTGGCAGCCTTCGTGAGGTATATGTGAAGTTGCACCATAAATTGTACTTCATTACCCGATTCTGTTATGGATCCCTGCGAAAAGAAGACTTTCTAGCAGTACCTTGTCTCAAATCAGCGAGATAAATGAAGCATCTAGGACGAATATGTCCGCGACGATTGCAATAATGGCAAATAGGAATAAATCTGTTACCTTTGCTTCTAGAAGCATGATAAGAATGATAAGGATTTGACCTTTTTGTGTTCATTGTAGTCTCTACAGCAACTTGCTTCCCTTTAGATTTATCCACTGGTAGTGACGCTGATTGTGACACTGATTGTGACACTGGTTGTGACAATGAGCTTTCTCCTTTATACCCCAATCCTTAGTGATCACCACTAGATTGACCAGTCTTAAGAATTTCATCCAGCTTGGATGAACCTGAATTTAACATCTTGATACCTTTGTTTAGGTGGTTCAACTCATTGGTTAAAGTCTTCACTTCCTCTTGACTTACTCTCAGTTTGGTTCCCAAATCAGTATTAGAGTGTTGAAGAGTGTCCCTTTCTTTCTATAAATCTCCAATCTGCATATGAAATTGCTGATTTACTTTAAAAAGTTCAGTCCACTTATCATGAAGATTCTTGTATTCGACTAGAATATCTTCTTCTGTGACATAGTCTTCATCTTCATCCAGATTTTCAGTGACACCCTATGTAACATCCTTTTTCCTACCATAATCTGATTGTTCAGTCTTCGAAGTAAGAGCCACATGATTATTCTGAAAATCCTCTTCTTTATCTGAGTCATCTTCACTCCAGGTTGTGTTGAGAGAATTCCTCTTCTTTCTCAATGTATTTGCACAATCTACCTGAACATGCCCAAAACCATCACATTCTCTACACTTAATTTCTCTGTTCTTGAATGACTGATCAGATGTTTGATTTTCTTCCCTGAATTTTTTATAGCTTCCAAGTTCATCCTTGGTGTTGCTGACACTGCCCGTGACACCCTGATTGTTTCCGCCAAATCACTTCATGATTCTGCTGAAATTCTTCGAAATCAATGCAAGAGAGTCTTCAAGATCATCTTCATCAGGGTCAACTGACTTCTCCAACTCTGCTTTTAAGGCCATTCCTTTCACTTTCTTTGCTTCCAAATCTATTTCAAGATTCATCTCGAAGATTCTAAGAGATCCCATCAGTTTTTCTAGCTTCATCTGTGAGACATCATTTGCTTCTTCAATGGCAGTGACTTTATAAGCAAATCGTTGAGACAAAGATCGTAGAGTTTTTCTCACAAGTTTTTCTTTAGAAAAACTCTCACCAAGTGCAAACGCCTCATTAGCAATATCACAGAGCTTTGCATTAAATTCACCAATACTCTCATCTTCATGCATCTTTAAGCCCTCAAATCTTGTAGTTAATATCTGCATCTTTGATAACTTTACAGCAGAAGTTCCTTCATATGTAGTTTGAAGAATTTCCCATGCTTTCTTGGCTGTCACACATGTTGAGATAAGTCTAAACTGAGCAGGATCTACACTGTTGAAGATTGCATTAAAAGCCTTTGAGTTGCTATTTGCCAAGGCATCTTCTGTGGTAGACCAACTTTCTTCTGGCTTGAGAGATTTGACACCGTCTGCATCAGTCGTCATTAGAGGATCCCATCCAGTTAGGATTGATTTCCAAGCCTTCTCATCAACAGCTTTGATGAATGCTCTCATTCTAGCCTTCCAATAAGCATAATTGCTCCCGTCCAATAATGGTGGACGCCTTGTTGAACCTCCTTCCTTCATAGAGTCCATCATATAAAAACCAAGATCAAGTCCTGCGGATCTTGCCTAAGAAACAAAGACGACCCTCTATGATACCAATTGAAAGATCCATGTTAGATACGTGGTGTTCTAGTGTGTTGGAACACTAGGTGTGACACCGATAATAGAAGCAGTAATGGACAATAATAAAATGCGGAAAGTAAAGAGATAGGAGGTTCGTAACGCATTTCGGCAATCTGCCTACGTCTGCGGGGCCACTCCCAGATAAACAATCCACTAAGTTCACAAGTTACAAGACATTCGGTCTGACACAAAGTAAGACTCCCTCTTATCTTTGACGCCGCCTCTTCCTAACTCCACAGTGAACGGATTGTGCGAGCTCCCCTCGACTTGTGTTGATTCATCCCGGAATCTGTGGTTAATGCAAGTCCCCTTGCCCACAATGAAGACAAGATCCCCTTGTCAATGGTGACTCCTCTCGGAATCCGTGGTTGATACAAGATCCCCTTGCCCACGTTTGAGCTCTCCCGAGCTCTTCAACAACCTCCTCCCGAGGCTGGATTATAAAAAACAAAACAAGGATTGCATCTTCAATAATATGACATTAAGATGCGTAAGCCAACACACTTGATCAAAGACATCCAATAAAGAAGTGTGTTCACAGTCTAAAGAAAACCGAAAGAAACAATAATCAAGGCACACAGAAAACCGTGCGGCATCTTCCATCATATAGCCACTCCAAATCTCACATGTTTATCTCAAAGATTATTTCCAAAATCATTCAAATGGAAAGATGGAAAAACATGTGTCTTTAATGCTTATCTTTTCCAAAGATAGATCTCCAAATGATAACTTCCAAGAATACCAAGATAAACCCAAATATATAAGGATAGCATTAATTACCAAAATCAATCTTCCTTGTATAGATTGATTTCTCTAAGTTTATCACAAGCTTTCCTTATCCACCAATTTGCCAAAAAAACCAATGCCAACTAATCAATACCAATTTGTGCGCATTAACTATTTATATATTGGAATAAAATTTAGTTGTTTTTGTTGTATGATTATTGGTCATCAAAAACCTTTAATTTGAAAAATATATATTGTTAGACATTCAAGATGTAATAATATAACCATAGGTTAATGAACGGGTACATACAATTAATATACATGATATTAAGTAACTATTGTTAATTCAAAAGTAAACTACTTTTCAGAGTATTAAATTATTTTAATCTTACACTAAATAAAGATAAATAATAAATGGTTACTATTTCTTTTCTCACTTTTAATTTGGCAGACATATCTATCAAAATTGTACTAATGATTATTCTGTCAAATTAAACCGTCATCTTTCAATTTTTTGTTAAATTTTTTATATATCTTTTACTTTTGTTATAGTAATATTGTGCTTAGAAATGAGGGAAATTAATGGAGTTCTGAAGGATAAGTGTTGAATGATTGTATTTTCAATTCACAAAATCACAAAACTAAATTTAACTAAGAACATAAATATAATTAACATATACTACTAACAAAATAAAGATAGACATATTACTAAGTATGGTTCATTGGGGTAAAAATAATGGTACTGCATTTTTTTCAGTTAGGGAGGGAGAAATCGCATTTATGTGATGATCAGATTATACAACAATAACAAGGACTAAATCTTTATTCTATTATATGGGGTTAGCTCATGAATTGTAACATTTCTAAATTTAGTGGTTTTTATTTATATTTATCGACTTAATTTGAAGTGTCGATCAATATACTTAGAATAGAAGTAGGAAAATAAAAGAGAAAAAAAAAGATACAAGTTGTGTTGAATTTTGTAACTATTTGGGTGATAAACATTTGTAATTTTTATCTTAATGGATTAATGAACTACGAGTGATAAGCAAGTATTAAAAAAAAAACTTAAATGTGTTAGTATCTTACATGTTAATTAATGCATCCTTTTGTTTTTTCTAATAAATAAAAATTCATATGTAATGCATAGGTTAATGAGCAAAATTTCTCCAAAATATAAGCTTTCAATATGCTAGGGATAAAAAAATGCTTTGAATGAATGTAAAACTTTTCAATTTTTGTTATTGCATTGTAAGTCATCATGTCCTAAAAGAGAAAAGAAATTTATTTGTGAATGCAAATATACATGTTAGTTGATCTATTAAATATATGTAGAATTCTTTTTGTATAGTTAACCATTTTCATGTCAAATACAGATGAATGTATTGAAAAAAACTTAAGGCCAATAAACCATATCATTATATTAATATATACTCATATAAACGGAAATTAATTAGATGTTTTAGTGTTGTAGGAATTTTGTATTTAGTCATTAGTTCATACTACAATTCTTAACTAAATTAAATTTAATACTTTTCTAAATGAAAATTGAATACTTTGGGGCATAATGTGATTTTCTATATATGGCCTCTCCAACTAAAACATTAAACAACTCATGGTTGTCATCAAAGAACAAGAATCAAATTCTCAACTTTATTATATGATTACTACCTAAGGTGATTTGTTTGCATCGTCTGTGAAAAGTTAGAAATGATTACATATTAAATAACATTAGCATGCAGTTCTATTTACTTTTTCTTGCATATTTGAGGATGTAAAGAATATTCTACACAATAAATTTTCATTGCTGAATTTTTGTGGTTCAAATTGGTTACAATTTTGGCTATACATAACAAACAAACCATGCAAAATTTTCTTCAAAGTAGATCAACAGTGGAATAGTCTAAAGAAGCTATTCTTGAAACTAAATACGCACACATGGATGCTCTAAAGGTAATTTGGTAGAAGTCGAGGTGGTGGCATTCTTCTTCTTGATGCCATGGAACTCATAATTTTTGCATTTTATTGTGATTTTGATATTTGTTCTTACTCGCAGGCAGAGACAAACATATTTTTGTATGGGATAAACACATGTTTAGTCAAAGCTATAAATTTTTTTTTACTATTCAAGTGGAATCATTAGTTTTAATATAGACACGTACGGCAAGAAAAAACAAAGCACTCTTGAAAGATGTTAGAGAATTAGAGGAGATCTGTTAAATCATGTCAACACTGCAATCTTCACATTGTTTAAGGGAAACCAACAAATTGGCAAATTATCTAGCTAATTATGCAATTGTAACACAATCAAAAGTTTTTTTTTTTTTTACTGGGAAGCAAAACTCCTATCCACAATTAAGGAAGCAATTAGGGGGTAATAGATCTGATCTTCCCTCTTTTATTGGATATTCTAAAAATATGGATATTATTAGCCATCTTGGCGGCAAACATATTATCTACAAACTCTTGCCACCAATATTTTGCAAAGGATGAAGTACTCCTATTTTATACTTTTATAAATAGTATATGCAAGAATTTTGTTAAGGAGGATTTCTCCTAATTTAAGATTTTTTCTTTCCCTTGTACTGATGGTTTTGAGTATGTCTGCGGTCAAAAAGTTATTATCATTAAAATTGGATGTGACGCCCCTCCAGTGATCTAGGTTATGCCAATCCAAACAAAAAATGATATACTAAAAATAAAATGTAAAATTTGCATTGCTGTATATTTTGCTTGCAATATATTATGTGTACTCACATTTATTTTCAACTATTCATATTTAGATTGCGTGTGCATTTTAGATCTTTAAATTAATAAAATATGAGGTTGGCATCCACACTCTCATGTGCGGGATTTTGACACTAAAAAAAAGAATACTTTCCTAAACAAATCAAAAAATCAATTAATATTTTCCTTGTAATTCAAAATTAAATAAATTCCAATAACATTTCTAAACAAATTAAGAAACTAATTTACTAGATCCGATAATTCACCTTACGATTCACGTGCTAGCTAGCTCAATAGTATTGATGCCATTTTTCTCTCAAATGGATCTTTTGTTACATTTTATGTTTCAATTTATAAATATACACCATGTGTATTTAACATATATTTTTTAGTATTCACTAATCACTTGATAAGATTTTAGTTAAATATACATAGCGTATATTTCTCTTTAAGAAGAAATGATGGAATGTGCACACATGTCATTTCCAATTCTGGTAGATCATTAATTCGATTGAGAAGACAATCAAAATTGAATTACTCATTATATCAGGACTCAGTGGTGGAGCTACCTTATGGCGAATGGGGGCAATTGCCCCCAATTGACTCCGTGTAAAAGATTTGTATAATTTTTTTTTAAATGATAGTTACCTTGACTTTGCCCTCACTAATTATCTTAAACTAATCATTTATATAAGTAAAATATTTATTCAACTTTTTAAAAATGGTAATGATTCCCATTTTGTCATGCTAATTTTAAGCAATTACTTAACAATTGCTTATTACTATTCTTATCTAATGTTTATTTAAGGTATTATTTTTATGATTTGAATATATAATAATATTATAGTATTATTTTAACTATTTTATACAATTTATGTATAATAACATTATATTATGTAAAATAAACCTTGCATATTTAATAATATTGTCTTAATTTTACTAATTTATAAAATTCAATGATTTTTATTGATTTAGATTGGTCATAAAATTGAAAAGAACTAAAATAAAGTTTTACCATTTTATTAGCTAAATTTATGAAACAAAGTAATGTGACATGAAATAGTATAATAAAATAAAAGCACAATAATATTTTCTAATAGTTATATAAAACTATGAAATTTTATTCCTATTCTTTAAGTGGAATTTATAAATTATAATTGTAATTTTTAGAAATACCTAAAAAGTGATTAAAAACATTAGTCATAAATAAATGTTTCATACTAAATTATAATTCACATATTTTTATTTGAAAATTGTCAAAAAAAAGTATATTTAGTAGCTTATGAGCCATACATTTATATTAATTATTAAAAATATTTTAGAGTTAAATCAAATAAAAAAATTAAAAAAATAATAAAAATATTATATAAAGGAATAAAAATAATATATTATCTGATTATACTATAATCAATTTTGCCCCCACTAACTAAAATTTCTAGCCCCGCCACTGTTAGAACTTATCACAATCATCTTGAGCTGAAAATCAAGAATGGATTCATTATTTCGTCGAGGTTTATCACCATCTATCATCATTATTGGAGTACTGAAGTGGGCATTTCTCCATTTCTCTACATATGTTGGTGTTGATATTCTGAAGAGATGAAAATTTAGCAACACATGTGATGTTCATTATAAACTGCTTTATCAAAGGTTTAGATTTTGGTGAGAGTTGGGAAGTAGGTAATTAAGGAAGAGTTTTAATGCTTTTAAAATCTTAACTATTATGATGGATTTGAGTAAATGTGAATTTTATTTGTTCATAAATGGTGATTAAAAAAACTAATTTACCTTTTACGGTACATAACATTTATTATGTTTCCAAAACATAAAAACTGCATATTAAAATTTAGTTGACAACATTAATCGGTTTAGGAAAGTATTCAATTAAATTTATTTACATTAATTTTGTCTAATTTGTTTAAAAGAAGCATTAAACTAAATTAAATTTAGAGTTGTAATAGAAACTAGTGACTAAAACCAAAATGTCTATTAAAAATAAATTTCCAATTTCCTTTTCTATTTTTTGTATTATATATATATATATATAGATACAGTAATATGTTTATGGTACAACATGTCAAGTTAATTATTTAAATACATTCATTTGGTTTTGACATTAAAATCATTAACTATATAAGCAGAATTCCTAAATATGTCTAAATGATCTACTACCATGAAAACCAAACTGATGGGCTTTGCCCAATGAGCAATGTCATTTTAAGTTCAAATTTCTTTGTTTTAACCATTTTTAGGTTAATTTTGTTTTTCTGGACAATTTCAATTTCTTTTCTCGTGGTGTTTGGTCTTGGTTTTAACTATCCGACATTATTATTATTCAATAAAGTCTTTCACTTTCTTGAACATTTTATTCTTTGTTTAGATTATTATCTATATACATCTGTCTCGTGTTATGCACAAAAATTGAGAGAAATCTAAAAGGTCATAGGGTCTCCATTCCACCATGATCATGTGCCACTTTCTGTTATATTTTATAAAAACTTGACACGTGTGCTTTAAAGGATTTTAAATTTTTTTAGTTATTTATATAACTTTAAAAATTAAAATAAAATTTTAACTAATAAGTTACTAGTGAACCCTAAAAGATGAATGATTCTGCACGTATCACTATTTTATAAAATATAATAGACAGTAACACATGAGGTGGAACAGAAAATTCAAAAAGAACTAAAACTCACAAAGTGGAAGAAGTATTATATGGCACAAATATTTGCACTTTCCAACTGTACATTTTTTTAGCTTATTTTTTGCTCAACCGTGAGCATGAAAACAAAATTTCATGGTTGTGGAATTCTTTCCCCATAAGGCAAAATATGAAAAGGGAACTGAAAATTTTTATTAAAATTTCCCATATATAGAAATTTATTGTTATTAAAATTTTAAAATCCAAATATAAAATTAATATTTTATTATTAAATTAAAAAGGTAAAACAAAATTAATTATTATAATTTTATTTTTGTTTTGAAAAATACTTTAGAACAGACACATCAAATTCTATTACTAAAAAAAAAAAAGAGGAGTCATAAAAGTTCGATCCAAAGAGTGTTCAGACATGGCATGACATGCGTAATCTTTAACCAAGTTAGATAATGGATGTAATAGAAAATAATAGGTTATCAATTCCTAAAAGGCAAAGCTTGAATTATCTTCAAAAATAAATTGAGATGATCAATATTAAAATTTACTTGAATTAATATCAATATATATTTTGTCCAGGAAAGAAAAATCAAATAATTAACAGTACATTTACCAAAATACATTGATGCCTTTATCATATATTGTTTGTTATTTAAGCTTTGATTGTTTTCCTATGAAGTAAATTTAATATTCGAGCCTAAGCTCTGTCATTACAAGTTACAAATGATTCAAGATTACTGAAACGTTCATTATTTTGCACAATTCTTAATATCCAACAAATTAATCATCCTTCTTAAAGTGTTCATATGTTGAACAAATCATTTTATGGGACAAAAACACAAATTATTCGTGCAGTTAACATAAGATGAGTCTAGCAAAAGAGGCAAAATTCCCCAAATTTTATTCATGATCCATGAAACTATAAACAGAAAAGGTTGGACAACCAAAACAAACCGTTTACAATTGAAACTATCAGTGAGTAATTTTTTTTTTTTTTTTTGGCAAAACCTCCATTTGAAGTGGGTCGCCACTCCCAATTTATTAGACAAAGTTTTGAGTGATGGACATACCATAATATCACTCTTACATCAAGAGTCTTAAAGAACCTCCATGTACATGCCAAGGACTAATAGAAGGGTGTTCTTCAAGATGTGCAGAAAAGTAAACGTGGAGTACTACTCCATTTACAATTTGTAAAATCAAAAGCTAACTATTACATAAGTAATAGGAGGGCGCTGCTCCTTACAGCAAAAGGTTGTGAAATCATGTAACTATCTAGAATCTCTGTAGGCTAGCTGCCTTATAAATCAATCCATGATTTCCAAAAATCACCAGTGGTGAATCCATGCAAAAAGAAACCTGCACCCGAGAGGCTAATACACCATTGGGCAGCATATGGGGCCAGGTTACTAGTACTACGAAACCCCCAAAAAGCATCTCAAACTAGGCCCCTGCCCTAACTTCAGCAGGCAGAGGAAAGTGTGAAAGGTGTAGTGGCAAGATTGTCCTAACATCAGTAGACAATGGCCTTTCACTACCTGTCTTTACCTTCGCATGGCTCGCACTAGGTGAGGGAGTCCAAGTCGGTCATTGTGTATAGCAGCTTTGCAAATTTCGGGAAGATGAGGTGAGTCACTAAGCACATGTTGTCCAAGACATCTAGCAGCCATATTTACTTTTTTGGAAAATTTTGACACTGCATTGAACAGTTTGAAGGCCTGTATTTGCTCTTTTAGCTGGATGCACCAACAGTCCTCAGGCTCTTCCATTTGGAGTAGGTGGGAAAGCTCCAACGAATCAGTTTCCAGTTCTAATTGAGGAGGATACATGATTTTAAGTATCTGAAGTCCTTTATAGACAGTATATGCAAGGATCTGCAGTTTAGAAGCTGGGCAAAAAGGAAAAGTAGTAGCAGTAAACCAGCTGATATAATTACCCCTGAAGTCTCTAATAATACCTGCACCTTGGACCTTACCTGCAGCTACATGACAAGCCACATTCATCTTCCATATACCTTTCCTTGGCGGAGTCCAAATTGTAGAGGTCAGCCTGAAGGGAGCTTTATATTGTTGCATTTCAGACCAAAAGGTCATCCAGTTATTGCTAAAGTTTCTCCCTATCTTTATTTGAACCAGGTTATGCACTAGTTTGAAGATATTAGCTGTATCTCTGTCAAACTCAGGAGTAGTGTCTTCAAAGACTGCTTTATTTCTGAACTGCCACACAGTCCAACAAAGGGTGGAGGGGATGATTTTAATAAGGAAATTCCTTAAGCATCGGCCTTGGGTGTTAGTCCATCAGTTGGATGTTCTGAAAAATTGAGTAGGATGAATGCCAATTTCTGCCCCAAAAATGTTTCCCAGCTGTGTAATGAATCTGCACTCAGAGAATAGATGAAACTGTGTTTCCCCATGTATATGACACAAAGGACAAATGAAAGGACCATGTATCTGAAATCTGTGAAGATTTCTATGAATGGGGAGTCTATATAGCCTTTTCCTTAACATAAATAATGAGAATTTAATGGGTAAACCTGGGTCCCAAATAAAGGAGTAATAGGGGTCAGGGATGCAGTGAGTCCTAATGAGTTGGAAAGCAGAGAAGGAGGAGAAATCCCCTTGAGTTTCAAGCTTTCAATGCATTTTATCATTTCCATGTCTAGAGAAAATTTGAACATCAAATACCTTTTTGCCCCATTCTTCTGGGAGTGCTACAGCAACTGCATCTCTATTCCAGCTATTTTCACAAAGAAAATCTGAAACTTTATGATTACCATGGATACTAGTCAGGGAGCAAAGGCTATTAGGGCCTATCCAATTATCTAACCAAAAATGGCAGCTGCCATCATGGATAGTGAATAAAATGTTTTCCTCAGCAATTTGGGCAATTTTCAAAATTCTGATCCAAGTTTGGGAATTACCTCTCTTAGGTTGAATAGACATAGGGTGAAACAAACCACAATATTTATCATGCATAAAGTGGCCCATAAGGTGTTCCTTTGTCTAAACCGCCACCAAAGTTTTATAGATTGAGCATTAATAACATCCTCTAGTGACCGTAGGTCAATCCCACCTTCCTCCTTGGGAAGACATAATGTTTTCCAAGCAATCCAATGATATTTTTTCCATTTTCAGTTCCATTCCATAGAAAATTTGCCATAGTAGCTTCAATCTGATTTAGGACTGTTTTTGGCGGATTGATAGACATCAAAGTATACAGTGGAAGTGATGCAAGGACACTTTTTAACAGGATAATTTTACCACCCATAGTCAACATATTAGCTTTCCACGAATGAATTCTAGCTGAGATTTTATCTAAGATTTCTGAGAAGTACTTAGCTGGAATTCTTTTATAATGCAATGGAAGACCTAAGTATTTTATTGGCATTTTTTCCTGACTAAAACATGTAAGTCTTCTAAGTCTGAACTTAACCCCATTATCAGCTTTGGAGTGAGTGATGAAACTGCTTTTTTGTTGATTTATTTTCTGACCTGACACAGTTTCATAATGCAGCAGGACCTCCATGACAGCTTTAACAAAAGTGGTGTGTGCAGCTCCAAATATGATGATATCTCGGCATATGCAAGATGATTTATTTGGGGGCATCTTTTAGGCAAAATAAATTTGGGAAGATTTGATTTAAGCACTAAGGAATTCAGGCTCCTTGACAAGTATTCTGAACCAATAATAAAAAAAAGAGGGGAGAGGAGGTCACCTTGCCTAAGTCCCCTAGTGGACTTAAAGAAACCTTTCGGGGAACCATTCACAAGGATGGAAAACTAAGTATTGGAGATTAATCTCCACATGAAGTCAATTCACACTTCTCCAAATCCTATAGCTCGTAAAACATGAAGCAAAAATGGCCAATGTACTCGATCGTATGCTTTAGTCATATCTAGTTTAAGTGCCAGTTAGTCCTAGTGTTTTTATGGGAGAGGGTAGACATCAATTCCATAGCTAATAAATAATTGTCAGTTATGTGTCTTCCCTTAACAAAACCACTCTGATTAAAGCAAATAATCTTAGTTAGGAGTGGAGAGAGTTTATTAGCAAGTAGTTTAGAAAAAATTTTATTCGCAAAATTACAAAGGCTAATTGGGCGAAAATGGTCAAAAGTAGTAGGATTTTTATTCTTGGGGATCAGTAAAATAGAGGTGGCAGTGATGGCTTTGTTCAGTTCTCCCCTATTCATGAAATGTAGAACCGCTTTTAGTAAATCATGTTTAATTATGTCCCATGCAGTTCTAAAGAAGGTCCCATTGAACCCATCGGGGCCTGGAGCACTACCTTTGTTCAAATCAAACACCACATGCTTCAGCTCCTCCATAGTAGGGGGGGCTGTCAGCAGTAACCTGTCCTGTTCCTCAAGCATCTCTGGAATAAGGTTGCTATTCATGGCAGGGAGTGTAGAGGGAGCTGAGAACAGTTCTGTAAAGTGTTCTACAGCTAGCTGACCTATGTCACTTTCAGTTTCTAACCACTTACCTTCCCTATTTTTGATTTTATGTATGAAGTTTTGAGATTGTTTCTGCTTGACTTGGGCATGGAAAGAGGCTGTATTCCTCTCCCCTTCTTTTAACCATTTTAGCTGAGCTTTTTGGGACCAAGACTGCTCTTCCAAGCTGAGTGCTAGGTTGAGCTTAGCTGCAGCTTTGTGGATTTCCTCCCTAGGGATGTCTTGGACAGAATCTAGACTTTCCAGCCTAGTAAGTTCACTTTCTGCTTCTTTGACCCTACTAAAAATGTTTCCAAATTGTTCCTTGTTCCATCTGATTAGGTTTGACTTTGTCCTTTTCAATTTTTCAGAAATACTTCTAATAGGGTCAGTATTAATGTCAAGGTTCCAAGCATTAGACACTAATTGTAGAAAATCATTGTGATTAGTCCAAAAGTTTTGGAATCTAAAACACTTAGCTTTCTCTGCTTTAGTTGAAAGTTCTAGCAGCATAGGTGAATGGTCAGAGGGTTTCCGACTCAATAATTGGATATGTGAAGTGAAGCTAGACTCTAACCATTTAATATTGCCCAAACCCCTATCTAATGTCTTCCAAATTCTAGCTTTTCCCAATCCATTATTGCACCAAGTAAAAATTCTACCTAACCTCGAGATTTCAGTTAAGTTTTCTGAGTCTACGAAGGAAACTAATTCTTGAATATCACTATATTGGAAGGGTTTACCCCCTTTTTTCCCTCTTGATGTAGCATACAGTTCCAATCCCCCCACCCAAGCCAATGGAGATAAAGGGGGCTCATTCTATTAAGGGACTACCATAAATCGACCCTCTCCGTGTGTGTGCATTTAGCATATACATTAGAGATCAGGAGTTTCTCTTTCAACATAGGATGCTCAACTGTAATAGTGATGTGTTGAGATGTGCAAATTAAGACTTCACATTTAATAGGATTACGATAAAAACCAAAATGGATCCGTTATCATTCCTATACCAGTTATCAAAGTTAAGCCTGAACATAATTTTAGAAACCTGTTTCTGACTAATAAAGGGTTCAGCAATTGCCACAAGGTTAATGTTGTTAGTTCTAATCAGATTCTTCAATTTTCTATAGTTTGGTTTTTTCTGAATGCTTCTGATATTCCAAAAAAGTAACTTAATCATTTAAAACGAAGGGAAGAAGAAGTGCCTGTTTCCCTATTCCTACGGGATTTGGTTACAGTAGTTTGTTTATTACCAGTCTCATTCTTTGAATTGTTCTTTTGTTGCTTACCTTGCTTACCTTTTGAGCTATCTTTAATCATGTTTTCCTCCTGTTTGGCTGCCTGTTGGGGGCAAATATGTATGTAAAATGTGATCGTGGTTGCTATCCACCCCTACTCAAAAATAAGCTTAAACAACCCCCAATGAAGGTGATAGTAAAGCGAGTTCGTTCTCTCAGGGAAAGGACTATGTTGAAGTTCTAAAGTAAATATTTTTGTGTTCTTATAATTGACAAACTGAAAGTAACAAAAGGAACAACAATTAACTAAAATAAAGATGGTGATATGATTTAAAACGCAATTCAAGCAAGTGTACTCCCGAGATTATATGATAGGGTTACATAAAGACATACACATTCATTCTATCTATGGTCATGCAAAATAAGGATAAACACACATACTCACACCCTCCTATATAGCGGTAGGAAAGGAGTGATTGATGCACTTAACTACTTAGATATTAAAATAACTCATTGAACACTCCTATATGGCGGTAGGTACAGTTCACTTCCTTAATTAACCCGGAATCTATTGCAACTACCAACTCAACCAAACCCTCAAGTTCAACCGCTCTTTTATGGTCGAGGCAACGCCGGAACCAGTCATGCTAATGCCAAACAAACCCCCCAAATTCCTCCTATGTAGCGGTAGGTGAGAATTAAGGTAAATCAATCTAACAAATTCACAACCAACCCACAATAGATTCCAAACAACTTACTCTAACCCTCCTATATAACGGTAGGACAGATTAAAACAAGTTATCTCTAAGCAATTTACTACACTTTATGAAGATATTCATCATACATAATTAAGGCCTTAAATCATGCATAATTATGAAGAACACAGTAAAACTCATTTACAAAGACCATAGAATAGAATTTAGAATGTAGATTAATCACAAAAACCCTTATTCATAATCTCTGGAGCACATAAGATTTAGCCTAGCAAGGCTAGATCAATCATCTTAATATTAACAATTAAGCACAATATTGAAAACATGATTATAAGGAAAGAAGACACCTTAGATGTGATCTCGACTTGTAAAAACATGAATCCAATAAGAGATGATGTTATTCTCCAAGTAATAGAAGAGGTAGAAAAACCCTAGCTATTACAAAGGAAAACCCTTGCTTGAAATCTCCCAATAATGTCACACCCAAAATCTGTAAACCCTAGCCCTATATATAGTAATTCTATGAAAGTATTTGCAACTAAGTCCTTTACAAAAGTCTTGTCGGAAAAGGAAACTCAAAGTAGGCCAAAATCGCAAATTTTCAAATTTTGAGCGCCAAACCGTCGTTTCCCGATGTCGCGACGTGCACGGTCGCACTTCGCGACGTCCACGAATTTCTAAAATAAAACGAAACAGTGAGCCACGTCGCGACGTGGATCTTCTCCCACTTCGCGACGTCCAGAAATGGCCATGTTTCGCCATGATCCCGGCCGAATTTGGAAAAACCCAAAACATGAAAGTTGTAGCTCTATCTCTTAGTTCCAATGGCACTTGAATCATCCGATTTGGATGTAAATCGAGAGAGATATGATCAAAATACCAAAACCTGGAAGATTTCTTCAACATTTGTTTTTCATCACCTTTCCTCGTGTTTCGCGATATTAACCATTCTTGGAGTCTCGAACCTCAATGGGATCAACTTGGCACTTATCTTCCACTCTATCCAAGGTCTTTTAATATAGGATTGATCATCAACAATTGGAATTAATACCTTGAACATCTTGTGAAACACGGAACCAGCTTCTTTGTGACGAAATGCACCTTTTTGGCCTAATCACGTATTTCTTGATCTTTCTCAATCTTTTCCTCTCATTTTGGATCCGATTCGACTCTCGTGTGATTTTCCTCTTCCAATCATACACCATGGTCGACAAACCTACAAATAAAACACTAAAACGAATCAAAAAGAACAAGAACGACCAAAGAATCAAGTATAAAACCACAGATAAAAGGTGAATAAATTCACCTCATCACTGCCTCTGCTAGGTAAGGATTTTTTGGGTCTTCAGTGACCTCCTCCACCATGATCTTGTCTTCAGATTCATCTGACTCTAAAAATTCCATGTTATCAACTATTTCTTTGCCAGTGGAATTGGATCGTTTATGACTAGCTTGTCTCAGAATATGGGGGCTGCCATTAGGTCTAGTCACTCCTGAATCTATTTTCCTGCTTTGTTCATCATTTGTTGCCCCGGGATCCTCAACATAAATGGGTTCAGTCTCCAGAATTAGATCCTGCAAATCTACAGAGGGCTGAGACTTTTCATTATAAATAATAAGTTCTAAAGAAGGGTTGGAAGTGTGCACCTGTTTAGACTTATTTAGCAGGAGATGGCACTTTTCATTCGAGGAGAAGGCGTTCTCTGCAACAGGGGATTTAGCTTGTTTTTCTATAGCTGCCATGTCACTTTGGGGGGGGCTTTCAACTTGGATTTCTGCAGCTAAATTGACAGGGGATTCATCATGCTTATCTGTGACAAGTTCTGGTGCCACATTAAGAAGGGTTACGTCTAGTTTTTCTGTGCCAGGAATGGCAGAGTTTTGGGCTGCAGGCACACTCATTTCTGGAGAGCATTGAATGTCTTCCTGAATTGCTGTATGATTCTAAATGCCATTACCACTTTCTATAACAGATGGAAATGGCCTTATGTCGAGCTGAGATGCTTTAAACCTACCATTTGAAGACTCAGGTAAATCCTCTTGTCCACTCCTACATTGAAGCACTTCTTTGCCTAAGGTAGTTTCAGAGGAATCAGTAGGGACTTGAGGACAAACTTCCACTTCCTGGAGTTTCTTTTTACCTCTACCAACAGGAATCCAGTCCTGATTATTCTTAGGCTCTGGGACAGGAATCTTTTTTTGCACATTGGCACGGCCTTTACTTGGATTGCATTGACCATGGCTATGTCCCATTTTGTTGCAGGACACACAATAGAGAGGGTTGTTTTCGATTTCGATCTCCTGCCATCGTCCTGATTCTCTGTTTCAGATCCAAATTCGACTAGGATGCACTTTCACCACATCCATTTCCACACAAATCCGAGCTTCACTCGGCCTATGAAGTTCCTCAGCACCTGCAGTGGCTAAATCCATCTTTAGGGGTTTTCCAATACAAGAGGCAATGGCAAAGAGTTTACTTTTCTCAAACAGGTGGAGTGGGAGTAGGGGAAGCCTCAGACAGACTGGGGCTATCGTGGGTTCTTTGATAGGGTTGAACTCCTTCGTCCAACGGAAAATCCTGGCTTGGAATCCAGCAAAATTCCAAACCTTCCTTAACCACATACGCTGGAAGTCTTCTTCCACTTCAAGCTTGATAAGGATGTGTCTTTGATCCAGACGACCCGTGTAAACTTGACCTTGGAAGGCTGCCATTAAAATCTCTTTTTTCATCACTGTCATCTGAGGCCTACCCCAGGAGAATTTCGCAACCAATGTGAATTTGAAGCGGTCAGCCAAGAGTTCTTCTTCTTCCTGAGTGAGCAGTAAAGCGGGTTCACCTTTGAAACTTCCCAACGAAGGAAGATTCTGCTCTGCAACATCTGCAAAAGACATATGGGCTGTAGGCTTAGCAATGGTGGAGGTTCCGACCATCTCTTTGTAGGATTTGGCTGGAGGAGCAGGGGGTCTCGAGGGTTCCCCCATCTCTTCCCTTAGCAAAAGCTAGGTCAGCTGGGAGGTTCACGAATGTAGGCAGATGCTAATCAGAAAGGGTGAAAGATAAAATCACCGGGAGGGGTTACGGAGAAAACCAATCGGTAAATAGAGAATACTACTCCCTCACAACAACCATAAACGATTTGTGAAAATTTTAGTACTCCACTGGTTTTATATGAAGGCTCTATAAATATGCCATCAATTTTGCGCCAGAGTTTTGCCATAAAAGTCCGAAGGCCATACTAAGTAAAATTCATCTGAAAAAAACTTATGTGAAACAGGTGAATATATGAGATAGTAATTAATACAATTTTAACGCATAATAAAAATGATAGAAAATTAAAATTACGGTTTCAATGGTTATTAATTACTCGTTTTATATATATAAAATGTGTCTTATATATGTACTCGTTTCACCTGAGTTTTTCTCAATTCATCTACACATCGTCCTGCAGTCGCAGTAGGATAATGATTGAAAAATCAACCGTGGTTTATAATGACGGCTTCAATGTTTCGTATAAGACATGGTAGAAATATTGGCTGTTTAGTGTTTGATGAAGGTTTGATATCATTTTCGATTAACAATATAATTCTATCATTTGTTTGACAGTTCCATTTGCACAATTGATCATCAATTTTAGCGTTGGCAGTAGAAACTGAAAAAGTAACGGACATGCATGCCAGGCAGCATTGCACCATCAAGTTCCTTAATTCTTTCAATTTGAAGCCCCTGACAGCTATTGGGACATCAGAAGACATGGCCAATGAAGTCAAAGCTACCCCATATGAGGTTCCAAAATCGTACTCTGGAAGATCATCACCATCACTAGCAGCAACAGCTGCAATGCTCGCATGATTTCCTGAACGATCCATTGCTGGAACAGTGCTTATTGGAGAGAGATGATCTCATCACTACTGCCTCAAGTATGCCTTTTGAATTCAAAAGCATGTCCTGAAAAATATTGATGAATTAATCAATACACAAATTTGGAAAACAAAAATTAAAAACGCAATGTGAAGGAATATATTGCATGATAGAAATATTTACACTTTCTTAACTTGTAAACATACTATTTAAAATTATGGTAGATCATTAATTCGATTGAGATGAAAATCAACATTGGATTCATTTTATTCTAACTGGATTTTTCTTCATCTCAATGTGAATGAATGTTGATGGTGATTTTCTAAGCAAACCTTTCTTCATCATCTCATACTCATTTTCAAAGATGAAAAATATGTTTGTGTAAACTTTGGTAATAAGTTACCATGAATTTATAACCGAACATTTAATGATGCTGATGTATGCCATAATGTTATTTTTTCTTTTTCTGTTTTTTTTTGTTTCAAATGGTGAGGAAAATCAAATTACATGGATTTAAATCATATTACATAGATATATATGAATCGAATAACAAAAATATAAATCAAATTACAAGAGGTTAAATACAAAATACCCACTCAATTCAATTATGATTATTAGAAATTCCCAAGGATCTTCTGTTATATTTCCACTTTCAATTTCCGTTTCACTCTTATAAATACATGCCACATATTTAATACTTAATTCATTAGAGTTTACTAATCAATTAATAGGGTTTTAGTTAAATATACAGGTCGTGTATTTATAAGAGTAAAACATGGATTGAAATATGAAATGAAACACAAGATCCTGAGTGTTAGAAATATATCATGTATCTGTAGTGATTAATTTACTATATATTTCAAACTATCAATTCAACCCACAACACTCAATTCATATTAAATTAGCTAGTTGTTTCCAAATAAAAGAACTATAATAACCCTTTAAAAATATTGTTGTCTAAAAACAAAGAAAACTAAGATTATGAAATGTCGGTATTAAATGTTTGCATGATTTGTGCTCACATAAAACAACATTAATATTTTTTCTTTTTCCTTTTTTCAATGGAGTTGAAAATCAAAGGATATAAATCATATTATAGAAATATGAATCAAATAATAGAAATATAGATCAAATTACAAATGATTATATGCAAAAGAAAATTTGCATTTAGTCTGGTCAAGTCCTATTAGCTAGATATTTCCGTTGGATTGTGAAAATAATTATATAGACTCAGTTCACAATCTTAAAACTTTGAAATAAGAATTTGCATGTTTCCATGCATATCCACTATTGGTTTAGTCAACAGAAAAATCTAGGTTATTATTTTCTTTATTTTTTTTAATGCTCTGAAGACAAAATTAATATTACTTAATTAGTATATGGATAATAAGGATTATGCATCGATTTTTCTTGCATAGTGAACAACTTACCATTGAAAATTAAAATTGCAACATGAACGACAAAAATAGAGTTTTTTTAAAGAATATAAACAAAGTAAAATAAGCCCCCAAGTTGAGGGACAACAACAACAACTATGCATTTGCTCGATTAATAGGCTCGACTATGTGGATCACACTTTAATACAATGTTTAGTTAGAACTCATTTTCACATGTATATTTAAAATATAACACATTTTGTTTTATAATTTTTTTTTCTAATTGTCCTTTGTCCTTCCTCTTACATTTTTAATTTTAATTAGTAATTCTCCATTTTGTACACGACTTACTAGGGCATCTAAAATAATTTATCCTATATTGATACTTTGTATAATGAACACCCACCATCCCTAAATTCAAAACTCTATTAATTGCTCTCAATTGTAGGTATAATATTACCATAAAAAAATATCTAATTTAAAGAAAAATTGAAAGATAATGGTTAAGTTTAGTGTACCACTTTTGATAGATAACTGATCAAATTAAAATTAAAAAATAGTAACAAAGAAAAAATATATCATTCAAATAATTTAATACAATATACATTTAAACTAATAATAATTACTCAATATAGTGCATATTAAATGTATGTACCTATGGAACAACCGATAGTATATATTAATTGTATTTAACCATGTAGCAACCTATATATGGTTATAATCCAGGATTGTTTGTAGGAGGTGATTTTGTTAGAGATTGGTGTGGTAAGATGGTTTTCGCGGATTCTATGGGTTTTGGAGTTTGCTTGTCTTTTGAATCTGAGACTAGGGCTCTTTGTGAGGGTCTTCTCCTTTGTGAGAGGGTGGTGCTGAATTCTAAGTTGAAATCTTGAACGGTGAAGTGCTCATTGGCGTGTTTGGGTTCTATTGGAGCTTATCACAAACAAGCATTTGACGTCTCTTGGTTATTCTCATGTTTTGCGTGAGGGTAATCAATCAGCTGATCTCTTGGCAAGTGTGAGTTGTTCTCAGCAAACCTTTGTGCATTGTCACCAATTCATGGAGTTCCCTTTCCGGGTTCGTGGTGCTATCACTCTTGACAGGATGGGATATCCTTCCTTTCTCTATAGTTAATCAGAGATGATGAGCCAAGAAAGTTTTATCTTTGACATATATGGAAGTAGTGGAGGTGATCATGCTTTTGAAGATAAGAGCAACTAAAAAGATTTTGAATCATAATTGTTCTAATTGTATTATTTATGTGGTGGTGTGTCGTTTCTGCACCAAATTTAATTCTTACTCTAAAGATTAAAATTAGTCTAATGGGAGTAAGGTCGATCCCACGAGGAACAACAAATGTTCTTAATTAATTAATTTGCAATTGTCACAACAATTATAATTATAAAGAAATTTATGGGTAGGAAATTAAATAAATTCACGAATTAATAACCAAAGCAATTAATATCATAAAAATATCGAATTAAATTACTGAAGATAAAAGTCTGGCAAATAAGCAATCCACGCTAATCTTTATTAGTTGTTCATTGATGCAAGGATAATAATTTCATTTTCTATCAGTCAGTTATAGAACACCGAGAATCGGCTATGACGTGTTCCAATCCTTCCTTACTTATTCGATAGTTGACAAGTATCTGCTTAATCAACTATTTTCCTTTTTCTAATATAACCAGGCTGGAATCAGCCGATCACCCAGTTCAATATTACAAAAGCATTCAATATAAAAAGGACCTAACTCTAACTAATTAAACCATGATCAGCATGCAATAATTTGTTAACCAATTGTCTCCATCTACCTAGATAGTAGCTTTGTCACTAATTAATCCTACTAATTCAATCCAGTGATTTAATTAGAGATTAATTGACTCTATCTAATTTTGTTAAAGTCGATCAAGCTTTAATTCAATTAGATAATTAACTTTCTACTCAAAAAACTTTTGGAATTGAATACAAAATTATTAATTAACACAATTTGGTATCACAACTTATTCATGATTAGTATTTCTTACTTACTCACTAGATGGCGAACTACTCCCTAAACATAATTAAAAATAGGCAAGAATAATAATTAAAAAGGAAATTAAATTAAACTAAAACTGTCAAACTAGGTAGTCTGTCGTTCGACGAACTGCTGTACTTGTTGTAAAACTGCAACTGCAGAAAGCTACTTCAAATACAACTGGGCAGCAACAAAAACAAAAATTCTTCTAAAAAGAAAGCTACGAACTTCAAAATAAAGATAAAAAAAATTAATTCTTCAAAAGGAATCCCCTCCATCTAATTATCCTCTTCTGTTATATAGAAGAGAATCAACCTCTTTTCCTATTTTCACTAAAATAAGAATTCTTCTTGTTTCCAAAAAATCCTTAACAACCACTCGTGGTTATAACAACCAACTTCCAAATCAAATTCTTTCTCTCTTGCTAGGTTCCACAAAATTGTCTTGCTGTCCAAACTTCTTACTCCTCATTTCCAGCCCTTGATTTTCTAGAAGAAATCCTCCAAATTGCATCCTCTTCTCTCGGCATACCACAATAATAGAATCTCTCCCAAATTCTGCAACAAATAGACTCATTAAGTACAAATTTAACACCATCAAACACAATAAAATGTGCATAAAAACATGAAGTATTTTATGCTCATCATGTGGATTGCACTACTTTTGGTTTTGTTATTTTCAAGTTCGATGTAAATTGAGACTCTTTGTCATCAATATAATATCAGAAATATTTTCCCAAAAAAATTTTATATATGGTTATATTATTACATCTTGAATTAATGTCTAACCTTACACATTTTACAAATAAAAACCCATAGAGTATGAGGATATGTTACTAACCTCGTGGAAAACAACATATCCAAAATTCAAAATGGTTTGTTGAGAAATCTGTGAGAAACAAAATTTTGAAGTTTTTAGTGTTTATGACTTCAAAGTCTTGATTCTCTTTATTTATCAAATCAAATTTCATTTTATCTATTCTTAAAGGTTCCTTGGATGATGAAAGCCAGTTACTAATGGAATCTATGATTTTTAGAATCCAGAATTGATGATTTTAAATTCGGACTTCATGTTTTATGTATGTTGAAAAGCTTGCTTTCACAAATGATTTTCTCAGTATAACGTAAACCGATTTTGATGATTCTTGTGTTGTTTAGTTATGTGGAATACCAAAAATAACATGTTTGAATCTTAAATTTTTATACAACATGGCTTAAGAGAATCGGAGAGACCAAGTTGAGCCTTTAATATGCATTTTGAAAATCCAAACTTGATACGAACCTAGCACCTTAAAGTACCTAAGATCGTATGGATTACCTTCTTGAAACAAGAAGGCAGCCCTAATTCAATCGTTGAATTAAAACTAACCTATCAAATTCAGCAATGAACACCCTAAGAAAATTTGTCCCTTAGAACCCTCGTTATCAAATATTCCAACCTATCAAAACCTTGATTGATTAGAATTATTGTCCTTCGCAAAGAACAAAAGAAAGTTTTCTCAAAATTCTTAGAAATACGTTTAAACCACAATAATCAATAATCTCCATAAACGTAATGAGTTTTTGCCCTTTATAGTAGGCTTACAAGACCTAAATTAATTATGAGCCGTGCAAAACAAACCCTTGAATCCTTAGCCAATCTAGCCAAAACATTCCAATCTCTAACCTATAGGCTCCATAAAATAGTTGGGTTTGCAGTCTAAAAGAAATAACGGTAAATAAATTCAAAAATAGAAAATTGGGTAAAATTTCGAAGCGCAAAAGTTTCCGCACCTTGTGACATCGGGGGTGCTCCACTTCGTGACGTCGGGGGTACTCCACGTCGCGACGTGGGGATTATTTGCCAAAAAAATAGAGATTAATTGCCCAAAAATAAAACTTCCAGTGAGCCACGTAACGACCTTGAAGGGGCAGGACGTCGCGACATCTGAGGTCGTACATCGCGACATTGGCGATCTTCTCTGAATCCCTTTTGCATTTCTCCACGTCGCGACGTGAGACTCCATGTGGACGTCGCGACGTGGAGCCTTCTTATGCTCTTTGTCCAAGCAATTCTTCCTTCCAATGCTCCATTTTGATCCACCACACTATTGTACTCCATTTTGGACACTTTCGAGCATAAAATGAATGCTACATCCTCTTCACGAGCGTCACGAACTAATTCACGATAAAAAAAAGGTCCACAATTAATGGATATATATTGCTTCTCTTATGCCCTTGGTTCTCCAATGCCTCCAAACCATCTTGAACATAATGAAACAACTCCAAATACAAAACAAAGTTGGCAGCTTTATTGAGATATCCTCGAACCACCTTTGTGCCACAAGCCCTGTTGATAAAAATATTCAAGTTTTCTTCATAGATGTGATCCTAGCCATATTATATTCTCGAATCCCTTGTATAAGGTTAGTAATGAAGACATTCTCCTTGAGGTTGCCCATATTCTCATCAAAATTGAAATTTATAATTCTTGAGGGTGTTATTTTAATATAATCATACTTAAACATGATCTTAAAGTGTTTAAACTTATTATTGAGGAAATTAGAGAATAAGATTTAGTCATAAGAATTAGTATACATGATATGAGATTATTGCCAGAGAGTTCAAATTATGAATAATGAGTTATTAATTAAAAATACGAAAGTATTTCAAAGTAAGCATATAAAGAAATTCTACTTATTGCTTATAGGTGATCCAAGCCAGTGATATTAAGATCAAAGGTAGTAGAATTGTCTATTCATCGATCAAGGTGTGTGACGTATACATGTATACATATGTGCTTGTATTTATTTTGCTAATTGCTTAATTGAGTTAGTTATTTTGTACATGAAAACTGAATTATGACACTTTGTTTAAATTAAAGATTATGTAATATGAAAGAAATGTTTTAATGTTGATTATCTACTTATGTGATAATTACCAAGAGATCACTATATATAGAAAAGGGAGCAAGGGCGAACACCTTACAAACAGGCATAACAGCTAGTTGTGCGTAGAGAACCAAAAAGTGATAATTAAAATTAGAAGGCCGATAGGTAAGAGTGAAAGGACCAACATCTTACATTGGCATGGCTTTTGAACCATAAAGTTTTATTCCTACTATTGTATGTTGACTTGCTTTTATCAATAATTAATCCTTACATGTCAGCTATTCCTACTCAAAGATGGATTTGCTCCATCCAAAAAAAAAAAAACTTCTACTTTAGAAATAAGCTGTTGTATATCCGTCGCTCATTTTGTGATATTAATTAATAAAATTGGGAGTGTGGCATACCCGAGTTCGGGATGTTAGCCAAAAAAAAAGTTGTTGCTTGCAATATAAGAGCATGCATGAATCAGTCTTGCTTAGTTCTGTACTTTGCTCCCTTCACAGGATACCGTGAGACAAAGCAAGACTTGTGCTTTTCAATATGCTCAGAAATCCTCCAATTCCTATGCTACTGAGATACAATGCAAGATCAAGACCCGTGCTTTTCAATATGCTCAGAAATCCTCCAATTCCTATGCTACTGAGATACAGTGCAAGATCTGTGCTTTTCAATATGCTTAGAATCCTCCAAATCCCATGCTACTGAGATACAGTTAGAGACCTGTACTTTTCAATATGCTAGGCACCTGATCGTAAAAAATTTTTGCAAACGGACAATGGTAAATGACTCATAACCTCCCAATAATTAATACTGATGTATCAACTAAAACAACGCTCAATAAAAATTGTAACCTTTGGATCATCAATAATTCCATACTATCAGCAGTGTCAAGATGCATCCTCTCTACTAGAGCAGCAACAAACATGGAAATAAATGAAATAAGTATTCCCCTTCCAATTCTTGCAGCATTGTTATGCATGAAGGTTTTTGGGTTATAGCTCTCGCAATAGGAACCAAAAGATGGTCACAAATAGAGATAAAGAGACGATTATGATAGCGCTAATGTAAGTCCTTGCTTGGTAAAATGACGGGACGATTGAGAACATACAAAATAAACCACATACGGGATCCATATTGAAAATAGCCAGAGAATTGTGCTTTAACTTCTTCAACCTCTTCCTTCGAACTATCAGAATCCTGCCAATGCTTTGTTTAGAAACCTATGACAATTGATAAAAGAGAGATTTAAGGAAGACAGATGGTCAGTGATTCTGATCATAGATATCAAAAACTAACTTCAAGAAGCTAACAAGCAATTAAGGATAATACGACGTTCATTCAAATTTAAATTTAAAAAAAAAAAAGAAAGTTATCACATTCCACAATGGAATATGATAAGCGAGATTTCGAGTAAGTGTTTACATAATTTTCTTCTGTCCGAGAAAATGATTCATCGAAATAATGAGTGACCATTAATATCGACAAACTTTTAAATTTCCATGTACATTTTTAGCAAAATTTAGTAGTTCAAATATTTATCATTAACTTGGGAACAAAAAAAAACTATTAAATGTATGCTAAATCATTTACTTATTTGTCATTATGTTGGAAAAAATTAAAATATATCTATAAAAACATTCATTTATATACAATGAAAAATATTACTAGTATCATTAAATGATCAGTTGAAATTTGTTTACATGCATCATATATAATAGCTAAGATACTGAAGGCATTACATCTTTCTTACCTACTTTCCAACTATGACCAAAATCTATGCGTTGGATAGTAGTATAAAAACAATTTGTTGTAATGCTAAATTTTCATCTCTTAAAGAATATCACCACAAACATATGTAAGGAGATGGAGACCATCTTCACAGGTACAATAAAGATGAGGAAGATAACAACAATGAAGATGATAGTAATAAACCTCTATGCAATGATGAATCTATTCTTGATTCTCACCTCAAGAGATGATTGTGATAAGCATCAATTTGATGCGAAATTCTTCCTTGATTTTCATTTAAATCGAATTAATAATCCACCAAAATTACAAATGGTACGTATACATATTTTATCATTTCCTTTTTATAAATATTTCCTCTAATGTATTTAACCTTGATTCTTATATGATTCTTATACATTAGAAATAATTAAGATTATTAAATACTTCCACTTTCTAATTACAACCTTTTGAATTTTTTTTGGGGGCTTCTCTCTCAATTAAAAGTGGAAGTCTTTTTGTATTCATGTGTAACGGATGAACCAAAAATAACCTTCCAAAAGGTATCATGTAGCAAATATTTGTGCCATGCAATACGTCTTCCTCTTTGCATATTGTGTATTAGCTCTTGTGCTTTAATTTTTTTTAACAATAATATCTTAAACTCTTCCTCAGACTGTGAGCAAAGGTCAAATTTTAAAAAAAACCGGTGTAAATGCTTTATTTTTGATGAAATACCACGCATTTTTCCTTCTGCTCCAGCTTAAGTCAACATTATCTCTATCGTAAGAACGAGGTTTTTTTCCAAAAGCTGCGCACGACAACTTTTTGCAGGACAATTCCGAAGCGTCAAATTAACTTGTGTTCTACCAACTCAATCATTTGAGGTTAGCTAGTTATATATAAACTGATAACTTTGATATGATTTTTCTTCTCATTCCTCAGAGCATTGACATATATCTATAGATCTGCAAGATGAAATTGTTTATAATCGACTAAAAATGTAGAACTTCATATACATGCTTTATATTTGTGATAAATGTAATTAAAATGATGTTTTGTTATTTTATTTAGCCTATCATGTGTATATTTTTTTAGGGTTATTTATACATTTGCATAATACACAGTAATTAATTACTACTGTTGTTCTGCTGTTCTTCATTTAATTTGTGGAAGTAAATATTTTTAGCTATGTCTTTTTCCTTTTAAATTTCAAACAGATTTTGTTAATCACAAAAGCACGATGGAAGACAAAAAACCTTCTTCCAAAGCATTGAAAACCCAAAAATCTTCTTTCTCGCCAGAATCAATTGAGGCAAATGACGAAACAGAAAACAAGAATCTCCATATTGATTATGGCCTTGATTTGAATAAATTACACTTTGAAGAAGGACAGCTCCATGCCAACCCCGAGATGCAAAAAGTAATTGTAACTATGCTGAAAATTATGTATCCAAAATTTTTCTAATACGAAATAAGTGCAATCATGTAGCAATTTTATCGTGTGCCTTCGTTCTCTGTCATGTGGCTTTTGTACAACCTTATTTAGAAAGTGTTAGTTGCTAGCTTTGGATGTGCATATGCAAGTATGTTGTGCGCTTCTAAAGTGCTTTTGTGATTGTATTAGCCTTTCAAAGAATTTATAGTATGTGATCTTATCATCTTCTCTAAAAAGTGTGACTTGTGGAACTAAAATATTTTTATCAATGTCTATTTTAATAAAAATTATAAACAAATTTTGTTGATTACTTTATACGATGAAATATTATGAAAGCATCGATGCATTTATTTTGTTGGTTAACTTATTATAATTATTTGTTGTACAATTTAAAGGGTGCGATAGTCATGGATCGTAATCATATTATATTTGGTGATCGGACAACATCTGCTTATAAAGAAGAGGTTGAGAAATTTATTGAATATGCTTATAAAAATGCGAAGTACATCTATTGTCCATGTAAGGATTGTAAGAATTTTGTGGTGTTCAACGACCCTGACACTATAAGAGACCATTTGTACCGGAGGGGATTTGATCCTGCTTATAAAATATGGAAATGGCACGGTGAGAGTGAAAATTTATCGAAACAAGAAGATTATGCGGTAGAAGATGATGTTGTGATGGCAACTAATCGATTGGATGATATGGTTGAGGATACAGTCGGTAGTTTTGCCGATAATCCTGCTATGCTTGCTTCGTTGTTGAATGATAGCGAAAAGCCTCTATATTCTGGGTGTATTAAGTACACACGATTATCGGTTACTTTAAAGCTGTACAATTTGAAAGCGACACATGGGTGGACTGATACTAGTTTTACAGCACTGTTAAATTTGCTGAAGGATGTGCTGCCAGAAGGTAATGAACTTCCGAATCGCATTTATGAGGCTAAAAAAATCTTGTGTCCTATGGGTATGGAGTATAAGAAAATAGATGTTTGCCCAAACGATTGCATACTATACAGGAATGAATACGAAAATTCATTGTATTGTCCTAAATGTCAGGTTTCCCGTTTCAAAAAGAAGCAAATTGGTGATAGCGTTGAATATTACATAAATGCGAAGAAGAAATCATCACCAGTGAAAGTGTTATGGTATCTCCCTATAATACCAAGATTCAAGCGATTGTTTGTCAACTCAGGAGATGCTAAAAATTTGACATGGTATGCAAATCGAAATATTTCCCCAGAGGACAAGATGATAAGGCATCCTGCAGATTCTGATTAGTGGAAAAAGATTGATTCGATTTACCCGTTATTTGGTATGGAATCAAGAAATCTAAGGTTAGGATTGCGTACGGATGGGATGAATCCTTATGGTTGTCTAAGTAGTACACATAGCTCTTGGCCAGTAATGTTGGTTATCTACAATCTGCCTCCTTACTTGTGTATGAAGCGCAAGTATATTTTGATGTCATTAATGATTTCGGGTCCACGCCAACCTGGAAATGACATAGATGTTTATTTAGCCCCTCTAATTGATGACCTGAAGAAGTTGTGGGCTGAAGGGGAGGTGATGTTTGATGCACATCGTCAAGAGTCATTCACATTGCGTGCCATGATATTCTGTACTATATGGTAATTTATCTGGATTTTCTGTTAAAGGACACCAAGCATGTCCTATATCTCAGGAGAATACAGATTCTTGTCAGCTTGTACATGGGAGCAAGACGGTCTATCTTGGACATCGTAGATTTCTTCCAGATTCCCATTCATATCGTCGAAGGAAAAGAGCTTTCAATGGGAAACAGGATTTTAGAAGTGCTCCAATTGCCTTGAGTGGGAAGGCAGTTCATGATCGTGTTAAGGATATCAAGGTTGAATTTGGAAAACATAAAAAGTTTCGCAAGAATGATACGAGCTGTTGGAAGAAAGAATCAATCTTTTTGATCTTCCATATTGGGAGACACTAGATGTCAGACACTGTCTCGATGTGATGCATATTGAAAAAAATATCTGTGACAGTTTGTTGGGTACTATTTTGAATATACCTGGAAAAATAAAAGATGGTTATAAAGCGAGACTTGATTTGGTTGATATGGGTATTAGGGCTAATTTAGCACCTGAGATTCGAGGACAGCGCACGTACTTGCCCCCCGCTTGTTATACATTGTCACGGAAAGAGAAACAGAGTTTGTGTGAGAGTCTCCAAAGCATCAAGGTCCCATCAGGGTATTCTTCTAATGTAAGTCGACTTGTTTCGATGGGAGATTTAAAATTGGTTGGATTGAAATCCCATGACAGTCATGTGTTGATGCAGCAGTTCTTACCGATTGCTATTCGATCTATCTTGCCAAAACATGTCAGATACAGCATAACTAGACTTTGTTTCTTTTTCAATGCTATATGTAGCAAGGTAGTTGATCGTGACAGACTTGATGAGCTGCAAGATGAAATTGTCATAGTTCTGTGCCAACTTGAGATGTATTTTCCACCTGCCTTTTTTGACATTATGGTGCACTTGGTGGTTCATTTGGTTCGGGAGATAAAGATTTGTGGGCCTGTATATTTGCACTGGATGTATCCATTCGAGCGATATATGAAAGTCTTCAAGGGTTATGTGAAAAATCGCTATCATCCTGATGCAAGCATTGTTGAAAGGTACATAAATGAAGAGGTTATTGAGTTTTGCACTAGGTACTTGTCTGATACCAATGCTATTGGACAACCAAAACAGAAGAATGATGAACGGATCAGAGGAAAAGGGACATCAGCATGTAAGTTGTTTACCCCTGCTATTGGTGAATTACAAAATGCGCATCTATATGTCTTGCGCAATTCTGAAGAAGTACAGGCTTATGTTAATGCTCATATTCGTGAAATAAAGGAAAGTCATCGTGGTTGGACTGACAGATACGTACTCAATGAACATAACCGAACATTTGTCAATTGGTTCAGTGCTGCTATTGGGGACGAATCTGTTACAGAGACATTAAAGTGGTTAGCTTATAAGCCCAGTCACGTTGTGCTATCATATTCGGGCTATGACATAAAAGGATTTTCATTTGCTGCCAAGACTCAAGATGACAAGAGCACAACGTAAGATAGTGGGGTCACATTAGTGTCTGAGGCATTAAATGTGTCAAGTTCGAGAGATAAAAATCCAGTGTACGCCAATATGTCTTATTATGGGGTGATTGAGGAGATATGGGAGCTTGACTATGTTAAATTCAAAGTCCCACCAATTTCAATTGCAAATGTGACACACAACAATGGCGTTCGAAACTGACGAAATTGGGATTTACACTATGGATTTTGAATAGGGAAGGTTTCCAAAGGGGAACCATTTCATTACTTGCTTCCCAGGCCAAAAACAAGCCTTTTATGTCTCTGAGCCCATCTGACAAAAAATGGTCCATCTGTCCCTAACAAGGGAAAAAAATTGCTTTCGGGTCGATGAAAATTTGATAATGAGTAATACTCACTTATTGCCGCCGTTCTTCCAATCAGGTTTTGCCCCCTCTGAGCACCCATGATGGAGGACCCCGCAATATGGAATGCCATTCATTCTCCGCACTGATCACGTGGAAGGCATATGGGTCGATTGATCCTCTTGTCAAATAACAGAAAGACATGATTCCGATGAGATATAAGGTCTGCAAGTAATTATTCACAGTTTCTTATAATCGGATTCTTCATTTCTTATTAATTTGTTTATACCAGAGTTTGGATAGTTGTTGCTGCACTAACTCCAGAGACTGAATATGTTTATTTTTTTTTATTTGGTACATGTTAATGTCTTCGATGATATGAGCTCATGCAACATAGGCTTTAGTTATGGCTATTAGTGCATTTTTAGTATCATTGGTATTAAGGTTATTCAATGTACGCTGGTGTCTCAACTAATCATATCTGTTAGTCTGGTATAAAGTTTTATACATTTAATCTTGTTTTCGACAGGGAGTTTTCCTGTAGTTATAGGGGATCACCATGCAGATGTTTTGTCTTCGTAATGCATGATAGTTTGTTTAATAATATGGAAAAATACAAAACCATCATATTAACAAACTCTTTATGTGGAATGCAAAAGACAGATCTTACATAATATTGTATTCTAATATAAATGATCTTCTAATATAGATTGGATTTATGACTTTTCTTTACAAACAATTAAATAAATAATCAAGGAATTGTGTTTTTAAACCGGTTATAACATTAACCGGTGTAACGAGACATTGTAATTATAATTTTTATTACTTATAAAGTTTCAAATACGAAAAATTTTTTAAATGAAGAAGCTTTTCATTGGATTGAAAGACAAAAAAATTAAAACACTAAAATATTAATGATTTGCTAATATAGATTGGATTTGCACTTTTATTTAAAAACAATTAATTAAATAATCAAGAAATAATGTTGTTACACCGGTTTCTTTAATTAACCGGTGTAAATTATCAATTTTTACACCGGTTTTTGTTAGTAACCAGTGTAAAAAGACACACTTTTTGTAATCTTTATTAACTTGGTATAGTTTCAAAAACGAAGAATTTTTTAATTAAGAAGCTTTTCATTGGACTCACAGACAAAAAAATTAAAACACTAAAATATTAATGATTTGCTAATATAGATTGGATTTACACTTTTATTTAAAAACAGTTAATTAAATAATAAAGAAATAATGTTGTTACACCGGTTTTTTTAATTAACCGGTGTAAATTATCATTTTTTACACCGGTTATTGTTAGTAACCGGTGTAAAAAGACTTACTTTTTGTAATCTTTATTAAATTGGTATAGTTTCAAATACGAAGAATTTTTTAATTAAGAAGCTTTTCATTGGATTCACAGAGCAAAAAAATTAAAACACTAAATTATATATGATTTGCTAATATAGATTGGATTTACAATTTTCTTTAAAAACAGTTAATATAAATATCAAGAAATAATGTTAGTTACACCGGTTTGTTTAATTAACCGTGTAAATTATCATTTTTTACACCGGTTATTGTTAGTAACCGGTGTAAAAAGACTTACTTTTTGTAATCTTTATTAAATTGGTATAGTTTCAAATACGAAGAATTTTTTATTAAGAAGCTTTTCATTGGATTCACAGACCAAAATAATTAAAACACTAAATTATATATGATTTGCTAATATAGATTGGATTTACAATTTTCTTTAAAAACAGTTAATTAAATAATCAAGAAAGAATGTTGTTACACCGATGTGTTTGATTAACCGGTGTAAAATATCATTTTTCACACCGGTTACTAACAATAACTGGTGTAAAAATACATAGTTTTTTAATCTTTATTTCATTGGTATTGTTCAACTACGAAGAATTTTATAATTAAGAAGCTTTTCATTGGATTTAAAGACCGAAAACTACAACACTAAAATATTAATGATATTCTAATATACATTGGATTTACAATTTTGTACTCTTTATTAAATTGGTATAGTTCAAAAATGAAGAATTTTATTAATTAAGAAGCTTTTCATTGGATTTAAAGACCAAAAATTAAAACACTAAAATATTATTGATATTGTAATATACATTGGATTTACAATTTTGTAATCTTTATTACATTGGTATAGTTCAAAAACGAAGAATTTTATTAATTAAGAAGCTTTTCATTGGATTTAAAGACCAAAAATTAAAACAGTAAAATATTATTGCTATTCTAATATACATTGGATTTACAATTTTGTAATCTTTATTACATTGGTATAGTTCAAAAACGAAGAACTTTTTAATTAAGAAGCTTTTCATTGGATTCAAAGACCAAAAATTAAAACACTAAAATATTATTGATATTCTAATATACATTGGATTTTCAATTTTCTTCAAAAACAATTAATTAAATAATCAAGAAAGAATGTTGTTACACCGGTTTGTTTAAATAACCGGTGTAAAATATCCTTTTTTACACCGGTTACTAACAAAAACCGGTGTAAAAAGACATAGTATTTTGTAATCTTTATTTCATTGGTATAGTTCAAATACGAAGAATTTTTTTATTAAGAAGCTTTTCGTTGGATTTAAAGACCGAAAATTAAAACACTAAAATATTATTGATATTCTAATATACATTGGATTTACAATTTCGTAATCTTTATTACATTGGTATAGTTCAAAAAACGAAGAATTTTGTAATTAAGAAGCTTTTCATTTGATTTAAATACCAAAAATTAAAACACTAAAATATAATTGATATTCTAATATACATTGGATTTACAATTTTCTTTAAAAACAATTAATTAAATAAGCAAGAAAGAATGTTGTTACACCGGTTTGTTTAAATAACCGGTGTAAAATATCATTTTTTACACCGGTTACGAACAATAACCGGTGTAAAAAATATTATTGATATTCTAATATACATTGGATGCAAATTTTTATCTACCAACCATTTTTTACTGTTTATATCTTTTTTTTGGTAAATTAAAAATTTAAAAATTATGTTATTTATATTCATTTTTGTGAAAACATGATTTTATCTTATTCATTATAGTTCACAGATAATTAAGCATATTTGTGTGAATATGGAAGGGTAAAAAATAGGAAAAAATAACTGTTACGTATGTACTTTCTTCTGGATGATTTTATCTTATTCATTATAGTTCACAGATACTACACTTGTATGCATTTTAAAAATTAAACTTCAATCATCAGATGAAATTCAAAAAATAATACAACTTCTTTGTTTTCACACCGGTTACATGAATAACCGGTGTAGAAAACAACTTTCTACACCGGTTATAACTTTAACTGGTGTAGAAAATATTTTTAAAGTTAAGAAATACTCACGCCTTCTCCAAAGTTTGCTTCCAAAACACTTGCTCTTCACCTCCACCTCCATTTTCACTTGGAGCTCCACCACCAGTTGTACGGTCGACCCCCAACTCCATATTTTCGTCATCATTTTGACTGCAAATCCATCATATTGCAGAAATAGGAACAGAGGACATACTCACTACCAGAGACAACTTCTCTTCTTCGTCTGCCTGATAGCGAAATTCGTTTTGATTTCATTTGGTAATTCACCATTTTCCCCTCGTTTTCTCTCCATTCTTTTTAAGTGTTTACTTTTCTATGTATTTTATTTCATGTTTGATCGATTATTCTACGAGATCTGTTAGTGTTCCATTTTTTGGAAACCTATGTATGTGCCTTCAGCTTTGGTCGTTGTTTTGGGGAAGATAAAGGAAATATTTTCAAGTATGTTGTTTCCAGTTCTTAAATTAAGGGTTTGATTTGAAGTGGGGCGTTGTTTGTCTTCAATTTTGTATCTTATCAGTTTTAATTTTGTCACCGAGAAGTAAAGTAACAAACAAAGAAATCAAATCAAAACGACCTTGTGATTGTTGATGAATAGGGGACTATCAACACAAATTTCCTTGCCTATGGGTAGCAACAATACATTAAAATACACAGCTAAAGTGAACACGCTGATTTGAGCATATGAATGATCAGCATTATTGTTATTACTCACATCTGTAACAATAAAACCAATAATAACATTGACTTGATTCTTTGTTGAATAACCAGGGATCTCCATAGTTTCTTCATCATTGAGGCCCATAAAATCCCATGAATGAGTAGTGTGCAGAATCCTTTTGGAGTTGGGAAATACTGATACCACCCCTGGCATTTCTTTGTTGGTTTGACCAACAGAGAGAGAGGTTATATTATACCTTCCTTTATGAATAACAGTAAGCATTTGATGATTTCGCCTCAAAATCTCCTCTGGGTCATCATTTCCTCTGCTTCCCATATAAACCACATACAACTGCAGCAAAAAAATCCAATATTTTGTCGCTTACATTCTCATGAACAAATGAACTCACAAAATGTAACTACTATATATACAGTGTGTTTAATGAGCATATTTAGTTCCTTGATTACGTTGGTTTTGGTTCTTTTAGCCTCTGGATATAGTTTCTTTCGGAATTGTTTTCCATCTTGTAAGAAGATGCATCATTTTAGCCTGAAAGCTTTGCAAGTTGCTGGAAATAATCTGTAAAAGTCTGGTCATGGGTCTCTTGTTGTGCATGTTGGGTTTTTTTTACATGTTCAAGTGTGTACTTCTTCAAAGTTGACTAATGTGTTAGTAAAATAGTTATGAAAGTCATAGTAAGCATTAAATTTTTCCCCTTTACTCTTCTACTGTTTAAACTTGGAATCTGCTTGCTTTTATTTTTTCACTTATAAAATACAGAAAAAAGTTATCATCTCTATTTCTGATTAGTACATACTCCAATCTATTAGTTTTTCGTTAATTGATAATTTAAAGTGTCTTTTACTCACTTGAGCATAATTCTGGTATAATCGACTAAACATTTTGAAAGATTAATTTATATCATGGACAATTTTAAATTATTATGTCTGTAGACAACTATCTTATTTTAGACTTATATTGGCATGCATATGAATTTAATATTTATATGAATTTAATACCATAAGACAGAACCAAAATATGTAACGAAACTCAGTTCGCATACTATTGAACACTTGTCTTTTTTATCCTTGCCCAGAGTATTTTTTATCCTTCTTCAAATGGCTAGCAAATGACGATCACACACCGGGGATGGCGATGAGCAAACCCGTTCACATTAAGGAAGAAAAGGAACAAAATGTACCGAGCTTTTGGAAAGGAGGGCAAGAGGAATAAAGACACCTATTTTTTTCGATAATGATGGTGAGCCTACGATGGAAAAAGCACATAATGACTGGATTAATTTCATTGCTTTGATGGTGCGTAGTAAAGTTAATGTTGTGCAATTTAAGTCATGGCCGGAAGTTGACAAGAAAATAAAGGACATGATTTGGGATGAAGTAATGGTATGTGCAAGATACAAATGATACTTTTAATGTTTTTTCGCATATGTTCTTTCAATTTATATTAAAGTGAAGTTCACTAATGTTAGAGGTTTTTTTTTTTCAGAATACATTTGATTTTGAGTCCACACCACAACTGAAGAAGAAGTGGTTAGTCCATGCTGGGGAACGTTGGCGGGGCTGGAAGGGCACCTTGAACCAGTATATATTTGGAAACCTACAGGATGAGGACCCGTGCCATATATATCCGTATCTTAGTAGGGATACATGGGAGATGTTCCGCAAGAATCGTTTAACCGAAGAATGGAAGGTAATATATTTATTTTTTCTAAATTTTATTCATTTAATGTAAAAGTAACAATTTGCATGGTATATATTTCCTTTTTTTTGGACAAATAGGCTAAGCGTGCTGTTAGCCAAGAGTGTTCCAACCAGAACAAACTCCATCATACAATGTCTCGTGGCGGATATTCGAAGTTGAAAAAAAAATGATGCATGACAAATTAGAGGCAAAAATACAAAGGAAGATTGCCTCCGGTATGACAGAAGAGGAGGCCCGTGGAACAACTTCTCCCCCGTCACCCATTCCCCGTCATCTTCTCTTCAAGGAACGTCACAAAAACAAGCATGGTGACTTTTCAACCGACGCGGCTAGAGATGTTAGTGCTACAATTGTAAGTATAATTTATTCAATTAAGTATAACGTCTATTAACATTAATCAGTAATGTGAATGATATTAAGAATAATGTTGGAAACAATTGATCAGGATGATTTATGCGACCGCGCGAGTCAAGGAGAGTCCCTTGGAGAGGGAAGTAATGACATTCTTGTCATTGCTACGGGAAAGAAAGATCACCCCGGTCGCATAAGGGGTGTAGGGGGTCGGATGAGGACGTCTCAAATTTTCGGAGCCTCATCGTCCCGTCGGACTACGAACTTAGACAGTCACGCGCAATACAGAGAGGAAATTAGGTTCTTGACTGAAGCAATGAATGACCTATACAGAGCTTTGGGCAAACCAGTTCCAGTTTTTCCTATGAGACATGTCTCAAGTTGTCCAACTAAGGAGTCATCACTGCAGCAACAAGAGTTAAAGCATCCAGAGACTATAAGGTCGAACTTCGTGGCGGAGCACATATCGGTATGCTCTAGTGTTGGACTGCCAGATTCATTGGGAGAGTTCGAGGTAACAATAAATTAATTATTTTCTTTTAAAATTATTTCATTTAACTCATTTACTAATATATACTATATTAGCCTCAATGACTCTAAGTAACTTACCCTATGATTTGTCATCTCAGTACAGATACAAAAAAAAAAAAAAAAAAATTCTAATATATCATAATTGAAGAGGGTATTTTGTATTTAACCTCTTGTAATTTGATTCATATTTCTGTTATTTGATTCATATGTATCTCTGTAATATGATTTATATCCATGTAATTTGATTTACTCTACCATTTGATAACAAAAAAAGGAAAAAAATAACATTATGGCATGCATCAGCATCATTAAATGTTGGGTTCACATTTATTATAAATTCATGCTAATCCATTACAAAAGTCTGCACAAACTAATCCATTACAAAAGTCTACACAAACATATTTTAGTACTAATTAAATTTTTATCTCTCCAAATGAGTAGTGAGACGATAAAGAAAGGCTTCCTCAGAAAATTACCACCAACATTCATTCATAGTGAGATGAAAAAAAATCAAATTAAAATGAGAGGAATCCAATATTGATTTTCTTCTCAATCGAATTAATGATCTACCAGAATTATAAATGGTATGTTTACAAGATAAGAAAGTGCAAATATTTCTATCAATTCTTTCACAATGTGTTTTTATTTTTTTTTCAAATTTTTTTGTATTGATTAATTCATCAATATTTTTCAGGACATGCTTTTGGATCCAAAGGCATACTTCAGGCAGTAATGAGATCAGCTCCCTCCAATTTGCAAGGTTTCAACAATGGATACTTCTGGAAATCATGAGAGCATTGCAGCTGCTGATGCTAGTGATGATGATGATCTTCCAGAGTACGATTTTTGAACCTTATATGGAGTTGGTTTTACTTCATTAGCCATGCCTGCTGATTTCCCAGTAGCTATTAGGGGGCCTCAAACTAAAAGAATTAAGGAAGTTGATGGTGCAATGCTGCCTGGCATGCATGTTCATTACTTTTTCGGTTACTGCTGCCGATGCTATAATTGATGATCAATGCTGCAAATGGCACTGTCAAACAAATGATCGAATTATACTATTAATGGAAAATGATATCAAACCTTCATCAAACCCTAAACATCCAGTATTTCTACTATTTCTGCTACGCAACTTGACATCATTATAAAACTCGGTTGATTTTTCAATCATTATCCTACCGCTGCATTTTTTTTTAAAGCAACGACCCTTTCAGTGGGTTGGGGATGCCAACCCCTCGTTTTATTAATTTACGAAATGGTGAGGCCGAATACCTCGTACATCCATATAGGAATATAAGCATTAATCCTACCGCGACTGCATGATGATGCGTAGATGGATTTTATTTGCTATGTCCTTGAGATTTCTATAGCAAAACTGATGGCATATTTATACGGTCTTCATATAAAACCAGTGGAGTACTATACCTTTCATAAATCGTTTGTGGTTGTTTTAAGGGAGTAGTACTCTCCATTTACTCACTGATAGTTTCAATTGCAAACGATTGATTTTGGTTATCCAACCTTCTATGTTTAGAGTTTCATCAACCATGAATAAAATTTGGGTTTTTTTTTTGCCTCTTTTTCTAGACTTATCTTATGTTAGTTGCACGAATAATTTTTTATTTGTCCCATAAACAATGATTTTTTGAAACATGTGAACACTTTAATAAGGATGATTAAGTTATTGGATATTAAGAATTGTGCAAAATAATGTACGTTATAGTACTCTTGAACCAGTTGTAACATGTAATGATAGAACCGGTACTTCGGCTAGAATATTAAATTAATTACTTTATAGGGAAAAAAATCAAAGGTTGAACACAACAGACAATATTCAAGAAGGCATTAATGTATTTTTGGTTCAGGTAAATTTTAATAATTACCATCTCAATTAATTTTCAAGATAATCCAAGCTTTGCCTTTTAGGAATTGGTAACCTATTATTTTCTATGCCATGCCATGGTTGAGCGCTCTTTGGATTGAACTTTTTATAACTCCTTTTTTAGTAATAGAATTTGATATGTTTGTTTTTCAGTATTTTTCAAAGCAAAAATAAAGTTATAATAATTAATTTGGTTTTACCTTTTTAATCTCTTAATAAAATATTAATTTTAAATTTAGATTTTAAAATTTTAATAAAAATAAAGATTCTATGTGGGGAAATTTTAATAAAAATTTTCAGTTCTCTTTTTCTATTTTGCCATATGGCGAAAGAATTCTACAACCATGAAATTTTAGTTTCATGCTCACAGTTGTAAAAGATGAGCTCAAAAAGGTATACTTAGAAGGTGGATTTGTGCCATTTAATACATCTTCCACTCTGACTTTTAGATGATCTCTCAATTTTTGTGTTTAATACGGGACAGATTTATATGAATAATAATCTATGCAAACAATACAAATTTCTAGAAAGTGAAAGACTTTATTGAATGATAATAATGTCGTGTAATCATAAAAACATAAAATCCCACAAACATTTGTATAGTTAAAATAAAGATCAAATACAATCAGAAAAAAAAAAATCAGAATTGTCTAAAAAAAGGAAATGGATCCAAAAATGGCCACAAAAAAAAAAAAAAAAGAAACTTAAAACGGCTTTGTTCATGGAGCAAAGTCTATGAGCTTTGTTTTCATATTAGTAGATAATTTACACATATATAGGAATTCTGCTTGTGTAGTTAATGATTTTAATATCAAACCCAAATGAATGTCTTGAAATAACTTAAGATACTACACCATAAACATATATATATATATATATATATATATGTATATATTAATCTACCTATATATATATATATATATATATAGGTAGTATCTTAAGTTATATATAGGTAGATTAATATATAGGTAGATTAGTATCTTAAGTTATATATAGGTAGATTAATATATATATATATATATATATATATGTTTATGGTGGTAGATTAATATATAGGTAGATTAATATATATATATATATATATATATATATATAGGTAGTATCTTAAGTTATATATAGGTAGATTAATATATATATATATATATATATATATATATATGTGCAAACAAATATAAAAGGAAATTGGAAATTTATTGTTCTAGAGATTTTGTTTTTAGTTGCTAATTTCTATTACAACTCTAACTTAAATGTAATTTAATACTTTTTTGGAAAAAAAAATTCAAAAAACAACTAACGTATAAAAATTTAATTGAATACTTTCTAGAACGGATTAATATTGTCAACTAAATTTTAATACGCAAAAACTCTTGTGCAACCATCATATATATGTGACATAATACACGAATTTTTTATACTTGATACGTGAATTTTTGTACATTTGATATGCTAATATTATTTTTTGATACGCTAATGTTGGTATACTTGATATGGTAATATTTGATAGTTTATACACTAATACGCTAATTTTTTTATATGTTATACACTAACTTTTGATACTTTATATACTAATACGCTAATTTTTTTATACATTATACGCTAATATTTTATACACTAACTTTTGATACTTTATATACTATTACGCTAATTTTTTTATACATTATACGCTAATATTTGATACTTTATACGCTAATATGCTAATTTTTTATACATTATATATACGATAAAGTAAAAATTGATACTTTATATACTAAAGTGAAAATTGATACGCAAATACATTAATTTTTTTATACTTTGTACGCCAATTGTTTATACTTTATTAGCTAATCTTTGATACTTTATATACTAAAATGAAAATTAATACGCTAATTTTTTTTATAGACTAATTTTTTGAATTTCATACGCTAGTCATATATATGTGAGGGTGGCGCAGAAGAATGCCGATTTTAATATGCAATTTTCATGTTTGGAAACATAATAAATGTTATTTACTGTAAAAGAAAATTAATTAGTATTTTTTATCACCATTTATGAACAAAATAAACTCACATATAGCATGTGCATAATAATTGAGATATTGAAGGCATTAAATCTTTCTTACCTATTCCCCAATTCTGACCAAAATCTAAGCTTTGGATACATCCATATATAATGAACATTGATGATAAATTTTCTTCTCTTAAAAATATCACCACCAACATATGTAGACAAATGAAGAAAGGTGGCCCTCTTCACCGACGCAATAATAAATCCATTCTTGATTTTCATCTTAAGCATAAGTTTTGATATATTGAGGAATTCATTTTTTATTTTCTTCTCACAATCAATTTATACCATAATTAAAAATGGCATGTGTACATATTCCATCATTTCTTCTTAAAGAGAAATATCCTCTCTGTGATAAACATGCATCATCGTCATACTATTGGATATACAACAAATCCTCTAAATTTTTAACCAATAGTATGACGATGCTCCTTCCACTATGTGATAAACAACAAATCCTCTAAATTTTAGCATATTTATGAAAGTAGGTCTCCCAAAAAAATTTCTCAAAAAACAATAAACTATACTTAAATCTCTATTCTCTCGACAACTTTTGATTCTTCTTCAACTTACAACAATGCGTCTAATATTGTCAGTGATAATATACTGCACGATTTCAACTACATTAATAACTTGTTGATCATAAATCACACTGCTTTTAACCATTTGTATCTGGTACACTGTTACAACGAGAGATAAGCTTGGATTTTTGTCAGTGATGATATATTGCACGATTATCAACCACATTAATAACTTGTTTATCATAAATCATATTGCTTTAAACCATTTGTATCTGGTACACTGTTACAATGAGAGATAAGCTTGAATTTTTCTCAAAAAATCCCAACTATACTTAAATCTCTATTCTCTAGACAACTTTTGATTCTTCTTCAACTTGCAACAGTGCATCTAATATTGTCAGTTATGATATATTGTACGATTTCAACCACATTAATTAACAGTTAATTACAATGTTTTTAACCCTCTGTATTTGGTACACTGATACAACGAGCGATAACTTTGGAATTTCTTTGACAAATCCTTGTGAAATATAATGACGATGTTGGTTTTGCACAAATGCCAATTTAATTCTAAGATTATTATTTATATTTATTGCCAAGTGATTAGGAACCTAAAGTGTCACACACAATAGAATTACTTCTTGGGTTAAAATTATTTACATAATTATATGATAATTATGGCATCTATTATACTCTTATTCACTTTTGGAAAGTGAATAGAGTTTGGTAATAATTCGTTTCTTGTTTTACAAGACAACCTTTTTGGAAGGTTATATTATTATAAATAGATGCTTAATGTTAGGTCAAAGACAACACAACTCTCTCAACAAGAAATCACGTAAATAAGAAAAAGGGTTTTTCTTATTAGTTTTCTAAAGTGTTGTTTAGAGGGATCTAGCTTATTAACGTAATGTTAAAATCAATCCTTTGAGGATCCCGAAAGTAGTTCGTGTGGATTACCGTTAGAGGCCGGACACTTGTGCGGCTTGTTGGTCAATTAAACCTCGCTCAAGGATTTTGCTAGCATCTCTCAATGTATATTTTGTATAGATTATCATTAAAGGTCCTATGGAAATCAATTATAATATAATTGTTATATTTTCCGCCGCGTTGTTACTATGTTGATTTCCTTACAGTGGTATCAGAGCCTAATTTGATTTGTCTATACATAATATACCATGTCATTAATGATAAATTGTTTATATATGTATATTTGATTTAATTGAATTATTTGATATGTTTGTGAAATTATTTTGAAATTATGTTTTTGAAATAATGGGTCAAATATCTATTTTTATTTTTATTTTTTTTAAAATAATTTGAAAACGGAATTTTCAAATATATATATATATATAGCCAAAAGTGTTGGAAATTCGTTTTTAAAAAAAAAAAACGAGGTTAAACTAGGCGAGACCGGATCGGATTCGAAAACTCAGCCCAGATCTCGATCGAGCTACAGCCAGCCACACAGCGTAGGAAGCTTGGTATTGGAGTTCGATTTGACCGAACATTTGGCGAATTCGAACGACAGCAATAGCGGCATGGTTGCGATTTCGTGAGGCCAAGAAATCTCCGCCAATTTCTTCTTTGTTGTTGGAACAATGCGAGATGTGATCTTGGCGTTTGTTATGACGAAATCTTGCAAAAGAAATTGTCAAAAAGAAAGAAAAAGAAAAAAAAACAAAACAGAAGCTGAGCTTTTTTTTTCTGGGTTCTTGATGAAGAAGACGATGACGTCAGATGACGTCATCATCAAGTAAGAAATATAAAATAAAAGGGGTTGCTTGAAGGCGTGAGCATAAAGATAAGAAAAGGGTTTTCTTTATTTCTGTTTTGACCCTAAAACTTTGCTTTCTTTACTGATCTGATGGCCCTGTATTTTTGAAAATTACATTTTGGCCCACATAGTTTCATATACTTCAATTAAATGATTTCTAATATAATTAGAAATAATATACATATAGATTCATGACAGAAAAATTATATATTCATTTAATGTGATTATTTGAATAGTATGACATATGTAATTTATCTTTGATATAAATTTATTATATGTTCATTTAATGTGATTATTTGAATAATATGACATATGTAATTTATATTTGATTTACATTTGATATAAATCTATTTTATATTCATTTAATGTGATTATTTGAATAAGACGACATGTAATTTATATTTGATATGAATTTATCATTTAATATGATTATTTCATAACATGTCATATACAATTTATATTTGATATAAATTTATTACATATTCATTTAATATGATTATTTGAATAACATGTGTCATATACAATTTATATTTCATATAAATTTATTGTATATTCATTTAATATGATTATTTGAATAACATGTGTCATATACAATTTATATTTGATATAAATTTATTGTATATTCATTTAATATGATTATTTGAATAACATGTGTCATATACAATTTATATTTGATATAAATTTATTGTATATTCATTTAATATGATTATTTGAATAACATGTGTCATATACAATTTATATTTGATATAAATTTATTGTATATTCATTTAATATGATTATTGAATAACATGTGTCATATACAATTTATATCTGATATAAATTTATTATATATTCATTTAATATGATTATTTGAATAACATGTGTCATATGTGATTTATATTTGATATAAATATATTAAATATTCATTTAATATGATTATTTGAATAACATGTCATATGTGATTTATATTTGATAAAATAATATATTTATTTAATTGCATATTGTATGTTCAATTGATCAAATGATTTTCACATATGATATGTATGTATGATGAGACAGTAAATTAATCCCTTAATTAAATATTAAATCATAATTAGTTGCCTTCCATTATTATAGTTTAAACAAATTTTTATTAGAGCAACTTGTTGAGTTGCCTCAAGGTTGTTTTACTTTAAATGCGTTTATGCTATGAGATTAGATATCTGAATAATGGGCTTGATTTAACAAAAACTTTTGGCTTGTTGAGTTACCTCAAGGTCAAAACGTTTTTGAGGCAAAGAGTTAGGGGACATATGAGATATGTGTATCAAGAGTTGATGGCCTAACTATCTAGAAGTTACAAATAGTTGTAATTGGTAATTGTTACCTACTTGTTGAGATTATTTTGATTTGTTGTGTTACCTCAAGATTAAAATAATTAAAATGAGATTCTAGCCACTAAGAATTTTGTGAAAATTCTCTAATCAATTTAAGGAATATTGATTTGAATAAAATAGTGGGAGCAAAATCAAAAAAATTTCATAATTTCATATTTATTTATTTTGGTTTTGCTTATTGCATAAATATGAATATTTTTCTATCTTTATTTTCTGTTGTAGAAAATTATCTATAATATATTGTTTGACAATATATTAATTGCTCAAATTTTATGTATTGAATTTTACAACTTAAAAATTGTTTTTAGGTATGAGAAGTTATTTTATGTCCTTAAACTCTTTTTCTTGATGATGATATTGACCAAGTAATCAAAGATACATATCAGAAATATAAAGATGATTTTGATAATTTATATTGTCTTATGCTAAAAAGTATTCATTAATCTTAATTACAATAGTTGTATATGAAAATGTATGCTTTTACAATATTTCATTAGATGAAATGATTGTATGATATAAGAGTTAAAATTGAAGATATATGATATCTCTTTTACGAACTCAATTAGAGCAAAATGGTAAATAATCTTTAGTATCATCTAATGTGCTAAAGGTCAGGGACGGATCCAGAAAGAAATTTTAGCTGGGGCTTACTTAAAAATTTTTTGCGATTAAATAAAAATTCAATCCATAAATTTTTTTTGCGATTCCATCACAATTCACTATTAATCTATAAAGAAAATTAATTAAACAAACTAGAGTTTCTAAATTATGATTTATATCTAAAATATCTTGTCTAAATTCAAAATTCATAATATTAGTTCATATTCAAAACCCTAATCTAAATTCCAAATCACTAAATATTTAGTCCATAAAATTCTCCAAATTAACTTAATAATTAAAAGTAACTACAATTAACAATAACAAAACTCTAAATAAAAAAAGAAGAAGTAAAACTAACAAACTAGAGTTTCTAAACTATGATTTATATCTAAAATATATTGTTTAAATTTAAAATTCCTAATATTAGTTCATATTCAAAAACCCTAATTTAAATTCCAAATCACTAAATATTTAGTCCATAAAATTCTTAATAAAATTACCCAAATTAATTTAATAATTAAAACTAACTTACAATTAACAACATTTAAATAACAAAACTCTAAATAAAAAAAAGAAGAAGTAAAACTAACCTTTATTGAATCTTGAATACAAAAAAATAGAGATAAAAAAAAAAGAGACAATGAGGGAAGAAAAAAAAAGTTTCTTTACTAGAGAATTTGAAACTTGAGTTTGGAAATTTGGGAGATAGCTAAATTGAAAGGGTTTAGATTTGGAAATTTGGGGGAAATAGGAAGGGTTTGAAATTTGGAAACAAAATTTGAAAGGAGAGGCTTGCTCCAGCAAGGAAAGGAAAGGAAATGAGTTTATTTGCTTGCTCCAGCAGTCCAGCCCCGATTCTGTTAAGTGATTTGAAATATATTTTTTTTTGAAATCACTTAACAAAGCGACGTCGTTTTGTTAAGTGATATTTTTTTTTATTAAAACAGACTAAACAGTCTATCTTCACTCTTCAGCAACACCAACAGACAGCAGGAGCAGCGCTGCAGCGGCCGGCGATTTCTTTTACTACTACTACTAATCCATTTTTTCCGGCGACCATGGCGGGGACTTCAGCCTCCTCCAGCCTCCTCCAGCCCCCGTCTGGATCCGTCCCTGCTAAAGGTGATTAGTCTTATTAAAAAATTAGATTTTTAATTTTTTTATGAACAAAGTTGAGATCTAAATATTGTTTGAATTACTTAATAAGACAACAAAGGATTCAATCAAGAGAAAAAAAAAGGAAGTTGTGTTAATAGTTGAGTTTTCCAAGAAAATAAAGTTGGACCCTGATTTTAAGAAAATCAATAAAAGGGCACTCAAACTTAACACAAAATAATAAGAACAAAAGTTTAAATGGTATTAGATTCTACTATGGTCTATTAAGATAGGCACTGGAATTAGAATTAAAACATTCATTGAGATTTTGAAGTAGAAGAAACTTAGTGAAGTTTCTACTTCAAATATGTTTATGATTGAAATAAATGTTTATACTTATAAATAAAATCTTGGGTATTAGATACCAGATTTGGATCTCATATTTACATAAATATGCAAGATTTAAGGATAAGTAGAAAGTTGGGTAAAGAAAATGTATTCTTATATGTGGTAATTGAATGCGACAAAAGTTGTTACATTAACCATTAGAATATAGAGTTTTCTTTATTCAGAAGATTAATCCTTAATATAAAGGATTGTTATTATCAGTACTTACTAAAATATTATCTCTATTTCATGTTTTACATGAATAGATTTACAATAATTCAAAAGAATAAATGTTGTTCTTTTTATTGTGACAATATTTTAAGGTGCTGGTTAATTGGATAACAAACTTTATATATTTGATTTGGATAATCTTCTTTTCAAACATAAACACAAAGAAACAAAAATTGATAATTTTATCTCTAACACTGTAGATATGGTTATATATAAATGAGAAACGCATAGCCAAATTGCATGAAAATGTTTATTTGGAATCACTTGATTATGAATCATTTGATAAATGTGAATCTTATTTATTAGAAAATAACCAATTTACTTTTACTTAAAAGGGTGAAATATCTACTGAATTACTAAGTCTAATACATATTGATGTATCTAGACCTATGTTAATTCTACTTAGAGAAGTTTTTCATACTTCAAATGATTATATTATATATAGTCATATATGTACTTATTGAAGTATATAACTAAATTCTTTGAAGAGTTCAAAGAATACAAAATTGAAGTTGAAAAATAACTTGATAAAAGTATTAAAATTTTTGATTAGATCGAAATAAAGAATACTTGAGTCAAGAATTTATAATTATCTTAATGAACTTGTTTCTTTATTAAAGTAATAATCGACTTTTATTAGATATTATTCGATTAATGATGAGCCATACAATTCTCTCAAAATTGTTTTGAGAATATACCATATATATTGCATTTGATCTTTTAAGGTATGTTCCATTTAAACCTATTAGTTTTACCTCATATAAGATATGGTATGGGAAAGACCCAAAATATTTGGGAGTGTCCTATATTTTATTAAAGGTAAAATCTGATAAGTCTGATACAAAATTTTCATATATACTATTTTGTGGAATGTCCTAAAGAAAGTTTTGGATATTATTTCTATGATCCCAATGAGCACAAAATGTTTGTCTCAAAATATGTCATATTTCTAGAAGAATAGTCTATTCTAGAAAAGGCAAGTGGGAGCATATAGAACTTGATAAAGTTCTTAAATCATAATTTAGTAATGAAAAGAAAATGGAATTAGAGCTTGTACCTCATGGTGATGCGGTAGGACATGAAGCTCTCAATGCACAAGTAAATTGTATATTTAGTAGGATAAATCATCCACATGAGATGATGTGTTTATCATTAAGAATGATAAACCTACTATCTACAAAGAAGTCTTATTCGATAAGAAATCTAAAAGTGGCTTTGAACTATAAAATCTAAAATGGGTTCCATGTATGACAACAAGGTATAGACCTTAGTCAATGCATCTAAAGGGATAAAACTCATAAGGTGCAAGTGGGTCTTCAAAAGAAGACAAACATGGATGGTAATATTGTTACCTATAAAGCATGAATATTGGTCACTAAAGGTTACACAAAATCATAGTATTGACTATGATGAAACCTTTTTACCAATTACCATGTTAAAATCCATTAAGATTTTACTTACTGTAATTTGCAAAAGGATTAGTATATGATACAATCTAAGGGTTTTTATGTCTAAATACCCTAACAAAATATGCAAATTATAAAAGTCTATTTATAGACTAAAGCAAGCTTTTAAGAGTTTAAATATTTGTTTTGATGAGATAATCAAAAGTTTGATTTAATAAAAAACAAATATGAATCTTGTGGATACAAAAGATTATTGGCAATATTATTGTATTTCTCATATTATATGTAGATGACATATTAATAATGAGAATTTACATAACTACTCTTAAATTAGTTAAGGTGTAGTTGTTCAAAAACTTCTCAATTAAAGATTTTTGGAGAAACAACTTATGCATTGGGAAAAGTCTATAGAGATAGATTTGATAAGTTGTTTGGTCATATACAGTCAATATATATATATATATATATGTATATATATTGATAAAATGTTAAAGACATTTAACATGAATGGATCAGTTTAAAAAGGTTTACATTCCTATATTTGATAGGACTTACCTTAGGACATATGTCCAAAGACTGATATTAAGAAATATAATATGCAAAATGTTCTTAAGAAGTAAGATTATTTATGTGTATTATATAAGACTAAATATCTCCTGCGCTATAAGTGTTATGAGCATATTTCAATCCAATTCTAGTGAGAGTCACTAGAAGTAATCAAGAATTTTCTTAAATACTTGAGAAGAATTAAGAACCTATACTTGAATGTTGAGCTAAATATATAAGGATTCATAGATACTAGTTTTCAATCTTATAAAGATGATTGCAAGTATCAAGATGGATATATATATTTATACTAAATATAAATGTTGTTATTTGAAAATGTTTCAAGTAAATTATAACAACATATTCTACAATAGAGATTTAGTATATAGTTGCTTGAGAAGTAGTTACAAGATTGTTTGGATGGAATTTTATCATTTGATTAGAGTAATCACTGAAAGAATTTAAGTAAAGATACAAGATATTTAATATAATTATTCATTAACTAAACCATTATCCCAAAAGAAACATGATGGTCATGTTTATTCATTTGGTTTGAAGTACTGAATGATTGGTTTGAGTCATAATAAAAGAATGATTATGTAATTTTATGCAATAAAGATATGGCATATTTATCATTCTGTAACATATATATGTCGATATATATACACTATGATAAAGTCCTTAGAATAATATTTATTATTCTTAAATTTCCCTAGTTATAGTATTAACAATAATAAGGACATTGTTAATGCGGATAGACTCGTATATATAGTGATATATGGGTGAATCATTGGAGAATGTGTTCACTGGAATGATCCGCTTAGAGATTTCCATATCGTTAACTATTTGAGTGCCAATGGTATAATCTCTACGTGACAGTAGTGTAAGCGATCCTTTGACTTGAGATCATAAGAGTATCTTTAGTGTGGATATTATGTTTTGACTGTATTTGTCCATAACCGTAACTGGATATGCGAGCGGTAGATGTTGGATATAACAAGAAGCACGGATTGATAGTTTATGATCGATATAGGATTCACCACTCCTAATAGTGGGAGAGTATATTCCTTTCTAGCACACTTGTTGAAACTCAACTCAAAATGCGCATAATTAGTAAGTAAATTTGGAAAAGTTCTAAATTTATTTACGAGGAGTTGAATTTCAGTACAAGAAAGAAATATAATTAGTACAATAAAGAGTTGGCACTTAGACTTTACTCTTGTACTAATTGGAATATAGGATGGTGAAAGGATGATAATTACATGGTGCCTGGTTCATAGATAGGTGAAGTCGATCAATTGACTTTTCCTAACTCTTGGGTGGTCATGATGTCTTGGCTAGAGGCCACTCTTGATCTATAAATATAAATGAATTAATTGTTGAATTAATGATAAATTAAAGTTGTTTAATTTATCCTATCTTAGAAGCTCCATGTCTAAATTGTCTTTAGTCCAAGTGGGAGTTTGTTGGTTTTGTACAAATGCCTTTAGTCCAAGTGGGAGTTTGTTGGTTTTGTACAAATGCCAATTTAATTCTAAGATTATTATTTATATTTATTGCCAAGTGATTAGGAACCTAAAGGGTCACACACAATAGAATTACTTCTTGGGTTAAAATGATTTACATAATTATATGATAATTATGGCATCTATTATACTCTTGTTCACTTTTGGAAAGTGAATAGAGTTTGGTAATAATTCGTTTCTTGTTTGACAAGACAACCTTTTTGGAAGGTTATATTATTATAAATAGATGCTTAATGTTAGATCAAAGACAACACAACTCTCTCAATAAGAAATCACGTAAATAAGAAAAAAGGTTTTTCTTATTAGATTTCTAAAGTGTTGTTTAGAGGGATCTAGCTTATTAACCTAATGTTAAAATCAATCCTTTGAGGATCCTGAAAGTAGTTCGTGTGGATTACCGTTAGAGGCTGGACACGTGTGCGGCTTGTTGGTCGACACTACAACAAAAATGTTCATTTGCGACAAAATGTTAGTGAGAAAATTTTTCTTTTCTCGCAAAAAGTATCAATTAGCGAGAAATCAAAATATTTTTACTGTTCATCTAGAAGTTTTACATAATTGGTGAGGAAAATTTTTTTCCTCACCAAGTTTCGTCGCAATTGGTTTGGCGGGAAAACTCTCGCCATTTTATATCTATAATAGCGACAAATGTTTTATTTCATTTCCGAGGAAAAAATATAATCCTCGCTAATAGAATAAAACAAAGGTCTACATTCCTCGCTAAAATAATAGTTTCTTTTAGCGAGAAAATAAGTTTCTTGCAAAACCTTTCACTACAAAAAAATGTCCATTAGTGTCAAAACTGTAGTGAGAAAAGTCTACTCTTTTCTCAAAAAGTATCAATTAATTAAAAAAAAAAATTCTATTCATCCGAAAGTCTTGCATAATTGGCGAAAAAAATAAATTCCTTGCCATATTTTGTCGCAATTGGTTTAGCAGGAAAACTCCAGACATTTTATCTATGTAAGAACGACAAGTTTTTCCTTTCATTAGTGAGAAAAAAATATACTCCTCACCGATTTATCATATATTTTGGTAGTTTAGTCTCATAAATATGAATATTGTAAATTTTATAACATGTAAAAAGTAATCAAAGGTTATTAAGGATAATTTCATGAGATCAATTGTAGAATACATTAATACTATAACACAAATAATTACTTAGAAAATCTTGTAGTCTAGTGGCAATAATGAGTTTTGGAACAGAGGTCTTAAGTTCGAACCTTGCCAACGTCTAATATATGGTTGGTTTCAATCTTGCCAACGTCTAATATATGGTTGGTTTCAATCCCAACCTTTTTGTGGGACCAAAACTTATTTAATTATTTCCAAAAATTACATAAATTTCAGTTATCTCAATGAGACCCTAAAAAGTTTCAATTAAATTCAAATAAAATTACATAATAGCCTAAATAGTTTTAGTCATCTCAATTAGACCCTAAATTTATAGCTACTTCTGTGTAAGATCTACACTATTTTAATTTGGTGTCTCAATATTAAAATTATTTTAAATTAGGTCCTTAAATGTGATTAATAAATAATTTTCCCAATAAATCTTTAAAATACATTTGGAAAAGGCAAATTTTTTAGTGGGAGTAATATTAGTATAAAAGCTTACATATCATATTATGACCCTTCAACTTTAAATGTTTTTAATTAGGTTATGAAACAAAGTAGAAAACATCCTTAATAGCTTGATTATTAGCAATCAAACCATCAAAAGTTTTACAAAATAAACATTAAAAGCTATTTGTGATACTTAGAGTTGGTGATTTAATTATTCTATTTTAGCCTCTCAAATTTAAATTATTTTCAAATAGGTCCTTAGATTTAAAGTTACTTCAATTGGGTCTCTAAGCGAAATTACAGAATTACCTCAATAAATTAAAAGTTACTTTTAGTTGGGTAACTAAATGGCTTATAAGTTTCATTAATTCTTCTATGACACCCTAATATAATAATTTGGTCCCTATGAAACATCTAGTTCAAATTACCATATCATATTTTTAAAAATTAGTTAAATTTATGTTACATGTGCAACTCTTCTGATCTAAGGCTACACTTATTTATTCAGAAACCATGTAGACATACTACTATTTGTAATTTATATATGATTTTAGTTATTTATAAATTTTTGTTACAAGTAATTTTAAAATAAATCTAAAAATATATAGATATTGTTATGAATTTTTCTTTTTACAATTTACATACATATATTACTACATATAATTGCCTAAGAGTAAAGGAAAAAGAAAGTGTTCACGATCTTTGTTTAATTTTCATGTTGATATTGTTGTCAACCTAATTGACATAATGGTCCACGAATGATTTTATTGTAATACATTGACTTATTGTAACAATGTATTAAGATTTTTAACTAGTTAGCTGATTTGTATATGTATTAAGCCAATTTGGCTATGATGTAATATTTGATTAGTATCAAAGAATTGTTGCCCCTGAGAAAAAAAAGTAACTCATAAACGTCGAATACCTTATGCATATTTTTTTTTATTTTTAATAAATAAGTAGTTAATTTTATTTTAATTTTTTTACCATATTAAATATAAACTAATATAATTAATAAATATTGGACAAAGACATCATTAGCATCATTAACTCACAATATTAAATTAGAATTAATTTAGATTCTTTTCATTTTAATTTTTTTTAATTTTAAGTGAATAAGTAATTGTGTTCTTTTATATATATATATATATATATATATATGTGTATATCTATATCAATAACATATTTCACAATATTATATGTATATATATATATCTTTTTAACGAAGCACATTGGTTTTGAAAATAATGTAAGAGTAATTTTGGAATTATACTTTAAAAAAACAGAAAAGCAAGAACTTTTAATTAATTTTAAAATATTTATTTAAAGTTATAGATTAAATAATCATGAAAATTTAATCCATCAAATCTTCAAAAGAATTATCAAAATAAAAAACTTTTACTAGAAATAAATGGCTAAAAAAAAATTGAGGGGGAAAATATGGCTAAAAAAATTGAGGGGGAAAATATGGAGGGAAGCCAGTCCCAATTTTTGTTCTTCTCCCTCTCCCACACTTGGCCAATTTTCATCTAATTCCAAATCAGTCTCTGCTTCTTCATTCTTTCTCAATCCCAAATAGGCAAACACCCACTTCCCTTCGTAGATCCATTGCCGCGCGCCACCACCACCACCTTCTCCTCCCATAAATTCCTTAGATCTTCACTCTATTTCCCTTTTTCCTCAATAATTTCTTCAATCAAACAATTCACTTTTTCTCTCTCCAATAGCCATACATTAACCATGTTCTAACATCTTCAGCAGTGAGAAGAAACTCACCAAGAATCTACTTTGGAACTATGCCGGTCGCTGCCCTTTCAATCACGTAGTTGATAAGTGGGTTTTATACCAACTTATTTATCTTATTTCACTTAGCTGTTGACTTGTATTTCATACATTTATGTGGTGTTTTGTGTTATTTTGTGCATAAATGTGGTTTGCAATTGGTTGTGCTAAAATGGTTAAAAAGGACCGAAAATGATGATAAACTTAGGCAATTTTGTGTTTGATGCTAATTGACAAGTTTTGAAGTTTAAAAGAGCTAGAATGGTAAGTGAGAATTTGGGAAAACCTAAATGTTCCATTTTGCTTAGTATTGAAGTTGGGCAGAAACTATAGTGCTATTTCATTTAAGTGTAACTTCCTCAATACGAACCCAATGGGTAATATCTTGGATTTTCTGGAAAGCTCTTGGAGTGTACTTCATTTCTTATGTTTTAACTTTCTTCTAAATATGTGTGCAAATAGGAGAAACGGGGGCATCTTTGTAATGGTGTCGTCAGATTTTCAACTTTGATTTCATATTGCCACAGTTTGGTAGAATGTGTATATCTAGAGCTATAGATCTCCAATGGTGTTGATTCTGGAACCAATAGAAAGCCAAGAGAAAGAGCTAAAACTTTGATGTTCACCACAAAGTCCAATTCAGAGGCTAAATCATTCCACTCACACTCATCTTCACATCACAAACTTCACACTCACATTTCACCCTAGCTTAGTACGCTGTCCTCACTTACACAAAGCTGCAGCCTCTCGGTGGGATGGCGAGGCTTCGTGCAGCATTTGGCGAGACTTCGTACAGCATTTGGCGAGACTTCGTGGAGCGCTGGCAAGGCTTCGTCGAGCTGAAATTTTTTCTCTACCACACTTCAGTATATTTGCCATAACTCTCTCGTGCTAGCTCCAACTTGAGTGATTCAAAATGCTATGGAAAGCTTAGACATAGGGCTACAACTTTCATGTTTTACGTTTTTCCAAATTCACAAAGAATCAAGGCCAGAAGTTGGACATAAGCTCACCTCGTCGCACAGGAGCACTCACTTCGCTGCATGGAAACACACTTCGTCGCACACACTAGCACACTTCGTCGCATGAGCTTGCAACGAGGTCATGCGACGAACTCTCACACTCCACACACTTTGCACTCATTCTTTGCATATATCTTCCTAGTCTTGCTTATGTCCATGCGTATTATGTGGGTTTAGGTTTCATTGTCTTCTTCATAACATTTTGCAACTTCATGTATACATTCATTTTGTAATCCTTGATTTGAGAATGGTTTCAGTTGCTTTATTTTCCATTTCATGAGTAAGACATGCAGCAGCATTTCATTTTCATCTTATCAAACACTCATTAGTCTTTACATTTCATTTGCATTCACCTTTTCTTTATTCCATGAATCCTTACTTTCTTTCATCATTTCATTTCATAGCATTTGTTTTTTCACTCACGTCTTACTCCATCGCACACACCTCACAAGCAGCATTTGGCGAGGCTTCGTGTGCTTGTGGCGAGGCATCGTAGAGCTGGGGCGAGGCTTCGTCGAGCGAGCGTGGGCAAGGAGGCTGCTGGAGTTGTGAAGTTCTGGAAAATTGGCTAAGTGTTAGAGTCTGATTCTCAGGTCTTGGACAGTCGGATGAAGGCGTGGAGTCCTTTGGCTCGGAGGCGCCGAAAAGTTCTGATTCCTTCGCTTGACTTATGAGGAGTGAAGGCGTGAATTGCTTAAGCACGAAGGCGCTGGAACAGACTGAAGGCGTGAAGCTGGCAAGCTTGAAGGCGCGGAATTGTTGGAGTGATGCTCCTAACTTCGAATTTTCACTTCTTGGGCTGATTTTAAGCATTCCTTTGGAGGGTGTTCTTGTAATATCTTCGGAGTTTTATGGTTGCGTATTAGTTACATTTCATGACTCTATATATAGGGAAGGTAGCTAATATGTGAAGGGGATCCCTGGACCATTATTCATCATTTTACTTTCATAATTTCATAACCAACTTTTGATCTAGAGAGAGAGGGAATTAATTGTGAGATCTACTTTCTCTCTCTAGTTTCTCTCTCTAGACTTTGGGCTCCGATTCCATTTTCGATCAAGGAATTGCTCTGTTCATTGGATTTCTTACTCAATTAAGGAAGCAATTGCTGGGTAACTTCTTTCCATTTGATGAATATGAATTGCTTGCTATAGCTTGTTGAAGATTGTGAAATGGAAATGGGGTTCCGTAGCTAGATCTTGTGATATCCTAGGATTTGAACGGATGAATGTTTAATTCAGTTGATGTGATGCCTTGCAATTGACTTAATTCACTAAGTATGAAATCACACATGAATCTACACTTTGAACTTGTTACATTTCATATTTCTGCACTGGTCTTGGAGGAATTGAACTCCAATTGTGGTCACCATGCCAAATTGGAGGTAGATTCACCATCATTTAGTAAGGATGCATGAAATGAGAACTTGCATTTGATTTCTTGAGTCTTTTCATTTGTTCAATTGATCATTGCATTTCTGAGATTCAGGCCTCACCATGGGAAGCTTCAAAGAAATGAACCTTAGAGAAGAAGTGTAAAAGAGACTTCCTATGATAATAACAAAGGCATTAAAACTTAGGATGGGCCTCGCCATGGGAGTTCCTAGGCTTTGCATGCTAGAGTAATTGTCTTAGGAAGTTGATATGCTGTAGTTTATGACACTAATCTAGGCCTCACCATGGGAAATGTAAGTGTTGTGGGACCTAGCATATAGTGCGGTCATCATGCCGGCTATAGGTTAGGTTCTCGGGGAACTAAGATCTCCTCTGTTCATATTTGCTTGTCAATTGTATCGCATCAAGTCACTGAGAACTCAAGAATCCTAGGATATCCATTCACACTTGTTCGTTGCATTTAGGCTTCATTTCTTGTGTTAATCTTGTATGTTTCAGAGTCCTAGTTCAATTAAGTCTTACTTCCTGTTTGATACATAGTTGGTAATTGTCACTCTTATTTGTTAATCCTGTTCTTTACTCTTTTGTTTGTGACATTTTGTGAACAAAATCCAATTTCTTGATACCTCATTTTCCCTGTGGATACGATACCTTGCTCACTGCTACTATAGTTAGTGAAATAGGATAAATTGACGAGTAGCGACAACTCGCTATCAATTTTTGGCGCCGTTGCCGGGGAAAAGGCACGGTTTCTTGAATTTGGATTTGCTCTGTTTTGTTTTCTTTTCCTTTGTGTAGCTTAGTAGTTTTGTTACGTTTCTTTGTTGTTTTTGTTTTTGTGTTTTGTTCTGTCTACTGTGGAGTATTTTTGGCCTGTGCAGGATACTTGAACTCAATTGGAAGAGGAGATTGCACACCACAAATACCCAAGCATGTCTAGGTGGTATGAAGTCTCTTTTGGCTCTTATCATTACACACAGCCAACACCTAGAGTTTGTGAGGACTTCTCTCCACCACCATATGAAGAACAATGGCAAAATCAAGCACAAAGCAACAACTCGTATTACATTGGAACACAAGGACTCTCTGTGGAGTACATGTTTTCTCAACTTCTTGAAAAATTTGACAGAGGCTTACAAAAGGGAGAGCAATGGTATAACCAAAAGCAAACTAATGAGTGTCATATCAGAGAAGAGGCAAAAATGGAAGACATGTTGTCTCAAGTTTTGAAGAGATTTGATAGAAGTGAAATAAGGTTGGCTCAGCTAGAAGAGGAGCTTCAAGGGCGACAACAGAGACTTGATTGAATCAATGTGTTAATCAGCAACATATGGGAACAAATTGAGACACCAGTTCTAGATGCCCAATACAACTCAGAAAGTACCTTTCTTCTCACTAAAACACCAACTCCTGAGGACAATCATTTTGATATGCATGCTAATGTTGATTGTAGCTTAAAGTGTCTAAGGGAGGAGGAGTCTACATGTTTTGGGGATAGTGTACATGAGTGTTATGTTGCTGATTCTTTTGTGCATGAATATGTGAACTTTGATGTTGAGGATGATGGCTTCTTTAGTGAGCTTGATAGTGATGACTCTAGTGTTCTAAGTTGCCATGTTACTAAGCTGGAAAGTGTGTCTAAAGCTGAGTCTTGCATTAATTTCATGGAATTCAATGAGTCATATGATGTTGATTGCCTTTCTTTAGTTTCTTCTCATCTTAATAGCTTTGTGAATTGTACAGAGTCACTTCTTGATGATCATTGTGATATCTTGAATGAGGATAATGTTGCAATGGCTAATGAGAATGTCAACACATTGTTTGAAACTCTTGTAGAGGCACCAATTCTTGAAACTGTGAATGAATCTAATTGTGTAATTGGTGACTCACAAGAAGTGCAAAATGAAATACTTTTGTTAATTGATGATAATACTTTTTGTGTTGTTGACAAAGAAAAGACTCTAGAATTTCCCCATGATAGTTTAAATGGAAGTGAGTGCCATGCTATACTTGATGATGCTGATTGTTATTCTTTGAATGTAACTTTTCTTGATGCTTTGATAAATTGCATAGAATCACACCTTGATGAACATTGTGATATCATGGATCAAGATAAAGTTGAACTTGCTAATGAAAATGTCGACACACCCATTGAAAAGATTGTTGAGGCGCCAATTGTATGAATGGTGATTGAATCTAAGGAACTTATTGGTGAAGTGCAAAATGAAATCTCCTTGTTAACTGATGATGAAGATTTTTGTGTTGTTAAGAAAAAAAGCTTAATGAAATGTCCTATGTGAGTTTAGCTGCTGAGGATGTGCGAATTTTGAATGACATTGCTAACATGGTGGAAAATTGCTTTATTGATACATCTATTTTTGAAGTTACTGATGGTTTTGTTGAGACCATGGATGTACAACCCTTGGTTGAGCCTTGCAGGATTGAAATGGTGAGTATGGTGGAAAAAGTAAATGATGTGCCTCCAATGGTGGAGGAATTAAAGGAGGTGCCTACAATAGGGGAGCCTCGGTGGTTCAAAGTGGAGTTTGTAGAGGTTGCTCCCCTATATGCATGAGCTTAAGTACTTCATTGGACCTATTCTTCAAGTGCCCTACAGGAGGATAATGAGTTGTTATGAAATATCATTTTTCTGGTACAGAGAGGGTTATTCCGATTCTTGAAGAAGAAAGTTTCATAAATAAAGTCTAGCTGGAGACTACAAAACCCAGAACTACTTTCTTCCATTTTACCTTTACTTCAGTTTTTGGTTCAACTAATTGTTATGTTATTTTGCATTTTTGCTTATACTCACCAAGGCCACTCGTGATATAGGTGTATGCAAAGGAAGGAATTACACATGAGGCTAAGTGTGGGGGAGTGGAGTCATGAATCACTCCCACGATGCACATAATCATTTTGTCTTACATTACTAGCATGAATCGTGCATGTGCCATTTAGTGTTACTAGTTGCATATTTTTACACAACCATGACGCCTAGTCTTGGTGCGACACTTTGATTGCATGCTACCTCCATGTCATGTTTATTTTGCACCAACATGTAGTGTACTTGAGTGAGTAATTTCTAATAAGCTTTGTTTTTCACCATGTGCAGGAAGTTTTTCATGCAAACAAGAACTTCAGACACAGACACTACACAGAGCAAACATTGGAATTCATAACATATCACCACCAGGGAGATCCTAAACCTTTCTTTACTTTACATTGAGGACAATGTAAGTTTTAAGTGTGGGGGAGGGAATGTTTGCTATGGTTTGTGTCTCTTGGGTTTTGTATGCTTATTTTCTATCATGAAATTTTCTTTTGTGCTATGTGATGTAAAGTATGTTACTTTTAAGTTGTGTTTTGTTGTGTTTCTTTGAGCTTTTGCATATTAGACTATGTTGTGTTTTTTTTTCGTTTTGGTGTGTGAATTTTAAATTTTGTGAATAAGTGATGGGTGCTGAACATAAGTTGTGTTGTGAAATTGTGTGTGAAACGTTTTGAAGATGTATTACAGTGAGAGTGCATTTAGAGAGTTGTGAAATTTTTGACCTTTTGAGCAACTTTGATGTGAAATTTTGAACTTTTAAAAAGATATAATGCTAAAGAACACAATTTGAATCTTTCTTGTGGAAGAACTTAACTATCTATGGAAAGCACATTAACACTAGTGTTGGTTGTGAGTTTGAAAAGGCTTGAATAAAGGGCTCAAAGTGGTGAGGATAGCTCAATGCTAAGTGGTAGGAGCTAAAACCTAGTAGGAAAGTTTGCACTTTAACATGGTTGTTTCTAAGCACTAAAAAGGCATACATACTTTGATTGTTAAACTTATGTGAAAAGGTGAGAAGTAGAGAATTTGTTTGAAAAACTTTTCTGTGAAATCAAGTTAAGTACTCCTTGAGAACTTGTAGAGACATTTATGAATTAAGGAAGTGATTTGGTTGGAAAAGGCAGGTTATGCCAAATGATTAAATGTACTGGATGCTAAGTGCGTGGACAATGTTCCAAAAGTAAACAAAATGAACCACTCCTCTACGGGACTGCTCTATCACACAAAGTGTGCATTTGTTGAGAATAATCCGTATGAGTGGGGATGGAATTCAAAAGCCCTAAAACCCAAGGCAAAATTTGGTGAGATAATGAGTACCCCAGAGTAATAATGTCATGTGCAAACGAAGGTAAAGTACTAAAGGATAACAACCTGGGGGAAAGAGTGGTAAGAAATGAGGGCGGCCAATGATCCTTAATATGATGCATTTATGTCTATACGACGTTTACAAGTTGAGGACTGTGAAGAGCTACTAATTAATTATGTGCATTCTCTACCATTGCTTTGAACATAAGTAAGACTTGAGAAGTATGAAAGCCTTTGCACACAACTCACACATCTTTGTTAAAGTGTTAAATGAGTACAGCTTTGTTTTGGTGATTACCATGAAGAGTTGAGCATGTTTTTTTTACCATTAGAGACCAATTGGTTACAAAAGGAATGAGAACATCCAACAATGGTGTGAATTGTGCTTGAAATGGATAGGAAGGTTTTTCTACCAAAGTTCACAAATGAAGCATTATTTGGGTGGAGAGTGTGTAGTGCCCGTGTCAATGTGTGAGCAAGAGATTCGGTTGAGAGTTTTGTTTTGTGTCCTAGCTTGAGGGCAAGCAAGAGTTCAAGTGTGGGGGAAATTGATAATTGGGTTTTATACCAACTTATTTATCTTATTTCACTTAGCTGTTGACTTGTATTTCATACATTTATGTGGTGTTTTGTGTTATTTTGTGCATAAATGTGGTTTGCAATTACTTGTGCTAAAATGGTTAAAAAGGACCGAAAATGACGATAAACTTAGGCAATTGTGTGTATGATTCTAATTGACAAGTTTTGAAGTTTAAAAGAGCTAGAATGGTAAGTGAGAATTTGGGAAAACCTAAATGTTCCATTTTGCTTAGTATTGAAGTTGGGCAGAAACTATAGTGCTATTTCATTTGAGTGTAACTTCCTCAATACGAACCCAATGGGTAATATCCTGGATGTTTTGGAAAGCTCTGGGAGTGTACTTCATTTCTTATGTTTTAACTTTCTTCTAAATATGTGTGCAAGTAGGCGAAACGGGGGCAGATTTGCAATGGTGTCGTCAGGTTTTCAACTTTGATTTCATATTGCCACAGTTTGGTAGAATGTGTATTTCTAGAGCTATAGATCTCCAATGGTGTTGATTCTGGAACCAATAGAAAGCCAAGAGACAGAGCTAAAACTTTGATTTTCACCACAAAGTCCAATTCAGAGGCTAAAACACACATAATTTGCATAGCAGTCGATTGTTGTTCTTGCAAACATTCAAGACACCAATTCCACTCACACTCATCTTCACATCACAAACTTCACACTCACATTTCACCCTAGCTTAGTACGCTGTCCTCACTTACACAAAGCTGCAGCCTCTCGGTGGGATGGCGAGGCTTCATGCAGCATTTGGCGAGACTTCGTGCAGCATTTGGCGAGACTTCGTGCAGCATTTGGCGAGACTTCGTGGAGCGCTGGCGAGGCTTCGTCGAGCTGAAATTTTCTCTCTACCACACTTCACTATTTTTGCCATAACTCTCTCGTGCTAGCTCCAACTTGAGTGATTCAAAATGCTATGGAAAGATAAGACATAGGGACTACAACTTTCATGTTTTACATTTTTTCAAATTCACAAAGACTTAAGGCCAGAGGTTGGACATAAGCTCACCTCGTCGCACAGGAGCACTCACTTCGCCGTATGGAAACACACTTCGTCGCACACACTAGCACACTTCGTCGCATGAGCTTGCAACGAGCTCATGCGACGGACTCTCACACTCCACACACTTTGCACTCATTCTTTGCATATATCTTCCTAGTCTTGCTTATGTCCATGCGTATTATGTGGGCTTAGGTTTCATTGTCTTCTTCATAACATTTTGTAACTTCATGTATGCATTCATTTTGTAAACCTTGATTTGAGAATGGTTTCAGTTGCTTTATTTTCCATTTCATGCGTAAGATATGCAGCAGCATTTCATTTTCATCTTATCAAACACTCATTAGTTTTTACATTTCATTTGCATTCACCTTTTCTTTATTCCATGAATCCTTACTTTCTTTCATCATTTCATTTCATAGCATTTGTTTTTCACTCACGTCTTACTCCATCGCACATACGTCACAAGCAGCATTTGGCGAGGCTTCGTGTGCTAGTGGCGAGGCTTCGTGGAGCTGGGGCGAGGCTTCGTCGAGCCAGCGTGGGCAAGGAGGCTGCTGGAGTTGTGAAGTGCTGGAAAATTGGCTAAGTGTTAGAGTCTGATTCTCAGGTCTTGGACAGTTGGATGAAGGTGTAGAGTCCTTTGGCTCGGAGGCGCCGAAAAGTTCTGATTCCTTCGCTTGACTTATGAGGAGTGAATGCGTGAATTGCTTAAGCACGAAGGTGCTGGAACAGACTGAAGGCGTGAAGCTAGCAAGCTTGAAGGCGCGGAATTGCTGGAGTGATGCTCCTAACTTCGAATTTTCACTTCTTGGGCTGATTTTAAGCATTCATTTGGAGGGTGTTCTTGTAATATTACATTTCATGACTCTATATATAGGGAAGGTAGCTAATATGTGAAGGGGATCCCTGGACCATTATTCATCATTTTACTTTCATAATTTCATAACCAACTTTTGATCTAGAGAGAGCGGGAATTAATTGTGAGATATACTTTCTCTCTCTAGTTTCTCTCTCTAGACTTTGGGCTCCGATTCCATTTCTGATCAAGGAATTTCTCTGTTCATTGGATTTCTTACTCAATTAAGGAAGCAATTGCTGGGTAACTTCTTTCCATTTGATGAATATGAATTGCTTGCTATAGCTTGTTGAAGATTGTGAAATGGAAATGGAGTTCCGTAGCTAGATCTTATGATATCCTAGGATTTGAACGGATGAATGTTTAATTCAGTTGATGTGATGCCTTGTAATTGACTTAATTCACTACGTAAGAAATCACACATGAATCTACACTTTGAACTTGTTACATTTCATATTTCTGCACTGGTCTTAGAGGAATTGAACTCCAATTGTGGTCACCATGCCAAATTGGAGGTAGATTCACCATCATTTAGTAAGGATGCATTAAATGAGAACTTGCATGTGATTTCTTGAGTCTTTTCACTTGTTCAATTGATCATTGCATTTCTGAGATTCAGGCCTCACAATAGGAAGCTTCAAAGAAATGAACCTTAGAGAAGAAGTGTAAAAGAGACTTCCTATGATAATAACAAAGGCATTAAAACTTAGGATGGGCCTCGCCATGGGAGTTCCTAGGCTTTGCATGCTAGAGTAATTGTCTTAGGAAGTTGAGATGCTGTAGTTTATGACACTAATCTAGGCCTCACCATGGGAAAGGTAAGTGTTATGGGACCTAGCATATAGTGCGGTCATCATGCCGGTTATAGGTTAGGTTCTCGGGGAACTAAGATCTCCTCTGTTCATATTTGCTTGTCAATTATATCGCATCAAGTCACTGAGAACTCAAGAATCCTAGGATATCCATTCACACTTGTTCGTTGCATTTAGGTTTCATTTCTTGTGTTAATCTTGTATGTTTCAGAGTCCTAGTTCAATTAAGTCTTACTTCCTGTTTGATACATAGTTGGTAATTGTCACTGTTATTTGTTAATCATGTTCTTTACTCTTTTGTTTGTGACATTTTGTGAACAAAATCCAATTTCTTGATATCTCATTTTCCCTGTGGATACGATACCTTGCTCACTGCTACTATAGTTAGTGAAATAGGATAAATTGACGAGTAGCGACAACTCGCTATCAGTAGTCTGCCGCTTTCTCCCTTTCGCTCAAAAGAAAAATGGATTCTTTTTTCGTTTTCACCAGAAGCCATTTTTTTCAAGAATTTTAGACATTAATTTTGCTGGAGATGGCCAAGGTCAAGGTGGAGTAGAAGTTTGAGGAAGAGGAGGTTGTCAACGGTAGAGCTCTTTGCTCTGTGGAGCTATCATGGTTGATACCAAGTAAGGGTTTTGATTGCAACTTTCTTTGTTGCCTCTGAAAATTTTCAATTAGCTCTATGTGTGCTCTGTTGCTCTTTATTTACAAACAAAAATTGCTTTTACCTTTTCTTGGCAATGAACTGAATTTCTAGAATTTTTAGATACGGATGTTAACTTTAATTTTTTTTGTTGCCGTAGTCTTATTTCAGAGGAATTGAACATAGTTATATGGGATATGCTTATTGATTGGATTTTTTCCTCCTTTGCATAATATGACCAATATAAATTTATGTTCTTCACATTTGTTTGATTGTTGTACCTATTGTTACTATGAGAAAAGCAGCTAAGGAATGTGATTGCTTATGGGGTACCTAAATATTTTTAAGTGTTTCTTTATTCTTAGAGAAATTATTTAGATGTCTGATGCGAGGCTAGTCGCATCACCTCATCAAATACCCTAACACTACTGTAGTAGTGGTGAGAGGGATCGTATCCACATAGAAGTTTTGGTTGCTTAGAGACATGTCCACTTGACACTACCGAAGCATGAAATAAAGGGAAATGAAGACAACAAGATAGATGCAAGCTACTATGAATGAATGCAAGTTAGTATGCAAAGCACTGCCTCGAGGGATTTCAACATGTACTGATCTCTCCCTAAAATTATCGACTTGTGTAAACAAATGTGAGGGGACTTTTGCTGCTAGTGAACTGTGATTGATCAACTTGGTAGTTCTCACAACCCAGAATCACAATACTCCCGGAACTTCCCTTGGTAGGACAAGTCCTTGGCACGAGTCAGACTCTTCCAGATCCCAATTCTCTTAGACAAGAACTCTCTTAGACCTTCTCTAAAGATTGATGTTAACTGTCAGTGGGTACCGCACAGTCAAGATCGCAAAGTCTCACAAGACCTAAGAACTCACATAAGCCATGTTCACAATCAGATCATGTTACGATCGATTGCCAATGGAATATTCACACCGATCTCAGTGGGTACCGCAGACCTAAATGTGAAGTTAATCTAGAGTGCAAATCATCAAACATAACAAGTGCAGAAATATGGACATGAATTGACACAGATAAATTTCATAACAAATGTCTCAAATAAGTCGAGATCTGTACAGTCGAGCCCTCAAGACAGCAAAATGTGTGAAAGGGAAAAGAGAGAGAGAATCCTAATCTAAGCTAAGAACCCTAATCTAAGGATTCTATGCTCTATTCTATTGTCCGGCTGCTCTCCTCTCTCTTCCTAGATGCCCTTCTCTTGGCCTCCTCTCTTCCTTTTATACTTTTGCCCAGATGTCTCGGCCTAGTGAGGTTCCTGGAACTTTTCTTCCTTTACGGAGATGCCGACACGTGCCTGCAAATATTAATCAAAACTGAGGTGAAGACACGTGTCTAGCACTAAACTTAATGACCAAGAATTCTCAATGCAAAATATCAGACATTTGGTGTCCATGAGGGAGATGTGTCATCTGTGCTTGTGTGAGCCAAAGCTAGTGTGTGCTAAGTGCAAATGTGGAGACAGAGTTAAGTGTATGGTGCAGGTGTGCAAGTGGGTATGCAGAATATGTACAAGACAAATGCATGAATGAAAATGCAAAAAGTGCTCGTGAGGCGCCCGCACCATTGTAAAGTGTGTGCATGGCGGGTGCCACGTGTGTTGTGAGGTGTGTGTAAGTGTGGTGAAGTGCAAGTGTGCAAGTGAGAAGTAAGAAAAAAATGTACAGAAAATATTCATGAAGGAAAATGCATAAAAAGAAACATGAAGATGTGAGTGTGCGCGTGTGTGTATGGTGCGGCCGCAGTGTGACTGTGTGTTTTGTGCGGCCGCACCGTGCAAATGTGAGTGTGGTGAGGTGATGTGAGGTGCAAGTGTGAGTGTGTGTAGGTGTGGTGTGTTAGTCTGCGGATTTGTGAAGTGTGTGCTGGATTGGTGTGTTAGTGTGTGCTGGATTGGTGAAATGTGTGCTGGATTCATGTGCAATGTTGAAGTCTCAATGACTGAGACCTCCATGAAAGTGTTGAGGTCTCCAATCATTGGAGACCTCCATGAAAGTGTGAGATTTGGAAGCCAACATGGTTAAGTGCGTGAATGGATGTTCATAAACAATTGCTACATATTTTCACAACACTTAGTTAATCTCCACAACTTCCAGTTTGTAGTCGATATTCACACAAAGTCATGTAATCAAGCAACAATTCATCAATCATTTCAAGTGAAAGAATAAGAAAGTAACGCACTTAGGTCGGTACAAGACCTACTTATCAACCCCCCACACTTGAATCTTTGCTAGTCCCGAGCAAAGTAAAGCAATAACTAAGCTCCATCCCACATTCAAACACTCACAACATCATCGACAGTCCATTTCCAAAATTTTCGCATCAACAAGAAAGTCATGAGCAGTGAGTTTCCAATTCATCCAACTCACACAAATTGCCGAGTAAGGTGCAACGAATAAAGACCAAACCGTCAGCGTGCAGTGTGTGCTGAGAGTTTCTTATGTTTCCTCACACTGTCTATGCAGAGTACTCAAGTAGACACTTAACAAAAATTCTTGCACTACAATCTTTTTGTCCACACACACGAACACTTAAACATTAAAAAGCTTAACAGATAGTAATATGCACATTGGTGCTTATTTTCCTTTTGGAATTGATGCCGCTTTTTGGTGCTTGGCTGCCAGGGTTTTGTGGCTCTTTTTTCCCTTTATTCACCTGCTGGCTTTTTCTTTTCATATTTGTATAATTCCGCACAACTTGTGTTCTTGTGTGTCTTCAATAGACTATATACTCAAAATGCAAGAATAAGTGTTTACGAGTAGAACGCACATACAAGCAAAGAATCATAAGCTCTCTCCTATGTCAAAATTGGTGCCGGCATTTCTATCTTACTTTGATATCGCACTTTACCTAATAAATTGTATGCATCAAATGTATACTGTAAAACTCAAAAATTTTGCACGCACGAATCATTGAATAACATTTATGGGTTTGTCGATGGTGTTGGAAGTGCGAGTGTTTTTGAGCGTGCAGGTGTGCTGAATAGACTGGCCAGTGGGATATTTCACAACACAACAACAACAATCACATTTATCGCAACAACAAGAAAATTAAAGCACATTACAAGATCAGTGCTAGTCACTCACTTGTTTCTCTTTTCCCACAACAACACAAATTTATTCATCCTACACGCTTACTGATGAGTTGGTTTTATACCAACTAATTTGTGTTAAATCTTTTGGCTTTTGTCTTGTGTTTGGTGCAAGTGTGTGGTAATTTGTACGGTTTTATGTTTATTCGTGGTGTGCTAGTTGATAGTTTGAAATGGTGAAAAATGGTTAAAAATGATGGAAAATAAAGATATGTGTGCAGAGGTTGAGAATCAAGAAACTTAAAGTGCAATTTTGGCCAAATTAGGGTTTTGGCAGAATGTTGGTGCAACGTGTTTTGAGTATAACTCTTTCAATTTTTGTCCGAATGATGAGATCTTGCATGTTCTGGAAAGCCCTTTGGGTGCACTACATTTCTTGTGTTTTAACGAACTTCAAATTCTGTGTGCCAATATGAGAAACGAAAGCATTTTTATGATTGCTACTTCAGGATTTAGTTATTGAATTCATATTGCCACAGTTTGGTAGATTGTTAATAACATGAGCTACAGACCTTCAATTAAGGTGATTCTTGAACCATTGGAAAGCCAAGAGGATTAGTCAGAACGTTTATGTTTAACACTAGGTCTAATTCAGAGGCTAAGATACATGAATTTGGCATGGAAGTGGAGCTTGGTGCTGGAATGAACACTAAGTCACACATGGTCTTGCATTGTATTGTTTGGCATGCCACCCTTGCACGAGCTCGTCGGGCACAACAACTTTGCCAAACCTTGCCAAACCTTGCCAAGCCTTGCCAACACAAACCTTGCAAAGCCTTGCCAACACAAACCTTGCCAAACCCGATTCATTATTCACTATTCACATTTTCCATATTGTAACCGACTTCTGATTTTGAAGAGCGGGAAGTGTTCTTGAGATCTACTTTCTCTCTCTACTTTATCTCTCTAAGTTTGTTGCTTTATTTTGGATTTCAATAAAAGATTTGCTCTCATCATCGTACATCTCCTGGAAATTGAGAAGAAAAGCGACAATCCTCTCGGCATTTGGAAGCTTTTAAGACTCTTAATGGGTAAACTCTTCCAATTAATGATTATGAACTGTTTAATCTTCCAATTTGTTGATCGTGAAGCTGAAATGGAGATTTGTGGCTAATTGTGGATAATCTAGGATACTGAGGGTGAATGCTAGGTTGAAATTCTAAATGTGCAGTAGAACTAACAATCTAATATAAGAAATGAAAATTCTCAGCACTGAATTTGTAAAACTTGCTAAGTGCATGCTTTTGATCTGAATTTGATGAAATGAGATTTGATTGCGGTCGTCATGCTGAATTGAGTCTTCTTTTGTAAGATTTGGATGAAAATCATGAATAAGAACCTGAGAATGCATGAGTTCTTAAACCTGTTTGAATTTGCACAGATCTTAAGGCTAGACCTCACCATAGGAAACTTTGAGTCTGTATAATCCTGAGAACAAGGTGATAAGAGATTCTCCTACTTAAATGATGAATTTACATGCTAGGGTTGGGCCTCACCATGGGAGATTCTAGGTGTTCATGCCTGAGTAATTTGAGTGGAGAATTGAGATAACACGGTATTACTTCACCATTCTTAGGCCCGATCATAGGATAGGATGGTGGCGGGAGACTAAAATTGTAGTGTCGTAAGCCATTCTTGAAGGAAAAACTTTACAATTTTTGGAAGAAGGATTTTTTGCCTACGACATTTGGAGCAAGAACATTTTGCCTACGACATGTCGTAGTCTACTTGCTTTAACTTGTTTTTTTTTATGATGTTTTTAATGGCTAAGTGTTTGAAGGTTGTTCCATGAAGTTTTTCATCTTTGTTGCACTGCATTGATTTGGTCGTAACTTCCTCATTTTAGCTCCAAATTAGGTGATTCAAATGGCTATGGAAAGCTAAGACAAAGGGTTACAACTTTCATGTTTTAAGATTCTTTTAATTCCCAGTGCATCATGGTCAAATTTTGAATGGAAGTTGCTGCCATAAAACATTTTGTTCTTGAGTTTTCAGGAAATTGGCTAAGTGTTGGAACTTCTGATTTCAGGAATTCAGCAAGGAAGTTGAAGGCGCTGTTTGCTTTGGCGAAAAGGCGTGGATTTTGAAACGCGAGATTCTTGAAGGCTCGCTGAGTTGCTGAAGGCGTGACTGGATGAGGCGTGAAAGCGTGGTTCGACTCTGATTCGTGCGCCTGGAGTTTCAGAAGGGAAGGCGTGAAGCGAAACAGCCGGAAGGCTCGGGATGACTGACGAGGGAACAGAAGGCGTGAATTACAATGGCCCAAAGGCGCTGGATTGCTGAAGGAGTTCTTCAAAACTTCGAATTTTCATTTCTTGGACTGATTTTAGTCATTCTCTTTTGAAGGACACTTTTGTAACACTTTATACATTTTATGTTGCGTATTAGTTACGTTTTCCCAACTCTATATATAGGGAAGGTAGCTAACATGTAAAAGGATCCGATTCATTATTCACTGTTCACATTTTCCATATTGTAACAGACTTCTGATTTTGAAGAGCGGGAAGTGTTCTTGAGATCTACTTTCTCTCTATACTTTATCTCTCTAAGTTTGTTGCTTTATTTTGGATTCCGATAAAAGATTTGCTCTCATCATCGTACATCTCCTGGAAATTGAGAAGAAAAGCGACAATCCTCTCGGCATTTGGAAGCTTCTAAGACTCTTAATGGGTAAACTCTTCCAATTAATAATTATGAACTGTTTAATCTTCCAATTTGTTGATCGTGAAGCTGAAATGGAGATTTCTGGCTAATTGTGTGATAATCTAGGATACAGAGAGTGAATGCTAGGTTGAAATTGTAAATGTGCAGTAGAACTAACAATCTAATATAAGAAATGAAAATTCTCAGCACTGAATTTGTAAAACTTGTTAAGTGCATGCTTTTGATCTGAATTTGATGAAATGAGATTTGATTGCGGTCGTCATGCTGAATTGAGTCTTCTTTTGTAAGATTTGGATGAAAATCATGAATAAGAACCTGAGAATGAATGAGTTCTTAAACCTGTTTGAATTTTCAAAGATCTTAAGGTTAGACCTCACCATAGGAAGCTTTGAGTCTGTATAATCCTGAGAACAAGGTGATAAGAGATTCTCTTACTTAAATGATGAATTTACATGCTAGGGTCGGGCCTCACCATGGGAGATTCTAGGTGTTCATGCCTGAGTAATTTGAGTGGAGAATTGAGATGACACGGTATTACTTCACCATTCTTTGGCCCGATCATAGGATAGGATGGTGGCGGGAGACTAAAATTGTAGTGTAGTGACCATGCTAACTATAATTTCGGTCTCTATTTGTGATTTTCCTCATCTGCTTTGATTGTATGTTAGTAGTACTGCATGTATTAGGAGTTGCATTCACCCGAAAGTAGCCTAGATTATCAGCTTCATTTTCTTGAGAACTTTGCTTTTACTTCTCTGAGTCTTACTTGTGTGTTCATTTCAATTCGTATTCGTGTGGAGTTAAACCAATTTACTTCCGGTTAAATTTTGTAATCAGTATTCTTTTAGTCTTGTTATATGTTGGTGATATAATTGAGCATATCAAACTTCTTGAATCGACTATTTCCCTGAGGAACGAAACCTAGCTCACTGCTACTATATTCAGTGAAATTAGGATAAATTGACGAGCTACGACACTCGACATCACTTACTAATGTACTACACACCACCACCATTTCCCTTTAATACACAAAGCAACACAACAGAATAAAATTTCACATCAAAGGCGCTAAGCCTATCCAAACACAGCATCATGTAAAAGTATCATCAGTAGCATAGCTAGCCAAGCAAGCACATAAAAAATTTTCATTGAGGAACATAAGCATATGAATTCTCAAAGGCAGAGGAACATATGAATTCTCAAAGGCATAAACCATGGCAAACATTCCCTCATTTTGATGGGAGGCTAGTCGCATCACCTCATCAAATACCCTAACTCTACTGTAGTAGTGGTGAGAGGGATCGTATCCACAGAGAAGGTTTGGTTGCTTAGAGACATGTCCACTTGACACTACCGAAGCATGAAATGAAGGGAAATGAAGACAACAAGATAGATGCAAGCTACTATGAATAAATGCAAGTTAGTATGCAAAGCACTGCCTCGAGGGATTTCAACAATTACTGATCTCTCCCTAAAATCATCGACTTGTGTAAACAAATGTGAGGGGACTTTTGTTGCTAGTGAACTGTGATTGATCAACTTGGTAGTTCTCACAACCCAGAATCAAAATACTCTCGGAGCTTCCCTTGGTAGGGCAAGTCCTTGGTACGAGTCAGACTCTCCCAGATCCCAATTCTCTTAGACAAGAACTCTCTTAGACCTTCGCTAAAGATTGATGTTAACTGTCAGTGGGTACCGCACAGTCAAGATCGCAAAGTCTCACAAGACCTAAGAACTCACATAAGCCATGTTCACAATCAGATCATGTTACGGTCGATTGCCAGTGGAATATTCACACCGATCTCAGTGGGTACCGCAGACCTAAATGTGAAGTTAATCTAGAGTGCAAATCATCAAACATAACAAGTGCAGAAATATGGACATGAATGGACACAGATAAATTTCAAAACAAATGTCTCAAATAAGTCGAGATCTGTACAGTCGAGCCCTCAAGACAGCAAAATGTGTGAAAGGGAAAAGAGAGAGAGAATCCTAATCTAAGCTAAGAACCATAATCTAAGGATTCTATGCTCTATTCTATTGTGCGGCCGCTCTCCTCTCTCTTCCTCGATGCCCTTTTCTTGGCCTCCTCTCTTCCTTTTATACTTTTGCCCAGATGTCTCGGCCTAGTGAGGTTCCTGAAACTTTCCTTCCTTTACGGAGATGCCGACACATGCCTGCAAATATTAATCAAAGCTGAGGTGAAGACACGTGTCTAGCACTAAACTTGATGACCAAGAATTCTCAATGCAAAATATCAACATTTGGTGCCCATGAGGGAGATGTGTCATCTGTGCTTGTGTGAGCCAAAGCTAGTGTGTGCTAAGTACAAATGTGGAGACAGAGTTAAGTGTATGGTGCAGGTGTGCAAGTGGGTATGCAGAATATGTACAAGACAAATGCATGAATGAAAATGCAAAAAGTGCTCGTGTGCAAGTAAAAGGGTGCGGGAGCCTAGTGCGCCCGCACCATTGTAAAGTGTGTGCATGGCTGGCGCCACGTGTGTTGTGAGGTGTGTGTAAGTGTGGTGAAGTTCAAGTGTGCAAGTGAGAAGTGAGAAAAAAATGTACAGAAAATATTCATGAAGGAAAATGCATAAAAAGAAACATGAAGATGTGAGTGTGCGCATGTGTGTATGGTGCGGCCGCCTTGTGCGGCCGGACCATGTGATTGTGTATGTGGTGCGGCCGCCTTGCAAATGTGAGTGTGGTGCGGTGATGTGAGGTGCAAGTGTGAGTGTGTGTAGGTGTGGTGTGTTAGTGTGCGGATTTGTGAAGTGTGTGTTGGATTGGTGTGTTAGTGTGTGCTGGATTGGTGAAATGTGTGCTGGATTCATGTGCAATGTTGAAGTCTCAATGACTGAGACCTCCATGAAAGTGTTGAGGTCTCCAATCATTGGAGACCTCCATGAAAGTGTGAGATTTGGAAGCCAACATGGTTAAGTGCGTGAATGGATGTTCATAAACAATTGCTACATATTTTCACAACACTTACTTAATCTCCACAACTTCCAGTTTGTGTCGATATTCACACAAAGTCATGTAATCAAGCAATAATTCATCAATCATTTCAAGTGAAAGAATAAGAAAGTAACGCACTTAGGTCGGTACAAGACCGACTTATCAATGTCAATCTCAATTTTGGTATGCGCTAAGCAAGTGGCTTTGTTTGCTATTTCAAACCTTTGTTGTTATCATATTAATGGTTGCTTGAGTGCGTTCTTATGATGATCAATGGCTTTGGGGGCAAAAAGTTTAACTTTTTCAAAGGAAAAAAGGAACAAAAGTATACTCTCACACCATCTCTTTTTTGAATTTAGTTGAGTAGTTTCTACTATGTGTTGCATAGCTGTTTATTAATCTTTGGAGATTGAATAAATGTCTACATTTATTTATTATAGCATGTTTTGATTCGATAGAGAAATTTAGTTTTGTAACTCTATTTGATGTTAGATATATCTTGACCCCCTTTTGTTTTTCTCCCCCTTCCTTTATAAGCCAGTGAAGTTTTGGCTCTTTAGCTTTGTAGGTTTTTGTATAATAATTAATTTGCCGTTTGAGCTTTGGGGCAAAAAATTTAAGATATGTTTCTTTAAAGGAAAAAAGGAACGACAATGTCATCTTTTTTACTCATGTTGCTCCTCAATAATTTCCTAAGTTTAATTTTCATAAGAAGGGAGAACTTATTTTGTATTGATTAATCATTAGGATTATTATATAATAAAACAAGACTTTTTTTTTCAGAGGCTGATCCAGCAGGAGTATTCACTCATAAGAAGGTCTTCTTGTCAATCTACAACACCATTAAACAAGTATTGAAGTGTAAGCTGGTCTATGAATGTTTACAGTTTTACTTTCTTATATTTTTTTAAATTACAATAAAGAAAGTAGCTAATATAAATATATTATGCAAATGTTTTTTCATACACAGTTCATGTGCCATAAGTTGATGATATCTATGTAGACATTCATTGAATCTATGATCATTCATAGCCTAAATTTAGGGGCAGTGAACAAGAATCTAACTTCAATGTTTTCATGTCTTTAGTCATTTCCCTATAAATGCTGATCCGTTATTAGTCATTAGATGATACAATCTATCACATTACTTCATTTTTTTTCTTGGTTTTTTGGTACACTTTCATTGTTGATTCGTGCTATGGATTTTTTGCGCTTTCAGTTTGATAGGCTCATATTCCTACTGTAGTTTTGGAGAAGTCGCATTTTATTTATCAATGGATTACGTGCACTGATTTCTATACTATTTGAATTGTTTATAAATTCAAAATGGGACTGAAATGATGTTCCTATGAATAGGGAAAAATGATTAATAAATAACTTCTTGAGTACTCTTGTTTATATATTGTTTATAATTTGTTCAATCGGACCGAATTGATGTTCTTACGAATAGGAACAAATGTTGTTTGGTTCTATGTTTTTTTTTGGATTTCAAAGCAGTCTAATATCAATTGTTTTCTCTTATCTAGTTGTTGGTTTGGGGCTTCCAAGTGTTTACTAAAAATATTTGAGGATAATGTTGCGTACGATGTAGTAGTGGATCAATTTTTAGTTGCTTGGTCATGTAGGTTATTGCCAGTCTTTCTCAATTATTTTTAGATATGAAAGTTTGATGAAATAATGATGCACTTTATCTGGCTTGTCTTCATCTATTTTACTTCTTTGTCACTCTCTTTTTTCACTTTCTTCTTGTTATTACAGTATGCTATATATAGCTTGATTTCATGAGAGACGATAATTGATTTGTGGGATTTAACTTTGTGCTTTACAATGTTTCAAAAGCTCAAATTATTGAATATGGAGGATTGTCTTGTTATAACAACAAGCTTGGAGTTTCTTTCATATTCACATGCTGTTTCACATTGCAAAATCCATTATTTTCAGCTGTAAATGTGTATTTTTTTTATTAAATCTAAGTGTTCTCCCAATTGGTATCATGCTTCAAATTATCTTTGTGTGGTTCCATTGGATATATATGGACAAAATTGCATTGTCATGCCAGGCTTCAACTTGTTATACTCAAAACATCTAGGACCATTGATATTGGCTCTAAATTAATGAAATTTGCTTATAGTTGTGTTTTGTTTTTCTTTTGTTTGTGTTGTCTAGGCATTTTGTATGCTTGTCATGGTAGATATATACACAAATGGAAAATTTTCAAGTATATTCTGGTTATATGCATTTATCTTCATTCCTGGGAGTATCCTTGCTCTTTTTTTACCAAACTATAATGTTTAAATTATTTCTGCTGTTCTCTTGTGGGTACAGGAAAAGGCTTTGTTGTTTATGATGATAATCAAAAAGCACATCAAATAGTTTTACTGAATATATCACTTCTGGTCAATCCATCTTGTCCAAAGTACTCTCGTGTTTCCTGGATATCCCTGATTGACTTAATCAATGAGGATTTCCCTCCAGATATGTTAGCTGTTGAGCATGCAGTGTTACTTTACAGTATCTGCCGGATTGCTTTGCAAAGCTACTCTTACAGGTCTACCCGGTATGCTTACAAGAGTATTACTTAATGATCTATCTTACAACATGTCATGGTACTCGTACATGACTTGTTTGCTGTCTCATTTCCCAATTCAAAACCTTGCTATTAAAATTCATGAATTTCCTTTAGATTTAGAATATACCAAAGGAAGGACTACCTAATCTTAACCGGTTACATCACTATGTTAAGACTTTGGTTTTGGCACTTGAGTGAAACTATTTTATGATTTCTTAATTCCAGACTTCCAGTTAGCTAGAATTCTGTTCTCATTTTAATTGTTTCATTACTATCGTTATTTGTGGCATTGCCACTACATTTGTGCTTTCTGAGGATATCTAATTAGGTGGCCTTCTGTCTCTCTCTCTCTCAAGCAGGGAGAATGATTGTCAAATATCTTGCATTGGGATTCCTAGGATCTTTCTTGGTTGAAGCTGCATTTACACTCTATTGTGAAGTTCCATTACTTTGTCAAAAGGTTAGGCCTTTTCAAACTTTGGTATGATATTGTTAACTATTCATTATGAGTGAAACCATTGGTTGATTTATTATCAGCATTTGTTGAACTTGGTTTTGGCACCTTGAGGAATGTTTCTGTTACTTTGATCTAGACTAGATTACCTGCTTTTGCCCGCCTTCAATTTAGCGAAGTAATGTGCCATTTGACTTTTGACCCAAAGTGCAATGCAATAGGTTTCTAGGTTGCTTACAATTCTCTATGTGCTTTCAACCTCAGTCAAGACATTTTCTCTGTCAATTGGTGAAACTCTTTCTGAAAGTCATTGGGCTTTATTTTTCCATCAAGCTTCAATTGGTGCTAATTTTAACCAGCAGCTGGTTTATAGCACGATGGAAAAGACAAAAGGTGGAGATGTGATAGACCTTGAGGTATGTGTTCTGAGATATACTTAGCAGCTGTGAATAACCAAAGACTGCTAGTTGGTCTTTTACAGTAATGTGCTCCTTTTATGTGGTCATATATCTTTGTTCTTGGTTATGTCTTTTGGCCTTTATGCTACTATCATGCCTTTTTCTTGAGGTGAATAAAGTGTGTTATAGCTGGGTTTTGTGAGATTGTGTTTCTGTTTCAGGGTTGTCTTTCTAGCTCAAATTCTGTTTTTCTGGGCACTCTTAACTCGCTCTGGTTTCCACTGTTCTTATTTCGGAGAAATACTATTCTCAAGTTTTGAACGATGCTGTACCGCCCCTAATATATCTCTTCCTGATGCAGGCTTTCATTTGAATCACTTCGAGATATGGACAAATTTGTTATGCAATTCTTTGAAAATCTACCTTGTACTACCATAATCTGTATTAGTGCTTTTGGAGGTGCTGATGCCATTCTGTTGAGAGAACTGTTGTCTTGTGATTCTGCTCGAGCATGGATTCTTTTGTCCCGTTTGAATTCCAAAAGCCAGCTTGTTCTCGTACTTTTACCTCTCGAATCAATTCTTGAAGGTAATCCTGATTGTTTTTTAAATTGGTTATGAAGATGTTTGATCCAATGAGGACTATAATTGTTGAATATTTGCAATGCTATTTATCCTAAATAATGGAGTAAGTTTTCCTAAATATCTTGAATAAGTTTTCCTAAATATCTTGAATATTGAGAAAACAATAAAATTTATATTGTAGTTTGAAAGTTAGCTGCAAAACAGTAATAAGTTAACCAACAAGATAAAACTAAGTGTTGCACAGCTCTGACTCATGGAAGTTTTTATTTTGCAAGCATTATATATCTTCAAGTTTTTGTCATTAAAATTGGTGTTTCCTGCTGGAATTTATAGAGTTCGGGAGTGCAATTCAAAGAGAATTGCATACTATATTTTTTATGGAAATTCCTATGAGATCTACTACATATTTAATTGTACAAATTCTGTGTTACCATGAATGCAGAAGCATCACTTGATGATACGGACTCTAGTTCAGGTAGTACTCCTATGGAAGGCAAAGATTTTGTCAAGCAGTGGCACTGCCCATGGGTCTCTACTGTAGTCAATGAAATGGCCCCGATTTTTTAAAACAATAGTGAAGGAGAATTATTCATCCTCTGCATCTCAAACCTCTCATTTTTAAGTTTATCTCTACTTCCATTACATTTAATATTGAAAATTATTCTTAAGTATTTTCAAATATGACTTCTTGAATCATTATTCTCTCTATTTCTTTGCAGTGCAGTCAAATGTCAAGAAAAAGGTTGAGTACATGAATTTCTAGAAGCATCTTTCAACACCAAGGAACATTTAGATTCTATGAACTAGTACTTGGATTTTTTTCTTTACATGTTAATAATATTAGTGATTTTCGTAATTTAAGTTGTTTTATATCATTGAAGAATGTAAATTCTGTAAGTGTGTTAATTATTGAATCAAATGGATTAGTTTTTTTTTTTTTTGTTTATTACTTCATTTTGGCTATGTAATTTTCTTGCTAACATTGTTATGGCAACCTTACAACTTCCAACAATTAGTGAAAAACATCGTCACTAAAATACGACATTTAGTAAGCAAATATTCTCGCTAGTTTAGCAATACTCTATTGTTTGTTTTAGAGGGAAATTGATCCTCTCTACTATTATAATTAGCAAGAAAAAATCAAATCACTACAACCATTTTTTCCTCATTAAATGCCCTTTTTTAGCAAGGAATAATATTTGTTTAGCGAGAATACTTTATATTCATTTCAACTTTTAGCGACAAAAGTTTTACCCACTAAATTCAACATTTAGCGAGTAATTGTTTAGTTTTTGCTAGAAAGGGCATACTTGTCTTTTCATATTTTTTGCAAGGAACCCTTATTTCCTTTCTAACACTATGGACCATGTGCGAGGTTTATCAACTTTTAGCGAAGAAATTATATAAGTAATAGCGAGAAAAAAATACTCGCTAAAGCCCTAAAAATTTTGTGAGAAACCAGTTTTCTTGCTAAATGTTGATAGTTTTAGTGAGGAATACTTTTTGGTTCCTCGCCATAACCTTTTGCGACACTAAACTAGCTAGAAAACTAGTTAGCGAGGAAATTTCATCACTTTATACTTTTAGCGAGTATTTTTCATGTTTTGGCAACCGTTTTCTTTCCTCGCTAATGACCTTTTTTCTTGTAGTGCGATTAAACCTCGCTCAAGAATTTTGATGGCATCTCTCAAGGTATATTTTGTATAGATTATCATTAAAGGTCCTATGAAAATCAATTATAATATAATTGTTATATTTTCCGCTGCGTTGTTACTATGTTGATTTCCTTACAGACGACACTACCATTAGTTGCTAACTATTAGTTTTTACCATCATGGAGGTTGTGTTTTATATGTTTGTGAATTAAGTTTTGGCCATGTAATTACTTCTTGGTGGTGTTATTTTATGTCATAAAAAACTTGAACTTATTAGGCTAAAAAATTTGACGATGGCACAAAAAAAAAGTTTTTGATCAATGACATCAATGGTATTTCAACTTGGAATAAGTGTCATTTTATCTAATATGTAAAACCATTATATTACAATAAATAGCGTAATTTGAATATTAAACAGTATTACGTGATAAATAGGCATTAATTACGTGAATGAAAAAAATAAGTTGAAGATCATCTATAACAAAATCCAAAAGTTTTTCAAAATTATCGTTACTATTAACATTATTTACCATTATTTATTTTCAATGAACTAGCTGTTAGAATTTAATAATACAATGAAAAAAAAATAATTAGGGCTACCTCTTATCGTAATTGTTATAGTCAGAAACATATATATTTTTTACAGGATATATAATTTTGAACCAAGATCCCTTTTCTTGTTTTCGTACAATAAACTAGAATTAGAATAAAATAAAAGAAAAGAAAAAAAAACTTGTAGGTCTATGAAGAGTATTTTCATCTATGCCTTTTTTTTAATAGAGTCACCATATGAGATGAAATACACAAGCATATTAATAAGGTAAGCGACTGATCCTCCAAATTCAAACATTAAGATAATCCTACCATAAAAAATTATAAATTATACAATCGTAACCAAATATCTCATTTAACTCAATTAAATGTTCCTAACTTCCTATAGTACTTTGTAATTGGGTTAAATATAAAATATGCCCTTTAACTATTGTGTATTTATATTTTACCTTATAACTATTAATTGTAGTGATTTATTATCTCAAAATATATAATTCATCATACCATTAAAATTATACTAATTTGAACAATTATTTCAAAACAAAAGGACTATATATAATGACATTAGAAAACTATATATTATTGTTTAAAAAAGTCTTAATTTTCTTTATTTATAGACATCGACAATTTTTTTAAAGGGTTATCATAGTTCTTTAATTATATATTCGGAAACAATTGGCCAATTTAACATTATTTGAGTGTTGTGGGATGAATTGTTAGTTTGAAATAGTAAATCACTGAATGCAAATACAATACAAATTTTTAATAAATCATAATTGAAGTGGGTATTTTGTATTTAACCTGTTGTAATTTGATTTATATTTCTATTATTTGATTCATATATATCTCTGTAATATGATTTATATCCATGTAATTTGATTTATCACACCATTTGAAACAAAAAAAAAAGAAAGAAAGAAAAATATTTTGCATGATAACATTATGGCATGCACCAGCATCATTAAATGCTCGTTTCTCATCATCGTTATATAAACAAGCATGCTTAGTTACTAAATTTTCATCTCTCAGCAATATTAAGAGTAGTGAGATCGATGAAGAAAGCCTTCCTCATAAAATTACCACCAACATTCATAGAGTGAGATAAAGAAAAATCCAATTAGAATACAAATGTTTGTATGCATGCACAAGACATAGTCGCGACAACTACTTCATCTTCTTCTACTTCTGCTCGTCCTGAAGTTGATGATGAGGATGAAACCAACAATAATCAGAAAAACAAACACTCTTGAAAGGGTTTCTTTCGTTCCATCAAGAATCAACTTTGAACCAAGTTTTCTTTGCTCGGTTGATCAAATAAATACAAATATATACGCTGAACAGAAAATGGTCAATGTGCATAAATGTATGAACATTGGACAGTGTCAGAATACCCTTGTTTTTCTTTTTTGTTTTCATTTTACATAATCATGAATGATGTATGCATTGAACAAATGTGAGGTGAGTGTGTTTGTAAAAATGAAGTATATATTCTTGGTTGTATGTTTATTATCTATGTATGGATATGCATTAGTTATCATATAACACTTTATTTTATGCACTCAAGGTTGTGATTTACAAGTTCAAGTTCTTTAATTCTATTTTATGCATTCAAGTTTCAAGAAATAGTAAACCACTTTTAAAGGAATTCATTTAAAATAATATTAACCCTAATTTTGGCGATCTAAATAATGTATGAGATTAAACTTTTGTAACTACCCAAGAAATGGTTAATAATTCCGAATAAATTTTTTTCATTTCTATAGCAATGGTTCTACAACTACAAACTGAGAGAGGAACAAAATTTCACACAAGAAGGGACTTTTATAACATTTTTTGTTAGTGACTTACATAAAAGTATAATGATTGAGACTAGAGTTAAATGAATCAAGAAGGTAGAAGGTAGAAAGAACCCATAATGATTTATAACTTTTAACTAGTTACAAAAATTAAAACTCATGTGTTTTGTCTAAAAATAACATTTATGCATCTTGTTTAAAAATAAAAGCTATGTGTTTTGTTTAAAGAAAGATTGACCTAAAATTATTCCTTTGACTACTTTTAAAAAAAATTAATAAATATTTTCATATGTTTTACTTGATAAGTTTGAATAAAAATTTGTTGTTGCTCTTGAGTTTTGGAAGAAGTAATGAATTTTCTTTCTATTAGAATTTTTCAAGAAATTGGAACTAAGAGAAAGAGATTCATTTTGGAAATTAAGAGAGAGAAAAAGAATCTGAATTTGATAATGAAGTAATGATTTTTATTCTACTAAAATTCTTCAACAAGGTGGAAATTAAGTAATGAAATATACTATTTTTTTCCTCGGTGGACATATAGGATGGATCTTTAGGGGTTACGTGGCTAAAAAAAACCTTATTTAGGCAATATAATTTGACAGTGTTATTTTGATAGTATTTTTTTAGAAAAACAATTATTTGGGAAAAAACACTTTAAAATTTTTTTTTTATATAATTTATCTGTTGTTTTGGGTATCGTAGTTGTCTTTTACTAAATCTGTTATTCACATATTGTACCTTTTTAAATTAACATATTCAAAATTCAATTAATTGTGATAAAAATACGGAAAATTTTTAATTAAGGGCGAGATCCAAATACTTATTATTAAAGATGACGTAAGTTTCATTTATTTATTGTCAAGAGCATGAAAACAAATTAATTAATTTATATAATTAGTAAAAGACTTTATTACTCTTTTACAATCTTTAATCTTTTTTCTCTATAGAGTTTTTGTATAAGTAAATTGTTCAAAACAGAAAAATAAAAATTGTATAGGGTTATATTTTAATTCCACAACTATAAAATAAACAAACTGCGACACTAAAAAAAAACCAAAAAGAATTAGAAATAAAATTTAGAAAAAAATAAAAAGGTAAAAAAATTATTAATCATGTTGGTGTTAGAACTCTACCACCAAAATTATAAATAAAAATACTACGGCAATAAAAAAATAAAAAAATATAAAAAATATAAAAAAAACTAAAGAAAGATAAAAAATAATGTGAGAACTCTACATCCACAATTATAAATAAACAAAACTATGACAATAAAAAAAAGAAAAGAATTAGAACAAATTTTTTTTAAAAAACTAAGAAAGATAAATAAATTATTAGTCATATTAATGTTAAAACTCTACCTCAAATTTAAAAAGGTAAACGAACAAAATTGTAACAAGAAAAAAAAGAATTCAAATTAAAATTCAAGAAGTAAAATAAAATAAAATAAAATAAAAGTGAATTACATCTTAAATTAAAATCATATGACTGACACAATTCTTTATTCAATCTAAAACAGTAAAAAAAAAGTAAAATTTGGACAAGAGAAATAGAAAAGAATTATAAGTAAAATTGAGAAAGAAATAAATGAAAGGTAAATTATGTCCCACATTGAAATCATACAATTGTCATAAATTTATATTCAATTTAAAACAAGCAAAAAAATAAATTATAATTAATTTATAAAAAAAGGTGAATTATGTCTCAAATTAAATCATATTATTCCCAATGATGGGCAATTCAAATCCTTAGGTTCAAGTTCAATTTTTTTAACTATTTTTTTGATTTTATTTTCACCAAAGGTAAAAGTAAGAATTGATAATGTTCTTATTTATATTTCCTTCAAAGTAAATCCAATATTAATTATTTCTATCTATCATATACAAATATCCAAATTCTCTTTTATTGTTTGATACTAAAATAATTGTTTTTATAATTTTATGACTGATATGATTAAATTATTAGTTAATATATATTGTATTTAAAATAATGGACAATGTATTTTTAGTTTAAAGAAAATAATTAAGATTAAAATTGAATCAATCATTGGCAAAAAAGACTACACAATTTAAAATAAGGAGAAGATTATACTAGTTTAAGAGAAGAAGTAATTGAAATGAATTAGAATTTAAATGATTGAATGATGTAGTTTAAATGAGTGATTGAAAATGATTAGAAGTGAATCAATTGAGTAATTGATGCTTATTATTTGAGTTTATTCATGAATATTAAAGTATTTTGTTAATTGTATAAATTAATTAACTTATTTTCATGTCCCTATCGCTGTTTATATGAGTAATAATAAACAGAGTGAAATTTTAGAGTGAAAATTAAACTATTTTTAAAAATTAAACTAATACCCTAACCAAATGGTAAGTGAACCCCAAGGGATAAGTGATTGTACACGTGTCAATTTTTTATAAGGTGTTACATCATCTTTTTATATATAAATGATGATTTTGTCGTTTTACACATGCCATGTCAGTCACTATGGGATTTTAATCTGCAATTTCTTTCTGAATATCATTACTCTTAAAATATTTTATGATATTATGTATATTTGAACCCCAAGTATTGCACTTGACATAAAAGAAAAATGTCAAAACATTATAGATATCAATGTCTTAAGTAGGTTAATTTAAATGAAAACAAATAATGGAAAGTTATAAGCTCTAACTTAATTAATATTTCTTGCAAATTTGTAATTTGATTCGTATCTTTGTAATTTGATTTATATCCTTGTAATTTGATTCACATCTTTGTCGTTTGATTTATATCATTGTAATTTGATTCACATCTTTGTAATTTGATTTTCATATCTTTGTAATTTGATTTATATTCTTGTAATTTGATTTATATCATTGTAATTTGTTATATATCTTTGTAATTTGATATATATATCTTTGTAATTTGATTTATATTATTGTAATTTGATTCATATTCTTGTAAGTTGATTTATATCCTTATAATTTGATTTTCATATTTTTGTAATTTGATTTATATCCTTACAATTTCATTTGTAATTTAATTTATATCCGTGTAATTTGATTTATATTTTTGCAATTTAATTTATATCCTCGTAAATTGATTTATATGCTTGCAAACTATTTGATATTTCAAATGAACATAAAATCTTTGCCATGTTTGGTGGCAAAGGAGCCCGAATCTTTTGTCCAAAATTATTTCTATCTTATCAATGCAGAGATGAGAGTGTTACAACAATCTAATGCAATCAGACTTGTCTGTGAACAATGGTGGTCAACTCCAGCTGTTAATGTTGTTCATAAGCAACTCTTAACCATGCTGCCTCCCCTCATTTGCTAGGAAATTTGGAAGTCCAGAATAAGGGCAGTTTTCGAGGGAAGAAGAGTGGACATCCGAGACATAATCTACCAAGTGTTCTCTATGACAGCAAGGCTCCTCCAAGGAAAGTTCCCTCAATGCAAATGGGAAACAAATGATTGGGATCTTTTCTGAAAAATGGTGTATTCGTATAGAAACAGAGTTAGAATCCAGTTGGTCAATTGGAAGAATCCAGCACACCAATTGGGTCAAGCTGAATGTAGCCCATAAATCTGCCAGGGGATCACTTGCAGCTGCTGGAATAATCAGAAATCACCAAGGTGAGCCTTTGCAGCTTTTACACTCTTATTATGAATGGATAAACCCGACAGGTATTGCTACTGTGAATGGACTGCTAGACATGGCCTACCAAGGACTCAGAAACTGCAATGAGAAGGGCTGGATCAACATAATTATAGAAACATCGCATCACGAATTTCACAAGCTATTGAAGGACAGGTGTGCAAGACATTGGACCATTTCGAACCAAGGATGGAAACTAGATTTGCTTCAACGCCACTGCAGCTTCTCTATGACACCTGCAGAAGAGAATAGAGCAGCAGCCTGGCTAGCAGAGCATGGAACAGTGGGTGCGGTAGACCATCAAGCCTTCAAGAAGCTCCTTCACAGCGACAAGTCGCAGCTGCCCTGTATTAAAAGAAGCATCATTGGATGAAGCTCAGCACTTGGATACACCCCAAGGAGCATCTACTCCTGGTCCCATGGTCTCCTTGATGAGCTGCTGGGTAAACCCAAGATTCCAAGAGTTTGGAAAGCTCTTGGGACAAACAGTACTCATCATACGAAGGTAGAATACACTTCCTTGTGGACAAGCATATTTCTATCTTATATACTTAAGGAGCAAATCTCCTCTTTGGCTACCATTGTACATGTAAAGCTACTTTTGCACTCACAGCTATTCATACGATGTAAAAGGAGTAGTACTCCTCTCTTTTGTACTTGCTCTCTGCTTGATCCTTTCGCCATTAGGCTATTGCACGTAAATGGTGGTGGGATGAAGAAGGATTTCTTTTGTAAGGGTGATTTTAGGGTAAATCCATCACCCAACCCACATATTAATATAAGAGGGAGTGGCGCTCCTCGTAAATGGACTGTTGCCATATAAAAAAAATTATCATATCCAAAATTAAACTACGTCGTAGGATTCACTCATTCCTTGGTTAGAGTCTAATAATTTTAAAGTGATTTTAGTGATATTTATGTTTTTATTCCCTAATTTTAGTTAAACTGCATCATTTTAGACATTGGACAGAATAAGATAGAGAGAATCTTGGACAGATGATCTGATCTCTTGGCAAAGATTATGAGATTAGAAAGTATTTTTTTTCTTTTTTATTAAAGTCCCTTGTTTGGTTCATTTTTTAACTTTTTAAAAAGTAAAACGAATTAATCCTAAATCTGAGAAAAATTCCTGCAAGATATTTGGAATATGAATAACAAAAAACACGCTATACAAAATATAATCCATCTTCTATCAAACTTGTATTTAACCCTACTTCTCTCATTAAGTATACTACATGTCTACCTCTCTCATTAATAAATATATTACAATTTTACTTCTCTCTCATCAAACTTTCACTATAACCCTACCTCTTATTTAGTAAATTTATACCACATAATTAAATCATTTTTTTTATTTTTACTATTAATATAACACACTAATTTAAATATATATATATATATAATCATATTTTTTTTTCTCTTTATGATTTTTGGAAAAAAAAGAAAATCTTACTTTTCTACTCTTTATATTGTTATAACAAACGTATATAGTGCTAAATATGTATTATGTAATTTATATTTCGTGCTCTTACTCATATTATCAAGTGAATTAGAATTGAAATTTATTCAACTAATATTCATCTTTTTATACTATTTTTAGTTTGATATACTAGGCATATCTTAATTCTATAATAATAATTAATTTATAATTAATAATATTTTGGGTTATTTTTATTTAATTTTTAGCATAATATTTACACTCTGCTACACCCACAAGGGTGACCAATGGCAGAAATCCTTAAAAAACCGCCGGATCCAGTATTATACAAGGATATTTTAGGCTCCAAATCTTCTAAATCAGAGTTGATTCAAGTCTCATTTACAGAAATCCAAAAATTGGCAAAACCTTTGGAGACCTTCAAAGGTGAGCCTGCCCTCATCTTAACTGAAGAGGAAGAGGATGAATTAGCCAAGAAGTTCGAATTTACTCTGGTAGCAAAGTTTTCCTGGGGAAGACCGCAGATGCCTGTAATTAGGAAGGAAGTCCTGGCAGCCGCCTTCAACGGAGAATGCTACATTGGACTGTTAGACCAACGACATGTGTTTTTTAAGTTTGACAGGGAGGATGACTTCCAGCGTATGTGGCTGCGAAAAACTTGGACCTTTGCAGGTTTCCAAGCAAGAATCTTCCGCTAGACCAAAGATTTTGACCCTAGAAAAGAGCCTTTGGTGGCACCAGTCTGGATTCGATTCCCTCTTTTACCAATTCATATGTTTGATCCGCACAGACTGTTCTCCCTTGCCTCAGCTTTTGGTAAGCCACTTAAAATGGATTTGGCATCAACATCTGCAAATGTGTTGCATAGACCAAGTGAGGCAAGAATTTGAGTAGAGATGAATGTCTTACAAAACTTCCCTTCAAGAATATGGATTGGCACAAAAAATACGGGGAGATGGCAGGAGGTGGAAGTGGAAAATCTACCACAGTATTGCTCCAAATGTAGCATGATGGGACATAATTCAGAAAGTTGCAAACCAGGCCAAAAAAAAGGAGATGCTGCAAAAACCAAAGTATCTAATGTGAAGCCTCTCCAGAAGGAATGGATCCCTAAACCAGCTACAACTATTCAAATAGAGAACTTGCAACCTAAATAGTTGCTGTCACGACCGAAGTGACAAAGAATCATGTTGCCAGCAACCAGCCTGGATAAATTACTTCTTATAGATTTTCCTGCAAATTTCTACAAAAACTTAAGAAAAGGCAAATTAAGATCCTCCATCGTCTTTCTTTCTTTAAGTACCATATATAAAAATATAAAGCAAGACCAAAAAGATCAAAGTTCAAAACTATTTTTCTGTCCAAACAATTGTTCAAAAAAAATTAAAAACAGCACTGTGAATTCACAAAGAGTAAAAACTTAAAATTATTTATTATACAGGGCATTTGTAACTAAAAAATAGAGAGGAGAACGTTGGAATTTGGAACTAGAAGATAGTAAATGTAAAATCCTAAGTAATGATTGTCTAATCAACTCACATATTTTCTTGAATGACTCCAATTGTCCATTCATACAACCCGCCCAAATTCAAAATATCCTTATTTGACCATTCACAACAGTTACCGTACGTTTTGGGCATGCTGGTTTACTACGTAAATTAAAAAATTTCATTGATGGAGATGATAAAGTTCAAATTGAGATTGAAACTATCCGAATGAATATGATTGAAGATAATTTATTTGAACTAGATGTCTGTTTAGGAAATTTGCGACTATGCAGGAACTGGTTGACGGTAATGTTAATACAGGAGTGGACAAATTAGCAACATGTTTTGATAAATTATATGGTGAGGATGATCCAAAAGTAAAGGTACAGATGTGGAAGGAATTAGGCAATGATCGAAAAAGGGTTTATGCTGTTCTGTTACCTTCTTGGATGCAAAAAAGGAAAGCAGCTTTGTAAGGTCCAATCTAGTTAGGGTCATTAAATTTTGGGTAAATTACAAAATACCTCCCTGTTGTTAGACGCTTTTTTAAGTTACCTCCCTGACACATTAAAACCTATACTTTGCCTCCTTGTGCTTTGGATTTTTTTAAAAAGTTACGGAAATTCATTCACTTAACGGGTACTGACAAACACGCGCATACAAAACGCGTATGAAGTAATCTGGTTTTTTTTTTAAAAAAAATAATATCTGAAAAGACAATTATACCCCCTGTTATCTGCTGTTAATGAAAGACAAATGAGAAGATTTCATCATCTTCTCTAATAAAACAATTTCAAAGCTCTGTAATGATGTTAGGTGGTGATACAGAGCTCAATCTCATCATCTTACCTTGATCAAATCGAAAATTCGAAAAACATCCCACCACGTATTTCTAACCTCAAATTCAATAACTATAGCAGAAACCCAAAAAGGCCTCGTAATCATTGCCATCATTATTGCTTCACAATCTCATCAACTTTGCAAAAATAAACTCAAACACTGAAGACCAGTGCAGTACCACCACCTACGGAAAGCCTCTCAAGCAAGAGAGATCCCAACCCAGATCCGGTACCACCACCTACGGCGTGGAAAACCAGGAATCCCTGAAGACCAGTGCAGTTATCGGCAAGCTTCCTAATCCTATCCAGACACAGATCCACGATCTCCTTCCCAACTAACATCATTATAAATATTACATTTATAATTAAAGATCCATATTCAACATTAAAAAAAAATGATAATAATAACTGAAGTTAAAGATAAATTCATGGGAATTTAAAAAATAAACATAATCATCAAAAACAGAAAAAGATGATATATGGGGATGGTTATTATTACTGGTATAGTGGCCTCGGGCGAAATTGTTGGCGGCGTCTTCCTTGCCGCTGATGAGTTGTTTAGGGTGGAAAAGTTGGTCGTAGGTTCCGGTCCTCACTTCATCTATGACAGTGGGTTCCAGATCGACGAACACTGCACGAGGAACGTGTTTGCCGGCTCCGGTCTCGCTGAAGAATGTGTTGAAGGCATCATCCCCGCCGCCGACGGTGTGGTCGCTCGGCATTTGGCCATCAGGCTACAAGCCACACATAATTTTGGGGGTAAATGTGTCTTTTTGTCCGTACCCGTTAAGTGAATGAATTTCGTCACTTTTTAAAAAAACCCAAAGCACAAGAAGGCAAAGTATAGATTTTAATGTGTCAGGGAGGTAACTTAAAAAAGCGTCTAACCACATGGAGGTTTTTTGTAATTTACCCTTAAATTTTTGAAAAATTGCCATGACATCCGTCGTAGAATATCATGATTTCATTTTTATAAGAACCATTACACAATTTTTGTTGACAAAAAATTTTTTAGTCACCGAATGTGGTCATCAAAGGGTGTCTCATTGGCGAGAATGTTTCCCGCTATTGTATTTATTGACCACTTTTTGTTTTGGTCAATAATTTTTTAAATGTGATTAGAATTTAGTGACCAAATTTGTTCTGGTCAACAAATGTGCTCTTTGTTGACTGAAATTTTTTTAGTCACTAAGATTTTTTAGTCATTAAAGCCCATTTTTCTTATAGTGGCAAATTAACGAATTTAGAAGATTTTGCTGTTAGTGGCAGAACTAGTGGGGGGCGAGCTGGTGCGATTGCCCACCCTTCATCCGGAGAAGAAGAGTAGTAGTACTCTTTTTCACTAGTGTCGCACCCGTTTTGTGAATTTGTCATGGTGCGGCAGCATCAAAAGCCAGAGCAAACTGAAAAACAATTTCAGCGACCAAACTGTAAAAAAAGCTCCAGCAAGAAGACGATTCATTGGGTTGATGTTGTGAAGACTAGTACACTCAAAGAGCTTGCACCCTATGACCCTGATTGGTACTATGTCAGAGCTGCTTCTATGGCAAGGAAAATCTACTTGAGAAGAGGTATTGGTGTTAGTAGCTTTCGTAGGATTTATGGTGGTAGCAAGAGGAAAGGCAGTCGTCCACCCCATTTTGGTAAGAGCAGTGGTTCGGTTGGTCGTCACATTCTTCATCAATTGCAGGTCATGAACATAGTTGACTTCAATCCTAAGGGTGTAAGGAGGATCACATCCAGTGGCCAGACAAGTTATTGGAAGAATTGCTGTAGTTCAATAAGAGAACTGAGATGAGATGTGGCCACGTGATATACACCTTAAAATACTACTTGTTACACCGTTGTGATATTCATTTGGTCGATAATAGTTGATTCGGAATGTCTTGAGTGTTCCTCATGTTGGATTTTCAAGAAATGTGCCTCTTTTTGAACCAACTTGTAGTTTTGAGTTCTTAATCCTTTTGGTATTTGGATAGCCATTTGGGAGAATGAATGTTTCTTTGTGGTTTGTTGCATTGTTAAAAAAAAAGACGAGTCATTTTTTTTTGTTTTTTTTTGTTTTACTCTTAAGTAAAACGACGTCGTTTTGTTTGAGAGTAAAACAAATTTTACAAATTTCTAAACCTGGTTTCCTAAATTCTAATTACTAAAATCTAATCACACTCTAATTTTTTAATTCTATGGAACTCAACCCGATAATGTTGTCATTGATCCATAGTTAAGCAAACCAATTATAATAGTTACACATTTATTTTATGAAAAAAAAATTCTATTAAATTAAGCCCCCCTTAAAAAAATACTCTAGTTCCACCACTGTCTGCTGTTCCTCGTGGGAACAATCTCACTTCCCTATATTATTTAATAGTTTTAGGAGAGTATTAATTTTGGTACATAAACGACACTACCAAAGAATAAAGCATAGTTTTGTATTGGTTGTGGATGTTTTATTAGGCTAAGGATCGATGAGATGTTTAATTAAGAACGTAGACATACATTCCCAGACAAAAGGGAAATATAAATATTAGATTTCTTTTGATTAAACATTCCATAAGGTTTTCTTTCTGATCATCATCACATTTTCCAGTCAAAAAATATGGGTTTATAATCCCTTCACAAAGCATTAATCTTTCTCTCTTGTCCAAGTTTTAATTTGTAGTACTACAGCTTAAGATTTGGCAGCCCGACTCTCCCTTCTCCACAAAGGAAGGAAATAAAGCACATCTTTTTCCAAATTCTTTTCGCTCACGTTAATGATCTAGTGGAAAACGTAAATAAAAAAGTGCATGAAAATTGAAATCTATCCGTCCCAGAAAACCAAGACTGTTCCATTCAGGGTAATTGATGATGTTATGCGTAGTCCAATTCTCCTGGAAATGAAATGTTTATTAATGAATTGGCTAATTGTTCTTTCACGAATGAAAACTAAACTTGGCGTCTTTATGTACGCCTAAAAAGTAGAAGAAATTTCTGAGAAGATTATAATCAGAAATGGTGAATTAGAGTGCACAAGTTACACACATATATATATATACATATATATATATATGTAAAAGTCTGTCAAATTCTCTTGGAAATGAAATGTTTATTTTGCTAATTAATTTTTGATTGTTCTTCCATGAATGAAAACTCTTGTATGTTGGAAAGCTTACTCTATATAATGAGAATGATGGGCTTTGGGGAGATTTGGATAGATATTACTTAGAGGTTAATTTCAAATGTGTGGTTTTCTATCCTAATAAATGGCTCCCCCTATGGCTGGTTTAAATCAACTAGAGGTCTAAGGCAAGAAGATCCAATCTCCCCTTGTTGTTTGTCATAGGGGCTGAATATTTGAGCAGAAATCTCAATTGGTTGAGTCTCCAAAATTCTATCCATCGTTTCTGTGTTCCTAGACATTATCAGTCAATTAGTCATCTAGCCTATGCGGATGATGTTATTATATTTACTGCAGCACATTTAAAATCGGTTAAATCAGTCATGAACATCATCTAGCATTGTGAAAATGTTTCTGGCCAAAAAATCAATCCTAATAAAAGTTGTTTCGTAGCTCATAAAAGGATAAGTAATGAGAAAGTCTATATGATTAAAAAGTGCACAAAATTCCCAAGGGGTCAACTGCCTATCACATACTTGGGTTTTCCACTCCATTATAGGAGAATTCAGGCTACACATTATGATGAGTTAATCCAGAAAATAATAGCAATAGTCTCTTCTTGGAACCCCCTCATAATTTCTAAGGGGGGTAAAACTGTGCTCATCCAAAGTGTCATCTCCTCAATACCTCTATACACTACTATGGTTTTAAATCCCCCAAAAAAAAGTGCTAAACCAAATAGAAGCAATTTTTGCTAATTTTTTGTGGGGAAGATCAGAGGATTACAAAGCTCATCATTGCATAAAATGGAAAAAATTATGTTATCCAAAAGAAGAGGGTGGAGTTGGCTTCAAAGCCCTAGGGGATATTGTTAAAGCTCAGTCCACCAAGCTTTGGTGGAAATTTAGAAAAAAATATAGCTTATGGGCCAAGTTCCTACATGATAAGTACTGCCACAAAACCCACCCTACAGTAGTTAATAGCCAGAGAGGGGATTCTGAAATTTGAGCATTCCTACAGTAGTTAATAGCCTTAGAGGGGATTCTGAAATTTGGGGCAGAATGCTCAAAGTGTCTGACTTTGCTGAACAATATATTTTATTCCAATCCAATGAAGGACTATGTAGTTTATGGTATGACAACTGGCTTGGAAAAGGTGCTTTAGCTAAAATAATAACTCCTGTTGGGGATCAAAAACTACAGCAGTTTATTACCCCTCAAGGATGGGACAAGACAGCCCTTAAAGACCTACTACCACAAGACTGGTTTGAAGCACTTTCATATAGTCACTCTCCCTCTTTGTTGGAGAAAGATAAAATAATATGGTCATTAGAAGAGAATGGTCTGTTTTCATTTTCTTTAGCTTACCATAAAGTAAGGCAAAGAAATTCATCAAATAATTCGAACATTGAATGTATTTGGAATATTCATGTGCCTACAAAAATTTCTTTCCTTAATTTAAGGATGAGAAAAAACAAACTACCCATTGGTCGCAACCTAATGGTTGTTAAGATAAAGTAATAAGCCTCCTAAGTGGTCGTCCAATTTCACGTGACCCAGGCATTGATCACGTGAGCTTCTCCAAGGCAGCAACGCCTATTTGCCGAACGACGCCGTTTTCACGCCCTCCTTTTTTGAGGGTTTCTCGCTTTCTACCTCTTCACATGCCTTATGCTTATCCCGAGGAGGAAAAGTTTTTGCTACTTATCCTCTACTTCCTCGTTAGGGTTTCCTCTCAGTTCTTTTTATCTTTATGCTGCCGCTCACCCCTTGAGCCAGTGTTTAAGCCTCGATTTGTTGGAGACCTGTACTCCTAATTGCGAGAAGGTGTTCTCTGAGTCCAAGGCCGTGATGATGATGTTCATAGTCTCGGAGCAAGCGGATCAGGCATTGAGGCAAACTGACCTGTATCTTGGCTGGGCAATCTGGATGGCAATTTATGTGCAACCGGTTTTTGCAGCCATGGCGGTGCCACGTTCTCTTTTGCCTGATCTGAGCCTTTTCATTCTGAGCCTTTTCATTTCGTCTTTTCAGCCATTTATCTATTGATTTTTTTGGTGGGTTTTTGGTTTCTGCTTCAAGTGAGATCATTTTTGTGAAATCTTTGTTTTTTCGAGATCAAAATATTGCTGTCAAGTGTCAATACTTATCGTGGCTTTAATTTGGAAAAAGGTTTTCTAAGAGTGCTCTGCTTGTATTTTGGGCAGATGGAATAGTTGGAATTTTTTTGCTTGCAATGTCAATGAAACATTTATAAAGGAAACAGGTGATGCTTTGACCATGTTGTTTAGATATGCTTGCCAAGATGGAAGTCATTTTTCTTATACTGAGTGCTTGCCGGTTCAAATCCTTTGGGATAACTTATATGTATTGCTCTGTTTCACAGCGGACGCAATGATCTCCACTGTTTTGGCTGACTTAGGTTATGATTATGTCAACATAGGTATTCATTTGATATGTTCCCGCGGGTTAATAACATTTAGACTGTAGAAGTACTCATTATTGTTAACTGCAGATGATTGCTAGTCCAGTTGATCTCGAAATTCAAAGGTCAGATCGGAGACTTCTATTACTTTCACAATTTTGTACAAATTTAGTTAGATTTCTCTCAGTTAAATGAGGACTATGCTATTTCTCTAATCACTAAAATTGTATATTTCAAAAGAGTTCTTTGCACTTTTATTTCTGAGAAAGTTGCCTTAGTTGAGGGACACTAATGGTTGAAGTAATTTCAGCTGGTATTATTGTTTCAACACGTCTATTATAGAGCAAATTTTATACAAAACAAAAACTTATAATTGATCTGGTTGTGCAGGGTCAATTGGTTCCTGATCCGAAGACTTTTCCATCAGGAATTAAAGCTGTAGCAGATTATGTACATTCTAAAGGGCTCAAGCTTGGTATCTATTCTGATGCTAGGTAGGACCAATCTCCTAATAAATGTTCTGAGTGGTTATAATTATACCATTATTACAAGATTGCTTTCTGTTGTGAATGATGAAATCCATTTCTTTTCTTACTGATTTTAAAATTTTGTATAATTTTTACTTGTCAAGTTCGACCTGGATATAAGGAGAAAGAGTTGATGGGAAGACCGCCCAGCAATGGAGGCCCCTCCTTCCGCTTTAACGCTGCCGAGGTTTTAATCTTCCTCCTTTACTTCTCCACACTTTATCATCAAAACTTAAATTTTATGTTCTGTGTTTTTTTTCTCGTGTGTGTGCGTGTTTATTCTAGAGCAAGAAAGAAGGTTTCTATGCCTAATTTGGTCGGCATTAAGTAAATTTTCTGTTTTCTGAAGGAAAATTTTCAAGGGGCGTGTTTGTGTGTGTGTGTGTTTTTTTTCATATAGAGGGGGCTGCGGGGAGCTGAAATTGCATACTATTTATGTGAGAATATTCGGACAAGGCTGAATTGAAATCATTTTAGTTCAAATAGTTTCTTCATGTTGTTATATGTAAAGCTTGAATCTTGACTGGATGTTTGTGTATATAGCAAGTTTGTGTGCGCCACAATTTGTTGCATATCTGTGCACCACTAAGTCAGGACATCCTCATGGAGTATGCATTGAATATTTGAATCGCAGATTTTGTGTCAGCTTTTACATTTACACTTGATCTCTGGACTCTGGAGTTGTTTGTTTATTACCTTTATTATAATGCTGTGGATCATTAGTGTTGCCTGTTCTTCTGATTGATTGCTTTGGTTAAGTTCCTAACCTTCTGAAAGGAGCAGTTATCTTTAACTAATTGTTGGGATTATCATTTTTGTCGAACATAAAAGGTTGCAGAAATGGAAGCTAATATTGCAAGCACATAATACTCAAATGTCGTCTCGTGAAATGCTGGTCTCTCTTGCTGAGAAGTTCAGGTCTGTAGTTAATATTTTTTTATCCAGTCATTGGGATATCTTCAACTTACTGGCATATAAAAGTGGGATTTTAATGCAATTACTCTTTTGCTTTTCAGCACTGCATCTGATAGATCTGGAAAAGTAGTTGTTCAGATTAAACAAGTAAGACGTTGCTTTTATTTACTACACTTGGATGTTTCTTGGATTGCCTTCATTCATTGATTAGGGTATCCATTACAGGTGTGGAATCGGTTTCAAAACAACGATATGCTCTAAGGGCCAAAGCTTCCAAGACTCCAGTGAAGTTGAGCATATCACCTCTCACTCAAAATGATTTGGCTGCAGTAAGAAATGTTCCTCAAGCTCCACAACACATATCTGTTCCCCCATGTCCAGGTACAGCTGACTGTTCTGGTGGAAATGGTTGAAAACTAGATTTTTAAGGGCTGTTCTTACAACTTATTTTTTTTGCTTGTTTTGATATAGTTTTGGGCTTATTTGACTTAAGACTTCATCTATTGATTCAGCTGTTGTCAGGCATGTGCCTCAAGTTCCACAACCTATTCCTTCTGCTTCATGTAGAAGTGTTGAGTAGATAATTGTAATTTCCTTTATCTAGATATAGATTTTATTCATTATTTTCTCTGAAACATAAGCTCTTTCCATGCTCACTGAGGCTAAAGTGTCGTTTATAAGTTAGTCTGGCAATTTCTATAGTTCATCCGTGTCTGTACGCATTTATTTTGCATGGGGTGAGTGGTGGGGTTTGTGATCGATTATTGACAAAGATGTTATTTTTCCTCAAGAAGAATATGTCAGAATATGTCTTCTACCCTCTTCTTCAGATTGTTCTCTGTCTGCACCTAATTTTTATGCTATTAGTAGTTCAAAGTGCTGGCTGAAATGGTTCAGATAACTCTCAGATGGAGTTTGAAGCTAAATCAACAAGAGATGGTGCTTGGTTAGTAATTTGTCTGTTACCTTAAAACTTCTTGGAGTCATCTGGTTTATTTTTGCCTTTCTTTCTGAAAAACAGTGGTTTTTCTTTTCCAGATATGAAAGGTTCATTCTAAGAATTGACTGTTGCTATTCCAGTATGATGTGGCTACCTTCATATCCCATAGATCAGTGGAATCTGCAGATCCGGTAATTCCTGATACTGACTAATACTGCTAATGTATTTTATTTTTTATTTGTTGAAATTCGTCTTCCTGTCAGTCTCGTCCAGATAATCTTGTTGAATGCTTTAGACTTGTGGCCTTAATGTTAGGCTTTCCAGGTCTGACCTGTTTCTTAAGTACTACAACTTCTTTGCAACACTGTTACCATGACCAGACTTGTTAGTGTTTAAAAAGGAATTAACTGGTTAAACCATGATTTGCTCTATTTTCCATGGATGAGCAATCAAATCTAAAAAAATGGGCTTACTAGGCTCTTGTTTGCTGGATCTAATATTGCGGGCTAGGCAAAGTTTGGTATCCCTGCTAGAACCAGTCTCCTTTGTTATATCCTTTTAGAACTTTTGGGAGAGCTATGTTGTGCAACAAGCAATGCAGAGTTCATTATGGACATGCATTGAGTGGTTCTGCCTTCAAGCCTATTCCTCTTGCCTTGCTAGATTTCGTCTTTGTTATGGTACTAATTATTCTACAACTTCAGGAAGTTCTGGTTCGTCTTGCTGGATTTGGACCAGAAGAGGATGAATGGGTCAACATTCGCAAGCATGTGAGGCAGCGATCTCTACCATGTGAATCGTCTGACTGTGTCTCAGTGCTTCCTGGAGATCTAATACTTTGCTTTCAGGTGCATGATCTACTTATACTTTAGAGAGCGCAGAAATTCAGTGATGTCCGAGCTAATAAAAACCTATACATAAATGATGGAAGAAATATTTCTTGGGTATTGGACTTATACATTAATTATCTTAAACAATCCAGGAAGGTAAAGAGCAGGCTCTCTACTTTGACGCTCATGTTCTTGATACACAATGGCGGAGGCATGATGGCAGAGGATGCCGTTGTAGGTTTCTGGTGCGCTATGATCACGATCAGTCTGAGGTATGGATTTAGATTGCCCTTAAATTGTAGTTTTCCATTTTTGGAGTCTTCCTGGTCATACATGACAACTTCAACTGCTGTTTATAGCTTTTTGATGCTCAGGATTGCTCATCTTAATAGTCGTAATCACTATCTTTGTTGTCCTTTCCCTTCTGAAATGAAACTCCAAATATATATATATATATTATTGCGACCTCTCGTGAGGAATTCGAAAGTTTATTTTCGCTTATAGTATGTATTTCTGTCTTTGGCTGTAGTGAAGAAAATATGCTGGGAATGGGTTATGCTTTCACATTAGAGCAAAGGACATTGAGGAATAATAAGTGTGTACTGGAATTTATAGTCTGTCTTTGTCTATTCATTGCAGAGAAAATCTAACAAGCTCTGGTCTTAGGATTGAGATCAGGATTATACTGGGAAGCATTAAATGCACTTTGCACATGAGTTTTTATGTTGCACAGTGGAAGTATTTTATTGTAAGACAGGTTTAATTTATCATGGGTTTCCCTTCAAAGTTTTGGTTTGCATATACTTGACGAGTATCTTATCTTCATTTCTTGATTTTTAGTAGCCTTTCCAATGTTTTGGTACACTTCTGTAGAGGTGATGAGATATAGTTGTGTGTCATCTCTAGGAAATTGTTCCACTCAGGAAGGTTTGCCGTCGGCCTGAAACTGATTATAGAATCAGCAACTTCATGCTGAGTCTGCAAATATGAACCGTGGTTCTGCACCTCTTACAGGCAACATTATAAAGGTCTATACTTCACCTGAAGCTACTCAAAAGCTGCATAAGGCAGAGGTTCGAGCTGAAACAAAAAAGCAACCAACTAAAGCTGAGGATCTGGCTCCTGTTTCTCATGCCAATGCATCCGCAACCACAGCTGCTATGCCCAATGCTGTTGCTGGGATTTCTTCAGCTGCTCAACCCCTTGGTCCTGTAGCCATTACTCCCATTCTGTTGCAAGTTGTGCTTGAGAAGTGCATATTTGAGTTCTATATTGAAGTTATACATATAATCCAAAGGGATGATGGAATAGTTATTTTCTCAAGGTTGTAGATACATTCTACTTTTAATTTTTCTTTCTTTCTTTTTTTTTAAACATTTAGTTTTCCATTCAAAGTGCTTAATAGTTATTTTTTTCCTGGTTTTACTGCCACTATGAGATACTGCTATTTAGGGGAACTTTTGATTTATGCATTTTCATCAGACTGAGATGGTTTCGATTGTGATCCAATTATAAGAACATGTTAATTATCATGGCTATATGATGCTTTGTATTGTGAAAGCTTGGTATGGGAGGATATACCAAAGATTTTATGTATTTTAGTCCAATGCAGGTTTAAGAAATGTCCTCATTGCATAGATTGCCTTGGGGATTAATTAGAAAAGTTTCTATTCTGACTCAAAAATCAAGCTTTTGAACCTGCATTTGAGGAAGCATCATGCACTTTGTTTTCCTTCTTACTTGCAAAAGTACCTCGTAGGTTTATTTTGGAACTAGATTTTTGGTGACCAAGATTCTAAATTTTTCTTATGATGGTCTTTCAAATTGACATTTTCCCCTATAAATTTGAGGCTGCATTTTTTTGTTGGAGATAAGACGATAGCCAAGGGTGGATTCCCATGTTTTTATGGTTGGGGAATTGGATGAAAGATGTCTTAGCTACTAGATTTACAAAACTTACCACCATGCCATCCCTGATCAAAATTCCAATTTTGCTCAATAATTGCTATTGTTGTCAAAACTCGAATTGCAAATAAAGAACTTAACTTTTTAAAATAGTCCACTCCCTTCAACTTGGGCATCAAGCCATATGAAAGGTTGTATCTTTGCCCGTGTCTGTATGAATCTCACGGCTAAGTATCCAAAGGTTGATCCATGTTTGTGGTTCCTTCATTCCAGATACCCACCAATGTGCAATGCCCTAAATGCAACTGGACGCACGATATTCTACTCACTGTGTGAATGGAATATCTCAAGGAAGAGATGCATATATTTGATACTATGCTGGAAAAGATGAGACATGAACATGCATTGCTAAAATAACGACTGAACGATTTAGAGCTGCTTAGAAAACGCCAGAAATAGGTGTAATATTTCTGTGGTTTTTGGTTTTGGTTGTCTTTCCATAAAAATTTGATTACATTGTGACCAAGGAATCAGGGGAAAAAAAAGTCTATGACCAATAGTATGTTCACCAAGAAGGGCATTTAAGAAGATTGTACATAAATACAAGAAACATACTTAAAAAAGATTGTGCAAAGGAACATACTTCAAGCATGATATAAACCTATTGTGCAAAGGAATATATACTTGGAATTACAAAACATCAACCTCCAAATGGCTCGCAAGAGTTGGATTATGACACACTTTCGAGGGTAAAATGAAAATGTGTCATTAAAAACATGCTTGAAGAAGATGACCTGATCCTTTTCAGAATAGTGGACAGCAAACTAGAAAATGTTCTCTTGAAAGTGAAGACATTTAAAAAAACACTTTATAAAAACACCAACGTATACAGATATTCACTTCACAAAGAACCATTGGTGGAATAGGTCTATAAGCATATATGAAAAAGAGATATAATTCAATGTCAAAATGTGTAGTTACCTATCCATTTCGCTTTTAGTTTTTACAATGGCTATGATATTCTTAATATGAATACATTGTATAACGTTTATTAATGCATTTTTTTGACGAATTGAAATAATGTTATGAACAAAAGTATGTGGTACTATTCTGATCATAATTTTAAATTTATGTAGTTAAATATTAGTTGCAATCTTAATTATTGTGATGGTTGAATGATCGATATTAAATACATTAATAATGGAATTCAAATTTTATAAATAGTATTCTATTTAACCGTTTAAATATTAAATATCTTCCACTAATAAATACTAAGTGAAAAACTTAAATGGTCTTATGATGTAAATTGTTTGACGATGACACATGTATAATTTTTATTAAACAAGCAATTTAATTAAATAAAATAACAAATTCAATGCATATTTTAGTGTGAGTGACATAATTGTGTCATTCTAAATGTAAGTAATGAAAACATTTTTCATAATATTGTGAAAGAATTCTTTTTGGAATTTTCCAAAGAAATAACAAAAAAGTCAAATGGCATTTAAAAAAAACATAAAAATTAAAATGATTAAGAGTTTCTTTAAACTAAAATTGTGTATTCGTAATAATAGTTAATGAATTCACCAAATATGTAGTATGTATAAAAATGTATAGTATATGTAATATGTGATATGTATAATGTTCAAAAATATGTGGTATGTTAAAATGTGTGTACTACATGTAAATATGTATAATGTGTGAAGTATGTGTAAGAATATATGCAATATGTGTAAAATTTATAGTGTGTGAAAATATGTATAATATGTGTAAGTATGTGTACTATGTATAAACATGTATAGTGTGGAAAATGTTTGCAGTATGTGTAAACATGTATAATATGTGTAAATATATATAATGTATGAAAATATGTGTGATATGTATAACTACATGTAGTGCATAAAATGTGTGTATTATGTGTAAACATATACAGTTTTGATTTCGATTTTGATTACATTTTTTTTCAATTTAGATCCTACTTTTAATTTTTATGTTTTCATAAATTAAGTTATTTAATTACTATACCACCTTCAAATTGATATATTCATAACCTTATATCATTCTCTTTGAAATAATATAATATTTGTTTGTAAATATATAAAAGAATAAAGTAATTGAAAGAAAAATTAAATTATCGATTGATATTCAAATAGAATAATAAAAAAAATAAATATATAGAGTTTTGATATAAAGATAATTAAGAAGGAATATATATATATATATTTTTTTTTATACATATTCAAAAATGTATTATAATAATAAGGGTATAAGTGTGTGTACAAGTATGCGTAAACATGTGTAATATGAAAATATTTGAATATGTATAAACATGTATAGCGAATAAAGGTATGCGTAAAATTTTGGAAATATTAATAGTATATGTTAATACATGTAATGTGCGATAAATATTATAATAGACTATATATATATAAAATCTTATTATATCACAATTTTATTTGTTATGCATATTTCACTGAATAAACAATTATAAGGGGAAATAACTAATTTCTGACAATGTATGAATAATTAAAAAATATTTATAATGTGCGAAATTGTATATGGTATATGTAATTTATGTAGTGTTGAAGATATGTGCAAAATGTGTACAAATTTATAGTTTGAAAATAAGTATTATATGTGCAAATATATGGAAGTATTTATAGTGTGGACATATATGTGTAATAAATATAAGTGTTCGAACAAGTATGTCTAATTGTACAAATGGAGTACTAATATATATAATGTGTGCAATTGTATATATTATATGCTGTGTTGAAAATATGTGCAAAAGGTGTATATATTTATAGTGTTAAAATAAGTGTGATATGTGCAAATATATATAAAAGTATGTATAGTGTATATGAACGTATAATGTGTGAAAATGTGTGTTATATGTGTAGATATGTGTAAATATGTATAGAGTATGAGAAATATGTGTAATATGTATATGTATGTGTAGTGAGTAAAATATGTGTACAATGTGTAAACATGTATAGTGTGTGAAAATATATGCAGTATGTGTATATGTGTTCATATGCATAGTGAATTAAAATGTATGAATTATGTATAAATATATGTAGCATATGAAAATATGTGTGTACGTGAACAAATATAGTGTTTTAAAAAATGTGTATTATGTGTAAATATTTATATTGTGGAAAATGTGCATGAATGTATAGCATGTAAAAATATGTGTAGTATGTATAAATATACCGAATTTGTGAAATTGTGTTTAGTGTGTATTAATATATGTAGCGTGTAAAAATATATAGTGTGTGAAAATATGTGTAGTATATATAAATATGTATAGTGTGCATTATGAATAGGCGTGTCTACCAGTATGTGTAAATATGTGCACATATGAAATGTGTTAAAATGTAAGAAGAATGTGTAAATATTTAAAGTGTGTGCAAATGTAAGTATTATATGCAATATATGTAGCGTTGAAAATATGTGGAAAATAAGTAAAAAATTATAGTGTGATAAATAATTAAATATGTGCCAATATATGAAAATATGTTTAGTATATACATATCTGCATAGTAGGTATAAGTGTGTGTATAAGTATGTATAATATGTATAGTATGTAACACATATATATTGTACTATGTGCAGATGTAAGAAGAATTTGCAAATATTTATAATGTGTGAGAATGTATATAGTATATGTATATACGTAGTGTGCACATTATGTGCAAAATGTGTACAGATTTATAGTGTCAAAATAAGTGTAATATATGCAAATATATGAAAGTGTGTATAGTGTATACATATATATGTATATGTATAAGTGTGTGTACAAGTATTAGCAACCATGTATCTTATGAAAATGTTTAAATATGTATAGATATGTATAGCGAGTGAAGTTATGGGTAGGTTTGTGGAAATATTAACCGTAAATGTTAGTACATGTATTGTGCAACAAATATTATATTAATTATATCTATTATACTGAATTAAAATTATAACGAGAAATAACATAGAATTACAGCGCGTTGGCGCGCAGATTGCCAACTAGTTGGTATATATGGGCCTTTTCTATACCCACTATGCAAAAATAATAGGGAGACAAATAATCATCTCTTTGCAGAATGTACAGTCACAAGTAGGCTTTGAAAAATTTTCGGGGCTGAAATTGGGATATTAAGGCACTCAAGCTCATTACACACTAATCTTCAATTTTGGAATCAGCATAAAAGACCAAATTCATCTATTAGCATTCTTATTAGAATCATTCCTCTGATTTTATGTTTGGAAATCTGGAAGGTAAGAAATAAAATTCTTTTTGAAAATCAGAAGTTTGAGTTCCATGGCCTGGTTAAAAATACTTTTGATGCAATTTTGCTGTGTATGAATGCACAAGAGAGATCTTGGGAGGAATTTTGGGCAGCTATGGCAAACCCTATCAGAAGATTCAATATTCAGTTGGTCAAATGGTATCCTCCAGCAGCTGGACAAGTTAAACTAAACACTGGGAGTATGATCAGAAGCAACTCAGGACAAGGGGGGTTTATAATAAGAAACTCTGATGGTAAGATTCTTTCCTTGCTATCTACATGTGATTTCAGTGATCAAATTACATCTAGAGTGCAGGTAGAGATTGTGTCAGCAACCATAGGTATTCAAATATGCAAAAATATGGGATTTGAAAATATAATTTTGGAGTCAAGTTTATCAAAATTGCAACAGATCCTGAACTCAAAGGCAGAGCTACCATGGAGATATTCTCACCTGCAGAAACAGATTGATATGATCAAGACCTCATTAGAATTTTTAAAGGTGCTTAAAGGATCAAACCAAGCTGCAATATGGCTAGCCTCAACAGATTTGAAGATAGAGACCAACACCTTGCCTGAAGATTTCAAAAAAATCATCCTGTCTGATGAGTTAGGCCTCCCTAAATTCAAGACAAAGGTAAAAATATCTGAGAAAGTTTTCCTCTAGAACCGAGGAACAGGCATATCAAATTTTAAGATGGGACCATTGCTATAACAGTGGCTTTGAACAGAAACAAGCTCAGAGAAGCCAATCACAGTCCATATAATAGTTAATGAACTTCTCATACTGCACTTCAATATCTATTACTCTGAACTCTGAATTGATGCTAGATCACCTCTGGTGAATTTTGTGTAATCGTGTCATGCTATGATGTTACAAGAATATTCTGACAGCATGATTTTTGATAAATGGCAGGCAGCTGCCTCTATTTTTTTTAAATAGGGAGTTATTTCCTTGCATGGTGTAATAGAGATAAAGCTGTAGATGGAGGAAGTACTCCAGATTTACTTATTTGAATTCCATATGAACAACGTCCCATTAGGCTTCGGCATGTAAATGGGATTTTGTTCATAAAGGACTTTTGATGTAAGGGTGATATTAGGGTATATCCATCACCCAAAAAATTATGCAAATAAAAATGGGAGTGGCGACCCACCTCTAATGAGGTTCAGCCAAATAAAAAAAAATTATTTTTATATTATTTTATATACATTTTTTTATTTTTTTATATAATGAATGATAAAAGTTTGAAGATCAATAATAGTATAAATTTGTTGTATAACATTATTTATATTGTAAAGATTTTTTTTAATTGAACAAAATATATATTCCATTCCTTAGTTCATCAATTTAAACCAAACCCTTGAACATGCATGAATCTTAGTAACTTTTCTATTAATATTTCATAATATATCCAAACACAAAAATATATTCATTTTTCACATAATCAAATTCAAGAAATCATATTCCCAAGAAACTTTACTTTCATGCCAATGAAACGAGCCCTTTGTGCTAACTTTAAGTGTAAGATTTTTTTTTCTCAAAAGTCTAAAAAAAATGAACCAAATACTAGAGTTTACAAATCAAGAAAAACATTACTTTTCAAATTTAGATTCCTGCCAACCAAATGAGGCCTCAGAGTTTATTCTTTGAGGGTGCTCTTCAAATCACAAGGAAATCAAACACAAATCAGAAATTCTTTCACTATTGTTTTGGAAACCAGCCCGGACGAATCATATAGGACTGCCAAAGAAAATTTGCATTTAGTCTGGTCAAGTCCTATTGGATATTTCATTTGGATTGTGAAAATAATAACATGGACTCAGGTTCACAGTCTTACTTCATTAAAACTTGAAAGTAAGAATTTATATGTTTCCATGCATATCTCACTACTGGTTTAGTCAACAGATAAATCTACATAAAAATTTTCTTAGTTTTGTTAATGCTTTGAAGATTCAGTTAATATTGTTTAATATATGGACAATGCATGATTTTCTTACATAAAAAGTGAATAAAGTATCATTGAAAATTAAAATTGTAGCATTAACAACAAATATAGAATTTTTTGGAGTTCGATTCATTGGGGATGCATGTAAGAGTGTGCGTGTTTAAAAAAAATTAGTTTTTTAAGGGGTAAAAGTAAAATAAATCCCCAAGTTGAGAGACAAGGTCAACAACTATATGTTGGTCCAATTAAGTAGTGCCAACTACATGGATCACATTCCGCTATCATGTTCGGTCAAAACTCATTTCTCGTTTATATTTAAAATATAGCACATCTTGTTTTATATTTTTCTTTCTAATTCTCTTAGGGCATTCCTCTTGCATTTTTAATTTTAATTAATAATTTTCCATCTTGTGCACGCCTCACTAAGATTAAGTAATTTACCCTAGATTAGAATTGGTAGCTGAGTTATTCTCCAGATTTACTGCTTGAAGTTCACCTTCCAAGGCCAAAAGCATGTCCTGAGAATTCTATTGATATATGGGCTGCTTAGAATTTCATCCTTGTGCACAGCCAGGGAGGATTCTAAAATAATATTAAAAAATATATAATTGATAAACCATTAAAAATGCAAATTGGAAGAAGTATTGAATGATATATGAAAACATTTGCAATTTCCAACTTGTACCCTTTTAAAAAAACGCAATATATATATATATGCCAGGCAAAATACGGTGCTGGATGTACCAAGTCGCACCGTTAAATAAGTAAATACAGTAAATTTGGAGTATTACTCCATTACATAATTTCTAATTAAAATGATACGTGAAAGATAAGAAAAGAACTGCCCGTGGCTCTTGTAGTGCATCTCTTATCTCCAGTCCAAATAAAGTATCTCAGTAAATGTTTTATCAAGAGTTCTACGGATTCGGCATAACCTTCTCTCTTGGAATTCATCAATGTAGTAGATGTTTACACAGTGGTTGTTCATGAACCTCATTTCCAGATTATCCCAAGTCCTTGCATCCATTAGTGTCCACAGAAACCAAACTCATGCCCTCGAGCCCGGAAGCCTCCCAAGTTAAAAGCTACCTGGACAAACTAGTCTCTACTACTCCATTGCCCGCCTTTCCAAAAGATAAAGAGAATAAAGTAGCTGCCTCTCGCTTCTGCCCTCAAAATGCCTAGGAATGATGACCTCCACTTTTCCTATGCAAAACAGCAATCCAACTCCTCTCATCGTTCTGCCCCAACAATTTTCCACGTTTACTAATAATGGGGGAAAAAGACAATTGCAACTGAAGCTATAGAGCATAGACTTTACAGCATCCAAAATCTGCCGAGTTCTATCTTCAGCTGTTAGTTCCAAGTTGTACCACTATCCAGTTCTATCCCAAGGCAAAACATCATTGATAACACTGAGACACATCGTTTTCACTCATTTCCAAAAGTTGTACCTATCAATCAAAACCATGCACTAGTTCTTCCCTAGATTCTCATATGCCATTCAGTGTAGCATTCCCAATCACTTTAGCCCAATAAATCCTTTTCCTCAAGATATTAGAGGATCAAACAAAACTACAACTAATGCATATGAGATGTGGTTCTAATAGGCTATCAAGCATATAGATAAAGCAAAACAAAAAGATCAAGACTGTCATGATTACGTGTGGCTTGAGCACTATAGATCATCAGCCTTCAAACATCAGGATCAAAGGTCCATAAGTCCAGTGTATTCACATTAGAAACAGATAATAGGCAAACAGGAAAACAGCAATACTACACTTCTTAATTCAGACCACAGGTTCTCCTGTTCTCCTCAAAATTAACAGCTAAATGCTTGAATGAATTGCCAAAAATGGCTCAAATTTCAGAACCATCACCAAGACAAACCAAATTTAGCCAAGTAAACTCTTAACAGAATTCATATCACCACAAAATTAAACGTCCACCACGCTTCCTCATCATGAACAGAAAGTACAAGAGGCACTTCAAGCACATGAACAGGGATCTTATAAATGCATCCAGCCACATCCAATGGCTGTTACCCACAGTATTTGAACATATGCAATAAACCAGAACCATCATCAAGGTAATATCCATTGAGTAACATATGACTCTTTCCAGCATATGGGGTATCAGTTAAATAACAAAAGGACTTCAACTTTCGATTTCAGAAGACATATCATCTTAGCTCACAATCAATACGAAAACTACAAATAGTCCACAGTTCCGTCAACATAACATTTAGTGCATCAACAAATTCAAAGCAAAACAAGGCTCCACAAATGTCTCTGCATCCCATTATTCCTTTAGCATACCAAGCAGATTATGTTGGTTGCCAACAGATCAACCATTCCTCCATAAATAGGTCAAGCATTCAAGACTCACAAAAATGGCCAAGCTGACATAAACTCCAGCAGTCATGGGCCAAAATTTGAGAAAAACACACTTACCCATCAAGCATTACTCATCTGGCCTTTAGCTTTGTCGTCAAGCTACAGTAGCTATTGTCTTACAGTGCGGTTCCTCAGTTAAATCCGTTCAAGCTTTGCAGCTGAGATCGTGCTACTCCAGCTGAGCTTGTCAATTTTGAGCTGTTGGTAAGATCGTGGCTTGAAGGTCCCTTGTAATTGAAGCTCAAAATCCAGCTAAGATCGTGGCTTCATTGTCAATTTTGAGCTGTTGGTTCAGCTGGATCTTTGAACGATTCAGCTGGATTGAGCTAATGGCACCGCCAATTCAGCCTTGGGAGTACTGTTCAGCTGTGGACAAAGGCGAACGGTGATGTCTTTGAAGCTCCAGTTTTCCATTAGCTGAAGCTCGTGTCTAGATCTTGTTCGTCCCTGAGCTCAAGCCGTCGATTTGACCTGTGTTCAAAGTCAATGAGGGTTTTATCTGGATGTTTGAAAGATCTTTGATCTGGAGCATACGATTCAGCTGGATCTCTGATCTTTAAAGATCTTTAAGCTGATCTTTTGAACTGTTCTTGAGGTACTGTTCGATGCTCCAGTTGCCAACAGTTGAAGCTCGTGTCTAGATCATTAGCTGCAAATGAGAGTGAAAATCCCAGCTAGATATGACTGTGAAGCCCGTTTGATCCCTTTTGAGATCTGAGCCTTAGAGCTCCCAATTGAAACCGAGATCAATTAGTAAATGGTTAAAAATTCAGAGAAAAGAAAGAAAGTTGTAAGTGTTGAATCGGGCCTTTCAGCTATTCAGCTGAAAGACCCGTATTCTTTTGGAGCTTATTTTACGCGCAGCCCAAAAAACCAACTATATTCGCTTCTGCCGATGAACAGCCTACCAAGAGCAATATTCAGGAAAGAAGAATCAAAGTCAAATTAGAGAAAAAGTTCTAGTAAGTGAATGATAGAATATGCATGTAAACATACTGTTAATGTGCATGTTTAGTTGGCAATGATTTTTTGAAAAATAAGGAAAGATCGTGATTGGCTGCAGAAATCAATTAAATCAATATATGCAAGGAAGTTTGATTTTGAAGATTATGCTATCTTGATATTCTTAGTGCTTATCTTGGTATTCTTGGTAATTATCCTTGGAGAACTATCTTTAGAAAATATAAGCATGGGATGTACATAGTTTCCATCTTTCAATGAGATTTATTTGGAAACAATCTTGGAGATAAACATAGAAAGATTTTGTGTGCTCTATATGATCTTTCCAACCACATGATTTTCAAGTGTGGAGCTTTGATTATTCTTCGGTCTTTATAAGACTGTGAACATACTTCTTGGTTGGAATTCTTTGTTTAAGTGTGTTGGCTATTCGCATCTTAATGCAAATGTATTGAATGTGCATTCCTTGTATTTTTTGTTGAAACTCAGTTTCGAGAGGAGGCTGCCAAGAACTCGGGAGAAGTTCTGATCGTGGGCAAGGGAATCTTGCCATAACACGGATTCCGGGAGGAGTTGCCACTAACAAGCGGATCTTGTCTCTTAAAGATTCTGGGAAAAATTGCTCAAGTCGAGGGGAGCTCGCACAAACAGGTTCACATGTGAAGTTAGATAGAGGCGGCGATAAAGTAAGAGGGAGACTTACTTTGTGTTAGACCGAGTGTCTTGTAACTTTGTGAACTTAGTGGATTGTTTTCTGGGCATGGCCTCGCATACGTAGGTAATTACCGAACTGCGTTACTAACCTCCTGTCTCTTTACTTTCCGCATTTTAATATTGTCCATTATAGTTTTTATTATCGGTGTCACACCTAGTATTCCAACCCACTAGGACACCGCGTATCTAACCTTGATCTTTCAATTGGTATCAGAGAGGGTCGTCTTTGTTTCTAAGGCAGGATCCGCAGGACTTGATCTTAGTGTTTGGTGCGATGGACTCTATGAAGGAAGGAGGTTCAACAATGCGCCCATCTTTATTGGACGGCAGCAATTATGCTTATTGGAAGGCTAGAATGAGAGCCTTTATCAAAGCTATTGATGAGAAGACTTGGAAATCAATTCTAACAGGATGGGACCCCCCAATGATTACTAACACAACTGGTGTCAAATCTCCCAAGCCAGAAGAAAGTTGGTATGCTATTGAAGATGCCCTAGCAAAAAGTAACTCAAAGGCTCTTAATGCCACTTTCAACGGATTTGACCCTGCTCAGTTCAGATTTATTTCTACATGTGTGACAGCCAAGAAGGCATGGGAAATTCTTCAAACTACTTATGAAGAAACATCTGCTGTGAAGTTATCAAAGATGCAGATACTAACTACAAGATTTGAGAACTTAAGGATGCATAAAGTCGAGAGTATTGCGGAATTCAACGCCAAACTGTGTGACATTGCCAATTAGGCGTTTGCTCTTAGTGAAAGTTTTTCTGAAGAAAAGATTATGAAAAACACTCTATGATCTCTGCCTCAACGATTTGCTTATAAAGTTACTACCATTGAAGAAGCAAAAGATGTCTCATAGATGAAGCTAGAAGAACTGATGGGATCTCTTAAAACATTTGAGATGAATCTTGGAGTAGACTCGAAAGCAAAGAGAGTTAAAAGAATGGCCTTAAAAGCAGAGATGCAGAAGTCAGTTGATCCTGATGAAAATGACATTGTGGACTCTCTTGCATTAATATCTAAGAATCTCAGTAGAGTCATGAAGAGATTTTCCAGAAATAATAAAGGTGTCAAGGCCAGTGTCAGCAACTCTAAAAATGAATTGGCAAATAATAAAAAGTCCAGGGAAGAAAATCACATCTCTAATCAGTCAATCAAAAATAGGGGAATTCAGTGTAGAGAATGTGATGATTTCGGGCATGTTCAGGTAGATTGTGCGAATACATTGAGAAAGAAGAAGAATTCTCTCAACACAACCTTGAGTGAAGATGATTCAAATAAAGAAGATGAATTTCAGAATAATCATGTTGCTCTTACTTCTAAGGCTGAACAATCAGACAATGGTGGGGTCAAAAATGTTACACAAAGTGTCACTGGAAATATGTCGGCGTATAGTGACGAAGATGAAGATTGTGTCACCGAAGAAGATATCCTAGTCGAGTACAATAATTTTCATGATAAATGGACTAAACTTGTTAAAGTAAATCAGCATCTTCATACCCATGTTAAGGATTTACAAAATGAGAAGCTCAATCTTTCAAATTCTACTGCAGATTTCGAAACCAAACTGTGAGTAAGTTAAGAGAAAGTGAAGTCTCTGACCAACAAGCTAAACCACATAAAGAAAAGGGTCAAGATGTTAAATTCAGGTTTTTCCAAGCTGGATGAAATTCTTAAGACCGGTCAATCCAGTGGTGATCACTCTGAACTAGGGTATAAAGGAGAAAACTTCGTGTCACAACCGGTGTCACTACCAGTGGATAATTTCAAAGTGAAGCAAGTTGCTGTGAATTCTGCAAAGAACGTGAAAAAGTCAAATCTGCATTATTCTCATCATAGTCCTAGAGGCAAAGGTAACAGATTTATTCCTATTTGCTATTATTGCAATTGTCGTGGTCATATTCGCCCTAGATATTTTATTTATCTTGCTGATTTGAGATAAGTTACTGCTAGAAAGTCTTCTTCTCGCAGAGATTCACAACAGAGTTAGGTAATGAAGCCAAATTTGAAGTGCAACTTCACATATACTTCACTAAAGGCTGTCACAACTGATGAGTGGTACTCTGACAGTGGATGTTCCAGACATATGACTGGTGACAAGAAGTTTTGGAAGAATACTGTGTCCGGAAGTATAGGAAAAGTAACTTTTGGCAATGATGTCACGGCTCGTGTTATTGGAAACGGTACACTAAATGTGCCATGGTTACCGAAAGTTGGATAATGTTCTTCTTGTAAATGGTCTAAAGGCGAATCTGATCAGCATTAGCCATTTGTGTGATCAAGATCTGAATGTAAACTTCACTCGTGCAAAGTGCAAGGTGGTTGATAAAAACAACATGTGCATCATGGAAGGAGTAAGATCTTTGGACAATTGTTATCTCATCTCTGCCTCATCTGCGTGCAATCAATCAAGCTTGAAAGATTCTATCCTATAGCATCGAAAATTGGCTCATGTGAATGTAAGAATGCTGCAAAAGATTATCTCTAAAGGAGCTGTCCGTGGGATTCCCATACTGAAGTTTGATGAAGAGAGAGTGTGTGGACCTTGTCAGATTGGAAAAAAAACAAAGGTGTCACATCTTAAGTCTCAGACACTAGGAACAACTCGTGTGCTTGAGCTGTTTCATATGGATTTAATGGGTCCTATGTCCGTAGAGAGTATTGGAGGAAAATGGTATGCCTATATGACTATTGATGATTTCTCTCGATATACATGGGTGGAATTTGTTCGAGAAAAATGCGACACATTTAATGCTTTCAAGTCATTGTGTATTCGTCTTCAACGAGAGAAGAGTTGTACTATTGTGAAGATTATTCGTATTCATAGTGACCATGAAAGAGAGTTTGAAAACTCAGATTTCTCGAACTTCTGTAATCAGCATGAAATAGCTTATGAATTCTCTGCACCTAAAACTCCACAACAAAACAGAGTCATTGAGAGAAAGAATCAGACTATAGCAGAGATGTCACGTGTAATGTTACATGAAAGAAATATTCCATAGAAATTCTAGGTAGAAGCGATAAACACAGCATGTTACACTATAAATTGAGTACATCTTCATGGAGGAATTGAAATGACACCCTTTGAGATATGGAAAGGTAGAACTCCAACTTTTAACTATTTCCATCCTTTCGGTAGTACTTGTTATGTGTTGAATGATAGGGAATATAAAAGGAAGCTTGACCGCAAGAGTGATGAAGCTATTTTTCTTGGGTATGCTGTCAATAAGTTTACAACAAAAGAACTCGAGCTGTCATAGAATCTGTGAATGTTCAAATCGATGATTCTCTGAAAATAGCTGATGTTTGAAAGAAGATGTGACAGAATCCCTAAATAAAGTAAGCTCCGGTGTTTCAGGCAGTTTTCGACCAGGGTCACAAGTGGTGTTACCGATCAGAGTATAATGATTGATAATGGAGAAGATATCATCTCACCTCGCAGGCAACCATCCACTCGTGTTCAGAAGAATCATCCTATTGATGAAGTTATTGGAAATCTAAATGATGGTGTTCAGATAACAGATAAGCCGAGAGTAAACTATAGAGATATGATCCCAAATGGCATGTTTTACTTCGTCCATTGAGCCTAAGAATGTAACATAAGCCTTACTAGATGATTATTGGATTGGTACTATGCAAGAAGAACTTGGTCAATTCACTTGGAATCAAGTTTGTGATCTAGGTCCGTGCCCCCTAATGTGAATGTCATTGGAACAAAATGGATATACAAGAACAAGAGCGATGGGCATGAAATATCACTCGTAACAAGGCTCGGTTAGTTGCCCAGGGATACACACAAATTGAAAGTGTTGACTTTGATGAGACATTCGCACCGGTTGCTCAACTTAAGTCCATTCGTCTATTATTAGTAATTGCATATGTGTTGCAATTCAAATTGTATCAAATGGACGTGAAAAGTGTTTTCCTCAATGGTCTTCTTAATGAGGGAGTGTATGTTGCTCAACTAAAGGGTTTTGAAGACCCTCATCATCCCGAGTTTGTCTACACGTTGAAGAAGGTGTTATACGGGCTCAAACAAGCTCATCGGCGTGGTATGAATGGCTGACACAGTATTTATTGACAAAAAGATATGAGCGAGGGGGAGTAGATAAAACCCTTTTCATTCGCCGTGCTAAAGGTCAGTTTTTACTTGCTCAAATATATGTTGATGACATAGTGTTTAGCTCACTGTCACAGGCGATGGTGGATGAATTTGTCACTCAAATGACTGAGGAATTTGAGATAAGTATGGCTGGTGAGCTTAATTATTTTCTTGGGCTTCAGATTCAGCAAAGAAATGATGGGATTTTAATTATAGTACTTAACTAAATAAAAAATATTATTAACAAATAACTTAAACATTACTTAAATTTAAAATATCTCAGATCAATTACAAATATTATAATTTAGAAACACTAATATTTATAACAACAAACAAATATTACATAGTATTTAAATAACCCTGCAAATAAATATAAAAATATTAAACATCAAACTAACGAGGTAAAATATTTCTTAAGATTAAGATAATTAATAATTTTGAGCTACACATGTTATTTTCTATTTTTGTAATATTATTGTATAATAATATTTATTGTATTAGGTTAATATACAAAACAAAAGAAAGATTGAGGATTGTTTTGTAAAATAATAAAATAGTGTAAAAGTAATAAAAATCAATATAAAATAAAATATAAAGAAGAATCTATATAGAATATTCGTTTTAGAGGAAGAAAGATGTTATTGTTGAAGTAAATTTAATATAATTGCTGTAAAATAGAGTAAACAATTGGTGCAAAATAAAGTAATGGTTATAAATGCCTTAGAACGTCCTTCATAATTCACTCGAGCTTTACATATTTAAGGAAAATTTCTTAGAAAACTTGATCGTCATAAATAGAGAATAGGAAAGGAAACAAAACGGCTCATTCACTATACAATTGAATTACAAAAGTATAAAACCCTAAACTTAATTGTTTTTCATATTTTCCCGCCTAACGATTAAACCCTAACCAAAGTTCATTCCTTTGACGAACATGGCACCCGTGAAGAAGAGAAAGAACAGGAATTCCGGTCCTCAGTTGCCTAATGCCCTCAAAAAGGAAATTAATCTCCTGAACCCTAGGTTTCAGCCTTCTGACGATGACGACCACGACCATGACGGAATCGATTCCTCCGCCGCTGCCGCCGACACCGACGCCGACTTTTACGAGTATGAAGAAGCTCTTCCGGTAGAGGAATCGAAGAAGAATAGACAATTCGATTCCGTTAAGAACTACGAGTACGATCTGCCGGATGATTTTGAGGTTTCTCATTTTTTTTCTAATTTAGTTTATTAGTCTAATTTTGTTTGTAGGTTTTGCTAAGCAATCTCTGATTTTATCTAATTTAATCCTTTGGGAATTCTATATTTTCCTGTTGTTTTATGCAAGTAGGATGAAGATGTAGAATCAGATGAAGAAGAAAACAATGAAGGAGATGATGATGATGGAAGGTATTCAAGGATGCTGCAAAAAATTACTGGATTGCCTGGTGATGCTTTTGAATATGGTAATGATCGTCAACTCGTTTTTTTTTCTTTTTTTTACCAAATTTAGTGTTTGTGGTGAGTAAAAGAAAAACCTTGCTAGGTAAGAGTAGGAAAGATGATTTTGTTATTTCTGAGACGTATCCGGAGTCGGAATATAATCCAAGTAGGGATATACTGGAGGGTGATGGACGCAGTAGTATTGAGGACCTTTTAGATCCACTTCATGGGAAGTCTGGATTCAGTAAACTTAGGAAGGATGTGCATCGAATGGGAAGATAGTCGTTGTCCCTTAATGCACCTCTCTCGAAACCGGATGAAGATAAATTGGAAAGAAAGGAAGCTTATGGACTAACTAAGAAGGAAATTACTAAGTGGGAACCTTTAGTGAAGAGGAACAGAGTTTGCTTGGCAAGGTGGTTACCAATTCAGAGGCTAGGAGGTAATTATCAACAATGTTCCTTCCTTTGACAAAACCACTTTGGTTCTTCCCTATTACTTTATGAAGTATCTTTCCTAACCTAACTGCTTACAGTTTAGACACCACTTTATTCACAAAGTTACATAGGCTAATAGGTCTATAATGAGAGAAATTGGAAGGTCCCTTAGTTTTAGGGATAAGTATAATAGCTGTAGCAGCCCTCGTGATCACCACTGGTGTCCTCGCAAGATAGAAAAGTACTTCCGGCAAGACCGGAGATACGAACAGCCGTCGATGAACGAAGACCGCCCTCAGTAGAAGAAGAAGAAAGAACTTTACCTGGATTTTCATCATTACCAGAAGATAACATTGGATACAAAAGTAAGAAAACAAAAGGGGGGGATTTCGAAGTTAGACCGACGATGTAGAAGAAAAACACGTGAAAGAAAAAGATGCAGGGAAGACAAGAAATAGAGAAATTTTAGAATGCAAGTGAAAGAACTAAAATGAGAGGAGAGATCTTAAATATAGTGGAAAACCCTCAAACGGCACAAGGCATCTTGGAAATGATGAATAATCATTTCCTTGTGACGGTTGATATCCTCAATGCATAGCTGTACTCCACAAATCAAGAAAATGTGGTGCAATTCCAAACGTGGGACCTCTTCAAATAAAGGATTATTAAAATAATCTGAAACAGCTAGGGATACCGAGCAAACACAAAAGTATACTAAAAAGAAAAGAGTCCTGACTCAAGATATCTTTTCAAAGCTCGGCATGATCGATCCAGTTAGCTCGGAATACCGAGCAGGAATGAAATATGAAACACAAAGATTGATAAAGCTAAGAGCTCCAAAGTCAAAAAACATATCTCAAAGCTCGGTATGACTGAACAAGAGATAGGGGGCTAGTTGATGAGTAATAAAACAGATGTTCCACTTAGATCAGGACACGTGGATGGAGACTGACACAAGAAATCTTTAATATGACTATACCAGGCAGTAATAATCATTTTAATCTGTCTAATGTTAGTCACTTAACCATCACGCAATTAGTGAAGCGACAGGATATGTAGCAGGTCAGCAAAATCCATACTTCGCTACTGCTCATCAACAGTAGTCATACAGGTTCGAAATTTTTCCCTATAAATATCAAGCTTTTCCTACGAACGTGATATAGAGAATTTGTGAGAAAAACTCATATACTAATTTAGCCATCAGAGCTTTTTTGGGAAAAATCCCTTGGAAGTTAACTGCAAAAGTGTTACTTTTGTAGGAAAGGGTCCACCTAGGGAGTGCTCGGTCATCAGTTCGGTCGAGGTCCAACAGGTTGGTCTCACAATCAGAGCCATCACTAATCAATAATATAGCTAAGAAATATATAGATACGTTGAAATTGAATCTAAATTATCAAATTCTAATGAGTAAGAACTAATATTTGTAATACGTGAAATTAATTTGGGGCATAGAAAATATCCTTGTTTGGAAAACAACATTTTTGGGTGTAATTCTTACCGATTATATTCATCATTCATTGATCTTACCACAACGTATTACTATCTAATCTGCAACCACTATGTTAAAAAAATCATGCCGTCGAGACTCTAACTTTGATAAACAACCATATACAATTTCATTTAAAAATAATTTATACTTTTTTTAATGTTTAAAAAAGTTTTGTAGTTGGTTTATAAGACTCCCTCATCATATGCAAACAAATGCTACTTTTCTTTTTGTGTCATTCTTTTCTTTATTGTACAACAATTACAAATTCCTATGCGATAGAATCTTAAAAAAAGTCAAAGATACTTAACATATAAAAAGTGAAGAGAATTAAAGTCAAGACAAAAAAAATTATTAATCACCAAAAAGTGCATATTTTTTCTTTTTATTTTCAAATCCTATACACGACTCACACGAGTGGGATGTCAACTGAGAATATTTTTAATAGAAAACAAAATTACATAAAGATAGTCAAATGTCGTTGATAAAAGTCATAAACTACAAGTACTATTCTTATACAATCACTTAAAGCACAAAAAATAACATTAATGCATGTTTAAACCTAAACAAAGGAATACTAAATCTATCAAAAGTTTTAGGACTCCACGTACGTTGTTTAGACTCTAGTTACTTTTCTTCTCTTACCCTCCTGAAGTTACAAATAAGTCTAATATCCTCTATTTAAAAACTACACAAAACTAAGAGAATAAGAAATTTAGATTTAGGATCTAATAAATAATCAATTCTTACTCCAAAATGGAAACAATTATAATTTAATTAAACAAATTTGTAAACGAAAGTCAAAAGTTTGAAACTTGGTGAAACTTAATTTAACAAGCCAGCATTATGTCATGTGAAATTTCTTAAAAGATATCTATTTAAAAATAGTTTGTTTCGCCATTTGCGTATAAATACGAGCATGAGTGTTTAATTTTGGTGAAATTGAATTTGATATGGTAATTATTTCCTCTATAAGAAAAAGGTTAAATAACATCTTATAAAAAGAATAGTAGTTATATAAAAGTAACTTAGATATATTACTAGCATTTTCATAAGAAATTACAAGAATAGTAGTCATATGTCGCCTTTGTAAGATTGTAAATAAAAAGTTTTAATAATCAGTAATATTTTAAGTAGGAAAAAACACTATAATTGAATGCAATTGAACACTGACAATTTTATGTAGGCCATATGAATTTATAAGTGATGAGGAGAGAAATTGTGATCTTATCCATGTTCTATTAATTATCCCACATTAAAAAGGGAAACTCTTATTAATTACTAATAACTTTTGTTATTATCCAAAATATTCACTGAAGTATTGGAGTGATCTCTCCAGGTCATTCGGAGAATTGTCACTAACACCTTTCAATAATGGCAACCCTCAAGAGTTGGAGTAATTTTGGGTGTGTCTCTCTATATCTTTGGGACTTTACTATACTGGCCCTAAGGCAACTGTTCCCTAGCTACGCTGAGGATGTAAATCGTGAGATGTGTACGCATATGGATACTACTCTGACATTATGTCATATTCTTCCAACTAATTCAGAAGTTGAGTTTGACCAAATGAAGAAATGAGGAAAGAGAAGACAAAATTACAGAAAATGTTAGAGAGAGAAAGTGAGAAGAGAAAATCAGATATCTTGATTCACAAATTCCATAATCCACTTCAGTAATTCGTTCTGTCTTAATACAACCTAGTACAAATCTTACTCGTTTATCACTAACAAACTATAAAATCAAAGGCTACTATTCATATGCCCAAAATGGCATGTCCATGTGGAGTTTAGGATAATGGGCTTGAGAGTGAGTGGACCTTTACTACCTAACGAACCCAATTATTATTGAACCCAATTCTCAGTGTCATGACAAACCCAACCCGTTAAACAATCCTTGTCCTCAAGGATATCTGTTGAAGAGATCAAATGAAGGAAACTGAGACTTGATAAAGTCCGAATCTTCCCAGGATGCGTCCTCCGGACTGAGATTACTCCAACGAATAAGAACCTGGGTGATTGGTAGGCCATTCCTCTTTATTGCTCTCGTCTGCAATACAGCTTCTGGTGCCACAATAATCTGATCATCACTGCTCATCAAATGCAATTGAGGCATAATAGTTTGATCAGTCCCTAACTTCTTCTTAAGCTGAGACACATGAAACACCGGATGAATTTTGGATCCTTCTGGTAGTTGTAGGCGATAAGCCCGTGTCCCAATTTACTCAATGACAGGGAAAGGTCCAAAAAATTTGGTAGAGAGTTTCAGCTACTTTCTCAATTCCACCGTATGCTGCCTATAAGGTTGAAGTCTGAGATACACGAAATCACCTACTTGGAACTCTGTTTCAGTTCTATGTTTATCTACGAACATCTTCATACAATTCTGAGCTTGAGCCAAGTGATATTTTAATAATTGAAGCATAGCAATCCTGTCCTTGACCACAGTACCAGCAGCTGGGGTAACTGGATCAAAATCTGCAGTTATTGGAAGTTGAATAGGTTGATATCCATAACATGCTTCAAAAGGGGCCATTTTGATGCTGGTATGAAAGTTAGTGTTGTACCACCACTCCGCCATCGGTAACCAACGACTCCAACTATAAGGTCTGTCCACACACATATATCTAAGATAAAACTCTAGACATTGTATGAGTCTTTCACTCTGTCCTTCAGTCTGCGGATTATAGACTGTACTATAGTGTAATTTGGTTCCCAACAAATCAAAGAAGGTTGTCCAAAATTGACTAGTAAACAATCTGTCCCTATCGATAACAATAGATTGTGGAATGCCATGTAGCTTGAATATATTATCCAGATATAATTGGGCTACTTTCTTGGCAGTAAAAAGATGCTTCAAAGGTAGAAAATGTCCCATTTTGGACAATCTGTCCACTACCACCAATATGGTGTCTTTATTGTCAGAAAGAGGTAAGCTGCCAAGAAAATCCATGGCAATGTGTAACCAAATTTTTTCAGGAATTGGGAGGGGTTTCAATAATCCTGGATAAGGGATCCTTCTTCATATGAGACCAGTAGAAAATCCATAACATCCTTCTTCATATGAGGCCAGTAGAAGACTGATTTAATTCTCTGTAGACTACCATTTTGGCCAGAATGACCTCCAATTGTAGAAGAGTGTAAAGTGCTCAATATCTGTTGTTTGAGTTGTTGACTGTTGCCCACATAAATCTTGCCCTTGAATCTAATAAGCCCTCCTATATGTTGGTAGTCAGGTATCTGAGTAGGATCCATTAGCAGTGTACCCAAGATTTGCTGGAATCCTGATCATAACTGGCCACAATATCTTGAACCCACTGAATGTTGAAGACTGCCATCAGTGCCTTAGTCTCTTTACTGGCAGTACTTTTTCGGGATAATGCATCTGCTACCTTGTTCTCAATACCTTTTCTATATTGTATTTCTTAATCAAGGCCTAAAAGCTTAGAAAAACACTTATATTGCAATGTGGTAGTCAACTTTTGGTCCAGCAAGAACTTTAAACTTTGATGATCTGTCTTAATGATAAAATGATATCCCATCAAGTAATATTTCCATTTAACAACTGCCATTAACACCGCTAGCAACTCTTTCTCATAGATTAACAATCCCAAATTTTTTTGACTCAAAGCCTTATTCAAATAAGCCACTGGCTGTCTTTCGTGCATGAGAATAGCCCCAATGCCTTTGTTGGAAGCATCCGTCTCTACTACAAATGCCTTGGAGAAATCAGGCATTCGAAGAACAGGTGCAGTAATCATGATTGTCTTCAAATTATGGAATGCAACATCTGCTTCATCTTGCTAGTGGAATCATTCCTTCCTCAAAAGATTGGTGAGAGGTTTTGCTATAATACCATACCCTTTTATAAAATGCCTGTAATAACCGGTTAAACCCAAAAATCCCCGTAATGACTTCACATCTGTAGGGGTTGGCCAATCTGCCATGTCTGCCACTTTAGTAGCATCCATTTATACTCCTTTGGATGAAATTATATGTCCAAGATATTCAATTTTCAACTGAGCGAATGCACATTTGGACATTTTTGCATAAAATTGATGTTGTCTCAAGGTATCTAAGACAATTTCTAGATGTTTAACATGAGATTGTAAATCTGGGCTGTAAACTAAGATATCATAAAAAAAACTAAGACAAATTTCCCCAAAAATTCTTGAAAATTTTGATTCATGACAGCTTGAAATGTAGCCGAAGCATTGGTTAGCCCAAAAGGCATAATCAAAAATTCAAAGTGTCTATGGTGTGTTTGGAAAGCAGTTTTTTGCCTATATTGTATTTTAACTCTGATTTGGTGGTACCCTGCTCTTAAGTCAATCTTAAAATAATATTTAGAGCCAAAGAGTTCTGCTAGCAGTTCCTCTATATATGATATAGGGAATTTGTCTTTAATGGTAAGGGCATTTAATTTTCTGTAATCTATACACAAACGCTAGGTGTTGTCTTTCTTCTTCACTAATAGTGCCGGTGAAGCGAAGGGGCTAGTACTAGGCTGAACTAAACCAATAGAAAGCATGTCTGAAACTTGGGATTCTATTTCAGTTTTGTGTGCATGAGGGTGCCTGTAAGGCTTAAATTTGAATGGTTAAGCATCAATTTTGAGTGTGATGGAATGATCCAATGCTTTTAGGTACATCAAACACATCTGAATATTGCGCAAGTAACCTAGAGACTTCATCAATATTATGTTGTAACCCACCATTGACAGAATCCAGGTTACAAACAACAGTAACTGCCGACAACTTTTCTGCTTGGATTTCTTACAATTTTCCCCCTCATCAATTTCAATTTTGGTTGCACCACAGATCCTTCCAACACTATACTGTTATCCTCTTCAGATCGACTGATTCTCAGTTGTTTAAATCAACAGAGATAGGGCTGTACTGATACATCCAGTCTACCCCTAAAATAACATCCCATCCCCCAATTTGCATTACCCTCATGTCAAATAAGAAGCAATAATGTTGAATTTTCCACTTAACCTCTTTACAGATGCCATAACTCATTATCATACTCCCATCAGCCATTTTGGCCATTAGAATTTTAGCCTTCACAACAGGTAATTGCAATTCTTTAATAAGATTTCCACTAATAAAAGTATTCGAACTACCCGTATCAACCAAAATAGACACAATCATATTATGGATTTTTCCCTCTAAGGTGATAGTTTTTCTCTTTAAGGAATTAGAAAGTGCATGTAATGATACCTCCATAAGTTGTCCTGGATCTCCAGTGAGTTCATCTTGCTCCCCAATAGCATTCTCGAACTCCTCATCCTCCTCCACTAGTATGAAGTTGACGTTTCCATATTTACACTGATGGCCTGGTGAAAACTTCTCACCAAATTTGAAGCACAAGTGATTGTTTCTCCTGTATTGTATCTCCTGAGGTGTGATTTTCTTGGTATCTCCTCTTTCACTTGCTTTGTTCTGGTTATGCATGCCCATAATGACTAATTCTTGCCCATATTCCCTTGTTGGTTGGTAATGTTATTCCAACTCCTTCCCTCGGTTAGTGTCTTCATAATTCCCTTATTCTTCCTAGTAGACAGTTCCACAGATTGCTCTTGTACCAGGGCAATTTCAAAGGCCTCCAGCAGTGTTTTAGGCTTCATAAGCCTCAACATAGGCTTAATTTCTTCTTTGATTCCACTAATGAAACTGGAAATGAAGTATGCTTCTTTCAGGGATGGATCATTCAACAGCATTAAGGATCTCAGTTCTTCAAATTTTTCTTCATATTCCAATACTCTTCCAAGTTGTTGGAGTTTATTAAACTCTTCAATCTCATCTTGTAATTCTCTGGTATCAAATCTCCTACCCACTGCTATACAAAATTCATCCCACGAAGGCTGTTCTTTAGCCAGTTTGAGACTGTAATACCAAATCTCTGCCTTCCTATTAAGAAACATTTCCACCACATCCATTTTCTAGTAATCTTGTATCTAGTATACCAAGAAATACTTCTGACATTTTCTAATCCATTCTCTAGGAAATTCCCCTCCAAACATAGGCAACTCCACCCTTGGCAAATTAAGATTCATGTTTCTGAGACTCTTGTCGAAATTTTGCGGCTCTATATTCTCTTTATTCTTGGAATTTGGTGTTGGTAGTAAAGAGGTCCTATCAATCAACACCGGATGTTCTTCACTATTGATGTTCTTATCCTTTGAGAACATCCTCATGAAAGCATTCATTCTGGTATCCATGCTTGCCATATAGGCTTCCATCCTCTTATTTCCTTCTTCGATTCTACCCTTCATTCAGCTTTGCGCCTTCTGAATACCCTCCAGAAGTTCTTGAAATCGAGGCTCCTATTTTTTAACTTGTTCCTCTAAAACCTTGTATCTTATTGAATCCATCATGTAAATGAGGTGAGAGGATCAAGTCTCTGATACCAATTTGTCAAATTCTTCCAATTAATTCAGAAGTTGAGTTTGACCAAATGAAGAAATGAGGAAAGAGAAGAAAGAATTACAGAAAATTTTAGAGAGAGAAAGTGAGATGAGAAAATCAGATTTCTTGATTCACAAATTCCATAATCCACTTCAGCAATTCGTGCTGTCTTAATACAACCCAGTACAAATCTCATTCGTTTATCACTAACAAATAATAAAATCAAATGCTACTATTTATATGCCTAAAACGGCATGTCCATGTGGAGTTTAGGAAAATGGGCTTGAGAGTGAGTGGACCTTTACTACCTAACGAACCCAATTATTATTGAACCCAATTCTTAGTGTCATGACACATTACCTGTCCGAGATGGGTACCAGGGCTAGTTTTCAACCTTTGGTCACCAAGTCATCACTCCACTTGCGTATATGTCCCGAATGGATTTGATGTTCCACAAATATTCTTCCATCTTATTTGTCCATAAATAGGAGGGGATTTTTTGTTGGGGGCATGAATTGAACTCCTGACTTCGTTGGAGGCAGGAATTGAACTCCTAACCTCTAACTCTCCTAGGCACACTTGCATGGTGATCTGAGGAGTTTGGCCTTTCTTGGAAGAAATGCAGAATTATATCGAATTCTAGAAGATATGAATTTCTTGAACTCATCAATAACATATTCTAAATTTCACTTCTAAAAAAGTTATGTTCTTTTTTTTTAAATATCTTTATTGTGTAAAAAGTGCAAAGATATAACTGACTATTTGTACAGATTCAGTAGTGGTGGAAGCGTTAATAACAAATATTATAAGAGTAGCAGTCGCATGTTTCCTTTGTAATTTTGTTAAAGACATAAGAATCATTATTTTTTAAATCAGAAAAAACACTATAAATGGATGTAATTAAATACTGTCAATTTTATGTAGGGCCGCAAGAATTTATAAGATATTCTAAAATTTACTTCTAAAATTGTTATATTATATATATTTTTTAAAAACAACCGATCTTCTCTTAATCAGGTTCATATGTGAAACGAAAATTAATCGTAATTTGAAAGCACAATAAAAGTGGTAGAAAATTAAAATTATTGTTTTAACGATCATAATTGTCCTTTTCTTGTATGAACTAAGTTTTATATATGAACAGATTTTATAGGAATTTTTTTGTTTTAAAAACTATCTTTATTGTGTAAAAAATGCAAGTATATAAATGACTATTTGTACAAATTTAATTGGACTGGGATTGTCACTAACATAAAGTGGTGTTTCAATACTAATTGTCTAATATTAAAAAAAAAATTGACTTTTTTTTAGAAAGAAAGGAGAAGCGTTATTCTATTACTAGAGTTTAAGGCTTACATTGAATAAATAGTGATGGTAGATTATTTATCAATTAATAAGATGGATTTTGTGTTATATACAGTTTTAAGGTAGTAATTATTTTATTTTATTTTGGATAGTTTCAATGGAGAGTATGTTTTAGTACAATTTCTTTTCTTTGAAATTTCAAATATAATGAAAAGGAAAAAAAGGGTTTGTCCCTTTATGTATAGTGTAAATTATGTACGATCAATAGTAAATCTATTTGATATCAGTAGGAAAAATATATTAGTAATTTAACTAATATATTAAGGTAATTAAACTCTAAATAATCAACAAATGTCATTGTTTCATGAAGTACGAGGTAAAAAATAAAAGTTAATAATAGTAATGCTCCAAAGGTAATTTGTTATAATAAATAGAAATGCATATTATATACTTAGCAATAGAATGCAAAATCAAATTATATAGTTCAAAAAGTAATGAATCCTAACATAGAAAGAAAAAAGAACAAAGAAATACAAAAGAAAAATAAACTCCAACTTGTTCTAACCTTTGTTGAATCGGATTTTGAAACTCGAAAGTAACGGTAATAAAAGAAGTAATAAAATTGTTCCAAATCCCAATCTTCCCCAAATTTTTACAATCATTTTTTCTCATTCAATTGAACAAACCCTCATCAATTTGTTACTGTACTTTTACAGAAACATCATAGATTCAACCCTTGAAAATATGAAATTTCGCACCACTGATGATGGCCGACAATTCATCTCTCACGTCAAGGAAGCCTTTCTTCTCTCGAATGATATGAACAACAATTATAATCAGTTTGTTTCTGCAATACAACTATTCGGGCTTGAAAGAATCAGTAGTGATAGTTTAGTGGAGATGTTAGAAATTTTATTCAAAGGTCACAAAGATTTGATTTCAGGTTCGAAGGATTTCTTGCCGAAAAATTGACAAACTAAAAATATAGAAATGAAAAAGGGGTAGAATTTACTGTGAAAGTAAGAGAGATTTTGGCGTTGAATATGTGAGGAAAGCATTAAGAAAGTTTCTATATAATGTCAAGGATCAGTTTAAGAATGAAATTGGAGTTTATGATGCAGTCTTGGATGTCTTCTTTTTTTTATCAAATGTAAAAATATATATTGATCAAAGAGGTTAATGTACATGATACTCCAGGTATACCTCGGTGCAAAACATGATCACAATCTGACAAAGCTAATATAGAATAGAGACACTAGGGTACGGAGATAGTTTTGCCCTATACACGTGTGCCTTTATCCTATGTACAATATCCTGGTGACCAGGAACTAGGCCCTCAAAATATAACCCATTCCTAGTAATCCAGATGTAGTAGACTGTGCAGGCAAAAGCAAGTCTGCTTTTCCTACTCCTCCATGTAATTCCCCTACTCTCCTTCTTGAGCCACTTCAAAGTTGTGTCCAAAGTCGACATCTCCTCTTGATATCACACTAATCCCGTAGCTCAGTCCATATTGCCCTAGTAAAAGGCATTCAAAATGTGGTGAAGGTTTTCGCTACCCTCCAATTTTACCCAATACGCACTAAAAGAATGTAGTAGTGGTGAATGGGATCTTTCCACAGAGAAGTGTTGGTAGTCAGATGATTGTTTATTCTTATGTCTTAAGATGCATGATGCAAAAGGGAAAACAAGTTCATGCTAACTAAGAATGAATGCAGAATGTTAGTGTTGAAACAAGGAAATGAGGTACTGCCTTGAGGTGCTTCAACATTCATAGACCCATTTAAAGTATCATTGACTTGTGCAAGCACATAAGGGGATTGTTTGCTAGTTTCATGAAATCAATCAGCCTGGTGACTCTCTCAATTTCAATTCACTGAATTCTCTAACTTCTCTGGGTGGGGCAAGTTGTTGGCACAAATTAAGAACCCAGATCCCTACCCTGTATAACAATTCTAGCCCACTACTTGACTATCCCTTGGTAGGGCAGCTAACCAATTTGTGTATTCAAAAAGTCATACAAGAACAATTCTAAGTCCTTTTCTAAAGATCTGAAATCAAATGTTAGTGGGTACAGCACAAAAGAAATCAACAAATCATTACGGGACTAGAAATTCATGAATCGATGGTTTTTCATATTCAATCAAGTGAAATTCAATTCCAATTACTTGGATCTGATCAATTTTAGTGGGTACCGTAAATCAATCAAGATCTCATCAAATCAATACATACAAGATGAATTTCACAATTAGTAAATAAAGAATTCATTCAACACAGATCAAATAACATTAAGTTGTCTCAACTATTTACATATCCATGAACATTGAATCCTCAAAGCAGTATAATATTAGAGAGAGAGAGAAGAGAGAGAAAGTGAGAAAAATCCTAAAAACTAGCCTACCTCTAAGAACCCTAATTTCTCTATCGCCTGTGTGTGTTCTCTTCTGTGCACCCGCTCTCTCCTCTTTCTGTTGAGTCTTTTTGGTTTTATACATTGAATTCCACTTTGTGTGCTGTCGTGGCTGTACCTTGACCATCGCGTGCTCCTTCTTCATTTAAATCGGTAACGCGTGTCCTACAAAATTCAGTAAGTGAAAATAAGTTCATGTATTCCAGGTCGTCATCGAAGATTGCTTAAGTGCTAAGGATACATTTTGTCAAACACTTGAAAATCTTCAAGAATTGTTGTGCTTGTGATTCAATTGTGCGCGTTAAGTATTATGCCTTATGTACGTGTAACTTGTGTCAATGTGAGTGCTAGTAAATATAGAGATGAGTGAAAGAGCGTGCAAGTGTGCAAATGTAGTGGACACGAGTGCGTTGTGGATGAGTACGAGTGTGTACGAGGCGCGTGTATAGTGCGCGCGCCATATGTGAGCTTGGCGGGCACTCCAGGAGCCCGCCTACTATGTGTGCGTAGTGAGGGGTGGGCACCTAGCGCTCCTGCCCGTGCATGTGTGTGCTGAGTGTGTGTAGTGTGTGCATGTGAAGTGTTTGATATGTGATGTGCTTGTGTGCTCTGTTGGAACTTTGTGTATGCGTGCTCGAGAATTGTGAGAACAGTTGTGTCAAAAATGTGTACTCAATCCAATACATGCAGTCTTCACATTAATTGTACAACATTTTCAGCACTTCTTCACAATTTCCACAAATATCATTTCAAGAACATTTTAGCACATAAGTCACACATCAAGTAAGATTTTCACTTTAAATCCATACAAAAGCTCAAGGATTTATAACATATAAGTCAGTATAGAACTGACTTATCAAACTCCCCCACACTTGAACTTTTTCTAGTCCCGAGTAAAATAGAAAAATTATAGGCTTTTCTACTATTTTCAACACACATCACTTGTAATATCACTATCATGTCCAATCCTCAAAGTTTTCACATGCACAAACCTTTTTCATTTTTCCAGTTCCAGATTTTTACCTAAGTTCATACTAATTGTCAATCAAGGAACAATGAATAAAGACCAAGTTGTCTACGTGATATGTGTGCCAAGAGCTTTCATGGTCACCTTCTCTATTTATGCAAAGTACTCAAGCAAACACTTTATTAGAAATTCTTGCACTATAGTCTGTTGTCCACACACACTAATACTTCGCACATAGAGATCAATGGTATTTATTCACATAACTCTTTGAGGTTTTTCCCTATTTCTTTTTGTGTGCACATTGCTGCATAAATGTTCCTCAACTTTGCCGTAATTTGGTACTTGACTGCCAGGGTTTTATGGCTCTTTTTTTCTTTATTTGCCATAGGCTTTTTCTTTTACCCATATCTTTTCTCAAGCACCTCATGTCCATGTATGTCTTCAATAGACTATACATTCAAATGCAAGAACCAATGTTTATAAGTAGAATGCACAAACAAGATCAAATAACACAGAAATTCTCTCCTATGTCAAAGAATTTGTTGGCAACTCTATCTTACCTTAACATTATATCTTAACCAACAATATGTAATAATCGAATGAGTTCTGAAACCAGCTAACAAAAAATTTAGCATGCAGAATGAATGAATGTAAGAGAATGGATTAGATCATGGCATTACAGTTGCTCGCGTTGCAATTTGGGCTAGAACAAGTTGATAAGCTAAAGTCGTATGCTCCAATTTTACCCTAAACCACTGTAGAAGTAGTGAGAGGGATCGATCTATAGGGAAGGGGTTTAGCTTCAAGAATTCAGTAAATTGTCCTGTAGAGTGTCACAACGAGAAATAACTAGAACAAATGCTGACTAACAAAATAGAGAAATGAGCAGTATTGTAAATGACAAAAACAACAAGCGTTATGTGATATCAAGCAATAAACAGACGCCCTAGGGTTTAGGTACTAGACAATTGAAAATTAAACAACTTACGTTATGCATTTGACCACATGCAAATCAAATCAGGAGGAGAGAAAGGTTGCCTAGGAGTCTAGTTAACACCCAGTATGTCGACCGCAATGCTCTCTATACTTCCTAACATCCTGTTTTTCCATGTCGAGGCCTAAACAAGATGAGTGAACACTGCAACGTCTCGACTTCCAATACTAACTAGTCAAGCATGCAAAACCCTAGGTCTCCCATGGCGAGGCCCGACCTAAGTTTTTAAACCTTAGTTAGCATCAGAGAATCATTCTACACTTTATTCTAGTGACTCAATGACCTCTGATTTGCATGACGACCACATCTCGGATCGTGAACAAAACTTAACAAGTGAAGAAACTCCATATTCATACATTTGGTCCTCATTTCATGCAAATCTCACTTTTATCAGTAAATCGAGCCTCAACCTAGCATGACGACCACAATCAAGGTTCAATTCAATCAATGGAAGTGCGAAAATTATGAAACTTGACATATTCATGCATTTAAGAACAAGTATGATCTCTTTCTTAGAAGTTAGGTCAATTGCATAGCATTTCATGTTTTAATTTCATAATTATCTAATCCATATCCTAGGACATCATCAATTCGGCCGCGAAACTCTATTTTTATCTCATATTCATTACAATACAGAATTGAACAATTCATTCCCATCAAATTGGACAAAATTTCCGATTAAATTGCGTAGAATTGTCAAAGGCTTCATCAATTGAGAATCGAAATGCAGTAATCGGCACAAAGGTGTGATCAGGGTCCAAAACGGAGAATAATTTTTAAAGAGAGAATCTAGAGAGAGAAAGCAACTTGAGAGAGAAAATTCCCACCCAAGAATTCTAAAAATCTGTTACAATTCTATAATGATCGATTGTCAAAAGTCCCCCTAGACGATGACAAGATCCTCTATATATAGAGGTTACAAAATGTAAACAATACGCAAACGTGAATTGGATACAAAATTACAAAAATTCCATTGTGGTGTCAAAAACTGTCCCAAGTCAAGTTGCTAACTACAGTATCCATGCCTTTGAGCCTCGACAACCCACGCTTTCAACACAGCAAACACGCTCCTGAGCCTTACTAGTTTACGCCTCTGTAATCTACATATGAAAGAGATGAATACAACTTTTAGAAAACATATACACTAAGAATTTCAAAATTCCCCTGCGACGCATAGTAGGCAAAAAACCAATACCCTGCCACGCGTCGCAGGCTTACCATTCTGTGCTGTGAAGCGTTGCAAGCTTACCATTTTGTGCTTGGTGTGCAAATGAAATTCATGAAATCATGCAAGTGTTGTGGTGCTTGAAGTTAAAGTGCTAGAGTGTTAGTTGAATGGTGAGAGAGTGTGTGCATAAGATGAGATTGGTGAGTTTGTACCATACATGTATGTGTAAAGTGTTGTGCTAGAATTATGAGCTGTGTTGTGCATGAGATATACATGAGTCATGCATTAAGAGTGCAAGAGTTGTGCATGAAGTAGGCAAATGGTAGTGCATGTGGTGTACTTTGTAATGCATGAGTGTGCTGTGAAGTGCCTATAAGTGTGCACGAAGTGTGCTGTGAAGTGCCCATGCTGTGATGCTACCGCGCATGGGCGCGTGCGGCTGGTGCTGAGATACCCGCGGGCCCGCATGGCCGCGTGCGGTTGGTGCTGCTGCCGCGCACATGCACGCGCTGGCGTAGGTGAGCGCGGGCAGCGTGCTCTGTGTATGTGTGCCGCAAGCACCAATGCGCACAGCATGTGCAACGTGTGTGTGCCACGCGCACCAACACACGTGGCGGAAGCTGAGCGCGATGTTCGCACAGCGTGCGGGTGTGTGCGGCGACCTGTGCGAGTTGTGTACGAGTGTGGTGCTGCTTGTGTGCGAGTGTTGTACAAGTGATGCAAGGCATGTGTGCACTTCATGCAAGCTCGTGCGGTAGTGTATGCAACTGACTAGAAAATGTGTGCCCGAGTGCTGCGGCGACTTATGTAAGATGTGTGTGTGTTCCTGCAAATTCCATGCACACAATATGAGCTCTTCCTCTTCCTAACAAAACTCACACACAACTTCACATAGACTCATAACAACACTTCACACACAATGCCACATCTTATTGCCACTAAATCCTGCGTAAGATCACGATCATCACATATGCACCATTTTCGGCCTCTTTTTATGAACTAATAGTTCACACCATTCTATGCACAAACACACTGATTTACACACCATTTATGCAAAACAATGCAATAAGACATATAAAAGTGAAGCGAAAACAACATCATCAAGTCGGTATAAAACTGACTTATCAATTTTCCCCACACTTGAACTTTTGCTCGCCCTCGGGCAAAACTCAAACTTTACATATCAATCATGTACATTCAAGACCTTGCCCCTTTTGCTACTATGTCCTTCTCTAAGTTCATCAAAACGTTTTTCACACAAAAACTCTCAAAAGTTTCTTGGTTCCAAACTCTCAGACTTCAACACAATTTATAAACCAAGCACAATGAATAAAGACCAAAAAATATCATGCGTGCAAGTGTGTGTTGAGGAATGCTGGCCAAGTGCTTCTTCCTGTATGCAACATCCTCTGTATTCTGTCTCACAATTCATTGTATAACAATCTCCTTATCCACACACAAGAACAAATAGCACACACAAGATCAAATGGTAACCTAGGAGCACATTGGTGCTTCTATTAGAAAATACAATTTCCTTTCAAATCATCTTGGACATTGGTGCATACGTTGCCACACTCATTGGTGTTTGGTTGCTTGGGTTTTTTGGCTCTTTTTTCCCACTTTTTGCCCGGGTCTTATGGCTGTTTTTGTCCCAAGTAAGCTTGCCAGGGTCTTATGGCTTTTCATTCCCAGTTGCCAAAGGCTTTTTCCACCAAATCCTTTCTTGTGTAACCACTAGTTCTTATGTATCTTTAAGGGACTATACATGCAAGAACACCAAAATACCAAGGAAATGCATGGAAAAAGAACAACTTATACCAGATTGCCTCCTATGTCAATGAATGGTTTACATGGCATATTTGTCTTATTTTAACATCATGCATTGGCCAACAAAATATGCTAATTTCTTTTAAATTCGAAACCATAATAGAAAAATTTTTCGCACGCATCATCATAAAAGAGAAACTTGATGAACTAGAGCTTTCACATAGGTAACAAGAGAACAAGGGTTCAAATGCAAAGTGATCCTTCATTCTACTCATTTCATTATAGCACATCACTCACACTATCACTAAGCTTTATTACACACACTACATTCATTTCATTTCAACGCACTCACACACCTAGACACCTTAAGACACTAACAGCACTTTGAACACTTCAAACTTCTAAACTCAAACACATTATAGCATACTCAAAACGACACTCATAGTTTAATAAGATCTCCATACACCAAATGAACACCACAGCACAACATGGCTTCATATTCCCAAAAGAACTTCGAACGTTCAGAAAACTCAAAACAAGACCTCTCTCAATCATTCATATAAAGGCATCCCACAAACCAAGCCCTTACCAAACCAACTTCAGCAGAGTAGCAATATAATCATGGAATCACTTCATGGCAAATGAAAAATCACGGCATACCAACTTCACAACAACATAACCACACTAACAATCATGACGACACCCCCCATTTTTAAATCACCCCAAAGTAACTTCAGCATACTAAAAATTATGGCATCATATGCAGTCATACACAACCCCTCCACACTTGAAACAAACATTGTCCTTAATGAAAAGAAGAAGGATGAGGGGCTCCCTGAGAAGATGAGGGCGCAGATAAAGACGATGATGAGAATGATGCCGTAGTAGAGAATGAAGGTCCGCTAAAGGGAGGTGCCACTCAATGGAATGGACCATGAAGCGGTCCTTGAAGTGGTTGTCCTGAACCAAACATTGGTATCCTTGTTGCTGGCATGAAGACGGATCTACACAAAAAAAAGGAGTAGGAGGTGCTTGTGGAATACGGCCAAATATTGGCAACGGCCGAAGAGAAGAACTAACAGCAACCCCTGGAGAAATCTCTTGCACACCACTAGTTTCATCCATTGATAAATTCGGAATTCTGTATCCCGCCAATTCTGCCTGAGAAGGAAGTGGTTTTGGTGGCCCCAGAGAGGAATGATAATACACAGCTATATTATTGCACTTATCCAACTCTATTTGCATCATAAGCTGCCAGTGATAAAGCACTTCAAATTGTTGCTGGGCAATCGATGAAATATCATCCAACTTGTTACCAATAGTGGAGGCATGGGAATTCTAGTCTTGATGCATATCATTCATCAATTCATGCATACTTCCTAAACGCTCATCCATGACCTGAAAACGTGAATCGACAGATTGCTGAAAATCATTAAGAGTGTTCTAGAACGAACTAAAATCATAACGGTGAGTCTGTTGTTCTTGTTGTCCAACGTGTACAAGGGACTCAAAATTATCACGAGGCACACCAAGCTCAGCTGCTTGTGCTCTGATCAATTATCGATCAATTCACAGATATTTCAAATACAACGGTGTAGCGATGGGACCTCTAGTTTTTGCCAATCACCGCCCAATTTATCATTCATGCCCTTGGCCTTGCACAGCTCCTCAATAAGAAGGGGAAAATAAATTGATGCAAACACCTCCTCAATACCCACTCTGATGTCATTGACTATAATTCGGCCAACATCAACAGACCTTCGTCCCTTAATAGCTGAAATCAAATAAAGGCGTTTGCGCCCAACCTCGGACATCTGAGAACTAGGCATAAGCCTTCATAGAATAAACATCAACCACAGTTTGACATCACAGCGCAGAAACTGATGACGTATATGCTTATGTTCCCCGTGTGGGTTGAGAACCCATTCAGCTCCAGGGTGTGCAAGCTCCTCCAACAATTCTTGGTCGGCAGTCTCATTATCTGGACACTGAAAAGGATCTGTGGGAAAGCTAGGAGTGCCTAAGTGCTCATTGATAATTTCACTCGTAGTGTCAACCCATGTTCCTCGAACATAAGCCCCGCTCTTGTTTGGAAATTTTACGTTTGCATAATACTCACGAGCTAGGCTTACATTGCAGAACTCGGGCGCTATTACCAACTTCTCATCAAATTTATGGAAATGCATCAACTTCTTAAACGACCCTTATCAACATTAAAAGCACGCTCCAAATGAAACTTCTTAATAGCTAAGCCTTCGTCCTATCTTTTCTCGGTCGCAGCATTAACGAATAGCGATGGTGTCGATGAGCCCTTTCGTTTTTTTGGTGTCGGAATTTGCAAAGTGGCTGTAGGGGGATCTTCAAAGATCGGTAAATCCTCTGGAAAGTATTCTGAGTTAGAATCTATGGACATTTGAACCTTGGCCTTTGCTTTAGCTTTCTTTGAACTTTCACCTTTCTTAGGAGCCATGACTATAAGAAACCTGAATAAGAATTAAGCCCATAAGTAAATGCCACGGCAAATGGGCATGACTAAACTCAGAAGCACAAACTCGAAATTAAGCACTAAAACTACCACTCACATGTTATGCCTTCACCCAAAATACTAATACACACATGAAACCAAAACTTCTAACATTGCAATTGACTATACTTTATATGCATCCACCAGCTTAACACAAATACAGAAATGGCGAAAGATTACCCAATATCTATCCAATGGCCACAATAAGTACAAAGAACACTTCACCACATTTATATTTCAGCACAACTATGAAGTTGACACCACATTAAGAGCTCCGAACAAATAGAATTAAGCAATCTTGTCAATACAAACGTTGTAGCCCTTGGAGTCAGTTACAAGTAGCAAGTTGAAGCATCTTGTTTGGACAAAAATGGATCAAGTTATGCTCAGTTTACCGACATGTGACAGTAATAGGCAGAATGCTCCACAAAATTTCCCGATATGACCATCAACTAACATATCGAATATCATGCTAAGCAGGTAAATCTAGCCAAAACATATAAAATCAAAATTGTAGAAGCAGTTCTTGGCTAAATTCAGGATCAAGAATCACCCAATTTAGAGCTCAAATGGAACATTTATGACCAAAAAACCGCAATGTGTCAAAACTGGGCAAATTCAGCAAACATCACACTACTAATTTCAGCATGAAAGCACCATTCCTTAATCAAAATGACTATGTTTCGTCCATAATTAGCAAAAGTGTAAAACATAAACATTGTAGCCCATCATCTTAGCTAAATTCCCCAACTAGAATCATCCACTTTGGATATCATATGCTCAAATTATGTGAAATTTACAGAAACTTGTCAAAGCTGGAACAAACTTTTTGAGTCATTTTATTCCTTCCCCCCCACACTTAGCATGCCTTTAGCTTTTGAACCATCAATCCATTATCCCATTAAAACATCCTTTCCCTAGAACCTTGCACAAAGTCTTGAACATGCTCATGACTCACCAATTCCTCTACGAAACAGGTAATGAATCCCAAAAAATTAACATGAAAGAAACTAAACATACCTTTGCTTGGAAAATAGTCTTTGACGAGAAGAGAAAGTGAAGCTGAAGACTGTCTTGAGCAAACTGCTGATTTTGAGTTTACTTCCGATTTTGAGTTTCTCAACTTGTGAATGACTTGAAATGTGAAAAACGGTGTTGGGCATTTATAGAACCAAAATTTGAGTGCAACATGCATTTGGTCAAAGCAATGCATTATTGTATCCAACCAAACACAAGAAAACATTAACATAAAGACACATGTGGGACCATGTTAATTCAATTATATGACTATCCTATCTTCCCCCTGCCAAACGACATAATACATTCACATGGCATAAAGAAACAAAACCAACCCTCAGCTTTATGTCTTTTTATGTTCACTTCAAATCCAATCCAATTCACTATTTCAGTTCAGCTTTTCAGATGGAAATTCAATCATGCTCTGAAGGTAGATTTCCATATCATCACTTCTTGTGCTAATACCTTACCAACACCTTACCCTTGCATTGATTAAAGTTCGTCTTTTCTGGATTACACACGTGCACATGAAACAAATACAGTAGCATTTCCATTAGACTCAACTTCATGTTAAAGAAACGAAAAACTAATTTCACCATTTATACTAAGAAACGAAACATAAAGCAACCGAAAAAGAATCATGAAACAAGAAATCTAACGAAATAACTACTAAAAAACAAAATGTTACGAAATGTAAAACGTTAGATCAAAGCAAGCATCACATCAAAACACCACTGCAACGCTTCCCCCCACACTTTGTCAAAGCAATGGTCCCCATGGCCTGTTTAGATGCCCCGGCGGAGTCGCTCCTCCCTCTTGGTTGCGAGATAACTGGGCCACTGTGGTACTCCCATGTGACCCAAAGATGGTTGGCAACATTCTGTTGTAGCAATGTCGACTCCCTGCCAGTGTGCAATATCCGATAAGATAAAAGGAAAGAACATAGGAGTGAACTCCCCTGGGCACGTCTAATGTACCACATAATCAAACGTCTTACATCAATAGTAAGCCTAAGTTGGATAACATATATCAAGAGGGCTCTCTCTCTGGTAGCTCTAGCGGTTTGTTGAGTAGGCATGAGTTTAGAATTGATAAAGAGCAACCACATCCGTGCTTCAGTAGTTAAATCGCTTATGGAAATAGATATGGCCTCAGCTCGCGCATTTCTTATCCATGTAGTCATCGTTTGGATAATCAGGCAGAAGATAATGCATGTTAATACTGTGGCGTGTCACTACCAAATATGCTCATCGGAGAAAGAATGCATTATTGGTGCCAGAGTGACTGGCATTAGTATTGGAGTAAAATTCACGAGCTATCTCCATATTAATTGCAGCTAGGTCTAAGGTCAAGAATTCCCAATGTGGAAGCGGATGGTGTCTTCAAAAATAGGAGCTGGAGCTTCAAATTGTCGTTCAATTAAGGCAAACCTGAAAATTGATCGGTGGAATTGCCTCTCTGCCCTGGCATTGGCAAAACATGGAGATACGGCTGGAGTATTATCCGAGTCAGGATCCGAAGAATCTGAACTATCCGAAGCCACAGGGGAGAGCATGGTGTATTGGTCGTCAATGTATGCCATATACTTGATTGGAGAAGTACCCACAAACAATTCAAAGTGATGTTTGAAATGAACCCCTGGACAAGAATGCACAATGTCAAGTGACTACGTGGTGTTTAATAGTGAAATGTTCATGCACAAAAAGACAGAAACATGTGATAGAATTTAGAAGACAAAACACATCATGACAAAATGTCATGTATGCACCAAATCATGCATATCTTGTCCTTTCATTCATTATACAGCCAATTATTTAGGGAAGAACCAATGTTCACGGGTCTCACTTTACACCCATGTGACCAGCTTACACGACATGTCACGAGATTTGATTCCCTTACCATAGTTTCTGTTAAATCCGTGTGGAACGTACCAAGTTCTCGGATAGATTGTACACCAATATGCTTACTTGGCAAGCTCGTTGCATCATCCTATTCATTTGCACTCGTTGAAGTCCATTCCTCTTTGATTACATACATGAATAACTGCAGAATTCATTGACTAATTGATCAACACAATAAAATTCTAACTAACACTTGAGAATGTAAAATTTATATAACAAAAACTAAGTTGAAATGGGAAACTTAGAAGAAGAAAACTAGGTTGCCTCCTAGGAGCGCTTGTTTTAACGTTGACAGCCCGACCATGTGTTGGTTCAATGTGAAGTGATAGGATCATCCAAGAACAACTCTTGTGGTGCTTGTGATCCTTTTGGCACGTTTTGATCCTCGTGTGATGTATATGGTTTAAGCCTATGACTATTTACTTGCCATATATTGCCACTCTTCTCATTCTGGAGTTGCACCACTCCATAAGGTATGGCCTTGACAACTCGAAAAGGACCATTCCAGCGTGATCTTAATTTTCCTGGAAAAAACCTCAGCTTGGAATCATATAACAAGACTAGCTGTCCTGGTGCAAAACTTTTTGATTGAATTTTTGCATCATGAAGTCTCTTTGTCCTCTCTTTGTACAACTTAGTACTTACATAAGAATTGAACCTGAATTCGTCTAATTCATTCAGCTCCATCATTCTCTTACCTTGTGCCTCCTTCAGATACATATTGAGCCTTTGAATTGCCCAGTATGCTCGTTGTTCCAGTTCTACTAGCAAGTGACATTCTTTTCCAAATACAAGCCGGAAGGGTGAAGCTCTAGTTGGAGTCTTATAAGCCGTTCTATATGCTCAAAGAGCATCATACAACTTTAGAGCCCAGCCTTTTCTACTCGGATTGACAACCTTCTCTAGGTTCCTTTTTATCTCTCGGTTGGATATTTCAGCTTGTCCACTGGTCTGAGGGTGGTAAGCAGTAGAGACTTTGTGTTTCACTCCATACTTAGCTAAAAGGGAGGCAAAGATCTTGTTGCAAAAATGAGAACCCCCGTCACTTATGATTGCCCTTGGAGCTCCAAACCTATTGAAGATATGTTTCTTCAAGAATACAGCAACACTCCTAACATTATTGTGTAGGAGTGCTTTGGCCTCGACCCATTTTGAAACGTAATCTACTGCAACCAAGATATACTCTATTCCACATGATCTTGGGAAAGATCCCATAAAATCAATACCCAAGACATCAAACAGTTCAACCTCTAAGATGTTGGTCAGGGGTATTGCATTTCGTGAGGAAATGTTTCCAATTCTCTGGCATCTGTCGCACTTACCAACCCAAATTCTTGCATCAAAAAATATGTGTGGCCAATAAAATCCAGATTACAATACCTTGAAACCAGCTCTTGTAGCACCAAAGTGTCCTCCACATTGACCTTCATGACAAGCTCTCAGGATTGCATCTTTCTCATCATTCCTCAACTTCTTCTTCTACTCATGCGAATAATAAGAAGGTACTTGCCCTGCCACCACAAAATTTTCCATCTCTGCATACTATGGCAAGTCCTCTTTCTCCATTCTAAACACTTGCTCATCAGGGAAATGTTCTCTTATCAAAATGGTCGATTTATCTTGTGTCTTTGACTCAAGTTTTGATAAATGGTCGGCCACTACATTCTCTGAACCTTTTCTATCCTTAATTTCTACATCAAATTCTTGGAGAAGTAGCACCCATCAAATAAGCCTTGGCTTAGCTTCCTTATTGTCTAGCAAGTACTTCAAAGCCGCATGATCTGTATATATAATAACTTTCGATCCGAACAGATAAACACAAAACTTATCAAAGGCAAAAACCACAGCCAACATTTCTTTCTCAGTAGTTGTGTAATCCAATTGAGCTTCATTTAACAACTTGCTTTCATAATAAATGGTATGGGAAACCTTGTTCCTTCTTTGCCCAAGAACAACACCCAGTGCATAATCACTTGCATCACATATTATTTCGAAAGGTTCATCCCATTGAGGAGTGACTATGACTGGTGCTTTAACAAGCTTAGCTTTCAACAACTCAAAGGCTTCAACACATTCTGTCCCAAACTCAAACTTGACATCCTTTTCTAATAGGCTACACAATGGCCTTGCAATTTTAGAAAAATCCTGGATAAATCTTATGTAGAACCCAGAATGTCCAAGAAAACTTCTAATGCCCTTCACATTGGTAGGTGGAGGAAGCTTTGCAATGACATCAATCTTTGCTCTGTAAACTTCAATTCCCTTGTGAGAAATTTTATGTCCCAAGACTATACCTTCTTGAACCATGAACTGGCACTTTTCCTAGTTAAGCACCAAATTAGTTTCCTCACACCTCTGCAGAACTTTTGCCAGATTATCCAAATAACCCTCGAAGGTCATGCCAAAGACTGAGAAATCGTCCATGAAGATTTATATGATGGACTCAACCATGTCGTGGAAAATTGCCATCATACATCTTTGGAAGGTCGCAGGAGTGTTGCATAAGCCGAAAGGCATGCGCTTGTATGCAAAAGTTCCAAAAGGACATGTAAATGTAGTCTTTTCTTGATCTTTAGGGTCAATTGCAATTTGATTGTACCCTGAATATCCATCTAGAAAATAGTAAAATAGGAAGCCTGCAATTCAGTCTAAAAGCTGCTCTAAGAAGGGAAGTGAGAAGTGATCCTTCCTAGTTGCTTTATTGAGCTTTCTGTAATCCATACACACTCTCCATGTACTAATTATCTTTGCTGCCAAAAGCTCATTTGCATAATTTTTCACAACTGTAACTGCACCTTTCTTTGGTACACATTGTACAGGACTTACCCACTCACTATCTGAGATGGGAAAAAATCATACCAAAGTCTAACAGTTTGATTACTTCCTTCTTCACCACCTCCATCATTTGAGGGTTTAATCTCCTTTGCCTATCTCGTACTAGGACAGCATTTTCTTCTAACAAAATCTTGTGCATACAGATGCTTGGGCTTATTCCCTTGATATCTGCAATGGTCCAACCAATTGCTTGCTTGTACTGCCTTAAAACTCCCAATAATTTCTCCTCTTTTCAGGCCTCCAATTTAGAAGAAATTACCACTGGCAAGGTCTCATGTTCCCCTAGAAAATCATATTTCAAATATGGAGGTAAAGGCTTGAGTTCCAGCTTTGGTGGCATCACAATAGATGGCATAAGCTTCTCATTCCTACACAAACTTTCTTTGCTCTTCACCTCAGTGGGTGTACTCATTTCATTAGTTGAAAACTCACAATCACCATCATTTTTCAATTCTTTAACACATGCTTTTTCCAATGCATCCTTCATGACACATTCACATCCTACTTCAACAACTTCATTTTGTATTTCAAAAATGGACTCATCTAATACACAACATTCAACAACATTTTCAATTTCAGACAAAATTTTTCTGTCTTCATCATCTAACTCAAACTCCTCTACTACTTCTTCACAGACAATCATCTCATCCACACACATAAAATCATGTTTCATATTTTCATTACCCATATTAAAAGGACATGCAACAGATCGAATAGCAAAACAAGACTCAATATGCATTGGATGCTTCATGGCATAATAAACATAAAAAACCACTTGTTCGTTATTTATTCGAAATGTAACTGTCTTGTTCCTAACTCCTATCAAAGCATTACATGTTGCTAAGAAAGGTCTACCAAAAATCAAAGGTACTTCCGGGTCGTCCTTCATATCAAGAACAATGAAGTCCACTGGTAAAGTAAATTTGTCCACCAAGACCAGCACATCTTCGAACATGCCAGATGGTTTTACCAGAGACCTATCAGCAAGCTGCAATGTTATAGCCACAGGTCGTATTCTCTCACCAAGACCACATTCAAAGCAATAGATAAAGGCATGAGATTAATCCCCGCTCCAAGGTCGCAAAGAGCTTTCACAAAAAATCTCTTGCCAATTTTGTAAGGTACAGTGCAACTGCCCGGATCCTTTAGTTTTGGTGGCAAGCTATGCCCAACCCATCCTTTAGTACACATTGTACAGGATCTTGCTCATTCTCAAATCTAAAGATCATCAATCCACTTTCATGAATGGAAAATGTGTGTTGTGTTTTTCAAGCCATCCTCACGTCATGAATGGACTTCAAAACGGGAAAACTCCCTAACATATACCCTTCTAGGCAAAACTTGAAGTTCCTTAAATCATCAATTAAGCCTCGATCAGCCTCATTCCATTTTTTGAGCTTGAAGCTTTTGTTCACCTTTTTCTGTTCCTTGAAGAGGGCTGCCCAACTGGTTTGAAGCCGTGGAGAAACTTTTGAAGGAGGCAAACCTGCCAGCCTATTTTGGGAAGGTTCTCTAGCACCGGGTCGATCTGCGTTGGCAGAAATTTCGACAACGAGCAGCTTGGACTTGGAAGGAGCAAAACTGCCGGCATGGTTTGGGATAATCCGGCAGTGGTTTGGGTAGATTTTCCAGTTACCCTAGCAACAGAATGTACTGGTACTGTAGTAGCAGAATGTTTGGTTACTGTAGCAACAGAATGTCGAGGTACTGTACCAGCAGTATTTGCAATTACTATAGCAACTTGCTTAATTTCTGGTCTCATTTTGACATGACTTCTGGCGGCAGCAGCAGCTTTGGACGGTGGCAGAACTACTGGCACAACTACCTTTGTTGGTGGCTGTGACATGGTAGCTTTTAAAGGCAAACATGCCGGCTGCATTTATCAAACATGTCGGCTGCAGTAGCAACTTTGGGCGGCGGCAGAATTTCGGCACCATTGCCCTTGATGGTGGCTGAGACAGGATGTGGCTGGTAATGTCACCAAGACCCATAAGAAATTTTCCAAATCTGAATTTTAGCCTTGATTTTTTTTTGGGGAGGGGGGAACAACTTTTTTTTTTGGAATTCAAACTACCTTTTTTTATGAAATAGTGATAGTCATTTTCTTCAACAATTATTTTCAAATTTGTACCCACCAAGAACAAGAGTGTGCTTACACTGGTTCTTCTTCCACTCAATGGCTGGTTGTGAAAGCCAAAACAACCAGCCGTGTAGAAAATTGGTGTTGGGCAGAAAATATCCGACATAATTCTGGGCAAATTATGAGGTTTCTATCAACTTCAAGTAGTTGAGGTATGAAGAAAAAACCAAACTGCAGTAGGGCAGATCCTACAAGAACCAAAACAGCAGCAGCAGGGCAAACCTTCACGTCTTACAAGATCTCGTCAACCAAATCCAGTAGACCTTCAGCAAAAATTCGTGAAGATCAACTGGGTAGCAGCTCTGAAATATTTTTGGCATAATTGAAATTTCTGGGCAGATTTCAAGCTGAATGAATTAATTGTTAAATATTTAATATAATCCAATAATATGTTCTAATATAAGCCAAATAAATGTTGAACCTTTGTAATGGGACTGAATGGGCAAGAGTCCATTAACTTGTTTTAACCTTAGTGTACTTCTATATATATGCTAATTGGAGGCAGCATGCTAAAAGCAATTTCATATTCAATTGCTTGACATAAAAACTCTAACAATCTTGAAGCATTAGAAAGTTAGAGTACTGTAGCGGCGACAGTGTAGCGGCGTCACTGTAGCGTACTGTAGCGTCATCACTGTAGCAGTACTATAGCATCGTTACTGTAGCGTTACTGTAGCGGCGACTTTAGCGTCACTGTAACGGAGGCACTGCAGCGGCACTGTTCATCAGGTGCACTTCTTCCAATTTTTATTAAAAAATAGAAAAATATGTGCCAATTGATATGGTTAAATTTCAGTCTTTTAGTGAGTTTGATTTTAATTCGTGGAAACGAAAGACTCAATTTGGTTTAAAATATGAAAATATTTTTTTACACTGTTTTGAGTACATTTGCTAATACCACTGAGGATGTTGATGAATCTCAATGGAACAAAGATGACAACTTCTGCAGAGATTATCTCTTAAACTGTCTTTCAGAACACTTGCAGAAGTTTTTAGCAAGTTTAAGAATGCTAAAGAAATTTGGGACAATTTAGATATTTAGTTAAGAAGGAGGAGGAATTGTCAAAAACATATGTTGTTAACAAATTCATGGATTTCAAATCCAAGGAAGATATGGAAATCACTCCTCAAGTTACTGACCTAGAAAACTTGAGATCTAAATTGACTACTGAAAACATCAATGTTTGTGATCCTTTTATCGTGGGTGCCATTATCTATAAATTACCATATGCATGGCATTCTTTCAAAACTAAGATGTACAGGAAGAAAGTCAGGTGGGACTGGATGATTTTAAACGGTTCATTAGAATTGAGGATGAGAATCAAATTAGGAATAAATTGGAGATGGTTAGACAGCAACAGTCAGTTGCTAACGCGATAATATATCTCAATAAATGTCCTAAGAAATCCAAGTCTCTCAAAAGTGAATCTCAACAATTACAGGCCATAAATCCTATCTTTAAGAAAAATAAGGGCAAGTGCCACAATTGTGGGAAATGAGGCCACTTGGTAGCAGATTGTAGGCTACCAAAAAAGGACAAATTTGACACACCATTGGAAGCACATATGCTGGTACAAAAGACTGAGCCTCAAAACTTTGTTGATATGGTAGGTAATCATGGAAAGGCCAGTACTTCTTCAGAATGGTGGTTAGATTCTGGGGCAACATGCCTTGTTTGCCAAACTAAAAAGTTACTTGATGATGTTGATGAGGCCAACAAAACTATTGTTATGGCTAGTGGGGCGACGGAGATCGTAACTCACATTGGTACTGCAAATATCAACCTCTCTTCAGATAAAATTTTAACTTTAAAAGATGTTAAAGTAGTTCTTGTAATCCAAAAGAATTTAATTTCTATTAGTCGCTTAAAATATGCTGGCATAAATTTATTTTTAGAGTCACTTTATCAGTTAACTCTCATTATTTTAGTTCTGCATTCTTGACTTGTGGTATGTATGAATTGAATACTGTTAGTGAAACGGTTAGCCAAGTTAGTTCAACTCTAATTGATCCAATAATATTGCATAATCGGTTAGGACATGTAAACTACAAGAAAATGGTTAGACTAGTTAAAAGTCATAATATATCTCTCGATACTTTGATCAGATTTAACAGATGTGAAGTCTGTGCTCAAACTAAATTTACTAGAAAACCTTTTTGTCTGGTTTCTAGGAGTACACAACTTCTTGACTTAATACATTCGGACCTTTGTGACTTAAAAAATTCTCCCACTAGAGGTGGTCGAAAGTATTTGCTCACCTTTATAGACGATTTTTCTCGATATTGTCATATTTATCTGTTAAAATCAAAAGATGAAGTTTTTAATAAATTTTAAATTTTTAAGAATCGTGTTGAAAACCAATTTACTTTGAAAATCAAAAAGTTTAATTGTGATAGAGGAGGAAAATATACATTGACAGGGTTCAAGGAATTTTGTGCTTCAGAAGGCATCATCTTTGAAACTATTGCTCCTTACTCACTTCAATGAAATGGCATAGCTGAATGTAAGAATATGACGTTAACAGAAATGTTAAACTCTAGGTTATTGACAACTGGAATGCCTTCCTATTATTAGGGAGAGGCAGCTTTGACTGTTAATCATATCCTCAATAGGTTGCCGCACTCTAAGTTGTCTTCAATTTCGTATGAGATATGGCATAAACATCCTTGTAAATATGATACTCTTAAGACTTTGGGCTCTATTACTTATGTAAGGATACCAAACCCTAGAAGACCTCAATTGGGGCCTAAGACTAACACTTGTGTGTACCTAGGTAGTGCAGAGGATAGTACTGCTGATCGGTTCTTGGATCTATCAACCAATGTGGTTATAGAATCTAGAGTGCTGTTTTCTTTGAAGATAAATTTCTTCGAGATAAAGGTTGACAGTACCAGGCACTATCTAAATAATTTCAGAGACACTTATTGAACCTTAATTGACTTCCTCTGACACTCGAATCTCTTCTGAATATATACCTTTAAGAGTATATATAAGACAACGAGTTCCCAATATGTTTGGTGAGGATTTTGTTACTTACCATTTAGAAAATGATCCATCCACATATAATGAAGCAATGAGATCTAGGGACTCCCTATTATGGACAGAAGCCATTGATGATGAAATGAGCTCTCTATTACAAAATCAAACTTGGGACCTAGTCGATTTGCCGAAAGGGGCTAAGACTATAGGCTACAAGTGGATTTTGAAGAATAAACTTAATTCTGACGGATCTATAGCTAGGTATAAAGCACGTTTAGTAGCTAAGGGCTATACCCAAGTATATGGGATAGATTATTTTGATGTCTACTCCCCGGTTTGCCATTTGATTCTGATAATAATTCTTCTTGCTTTGGCATCTATTAAGCACTATGTTGTGCATCAAATGGATGTAAAGACAGCTTTCCTAAATGGAGACTGACTGAAGAGATCTACATGAACCAACCTGAAGGGTTTGTCATGAAAGGTTTCAAGAACAAAGTTTGTAAACTAAACAAATCTTTGTATGGTCTCAAACAAGTACCTAAATTGTGGCATCAAAAGTTTGACAAGGTAATAATGAGTTTAGGATTTCGATCTAGTTATTCAAATAAATGCCTTTACTATCGTTCTATGTCAACTAAAGTTGCGCTTATTTGCTTGTACGTAGATGATATGTTAATACTTGGTTTCGATCATGCTACAGTGAGTGACTTAAAAATTGAATTAACAAACACATTTAACATGTTAAATCTTGGTATGGTCAATACCATTCTTGGTATGTGATAGACGTGAAAATTGAACCTTAATTCCCGGCACCAATTTGATAACGGTTTTGGAACTAGGGTCAAAAGCTAAGGCTTAAACGAATCAAATACATTTATAGCCCTAATCCTCACGACATTTAAGATGCATCAAGACACCGACGTTTTATAGCTAGAGGAAGTAGGGGTCGAACCCACAGGGAGGGGATGAATCTATGGAATTAGTGTGAATGTGTGTGAAGTAGTGTAATTACAAACAAGCAATAAAATGACCTAAACTACAAACTAAAGAAAAGAACAACAACAAGAAATAAATGCATCATGGACAAGGAATCATGCAATAAAGTGTACCCTTGGAGTATTGGTTTTCCTAAACATTAGTATTTTATGTGGTTTACAAGTATGGGTTAACGAACTAAGAGTGTGACAACATCAATCAAGTTCCACTTTTATGGCGGAAGCTAGAACCTAATAACGTTGACACCTACGGAAAATTGACTTCATAGCTAATCCCCCCTTTATAGCGGAGGCAAGGATTTACCAATTTAGGTCAATCTAGAGCCCTATGTTCTCCCAAGCTTATCGCACTCTAGCTCGACTCCTCCTTTATGGCAAAGGCAAGAGCCAGACCTATTCACTCTTTCGAATATCACTCCCTAATCTATTCCTTCCTTTATGGCGGAGGCAAGGTCTAAGTTAGTTCATGCTACCCGAATTCACCAACCCTAACATCGGTATCTCAATGTCCTAACCAATTCCCCCTTTATGGCGGAGGCAAGAAAAGGCTAGAACACCACCACTAATCCACTACCCACATACTAATCTACCTTAAGCATTACTAGGATGGAATATTAGACTAGCTTGTAGTTCCTAATTCTTGATTACCCACAATATAAAATCCACAATAAAGCACAAGAATTCAACAATCAATAACCAATCTCCAAGGGCACTAGCAATTTAGCTCATCAAAGCTACTAAGAACATCACAATAATGAATTAAAGCAAGGAATTCAACAAAGATATACAAAGAGTAGTACTCCCCTTTGATGATTCAAGCCCAAGCTCCAAGCTTTCTTCAATCAAAACAAGTCCTTAGAGCCAATGACTTTACATAAAATCCTCTCCAATTGATGCTATTTACACCAAGAATACACACTAGTTGTGTGTTCTTGTTGAGTTTCTAGGGAGGAAAAGTTACAAAATAAACTAATCTAACCTAAACTAACAAAAGGTGGCTTCCTCTTGATCTCTTCTTCTTCTCCCCCTTTCTCTTTAGCTGCAGATTTCATCATATAAGGGAGAGATTAGGGTTGCAAAATGTGTGTTTCAGACGTGCCAAAAATGCCCTTGAAGTCTTCTCAAAATGGAGGACAAAACAGTCAACATTCAGCCCTTCGCGACCACCAGCGGCGCGCCGGAAAACTCTCCGGTGCGCCGCAGCTCTCCGGCGCGCCGCAGAAGTTCTCTCCGGCACGCCGGAGAAGTCTGGAAGTTTTAGAAATTTAATTCACCAATTTTCGGCGCGCCGGAGAAGTTGTGTCCGTCGCGCCGTTTGTTTGTGATCCGTTTTGCTATATGATCCAGAACGAATTTGGAAAAACCCAAAACATTAAAGGTGTAGCTCTGTCTCTTAGCTTTCGAATGGAACCTGAATCATTTCATTTAGATGTAAATTGAGCGAGATATGATCAAAATATTAAACCTTGGCAGATTACTTTAGCATTTGTTCACATCCGCCTCAGCTCTCCGAAATGCGCTCTTTTCATCGTTCTTTTGCTCCGTTGCTCCTCCCACGCCATAATATCCTACAAATACATTAAAAACACGTAAAAACGACATAAAGCACGTTACAAAGACGCTCAATAGTTAAGTAAAACGAATCCAATAAGGTGAAAAATATCACCTTATCAGTATGAAAGTACGTTTTACAGAGCAAGGTATTACTCTTAGCTAAGCTCATTACATTGAAAAACTGCTTTCTACATGGGGATACAGTGAATATACCGTAGTTGAGACACCGTATGATTCTAATAAATGGCTGAGCTCAATAAGGGAGCTAGCGTGAATCAATTGGCTTATTCTAAATTGATTGGTAGTCTCATGTATGCAATGACATGCATTAGATTAGACATAGCCTTTTCTGTAGGCATGCTGAGTCATTTCACTAGTAATCCCGGCCATGAACATTGGCATCCCCTCACGCGACTTATGCGATATTTGAAGGGTACATCTAACCGTGAACTATGTTATAGTGGTTGTCCTCCTATCTTGGAAGCATTTTATGATACTTCGTGGTGCTCATCCTTAGGGGATAGTAAGTCAATCAGTGGTTATATTTTCACAATAGGTGGTGTAGCTATTGAGTGAAAATTCAAAAGGCAAACTTGCATTGCTTTGTCATCTATGGAATCGGAACTTTCTGCTATAGCTTCCGCAGGAGGAGAAACAGAGTGGATAAGAGAACTGATCCTGGATATTCCACTAACCCGCTTAAAGATTACATCTTTAAGTATGTTCGGTGATAATCAGGTTACAGTTTCAGTAGTAAACAAACTCACTCTTTAATGGTAAGAGGAGACATGTTCGACTGAGACATGCCATACTGACGTATCTCATAGAACATGGTATTATTACTTTGGTCGATGTGAGATCGAAGGATAATCTGGCTGATGCTCTCACAAAGGGACTGAATAAAGCTCGAATCTTCAAAATTGTGGAGGATATGGGGTTAAAGACTATATAGATATGTCTTAACCTACATTCATGTTAATTTTGAATTTTTCGCATCTCCCTTCGCTAGCTAAGATAAGCACTTGATAATATTTCGACGATGATTATAGTTGTCAATATATCATTCCACATATGATGATATATCCTTTTTGGGTGCGTTAACTCATTCCCCATATGATGAGGTGATTTTATTCACTGTAGATGTTCTGTTTAGATTGGTATTATCATTCCATATTTGATGATACTGCTTAACTAAATTTGGACTTGACTGTTGTAACATTCCACATAGAAATATAAAATGGTTCGTTTGAAAAAGAAATTGTTTAGGTTTTGTTCTTATATAGAAACTGGACATTGATGCTTATTGGAATATGGTATTGATGCATTTTGACATTGATATATATTTATTTTCAATCACTGAGATATTGTGCTAAGTTCTTCTGCTTGAACTACACACTTTATTTTGTTACACAAATGATTAAATTCATAATTGGTAACTTACAGAAAATGATAGAAATGGAGGAGCTGATTCCAACTGGAATCCTGAAGAGGATAATCTACTTGATGGATAATTCCTCTAGAGCTATGGACAGTGGGGGACTATTATTTGAATAACTGGTCCACCTACATACGCTTTGCCCATTTAGTTTGAATTTAGAATATTTTTAAACTTCTTGTGTATGAAGTTTAGAGATTTCTAAAACTTTAATCTTGGTAACACTTTTGTTAGTGTTTGGCTGAGTTTAGATTGTTTTCTAAAACTCATAATTGTGTTTAAAGAATTCATAATTTTGAGTAATGAATCTTTTGTGCTATGAATGATTCAATCATCTGTTTTGAACATTACATTATCTATTTATTGGATTGTGATATATGTAGAACATAGGAGGAGATTTTTGGATATTTAATATAATCTAATAATATGTTCTAATATAATCCCAATAAATAATGAACCTTTGTAATGGGCCTTAATGGGCAAGAATCCATTAACTCGTTTTAACCCTAGTGTACTTCTATATATATGCTAGCTGGAGGGAGCATGCCGGGTATTCCAAATTAGATACTTGGGGTGTAATGCTTCAAGCAATTGCATATTCAATTGCTTGACATAAAAACTCTAACATTAATCTCCGAGCAGACTGGATTCCGACAGAACCTTCATGTAATTTGAATAAGCCCCAATTCTTCAAGTCCAAATCCAAGAAATCCAAAAAAACAAATTCAAAATTGATGTTCCATAATTAATTAATCAGTATGATGTTCTTAATATAATTCAAAGATTATATCTATAGAAAGTGCTTAATTGATTAGTGAAGTGGAATGAGAAAGCACTCTCAAGATCGAGAGTTAAGAGCCCTTCTCTCTAACTTTCTCTCCTTGCTTCTATTCTTTTGGTTCTAACTTTTGATATCAAGAATTTGCAGCCGACATTTTTCTCTACTTACAAGGTCCCTCTCATCGATCCCTTTCTCTGTAACACGGTACAAATAAAAAGTAAAAACAATTACAAAGTAGAATTGAGAACAGTCTTGATGGTTTTTGGTTACCCTTTTTGACTAGAGTGACACAGAATTTTAAAGTAAAAAAAAAGTCTACCTTGTCGACTAAAGAAGTTTAATTTATGCATGGTAAATAAGAAGCCATGAAATTCCCAAATAAAATCCTTGCATGTCTAGCTAGTAAAATATTACCAGTTCAAAGAGTACTGTTCAGCAATCACTCGGTAGGTTGCATATCGCAACAAACACATATTTCAAAGTTTTCAACTTTATGAGCAAACTTACAAATACAACTTTAGACTTCAATCATTCTCAAATTATTATCTTGTACCACAACATACAGTTTAAAAGTAAAAGGGATATGTCGGTACATGTCCAAATCTTGATTGATTTTTCGTGTCCCCAGTTTTTGGAATTAGGTAGATGTAGCTTAGCAGACGTTGTTCTGTACCATATTTGATACACATGTATACTTGATTAATGCAGGCTAAAGGAATGAAATCATTGGACGCTCGTCTTGCCGATGTATGCATCAGTACGTCAGCAGCTCCAACTTATCTCCCGGCGTATTAATTCCAGAACAATGATGAGCTATAGGTCGAGAATTCCATCTTATTGATGGTGGTGTTGCTGCGAACAATCCGGTATGGCATTGATGTAATAATTATAATATTGTTTTATAGAGAATATATATACATCTATGTATGTATAATGTAGTCCTTTTTTCAGTTCATGTAGTCAATGAAGAGCAAGTCTAATTAAGGATGAGATTTCTCTAAATTTATTAACATAGTAAAAGTTATACGAAGATTACGCATGCATTACTATGGTACTACTACAGATACTATGGAAATGTATTAATTGTGGGATTAATTTTGGTTGCAGGCTTTAGTTGCCATAAGCCAAGTAACCGAACAGATATTCCATGGAAATCCCGATGGATTATGGTCGGTTTTTAGTTATCTCGATAGGCACAGGTTCGGCAAAGGCGGAACCAAGATACAATTCAGCAATGGCAGCGAAATGGGGAGTTATAGGTTGGTTACTCGGGGGAGGTTCCACTCCTTTGGTTGATGTATTCACTCAAGCCAGTGCAGATATGGTTGATCTACACATTTCTGAGATCTTCCAAGCTCTACATTCTGAAGATAATTACCTTCAAATTCAAGTAAGATTGTTATAAAATTTGTCCCATTATATATATTTTGTTAGAACTTCCTCTTATCATTAATTTGTAATCAAAGAATTATACAATTGTGGATTGTCAGGATGATACATTAGTGTACACAATCTCTTCAGTGGATATTGCAACAAAGGAGAACTTTAACAACTTGGTTGAAACTGGCAAGAAGTTGTTGAAAAGACCAGTTTGAAGGGTTAATTTGCAGACTGGCCTATTTGAGACAATAGAAAAGTGTGGCACAAATGAGGATGCTCTAAAAAGGTACATACATATATAATTTAAGAAGAGCGTTGATAGAAATAGTGAAATTACATAGTGAAATCCCATAGTGACTGACGTGGTAGGTGTAAAAAGACAAAATTGGGTATATTGTATCATTTTCATATAGCACTTTGTAAAAAATTGACACGTGTTATTTTAATTAGTTATTTCATTTTTTAAAATTAAACTAATATCTTAACCAAATGATAAGTGAACCCTAAGGGATAAGTGATTGTATACGTGTTAATTTTTTATAAGGTGTTACATAATTTTATTTTTTTATACATAAAGGATGATTTTGTCTTTTTACACATGCCACGTCGTTCACTATGAGATTTCAGTCTAAAATTTCACTCTAAATATCATTACTCATTTAAGAATTTGTACTACTGGCATGGTTTCAGACTTTCAGTACAGTTAATTTTATTATATTGTTGGAAATGTGTGTGCATCATCATCACACAAAATCACAAACCCTTTTTAATGTAGGTTGGCAAGGTTGCTTTATGAGGAAAGAAGACTACGGGAGGTAAGATCACCTTCAAGAAGCAAAAGCACAAAACCTCTGCCACTTAATTAACCATGGACGACTACGAATAACTTGTTCATTGATTTATCTTTTTATACTCTTGGATCTGTTTAAATGCTGAGAAAGTTTGTAATTGAACTATTCATTACGCTTCTATATTGTGATTCTATATCCGAAATATATACTTCATCCAAAAGATTCACTACTACAAAATGGCCTTTTTACACCTCCCTTTTTAGAGCGGTTAAATAGAATTCGGTGTAATTTATAAAAATGCGGTGGCATTATCGTAATATTAAACAAGAATTTAGACTTCTTACACCTGTTATTCTTTAACCGATGTAGAAAGATTTTTTTTTACACCGGTTATAAGAATAACCGGTGTAGAAATTTTTTTTTACACCTTTTTATACCGGTTATAAGAATAACCGGTGTAGAAAGTTTTTTTTTACACCTTTTTACACCGATTATTCTTATAACCGGTGTAGAAAGTTTTTTGTTACACCTTTTTACACCGGTTATAAGAATAACCGGTGTAGAAAGTTTACTCTTAAGTCAGGCTCTTCCAAAGAAACAACAATCCAGTCTCTTCCAAAGAAATTTCTCTAGCTTCTCTCTACGATTTGTCTTCTCTCTGCAACACTTTCAAAATTTTCAATTTTTCAATCTCTTTTTCTTTCTTCATCTGAATTGACCATTTACTGAACGATCTCCTGTGGTGGTTTTGAAACGGGAGCTCCCAAGGTTCAGATCTCAAAAGGGATCTACACAAAAGGGCTTCACATCACTGGCTCAGAGATCTCCAAAGGGAGCTACATAATCGGGATCGCCAAATATCCTTCAACAGGGCGGACAGATCTGATTTTTGTTGAACTTGTTTGCTGCGGAATGGATCCTTGAGGGGCTATTTCTTGAGCTGCAGTTTCAAAATTATTCAAGGGAAATAGCCTTTCTGGATTTTGGAATCCTGATTATCTTTCGAAGGAGATTTTACAGTAGCGTTGGAGGGCTGCAACGAGGTCAAAAAGTTGTTAATTCTTCCTGGTGGTGGCGGCTTAGGAATCATAAATTTAGATTTATTGGATGTTGTTTCATATTTAGTATTACTTTTGGATGTTTGCAATGGATCCCAGTTTCAAATCGGATTCACATAGCCATATCTTCTGACAAATTAGATAATTTGATTGGCTCTTTAGTTTGGTAGGCGGATGCAAAAGAACATAAAGATGCTGGTAAACTCTTGAGTCCATTGAATCCTGAAAGCATTCGGGTAAAGCGGATTTTGAGCGATATTTTACAGGCAATGAATCATGTGTTGGGGGCTCAAAAACGAAAATCGAGTTTCAGTATATGAACCAAGAAAAGAATTAATGCAAATGCTACCAGCTCCTGAAGAAGATGATGAGTGTAAAAGGTCACTTTTTACACCTGTTGATAAATAACCGGTGTAAAATATCTTTTTTACACCGATTTTATTAACCGGTGTAAAATAATTGCACATTTTACCGCTCCTATATATACACCGGTTCATTTTTAAAATAATCGATGTAAATATCTAGATTTAACCGATGTAACAGGCTATTTTTTTAGTAGTGATTAATTCCCTTTGAACATTAATTCTTTCATTTCATGGGAAATAAATTAATGTACACTTTGATGCAACTTAGAAATTAAAAAATGTATGTTGTTTCTCCAATAACACAAATTTTTTTCACTAGAAAAGGTGAAAAACAACCAAGGAATTGAATAATATCGATCTTCAATTATAAATCATCTAACCATTCTGCAAGAAGCTAGTTTTACTCTTAAATTTGAGGTCCACACAAATTTTGGACTACAATTAATTCATTTTTCCAGTTAAATTTTCCAAAAGGAAAATGTGAGATTCTTTCTTTTTCGGGTGTAATTAAAATTCTCTGGATATATATTATTCGTTTAGATTTGTTAGCAAACTATCAGCATGACACTTGTCAGTCATGGATGTAGTTGTTTTACATATAATTAATTGTTCCAATTTCAAATGTCTATCCCTTTTTTTCCCTTTTTTGAAATAGATCCTCTTCAAGTCGTTTGGCATTGTGTATAAGATCGAGGCTTGTAGGCAGTTGGAAAAAACATCTTTATACACATATTTATATCAAGACTTAATTTAACTTGTTAACCATTTAGTCTTAATCTCCAATTTTCCAAAATATCAATAAAATTGACTTATGTTAAGTAAAAATTGTGTCAAATTTTACTGATTAGTATATTATACTGAGTTTATATATATACACCTATATTGACCGATTTCGATTTGCATTAATTTACCAGGAATTTTTTTTTTTTAGTTTGGCATAACTTCCTTTTGAGGTAGGTCGCCACTCCATATTTTATTAGAATCTTTGGTGGGAGATGGATGTACCCTAATAACTCCCTTACACAAAAGGAACCCCTTGAATTTAATTCCATTTACAAGCCTATGGAGTAATGGAGCCAAATTCATAGGGGTATTGAATACCAGTAAACTTGGAGGACTTCCTCTATTTACACATGTCTCGTTTAATCCTGTTCTAAATTTCAAGATACAAAAGACTCCTTTGTGCACCAGGAGTGACAAAAGGTCCCTTATGATTGGGACAACATATGTGCATTCTATAGGACTATGCCAAGCATTCACGAAGCTGTAGTAGTTCCAGGTTAACTTGTTGTCTTTATCTTCAGCTCTTCTTTGTGATGTTCTTGCCCCGTTCCCACCAATCTGTACTAGTCTAAGCATTGGGAGCTACAACAGTCCCATTCTTCCCTCTTCCTCCTGAGCAAGTCCACAATATCCCCCTGGGGCAATCCAAACCTAACGACAGCAGGTTGGGGCCCTTTACAGCACTTTGGCAAACCAGTCCTAACAACAGCAGGCTGGAGCCATTTACTAACTATAATTTTTGTACCTGTACTATTGATTTCTCTGTGCTCAGCTTCTATGGGGTAGGAGTAGCTGGGATCCTTATTGGTAGTTATGATCCACATTAAGTCCGTCTTCCTACCCATTTGCATGTTAGCTATCCTGCCATTCAGTGTTTCTTCCTTCCAGTCTGTTGCTGCCCTTGTCTTGCAGCCCTTACTTTTTTAAAAGAAGTGATGGCTAGGGAGTCACATTGGATAATTTTGGTTAGCTGTACATCTGCTCCAGCTGCTTCAGTGTTCTCGTTTTGTGCTATGTATGTGGCAGCCTTGTTTGCTTCTGCAATCGTAGGTATGGTCCTGCACCTGTTCTTGAGAAGTTCCACCTTCCACCATGCATTCGCCATGAACCAGCAGTCATTAGCTGTTCCCATAATTGCCTTGCAGAAGCCTTGCTGAGTGGATTCCAGAATAATGTTTGTCCAGCCTTTTTCCAAGCAGAAAATGACTCCTTGATGGGCTATATCCAGCAGTGCATTGAAAGTAGCTATACCTACAGGATTAATCCAATCATAAGAAGCAAAGAGGGTCTTAATAACCTTACCTTTACTGTCTCTGATGATCCCTGCGGCACATAGTTGGTTGGCATTGCCCTTATGGGCTATATTGATCTTTAGGCAGCCATTTTCTGGGGGTGTCCATTTACATATTACGATTTTACACTTGTTTCTATAGTTGAAAATTGAATCCCAGAAGTAACCCCAATCCCTGAATTCCCATTTTTCCTAAGGCAGTTTCTAACTGATTAGCACTGCTGCAGTCCTCAAGATTTGCACCACCAGCAAATGCAGGTCCACCTTCTCCCCATCAAATACAACTCTGAGTCTGACCTTCCATATCTCCCAGCAAGTAAGAGCTGGTAGCACCTGCAATAAGAAGCTATGTGCAACATTTTCTCCAAGAGTCTCCCACCAAACTTTACATATAAGCTTTATTGAATTAGAGGTGTAGCAGACTCCCATCTCAGTTGCCAAGGTCTTCCAAACCTGTTTTACAACTTTACAACTGGCAAAAAAGTGATTAATAGCTTCTTCATGTGCTAAACAAAATTGACATTTGGTAGGACCAATGAAGTTCAGTCTGTGTAAAGTGTCCCCCAGGGGGATTCTACCTGACAGCATGCAGAACATAAAAAAGGAGGTCTTCAGGGGTATTTGAGGGAGCCAGAGTTTCTGAAGGAAAGGATTGGGCTCCCTTCTCTGTCTAATTTGCTGAAAGGCAGATTTCATAGAGAACTCACCATTCTCACACAATAGCCATCTCATCTGGTCCTTGCCCCCAAGTGTGGGGACTGGAGTGCAGAGAATTATATTTTCACTTCCTCATCAATCCCCTCCAACCTATTAAGGTCCCAAGTTCCATTGGTTATATATTCTTTGAGCATTAGATGAGCAGGAATAGTCTGATCTTGCCATAGTTTCCCACTACCCAGCCAGTTATCTAACCACATGTGACATGTGCCTTCTCCCACCTGAACTACAATAAACCTCTATGCAATATATGCAGCTTTGAGCATCCTCTTCCATGTGTGAGAATCTTCCCTATATGGACTGATAAGTGAAGGGTGCAGTGAACCACAATATTTATGCTGTAGATAGTCTGCCCATAGGGTACCCCCCTTCCTAAACCTCCACCACAGCTTAATGCTTTGGGCAGAGATGATGTCTTCTAGAGCCCTGAACCCTATTTCTCCCTCCTCTATAGGATAACACAGATTTCCCCATTTAATCCAATGATAATTCCTCTGACCCCTATTCTTATGCTGATAAGCACGAAATAGTGCTTAATTTGTATATGCTTTTATGTGTTTAAAGGGGATGAATTTGGTGCTTAATGATGACAATCTTTGCAGAATTTGAATGTTTCCTATTGGGAGCATTACGATGAGAAGATGGCGGATTTGAAGAGAATTCTAGAAGATCAAAGACTTGGAGATAAAGTTGGAGAGATTTGGAAGGAAAAGGAGTCTTGGCACTTACCAAATGGGTGTTTGAAGCAATTAGGAAGTTTACTTTCTACAACCCTTGTGGTTTAATGAGTTTGGAAACAATGAGGATTCCTTATTTTGTGTTGTTTAGGAAGTCTTATTTTCTTCTCCTATATAAGGAGAAGATAGATGACGGTTTAAGACATCGTTTTTACGCTTTAATCTTGCAGCTTTTACGTTTGGAAGTTTGAGAAAACAACAGCTGGGTCTGCACTGTAGCAGCCCAGAATTTTCCAGAAATTAGAGCCCGTCGTATGCCCATACGATGGGCAACCTGGTTTGCAACTTTTAGTTTAATTTAATTTTCGTTTCTATTATTATTCTTGTTTGTTTTTAATTATGTTTAGTGAGTAGTTTTCTTGTCTGGCTGTAGGTAATGAAACACTAATCGATGCATGAATTGTGAGACCTAATTGTTCTTATAAACTTTCTCTTATTTAATTCCAAGACTTTTCTGAGCCTAAGGATAATTATCTAATTTAACTAAAGCTTGATCACCTTTAATTGAATTAGATAGAGCCAATTAATCCCTTGTTAAGTCACTGGATTTAATAAGTAAGATTAATTAGTGGCGAAGCTACTGTCTCGGTAGACGGGAACAATTGGTTAACAAGTTGTTGCATGCTGATTCATGATATGATTTGTTAGAGTTAGGTTATTCATTACGTAATGCTTTTATAACATTAAATTCGGTGTTCGGTTGATTCCGAACGGGTTGTGTTATAAATAGAGAATTAATTGAGTCAAGCCGATACTTGTCAATTAACGAATAATTAAGGAAGAATTGGGTTATGTCAGAGTCGATTCTAGGTAATCTATAACTAACTGATTAAATATAGATTGTTATCTTTGAGTCGATGAACAATTTACAATTGATTTGTGTGGATTTATTTACAGCTGGACCTTTCTTCTTGATTAATTAATTTCAGAGTTTTATTATTTAGTTATTTATTGGTATCGTAATTGAGTTCTTTTAATTCACTTCTTTAATCATTAATTAAACTTTGGTTACTATTGGCAAATTAATTGAATTCGAAAATTTGTTGTTCCTCGTGGGATCGACCTTACTCACGCTATACTTATTTATCTTTAGAGAGTAAGTAAATTAATTTGGTACAAAACGACACACCAAATTTTGGCGCCGTTGCCGGGGAATAGCATTATTTTCTTTTTAGTTAATTTGTTTTGTTTTTTGGTTGAATTCCAGATTTTCTAACTGCAATCTGTTTATCTTTAGATACTGAAAAAAATTGCACAGGTTGAGAAAAGAATTGAAGGGAAGACACCAAGAAGTCATTTCTGATTCTGGGGCAGTCGCCGTTTGCCCATACAGAACTCATATCAGATTCAGAATCAGAATTTTACACAGCCACAAAAATGATAAATATGGCTGATTTGAATTGTGTTCAGAACCAGAATCAGAAGGGAGGACGCACTTTAAGGGAGTTGGCTTGTCCTTTGATCAATTTTAGATATTCTTGCATAGTTTTGCCTAAACTCAATGTTGATTTTGAATTAAAAGCATCATATTTGAATTTCTTGCCCAAGTTTCATGGTTTAGATGGGGAAGACCCATATAATCTTTTGCATGAATTTCTTAGAGTATGTGGGACAATAAATAAAATAGGGGTATCACAAGAATATATTGCATTGGCTAGTTTTCCTTTTTCTCAATCTGGAACAGCTAATAAATGGTTTAATAGCTTGACTCATAATTCTATCACCTCTTGGGATAATATGCAACATGTATTTCTTCAAAAAAATTTCCCTACATCTAAGATTGCATCAATTAGAAAAGAAATTGTTGGAATTGAACAAAATTATGATGATTCTTTGTCTGCATATTGGGAAAGATTTAGAAACTTATGTGAAAATTGTCCTCAACACCAAATACCCGATGATTTACTAATTCAATATTTTTATGAAGGGTTGCAATCTGAGGAAAAGAGGATACTTGACACTGCAAGTGGAGGTGCATTCATGGACAATAATACAACTCAAGCCACGAATTTGATTGTCAAGACTTGTGAGTCTCGCCAACAGTATCAACCCATTTGTCGTGCGACAAAGCAAGTTGGTGAAAATTTCAGTTCCTCTCTTAAAAACAAATTGGAAGCTTTGACAGCATGTGTGGAGAAGTTGGTTACAAGAAGGGGCGTAATTCAGACAGAAAAGCAGAAATCAGCAGCACAGTATGCCCAAACCAATTCCAATTTCATAGCCACCATGAAATCATGAGTACCTCTTGAACATTTGATAATGAATTTGGCAACTTCTGTGACGTTGATGCAACATAGACAAACTCAGAATCGAGAAGGACTTCAAAAATTCCAACAAGAGACTAAGGGAGTCATTGATGATTTGAGCACTCAAGTCACTCACTTAGTAAGATCTATCAATGCATTGAAAGGATATCAAGAAAGACTACCCTCACAGGTGGGGGTAAACCCCATGGAATATGTCAACCAAATCACATTGATAAATGGACAAAAGGTTGAAGAACCAGAAGCAAAGTTCAAAATTCAACAACCCATCAGCCCAGAAATTTCATCCACGTCGTTCGACCAATGATGCAGGAGCAGAAATCTGAAGTACAATCTAAATTGAATTTGCCTACTTTAGAATTTAAAATACCTCCTCCTTTTCCTGGCAGGTTAACAAGGGATGTAAAGGATGATGACATGAGTGATATCTTAACCATCTTCGACAAGGTGGAGATTACAGACGCATTCCTTGAAGCAATTAGAAAAATGCCAAAGGTTGCAAAGTTTGAAAAAGAGTTTCTTGCCAAGAGAAACCAACATCTAAAAGGGAAGATAGCGGTGGAATGTGATGACATGCTGTTCAGGGGTTGTCGCTACCCTGCAAGGCTCAACCACAGATTGTGCATCCATAGTCTCAACAAATTCATAAGTAATTTCAAGAATGGATGCATCAATAAAGCAATTCTCCACCATGTTAGCTATTTCCTTACAAAGAATTAAATCATCATCACATAGACTAACATGGGCATTCTGTTGGGTCTCTCCTTTGCTAAAAAAATTTGGTTCACTTTGCACATCTAACAAAGGTATTTCGTCCTTCTCTATTTGTTGGTCACCAGTTACAGTTTCAAATTCATTCACAATTTCATGATTTGGTGTCTCAACAAAATGCTCAATGGTCATGTTGTCATTTTCTTTATCAAGTGCAATTTTGGTTTCATTCATGCTCACACAAGGATTGATAAAATGTGTCTCTCTACAATTCACTGGGCATTCCAAGACAGGGGAAGTATCTAAGGGAAGTCTAACAATGTCATCATTCTCATGGTAATTCATAAAGTTGGTGTAAGACTCAACATTAGATACACCCTCCATTTTGGCAGTAAGAAACCAAATAGCCCTAAGTTCTTCATCACTAAACTCGTCACAAGAGACATCATTTTCACAAGAAAGACTCAAACGTTCGTGCACAAAGAACTCATCAACAAAGCACTCATGTACAACATCTCCAACATTTGTAGACCCCAACTCCATTGGACACTTTAGACCACAATCAACATTTGCATTCATATTAAAAAAAATTTCCTCAAGAGTTGGTGTTTCAGTAATGAGAGATATACCTTCTGAGTGGCCTTGAGCTTCTTGAACTGGTGTCTCAAGTTCCCACAAGTTGCTCATTACGGCACTCATGTGATCAAGTCTCTGTAGTGGTTCTGGAGCCTTCTCATTCTTTTGAGTCAGCCTTGTTTTCACTCTATCAGCCTTGTCCAAAATTTGAGACAACATGTTTTCCCGTTTCTCCTTTTCTTGATAAGACCCATTACCTCACTGTTGGTCATGCCATGGCTCATAAAATCTCGGTGTGGAGAAGTTTTCAAATATTCCAGGCGTTGGTCGTGTATCATCCATCCAATCTGATGGGTAATCATAGTGAGGCTCAACAAAATCCCCAAACCACCTGGACATATTTGGTCTATTGTGGTGTGCACACTTCAATGTCCATAAAATTCCAAAGCCCCTGCAGTTGCCACAACTGAACACAAGAGACTTGAATACAAAACAAGAAATATAAAACTAACTAACACACAAAAACAACAAACAGAAAAAAGAAAATCACTACAAAAAAATAGAACCACATAAATCAAGGACACAAGTCTATCACAAAATCAACTCCTGACACTCTGCCTTTCCCCGGCAACGGCGCCAAAAATTGTTCAGGGGTTGTCGCTACCCTGCAATTTTACCCAAACTCAACAATAAATGCAGCAGTGATGAGTGGGGTCGTCTCCACAGGGAGAGGGTTGTAATCAAGTATTGAATAATGATAGCAAGTATGAACAATTAAAAAGGCACGAAATAATATGCAAACAGATTAAAATGCAGGAATGTTATAACGGGGGATAACTCAATAAAACGGGAGGTGTTGCCTTGAGGGTGGAACAACTAGTATGGATTTTTCTCTTGTTATCCCTAAATTGTGTGAACAAGTGTGAGGGGACTTCTCTGCTAGTGAGTTGGGATTCGATCAACTTGTCAGTTCTCTCAAACCATTTCACAATACTACTCTAACTTCCCTTGTCAGGGCAAGTTCTAGGTACGAGTGAGACTCCCCAAGATCCCGACTCTCCTACTGTGAGCCTGATCACTTGGATATACTCCTTGTCAGGGCAGTCATCCCAGATGTAATCTCAATCCACAATACGAGAATACTCTTAATCCTTTCCTATAGTGACAGTAGTGAGCCTCGATTACTTGGATATACTCCTTGTCAGGGCAGTCATCCCAGATGTAATCTAAACTCACCGTACAGAAACGCTCATTGCCCTTTTCTAAATCATGAAATATACAGGACTAAGACTCACACAAGCATGTTCATAATCAATACAAGTTGGGATTGATTTCCTTAGGCAAGTTCACAACAATCTCAGTGGTCACCGCAGATTTAATATGAAGTTAATCTAATGCAAAACATCAAACACAGCAAGTACAGAATAATGAACATAAATAACACGGATAAGATTCTAAATCAAATGTCTCAAACAAGATTAAATCCATACATGTAACCCCTCAAGGCAACACTCTATGTCTAGCAGATCATTTTGATCGGCCCAGAAACTACGATTACAAATGGGTGAATCAGGATCATGTCACTCTGTTTCCCTTCCCCCTCTCTCAATCGTACTCTCTGATTTTTCTCAAACCCTAGACTTTGCTCCCCCAAAGTCTCTCTCTCCTCTGATCCCCAATAGAATGAGATCTCTAAAGTCCCGGATCTCCACCTCAGTGGCTTCTCTTCACTTTTATACTTCCCCTTACTGGGCTGGCCTAGTGACCTTCCTGGAAATTTCCTTTCTTTGCAGAGAGAATGCCACGTGTCTGCAAAGGTTATTTTAGCACGTGAGTAGAGTCATCTGATAAAATGTTTTCTTAAGTGTTAAGATTACAAACCATCAAACATGTGGTGTGCTGAGAAATAGATATGCTTGTGCATTGTGTGGGTGCCGACGTTGTGCCTTGTGCTAGATTAAGTTGTGTTGCCATGTGCACTGCATTGTGAGTGAATGGGAGGTGATATGTATGAGAAGAGTGAAAGTGTGCTAGTGTATGCATGAATGTGGTGCAAGTGTGCAAGTGTATACATGAGAAAGTGCATGAGAATGTGAGCAATTGCACAGGCTTCATCTTTATCCCACATTTAGCCCCTGATTCATGCTGATTCTGAACAAATGTAAAACATCAAAGTTGTATCCAAGACTCTTAGCTAAACATGGCGTTTTGAATCACTCAATTTGGAGCTAAAATGAGAAAGTTATGATCGTTTTACTAAATCCTGGCAATGCTGAGAAAGTGTGTGCATGGCTGGCGCGCTAGGCGCCCGCCGTGTGTATGCGTGTGTGTGCGTGCAGCTCGCCCGCACCGTGTGTGCGTGTGTGGTAGCGCCCGCCCAGCTGTGTGTGCCTAATGGTGTGGGGTTTTGAAGGCTTTCGGTTGGGAATTGGATTTTGTGGTAAACATAAAAAATGTAGATCTCTCTCTTAGCTTTCTATAGGTTCAAGTATCATCAACTTTGGAGGTCTGTAACTCAAGATACAACTATTCTCCCAAAATGTGCCAGTGACATAACAACTGGGTGAGTGCTTAGAAAGAAGGCCCCGTTTGTCATCTATGCCTACTGAATTGGGAGAAGGTCAAAACATACGAAATGAAGTACACTCAAAGAGCTTTCCAAAACATCAAAGGTCTCATCATTTGGGTGAGTATTGAGAGAGATATACTGATTTGAAAATCATTTTCCATTCCGCCGATTGAGAAATCAGTGCAACCCAGTGTCAAGTGTGTGTTGGATGTGTTCGTTGTGTCTGGGACTTCTCGTGTGTGCTTGTGACTTTGTGTGGTCACGATGGCTAAGTGTGTGTATCCAATTCATGCAACAATCATATCAATTTCATGGAATTTACACAACAATTAGGCATTTCTCACAATCTTCCAAATCATGAACATCTTTGCACACAAGTCATTTATCAAGCATGATTTACCCAAGTAATTCATACAAAAGCTCCAGTATTTATAACATATAAGTCAGTATGGAACTGACTTATCACATGCCGGTTGTTCTTGAGGATAAACTGTCACGTGAATGTAAAGAACCAGATTCTGATATTAAAGAATTGAAGGATGAAGAGATTAGAGATGAAACCATGTCATTGAATCTAATACAAGTGTTTTCAAGCAACCCAGAAAGTTCCCGTACGCCTAAACAAGATACTGCTGAAACACTTTTTCCTTATATTTTGCAAGTCCGGTTCTACAACTTAGATCCTTGAATAAACCTTTGAAATTTGTGTCTTTGGGAGAGATAAAGACGTGTTCCATCATCGTATATCAAACTCTCATCCAAAGCCAATGGATCAAATTGATTTGGAACCAAAGAAGCTACAAGGGAACTATAGGAAAAACTTTGACTTGCACACAAGATGTACCTTCTCCAAGACCACCTCCGGAGCCTCCTCCAATGGTTTACTGAGTTCGACACATACTTAGTCTAGCCAAGGACATTAAAATAATGGCGCTTGTTGGGAGGCAGCCCAATATTTCCTTTCACTACTACAAAATGAGGCTATGGTATCACTTTCAGAGCAACACTTTAAAAATATTGCATTTGAACAGAATTTTTAAAAAAGTTGCTACACTTTCAAATAAGTGTTGCATATATAAGTTAAATGCAACACTTGTGTAAAAGTGTTACAATTATTATAGGAATATGTAATACGTTTAAAAAGTGTTACCTTTATTGGGTATTTAAAGCAATACTTATATAATATATGCAACACTTTATATAATATGTAACACTTCATAAAATGTTACATATATATATTTAATAAGCTAATGTTTTTGTGTATAATTATAACAAATTGTTTATTTATCTTTATATAAAAAAATAATTGTTAAATAAATATTGTTTAAAATAAATAATTATCAATTTATTAAAATATAACAAATACCAACAAAAAATTGCCAAAAAAAAAATCCACAAAAAATTGCCAAACGACGTCGTACGCCCTTAGACCATGTTTTAACTTAACCAATTTTCAGCTCCTTCACACTTCACACTTCTTCAGTTCCTACGCCGCCCTAAGCCCTTAGGCATCCCCAAACAATGGAACGAAAATGGATCTTTCCGCTGGCTATTGGCTCAATACTCTCTCTTTTTCTTCTCTTTTTAACCACCTTGACCTCGCCGGACGGCACCCCCTCTTCTCCCTTTATACCGATACTACACCTCCTCCCCCGCCTCAATTTTCGTCGAATCCAAGCTCCACCCAATTCCCATTTCCTCCATCCCTCCACCGCCTCATTTTGCTTACCTCATTTCCGGCTCCTCTGGCGATGGCAACATGCTCAAGCGTACTCTTCAGGCTCTTTATCATCCCATCAATCAGTACGTCGTCCACCTCGATGCCGAGTCCTCGCCGGAGGAGCGTCTCGATTTGCAGAACTTCGTTAGGGGTCACTGCATCTTTGCCAAATTCAGGAATGTCATGATGATTAGCAAGGCTAATTTGGTCACCTACCGTGGGCCCACCATGGTGGCTAACACCCTTCATGCCGCCTCAATTTTGTTGAAGGAAGGCGGTGATTGGGAGTGGTTTATAAATCTTAGCGCCTCGGATTATCCCCTCGTAACTCAAGATGGTACTTTTTCCATTTTTAATCCCTTTAAATTTTGGCCCTTTTGGGTTTGTATTGATTATGAGTTTTGATTTTATTGAATAGATCTACTTCACACATTTTCATACTTGCCGCGGGATCTTAATTTCATTGATCATACCAGTAACATTGGGTGGAAAGAGTGAGTAATTTTTTTGAACATTTTTTTTTTTAAGTGTGAGCTTTTTTTTTCCTCTATTGATTCTGCAAGAATTGATTTTGTGATCTTAATTATGCAGGTATCAGAGAGCAAAGCCTATAATAACAAATTGAAGGTCCATTCTGATATTGATAATTTATCTGTGCAGGAAGGAGATGAGAAAGGCCTTACAGATGCAGCCTATCAAATGGAAGAAGAGGCTTTCACATTGGTGGAATCAAAAACACAAAAAAGGGAAAAGTCCAAACAGAGAAAACAGAAAGAAAGTGATACCAGAGAAGATCATACTCCAGCTCGACAGCTGAGAAGCAATACTACAGTTAAAGGAACAGAAATCAATCTGTATCAGAAGCTCCATGTGGGCATATCTAGCAGCAAGAGCAAGTGCTGGGGCTCCAACCCAAATTAGGAACATGGATAGAGAGGTACTGTAAGAGACCACAAGTGTGAGGGCCGAGACTTCTTACTTCAAGTAAGGTAAGCAAGAGAAGGAGCACCAGCTGCTGAGTTAGGCTGGTTTCTCCTAATTATAGACCAGCTGCTGATGTTAGGCTGGACTTTATTGCCTGATTGTGTCAACATGCATATATGACCTGGAATCTGGTGATACATTATAACTTTTGATAGAATATAGAAAATGTTGTGCACTGTGAATTGAACATTAAATGTGCATTATTGACATGTACTGTCTATGTTGTGGTAATGCGGTGCACTTATGTGTGCATACAATTAATTATGCTCGTGGTGATGCTGTGAATCTTAATTGAGAGAATCTTAATTGAAAGGAACAAATAGAATTTGATATTGTGATTATGGTGATTGCTATGATTTCCTAGTTAGCTGAGTTCTGGCCGGTTCTGGGAAAATCTGTGAGACTTAGCTGTCCTGACGGTTGGGGTAAAATGGTGAAACTATATGATTATATATTCTTGTATGAGAAATGATTTCTAGTTATATGTTAAATCGAGACAATGGTAGGTTTCTGATATTGTGTGGAAGTATTTAATGTGATGACATCTCTGTTCAAATGATTTTAATGCAATGCACATGCTTTTAGTACTAGGTTTAAGAGTCCTAATGTATACATTTGGTTACTTCTTTTTTCTGGTACTCCCCTACAGATTGAAATGTCATAATAATTTAAGGGCCTAGCTGCTGATGTTATGTCCAGTTTCGCTATGCTTTAGAGTAGTCTCCTTGTTGGGAATGGTTTATTGCAGGTGGAGTTGTACTCCTTTGGTGTTGAATCTTCTCTTGCAGGTTTACTAAATGGAATCCTGCAAACTGATTCTAGATTGACCCTAGATTTGTTTTTACAAGTTGTTTAATGTTGTAAATGGAGTAGTACTCCAATATGATGCTTTAAATTCTGCTGATTTTGTAAATGGAGTAGTATTCCAATTTGGTGCTTTAAATGTTCGCAGATTTTGTAAATGGAGTAGTACTCCACTTTTGGGCTTGGCTCTTGATCATTAAACCATTAGGCTTGTAAATGGTCAAGTGATCAAGATGGCCATCTTTTGTAAGGGTGATATTAGGGTATATCCATCACCCAAAACTTATATCAATATATTATCATTTTGGATTATTTATTTTATAAAATTGCATTTCAAAGGATGATATTGAATTAGCAATAATATATATATAATATATAAAAGTGATACATTTTAAAAGAAAAAGTGTGGCATTATTGGGTTAAAAATTGTAAAAAGTGTTGCATTTGATAGGATCAAGTGTTACAATTGCTTAAAGGCAATAAATAAAAAAGTGTTGCATTTTAGAGAAAAAAGTGTTGCACAAATAAAAGCGTTGCATATTCTGACAGTTGCAACACATCTAAAAAGTGTTGCTTAAAATGAAAAAAGTGTTGCTATAGATCTAAGGAGATACCTTTTTATAACACACTTTGTAAAGTGTTGCTTTAGGCTTATATCAACATTTTTAGGGCTTAAAACAACACTTTATGGGTGTTGCTATAGGCTCATTTTGTAGTAGTATTTCCTTTTTAATTTTCATCTTTACTAGTTTACTTTTCATAGTTTTAATAAATTTGCTTTTGTTCCAGGTTCATTAAACACTTGTGGCTGAATAAGGTTCTATTACAAGCTCCCCCGTAGTGATTCTAACGATTGTTTTCAGTAATGGGCTGAGTTTAGATGATTTGACCAAGTGGGTTGTTTAAGTTCTGCAGTCGTTGTTTGCCCCTACAGCAACCCCCACAATGATCAGGCTGTCCCTTTTCTCTTTATTTTCTGTGTTTTTGTTTTTCTTCTGTTTTAGTTGTTTTCCTTTTTCACATGAGGACATGTTAATGTTTAAGTGTGGTGATCTTGATAAGCACGAAATAGTGCTGAATTTGTATATGCTTTTATGTGTTTAATGGGGATGAATTTGGTGCTTAATGATGATAATCTTTGCAGAATTTGAATGTTTCCTATTGGGAGCATTACGATGAGAAGATGGCGGATTTGAAGAGAATTCTAGAAGATCAAAGACTTGGAGATAAAGTTGGAGAGATTTGGAAGGAAAAGGAGTCTTGGCACTTACCAAATGGGTGTTTGAAGCAATTAGGAAGTTTACTTTCTACAACCCTTGTGGTTTAATGATTTTGGAAACAATGAGGATTCCTTATTTTGTGTTGTTTAGGAAGTCTTATTCTCTTCTCCTATATAAGGAGAAGATAGATGAGGGTTTAAGACATCTTTTTTACGCTTTAATCTTGTAGCTTTTACGTTTGGAAGTTTGAGAAAACAACAGCTGGGTCTGCACTGTAGCAGCCCAGAATTTTCCAGAAATCAGAGCCCGTCGTATGCCCATACGACGGGCAACCTGGTTTGCAACTTTTAGTTTAATTTAATTTTCGTTTCTATTATTATTCTTGTTTGTTTTTAATTATGTTTAGTGAGTAGTTTTCTTGTCTGGCTGTAGGTAATGAAACACTAATCGATGCATGAATTGTGAGACCTAATTGTTCTTATAAACTTTCTCTTATTTAATTCCAAGAGTTTTCTGAGCCTAAGGATAATTATCTAATTTAACTAAAGCTTGATCACCTTTAATTGAATTAGATAGAGCCAATTAATCCCTTGTTAAGTCACTGGATTTAATAAGTAAGATTAATTAGTGGCGAAGCTACTGTCTCGGTAGACGGAAACAATTGGTTAACAAGTTGTTGCATGCTGATTCATGATATGATTTGTTAGAGTTAGGTTCTTCATTACGTAATGCTTTTATAACATTAAATTCGGTGTTCGGCTGATTCCGGCCGGGTTGTGTTATAAATAGGGAATTAATTGAGTCAAGCCGATACTTGTCAATTAACGAATAATTAAGGAAGAATTGGGTTATGTCAGAGCCGATTCTCGGTAATCTATAACTAACTGATTAAATAGAGATTGTTATCTTTGAGTCGATGAACAATTTACAATTGATTTGTGTGGATTTATTTACATCTGGACCTTTCTTCTTGATTAATTAATTTCGGAGTTTTATTATTTAGTTATTTATTGGTATCGTAATTGAGTTCTTTTAATTCACTTCTTTAATCATTAATTAAACTTTGGTTACTATTGGCAAATTAATTGAATTGGAAAATTTGTTATTCCTCGTGGGATCGACCTTACTCACGCTATACTTATTTATCTTTAGAGAGTAAGTAAATTAATTTGGTACAAAACGACACACCATATGCCAAAGGAAATTTGCACAGATGGATTCAATTCGGTTCAATACACACTTTGGTGGACAGATAGCTGTGATAGTGTATAGGGGCATAGTAGAGAGTACACTTTTAATAAGTGTTATTCTACCTCCTTGAGAGAGGAAGTTAGTGTTCCATGTTCATAACTTATCTCTAACCTTTTGTATTAACATATCAAAATGCTTGGCTTTAGTTTTCCCATAGTGTAGAGGTATTCCCAGATATGTAATTGGCCAAACCCCTTTCGGGAATTTGGTCACCCTACCTACCAGAAATTTCTTATAGCTAGAGAGCTTATGGTGGTAGAGGTAACAGCTTTTCTCTTCACTGACTTTCTGTCCTGAAGCTGCCTGATAATGTCTCAGATCATCCTTCAATCTTTCGAGGGAAGAAGTGCAGGCCACTGAGAAGATTAGGATGTCATCCGCATATGCTAGGTGCGAAATCCTTGGACAGTTTCTAGGCACAGAAAAGGCTGGGAGCTGGTTCATAGATGCATTCAACAATCTGGACAGATAATCTGAACCAATAATGAACAGCAGTGGAGATAGTGGGTCTCCTTGTCTAAGTCCCCTAGTTGTGTTGAACCACCCTTGAGGGGAGCCATTGATCAGGATGGATATCCAAACACTAGATATTAGCCTCCATATGATATCAATAAATCTTTCACCAAACCCAAAATGTCTCATCATTTGTAGAAGAAAAGGCCAATGAATCCTATCATAGGCTTTCTCCATGTCAAGTTTGATTACTATGTTTCCATGTTTGTTTTTGCTAGGCATGGCAGTCATTAGTTCCTTGGCCAATAGGTAGTTATCTAGGATCTATCTCCCTTGAACTAAGCCACTCTGATTTCCACTAATTAAAAGGGGCAGAAATCTACCTAATCTTATTGCTAGAAGTTTTGAAAGCACTTTATTAACAAAATTGCATAAACTGATTGGTCTAAAATGAGAAAAAGTGGCTGGATTTGGAATCTTAGGTATCAACACAATCAAAGTGGCTGTCAAAGCCTTGGGAAGTGATTCTCCATTTAAGAAGCTGGCTGTAGCTAACATGAGATCCTCCCTAATAATGTCCCAAGCAGTCCTATAGAAGTGCCCATTAAATCCATCCGGTCCCGGAGCACTATCTTTCCCTAAAGCGAAAACAATGTCCCTTAGCTCCTCCATGGAACGATCAGCCATCAGGATTTCATTCCATTCCTGTGGAACCATCTTAGGGATTAAATCAGTCCTGATAAGTTCAGAGGGTTGGGTGGCTGAGTAAAGGTTAGAAAAGTAACCTCTTATCTCCTTATCCCCTTTAATCCAGCTCCCCGATTCCCCTCTAATCCTACATAAATGAGTTCTGGACTGCTTTTGTTTCACAGCAGCATGAAAGAAGGAGGTGTTTCTATCCCCTTCTTCCAGCCACTTCATATTTTCCTTCTGAGCCCAGAATTTTTCCTCCCTAATTGTGGCAAGTTTTAGCTGGGCAGCAGCCTTGTTTATGACTTCTCTAGGTAATGGACTATTGGCATCCTATGCCTCTACCTTGGCCATGTCATGTTCAGCTGCTTGAAGAGCTGAGAAAACATTTCCAAATGTGTCCTTATTCCACTGTCTTAAGGCCAGCTTAGTATGCTTAAGTTTTTCAGCAAAGGTCCTTAGAGGGCTATCACTAGTGGGCCTGTTCCAAGCACTTTCTACTACTGCCAAAAAGTTTGAGTGATAAGTCCAAAAATTCTGAAACCTAAAAGCTTTAGGTCCACCCTCCCTCCTCTCCCACCTGAGTTATAAGAGGGCATGGTCTGAAGGGGATCGAATTGCATGTTAAACACAAAGTTGTATATTAAGCTGCATAAATTTTTGATTCACTAAACATCTGTCCAAGCGTTTCCATACTCTTGCAGCTCCTTTTCTATTATTACACCACGTGAATAAGGATCCTACAAATTGAGGTTCTACTAACTCCAAGGACTCAACAAAATCTGTCAGTTCAGAAGTTTCATTAACCGAGCATGGTTTTCCACCTTTCTTTTCTTGGGGATGGGCAATGCAATTCCAGTTTCCCCATAGTAACCATGGATCATTGTACTGAGAATAGTTTGTTAGGGAATCCCACAGTTCCTCCCTTTCCCTAGAAGTGGTTTTAGCATATACAGTAGACACTATCACAGGAGTTTGCAATTCAGGATGAGATATTTTGCAAGTAATATGTTGTTCAGAAGCCTCCAGTAACTGATAGGTAAAAGGTCTCCTAACAAACAACCAAATTTTACTCACACTATTCGCTAAATAGACATCAAAGTTTAATTTTTTCCTAATCCTTTCCATACCATTGATTCCAGCAAATGGATCAGCAATAGCCAACAGATTTACATGATTTTTCCTTATAATCTTCATTACCCTATGAAGTTTACCTTTCCCAAGAATCCGTTTAATATTCCAGAAAACTGACTTAATCATTTAGAAATTACCTCTTTAGAACCAGGCTTTGTCTCTTTTGACCGGAGTGGCATTAATTTACAAGGACTTTATCACGAAAAGTAACCATTTACACTGGTTTGGAATTGAGCTCTTATGTAAATCTCATAAATATATAATAGTCACTGTATTACTATATTTATTATTTTAAATCTTTTGCAAACCATGTGCTCGTTGACCTCTTCATTATTCTTTATGTGAAAACCTCTTCATTAATTAATTTTTGTAGCAATTTGTAGACATTGTTTCTTAAAGTTTCTCATTATCGTTGACCAGTATATATAATTTTCTAAAAAATGTGATCAATTTAAAGCAACTATCTAAAAATTGCATAGTTTTATTTTTCTTTCTTACAAATGATATAAACTAATGGAGCCTTTCATGCATATGTTAACACATTAGGAACTTCTTAATTATGAGAAATATAAACCTCAAAATTAGGAAGAACCAATTAAATTACTAGCTAGCTCCATTAAAAAATTAATAAAATACTGAAGTTTATTACATAATTAAAAAGAATGGATAATTTTGTTTATTGGATACAACTATTACAAGAATGAAAAGGATTACAATATGTTTAGGTTTCCCCAGGCCAGGAATTATTTTTCCATTTCCGCAAACAATTATAAGAATCCATATCCTTATTACATCTTCAACAACAAGAATTTTAATTAATTAATTGAATTTCAGTAAAAAAAAAAAGTGAAAACTATGGCGGAGTAATAAGATCGATTGATCTAGGCATGCTTTGAAACGTACGCAGTTGGTGATGTAACTTCACGAAGCCTTTTCTCCGCCGACAGCAATTCAGCCAACCTTATGATGGCCTCCTCATTGGTTCCCTTGTTCATAGGTTCAAAAGTTCCAGTTTGCAAGTTAATCCTCGAAACTGGTTTCTTCAACAATTTCTCTCCAACTTCCACAAGACTTTGTAAATTTTCCTTAGTTGCAACATCCACTGAAGACAATTCTCCAGTTAACGTGTCATCCTGCAATATCAATCATGTATGGGTGGACAAAGTCAGTCATACATAAAAAATTTTTAACTTGTTGTACTACTTGTGGTTGTGGAAGAATTAATGTTGTTGCTTAATTATTCTAACTTTTTTCCGAGTATAATTAATGTTTTAATTTGTTCAAAATAAGGTAGCTACCCTACCTGGATTCTGAGATAGTTGTCTTCAGTCTGAGGGGCTTGAAAAATGGTGGAAAGATGAAAATCGACCATATCACTGCTTGCTTGAGTGAAAACGTCCACTAATGGAGTTGAACCAGCGCTAGTCAACCAACCCAAAATGCCCCACTTGGCCGCATGTTCTGCATCATATTTCCCTTCGTCTTTTGCAGTGCCCGTTCCCAAGGACAAAACTATGAACCGATTATATTCCAAGGGCTTCATTGAGAAGAAGTCTGAATTTCCTCTGCTAACTTCCTTGGTCACTTGGTTGATTGCCACTAAAGCCTGGAAGATTTTTATTTAATATTTTATGTTAATTAATGATCAGCAAAAAATCTGTGTTACAGTTGTCTAATATAAATTACTGATACTGTAAAACGGTTTCATATATGAGACCATGAGAGGCGGACAATTAGTGGTTGTTGAAATGGTTATTGTAATTGTCTATCATTTTGATTGTGCGATGAAATTGTGATTAACTCCCGTCTTATATATAAAATCGTTTTACTAAACTTTCTCTCTAAATTAATTATAGCATGAGAAAGATGATTATACTGGATTATTGGCGGCCACACCACCATCAATGAGATTGAATTGTCTAACGCTCCCATCAGAATCATTGGTTTCGAAATAATGGGCAGGAAGATAAGTCGGGGCAGCTGAAGTTCCTATGCATATATCTCTCAGTAAGGCGTCTAAACTTGGATACTGCTTCATCTGAACCACCAAAAACACACTAATTAGTATCTCAAATTATAAATTGATTTTTATACGGAAATTAAAAACAATGATGGATGGACGACAGAATATTGATTAAAGAAACGAACCGCGTAGCTTGAGAAGATTGTGGGCTGGAGTAATTTGATGTCGAAAGTTGGGATGACAACGTTCGTTAATGTTTGGTGCAACTTAGTCTCGCCAAGCTTTTCCTTGAGAAGATTATGGAGATATTTGCCATCGTATTTTGGTCCCGTCACGGCTTTCACTAGTTTTTCAGTTTGAGCGAATAGATGATGACTGACAATGAAAAAGTACAATCATTTTGACTTATGATCAATTGTACGTAGAACTTTAGCAGTAGTACTATGGAAGAAATTAACGTATGAATTAATTTGCAAACAAGAGTTGTTCAATGTAGGACATGATCATATATAATAAATGATGGTATTTAAGAAGGCAGGCAACTAAACTTACCTTTCTTGTGGGAAGATTTTAGGACTATGTTCAAGGTAAAAGTCCTTGATATCTTTGGCAGCAAAGAGCGGGCGGTTCTTGTCATTTGGAGCAGCAAGCATTGCAGTCACTAGACCACCAGTACTTGTGCCAGAAATTACATCGAAGTAGTCAGCAAGTCGTGCATCTTCCCCGTCCAATTTCTGCAAACCAAATGATCAAACTGACGATGTTAATTATCATCATGATGAGCAATATACATATATAATAAATGGATGCATGGTTACAGATGATAAAGGTAAAGGAGGGCTTTTGTTCTTTTTTTCCAGTTTTTGAAAGATTATGGAATTTATGTGCACTGATCAGTAGCACGCATGCATGCATAATGGAACTTGCAAATTATCCTATTAAAGATTTCCTACAAGGAAAGACGATATGTTGATGCATATAAGATTTTCAAACCTGAAGTTGAGACTCTAAAAATGCTAGGATAACTCCAGGAATAATTCCTCTGATCCCTCCACCATCAATGCTCAAGATGGTGATGCTCTTTCCGTATGTTGGAGGCTGTAAAATTGATCTTGTGTTTTCCATTATATATATATAGTTTGTTACGTACGTTAAAAACTGAACAGAAACACAGAGAGAAAGATTGAAGTTGTAAAAATGCAAGCTTTTTGATATATATCAAACTAAGTAGGAATATATATAATTGAGATCGATTAGTACTATATCCCTCTTGAAAAGATTTGGGAAAAATGAATATTTGCGAAACTTTTGAGTGCTTAGTTGATGACCAAGTTAGGGTATTTATAGTGTTATAATTAGAAGAGTGGAAGTGGGGCTCCAATTAAAAGTTTAAAACTTGATTGATTAATTTATCTTGTTTCATTTGACTGGGCATCTTCCTCGATTTATTTGACTCGTCAGATTGGACCAATTATAAGCTGACTGGAAATGAATTAATGTACGTATATTATATGGAGAAGAAATTTCCAAATTCTATGCATTAGGTTTGAAAGAATGATACGATTGGAAACAAGTACAGTACTTTAGAAAAAGCCATAATTAGCCCGAATGAGCAACTCAGTTGGCCGCAGAGGTGAAGTTTGGAACAAGACACCAAGAATCGAATCCCACCAGCGGCAGTGTGGGAGCAACCTCTTTAAGTGAGGGGAGCTTCTTGTACGTATTGGGTAAAGATCTAGCCTCTATTGATTAGTTGAGTCATCATGATTTACCAACTCTACAATTCTGTCAGGTATGGGGGCGCCTAAGGTGGGCAATTTCAATTTTTTGAACAAGAAAAAGCCATAATTAATTATGAGTTATATTTTATGGGAGATTCTTATCATCAATCTTTTTACTTGCGTTTTTCTATTACATGAGGCGGCCAAGTCTAGGGAAAAAACCAAACTGTTGTATCCATTCATTGTACATGTTTTATTTGGCTAATGATCACATAGGCTTTTAAGGATTTATATATCCAGTCAATATATGTTTATAATATTGTCACGAAACAATTACTGTAGCTTCACTTGATCAGTTGATTGATTGATCTTGTCATCTTATCTTTACTTGCATTTCTTTATTACAGACGACCCGTTTAGTAAAAAAGAAAAGAATAAAGCATAGTTTTGTATTGGTTGTGGATGTTTTATTAGGCTAAGGATCGATGAGATGTTTAATGAAGAACGAAGACATACTTTCCCAGACAAAAATATTAGCTTTCTTTTGATTAAACATTCCATAAGATTTTCTTTTCTGATCATCATCACATTTTCCGGTCAAAAAATATGGGTTTATAATCCCTTCTCGAAACATTAATTTTTCTCTCTTGTCCAAGTTTTAATTTGTAGTACTACAGCTTAAGATTTGGCAGCCCGACTCTCTCTTCTCCACAAAGGAAGGAAATAAAGCACATCTTTTTCCAAATTCTTTTCCCTCACGTTAATGATCAAGTGGAAAACGTAAATAAAAAAATTGCATGAAAATTGAAATCTCTCCGTCCCAGAAAACCAAGACTGCTCCATTCAGGGTAATTGATGATGTTATGAGTAGTCCAATTCTCCTAGAAATGAAATGTTTATTAATGAATTGGCTAATTGTTCTTTCACGAATGAAAACTAAACTTGGCGTGACTAACATCTTTATGTAGAAGAATTTCCCTGAGAAGATTATAATCAGAAATGGTGAAATAGAGTACACAAGTTACACACACATATATATATGTAAAAGTCGGTCAAATTCTCTTGGAAATGAAATGTTTATTTTGCTAATTAATTGTTGATTGTTCTTCCTGGTGAGAATTGTCACTCCTGGAGAAAAGGAGTCTTTTGTATATATAAGATCTTAATTGTAGTTACAATGGTCCTCAAATGTATATGGGAGAGCCCATGCATGTTTAACTGATTAAACTCCCTGAACTTGTTATAGAAGATTTATTTAGTAGTAGATATAAAGATGTAAATGGAGTAGTACTTTGTAACCTTAATGAACATCCTCCCATTAGGGCTAGAGCATGTAAATGAGGATATGTGGTGTAAGAGTGATATTAGCGTATATTCATTAGTAAAAAATTATCTAATATATTGGAAGTGGCGCCTCATCTCGAAATTAATAGAGGTTCTGCCAAATAAAAAAAAAAAATTTATTGATTGTTCTTCCATTACTGAAAACTCTTGTCTGTTGGAAAGCTTAAACTGGCCTAACAAGCAGAAAAATTTTCTGAGAAGATTACAATATAATGGCTAATTACATGTTATACGTACGTAAGAAAAAAAAAAAAAAGCCTCCATTGATCCATGCATGCATGCTTGAGACATGGTTCTGTTTCTTTTGGATGGAGATAATTAAATTATTGGTGGATTTTGTTCAATAGCCATCATAATGATAGTTTAATAAAATAAGATACCAAATATATTAAAGATATTCGTTCATTGGTTGGTACGTGCTTAAGTCATGTAATTGACTATATATGGAGATGAGTTTAACTTCTAGAGGAGGAAACTTAAATTTGTGTTCCCAAAATTTCTTCACTAAGAAAAACGTACGCGCGCAAAAGATATTGTATGTGGTTGAGTGTTGAACGAGATTGACTATCAACTTCATCTTTAAATGCATAAAATTATTAATGGAGTAGTGAAGTTAACAAGTTAGAATTCCAGCAGCCAATTCAAACATCAAAGTTGTAGTCGTGATCGATGATGTTGTTCAAATATTGTCAATCAGTTTAATTACTTGCCTAATTTACATCACCAATTTCATCATATACGTGTAAACTGTTCTCTATATATCTTTGCAAACTAAATTGCCTAAAACCCATTCTCAATGAGTCAATTATCAAGTTTTCAAAGCAATTAATTAGTCCAGCTTAATTAACAATTAATGTACATATGGAACTTCTATTTTATTTTGTGATTCATTTTCTGTTTACACGCAAGGTTTATTTAACGCTTATACCTTAAAATTTAATTATTAATCATTTGATAAAATTTTAATTAAAGACAAATTATGAAAATCACCACTGTGTATAAACTAAAATAAACCATTGCTAGTTCCAAAGTGGTAAAGGTATATTTGAAAATTTTTGCTAAGTTTTCCAAAGCAGTAAAGCATGTTGTCACGACTGAAGTGACAAAGAACCATGTTGCCAGCAACCAGCCTGGATAAATTACTTCTTATAGATTTTCCTGCAAATTTCTACAAAAACTTAAGAAAAGGCAAATTAAGATCCTCCATCGTCTTTCTTTCTTTAAGTACCATATATAAAAATATAAAGCAAGACCAAAAAGACCAAAGTTCAAAACTATTTTTCTGTCCAAACAATTGTTCAAAAAAATTTATGAACAGCACTATGAATTCACAAAGAGGCCAAAAAAAGAGAGAGGGGAACGTTGGGATTTGGAACTAGAAGATAGTAAATGTAAAATCCTATTAGGCTCCATTTGGATGAGGTATTTTTGGATTTTATCATGAAATTTTTTTTTTGAGATTTGTTATGAGAAAATAATATTTTGATAGTGTTTGGAATGAATGATTTTGTTTTGTTGGGATTTGTATTGAAGATTTTTTTATTAATAAAAGTTTAAAATTTAAATTTGAATTAATATTTTATTAATTTATTTTAGTGAAAATTGTGTTAGAAAGAATTGTTTATTATTAAAATTTAAATTTAATATTTTATTTATAAAAAATACTGTAGCAAAAATAATTACTGTAATATTATTTTTATTTTTAAAAATTTTAATTGAAAAATTGAACAAAACAAATAACTCATTTTGCATTTGTGAAATAAATCACTAAAATATTGTTTTCCAAATAGAGCCATTAATGATTGTCTAATCAACTCACATCTTTTCTTGAATGACTCCAATTTTTCATTCATACAACCCGCCCAAATTCAAAATGCTGCTGGCTTTGTCAGTTCTTTGGAGTGCCCTTTGCAGTTCCTCTTATTTGACCCTTCACAACAGTTACCGTACCTTTTGGGCATGCTGGTTTACTATGTAAATTAAAATATTTCATTGATGGAGATGATAAAGTTCAAAACGAGATTGAAACTATCCGAATGAATATGATTGGAGATAATTTATTTGAACTAGATGTCTGTTTAGAAAATTTGCAGTAAGCGATAGACTAAGACTATGCAGGAACTGGTTGATGGTAATGTTAATACAGGAGTGGACAAATTAGCAGCAACATGTTTTGATAAATTATATGGTGAGGATGGTCCAAAAGTAAAAGTACAGATATGGAAGAATTAGGCAATGATCTAAGAAGGGTTTATGCTGTTCTGTTACCTTCTTGGATGCAAAAAAGGAAACCAGCTTTGTAAGGTCCAATCTAGCTAGGGTCATTAAATTTTTTAAAAACTGCCATGACATCGGTCGTAGAATATTGTGATTTCATTTTTATAAGAATTTAATACAAAATTTCTAATTTTTGATAGGTAAGAAAAAAAATGAATTTTTCAATCTTTGGCACGCTAGATCCGCCAGTGATCTTATACCTTCCCAAATATACCATATTACTAATATTATGTTTGTAATTAGATCTTAAGAAAGTAAAAATGCGAAGTTAATCAATAATATAATATAGCTAAGAAATATATAGATACGTTGAAATTGAATCTAAATTATCAAATTCTAATGAGTAAGAACTAATATTTGTAATACTTGAAATTAATTTGGGACATAGAAAATATCCTTGTTTGGAAAACAACATTTTTGGGATGTAATTCTTACCAATTATATTCATCATTCGTTGATATTACCAGAACGTATTACTATCTAGTTTGCAACCACTATGTTAAAAAAACCTGCTGTCGAGACTCTAACTTTGATAAACAACCATATACAATTTCATTTAAAAATAATTTATAGTTTTTTTAAATGTTTAAGAAAGTTTTGTAGTTGGTTTATAAGACTCCCTCATCATATGCAAACAAATGCTACTTTTCTTTTTGTTTCATTCTTTTCTTGATTGTACAACAATTACAAATTCCTATGCGATAGAATCTTTAAAAAAAGTCAAAGATACTTAACATATAAAAAGTGAAGAGAATTAAAGTCAAGACAAAAAAATTTATTAATCACCAAAAGTGTATATGTCATTTTTTTTCTTTTTATTTTCAAATCCTATACACGAGTGGGATGTCAATCGAGAATATTTTTAATAGAAAACAAAATTACATAAAGATAGTCAAATGTCGCTGATAAAAGTAATGAACTAGAAGTACTATTCTTATACAATCACTTAAAGCACAAAAAGTAACATCAATGTATGTTTAAACCTAAACAAAGGAATACTAAATCTATCAAGAGTTTTAGGACTCCACGTACGTTGCTTAGACTCTAGTTACTTTTCTTCTCTTTTTTTTTTCTTTGGTTCTTTTTTTTTTTAATTGGCTTAACCTCTTTTTTGAGGTGGGCCGCCACTCCTTAGTTACTTTTCTTCTCTTACCCTCCTGAAGTTACAAATAAGTCTAATATCCTCTATTTATAAACTACACAAAACTAAGAGAATAAGAAATTTTAGATTTAGGATCTAATAAATAATCAATTCTTAGTCTAAAATGGAAACAATTGTAATTTAATTAAACAAACTTGTAAACGAAAGTTAAAAGTTTGAAACTTGGTGAAACTTAATTTAACAAGCAGTGGCAGAACCAGAAAAAAAATTGAGGGGGTGCTTATGAAGAGTATAAAATAAAAATATAAAAATTCTTGTCAAATCGGTTTATATATGAGACGTGTTTTATATATGAAATGGACAATTAATGGCCGTTGAAATTATAATTTTAATTTTCTATCACTATATTGTTTGTTAAAATCGTGATTAACTCCCATTTTATATATAATCCGGCTTCACATGTAATAATTGTGAAATAAAAAAATTTCATTAAATATATATATATAACTAATAAAGTATCAACTTGATAAATATATTATGAAAATATAAATATATACACATAATAAACTTTGCAAAATTTATTCATTTTAATCATATCTTCACTGTATGCTAAATTCGTGGTACAATAAATTTTTCTTATTAAAAGAAATGCCTTAATAATTACCCCTAATAAGAAAAAAAACTCATAAAATAAATTTAATTTAGTGTTTTAACATATTCAAAATTTTGAGTATCTCCCCAATTTAGTGTTTCAACATATTCAAAATTTTGAATTTTGAGAAGATAGACAAAAATAATTCGAATTTAACTTATGGGCATATAGATTTATTATTAAAATCAAATTTGACTTACACTCTTCATTATCGTGAATTAAAAGATAAATGAGAAGATGAGACCACATCCTATCTCTCAAATTCTAATCATCCAACTAATTACAAACCAATCCATAAGATTCACTTCCCCCCTTCTATCTCTACAATCTTTGGCTATATACAACCACTATAGATCAATTGCAGAGATGTTTCTGTCGCATTTTTTACTATATTGGTGGGCTGAGGGGCGAGAGTCACCGGTTCTAAACCTATAAAAATAAAAAAAGTAACCCTCAATTTTGGGAACAACAGGGGGTGGCCGCACCAGCTCGCCCCAATTAGTTACGCCCATATTAACAAGCCAACATTATGTCATGTGAAATTTCTTAAAAAATATCTGTTTAAAAATAGTTTCTTTCGCCATGTGCGTATAAATACGAGCATGAGTGTTTAATTTTGGTGAAATTGAATTTGATATGATAATTATTTCCTCTATAAGAAAAAGGTTAAATAACATCTTATAAGAAGAATAGTAGTATTATAAAAGTAAATTAGATATATTACTAGCATTTTCATAAGAAATTACAAGAATAGTAGTCACATGTCGCCTTTGTAAGTTTCTTAATAAAAAGTTTTAATAATCATTAATATTTTAAGTAGGAAAAAACACTAGAATTGAATGCAATTGAACACCATCAATTTTATATAGGCCATATGAATTTATAAGCGACGAGGAGAGAAATTGTGATCTTATCCATGTTCTAATAATTATCCCACATTAAAAAGGAAACTCTTATTACTTACTAATAACTTTTGTTATTATCCAAAATATTCACTTAAGTATTGGAGTGATCTCTCCATGACATTCAGAGAATTTTCACTAACACTTTCAATAATGCCAGGTCAGACTCTCAAGAGTTGGAATAATTTTGGGTGTGTCTGTATCTTTGGGACTTTTCATTTCATGGTGATATGAGGAGTTTGGCCTTTCTTGGAAGAAATGCAGAATTATCTCGAATTCCAGAAGACATAAATTTCTTGAACTCATCAATAAGATATTCTAAATTTCACTTCTAAAAAAGTTATGTTCTTTTTTTTTTAATATCTTTATTGCGTAAACAGTGCTAAGATATAAATCACTATTTGTACAGAATTCAGTGGTGGTGGGAGCGTTAATAACAAAAATTATAAGAGTAGCAATCGTATGTTTTTTTTAGTTTGGCAGAACCTCATTAGAGGTGGGGCGCCACTCCCATTTTATTCGCATAATTTACATGCCGAAGCCTAATGAAATATTGTTCATATGGAATTCAAATAAGTAAATTTGGAGTACTTCCTCCATATACAGATTTGTCACTATTACATCATGGAAGAAGCTAACTCCCTTTTCAAAATAATAGAGAATGCTACCTACCTTTTATTAAGTCATGCTGTCAAAATTATCCATTTAACATCATAGCATGGCACAGTAACACAAAATTCACCAGAGGTGATTTAGCATCAATTCAGATTCCTGATTAGATCAGTATGAATTTTTCAAACACGTGGACTATGATTAGCTTCTCTAACCCTGGATCTGTTCTAGAGCCACAGTTAAAGCTGTGGTCCAATATTCAACTTTGAGATGTACTTGATTTGGAACACAAGAGAAGAATGTTGTTCCTTGGCTCAGCACTATTACCACTTCCTTCTATCAACTAGGACTATTCTAACACATTTAGTTCTATTAGGCAAAACTGTCTAAACATCAGCAAACAGGGCCATTTATCTAATCCTTCCTAACACTATGACTTAGAAAAAGCATTTGGCAACACAACCTAACTTCAGCAGTTATGGGCCAATTCCGACACAGTATTTAAGAGGTAGGCTTCCTCAGATATTTTTCATTTCCTAACTTGTCAGATAGAATAATATTTTTAAAATCTTCAGGCAAGGTATTGGTCTTAATCTTCAATTCTGTTGTGACTAGCCATATTGCAGCTTGATTTGACCCTTTAAAAACCTTTACAAAGTCTGCTGAGGTCCTGATCATATTAATCTAATTCTTCATGTGAGAATATCTCCATGGTAGCTCTAACTTTGATTTTAGGACCTGTTGCAAATTTGATAGCTTGACTCCAAAATGATATTTCTATATCCCATGTACTTGCACATTTGTATACCTATGGTTGCTGACACAGTCTCTACCTGCACTTTAGATGTGATATGAACATTAAAATCACAGATAGATTGCAATGATAGAATCTTACCATCACAGTCCCTGATTATCCACCCCCTTGTTTTGAATTGTTTCTGATTAGACTTGCAGTGTTTAATTTGACCTGTTCAGCTGATTAGGGTACCATTTGAAGATATGGATATTGAACCTTCTGATAGGATTTGCCATGGCTGACCAAAATTCCTCCCAGGTTCTCTTTTGTGCATTCATATATAGCAAAATTGCATCAAAAGTATCTTTAACCAAGTCATGGAATTCAAACTTCTAGTTTTCAAAAATAATTTTATTTCTTATCTTCCAAACTTCCCAACATAAAACCAAAGGAATGATTCTAGAAAGTGTGTTAAATGACCTATTTGGCAAATTATGCTTGCTCCAAAATTGTAGATTAGTGTGTAATGAACTTGAATGCCTTAATATCCCAATTTCAGCGCCAGCACGTTCAGCAAACAAATGATTATTTGTCTCCCAAAAAAAAAAAAAAAAAAAAAAAAAAATTGTTAAGATAAAGTAATACGCGGCGGTCGTCCAATTTCACGTGACCCAGGCTTTGATCACGTGACTGTTCCAGAGCAAAAACACCCTCTTTGTCAAACGAAGTCGTTCCCTCCTCTTTTCCTCGGTTTGTTTTCTTTTTTCCACCCGTCACTGCTCATCTCTCTTGCTTCTGTCATATCTGTCAAATCCTAATTAATGCTTGCCTTCTCCGCCGAATTGAAGTCTGATTATACTATTTTTCCGCGTGTTGCTCAAGAAAGCTGAGCAAAAATACTCATTGCCCTTCCTTGCAGCTTCCTTGCATTGTTCTCTTTCTTCAAACCCTAGCAGACAGTCGTTCATATTTCACATTCTCTCTTTTTCTCAAACCATAGCCGCATGCTTCATCTTTTTTACTTTTCTTTTTTTTTTAATTTACCTATGATGCTTTCCTTCAATACTTTGTTCTATGAACCCGTATTTAGGCATCCATCCTGGATGGCATATGAATATGCAACCGGATTTTGCAGCCATATCGGTGTTCATGGACAATAGTTTGGAGGATTTGCATATTTTTTAGCTGGGTTTTGTCCTCTGTTTTATAGCATTTGTTTTCTTACCTCTTCATTATGAATTTTGTGGGTCGCATATGTAGAGATGATCTTGCGGATAGTACAAAAAACGGAATCTGGATTGTGAACTAGGAAATTGTGTTTCTAGGGAGTCATGGAAGCAATCAGGATAAGTTGCGCCGGTTTCCCTACCCGGAAGACATTCGATGAATTTGTAATTCGTTTTGGCATCCTTGCACCTGATAGTTTGAACAGAAGGTACTTGCTTTGACTGGTGTCTTTGGATTGTGATTTTCTCTAAAGGATTTTGATTCTTGAATTTGTTTTGCCTTGGGTGTTGAATAGTTTCTTTTTATTGTTTTTTTTCCTCACTGTAATAGCTGCGAGGAAGTTGATGCTTGTAAGAGAATTTTAGAGAGGGCCAACCTTAATGGTTATCAGGTACTTTAACTGAATACTTATTTCTTGAATAAACAAACTTTTATCAACATAGAGATGTGATTTGGTAAAGAGGAGAAATCCGCAAGAAATATGTAAAAATTACATAAGACATGATTTCCAACCATTCAACCAATCTTTTAGTCAGATGTTTCAGTGGATACCATTTTCTAACGCCTGAAGTGGAAAAACTCCATTAACCACAATACCCTTTGTTTTATAACTCTTTATATTCGAATCTTTTACCCAATTAACAGATTGACACTTTTGGTGTTTCTTCCTTGGATCAATGCAGAGTAGACAACTTATGTTTCTTCTGTGGTTTCTTGTATTTGAAAGAACTAACACCAATAATTTTTCATGAACTGTCACTTCGATGAGACATCAACAACTGATCCTTTTATCGGAGGGGTTTTGGGGGTTTTCTAAAATTTATTTGGTTAAAGTAACTGGAACGAGCGAGCTATTTTACATCTTCATGATTTATGAAAACTTACACAGGCATGGCAAGTTAGGTTAGAGTTCAGTTAGATGCTCTTTTATACAATTGTTCAATATTGATGGTTCTTTTGGAAAAGTTGTTAAGAATTTATTGTGTGCAATAATGTGATGTGTATTGCTAAGTTTTATCTAAGATGCATTCCCTTTTGTATTTCCATTAGTTGCATTTAATGAATCCTTGAGACCGATAACTTTATGGCAAGGACCCAAATCTTTTGTTCTGTTATTAAGTTGGAGTTTAAGTTGTAGTTTAGTCTACTTTTTTATTCCAGTTTACAACTGATTGGAAGATTTGGGAGTGTTCTTACAATCAACACTTTTCAGTTTAATCTAATTGAATGGTGTTACAGATTGGTAAAACCAAGGTGTTTTTAAGAGCTGGTCAGATGGCAGAATTAGATGCTCACCGAAATAAGTTTCTGGGGAAATCTGCACGTGTTATCCAGAGAAAAGTGCGTTCATACTTTGCTCGGAAAATTTTTATTGTATTGTGTATTGCAGCAATGCAACTGCAAGCTGTGTGCAGAGGTATGTTTCCCTGATGGTCTCTGCATTCATTACCCACACATTGTATTTTCATGTGGTGATCCTTTCATGTTCAACTATAGGTGAAGTGGCACGTCATCTCTACCTGAGTGTAAGGAGGGAAGCTACTTGCTTGATAATCCAAAAAGATGCACGCACCTTTCTTGCAAAGAAAGCTTATGGAGCCTTGTGCTCTTCAGCTATTTGTATTCAAACAGGAATTCGTGCAATTTCTGCCCGGAATGAGTTTCATTTGAGAAAACAAACGCAGGCGGCCATCTTCATCCAGGTAAACTTTAACTGCTTTGTTTGATATGGAGACAACATCTAGGGGCTCGTGCTCTATCTTTTACCTGTTTCCACAGCATTAGTTTGATTTATTCACAAACGAAAATGTTATTTGAAGGTTGTTTTCCACAAGTAAAGCTAGGTCAACTTGTTTTTTGTTTGTTTGAACTTATTGACCAAAATATAGTTATGGAGCATTTACTGATTTAATTTGTTTCATGGGGAAAGGGCTGTTCGCCTGTTATTAGAGTGTTGTGAATCATGCCGCTCTGCTTCACCATTCCCACTTTTGCACAACAATAAGGCGAGGCTACATAGAACATATCAAGATGTTATTGAATGGTGAATGTCTATGTTGTGGCAGGACCTCCAAAAGATTTTACTTCTGCACGTCTACTGTAATCTCTACGTTTAGTAGTGCACATAGTTGTTCTCAGAAAGTGTTTAGGGCTTTTGAAAATGTCCTCATTTTTCCTCTTGTCAAAGTCCTTATCGACTATCCTAATACTTCTACTACTTCACTCAAATGAATTTCTTTTTCAAGTCATCCATGGTTGATTTGTTATGCTACTTTTCCTGTTGTTTCTAGATGAAAATATCAACAAAATTAAATCCTAAGGATTGACTGAAATTACACATTTGAAAGGTGATAGGCTATACAATGTTCTCAATCCATATGTTTGCTTGATGTGTATATCTTTTAGAGAAACAATGGGCCATCACTTGCCCTTTCATTTTTGGGATTCTTTGGGATAATTGTTTTGGATTTCTGGACCATCTGTTTTGCTTGCTAGGATTTTGGGAGCCTTCCATACTACATATTTTTATAATGGATAATTCTCATCTTGGTTGGCAAATTATAACACATTCGACGAAATAAATAAAGACAAATTTTATAACTACACTTCATGCTTGTCACTAAACTGCCAGACGGTTGTTTCGTTTCTCCAGCCTGGGCTTCAGCTTTTGGTGATTCTTTGATATCTCACTGTTTCCATGTAGATCTGTAGTAGGAAATCCATTTTTAGGTTCTGTTTCTGTTTTCCTTATCATAAGAATTAGGAATACTGTTTGTTATTGCACATTCCATCAGTACAATGGTACTTTATTCGACATAGGGAAATAAGGTCCTGTGTATTTCTTTTGCCAATCCTCAAGAAGCTTATCTGTAAAAGACCACTTTCTGTCTTTGTAGTCACTAACTTCATTGTACATTCTTCTGTCGAAGTGTGTTATTCTGCTTTTATCTATTTTGGGAAAAACATGTGCCTGTTTCATAACTCAATTTGAATTGTAGAGTCATTGTCGTGGATACTTGGCACGCCTACACTACTTGAGGACAAAGAAAGCTGCAATAGCTACTCAATGTGCCTGGAGAGGGAAAATAGCCCGTAGAGAACTACGAAAACTTAAAATGGTGAGATACTCTTTTATGACTTTCAATGTTCATTCCTGTTTTTGGAAAAAGTGCTGCTTAGTTTGGGAGTGTCAACCTTGAATACTATTGGAAGGTTAAAACATACCATTCAATGAAATAATCTCGAAAAAGCCTTCCAATAACATAACACGTTTTTTAAGTTTTTATTCTTCTTTTTTCAAATGAAGCATACACAGGGTATGCTAAGATCATTAGCTCTGTGAATCATCCCTGGCATCTCAAAAATAGAATGATTAAGTTAGAAGCATTATGAATCCTGGACTGGTTACTTCTAGATCTTTTTATCCAGTAATGACTCATCTGATTAATCTTTGGACTAAAGGAGCTCTCAGTGCATTGTAAATTGCTGCTGCAGATTACAAAAGCAAAAAAAAAAAAATTGCATTGAGAGTTTTGTGTACCTTCTTTTTATAGTCTTTCTTGAGGTTTTTACAGAATTGGAAGCAATAATTTTAAAAAGTTAGATAATATTTATGTCAAAGATAGTATTTACAAGCTTGGTGACTTTGGTTGTGCAACCCTTCTTGATCGGAGCCTGCCTGTTGAAGAGGGTGATGCACGCTATATGCCCCAAGAAATCCTAAATGAAAAGTATGATTGCCTTGATAAGGTTGAGGTCTTCTCTTTGGGGGGTACCATTTACGAAATTGTCAGAGGATATGTCCTACCAGAGTCGGGGCCTCAACTTGCTGCATCTCAGAGAAGGAAAACTGGCTCTTCTGCCTGGTCATTCCATGCAGTTTCAGAATCTACTGAAGGTATGAAACTCTTCTTCCAAGTAAAATTGAAATACTTTTTGAATCAGTGCTTATGTTTCTTCTCCATTCTTGCTCATTCTGACTTTAATCAACTTATTAAGAGATTTCCTAGATTAATTTTTGTTAACATAGGATGGGTAGGATGGCTTTATCTATAACTAAGAAAATTCGTTAAGCAAAAGTAATTTGGTAAATCATGCAAATGATGTACTATTTTCTTCTGCAAATGCCATCTCATGCTAACTATGCTGCTGTTTCCCTTTTGATGTATCAGCCCTTATAGGTTATGATGGACCCTAATCCAACCCGGAGACCTTCTGCTAGAGAACTATTGAATAATCCAATATTTGACAGAGCCATAAAATCTGCAAAAAAATAAGTAAGGCTATCATCTTAGGCTTAGAGTTGTGTTATTTTGTTAGAAGAGTACTGACGGCAATCTTTTGGGGGTAAATTTGTATAGCAGTTTGACTTCATACTGAGCTCAAGTAACACTTCTTCCCAGTTTTGGGCCAAAATTTTCATCCCAGTGGTGCTATTCTGTTTAAAATAGGAGATGCATTCTGAGGAGGGATGGTGGGAAAGATCGTAAAAGGAAAACTATTGTATTAGTATTTATTTTGAAGTCTGTGAATCTAGCAAACACTTGGGTATCACTATCATCCCTCCCTTACTTTTCTTTTTCTTTTTGGACTATTAAAAGTTGTAAATGTTATTGCCTTTAGAAATGGTTCTTGTACGGTAACATATATGATTGGCCAAGGAGTCTGAAAAATCAATGGTAAAGGAAAATGCTCTCTTGGTTGGCTTGGAGGATGGTTAATTTGGTATGTAGAAAAATCAAATCTGAATGTTGTTGGTTCATGCTTGGTGACTGAAGTCTATAACAATGAATGATGGTAGCAGAACCACCGCCCTCCACATTGTCTCCTTTAATATTCATTGGCATATTATTCCGTGACTTAGATTTTATTCATCTTGCATAAGTTCCCGCCCGTCACTTTTGCTCATCTAAGTATTACTGTAGTTCATTGTGCCTAAACTCTGTTGCCTGACGTTGCGTTATTTTTGTAAAATCATACATTAATATCAAAATTATGTGTGCACATATGTAATTTTACAAGAATCTTTGTCTCTAACAAAAAATAAAATAGTAAATCAAAATATTCTGTTGCCAACTAACTTGACTAATCTAAATCTCAAGCAACAGACTAATACTACCATTCATCTCTAACAGAGAATATAAAATTTCAAACTAAAACAGTATACAGTCTACACGTTTGCATAATGCAGATTGCAGGGAAGTAATTAAATTATAGATTCGTAATCGATTTGTCTGTAGACTGTTGTCACTAAAGGTGTTAATCTAAACGGGTCTAACAGAGGGAGTTTCCCGTGTCACACATGCAGAATAATGACAAATTAAGTTACAAATTTATCAATTTGTGTTTTGGTACTTAACAATAATTGCATAGTCTGCCAGCCAACAGCCAAAAGCCAAAAGTGTGTTTCTTTCAATCTCTCTTCGTATATGCAATCAGCTAATTAGAAGACAAAAGTGTCTTTCTTTCAATCTCTCTTCATATATGAAATCAGCTAATTTAATATATGGACACTTTTTTTTTCCTCCGTTCATCTTATATTCTAAAAGAGTTTAAAGATTAAAAACTCTACTTTATTTTAAGAAAAAGGTTTCAATACGTTCAATGACTCTCGTACATTGTCTATACAAATAAATTACGCTATTTAACTACTCCTTTAATATATATACATATATCAAAATCCAACGCCAACGATGAATGAAGTAAGATCTATTCATTAGATATTTATATTTATGTTCTGAGCGAGATTAATGCTTGGAGGATACATAGGAAAGGGTAATGTTTTCCCAGAAATCTTTCATAGATCGATACACAAAGAATAGTGCGAAAGTTTACAATCGGAGAATATCTGATGACATATTCCGCTTCTCGTGTGACTCTGCTGCCACTTTTGAAAATATATCACATGGATGAAGAAAGCAGTAGAAAACTGATTCTTGATTTCTTGGGACTTTCGGGACGGAACTGTGATCCAAAATGTTAGGGAGTCTTATCGAACATGATGTACATATGTAATTTTTGGAAATCTCAGCTTCAGCCTCCAGGGAAAAACGTGATCAGTTGCCACAAGAGACTTTTCTGCTCTTCGGTTAACTTAAACTTTAGTATTAATTAAAGTCCACACGTGATCATAACCAACATCTTCATCTTAATTGATTCCTGCTGATTATTAAACACATCAAAAGCTAAGGTTGGTAAGTTTTAATGTATTTTAGCAGAGAGCATGCATGGTTCACCCTTCATATACCTCAAAAGTGTTTTTACAGCTAAAATTTCAAGTTGATGACAGTGACATTAATTTTGCATTAATGTAAGCATCATAAATTTATATGCTCCGCTCGTTTAAACCTTTGATTCAAACTGCATGTACTAAGAGTCCATTGAGTATTTTTACGAAAATTTAATACATGTGATCACTCGAGTCCCAACTTTAATTAAAAAAAAGGTTGATGTACAATGAATTCTGGATTATATATTTGGAATGAGTAACTAATGTTACTCCCTCATTTCTTTAATACGTGTCGTTTTAACTTACATTTTTTGTTCTCCAATAAATGTCATTTTACAAATATCAATAGCAAAAGTTTAAAAGATTCCAATTTTTCCCTTTGTCCCATTTATCTATGTAATGTTATTTAAAAGAAGAGAGAAAGTTATGGTTATAAATATGGGTAAATAAAAGAATTTATCCCTTTTCTTAATTAGTGTGTCCATCTTTGAAACGACGCTTATTAGAGAACGGAGGAATATATCGCATGCCACGTTTGACAAACTACTATTAAAGACGACAATCCTGCACTCACTTTCTAGCCGCAGATATCTTGATTACGTCTTTTACCTGCTATTCATATTTACTACTGCCACAAGATTTAGAAGGAAGGATTAATTAGCGAACATTACGGAAAAAATAAAAAGGAAAATACTCGTAGATTCTAAACTTACAATTGCCCATCATTATAATTGCTGCTGCTGCTGTTGTTCAGACATAATAAGATGATGAAATATTATCCATGTAATTAATACCACAATAGTGGATAAATGTTTAATTGTAACAATATAATTAGAATAATTATAGAAAGTGAATTAATGTATAATGTATTGATATAAATAGAATTAGGAATTAATAAATGTTTGAAAAAGAAATATATGAAAATTGTTCTGAAAATGTGTGAAATATTTGTAAATATGTATTGTATGTTGAAATGTATGTAGTGTTGGTAAATAGATTACATGTGCATAAATGTGTGTAATATGTATAAAAATGCATAATGTGTGTAATATGTGGAAATATATATAGTGGGTGAAAATATGTGTAGTATGTATATATATGTATAGTGTGTGAAAATATGTGTAATATGTATAAATATATATAGCATGTATAAATATTTATAGTATGTGAACATATGTGTAGTATGTGTAAATACATATCGTGTATGAAATATGTGCATATATGTATAGTGTGTGCAAATATATGTAGTACGTATTAATATGTATAATGTGTGAAAATATGTGTACTATGTGTAAATATGTAGTGTTTAAAAACGTGTGAAGTATTTGTAAAAATGTATAGTGGTTGAAAATGTGTATGTGTATATATATAAATATAAATAATGTGTAAATATATAGGTAATATATATAAATAGGTGCAATGCGTGAAAATACGTTAAATATGTATAATGTGAAAAAATGTTTGAAGTTTTTATAAATATGTATAGTATGTGAAAATGTGTGTAATATGTGTAGATATATGTATATGAAAAAATCTATAGTATTTAATTATAAATTATTATAGCGGTTGAAAATTTTTGTATTATGTGTTGTAAAATATGTGAAAATGTATAAATTATGTGCAAATATGTATAGTGTGTGAAAATGCGTGTAGTATGTGTCAATATGTAGTATAAAAAAATATGTGCAGTATGTATAAGAACGTATAGTGTGTGAACATGTGTGTTATATGTGTAGATATGTGTAAATATGTATAGTGTATGAGAAATATGTGTAATATGTATATGTATGTGTAAAATATGTGTACAATATGTAAACATGTATAGTGTGTGCAAATATGTACAGTATGTGTACATGTGTTCAAGTGTATTAAAATGTATGAATTATGTATAAATATATGTAGCATATGAAAATATGCGAGTATGTGTACAAATATAGTGTTTCAAAAAATGTATATTATGTGTAAATATTTATATTGTGGAAAATGTGCATAAAAGTATAGCATGTGAAAATATGTGTAGTATGTATAAATATGTCAAGTTTGTGAAATTGTGTGTAATATGTATTAATATATAGCGTGTACAAATATATATTGTGTGAAAATATGTGTAATATATATAAATATGTATAGTGTGTAAAAATGTGTGAAACATGTGTTAATATGTGTATGAGAAATATGTGTAAAATGTGTGGAAGTATGTATAGTATATAAATATATGTGAATTATGAATAAGTGTGTGTACAAGTATGTGTAAATATGTGCACATATGAAATGTGTTAAAATGTAAGAAGAATATGCAAATATTTAAAGTGTGTGCAAATATAAATATTATGTGCAATATATGTAGCGTCGAAAATATATGAAAAATAAGTAAAATATTATAGGTGATAAATAATTAAATATGTGTCAATATATGAAAATATGTTTAGTGTATACATGTATGCGCAGTATGTATAAGTGTGTGTATAAATATGTATAATATGTATAGTATATAACACATGTACATTGTAATGTGTTCTGATGTAAAGCGAATTTGCAAATATTTATAATGTATAAGAATGCATATAGTATATGTATATACGTAGTATGCACATTATGTGCAAAATGTGTACAAATCTATAGTTTAAAAATAAGTGTAATATATGCAAATATACAAAAGTGCGTATAGTGTATACATATATATATATATATATATATGTATATGTATAAGTGTGTATTGGCAACCATGTATCTTATGGAAATGTTTAAATATGTATAAACATGTATAGTGACTGAAGTTATGGATAGGTTTGTGAAAATATTAACCGTAAATGTTAGTACATGTATTGTGCAATAAATATTATATTACTTATACCTATTACATTAAATTAAAATTATAACAGAAAATAACATTTAATTACACTGCGCTGGCGCAGTGATTGCCAACTAGTTTTTACATAAAGGGCATAGGAAAGGCCCATGTATGCCAATAACCATTAGGTTGTGACCAATGGGTAGTTTATTTTTTCTCATCCTTAGATTTAGGAAAGAGATTTTTGTAGGCACATGTTTATTCCAAAAGAACTCAACATTTGAGATATTGGAAGTATTTCTTTGCCTTAATTTATGGAAAGCTGAAGAGAAGGAAAACAAACCATTCTCTTCTAATGACCATATTATTATATCTTTCTCCTACCATGAGGGAGAATAACTGTATGAAAGAGCTTCAAACCAGTTTTGAGGTAGTAGGTCCTTTAGGGCTGTCATATCCCATCCTTGAGGGGTTATAAATTGCTGTAATTTATGATCCCCAATAGGTGTTGTTATATTAGCTAATGCACCTTTTCAAAGCTAGTCATCATACCATAGGCTACATTATCCTTCATTGACTTGGAATAGAATATATTATTCAGCAAAGTCCGACATCTTGAGCATTCTGCTCCAGATTTCAGAATCACCTCTAGAGCTATTAACTACTGTAGGGTGGGATGTATGGCAGTATTTATCATGTAGGAACTTGGCCCATAAGCTCTCATTTTTCCTGAATTTCCACCAAAGCTTGGTGGATTGAGCTTTTAACTATATCCCCTAGAGCTTTAAAGCCAACTCCACCCTCTTCCTTCGGATAGCATAAGTTTTTCCATTTTATCCAATGAAAAGCTTTGTGATCCTCTGACCTTCCCCACAAAAAATTAGCAAAAATTGCTTCTATTTGGTTCAGCACTTTTTTGGGGGGATTTAAAGCCATAGTAGTATATAGAGGGAATGAGGAGAGAACACTTTGGATGGGCACAATTTTACCCCCCTTAGAAATTATATGGGGATTCCAAGAAGAGACTTTGGCTATTATTTTCTGGATTAGATCATCATAATGAATAGCCTGAATTCTCCTATAATGGAGGGAAATCCCAAGTACGTGATAGGCAACTGACCCCTTGGGAATTTTGTGAACTTTCTAATCATATAGACTTTCTTATTACTTAAACTTTTGTGAGCTAGGAAACAGCTTTTATTAGGAGTGATTTCTTGGCCAGACACATTTTTATAATGCTGGATGATGTTCATAACTGACTTAACAGATTTAGAATGTGCTCCAGTAAATACTACCACATCATCCGCATAGGCTATGTGGCTAATTATATGACATTGTCTAGGGACACAAAACTGAGGGACATATTTTTGTAGGCTCAACCAATTGAGATTTCTGCTCAAATATTCAGCCCCTATAACAAACAACAAAGGGGAGATTGAATCTCCTTGTCTTAGACCCCTAGTTGATTTAAACCAACCGTAGGGGGAACTATTTATTAGTATAGAAAACCACACATTTGATATTAGCTTCCATATAATGTCTATCCAAACCTCCCCAAAGCCCATAATTCTCATTATATTAAGTAGAAAAGGCCATTGAACTCTGTCATAGGCTTTCTCCATATCTAGATTTAAGGCAATATTACCAGGTTTGAGTTTGTTTGGCAGTGTGGTTAACAATTTAGTTGCTAGGAGGTAATTATCAATAATGTTTCTTCCTTTGACAAAACCACTTTGGTTCTCCCCTATTTTCTTAGCAAGTATCTTCCCTAATCTAATTGCTAACAGTTTAGACACCACTTTATTCACAAAGTTACATAGGCTAATAGGTCTAAATTGAGAGAAATTAGAAGTTCCCTTACTTTTAGGGATAAGTATAATAGCTGTAGCAGTGACAGCTTGAGGCAGGGCACCTCCATTTATGAAATGGATGACTTTAAGGAGATCATCCTCAATTATCTCCCATGCTGAATGGAAGAACACTCCATTGAAACCATCAGAGCCTGGAGAGCTTATGTTACTCATGGAAAAAACAACATATTTTAGCTCTTCCAAATCAGGAAAGGAAGTCAACATTTGTCTTTCATTTTCCTCAATGACTGTGGGGATAAGTTCAGCTTTGATGCTAGGGCTTGTGTTTGCTGCAGTAACGAGGTCTTTAAAGTGGTTTACAGCTAGTGTGGCTATTTCCTTTTGTGTGGTCACCCAATCACCATTCTGATCTCTAACTCTATGTATATGATTTTTCACATGTTTTTGCTTGACTGAGGCATGATAGAAATGAGTGTTCTTATCCCCTTTCTTTACCCATTTTAATCTAGCTTTTCGTGCCCAAAAATCCTATTCAATACTTAAGGTATACTTGAGATTAGCAGCTGCTCTACTAAGTGCTGATCTATCAATAGGCTCTTCACAATCAGCAGCTTCTAATTTCTTTAGTTCCTCCTCAGCCTCTAGTACTTTGGAGAAGACATTTCCTACTTCTTTTTTATTCCACTCTTTTAACACCCTTTTTGTGTTCTTTAGCTTCTCTAGGAATATTCTCATTGGATTACCTACAGGTTTTATATGCCAGGTCTTTTTCACAATGCCAAGAAAATTTCCTTTTTTAATCCAAAAATTATGAAACCTGAAGTATCTCATTTTCTTTTCAACTTCTAGTTTTAGTTCTATCATGATAGGTGAGTGGTCAGATGGGCTCCTAGGTAAGTGCCTAAGGTTTCCATGCATATTAGAGGTTAAGAAATAGCTGTTTATAAAACTTCTATCAAGTCTTTTCCAGATTCTACCTCTACCTAGCCTGTTGTTACACCAGGTAAATTTAGGTCCTGAAAAGCTAATTTCAGTCAGTTTTATGTCATTCATGATCTCTATTAATTCAGAGCCTTCCTTAGCATAGAATAGTTTGCCCCCTTTTTTATCTTGCTTATCAATGATGCAGTTCCAATCACCTATTAATATCCATGGACAGTCTTTATCAGTATACTTAATTAGTGAGTCCCAGAGAGGACCTCTCTCATTGACTGAACATTTGGCATAAACCATAGATATTATGCATGCTTTAGGGATCTTGGGATGTTCTATTCTCAGTGTGATGTGTTATGTTGTGCTTTCTAATAATGAGTAGCTAAATGGATGACGAATTAATACCCAAATTGAACTTTCAGCATTAGAGATTACTAAGTCAAATTTTAATCTTCGCCTGAGTTTTTCTATTTCTTTTTTGTCACAGAAAGGTTTAGCCAAAACAACTAAATCTATATTATTTTTCCTAATTATCCTTTTCAGCCTTAAGAAATTTGGTTTTTTCTAACACTTCTAATATTCCAAAATAGTGTATTAATCATCAGAACTTTTAGCATAGGTACCTGTACATGGAGATTTTCCCCTTAGCTTTCTTTCTGATTTTGGTTGGAGCTTGACATCCATCCTATCAGCTTTTCTTTGTTTGTACTCCTCTCATTTTTGTTACTTGGGTTTTACCTCAATGAAAGGTGATTCATTTGTCTCCATTACCACATCCAAACCTCAGAATCAGATTCTGTAACCACCTGCAATAAAATATTAGAGTCAAATATTTTAATTCCATAATCTTGAGGTGAGGAAGTGCCTGTTCCTCTTGGGGATTCTGAGTATTCTCTAGCTGCTTCAGTGACTGCATATTAGCATCAAGTTCCACAATGATTGCATCATGTTCCTTTGTATTAACTTTTCCAATAGTTTCTAGGTTGGTGACTTCCACAACCCATTTTTGTCCTTGTTGCTTTGAGCTCTCAGGCATTTCCTGTTCTCCTTGTGGCGGTGTTAACGGTTCTTCTATCAACACTTCTTTGCCTTTGTGACTTTCCTTTGCTTCCATATCCTCTGTTTGTGTAGTTTTGATTGTTTTAGGGATCCATTCCTTCTAGAGAGGCTTCACATTCAGAGCTTTGGTGTTTGCAGCATCCACTATTTTTGGGGCTGGTTTGCAATTTTCTGAATTGTGTCCAATCTTGCTGCATTTGGAGCAATACTGTGGTAGATTTTCAACTTCCACCTCCTTCCATCTCCCAGCATTTTTGGTACTAATCCATATTCTTGAAGGGAAATTCTGTTAGACATTCATCTCCACACATATTCTTGCCTCACTTGGTCTATAGAACGCGGATGCGGATGCTGATGCCAAATCCATTTTGAATGGCTTACCAAATGCCGAAGCAAGAGAGAATAATCGGTATGGATCAAACATATGGAGTAGCAGTCGTATGTTTCCTTTGTAATTTTGTTAAAGAAATAAGAATCATTATTTTTTTAAATATGAAAAAACACTATAATTGGATGTAATTAAATACCGTCAATTTTATGTAGGGCCACAAGAATTTATAAGATATTCTAAAATTTACTTCTAAAATTGTTATATATTTTTTTAAAAAACAACCGATCTTCTCTTAATCGGGTTCATATGTGAAACTAGAGTTAATCGCAATTTGAAAGCACAATAAAAGTGGTAGAAAATTAGAATTATTATTTCAACGACCACTAATTGTCCTTTTCTTGTATGAACTAAGCTTCATTGATGAACCGATTTTATAGGAATTTTTATGTTTTAAAATATATCTTTATTGTGTAAAAAATGCAAGTATATAAATGACTATTTGTACAGATTTAATAGGAGTGGGATTGTCACTAACATAAAGTGGTGTTTCAATACTAATTGTCTAATATTAAAAAAATTGACTTTTTTTTAAAAGGAAAGGAGAAGCTCTATTCTATTACTAGAGTTTAAGGCACTGGCGGAGCCACGTATGGCTTTGGTGGCGTAGTTACCCCACCTCAATTTTCGTAAATACCCCTAGGGTTATATAAAATTATAAAGATTATTGGAATATTTCCCCATTAAAAATAAATAAAAGTAGGGGAAAACTAAAAAGTAAAAAATATATTTAATTAGAATATTATGTCTCTCCCACATTTCCATGAAAGTATTTGATTCAGTTTTAACTACCTCACTTGTTAGATGTATTCTATTGTTATTTAACTTATACTATTAAGTAATAATTTTTTTAAAAAAATTAAGTACTGGTACAAAGTAAATCAGTAAAAGAAGATAACTTTTCATCTTCCAAAGGACTTATCTAAATAATTTTACCCGTATACGTCTCTGGTATACGTCTCTGTGACTCTGTCAAACCACTTTTCATCTTCCAACTACATCTTTATCAGATCACTTTTTATCTTCCAATTATTCCATCACTTTTTATCTTTATCAGATCACTTTTTAATTTTTTATATTCCAAATATTCCATCTCCCGTTCTCCGTCCTCTACAGACTACATCCTAGAAGGCAGAAGGTAATTCTTGTTTTTTTTTTAACATTTTCTACACTTATTTTTTAGTATGAAGGTATTTAATATTCAGTGGGCAAGTTATTTTGGATCAATTTTTTCTATGTATTTTCTACATAATTAAATTACGGACTGTGTGGGTAATCTAAATTAAAGTAGTTATTTGTTATAATTGTTATTTTGATTTTTGAATAAGTATAAAAAAATTTGATTGAGTTTTTAATACAAAACTGTAAAAATTTCTTGTGAAATTTTTGAAAGTAGAAGAGAAAAAAAAAAGGAGAGTTGCACTAACTAAAATTTAAGTTTATAATTTCTTAATCAAAAGTGTTAAGTGTGTAAGCATGTTTTTTTAATAAAAATGTAATTAGACCATCTCAGTTTTTCTTTAATATAAAACTGTAAAAATTTCGTGGGTAATCTAAATTAAAGTACTTATTTGTTATAATTGTTATTTTGATTTTTGAATAAATATAAAAAATTTTGATTAAGTTTTAATATAAAACTGTAAAAATTTCGTGTGAAATTTTTGAAAGAAGAAGAGAAAAAAAAGAGAGAGTTGCATTAACCAAAATTTAAGTTTGTAATTTCTTAATCAAAAGTGTTAAGTTTTTAAGCATGTTTTTTTAATAAAAATGTAATCAGACCATCTCACTTTTTCTTTAATATAAAACTGTAAAAATTTCGTGTGAAATTTTTGAAAGAAGAAAAAAAAAGAGAGTTGCATTAACCAAAATTTAAGTTTGTATGCTTAAGTTGAAACTTATGTGTGCAATTGTGTACTGTATGACTTCAGAATTTGTTATACCATATTATTATTGGAAGCTTAATTTATGATGTAATTTTGGTTGATTAAATATTATTTTTGGCCTTACATTATTAGTTAAGTAAATTGTATTAAAATAATTATTAATATAACATTTTCTTTTTCTTCTTAATAGGAATGGATAAATAATTATTAATATAACATTACTGTGGAGCGGGTATTTTCTACTATGAAGATTGTGAAAAATTCGGCTTCGAAATCGCATGGGAGATCGTTGGATGAATGATTGTTTGGTTACTTTTATTGAAAAGGAAGTTGTTAATACAATTAACAATGAGTTAATATTACGTCGTTTTCAGAATATGAGTACTCGTAGAGAAATTTTGTAGAATATTTTATTATGTAATTTTATATAAAACAATATTATTGGTTTAAATATTTTGCCCCCAAGCTTTAGGGGCCTAGTTACGCCCCTGGTTTAAGGCTTACATTGAATAAATACTGACTATAGATTATTTATCAATTAATAAGATGGATTTTGTGTTATATACAATTTTAAGGTAGTAATTATTTTATTTTATTTTGGATAGTTTCAATGGAGAGTATGTTATAGTACAATTTGTTTTCTTTCAGATTTCAAATATAATGAAAAGGAAAAAAAGGGTTTGTCCCTTTATGTATAGTGTAAATTATGTACGATCAATAGTAAATCTATTTGATATAAGTAGGAAAAATATATTAGTAATTTAACTAATATATTAAAGTAATTAAACTCTAAATAATCAACAAATGTCATTGTTTTATGAAGTACGAGGTAAAAAATAAAAGTTAATAATAGTAATGCTCCAAAGGTAATTTGTTATAATAAATAGAAAATGCATATTATATACTTAGTAATAGAATGCAAAATCAAATTATATAATTCAAAAAGTAATGAATCCTAATACGGGATCTTCTGTCCAAGATTTTTTTCTATCTTATTCTATTTTAATTAAAACTACATCGTAGGGTTCACAGATTTCTTGATTAGGGTCTAATAATTGTAAAGTAATTTTAATGATATTTATGCATCTAGTCCATAGTTTTAGTGAAATTACGTCGTTTTAAACATTAGAAACCATAAGACATGATAAATATTAGACAGAGGATCTGGACTCATGAATCCTAACAAAGAAACAAAAAAGATAAAAGAAATACAAAAGAAAAATAAACTCCAACTCGTTCTAACCTTTGTTGAATCGGATTTTGAAATTCGAAAGTAAAGGTAATAAAATTGTTCCAAATTCCAATCTTCCCCAAATTTTTACAATCATTCTTTCTCATTCAATTGAAAAAACCCTCATCAATTTGTTACTGCACTTTTACAGAAATATCATAGATTCAACCCTTGAAAATATGAAATTTCGCACCACTGATGATGCCCGACAATTCATCTCTCAGGTCAAGGAAGCCTTTCTTCACTCGAAAGATATGGACAACAATTATAATCAGTTTGTTTCTGCAATACAACTATCCTGGCTTGAAAGAATCAGTAGTGACAGTTTAGTGGAGATGTTAGAAATTTTATTCGAATGTCACAAAGATTTGATTTCAGGTTTGAAGAATTTCTTGCAGAAAAATCAACAAACTAAAAATCTAGAAACGAAAAAGGGGTAGAATTTACTGTGAAAGTAAAAGAGATTTTGGTGTTGAATATGTGAGGAAATCATTAAGAAAGTTTCTATATAATGTCAAGGATCGGTTTAAGAATGAAATTAGAGTTTATGATGCAGTCTTGGAAGTCTTCTTCTTTTTTTTTGATCGAATGTAAAAATATATATTGATCAAAGAAGTTAATGTACATAATACTCTGGGTATACCTGGGTGTAAAACATGATCACAATCTGACAAATCTAATATAGAATAGAGAAACTAGGGTACAAAGATAATCCTACCCTGTACACGTGTGTCTTTATCTTATGTGCAATGTCCTGATGACTAGGTATTAGGCCCTCAAAATATAACCTATTCCTAGTAATCAAGATGTAGTAGACTGTGCAGGCAAAAGCAAGTCTGCTCTTCCTACTCCTCCATGTAGTTCCCCTACTCTCCTTCTTGAGCCACTTCAAAGTCGCATCCAAAGTCGACATATCCCTCCTGATACCACACCAAGCCCGTAGCTCATCCATATTGCCCTAGTAAAATGGCATGCGAAATATAGATGAGCAATGGACTCTTCCATCTCTCCACACAAGCCACATCTCTGATCAATTTGCAGAAAATCCAATCTGTCTCTCGTAAGCATTTTTCCTCTTATGGCTAGAAATACCATGAAAGAATACATAGGCGGGATGTAGGAATTCCACACTGTTTTAACCCAAGTAACCTTTGGTGCAGAATTCCTAAAATAATGGTATGCCGTCGCACTGAGCCCCTGCAACTGCCTTCCATCCATCCGTGCCTTGGCTTGGATCACCGAGCCCTCCTTGATAATGATTTTGTCCTGTATACTTAGCTGCCTCCTCATAAGGGCTGAATGATCCTTCCTAGAGGAGATATCCCATATCATGTGTCTTTGCAGGTAACAGTGATGTATCCATCTTACCCACAAAGAGTCTTTCTTATGGTGAATTTTCCATAGGACCTTGGATAATAAAGCAACATTCCATGCATTTGCATCCATCACTCCCAGTCCTCATTCCTTATTTGGAACAGCTAGGTCCTTCTAAGTAATTTGATCAACTCTAGTCTCCTAACATGGGTCAAAGATAAGGCTGTCCACCTACCAATTTGATCAGTGATCCTTTCTAGAAGTGGGGCATAGTGGAGAACCCGCAATTCCTGTGCCGCCAATGGAACCCCCAAGTATCTGATCGGCATTGAGCCTTGGGGCATACCGATTAGGCCTAGAATGTCATCCTTGACATCATCCTGAACTCCTGCCAAGAAAACCTGGAACTTCAGGGCATTTGCCCTTAATCCCGAAACCTCCTCAAACTAGTGTAAGCAATTCCATAATATAAGCACAGAGGATCGATCTCCTCTACTAAATAACATCAAATCATCCGCTTATGCGATATGGGAGATCTTCATAGGGTCATATCAGGAGTGAAAACTGAAAGCCACCTCTTTTGTTCTCCTACAAAGCAATCGCGAGAAATACTCCATGCATATAACAAATAGATACAGTGAGATAGGGTCCCCTTGCCTCAATCCCCTTTTACCCTACAGATCGGGAGACTGTAAGGAGGGAGGCAACTGTGAGCATGTGAGGAAAGAGACCATTTGATTTTTTTTATAATTTTTGTTTTTAAAAAAACTCAGTTTTCAATTTACTTAAATTGATAATTGTTTTTATTTAGTATTAAAGCTTTTTTTCTTTTTAAATATATAGAAAATATACTATACCATGTATTTTTATAATTATATAAGCAATACAATTTTTTTTAAACTTTTAATAGAAGTTCAAAATTTCTATTGTAAATTTTTACCAAAAATAGCTCAAAAATATAAATATAAAATTTTATATTAATAATGTTTATAATATGATTTCTATACTTAAATATAATTATACAGTATATAATATGATTGCTATAATATAATATGGTAAGTATTAAATTAAGTATATATAAAAAAACTATATACAAAATAATTAATACAAAGGAAATATAATTTTTTTAAATAATAGAATTTAGCGTATCTATTGTTTTTCCTATTAATTTTTACAATTAAATACAAAGTCGCAATGATTATTTTTTGTACAAGTTTTATTAGTAATATTAATTAAAATTTTAATATTAGTTCATCAAAGTTTAATTTCTACTACAAATTTAACCAAAAATAAATCAAAATATATTAATTTAAAATTTATTTTAATAATTTTAAAATTAGATATTTTTTAACATAAATTTCTACTAAAATAAATATTATACATCAATTTATTTACACTAAATTACATTATTATTTATTTTGAATCATAAAATTGCAAAACAAAAATTAAAAAATTTTGATTTGATGTAATGATGATAAAATCTATTTAAAGTATCGTACATTTGACTACTTATAATGTTATCACTAAGGCTTTGATGTAACAATTCTTAAACTATTATCAATAGTGACTAGAAATATTGTCGTAAAAATAGCTTGTCGTCTTGCCAATATACATACATATTGACTAGTTATAATGTCGTCAGAATGTCTTTAACGACATTTATCGTCACTGAAAATCGAACAATTCTGAACAGTGACGTGAAACATTTCATCAATAGCTTGCCAATGGAAAGTGCCAACGTTGCACATGGTATAAACACATATTGACGATTTAAAATGTCGTCACTACATCTTTTACAACATGTGTTGTAACAAATACTCGTCAACGGTGGGCAGAACAATTGTTGTCAAAAGAGTGGGTCAATAATGGGTGCCAACATGACACAAGTAATACAAAATATTGACGACTCATAATGTCGTCAATAATTATTGTCACTATTCCTCACTATACAAAATTTTTATTGACGACATTCTATGTATGGTCACTCAATTTGTGTAGGTCATAATCCAATTGTGACGACATTTATTTTGGTGATTAAATACGGCTTTCACTCACGAGTTTTTTTGTCGTCACTAAACTTTTCGTCACTAAAGGTCATTTTTCTTGTAGTGGAATATAATTTGTAAGAATTATATTCCAAAATGTTATTTTCTGAACAAGGATATTTTCTATGCCCCAAATTAATTTCAAGTATTATAAATATTAGTTTTTACTCATTAGAGTTTGAGAATTTAGATTGAATTTCCATGTATTTATATATTTCTTAACTATATTATTGACTAACTTAGAATTAAAAGCTGAAAGAGACATAAAGATGATGAAGACCTAAAGCAAAAGATTCCAGACAAGTTGGCTACTCAAAGGTCATTCAAAGGTCACTTCCAAAACAAAGCAAAAGATATCTACTCTATTCAATAATAAAGTAGATTTCGGATTTCAAAATCATATTCAAAAACAATGTAATAGGAATAGTATAGGAATATTTCTCCTATAAAAAGAGAAGTACTCAATGTATTAAGCATCGCATGTTTTCAGAAATAAAATCTCATCTTGAATTCCCTCTCTGTTTTCCTTGCTTATCTATCTTACTTTATCTTTATTTTAGAAGGTATTATTAATTTACTTTAATTTATTTTGAATTATTTTGCATATAAACGGTCCTGCTTATTTTGGTATCAGAGCCATTAAACTCTCAATCTCTTGTAAAATATTTAAATTCTAAATTTAAAATTTGCTTTAGTTCTTAATTAACCTTATAGAACGAAGATCTGTAAGGTTTGATAAGCGGTCGAGTAGCCTTGTGAAATCCGTTGGTAAGCCAGTTCGTGGTCAGCTTAAGGTGTTCCCGGTTAGGCACTCCTGTGTTCCCCATACACTCTACATTCTATAGGTTGCATTAATCAACTCAGGTACGTTTTAAGTTATGAATTTAAGTAATTTTAAGAAATTGTTTAGTATTGGCAATAATACTAATTTAGTAGATTCAGAAAATATTAATCAAAGTCATGGAGATACAATTTGATATTAATTCAAAAATATCAAGTTCAGTTTATCATATTGGTAATTTAAGTTTCAATAATGCATATTCAGTTAAGATTCATGAACAAGATTTAACTTTCAGTGAAACATCAAAAACTATAAGATTAATGTCTAGCACCGCCATAGAAAGATATAAAACTCAAGGATTTAAGTATATTCATTACGGATTAATAAAAGTTGTAGTAACACCAGTGCATAGAATAGGTATTAATAATCCTATATTTATCTCTTTAAGAGATAAACGATTAATAGATTATCAAGATTCAATACTTGCTTTAATTCAAACTAATATATGTGATGGTTCAATATCCTTTAATTGTGTACCTAATTTCTTAGCTAGTTTACATGATATATTAATTCTTGATTCATTAGTTATGGATATTCAAATAGATGAGCATAAGATTGATCTAAGAAGTCGTAGTTTTGTAATTTTGTATAAGGTATGTTTTAAGTTGTTAAAGACTATGATAGATCCGAGATTAAAAATTGAACAAACTAATAAAGATGAAACATTAATTTTTGAAGAAGACTCTACAAAATCATCACTATATATTCCAAAAACATTAAAGTGGGATGAAATCACTATTCCACAAACTTTCACAGTAGTTCCTCAAATTCAAAACAGAAAGATGCAACAAAGTAATACTACAAAAATGGTTAAACAAGATGATGGTAGTATAATTATACATTTCGATGATATAAGATCTAATAAATATGGAGCTAATAAAAATATAATATAATCAGCAAGACACTCAACTTCAGACATTCCAAATCTTCGAAGAACTTTCAGTCAACATACAAACTTTGAAAATAATCCAGAGAATTATTCAATACCTATTTCAGGAAGTCAAAGAATTCATTATAAATCTCCATTACCTGAAATAATAGATAACAATTCATTAAGAAATTCACCAACATATTCTGAAATGAAACCCGAGTCTATTAATGTTATTAATAAAGAATTCAAACCTAATTTTGATTATTTAGACGAAATATTCAATGATGAAGAAAATAATGAAAAAAGAAATTGGTATAATTCTTTGAATATAACATTTCAAAATAATCTCCAGAATCAATGGAAAAAAGAATTATATAAAAGGCAATTTAATTTTCCGTTTTTCTCTTGGTTAGAATATATTACTCAAAAAGAAAAAATAACAGATATATATTCTACATCATCAATAAATGTACAAACATCATTATATAAAAAATGGAATATAGTAGGAGGAGAAGTACTTAGTTCGGTACATCCACCTTTATTAAACCTAAAAATTAAAACAAATTCAGGAGAAGTATTAACAACCCCATTCAGAGAAGCTAGAAAAGAAAATGTCCAGCAGAAGTTGATGATATTAAAAAGATTAATCAACAATTAAATTATTCAAATCAAATATTATCAACAGTAGCACATCAGCTAGACATAGTTTCAACAAAAATAGATACAATACCTAAAGAAAATAATAATGTTATAAAAAATCCTTTTAAAAATGATAATTTAAGTTTTCCAAGTGAAATATCTAAACCTCATTTTCAAGTTAAAGATGCATTTGCAAATATTCAACTTCCACACAAAGATTATGATATAATAAAAAAAATATTAAATAAACTAGAAGAAACAAAACCTAGTACCAGTCAGAACTCTGACTCTACATGTAATATAAAATATTCAACAAGTTAACCCAATACAAGATTCTGAAGATAGTGATAGCAATGATAGTCAAAATGATGAAATTAATGAAGTAATAGAAAACATTGAAGATGAATTGCAAGATGATAATATTAATAGAATTAGAAAACCTTATAGATCAAAAAAATACTATAATAAACCCATATATGCACCTTATCAGAGAAAAAATTATTACCCAAAATTAACACCTCCAGACTTACAAATAGAAGAAAGATCGAAATTTCAAGCTAGTCAATATGATGGAAGAGCAGTTTATGATGATGGAAAATCAGAATATGAAAGATTAAGATTATTTCAAGAAATGGGAATGGCAAAAGTTGCTTATGAACAAGAAAGATACGATCAAAAAACAACTGCTGTAGCTTTTACTGTAGGATTTTCGGGACAATTAAAAAATTGGTGGGACAATTTAATAACTCAAGAAAACAAAAATGAAATATTAAATCATACTACTGAAGAAGATGAAAAAGATGTTAATGGTGATCTAGTAAAAGATGCTCAGGGAAATGTTAAAAAAAATTAAAGTATCAGATAGTGCTGATTTTTTACTTTATGCTTTAACAGTTCATTTCCTAGGAAATCCAACTACAGATAACAAAAGCTCTCAAGTATTTCTTACTAATTTAAGATGTCCAACTTTAACAGACTTTAGATGGTATAAAGGTATGTTTATAACATATGTATTAAAAAGAGAACACTGTAATCAACCATTTTGGAAAGAAAAATTTATTACAGGATTACCTACTTTATTTTCAAATAGAATATTCAATGCTATAAAAATAGCGACGGGGAAAAGAAGAAATAAATTTTTATGAATGGACTTATGGTCAATTAATTTCATTTATAAAAGCCGAGGGTTTAAAATTATGTCAAGAATTGAAATTACAAGCGAAATATGGTTTTGAAAGAAGAGAATTAGGATCATTTTGTGAAGCTTTTGGAATAACAGGAATAAAAGCACCTTCTAGTTATACTAAAATAATTACATATCCATATAAACCATATAAAAGAAGAAGTAAAAGATATCAACAGAATCAAAATCAAAATAAACAAAGACAAACTAGAGATTTTAAGAAAAAGAAATATAGAAAGAAGAAATTAGTTTGTTACAAATGTGGTAAACCAGGTCATATTGCAACTAATTGTAGAACTCAAAAAAGAATTAATGAAATTTTTGATAAAGATGAAGATAAAGATTTAAGAGATAAAATAATGAAAATAATGATTAATGAAGAAACAGAAGAAAGTGATTCGAATATTAATGAAATTTATTCAGATAGTGAAGAAGACTATTCAGATAGATCTTCACCATATCAATGTATTAATGTAATATCTAATGAAAAAAGTAATAAGGATATTTTATTTGAAATCATAAGTAAAATTGAAAATCCAGAAGAACAAAGACAATATTTACTAAGATTAAAAGATTTAATACTTAAAGAAGATAAAAAACCAAAATTCTTAGAACCATTCAGTATAAATAAATTATACACTAAATATTCGTCAAATATAAATATTCAAGGCATAATTCCTCAATAAATAACGAATTCAATTTCAAATCTAATTCAAGACAAAATTAAAGAACTAAAATTAGAAATACGCAAAATTTGAAACGACATTAGAGCATTACAATTAAATGAATTAGAAATACAAGCAAAAATGACAATAAATGAACAGAATCAGGATGACATTCCAAAAAATAGTAATAAAGGAAAAGGTGTTCAAATATATGATAAAACAAATGAAGAAGAATATCTAAATATAATTGAAAAAATCAATATAGAAAAATGGTATGTTTATGTCACTATAGGAATTCAAGATTATCATATAACTTGTATTGCTATGATAGATAGTGGAGCAGATCAGAGTTGTATAAAATCAGGAATAATACCCATTAAATATTGTTCAAAAACAAATCATAGATTACAAACGGCAAATGGAAGTCCGTTAAAAATTAAATATAAATTAGAAAATGGATTTATATGTAATAATAATTATTGTTTTAAACATTCATTTATTATAGTAGAAGATTTAACTCAAGATGTTATACCAGGAAATCCTTTTTTATATCAAATTACTCCATTTAAGAAGACAACAGAAGGATTAAGTCTAAATATAATGGGAAATAAAATATTATTTCAATTTATTACCCCAATAAGGCAAAAGGAATTGAATTTATTACAAACTAATAGTATATTTGACCAAATTAAACAAAAAGAAAATCAAATAAATTACATAAAAGAAGAAATTACATATCAACAAATAGAATTACAATTAAAACGGGAAGAAATAATTAAAAGAATTACAGAATTAGAATTAAAATTAAAAGAATCTATATGTCTCTACTACTTTCAACCTGCTTAACTTTAATTTTGCTTATTTAAGGTACTAATTTATATTTTATCATTTATTATTAAATTTATTAAATTATTAATCGGTCCTGCTTATTTTTGTATCAGAGCCTGCTTTGATACCGAAATAAGTAGGACCGATTAATAATTTAATAAATTTAATAATAATGATAAAATATAAATTAGTATCTTAAATAAGCAAAATTAAAGTTAAGCAGGTTGAAAGTAGTAGGGAAATAATAGAACTAGAGTGAATCCAAAATATTTAGAAATTTTATTCCTTTTTCCAAACGATGATGAATACATTGTCAGTCTCTCTTTTTTATAGAAAAGAGATACATTGAATTCCTAAACAATTTTGAAATCCGAATTTAAAATCCGAATCTACTTTATTTTGAATAGACTAGACAACTTTACTTTATCTTTGAATAGACTTGAAATTGGAATCTTCTTCTTTTGCTTTATGTCACCTCTTGCTTTACGTCTTTTTCTGTTTTTCTGCCTCTTTTGTGTGGTTCTTGATTGCCTCGGTCCGATATTGAAAATAATTCTTCTTGGTCTTGTCAACATAATAATTCCACCATGGTTGAAGACTGCTATCCTTTCCAGCTATCCCTGATATCACAGAATCTTGATATTTGTTGTCTTGATAAATTATCTGAGGATTTGAATTTCCGATCTCCCTTTGCTCCAATAATTTGATGATATTGGTAGATTTTGTCTTGAAATTTTGGAATTTTCTAGCTTTATGATCCATGTCCAATCTTTGATCAGTGAATGCCTATAAAAATTTATGAAAAATTTTAGTTTTTCCTTTTCCCTTTTTTTTATTTTTAATATTCAAAGGGATCCTGTGACATAGGTCCTCCGAAATAATCTTCTTGAATTGGGCTTTGTGTGGAATCTGAAGAAAATTGTGGTTGTGCTTGAGTTTGTTGCTTCATATTTTTGAATGCCAAATATTGTTGAAATTCTTCCCATGCAGCATTATTTTGTTCTTCTGTCCTTGGAATTGATGAACCAGGTTGAGATTTTGGGCTTTGTTTTATTGGGCTGGAATGTTGTTTATTGTTTACCCACGTCCTTTCTCCTGTTTGAAAATATTTTGCTACTGCTTGAGAATAACATATTGTTGGGACACATGTATCCCACCATTTTATTTTGAACTGTCTGACTAATAACATAGGCTTGGGCTTTGGTTGAGCTTGAATAACTTGAAATTGCCAACACCATATCCATGGAACTTTGAGCTCAGCATGGAATTGGACTTCTCTCATATATAATTGCATACTTGATTCTGAATTCCACTTCTTGAGTCCTTCTTTAGCTTTAGTTGGCAAAATACTCTCATTGGAACCATGAGTATCACACCAGTCATAAAACCAAAGTGGAAAATTTTTGTTGCAATGTATATTAAAAGTAAAAAATCATGAATGATCAAAGGCACGAAAATAAAATGCTTTTTTCCAAGCCTGTTTATAATCTTGGTAATTATATCCCTATGGATCATATGGCATAGAAAATGATTGAATATTATAAATATTTCCAAAATCAGTGGAATTTAAAACCTTTTTAATAATACATTTTGAATGAGTAACATATCCTGATTCATTTTTATTATGAACAATATCTGCTGAACCAGAATCTACTAATATATATTCATAAAAATTTTGAGTTTTTCTTGCATCATCAGAAAACCAAGATAATGATTGAGTAAAATATTTGGAATAGTAAGATTTTAAAATAGGAATTTTTGGTTTTTGAGTAAACTTTGTTAAAATTAAATATTCATATCCATCTTTTTCAACATATGAGGATCTTTGAATCTGAGCTGACGAAGATGCTTGAATATTTTGAGATGGGTAAGGTGTCATAGCTATTAGAGTGGTTAAAGGTGATGGAATTAATTGAGTCTTTACTGGTGGTTGAGTCTTATTAAATGGAGTTGAGATTACTTGAACATATGGCAGTGGAGGAAAATCCTCAAGTTCAACAAATCTATTACTAGTTTGAATATTTAGAGATTGAATTATCTGTTTTGAATCTGTTACCTTTGAAGCGTAATCTTCAGGACTTTGCATCTTTTGTATGTCTGGCTTCTTTGACATCTTGATTTCTACCTGTAAGAAATTCTCGAGTAAGAAAATCGGGTAATGAATTATTTTCTCACTTAATATATTCAATATCAAAATCAAATACAGATAAAATTCCTTGCCATCCAGCAAAGATTTGTTTTGAAACTAAATTTTGAATATCCTTTTGAAGAATATCTTTTGCTGATTTATAATCCACTCTTACCAAAAATTTTTTATTATATGAATCATCTTGAAATTTAGAAATGCATAATACCATTGAAAGTATTTCTTTCTTAACAGTTGAATAATTCTTTTGTGAACCTGTCCATACTTTTGAAATAAATCTTACTAATTCTATTTTGTTATTGAATTTTTGTTTTAGGATTCCTCTATAATCTATATCAGATGCATCAGTTTCAACTATCATAAAGGCTTCTGGATTTGGGATGCTTAAACAAGGTAATGATTTAATTTTCTCTTTAGCCTCTCTTACTATTTGAGTATGTTTATTAGTCTATGCTGGACGATCTTTTTGTAATCTTTGATATAAAGGTGCACAAATTATTCTTAATTTCGGAAAGAAATCTGCTACATAATTTAAACATCCTAAGAATCTTTGTAATTGATTTTTATCTTTGATTTCAGTAGGGAATTTATTTCCAAATTCTAATGCTCTATTAATGGGTTTAATAGTTCCTTTATATATATCATGACCTAAAAATCTAATTTGAGTCTGAAATAATTTCATCTTGATGCTGATATTACTAATCCATTTTGCTTTACTATTTTTGAAAAAATATATAAATGTCGAAAATGTTCATCAATAGATTTTGAATATACTAAAATATCATCAATATAAACTATCAAAAATGTATATGCTGAAAAGATATCATTCATTATATTTTGAAATTCAGAAGGAGCATTTTTTAATCCAAATGGCATTACATTCCATTCGTAGTGACCAAAAGGTACAGTGAATGCAGTTTTATACTTATCTTTCTCTGCTATTTGAATCTGCCAGTATCCCGATTTTAAATCAAATGTTGAATAAATTTTTGCATTAAATAATCTATTTAATAAATCTCTTTTATTAGGTATAGGGTATCTAATCCATTTTAATGGTTTATAATTTATCACTAAGGGACTCTTCTTTCCTTTTCTGCTTGATTATTAACATAAATGCAGGACAACTCCATTGAGATTTTGAAGATCGTATTAGCTTCTTTTCTAATAATAACTTTATTTCTTTCTTGCAATGTTCTAGTAACTCTGAATTCATTTGAATTGGTCTGGCTTTAGTTGGAATATTTTTCTCATTAAAATCTTTTTCATAGGGTAATTCTATTATATGAGTTTTTCTCGACCAAAATGCAGATGGATGATCAGCACATATTGTTTCTTTGAATTTTAATTCTAATTCTGTAATTTTTTAATTACTTTTTCCCTTTGTAATTGTACTTCTATTTGATTATATGTAATTGTTTCTTTTATTAAAAGAATTTGCTTTTCCTTTTGTTTAATTTGTTGAGATATACTACTGTTTTGTAATAAATTTAACTCCTTTTGCCTTACTGGTGTAATAAATTTAAAAATTATTTTATTTCCCATTATATTTAGACTTAATCCTTCTGTTATCTTCTTAAATGGAGTTATTTGATATAAAAAAGGATTTCCTAATATGACATCTTGAGTTAGATCATCTACAATAATAAATGAATGTTTAAAACAGTAATTATTGTTACATACAAATCCATTTGATAGCTTATTTTTTATTGTTAAAGGGCTTCCATTTGCAGTCAATAATCTATGATTTGTTTTTGAACAGTATTTAAGTGGTATTATTCCTGATTTTATACAACTTTGATCTGCTCCACTATCTATCATCGCAATACATGTTGTATTATATTCTTGAACTCCTATAGTAACAAAAACATACCATTTTTCTATATTAACTTTTTTAATTATATTTAAATATTCTTCTTGAGTTTTATTTTCAGTAATTTGAATACATTTTCCTCTGTTACTACTTTCTGGTATATCCTCTTGAATTTGATTTTTTAATATCATTTTTGCTTCTATTTCCAAATCTTTTAGCTGTAAAGTTTTTATATCATTTCATATTTCTCTTATTTCCATTTTTAATTCTTTAATCTCTTCTTGATTAGCTATTGTCTTTTGAGAATTTAATCCTGGAACACTCTGGGATGCATATTTGTTATATAGTTTATTTAAACTAAATAGTTTTGTAAATTCTAGTTTTTTTATCTTCTTGAAGTATTAAATCTTTTAGTCTTATTAAATATTCTCTTTGTTCTACTGGATCATTAATTTTATTTATAATTTCAAATTAAATATCTTTGTTATTTTTCTCTTCTGTTATTACATTAATACATTTACATGGCACGATGAATAATTTGAATATTCAACTTCACTTTCTGAGGTTATTTCATTAATATTTTGATCACTTTAATCCGATTCTTCATTAATCATTATTTTCATTAATTTATCTCGTAAATCTTTATCTTGTTCTTTGTCAAATATCTCATTAATTCTTCTTTGAGTTCTACAATTTGTTGCAATATGGCCTGGTTTGTGATAAGTTGGTTTTATACCAACTAATATGTGTTAAATCACTTAGCTTTTGTCTTGTGTTTTATGCAAATGTGTGATGTTTTGTGCAATTTTGTGCATTAAGGTGGTTTGCAAGTTGAAAGTGTTTAAATGGTGAAAAGGACCAAAAATGATGTTCAAATGAGTCAAGTGTGTATTTGAAGTCCAAGAACAAGGAAAGAATTGGAAAAGGATGGAAATGATGCTTTGAGAAAACCTAAACATGTTAATAGGCTTGAATTATTGTTTTGGGAAGATTTGTTGTGCATCTCCATTTGAGTGTAACTCTTTCAATACTAATCCAAATGACGCGATCTTGGATGTTTTGGAAAGATCTTGGCGTGTACTTCATTTACTATGTTTTAACTTTCTTCTAATTCTGTGTGCAAGTATGAGAAACGGGGGCTTCTTTCTAATTGCTACTTCAGGTTTTCATACTCGAGTTCATATTGCCACAGTTTGGTAGATTGCCTATCTCTTGCGCTACAGACCTCCAATTAAGCTGATTCTTGATCCAATGGAAAGCCAAGAGATAGTTCTAAAACTTCTATGTTTACCATCAAGTCTAACTCAGGAGTTAAGACACATGTGTTTGGCATGGAAGTTGGGTCTTGTGCTGGAATGAATACTTAGCCATACTAAAGTCTTGCAATTGCACACATGCACACTTTTGCACTATACTCTCGCACATTACTAGCACTACTAGCACTACACACGCACATTCTTGCACTAAACACTCGCACAAACCTCACAACACTCGCACACATGCACACAAGTATCCTCTCGCGCACACACATTGCGGCGAGCTCACCTCGCCGCAACACTCTCGCGCACATCACTCACACTTCGCCGCAAGATCATGCGGCGAAGTTGCACACACTCCATACGACGAGCTCAGCTCGTCGCATGCACCAAGCACACACCATACGGCGAGGTCACCTCGCCGCATGAATAACATACGCACAATACATACATTTGCACTTCACTCAACACTAATAGCACTTACACACACGACTCTTATCATGTTATTCACACATTTCACTCAATATTCATTTCATTCAACACTCACACAAACACATTTAGGCATTACTCACTCACAGCATGTTTAGTTCAAGAACCTCATAACATTCACACTTATTTTCTACCCAAACACACTACATTTGCATTCATGTCCAATACATCTCACGACATTCATCTTCAGCACACACTTCACTCAGCATTCATGTCCATTTTCATCACATCATCTTTTCACTCTTCAACATCATTCATTCATTCATTTTCTACACAAACACACACTTCACAACCTTCACTCACAATTTACATTTGCACCTCACATTCACACACACAAAGGGCCCACAAACACATAACACGGCGAGGTCTTGCCGCGAGACCTCGCCTACAAACACCACACACGGCGAGACCTCGCCGCGAGGTCTCGCCCACACACGCAGCAAACGGCGAGGTCTCGCCGCGAGCCCTCGCCTATGAATTCACCTTGGAGGTTGTCTTTTTGGCAATTGTAAAATTGGCTAAGTGTTGGCTACCTTCTTGGTTGCAGCAGGTGGACGAAGGCGTGGGAGCTGTTGGCCTAAAGGGGCGGAGAGACTGAGTTCAGGAGGGGATGTTGAAGATTGGAAGCCCGAAGGCGTGTTTTGCTCCGCTTATGAAGGCGTGATGACTGCTGGATGAAAAGAGGCTCAAGCGTGGACTGGAAGCGTGATTCCTTGTGGCTCAAAAGCGCTGGAGCTGAGCTGAAGGCGCGATGCTCTTGGCTTGAAGGCGCTGGGACAGACTTGAAGGCTACTACTTGGAATGTCATTTGTGCTGATTTTGTCATTCCATACGAGGGTACTTTTGTAATAATCTAGTTATTTTACGGTTGCGTATTAGTTACATTCTCATGATTTTCTATATAAAGGGGATGTAGCTAACATGTAAAAAGAAGGAGATAGTTAACAGATTTTTGAACTAGAGAGAGAAAGTTTCTCTCTCTAACTTTCTCTCTCTAGGATTTTCTCTCTCTAGATTTTCTTCTCCGATTTCATTTCCGGTCGTGAATGTGTACCAGAAATTACATATTGAACTCAATCGAAGGAGCATTTGACATTCCTCTACACTTTAATCGATGAAATCTTTCAATTTGATGGAATTTAATTGCTTAGTGCTGGAATTTGATGAATATGAGTTGAATATGGAATTTTCTGGCTAATTGTGTGATATCTTAGGGTTCTAAACGGATGAATACATGATTTAGAAGATTTGATTGCTATGTAATTGACGTAATTGATAAAGAATGAAATCGCATTTGAATTTATCACTAGAAATCTGTTGAATTTCATATCTCTGCACTAATTTTGAATGGATCAAGCTTCGATTGTTGTTGCCATGCTGAGTTGAGGATTGATTCACCAACGTTAGTGAAGATACATGAAATGAGAACTAAAGTGTGATTGTCTGAGTCTTTACACTTGCTTTCTATGATTATTTCATTTCTGAGATTCAGGCCTCGCCATGGGAAGCTTTGATGAATTGAAACATCATAGGAAGTTTTGATGAATTGAAACATTAGGAAAAGTGTTAAAGAAGCTCTCCGTGTTAATTAACGAAGACATTCAAGCTTAGGTCGGGCCTCGCCATGGGATTTCCTAGGGTTTGCATGTTAGAGTAGTTAGCTTGGAGAGTTGAGACGTTGCGGAGTGAATTCCACCATTCTCGGGCCTCGCCACAGGAGAGAATGGCGTTAGAAAGTACAGAAAGTGGTGTGGTCGTCATGCTAACCACAACTTGAGCTTCTAGGCAACTTAGGTCTCCTTGAGAATTGCTAGTTCGTCAATTGCATAGTATTGATCAGCTAGGTTTGAGTTCATCCTGCACACGAACTCTAGGATATCTTGTTATTCTTGATTGTTATTACTTCATAGTTCTCAGTTCTGTTTACTTTTGAGTTGATACCCCATTCTATTTGTTGTGATTTGCTACCGAGACAATACTTAGAACAATTTCTGAATTCAAGAATCCATCCCCTTCCCTGTGGATACGATACCCTACTTATTGCTACTACACTAGTTTAGGGATTAAAATTGCAAGTACGCGACATGCTTGTCAATTTTTGGCGCCGTTGCCGGGGAAGGAAAGGTTTATTGAGTTCTGATTTGCTCTATTTTCTTTTGTTTTGTGTAGATTAGTAGTTCTAATATGTTTTATTGTGGTAGCTTTTGTTGTTTTCTTTGTTTTTGTGTTTTGTTTTTGCTACTTTGGTTTACTTTGGTTTGCTTATGGTAAGTGGAACTCGATTGAAAGAGAAAATTGCACACCACAAGTACCCAAGCATGTCTAGCTGATATGGGGACTCTTTTGGTTCTTATCAGTTCACACAGCCAACACCTAGGAGATTTGGGGACTTCTCTCCACCACCATATGAAGAGCAATGGCAAAATCAAGCACAAAGCAACAACTCATATCATATTGGAACACAAGGACTCTCTGTGGAGTACATGTTTTCTCAACTTCTGGAAAAATTTGACAGAGGCTTACAAAAGGGAGAGCAATGGTATAACCAACAACAAGGCAAAGAGTGTTATCTCATAGAAGAGGAAAAAATGGAAGACATGTTGTCTCAAGTTTTGGAGAGACTTGATGCATGTGCATTTTGTGAAACACGGTTGACTCAAATGGAAGAGGCGGTTCAAAGGCAACAAGAGAGACTTGATCGAATCAATGTGTTAATCAGCAACATATGGGAACAAATTGAGACACCAGTTCTAGATGCCCAATATAACTCAGAAGGTACTTTTCTTTTCACTAAAACACCAACTCCTGAGGACAATCATTTTGATATGCATGCTAATGTTGATTGTGGCTTTAAGTGTCCAAGGAAGGAGGAGTCTACACGTTTTGGGGATAGTGTACATGAGTGCTATGTTGTTGATTCTTTTGTGCATGAATATTTGAACTTCTATGATAAGGATGATTCTTTTGTGGGTGAACAAAGTGAACTACCAATTCAATATGCACAACACTATCCACACACACCTCTAATTGCTAGAATACCAACTCCTGAGGAATATCATTTTGAAATACAATCTAATGATGAATGGGATAAAACGAATCCGAGGGAGGTGGAGTTCACAAATACTGAGGGTGTCTTACAAAAATGCATTGTTGATGAACCTTTGTTTCATGGGTCAATTTTCAGTTGTTCTATTGATGATGATGCCTCCTTTGATGAACTTGATACTGTGGAATTTATGGGGAGTGTGTCTAATGCTGAGTCTTGCATTAATTTTACAGAGTTTCATGAGTCAAATGATGTTGATAGCCATTCATTAGATGTTTCTCCTCTTGATAGCTTTGTGAAGTGTACAGAGACACTTCGTGATTATCATTGTGATATCATGAATGAGGTTAATGTTGTAATGACTAATGAGAATGTCAACTCAATGCTTAAAACTCTTGTTGAGGCACCAATTCTTGAAATGGTGAATGAATTTACATGTCTAAATGGTGATTCCCAAGAAGTGCCAAGTGAGATACTCTTGTTAATTGATGATAATGCTTGTTGTGTTGTTGAGAAAGAAAAGATTCAAGAATTTCCCCATGTTAGTCTAGATGATGAAGATATGAGAATTTATAACGAAATTGCTAACATGGTGGAAAATTGCTTTGTAGATGAATCCATTTTTGAACTTACTGGTGGTTTTGAACTTACTGACGAATGTGTTGAGACCATGGATGTATAAGCCTTGGTTGAGCCTTGCAGAGTTAAGAAATGTAGTGTGGTGGGAGAAGTAACTGAGATGACTCCAATGGTAGAGCTTATTATTGTGGAGGAAGTGACAGAGCTACCTTCAACTTCAATGGTGGAAGAGGTAAAGGAGGTGCCTACAATGGGGGAGCCTTAGTGGTTCAAAGTAGAATTTGTAGAGGTTGCTCCCCATGTGCACGAGCTTAAGCATCTTCTTGTAACTATTCTACAAGTGCCTTACAGGAGGAGGAACAAGAGTGATTATGAAATATCATTTTTCTGGTACAGAGAGGGTTATTCCGAATCATGAAAAAGAACGTTTCATGAATAAAGTCTAGCTGAAGACTAATTAAATCCAGAACTACTTCTTTCTTATTTTACAGTCAATAAAGTATTTTGGTTAAGTTTATGTTTCTTGCATTTTGCTTATACTCACCAAGGCTACTTATGTTGTAGGAGCTTGTACATGAAGGGAATTGCAAGGGAAACAAGCCATGCACACATGAGGCTAAGTGTAGGGGAGTGGTACCATGGACCACTCCCATACTGCACACAACCTTTTTATTTTACATATCAAGCATGAAGTGTGCATGTGCCATTAGTGTTACTAATTTTATATATTTTACACCACTTTGATTCCAAATCATGGTGCGACACTCTTCTTGCATGCTAGTTCTATGTCATGTTTACCTTGCATCAACATGTAGTGGGTTTGAGTGAGTGATTTCTAATAAGTTTGATTCACCATGTGCAGGAAATTTTTGATACAAGAAGGAACTATGAACATGGACACTTCACCAAGCAAACATTGGAATTCATGACTTATCAATACCAGGGAGCTCCTAAACTTATCTTTACTTTACATTGAGGACAATGTAAGTTTTAAGTGTGGGGGAGGGAATGTTTGCTATGGTTTGTGTTTCTTGGACTTTATATGCTTACTTTCTGTCATTAAATTTTTTGTGCTAGGTGATGCAATTTTTAGTGTAGATGTGTGTTGTTTTGAGATTTTTGCATGATATATCTCGTATATGTGTGTTTTTCATGTTTTGTGCAAAGTTTAAGTTTTTGTGACATTTGACATTTTGAAATTTTTTGTGAATTTTTTGGTGAAATTTTGAATTTTTTGTGAATAAGTGATGGTGTTGAACATAAGTGGTGCGTAGTTGACATTTTTGTGAAAGAACTTGTCTATCCATGGAAAGTGCATTAGCACTAGAGTTGGATGTGTGTTTTAAACTTGAATAAAAATGCTTAGTGGTAAGGATAGTTTAATGTTAAGTGGTAGGAGTTAAAACATAGTGGGAAAGTTTGAAATTTAACATAGTTGTTTTCAAGCACAAAATGGATTACATACAGGGATTGTTTCACTTATGTGAAGAGGTAAGAAATAGAGAATTTCTGAAAATTTTCTTGAATTGAGTAATCCTTGGAAACTTGTTATGACATTTAGGCACCAGGGGAAATGATTTGGGAAAAAAGGCAAGTTATGCCAATGTGAAATGTATTGAATGTTAAGTGCATGGACAATGTTCCAAAAGCACACATGTTATGAACCACTCCTCTGCGGGACTGCTCTATCACACTAAGTGTGCATTTTAAGAGAATAATCCGCATGAGTGGGGATGGAATTCAAAAGCCATAAAACCCGAGGCATTAATTGGAAAGGCCAAGGAGTACTCCAGTGTAATAATGTCATGTGCGAAACTAAGGTAAAGCACTAAAGGATGACAACCTGGGGGAAAGAGTGGTAAGAAACGAGGGCAACCAATGATCCTTAAAATGGTGCATTTATATCTATACATTGTTTACAAGTTGAGGACTTGTAAAGGAGTAATAACAAAATCTTTGCATTCTCTACTATTTCTTTGATCATAAGTGAGACTTGATTTGTATGTAAACCTTTGCACACCACTCACACATCTATGTTAGAGCTTCAAATGAGTACAACTTGGTTTTGATGATTGCCATGAAGAATTGAGCACATCCTCACCAATAGAGTTTAATTGGTTCAACTAAGAAATGTGCACATCCAATAAAAGTGTGAAATGTTCTTGAAGTGGATAGGTAGGTTTTTCTACAAGGGAGTTCACTACGTAGCGTTGTGTGTAAGTGTTGGGTATTGTTGTCACCGTGCAGGAGTTGTGCAAGTGTATTGTGGTGTAAGTGCAGTGTTGTGTCTTTGCTTGAGGGCAAGCAAAGGTTCAAGTGTGGGGGAATTTGATAAGTTGGTTTTATACCAACTTATATGTGTTAAATCACTTAGCTTTTGTCTTGTGTTTTATGCAAATGTGTGATGTTTTGTGCAATTTTGTGCATTAAGGTGGTTTGCAAGTTGAATGTGTTTAAATGGTGAAAAAGACCAAAAATGATGTTCAAATGAGTCAAGTGTGTATTTGAAGTCCAAGAACAAGGAAAGAATTGGAAAAGGATGGAAATGATGCTTTGAGAAAACCTAAACATGTTAATAGGCTTGAATTAGGGTTTTGGGCAGATTTGTTGTGCAACTTCATTTGAGTGTAACTCTTTCAATACTAATCCAAATGACGAGATCTTGGATGTTCTGGAAAGATCTTGGAGTGGACGTCATTTACTATGTTTTAACTGTCTTCTAATTCTGTGTGCAAGTATGAGAAACGGGGGATTCTTTCCAATTGCTACTTCAGGTTTTCATACTCGAGTTCATATTGCCACAGTTTGGTAGATTGTCTATATCTTGAGCTACAAACCTCCGATTAAGCTGCTTCTTGATCCAATGGAAATCCAAGAGATAGTTATAAAATGTCTATGTTTACGATCAAGTCTACTTCAGGAGTTAAGACAAATGTTTTTGGCATGGAAGTTGGGTCTTGTGCTGGAATGAATACTTAGCCATACTAAAGTCTTGCAATTGCACACATGCACACTTTTGCACTATATTCTCCACATTACTAGCACTACTAGCACTACACAAGCACACTCTTGCACTATACACTCGCACAAACCTCACAACACTCGCACACATGCACACAAGTATCCTCTTGCGCACAAACATTGCGGCGAGCTCACCTCGCCGAAACACTCTCGCGCACATTGATCTTGCGGCGAAGTTGCACACACTCCATGTGACGAGCTCAGCTCGTCGCATGCACCAAGCTCACACATTGTGCGGCGAGGTCACCTCGCCGCACAAGCACTTACGCACACACCATGCGGCGAGGTCACCTCGCCGCATGAATAACATACGCACAACACATACATTTGCACTTCACTCAACACTTATAGCACTTACACACACGACTCTTATCATGTTATTCACACATTTCACTCAATATTCATTTCATTCAACTCTCACACAAACAAATTTAGGCATTACTCACTCACAGCATGTTTAGTTCAAGAACCTCATAACATTCACACTTATTTTCTACCCAAGCACACTACATTTGCATTCATGTCAAATACATCTCACGACATTCATCTTCAGCACACACTTCACTCAGCATTCATGTCCATTTTCATCACATCATCTTTTCACTCTTCAACATCATTCATTCATTCATTTTCTACACAAACACACACTTCACAACCTTCACTCACAATTTACATTTGCACCTCACATTCACACACACAAAGGGCGAGACCTCGCCGCGAGGTCTCGCCCACAAACACCACACACGGCGAGACCTTGCCGCGAGGTCTCGCCCACACACGCAGCAAACGGCGAGGTCTCACCGGGAGACCTCGCCTACGAATTCACCTTGGAGGTTGTCTTTTTGGCAATTGTAAAATTGGCTAAGTGTTGGCTACCTTCTTGGTTGTAGCAGGTGGACGAAGGCGTGGGAGCTGTTGGCCTAAAGGCGCGGGGAAACTGAGTTCAGGAGGGGATGTTGAAGATTGGAAGCCCGAAGGCGTGTTTTGCTCCGCTTATGAAGGCGTGATGACTGCTGGATGAGAAGAGGCTCAAGCGTGGACTGGAAGCGTGATTCCTTGTGGCTCAAAAGCGCTAGAGCTGAGCTGAAGGCGCGATGCTCTTGGCTTGAAGGTGCTGGGACAGACTTGAAGGCTACTACTTTGAATGTCATTTGTGCTGATTTTGTCATTCCATACGAGGGTACTTTTGTAATAATCTAGTTATTTTACGGTTGCGTGTTAGTTACATTCTCATGATTTTCTATATAAAGGGGATGTAGCTAACATGTAAAAAGAAGGAAATAATTAACAGATTTTTGAACTAGAGAGAGAAAGTCTATCTCTCTAACTTTCTCTCTCTAGGATTTTCTCTCTCTAGATTTTCTTCTCCGATTTCATTTCCGATCGTCATTGTGTACCGGAGATTACATATTGAACTAATTGAAGGAGCATTTGACATTCCTCTACACTTTAATCGGTGAAATCTTTCAATTTGATGGAATTTAATTACTTAGTGCTGGAATTTGATGAATATGAGTTGAATATGGAATTTTCTGTCTAATTGTGTGATATCTTAGGGTTCTAAATGGATGAATACATGATTTAGAAGATTTGATGCTATGTGATTGACGTAATTGATAAAGAATGAAATCGTATTTGAATATATCACTAGAAATCTATTGAATTTCATATCTCTGCACTAATTTTGAATGGATCAAGCTTCGATTGTGGTCGCCATGCTGAGTTGAGGATTGATTCACCAACGTTAGTGAAGATACATGAAATTAGAACTAAAGTGTGATTGTCTGAGTCTTTACACTTGCTTTCTATGATTATTTCATTTCTGAGATTCAGGCCTCGCCATGGGAAGCTTTGATGAATTGAAACATAATAGGAAGTTTTGATGAATTGAAACATTAGGAAAAGTGTTAAAGAAGCTCTCCGTGTTAATTAACGAAGACATTCAAGCTTAGGTCGGGCCTCGCCATGGGATTTCCTAGGGTTTGCATGTTAGAGTAGTTAGCTTGGAGAGTTGAGACGTTGCAGAGTGAATTCTACCATTCTCGGGCCTCGCCACAGGAGAGAATGGCATTAGGAAGTACAGGGAGTGGTGTGGTCGCCATGCTAACCACAACTTGAGCTTCTAGGCAACTTAGGTCTCCTTGAGAATTGCTCGTTCGTCAATTGCATAGTATTGATCAGCTAGGTTTGAGTTCATCCTGCACACGAACCCTAGGATATCTTGTTATTCTTGATTGTTATTACTTCATAGATCTCTGTTCTTGTTTACTTTTGAGTTGATACCACATTCTATTTGTTGTGATTTGCTACCGAGACAATACTTAGAACAATTTCTGAATTCAAGAATCCATCCTCTTCCCTGTGGATACGATACCCTACTCATTGTTACTACACTAGTTTAGGGATTAAAATTGAAGAGTACGCGACATACCTGTCAGTTTGCCACATTTTTAACAAACAAGTTTCTTCTTTCTATATATTTTTTTTCTAAAATCTCTATTTTGTCTATTTTGCCTATTCTGTCTATTCTCATTTTGATTTTGATTTTGACTTGATTGAAATCGTCTAGATCTTCTATAAGTTCTATATTGTTTTGAATAAGTTATTCTCTTATTATTTTGAGAAGGTGCTCTTATTCCTTTAATACCAAAAGCGTCACAAAATGAACCTAATTCTCTTCTTTCCGAACCATATTTTGCTTGTAAATTTAACTCTTGACATAATTTTAATCCCTCTACTTTTATTAATGAAATTAAATGACCATAAGTCCATTCATAAAAATTTATTTCTTCTTTACCTGTTGATGTTTTTATAGCATTAAATATTTTTTGATAAAATAAATTTGGTAAACCTGTAGTAAATTTTTATTTCCAAAATGGCTATAAACAATCTTGTCTTTTATATAAATATGTTAAAAACATATCTTTATACCATCTAAAATCTGTTAATGTTGGAAATCTTAAATTCGTTAAAAATATTTCAGAACTTTTAGTTTCTTGAGAAGGATTTCCTACAAAATGAACCGTCATTACGTATATTAAAAAGTCTGCACAATCTGATACTTTTATTTATAGTATTTCCTTGCTCATCTTTTACTACTTGCCAATTTACATCTAATTCGTCTTCTTCAATAGTATGATTTAATACCTCTTTTTTATCTTTTTCAGTTATTAAATTGTCCCACTAATTTTTTAGTTGTCTTGTAAATCCCGCTAGAAATCCTGCAGCAATAGATTGTTGATCAAATCTTTGTTGTTTATATGCAGATTTTGCCATTCCCATTTCTTGAAGTAATCTTAATATTTCATATTCTGATTTTCTATCTATATTCCATTCATAAATTGCTCTTCCATCATATTGATTAGCTTGAAATTTTGCTCTTTCTTCCATTTGTAAATCTGGTGGTGTTAATTGTGGATAATAATTTTTTCTTTCATATAGCGCATAAGTTGTTGTATTATTATAATATTTTCTTGACTTATATGGTTTTTTAATTCTATTAATTTCATCAAATTCATTTTCAATTTGTTCTATTTTTTCATAAACATCTTCACTTTGACTATCATCTTCACTATTTTCTTGTTCTATTGGATTTGTTTGTTGAATATTTTGAATTTGACTAGTACTAGGTTTAGTTTCTTCTAATTTGTTTAATATTTTTTGAAGAGTAACTTGTTCATGATTTGGAAGTTGAATATTTTTAAATACATCTTTTACTTGAAAATGAGGCTTAGATATTTCATTTGGGAATCTTAAATTTTCACTTTTAAAAGGATTTTTTATAACTGAATCTTTTTCTCTTAATTTTTCTTTTGGTATAGTGTCTAATTTTGTCGATACCAAATCTACTTGATGTGCTATTGTTGATAATATTTGATTAGAAAAATTTAACTGTTGATTAACTTTTTTAATATCTTCAATTTCTATTGGACCTTTTTCTGTTCTTCCTTCTCTAAATGGTGTTGCCATTATTTCTCCCAAAGTAGTTTGAATTTTTATATTTAATAAAGGTGGATGTACTGAACTTAATATTTCTCCTCCCATAATATGCCATTTTTTATATAAAGATGTTTGAACATTTATACTATCAATTGAATGAATTAATATTTCCTAGTTTTTGATTTTCAAATTCTAACCATGAAAAGAAAGGAAAATTAAACTTTCTTTGCAATAATTCTTCTTTTCATTTATTATTTAATATATCTTGAAATTCTTTATCTAATTTATTGTACCAATTTCTTTTCTGTATATTCTTTTCATCATTGAATTCTTCATTTAAATATTCATAATTAGGTATAAATTCTTTATTAATTACATTTATTGAATCTCTATTAATACTATTGATAGACTCAGGTTTCATTTCTGAAAATGTTGGAGATGAATTAGAATTAATAATTTCAGGTAAAGGTGCTTTGTAATGAATTCTTTGACTTCTTGAAATAGGTATTGAATAAATTTCTGGATTATTTTCTAAATTCGTATGTTGACTATATGTTCTTCTTAAATTAGGAATTTCTGAAGTTGAATGTCTTCCTAATTGTTTTTGACTTTTATCAGCTCCATATTTATTAGATCTTATTTCATCAAAATATATTAGTAAACTACCATCATCTTGTTTAACTATTTTTGAAGCATTTGTTTGCTACATATTTCTTGATTGAATCTGAGAAATTACTGTAAATGTTCGTAGAATTGTGATTTCATTCCACTTCAATGTTTTTGGAATATACACAGCAGATTTTGTTGAATCATCTTCAAAAATTAATGTTTCATAAGTATTAGTTTGTTCTAGTTTTAATCTAGGATCTATTATAGTTTTTAATAGTTTATAACATACCTTGTTTAGAAATAAATCACTATCAGCCATTTGGTATCAACAAAATTAGACACTATACCGAAAGAAAATTAAGAGAGAACGATTCAGTTATAAAAAAATCCTTTTAAAAGTGAAAATTTAATATTCCCAAATGAAATATCTAAGCCTCATTTTCAAGTAAAAGATGTATTTAAAAATATTCAACTTCCAAATCATGAACAAGATACTCTTCAAAAAATATTGTATAAATTTAAATTATTTACTTATTGTATAAATTTCTTAAATAGGTAAATTAATAATTTATTAGAAATTCATCCTGATAAGTAAAATTGTATAAACTTAAATTGACAAAATAGAAAGATAAGTAAATTAATAATTTATTAGAAATTCATCCTGATAAGTAAAATTGTATAAATTTAAATTGTATAAATTTAAACAAAGTAAATATTGGCCTAAGTATTCACACATTTATAAATTGTATAAGAAAATATTTAGAAACTATAAATACACATTTATAAACTTAAGTTTGAAAGATGTATTTAAATTTTGTTTAAACTAAATCCTTGCTGTTTAAACTAAATTTTTTCAAATTTTGGAATAAATCTATTATAGTCCTAATATTTTTTCGTATAAATGTACTATAGTCCTAATACACTTTCAAATATGAAGCAACAAACTCAAGCACAACCACAACATGTTACATATAAATCTTACTATTTTTTCAAGATGAATAGTAAAATATTCAAGAAATGGGAATGGCAAAAGTTTCTAAATATTTTTTCAATGGAGTTGTCCTGCATTTTATATTAATAATGAAGCAGAAAAGGAAAGAGAAGTCCCTAGATTAGTGATAAATTATCAACCATTAAATAAAGCATTAAAATGGATTAGATACCCTATACCCAATAAAAGAGATTTATTAATTAGATTATTTAATGCAAAAATTTATTCAAAATTTGATTTAAAATCAGGATACTGGAAAATTCAATTAGTAGAGAAAGATAAGTATAAAACTGCATTCACTGTACCTTTTGGTCACTACGAATGGAATTAATGCCATTTGGATTAAGAAATGCTCATTCTGAATTTCAAAATATAATGAATGATATCTTTTCAGCATATACATTTATGATAGTTTATATTGATGATATTTTAGTATATTCAAAATCTATTGATGAACATTTTCGACATTTACATATTTTTTCAAAAATAGTAAAGCAAAATGGATTAGTAATATCAGCATCAAAGATGAAATTATTTCAGACTCAAATTAGATTTTTAGGTCATGATATATATAAAGGAACTATTAAACCCATTAATAGAGCATTAGAATTTGGAAATAAATTCCCTGATGAAATCAAAGATAAAAATTAATTACAAAGATTCTTAGTACGTTTAAATTATGTAGCAGATTTCTTTCCGAAATTAAGAATAATTTGTGCACCTTTATATCAAAGATTATAAAAAGATCCTCCAGCATGGACTAATAAACATACTCAAATAGTAAGAGAGGCTAAAGAGAAAATTAAATCATTACCTTGTTTAGGCATCCCAAATCCAGAAGCCTTTATGATAGTTGAAACTGATGCATCTGATATAGGTTATGGAGGAATCCTAAAGCAAAAATTCAATAATAAAATAGAATTAGTAAGATTTATTTCAAAAGTATAGACAGGTTCACAAAAGAATTATTCAACTGTTAAGAAAGAAATACTTTCAATAGTATTATGCATTCTAAATTTCAAGATGATTTATATAATAAATTTTTTTGGTAAGAGTGGATTGTAAATCAGCAAAAGATATTCTTCAAAAGGATATTCAAAATTTAGTTTCAAAACAAATCTTTGCTGGATGGCAAGGAATTTTATCTGTATTTGATTTTGATATTGAATATATTAAGGGATAAAATAATTCATTACCCGATTTTCTTACTCGAGAATTTCTTACAGGTAGAAATCAAGATGTCAAAGAAGCCAGACATACAAAAGATGCAAAGTCCTGAAGATTACGCTTCAAAGGTAATAGATTCAAAACTGATAATTCAATCTCCAAATATTCAAACTAGTAATAGATTTGTTGAACTTGAGGATTTTCCTCCACTGCCATATGTTCAAGTAATCTCAACTCCATTCAATAAGACTCAACCTCCAGTAAAGACTCAATTAATTCCATCACCTTTAACCACTCCAATAGTTATGACACCTTACTCATCTCAAAATATTCAAGCATCTTCGTCAACTCAGATTCAAAGATCCCCATATGTTGAAAAAGCTCGATATGAATATTTAATTTTAACAAAGTTTACTCAAAAACCAGAAATTCCTATTTTAAAATCTTACTATTCCAAATATTTTACTCAATCATTATCTTGGTTTTCTGATGATGTAAGCAAAACTCAAAATTTTTATGAATATATATTAGTAGATTCTGGTTCAGCAGATATTGTTCATAATAAAAATGAATCAAGATATGTTACTCATTCAAAATGTATTATTAAAAAGGTTTTAAATTCCACTGATTTTGGAAATATTTATAATATTTAATCATTTTCTATGCCATATGATCCACAGGGATATAATTACCAAGATTATAAACATGCTTGGAAAAAAAGCATTTTATTTTCGTGCCTTTGATCATTCATTGTTTTTCACTTTTAATAAACATTGCAACAACAATTTTCCACTTTGGTTTTATGACTGGTGGGATACTCATGGTTCCAATGAGAGTATTTTGCCAACTAAAGCTAAAGAAGGACTCAAGAAGTGGAATTTAGAATCAAGTATGCAATTATATATGAGAGAAGTCCAATTCCATGCTGAGCTCAAAGTTCCATGGATATGGTGTTGGCAATTTCAAGTTATTCAAGCTCAACCAAAGCCCAAGCCTTTGTCATTAGTCAGACAGTTCAAAATAAAATGGGGGGATACATGTGACCCAACAATATGTTGTTCTCAAGCAGTAGCAAAATATTTTCAAACAGGAGAAAGGACGTGGGTAAACAATAAACAACATTGCAGCCCAATAAAACAAAGCCCAAAATCTCAACTTGGTTCATCAATTCCAAGGACAGAATATTTGTTTTCCTTACTTATCTATCTTACTTTATCTTTATTTTAGAAGGTATTATTAATTTACTTTAATTTATTTTGCATATAAACGGTCCTGCTTATTTTGGTATCAGAGCCATTAAACTCTCAATCTCTTGTAAAATATTTAAATTCTAAATTTAAAGTTTGCTTTAGTTCTTAATTAACCTTATAGAACGAAGATCTGTACGGTTTGGTAAGCGGTCGAGTAGCCTTGTGAAATCCGTTGGTAACCTAGTTCGTGGTCATCTTAAGGTGTTCTCGGTTAGGCACTCCTGTGTTCCCCATACACTCTGCATTCTATAGGTTGCATTAAGCAACTCAGGTACGTTTTAAGTTATGAATTTAAGTAATTTTAAGAAATTATTTAGTATTGACAATAATACTAATTTAGTAGATTCAGAAAATTTTAATCAAAGTCATGATATACAATTTGATATTAATTCAAAAACATTAAGTTCAGTTTATCATATTGGTAATTTAAGTTTCAATAATGCATATTCAGTTAAGATTCATGAACAAGATTTAACTTTCAGTGAAACATCAAAAATTATAAGATTGATGTTTAGCACCGCCATAGAAAGATATAAAACTCAAGGATTTAAGTATATTCATTAAGGATTAATAAAAGTTGTAGTAACACCAATGCATAGAATAGGTATTAATAATCCTATATTTATCGCTTTAAGAGATAAACGATTAATAGATTATCAAGATTCAATACTTGCTTTAATTCAAACTAATATATGTGATGGTTCAATATCCTTTAATTGTGTACCTAATTTCTTAGCTAGTTTACATGATATATTAATTCTTGATTCATTAGTTATGGATATTCAAATAGATGAGCATAAGATTGATCTAAGAAGTCGTAGTTTTGTAATTTTGTATAAGGTATGTTTTAAGTTGTTAAAGACTATGATAGATCCGAGATTAAAAATTGAACAAACTAATAAAGATGAAACATTAATTTTTGAAGAAAACTCTACAAAATCATAAGTATATATTCCAAAAACATTAAAGTGGGATGAAATCACTATTCCACAAACTTTCACAGTAGTTCCTCAAATTCAAAACAGAAAGATGCAATAAAGTAATACTACAAAAATGGTTAAACAAGATGATGGTAGTATAATTATACATTTCGATGATATAAGATCTAATAAATATGGAGCTAATAAAAATATAATATAATCAGCAAGACACTCAACTTCAGACATTCCAAATCTTCGAAGAACTTTCAGTCAAAATACAAACTTTGAAAATAATCCAGAGATTTATTCAATACCTATTTCAGGAAGTCAAAGAATTCATTATAAATCTCCATTACCTGAAATAATAGATAACAATTCATTAAGAAATTCACCAACATATTCTGAAATGAAACCCGAGTCTATTAATGTTATTAATAAAGAATTCAAACCTAATTTTGATTATTTAGACGAAATATTCAATGATGAAGAAAATAATGAAAAAAGAAATTGGTATAATTCTTTGAATATAACATTTCAAAATAATCTCTAGAATCAATGGAAAAAAGAATTATATAAAAGGCAATTTAATTTTCCATTTTTCTCTTTGTTAGAATATATTACTCAAAAAGCAAAAATAACAGATATATATTCTACATCATCAATAAATGTACAAACATCATTATATAAAAAATGGAATATAGTAGGAGGAGAAGTACTTAGTTCGGTACATCCACCTTTATTAAACCTGAAAATTAAAACAAATTCAGGAGAAGCTAGAACAGAAAAAGGTCCAGCAGAAGTTGATGATATTAAAAAGATTAATCAACAATTAAATTATTCAAATCAAATATTATCAACAGTAGCACATCAGCTAGACATAGTTTCAACAAAAATAGATACAATACCTAAAGAAAATAATAATGTTATAAAAAATCCTTTTAAAAATGATAATTTAAGTTTTCCAAGTGAAATATCTAAACCTCATTTTCAAGTTAAAGATGCATTTCCAAATATTCAACTTCCACACAAAGATCATGATATATTAAAAAAAATATTAAATAAACTAGAAGAAACAAAACCTAGTACTAGTCAGAACTCTGACTCTACAGGTAATATACAAAATATTCAACAAGTTAACCCAATACAAGATTCTGAAGATAGTGATAGCAATGATAGTCAAAATGATGAAATTAATGAAGTAATAGAAAAAATTGAATATGAGTTGCAAGATGATAATATTAATAGAATTAGAAAACCTTATAGATAAAAAAAATACTATAATAAACCCACATATGCACCTTATCAGAGAAAAAATTATTACCCAAAATTAACACCTCCAGACTTACAAATAAAAGAAAGATCGAAATTTCAAGCTAGTCAATACGATGGAAGAGCAGTTTATGAATGGAATATTGATGGAAAATCAGAATATGAAATATTAAGATTATTTCAAGAAATGGGAATGGCAAAAGTTGCTTATAGACAAGAAAGATACGATCAAAAAACAACTGCTATAGCTTTTACTGCAGGATTTTCGGGACAATTAAAAAATTGGTGGGACAATTTAATAACTCAAGAAAACAAAAATGAAATATTTAATCATACTACTGAAGAAGATGAAAAAGATGTTAAGGGTGATATAGTAAAAGATGCTCAGGGAAATATTAAAAAAAATTAAAGTATCAGATAGTGCTAATTTTTTACTTTATGCTTTAACAGTTCATTTCCTAGGAAATCCAACTATAGATAACAAAAGCTCTCAAGTATTTCTTACTAATTTAAGATGTCCAACTTTAACAGACTTTAGATGGTATAAAGGTATGTTTATAACATATGTATTAAAAAGAGAAGACTGTAATCAACCATTTTGGAAAGAAAAATTTATTACAGGATTACCTACTTTATTTTCACACAGAATATTCAATGCTATAAAAATAGCGACGGGAAAAAAAGAAATAAAATTTTATGAATGGACTTATGGTCAATTAATTTCATTTATAAAAGCCGAGGGTTTAAAATTATGTCAAGAATTGAAATTACAAGCGAAATATGGTTATGAAAGAAGAGAATTAGGATCAGTTTGTGAAGCTTTTGGAATAACAGGAATAAAAGCACCTTCTAGTTATACAAAAAGAATTACATATCCATATAAACCATATAAAAGAAGAAGTAAAAGATATCAACAGAATCAAATCAAAATGAACAAAGACAAACTAGAGATTTTAAGAAAAAGAAATATAGAAAGAAGAAATTAGTTTGTTACAAATGTGGTAAACCAGGTCATATTGCAACTAATTGTAGAACTCAAAAAAGAATTAATGAAATTTTTGATAAAGATGAAGATAAAGATTTAAGAGATAAAATAATGAAAATAATGATTAATGAAGAAACAGAAGAAAGTGATTCGAATATTAATGAAATATATTAAGATAGTGAAGAAGACTATTCAGATAGATCTTCAACATGTCAATGTATTAATGTAATATCTAGTGAAAAAAGTAATAAGGATATTTTATTTGAAATCATAAGTAAAATTGAAAATCCAGAAGAACAAAGACAATATTTACTAAGATTAAAAGATTTAATACTTCAAGAAGATAAAAAACCAGAATTCTTAGAACCATTCAGTATAAATAAATTATACACTAAATATTCGTCAAATATAAATATTCAAGGCATAATTCCCCAAATCAATAACGAATTCAAGTTCAAATCTAATTCAAGACCAAATTAAAGAACTAAAATTAGAAATACGCGAAATTCGAAACGACATTAGAGCATTACAATTAAATGAATTAGAATTACAAGCAAAAATGACAATAAATGAACAGAATCAGGATGACATTCCAGAAAATAGTAATAAAGGAAAAGGTATTCAAATATATGATAAAACAAATGAAGAAGAATATCTAAATATAATTGAAAAAATCAATATAGAAAAATGGTATGTTTATGTTACTATAGGAATTCAAGATTATCATATAACTTGTATTGCTATGATAGATAGTGAAAGGCTTGAAAAGATTGTTAACTTGGCTCTGATACCAAATATACTTAGATTAGTTAAGCAACATTTGGATTTTGCAAACTGTAAGGTTTGGTAAGCAGTTAACTTATCTGTAAGGCCATTGGTAAACTGTTGATAGCTAAAGGTGTTCCAGGCAAGGTACTACTGTGTTCCCCATACATTCTGCACTCTAATTGTTGTATTAAGTAATCAAGGTACGTTTTTAATTGATATGAATTTAAATAGTTTTAAAAAGTTGTTTAATTTTGGCAATAATACTAGCATAATAGAATCAGAAAGTAATAATCAAAGTCATGAGATTCAATATGATATTAATTCAAAATCTTTAAATTCTATATATCATATAGGGAATTTAAAATTTTCTAATGCATATTCAGTTAAGATTCATGAGCAAGATATAAATTTTACAGAAACTTCAAATACTATTCAATTACTATCTAATGTAGCTATTAAAAAATATAGAGAATTAGGATTTAAATATATACATTATGGATTAGTAAAGGTAAAGATTCAACCAATGCATAGACTAGGAGTAGATAATCCTATATTCATAGCATTAAGAGATAGGAGATTAATAGACTATAAAGATTCAATATTGTCTTTATTACAAACCAATATATGCGATGGAGCTATTACATTCAATTGTGTACCTAATTTTATAGTTAGTTTAATGGATGAAATAATTTTAGATTCATTAATTATGGATATTCAAATAGATCAGAATAAAATTGTTAAACATAGTAGAAGTTTTGCTATATTATTTAAAGTATGTTTTAAATTAATGAAAACTTTAATTGACCCCAAATTAAAATTAGAGCAAACAAATAAGGATGAAACTGTAATATTCGAAGAAGATTCATTAAAATCACCCGTTATTACCCAAAACTATTAAAATGGAATGAAATAACTATTCCAGAAACTTTTACAATCATTCCACAATATCAATCAAGAAGTATACAACAAACAAGTGCTTCTAGCATAGTTAAACAAGAAGATGGTAGTATTTTAATTCAATTTAATGATGTTAAATTTAATAAATATGGAGCAAATAAGTCTATTCGCACTGATTATTTAATCGAATCAAGGCATTAAGTATCATAAATTCCTAATTTAAGAAGAACTTTTAGTCAGCATACAAATTTAGAAAATAATCCAGAAATCTATTCAGTACCGATATCAGGAAGCCAGAGAATTCATTATAAATCACCATTACCAGAGATAATTAATACTAACTCACTAAGAAATTCACCATCTTATTCAGAAATGAAACCCGAATCTATTCATGTTATTATTGATGAATTTAAACCTAAATTTAGTTATTTAGAAGAATTATTTAATGATGAAAATAATAATGAAAAAATAAATTGGTATAACTCTTTAGATAAAACATTTCAAGAAACTCTTCAGAACCAATGGAAACAGGAATTATATAAAAGAAAATTTAATTATCCATTTTTTTCTTGGCTGGAATTCATCACTCAAAAAGAAAATATTACAGATGTATATTCAACCCCATCAATAAATGTCCAAACTTCTTTATATAAAAAATGGAATTTAGTAGGAGGAGAGGTACTTACTTCGGTACATCCACCTCTATTAAATATAGTAATTAATACACCTAAAGGAGAAATAGTAGCAACGCCATTTAGAGAAGCTTGAACAGATAAAGGTCCAATTAAAATAGAAGATATTAAAAAAATTAATCAACAATTAAATTATTCAAATCAAATATTATCAACAGTAGCACATCAATTAGACGTAGTCTCAACAAAAATAGATGGTATACCTAAAGAAAATAATACTATTATTCAAAACACTATTAAAAAAGAAAAATTAAATATTTCAACAAATCTTATAAATAATCCATTTAAAAATAAAAGCATAAATTTTCCAAATGAAATATCTAAACCTCATTTTCAAGTAAACGATATTCAACTCCCACAACGAGATAATGACACATTAAATAAAATATTAAAAAAATTACAAGAAACAGAACCTAGTACTAGTCAAAATACAGAATCTACAGATAATATACAAAATATTGAACAAAACAACTCAATACAAACAGATGATAGCAGCAGTAGTGATTCAAGTGAAATTAAAGATATAATAGAAGAAATTGAAGATGAATTACAAGATAATCATATAAATAGAATCAGAAAACAATATAGAAGAAACAATTATAATTACAGAAACACAAATTCCTATGCACCATATCAACGAAAAAATTATTACCCAAAACTAACACCTCCAGATCTACAAATAGAAGAAAGAGCAAAATTTACATCTAGTCAATATGATGGTAGAGCAGTCTATGAATGGAATATAGATGGTAAGTCAGAATATGAAATTTTAAGATTATTACAAGAAATGGGAATGGCCAGAGTAGCTTATAGACAAGAAGGGTATAAACCAAAGGACATAGCTGTAGCCTTTACTGCAGGATTTTCAGGACAATTAAAAAATTGGTGGGACAATATGGTAACAAAAGATCAACGAAATGAAGTATTAGATCACGCAACTGAAGAAGACGAAATAGATGTTCATGGAAATATAGTAAGAGATGCTCAAGGAAATCCAAAGAAAATTAGAACATCAGATGCACCAGAATATTTAATATATGCTTTAGCTCATCATTTTATAGGAAACCCATCTCATGAATCAAAAAGTTCTCAAATATTTCTGACTAATTTAAGATGTCCAACATTAACAGATTTTAGATGGTATAAGGATATGTTTTTAACTTATGTATTTAAAAGAGATGATTGTAGTCAACCATTTTGGAAAGAAAAATTCATTTCAGGATTACCTACCTTGTTTTCATATAGAATATTTAATGCTATAAAAGCATCAACTGGAAAAGAAGATATTAATTTTTATGATTGGAGTTATGGTCAATTAATATCATTTATTAAATCAGAAGGTTTAAAACTTTGTCAAGAATTAAAATTACAATCAAAATATGGTTCAGAAAGAAATGAAATAGGTTCGTTTTGTGATGCATTCGGAATAACAGGAATAAAAGTCCCTTCTAGAAATATTAAAAGAATTACATATCCATACAAACCATACAAAAGAAGAAGTAAAAAATATCAACAAAATTCTAATAATCAAATTCAAACAAGAGATTTTAAGAAAAAGAAATATAGAAAGAAGAAATTAATCTGTTATAAATGTGGTAAACCAGGCCATATAGCAACAAATTGTAAAACTCAAAAAAGAATAAATGAAATTTTTGATAAAGAGGAAGATAAAGAGTTACGATTAAAAATAATGAAAATTATGATTAATAGTGACACAGAAGAAAGTGATGAAAACATTAATGAAATTTATTCGGATAGCGAAGAAGAATATTCAGATAAATCTTCACCATGTCGTTGTATTAATATGATATCAGATGAAAAAACTAATAAAGATTTATTATTTGAACTCATTAGTAAAATAGAAAACCCTGAAGAACAAAGACAATATTTAATAAGATTAAAAGATTTAATATTAAGAGAAGATAAAAAACCTGAATTTCTAGAACCATTTAACATTACAAAATTATATAACAAATACTCAGAACAAAAACCTCAAGGAATAGTTTCTAATTCTAATACAAATTTAATACAACAACAAATTCAAGAATTAAAATTAGAAATAAGAGAAATTAAAAATGATATTAAAACTCTACAACTAAGTGAATTAGAATTCCAAGCTAAAATAAGTCTAAATGAACAAAATCAAAAAGAAGATATCCCAGAAAGTAGTAAAGAAATTCAAATTCCAGGAGAAACAAATGAGGAAGAATATTTAAATGTAATTGAAAAAATTAATATAGAAAAGTGGCATGTATTTGTCACTATAGGAATTCAAGAATATCATACAAACTGTATAGCTATGGTAGATAGTGGAGCAGATCAGAGTTGTATTAAGGATGGAATTATACCAATTAAATATTGTTCCAAAACAAATCATAAATTACAAACAGCAAATGGAAATCCATTAAAAGTTAAATATAAATTAAAAAATGGATTTATATGTAATAATAATTATTGTTTTAAGCATACATATTATAGTAGAAGATTTAACTCAAGATGTTATTTTAAGAAACCCTTTTCTATATCAAATTACCCCATTCAAAAAGACAACAGAAGGTTTACAAGTAAACATAATGGGCAATAAAATATTATTTCAATTTATTACCCCAGTAAGGCAAAGAGAGTTAAATTTATTACAAAATAATAGTATATTTTATCAAGTTAAACAAAAAGAAAATCAAATAAATTATATAAAGGAAGAAATTACATACCAACAAATAGAATTTCAATTAAATAAAGAGGATATAAAACATAAAATTATACAGCTAGAAAAGAAGTTCAAAGAAACAATATGTGCGGATCATCCATCTGCATTTTGGTCAAGAAAAACCCATATAATTCAATTACCATATGAAGAAGATTTTAATGAAAGAAATATTCCAACTAAGGCTAGGCCAATTCAAATGAATTCTGAATTACTAGCACATTGTAGGATAGAAATAAAATCATTATTAGATAAAAAATTAATTCGACCTTCAAAATCTCCATGGAGTTATTCAGCATTTTATGTCAATAATCAAGCAGAAAAAGAAAGAGGAGTTCCAAGATTAGTAATAAATTATAAACCATTAAGCAAAGTATTAAAATGGATAAGATATCATATACCTAACAAAAAAGATATACTAATTAGACTATTTAATGCAAAAATATATTCAAAATTTGATCTCAAATCAGGATATTGGCAAATTCAAATAGATGAGAAAGATAAGTACAAAACAGCATTTACGGTACCTTTCGGACATTATGAATGGAATGTAATGCCATTTGGATTAAAAAATGCACCATCAGAATTTCAAAATATAATGAATGACATATTTTCTGCATATACATTCATGATAGTCTATATAGATGATATATTAATATATTCTAGAACATTAGATGAACATTTTAGACATCTAAATATATTTTTTAAACTGGTAGTACAAAATGGATTAGTAATATCAGCACCAAAAATGAAATTATTTCAAACTAAAATCAGATTTTTAGGACATGATATTAATAAAGGAACTATTAGACCTATTAATAGAGCGCTTGAATTGGGTAGTAATTTTCCAGATGAAATTAAAGATAAAAATCAATTACAAAGATTTTTAGGATGTTTAAACTATGTAGCAGATTTCTTTCCTAAATTACGAATATTATGTGCACCATTGTATGAAAGATTACAAAATAATCCTCCACCATGGACTGATAAGCATACTAAAATAGTGAAAGAAGCTAAAGAAAAAATTAAATTATTACCTTGTTTAGGTATTCCAAATCCAGATGCATTGATGATAGTTGAAACAGATGCATCTGATATAGGGTATGGTGGTATCCTAAAACAAAAAATAGATAATAAAATCCAATTAGTAAAATATACATCAAAAGTATGGACGGCAGCTCAAAAGAATTATTCAACAATTAAAAAAGAAATTTTAGCAATAGTCCTTTGTATATCAAAATTTCAAGATGATTTGTATAATAAATTTTTTTTATTAAAAATAGATTGTAAATCAGCAAAAGATGTACTTCAAAAAAATATTCAAAATTTAGTTTCAAAACAAATTTTTGCTAGATGGCAAGGAATACTTTCAGTATTTGAATTTGATATAGAATATATTAAAGGTTCAGAAAATTCATTACCTGATTTTTTAACCCGTGAATTTCTTACAGGAAGGATTCATAATGTCTAAGAAGCCAGCTTCATCATTCAACAATTCAAAGATGCAAAGTGTAGAAGATTATGCAAAGGTAGTAATTCCAAAAACTGAAACTACTCCTATTCAAATTTCAAATAAATTCATTCCACTTGAAGAATTTCCTGCATTACCATATATTCAAGTTTTAAATACTCCTTCTAGTAAAATACAAGCAAAAGCCAGTACTTCATTAGTACCAGCAGAAAGCATTCCAAGGGCTTTAACGCCTTATCCTACTCAATCTGGAAATTCCTCTACTTCTATAAATCAAAAATCTCTTTACATTCCAAAATCAGAAGTAGAACATTTAATTTTAACATCTTTCAAAGATATTCCTACTATCTCTGTATTAAGAGATTATTACACTAAATATTTTAATTCAAACTTTTATTGGTTTTCAGATGAATTAAACAAAAGTCGTACTTTTTATGAGTTTATATTAGTTGATTCTGGATCAGCAGATATTACTCATATTAAAAATGATTTTGGGCAGGTTAGTCATTCAAAATGTGTTATTAAGAAAGTTCTTGATTATAAATCTTTTGGAGATTACTATACTCTCAAACCATTTTCTATTCAATATTTACCGCCAAGGTATAATTATGAAGATTATAAAAATGCATGGATTAGAACATTTTATTTTAGACCATTTGACCATTCATGGTTCTTTCAATTTCATAAAGAAATCGACAGAAATTATCCATTATGGTTTTATGATTGGTTGAATACTCATGGCCCAGAAGAAACTATTTTACCACCAAAAGCAAAAGAAGGATTACAAAAATATATTCGAGAAAGGGATATGCAAAATTACATGAAAGTAATTCAATGGCATTCAGAACTTAAAGTTCCATGGATATGGTGTTGGCAGTTTCAACTTAAACAATTTAGACCCAAGCCAAAGCCATTGTCCTTAATCAGACAATTCAATATCAAATGGTGGGATCAATACAAACAAGAAGCCTGTTGTTCCCAGGCTGTAGAAACTCTTATTCAAACAGGAAGACGACCATATATTAATTTTCACAGTCAAGTTTCAAGCCCAACTTCACAACAAAATCCAAATTTTATTCCCAAAACACCTCAACCTCAACCAATTCAAAATCAAAACCCAGATATTCCACAAAGTTCTCATTCAAAGTCCGATATGGAAGAATTTTTCCAAATGTACATGGCATTCAAAAATACGAAAGAAAAACAAATTCCACAAGAAACCAAACTTTCTGTAAACTCCAGTCAAAGTCCAATTCAAGAAGATGATTTCTATGGAGGCCCTCTAGCTCAGGATCCATATGACATAGAATGAAATAAAATAAAAAAAGGGGGGGGGGAAAGGTTACTAATTGTAAAATTTTTCAGATTTTCTCAGACAAAAGAAAAGAAATGCAAAAATCAGAAGCAGCTCAAAATATTTCAACATTATTGATTAAGCGAGAAATAGGTATAACCAATCTTCAAGTTCATTACAAAAACCAAGACAGCTATGAAGATACCATTCAATCAGGACAGCAAGGAAAGGATCACAATATTCAACAATGGTGGAATTATTACGACAAGAAGACAAAGCAGAATTATTTCAAGATAAGGACAAAGGCAATAAAGCAAAATGGGATGAAAGTCAAAATATTCAAAGATTCTAAAGCATGATATGACATAAAGATAAAGAAGGATTCATATTCAACATCAAGCATGAGAAGAAAGCATTCAAGAAAGATGGACCCAAGCACGTGAAGAAAGCATTCAAGAAGGATGGACCAAAGAAGGATGAACCCAATATGGGACAACAAATTGACAAGCACATTCAAAAAGATTCCAGATTGCAAATAAAATTATAATATGATGTAATAGATTTGTTTTGCTTCTCTATAAATTCAGCATATTGTACATGTATTCAGCATCGAATAAGATAACCACTATTATTCACATCCTCTTTCTTTGATTTCTCGGTCCTGTTCTTATTTGGTATTTACAGAAAGTTTGGTTTCTTGTGGAATTTGTTTTTCTTTCGTATTTTTGAATGCCATGTACATTTGGAAAAATTCTTCCATATCGGACTTTGAATGAGAACTTTGTGGAATATCTGGGTTTTGATTTTGAATTGGTTGAGGTTGAGGTGTTTTGGGAATAAAATTTGGATTTTGTTGTGAAGTTGGGCTTGAAACGTGACTGTGAAAATTAATATATGGTCGTCTTCCTGTTTGAATAAGAGTTTCTACAGCCTGGGAACAACAGGTTCTTGTTTGTATTGATCCCACCATTTGATATTGAATTGTCTGATTAAGGACAATGGCTTTGGCTTGGGTCTAAATTGTTTAAGTTGAAACTGCCAACACCATATCCATGGAACTTTAAGTTCTGAATGCCATTGAATTACTTTCATGTAATTTTGCATATCCCTTTCTCGAATATATTTTTGTAATCCTTCTTTTGCTTTTGGTGGTAAAATAGTTTCTTCTGGGCCATGAGTATTCCACCAATCATAAAACCATAATGGATAATTTCTGTCGATATCTTTATGAAATTGAAAGAACAATGAATGGTCAAATGGTCTAAAATAAAATGTTCTAATCCATGCATTTTTATAATCTTCATAATTATACCTTGGCGGTAAATATTGAATAGAAAATGGTTTGAGAGAATAGTAATCTCCAAAAGATTTATAATCAAGAACGTTCTTAATAACACATTTTGAATGACTAACCTGCCCAAAATCATTTTTAATATGAGTAATATCTGCTGATCCAGAATCAACTAATATAAACTCATAAAAAGTACGACTTTTGTTTAATTCATCTGAAAACCAATAAAAGTTTGAATTAAAATATTTAGTGTAATAATCTATTAATACAGAGATAGTAGGAATATCTTTGAAAGATGTTAAAATTAAATGTTCTACTTCTGATTTTGGAATGTAAGGAGATTTTTGATTTATAGAAGTAGAGGAATTTCCAGATTGAGTAGGATAAGGCGTTAAAGCCCTTGGAATGCTTTCTGCTGGTACTAATGAAGTACTGGCTTTTGCTTGTATTTTACAAGAAGGAGTATTTAAAACTTGAATATATGGTAATGCAGGAAATTCTTCAAGTGGAATGAATTTATTTGAAATTTGAATAGGAGTAGTTTCAGTTTTTGGAATTACTACCTTTGCATAATCTTCTACACTTTGCATCTTTGAATTGTTGAATGATGAAGCTGGCTTCTTAGACATTATGAATCCTTCCTGTAAGAAATTCACGGGTTAAAAAATCAGGTAATGAATTTTCTGAACCTTTAATATATTCTATATCAAATTCAAATACTGAAAGTATTCCTTGCCATCTAGCAAAAATTTGTTTTGAAACTAAATTTTGAATATTTTTTTGAAGTAAATCTTTTGCTGGTTTACAATATATTTTTAATAAAAAATTTTTATTATACAAATCATCTTGAAATTTTGATATACAAAGGACTATTGCTAAAATTTCTTTTTTAATTGTTGAATAATTCTTTTGAGCTGCCGTTCATACTTTTGATGTATATTTTACTAATTGGATTTTATTATCTATTTTTTGTTTTAGGATACCACCATACCCTATATCAGATGCATCTGTTTCAACTATCATCAATGCATCTGGATTTGGAATACCTAAACAAGGTAATGATTTAATTTTTTCTTTAGCTTCTTTCACTATTTTAGTATGCTTATCAGTCCATGGTGGAGGATTATTTTGTAATCTTTCATACAATGGTGCACATAATATTCGCAATTTAGGAAAGAAATCTGCTACATAGTTTAAACATCCTAAAAATCTTTGTAATTGATTTTTATCTTTAATTTCATCTGGAAATTTACTACCAAATTCAAGCGCTCTATTAATAGGTCTAATAGTTCCTTTATTAATATCATGTCCTAAAAATCTGATTTGAGTTTGAAATAATTTCATTTTTGGTGCTGATATTACTAATCCATTTTGTACTACCAGTTTAAAAAATATATTTAGATGTCTAAAATGTTCATCTAATGTTCTAGAATATATTAATATATCATCTATATAGACTATCATGAATGTATATGCAGAAAATATGTCATTCATTATATTTTGAAATTCTGATGGTGCATTTTTTAATCCAAATGGCATTACATTCCATTCATAATGTCCGAAAGGTACCGTAAATGCTGTTTTGTACTTATCTTTCTCATCTATTTGAATTTGCCAATATCCTGATTTGAGATCAAATTTTGAATATACTTTTGCATTAAATAGTCTATTTAATAGATCTTTTTTGTTAGGTATAGGATATCTTATCCATTTTATTACTTTGTTTAATGGTTTATAATTTATTACTAATCTTGGAACTCCTCTTTCTTTTTCTGCTTGATTATTGACATAAAATGCTGAACAACTCCATGGAGATTTTGAAGGTCGAATTAATTTGTTATCTAATAATGATTTTATTTCTATCCTACAATGTGCTAGTAATTCTGAATTCATTTGAATTGGCCTAGCCTTAGTTGGAATATTTCCTTCATTAAAATCTTCTTCATATGGTAATTGAATTATATGGGTTTTTCTTGACCAAAATGCAGATGGATGATCCGCACATATTGTTTCTTTGAACTTCTTTTCTAGCTGTATAATTTTATGTTTTATATCCTCTTTATTTAATTGAAATTCTATTTGTTGGTATGTAATTTCTTCCTTTATATAATTTATTTGATTTTCTTTTTGTTTAACTTGATAAAATATACTATTATTTTGTAATAAATTTAACTCTCTTTGCCTTACTGGGGTAATAAATTGAAATAATATTTTATTGCCCATTATGTTTACTTGTAAACCTTCTGTTGTCTTTTTGAATGGGGTAATTTGATATAGAAAAGGGTTTCCTAAAATAACATCTTGAGTTAAATCTTCTACTATAATAAATGTATGCTTACAACAATAATTATTATTACATATAAATTCATTTTTTAATTTATATTTAACTTTTAATGGATTTCCATTTGCTGTTTGTAATTTATGATTTGTTTTGGAACAATATTTAATTGGTATAATTCCATCCTTAATACAACTCTGATCTGCTCCACTATCTACCATAGCTATACAGTTTGTATAATATTCTTGAATTCCTATAGTGACAAATACATGCCACTTTTCTATATTAATTTTTTCAATTACATTTAAATATTTTTCCTCATTTGTTTCTCCTGGAATTTGAATTCCTTTACTACTTTCTGGGATATCTTCTTTTTGATTTTGTTCATTTAGACTTATTTTAGCTTGGAATTCTAATTCACTTAGTTGCAGAGTTTTAATATCATTTTTAATTTCTCTTATTTCTAATTTTAATTCTTGAATTTGTTGTTGTATTAAATTTGTATTAGAATTATAAACTATTCCTTGAGGTTTTTGTTCTGAGTATTTGTTATATAATTTTGTAATATTAAATGGTTCTAGAAATTCAGGTTTTTTATCTTCTCTTAATATTAAATCTTTTAATCTTATTAAATATTGTCTTTGTTCTTCAGGGTTTTCTATTTTACTAATGAGTTCAAATAATAAATCTTTATTAGTTTTTTCATCTGATATCATATTAATACAACGACATGGTGAAGATTTATCTGAATATTCTTCTTCGCTATCCGAATAAATTTCATTAATGTTTTCATCACTTTCTTCTGTGTCACTATTAATCATAATTTTCATTATTTTTAATCGTAACTCTTTATCTTCCTCTTTATCAAAAATTTCATTTATTATTTTTTGAGTTTTACAATTTGTTGCTATATGGCCTGGTTTACCACATTTATAACAGATTAATTTCTTCTTTCTATATTTCTTTTTCTTAAAATCTCTTGTTTGATTTTGATTATTAGAATTTTGTTGATATTTTTTACTTCTTCTTTTGTATGGTTTGTATGGATATGTAATTCTTTTAATATTTCTAGAAGGGGCTTTTATTCCTGTTATCCGAATGCATCACAAAACGAACCTATTTCATTTCTTTCTGAACCATATTTTGATTGTAATTTTAATTCTTGACAAAGTTTTAAACCTTCTGATTTAATAAATGATATTAATTGACCATAACTCCAATCATAAAAATTAATATCTTCTTTTCCAGTTGATGTTTTTATAGCATTAAATATTCTATATGAAAACAAGGTAGGTAATCCTGAAATGAATTTTTCTTTCCAAAATGGTTGATTACAATCATCTCTTTTAAATACATAAGCTAAAAACATATCCTTATACCATCTAAAATCTGTTAATGTTGGACATCTTAAATTAGTTAGAAATATTTGAGAACTTTTTGATTCATGAGATGGGTTTCCTATAAAATGATGAGCTAAAGCATATATTAAATATTCTGGTGCATCTGATGTTCTAATTTTCTTTGGATTTCCTTGAGCATCTCTTACTATATTTCCATGAACATCTATTTCGTCTTCTTCAGTTGCGTGATCTAATACTTCATTTCGTTGATCTTTTGTTACCATATTGTCCCACCAATTTTTTAATTGTCCTGAAAATCCTGCAGTAAAGGCTACAGCTATGTCCTTTGGTTTATACCCTTCTTGTCTAAAGCTACTCTGGCCATTCCCATTTCTTGTAATAATCTTAAAATTTCATATTCTGACTTACCATCTATATTCCATTCATAGACTGCTCTACCATCATATTGACTAGATGTAAATTTTGCTCTTTCTTCTATTTGTAGATCTGGAGGTGTTAGTTTTGGGTAATAATTTTTTCGTTGATATGGTGCATAGGAATTTGTGTTTCTGTAATTATAATTTTTTCTTCTATATTGTTTTCTGATTCTATTTATATGATCATCTTGTAATTCATCTTCAATTTCTTCTATTATATCTTTAATTTCACTTGAATCACTACTGCTGCTATCATCTGTTTGTATTGAGTTGTTTTGTTCAATATTTTGTATATTATCTGTAGATTCTGTATTTTGACTAGTACTAGGTTTTGTTTCTTGTAATTTTTTTAATATTTTATTTAATGTGTCATTATCTCGTTGTGGGAGTTGAATATCGTTTACTTAAAAATGAGGTTTAGATATTTCATTTGGAAAATTTATGTTTTTATTTTTAAATGGATTATTTATAAGATTTGTTGAAATATTTAATTTTTCTTTTTTAATAGGGTTTTGAATAATAGTATTATTTTCTTTAGGTATACCATCTATTTTTGTTGAGACTACGTCTAATTGATGTGCTACTGTTGATAATATTTGATTTGAATAATTTAATTGTTGATTAACTTTTTTAATATCTTCTATTTCAATTGGACCTTTATCTGTTTTAGCTTCTCTAAATGGGGTTGCTACTATTTCTTCTTTAGGTGTATTAATTACTATATTTAATAGAGGTGGATGTACCGAAGTAAGTACCTCTCCTCCTACTAAATTCCATTTTTTATATAAAGAAGTTTGGACATTTATTGATGGGGTTGAATATACATCTGTAATATTTTCTTTTTGAGTGATGAATTCCAGCCAAGAAAAGAATGGATAATTAAATTTTCTTTTATATAATTCATGTTTCCATTGGTTCGGAAGAGTTTCTTGAAATGTTTTATCTAAAGAGTTATACCAATTTATTTTTTCATTATTATTTTCATCATTAAATAATTCTTCTAAATAACTAAATTTAGGTTTAAATTCATCAATAATAACATGAATAGATTCGGGTTTCATTTCTGAATAAGATGGTGAATTTCTTAGTGAGTTAGTATTAATTATCTCTGGTAATGGTGATTTATAATGAATTCTCTGGCTTCCTGATATCGGTACTGAATAGATTTCTGGATTTTTTTCTAAATTTGTATGCTGACTTAAAGTTCTTCTTAAATTAGGAATTTCTGATACTTAATGCCTTGATTCGATTAAATAATCAGTGCGAATAGACTTATTTGCTCCATATTTATTAAATTTAACATCATTAAATTGAATTAAAATACTACCATCTTCTTGTTTAACTATGCTAGAAGCACTTGTTTGTTGTATACTTCTTGATTGATATTGTGGAATGATTGTAAAAGTTTCTGGAATAGTTATTTCATTCCATTTTAATAGTTTTGGGGTAATAACGGATGATTTTAATGAATCTTCTTCGAATATTACAGTTTCATCCTTATTTGTTTGCTCTAATTTTAATTTGGGGCCAATTAAAGTTTTCATTAATTTAAAACATACTTTAAATAATATAGCAAAACTTCTACTATGTTTAACAATTTTATTCTGATCTATTTGAATATCCATAATTAATGAATCTAAAATCATTTCATCCATTAAACTAACTATAAAATTAGGTACACAATTGAATGTAATAGCTCCATCGCATATATTGGTTTGTAATAAAGACAATATTGAATCTTTATAGTCTATTAATCTCCTATCTCTTAATGCTATGAATATAGGATTATCTACTCCTAGTCTATGCATTGGTTGAATCTTTACCTTTACTAATCCATAATGTATATATTTAAATCCTAATTCTCTATATTTTTTAATAGCTACATTAGATAGTAATTGAATAGTATTTGAAGTTTCTGTAAAATTTATATCTTGCTCATGAATCTTAACTGAATATGCATTAGAAAAATTTAAATTCCCTATATGATATATAGAATTTAAAGATTTTGAATTAATATCATATTTAATCTCATGACTTTGATTAATACTTTCTGATTCTATTATGCTAGTATTATTGCCAAAATTAAACAACTTTTTAAAACTATTTAAATTCATATCAATTAAAAAGTATACAACAAACAAGTGATTTGTATAATAAATTAAAACAAATTTCAAGATGATTTGTATAATAAATTTTTTTTATTAAAAATAGATTGTAAATCAGCAACAGATGTACTTCAAAAAGATATTCAAAATTTAGTTTCAAAACAAATTTTTGCTAGATGGCAATGAATACTTTCAGTATTTGAATTTGATATAGAATATATTAATATCTAGTGAAAAAAGTAATAAGGATATTTTATTTGAAATCATAAGTAAAATTGAAAATCCAAAAGAACAAAGACAATATTTACTAAGATTAAAAGATTTAATACTTCAAGAAGATAAAAAACCAGAATTCTTAGAACCATTCAGTATAAATAAATTATACACTAAATATTCGTCAAATATACATATTCAAGGCATAATTCCCCAAATCAATAACGAATTCAAGTTCAAATCTAATTCAAGACCAAATTAAAGAACTAAAATTAGAAATACGCGAAATTCGAAACGACATTAGAGCATTACAATTAAATGAATTAGAAATACAAGCAAAAATGACAATAAATGAACAGAATCAGGATGACATTCCAGAAAATAGTAATAAAGGAAAAGGTATTCAAATATATGATAAAACAAATGAAGAAGAATATCTAAATATAATTGAAAAAATCAATATAGAAAAATGGTATGTTTATGTTACTATAGGAATTCAAGATTATCATATAACTTGTATTGCTATGATAGATAGTAGAGCGGATCAGAGTTGTATAAAATCAGGAATAATACCAATTAAATATTGTTCAAAAACTAATCACAGATTACAAAAGGCAAATGAAAGTCCGTTAACAATTAAATATAAATTAGAAAATTGATTTATATGTAATAATAATTATTGTTTTAAACATTCATTTATTATAGTAGAAGATTTAACTCAAAATGTTATACTAGGAAATCCTTTTTTATATCAAATTACTCCATTTAAGAAGACAACAGAAGGATTAAGTCTAAATATAATGGAAAATAAAATATTTTTTCAATTTATTACCCCAGTAAGGCAAAAAGAATTGAATTTATTACAAACTAATAGTACATTTTACCAAATTAAACAAAAAGAAAATCAAATAAATTACATAAAAGAAGAAATTACATATCAACAAATAGAATTACAATTAAAACTGGAAGAAATAATTAAGAGAATTACAGAATTAGAATTAAAATTAAAAGAATGTATATGTGCTGATCATCCATCTGCATTTTGGTCAAGAAAGACTCATATAGTCGAATTACCGTATGAAAACGATTTTAATGAGAAAAATATGCCAACAAAAACTAGACCAATCCAGATGAATTTCGAATTATTACAACATTGTAAAACCGAAATTCAATCATTACTAGATAAAAAATTAATTAGAAAATCAAAATCTCCATGGAGTTGTCTAGCATTTTATGTCAATAATCAAGCTGAAAAAGAACCAGGAGTCCCAAGATTAGTAATAAATTATAAGCCTTTAAATAAAGTATTAAAATGGATTAGGTATCCAATACCTAACAAAAAAGATTTATTAAATAGATTATTTAATGCTAAAATATATTCAAAGTTTGATTTAAAATCAGGATATTGGCAAATTCAAATAGCGGAAAAAGATAAATATAAAACAGCATTTACTGTACCATTTGGACATTATGAATGGAATGTAATACCATTTGGATTAAAAAATATCCCTTCTGAATTTCAAAACATTATGTATGATATATTTTCTGCATATACATTTCTGATAGTATATATATATGATAAATTATTTTATTCTAAATCTATTGATGAGCATTTCAGACATTTGCAAATATTTTCAAAAGTAGTAATACAAAATGGATTAGTATTATCGGCCCCAAAAATGAAATTATTTCAAACTCAAATTAGATTTTTAGGTCATGATATTTATAAAGGAACTATTAAACCAATAAATAGAGCACTAGAATTTGGAGAAAAATTTCCAGATGAAATTAAAGATAAAAATCAATTACAAAGATTTTTAGGATGTCTAAATTATGTAGCAGATTTCTTTCCAAATTTACGAACAATTTGTGCACCGTTATATCAACGATTACAAAAACATCCACCTGCATGGACTAAGAAACGTACTCAAATAGTTAAATTAGCAAAAGAAAAAATTAAGTCATTACCTTGCTTAGGAATACCAAATCCCAACGCATTCATGATAGTAGAAACAGATGCATCTGACATAGGTTATGGTGAGGTATTAAAACAAAAATTAAATGAGAAAATTGAATTAGTTAGATACACTTCATAAGTATGGATAGGTTCACAAAAGAATTATTCAACAGTTAAAAAAGAAATTTTATCAATTGTTCTCTGTATTTCAAAATTTCAAGATGATTTATATAACAAGAAATTATTATTAAGAGTAGATTGTAAAGCAGCAAAAGATATTTTACAAAAAGATATTCAAAATTTAGTTTCAAAACAAATTTTTGCTAGATGGCAAGGGATTTTATCTGTATTTGATTTCGATATTGAATATATTAAAGGCGAAAATAATTCTTTACCATATTTTCTTACTCGAGAATTTCTTACAGGTAAACATCAAGATGTCAAAGAAACCGGAGCAATCATTCAACAATCAAAAGATGCAAAGTCCTGAGGATTACACCTCAAAGGTAGTCGATTCAAAATCAATTATTCAATCACCAAATATTCAAACCAGTAATAGATTTGCTCAAATTGAGGATTTTCCTCCATTACCATATGTTCAAGTAGCATCAACACCATTCGCAAAAATTCAACCAGTAGCAAAAACTCAATTAATTTCATCATCTTCAACAACTCCCATTGCTATGACACCTTATCCCACTCAAAATATTCAAGCATCCTCATCTGAATCAATCCAAAAATCCCCTTATGTTGAAAAAGATGGATATGAATATTTAATTTTAACAAAGTTTACTCAAAAATCAGAGATTCCTATTTTAAAATCTTATTGTGCAAAATTTTTTACTCAATCTTTTTCATGGTTTTCGGATGATTCAAGAAAAAATCAAAATTTTTATGAATATATATTAGTAGATTCTGGTTCAGTAGATATTATTCATAATAAAAATGAATCAGGATATGTTACTCATTCAAAATGTAGTATTAAAAGAGTTTTGAATTCAACTGATTTTGAAAATATTTATAATATTCAATCATTTTCCATGCCATATGATCCACAAGGATATAATTATCAGGATTACAAACAAGTTTGGAAAAAACCATTTTATTTTCGAGCTTTTGATCATTCATGGTTTTTTACTTTTCATAAAACTTGTAAAAACAATTTTCCACTTTGGTTCTATGATTGGTGGGATACCCATGGTTCCCATGAGAAAATAATGCCTATTCAAGCAAAGGAAGGTTCAAAAAATGGAAATCTGAATCAAGTATGCAATTATATATGAGAGAAGTTCAATTCCATGCTGAGCTTAAAGTTCCATAGATATGGTGTTGGCAATTTCAAGTCATTCAAGCTCAACCAAAACCCAAGCCCATGTCATTGGTCAGACAATTCAAAATTAAATGGTGGGAGAAATGTGATCCAGCAATTTGTTTCCCACAAGCAGTAGCAAAATATTTTGAAACAGGAACAAGAACGTGGGTAAACAATAAACAAAATTCCAGCACAATACAACAAAGCCCAAGATCTCAGCTCACTCAACCTAGTCCATCCATTCCAAGAACAAAAGAACAAAATAATGCTGCATGGGAAGAATTTCAACAATATTTGGCATTCAAAAATATGAAGCAGCAATCTCAAGTACAACCTTAATTTTCTTCAGAATCAACACAAAGCCCTATTCAAGAAGATTATTTCGGAGGCCCTATGGCACAGGATCCCTTCAATTATTAAAAAAAGGGGGGGGGGGAAGTAATAATATAAATTTTATTTTGCAGGTTTTCACTACAAAAAGGCAGGATATGGATCTTAAGGCAATAAAAAATTAAAATTTCAAGACAGCCTCTACCAATATTATTAAATTACTGGAACAAAGAGAAATTGGTACTTCAAATCCTTAGCATATTCATCCAGAAAGACAATATAAAGACTGTATACAATCAGGACAATCAGGAAAAGATAAGGAGATTCAATCATGGTGGAATTACTATGTCACCAAAACCAAGAAGAATTATTTCTCATATCGGACAGAGATAATTAAGCAACATATCAAGGAAGCAGAAAAGCAGAAAAAGCTAAAAGAGACATAAAGATGATGAAGACCTAAAGCAAAAGATTCCAGACAAGTTGGCTACTCAAAGGTCATTCAAAGGTCACTTCCAAAACGAAGCAAATGATATCTAGTCTATTCAATAATAAAGTAAACATTCATATCCATCTTTTTCAACATAAGGGGATTTTTGGATTGAATTAGATGAGGATGCTTGAATATTTTGAGTGGGGTAAGGTGTCATAGCAATGGGAGTTGTTGAAGATGATAGAATTAATTGAGTTTTTGCTACTGGTTGAATTTTTGCGAATGGTGTGGATGCTACTTGAACATATGGTAATGGAGGAAAATCCTCAATTTGAGCAAATCTAATACTGGTTTGAATATTTGGTGATGGAATAATTGATTTTGAATCGATTACCTTTGAGGTGTAATCCTCGGGACTTTGCATCTTTTGATTGTTGAATGATTGCTCCGGTTTCTTTGACATCTTGATGTTTACCTATAAGAAATTCTTCATAAGAGTATCTTTAGTGTGGATGTTATATTTTGACTCTATTTGTCCATAACCGTAACTTGATATGCGAGCGGTAGACGTTGGATATAACAAGAAGCACGGATTGATAGTTTATGGTCGATATAGGATTCACAACTCCTAATAGTGGGAGAGTATACCCGAGGGTTTTGTGGCTCCAAGTACAGTAAAAGAAGGTCTGTAAATTGGAAAAATCTTTGTATGGTTTGAAACAAACACCTAAAAAGTGGCATCAGAAATTTGATCATACAATGATTACCAATGGATTCAAAATCAATGAATGTGATAAGTGTGTATATGTCAAAGAGACAGGAGATGACTATGTCGTTTTATGTCTATATGTGGATGACATACTCATAGTTGGTAGCAATGATAAGATTTTCAAATCTACCAAAAGCATGTTGAGTTGAAAGATATGGGACTTGCTGATGTGATTTTGGGAATTAAAATCACTAGAACAGCTGATGGTTTAATTTTGAGTCAGACTCATTATATAAACAAGATCCTTGATAAGTTTAACAAGAATGATTCTGGGATTGCCAGAACACCATTAGATAATAGTCTCCATTTATCCAAGAATCACAGAGAAGGTATTTCTGATAAGTAGGTTTTATACCTACTTGTATAGACTATTTCACTTAGCTTTTGGTTTGAATTGCATGCATTTATGTGGTGAAATGTGCTATTATGTTCATTTATGTGATATGCAACTTGATGTGCTTAAATGGAGGAAAAGACACAAAAATGTGATAAAATGAGGTAAATGTGTGTTTTGATGTCAATTGGTAGGAAAGAGTTCAAAGGGTCTTGAATGATGTGTAGGATTTTTGAGGAAAAAACCGAAATGTGCTCACTTGGCAAAATTAGGGTTTGGGCAGGATGTTGGTGCAATTTGTTTTGATCATAACTCTCTCACAACTTGTCCAAATGATGAGATCTTGGATGTTATGGAAAGCTCTTTGAGTGTATTGCATTTCATATGTTTTAACGTTTCTCTAATTCTGTGTGTACATGTGAGAAACGGGGGCATCTTTGTGATTTCTAGCTCAGGAATTAGTTGTTAAAATCATGTTGACACAGTTTGGTAGATTGTTAATAACTTGAGCTACAGACCTTCAATTAAGTTGATTCTTGATCCATTGGAAAGCCAAGAGATATACCTAGAACTTGGATGTTCACCATCGAGTCCAGTTCTGATGTTAAGTTGCACGCATTTGGAAAACAAGTCGGGTCTCAAGCTGGAACAAGCTGTTAGCCGCATCACACACTAAGCACTCACAATTCCCTCACAAGCCTTTTTACAAGCACCTCATAAGCACACACTCTTGTGCACACATGCATGCGACGAAGTCCACTTCGCCGCACATGCATGCACGACGAAGTCCACTTCGCCGCACACACGCACGCGACGAAGTGCACTTCGTCGCGCGCTCACTCGCACACACTTGCACAGCTTGACCACAATTCACCATTTTGGGCATAACGTTTTCGTCTTAGCTCCGATTTTAGTGATTCAAAAAGCTGTAGAAAGCTAAGCTTTGGGGCTATAACTTTTATGTTTCAAGTTTTCTCAAATTCCTACAGCTGGATATTCGAATTTTGGCTGAAAGATTGCTGGAAGTTTTGAGTACTTGAGCATCCGAAATAGGTTGATGTTGGTGTTTGAACTCAATTTTGCATGTCCACTTTGCACATAATCTTGTCCACAACACTTCACAATGACAATGATCTATTTTACGATGGAACACCATTCATTTGCAATTTTATTTTGTTGATACAAATTACATAACATTTGTTTACAACACTTCTTCTCACTTCATGTTTTGGTTTTCATTCTTCATTTGCAACATTTGATGAGGATTTTGTGAGCAATGGATCAGCAAATTGACGAAGCTTCGTCAAGACTTCGTGGAAGTGGCGAGACTTCGCCAGGACTTCGTGGAAATGGCGAGGCTTCGCCAGGACTTCGTCAAAATTGGCGAAGCTTCGTGGAGGAAATTTCCAGCTCTGCTACACTTTAGTATTTCGGCCATAACTCTCTCGTCTTAAGTCCGAATCGGATGATTCAAAAGGCTGTGGAAAGCTAACACATAGGGCTATAACTTTGGTCTTTTAATCATTTCCAAATTCACGATGTATCGTGGTCGAAATGTGGCTGGAAGTTGCTGCCAGTTTTGTGATGTTAATGAGTTTGCTGAAAAATGGCTAAGTATGAAAGTCTGATTTTCTGAATTTTCGTGGCAGCTGAAGGCGTGAAGCTCCAGGGCCAGAAAGCGTGATTTCTTGAATGATGTTCTGCTTTGAAGCTCGCGGAGCAGCTGAAGGCGTGAGATTCCCAGGCAAGAAGGCGTGGTTCGACTCTGATTCGTGTGCCTGGAATTTCAGAAGTGAAGGCGTGATTATGACTGGCCCAAAGGCGCGGGAGCTGTCTTGAAGGCGCGGTCCATAATGACCTGAAGGCGCGTGGAAGCGACTAAAGGCGCACGACAGGAAGCTTGAAGGCGCGGAATTGCTGGAAAAATGTTTTCAACTTCGAATTTTCATTTCTTGAGCTGATTTTTGGTCATTTCTTTCAAGGGCACTTTTGTAACACTTTAGATATTTTTCGGTAGCGTATTAGTTACATTTTCCCAACTCTATATATAGGAGATGTAGCTAATGTAAAAGGGATGTATTTTTCCTTTTTGGATTATTCCAGATTTTAGAAATATCTTTGAATTGGAGCGGGAATTCTCATTTTCTCTCTCTAGATCTACTTTCTCTCACTAAACATTTCTTCTCCGATCTCAACTCCGATTGTGAATTTGGACTGGAGTCTTCTTTCTTATTCTCAATTGACAAAGGAATCGACAATTCTCTCGATTTAATCGGTAAATTCTTCCAATTAAGTGAGAATGAGCTTATCAATATTGGAATTTGTTGATATTGAAATGAGAAAGATGTTTTCTGGCTAAATTTACGATATCTCAGGATTCTTAATGGATGAATATGTGTTTTAGTAGATTGTATGCTATGCAATTGATCTAATTGTTGAGTATTGAAATCACATTTAAATTGAGCATAAACATATGTTGAATTTCATAATTCCTAGCTATTTTTGAATGGATCAAGCTTCAATTGTGGTCGACATGCTAAATTGAGGAGTGATTAATCAAGGTTAGCGAAGTTGCATGAATCGAGAACTAAAATTGTGATTGTTTAAGTCTTTGCACTTGTTTTCTGTAATCAAATCAATTCTGAGACTCAGGCCTCGCCATAGGAAGTGTTAATGAATTGAAACATTAGGAAAGGTGTTAAAGAAGCTCTCTGTGTTAACAACGATGATATGTAAACCCTAGGATGGACCTCGCCATGGGAGTTCTTAGGACTTTGCATGTTAGAGTAATTAGCTGGGGGAGTTGAGACTTTGCGGTGATTATTCCACCATTTTCGGGCCTCGCCATGGGAGAGGATGGTGATTTGGGGGTACAAGCAGTGCTGTGGTCGCCATGCTAACCACAGCTTGGACTTCTAGGCAATTTAGGTCTCCAAAGCATTTAATTGTTTATCGATTGCATAGCATAGATTTACTAAGCCTGTGTCCATCCAATACAAGAATCCTGAGATATTTGTTTCATCCTCGCTTGTTGCTATATTTTGCATCTTGATTTTGTTCTTTTGTGTTGAATTTTCCTCTTTCTAGTGCTTAGATTTGGTGACAAGGCTTTTAGGACAATTTGCTCAATAGTCTTGACCTACGCCTTCCCTGTGGATACGATCCCTCTCACTACTACTACATTAGTAGTTTAGGGTAAAATTGACGAGGTACGATACTCGATATCAATTTTTGGCGCCGTTGCTGGGGAAGGCAATCGGTTCTGGAATTTGTTGAATTGTTCTTAATTTTTACTTGATCTACTTTGTGTTTTTTTTTGTGTGTGACATTTACTTTAGCTTTCATTTTGGTGTTTTGTTCTGTTCTTTGCAATTTCTTTAGTACCTGTGAGAATTGTGATCTATTTCTGTGTTGCATATTTGAAGTTCTTGTTCTTTTGTTATTACACTCCACAACTGTGTGTTGTGTATGCCAAGGTCTAGTAGGTTTGCAGGAGAACCACAATTCTTATTGTATCTTGAGTTGGAGAAGACTTTGAGAGCACATTTGAAGCAACAGACAGAAATGGCAGCTCAAGGAGCCCAAGCACCAAGGTTTGGAGACCATTATGCAATAAACTTCGATAATAGATTTGGTCATCAGGACATCGATGTGGAAAGTTACCACATTCCACCACAAATTGTATCCATGATCACCCAGGGCCAATTCTTCCAAGGTCTTGACAATGAGGATCCCAACGACCACCTTGATTGGTTCCTTGGATTATGTAGCACTTTCAAGCTGCCGAGAATTGATAGGGGTGAGGTTCACAGGATTTTGTTTCCTTTACCTCTGCGTGGAAAGGCTAAACACTGGTTTAAGAGCATTGGAGGAGCCAATGCGGATATGTCATTTGATGATCTACAGAAGAGGTTCTTGTCCAAATACTTCCCTCCAGCTAAGCTTGAAAAGAGAAGATTGGAAATTATGAATTTCCAACAACAAGAAGGTGAGACATTTAGGGAAGCTTGGGAGAGATTCAATGATTTAATCAGGCAATGTCCCAATCATGACTTGGGAGAAATCAGGGAGTTAAACACTTTCTTCAAGGGACTTAGTGCTGAGTCGTCTATGATGGTTAAAGCCTGCGCAAATGGTGCTTTAAAAGACAAAAGTGTTGCTGATGTTAGAGAACTTTTCAATCAGATTGCTGAAGACGAATACTTATTTCCAGAAACCAGAAAACCTCATGGTAGGAAACAAAGGGGAATTCTTGATGTAGATGAAGAAACTTCACTCAATGCAAAAGTGGAAGCATTAACAAAGCAAATTCAATCTTTGAAAGCTGCTCAAGGAAAGGCACCTGTGTTATCTTGTGGAATATGCAAGGGCGAGCATTATACTGATGAGTGTTCTGTCACTACTGAATCCATTCAATATGTGAATAACTATAGAAACAAGCCACAGTACTCAGGAAATTACTCAGGAGGGAACAATAGAAGCTATGGAGGTAATCAAGGAACTTGGGGTCAACAGAATCAAAGCCAGGGAGGCCAATTTACTCAAGGGAGTGACCAAAGGAGAACTTTCAATCCTCCACCTGGATTTGATCAACAAGCCAGTACCTCTGAACCAAGGAAACTTTCAGTTGAGGATATGTTACAAAAATTTATGGATAAATGTGAAGAAAGATTTGTTGCTTTGGAAACGACTGCAGGACATCGTGATGCCACACTCAAGAACATTGAGATGCAAATTGGGCAAATTGCTAATGCTGTACATCACAGGCCTAGTGGATCTCTCCCGAGTGATACAATCCCAAATTCCAAAGGCAGGGCAGAGTGTAAAGTCATTACGTTGAGAAGTTGTAAGAAAGTGCAAAAATCATCTAAGCCTGAGGAGGAGGAATGTGTCATTGAGGAGGAAAGTGTTCAAATTGAGGAAGAGAATGTTTATGAGGAAATGGCACCAAAGAAGGTTGATGAACAGGAAACGATTGCATTAGAAAAGAAGGATGAGCAAAATGCTACAAAAACTGTGAAGAATGAAATACCAACTAGAGTGGGTAATGAGATCACCAAGAACTCCAATCCTTTCAACTTCCCTGAATATGCACCTAAACCTCCTTTCCCAGAAAGAAGGAAACCACCTCCACAACAAGGCCCTCAGTTCAAAAGGTTCCTGGATGTACTCAAGCAGGTGAATGTGAATCTTCCCTTGATGGATTTAGTGACATCAATGCCAAAATATGCTAAGTATCTCAAGGATCTCATCTCCAACAAAGAACAAATCTTGAGATGTGATGTTCCTATGATGGTTTCTGAGTGCACTCAAGCATGGATGGTCCATGATCTTCCTCCAAAGCTTAAGGATCCTGGAAGCTGTACTATTCCATGCAAAATAGGCACAAGGCATTTTGCAAAGGCGTTGTGTGATTTGGGAGCTGGCATAAACTTAATGCCATTGTCCATCGCCATGAATGTTGGATTGGGGAACAGAATTCGACCAGTTGCAGTCACACTCCAATTAGCTGACAGGTCATTGGTAACTCCAACCGGCTTGGTAGAAGACGTTTTGGTAAGAATTGACAAATTTACTCTACCTGTAGATTTCATTGTTTTGGACATAGAGGAAGACCCCGAGGTCCTTTTGATATTCGGTAGGCCTTTTCTTGCCACTGGTGATGCATTAATTGGGGTTAGGAACAAAACTGTTACTTTTCGCATTAATAATGAAGAAGTAGTTTTTGACGTCAATTATGCCATGAAACAACCTATGCCTTTAGAGTCTTGTTGTTCAATTCAGGTTGTAGAATGTTCCCCAATCTTAGTTGATAATGGTGTTATGCATGATTATATTTCTATTGATGGAACTGACAATTGGGAGGAAATTGATTTGCATGAGCATGATAATGAGGAGTGCTTGATTTTACATGAGAATGAATCTGTGGTAGAATGTCGTTCAATAGAAAAATTGAGCTTTGAATTGCAGGATGATGTTTCAAACTTTGATTTGCTAACTCAATCATTTGTAGAACATAACTCACAGGAAGCATGTGTTATGAATTGTTCAAATGATAGTGATGAACATGCTATGCTTGTTGAGGATGATGGTTGTTCTTTTCTTGATACTTTGATAAATTGCATAGAGACTCATCTGGGAGAACATCGTGACACCATGAATCAAGAAAATGTGGGAATTGCTAGGTCTTATGTTGGAACACCAACTTTCGAAACTGTGATTGAGTCAAAGTGTGTAATGGGTATTTCACCATCAGTGCATAATGAGAAATTTCTATTGAAAAATGACAATGTTGTTTGTGATGTTAGTTTTGAAGAAATTGGTGAGGTTTATAACATTGGTTTTGATGATAAAGTTGTTAACATTTTGAATGATGATAACAACATGGTGAACAAGTATGAATTTGAGACTTTTACTTTTGAACTTCCTGATAAGTTTGTTGAGACCTTGGAAGTGCATTCCTTGGTTGATTCTTGCAGGGTTACTATGGATAGTGTGGTAGAAGAGGACTATGATGTGCTTCAAATGGAAGTGAAATTTGGAGAAAGTTCTTTTCATGACCCTGTGCTTACACAACTCCTCAACACTCCAGTGTCTTATGGGGAGAAGGAGCATGCTTATGAGAGTTCATCTTTTGTGTGGTGCAGGGATGGATTTACTGAGTTCTTTTCATGACCAAGACATACTTTGTGGATGAATAAAGTATAGCTGGAGACTATCTAAATCCAGAACTACTTCTTTCCCTTAGCTTTTATAAGTAGTTTGTTTTCTTTTCATTTTGTCTTTAAGTTTCTTTCATTGTGAAAGTCATTCATCAAAACCACTCATGTTAAGTTCTATGGACAGGAAGGAAATTGCAAGAGATTAGCCATGCACACAAAAGGCTAAGTGTGGGGGGAGATGCCATTAAATTTTTCATATGAGAAGGATGGACCAAGATACTTCACCAAGCAAACATTGGACTTCATGATTTACCAATTCCAGGGAGCTCCTTATCCTATATTTTCTTTACATTGAGGACAATGTACGTTTTAAGTGTGGGGGAGTGTATGCTTGCTTTGGTTGGTTTGTATCTCTTGGACTTTAGGTGCTTATTTGTCTTGCATGAGTGATGAAATTCTTGCATGAGTGATGAAATTGCATGAGTGATGAAATTTTTGGGTGAACTTTTTTGTGAAATTTTTTGTGAAACTTTTATGATATTTGACATGTTGAAAATTTTTGTGGAGTTTTGGTGAAATTTGAAAATTTGGTGAATAGGTGAAAGTTTTGGTGTGAGTGGTGTGTTTCTAGTGGGATGAAGTTTTTAAGTGTTAAGGAGTGTGAGTGTGCAATAAGGTGTCAAATGTGTAATGAAAGAAACAAGAGTGTGGTGAAAGTGAGTGCAAGGGCAGTAACACTTTGTGCTATGCTTTGGTCTTTTGTTAGGTTATGTTCAAAATTTGAGTTCATCCAATTTCTATTAATGCTTTGCATGCGAAAATGTTTTTGTCTCCTTTGGTTCCAATCTTGATGAAATTGGCACATTTTGTTGGTCAAGGCATCATGTTAATGTAAGATAGATATGCCATGAAAAATTGTTCTTGGACATAGGAGGAAAATGATTCAATACATTCTTATTGTTGTGCATTATTTCGGTTGTTTTGGATGCTCTTGCATGCATAATCTTTTAGAGACATTTAAGAACTTTTAGTCACACAAGAAATGATATGGAGAAAAAGCCTTTGGCAATTGGGAATGAAAAGCCGAAATACCCTTGGCAAGCATAATTGAGAAAAAAAAACAGCCATAAAACTCAGGCAGCTAAAGGGAAATAAGAGCCATAAAACCCAAGGCAGGCACACCAATGTGTGCAATGAAAGAAAGAAAGAAGAGAAAAGCACTAAAGTGCAAAAGTAAGTGAAATGTGAAGTCAAATATGAAAAGCACCAATGTGCACCATTGATCTTGTGTGATTTTCAGTTCTTGAATGTGGACATTGTGATTGTTATGCAAAGAGAGGTTTTGGAACAAAAGATATAATGCATGCATAAGAATGGATGAATTAAGATTCCTCACACACACTTGCACCATGACATTTTGGTCTTTATTCATCGTGCCTTGATTGATAACTTGTGTTGAAATTTGATGGATGGGATTAAAGACATGTTATGAGTTTTATGCATGGAAAATGAATTTTGATGAACTCAATTGAGAACAAGTTTGACAGAAGAGTGAAGTCTAGTGCAAAGTGGTTTTGAAATGTGAGTTGCGTTGTGTCTTTGCTTGAGGACAAGCAAAAGTTCAAGTGTGGGGGAATTTGATAAGTAGGTTTTATACCTACTTGTATAGACTATTTCACTTAGCTTTTGGTTTGAATTGCATGCATTTATGTGGTGAAATGTGCTATTATGTGCATTTATGTGATATGCAACTTGATGTGCTTAAATGGAGGAAAAGACACAAAAATGTGATAAAATGAGGTAAATGTGTGTTTTGATGTCAATTGGTAGGAAAGAGTTCAAAGGGTCTTGAATGATGTGTAGGATTTTTGAGGAAAAAACCGAAATGTGCTCACTTGGCAAAATTAGGGTTTGGGCAGGATGTTGTGCAACTTGTTTTGATCATAACTCTCTCAAAACTTGTCCAACTGATGAGATCTTGGATGTTATGGAAAGCTCTTTGAGTTTATTGCATTTCATATGTTTTAACGTTTCTCTAATTCTGTGTTTACATGTGAGAAACGGGGGAATCTTTGGGATTGCTATCTCAGGAATTAGTTGTTAAAATCATGTTGACACAGTTTGGTAGATTGTTAATAACTTGAGCTACAGACCTTCAATTAAGTTGATTCTTGATTCATTGGAAAGCCAAGAGATAGAACTAGAACTTTGATGTTCACTATCGAGTCCAGTTCTGATGTTAAGTTGCACGAATTCGGCAAACACGTCGGGTCTCAAGCTGGAACAAGCTGTTAGCCGCATCACACACTAAGCACTCACAATTCCCTCACAAGCCTTTTTACAAGCACCTCATAAGCACACACTCTTGTGCACACATGCATGCGACGAAGTCCACTTCGCCGCACATGCATGCACGACGAAGTCCACTTCGCCGCACACACGCACGCGACGAAGTGCACTTCGTCGCGCGCTCACTCCCACACACTTGGACAGCTTGACCACACTTCACCATTTTGGGCATAACGTTTTCGTCTTAGCTCCGATGTTAGTGATTCAAAAAGCTGTATAAAGCTAAGCTTTGGGGCTATAACTTTCATGTTTCAAGTTTTCTCAAATTCCTACAGCTGCATATTCGAATTTTGGCTGAACGATTGCTGGAATTTTTGAGTACTTGAGCATCCGAAATAGGTTGATGTTGGTGTTTGAACTCAATTTTGCATGTCCACTTTGCACATAGTCTTGTCCACAACACTTCACATTGACAATGATCTATTTTACGATGGAACACCATTCATTTACAATTTTAGTTTGTTGATACAAATTACATAACATTTGTTTACAACACTTCTTCTCACTTCATGTTTTGGTTTTCATTCTTCATTTGCAACATTTGATGAGGATTTTGTGAGCAATGGATCAGCAAATTGACGAAGCTTCGTCAAGAATTCGTGGAAGTGGCGAGACTTCGCCAGGACTTCGTGGAAATGGCTAGGCTTCGCCAGGACTTCGTCAAAATTGGCGAAGCTTCGTGGAGGAAATTTCCAGCTCTGCCATACTTTAGTAATTCGGCCATAACTCTCTCGTCGTAACTCCGAATTGGAGGTTTCAAAAGACTGTGGAAAGCTAACACATAGGGCTATAAGTTTGGTCTTTTAAGCTTTTCCAAATTCACGATGCATCGTGGTCGAAATATGGCTGGACGATGCTGCCAGTTTTGTGATGTTAATGGGTTTGCTGAAAAATGGCTAAGTATGAAAGTCTGATTTTCTGAATTTTCGTGGCAGCTGAAGGCGTGAAGCTCCAGGGCCAGAAAGCGTGATTTCTTGAATGATGTTCTGCTTGGAAGCTCGCGGAGCAGCTGAAGGCATGAGATGCCCAGGCAAGAAGGCGTGGTTCGACTCTGATTCGTGTGCCTGGAATTTCAGAAGTGAAGGCGTGATTATGACTGGCCCAAAGGCGCGGGAGCTGTCTTGAAGGCGCGGTCCATAATGACCTGAAGGCGCGTGGAAGCGACTAAAGGCGCACGACAGGAAGCTTGAAGGCGCGGAATTGCTGGAAAAATGTTTTCAACTTCGAATTTTCATTTCTTGGGCTGATTTTTGGTCATTTCTTTCGAGGGCACTTTTGTAACACTTTAGATATTTTTCGGTAGCGTATTAGTTACATTTTCCCAACTCTATATATAGGAGATGTAGCTAATGTAAAAGGGATATATTTTTCCTTTTTGGATTATTCCAGATTTTAGAAATATCTTTGAATTGGAGCGGGAATTCTCATTTTCTCTCTCTAGATCTACTTTCTCTCACTAAACATTTCTTCTCCGATCTCAACTCCGATTGTGAATTTGGACTGGAGTCTTCTTTCTTATTCTCAATTGACAAAGGAATCGACAATTCTCTCGATTTAATCGGTAAATTCTTCCAATTAAGTGAGAATGAGCTTATCAATGTTGGAATTTGTTGATATTGAAATGAGAAAGATGTTTTCTGGCTAAATTTACGATATCTCAGGATTCTTAATGGATGAATATGTGTTTTAGTAGATTGTATGCTATGCAATTGATCTAATTGTTGAGTATTGAAATCACATTTAAATTGAGCATAAACATATGTTGAATTATCATAATTCCTAGCTATTTTGAATGGATCAAGCTTCAATTGTGGTCGACATGCTAAATTGAGGAGTGATTAATCAAGGTTAGCGAAGTTGCATGAATCGAGAACTAAAATTGTGATTGTTTAAGTCTTTGCACTTGTTTTCTGTAATCAAATCAATTCTGAGACTCAGGCCTCGCCATAGGAAGTGTTAATGAATTGAAACATTAGGAAAGGTGTTAAAGAAGCTCTCTGTGTTAACAACGATGATATGTAAACCCTAGGATGGACCTCGCCATGGGAGTTCTTAGGACTTTGCATGTTAGAGTAATTAGTTGGGGGAGTTGAGACTTTGGGGTGATTATTCCACCATTCTAGGGCCTCGCCATGGGAGAGGATGGTGATTTGGGGGTACAAGCAGTGGTGTGGTCGCCATGCTAACCACAGCTTGGACTTCTAGGCAATTTAGGTCTCAAAAGCATTTAATTGTTTATCGATTGCATAGCATAGATTTACTAAGCCTGTGTCCATCCAATACAAGAATCCTGAGATATCTGTTTCATCCTTGCTTGTTGCTATATTTTGCATCTTGATTTCGTTCTTTTGTGTTGAATTTTCCTCTTTCTAGTGCTTAGATTTGGTGACAAGGCTTTTAGGACAATTTGCTCAATATTCTTGACCTACGCCTTCCCTGTGGATACGATCCCTCTCACTACTACTACATTAGTAGTTTAGTGTAAAATTGACGAGGTACGACACTCGATATCATCAAGTGGAATACTCAAGGATAACTAGGAGTCTTATGTATATAATGAGTTGTACTAGACCAGATATTGCTTATGCGATAATCAAGTTGAGTGGATATACAAGTAATCCTAGTATTGAACACTGGACTGCGATTACTAGAGTATTACAATAACTTCGTTATACTCATTACTATGGATTACATTATATCTTATATCTGGATGTAATAGAAGGATACACAGATGCAAACTGGATATCTGATGTAAAGGATTTAAAATGCACTAGTGACTATGTCTTCACACTTGCCGGAGCTGCTATAAGTTAGAAATCCTCAAAACAAATATGGAGAAGAGGCGGAATGGTTACGCCATTTCTTGGAGGATATTCCTAAATGGGAAAAACCAGTGCCACCTCTTTGCAGTCATTGTGATAGCCAATCAGCAATAGGAAGAGCACAGGGTGCCATGTATAATGGTAAGTCTATACATATTCATCGTAGACATAATACCATTAAACAATTGCTCTCAACTGGAGTTATCTCAATTGACTATGCAAGGTCAAAAGATAATATTGTGGATCCGCTAACTAAAGGGTTAAATAAAGATGCAGTTGAGAAATTGACAAAAGGAATGGGAGTAAAGTTTGTGGAAAATATAAGTCTTATGAAGGAAAACCCAACCTAGTTGACTGGAGATCCCGAGATCCAGGTTCAATGAGACAACCTATTTGTAAGACTTAGTTTGGTCACTGTAGGGGTAACCTCAATTCATTCCTATCATGAAACAGTGACGTAATGGATAAGGTTAGCAATTTATTGCTTTAATAATACTTAAGGAAATAATTTGTATTACTATGGATTTAAGAAATCACCTATGTGGGAGAGAAGTGGGGCCACTTCTAAGTAGAATTGTTCAGACTCAATTCTTTAGAAACTCCTGCAAAACCAGGACGTGTTCATGGACAAAATGAACAAAATCATAAGAACTGAACACATGAATTTGATTTCTGTGTAATTTATGTTGACTCTTTATACAAAAAAGCAGGACAGTTCAAGGATATCATGTCTACTAGACAGCTAGTAAAGCAAACATACTTTACAAGAGAGAAGTTCAAAAGGTTGACACCTACTTTTCTTATGCAGGAATCTATTGATGAACACCAACGTCGAGTCAAAACAATTTTTCATTCATGTGGGGGATTGTTGGATATAAGCTAATTGTGAATGAGAAATTAGTTTCTCAAGTGGTTGGGAAAATAAACAAAAACTTGCGGGCCTGATCAACCCCATGTTTTGTTGGATTGACATTTCTTCAGAATGGAACAGATTCAATGAACCGAATGAATTCAATAAACTGAAGAGTTTATAAATTTAATTCATTATTGACAACTGAAGAGTTTTCTTGGACATTGAAGAGTTTGCTTGAAATATGAAGAGTTTCCTTGAAATCTAAAATGTTTCCTTGAAATATGAAGAGTCTTGTCAATCCAAAGGTTTCTTTTCTCATCTATAAATATAAGTTTTTCCTTAGACAATAAACTGAACTTTAAAAAATTTCCTTCCTCATATAAATCTCTCTACGTACTTATATTTTCGGTGTTCATCAAACCTTCAAGCTTTAGTTCTCTGGTGGAGCTATTAGGTGCAAACAGACTTCACGAATCCGTTGTATCCTTGGAAACAGATGCTCGTATAAGTTCTAGCACTCATTTGGGAGGGAGCGAATCTATTTTAAGGAAATTGTGGTTAACACAAGTCTCGAATCTTTATATTCTTTTCTACTGTCATTACGATTATATTTTTGTACCAGGCCAACATGTATCAAACTATTTCGTTGCTTTTGTAGTGATCATTACTGTACAAATCGACACAATAGTTTAGGGTTGCATTCATCCTATCATGCAAACAATCCCTTTTACTATTTAGTTCATTCACACTACTGTCTCACTTAATTCCCTTGGAAAAGGCTTGTTAGTGTGGTTTTGCATAAACTTTAGTATCAGAACAGAAATTGACATCTTGAACTAAAGTACTTTTTAATCTTTAAAATGATTGCCTCATTAATCATATTCATTTCATGCACACTCTTGCATAAGAAACATTCTTGTATTATGTGCACTAATGGTATGCCATTTTAGGAAATTGGATTAAAACGTGTACATGCGTTGAATAGTTTGAGTCTTTGATGGGCTTTATTTAAGTTTTCCTTTGCAATATCTTTCTTCAAATTGAAATAAGATTAGATTAAAGGATATTAGTATGTCTAATCTTTTCCTAAGTAAGCTTTTAATTAGTATTTTGGCTTATGGTTTGAAATTTGGATTGGCATTCCATATATTTTCTATATTTCTAATTTGGATGTGCACTATGTGTAACGCCCCGCCATAATTTACATTAAAACAATATTAAGGTAATATACATATTTCTATTTCATCCCAAAATTCATACGTTCAAGATCGCCAAAATGGCCCATTCCAATAGCTACAAACACAACCAAGGTAATTAAATACCTTAATAAACTATTCATCTATCTCTTCCTTTAAGTACGTAAACCAGAATCCTATCCACCACCTAATTCATCTTTAATCACCGAAAAAATATAATTTATAAAAGGGTGAGCTTAAAATAGCTCAGTGGGTGGGAATAGTGCTTAATTATTGAAAAATTGATTTTCAACAAAATACAGTTCCAAGAAAGAGTTCCAATGCACAAACCATGTACCACAAAATTTCACCATGGACTTCATATAAAATATTGGACATATATTAGGTACTTGTCCTGCTGTACAATTTTAATACACAACCATGTAGAGCAAAACTTTACCATGGATGTCATATCAAACATTAAGCATATAATCAGTACCTGTCTCGATCGGCCATGCCGACCTTTACTATGAGAACCCAAAATATTAATGTGTGAACAATTTCATTAATATTAAATTCGAGCAAGTTATCATAATTTTAAAGTTGAAATGCGACATCATTAATAAGCATTGTTTTGAGAATTAAGATTCCAGAAGTAAGAACCTTAGTTAATTAATAAATTTAGATAATAAATTACGAACTTTATAAGATTGAAAGGTCTTAATTGCATTAATTAATTAGAAATTTAGGGCTTAACTATAATTTATCTAAATTCAAGAATTAAATGGAAAAATAAAATATATATTAAAAAAAATCCTAGCTGATGGTTGACGTGCAGGCTTCTAGAGCCTACAAGTCACCATCTATATTGACTAAGCAAAATAAATGCTCTGTGAGCCTTATAACAGGAACATGAAAAGAAAAAAAGAAAGGAGGAAGAGGAGTAGGTGGGAGAAGAAGGAAGAAAAGAAAATGAAGAAGAAGATGAAGGAGAAACAAGAGATGGGAAAAAAAAGAAGAGAGGGCAGCGGGATGTGAAGCAAGAAGAGAATGGGAAAAGGTGGGTAATTTTGTTCCCTTGAAATATGGATTTTTTTTAAAAAACAAAACAAAACAAAACAACAAAGTTGCTTTCTTGGTTATTATGGTGATGGGTGCTTTCTGTAGCTTGATGACTATGTAAAGGAGTTTTGTTATTATGATTAGAAAACTTGATAGTTTAATTTGTTTGAAAAGTACTCTCCGTGACTAGTTGACTGGAATTCTCTGCTTCTCATGTCTTAAATACTTGTCATCCTTTTCTGATTCATTTTTGGAGCAAAGGCATTGCCTAGACCACTTTGCTGGTTTATGGTAAAGATATGCCAAGATAAAAATACTAAGGCATACTTTGATATAATTAATTTCTCCATGTGAGCTATGAGCATATTTGAATTTGTCAACATTGGCTAAAGTACAATTTTTCTTTGGAGAAAATATCATATTTGGGTACATGAAGAATACCTTTTTAACCAGCAAATATGCATTGTCATACCTGTATGTTCAGTGTATTTCCAACTTGCAATTGTGCAACTTGATCGTTTCTTTTGTTATTAAACAAACAATTTTCCTTGTCATAGTAGTCATTATGATAAGAACTTCTGTACTTGTATTATTTTGTTGTTCATGGAGTTCAACTAATTGCCTAATTGGTTTCAAGGCTGGTCTTGTAACTGGTTGGCTTAGTTTTCACTTTTGAGTTTTGATTGTAGAGAAAAGTTAATTAACTATGGCTGGGCTGGTGGGATGGAATGAAAGAACCAGCAAGTCGGAAATTTTTTGGGCACATAAATGGAATCTTCTTCTTGGCTCTTTTAATAGTTGGAAGTTGATACTATTTTTTTGACCTAGTAGATTAAAGGATTTGGAAATTTGTATCACACAATAATCGTAGAACTCTGAGTCTAGTTTAATATGGTTTTGATTTTACACATTTTGGATTTTTGGTTGCAAGTTATTATTATTTGAACCATCACTGCCAGAAACAGAATTTTGTGACAAAAGCTTAATGCCTTCAGCGATTTTGTTTGTTTTATTTTCTACTTTTTAGGCAGAATTATGAATATTGTATAAAAGAAGAAATTCTTGATATTAAGTATAGTTTTATACGGTTTTGGTTTCACATTATTTGGATCCTTGGTTACAAAATTATGACATTTTAAAATAAGTATGGCAGAATTAAAATCTGTAACAGGATTTCAATCCATGAAGTTTGAACAATTTTTAAAGCTATTTGTAGAATGAATTTGGGGATTGATAAAACATAAAAGTTTTAATATTAAAAATCTAGTTTCATATGCTTTCAATTTCATATTAATTGGTGGTTTGATTACAAAGTTATAATTATTTGAAATTACTATGACATGGATGAAATTTGTTATGAGATTTCAGTCCTTATCACCACTTTGGAGAATTTTTACAGCTCTTTGTAAATTGAATTTTGAATTACATAAAACATAGATGTTCTAGAATTTTTAGTCTATGTTTACATAGTTTTGATTTCATATCACTCAGGTTATTGGTTAAAAAGTTATATCTATTTGAAACTATATTAGCAAAACTAAAGTTTTGTAAGAAGATTTTCTTCAAGCAAGGCTTCATAATCTCAATTACGAAAGTACTCTTAATGTTAACATGGAACTGTGAAATCCTATATAGTGATTATGCTTTACATTTTGTGCCCAATAAAATGTTAAGAAAAGATAAGAGATTCAGTAGTGCATCAACTTAAGCATTGTAAATTTGACAAAGTGGGCTGCTTAAAACAAGATATATGCCAATGTCTTACCTTATGACTATTTAACTTTTAATAAATACATTAGAACATAATTATATTATAAATGGAATACAATTATATGTAAGTATGATTTTGAGGTTAATGATCAATTATGTATTAAAATTATCTTATGTAAATATGATTGTATAACACATTAGATAGTGGAAAAGAAGTAAAGTCAAAGGCATACATCTTATTCTTTTGTTTGATTAACATATAAAGTCATTATGTACAGCACAACTACATATTTGTGTGATGGCAAAATATTGTTATGCCATTAAACTATCTTAGATAAATAATTAAGAGGTATACAACAAATATAGAGGTTATCCATATCAATTAAATTAAAGTAATAAATTATTATAGTAATTGTGTATATTTTGATTTATTCCAATTAAAGTTAAGTGAGTGTATTTTTATACATTATACATCTTTCAAGTGCGTGTTATCATGTTTTAAATTAATATTCCAGCATGTTTTACTTATTTGCTATGTTAGTCATCGTACACCATAACAACAATTGATCCCTGATGATATATAAGACTTAATATGAGGGTACTAATGTAAGTAGAAATAAGGTTATTATGTTAAGCTGTATGACTAAGTTAAAATCATGTTCATGACTGATTGTAGTATTTTAAATAGTGATTACTTTGAATTTTAGCAATCTCTTGTCTTGTATTGGAAGGATATTTTTTGATGATTGAGATTCCATAATAGTGCACCAACTCGTTTTATAATGCTGAATCAAAGAATTGAAAATTTTAGATTTTTTGTGTTCTGTACTATCAATGCTATCATGAATTTGATGTTTATGGTTCTTCTTGTACTCTTGTTGATTGTTTAAGTTTGTAAATGACATGATAATGACACGTTAAGCTTATGAACTGAGAATGAAGCCATGAAAGCAGAATTCGAGTAACTTGACAATTCCAGTTTGTATTCTTTCTGAAAATGGTGATTGAAAGTAATTGATGAGCTTAGTATGAATTAAAATCAGTGAGGTTGAATGATGAAAACTAGGCTAGAGCCTATAAGTGTACTAGAATGTGTGAAATAAAATTATGATGCATGAGAACAAGAACTGAGTTGAATATGTGTTGGCTTCTCTATAATGTGTGTGTGTGTGTGATAAGTTGGTTTTATACCAACTTAAATAGCTTAATTCACTGAACTTTTGGCTTGTTTTCTATGAAATTGTGTTGTGTTGTGTGACTTTGGATGCTTTTATGTGATTGGTGACGAGGTGTGCTTAAATGAATAGAAAAGATCTAAAATTAGGTTAAAAGAATCAATTGTGAATTCGGATGAACAAGTGCAAGTATGCCCTAGGTTTTGGCAGTTTGAGTGCTGATTTTCATTTAAGTGTAACTTGTCCAATTCTGATCCGAATGAGGAGATTTTGGTGGTTATGGAAAGCTCTTTGTGCATACTTTAATTGTCATGCTTTAACATTCTCCAAATTCTGTATGCAATCATGAGAAACTGAGGCTTCTTTGTGGTGCTTGGATTAGGGTTTTGGTTTGATTTATCTTTCTGCCACATTTTGGTAAATTGTGTATATCTTGAGCTACATGTATCCACTGATGCTAATTCTTGGACCATTGGAACGCTCAGAGGAAGACCTAGAACTTTCATGTTTACCACAAAGTCCATTTCAGGAGCTAAGGCACATGTATTTGGCATGGACATAGAGCCTTGTGCTGAAATGGATACTTGGCCGTTTAGATGCTCTCACATGTGCACTCATCACAAGCTCACACACGCACTCATGCACTCACCGCACTTCACTCTCGCACACTACCGACACTTCGCCGCATGAGCATGGGGCAAAGTCTCATACACTTCATGCGATGAGATCATCTCGTCGTATGCACTCACGCACAAACATTGCGGCGAAGTCACCTCGCCGCAACACTTTTGTGCACATCCAACGTGCGGCGAGGTCACCTCGTTGCACGACTCTCGCACACATCACACACAAACTTCATGCGACGAGCTCACCTCGTCGCATGAATTGTGCATATCTTGTCGCAACATTCGTGCACACACTCAACACTTAGTTCACTCAACACACACTCACTGTTATTGCATCTTAAAGCATACATTTTGCAAAGTCATGAGTTGAGAAGGGTTTCATGTGTTTGAATACATTTCAAGATTGAAGAGGGAATTGGTTGTTTGCTATGGCATTTATCAAAGTTCATGTCTTACTTTGCTTGATTATTTTTCATGGGCTTTCATCTTCATCAGATTGTTGTCCTTGATATACATTGCATTTGCATTCATCAATTCTCCATCTCATGATTCATCATTTTCACCATTTTCAAGAGGCATTCACTTTCACTCACGCTTTATTCATTCGATCTTCATGCATTTGTTTTTTTTATTGTTCATTCTTTTGTGTCCTTTGTTGATGCGAATGGTTGGCCGAGGCTCCAACTCTTGGACCAAATTCGATCTCCACAAGCAAAGGATCGTGCTGCACAAACAAGATAATCCACGGACACAAGTAATAATTCGGGCGGAAAGAAACTCAAGGGGAAAAACGCCAAGAATGAGTAAATCAAACCCCACGTTTTTAATACAAACAAACTCAATTTAACTTATGAAAATTCAATTAGTTAAACAAGTTAATTTGTCCTGCTCTTTAAATAAAGAACAATGGTGAAGTCACCTAAAGGTCACGCTAAAGGTAATCTTCTACAATGGACAATTAAATAATTCTCCAAGGCTTGAACAACACAAAGTGTTAATTCTTAATTTCAGCAAAGCTAAAACTTTCATTCATCAACTTCATATGTAAAACGTTACAACCATCTCTCTATTTATAGAGATGAATTTCGGCCATGCTTGGGAAACAAGGAAAGAGAACCCTAGTAGTTGTAAAATACAACTTGACTTCTAAACTAACTAACTTTCCAAATTGGAATAGGAAACTAACAACTAACTAACTAATCCTTTTCCAAAAAGGATTAAGGAAAACGTTTCAAAGGTGGCCAAATCCAATTTGACTTCCTTTGTTTCCTAAACTTTTACTTGCCATTATCATGCAAGATAATTGGATCAAGTAGTTACTTAGCCCATAATAAAACACAAAGACTTAAGCCCATAATTAAGAGTTGGATGGACTTAATTATTACAACTTAAATAAATCCTAAAAATTAACAATGGCGTGATCCATTAATGGCAAAGCCCAAGCACGCCATCTTGGTCTTCAATGTAATCCATGAAATTCGAGATGAAAATTCGGCTAGAATCCCGTCATCAAATTTGCAAGGAACTTTCAAAGTTGATAACTTCCGAATCTTGGAAAACTTAAAACACGAAAGTTGTAGCGCTATCTCTTATAGTTCCAGGGATTCTTGAATCATGCAATTCCGAGTTATATCGAAAGAGTTATGGCAAGAATACCAAAACATGACAGAAACTTTCAGGATGACAATTTGACTTTAACACCACGGACATGGACACGGTCTATTCTCATCATTTGTGCACTTACTCATAGCACACACTTCACATTCACTTGTCTAAACATCTACACTTCACTTCACACTTCACGATTTAACTACACTTAAACTCCTCACACACTCGCACATAAAGGGCGAGACCTCGCCGAGAGGTCTTGCCCACAAACAATTTACATGGCGAGGTCTCGCCGCGAGACCTCGCCCACACAACTTTGCACGGCGAGACCTCGCCGTGAGGTCTCGCCCACACACGTAAATACACGGCGAGGTCTCGTCGCGCGAGACCTCGCCTTAGGAGCTTCTTCTTGCTGGCTGAAAAATCGACTAAGTGTTGGTTTGTGTTCTTGAGCAAAAGGTGTTGAAGGCGTGTGGAGTTCAGGCTCAAAGGCGCGAAACATTGCTGAGTACAAGATGGCCATTGAAGCTGGAAGTTTGGAGGCGTGAAGGACACACGAAGTAAAGGCGTGATTGTAGCTGAGCACACAAGGGATGGGAACGACTTCTTGGAGGCGTGATTTTCAAAGGCTCATGGGCGTGAGGAGGCTACCAAAGGTGTGTGTTGAGTTGACTAGAAGGCGCGGGAGCTGAAATGGAGGCGCAGGGACTTTGGCTCAAAAGCGCTGGCATTAGCTTACTATTTGAGATTTTCATTTGTGCTGATTCTAGTCATTCTTTGTAGTGGCATTTTTTTTGCCATTTCTAGTTTATTTTACGTTTGCGTACCATTTACGTTTTGTAACCTCTATAAATAGAGGATTTAGTTAGATTTAGGAGAGAACGAATATTCTAGATTTCACAACAGACTTTTGATTTTGGAGAGCGGGGAATTTTTTTCTCACTTTGATCTCGAGATTTACTTTCTCTCTCTACTTTCTCTCTCTAACAGTCTTAGCTCTATTTTCAATTCCCGATCGAGGAATTGATCTGATAATTGCAATTCTATTCTCAATCAAGGAAGTTTTTACGGATTCTTTTTGAATTGGAAGCAATTGAAGCATAGTATTTGGTAAATTCTTCCCAATTGATGAACATGACTTGCTTATTATTGTTTGTTGACGATCATGAACTGGAAATGGAACTTTTTGGCTAAATTCAATATGTTCTAGGGTTTTGATTTGGATGAAGTGTAATGAGACCATGCAATGCCTTGCAATTGATGTAAATCATTAGGAATGAACTCATACTGGAAAATAATGCTTAATCTTGTTAAAATTCACTCATTTGAGCTCTTGTTGATTGAATCATCCTTCGATTGTGGTTGCCATGCTAGGTTGGGGTTTAATTCTTCAATAGGAGTAATAATGCTTGAATTGAGAACATACAGTATGGTAAATGAGTCTTCTCACTTAAATTGCTTGATCATGAATCGAGATGCGGTCGTCCTGCCGGTGGAAGTTCATTGAGATTTAGAACTAAGTGAGAAGAGATTTTCTGAGCTTCGTGAAGACAAATTGGAACTAGGTTAGGCCTCGCCATAGGAAAACCTAGATTTTGCATGTGATAGTAGTGATTCTCGGGAGGTTGGGATTCTGCGGATTTAACTCTTCACTCTAGGCCTCGCCATGGGAAATTGTGGAGTCAGAGAGCATAGAAAATGAAGCGGCCACCATGCCAGTCATAATCTAGGTTCTCAGGCAGTTTGATCTTCTTTTGGTCTTCCAGTGTGTCAATTGCATCGTATTTTAGTAGTTGATTTACATGATAATTCGGAGAGAAACCCTAGGACATCTCACTTAAATTCTGATATCTCATTTCTGTGCTTCTATTTAGTTTGGAATTGTAGTGTTCTTTGTTGTTATTTTCGTAAGATTGAGTCCTATTCTGTCTTCCTGTTCTATCTTGGATCATTCTTTTATCTTCGCTTGAGTGTTACTATTGTCCATTAAGTCGTGAAAACTAAACTTGAGAAATTCTTGGAGCAAATTATTAACATTTTAGTAACTAAATCCTTCCCTGAGGATACGATCCCTACTTCCACTACTACAGTAGTTTCTAGGGTTAAATTGAAGAGTATGCGACATACTTGCCAATTTTTGGCGCCGTTGCCGGGGAAGGCACGGTTTCTAGGATTTGATTAAGTGTTCCTTGAATTTCACTGTTTCATTTTGTGTTGGGTTGATTTGTTTTGTGTACTCTGTTCATTCTATTTTGTTCATTGTTTTTGTTGTTGTTTGTGATTTTTTTTTCTTCGGGTGTTGTTTACATTTGAAGTTTTGCTTTTGTATTCTGTTTCATTCGGTTATACTTCACTCTTGCTGTTATTGTATGCCCAGGTTACGATCCTTTGGAGATCTTAAGTTTGGATTGGACCTAGAATTGGCTAAAACCTTGAGAGTTCAAGCCAAGCAAAGAGACATGGTTGCTCAAGGAGTACGAGCACCTCATTTTGGTGATCATTATGCTGTGAATTTGGACAATGGATTTGGACAGCAAGATATTGACGTTGAAAGATACCACATCCCCACTCAGATTGTATCAATGATTACACAAGGCCAATTTTTCCAAGGATTAGACAATGAAGACCCTAATGATCATCTGGATTGGTTCTTAGGCTTGTGTAGTACGTTCAAACTTCCAAGAGTGGAGAGAAGTTAAGTGCACAGAATCCTTTTTCCTCTTTCCTTGAGAGGTAAAGCAAAGCATTGGTTTAAGACCATTAGGGGAGCAGATGCAACAATTTCTTTTGAGGAACTTCAGAAGAAATTTTTGGCTAAATAGTTTTCACCAGCTAAGCTTGAGAAGAGGAGAATGGAGATCATGAATTTTCAACAGCAAGATAGTGAATCATTCAGAGAAGCATGGGAACGTTTTAATGATTTGATCCATCAATGTCCCAATCATGACCTCAGTGAAATAAGGGAATTGAATACGTTTTTCAAAGGTCTCACACCTGAGTCTTTCATGATGGTTAAAGCTTGTGCCAATGGTGCATTAAAGGATAAGAGTGTGCCTGAAGTTCGAGAGTTGTTTAACCAAATTGCTGAGGATGAGTATCTCTTCTCTGAGACCCGAAAACCTCACAATCAAAGGCAGAGGGGAGTGTTGGACCTTGAAGAGGAAACGTCATTGAGTGCCAAGTTTGAAGCCCTTGCCAAGCAAGTGCAAACTTTGAAAGCTACTCAAACAAAAGCTCCTGTGCTTTCATGTGGTTTGTGCAAAGGTGAACATCATACTGATGAATGTGCTATCACAACTGAGTATATACAATACGTGAGTAATTAAAGCAACAAACCTCAGTATGGTGGAAATTATTCTGGAGGGAATTATTCTGGTGGAAATAGACCTTACAATGGTGGACAAGGCAATTAAGGACAACAACAACAAAATCAAGAAGGGCAATATTATCAAGGAAATGACCAAAGAAGATCAACAAATGCACCTCCTGGTTTTGATCAAGCTGGTACTTCAGAGCAAAGAAAGCCATCGGTTGAAGACATGTTTCAAAAGTTGATGGAGAAGATGGACAAAAATGAACAAAGGTTTGGAGGTTTGGAATCAACAGTAAAACACCATGAAGCTACACTCAAGAATATTGAAATGCAGCTTGGGCAACTTGCAAATGCTGTATATCAGAGGCCTCGGGGAGCACTTCCAAGTGATACCATCCCAAATCCGAAAGGGAAGGAAACATGCAATGCTATAAATTTGAGAAGTGGAAAAGAAGTACACAAACCTAACAAACCTGGGGATGATACTTCTGAAGACAAAGAAGAAGATAATCCTGATTGCGAGCAAGAGTGTGTCAATGAGGACATGGAACCAAAAAAGGAGGAGGTGCACAGCAAAGGAGATAAGGAGGTAACCACGAAAATTCGTGAACCACCTAGTCCATACAATTATCCAGAATATGCTCCAAATGATAGCAATCCATCCACATCCTTGGTGCCAAAGCCGAGCTTACATGATCCTTTGATGAATCTTGATGGACCAATGACAAGATCAAGGAGCAAAAAGATGAAAGAAGCTTTGCACACTTTGTTGTCATCACACATTGGAGATTTGGAGGCCGAGACTTGCACATCTTCTCAACATGGAGTTCTTTTGCACGTTTCTTACATAACAATTCATTAAGATGTTCCTCAAAGTTCTACATTGGAGCTTAAGGAAATTCCACCTTGAAGAAGCTTGCAAAGGCCGAGAGTTGAAGTCCAATGAAAGGCGTGTCCTTAGGCTTTCATATGGATCACGCCCTTATTTAGATATTAGGGTTTTATTTTGTTGATAATTAATTAAGTCCAAAACACTTAATGTGGGCTTTAATTAATTGGTTGTTAATAAGTTGTTTGGCCCAATTATCTTACATGATAAAGGCAAGCAATAGTTTAGGAAACAAGGAAGCAAAAACGTGTTTTGCTTCTTCATTAAAAATCGTGTCATCTAATCCTTTTCTAACTTGGATTAGTTTGTTAGTTGTTAGTTTCCTATTCCAAATTGGAAAGTTAAGTTAGTTAGCTTAGAAGTCAAGTTGTATTTTGCAACTACTAGGGTTTTAGTAATAGTCGACTTTAATCCTCTATTTAAAGGGATTAATGGCGTTTTTATTCAATAGAGAAGAAGAAGAGTTTTCGAGATTTTTAGCTTGCTAAAAATTGTGATTAACACTTTGTGTTGTCCAAAGCCTTGGAGAATTATTTAATTGTCCATTGTAGCAAATTACCTTTAGCGTGACCTTTAGGTGATTTTACCATTGTTCTTTATTTAAAGAGCAGGCCTAATTAACTTGTTTAACTAATTGAATTTTCATAGGTTAAATTAAGTTCATTAGTAATAAAACGTGGGGTTTTGTTTACTCAATTCTTGGCGTTTTTCCCTTGAATTTAATCCACCCAATTTCTTGCTTGTTTGTGTTCTTGGTCGTGGATTATCTTGATAGTGCAGCACAGTCCTTAGCTTGTGTGTGGAGATCGAATTTGGTCCAGGAGTTGGAGCCTCGACCAAACCATTCGCATTAATTGGTATCAGAGACAGGTTGTTGCCCAAAAATTTCAGGTTAATCCGTTCTAATCCTTCCGCGAAAATTCTGTTTTGTTCGTGTCTTTTCTGCCCGTATTTTTGCGTCAATTTTCTGCAATTTTTCGTCCATCTTTCTTGCTGTTATTTGGTGTCCTTCTTGCTGTCCAAGGTCGTCTCATAATCATCCATTAAAATCGCCAAAATCGCATGCAACATAATGCTCAAATCTGCCCGAAATTGAGTCTCTTGTGTTTTGCATTTTTGTGATCTTTTTGTGTTGTTTCTTGTTGCGTTTCTTGCTGTTTTTAGTGTCTAAGTTCTGCATTGTTTTGTCATCATCATAGTGTGGGATTCCTTGTGTTTTCCTTGCTGTTTTCACGTCAAAAACATTGCTAGGGTTTTGTGTCAAACTAGGGTTTTTTTAAGACTAGGGTTTCTCGGTCAAGTTATCATAAATTGCTTGATTCTTATCTGTTTCTTGATTTTCTTTTTGTGTTAGTTTCTTTATCTTATTCTTGATATAGTGTGTTTTGATCAAACTTTTATCACACTTGAAAAAGACAAGTTCTTGAACACTTTCTTGAACTTCTTGATTTTCTTAAAAATTCAAAAGTCTCCAAATTTGAATCTTGAGCCATATTCTTGATCTTTGTTGAAAATCTTGAATATTTTGTGAAAGTGGCACATACAAATTCCTTTTCCTTGGTGAGATATTAAAGTTTGATAATTTTAAGGTTGTTAAGGTTAAGACAAGAAGACAAAACATTATAAACCTTAAATCCTAGGTTGTTGTCTTCAAACCTTAAACCTAAGTACTTAGTACTAGGTTCTTGTCTTAAAAACCTTAAAGTTTGCATTGTTTAAGGTTCTTGTCCGAACCTAGTAGTTTTTGTTTGTCCAAGGTTTGTGTTCAAAACCTTAAAAGTTTGCTTTTGTCTTGTAGTTGTCCGAACAAAAAAAAAAAAAAAAAAAGAGACCGTATAAAAAAAAAAGGTCAATTCAAAAAAAAAAAAAACAGAAAAAGAACAAAAAAATATATATAATTTTGGACTTTTTAATTTCTGTTATTTATTTTCAGTTTATTATTTTTTTTAAGAACATATTGTTCTTAAGTTGTTGCTTGAAAACCACCTTGGATTAAAAGTGCCATAACTTTTTCAATACAACTCGGAATTAGTTGATTCAAAAACCATTCTTTTCATCTTTAAACCTAGTTTCGGAATCTCTTAGTTTCTGGTGGTAAATCAAATTGTAACCCACACGTGTTCTAAACCTCTTGACGTGATTTTTCTTTGTTGATTCTTTTGATTTTCTTGTGAAAATTTGTGTGTGGAACTTGTTGATTGAGACTTTGCTATTAAAATAATTGAACTTGGTGAGTCTTAATAGTCCCAACACATTCATTAATTGAGAGTTTTAGCTAGGGTAAACAAGAGAGAACACTACTTAAATAGAGAGGAGAGTACCTACTACCCAATAGTGAGGAACCCGAGAGGTAATATTAAGGTAATATTAGGAAGCAAGAATATATACATATATATTCTTGTATTTTCTTTACTAACCTTGCAGGTACCATGGAGGAAAGTGATAGAACTCCTAGAGGTTCTAAACCTATAACCGATGCTCAACAAAAGTTTGCTAATGAAGCACTTTTTGATATGCTTCAAAAGATCAACATTCGACTTGACAACATAGAGTCTTCCACTAAAAGCTCAACCTCAAGAAAGCTTAAGTATGATGATCATGTTGAATCCGATGATGATAATGAGGAGAGGGAGGATAATGCGAGCTCTTCTAAAGGTAATAAGTCTAAAGTTTCCATTGAGTCTGTTAAACTCACCATCTCTACCTTTCATGGCAAATCAGATCCCGAAGCTTTCTTTGATTGGGTTCGAGATTTAGAACACTTCTTTGAAGGTAATGATGTCCCCGAGAAAAAGCAATACCGAATTGCTTTTATGCACCTTAAAGATTATGCTAGTCTTTGGTGGGATCAAGTTGTTCGAGCTAGAAGACAAGATGGTGAAAGGCCAGTTAAGACTTGGAATCAAATGAAGGCAATCATGAGGAAAAAGTATGTTCCTTCACATTATAATAGAGTGCTCAACCAAAAGTTACATACCCTTGTGCAAGGTAGCCGAACAGTTGAAGATTATTACCATGAGATGGAGGCATTGATGATAAAAGCCAATATTCAAGAAGACCCCGACACCACCATTGAGAGATTCCTTAGAGGTATGAATTCCGAATTGGCTTATCAAGTTGATCTTCAAAGTTACATTGATATTAATGAACTTGTTCACAAAGCTATCAAAATTGAGTAGCATATGAAGGGTAAAGGGCGAAATTTCCAACAACCATTGCCGTCTTGGAGGAGAGATCAAAAACCGAATTACACCCCTCCACAAAAGCCGAAAGTCTTCACCCAAAATCAGCATCAAAACACTTCAAATAATGTTCCCAAAATAGTCCGCCAACTTGCTGAACCTTCAGCCAAAACAACTCCCAAACCGAATGAGAGATTGAGGGACATTAGATGTTACAAGTGTCAAGGTTATGGCCATTATCAAAGTGACTGCCCAACAAGAAAATTAATGATAATCCGTGATAATGGAGAGTTTGAAAGTGATGAAGAATGTGCCGACATGCCACCACTTGAAGAAAAGTACCAAAGTGATGAAGATAGTGAAGATCTTACTTATGATGTTGGTGAATTCTCTTTGGTTACTCGTCGAGTCTTAAGTGCACAACCACTAGTTGAAGATGATTTGTCTCAAAGGGAGAACATATTTCACGCTAGATGCATGGTTCAAGGTAAGATTTGTATCTTGATTATTGATAGTGGTAGTTGTACAAATGTGGCAAGCACATTATTTGTTAAGAAGCTAAACTTGACTTGCATGAAGCATCCAAATCCATATAAGCTTTAATGGCTTAATAACACTGCCGAGAGTAAAGTGACTAAACAAGTTAAATTTTCTTTCACCATTGGAAAGTATGTTGATGAAATTGTGTGTGATGTTGTACCAATGGAAGCTAGTCATATTTTACTTGGTCGTCCATGGCAATTTGATAGAGATGTTACATATCATGCAAAGAAGAATTATTATTCTTTTGATTATCATGGCCGAAAGTACAACCTTAGAGCATTGAGTCCAAGCCAAGCTTTTGAAGATCAATCAACGATTGTGCAATCTTGCCGTGAGATAGAAGCAAAGGAGAAGAACGAACAAGATGATAAAAAGAATGTAACTAATGTAGGCCGAAGCATTGATTCTAAATCTTGTAATAGCCGAAATAGTGTTTCTTCAAAGTCTTGTTATTTTGCTTCTAAGAGTGACGTAAAGAGAGCAATACTAGATAGGCAATCATTGTACTTGATGATCCGCAAGGATGTTGTACTTATTGTTGATAGTGATCACCTTGCTTCTTTGCCTAGTATTGTTTTGTCTCTTTTGCAGGAATATAAAGATGTGTTTCCCGAGGACTTGCCCATTGGATTGCCGCCTCTAAGAGGAATTGAACATCAAATTGATTTCATTCCTGGTGCACAAATTCCAAATCGTCCAGCTTATAGAGCCAATCCTGAGGAAACAAAAGAGATTCAACGTCATGTGGATGAACTCCTTGACAAAGGTATTGTGCGTGAATCTCTAAGTCCTTGTGCTGTTCCTGTCATATTAGTTCCTAGAAAGGATGAATCTTGGAGAATGTGTGTTGATTGTCGTGCCATAAACAAAATCACCATTAAGTATATACATCAAATTCCTAGATTAGATGATATGCTTGATGAATTGTATGGTTCATGTATTTTCACCAAGATTGATTTAAAGAGTGGCTACTATCAAATTAGAATGAAAGAAGGTGATGAATGGAAAACAGCCTTTAAAACAAAGTATGGATTGTATGAATGGTTAGTCATGCCTTTTGGTCTAACTAATGCACCTAGAACTTTTATGAGGCTCATGAATCACGTTTTTAGGTCTTTCATTGGTAAGTTTGTTGTGGTCTATTTTGATGACATCCTTATTTATAGCAAATCACTTGATGAGCATGTTGAACATTTAAAACAAGTGTTTGTTATATTGCGTGAGAACAGATTGTATTCTAACCTTAAAAAGTGTTCTTTTTGCATGGAATCAATTGTCTTTTTGGGTTATGTTGTTAGTTCTCAAGGTATTTCTGTTGATGAGTCAAAAGTCAAGGCTATTGAGGAGGGCCGAGACCTAAGAATGCTAGTGAAGTTAGGAGTTTTCATGGTTTAGCAAGTTTTTATAGAAGGTTTGTTAAAGACTTTAGTTCTATAGCTGCACCTTTGAATGAACTTGTTAAAAGGAACATTGCTTTTGAATGGAAAGATGAGCATGAGAACGCCTTCACTAAGTTAAAGCATATGTTGACTCACGCCCCTTTACTTGCATTGCCTAATTTTCATAAAGCTTTTGAGATACAATGTGATGCTTCCGGGATTGGTATTGGAGCTGTTTTGATGCAGGAATCAAGGCCCGTGGCTTACTTTAGTGAAAAGCTTAATGGGGCAGCTTTAAAGTATGCAACTTATGACAAGGAGTTGTATGCTTTGGTAAGATCATTACAGGTTTGGCAACATTACTTATGGCCTAAAGAGTTTATAATTCATTCTGATCATGAAAGCCTTAAATTCTTGAAGACTCAAGATAAGTTGAATAAGAGGCATGTTAAATGGTTGGAATTTATTGAAACTTTTCCATATGTGATTAAGTATAAATCTGGTCAAGAAAACATTGTAGCTGATGCATTATCTAGGCGTTATTCATTGTTCACCTATATGCATGCTAAGTTACTTGGATTTGAATTGATAAAAAATTTGTACAAAGATGATCATGATTTTGCTGCCGCCTTTAGTGATTGTGTGTCAAAACCGAATGGTGACTACTACTTGCATGATGGTTTCTTGTTTAGAAAGAATAAATTGTGCATACCCCTTTGTTCCATTCGTGATTTACTTGTTAAGGAAACCCATGAGGGAGGGTTAATGGGGCATTTTGGAATTGCTAAAACACTAACTGTTTTGAATGAACACTTTTATTGGCCTAACATGATTAAAGATGTGAAAAGTGTTTGTGATAAATGTATTGTGTGTAAACAAGCCAAATCGAAAATTTTGCCTCATGGATTGTTTACACCTTTGCCTGTTCCTAGTCATCCTTGGGTTGATATCTCTATGGATTTTGTTTTAGGATTGCCTAGATCACGCAATGGTAAAGATAGCATATTTGTAGTAGTGGATCGATTTAGTAAAATTGCACATTTTATTGCATGTTCCAAAACTAATGATGCTACACATATTGCTGACTTGTTCTTTAAGGAGATTGTTAGATTGAATGGCATTCCACAAAGTATTGTTAGTGATAGGGATGTTAAGTTCTTGTCTCACTTTTGGCGTACTTTATGGAATAAGTTAGGCACTAAGTTGTTGTTTTCTACTGTTGCACATCCGCAAACTGATGGACAAACTGAAGTAGTTAACCGCACTTTATCTACCTTACTTCGAGCCATCATCCAAAGAAACTTAAAGAATTGGGAAACTTGTCTTCCACATATTGAGTTTGCTTATAATAGAACTTTCATAGTTCGACATCTTGTTCACCATTTGAGATTGTATATGGTTTCAATCCTTTGACTCCACTTGATATTTTGCCTTTGCCTATTAATGAGTTTGTTAATGTTGAAGGTAAAAAGAAAGCTGAATTTATTAAGGGATTACATGAGAGGGTTCGAAATACTATTAAAAGGAGGAATGAACAATATGCACAGCAAGCCAATAAAGGAAGGAAGAGAGTGATTTTCGAACCTGGTGATTGGGTTTGGATTCACTTGAGGAAGGAAAGGTTTCCTGACAAGAGGAAATCTAAACTTTATCCTAGAGGAGATGGTCCTTTTCGAATTTTGGAAAGGATAGGAGATAATGCTTATAAAGTCGAGCTTCCAAGTGAGTATGGTAATGTTTCATCTACATTCAATGTTTCTGATTTATCTTTGTTTGATGTAGGTGATTCGAGGACGAATCTTTTCAAGGAGGGAGGGAATGATAGCAATCCATCCACATCCTTGGTGCCAAAGCCGAGCTTACATGATCCTTTGATGAATCTTGATGGACCAATGAGAAGATCAAGAAGCAAAAGGATGAAAGAAGCTTTGCACACTTTGTTGTCATCACACATTGGAGATTTGGCGGCCGAGACTTGCTCATCTTCTCAACATGGAGTTCTTTTGCACGTTTCTTACATAACAATTCATGAAGATGTTCCTCAAAGTTCTACATTGGAGCTTAAGGAAATTTCACCTTGAAGAAGCTTGCAAAGGCCGAGAGTTGAAGTCCAATGAAAGGCGTGTCCTTGGGCTTTCATATGGATCACGCCCTTATTTAGATATTAGGGTTTTATTTTGTTGATAATTAATTAAGTCCAAAACACTTAATGTGGGCTTTAATTAATTGGTTGTTAATAAGTTGTTTGGCCCAATTATCTTACATGATAAAGGCAAGCAATAGTTTAGGAAACAAGGAAGCAAAACGTGTTTTGCTTCTTCATTAAAAACCGTGTCATCTAATCATTTTCTAACTTGGATTAGTTTGTTAGTTGTTAGTTTCCTATTCCAAATTGGAAAGTTAAGTTAGTTAGTTTAGAATTCAAGTTGTATTTTGCAACTACTAGGGTTTTAGTAATAGCCGACTTTAATCCTCTATTTAAAGGGATTAATGGCATTTTTATTCAATAGAGAAGAAGAAGAGTTTTCGAGATTTTTAGCTTGCTAAAAATTGTGATTAACACTTTGTGTTGTCCAAAGCCTTGGAGAATTATTTAATTGTCCATTGTAGCAAATTACCTTTAGCGTGACCTTTAGGTGATTTCACCATTGTTCTTTATTTAAAGAGCAGGCCTAATTAACTTGTTTAACTAATTGAATTTTCATAGGTTAAATTAAGTTCATTAGTAATAAAACGTGGGGTTTTGATTTACTCAATTCTTGGCGTTTTTCCCTTGAATTTCATCCACCCGATTTCTTGCTTGTTTGTGTTCTCGGTTGTGGATTATCTTGATAGTGCAGCACGGTCCTTAGCTTGTGTGTGGAGATCGAATTTGGTCCAGGAGTTGGAGCCTCGACCAAACCATTCGCATCACCAAAAGCTCCATTTCCTGAAAGAGTGAGACCACCACCAAAGAAAGGGCCACAATTTGACAGATTCTTGAATGTGGTGAGACAAGTAAATGTAAGCTTACCATTGTTGGACTTGATAGGAGCTGTGCCCAAATATGCAAAATACCTTAAGGACCTCATCTCTAACAAGGAACAGATTTTGCAATGCGAAGACCCCATGATGGTCTCTGAGTGTAGTGGAGCTTGGATTGTGAAAAATTTGCCACCAAAGTTGAAAGACTCTGGCAGCTGTACTATTCCTTGCACAATAGGCATGAGATATTTTGAGAAAGCACTCTGTGATTTGGGAGCTGGAATAAATCTCATGCCTCTGTCGATTACTGTGAGTGTGGGCTTGAGTGGAAGAATTCAACCTATAGCAGTAACTCTCCAGTTGGCAGACAGATCTTTAGTGAAGCCTACAGGAATGGTAGAAGATGTTTTGGTAAGAATTGACAAATTCACTCTACCTGTGGATTTCATTATCCTAGACATGGAGGAGGACCCAGAGGTACCTCTTATTTTTGGTCGTCCTTTTCTTGCTAATGGGGATGCGTTAATTGGGGTAAGAAACAAAACTGTCACTTTTAGTATTAATGATGAAGAAGTAGTCTTTGATGTGAATTATGCAATGAAACAACTATTGAATATGGAGACTTGTTTTGCTATTCAGTCTATTGCATGTGCTGTGCATGTGAATGATGTAAATGGGAAGCATGAATTTATGTGTCTTGATGAGTTGAATTCGTTTAATGATGAGAAAGATGATGTTGAGTTAGATGAGGAAGATAGCAAAATTGTAAATGAAATTGAAAACCTTGTTGAATGTTGTTATTTGGATGAATCAATTTGTGAAATGCAAGACAATGTTGTTGAGGTAAAAATGCATGAAAGTGCAGGAGAGAACACTTTACAGGAATTGTGTGAAAGGAAATGCAAAAATGAACAAGAAACGTTTGTTGTTACTAATGAAGTTTGTTCTCCCACTGAGGTGAGGAAGGAAGAAACTTTTTGTAGGAATGAGAAGTTGATGCCATCTATTGTGGTACCTCCAAAATTTGAGCTTAAACCTTTGCCTCCATACCTCAAGTATGCTTTCTTGGGAGATAATGAAACATTACCTGTTGTGATCTCTTCCAAACTTGAGGAATGGCAAGAAGAGAAATTGCTGGGAGTATTGAGGCAACACAAATTAGCTATAGGTTGGACTATTACTGATATCAAAGGCATAAGTCCAGGCTTGTGCATGCATAAGATACTTTTGGAGGAAAACTCGGTGCCAGTAAGAGATAGACAAAGGAGATTGAATCCTCAAATGATGGAAGTTGTCAAGAAAGAAGTGATAAAGTTGCTTGATTTTGGAATGATTTTCCCTATCTTAGACAGTGAATGGGTTAGTCCTGTCCAATGCGTTCTGAAAAAAGGAGGGGTCGCAGTTATAAAGAATGATGCAAATGAGCTTCTTGCAACATGAATCGTTAGTGCCTGGAGAGTTTGTATGGACTACAAGAAGCTTAACAAAGCAACAAGAAAGGATCATTTTCCACTTCCATTCCTGGAATAATTGTTGGATCGGATTGCGGGCTACTTGTTTTATTGCTTCCTGGATGGATATTCTGGCTATAACCAAATTGCAATTGATCCCAAAGACCAAGATAAGACAACTTTCATCTGTCCATTTGGCACATTTGCTTACAAAAGGATGCCATTTGGCTTGTGCAACGCTCCCGCAACTTTCCAGAGATGTATGATAGCAATCTTTCATGACATGGTTGAGTCGAAAATTGAAATTTTCATTGATGACTTCTCAGTTTTTGGGATGACATTTGATGGTTGCTTGGAGAACTTAGCTCAAGTGTTAAAGAGATGTGAAGAGACAAATCTAGTGTTAAATTGGGAAAAATGTCAATTCATTGTTCAAGAGGGCAATGTACTGGGTCATAAGATTTCTCATAAAGGCATTGAGGTTGACAGAGCCAAGATTGATGTTATTGCTAAGCTACCTCCACTAACTAATGTTAATGGGAATCAGAAGTTTCCTTGGCCATGCTGGTTTCTACAGACGTTTCATCAAAGATTTCTCTAAAATTGCTAGGCCATTGTGTAGCCTGTTGGAGAAGGATGTAAAATTCGAATTTGGCACAGAATGTGTTGAAGCATTTGAAACGTTGAAAACTAAATTGGTGGAAGCTCCTGTGATAGTTACTCCTTATTGGGGTGAACCTTTTGAGATTATGTGCGATGCAAGTGACTATGCTTTGGGAGCTGTTCTTGGCCAGAGAAGGGATAAAATTTTTCACACCATTTATTATGCTAGTAAGCTGCTCAATGAGGCTCAGTTGAATTATACAACAACGGAGAAAGAGATGTTGACGGTGGTTTTCGCATTTGACAAATTCAGAGTATACTTGTTGGGGTCGAAAGTTATTGTCCACACAGATCATGCTGCTTTGAAGTATTTGTTAGCAAAGAAAGAAGCCAAGCCAAGGTTGATTCGATAGGTCTTATTGCTTCAAGAATTTGATGTTGAAATCAAGGATCGCAAAGGCTCAGAGAATGTGGTAGCTGACCATTTATCAAGGTTGGAGTCAGAAGCTCAAGAAGGTTCTGGTATTTTTGTGAAAGAACACTTCCCAGACGAGCAAGTGTTTAGAGTAAATGAGAGGACTTTGCCTTGGTATGCAGAGATTGCAAACTTTGTTGTTGCTGGCCAAATACCAACTTATTTCTCCAGTGATCAGAAGAAGAAGCTGAGAAGTGATGCCAAATATTATTTTTGGGAGGACAATGCATTGTATAAAATCTGTAGTGATCAAATCATACGTAAGTGCATCAAAGAGGAAGAGAAGGAAGATATTTTGAAAGCATGTCATGAAGGACCATATGGTGGACATTTTGGCTCAACAAGAACTGGCTTCAAGGTTTTACAATGTGGTTTCTATTGGCCTCATATTTTCCTGGATGCAAGAATCTGGGTTGGGAATTGTGATCGAAGTCAAAGAACAGGGAACATTTCTTCCAGAAATGAAATGCCCTTGAATAACATCCTTGAAGTGGAAATTTTTGATGTATGGGGAATTGACTTCATGGGTCCATTTCCAAAATTCAGAGGCATGGAATACATTTTGGTAGCTGTTGATTATGTGTCCAAATGGGTGGAAGCTGTGGCTCTGGCTTATAATGATGCAAAAAGTGTGATTGCTTTCTTGAAGAAACACATTTTTAATCGGTTTGGAGCTCCCAGAGCAATCATAAGTGATGGTGGAACTCATTTTTGTAACAAGATCTTTGAAGCTTTATTGGCCAAGTATGGCGTAACTCATAAGGTTTCTACAGCTTATCATCCTCAAACTTCTGGTCAAGCTGAGATTTCAAATCGTGAAATTAAGAGAGTGCTTGAAAAGGTTGTAAATCCGGGAAGGAAAGATTGGTCCATGAAACTGGATGATGCATTGTGGGCATATCGAATAGCCTATAAAACTCCTATAGGTGCTTCTCCATTTTGGCTCGTATTTGGTAAAGAGTGTCATCTACCTGTGGAGTTGAAACATAAGGCTTATTGGGCAATTCAGAAGTTGAATATGGATTTGTCGGACACTCAATCAAAAAGGATGCTTGAGTTGAATGAATTGGATGAATTTAGATTTCATGCTTATATGAGTTCTAAGCTTTACAAGGAGAAAACAAAGAGGCTTCATGATGCAAGAGTCCAATCAAAGAGTTTTGCACCAGGACAATTGGTTTTCTTGTACAATTCTCGTTTAAGGCTTTTCCCTGGGAAATTGAAATCACGATGGAGTGGTCCATTTCGTGTTATTGATGTAAAGCCTTATGGAGTTGTGGAGATTCAAAATGACAAGAATGGCAATATGTGGAAGGTGAATGGTCACAGGCTTAAACCATACTTGACCTCTGAGGACAAAGGCATTGCTAATCTGGCACAAGCTCCCCATGAGCTTTACTTGGATGATCCTTTACCTTCACAATGAACTAAGGGGCATGGTCGGGCTGTGGACCGTAAACCAAGCACTACTAGGAGGCAACCTAGATGCTTGCTTTTGTTTGTTTTTGTTGTTTTTGCTTGTTTATTTTTCTTATGTTAGCTAATTATGGTTTAAGGATCCACACCATGACACATTTCTTTTCCTTTCAACATTAGGGCAATTGTTTTTTCCTTTCCGTCCGTGCAATGGGGACCATGCGTTCCTTAAATGTGGGGGGAAAATGAAGGCTTAACTAGTGAGAATCGGGAAGTAGTGAAAGATGAGAAATGAAAAAATGTGGCATGGTGTGTTTAGTAGTGTTAAGTGGTGTGTTCGTTGAGTAATTTTTAAATTTCTCTAGGGATTGTACTGGGTTCTCATGAATGAGTTGTGTGTTGTTAGGAAGTGTTTCATGCTTGTGTCTATTAGTTCATCATTTTTGTTTGTGTATTAGTTTATCATGAGAAGGTAGTATGTGATCTTTTCTTTCTTCGTTTCTTATTTTTCATTCTTTACAGTTGATGATTTTGTTAAGTTTTGCTAATTTTGGTTCATGAATGCATGGGTGATTGCTATAGTATGATGACAATGATGAACGTGCGCAAAGCTGAGGAACAGACTTCATTTATGATCAAGAGGAGTTCGATGACCATGTGCATTCAAGTGGGCATGGGATCATATTCATGACTTTGGAGTTCATTAAATGTGGGTAAGGTTGAGAATGGTGAGATAATTTCGACCGTACAAATTAATGATAGTGGAACTACCCTCCTGACCATAATTTTACATGAGTTCATGAAGTGATTCTCATAAGTTGTCAAGTTGAATTTGAAACAAAACCTGGAGACATTGAAGCGACTTTGGAATAATAAGGCTGCCCTCTAGTTTGTTTTAGGTGTACATATGAAAGGGTCTTTTATCATTTGGCAGCTAGGGGATAGACTTGTGTCTCGTGAAGTGAATCAAGTGGAGTCCCACAGTTGATTGATGTACTTGTTGGCTTATGTTTGGAGTGTGGATTATTAAGTATGCCTTGACCAAACAAATGTTCACAAAGTTATATCTTACCACACTCACAAGCATTGACCATGCATTTCATTATGTGAACATGTTGCGTTTTTCTAACGTTAAGCACTCCTTCCATCATGCGTTTTTGGGTCAAGCATTTCTTTAAGGTTTTGGTGAAGTTCTATACATCATGTGGGCATTATTTTTCACTTGGCAGCTAGCAAGTTAAGGAGTCACATGCATTGAATAGCAAATGGTCCCACAAGTTTCTTGATGATATTAGACTCAAATGGTAGTTGGAAATATTCATTCCATATGACATCCGATTTGCTATTCACTTGCACTTTAGCTCTATAAAGGCTCACTTTTGTTCATAACACCTACAACATTGCAAAGAGTAAGCTTGTTTATACTTCGGCATTGCTAAGGAGGATATTGAGAGCATTCTTCTTCATCACTTTCTTTTTGCTTCAAGTTCTCGTTGTGAGCTTCCCTTCAAAGGTATGTGTTGGTTTTCTCCTCAAGACTTTTATTGATGGAATGTTATGAGTTGAACAACGAATGTTGGTGAGTAGATTAACATGACAAGAAGGTGTGTACATGGATAACTTGTTATTTGGGATTCTTGCTTAAAAGCTAAATGCAAGTTAAGTGTGGGGGGGAAGTTAGTTCGTGGTTTTCAGATTTCTTCAGCTTTTACATGTTTCTGTAAATCGGCCATAACTTCAGCATGGAATGTCCAAATGAGTTGATTCCAGTTGGGAAATTTAGTTAAGAAGAAGGGCTACATTTCTTATGTTATACACTTTCGCTAGTTCTGCCTGGAACACGGTCCAATTTGGAGGACAATGCGTGTTCATGTTATGAATTATGGTTTGTGAAATTGCTGAATTGTCCAGTTTTGATACCTCTCGGTTTTCTTGCTATAACTTGCTCATTTTTGCTCCAATTGAGGTGATTTCAGTTGCAGAATTTAGATAACATTTTAACCTACAATGTTCATGTTTATGCTTTTTGCTAATTGTGACTGGAACATAGAGCAATGAGTAGAGGAAGGAAAAGCTGAAGTTAAGTTGTTAGTGTTCTAAATGCTGAATCTGCCCAGTTTGGTGACTCTCGGTATTTTAGGCATAACGTGTTCAATTTGAATCCAAATTGGGTGATTATTGTCCTCATATTTCGCTTAAAGAGTGCACTAAAACTTTAATGTTTTATGTTTGAACTGATTCTCCCTGCTTCATGGATGATTTTTACGATCTTATCATGCTGATTTCCAGTTCCAGGAATTTGTTGAAGAAAAAGTGCATGTGCTTAGTGATGCTCTTATTGCATTTGTTTTGCTTTGAGTATGGTTTGACAAGTTGAACTTTTGTTACAGCCATGGCACCAAAAAAGGGTTCAACTTCACAGAAGGCCACGACTTCAAAGAAGGGAAAAGGAAAAACGCAGAAACCACCACTCGTTGACTCTGATTCAGAGTACTTCCCAGATGAAGATTTGCCTTTATTTGAGGATCCCCCTCAATATACCATGAAAGCTCAAACTCCCAAGAAGAGGAAGGGTTCATCTAATCAAGATAGTGAACTTTCGGTGTTCTTAGACAAACGGGCTCAGAAACGATGGGAGGATGGAATTGGTATGAAAAAACTTCATCTGGAGAGGGCATTTGCGGTTGAAGGAGGTCCATTTGCGGAATTGATGGCAATTCATTGTTTTGATAAGAAACTTACAAGTGCACTAGGGTTTTGCAATGCTAGTTTGGCTAGAGAATTCTATGCTAATGCAAAATTTCCAAATAAAGCTGGGGAATTCTATGTGCGAGGGAAATGGGTGCAGATTACCAGTGAGATCATCAACGATCATCTCGGCACTCCAAGTTTTTCTCATGATCCCTTACCAATTCCAGAGGATGCTGACTGTAATCAAATGTTGACAGAAGAGTTGGCTTTACCCGGGGCTAAATGGGAATTAAATACAAAGGGAGATAGCAAACATATCCGAGGGGAATGGCTACGCAGTGATGTAAAGATCTGGTTGATGTTTGTTTTGTCTCGTCTTAAGCCAAGCTCACAATCTACTGAAAATCTACGCGATCGGTTGTATTTGATATCAGATATTCGGGGGCGGAGACCAATTGATGTTGGGCGTATAATTCTGTCGAGTATTCAGTCTGGGATTGACACAGATAATGCAGCTCTCTATTTCCCTATCTTGCTTGAGGAGATATGTTTGGCTCAGGGAGTGGACACGGAGGCTGGAGAGTGGCGAAGGAATCCAGGGCCAATTGGAACATCACTGTACATTAAATATCAAGCCCTGGAGAAGGAGATGAGGAAGGCCAAGAAAACTGCAGCGAAGAAGTCTAGGAGCAAATCTGGCCCTTCACCTTCTGAGGCAGATGAGGAACCCCAAATGTATGATTTTAGTACTTTGCAAGGAGCAATACAGGATTTCCAACATTCAGTTGAGCACCGATTTCAAGATTTCCAACAATCAGTGGAGCAACGTTTCTCAAACATGGATGAGAGGTGGGAACGGATGCACGAAGGTATGGATAATATGCAGCAAGAGTGGACAACACATGCTTCAAATATGAACCATAAACTGGATGATATGGCCTCATTGGCTCAACAACAATTCGAAGTGTTGTATCACAGACAAATGTGCATGCAATTAGAGCTTGATAAGTGAAACAAGATGGCTGTATATTATCATTCCGATACTGGACCCCAAAACCAACGCCGACATCTGCACAACTGGCCGGGTATCGTATTCCAAATCTGTCAATAGACGTTGTAAGTGGCGATATTCATGAGCTACCGGCAGGCGTGCCTGTAATGCCTTCTCTTCAACCATTGCCTACATTTGGACGTATCCCTTCAATGCCTCCAACTCCTGAGATTGTCCCAAATCCTGAATTCATGCCAGTAATAAGGATGCCATTACTGGGTTCTGGGCAGCCTATTCAAGGACCGGTGCATGGTCCTTTTCACTATGTGGCGCAGCAATTTTCTGGTCCTTCATTCTCAACGACAGCTTCGTTCTAGTCTCCGTCCTCTTCTGCACCATCTTCATCCCAGGGAGCTCCTCCTTCCTAGTTTTGTTTTTTTTTATACATTGGGGACAATGTGTATTGCAAGTGTGGGGGGGAGTTTTTTGTGTGTTGATGATTAATGATCAGTGTGGTGCTTAATTTTGTGCTATTTTATTATGATGCTATGATGTTGTTATGCGGTGTTATGTGGTGAAGAATGTTGAAGATGGAATGAAGTCTTTCTTTGAAGTTATGTTGTGAAGATATTGTGAAGCTGGTGTTTTCTGTCCGTTCTTTTTTCGAAGCATGATCGTGTGATGCTATGAATTGTTTGGCGAATCTGGAGTCTTTGTGTGTTTTAAGGAGTTGAAGTGTGGGAATATATGCTGGAATGAGTTGTGATGATTTGACTAGATTTTGTGAAGTATGGAAAGTTAGGAAGTGGAAGATGTCTGGTTGACAAGTTGTGTGTGGTTTATATGTATGGGGGCTCGAAATCTTAGAGAGTGTGTCGGATGTGTTGTAAGCTTTGTGCTTGTGTGAGTTGTTTGGGTGTGAGAGTTTATTGAAATTAATTGAGTGTGGTGAGAATTGGTGTAAGATAAGGAATGTAATACTTAACCATTATGTATTGAAGCTTAAAAAAAAATTAAAAATGTATTGAAGCTTTATTCTTCGTTTACTATGGTTTATTTCAAGTTCATCACTTTATTTGTTTTAAGTTGTATGCGAAATTTTTTTTTTGTTTTCTGGTTCTAAGTTTGAAGAAATAAGTGCATTTTGCTGGTCAAGGCACGATGTTAAGGTAAGATAGATATGCCAAGCACAAATTCAATTGACATAGGAGGCAACGAGTATGGAATTTGTTCTTCTTGCTATGCATTAGTCTGGTGTTTCTAGCACTCGTGCATGTTTAGTCATGTTGGATACTCTTATGAACATGTGCATACACAAGAAAGGATATGGAGAAAAAGCCTTTGGCAATTGGGAATGAAAAGCCGAAATACCCTTGACAAGCATAATTGGAAAAAAAAAAGCCATAAAACCCAGGTAGTTTAAGGGAAAAAGAAGCCAAAACACAGGCTAAGGCACCAATGGGTGCAACAAATAAGCACCAATGTGCAAATAAGGGCAATGTCCCATAGAGCACCAATGTGCACATAGGTTACCATTGATCTTGTGAAGTTGCATGTTCATAGGGGTAGTCAATGAGATTGATATGTATTGGGTGGCATGTGAGACAACTAGATGGTGTATAGCAAGGGAATAGATGACGTGCATGTTCCTCAGCACACACTAGAACGCATGACATTTTGGTCTTTATTCATTGTGCCTTAGTTGGTAATGTGTACTGAAATCTGAGAACTAAGTATCAGGAAACGTTACATAAGTTTTTGTGTGAAAAAACGTTGATAAACTTGGAATAGGACATAGTGGATCAAGAGTGAGGGTCCAATGCATTATGGTGAAAGTCTAGAGTGTGTTTTTCACTTGAGGGCAAGCAAAAGGTCAAGTGTGGGGAATTTGATAAGTTGGTCTTATACCAACTTAAATAGCTTAATTCATTGAACTTTTGGCTTGTTTTCTATGAAATTGTGTTGTGTTGTGTGACTTTGGATGCTTTTATGTGATTGGTGATGAGGTGTGCTAAAATGAATAGAAAATATCTAAAATTAGGTTAAAAGAATCAATTGTGAATTCGGATGAACAAGTGCAAGTATGCCCTAGGTTTTGGCATTTTGAGTGCTGATTTTCATTTAAGTGTAACTTGTCCAATTCGGATCCGAATGAGGAGATTTTGGTGGCTATGGAAAGCTCTTTGTGCATACTTTAATTGTCATGTTTTAACTTTCTCCAAATTCGGTATGCAATCATGAAAAACAGAGGCTTCTTTATGGTGCTTGGATTAGGGTTTTGGTTTTAGGGTTTTATCTTTCTGCCACAGTTTGGTAGATTGTGTATATCTTGAGCTACAGATATCCAATGATGCTAATTCTTGGACCATTGGAACGCATAGAGGAAGATCTAGAACTTTCATGTTTACCACAAAGTCCATTTCAGGAGCTAAGGCACATGTATTGGGCATGGAAGTAGAGCCTTGTGCTGAAATGGATACTTGGCCGTTTAGATGCTCTCACATGTGCACTCATCACAAGCTCACACACGCACTCATGCACTCACCTCACTTCACTCTCGCACACTACCCACACTTTATGCGACGAGATCATCTCATCGCATGCACTCACACACACACATTGCGGCGAAGTCACCTCGCCGCAACACTTTTGTGCACATCCAAAGTGCGGCGAAGTCACCTTGTCGCACGACCCTCACACACATCACGCACATACTTCATGCGACGAGCTCACCTCGTCGCATGAATTGTGCATATCTTGTCGCAACATTCGTGCACACACTCAACACTTAGTTCACTCAACACACACTCACTATTATTGCATCTTAAAGCATACATTTTGCAAAGTCATGAGTTGAGAAGGGTTTCATGTGTTTAAATACATTTCAAGATTGAAGAGGGAATTGGTTGTTTGCTATGGTATTTATCAAAGTTCATATCTTACTTTGCTTGATTATTTTTCATGGACTTTCATCTTCATCAGATTGTTGTCCTTGATATACATTGCATTTGCATTCACCAATTCTCCATCTCATGATTCATCATTTTCACCATTTTCATGAGGCATTCACTTTTACTCACTCTTTATTCATTCGATCTTCATGCATTTGTTTTTTTTTTTTTGTTGTTCATTCTTTTGTGTCCTTTGTGCACTTACTCATAGCACACACTTCACATTCACTTGTCTAAACATCTACACTTCACTTCACACTTCACGATTTCACTACACTTAAACTCCTCACACACTCGCACATAAAGGCGAGGTCTCGCCCACAAACAATTTACACGGCGAGGTCTTGCCGTGAGACCTCGCCCACACAACTTTGCACGGCAAGACCTCGGCGCGAGGTCTCGCCGCGAGACCTCGTCTTACAAGCTTCTTCTTGCTGACTGAAAAATCGACTAAGTGTTGGTTTGTGTTCTTGAGCAGAAGGTGTTGAAGGCGTGTGGAGTTCAGGCTCAAAGGCGCGAAACATTGCTGAGTACAAGATGGCCATTGAAGCTGGAAGTTTGGAGGCGTGAAGGACACACGAAGTAAAGGCGTGATTGTAGCTGAGCACATAAGGGATGGGAACGACTTCTTGGAGGCGTGATTTTCAAAGGCTCAAGGGCGTGAGGAGGCTACCAAAGGCGTGTGTTGAGTTGACTAGAAGGCGCGGGAGCTGAAGTGGAGGCGCAGGGACTTTGGCTCAAAGGCGCTGGCATTGGCTTACTATTTGAGATTTTCATTTGTGCTGATTCTAGTCAATCTTTGTAGTTGCATTTTTTTTGTCATTTCTAGTTTATTTTACGTTTGTGTACCATTTACGTTTTGTAACCTCTATAAATAGAGGATTTAGTTAGATTTAGGAGAGAACGAATATTCTAGATTTCACAACAGAATTTTGATTTTGGAGAGCGGGGAATTTTTCTCTCACTTTGATCTCGAGATTTACTTTCTCTCTCTACTTTCTCTCTCTAACAGTCTTAGCTCCATTTTTAATTCCGATCGAGGAATTGCTCCGATAATTGCAATTCTATTCTCAATCAAGGAAGTTTTTATGGATTCTTTTTGAATTGGAAGCAATTGAAGCAGAGTATTTGGTAAATTCTTCCCAATTGATGAACATGACTTGTTTATTATTGTTTGTTGACGATCGTGAACTGGAAATGGAACTTTGTGGCTAAATTCAATATGTTCTAGGGTTTTGATCCGGATGAAGTGTAATGAGACCATACAATGCCTTGCAATTTATGTAAATCATTAGGAATGAACTCATACTAGAAAATAATGCTTAAATCTTGTTAAAATTCACTCATTTGAGCTCTTGTTGATTGAATCATCCTTCGATTGTGGTCGCCATGCTAGGTTGGGGTTTAATTCTTCAATAGGAGTAATAATGCTTGAATTGAGAACATACAGTATGGTAAATGAGTCTTCTCACTTAAATTGCTTGATCATGAACCGAGATGCGGTCGTCATGCCGGTGGAAGTTCATTGAGATTTAGAACTAAGTGAGAAGAGATTTTTCGAGCTTCGTGAAGACAAATTGGAACTAGGTTAGGCCTCGCCATAGGAAAACCTAGATTTTGCATGCGATAGTAGTGAATCTCGGGAAGTTGGGATTCTGCGGATTTAACTCTTCACTCTAGGCCTTGCCATGGGAAATTGTGGATTCAGAGAGCATAGAAAATGAAGCGGTCACCATGCCAGTCATAATCTAGGTTCTCAAGCAGTTTGATCTTCTTTTGGTCTTCCAGTGTGTCAATTGCATCGTATTTTAGTAGTTGATTTACATGATCATCCGGAGAGAAACCCAAGGACATCTTACTTAAAGTCTGATATCTCATTTATGTGCTTCTATTTAGTTTGGAATTGTAGTGTTCTTTGTTGTTATTTTCGTAAGATTGAGTCCTGTTCTGTCTTCCTGTTCTATCTTGGATCATTCTTTTATCTTCGCTTGAGTGTTACTATTTTCCATTAAGTCGTGAAAACTAAACTTGAGAAATTCTTGGAGCAAATTATTAACATTTTAGTAACTAAATCCTTCCCTGAGGATACGATCCCTACTTCCACTACTACAATAGTTTCTAGGGTTAAATTGAAGAGTACGCGACATACTTGCCAATGTGTGTGCTCAGAATTTGACTACCTTGGTGTACAATATGGTATATATAAGATGTATTAATTTTGAGATTAGATGGTGTGATATACGGTACATTATCTTGTGTGAATCTTGTCAGTTTGTCATTCACAAAGTGATGTAAACTCATCTAAGGACTCAAGCGTAGGAAACGAAGACCCTTTAAGATGGCACGTCGGTCCTATCACAAGGTCACGAGCAAAGTTGTTCAAAGACACTTTGAATGGATTCGTGTCAACTTGTTGGGAACAATCTCTTCTTTCTTCTTCTAACATCTCAACAAGTCAAGTCCTTTTGATTGAAGTTGAAAATCAAGAATAGTTCGGTTCCGTATGATCCTACGGAACCCACAGAGGGAAGTATCTTTTCTATTTTTATTTCAGTCCAAGTATTTCTGATTGAATGTTATTATTATTTTTAATTTAAGCCCAAGTAGTAATTATGTTTTATTTTATTTCAGCCCAAGGGAAAATTCTGCTTTGAAGACTTCAGCCCAAGTGGAATGTTTTGGCTATAACTCTTTCATTTCAAGTCCAAATGGAGTGAAGTCAATGCCCACTTAAAGTTCAGCCTTTCTAGTATTTCCATGATAGAAATCAAGCCCAAAAGATCAATAAAAGTCGTCCAAAGGCAGCCTCAAAGTCTCGGCCCGAATCTGTCAAAAAGGGTCCAAATGCATTGAATCTTCTCCAAGTCTTCCAAGGTGTTAAATGAAGAAGTTTGAAGGTTTTTCTACATATTAATTTCGTTCAAGGGCTGATTAATTGGTCAAAGAAGTCTTTAAATGAAGCACAATGCATAAAGACAAGTCTAGAAGCTTCTAAGTGGAGAAATGACAAATCTGCCAAAGATGACATCATAGATGACCTATTCTTTGAAGATGAAATGACAAGACTGTCCTTGTGACATCATCCATGACATATGCCCTAGAATTCAAGAAGTCTTTATAAGTAGAATGATTTATCTTTGATAACTTATTAGATAAGTAGTTTAGCCTATTTTAATAATTACTTGTTGTTATAATTATGCCTATAAATAGGCCACTCATGTAAGCTTTAAAAGGAAGATTGAGATGAATGAAAATTGTGAGTTTTTCAACTCTTAGTTCTTTGATGAACTTTAAGAACTTATTAAGTTTTCTAACTTGTGGCGTTCAACACTTATCAATCAATTCTTGGTGTGTTGATTGTGGTGTGAGCATACCAAGTTTCCTAGCTCTAGTAAGTTAGTGGGTCGCGGTTACACCAATCCAGCAACCCTTAGAACGATTGGGCAAACAGTGTTCAAACCCAACCTTCTGGGTGAGATCACATCATTTGGTATCAGAGCCATTTTTACCGGTTGCATATCCTTTTTTTATCTTTTGATTTATCTTTTCTTATTCTTGATTCCTCGAAGTCCAAGAATCACGTATTGGTAACGGGTCTTGTCACAGGTTCGGCAAGGTTCTTATTAGTGACTATTAGTACTCCAAGTAGTCGGCTTCTCATCTACATTCTTTTTGTTGGGTTTCTTGAAATTCAAGAGTCACATATTGATAGCGGGTCTTGTCACAAGTTCGGCAAGGTTCATATCAGTGGGTTTTGGGGTTTAAGGATTCAATACTTTTTATTCCTTTGAATTCGTCCAAAAAGAAAAAAAAGAAAAAAAAAGGCGAAAAGTCAAGTTTCATCTCTTTGTACTAACCTGTTTGCATTTGATCCAGGAAGCAAGTTTGGAAGCCAAGACTTCAAAATTCTCTCGGCTTGAATTCTTCTCTATCTCTAATTTTTTTTTAACAAGGTTGTTAAGTGTGAATTCCTCAAGGCCACAAGTAAAGCTTGATGATTGTTTCATTAGTTTGATAAGAACTTTGAGACGAAAAAGAGTGGTAAAAGGCAGTATGGTGAGACTAGTAGAGGGAAAAAGCCTATCTTTGTGATACACGAGGGAAGAGTGACCACTATTGAGTAAACCATAAGCGAGGAAGTGAGTGAGGAACTAACGTTGTTTTGTGCAGATTTGAAGATGTCTCAAGATCAAGAACACGAAGGAGTTTTTCAACAACCGAATCTTCAAATCCAAGCCATGGTGGATGAAATGAGGCGATTGATGAGAAATGAATTTGACCAGGTCCATGAAAGATTAGATCGAGTGGAAGGCTCCCAAAAGTCTCAATCTCATCAAGATCAAGACGACGTCGACGATGATGACAGAAGGAGTGAATCAAGGGGTTTTGAAAATGATAGGAGACCAGCGTGGAGAAGGCCACGAGAGGACAACAAATTGAGTTCCATAAAGATGAAAATTCCATCCTTCCAAGGGAAGTCAGATCCGGAGGCATACATCGAATGGGAGAAAAAGATGGAATTCATCTATGATTGTCATAAGTACTTCGATCTCAAAAAGGTAAAACTCGCTGTCACTGAGTTTTCTGATTATGCACTAACATGGTGGGATCAACTTGTGGTGAGTAGGTGAAGATCTGGAGATAGGCCTATTCAAACTTGGGAGGAAATGAAAACCACCATGAGAAAGAGGTTCGTGCCAAGCCACTATTATCGAGAGCTTCACAATAAGCTACAAAGCCTTCGGCAAGGTAGCAAGTGCGTAGATAACTACTTCAAGGAGATGGAGGTCGCTATGATCCGGGCAAATATTCAGGAGGACAGAGAAGCCACCATGGCCAGATTCTTGCATGGCTTGAACTATGAGATTAGAGATCGTGTTGAGATGTACCATTATATTGAACTTGAAGAAATGGTGCATATGGCAGTGAAGATGGAACAACAACTCAAAAGCGGGGAGGCTCTCGAGCAAGTCCTTGGAAGGCAAGCACGTCAAAAAAAATGGAGAAACCACCTTCTTCCTCTACATCTAATCCACCTAAATTTGGACCTAAGCTTGACAATGTTCCAAAGGGTAATACTGATTCGTCTACTCCTAAGAATCGTGATATTAAATGTTTTAAGTGTCAAGGCAGGGGACATATTGCAAGTCAATGTCCAAATAAGCTTGCAATGGTGGTTCAAGATGATGGTGAGATCGAGAAGGATGAAGATGCTGAATCTCTGCCATCCTTAGAGGGTTCTGATGATGATGAAGTGTTGGCTGTTCAAGGGGAATTGTTGGTTGCAAGGCGAGCCCTTAGTGCACAACACAAAGAAGATAACAATGCCCAACGAGAGAACATTTTTCACACTCGGTGTTTTGTGAATGGAAAGGTATGTGGTGTCATTATTGATGGTGGGAGTTGTGCTAATGTTGCTAGTGCTTCTATGGTTGAAAATATAGGGTTACCCATGATGAAGCATCCAAGGCCATACAAACTTCAATGGCTTAATGACAGTGGCGAGATTCGTGTTGCCAAGCAAGTCATGGTGCCTTTTCACATCGGCAAGTATGAGGATGAAGTTCTATGTGATTTTGTGCCCATGCAAGCAAGTCACTTGTTGTTGGGAAGACCTTGGTAGTTCGATCGACAAGTAAAGCATGATGGCTTTACTAACAAGTATTCCTTTATGTATAAAGCTAAACCTGAAACTCTTGTACCTTTGTTGCCTAGTCAGGTTTATGCAGATCAAGTAAAGATGCAAGAAGATGCAAAAAAATGAGAGAGCAAAACAGTGAAAGTGAAAAGGAAGAAATTGAGAGTGAAAAACAGGGCGAGTTGAGAAAGAACAAAAAAGAGAGAAAAGAAACACTTGTTGTGAGTGAAAAAGATGAAAAAATTTGTGTGTTTGCAAATAAAAGTGAGATCAAAGAGGCTTTAAATTTGAAATGCCTTTTGTGCTTCTTTTGCTCAAAGAAGCCTATTTATCCACTAATGATTTGGTCGGTACGCTACCGAGCAGTCTTGTTTCTCTCTTACAAGGATTTGAAGACATATTCCCAGAAGAAGTACCCGGAGGATTGCCACCCATTCGAGGGATTGAACACCAGATTGACTTTGTTCCAAGGGCGTCAATTCCAAACAAGCCAGCCTATAGGACTAGTCCCGAGGAAGCCAAGGAGTTGCAAAAGCAAGTTGAAGAATTGCTTGGCCAGGGATGGATTCGAGAAAGCATGAGTCCTTGTGCCGTGCCTGTTTTGTTGGTACCAAAGAAGGATAAATCTTGGAGGATGTGTATTGATTGTCACACCATCAAAAACATAACGGTAAAGTATCGTCATCCCATTCCACGATTGAATGATTTATTTGATGAACTCTTTGTGGCAATCATCTTTTCTAAAATAGATCTGAAAAGTGGATATCACCAAATTCGCATGAAAGAGGGTGATGAGTGGAAAACTGCTTTCAAGACAAAGCATGGTTTGTATTAGTGGTTAGTAATGCCTTTTGGCCTAACTAACGCTCCAAGTATTTTCATGAGACTTATGCATCGTGTTTTGGGGGAGTTTATTGGGAAATTTGTGGTTGTTTACTTTGATGATATTCTTATTTATTCCAAAAATTTGAATGATCATCTTGAATATCTAACGTATGTTTTGAGTCTTCTCAGGAAGGAAAAGTTTTATGCAAATTTAAAGAAGTGCACCTTTTGTACCAATAGCATAATTTTCCTTGGCTATGTTGTAAGTGCACAAGGAATTTCCGTTGACATGGAAAAGGTAAAATCCATCCAAGATTGGCCTACACCTAGAAGTGTAAGTGAGGTAAGGAGTTTTCATGGTCTTGCAAGTTTCTATCGCAGGTTTGTGAAGAATTTTAGCACCTTGGCCGCACCACTCACTGAGGTGATTAAAAAGAGTGTAGGTTTCAAATAGGGAGAAGAACAAGAGCAATCTTTTAACAAATTGAAAATTGAACTAACTCATGCTCCTTTGCTATCTTTGCCTAACTTTGACAAAACTTTTGAGATTGAGTGTGATGCTTCAGGTGTTGGAATTGGTGCAGTTTTGATGCAGGATGGAAAGCCCTTGGCATACTTTAGTGAGAAGTTGAATGGGGCCACTTTGAATTACCCCACATACGACAAAGAATTGTATGCCTTGGTACGAGCATTGAAAACGTGGCAGCACTACTTGTGGGCAAAAGAGTTTGTGATACACACTGATCATGAGTCCTTGAAGTTCTTCAGAGGACAACACAAGTTGAACAAAAGACATGCTAGGTGGGTGGAGTTTATAGAGACATTTCCTTACGTCATTCGGTACAAAAAATGTAAGGAAAATGTCGTGGCAGATGCACTTTCAAGGAGATACTCTCTTCTCTCTTCTCTTGATTCTAAGTTGCTTGGTTTTGAACAACTCAAAGAGTTGTATGCTGATGATGTTGATTTTGGACAGATATTTCAAGCTTGCGAAAAGGGATCATTTGAGAAATTTTTCAAGAATGATGGTTTTCTATTTAAGGAATCTAAACTTTGTGTGCCTAACTCTTCTTTGCGTGAACTTTTGGTTAGGGAAGCACATGGTGGTGGCCTTATGGGTCATTTTGGCATAACCAAGACTTTGGCCATTTTGCAGGAACATTTCTTTTGGCCTAAGATGAAGAGTGATGTTGTTAGAATTTGTGACACTTGCATTGTTTGCAAACAGGCCAAATCTAGAGTTCAACCTCATGGTTTATACACTCCTCTTCCTATTCTGAATGAACCATGGGTTGATCTTTCTATGGACTTTGTTTTGGGGTTGCCAAGAACAAAAAGTGGCAAGGATTCTATTTTTGTGGTTGTTGACAGGTTCTCCAAAATGGCACATTTTATTGCATGCAACAAAACAAATGATGCTTCGCATATTTCTAACTTGTTTTTCAGGGAAGTTGTTAGGTTGCATGGAATGCCAAGAACCATTGTGTCTGATCGAGACACTAAGTTTTTGAGCTACTTTTAGAAGACTTTGTGGGGAAAGTTGGGAACTAAACTCTTGTTTTCAACAACTTGTCACCCACAAACTGATGGCCAAACAGAAGTGGTGAACAGGACTGATAGCTTAAAGTCGTATCAGCTCAATTTTTCCCTAAACACTAATGTAGTAGCGTAAGTAGGGATCGTAATCCACAGGGAAGGCGTAGGTCAAGAATATTGAGCAAATCGTTCTAAAAGACTTGTCACAGAATCTAAGTACCGGAAAAAAGGAAAATTCAACACAAAAGAACGAAAACAAAGATGCAAAATATAGCAACAAGCAAGGATGAAACAGATATCTCAGGATTCTTGTATTGGATGAACATAGGCTAGTAAATCTATGATATGCAATCAGTAAACAATTAAATGCGATGGAGACCTAAATTGCCTAGAAGTCCAAGCTGTGGTCAGCATGGTGACCACACCACTGCTTGTACCCCCAAATCACCATCTCCTCCCATAGCGAGGCCCGAGAATGGTGGAACAAGCTCCGCAAAGTCTCAACTCTCCCAGTTAACTACTCTAAAATGCAAAGTCCTAAGAACTCCTATGGCGAGGCCCATCCTAGGGTTCACATATCATTGTTGTTAACACAGAAAGCTCCTTTGACAGTTTTCCTAAGGATTCAATTCATTAACACTTCCTATGGCGAGGCCTAAGTTTCAGAATTGATTTGATTACAGAGATCAAGTGCAAGGACTTAAACAATCACAATTTAGTTCTCAGTTCATGCAACTTCGCTAACTTTGATTAATCACTCCTCAATTTAGCATGTCGACCACAATTGAAGCTTGATCTATTCAAGATTAGCTAGGAATTATGAAATTCAACATATGTTTATGCTCAATTCAAATGTGATTCCAATACTCAACAACTAGATCGATTGCATAGCATACAATCTACTAAAACACGTATTCATCCATTAAGAATCCTAAGATATCATAGATTTAGCCAGAAAACATCTTTCTCATTTCAAAATCAACAAATTCCAACATTGATAAGCTCATTCTCACTTAATTGGAAGAATTTACCGATTTAATTCGAGAGAATTGTTGATTCCTTTGTCAATTGAGAATAAGAAAGAAGAATCCAGTCCAAATTCACAATCGGAGTTGAGATCGGAGAAGAAATGTTTAGTGAGAGAAAATAGATCTAGAGAGAGAAAATGAGAGGGAGAAAAACTCCCGCTAAAATTCAAAAACGATAGTTCTAAAATCTCCAATCCCCCTTACATGTTAGCTACCTTCCCTATATATAGAATTGGGGAAACGTAACTAATACGCCACATGAAATGTACAAAGTATGACATAAGTGTCTTCCAAAGAGAATGACTAAAAATCAGCCCAAAAAGTGTAAATTCGAAGTTTGAAGAAAATGTTCAGCATTCCAGCGCCTTTGGTGTTCATTTCTAGCGCCTCCAACAGCCTCAGCATCCTACGTCACGCCTTCAGGCTCAGCTTCGCGCGCCTTTGCTGCTCACAGATCCAGGTGAAGTATCAGACTTTTCCTGCGCCTTCGAGCCATCAGCGAGCACGCCTTTGTCATCCTTGCAAGCCTCCATGCGTTCTAGCTTGCAAGACATCACGCCTTCCTGCCCTGGTACTTCACGCCTTCAGCTGCCTTGCTACACTCCTGAAATCAGGAGTTCCAACACTTAGCCAATTTCCTGAAAACTCAAGAACACAATGTTTTATGGCAGCAACTTCCAGCCACAATTCGACCATGATGCACTGTGAATTAAAAGAATCGTAAAACACGAAAGTTTTAACCCTTTGTCTTAGCTTTCCATAGCCATTTGAATCACCTAATTTGGAGCTAAAACGAGAGAGTTACAACCCAACTACTGAAGTGAGACAAAGCTGAAAACCCATGAAGCAACTCTTCCAATACTTTGCCATTTTTTCAGCACCCATCAAGCAATTAGCCTACGACATTTCGTAGGCTAAAAATTCTTGTTTCAAAACTGGTGTCGTAGGCCAAACATTTTTCCTCCAAAATTTTCCCACGACATGTCGTGGGTAATTTTTCTTCTCTTCAAGAATGGCTTACGACATGTCGTAAGCCATTTTCTTTCCTTCCAAGTTTGACCTATGACATGTCGTAGGCCATTTCCTTTCCTATGCCAACTGAAGTCTGTTGAATGTGATAAGTTTGAATGTAACAAGTTGTGTACAAGTGGTGCAAATGTTGTGCCAAGAATGCTTGAGTAGTGTGCCAAGAGTTTGTGCTTGCTGATATGCCAAAAATGTGAAAATGGTTTGTGTGTGGTGGCTGCTTAAGTGATGTCCATGTCCTAGCTTGGTAGTATGAAAACAAGTGAAATGAATGTGAAGTAGTTGTGAAGTGATGGTAGTGCCCAAAATGTGTATTGTGATGGTGTGCCAAGGTGTATGAATGGCGTGCCAAAAATGTGCATGAGTGTGGCAAAGTGTAGCAAATGCTTGGCATGGTTGTGTTAAAGTTTGTTGGCAAGACTTGGCAAAGTATTGGCAAGGTTGGCAAGTTGGCAAGGTTGGCAAGGTTGGCAAGGTTGACAAGGTTGGCAAGTTGGCAAGGTTGGCAAGGTTGGCAAGGTTGGCAAGTTGGCAAGTTGGCAAGTTGGCAAGGTTGGCAAAGTGTGTCAAGTTGGCAAGGTTGGCAAGTTGGCAAGTTGGCAAGGTCTTGGCACATTGGTTTGGCAAAGCTTGGCAAGGTGTTGGCAAGGTTATGTTGGCAAGGCTTGGCAAAGTTGTTGTGCCCGACGAGCTCGTGCAAGGATGGCATGCCAAACGATACAATGCAAGACCATGTGTGACTTAGTGTTCATTCCAGCACCAAGATCCACTTCCATGCCATATTCATGTGTCTTGGCCTCTGAATTAGACCCAGTGGTACACATAAAAGTTCTAGCTAATCCTCTTAGCTTTCCACCAGTTCAAGAATCAGCATCATTGGGTACCTGTAACTCAAGATATACACATTTTGTCAAACTGTGGCAATGAACTTTAACACAGAAATCCTGAACGTAGCAATCTTAAAGAAGCCCCCGTTTCTCATGCTTACACACAGAATTAGAAAGTAGTTAAAACACAAGAAATGTAGTGCATCCAAAGGGCTTTCCAGAACATGCAAGATCTCATCATTCGGACAAGAATTGAAAGATTTATACCCAAAACAGGTTGCACCAACATTCTGCCCAAACCCTAATTTGGCCAAATAAGCTCATTTCGATTTTTTTCTTAAATTCCCACTCACCATTCTCATTGTTTCAAACTCTAAACCTTGTCATTTGACACCAAGCATATATTTTCCTCATTTTAACAACATTTTTGGTCTTTTTTCACCATTTAAACACTATGAGTTGCAAACCACATAAGCACACAATATAGCACATTGCACCACACATTTGCATGAAAATCAAGGCAAAAGCCAAGTGAAATAATACATTTAAGTTGGTATAAAACCAACTTATCAAGGATTTTGTCTACGTTGTTTAGATCTATCATTGGAAGAAATGTGAAAACTTGGGAAGAATGTTTACCGCATGTTGAGTTTGCATATAATGGTGCTACACATTCTACCGCTAAGTTTTCACCTTTTGAAATTGTTTATGGTTTTAATCCTTTATCTCCTTTGGATTTGACACCTTTGCCTTTGAGTGAAAGATTGAATCTGGATGGCAAAAAGAAGGCTGATTTTGTGAAACAGGTTCATGAAAAGGAAGGCGCACTAAGAAGTATGAGCAACAAGCCAACAAAGGAAGGCGCAAGGTCACCTTCGAACCCGGGGAATGGGTATGGTTGCATTTGAGAAAAGAAAGGTTTCCAACCAAGAGGAAGTCAAAGTTGCTGCCAAGAGGAGATGGACCATTTCAAGTGTTAAAGAAAATAAATGACAATGCTTATCAACTTGATTTACCAAATGAATATGAAGTTCATGATGACTTTAATGTTTCTGACTTGAGTCCTTTTGATATTAATGCAGATTTGAGGACAAATCACTTTCAAGAGGGGGGGAATGATGCAAACTCATCCAAGGACTCAAGCGTAGGAAACGAAGACTGACAGAGGTGTCACGTACTCTTCAATTTAACCCTTACTCACTAGTGTAGACGTGATGAGAGGGATCGTATCCTCAGGGAAGGTAGTGGCTCAAGAATTTGAAGTATTACTCGAAACAGTTGCAGAAATGCTTAACACCAACTTAGTAAAATTAAAATGAAATAAAAGAAACTCAAAACTCAAAATAAAAGGGAAATTTGCAAGATCAACTGATAGAGGTAACAGGAAGTTAAGCAGATGTCCTAGAATTCATGAATCAGACTACTGTGAATCCGATATGTTTGCTATGCAATTAACCTCAAGTAATTCTAAATAAGAGGAGACGGTTGTTGCCTAGGAGACTAGTAAACACTTAACATGATGACCACAGTGTTATCTAAATTCCCTAACATTTCACTTTTCCCATGTCGAGGCCTAAGCAAAATGGATTCAAACCGCAACATCTCAACTTCATGTTTCTAGCTATTAAACGTGCAATTCTAAAGTATCCTATGGCGAGGCCTAACTTGAGTGTCTCGGTTAATCTAGCTTCACAAAGTTATCCTTCATCTAATTCTTAGGACTCAACGATCTCCGATTAGCATGTCGACCAGATCTCGGATAGTGAACAAAGTAAAACAGGCACAGAAACTCCATAATCATACATCAAATCCATTATTCATGCAATTTCTACTCTGAATGATGATTCAAACCTTGAACTGGCATGGCGACCTCAAACAAAGGGTAATTCAACCAACACGAATAAAATTGTTATAAACTTTGTAGATTTTAACAATTAAAACATGTATGAACTATTCCATAGATATTAGGTCAATTGCATAGCTTTTCACGGTTCAAATTCACAATTGTCCGATCAAAACCCTAGGACACTACTGATCTAGCCTAGTAACTTCATTTCAAGTTCGCGATCGAAATTTCTCAACATAAAGCAATTCATCATTGATAATTGAAAAGATTTTACCGAGTAATTTGCTTTGAAGGCTTCAAATCTTAAGTGAATTTCAACGATCGATTCAATTTTTCAATCGAAATTGAAATCGAAGATTAATCGGAGAAGATGAAATTTCTAGAGAGAGAAAATAGTGAAAGATAATTTTCCGCTCTAAAAATCAAAAGATGGTTATGAAATCTAGAATATTCTTTTTGTAAAAGCTAACTAATCCTCTATATATAGAGGTTACAAAACGTAAATAGTACGCAAACGTAAATTGATTGAGTATTTACAAAAACACAATTGCAAAGAATGTCTTCCAATAGGATGTGCATCAATTTCCAAGTCAGCAGCTTCACGCCTTCAGTCTCGGTCTCTAGCGTCTTCAACGACTATCTTCACACCATCAAGCCTGCACTGGTCACGCCTTCCAGCTGTTGGTTCCATCCCTTTGTTGTTGAGCTTCCATCATGCCTTTACTTCGCGAGCTCTTCACGCTTCCAGGCGTCCAACACGCCTTCGTGCCTTGCTTGATCAGGGCACCAATTTCACTACACGCCTCCAAGCCAGCACCAGCCACGTCTTCACCTTTCCCTGCATGAGTACAAGCAATCCAACACTTAACCAATTTCCATGCTAAACAAAAAGTCCCCGAGGTGAGTGTGTGTGGGCGAGGTCTCGCGGCAAGACCTCGCCGTGCAAAAATTGGTGTGGGCGAGACCTCGCGGTGAGGTCTCACTGTGCAAAGTGTTTGTTGGTAAGGTCTCGCGGCGAGACCTCGCCGTGTAGTGTGAGTGTGGGCGAGACCTCGCTTTATGTGCGAGTGTGTGAGTTTTAGGTGCAGTAGTGCAAATCGTGAAGTGAAGTGTTTATGAGTTGTGAGTGAATGTGAAAAATGAATGAAAGATTTTGATAAAAGTTATGAGATGTCTTAAAGATGAATGAATGAGAAGAAAGGAAGTACGATGAAAATGAGAGTGAATGATATTGGATGCCCGAAGGAAATGGTGAAAAATTATGCATCATGATAGGTAGAAATGGTGTATGCAAATGCAATGTGTTCACCAAAGACATACAATATGATATGATGACAATGAGTAAAGTGAATAAAATGGTGAAGAATTGCGAATGGAGTGTCCAAATGTATGCAATGAACGAGAATGAAGTACGTTGAATATTGAAAATTAGTAGTGTGAGAATATTGTGTAAGCTCAGAATGAGTGCTTGTGTGAGAGTGTACATGTCATGCGAGAATATGTGAGGCATTCGTGCGACGAGGTGACCTCGCCGCATGATGTGTGCGTAGTCCCTTTGCGGCGAGGTGACCTCGCCGCACAATGTGTGTGCTTGGTGCGTGCGACGAGCTGAGCTCGTCGCATGATGTGTGTGCATGAGTGCTTGCGACGAGCTAAGCTCGTCGCATGGAGTTCGTGCAACTTCGCCTCATGCTCATGCGGCGAAGTGTGGGTAATGTGCGAGAGCCTAGCGTGAGTGTGCGCGAGAGTGCTGCAAGAGATGAGTGCTAGTGTGCGGTGAGTGCAGATGCCATACTCGATAAAATGATATTGTCAATTTACCAAACTGTGGCAGAAAGATAAAACCCTAACAACCCCTAATCCAAGCATAGTAAAGAAGCCTTCGTTCACATGAATGCAAACAGAATTTTAAGAAAGTTAAAACATGACAATTGAAGTACACACAAAGAACTTTCCATAGCTACCAAAATCTCACCATTCGGATTAGAATTGAAAGAGTTATACACAAAACAAGTTGAACATCTAAACTGCCAAAACCCTAATTTGGCCGAATAGGCATTTTTTTGTTCCTCAATTCTCAACCTAGACACACACCTCTTTATTTACCACCATTTTTACCCTTTTTGCACCATTTACACATTATCAACTAGCAAACCACAGATATGCATAAAACAGTATAAATCACCACACATTTGCATCAAATACAAGACAAAAGCTCATAAATGTAGCACAAAAATAGTTGGTATAAAACCAACTCATCAAATTCCCCCACACTTGAGCTTTTGCTTGTCCTCAAGCAAACTCACACTTCACAACCACTTACCACTACACTCCACTCCTCTGTCAAACTTGTTCTCCTTTGATTTCATCAAAACAACTTTTTTATGCAACAAACTCATGACATGTCCTTAACCCCAATCTATCAAATTTCAGCACAAGTTATCAACCAAGGCACGATGAATAAAGACCAAAATGTCATGCGTGCAAGTGTGTGCTGAGGAATACTAATTCATCCATTCTTTATGCATCCATTATTTCTTCTGTTCCAAAACTTCTCTTTGCATAAACAATCACAATGTCCACACACAAAAACTCGAAATCACACAAGATCAATGGTCGCACATTGGTGCTTCTCTTTATTGATTTCATATTTCATTTGCTTTTGCACTTTAATGCTTTTCCTTCATTACACACATTGGTGTGCTTGCCTGGGTATTTTGGCTTCTTTTTCCCTTTAGCTGCCTGGGTTTTGTGGCTATTTTTTACCAATTATGCTTGCCAAGGGTATTTTGGCTTTTCATTCCCAATTGCCAAAGGCTTTTTCTCCATATCCTTTCTTGTGTGACTAAAAGTTCCTGAATGTCTCTAAAGGACTATGTATGCTAGAGCTTCCAAAACAACCAAAGTAATGCATAACAATAAGAACATATTGAAACAGTTTCCTCCTATGTCCGAGAACAAGTTTTTGCATGGCATATCTATCTTACTTTAACATGATGCCTTGATTAACAAAATGTACCGATTTTATCAAGAATGGAATCAAGGAAAACAAACCATTTTCGCATGCAAAATAAACATAACATTTAGTGAACTACAAATTTCGAACATAATTTTACCAAAGGAACTAAGCTTAGTACAAAGTTTCCTAGAATTCTACTTCCTTTCCACAACATCTTACACCACAATCTAAACTTTTATTCAACACATACCATACTAGAAACAAAGTGAACACACCGCCCATTCAAACTCGACTTTTCATCTTCTTAGCATTTCTTCACTTCATAAGACTTCACAACTTCAACAAGACTTCACAACTTCAACAATGCATAACATTCTTCACGAAACTTGTCACCAATACTTCAATTTCAACCAAAACTTCACCACATATCAAGGCATCTTCGAAAAAAAATTTAACCATTCTAGCAATAAAACCATGATATCTCCCTAAACATCATTCACCACTTAAAACACATAGAGCATCTCCCCACAAAAAAAACACACCACCATAACCCCTCAAAGCACAACAACAACAATCATCAAACCAAATCAAAACAACCACAACCTCCACACCACCCCCACACTTAAAGCACACATTGTCCTCAATGTAAAAGAATTAAGGAAGAGGGGCTCCCTGAGAAGAAGATGGTGTGGAAGAGGACGGAGGTGAGAACGAAGCTATTGTTGAGAATGAAGGACCAGTAAATGGCTGCGCCACATAATGAAAAGGACCATGAACTGGTCCTGGAAGAGGCTGCCCTGAACCAATTAATGGAATCCTCATTACTGGCATGAATTCAGGGTTGGGTACAATTTCAGGAGTTGGAGGCATTGAAGGAATTCGACCAAATGTAGGCAATGGTTGAAGAGCGGGCATTGCAGGCACCCCAACCGGCAGCTCATGAATCGCACCACTAACAACGTCCTTTGACAGATTTGGTATACGGTACCCAGCCAGTTGTGCAGATGTTGGCGTTGGTTTAGGAGGTCCAGAATCCGAATGATAATACACGGCCATCTTATTGCACTTATCAAGCTCCAATTGCATGCTCATTTGTCTATGATACAATACTTCAAACTGTTGTTGAGCCACTGATGACATATCGTCCAATCTCTGATCCATTCTTGAAGCATGTGCCATCCAGTCTTGTTGCATATGCTCCACACCCGCTTGCATCCTTTCCATCCGCTCATCCATATTCGAGAAACGGTGCTCAACTGATTGCCGAAAATCCTGTAAAGCTCCGTGCAAAGAACTAAAATCATACATCTGTGACTCCCCGTCTCCCTCAGAGGTGGGGTGGTCAGACTTGCTCCTCGATTTCTTAGCTCCAAATTTCTTGGCTCTCCTCATCTCCCTCTCCAAAGCCTGATATTTGATGTACAGTGGTGTTCCAATTGGCCCTGGATTCCTTCGCCACTCCCTAGCTTCAGTGTCCACTCCTTGAGCCATACATATCTCTTCAAGCAAGACAGGGAAATAAAGAGCGGCATTATCTGTGTCAATCCCAGACTGAATACTCGACAGAATTATACGCCCAACATCGATTGGTCTTCGCCCACGAATAGCCGATATCAACTACAACCGATTGCGGAGAACTTCAGTAGATTGAGAGCTTGGCTTAAGACGAGACAAAACAAACATCAACCAGATCTTCACATCACTGTGTAGCCATTCCCCTCGGATATGTTTGCGATCTCCCCTTGTATTTAATTCCCATTTAGCCCCGGGTAAAGCCAACTCTTCTGTCAACATTTGATCACAGTCATCATTGTCTGAAAATGGTAAAGGATCATGAGAAAAATTCGGAGTGCCAAGATGATTGTTGATGATCTCACTAGTAATCTGCATCCATTTCCCTCGCACATAGAATTCCCCAGCTTTATTTGGAAATTTGCATTAGCGTAGATTTCCCTCGCCAAACTATCATTGCAAAAGCCTGGTGCACTTGTGAGTTTCTTATCAAAACAGTGAAATGCCATCAACTCCGCAAATGGACCTCCTTCAACTGCAAATGCCCTCTCCAGATGAAGTTTTTTCATACCAACTCCATCCTCCCATCGTTTTTGAGCCCATTTGTCTAAGAACACCGAAGGTTCACTATCTTGACTAGATGACCCCTTCCTCTTCTTGGGAGTTTGAGCTTGCATGGTATATTGAGGGGGATCCTCGAATAAAGGCAAATCTTCATCTGGAAAGTACTCTGAATCAGAGTCAACGAGTGGTGGTTTCTGCTTCTTTCCTTTGCCTTTCTTTGAAGTCGAAGCCTTGTTTGAAGTGGAATCCTTCTTTGGTGCCATCTCTGCCAAGAACAACCACAACAAAGAAACAAATCAATCCGTGTGAATGATTTACACAACTTGACAAATAATTATTCAAAGTGCAAAACGACAAGGCTCACTTTCCAAACCATATCAGTAAGAATTTTTCATTAAAATTTTAACTAGACACTACCAACTACCATTTCCTCGAACAATTCATAAACATGAAAAGCATTCCAACCACAAGATGTAAAGCTCAAAACACCACAACTTGCATTTCCTCATTGACAATCCTTTCATTTCCACAAACACATTCCAGCTTAGCTATTTCCACATTTCAAGACTTTGATATTCCATCAAGTTACATCTAGCAAGAATCCAAAACTCAACTATGGAAACCCAAAATCTAGCTAATTCCAAGAGCTGGATTTACACAATGCAAACAAGACATACCCCAGTTAAAACCTCATCATTACCGAAATGTATTCTAGCAAAATGTTGGCAAATTTCAGCTTTACCCTTCATGAAATAGACCAAATATCATAATGAAGCATTTCGATTTAGCCAAAACTTACTACTGCAAAGTTGTAAAATACGAACTTGGCTAAATTTGGGGACAAGATTCACTCCATTTGGACTAAAAATAAGCAAGTTATGACCAAAAAACCGAGGCATTCCAAACAGCAAAATTCCAGAATTTTTCAGATTTAAGCATCAACAAGCATATAACGTCATCTCTGAAATAAGACTACCTTCTAATCAAAACTAGCAAAAATGCCCATCATAACAATTGTAGCCTTATCTCTTAACAACATTTCCCAACTAGAATCAACGCATTTGGATGTTCCATTTGTAAGTTATGATCAAAGTACAGAAACCTGTCAAAACTGAATTACTGCTGGAATCTACTAAATTTCCCCCCACACTTAGCAAGCATTTACTCTTTGGCCAAGCAACAAGAATGTGAAGACCTAGGGTCTTAATCTTACTTATTTTGATGTTTAACAAACAATTATGTTTATGCTAATGGTTGAAAAAGTGTTTCAATGTGATAGATATACAAAGAAGCCAAGCATGGAGTATTATCGGTTGAAGAAAGAATTGGAAGTGCAAAAGATATGAAAATATGATATACAAAGAAGCCAAGCATGGAGTATTATCGGTTGAAGAAAGAATTGGAAGTGCAAAAGATATGAAAATATGGTAAATTAGTTTATTTGTGTAAATAGCTCAAGAAGTTGATCTACTCTTTTAATGCTCAAGTAAAAATGTTTTCAAAGTGTTTTTTTTAATCTTCAAATGATGCTCAAGTAAAAATATTTTTAAAATGTTGTTAGTCCTCAAATGAACTTCAAAAGTAGTAGTAAAAGTGAGGAACACACTTGCACAAAGTCACAAAGAGTTGCACAAATGATTTGGAAAACAAAAATTGAGATTAAGCTGAAGAAATCTGCCAGGGTTCAGTATTTCAATCATATCTCTCTCATTTTAAGTCCAAATAGAGTGATTCCGGTGCCATTAGAAATCTAAGAGAAAGGGCTACAACTTTCATGTTTTACATTTTTCCCAATTCTGTCAGGATCATATCGACAAATCGGTTAAACATTTTGGACGACAGTTTCGGACGCCTCAGCTGAGTTTCGGCCGTCCGAAACTATTGTATAAAAAATTACACCCTTTCTGTTGAGTTTCGGACGCTAGTTTCGGACGCCTCCCAGAGTTTCGGCCGTCCGAAACTATGTCTCAAAATTGCCAAACTTTCTGTTGAGTTTCGGACGCCTATTTTGGAGTTTCGGACCCTTCTGCCAGTGTTTTTTATTTTGATCATATCTCTCTCATTTTACATCCAAATTGAATAATTAAGATACCATTGGAAAGCTAAGAGGAAGAGCTACAACTTTTATGTTTTACATTTTTCCAAATTCGGTCCGAAACATATAGAAAAATGGCTGACAAGTTTCGGACGACTTCCTTGGAGTTTCGGACGTCCGAAACTCATAACGGCTAGTTTTTTTAAAAGTCAAATATGAACGTTTTCTTGTCTTTTCTCTTATATTATAAATACTAGCCAATGTTAAAACGTTTTAACAACTCCTCCCTTGATTCCTTGAGCATCTAATCTTGAAAAACACTCTCTACAACTCATACATTTCAATTTGATTTCAAAAGAAACAAAAGATCAAAAGTTTCTTGAGCATTCTTTGAGTTCTTCATCTTATTCTTGAGCTATATAGTTTGAGTTGTAAATTTCATTATAGGAATCATATTGTGAGCTAAACAATATCATATCTACCCAATTTGTGGGATTGTACTTCATCTCTAAACATTCATTGAAAGTGATTGTAAAAGGTTTCTCAAGTGAGAGTAAAAACCTTGTACACATAGCTTGGAATTGCTAGTGTAAAGGTTGAGCCTTGATTGAAATCCTAAGTAAGGTTACTTGGGTTGTAAAAGTGGTTCTTTTGATCTTGCCACAAGAAAAGATCAGTTTATAGTGAAGAGGTTGAAATCCTAAGTTGGAAAACTTGGGTAGTGGATGTAGAGTGCTCCAAGGGGGAGACTTGAACCACTCTAAATTGATTGTGTCCTTGATTTCCATTTTCTTTATTTCTGCACTTATTTTGATTTGCCTATGCTTTGGGTTATTGATATTGAAGTGTTGATATTGTGGATTGAATTTGTGGAATATCAATATATATATATCTTACACTTGTTGTGATTCACACTACATACTCATTTGTGTTGGATTTAATTTGGTTAAGAAAATTTAAATTGATTGTTGCACTTAGAATTTTTAGAAACCTAATTCACCCCCCCCCCCCCTCTTAGGTTACCTTTAGAGCTTACAATTGGTATCAGAGCTTGGTCTCTATTTGCTTAGGCTTAACAACCTTAGAGTAAAGATTATGGCAACAAACAATGCTATGTTTATGGAGGGACAATCCATCTCTAGACCCCCAATGTTTAATGGAACTAATTATTGTAGTTGGAGAGATAGAATGGAAATCTATCTCAAATCCATTGATATTGAGATGTGGTACATTGTTGATGAAGGACCTTATAGGGCTGAAATAACCATAGGGAATGAAACTAGAGAAAAGAAGAGGAGTGAACTTGATGAATATGATAGGAGAAATCTTACTTTGAATGCCAAAGTCACAAATGTCTTATATAACTCCCTAGATGTTAATGAAACATGTAAGATTAATGGATGCAAAAATGCACATGATATTTGGAAGAAACTTTGGGAAATATATGAGGAAGAAACCTCCAAAATCAACAAATGCTTTGAATGTAACCAACTTGGTCATTTTGTGGCAGATTGTACAAGGAGAAAGAAGGAGTTTAAAAATGATAAGAATGACAAAGGAAGAAGCTTCAAAGTCACATGGGATGATGACCAATCCAAACAAGAAATTGAAGAAGAAGAGGAAGGAGTTGCACACATGTGCTTTATGGGATTTGAAGACCATGAGGTAAGTACTTCTTCTAGTGATAATGATGATGATAATTGCTATGATCAAGATGAACTTGAATTGTACATTGCTAGATTAGTAGATGAATTAAAGAAAACCAAGACTCAAAACAAGAAGCTTAAGGCCAAAGTGGAAGAAATCACCTCATGTAATCAAGAGTTAATCACTAAGTATGATTGTGTAGTAAAAGAAAACTGTACATTAAAAACTGAAAATGAAAAGTTAACAATAGAGAGTAATAAGGTTAGGGAAGAAGTTAAAAAGCATGATGAAGTTAAGAAAGAACACATAGGATTAAGGAAGAGAATTGAAGACCTTAGTGAGTGTTTAGCTAAATTCACACAAGGCAAGGAGAATTTAGAAAAACTGTTAGGAAATCAAAGAATGGGAAATAGTAAATTTGGATTAGGATATTCTCATGAGATAGGTAATCAAAGCTTAACCTCCAAAACTGTAAAAACTGCTCACACATCACATAATCATGAAAAAGGAGTAGAAGATTGTAAAAATAGACCTCACCAATATCATGAACATGGAATGCATAACACATATAACCAAAGATATGGATATAAGAGGTATAACTTTGAACCTAGGTTTAACAATGTTAGGCCTCACTATAGGACTTCACATTCATTTAAATATCATGTGATATGTGATTATTGTTGTAAAAAGGGGCATACCTCTAGGAAATGTTTTGCAAGAATGGATGTTGAAAATGGATCAAAAACATGGATAAGAAAATATATCAATGATGTAAGAACTTAAGTGCATTGATTATTGAATATAGATATGTTTAAAAACTCAAGACACATGATCAAAAATTCCTTATTGTTTAGTATTTTTGGAAAAGATGAAAAAGGGAAAAATAATTGGATTAGTGCATACTAGTGCATGTGTTGGATCTTTTAATATGTTTCAAGATATAGCTTTGTGTTTGGGAAACATTTTGAATTTACAATTTGTTTTTGTATTGAAGAATGCATTTTAGGATCTCTTCAAGATGGTACACTTACAATAAAAACTTCATATCTTAAGTGACAATGAATTGCATAATAGTGTTGCACATTTGCATTCTACTTTTGTGGCTTTGAAAGAATGTCAATTCCTTGGTAATTTCTTTATTTTTAGGAAGCATCCTTTGAATGCTAATGTTATGGAAAATATATCTTTCATTAAATCCAATTAGATCCTTGAAAATTCTCATGAATTGATTCAAGTATGGAAAGATTGTGTTAAACTTTTATATGATGACTACTTTGAGCATATTGAGTGTTTATTTAGATATACTAGAGTTTGGGTTCCTATATGTGAGTCACTTGCAAAATAAACACATAAAGGTAAATTGGAAGGGCAAGTTGAAATGCTTAAAACTCTAAGTGTCTTACATGAAATTGATTTTCAGTTTCGAATACTTGTGGTATGTTGAATATATCAAACATTTTATGATGTTCTTGCATAGAGAGTGTGTTATTTTCTCTCAAGGAAAGTATGGACAAAACAAATTTCATGAATTCGATTCATTTGAGTAAAGAAAATGATTTCCAACTTTGTTCATTTCTTTTTTGAATTCATGCTTGAATACAAATCAACTTGTTGATTTTAAATGGTGAGTTTTGTGAAGAAAATTGTTTGGTATTTGTGCTAACATCAAGAAAATGAATGAGAATCAAGCATGGCAATCAAACATTAGAAGTCATGGTGGACTTGAAGTTATTTTTTTGAAATATAGCAATGTGATTGAGAATGTGCTTTTGATTGATGACTTGAAATTCAACTTGATTAGTATAAGTCAAATATGTGATAAATTTCTTGATGTATTGTTCAAAAAGATGGAAAAATCATTCTTACCTATTCTAGGCATAACAATGTGTATATACTTCATTTGTGTGCTATTATGGTACAAGACATGAATTGTCTTAGTGCACATGACACAACTTTATTTTGGCATAGAAGGCTAGCTCATGTAGGAATAGATCACATAAATGATCTAGTAACTAAAGAACTAGTTAGAGGCTTACCTAAACAAAAATGTGAAAAAGACAAAATTTGTGATTCATGCTAATATGGAAAACAAACTAGAAGTACATTCAAACCTAAAAACATGGAAACTACTTCTAAACCTTTGGAGTTAATAAATATGAATTTGTTTGGACCATCACAAACTACAAGTTTAGGTGGCAAAAAGATATGCGTTTGTAATAATAGATGACTATTCTAGGCTCAATTGGATAACATTTTTGGCACATAAAAGTGATACCTTTAAAGAACATGCAAGATTGTGTAAAAAGGGTCAAAACGAGCTAAGTGAAATATGGATGGAGTTTTTGTGGAGATATTTCCTTACGTCATCAAGTACAAGAAAGGCAAAGAAGATGTTGTGACATATACACTCTCAAGGAGGTACTCTCTTATCTCTACACTTGATGCAAAGATTCTTATTTTTGAACTTGATAAGGAATTGTATCTTATTGATTTTTGATTTGTGTGAAGGCTTATCAAGCTTGTGAAAAATATGCTATAGGAAAGATCTATAGGCATGATCGGTTTATGTTTAAGAGAAAATAAGTTGTGCATTCCAAATTGCTTATTACATGACTTGTTGGTTAGAGAAGCACATAGGGGTGGTTTAATGGGACATTTTGGAGTTGCTAAGACTTTGTCTATTTTGCAAGAACAGTTATTTATCCCATTATTCATCTTGTTTAATCATTCATGGATTTTGCCATCTTCTTTGGTGGAAATATAATTATGCATTAGTTTCTATGCTTATTGTGAATGACAAATGATAATGTGCTAGAATTCAATCATGTGCAAATCATTCACACTTAATACCTCAAAGGAAAGGTAAAACATGGATTGTGGTAACCTAGGATTTGCATTAGTCATTTGTGTTTAATTATTGAAATTTTGATGTTCATTATCTAATTCCTTCAATTGTTTAACCATTATTGGATTTAGTGAAAGCTTAAATTGTGCATTAATATCTATGGTGATCATGATACATTGTGCATTTGGTATATTGTGCAAAATGGTGCTATAGGTTGTTTGGAAACTTTGAAAATTGGTATATTGTGTATTGTGCAAATTGAGGTTATATTGTACATTAGGGTTGCAACCTTTGCAATACATTATATTGTGCATATTTTTGTGACTTGTATTGGATTGTAAACATTTGAGAAGATTTCCTTTTTCAATTGGCATTATGACGGCCTTGTGCTTTTCAATTGGCATTATGACGGCCTTGTGCATTTCAATTGGTATTAGAGTACAATCATGTGATTAATGAGAAAGCTTGATAAGTTTACTATGTTTTTCTTATGATTCATTATTAATGAAGATGATGTTATTAATTTGGTATCATTCTTGGTTCAATTTGGTATCCATGTTGTTTAAACATTTATGGTCTTTGCTATCTTCCTTGGTGAAAATTTAAGTGTGTATTAGTCTCTATGACTCTTGTGAATGTCATATGATTATATACTTATATGTTGTGCATTGGATAATTTATATGTTGTGCATTGGATTTTTGGCAAAATTTTGGGTTGATGGCATGTGGAATTAGTCTATAAACAAAGGAAACTCTGCCAAAATTTTTACAAAATTTCTTATACTTAACCATTTTTATTATGCCTAGCCACCCATTAGGTTGCAAGGAGTGGAAAGGTAGTCCTAAGATATGATGTTGTTTCCTTAACACTATATATTGTTCACCATGCAAAGGAAACAAGGTAAATAAAAAATGAGGTGTATGGTTTATATGTGTTCACATTCTTATTTTCACATTCTTATTTTGATGATATCAAAAAGGGGAGAAAAATAAAGGGGAAGAAGAATATTAGAAAAGAGAAAGCATACAATGAAATGGAAGTATACACATAGGGGGAGAAGATATTCTAAGGGGAGAAAAATATACATAGGTATAAGTTATAAAAATGAACATGAAAGGGGGAGAAATATAGAATGAAAGCGTGAGAAAGATATGTTGTTTGAGAAAAAGAAAAACAAAAGAATGAAAGGGGAAGATAAATATGTTATGAAATCATATTATTTTTAGCTCACTTATTTTATTGATGCCAAAGGGGAGAAAGGTATATTATTTATCATGTCATTTTAACTTTCTTAGTTTGATGATGCCAAAAGGGGGAGAAATATATTAAAGAACAAGAAAAAAAAAAGAAACAAAATAGAATGAAGTAAAGAAAAATGGTATCATGTTGGCTTTAAGATCACTTATTTTGTTGATGACAAAAGGGGGAGAAAAATATGTAATTAAGTGATGAAATTCATTAGTTGAAAGATGATAGGGAGAGAAATGAATATACTTTTAAAAGTTAGAAATTAGAAAAATAGCAAGGTGGGAAAAATAAAAAGAAAAGGAAGTACACATGTAGGGGGAGCATTTATCAAAATAGGTTTACTTCAACAAAATGTATGTTTTTGCACTTATTATTTATTCCATCACATAATTGGTTTGTCATCATCAAAAAGGGGGAGATTGTGAAGACCTAGGGTCTTAATCTTACTTATTTTGATGTTTAACAAACAATTATGTTTATGCTAATGGTTGAAAAAGTGTTTCAATGTGATAGATATACAAAGAAGCCAAGCATGGAGTATTATCGGTTGAAGAAAGAATTGGAAGTGCAAAAGATATGAAAATATGATATACAAAGAAGCCAAGCATGGAGTATTATCGGTTGAAGAAAGAATTGAAAGTGCAAAAGATATGAAAATATGGTAAATTAGTTTATTTGTGTAAATAGCTCAAGAAGTTGATCTACTCTTTTAATGCTCAAGTAAAAATGTTTTCAAAGTGTTTTTTTTTAATCTTCAAATGATGCTCAAGTAAAAATATTTTTAAAATGTTGTTAGTCCTCAAATGAACTTCAAAAGTAGTAGTAAAAGTGAGGAACACACTTGCACAAAGTCACAAAGAGTTGCACAAATGATTTGGAAAACAAAAATTGAGATTAAGCTGAAGAAATCTGCCAGGGTTCAGTATTTCAATCATATCTCTCTCATTTTAAGTCAAATAGAGTGATTCCGGTGCCATTAGAAATCTAAGAGAAAGGGCTACAACTTTCATGTTTTACATTTTTCCCAATTCTGTCAGGATCATATCGACAAATCGGTTAAACATTTTGGACGACAGTTTCGGACGCCTCAGCTGAGTTTCGGCCGTCCGAAACTATTGTATAAAAAATTACACCCTTTCTGTTGAGTTTCGGACGCTAGTTTCGGACGCCTCCCAGAGTTTCGGCCGTCCGAAACTATGTCTCAAAATTGCCAAACTTTCTGTTGAGTTTCGGACGCCTATTTTGGAGTTTCGGACCCTTCTGCCAGTGTTTTTTATTTTGATCATATCTCTCTCATTTTACATCCAAATTGAATAATTAAGATACCATTGGAAAGCTAAGAGGAAGAGCTACAACTTTTATGTTTTACATTGTTCCAAATTCGGTCCGAAACATATAGAAAAATGGCTGACAAGTTTCGGACGACTTCCTTGGAGTTTCGGACGTCCGAAACTCATAACGGCTAGTTTTTTTAAAAGTCAAATATGAACGTTTTCTTGTCTTTTCTCTTATATTATAAATACTAGCCAATGTTAAAACGTTTTAACAACTCCTCCCTTGATTCTTTGAGCATCTAATCTTGAAAAACACTCTCTACAACTCATACATTTCAATTTGATTTCAAAAGAAACAAAAGATCAAAAGTTTCTTGAGCATTCTTTGAGTTCTTCATCTTATTCTTGAGCTATATAGTTTGAGTTGTAAATTTCATTATAGGAATCATATTGTGAGCTAAACAATATCATATCTACCCAATTTGTGGGATTGTACTTCATCTCTAAACATTCATTGAAAGTGATTGTAAAAGGTTTCTCAAGTGAGAGTAAAAACCTTGTACACATAGCTTGGAATTGCTAGTGTAAAGGTTGAGCCTTGGTTGAAATCCTAAGTAAGGTTACTTGGGTTGTAAAAGTGGTTCTTTTGATCTTGCCACAAGAAAAGATCAGTTTATAGTGAAGAGGTTGAAATCCTAAGTAGGAAAACTTGGGTAGTGGATGTAGAGTGCTCCAAGGGGGAGACTTGAACCACTCTAAATTGATTGTGTCCTTGATTTCCATTTTCTTTATTTCTGCACTTATTTTGATTTGCCTATGCTTTGGGTTATTGATATTGAAGTGTTGATATTGTGGATTGAATTTGTGGAATATCAATATATATATATCTTACACTTGTTGTGATTCACACTACATACTCATTTGTGTTGGATTTAATTTGGTTAAGAAAATTTAAATTGATTGTTGCACTTAGAATTTTTAGAAACCTAATTCACCCCCCCCCCCCCCCCTCTTAGGTTACCTTTAGAGCTTACAAAGAATCTTATACAACATCAACATTCCCATTAATCTAGCAACACATAATCAATTTCATGCTTTTTATCAACACCATGTTACGAGAATTGTAAAAACCAACAACTTAAAAAATGTAATCAAAGAGAACATACCTTGAGTGAAGACCCTAGACCAAGTTTGAAGGAAATAGAAATTGAAAAAATGATGAAATGCTTGCACAACTCCCTTGACCGACACTTAGCTCAAGCAAAATGGTCTCCTCTATGGTCTTGAGTGTTAGCAATTGTAGATGGCATTTATAGCACAAAAGCATGCATGAATACAACAATCGGTCAACACAAGCTTTAATATTCCCACCAAACACAAGCAAACATTTAAGCCATTCAAATGTGGGACCCGTTCATATTCAAGGCATGTGAATTCTCAGCTCTCCCTCTGCCCAATGCAACACCATGCAATAACTTTCCACTACAAACCAAATTGGCACTTCATATGATTAAACATGCCCTCTCCAAACTGACATTCATGGCTATACCCACTCGGTTGTTCAACATTTCACTCCTAGTTCCATCTAGCTTTTAAGTGGTATTCAGCTTTTCAGACATTAAAGTATACACAGTATAGGAAGAAGTCAATGCAATCCATACGATAAAAAAAATAATTCACTCTACAACACACTAATCAATTCTCACGCGGCACAGTAAAACACTAAGAAAAGACAGTAAAACAAAGACAATCGTACAAAAGCATAGTCTTTTGTCACACTCTTCACAACTCCCCCCCCCCCCACACTTGTAGAAAAGCACGGTCCCCATGAGAAACTAACAAGCAAATACTAAAGGAACCTGGCCTCTACAAGCCTTGTGAGATCCTGGCCATGTTGATTGAATAGTGAAAATTCACCTCATACCTTTATCCTCGATTACCTTATTCCCTCTGATGAATCTGCAAAATGTAATAACCGGTTACGATCTTTTTTCATGAATCGATGCTATGTTCTACATAAACTAAAATTAACAAACAAAATTAATCAAAAACAACTCCAAACAAGAAAAACAAAAACAGAAAAATAAATCTGGGTTGCCTCCTAAGAGCGCTTGGTTTACGGTCCACAGCCCGACCATGCTCCTTAGTTCATTTTGAAGGTAAAGGATCATCCAAGTAAAGCTCATGGGGAGCTTGTGCCAAATTAGCAATGCCTTTGTCCTCAGAGGTCAGGTATGGTTTAAGCCTGTGACCATTCACTTGCCATGAATTGCCACTTTTCTCATTTTGGATTTCCACAACACCATAGGGCATAAACTTGATAACCCAAAATGGACCACTCCATCTCGACTTTAATTTGCCAGGAAAAAGTCGCAATCTTGAGTTGTGCAATAACACCAACTGACCTACTGCAAAACTCTTGGCTTGAATATGTGCATCATGCCATCTTTTGGTTCTTTCTTTGTACATCCTCGCATTAACATAAGAATTGAATATAAATTCATCAAGTTCATTCAACTCCATCATCCTTTTGGATTGAGCTCCTGTAAGATCCATATTCAGCTTTTGAATTGCCCAATAAGCACGGTGTTCCAACTCTACGGGCAGATGGCATTCCTTTCCAAACACAAGCTGGAAGGGTGATGCACCAATAGGGGTTTTGAAGGCTGTTCTCTATGCCCACAGAGCATCATCCAATTTCATAGCACAATCCTTCCTGCTTGGGTTAACAACTTTTTCCAACACCCGTTTTATTTCCCTGTTAGAGATTTCAGCTTGACCACTAGTCTGCGGATGGTATGCAATCGACACTTTGTGCTTGACTCCATACTTGCTCAAATGAGAAGCAAAGATCTTGTTGCAGAAGTGTGTGCCACCATCACTAATAATAGCCCGGGGAACTCCAAACCTATTGAATATATGTTTCTTCAAAAATGCCACAACACTCTTTGCATCATTATGTGACAGAGCTATGGCTTCAATCCATTTTGAGACGTAAGCTACAGCGACCAAAATATATTCCATTCCTCTTGATTTTGGGAAAGGACCCATAAAATCAATACCCCAAACGTCAAATAACTCGACTTCAAGGATATTGTTCAGAGGCATTTCATTCCTAGAAGAGATGTTCCCTGTTCGTTGGCATCTATCACAATCGCCTACCCAAATTCTCGAATCCAAGAAAATATGAGGCCAGTAAAAACCACATTGTAGGACTTTGAAACCAGTTCTCACAGAACCAAAATGACCTCCACAAGGTCCTTCATGGCATGTTCTTAGAATATCATTTTTTTTCTTCTTCTTTAACACATTTATTTATCATCTGGTCACTGCACACCTTATACAATGCACCATTTTCCCAGAAAAAGTATTTTGCATCACTTCTCAATTTCTTCCTTTGCTCAGACGAGTAGTAAGAAGGCACTTGGCTAGCCACAACAAAATTAGCAATCTCTGCATACCATGGCAATCTCTCTTGTTCCACCTTGAAAATTTGTTCATCAGGGAAATGCTCCTTCACCATTAAGCTAGAAGACTCTTGCTTCAGAGATTCCAATCTGGACAAGTGGTCAGCTACAACATTTTCAGAGCCCTTCTTATCCTTGATTTCAACATCAAATTCTTGAAGTAATAACACCCATCGAATCAATCTCGGCTTTGCTTCCTTCTTTGCGAACAAATACTTCAAAGCAGCATGGTCCGTATGAACAATGACCTTTGTCCCCAAAAGATAGGCACAAAATTTATCAAACGCGAATACCACAGCCAACATCTCTTTCTCGGTGGTCGTATAATTCATTTGTGCCTCGTTTAATAACTTGCTGGCATAATAAATTGTGTGAAACACCTTTTCCTTTCTTTGGCCAAGGCCAGCACCAAGTGCATAATCACTTGCATCACACATTATTTCAAAAGGTTCACCCGATTGAGGAGTGACAATCACTGGAGCTTCCACCAATTTGGCTTTCAATGTTTCAAACGCTTCCACACATTCCGTGCCAAATTTGAATTTCACATCCTTCTCCAAAAGGCTACAAAGTGGTCTTGCTATCTTTGAGAAGTCTTTAATGAATCTCCTATAAAACCCAGCATGACCAAGGAAACTCCTGATTCCCTTAACATTTATTGGAGGAGGAAGTTTTGCAATCACATCTATCTTTGCTCTATCAACTTCAATGCCTTTGTGGGAAATCTTGTGTCCCAATACAATCCCTTCTTGAACCATAAACTGGCATTTTTCCCAATTGAGCACAAGATTAGTTTCTTCACATCTTTGTAGCACTTTGGCCAAATTGTCCAGACAACCATCAAATGTCATTCCAAAGATAGAAAAATCATCCATGAAGATTTCAATTATGGATTCCACCATGTCATGGAAGATAGCCATCATACCCCTCTGGAATGTTGCTGGAGCATTACACAAACCGAAAGGCATCCTCTTGTAAGCAAATGTTCCGAATGGGCAAGTAAATGTTGTCTTATCTTGATCCCTGAGGTCAATGGCAATCTGGTTATACCCTGAATATCCATCCAAAATGAAATAAAAGAGAAAGCCTGCAATCATATCCAAGAGCTGCTCCAAGAAGGGAAGTGTGAAATGATTCTTCCTTGTTGCTTTGTTGAGCTTTCTATAGTCCATACAAACTCTCCATGCACTGACCATTCTTGTTGCCAGGAGCTCGTTTGCATCATTTTTCACTACAGTCACGCCACCCTTCTTTGGAACACATTGGACAGGACTTACCCATTCACTATCTGAGATGGGAAATATCATTCCAAAATCTAGCAACTTGATCACTTCTTTCTTGACAACTTTCATCATTTAAGGATTCAATCTCCTTTGTCTATCACGTACTAGCACCGAGTTTTCCTCCAAGAGTATCTTATGCATGCACAAACCTGGACTTATGCCTTTGATATCAGCAATAGTCCAACCTATAGCTAATTTGTGTTGCCTCAATACTCCCAGCAATTTCTCCTCTTGCCATTCCTCATGTTTGGAAGAGATCACAACAGGCAATGTTTCATTATCTCCCAGGAAAGCATACTTGAGGTATGGAGGCAAAAGTTTAAGCTCAAGTTTTGAAGGTATCACAATAGATGGCATCAACTTCTCATTCCTGCAAAAACTTTCTTCTTTCCTCACCTCAGTGGGAGAACAAACTTCATTAGTAGCAACAAAGTCTCTTGTTCATTTTCGCATTTCCTATCACACAATTCCTGTAAAGTGTTCTCTCCTACACTTTCATGCATTTTTACCTCAACAACATTGTCTTGCATCTCACAAATTGATTCATCCAAATAACAACATTCAACAAGGTTTTCAATTTCATTTACAATTTTGTCATCTTCCTTATCTAACTCTACATCATCTTTCTCATCATTACACAAATTCAACTCATCAAGACACATAAATTCATGCTTCCCTTTTACATCATTCATATTCACAGCACATGCAATAGACCGAATAGCAAAACAAGTCTCCACATTCAATGGATGTTTCATTGCATAATTCACATCAAAGACTACTTATTCATCATTAATTCTAAAGGTGACAGTTTTGTTCCTTACCCTAATTAACGCATCCCCAGTAGCAAGAAAAGAACGACCAAAAATAAGAGTTATCTCTGGGTCCTCCTCTATGTCTAGGATAATGAAATCCACAGGTAGAGTGAATTTGTCAATTCTTACCAAAACATCTTCTACCATTCCTGTAGACTTCACTAAAGATCTGTCTGCCAACTGGAGAGTTACTGCTACAGGTTGAATTCTTCCACTCAAGCCCACACTCACAACAATAGACAAAGGAATGAGATTTATTCCAGCTCCCAAATCACAGAGTGCTTTCTCAAAATATCTTATACCTATTGTACAAGGAATAGTACAGCTGCCAGGGTCTTTCAACTTTGGTGGCAAATTCTTCCCAATCCAAGCTCCATTGCACTCAGAGACCATCATAGAGACTTCGCATTGCAAAATCTTTTCCTTGTTGGAGATGAGGTCCTTAAGGTATTTTGCATATTTGGGCACAGCTCCTATTAAGTCCAACAATGGTAAGCTTACATTTACTTGTCTCACTATATTCAAGAATCTGTCAAATTGTAGCCCTTTCTTTGGTGGTGGTCTCACTCTTTCAGGAAATGGAGCTTTTGGAGCATATTCTGGATAATTGTATGGACTAGGTGGTCCACGAATTTTCTTGGTTGCTTCATCAACTCCTTTATCTTGCATCCCCTCCTTCTTTGATGCCATGTCCTCAGTGGCACACTCTTATTCACAATCCAGATTGTCTTTCTCCTTGTCTTCAGAGGTTCCATCTCCAGGTTTGCTAGGCTTATGTACCTCTTTTCCACTTCTCAATGTAATTGCATTACAGGTCTCTTGTCCTTTCCCCTTTGGATTTGGAATTGTATCACTTGGAAGTGCTCCTCTTGTCTTTGATGCACAGCATTCGCAAGTTGTCCAAGTTGCATTTCAATATTCTTTAGAGTAGCTTCATGGTGTTTGACAGTAGACTCCAAACCTCCAAACCTTTGTTCATTCTTGTCCATCTTCTCCATCAACTTTTGAAACATGTCTTCCACTGATGGCTTCCTTTGCTCTGAATTACTAGCTTGCTGATCAAAACTAGGAGGTGCATTTGTTGCTATTCTTTGATCATTTCTCTGATAATATTGCCCTCCTTGATTTTGTTGTTGTCCCCAATTGCTCTGTCCACCATTGTAAGGTCGATTTCCACCAGGATAATTCCCTCCAGAATAATTTACACCATATTGAGGTTTGTTGCTGTAATTACTCACATATTGTAAAGACTCAGTTGTGATAGAACACTCATCAGTATGATGTTCACCTTTGCACAGACCACAAGAAAGAACTGGAGCCTTTGTTTGAGTAGCCTTCAATGTTTGGACTTGTTTAGCAAGGGCTTCAAATTTGGAACTCAACGAAGTTTCCTCATCAAGGTCCAAACTCCCCTCTGTCTTCTACTATGAGGCTTTCGGGTCTCAGGGAAGAGATACTCATCCTCAGTAATCTGGTTGAACAACTCTCGAACCTCAGGCACACTCTTATCCTTCAATGCACCATTGGCACAAGCTTTAACCATCATGGAAGACTCAGGTGTGAGACCTTTGAAAAATGTATTCCATTCTCTGATTTCACCAAGGTCATGATTGGGACATTGACGGATTAAGTCATTAAAACGTTCCCAAGCTTCTCTGAATGATTCACTATCTTGTTGTTGAAAATTCATGATCTCCATTCTCCTCTTCTCAAGTTTTGCAGGAGGGAAGTACTTGGCTAAAAATCTCTTTTGCAAATCATCAAAAGACATTGCTGGATTTGCTCCCCCAATACTCTTAAACCAATGCTTAGCTTTACCGCGCAATGATAAAGGAAACAAAATTCTATGTACTTCACCTCAATCCACTCTTGGAAGTTTAAAGGTACTGCAGAGACCTAAGAGCCAATCGAGGTGGTCATTGGGGTCTTCATTATCAAGCCCTTGGAAAAACTGCCCTTGAGTGATCATCGAGACAATTTGTGTTGGTATATGGTAGCTCTCAACGTCTATATCCTGCTGGTCGAAGCCATTCTCAAAATTTACCGCATAGTGGTCACCAAATCGTGGTGCTCTTACTTCTTGGGCAGCCATTTCTCTTTGCTGTCTTTGTTGCACCCTCAGAGTTTTTGCCAATTCAAGATCCAATGAAAATTCTGGTTCTCCTGCGGACCTGAGAGATCTTGGCATACACAACACACTGTCGTGGAGTATAACAGAAAAGAATCAAGAAACTCAAATATGCACCAAAGAAGTAAACCACAACTCACAACACGTATTTGAAAATGCAAAGAACAGAACACAACAACAGAGTGAAAACTAAAGTAAATGACAAGAACAGAATAACACAAAATAGAACAAGAAAAATATAAGAAACAATTCAGCAAATTCCAGAAACCGTGCCTTCCCCGGCAACGGCACCAAAAATTGACAGAGGTGTCACGTACTCTTCAATTTAACCCTTACTCACTATTGTAGACGTGATGAGAGGGATCGTATCCTCAGGGAAGGTATTGGCTGAAGAATTTGAAGTATTACTCAAAACAGTTGCAGAAATGCTTAACACCAACTTAGTAAAATTAAAATGAAATAAAAGAAACTCAAAACTCAAAATAAAAGGGAAATTTGCAAGATCAACAAATAGAGGTAACAGGAAGTTAAGCAGATGTCCTAGAATTCATGAATCAGACTACTGTGAATCCGATATGTTTGCTATGCAATTAACCTCAATTAATTCTAAATAAGAGGAGACGGTTGTTGCCTATGAGACTAGTAAACACTTAACATGATGACCACAGTGTTATCTAAATTCCCTAACATTTCACTTTTCCCATGTCGAGGCCTAAGCAAAATGGATTCAAACCGCAACATCTCAACTTCATGTTTCTAGCTATTAAACGTGCAATTTCTCAAGTATCCTATGGCGAGGCCTAACTTGAGTGTCTCGGTTAAGCTAGCTTCACAAAGTTATCCTTCACCTAATTCTTAGGACTCAACGATCTCCGATTAGCATGTCGACCACATCTCGGATCGTGAACAAAGTAAAACAGGCACACAAACTCCAAATCATACATCAAATCCATTATTCATGCAATTTCTACTGTGAATGATGATTCAAACCTTGAACTGGCATGGCGACCTCAAACAAAGTGTAATTCAACCAACACGAGTGAAATTGTTATGAACTTTGTAGATTTTAACAATTAAAACATGTATGAACTATTCCATATATATTAGGTCAATTGCATAGCATTTCACGGTTCAAATTCACAGTTGTCCGATCAAAACCCTAGGACACCACTGATCTAGCCTAGTTAATTCATTTCAAGTTCGCGATCGAAATTTATCAACATAAAGCAATTCATCATCGATAATTGAAAGGATTTTACAGAGTAACTTACTTCGAAGGCTTCAAATCTCAAGTGAATTTCAATGATCGGTTCAATTTTTCAATCGGAATTGAAATCGAAGATTAATCTGAGAAGATGAAATTTCTAGAGAGAGAAAATAGTGAAAGATAATTTTCCGCTCTAAAAATCAAAAGATGGTTATGAAATCTAGAATATTCTTTTTGTAAAAGCTAACTAATCCTCTATATATAGAGGTTACAAAACGTAAATAGTACGTAAACATAAATTGATTGAGTATTTACAAAAACACCATTGCAAAGAATGTCTTCCAATAGGATGTGCATCAATTTCCAAGTCGGCAGCTTCACGCCTTCAGTCTCGGTCTCTAGCGCAGTCAACGACTATCTTCACGCCATCAAGCCTGCACTGGTCACGCCTTCCAGCAGTTGATTCCATCCCTTTGTTGTTGAGCTTCCATCATGCCTTTACTTCGCGAGCTCTTCACGCTTCCAGGCGTCCAACAGGCCTCCGTGCCTTGCTTGATCACGCCACCAATTTCACTACACGCCTCCAAGCCAACACCAGCCACGTCTTCACCTTTCCCTGCATGAGTACAAGCAATCCAACACTTAGCCAATTTCCATGCTAAACAAAAAGTCCCCGAGGTGAGTGTGTATGGGCGAGGTCTCGGGGCGAGACCTCGACGTGGAAAAATTAGTGTGGGCGAGACCTCGCGGCGAGGTCTCGCCGTGCAAAGTGTTTGTGGGCGAGGTCTCGCGGCGAGACCTCGCCGTGTAGTGTGAGTGTGGGTGAGACCTCGCAGCGAGGTCTCGCCCTTTATGTGCGAGTGTGTGAGTTTTAGGTGCAGTAGTGCAAATCGTGAAGTGAAGTGTTTATGAGTTGTGAGTGAATGTGAAAAATGAATGAAAGATTTTGATAAAAGTTATGAGATGTCTTGAAGATGAATGAATGAGAAGAAAGGAAGTAAGATGAAAATGAGAGTGAATGATATTGGATGCCCGAAAGAAATGGTGAAAAATGATGCATCATGATAGGTAGAAATGGTGTATGCAAATGCAATGTGTTCACCAAAGACATACAATATGATATGATGACAATGAGTAAAGTGAATAAAATGGTGAAGAATTGCGAATGGAGTGTGCAAATGTATGCAATGAACGAGAATGAAGTATGTTGAATATTGAAAATTAGTAGTGTGAGAATATTGTGTAAGCTCAGAATGAGTGCTTGTGTGAGAGTGTACATGTCATGCGAGAGTATGTGAGGCATTCGTGTGGCGAGGTGTGTGCGTAGTCCCTGTGCGGCGAGGTCACCTCGCCGCACAATGTGCGCGCTTGGTGCATGCGACGAGCTGAGCTCGTCACATGATGTGTGTGCATGAGTGCTTGCTACGATCTAAGCTTGTCGCATGGAGTGTGTGCAACTTCACCGCATGCTCATACTGCGAAATGTGGGTAATGTGCGAGAGCCTAGCGTGAGTGTGTGCGAGAGTGCTGCAAGAGATGGGTGCTAGTGTGCGGTGAGTGCAGATGCCATACTCGATAAAATGATATTGTCAATTTACCAAATTGTGGCAGAAAGATAAAACCCTAACAACCCCTAATCCAAACATAGCAAAGAAGCCTTCGTTTCACATGAATGTAAACATAATTTGAAGAAAGTTAAAACATGGCAATTGAAGTACATACAAAGAACTTTCCATAGCTACCAAAATCTCACCATTCGGATTAGAATTGAAAGAGTTATACACAAAACAAGTTGAACATCTAAACTGCCAAAACCCTAATTTGGCCGAATAGGCATTTTTTTGTTCCTCAATTCTCAACCTAGACACACACCTCTTTATTTACCACCATTTTTACCCTTTTCGCACCATTTACACATTATCAACTAGCAAACCACAGGTATGCATAAAACAGTATAAATGCATAAAACAGTATAAATCACCACACATTTGCATCAAACACAAGACAAGTCCTTTTGATTGAAGTTGAAAATCAAGAATAGTTCGGTTCTGTATGATCCTACGGAACCCATAGAGGGAAGTATCTTTTCTATTTTTATTTCAGTCCAAGTATTTCTGATTGAATGTTATTATTATATTTAATTTAAGCCCTAGTAATAATTATGTTTTATTTTATTTCAGCCCAAGGGAAAATTCAGCTTTGAAGACTTCAGCCCAAGTGGAATGTTTTGGCTATAACTCTTTCATTTCAAGTCCAAATGGAGTGAAGTCAAAGCCCACTTAAAGTTCATCCTTTCTAGTATTTTCATGAAAGAAATCAAGCCCAAAAGATCAATAAAAGTCGTCCAAAAGCAGCCTCAAAGTCTCGGCCCGAATCTGTCAAAAAGGGTCCAAATGCATTGAATCTTCTCCAAGTCTTCCAAGGTGTTAAATGAAGAAGTTTGAAGGTTTTTCTACATATTAATTTCGTTCAAGGGCTGATTAATTGGTCAAAGAAGTCTTTAAATGAAGTACAATGCATAAAGACAAGTTTAGAAGCTTCTAAGTGGAGAAATGACAAATCTGCCATAGATGACATCATGGATGACCTATTCTTTGAAGATGAAATGACAAGACTGTCCTTGTGACATCATCCATGACATATGCCCTAGAATTCAAGAAGTCTTTATAAGTAAAATGATTTATCTTTGATAACTTATTAGATAAGTAGTTTAGCCTATTTTAATAATTACTTGTTCTTATAATTATGCCTATAAATAGGCCACTCATGTAAGCTTTAAAAGGAAGATTGAGATGAATGAAAATTGTGAGTTTTTCAACTCATAGTTCTTTGATGAACTTTTAGAACTTATCAAGTTTTCTAACTTGTGGCGTTCAACACTTATCAATCAATTCTTGGTGTGTTGATTGTGGCGTGAGCATACCAAGGTTCCTAGCTCTAGTAAGCTAGTGGGTCGCGGTTACACCAATCCAGCAACCCTTAGAACGATTGGGCAAACAGTGTTCAAACCCAACCTTCTGGGTGAGATCACATCACAAAGCATGAATGAAATAGTGTAAAATCATATTCAACTACATGGTTTTGGCAAGTTCTTAATTTTGAAAATTGGAGTCCATTATTTTGGTTAGTCTGCTTCTTATTGCTTGTTTACGTTAATATAATTTTCTTTTCATAACTGCCCATTTCATTTTCCTTAGGCACTTGTAAATGGCACCAGTAAAGCATACCAACACACTCTTGGGTTTTGCTTTTTCCACTACACTAAAAACATTTCTCTTTGGATTTTCTTACTTGGATATAGTTCAGCACTATTTAACCATAAAGTTGGCTGGATATTGTGGTGGCTGGATATGTAGACTACATCCCTTACTGGTTTTTTGGAGGCAATATTGTTGGATGTTCATGCTATTTTCAGCTTGGAATTTGAAGGTTTTTCAATCGGTTTTTCTCTTCAATGATTACAACTTAATATTTCCACCTTGCTCTGCAGCGTAAGGTTGGTTCTTTATTAATCATTGTGATAATCTTGGGTGTATTTTAGTCTTATTATGTGAACTGATTAGTTGAAGAAGAAGATGCATAGTTGCTGGGTGTTGAAATTTGTTTGAAAATTTTGGTTTTCGCCAAAAACAAAACAAGCTGCCATCTTATCTTCTCGTGTGGGGCCTATAGCCACATGTTTAGGTCCCATTGGTCCACTTGATTCCGCTGCCACTTGTCTTCATATTATTGACTGGGATTACTGAAGTGGCATGGGGTTATTCACACCTTTAACCACACACGGACGGAAAGACGGGCGTCTCCGGTGATGGGATTTCAGGCCGGATTTCACGTGAAAATTCACCACAACTTGCTGCTTCTTGTGAGGATCATATCTCCCTAAGACCTGGAGGTAAGAGGAACGAAAAAGAAGGCTCTACTGCTGGGTTTTCAGACGGAAACACTGTTGCACCTCCGGTCTCCGAAAAAACGAGTTTGCTGGAAAAAACTCCCCTTGCTGCAGCGGGAAATTCTTCCCACATGGAGGGCCTTCAACCTGGAATTCTTCATGTTCAATTGCCACCTCTTGGGGCTGCTGCACATGCCGGATGAGCTGATGGCGTGTTGGTTCCTCATCTCGTCAAGGGAGGCAAAAGGGTCACGCCAACACCCATCCCTGCTACCGGAGCAATGGCTTTCATCGGTGACTACGCCAGAATTGCTCACGGCCCTATTTCAGGGAAAAAGGATCTCGTTTTGGAAGGGAAAACTACGGCGCCTGTCCAAGCTGCTATGGGAAATGGCTATGGACCAAGCAATGCGGTGGCCGGAGGCGGTTTGAACAAAGTACCACCGGCTTCCCCCTCTCAAGGTGTTAATAGGGCGGTGAAACAAGGGGCTGCCCCATCTTTTGCCGGTCTTTTCAGGGAACACCAAAAGGTCAACACTACCTTTAAGTTAAAGGAAACACAACGGCCCAAAAAGGTGGTCTTGGAGGATAATGATATACGAAATTTTGGCCATTGTTTGGTGGGATATGTGCTTGGGAGATTTCCCGAAATGAAGGCTATTAATGATGTCCGGATGAGTTGGCAACGTAAACATATTTTCTCAATCCATGAGAGCAGATGGATGATCTTCAGATTTGGGGATAAAGCCGACCTAGATATGATTTTGGCGGCAGGGGCCGTATGACTCTTTTGGTACGCCTTGGCTTTTGAAAGCTATGCCGCCTTTTTTCACTTTTGATGACTGCTGTTTCGCATCCATACCTACATGGATTCGTCTACCGAGACTCTCGCTTGACTGTTGGAGTTAGGGTGCATTGGGGAAATTTGCCTCGATTGTGGGAAAGCCTATTGCAGCCGATGAATGTACTGCCACCATAGCAAGGACCGCTTATGCAAGACTTCTAGTGGAGGTGGACATAACAAAGACACTGGTGAGGGAAATCGAGTATCAACTACCCGATGGGGAGACGCGCATGCAAAAGGTTCTCTATGAGAGGGAGCCAAGATTGTGCACTTTATGCCGGCATGTGGGGCATGATGCGGATCATTGTAGCCTAAAGAAAGGGAAACGACGAATGCGGTCTCCATCTAGGCCGAAGATGAAGGAGATCATCCCAGCCTCACCTCAACCACAATGGGAGCCCACCCCCATTGTGGAAACCGCTCCTAGTGTGCCAAAAAGAGGCAAATCTAGGAGCCGATCCAGGTCCAAGACACCCTCAAGGAAAACAGTTGGGCCGAAAGCAGGGAAGGAGCAAGCGGATCACCCTATATTGCCCACGGACAAGGGCAAAGGAATTGAGGAGGTCACCATCCATTCCTCAGAGGATTTGGCCCCTGTCACACAACCACAGGTCATGGAGCCGGCTAGCTCTACTTCCTCCTTCTACGAGGACATTGTCACGGAGGAGGAGAAATAGTGGATCCAAGTACAAGAGACAAATAAGAAAATGAAGGAAAAGAAGGCTAAAGAGAAGGTGAAGGGAAAGGGTGGTGGTCGGCGTCGTTCTTGATGTGGATCGGCTCATGGAACATTAAAGGGTTCAACCTTGCCCTAAAACAAAAGGAGGTTGCTACTATCCTAGGCAAACAAAGCCTAGATGTGTTTGGGGTTCTAGAATGCAAGATGGACGAAAGCAAGGTGGATTCGTTGATGCGCTTGAGGTTTTCGAGTTGGCGGCAAAGCAATAATTTCTGTCTATATCAACCGGGTAGGATTGTTGTTCTATGGAACCCTCTCAAGGTCGATATCTCTATATTGACGGTTCAACCACAATTCATTCATTTGGCAGCCACATGCAAGGTAACTCAGTTAACCTTTCATGCCTCTTTTATTTATGGCCTTAATACTATTGGTGAGAGAAGACTTTTATGGGAAGCTTTGGAGCCCTTGGCACCGGTGGATACCCCGTGGATACTTCTTGGGGATTTCAACAATGTCCTCTTTCAAAATGAAAGGGTGAATGGATCCCCGGTGAAGGCACAAGAGACACAGGATTTCTGGGAGTTCACTTTATCTCTAGGTTTATCTGACGTCCTATCTATGGGGAATCACCTCACCTGGTCCAACGGGAAAGTTTGGTCGAAGCTTGAAAGAGTAATGGTTAACAACCACTGGTACAGCTCGGATATATATGTTCATGTCACCTTTCATGCCTTGACGCACGTATCGGATCACTCCTTTTGTGTGGTTTCAGTGGGGGATCAGTCGGACCGAACAAAGGGCATGTTCCACTATTTTGACATGTGGGCAAAACATGACTCTTTTCTTGATGTGGTCTATCGGGTTTGGTCTCAACAGTATTATGGTAGGGAGCAATACATGGTAACCCGAAGGCAGAAGGGGCTAAAGGAACCTCTACGAGAACTCAACTGGCTACACTTCCATCACATCTCCTCTAGGGTGATCAGGGTTAGAGAAGAACTAGAGGCTCACTTCTCGGCCCTCCATGATTCACCTACGGACCTGGATCTACAGAGAAAGGTGAAGGAGCTGAAGAAGGAGGCCTGGAGGATGGGGGAAGCAGAAAGGAGTTTTTTGGCTCAAAAGGCTAAGTGTCGGTACCTACTCAATAGTGAGCGGAACACTAGGCTATTTTATGATGCAGTGAAGAGGAATGGTAGGAGAAATTTCATACCGGCGGTGATCGCAGACGACGGTACCACTACCACCTCCAATGGAGCCCTGGTTAGGGAGTTCCTCACCTATTATCACGACATACTGGGTCCTCACACACTATGTCAGCACTCAATCCTCGAGTGTACCGACGGGGTGCCCGAGTTTCAAGGGAGGGAGCGGACCTCCTTATGCTTCCAGTGGGGAATGATGAAATCAAGGGAGCCATATTTGGAATTGGCAATGACAAAGCGCCTGGCCCTGACGGGTTTTCATCCGGCTTTTTTAAGGCATCTTGGAGCATTGTGGGACATGATTTATGCAATGCGGCTTTTTTGTTTTTTTACATAGCGAATGGCTTTATTACACCCTTTTTCTCTTATTTCATAATCATATCAAACCCGATTCTTCAGAGATTGCATACCATTCTTGGAGGCTTGATATTTTTTATCCTTATCACTTTTATGCATTGCTAATATTTAGTTTGCATTTCCTTTTCATAGGCCTGATGGCTTATTTATGACTCATATATAAACAACGAGCAGTTTTGGTTATATTCTTAGGATATAATTTTACTTATTTATGACTCATTTTATTTTGATTTATTTTTCGCTGGCTTCAATCCACTCAATTAAGAGTAGGAATTCTGAGTTTGCGTCTCAACAAGGAAGCATATTAAACCAGTGTGGCAGAGCATGAACTAGTGTGGCAGAGCATGAAAATGATGATGGATCTTCAAGTTTGCAAAAAATGATCAGAGCATGAAAATGATGATGGATATTCAAGTTTGCAAAAAATAACAAATTAAACGAAAAAATTATCACTGATTTAACTCTTAACTTCTATCATCCATGTTTTAGGACATGCTTTTTGTTGGGGAACATATTGAACTTGTGTATTTTTATATATTCTCTTTGGTTTAAAGTAGTGGAATTGACCTTGCTATTTAGTTGTTTGATTTCTTTTTCAACTTTGATTCATGAGTGGTTTAAGGAATCACATTCTATTACTTTTCAATAGGTTATGATCTATGAACGTAATTTTGTGTGGATACAAGTAGTAATTTTCGATTGCCGAAAATGAACTTGTCGATTTTTTGTGGGCTACTTGATGCTTCATTTCCTTTCATTTTTCATATTTTTCTGTCAAATTTATTGTTGCAAAGTAAAGTGTCAACATATTGTTCAATCTCTACAACATAAGTTATTTGCATTTATCTGTCAAATTTATTGTTGCAAAGTTTAGCACATTCTCTTATTTGCATTCATCATTGGTAAGAAAATATTCATCATTCACTACTATAATCCAGACTCAATTTCTAACTTTGCCATCATCATAAGAAAATGTTCATCGTTCAAACTTTGCCACCATCATAAAAAAATGTTCATAATTTACTACACTCCCTCTAACTTCGATGCGGGAAACTTATAAAATTCATTTAAAATTCACCAACTACGATAATAGATTAAACATCCAGAATTATCACAAATGAAATTTCTAAAATTCATACAAATTTAAAACATTTTCAATAAATAAGATTATAGAAGTTTTCATGAAATATGAAAATTCATTAAAATTGTTAGTGCATTTTTATACATATTTACACATATTACTTGCATTTTCAAACACATACATTACACATTATAACACAATATATATTTTCACATACTATGCATATTTACACATTTTCACATATTTTATATATTTACACGCACTATACACTTTTGCATTGCATATGTATAATATGTATAAATATATGTTGTGTGTGAAAATGTGTGCACTATATGTAAATATGTATAGCGTATAAAAATGTGTGAAGTATGTATAAATATATGTAGTGTGCAAAATATCTTTAGTATGGATAAATATATATAATGTGTGAAAATGTATAGTATATATGTATAAATATGTATAGTGCGTGAAAATGTATTTATTATGTATAAATATATGTAAAGTGCGAAAATATGTGAAGTGTAAATATGTTTAAAAATGTATAGTGTGAGAAAATAAGCGTAATATTTGTAAATATGTATAGTGTGTGAAAATGTGTGTAGTATATATGTTAAAAAATATGTGTAGTATTTTAATAACTTTTGCTAGCATTTTATGTATGAATTATGTATAAATATATGTAGCATATGAAAATATGCGAGTATGTGTACAAATATAGTGTTTCAAAAAATGTATATCATGTGTAAATATTTATATTGTGGAAAATGTGCATAAATGTATAGTGTGTATAAATATGTCAATTTTGTGAAATTGTGTGGAGTATTTATTAATATATGTAGCGTGTAAAAATATATAGTGTGTGGAAATATGTGTAGTATATATAAATGTATATAGTGTGTAAAAATGTGTGAAGCACGTGTTAATATGTGTATATGAGAAATATGTGTAAAATGTGTGGAAGTATATATAGTGCATGAATATATGTGGATTATGAATAAATGTATGTACAAGTATGTGTAAATATGTGCACATGTGAAATGTGTTAAAATGTGAGAAGAATGTGCAAATATTTAAAGTGAGTGTAAATGTAAATATTATGTGCAATATATGTAGTGTCGAAAATATGTAGAAAATAAGTAAAAAATTATAGTGTGATAAATAATTAAATATGTGCCAATATATGAAAATATATGAAAATATGTTTAGTATATACATATATGCGTAGTATGTATAAGTGTGTGTATAAGTATGTATAATATGTGTAGTATGTAACACATGTACATTGTAATGTGTGCAGATATAAGAAGAATTTGGAAATATTTATAATGTGTGAGAATGTATATAGTATATGTATATACGTAGTATGCACATTATGTGCAAAATGTGTATAAATCTATAGTGTAAAAATAAGTCTAATATATGCAAATATACAAAAGTGCGTATAGTGTATACATATATATGTATATGTATAAGTGTGTGTACAAGTATTGACAACCATGTATCTTATAGAAATGTTTAAATATGTATAGATATGTATAGTGAGTTAAGTTATGGGTCGGTTTGAGAAAATATTAACCGTAAATGTTAGTACATGTATTGTGCAACAAATATTATATTACTTTTACCTATTACACTGAATTAAAATTATAACGGGAAATAACATATAATTACACCGCGCTGGCGCGGTGATTGTATTGTGCAACAAATATTATATTACTTATACCTATTACACAGAATTAAAATTATAACGGGAAATAACATATAATTACACTGCGTTTGCGCGGTGATTGTCAACTAGTACTATATAAACTTAACAATGCACCGCTTGGGAGTAGTCATGGCCATTTTGGTGGTTTTGGAATCAAAATCGAGGTCCCACCAAATCGGAACCAGGTCTGATTCGTCTATTGACGATTCGGTTCCAGTTCCTGAAATTTTGGAACCAGAACCGATCCAAAAAAAATTATTTTTACTTTTATAATTCTCTAAATATTTCTATACCTCTTCATTTTCATCACAATATTCTTTTTCTAATATTATTTCTTAGTTTTCAAATCTTTATATTCTAGGTTTTAATGTTTATAGTTTATAGTTTAGGATATCAACTTTTTTAATTAATTATTATAATTATATTATTATATTACACTAAAATACTATTTTAATTCCAATTAATAGTTCAATCATTCTTTCAATACTCTTATCATTTATATATTTTTCTTTCTCACTTATCTAATCTTTCATAATTTTATTTTTCTAAAACCTACATATATTAGTTCAATGTCAACTATTAATCCAATTATATTATGTATCAACTTAATTTTCTAATTTATATTATCCTAATTCTACTATTCTATTATGTTAATATACTATTTGAATTCCAATTAATAGTTCAATCATTCTCTCAATACTCTTATTCTTTCTATATCTTTCTTTCTCACTTATATAATATTCTAAAAAATATATATATTAGTTTAATTTCAACTACTATTCTAATCATGTTATTATATTATAGTAGTGGAATTCTAATTAATAATTTAATTATTCTTATTATTTTTATATCTTTGAATCTCACTTATCTAATTCTTCCTAGTTCTATTCTCTAAAAACTATTTATTAAGTTCAATTGTAACTATTATTATTTTAATTGTATTATTATGTTGTATTATTATGTTATATTATTTGAGTTTCAATTAATAGTTTAATTATTATTTCAATAGAAATCAAATTTAAAAGGGGTGGTTAAAATCAAAATTCGAAACTAAAAATCGAAATAAAAACCAGAATTTGAACAAAACCGCAACCAAAATTGGAAAAAAATCGGAATCAGAACCGAACCTAGACAGAACCGGGATGAAATCGGAACCGAAACTGTAATCGAAATTGCCCCTCGGCGGTTTAATTTCGGTTCCATTGGCCACAAAACCGAGAACCGACGGTTCTAGAACCATAGCCATGCGTCTATGTTATGATAGATAGGGCTGAGAACGAACATGAACGTTCACGAACAAGCTCGGGATCGGCTCGATTAAAGCTCGGCTCGAGCTCGTTTATTTAATAAATAAATGAACATGAACAAGATTTTAGGCTCGATTAATAAATGAACAATAAATGAACACATCGGTGAAAGCTCGTTTATGTTCATGAACAGCTCGTTAAAAAGTTCGTTTATAGCTCGATTAAAGCTCGTTAAAAGCTCGATTAAAATATTAATTATATAATATAAATTTTACTTATATACTAAATATTAGAAATAATTATATTTTTATATATATTTATTAAGTCACAAATCACAATATACGAGTGTTTGAATTGTTATAATAAGCTAATATTTTATAGGCGTTTGAATTGATGTATTTATTTGAGTGAAAATTTATGTTAAAAAATTATACAATTGTAAAAAAGTTATTGTTTTTGTGAGAATTTTGAATTATTTAGTTGGTGTTGTTTCTTTGAACAATGTATGTTGTAATTTATTTTATTTACATTTGAATATAACTAATAGATTGTGTTAACTATTATCAAAATATTTGATAAATTATTGTATCGTGATTGAATAATCTTATTTGTGCCAAAAAAAGTGATAAAAAAACAGAAAAAAAAAGTAGTCGAGCTCGAGCTCGAGATCGAGCTCGAATAAAGGCTAAACAAGCCGATCCCGAGCTCGAAATTTTGTACTCGAGCTCGAGTTCTAGGCTCGACTCGAGCTCGAGCCTGAAGAAAATTAAACGAGCCGAGCTCGAGCCCGACAAAGCTCGGGCTCGGCTCGATATCAGCCCTAATGATAGAACTCAATTGTTGTAGAAATGGAAGATTATGATTTAGAAAAGAAAGAAAAGAAATATGAAAGAAATTAGGAAAGATATTGTTGAAGAAAATGAGTGAGAGAATGACAAATCAATTCCAAAACTAATCCTCTTAATCAGCTATACAACTCAATTTATACTTGTAACTAACAATTAACAAATGACACTTGGACATCACACATTCATGAATACAAAAACGTGAATCAAAACATTAAGAAGACGTAACAAATCCTGCTCCCTAAAATAAACCTTGTCCTCAAGGTTGAAAATCTAGAAATTAAAATGTGATGAATTCTACATCTTCTTAGGTAGTTGTTTTCTGTTGGATTATTGTACCATGGAATTAACCAATGAATAACAAGTTTTTGATCATCCAACAAGATTGACATAAGCTCCAATATGCTGCCAGCCACATCCTCTTGCAACACCTGAAATATCCCTTGTAGACTATCCATTAAAACCAATAGACATACAAGAGGAGCAATAGTTGTGACATAATCCACAACTTCTTTGTCACTGCTAAATATGTATCCAAACACATGTCGACTAGCAAAGAGGGCTGTATCTACTATAATCACCTCTGTTTTTGCAATAAGCATGATAGCGATTACAGAAATTCTGGCACCTTCTGAGTTCCCTACCTATAACTAACTCGAAACTCTAGTACTTAATTTAGTAGCAAGTCCAAATGGTATTTCATAGAGTGTTACAACAGTGTTGAGGCATACAAACATCACTGAGGTTTCAAATTGCGATTTTGGCAAAAGGCCTAATAATAAAAATGGGAAGCTTATATGACCACATTCAAGATAAATCATGACAGCAGAAGGAATGTCAAAGCGAAAAAATTCCTTCAACCCGTAAAAAACCTCATTTGCAATTAGAGCATGGGTTTTCGCACAGGCATAAGAGTATTTAATGTACAAAGCGAGGATAGTCACGTTCAACCACCTTGAAAAACCGAGAAATTTCCCAAAATATGCTAATTTTGTAAAAAAATTCAAGTTTTATGCTGTTTCCAAAAGGTGTTTTGCCAAAATGTGCAGTTCGCATTTGCCAAATGCCAAATCGCATAGCTCTAACTTAAAAAAAAATAAAATTACCTCTATTTTAAAATGTCAACTCTAAATTTCCAATTTCCAAACCCTTCGTCTTCAACCGGTTTTGCTCGTCATTTTCCAAACTTTCATCTTCAGCTTACGGTTATGCTCCTCATCCTTCCAAACCCTTCCATCTTCAGCTAGCGAAATTGATCTGTAATCTTCATCGATCAATCTGTTTCTTTTCCTCTCTATTCTCTCTCTTTTAAACTTATAATTTCTACCCAAATTTTGAAACCCTTATCCTCTAATTCTTGATTCTTGTCTCTATAAGTTCTTGTTTTTATATTGAATGGGATCAGAGCTAGGCTTTGGGTGAGAAATTTTAGGAGGGATTTTCTTAAATTTGGCAATAAAGTGTGGTAAGTTGCTTTGTATTTATCCTTAAATGTTGTTTGTCTTTGTGAAGTCTGATAATGAAATTTGTGCTCTCCAAAACCCTGCAAGATTCTGATTTCTACACTCTGTTTTTGGTTGCTATAGCAGCATACAATTAAAAGGGGAAGAAATATTGCACTGGTTTGCTGATTTCGCGAAGCAGTTTCCCACAGAATTTTGGGGCAGCGGGATCATCCTACCAAGTATGAAGATATTCAAAGTTTTCCATGATTCTATACATCCATGATTCTGATCAGTTGGATTTTATCTGTTGGCGGGCTTATGAAGCTTTGTTTGATCAGTCTCTGCAGAATTGTAATGGATAAATCTGGTCTGTGTGTGACTGTTCGACTGTGTGTGTGACTGTTCGACTGTGTGTATGTGTACTTTGATTATTGCAAATAATGTGTGGGTGTGTGTGCGTGTGTGTGGTAGTTGAGGTTGAGGTATGACCATCTGCAAACTGCACACAACAACAATCACAATTTTAGATAGAAAACCAAAAATAGAATCAAACAGAAGAACTAATCTCTGCCGTGAAGCAGCTTCTTTTGAGGAGTTTGGATTCACCGAGGAAAGAAGCTTTGGTTCGATCCCAAAGTTGTTTCTCAACTCTGGAACGTTGAGAAGATACAATTAATTACAAGAGTTATAGTAGTACCATTTATTTTTGAAAGAAGATTGCTTGAATAATACTTGATGCTTAAGTTAGCACAATCAAGAATGAGTGGAGACAATTTGCATTTCTTGTCTAGTTGGGATCAGTTAAAAACTTGTTGAATATTTTCTTTGAGGTTTAGTGAACCTTCACAATTACGGAATTGTTTATTTGAGGTTTAGTTAACTCTCACAATTATGGAATTTCATTTCTTTCAGTTTGTGCTTGTGTTATATAGATGTTCAATGTTGTTGGATTGCTATTTCTGTTATGGGAATTAAGCCCGTATTTGAATATCTTTTTTTGCAAAAACTGTGTTGCAGTTGTTAAAGTCAGATTTGAGTAATTTTTGCATGCTTTTTAGAATGTAAATATGTTAGTAGACTGAGAAGCAATATTCCTGTTGGCTTTCTTTGGGAGATGTTATCGTCTATGAGCATAGTTAAAATGTGATTTTGTGAGTGACTTTGGTATCTGGATGTAAACATCAATACATATATGCACGGAGGTGAAGTATATGGTCCTGAGTTCTGGATGTAAACATCAATACTAGTACTGACGTGAAATTGGTTTTGAGATTCATGATTAGATTATTTTTGTTAAAAAAAGTCCCAGATTTGCTTTAAGTGAACAAATTACCAAGAAATAGTTGGATCAAAGAGAAGTAAGTTACAAATGCATGTTCCCATTGCTCTTGTTCAAGTAATTGAGTTGGTGATAATGATCTAAGTGATGAATCTTATGAAAAATATCTTGTTATTATGGGATGCATGGTACTGAAAATTAATGAATATTGATCGAGCTCTGTCTCTCATTTGAGGTCCTTTATCAAAGCCATCAACATTAATGATGTTGTAATTTGTCTATCATTCAAAGCATGTTTTTGGATTCATTGGGTTAACTCTGAAGTTTGAGGGTGATACCCCGATAAGGTTGAGCAGTTTCACAAAATGTGCTGGTTTTCAAAACAAATTCAAGTTTTATGCTGAAACATTTTCTTTTTTAACATATTTTAGAAATGGTGGCAGCTGGTAAAATGTTTAAACAAGAATATATCATTAAACAATATGTACCAGAAAGAATCCCCATTCTTCACAACCATTAGCAATCTGAGCCATAGTTTTGGCTCTCTCCCCCCGATTAAGTTTTGAGAAATCAATCACTGGAATTGCCATTAATGCAACAAGATGCAAAGAAGAAATTAATATGAGGGGAAAGGGAGAAAGTAAACAGTACTATTTTGTGATGATCGATGATGAAGATGTTGCACACTAAGCTATAGGTATTTATAGCAACTTCTTCCAGCCATCTTGGATTGTCAACTCTTCATATGTATATTTTAATCAATTATTAACAATTCATCGTCAACATTATCATCAAATGGCCATTAGAGTAATTAAGGTAATTAATGTTATAGCTTTGGAATTTCGTCAGCCTCTTTCCCCTCTTTTTCTCCCGAACTTCTGCAGCAACCCTAATTTCCCCTCTTTGATCGTTAATTTGTCAAAAAGATTGATAAATTTCTACGCGCATAAATTCGGTCGAATTGGTATGTTTATATAAGTATATTTATACATATTTTAGCTGTTCGTACTGCTTTGTTAGCAGTCGTAACATTTCGCTTCTTCTCGTGTGTATGTGTTTTTAATTTCATTGTATGAATTATGAGAATTTTAGTTATATTTTTGTTTTTCTGGGAGAAAATTGGACTGTTGGGTTCCTTTATTTATTGAGAGTTAATTTTTGTTTGAAAAAAAATTATTTGATCGTGGTGACTTTAAGGATTTTTAGGATATTTTTTCCTGCTGTTGTTTGAGAAATTGAAATAATGTATTTATTGTGTTTCTATTCCTTGGTGTATATGCAGAGGATATTGTTATTAGTTGTAGAATGAGTGGGCTGGGCGGGGATTCCCCACTGATTAGGTCAGTGGGGGAAGGACAGTACCTGGATGTTATTAGAACTATTGAGACCAGTAGTGGTGAAAATGTGAGTTACCGTTCCAATTCAGATGGCAACTCGAGCCCAGAAACTGAAACAGCTTCGCACGAGGAGGATCAGCTTAATGAAGATATTCTAGAGTCTTTGCCCAGTGTACTTGCAATTTTTTCCTTTTACTTTTTGGGTTTATGTTGATCTTGGATTTGAACTGGTGTTAAGGATATTGAAAATTTGCAGGATGAATCAGTTGGTGCTAACACAGATGCTGATGAAAGCATGACTGAGACATCTTCATCTGGTTCCTCTCCTCGGATGGAAGGTGGTGGTAGTATTTATTTTCTGTCTTTCTTTGGCTGGTTATTGGTTTCTGTTATTTGATGCGTATCTACTGCACCATGATCTTCCTAAAATGTTCTTGTTGCATGTTTCTGCTTTGGATGGTGGAATATTGTTAGACCATTGCATAGATGGATGGAAAATGGTAATTTCTCTGGTGCAATGCTTCTTTTTATTTATCTTTGTTATCAGTTGTTAGTTTCCTCACCAGAGGATATTCCGATTTTTTTATGTTGGTGGATGCTTCCTGTCTGACATTGTAATGATTCGGTTTTCGGGGGGTTGTGGGAGAATCTATGTTGATGTGTTATTCTTCCTTTCCCTTCTAAGGAGTGAGTTCTATCTCCTACTTGGCAAATTGTGAATCATATCCATGAGCATTCTGAAACTGTTCTGGTTCTGGTTTCAGTTCCGTGGAATGGCAGAATCGGATTGGCAGTTCCTGATTGGTTTCGGCTTTGGTTCTAGTTCCGGTCTCAATCTTAGTTTTAATTTTGATTCCAATCTTTAATTTGTTTTTTAGAAATTAAGTTCTTTATTTCAGAATTTAAGTCAGAAAAATTATAATTTAGAAATTAATAAGGGTAAATTACGTTTACCCCCTCGAGGTTTGTCCAAACTACCAAACGAACCCTTGACCAGTAAGTTGTATAAGAATTACCTCATTGATCTGTTTATAATCTCATTGTGTTGACAATTATTACTAAGACATAAAATTTATTAGGCCAAAATACCCTTGAAGAATATTAAACCGATTTTACTTAAAATTGAAAAAATCTTTATCTGGGCATATTTACCTTTCAAGTATTATTGGGTGAAAAGAGCACCAATTGTTTCCTCTTGGAACACAAAAGGCATGATTTTTTATTCAATATGTGTCAGATTGTTTGAAAACTCTATTTTTTCCTATTTTTACAAATTTTTCCAGCTCTATTTTTGGCTGGTTTTATTGTCATTTCGCAATTTTCCATCCCTTTAGTGTCTAATTGACTGGTCAATGGTTCGTTTAGTAATTTTATCAAACCCTAGGGTTTGTTTGGTAGTTTGGACAAACCTTGAGGGGTGTAAATGTAATTTACCCAATTACTAAATGAAGAAATGCTAAATTTTATTCATGGGTGAATTGCACATTTATACACTTAAAAATGTAAGTGTCATAACTATGGTATTTACATAAAAAAGAAATAAATATGAAATTTATAATACTTGAAAAAACACAATAAACTATTTCAAAATTTTCAATAATCTAAAAGACTGGAAAAATATTCAATATCAAATTGCTTCTAATTTTCAATAAACTACAAGTCATCATTATCATTGTCTTGATGGTGTTGGTAATGATGGTACATTTGGTATTTTATTTTGATCACCAATGTTAATTGGTTGGGATGAAATTGAATCAAAACTATTCATAATATAATTTTTATTTATAAAGATATAAAAAGAATAAGAGAATTGAAAGAATAATTGAACTAATAATTACAAATCCGATTGTATAATATAATAATTGAATTGTTATAAAAATTTGAATTGACTCAATATATAGTGTTTTGGGAGGAAGAGAATTAGGAAGGATTAGAAAAAGTGAGAAAGAGAATTAGGAAGAGAATTGAGAGGTAAAAAATGGAGAGGGAGGGAGGTGGGGGGGGGGGGGGGGTTATTTATAGATTTTAGAAAATGAAAAAAGAAAATGGCTGTTTATTTTGTTTGTTCTTTTTTGCCGGTTCGGAACCGAACCGGAACAACCGGTTCCAGTTTTGGTTCCTAACTGCCTTCTACTGAGAAGCTTCCCTGCAAGCTCTTTCTTCTCTAGAACATCTTGAGCCAAGGGTCATCAGGAAAAAAAATCAACCTTACAAAGAAAACATTTATGTAGTCGGTGTCCTAGATGCCAGCATTCTTTACGTCCTGCCTTTTTGCGTGTAGTGTAAATAGAAAATTTGTGATAGAGGCTTTTACTTTATAGTTTGCAACTGCATAGTTTTGTTGCTACCATTGTAGCTTTAGTACAACAATGAATTTCTAGCTTGATGTGTGTTCCTTGGTAAATGGGAGTCTGTGAATGACTCTCGCTCTAAAACTTTTATCATCGACATTTAGCACCTTATTGGGGGTAGCTGTAATAGTTTCCTGTGGATGCAATGTCCTATTAGGAATGAGGTTGGCATGAATGGGTTCATTGTATTAATGGTTGGGATGCTATTGGGGATATGTGCAATACACATTTGTCTTGATGAATTGTTTTGAGACTTGCAGCTTGTGTTTCGAGTTATTTTTTTTTTTAATTTATAAATAGGTATATTGATTCTATAGATTATAGGTGCAAGATTCTTTATTTCCTTCCATACAGTGCTTATGGATATACTTGTTAGCCTCTAAGTTCATGAATCCATTGGACCACCATTTATGTTGTCTTTCAAGTTGTTTAATGTAAAGTCAGAGATATTAATCCTATCAGTATCTAGATTCAAGATACATTTTTCATTCCATTTAAGTTGAAATGACTTCTGTAGATAGTCCCATATGCAACAATCTTCTCTTTGTTCTTATCCTTTGCAGCCTCGTTTTCTCCCTTGTAGATTTAGTATCTGTGTTCCAAAACTCTCTTGGATGAAGGGCAGTTTAGAGATCATTGCTTTGTTCATACACAACTTGCAATTTGGATTGCACAAATTTCCTACTCATTTTAGTGTATTCTCCTTATGAGATTGTGAATTCAGTAAAACTCTAGATATGTTTTCTTTTACTTAGTAAAAGGTTGTTTATCTATCTGTTGAAGATTGAAAAGGGCTTTCCCTGTTGAACACAGTTGGTTTTTTGAGTTTGCTTTCAAAATGGCATACAGAACATGGGGTTTATTATCTCATAAAGAGAGTGATTTCTTACTTGTATTTTGTTCTGAGTTGATGATTGACAATTTTTAATCAAGGGAGAGCCAAATGCTTTCAGTAGGCTCTGTTCCAAGGATTTATAACTCTCTAGATGCTGTCCAGACACTTGTCAGCATATCCTTATAACACTCAATTGTATATGTTTATTTTACGTCTGCTTTATTTTAAGGACTTTTTGTGCCTTATGAGTAAATGCATTTCTGTTTCATTTGCAGGTTGCTGGAGCAAAGGAAATTTTCTTTCGTGCAGACTTTGTCATATATCAGTCTATTTATTCAACCGACTGTGAGTTGATATTCTCAGACAGTTTCCTTGAAGCTAAAGGCATATCTGCCTATGGTGATCAAGATGATTTTTGCATTCGGTTAAGGGTTGATGATATAATAGACATTGAATCTCATTGGGCTGGAAGGGTGAGTTTCATATCTCTGGAGTAATAATTATGTTTCTCTCTTGTTTCTTGAATTTGTCGTCTGTTTCAGAAAGTTTGCATGTGCATTGGGGTGACAATTTAAGAGTATTTTTGCTTTATGTTTTATTCAGTTTCATACAGCCAAGGTGAAGATATCGGCACTGTCAGAAAATGAAGAAGCTGAAACTAATCATGGGTCTTCAGGTTAGCATACTCATCTGTCTTAGGTCTCTTTTGATGTTTGGTATTTTTAGATGGCTAATTACAGATTGCATTTGTTTATTTGTTATTCTATCTTATGGATGTTTCATCAATAACTAAGCCTTTATCCCGCTACATGGGTCGTCTACATGGATTATATCTATTGCATGTTTATTTTAATTTTTTTTATATAGAGTTTTTAATCGATTTATTTTGTTCTCCAAAAAATTGTTATTAAGCAGTATAATTTGTGCAAGACACTACACTACGGGAATTTAGAGCATTTAAAAAACAAGATAAAAAAGCTTATGGAAATGAATTTTCTCGTTATGATTTAAATCTCATTTGTTCAATATAGTGGAGGAAGTTTGTAAGCGGTTAGATTTCTTGCTTTCAGGAGCTAGCTTGTATTATTTTTGCATGTAGGTCAGCCTGACCATGGCGCCGCTTAAATTTTTACTAGACATGCCTGCCCCAGAACCCTACATGGTGTTTGGGTAGCTATTAGTAAATCTGTCCCCATCTCCATTCCATTGCACTTGTACAATTCCAGCTACCCATCATGTGTTGAGTTTCTTATTTGTAGCAGCAAAAGACAACAAATGAACAATTTTCCATAGTAAGTTTGATAATCCAATTCACATATTTGTCTCTTCTCACTAAAATATTTTAATCCTAAAAAACAAAGCCATTATATCCTACAATTAAAGAAGTAAACAATGTTATAAGAATTAAAATAGCTTGTGCCTTCATGTATTTTGCTTCAATTCCTAAATGACCTCTAAGCAATAATATTTTGTTATACAACCTGACAATATAAAGATAACGTGCAAGCAAAATTTTTATATTCTTTTAAAGAGAAAAAAGTACTAGGAATACTTCAATTTGTACAATATACTTTGTAAATTATGGAATAACAGAAAATGGGATTGAAGTATCTGAGGGTTTCTTATAGATTCTTATAATCTATATGATTTTGAAGAGTATAGTGTTTTTCTCCATTTGAGTTAATAGCTATGAAATGGTTAACATCGGCAGACATTGACAGTTATGTTTTAGCCTCTGATGCTTTATAACTTGTATATACATGTAAAAGTCAGAATGAGTTTGAACATGGGCTTGTCTAGAGAAAGATACCCAAGATTCTTACAGAGGGAGTTTCAACTTTGGTAACTTTTGAACATGGGCTTGTAGAGTCTTTTAACCCTTCTTGTTAAACTCAGATCAGAGCTGTTGTTTGGATTGGTTTGGAAAAGATCTGAACCTCTTTCCACTTAGAGCGGCTCTTGGAATCTGGGGAGCAAAATTTGTGTAAAATTCAACCAGGAAACCTAAGTGTGAACTTGCATATACCCTGTGTTCAGTTTATTTGCAAAGGTTCTATTATAATTTGGTATAGAGATATCTAGCTAACAGCTCTATATCCGATATTTGCCACACAGACTGACATGAAATTGTCAATTGCAAAGTAGAGAAATATATCAAACTGGAAAGCTTCAAATTAACTAAGGAAAAACCCGGATGTGAGGATAATCGAAAGGTTCAAAACATCTCATGTTTAGAAACCAACCGAACAAACAAACATACTCCAGTTTCTGTGGCATTACATTGAATTATGTTGGCAGTAAAAGTTGTAGGATTGGAGGTAGAATGATTGTCTTGTTTGCTCCTTTAGGTGATTCTCTTAGGGATTTTGCCTTAAAAATGAATTTAGACCGATCATGATGGAGAAGTGTGATTTATATAGCCGACCCCACTTAGTGAGACAAAAGTTTGTCTGTTGTTGTTGTTATTGTTCTCTTTTGTGAGATTTGATGAACTGTGTGAACATCAGTATTTTTTGTGTTTTTTTTATTTATTAATTTATTATTACTTTTTATCTCAGTGGCTTCTCTTGCTTCCTTAAGTTACTGGGACAATGCTCTTATTATTTTTTATTTATTTCTTGCCACTTAGTTTCTAAATTCTTCTTGTCCAAACACAGAAAGTGAAAACAATTTAGAGTTACTAATTTACTGTCTTAAAATTTAAATGCATGAAGTTGTAAACTTTGGGTTCAACTATGTCATGTTTTTGAAAAATGAGAATGTAATTTGTATCATACTTTATTGAGTAAAGAAGAAATATATGGGATAAGCCTAGATAGAAATTATAAATGTGCACCTTGGCTGGTAGGGATGATGTCAGAATTCAGTAAATTTAGGGAAGAAGCATAATGACCATGTATTTAATCTTGTGAAGGAGATTTGTATTGGAAGTGAAGCACTTAATTGTTTCCCAGTGTGTAGTTTTGAAAGTTCTTGTTCGTAAAAATAATCGCTGAAGCAGTGGTCAGATGGTAGTGGAGTTTAAGTAAAACCTGGTCTGCTTTTGTGGACCCTAAAAGGGGAAGGGAAAGACCTCAAAAGATTTGGAAAGCAACTATTAAAAATGATGTGTTATACTTAAATATAAATGAGAACATGTGTGTCGACTGAAAACAGTGGTGAAATATGATCCATGTAGCCAGCTCCACATAGTGGGATAAAAGCTTAGTTGTTGTATATAAAATCTGTAGTAGGATTATTTGTAAATAGATAATGCTAAAGAGAAGCACTTGGGAAAGCAAGCCTAAAGGTAACCCTTGATAAGTTCACCTAAATGGAAGCTCGGAACTGTCAGTGTTGGGTAAACAAAATTCCAGTGTTATTAGTTTATTCTTTCTATCTGGCTGTTCTTGGATATTTGAATATAATCTTTCTTGTTCTGGTGCTTGGAGGAATAAAATATTTGCCATGAAGCTTGTTGACTTTTTCTAATGAGAGTCATTGGTTTTTCTTACTCCATGATGAACAATAAATCTAGAGGAGAAATCATACTAAATAAACGGCGGAACAAAAAGCTTTATTACAGATCTCTTGTATGAAAGAAAATACAACTTTTTGGTACAGTGGTTGTGGTTGAAATGGGGATGTGAATATATATAATGTATTAAATTTTATAAGTAACAAATAATTAGATCAAGGCTGTTAAAAATACGCGCTTGCCTGTTTAAAGAAGAAACCAAGGAGTTTCCACAACTATGGTTCACTTTTCTTCCTCAATCTACCTCCTCGCTAGATGTTAAAATTTTCCAAACAGAGGCCAGTTAAAGATTTGTAGCAATTGATGTTCATGTGTTTAAAATAGCTGTATTAAAATCCTCTATGGGTATTCTTGATCTCCAAGTTCAGAATCCCATGCTAATGCACTTGCAACCCTTTGACCTTAACTGAAAGGGGAATAGCTCTCTCATACTGTCCATTAATTTTGTTGAGTTACTTTTTTGCTGATTGCATTAACAATGATTGATTGATAATTTATTTATTAAATACTTGTGTTGTGGCCATTCAGGGATTAAGAAGTTAGAGTTTGCAGTTACAGATATGGGTTGGTATGATAAATGTGAGGCAATTCGATCTTTGGGTTTGAGATATAATGCCATATGGAGGGTTGCAAATGAGTGAGTGCTTCCTATCTGTCTTTTGAAAGTGATTTGTAACTAATGCATATTATTAGCTGCATTTATGTACTCTTTGTTGTGTTTCTCCCGAACAAAGGCTGAAAGGGTTATAGTTGAGTTTCTTAATATAATTAGGTCTGATTTTCGATTTTGCATTTCCATTGTACCCCCGTTAGATATATTGCATTTTGTGGGTCATGAAATTAAATGACACAGGTGCTGTCAACTGTCTTGTGCTTTTTCTCATAAGACAGTTAATGTAAATTTTGCAGTGTAGTTCTGGTAACCAGTTAATGTAAATTTTAAAGAGTCATTGGAACTTCTTTTGCTCATGCAGCTCCCTGCAAAGAGGGAATTAAATCTGTTTTGTTGTTCTTATTACTGCAAATACATTTCAGGTTTGGTGACTTGACCTTTTTTACATTCTCACACATGCAGCTTTATATCTTGTTAAAGTTCCTTATGTGATCTTCGATTTTTGTTACTCATTTTTTGAAGTTCAATGATGTAACTTAGTTATTTTCTGATAGTACTGACATGGAAGAGTATGAAGAGACTTTGGGACAAAAGGGACTGCCATTTCATACTAGCTACTTTCCAGAGTGAGTTCAATTTTACTGTTTTATTTGGCCTTGGAGGCAATTCTGCATCTTATTTCTAACTTTTTTTTTGGGAATGTCTCCATTTGTCTGCATTACTCTAGCATCAATGAACTTTCTATGTAGTAATTAATGGTACTTCTGGTCAACAATGAATTTTAGAATGAGCAAATTCTATTGTAGCCATCTAACCCAGCCCTCTAGCAGGAACTAGGAAGAAGGAATGCAACTTTGTAAACTTTTGGTGTTTTCCTTTTTGTATCACTTAAGAGTTTGGTGGTTATATTAATTTGACATACTATTCTGTTCTTTTAATTTATGATATATTTGATCTAAGGGAGCATTAATTACTATAAGCTGAATTCAATAAGAGAGAAATCAACATTTAACAGCTATAGGCAGTGCTTTTTGTTGGTTTATCTTTCCCTAATTGCACATGATGTACACAGTATGGTTCACAATAGATTCATTGTGTTAGTGAAGCTGGTCTTCTTTCTGTCAGTAGTTATAAAGAAGTATCGGAATGAGTTTTCTTGCCAGCCTTATTAACATTGGATGGAAAGAATAATGGCTATTTTGGACATCAAGGGAAAATGTTTTGTTTGCAATAAGACATTTTATGTGGATAATGAGATGGTTAATTGAATTAGTTACAAGCAGGATCAAGTAATCTGGAAGTAGTCAGAATCATTGACGTGATTGCCGAAAATTTTTTTGAGTTCTTGAAACACCAATGCTCTCCACATGAGAGGAGAATGTGCATTCTGAGGCAAGTTTAATTCAGTAGCAAAAATTGATAAAACTTGTCCGAAATCCTGTTAGGCTGTTACAACTGAAAATATCTCGATTTTCTTCTATGACTAGATTTTTTTCCCTCTTCTGAGAAGGTAATAACTTTACTAAGAGGCCGCAAGGCATGAAGGGATTTCAACAGAACAAGGTATAATCATCTTCTGGTACAGTTAAGTGCACTATCAAAACCTATCCCTACCCCTCCCTCCCAGGAAAACAAAAATAGAAGCACTATTAAAAAGTCAGCAAACGTGTTTTCAGTTGGATAGTGGTCATTTTTTGAAAATATGATGTTCTTTTTCATAACTGAGTTTTAAGTTGTCCTTGAGTATCTCCAGTGGAAGCTTCATTCCTCTTATCCATTGTATCCAAAAATACAGAGTGGATTCCCCTCTCAGCCTTCTCTCTCCCTTTTAGAAATAAATTTCCAGCTTAAATAATTTCTTTGTTTTCGTGGCATTGTACACTGAACTCTGCCAGTAAAGAATGATGACCATTGCTCTGCTGCACAGTGCAAGAGTTGGTGGCTTCTTTGTTTCTTGGTTGTTGAGGCAACGATAATCCATAGTTGCTTAGGAGGAAACTCTAGTAGGTGATAGCATGACTTCACAGAAATTTCTCCCCTTGCTCCACCATTACAATTACTGGTATCAGATTTCTGGTTCTCTTTGCCAAAAGAATAAAGCTGTGCAAGAAAGTCCTGCATGTGCTGCTGTTCCTAGTCCTGGATTCCTCCGGAATTGTGGCTGCCACATTACTCATGAACTGCTTCTTAGTAAGAGTAGCCACAATTCCTGGAGAATTCCTTTTCTCACTGCCACACAGAAGGTGCTATTGACACTTTCTCGTGTCTGCTATCTGAGAGCAAGATCAAACCGTATTTGATTAAGCCACCTCCACAACGTATCTTTCTGCTTTGTAGCAATTTGCAGAGTAATACTTTCATAAAAACTATGATCTACCTAATTCCTGCACCTCCTGATTTAGGGGGAGCAAGCTTTATCCGATCTTACCAAATGAAATTTTTCATAATTGTTGGACCCTTCCTAGAGATCCCCTTTGAAATTTGTCTATCTCCCTTCAGCACCTCTTCTTGTACTAGAAATAGTCAATTAATGTCACCCTGTCCCCTTTTGATAAATACTTTTTCTTCCAGGTTGCCTGCTTACGGTCCATTCTTTCAAGCACAGCACTCTATATACTTCTTTATTTTGTGTTTCCGCTAGTTGAAGCCCTAAAAACCTGGTTTGGCACTGCATCCAAAAGTACTGTGACTTTTTTGACATTTACTTCAATCCAGAAACAGATTAAAAAATTAATAGCCATCTGATAGCTTAAATTTTGTCTTCATTTGCTTCACATAGGAGGGTGTCATCCTCAAAAAGTTGGTGACATTTCTATTAGAGATGGAGAAGCCTGTAAACAGGCATTTTTTCAATAAGGCTGCTAATAAAGTGTACTTTTTAAAAGAGGGGGAGAGCAAATGAAAAAAATAAGTTTAGTGGTTGATTTTATTTTCTGTTTTGGTTATAAATAAATCTGATCTGACTTGTGTTTTATATTTCTAGATATACCTACAATTTCTTGATTGACATGCTTGTGCTGGCAAAGAATGTGACAGGCAAAATATATTGTGACCTCAGCCATGATACTGTACTTGAGAATAAGAAGAGTCTCCTTGCTTATTGGTGCACATTGACCTTTGAATTGATCTTTGTTAATGCAGTTGATTGTTTTAAGTTCACAAGTCTTCCTCGATTGAATAAGAACTAATACCTTGAATCTTTCTCTTTCAACATTATTTGGAGACATTCGTTTTGAATGCCAAAATTGGAATTGGAAAAATAGACTCTATTGAAATGACTTTTGCTATCTGTTGGTTTTCCCCCCTTTTACTTTCTCCTTCCGCTTCTTGTGGCTGTTGCAGCAGCAGTGCCAATCTACTCATCACCTATTTTGTTTTTATCAATGCCCAATCACTGACAATAGCTGGCCGAACTGATTAAACCATACTTCTTAGAATTCTTCTTTTCTTTTATTTATTTATTTATTTTTTGTGTGTGAAGATTCTGTTTCCAATATCAAAACCAGAAAACTTTCTTCTTAGATCTCCAAATCACTGCCACGTCTGGTGTCTTGATTACCACTTTCACTAAAATCATCACCAAACTCCAAACTTTTCTGCCCAGACATTCTTCACAACCTTGACCAAGAACATATTTCAATTGACCATATGATTGATAAGAACAGCCCAATCACGCCCACTTTTCTGAAGCCAAGAACAAGGTTTTCCTTGATGGTTTGCTGTTAAATCAGATACCAAACTTAAATAATAGACGGACCCCACATGGTGGGATAAAGGCTTAATTGTTGTTATTTTTGTTATTGTATAAGCCAGCTCTAAATGAACTGTTTGTTTTTCTCGAAAATTTTATAAATCCAAACATTATCACTAGTCAACACAGCACCAAGTGCCACCATTTCCTTTTCTCGATGGATAGCTAAAATTCCAATGAGCTGAATTATTGTGCTGATACAAATTTTAAAGGTGGATATTTTTCTTTTCTGTTGTTAAATACTATATTCTCATTGTTGCATAATCTTCTGATTAAACTAAGTGGGAATGAGAGTAGGCATCTGCCAATTGAAGGTGGAGAGTGAATTATGGGAATTAAAGTTCAAAATGGGGTTTGTTACAGATGGGCATGCCCCAAGAGGAAGATGGGTTTCATCAATTTTTATACCCATTCGTGATGGTTATCCTGTATACCAAGTGATCCCTTAGTTCATCTGCATGATTTTTCTTCTCTAAGATTGATTTGAAGGTTGAAAAGTGAATAATGTGCAGACATGTGAATTCGTTTCTTGGCATCGCAGGTGATGAGCTTGCTTTACATATTTGTTGCCATGGTTTTAGAGTTTTAGGCTTCTATGCTTTTATTCATTGCAAGATGGTGAAGTCCCTGATTCTTGTTCTTTTTCTTTTTATTTTGCTTAATATGTGAATAGGAATTCAGAAGTCCTGCTGTATATTGTTCGTTGCAACCTTGGTTCTAAGAATGGCGTGTTCTCTTGTAAATGTGCAGTTTCAAGCCTTTTGAAGATTTTATATACCCAGAAGGGGATTCTGATGCTGTCTCCATTAGTAAGAGAGATGTTGATCTACTACAACCAGATACATTTGTCAACGACACTATTATTGATTTTTATATTAAGTAAGTTTGTTTGAGTTCTCTCTTTAAATTTGTTTGACAGATCATGGGGTTTTATTCCATGCATGTGGTCTGGGTAGACTATATAGTTACGCAGGCTAATTTGCCCTCCAAAAAAGGAAAAAAGGCCATGGGGCTTCCTATTGTATGAGACAATAGGTTACTGAAAGAACTGAAGTAGGAATGATCTGAGCAGAACTCGTTTGACGAGATTGGTTCCTGTTTTTAAGACTTCCTCCAAAATTATCAAGATGAATTTATCAGATGATGTTGCAATCATAGTGCTTTAGACTCCTGTTTGTCCCTTCTTTGATTGAATATACTTGCTTCTTATTTTTCATTGAATTCTTGCTCATGCGGAATCCTTGTCCATGGCAGATACTTAAAGGATAAAATGGAGCCTAAGAAGAGGCAAAGATTTCACTTCTTTAATAGTTTCTTCTTCCGGAAGCTGGCGGACTTGGAAAAATATCCTTCTGGGTCTTTTGATGGCAGGGCAGCTTTTCTTCGTGTCCGTAAGTGGACAAGAAAATTAAACTTATTTGAGAAGGACTTTATATTCATTCCAGTTAATCACAAGTAAGACAATAAAGTACAATCATGCCTCTTTAAGTTGTTTATTTGTTTTTTCTTGAACACTGATAACTGTTTAAAGTACAACCTCTTATTCATTAACAGCTACCACTGGAGTTTACTAGTAATATGTCATCCTGGTGAAGTGGCCAACTTTAAAGGCAAGTTCCACATCAATTTTGTTGTGTAATTACCATGACGAGGTTTTGATTTCTTGGGCACTTTATGTATGGTCTGGTACCTTACAGTAGATTCTCTTCTAATGGCCTGACACAGATTTTTGCCCTTTTTTTTCGGTTTTCCAGATGAAGATGTGAAGAAGTTTGCTAGAGTTCCATGCATATTGCACATGGATTCTATTAGAGGAACTCATGTGGACCTTAAAGACCGAATACAATGGTATGAAATTGCTTAGAGAATTGTGGTGCCATGAGGTTGCATTTTAGAAAGTAGAACATATGGTTTACATTTGTGTGACTAAGGGGCTGTTTGATAACCCAACTTAAGTCTAAAAATTAATTGATTGAGACCTTAACAAGATAAGTTTGTTTGATAACTGAAAGTTTAATGTCTTAATAATTTAAGAGTGTCTGAAAAGGTAGGCAAAATTCTTATACTATTTTAAGCAATAAAATCTAACTTATCGCTTAATTTCATAACACGCTTAGATGTCAGGTTTTAAAATAAAATTTAATATACCATAATTATCCACATTATCTCTCTAATATCTCTTTACTTCTATATTCTAATATTTTTATTCAATATATTTTATTTCTTTGTTTTATATGCTAATATTTTTATTCAATATTCATTCTTCCTATATTTTAATATTTTTTATTTAATATACTTGATTTGATAAAAAATTTATGTCTTACAATTTGATTAATCATTTCTACCTTCTCTTTTTTATTTAATTCAAGTTTTGGTCAATTAAAATTTATATTTTCAAAATTTTTAAAAGATAGCGTCCAATATAGTAGAACACCATTAATATGTAGAGGTCACAAATATATGCATTTCTATGGTAATATTTTTATACTCCAAATTATTAAATTTTGTTATTTTTATTTTTTAAAAATTATATTATATACATTTTTTTAATAAATTTGATTAGTTGTTTAAAAAGTAATATATCACATTTATTATAAAAAAAATAATTGAAGGACAAAATCATACTATTTAAGTCATTCAGTTACGAGATGAATATGCTTACGAAACAAGTTTAACTATTTCAACATTAAGATTCAGAAATTTAAAATTGATGATTTGATTGTTTAAATTTCAGACACTTAATTATTTCAGATTTCATACTGTAGTTTATAGATTTCAGTTTTATCAAACATGCCCTAAGTAACTGCTCTCTAAAATCACATAAAGAAACACAACTTTGTTAGCTACAGCGAAATATTGATTCTAAAATGCTTGATGCAATATTCTAATCTGCTTTCACTAACAATTATAGTCATGACTTGGAATGTAATCAAAGTTATACTTCGACATGGCTAATGAAGCTAGAGAGAGGTAATGGGGGAATAGGTTGTCGTAACGTCATAAAATGCATAAAAACTTCTTGTGTCAACCAAACAATAGAATGTTTTAAACTATAAAACTAGATGGGTTTAGTGATTTCTTAATAGGCCCCATTTTCTGACACAGTCAAATGGCACACAGACTATCAAATTTTTGGGGAAAAAAATAGACTATCTATTCAAAGCAATTGGAAAAAATGGATATTCTGAAGTTTGACCCTATATTACTCCTTTTTCTTTTCTTTTTTCCCCAGGAGATACCTGCCATTGCCCTTGCTCACTTTTTGGCTTTTGTTATTATTTTGTTGACTATCCCACATGTAAAGAGTAATCATTATTATTAACTTGAAAATGACAGTTACCTATGGGAGGAGTGGAAAGAGAGACAAAAAGAAACGTCTGAGGATATCGCCTCAAAGTTTTCAAATTTGAGATTTGTCTCGCTTGAGGTATGGATTCTCGCACTCTGGTAGTCAGGTATTGCATTTATTATCTTAGTTAACATTGTTCTGAATAAAAGGAAAAAAAAAAGAGTATTTTAAATTGCAGCAAGTAGCTATGAAAGCTAAAACCATCTCCAACGTAGCACCAAATTTGGTGTTTTGGTGCTACGTTGGCACCAAATTGCTCCAACGTATGACTATATTTTGCCCCAAATTTGGTGCTGCACTATTCATTGCACCAACACTATTCATTGCAAAGGCCTTTTTTTTTTAATTTTCTATACTTTTTATAAATGTAATTTTATGATTATTATATATTATTAAGTATTAATTAAACTTACATATATTCTTAATTATGTATTTATGTCAACATTTTATTTATAATTTATATTTATTATATTTAAATTAATTCATGTATTTTGTAATAATTAAATTTATAAATAATCTTACTAATTTTTTTAAAAAAAGCACAATTAATCATTTAAAATTTCATAATGCATAAATATCAAATTACATTACACATAATAAATGTATTTCTATGATTATTAAATATTATTAAGTATTAATTAAACTTACATATATTCTTAATTGTGTATTTATGTCAAAATTTTATTTATAATTTATATTTATTGTTTTTTAAATTAATTCATGTATTTTGTAATAATAAGTGAGATTATAAATAATCTCACTAATTTTATAAAAAAAACACAATTAATCATTTAAAATTTCATAATGCATAAATATCAAATTACATTACACATAATATTAACACACAATATTCGTTCGTTCCGATGTTAGATATAACTATGAAATCGATTAAATGGATTAGATGTGTGCATTGTTACATAAAAAATATGTAACAAATTAAATTATATGGTGATTATAAAAAAGAAAAATAGAATATTCTATAGAATATTCTTTTTGGTGTAAAATATGGTGTGAATGGGTTGGAGTTGAAATAGTGGATGGTGCTGAAATTGCACCATTTTAGTGTGAAAACTACACCAAATTTGGTGTTTTGAGTTGGAGATACCCTAAAAGGTGTATATATTGTGGTTGGCTGCGCTATGGTGTGAAAGGAGAGTCCTAGATCAGTTTGTGCCAACAATTTTTGTTTCTGCATAGTCATCTTTTCATTTCTCTGACAACATCATTTATGTGCGTGTGTATACTTCTTGCTGAAATTTTGTTACTCTGTTTCTGGTAGGATGATAGTCCTTTCCCGAGATATATTTATATTTCAATTGGTGGTTATGCTGAAATCAAGTGGGAAAGGTCTCTTCCTGTGAGATACCCTTTCTAGAAAGAAGTTGGAATCCTGTTTCCACGTTTTGAGGAGAGGACCATTATTTTGAGGATCTAACCTTAGGAACAAAAGATTTAATGCTTCTACCCTTGGCCTGTGAAAAATTATACTCGCTATGTCTCATTTATATTTTCATCCTTTCACTTTTTCAATGCCTGAAATATTGTCGCACTTAGACACGCTTCTCCATAATTTACTTTTCATTAACGCCAATGCGCTCATAAATGTTACACATTTTTAATTTAGTGGTCGTGTTCCAAGTTCATCCAAAGCCACCTTACATACACATAATCATTACATCCATAAAAGGTTGGGTTCCCTAAAAAGGACAATAAATTTGGAATGGAGGGGGTTTAGTTGTCATGTTGGGCTCAAATGACTAGTTTTATTTAAATCTTATGAACCTATGATTGTTTATGAATGCCATATATGTCATTCTTGTACGTACTGGTTCATGGCTAATGCAAAAATAAATTTTAGCCGAGTATTGAAATAATTTTGTATAGAAGGCTTAAATGTTTATCTTTTAATAAAGTTCCGTTGTTAGTATTTTCCTCTCCTTCAATAGGAAAATAAATCATTAAATAAATTATTGTATAGGTATATTGACTGTGGACATAAAAGCAATGTGCCGTCCCATAGTTTTCCTTAAGATTTTTATTTGCCTCCTTTGTGAACATATAATTAGTTGAATATTGCCAATTTTCTTAAGGTGGGATATTGAATAAGACCTTTCTTATGTTGTTTTATTTAGATATAGTAAATAAGTCAAATTACAATATCCATTTTGTTATCACGCAAAAGTTCTGCATAGTTTAAAGGAATAAAATTTTCATTCTTGCTTTTGTTGGTAGACTATCAAATCAAATGACCATTCCAATGATTTTTGGGTTTTGAAACTTATTTGGGGTGTGATGCCTATTTTATTTCTGTACCTTTCCTTCATATCTGACAAGGCATAAGTGGAAACGTTGAAACAACTAGATAGACTTGTTTTCCCACTTTGAGGATCATTCAGTCTTCTGTTAGTTGGATTGTTTCTCCTGCAGCATTCTCATTATTCTGAAATTTGAAGGTGGTGTAAATAGAGTCAAAGAGACCCTATAGAACTCAAATTCAATGACATAGATAACTGTTAAGACTCAGCCACTAGGGCTAGCCTAGTGGTCAAGGAGTTAGCATCCTGACCTCCAAGTCTAGTGTTCGAAATCTGGGGGATGCATGTGAGGGTATGGGTGTTTTAAAAAAAAAATGCTAAGACTCAATTATGACTCACTTGAGAGGATTATCTCTGTGCGAGAAGGGGTTTTACATTTCGCGTGGAACTATTTTGTGAAATCAGACATCAATAGTAGGCGTGGAGTTGTGAACTGTGATCACTGTCAGAAGGTTCATCCCTATGATGTCCACTGCTTGTGAGCTCATTTGTAAAAAGCAATTACAGTACTATCATTATTATTGTGTCACCTTGTATTACAATTTCTTTTAATCCTCATATCATCAATCGGGGAGGATTTATACTCCTTAATTCTAAGATGTTCTCTGGGTACTAGTATTGAGTTAGGGACCTGTGTGGGTAGATGGTCGTCATCAAGAATAAATTTTGCAGCAGCCAGTTCTCACTGACTCTCTCTTTCTATTAGTGCTCTATTCAGCTTCTTATTTCTGCAATTTTATTTTTTTTTTGCAATTTCAGTCTGTCAGCTCCCGACTGCAATACAAAATACCAAGAATTTAGGCTTTTATTGGCCCTTAGAATCAGAAATCGATTGGTTATAATCATATATGAAAGTTGCTTATAACTTATGTAGCAATATACTACTTTGTTGTTTGTCTCCATGCACTTTGGCGAAATATACTTTTGAAGGTTCAGTATAGTGATTAATTGCTGTTGGACAAGGCATTTGAAAAATTATCCTTCTTCTGTGAATAAGATTTAAATGGGTTCAGAAGAGTTTATTGAAGTAGAGGGTGATTTAGGAAAGGTGCATACTGGAATCTTATATTATGTTGAAAAAATCCTACAAGGATGGAGTGTTCCTTTTTGGATGGTGGGAAAATTATCTTAGCTTCTATGTGTTTATGTAGCATCCTAATTACAAATAGTTGCATCCTTTAAACATTTAGTGGATATCATAACTCCGAATATATGGAATCCACTTTTGTAATAATAGAAGTAATTATAGGATAAATGTGAAAATTGGTGGGCATGAATAAAATGAATCTAAGAATTTTATATATTTAGGATCTATCATTGATGAAAATGGGGGAATTGATAAAGATGTTACACATAGGATTCAAGCTGGGTGGAACAAATGGAGAAGTGGGTCCTCGATACTTTGTGATCGAAAAGTACCATTGAAATTGGAGGAAAAATTTTATAAAACAGCTATAAGACCAGCGATGCTTTATGGATCAGAATGTTGGGCGACAAAGTATGATCATGAACAAAAAATGAGGGTAGCAGAAATGAGAATATTAAGATGGATGTGTGGACATACTAGATTGGATAGAATAAGTGAAAATTTGTATTAGACAGAAAGTAGGAGTAGCTCCAATAGATAAGAAAATGAGAGAAACACGTTTAAAATAGTTTGGACATGTTCATAGAAGACCTCTAGATGCACCAGTGCGTCGTGTAGAAAATAGAGAGAAATCAACTCAAATTAAAAGGGGAAGAGGGAGACCTAAAAAGAATTGGAAAGAATCGATAAAAAAAGATATGATATACTTAAATATAAATGAAAGCATGTGTAATGATAGAATACGATGTCGAAATATGATCCATGTAGCCAACCCTACATAGTGGGATAAAGGCTCAATTGTAGTTGTTGTTGTTGTATACTTCAAATATGTGGTTCCGGACAATAATCCAATTTGGCCGTTTGAGTTGTGCTTAACTCTCGGGTTTTGGCTACTGGCTCAATAGTGCAGGGCATCTTAGATGCGCATTCTGACCTGGCTGCCAAAATTCTGGTTTAAATCAATCTTGTTACTAGATCAGCTCTAAGCTTTAGAAGTTTATTGATATCTAAACTTAATATGAAAATAAGCCGTGGAGGAACTTTAAAATGTTTTTGTAGTTGAAATGTAAGTGCTAGAATTGTATTATAGCAATTGTGGAAGTCATTGTCTACAGAAGAATATTAGGAATTTTTTGATCAAGTTAGTTTAATGGGGATTCATTTTAGTATGTGCGCACAAGTATTTGCTTGAGCCCTGCAAGCAAATGCTCTCTTCTTGTCTCTGTTTACCTTTTCTTTTTTCTAGGAGACCTTTAGATGCCCTAATATGGTGTGTAAAAGTTCAAAAATTATTTAACTCAAATTACAAGGGAAAGAGGAAGGCAAAAAAAGAATTGTATAGAAATCATAAAGAAAAAAATATGATACACTTAAATTTAAAGGAGAAAATGAGTTTAGGCTGAAAATGATGATGAAGTGTGATCCATATAGTTTATCCCACTTAGTGAGATAAAGGCTTAGTTGTTGTTATATATTTAAGTATATTGTCTTTTGTAATTGTTTCTTTCCAATTCTTTTTAGGTCTTCCCTTTCCCCTTCCCCTGTTATTTGGGTTAGAGATTCTATATTTTTTACTAGTGTATGAGGGCATTTAAAGGTCTCTTAAGCACATCTTCAAATCATTTTAAACATGCTTCTATCATTTTCTCATCTATTGGCATTACCTCCACTTTCCTTCTTTTGTATTCATTACTTATCTTATTTAGGCTAGTGTGTCCGCATATCCATCTCAATATTCTCATTTCTGTTACACTCATTTTTTTGTTCGTGTCTATTTAGTCGTCCAACACTCTGATTCATAATTGGTCATCATTGGTCTTATGAGTGTTTTATAAAGTTTTAGTGATGTCAAACCTTTTAACAAAAATATTATTTAAAAAAAAGCTCACCAGATCGTTCTTAGACTTTGGGATACTGGTCCAGTTGAATAGATAAATGACAGTCGTAAATGTGAAACTCGTAACATATAGGCACATGGTTTACAATTGGCGTTTTATTGAGAAAATGAATTGAGGCACATATTTTACTGATATGATAAGCACTACAATGGATTCACTGCTTATTTTGACTGAGATCACCTTGAGTTTGAAATACATCATGAAAAATTTGTTCTAGTTATTTGAATGGTAAATTGTAAACTGTTAAGGTTTTGCACACAAACACACAAACACACACAAAGTATGATCTGAAATCATTGTGGAAATCTAATCATTTACATCCAAAAAGGTAGTACTTGGTACTTTTCTAATAATTGTAGCAGCACTGGGAGTAAAATAAGCAAGTGGTTTTGTTAGCTTGAAGTTAGAAGAGTAGCTCCGTTGTGGAACTTGTCTTAATTACTGTCTCATTCTTATATCAAGTTATACTGAATATCAGTGAAACCTTATTTATCTATGATTCAGTAGAATCCCTGCAGCAACATTTCTGTTCTCTCTTTCAAAATTAAAACATTTTTTAAAATCATATATTTGCGTAAGGTGATGAGTACATGCTTCCTTTCAGTGAGTGATATGTTGCAAAGGCTGCAAAATCTTCATGCCATTTAGGGTTTCCTTTTCCTTTGGCTGATAGGTTAATCTCTCTTTGGCCTACATATGAGTTCTGCTGTTGCTGGCTATATTAACTTCTAGATGAATAATGAAATCTCTATTTCTCGGACTGTTCCAGGTTTTCTTGCTTAACAAATGAGCAATGCTTGCTTTCAACATGTCATTTTGTGGTTAATTTTCAGGGAGAATTCTTAAATTTGCTTACTTTCTTCCTTGTTTGGTGCAGCTTCCACAGCAGCAAAATTCATATGATTGTGGACTCTTCTTGCTCCACTATGTGGAGCAGTTTTTGGAGGAAGATCCAGCTGACATCAGCCCATTCAAGATCACACCACTTACAATGTTTGTGAGTAGGCTGCTCAGAACTTTTGCTGATACTGTTTCTTTTCGTTTTTTGTCCCAATAATTAAGTTACAAATATGAAAGAAGTCGATTTTGAATTTTCTGCTGATTCATGTTGCTTTTTATTTCCTTGGAGAATATTGAGGAGGTATTTTCCCTGATAGGGTATCACTTCTGTAAAAGCTGGGTTTGTAAACCTCGTCTTAGTTTGATTGCGCTGCATATCACTGTTTAAGTTTTATGATAAAGATAAATTCTGGCGATATGCTCTTACTATCTATTGAGTTGCTTATACTTTGAAGATAAATCTTCTACTGTAGCCTGATGGTGTCGTTTCAGCGTTATGGATATTATATTTTGCTGTCTTGTGTTTTACAACTTGATATCATTTGTATTTTGATGCTATAAAAGATATTTGCATCTATTGGCACATGGCTAGAAATAGCAAAATGAGTGTTGGCTTTTAACTATCTGTAGTAAGTTGCTTTGGATTGAGGAGATGGCTCAACTGCAAAATAATCAGGACAGATGACATACTCTTATGCTGGTCTAATCCTTCTAGATACTGCTAAGCTATATGATGTACAGTGAGGAAGAGAAGATTTCACAATTTTACTACTGAAATTTTCCACTTTGCAGGAACTTGGTTTTGGGGAAATGAAAACAAGAAAATTAGTAAAATACTATTAAATTTATCCTTTGCTTCAAATGTTTGGGAAATTACTATGGATCATTGGTGAAATTTGCATTGCAATAATGCTAATTTTTTGGTGGAACCAAGAAAGATGTTAGGCTGTAAGACAGGCTTCAGGATTATCTCCTACTGCATGCAACCAATTCCTTCTTAAAGTGAGTTGTCCTGTGGTGCTAAATATCAATAATGACAAACTGGTGGAGCATTTGTGTGCTTTTTCATTATTACAGCATGTTGACTCAGCTTACCTTTTCATTTCAGCAGATGATGTTGTTATGTGTATTTATGTTCTCTTTAGCATGCTATTTTACTACAGCATGTATGGTGCAACATCTACTGTATGGCTATTCAGTGATTCCTTTACTGCCAAATTTTTTGTGTTGCTATTCTGTTTATTCTTTCCTTTTCTTTTCTGCCTCATGGATGATCCCTGAAAATGCTTGCAACTTTTCTTTTTGTCCTCTCTACAGCTTAGTGTGGATTGGTTTCCATCATCCGAGCCCTCTCTCAAGCGACGCGATATTCAGACGTTGATTTATGACCTCCTTGAGAATCCTTCTGAAGAAACTTCTCCTGCTAGTGGTAGTGATAAGTGTTGTCCCTTTAACAGCCCTAAGACTGAAAATGCCGTGGAGTTTCCTTCCGAGAACTTTAAGCTTTCAAAGGATTGTAATGCGAATTCGTTCTGCTCTGAAGCTGAAACGGGTCTTGAAATGACTCTTTTTCCGGCTGCTTCTTTGAGGGGATCTCATAGTGCTAATAATTCTGACATGGCCTCAGGGGAGCTCTTTGAGTCTGGATCTGCTGCAGGATCCTCAGTCAATATTCAGTATCGATCTTTTGACAGGATCGAATCTTTTAATGAGTTTAAGAATGCCATCGCATCGATACAGGTTTTTCAATCTTATTAACTCTAATGTGAAGAACTTCAGTATCACAATATAAATTATTGAAGATATTGAAAGATATAAAAAATGGTAATTTTTTAATCTGATAGTAATTGATTTCATAGAACATGGCAAGGCGGTTTATTGTCGCTTGCCCTGTTAGTTAAATAATCATGATATCAAACTATCTCGTCATATTTTTTCAGCTTTACATAAATTGTTTACTTTTTCCCTATAAGATTTTGCTGTTTGCTTGCATTTCCTTTGGATTGGAATACATTTAAGATTACCTGAACTTTGTTTGTGATTGCCAGGGAGATGTTGAAACTGGAAGGAATCTTGTATATTCAACTACAACTGAAAAAGACTTCCAGCATCTGGGGGGAGGAACAGCTGAAGCTTGTGATTATGTATGTTCATCAAGAGATTTAAGAACCGAGGTTTCTTGGAACCAAGCGAGTTCTATTCATCAAACTGTATGCGAGAACAACCTTGATTCAGTGCCAGTAAAATCGTTTTTTGATCCTGACAATTCATTAGAAGTACAAGTTGATGAAAAATGTCATGTTGCCAGGGAAATTAGTTTAGATGAGAAAATGGATCTTATAAGACAAACTTCAACAGGAAATGCTGAGAGCTTGATGGATTGCTTAGCCTCTGACCCCAGTGCAATGCTGGAGGTTGCAGATCCTCATTGTTCTAATCAGACCTTTGATCAACATGATGCCTATCCCCTCAAAACTTGCCCAAGCAGTCTGCCTGAATGTTTGAATCAAGGCAATGGTGCAGAGGTTAATACGGGTACAGCCAATGATGATGTTGATTTGGTACCGGATTTAGAGGTGCTACATGCTGCAAAAAGACTGCGTCTTACACCCTCTTCTGAAGAACTTCCAAACAGCATATCCGAGGATTTGTGTCTGTGAATTCAGTTCAGTTACTCTCTAGCATTGGTTGCCGTTCTTGGTAGCCAGAACTTCAAAGGATTTGGTATCTTAGCGTAGTTATGTGAATATATTATGGCAGGATACAACTATTTATTAGTTTTGGTGTAGATGGATATTACACTTTCGGAGGGGAATTGCGATGAATATAAATATTATGCTGGCATCTCAAAGCTAAAATTTATTGTTAGTTTTGCTCAATTGTAATACAGATGGTGGTGGGCATGAAAATGCTTGCAATCCAAAATATTATATACTGTAATCGGAAATATCAAAGTATCTCGGAATCAGAATTGTTTGGGAACGCAATTTGCCTTATGGAATTGGAATTGTTTAGGAACAGATTCCTTATCAATACTATTACTTGGTTAATAATAGCCTGAAATAAGAATTCTGGATTAGAAACAGGTAAAATGTAATATTTTGTCCTGATAATAAATATGGTTAAAATCAATCAAAACTTTGTAAATAAAACTTTTCATACAACGCAGGTTTTATATTAAAGTTCAAAAATATTTTGTTTAATCTTTATCTATATGTATGTTTTCTGTGTTGAAAGAACTTTTAATTAGCGAAACATATTTACATTTGTGGATATAAAGTTATGGAATCATTGTTTAATTGCCAAACAATTACTCTTGGTCAAATGAGTTTTATATTATAAGGGAATTGTTTTTGGGCAGTCAAAATTTCACAAAATAATTCATGGATGTTGAGGAAAATTTTATAATCTTGAATTGTAATAATCTTACTACATGATTATGCCTAATGATGAGCCTGATTCTGTCATATGAACTATCCACATCTCTTGTGCATATATTCTGTCAAATCTGCTTTCAAAACCTTGAGAACATCCAAATATGTGGTTTCATAGGCCAAACTTGTATGGTTACCCCCTATATATGTATTTATATTGTGGTCGTTATGTCTAAAAGGCTAGCAACAAAAGATTAACAGAAAAAAACACTCTTGTGTCATCGTCGTCGCATATATAAGACGTGATTCACGAATTTGTTTTATTTGATACGTTAATATTATTTTATATATAAGATGTTTTGTTAATTTGTTGTATTTGATACGTTAATATTATTTTTTGATACGCTAGTGTTTGTATACTTAATATGCTAATATTTTGTTCTTTTTGCGCTAAAATAAAAATTGATACGCTAATACTTTAATTTTTTATACTTGATACGCTAATCTTTGATATTTAATACTTGATACGATAATTTTTTTTAATACATTATACGCTAATTTTTTATATGTGATGCGCTAATACTTTAATTTTTTATGCTTGATATGCCAATCTTTGATACGTGATACTTGATACACTAATTTTTTATATTTTATACGCTAATTTTTTATACTTTATACGCTAAAGTAAAAATTGATATATCAATTTTGATACTTTATATGTTAATTTTTAATACTTTATATACTAAAGTGAAAATTGAGATGCTAATTTTTTTTATACGCAAATTTTTGAATTTAATACGCAAGTCGCATATATGTGACCGCTGCATAAGAGAATATCCCAAAGATTAATATTTTGAAAACCGGATAGAAGTACGAATCAATTGGATTGGACGAAAAAATCGAATAACGTCATTATGACATCATAAATAAATTTAAATTATAAATATATTAATTATTTAAAAAAATCCTTTTATCTAATTACAAATATTTATTATATTATAATTAAAATTATACACAAAAACTTTTGAGAAACGGGTTCATATATGAAATGTGATACATGAAATTTATTATACTTGATAAGTTAATATTATATTTGATACGCTAATTTTCGTATACTTGATACGCTAATTTTTAATAATTGACACGTTAAAGTGGAAATTGATACATTAACATGCTAATTTTTATATACTTGATATGCTAATTTTTTATACTTGATATGCTAATCTTTAATACTTGATACGCTAATTTTTATATTTGATACACTAATCTTTGATACACTAATCTTTGATACATAATACTCCTAATCTTTATACGCTAATATTTTATATTTGATACGGTAATTTTTGGATTGAAAAATGATACGTTATACTCTAATTTTTAGATTGATACACAAGTCTCATATTTAAATCCGTTTCAGAAGAATGACCCAAATTTATAATATTAATAAAATATTATTAATTCATATAAAGATTAGACATGATTTAATATCAAATATAATAATCCTAAAATGAAAAGAAGAAAACGAACAAACTGTGACAAATTTTGGAGGGGTTTTAACCTTTATTTTATCGAAAAAATAATTCAAAATAGTAATAAATCATATATTTATTATTTATTTTTTTTGGGGGGTTAAGAAAGAATTTAAAGAATAAAATTTTATTTATAAAAAAATAGCAACAAACCTATTTATATGTATTGATATTAGATCCAATATTTAAAACGAAAAAATAAAATTTATAAACCTAAAATTGACAATAAATCCATACATTTGTATTGTTAGTGGATCAAAATTAAAAATAAACACAAGTTCAAAGTTGAAAGTAAGGTAAGTGAAAATAAAGTCATGAGGTCAAACTCAAATTTTGACCGATTTTCTGAAAAAGCCGTTTATGTGTACATGTTTCTAAGAAATAGAAAGTATTGATTAATTTTTTCTTGCTTATCATATGGTGACTAATACAATCTTTTTGTCTCACATTTAGAGGAACTCAATTCTGGCAAACTAAATTAAATTGGTTACTTGAAAATTTCATGAGACGACTTTTGAGAAGAAGTTAATGAAATTTGTGCTAGTAGCAACGGTGTACCATATATGAAGTTCAAAAAATAAAGGAGTTTTTGAAACTGTAAATATCTACTCTTTTAATGTGGTGTTAGTATTATCATTGATGTTGGAACAGTAACTTTAGGTTATGTGAGATTGTAAGTGATGAGTCTCAGAAAACTCACGTCGTCTTCGAGATCGTCTGGTCGTCTGAACACTCCGTACGTTCCGAAAACCTGCACAAAGTCCCCGGGATTGGTCCCAGGGAGTAAACTCCAATGCCTAAGTCAGTAACGAGACTTAAGCAAATATCGATAAGCAATTGAGAATACTTGAATCCAATCTCCTCCAATAGTGATGGGGGGAGGTATTTTGATATCGAGTGTCGCACCTCGTCAATTTATCCTAATTTCACTGAATATAGTAGCAGTGAGCTAGGTTTCGTTCCGCAGGGAAATAGTCGATTCAAGAAGTTTGATATGCTCAATTATGTCACCAAAATAATACAAGAGTAAAAGAATACTGATTACAAAAATTAACAAGAGTAATCTGGTTTGACTACACACAATTACAAATTTAAATGAACACACAAGTAAGACTCAAGGAAGTAAGAACAAAGTTGTCAAGGAAATAAAGCTGATAATCTAGGCTACCTCCGGGTGAATGCAACTTCTCATACATGCAGTATTACTAATATACAAGCAAAGCAGATGAGGAGAATCACAATTGGAAACAGAAATAATAGCTAGCATGGTCACTACACTACAATTTTGGTCTCCCGACACCATCCTATCCTCTGGTCGGGTCTAAGAATGGTGAAGTGTGAATAAGCTGTCTCAATTCCCCACTCAAATTACTCAGGCATGAACACCTAGAATCTCCCATGGTGAGGCCTGATCCTAGCATGTAAATTCATCATTTGAGTTTGAGAATCTCTTATCACCTTGTTCTTAGGATGAAACAGACTCAAAGCTTCCTATGACGAGGTCTAGCCTTAAGATCTGTGCAAATTCAAACAAGTTTAAGAACTCAAGCATTCTCAGGTTCTTATTCATGATTTCCATCCAAATCTTACAAAAGAAGACTCAATTCAGCATGATGACCGCAATCGAATCTCATTTCATCAAATTCAGATCAAAAGCATTTACTCAACAAGTTTTTCCAATTCATAGCTGAGAATTTCCATTTCTTATAATAGATTGTTAGTTCTACTGCATAATTACAATTTCAGCCTAGCATTCACCCTCAGTATCCTAGATTACATACAACTAGCCACGAATCTCCATTTCAGCTTCACAATCAACAAATTGGAAGATTAAGCAGTTAATAATCATTAATTGGAAGAGTTTACCAATTAAGAGTCTTAAAAGCTTCCAAATGCCGAGAGGATTGTTACTTTTCTTCTCAATTTCAAGGAGATGTATATTGATGGAAGCAAATCTTTGATCGGAATCCAAAATAAAGCAACAATCTTAGTGAGAGAAAGTAGAGAGAGAAAGTGTATCTCAAGAACACTTCCCGCTCTTCAAACTCAAAAGTCGGTTACAATATGGAAAATGAGAGTAGTCAAAAGTTTTTTTCCCATGTTAGCTACCTTCCCTATATATAGAGTTAGGAAAACGTAACTAATACGCAACGTAAAATGTATCAAATATTACAAAAGTGGCCTTAAGGGAAAAAACCAAAAATCAGCCAAAAATGTCAAAAATTCCAAGTTTGACAAAGTAGTCAACACTCCAGCGCCTTTGGTGTTAATTTCCAGCGCCTTCATCAACCTCAGCATCCTACGTCGCGCCTTCAGGCTCAGCTTCGCACGCCTTTGCTGCTCACAGATCCAGGTGAAGAAATCAGAATTACACCAGCCGCAACTGATCACGCCTTCAGCAACTCAGCGAGCCTTCAAGAATCCAGCGCTTTGACATTCACGCTTTTCCGCCAAAGCGAACCGCGCCTTCAGTTGTCTGGAATTTCAGAAAATCAGAAGTTAAATCTCTTAGCCAATTTTTTAGAAACTCAAACACAAAGTATTACATGGCAGCAACTTCCCACCAATATTTGATCATGATGCACTGTGAATTAAGGAAAACTTAGAACATGAAAGTTGCAACACCTTGTCTTAGCTATCCATATCCATCAAAATCACCAAATTTGGAGATAAAACGAGAAAGTTATGACCAAACTACTAAAGTGTGACAAAGCTTAAAACCTATGAAGTAACTCTCAACACTTTGCCATTTTTTCACAACCTCCTAACAATTAGCCTACGACATGTCGTAGGCTAAAAGTTGTTGTTCCAGAATTGGCCTACGACATGTCGTAGGCCAAATTTCCATCTCCACATTTTTGTCGTGGGCAAAAAAAACTCCTTCAAGAAATGGCCTACGACATGTAGTAGGCCATTTTTTGTCTTCTTGAGTTTGGCCTACGACATGTCGTAGGCCAAATTCTTCTTGTTCTCGGCTGCCTAGCTCTTTCTATACCAAGTTGTGTGCCTTGGTTTGTGAAGTTCATTGTGCAACATGAGTGGTGTGCCAAGGTGCAAATGTGTGGCATGAGTTTCATGGCAAAGTTATGGCAAGACTAGTGCATAAGTGTTGTGCATAAGTGTTGTCAAGTTGGCTTGGCTTGGCAAGATTGATTGGCAAGGCTTGGCAAGTTCTTGGCAAGGTCATGACACAATGGTTTTGGCACGTTGGTTTGGCAAAGCTCGGCAAGGCCTTGGCAAGGTCTTGGCACAATGGTTGGCCGAATTGGCAAACAATGTTGGCAAAGTATCCATTCCAACACAACACCCTACTTCATGCCAATAAGTGTGTCTTAGCTCTGATTCTGACTTGGTGGTGAACTTAAAAGTTCTAGATCTTCCTCTTAGCTTTCCCAATGGTGCAAGAAACAAACACCCATTGGATGCCCTAATACTCAAGTTATCATCAAAACATCAAACTGTGCAAGCAATAAAACCCTAAAAAACCCTAAAACCCAATGAATGGGTATTCCGAAAAGAAACTCACATTTCATAGTCTTGCACACACAATTAGAAAATAGTTACAAACATAAGAAATGTAGTGCATTCAACGGGCTTTTCAGAACACCAAAGAACTCACCAATTGATTAATATCAAGAAAGTTATGCCTAGATGAATTCCACCAACCAAATCTGCCAAAACCCTAATTTTAGCTATTACCAATTTCAGTTTCAATCCATTTCCTAATTGTTTTACTTCTCAACCCTTACCAATTAACATCAAGCACACAATTGGCCTAAATTCATCATCAATTTGGGTCTCTTTTAAACCATTTAGTACAACCAATTGCCAGACCACATAAATGCACACAACAAATAAATCATTGCACTAACTCATGAAAACAGTAAAAGCTAAGTGGATTAAGCCATTTAAGTTGGTATAAAACCAACCTTATCAAATTCCCCCCCACACTTGAACTCTTGCTTGCCCTCAAGCCAAGATACACACAATTATCCCTTTTTCATCACCCATATACAAACACTTTGTTCACACATCACCCTGACGTCATCCAAATTCACCAAAACGTTTTGCACACACACAACTTTATACTTTGATGTTATGGGTACCTAACTTACAGAATTTCAATACAAATTATCAAACTAAGGCACAATGAATTAAAGACCAAAATGTCATGCGTGCAAGTGTGGTGCTGAAGGAACATTGCACTTCATCTATTCCTTTGTTATACACCCTCTAGCTAGTTTCACATACCATCCAATACATGCTAATCTCTTTGTCCACTCTTATGAACATGCAATCACAAGATCAATGGTACCTATGCGTACATTGGTACTCTATGGGACATTGCCCTTATTCTGCACATTAGTGCTGCACATTGGTGCACATATTGATGACTGAAATAATGCCTGGGTTTTATGGCTTTTTTCTCCAAATTTGATTACCAGGTTCTTATGGCTTTTTCCTTCCCAGTTTGCCAATATGGCTTTTTCTCCCATATCATTTCTTGTGCAAGCACATGTTCATAAGAATCCCAAATTGACTAACCATGCACGAATTCTGGAGACACCAGATAAATGCATAACAAACGGAAACAAATTCATACCCATTACCTCCTATGTAAATTGAGTTTTGCATTATCTATCTTACTTTAACATCGGGCCTTAGTCAGCAAAATATACCAATTTCTTCAAACTTAGTACCAAGAACAAAAAGTTTCACATGCAAGATTCAAAACAAGTATAATGATGAATTTGGAATAAGCCAAAGTGAACTAAGAACAAAGTTTCACATACGGGGTGATAACTCATTTTCTCAATTTGATCTTTCTTATTCACTCTCTTTTTGTACTCTTCTTCCTCTTATCAAGACTATAAGTTCAAAACATTACCAAATCGTTTTCTTCTCACCAACTCACATCATAATTCAAACCCTTGCACACAACACTACGCACTTTAATCACATCATAATTCAAAATGTTGCACACAACCAAACCCGAGAGACATAATACATTAAAACCCTTACAAGTAGTAAACTACATACTGCTTTCTAATCACTCAACAATACAATAAGAAAAAATTCACACTAAGCTCTTAACATTTCCTTCTCCATGGCATTAGCAAATCATCATAGCAACAATCTTCAAAGAGACACTTCAAGTTTTAGCAAGGCACCACTTCACAAGATTCATCAAAGTAGAACAATTCCATTCTTCAACTTCACAACATTCTTCACTTCAAGAAACTTCACATAATCTTCAACTCAGCATATCTCAATCAACATGAAAGTCCAGAAATCTTCAAAATCACTCCCAACTTCAAACCCCCATTTTTCACAATATAAAGCACCCGCATGCATTAAAAAAAAAAAAATTTCACAATCAACACAATCAACCCACAAAGTATCAGACAACATAGCAACCACAGCACACATCACACAAAATTCCACCCCTTCCCCACACTTAAATTAAACATTGTCCTCAATGTGATAAGCTAAGAGGGAGGAAGGACTCCCTGAGAGGACGATGATGGAGCTGAGGAAGAAGGAGATCCAAACGCAACTGGTGTGGAAAGTGATTGTCCAGCCAAAGAGGCCGTAGCAAATGAGGGCACACCAATTGACTGTGGCACATAATGAAAAGGGCCATGCACAGGTCCTTGAAGAGGTTGGCCTGATGCTATCAATGGAAACCTTGCAGCGGGTGCAAACTTGGATTCGTATGAATGTAGGGAGTATGAGGATAGAGGTATTCGACCAAATGTGGGTAACGGATGTAAAAGAAGGGCTTGCTGTCACTCCAGGGTGGAAGCTCGTGCACGTGTACCACTAAACCATATCACATGACAGATTTTGGGATTCGGTACCCTGCTAACTGTGCCGAAGTTGGAGTTGGCTTCGGGGGTCCTGAAATCTGAAATGGTAATAAACCGTCATCTTGTTACACTTATCGAGCTCTCGCTGCATGGCACACTTGCCTATGATATAACACTTCAAATTGCTGCTGAGCCACCGTGGATAATCATCAAATCTATGCTCCATGTGTTCAGCTTGGTGAGGTCCATTCCTGTTGCATATTGTCAAAACCTTCATGCATACGTTCCATTCCTTTCATATATGTTTCTCACACCATCCTGGCAGCCGACCCATCCTAATCCTCTATGCCTGAAAAGCGATTTTCAACTGAGAGCTGGAAACCCTGAATTACTCCTTGAAGAGATGCAAAATCAAAAAGACTGCTGCCCGTTGATCTGTAACATAAGTTGGATTTTCACTCTCCACCCGAGATGCCTCTACACTTGAAATCCTCGCTTGCTCCAGATTCCTTTCCTGTGCCAAGTATTTTAAGTAGAGTTGTTCAGGAATGGGAGACTGCATCCTCTCCAAGCACCGAGCTGATCATCCACACCTTGTGACACACAAAAGCTCCTGATAGTAAAGGAAAATACAGTGCTTTACTGTTCTGGGGCAGTTCCATCTTTTGATGCTCGCAAGGATGATTCGTCCCACGTCGATCTTGCGCTTTCCTTCGGATTGCAGAAATTAAGAACAACCCGAATTTTCCGAATCACCTCGGTTCTTTGCGAACTTGGCATGAGGCGAGACAACACAAATAACAACTATATTTTCACGTCATTCTTCAAGTATTCATTCCGAATATGCTTATGTTCCCCCTTAGAATTAAGCTCCCAAACTGCCCCAGGATGTGCCAACTCTTTTATCAAAAGCTTCATCCAATGCCTCATTGGTTGGAAAATTTGATCGGATCCTCAGGATAATCAGGTCTGCCAAATGTGCGTTGATAATCTCGCTCGTGATTTGAACCCAAATGCCTCTCACATAGACAGCTCCATCTTCGGAGACCCTGCATTTGCGTAGTATTCCCTTGCAATGCTCACATTGCAAAACTCAGGGGCAACCGTAAGCTTCTCATGAAATTTGTAAATTTAATCAACTCTTAAACGGGCCCATTCTCCACACTGAACCCGCGTTCAATGTGTATATATTTCACATTGAACCCTTGTTCCCAACGTCTCATGGCATCGTCATCAAACGAACAGGAGCAACCTCAGGGACTCCTTTCCGTTTCTTAGTGTGTCGGAGCTGGCATCGCATATTGCGGAGGTTCCTCAAACATTTGCATATCATCCGGGAAATACTCTGGGTCAGAATCAGTTTCATCGATGCTTGACCTTTTCCTTTCCCTTCTTTGAAGTTGTGGCTTTTCTTGAAGTTGAATCTTTCTTCGGTGCCATTTCTGTTAAGAAAAGTTCAGCTTGTCACATAATACTCAAAGCAAAACAATTACATTAAGAACATTGCTAAACACTTGCATTTCTTTTATAAACACATTCCCAAAAAGTGAAAACCAGCATTATAAGATTGTAAAAATCATCTAGGAAGCAAGCAGAATTAGTTCACACATAAAACATCAAAGTTGTAGTGCATCTTTTAATCGAAAGTTTAGGACAAGAATCATCTCCATTTGAAGTCAAAATGGCCAAGTTATGGCTAAAATACCGAAAGTCCCAAAATGTTCAGATTCAGCATTTCCTCAGATTATAATTCAATAACGTAAGCACACATTGTCCTCAACATTAGATTATGCTCCAAGCAGAATTTATCAAAAGTGCACAACATAATAAATGTAGCCCGTTCCTCTTAGCTAAATTTCACAACTGGAATCAAACACATATTGGACAGTTCCATTTGCAAGTTATACCCAAAATACCAAGACTTGGCAAACCTGGCAGATTCAAAATCTCACATTCTTGATTTCACATGTTACTTCACATTCAATGAATTTTTAAGTCTAGGTTCCAGCCACAATTAGCAAAAACTTTACAACATAAACATTGAAGACCATTATGTTAGCTAAAAGATGCAACTAGAATCGTCCTCATTTCATCATTCCTAACTCAAGTTATGCTTGAAAAACAGCAACATGGCAAAGCTGGAGTAATAAAAATCTGATTTTGTGATCATGCTTCTCCCACACTTAACCGTTAGCATTTGTCATTTGGCTATCAACACCTTAACTTGCTTATTCAACATTTCCAATATCTAAGTAACAGAATCGCATTTTCCATGCTCTATACATTCACCACCTTAAACAATTTTCATACTACAACTTAAGCAACAAATCACAAAGCTTTAATAAGAGTGAACATACCTTTATGGAGAACACAGAATGTAGTCTTGAAGAAGAAATTGGAGTTGTGAAATGCTATGTCCACACTATGCTCTTACACGTACCGGAATTTTGTATATCTCACTTGTGGTGGTTTGAAATGAAGTACCAGCCATGCTCTCATGCATTTATAAACATAAAGTGCATGAAATCGGTAACCAAAGAAAAGTAAATGCTTCCACCAAACTATCAAACACTCTAGTCACTCAAGGTGGGACCCCCTCTCTTACTCAAGCATGTGACTTCTTCAGCCTTTACCAATTCTTATGCATTCACTCCTCACAAAACTAAAACATCAACATTATTGCATACACCAAATCGGTCAACTCACCTTGCACATCATGAATACAAGACAAGAAATAAAACATTCACAGTCATTCAAGAAGCAACAACCACAAAGCTCTACTTATTCTATTAAAATTCAGCCGTCACTCCTAAACAATGTTCTCAAACACAATGAACATCAAACAAACAAAACGACTTCTATATTTGCATGTGAACTTATCCTGCAACACATAGAAACGTCCAACAAAATGTCAGCTTTCTTTGTTCCTTCATGTCAATTCCTTATTCACGACTTACTAGCTTTTTCAGAAAATTGAATTCAATCATCAAGGCATGTGGTGAATAAAATTGATCATCACAACAAAGAATTATATTAGCACGGACAACAACAAACAGTTTACAACAAAAAATTTAGACATTACAAACCTAACTAATTAACAAACTCACCAAAATGCTAATACTAGACTCAATTCCAATCATGGCAACTAATCTCCTTAACATACTCATGGTCACCATACACGTTCAAAATGTAACTAAAAATCAAGACATCTTGGCGAAGCCCTTCCCCCCACACTTGCCTATGACAAGGTCCCCGTGAAACAAATGAAACAATCAAGAACAAAGGACACCTGGCCATCCACGTTTTCACAAACCACGAGACAATCTTGCACTTCTTTCTTCCTCTTGTAACACAGGCCCATTGAGGAGGTCCCAGAAGTCCCTTCAGGATTTGAGGATTAGCAGTTTGACGTGATATCAACTCCCTTGCTACGGAGCCATTCCTGTATCAGAGTTGCGAAAATACATCGGTGCAAACTCACTTCTTTGTGCCCGCCTGATAAACTCTAAGATCAATTTCCCAACATCAATAGAGAAATCATGTAAAATAGCATAAATCAACAGAACTCGTTCCCTAGATTCTATATTGGTACGGTTAGTAGGAAGAATCCTGGAATTGATAAACATTAACCAGATTTTGGCCTCGGCTGTGAGTTCACTAGTAGGCACATATAAAGCCTCTTGTCGATCATTCCTCACCCATGTAGCACCAAGTAAAGTTACCGAAGCCAACAAGTGATCGGTATTCTCAGCTCTCAACAACCTACAATATGTGTTACGAGAAAAGTCATCAAGAAGATAAAGCCTATTAATATTATGGCGGGTGACCCTCAAATACTTTCCTCTCACGAACACTGAATGAACACCACTAGCTTGGGAATTAGCATAAAATTCTCTAACTATGTCCATATTCACCACAACTGAGGCTCTAGCAAAATGAGACCACGACTGCCTGAAGATCACATCCTCAAATCTCCTAGAAGGCTCCTGAAATGGTTGCTCAATCCTGACTGGTCTATTAGTAAAGCCATGATAAAAGTTTTCAGCAGAAGCATTAACAAAATGTGGACAAGTAGCTGGCTCAAAATCAATTACCATCTCCTCATCAGCCGAAGAAGATGAAGAAGGAGAAGATGTGGTTCCAGAATCTTCACTAAAGATAGCATATTCAAAAGGATTCGGGTGGGGAGAATAGAAATCCATACTTTGAAAATGAAAAATGACTAGCAAGGGAAGCACTATAGAGAGAAGAGGAATGAGCATGCAAAACGAAGATGTGCAATTTATATTTATGACATACTCACTATCCAACAAACACATGTGAATGACAGGTCATAGCTTGATGTCCTTTCTTCTCAATAATTGAAACCATCCAAACCAATCATGCAGGCACGGTCACAGATCAACCAATCATGCATGAATGAACAACAATTCTTACCATCAGAGCTGGTATCTTAGTTGCAAATAATGTAGATTCATTGTACCTCAAATGGATGAAAAAGTAAAATTGTACTCCCTGCTTCTATCAATAATGCCCAACATCCTTCTGAGATTCTACAAAAAATATAGCCAAGTGATGTTATGAGATTGTGCCATAAATTGCTACTCAATACTACTCAAACTAGGATTAACAAAGAAAAGAAATCACAACAAATAAAACAAAGGAAGAAAAATCAGGGTTGCCTCCCAGGAGCTCTTGGTTTAAAGTCACAGCCCGACCGTGCATCATAGCTCAATTTGAGATGATGGGATCATCTAAGTATATCTCATGTGGATCTCGTGCCACATTAGTGCTATCCTTGTCCTGAGAAGTTAAGTACGGCTTGAGGCGATGGCCATTCACTTTCCACACATTGCCATTCTAGTCATTCTTGATTTCAATTGTCCCATAAGGTTTTACATCAACCACTCTAAAAGGACCACTCCATCTTGATTTCAATTTTCCAGGAAACAATCGAAGTTTAAAGTTATAAAGCAATACCAATTGTCCTGGAACAAAGATCTTGGATTGAAGCTTTGCATCATGGATTCTTTTAGTCCTTTCCTTGTACAACTTGGCACTCATGTAAGCATTGAATCGGAATTCATCCAGTTCATTCAACTCCAACATTCTTTTTGATTGAGCCCCAGACAGATTCATGTTCAAGGTTTGAATTGCCCAATACGCCTTATGTTCAAGTTCCACTGGCAAGTGACATTCTTTACCAAAAACCAATCGAAAAGGAGAAGCTCCAATTGGGGTTTTGTAAGCTGTTCTGTATGCCCACAATGCATCATCTAGCTTCAAAGACCAATCCTTCCTGCCTGGATTTACCACTTTTTCAAGAACCCTCTTGATCTCTCGATTGGAAATTTCAGCTTGACCAGAAGTCTGTGGATGGTAAGCTGTTGAAACTTTGTGAGTAACACCATATTTTTCCAGCAAGGATTCAAAGAGCTTGTTACAGAAATGAGTCCCTCCATCACTTATTATAGCCCTGGGTGCTCCAAATCTGTTGAAGATATATTTCTTCAAGAAAGCAGTTACACTTTTGGCATCGTTATAAGCTAAAGCCACAGCTTCCACCCATTTAGAAACATAATCCATTGCCACCAGAATATACTCCATACCTCTTGATTTAGGGAAAGGCCCCATGAAGTCAATTCCCCAGACATAAAAAATTTCTACTTCCAAGATGTTGTTCAAAGGCATCTCATTTCTTGAAGAGATGTTGCCCGTTCGTTGACATCGATCACATTTTCCAACCCAAATTCTGGCATCCATGAAGATATGTGGCCAATAGAACCCACATTGCAAGATTTTGAAGCCTGTCCTAGTTGATCCAAAATGACCACCATAGGGTCTTTCATGGCATGCCTTTAAGATGTCATCCTTTTCTTCTTTCTCGACACACTTTCTTATCACTTGGTCACTGCAGATTTTATATAAAGACTTGTCTTCCCAAAAGTAATACTTAGCATCACTTCTCAATCTTTTCTTCTGGTCACTGGAATAATAAGATGGAATCTGGCCAGCAACCACAAAATTGGCAATCTCAGCGTACCAAGGCAGTGTCTGTTCACCCACTTTGAATACCTGCTCATCAGGGAAGTGTTCCTTAACCGAAATGTCAGGTGAATCTTGCTCTTGAGATTCCAATATTGACAAGTGATCTGCCACAACATTTTCTGAGCCTTTCCTATCTTTAATCTCCACATCGAATTCCTGGAGCAACAAAACCCATCTAATCAAACGTGGTTTTGCTTCCTTCTTTGCAAGCAGATACTTCAATGCGGCATAGTCCGTATGAACAATGACCTTTGATCCCAAAAGGTAAGCACGGAATTTATCAAATGCGAAGACCACTGCTAGTATTTCCTTTTCAGTGGTTGTATAATTCATTTGGGCCTCATTCAATAGCCTGCTAGCATAATAGATAGTGTGAAACACTTTGTCTCTTCTCTGGCCTAAGACAGCTCCTAAGGCATAAACACTTTGTCTCTTCTCTATCCCGTACTGGCATAGCATTTTCCTCAAGAAAAATCTTGTGCATACATAAACCTGGACTTATGTCTTTTATATCAGCAATTGTCCATCCAATAGCCAACTTATGTTTCCTCAAAACTTCCAAAAGCTTCTCCTCTTGCCAACATTCAAGATTTGAAGATATAACAACTGGCAATGTCTCATTTTCTCCCAAGAAAGCATATTTGAGATAAGGTGGAAGTGGTTTCAATTCAAGCTTTGGTTCCACCACAATGGAAGGTAAAAGCTTTTCATTCCTGCACAAATTCTCACTAGTCCTCACCTCATTGGGAGTAAAATTTTCATTAGCCAAAACAGTAGGTTCATGATCATGTTCCCCTACAGTTTCATGCATTTTAACTTCCACAACATCATTTTGCAATTCACAAATTGACTCTTCCAAATAACAACATTCAATGAAATCTTCAATTTCAGAAAGAATTTTCTTATCCTCATCATCTAAATCAAGTTCATCAAAAACATCCTCATAAACACTTAACTCATCAACAATAGAAAAATCATGCATGTTGTTCACATTATTCAGAGAAGAACATGTTATAGCTTTGATAGCAAAACAAGACTCCATATTAAGAGGTTGCTTCATAGCATAGTTTACATCAAAAACCACTTCCTCATTGTTAATCCTAAACGTGACTGTCTTGTTTTTCACACCAATCAAAGCATCACCAGTGGCCAGAAAAGGTCTAACAAAAATGAGAGAAACCTCAGGGTCCTCTTCCATATCAAGTATAATGAAATGAACAGGCAAGGTAAATTTATCAATACTTACCAACACATCCTCCACCAAACCTGTAGGAGTCACCAAGGATCTATCTGCCAACTGTAGTGTCACTGCAACTGGTCGAATCCTTCCACTCAAACCCACATTTATTGCAATGGATAATGCCATCAAGTTGATTCCAGCTCCAAGGTCACAGAGGGCCTTTGCAAAATATCTGGTTCCAATCTTGCAAGGTATGGTACAGCTACCTGGATCCTTAAGCTTTGGAGGTAATTTGTGAACCATCCATGCTTGATTGCACTCTGATAGCATCATTGGAACTTCACATCTCAAGATTTGCTCCTTATTTGAAATGAGATCCTTTAAATATTTAGCATATTTGGGCATGGCTATAACCAAATCCAACAAAGGAACATTGACATTCACTTGTTTGATCATATCCAAGAAACGATTGAATTGAGGTCTCTTTTTAGGTGGAGGTTTTTTCCTCTCTGGGAATGGAGCTTTTGGAGAATAATCTGGGAAGTTATAAGGATTGGAATTTTTGGTGATTTCATTTCCCACCCTTGCTGGTATTTCCTTTATCTCAGACTTATTTTCTTCTTGCTCACCATTCTTCTCAAGTTCCACATCTATCTCAACTTCATCTTTTTGGTCCTCTTCTACATCATCACTCTTATCTTCTATATGTTTGCTTCCAGGCAACAATTTTCCACTCCTCAAAGTAATAGCATTGCATGCTTCTCTCCCCTTGGGATTTGGTACTGTGTCACTAGGAAGAGCTCCTTTTGGCCTCTGGTGTACAGCATTCGCCAACTGACCAAGTTGCATCTCGATATTCTTCAGAGTAGCTTCGTGATGCTTCATAGTGGACTCCAAACCTCCAAATCTCTGTTCGTTCTTATCCATCTTTTTCATCAGCTTTCGAAACATATCCTCCACATTTGGCTTCTTTTGTTCTGATGTGCTAGCCTGATTATCAAAACCAGGAAGTGGTTGATTCATTGCTCTCCTTGAGTCATTACCTTGATAGTAATTACCGCCTTGGTTTTGCTGTTGATTCCAGTTGCCTTGGTTTCCACCATATTGTCTGTTGCCTCCATTATAATTTCTCCCAGAATAGTTCCCACCATATTGGGGTTTGTTACTGTAATTGTTCACATACTGAATGGATTCAGTAGTGATTGCACATTCATCCGTGTGGTGTTCCCCATTGCATAGTCCACATGAAAGTACTGAGGCTTTTGTTTGAGTCGCCTTTAAAGTCTGCACATGTTTGGCCAATGCTTCAAACTTAGCACTAAGTGAAGTTTCCTCATCTACATCAAGAACTCCTCTCTGTCTCCTGACATGTGGCTTTCTAGTCTCTGGAAAAAGGTATTCATCCTCAGCTATCTGGTTAAAAAGTTCACGCACTTCAGTCACAGATTTGTCTTTAAGTGCTCCATTAGCACAAGCTTTAACCATTAAAGATGATTCAGGAGTTAGGCCTTTGAAGAAAGTATTTAGCTCCCTAATTTCGCCCAAGTCATGATTGGGGCATTGCCTAATCAAATCGTTGAATCTCTCCCAAGCTTCTCGAAATGACTCACTGTCTTGTTGTTGGAAGTTCATAATTTCCAACCTTCTCTTTTCAAGCTTAGCTGGAAGGAAGTACTTAGACAAGAACCTTTTCTGTAGATCATCAAATGACATTCCAGCATTCGCTCCCCCAATACTCTTGAACCAATGTTTAGCCTTTCCACGCAGAGATAAAGGGAACAAAATTCTGTGAACCTCACCCCTGTCAACTCTTGGCAACTTAAAAGTGCTACATAACCCGAGAAACCAATCAAGGTGATCATTAGGATCCTCGTTGTCAAGACCTTGGAAGAATTGGCCCTGGGTAATCATCGAGACTATTTGTGGAGAGATGTGGTAACTTTCCACGTCGATATCCTGATGACCAAATCGATTGTCAAAATTTACTGCATAATGGTCCCCGAACCTGGGTGCTTGTACTCCTTGTGCAGCCATAGCTCTTTGCTTTGCTTGATTCCTTAGAGTTCTTTCCAATTCAAGGTCCAATTCAAATTCAGGTTTTCCTCTAGATCTTACAGACCTGGGCATACACAAACAGGGACAGCAAATGATATCAAGAGAACAACCAGATCAATCTGTAAACCAAACCAATACAAGATGGTAAAAGCAACAGAATCACACACAGTAATGAAACAAAGTAACTAAATCGAAGCAATAAAACACAAGACTAAGAACAGAACAACAACAAATTTCAAGAACCGTGCTAGTTCCCCGGCAACGGCGTCAAAATTGATATCGAGTGTCGCACCTCGTCAATTTATCCTAATTTCACTGAATATAGTAGCAGTGAGCTAGGTTTCGTTCCGCAGGGAAATAGTCGATTCAAGAAGTTTGATATGCTCAATTATGTCACCAAAATAATAGAAGAGTAAAAGAACACTGATTACAAAAATTAACAAGAGTAATCTAGTTTGACTCCACACAATTACAAATTTAAATGAACACACAAGTAAGACTCAAGGAAGTAAGAACAAAGTTGTCAAGGAAATAAAGCTGATAATCTAGGCTACCTCCGGGTGAATGCAACTTCTCATACATGCAGTATTACTAACATACAAGCAAAGCAGATGAGGAGAATCACAATTGGAAACAGAAATAATAGCTAGCATGGTCACTACACTACAATTTTGGTCTCCCGACACCATCCTATCCTCTGGTCGGGCCTAAGGATGGTGAAGTGTGAATAAGCTGTCTCAATTCCCCACTCAAATTACTCAGGCATGAACACCTAGAATCTCCCATGGTGAGGCCTGATCCTAGCATGTAAATTCATCATTTGAGTTTGAGAATCTCTTATCACCTTGTTCTTAGGATGAAACAGACTCAAAGCTTCCTATGACGAGGTCTAGCCTTAAGATCTGTGCAAATTCAAACAGGTTTAAGAACTCAAGCATTCTCAGGTTCTTATTCATGATTTTCATCCAAATCTTACAAAAGAAGACTCAATTCAGCATGATGACCGCAATCGAATCTCATTTCATCAAATTCAGATCAAAAGCATTTACTCAACAAGTTTTTCCAATTCATAGCTGAGAATTTCCATTTCTTATAATAGATTGTTAGTTCTACTGCATAATTACAATTTTAACCTAGCATTCACCCTCAGTATCCTAGATTATCATACAACTAGCCACGAATCTCCATTTCAGCTTCACAATCAACAAATTAGAAGATTAAGCAGTTAATAATCATTAATTGGAAGAGTTTACCAATTAAGAGTCTTAAAAGCTTCCAAATGCAGAGAGGATTGTTACTTTTCTTCTCAATTTCAAGGAGATGTATATTGATGGAAGCAAATCTTTGATCGGAATCCAAAATGAAGCAACAATCTTAGTGAGAGAAAGTAGAGAGAGAAAGTGGATCTCAAGAACACTTCCCGCTCTTCAAACTCAAAAGTCGGTTACAATATGGAAAATGAGAGTAGTCAAAAGTTTTTTTCCCATGTTAGCTACCTTCCCTATATATAGAGTTGGGAAAACGTAACTAATACGCAACGTAAAATGTATCAAATATTACAAAAGTGGCCTTAAGGGAAAAAACCAAAAATCAGCAAAAAATGTCAAAAATTCCAAGTTTGACAAAGTAGTCAACACTCCAGCGCCTTTGGTGTTAATTTCCAGCGCCTTCATCAACCTCAGCATCCTACGTCGCGCCTTCAGGCTCAGCTTCGCGCGCCTTTGCTGCTCACAGATCCCGGTGAAGAAATCAGAATTACACCACGCCTTCAAGCCGCAACTGATCACGCCTTCAGCAACTCAGCGAGCCTTCAAGAATCCAGCGCTTTAACATTCACGCTTTTCCGCCAAAGCGAACCGCGCCTTCAGCTCCCTGGAATTTCAGAAAATCAGAAGTTAAATCACTTAGCCAATTTTTTAGAAACTCAAACACAAAGTATTACATGGCAGCAACTTCCCACCAATATTTGATCATGATGCACTGTGAATTAAAGAAAACTTAGAAACATGAAAGTTGCAACACCTTGTCTTAGCTATCCATAGCCATCAAAATCACCCAATTTGGAGCTAAAACGAGAAAGTTATGACCAAACTACTAAAGTGTGACAAAGCTTAAAACCTATGAAGTAACTCTCAACACTTTGCCATTTTTTCACAACCTCCTAACAATTAGCCTACGACATGTCGTAGGCTAAAAGTTGTTGTTCCAAAACATGTCGTAGGCCAAATTTCCATCTCCACATTTTTGCCCACGACAAAAAAAACTCCTTCAAGAAATGGCCTACGACATGTCGTAGGCCATTTTTTGTCTTCTTGAGTTTGGCCTACGACATGTCGTAGGCCAAATTCTTCTTGTTCTCGGCTGCCTAGCTCTTTCTATACCAAGTTGTGTGCCTTGGTTTGTGAAGTTCATTGTGCAACATGAGTGGTGTGCCAAGGTGCAAATGTGTGGCATGAGTTTCATGGCAAAGTTATGGCAAGACTACTGCATAAGTGTTGTGCATAAGTGTTGTCAAGTTGGCTTGGCTTGGCAAGATTGATTGGCAAGGTCATGACACAATGGTTTTGGCACGTTGGTTTGGCAAAGCTCGGCAAGGTCTTGGCAAGGTCTTGGCACAATGGTTGGCCGAATTGGCAAACAATGTTGGCAAAGTATCCATTCCAACACAATACCCTACTTTCATGCCAAATAAGTGTGTCTTCGCCTCTGATTCTGACTTCGTGGTGAACTTAAAAGTTCTAGATCTTCCTCTTAGCTTTCCAATGGTGCAAGAAACAACACCATTGGATGCCTAAAACTCAAGTTATCATCAAAACACCAAACTGTAGCAAGCAAATAAAACCCTAAAAAACCCTAAAACCCAATGAATGGTATTCCGAAAAGAAACTCACATTTCATAGTCTTGCACACACAATTAGAAAATAGTTACAACATAAGAAATGTAGTGCATTCAAAGGGCTTTTCAGAACACCAAAGAACTCACCAATTGGATTAATATCAGGAAAGTTATGCCTAGATGAATTTCACCTACCAAATCTGCCAAAACCCTAATTTTAGCTTACCAATTTCGGTTTCATCCATTTCCTAATTGTTTTTACTTCTCAACCTTACCAATTAACATCAAGCACACAATTGCCTAAGTTCATCATCAATTTTGGGTCTCTTTTAACCATTTTAGTACAACCAATTGCCAACCACATAAATGCACCACAACAAACAAATCATTGCACTAACTCATGAAAAACAAGTAAAAAGCCAAGTGGATTAAGCCATTTAAGTTGGTATAAAACCAACTTATCATATTTATATAATACATACATGGGTTAGAGTTGTATTGAAACTCTAATAACATACCTTGAAGAAGGGTTTGTTGTAGTGTAAGAGTTGTAATAGAATTGTAACTCTTAGCACATTCGTGAAATAGAAATAATAGCTGAAAAGGAGTTAGACTCCTATGAACTAAACAGTACTTGTATTAGGAGTCCATTTCTGAGGTATTATACTTATAGTAAAATTCATCCCTCATCAATAGCCCCTCAGGCCGGATTATATATATATGAATCTGATCTGAATAATATTAAGGTTTAATACCGATCTACCATATCCACGACCCCACTCTTTGAGCTTCGTGCCCGAGAAACACGCTTCCACATCCTCGACCACGATTTTCCAATCAGAAGCACTAGGCGGCACGTTCTCCTATCCCAGCTGTCACGTCTTTTCGAATTCCCACACCTTTTACTATAAATAGGACGTTTCAGAATTCATTTGCTCCATCTAAGCTTCCAGAGCCCTCGTTTTTCAGTTCGGACTTCAGCAACCTTCTTTCAGTAGCCAAGTGTGTTTGTCATCGCGAGCTCAGCTATCCACGACTTCTTTCTCTGTATCTTCACACAAATAAGTAATGTCTGATTCAGAACATTCTAATTCTTCTTCAAAAATTCGTTCTGAATCTAACCTGGATAATTCTGCTTCACCCACACACGACTCCGAGAACACCTTAGATACTAGTTCAGATTTTTCATCTGATTCATCTTCCAGTCTGAATAGCCAAACTAATTTGGCTAAAAACTTAAAAACAAACCGGAAGTTTAGTTTAGTTCGGTTAAGTCGAGAGAAAATGAACTCTCCAGATCTTACAAGCTTGAATAATGCCAACCATGTTAAGGACGACATTAAAACCAGTTTAGATCAAACAATTACCCAATGCTATTCCATTAGCAATTGAGTTTCCTGAAGACAAACCTCCAACCAGCCAACCAAGCACTCAAAATCTTCCAGTATCAGATCCGACGAAAAAACCCCTTGTAACAAAATTCGAGACCCTTAACTTTACCATAACTCCTTCAGCTCTAATGGGCATTCTTACTGATTTCCATATTAATTCTGAAATCGAGACTAGGATCCCTTCGGAAGGGGAAGTAGCCAGCCGACCTCTAGAAGGTTTCGTTGGTGTTTTCTTAGAACACATGAGATCTGGATTGAGATTTCTTTTATCTCAATTCTTCAAAGATATCCTCACTAATTATACGATCAGCTTAACCCAACTAACTCCTAACGCGATCAGGATTCTGGTCGGTTTTGAGTTATTTTTCAAACACATAAATCATGAGTGTTCCGTACTATACTTCAGACACTTCTTTTGTCTAAAATCATCTGGTAAGGATCCGGGTTGGTATTATTTCACCCGCAGATCTAAGAAGTAACAACTTTTGAGCTGAAAACCCAGTTCCATTCACGAGTGGAAAGACAAATTCTTTTTTCTTAGCTTGAACTCCTAAAAATGTGAGTGGTACTGGAAGGACGCTGGTCGTGTGTTTGACCCTATTTCAATAAAAACCCTTCCCAAGGATCTCGTTGAGAAATTAGGAAAAGAGAAACGAGTCCTTAACACCAACTTTTTCCCTAAAAGGGTGTTAGTGTTAGCAGGTATGAGTCCAGCTGTTCCTCCGTCCGATCACACAGAGCATGTCGTGGATGAGAAAGAAGGTATACTTTCCAAGTTTACTTCCCATCGTTTGTTCATAAAAACTAACGTATGGTTCTGATTCTAATCTTTTTTTTAGTGATTGATATCGACGACCTTATGGAGGAACTGCCAGAACCTTTAGCCGCTCCAGATGATTCAAACGTTCCTAGGGACAAAGGTAAAGCTCCTATCGATGAAGCCCCTACCGACGAGGTTAAATCGGACATCAAGTTAGAAAAACCGACTTCCTCGTTGATTGAGAAATCTAAAACCTTTCCTCCTGAACGGAAAAGGGTTTGAGAAAGACCAAAGAAGTTATGGGCAAGCGGAAACTCGTTTCTGCTAAAGGCGGGGCTCAGAAGAAACCCCGAACTGTAGATATTGAGGTGGACGAGGCCGAGGTGACTGGCCCTTCACTTCTTGGGGATGTCTTCGTCCCCTTTTCCAAAGTTCTGGAGAGTGAGAGCTCTCATCCCTTGTCCTCTTTCCGTCCTGATGTGGGAATGGGTATCAACGACAGGTTTACCGTAGAGACGGCACCTGACTTTATTTTTAATGCTATCCCACGTCGGGATAGGAAGATGATGAGAAAGATAGATACCGCTTCTGTCCATCAACGCCTGGCTTTAGGCATAACTCAGATAACTATCATTGTCCGTGACTATTTCAATTTTTATTTTTGCAATATCTGTACTCATTTAACTTTCTCCCAGGTGATGTCCTTGGCCACAGAGGCTATAGGCCGAAGTGAAGAGACGTCTGAGAAACTGGAAGAGCTGTCAGTGCAAAAAGATATCGATCGAACAGAGATTTCTTCTCTTTGTTCTCTACTTGACGCCAAGCAGAAGAAGACTTCTGAGCTCGAGCAAAAATGCAATAAACTAGAACGAGAGAATGATTCCCTTCAAGACGACCTCCACGCCGCCCTAGCTGCCAAAGAAGATCTTGCAACTCGGGTGGCTTTCCTGGAAGGGGAGGGCTCTTCTCAGTTAATTTCTAACTTTCTATCCTCGGAGGAAGGAAGGAAGCTGCTGGTTCGACTATGCACTCCAGCTCGCAATCTCGGCTATCACAAGGCTTTGGTTGCACTGAAGGAAAAATGTCATGAACTGGATATAACTTTTGAAAAAGGCTATAACGCCAAGTCCAGTGAAGCCCTGAACCAAGCTTTTGCCGAGTTGAAGTTGGTACGCGTGGATGGTCGCCCATATGTTTCTCCAACCCCTCCGGAAGCTAACGGAGAAGAGAAGAGCTGAGCTTGCAAGCTCATATGATGTAATAGTGCTTATAGGTTTTACATAAATGTTCTGAACAGCAGTTGACCAATTTTTGGTCTTTTCAATATTATCTTTAATTTTCAATGAAATCTTCCTTTGACGTCATCTTACTCAATTACATGTCTGTGTAATTTAATTTGATCTAAGGTTGTATCTTGTTAATGAGTAATTCGAACTAAATCTGTTCAAATTAAAACAAGCTCGATTTAACTCTTTATCAAACGAACCGTACGTTCTTAATTCATATCGACGTTCGAACAGAATCGAACTTGGTATTTTTCTTTTTCGCGAAAAATCAATGATATTAAGTCAATTTAACTAAAATAAACTAGTTTGATTTGCATGTTTCCTTTTTTGGCGGAAAAGCAATAGTACGATTTGAAATCTGTTAATTTGAACTAAATCAAACCTAGATTTGCATTTGATCTGGATGTTATCCTTTTTGACGGAAAATCCCTAAAAAACATCGTATAATCCGATCAGAACCGGAGCATAAATACGACGTAAAACGAATAAACTGAACACAAACTCAAGTTATAAGAATGAACTCATAAAGAGTCGTTTTATTTATGTGTAGCCCTTAAGCTGAATTACACTTATTGAAGCGTCATAGCGCTCTGAATAACTGAAAAAGAAATGAATAGGTAAACTATTGATAATATTTTCGCAAGTTGGCGATGTTCCACATCCTTGGAATGGTTCGCCCATCAATAGTTTCCAGCTTGTAATTCCCAGCTCCTCCGACCTGAGTTACCTTATAAGGTCCTTCCCAGTCAGGATCAAGCTTACTGAGACCTTTAACGCGGCTTGCTTCATTTTTCCGCAGGACCAGATTTTCGGGTTGTAGCTGAGTTTTTTTGACTCGCCGATCACAGTATCGGGCCATATCAAATTTATACTTAGCTTCTTCAAGGTGTGCCCTTTCTTGTTTTTCTTCCAGCAAATCCAGGCTTAGCCACAGTTCGTCAAGATTTGATTCTGTGATATATTGAATTGTTCTGGGGCTTGGAAGTCCGATTTCCGCTGGTATCACTGCTTCGGATCCGTAAACTAAGTTGAAGGGAGTTTCTCGGGTCACCGTTCTTGGGGTAGTTCGGTATGCCCATAACACATTTGGCAATTCTTCAAACCAATCTCCCTTAGCTTTTCCCAGTCTTGTCTTCAAACCTTGAACGATTATTCGATTGGTGACCTCAGTCTGCCCATTTGCATGTGGATGTGCTACCGATGTGAAATGTTGTTTGATGTTCAGCTCTTCGCACCAACTTCTGAACAGATCGTTGGCAAACTGGGCACCATTATCTGATATGATCGTGTTCGGTATTCCAAATCTGCACACGATTTGTCTCCAGACGAACTTAACCACACTTTTTCCGGAAATTTGCACAAGTGGTTCGGCTTCTACCCATTTTGTGAAGTAGTCAATAACCACTACCAAGTGCATAAACCGTCCAGGAGCTTCTGAAAAAGGTCCAGCGATGTCAATCCCCCATTGAGCAAATGGCCATGGACTTTGGATTGTAGTCATCTCAGTTTGTGGGACATGTCTGATGACGGCATGGATTTGACACTTGGGGCATTTCTGCACCAATTCATGTGAATCCGAGCTCATCGTAGGCCAGTAGTATCCCAATCGCATTGCCTTCTTTGCCAATGTGCGTGCTCCGACATGACTTCCACATGAACTGAGATGAATTTCTTTCAGAACATACTGTGCCTGCTCAGGTCCTATACAACGCAACCAAGGCATCAAATAACCTTTCTTAAATAGTACTCCATTTCTGATAGCGTACCTGGCTGATCGCATAATTAATTTTTGAGCTGAAGTTTTGTCTTGCGGCAACTCTCCGTTTGTCAAAAAATTGATAATTGGAGTCATCCAAGTATCTCCCAGCTTTTCTACCACTAAAACTTGCAACTCTTCAATGCTTCTAGTTGGCAAAACCTCCACCAGAACCTTTTTTGTGAGATGAACATGTGCGGAAGATGCCAACTTACTGATTTCGCATATGCTCGTTTGTTTTGAGCTCGGGGTACTCGCACTATCGAGAATTCCTGAAAAATTTTCTTCAAGTCTTCAGTTTTATCCAAATATTTCTTCATATTTGGATCTCGAGCCTCATACCCCCCAGTTACTTGGTTTACAATGAGCTGCGAATCACTATAAACCTATAACTTTTCAACTCCCATATGAGAAGCTAACTTCATCCCAGTTATTAATGATTGGTATTCTGCTTCATTGTTCTTAGCTTTGAACTCAAAACGCAAAGCATATGTGAACTCTTGTCCACTGGGGTTAGTTAATATTAGCCCAGCACCTGAACCTTCTTCACTCGATGCTCCGTCAACAAATAAAGTCCAAAAACCTTCTGTTTTATTACTAGGGCTCTGCAGGTCATCTTCTTTTGCAGTGTCTTCCTTTGAGATGGGAATTTCTGCTATAAAATCTGCGAGTACTTGACCATTTACCGTTGTCCGAGGTGAAAAGGTGATTGCATATTCTCCCAACTCAATTGCCCACTTCATGAGTCTTCCAGAAGAATCAGGTTTTTGCAAGACCTGCCTTAGTGGTTTGTCCGTTAAGACATGGATTTCATGTGCTTGGAAGTATGCTTTTAACCTTCTTGCAGCATTAATCAGTGCCAGTGCTAATTTTTCCATGATCGGGTATCTTAGTTCAGCTCCCTGTAGGGCTCTGCTCGTATAGTACACTGGTTTTTGTACTCCTTTGTCGTCTCTGACCAGAACTGCACTAGTTGCTGCATCACTTGCTGCCAAATATACGTATAAAATTTCTCTTTGAACTGGAGTTGATAACACCTGTACGTTCGCCAGATATGCCTTCAAATCTTCAAATGCCTTGTTGAAGTTCGCATCCCACTCAAAGTTTTTAGCTTTCCTCAATGTTTTAAAGAAAGGTAAACTTCGGTCGGCCGATCTGGACAAAAATCGATTCAACGCAGCTAAACGACCCATAAGCCTCTGAACATCATTCAAATTTTGTGGTGGTTTCATATCCAAAATGGCTTTGATCTTCTCCGGATTTGCTGCAATTTCTTGTCTTGAAACCATTTGCCCAAGGAACTTTTCTGAATCAACACCAAATGTGCATTTCTTCGGATTCAACTACACCCCTATTTCTCTTAGTTTTGTCAAAGTTTCTTTTACGTCATCCAAAAAAGTTACTATTATTTTGCTCTTAATCAGCATATCATCAACATATATTTCCATGTTTCGTCCGATCTGATCGGAGAAAATCTTGTCCACCAGTCGCTGATATGTAGCACCGGCATTTTTCAAACCAAACGGCATCTTTGTGTAACAATACGTACCCTTTTCAGTTATGAAAGCTATTTTCTCCGCATCGTCTTCGTCCATCTGAATTTGATGATAACCTTTGTAGGCATCAAGGAAACATAGGACTTCAAAACTGGAGGCCGCATCTACTTTCTGATCGATTACCGGCAACGGATAACAGTCTTTTGGACAAGTCTTATTCAGATTAGTGTAATCGATACACATCCGAAGTGAAGTGTTTGGCTTTGGAACCATAACAGGATTAGCAATCCAAGTCGGGTAGAACACTTCCTTGATTATCTTTGCCTTCAACAATTTGTCGACTTCTTCCGATATGGCCTTATTTCGATCTGGCGCATACTTTCTTTTCTTCTGTTTGATCACTTGAGCTGATCTATCAATATTCAACTTATGAAACATTAGGTCGGGTGAGACCCTTTCATGTCATCTATGCTCCAAGCAAAAACGTCTTTAAAATCCGACAAGAGGTTTACCAGTGATTTTTTTATTTCTATCGGTAATGATAATCCGATGAGAACTGTTTTATCTGTCTGAGAGTCATCTAAGCATACAGCTTCTACTTCTTCTGTTAACATCACTATTTCTGATCGATTTTCTGTTTCGACGTAATTCACATTTGCAACCTGCTGTTTTTTACTTCCCTTCAAAGCAATCATGTGACACTCTCTTGCTAACTTTTGATCACCTCGGATCGTAGCAGTTCCTGCTTCAGTAGGAAATTTCATGACCAAATGGTATGGAGACTAGATTGCCTTTAATTGCACCATGACAGGTCGTCCCAGAATAACGTTGTATGGAGACGTGACATTAAGGACGGTGAACTCAATGTATATGAGTCCTTCCTTGGGATATTCTCCCAATGTCACTAGCAGGTTTATCGTGCCAATAGGCATTGACGTTTCTCCTGAAAAGCCGACAAGTTTTTAACTGTTTCTTGTCAATACCCATCGTTTGGCAAGTTTCGTAATAGAGAATGTCAGTCGAACTGCCGTCATCTACATATATTCTATGAACTTCCTTATTGGCGATGATTACTTTAATCAGCAATGCGTCGGCATGTGGAAATTTGGTCGGCACAGCATCCTCTTCTGAAAAGGTGATGGTGTCTGTCGATTTGAACCGTTAATGAACTAGTTCCTGTTCTGGAATTCCCCTGTTCTTCGATTTCTTGGAGGTCATAGAATCACCATCATATGGTCCTCCAATAATGGTGTGAATTACTTCTGTGACATTTTTATTCACTCCAGGATTTCTATCATCACCATTATCTCTTCTTTTTTTTTCATCCGGAAGATCTGGATCTTTCTTGTCTTCTGGTCGATTTGATGGATTTCTTAAGATAAACTCCTTTAAATGACCGTTCTGAATTAACTCTTCTATATATTTTCTCAGATCTTTACAATGTTCTGTGTCATGACCATGTTGATTATGAAACTTACAAAAGAACTTCTTACTTCTTTTGTTGTCGGGAGCTGTCATTTTTTACGGATACCTCACATTTTCTCTGTTTTCCAAGATTGCGAGCACATCGGTTTGCCTTTTATTCAACAAGGTGTAATTTCTATCCTCACCAACTGTGGACGAGTTGTTGTGTACTTTGTCAAATTTATCAAACTTTTGTTTGCGATTTCCATTGCCAGACGCCTTGTTTTTATCTTCTTTCTTCTTTTCAGGTCCCCTATCATTGTCTCGTTTTCGCTTATCCGCGTCTTCACCTTTCGTGAATTTACGAGTTCGTTTCATCATCTCTTCAGTATTAACAGGAGGATCTATGACAAAGTTCTTGTATAATCTTCCAGGTCGCAAGCCATTTGTAAAGGCTCCAATCACCACTTCTTCCTACCTGTGCCCTATTTCCAAACTTTCGTTTATAAATCTGTCGATATACTGGGTCAATGATTCGGAATCTCCTTGTTTCACGTTGAGTAATTCAACACTTGTTTTCACAAATTTCTACCTCTGCACAAATCTGTTTGTGAAAACTGCCCTGATCTCACTGAATCTACGAAACGCCTTAGGCTTGAGGATATTGTACCACAATCGAGCAGTTCCCATCATAGTTATACCAAAGCATTTACATAGAATCTGATCTGAGTAGTTATAAATTCTCATACTTTGCACATAATGATGCACATGTTCTGCCGGATCTCCTTCCCCGTTATAATATAACAAAGTTGGCATTTTAAACTTATTCGGAAGAGGGTAATTTTCCACATAATCCACAAATGGAGAATGTATTCCCAAATCATCATTGAGTTGTGGCTGTGAAGTGAGTGGCAGGTCGGTGATGAGTTGGGTTTATACCAACTAGTTTATTCTAAAACTCTTGGCTTTTATCTTGTATTTGATGCAATTGTGTGGTGATTTAGGTTGTTTTGTGCATATAGGTGATATCTTAGATGGTGATGTTGAAATGGTATAAAGAGAGCAAAATGATGGTAAATGATGTTAAAAATGCTAAAAAAACAAATGAAGGAACCAAAAGTGCATTTTCGGTCAAATTAGGGTTTTGTGGCATAATAAGTGCTGAATTTGTTTTATGAATAACTCTTTCAATTGTAATCCAAATGAGGATATCTTGGACGATTTGGAAAGCTCTTTGTTTTTAATTTAATTGCCATGTTTTAACTTTCTCTAAATTCTGTGTGCAAACATGAGAAACGAGGGCATTTTGTTGTGTTTGGATTAGGATTTGATAGAGTTCTATCTTTCTGCCACAGTTTGTTTAATTGTGTATATCTTGAGCTACAGGTATCCAATGAGGTTGATTATTGAACCTATAGAAAGCCAAGAGGAAGTTCTACAACTTTTATGTTTACTAAAAAGTCCAATTCAGAGTCTAGGCCATACAAATCTTGCATGAAAGTTGGATGCTTTTTCTGGCTAAGCACTAAGCACTCACCACAAATCACTCTCGCACACAAGCACTCACCTCACTCGCACACTAGCACTACACTCTCACCGCATCACTGCACACACCTCACTACACTCATGCACACATATGCACACTATCACGCACACAGCTCATGCGGCGAGGTCACCTCGCCGCATGAACCATGCACACACATTGTGCGGCGAGGTCACCTCGCCGCACATCCTCACTTGCACACCTCGCACAAGCTCACCGCACACGATCACAATCCTAGCGCACAACTCTCGCACACACTAGCACCATACATGCACAAATATCATGCGGCGAGGTGACCTCGCCGCATGCACACACACTCACACCATTCATTTCATGTTTCATACATTTGCACACAACATTCTTTTTGCATTTTATTTCAACTTTTGAGCATAAATTGTACATTTCACAACATATGCACAACACTTACATTTGCAATCCACTCATGAATTTGCGTATGTTATTTACACACATTCAGCACACAAAGATCAAGGCTGTTGCATACTTATACATATCAAGTTCATTTCACCTCTCATTCTTGCAAAGAAAACACCAACATCACCAATACTCGATCACGATTTTGAATTTGGAATTCACACATTATATTCACCTCACTCTTCCATTCACTTCACTTCATGAAAATATTCACAACTTTCATCTTCACCTCACAGCTTCAATCAAATCTTCACATTCACTCACAACACTTCACACTTTTCATCACTCGAACTCCACAACACTTTACATTTTTTATTCACATCCAAACTCACACATTCGCACAAGGCGGCGAGACCTCACCACGAGGTCTCGCCAGTAATCACTTAACACGGCGAGGTCTCACCGCGAGACCTCGCCAGCAAATGCATAACACGGCGAGACCTCGCCACACACACACACTTCACGGCGAGACCTCGCCACGAGGTCTCGCCATACAATTTTTCCATGAAATGTTCAGCTTTGTGCACTAAAGTGATTGGGTCATAACTCTCTCGTCTTAGCTCCGAAATGGGTGTTTCAAACGGCTGTGGAAAGCTGAGATCAAGGGTTACAATATTGGTGTTTTAAGTTTTTCCAGATTCACAGTGAATCGGGGCCAAAATCTGGTTGGAAAATGCTCCATAGCATAATGGTTTCAGGAGTTTGTTTTGGTTTTGAAAATTTGGCTAAGTGTTGAAGTTCTGATTTTCTAAATTTCCAGGCAGCTGAAGGCGTGGTTTACTTTGGCGGAAAAGCGTGGATTGGGAAACGATGGATTCTTGAATGTTCGCGGAGATGCTGAAGGCATGATGATGAAGAGCCTGAAGGCGCTGGGCTGGTCTGATTCGCGCGCCTGGATTGCTGAGCGACGAAGGCGTGAAGAGCTAAAGTTGAAGGCGTGCTGCAAGTGGAAGGAGCGACAAAGGCGCATTTCCGTTGTACTAAAGGCGCTGGATTGCTGAAGGGTTTCTTCAAACTTGGAATTTTCATTTCTTAGGCTGATTTTTAGTCATTTCTTTGAAGGACACTTTTGTAATACTTTAGATATTTTACGGTTACGTATTAGTTACATTTTCATAACTCTATATATAGGAGATGTAGCTAATATGTAGGGGGAGGATCCCAGATTTTGGAACTATCTCTTGAATTAAAGCGGGAATTCTCATTTTCTCTCTCTATATCTATTTTCTCTCACTAAACATTTCTTCTCCGATCTCAATTCCGATTGTGAATTTGGACTGTATTTATCTTTCTTATTCTCAATTGACAAAGGAATCGACAATTCTCTCGATTAAATCGGTAAATTCTTCCAATTAAATGAGAATGAGCTTATCAATGTTGCAATTTGTTGATTTTGAGATGAGAAAGATGATTCCTGGCTAAGTAAATGATATCTTAGGATTCTAGATGGATGAATACGTGAATTAGTAGATTATATGCTATGCAATTGATCTAATTGTTGAATGTTGAAATCACATTGGAATTAATCATAGAAATCTGTGGAATTTCATATTTCTTAGCTATTTTTGAATGGATCAAGCTTCAATTGTGGTCGACATGCTAAATTGAGGAGTGATTCACCAATGTTAGTGGAGAAATATGAAGTGAGAACTAAATTGTGATTGCTTTAGTCTTCACACTTGCTCTATTTGATCATTTCAATTCTGAGACTCAGGCCTCGCCATAGGAAGTTCTGAAGAATCGAAACAATAGGAAAAGTGATGAAGAAGCTCTCGATGTTAACAACGATGACATCTAAACCCTAGGTTGGGCCTCGCCATAGGAGTACTTAGGATTTCGGATGTTAGAGAAGTTAGCTGAGAGAGTTGAGACATTGCGGAGCTTATTCCACCATTCTCGGGCCTCGCCATGGGAGAGGATGGTGATAGGGGGTACAGGAGGTGGTGTGGTCGCCATGCTAACCACAGCTTGAACTTCTAGGCAAGTTAGGTCTCCAATGCGTTTAATTGCTTATTGATTGCATAGCATAAATTTACTAAGCCTGTGTTCATCCAATACAAGAATCCTGAGATATCTGTTTCATCCTTGTTTGTTGCTACCTTTTGTACCTCTGTTCTCATTCTTTGTGTTGGAATCTTATTTGTTTTTGCCTAGTTTCTATGACTGAACTCCTAGAACAATTGCTTCAATATTCTTGGCCCAAGCCTTCCCTGTGGATACGATCCCTACTTACGCTACTACATTAGTATTTAGAGTTAAAATTGACGAGGTCCGACACTCGAAATCAATTTTTGAAAGTCGTGTCAGCTCAAATTTACCCTAAGAAATAGCTAAGAAATATGAAATTCCACAGATTTCTATGATTAATTCCAATGTGATTTCAACATTCAACAATTAGATCAATTGCATAGTATATAATCTACTAATTCACGTATTCATCCATCTAGAATCCTAAGATATCATTTACTTAGCCAGGAATCATCTTTCTCATCTCAAAATCAACAAATTGCAACATTGATAAGCTCATTCTCATTTAATTGGAAGAATTTACCGATTTAATCGAGAGAATTGTCGATTCCTTTGTCAATTGAGAATAAAAAAGATAAATCCAGTCCAAATTCACAATCGGAATTGAGATCGGAGAAGAAATGTTTAGTGAGAGAAAATAGATCTAGAGAGTGAAAATGAGAATTCCCGCTTTAATTCAAAAGATAGTTCCAAAATCTGGGATCCTCCCCCCTACATATTAGCTACATCTCCTATATATAGAGCTATAAAAATGTAACTAATACGCAACCATAAAATATCTAAAGTATTACAAAAGTGTCCTTCAAAGAAATGACTAAAAATCAGCCTAATAAAGTAAAATTCCAAGTTTGAAGAAACCCTTCAGCAATCCAGCGCCTTTAGTACAACGGAAATGCGCCTTTGTCGCTCCTTCCACTTGCAGCGCTCCTTCAGCTTTAGCTCTTCACGCTTTCGTCGCTCAGCAATCCAGGCGCGCGAATCAGACCAGCCCAGCGCCTTCAGGCTATTCATCATCACGCCTTCAGCATCTCCGCGAACCTTCAAGAATCCAGCGTTTCCCAATCCACGCCTTTCCGCCAAAGCAAACCACGCCTTCAGCTGCCTGGAAATTCAGAAAATCAGAACTTCAACATTTAGCCAAATTTCCAAAACCAAAAACAAACTCCTGAAACCATTATGCTATGCAGCATTTTCCAACCAGATTTTGGCCCCGATTCACTATGAATCTGGAAAAACTTAAAACACCAATATTCTTACCCTTGATCTCAGCTTTCCACAGCTGTTTGAAACACCCATTTCAGAGCTAAGACGAGAGAGTTATGACCCAATCACTTTAGTGAAAAAAGCTGAACATTTCATGGAAAATTTGTATGGCGAGACCTCGTGGGGATGTCTTGCCGTGAAGTGTGTGTGTGTGGCGAGACCTCGTGGCGAGGTCTCACCATGTCATGCATTTGCTGGCGAGGTCTCGCTGCGAGACCTCGCCGTGTTAAGTGATTGCTGGCGAGACCTCGTGGCGAGGTCTCGCCGCCTTGTGCGAATGTGTGAGTTTGGATGTGAATAAAAAATGTAAAGTGTTGTGGAGTTTAGTGATGAAAAGTGTGAAGTGTTGTGAGTGAATGTGAAGATGTGATTGAAGCTGTGAGGTGAGGATGAAAGTTGTGAATATTTTCATGAAGTGAAGTGAATGGAAGAGTGAGGTGAATATAATGTGTGAATTCCAAATTCAAAATTGTGATCGAGTATTGGTGATGTTGGTGTTTTCTTTCCAAGAATGAGAGGTGAAATCAACTTGATATGTATAAGTATCCAACAGCCTTGATCTTTGTGTGCTGAATGTGTGTAAATAACATACGCAAATTCATGAGTGGATTGCAAATATAAGTGTTGTGCATATGTTGTGAAATGTACAATTTATGCTCAAAAGTTGAAATAAAATGCAAAAGGAATGTTGTGTGCAAATGTATGAAACATGAAATGAATGGTGTGAGTGTGTGTGAATGACCTCGCGGCATGATATGTGTGCATGTATGGTGCTAGTGTGTGCGAGAGTTGTGCGCTAGGATTGTGCTCTTGTGCGGTGAGCTTGTGCGAGGTGTGCGATTGAGGATGTGCGGCGAGGTGACCTCGCCGCACAATGTGTGTGCATGGTTCATGCGGCGAGGTGACCTCGCCGCATGAGCTGTGTGCGTGATAGTGTGCATATGTGCGCATGAGTGTAATGAGGTGTGTGCAGTGATGCGGTGAGAGTGTAGTGCTAGTGTGCGAGTGAGGTGAGTGCTTGCGTGGGAGAGTGATTTGTGGTGAGTGCTTAGTGCTTAGCCAGAAAAAGCATCCAACTTTCATGCAAGATTTGTATGGTCTAGACTCTGAATTGGACTTTTCAGTAAACATGAAAGTTGTAGAACGTCCTCTTGGCTTTCTATAGGTTCAATATTCAACCTCATTGGATACATGTAGCTCAAGATATACACAATTAAACAAACTATGGCAGAAAGATAGAACTCTATCAAATCCTAATCCAAACACAACAAAGATGCCCTCGTTTCTCATGTTTGCACACAGAATTTAGAGAAAGTTAAAACATGGAAATTAAAGCACAAACAAAGAGATTTCCAAAGCATCCAAGATCTCCTTATTTGGATTAGAATTGAAAGAGTTATGCATAAAACAAATTCAGCACTTATTATGCCACAAAACCCTAATTTGACCGAAAATGCACTTTTGGTTCCTTCATTTGTTTTTTTAGCATTTTTAACATCATTTACCATCATTTTGCTCTCTTTGTACCATTTCAACATCACCATCTAAGATATCACCTATATGCACAAAACAACCTAAATCACCACACAATTGCATCAAATACAAGACAAAAGCCAAGAGTTTTAGCATAAACTAGTTGGTATAAACCCAACTCATCAAATTCCCCCACACTTGAGCTTTTGCTTGTCCTCAAGCAAACTCACACTTTACAAACACTTAATACTAGACTTCATTCCTCTGTCAAATTTGTTCTCATCTGAGTTCATCAAAACAAATTTTTTCATGCATGAAATTCATATCTTGTCTTTAATCCCCACCTATCAAATTTCAGCACAAGTTATCAATCAAGGCACGATGAATAAAGACCAAAATGTCATGCGTGCAAGTGTGTGCTGAGGTACTCTGATTCATCCATTCTCTATGCATGCATTATTTCTTTTGTTCCAAAACTTTTCCCTCTCATACACAATCACAATGTCCACATTCAAGAACTCAAAATCACACAAGATCAATGGTGCACATTGGTGCTTTTCTAAATTGATTTCACATTTCACTTGTTTTTGCACTTTGATATTTTTGATTTGTTTTTCTCTACACACATTGGTGTGCTTGCCTTGGGTCTTATGGCTTCTTTTTCCGTTTAGCTGCCTGAGTTTTATGGCTATTTTTTCTCAATTATGCTTGCCAAGGGTATTTAGGCTTTTCATTCCCAATTGCCAAAGGCTTTTTCTCCATATCCTCTCTTGTGTAACTCAGATTTCTTAAATGTCTCTAAAAGATTATGCATGCTAGAGCATCCAAAACAACCGAGATAATGCACAACAATAAGAATGTATTGAATCATTTTCCTCCTATGTCCAAGAACAAAGTTGCATGGCATATCTATCTTACTTTAACATGATGCCTTGATTAACAAAATGCACTGATTTCATCAAGATTGGAATCAAAGATAACAAAACCATTTTCGCATGCAAGAAAAAAAATAAAGATGGATGAACTTCAAATTTTAAACAAGATTTCCAAAGGAGCCAAGCATAGTACAAAGTGTTCTACATTTCATTGCTCTCACTAACACCACCCTCTTTTCCTAATTTTGACACTTTCTAGCACACTCACACTCCTTAACACTTAGAATTTCAACCCACCAAAACAGCACCACAAACACCACAACTTTCCATGGTTAGGAGCATTTTGCCTAAGAAATGTCAACTACACAAAACTTGTGTTCAAACATCACTTATTCACTAAAAATTTCAAAACTTCCACAAAAATTAAAAACGTGCACAACAATAAAAACACCACATATAACTGGACATAATATGCTAACACTCAAAATTCATCACAAAACTTAGAAAATAGCATATTCTTCATCACATAGCACAAAAAACTTCACAAAAAATTTCATTAAAATTTCATCACTCATGCAAGACAAATAAGCATCTAAAGTCCAAGAGATACAAACCATAGCAAACATACACTCCCCCAAACTTAAAACATACATTATCCTCAATGTAAAGAAAAGATAGGTTTAGGAGCTCCCTGGTATTGATATTGTCATGAATTCCAATGTTTGCTTTGTAGAGATGTCTTGGTCCATCTTCCTCATATGAAAAATTCCATGCACACGGTAAAACAAAGCTTATTAGAACTCACTCACTCAAATACACAACATATTAATGCAAGGTAGACATGACATAGAGGAACATGCAAGCCCAGTGTCGCACCATGACTAAGAGTCATGATGGTGTAAAAATATGCAATTAATAACACTAAATGGCACATGGACAACTCATGCTTGAAATGTAACACAAAGTGATTGAATGCAATAGGGGAATGGCCCTTGACACCAGTCGGATGGGCCAATGTCCCCAAAACGCAAATCCTGATGCCTGGGCTGTTCGTATGTTGTGTACATATTATCATTAACATGATCTTCTGCTCTTGTGCATTGACGATAGTGCACACGTCTTTCATGTCTGTTCGGTGATCGTGAATCCTTTCGGCGAGATGAAACTGAGATATTATCACGACTTTGATCTCGATGTTGATATTGATTGTTCCTATTAACATGCTCTTCAGCTCTTATTCTGAGTTCCTTGGCTCTCAATCTGAGTTTATGCTCTTTCTGAAGTTGTTGTCGAAGGTCTCGTTCACGATTTAAATAATTTTCACAAATCGCTTGTTCTCGATCTTGCTGTCTGGCAGTGTGAGCTTCTTGTTCAGTTGGATTACCTGTAGCATGATTTGCTATCATAGCTTGAATTCGCTGTCCATTGTCGAGCAGAAACTTGAGCACATCTGGTGAATCCAAGTTAACAATGGGAATCGAACTTCCCTCTTGATTCTGAAGACCAGAACCTCGTCCGTCCTGATGAGGAGTTCTGGTAGGTGAATTTGCGGGTTCTTTCCGCAGAGGATTGTTCGTCTCCTGATGAACAAGATCAGGAGGATTTTCACCTGGCTGCTTGTCACGTTTGGATGATTGCAAACGATTAGTAGGCATATTGCTTTCTGCCCCACGGTGGGCACCAATTGATGAGTCTCAGAAAACTCACGTCGTCTTCAAGATCGTCTGGTCGTCTGAACACTCCGTACGTTCCGAAGACCTGCACAAAGTCCCCGGGATTGGTCCCAGGGAGTAAACTCTGATGCCTAAGTCAGTAACGAACCTTAAGCAAATATCGATCAGCAATTGAGAATACTTGAATCCAATCCCCTCCAAAAGTGATGGAGGGGAGGTATTTATATAATACATACCTGGGTTAGAGTTGTATTGAAACTCTAATAACATACTTTGAAGAAGGGTTTGTTGTAGTGTAAGAGTTGTAATAGAATTGTAACTCTTAGCACATTCGTGAAATAGAAATAATAGCTGAAAAGGAGTTGGACTCCTATGAACTAAACAGTACTTGTATTAGGAGTCCATTTCTGAGGTATTATACTTATAGTAAAATTCATCCCTCATCAGTAAGCATCAAGGTAAATTAGGTTTTAGTTATGGGATGGTAATCATATTATTGGATAATTGAGTAGATGTAGTATATGTGTTTTGGTGATTGAATTATTTTTTAACAAAGTGCCAATTTGGTCACTAAACTATCATAAATTATTAGTTTTGGTCACTGGACTATTTTTTTACACAAAATAGTCACTCAACTATTCGTTCTAACGAAAAAAGTCTTTCCATCTATTTACACTGTCTAACCTAACTGAAATACACTCAAGCGACCTGCACACGCTTATTTGTAAGATTAAATTTGTCTAACAATAATTTAGTTGGCATCTCTTACTCTAAACTCTAAATCAACTGGTCTACATCTTCACTCTCTATTTTGAAGCTGACAATGGTGAAGGAGTCCTAGTGCGGGATTCCGCTTGCAAGAGAGAGAAAATAAAAAGTAAAACCAATACGTGGAATAACAAAGAGTTGGTAGTTGTGGTGACAGATGCAATTTGACAATAGTAGTACCATGAGTTCCTTCTAGATCTCCACATAGATGTCAGATTCATCTCCAGAACGGGCCATCTCATTTAAGGAAAAATCTAAATTCTTTTGTGGCTGATGCACACTTGGTGAATGTTTAAGGATGTCCTCATTTGGTTTGGCCTGGTTGAAATATTGATGATTGATGCTCACCAAATTGATAAAGAACTCTAGATGATTGATGTTCACTAAATTGAAAAAGAATTGAGTTTGTAGTGGACCAAGAGATGGTTCCTAAATGAGGTCTATCTTTCTTTTCCTGTAGGAATACCTTTATAGGTGAAGAGTTTATTGCAGTTGGCGATTTTGGAAATAAAATTTTATTTACTCAAAAACTACATGGAGGACTTTGAGAAAACTTCTTGAGGCTATTGATGGAGTTTATGGTGGATGCACTTGGGTGATATTCCATAGCAGTGGCGAAACTAGAACGTATTTTGAGGAGGGGGGGGGGGGGGCTTAATTGTATTTAGAAAAAAAATTCTCACGGCTAAAGTATCAAATTAATAATCATAATAATAAAAATATAAATATATACACATACCAATAAAATAATTATTTGTTCACACTCGAGCTACTAGCACCGGACGTACAAATAAGAGGAGATAATTGTGTTCTACGAGTCTGCATCTGTTGAAAACGTTGCAAAATTTGTTCATTCTGGATTGTGGCAAAAATCTCCTTTTCGATGTAAACTATCAAACTGTCATTCATCCATTCATCCCCATTCTATTACGCAAACCAGTCTTGATAGTTTTCATGGCAGAGAAAATTCTTTCAACAGAAGCAGTTGCAACTGGTAAAACCAATGCTAACTTGATCAGACGATATACCAATGAAAAAACTACATTCTTTCCAGTTTGAACCATCTTTTTAGCGAGACTTCCCAAATCCTCAATCATAGAAAATTCAACTCTTACATTGTGAATGTAAGTCTTAAGTTACTCCTTAAGTACTATACGATCAGTCAATGAAAAGTCTTCCGGATAAAGTTCAGCAAGCCGGAGTAACTTACCAATGTCAAACTGAGAGAAGAGTCCTTTGGATCAAGGTAGCAATGCAAGTTAGTAACACCGTACTTGCTTCAGAAAAGCGATTATTCATCTCTTGCACCATCATATTAACAACCTAATATTGTAACAATAAAAAAGTAAATAAGAAAAATACTATTGAAGATAACACGATGAAATAAGAAATTTAAAGTAATACTTCACAAAAAAAATTTCAACACAAAAGTGATGAAAATTCGTAATCATTTGCACATTTCGCCTGCTACGACCAAGAGTTCTCATATTTTCTTCCATATTAGGCACTAGAATCATGTGGTTATCGCAAAATATATTGACTTCATTCAAAAGATTCTCCCATACCTCGTCTCTAAATTCTTGGAATCGAACTTTCATTGTCTTGATTAAACTGACAGCCAATACAATGTTTTGATCCTTTTGTTGTAAGGTAAGGGACAACGCATTTGTAATTCCCAGCAAATATTGAATCAAATGCATCACAAACACAAATTCATAACTCTCCATCTTATCAATCAAACTTATGGCCATACTGCTATTATTATCATTAGTACCATCATCATGCACAATTTCAAGTACATGTAATACAGAAATCCACATAAATATTAGACGAATAATAGTTATGTAATGTGATCCCCAACGAGTATCCTCAGGTCTCATTAAACTGGTTTCTTGATTTTTTTTCCTTTACCACTAACAATATCTCATTTCTCCAAACATTCTAAAAGTCTATCATGTTCAAGTTGTCTAAGTTTGTCTTTTCTTTTACATGAAGCACCAGTAACATTCACAATCATAGTAACATATTGGAAAAAATCACTAATACTTCTGTTACTCTTAGCAACTGCAACAACAACTAGCTGAAGTTGGTGAGAAAAAGAACATACCATGCAAATGAATTTTCTTTTAATATGAGAGCTTTTAATCCATTATATTCACCTCGCATATTTGAAGCCCCATCATATCCTTGACCTCTCAATCTCGATAAGGACAACTAATATTTTGCAAATAATTCATCAATAGCTTTCTTCAAAGAAATAGAGGAAGTGTCAGGCACATGAATAATAGTAAGAAAACATTAAATAACATGTCCATATTTGTTCACATATTTCAAAACCACTCCCATTTGCTCCTTGACTGAAATATCTCGAGATTCATCAACCATAAAAGAAAATATATGATCCCCTATATCATTAAGAATGACATTTGTGACTTCAATAGCACAAGCACTTCTTAGTTCCTTTTGAATTTTTGGAGACGTTATTTGATTGTTTCTAGGGGCATTCTCATTCATTGTCTTAGCAACCTCTTTACTTCGTTGGGTATACCACTCAATTAATTCAAGAAAGTTTCCCTTGTTTAAAGAACTCAAAGATTCATCATGTCCATGAAAAGGCAAACCCTGTTTTAAAAGAAAGTGCGTCACATTCAAAATCGCTGTTAAGCGGGTGCGATAGGCAATTTCTGTTTCACGTCCCTATGCTTATAACAAATGCGACACATTTTTTCTTTGATTTTGAAAAGCCTCGAGTTGTATTCTTGCATCATTGTGAGCAATAGCTATGTCACCAACATGTGTATTGAATATTTCTATTGCTTTTTTCCAATTATTTATCCCCGAATTAGTAAACGCCTCATCTCCAACTCGACATCCTCTATGTAAATTTTTAAAGAGATAGCACCAAAAACAAAAGGCTGCATCCTTTGATATGCTATACTCCAACCACGGAAATTTTTTAAACCAAGTAGCTTGGAAACTTCTGTGCTCTTTACCAAATTGTTTTCGGGGATAAATATGGCCAATTGGTTGACATGGCCCTCTTGTCAAATATTCTCTTCGAACACTGTCACTAATAAAAACATCAAATTCTATAATTGGTTTGCGTAAACCTGGATTACTAACAATATCATCTAGGTTGAATTCCACACGAGAATATTTTTCTCTACTATTTTTTTCATTAGAACTTTTAGAAGAATCAACACTCCACCTTAAAAATTTATCCATAACCTACCACAATTTATCAAAATTACCAAATTAAAAATTATAACAATATTAAAATAATTACACAAATAAATAATCACAATCCACAAAATTATAAAATATTTAATATATTTTAACACATTTATTAACTCACTATTCACTAACAAGTCTCTTATTTTTTTTGCAAGTAAATAATTATAATTTATACATTTAAAATTAATTAATCACAATTCACTAATAAACTATTAATAAATATTTAATTATAATAATCAATTATAATTCAAAAAAATATGCACAAATAAATTTAAATATTACCAAAACATAAAAATATAAAAAACTTACTTACACATATTACTAAAAACTTGCATAAAAAATTTAAATATTAATAAAAACTTAAATATTGGAAAATAAACAAAAAAATATGAAAAAATTACTGCAAAATATTACTAATTACTAAAAGTCTAAAAGCTAACATAAAAAAATATTAAATATAAGTAAAAACTTAAATATTATAAGTATAATATATATATATATATATAAATATATACTTAAAATACTTACCACAAATTTAAAGCCTTGGCAGCAAGAAGAAGGATTAAGGAAGCTCAGGAAGGCAGCACCAAAGTCCACGGACCACAGCCACAGATCCGTTCCAGAAGAAGCAGCAGCCAGCAAGCAAGAGTTTCTTTCAAAGTGGAATTAGCCAATTAGGTTTTGTCTGAACTCTGAAGAGAAGAGTGAAGAGTAGAGAAGAGTGAAGAGTCTGAATACTTTGAAAAGTTGAACACGATTAGTCATTAGAGATATTTATATTTGATTTTTTTTACACTTAATTAAAATGACGTCGTTTTACTTCAGTGTAAAAAAAATACTCTTCAGACCCATTCTTCTTCCACAGACCAGAGTGGCAGAGATGGGAGACCACAGTTGAAACTTCCACTTCTCCGGTGCCCTAGAAATTCTTCGACAGGGTGTGATAGGGGGTGGATTATATATACCACCCCCTTGCTCTCCAAAACGAAGGGGGACGGCAGCACCGGCTCGCCCCCTACATCCGTCACTGTTCCATAGTGATGATTACCAATGTCGTTTAGAGTTAAAATTTGTTGAATACTCAAATGCTAACTTCTGTTTCTTACTCTTGAGCAGCTAGCAAAGTGGGTATACCAATGGGCACTCACACAAAATATACTCAGGACTACCGAATATTTGGACATACCCTCGGTCACCCAAATTCAAGTCCCTACCCACTATAAGAAATTCTCTATAATTTTGAGGGCTATTATCTACCTTGCTAGACTTTTTGTTAATTGATAGATACAAAAGAAAGTTCAATTTTTAAGGTCTCTTGTCACTACTACAAAATGGCGAATTTAAACCGCCCCTTTTAGAGCGGTTAAAAATAACCCGCTCTAATTTATAAAAACGCGGTGGCATTATCGTAATATTAAACAAGAATTTGCACTTTTTCGGACTTTCTAGACCGGTTGCACTTGAACCGTGTTAGAAAAGTGAAAATTTTCATTTTCTAACACGGTTAAAAGTTTAACCGTTCTAGAAAACTGAAATTTTGGTTATTTAGTACGGTTAGCGTGTAACCGGTGAAATAAGTAGAGTAAAAGGGACCACTCATTTTCGCTTCTGCTCAAACTTCAGTATGTTTATCCTTCCGGCGAAGAACAACGAATTTTTTACAAAAAGCTACGGATGAACTCTTTTTGAAGGCCAAATCAGAACTGCAGCAAATTATAACAGCCATCTGAGGTAAGCCTGTTAGCCTGTTATATTGATCCATTGCATAATACAAATTTATTAATTATTACTGATTCTTTCCTTCATTGAATTTATGGTAGTAAATATTCATAACAAAGTCGATTTGCCCCAAATATTCAACAGGAATTGATGATGGAAGACGAAAAAACTTATTTCGAAGAAGTAAATATTATACAAGATTCTTTATCTCCAGAATCAATAGAAGCAAATGACCAACCAGATAACATCAATCTCCATATTGATGATGGACTTGAGTTGAATAAGATACACTTTGAGGAAGGAGAGCTAGATGCCGACCCAAAGATCCAAAAAGAGGTTGTAACTATGCTGAAGATTATGTATCCGAAATTTTTCTAATCTGAAAATGTGCTAATCATGTAGAAGTTTTATCAATTACCTTGTTTCTATGTTAGTTAATTCCTAGCATATCAATTACCTTGTTTCTAATCTGAACAATGTATTAGCCTTTATACGTCTATTAATATTGTGATCTTATCATCTTCTCTAAAATGTTTGACTGGTGAGTAGTATAGAATAAGACGAATGAGGCTAATTATTGTAAAAAAGTTACCGAAATTCTAACTGATCGATACATTAGGAAAACGGGTGCTTTCTAAAACGGTTACTTTATAACCGTGTTAGAAACTGCATAGGGCCGGTCGCATTTTTTCAATAAGAAATAGGCAAACGCAAACTTTCTAACACGGTTACACTATAACCGTGTTAGAAACTACAACATATATAATTTAAAACGGTTTATTTGAAACGGTTATTGATAACCCGTCTTACAAAAACTCTTGATGTCAGTTTCTAAAACGGTTAGGGAGACAACCGTTCTAGAAACTGATATCATCTCCTTTTTAAGAACGGTTTCTAACTAACCGTTTTAGAAAACGTACCCATAAAAACCTCACCCAGCATTTTCAGGTCCTTTAGAACAGATCTGGGTATCGATGTGCAACTCTGAAGAAGTAAAAACCGATCGACGGGCTTATGTAGAAAGATACAACTACTTGCATTAAGTTCTACCCAACTTTGAGAGGTTATATATTCTTTACATTCTTCGATATTGCTTCTCATTTGATAAACCGCATGTCGTCATGACTTTTGTATTTCAGACATTTTTTTGTGGGATTGAAAATTTCGTGTTGATTTGAATAATGATCGATATATGCTTCATAATGTGTTAATATTAATTTGATACATGCATGTAGTGATATATTTCCATAATAAATTGCACATGTATTCACTTATTTGACATAATGTTCTTATGAAGTATGCATTCTATTTGGTTGGGTTTCTTATTATAAATCATGTCTTTTTATAATTTACAGTTTACTAAAGTAATGGACCGCAAAGATATACTATTTGGTGATTGGACAACAGATGCTTTTGAACATGAGGTTGAGAAATTTATTGAATTTGTTTTTAAGGATGTTAAGTTCGTATATTGCCCGTGGAAAGATTGTAAAAATTTTGCCATATACGACAACCCTAATACGATACGGGACCATTTATATCGTAGAGGACTTGATCCTGGGTATAAAATTTGGAGATGGCACGGTGAGAGTGGAAGTTCATCAATTCAAGAAAATCATGAAGCACGTGATGATGAACCAATTAAGAAGGATCGATTGGATGACATGATGGATGATGTGGTCGGTAGTTTTGGTGATAAGCCCAAAGTGCTTGCTTCCCTATTAACTGATAGAGAAAAGCCTCTTTATCCTGTACAAAGTACACACGGTTGTCTTGAGTTTTGAAATTGTACCACCTGAAAGCGGCAAATGGGTGGACTGATACAAGTTTTACAGCTTTATTGAAGTTACTGAAGGACATATTACCGGATCGCATTTATGAGGCTAAAAAAATTATGTGTCCTTTGGGCATGGAGTATAAAAGGATACATGCTTGCCCAAATGATTGCATACTGTTCAGAAATGAGTACGAGAAACTACAGGTATGTCCTAAGTGTCAGACATCTCATTTCAAAAAAACTTTATCTTCTGTCGATGGTCATGCACTGAGGAAAGCTTCTCCAGCAAAAGTATTATGGTATCTCCCTATAATACCGCGATTTAAACGATTGTTTTCCAATTAAGAAGATGCTAAAAATTTGACGTGGTATGCAAATCGGATTATTCCCCTGGAAGACAAGATGATAAGGCATCCTGCTGACTCGGATCAGTGGAAAAAGATTGATTCAATGTATCCGTCATTAGGTAGAGAGACAAGAAATTTTAGACTGGGTTTGTGTACAGATGGGATGAATCCTTATGGCAATCTAAGCACCACACATAGCTCTTGGCCAGTGATGTTGGTTGTTTACAATCTACCTCCTTACTTGTGCATGAAACGCAAGTATATACTTATGTCATTAATGATTCCAGGTCCACGGCAGCCAGGAAATGACATAGATGTTTATTTGGCCCCATTAATTGATGATTTGAAAAGGTTGTGGGATGAAGGGGAGTTGATGTTTGATGCATATCGTCAGGAGTCATTCACTTTGCATGCCATGGTATTCTGTACTATAAATGATTTTCCTGCTTATGGTAATTTATCCGGATTTTCTGTCAAAGGACACAAAGCATGCCCTATATGTCAGGAGGGTACGGATTCCTGCCAGCTTGTGCATGGGAGCAAGACTGTGTATCTTGGGCATCGTACATTTCTTCCTGATTCTCATCCGTATCGCCGAATGAAAAGAGCTTTTAATGGGAAGCAAGATTTCAGGAACGCTCCATCTGCAGTGAGTGGTGAGACTATTTATTCTCGTGTTAAAGACATCATTGTAGAATTCGGCAAACAAACGAAGTCTCGTTTAGTGGATAAGAGTTGTTGAAAGAAAAAATCTATCTTTTTTGATCTTCCATATTGGGAGAAACTTGATGTTAGACACTGTCTCGATGTAATGCATATTGAGAAGAACATATGTGATAGTTTGTTGGGTACTCTATTGAACATACCTGGAAAAACAAAGGATGGTTATAAAGCGAGACTTGATTTAGTCGATATGGGCATACGGGCCTATCTAGCACCTCAGCTTCGAGGACATCGCACGTACCTACCCCCTGCATGTTATACGTTGTCACGTAAAGAGAAACAGAGTTTGTGTAAGAGTATTCATAGCACCAAAGTCCCATCTGGATATTCTTCAAATGTAAGCCGAACTGTTTCGATGAAAGAACTGAAATTTGTTGAATTGAAATCCCATGACTGTCATGTGTTGATGCAGCAGTTGTTACCTATAGCTATTCGAGCCATCTTGCCAAAACATGTTAGGTATGGTATAACCAGACTTTGTTTATATACCATTTTTGGTTGGTTATGTTGAAAATTCACATATTTGTTTGTTTTTTTTATTTACAACATGTCAGGATTACCATAACCAGACTTTGTTTCTTTTTCAATGCGATATGTAGCAAGATTGTTGATCGTGACAGACTTGATCAGTTACAAGATGAAATTGTCGTGGTTTTGTGTCAGCTTGAAATGTATTTTCCACCTACTTTTTTTGACATTATGGTGCACTTGGTGGTTCATTTGGTGAGAGAGATTAAGATATGTGGTCCTGTATATTTGCACTGGATGTATCCATTTGAGCGGTATATGAAAGCTTTCAAAGGTTATGTTAAAAATCGCTATTGTCCAGATGCTAGCATTGTTGAGAGATATATAGATGAGGAGGTTATTGAGTTTTGGACTGGGTATCTGTGTGACACCAATGCTATTGGAATACCTAAATCTCGACATGAAGGAATGATGAAAGGAAAGGGAAAATCGGTTGCCAAGTTGTGCACCCCCATGAATGATGAATTGCAAAATGCACACCTTTACATCATTCGCAACTCTGAAGAAGTAGTGCCATATGTGACGGCTCATATGAGTCAAATAAAAGAGTGTAATCGGAGATGGACTGACAAAGATGTGCTCAATGAACACAATCGGACCTTTGTCAACTGGTTCAGTAGTACTATTGCTGAGGGGGAAACAGTGTCAGAGATGTTGAGGTGGTTAGCATATAAGCCCAACCATGTTGTGTTATCATATTTGGGCTATGACATAAATGGATTTTCATTTGCTAACAAGAGTCAAGATGCTCATAGTACAAAGCAAAATAGTGGGGTTACATTAGTGTCTGAGGCATTACATGTGGCTAGTTCGAAGGATAAAAATCCAGTATATGCCAATATGTCCTATTATGGGGTGATAGAGGAGATATGGGAGCTTGACTATGTTAAATTCAAAGTACCCGTATTCAAGTGTAAGTAGGTTGAGAACAACAATGACATTCGAATTGATGAATTCGGATTTACGCTTCTTGACTTGAATCGAGAAGGTTTCAAGGGGGAACCATTCATACTTGCATCTCAGGCAAAACAGGTGTTTTATGTCACTGATCCTTGCGATAAAAAATGGTCCGTTGTTCTACAAGGAAAGAAACAAAACTTTGGGGTTGAGATTGATAATGATGTGAGTAATGAAGTGCCACCATTTTCCTTAGGTGTACCCACAGTTCGACCTGTTGAAGAGGATCGTAATATGGATGAATTTATTCTTCGTACTGACCATCTGGAAGGCATATGGGTTGACGATCCATTTTCTAAGAAAAGAAAGACAACTTCTTGAAATTTTTTGAATTATAATTTGGCTTGTTAGTAGTTACTCTTTTATGTGTGTATATTTCATAAATGGTCGCGGATATTGGATCTATTGAAATCGTCCGATTATTTCATTCAGTTGCTTGAAAATTATGAAGATATGTTCAAAAAAATTAATTTCCAAAACCCAATTATATATAATGAACTTTATGCAGTTCAGTTTTGAATATTTTTCTAATTTTCTCACTTCAAAGCAGGTGAATTACCACTAATTAATACACGTAATTGGGCAGTTATTTTTTCCCTTTCTAGAACGGGTGTTAATTAACCGTTCTAAAAAACTTAAATTTTTAATTATTTAGTACGGTTAGCGTGTAACCGTGTTAGAAAACTGAAATTTTTTCCCTTTCTAAAATGGGTGTCAATTAACCGTTCTAGAAAACTGAATTTTTTTACATATTTAGTACGGTCAGCGTGTAACCGAGTTAGAAAACTGAAATTTTTTTACCTTTCTAAAACGGGTGTCAATTAACCATTCTAGAAAACTGAATTTTTTTACATATTTAGTACGGTATGCGTGTAACCGTGTTAGAAAACTGAAATTTTTTTACCTTTCTAAAACGGGTGTCAATTAACCGTTCTAGAAAACTGAAATTTTTTTACTTATTTAGTACGGTTAGCGTATAACTGTATTAGAAAACTGAAATTGTTTCCCTATCTAGAACGGGTGTCAATTAACCATGTTAGATAAGTGACATTTTTTTCCTTTTCTAATACGGCTGTCGAATAACAGTTCTACCTTTTACATACAACCAACTCAAAAATATTTGAAACACTTCTCTGTTCTGATTTGGCGCAAAGAACATCACCGCCAATCACTTCAACTCAGCGCCGTTCGCCAGCCATCCCAACCTTTGCCGGTGCCGTCGTCGTCCCCATCGTCGCCTAAGTCTCTGTCGCCGCGTGACCGTGAGGATTTTGCCGCCTTTCGCGCCGTCGCCAATCCCCCGAGGTCACCAAAGAGATGTGAGTTCGGAATTTGGAAATACGGCATTAATTGGGGTCTTTTTCGATTATGTTGCTGTGGGATAGAAAATGTGTTTCAGTGTTTCAGTGTTTCGTTTAAGAACAACAAATTAGGGTTTGTGATAAAATGTTATTGTTAATGCTATTTTCAGAGATGGTGGTGTTTAGTACCAAATTTAAGATGGATGTTGTTTTTTGATGCAATTGCAATTGGTGTATTGTGATATATATGTAATGTAATGTAATGTATGCTGGCTGCCCCTGCCCTAATATTGGCTATACCATTTTCTAACAAAAATTGTTTGTTTGTTCGTTTGTGTGATGTTGTTTTGGGAAACACAAGATTAATTGTTTATGGAGATGTTATTTGTTTGTTTGTTCACTTATTTGGTTGTTTTTTGCATTTTATGACTGTTTGAAGACGTATGTAGATACATTACATCGAAACTTTTGTTATTTGGATGATTTTTGGAACGTCCAACTCTAGTAGTGCCATATGTTTTGGGTTGATTATGTCGACACTTCACTTATTTGGTTGTTTTTTGCATTTTAGGACTGTTTTAATTGGTATTTAGATACATTGCGTTGAAACTTGTGTTATTTGGATGATTTTTGGAACGTTCAACTATTTTAGGCATGTTTTGGGTTGATTATGTCGACACTTCACTTATTTGGTTGTTTTTTGCAATTTAGGACGGGTTTAAAACGTATTTAGATACATTACGTCGAAACTTGTGTTATTTGGATGATTTTTGGAACGTCCAACTGTTTGAGGCCAGTTTTGGGTTGATTATGTCGACACTTCACTTATTTGGTTGTTTTTTGCATTTTAGGACTGTTTTAATACGTATTTAGATACATTACGTCGAAACTTGTGTTATTTGGATGATTTTTGGAACGTTCAACTGTTTTAGGCATGTTTTGGGTTGATTATGTCGACACTTCACTTATTTGGTTGTTTTTTGCTTTTTAGGACTGTTTTAAGACGTATTTAGATACATTACGTCGAAACTTGTGTTATTTGGATGATTTTTGGAACGTTCAACTGTTTGAGGCCAGTTTTGGGTTGATTATGTCGACACTTCACTTATTTGGTTGTTTTTTGCTTTTTAGGACTGTTTTAAGACGTATTTAGATACATTACGTCGAAACTTGTGTTATTTGGATGATTTTTGGAACGTTCAACTGTTTTAGGCCTGTTTTGGGTTGATTATGTCGACACTTCACTTATTTGGTTGTTTTTTGCATTTTAGGACTGTTTTAAGCCTGTTTTGGGTTCATTACGGCGACACTTCACTTATTTCGTTGTTGTTTGCATTTTAGGACTGTTTTAGGACTTCCTCATGTCGATTAAGTGTAAACTTGGGTTATTTGGTTGGTTGTACGAAATATCCAAGTGTTTTATGTTGAAATTAACTAACAACTTTTGGCTGTTCCGAAAACATTACAGTGTAATTTATTCAATGGGACCCAAAAAGCGCTCACGCACTCAGTCCAGAAATGATGAACCACAACAAGAAGATGGTAGGAAAGGGACAATTTGCAAAGAACTGTTGAACATGAGGGCCACGGGGAAAAAAGTACGGATCGAATTTGATAACTACGGCGAACCCTTGAGATCAAGAGCGCGAACCCAATGGATTAGCTTCATTGGATTGATGGCACGAAGTAAAGTAGATATTGTCAAATTCGAAGACTGGCCATCTGTTGAACAGCAGATAAAGGATAACATATGGGAAGAACTTGTGGTAAATGTTTTAGATTTTATTGCCTAAGTTAGAATTGGTTGTTTCAATAAAATAGGTTTTAATTGTTTTGTAGTTATATTTATATTAAGAATGTTATATCGTATTTGGTGTAGGCCACATTTGAATTTCAGCCCACAGAGGAACTAAAAAGAAAGTGGTTATCAGCTGCGGGAGAACGTTGGAGGTCTTGGAAATCGAGCCTAAATCGATACATTTCTGGTTCGAAAAAGGGAAAAGACCCATGTGTAGATTACAAGTTTCTCAATAAGGATTCATGGAATTTATTCTGTACTACTCGATCCACTAAAGAATGGCAGGTAATGGAATTCTGTTTTATTTTCATATATTGTTAATTCAATCTTTAACAAATACACACTTACAATTTTGGTTGCTTTGTTTTTTCAAATAGGTGCGGCGCAGTGCTAGTTTAGAGAGCTCCAATCAGAACAAACTCCGCCACACAATGTCTCGTGGTGGATATTCTTTACTTGCCCACAGATTAAATGCTGAGAAATGGGAGAAGAAAATACAGATGAATATTGAGAAAGGTATGGCCGAGGAGGAGGCACGCGCGACAACTTCACCACCTTCAACAATTCCCCGCCATGTGCTATTTAAAGAAGGGCACAAAAAGAAGAGTGGTGAATACTCAACAGACGAGGCCAGAAATGTTAGCAGTGTTATTGTAAGTATAATTCACCAATTTCCACATTGAACTATATAGTTTTATGTAGTTTATAAAATGTCATTACAAACTGAGGAATGTTATTGCGAGTATATTTAGGATGATTTGACGCTGCGCGAAAGTCAAGGAGAGACAGTTGCGTCAAGAAACGAAGACATTCTTGTTGTAGCGACGGGGAAAAAGGATCACCCCGGCCGTATTAGAGGTGTTGGTGGTCGGAAGCGAGTGCAAGAAGTCTTTGGATCCCCGGCCTCTACCAATACTGAGATCAAAAATCCGTCAGCGGAGCTATTGGAATGCAAGGAGGAGCTCCGATTTTGGGCAGACGCGGTCAAAGAAATATTTCAGGCAATGGGTAAGCCAGTTCCAGTTTATAAAAATGGACGGTCTAAGGCTGACACGAGCGATACGAGCCACACAGTTGAATCAGCCATGAACCTGAACGCCAAAAAGGATCCGACGCCTGTGACAGTGGGAGATGAATTCTTGATAGAGCAAGTAGTGAGTTGTTCCAGTTCGTGCAATCCAGATTCACTCGGAGATTTTCAGGTAATGTATTCCTTTTTTTTTATACACGTGGCTTTAAGAATTATTTTATCCATGTATAATTTATGTTATTATTGAATTTTATCGTAGGACGGAGCTGAAGTTCGACTGTTTGTTAACAATGAACTTAAAGAGAGGTGTTTTGTGGCCACCGGCAGAGCGTATACTTTATCACTTCATCATGGAAAAGAGGTAACGGCTGATAAAGTGAGAGTCACCATATTGACCTCGCATGTTGCCAATGCTTTGGTACCATTTCCGGACGATGAGGCCACGACAGTGGGGGGAGCAGTCGGATAGATTTTGCTATGGCCTAGATCACTAGTTGAGCTTAGTTCAGGGCTACACATTCAGGTTTTAATAAGATTCATAATAGTATTTAATACCTTACAACTGTCAATCTTTCTAATTACACTACAATTTTTTCGCAGGTGCCGAAGAAAGGGAGGAAAGGTTATACTCCCAAAAAGGCAAAGCAAACCCCTAAGCCCCGAACTTCGAAAGATGCCCACACAGAAGAAAAACAAGATGCAATTTCAAAATTGAAGGGCTCTTTACGACAGTTATATGACCTGGTACAAAACCATGATAATGACATTGTTTACACAATACAGATGATACCAGAAATTGTGGGCCATGCATATGATCTATATATATCAAAGGAGAGCCTAAACGAATTTTTTAGGTTCGACAAGGTCACAAGTAATTGCATGCAAGTGTTCATTAAGTAAGTTAGAATTTATTGCAATACTTTACATATATATATTTTGCAATTTCCATTTTGTTTACACACTCTACAGATTAATGAACTTGACTGTTATGTTTGTTTAATGTATTGTGTATGGGGCACTTTATACATTGGCTAATGAACTGGGTCAGACTGAAGTAGGGTTCATATCCCCAGACCATATAGTCAAACTTGGGAATAATGACACGGATAGGGCACAATATATGGCATGAGCCATGAAGAATAGCAAGAACAGCATCTACCTTGCGCCATATTTTCTAAGGTAATTCAACTTATGGCGAATTAATTTACTGTCAATCTTATAATGAATTTAATAATTGATATATATGTTGCATTTTCTTAAACAATGATCACTGGATGTTAATGGCCATAATGCCACGGGATATGTCTGTTTATTGGTTTGATCCTGTACATTCGGAACCCCGAGACGATGCTAAGTTATTAATGAACACGTAGGTTATATTTGTGATTAACTTTTTAAAATATTATAATATGACACGCATTATTACTTGTTCATACACGTGGAGAGTTGATGCCGTTTTTTGCTTCTTTTTCGTTTTGCAGCTTTGCGAGGTTATATCATTCTATGTGTGAAGAAAGCTCAACCACAGAAACAGAAATTAATTGGATAGAGCTTAAAGTAAACTTCTATTATTTTGTCAACTTGTTATATATTCGTAAGAAAATTTATTATCTGAAAAAATGATTTTTTTTTGTTTGTAACACAAGAGGCAAAGGGGAGATTGGGAGTGTGGATATTATGTCATGTGCTATATGCGAATGATCGCACTCTATCCAGGCATAGATCACTTGAGTCTCACCATGGTATTCGGCTTGTTTTTCAATTTCATTATTAATGGTTGCATGTGTTATTATAATTTTCTTAATATCTCAATCAACTACAATGAACTACTATTTTTTTAATGTTTTAGCTCTTCAAGAAGGACGCGAAACCATTTCCAGACAAAGATTTGGAGGAGGTTCGAGAAATATGGGGCAAGTTTGCAATGAAAAGTGAGCTCAAAGCATTCGCAATTGAATAGATTTCACTACTACAAGTTTGATAGAACATACTTGCAATTATGTACTGTTTTTCATTCATTACTATATATGATAGTATTTTTTCTGTAGATAATAGTATATTTGTTGTATATATATAGTTTATTTCTTGTATGTACGGCAATTGTTTTTTCAATTTGAAATGGATGTGTTATTCATATGTATGCTGTGTTGCGAACTTTAAGGAGCAGTCAATTATAAGAAATAGTTCAAATAATATATATTTGATGTGTTATTCAGGGACAGTGTTAAAAAACTGCAACCGTGTTAAAAAACATATTTTTAAGAACGGTTTATAAACCGCGTTAGAAAACAAACTTTTAAGAACGGTTCATGAACCGTGTTAGAAAACACACTTTTAAGAACGGTTTATAAACCGCGTTAGAAAACAGACTTTTAAGAACGGTTCATAAACCGCGTTAGAAAATAGACTTTTAAGAACGGTTCATCAACCGTGGTAGAAAACAGACGTATAAGATTGGTTCATCAACCGTGTTAAAAATGATTTTAAAGACGGTTAACTTAAAATATCTAGAACGGTTATAAACCGTTGTGAAAAAATACTATTAAGAACGGTTTCTTAACCGTTTTAAAAAATGTAGGACTTTCTAGAACGCCCATATCTAAGACAGTTAGAAAAATCAAAAACCCGTTTTAAATAATTCATAATAACCGTTTTAGAAAGTGATTTTTGTAGTAGTGTGTGCCGTTGGAAGGAGATTAGATCCTCTGGCCAACATTATCTCTATCCTATTTTGTTTAACCTCAAAACAATGTAGTTTAACTAAAACTAAGGGACTAAAACATAAATATCACTAAAATCACTTTACAATTATTAGACCCTAACCAAGGAATGAGTGAACCCGTAGTTTAATCTTATACATGATAAGATAGAGATAATCTTAAATAGAATATCCCAACTCCATTGGAAGGTGGACGAGTACCTAAAGGAGTAAGTTTGGAGTTAATGATGGCGATGAGAGAGAGAGAGAGAGGAGGTAGTTTAAGGTGAGATAGACAGATAAAATTGTTATTGTACCATTTTATCCCTACAAATACGCATGTGCAAGTCATTAGGCATATTTTCATTAGTTCAGACAGCTTAAATAGATGGAAGGATTTTTTTTACCAAGAAAAATAATTGAGTGACCGTTTTGGCTGGAAAAAAATAGTTCAATGACTACAATCTATAATTCATGTTAGTTTAGTGACCAAATTTGCACTTTGTTCTTGTGATAAAGATTTAGTAACTTTTACTGCTAAAATGTGACTTGGGATCTGCTGTCCAAGATTATCTTGTCTTATCATGTCTAAGATTAAAATTATGTTGTAGAGTTTACTCATTTCTTGGTTAGGGTCTATTAATTGTAAAGTGGTTTTAATTTTTACTTTTAGTAAAACTACGTCGTATTGAACATTAGACATGATAAGATTTGATTACCTTGGACAGCAGATCCGGTCTCTTGAAATGTGGTGTCCCTAGAGATTGAATAAATATAGATAGAACTCATTAAAATATTTGCTATTTAGGATGTCTCTGTATAGGAGTGTTGCTCTTTTATAACTTTTTCTTTTTCAATAATTTAATAATCAAATCTTTATAAATTTGCATAAAAAAGAAATATATTCAAATTGACATTCTTTCTAACTAAATTTCATTTCAATTATCTTCTTCCGTTTTTCAGATAATAGCGTTAATTATTTTTTCCTTTTAATAAAACTTTAGGTTTTTTTTTTATTTTCTTTAAAAGTTTGGGTTATCAAGAAGTCACATAAATGCGATTTCCTACCCTATGAATGAAATAATTTGATATGTTAGGATTCATTTGATAAAATTGAAAATTGGCTATAATTCGAATCTAGAATTTGAAAACTATAAATTGCTAAATTTATTAGTAATAACAATTAGAAAATCTTACTAAGTTTAATTTAATATATGAAATTTGAACATGTATCACAAAGTGTAAATATATATATAATATAAATATTTAGTGTATGAAAATATTTATAATATGCATAAATATATAATATTAATTGCATCTAGCACCCTTGAGGTTGAAAATTTTGAACGAACTCTATAGATTTAAAAAATTACCGTTAGCCCCAAAATCAAACGTATGTTAATCTTGACTACTAAAAAAACAAAATAGCCATTTCATTATTATTCAACAGATGTCTAACTTTAATTGAACCCTGTAATTTTATAAAATTACAATCAAACCGCTAGGCCATATTCAATCATAATTTGGAGGGTTCTTCACGGTTGACTATGGCAGCAACTAGGAGAAATTTATGAGAATTCTATTTAATACTCTTTAATCATATATAAATTTTCTTATATGAAATTATGGTGAATCAATATAACTTTTTCACTATGTTTTAAAAAATTTGGGCATTCAATTCATGTGTTTTCCTCTAGATACCCATATGATTTTATAGTGAATTTGACATGTGTGTTGATTAAAAAATTGAAGCTTTCGATTCATGTGTTTTTTTTGAAATATATGCAAATTGTTTACAAATAAGGTATTTACATGAATTCCTTGTGAATTTGTCAAATTATTAAATTCTAATCTTGTAAACAAGGTGTGTAAGCGTGACAATAGCAAGGGTGATGGAGAGGAGTTCACGAAAAACCCAGATTTATTAGCAAGAATTTCTTTAACAGGGAAGATTTTTCAGAAAAAAACAACTAATGAGTTTTTACCTTTTCTATTAGTTTTTGACACCCTAACTAGAGTTTAGAAATTGTTCTTGATTTTTGGTAGTTATGTTAGTTGGGTTGACTTTGGCGATAAATTAATGTGGCTAAATGATAACTTGGTGATGATCATGGAGTTGTTAAGGAAAGAAGTTACTTTCAAATATTTACTAGCATTATTCTAATGGTAAGCATTATTAACGTAATTTTTTAAAATCACAAGATTTGTTATGTATTTTTATTCAAGCTCCAAGGTGATGGATGTAATTAACTTAAAAATATATAGTATACAGAAGAAAAAAAATATGTAAACATGTATTTGTATATGTATTTATATATGTATTATGTAAAAATAGAGTAATAATAGTGAGTATGATAATTTTTACCCAACTTGGGATTTTCAGTGATATAGAGTTTTAGTTACCATGAAATAGTACTTGAAAACTAATTAATATCGAGCTCTACTCAACATAAAATAGGCGAGTATTTGCATGATAAATAGGTAAGTGAGCAGCATAAAATATAACATAATAAAAAAGGATTCTAAAATTCACTAACAGCATAATCCTTCATTTTCTCCATTCCTTTCTTTATAACTCTAAGTTCAAATTTTAATACATTCTTCATAGGTGAAATTAAAGAACCTAAATTTCCCAATATTAATATAGTCTTCATAGGTGAAATAAAAGGACCTAAAATTCCCAATGTTAATTTATTCTAATTAATTACATATACATTATTACATTTTTGTAGGATATTATTATAGTGGGAAAATTGTAAAAGTTATCCTTCACATAAATTTGGAAAAAAAATTTATCACTTATATTTAAAATTATGCAATTTTGTTACTCGCATTAAAAAATTGTGCTAAATTTATCATTCTATCTCATTTTGTCTGATTTTTTAACGAAAAGTATGTAAATATATATAGTCTAATGATGACACAGTATATTTTTTGTTACAAAATAGATAAAGTTAGATAAAATGACTAGCCTAATCTGTATTTTTAGTGTGAGTGATAAAATTGCATTATGTTAACGGTGTAAAGTTTATCAGGATGATCTTGATAAAACTTTTTCAGACACCAATCATTGAATGCTAAGTAAACCTTTTTTTTAATGTTTCGTCATAATAATAATACATCCCCACTTATAAGATAAATGTCTTTATATCTCCTTCATGATTGGATTTAAGATTATGTTATTTTTATTATGTCTATCACGAAAATTAAATCTACAATTATTATACCCTAACCCAAATGTGAGTGAATCCTACGACATGGTTTTAGTATTGATTTTTTGTCTTTATCTTGTTTATCAATAAAATTCAATTTATAATTATTAAGTTCTAACTCAAATGTGAGTGAACCTTACGACATGATTTTAATTTTGATTTTAATGAAACGGTATTGTTTTGACTATTGGACAATAGATAGAATAAGTAGGGTGTATCATTACTCTGGTGAAACATTAAAAAATGCTTATGTAGTACTAAATGATTGGTGTTTGACAAAGAGCTTATCAGGATGATGCTAATAAACTTTGAACTATTACTTTAAATGTGAGTGATAAAAAAATTGAAAAAATATAAAGGATGGTTTTTAAAATTTTTTTTCCCTATTATAGATGAAGAAGAGATAGAATTTACATGGATGGCATAAGTAGACATGGCCACGGTTATAGTTTTAATCGTAACCAGCCCTTGTTGGGACTAAATCATAAACCAAAACCGACCCAAATGGGTCGGTTAGATTCACCTTTTCTAAAAACGTGAACCAACGGTTCAAAACTACCCTTTTTTTAAAAAAAAAATAAAAATATCAATCCAACGACTAGAATTTTCTAGCCACTGGGCAATCTAACAGTTGGAACTAGAGGTTTAACCAGTAGTTCCAACTAAAAAAAATAGCCAGATAGCTATTGCATCCAACGACCATTTGGATTATGTGGTTGTTGGCCATCTAACGGCCATAATTGAAAGCCAATAGTTTTGCCCTTTTTTTTGTTTTTTCTTCTACAAATATTGAAATCCTCCCAAACTAATTTTCAACACAATTCTCTATCAATTCTTTCTGTTAGCCCTATATGCAACCTAAGAGGGGGGGGAGGGGGGTTGAATTAGGTTATCCAATTAAAATCTTATTCAAAAACTTTTTTTTTCAAATTAATGTCTTTTTAGTGAAATTCAATAACAATTGAATTCACCAAGTCCAAATCACAATCAAACAATTCAATTTACGATAGTGGAAATCAAATATGCACAATTATCAATTTCCAACTGCACAAGATAAATATTCAATTCACAATGATCATATGAACAATAAGCAATTAGGGAAATAAATCAAAGCATAAAATAGGCACAAGATTTATAGTGGTTCAAATCTCCCCTTGGAGCACTCTACATCCACTAACTAAACCCTCAAACTTAGGATTTCAATAATCCACTAAACAATTATCTATTCATCAAAGGTGAGATCCAAACCATTACAAACCTTTTAGGTTAACCAATCTTATTAGCAACTAATGCTATAAGAATTGGTTTTACTCTCCCTCTTGGAGAAACCTTTTCAATTTATCAAAGTGTAGAAATATTACAACCCTTGAAATCCCTCTTAATAGGGTGAATGATACAATTGAAAGCTCTAACTAAACTTCCTCTCAATGAATGATTTTACAAGAAGGAATGTATTAGCTCAAGAAGATGAATACAATTTAAAGCTCTAGATTTTTTATCCTTTGGTTTGATTTTTCACAACTATTTTCTTTTTCTTTTGAAGAGTATTTGTTAGACAAAAAATAGCTCAAGAATCATTAGAATTGTGTTATGAAAGCTCAATGTATTTATATAAAAGATTTGTGAGGTAAAATGGACAAGAAAATCATTTTTCAGAAAACTAGCCATTACTCACAAATCTGGGGAATTCGGACGTCCGAAAGTTTAAGAGGTCGTCTGAATGTAATGGTCGAATTCAAGGAGGTCGTCCGAATGTATTTTCCAGAGATTTTTACAAAATCTTTGAAATTCAAGTTCTGACGTCCGAAAAGTTTTGAGGTCGTCCGAATGTATACTTAAAATCCAAGTTCGGACGACTGAATTCAAGAAGGTCGTCCGAATGTATATTTTTCTCAATTTTTCTGATTTTTCATTTTTTGAATAATTTGAGAAAAATGAAAAATAACTTTTGTAAAACACATTTTCAACTTTCATTTTGATTTGTTTTACTTGAACATCTAAATGATTCAATCAAGTTAGAGCCAATGTACAGCTAGGGTTGGGGTTGGGGAATCTACCCTAATTTACCTAGTTTCTATTTCTTCAATATCTTCAATACTTTAAACTTCACCTTTTCTAATTTGCATACCTATAATATCAAGAAGCTTATTGAAATATTAGTATAAATAATTGTTTGTTAATTATCAAAACACAAAGTAGATTTAAGACACTAGGTCTTTCAATCTCCCCCTTTTTGATGATGACAAACAATTATGTGAGGAGATAAATAAAAGGATAGAACGCAATTCATATGTTACATAACATGACAAATGCTCCCCCTAAACATGTGATATTTTTCTCCACCCCCTCCCCCCCTCCTTTTCATCAACTGTTGCTCACCCTGTGTTATTTTTTCATTCAAAATATTCTTCTTTTTCTTTATATTGTTGTTTCTCATTCTTATATGACAATTCACATAAACACATAATTTCACACATAATTTATAATTTCTCCCCGTTTTTCATCAACCAAAAACATACAAGCATTATGAGTATGAGAGAAATTTACACATGTAAGTTCACCAAAAACAAATAAGAGCTTGTCCATCAATGTGGCTCCAAATTTGTCAATCAATCATGATACCATTTTGTTGAATTGATGCCACTAATTAAAATGATACCACATATCGTACTAATGCTCTTATGCCAACTAGTCATTTAGCATTCAATTTTGACATAAAATAAGTTATACTCTTAAACCAAGGTTTGCTAAATGATTTTCTTTTTCTTTCAAGGGCTTACCTTTCACTCCTTGCAATCTTATGGGTGGTTAGGTTTCAAAACTTCATTCAAATTTCAAAAATTGGCCAAGTGTATAATTTTAGAAAACAATTGGCATGGTTTCCTTTGTTTTTGGACCATTTCCCATATGCCAATAACCCAATTATTTACACAAGACACAATTTCAAAATATTAACATATAGTGATCCTACATATAAGCACACATCAATGATTGATTACTTTAATTATTTTTCAACAAAATAAATTCAAGGAGAACATTCATGGTTTTTTAAATGATTACTTACATAGATTGAGCCAAGGTAAAGTACTCTTAGAAGAGACACTTTAACCTAGTTGTTACACCATTGTTAAACTTAGTTGTCAAGCAAATTTCCAATCATTTTATGAGTCTTCCCCTAAGCACATGCACTTCATATTTTATTTACATCACATTTAAGCTTAGGTACTTCTATAATTTTCTTTTTCACCCATTTCATTGTGCCATTTTTTTCTCATATTCTAGCAAAGCAATATTTGGATACATGCCCTTTCTTACAACAATAAGTACATATCAAATTATATTGAAAAGAGAAAGAATGCATAAGAAAAGTGCCACTCTTAGCCGTATCAAATCTAGAATGTGCATTGTGCACACCATTGTCATGTTTTCTTCCAACTTGGTGCTTGTGTGATTTATGCATTTCAAATCCATAATTATGATAGTGTGAATTATTTTTAGAGTTTTGCACTCCACTATCATAATGGTGATGATTTGAGCTATGATTAGCTCTAACAAACCTAGGGGTTGAGTTTTGTGCACCTTAACCATGTGCATATCCTAATCCATATCTATTATTCCCTAACCTTTGACTTCCTAAGAATTTCTCTAAATTTTCTTTTCCTTGAGTGGACTTAGATAAGCAAACGCTAAGATCCTCAATTCTTTTCTTCTAGTCTACATGTTCTTTCTTTACCTCATCATATTTCTTAACCTCTTCCTTGACTGTAATATTTTCCAAGGTTAGCCTTTCATTTTCAATCTTCAATTGATCATTTTCATTCACTAACCTATCACATTTTATGATCAAATATTGATTGCAATTTGTAGATTTCTCTAGTTTTGCCTTAAACCACTTGTTTAGGCTTTGGCTCTTTTTCAATTCATCAAGTAGTCTAACTACATACAATTCTAGTCTATCATCATGATCATCATAACAATCATTATCATAATCATCATTGTTGCAAGAGGATCTTACCTCATGGTTTTCAAATCTCATGAAACACATGTAAGAAGCTTCCTCCTCTTCATCACTTTCATCATAGTAAGCTTCCTCCTCTTCCTCCTCTTCATCATAGTGAGCTTTAAGAGTGATTCATAGTGAGCTTCCTCCTCTTCTTCCTCTTCATCATAGTGAGCTTTAAGAGTGATTCTCTTTTTCGCCTTTAGCTTTTCTTCCTTGATGATAGCAATCCATCCATGTCCATGCCAAAGCCGACTTCAAGTGTTCATCCATTGACAAATCTTGATGGTCCAATGACAAGATCAAGGAGCAAGAAGATGAAGGAGGCGTTGCAAGCATTATTGATAACTCATTGTGACGAATTGGACATCTTTGAAGAGAATCATGATCCGGTCCAAGCATCTTCCTCCAATGGAGTTTTATGGAATATCTATTCAATCACAATCCATGAAGAGATGGATCAATCACAATGAAGTTCAAAGAAGGCGTACTTGGGCTTTGCTTAATGGATCACGTCTTTGTGATTAATGAAATTAGGGTTTTTATTTAATGTAATTTTAAGCCCAAAGTGACGTTTTTATTTATTAATAAATGGGCTTGGAATTTCGGTCATTAATAATTTTACTTGGCCCAATTATCTTGCATGATAATGGCAAGTAAAAGTTTAGGAAACTTAAGAAGTCAAATTGGCTTTTGCTTCTTAAGAGTTTGTTAGGAAAGTTAGTTATCAAAGGAAGTCAAAACGTGTTTGGCCACCTTGATAAAAACGTGTGTTACAATCCTTTTTGGAAAAGGATTAGTTGGTTAGTTGTTAGTTTCCAATTCCAATATGGAAAGTTAGATAGCTTAGAATTCAAGTTGGAATTGAGTTAAGCTAGGGTTTACAATGCTTGGCCGATTTTGCCTCTATAAAAAGGCCACCATTGTAACGATTTTTATAGGTTGAAATTTGATAAAAGTTTTGCTTTGCTAAAGAATTTTGCAGCCTTGAAAAGTTGTAAAGACGTGAATTAACTCTTCTAAGTTTAGTTGAGTTTTCATAAGAACCGTGAACCTAGAAGCTAAGACTTTTAGGTGAACTTACAAGTTCTTGATTCAAAGAACATGCCAAACTGATTTGTTTAGCTTATGAATTTTCATAGGTGATCCGAATCTCTTTGATTCATACGTGGGGGTTTGATTGCTTCATATCAAATCTTTTCGTATCAATATCTTTTACTTTCTTTGTTTGTTAATTCCGCACCTTGTTGGTTCTTGTTCTTGTTCGTGATAATTTGTTAAGCAACGGTCCAAAGGAGGTGGTTTCGAGTGGTCCAAGGTGCTGCATCTTGATCATTCATATCAATTGGTATCAAATCTCAAGGTTGTCTTCCAAATTCAGGTTTAAATCTCAGTTTTGAGTCTTCATTGTTTCTCGGTTTTTGTCTTGCTGTTTTGCTTCGTTTTGTGTTGCTGTTTTTGGCGTCTTTTGTTGCTGTTTATTGAGTCAATTTTCTGCAGTAAATTGTGTCTTAGATCTGCTCTTAATTCAGTCCTAAAGTCGTCAAAATTCTGTCCAAAAATCGCATAAAAATTCTTGTTGAAATCTGCCCAAAATCGCTAGTTTGTTTGCTCTCGGATTTGCGAAATTTTTGTGTTGATTTCTTGCTGTTTTCTTGACGTTTTGTTGCTGTTTTCTTGGAGTCTATATTCTGCACTTTTATTGTCTTCATAGTGTTGAATTCCATTGGTTTTCATTGCTGTCCACACGTCATACTTGTTAGGGTTTTTGAAGTCAAGAATTAAGGTTTCTTACAAACCCTAGTTTTGGTCAAGATTGCATAACTTTCTTGTTTCTTATCCAATTCTTGACCTTTCTTTTGTGTTAGTTTCTTTGTTTCATTCTTGCCATAGTGTGTTTCGATCAAACTTTTATCACACTTGAAAAAGATAAGTTCTTGAACACTTTCTTGAACTTCTTGATTTTCTTGAAAATCCAAAAGTGTCAAAATTTGAATCTAAAGCTATATTCTTGATCTTCTTGATAAATCTTGAATATTTTGTGAAAGTGGCACATGCAAATTCATAATTCTTGGTGAAATATTAAAGTTTGAAAATTTTAAGGTTTTTAAGGTTAAGACAAAAGACACAACATCCTAAACCCTAATCATAGGTTGTTGCCTCAAACCTTAAACCTAAGTACTTGTCCTAGGTTTTTGTCTTAAAACCTTAAACCTAGTATTGTCCTAGGTTCTTGTCCAACCTTAATTGTTTTTGTTTGTCCAAGGTTTGTGTCCAAACCTTAAAAAAGTTTGTTTTGTCCTAGGTTGTTGTCCGAACAAAAAACAAAAAAAAAAAAAAAGAGGCCGAATTTAAAAAAAAAAAAAGGCCCAACTCAAAAAAAAAAAAGAGGCCGAACTATATTAAAAAAAAAGGGGCCCAATACAATATATATATATATATATATATATATATATATATTCGGACTTTATTTATTTATTATTATTTTTTATTTAATTTTTTTTTTTGAAGAACACATTGTTCTTAAGTTGTTTCTTGAAAACCACCTTGGATTAAAAGTGCCATAACTTTCTCAATACAACTCGGAATTAAGTGATTCAAATTGCGTTTTCTTCGTCTTGAAGTATACTTTCTGTTTCTCTTAGTTTCTGAAGTTAAATCAAGTTATACCCATACGTGATATTAAATACTCTTGACGTGATTTTTATTGAACTTCTTTGGTTTTCACTTGTGAAAATTTGTGGTGGAATTAATTGGTTGAGTCTTGTTATTACAATCATTGAACCAGTAAGTTCCATAGTTTGAGAGTATTAGTATAGGGTATACACGAGAAAAGCTTTTATATTAAGAGAGGAGAGTACCTACTACCCCATATTGTGAGAACCCGTGAGATATATTTCTATATATTTCTTGTGTTTTTACTAACTTGCAGGTACAAATGGAGGGTGAGGAATCTAAATCACCAAAGGTAGTGGACCAAAAGTTCACTAATGATGTCCTCTTTGACATGATCCGAAAACTCACACTCAAAGTTGATAGTTTGTCTTCACCACCACCCAAGGGTTCTAAATCCCGAAGAGTTGAGTTTGAATCCGACAATGACTCTAGTCATGATGAGGAGGATGAAGTGGAGGACACGAGTTCTTCTAAGAAAGGTGACAAATCTAAGATTTCAATTGATTCTTTAAAGCTAACTATCCCTACTTTCCATGGTAAAGCAGATCTCGAGGCTTATTTTGATTGGAAGCTTGAGCACTTCTTTGAAGGCCATGAATACCCCGAAAAGGAAAAGTATCGAATTGCTTTTGTGCACTTTAAGGATTATGCTAGTTTATGGTGGGATGAAGTTATGAGGTCTAGACGTCAAGATGGTGAAAGGCCAATCAAGACATGGAGCCAAATGAAAATACTTATGAGGAAAAAGTATGTCCCTTCTCATTACAACCGTGAGTTGAACAGAAAATTGCACTCACTTGTGCAAGGTAATAAATCGGTTGAGGAGTATTATCATGAGATGGAAGCTTTGATGATCAAGGCTAATGTGCATGAAGATCCTGATTCCACTATAGAACGATTTTTGAGAGGTATGCATTCTGATTTAGCATATCATGTGGATTTACAAAGTTATGTTGACATTAATGAGCTTGTGCATAAGGCTATTAAGATTGAAAGGCATATGAAAGGGAAAAATAAGTTTTCACAACCGCCACCACCATGGCAAAGAGATAAGAAGCCGAATGTGTCTCCTTTCACTCCTTCAACAAAACCGCGCCAATTCACTTCCAATCAGCCATCAAGTGCACCTTCCAATGTCTCAAAATCAATTCCCAAAGCTGCTGACACTACACCTAAATCGGCGTCAATTTCTGGTCAAAGGTTAAGAGATATTCGTTGTTATAAGTGTAAAGGTTTCGGTCACATGCAATCAGATTGTCCAACTCGGAAAATAATGATGCTTCTTCCTAATGGTGAAGTGGTAAGTGAAGATGATAATGATGATGAATGTGATGACATGCCTGCACTTGAGGAGAAATATGTAAGTGATGAAAGTGAAGAGTGTGATGGTTCTTCTTATAAGGTTGGTGATTACTGTTTAGTCTCTCGTAGAGTACTTAATGCACATCCACTTGTTGATGAAGATTTGATCCATTGTGAGAACATATTTCATACACGTTGCATGGTTCAAAACAAAATTTGCACTGTTATTATTGATAGTGGTAGTTGTGCAAATGTGGCAAGTACTTTACTTGTAAATAAGCTGAATTTGACTTGCATGAAACATCCTAAACCATATAGACTTCAATGGTTAAATAATTCAGCTGAATCACGAGTAACCAAGCAAGTTAAATTTACATTTACCATTGGTAATTATGTTGATAAAGTTACTTGTGATGTTGTTCCAATGGAAGCTAGTCATATATTGCTTGGAAGACCTTGGCAATTTGATAGAGATGTTGTGTATCATGCCAAGAAGAACTTTTACCATTTTTCGCACCAAGGTAAAAAGTTTAATTTGAGAGCCTTAAGTCCTACTAAAGTCTTTGAAGATCAAGCTAAAATAGCTAAGGCTTATGGTGCAATGCGTGAAGCAAAGGAGAAGAAGTTACAAGAGAAGGACAATGTAACTAGCATAGGGCGAAACATTGTAACTATAAATAGTGATAGTGATAGCCGAGAGTTAGTTGTTTCAAAATCTTGTAATTATGCTTCTAAAAGTGAGGTTAAGAGAGCTATATTAGATAGGCAAGTAGTGTATTTACTTTTTCGCAAGGATGTACTTATCATTGATAGTGCTCACTATGGGTGTAAAACGAGCGAGCTGCTCGCGAGTAGCTCGCGAGCAGCTCGATCAACTACTCGACTCGAGTAGCTCGAGCTCGAGCTCAGTTTTCAAAGGATCGAGTAGCTCGCGAGCTACTCGATCCCATATATATATGTTTTAATTTTTTTATATTTATTTTTTAGTCCCTAACATTTGATAAATTATATTTTAAGCAACTTATATTTATATTTTAGACCTTAATTTTATACTAAATTATCATTTTACCTTACTAAATTTTAAAAAATTATAATTAAATCCTACAATTTAAAAAAAATAATATTTAAAAAAAATTAATAAATTAAAAAAAAATTAAAAATCGAGCTCGAGCTCGAGCTCGAAAATTCCCTACTTGATCGAGCTCGAGTCGAGCTCGAGCACCACTATTTCAGAGCTCGAGTAGCTCGATTATGGAGGTACTCGAGCTCGACTCGACTCATTTACAGGCCTAGTGCTCACCTTGATTCTTTGCCTAGTATTGTTTCAACTCTTTTGCAGGAATATGACGATTTGTTTCCTGAAGATTTACCAAAGGGTTTACCACCTATAAGAAGTATTGAACATCAAATTGATTTCATACCTGGATCTCAAATTCCAAACCGTCCAGCTTATAGAGCAAACCCTGAGGAGACCGAAGAGATTCAACGTCAAGTGGACGAACTTATTGACCGAGGTATGGTTCAAGAATCTTATAGTCCATGTGCTGTTCCTGTTATTTTAGTTCCTAAGAAGGATGATTCATGGAGAATGTGCGTTGATTGTCGTGCCATAAATAAAATAACTATTAAGTATAGGCATCCTATTCCTAGACTAGATGACATGCTTGATGAGTTATATGGTTCATGCATATTTTCTAAGATAGACCTAAAGAGTGATTATTATCAAATTCGAATGAAAAAAGGTGATGAATGGAAAACTGCTTTTAAGACAAAGTTTGGTTTGTATGAGTGGTTAGTCATGCCTTTTGGTTTAACCAATGCACCCAGTACTGTTATGAGATTAATGAATCAAGTTTTTCGTCACTTCATTGGAAAATTTGTTGTGGTCTATTTTGATGATATCCTTGTTTATAGTAAATCACTTGATGAGCATGTTGATCATTTAAGACAAGTGTTTGCTATTTTACGTGAGAACAAATTATATGCTAACCTTAAAAAGTGTTCTTTTTGTATGGAATCAATTATCTTTTTAGGTTATGTTGTTAGTTCTCAAGGTATATCTGTTGATGAGTCAAAGGTTAAGGCAATTCAGTGTTGGTCTCGACCTACATGTGCTAGTGATGTTAGAAGCTTTCATGGATTGGCAAGTTTTTATAGGAGGTTTATTAAAGATTTTAGTACTATAGCAGCTCCTCTAAATGAACTTGTTAAGAAAAATGTTGTTTTTGAATGGAAGGAAGAACATGAAAATGCTTTTAACAATTTGAAATATTTGTTGACTCATGCTCCTTTACTGGCTTTGCCCAATTTTAGTAAAGCTTTTGAGATACACTGTGATGCCTCCGGAATAGGTATTGGTGCTGTTTTGATGCAGGAATCAAGACCGGTAGCCTATTTTAGTGAAAAGCTCAATGGGGCGCAATTGAAGTATGCAACTTATGACAAGGAGTTGTATGCGTTGGTAAGGTCATTACAGGTTTGGTAACATTATCTATGGCCTAAAGAGTTTATAATTCATTCTGATCATGAAAGCCTTAAATTTATGAAATCTCAAGGAAAATTAAATAAAAGGCATGCTAAATAGTTCGAGTTTATTGAAACTTTTCCTTATGTGATTAAGTATAAATCTGGTAATGAAAATGTTGTAGCTGATGCATTATCTAGGAGACATTCGTTATTCACCTATATGCATGCTAAGTTACTTGGTTTTGATTTGATCAAGGATTTATACAAAGATGATGTTGATTTCAAAAATGTAATTGATACTTGTACTTTAAAGCCGAATGGAGAATTTTATATGTATGATGGATTCTTATTTAAAAAGGATAAATTGTGCATACCCTCTTGTTCCATTCGAGAATTGCTTGTTAAAGAAACCCACGGGGGAGGGTTAATGGGGCATTTTGGGGTTACCAAGACTCTTGCTGTTTTGAATGAACATTTTTACTGGCCTAACATGATTAAAAATGTTAAAAGTGTTTGTGAAAGATGTATTGTATGTAAACAAGCAAAGTCGAAAATTATGCCTCATGGATTGTATACACCTTTGCCTGTTCCTAGTCATCCTTGGGTTGATATATCTATGGATTTTGTACTTGGATTGCCTAGATCACGCACTGGTAATGATAGCATTTTTGTGGTAGTTGATAGATTTAGTAAGATGGCACATTTCATTGCATGTTCTAAGTCTAATGATGCTACAAAGGTTGTTGATTTGTTCTTTAAGGAAATTGTAAGGTTACATGGAATTCCTAAGAGTATTGTTAGTGATAGAGATGTCGAGTTTTTATCTCACTTTTGGCGCACTCTTTGGAATAAGTTAGGCACTCAGTTATTATTTTCTGCTGTTGCACATCCCCAAACTGATGGGCAAACAGAGGTAGTAAATCATACTTTGTCTACTTTACTTCGTGCTATTATTCAGAAAAACTTAAAGAATTGGGAAGGTTGTTTGCCGCATATTGAATTTGCTTATAATAGAACTGTTCATAGTTCCACTAACTGTTCGCCTTTTGAAATAGTTTATGGATTCAATCCTTTAACTCCTCTTGATATTTTGCCTTTGCCTATTAATGAGTTTGTTAATGTTGAAGGTCAAAAGAAAGCAGATTTTATTAAGGATTTACATGAAAAAGTAAGGCATAATATTCAAAGGCGTAATGAGCAATATGCCAAACAAGCTAATAAAGGTCGGAAAAGAGTGATATTTGAACCGGGTGATTGGGTTTGGATTCACTTAAGGAAGGAGAGGTTTCCCGACAAAAGGAAATGTAAGCTTCATCCACGAGGAGATGGTCCTTTTCGTGTTTTGGAAAGGATTGGAGATAATGCTTACAAGATAGAGCTTCCTAGTGCCTATGGCAATGTCTCATCTACATTTAATGTTGCTGACTTATCTTTGTTTGATGTAGGTGATTCGAGGACGAATCCTTTCGAGGAGGGAGGGAATGATAGCAATCCATCCATGTCCATGCCAAAGCCGACTTCAAGTGTTCATCCATTGACAAATCTTGATGGTCCAGTGACAAGATCAAGGAGCAAGAAGATGAAGGAGGCGTTGCAAGCATTATTGATAACTCATTGTGACGAATTGGACATCTTTGAAGAGAATCATGATCCGGTCCAAGCATCTTCCTCCAATGGAGTTTTATGGAATATCTATTCAATCACAATCCATGAAGAGATGGATCAATCACAATGAAGTTCAAAGAAGGCGTACTTGGGCTTTGCTTAATGGATCACGTCTTTGTGATTAATGAAATTAGGGTTTTTATTTAATGTAATTTTAAGCCCAAAGTGACGTTTTTATTTATTAATAAATGGGCTTGGAATTTCGGTCATTAATAATTTTACTTGGCCCAATTATCTTGCATGATAATGGCAAGTAAAAGTTTAGGAAACTTAAGAAGTCAAATTGGCTTTTGCTTCTTAAGAGTTTGTTAGGAAAGTTAGTTATCAAAGGAAGTCAAAACGTGTTTGGCCACCTTGATAAAACCGTGTATTACAATCCTTTTTGGAAAATGATTAGTTGGTTAGTTGTTAGTTTCCAATTCCAATATGGAAAGTTAGATAGCTTAGAATTCAAGTTGGAATTGAGTTAAGCTAGGGTTTACAAGGCTTGGCCGATTTTGCCTCTATAAAAAGGCCACCATTGTAACGATTTTTATAGGTTGAAATTTGATAAAAGTTTAGCTTTGCTAAAGAATTTTGCAGCCTTGAAAAGTTGTAAAGACGTGAATTAACTCTTCTAAGTTTAGTTGAGTTTTCATAATAACCGTGAACCTAGAAGCTAAGACCTTTAGGTGAACTTACAAGTTCTTGATTCAAAGAACAAGCCAAACTGATTTGTTTAGCTTATGAATTTTCATAGGTGATCCGAATCTCTTTGATTCATACGTGGGGGTTTGATTCTTTTCGTATCAATATCTTTTACTTTCTTTGTTTGTTAATTCCGCACCTTGTTGGTTCTTGTTCTCATTCGTGATAATTTGGTAAGCAACGGTCCAAAGGAGGTGGTTTCGAGTGGTCCAAGGTGCTGCATCTTGATCATTCATATCATTTGATTTTTGGAGCTAATTTTCAATTCAAAAGACATAAGTGAGCCAATCAATTTATCAATAGGTAATTCTCTTAAATTTTTGGTTTCTTCTATTGCTATGACTTTTGAATCCCATTCCTTAAGCAATGCATTTAAGATTTTTCTATTTTGTTCATCTAAAGGGTAGAATTTTTCAAAATATTTCAAGTCCTTAATTAATCTATTGAACCTACAATACAATGAATCTATGACTACTGGCTTTCCATTTCAAATTTTTCATATTGAGCCACTAGGATTGACTTCTTTTCTTCTTTAACATTTATGGATCCTTCATGAATTTTCCTAAGATTTTTCCAAATTTCAAAGGCATCCTTACACCCCTTGATTCTACTAAATTCACTTTCATCAAGTGAATTATATAAGACATTTGTTGCCTTTGCATTAAGTGTAAGACTTTTTCTATCCTATTGATTTAATTCACTCCTAGTTTTCTTCCTAGTTTCTCCATCTATTATGATTAAGGTCCTTCGTCTATAATGTACCATAATTCTATATTAATGGATTTGGCATAGATTTCTATTCTATCTCTCAAACAAACAGAGTTGTTTCCATTAAACAACGGAGGTCTCATGTTTGATTGCTCTTCTAAAAACATAACACTATTGGTTGCCATAATCGTTTCTCTAAGGATTTTAATCCTAAATATATAGAGATTAGGTTCTGATACTACTTTTTAGCCCTATATGCAACCTAAAAAGGGATGAATTAGGTTATCCAATTAAAATATTATTCAAAAACTTTTTCCAAACTAATGTCTTTTTAGTGAAATTCAATAACAATTGAATTCACCTAGTCCAAATCACAATCAAACAATTCAATTCACAATAGTGGAAATCAAATATGCACAATTATCAATTTCCAACTACACAAGATAAATATTCAAGTCACAAACAATAAGCAATTAGGGAAATAAGTCAAAGTATAAAATAGACACAAGATATTTAGTGGTTCAAGTCTCGCCTTGGAGCACTCTACATCCACCACCTAAGCCCTAAAGATTAGGATTTCAACAATCCACTAAACAAGGATCTCTTCACCAAAGGTGAGATTCAAACTTTTACAAACCTTTTAGGTTAACCAATCTTACTAGCAACCAATGTTATAAGAATTAGTGTTACTCTCTCTCTTGGAGAAACCTTTTCAACTTACCAAAGTATAAAAATATTACAACCCTTGAAAACCCTCTTAATAAGGTGGATGATACAATTGAAAGCTCTCATTAAAATTTCTCTGAATGAATGATTTTACAAGGAGAAAAGTATTGACTTAAGAAGATGAATACAATTTAAAGTTCAAGATTTTTGATTATTTGGTTTGATTTGTCACAACTCTTTTCTTTTTCTTTTGAAGAGTATTTGTTAGACAAAAAATAGCTCAATGATCATTAGAATTGATTTATGAAAGCTCAAGGTATTTATATAAAAGATTTGTGAGGCAAAATGGACAAGAAAATCATTTTTCAGGAAACTAGCCGTTACTCACAAATCTGGAGAATTCGGACATCCGAAAGTTTAAGAGGTCGTCTGAATATTTAAAATCTAAGTTTGGACGGCCGAATTCAAGGAGGTTGTCCGAATGTATTTTCCAGAGAGTTTTACGAAATCTTTGAAATTCAACTTCAAAATTTTGAAACGTTTTGAGGTCGTCCAAATGTATACTTAAAATTCAAGTTCGGACTGCCGAATTCAAGGAGGTCGTTCGAATGTATATTTTTCTCAATTTTTCTGATTTTTCATTTTTTGAATATTTTGAAAAAAAATGAAAAAAAAAATTTGTAAAACACATTTTCAACTTTCATTTTGATTTTTTTTACTCGAGCTTCTAAATGATTCAATGAAGTTAAGAGCCAATTTGCATATCTACCCTAATTTACCTAGTTTCTATTTCTTCAATATCTTCAATGCTTTAAACTTCACGTTTTCCAATTTGCATATCTATAATCTCAAGAAGTTTATTGAAACATTAGTATACATAATTTTTTGTTAATCATCAAAACACAAAGTAGATTTAAAACACTAGGTCTTTCACTTTCTCTCAATCTCATATTCTCAATTCTCATTTATATTATTTATTTTTCTTTATTATCATTAAGTTACTATTGCTTCTTTATTTTGTTATATTAAAAATTCAATTCTTTACTTAATTTATTTTATTAATTTTATTCAATTATTTAGCTAATTATTTTTGTAAATTTTTTATTTTATTTATTATTGAATTCACATTTTTAGTTTTTTATTTAAATTATATTTATTTATTTAAAAATTCTATTATATACTTATAATTCTATTTATCTAATTATTCATGTTTATGCAAATTACTTTTTGTCAGTTTACTACAAAATGGATAGTTCCAAAAGAGATATTGTTAGTAGCTCACAATTTAGTGCTTATCAAAGTGAGCAAATTTTTAGTGGTGGAGAAATCCGAAGTCCCAATATTGAAAAAAAATCTTTGAAATTTTTGAAATCCAAGTACGGACGTCCGAAACGTTTTGAGGTCGTCCGAATGTATACTTAAAATCCAAGTTCGCATGCCCATGCCCGAATTCAAGGAGGTCGTCCGAATGTATATTTTTCTCAATTTTTCTAATTTTTCCTTTTTTTAATATTTTGACAAAATTAAAAAACAGCTTTTGTAAAACACATTTTCAACTTTCATTTTGAGTTTTTTTTACTTGAGCTTCTAAATGATTCAATCAAGTTAGAGCCAATGTACAATTAGGGTTGGGGTTAGGGAATCTACCCTAATTTACCTAATTTCTATTTCTTCAATGTATTTAACGCTTTAAACTTCACCTTTTCCAATTTGCATATTTATAATCTCAAGAAGCTTATTGAAACATTAGTATACATAATTGTTTGTTAATCATCAAAACACAAAGTAGATTTAAAACACTAGGTCTTTCTCTTTCTCTCAATCTCATATTCTTAATTTTCATTTATATTATTTATTTTTCTTTATTATCATTAACTTATTATTGCTTATTTATTTTGTTATAGTCTAAATTCAATTCTTTACTTAATTTATTTTATTAATTTTATTCAATTCTTTAGCTAATTATTTTTGAAAATTATTTATTTTATATTTTATTGAATTCACATTTTTAGTTTTTTTATTTAAATTAATTTTATTTATTTAAAACTTCTATTATAAACTTATAATTCTATTTATCTATATATTCACATTTATTCAAATTACTTTTTTTTCAATTTACTATAAAATGGATAGTTCCAAAAGAGATATTGTTTGTATCTCACAATATAGTACTTATCAAACTGAGCAAATTTTTAGTGGCGGAGAAATCTGAAGCCCCAATATTGAAAAAAAATCTTTGAAATCTTTGAAATCCAAGTTCAGACGTCCGAAACATTTTAATATCGTCCAAATGTATATTTTTGAAATCCAAGTTCGGATGACCGAATTCAAGGAGGTTGTCCGAATGTATATTTTTCTCGGTTTTTTTTATTTTTCATTTTTTGAATATTTTGAGAAAAATGAAAAACAACTTTTGTAAAACACATTTTCAATTTTCATTTTGATTTTTTTTACTTGAGCTTCTAAATGATTCAATCAAGTTAGAGCCAATGTACAATTATTGTTGGGGTTAGGGAATCTATCTTAATTTACCTAGTTTCTATTTTTTCAATCTCTTCAACGCTTTAAACTTCACCTTTTCCAATTTGCATATCTATAATCTGAAAAAATGTTATTGAAACATTATTATATATAATTATTTGTTAATCATCAAAATACAAAGTGGATTTAAAAAGTTTTGTTTTTATTGGTTTTGAGTTGAAAAATTATTTATTAATAAATTGTAAAATAAAAATGTTTTTTTATTTTAAAAATATTAGGGGTTTACCGGCATTTTCACTTTCTCGCAATCTCATATTCTCATTTATATTATGTATTTTTCTTTAATATCATTAACTTATTATTGCTTATTTATCTTATTATATTCTAAATTCAATTCTTTATTTAATTTATTTTATTAATTTTATTCAATTCTTTAGCTAACTATATTTGCAAATTATTTATTTTAGAGAAAAAGGCAAAAAATGGTCACTTAAGTTTTTTCAAATCTGTATTTTGGTCATTCAACTATTAAATTGACCAAAATCATCACTTAACTTTGTAAGTGTTTGTATTTAAGTCATTCCGTCTAACTATTTTGTTATCTTTTCTAAAACTATTAAATTAGAGGGTATTGATGTCTTTTAAATATTAAATTAGAGGACATTTGTGTCTTTTAAATACTCTTATTGAAGTCACGTGACTCAATTTTTCACTCAATTTCCATCATTTGAACTCAACAACACCAATGTAATCCTGACTGTCCACATTACAAACCCAATTACCCAAACCAACCCAATTACCCAAACTCTCATCCACAACGCTGCGGGTTCTCGCCTCCTCGGCTTTGTGCGGTTGGATGCGAATCCTAGACAGTGAAGTCTTGCAAGGTCGGCTCAACAAAATTTAATAAAATTGAAATTGGAGAGAGAATGGGAGAAGTTAAAATCGGATTGAGAAGGGGAAAAGGAAAGGAATGAACATGGGGATAAATTTGGTTTAGAGGGTGAACATTGGTACAAGCAAGAATAGAAATCTAGCCTGTTTGCTTCTAATCCTGCGAACTCACAACCCAACCAGATAGTACACCAAGTTGAAAATTGGAATGAATTGAATTTTTTATTGGAAAACAAATCAAACATTTAAAATCAAGTATGGTTGTATTCTGTAATTAGTTGCCAATGGTATGAGGAAGTCACTCTCTGTATTTGTTTAAAGGATGATGATGATGATGATGAGACGATGATGAGATGATGATAATGATGATGATGATGATGTTGATGATAACGACGGCGATGATGATGAGGATAGTGATGACAGCGACGGTGGAGGTGGTGTCGACGGCGGCGGCCACAAAAGAGACGAAATACAGCGTTGTACAATTTTGTGTGTGTTAGTATGTGTTGATTTTTCTTTTTTTATATAACGATTGGATTTGTAATATTAAAATAAATAAATTATTAAATAGTGTTAATATTTAAAAAAGACTTAAATGCCCCAAATTTAACAGTTTTAAAAAAGATAACGGAATAACTGGATGGAATGACTTAAAACATACGTTTACAAAATTTATTGACATGTTTTACCAATTTAATAATTGGGTGACCAAAAGATAGATTTGATAAAAGTTAACTGACCTTTTTTGCCTTTGCTCTTTATTTTATTTATTATTTAATTCACATTTTTAGTTTTTCTATTTAAATTATTTCTATTTATTTAAAACTTCTATTATAAACTTATAGTTCTATTTATCTAATTATTCATATTTATTCAAATTACATTTTTTTCAATTTACTATAAAATGGATAGTTCCAAAAGAGACATTGTTAATAGCTTACAATTTAGTATTTATCAAAGTGAGCAAAGTTTTAGTGGTGGAGAAATATGAAGCCCCAATATTGAAAAATGGCTAAAATCGGATATGTTCAAAAGCACTACACAAAAGTATTTGATTCTAACCAACAACAAATCAAGGTAAAAAGCAATTATTGTCCCGTAAGCAAATTATATGCTTTCAAGAAAGGATATGGATATGAAACCGGTGAGTTAGTTTTGTACTAACTCATATATGTTATTTCACTTAACATTTGACTTTGTTTTAATGCAATTTGTATTGGTTTATATGTTGTTTTGTCTACATTGTAGGATTACAACTTTGAGAGCTTAAATAGAAGAAAAAGACTGAAAGTGATGATTAAATAAGCAAAAATGTGCTAAGTAGTTGGAAACAAAAGGAAGGAAGTCAAGAAGGTTTGAAATGATGTATTAGAGTTTGAGAAACCCTAAATTGGTAAAAATCATAGTTGGGAAGAACGGATGATGAACTTCAATTAAGTGTATCTCTCTCTCTCTCTACCAAACCAAATGAGCATATCTTTGATTTTCTGGAAACCTATTTTAGTGTACTTCAATTATTATGTTTTGAACTTCTTCCAATTTAGTGTGCATATATGAGGAACGGGGGCATCAATCTTAATACACACCCAATATTAGCTCACTGACACATTTTGGGAGAATGCTTATATATTGAGTTACAGACCTCCGAAGTTGATGATTCTTAAAGCTATTTAAAGCTCAGAAAAAACTCTATAACACTTATGTGTATTACAAAGTTCAGTTTTGAGTGGAAGGCCATCAAATATTGTTTGCAAGGCAAAATAGTGAGATGGAAGTCAAATTTTGCATGAAGCGGGCGCTTCATACAAATGCTAGATTTTCATGTACAATGGAGCGGACGCCTCAATATTGTGCATAGGTCGTGGATGAGTGAAGGAAGCCGCTCAACATTCAAAATAGTGGTGGAAAGTTACATGGTGCCCATTTTGTTATAATTTCCAACATTGCCATAGTTTGGTAATTTGGTCGTAGCTTCGTTGTCCCACCTCAAAATTAGGTGCTTCAAAGTGATCTGGATAGCTAAGCTACAATGTTCGTTTTTGGGTTTCTTCTTATTCAAGCTGTATCAAGGAGAAATACTCATTGGACGATAGATGTTGGTAATCTAGGAATGCCTGGGAGGTGAAATGTTTCAAGCCCACATATGTGCACCTTGCCTTGTGCATTTGTTGTATTGTTGCATGCACTTGCACACATTTGCTACAAGCAGTGCATACATTTTCTACCAACCTTGCACACTCTCAAGCTTTGCACATGCGCATGCCTTGCATATTACCCCCAGCAATTATGCACATATACTGCACACACTTTGTGCACAAACTTGCTACATATTGCATCCACTTTGCACAATTGTGCCCATCTGTGGACACATTCATTGCATTATTTGCATACCACATAATGCACTTTCTTTCATCCATGCATGAATTTATGCACACTTGCCCCACAGCTCACTCACACTATTGTTGCGCATAGGCATACAACTTGTTGAACACATTGCTGCACATATGAACACAACTTGTGGCACACTTGCTTGCACTCGTGCACACACTTTGTGCACAATTTTGCTATAATTGTGCACATATGTGCGCACACGTAATACATCACTAGCACTATAATCTCACACTCGCATGCACACTCCTGCAAAGTTTTGCTAAAACCTAGCACAAAGCACACACTAAGCCAAGCATTTTAGGCACATCACACATTGCTCACCACACCACTCACTACTCATTTCCACACATTAAGTGTGGCACTGGCCTTACCACATCCTTGGACAAGAACTTACACTCCACCACACATAGGTACTCATTTTCACTTCTTGTTTCCACACAGTTAGTCACTCTTAGCATATTTACTCACACTACTTTGCAGAAGAAGCGGTAGCACTATAGTAATGTTTACACAAGGCGGCCGCCTCATGCGACCATCCCATGAAAAACCACAATGGAGCGGCTACTTCGGGTGGCCATCTCATGAAGATCAAATGCACAAGGCAGCCTCCTCGGGCGGCTGTCCATAAAAACTCTAACAAATTGAGTGGTTGTTCCTTGATTTTATTTTCTTTATTTCCATGATTTTGTGTATAAGGGTAAGTGTTGTATTTGGTGTGTTGTAGGAAAGCATGAATTAGACTTGAAGGCATCTAGTAAGAGCGGCCAATATTCCTATAAAGACTTGCACCTCGTGTGTATTTTGAGGAGCCTTCATACCAAGAATGACCTTAAGCTTCTCTGAGCTTGCTTTGATTTTTTGTTTGAGACTATATATCCCAAAAGCTTTCCAGATCTTACACCAAAAGTCCACTTCTTTGGATTAAGCATTAACTCAGTCCTCCATAAAGTTCCCAAAGTTTCTTTAATATACTCTAGCATATTTTTTAAATTCTTGCTTTTGATGAGCATGTCATATATCCACATATACTTTCATATTTCTTCCAATTTATGCATTGAAGATCTAATTCACCAACCTCTGATATGTGGCTCTTGTATTTTTCAACCCAAAGGACATCTTAGTGTAACTATAAACTTCCTTTTCAGTTATGAACATAGTCTTTTCCACATCTTCTTCTGTCACTAATATCTAGTGATACTTTTTGTATGCGTCGAGGAAGAATAATACATCATATCTTGGTATAACATCCACTTTTTGATCAATTAATAGTAGTGAATAACAATCTTTTGTTCAAGCCTTATTCAAGCCAATGTAATCTATGCATATCCTCCATCTAACATCCTATTTTTGTACCATAGTTGGGTTAGCAAACTAGGTCAGATAAAAGACTTCTTTTATAATATCAGCTTGCAAAAGCTTGTCAACTTCTTTCACCAATTGTCTTATTCTTCTCTGGAGTAAAAGATCTTTTCTTATGCTTAACTAAAGGTAAATTAGGATCTATATTCAGCCTGTGTGCTATTCAACTTGGAGAAACCCGTTTCATGTTTTTGGGTCCCCATGAAAACACATATTTATCTCTCTTTTAAAATTAATTAATAAGTTCTTCACCTTGTCAGGCAAAGAATCTCTTATCTACACTGTCCTTTCTGAAATAGATGTGTCCAATATTACTTGTTCTATTTCACTCTTAAGTGAAATTTTTTCTATTGAGATCTTAAGTTTGCTAAAACCTAGCACAAAGCACACACTAACACATTGCTCACCACACCACCCACTACTCATTTCCACACATTATGTGTGGCACTAGCCTTACCACAGCCTTGGACAAGCACTTACACTCCACCACACATAGATACTCATTTTCACTTCTTGTTTGAACACACTTAGTCACTCTTAGCATATTCACGCACACTACTTTGCACAAGAAGCGGCAGCACTATAGTAATGTTTACACAAGGCAGCCGCCTCAGGCGACCATCCCATTAAAAACCACAATGGAGCGGCTACTTCGGGTGGCCATCTCATGAAGATCAAATGCACAAGGCAACCTCCTCAGGCGGCTGTCCATAAAAACTCCAACAAATTGAGCGGTTGTTCCTTGATTTTTTTTTTCTTTATTTCCATGATTTTGTGTGTAAGGCTAAGTGTTGTGTTTGGTGTGTTGCAGGGAAATGTGAATTAGACTTGAAGGCATCTAGTAAGAGCTGCCAATATTCCTATAGAGACTTGCACCTCGTGTGTATTTCAATGGCAGATGAATGGGGGTGCGTGGGGGGGGCAGCCGCACCCCCAAGAATTTTTTAATTTTTTTATATAGGTGATTTATTATTTTTTTTATAATATATATTTTTGCACCCCCAAACTTTTAGACCAATATGTTTAACTATTGGAAAAGCCCACTAATTTTTTTTTTTTTTTTTGGATTTATTACTTGTGAATTCAATCTATCTAATACTTTTAGAATATTCATGTATTTTTGGCCCACTTTTGTACATTAAATTTATTCTCTATTTTTATAATATTCATATACTTTTGGCCCACTTTTATACATTATATTCTTTTAGGGTTTCTTTTTCATTATCAATTACCTTTTACTCTTTTTCTTTTAATTGACTCAAAAAAATTTCTTGTACACCCTTCAACAGAAAAAAGCGTCTTTCTCATCAAAGTCATATAAACAGTTAAGTTTAGATTTTTAATTTTATTTCAAAACTTTTTTTATCTTATTGTATAAAGTTTCAAATATTTTAATACAATTTTTTATTTAACTAATTATTTTATTTCTTTCAGGTTATTGCTTATACTCCTTGGTTAATAATGCCTCCTAAAACAATCGATAAAATATAAATTGCATCTTATATGTATTTTATTTTAGATATTATTTTAATTTGAGAAGTTGTCATATTTTAAATATTTTAAAATTATTGTATTCATATACACGGTAGTTCATGTTTGCCCCTCCCCCCCCCAAGATAATATTTCTGGATCCGCCACTGGTGTATTTTGAGGAGCCTTCATACCAAGAATGACCTTAAGCTTCTCTGAGCTTGCTTTGATTTTTTGTTTGAGACTATATATCCCGAAAGCTTTCCAGATCTTACACCAAAAGTCCACTTCTTTGGATTAAGCATTAACTCAGTCCTCCATAAAGTTCCCAAAGTTTCTTTAATATTCTCTAGCATATTTTCTATATTCTTGCTTTTGATAAGCATGCCATATATCCACATATACTTTCATATTTCTTCCAATTTATGCATTGAAGATCTAATTCACCAACCTCTGATATGTGGCTCTTGTATTTTTCAACCCGAAGGACATCTTAGTGTAACTAAACACTTCCTTTTCAGTTATGAATATAGTCTTTTCCGCATCTTCTTCTATCACTAATATCTGGTGTTACTTTTTGTATGCATCGAGGAAGAATAATACATCATATCTTGGTATAACATCCACTTTTTGATCAATTAATAGTAGTGGATAATAGTCTTTTGGACAAGCCTTATTCAAGCCAACGTAATCTATGCATATCCTCCATCAAGCATCCTATTTTTGTACCATAATTGGGTTAGCAAACTAGGTTAGATAAAAGACTTCTTTTATAATATCAGCTTGCAAAAGCTTGTCAACTTCTTTCACCAATTGTCTTATTCTACTATGGAGTAAAAGATCTTTTCTTTTGCTTAACTAAAGGTAAATTAGGATCTATATTTAGCCTGTGTGCTATTCAATTTGGAGAAACCCATTTCATGTTTTTGGGTCCCCATGAAAACACATATTTATATCTCTTTTAAAAATTAATTAATAAGTTCTTCACCTTGTGAGGCAAAGAATCTCTTATCTATAATGTCCTTTCTGAAATAGATGTGTCCAATATTACTTGTTCTATTTCACTCATAAGTGAAATTTTTTCTATTGAGCTCTTAAGTTTAATTACTTTCTTCAGATCTTCATCTCTCTTAGGTGACAGTTCTGCATCTATGCAATTGAACTTCATTTCTCCAATCTTCTTATCTTTCCCTTTAAAGACTATGATATGACATTCTCGTGTCATATTATGATCACCTCGATCTATTGCTATTTTCTCAGCTATAGAGAACTTCATCACCAGGTGATATGCTGACCATATAACTTTCAATTGGACTATTGTCAGTCTTCCAAGTATAACATTGTATAGGTAAGTAATATCAAGGATTGCAAAGTTCACATAAATCAACTTATCATTCGAAGCTCCTCCTACAGTTACAGGTTAGAAGATAGTCTCAATAGGTTGTATAGTTTCTCTTAAAAACCCCACTAGCGGTGCTTGATAGCGTTGAAGTTGTTTTCTTTGAATGCTTAGGGTCCATTTAGATATGTTTTTTATTTTGTGAATTGAAAAAAAAATGAGGTTTCGAATTGTGTTTTCAAGAATGAGTATTTTTGTTTTGAGAATTAAGTGTTTGGATTGATAAATTTTATATTATTATATATTTGTATAGAAAATTTATTTTATTAGTTATTAATGCTTTTTTAAATATATATTTTTAAAACTTGCAAATCAAAAATCCACTGTATTATTAATATCTCCGACTCCGACCACTACCGTCGTTATCATCAACAACCTCTTATCCAAATTGCTACTAATATCATAGTCACCACATTTCCAAAAAAAAAAAAGAAGCAAGAAAATCCATTAATCAACTACTTCCATCATCGACAACATCCCATCATCGGTGACCAAAAAGATGAAAAAACATAGGAATATCCAATACACAATGCAATTCATGCATTTTGCCTCCTGATTACATTTGTATAGAATATGAAATTGCAAAAATATAACTAACTAAATTTGATGTTAAACAAAATGGCAACATCTCTCAGTCAAACACAATTAATATATGTGTTCTATTTCAATCGAAAATGTTGATTATAAAATCCCATATTCTATAGAACTCCATAGTAAATTCATATCACTACAATCAATTTTCCCCATCCTTGTCTTCAAATTCATTGCCGCTACTAGCAACTATATCCGCTTCTCCGAATCCACCAACAAAATAACAAAAAGAGTTCTTTTCTTTCTTCAAATTATTGGTGGCTTTTTGTTAGGGCGTAAATATATGTATAAAATATGCTCATGGTTGCTATCTACCCCTAATAAAAAATAATGCTACATAATTTCTTAATGGTGTAAGTATAGCAAGTTCGTTCCCACAAAGAAAGGACAATGTTAAAATTCTAAAGACAATATTTTTGGATTTTTTTTATAATGATTAAACTAAAAATAAGAATGCAAGAGACACAATGCAATAAATAATACGATGACTTTGATTTATAAGATCAATTAAACAAGTGTACTCTCGAGATTATATTTTAGGGTTATTAAATAGCACAAACACATCCTATCTATGGTCATGCAAAACAAGGGTAAATCATAACTCACGCGCCCCCCCCCCCCCCCCCCCCTCCCCTTTGTGGTAAGAGGTAAGGAATAATTTAGGCCATTACCTACTAGATATTAACTAATATATGAAACCCTCCTATGTGGTAAGAGGCAAGGTTTACTTTACTAATTAACCCAGAATCTAATGCAACTAATAACGAACAAACCCTCTAATCCAACCGCTCCTATGTGGTAAGAGGCAACGGCGAACCAAGTCATGGTAATGCTAAACTAATCCCCCAAACTCCTCCTATGTGATAAGAGGCAAGAGCTAAGGTAAAATTAGCCTAACAAATTCACAACCAACCCACAAGAGATTCCAAACAACCTAATCTAATCCTCATATTGGTAAGAGGCAAGATTAAAGCAAGTTATCTCTAGGTAATTCACTGCGCTATAAGAGTATATTCATCATACATAACACTTGAGACAAATCATGCATAATTTTGAAGAACACAACAAAACTCATTTAACCAAAACCATTAAATAAAACATTAAACCTGTAAATTAAGCACAAAAACCTTATTCATAATTCTGGGAGCACAATAGATTTGGCCGAGCATGGCTAAACCAAACATCATTAATTTAACAATTAAGAAGGTAATGAAAAACATAAATTAAAAGGTGAGATAAAACCCTGAATAACTCAAAATAAATCCTCTACTCAAAATTAATGAATCCAATATCCAAGATGTTTCAATTCTTTACAGCTGCGATTCCCTGTACAATAGCTACAGAAGAACTCTAGCTATTACAAAGAGAAACCCTTGCTTAATGTTCTTAAATTTGTCACCTCTCTAAAAATATACAAAACCCTAAAAAAGAAAGAAAGAAACCCTAATCTATTCTAAACTATGAACTCTTCTATTCTTCTATGTTCTCCCCCTTGAAAATTACATAATAGATGGCCTTATATAGGAAACAACTTCAAACCTTATGAAACATTGATAAGATGGCACGTTTTTTGTCCCTAACATGTAAGGAACAAGTTAGGAAATAAACCATAACAAAAAGACATCTTAAAAACCTTAAAAACCCAAAAAAAGAAATTTTCGACGATGTTTGCGCTCCCGACGTCACGACGTGCAGACCTACACGTCGCGACATCTATGAAATTTTTTGAAAAAATCGAGACAGTGATCTACGTAGATTGGCCATAGATTGGCCATTTTGCTCTATTATCCAGGCCGAATCGTAGATTACTGTCTAGATTTCACGTCATGACGTCCATAGATTGGCCATTTTGCTCTATTATCCAGGCCGAATTAGGAAAAACCCAAAACATAAAAGTTATAGCTCTATCTCTTGGCTTTTCAATGGGATCTGAATCATTCCATTTGAAATTAAATTGCGAAAGATATGATCAAAATACTAAAACCTAGCAGATTTTCTCAGCATTTGTTTATTACCTTTCCACGTGTTTCATGATGTTAACCCTTCTTGGAGTCTCGAGCCTCCATGGGATCAACTTGGAACTTATTTTCCACTCTATACAAGGTCTCACAGCATAAGATTAATCATCAACAATTGGAATTAACACCTTGAACATCTTGTAAAACACAGAACCAGCTTCTTTGTGATGAAAGGCACATTTTTGGCCAAAATCACATCTTTCTGATCTTTCTCAATCTTTTCCTCTCATTTTAGCCTCTATGATTAATAACCTACAAAACACACTAAAAACACATTAAATAGCAACAAAGACGGTGCAAAGTATAAGTGAAATAAAATATAAAAGGTGAACATATTTCGCCTTATCATTTATTTAAGAAAAGAATTAAAGGAATGACAAGAAGAGATATAGATCGTAAAGAATTCTGTCATTTTTGTTTTAGGGATTCAGATAGGAGGTGGAGGCCGCATTATTGAGTAAAAAAGAGAGAAGAGGGAGAGAGAGAGAGTTGATGTTCTGTTTTCTTAAAAAAGTCATTAAAGGAAATATATAATTAAAAAAAGGGAAAAATTTTACGCTTCTTGAATTTGGAAACGGATGCAATTTTTTCTTACTCTAGTCCAAACATGCTATTTCAAAAAATAAACAAAAATGATAGAAAATGATGTATCTAAACGCACCCTTAATTTCTCAAAGGCAATATAGAAGATAATGTTTATAGAACTTTCATCATTAACGTACACTCTACACACCTCCTTATTAGCAATTATTTCTTTGATGAATAATGCATCAACATGAGAAAATTTATTTGGAACAACATCTTCCTCATAAAATATTATCACCTCCATAGGCTTAAACCTTTTATGCGCTGGTTCTTGTTTTGAGATGGTCCTACTAGACACCTTTTTTACCCAACTAGAATCTCCTCTAGCTAGTCCTCCTATGATGTTGTGAATAACTCCACTAACATTTTTATTAGCTTCTTGAGGTTTGACATAGCAGTCATCTTGTCGCTTTTTATCATTATCAGGTCGGCCTCTCTCTTGTGATTAGCCTCTCCCAACCCCATGTTGATAAGTTTACTTCACAAATTCTTTGAGGTGACACTTTTAATTAGTTCCTCTGTCTCTTTCTTGAGATCCCTAGTCTTTGGTGTCATATCCATTTTGTTCATGGAACTTACAGTATAGAAATTTATTTCTCGTCATATGGAGTAACCATTTTTCGATAGAATTTGACAAATTCTTTACTAGCCATTATAGCTAGGACTTTAGTTCAACTTTTATTGAGAGATGTGTTCTTATTATCAATAGGTAGGGTTGACCACGGTTCCCGGTTCCACTTTGGGTGGAACCAGAACCGAACCGCCCCTCGGCGGTTCCGGTTCTGATTCCGATTCCGGTTTCAATTCCAATTTTGTTCAAATTACGATTTTTTTCGATTTTTAGTTTCGAATTTCGATTGTAATCCCACTTTTAAATTTGATTTCTATTGAAATAATGATTAAACTATTAATTAAAACTCAAATAATACAACATAATAATATAATTAGAATAATAATAGTTACAATTGAACTTAATTAATATATAGTTTTTAGATAATAGAATATGAAGAATTAGATAAATGAGATTCAAGGATATAAAAATAATAAGAATATTTGAATTATTATTAGAATTCAACTAGTATAATATAATAACATAATTAGAATCGTAGTTAAAATTAAACTAGTATATGAATTTTTTAGAATAATAGAATTATGATTATTAGATAAGTGAGAAAGAAAGATATAGAAAGAATAAGAGTATTGAGAGAATGATCGAACTATTAATTGGAATTTAAATAGTATATTAGCATAATATAATAATAGAATTAGGATAATATAAATTAGAAAATTATGTTGATACATAATATAATTGGATTAATAGTTGAAATTGAACTAATATATGGAGGTTTTAGAAAAATAGAATTATGAAGGATTAGATAAGTGAGAAAGAAAAATATATAAATGATAAAAGTATTGAAAAAATGATTGAACAATATAATAATATAATTAGAATAATTAATTAAAAAAATTGATACCCTAAACCCTAAACTATAAACGTTAAAACTTACAATATAAAGATTAGAAAACTAATAAATTATGTGATGAAAATGAAGTAGTATATAAATATTTATATAAAAAACAAGAAAAAAAATTTTTGGCCGGTTCCAGTTCTAGAACCGCTGGTTCTGGTTTCACAAAATCAGGAATCGGAACCGAGTCCATAGACGGTTCGGCACCGGTTCCAGTTTTGTGGGGGTCAAGGTTTCCGTTTCGAAACCGGAATTTGGCCATCTCTGTCAATAGGTCCTCAATTACGGTTTCTACCATAAGACAATCTATTAAAAATTAGAGCTCTTTTTCCTCTATTTCTAGTTCTTCTCTTCTGATCTCATGGTTGTCAATATCTATTTTCTTCTTATCAACATCTTCTTTTTTAGCAAAATTTTCAGCTCTATCCATGAGATCTTGCATGTTACTAGTTTTCTATTCAACTGTCCAAATCATGATGCAGTAATAAAGGTTTTGACAACCACTCTTCAAATATGCTTTTGACTTAGATGCTTCATCATGGAATTGATCAATATAAGCACGGACTGTTTCACTTTCTCTTTGTCTGATATTCATCAATTCTGCTGAAAACTTGTCTAATTTATTCCTCTAAAGAAACCTCTAATAGAAGAGTTGAGACAATTGATTGAAAAAAGAGATAGAGCTTGGTTTCAATCATTCAAACCATCCTCTAGCTTTTTGTGCAAACATAGTTTAAAAAACTTGCCATAGAGTTTGCTTGGGAGCTTGTTCAAACTTCATCAAAAAAGTGAATCGACGCAGATGATCTTTTGGATCAGTGTCTCCGGAATATATATATCCATGGTTGAAATTTTAAATTTTGGAGGTTTTGAAAAAGTGCTTATAGCATCTATGAAGGGTGACACTATTTTGTAAGCACCTCGACCTGTAATTCTTAGAATATTTCTCACCTCATTTCTTTATCTGAGAATCTTGAGCATCATCTTGAATATTAATAAGATTTTCTCAAACTCTATTAAGCGATCAATTCAAATGTCTCCTATACTCATCTTTATGATCACCATGAGACTCTTCGTCTCAATTAAAATGTATATAAATCAGTTCATGCCTCATGGTTTACCCATAGGTTCTTTCCTAGGTCTTCTACTAGTTCCATATACTAGGGCTTGTATTTGATCAAAAAATTGTCAAAAACTTGATTATATCTGGGAAATTGAGATCTAAATAAGGATTAGGTTATCTATCTAGTCTAACTGGTTGAGAAGTTTCCTCCCATCTAGGAGGTCTGCTATTACCTTGATTGTTTCCAAGGTCTCCTTCTTGTCCAGTTCTTTGACAAGCACCTTGTCCTACCATGATTTGCTTATCTTTAGGTTGCTCTGCGTTTCTTTATGAATGGGTAGTGGTCATCTGCTTTTTTATTCTAGTTTCCCACAAATGGTGCCAAATTGATGAAATCAGGAAATCACCAAGCCTCACAAGACCCTTTTCTAAGAGCGTGTGTTCAATTATGTAACCAGAGCATATGAAGTCCTGGAACGCAATCGTTGGTGAAACACCATAGACGGCATACCTGATAGAGTTAAAATAAGATTGAAAATCCTCTTAGAAGTTGAATACTTGGAGTTGTGAGTTGTAATAGAGTTTGATAAGGAATAGAGCTTCTAATAATATTAGAATTCCTTAAGTGGGTGTAAGTCCTACTCTGTATAATTCGGGAATAGATAAATCCTTAGACTTTTAATCCCATTACAATTAACCCTTATCAGCACTCTCTCACTTCTTTCTATTCAAATATAACTCGTTACTCTATCCCAATCTCTCTCTTGAGTGGTTCTTATCCCACTCATCTTAATATTTCTCTCTTCTCCTCATCAAAAATTTATTTTTCTCTCACTAATGTATCTCAATCTCTCTCTCTTGAATGGTTTTTCTCCCACTCATCTCAATGTTTCTCTCTATTCTTCTCATAAAAATTCCTTCTCTCTCACTAATATCTTAATATTTGTTTTTAAAACATTATAATAAGAATAATTTATATTTTTTGTACATATAGTTTTTTTTATTACAAATAAAAAAGTTAATAATTTTTAATCATTCATTAATTCGTGCACAAATAGTTTATTAACAAGCAAAATTTTTTTTAGTTAAAAAACTTCAATAAAAAAGGTCAAAATTTATTTTTTGTAAGATTCATAATATTATTAAAGTTGTTTAATGTTATTTCACTAATGTTTAAATACAATGTTAGAGGATAAAAATGCAATTTTATTTGATTCTCATTCTAAAATACTGCCTGCCAAACATATTCATTTAATTATAATTTTGATTCTGAACGTTTAATCAAATATTATTATTTATGGGGACATTTGGTTCAAATTCTTTAATGGCAATTACAATGGGTTTGATTGAAAGAGTCAATCACTGTGAAAATTATGATTGCATTGTTACTGTTTGGTTCAAACTCTATAATGGGTATTATTGTGATTAATGATGTTTGGTTCAATTCAACTTTAGTAATGACAATCAATCAAAATTCTAATTTTACCCTCAACATCTCTTATCTCTCCTATCTATATATTCGACGACAATTGTTTGAAAATATGTGTATAGTGTGAAAATACATGTATCATGTGTAAAATAGATGTAATATGTGAAAAAATATCTAATATGTATAAATATATAGTATGTGAAAAAATATGTAATATCTATAAATGTGAAGAATGTCTAAAAGTACGAGAAAAATGTGTAGTATATGAACATATTTATAGTGTCTATAAATATGTGTAGTGTATGAAAAATATATGTATGTGTAAAATATGTGTAATGTGTGAAAATGAGTGTAGCGTGTATAAATATGTGGTGTGTGAAAGTATATGTTGTGTGAGAAAACATATAGTATGTGAAAATATGTGTAGTGTGTGCAAACTTGTGCAACTATGTGCAACGTGTGAAAATATGTGTACGTGTGTAAATGTTTGAAAATATGTGCATTGTGTAGATGTATATAAGATGTAAAAATACGTGTAGTATATGTAAATTTTTGAAAATATATGCAGTGTGTAGATGTATATAATATGTACAAATATGTACAAATATGCATAGCATATGAAAATGTGCGTAGTGTGCGTAAAAATGTATAATATGTATAAATATGTGTAGTGTGTGAAAATATGTGAAAATGTCTGTATTGTGTGAAGATATGTGTACTGTGTGTAAATATATGTAGTGTGTGTAAAAGTGTGTAAATATGTATAAATATGTAAAAATGTGTATAGTGTGTAGATGTGTATAGTGTGCAAATGTGGATTGTGTGAAACGAGAAGAAAATAAGGGTTTCTTTTTGTAAAAAAAATGATTAATTAAGGAGTTTGATTAATGGGGAATGGTAGTTAATCAAAATAGTGTAATCATTCAGGCTTTGGATCTTCTGTATCATTTAGTGTATCACTCAATGTAGCACTCCTTATAAATGTGACACGTGTACTGTTAGATAATACTAAAATCCTATAAAGTGGTTAGTGAACCCTAAGGAACAAGTGTTAAATACATGTGTCAAAATCTTATAGAGTGATACAGGAAGTGATACAGAAGATCCATTACCAATCATTCACTTATTTTCATTTCCATTAATCACTTCCAAATAATATCAATGGAAATGATTCCTATTAACCATCTTTATTTTCTTTTACCAAACCGTAAATATAATTACCATTTCTAATTTCAAACAATTCTATTTGTGTTTCCATTCCAACCAATTTGGTCTAGCCAAGTTGGCCACATGCAAAGATAGGGTAATAGTAAGATAGATGTTATTGCCAGTGTTATTAAACTTGAACCGGACCGTCCGGTTCAATAAAAAACTGTAAGCATGTTCAGTTCGATTTGAACTAAAAAACTAGATATTTAAAAACTGGTCAAACTTGGTCGAAAACTTGGTTCGACCAGAAAATCACTAAACCGGTGAAAACCGGATTTCTAATTTTTGTTCCTATTAATACATTTTTTAATTTTACACTTTTTTATTTTGACTTTTCACTATTTTTAGTCCTAAAATCTAAAGCACATTCTTTCTTTCTCTCTAACTCTAAGTTGCCAACTGCCCCATCTTCAAATCATCAACTTTATCAGTTCATCCCCATCTTCAAATTTTTAAAGTTTAATCTTTAATTGCATCAGTTCATCCCCAAAGTTCAATCTTCAACTTCATCAGTTCATTGAAGAATTCCAATTCCAAATTGTCACATATTCAAATTTCAATCTTAGATTCATTGAAGAATTTTAGGTATTTTCGTTTCTTTCATCTTTCATAGGTAGGTTGTATTTTTTTTACCCAATTCTTAACACGGCACTTAAATAGCAGAAAATATTTTTCCATAATGAAACAAACTTACTCTTTCACTACAAAGAAGCAAACTTTGCATTTGGATTTTGGAAGCCAAAGATTGCAGTTCACTTTGCAAGTTAATTGAAATTCAACACTAGAACTTTAGTGAAAGCAATGAATGTGGGTTTTGAAGATCTTATTTTGCTTATGTAAAACTCTTATCGGTAGTGGAATTATGGTTAATATTGTTATAATGAAATAGTGTAAAGAAAAATGGTAAATACCATTTTGAAACCGTATATGGATCATGGATGCTTGATGTGATTTTACCTTACTTTATTTGAGCCATAAGTATCATGCTTAAACCACAGTTCTCTTTGTCTTCAAACTAAACATTCAATAAAGAAATATTCATCTCACCCAAGAAAAGGTAAAGGAAAAATCTTTTACGGATGCCAAACATAAATTTTTTTTTAGTTTGTATGAGGAGAAATGGTAGATTTTATATAAGCAAGAGGTGAAAGCAATCCACATTCTAATCAAATAAGCAAGATTATATATCTCACTCTTCTTAATTTTTATCCATCTATCACAGTTAAATCTTATCCTCTACATCTTTAATTTTATGCCATTTTCTCTTGAATACTTCTTTTTATGCCATCAAATAAACAGAATAGTTTTTCTTGTCTTCTGACATAATCCAATCAATATAAGATATTATGGCGTTGAGCACAACTAACAAATAAAGCTTAACATTTAGTCATTTAAGAAAGAAATATTAAATGCCAATTCAAATCTTTATTTTGTTAATTTTAAATTATTTTTAAACTTTTCTAGTCTTTGTTTCAGATCCATACTCCTAAAAGGAATACTTTGGAAAACACGTTGCAAGTTCGATTATTTTCATAATTTTAATGCATCAGTTTATTCACTTCTATTAATAATATTTTTATTTTTTTGAAATTGTACAAGCTAATGGAATGAGATAATTCAAATTGCACACCAACTAATGAAGGATCATCGACAAAGTCAAGTTCTTTGGAACAAAATCACAGACAAAAAAAGGATTTAGCATGGAAACATGTCATGGAGCAAAATGATTATGGAAAAAAGGTTTTAATTTGCGGATTTTGTGACAATATATTTTCTGGTGGAGGTATTAACAGAATGAAACAACTTCTTACTGCAGTAAAAGGTAATGTTTCTTCGTGTAAAAAAGTATCTCATAATGTTCGTTTTATGATGCAAGAATCATTGCAACAAAATATTGAAAAAACAAAGACTAGGAAAGAAATATTTGACTGTACTAATCCTCTTGATCAAAGTTTACATGAATTTTAAAAAATGATGTTCAAGAAACTAGTCATTGTAAAGGGAAAGAAATTTTAACTGAGGAAGACAATAAGGGAAAAAGGAAGACAGTGCATAACATTGAACCTTATATGAAAGGTAAAGTCCTTGATTCCTCAAAGCAAGTATCAAATCTTGTATGCAAAGTAAGGAGAGATGTCATGCTACAGATATGGCTCTTGCTTTATGGTTTTATGACATGTATTTCAATGAATACTGCTAATTCTCCTTACTATAAGAATGCAATGGAGATGGTTGCATCTATGGGTTATGGGTACTAGGGTCCTACATATCATGCTTACAGGGTAACTTTGTTAAAAGATGCAAAGAAACAAATTGAATTAATTATTGACAATTTTTGTAGTAGATGGGATACGACAGGTTGCACAATTATGGGTGATGGATAAAGGATAATAGACAAAGAAGTTTAAATCAATTTTCTTGTTTACTGTCTTAATGGCATTTCTTTTATTATTTCTGTTGATGCTTCAAATGTGGAGTCAAATGGTGAAACCTTGTGCAATTTATTATTTGAAATTGTTGAAATAGTTGGTCCTAAAAATATGGTTCATTTGGTTACAGATAATGCTCAAGTAACTACAAAGTTTCAGGAAACCTACTTTCTATTAAATATCCAACTATTCGTTAGTCTCCTTGTGTAGCTCATTATTTTAATTTAATCATGAAAGATATTGGAGAAATACCCAATGTGAAGAATTTGGTTGATCTTGTTGCAAGAGTGACAACATTTGTTTATAACAGAAAATGGATTCTTAGTTGGTTGAGAAAAAAACCTAGTTGGAGAGAAATTCTTCGTTTTGCTAAGACTCGATCGATTTGGCACTAATTTTATTGCTTTGAAAAGTTTTTATAATTTTAGAGAAGGAGGCTTTGGTCACTTCAACACATTACAAGAAAGAGTTGAAATTTGAGAAAGGTAAAGATGTTAAACAAATTATTTTTTGATGAAAGGTTTTGGAATTTGCATATTTGTGATTCTGATGAGAGGCCTTCATTGGGATATGTATATGAAGGCATGTTGAGGGTAATTAATGGCATTCAACAATTATTTAGAAACAAGAAGACCTTGTATGCACCATATATTGAAATTATTGAAAAAATGCGGGACAAGATGTTAAAGAAAAATCTTCATGCTACAGCATTTTGGTTGAATCCGGCTTTTCAATATGATAGAAGTAGCCCTTGTCATATGCCCGATTTATGAAAAGTGTGTTAGAAGTTAAGAAAAAGTTAGAAATGGAAGGCATGCAATATATGATGGGTGAGATATCAACTTTCATGAAAAAGGAAGCAAGCTTTGGATTGAAATTTGCTCAAAATATATTTTAAACTTCTCGTCCAGGTAATTTAAAATTGAATATATTTTTATTTTATTACATTATAACATTATTTCTTATATCATAAAATAGTTAAATGTATACATGTTTCTAATTTATATTCTTGTTATAGTTACTTTATTCTGTTGATATTGTAATAACCTAATTGTGACAGAATGAATGGTGGAAACTATTTGGCTGTGCTCAACACTTATAAAAGTTGGCAATTAAACTTTTGAATCAAACTGCTTCTTCCTCGGGATGTGAACGGAATTGGAGTGTATTTGAACGTATTCATACCAAGAAAAGAAATAGATTACAACATAAAAGGCTCAATGACCTTCTTTATATTCATTATAACCTCCGCTTGCAAAATAGGTATAAAAATAGTATTATCATTGTATTTTTATTATTATTATTATTTCATCTTTTTTTGTTTTACTTATTATTATTCTTTTTTTTAGGCTCAAATACAAGAAGATGTCATATAATCCAATTGATAAGATGAAATTTTGGATAGTTGAAGAGCAATGTGAGGGAGAACTTGACATTGATGAATTAGAAGAGATAATTGAAGAAGAGTTTCCTAAACATAGTGAAGAAGATGTTTCCAAATCATGTAAGAAATTTATGAAATTTATACATTGCTTTTCCTTTCTTTAAATTTATTTTTAAAGATAATTTTTACTCACTTTCTATGATTACATAACATGATATTTTTTTCATCTACACATTTTTTAATTTTTTTAGGTGATAAAAATAAGTTGGTGGTGCTTGACGATAATGATGGTGAAGAAGTTGATTTGTCAAGTTACCATAATGAAAATGGTGCTAATGAGGATGATTTTATTTTGGACTGAAGTAAAATTTTTAGGGTAAAATACACTTAATTCCCTTTTACTTTTGCTTCGTTCTACCATCACCCCTTATAGTTTTAATTGAAATATTTAACCCCCTTAATTTTCTAATTTTAGAATAATAAGTCTAATATATTAATTGTACTTAAATAATTAAATGAAATTCAACACATGACTTTATTATAAGATAATAAAATGACAAGATTAACTTCAAAACAAATAATTGTTTAATAAAAATAATCAAAAAATCTAAACTTCTGACAAAAGGCTAAGAATGAATCCTTTTATGCTAAGAAAGAAATTATGACGAATATTGTAGGATATATTTTGAAAAATATCTTTCATTGCTGGTTAGTTTCATATCAATTTATTATATTTTATATTTTTTAAAATTTATTTGGGTATTTTAAATATTGAACAATTCTGATAGGAATACAATTAGTGTTGTAGATATTGAACAATTTTAATAAGATTAAAATTATATTTACATTGGCTCTATTCATTTTTTTAATAAATTAATTGGTTGTCGTATGTATTAAAGAGTTTTAGTAGGATTAAATACTATATTTAACGTTGTTATTGATTTTCTTTAATTTGAAAAGTTAAGGGAGTTAGTTGTTGTAATTAAAACTATAAGGAATAAAGATAGAACAAAACAATAATATTATAGGGAGGTTTAGTGTATTTTACCCAAATTTTTAATATTATAATTCGTATTACAAATTTTTTGCTTTTGTTGTTTAGATTGAAGTTGACAATTATATTTATGGGTGATAATATTATTTAATTTGGGAATATGACATATTTTAACAAGAGGAAGAATGTTAAAATATTTTTATATTATCATGATGTCTTTCGCTTTGGCCGCTGTTATTGCAACAACTATTAGCTTCCAGATTAATAAATCACACATCTTTCAAATTTACCCTTATTCAATAAATTGTTTTATCTTTTTCTCATTTATTAGTACAACTTATCTTTATCTTCTTTTTACCTTATCATTACAAATTATCACTTCTTTATAACATCTTCCCGTAGCTTCTTCTTTCTTCTCTTTTAGACTGATTTTTCTCCAAAATTTTAATTAATATAACATTTATTTCACCCTCAAATTATAAGAAAAAATTTATATAAAAATAATATGACATTTATTTCTATTAATACCTTTTATTGTTCTCTCAATTAAATTATAAAATATTTACTAATATATACTTCAAAAAATTTAGGCTCTATTTGGTTACCGTTATACTTTAGTTTTTTATTTCACAAATTCAATTTAATTTATTTGCTTTGTTCATTTTCTTTTATCAAAATTTATAAAACAAAAAAAAATAATGTTACAATATTATTTTTTGTTACAACGTTTTTTTATATTTATATAAATAAATTTTTAATTTTTAATTTTTAATAATAAAAAATTCTTTCTAAGACATTTTTTTAATAGAAATAAACTTATAAAATATTAATTTAAATTTAAATTTTAAATTTTAAATAATAAAAAATTCTTCGTGCCTCAATTATATTATGAGCAAATTAACATTTCAAAATGTTAATATATCACAAGTAAAAAAACCACTCAGAGTAAAAATAAAAGTTGATATATGCATCCAAATTTTACTTTAAAATTCGTTGCGTTTTTATTATTTAAAATTTATGAATTAAATTGTAGTATGAAAAAAATATATGAAATCGAGATTTCTATTATATATATAGTGGTAGTATCTTCCTTTTAAGTTTTAAGCTATGGAAAATATTTTGATAAAATATTAGTATGAGCAGTATTATTAGAAACAAAAACAATAATTTATAGTTTCCATATATTTATGTATTCGTATTTTGACAAAAAATATAAATCGCCTTTGATAGAGTATTTTTTTAGTTTTATAGCATAATTTTTTTTCTTGAGATTTGTTATAAGAAATAAATAATTTGGTGGTGTTTGGATTGATGAGTTTGTTTTGGTGGGCATTTGTATTTGCAAATTTTTTATTAATGAAATTTAAAAATTAATTTTTTTATGAGTTTATTTTGGAAAAAAAATGTCTTAGAAAGAATTTTTTATTATTAAAAATTTAAGATTCAAATTTAAATTTAATAATTTCTTTATAAAAATATAAAAAACGTTGTAGCAAAAAATAATTACAGTAATATTATTTCTTTTGTTTTAAAAATTTTGATAAAAAAATAGACAAAACAAATAAATTAAATTGAATTTGTGAAATGAAACACTAAAACAACGTAAACAAATGCAGCCTAAATTTTTTGAAGAACATATTGGTAAATATTTTATAATTTAATTGAGAGAACAATAAAAGCTATTAATAGAAATAAGTGTCATATTATTTTTATATAATTTTTTTCTTATAATTCGAGGGTGAAAATAAATGTTATATTAATAAAAATTTAAGAGAAAAATTAGTGTAAAGGAGAAGAAAATAGAAGTTACGATTACAAAGAATTGATAAATTTTAATGATAAGATAGAAAGAAGATAAAGATAAACTATATTCATAAATTGAGAAAAGATAAAATAGTTTTTGATTAAGTGTATATTTGAAAGATTTGTGAGTTATTGCTCATAGTTGCTCTGGCAATAAGTAACTTTTTATACCGATTCGATGAGTATGACCAATTGAGTCCTAACTCCGTAACTCAACCAATTCACTGTCCGATCGTACATCGGAGTTTTAAAACATTGGTTCGCTTGAAAAAAAAAATTTCTTTTCCGAACCAAATGCCACCTAATTGTTCAATACATGCTATACCAAAGACAAAATACTTTCAATGTTCGACGCCGCTCCAAAATCCCTAGCTCCGGCTCCCTTGTGCTTACTATAACATTGGTCCATGGAAGACATCAATGCATAACTCTTAAACGTCACACTGAGTTGAGTTTTACATCGTCAAAATATTCATACCAGGCTGTTGGGAACCTGTAACGAAGTAAGCATTTATGGATTCTTGACTTCACTTCAACCCTTTTTCCTATGAATGTATAATATGCATGCTTTGTCCCCGTTTGGAAATGTATGCTGTCTCTATATATCTGTGATTTGATTAATGGTTTTTTTTTCCATTTATTTGGGTATTTTGAGAATGTGATTCAAGAAAGATGGAACTTTTGATTTTTTTCTATCTTAATTTTACTCGCTTATAAAGCAAACCCACAAAAATTATTGAGACTTATGATGAAATAATTATGTCAAATGCTCTTATTATAGCTATTGGTTCTTCTTTCTTCCTTTTGTTGGCTTTTTTTTTTTCATTTGTTTCTTTTGAGTATGGAAAGCTGCTTATAATAATTTTTATGGGCCATCCTCTTCTAATCATATACAAGGCTTGCTAATAAATTTCACTTTAGAGTATAAAGTATTAAAAATTAACATTATAAGTGTATAATTCGCGTATCACCACGGTCTCACAACAGTTTTTGCGATTTTTTATTTGTTAATTTCATTCCTTGTTCCAGCATTTATTTTTCCCTTTTCTCTCTGTTGTAAATTTTGAATTCTTCTTGCAGAAATCATTTTGGGATATCATGTCTGCACTAAGAGCAATTGGTAGGACAATTTTTGCTGCATCCAAAACAGAACCTTCAGCATCTGCAGCAGCTGCTTCAACTGCTAGGACCAGACACAACCCGCTTGAGGACTTCTTTGAGTCTGACAGAAGTGCAGATGATGATAAACCTTTTGTATATGGTATAACCCTTTTTTCTCTACTCCTTTATGTTTTTTTATTTTCTTGTTCTTGATTGGGGTTGTAAGGATTGATGGGTTAGTGGGATTACGCTTGTACCATGTCTTGACCACTTGGCCACAATGTAGCGAAACAAAGGGAAGTGATAAGGTCATAATAGGAACCATAAGTACTTTGATGGTCTTCATTACAAAAAGTTGGCGAGAATGATGGTTTGTGAAGTACTTGAGCTACATTTTTACGGCAGAAGTGAAAATTGTCATTAGTAGTTTGTGGCAATGCTCACAATGAATCTTAGCTATTGATATTTCTGTTTGAATATAGGGTCATAATGTCTTTGAAATGGGGCTTCTGTATGATGTCGAAAAATGAAGCAGCATTAACTCAACCTGACGCGTGAATGAGGGTTTTCTTCTTTCTATTATGATGCAAATTAGTTGTAGTTTACTAAATATTCTGATAAAGGAAATAACTATCATATCTTTGCAACTCTATATTAGGATATGAGACACTTCTTTTGTCCTGTTTTATGAGTTACTTTTTTTCTCTTGCTGTTTTCTTATATTTTTATTACTTTAAGTTACTTAAATGAATGGTAAGACTGTAGAAAGATGATGGAAAAATATTTTTCCACCATTCAGATAATAATAGGTTGATTTTGTACTATTGACGACTCGTAGAAGCCGTTTCTGTATGATGATAAATGGAAAGTTGAATGCTGATGGGGCATCCTTTTTTAAGCCAGATAGAGATGGCATAAGATAATTACCCGTTATATTCTTTGATTTTTGAGCTTTTAAATGCTAGATAAATTTTTTGTGTGTTGAAGTTTTGTCCTATAACTGAAAATATTTAAACTCTTATAGATCAGTTTTTTTTTTTCTTTCTTGTTGCTTAATATTACAATTGTTAGTGCATGTACCATTTGCTCTTCTGTTCAATGAAGCAATACTATATTGCGTATACATTGATTTGTACTATGAGCATTGTGTTTATGGAGGAGTGAATATCAATAGTTATGCTTATGGAGCATGTCATAAACAATTTGTTGAACTAGGAAATAACTACTAAAAATTTTGTCATCTAGGTAAGGGCTGGAAAGCTTCTGAATTGCGCCTCATATCTTGGGATGATCTTCACAAGCTATGGTAAGTTCTGTTAAAGGAGAAAAATATGTTGATGACCGAACACCAGATGCTGCATGCTCAAAACTTAAAATTTCTAAATCCAGAACGTATCTTAACTATTTTTATGCTTAACTATTTATATTTTTCTCCTATTTTATAAACACTTGTTTCAGTTCTTTGAAGTTTTTAGCCACTTGTGTCAAAGAAAAAATTTAATTGTACTCAAACCAGTAGTTAATGTACTAAAACTGCTGCTCTGCTGCATTTCTTGAAAAAGCAACCAAAATCTGAATTTTCCTCTTAGAATCCCCTCTACATGAGTATCCTTGTTCCTGACAAACATCATGTAACTCAGAGAATCACTTCATCTTTGATGAGACAAGCTGATCTTGAAATCTATAGTATCCTATTGCCCTTTTGATGTAAGGAAAAATTTCTTAGAATTAGAATCTGCAAAATACAGACATCAACTTTACTGGAATTTATGTTATACTTGTTACTGGGATATAAGATTTATTATTAGAGCTTATGTTTATATAGAGTACAAAAGAGTACAAAGTTAAACAATGTAAGCAACCAACAGAGTAAAGCAGGCAAGATTTGCAGTCAGAAACCATGTTAGAATGTAACTCGGTTTAGTCATCCATTTGATTCTATTATGAGAAAACCATTTAATTTCTGCAATCTTGAGAACCATTCAAGTTGAAGCATGATAAAGATATATAGTTTGCTTGTATGCTAAAGGAAATACGAGACTGGATTCTTTTATTAAGGGTTTGTAGTGATATAGAAAATCACACCTCATCGAGAAGTAAAATCATTTTCTAACAAAAATGAGCTATATTTGCAACCAACTATCATGCACATATGCAACAGGGTATATCAAAGTTGTTTACGCATGCAATTCGAAGACATGCAAAGGCATCAAGATATGCACTGAAACACAGGCATAGTCTTGGTATTTAAATTCTCCTCCCTCCCTCTCTTTCTCTATTGACCATATAATTGTGAACATGTAAGCCTTTTGGTTTTGTTTGTGATTCATAACTCAGATACTGTCAAACAATGGAAATTGTTAATAATCTGTTTGGTTTAATTTCTGAGATGCTCCAACAGTGAGGGAGGGAGGGAGGACCAATTGCCCAGATTTGTGGCAAATGATTTCCCAGTAAAGTTAGTCCTGCTGAGATCTTATCAGCAATTTTTGGGATATGCAGTAGTGGGCTTCTGTTTCATTTTTCCTATCAGTTATCCTATTAGAAAACTGATTCTTGTGTGTGGTTAAAAAGAGTTCTTTCACATAAATGTTCGTGGCTTCCGCTCCATTGATTTAGAAGAAGTGTGAATGGAGTATTTTTCTTACTCCTTTACTCTAAATGAGGGTACAAAATAGGTCGGGGTTCTGTGACTTGTTTCCTTAATAGCCTTGAACTGCTAATTTTCTCATTGTTTTTTGTATGGTGTTTGTGCTTTTATTTTTTCAGTTTCAGGGAGGGGATTAAGGTGAAAGGGGAGGGGTGCCTATGCATATTCATGACTCTTGGTCACTGCAAAATTAGGCATGTTGTGGTAACTTTAGAGTTCATTCTGATTCTTCTAATTTCAGGAGATTTGAAGCTTAGCATGCCTATGCATTTTTATGATTCTGGGTCACTGCAAAATTAGGCATGTTGTGGTATCTTTAATTTCAGGAAATTTGCAATTGCAGTTTTATGCTTCTAATGGTTTGAAATGGTTCTGGAATAGAGTTGAATAGCAAGAGAGGTGTTTACTTCTTTTTTCCCAAACACCAACTTTTACTATGTATGGAGGGAATGGGGATGGACCTCGCACTGGGAATCCTTGCTTTTAACCACTACGCTATATTCAAGACTCAGCAAGAGAAGTGTTTACTAGGTGGATGTTTATTGACCAGGGCCTGGCCTGCGAGGAAAGAAATATAAAGAAGAGAAACTTTAATGAGGAGAGAAACAGGTTGGTGAGTTTTTACTTGGAAAGGAGATAGTAACATCATTTAAAGTTGAACTTTTCAAAATCAACATAAACTTTTAAGACATGGTTTGCATCTTCACCTGTGAATCAATAGATCACGAGTTCGAGTCATCAAGAGGTAGGTGGAGTTCCACTGTTGATCCTAAAGAAAAAGCAAAAAAAAAAAAACATAATCTTTTAATTCTGAACTGCAGTGCCAATATCACTGCCCACTGTGATTATTCTTTCTTGGTTGGACCTCTTTTCATCCTTATTCTCCACTCTCATTCTCTTTCAACACTCTGTGGCATCCACTTTGAGTTCCAAAACTTTTATTTTGTTCTCGTTTTGTAACTAATAGTCTGTAAGAGGGAAAAGGTTTTGATCTGGTCGGTGAGTTTTTACTCGGAAAGAGATAGTAACATCATTTAAAGTTGAACTTTTGAAGATCAACATAATCTTTTAATTCTGAATTGCAGTGCCAATATCACTACCCATTGTCATCTGTCTTTCTTGATTGGACCTCTTTTCATCCTCATTCTCCACTCTCATTCTCTTTCAACACTCTGCAGCATCCACCTTTAGGCGTAACATCATATAAAGTTGAACTTTTGAAGATCAACATAGTCGTTTTATTCTGAATTGCAGTGCCGATATCACTACCCACTGTCATCGGTCTTGCTTTATTCGACTTCTTTTCATCCTCATTCCCTTTCAACGCTTACTGCAATATCCAGTTTGAGACCTAAACCAGCACTGATATCCTAGTCCTTGTCAGGACAACTCGTAAGCTGTAGCGCTTTGCTTATTTACTCTTTGGCATATTTTTATCCTTGATTACATTCGGTTTATTTTGTTCCTTATTTTGAAAGGCTTTTTAGACCTTCAGCCCTAAATTGTGCCCGGTAAACAATATTCCCATCATTCCCAAGCAGATGAAAAAACTCTACCCCTAATCCATCTTTCTCACTTTCCATGTTGTTTACCAATCACTATTGCTAAAAGTGAATTTCTTTCAATATAATTGAGTTCCCTGTTCTGCAGTTTCAGTAACTTTTCAGTGATGTTACTTTACCCTTCAAAGAAGCAATTGCCTGCGCATAACTAGGTAGGTATTAGAAGTTAGAACTACAAATTTTGACACCATAAATGTGTGTGTGATACTGTTTGACATCCATTATCGATTATGCATTAACTTGGTACTAGAGGTTAGAACTGCAAATTTTGACGCCATATATCATATATGTTTGTGTAATACTGTTTGACGTCCATTATTGATTATGCATGAATGATTGTCCTGTTTGTATCATTGTATGTGAAACTATTGTTGCATCCATTTTATGATCTACAGCATCATGGTTGTTAACTTCTCAATTCTGCCATATTGCAGGTAAGAAAATCAATGTGCCGAATCAAGCATGTACTAACTGAAAGAGCAATTGAAGAACCAGATCCGAGGAGGTCTGCTGAGATGAAAAGGATGATAAATTTCTTATAGTGGCTTCCATGTTAGTTCGTGGAATTTGCTTTGCTTTTGATGTTTTGATAGGGAATATGTGTAGACTTCCTCTTTTATTGGTACACTGGAAACAATGAGCGGGTTAGGTTGGAGGTGGAGTCTCTTCTCTGATGTCGATTTTGTATGCTTCAATTTGCTACCTTACTGGAAGGTGCAAGAACGTAGCTTCTGCAACTCTCAAAACATAATCTTGTTCATGAGATTATTATCTAATTTTTTAATTTCACAATGTTTTTAGATGATAATTAAAATTGCAATTCAGAGTTAATTAGTTCCAATCTTCAGCAACTATGCAACTTTGGAGAGCATTCCAATAGTAATATGTTAAGGAAAAATTGAATTTCACGTTGTATCTAATAGTTTAAAATAATAATAAAGACAGTAACTAGAAAAATAAATGGAACAATGAACATAAAGATTTACGTGGATTGGTTAATGTGATCTACATCCACGGACAAAGATTTACGTGGATTGGTTAATGTGATCTACGTCCACGGAATGAAGAGGGATTTCTATACGAAAAGAAAGAAAAGCTAAAGGCCGGGATATGCTTTTGCTGAATGTTTTTTTTTTTTTTTTTTTTGATGCTTTTTGTACTTGGTTTTGTACATCAACAACATCTACCTCCATTTTTATTTACTGCAGTATGGTACTCCAGTCTTTATTACGTTTGCCCATCTTGTGTTAGTTTCCAAACATTGCGCCAAACATCGTAATTTCTCTCACATGAGTGCATGGACTCAGAATACCTTGGTCTGTATTTTAAAAAAAAAAAAACATTCAACAATTTTATTATATCCCATACTTCTAGTTTTTCTTTCTTTTCGTTTAGAAATCCCTCTTCATTTCCTTTTGTTTTAGAAAGTCCAATTTGGTATTCCACTTTTGTAGTATTGTTTTTACGTGAATTTTGGCACCGCTTCCAGATGTGGACGCATTAGTACAAAAATAGCCTGTTACATCGGTTAAATTTTATCATTTACACCGGTTATTCTAAAAATGAACCGATGTATATACAGGCAAGGTAAAAAGTAGAAATTTATTACACCGGTTTTAAAAACCGATGTAGAAAGTCTCTTTTACACCGGGTTTACAAACCCGGTGTAAAAAATACTTTTTACACCGGTTGTATAACCGGTGTAAGAAATTAAGTACGAATTCCTTCTTCTTCAGTCAAGTATCCAAAGGGTCCATGTTATTGTATTCTTGGACTAAAGCTCAATTTAGAGAAAGCCAGTGATGGAAACTCATCCATGGAAATAGCAAGAGCAGAGCTTGGGTCTTTGGTTACCATCCAGTCCTGAAAAAGATCTAATTTAATCCCAAAGCCATCCACAGTGCATTCGGATTCCAAAGGTAGAGTGCAGAACCCATCACCAACAGGCAACAAGATAGTACAGTAAGTATTAGGATGGTGATTTACATGATTAACACAAAAAAAAGAAAGCCAGAAAGGTCTTTGTTTATAATTCAAGAATCAAAGCCAGAGTAAACGCCACTTTCCCTCAAAAGCCTCTTCTCTTCTTCAACATAGTTCTTGCCTCTACTAGCCTGACCAAGATCTCTCTTCCTCTTCTCCTTCTGTGAAAAAGAAAGTTCCCTTTTCTCTCTCTGAGTTTGCACATTTGCCAGCTGCTCTCCCTCAAAAAGGGCAGCTCTAGTCTTCAATCTATCCTCATAAGTTTCATCATTCTCCTTGGCTCGACTTTCCTGCCCTTTAGACCACGACCAATCCTGCTTCTCATCATCTGCCTGCCTTGGCGGAGGCACACTCAATACTGATACTCCACCTTTATACCCATGCCTACTTAATGCTTCCAAATCTATTCCTTTCTTGCTCTTCCTCTTAGAAGGCTCGCCGTCTGTACAAATTGAAAACAAAAAAGCATTGTTTGTAAACTAAAAATTAGCATCGCAGAAAAAATAAAATAGCCCAAAGAAAGTACAACTTCTATAGAACAAAAGCGTCCCTAACCAAATCTTTGGAAATTTTGAGTCTGGGGAAACCAGTTACATCACGACTCAAAGGCAAATTTTGAGTCAGTACATGACCAAATTGCTGAAGAAGCATTAACGATTAATCACAGCACATGATCATAGTGCCATTGTCGCCAAGCAAAAAATCAGCAAGCATAAACAAATCACTTTTAATCATCAATAACAGAAAACGCATAAGCAGCATCAAGGTTCCAGTTTCATCAGAAAATAAGTATACACAAATCACTTTGAATCCACAAAGCACATGACCAGATCTGCTCCCGCTTCGATGTTGTCGGCGCTTGCTTGGGCCTCGCTACAGTGCTAGCCACCAGATCTGCACCTCTGTGATTCGAGGTGTGGCAAAAGCTGGATGCCGAGAGGATCGTCGATTTGTTGAAGCTTCCCCGATTTGAGTCTCGATTTGTTGGGGCTCGATTTGTTGAAGCTTGAAGCTCTTTATTGTGAAGCTTCGTATATGGTCTTGAAACTTACACCGGTTAAAAGAATAACCGGTGTAATAATGTGGGATTTTACACCGGTTAAAATAATAACCGGTATAATAGTGTGGACCATTTTACTTTTTACACCTGTTATATAATAACCGGTGTAAATAGTATACGTTTTACACCGGTTTTCTTATAACCGGTGTACAAAAATTATAATATTTACACCGGTTATTATAATAACCGGTGTAAATAGTTCTCATGTCACTTTAATATTACGATAATGCCACCGCGTTTTTATAAATTACACCGGTTTTTGTTTAACAGCTTTAAAAATGGCGGTTTAAATTCGCCATTTTGTAGTAGTGACGTAAGTCATAATGGCCGAACCACATAAATCTTTGTGCCCATTGTTCAATTTATTTTTCTTGTTACTGTCTCTATTATTATTTTGGGCTATTATACAACGTGAAATTTGATTTTTCCCTAACATAATATCCTCATTGTGCTTAAGCAGATTTATAATTGCCAATGGGTCTTCTGTAATACTTTCGTATAACATTTTCTGTATCACTTTATAAAATTTTAACACATGTATAATCATTTATCCCTTAGAATTCACTAATCATTTGATAGGTTTTTTTTAATTTAATTTATAAAAATTAGATATTTAATTAAAAATTTATGTACCACATTTGTAAATAGTGATACACATGGTGTTAGGGTTTTTTACTAAAATAATGTGATTTTTAATAAAATTTATAAAAATATTTTTATTTTTATTTCTAAAGTGGGGTTAGAAAACTCGACTTTAAAGTCGAGATTGGCAAACTCAACTTTAAAGTTGAGATTTCTAACCTCAACTTTAAAGTCGTATTTGCCAACCTCGACTTCAAAGTCGCATTTGTCAACTGAGATTTCAAAGTTATTTTCCATTTTTTTATTTCTCATTTTCTATGGGAAAAATAGTATAATTTATATTTTTTCTCATTTTTCTCATCAACAAATTTTTTTTAAAAAATTATATTACATTAAGAAAAAGTTTTGTAACAAATTAAGCCATCGTAATATTCACGGTATAATCAAATGTGATAAGCAAACATAAACTCATAATCATTAAAACAAGTTAAAGTTAAATTAGTAATGTAACTTTTTAATTGTCATTTAATCATGAATCTCTTATACTAAATTGTTAAAATTTCATTGAGTATAAAACTTCGACACTTGGTTTGGTTGTTTAGAAATAAAATTGAATTAGAATTAAAATATTATAGAAAGCTAATTCTTTGAATTAGACCTATAAAATGTATGATTTTTTTTTTTGTTTGGAAAACCAATAAAACTAATATAGTATACAATTATAACTCCAAATTCTTTATCGAAAATGTTAAAATAATATGAAATTAAATTTTAGTTGTAATTAGAATTGGTAGAATAATTACTTTTTAATATATTTTTCAGAATAATAGTTACTTTTAAAATTTTAAAAATAAGATGCAAATTATAATTTATATAGTTGATGCAAAGTTTGATCTATATAGCCGACACCACGGAGTGGATAAAATCTTAGTTGTTGTTATATTTATTTTGCAATTTTTTTTCTATTTTCTAGAATTATTTTAAACAAAAAAAAATATTTTCTATTTTTACATATCTCCAAAAATCTCAATCTTATAGAGCTTTAATTTTTTTTCTTTTTTAATTTGTTTGCTATTAACAACTATAGTTGATTTCATAAGTAAAATTTAAACAATAAAGTTTATCAAATTTTATTCCTACTACTATAAATTTTATTTTTGTTTAATATTAATAACATAATATTTAAATTAATTTATTTTAGTCAATGATACGATAGAGAAAAATTAAAACAGTGTTTTTAAAATAAAATATTCAAAACAAACCACTTGTTGCTACTAAAAAAATTAGAAATTAGACTAAACGTTGTTTTTAAAACAAAATATTCAAAACGAAGCAAGTGTCAAACTTTTATGCTCAATGGAATTTTAACAATTAATTTATTATAAGAGATTCATGATTAAATAAAAATTTAAAAGTTACCTTGCTAATTTACTTTAAATTGTTTTAATGATTACGAGTTTATACTTGCTTACCACATTTGATTATACCGTGAATATTATGATGACTCAATTTGTTACAGAACTTTTCCTTAGTGTAATATAATTTTAAAAATCTTTTTTGCTAATGAGAAGAATGAGAGATTATACGACTTTTCCTATAGAAAATGAGAAATAAAAAAATGGTAAATAACTTTGAAATCTCACTTGACAAATGTGACTTTGAAGTCAAGGTTGACAAACGCAACTTTAAAGTCGAGTTTGCCAAGCTCTACTTTGAAGTCGAGTTTGCCAATCCCTCTTTAGTTAGTTTTGGAAGCAAAATAAAAATCACAATATTTATGCAAATTTTATTAAAAATCAAATTATTTTGGTAAAAAAATCCCATAGTGTTACATCAAATGCTACTGAATCATGATCCATGATTGCATTTTAAAATGTTTCTCGTTTTTCATTTTTGTTTCCTTATTTTGCTAAGTAGATGATATCTCTCTTGAATAACTGAAGTTTTAGCTCAGGTCATATGCTCAATGATCAAGCGACAGAATGATCAATGCCATGAATCTTTGGCAGCATTTGCATGTTCACTTCCATATCTGCAAATATATCTTTAAATGTCCTTGTTTTTTAAGGAAATCAACATATTAACAACGCAGCGGAAAATATAACAATTATATTATAATTGATTTTCATAGGACCTTTAATGATAATCTATATAAAATATACTTCGGGAGATGCTAGCAAAATCCTTGGGCGAGGTTTAATCGACCAACAAGCCGCACACGTTTTCGGCCTCTAACGGTAATCAACACGAACTACTTTCGGGATACTCAAATGATTGATTTTAACGTTAGGTTAATAAGTTAGATCCCTCTAAATAACACTTTAGAAATCTAATAAGAAAAACCATTTTTCTTATTTACGTGATTTCTTATTGAGAGAGTTAAGCATCTATATATAATAATACAGCCTTCCAAAAAGGTTATCTTGTCAAGCAAGAAACGAATTATTATCAAACTCAATTCACTTCCAAAAGTAAATATAAGTGTATAATAGATGCCATAATTATCATATAGTTATATAAACCATTTTAACCCAAGAAGTAATTCTATTATGTGTGACCCTTTAGGTTCCTAATCACTTGGTAATAAATATAAATAATAATCTTAGAATTAAATTGGCTTTTGTACAAAACCAACAAACTCACACTTGGACTAAAGACAATTTAGTCACGGAGCTTCTAAGATAGGATAAATTAAACAACTTTAATTTATCATTAATTCAAAAATTAGTTCATTTATATTCATAGATCAAGAGCGGCCTCTAACCAAGACATGATGACCACCTAAGAGTTAGGAAAAGTCAATTGATCAACTTCACCTATCCATAAACTAAGTGCCATGTAATTATTATCCTTTCACCATCCTATATTCTAATTAGTACAAGAGTAAAGTCTAAGTGTCAACTCTTTATTGTACTAATTATATTTCTTTCTTGTACCGAAATTCAATTTCTTGTAAATAAATTTAGAACCTTTCCAAATTTACTTACTAAATATGTGCACTGTGAGTTGAACTTCAACAAGTGGCCGCCTGAAAGGAATATACTCTCCCAATATTAGGAGTGGTGAATCCTATATCGATTATAAACTATCAATCCGTACTTCTTATTATATCCAACGTCTACTGCTCACATATCCAATTACAGTTATGGACAAATAGAGTCAAAACATAACATCCACACTAAAGATACTCTTATGATCTCAAGTTAAAGGATCGCTTACACTACTGTCACGTAGAGATTATACCATTGGCACGCAAATAGTTAACGATATGGAAATCTCTAAGCGGATCATTCCAGTGAACACATTCTCTAATGACTCACCCATATATCATTATATATACTAGTCTATCCGCATTAACAACGTGATACGAATGGAGTAGGATGAAGTCCAATCCACACGAATTTTCCACAAGTTCGGATCGTTGTGCACCAAAAACTCAATTCAAGAAATAAGAACACAATTTGTGGAAAAAGAGATATGAAACGAAAAGTTAAGATTAAAATTAACCTAACCCCAACGTTAACACAAATTGAATCAGTTCAACTAATGTAAATCAAAAGTTTAAACCTATCAAGTTTGGCCGGTTCTATAAATCTAGAACTTTTAAGCTTCACCTAAAGTTCCTCACTTAAGGTTTGGCGGGTCTTATGAATTACTCAAGAATAACTCACGTTGATGATGTCAAATTTAATTTAGCAAAGCCAAAATTCTTTCAATTCGACATGATAAAAACGTTACATAGCTTCTCCTTTTATAGGGAGTAGATTCGGCTTTTCTAAAAGGAAAAGGAAATAAAACCCTAGAAGTTGTAAATTACAACTTGACTTCTAAGCTAACTAACTTTCCAAATTGGAATTGGAAACTAACAACTAACAAACTAATAAGCTAATCCTTTTCCAAAAAGGATTAGGGCAAACGGTTATTCCAAAGGTGGCCAAACACGATTTGGCTACCTTTGTTTCCTAAACTGTGAAGTAGCAAAACTCAATTTGACTTCTTAAGTTTCCTAAACTTTTACTTGCCATTATCATGCAAGATAATTGGGCCAAGTAATACCTTATTAACACTTAATAAAAAAAATGCCAATTAAGCCCATAAAATCGTTAAGTGGACTTAATTAAAAACAACATAATAAACCCTAAAATATATTAAAAAGGGCGTGATCCATTTCAAAGCCCAAAACACGCCTTCTTCTTGGACTTTAATATTTCGGCCTTCACATTATTTCTTCAAGGTGGATCATAAATTGTTATTGAAGAAATATGCCAAAGTACTTCATCTTGAGATGGTTGTGTCGAACTCCTTTGAACATTGGCCATCAACTCACAATGTGTTGATAACAATGCTTGTAGTGCTTCCTTCATCCTCTTGCTCCTTGATCTTGTCATTGGACCACCAAGATTTGCTAATGGATCATGGGAAGCTGGATTTGGCAATGTGGACTCGGGTTCATTCCTATCATTCCCTCCCTCCTCGAAAGGATTCGTCCTCGAATCACCTACATCATATAAACTCAAATCAGAAACATTGAAAGTAGAAGAAACATTACCATACTCACTAGGTAGTTCGATTCTATATGCATTGTCTCCAATCCTTTCCAAGACTTGAAAAGGACCATCTCCTCTTGGATGAAGTTTAGATTTCCTCTTTTCAGGAAACCTTTCCTTCCTCAAGTGAATCCATACCCAATCTCCAGGTTCGAAAATCACTTGTCTTCTGCCCTTATTAGCCTGTTTTGCATATTGCTCATTACCCCTTTGAATATTTTTGTAAACCTTTTCATGCAATTCCCTTACAAAATCAGCTTTAGCTTTACCTTCCACATTAACAAACACATTAATAGGAAGAGGCAAAATATCAAGGGGAGTTAAAGGATTAAATCCATACACAACTTCAAAAGGCGAATAACCAGTAGAACTATGAACAGTTCGGTTATATGCAAATTCAATGTGTGGCAAACAATTCTCCCAATTCTTTAAGTTTTTCTGAATGATAGCACGAAGCAAATTAGACAATGTACGATTTACTACTTCTGTTTGACCATCAGTCTGTGGATGTGCAACAGTAGAAAACAATAATTTTGTGCCTAATTTATTCCAAAGTGTACGCCAAAAATGTGACAAAAACTTGACATCTCTATCACTGACAATACTCTTAGGAATTCCATGCAAACGTACAATATCCTTAATGAAAAGGTCAGCAATTTTGGTAGCATCATTAGATTTAGAACATGCAAGGAAGTGAGCCATTTTACTAAATCTATCAACCACAACAAAAATGCTATCATTACCAGTGCGTGATCTAGGTAACCCTAACACAAAATCCATAGATATGTCAATCCAAGGGTTGCTAGGAACAGGCAGAGGTTGATACAAACCATGAGGCATTACTTTGGACTTAGCATGCTTACACACAATACATTTTTCACAAACACTTTTAACATCTTTAATCATGTTAGGCCAATAAAAGTGCTCATTCAAAACAGAAAGTGTTTTAACAATACCAAAATGCCCCATTAACCCTCCCCCATGGGTTTCCTTAACAAGTAAATCACGAATGGAACATGAGGGAATGCACAATTTATCCTTGCGAAACAAGAAACCATCATGCACAAAATAATCACCATTCGGCCTTATTGAACAAAGATCATAAGATTCGGCAAAGTCAACATCTTCCTTATACAAGTCTTTAATCAATTCAAATCCAAGTAGCTTTGCATGTAAATAGGTAAATAAAGCATATCTCCTAGAAAAAGCATCAGCTACCACATTCTCTTGACCAGATTTATATTTAATCACATAAGGAAAAGTTTCAATGAATTCCAACCATTTTACATGTCTCTTATTCAACTTACCTTGAGTCTTTAAGAATTTGAGACTTTCATGATCAGAATGGATTATGAATTCTTTTGGCCATAAGTAGTGTTGCCAAACCTGCAATGACCTTACCAATGCATACAACTCCTTGTCATAAGTTGCATACTTTAAAGATGCCCCATTAAGCTTTTCACTGAAATAAGCCACGGGCCTTGATTCCTGCATAAGAACCGCACCAATACCAATCCCGGAGGTATCACAGTGTATCTCAAAAGCTTTATTGAAATTCGGCAAAGCAAGTAAAGGGGCATGAGTCAATTTATACTTCAAAGTGTTAAAGGCGTTTTCATGTTCTTTATTCCATGCAAAGGTGACATTCTTTTTAACAAGTTCATTTAAAGATGCAGCAATGGAACTAAAGTCTTTAACAAATCTCCTATAAAAACTTGCTAATCCATGAAAACTTCTTACCTCACTAGCATTTTGTGGTCTCGGCCAATCTATGATTGCCTTGACTTTTGACTCATCAACAGCAATGCCTTGAGAACTTACAACATAACCCAAAAAGATAATAGATTCCAAACAGAAAGAACACTTTTTAAGGTTAGCATATAATTGGTTCTCACGCAATATAGCAAACACGAGTTTTAAATGCTCAACATGCTCATCAAGTGATTTGCTATATATCAAGATATCATCAAAGTAGACTACCACAAACTTTCCAATGAAATGACGAAAAACATGGTTCATAAGCCTCATGAAAGTACTAGGTGCATTAGATAAACCAAAAGGCATAACTAACCATTCATACAACCCATACTTTGTTTTAAAAGCAGTTTTCCATTCATCTCCTTCTTTCATTCATATTTGGTAGTACCCACTTTTCAAATCAACTTTGGAAAATATGGAAGATCCATGCAATTCATCAAGCATATCATCTAATCTAGGAATTGGATGTCTATACTTAATGGTAATCTTACTAACAGCACGACAATCTACATACATTCGTCAAGTATCATCCTTTTTAGGGACTAAGATAACAGGAACTGAACATGGACTAAGAGACTCACGCACAATACCTTTGTCAAGGAGTTCATCCACTTGACGTTGAATCTCTTTTGTTTCCTCCGGATTTGCTCTATAAGCTGGTCGGTTTGGAATTTGAGCTCCTGGGATGAAATCAATTTGGTGCTCAATGCCACGAATAGGTGGTAAACCTATTGGTAACTCCTCGGGAAACACATCACTATATTCCTGCAAAAGAGAGTACACGACACTAGGCAAAGAAGCAAGGTTATCACTGTCAACAACAAGTATAAGTTCCTTGCTAAACATTAAGTATAAGGACTGCCTATTAATCAATGCTCTCTTAATCTCATTAGAAGAAGCAAAACAACAAGATTTCTTATTAACTACATCTCGGCCTAAATTAGATTTTTCGTTTTGTTGTTTTTCTAGTTCCTTCTTCTTCTTAGCTTCATTTATGTCTTTACAAGCTTGTGCAATTCGAGTTTGATCTTCAAAAACTTGAGCAGGAGTTAAAGCATGAAGACTATACTTTTTACCATTATGCACAAAACTGTAAAAATTTTTCTTGGCATGATAAAGCACATCACAATCAAATTGCCAAGGTCTACCAAGTAAAATATGACTAGCCTCCATTGGAACAACATCACATAAAACAGTATCAACATATTTACCAATGGTGAAAGAAAACTTTACTTGTTTAGTGACACGAGTTTCAACTGAATTATTTAACCATTGAAGCCTATATGGTTTTGGATGTTTCATGCAATTCAAATTCAGTTTGTTAACAAGTAAGGTGCTCGCCACATTTGTGCAACTACCACTATCAATAATCACACTACAAACCATGTTTTGCACTAAACAGCGTGTGTGAAATATGTTATCACGTTGCATCAAATCATTATCTTCCAAAGGTTGAACATTAAGAACACGGCGAGAAACTAAAGAAAAGTTACCAACTGAGTAGGTCGGCTCATCAAGCTTTTCACCCTCATCACTTTGATCATCTTGGTACTTTTCTTCAAGAGGTGGCATGTCGGCACAATCATCATCACTTACCACTTCTCCAGTATCTAAAGTAATCATGATCCAGGCAGTAGGACAATTGGCTTGCAAGTGACCATAGCCTTGACATTTAAAACATCTAATATCCCTCAATCTTGGAGCAGAAGTTGTCGCTGGTTTAGGGGCATTTTCAGCAGCTTTGGGGACTGATTTTGGGACATAAGGAGGCGCACTAGATGGCTGGTTTGAGGTAAATTGCCTTGGTTTTGTTGGTGGAGTGAAAGGGGCTGATTTAGGTTTCAAATCCCTTTGCCATGGTGGATTCTGCTGTGTGAACCTGTTCTTACCTTTCATGTGCCTTTCAATCTTAATAGCTTTATGAACAAGCTCATTAATATCAACATAAGATTGTAAATCAACATGATAGGACAATTCAGAATTCATACCTCTAAGAAATCTTTCAATTGTTGAATCGGGATCTTCACGAACATTGGCCTTGATCATGAGAGCTTCCATCTCATGGTAGTATTCCTCCACGGTTTTGTTTCCTTGCACAAGGGAGTGCAATTTTCTGTTGAGCTCTCGGCTATAATGTGATGGAACATACTTCTTCCTCATAAGCGCTTTCATTTGCTTCCAAGTTTGAATAGGTGGTTCGTCATCTTCACGTCTAGATCTCATTACCTTATCCCACCACAAACTTGCATAATCCTTGAGGTGCATGAAGGCTAGGCGATACCTCTTATGTTCGGGATAGCTATTACCTTCAAAGAAGTGTTCAATCTCTCGAACCCAATCAAAATAAGCTTCCGGATCTGCTCTACCATGGAAAGTAGGCAATGTTAGTTTAACTCCACTAATTGACAAATCAGATTTCTTACCATATTTAGGAGAATCCATGAACTCCTCATTCTCCTCATCACTAGGCTCGGCTTCTTCATGTTTATTCTGTCGAGAAGTAGAACCTTTTTTTGGTGAAGGAAAAATGGTTAAATTATCAATCTTTAGATTGAGTTTTCTGATCATGTCAAATAGAACGTCATTAACATATTTTTGATCCGTTTGGGGTTGTCCTTGAGGTGTTTTATCATCTCCCTCCATTGTTCCTGCAAGTTAGTAAAAACAACAAAAGATAGCAAAATAAAAACCTCTCGGGTTCTCACTTTTGGTGAGTAATACTCTCCTCTCTAGTGTAATGGCTTTTCTCGTGTATACCCTATCTAAATACTCTCAATGAATCTCTCAAACTAATTGAAGCTTACTGTTTGTCGATTTTAAGAACAAGTCTCAACCAACTAGTTCAAACAAATCAATTCACAAAAGCAAAACCAAAGAAGTTTGAAAAGAAAAATTCACGTCACAAGAAGATTTTAAGATCACGTATGGGGAATAAACAGATTAACTTCAGAAAGCTACGAATTCAGAAACTAGAGAAGATAACAAGAAGATGTGTTTTTGAATCACTCAATTCCGATTAAAAATGAGAAAGTTATGAAGGTTTGAAGTTATAGTATATAGAAACTCTCTGCCGAGTTTCGGACGGTAGAACAAAGGTTCGGACGGCCGAAAGTGGCGTCCGAAACTTTGTTAAAAAAATTTCAAATCTCTGTCGAGGATCGGACGGTAGTTTCGGACGGGTCAGGGGTCCGAAAGTGGCGTCCGAAATTTTGTGAAAATTTGTGACTTCTCTGTCGAGGTTCGGACGGTAGTTTCGGACGGGTAAGGGGTCCGAAAGTGGCGTCCGAAACTATAAAATTAAATACGAAAAAAAAATAAAAAAATTTTTTTGTTTTTTTTTTTTCACTTTAGACCAAATGCCTTTGGGCTGATTTTTACTTGGTCTTTTTTTTTTTTTTTTTTTTTTTGACAAAAAGCTTAACTAGGGTTTTTGAGGTTGTTGATAAACCCTAAATTTTCAACCACTTCAATGTATCAAGAAGTCAACAAAATTTCGGATTTTGAAGATACCACTTTTACCAAAGATTCAAGAAATATCACAAAGAGCAAGAATATGTCTTCAAGATTCAAATTTGAGCACTTTCGGATTTCCAAGAAAATCAAGATTTTCAAGAAAGTGGTCAAGAACTTGTCTTTTTGAGATGGTGAAAAAGTTTGACCAAAACACACTTTAATGGAAATAGAATGATGAAGATAACACAAAAGAAAGATCAAGAAAAGGATGAGAAACAAGGAAGTTATGAAATTTTGAATAAGAAACCCTAATTTCACAAACCCTAGTTTGACAAACCCTAATTCTTTGGACGTGATTTCAGCAAGAATGACTCAAGAATTCCACACTATGATGATGAAAAAAAACAATGCAGAATTATGAAGAAAAACAGCAGCAAAACACGACACAAAACAGCAAGAACAACACAACAAAAATCGCAAAAAAAAAAAATCCGAGCAAGAGATGAACACGAATTGGACAGATTTTAGCAAACAAATTGCATGCGATTTTGACGTAATTTAAAGGCAGAACTATGACGACCTTGGACAGCAATAAAGACACGAAAACAGCAACAAAAAGACACCACAAAAACTGCAGAAATTGACGCAACAAAACAGCAAGAAGTACGCCAAAAGAAGGACAAGATCCGAGAAGAGAAAAACAAGAACAAGACTCAAATAAAAAGATTAATTACCGAATTTGATGAACAACCTGGATAGCTTTGATACCAATTGATACGAATGGAGTAGGATGAAGTCCAATCCACACGAATTTTCCACAAGTTCGGATCGTTGTGCACCAAAAACTCAATTCAAGAAACAAGAACACAATTTGCGGAAAAAGAGATATGAAACGAAAATGCAAGATTAAAATTAACCTAACCCCAACGTTAACACAAATTGAATCAGTTCAACTAATGTAAATCAAAAGTTTAAACCTATCAAGTTTGGCCGGTTCTATAAATCTAGAACTTTTAAGCTTCACCTAAAGTTCCTCACTTAAGGTTTGGCGGGTCTTATGAATTACTCAAGAATAACTCACGTTGATGATGTCAAATTTAATTTAGCAAAGCCAAAATTCTTTCAATTCAACATGATAAAAACGTTGCATAGCTTCTCCTTTTATAGGGAGTAGATTCAGCTTTTCTAAAAGGAAAAGGAAATAAAACCGTAGAAGTTGTAAATTACAACTTGACTTCTAAGCTAACTAACTTTCCAAATTGGAATTGGAAACTAACAACTAACAAACTAATAAGCTAATCCTTTTCAAAAAAGGATTAGGGCAAACGGTTATTCCAAAGGTGGCCAAACACGATTTGGCTACCTTTGTTTCCTAAACTATGAAGTAGCAAAACTCAATTTGACTTCTTAAGTTTCCTAAACTTTTACTTGCCATTATCATGCAAGATAATTGGGCCAAGTAATACCTTATTAACACTTAATAAAAAAAATGCCAATTAAGCCAATAAAATCGTTAAGTGGACTTAATTAAAAACAACATAATAAACCCTAAAATATATTAAAAAGGGCTTGATCCATTTCAAAGCCCAAAACACGCCTTCTTCTTGGACTTTAATATTTTGGCCTTCACATTATTTCTTCAAGGTGGATCATAAATTGTTATTGAAAAAATATGCCAAAGTACTTCATCTTGAGATGGTTGTGTCGAACTCCTTTGAACATTGGCCATCAACTCACAATGTGTTGATAACAATGCTTGTAGTGCTTCCTTCATCCTCTTGCTCCTTGATCTTGTCATTGGACCACCAAGATTTGCTAATGGATCATGGGAAGCTGGATTTGGCAATGTGGACTCGGGTTCATTTCTATCACAACGTCCTTGTTATTGTTAATACTATGACTAGTTAAATTTAAGAATAATAAATATTATTCTAAGGACTTTATCATTTTGTATATATATCGACATATATATATTTTACAAAATGATAAATATGTCATATCTTTATTGCATAAAATTACATAATCATTCTTCCATTATGACTTAAACCAATCATTCTGAACTTTATACCGAAGGAATGAACATGACTATCATGTTTCTTTTGGGATAATGGTTTAGTCAATGAATAATTATATTATCCTTTGTAGGAATCTCTAGTATCTTTAATTAAATTCTATTAGTGATTACTCGAATCAAATGATAAAATTTTAGAACATGTTTGGATCATTGATGAGACCTTAGTTCCTCAACTATTGAAGAAACTATTTCCATCCAAACAATCTTGTAGCAACTTCTCGAGCAATTGTATACTTAATCTCTATTGTAGAATATGTTGTTATAATCTATTTGAAACATTTTCAAATAACAATATTTATATTTAGGATAAATATGTATCCATCTTGATACTTGCAATTATCTTTATAAGATTGAAAACTAGTATCTATGAATCCATATATATTAAGCTCAACTTTCAAGAATAGATCCTTAATTCTTCAAAAGTATTTAAGAAAATTCTTGACCACTTCTAGTTACTCTTACTGGAATTGGATTGAAATATGCTTATAACACTTATAACGCATGAGACATTTGGTCTTATATAATATACATAAATGATCTTACTTCTTAAGAATATTTTGTATACTATATTTCTTAATATCAGTCTTCGGACACATGTCCTAAGGTAAGTCCTATCAAATATAGGAATGTAAACCTTTTAAACTAATCCATTCATGTTAAACGTCTTTAACATTTTATCAATATATATACAGATATATATATATATATATATATATTGACTGTATATGACCAAACAACTTATCAAATCTATCTCTATAGACTTTTCCCAATTCATAAGTTGTTTCTCCAAAAATCTTTAATTGAGAAGGTTTTTGAACAACTACACCTTAACTAATTAAGAGTAGTTATATGAATTCTCATTATTAATATGTCATCTACATATAATATGAGAAATACAATAATATTGCCAATAATCTTTTGTATACACAAGATTCATATTTGTTTTTGATTAAATCAAACCTTTTGATTATCTCATCAAAACAAATATTTGAACCCTTAAAAGCTTGCTTTAGTCCATACATAGACTTTTATAATTTGCATACTTATTAGGGTATTTAGACATAAAAACCCTTAGATTGTATCATATACTAATCCTTTTACAAATTACAGCAAGTAAAATCTTAATAGATTTTAACACAGTAATTGGTGAAAATATTTCATCATAGTCAATATTATGATTTTGTGTAACCTTTAGTGACCAATATTCATGCTTTATGGGTAACAATATTACCATTCATGTTTGTCTTCTTTTGAAGACCCACTTGCACCTTATGAGTTTTATCCCTTTAGATGCATTGACTAAGGTCTATACTTTGTTATCGTATATGGAATCCATTTTAGATTTTATGTATCAAAACCACTTTTAAATTTCTTATCAAATAAGACTTCTTTATAGATAGTATGTTTATCATTCTTAATGATAAATGTATCATCTCATGGGGACAATTTATCCTACTAAACATACAATTTACTTGTATATTAAGAGCTTCATGTCCTACTGCATCACCATGAGGTACAAGCTTTAATTCCATTTTCTTTTCATTACTAAATTATCATTTAAGAACTTCATCAAGTTCTATATGCTACCACTTGCCTTCTCTAGAATAGACTATTCTTCTAGAAATATGACATATTTTGAGACAAACATTTTGTGCTCATTGGGATCATATAAATAATATCAAAAACTTTCTTTTGGACATTCCATAAAATAGTATATATGAAAATTTTGTATCAAACTTATCAGATTTTACCTTTTATAAAATATAGGACACTCCCAAATATTTTGGTTATTTCCCATACCATATCTTATATGAGGTAGAACCAATAGGTTTAAATGGAACATACTTTAAAAGATCAAATGCAATATTTAGGGTATATTCTCAAAACAATTTTGAGAGAATTCTATGGCTCATCATTAATCGAATAATATATCATAAAATTTGATTATTACTTTAATAAATAAACAAGTTCATTTTATTAAGATAATTATAAATTCTTGACTCAAGTATTCTCTATTTCGATCTAATCGAAATATTTTAATACTTTTATCAAGTTGTTTTTCACCTTCAATTTTGTATTCTTTGAACTCTTTAAAGAATTTAGTTATATACTTCAATAAGTACATATATGACTATATATAATACAATCATTTGAAGTATGAAAAACTTTCTCTAATTAGAATTAACATAGGTCTTCATACATCAATATGTATTAGACTTAGTAATTCAGTAGATCTTTTACCTTTTTAAGTAAAAGGTAAATTGGTTATTTTCTAATAAATAAGATTCACATTTATCAAATGATTCATAATCAAGTGATTCCAAATAAACATCTCTATGAAATTTGGCTATGTGTTTCTCATATATATAACCATATCTACAGAGTTAGAGATAAAATTATCAAGTTTTGTTTCTTTGCGTTTATGTTTGAAAAGAAGATTATCCAAGTCAAATATATAAAGTTTTTTATCCAATTAATCGGCACCTTAAAATATTGTCACAATAAAAGAACAAAATTTATTCTTTTAAATTATTGTAAATCTATTCATGTCAAACATGAAATAGAAATAATATTTTAGTAAGTACTGATAATAACGATCCTTTATATTAAGGATTAATCTTCTGAATAAAGAAAACTCTATATTCCTATGGTTAATGTAACAACTTTTGTCGCATTCAATTACCACATATAAGAATACATTTTCTTTACCCAACTTTCTACTTATCCTTAAATCTTGCATATTTGTGTAAATATGAGATCCAAATCCGGTATCTAATACCAAGATTTTATTTATAAGCAGAAACATTTATTCCAATCATAAACATATTTGAAGTAGAAACTCCACCAAGTTTCTTCTGCTTCAAAATCTCGATGAACCTTTTAATTCTAATTCTAGTGTCTATCTTAATAGACCATAGTAGAATTTAATACCATTTAAACTTTTGTCCTTATTCTTTTGAATTTTGTGTTAAGTTTGAAAATATTGTCACAATCGGCACCTTAACAACGTTTATTGATTTTCTCAAAATCAGGGCCCAACTCCATTTTCTTGAAAAACTCAAGTATTAACACAATTTCCTTTTTCTTCTTGATTGAATCCTTTGTTGTCTTATTAAGCAATTCAAGCAAATATTTAGATCTCAACTTTGTTCATAACAAAATTAAAAATCTAATTTTCAATGAGACTAATCACCTTTAGCACATTAGATGATACTAAAGATTATTTGCCATTTTGCTCTAAATGAGTTTGTAAGAGAGATATTATATATCTTCAATTTTAACTCTTATATCATACAATCATTTCATCTAATGAAATATTGTAAAAGCATACATATTCACATACAACTATTGTAATTAAGATTCATGAATGCTTTTTAGCATAAGACAATATACATTATCAAAATCATCTTTATGTTTCTGTTATGTATCTTTGATTATTCAATCAATATCATCATCAAGAAAAAAAAAGGTTTTAAGGACATAAATCAACTTCTCATACCTAAAATAATTTTTTAGGTTGTAAAATTCAATCCATAAAATTTGAGCAATTAATATATTGTCAAAAAATATATTATAGATAATTTTCTACAACAGAAAATAAAGATAGAAAAATATTTCATATTTATGCAATAAGCAAAACCAAAAGAAATAAATATGGACTTATGAAAATTTTTGGGTTTTGCTCCCACTATTTTATTCAAATCAATATCCCTTAAATTGATTCAAGAATTTTCACAAAATTCTTAGTGGCTAAGATCTCATTTTAATTATTTTTAACCTTGAGGTAGCTCAACAAGTCAAAATAATCTCAACAAGTGGGTAACAATTGTCAATTACAACAAATTGTAACTCTTAGATAGTTAGGCCATCAACTCTTGATACACATATCTCATATGTCCCCTAACTCTTTGCCTCAAAAACATTTTGACCTTGAGGTAACTCAACAAATCAAAAGTCTTTGTTAAATCAAACCCATTATTCAAAGATCTTATCTCATAGTATAAGTATATTTAAAGTAAAACAACCTTGAGGTAACTCAACAAGTTGCTCTAATAAAAATTGTTTAAACTATAATAATGGAAGGTAACTAATTATAATTTAATATTTAATTAAGGGATTAATTAATGGTCTCATCATACATACATATCACATGTGAAATTATTTGATCAATTGAACATACAATATGCAATTAAATAAATATATTATTTTATCAAATACAAATCACATATGACATGTTATTCAAATAATCACATTAAATGAATATTCAATAAATTTATATCAAATATAAATAATATATCACACATGTTACTCAAATAATCATATTAAATGAATATTCAACAAATTTATATCAAATATAAATTGTATATGACACATGTTATTCAAATAATCATATTAAATGAATAAATAATAAATTTATATCAAATATAAATTGTATATAACATGTTATTCAAATAATTATATTAAATGATAGATTCATATCAAATATAAATTACAGGTCATCTTATTCAAATAATCACATTAAATGAATATAAAATATATTTATATCAAATATAAATTACATATGTCATATTATTCAAATAATCACATTAAATGAATACATAATAAATTTATATCAAATATAAATTACATATGTCAGATTATTCAAATAATCACATTAAATGAATATATAATTTTTCTGTCATAAATCTATATGCATATTATTTCTAATCTTATTAGAAATCATTTAATTGAATTTTTGAAAACTTTTATGGATCAAAATATAGTTTTCAAAATTATAGAGCCAATTGATCAGAAAAGAATAAAGATCTGGGTCAATATTTAATTAAGAAAATATTTTTCTCAAACGCTCCAAATTGGGTTTAAAAAACCACGCTTTCTATTTTTTTTATTATTATAATAGAAACAGATGATGACGTCAGCTGATGTCATCATCATCTTCTCCAAAAGAAAAAAATCGCAGATTCAACTTCTGCTTTCTTTTCTTTTCTTTTTTTTTTGTTTTTCGATCAACTTTTGCTCCTCGCTTGCGACTTCTCCAACAATCCACCTAGAACTTTTCTAGCTTTTATCTGGTGGGAAGAAGACCGGTTTTGCAGTGGTTGTTGAGTTGATTAGTGTTAAGAATTGCTTCAACTAATAATCCTTATCTTTTGGGATAAGTAGAGCGTGTTTGACTGTTTCTTAAACAGTTTACCATGTTATTAGGATTTGTTAAAACGTGGGTTGTTCCTTATCTTCTTGTAAAGCATATATATAAGCCAACATCTGGGTTATGAATAAGACAAGTGAAATCATCATCTTGAGTGTATTCTAGTTTGTGTCTAAGCTATTTCAACATCTGGTATCAGAGCTTCATCAAGGGGACTACTTGTGAGAATAAAAGAAACCGCAATTTCTTAAAATTAAAAGGGGAGGGGGGAAGAGTGATTTAGATATGGCAACTGAAAATTTTGTTCAGCCTGCAATTCCTAAGTTTGATGGCCATTATGATCATTGGTCATGCTTATGGAAAATTTTCTTCGCTCAAAAGAATATTGGAATTTGGTAGAGAATGGAATTACTTCTGTAGAAAATTTTCTTCGCTCAAAAGAATATTGGAATTTGGTAGAGAATGGAATTACTTCTGTAGCAGAAGAGGCAGAGATTACTGAAACTCAATGGAAGTCTTTTGCGGATCAATAATTGAAAGATTAGAAAGCTAAGAACTACCTATTCTAGGCTATTGATAGGACTATCATGAAGACCATTCTCAATAAAGATACTGCAAAGGACATATGGGATTCTATGAAGAAGAAATATAAGGGATCTACAAGAGTTAAGCGAGCGCAGCTGCAAGCTCTTCGAAAGGAGTTTGAGGTTCTCCAGATGAAAGAAGGTGAGTGTGTTAATGAGTATTTTGATCAAACACTTACCATAGTAAACAAAATGAAATAACGGTGAAAGTATGAAGCAAGTGATGATCATTGAAAAGATCCTAAGATCTATGACCTCAAAGTTTGATTATGTTTTGTGTACATTGAAGAGTCTAATGATTTAGACTCATTAACCATTGACGAGTTGCAGACAGCTTGTTAGCAAATGAGCAAAGGATGAAAGGGCATGAAGGTGATGAGTAGGCATTGAAGGTGACTTATGATGACCATTTTGGTGGAAGAGGTCGTGGCAGTGGACGTGGGACCTTCCGGGAAAGAGGCAGAGGACGAAGTCGACAAGCATTTGACAAAGCTATGGTTGAGTGTTGGAAGTGTCATCAGTTAGGACACTTTCAGTATGAATGTCCTAAAGGGGAGAAGGGAGCAAATTATGCTGAACTTGAGAATGAAGAAATGTTATTGATGTCTTTGGTGGAGCATAATCAATTAAATAAAGGAGAAAAATGGTTTCTTGACTCAGGGTGCAGCAACCATATGTGTGCAAATAAACAATGGTTCTCTGAATTTGATGAAGAGTTCAGAGAATCGGTGAAGCTTGGAAATAACTCCAAGATGGCTGTTTTGGGGAAAGGTAATATCATATTGCAAATTGGTGGAATTACTCATGTAATCACTGTCTAATATATACCTAAGTTAAGAAATAATTTGTTGAGTATTGGACAACTACAAGAGAAAGGTGTAGCCATTTTGATACAACAAGGAGTATGTAAAGTCTATCATCCCAAGAATGGACTTATTATAGAAACAACAATGTCTGCAAACAGGATTTTCATGTTGCTTGCAAGAATGGTACCAAAGGCTCCCACTTGTTTCCAAACAACTCTTGAAGATAACAGTCATCTTTTGCATTGTCGATATGGGTATCTGAGCTTCAAGGGTCTGAAAATCTTGCAACAAAAGCATATGGTGAGGGGAATACCTCAGTTGAATGCAGTATCCAAAGTTTGTACTGAATGCATGGTGGGAAAACAACACAGGAAAGTAGTACCAAAGTAGAGTTCATGGAGAGCTGCACAAAAATTGCAGTTGGTGCATTCAGACATCTGCGGACCCATCAAGCCAGACTCCAATAGTAAGAAGAGGTATTTCATAAGTTTTATTGATGACTACAGCCGTAAGTTGTCGATATATTTTATACTGAAAAGTCTGAAGCTCTTGTTGTCTTTAAGCATTATAAAAATCTTGTTGAAAAAGAGATAGGAACTGCAATTTGTTGTCTACGCACAGATAGGGGTGGAGAATTCACATCTCTTGAATTCAATGCCTTTTGCAAATATAATGGCATCAGAAGACAGCTCACTACGCCATACACTCCAAAACAGAACGGAGTAGTTGAGCACAAAAATAGAACCATCATGAATATGGTTAGGAGCATGTTGTCAAAAAAGCAAGTACCAAAGAAGTTTTGGCCAGAAGCAGTTAACTGGATAATACATGTGCTCAATAGAAGTCCCATTTTAGCAGTGAAAGACATGACCCCTGAAGAAGCTTGGAGCGGTGTTAAACCCAATGTTGATTATTTTCGAGTTTTCGGATGCATTGGCCATGTTCATGTCCCAGATAATAAGAGAACAAAGTTGGATGATAAAAGTCTTAAATGTGTGCTTTTGGGAATCAGCGAAGAGTCTAAAGCATATAGACTTTATGATCCAATATCTACAAAAATAATTATTAGCAAAGATATTGTTTTTGCAGAAAATGACTACTGGAATTGGGAGAGGAACAATGAAGAGGCAAGGCCTGATGTGCTCGAGTGGAAAGATAATAGTGAAGAAGAAGGTTTACTAACAAAGAAGAAACTAAGGAGGATGAAGTAGAATGAGAGGTTAGTACACCTTCAAGTGAATCAACTGACACAACTTCTCAAACACTGGACACACGCTATCTTCATTAGGAGGGAGAAATAGAAGACAACCATGCTGGATGGATGATTATGTGAGTGGGGGAGAATTTTCAGAGGAAGAATAAGTTGACTAGAATCTAGTTTTATTTACCTCAAATTCAGATCCAACTACTTTCGAAGAAGCTGCCCAAAGTCCAAAATGGAGAGCTGCAATGAACTTGGAGATTGAAGCAATTGAAAGGAATAATACTTGGGAGTTGATAGACTTGCCTAAAGAAACAAAGAAAATTGGAGTGAAGTGGATTTTCAAAACTAAACTCAATGAAGATGGAAAAGTTGAAAAGTGCAAAGCACGATTGGTAGCGAAAGGGTATGCTCAGCAACATGGTGTAGACTATAATGAAGTGTTTGCACCTGTGGCTAGGTGGGATACAATTCGAATGATAATTGCCTTTGCAGCTCAAAATAGTTGGAAAATATATCAGCTCGATGTCAAGAGTGCTTTCTTGCATGGTGAATTAAGTGAAGATCTGTTTGTCGAGCAACCACAGGGTTATGAGAAGAAAGGTGAAGAGCATAAGGTGTACAAATTGAAGAAGGCATTATATGGACTTAGACAAGCTCCACGTGCATGGTACAACAGAATCGAATCATATTTCGTCAAGGAAGGATTTGAAAAGTTCAGCTGTGAGCACACCTTGTTTGTCAAAAGAATAGATGAACGTAAAATCTTAATTGTTAGCCTATATGTTAATGATTTAATCTTTACTGGCAATGATGAAAGCATGTTTATTAAATTCAAGAATTCCATGAAACTTGAATTTGATATGTCTGATTTCGGAAAGATGAAGTATTTTCTTGGTGTGGAGGTTTTACAAAATTTTGAAGGTATTTATATCAGTCAAAAAAAGTATGCAAAAGAAGTTTTGGAAAGGTTTGGAATGGAAAAGAGTAATAGTGTGAAGAATCCTATTGTTCCTGGTGTTAAACTTATGAATGATGAATGAGGAGTCAGGGTGAATGCTACCATGTACAGGCAATTAGTTGGAAGTCTAATGTTTCTTACGGTAACAAGACCAGATTTAATGTATGTTGTATGTCTCATTAGCAGATTCATGTCAAACCCAACTGAATTACATATGCAAACAGCAAAGAGGGTGTTACGATACTTGAAAGGTACTGTGAATTTGAGAGTTTTTTATCAAAGGAAGAGCAATTGTGAGTTAACAGCCTATACTGATAGTGATTATGTAGGGGATGTGAATGACAGAAAAAGTACTTCATGTTATCTATTTCTACTCAGCAAAGGAGTTGTCTCATGGTCATCTAAAAAGCAGCCTGTGGTAACTCTGTCTACCACTAAAGCAGAGTTTGTAGCAGCTACTGCTTGTGCATGTCAAGGTATATGGATGAAGAGAGTATTAGAAAAGATTGGTCATTCTCAAGACAAGTGCATTACAATATTATGTGACAATAGTTCTACTATTGAGTTATCCAAGAACCCAGTTTTGCACGGACGCAGCAAACACATTGATGTAAGATTCCATTTCTTGCATGATTTAACCAGTGATGGAGTAATTGAACTAAAGTATTACGCAACTCAAGACCAAATTGCAGACATTATGACAAAACCACTCAAGCTAGATGCATTCTTGAAGTTGCGTAAGTTATTGGGTTTATGTGTGGTACCTTGTGTAAACTAATTGCAGCACTGTGATTAGTTTAGGGGAGGAATTGTTGAGTTGATTAGTGTTAAGAATTGCTTCAACTAATAATCCTTATCTTTTGGGATAAGTAGAGTGTGTTTGACTGTTTCTCAAGCTGTTTACCATGTTATTAGGATTTGTTAAAACGTGGGTTGTTCCTTATCTTCTTGTAAGGCTTATATATAAGCCAACATCTGGATTATGAATAAGACAAGTGAAATCATCATCTTGAGTGTATTCCAGTTTGTGTCTAAACTATTTCAACAGTGTTGACGTCCGGCCATGAGTTTTCTCCGGCGACTTCGTCCAAATAGGCTGCGCAACCAAACGCTTTGGTTGCCACAAGCTCGGTCGGCCACAACATCTATTCTCGGCAGATATGCGTCACTTATACGTAGGGCTATGCAACCAAACTTTTGATCGTGACTCCATCTCCGGCATGATTTAGTTTTTTTGTTTGCCGAATCGAATCTGGCTTTGGCCCTTCCTTTTTTTTTATTAATAAATATAAATAATAATCTTAGAATTAAATTGGCTTTTGTACAAAACCAACAGTTTTTTTTTTAGTTTGTGACAATGCTTTCTTCCTTTTCTAGATTTTACCATAGCACTTACTAGTAACATAAAAGCGAACGTGAACTAAAATTATGTTCAAAAACCACCCAAAAAAATGGTACTTATCAATTTCCTTCCAGTTCCAGTTATTATATGTTAATGCTGCTACAGAAGCATATCGACCCATGATGAAGGATTGGAGAACAAATAATGCTATTATGTAAAGGACGTCAAACACGTTACATGACCTTGTGATATACAAAGAAGTCTCTCTTCATCCAAGCATTATGCAAGTTTTGAAGTCATTTCATTTTGGGCAAATTTTATATAGTCTAAACCTTGCGAAGGAAAGATAAAATAACATTGGTAGATCTAATGAAGCTATCTATAGAACCTGTTGTGTCATATAAATTGAATTAGTTAACATAAATTCCTAAAAGAAAAAGAATCCAAAAGACCCTTAACTTGCATTTTGATTTCTGTAACTAAGCAACTATAAGCTTTTATTTCATTATGTGAAGTCCGTTACATATATCATATTTCGTTATCATATTCTATCTATAAACAAATTTTTATATATTTAAATCTTTCATATCTTTTTTAGAGTTTTTTTAATTCTACATTTTATTTAAATATAATAAAATACCTTACAAGGATTTAAGGCCACAACCCCATTTTTGCTTAATGAAAAAAACATTATCTACTTTGCTATTAACTTATCAAAGTTAGGAAGGAGTACGTTGAATTTTCAAGATCAGAAATTCTTATCTTTCATATCATTTGACTAAATGTAACTTCTTGATTTGAATATTGGTTTAATAGCATTTTACCTCCCACAAAAGTTTATCTTTGATCACTTTGCCCCCATAAAATATTTTTATTATAACTTTACACCATTAACTTTCAGTCAAAGATATCGCATACTAATACAAATTTCTTGTGTAGACAAAAATATCCTTCAATTATATTTGTGTAGACTATATTATCCTCATCTAGTTCAAAAAAAACCTAAATATTATGAAACTTTGCTATTTTTTCTATTTTTTTCTCTTTTAGAGAATAATAAAGAACTTTTTCACGGTCTCCTTGAAATCAATAAGTTAATAGTTTTATTTAAAAAAATTAATCATTTAGCATTAGGATTTTATTTTCGCAAGTGTCTTATTGTCGAACGCTACTATTTAGGGATTTTGATATTTTCTTAATTTTGTAAATTTCTTAAAAACTTAACGGACAAAAATAATAAAGTATGATATCTATATGGAAGTGTTTTGATATTTTTTATGTAATAATTTGCTCTATTGAGATGAATTGAAAATTCCTTGTTAAAACTGAATACAAAATTTTGTTCTTAAAAAGATAAACTTAAATACGATTTTTTTTTGTTGAAGGGATAAACAACATTTAAAATAAAGAACAATTACATGAAGTATGTAGTGTTCTAATATAATTAAAATTATTTAAAAGGTAAAATAGTTTGTATATTTTAATGGTTAAGACATGTTTTTTCATTAAAAAAAATGCACATTAGCTTTTATTCCATAAAATTCATTAATGGAATACACTCATGGGTATAAAATTATAATAAAAATATTTTATAGGTGCAAAGTGATAAAAAAAATAAGCTTGCATGGGTAAAATGCTATAACCCTTGAATATTTGAAAGATTTAACAAAAAGTGAAAATTGAAAATGATATTTAAGTTCGTTTTAGCTTAACTTAGCCCATATCTTGACTTTTACTTAACCCTTTCAAAGAGGTAAGGCAAAAACTCTTGTGCGACCGTCACGAATTTGTTATACTTGATACGCGATTTTTTTTATACTTAATACACTAATATTATTTTTTGATACACTAATGTTGGTATATTTGATATGGTAATATTTGATACTTTATACGCTAATACGCTAATTTTTTATACATTATACGCTAATTTTTTATACTTTATATGCTAATATGCTAATTTTTTATACGTTATAAGCGAATATTTAATTCTTTATTCCCTAATTTTTTTATACTTTATATGCTAATTTTTTATACTTTATACAGAAAAGTGAAAATTGATGCTCTAATGCGCTAATTTTTTATATTTTATACGTTAATTTTTTATACATTATATGCGAATTTTTGATACTTTATATGTTAAAGTGAAATTTGATATGCTAAATTTTTTGATACACTGAGTTTTTGAATTTCATACGTAAATCGCATATATGCGACGGTTGCACTGGAGAATGCCTCGAGAGGTAAAATCCGGTGAATACTAATTAAGAAATTAATAATTTAAACAAATTAAAAAAACAATTTTCAGCTAGAGGATTATATTACTATTGAATAGCTTAGAATACTCCATTATTCACTTAGAAAATAATAGTAATAACGGCATGTCAATTTTTCACTTAGAATACTCCATTATTTTTGTGTTTCAAAATTCTGACTTGAAGAGCTTGCTAATATTAATTCTTTAACCTTGTTGATGCCGAGCAAAAAGAATGATTGTGTCATAACGTTTTGACATGATCTTAATGAAGAAATTTTTCATGAGGACTTCAAATTTGGGAGGAGAAATGAAAAAGCTTTTTCGGGAATGAACATTATCACCTGTCCTTCCATATGGAAAAGAATAATAATCCAAACACTCTTTTTGCTTTTTCTTTTTTTCCATCAAAGGTAAGGTGGAATCATATGCTATATGATACAAGTATTTTTGGGTATATGATACAAATAATGATACCACTCCTTGTAGCATCTAGACTTTGGTCATGACAAATTGATTGATTTTGGATTTAGTATATAGGAGTAGAAAACTTTGAATTTGAGTATGTTGTGTGGGATTAAATCTTGATTGTTTATCAATTACTAGAGAAAAAAAAATTCTATTCCAACATTGCTATTAGGGAAAAGAATTCGCGTTAGTTTTAACTCTATGAGAGATGAGAAAACACTCTAATTTTAACTTAAAGTGACTCCTCAACTTAAAGTTATAACAATGAAATTAACTCGATCTTGTGTATTGACCTATCCTACTTTGTGATTTCATCTTTCAACCCAAGTTAGGTTTGATAGTTCCTTGTTGATTTACAGTATTTGTAATCTAAACTTTCAATTTAAAACTCTCTAAAGCTCATAGTGAATGTGATATTATTAGAGTTATATTCGAGTTGAATCAAGTCGATTACACTGTTACTCCATTTACTAAACTTCATTACGGTTACTATTCAAACTCGAACTCGAATTATAAACCAAAGACTAAAGATAAATATAAATAACATAAATTAGAATTTATTAAAATATCAAGGATTAAAACATAAATAAACTTAAAAATATTTAACATATATATCAACATAAATACTTCTTGATTTGGCTGAGATAGTGTCTTTTTTTATTTGGATATTCCAGATTATCTATCATTTCAAAAAGTAAGTCTTGTTCTTTAGTTAAGACATTGATACCCGGTTCTTCTAGGTGCGAGTCATCACTGGAGGTAGAACTAGTAATATCATATTCTTCCATTTGATTGATGTGATTGTCCTCACTATATTCTGAGTCATCATCTTGTGTTTCAGCAAGGAGGTTTGAAATCTGGTTTAGAATGTTATCATCTATTTCTAAAGCTTGGATTTTTCGTCTAAGATGACAATATTTTGCTATGTGTCCCGATTTATGACATTTATGACAAATGATGTTTGGCAAGGCTGGTTTTGGAGGTTGATATATTTTGGATTATGAATTGAATTGTTATGGCAATGGTTTTGGCTGTTTATATGTAATTTTTCGTTTAGGGAAAGGTTTCGTATATTTGGGTCTGGATTTTTGTTTATGGAGTTCTGTTCTATAGTTTTGATTACAATAGGGAAGCCCAAACTGCTCACAGAACGAACGAAGATCCCTTCTTCTTTGAGCTCGGTCTTTTGCAAGTTGCCTAAGCATCTTGTCTTACCTGAAGATTCGCAAGGTAACCTATTAGATTTGCGTCGTCAATTGTCCATATGTAATCTGCTCATATAGTACTACTCCATTGTACTTGTTTCTGAGCTCTTCATGGACCATGATTTTGGAAGTCCATCCAGAAAATTTTCTTTCCAATATGCCTGGTTGCCATCAGGTCTGGCATATATTCTGGTAAAAAACATATCTTTGTACCATCAAAAATCCGATAAGTTCTTGCACTTAAGATTGTTTAGTAGTTCTGATGACCGGTCTCTGAAAATACCTGGATCACCAATGAAGGTTTTAGCGATAGTGAATATCAAAGTTGACACTGCATCAGGGATAATATCATCCTTTTGTAGAATAGGTTCTCCTTGGTTATTTACTTTGACTAAGTGCATAATAATCTGTCTTTCTTCCTCAGTAAGATGTTCATCCCACCATCAGTTCATTGCCCTGTTAAACCAGCAACTAAGATATGAGAAGATATGAGCTGCCAACTGGTCTGTGCATACATGCGTTGTTCTGTATGCAGTTGCTACCATCGTCATTTGTTAGAGAGCAGTTATCATGCTATATTCTGTTTGACCATCTATGTTCCACTCATAGATATTATTGGCATTATAGCTGTTTTGCAGAATGTTGAGTTTTTCTTCCAACACCATATCTAGATATGCTGCTCGAGGATAATATAATTTCTGAGATTTCCTCCGGTTTGAAATCTGCTTGTCACCTTATGAGCTTCGGTGTCTGAGTTTGGCAATTTCTGCAGTTGGAGATTCTGGTTGTGATTGTTTGTCATCTATCATTTCTCCTTTATTCAGAGCACACATAGCTTGATTTACGGAGGCTGAGATTGATGCTGGCTCATTTGAATTTTGTTTGGATTTTGGAGTTGTAAAGGATTCTTCAATTTTGGCTATTCTTTCTCTAACTTAGTTAGATGTTTTTGTGTCAATTGATTGGCGATTCTTGTAGGTATTTTATGAGGTTTGAAAAGTAGTTTACTAGAATGGGTACTAGTAATAGTAGTAGTTGAAATAGATTTGGTAAGGAGGTGTTCTCCAATAGCTTGCAGGTATTTATTTGTATAATTGTTCTGTTCATCAATGTTGTGGATATCTCTTGCATTTATGGTATTTGTGTCTTTGGCTTCTTTATGTTTGAATGGGATTGCCTTGATTTCTACAGCTTTGTAAGAGGTTGTGAATAAGCTGGATAGTGGTAATTCTGATCTTACCGTCTCGCCATCTATGACCTGTCAAGTCTTTATAACACATATCTCTTTTTCCTTTGAAAAAGGATAATCTAGACAATTGTCAGTTGCATAATATTCAAACCATGTAAAAAATGCTAGATGCAACTCATGTTTGTTCAAGAAATCATAATATGTTTCTTGTATTTATTTTCTAATTTCTACATTTCTTGCTTAGCTTTGATTTCTATGACTTCCATTTCTAATCATAAAATAGAAATTAGAAAAGAAATCCAATCTGGAAGATCCAAGACTTACTTTTTAAAGAACAAGACTTACTTTAAAGAACAAGACTTACTTTTTGAAATGATAGATAATCTCGAAAATCCAGATTAAAAAAAACACTATCTCAGGCAATTCAAGAAGGCAACCAGCAACCAACCATCTACTTCCAGATATAGAAGTGACCATCCTGCAAACCACCCTAGAGTCTTAAACACCTACAACCTTACAAACATCCTAAACAGATTTTCTCAAAAATCTCCCAAACAAATAACCATACAAGACTTAGAAGCTGAAATAGCAAACCTCAAAATGGAAGTCAAAGAAATCAAAGCTAAGCAAGAGCTTGATCAACTAGTCCTACAAAACCTGACCGATCACTTAGTACAAACGAAGGATAAGGGAAAGTCCAGTGAAGAAGAAGCTGAACAAAAGTCAATCTCTAAGACAAAGGAGCAAAGAAGTATCTAGTCCTTCTCTGTTTAGACGTTTTGTAGCAACTTGAACTAGTCTAGAATATAAATAATTATACTTTTGTTTATGTTTTTCAATTGTCTTTTTAGACAATAATCTTATGTTTTCATAGTTATTATTCAGATTGATAGCTTGTTCAACTGTTTTAACAGTATAATCTGAAATCAAGTTCCATTTATCTTTATAAACTTCATTTGATGGCTTTTTAGGAATCTTCCAGTTATCTATAGATTGTTCAATGTTTACAAGGTTTATCTCTTACTTAAAAATAACATTGTTTGAAAAGTTTGAAGAAGAAGAGTTTGAGAAAGAGCTTGAAGATCCTTTTGCAAAAAATTTAAAAATAGAAGACATACTAAGACAGATCAAGGAAAATCAAATAATAAACAGGAAATGAAAGCTTTTAATAAATCAGTTGTAAAATCCCTCCGATTGGCACATCACCATCGGGATCCATGAGATCTAACCCTTTGTGTCAAAGTTTCTGGATAAAAATTATGTAGATATGCTAAGTTGCAGTATAAGCTCCATACTTTAACCTGTTATCATACTAGATGAAATTTGGTACCCTCAATAATGGCCCATTTTGCCTTTCATTTTCTCAATTCGGTTGGGAATCCATGTTGGTAAAACAACAGGCACCAGGTTTTAAACATCTCATTGAGGAAGAAAGACAGAGTACTATGCACTCAGTCAAAATAGATGACCAAGGAGAATCTATTCCGCAAGAGGGTGATACTATCCCTGACGCAGTGTCAACTTTGATATTCACTATCGCTAAAACCTTCATTGGTGATCCAGGTATTTTCAGAGACCAGTCATCAGAACTACTAAACAATCTGAAGTGCAAGAACTAATCGGATTTTCGATGGTACAAAGATACGTTTTTTACCAGAATATATGCCAGACCTGATGGCAACCAGACATATTGGAAAGAAAAGTTTCTGGATGGACTTCCAAAATCACTCCGAGATATGGTTCAGGAAGAGCTCAGAAACAAGTACAATGAAGTAATACCATATGAACAGATTATATATGGACAATTAACGATGTAAATCCAACAAGTTGCCTTGCGAATATGCAGGCAAGACAAGATGCTTAGGCAACTTGCAAAAGACCGAGCTCAAAGAAGAAGGGATATTGGTTGGCTATACAAAATAGTGGAAAGTTTTCAAAACTGACTAACTAGAGAAAACCTCATAAATTATATTAGCCAGACCAATCCAGATGAACAAGGAACCCTAATCCAGATGAACATGAATTGTTTAGCCAGGCCAATATATATATATATATATATATAACTCATTAAGCTATTTCACTTTAATTTCATTTCTTAAATTAAGTGATGAATAATTGATGAAATACTTCATTGGAAAAGTAATTTCACATTTTAGCCAACTATGTGAAGACAGCTATAAATGGAGTGCAGCGCATTGCAAAAGAATCTTTTTACGTAAATATTAATTTTGATTCATTTTATGAAATCAGCTTTTGTAAGAATGATTCCTTGTATTATTGGTATTTCCTGGGTTTTAGTTTGTTCACACTCTATTTCTTACATTTTTAATCTATTAAAACCAAGAAAATCTGCATTGCATCACTTTGTTATAGTGTATAGGTTAATAAACTTCTTCAGCACGAGACCTGAAGATTGTAAATGGCGTATCATTAAATATGTTTCTGCTCAAATATTACAATATAGTTGTACTATGTGCGTGCTTGTAGCTTCAAATGAGTGACATTATCCATGTTTTGTCCTATTCAATTAGATTCTTAGGCGCAGTGGTAAAATGGCTTAAAAAAATGTATAAGACAAAAAGCTGTAAAATAAATTTTTTGGCGAAGCTAGAGTGCTGCACGAGGTAAAATGACATGGGATCTTCTGTCCAATATTTTGTCTGTGTTATTCTGTCCTAATTAAAACTATGTCGTAGGGTTCACTAATCTCTTGGTTAGGGTCTAATAATTGTAAAGTAATTTTAGTGATATTTATGCATTTAGTCCATAGTTTTAATGAAACTACGTCGTTTTGAACGTTAGACAGAATAAGACATGATAAATATTGGACAGAGGATCTGGTCTCAGGTAAAATGGCGTAAAACTTTTAAATTGCATTCTGGTACTTTTTATTTTTCAAAACTTTTAGTTTTTACTTTAAATAATTTTGTTTTTGATATTTTGGTTCATTATAAACCATTAATAATTATAGTACTTAAAATAAAAAATATTATTAAAAATTAATTAAAAATATAAATTAAATTTAAAATATACCGAATTACAAATATTATAATTTAAACGCACTAATATTTATATTAACAAACAAACATCACATAATATTTAAAATAAAATTGCAAAAATATGAAATACGGAAGATTTCAAATAAACTTGCAAATAAATGTAGAAATATATAACATCAAACTAACAAAATACAATATTCAAATAATAATCCGGTAAATCGATTCCGGATTTACCAATGTTGGTAAAATAATTGCCAAAATTTAATTTTAATTTCAACATTTGTATAGATTTCATTGTATTGAATGAATTGTAATTTTATTTTTGTATTTGTAATATTTTTTTGTCTAAATTATCTAATCTTTTTTTTTTGCATTTTTATTATAGTTTTTAATATTAAGATAATTAATAATTTTGAGTGACACATGTTATTTGTTACAATAATATTTATTTGTATTAGGTTAATTTACAAAAGAAAGGAAAGGTTGGAAGTTGTTAGAATAATCTTTTGAGCAAACTGCCTCAAATGTCATTAAACTTTTTTTCAAACCGCCTTTTGGTCATTAAACTTTGTTTTTTAGCCAAATTGGTCACTAAACTTCTTAAAAGTAAGTTTTTAGGTCATTCCGCTTGCTCTATTATCTTCTTTAAAACTGTTAAATTAAAGGATATTTATGTCTTTTTATCTTTTTTTCTCTTTCCCCCTTTTCCTTTGTTTTTTCAGTAGCCTATTTTTCTTATCTTTTCTCTATCCAATATTTACTTCTTCTTCTCTTCGTCTATCAATTGATCAATTCTATCTTTTTTTCTATCCAATATTTTTTTCATCCACCTTTCATTCATCAATCGATCTAATATGATCAAAATAATTAAGATTTATCTTGATCATAATGGATCGATTGATGGATGACAAGCAGAAAAATAGAGGATAGAAGCAAATGAGTTTCTTCATTTAATCCATTTTTCTACCTTTAAGCAAATGAAGGCAACAATAGAAAAAAATTTCAAGGTGTTGGGGTTAGAAGTAAGTGGATTGTAAGTGGATTTTTTCATTTAGGCTATTCCAAATCTAGATTATAGACTTTGTTGTGCAGGTTGTTTAACAACATTAAATTTCATATGTTGTCGAATTATAGAATGATTAGAATGGTGAGTCGAATCAGAGAAGAGAAAAAATGGGTCAAATTGACTCGCTTGTGACTCGGTATTGAACAAAGAGATTGTTCTATTGCTTATGTTCTTGTTTTCGAATTTTTTTAGGCTATTTTATGAGTTTTATTGTTGTTTTGATGGTTATGATTGTTGGCATTTGGAATTGAATTTGCATATGGTTGCGGCTGTTGACAAATGGTTTCAATATATATTTTCACATGTTGGACAATGGACAAGAATATAAAAATACAAATATAGAGTGGCAGTGGATAAAATAGATTTGTTGGTAGTTATGGTGAGTAATGGTGGTGGTGGTGGGATGGGAGGTGATGGTAGGAACCGATCTAATTAACGCGTGGAATATTTTTGCATTTTTTCGCATTTGTCCAGACAAATTTACCTTTCAAAAAAGTTGATTTTCGTCTTCAATGATGGATGAATTGGACGGAATGACCTGAAGTTGCGGGTTTAAAAAGGTCAGTGACCTTTTTGACTACTCTAAAAGTTCAATGACCAAAAGGAGGATTTGGACAAAGTTCAATGACCTTCTAGGCAATTTGCTCTATTCTTTTTAAAGTGAGAAATGAAATAATTATTAGAGTAAATTTACTGTAGCTGCTGCAAAATATAGTAAAATGTTGCTGTAAAATGGAGTTAGCATTGGAGATGGCGTTAGAGGCTATTGAGGGGAGCTATTTATCTACTCATTTGAATCCATGAGTGACCATAATTAATGAACCAAATGCGAGCACTTACAGTTTTTTGAGCTGTTGTTTGTAGTGAAAGAATTGCTTATGTTTTAAAAAATCTTATTTCCGCCAATCTCAAAGAATATGAAAGAATTGTAAGTAACATAAAGTGGGAGTTTAACATGAAAGTTCAATTTAGAATATCCATTTTGACATAGTAAGAATAAGCCAAATAAAGTTGGATTTGGGTGCGACAGACTCTACTAACTTCTCGAATTCATATGAGCTTTGTGGATCTATGAATTCGTTGAACTCACGAATTTCGGCATAATAATATGGTAAGAGAGACAATGGACACAAAATCGAGATAAAATATAATTTTTAATAGTTGTTTGAGAAATCATAAGAGAAAATGGCATTTTTGGTCCCCCAAATTTTAGGAGTGTCTCACTTTTGGCCTCCATTGATTTAAGATAGTAGTTCATAATGTTCAATTTTGTTACCAATATAAGACAGTTCATAGATTTTTCTAAATTATTAACGGAAGTGGTGACGTGACGTACACGTAGCTGTTAATAGTTGCACACATGAAATGCCTTGTCAATGCCTTGACTTTTATTTCTTCTCTTTCCCTAATTTTTATAGTAAACCCTAATTTCACATCAGCAATATAATTTCATAATTTCCATTTACAAATCTCTCTCCCACTACGTAAAAGAAAAAAATTTCTTCTTGTCATTCATTATTTAGTCGAATCCCTGATTTCACCGTAGCAAAAAAGTTTCATCTTTTCCATTCATAGCATAACAATTTTTCACTAGCAACAGAGAATTGGAATACCAATTTTTCTAAATTACAATTATGCACAATATTCTTTTGTTTATGCTGGTTCAATGAAGTTTGACAATCCCTCAGAATCTTCCGCTGCTCCTTTACACTTTCTTGAATCGTTCTGTACAACGTATAAATCTCAAGTGCCTAAACCATGTTCACCTCCTTCTTCATGCAGCGCTACAAAATTCTCAGACTTGGTTTGTTTTTGCAAGAGCCATCCATGATCCATGTTAGAAATATCTAGAAAATGTGCAAAATCATTTGGACAAATAAAAAAATGTGAAACTATGCTATCTCGTCAAAACTCTTTATTCCTCATCTCCCAAGTGGTGAAAAATCAGTTTGATCAGCCAGGGATAGAATGATTGAAAATCAACCAACACATCACAAATGATCATTCACACAAAGGCTTCAACGAATATTGGATAAGTATTACAAAAACTCAACCAATGAAGTTTACGTGGAAAAGAATATAGAATAATAACAAGAAAACATCTTAGTCATTAATATCATCTCCAAGAAACTTTTCAGATGTGTGAAGCAAAGGCATTGGGAAAAGTGGGTTAGAATAACAACAAAAAAACTTCTTTGTCATCAATATCATCTCCAAGAAGCTTTTAAGAGGTGTGAGTCAAATGCATTGAGGAAAGTGGGCTATAGAGATAAGATGAACATTAGGGAAAGAGAGAAATAAAAACCAATTGTTGACTTAGGTTTTTCAGATAGAGAAAAAGTTAGAAATTTAGATTAGTTTATTTGATTATATAAATATATTTTTTATTTTTCAGATAAAATGACAAAACATGCTATGTGTGCCATTGTTAACGGCCACATGTACGTCACGTCATCACTGCCGCTAATGATTTAAAAAAAATCTGTAAAGTATCCTATATTGATAATAAAATTAAACATTGGAGACTATTTTTGTTGGTGCGAAATCATTGAGAACTAAAAGTGAGACACCCCTAAACTTTGGGGACAAAAAATGTTTTTTTTCTCAAATCATAAATATGCAAAACTAAAGATAGCTAAAAAGGAGATCTAGCAAGCACCTAACTACTTTGTAGCTAGGTAAATTATCAACTTGATGCATTATTAGTTCATAGTATTTGTTTTTTAGTACATTGATTCACCATATAAGTGCAAGAAGCAGAATGAAGTACTGTTGATGCACTAGTAGTTTATAGTATTTGTTTTCTAGGACAAGGATTCACCATGTAAGTGCAAGGAGCAGAATTAAGTGCTTCAATGATAGAGCATGTTAATGCTAAAGATTGTGCTGGCATTGATTTTTTGGCAAATGAGGAAAGATTGCGATTGACTGCAGAAATCAACTGAATCAATTTATGCAAGGAATGTTGATTTTGGAGATTATGCTATCTTGATATTCTTGGTAATTATCTTGGTATTCTTGGTGCTTAACTTGGTATTCTTGTTAGTTATCTTTGGAGGTTTGTCTTTGGAAAGATAAGCATGGGATGCACACGGTTTCCTTCTTTCTATGCGATTTGTTTGGAAATAAGATTGGAGATAAACATAGAAAGATTTGGTATGCATTATAAGTTCTTTCTTCTCTCACGTTTTAGGGCATGCGAGAAGTTATTATTCTTTCGGTCTGTGAGAGACTATGAACACACTTTGTTTTGGTTAGAATTCTTTGTTTAGTATGTTGGCTATTCACATCTGAATACGAAAGTGTTGAAGGTGCAATCCTTGTGATCTTTGTTGAAACTCAGTCTCGGGAGGAGGCTGCCTAGAACTCGGGAGGAGTTCTGATCGTGGGTAAGGGGATCTTGCCATACACAGATTTCAGGAGGAGTCGCTATTCTGGGAAGAATCGATCAAGACGAGGGGAGCTCGCAACAACAGATTCACTGGGGAAGTTAGATAAAGGCGGCGACAAAGAAAAGAGGGAGTTTTGCTTTGTGTTAGACCGAGTGTCTTATAACTTTGTGAAGCTAGTGAATTGTTTTTATCTGGGCGTGGCCCCGCAGACGTAGGCAATTGCCGAACTGCGTTACCAATCTCCTGTCTCTTTATTTTCCGCATTTTAATATTGTCCATTATCGCTTTTATTATCGGTGTCACGTCTAGTGTTCCAACCCACTAGGACACCGCGTATCTAACCTTGATCTTTCAGAGTAGAACATTGTACTGTTGTTTCAGTGTGTTAAGGCAGTGATCCTCCATATCACTATATGTATCAGTTTTTGTATCAAACCATAAAACAAGGCCCGTGTCTTATATTAACATTGATTTCTTTGATATAATTTAATATATTATTTTCTAATTAATCACTTGTCTTATTTTTGTTGTTTGATACAAGGACGGATATAGAGACTCCTTTGCTGTGTGTTAACCACAACTCTGGTTCATTTGGTTCATTTGTCCGTCTTACAATATAGAAAACTTTTTGTTTTGTTTTTTGATTTTTTTTATGTCAATATTGGTATTTTTAATAAACTTTAAAGAAATATTATGATTTTATTCTTATTCTCGGAATACACAATATTGTGATTTTGAAGCTGAAAGATCTACTTCAATATTTAGGATCAAGAATAAAAACTACAACACTTCTTTAGTTTTTATTAAGAATACCAATAATGAGATGTGAGACCAGATCATCTGTCCAATATTATCTTGTCTTATTGTGTTTAATGTTCAAAACGACGTAATTTTACTAAAACTATGCACTAAAAGCATAAATATCACTAAAATCATTTTACAATTATTACACCCTAACCAAGAGACTAATGAATCCTACAACCTAGTTTTAATTTAAAACATGATAAGAGAGGAAAAGTCTTGAACATAAATCCCACCTCAATGAGATGTATTTTGTATCACTGCTCAATTTTTTTCATGCACTCATTTGTTTGGTTCAACATTATTCCTTGACTCAATGAGATGTATTTTGTATCACTGCTCAATTTTTTTCCCGCGCTTATTTGTTTGGTTCAACATCATTCCTTTCACGGGTTTAAGCGTCTGCCAAATTAATCAAACAGCATCCATAACCATGAGAAATTAATGATATGCTTTGATTTCTAAGATGAAAAATTAAGGATTATTACATTGCCTTCAAGAATTTCCAAAGCTACCCAGAGGCAAAACAACATATGCCACATCTCAGTCAATCCTCTACAACCTTCAAAAGTTCTGTTCAATAATCATTTTTGTCATTCAGAGCACCCAAAAAAGAAACAGACACTGCTATGGTGAGACCTTTGGGAAGGAGGAAATGATGTCCTACTTTTGAATCCGGTGAGTCATCTGGATGGCAGACAATGAAAAGGTTAATCTACATAGGTAACTTCACCGATAAACATGAACACACTTTCACATGGTGGTACAAAAAGCTCAAGGAACTACGGGAAAGCCAAACGAATATTTTCGAACTCAAAAACAAACATCAAGGAATGGCTTCCATGAATCTCTAATTAATCTCCAACTTAATCAAGAGTAATATTTTTGAACTCAAAAAGAAACATCATGGAATGGCTTCCATGAATCTCTAATTAATCTCCTACTTAATCAAGGGAGAATCTTCCGGCGTCGGCGAGGAGTCTCTCTCCTTACAAACATCTTTTCATATTCATTTAGAGGTCTGGTGGAGCCATCTGGCATGCTAACAAATTTCCAGCCACCACCATCTCCCCGCTTTCCTCGTGGTCCTAATTTCTCAACTGTGAAGTTCCAACCCTCGGATGGGCGCCTTCGGCTATATTTGTGACATTTCACCTCCTTAGCCATCTGCAAAATTCAAGAAAAGACAAATTATGCATATAGATTGTAAAATTCTGGACTTAGTACAAGGGTCGAAACTTTGAAGTCACTATGAAAGATCATCTTTCACGTCTCCTATGCACAAGCGTGAATAAATCAACAGGGATTATACAATCAAAGGTCCTTTTACTTTCTTTATGCTGTCAGAAATACACCTAACGACAAGTTAATTGCTTGCTCTGTAACTTATTTGTTGTCATTACCAATTTCCTTCAAGAATCAAACTGGAACTTACATTTCAATTCTTTAAAAGTTCTAAAAACCCAAGTTTGGAAGAGAAAAACATGACAAACCAGAAATATCACCAAAATCGAGAACTTGCTTCAAAGAGGAAACTGTAAGAAATGCAAAACTAAAACAATTTGAAAAGTCTGGATATACACAAGAAGACTGGGTGAAAGTATGCTGCTACAGCAGTGACTGATATCTGAATTCACATTGAAGATGAAGAATGGCAAATTTTCTTCTTATGCATATAAAGTTCACCTGACTTGAATGTTCAATTACTACCACCCCACCACAAAATGTCAGTAACATAATTTTGCTCTAGGTATGTCCAAAAAATTTTATCATCTTGAAAAAGCCAAGACATAATTGACATCTTTCCAATATCATCCGAACATCATGTGCTCTCTTCAAATCACAAAACCAAATTTTGCAGCGCATCACAATCAAAACACAGATCCATAAAATAGATATATCAAACCAACTATATTTCGGAATAGAGGAAGTATATTTAGACAGAAAACATTGAGCAGTTGTTTATAACCAAGGTTCAACTAAATGTTACATGACACATTATGATGCATAAAATGAATGCTAATGCATTTTCCCTAGATATCACACTAGAACAATTAACACTTATGAGAATCTATTTCAGTATTCCATCGTAGGGGCAAGTGCACAGATCACAAGCTTACCTTCATCTTGTTAAAGTTCATTCTTTGGACAAACTCTTTATATAACATCTCATCTTCTTTCACTGATATCTCATAATGCACCTCATCAGGGTCTCTAGTCGTGCCATCCCAACCCTCAGGCATGACTTTGAAGTCAGGTTTGTAAGGGAGAGAGGCAACATGAAACTCCCTGTCATGAGAGTTAAAGAATCTGCAAAAGGCGTAAACACAAAATTAGAGGAAGAAGAAAAATGGATAATCAACCTTTTCATTTACTTCCAAATTACAGAAATAATTTGATGCAGTACTACAGAGAGACAGTCATTTTCCAAAGAACGTCAGTGCGAGAAAAAGATCCTTATGCCGTAACCATTGCGTAATTAACCAGCAATGGGGACAAACAAAAGCTTCTATACTAGCAGAACAAGAAATACAGTTTGGACCTACACATTAGTATTAAAAAGGTGTAACTGTATGCAGGGCAAGATGATGTCACATTTACCTAATTCAGCCACAAGATCCTATTGATAATAGGTTGGCATACTTAATCTGATAATAGGTTGGGACATTTAATCACAGTAATCTATAAAGATTAGGGACCCTCAGCTAAATGAAAATTCTCTGGACATCTTCCAGATGGCATCAATTGGCAAAACATACCAAGAAGATAGCTAACGAGTCATGATAACAGATTTTGAACTAAATTAGAGGAATACAAAACACAGCAGACAACTAGTTAAATAGCTTTTGCACACTAGTTATCTAAATTACCAAAAATGGTAAATTTAGAAAAACGATACTCGAGTATATGCATAAAGCAAAGAACAGAGAAGAAAAAGATCATATAGAACACCCAAAACAAATTTGAAGCCTAAAGTTACAAGCATTTTGAACTTCTCTAATAAGGATAAAAAGGAAAATCCTCGCTATGTGCAGAACTTAGATGCTAGAAGCCAGTGCCTTCTCAGGTTTAACTCGGTTGAGAACAATCAGTGATGACACGAATAGTATAGTCATATCAGCAATGGGCAAGGAATATATGAAAGATCCAACACCTCCAGAATTTATCAGGAATAACCACAACATGAATTAAGGAGATAGAAATCTAAATATTTTCATTTTACGAGATACCAGACAAGGCATTGGTTTACAATCTCATATTTTCTGCAGGAATAAGAAACCAAGCAGATGACACAACTCATTAAGTAAACATGAAGAGTAGATATGGTCCAATTCATGCAATACAGGTCACAGATAAACAAAAAGATAAATTCGATACAGACAAGCATTTGCACATGCATATGCAATAGAAACAGCACTAGTGAAATCCATTTAGGCATGTAGCACCATACTATAATTGGAACCTCGCATCTTTTTCTGCTACTTGGGGTTAGAGCTACGTGATTGGACATGAAAGGTCCTCTCCAAGCTGAGACTTAGTCACATGACTCACATACCAACCAAGGTTCAAATATGCCACCAATTAAAGACTAAAGTTGAAATAGGAATCCAAATAAAGACAACAGAAAAGCAGGCATGCGCAATTATGTAGACATTAACTAATGACAGAAGCAGCATGTATCAGTGGAACAGAATTAAGCACATCCAAAACCAGCCATAAAAGAATTAGCCAAACTCATAACTAGAATAGAAATTAGCCAAAACTACTTCAAAATCACTTAGAAACAAATGGAAGAAAATAAAATTGAAAAACCATACAGTCAAACCATTCCAAACCAATTTAAAATCCCACAAAAGAACTCAAATAGTTAAATCAGTTCAACCATTTAAGCACTTTAGACATTTGTCCAATGATAAAGCTACATTACCAAAAGAAAAAAAACGCATAAAAGAATTTAACCTAATTCATAACAAAAACTGAATTCAGCCTAAACTACATTCATTAAGAAATGAGACAATTAACATTTAATCACATGATTCCCAACCAATGAAAACTCCCACAAAAGCACTTAAAATCAATCCTACCATCATTAAATCCTTAAAGGACACCAAACAAGAGCACAAAGTTAAGGCCACACTATAAGAATTTCGCACAACTTATAAGAAAATAGAATTGAACCCAAAATACTTCATAATGACCAAGAAACAAAAACTTCAACGTTAATGAACAAACAAATCCCAAACCATTTAAAATCGCACAAAAGAATTCAAGTGAACCACAATCCTCGAAAATACATTAATATAAGTTCAGTGTCGGGATACTTACTCAGGGAAAGTATCAAGCAATAGCTCAACTGAATCATCCAACTTATGCCCCAACTTTTTCTCTTCCTCTTCTTCCAATTCCTTCAACCATAATATAGCATGCACTCTCTGCCTCATTATCCTATACTCCTTTGCCAATTTCTCCACCGTATACACCTCAGGATTCTCCTTATGCTTCTTATACATCTCAGCCTTCTCCGAATCCTTAAGGTACGATCCGCGTGCCCCGGGCTCTCTCACTTGCTTCATCAAAACCTTCATTTCATCCATCCTATCCCCCCATCCTTCCACAAACGCTTTCCCTTTCCTATTTTCAGCCTCTAACTCTTTTATCTTCATCGTCTCCTCATCAGTCCACCGGGCCGGCCCCAAACCCCTACCCACGACCCCATGTTCGGGCCGGGCCGGGCTCGGCTCCTTAGTCGGGCTGACAAATTGGCCGACAACTTCCCCGTCAAAATGCTCCTTGGTTAGCCCAGTCGACCATGAGGAAGAAGGGATGTCCCATCCTAAGTTATCATCTCCGGCGGCGGCGGCGGCACCGAAATTAGTACTCCAATCTGGGATTTTATCATTAGGATTGTCGTTGTTGTTGTTATCATTATTTGGTGGGCTTGAGGAGAAGGGCTTTGAGAATGAGAAAATACTGGGATGTTTTCTGAATTGGGAAAAATTCTTTGATGGGTTTATGGAGATTTGGGATATGAAGCGTTGAAGAGCTCGCATTATTTTGATGAAGGTTTTGAGAAAGTGAGTTTGATAACTCGGTAACTCAGTGGGTTGTGAGTTGGGTTTTGGGTGGGTGGGGGTGTGGAGGTGTGTGTGAGCCTGTGAGGTTCCAAGTTCCAAAAGGAAACTGAGGAAGAAGGAAAAGAGGTTTTGGGAAGAATGGCTCAAAAAAGGGTTTTGGTTTCAAGTGAGCTAATCGGTTTGGAGGAGTAGAAGAGATTGAAGACGTGGTTGAAAAATCAGGCTTTCTAAGAGCTAGGGGAAATTGTAAAGCATGAAATTTTCTCTTGGGTAACAATCGGACCGAACTACTGTCGGTCTGGCACGGGACCCGGAATAGACAATTCAGAGCCGGTTCAGTTCCAAACGGGCAAAAACAAAAAAAAATTTCTTTATTTTACAATTTTTAAGAATTTATAAATATTTTTATGAAAAAACTCTTATAAAACCGTTTCTTATATGAGACATTATACACGAATTATACTTTATATGTTGATACGCTAATTTTTTATACGTTATGCACTAATATTTGATACTTTATACGCTAATACGCTAATTTTTTATACTTTATACACTAATATATATTTGATACTTTATACGCTAAAGTGAAATTCATATATAAATCTCATATATGAGACGGTCTCACAAGAGAATAACCCATATTTCTATGTCTCTTCATTTTTATAACATAATATAATATTTTTTTCTAATTCTATTTCAAACTTTTCTAATATTTGTTATTTTAATTCTAAGGTTTAAGGTTTTAGGGTTTTAAGTTTAGGTTATCAACATTTTAAATTTTTATTATTTTAATTCTATTATTATATTATACTATTTGAGTTTCAACTAATAATTTTATTATATCTTTCTTTATTATTTGTCTAATCTCTTGCTTCTATTCTTATATAAACTGTATATATTAGTTTAATTTCAACTATTATTTCTATTATATTATTATATTATACTATTTAAATTCCAAGTAATAGTTTAATCATTCCTTTAGTAATTTTATTTTTTCTATATCTTTCTTTCTCACTTATCTAATCTTTCCTAATTCTATTATCTAAAATTCAATTTCAACTATTGTTCCTATTATATTATTATATTATACTATTTAAATTTTAATTAATAATTTATTCATTCTTTCAATATCTTTATTGTTTATATTTTTTTTCTCACTTTTTTAATCCTTTCTAATTATGTTCTTCTAAAATTTTTATATTAGTACAATTTCAACTATTATTTCAATTATACTACTATATTATACTGTTTGAATTCTAATTAATAGTTCAATAATTCAAGTTAGACCTCAAAAAGTAGGTAGAGAAGGACCACAAGTGTAAAAAGTACGCAAAAAGTACAAAAGTACAATGTTGAGTCATCTCGTGCGGGTAATCTTTAGCCGCACCATGTAATTTGGTTCGCAGATTTCACAGCAGCTAGCCGTAAGTTGCGCTACATTCTGTTCAGTGACTCTGGAGCTTGGTATAGAGTAGCACAAAACTGCGTTGTGACTTCCTTGGCTGGCAGATCCATGGTGTAAGGTGAGTGAGGGTTGCGCAAGCTCTTTTCTTCTCAACCATGTCATTTCACTTAGGTGATCGTCAGGTGCCCCAGTCTTTCAACAACTGTTCACCATGGTGCAACCTAACGTTTCTCATGCTAGAACTCCATTCACCATAGTGCAACCATGGTTGCCTAAAACAATACATAAACTAACACAAATAACATGCTTTACTTGAGTATTTAAGCAATTTTCTTGTAAAATAAGGTCAATAAGTTGGTGATTTATCAACTTATCACCATCCACGCCACCTACATCATAAATGGACAAAGTAAAAACAACACAAAGTAAAACATCAGCCAAAAATAACATGGAGTGAGTGCTTCATCTCTATCACAAGAACCATGGGACGGACCAGAAGCACCCACATCGTGTATGTTATTTATATACTAGGTGGCGTATCACCGCACAGTGTGCGGTGACTATGTGCCCACTATACTTTTTCTTTATTGAAATTATATTTAGATTAGCCAAATTTCTAGTCTTTTTTTATGGAAAAAATACAATTTTAAATGAAATTTGTCTAATTATTGTATCCAAACTTTCAATTTCACTCTCTTTCCTCCATTTTCTTTCCTATAATTTTCTCCCTCTCCCTTATTCCATTAGTCAGTTTTCGTAGCTCGCTTCTCTAATTCACAAAGGCAATTTACCAAATTCCAAAGAGAAAATGAATAGCAACACTACCAAATTTGAAAGTCGCTTCTCTAATTCACAAAAGCAATTTACCAAAATTCAAAGCGAAAATGAATAGCATCACTTCCAAATTTGAAATTCAAAAGAAATAGTTGATGATAAGTATTTCAAACATTGTTTTTTAACCATTACTCAAAGTATAAATTATTATTGTCATTCCACATTTTAGAAGCTCCCATTACTGTTTTGTTTTTGTTCTTTTCGTTGGCTTTCTTCCACTTTCAGCTGTCTCATATTCAATTGCTTTCTTTTGTTCTTTAGATTGTGTGTCTTGGTAATGAGTTTGACTTTCGCCATCATTTCTCTTATTGTCATGCTCCATCCAAAGCGAAAATGAATAGCATCACTTCCAAATTTGAAATTCAAAAGAAATAGTTGATGATAAGTATTTCAAACATTGTTTTTTAACCATTACTCAAAGTATAAATTATTATTGTCATTCCACATTTTAGAAGCTCCAATTACTGTTTTGTTTTTATTCTTTTCATTGGCTTTCTTCCACTTTCAGCAGTCTCATCTTCAATTGCTTTCTTTTGTTCTTCAGATTGTGTGTCTTGGTAATGAGTTTAACTTTCGCCATCATTTCTCTTATTGTCATTCGCCATCTTTTCAAATCCATCTCCTCCTTTTTCTGTTGATGTTTTTTTCTTGTTTAATAAACAATTAAACTTTAAAAATATTTATAATATAGGTTTAAAACTAATACTTGGCCTACCTTCATTAACCAAGTTGTGAATCACTTTTTTCTCCACAAGCGTATTCTCCATAAGCTCTTTGTCTTTTGATACTTCAATTGCGTTGACTATTGTGTATCGCTGAGGATCACTTTCCTTTCTCATTCTTGATTGTTTTATCCGAACAAAGAACATTTTTGCTTCAAGGTTCTTATGCACGAAATCCAGAGCTGGAGTTGTGTTCTGAGACATAAAGATAGGTCAATGATTGAACAATTCTAAAACAACGTATTCTTTTTCTTTCTTCCTCAATTTAAATATTATATAATTAATATATAGATTGTAGTATTTTACATTTGTTGTATGCAGCCTAGCTTCAGTTGCTGAGAGTCCAAGGATTTGTTCAGCTTGTTCCCCAAAAATTGAAGCATTGATCGTTCCACTTTGATCTGTTAATTCTAATTCCAATCGACATCCCCTGTACTTTCGCTGCATGAACCCTCCAAACTTTGGGTATAAAAAACAGAAGTCATCCATGGTTGCTGTCCCATGATAGCTGAACAAATAAAGCAAAGAAACCTAGTGCTATTAATTGTTGCATGTGCCATCTTTAAATAAGAATCTTGTTTTTATCCATTTTTCTTTTATCACAAGCTACATTACAAAGCTTATATTTGTTACATATTTTAAATTCTTTATTATGGAAGAAATAAAGTAGAATCCTGAGCACAGACTAATACAGTATTGTGTGGGACAAAAAATTTATAAAAACATTAATTTTTAAGGTAATCTAGAACTCGATCGATCTATAAACCTGGATCATGTTCAGTTACGTTGCTCATCCAACGTAAAACAGATTAAAATAACAACAGTTTCACAAGGAGTTCCAATTAAACATACAGATAAACAAAAAGACAAAATATGGAATCATGCCGTTTAATTAAAGCTTGTGTATGCCCAAAAAACGGATTAAGACAATGTCCACAAATCTCACACATAAACATGTCAAAGTACAAGCTAAAAGCATGATTTACACTAAGACAAGCATACTATGTTAGTACAGCAGGTTATATCATCTTGAAGGCCTACTTAGTTACTGTGTACAACAAATGTAAAACAGCATCCAATTAAAAGGTATATATAACTCTAAGAATAAGAATATAACAAACAAAACTTCCAATCACTAAGGACATTTCTCATTCTTCAGGAAAAACTACATTTGGGACGAAATTCCTCGAAGGATTATAAAGAACTTACAATGAGACTGGAGTTGGAGCAGTCACTTTCTCAAGCTGCAATAACAAGCAATAAAATGTATAAATCCATGATTTTCCTCAAGCTAAAAGCATGATTTTCACTAATATAATGTATAAATCCAAACAGGTAAAATATCGAAGAAAAAGAATTAAGAAGAAAATTCACCTTTAAACAGAATACAGCCTAAATAAATTTTTCCAGGATACTAAACCCATTTCTCAAAACTCAAGCTAGTAACTCAAGCTATGAAAGCACTTGGGCGAAACAAACAATTCCATCAAAATGAGAAGCTTATGCCATAGGGGCATTTCATCAAACATGTGGTATGCAACTTGTGTTCATGTTAATTTTTCACAAATTTGAAATATTGAAACCACCAAGCAGCAACACATCACAAATTTGAAAGATTGAAACCACCAATCAACAACAAAGTTTATAACCTTGGTCAAGACATCTTGGCCAACATCCAAATTAAACCCAATCTGGGCCAGCAACAAATCTTGAATATAAAAAAGGTTTATCGTCATACTTGGTGAGGTGTATAAGACTTGTAACTTCAGTACCCATTAAACTTTATAACAAAAATGCATTAAATTTACCACATACAAGGGGTTGGCAAGTGGAAAGAAACATAATTGATGGAAAGTTAACGATCGCCAATTAATTCTCATCCACCATTGTTAAAGCAATTTCAAAAATAGCAGAAAAATTTCTACAAAAAAAATAGATTCACCAGCTAACATTTTTATAGCATCTTTAATAGGAACCTGAATATATTAGTCCCACAAAGGAGAGCTTTGCATCATATAAAAACAAGAAGCTACTTTTATGTCATCTTTACTAATTGCCATTTGCCATCGTAACAAGACAAATTAAAACAAGCGTGGATTAGTTAGCAACTCCTCATACAAAAGAAAACAAAAAAGACGAGCAGAGCAAGAAGTAGACTACTAATAAATTTCTCATAGTTGCCGACTGATCATGATCAGTACATTTTAGGTATTGATCAAGAAGTGAAAAGTAAATTTTCAAGAAACGAAAAGAAGCGTCCAAGAGGGTTGGGGCCAGAAGGGACTAATCTTCTCTCAACACAATAGAGTGGGTCAATCTCATTATAATGTGATGAAGATGGCGGTGATGGCGGCAGAGTTGGAAATGGTGGGCAGTAAAATAATGTATAATGTATAAATCCAAATAGGCAAAATATCAAAGAAAAAGAATTAAGAAGAAAACTCACCTTTTAAGCAGAATTGCAACACGAAAACCTTTGTAAGTGAGAGAATCCCAACAGCAAAGAAAAACCTTGAAATGAAAATTTGTCATCATTAACCAACCAAAAAATCCAGTATATATCAAAATCGAAAGACAAATGCATACCAATATAAGAATAGCTTTAAGGGTACAAATTTAACATGACAAAAAATTCAGAAACATTTACATCTACATCTACATTTACCTTCCAAAAAAGAGTAACAAGGCAAGTGCGAATTGGGGCTGAAGATAAAACCATATAAATAGAACACAAAAGCTGGGGGAAGAACTATCGGTTGATTTACGTATGTTATTAATTTTTTCGGCAGTTAAAAAAATTAAAACCAAAACGATCAGGGGAAAAGGAAAGAATAAGAAAAGACAAGCTAATTTATCAGGTTTAATAAAAAACATGATTGCTAAATTAAAGAAAGTCAGTTTAGAAAACCTTCAAACTTCTCTGTTCTAGCAGCCAATAGTGAAGAATTGGAAAACCTTGTATCCTGAATCAATCGTTTGGAGGTTGAATCCAACATTGTTAACTTCTCTTGTTGATTTGAGGTTGAGTCCAACATTGATAACTTCTCTTGTTGATTTAAAGGTGTAAACTTGAGAGAAGAGGAGAGGAGAGAAAAAATGGAGAAGAGAGAACGACAGAGATTAAAATGGAAAAGAGATTAACATAATAATTAAATATGCAAATCACGTGAATTAATGTGAGGATAGGAAAAAACAGTAAGATGACTATTGAATATGCAAATAACGTCATTTAGGGAGAGGAGAGAAATATACAAAGTCAATTAAGGAATTGAATAGATACAAAGTCAATTAAGGAATTGATTAGGTTGGTTTCTTAAGCGTTAGAATATGAAGTTTAGGAATATAAAGTTTTTGTTATGCAATTAATGCTATTTTCAGGACGACCGCGTCTGACGTGGTAGAACTCTCATCCCACTTATTCGTAGAAGTATTATAAGCGCCCACCTTATGCATAGGGTATTCATGAAACAGGCGCTTTTGATGACTGCCTTGTGCAAAGGTTTACATGAAGTGCCCGCCTCATGTACGTGTGAGTTCTGTGTGTGCAGATCGTATGTGTGTTGCGCACTGTGCATACATCCTATGCATACATGCCCACACACTCTGCGTGTAGCCTACTCGTGTCTATATGTGGTGGCTTACTCTTTCCCAGTGTATATCTGTAATACTTATCAAATCAAGCATGCATATTTCTAATCATTAGTTCAACACAATGTTACCACTCATAGCCTAGTGATCCACTTTTTTGCAATTTTTATTTCTTTGAGCCTTATCTTCACAATTTCATATATTGTCCAATACTCAAAACGACGTTGTTTTAATAAAATCAAAATTAAAATCATGTCGTAGAGTTCACTCATATATGTATTAGGGTTTAATAATTATAAATTTAATTTTACTGATAAACAAGATAAAGACAAAATCAAGATTAAAAGAAAAATATGTTTAAAACATTAGGCTACAAAAAATTGAAAGCTAATAACATCCCAAAATGTTTTTATACACATTTATGAGTATTAATATAAATATAAAGATGTTTTGTGGTTGATTTATTAGCAAATCAACCATGATCAACCATGATGATCTTTTGTTGATACATATCAACCATCATGATCATAATTATTAGCTTAGTAAACCAAATTTGTTAATATACCACATAGATTTATCTGTGTGTCACAAGAATAGAACATGGAAGTAATATTAAGATATTGTTTCACCCCTATATATATATATATATTGTATTAATAACTTTTCTCATTCCCAAACAGCATGTCCAGAAACATGAAAAAGAAAATCACAAGAAAGGAAACAGGAAATGATAAACGATTATCTCAAAGAGAGATTATGAATACTCAAAAGAAAGAAAGAAAGAAAGAAAGAAAATTGAAAACGCAACAGAATTAGAGGTGTACAATATTCAGTTTAAACTGAAAACCAATTCAAAAATTTGAAAACCGAATTTGAATTTAGAAATTCGAATTTAGTTTTTGAATTTCGAATTGGTATTTTGGTTTAAATTGAATTCGAATTTCAGTTTTCGAATTGGGGTTCCAATTCGAAAATCGAAGCGAAAACCGAATTCAATATATGTAATATAATATATGATTTTTATTAATATAAAATATATAATAATAGTACAACTCAAAACTCAAATTATAATAATAATATAATTTTTACTTAACCCTTAATCTTGGATTTTTCTTTGTGATATGTTGAATTGTATTCGAAGTATCGACTATTTTTAACTCTTAATCTTTTTCTTCAATTTTTATGCATTCTTTGATTAAATTGAATGTTTGTAAATTTTGATTTAATTTATGTAATTTAATAATTTAATTAGGATTCAAATGAATTCAAATTCGAATTTGGTTAATTCGAATTCAAACCAAAAACCGAATTTCAAATTTGGTTTGGTTTATTCAAATTAAATTTGTATTCGGTTCGGTTTTCGAATTCGAGTTCAAAAATGTTCAAACCGAACAAATAGAATCGAATAACTTGAATAACCCAAAAACCAACTCGAATAACACCCCTAAACAGAATAATATAACTATGACAGATTTCAACATCCTCTATCTTATGAAAAACGTAGCAGAATGAATACAGTTATGACAAATTTCAACATCCTCTATCCTATGAAAAACACAGCATAATTAATACAACTATGACACATTTCAACATCCTCTATACTATGAATAGCATACAATAGTATATTAAGAAGTCATCTAAAGACCTACAAGCATGTTTATACTGAAAAGTAACAACTATTTGTTACTACATGAAAATTAGAAAAACACTTCTAGGTTTATAGTGCCAAAATCTTTAAAGCTCTACCATGGTTTGATAACATTTGACCACATTCACTATAACCAGCTGCATTTTAGTAATGATCCAAAGACTAATATCTTCTCGCAACTGCTTCACTCTGAAATGGACCAAGATAGCAGCAACTGCTATCTCAGACAATTTGAACTCAAGCACATTCATGTCTATAGTATGTAAATCAGGAAAATAGTATTAAATATGAAATATGTGTACATAAAAAATATGGTCTGATAAGTAAATTGTTTCAAACTTAGTTTTGTATGTGCAGCTCCCCACACAAGTTTTTGCTCATCTGATCAACTATTCATAGCTCATAAACCTCCATACTAAATGCATATCCATAAGGAGGGTGACCATGTAAAGGATAAAGGAAAATGGTGTAGAGCCCTTCCAGTTATAGTCTATTCTTTCTAGTATGTATGTTTCTACATCAGAGTGAACCATCATTGTTGGTATGTATGACCTGACATAAAACACACATAAATATCAATTCAATTAAAAACAAAAAGAAAAATTCATCACATTTTTAGCCCCTTACCTTGCCCAGCAAAATCCTATTGATGAGTAAAACTCTATCTTTTAAAGCTAGAGTAAAGCATCCACGGACGATCGAAATAAATTTTTTTCCATATTCCTATAATATGAGATATATGAGATTGTTAAGAAAACAAAAAAATAAAATACTAACCCATAATAACATAAATAGAATGTTAAGACTGACATACTTTAGATAGTTCAAAGTGCATAGATGTGAATCTATCGAACAATCTAAGTGCAAGGAAAGACACGTGTGGAACATAGCCTCCACAACGTTCTATCATCTAAAAATCACACAAAACCCACACATATTAGCCATAATAGAAACTAAGAGAACAACATATTGTCTAGACTCTCTTAAACAAAACAACAAGAAATATTGCATGTTCTAATTCATCACAAAAAGTTTAAACGAATCAGATTCTACAATCTCTACTAACCCAAAAGTAGCCACATTTCCCACCTACTAGAAAGTAGAATCAAATTCCCTACTTTATCACTTAACACGTGGAATAAACAAAAGAAAGTCTTAGTGAGAGTTGTTCTAATAAGATGATTCTTGGCACTAGAGGCCCCCTGTAGTAGAATATATCAAGACTCAAAAACCAATTCATCAAATCTCTGGTGGCAAAATATCATTCACACGCATCCCCTTAAATTCTCACTAATATCAGAAAACTCCTCATCCTTGGACTGTTTATCAGAGCCTAAAGACATATCAAGCGAGAGAGCAAAATGGTTTCAATTAAAGATCTCAACTAGTTGTGATGAAGAGTCCCATTATCATTATTGTCTATGTTGGCAATGCCAAGTGCCAGTCTGAAGCCCATAGAAAAAGTGCTTGAACTTGGAGTTAGAGTGTTAGGTGTATTGGATGGGTTTTTGCCTGTAAGAGATGTGGATGGGTTATTTGATGTGGGCTACCAGTATTGTCGGGGCTAGATAGAAGTTGAAGGCGATGTTTGAGACATAATGGCAATCCCTATAAAATCACAAGTCCCATGACTTTGGCCTTTCCTCTAATAATAGCTATCATAGTTACAATGGTGTTTTACTGTGTTATGAGCTCCAACTCCACAAGCACAATTTGTTGATCATGACCTTAATTTTTGCATAAGCAAAAACTAGGACTTGAATAACAAGACAAGAAAAGTACTACACAAGCTATAAAAACAGCCATGATTGTTCCATGGATGAAATTCTCGAAGGACACAATAACTATTCTTTTCTTTAAAGATGGTTGTCAAGCAGAAAAGAGCTTTGATGGTGTTGAGATGTAGAGAGATAAGTGAGAAAAAGAAGTGTGGTATGGGAAAATGGAGAATTGTAGGCAACAAAAAAAAAGGGTAGAAGTGTAGGTTCTAACTCATCTTGTGCATGAAAAAGTAAAACAAAATCAGAAAATACACCCAAAAGGATTAAGGTCACCGCCGATAGCATCATTCATCACATTACTTCTTCTTGTGGTCGCAATCATCGTGATTCTCCTCCTCCTCCTTCTCTATCCATCCTCATCCACCCTCTAGATTCATTGATGATGATTGTGAACGCAATTAAACATCACAATTACATTAGTTCCAATAAATTTATAGTTATTCCTAGGGTAGTGAGAGAGGAAGACTTTGTTGGCATTTCTTTAGTGGTAGAGAAACTTAGGGTCTGTTTGGATGGCTCCAAATTAGTGATTTATTTCACAATTGCAAAATGAGGTGTTTGTTTTGTTCAACTTTTTCAGCAAAATTTTTAAAACACAAAACAATGCTACAGTAATTATTATAAATAAAATATTGAATTTGAATTTGAATTTTAAGTTTTAATAATAAACAATTCTTCCTAACACAATTCCCACCAAAATAAACTAATAAAATACTAATTCAACTTTAAATTTCAAACTTTTATTAATAAAAAAATCTTCAATACAAATCCCAACAAAATAAAATCATTCATTCCAAATAATCCCAAAATATTCTTTTCTCATAACAAATCCCAAGAAAAAAAATTCATAATATAATTCAAAAATAGCTCATCCAAACGGAGCCTTAAGTATCAAAGCTGGTAAAAAACTATGTCCATGGAAGAACCAATTTATCCAAACTTTATATATGAATTATATGCAAATTTGCATTATCTTGATGTTAATAACACAACTCCTTACACTCAAGTGTCTGAAATTTAATTAATCTTGATTTTTTGGCCCTAAGTCATCTTTTTTAATGCAACTATCTCACCCTTAGGAACAAAGATGGAAAAATGTGATACAATATTGTCATCTCCATTCTTGGGCTACATGAATTTAACTTTGAGATATTGTTGATTCTTTATTTAATGGGGAAGTATTTTTTTTTGGCTTATAAGACCTAAGTAAAGAACTTGAGTCTCACCTACTGCATCTTTTTTCACATTGTGACCAAAACTTTTCTTCCATCTCAAGGTCATGAAATTGAACTCAAAACCATGAATCTTTTTCTTCTCTATGTACTCTATAAATACATTCCCATAATTTTGGGTTTACTTTACTGAATACATAGATTTTGTGCAAAAAAACCAAAGAAAATGTCTCCCTTACTCCATGTTGATTATTAACATTCTTAGGGATGCCGATGTCAATCAAGAAGATCAACCCACCAAAACATCCCTAAAAATAATTTCTATGACGTCACTCTTCTCAATACCATGGATATATTTCTTATGATAATGAATGAAAATTTCACAAGTGGTCTAAGAGAGTGGAACGAGATGAGAGTAGTGAATAAGACCAGGGTGATATTCCTCTAAGAGCCTCCACATTGTGACAAAGGTTGTCTTTCACATGAAAAGCACCCTAGTGGTCCTATGGTGGATGAGGACTTCTTGACCATGATACAAGGATATTTTGAGTCCAATGGGTGATTGTTTGGATAGTGGAATTGCGGGTCTCCATGTCAAGCTCAATGATTTGACACTTAAGGTGGACAATTTGACGAGTGATGTACACTATGTTTTTGATGTGCCCATGACGGATGAGAAAAAGGAGATGTATGCACAAAGTGTTGCAAGAACAAGGGCCCGGGTCAAGATTGATTTTCATAATGTAATAGATTAGGATTTTTTGCATTTCGAACAATAACTTCTTTGATCTTTTTGTTGTTAGTTTAAGATATTGGATTTATTAAACACTTTGGGTGGTTGTGCTTCCGAATTTTAGAACATTTGATGTCTCATGCAATAGTAAATGAAGTTTAATATGCCTTGCAATGCTTTAGTTGTGTGCATATATATTTATGTAGCTTGTGAGAATTTTGGACTTGTTGATAAGCGAATTTTGGTCAAAATTAAGGGAAAACTCTTCCCAAATTTTTTCCAAAATTCAAACTTAACCAAATTGTCTAGTGTTTTCACTATGGCATATACCTTATTTTGCTTCAATGCCTTTTTATTGATATCAAAAGGGGGAGAAAAAGGGTGTTATGGGTTATATATGTAATTTATCTTTAATAACATAAAATGATGCATATGTTGTGGAAGAGCATGGTATACTTTCAATGTACACAAATTGATATAAATGCTCAATTTTTTATTCTCTCACACAATTTATTTGTTAACATAAAAAAGGGAGAGATTGAGACACTTAAGATCTTAATCTACTTATTTTGATGATTAACAAATAATTATACTTACTAATGGTTCATCAAGTGTTGTTTAAGATTTAAGTATGCAAGGATGCAAGGGCAAACTTCAATAAAGGACAAAGATGGAGAGTAGAGGTTTAGAATTTTTAGGGCAAACTCCAAATACATATCCTGAAAAATGTAAGTTAACTCAAATTATTTGATTTAACTTGTTAAAAGCTCTAAAAAAATTGAAATCTACATATTGCATATTATAAAAGAAGTTTTACAAAAAAGATGGTTTTATGGTTCTACTATTTTCAAAATATTTAACAAATTAAAAAATTCAGAAAATAAAAAATTACTTGATTCGGACGACCCCCTTGTAATTCGGTCATCCAAACCTATATTTGATACATTTTTGAAGTGGCCTGTAAAATATATTCAGACTCCCCCCTTTAATTTTGGGTAGTCCAAAGCTATGGTTAAAGAATTTTAAAAAAATTCAATTCGGACGACCCTTAGTTAGTTTCGGATTTCTGAATTCTCTTATGATAAAATCTTGAATTAGTCTATAATTTATATTCAAATGACCCTTAGGAGTTTTGGACGTTCGAATTCATCACTATTTGAAAAATTAGGGTTTTTAAAACTAGATTCGGATGTTCAAAAACTTGTGCAAGGTCATCCAAACCTAAATTTTCTGCTAATAATGGATAGTCTTTTTAGTATTTAATGCTCCACCTGCACAAGACTAAATTGGGACATATAAAATGTTCTAAATCCATTGAAAAACCCAAGAACACCATTGAGCTATAAAATTGTGAAAAATTCTCTCACAACAATTTTAGTGAAAAAAATTTCATCCCATCCAACATTTGAGCTTCTATCTTTTTATCCATATCTATCTTGAACTAACATTTAATACTTGTAATCAATTCTTATTGGATAGAGTTTAATAGAGCATTTATAGCTTCCACCTACCCTTGAAGAGGGCAATTAATTCTTGTATTCGATAATTAGTAAGATTGAAAAAGTTTCTCCTAGTGGGGCATAAAAAACATTCTCATAGTTTTGTGTAGTAATTGAGTTGATTTTACCTTGTGTATAATTGTGTGAATAATGGATTTTGATCTTACTCTTGGTGAAGAGATCAAATTAGTAAATTGAGAAATCATAAGTCCAAAAGTTCATATAGTAGATGCAGAGTGTTCCAAGTGAATAGTTGAACCACTATAATTCTTGTGTCTCATTCTTAAAGCTTTTCCTTCAAGTGCTATCTATTATTGTGCTTGATTGAATTACTTATTTCTCATATAATTATTGTCAAATTGAATATTTAGCTTGTGTTTTTGAGAATTGATATTAAATAAATATTACTTGTTTAGCTACACAGCATTCACACACATACACACCAAGTGTTTACTTAAATTTCAAAAGAAAATTTTTGTAGGATACTTTGTCATTGGACCATTTATAAATTGATAACCTAATTCACCCACACTCCCCCTCTTAGGTTGCCTCAAACCTTATAGTCTTTATTTTGGATAGGTAAGAAAAAATAAAGAATTTCGAATGTATAAAACTGATGTCTTCCTATTCAATTCTGTTATTTAAATTATTTTCATTTACTTAAAAAAAAACACGCAAAAGGGTAAATAGTAAGTTTCCAAATGTCAAAGAAGTAACTTATAATTTCATAAGCCGAGAATTTTTGTAATTTACTCTTAAATTTTTAAGTGTGTCAGTTTTAGAGAAAAAAAAGTAACATTGATTTTATTAAAAGGGCAATTATAATATTCAAGATAAAAATTTTAATTATAAATAAAGAAGTTACTAAAATAAGAAGTTAATTTTTTTTCAACATTTATCAATTTTTTTGATATGCTTTCTTTGGTTTTGTTTTTCTTTCTTAATGAAATTGTTATTCTCTTCAAATTTTGAAACATCTTATCACTATATTGTCATCTATAATTTGAATTTGTTTTTTTGAAATTCTCTTCCTACTTACTACTTTTTTTCTTGGGAGAATCAATAGAAATGTCCCTCACATATGGCCCTTTTAGCAATTTTGTCCCTCACATTTAAAATGTTAAAAATTTACCCCTAACACTCTCAATGTGTAAAATTTATATCCTTCGTCAGACTTCTGTTAAAACTTCTGTTAAATAATGTCACGTGACCACCATGTGAGTTATTTCGTAGGGTAAAAAGGGAACGACAAAAAAATGCTCATCGATCTCTTCTCCATCGTATCCTCACTCTTCTCAAGTTCAGTAAAATCAAATCCCTAATCCCCAATTTCAAGTACTCGTCATCTTCCCTACTTCAATCAAAGAAGAACCTGAATTCAACTGTATGCTAGAATGATGAGTAAAGACGATATATCTGGAGTGAAACTTCCAGATTATGGTAAGTTATTTGATGTGGTCTTGTACTTGTCATCTTCCTTGTTTGTTTCTCTTCGAGTTTCAATAATATCATTTGATGTGGTCCAAACTACAGGACCACGTTATGGTCCCAGTGATAGTTTCATATTGATAGTTTAATATGCATTTGTATTTTTTATTGCTAATGTTCCCTCAGTGCTAGTTCCACTAATAATTGCTGTCGACTAATTAATCTACAGGACCAAGGAGCAAGTTATTTTCAATTAGGGTTCATTTTGGTTGGTATATCTTAAGCATTATCCCGAAAGGAATACATTGGTGGAATTGTAGATATTGTTGATTTCTGTAATTCTGATGAATGGTCATTGTGTGTTATGGATATTATAGCTAAAAAGTTAGGGTATTCTGAATTCAGTGTGGTGTACTATTACCTTATGCCTGGCAGTACTATGGCTAATGGATTGGTATATTTGTTGTGTGATGATGATGCTCAAAAATTGGCAGCTTATGGGATAAAACATAAGCTAGTAGATGTATACATAGTGCACAGTGACAACCCTTCATCTAGAAATGTTGCTGAGAAAGTAAAAGTGAGACAAGATTCAGTTGAGAAAAGCAATGTGTCAGAGATAGGAAAAGTGCAGCAGGTAACTCAAAGTGCACCATTTAGAAAGAAGTGCTGTGCAAATAAGAAGCCAAATGAGAAGCATTTAGCTTACCTTCGAAACAAGATAGAGAAAATGAAAGCTGCAAGGAAATTGGATATCAATGTTGCAGAATGTGTTACGAGTTCAAGTGTTCAAAGTGCCAGTAATGAGCAGGCTGAAAGACCTAATATTGAGCATGTTATAACTGAGGAACTTGCTAAGAATGCACAACAGAAACTTGCTGATGATGTACAACAGGGGTACACAACAGGTTCAAATAAGCATGTGGTGTCACCTGAGGGTGAACATTTTGTGCCTGAAAAACCTACAGAAAATGTAGGCATGCATAAGAATTTTGAAGGAAATGAAAATGCTAACATGCATGACAATGTTGAGGAAAGTGGAAAGAGAACAAAAACCTCAACTAAAAAAACAAGCAGTGGGTCTACTCCGCAACAAGTTGGAAAAACAAAGAAGAGACAAGAACAAGTTGAAGAAGAGACTGAAACAAGTGAATGTGAGAGTCTACATGATAGTGAATATGAATTTAGTGAGGAGGACCTACTGTCCATTCTTACTAAAAAATCAAAAGAATGGGAGGAAGTTGAGAAAATGCTTGGAAGGAATACTACAACAACTCAATCTAATCAGGAAAGGAGTGGAAACAATAGTGAGGGTTGTATGGATAACGAGGATGATGTTGTTGTTTCAGATGAGTTGAATAGTAACTCAAGTTCAGGTGATGAAATAGACAACATGCAAAGGAGTGAACACTATATTAGATTCAAGCCTGACATTGACATGGATGATCCTCAATTCAAAGTTGGTTTGGTTTTCAGTTGTAAGGCTAAATTTAAAAAAGCATGCAAGAGTCATGGGGTGAAGCATGGGAGGAAGATTAGATTGAAGAAGAGTGAAGAGAAGGGTTAAGGCATTTTGCAAGGGCTGTGATTGGTTTATTTCAACTGCTCAATTGAAAGAAAATAAGGGCCTACAAATTAAAAGCATGAAGATTACTCACACATGTGGCAGGACATTCAACCATGGATGTGCAGATTCTACATATTTGTGCGAGAAATATAAAGAAGACATTCGGCTTATACCACATTGGAAGATTGGGAAGATGGTGAATAAGGTGCACACTGATTTGAATATTAATATTTCAAGAAATCAAGCTTATTTGGCAAAGAAAAAGGCAAAAATGATGATTGAAGGGGATTATGTGGCACAGTATAGTAGGTTGCATGATTATTGTCATGAGTTAAAAAGAGCTAACCCTGGATCAAATGTTTTTATGACAACTGAAACGAATGATAATGGGGATGAAGTGTTCAAAAGATTGTATGTTTGTATTGAAGCATGCAAGAAGGGATTCTTGACTGGATGTAGAGCACTTATAGGACTTGATGGGTGCCACTTAAGGGGTCCTCATAAGGGTATTCTACTGACAGCAGTGGGTTTAGATCCCAATGACCAAATCTTTCCAATTGCATATGCTGTTGTGGAGATTGAAAACAAGGCTACTTGGAAATGGTTTATCAGAGAGCTCCAACTAGATCTCAACATATAGAATCCCAATGATTGGACATTTATTTCAGACAAGCAGAAGGTAATACATTCAGTAATCTCATTTTTAAATTTATAGTCTATAAAAAACTATTGTTGTCAATATCATTACTCATTAACATTTGTTTTGTTTACTTAGGGACTGATAAATGCAATAGGAGATATTATTCCAGAAGTTGAGCATAGACTATGTGTGCGTCAAATGTACAACAATTTCAAAAAGCAGCATAGTGGAATAATACTTAAAGATAAAATTTGGGCTGCAGCTAGAGCAACTTATGTGAACAAGTTTGTTTCTGAAATGGAGAGATTGAAGGACATGGATGAGCAAGCATATAAGTGGTTGGTTGAACACACATCCCCAAAGCATTGGAGCAGATCCTATTTCAGAAGTAAACCCAAATGTGATATACTGCTCAACAACTTGTGTGAGAGTTTCAACTCAGTCATACTTAGTGCAAGGGAAAAACCAATTCTTGGAATGCTTGAAAGTATTAGATACTATTTAATGGTTAGGATGGAGCAAAAGCGAGAGTGGATGAAGAAGTACAATGGGAATTTGTCCCCTAAAATTCAGAAAAAGTTGGAGAAGATTAAAGAAAATTCAAGTGCATGTATTGCCACACATGCAGGAGAATGGAAATTTGAGGTTAGATGAATGTATGGTGATCAATTCACAGTAGATTTGGTTGAAAAAACTTGCACATTCAGAAAATGGGAATTGAATGGAATCCCATGTACTCATGCAGTAAGTGCTGTAAGCACCACAAGTGAGACACCTGAGGGTTTTGTGAATGATTTGTACCACAAGAATGCTTATTTAAAGACATATGAGCCTGTCATATACCCTCTAAATGGGCAAGATATGTGGGAAAAACTCCATCAGCCTCTTATGTTACCCCCAGAATCATTGAAGCTGCCAGGTAGACCAAAAAAAGTCAGGAGAAGAGAACCTGATGAAGCAGCAACAGGGAAGAAATCTCATGTTCAGAAAATATATAGAGTTGGCCAAATGATCTATAAGTGCAAAATATGCAAACAAACTGGTCACAATAGTAGAAAATGTCCCAAAAAACCAGTTGCAACAGAAAACGAGGAGGTGCAAGGTGAGGGAAAAGAACAACCTGAAAAGGATGATGTTGTTATGCATAACTCTATGCTTGAGAAAAGTAATGTTGCAACAACTTCAACATCTGCAGCTGCAGTTCAAGTACCAGCAGCAAAGCCAATACATGAGACGATCTCATATGTTGATGAGAATACAGTACTGGAACCACCAATTTCCAGCCAACAAACTGTTGCATCCACCATCAAAATGCAGCCAACTAAACCAGTTAAGCTCTAAATTATTTCTTAGTTTGGTTTTTAGTTTATTACTGAATTTATCCATTCATTTGCTATCCAATTAGCAGGTCAGGAAAGGAAAAGCAATTCATTGCAGTTTATGTAGACAATCTGGCCATAATAGGGTAACATGTGAAAGCACTGTTGCTAAACTTTATAGAGCACATGATGTTGAATATACTAGTTGGGCTGTAAGTATCAACTTTAATATTTTCAGTTACACAACATTGAAGTTCATACTTTTCTTAATGATTACAAATTAAAATTTGGAATGTTATATGTGCAGACATCCAATGCAACAAGGACAAGTGCTGGTTCAAATCAACAAGTTTCAGCTATGGAAAAGACAAAAGAAGCTGGTGTTTAAGTGTTTTAAAAGAGATATATGCAAATCAATTTGATTGATATTTTGTATATTGTTGCTAAGGCAAAATCTACTGGATTAATATTTTGGCAACCCTTCATATTTTGTATATTATTGTTCTTCTAAGGGAAAATCAACTGGATTGATTAATATTTTATTTTGAATGTTATTGCTAATGTAAAATCTACTGGAATGATATTTTGGACAGCTCTTGATCTTTTGTATTTCAGTTGCAGTACTAAATGAATATACATATATATATATATATGTGAAGTAAAGTTTTTGTAAAACGTTGATGAATATCAATCTGAATGCTCATTTTTTTCATCAACAACACTCCATTTTCATTGAATCATTGGAGAAATTACAAGGCCCTAACACTAATACAAAAGGATACCAATTCAAAATGTGTTAGAATTATTTGTAGGTTCTAATACTACTTCATCAAACTACTTCAACTAATACATTAACACAAAATTGTGCACATAGCACTACAACTGAAACAAAATTGTCAGTGCTTATACACTGAAACATCAGTGCTTATCAGTGCTTATACACTGAAACGAAATTGTACTAAATATCAGTGCTTATACACTGAAACAAAATTGTCATACATACGAAAATTATTGCAGAAACAAGCACCATTTCCTTCATTTTTCTTCTGGCTCTTTCTGCTTCCAAATCTGCTACTAAATATCAGTGCTTATGCACTGAAACAAAATTATCATACATACTAAAATTAGTGGCAGAAACAAGCACCATTTCCTTCATTTTCTTCTGGCTCTTTCTGCTTCCAAATCTCTAACAGTGTTCAACAATCCACCAATTATTTCAGTTGCCCTACACACCTATCAACACATTACATCACACCATCGAAAATAGCCACAACCGCAGTTTTCCTATAATCCAATTACCACATATTAGTACGTACATTAAAATCAATATTTATCTAATATTTCAAAAAAAGATTATTACTTACCTCATATTCTTCACAGCCATAAAACTTCTACCAGGATTATTCAATGTCCAAGCAGTTCTCACAACAGTTGGCTTCCCGCAATAGGCATACAACTCGTTATGTCATCCTTCTTCAAGCTTTCTTTGGATTCAAAAGTACACCAGGTATTAGCGAACCAATTTCTTCAACAGCTTGCTCGGACGATTACTTTCATCAAATGATTCTTCTTCAATCGATTTAAGATTTAGGGAAATTATAGTGGATTTGGTGTATGTTGTCTTTGTCGTTCCCTTTTTACCCCTACGAAATAACTCACATGGTGGTCACGTGACATTATTTAACAGAAGTTTTAATAGAAGTCTGACGAAGGATATAAATTTTACATATTGAGAGTGTTAGGGGTAAATTTTTAACATTTTAAATGTGAGGGACAAAATTGCTTAAAGGGCCATATGTGAGGGACATTTATGTTGATTCTCCCTTTTTTCTTAGTATTTTTGACATTTTGCTACCTCTATTGTTGTGATGAATTGCATTTTGAACTTCAAAAATACTTCTTGATTTTATTTTTGAATTTCTTCAAAATCACTTGTAACTATCAACAATTTTTCGTCGAATTAACTGATATTTAACATTTTATGGTGAATTTATAATTCTTATTCATAAAATTCATCATTTTCTAATAATGCCATGATTTATTTTCTTGAGGCATAGAATAATATTTTTTAATGTTTATTTTTTAATATTTTAAATATTACTAAAAACTTGTTTTACATTGAAACGATTTTTGTTCTACTTTATATATTGTTGTGATGAACATAGATATTTGCATAGTTTCAAATGTTGTTCTAAATCTTTAAAATTTAAAAATTAAAAATAGTTCCAAAACATACTAAAAAATTGTAACTTGTAATTTAAATTTAAATTTATATGCTGTATATTTTGTACATGTCTTGAGACACGATTTGATATATCTTACCTATACCATGGGTATACTCTTCTTACATCTTTTGTATGAAGTATAATATGGTTGATATTTGTTTTTGATATTTATAATTATTTTCTAAAATTTATAAAATACATTTAATAAGAGAATAATTTATATTTATTAGTATGGAAAAATATATTGTAATTCTATTTCTTATTTTCTTACTTTTGTTTTACACTAACACACACTTACATTCAAATTAATATTTATAAGTTATATATTTGACATGTCTTGAAGCACGATTTGATATATCTTACCTATGCCATGGGTAATTCTTCCATTTTACTATATTTCTTATGCTCTTCTTGCATCTTTTGTAATTTATAAAATACATTTTATAAGAAAATAATTTATCTGTATTAGTATGGAAATATACATTGTAATTCTATTTCTTATAGTCTTACCTTTTTTTACACTAACACACACTTAAATTACATGCATACCTTAGGTATCGAACTCTAGAGGTTAAGGTTAGAAGGAATCTAAGGCTCTTGGATGGGGTATTCTTTGGTTATATATTGAAATATTTTTTATTGGGATTTATTAGAAGAAAGGAATATTTTGAGGATGTTTGGACTAATAAGTTTATTTTGGGGGAAATTGTAGTGGGAAATTTTTTATTAATAAAATTTTAAAATTCAAATTTAAATTAATATTTTATAAGTTTATTTTGGTGGGAGATTATGTTAGAAAGAATTGTTTATTATTAAAAATTAAAAATTTTATTTGTTAATAATATAAAAATTATTGTTGCAAAAATAATTACTGTAGTATCGTTTTAAAAATTTTGGTTGAAAAAATGGACAAAACAAACTATTCATGTTTAGCTACATACATGATATAGAAAAACCAATGAAAAATGGAAAATGGAAAATGGAAAATGAAAAATGAAAAATCAATGCTATACATGATACTTTTTACTAGCTTACAAGTAGAAATCAAAATGAATTTTTGACTAGCTTATATATAAAAATCAAAATGATATTTTTGACTAGCTTATATATAAAATTTTGATTTCTATATATAAATATAGTGACAGTTTTTCATTTCTAACTCATATGAAACGGGTTACTATATAAAACGTGATTTCTATATGAAATGGATAGTTAATATCGTATGTTTATACACTTTTACTTTTTTTTAGTTTTTCCTTTTCGGGTATTAATTTTAAACTCAAAAGTATTAATTTAATACTTGTACAATATGACTTTCAAGAAGTATTACTTTTTTTGGCGTATAAAGTTTATCAAAGAGTATCAATTTAATACTTGTTGCACATAAAACAAATTAGTGTTATTTTTACAATGAAAAATTTTACTTTTTATATTAATAATGATAAGACTAAAACGTATTTATGATACTAAAGTGTTATTTGTCTGTATTAGTAGTGATACTTTTATAATGAAGCATTTTACTTTTGAACATATAAATGTGACACGTAAAAATTAATACTTTTTAAAAGTTTTATTGTACAGTATTAGATTGTACTTTTGGATTGGAAAGTTAATGTAAAAATTGATATTTGTTGAGGAGTGTTACTTTTCAACATAAAGGTGAGACGCGAAAATTAATACTTGTTGAAAGTCTTCATTGTGTAAATATTAAATTAATACTTTTAGATTGAAAAGTGATGCGGAAAAAAAGATGCTCGTTTATGTTCATGAACAGCTCGTTAAAAAGCTCGTTTATAGCTCGATTAAAGCTCGTTAAAAGCTCGATTAAAATATTAATTATATAATATATATTGTAATTATATACTAAATATTAGAAATAATTATATTTTTATATATATTTATTAAGTCACAAATCACAATATACGAGTGTTTGAATTGTTATAATAAGCTAATATTTTATAGGCGTTTGAATTGATGTATTTATTTGAGTGAAAATTTATGTTAAAAAATTATACAATTGTAAAAAAAGTTATTGTTTTTGTGAGAATTTTGAATTATTTAGTTGGTGTTGTTTCTTTGAACAATGTATGTTGTAATTTATTTTATTTACATTTGAATATAACTAATAGATTGTGTTAACTATTATCAAAATATTTGATAAATTATTGTATCGTGATTGAATAATCTTATTTGTGCCAAAAAAAAGTGATAAAAAAACAGGAAAAAAATAAAAAAAATAAAAAAAATAAAAAAATTTAAAAAAATAAAAAAATAAAAAAATAAAAAAATAAAAAAAAAGTAATCGAGCTCGAATAAAGGCTAAACGAGCCGATCCCGAGCCGAGCTCGAGCTCGAAATTTTGTACTCGAGCTCGAACTCGAGCTCGATTTCTAGGCTCGACTCGAGCTCGAGCCTGAAGAAAATTAAACGAGCTGAGCTCGAGCCCGGCAAAGCTCGGGCTCGGCTCGGCTCGATATCAGCCCTACGTGTTATTTTTTAGCATAAAAGTGATACATAAAAAAATAACTGTTAAAAGTCATCATTATACAAGTATTAGATTGATACTTTTGGACTGAAAAGTAATATCTGAAAATTGGTACTTATTGAAAGTTTTCATTGTACAAGTATTAGATTGATACTTTTGCACTGCAAAGTGATATGAGAAAATTGATACTTGTTGAAAGACTTCATTGTACAAGTATTAAATTGATACTTTTGATTTGAAAAATATTACGTGAAAATTGATACTTTTCAATTTAAATGGATACGCAACAAAAAAAAAAAAAAAAGAAAACCCACGTGTGTGCGTCAAATAAATGAACTTGTTTCACAAGAAACTTCCTTATTTAGAAAAAGAGTGTGGTTCAAGCCATTATTATTAATAAGGCATAACTCTAATATGTTTATCATTAAGGGTGTAGAAATAAATTTATTAGTTTATATAATTAGTAAAGTGAACTCCAAAAACAGTCACTATACTTTCTAAAAGTTTCACTATTCATCACAATAATTTTATCATGAAAAAAAATTGACTACATTGTCTAAAGTGTTTTATTAACGTCACTTTATCTATTTTACTCCTAACAAATAGGATTTATGTCATGATAGATTTTCTTAAGGATCTTTTCGTCAAATAACTCCTACTTTCATTTTCTTATTCTTAATTCTTTCAATGTCCGCCAATTTGCTAAAATCTTAACATAACAAACTTCTTTCACTGCAACTTTAACTTCTTTAGTAGTTTCTTCACATGTTTTTTAATAGTTCATGGACAATTCAGAATCCAAAGATTTAACCAAGTTCTCATACAGTCATACTTCTCATCAACATTAATAATAGATTTTGCCTGAGGAAAAAGAACATCAAATTTACTGTTACACCTAAATTTAAATATCCATAGTATATTCATGGAAGAAATTTTTTTGCAGAAAGGTGGAAATACTTGAACCCTCACTCATCTTTAATGTTCAGAGTTCTAAAATATCTAAGAGAGGTAGAGTTGCACATAGGCTAATATCTGCCTATATAAATTCAAATCACAAAACAATAATTGCTTCAATTATAGTGCTCAATTCAAGTTCAAACAGGTTGTTCGTCGTTTCTGTTTCCTTCAACTCCAGTGATAACTTTCGATCTGGTTCCACAGAGAAAGCTATTGCCATATAATTTTTTTAGATTTGAAGCCATCACCATTGCTACAGACCTATTAGTACTTGTGGGAGAACTTTTAATTTATTGTGATGTGTAACGAGATGAATTTATTGCCTAAAGAAAGATTTGACAAGGAAAGGAAAAGGAAAAAAATTGAAATTATGTGTAGAAAGAATGATTTACCGTGAGAAATGGAAAGAGAAAATAGAAGAGTAATTTCTTAAATTAGGATCCTTTTCAAAAAGTTTTCTAACTCTATAACTAATTTTGAACATAATTCTAAAACTAGGGTATTCGCATTTTGAAATATTAATTTTTATTCGGTAAAATAAATTATTTTAGAAAATAAATTTTATTAACAAATTTAGTTAACAGAATTGTTTCTTACTCTCTTTTTCTCTTTCTACCTTCACGGCTCACGCTCTCTCTCTACTCTCATGCTCTCCTGTCAAAAGTTTCTCTCGAATCTATCATGACTAAACTTTTCTCTTCGATCTAATCCATGCTTTTCTCCCCAATCGATCCATGAAACCCTATGATGAAAAATAATGAAAAATATGTGTCTTAATCTGTTTCTTTTAATAATGAAAAATATAATTATATTTACTAATGGTTTGTTAAGCGTGTGATTAAATTAGGGGTAAAACATAAAGAAGTGGAAACTCAAAAGATGGACAAGACATGAAGACGTGTTAGTGTTTAAGTTTCCAAACCCTTAAACCTAAACATTGTAAGTTAGTTTGTATAAATAAGTTAAATTTTTTGAAGCTCAAATGTTTACAAAATGCATTGCAAAAAATGAATTTGATACAAATAGATGCATAACATTACATGTTTAAAAAATATTTTCAACAAAACGAAAGATTCAAAAAAATTAATTTTGCATGAATTCGGACGACCTCTTGTCCAATTCGGACGTCGAAATTCACTTTTTGAATTTTTAAATTTGAGTCTGTAACGTGTACTTGGACAAACTCTCCTACTTTCAGGCGTCCAAATTCAATTATTTTTTTATTTTCGGGAGAAAACTGAGTTCAGATGGCCTCCCTTAGGTTCAGACGTTCGATTGCACTTTTGGCCAAGAATTGATTTAATCTATAAAGTATATTCGAATGACCTATAGGAAGTTTAGATTTCAAAATTCATCGATTTTGAAAAATATGGTTTTTCTAAAAAATACATTCGAATGTCCGAACTCTAGAGAAGGTTGTCATAATTCCATTTTTAGCCTAATAACAGATAGTATTAAACATTTAATGCTCCACCTACCCCAAGATTCCATTAACCATATAATTGAGATAATTCCTAAGAGGAAAATCATCAAGAATATTCATTGAGCTATTTTCTTATGTGCAAAATTCCTCTCAATTCTCTCAAGTGAAAAAAATTCATCTCCAACTAATATATTTGTTGAGCTTTCATTAAGTGATCTTATTCCTTATTTTGAGCTAACATTTATTGATTATAATCAAGTGAGCTAGAGAGAAATAGAAGGAGTGCATTCATTAGCTTCATCTACCTTAAAGGAGAGAGTTCCATTCTTGTATTCAACATATTGGTAAGATCAAAGAGGTTTCTTCTAGGTGGAGAGTAAAAAATCATTCTCATAGCTTGGTGTAGCTATTGGGTTGATTTTACCTTGGTTGTAATTTTCAAATTTGAGGGTAGCTCACACCTTGGTGAAGAGATCATTTAGTGAATTGCGAAATTCTATGTCCAAAAACTTAGGTAGTGGATGTAGAGTGTTCCAAGGAGAGACTTGAAACACTCAAAAATTGTGTGTTGTGCCTTTGATTTATTTCTTGTTATTTATCTTTATTATTGCTTTTAAGCTATTTGAATATTGTGCATAAATTCATGTATTATTTCCTTTCATATTGTTATTGTTGGTGAGCATTTAAATTAGGTTGATCTAAAATTATATAAAGTTAAAGTGATTAACTTCATTAAATTTTTAATTGAACTATGCATGCCTTAAACCTAATTTACCCCCTTCCCCCACTTAGGTTGTCCTTAGGACCTACAATTGGTATCTGAGCCTAATGTCTACATACCTAGGCTTAAAATTCTTAGAGAGAAGATCAAGGCAACAAACAATGCAATATTTTTTAGAGGGACAATCTATAACTAGACTCCCAATGTTTAGTGGAACCAAATATAGTAGTTGGAGAGATAGGATGGAAATCTATCTCAAGTCCATTGACATTGAAATGTGGTTCATTATTGTAGAAGGATCTTACGCCCTCATTACTATAGGTGGGGAAACTAGAGAAAATGAAAGGAGTGAGTTTGACGAATTTGATAGAAGGAATTTTACCTTGAATGCCAAAGGCACAAATGCATTATATAACTCTCTAGATGTGAATGAAGCTAGTAGAGTTAATGGATGTAAGGATGCATATACAATTTGGAAAAAATTGATATAAATATATGAAGAAACCAAAGACGTAAAAGAAGTCACTCTTAGTTGCTCAATATGAGGAGTTCAAAATGGAAAGCAATGAAACCATTGATAAATTATTTTGTAGGTTTAATAGCATAATCAAAGACTTGAAAAACTTAGGAAAAACATATCCCTTAGGTGGGCTAAATGGGAAAATCTTGAGTTCACTACTTAAGGAATTTGAGTCTAAGGCCATAGCAATAGAAGAAGCAAAAACTTGATGGAATTGCCTATAGACCAACTCATTAGCTCTCTTATGTTCTATGAATTGAAAATCAAATCTAATCATCAAAAGAAAGAGGAGAGTAGAGTTAAGAAGAACATAGCTCTAAAAGCTACAAATGAGAAAAATGAGGAAAAAGAGGACAATGAAGATGAAAGTGAACATGATGAGGATGAACTAGCATTCTTCACTAGAAAATTGTCTAGGATAAAGGAAACTTAAAAAGAAAAAAATGGAGAATCCTCTAAGATTAAAAAATACTTTAAATTTAATCAACCGAGCCATTTTATTGTAGATTGCCCCAGAAGGAAGAGGGAGTTTGATAAGTCAGTTTTATACTGACTTAATAGTATTGTTTTTCACTAGGCTTTTGTAGATTTTAGTGCACTTTGTGTAGAAAGATTGTTGAAATCGGTCTGATTGTGTAAAGAATGGCGTGGAGCATTATCTGAATAAAAAGACTGAAAATTGTTGAGTATGCAATGTGTGAGCTAACTTTAACTTGTGTGTGTTAGTGGCAGTTTGTGTGATGTGTGTATGATTTATGAGTTGATGTGAACAAGTATGTGTCGTGTGATTTAGTAAAAGAGAAGCTCAATTTGTGTAAATTTGTTGGAGATGTTAAGTGTTTTTTGAGGTAATTGCATAAAGGCACAACACATACACACTTGTGTACATTACACTCACATCGTGGCTCACATTGTCGTACATCTCGCATGAGGTTACTGCACTGCACTCGCATACCAACTAGCCACGAGCACGAAGCCGCGCGCGCTTGTGCGCGGCGACTTCACACACTCGTCGCATTAGCCACGCGCAAATGCGCACAGTGACCTTGCACTCCCCGCGCGGCTTCACCAACACACGCACACAATGCATTCATTCATGAACACACGTTGTACAACACTCACCCCATCGTCGCACATCACTCGCACCTCACTCTCACGAACACCGCATGCATCGCTGCCCTCACATGCATACTTCATGCACAAGTCATGCACGACGCTCGCACACGAGCACGCATCGCCGCATGAGATCGCCGCACTCCTCGCGCTGCATCGTCACATGAGCCGCACAACCCTGACACTACACATGCACATCCACTATACACACAGGTCACATCGTCGCACACTCCGCATGCATCACCGCAACACTCGCATAACACTTGCATATTATGTGCACAACACTAGCACATACCACACTTAGCACTCTTAAGCACATCACATGCGCACTCCTAGCACATACACAACGATACACACAAATGCACGGCGAGGCATCGTGGAGATGCATCGCCATAGACATTTCATCACGGCGATGCATCTCCACAATGCATCGCCATAGGAAATAATGCATGGCGATGCATCACCATGAAGAATGATACAAGGCGACGCATCTCCACGATGCATCATCAGGAAGATGGTGATTTGTTGTGTCAAATTTTGGCTAAGTATGGAATTCATTCTCTTGTGCAGGGATCTATGAAGGCGTGAACATGGAGGGCTCGAAGGCGCGATGGTTGTTACAGAAAGCGTGAAGATGTATGTCTCAAAGGCGTGAATGGATGCATTGCACAAGCTATTTTTGGACATCGTTTACATTGCAGTGGCAATTTTGTAATATTGTAGTCAATTTATGTTAGCGTACTGTTTACGTTTTGTAACCTCTATATATAGAGAAATTAGTCACTATTAGAGACATTATCGATCATTCTAGAATTGTAACAGACTTTTGATTTGTGAGCGGGAACTTTCTCTCTCTAAACTTTCTCTCTCTTCCAATTTAACTCCGATTTCGATTCCGATCGAGGATTTGGCCTGATCATTGTAACTCACTTGAAAATTTGAGGCATTCAAAGCAATTTAATCGGTATAATCTTTTCATTTAATGAGAATGAGTTGCTTATTCTTACAAATTGACGACAGTGAATTGGAAATGGAGTTTTGTGGCTAAGTTGATGATGTACTAGGGTTTGGACCGGATGATTATGTAATTAGATGATGAAATGCTATGCAATTGACACAAATTCTAAGAATGAAACCATACTTGTTCTAAATGCATGAAAATGTCAAGTTTCATAATTTTTGCACTTTCATTGATTGAATTGAACCTTGATTGTGGTCGCCATGCTAGGTTGAGGCTAGGTTCAGTAATTTGAGTGAGAATTGCATGAAACAAGGATTAAAAGTGTGATGATAGAGTCTCTTCACTTGCGTAACTCATTCATGATCCGAGACGCGGTCGCCATGCCGGTCGGAGGTTATTGAATCACTAGGCTAGAGTGAGGAGTGACTTTTATATGCTAACAAAGGCTTAGAAACTTAGGTCGGGCCTAGCCAAGGGAGACCTAGGGCTTAGCATAGTTGAGTTGTTAGTATTGAAAGTTGGGACAATGCGGTGTACATCCACCACTCTTAGGCCTCGCCATGGGAAAGAGTGGTGCCAGGGAGAATAGAGCACAACGCGATCGTCATGCCGGTTGTGCGCTAGACTTCTAGGCATTTAGGTCTCCTCCTTGAATTACATATGTGTCAAGTGCATAACATAGGTTGTCTAGTAAGCAATCATCCGGCATCTAAACTCTAGGACATCAGTTTATTACTCGTTATCACACAACACTTATTGTTCTTGTTCCTTGCAGTATTTCTCATTACTCTGTTTTGATTAGTTAGTATTCATTTCTTGTTATCTAGTGTTGGTGATAGTCTACAGAGCAATTTATTGAATTCTTGAAACTAATCCCCTTCCCTGTGGATCGATCCTTCTCACTACTACAGTAGTTTAGGGAAAAATTAGAGCATACGACTTTAGCTTATCAGAGTTCAAGCAAGACAGAAAAGGTAAAAAGAAGAGCTTCAAAGTAACTTGGAATGATGACCAATCCGGAGAAAAAAATGGAAAGTGAAGAAGGAGTTTCAAACATGTGCTTCATGGGCTTTGGAAGCTACGAGGTAAGCTCCGACTCTAGAGATAATGAAAGTTGTAATGAAATTGATGAGAATGATGAACTTGAAATCTTTGTGGCTAAACTTGTTGATGAATTGGAATTGAAAAACTCTCAAAGTCAAAACAAGAAGCTTAAAGAGAAGTTAGTTGAAGCATAAAAAAAAATGATCACTAAATATGAATGAGTTGTGAAAGAAAATAATGAATTGAAGGTTGAAAATGAGAGTCTAGCTCTAGAAAACATCAAGGTTAAAAATGATGTAAAAATTATTGTAAAGTCAAGAAGGAACATGTTGAGATGAAGAAAAGAATTGAGGACCTTAGTGATTGATTAGCCAAATTTAATCTAGGTAAAAATAACTTGAAATTTTTTTTGGGTAGCCAAAGATTAGAGAATTAAAAACAAGGACTAGGATATGAATTTGGTCAAACATCAACTACTAAATTTGTAAAAGCTACTCATGAGACACATCACTATAAAGATGGAAAAGGAGTTCAAAATTTTAATGGTAAAAATCATCATCAACAAGATCATAAAACTCTTAATCCATATGGTTATCATAGGTTTGGGGATAAAAGATATAATGCACCTGATGGTAACTTTATACATGGAATGCATAACATGCCACATCATCTCTATAGAAATGGAATTCAAAATGCTAAACCTAGATTTGACTATGATAAGGTAAACTACCAATATAGAATATCACATTTTTTTTTAAATATCACATGATTTGTGATTATTGTTGCAAAAAGAAACACACTTCAAAACAAGGCTTTGCTAAAATTGAAGTAGCAAACGGGTAAAAAACTTGGATAAAATAAGTGATTAACGTACAAGAACCATTTGAAACATTGATTCCAGAAGTCATACCTTGACTTTTCTATGTAGGTGTATCTAAAAACTTAAATTGAATATACTAAATAGTTTCTTGATAGTGGATGCTGAAGACATATGACTGGTAATCCTTTATTGCTCAAAAATCTAAAAGTAAAAAATAAGGGGCATGTCACCTTTGGAAATGATAAAAAGGAAAAATTATCGGTACTGAAAATGTAGCTAATAATGAAGTAGTGTAATTGAAAATGTGCTTTTTATTGATGATTTGAAGTTCAATTTGATAAGTTTTAGCCAAATTTGTGACAAAGATCTTGATGTGTTGTTTAGACGTGATAAATGTATGATTCTTGATCCTAAGGAAGGTAAGACCATTCTTATCGAATCTAGGTTTAATAATGTACATGCGCTTCAGTTAAGTGAAATAGTTGAATAGGATGTGAAATGTCTTAGTGTAATACATGAGACAACTTGGTTTTGGCATAGAAGACTAACACATATAAGCATAGATCACATAAATGATTTATCAAGAAAAGAACTTGTTAGAGGTTTACCTAAACAGAAAATATGAAAAAGACAAAGTGTGTGATGCATGCCAATTTGGAAAACAAATTAAATACATTTAAAGCCAAAAATGTAGTCTCTACTTCAAAACCACTATAGCTAATTCATATGGACTTTTTTGGTCCATCACAAACTACGAGTCGAGGAGAAAAGAGATATACATTTGTAATAGTGGATAATTACTCAAGATTCACTTGGGTAATATTCCCAAGTCATAAAAGTGATACCTTTATGGAATATGTGAAACTATTCAAAAGGGCGCAAAATGAACTAAGCCTTAATGCGGTAAAAAATAGAAGTGATAATGGAGCCGAATTTGTGAATGAAAATTTTATAAATCATTGGTGATAAAAATGGCAATACGCATAATTTTTCAGTAGTTAAATTACCACAACAAAACAGAGTTAGTTGAAAGAAAAAAATATAACAACTCAAAAAATGGCTAGAGCCATGTTATGCGAAAATAATTTGTCTAAATACTTTTGGGTCGAAGCGGTAAATACCGCTTGCTATGTAATGAATAGAGTCTTAATTAGGACAATACTAAAGAAAACACTACATGAACTCATATACAAAAACACTCCTAACATAGAATACTTTAAGGTCTTTGGATGTAAATGCTTTATCTTAAATGTAAAAGACACTCTTGAAAAATTTGACGGCAATCGGAAGAAGGAGTTTTTCTAGAATACTCAAGTGTTAGAAAAGCATATAGAGTTCACAATAAAAGAACTCTAGAAATTGAAGAAGCAATTCACATAACAATTGATGAAAATAAAACAAACCTAAGACTTGAGGAAAGTGATGAAGAAACACAATTAGAAGAAAATTCACAAAATGAGCAAGCTAATGACAACATCGATAAAAACTCATCACAAGTTAGTGAACATCCTCAAAATGATGAACCTCAAGAACATGCTCCAAATACATCAACTAGTAATCTAACTAGAGCATGTAAATTCATTAAAGTCCATCTAGAGGAGTAAACACTAGATAATCCATATAAGCCAATATTGATATGAATCTTTCCTTACTATCCCAAAGTGGACCCATAAATGTGAATAAAGCTTTAAAAGATGATAATTGGATAGTGGTTATGCAAGAAGAACCAAATCAATTTAAACGAAGTAAGGTTTGGAATTTAGTTGAAAGACCCAAAAATCACTCCATCATAGTAATCAAATAGGTACTTAGAAACAAACTAAGTGAAACAGGAGTAGTAATGAGAAAAAAATTTAGGTTAGTGGCATAAGGGTATAGGCAAGAAGAAGGGATAGACTATGACGAAACCTTTGTTTCTATAGCAAGGCTTGGGTCTATAAGGATGTTGCTTGCATATTCATGCTTTAAAGGATTCAAACTTTTTCAAATGGATGTTAAAAGTGCCTTTCTAAATGGCTACATCCAATAAGAAGTATATGTAGAGCAACCCGCTAGCTTCGAAAGTAACAAATTTCCAAACTATGTGTATAAATTGATAAAAGTTTTATATGATTTAAAATAAGCTCATAGAGCATGTATCAAAGACTTAGTAGATTTTTAGAGGATAAAGGTTTTAAAAATGGCATAGTTATACTACATTGTTCACTAAAAGATCCAAAAATGAATTACGAATTGCACAAATCTATGTTGATGACATCATTTTTGGTACTACAAATGAGACTTTATGTGAGGAATTTTCACATTAATGCAAGAAGAATTTGAAATGAGCATGATGGGAGAATTAACCTTCTTCCTTGGTTTACAAAAATAAATAAGTGTAGGGATTTTCATTAATCAAGGAAAAATAATATACTAACGAATTGTTAAAGAAATATGATATGAAAGATTCTAAACGAATGGGAAATTCAATAAGTATGTCAACCAAACTAGATAAAGATGAAAATAGCACAAAAGTTGATGAAAAACTATGTAGAGGAATGATAAGAAGTTTACTCTACTTAACGACAAGTAGGCCGGATATACTGTATGACGTGTGCTTCTGTACTAGATTTCAATCATGTTCTAAACAATCTCACTTATTGGTGGTCAAGAGAATTTTTAGATATCTTAAGAGAACATTGGATTATGGTATATGGTATCCCAAGTCCACCACCTTTGACCTTGTCAGATATATTGATTTCAACTTTTTCGGGTATAGAATTGATCAAAAAACCACAAGTGGAAGTTGTCACTTTGTAAGAAAGTGTTTAGTGTCATGGTATAGTAAAAAAATAAGCCTCCATGTCATTATCCCCCACTGAAGCAGAATATATAGTGGCTGAGAGTTGTTGTGCTCAAATCCTTTGGATGAAGCACACTCTGCAAGACTTTGGCTATTTTGGATGTGTGTCTATCAAGTGTAATAACACAAGTTCCATAAATCTCACAAAAAATCCCATTCAACACTCTAGAAAAACACACATTGATACTAAGCACATTTTATTTGTGATTAGTACTCAATAAAGAAATTCAAATTGAGTACTTTTCCACAAAAGATCAATTGGAAGGCATATTTACAAAACATTTCCTAGAATCTCAATTTGTTCTTCTTAGAAATCAAGCTATACGGAATTGGAACATCTATTATTGAATTCATCAGTTTTGAGTTAAAGATTTCTTCCAAGAATTTTACAATTCAAGGTTTTATCTTTCTTTTCAAGTTATATTTTCAATAATGAGCTTAATTGTTAATGTTATGATGTTCAGTTTTGCCATGCTCGGCTAAATCTATTGTTCTCTCGAGATTATGAATAAGGGGTTTTGGGCTTAATTTACAGGTTTCGTGTTCTATTTAATGGCCTTAGTTAAATGAGTTTTGCTATGTTCTTCATAATTATTCATGATATGTCGCGAGTGTCGCATATGATGAATATACTTTTATTAGTGCAGTAAATTACCTAGAGATAACTTGCTTTAATCTTGTCTCTTACCACATAGGGGGATTAGAGTAGGTTGTTTGGAATCTCTTGTGGGTTGGTTGTGAATTTGTTAGGCAAATTTTACGTTAGCTCTTGCCTCTCACCACATAGGGGGAATTTGGGGGGATTATATTCTTTGCTGGTAGTTGCATTAGATTCCAGGTTAATTTAGCAAATTAGTTAATATCTAAGTAGGTAAATGCCTAAATCATTCCTTGCCTCTTACCACATAGGGGGGAGGGACGTGAGTTATGTTATTTACCCTTGTTTTATATGACCAGAGATAGGATGTGCTTGTACTTTTTAATAACCTTAAAATATAATCTTGAAAACCACCTTCTCTCTAGAATAATGTAATTATCTTCATCAATGTCTCCCATCAATCCTAAACCACCTGACAAAATGTTTAAAGAAGCTGTCTCCTCCTGTTACTCCCCGAAACCGGACATGGCACGGCCGCACTTCTAGAAACTAATTCCAAAAGTGCGAAGCCTCCTGTTAACAAAGTTTACGATCCTCAACAGTATAATTATGTATAGGCCACACTTTACATAATATTCATTATGTATAACCTCAAATCCCTGTTTCCAAAAACATCACATTCAAACCTACAGTTTCGTAATATGACACATATCTCTCTAAAACCACAATATCATACACAACACTATATATACAACTTATAACTAAATGACTTCACTTACGATCAAAACCATACATATCATCAAAATAGAAACCACAATATTTAACTATATACATCCGCATCAAAATCTAATGTTCCAATATCGTTCCACACAAAATATCTATTACAATTTCCTATTATCTCTACATAACTAGAATGTTCACAAAATAACTCTCTCCACTTCCAGTCATCCACGTAATCTGTACATGAAAACTTAGAATCTGCAAAAATAACAATATTTGTGGTATGAGCAAAACTATGCCCAGTAAGTAGTTAAGATATTCCTCCATCGGATTGAGCACGTTATATACATAATATACTTTCTCAAAACATTATTTCACACATGAAAATCATCATTAGGAGATATTTCAAATCCAATCACACATTCATATCTATATAGCAAGTGGCATCATCATTTGACAAACATTTGCAGATACTTCGGATATTTGTTATCATATAGCTCAAGAATAGTTCAAATCACTCTTGGTACTTTACTGGATCCAGTCCTGACTGTTTATCCCGTCAGGTAGGCCAGAACAGATAGGTTCCTAGCTGTTTATCCCGCTAGGTAGGCCAGAACAGATAGATTGGAACATGTTCCTACCAATGGTTCATTAAACATTCAAGAGCTCAAAACAATTCAAATTCATTTAAATCATTCTACGAAATGCTTTACATTCACAAAAGCCACTGCATACATTTCATAGTCATCAAAGTCACAATCTTATTCATGCTCAAGCCACTTAAATATAAGAACATAGCCAAATTCTCAAAAATATGTTTCATCAAATGCGTATAAAACATAAAGGGATATCATAACCACTTACCTGAAGCCAATATCCAATATCGCGCACTTGATTTAAGATTTCCAACACTTATTCAATTTACTTTCCTATAAAATATACACATATAACAAAAGAACAATCAAAATAGAGCCTAATAACTTTTAGACACTATTCTTAATTTAAGAACATTTCATTTTCTTATCATTCTAAAATCCATTCATATGATTTTCTACACTTGAAATCCATTTGACAATCTCTTACATGTCAAGTATGTTGAACAACCTGTTTTTCCATAAACCCACTTATATATTACTCCCACAAACTTTCTTCAACTAACATATTCTCATAATTTGACTTAAACCCATCAATCCATATTCTATACCTAATCAAATAAAAGCTAAAATCCTTAGATAAGTGTTCTTGAACTTATGGGATTAAAACCCATATCCTATCACAACAAAGTTTCAAACCCTTACTAATCTAGAACACTAAATAAAGATATTAACATGGATAAAAAAAACTAGATAGGTTCCTTACCTTAATTTGGGTGAAATTTGAATGGAGATTGAGCTCTTATTTCCTTAAATCAAACATTTCTTCTTGCTGCCCTAAAGTGGAGAGAAAATGGGGAAAAATATGAAAAAGAGGCTGAAACTTCAGCCTGAGCAACGAATGGGTTTTAAGACCTATTTTGTCAATTTTGCTAAATAGTCCCTATACTTTTACTTATTTATTAAATGGTCCCTAATTTGGTCACAATTATTACACCTCCTCTTGGGTAGCAACAGTTGATGTCTCATTTCCTGCACAAAGTCAAGCCAGCCTTTCAACATTTAAGGGAGAACCAGCTCTCTTCCTAACAGATGAAGAGGAAGATCGGCTTGCATTTCCATTTCGTTTCACTCTAATTGGGAAACTTCCAAATGGCAGACCTTCCATGGCTGTTCTTAGGAAAATTATTCTGGAAGCATCATTTGATGGTGAAGTCCACTTGGGTCTTCTTGACAACTGGCATGTCTTTTTCAAGTTCCAGCTAGAGAATGACTTCCACCGTATGTGGATGAGAAGATCTTGGTCATTCAATGGCTTCCAAGCCAAGATTTTTAGATGGTCAAAAGATTTTAACCCCCAAAGTGATCCATCTATTGCCCCGGTTTGGGTGAGTTTGCCACTGCTCCCATTTCACTTGTTTGATAAAGAGAAATTATTCTCTATTGCATCTGTAGTTGGCACTCCATTAAAGCTCGATAGAGCAACTGCAGCTGCCTCCATGGTGCTCCGACCGAGCGAAGCCCGAATCTGCGTAGAGATGGACGTCCTCAAGGAGCGACGATGGCAGCAAATCTTGGTGGAGGAGCTCCCGAAATACTGCACAACCTATAAAAAGATGGGACATTCCACCGATTAGTGCCATCCTCAAAAAAATTGCAAGGATCAGAACCATGAGAACCAAAAAAGAAACCCTAATAAGGTTTGGATCCGTTGGTGAATAGTTCCGGATCTGTAGAGAAAACACCGGCAATAAACAGTGAACTGGTTGTCTCCACCGAGGGCATTGCGATCCAATCACAATCGAGACCTCAAGATCTAGAAGGTAAGAAGCTCACTACAGAAGGGGCAGCTCAGATCGGTGCTCCTGTCGCGCAGACCCCTCCTGTGAACAGTACTCGAGCGGCAGATCCACCGACCTTGTTGGCAAGCAGTGCTGAAGAAGCTGAGCTTGCAGATATTTCACATCCAATCAAGGAGGTTCCGAGCTCAGATCAGGAAGCTCAGATCACGAGTAAACTGAACTCCACTCGTGTAGAAAATGTTGACACTGGGGCGAAATGCAGGAACAACCAGGAAGGAGGTGTTTCTGCAGCTCCAACAAATGTGCCCACATGCAGCTCAAGCCCAGCTGAGGCCGAGCTGTCTCCCAAGGAATGCGACCAACTGCAGCTCCCGTGTTCATCTGAGGATCCAATCCCAGCTGCATCCCCCACAATGACAGATGACGTGAACAATCCGGTTATTCCAAGGCCAATTTCGAAACAGACCCACAAGGAGGACCACTTTTTGATTCAAGACTTACCAACCAATCCGGTTACTCCAATGCTACTCAGAACTCTTTCATGCCCTCGCCTGCGAGAACACTAGCTTGATGAATGTATGATCACCAGTAGTCCAGAACCCGGGCAGAAAAAAAATGAGGAATATTTCTCCGATATGGCCAACGCTGATAAAGATTATGTGGAAAACATAAGGATGCAGATTGAATTCGAAGAGCAAACTCAAATCCCAGTCACAACGATCAGGTATAACCTCCGCTCTTGAACCACAGAGGAGATCTATAAAAAAAGGGAGAAAAAAAATACAGAACTCAACAAGAAAGAAAAAGAAAAAGGTACATAGGGATGTTCTGATGTGTTGCTTTTCTGAAAACGATTCCTACTGCTAAAGCTTATTTAGTTCAATACTCACTCGCTGCTGGAATGGGATTTTGGTTTTGTGCGGCTCTTGTGATCGAAATAGGATTGCTAGGAATTGATGCTTGCATGCTGGGGAAATTCCGCTCAATTATCTGGCATTTCATTCATGCATTTCAACTATTTTGAATAAGCCTGCTGTACTCACGTTCTGCTTAGTAGATTGTTAAGTTGGCTTATTTTACTATCTTTTGAATTGGTGGTGATAGTCTAAATGGGCCTATGGGGAGCTCTTATTGACTGCCTTGGAATGTGCTAAATGATCACTTGTTAATTTAGTGGAATTTGGAGATGGTGCTGTGACTCTTGCATTTGAACCTTTTCGACGAAATTGCAATGTGTTTTGGTGCGCACTTGATTTTGGCTTCGACTTTATTGGAGATTGGTAATGCGGTATAACCAAGGCTGGATTAGTTTGGTGCCTTAGGAACAAATGATTTGTTTTGATGCTGAATTTATGCTTTTGAATCTGGTGATGTTTGGGCGATACTGCCCCTGAGCAATTGGTGGAGGTGTCAACTTACGTCGTGAAATTTGATAGTTAGTGCTTCTTTGGATGACCATAGATTACATGGTTTGTTTTGTTGAAAATTGGACTTTATCTTGACTTGTACTTTTTGCAAATACTGAAAGAAATCTGGCATATATTTGTAAGGGACTAAGAGTAGTGCTACTTTGACCAAAAGTAGTGTTCCTATTAGTCTCATGTTTAAGATTTTAGGTATTTCATGTATTGGAGTCGTACTCCAACTTTTGGTTCTTCGGTTGTAACGGCGCATTTTGCCCATATTGTATATAAGTGTCCTTTCCCAAAAAAAACCTTAAAATATAATTTTGGGAGTACATTTGCTTAATCGATACTTGAAATCAAAGACATCATTTTAATTATTTTGTTTTGTCTTTTACATTCTTGTCTTTAGTTTGATAATTATTAAAAATCCAAAAATATTGTCTTTAAATTTCAACATTGTCCTTTATTTGGGGGAACGAACTTGCTATACTATCACCATTGAGGGGTTGTTTAGCATTATCTTTGATTAGGGGTAGATAGCAATCACGAGCATATTTTATACATATATTTACGCCCTATCACTTCACTATAACCAAAAGATGGAACTAGCATGTTCAACTCAGAGATAAATTGGGCGAAAACATAAGATCTGAATAAGTTCTCCACGGTCTTGCTGGAACCTATCTCCTTGTGAAAATTGTATTTGTTTTCCATGCTCTTGAATTTTCCATGCCACAAGTAGAGGTCATATATTTGTTTTTCTCAGCCAAACGCTCCACCGCTTTTTCCAAAGTTTCTAGATTAACTTTCAAACGATTCACCTCCTTCCCTGAAGCTTTCAAATCAATTCTAGCTGAAGTCACTTCGCTTCGGGTGTGGTTCTCTAAAGATTTCAATTGGCGACTTTCCCTTTCAAAAAATATAACTTTATTTTCCATGTCAACGAGTTTCTTTCTCTCGATTTCCAACTCGGAGAGAAAGTTTCCAACATTCTCAGCAGAACGTATCATTTGGATTGCCCAGTTAGATAAAGCAGCACTCTGATAAGGGTTGAATTGTACAAGGACTCTTATTAATAAATTCTATCTCAATCCGAGTTCTTCGGCAATAAGACTTCTAATGAGTTGAGGAGTCCCAATCCTACTAAAAATCCATCAGGTATGATTCTATAAGAGGAACTTTGTTGCCACTTGGTTAAGTGGTTACATTCTTTACGAATACTTTACACTTTACGCTTATTGTTCAGGCATTGATACTGACTTAAGCATCGGAGTATACTCCTCGGTACAGCCCGGGGGTATTTTCTGACGTGTATTTTATAGGTCTTTTAGGTTTCAGACGATGGTATCAGGAGTAGGAGATCTCGGGAAGACCTCAAGGTATTTTGGTGAATTCAGACTTCATCAAATTGGCGCCGTCTGTGGGAAACGATAAATAAGCTATATCGATGACGCTCACTCTTTCATAGCGCAACACTACCGATGTCCCTAATAATCAAGCTACTACTAGTAGACCTCCGCGGGGAGCAACTACTGGTAATGGGGGCAATCTTGGTGCGAATCCACTGAATACGTAAGTTCAGCAAAATCCTCAATTGCTGTTGGGTGGAGGTAGTAATATTCCGCGAGGTGAACCAAGTCATCCAGTGCATAACGCTGGAGAAAACAATCCTCCAATTGATATTCACTCTCCGGAGACGATCAGATTTCTCTCCGAGAATTTCGAGCATATCAAGGCTATTGCTGAAGGACCTGGTCGGCGACTTGGTAAGGAGTCGGAGCGAGCTTCGGATATGTACGACCGAATGCATGTGTCTTCATCTTATAGTCCGGAATCTCAAGGAGATAATGATCTGGAGCGTCGTCGACCTTTGAACCGATCCCCAGTTCGGAATCAACTCAATAATACTCATGGATATCGGCATTTGAATCCTTCTCACCCACGATATGGACGACACCAAAGTCCTGATCATCGTAATGACCAGGATGATCGTATTACGAATCGTATTCGAGACGAAGTTCATAACATTCTGGGGATAGGAGCTGGGGGAGCTTATCGGACAGTGTCACCATTCGTGGACGCTATTAGCCGCTTTCCTAAACCCCATAAGTTCAAAATTCCATCCATGGAAAAGTATTCTGGAGATACAGATCCCCGAGATCATCTGGCACGCTTTACGTCATTTATGAAGTTTGAGCAAGCCCCAGAAGCGACTATGTGCCAAGCCTTTGAGACAACCTTAGTTGGAAAGGCACGTGGTTGGTTTGAAGGACTCAAGCCGACTTCCATTTCTTCTTATGAGCAACTTTCTCAGCTCTTCTACCAGAGATTTTTGCAAAGGAAGAAATTTGACAAATCTTCCGCGGAGTTATTAAATATTCGGCAACGGGACAACGAATCAGTTCGGGAGTACATAGATCAGTTTTATGATGAGAGTGTACAAGTTAAGACCCGATCTGAGGACGTCGTGGTTGGTGCCTTTATCAACGGCTTACGAGCTGGGAGACTTTATCGAAAACTTGTTACTGATCCACCTAAAGACATGCATGAGCTTATGGATCGAGCTGACAAGTTTGCTAAGGTAGAAGATGCAGACCGGACAAAGCGAGATATGCACCGAGGTCCGGAGAACAAGAAGGATACTCCTAATACCCGAACTGGATCTGGAGGCAAGCGCGCTCCAGTTTTCGACAGATTATCCTTCAGCAAGTCTCAAACTCAAGGTTCGGCTGGACAAAAGAATGCCTCAGTTTCTCGTAATCAAACTGAGATGTTAGCTATCATGGAGAAGAAATGGTTGGTCAAATCTTATCCAAAAATGAATACTCCGGAAGGCAAAAGGAATAAAAATCTCTTTTGTAAGTTTCATGATCAGACGGGACATGATACTGAAGAATGTCGAGACCTAAAAAAGGAAATTGATGAACTCGTCGCAAGTGGGCAGCTACATGAATTTGTGCAGCAAGCTTATCAAAAAGGTCGCCGTAGAGGCCGATCTTAGGATAGAGGATGACCTGATAATGATAAGAAGCCTAAGGAAGATGGGTATGCTAAACCCAATGAGGAGGACAAGAATGTCACAGGAGTAATTCATACTATTGTAGGAGGTCCGATTGCAGAATCTCGATCGGCAAGAAAATCTTCCTCATGGCGAATTCTTGAACAGGAGCCAGTCCATAAGCGTTTCAGGCATTCGGAGGTCATTACATTTTCGGAAGAGGACGAGGTACCAAGTAAGTTCCCTCATTGTGATGTTTTGTTAATTAAAGCAATTATAGCAAATAAGGAAATCCATCGAGTATATGTGGACGATGGGAGTTCTTCAAACGTGATTTATCTCAATGCATTTGAGAAGATGGGAATTCCTCGAGAATAGTTGCAAAAATATCCCGGTCCACTGATCGGATTCTCTGGATAGGCGACGCAGCCCATTGGAATGATTACTTTACCTGTTACCTTGGGGGAAGCCCCATAGGATAGGCTGATATATACGCATTTTGCAGTCCTTGATATGACTTCGCCATATAATATTATTCTTGGAAGGCCTACAATGGTTCAGCTTAAAGCCATTTGGTCCCCTTACCATCTGGTGATGAAATTTCCCACAGTTGGGGGAATAGCTACAATCCGAGGTGATCAAAATATGGTACGGGAATGTCATATGATTGCTTTGAGAGATGCGAACAAAAACAACAATGCCTCGAAGGTAAATTGTATATCTGGCGAGTTGCAACCGACATTGCATGAAGCCCAAGCTGGGGAAGAGTTGATGAATTCCGGAGGTCATGAAGTAATAATAGATAGTTTGGAAGATGTCATAATTGATCCAACACTCCCGGATCGAACTGTGAAGATAGGTGCAGCTCTACCTCCAGAAGTAAAACAATCTCTCGTGAGTTTACTTCAGAAGTACAAGGATGTGTTTGCTTGGGGACCTAATGACATGAAAGGCATTTCGCCCGATATTGCAGTTCATAAGTTGAATGTAGATCATGAGAAAACCCCAGTTCGGCAGAAGAAGTGACCATTTGCTCCGGACAGGAATAAAGCTATTGGTGAAGAAGTGGATAAACTCCTGAATGCTAAAATTATCCGGGAGGTCTTCTATCCGACCTGGCTCTCTAATCCTGTTATGGTGAAGAAACCAGATGCAGGAATGAGGATGTGTATTGATTACATGAATTTAAACCAGGCATGTCCAAAAGATTTCTATCCCTTACCCATCATCGATCAGAAGGTAGACGCAACTGCAGGGTATGCAATCCTTTGTTTTCTTGACGTATATAAAGGATACCATCAAATTTTCATGGATGAGGAAGATGCTGAAAAAATCGTGTTTATAACTGAATAAGGCATTTATTGTTATGAAAAAATGCCTTTCGGGTTAAAAAATGCGGGGGCGACTTATCAGCGAATGATGAATAAAGTGTTCGATTTGTAAATCGGATGTAACATGGAAGTATATGTTGATGATCTCCTCATCAAGAGTCGAAAAGTGGCGAACATGATAACCGACGTCAAGGAGACCTTTGAACATTTAAGAGCAACAGGTTTAATGTTAAATCCCAAGAAGTGTACTTTTGGAGTAAGTTCGGGAAAATTCTTGGGATATATGGTTTCGAAGCGTGGCATTAATGCTAACCCTGAAAAGGTGGAGGCCATTTTGAATATGACCTCACCTCGAAATGTTCATGAAGTTCAAACCCTCACTAGGCATTTGGCCGCGTTGAATCGTTTCCTTTCTAAATCAGCTAAGCGTTGCTTGCCATTCTTCGCCACACTGAAAAAAGCAAGGGATTTTTCATGGACAGAGGATTGTCAGAGGGCCTTTGAAGACCTCAAGAAGTACCTGTGCACCTTGCCATCCTTAGCTATTCCTATTCATGGCGAGACTCTTTCTCTGTACTTAGCAGCATCAGATAACGCAGTAAGTGCAGTATTGAATAAGGAAGATGTTAACGTCCAAAAACCGGTGTATTATGTTAGTAAGGCATTGCAAGGAGCATAACAAAGATATCCTGGCCTTGAGAAGCTGGTATTGGCATTAATTGTCGCAGCTCGGAGGTTGCGCCCTTACTTCCAAGCTCATCCTATTCAAGTTCTCACGGATAAACCGTTAAAGCAAATACTGTGTAAACCAGATCATTCAGGTCGCCTAATGAAGTGGGCTATCGAGCTTGGTGAGCATGATATCACGTTTGTGCCCAGGTCCGCCGTCAAGGGCCAAGTACTCGCCGACTTTATAGCCGAGACCCCACAAGGTTGGGACGTCCAGACCCCAGATCAACCACACAAAATCACGGAGGTTGTAGCGAACGAAACTCCAAATGTGTGGATATTGTTTGTAGATAGTGCTTCTAGCGAAGAAGGATCCGGAGCAGGTCTTATTTTGAAGAATCCCCAAGGACAAGAATTCACTTATGCTCTTTGTTTCGACTTCAGCGCCACTAACAATGAGGCGGAATATGAAACTCTTATCACAGGTATGAAATTGGCTAAGGATATGGGAGCTCAAGAGTTACAGGTTTACAGTGACTCACTACTCATTGTAAACTAGGTAACTGGGGATATGAAGCTCGTGACGTAGTGATGAAACGGTATTGTGAGAAAGCGGCAGATATGTCCAAAGGATTTCATACCTTCACGATTGCAAGAATTTCGAGAGCTCAGAATAAACAAGCTGATGCTCTCAGTAAGTTAGCTTCGTCAGCCTATGCCCATCTAACTAAGCGTGTATTGGTAAAAGTGTTGGGAGCTCGGAGCATTGATGAGCAAACAGTTCAGTTCATTGAAGAAGAAGAGAATTGGATGACTCCAATTATTAAATACCTCAGCTCGGGAGAAGTTCCGAACAACAAAGTGGCAGCTCGAAAATTGAGAATCCAAGCTGTTAGGTATGAAATGAAAGACGGAGTTCTTTATAAGAAAGAATATTTAACGCCATGACTGAGGTGCGTAGGTCCGAACCAAACAAAGTATGTGTTAAGGGAAATCCATGAAGGGTCATGCGGCAGCCATGAAGGAGCTCGGACAATAGCCAAGAAAGCTATCCGAGCAGGGTAGTATTGGCCCACTGTTCACCGAGATGCACATAACTTGGTGCAGAAATGCGTTAAATGCCAGCAGCATGCAAGCATCCACCACGTACCTCAGGCCGAATTGGCAACTATACATAGTCCTTGGCCGTTTATGCAATGGGGGATAGACATCGCAGGCCCCTTTCCAGAAGCTCCAGGACGAGTCAAGTACTTGGTTGTGGCGGTGGATTATTTTACTAAGTGGATCGAAGCTGAACTGTTGGCAACAATAACCGGAAAGAATATACTTAAGTTCTTCTGGAAAAATGTTGTTTGCCGATACGGGATACCAAAGATCATAGTATCTGATAATGGTACACAGTTCGCAAGCGATCCATTTAAGAGCTGGTGCGAAGAACTCAAGATCCATCAGCATTTTATCTCCGTAGCTCATCCACAAGCTAATGGACAAACCGATGTAATGAACAGAATTATCATTCAAGGGATTAAGACTCGGTTAGAGAATGCTAAAGGAGAATGGGTTGTGCAACTTCCGAATGTATTATGGTCTTACCGAACTACGCCAAGCACGGCCAAGCAAGAAACTCCATTCAGCTTGGTGTATGGTTCTGAAGCAGTTATTCCAGCCGAGATTGGCGTCCCGAGTAGCAGAGTACTTAATCATGAGCAAGACAAGAACAGTGAAGCCTTACTCCTCGACTTAGATCTGGTGGAAGAGAAAAGAGAAGCGGCGTTTATCCAAGATGCAAAATACAAATCGGATATGACGCGGTATTATAACAAACGGGTAATAAGTACTTATTTCCGACCTGGAGATCTAGTAATGAGGAAGAATGAAGTAAGCAAGGCTGAAGGAACTCGGAAGCTAGACCCGAATTGGGAGGGACCATATCAAGTGGTCGAGACTGGAAGAGCTGGAAACTACAAGTTGTCCACACTGGATGGGAAACTAATTCCGCGAATGTGGAATATCTCTCATTTGAGGAAGTTTTATACCTAGTTGTTTTCAAACATTAATAGAGCTGTGTAGTTCGGTTAAATCCGATTATTTAGTGAATAAGCCTCGCAGCTCGGCTATTATTTTGTCAGTTATTCTCAAGGATGTAGAAAATATCACTTGATATTTCTCATTATATAATTCAATTTGGTTTATTCTCACTTTTTGCAGAACTGCCAAATACTCGGAATTCCGGAAAGAGAACAAAAGCATGCTATCTAAATCTCAAAATGTTTTTGAGAATTATAGAACGGAGATGAACATATTCATTTCTGAATCATAATCCCAAATGTTCTCGGGAAAGATAAATCGAAAAAATGAGCAGTAGCTCATTTAAAAGATTAACCGAGGGTCGCAACCTCTGAAAAATAAGCTTAAGGAACTTGAGTTCGGCAAAATAAGCTTAAAAAATCCGAGTTCGGAAAAATAAGCTTAAAGAACCCGAGTTCGAAAAAAAAAGCTTAAAGAACCCGAGTTCGAAAAAAAAATAAGCTTAAGGAACCCGAGTTCGGTAAAATAAGCTTAAAGAACCCGAATTCGAAAAAATAAGCTTAAGGAACCCGAGTTCGGTAAAATAAGCTTAAAGAACCCGAGTTCGGAAAAATAAGCTTAAATAACCCGAGTTCGGAAAAATCTCCAAGGAACCGTACTTCAAAATGAATCAAAAATCAATCAACAAAATGTTGCCAATCTACAAAGTTCCGAACTGAAGGAAACGGAGATCGGTTTGAAGACGATAAACGTTTAGACAGAATCGATAACATATTTGACCAGAAAAATGCTATGTATTTATCAATTGCAAATCACAAAAGCTGTGTTCTGAGTTGAGAAACAAGACAAAGTGTCGACCTGAAAAGTACTTGAAATATGTTGAGACAATATTGTCAAATGCAAATTACAAAAGTGCTACTTAGTATTTCAAATTGTACTATGTTTGACAAAAATCTTAAGACTATTACAAACTTCAAACATCAGAATTGGGAAGTAGAGTCTTCAGCTTGGGGGGGCTCCTCAGTTCGGAGAGTGGTGTCTGTAGCTCGGGAGAGCTCCTCAGGTCGGGGAGTAGAATCTTTAGCTAGGGAAGGCTTGAGCACATGTTCAGCATCCGTTTCTTCATCGGATACCCAATCGATTTCTTGAGATGAAGGAATGAATGATTCAACAGGAACAACAATCTTCCCTGCTTTCAGCTCGTCTAGCATCTCATCCATATCGGCGTCGCAACCAGAGTCATAACCTGGCTCCATCTTTAACCCGAGGTCGGGATATTTTCCATGCAAGTGAGCCAGGGCAAGGTGATACCCATAATCTTTGGCTGGCTCCATTATCTTGCCAAGGAACTTCCCGAACTCGGTTGAGCAGAACATCCGGTGAACGAGCTCCGAAGCACCATCCCCTTTGAAGTATGCTTTCTTTTCTTGCTCCACCTGCAGTTGATTATGTGTTTTGACGCTATCTGCCCGCAGCTCGGCGATTATTTCTTCGGCTTTCTTCAGAGCCTCCTGACTCTTTCTGAGCTCAGTCTTTAAATTCTACTCTCGGTACCCGACCTCCTGATTAAATATCTCCAAATCATCTCGCTCTTTTTCAACAGCCTTCAGGTCGGCAAGAAGTTTGCTGTTCACCGCATCGTGATTCTCTGAACGAGCAATCAACTCCTCGATCAGAGCCAAGGTCTGCAAAAATGATAAGATACATGTAAATATATATGTAAATATACAAATCAAAGCATGTAAGAACATAGTATGAATCAGAAGTCGGGACGAGTAAACAATTCACCTGAGATCCTCTTAGCGCAGTTCGTCTCCTAAGCTTATTCTTTTCAAAGCTATGGAGCGCTTCTTTGTCCCGAGGTGGGATAGATTCCTTCACAAACTCAAGAGAAGTGTCGACAGAAAGCCGGTCATTCCCGGTTAATCCCCAGTTCGGTAAGAGCTAGTATTCAGGAACCTCGATCACTCCGTCTCCAAATGTGTGCCTCGGTACAATGAGTTCCCCGAACAGAGAGGGGCCGGAAAGCTCAGAGATTGACTTCATCTTCTTGTTGACTTCAACCAAGGCATCCTCAAAACGTTTTTTCTTTTTTTGTGTTCCCAATACCGAAGTGGTGACAAGTTGGTCACTTTGAAAGTTTGTAGTGGCCTTCGGGCAGATGGGTTTGTCAACTCTACCGAAGGTTGTTCCCGAGCTTGGGGGAACTTGTTGCACAAGCTCGGTGTCGGGAGCTCCCCCAAGGGCATAAGCAGATGGAGCTCCGGTAGTCTGTAATGCTAGTACAGCTTCTGCTCGTTTTGACTTCGGAGCTCGGTTCTTCTTGGTGGTCTTCACCCCTCCAAGCATGTCTTTGAGCTGCATAACTGCGAAGAAGATGGATAAAAATTATCACTTTCATGCAATAAGGGTTATAGACAACATAAAAATTTTTACGGAGAAATATACCCTTACGACCGAGTTCGTCCACCTCGTCCTGATGATCAGGCCCCAACTCGGCAGGGCTTAGTTTTAATGAGACTAATACCCGTTCGGGGATGTTATTGAGCCATAGTTTCCCGTTTTCGTTTACAAAGGTCTCTACAGCGGCTAAGGATTTCCTAATAGCAGAAGTATTCTTTGGCGACCGATCTGAGACCGGCTTGTAAGGACGCCAAAAAGTTTCTTTACCTACTGCCCGAGCTCCGACAAAAAGGAACTTGTCTTTCCAGTCATGGATCGAGCTCGGAAATCCATCAAACAAGTCTACCCTACATCGACGACGGGCAAAGTAAAACCAACCGACATCCCGACCAGAGGTTTTCAAACTATATATGAACCTAAATAGTGAAGTGGTGCAAGAGATGTTTAAATGATGGAAAATCAACTCGAAGCCTCTCAAAGTTCGGATGTTATTTGGTGTAAGTTGAGTGATAGAGATGGCGAGCTCACTCAAAATTGATTTGAAGAAGTCGGAAAGGGGAAATCTTAATCCTCCTACGAATTGTTCAGTAAAAACGCTGACAAAGCCTTCCGGAGGTCGGCTAGCAACCTCACCAGGCAACGGAGTTCGGGCTCCTATGTAGTTTGGAATACATATGCGTTGTGCTATATTTTCTACTTCGGTGTGTGAAATAACAGAGTCTAAGGTATCTAACTTTGATGTGAGTTCTTGAGACGCACCCGACGTACCTCCTACTTCCCTGTTTTCATTAGCAGTCTCAACTGCAGGTTTGGGTATATTGGTGGGGAGGTCATTTTCATGACTTGCGGAACTCATGTCTGCAGTTCGGTTTTCAATAACCCTAGGTTTTTCTAAAGCACTAGAAATGGAGTTCGGTGACTTAGGACTACCTAACTCACCTGATCTAAAAGCTGAATTAACATTGGAAGAAGAATTCGAATGTTCAGAGTCAGACATACTTACTTGTTGTCGGATGAATGGAGTTCGGATTTTAGACTTGAGTTCGGAAGAATTATGGATCCGAGCTAGGGAATCAGAATGCTTAAAGGATGAAATCTTGCATACAGTGGGATTTTTAAATTCATGGCAGGGGCTACTTATAGCGACTGAATGGGCTAATGGGCTTCCTAATCACAACTGTTGATATAACTCGAGATTTGTGAAAGGATAGCTGGAACACACTGAAGAATTTGAAAGGTCTTACGAACTACGGAGTTCGGTACATAATTCATTGCTTAAAAATAGTGTAGGAATTAAATACCGAACTGGGGCTATGTGTTGTGATGGATTATTTCACATTTTAATGTAGTTGATGTGTGTACGTATGTGCTGATTTCCGGAGGTCGGATACGACACCAAGAGAACACATAAAAATTTCTCTGGGGCGCTGCCCCCGAACCCGGAATGGGGGTTTACCACCCCCCTTACAACCCCCACGTCGACCTAACCACGTAGGTCGATCCGCAGAATACTCAGCGTGAGGTCTTCAAGCGTCTTGTGCTCCACAAATCAACATATTGATCAGATCGCATAAAGATTAAGTAGATCATAACCGATCTGAGGGGCTATTGATAAGGGTTGAATTGTACAAGGTTTCTTATTAATAAATTCTATCTCAATCCGAGTTCTTCGGCAATAAGACTTCTAATGAGTTGAGGAGTCCCAATCCTACATAAACTCCATCAGGTATGATTCTATAAGAGGAACCTTGTTGCCACTTGGTTAAGTGGTTACATTCTTTACGAATACTTTACACTTTACGCTTATTGTTCAGGCATTGATACTGACTTAAGCATCGGAGTATACTCCCCGGTACAGCCCGGGGGTATTTTCTGACGTGTGTTTTATAGGTCTTTTAGGTCTCAGACGACGGTATCAGGAGTAGGAGATCTCGGGAAGACCTCAAGGTATTTTGGTGAATTCATACTTCATCACACTCTAAGTAGAAAACCTAACATTCAAATAGATTAATATCAAAGTATGATGAGGAAAAGCTGAAGATAAGGCAAGTATAAGTCACCTGTGAGGCGGTCACAGCCAACAAATTAATTATCTCCTCGTTGCAAAGCTTCTCGATCATGAGGCAGGACACCATGACTCAACCATTCATGGGCAACAACATGGGTAAGAAGTCGACAATTCTTATTTGGACCCCATGTCAGGCAAAACATTTCACCCGGATGAGTAACTAGGATGGACAATAAAGGTATGTTTGTCGAACCCAATTTGAATAGAAATATGAATTCCCCAACTTGGAAAAAATCATGTATTACAATGGGAATTGATGACATGGAAATGCAGTTGTTTTCTTACTCTTATTACTCTCTGGGCTTGATAACAGAGGTAAGACCCTCTTGGTAACTTTGGAGCTCTTGGAAATACTGGGGCCAGAGGGAGTAGATTCAGAAGTAAGTTCTATCATGATTCTCGTAGTAGATGTATCCTGAGTTTGAGTTTGTCCTGAGGCATCGAGAGAGAGGACTTGGGCAACTAGATCCTTGGAAACTTTCGTCGAAGTAGATGCAACGTTAGATGCTTAGCGGAAACTAGAACTGATAAGTTGACCAAGATCCATAGCAGAAGAGTATTAGGAAAATATCAGTAAGAAACAAGAGAGACATAGGTAATATATGCAATACTTACTCTCTTTCTTGAATCTATCTCTAGGTCTTACGTACTTGGGGCCTAAAATTGTTGAGCTTAATCTTCCTTGGATTATAATTATTTCCGGGATTCTTGATAGGTTATATATAACACAAATTGATTTCAAAGTTTGCTCACCAGTCAAGTCAAAACGCTCAGGTTCCTTATCGGATATAAAGTTGACAATCCTCCAATGCCCTATAAATTCGTTGCTAACAAAGAAAAATTGTTCTTTCCAATGATGAATTGAACTCAGAAATTTGTCTAGTAGTGGGGTTATATTGGTACGACAATTGAAGTAAAACCAACCGACTTCATTTGGTACTATTTTTAAAGAGAAGAATGGACGGAATAAAGGAAGGCTAATAAAGACCCTATGGTATCTGCACACTAGTTCAAAACTAATTACAGTGTGGATTGCATTCCGGAGTAAGTTGACTTAGACTTATGTTATAATGATGAAGAACTCTAATTAGCAAAGTAGCTCGAGGACATATAAGGCCAGCTTGAAGTTGATGTTCGTAAATAGCTGTGCAGCCTTTTGGAAGAGCAGTGACTCGATAAAATTTACTTAGAATTTCAAAAGTATTGTTTCCAAGAATAAAGTATATCCTTAATATTTGGTGGATGCTGGCTAGAGTTAAGGTCGAAATAATAGTATCGGCTAAAATAACTTCTCTATCGACCTCGTTTATTTCCTCATTGTGGATTTTGCGTCTATAGAATCATAATGGTTTTCTAAAACTATAGCTTTGTTAACAGACGTAGTGGGTGTTAGTTTTATTTGCCTACGTGATCTCTGTAGTGGGGTTTAACAGGGGCTAGATCAGAAAATTTTTGTTCGGAATTATCAGGTTCGACGCTAGTATCAGAAGATTCACTAGCTTCTGTACTGAATTCAGAGAAGGTGGAATATTTTGAAGACATACTTGAATAGAAGTTTTCTCGGTTTGGCGAAGAGGTGGTAATCCTAGTATTTTCGATAATTATGTGAGTAAAAAAATAAAGTGGGTTTAAGGAATCGATGGCGTGAAGGTTAATTTTTAAAGAAGAGAAAAAGGATTTCAAATTGGTGGACAGATGCAAAGTTAGATATGAATTTCGGAAATCGAGAGTCAAAGTAGGCATTGGATAATGAATTCATGAGTTTTTATTATCTCAATCAGTGATGCAAAATGGGACTTTAATTTCGAAAGCATTCATTGGATAATGAATTCATGGGTTTTTATTATCTCAATCATTGTACAAATGCAAAGTGGGACTCTAATTTCTGAAGTATTCACTGGATGATGAATTCAAGAAGAAGATAATAACTACTTAGTTGATAAGGATGATATTTATTGTAGCAGCTTTAGTGGGAGTTTAATATTAGGAGTATAACTATCCAATTTTCTTGGAATATAAAAGCTCGGATAAATTGTGGAGCTCAGGATAAATTGTGCTGCTCTTGATAAATTGTGCAGCTTGGCATAAATTAGGCAGCTCGGGATAAATTGTGTGTATACAAAGCTCGGGATAAGTTGTGTGTTACTTTCATACCCCTGGTTACGAATATCCACCGACCTTAGGAGCTGATGATGTAACTGTTTCTTAATTACCCGGGCTCAATATCCATAAGCAATCAAATTGGTTAAACACAATCGATTCATCAAACAACTACAAAGGATATCCAGGGAAAGGTGATATAATTCAACTGTAATATAATTATTTTTGGGTATTAATAGAATCAATCGATGTTGGAATTATTCATTGGAACATATACTAATTTAAGCATCGGAGTAAACTCCCGGGGTTCACTTTGGGTATTTTCTCTAACTCTATTATATTTTAAAGATTAAGATATTTATTTTGATTGAAACTCGATTACCGGAGCTCGGTACGTGATTAGATTTCTCGAGGTGCAAATTTGAGTTTCATCAATCAATAGTCAAGAATAATTTTTTAAAAAAATTTTTGGACTACATGACCAACTTAAAAGTTGAAGGCTTGCCAGATTTCTTTTTCCTTTAATTTACCCCGGCTTTATAACTAAAACAATTGGCTCTGAATCAGAATTAGTAGTTCCAGTTTCACTTTATTTGGAACCAGATTTGGAAATTTTTACAAAGATTTATGGTCAGTTTGGATAGGTTTTTGTTTTTAGAATTGGAAAAAACGAGGTTTTGGAATGCGTTATAGAAAATAAATAATTTGATTTTGAAATTTGACTGTTTGGATATATAAGTTTTATTTTTATTGATTATTGTGTCAAAGAATTAATTTAATAAATAAAATAAAAAGGAAAAAATTTTCTATAATTTTTTTTTGTGTTGAACGGCAGTGGTCAAAGGTTGATTGTTACCGGTCAACCGACATTGACCACCGCTGATCGGCCTAGATTCCAACCGAATTTCTGTCAATTTGGAAAGAATCCGGCTTATCGGCGGCAGTCAACCCTATGACTGCCGTCAGTCACCCAATAAATAAAAAAATTAAATGAATTCCAGAAGACTAAAATACTCCTATTTTTCTATTTGGAGGATTTGAGAAATTTTATTTTGAGAATTTGAGATAAACAAACATGCTATTTTGGGAAGAGGTGGGAAATGGGCCAAAATGGCCTAACCAAACAGAGCCTTAATTAGTCTAGAACTGAGTAATCAGTCTTTGGGTCGCTTTTTAGAATTTCTCATGTCAATTCTTGACATAGTTTTAGCCGTTTTTATAAAAATGTTAGACGTGTACTTCATTTAAACTTAGGAGGTACCGCTGACCTTGGTCTTTAGTGTCGAAAACTCAAGGGATGCATGTGTGAAAGAGATCGGATTCTCTGTCTAAAATTATTCTGCTTTATCCTGTTTAATATTTAAAATGACTTTGTTTCATTAAAATCAGGGACTAAAAACATAAATATTATTAAAATTAAATTTACAATTATTATGCCCTAACCCAAGTACGAGTGAACTCTATTTATACTTTTAATCTCTGGTTTTAACGATGTCGTTTTGAACATTCAACATGATAAAAAAAGAATAATTTTAAACAAAGGATCACGTCTTTGAGCGAGGGTTTGTGTTAAAAAATAGAAACATATTATGAAGAAAAATAACTAATTTCACTTTAAACCCTTAAGTTATTGCAATTTATACTTTAATAAACGCCAAGTGTGACAATTTTCCCTTGGTATATGGGTGGGTGGTGCTACAAGTAGAACTACTATATAATGAGCCTTTAATTTGAATGAAATATTTCATGTAGTTACCTGGATTAATTATATTTGATGAGCTTATGCATGTTTTCTCTTGACATTATTATACTGAATTATAATGTATTGCAATTTATCATCAAATCTTAAATTATTTGATAATGTTAGAACAATGGCAGGCAGTAATACTACAACAAGAAAATTAACTTAGATGAGAATAACAGTTTTAGATGCAAATTATTATAACAACAAATTATTTCATTCGTTTCTCAATTTGAAACTCATTTCGATTTTTTTCTTAATCTTTGAAAACTTCCATTGTCACTCATATAGTAATTTGAATTTGTTCTTTTTTTTTGTGCAATGTGTATATTTAACTCCAATTTTTATGCTCTTTGTTTGTGATTTGAATGTTAAATGGCTATTCAAATTAGATTTTAAAGCAATATAAAAATAGATGAAAAAAATTAAAATTAAAATTACAATATGAAGCGCAAAAATTAAATCTTTTAAAGATTAAAGATGAAATCCATATGAAATCCTTAGTTGAGAGAATGAATGAAATAATTTACCTTTGTTACAAATCAAACACACAAATGTAATTTGTCGCATATATAATGGTTTTATCTGGAAAATTGAAATTAGCCTAACAAAGAAAGAAATATTCAAGAAATTCGTCATGGATCTTTTTGTTGGATTTCTTACTTAGTGGTAATGTGACAAAATTTGAAAATATGATATACAAATCCAACAGTAAATCATTACCATATAAATACCAGGTGACCTTTCACTAATAATTAAGGATAATATATGATTACCAAAATGCAAATCTACTGAAAAGATTACTTATCTATTCTCACTATAACACCATTAATAAGAACATAAAAGCTCACTAATAATTAAGGATAATATATGATTGCCAAAATGCAAATCTACTGAAAAGATTACTTATCTATTCTCACCATAACACCATTAATAATAACATAAAAGCTCACTAATAATTAAGGATAATATATGATTGCCAAAATGCAAATCTACTGAAAAGATTACTTATCTATTCTCACCATAACACCATTAATAAGAACATAAAAGCTTTAAACACTTTAATCTTTTCAAAAAATCATGTATGTATCTTAAATAGGCAAGAAAATCTACCATGGCTGCTATTATTGCTATCTACCACGGCCCTCTCATATGTTCCGCAAAAACTCTTTTGAGATCTTTTGAAATCGTTTCATATATAAGACGTGATAGGTGAATTATACTGATACACTAATCCACTAATTGTTTTATTCGTTGTGCGCTAATATGTTAATTTTTTTATATTTTATATGCTAATTTTTGATATTTTATACGTTAAAATAAAATTTATACGCAAGTCTCATATATGAGACAGTTTCACAAGAGAATGACGAATATCTTTAGACTGATGCACTAAAAAAAACAAATCTCTATATTGAGTATCATATCTAACTCTAAATGCATATACCTGTAAAATATCTTTTCTCTTTGGTTCTGTATCTTCTTACTTTATAAAAGTTGAAGTAAGCAATTGAACACATTGATGTGGAGCTTATTTAAATCTGACCTCCATGCTTAAAGGCATTATACTAGCAAGCAGCAAGTTTTTATTTGCTTAAGCATATGCTATTAGTCTATACCTTTAATCGTGTCATTGATAGCATTGTAAGCACTAGTTTTTTTTCTCCTGAAAGAGTAGTACTTTGCTTATTTGAACAACAAAAACATGAACTTCTAATGGAATAATTTTTTATGTTCAACTTTTATTTCAATCTGATGGTAAAATTTTCCTTAGTAATTGCATTATTTCTAAGGTTCATATGACAATAATCAAGGTCGTAGCCATGTATCACTTAATTTCTAAATTCTGAGGGTTAATTTTTGTGATATTTTACTATAGAAAATCTACTTGAAATGAAAATTATAGCCATAAATGTTAGATTAAATATATATTGCAGATACGAGCTACACTAATCACATATTATTGAAAAATTGCACTAGGATTGTGGGATAATTTTACATAAATGATGAATTTCATAGATTGAATTGCTAGATTTATTAGTATATTCGTACTGACATATTAATTAGAAAATCTTTTATAGGAAAATGGTTCTTGTAATTGGTACCTCTAGTTCAAACAGCCTAAAACAAGCCAGCAGCAAACGCAACTAGATTTCAAACATGAAGTTATCTGTACTTGTAGTGGATGATGATCCTACTATTCGAAGAATCCACAAGATGCTTATGGATAAATATGGCATGGAAACACATGTAGCAAAAAATGGCAAAGAGGCAGTTGATCTTTGTCTTTCTGGCATGCATTTTGATATAATTCTAATGGACATGGAGATGCCAATAATGAATGGACCTGAGGTTAGTACTTGTACGAATTTCATGGATTGAATATGTTTTTGTTGTATTTATTATTTCAATCTATCATTTTGCTTGGATGAGGTAAATAGTGACGAAAGAAAGTCAAATGTATAATGCAAATATAAGTTTGTACATGTTCATGCAACATTATAGGTCCTTTCAAGTTATGCACACGAATTATAACCAGATAAATCTTGGAGCTTTCAATTTTCTAAATCAAAGTATAATTGGTTGAAGCCAGAAGGTGTTGATTCTAGATTTATACTTGTGTTTCACTTTAGAAGAGGAAAATTAACATTATATATTCTAAAGGCATAAATAGTAAGTCATCAAAAAATCGATATCTTTACAAAATGAAAATTATTACAGTCAGACTTTACACAGAGGACTACATAGTGAAAATCATGAGATGTAATCCTATGTACAAAATTATTTTGTGTTATCATATACAAGATTAAAAGTACGTATTAAAGTTCACTCATTTCTTGGTTAGGGTCTAATAGTTATAAAGTGATTTAAGTAATATTTATGCTTTTAGTCCCTAGATTTAGTTAAACTAGATCGTTTTGAATATTGAATAAAATATGACAAGATAATTTTAAACAAAGGATCAGATTTCAAAAATCATTAAAAAGGGAGTCAACAATTAATTATAAATTTATACAGAGTGGAACAACTTGAAATTAATTATTTATTGTAGATGATATTTTTTTAGGGTAAATAACCTTAATGATCCCTCAACTTGAAGGTAATGTCGTTTTAGTTCTTAATTTTGAAAAACTTACATTTTCGCCTTTCAACTTAGATTTTGTCATAGAAATGATTCTCAACTCATTTCTATCCATCTAACAAGTAATGGTATTTGCCATGCGACACTGTTCATAATTTAAAATGACATTATTTTGTGCCACATGACAATATTGCGCTACTTGTTAGATGAAAAATAAGTTGTCACAACATCCAAGTTTAAGGACTAAAATGTAACTTTTTCAAAATTGAAAACCAAAACGATATTTTCTCCTAACTTGTGAAACTAATAGAGTCATTTATCATTTTTTTTTGAAAAGAAAAGTGCTAGTATATGCCAAAACAAAATAGTACACTATTGTATATAGGGTTAATTCCACTTTACTATCTTGTAGTTTGAGAAAATTCCCTTTTATTACCTCGTGATTTCATAATGTCCATATAACCCCCTTGTGCTTTAGACTAAAGTGAAAAACGAACAAAAATTGTCTAAAGTGCATAAAATTACTACATAACCTTTAAATAAAAGTAAAAGAACAATCTATTTTTTAATTATTTTTTCTTCTCTCTTACTTTATCTTATTTGTCTTTCTCTTTTCTCAATTTTTTCCTTTTTACAATCACGTTTATTTTTCTTACCTTAGCTTTTTATCTTTCTCTCTTCACTTTATCTATAATACCATATTCTCTTTATTCTTTATCTCAAACACCATATTCTATCTCCTCTCCTCTTACTAGTGTAGACGGTTTCTTTGCGTTCTGCACTTTAGTCAAAAGCACAAAGGAGTTATGTAGACATTATGAAACCACAAGGTAATAAAGGAATTTTCCAAAATCATAAGGGGGTAAAGTGGAATTAACCATGCCCTTACCAATAAATAGTCAAAAGTTGTATTCACTTTAGAGCATATGTCTTAGTAAGAATTTTCCCTTTGTTAGAGCATATCTATGCAGTTTTATTTACGGGAACATTCAATTTTGATCATCCAAAATTTACCTATATGACAAAATTATATTTTAATATATTATGCATAACAAATTTGACCATCAATATTTATAATTTGAACAAAATTTAATTGATATTTGATTAATTCTTCTACAAATTAAGAATCAGGGCATTATGATGCATACGAATAATTAATAAAAATGAGTAGGGTTTAAGACTACGTGAGAATTCATGTGGTGAATTATGGATATGACTATCTTTTTTTAAATATTACCGTAAGGAAAAATTTCAATATTGAGTTAATTATATTTATTACCCCTGAGGTTTTATGAAAGTACCAAACGAGTCATGTGATTTCACAAAATTACGATGACCACCTACGTTAAAGTTGACTAACAGAATTGATGAGAAGACCAAAATGCCATCCCTTATTTTGTAAAAAAACAAAAAAATAGGGGGGCTTAAAATTCTTTGTTGGTAGTTGCATTAGATTCCTTGTTTGTGCTTTTTAATTCTTTGTTCTAAATTATCAATTTCATAATCTTTATTGTAAATGAGTTGATCAAATTAAGTAAATTTTAATCAAGAAATCCCTCTCTATTTAAATTTTAAATTTTGGAAGGAAACGAGTTATTTTTATAAAAAAAATAATTATTTTGATTAATTATGAAAGAATATTTTCTTTTTGAGTTTTTGTGTTTGTGTAGAAAAACAAATTTTTCTTTACTTTTATTTTAATATTGACCATATGTATTTTAGTTAATTAAAATAATATGATAATTATAGATAAAGTTTTAAGGGCATATTAAACAATGCTCACATATTTTTTTGGTGAAATAAACCCATTATTGGATGTGTTTCGTGGGAGAAGTCAATTTGTTACATGTTTGCTCAGTTAAGGGGGTGATTGTAATTATTTGAAACTACACTATTCGTTTGGTACTTTTACCAAACCTCATGGGTGATAAATGTAATTAACCCTTCAATATTTTTTAATTAATATAAAATTATTATAATCTTTATACTAACTTCATTTAGAAGATAAATGTAGGAAAATAGGTACAAGAATATCTTCTTTACTGCATATATTCTTCAAACATAACTAAATATTGTTAATTTGCAAAGGAATTTATCACTATCCAATTTTTTTTCAAAATACAAACATTGAGAACCAAATCCGTTCATACTAAAATATTGGAACTAATATAAATTTTCACAAGCAAATTTTGAAGTTCAAAAGTGTATTTTTTGGTTGATTTAGGTGCGAATGTTTATAAACTTTTGCTTCAAAGTGTGTCACTCGTTGTTCAAGGATGTATAATGTATGTAGAGAGGTTCTTCCAATTCGCTGCTTGATTTTAATTTTTTTCAAGCCAAATTTACACATATGCATGCACTATGACAACCATTAATTCCTTACAGGCAACAAAAATGCTTCGTGCTATGGGTGTCAGTAGCAAAATTTTGGGAGTAACTTCACGAAGTTTAAACTTAGAGAAGCAATCATTTCTAGGAGCTGGACTTGATGAATGCCATGAGAAGCCACTAACCATTGACATAATCAACTCTTTTCTCCAAGAATTCACCATTGAAGAATGAACTTATAGAAGATACTAAATTATGCATCACATTTTTGTTGTATTACTGTTTTCCTTTAAAGGGTTAATTTCTTAAGGTCAACAAACGTTTTTCCCATTCTTTGAATTTCGTTGTTTAGCTGCTCAATTAGAAGAATTTGATTACATATTTGCGATGCACATTTTGATGTAATTTTGTGGATCTAGTGTTCCACTTTAAATTCTTGTCTGTAATATACTATATATTCATTTAGAAATGCTAACAACTACATACTTAGACTTTTATCCTAACATCTGTCGTCAACTGGAGTGACAATATTTATTTAAACAAGCAAATTCAAATAAAGCAAGTAATTTGCCCAAAATATTTCTTTGAAACGCTAAAGTATCCTATATTGGATTGTTAGTTTCGAAAACAAATCAAATATATATAATCTTATATATACTTATCTATCCCTTTGTATTCCCTATAAGTGCATATAAACAACGAGATCGAATATTCTGTTCAAAATTATCCAGTCTTATTCTATTTAAGGTACAAAACAACGTTGTTTCACTAAAAGTAGGGTATAAAAAGTAAATTCACTTTATAATTATTAGACCCTAACCAACATATGAGTCAACCCTACGACGTAGTTTTAATCTTGGATAGGATAATACAGGATAATCTTGGATAGAAGATCCCATATCATAAACAACTATCAGAAATGCCAAACTTTCCTCTAAAATACTAGCTTCCATCATTTAACAAAAAGCTCTCTCTTACCACTAAATCAAGATATTTGTGTTGGGTTTATTGGGCTCCCAACCTATGTGGAAAAGGTTCAAGACTAATGGGTGTTGTTGTTTACCCATTATTCTATAATCCTAACTATGTTTAGTGGTTTGGATAGACAAGAAATTAGCCAAGAGAGGGAGAAAGAGTAGCAATTCAATAGCTACTTGGTGCTGATTTTCAACAAGTTTCAAACTTAAGCATTCTTCATCAAACGCATGATTGGAAGGGTAAACGATGTCCGATCGACTTAAAAGTTTGACAGAAGGTAGAAGACATTCTATTCGATATTTTGGAGGGTGAATATTGGATTTTTACAATTCTATCTCAGGTTATAAGTTTTGTAAAACTGCTATAGTTTTTTTTGATGTTTTTCACATGTTCTTCTTTGATTTGAGATTTGGTTCATTCTTGTTGAATGTTTATGCCATTTCTCTATCGTGTAATTATTGGAAATTGTACTCTTCTCGTTGATTGATTATAGTGAAGATTTGAGGTAGACTCCATAGTCCAGTGGTTTTTCTCATTCACATCGAAAGAGTTTTCTACGTAAAGAATCATTGTGCCTTGTAATTTGATTTGTTATTTTTGCTTTGGTTTTGAATTATCTTCAATTGTTGCTGCCTTTTAGACTTGTTCAGAGTTTTTGTGACATTCCAGCAAATAGGAAAAATTTATTCCGCATTGTGGATGTGTTAAATTTATTGGAACACCCGATTTCTCACCAATATAGTGGTATCAAAGATTTGTTTGTGATTTGTTAGAAATATGGAAGCTAATACAAGTAAGATGATATATTTGGATGGTATAAATTATCACAAATGGAAGGGTATAATAAAAGGCCTATTATTTGTGAAAGGTATACACTTTCCTGTGTTTGCTAGTCAAAAACCGAATTCCAAAACTGACGAGGAATGGAAGTTTGAGCATCAAAATGTGTGTGGTTTTATTAGGCAATGGGTTGCAGATAATGTGCATAATCATGTTGCTAATAAGGAAGATGCCAAAGCACTTTGAAACCAATTTGAACAATTTTATGCTTCCAAGACAGGGAATAATAAATTGTTTTTACTGAAACAGATAATGCATTTGAGTTACAAGGAAGGCACGCCTATTTCTGACCATGTGAATGAGTTTCAAGGAATTTTGGATCAGTTGTCCAATGTTGGAGTTACCTTTGATGATGAGATTCTTGGACTATGATTGCTTAATACTTTGCCTGCCTCTTGGGAGACATTTAGAATCTCACATACTAATTCTTCTGTTGGTGGTATTATGTCTTTGCAATATGCCAAATCGAGAATTCTCAATGAGGAGGTGAGAAGAAAAACTCAGGGTTCGTTTCACACACTAAGGTTTTAGTCACAAAGTAAAGGGGCTATAAGTAAATCCAAGTCAAGATTCAAGGATGTTGAATGCTATTACTGTCACAAGAAAGATCATATGAAGAAGAATTGTTTCAAGTGGAAGAAAGAGAATGAGAACAGTGAAAATAAGCAAGAAAGTGCCGATGATGGTATTGTTGATAGTATTGCAATTGCAACCAGAGAAGACATTGTTATTATTATGATGATATTGATGTGAATCTTGTTTCTTCTGATTCTGACTGGGTGGTTGATACCGGGGTTGCACTTCATGTTACACCGAAGAAGGAACTTTTTTCTACCTATATTACGGGTGAATTTGGTTCATTGCGAATGGGTAATAATGGAGTATCTAAGGTTATTGGCATGGGTGATGTCAATTTTAGGACCGATAAAGGTGCTAAACTACTACTTAAGGATGTCAGACATGCTCCAGATGTCCGCTTGAATTTGATTTCCGTTGGGAAGCTTGATGATATAGCTTTTACAATATTTTTGGTGATGGTAAATGGAAACTCAGTCCATGGTCATAGCAAGAGGTAAAAAAGTTGAGATCAAATTTATATATGTTGCAAGGTTCTATTCCTAATGGCACTGTGAATTTGGTGAAGAAACAAATCTCACCATAACTATGACACAAGGGGTTGAGTCATATTAATGCAAAGGAGCTTGAAAATTTGATCAAGAAGAATGTTCTTTCGGTAGTGAAGAATTCGAGTTTGGAGATGTGTTCTAATTGTCTAGAAGGAAAACATAATTCGAGTTTGGAGATGTGTTAGATTTAGTATATTCTGATATTTGTGGGCTATTGACGGTACAATCATTTGGTGGTGCATTTTATTTCGTTACTTTTATTGATAATCATTCAAGAAAATTGTGGGTTTATGCCTTGAAGACAAAAGACCAAGGTTTTGGTAAATTTAAGGAGTTTCAAGCTTTGGTGGAGAGGAAAACTAGAAAACAATTGAAGTGTATTCGAACTGATAATGGTGGCAAGTATTTTGGTCCATTTGATGAGTATTATAGGCAATAGGGTATTAAATCCTAAAAGACTCCTCCTAAAATGTCTCAATTGAATGGATTGGCTGAAAGAATGAACAATAAATTGATGGAAAGAGTTAGAGGCTTACTTTCGGAGTCAAAGCTGCCACAATTCTTTTGGGGTGAGGCTTTATATACTGTGGTTTATGTTATTAATCTGACTTCTACTATTGCTTTGCAGGGTAATGTTCCAAAAAATGTTTGGACTGGAAAAAATGCCTCTTATGATCACTTGAGGACATTTCGTTGTAAAGCGTCTGTTTATGTTCCTAAAGATGAGAAGTCAAAGTTGGACGCCAAAGTAAGATGTTGAGTCCATTTTAGACTACCTTTAATCTCTCTTTTCTTAGGTATTTTACCTTGTTTTAAAGTATTTTTATTGTACTTAAGTCTTTTTTTGACTTAATTGTAGAATTTACAAGGTGGAGAGTTTAAAGTGCTACAAAGGTTTATTTGGAGGCTATTTTGACCAAAAAGTAAACAAGTCAAAGGAGAGTCAACAAGGCAAAGAGAAGAAAACCTAAACCCTAGGATTTGCCCTTAGGGTTTAAGCTCGAGTTATGAACAATTTATGGTGGAGATGAGTTTTGGCCAAGTTGATGCACTCTTTGGGAGGTAAGGTTAAGTTTTGAGTAAAAACTTAGTATGATTTTGGCTTGTGTTTGTCTTAGGATGACCGACCATCTTAGCACCACACCCTCTAGGTCAAGGCATATAGCCAAGACCTAAGTTGTAAACAAGTCAATGGAGAGTCAACAAGGTAAAGAGAAGAAAACCTAAAGCACACAGGCACAAAAACCTAGCCCCTTAGGATGCCCAATGCCAACACCAAGGCACATAGCCAAGGTCTTGGCCTAGAACTTTCCCTAGCACACCACACATGCACAACCTTATCACACTTTAGGCACAAACCATAGGACATACCCTAAAACCCTAGCGCATATGATCTTTTTCTAACCTTATATAACATTTTAGGAAATCACTAACCCTTAGGATCCAAACTAGGACACACCAGGCACACACAACACACAAAACAAACAAACACACACACACACACATGCCATTTCTATCGTGCCATAAATGTCACATTAGAAATGTGCATAGAACTGCATGTTTTGCAATTTTGTTTTTCATTTCACTCATCTCTCTTCATTTTATGTACATCTTAGCTGTGGCATAATTGCCATGGAAAAGATACACTAGGATTCTTTCATTTTCATTTCAAACTTCTTTTCTTCACATTCTTATGTGCCACTACAATAATACACTAGAATCACACTTTGTACACACTCCACTTTAGAATTGCATTAGTTGTAAGACATTTTATGCATTGTTCTGCCGTGGCATAAATGCCACGACAGAAATACACTAATTTTGCATTCATACCCTTTAATTTGTGTAAAATATTGTGTGTGTGCCATGGCAGAAGTACACTAATTTTGCATTCATATACTTTGATTTGTGTAAAATGTTGTGTGTGTTAGGTGTTAGCATATGTAGAACCCATCTCTCTACCTCTAGATACGTAGAATCTCTCTAAGGAATCTATCTCAAACCTTAACCTTACACACCTTTAGAGAACCTTTAGAACCAAATTTTAGGACTTAGAACCCAACTCTACGCAAGAATTAGAGCACCTTAAAACCCCCTAGGCTATCATTATCGTGGCATGGATGCCATGACAATAGTACACACTAAGCCTTACCTTTTTTCTCCAAAACCCTAAATCTTCCCAAACCAAGTCATTTTTGCCGTGGAATAAATGCCATGGCAGAAATACACACAAACCTCATATCCCTCTCAAAGCATGTTACTTTAGGCCATTATTTCCGTGGCAATCATGCCACCACAATAATACACACAAACTCTCACTTGTTTTCATCTTTTGGCCTTATTTTAGCTTATTTTGTCTTCTATCTCAAAACAAGATACATAGTCTTGGGACCACCTCTTCACCTTTCCAACCTGGACCATAGGGCATGGTCCATGACCAACATGAACCCACATGAACCATAGGCACTTTAGTATACCCCACATAGGCTAGAACCCTTAGGTTTGGCTAGTTTCCCTAGTTAACACTAGTTTGGCCAAAATAGGACTATTTGAGTTTAATTAGCCCTAGTTTAGTCAAATTAATACTAGATGACCTAGTTGACTAGTTAACCCTCACTAACCCTAGTTAACCCAAAAAAACCCTGGGAAACCCTATTTAGGTTAGTTAAACCCTAGTATGACTAATTTGATCTAGCTTGACCAACTAACCTTCAATGAAACTCTAGTTAGTCTTATTTAGGTTAAACGAGCACTAGTTTGAATTAGTGTTACTTAATTTATCCTAGAATGACCTAAGTTCCATTAGTTTGGCCTAAGTGGGTCTACTTAACTACTAAATAGAATTTAACTTGGTTTGGTTAAGGTTAATTTGGTCATTTTTCACACTAGAACCCTTTAGAACCCTTAGGAACCCTTTTAGTCTTGCCACATGGGCCAATATTCTTGCTTTTTATTTACTTGTTTATTATGGTCTTAACGTTGTTTCTCTTAAAAGAGTGTACATAATACTTAAGACAAAGTTTATCACAAGGAAAAGATCAAGCCAATGTGAATACGTAAGGGATAACATCCAGAGATAAGAAGTGTAAGCAATGACTTCAAAGAGGAAAGAAACGTCATGGATGACATCCAAGGAAAGGGATTAAAATGAAGACTTGCTCTCCAAAGAGGATTACCTTGTAAATAAATTGTACTAGCATAGATACCGATTTTGTAAAATATAGAAGTAGAGTTTCTTTCTCTCAAGTTTAGTGTAAGTATAAATAGAAGTTCTCTAAACCATTTGATGAGTTCAAACGTTTTAGCTTTTGACAAGTTTGACATGGTCGGGAAAGGTTGAGAGCTTTATAGAACACTCTTTAGCTTAGGCCTTTGACTAGAACTATAGAAAGGATCAACTTGGAGAGAGATAGAGAAGCTTCGATTGTAATACATTTGCTCAAGGATCATCTTAATACATGAAAAGTTGGACCTTTCATTGATTTATTGAAATCTAAGAGTTTTTCCTCATCTTTGGATGGGTAATCTCTTGAATTTCTTTATTTTTACTTTCTCTTGTGTTTATTTGATATTGAAGAACTAGATCTAGCAATTCAATGCTAGATCATTATGGTTTCTTGGATAAAATGTTGTGAGTTATGAAATCTAAATGAAATAGTAGTCCTCTATTAAGAATAATTATGATTGATCCATTTATGTATTCTTGAGAAATATGGAATTGTGAATACCGAGTTCATTTATTCCTAATCTATGGCTTTGAGGGGTTGAATTCAAGAAGTTCAGGTTTGTTATGTGTTTGATTAATTGTCAAGTTAACTAACATATCTTTTTAAAGATGAATCTTATAGTGAATTGCTCTATTAAAGCATAGACCACTATAAATGGATTAAGTTTGTATTCTTTAAATGAACTTATCACTTCACACATATGTAGATGAAGGTCTCTTGGGTATTTGTGATGCTTAGGAATTTGCATGTAAAGACTAAAAGGATACTTTGTTTTGGTTGTGATCAAAGGGGTCTTATTTCTGCCAAGAGAAGGACCCTAAGTTCTCACAACACTTAATCAACATAGATGAAATGAGTTGGGTTGTTGGCCATTGTCACGAGTTGTGGCTTCAATTAATAATTCAAACTTGTCTTTGTCAAGGGAAGGGGAGAATTGATGAGTTTTGACCTAGGTGTGCCTGCCAAGGTTACTTAAGACCATTCCATGAGGAAAATCTTTTACTCTATGAAATCAATCATCATAGCTCAACACAAGGTTATTAGTTCACTAGGTGGAATTTCTCACAACACAAGTCCAAGAACACCATTCTCTCTCCTTTTTTATTCCTTACCTGCTATTTGTCTTTTGTACGTTTACTTGATTGTCTGTTGTACTGCAAACTTAACTCCTTATTTCAAGATCTTTGAACATTTCACATCATCTAGCTAGTGTACCTCCATGTGGAATTGATACCTTACACACCCTTCTGCAAGGTGTGGTAAGACTATAAATTTACTTGTAGTCTCAAAACACACCGACCAAATCACGTATTTGACAAGTTGGCACTGTGCTGAGGATAAAGTATTGAGCTATCCTTAATCTTGAAAACACCCAACCTTTGTGCATTCTATTGTGTGTTTTTGCAAGTCGACAAGTTGGCTCCATTGCCGGGGAGGCGACGATAAGCTAATTGGTGTGACTTGGTTTCATTGAACTTGAAATATTTGTTAGTTCTACAGATAGTTTGTCACCAATCTTGATAGTTATTGTTTCCTTTTTGTAGTTTTTTGTTATTGCATATACTTTGCTTCTTTGTGTTTTTCTTGTTTTTCAATCTTTGCAAGTTATTCTAGTGTATTCCTAGAAGGGAGCACAAGAATATTCCTTAAACCAAGATCTTGAGAAATTTTTGAGGAAGGAAAGAAGAGATGGCCCACACATGGCTATAGAGCAACGAAGAAAACTTTTTGGTGACTTCTATGAACACATGTTCTAAAATTGGAACGATTTTTGCACTATTGAGGTGGAGACTAATATGATTCTATCTCCCTTTATTAACATGATCCAAAATGGGGCTATATTCCATGGAATAACCAATGAAGACCCGAATGCACTCATAAGCTCGTTCCTCAAAGTATGCAACACTTGTAAAATGAATGGAATTCCTCATGATGCATTAAAAAGACCCTTGTTTCCTTTCTCTTTACAAGGTCTAGCCAAGAATTGGTATACTACTAGTGGAGTATCTAGTTGTGAGAGCTTTGAGGAATTGATGAAGAAGTTCATGACCAAGTTCTTCCCTCTTGGGAGAATGGACAAGCTTAGAATGAATATCCTTCAATTTCGTAAATTTGAGGAAAAAGCATTTTTAGAGACGTGGAATTGATTCAAAGAGCTTTTAAAGAAGTGTCCAAACCATAGTTTGGAAGATGGTAGGGAACTCACGTGAATGCATCTGCCATAGGATCACTACTAAATAAGTTACTGGAAGAAGTAGAGGAGTTGTTCGAAAGGATAGATGAAATAGAAATTGTTTCGCCTATAGAGATGAATTTTGACATGAAAACACCAATAGGAACTGATGGGATTCACAAGAAGTCAAATATGATTGCACAACTTGTTTTAATGCAAAAAACCTTGGAGAAGCTACAAGCAACCATGGAAAAACAAATCTCCTTGGGAAGCCAGCCAAGAAAAGGTAACCGCAATTCCAAAGAATCAATTTTGCCCAAGAAACAATTGTGAAATATGAGAAAGGTTTTGACAAGAATACTAGGGGTAACAACTGCATGGGACTCAATTGTTCACAAGAGGAGGATCACAAAGAAAACAAACTCTTAGTAAGTGAGATGTTGAACGCGCAAGTACGCAACAAAGGAAGAGTACCCAGGGGAGAAGCTATGAGTGGAAACTTGGAATGCTTGTAACCTAGGGAAGAATTGCCTACTTCATAGAGTTTCTTTATACCAAGAATACTCAAGAAGTGGAAAGCTAAGAATTGACAATCAAGAGGTTGGAAACTCAAGTTGAACAGTTGTAACAAACTATGCAACTTCTGACCAGGTTTGAGGAGGACTAAAATGACTCACCATAACAATGTCAAGTTGTCACTCTTCGGAGTGTCAAGAAGGTTCAAGAAAAGAAGAGGAGTGCAAACAACCAACATTTAGACAAGGGAGAAGAGCTTACACCTGAAACAATGGATATCCAAGAGGAGGAAGTCAAAGAGGAACCCCCCAAAGATGAGAACTTTGACAAAAAAGAAGGAAGCAAAAAGAAGAAAGAAGAAAGAAGAAAGAAGGAAGCAAGTCTATTCAACGATGAAAACTTATCCCTCCCCTACCTTTTCCCTCAAGAATGAAACCAAAAGCAAAAAAGAGGTGTCCAATTTGAAAGGTTTCCCGAGATGATGAAGAATTTTCATGTTAATTTACCGTTGTTGGATCTTGTGACAACTATGCCTACGTACACAAAGTTTCTCAAAGATTTGATTTATAATCAAGACCAAATCTTACAATAAAAGGATGCCATGATGGTTAGTGAACAAATTGAAGCATGTATTAAAAAGGAACTATCTCCTAATTTAAAAGATCCTGAGAGTTGTAGTAGAATTGGAATGAGATTCTTCCCTAAAGCTCTTTGTGATTTTGGAGCTAGAATCAATTTGATGCCACTCTCAATAGCGATAAGTGTGGGAATGGAGGAAAGAATCATGCCTGTAGGGATCGCGTTACTACTTGCTAAAAGGTCTATCGTGCACCCCATAGGGATAATTCAGGATGTGTTGGTAATGATGAACAAATTCACTTTACCAGTGGACTTCATTGTATTAGATATAGAGGAAAATAGCGAAGTTCCACTCATACTTGGGAGACCTTTCTTGTCAACAGGTGACACTATCATAGATGTCCAAAATAAAACAATTACATTTCAAATTAACAGTGAGCATGTTACATTTGATGTCAATTTTTCCATGAAACATCCTAGAGGTAGTGTGTCCTGTTTCTTTATCGATGAAATTGACGATTGTGTGCAAGAAGTCATTCTTGAGAATGCATTTTTAGGATCACAAAATATAGAAAAGGGCAAGAGAAATTGTGATGTGATTAACGATGAAGATTCATCCATTAGAAAGGAGATAGAGTAAAATGATAGAAAATCGCGTGGTTGCTTATATACCAAGAAGTTCAAGGTGTTAACTCCATTTTCTTGTGATTAATCTCATGTATGGAATTCTAGGATACGATGGAGAATGAGCCTCATGTTGGTCCCGTAGAGGTCTGAGACTCCAACGAGGGTTAACAAAGGAAATCACGATAAGAGGCGTTGAATATTGTTTGCTGAGATATTTTGTCATGCTTTAATAATCTTGCCATATCTCTCTCCATTTATCTTGGAATGGGTTGCTTCAAGTGGCATTGCAAAGCTACGATCCAGGGCTTCAACTATGATGCTTTTTATTTTCCCAGATTCGGCATGGATTGAGGTGAAAAAAGGTCAAGAAGTTGCCTGTTACGACATGCGATTGTCTCCACATCGTGACGTGGACGATGGGAAATTTTTAGATTTTTTTTATGTTTTATTATTTTTTTAGTATGTTTTTGTTTTGGGCTATTTCCTAAAGTGCTTCTTAGTTGTTAAGGCCAAAGTTTTGTGTAATCTTAAGCCCAATTTGCTAGGGTTTTAGAGCTTTCTTGTTTGTTAAGTTTAGGGTTTCATTGTAAGCCTATTTATAGGCCTTTTAAAATTGAATAATGGAGACTTTCGAGAATTGAATTTTGAGAAACACTGAGTTGTTTTGTTTTATATGAGTTTTTTTCCTGAGGAGGGATTTCACTAGGTTTTTACTATCATGTTAAACTTTTTTGAGGAGCAATTGTTTAATTGGTTAACAATGCCGATCTACTAAGATAGATCGCTAAATCTATTCATCACCAATCTTGAAGAGGTCCTGAGGGTCAAAATTCTGTGGGTAAACATCTAGTTTCATGAGGAGCGGGATTGGATTAGGCTATCAAAGTGGTATAAGATAATCGGGAAATTTCAAATCAGGTTTTCATTTCAATTCCTTGAAAATTGAGATTCCAAATTGTTTGATTTTCGCAAGAAATTGCATAAATTGATAATTTGTGTATTGTTTAAAACATATATGTGTTTTTTTTTGTTGGGTTTTGATTTTTGTTGAAAAAAGATACAAAAAAATTGTTCCTTTATTGATATATCTATCAAGTGGTGTTGAATTATATCAAGTGGTGTATTTATTGGTTTTATGATGTTGTCGTATTGCCAAAGATTTTATGAATTGTTAAAGAAGTATAAACCCATTTATGCATATAGTTGTAATGGATATAGTCGTGAGGAAATTGAAAAGGTTAATGCTGAATTAAGGTTGGAAAATTGAAAATAGAAGAAAATAGCATGGATCGAGATCTTTACCATGCTATATTTGCTTTGAGTGAGAAATTAGAACAGGTTACCCGATGTTTAGATAAGATTGAAAATTATAGAAGGCCAAGCCACACGAAGATTCCTACACCTACTCGTAGAGTTCGTGCTTTGAAGTGTTTGAGATGTTTTGCCAATGGTCATAGTACAATTCAATGTCCAAATTGGTATGCTACACCAATTGAACGTAAAATAGAAGAACCAAAAGTTGAAATTGTTATTACACTACCTATGCAATTTGTTGAAGAAATTGTTGGAGTTATTGAGTCCAAGGATGATGAAGTTTCTTTGACTCACCCATAGTGGAGGAGCCACACGATTTAAATTCTTTTATTGCTTTACATGATTGTAATGTTATTGATGATATTGTTGTGCCAATTGTTAAGCAAGAAAAAGAAGTAGTTGATGATTTCTATGGAAAAAGCCAATTTGTGCCTATTGATGAGCACATATAGAAAGATAGTAGTTACTTTGTTGTTGTTCCTTCTTTTGGTTGTAAGAATCTTGCAGGTTATCTCTTGATTGGCGATCATACAACAATGCAAGATTCGAGGACGAATCTTTTTGAGGTGGGAGGGAATGATAGCAAATCACGTGGTTGCTTATATATCAAGAAGTTCAAGGTGTTAAATCCACTTTCTTGTGATGAATCTCATATATGGATGCCTAGGATAGGATGGAGAATGAGCCTCATATTGGTCCCATGGAGGTCCAAAACTCCAAGGAGGGTTAACAAACGAAATCACGACAAGAGTCATCGAATATTATTTGCTGAGAGATTCCACCATGCTTTAGTAATCTGGCCATATCTCTCTCCCCATTTATCTCAGAATGGATTGATTCAAGTGGCATTGCAAAGTTAAGATTCAGGGTTTCAACTTTGATGTTTTACATTTTTCCAGATTTGGCGTAGATCGAGGTGACAAAGGGCTGGCAAGTCGTACGTTGGAATGTGTGATTGTCTCCACGTCGTGACGTGGACGACGAGAATTTTTTGGTTTTCGTTTTTTACATTTTTTATGTTTTTTCATGTGTTTTTGTTTTGGGCTATTTCCAAAAGTGTTCTTTAGTTGTTAAGGCCCAAGTTTTATGTAATCTTAGTTCAGTTTGTTAGGGTTTTAAAGCTTTCTTATTTATTAAGTTTAGGGTTTCATTGAAAGCCTATTTATAGGCTTTTTAACATTGAATAATGGAGACTTTTGATAATTGGATTTCGAGAAACACTTAGTTGTTTTAATGAGGAGGGATTTCACTTGCTTTTGACTATCGTGTTAAACGTTTTTGAGGAACAATTATTTAATTGGGAACAACACCGATCTACTGAGATAGATTGCTAAATCTATTTATCACCAATTTCGAAAAGGTCATGACCACCAGAATTATGTGGGTACAAATTTAGTTTCATGAGGAGCGAAATTGGATTGTGCTATCAGAAATGGTGAAAAATTATGCATATATGGAACATGATTATGAACTAACGATACAGGAAAATATACCCACTACGGTGAGGTTTGATGAGAAATTATGCAAGGAAGGAAAACTCCAACCATTAATTCGGGTCCCACCTATCTTGAAACTAAAACCACCACCACACCTCAAGTACACCTTCTAGGGTGACCATGACACTCTACCTGTGTTAATCTCTTTAACATTAGAAAAAAATCAAGAGGAGAAATTAGTAGAGACATTGAAAAGTACAAACAAGCTATTGGATGGTCGATTGCTGACATAAAAGGAATAAGCCCCACAATTTGCATGCCCAAGTGATGAGCGGAGCTATCGCGGGCTCTGCCAATTTTATCCAAATCTCTAAGAATGTAGTAGTGGTGATGGGATCATATCCACAGGGAGAGGGATGTGTCAGAATTTTGATCAGTGATAGAATGAAACAATAAAATGCTAGAACTATAACAAATGTATAGATCGAAGGTCTAACAGGAAATCAAATCAATAAGAAGGAATTGTGTTGTCTCGAGGGGTGCAATTAACATGGATCTCAGCTTATAATCCTTGACTTGTGCTTGCTCGTGTGAGGGGACTAGACTGTTAGTGTCCTGGACTTGATCAACCTGGTGGTTCTCACAACTCCATTTCACAATACTCGTTGGACTTCCCTTGGTAGGGCAAGTCCTTGGCATGAATTAAGACCCCAGATCACTACCTTACAAAACAATCCTAGTTCTATTCCCAGTTATCTCCCTTGGTAGGGCAGCTAAATGAGGCAAGCATTCAGACTATTCTATACAGATAAACTCAAGTCATTTTCATAGAATCGATTCTAATTGTCAGTGGGTACAGTACAAGTAAAATCGCAAAGGTAACTGATATTGAGACTCACAGGAGTTTGATTTTCAATTCAATTCATGTAGATCCAATTGCCTTTGGTAGATCCACACAGATCTCAGTGGGTACCGCAGACCAAATGTGGATTTAAAGGAATTTATGCAAACACATTGAGATAAAACATGTAAAGAACATCAATCAAGAATGAACATAGATAATTCTATTTAAAATGTCTCAAACAAGCTGGAGATCCATACAATTGACCCTCAAGAGAATACCTTAAATCTAGCCGATCATGGTGATCAGCTGATATCCCATAATTACAAAGAGTGAATTCTGTATGTTAGCTATGTTGTGCTGATTCCTCTCTGTAATCTTCACTTAGGGTTTTTCTCCATTTTTCTCTCTGATTTCTTTCTCCCGATCCGATCCTCCTTTCTTTGTACTCCTCTTTGCCTTTTATACTTTTCTCTTGATGACTTGGCTCCGTAAAATTCCCGAAAGTTTCCTTCCTTTGCGGGAAGGTCGCCAAGTCTCTGCAAAGATATCTATAGAGACTGAAGTGAGGTCACTTGGTCAGCACAAAACTTAACAACTAAGAATTTACAATGCAATTCTACAAACATTTGGTGCTCGTATGAATGATGGATCAAAGGATTGCTTGTGTGAGTTAAAGCTTGTGCGCGCTCGTTGCCATGTGTGCTTAGTGCGAGTGTGGAGGCCGAATTCAGTGTATGGAGTGAGTGCCGGTGTGCAACGTGTATGCATGAAAAATGTACAAAAAATGCATAAGTGTAATACATGAAAATGCGAGTAAGTGAATGTGGATGTGTGCATGTGTGTGCGCCAGCCGTGTGTATGTGTGTGTGTGGCGGGCGCCATAGGCCCCCACCGTGTGTGTGAGTGGCGGGTGCATTAGTGCACCCGCCATGTGTGTGTGTGATGTTTTGTGTGTGTGTGTGTGTATTAAATGTTTTGTGTGTGTTTGTGTTGTGTGTTAGGACTTTTATGTGATGCTTGATGCTTGGACTCCAAAATGGTTGAGTGTGTGCTTGACTCTCATTCAAGTGCAAATATATCACTTTTACAAGCTATTTTCTCAACACTTAACCAATTTACTCAATCTCTAGATTATAAGCATATATGCATACAAAACGTATATCAGGCATCATTTATCTTGTAATTTCATGCAAAAGACTAAGAAAGTAGAGCAATTAAGTCGGTACAAGTCCGACTTATCAACCCCCCACACTTAAATCTTTGCTAGTCCCGAAAAAAGTAAAACCAATCTCTATCCACTCCACATTCAACACTTACAACATCATCAACTATCCATTTTTCAAAACATTTCTCATGCAACAACATTTAATTGGGCAAGTTCACAGTTCATCTAATTTATACACATTGTCAAGTAAGGTACCATGAATAAAGACCAAACCGCCAGCGTGCAGTGTGTGCTAAGAGTTTTTCATGTTTCCTCACACTGTCTATGCAAAGTACTCAAGTAAACACTTAATCAAAAATTCTTGCACTACAATCCATTTTTCCACACACACGAACACTTAAACATTACAAAGCTTAACTGAGCTTAACATGCACATTGGTGCTGAATATTTTCTTTTGGAGTTCATGCCACACTTTTTGTGCTTGGTTGCCAGGGTTTTCTGGCTATTTTTTCCCTATATTCGCCACTGGCTTTTTCTTCTCATTTGCATCATTTCTCAATTATTTCGTGTTCGTGTGTGTCTTCAATAGACTATATACTCAAAATGCAAGAATTAGTGTTTACGAGTAGAGAGCACATACAAGTAAAGAAGCATAAGCCCTCTCCTATGTTAGATATAGTGCTGGCGTTTCTATCTTACCTTAACATCGCATTTTACCCAGCAATTCGTATGCATCAAATGGATACTGTGAAAGTTAAAAATTTTTCATACACCACAGTTGGGTAACAATTTATAGACTTGCTGATGAGATTGGGAGTGCGAGTGCATTGGATGTGCAAGTGTGTTCGATGGATAGTGGCAACAATTGCACAACACAACAACAAACACTTACATTTATCGCAACTAAAAATTTAAACACACTACAAAGTCAGTGCTAGTCACTGCCTTGTTTTTCTTTCCACACAACAACACAAGAAAAATAAGAAAACTACACCACCTAAATGCTACTAATATAATAAACACCACCTCCGTTCCCCACAACACATAGCACACATAGAATAAAAATTTTAAAGCAAAGGCACTAAGCCTTACAAATACACAGCATAACTTCAAGGCAAGGTAAGAGCAATACACACAAGCATCATCACATTCCAATAGCCCCATAGCATAAATCTCTCCCCCCCCACACGTAAATTGCGCAATGGTCCCCATTGTGGAAGAAAGGAAAGAGTCTACCCAGTTTATGCGTCACGCCGGAGCCTTTCTCTATGCTCAGTTTCAAAATAGCTCTGCCATTGTGGTCTGCCCATGGTTCCTAAAGATTGTCAAGAGTCCTCCGTGGGAGACACTTGAATTCCCTGCTTTTATGCCATTTGTACCAATAAGAGAGTGAAGAACATAGGTGTGTAGTCGGATTCTTGTGCTTGTCGGATGTATCTCATGAGTACCTTCCCCACATCGATTGTCATTCTGTGCTTGATGGCATAGATTAGGAGTATCCTTTCTCATGTCGCTCTGATGTTGTGGTTGGTGGGCATAAGCCTTGAATTTATGAAAAGCAACCACATTCAGGCATCGGCAGTTAAATCCTCTGTTTTCACAAAAACTGCTTCAGATCGTGCATTCCGGACCCACGAAGCTCCAGGTAGCCCAACTAACTCGATTAAATGGTCGATATTTCCGGCTTCCACCAACTGTTCAAACTCCCTCTCTAGATAGTCAGGTAGTTAGAAGTGTTGATTGATGGTGTGACTTGTCACCTTGAGATACGTCCCCGTCAGGTAAACTCCATAGTGGTCGATCCAATTTGCGTCACTTGTATTGGCGTTGGCGTAATATTCTCTGGCTAACTCCACATTGGACATGGCTGGAGTGAATGTGAGAGGCTCCCACTTGTAGAAACGAATCGCCTCTTCAAATGTGTATGCCGGTGCATCAAAATTTCTTTTTACCAGGAAATGTCTATAGATGAATCTATCAAATTATCTCTCTGCCCTGTCATTCACAAACCTTGGAGGTGTGTCTGGGGTGTACTCCTCATCGTCTGAATTGGAAGAATTTGAGCTGCTTAGAACTCCTCAGAGGTACGTCTTATAGTCATCATCGATATGCGCCATGTATCTGAACTGGAGAATGTTGTGAATGCAGTGTGGAGTTATGCTTGATGTGAAGAATTTGGACTTCCTTCTTGGAGATTCTCACTCGACCGAGGCCACACATTCAAACTTGGGATGCATGTTATCATGCAAAATGAGTGATATTTATAAGAATTTTCCATGCATGATTTGGCTACCTTGGAGCTAGAAGACAAGCCATGTGATTTGGCTAAGAGACAAAGTGCAAAATAACAACACGCATGCAAACAAAGTGGTGTGCAGCTTATCCTGATCTGATGCAGCGATAGGTCACACTTGAAATAATTTGACTAAGTGACAATTCTCTGCGGGTCTCATTTGCATGCATTTGGCTTGTCACTTAGAACTCGGTTATGCACTTGTGCTGTTTAGTCATTTCTGCTCCAGGAATTGTGTGTGCCTTACCTATCGGTACGGATAAAGCTCCAAAAAAAATGGTTGTGCAGAAGAATCAAATATTCGGAATATGTACTTGGTGTAATGACTCCAAATCTATTGTTGTCTGTGTTAGTGCAGAGATGATTCTTAGCGTGTATACCTTTTTTTGCCCGTGACTCCCTGATACACTTACTACGATCTTGGGCTATCTTGTGCTCCATGTGTGCGCATCTTACCTCTAGTTGTTGACGCTTCCGCATTGTTTATATCACTCTTTTTACGCTTGAGAAGACACAGAGAGGTAACGTTCAATTGATTATTCAAAACGTAACTATAAACAGAAAGACATATGAGATATAGACAGAAGAAATTAAATGATTGGGTTGCCTCCCAATACAGCGCTTGGTTTATTGTCCTCAGCCAGAAATGGAAGAGTTTCTATCAAGAGGAGGGACTGTTAAGGAACTGGGCTTGTCCCTTGTCTTCTATGGATGATTTGAAGATTTTCACTCTGTGCCCATTGACTTTCCAACTCGCTCCAGACACCCTATTTTGCACTTCGAGAGTTCCATAAGGGAAGATCTTAGTGATGACGAAAGGTCTAACCCATCTGGACTTCAGCTTGCCAGGAAAAAGTCTCAGCCTGGAATCATATACAAGCACTTGTTGTTCCACTTCGAACTCCTTTACCTTGATCTTGGCATCATGCCACCTTTTTGTTCTCTCCTTATAGAGATTTGCACTGATATACGAATTCCATCTGAACTCATCCAGTTCATTTAGCACCATCATTCTAGGTCCATTTTTAACTTCTGTACTGCCCAATAAGCCTTATGCTCCAACTCAACTGGAAGATGACATTCTTTCCCAAATACAAGCCTAAATGGTAAAGCTCCAATTGGAGTTTTATAGGCTGTCCTGTAAGCCCAAAGTGCATCATCTAATTTGAGTGCCCAATCTTTTCTTCCAGGGTTTACTATCTTTTCCAGTATCTTCTTGATTTCTCGGTTGGAAACTTCAGCCTGCCCATTTGCTTGGGAGTGGTATGCTGTAGAAACTTTGTGTTACACCCCATACTTGGCTAAGAGGGTGTTGAAAATCTTATTGCAAAAATAACTACCCCCATCACTGATGATAGCTCTCGGAGTTCCAAACCTATTAAAGATATTTTTCTTGACAAATCTCAGTACACTCCTACTATCATTATGAGGCATAGCTGCAGCCTCTACCCACTTAAACACATAATCAACAGCAACCAGTATGTATTCATTCCCACAATATCGTGGGAAAGGTCCCATAAAGTCCAAACCCCAGACATCACATAAGTCCACTTCCAACACATTGTTGCGAGGCATCTCATCTCTACTGGATATATTTCCCATGCGTTGGCATATGTCACACTGCCTTACCCAAAGCTTTGTATCCTTAAATATGTGTGGCCAATAGAATCCAGTTTGCAAGATCTTATACCCAGTTCTTGTTCCTCCAAAGTGCCCTCCAAAAGGTGACTCATGACAGGCACTCAGGATTTCCTCATTTTCTTCATCTGGTATACACCTCTTGATAATCTGGTCACTACACCTCTTATATAGACATCCACTATCCCAGAAATAATGTTGAGCATCAACGTTTGAGCCTTTTCTTTTGGTCATTAGAGAAGTGTTGTGGTAGCTATCCCGCTACTACATAATTAGCGATATCAGAGTACCAGGGCAATTCACGAGTTTGGAGTTTGAAAATTTGTTCATCAGGGAAACTCTCTTTGATCCATAGTTGTAACTATTCCTCACTTAGTGCCCCCAGCTCAAGCCTTGATAAGTGGCCCGCCACCAGATTTTCACAACCTTTTCTATCCTTGATCTCAACATCAAATTCTTGTAGTAAGAGTACCCACCGGATGAGTCTTGGTTTTGCTTACTTCTTTGCCATGAGGTATTTAAGAGCTGCGTGATCAGTATGAACTATTATCTTGGTTCCCAAGAGATATGCCCTAAACTTGTCAAAGGCAAAGACAACAGCTAACATCTCTTTCTTCGTCGTGGTATAATTCAACTGTGCTCCACTCAATAGCTTGCTAGCATAATAGATTGCATGGAAAATTTTACCCTTTTTCTGTCCTAGCACAGCTCCCACCGTGAAGTCACTTGTGTCACACATGATTTCAAAGGGCTCTCCCCACACTGGTGTGACTATCACGGGTGCCTCTACGAGCTTTGTTCTCAAAATTTCAAATTCTTCCTTGCACTTCTCATCGAAGACAAAAGGGGTATCTTTCTCCAGTAATGAACACAGTGGCTTGGCTATTTTTGAAAAATTCTTCATGAACCGTCTGTAGAAGCCCGCATGACCCATAAAACTCCTTACCCCTCTTACATTGGTGGGAACAGGCAACTTAGCTATCACCTCCACTTTTGCCTTGTCCACTTCTAAGCCATCCTTTGAAATCTTGTGCCCAAGTACAATACCTTCGTTAACCATGAACAGGCATTTCTCCCAGTTCAAGACCAAATTGGTCTCTACGCACCTTTTCAGCACAAGTGATAAATTCTCCAAGAAACCTTCAAAAGTCATACCGAAAATGGAGAAGTCATCCATAAAGATTTCAATGATGTTTTCCACCATATCCTGGAAGATCGCTGTCATACAACGTTGGAAGGTGGCAGGGGCATTACAGAGGCCGAAAGGCATTCTCTTGAAGGCGTAGGTCCCGAAGGGGCACGTGAAAGTGGTCTTCTCTTGGTTTTTCGAATCAATGCCAATCTGATTATATCCAGAGTATTCGTCGAGGAAGCAATAGAAGAGAAACCCTGATATCCTATCCAATAGTTGTTCAAGAAACGGTAGTCCTTCCTGGTGGCCTTGTTCAATTTCCTGTAATCCATGCACACCCTCTAAGCATTAATGATCTTGGTAGTAAGCATCTCATTTGCTTCATTGGTTACGACAGTCACTCCCCCTTTTTTCGGTACACATTGTACTGGGCTAACCCACTCATTGTCGGAGATAGGGAAGATCATCCCAAAATCGAGCAGCTTGATCACCTCCTTTTTGACCACTTCCATCATCTGTGGGTTTAGCCTCTTTTGTCTCTCCCGGGTAGGAACGGCCCCTTCTTCTAATAATATCTTGTGCATGCAAACACTGGGGCTAATCCCTTTAATGTCAGCTATTGTCTATACGATTGCCTCTTAATAACTTCTCAATACCTCTAGCAGTTTCTCTTCTTGCGCCACCTCCAATTTAGACGATATAACCACTGGCAAAGACTGACCTTCTCCCAAAAATGCATACTTCAAGTATGGAGGCAAAGGCTTCATCTCTAATTTTGGCGGCTTCAAAATTGAAGGCATGAGCTTTTCATTCCTGCACTCAACATTTTCAAGCCTCACCTCAGTGGGCACAACTTTCGCATGTTCATTAGTATCAACAATAGCATTTGACAATTTTTCACACAATTCAACATTTTCATCATTTTTGTCAATTTCAATCTCCAACTTCATTTTTGCATTAGGCTCATTTATCTCACAATTTTCAAGCATATTATTCATTTCACTCATCTTCAGATCATTTTCACAATTTTTATCAGATTCACAATCATCATTCATTTTTTTGACAGAGGCATTTATCACAATTTGTTCGACCACACTTTTCACTTCATGCACAATGTCACTCTCTTCAACAGTTAACACATTCTCAAATTCTTCATACATATCATCCTCACAAGATTCATGTAATGCAACAGGGAATTTACATGTATGTTCTGATCCAAGTGATTGGAGGTTACCTTCCACAAGATTTGCCAAATAGCATTGCTCTATGGACTGGGGGTGTTTCATTGAATAGTCGACATTGAACACCACTTCTTCACCATTGACCCTAAACGTGATGGTTTTCCCTTTCACTCCGATAAGTGCATCCCCAGTAGCCAGGAATGGTCTACCAAAATTAAGTGGGACTTCCGGATCTTCCTCCATATCCAAGACTATGAAATCTACCGGAAGCACAAATTTGTCTACTAAGACCAAGACATCTTCCACCATTCCAGTTGGTTGCACAAGAGATCTGTCTGCCAATTGGAGCAAGACAGCCACAGGCTTGATTCTCTCTCCCAGTCCTATACTCTCAGCAATGGACAGTGGCATGAGATTTATTCCTGCCCCAAGGTCACACAATGCTTTGTTGAAGAATCTCCCTCCAATTGTGCAAGGTACTGTGCAACTCCTAGGGTCTTTTAGCGTTGAAGGTAATTCATTGTTCATCCAAGCCTGACTTTCCTTTGTAAGCGGTATTGGCGCCTCACACTGCAGAATTTGCTCTTTGTTCGCGATCAAATCTTTCAGAAACTTTGCATATCGAGGCACAGCCGTGACAAGATCCAGAAGAAGAACATTCACATTAACATTTTTAACCATGTCCAAGAATCTTGTAAATTGGGCTCCCTTCTTAGCTTGAGGTGGAGCTCTCTGGTGGAAAGGCGGGAGTGGTGCATACTCTGGATAATTATAGAGGCTTTGAGGTCCCCTCTTTTTCTTAGGCTTCTGTGCCTTCACATCTCCTTTCTTGTCCTCCTGGATTTCCTCTTCTACAAGAATAGCCTCTTCCATGACTTCTTCCACAGAAGCTTCTTCTTCATCTTTCTTCTTGCTCCCACTAAGCTCTTTACCACACCTCAATGTTATGGCATTGCACACTTCCTTCCCTTTTGGGTTCGGCTCAGTGTCACTAGGAAGGGTGCCCTGAGGCCTTTGGTGGCTTACCTTGGCTAATTGGCCCATCTGCATGTCTATGTTCTTAATGGAGGCTTCCACATTTTTCACCAGTGTTTCTAGTGTTGAAGTTCTCTTGTCATACATGTCCATCCTTTCCAAAATCGTCTGAAGCAATTCTTCTGTGGTTTTTCCTGGTTCTCTTTTACTTGACTCTCCACCTTGGTAGTACTGTCTCTGTTGATTGTCTTGACCCCATGTTCCTTGACCAGTCTAATTTCTATACCCTCCGTATTGTTGCCGGTTATTGTAGTTGTTCACATAGTAAACTGACTCTTGGGTTAGCTCACACTCATCAGTATGATGCTCTCCTTTGCATAACCCACACATCAATACTGGGGTAGTCTTGGCTGCCTTAAGGGTTTGGACTTATCTAGTCAATGCTTCGATTTTAGCCTCTAAGGAGGTCTCTTCATCCAAATCCAACACTCCTCTCTGTTTCCTCACAGGGATTTTCCTGGCTTCTGGGAACAAGTACTCATCATCAGCAATTGATTCGAACAGCTCTCTCATCTCTGGCACGCTTTTGTCTTTCAGAGTCCCGTTGGCACAAGCCTTTACCATCAATGAAGACTCTGGAGATAAACCTTTAAAGAAAGTGTTCAACTCTCTCACTTCCCCAAGATCATTGTTCGGGCACTGTCTGAGTAAGTCGTTAAACCTGTCCCATGCTTCTTTGAATTTTCACCGTCCTGTTGCTGGAAGCTTTGGATCTCCAATATTATCCTTTCCAGTTTAGACGGAGGGAAATACTTAGCCAGAAATTTCCTTCTAACTCCTCAAAAGTAGCTATGGACGGCCCTCCTATCGAATTGAACCAATGCTTTGCTTTTCCCTTGAGAGAGAGTGGAAACAAGACCCTTCTCACGTCATCAGGTGTAACTCTTTGCAGTTTGAAAGTATTGCACAATCCAAAAAACCAGTCCAAGTGTTCGTTCGGGTCGTCATTGCTCATACCTTGGAAAATCTGGCCTTGAGTTATCATTGACACTATTTGGGTCGGTATCTGGTAGTTTTCCATATCTATCCCCTGTCTATTGTTCCTCCTTTCAAAATTCACTACAAAGTGATCCACAAAACGTTGGGGTTGGGGTCTGGGCCTCTCCTTATTTTGTTCAGCCAACTCTAAAGCTCTCCTCCTCTGTCTCAGAGTTCTTTGCAATTCCAGATCAAGTTCAAACTCCGGCCCTCTCCACGAAGTCGTGCCCCTATTTGCATAAACTGAGATTTCTACAAAGATCAAAACAACACTAGCACAAGAAATCAATAGAGCAAAAAACCAAAACAAACGAAATAAATCACAATGATTTCAACAAAAAGCACAAATTGGAAACTCACAAATTAACGATTTCAAAGATAAGTAAAGAAACAAATAAAACAGAAACTATCACAAAACAACTCTCTGATGTTCTGCCTCTCTCTGGAAGCGACGCCAAAAATTGATGAGCGGAGCTGTCGCGGGCTCCGCTAATTTTACCCGAACTTCTAAGAATGTAGTAGTGGTGATGGGATCGTATCCACAGGGAGAGGGATGTGTCACAGTTTTGATCAGTGATAGAATGAAACAATAAAATGCTAGAACTATAACAAATGTATAGATCGAAGGTCTAACAGGAAATCAAATCAATGAGAAGGAATTGTGATGTCTCGAGGGGTGCAATTAACATGGATCTCAGCTTATAATCCTTGACTTGTGCATGCTTGTGTGAGGGGACTAGACTGCTAGTGTCCTGGACTTGATCAACCTAGTGGTTCTCACAAATCCATTTCACAATACTCCTTGGACTTCCATTGGTATGGCAAGTCCTTGGCACGAATTAAGACCCCAGATCCCTACCTTACAAAACAATCATGTTCTATTCCCAGTTATCTCCCTTGGTAGGGCAGCTAAATGAGGCAAGCATTCAGACTATTCTATACAGATAAACTCAAGTCATTTTCATAGAATCGATTCTAATTGTCTGTGGGTACCGCACAAGTAAAATCACAAAGGTAACTGATCTTGAGACTCACAGGAGTTTGATTTTCATTTCAATTCATGTAGATCCAATTGTCTTTGGTAGATCCACACAGATATCAGTGGGTACCGCAGACCAAATGTGAATTTAAAGGAATTTATGCAAACACATTGAGATAAAACACGTAAAGAACATCAATGAAGAATGAACACAGATAATTCTATTTCAAATGCCTCAAAAAAGCTGGAGATCCATACAATTGACCCTCAAGACAACACCCTAAATCTAGCCGATCATGGTGATCGGCTGATATCCCATAATTACAAAGAGTGAATTATGTATGTAAGCTATGTTGTGCTGATTCCTCTCTGTAATCTTCACTTAGGGTTTTCTCCCTTTTTCTCTCTGATTTCTTTCTCCCTATTCGATCATCTTTTCTTTGTACTCCTCTCTGCCTTTTATACTTTTCTCTTGATGACTTGGCTCCGAAAAATTTTAGAAAGTTTCCTTCCTTTGCTGGGAGGTCGCCACGTGTCTGCAAAGATATCGATAGAGACTGAAGTAAGGTCATGTGGTCAGCACAAAACTTAACAACTAAGAATTCACAATGCAATTCCATAAACATTTGATGTTCGTATGAATGATGGATCAAAGGATTGCTTGTGTGAGTTAAAGCTTATGCGCGCTCGTTGCCATGTGTGCTTAGTGCGAGTGTGGAAGCCGAATTCAGTGTATGGAGTGAGTGCCGGTGTGCAATGTGTATGCATGAAAAATGTACAAAAAATGAATAAGTGTAATACATGAAAATGCAAGTGAGTGAATTTGGATGTGTGTATGTGTGTGTGGCGGGCGCCATAGGCACCCGCCGTGTGTGTGTGAGTGGCGAGTGCACATGTGTGTGTGTGATGCATGTTTTGTGTGTGTGTGTTACATGTTTTGTGTGTGTTTGTGTTGTGTGTTAGGACTTTTATGTGATGCTTGATGCTTGGACTCCAAAATGGTTGAGTGTGTGCTTGACTCTCATTCAAGTGCAAATATAACACTTTTACAAGCTATTTTCTCAACACTTCACCAATCTACTTAATCTCCAGATTATAAGCATATATGCATACAAAACGTATATCATGCATCATTCATCTTGTAATTTCATGAAAAAGACTAAGAAAGTAGAGCAATTAAGTCGGTACAAGACCGACTTATCACCAAGATACTGCTGGAAGAGGGAGAAAAGCAAGGAAGGGATAAGTAGAGAAGACAGAACGGAATAATACAAGAAATGGTAAAGAAAGTCGTAATTAAACTGCTGGATTTTGGAATTGTCTTTGCCATTTCGGACAGTGAATTAATTAGCCGCATGCAGTGTGTGCCCAATAAAGGGGGAGTAATTGTGGTAAAAGAAGACAACGATAAAATCTTTGCAGCAAGAATTGTGAATGCATGACGAGTATGTATAGACTATCGTAAGTTGAATAAGGCCACTCATAAGGATCACTTCCCACTTCCATTGTTAAATCAACTTCTAGATCGAATTGCCGGTGACTTGTTTTCTTGCTTCCTAGATGGGTATTCTGGATACAATCAAATCATGATTGATCCAAAACATCAAGAGAAGGCCACATTCACCTGTCCGTTGGGGACATTTGCATTCTGGAGGATGCCCTTTGGTTTATATAATGCTCTAGCTAGCTTCCAAAGGTGTATGACTACAATCTTCCACGATATGGTAGAAAACATCATTGAGATCTTCATGGATAATTTCTCAATTTTTGGGATGTCTTTTGAGCTCTACCTGGGGAACTTGGATGAAGTACTACAACGGTGTGTGGAAACATAAGAAACTTCTTGGGGCATACTGGATTTTACAGGAGATTCATCAAGGATTTTTCCAAGATAGCAAAGCCTTTATATAGCTTTTTTTTAAACAATCCTTATATACATAATGGACAAAATACAATGCTGGGTATACCCAAAACGCATTGTTACAAAGGTTAAAACAGTAAATATGGAGTACTACTCCATTACATGATTACGTGATATTAAAGTAAATGAAAAAGATTGGACTAAGAAAATTTTACTCTAGTACATACTAGAGTATGGTTGTCGAGGTCCCAATCAAAATGTTCCCCATCAGAGAAGAATGGCGGAGACAAACCCTAAACAAGTGCTGAATTTAGAAACCATGAACGCTGTGGTGTGTTCAGAGGTAGGGGAAACATCGATAGTGCACAGAGCTAACTCATCATCGAACTTAGCCAAACTCCAAAACATCCCGAGAGAGTCAGAATTCGAGGAGGATGGGGATGAACATTGGACGGAGAACAGCTACGAAGATGATTCCGAAGATGAACTAGGGAAGTTCGTTCAAAAAATGGAAAAAGACCGAAAACCTACAAAGCAAACGCAAAACTTAAAGGCCCTCATCAGTCCCAAAGCTAGTGACTTCTACGGTAGAAAGCTCAGGGAGCGTAATCCCTTCATTTGCTACTCTAAAAAGAAAAGATGATACACCAGGTAAGTGAAGTCCGCAATTGAAAGGCCCCTGATTACCGAAGTTAAGCTCAGTTTGGTCGTATGTGTGATAACAGTGCATTTATTTTGGAATTTTGACACTGGATGAATTTTGCTATGCTTGTTGATTGCTCTTGATACACTTGGTTTTCAACTGCTGCTGTTGTATTGTTTCTGCTGCTTGGTTAGTGGGTCCCACATGTCCAAGAACTTATTGGTATTAGTTTTTTTGATATGGCTGTTATACTTTATAATGTTTAATGTGGGTTATTTGTTGAGTGGAGGAGCATATACAGGGTTGAGATAAGGATGACTAATGGTACATTGGCTTATGAGATTATAGTGCTTACTGGTAGAATGTTCATTCTGTTTTTGTATCTCATCATTTTGTGGCCTTGAAGATCTCACACCAAATGGTTTGGTGAGAACAGGTAGACGGCAGAATTTACTGTTAGCTATCCATATGTTGCCTTCGTTTAATTCAAATACTCTTCTTTTGTAAATGGTAGAGAGAGCTTAGTTGTGGAAAATAGAAAGCAATACTCTAGGTGTCCTAGAGTACAGTATTTCTTCTTTCATGTATTCATTAGAATCATAAACTTTGTAATGGAGTCGTACTCCACATTTACTGATTTTTTTATGTAACGATGTTGTTGGGTATGTCCGGCATCATCTTTTGTCCATTATGTATATACAACCGGTTTTAAAAAAAATGTAGTTACTTCCTGCATACTGAGTTTTTCTTTGTGTAGAACAGAACACTACTAGCCAGCCATCCTAATCTTCATGAATAATGTGAGCTTCCACAACATTTTCACCCAGATTTTAGTGTACTGGCTCAACACAATGTTAACCACAGCCATGGGCAAACAAACAGCCTGATTAAAGCCTGTACAATCTGTATATGTCCCTGTTTAAAGCCTTAACATCTTTGACAACAACACTTGCTTTTATACTCAAAGCAAATGACTAAGCCTCTTTAATTGTGTTATAAATCACAACAATGTCTGGCCAGGACAGTAGTGTAACATTCCATCATCAATCCAAGAAGTACATGCCGACAATCCAACGCATAGTAGTTAAGATAGAAGTAATTGACAGAAAAACACGATTCATCCACATCATCAGCCGCATGAACAGCAAGTACAAGAAAATACTTTGAGCACATGAAGATCATACATTAAGCAAAAAGCACATTACACCAGAATATGTGTACAGAATTCAGATTGCATCATTATCCCAGCAAGGCAGCAAGCCACAATCTCATCAAAAAAGTAGAAGGCTAAAACCATTCCAACAGCCTTCAATTTGCCATAGTCAAATGTTATCAATCAGGGCAGGTGTCCAAACCTCTTTCAATGACAGTTTAAGCCATTAAACATGCAACAATGTCAATCAATGTCTAACAGATTACCATTCCAACGAATGAGTCGTCTAAATTCCAAATGCAAACATTGCTAGATCAAGAAGCATATAGACATGAATCTTACAAATCATCCAGCCACTTGAACAAATTATAAGTGCAGAGTTCAGTTTCAGCTCTGGTAAACAAACCAGACACAAGAAGAAAGGCTAATTCCAAAGAATGCTGAATATTAAACACGAAATTAACCTTCCATTCTCCTAAGCATGGTTCAATCCAAAATAGTCACACAGCTCCAGATTTAGCCCAAAAATAGTAATTGGAAGTGCAGAAATAAATCCACACTAAATATATACAAACCAACAGAGAAATATAGCAAAATTTTGAAAGTATCTCAGATTCAAAATTCAAATGAGTTAAAGAGATTTCCTCAGATGGGACAAGTCGGGCTGCTTTGGTTTGTACATTGTTCATCGGTAGCTCCCGTCAGGTCCTTGGTCGTAGTAGGTGGTTGCCGGAGCTCGCCAGTCGGGTCTCCATAGGAATGGGCAGATTTTCTCGCTACTAAGTCATCCGTTCTGACCAGATCGACTCCCTCTTGTGGATATCCTAGCTAATGTCCATTTTGTATCGAAGATTTGAGCTGAATATCGAGGTTTTTGAGCTGAATGTTGAGGCTGAATGTCACTTCCAGATTCGTTCGGAGGGAAGCATCCTCAGGTCTGCGATGGTATGGCCATCTTCCCCAACTCCTTAGAGTGGAGTTCTTCTGCCGTTGACGCATCCCTCAAATTTCTTCAAGTTTGCATCACCTCAGTCTATGGCTAGAGCTCACTGTAGCTGTAGATTCCAGCAACGTTCCAGCTGAAGATGGAGTTTAGAATCAGTAAAACTTAACTATAACAGCTAAGATCTATCTATAACTAGAGACGAAGTGTTTGGATCGGGCCTTTCAGCTGAGAAGTTGAAAGGCCTGATGAAGTTTTCTTATTAGTAGAGAGAAGTCAGAGAAAATCTCCTAGAGAGTGAATTCTAAGCCTTTATATAGCTTACTAGAGAAAGATGTCCCATTTGAGTTCAATGTTGAATGCACCCAAGCCTTTGAGACCCTTAAAAAAACCTCGTGGAGGCACCTATCATAGTCTCACAAAATTGGAATGAACCCTTTCAATAAATGTGTGATGCTAGTGACTATGCGGTAGGGGGCAGTGTTGGTGCAAAGAAGAAACAAGGTGTTCCATACCATCTATTATGCAAGCAAAACAATGAATAAAGCTCAGGGAATTACATGACCATCGAGAAGGAAATGCTAGCAGTGATTTTTGCTTTTGAGAAATTCCAATCCTACCTATTAGGGTCTAAAGTGATCGTGTACACAGATTATATCGCTCTCAAGTACTTGATGTTGCTTGGTACATGGACATAGCCGACTTTGTGGTTGCAAGAAACATTCCCCTAAATCTAACTTTTTAACAACGAAAAAGGCTAGAGCATGATGCAGGTTAGAACCTTTGGTAAGAGCCTTGTTTATTCAAGAGTGCAGTGACAAAGTCATAAGAAAATATGTGCCTGAAGAAGAACAACTTGGGATATTGAGTGAGTGCCATGAATCCCCCTATCGATGCCACTTTTGAGGAAAAATGACAGTTTTCAAGGTACTTCAACTAGGATTCTTTTGGCCCTCTCTTTTTAAGGATGCCCACATACATGCAAAAGAATGCTAGAGATGCCAAAATATTGGAAACATCTCTTGGAGAAATGAAATGCCCCTGAATAGCATGTAAGAAGTAGAGATTTGTTACGTATGGGGTTTGGACTTCATGGGGCCATTTCTATCATTCTATGGAAATGCATACATCTTGTTAGCAGTGGATTATGTGTCTAAATGGGTAGAAGCTTTGGCATTGCCAAACATTAATGACAAAAGTGTGATTAAAGTTTTAAGGAAGAATATATTCACACGCTTTGGCACTCCCAGAGCCATAATGAGTGATGGTGGAACTTATTTTTGTAACAAAACATTTGAAGCTTTTTTGAGGAAATATGGAGTAAGGCACAAGGTTTCCACAACTTATCACCCACAAACCAATGGTCAAGTTGAAATTTGAAACAAGAAAATCAAAACGATCTCGAAAAAGATGGTCAGAACTATAAGGAAGGATTGGGTAGCAAAGCTAGACAAAACATTATGTGTAACGCCCCGCCTTATCCTTTAACGGTATCTTGACGGAAGCGTTAGATTACAAATAATAATAATATTTCCAGTTATGCATAATCACAACTCAACCTATATATATCACTCTAATTCAACAGTGACTTGTTTATTACATCCCAAAAGATAATCACGATATTCAATGTTTAAAACTTAAGATCAACAACAGTAACCATAACCTGGCAAACCACAAACTATCCAAGCTATCCATATATATTACATTCCAAAAGGAACACACTTCTAAAATATTAAAGTAGCCTAACATAACAAAAGACTAATTTCAACGACGTTTTGTACCTTAACCTTCTTATCTCTAAACGCACAAAGCGCCACTAATCTTCAAATCCAAACCAACTCCTAGTCCGTCCCGAACTGCTCTGAAAAATTCATTTAGAAAAGGGGGTGAGCTCAAAATAGCTCAATGAGGGGGCAAAGAACAATTTTGAGAAAAATGTAATTTTAAAGACAAGTACAATTTCCATAAATACATTTCTTTTCAAGCCCAAATAATCACGTTCCACAACATGTTACCGCACATATCATATATCATTTTCACATATCGATGTCACATGTCATTTGCACAAATATGTATACCTGTCGATCGGTTCTACCGACCTTTACCAACCTTATCTCCCCGAAAATTTTGTTGACACGTGCATGACTTGTGAAGCTACCTTATCCTTCCTTGTGGTCAGTAACCACTACGGCCCAGCAGGCCTAACATGGCATCCGGATTTGCCATTCCGACTCCCGTTGACAGGATTAAAAACTCCTTAATCGTGTGACGGGGCTCACCGGTGGGGTCTTGGCGTAATCGTCGGCCCGATGCCGTCTCGATCACCGTCCAATCCAACACCTACTAGGGCCAACAATATTCAAATATAATGCACAAATAGTATTTTATGCATAATTCGTGCAAAACAATCACCTTTGCATGGAACTTTTTTTTTTTTTACCAAAACGCATCGTTACAAAAGGAGAGCAAGAGCTATGGAGTACTACTCCAATACATGATTTTATGATTAAATGAATAAGCTGGAATAAAGAAAGTTTCTACTCTAGAGACCTAGAGTATCGCTTTCTGTTTCCAATCCAAACCTATGCACCTTTGCATGGAACTTTGATTAATATATATGTACCGTGCCCATTTTCTCTTCCAACCTGTCTATTCAGGTCCATGAATATAGTAAGAGATATGCCCACAACCTCATGATGATTGGACTCATGGAATATCACCACTGAATCCTCACACTAATTCAAGCTATATCATTGTTTTATATGATATCACTATTTGCCAAGATTCATGGAAGTAATGCAAGGGATAGTCTAGTGCACAGCTCCTTGGAATATAAGTTAAATGCACCAGACAAAGATAACATATACCAACTAATCATCAATCAATTCTTTTAGAATCACTTAATTTTAAAAAAAACAAACCATCAGTCAATCCCCTTTTTTTTGTTTTAACCAAGAAGTTGTTGTTTTGTCTTTAATCAACATGAAATAACGATTTCAAAATTCCAGTGGCTCTTGATCAATATTCCTTCCATTTTTTTTTTATTCTAAACGCCACAAACTTCCTTTTATCAACATAAAATATTGAGTTCACAATTCCATGGCTCTTGATCATTATTCCTTCCCTTTTTTTTTGATTCTAAACGTCCCAAATTTTCCACATGATAATTTTAATATAGTTAGTCATCTACAAAATTCCAGTTGATCAGATTTACAGAAGGATAACAACAAGGAGCCTGTTTATGCTCCAGATGAGTATACTATGCCTGAAGTCCAAAAGAAAACATAAAACTTTATATTAACATAGTACTCTTCATCGTTTGATTTAGGTTCTATGGTTAGGAAACAAAAATTTTAATGTAATAGCCAAAAGAGGCTATTACTTCAGCTGGACTATTTCATAGTTCAAAGACAGAGAAGAAAGCAACTGCTAGAAACCATTGGACAATTTACCAAGCAGATGACATACAACCAAAGCACGAAGGTTTTAAGATACTAAATCCATAGAACTAAAACACATCTAAACTCAAAGATCATCAGGTGGTTCAAAGAAAAATAATTATGTTTCCATAGCAGCACTCCATAACCATCAAATATATGCACATAGTTTACAATTATACTCAACCTAAAGTGTTCATCCAGAAACTTTCAACAAACTGCTTCTTCTTTTTTTTTCCGGAATATTTCACACAGATGAGATACTTTTAAAAACGAAAAGAAACTAAAATCCTTACAAGTTCAACCCAAACTATTGAGAAGTGTTTCACGTCTTTTTTTTTCTCACAAACCAAGTACTGTACCAAAATAGAAGAGCAACTAAAACCTTTTAATTTCACTCACCAATTTCCACCGGAATTTCCTTTGACTTGGGTCTCCTATACTGAGCTCTACTTCCGTCTGTGCTTTCTTCTCTCTTTTTTTTACACGATTTCCTTGAGTAGCTTATACCCTAAACCAAGCTGATGTATATCCTTTAATTGTTTAAATTGAGATGTTGTCCCTAGGGTTCAGAGGCTTCAAGTAAAGTCACCAAATTTTAGAGGTTTGCACTAACGACTGAAACTATTTGGTATTGACTTAAAAATAGATAACTAATAATTAACACATGATTTTAACTTAATAATCTTAAATCGTAAATATATATATATATATATATTTTTATCCATTGGTAAGTCGAGGTAAAAGTCGTTTCTAAACCAAGCACCAAACCAAATCTTTTATAACATAAAATAACATTTAACGTTTTAAACCATCATGTACGATAAATATATTTATATAATGCTATGGGGTTTCACACCCTTCTCCCCTTAAAGAAATTTTGTCCTCAAAATTCTTACCGTTCATTGAGAAGAGTTCAGGGTGTTGTTTTTGCATGCTTTCCTCGGTTTCCCAGGTAGCTTCTTCTACACCATGATTTCTCCAAATGACCTTGACAAGTGGAATTTGCTTAGTTCGAAGCTGCTTGAGCTTTCTATCCACGATCTTTATTGGTCCTTCTTCATAAGACAAATCAGCTTGTAATGGTAAACTAGTTGAGTCTATGACGTGAGTTGTGTCTGGCATATATTTACGCAATAAGGAGACATGAAACACATCATGCACTCCTCCGAGTTGTGGTGGTAATGCCAAACGATATGCAACTTGTCCTATTCTTTCAATGATCTCAAAGGGACCAACATATCGTGGACTTAATTTTCCACCTTTCCCATGTTTGATTATCCTTCTCTTTGGTGCCACTCGTAAAAATACCCTCTCGCCTATTTGAAACTCCAAATCCTTTCTACGAAAATCAGCATAACTTTTCTGACAGCTTTGAGCGGCTTGCATTCTTTTCCGAATTAATTGTACCCGGTCAATTGTCTCATCTATGACCGGTACATCCCTAGCAACTATCAACTTCATTTCTCCAACTTCATTCCAACATATTGGGGATTGACATTTTCGGCCGTATAAAGCTTCGTATGGGGCCATTCCTATCGTAGTTTGATAGCTATTATTGTAAGCAAACTCTGCCAACTTTACATAATGATCCCAACTTCCTCCAAAATCCAATGCACACGCACGGAGCATATCCTCTAAAATCTGAATGGTCCCGTCAAATTGACCATCTGTTTCGGGATGGGCTGTCGTACTAAATTTTAACGTAGTACCTAACGCTTCTTGAACACGTGGCCACATTCGTGATGTAAATCGAGGATCACGATCAGAGACTATGCTCACTGGTACTCCATGGAGGCACACTATTTCCTCTAAATATAATCATGCTAATTTCTCCAAGGAATATTTTGTGTTTACCGGTAGAAAATGTGCGGTCTTAGTAAGGCGATCCACAATAACCCATACTGCATCATGATTTTGTGGTGTTCGAGGTAATGCAGTTACAAAATCCATTGTGACATGTTCCCATTTCCATTCCGGTATAGGTAACGGTTGCAACAACCCTGATGGTCGCTGGTGTTCCGCTTTTACTTGCTGGCAGGTAAGACATTTTGCTACAAATAATGCTATATCACGTTTCATCCCATTCCACCAGAAATATTGTTTAAGATCTCGATGCATCTTAGTGCTTCCTGGATGAATTGAGTACTTTGAGCGATGAGCTTCTTCCAAAATTGTACTCTTTAAATTCCCTATATTAGGCATACACAACCGTCCTTGAAAACGCACTATTTGGTCACTCCCAATAGTGAAATTTGGTAGTTTACCCTCCTGGACTTTTGGAACTAAACTTTGAATCTCAGTATCCAACTGGTGCGCCTCTTTAATTTCCAAAATTATTTTTGGATAGATCTGGATATTCGCTACCATGAACCTATTTTGTTTCATGTTCAAACATATCTGTGCCAGTTGAGCTTTCCTACTTAGAGCATCGGCAACCACATTGGCCTTTCCAGGATGGTAATTAATGGAAAAATCATAGTCTTCTAATAACTCCATCCATCTTCGTTGCCTCAAATTTAGGTCTTTTTGGGAAAATAAATATTTCAAACTTTTATGATCCGTAAAAACCTCAAATTTTGCTCCATATAAGTAATGTCTCCACTTCTTTAAAGCAAAGACAATGGAAGCCAATTCCAAATCGTGGGTAGGGTAATTTTGCTCATAAGGTTTTCACTTCCTAGAGGCATAAGCGATCACCTTACCCCTTTGCATTAATACACACCCAAGCCCTTCTTTCGAAGCATCAGTATAAACCACAAAATTTTCTGTTCCATCTGGTAAATTTAAGATTGGTGCACTTGTCAATCTATTCTTGAGTTCTTGAAAACTACCCTCACATTTCTCATTCCACACAAAATTCTTACCCTTCTGGGTTAACTGTGTTAAGGGTCCAGCTTTGCGGGAAAAATCCTTAATAAATCTCCTATAGTAACCTGCAAGTCCAAGAAAAATTCGAATTTCAGTTGGTGTATCCGATTGCTTCCAGTTCATTACCGCCTCTACCTTAGCCGGATCCACAGAGATTCCTTCTCCCGATATGATATGTCCTAAAAAGGAAACCTGATTTAACCAAAACTCACATTTTTCCAATTTAGCATAGAGTCGGTGTTTTCTCAATGTTTCCAAAACTAATTTAAGATGCTTCTCATGTTCTTGCTTACTTCGAAAATACACCAAAATATCATCTATGAAGATAACAACAAATTTATCCAGATATGGTTGGAATACTCGATGCATAAGATCCATAAAAGCTGCCGGCGCATTTGTAAGTCCAAAAGGCATCACGACAAATTCATAATGTCCATATCGAGTATTAAAAGCCGTCTTGGATATGTCTTCATTCTTAATTCTCAATTGATAATATCCTTGCCGGAGATCAAATTTTGAGTACACCTTAGCTCCCTCTAATTGATCAAACAATTCATCAATTAAAGGCAAAGGATATTTATTCTTAATGGTGACGTCATTTAAACCTCGATAATCGATACACAATCTCAAAGATCCATCTTTCTTTTTCACAAACAACACCGGTGCTCCCCACGGTGAAGTACTCGGGTGTATGAAGCCTAACTCAATTAATTCTTGTAATTGTATTTTGAGCTCTTGCAATTCCAACGGTGCCAATCTATAGGGAGTCCTTGAAATTGGGTTTGTTCCCGGTATTAGTTCAATGACGAATTCTATTTCTCTTTCTGGAGGTAATGACTCTAATTTACTTGGAAAGACATCAGGGTAATCATTGATTACTGGAATTTCCTCTAGTTTTGGTTTCTCTGGAGATCTGCCAGCTAGGTAAGCTAAGTATCCAATTCCTCCCTTACGTAACAATTTCCTTGCCCTTACCCCAGAAATTAGAATTTTCGCAAATTTACCCTGTTCCCCAATAAGCTTTATCACTGGTTGTCCTGGTTTGCAAAATTTTACTACCTTACCCCGACAATCTAGTTGTGCATGATGCTGGGATAACCAATCCATCCCTAAAATAACATTATATCCTTGGATCGGTGCACAAATTTAAATCTGCATTCATTCCATTACCACTTACCCTGATTTCACACGATTTATAAATCGTGTCAGTTATCAATTTACCCCCATAGGTGTATAAACCTCTACGAGGTATGGTTACTCCTCACATGATAATTCCAAGTAGGAAGTAAAATTAGATGCAACGAATGAATGCGTTGACCCTGGGTCTATAAGTTCTTTAACATTATGATTATTGATGGTGAACGTACCTTCCACGACATTCGCTCCATCGGGAATTACCTTTTGGCCTATAGCAAAAACCCGAGCCTGCACCTTTGATTTTTCCTCCATCTTCTTACTTGCTCCCGGTGTCGCATTCTGGAAGCCCACATTTCTTTGTGGGTTTCGTACGGTTGGACAGTCTTTTGCAAAATGCTCAGCACTCCCACAGCGTAAACATCTATTTTGTTTCATCCAACATTTACTCTCATCATGATTCCCACGACCACATAAGGCACAGGTTCTACGATTTTGTGATGGCGGGAATTGACGAACTTGTGGGGGTTGTGGCCTTATAGCTGAACTTCCACCTCTATTAAACCCTTGGGTATTCCTTCGTCACTTTGGAGGGTTTTGGTTCCTACCCCACTGACCTTCACGCTCTCTTTTCCTCATTTTGGCATTTTCAATGCGAATAGCGTAATCTAAAGCTTCAGCAATAGTCGTCGATTTTACTATTATCATTTCATCTTGTATCTCATAACGTAACCCTTGGATAAATCGACATACTTTTCTCTCCTCACTATCCACCAACCGATAAGCAAACTTAGAGAGACAATTAAACTTAGCCTCATACTGCATTACGGTCAACTCTCTTTGTTTAAGGTTGATAAATTCTTCCTCCCGTTTTTCTCTACTTGCATTTGGGAAGAACTTAATATTAAACTCTTCTAAAAAATTTCCCCAAGTCTTAGCGGTGTGAAGAACTCGCCATTTTTCTTGGATAGTCTTCCACCAATCACGTGCAGCCGCTCTCAGTTGGAAAGTAGCAAATGCCACTTTCCTCTCATCCTCATAATTCAAAGTGGAGAAGATATCTTCCATATGTTCTAACCATAACTCGGCCTTATCTCCGTCAATTTCCCCATGAAATTCAGTGGGCTTGAATTTCATAAATCGTTCCAACGCACTATCTTCTCCAGATACTGCATTTGACTTGGATTTATCGATAAGAACCTCAGACATTCGAGTTACTGCTTTCACCAACTGATTCAATAACGGGTTATCTTCAACGGTACTTGTCCGAGAAGTTTCACCCCCTTCCCTATTCACAGTTGTTGATTCTTGGTGATTTGCCATCTACGTAAAAAGAATTAACAGATTGATAATTCACATAATTAAAACTCAAAATGTACACAAAAGGATTCATTTTATACTTTTAATAGTCAAAACATTTCAAGCGTCAGACCATATACTACACGACGCTGGCTTAGTCTACCTACCAAGTCATTTAAATTAACAAAAGTAACATAGTTATAAAACATTCCTAGTTTAGTCAACGACTACAAACCCTAATTACATCGAGAATATGCATAGTCATCCCCAAAAGTGTTATATACAGCTACCACAAGAGGTATTAAACTTCCATCCTTGCTGCTAAATTGAGTCATGCTTTGACCCTTCTTGAACGATCTCAATCCTAACTTTCTTGTTTCCCCCATCAGTAAGATTGTCCAATCTAATGCCTGCCTCAGGTTGATTCACTGATTGTTCATCTTGAGGAGGTCCCTTCTTTTCAGGTATGCCACACTCCACATAAACTCGTTCTATGGTATCTCCTATAGCCACATATTGATTGTAGATCTTCTCAAATCCAGCCGTTTGAATCCTTCTCATCTTTTCATATTGATTCTGCCAACCCAGGCGCTCATTAAACTCCTAATATGTGCGAACAGACTCTTCTTGGAGTCCTTTCTCAGTTTTTCAATCAACTTTTCCTGTTCTCTAACTTTTCCTTCCAAATCTGTCGGGTCCATTGGATTTTGCTCCTTATCACTTAGGATTTGCTGCTTTTCTCTTTCCAGTTGTTCATTTTCAAGCTCGAGTTGTTTATTGTCTCGAAGGAGCTCATCCCTTTCCTTAGCCACATATTCCATGACATAATCTGGATATGTTTTTCCACAAACGCATTTTGGCCTAGGTCCTGTAGGAACTTTTGGATCAAATATTTCATATGGCACACACCATCTATGTCTGTACCGTATCACTTTTCTTCCTTCTTCGGCCATGTCCTATATCAAAAACTTCATATTATCACATATATATATAAAATCACACTTGTGAATTATTCTTATTTCCAAAATTTTCATGTACATCGGGTCCAAGAATCTTTTCTGGTTTCATATGCATTAATGCTCTGATACCACTTGTAACGCCCCGCCTTATCCTTTAACGGTATCTTGACGGAAGCATTAGATTACGTCCGACTCACGTCTGGGCTCAATACAAATAATAATAATATTTCCAGTTATGCATAATTACAACTCAACCTATATATATCACTCTAATTCAACAGTGACTTGTTTATTACATCCCAAAAGATAATCACGATATTCAATGTTTAAAACTTAAGATCAACAACACTAACCATAATCTGGCAAACCACAAACTATCCAAGCTATCCATATATATTACATTCCAAAAGGAACACACTTCTAAAATATTAAAGTAGCCTAACATAACAAAAGACTAATTTCAACGACGTTTTGTACCTTAGCCTTCTTATCTCTTAACGCACAAAGCGCCGCTAATCTTCAAATCCAAACCAGCTCTTAGTCCGTCCCGAACTGCTCTGAAAAATTCATTTATAAAGGGGGGTGAGCTCAAAATAGCTCAATGAGGGGTCAAAGAACAATTTTGAGAAAAATGTAATTTTAAAGACAAGTACAATTTCCATAAATACATTTCTTTTCAAGCTCAAATAATCACGTTCCACAACATGTTACCGCACATATCATATATCATTTTCACATATCGATGTCACATGTCATTTGCACAAATATGTATACCTTTCGATAAGTTCTACCGACCTTTACCAACCTTATCTCCTCGAAAATTTTGTTGACGCGTGCACGACTTGTGAAGCTACCTTCTCCTTCCTTGTGGTCAGTAACCACTACGGCCCCGCAGGCCTAACATGGCATCCGGATTTGCCATTCCGACTCCCGTCGACAGGATTAAAAACTCCTTAATTCCTTAATCGTGTGACGGGGCTCACCGGTGGGGTCTTGGCGTAATCGTCGGCCCGATGCCGTCTCGATCACCCTCCAAGCCAACACCTACTAGGGCCCACAATATTCAAATACAATGCACAAATAGTATTTTATGCATAATTCATGCAAAACAATCACCTTTGCATGGAACTTTGATTAATATATATGTACCGTGCCCATTTTCTCTTCCAACCGGTCTATTCAGGTCCATGAATATAGTAAGAGATATGCCCACAACCTCATGATGATTGGACTCATGGAATATCACCACTGAATCCTCACACTAATTCAAGCTATACATTGTTTTATATGATATCACTATTTTGCCAAGATTCATGGAAATAATGCAAGGGCTAGTCTAGTGCACAGCTCCTTGGAATATAAGTTAAATGCACCAGACAAAGATAACATATACCAACTAATCATCAATCAATTCTTTTAGAATCACTTAATTTTAAAAAAAACAAACCATCAGTCAATCCCCTTTTTTTTTGTTTTAACCAAGAAGTTGTTGTTTTGTCTTTAATCAACATGAAATAATGATTTCAAAATTCCAGTGGCTCTTGATCAATATTCCTTCCATTTTTTTTTATTCTAAACGCCACAAACTTCCTTTTATCAACATAAAATATTGAGTTCACAATTCCATGGCTCTTGATCATTATTCCTTCCCTTTTTTTTTATTCTAAACGTCCCAAATTTTCCACATGATAATTTTAATATAGTTAGTCATCTAGAAAATTCCGGTTGATCAGATTTACAGAAGGATAACAACAAGGAGCCTGTTTATGCTCCAGATGAGTATACTATGCCTGAAGTCCAAAAGAAAACATAAAACTTTATATTAACATAGTACTCTTCATCGTTTGATTTAGGTTCTATGGTTAGGAAACAAAAATTTTAATGGTAATAGCCAAAAGAGGCTATTACTTCAGCTGGACTCTTTCATAGTTCAAAGATAGAGAAGAAAGCAACTGCTAGAAACCATTGGACAATTTACCAAGTAGATGACATACAACCAAAGCACGAAGGTTTTAAGATACTAAATCCATAGAACTAAAACACATCTAAACTCAAAGATCATCAGGTGGTTCAAAGAAAAATAATTATGTTTCCATAGCAGCACTCCATAACCATCAAATATATGCACATAGTTTACAATTATACTCAACCTAAAGTGTTCATCCAGAAACTTTCAACAAACTGCTTCTTCTTTTTTTTTCTGGAAAATTTCACACAGATGAGATACTTTTAAAAACGAAAAGAAACTAAAATCCTTACAAGTTCAACCCAAACTATTGAGAAGTGTTTCACGTCTTTTTTTTCCTCACAAACCAAGTACTGTACCAAAATAGAAGAGCAACTAAAACCTTTTAATTTCACTCACCAATTTCCACCGGAATTTCCTTTCACTTGTGTCTCCTATACTGAGCTCTACTTCCGTCTGTGCTTTCTTCTCTCTTTTTTTTACACAATTTCCTTGAGTAGCTTATACCCTAAACCAAGCTGATGTATATCCTTTAGTTGTTTAAATTGAGATGTTGTCCCTAGGGTTCAGAGGCTTCAAGTGAAGTCACCAAATTTTAATTAAACTATACAATTAGATCCCTAGAAATTTAGAGGTTTGCACTAACGACTGAAACTATTTGGTATTGACTTAAAAATAGATAACTAATAATTAACACATGCTTTTAACTTAATAATCTTAAATTGTAAATATATATATATATATTTTTATCCATTGGTAAGTCGAGGTAAAAGTCATTTCTAAACCAAGTACCAAACCAAATCTCGTATAACATAAAATAAAATTTAACGTTTTAAACCATCATGTACGATAAATATATTTATATAAATCTATGGGGTTTCACATTATGGGCATATAAAACAACTTACAAAACACCAATTGGTGCATCCCCATTCCAGATAGTAAATGGTAAAGTTTGTCACTTACCTCTAGAATTAGAATATAAGGCCTTCTAGGCAATCCAAAATTGAATATGGATAAATGAACCTCAGGGGAAAAGAAAATGCTAGAGCTTAATGAGTTGGAGGAATTTAGAATAGAAGCTTATAATAATGTGACAATATATAAGGAAAAGGTGAAAAGGTGGCATGATAAGGCAATAATTCCCAAGAAATTCCATGAAGGACACTAGGTGCTACAATATGAGTCAAGGCTTAGATTGTTCCCTGGCAAACTAAAATCAAGATGGAAGGGACCCTTTCTTGTAAAGAATGTTTTTCCTTATGAAGCAGTGGAAATTTGTCAAGAGCCCGATGGAGAAGCCTGAAAAGTTAATAGGAATCAATTTAAGCCATTCATATCAGGAAAAGGACAAGAGTAAGAATCAACAAAAAACATGGATAAGCTAGTGAAGTGACATAAAGAAGAGAAAGAATAAGTTTGGCTGAAGATAATAAACTTAGCGTTTATGGGAGGCAGCCCAATACTCATTCTTGTAGGAGGATGCACCCCAGGAAGTGCAAAAACAAGGCGACCCCTCTTCCAAAAATAATAAGGAAGCACCACCCACTCCACTTAAACCAAATTTGGATACCCAAGAATCTTGAATAGTTTTCAGGGAGTCACTTTTCATACTTAATCTCTTTTCATTTAAGTATTGAAAGATTTTAAGTGCGAGGGGGGAAAAGAAGTGTGAAATTTGTGATGGTGTGCTTTCCTTTTATGCTAGCCAATGTGAAGTGAAGATGTATGTTTACTTGTTTATAAAGTGAATTGAAGACTTTTGCTCAAAATGGTGCCAAAATGCAAGAATTGATTTTTTGTGTTTAAGTTTAGTTCTTTTAATTTTCAAGAATTTTGTTAAGGTTTGACTAGTTGTTTGTTTAAAAGTTGTTCATTAAGAAGTAATTATTAATATATGTTATGTGTTTGTGTTAATGACTCATTGGCTCAATGATATGTTGAATAATATAAAAGTGCACTAATATGGTTAAGTGGATTGATAAGCCCATAATAAAGTTCGTTTTTAATTAAAATGTTTAAGGAAGAACTCATTACCAAGTAGTGATTATGGACTCTAGGGGTGGAAAGTTCAAAGCCTTAACAAACTTTGTTAATAAACATATATGAGGAATTTATGGGAATAGTTAGGCTCTGGAATAAATGAAACTTAATCTTTTTGAAAGTCTTAATGAATAAAAGTAACACTTTAACTTGAGAAATACTTGGAGGCTAGTTTAAACTACTAACATCACAAGAGAGGATAAAGGCACCAAAAGGTTTTTCTTACATTGCTTTTATTTTTATGCTCTCGCTTTTGAACTATTGAGTTGATGCCAATCCACTATGAGATGGCTCCTGGACAGGTAATATGAATTGGAGAACTTGTATGATGTGGAATGACAAAAAATCCATAAAACCACGGCTAGCTTAATGAATAAATTGATTACTCAAAGAAAATTATGACACTTGGTGATATAAAATTTCATTAAGATACTTTGAGGAAAGAATGAATAAAAGCCCCATGGATCTTGAATTGATGTGAAAACGTGCACGACTAGAGTACAAGTAATTATCAAGAAGAAGATACACTTACTTTGTTTAACTTTATTAAGTTTCATTGAAAACATGAGCTAGACTTGCACTATGAATGCCTCATTGCACACTACCCGCACAATGATTGTTAATGCTTTGAATAAGTACTAATAGTTACATGATTATTATAAAGTATGTTTTGATTCCTTTGCATTTGAAGGTTTCATGAATAAGGGCACTAAATCCATTAACAATATGAAAAGCACTTCAAAGAGATTTGCATATCCTTGTGCCTTAGGGTCACTAAAATGTTAAGTGTTTGTTATCTTTTTATTTTAGTATTATGCTTGAGGACAAGCAAACCTTTAAGTGTGAGGGGCTGTAGAGTTTGTCTTAAAGTACCTCTAATCTCTATTTTCTTAGGGATTTTGCCTTATTTTTAAGTATTTTTATGGTAATTAAGTTTTTTTTGAGCTTAATTGTAGAATTTAAAAAGTAGAGAATTTACAGTTTTAAAAAGGCTTATTTTTAGGCTATTTTAACCAAAAAGTCAACAAGTCAAAAGAGAGTCTACAAGGTAAAGAGGAGAAACCCTTAACCCTAGGGTTTGCCCTTAGGGTTTGTGCTCGGGTTATGCACAATCCATGTTGAAGATGAGCTTGGCCAAGTTGATGCACACTTTGAAAGGTAAGGTAAAGATTTGAGTAAAGACTTAGCATGATTTTTGTTTATGTTTGCCTTAGCATCACCACCTTAGAACCTCTAGGCCAAGGCATATAGCCAAGACCTAAGTTGTAAGCACTTAGGGCCATCCTTTAGCACACATGTGATAAGGTTAATATTTTACATTTATTTGTTATGATTTTGTGCCTTTTTATTAGCATTCATGTGTGGTAATTCATGGTTTTGTTATATTTTCAGATTTATGTGGAAGATGAATGGAATGGTGAAAAAAAGAGCTAAAATGATGCAAAAAGTTGAGAAGAAGTTGAAAAGATTTGAAGGAAGGATTTTTACTAGAAAGAGAAGATTTTACCAAGAAGGATTTTTACTTAAAGGAAGAGATTTTTTGGAAGATGTGGTTATGTTAGTTGGGAGGAATATTTTTCGTAATCAAATCTCCTAATATTGTGGAGATTAAGATTTTGGAGTTGTTAAGAGTTATCTTTTGTTAGGACTTTTTGCATTGTTTGTTGGGAGAAGTCTATAAATAAGTGGGTGTTTATAGTAGTTAGCATCCTATCCTAGCCGAGTTTTTGTTCTTAGTATTAGTTAGGATCCTAGTTTTCTTAATAAGTAGGTGAGTTTAGTAGCTTCCACGTAATTTTTATTCAAATCATTTGTTTTGAATTTAATAGGATTTTCATTATTTAATTCAAGTATTCAAATTTCAGTAATCTTAGTTTAGACAATTGAGTAGATAAGTTTTTGGACAAGCATTATCTATTCCTTTGCTAGTTGGATTGGACTAGATTATCTTCAACCATAACTACTACGAAGAGATTGTCAACTATAGATTTTCTTTTTAGTATATTTTGAATCTATTTTTATTCAATTCTTTTATGTCTTGTTTAATTATGTCTTCATTCTAAATTAGTTTTCCAGTTGAATTATTGATGAAACACTAATTAACAACTTGTGAGATCTAATTGGATTTAAATAAATATTTAATTTAAGTACCATTTTATGTCCTGTGATAGAGGGTTTATGAATTATCTATGATTGTTGAATAATGCACATTATTTAATTTATTATAGAAAATTCTAATGCCAATTAAAACGGTAGATCCGTAATTATCTATTTAGTTTTAATAGATGGTAAGGCTGTCATTCATGGACAGTGGGCATAAGGGGATGGTATGGGCATATGGCGTCCATATGGGCATATCATAATCAGGTTTCTCTCATCTTAATGCTGTTAATGAATTAAATCTAATGAGGCGTCCTCTTAGGTTATTTATTAATTAGAGAGTAATTAATAACGTGTACTTTTAATTACCGACAAGTAAGGAGAAATGAGGTTATGTCAGTGGCGTTCCCGATAACTATAACTGGTTTATTTAAATTACATGTTTAATATTTGCAATATTTGTGTGGATTCAATGATTTAACTGGATTTTCTTTCTTATTGATAAAATTCTTTAGTACTTTATTTTGTCTCTTTGTTTCTAATATTTGTTTGTGACAAGTTTGAAGGAAAATATACACCTGTTCCCTTGGGAGATGACCTTACTCCATTGTTATACTAGTGAAGAGTAGGTTTTAATTTTGGTGGCATAATGACACGACCAAATTTTGGCGCCGCTGCCGGGGAATGGTATCAGTAATTTTTTCTTCATTAATATTTTATTTTATCTTTCTTTGGTTTATGATATTTTCTAATCTTGCAGGACTATTGAATTACAATCCATAAATTAGAAGGTTCGCAAGGTGAGGAAAAACTAGACAATGGTTATGCATGATTTGATGACCGACATTGCCAACAATGGGCAAATGTTTGGAGTAGATACATTCTGCCAAATGCATGAGGAACAAACTTGTGGGAGTTGGATGAATGATTATCTAACATATATAGGCTCAAATCTATGCCTGAAGTCCAAAAGAAAACATAAAACTTTATATTAACATAGTACTCTTCATCGTTTGATTTAGGTTCTATGGTTAGGAAACAAAAATTTTAATGGTAATAGCCAAAAGAGGCTATTACTTCAGCTGGACTCTTTCATAGTTCAAAGATAGAGAAGAAAGCAACTGCTAGAAACCATTGGACAATTTACCAAGTAGATGACATACAACCAAAGCACGAAGGTTTTAAGATACTAAATCCATAGAACTAAAACACATCTAAACTCAAAGATCATCAGGTGGTTCAAAGAAAAATAATTATGTTTCCATAGCAGCACTCCATAACCATCAAATATATGCACATAGTTTACAATTATACTCAACCTAAAGTGTTCATCCAGAAACTTTCAACAAACTGCTTCTTCTTTTTTTTTCTGGAAAATTTCACACAGATGAGATACTTTTAAAAACGAAAAGAAACTAAAATCCTTACAAGTTCAACCCAAACTATTGAGAAGTGTTTCACGTCTTTTTTTTTCTCACAAACCAAGTACTGTACCAAAATAGAAGAGCAACTAAAACCTTTTAATTTCACTCACCAATTTCCACCGGAATTTCCTTTCACTTGTGTCTCCTATACTGAGCTCTACTTCCGTCTGTGCTTTCTTCTCTCTTTTTTTACACAATTTCCTTGAGTAGCTTATACCCTAAACCAAGCTGATGTATATCCTTTAGTTGTTTAAATTGAGATGTTGTCCCTAGGGTTCAGAGGCTTCAAGTAAAGTCACCAAATTTTAATTAAACTATACAATTAGATCCCTAGAAATTTAGAGGTTTGCACTAACGACTGAAACTATTTGGTATTGACTTAAAAATAGATAACTAATAATTAACACATGCTTTTAACTTAATAATCTTAAATTGTAAATATATATATATATATTTTTATCCATTGGTAAGTCGAGGTAAAAGTCGTTTCTAAACCAAGTACCAAACCAAATCTCGTATAACATAAAATAAAATTTAACGTTTTAAACCATCATGTACGATAAATATATTTATATAAAGCTATGGGGTTTCACATTATGGGCATATAAAACAACTTACAAAACACCAATTGGTGCATCCCCATTCCAGATAGTAAATGGTAAAGCTTGTCACTTACCTCTAGAATTAGAATATAAGGCCTTCTAGGCAATCCAAAATTGAATATGGATGAATGAACCTCAGGGGAAAAGAAAATGCTAGAGCTTAATGAGTTGGAGGAATTTAGAATAGAAGCTTATAATAATGTGACAATATATAAGGAAAAGGTGAAAAGGTGGCATGATAAGGCAATAATTCCCAAGAAATTCCATGAAGGACACTAGGTGCTACAATATGAGTCAAGGCTTAGATTGTTCCCTGGCAAACTAAAATCAAGATGGAAGGGACACTTTCTTGTAAAGAATGTTTTTCCTTATGAAGCAGTGGAAATTTGTCAAGATCCCGATGGAGAAGCCTGAAAAGTTAATAGGAATCAATTTAAGCCATTCATATCAGGAAAAGGACAAGAGTAAGAATCAACAAAAAACATGGATAAGCTAGTGAAGTGACATAAAGAAGAGAAAGAATAAGTTTGGCTGAAGATAATAAACTTAGCGTTTATGGGAGGCAACCCAATACTCATTCTTGTAGGAGGATGCACCCCAGGAAGTGCAAAAACAAGGCGACCCCTCTTCCAAAAATAATAAGGAAGCACCACCCACTCCACTTAAACCAAATTTGGATACCCAAGAATCTTGAATAGTTTTCAGGGAGTCACTTTTCATACTTAATCTCTTTTCATTTAAGTATTGAAAGATTTTAAGTGCGAGGGGGGAAAAGAAGTGTGAAATTTGTGATGGTGTGCTTTCCTTTTATGCTAGCCAATGTGAAGTGAAGATGTATGTTTACTTGTTTATAAAGTGAATTGAAGACTTTTGCTCAAAATGGTGCCAAAATGCAAGAATTGATTTTTTGTGTTTAAGTTTAGTTCTTTTAATTTTCAAGAATTTTGTTAAGGTTTGACTAGTTGTTTGTTTAAAAGTTGTTCATTAAGAAGTAATTATTAATATATGTTATGTGTTTGTGTTAATGACTCATTGGCTCAATGATATGTTGAATAATATAAAAGTGCACTAATATGGTTAAGTGGATTGATAAGCCCATAATAAAGTTCGTTTTTAATTAAAATGTTTAAGGAAGAACTCATTACCAAGTAGTGATTATGGACTCTAGGGGTGGAAAGTTCAAAGCCTTAACAAACTTTGTTAATAAACATATATGAGGAATTTATGGGAATAGTTAGGCTCTGGAATAAATGAAACTTAATCTTTTTGAAAGTCTTAATGAATAAAAGTAACACTTTAACTTGAGAAATACTTGGAGGCTAGTTTAAACTACTAACATCACAAGAGAGGATAAAGGCACCAAAAGGTTTTTCTTACATTGCTTTTATTTTTATGCTCTCGCTTTTGAACTATTGAGTTGATGCCAATCCACTATGAGATGGCTCCTGGACAGGTAATATGAATTGGAGAACTTGTATGATGTGGAATGACAAAAAATCCATAAAACCACGGCTAGCTTAATGAATAAATTGATTACTCAAAGAAAATTATGACACTTGGTGATATAAAATTTCATTAAGATACTTTGAGGAAAGAATGAATAAAAGCCCCATGGATCTTGAATTGATGTGAAAACGTGCACGACTAGAGTACAAGTAATTATCAAGAAGAAGATACACTTACTTTGTTTAACTTTATTAAGTTTCATTGAAAACATGAGCTAGACTTGCACTATGAATGCCTCATTGCACACTACCCGCACAATGATTGTTAATGCTTTGAATAAGTACTAATAGTTACATGATTATTATAAAGTATGTTTTGATTCCTTTGCATTTGAAGGTTTCATGAATAAGGGCACTAAATCCATTAACAATATGAAAAGCACTTCAAAGAGATTTGCATATCCTTGTGCCTTAGGGTCACTAAAATGTTAAGTGTTTGTTATCTTTTTATTTTAGTATTATGCTTGAGGACAAGCAAACCTTTAAGTGTGAGGGGCTGTAGAGTTTGTCTTAAAGTACCTCTAATCTCTATTTTCTTAGGGATTTTGCCTTATTTTTAAGTATTTTTATGGTAATTAAGTTTTTTTTGAGCTTAATTGTAGAATTTAAAAAGTAGAGAATTTACAGTTTTAAAAAGGCTTATTTTTAGGCTATTTTAACCAAAAAGTCAACAAGTCAAAAGAGAGTCTACAAGGTAAAGAGGAGAAACCCTTAACCCTAGGGTTTGCCCTTAGGGTTTGTGCTCGGGTTATGCACAATCCATGTTGAAGATGAGCTTGGCCAAGTTGATGCACACTTTGAAAGGTAAGGTAAAGATTTGAGTAAAGACTTAGCATGATTTTTGTTTATGTTTGCCTTAGCATCACCACCTTAGAACCTCTAGGCCAAGGCATATAGCCAAGACCTAAGTTGTAAGCACTTAGGGCCATCCTTTAGCACACATGTGATAAGGTTAATATTTTACATTTATTTGTTATGATTTTGTGCCTTTTTATTAGCATTCATGTGTGGTAATTCATGGTTTTGTTATATTTTCAGATTTATGTGGAAGATGAATGGAATGGTGAAAAAAAGAGCTAAAATGATGCAAAAAGTTGAGAAGAAGTTGAAAAGATTTGAAGGAAGGATTTTTACTAGAAAGAGAAGATTTTACCAAGAAGGATTTTTACTTAAAGGAAGAGATTTTTTGGAAGATGTGGTTATGTTAGTTGGGAGGAATATTTTTCGTAATCAAATCTCCTAATATTGTGGAGATTAAGATTTTGGAGTTGTTAAGAGTTATCTTTTGTTAGGACTTTTTGCATTGTTTGTTGGGAGAAGTCTATAAATAAGTGGGTGTTTATAGTAGTTAGCATCCTATCCTAGCCGAGTTTTTGTTCTTAGTATTAGTTAGGATCCTAGTTTTCTTAATAAGTAGGTGAGTTTAGTAGCTTCCACGTAATTTTTATTCAAATCATTTGTTTTGAATTTAATAGGATTTTCATTATTTAATTCAAGTATTCAAATTTCAGTAATCTTAGTTTAGACAATTGAGTAGATAAGTTTTTGGACAAGCATTATCTATTCCTTTGCTAGTTGGATTGGACTAGATTATCTTCAACCATAACTACTACGAAGAGATTGTCAACTATAGATTTTCTTTTTAGTATATTTTGAATCTATTTTTATTCAATTCTTTTATGTCTTGTTTAATTATGTCTTCATTCTAAATTAGTTTTCCAGTTGAATTATTGATGAAACACTAATTAACAACTTGTGAGATCTAATTGGATTTAAATAAATATTTAATTTAAGTACCATTTTATGTCCTGTGATAGAGGGTTTATGAATTATCTATGATTGTTGAATAATGCACATTATTTAATTTATTATAGAAAATTCTAATGCCAATTAAAACGGTAGATCCGTAATTATCTATTTAGTTTTAATAGATGGTAAGGCTGTCATTCATGGACAGTGGGCATAAGGGGATGGTATGGGCATATGGCGTCCATATGGGCATATCATAATCAGGTTTCTCTCATCTTAATGCTGTTAATGAATTAAATCTAATGAGGCGTCCTCTTAGGTTATTTATTAATTAGAGAGTAATTAATAACGTGTACTTTTAATTACCGACAAGTAAGGAGAAATGAGGTTATGTCAGTGGCGTTCCCGATAACTATAACTGGTTTATTTAAATTACATGTTTAATATTTGCAATATTTGTGTGGATTCAATGATTTAACTGGATTTTCTTTCTTATTGATTAAATTCTTTAGTACTTTATTTTGTCTCTTTGTTTCTAATATTTGTTTGTGACAAGTTTGAAGGAAAATATACACCTGTTCCCTTGGGAGATGACCTTACTCCATTGTTATACTAGTGAAGAGTAGGTTTTAATTTTGGTGGCATAATGACACGACCAAATTTTGGCGCCGCTGCCGGGGAATGGTATCAGTAATTTTTTCTTCATTAATATTTTATTTTATCTTTCTTTGGTTTATGATATTTTCTAATCTTGCAGGACTATTGAATTACAATCCATAAATTAGAAGGTTCGCAAGGTGAGGAAAAACTAGACAATGGTTATGCATGATTTGATGACCGACATTGCCAACAATGGGCAAATGTTTGGAGTAGATACATTCTGCCAAATGCATGAGGAACAAACTTGTGGGAGTTGGATGAATGATTATCTAACATATATAGGCTCAAATCTATGCCTGAAGTCCAAAAGAAAACATAAAACTTTATATTAACATAGTACTCTTCATCGTTTGATTTAGGTTCTATGGTTAGGAAACAAAAATTTTAATGGTAATAGCCAAAAGAGGCTATTACTTCAGCTGGACTCTTTCATAGTTCAAAGATAGAGAAGAAAGCAACTGCTAGAAACCATTGGACAATTTACCAAGTAGATGACATACAACCAAAGCACGAAGGTTTTAAGATACTAAATCCATAGAACTAAAACACATCTAAACTCAAAGATCATCAGGTGGTTCAAAGAAAAATAATTATGTTTCCATAGCAGCACTCCATAACCATCAAATATATGCACATAGTTTACAATTATACTCAACCTAAAGTGTTCATCCAGAAACTTTCAACAAACTGCTTCTTCTTTTTTTTTTCTGGAAAATTTCACACAGATGAGATACTTTTAAAAACGAAAAGAAACTAAAATCCTTACAAGTTCAACCCAAACTATTGAGAAGTGTTTCACGTCTTTTTTTTTCTCACAAACCAAGTACTGTACCAAAATAGAAGAGCAACTAAAACCTTTTAATTTCACTCACCAATTTCCACCGGAATTTCCTTTCACTTGTGTCTCCTATACTGAGCTCTACTTCCGTCTGTGCTTTCTTCTCTCTTTTTTTTACACAATTTCCTTGAGTAGCTTATACCCTAAACCAAGCTGATGTATATCCTTTAGTTGTTTAAATTGAGATGTTGTCCCTAGGGTTCAGAGGCTTCAAGTAAAGTCACCAAATTTTAATTAAACTATACAATTAGATCCCTAGAAATTTAGAGGTTTGCACTAACGACTGAAACTATTTGGTATTGACTTAAAAATAGATAACTAATAATTAACACATGCTTTTAACTTAATAATCTTAAATTGTAAATATATATATATATATTTTTATCCATTGGTAAGTCGAGGTAAAAGTCGTTTCTAAACCAAGTACCAAACCAAATCTCGTATAACATAAAATAAAATTTAACGTTTTAAACCATCATGTACGATAAATATATTTATATAAAGCTATGGGGTTTCACATTATGGGCATATAAAACAACTTACAAAACACCAATTGGTGCATCCCCATTCCAGATAGTAAATGGTAAAGCTTGTCACTTACCTCTAGAATTAGAATATAAGGCCTTCTAGGCAATCCAAAATTGAATATGGATGAATGAACCTCAGGGGAAAAGAAAATGCTAGAGCTTAATGAGTTGGAGGAATTTAGAATAGAAGCTTATAATAATGTGACAATATATAAGGAAAAGGTGAAAAGGTGGCATGATAAGGCAATAATTCCCAAGAAATTCCATGAAGGACACTAGGTGCTACAATATGAGTCAAGGCTTAGATTGTTCCCTGGCAAACTAAAATCAAGATGGAAGGGACACTTTCTTGTAAAGAATGTTTTTCCTTATGAAGCAGTGGAAATTTGTCAAGATCCCGATGGAGAAGCCTGAAAAGTTAATAGGAATCAATTTAAGCCATTCATATCAGGAAAAGGACAAGAGTAAGAATCAACAAAAAACATGGATAAGCTAGTGAAGTGACATAAAGAAGAGAAAGAATAAGTTTGGCTGAAGATAATAAACTTAGCGTTTATGGGAGGCAACCCAATACTCATTCTTGTAGGAGGATGCACCCCAGGAAGTGCAAAAACAAGGCGACCCCTCTTCCAAAAATAATAAGGAAGCACCACCCACTCCACTTAAACCAAATTTGGATACCCAAGAATCTTGAATAGTTTTCAGGGAGTCACTTTTCATACTTAATCTCTTTTCATTTAAGTATTGAAAGATTTTAAGTGCGAGGGGGGAAAAGAAGTGTGAAATTTGTGATGGTGTGCTTTCCTTTTATGCTAGCCAATGTGAAGTGAAGATGTATGTTTACTTGTTTATAAAGTGAATTGAAGACTTTTGCTCAAAATGGTGCCAAAATGCAAGAATTGATTTTTTGTGTTTAAGTTTAGTTCTTTTAATTTTCAAGAATTTTGTTAAGGTTTGACTAGTTGTTTGTTTAAAAGTTGTTCATTAAGAAGTAATTATTAATATATGTTATGTGTTTGCGTTAATGACTCATTGGCTCAATGATATGTTGAATAATATAAAAGTGCACTAATATGGTTAAGTGGATTGATAAGCCCATAATAAAGTTCGTTTTTAATTAAAATGTTTAAGGAAGAACTCATTACCAAGTAGTGATTATGGACTCTAGGGGTGGAAAGTTCAAAGCCTTAACAAACTTTGTTAATAAACATATATGAGGAATTTATGGGAATAGTTAGGCTCTGGAATAAATGAAACTTAATCTTTTTGAAAGTCTTAATGAATAAAAGTAACACTTTAACTTGAGAAATACTTGGAGGCTAGTTTAAACTACTAACATCACAAGAGAGGATAAAGGCACCAAAAGGTTTTTCTTACATTGCTTTTATTTTTATGCTCTCGCTTTTGAACTATTGAGTTGATGCCAATCCACTATGAGATGGCTCCTGGACAGGTAATATGAATTGGAGAACTTGTATGATGTGGAATGACAAAAAATCCATAAAACCACGGCTAGCTTAATGAATAAATTGATTACTCAAAGAAAATTATGACACTTGGTGATATAAAATTTCATTAAGATACTTTGAGGAAAGAATGAATAAAAGCCCCATGGATCTTGAATTGATGTGAAAACGTGCACGACTAGAGTACAAGTAATTATCAAGAAGAAGATACACTTACTTTGTTTAACTTTATTAAGTTTCATTGAAAACATGAGCTAGACTTGCACTATGAATGCCTCATTGCACACTACCCGCACAATGATTGTTAATGCTTTGAATAAGTACTAATAGTTACATGATTATTATAAAGTATGTTTTGATTCCTTTGCATTTGAAGGTTTCATGAATAAGGGCACTAAATCCATTAACAATATGAAAAGCACTTCAAAGAGATTTGCATATCCTTGTGCCTTAGGGTCACTAAAATGTTAAGTGTTTGTTATCTTTTTATTTTAGTATTATGCTTGAGGACAAGCAAACCTTTAAGTGTGAGGGGCTGTAGAGTTTGTCTTAAAGTACCTCTAATCTATATTTTCTTAGGGATTTTGCCTTATTTTTAAGTATTTTTATGGTAATTAAGTTTTTTTTGAGCTTAATTGTAGAATTTAAAAAGTAGAGAATTTACAGTTTTAAAAAGGCTTATTTTTAGGCTATTTTAACCAAAAAGTCAACAAGTCAAAAGAGAGTCTACAAGGTAAAGAGGAGAAACCCTTAACCCTAGGGTTTGCCCTTAGGGTTTGTGCTCGGGTTATGCACAATCCATGTTGAAGATGAGCTTGGCCAAGTTGATGCACACTTTGAAAGGTAAGGTAAAGATTTGAGTAAAGACTTAGCATGATTTTTGTTTATGTTTGCCTTAGCATCACCACCTTAGAACCTCTAGGCCAAGGCATATAGCCAAGACCTAAGTTGTAAGCACTTAGGGCCATCCTTTAGCACACATGTGATAAGGTTAATATTTTACATTTATTTGTTATGATTTTGTGCCTTTTTATTAGCATTCATGTGTGGTAATTCATGGTTTTGTTATATTTTCAGATTTATGTGGAAGATGAATGGAATGGTGAAAAAAAGAGCTAAAATGATGCAAAAAGTTGAGAAGAAGTTGAAAAGATTTGAAGGAAGGATTTTTACTAGAAAGAGAAGATTTTACCAAGAAGGATTTTTACTTAAAGGAAGAGATTTTTTGGAAGATGTGGTTATGTTAGTTGGGAGGAATATTTTTCGTAATCAAATCTCCTAATATTGTGGAGATTAAGATTTTGGAGTTGTTAAGAGTTATCTTTTGTTAGGACTTTTTGCATTGTTTGTTGGGAGAAGTCTATAAATAAGTGGGTGTTTATAGTAGTTAGCATCCTATCCTAGCCGAGTTTTTGTTCTTAGTATTAGTTAGGATCCTAGTTTTCTTAATAAGTAGGTGAGTTTAGTAGCTTCCACGTAATTTTTATTCAAATCATTTGTTTTGAATTTAATAGGATTTTCATTATTTAATTCAAGTATTCAAATTTCAGTAATCTTAGTTTAGACAATTGAGTAGATAAGTTTTTGGACAAGCATTATCTATTCCTTTGCTAGTTGGATTGGACTAGATTATCTTCAACCATAACTACTACGAAGAGATTGTCAACTATAGATTTTCTTTTTAGTATATTTTGAATCTATTTTTATTCAATTCTTTTATGTCTTGTTTAATTATGTCTTCATTCTAAATTAGTTTTCCAGTTGAATTATTGATGAAACACTAATTAACAACTTGTGAGATCTAATTGGATTTAAATAAATATTTAATTTAAGTACCATTTTATGTCCTGTGATAGAGGGTTTATGAATTATCTATGATTGTTGAATAATGCACATTATTTAATTTATTATAGAAAATTCTAATGCCAATTAAAACGGTAGATCCGTAATTATCTATTTAGTTTTAATAGATGGTAAGGCTGTCATTCATGGACAGTGGGCATAAGGGGATGGTATGGGCATATGGCGTCCATATGGGCATATCATAATCAGGTTTCTCTCATCTTAATGCTGTTAATGAATTAAATCTAATGAGGCGTCCTCTTAGGTTATTTATTAATTAGAGAGTAATTAATAACGTGTACTTTTAATTACCGACAAGTAAGGAGAAATGAGGTTATGTCAGTGGCGTTCCCGATAACTATAACTGGTTTATTTAAATTACATGTTTAATATTTGCAATATTTGTGTGGATTCAATGATTTAACTGGATTTTCTTTCTTATTGATTAAATTCTTTAGTACTTTATTTTGTCTCTTTGTTTCTAATATTTGTTTGTGACAAGTTTGAAGGAAAATATACACCTGTTCCCTTGGGAGATGACCTTACTCCATTGTTATACTAGTGAAGAGTAGGTTTTAATTTTGGTGGCATAATGACACGACCAAATTTTGGCGCCGCTGCCGGGGAATGGTATCAGTAATTTTTTCTTCATTAATATTTTATTTTATCTTTCTTTGGTTTATGATATTTTCTAATCTTGCAGGACTATTGAATTACAATCCATAAATTAGAAGGTTCGCAAGGTGAGGAAAAACTAGACAATGGTTATGCATGATTTGATGACCGACATTGCCAACAATGGGCAAATGTTTGGAGTAGATACATTCTGCCAAATGCATGAGGAACAAACTTGTGGGAGTTGGATGAATGATTATCTAACATATATAGGCTCAAATCTACAAGATGAAATGCCTACATGGGAACCACAATGGCATTATGAACCACCCGCGCCCATACCAGTGTCAAATTTAGAAGATATGATTAAAACTTTGGCATATGAGAATCTCAAATTCCAACAAGAGACAAGGGTATTCCAACAAGAGAAAATGGCCAATTTTGCCAATATTGGCACACAACTTACTCATATGGCCACAACAATAGCAAAGTTGGTAGATAATCAAGGTAAATTGTCAGTACAAGTATAGGTGAATGCATGTGAGAATGTAAGTGCTATAACGCTTGAAAGTGAATTTGACGAGGGAAAAGTTGACCATATGCTCATTTCAGAGTCATGCGACATGCTCATATGAGCTCGATACATAAACCCGAGGTAAGTAGCAAACCTTCAGTTGCTTAACATCAAGTTGTTTTGACATTACCTTTTTCTGACAGGTTTGCTCAAGAGCGGAAGGAAGAAGAGACACAAGATCTCTTGAATATATTCCAAAAAGTGGAGACCAATGTCCCACTTATTAAACATACTTTTGTGCAAGATGCTTTCAAATGGACTTTGAATAGTAAGACAGATAAGAACAATGTCATATGCTCATAGGACCAAATGAATGAGGTAATACCAATCTATATGCCAATTTTAATTATTAATGAGACGTTTTTCCTTTCTATTTTGCAGGAACTCGAGTTAACATTTCTTCCTGTCCATTTAAAATATACCACGTTGATTACTTGATCAACAAAAGTTCATGTCTAGCCAAAGACATTAAACTAAAGGCGCTTATGGGAGGCAACCCATTTTACTTTTCATTTAATTAGTTTACATTCCTTTTTAGTTTTCAGTATAATAAATTAACTTCATTCTTTTATCTTTTGCAGGTAAGAAAGAAGTGAAGATTGATTTTTTATGTTGTCTTATTGAATTTGAAGATAATCGTGATTAAGAGCAAAATGTGCTCCACGTCGCGACGTTGAGACACTCCCACTTCGCGACGTGGATGCATGTCGCGACGTGCACGGTAGCACGTCGCGACGTGGAAAATATGATTTAATTGTGATTTTTCGTCGATTTTTTGTGCGATTTTTGGTGAATTTTTGGAAATTTTTAGTGAGCCACATTGCGACGTTGAGACCCTCCCACGTCGCAATGTGGGTGGACGTCGCGACGTTAGTGATCGTCGTTGTAAAAAGAAATAGTCTTTTGTCAGTCAAAAAAAGATTTCTTTGTGTCTTTACATACGGCAAATAAGTAGGGTTAGTTTTATATTTGGATTAAATAAAAAAAACTAACTGTAGGTTTTTTCTCTCATATTTTTTGGCTTCTGACAGAAGATCGTGCGGCAACCTCCTTTGTTGTTAAAAGAAAATTTGATTTTCTCCTTTTTTATCATGCCAAGAACAAAATCTAATGTTCTATTCTTCCTTCTACAGGTACTAAACGTGATGTTCCTGATTCCTCACCATCGTCTCCAGCTTCATCTTCTCAAATTGCCACGCTCCAAGAATATAGAATGCATGAACGGATGACGATTTTGGAGCAAACCATTCAAGCATATTTCCAATTTCAAGGGTTTAAACACCCAAAGCCATACACTCCTCTCATTTTTTTCTTTCACTTTATGTCATCCTTTTATGTTGTGCTTTAATTATCTTCTTTTATACATGAAGGATCATGTATTGTGTAAGTATGGGGGAGCTTAGGTTTAATTTTTAACTTTATTTAATTTCTGTTTTTGCATGATTAGGATAGTTCATGTAGATAGTTCATGTTGGTCTTGATTTTTAAATAAATCATAATGCCCCTAAACTTTATGAACAATTTGGATACAGAGTGAAGCATGGTTGGGCAGTTTGGAGGATATCTTTGTTTTGGTTAATGTAATTGCCCCGTATGTATTTAAGAATGATAAAATTGCAAGAATTTATTTCTTTTACCCAATAAGTGAGTTTTTTGAGCCTAAAGTACACAAGAACTACTTTCTTGGTGCTTTTGAATTTTATTGTGAGAGTTTGATTAAAATGCATTGGGTATTATAAAGCTTGCTTTGAAGTACATGATGAAAGCATAAATGATTATATGCATAAAAATGATAAAGGCAAATTAAAAACAAAGAATTTCAGCTTTCTAAAACACTTCCTACCATTTTAATTTGACCCCTAGTGAACCATTTTTGAGCCTAGACCTTTTCTTTGTTTAACACCCAAGAAAAGTTAGCCATTAAAACTTGTTTTTAGCTTTCTTGTTCAACCTGTTTATCAAAGGATATGTTAATCATATTTTAAGATAGTTAAATACTTCTTGAAAAAATATAGCCACACTGCTCTTATTTGTGCAGAATTTTTGCTTGCAAGTTAAATTTTATTAGTTTTTCATTATTATTATTAAAAAAAGAGAAAAAAAGAAAAAAAAGAAAAAATGCGCAAAAAAAGAAAGTGAAGCATTGTTGTACGAATAAGTATTGTTGATGTAAAGAAGTTGTTGAAAGTGTGGCTATGAAAGATGTATTTTGTGAAAATAAGTTTTGCTTTAACATTTTTATTTGATAAAGTTTTTTTAGCCTATATTTATCCTTTTATACTACCTCTCACCTTAGCCCCATTACAACCCAAAAAGACCTTTTTGATTTATGTATATGGTTATTGAATAATGGTGGAGATGTGATTGATTTGCAAGTTTATGATAATACCTTGCTTGAATAGTGTGGATTGCCCTATTAATTAGTGTGCCTTTATTCAGTGAAAACTGTGAGCTTTAATTTATTCTTGCAATTTTTTAACTAAAATGAAGGGGCATGTTTGCATTAGCTGGGACAAGGATTGGTTAATGGTAATATGGTTGAGCTTCAATTTATATCTTGTTGGTTATTTAGTTAAGGGCATTATGATGATGAGTCCAAGTGTTTTGTTTTTTTAGGTGTCTTATTGGAATAAACCATACTTGGGGCAAGCATGGTCCAAGTATGGGGGAATTGATAAGGTTAATATTTTACATTTATTTGTTATGATTTTATGCCTTTTTATGAGCATTCATGTGTGGTAATTCATGGTTTTGTTATATTTTTAGATTTATGAGGAAGATGAATGGAATGGTGAAAAAAAGAGCTAAAATGATGCAAGAAGTTGAGAAGATTTGAAGGAAAGATTTTTACTAGAAAGAGAAGATTTTACCAAGAAGGATTTTTACTTAAAGGAAGAGATTTTGTTGGAAGATGTGGTTATGTTAGTTGGGAGGAATATTTTTTGTAATCAAATCTCCTAATATTGTGGAGATTGAGAGTTATCTTTTGTTAGGAATTTTAGCATTGTTTGTTGGGAGAAGTCTATAAATAAGTGGGTGTTTAGAGTAGTTAGCATCCTATCCTATCCTAGCCTAGTTTTTGTTCTTAGTAGTAGTTAGGATCCTAGTTTTCTTAATAAGTAGGGGAGTTTAGTAGCTTTCATGTAATTTTTATTCAAGTCATTTGTTTTGAATTTAATAGGATTTTCATTATTTAATTCAAGTATTCAAATTTCAGCAATCTTAGTTTAGACAATTTAGTGGATAAGTTTTTGGACAAGCATTATCTATTCCTTTGCTAGTTGGATTCAACTGGATTATCTTCAACCATAACTACTACGAAGAGATTGTCAACTACAGGTTTTCTTTTTAGTATATTATGAATCTATTTTTATTCAATTCTTTTATGTCTTGTTTAATTATGTCTTCATTCTAAATTAGTTTTTCAGTTGAATTATTGATGAAACACTAATTAACAACTTATGAGATCTAATTGGATTTAAATAAATATATAATTTAAGTACCTTTTTATGTCCTGTGATAGAGAGTCTATGAATTATCTATGATTGTTGAATAATGCGCAGTATTTAATTTATTATAGAAAATTCTAATGCTAATTAAAACGGTAGATCCGTAATTTTCTGTTTAGTTTTAATAGGTGATAAGGCTATCATTCATCGACAATGGGCATAAGGGGGATGGTATGGGCATATGGCGTCCATATGGGCATATCATAATCAGGTTTCTCTTATCTTAATGTTGTTAATAAATTAATTCTAATGAGGCGTCCTCTTAGGTTATTTATTAATTAGAGAGTAATTAATAAGGCGTCCTTTTAATTACCGACAAGTAAGGAGAAATAAGGTTATATCAGTGGCGTTCCTGGTAACTATAACTGGTTTATTTAAATTACATGTTTAATATTTGCATCAAGGATCAAGTAATTAATTAGTGTGGATTCAATGATTTAACTGGATTTTCTTTCTTATTGATTAAATTCTTTAGTACTTTATTTTGTCTCTTTGTTTCTAATATTTGTTTGTGACAAGTTTGAATGAAAAGATACACCCTTTCCCTTGGGAGACAACCTTACTCCATTGCTATACTAGTGAAGAATAGGTTTTAATTTTGGTGGCATAACGACACGACCAATATGCACAAAAACCACCCCCATTAGGATTCCAAAGGCCAACACCAAGGCACATAACTAAGGTTTTGGCCTAAAACCTAGCCCTAGCACACCATAAATGCACAATCTTAGCACACTTTAGGCACAAACCATAGGACCAACTCCAAAACCCTGGCGCATAGGATCTTTATCCAACCTTAAAAAACCTTAGGAAACCACTAACCCTTAGGACCCAAACTAGGACACACAAATCACACAACACACAAAACAAACACACACACACACACATGTTTTGCACTTTTCTTCATTTCACTCTTCTCTCTCCATTTCATGCACATCTTGGCCGTGGCATAATTGCCCCGGAAAAGATACACTAGAATTCTTTATTTTTATTTCAAACTTCTTTTCTTTACATTCTTAGATTAGTTTGGTGGTGGAATTCATGCCACGACAATAATACACTAGAATCACACTTTGCATACACTCAACTTTAGAATTGCATTAGTTGTAGGACATTTTATGCATTATTTTGCAATGGCATTCATGCCATAGAAGAAATACACATAAAACTCACACATACTTGCAAAAAAACTTACACAACACACGCACACAAGCACATTTCTATTGTGGCATAACTGCTATGGCAGAAATACACTACACTTACACACACCTGCATTTTTTCACTACTTTTAGGATTTTCATGTGTACTTCTGTCGTGGCATAAATGCCACAAAAGAAATACAATAATTTTGCATTCATACACTTTTATTTATGTAAAATATTGTGTGTGTTAGGTGTTAGCACATATAGAACCCATCTCTCTACCTCTAGGTACTTAGAATCTCTCTAAGGAACCTATCTGAAACCTTAACCTTACACACCTTTAGAGAATCTTTAAAACCAAACCTTAGGACTTAGAATCCAAATCTAGGCTAGAAATAGAACAACTTAGAACCCAAATCTAGGCTACCATTATTGTCTCATAGATGGCACGATAATAATACACACTAAACCTCACATTTTCTCATCGAAACCCTAAAACTTCCCAAACCAAGCCATTTATGCCGTGGCATTTATGCCATGGAAGAAATACACATAAACCTCACATCCATCTCAAAGCATATTAATCTAGGCTATTATTTTCATGGCAATCATGCCACGACAATAATAAATGTAAACTCTCACTTGTTTTAATCTTTTGGTCTTAATTTAGTTTGTTTTTTCTTCTATCTCAAACCAAAACACATAGTCTTAGGACCACCTTTTCACCTTCCCAATCTAGACCATAGGGTTTGGTCCATGACCAAGATAAACCCACATGAACCATAGGCTCCTTAGTAAACCCCACATAGGCTAAAACCCTTAGGTTTGGGTAGTTTTCCTAGTTAACACTAGTTTCCCTAGTTAACACTAGTTTCTCCTAGTTAATGCTAGTTTGGTCAAAATAAGACTACTTGACCTTAATTAGCCCTAGTTTAGTCAAATTAATACTAGATGACCTAGTTGACCCGGTTTGACTAGTTAACTCTCACTAACCCTAGTTAACTCTAGAAAACTCTAGTTAGGTTAGTTAAACCCTAATGTGACTAATTTGATCTAGTTTGACCAACTCATCTTTAATGAAACTCTAGTTAGTCTTATTTAGGTTAAACGGGGGCTAGTTTGAATTATTGTTGCTTTGTTTTTCCTAGAATGACTATAATGACCTAAGTTCCATTAGTTTGGCCTAAGTTGGTCTACTTAACTACTAAATTGGATTTAACTTTGTTTGGTTAAGGTTGATTTGGTCATTTTTCACATAAGAAGCCTTAGGAACCCATTTAGTCTTGCCACATGGGTCAATATTCATACTTTTTCTTTACTTGTTTATTATAGTCTTAACCTTGTTTATCTTATAAGAGTGCACATGATACTTAAGACAAAATCTATCATAAGGAAGAGCTCAAGCCAAGGTGCTACATAAGGGATAACATCCAAAGATAAGAAACGTAAACAATGACCTCAAGGAGAAAAGAAACGTCATGGATGGCATTTAAGAGAATGGACTAAAATGAAAACTTGCTCCCCAAGTAGGATAACTTCGTAAATAAATTGTAATTGTATAGGTACCCATTTTGTAAAATGTAGAAGTAGAGTTTCTTTCTCTCCAAGTTTAGTGTAAGTATAAATAAAAGCTCTCAAAACCATTTAAAGAGTTTAGACTTTTTAGCTTTTGACAAGTTCGTCAAGGTTAAGAAAAGCTGAGAGCTTTACAGAACACTCTTTGGCTTAAGCCTTAGATTAGAACTACATAAATGATCAAATTGGAGAGAGAGAAACTTCAATTGTAATACCTTTGCTCAAGGATCATCTTAATATAAGAAAAACATAGATCTTTTATTGATTTATTGAAATCTAATAGTTTTTCCTCATATTTGGATGGGAAACCTCTTGAATTTCTTTACTTTTGCTCTCTCTTGTGTTTATTGGACTCTTGAAGATCTAGATATAGCCATGTAAGGCTAGATCACTATGGTGTTCTTGAATAAAATGTTGTGAGATATGAAATCTAAGTTAAATAGTAGTCCTGTATTGAGAATAATAATGATTGATCCATTTATTTGTTCTTAAAAAATATGGAATTGTGAATACCGGGTTCACTTATTCCTAATATATGACTTTGAGGGGTTGAATTCAAGGGTCATGTTTGTTATGTGTTTGATTAATTGTCAAGTTAACTAACATGTAATTGAAAGATGAATCTTATAGTGAATTACTCTATTGAAGCACAGACCACCATAAATGGATTAAGTTTGCATACTTTAAATGAACTTATCACTTTACACATATGTAGATAAAGGTCAGCTGGGTATGTGTAATTCTTAGAAATTTGCATGTTAACACTAGAAGGATACTTGGTTTTGGTTGTGATCAAAGGGGTCTTGTCTCTACCAGAGGAGGACCCTGAGTTCCCTCAACACTTAATCAACGTTAATGAAACTAGTTGGGTAGTTGACCATTTTAACGGGTTGCAAATTCAATTAATAATTCAAACTTGTTTCTATCAAGGGAATGGGAGAATTGATGAGTTTTAACCTAGGTGTGCCTTCCAAGGCGACTTAGGACCATTCTATGAGGACAATATTTTATTCCATGAAATCAATCATCCCAAAATTTCAGGGGCCTTTCAGCTGCATTTGCAGCTGGAAGGCCCGATCCAAACTTAATCTTCCTCGCTTTTCATTTCGTTTTAATGTCGCTTGGCTCACCTTACTTGGACCCCTTCATTTCGTTTTTTCATCTTGACTCTCATTTCGCTCAGATATACTCACCGCCGCACTGGCTAGACCTGACAAATCTTTTACACAGTCGGCTCTCTTTACCGGGGCCATCTAGGTTGGCTTTATCTCAGCTTGGCACTGTCTTCCTTTGGCTCCACTGCGATTCTTCGGTCGATTCACAGACGGCCGGAGGCGAGGGTGACAAGAGCCTGACGATCTCAGATCTGAGCCTGCCATTGAGATCAGGATTTGCGCTCACCAGATCAGACTTGACGATCGGAAGTTTCATGCCGACATCCTTCCTTCTGCTGACTGGACATCGCAGCAGCTGTCCGTCTGAAGATCCTGTTCTGAGACCCACACACATCGGGCTCCTATTCATCTGCTGCCAAGGGCCGAGACTGGATTGGCCGGAACGACTTGGCAAATTGGGCCCTCGTTCATCACAAAGCTCTGCCAAGGGCCAGGGCAGATCGGGCGATTCAGGATTTCGACCGGATTCAAAGTAGCAGGGTGCAAAGCCTCAGCTTTGGGCTTCAAAGAACCGTCCTTTTCAAAGAGGATGCCCCTTCTAATCTGGGCTCGAAGGCAAAACATTGGCTTCTCCAGCAGATGTCAGACTCCAAGCTCCGTAAATCCATAGCAGCTGCTGACAGAAGCGACGGAATCAGTTTCTCATGGGCCGAAAAATTATCGTTTGATAGCTCTATCAGCTGTCTACAGGACATTGAGGCACCGCGGCGGAGAACTCTTGATAGAAAGCCTGTGTGCATTTACTCCTTTGAAAGCCTGAATGAGGCCAGTTTTTTGGGTTTGTTGCTGGTTGCTTATGCTTTATTTGGCCAGAATTCTTGTTTTTACTCTAACTTTGATTGGAAGAAGCTGGCATGGCGTGAACAAATGCTTGAACAGAGCCCGAACTCGAAGATGCAAATTTACCCTTGGGATTTCGTTTGTTTGTTTGGATATTTGATATATTCATTGTCATGAAATCTGTCCACATTTCTGATGAGTCTTGTGCGAATAATGCTTTCGTGTGGTTATCATCTGTTACTTGTACTTTCTTGTTCTGATGCTTTGGAGTCGATGGTTTGTGTTTGCTGTCATTTAATTGGGTTGATTCTATGTGGACTTTGTTCTGTGGTTTTTCTGCCATTGATGGAGTGCATGGGAATAACAATTTGTTGTATTTGTTTGACACTGACTGTTGCCTGGAGCTTTCCTGCATTCGCTTGACTGTAGTGGCTTACTGGCTTAGACTTTGTGTGAAGAGGATTGATCATTTGCTTTGAATGAACATGCTGAATATGTGCTGCTAAAGGTTGAGGATATAGCATGTTGAATTTTCACAAGTTTGGTTGAGACTTTGATAGTAATGACGATTTACTGACTGTGGCTATGGACTGCAATGCTGGAATTGCACTTGCTATGCCACTGTGCGAGTTTATTGGCTAAAGTTTGAACAGACCTGATAACCTGCACTACATTTGATTTGTTTGCTAATCGCTTGATTCTGGGCTGCCTTGGTGAAATGCTCATAAGGCAATCCCGATATTGCTGGCTTTACTACTGAAGTTGAATGTACTTACAGTAACCACTAGAACTCTTGTAAGATGTTTAGGATTGCTGATTGGAAAATAGAAAACTATACTCTAGTTGTTCTAGAGTAGAAATTTTCTTATTTCCATCTCTATCATTTACTTGCATATTCATGTAATGGAGTAGTACTCCATAGTTACTGCTTTTCTTATGTAACGATGCTTTTGGGTATATCCAGCATTGCATTTTGCCCACTACGTATATATATGCCTAGTTTAAAAAAAAATCAATCATCCCAACTTAACACAAGGCAATTAGTTCACTACATGGAATTTCTCATAACATAAGTCCAAGAGCACCATTCTCTTTCCATTTGAATTCCTTACATGCTCTTTGTCTTTTACACGTTTACTTGATTGTTTGTTGAACTATGAACTTAACTCCTTATTTCAAGATCTTTGAACATTTCACATTATCTAGATAGTGTATATCCCTGTGGAATCGATACCTTACTCGCCCTTCTACAAGATGGGGTAAGATTATAAATTTTAAAGGATAAAATAATATAAATATAATGAAGGTATAAAAAATACCTTTGATTGAAAATTTGAAATTTAAGCTGAGAAGATGATAAGAAAAGTTTGTAAGAATACACAGAAGTGAATCAAAGAGTTATTTTCTTCAAAAACAAGTTCTGTTGAATACAATCTAGTTTCTTCCTTATATAAGGAAACTGAAATACTATTCTATTACATTGTTTTTAATTAAACTTTGAAATCTGAAATCAATCTTCTTGAATAGTGGTTGTCACTGTCTTCTTTTCTTGAGTGGTCTTTTGCTTTTTCATCACATCATCTTGTCTTCTTTTCTTGAGTGGTTTTTGCTTTTTCTTTATATCACATCATCTTGGAATCACATCTTCTTTATTCCTTTGAATCGAATAACAATAGCTAAAGTAATTCTTCTGAAAAGTCTGCACATAATTGGTCCACCATTCTTTAATTATTGCCGCTTTCTTGAGTTGTCTCTGAGTAGATAGGGATATTATTGACTCATGTTGAATCTGACTAAGAACTGTGGGATTTGGACCCCCTATTTCTCTTTGAACCAATAATTTAACCATGCTTGTTGAATTTTTTGAATTTTTTGCCTTTAATGCTTTACAGTCCATGCTAAATCTTTTCTTGAATGATACCCAAAAAATGCAAATTGTATCATATTTTTTCCTTTTTTATTTTTTTTATTCATACGGTTCCTGAGCTAAAGATCCGCCATAAAAATCATCCATGTCGGGGCTTTGAGTAGAGTCAGCAGAAAATTGGGGTTCTTGATGTGTTTCTTGTTGCAAGTTTTTGGTTTTCTTAAATGCTAAATAATACTGCAAAAAGTTTTCCATGTCTTCATTTTTCTGTTGAGTATTAGAAGGTGTTGCAATACTTGGGCTTGGTTCTTGAACTAGGCTTGAATTTGGAATTTGGGATGTTTGATTGTTTGTTGGCTTTTGAATGGGTATTGTTGTCGTTTGATTTTGAATCGAAGGATTTTCTTGATTATTAATCCATGGGCTTTTTCCTTTTGCTAAATAAGTTGCCACAGCCTGAGGACAACAGTAATTTTCTTTATATGAATCCCACCATTTGATGTTGAACTGTCGGATTAAGGACATTGGCTTTGGTTTTGATTGTGCTTGAATAACTTGAAAATGCCAACACCAAATCCAAGGGACTTTAAGTGCGGCATGCCATTGAATCTGCTTCATATATTCTTGCATTGTTGATTCCTTTTTCCACTTTTCTAATCCTTGTCGAGCCACCGATGGTAAAATACTTTCTTGTGACCCATGAGTATTCCACCAATCATAAAACCAAAATGGAAAATCGTTTTGACAATCTTTACTGAATGTAAAAAATTAGGAGTGATCAAATGGTCTTAAATAAAAACTTTTTATCCATGCTTTTTTATAATCTTCATAGTTATACCCTTGTGGACTATAAGGAATGGAAAATGCTTTTTGAGTATGAAAATCTCAAAAATCATTTGAATTTAATAATTTCTTAGTGAGACATTTTGAATGAGTAATTCTACCTGATTCATCTTTATTATGAATAAAATCTGCCGAACCAGAATTAACTAATATAAATTCATAAAAAGTTCTATTTTTTAATGAATCCTCACCTAACCAATAAAAATATGGAGTAAAGAATTTTTGAGTATAGGCTCTTAAAATTGGAATTTCTGGTACTTCTTTGAATGCTGTTAAAATAAAATATTCATATTTTTCTTTTAAAACATATTGGGATTTTGAATTTGAAGAAGTTGGAGTATGTTGAATTGGTAATGGTGTCATTGCTCTTGGTGAATAAGATGAAGAAGGAATTAACTGAGTTTTTGAATGGGATTGTATTTTGGCTGATGGTGTCATTGCTATTTGAACATGGTAAGGCAGGAAAATCTTCTAAAGAAATGAATTTATTACTTGTTTGAATTTTTGGGGGCAAGGGTTTTGGAATTAATACCTTTGACATATAATCTTCTGTACTCTGCATCTTTTGATTTGCGAATGATTGTGCTGGTTTTTTCGACATAGTTGATTTTTCCTATAAGAAATTCTCGAGTTAGAAAATCGGGTAATGAATTATTATCACCTTTAATAAATTCTATACTAAAACCAAAAACGGAAAGTTTTCCTTGTCATCTAGCAAATATTTTTTTTTATACTAAATTTTGAACATCTTTTTGCAATATATCTTTTGCTGATTTACAATCTATTCTCAATAGAAAATGTTTATTATAAAAATCGTCTTGAAATTTTGAAATACATAAAACAATTGAAAGTATTTGTTTCTTTATTGTAGAATAATTCTTTTGAGAACCTATCCATACTTTTGAAGTAAAACGAACTAATTGCTATTTTCCTTCTATTTTTTGTTTTAATATACCCCCATATCCTATTTCTGATGCGTCAGTTTCTACTATCATGAATGCATTTAGTTGTGGAATTCCTAAACATGTAATGATTTTATTTTTTCCTTTGCTTCCTTTACAATTTGTGTATGCTTATCTGTCCATGGTAATGGATTCTTTTGAAGTCTTTGGTACAAAGGTGCACACAACGTTCTCAGTTTTGGAAAAAAAATCTGCTACATAATTTAAACATCCTAAAAATCTTTGCAATTGATTTTTATCTTTGATTTCATTTGAAAATTTCTCTCCAAATTCTAATGTTCTATTAATTGTTTTATTGTTCCTTTATATATATCATGACCTAAAAACCTAATCTTACTTTGAAATAGTTTCATTTTGGATGCTGATATTACTAAACCATTCTTTTTTACTAACTTTAAAAATATATTTAAATGTTTAAAATGTTGTTCTATTGTATTTGAAAATACTAATACATCATCTATATATACAATCATAAATGTATATGCTGAAAAAATTTCATTAATTATAATTTGAAATTCTGAAAGTGCATTTTTTAATCCAAAAGGCATAACATTCCATTCATAACGTCCAAATGGTACTGTAAAAGCTGTTTTATATTTGTCTTTTTCTACTATTTGAATCTGCCAATATCCAGATTTTAAATCAAATTTTGAGTATATCTTTGCCTGAAATAATCTATCTAATAAATATTTTTTATTTGGAATTGGATATCTTATCCATTGTAATACTTTATTTAGGGGCTTATAATTAATTACTAACCTAGGAACGCCTCTATATTTTTCAGCTTGATTATTAACATAGAATGCTGGACAGCTCCAAGGTGATTTAGATTTTCTTATTAATTGTTTATTTAATAATTCTTGAATTTCTTTTTTACAATGTTCTAATAGTTCAGAATTCATTTGAATAGGTCTTGCTTTAGTTGGAATTTGAAGGATCGAAATAATCAAATCACATTAAGCAAAAATATGTTTGGGAGGAGAGGAATTACAATCACAAAATCTCATGTATGGCGCAACCGCCACACAACAACAATATCCATTAGTCTACGGAATTTCTCTAAGCCGCTGTATGGCTTTTTCTCACAACACCTCTTTGAGGTTTCTCTCTCCAACTCTTCTCTTTACAAAGATCCCTAACACCCTCTATTTATAATGCAAAAGACTTCTTAATTCCACACATTCCTATTTCCTACCAATAACTAATTAAGAAACAAATACTATTAGGAAACAACTTTAAACTTAAGAAACAAAACATATTAGGAAACTACTAATTAATAAAAGTTTAGTTTAATTTTCCAACAAATCCCCCTTTAAACTAAACTTTTCATATATGATCAATACCTTCAAGCTCACGTGCTTGAATTTCTTTTGAAATTTCTTTTGCAGTTTGGATCTTGTATTTGATCTTCTTCTTAATCTTTATCTTCATCTTCACATGTAACTTGAGACGAATTTTGTAGTTCCGAATCTTGAAGTCTTCAAACACGTTTTTTATTTCTTTTCCTTTAGCACAAAACTTCCATATATCAACATTGTCTTCTATCCAAGAATGACTACTGTAATTTCCAAGAATCAAGAAATTATATTGTTCAACTTGAAGAATCTTTTCAATATTGTTTACCTCAACAATGTCACTATCTCCAATGATAATTTTATCACATTCAACCATGTGTATGGTTTCTTTTTCCTCTTCAAAATTGATGATTTCTATCTCCTCTTTATCAGTGAAGTCACCAATCTTCTTTTCTTCTTTATTCATAAGAATAACAAATTCATCCACCTCTTCACAAACATGAAGTTCCACCATAACATTATCACAATGATCAATACAATCTCCTTCGTTGAGATTTCAATTTCTATAGTGGATTCAATACTTGAAGATGAAGAATCAGCAATTGGTTGTTGAACTTGTTCAATATTTTGTCTATTGTCTTCTTCCTCAATATAGGAAGACACTTGTATTTGCCCAATTGATACCATTGGCTCTTTAGAAGGCCAATTTGAAACTCTTTGTTCATCAAAGATAAAATCTCTTATCACAATCACCTTTTCTATATTTTCTGTCTGGCCATCCAATATTTCATTAATTCTTTGTTCAAATTGAATTAATGAACGCTGCAATTCCTCAATTTTTAATGTTGCCAAATTCTTGGTTTCTATCATCAAAACTACAAAATACTCGAACTTCGAGGGTAGTGTATTGAGAACTTTTGTAATAAAAATTTCATCTTGCAATAGATGACCATTTAATTTCATCTCATCTTTAATTGCCAAAATAAGAGAAAAATATGACTTTATGGATTCTGTCTTCTCCATTGTGCAAAATTCAAACTTTCGTTTCAACATCATCAAATTGTTTTGTTGAACTTTGTCAACACCTCTGTAGGTTTTCTCTAAGATATCCCATGCTTTCTTTGCACTTTTGGCCGTTGAAATTTTCCCAAATACTGACATATCAATTGCTTGATGAATTTGGGACAGCGCCAAACTTGCCTCCCTCATTGCACTTGCATCAGCATCTTCGGATAATTCCACTTCAATATATTTGATCAAATCAAAGGATTTCAGATGGGTTTCTATCTGAATTCTCCAATGATTTTGTTTTCCCGTGAGTTTGGGAACAACACAAATTATATTTCCTATCATGGTTAATCAATTATAACCTTGCACTGATACCAATTTGAAGGATCAAAATAATCAAATCACAATAAGCAAAAATATGTTTGGGAGTAGAGGAATTACAATCACAAAATCTCATGTATGGCACAACCGCCACACAACAACAATATCCGTTAGTAAGGAATTTCTCTAAGCCGCTGTATGGCTTTTTCTCACAACACTTCTTTGAGGTTTCTCTCTCCAACTCCTCTCTTTACAAAGATCCCTAATACCCTCTATTTATAATGCAAAAGACTTCTTAATTCCACACTTTTCCCAATTCCTAACAATAACTAATTAAGAAACAAATACTATTAGGAAACAACTTTAAATTAAGAAACAAAACATATTAAGAAAATACTAATTAATAAAAGTTTAGTTTAATTTTCCAACAAAACCCCTTTTAAACTAAACTTTTCATATATGATCAATACCTTCAAGCTCACGTGCTTGAATTTCTTTTGAAATTTCTTTTGCAGTTTGGATCTTGTATTTGATCTTCTTCTTAATCTTCATCTTCATCTTCACATGTAACTTGAGACGAATTTTGTAGTTCCGAATCTTCAAGTCTTTAAACACGTTTTTTATTTCTTTTCCTTTAGCACAAAACTTCCATATATCAACTTTCTCTTCTATCCAAGAATGACTAATGTAATTTCCAAGAATCAAGAAATCATATTGTTCAACTTGAACAATCTTTTCAATATTGTTTACCTCAACAATGTCACTATCTCCAGTGATATTTTTATCACATTCAACCATGTGTATGGTTTCTTTTTCCTCTTCAAAATTGATGATTTCTATCTCCTCTTTATCAGTGAAGTCACCAATCTTCTTTTCTTCTTTATTCATAAGAACAACAAATTCATCCACCTCTTCACAAACATGAAGCTCCACCATAACATTATCACGATGATCAATACAATCTCCTTCGTTGAGATTTCAATTTCTACAGTGGATTCAATACTTGAAGACGAAGAATCAACAATTGGTTGTTGAACTTGTTCAATATTTTGTCTATTGTCTTCTTCCTCAATATAGGAAGACACTTGTGTTTGTCCAATTGATACCATTGACTCTTTAGAAGACCAATTTGAAACTCTTTGTTCATCAAAGATAAAATCTCTGATCACAATAACCTTTTCTGTATTTTCTGTCTGGCCATCCAATTTTTCATTAATTCTTTGTTCAAATGGAATTAATGAACACTGCAATTCCTCAATTTTTAATGTTGCCAAATTCTTGGTCTCTATCATCAAAACTACAAAATACTTGAACTTCAAGGGTAGTGTATTGAGAACTTTTGAAATAACAATTTCATCTTGCAATAGATGACAATTTAATTTCATCTCATCTCTAATTGCCAAAAGACGAGAAAAATATGACTTTATGGATTATGTCTTCTCCATTGTGCAAAATTCAAACTTTCGTTTCAACATCATCAAATTGTTCTGTTGAACTTTGTCAACACCTCTGTAGGTTTTCTCCAAGATATCCCATGCTTTCTTTGCACTTTTGGCCTTTGAAATTTTCCCAAATACTGACATATCAATTGCTTGATGAATTTGGGACATCGCCAAACTTGCCTCCTTCATTGCACTTGCATCTGCATCTTCGGATAATTCCGCTTCAATATATTTGATCAAATCAAAGGATTTCAGATGGGTTTCCAACTGAATTCTCCAATAATTATAATTTTGTTTTCCCGTGAGTTTGGGAACAACAAAATTATATTTCCTGTCATGGTTAATCAATTATAACCTTGCTCTGATACCAATTTGAAGGATCGAAATAATCAAATCACAATAAGCAAAAATATGTTTGGGAGGAGAGGAATTACAATCATAAAATCTCATGTATGGCACAACTGCCACACAACAACAATATCCGTTAGTATACGGAATTTCTCTAAGCCGCTGTATGGCTTTTTCTCACAACAACTCTTTGAAGTTTCTCTCTCCAACTCCTCTATTTACAAAGATCCCTAACACCCTCTATTTATAATGCAAAAGACTTCTTAATTCCACACTTTCCTAATTCCTAACAATAACTAATTAAGAAACAAATACTATTAGGAAACAACTTTAAACTTAAGAAACAAAACATATTAGGAAACTACTAATTAATAAAAGTTTAGTTTAATTTTCCAATAGAATTTGTTTTTCATTAAATTCTTTTTCATATGGTAATTCTACTACATGAGTTTTTCTATCCCAAAAAGCAGTTGGGTGATCTGAACAAATTTCTTTTTTAAGTATTTTTTTCTAAATCTTGAAGTTTCTTTATAATCTCTGTGCTTTGTAATTGAATTTCTATTTGAGTATAAGATAAATCCTCTTTTACAAAATTAATTTGCTTTTCTTTTCTTAATATACAATTTATTGTACTTTCTTTGGAATAAATAGAATTTGACTGAAGTAAATCAAACTCTTTTTTGTTTTATAGGAGTTATAAATTTGAATTTTATTTCATTTCCCATTAAATTCAAACTTATTCCATCTTTTTCTTTTCTAAATGGTGTTATTTGATATAAAAATGGATTTCCTAATATAACATCTTGAGTCAAATCTTCTATTATTATAAATCAATGTTTAAAACAATAATTTTGATTACATATAAATCCATTAGATAATTTATAATTTACTCTCAGAGGATTTTCATTTGCTGTTATTAATCTTTCATTAGTTTTTTAACAATATTTTGTTGGTATAATTCCTACTTTAATACAACTTAAATCTGCTCCACTATCAATCATTGCTATACATGATGTTGTAAAATCTGGTACTCCTATTGTTATTATAGCATACCATTTTTCTATATTGACTTTTTCTATTATATTTAAATATTAATCTTCTTTTGAAATACTTTCATTTATTTGAATTCCTTTTCCTAAATTTCTTTGAGAACTTTTTGGAATATCTAAAACTACAGTTTGAGCTTGATTTATTAATGCTACTTTTGTATCTATTTCTAAATCTTTAGTTTTTAATTCTTTAATCTCATCTTTTAATCTTTTTACATCATTTTTTAATTGTTTAACTTCTTCATTTAAATTCATTGAATTATTTAAATTAGTATTGAATATTCCTGGAACATTAGTATTAGTTGAATATCTTTGTAAAAGGTTTGTTAGACTAAATGGTTGTAAAATTTCCATTTCTTTTGAATCTTCTATTATTAATTTTTTTAATCTATTTAAATATTCTTTTTGATCATTTGGATTTTCTATTTTAGTAATAATATCAAATAAGAACATTTTATCTTTACTACTAGAAATCATATTAATAGATTTGCACTTACAAGGTGATGAGTGATCTGAATATTCTTCACTTTCAGAATCTTTTCCTATATTATTTAATTGAATATCACTTTCTTCTGATGAATTAATCATTATTGCCATTATTTTTTCTCTTAATTCTTTATCTTCATTAAATATTTCATTTATTTTTCTTTGAGTTCTACAATTACTTGCTATATGACCAGGTTTACCACATTTATAACATGTTATTGATTTCTTTTTATATTTCTTATTATATGGCTTATTTTATTTTTTATACTTTCTATAATTATTATATTGATTTTGTTGTTGATATCCAATTTATTTATAATTATTTCTTCTTCTTCTAAAGTTTTTATACTTACTAATAGTTTTATATTTTGATGAAGGTGCTTGAACACCAGTTATACCAAAAGCTTGACAAAATGGACCTAATTCTCTCCTTTCAGATCCATATATAGCTTGAATTTTTAACTCTTGACATAATTTTAATCCTTCAGATTTAACAAATGCAAATAATTGACCAAATGAAACATTATGAAAGTTTATAGTTTCTGTTCCCATTTCTTTTTGTATATTTGTCATTATTTTTTGAGAAAATAAATTAGGTAATCCCGTAATAAATTTTTCTTTCCAAAAAGATTCATAACAATCCGGTCTTTTTAATACATATATCAAAAACATGTCTTTATACCATCTAAAGTTTGTTAAAGTTGGACATCTTAAATTTGTTAAAAATAGTTTTGAACTGTTTATTTCTTCTCTAGGATTTCCTACAAAATGTAATGATATAACATATATTAAGAATTCTGCTGAATCATTTTTAGTTATTCTTTTAATTCTTCCTTGTGCATCTTTTTTAACATTTCCTTGATTATCTCTTTCATCTACTTCACTTGTATGATTTAATATTTCTTCTTTATTTTCGTGTGTCATCATATTGTCCCACCAGTCTTTTAATTGACCAGTGAATCCAGTTACAAATGCTGCTAATATTGTTTTTTCATCAAATTTTCTATGTGCATATGCTGCTCTAGCCATTCCCATTTCCTGTAACATTCTAAGTATTTCTGATTCTGATCTTCTATCTATATTCCATTCATACAATGCATTTCCATCATAACGATTTGATATAAATTGAGATCTTTCTTCATATTGAATATATGGTGGAGTTGGTCTTGAGTAATAATTTTTTCTTGGCTGAGATGTTAACCATCTATTATCATTTTTATTAAAATTATTTATCTTTCTACTTCTTTTAATTCTATTAGTATTATTATTATTTTCATTAAATTCATCTTCAATGTTATTTATTTGAGTTATTATGTTATCCTCTTCCTTCAATGTTTCTATATTTTTTGAATCTGTATTTTGTTCAAATTCTTCATTTACTGGATTTATTTGATCTATAATGTTATATTATGGTTATTATCTTATGAAGTACTTGGTTTATCTTTTATTTCTAGTTGACTTAATTTATTTAATATTTTATCTAACATATTTTTTTCTATATTTTCTGAAAATAATACACTAAGGAATTGTTGAAGAAATATGATATGAAAGATTCTAAACCAATGGGAAATTCAATAAGTATGTCAACCAAACTAGATAAAGATAAAAATAGCACAAAAGTTGATGAAAAACTATGTAGAGGTATGATAGGAAGTTTACTCTACTTAACGACAAGTAGGCCTGATATACTGTATGAAGTGTGCTTCTGTACTAGATTTCAATCATGTTCTAAACAATCTCACTTATTGGTGGTCAAGAGAATTTTTAGATATCTTAAGGGAACATTAGATTATGGTATATGGTATCCCAAGTCCACCAACTTTGACCTTGTCAGATATATCGATTTCGACTTTGTCGGGTGTAGAATTGATCGAAAAACCACAAGTGAAAGTTGTCACTTTGTAAGAAAGTGTTTAGTTTCATGGTATAGTAAAAAATAAGCCTCCATGTCATTATCCCCCACTGAAGCAGAATATATAGTGGCTGAGAGTTGTTGTGTTCAAATCCTTTGGATGAAGCACACTCTTCAAGACTTTGGCTATTTTGGATGTGTGTCTATCAAGTGTAATAACACAAGTTCCATAAATCTCACAAAAAATCTCATTCAACACTCTAGAAAAAAAACACATTGATACTAAGCACATTTTATTTGTGATTAGTACTCAATAAATAAATTCAAATTGAGTACTTTTCCACAAAAGATCAATTGGAAGGCATATTTACAAAACATTTCCTAGAATCTCAATTTGTTCTTCTTAGAAATCAAATAGGTGTGGTCCTAAATGAAATTTAATAAAATTGTTAAGCGCCAAAGAAAAAGGATTCTTTGTTAAATAAATAACTAAATAAATAAAAATAAAATAAAATAAAATAAGAAGAAAATAAAAAAAGGATTCAGATGCCGTCGGGTTAGGTTTGGACATCCAAATGTATTGTCTAAAGAAATTCTCATATTTTCCAAAATTTGAAATTCAGACGACCCACCCAGAGGTTCGGACGTCCGAATACATTTTCCATAGAGCTTCTAATTTTTTTTAAGAGTTCATACAAATAGTTCGGATGACCTCACAAGTTTTGGACGTTCAAACTCGTCGAGTCAGACTTTTAAAAATTCTTTTTCTGCACTTTTTGACAAAATTTTCAAAATCTCCCAAATCAAACTAAGAACCCTAATCCCTCTCTTCTTTAATCTCTTACTTTTCATCGATTATTCTACAAATTGGTGTTATTTCTTTTTTTTCCTATATCAAATAGTCTCTTTTATAGATTAAAAATTTCAAATCTCTCACTCAAACCTCACACCATCATACTCATATTCAAGAATTTTTGTAATTTTGGAAATTCATCATTATGGAAGGATGTGGCAAAAGAATTAAGGTCACCGCCGGTCGCACACTCCATCACAGGCCATCATCTCAAGGTCATGGTCGCGGTTCTCCTCAACCTCTACTATCTCCTACCCCATCTCCTCCTCCACCCTCTATATTCGTCGATGCCGATTGTGCACGTCAGTATAATAGTTACGTTAGTTCTAATAAATACATCATTGTTCCTAGAATTGTGCGTAATGATGATCTTGTAAATTTTCCGCTAGTAGTTGAAAAATTGAAATATAAAAAGTTGTGGGATATTGTGTCGATAGAAGAACCTGTCGATAGAAGAACCTATCTATCCAGACCTTGTTTACGAAATTTTTCCAAACTTTAAAATTCCTCTTAATGGCTCTATTTTGACCACTCAAGTTTCAAACATTGACATTAAGATTTTTGGGTGCAACTATCACACTCGTCAAAATGACGACTGTAAAAATGTTATTCAATATTGAAAACAACACTCTTGGGCCACTGGGCTCCAAAATTTTGACTTTTGAGATATGATTAATGAATTGTTTGATAGGAAAGCCTTTCTTTCAACATACAAAGCCCCAGTCAAAAACTTAAGTCCAGATAATCGTATTCTCTTCCACATTGTGACCAAAATCTTTCTTCCATCCTGAGTTTACACAACCAATCCCAACACGTTGAATATTTTTCTCCTCTATTTCATTCATGAAAAAAACTCTGATTGACTTTGGATACATGTTTTTCGAATATGTGGACATGGTCCGTAAGGATCAAAGAAAGAGTCTACCATATTCCATGTTGATCACCAAAATTCTTAGGCATTTTAAAGTCGCTTTTGAGGGTTAAACCACTAAGACCACTCCCAAAAATAACTTCTATGATGTCAAATTCCTAAACTCTATGGACATCTTCCTTATTGAGGGTAAGTGGTGTTACTAAAAAGGAGGCCAAAGACTTATACCAATGGAAAAAGACGATGCCGAGAGTGATGGTTTTGAACAAATACCATTGGAGCTCCTTCACAGCGAAGACAATGGTTCATCGCATGCATACCGTTCTACTGGTCCTAAAGTTGACGAGGATTTCACGAATATGATGAAGGGGTACTTTGAGTCCATCAGTGATTTTATGGACAATAGCTTTGTGGGTCTCCATGCCAAATTCGATGGCTTATCCTTTTGTGTGGACACTTTAGCAAGTGATGTCCAATATGGATTTGATGAGCTCATGACAAATGAGAAAAAAGAGGCGTATGCTCAAAACACCTCAAGGACAAAGGTCCTACTAAAAATGACTACTTAATGTAATAGATTAGATCATTTCTCTCTATACCATCACATTGGTATTTTCACTATTTTTGTTGGATTTTGTTGTTAGGTAGACTTAGGTTAGTGTTAGTCTATCTATTTCCCTTTTTTCATTAGGTGGTCTCACTGTTTAGTTTGAACAATAGCTATGTTCTCTTTTAATGTTGGGCGTTAACTCTGTTATATGTGTTTTTCATATTTTGATATCGCTTTTGTGCTTATTTGTTCGTATAAATCCTTGTGTATTAAAGCGTAATTGTGCAGCTTGCCTGGATCTTGGTTAATTGTTTGTGGAATCATGACAATTAAGCAAAAACTCTGCCCAAATTTTTACTCTTTTCAACACTTAGCTACATTTTTGTTGATGACAAAAAGGGAGAAGGAGTGTATACGTTGAGGGGGAGTCAATATGTTTATTGCACTTTGAAAATGTTGTGTAAAGTGTGTATGTGTTGAGGGGGAGTTAATATGTTAATTGCATCTTGAAAATGATATACATGCACTATATGCCTTTGTTGTTATTCTCCTACATAATATATTTGTCATAAAAAATGGGGAGATTGAGACATCTTGTGTCTTAATCTGTTTCTTTTAATGATGAAAAACATAATTGTGTATAACATTGGTTTGTTAAGCGTGTGATTAAATTAGGGGTAAAACATGAAGAAGTGGAAACTCAAAGGATGGACAAGAGATGAAGACGTGTTACTATTTAAGTTCCCAAACCCCTAAACCTAAACATTGTAAGTTACTTCGTATGAATAAGTTAACTTTTTGGAAGCTCAAACATTTACAAAATGCATTGCACAAAATGAATTTGATAAAAATAGATGCATTACATTACATGTTTCAAAAATATTTTCAACAAAATGAAATATTCAAAAAAATCAATTTTCCATGAATTCAGATGACCTTCTATCCAAATCGGGCGTCGAAATTCACTTTTTGAAATTTTAAATTTGAGTCTATAAATTGTCTTTGGATGACTTCCCCTACTTTTGGATGTCTGAATTCATCTTTTTTATTTTCGTGAGAAAACTGAGTTCAGACGACCTCTCTTAGGTTCGGACATTCAAACGCATTTTGGCCAAAAATTTATTTAATCTGTAAAGTACATTCGGACGACCTCCAAGAGGTTTGATGTCCGAATTCATCAATTTTGAAAATTAAGGGGTTTTTCAAAAATACATTCGAATGTCCGAACTCTGGTGAAGGTCATCCAAATTTCATTTTTTAGCCTAATAACGAATAGTTTTGAGCATTTAATGCTCCACTTATCCCAAGTTTCTATTGGCCATATAAATGAGATAATTCTTGAGTGGATAATCATCAAAAACATTCATTGAGCTATTTTCTTGTGTGCAAAAATCCTCTAAATTCTCTCAAATAAAAAAATTCATCTCCAACTAACATATTTATTGAGCTTCTATTAAGTGATCTTATTCCTTATTTTGAGCTAACATTTATTGATTATAATTAAGAGAATTGGAGAGAATTAGAAGGTGTGTATTCATTAACTTCATCTACCCTAAAGGAGGGAGTTCCATTCTTGTATTCAATATATTGGTAAGATCAAAGAGGTTTCTCCTAGGTTTAGAGTGAAAAATAATTCTCATAGCTTGGTGTAGCTATTGGGTTAATTTTAGCTTGGTTGTAATTTTGGAATTTGAGGATTTGGATTTGTCCCCTTGGTGAAGAGATCATTTAGTGAGTTATGAAATCCTAAATCCAAAAGCTTAGATAGTGGATGTAGAGTATTCCAAGGGGAAATTTGAAGCACTCTAAAATTGTGTGTTATATCTTTGATTTATTTCTTGTTATTTCTTTTTATTATTGCTTTTAAGCTATTTGAATATTGTGCAAAAATTCATATATTTCCTTTCATATTGTTATTGTTGGTGAGCATTTAAATTAGGTTGATCTAAAGTTATATAAAGTTCAAGTAATTAAATTGATTAAAGTTTTAACTAACCTAAATATGCCTGAAACCTAATTCGCCCCCTCCCCCCTCTTAGGTTGCCCTTAGGACCTACATCTATCCTAACTATTACCATACCATGGAGAAAATATCATAACCAAGGAAGGTCTAAAGAAGCAGCCACAATAATTCCTCTAATGAAAACTCCTCCAAAAATTGTATCAAGCTCTAATACTTAAAAGTTATTGATTAGTCTTTCAAACTAACCAATGTCATTACAAATGTAACTGATGAGTTGGTATAGAAAACTATGCTTGACCTTGTAAAGGTTTAAGGAGTCATCAAGTCATATGACTAAGTTGTAATTTGCTAATTTTGTTTTTTTTTAATATTTTTTTTATTATTTAAAAATCTTGTAAATCTTTTGTACTGTAGATACAGTTATTGAAAAGATATTGTCTAAATTATCATTATTTTTTTATAATATATTATGATTGAACTGTCTTGTAATTTTCTTTAAAAATATAATTTGTGTTAGATATTTCAAAATCTTGTAGTTTTGTTATAATTTTAGTAAATTATTGATGTTATTGCTGGTTATATTTAGATGACACATTATGCAATTTTATGCAATTTTTTCCTTTTAAGTATAACAGTTGAAATTTATATCTATTGGCAAATTTTTGCTTACAAGTTTTGCGTAACAAATTCTCCCAAAGAAAAATAAGTTATAATTTAAAGCTAACTACATCAACGCAAAATAATTTGAGTTTTAATTTGAAACTAACTAAAACTATAGTAAAAAACTAATTTGCTAACTAATTTAAGCTATTTGAGTTATAGTAAAAAATTAGAGTTGCATCAACACATTCAGATGAGGTAACGAATGCATACACATACCCGATCATGTCTGAACCCTATGCCCAGATAAAAAGTTGAATTGGGCGGATGAATTATAATTATCCAGACAATTGTTTAATCGCCCGGATGGAAGTCCGGATCCCCCCTATTCCCCCTATTTTATTCAGACTAGCATCCTGAATAGGGACCAAATTTTATGGCATCCAGTATACTCATCATGATGTTTGAATTGAATTTGATTTAGTTTTTATTGAAAATACTTTAATTCATTGGAAAATAATAATAAGAATACATATTATACTTTTAAAAAATATTTAATTATTTATTATATTATATTATATTAATTTATAACAATTATTTTATTGGTTAAGCTTTATAATATATTGAAAACTTGAGTTCTTATTTCATGAATGCGAAGTGTTTAATTTCGCATTTTGGGAATTCGAAGTTGAATTGTAATTATCCAAACAATTTTTGAATCATCCTGATCCAAATTCGTATTCCTCCTGTTTTATTCGGACTAGCATCCGGATTAGCGAACAAATTTTATGACATCCGGTATAGTTGTCTGAATGTTTGAATTAAATTTGATTTAGTTTTTATTAAAAATACTTTAATTCATTGGAAAAAAATAATAAGAATACATATCATACTTTTAAAAATATTTAATTATTTATTAAATCATATTATATTAATTTAGAACAGTTATTTCATTGGTTAACCTTTATAATATATTGAAAATTTTAGTTTGCATTTCATAAATGAGAAGTGTTTGATTTTGCATTTTGGGAATGCGAAGTTCAATTGTGATATCCGGACAATTGTTGAATCGTCTGGATGCAAGTCCGAATTCCCCCTATTTTGAACAAGCATCCAGATTAGTGACCAAATTTTATGGCATCCAGTATACTCGTATGGATGTTTGAATTGAATTTGACTTAGTTTTTATTAAAAATACTTTAATTCATTGGAAAAAAATAATAAGAATATATGTCATACTTTTAAAAATATTTAGTTATATATTAAATTAAATTATATTAATTTAGAAAAATGATTTTATTGGTTAAGCTTTATAATATATATTGAAAATTTGAGTTCGCATTTCATGAATGCGAAGTGTTTGATTTCGTATTTCGGGAATGCGAAGTTGAATTGTAACTACCCGGACAATTGTTGAATCGTTCGGATGCAAGTCTAGATTCTTTTTGTTTTTTCAAATTTTTTTATAAAATTTAATATTTGTTATTACTTTATTTTGTTATATTTAATTCATTATTTTATTATTTATTTATTTATTGTTTTTTTTCTTTCTTATGTTCGCATTATGCCAGTCTAATTTTGGGACCATAACTGGATTAGCTAACCAGGACGGATAAAAAACCTCTCTTATGATGTTAGTTTTTGAAAGTTTGTCCACCTCTTCACCAATTACTTTATTCATTTTTGGGTCACATGGCCTTTTCTTCTACCTAACTGAGGATAAGTTAGGATCTATGTTCAACTTGTGCTCCAATAAAATAGGTGAAACTCCTTTCATGTTTTTAGGTCCCCATGCAAAAATGTCCCTATAACTCATTAGAAGATCCATTAATGAACTCTTCACCTCATGAGGCAAAGATCTTCCTATTTGAATAGTTTTCTTCAAAATTAACTCATCCAATACTATTTTTTCTATGTCACTTGTGAGTGACGTTTCCTTTCCTAAGCTCTTCAGCTTTTCCTTGATCTTGAGATCTCGTCTCATATCATATTGCGTTCTATGCAATTGATTTTCATTTCCCCTTCTCTTTTAGCTTTTCTCTTCAAAGTTATCATGCTACATTTCCTTGCCATATTTTGATCACCTCGAATTTTTTGCAATTCCCTTGGATGTGGGAAATTTCATCACTAAGTCATAAGGTGACCATATATCTTTCAATAGAACCATTGTCAGTCTTCCAAGTATGACATTGTATGGAGAAGTGATATTTAGTGCCACAAAATTCACTTAAATCAGTCTATCTCTCGGGGACTCTCCAACAGTTACTAGTAAGGAGATTGTTCCAATAGGTTGCGTAACTTCTCTAAAAAATCAACTAACGGTGCCTGACAACGTTGTAGTTGTTCTATTTTAATGCCTAACTTTTCAAAGGCGTTACGGTAAATCACATATGCCAAACTCCCATTATTTATATCACCCTATGTACCTCTTTATTTGCGATTATGGCTTTAATTAAAAGAGCATCTGAATGAGGAAACTTATTTCAAATTGCATTCTCTTCAAATAAAATGTGAGAATTTTTGAAGGTTTAAACCTTTTATTACCTGGTTATTTTTCTAGAATCCTTCTGCTTGAAAATTTTCTGGCCGAACTAGAATATCCCCCATCTGGCCCTCCTATGATGGTATAATTAGTTATGGTTTTATCCACCTCTTGTGGTTTAGCATATCCATTATCTCGTTGCTTCTGTTCATTGTCAGTTCGGCCTCTCTCTTGAGATTGGCCTCTCCTAGTTCCCTGCTAATATTTTTCCTTGACAAACCTCTTGAGCGGTCGTTCGCTCTTAATAAGTTCTTCTATCTCCTTCTTGAGATCTAATCTTCATTATCATGTCCACTTTGTTCATGGAACTTACAAAAGAGACTCTTATTTTTCTTGAGTAGTCATTTTTGGATAAGACCTGACCAACCCTTTATATCCATTATTGCTAGAACATTAGTTCGGCTCTTGTTAAGGGATATGTTTTTTTTTTAATTGGGAAATTTGTTATGGGACGCCACTCCCTTATATATTAACATATGGATTGGGTGATGGACATACCCTAAATCACCCATACAAAAGTTAACCAACTTGATCACCCCACCATTGATAGGCTTTAGCCAAATGGTGAAATGAGCAAGAGGAGAGCACAAAAGAGGAGTATTACTCCTTTTACAATAAGTTCTAGAAATTGCATAAGCCAGTCTATACCAATCTGTAAGTTAAGGGATATTTTTTTGTTGTTAGTAGGTACCACAATCTGATTTCCTCCATAGGACAATCTTTCGAACACTAGATCTTTCTTTCCTCCATTTCTAGTTCGTCCTTTCAAATCTTACTTTTTGTTCTCATGTCCTTTTTTCATATCTCATTTCAATTTATCGGTACCTTCCCCCATGGAAAATTTGCCAGCTCTATCTATGAGTTCATGCATATCCTGAGGTGGCTTTGTGACTAATTTTCTATACAGCCTTCTAGTTAGTAACTCATTTATGAAAGCTCCAACCACCACATCTTTATATCGGTTTTTGACTTTCATGCTTTCATCATAGAACCAATCTACGTAAGATCATATTGATTCATGTTTGCCCTGTCGGATATTCAACAATTTAACCAAAGATTTTTCAAATGTTTTATGTGGAAAAAAATCTCTTATAAAAGAGTTGAGACAATTACTCAAAAGAGGAAATTGAGTTTGGTCTTAATCCTTCAAACTATCCTCTTTCTTTTTCTATCAGTGTGTTTCAAACGATTGGCATAATGTTGCCTTCAAAGCTTGTTCAAACATCATCAATGAAGTGAACCATGCCAAATGATCTCTTGGATCTGTATCTCCATAATATATGTCCATGGTAGGAATTTTGAATTTGTGAGGCTTTGGGAAATTGTTTATAGCTTCTATGAATGGCGCCACCATTCTATATGCTCCTCTGACTCCAATTCCCAAAATATTCCTTACCTCATCTCAGATTCGATTTGTTATCTAAGTATCGTTATCATCATTACGATCTTTGTTAAGATTTCTCCAATCTCTGTTGACCTATTTAGAGTACCTTTTCACTCATTGTTGCTATCCCCATAGAATTCTTCATCATTATTAGAGTGTACGTATATTTGCTCGTACCTCTGCTGGTCTCCCATAGGTTCTTTACCAAGTCTTCTACTAGGAACTTTGACCAATGTTTGCATCTGCTAAAAAATTGTTCGTAAGGAACTTGATCATCTCTGGAGAAGTAAGATCGAAAGGAGGATTTGGAGCCCTCTTAATTCGGCTGAGTTGCCTTGTCTTGAATTTTGATTATCTCCATGATTATTACCACAGTTCCTATCTTGGCCGGTGTCTTGACTGTTACCTTGGCTGGTTGCATTCCCTCGTGGGGGTTTGCTGGTATTACCACTTAGGACAAGCTTGTCCTGAGGAGGTGGATTCCGTTGAGAACATGTGGTCGTCATAGACAACACCAATTTGATGATGCCCGAATATCACCCAATATTATGTGTGTGCATTTATGTTGCCGGAGTTCACGAATACCTGCAACACAGTCATTAGAAGAAACACCCCAGGTTGTACCAGTGAGTCTACTCCGATGGTTAAGTCAGTAAAGAGTTTGAGCAATAAGTGTAATGCTAAAAAGTGTATCGTAAAATCTTGATTCCAACACATGATGTTGGGATTAATTTATTTTAATCGTACCTAGTAGAGTCCAAGAAGAATTAAGTCTTCTTGTAAGAGATGAATAGCTGCGGATTAAAGCTAAGATAGAGTTTTTGTAGTCAAAACTATTGTATCACATAACTTGGGATCAGATAGAATTTATAATGTTAGAGTCTCAATTTAAATCGACCCTTATCAGCTACAAATATATCTTTCCAGATATAGGCCGAGGTATATGAAATTAATAAACTTCAAAAAATGGAAAAGTGATGAAGATTTGGAGTTTTTTCTTTAGATCTGTTGCCCCTTAGATCGAGTCCTCTATCCAAAATTATTCTGTCATATTCTATCCAATGTTCAAATGACATAGTTTAACTAAAACTAGGGACTCAAAGTATAAATATAAATAAAATTATTTTATAATTATTAGACCCTAACTAAGAAATGAGTGAACCTTACGACGTAGTTTTAATCTTGGACATGATAAAATAGGATAATCTTGGACATAGGATCTTATCTCCACAATTCTTGATCATATACCACATAAGATTAATAAAGGATGAATTACAAAAAAAAACGCCTTATAGTTTAAAAAATATTGAAATTAGTTCCTTATAATTTAAAAACCTACATATTACTTCCCTGTGATTTGGTCTTTTTTTTCTAAAACATAAAAAAAATGATAATTTTAGAAAAATATAAAGTGTAATTTAATTCAAATTAATGATAGAAAGTTATTCCTGTATATTAGACTAATAAATTTACAAAAATAAATATTTTAAATCTATATTTTTGTTTGTCTTTTAAAATCAAACTAACCACAATGAAGTACTAAAATGTAGGTTTTTAAGAAATAAGGAGGTAACATGAAAATTTTCAAAATCAAGTTTGTTGTAGTTACCCATTAATAAATGGTAAATGACCCCAATAGTCCTTTAATTTAGAAGTAGATATCATTTTGGTCCCTAATTTTGAAAAAGTTGCATTTTGGTCCCTCAATTTGAATTTTGTCAAACAAATAATTCTCAACTCATTTTTCATTCACGTGATAAGTAATATCGTTAATCATGTGATACAAGATGACGCTGCTTTGAATGGTTAACAATGTCACATGACTAACAACATTACTTGTCAAATGAATAAAAAATAAAATAAAGACAATTTATGCAACAAAATATGAGTTGAGGTATCAAAATGTAACTTTTTTTAAAGCATTTGAACATTTCAGGTTTGATGTGGCTCAGGTATGAAATTAATGTCAACTTCCAATTCTTATTGAAGCAGGATTACTAAATTAAGAAGGCTAATTGAGATGCCACTGTTTGTTTTGATTACTGGTGGTTTACAAGAAGCTTTTGACAGTTGCAAGGTTTAATATTTTGTGTGCAGATTGACGTTTGAAAAAGTTGATTGCAGAGTTAAGTTTATTCTTAGAAAAATTCAATTTCTATTCCTCACCATGAGAGAGACATAAGCAAACACTTAGAATGAATGTTTTGGATATGGATATGGATATCGGAAGGTTGAATATAACATGAATGTTATTAGCTTTCATGGCATTCGTGATATTTTCAAAGTCCCGAAATCCATATATATTTAGAAGAGGTATCTCTTCATTTACTTTTTGTTAAAGCTTATTGGAAAGGAGTAGTACTCCTAATTTAAATGCGTACACTTTTGTAATGGTGATTAGGTTATATCCGCCACTCAGATCTTTTGCATAATAAATGAAAGGAGGTGTGACGCCCTAACCTCGTGGAGGAGGTTATGCCAAAAAAAGAAATCAAAATGATATTTATTCTAAAGTTGCACTACTACAGAATATATAATTTAAAACGGTCTATTTAAAACGGTTATTAATAACCCGTTTTAGATAATTGGAGCGGTGGCATTTTTGTAATAAAAATTAGGAAAACGAAAACTTTCTAAAACGGTTACATTATAACCGTGTTAGAAAGTCTCTTGATGTCAGTTTCTAAAACGGTTCCGGAGACAACCGTTTTAGAAACTGTTATCATCTCCGTTTTAAGAACGGTTTCTAACTAACAGTTTTAGAAAATGTACCGATAAAAATCTCCCCCATCATTTTCTTCTCCTGTAGAACAGATCTATAGATCGATGTGCAACTCTGAAGAAGTAAAAACCGAGCGGCGCAGTCCCTCGAGGTTGAATCCTCCGACACCATTGACAATGTTAATGCCAAAATTCATTCCGCCGGACCAGCAGCGGCTGATTTTTGCTGGAAAGCAGTTGGAAGATGGCCGTACTCTCGCTGATTACAATATACAGAAAGGTAATATTTTTTTTGATTAATTTATTGTAAATGCTAAATGATTGGATTCGCTCCCTCATTTTGTAAAGTCGACTCTTCATTTGGTTATGAGGCTTCGTGGAGGTATCATTGAGCCGTCCTTGATGGCCTTGGCTAGGAAATACAATCAGGACAAGATGATCTGCCGCAAGTATGATTTCAATTTTCTTTGCCCTTTTTAAAGAAAAAAAAAACCCAACCCTTGTGTGTTTCTTATACACTTGTTTCGCGTTGATCCGCCGCTATGGAGTATATGAACGAACATCGGTGGTTGCTTATTATTTTCAAATGTTTATCAGCTTGATAATTCTTTTGTTACATCTGTCAAGTAGTTGCAGTAAGCGCATGCATTTTATTCTTGTTTCTAGCTTGTTGATCTGGGTTAGTGTACTTGGAGAGATGATGGTCCTCCTTTGGATTTGTTATGTTCTTTGTCCGGATTACCATTACAATAATTGGATGAAAGCTTTGTATTTGATGTATTTTTTCGTGTGTTTGGTGAACTTTTCCGTAGGCATATTTTCTATTTATTGTTACCCATGTATCTAGAACGGTTATATAAACCGTTGTAAAAAATAGTATTAAGAACGGTTTCTTAACCGTTTTAAAAAATGTTGGACTTTCTAGTCCGCCCATATCTAAAACGGTTTGGAAAATCTAAAACCCGTTGTAAATAACTATTTTTAATCGTTTTAGAAAGTGAATTCTGTAGTAGTGTTGAGAGACTATTTGAATCATATATCTTTAATAAAATGTAACTCATAAAAGTGGGTGCGTGATAAGTATTTGAATGTCTAGTTATAATACGTACAAAACGTATTCAAACTTATCTAGTCTAATGTATGGAAAGATTATATGAAAAGCTTTAAAGCGTAAATGATTTTAATGATGTTTCAATTTAGAGATAATTATCCTTTTAGTTACAATTATAAAAATCGTTTCATTTGAATTTTTAATTTAATTTGATTATAAACATAGTTTTTAATTTATTTTAACTTGTCCTATGACACAATTATCATTCAAAATGAGACACAATTATCATTCAAAATGACACTCTTTAATGTTACATAATAAACAGAGTGACTTCTCATATGAATAAAAATACGAGTTTAGAATTATTTATTTGACAAAAGTATCAAATAAAAAAAATTCAAAAAAAACTCATGTGCGACTGTTTTATACATACGACTAATGACATACCCCCACTCGCACATGTGTTGAGTTTGCGTATTCACGTATAAATTATCAATATTAGAATTTTAACACCAATATGATTCAAGTATAATGTAAAAATAGTTCGGGTATTGGCGTATAAATTATTAATCTTAGAATTCTAATACTATTCTGATTCACGTATAACGTGTAAATAGTTCGCGTATAAATTATCAATGTTATAGTTCTAATACTATTTTGATTCATGTATAACGTGTAAATAGTTCGCGTATAAATTATCAATGTTATAGTTCTAATACTATTCTGATTCACATATAACATGTAATATTTTACCTATTCACGTATTCGCATATTTGTATATAAAGTATTAATATTAGGGTTCTAACACTATTTTGATTTACATATAACGTATCCATAATTTGTGTATCAATTTTAATTGCGTGCGCGTCACATATATGATACGTTTCCTGGATACTTACCCAAATAATATTTTTTCAAACTAGTGACCAAAACTATTCTTGCATATGAATTTCCTAGCATTATCATTTCATGTATCACTTCATGTATTAGACATGCAATGTAAGAAGTGTTTCTCGTCCTTATGATTGTTAACTAACGAAGAATAATAATGGCCATCCAAGTATTTCTCTTATCCATTACTTTGACTCTTGTTTCCTTCATTTTACCTTAATCTCAACCATACAAAAAAATAATCCCATCATTCTCTCTTCCTCTATTTCCAAATTATAATACTAGTGTAAATGGATTACTCAATGGACAAAATTTCTCTACTGGAACTAAATCCCGACTAGAGAAATTAATGAAGTCTCCCTCTAGATATTACCATGGTGTTTCTAGAGTTCCAAGATCCAATTCAAGTTCCCCAGGTTGATACATCAAGCTCAATAAAAAAATTGGCTCTTGTGGCATCAATAGCTGCTGCAGTACAATATGGCTGGGCATTGCAACTTTCACTTTTGACACCTTATATTCAACTTCTTGGTGTTCCTCATAAATGGGCAGCCATTGTTTGGCTTTGTGGCCCTATTTCAGGCTTGTTTATTCAGCCAACTATAGGCCATTATAGCGATAATTGTACGTCAAGGTTTGGACGTAGGCGACCATTCCTTGTTGTTGGTGCTTTTTTACTAGTTGTTGGAGTTTGTCTAATAGGCTTTGCTGCTGATATTGGTATTTCATTGGGTGATTCTCTTGAAATAAGGACAAAGCCTAGAGCTGTTGCCTGTTTTATTATTGGATTTTGGATATTAGACGTTTCCAACAATATTATTCAAGGTCCTTGTAGAGCATTATTGGCTGATCTCTCTGGGAATAATGAACCAAAATTAATGATTGCAAATGCCCTTTTTGCATTCTTCATGGCTGTTGGAAACATTATTGGTTATGGTTTGGGTTCTTACATGGAATTTTTTCAGTTTTTTCCATTTACAAAGACTGAGGCTTGTGATATTTATTGTGCAAACCTAAAAACTTGCTTCATTTTCTCAACTTTCTTCATAATAATTGCTACAACAATTGTTGTCAGCTTAGTAAAGGAGGAAGTATGGAATCCATTTCCATCCAACTTCCTAAATGAAGAAGTTTCTATGAATGATTATGAAAAGAAATCACTTTCATTTCTTGAACAGCTTTTCTTGGCACTTGAAAGTTTATCCACGCCAATGAAAAATTTACTCATCGTAACGGCTTTGAATTGGATTGGATGGTTCCCATTTACTATGTTTGGCACAGATTGGATGGGAAAGGAAGTGTATGGAGGTAAAGCTGATGGAAGTCCTGAAGAAGTTGCATTGTATCATCAAGGTGTATGGGCAGGAACAAAAGGACTAATGGTATATATTGTTGTTCTTGGACTTGTGTCACTTCTAATGGAGCCTTTGGTGCGTATAATTGGCAATGTAAAAAGTGTTTGGGGAATTAGCAATTTTATTTTGGCAATTTGTATGGTTATGACAACTTATATCACGAATATGGCAAACGTTGCAAGAAGTAATATTGCAACATTAGACATCACTAGTACTACTGGCACAGGAGTTATGGAGCCTCCTTTATACATCAAAATGTCTTCTTGGACTCTTTTTGCCATATTGGGTATTCCACAAGCGGTTAGTATTTCTTTTAATATCTCATTTTAGTTCCAAACTTTTAAATGAATGTAATGGTTTTTCAATGTGGTGCTAAAAGTAGTTTATTTAAAAAAAATAATTTAAGTTTTTTTAATTTAAATCTTGGCACATAAATAGCGCGCTTAACTCATTTTTGATTCCTTGTCATTTTGAATATCATAAAAAATGTGACAGGACAAATAGGTTTGTTAGATATATGAAAATTAAGTTAAGAATTATTTATATAATAAAATTTAGGGTAAAATACAGTAAACCCCCTATATTATTGCTATGTTCCACCTTTATCCCTTATAGTTTTAATTACAATAATTAACCCCCTTAACTTTTCAAGTTAAAAAAAAAATCAATAATGACATTAAATATAGTCAATAAAAAGATAATTTTAACCCTGTTAAAACCCTTCAATACTTATGACAACCAATTAATGCATAAAAAAATGAATATAGAAAATATAAATATAATTTTAACCTTATCAGAATTGTTCAATACCTACCAGACTAATTTTAACTATGTTAGAATTGTTCAATACCTAGAACACTAATTTTATTCCGATTAGAATTGTTCAATATTTACAACACCTAATTAAAATCTAAAAAATATAAAATAGAATTAATTGACATGAAACTCACCAACAATGAAAGAGATTTTCAAGATATATCCTACGATTTTTGTCATGATTTCTTCCTTAAGAAAAGTATAAAATGATTCCTTCTTATTCTTTTGTCAGAATTTTTAGTTTTTAGTTATTGATTACTTTTATTAAATAATTCTTTATTTTAAGTTTAATCTCGTCATTTATTATTTTATAATAAAGTCATATGCTCAATTCCGTTTAATTACTTAAGGACAATTAACGTGTTAGACTAATTATTCTAAAATTAGAAAATTAAAGGGGTTAAATATTTCAATTAAAACTATAAGGGGTGATTGTGGAACGAAGCAATAGTATAAGAGAATTTAGTGTATTTTACCCTAAAATTTAAATTGAGAAACTAAAATTAAATATAATTTTTTTTAAATAAAAAATTAAAAATGGATAAATGAACCCAATAGTTCCTTAATTTAGGAGTAAGTAATGTTTGGTCCTCAGTTTTGAAAAAATTATATTTTGGTCCTCTAACTTGGATTTTATCACACAAATGGTCCCAACTTATTTTTCATTCATTTAATATTAACGCCATTAGTCACATGTGACACTATTCATTATTCAAAAGTATGTTGTTTTATGCTATATAACTAACGATGGTACTTGTTAAATAGATAGAAAATGAGTTGTGGACCATTTGTGCAACAAAATTCAAATTGGCAGACCAAAATGTAACTTTTTCAAGATATGAGACTAAAACAATAATTATCCCTAAGTTGAGGTACTATTGGACTATTTACCAAAAAATATTTATCTCCAAATTGATGAATTACTCTTAAAACTTTCATTTCAAGTAGACTTTTTATTTAAAACAGAAAAAAAAGGAAAGAAAAAAAAAACCCCCATAGTGTGTAATCACAAGAATGAATATTAAATATAAGATGTTATAAAATGTTGAAAAATTCATTTAAAAAATCCCATAGTGTGTAATCACAAGAATGAATATGAAATGCAAGTTGTTATAAAATGTTGAAAAATTCAGTTATTTAAGTTATTTATATTACGAGCACTTGTCTTTTGACTCAAATGTAAATATCAACATTGACATGGTACGTACCACAATATTCTCCAAAATAATATAACTCCACTTAAGCGGAATTACCGTGTCCTATACAAAAATTCGTACTTTCCATCATTATATATTTTGTTATTACTATTTTTTTTTATTTTTTTTGGTTGGAATATCATATCTAGGATTGATTAAGGTATTTGACATTGTCATTTCGTAACATGCATGTTTGCAGGTGACTTATAGCGTGCCTTTTGCACTAGCCTCCGTATATTCCAATGAAACCGGTACAGGACAAGGTGCAGACTATTGCTTTACCAAACAAAATAGTTTAATTAGTTTTAAAATGCCTAATTTCTTTTCTCCCAATTTATAGTAATGATGAAAAAATAAAGAAATCAATTATTATTCCTTCCTTTGAAACTTTGATTCTTATTTCAGCGCTCGGTCTAGCAGTTGTAAATCTTGCCATCGTGGTTCCGCAGGTAAAAACTAGTTCAATTTATAAGAAATTTCATGCCAATCTTTCCATGATCAAACTCAATTTTTTTTGGTAAATGACTCGAATTTATTCTCAATTTGAGAATAAGTATAGTTTTGGTCCCTCATTTTGTTATACAAATGGTCCCTAATTTATTTTCGTCAATTTGACAAGTAACGTCATCAGTAATGTGACAAAAAATGACATTGTTTTGAATGATAAGTAGTATCACATTACTAATAATGTTACTTGTTACGTAAATAAAAAAATAAGTTGGAGATCAATTGTGTAACAAATTTAAATTGAATGACCAAAATATAACTTTTTATTTTTAAATTGAAAATCAAAATGGAACTTATCCCCAAATTAAGAAACTATTGGGTCATTTACCCAATCTTTTTTGATTTTGAAACAAATTTCAAGATTGTAAATTTCAATTGATAGCATAATCATGCAATATATATATATATATATATATATATATATTTTCAAACCTAACTAAATTGCTGAAAATTTATAGATGTTCGTTGCTATTATAAGTGGACAATTGGATTCTTTGTATTATGGAAGCAACTTACCTGCCTTTTTGATGGGAGCAATTGCAGCTGGATTAAGTGGGATTTTTGCATTTACATTGTTAAGAGTTCGTACCAGCAGTTAGCAACAATATGAAGGTTTTTGCAATCCAATTATGTAAACTCCGTATCTTACAATCATTTCCTTTGTTTTTGGAAGGGTTGTCTAATTAGCTACCATGGCCATCCCCATCCATGAAGTTGTCCTTGAAATCTTGTTTAAAATTTGGGATAGTGCATGCTTGAAGCAGCATTTTCTGACTTAATTAGTTTCCTATTAAGGGTTAGTGCTAATTGAATGTCTAGTCTCAGGAATTAACTGGATTTAACCCCAGTTAACTGTAACAAGCTCAGCAGTAAATTAGTAACTAGTAGGTAACTTCTCTCCCTTTTGGAGCAAAATATTCTTGGGGGGGGGGGGAGGGATTAACTCCAAAATTTGTTTGATTATAGTATTAATTGCTGAGTTTAGGTACTTGGCAGTGAAATAGCATTAATACAATGCTCTAAATTATCAATGAATTATTAGTTATCTCAAGAGTTAGAGCTTTTTTTTTTTTTTGAAAAATTTGGAAAAAGGGCATGTTTAGAAAGAGAACTTATAACTTTAATTTATTTATTATAAAGGTTATGGAAATTGCGTTCTCATTTTACTCGCGTGCGAGATGAATTAATCACTATAATTTAAAATCAATGTTTTTAAATAAAAATATTTTAGTTGTCATATATGTTTATCACGTGATTTTTTTCTCTCAAAATGTGAAATTAAACACTGTATTAGATTTGAAGGTAATTTAATTTTATTAACTAACTTCTATAATCCAATATAATTAAACAAGGGTCATTCTTCTGTGAAACTGTCTCATATATGAAATTTACTTATGAATTTCACTTTAGCGTATAAAGTATAAAAAATTAGCATATAAAGTATCGAAAATTAACGTATAAAGTATAAAAAAAATTAGCGTATTAATGTATAAAATATCAAATATTAGCGAATAACGTATTAAAAATTAACGTATAAAGCATAATTTACATATCACGTCTCATATATAAGACCGTTTCACAAAGTTTTTGTGATTAAACAAAATGAAATTTCCAAATTACGTTACTCATTCTGATTATTATTTGACAATAAAACAAAATTATTATATAGAAAAAATGCATGTTTACAATCTAGTATGTAAAAGTAAAACGTGAATAACCAAGAAAGGCAGGTTTTTTTTTTCATAGACCCAAATCACAATAAATTTGTGTATAATAAGTTAGAGTTACAGAATTTTTAAGTAAATTAAAAGGCTAACAAGAACACTAGTTTCATAAACACCAAACAAAAAAGGGCAAAATGGGGAAGATTTGGTCGTTAGTTAAATAGAACAAAATATTTTATTATTCATTGATAGATTAGCTAATTTCATGCAATTTAATCGAAAAATCGGATGCAGGAGATGGAATGGGAATGAGAATAATTAATCTAACTAGCAGTATAGATTTATACCATTAATTCTATTATGTTTGATTGAGAAGTAATATGTTTCTTTTTTAGGGAGAATTTCTAATAAGGGTGTCTTTCGAATCATTATTATTAAACAAGGTATACTTTTAACTAATTATTGTTAAGGGTGCATGGATAATTTAACTATTAAATGGATTTAATAAAATACTTAAGTACTCTTTAATCTTATCTTTTAATATCTATCAAACAAAATTCAATATCTCAATAGTTCAAAAACTCAAAAAGTTTTACCATATAGAAACAAAAGATCTAAATCAAACAATTTTTTTTATAACAAATTGAACAAACAGAAACTAAAAAGAATAAATAAATTTATCATCAAATGGATGCCTATTAAAACTAAAAATCGATTATTAAATTTAAAACCTTGATCCTAATACTTTAATAGATGTTTAATCCCTTTGTTACGACTAATTCTCGTATCTGGTTGGCTTAACAAGATATTTTAAGAAAATAATAAATTCTAGATCTAATTAAAAATTATCAAATTAATCTATAAACTATATTATTTCGTATTTGGTTGGTGTAATAAGATATTTTAAGAAAATAATAAATTCTAGATCTAAATGAAAATTATCAAATTAATCTATAAACTATATCATTTTTGTAAGGAATAATAAAACTTGCAGTAAGTGTATAAAAATAATTAAGTTTATTTCTAAAACACTAAAATATCAACATGATTTCAATTAATTGTTTATAATATTATATTCTAATTCTGATTAGATTTGTATATTTTATATACCAAGAATTAATTAATTAAGAAGAGTTTTAATAGGATTTAAAGACCAAAAACTAAAACACTAAAATACTAAAACATCAATACACTTCTAATTAATTGTGTTTGATATTAATTGTATTCTATCTGATTGGATGTTATATTCTATATACCAAGAATTAATTAATTAACAAGAATTTTAATAGGATTTAAAGACTAAAGTAGTAAAACACTAAAACATCAACATTCTTCTAAGTAAATAATCATGTATAATATTATTTAATTAATTGTGTATAATATTATATTCAAATTCTAATTGGATTTGTAATTAATTAAGAAGAATTTTAATAAATTTAAAAACTAACACTAAAATACTAAAACATCAACATGTTTTTAATGAAATTATAATTAGAATTAAATAATCATGTATAATATTATTAATTAATTAATTAATTATAATATTATATTCTAATTCGGATTAGATTTGTATATTTTATATACCATTAATTAATTAAAAAGAGTTTTAATAGGACTTAAAGACTAAAATGCTAAAACTCTACAACATAACATGCTTTTATATATTGTGTATAATACTATATTCTAATTATGATTGAATTTGTATATTTTATATACAAAGAATTAATTATTATTTTTTTAAATATCTTGTTAAGGCAACCAGATACTAGAATTAGTCATAATGAAGGGATTAAACACCTACTAAAGTATTACGATCAAAATTTTAATTTTAATAACCCATGTTTAGTTTTATCTGGTTTTTTGATGATCATAAATTTATTTATTCTCCTTAGTTTTATGTATTTTCAATTTGTTATACAACATTTTTGTTTTATTTAGATCTTTTATTTGTTTTGTTTCATAGATGTTAAAAGATAAGATTAAATGGTAGTTAAGTATTTTGTTAAATGTATTTATTAGTTAAATTATCTACATGCCCTTAATAATAATTAGGTCAAAGTTATGCCTTATTTAATAATAATGATTCTAAACTCGCTATTAATAGAAATTTTCCCTTATTTTTATTATAAGTGTTTGGTTTACTTATATTTGATGATGAGTTTCAAATCTTCATTTTAAAAATATTTAAAATAAAAAGTTAATATACTTAATAAGCAAAAAGTAATAACATTACAAAAAAGCTTGATAATGGATTTGAAGTAAAAAATTTTAAATTTTCATTCTCAAAATATTTAAAATAAGAAATCAATATTTTTAATATACTAGAAGTCACAACAATCTTAAAAGAGTGCAGTAAGTAATAACAAACAGAGGACAGAAAGTGTTTGAAGGTATGAGGACAGAAAGTGTTTGAATAACAATATTTTTCGTCTTGTTTTTCAATTTCATTATTAATGGTTGCATGTGTTATTATATATTTTTAATATCTCAATCAACTACAATTAACTATAGTTTTTTTAATGTTTTAGTGCTTCAAGAAGGACGCAAAACCATTTCAAAACAAAGATTTGGATGAGGTTCGAGAAATATGGGGCAATTATGTAATGAAATGTGAGCTCCAAGCGTTCGCAATTCAATAGATTTCTCCCGTCATTTTGATAGAACATACTTGCAATTATGTACTGTTTTTTATTCATTACTATATATGTTAGTATTTTTCTGTAGATATTAGTATATTTGTTGTATATATATAGTTTATTTCTTGTATGTACGGCAATTGTTTTTTCAATTTGAAATGGATGTGTTATTCATATATATATATTTGGCTGTGCTGCGAACTTTAGGGAACAGTCAATTATAAGAAAAAATTCAATAAATATATATTTGATTTTAAAGACAAAATAGACTTTTAAGAACGGTTCATCAACCGTGTTAGAAAACAGACTTTTAAGAACGGTTCATCAACCGTGTTAAAAACAAAATTTTAAAAACATTTTACAATCGGCGTACTGTAAGCGGGAATTTTTCAAATATTTTAGAACAGTTAAGAAAACATTTCAACACGGTTAGAAACCCGTTTTTAAAACCAACATTAAGGACGGTTAACTTAAAATATCTAGAACGGTTATAAACCGTAGTAAAAAATAGTATTAAGAACGGTTTCTTAACCGTTTTAAAAAATGTAGGACTTTCTAGTCCGCCCATATCTAAAACGGTTTGAAAATCTAAAACCCGTTTTAAATAACTATTTTAACCGTTTTAGAAAGTGAATTCTGTAGTAGTGAACAGAGAAGAGAGAAAGTGTGAGGTTGTGGTTTAGTTTCAAACCCTTAATTTAGCTTTATCAAATGAGCGGATTGGGTCACTTCAAAGTTAGATTGTGTGAGGAGCGGTGTTTGTTGGGTCATGACCCAGCCCAGCTAATTTAATTGTGTCATCACGAGTTTGGTCATATATGGGTCGAATCATTATGAGCTTAAAGTCTATTCAACTATTTTTAAAATTTTTGTTACTTAAAATTAAATTTTTATAGTACACATTTTTAGACAATACACATATTTTCACATACTACACACATTTACACACAATACATATATTTTATACATATTACATATATTTTCTCGTACTACATATATTTACAAACAGTACATACAGTTTTTTATACTAGTTGGCAATCATCGCGCCAGCACACTGTAATTATATGTTATTTTCTGTTATAATCTTAATTCAGTGTATAATCTTATATTGGGAAATTATATCAAATTGTGAAAAACATGAAAGATAGGGGAATGAATTAACCCAATTGAAACATAAGAGGGCAGCTATGAGACCGGAGTACAGTAACAGGAGGGAGACAAATAAGTCATTAAAAGAAAATCAATCCTATCTATCTAATGTTTATTCGACAGGGGATCACAAAATTTTGATATCTTATCTATCTAATGAATAGAGAGTCTGCTTTAAAATAGTTCTCTTTACACTCATCTCCAAGGATATGGTTCAACAAATATCATAGATTCGCACTGGACATTCCCAAAATGGGTACTATCAGGTTGGGTGAATTCAATAATAGACGTCTATTGGTATTTCAATCTTCCTTCTCCTTTCAAGGTCTATTCAAAAGATAAGAGAATCCAGTACTTATTGATAATGCATATCTGAATTGGTTCGCAAAAGTAAAATTTATGGAGTGCAATTTACTAATGAATTAATAAAATTATTCATTAAATATTCAAACAATAATAATGTGTTAAATGTATGTGATATGTGTAAATATGTATAAAAATATATAGTGTGTGAAAATGTGTAAAATACGTGTAAATATATATAGTGTTTAAAAATGTGTATAATAAAATTAAATATGTATAATGTGTGAGATATGTTTAAATATGTATAGTAGATGTAAAAATATATAGTGTGTGAAAATGTGTATAATAGATGTAAAAATGTATAGTGTATGAAAATGTGTAAAAAATTGTATCGTATGTGTAAATATGTATAGTGTGGAAAAATGTATAAAGTATATGTAAATATAAATATGTGAAAATGTGTATAATATATATAAATACGTATAATGCATAAAGCATGTGTAAATATTTATAATGTGTAAAAAATGTGTACAGTATGTGTAAAAATGTATAGTGTATGCAAATATGTGTAGTAAGTATAAATATGTATATAGGGTGTTAGAACGTATGTAGTATGTATAAATATATGTAGCATGTGAAAAAGTGTGTAGTATATGTAAATATGTATAGCATATAAAAATGTGTAAAATATGTGTAAATTTGAATAGTGAGTGAAAATATGTATGATATGTATAAATATATATAACGCGTTAAATATGTATAATATGTGAAAATGTGCATAATATGTGTAAAAATGTATAATGTGTGAAAATGTTTGTAATAAGTATAAATATGTATAGTGTGTTAAAACGTATGTACAAAAGTGAGTAGTACATGTAAATATGTATATTGTGTAAAAATGTGTAAATGTGAATAGTATTTGAAAATGTGTATAGTATATATAAATATGTATAATGCTTGAAATATGTGTAAATATGTATAGTATGTGAAAATGCATATAGTATGTGTAAAAATATATAGTGTGTAACACTGTGTATATATATATATGTTTGTGTGAAAATATGTGTAGCATGTATAAATATATGCAGTGTGTAAAAAAGTGTATAGTATGTGTAAATATATAAAATATGTAAAAATGTGTAAATATGCATAGTATGTAAAAAAAATATTGTGTTATAACGTGTAATGTATGTGTAAATATATAAAATATGTGAAAATGTGTAAATATGCATAGTATGTGAAAAAAAAATTGTGTTATAATGTGTAATGTATGTGTAAATACGTTTAGTGTTTGAAAACATGTATAATATATATAAATGTATATAATCGGTGAGGAATGTATAAATGTGTAACACTGTGCAAAAATATATATACTATATGTATAAATGCATGTAGTAATTATAAATATGTATAGAGTGTGAAAATACGTGTGGTACATATACATATGTATAATGAATGAAGTATATGTAAATATATATAGTACGCAGTGAAAATGTATGTAGCTGTAGCTAGTATAAATAAGTATAATGTGTGGAAATATGTGTAATACGTATATGTATTGTTTGAAAATTTGAGTAGTATAACTTAGGTGTAAATATGTTTAGTGTGTGAAATTCGGTAAAGTATGTATAATTATGTATAGTGTGTACAAATCTCTGTACTATGTGTAAATATATATAACACACTAAAATAATGTATAGTTTATATGTCGCATATGTAAATATATATATATATATGTATAATGTAAAAAAGTGCGTAATAGGCATAAAAATGCATAATGTAAGAAAATATATGTAAAATATGTAAATATATATGGTGAATGAAAAAATATATAGCGCGTATAAATAAATTTAGTAAGTACATTTAGAAAGCATTAATTTATTAGTTTAAAATAAAAGTATTATTAATTCTTAAGTTTGTTGTTTAATTTAACTCATTATGAATATTTTTAAATTGAAATGACAATTAATTATACTTTAGAAATGAACTATGAGTACTAATTGTTCAAAGTAGGCATTAGAGGGTGAATCAAGTTCATTATTTATTGTGAAGTATGTAAAAGTTTGTGCCCATTAAAATGGTAGAATACATTTAAGTATACATTTCAATTTTTTAAAAATAAACATTTAAAACGGCAGCATGCATTTAAATATATATTTCAACTTTTAAAAATAAACATTTCAATTATTTCAGCATTAAGAATTTGAGATTCAAGGGACTCAAAGTCTGCGGATTTACATGAAATCCCATATTCTAATTCCAAACAAACTGCAGACTTTCTGTATCCTAAAGAATCTATACACTGAATAACAATCCTTACAAATTCATGCTTCTTGATTAGGCTTTTCGGCCCAATCATTAGATTCTCCATTAACCCAACAACAGCTGGCAATTACGCAAGGTCCCTTTCCCACCAAATCATAAAATTCCAATCTCTACCAATTGTCATACTTTGCACCCCTCTCGTGTAATTTGACCTAAAGACAAAATCCTCTCCACAAACTTTCATGCAGAAAAAATGAATATTTACAAAATAAACCGACACAGAAGAAAACCAGCTCAGAATTTGACTTTCAGAATACTAATTAAAGCAAATATTACGACAACTAAAGAACTATAGCAAAATTAAGTTAGTACAGAGAATATGAGAAAGAAACCTCCTAAAATGAATCCAATCAGTAAACAGAAAACAATAATTTTACATTAAAATTGGAATAATAAATTCCATTCCGTTTCAATTGTTCATTATGATTGTACCACAAACGAAAATTCAGTAAAACAGACAGAATCGCATGAAGATAAATTAGGAATTCAAAGTACCTAAAATTAAGAGTATCAAATAAAATAGTATAAGCTGAAGGAAATGGAAAGAGGACACCCTATAAGTAAAAGAGAGTATCAACTAAAGGGAGTTGCATATAATACTCTTTCAGTGGTAAAATATAAGCCGTTTTGGCAAGAAATTTAAAAGAAATGCTCCATAATACTATTGTCTCCTAGTTTGTATCAAGAAGAATATTAGCTGCCTTGATGTCTCTATAGAATTACCGGCAGACACATAACAACCAAAAATAATTCAGCACATATAACATTTAAGTGATAAACTAAAGGCCATGTGACTAATAGTAAATGTGGAAGATACAAATTAACGGATAAAATCAAAGACAGACACATTAAATCATTCTAGTCATCAAATAATAGTAAATAGAAACCAACCAACAATGATAAAGCCAAGTAAACAACATAATCAACATACACAACAACACTATTTCACCCATTGGCATTTAAAATCCTAAAATAATTTTTTCCAACTTTAAAGAACAAAATGCAACCTTCAGAACAATAATCATAAAACATTCCAATTAATCCACATAGTAATTTGAGTGACATCACAGTAGGTAAAACAAAAACCATTTTCCTAAAAATGGATCACCAAATTACCCAAATTTCACTCATGCAACCACACGTAACCTACATAAACATTGCTTTCTCAAAAACCACATTGTGAATCCCATCTATAAAATTACACTAACCCAACCACATTTAACCTGCAGAACCATTACTTTCACAAAAACCGCATTGTGAATCCCATACATATCATCACATCCCATCTATAAAATTACACTCATCCAACCGCATTTAACATACATACCACTAAAAAACCATTGCTTTCGCACAAAAATCACATTGCAAATCCCATCCATAAACAATTATTCATGCAGAAAAATGTCAATAAGAATGTAGTTATTCAAAGACAAAAGGAGATTGAGTAGACCAACTCAAAATACAACTAAAATGGCACTTACATTTGTATCAGTGAAGCAAAGAAGCCCAAGCCACCACAAAATTCACCTACCAGATTTGAACTATTGAGAACACTATCAATTAATAAAACAAAACAAACTGGTATATTATCCCAAGGACAAGGATAGAGAAGGGCACAGTATTTAGATTCAACATAATCAACCACATTCAAATGGCCATCGCAATGTCCAATAATTCAAATTCAAATAGATATTTCAAATGGCCATCGCAATGTCCAGTAAGTTTTTCTTAAATCATCATCTTGATGTGGAATCATATTTGGATGATAAACTTCTGGTTTAGCAACCAACAACATAACACATAATTCACACGGATAGTGCACAATTACCGCATAATCACCAATTAAAATGAAGCATATCCCAATGAAGAATCCCTTCTTTAAAGGATAGCCAATACATAGACCGGTGGTAATACATGCAGCAATAGACATGGGAAACTGCCTTAGTCTCAGCCTCAATAGAAAAATAAATGGACTTATTACACGATCACTGTGAGCCTTAAAATCTGGCAACTTGCGTTAATCAGTTATATAATCAACTGGGGCAGAAGAGGATCTGAAAAAAAGAAAGATACTAAGGATCTCTCTATAGTATCCCATAAATTTATTGTAATGAGGTATGCATAATTGGTAAAACTTGGTATGGAATAGAACATTTACAAAGCCACAATGGGGTTAGGTCGAATATTAAAGTAAGTTGCTGATGCAAAATATGCACAGGCTGAGGTAACAAATATTTTGAACCATATGGATGAGAAAAGGGTTTAAAATGTACAAAAACCTGTCAAGGTCATTACAAAAGCACAGTTCAAGAACAATTATTTAATACTTTTTTTTGAAAGATAACAAACAATAAAACATTTTTTCTCATATGTGTTAGGAATTCAAGCAAATTAATCTCATGGTACCCAATAAGATTGTTCTTGGACAATCTATTTGTCTGTCCACAATAGAAGTCAATGATCAAAAGAGTGAGAAAGATCAGTAGACTTATGAAAGCAAAATGGAGAATCGAAACATGAATAATGATAATTTACCCAAAAAGTCTAAGCAAACTAATTTATACATCTCCAAGTTTATAACATTTTATCTACATCAATGATATGATTGGACAACAATTTTAAATTGTAAGGAAATCAACATAGTAACAACGCAGCGGAAAATATAACAATTATATTATAATTGATTTCCATAGGACCTTTAATGATAATCTATACAAAATATACCTCGAGAGATGCTTGCGAAATCCTTGAGCGAGGTTTAATCGACCAACAAGCCGCACACGTGTCCGGCCTCTAACGGTAATCCACACGAACTACTTTCGGGATCCTCAAAGGATTGATTTTAACGTTAGGTTAATAAGCTAGATCCATCTAAACAACACCTTAAAATCTAATAAGAAAACCCTTTTCTTATTTACGTGATTTCTTATTGAGAGAGTTGTGTTGTCTTTGACCTAACATTAAGCATCTATATATAATAATGCAACCTTCCAAAAAGGTATTCTTGTCTAACAAGAAACGAATTATTACCAAATTCTATTCACTTTCCAAAAGTGAACAAGAGTATAATAGATGCCATAATTATCATATAATTATGTAAATCATTTTAACCCAAGAAGTAATTCTATTGTGTGTGACCCTTTAGGTTCCTAATCACTTGGCAATAAATATAAATAATAATCTTAGAATTAAATTGGCTTTTGTACAAAACCAACAAACTCCCACTTGGACTAAAGACAATTTAGTCATGGAGCTTCTAAGATAGGATAAATTAAACAACTTTAATTTATCATTAATTCAACAATTAATTCATTTATATTTATAGATCAAGAGCGGCCTCTAGCCAAGACATCATGACCACCCAAGAGTTAGAAAAAGTCAATTGATCGACTTCACCTATCCATGAACCAGGTACCATGTAATTATCATCCTTTCACCATCCTATATTCCAATTAGTACAAGAGTAAAGTCTAAGTGCCAACTCTTTATTATACTAATTATATTTCTTTCTTGTACCGAAATTCAATTCCCTGTAAATAAATTTAGAACTTTTCCAAATTTACTTACTAAATATGTGCAATTTGAGTTGAACTTCAACAAGTGGCGCCAGAAAGGAATATACTCTCCCACTATTAGGAGTGGTGAATCCCATATCGATCATAAACTATCAATCCGTGCTTCTTGTTATATCCAACATCTACCGCTCGCATATCCTGTAACAGTTATGGACAAATAGAGTCAAAACATAACATCCACACTAAAGATACTCTTATGATCTCAAGTCAAAGGATCGCTTACACTACTGTCACGTAGAGATTATACCATTGGCACTTAAATAGTTAACGATATGGAAATCTCCAAGCGGATCATTCCAGTGAACACATTCTCCAATGATTCACCTATATATCACTATATATACTAGTCTATCCGCATTAACAACGTCCTTGTTATTGTTAATACTATAACCAGGGAAATTTAAGAATAATAAATATTATTCTAAGGACTTTATCATATTGTATATATATCGACATATATATGTTACAAAATGATAAATATGCCATATCTTTATTACATAAAATTACATAATCATTCTTCCATTATGACTCAAACCAATCATTCAGTACTTCAAACCAAATGAATAAACATGACCATCATATTTCTTTTGAGATAATGGTTTAGTCAATGAATAATTATATTATCCTTTACAGGAATCTCTTGTATCTTTACTTAAATTCTATCAATGATTACTCTAATCAAATGATAAAATTTTAGTATATGTTTGGATCATTGAGGAGACCTTAGTTCCTCAACTATTGAAGAAATTATTTCCATCCAAACAATCTTGTTGCAACTTCTCAAGCAACTATATACTTAATCTCTATTGTAGAATATGTTGTTATAATCCATTTGAAACATTTTCAAAGAACAACATTTATATTTAAAATAAATACGTATCCATCTTGATACTTGCAATCATCTTTATCAGATTGAAAACTAGTATCTATGAATCCATATATATTAAGCTCAACTTTTAAGAATAGATCCTTAATACTTCTCAAGTACTTAAGAAAATTCTTGACCACTTCTAGTGACTCTCACTGGAATTGGATTGAAACATATGCTCATAACACTTATGGTGCAGGAGACATTTGGTCTTATATAATATACATAAATGATCTTATTTCTTAAGAACATTTTGCATATTATATTTCTTAACATCAGTCTTTGGACACATGTCCTAAGGTAAATCCTATCAAATATAGGAATGTAAACCTTTTAAACTGATCCATGCATGTTAAACGTCTTTAACATCTTATCAATATATATATATATATACATATATATTGACTGTATATGACCAAACAACTTATCAAATCTGTCTCTATAGACTTTTCCCAATGCATAAGTTGTTTCTCCAAAAATCTTTAATTGAGAAGGTTTTTGAACAACTACACCTTAACTAATTAAGAGTAGTTATGTAAATTCTCGTTATTAATATGTCATCTACATATAATATGAGAAATACAATAATATTTCCAATAATCTTTTGTATACACAAGATTCATATTTGTTTTTGATTAAATCAAACTTTTGATTATCTCATCAAAACAAATATTTGAACTCTTAAAAGCTTGCTTTAGTCCATAAATAGACTTTTATAATTTGCATACTTTGTTAGGATTTTTTAATAAAAACCCTTAGATTGTATCATATACTAATCCCTTTGCAAATTACAACAAGTAAAATCTTAATGGATTTTAACACAGTAATTGGTGAAAAGGTTTCATCATAGTCAATACTATGATTTTGTGTAACCTTTAGTGACCAATATTCATACTTTATGGGTAACAATATTACCTTCCATTTTTGTCTTCTTTTGAAGACCCATTTGCACCTTATGAGTTTTATCCCTTTAGATGCATTGACTAAGGTCTATACCTTATTGTCATACATGGAATCCATTTTAGATTTTATGGTTCAAAACCACTTTTAGATTTCTTATCAAATAAGACTTGTTTGTAGATAGTAGGTTTATCATTCTTAATGATAAACACATCACCCCATGTGGATGATTTATCCTACTAAACATACAATTTACTTGTGTATTGAGAGCTTCATGTCCTACCACATCTCCATGAGGTACAAGCTCTAATTTTATTTTCTTTTCATTACTAAATTATGGTTTAAGAACTTTATCAAGTTCTATATGCTCCCACTTGCCTTTTCTAGAATAGACTATTCTTCTAGAAATATGACATATTTTGAGACAAACATTTTGTTCTCATTGGGATCATAGAAATAATATCCAAAACTTTCTTCTGGACATTCCACAAAATAGTATATATGAAAATTTTGTATCAAACTTATCAGATTTTACCTTTTAAATATAGGGTACTCCCAAACATTTTGGTTCTCTCCTATACCATATCTCATATGAGGTAGAATCGATAGGTTTAAATGGAACATACTTTAAAAGATCAAATGCAATATTTATGGTATATTCTCAAAATAATTTTGAGAGAATTGTATGGCTCATCATTAATCGAATGATATCTAATAAAATTCGACTATTACTTTAATCAAGAAACAAGCTCATTTTATTAAGATAATTATAAATTCTGGACTCAAGTATTCTTTATTTCGATCTAATCGAAATATTTTAATACTTTTATCAAGTTGTTTTTCAACTTCAATTTTGTATTCTTTGAACTCTTCAAAGAATTTAGTTATATACTTCAATAAGTACATATATGACTATATTTAATATAATCACTTGAAGAATGAAAAACTTTCTCTAATTACAATTAACATAGGTCTACATACATCAATATGTATTAGACTTAGTAATTCAGTAGATCTTTCACCTTTTTAAGTAAAAGGTAAATTAGTTATTTTCTAATAAATAAGATTCACATTTATCAAATGATTCATAATCAAGTGATTCCAAATAAACATTTCATGCAATTTGGCTATGCTTTTCTCATTTATATATAACTACATCTACAGTGTTAGAGATAAAATTATCAATTTTTGTTTCTTTGTGTTTATGTTTGAAAAGAAGATTATCCAACTCAAATATATAAAGTTTGTTATTTAATTAACCAGCACCTTAAAATATTTTCACAATAAAAAGAACAACATTTATTCTTTTGAATTATTGTAAATCTATTCATGTCAAACATGAAATAGAAATAATATTTTACTAAATACTGATAATAACAATCCTTTATATTAAGGATTAATCTTCTGAATGAAGAAAACTCTATATTCTTATAGTTAATGTAACAACTTTTGTCGCATTCAATTACCACATATAAGAATATATTTTCTTTACTCAACTTTCTACTTATCCTTAAATCTTGCATATTTATGTAAATATGATATCCAAATCTGGTATCTAATACCCAAGATTTTATTTATAAGCAGAAACATTTATTTCAATCATAAACATATTTGAAGTAGAAACTTCACCAAGTTTCTTCTACTTCAAAATCTCGATGAACCTTTTAATTCTAATTCTAATATCTATCTTAATAGACCATAGTAGAATTTAATACCATATAAACTTTTGTCCTTATTGTTTTGTGTTAAGTTTGAGCGCCCTTTTTATTGATTTTCTTAAAATCAGGGTCCAACTTCACTTTCTTGGATAACTCAAATATTAACACAATTTCCTTTTTCTTCTTGATTGAATCCTTTGTTGTCTTATTGAGCAATTCAAGCAAATATTTAGATCTCAACTTTGTTCATAACAAAATTAAAAAATCTAATTTTTCAATGAGACTAATTATCTTTAGTACATTAGATGATACTAAAGGTTATTTGCCATTTTGCTCTAAATGAGTTCGTAAGAGAGATATCATATCTCTTCAATTAATTTAACTCTTATATCGTACAATCATTTCATCTAGTGAAATAATGTAAAAGCATACATGTTCACATACAACTATTGTAATTGAGATTTATGGATGCTTTATAGTATAAGACAACATACATTATCAAAATTATCTTTATGTTTTTGACATGTATCTTTGATTACTTGATCAATATCATCATCAAGAAAAAAGTTTTAAGGACATATATCAACTTCTCATACCTAAAAATAATTTTTTTTTTTTGTAAAATTCAATCCATAAAATTTGAGCAATTAATATATTGTCAAACAATATATTATAGATAATTTTCTACAACAGAAAATAAAGATAGAAAAATATTTTATATTTATGCAATAAGCAAAACCAAAATATATAAATATGGACTTATGAATTTTTTTTTGATTTTGCTCCCACTATTTTATTCAAATCAATATCCCTTAAATTGATTCGAGAATTTCACAAAATTCTTAGTGGCTAAGATCTCATTTTAATTATTTTTAACCTTGAGGTAGCTCAACAAGTCAAAATAATCTCAACAAGTAGGTAACATCTACCAATTAAAGTAAAACAACCTTGAGGTAGCTCAACAAGTTGCTCTAATAAAAATTTGTTTAAACTATAATAATGGAAGGCAACTAATTATGATTTAATATTTAATTAAGGGATTAATTTAAGGTCTCATCATACATACATATCATATGTGAAAATTATTTGATTAATTGAACATACAATATGCAATTAAATAAATATATTATTTTATCAAATACAAATCACATTTGACATGTTATTCAAATAATCACATTAAATGAATATTTAATATATTTATATCAAATATAAATCACATATGACACATGTTATTCAAATAATCATATTAAGTGAATATATAATAAAGTTATATCACATATAAATCATATATGACACATGTTATTCAAATAATCAAATTAAATGAATATATAATAAATTTATATCAAATATAAATTATATATGACATTTTATTCAAATAATCATATTAAATGATAGATTCATATCAAATATAAATTACATGTCGTCTTATTCAAATAATCACATTAAATGAATATGTAATAAATTTATATCAAATATAAATTACATATGTCATATTATTCAAATAATCATATTAAATGAATATATAATTTTTCTGTCATGAATCTATATGTATATTATATCTAATTATATTAGAAATCATTTAATTGAACTATTTGAAACTTTTATGGGTCAAAATATAGTTTCCAAAACTATAGGGCCAATTGATCAGAAATAGAATAAAGCTGTGGGGTCAATGTTTAATTAAGAAAACATTTTTCTTAAAACCTTCACATTGTGGTTTAAAAACCACGCCTTCAAAAGGAACATATTTTTTTTAATTGATTAATTGATGATGACGTCATCTGACGTCATCATCTTCTTCAACCAAACTGCACCAAAACATGCTTTGCGTCTGTTTTCTTTTCCTTTTTTTTTTCTTTTCGTTTTTCAATCGGTTTTCACCGCGATTTGTTGCAAGGCCTCTGGCAAGATCATATATTGCCTCGCTCTGGTGAGAACCACGACGCCGAGTTTCGGAATTCGCAACGAGCCCGGCTGTCGCAGCTTCGATCTGGCCACGATTTGGCCAGATGTATTGTTCTCATCTCCAGCTTCGTACATGAAGCTGCCGGCGACAATTCGCTTGAGAAATTTAGCTCCCAAACGTTACCAGAAACTTCTGGCCGGTGGCTGGAAAGCTTTTGGCCATGCAACGTTTTCCGACAAAATCCTTTGGCACTTACTTTTTTTTTTTTTTTTAATTTTAAAACTCAATTTTAAATAAAACAAAAATCACATATTTAACCCATAATATTTAAAACGAAATTTTAAACATATATGTGTATCAAATCCATCAATTAAATCCAATATACATACATAAACAATTTATCATTCATGACATGATATATTTTATATAGATAAATCAAATTAGGCTCTGATACCACTGTAAGGAAATCAACATAGTAACAACGCAGCGGAAAATATAACAATTATATTATAATTGATTTCCATAGGACCTTTAATGATAATCTATACAAAATATACCTCGAGAGATGCTTGCGAAATCCTTGAGCGAGATTTAATCGACCAACAAGTCGCACACGTGTCCGGCCTCTAACGGTAATCCACACGAACTACTTTCGGGATCCTCAAAGGATTGATTTTAACGTTAGGTTAATAAGCTAGATCCATCTAAACAACACCTTAAAATCTAATAAGAAAACCCTTTTCTTATTTACGTGATTTCTTATTGAGAGAGTTGTGTTGTCTTTGACCTAACATTAAGCATCTATATATAATAATGCAACCTTCCAAAAAGGTATTCTTGTCTAACAAGAAACGAATTATTACCAAATTCTATTCACTTTTCAAAAGTGAACAAGAGTATAATAGATGCCATAATTATCATATAATTATGTAAATCATTTTAACCCAAGAAGTAATTCTATTGTGTGTGAGCCTTTAGGTTCCTAATCACTTGGCAATAAATATAAATAATAATCTTAGAATTAAATTGGCTTTTGTACAAAACCAACATAAATCACAATAGTTGAAAACTATTATTAAAAGTGAAAAAGTACATACGATTGTCTCTAAGCTTTCAACCCAAAGGTTGCGAAGGTAACAAAACCACATTGGCTTTCACCTGTGAAGAACCATTGAAACATAGTTATAAAGAAATTTTACATTTTGTTTGCAAAAAACAATACTGATTGAGTTTGGATAATAACAGTATCACATTGAGAAAACAAAAATTTCATACCTAGATTTTTCACCAGTGAATCAGAACCATGCCTTCCAATATTGTAATGCTGGTCAGAATGCAGTTCCCACAGAGCTGGTTTCCCAAGCTGTGGCTGGAAATGTCCCAAAAACCTAAAAAAATTTGCAGCAACACGCAGAAAGCCAATTGAGGAGGCACCTTTAAGTCCATGATAAATCATTTGAAATAGATGACAATCAAATTCATTTTATTGGCTTTTGATGTTAGGATGCTTCTATTGCCGAACCAGAAGAAAAAAGGGTAGAAATCTAGAGAATATGCAAAAGTTTATGGATACCATAAACTTTAAGGTGCCTCGTTTCTCGTCATAGAAATAATAGTGGGTAACGGTCAGAAGACATTTCACTTACACGTTAATTGAGTCTTGTTTCTCACCATCCATTACCGTTGAAGAGTTCTAAAGAACTCCTGGGATTGTGTTGCTGCTCTCCATTAACCTCTTCTCTCTGAGAACCTCTGTTTAGTACCACAACCGTGCAAGGATAGAAAATTGATGTCAATAGTCAAAGAAACCAACAAAATTATATTGAAGCTTAATTATTAACTATCAATCTGTTGTTGCAGTATTTTACTATAAAGAGAATGTTAAGAAAAAGAAATAAGAAATAAAAGGTATCACAAATAGAGAACACATTTCCAATGTGAGCAAGCCAATTTGAGGTCAGTAAAAGGTAAGGCAAATTTTAGGTTCAGAGAATCAAATAATTATAGTCTGTTATAAGCCCAAAAAAATGTTAATTACTCCTACACCTTATTGATGCATATTATTAAAGTAAACCCATATTCGTTAAGCATCTTTCCCTTATAGGAAACTTTAGAGTTTTGAACATCAACATTCCAGAACTTTTTTAGGGGAGCTTTAGATATGGTTATTGGTTTAATCAACCATCATTTCTGTACTACTCACAAAACAATAGTCCAATAGAGGCACAAGAATTCATAGGCACCAACAGGGTATTGATCAAGAAATCAGTTCATACTTTAAGAAGAAGAAACCAGTTTCATACTCTTCCACTTTGTATATCATAATGAAACATATCTTAATTTTTACCTTCTTATGAGCAGGAGAACCACCGTACTGTAGTGCAAGAGTGTCACCTATTTCCTCATTGCTTTTCATTAAGTTGTTAGCCAAAGAGGAATCCATATCAATAGTAGATACATCTAAAAATCCTAAAGCATAAAGTTGACGGCCAAGAGCAACCAGCCTATTGGCCAAGAGCCACTTTTGTGCAATCCAAGCAGTTTATGCAATTTGTTTTTAGGACACCGTTTTGAAGCATCAGAGGCTTCTAAAAATAACCTCCACCTGCATTACTGCTATTGTCATGAACTTCAGCTAATGCAGTCTTCCTACTATAGACTTTCTTCTCAGTGTAATCCCAATTTTTATTACTGCATCAAATCATGAGATCCACGTACAAATTGATAGCTAATATCAGCAGGTGAGTGCATAAAAGGTTAATTCAACATATATCGAATTTTAGTCCTCTCTTCTTTGTCCAATACAAATGTGAATAAAGGCAGTCAAAAACAACCAAACCCATAAAAAGTTAGACTAACACCAAACAAAACACAAAACCCATTCTTTAGAAATATTTTGGAAATAAATGCATTGGTAAAACAATTCTGAAAACTCATATGAAGACCGTGGCTGCAAAATCCGGTTGCACATTCATATGCCATTCAGGATTACACGCCAAAATACGGTTCCATAAAAATGATGGAATGAAAAAGAAGAGAAAGCAGACGACAGGGAGAAGAGAAAAGAATAAAGCATCAGACGTTGTGAGATGAGAGAATATAGCGTTTCTGACGATTATCAAGCACAAGCACATTGGGCTCATTCAAGTACGTCAACATTGTTATATCATCCACTCCTCCATGGTTCGCGTGCAGTTTTTCTGTAAATACCAAAACCTACCAGAATTGGTAATAAAACAGAAACAAACTCTCTCAAATTCACAAAAAAATTAACCAAACAAGGAGTTCTTAAAAAAATACATAAAATTCTCCAAAGAAATCACCTACCGAACTTATTTATCGATAAAACACAGAGATAAGACTATGAGCTAAGAAAGAATCAAACTTGCGTAGTAATTTAAAAAAAATGTACACACACACGCGCACACACAGACAGAGAATTGAGATTGAGATTGGGATTGGGGATTTGGGATCTCTTTATCAACAATAGTAAACAGTAACCCAAATCAAATAAATATTAGACCATGTGCCTAGTGGGAATAAGGCCTGTATTGCCGAGGATGCATAAAAAATTAGAAGTAGAAGAAGAAGAAGGAGGAGGAGGAGGAGGAGAAGGGTTTAGAGAGAGAGAGAGCGCAGTAGCAGCTTGGAGAAAAAATGAGGGCGAGCGGCAAAGGCTAAGAACGAAAGATAGAGATGACACTCTAAGCCATAACAACGTCGTTTGGCAAGAAGGCAGTCGTGCCTTTGGGACGCTCACGTGCTGTGGTCTTGGGTCATATGCTGTGGTCGTCCAGCCATTGGCACTTATTACTTTATCTTAATAAAACCATGTTGCTTATCATGTTGGTGCTTTTTTAAATAAATTGTGGAGTTCAATCCCTATTTTATTAATAATAAGGTAAAAATTTGTCCAATGAAAGGTAAAGTACTCCACAGGATTAACTAAACTAATGGAGTACAATTTTAATAACAATGACTCATTAAATAGCCCAACTAATAGCCTATCTCTACATATATGTCATTTAAGTTTGAAATCTAAGAGACTAAGAATTCATTTCTTGAAGTTGATTTCATAATGCTATGGCTGGCAATTTATTCATCATCTAAAGACTATCATCAGAAGCAATTCACAGATTTTACTTCTAATATAGTGAATCCCCTAAGGCTTCATCCTACAAATGCCCATACCTCTGATAGTCAACTATAGAAGCCATTCGTTTCCATAAACATTAGCAATTCTTTCCCATTTTTCTATTGTCAGCAAACAATTTCAGCAACCACTAACTCTAATCAGCTTCCGCAAGCATTCTCCATTCATTCATCAATACTATATAAAGGCGAAACTAATGACATGGTCTACTCAATTCCAGCAAAACACAAATAATATAGATAGTCATTGCATTTGAATTATTTCATCAATCCCCTAGAGCAATATCGACCCCCCAACTCCTAGACCAAAGTAGCCTCTAAATATGCTGCCATTTGAAGTTCAATCGCAAACCTCCAAACTTTTAATCCTCAAAACCTGACCTATAGTTTATTTTAGACAGCTTTTGCCTAGCCCACACATTGAAATGGTCACTCTATACTAGCTGTACAATCAATCCCGCCAAAAGCTTTTAGCATTAGTAGGCTTTGATCCCCTTCAACAGTCTCTGATCATGTAACTGTGAAAGCATCAACAACCATTATTTAATTAACTGCAGCAGAGCTAACAACCCTAAACCAAATTCCGTTCAGTAAATGCACCAAACTTTTCACAAAATTATTGCCTCACATTGGAACTCCAAACTTCTAATGTGTGTAATGTGTGCAATATATAAAAAATGTGTATAATGTGTGAAAATGAGTGGAGTGTATGTAAAATATGTGTAGTTTATAAAAATGTTTATATTTTGCGTAAAACTTGTGTAGTATATAAAAATATATGCAGTGAATGAAAAATATGTTTAGTGTATGAAAATGTGTATAGTATGTGAAAAATATGTGTCTGTACAATCAATCCCACCAAAAGCTTTTAGCATTAGTAGGCTTTGATCCCCTTCAACAGTCTCTGATCATGTAGCTGTGAAAGCATCAACAACCATTATTTAATTAACTGCAACAGAGCTAACAACCCTAAACCAAATTCCGTTCAGTAAATGCACCAAACTTTTCACAAAATTGTTGCCTCACATTGGAACTCCAAACTTCTAATGTGTGTAATGTGTGCAATATATAAAAAATGTGTATAATGTGTGAAAATGAGTAGAGTGTATGTAAAATATGTGTAGTTTATAAAAATGTTTATATTGTGCGTAAAACTTGTGTAGTATATAAAAATATATGTAGTGAATGTAAAATATGTATAGTGTATGAAAATGTGTATAGTATGTGAAAAATATATGTAGTATGTAAAAATGTATGTAGTTTGTATAAAATATGTATAGTGTGTGAAAATAGTTATAGTATATAAAAAATATGTGATGTGTAAAAATGTGTGTACCATAGTAAATATATAATGTGTAAAAATGTATGTAATATTCATAAATATATAATGTGTGAAGATATGTACAATATGTGTCAATATGTAGTGTGTAAAAATATATATAGTGTGTATGAAAATATTTGTAGTGTGTGTAAATATATATATATATATATATATATATATAGTATGTGAAAATGTATATAGTACATGTAAAATGTGTATAGTATATGTAAAATATATGTAATTTGTGAAAATATGTATAGTATATAAAAATATATATATATATATTGTGTTTAATGTATCAAAAAAAATACAACTAATTCTATCCAAATTAACCTGCGGGATATCATGACCTAATCCAACCTAACCCACTAAATATGGGTTATTATTTAACTCATACTCATTTGACTTGTGATTCATTTAATTAAGTCCAATGAACTAGTTAAAATAGTAGGTAGGTTAGGTTGGAATTATGGGATAAAAAAATTCAAAAAGTTGGAACCACCAGTTTCAACAAAAAAAAAGAAAAAACAAAATTGGCCATATGGTCATTGGATCGCCTAATATGCCCATGGGCTCCAATGGCCATTTCTTATTTATTTATTTTTAAAATTTTTCTTCTACAAATACCCAAATCTCCCTCTCCTCTCCCTTCTTTAAATTCATTTTTCACACAGTTCTCTCATCTTTTAAGTTTCAATCCTCTCAATCACTAATAATCTCCTATTGTTTATAAATTCTCATTCAAATTATTTATTTTTATTACGATATACTATTTTTGGAATATTACATGAATAGTTGTAATTTTCTTGATTTTAGTAATCTCCTTGAGTTTTGCCCATAATCAAGATCTTTATTTTAATCTCCCGAATTCTTGTCTATAATCAAGATTTTGATATGGTCATATTTTAGTATGTCCTTTAATATAGGATTTGTATATTTTAGAAAGAATTATTTTCCTTCTTGTATATATAGTATTCATTCTTATATTTATGTAAAATATCAATCAATACAAATTTCTTTTTTTCTCTTCATAGTAGAAGAGCAGGTTAATGTGGTAGATTCATCAACTGTCAATGCAAAAGCACAAAGTCTTGTCATTAACACAAAATCCCTATACTATTTGCATCCCTCAGACCATCTATGTTTGATTTTTGTTACCCACCCATTAAGTCAGAATGGTGAAAGCTATTTTGCATGCAGGAAGAATATTTTGAATGCCCACCGCTCAAAGAATAAAGCAGGTTTTCTTGATGGAATTGCAAGAAAACCAAATGAAGATTCACAGGATTATCAATGGCTGACGAATGCCTTATAAAAAAACTTCAAGGAAGTGCATCTTATGCTGAAACAATGAGAATGGCGAGATATGCAAGATCGATTCATCAAGGAATCGATGCCCGTATTTGCAAGTTGAAGGCCAATATCGCCTTTTTGCGACAAGAAAAAATCTCGATTTCTTCCTATTATGGAAAATTAAAGACTGTTTGGAACGAGTTACAATCCTTCAACCCAATTTCAACTTGCACTTGTCAAAAGTGTGAATGTGGTCTGACCAAGAAAATCAAAAATATGCGTGAAAAAGAGATGATTTTTGATTTTCTCATGGGAATTGATGACTCATTTCCCAAATTTTGAGTGTTGATCCACTGCCCACTCTAGGGAGGAGTGATGTCATTGTTGTGAAAGAAGAAAAACAAAACTCTATTGTTGTTAGGCATAGTTCTAATTTTGAAGTTTCAGCTTTAGCCGCTGTCAACCTTGCAACTGGGAATACTACACCGATAAAGACAAACAGAAGCAGTGCTGGACAACAAATGGGACCAGATAAACCAAAATAATCTCATTGTACCTGTTCAGACTGCTACTGGTAATTTTTCTAGTGGTCAACAATGTAACGCCCCGACCCACCCACTATAGTTGGGAAGTGAATCGGGTCGTTCAGTCAGTCAAACAGTCCTGAACATATAGTAAAACCTCGAAGAAAAATTTTCTTCTTAACTATTTCTTCTCAACGCCAATAATCATAATAAGTACAATGTAATCTCATATTTACAAGATTATATTACAACTTAATTTGTACTCCAAGGTTCAATGCCAAACGTCTCACCATCACTGACGGTACCTCCACTCATCCATCCTTCGCAGCCTTCTCTGGTTACTTTACTGAAAACATTTAAGAAAAATGGGGTGAGCCTTTATCACTCAGTGGGTAGAGGATTGGGTTTAGTTTTTTTTTTCCTTTCAAAACGGTGAATCATTTAGAACTACATTTTCAAAATATCAGGTGCCAAAATAATTTATATATTCCAAAAGGAATTCATAATAATAGTCACCGTAAAACAAACAGTAACCAGTCACAAGGAGAATGGCAGCAAACAGTCACAAAGACTATTCAACTCATGTAGCACAATGTCCCAAAAGGGAGCACATAAGAGTTTAGTTTTGCTACTTGTGGTCAGCCCAGCTGACCTCCAGTACCAGCCAAATGACTTCCGGCAAATTGCGCGCGCGACTTAGATTTACCTTATCCTCCACAGTCAGTAATTGCCCCGCAGGCACAGTATGATATATCCGGATAATCAGTACCCTTTCTCATGAAACTAAAACCTCCTTAGTTCCACTTGACAAGGGTTAAACGTCACGGTGGACTTATGATGAACTCGTCGGCCCTTGCCTTCCCGACCATCAATAAGCCACTCATGACTGGGCCCCAGTCAGTCAGGCAGTCACAGTACAGGCAAACTCATGCCATACACAAATATTTCACACCATGTAGGCGTGCTACAATCAATGGCGGCATGTGTGGATTCTAGAGGTGGCTCTCGCATTCATATCAGCGAAGCACTTAGTTCCACACAGCACCAAACCAATATTTCAATCATATCACATCATATTTACCAAATTCAATAAATGCAAGATTACAATGAATTATAAACAAAATCATTAATCGTGGAATATCTTTTCTAATATAAGAAAGAAGATTGTCCATAATTCAAATAATACCCTATCACCTTTAATCATTATAAGGACATGTAGACACAAAATCATATAATTCAATTATTATAAGGACAGGCCATTTCGGTAAATAGGACCATCGAGACATACAAAATTTACCCCCGGCCAAGTTATAATTTCCAAGCCATAACAAGTACCCATTGGATCAAGTAAGTATTTTCATTGGTTTATAATTATGACTACTTAAGGATTATTATCATTGGTATTAATATTATTTTTCCCTTACTAATGTTATCATTATTAAAACAAGAATTCTTTTACAAAAGTGAGGTAATGTAAATTTTCCTTTAAAGTTGGCAATAAACTTGAAATAAAGCATTAATTTTAAAGCTTTAAGGCTTATATTGGAATAACAACACCAAATCCCATTAAAACCATTTATGTTATTAATTCAATAGCCTATAGCCCAAACTGATGGTGCACCAAAGCCCACTCTTAAAAGGTCCACTTTATATTAAACTCTAAACCCCCCATTCATGTTACTCACATTCATTTTAATTCTTGATGGACTGAAGCCCAAACCGGTAGTGCACTGAGGCCCATACATATTACTCATATTCATTTTAATTCCTGATGGACTAAAGCCCAAACCAGTAGTGCACTAAGGCCCACTCTTAAAAGATCCACTCCACATTAAATACTAATTTCTTATTTTTATATGTTTATATACAAGTGTGTTTCCATATGTGCATATACGTGAACGTGCTTACATATATATATATATATATATACACACGGATGTGTGCTTATGTGTATATATATCTATATGTGTATAGATACATATTTATGTATATTTATTATGATTAAAGTGATTACCGTTTGTTAACAAAATTGTGCTCAGGCTTTATCCACTTATTTCCTTATTGATCTAGTCATTATCATCAACATTATCATTATTATTTTAATTACCCTTTTTTTTTCTTTTACTGCCTTGTTTAAAGGGTCCAGCTTCTTTTTCTCTCTTTGTTTTTCCTTTGATCTTTATTTCCTTAGCCCTTTAGAAGTTTCCAAAGTTATTTAGGAAACCTATTTAATGCTAAGACCTTTGCCTATTTTAGTTGGGCTCTCCTCTTCGTCACTTTCTTCTTCTTGTTTTCCTTCAACTTAAATATACACATGTACCCCATGTTTACTAAATGAAAACAAGTGGGTTTTAAAACTAAACACAAGTTGAACTCTAAATCCTAACTTTAACTAAATAAATGCAGGGAAACTATCATCCTTCACAGGGACTCCATTAATGTTTTTCTTTGTAATAGACATCTCAAACTCCCATTCAAAACAAAATGAAGGAAATTCAACTAGACACATCTATCTCCTAACTGATTAACATCAATCTTGATTGGCAATGCATTGAAAACTGAAATTCTATGATTCTAATGGCAACCCATAGCATTAAAATGCCTTCTAAAAAAAACTGATTTGAAATATTCAGAACCGTAAATGCACATAAGATTTTTCCAAAAAGAGGTGTAAAGAAAAACTTGTCCAGGAATGCCAAGGCATAAAAGATTGACCACTCCACCCATTAAATAAAGCATACTGAACAGATAATTGATTACCCACTGCCTACTTTAACTTATCACGCTCACACTCGACACAAAGTCCTTCAACGAATCCAGTAGTGTTTGCAAACAGATTTATGGATGGTGAATCCCCTTATTACTACACGGTTGCATCCCTGGCCAACAGAGAATCTACCATGACTGAATTCAAGCCAATATTTGCATACCCTTTTCCTAAAATGCAAATCCATACTTAACAACAGCTAAATACCCCACAAGCTCATGTTAGCATCCAGCCGGCAGATATTCTTGTGGGAATTCTTAAGCATAAAAATAGATTCAATAGTAGTAACCCACAATTTCCCATACTTCAATCCCCATCCCGTAAGCACAAGGAGAAACCCAAAGTTAAAGAGAAAATCAACGAATTCAGATACATATAATCATATAGTTTTAACCATCCTCAAATGGATATCACAAACACAACTTAGTAAAATCCATATCAGGATTAATTCATGAAACAAACTTCCAGTAGGAGAAAAAAATCTTCTCAAAGCAGCCCAATAAAATTCAAAGGAGAAATTTCTGGAAGAAGTTCCTCCACCACGAAACAAATTTGGTGATAGTAACTCAGATTATTTTCACACCCCTTCACAAGGTTAAATTCACTATTCTCACAACAACTATTAAAATTTTTTCCCCACCTGTTAATGAATTCTCTGATCTTCCTTGAATCAGCAATTGATGTACTGTAGTGTCCCTTTTCATTTTCTTCTTCTCCCCTCTTTTCCTCTTCTTCTCCCCTCTTCTTTTCTCTTCTCCCGTTCTGTTCGTACTGCTCTGCTTCCCCGCTTCTCTTCTCCTTGTTCTTCCTTATTCCTATCATCTTCATTAAAGGCTTACAAAAGCCTTACTATTTAAACTGACGGGTGTGCTTGCAAGCCTTGGTGGCTTGCATATTTGATGCCCAGGTGGCAAGCCACCCCTTTTTCCTTTTGATTTTATTCTTTTTTTTTCCTTAACTTGCAGTTTAACATTTAAATTTTTTTATGAATGTTAATTAGGACCCAAGTTCTTAATTAATTAATGCAATTAAGCCCTTAAACTCTAAAATTGACAATTGGCTGGATTATTTATATATATACATATTTATATATCATTTCTTTAATTTATAAATATGTCCCTATCTCTTTTTTTTTATGAACACTAATTAAGACCTAAATTTAATATTAGTTAATATAATTAATTCTCTTATAATATTCTAAAATTGCCAATTAACTCTTTAAAATGAATAATTAATTAAAATTCAAACTATTAAATTACAATTTTCACAAAGTGCCATGAATTCAAAATTTATATTAATGTACAAATTAAAATAACCAATTATATTATTACTTAAAAATTTTGGGGTCTCACACTCTCCTCTTCTTAAAAGAAATTTCGTCCTCGAAATTCTTACCTAATATAAAAAATGTTTAGGGTATGATTCTAGCATGTTTTCCTAAATTTTTTTTTTCATCTAGCTTTCTCAACAACATGCTTTCCCAAATGACCTTAACAAGTGAGATTTTCTTATATGGAATACGCATAAATTTTCGTATCATGTATGTCCTAATCATCTTTATTTTCCTAATATATGATACTGCCAAATAAAATTGTTTCCGCAAATAACTACTTTATATCAAATATACGTATCAACTAAATGCCTTAGTCACCAATAATTTATTTCTAATCAACTTTAACTTGTTAACTTGAAAGAAAATATAGATACCTCGAGCCATATTTGATCATAACTCTAAGCCACTATATCATTCATATACATTAATCTGCAAAAGTTGTCCCTTCGATTTTTTTTTAATCCTTTTTAACCCTCTCATTTATTCTTCAAAATCTCCCAAACTTCAAATTCATTATAATATCTAATTGTTGCACATTGACTAGTTAACATAGTATTCTAAATCTTATGGTGGGATTTTCCCAGAGAGATGTAAAGTTTCATATTAGTGTAATACTATCCATAACTTCTTACTATTTAGGTTATCATACTTGCAAAGAATCATCATATTTGTATGCTAATATCTTACTCTTCAATTTAAATCAATTGATAATCTATCTGCCATAAACTATTTCAAAATGGTACTCCCATTGAAAGTCTAATTCATACCTTAATATTTAAACTTATGTATCTAGTAAACAACCCAATGTTTAAAATAAATCTTCTTATGCATCATATGTATACACCAATAATGGCTCGCTATAAACTTTCATTTCATTCTTTATTTTTCACATCCGTGCACCTAATGTTCAACTTGGATAATGAATAAATTTCCTTAAGCGAGATTGGTAAAACAAATTGTTTCTCAACAATCATGTCCAATTGGGACATTTCAATTGAACAATAAAAAACAATCATTCCCTAATGATTGTTAATGCTAGCCTCGACTTAGTTTCTTTAGCATATAGTAATTATGAAAATTCTTAATCTATTTTCTAGTAAATCACCAAAGGTGAATTCTTGTCAACCTATATTGTTTACGCAATCTCTAAATGTAATCTTAGTTCATGGTGCGATATTCATGCAATTTTTCAAATCTCACTACACACTTATTGAGCTAATCCAAAATTTTAAGGTATACTTGTGGCAAAAGATTTCAAAAGAAAATAGAGTCATTTCTAACTCTATTTTATTTTTTTTAATTTTATTATATTTATTTATATTTATTATTTATTATTTTTAATTTTTAATTTTTAATTTTTTTTATTTTTATTTTAGTGGTTCATACTTAATCAGGAAACAACAATATCAATATCCTTAATTTTTGAAATGTACGTTATTCATAATTCACTGTGTTTTAATTAAGCATTTCATTCCTATATCATCCAAGTCTCTTATCGTTACTCCAAACTCCATACTTATTCTCTACTTCCACTGTTCGTTTCTCCCTCTGATTTTTATATCGCCACGACTTGAGTTATAGGATTGAAAAGATCCAAATCTTAGGTTGATCATTCCTAAGAGGATCAATTAAATTCTAAAATCGAGTCAATGGCATCCAATTGAGATCTCATCTTCGAGTCTTATTCCTTGCAACTTAATCCGATAACTTTCACAACACCTTCTCAAACTTAACAAATGCTTTCAAACATGATCAAAACTTAACGAAATACCATTCCATAACAATCAACTCTATAACTTTCACAACACCTTTATAGGTTGTAAAATAATTTACTAGTCGAATTGAAACCTAATGTTATAGTCCAAAGATCTTACCCTGGCTTATGAGAACAAAAGCTCTGATACCACCTGTAACGCCCCGACCCACCCACTATAGTTGGGAAGTGAATCGGGTCGTTCAGTCAGTCAAACAGTCCTGAACATATAGTAAAACCTCGAAGAAAAGTTTTCTTCTTAACTATTTCTTCTCAACGCCAATAATCATAATAAGTACAATGTAATCTCATATTTACAAGATTATATTACAACTTAATTTGTACTCCAAGGTTCAATGCCAAACGTCTCACCATCACTGACGGTACCTCCACTCATCCATCCTTCGCAGCCTTCTCTGGTTACTTTACTGAAAACATTTAAGAAAAATGGGGTGAGCCTTTATCACTCAGTGGGTAGAGGATTGGGTTTAGTTTTTTTTTTTCCTTTCAAAACGGTGAATCATTTAAAACTACATTTTCAAAATATCAGGTGCCAAAATAATTTATATATTCCAAGAGGAATTCATAATAATAGTCACCGTAATTAACTCCAGTCAAATGAATAATGGCAGCAAAATTCAAACTATTAAATTACAATTTTCACAAAGTGCCATGAATTCAAAATTTATATTGTGTACAAATTAAAATAACCAATTATATTATTACTTAAAAATTTTGGGGTCTCACACTCTCCCTTCTTAAAAGAAATTTCGTCCTCGAAATTCTTACCTAATATAAAAAATGTTTAGGGTATGATTCTAGCATGTTTTCCTAATTTTTTTTTTCATCTAGCTTTCTCAACAACATGCTTTCCCAAATGACCTTAACAAGTGAGATTTTCTTATATGGAATACGCATAAATTTTCGTATCATGTATGTCCTAATCATCTTTATTTTCCTAATATATGATACTGCCAAATAAAATTGTTTCCGCAAATAACTACTTTATATCAAATATACGTATCAACTAAATGCCTTAGTCACCAATAATTTATTTCTAATCAACTTTAACTTGTTAACTTGAAAGAAAATATAGATACTCGAGCCATATTTGATCATAACTCTAAGCCACTATATCATTCATATACATTAATCTGCAAAAGTTGTCCCTTCGATTTTTTTTTTAATCCTTTTTAACCCTCTCATTTATTCTTCAAAATCTCCCAAACTTCAAATTCATTATAATATCTAATTGTTGCACATTGACTAGTTAACATAGTATTCTAAATCTTATGGTGGGATTTTCCTAGAGAGATGTAAAGTTTCATATTAGTGTAATACTATCCATAACTTCTTACTATTTAGGTTATCATACTTGCAAAGAATCATCATATTTGTATGCTAATATCTTACTCTTCAATTTAAATCAATTGATAATCTATCTGCCATAAACTATTTCAAAATGGTACTCCCATTGAAAGTCTAATTCATACCTTAATATTTAAACTTATGTATCTAGTAAACAACCCAATGTTTAAAATAAATCTTCTTATGCATCATATGTATACACCAATAATGGCTCGCTAGAAACTTTCATTTCATTCTTTATTTTTCACATCCGTGCACCTAATGTTCACCTTGGATAATGAATAAATTTCCTTAAGCGAGATTGGTAAAACTAATTGTTTCTCAACAATCATGTCCAATTGGGACATTTCAATTGAACAATAAAAAACAATCATTCCCTAATGATTGTTAATGCTAGCCTCGACTTAGTTTCTTTAGCATATAGTAATTATGAAAATTCTTAATCTATTTTCTAGTAAATCACCAAAGGTGAATTCTTGTCAACCTATATTGTTTACGCAATCTCTAAATGTAATCTTAGTTCATGGTGCGATATTCATGCAATTTTTCAAATCTCACTACACACTTATTGAGCTAATCCAAAATTTTAAGGTATACTTGTGGCAAAAGATTTCAAAAGAAAATAGAGTCATTTCTAACTCTGTTTTATTTTTTTTAATTTTATTATTTTTATTATTTTTATTTTTTATTATTTTTAATTTTTAATTTTTTATTTTTTTTATTTTTATTTTAGTGGTTCATACTTAATCAGGAAACAACAATATCAATATCCTTAATTTTTGAAATGTACGTTATTCATAATTCACTGTTTTTAATTAAGCATTTCATTCCTATATCATCCAAGTCTCTTATCGTTACTCCAAACTCCATACTTATTCTCTACTTCCACTGTTCGTTTCTCCCTCTGATTTTTATATCGCCACGACTTGAGTTATAGGATTGAAAAGATCCAAATCTTAGGTTGATCATTCCTAAGAGGATCAATTAAATTCTAAAATCGAGTCAATGGCATCCAATTGAGATCTCATCTTCGAGTCTTATTCCTTGCAACTTAATCCGATAACTTTCACAACACCTTCTCAAACTTAACAAATGCTTTCAAACATGATCAAAACTTAACGAAATACCATTCCATAACAATCAACTCTATAACTTTCACAACACCTTTATAGGTTGTAAAATAATTTACTAGTCGAATTGAAACCTAATGTTATAGTCCAAAGATCTTATCCTGGCTTATGAGAACAAAAGCTCTGATACCACCTGTAACGCCCCGACCCACCCACTATAGTTGGGAAGTGAATCGGGTCGTTCAGTCAGTCAAACAGTCCTGAACATATAGTAAAACCTCGAAGAAAAGTTTTCTTCTTAACTATTTCTTCTCAACGCCAATAATCATAATAAGTACAATGTAATCTCATATTTACAAGATTATATTACAACTTAATTTGTACTCCAAGGTTCAATGCCAAACGTCTCACCATCACTGACGGTACCTCCACTCATCCATCCTTCGCAGCCTTCTCTGGTTACTTTACTGAAAGCATTTAAGAAAAATGGGGTGAGCCTTTATCACTCAGTGGGTAGAGGATTGGGTTTAGTTTTTTTTTTCCTTTCAAAACGGTTAATCATTTAAAACTACATTTTCAAAATATCAGGTGCCAAAATAATTTATATATTCCAAGAGGAATTCATAATAATAGTCACCGTAAAACAAACAGTAACTAGTCACAAAGAGAATGGCAGCAAACAGTCACAAAGACTATTCAACTCATGTAGCACAATGTCCCAAAAGGGAGCACATAAAAGTTTAGTTTTGCTACCTGTGGTCAGCCCAGCTGACCTCCGGTACCAGCCATATGACTCCCGGCAAATTGCGCGCGCGACTTAGAGCTACCTTATCCTCCACAGTCAGTAATTGCCCCGCAGGCACAGTATGATATATCCGGATAATCAGTACCCTTTCTCATGAAACTAAAACCTCCTTAGTTCCACTTGACAAGGGTTAAACGTCACGGTGGACTTATGATGAACTCGTCGGCCCTTGCCTTCCCGACCATCAATAAGCCACTCATGACTGGGCCCCAGTCAGTCAGGCAGTCACAGTACAGGCAAACTCATGCCATACACAAATATTTCACACCATGTAAGTGTTCTACAATCAGTAGCGGCATGTGTGGATTCTAGAGGTGGCTCTCGCATTCATATCAGCGAAGCACTTAGTTCAACACAGCACCAAAGCAATACTTCAATCATATCACATCATATTTACCAAATTCAATAAATGCAAGATTACAATGAATTATAAAAAAAAATCATTCATCGTGGAATATCTTTTCTAATATAAGAAAGAAGATTGTCCATAATTCAAATAATGCCCTATCACCTTTAATCATTATAAGGACATGTAGACAAAAAATCATATAATTCAATTATTATAAGGACAGGCCAATTCAGTAAATAGGACCATCGAGGCATACAAAATTTACCCCCGGCCAAGTTATAATTTCCAAGCCATAACAAGTACCCATTGGATCAAGTAAGTATTTTCATTGGTTTATAATTATGACTACTTAAGGATTATTATCATTGGTATTAATATTATTTTTCCCTTACTAATGTTATCATTATTAAAACAAGAATTCTTTTACAAAAGTGAGGTAATGTAAATTTTCCTTTAAAGTTGGCAATAAACTTGAAATAAAGCATTAATTTTAAAGCTTTAAGGCTTATATTGGAATAACAACACCAAATCCCATTAAAACCATTTATGTTATTAATTCAATAGCCTATAGCCCAAACTGATGGTGCACCAAAGCCCACTCTTAAAAGGTCCACTTTATATTAAACTCTAAACCCCCCATTCATGTTACTCACATTCATTTTAATTCTTGATGGACTAAAGCCCAAACCGGTAGTGCACTGAGGCCCATACATATTACTCATATTCATTTTAATTCCTGATGGACTAAAAGCCCAAACCAGTAGTGCACTAAGGCCCACTCTAAAAGATCCACTCCACATTAAATACTAATTTCTTATTTTTATATGTTTATATACAAGTGTGTTTCCATATGTGCATATACGTGAACGTGCTTACATATATATATATATATATATATACACACGGATGTGTGCTTATGTGTATATATATCCATATGTGTATAGATACATATTTATGTATATTTATTATGATTAAAGTGATTACCGTTGTTAACAAAATTGTGCTCAGGCTTTAATCCACTTATTTCCTTATTGATCTAGTCATTATCATCAACCATTATCATTATTATTTTTAATTACCCTTTTTTTTTCTTTTACTGCCTTGTTTAAAGGGGTCCAGCTTCTTTTTCTCTCTTTGTTTTTTCCTTTGATCTTTATTTCCTTAGCCCTTTAGAAGTTTCCAAAGTTATTTAGGAAACCTATTTAATGCTAAGACCTTTGCCTATTTTTAGTTGGGCTCTCCTCTTCGTCACTTTCTTCTTCTTGTTTTCCTTCAACTTAAATATACACATGTACCCCATGTTTACTAAATGAAAACAAGTGGGTTTTAAAACTAAACACAAGTTGAACTCTAAATCCTAACTTTAACTAAATAAATGCAGGGAAAACTATCATCCTTTCACAGGGACTCCATTAATGTTTTCTTTGTAATAGACATCTCAAACTCCCATTCAAAACAAAATGAAGGAAATTCAACTAGACACATCTATCTCCTAACTGATTAACATCAATCCTTGATTGGCAATGCATTGAAAACTGAAATTCTATGATCTAATGGCAACCCATAAGCATTAAAATGCCTTCTAAAAAAACTGATTTGAAATATTCCGAACCGTAAATGCACATAAGATTTTTCCAAAAGAGGTGTAAAGAAAACTTGTCCAGGAATTGCCAAGGCAATAAAAGATTGACCACTCCACCCATTAAATAAAGCATACCTGAACAGATAATTGATTACCCACTGCCTACTTTAACTTATCACGCTCACACTCGACACAAAGTCCTTCAACGAAATCCAGTAGTGGTTTTGCAAACAGATTTATGGATGGTGAATCCCCTATTTACTACACGGTTGCATCCCTGGCCAACAGAGAATCTACCATGACTGAATTCAAGCCAATATTTGCATACCCTTTTCCTAAAATGCAAATCCATACTTAACAACAGCTAAATACCCCACAAGCTCATGTTAGCATCCAGCCGGCAGATATTCTTGTGGGAATTCTTAAGCTTAAAAATAGATTCAATAGTAGTAACCCACAATTTCCCATACTTCAATCCCCATCCCGTAAGCACAAGGAGAAACCCAAAGTTAAAGAGAAAATCAACGAATTCAGATACATATAATCATATAGTTTTAACCATCCTCAAATGGATATCACAAACACAACCTAGTAAAATCCATATCAGGATTAATTCATGAAACAAACTTCCAGTAGGAGAAAAAAATCTTCTCAAAGCAGCCCAATAAAATTCAAAGGAGAAATTTCTGGAAGAAGTTCCTCCACCACGAAACAAATTTGGTGATAGTAACTCAGATTATTTTCACACCCCTTCACAAGGTTAAATTCACTATTCTCACAACGACTATTAAAATTTTTTCCCCACCTGTTAATGAATTCTCTGATCTTCCTTGAATCAGCAATTGATGTACTGTAGTGTCCCTTTTCATTTTCTTCTTCTCCCCTCTTTTCCTCTTCTTCTCCCCTCTTCTTTTCTCTTCTCCCGTTCTGTTCTTACTGCTCTGCTTCCCCGCTTCTCTTCTCCTTGTTCTTCCTTATTCCTATCATCTTCATTAAAGGCTTACAAAAGCCTTACTATTTAAACTGACGGGTGTGCTTGCAAGCCTTGGTGGCTTGCATATTTGATGCCCAGGTGGCAAGCCACCCCTTTTTCCTTTTGATTTTATTCTTTTTTGTTCCTTAACTTGCAGTTTAACATTTAAATTTTTTTATGAATGTTAATTAGGACCCAAGTTCTTAATTAATTAATGCAATTAAGCCCTTAAACTCTAAAATTGACAATTGGCTGGATTATTTATATATATACATATTTATATATCATTTCTTTAATTTATAAATATGTCCCTATCTCTTTTTTTTTATGAACACTAATTAAGACCTAAATTTAATATTAGTTAATATAATTAATTCTCTTATAATATTCTAAAATTGCCAATTAACTCTTTAAAATGAATAATTAATTAAAATTCAAACTATTAAATTACAATTTCACAAAGTGCCATGAATTCAAAATTTATATTAATGTACAAATTAAAATAACCAATTATATTATTACTTAAAAATTTTGGGGTCTCACACTCTCCCCTTCTTAAAAGAAATTCGTCCTCGAAATTCTTACCTAATATAAAAATGTTTAGGGTATGATTCTAGCATGTTTTCCTAAATTTTTTTTTTCATCTAGCTTTCTCAACAACATGCTTTCCCAAATGACCTTAACAAGTGAGATTTTCTTATATGGAATACGCATAAATTTTCGTATCATGTATGTCCTAAATCATCTTTATTTTCCTAATATATGATACTGCCAAATAAAATTGTTTCCGCAAATAACTACTTTATATCAAATATACGTATCAACTAAATGCCTTAGTCACCAATAATTTATTTCTAATCAACTTTTAACTTGTTAACTTGAAAGAAAATATAGATACCTTCGAGCCATATTTGATCATAACTCTAAGCCACTATATCATTCATATACATTAATCTGCAAAAGTTGTCCCTCGATTTTTTTTTAATTCCTTTTTAACCCTCTCATTTATTCTTCAAAATCTCCCAAACTTCAAATTCATTATAATATCTAATTGTTGCACATTGACTAGTTAACATAGTATTCTAAATCTTATGGTGGGATTTTCCCAGAGAGATGTAAAGTTTCATATTAGTGTAATACTATCCATAACTTCTTACTATTTAGGTTATCGTACTTGCAAAGAATCATCATATTTGTATGCTAATATCTTACTCTTCAATTTAAATCAATTGATAATCTATCTGCCATAAACTATTTCAAAATGGTACTCCCATTGAAAGTCTAATTCATACCTTAATATTTAAACTTATGTATCTAGTAAACAACCCAATGTTTAAAATAAATCTTCTTATGCATCATATGTATACACCAATAATGGCTCGCTAGAAACTTTCATTTCATTCTTTATTTTTCACATCCGTGCACCTAATGTTCACCTTGGATAATGAATAAATTTCCTTAAGCGAGATTGGTAAACAAATTGTTTCTCAACAATCATGTCCAATTGGGACATTTCAATTGAACAATAAAAAACAATCATTCCCTAATGATTGTTAATGCTAGCCTCGGACTTAGTTTCTTTAGCATATAGTAATTATGAAATTCTTAATCTATTTTCTAGTAAATCACCAAAGGTGAATCTTGTCAACCTATATTGTTTACGCAATCTCTAAATGTAATCTTAGTTCATGGTGCGATATTCCATGCAATTTTCAAATCTCACTACACACTTATTGAGCTAATCCAAAATTTTAAGGTATACTTGTGGCAAAAGATTTCAAAGAAAATAGAGTCATTTCTAACTCTATTTTATTTTTTTTAATTTTATTATATTTATTATTTTAATTTTTATTATTTTTAATTTTAATTTTTAATTTTTTTTATTTTTATTTTAGTGGTTCATACTTAATCAGGAAACAACAATATCAATATCCTTAATTTTTGAAATGTACGTTATTCATAATTCACTGTGTTTTAATTAAGCATTTCATTCCTATATCATCCAAGTCTCTTATCGTTACTCCAAACTCCATACTTATTCTCTACTTCCACTGTTCGTTTCTCCCTCTGATTTTATATCGCCACGACTTGAGTTATAGGATTGAAAAGATCCAAATCTTAGGTTGATCATTCCTAAGAGGATCAATTAAATTCTAAAATCGAGTCAATGGCATCCAATTGAGATCTCATCTTTCGAGTCTTATTCCTTGCAACTTAATCCGATAACTTTCACAAACACCTTCTCAAACTTAACAAATGCTTTCAAACATGATCAAAACTTAACGAAATACCATTCCATAACAATCAACTCTATAACTTTCACCAACACCTTTATAGGTTGTAAATAATTTACTAGTCGAATTGAAACCTAATGTTATAGTCCAAAGATCTTACCCTGGCTTATGAGAACAAAAGCTCTGATACCACCTGTAACGCCCCGACCCACCCACTATAGTTGGGAAGTGAATCGGGTCGTTCAGTCAGTCAAACAGTCCTGAACATATAGTAAAACCTCGAAGAAAGTTTTCTTCTTAACTATTTCTTCTCAACGCCAATAATCATAATAAGTACAAATGTAATCTCATATTTACAAGATTATATTACAAACTTAAATTTGTACTCCAAGGTTCAATGCCAAACGTCCTCACCATCACTGACGGTACCTCCACTCATTCCATCCTTCGCAGCCTTCTCTGGTTACTTTACTGAAAGCATTTAAGAAAAATGGGGTGAGCCTTTTATCACTCAGTGGGTAGAGGATTGGGTTTAGTTTTTTTTTCCTTTCAAAACGGTGAATCATTTAAAACTACATTTTCAAAATATCAGGTGCCAAAATAATTTATATATTCCAAGAGGAATTCATAATAATAGTCACCGTAAAACCAAACAGTAACCAGTCACAAAGAGAATGGCAGCAAACAGTCCACCAAAGACTATTCAACTCATGTAGGCACAATGTCCCAAAAGGGAGCACATAAAAGGTTTAGTTTTGCTACCTGTGGTCAGCCCAGCTGACCTCCGTACCAGCCATATGACTCCCGGCAAATTGCCGCGCGCGACTTAGAGCTACCTTATCCTCCACAGTCAGTAATTGCCCCGCAGGCACAGTATGATATATCCGGATAATCAGTACCCTTTCTCATGAAACTAAAACCTCCTTAGTTCCACTTGACAAGGGTTAAACGTCACGGTGGATCTTATGATGAACTCGTCGGCCCTTGCCTTCCCGACCATCAATAAGCCACTCATGACTGGGCCCCAGTCAGTCAGGCAGTCACAGTACAGGCAAACTCATGCCATACACAAATATTTCACACCATGTAAGTGTGCTACAATCAGTAGCGGGCATGTGTGGATTCTAGAGGTGGCTCTCGCATTCATATCAGCGAAGCACTTAGTTCAACACAGCACCAAAGCAATACTTTCAATCATATCACATCATATTTACCAAATTCAATAAATGCAAGATTACAATGAATTATAAAAAAAAATCATTCATCGTGGAATATCTTTTCTAATATAAGAAAGAAGATTGTCCATAATTCAAAATAATGCCCTATCACCTTTAATCATTATAAGGACATGTAGACAAAAATCATATAATCAATTATTATAAGGACAGGCCAATTCAGTAAATAGGGACCATCGAGGCATACAAATTTACCCCCGGCCAAGTTATAATTTCCAAGCCATAACAAGTACCCATTGGATCAAGTAAGTATTTTCATTGGTTTATAATTATGACTACTTAAGGATTATTATCATTGGTATTAATATTATTTTTCCCCTTACTAATGTTATCATTATTAAAACAAGAATTCTTTTACAAAAGTGAGGTAATGTAAATTTTCCTTTAAAGTTGGCAAATAAACTTGAAATAAAGCATTAATTTTAAAGCTTTAAGGCTTATATTGGAATAACAACACCAAATCCCATTAAAACCATTTATGTTATTATTCAATAGCCTATAGCCCAAACTGATGGTGCACCAAAGCCCACTCTTAAAGGTCCACTTTATATTAAACTCTAAACCCCCCATTCATGTTACTCACATTCATTTTAATTCTTGATGGACTAAAGCCCAAACCGGTAGTGCACTGAGGCCCATACATATTACTCATATTCATTTTAATTCATGATGGACTAAAGCCCAAACCAGTAGTGCACTAAGGCCCATTCTTAAAAGATCCACTCCACATTAAATACTAATTTCTTATTTTTAATATGTTTATATACAAGTGTGTTCCATTATGTGCATATACGTGAACGTGCTTACATCTATATATATATATATATATATATACACACGGATGTGTGCTTATGTGTATATATATCCATATGTGCATAGATACATATTTATGTATATTTATTATGATTAAAGTGATTACCGTTTGTTAACAGAATTGTGCTCAGGCTTTATCCACTTATTTCCTTATTGATCTAGTCATTATCATCAACATTATCATTATTATTTTAATTACCCTTTTTTTTTCTTTTACTGCCTTGTTTTAAGGGGTCCAGCTTCTTTTTTCTCTCTTTGTTTTTCCTTTGATCTTTATTTCCTTAGCCCTTTAGAAGTTTCCAAAGTTATTTAGGAAACCTATTTAATGCTAAGACCTTTGCCTATTTTAGTTGGCTCTCCTCTTCGTCACTTTCTTCTTCTTGTTTTTCCTTCAACTTAAATATACACATGTACCCCATGTTTACTAAATGAAAACAAGTGGGTTTTAAAACTAAACACAAGTTGAACTCTAAATCCTAACTTTAACTAAATAAATGCAGGGAAACTATCATCCTTCACAGGGACTCCATTAATGTTTTTCTTTGTAATAGACATCTCAAACTCCCATTCGAAACAAAATGAAGGAAATTCAACTAGACACATCTATCTCCTAACTGATTAACATCAATCTTGATTGGCAATGTGTTGAAAACTGAAATTCTATGATTCTAATGGCAACCCAAAGCATTAAAATGCCTTCTAAAAAAAACTCATTTGAAATATTCCGAACCGTAGATGCACATAAGATTTTTTCCAAAAAGAGGTGTAAAGAAAACTTGTCCAGGAATGCCAAGGCATAAAAGATTGACCACTCCACCCATTAAATAAAGCATACTGAACAGATAATTGATTACCTACTGCCTACTTTAACTTATCACGCTCACACTCGACACAAAGTCCTTCAACGAATCCAGTAGTGTTTGCAAACAGATTTATGGATGGTGAATCCCCTTATTACTACACGGTTGCATCCCTGGCCAACAGAGAATCTACCATGACTGAATTCAAGCCAATATTTGCATACCCTTTTCCTAAAATGCAAATCCATACTTAACAACAGCTAAATACCCCACAAGCTCATGTTAGCATCCAGCCGGCAGATATTCTTGTGGGAATTCTTAAGCATAAAAATAGATTCAATAGTAGTAACCCACAATTTCCCATACTTCAATCCCCATCCCGTAAGCACAAGGAGAAACCCAAAGTTAAAGAGAAAATCAACGAATTCAGATACCTATAATCATATAGTTTTAACCATCCTCAAATCGATATCACAAACACAACCTAGTAAAATCCATATCAGGATTAATTCATGAAACAAACTTCCCGTAGGAGAAAAAAATCTTCTCAAAGCAGCCCAATAAAATTCAAAGGAGAAATTTCTGGAAGAAGTTCCTCCACCACGAAACAAATTTGGTGATAGTAACTCAGATTATTTTCACACCCCTTCACAAGGTTAAATTCACTATTCTCACAACGACTATTAAAATTTTTTCCCCACCTGTTAATGAATTCTCTGATCTTCCTTGAATCAGCAATTGATGTACTGTAGTGTCCCTTTTCATTTTCTTCTTCTCCCCTCTTTTCCTCTTCTTCTCCCCTCTTCTTTTCTCTTCTCCCGTTCTGTTCTTACTACTCTGCTTCCCCGCTTCTCTTCTCCTTGTTCTTCCTTATTCCTATCATCTTCATTAAAGGCTTACAAAAGCCTTACTATTTAAACTGACGGGTGTGCTTGCAAGCCTTGGTGGCTTGCATATTTGATGCCCAGGTGGCAAGCCACCCCTTTTTCCTTTTGATTTTATTCTTTTTTTTCCCTTAACTTGCAGTTTAACATTTAAATTTTTTTATGAATGTTAATTAGGACCCAAGTTCTTAATTAATTAATGCAATTAAGCCCTTAAACTCTAAAATTGACAATTGACTGGATTATTTATATATATACATATTTATATATCATTTCTTTAATTTATAAATATGTCCCTATCTCTTTTTTTTATGAACACTAATTAAGACCTAAATTTAATATTAGTTAATATAATTAATTCTCTTATAATATTCTAAAATTGCCAATTAACTCTTTAAAATGAATAATAAATTAAAATTCAAACTATTAAATTACAATTTTCACAAAGTGCCATGAATTCAAAATTTATATTAACATGCAAATTAAAATAACCAATTATATTATTACTTAAAAATTTTGGGGTCTCACACTCTCCCCTTCTTAAAAGAAATTTCGTCCTCGAAATTCTTACCTAATATAAAAAATGTTTAGGGTATGATTCTAGCATGTTTTCCTAAATTTTTTTTTTCATCTAGCTTTCTCAACAACATGCTTTCCCAAATGACCTTAACAAGTGAGATTTTCTTATATGGAATACGTATAAATTTTCGTATCATGTATGTCCTAATCATCTTTATTTTCCTAATATATGATATTGCCAAATAAAATTGTTTCCGCAAATAATTACTTTATATCAAATATACGTGTCAACTAAATGCCTTTGTCACCAATAATTTATTTCTAATAAACTTTAACTTGTTAACTTGAAAGAAAATATAGATACCTCGAGCCATATTTGATCATAACTCTAAGCCACTATATCATTCATATACATTAATCAGCAAAAGTTGTCCCTTCGATTTTTTTTTATCCTTTTTAACCCTCTCATTTTTTCTTCAAAATCTCCCAAACTTCAAATTCATTATAATATCTAATTGTTGCACATTGACTAGTTAACATTGTATTCTGAATCTTATGGTGGGATTTTCCCAGAGAGATGTAAAGTTTCATATTAGTGTAATACTATCCATAACTTCTTACTATTTAGGTTATCATACTTGCAAAGAATCATCATATTTGTATGCTAATATCTTACTCTTCAATTTAAATCAATTGACAATCTATCTGCCATAAACTATTTCAAAATGGTACTATGATAAGTTGGTTTTATACCAACTTATATGTGTAAATCACATGGCTTTTGTCTTGTGTTTGATGTAAATGTGTGGAGTTTTATGTGTTTTATGCATAATTGTGGTTGCTAGCCGAAAATGTTAAAAATGGTGCAAAAAGGGTTAAAATGATGGAAATAAAGAGAAGTGTACATAGGATGAGAATTAAGAAACTAAAAGTGCAATTTTGGTTTTGGCAGAATGTTGGTGCAACCTGTTTTGAGTATAACTCTTTCAACTCTTGTACGAATGATGAGATCTTGCATGTTCTAGAAAGCCCTTTGGGTGCACTACATTTCTTACGTTTTAACTATTTTCTAATTCTGTGTGCAATCATGAGAAACGGGGGCTTCTTTAAGATTGCTACGTTCAGGATTTTTGTGTTTATGTTCATTGTCACAGTTTGGTAGAACGTGCGTAACTTGAGCAAAAGGTACCCAATGATGCTGACTCTTGAACCTTTGGAAATACAAGAGGGAGATCTAGAACTCTTAAGTTCACCACCAAGTCTGAATCAGAGGCTAAGACACACTTACTTGGCATGGAAGTAGGGTGTTGTGCTGGAATGAACACTTTGCCAACACCTTGCCAACCTTGCCAACACCTTGCCAACCTTGACACACTTTGTCAAGCTTTGCCAAACCAACATGCCAAAACTTGCCAAGCCAACGTTGCCAAGACTTTGCCAAGCATTGCCAAACCAACATGCCAAGACTTGCCAAGCCTATGTTGCCAAGACCTTGCCAAGCTTTGCCAAACCAATGTGCCAAGACTTGCCAATCAACCTTGCCAAGCCTTGCCAACTTGGCACATCAACCTTGCCAAACACTTGGCCATATTTTGCCACACTTATGCATTCATCCTACCAAGCATTCATAACACACGAACTATATGCATATTAGTACCACATTCACACAGTTTGTGCATGGCACGTTTATTCATTTCTACATATTACTTTTGCAACATTGGCACCTTGGCACACCACTCGTTCACTTTGGCACAAACACTTGCACAATACACTTGGCACCTCACTTTTCCATGCCACTCTTGGCAGATTACTCACGCACTTTGGCACAACACTTGCACACCATTTGCACAATTCTGCCAACACACCTTGCACTCATCTTGCTATAAACTCACAACACACGTCTCATGCACCACCATCACACTAGCACGTTCTTGCTGTCACTTCACTCATTTTCCACACTTTGCCACACACATGTACCCACCTAGCTGAATACATTACTTGAACCGACTATTCACATCACAATGTTCACCAAATAAAAAAGGAAAAAATGGCCTACGACATGTCGTAAGCCATTCTTGAAGAGAAAAAAACTTGCCCACGACATGGAGGAAGGATTTTGGCCTACGACATGTCGTAGGCCAATTTTGATACAAAAATATTTAGCCTACGACATGTCGTAGGCTAATTGCTTGATGGTGTGCTGAAAAAAATTGACTAAGTATTGGAAGGTTTGCTCCATTAAAATTTCAGCTTTGTCACACTTTATTAGTTAGGTCATAACTCTTTTGTCTTAGGTCGGAATTGGGTGTTTCAAACGGATGTAGAAAGCTAAGACAAAGGGTTACAACTTTCGTGTTTTAAGTTTTTCCTAATTCTCGGTGCATCATGATCAGATTTAGGTTGGAAGTTGTGTGCAGTTTTGGGTTGTGTTCTTGAGTTTCCAGAAAAATGGCTAAGTATGGAACTTCTGATTTCAGGAGTTCAGCAAGACAGCTGAAGGCGTGAAGTTTCAAGGCGAGAAGGCGTGAATTCGCAAAAGCTGGACTGCAAGGAGGTTCGCGGTGAAACTGAAGGCGTGAAAACTCCAGGCTTGAAGGCGTGAACTTGGTCTGATTCTTCAGCTAGATCTGTGAGAAGCAAAGGCGCGCGAAGCTGAGCTTGAAGGCGTGATGTAGGATGCTGAGGCTGTTGGAGGCGCTAGAAATGAACACCAAAGGCGCTGGAATGCTGAACATTTTCTTCAAACTTGGAATTTTCACAATTTAGGCTGATTTTTAGTCATCTCTTTTAAGGTCACTTTTGTAATACCTTAGATAGTTTACGGTTGCGTATTAGTTACATTTTCATAGCTCTATATATAGGAGATGTAGCTAATGTGTAAAAGAGACTTGGGGAGATCCCGGAGATTATTTTTCATTCCATTAGTTAGGTTTTGATTTTGGTAACAAACTTTTGAGAGCTGGAGAGCGGGAATTAATTTGAAGATCTAGTTTCTCTCTCTAGTTTCTCTCTCTAGCTTTTGAGCTCCATTTTCTGTTCCGATCAAAGATTTGCTCCGATCATTGTAATTCTCATATCAATTAAGGAAGCTCTTGGAAGAATTCAATTGGTAAACTCTTTCCATTTATTAAAAATGAATTGTTTCAAGTTCCAAATTGTTGATCGTGGATTGGTAATGGAGTTCTATGGTTAGATCTCTCATGTTCTAGAGTTTCAACCGGTTAAATGTATAATTAGACTATGCAATGCTATGCAATTGACATAATTCCTTAAAGATGAAATCATATGTGATTTTAATGATTAAATCTTGTTGAGTTTCACGAATTCACACTTTTATTGAATGAATTGAACTTTGATTGCGGTCGCCATGCTGAGTTGAAGTGAGATTTACCAATATCTGTAAGAATTGCATGAAATGAAGACTGAATGTATGATGATTGAGTCTTCCACTTGCTTTGCTTGAATCATGATTTGAGACGTGGTCGCCATGCCGGTAGAGAATCATTGAGTTGCTAGGAAAAAATGAGAAGAAACTTTCTAAAGTAAGCAAACACTCTAGGTCCTAGGTCAGGCCTCGCCATGGGATACCGTAGGAATTGCATGTTAGATTTGCTAACTTTGGAGAGTTGAGGCATTGCGGGTTGAATCCATTCTAGTTAGGCCTCGCCTTGGGAAAAGTGGAATGTTAAGGAGTATAGAAAACACTGTGGTCGCCATGCTAAGTGTTAGCTAGCCTCTTGGGCAATAGAGATCTCCTCATTGTTTTACTTGTGTGTCAAGAGCATTGCAACCATGGCCTAATGTGCATTCAACTGGTGGAATTACTCTAGAGCATCCACTCTCTTCCTGTTTTCCTTTACATTTTATTTGTTGCATTTGATTCTTTACTAGTTAGTGTCTAGTTTTATTTCTTTCGTGACATTCTGTGAGCAAACATTGAGATTCTTGGCCTAAGCATTCCCTGTGGATACGATCCCTACTTACGCTACTACATTAGTGTTTTGGGTAAAATTGAGCTGATACGACTTTAGGCTATCAATTTTTGGCGCCGTTGCCGGGGAAGGCACGATTTCTTGAATTTTGATTTGCTCTATTTTCTTTTCTTGTGTAGTTTAGTAGTCTTGGTATTTTTGATTTTGGTAACTTTTGTTGCATTTTGTAGTTTTCGTGTTTTGTTGTTTGCTTTGGTGTATTTGTGTCAAGAGCAGGACATTGAAGTTCACTGTAATTGAGTATTGCACAAGTACCCAAGCATGTCTAGATGGTACGAGGACTTCTCTCCACACCATTTGAAAGGCAATGGCAAAATCAAGCACAAAGCAACAACTCACACCACATTGGGACACAAGAGCTTCTTGTGGAGGACATGTTTTCTCAACTTATGGAAAAACTTGACAGAAGCTTACAAAAGGAAGGGCAATGGTATTACCAACAACAAAGCAATGAGTGTGATCTCAGAGAAGAGGCAAAAATGGAAAACATGTTGTCTCAAGTTTTGGAGAGAATTGATAGAAATGAAACAAGGTTCGCTCAACTGGAAGAAGAGCTTCAAGGGCGACAAGAAAGGTTTGATCGAATCAACGCTTTAATAAGCAACCTATGGGAACAAATTGAGACACCAACTTTAGATGCACAATACCACTCACAAGGTACACCTCTCATTCCTGAGGACAATCATTTTGATATGCATGCTAATGTTGATTGTGGCTTAAAGTGTCTAAAGGAGGAGGAGTCTACATGTTTTGGGGATAGTGTACATAAGTGCTTTGTTGCTGATTCTTTTGAGCATGAATATGTGCACATTGATGTTGAAGATGATGGCTTCTTTAGTGATCTTGATACTGATGACTCTCGTGTTCTAAGTTGCCATGTTACTAAGTTGGAAAATGTGTCTACAGTGGAGTCGTACATGAATTTCATGGAATTCAATGAGTCAAATGATGTTGATTGCCTTGCTTTAGATGTTTTTCCTCTTGATAGCTTTGTGAATTGCATATAGTCACTTCTTGAAGATCAATGTGATTTCCTAAAGGAGGAAAATGTTGCATTTGTTAATGAGAGTGTTAACACATTGTTTGAACCTCTGGTTGAGGCACCAATTTTTGAAATGGTCAATGAATCTAAGTGTCTAAATGGTGACTCACAAGAAGTGCAAAGTGAGATACTCTTGTTAGTTGATGATAATGCTTGTTGTGTTGTTGAGAAAGAAAAGCCTCAAGAATTTCCCAATGTTAGTTTTGATGATAAAGATGTTAACATTTTGAATGACAATGACAATGAGTGCCATGCTATACTTGATGATGCTGATTGTTATTCTCTGAATGTAACTTTTCTTGATGACTTGATAAATTGCATAGAGTCATATCTTGATGAACATTGTGATATTATGAATCAAGATAATGTTGAACGTGCTAATGAAAATGTTGATATTAGTCTAGTTGCTAAAGATGTTAACATTTTGAACAACTGTGAGTTTGAGTCATTTGTTTTTGAACTTACTGGTGGTTTTGAATTTACTGATGGTTTTGTTGAGACCATGGATATAGAACCCTTGGTTGAGCCTTGCAGGATTGAAATGGTTAGTATGGTGGGAGAAGTAAATGATGTGTTTCCAATGGAAGAAGAAGTAAAAGAGGTGCCTACAATGGGGGAGCGTCAGTGGTTCGAAATTAAATTTGTAGAGATTGCTCCCCATATGCATGAGCTCAAGCACCTCTTTGCCACTATTTTACAAGTGCCATACAGGAGGATAATGAGTATTGTTGAAATATCATTTTTCTGGTACAGAGAGGGTTATTCCGATTCTTGAAGAAGAAAGTTACATGAATAAAGTCTAGCTGGAGACTTCAAAACCCAGAACTTCTTCTTGATCTTTTACCTTTTCTTTAGTTTTTGGTTTTCTACATGTTTTGTTAGTTTGCATCTTTGCTTATACTCACCAAGGCCACTCATGATGTAGGCATCCCTGCATGTGCCATTTAGTGTTCTTAGTTGTAAAATTTTACACCACCGTGGTTCTTAATCATGGTGCGACACTTTGCTTGCATGCTTCCATATCATGTCTACTTTGCCACCAACATGTAGTGTACTTGGGTGAGCAATTTGTAATAAGCTTTGTTTCACCATGTGCAGGGATTTTTCATGCAATAAAGAACTTCAAACAAGGACACTATACCAAGCAAGCATAGGATTTCATGATATATCAATACCAGGGGGTTCCTAAACCTATCTTTACTTTACATTGAGGACAATGTAAGTTTTAAGTGTGGGGGAGGGAATTTTTGCTATGATTTGTGTCTTTTGGACCTGATATGCTTACTTTTTGTTATGGAAATTTCTTTTGTGCTATGTGATGCAAAGTATGTTACTTTTAAGTTTTGCTGTGTTATTTTGAGTTATTATACTTGGTATATATTGTGTTTTTCATTTTTTGTGCAAATTTTGTGCAAATTTTCATTTTGAATGTTTTTGGTGAAATTTTTGAACTTTGTGAATAAGTGATGGCTTTGGTGAGCACGAGTTGTGTTGTGTGTCAATGGAATATGGTGTTAGCGTTGGTGTGTGTTGAGGAGGGTGACAAAAGTTTGAGTGTGTGGACTATAAAGTTAATATCACACATGTATTTGAAACTTTGTTCTTAGTTCACTATGGCTTAATTCAAGTTCATCACTTAAATCTTTTTGATCTTGCATGTGAAAATTTTTGTTTCCTGGTACTAAGTTTGAGGAAATTGGTACATTTTGCTGGCTAAAGCCCGATGTTAAGGTAAGATAGATATGCCATGCAAAACTAAATGACACAGGAGGTATGTGTATGGAAGCTTACTCTTCTTGCTATGCATTTGTCTGGATGTTTCCAGAGTTCGAGCATGTTAATCAACTTGAAACTCTTATGAACATGTGCATGCATAAGAGAAGACATGGAAGAAAAAGCCTTTTGGCATCTGGGAAGGAAAAAGCCACAAGAACCTGGCAAATGATTAAAGGGAAAAAATAGCCAAAATACCCAGGCAAATGGTACCAATGAGTATCACAAGTGCACTAATGTGCTTAATAAGGGCAATGTCCCATAGAGCTGTGTGCGCATAGGATACCATGGATCTTGTGACTGCATGTTCATGAGTGTGGCTAAGGAGATAGGCTTGTATTGAATGAGTGAGACAACTAGATGGTGTATAGCAAGGGAATAGATGAAGTGCATGTTCCTCAGCACACACTTGCACGCGTGGCATGTTGGTCTTTATTCATTGTGCCTTAGTTGGTAATTTGTGCTGAAATCTGAAGGCTTGGTGCCAGAAACCTTGGAATGAATTCTTGTGTGGAAAAATGTTTTGATGAACTAGGATGTGGCCATTGTGGATGGATGAACAATGTGTTAGATACGGGTGATGAAAATGAGTTTTGAGTGTACAATTTGCTTAGAAGCAAGTTAGTGTGAATTAAGTTGAAATGGAAAGGAAAGTTGTTTCTATCATGGTGTGTGTGTGGCATGTTTTTGTGATTGATTTTGAATGATATTTTGTATTTTTGCTTGAGGGCAAGCAAAAGTTCAAGTGTGGGGGAATTTGATAAGTTGGTTTTATACCAACTTATATGTGTAAATCACATGGCTTTTGTCTTGTGTTTGATGTAAATGTGTGGAGTTTTATGTGTTTTAAGCATAATTGTGGTTGCTAGCCGAAAATGTTAAAAATGGTGCAAAAAGGTTAAAATGATGGAAATAAAGAGAAGTGTACATAGGATGAGAATTAAGAAACTAAAAGTGCAATTTTGGCCAAATTAGGGTTTTGGCAAAATGTTGGTGCAACATGTTTTGAGTATAACTCTTTCAGTTCTTGTACGAATGATGCGATCTTGCATGTTCTAGAAAGCCCTTTGGGTGCACTACATTTCTTATGTTTTAACTATTTTCTAATTCTGTGTGTAAGCATGAGAAACGGGGGCTTCTTTAAGATTGCTACGTTCAGGATTTTTGTGTTTAAGTTCATTGTCACAGTTTGGTAGAACGTGAGTAACTTGAGGTAAAGGTACCCAATGATGCTGATTCTTGAACCTTTGGAAATACAAGAGGGAGATCTAGAACTCTTAAGTTCACCACCAAGTCTGAATCAGAGGCTAAGACACACTTACTTGGCATGGAAGTAGGGTGTTGTGCTGGAATGAACACTTTGCCAACACCTTGCCAACCTTGACACACTTTGCCAAGCTTTGCCAAACCAACATGCCAAAACTTGCCAAGCCAACGTTTCCAAGACTTTGCCAAGCATTGCCAAACCAACATGCCAAGACTTGCCAAGCCAATATTGCCAAGACCTTGCCAAGCTTTGCCAAACCAACATGCCAAGACTTGCCAAGCCAACGTTGCCAAGACCTTGCCAAGCTTTGCCAAACCAATGTGCCAAGACTTGCCAATCAACCTTGCCAAGCCTTGCCAACTTGGCACATCAACCTTGCCAAACACTTGGCCATATTTTGCCACACTTATGCATTCATCCTACCAAGCATTCATAACACACGAACTATATGCATATTAGTACCACATTCACACAGTTTGTGCATGGCACGTTTATTCATTTCTACATATTACTTTTGCAACATTGGCACCTTGGCACACCACTCGTTCACTTTGGCACAAACACTTGCACAATACACTTGGCACCTCACTTTGCCATGCCACTCTTGGCAGATTACTCACGCACTTTGGCACAACACTTGCACACTATTTGCACAATTCTGCCAACACACCTTGCACTCATCTTGCCATAAACTCACAACACACGTCTCATGCACCACCATCACACTAGCACGTTCTTGCTGTCACTTCACTCATTTTCCACACTTTGCCACACACATGTACCCACCTAGCTGAATACATCACTTGAACCGACTATTCACATCACAATGTTCACCAAATAAGAAAGGAAAAAATGGCCTACGACATGTCGTAAGTCATTCTTGAAGAGAAAAAAAACTTGTCGTGGGCAAAATTTTGGAGGAAGGATTTTGGCCTACGACATGTCGTAGGCCAATTTTGAAACAAATATATTTAGCCTACGACATGTCGTAGGCTAATTGCTTGATGGTGTGCTGAAAAAAATTGACTAAGTGTTGGAAGGTTTGCTCCATGAAAATTTCAGCTTTGTCACACTTTATTAGTTTGGTCATAACTCTTTCGTCTTAGGTTCGAATTGGGTGTTTCAAATGGCTGTAGAAAGCTAAGACAAAGGGTTACAACTTTCGTGTTTTAAGTTTTCCCTAATTCACGGTGCATCATGATCAGATTTAGGTTGGAAGTTGTGTGCAGTTTTGGGTTGTGTTCTTGAGTTTCCAGAAAAATGGCTAAGTATGGAACTTCTGATTTCAGGAGTTCAGCAAGGCAGCTGAAGACGTGAAGTTTCAAGGCGAGAAGGCGTGAATTCCCAAAAGTTGGACTGCAAGGAGGTTCGCGGTGAAACTGAAGGCGTGGAAACTCCAGGCTTGAAGGCGTGAACTTGGTCTGATTCTTCAGCTGGATCTGTGAGAAGCAAAGGCGCGCGAAGCTGAGCTTGAAGGCGTGACGTAGGATGCTGAGGCTGTTGGAGGCGCTAGAAATGAACACCAAAGGCGCTGGAATGCTAAACATTTTCTTCAAACTTGGAATTTTCACAATTTAGGCTGATTTTTAGTCATCTCTTTTAAGGTCACTTTTGTAATACCTTAGATAGTTTACGGTTGCGTATTAGTTACATTTTCATAGCTCTATATATAGGAGATGTAGCTAATGTGTAAAAGAGACTTGGGGAGATCCCGGAGATTATTTTTCATTCCATTAGTTAGGTTTTGATTTTGGTAACAAACTTTTGAGAGCTGGAGAGCGGGAATTAATTTGAAGATCTAGTTTCTCTCTCTAGTTTCTCTCTCTAGCTTTTGAGCTCCATTTTCTGTTCCGATCAAAGATTTGCTCCGATCATTGTAATTCTCATATCAATTAAGGAAGCTCTTGGAAGAATTCAATTGGTAAACTCTTTCCATTTATTAAAAATGAATTGTTTCAAGTTCCAAATTGTTGATCGTGGATTGGTAATGGAGTTCTATGGTTAGATCTCTCATGTTCTAGAGTTTCAACCGGTTAAATGTATAATTAGACTATGCAATGCTATGCAATTGACATAATTCCCTAAAGATGAAATCATATGTGATTTTAATGATTAAATCTTGTTGAGTTTCACGAATTCACACTTTTATTGAATGAATTGAACTTTGATTGCGGTCGCCATGCTGAGTTGAAGTGAGATTTACCAATATCTGTAAGAATTGCATGAAATGAAGACTGAATGTATGATGATTGAGTCTTCCACTTGCTTTGCTTGAATCATGATTTGAGACGTGGTCGCCATGCCGGTGGAGAATCATTGAGTTGTTAGGAAAAAGTGAGAAAAAACTTTCTAAAGTAAGCAAACACTCTAGGTCCTAGGTCAGGCCATGCCATGGGATACCGTAGGAATTGCATGTTAGATTTGCTAACTTTGGAGAGTTGAGGCATTGCGGGTTGAATCCATTCTACTTAGGCCTCGCCTTGGGAAAAGTGGAATGTTAAGGAGTATAGAAAACACTGTGGTCGCGATGCTAAGTGTTAGCTAGCCTCTTGGGCAATAGGGATCTCCTCATTGTTTTACTTGTGTGTCAAGAGCATTGCAACCATGGCCTAATGTGCATTCAACTGGTGGAATTACTCTAGAGCATCCACTCTCTTCCTGTTTTCCTTTACATTTTATTTGTTGCATTTGATTCTTTACTAGTTAGTGTCTAGTTTTATTTCTTTCGTGACATTCTGTGAGCAAACATTGAGATTCTTGGCCTAAGCCTTCCCTGTGGATACGATCCCTACTTACGCTACTACATTAGTGTTTAGGGTAAAATTGAGCTGATACGACTTTAGGCTATCATACTCCCATTGAAAGTCTAATTCATACCTTAATATTTAAACTTATGTATCTAGTAAACAACCCAATGTTTAAAATAAATCTTCTTATGCATCATATGTATACACCAATAATGGCTCGCTAGAAACTTTCATTTCATTCTTTATTTTCACATCCGTGCACCTAATGTTCACCTTGGATAATGAATAAATTTCCTTAAGCGAGATTGGTAAAACTAATTGTTTCTCAACAATCATGTCCAATTGGGACATTTCAATTGAACAATCAAAAACAATCATTCCCTAATGATTGTTAATGCTAGCCTCGACTTAGTTTCTTTAGCATATAGTAATTATGAAAATTCTTATTCTATTTTCTAGTAAATCACCAAAGGTGAATTCTTGTCAACCTATATTGTTTACGCAATCTCTAAATGTAATCTTAGTTCATGGTGCGATATTCATGCAATTTTTCAAATCTCACTACACACTTATTGAGCTAATCAAAAATTTTAAGGTATACTTGTGGCAAAAGATTTCAAAAGAAAATAGAGTCATTTCTAACTCTATTTTATTTTATTTTTATTTTATTTTTTTTTATTTTTTTTATTTTTTTATTTTATTTTTTTTATTTTTTTTTTATTTTTTTTTATTTTTATTTTAGTGGTTCATACTTAATCAGGAAACAACAATATCAATATCCTTAATTTTTGAAATGTACGTTATTCATAATTCACTGTGTTTTAATTAAGCATTTCATTCCTATATCATCCAAGTCTCTTATCGTTACTCCAAACTCCATACTTATTCTCTACTTCGACTGTTCGTTTCTCCCTCTGATTTTTATATCGCCACGACTTGAGTTATAGGATTGAAAAGATCCAAATCTTAGGTTGATCATTCCTAAGAGGATCAATTAAATTCTAAAATCGAGTCAATGGCATCCAATTGAGATCTCATCTTCGAGTCTTATTCCTTGCAACTTAATCCGATAACTTTCACAACACCTTCTCAAACTTAACAAATGCTTTCAAACATGATCAAAACTTAACGAAATACCATTCCATAACAATCAACTCTATAACTTTCACAGCACCTTTATAGGTTGTAAAATAATTTACTAGTCGAATTGAAACCTAATGTTATAGTCCAAAGATCTTATCCTGGCTTATGAGCACAAAAGCTCTGATACCACCTGTAACGCCCCGACCCACCCACTATAGTTGGGGAGTGAATCGGGTCGTTCAGTCAGTCAAACAGTCCTGAACATATAGTAAAACCTCGAAGAAAAGTTTTCTTCTTAACTATTTCTTCTCAACGCCAATAATCATAATAAGTACAATGTAATCTCATATTTACAAGATTATATTACAACTTAATTTGTACTCCAAGGTTCAATGCCAAACGTTTCACCATCACTGACGGTACCTCCACTCATCCATCCTTCGCAGCCTTCTCTAGTTACTTTACTGAAAACATTTAAGAAAAATGGGGTGAGCCTTTATCACTTAGTGGGTAGAGGATTGGGTTTAGTTTTTTTTTTCCTTTCAAAACGGTGAATCATTTAGAACTACATTTTCAAAATATCAGGTGCAAAAATAATTTATATATTCCAAGAGGAATTCATAATAATAGTCACCCTAAAACAAACAGTAACCAGTCACAAAGAGAATGGCAGCAAACAGTCACAAAGACTATTCAACTCATGTAGCACAATGTCCCAAAAGGGAGCACATAAGAGTTTGGTTTTGCTACCTATGGTCAGCCCAGCTGACCTCCAGTACCAGCCATATGACTCCCGGCAAATTGCGCGCGCGACTTAGAGCTATCTTATCCTCCACAGTCAGTAATTGCCCCGCAGGCACAGTATGATATATCCGGATAATCAGTACCCTTTCTCATGAAACTAAAACCTCCTTAGTTCCACTTGACAAGGGTTAAACGTCACGATGGACTTATGATGAACTCGTCGGCCCTTGCCTTCCCGACCATCACTAAGCCACTCATGACTGGGCCCTAGTCAGTCAGGCAGTTACAGTACAGGCAAACTCATGCCATACACAAATATTTCATACCATGTAGGTGTGCTACAATCAATAGCGGCATGTGTGGATTCTAGAGGTGGCTCTCGCATTCATATCAGCGAAGCACTTAGTTCCACACAGCACCAAACCAATATTTCAATCATATCACATCATATTTACCAAATTCAATAAATGCAAGATTACAATGAATTATAAAAAAAATCATTCATCGTGGAATATCTTTTCTAATATAAGAAAGAAGATTGTCCATAATTCAAATAATACCCTATCACCTTTAATCATTATAAGGACATGTAGACACAAAATCATATAATTCAATTATTATAAGGACAGGCCAATTCGGTAAATAGGACCATCGAGGCATACAAAATTTACCCCCGGCCAAGTTATAATTTCCAAGCCATAACAAGTACCCATTGGATCAAGTAAGTATTTTCATTGGTTTATAATTATGACTACTTAAGGATTATTATCATTGGTATTAATATTATTTTTCCCTTACTAATGTTATCATTATTAAAACAAGAATTCTTTTACAAAAGTGAGGTAATGTAAATTTTCCTTTAAAGTTGGCAATAAACTTGAAATAAAGCATTAATTTTAAAGCTTTAAGGCTTATATTGGAATAACAACACCAAATCCCATTAAAACCATTTATGTTATTAATTCAATAGCCTATAGCCCAAACTGATGGTGCACCAAAGTCCACTCTTAAAAGGTCCACTTTATATTAAACTCTAACCCCACCATTCATGTTACTCACATTCATTTTAATTCTTGATGGACTAAAGCCCAAACCGGTAGTGCACTGAGGCCCATACATATTACTCATATTCATTTTAATTCTTGATGGACTAAAGCCCAAACCAGTAGTGCACTAAGGCCCATTCTTAAAAGATCCACTCCACATTAAATACTAATTTCTTATTTTTATATGTTTATATACAAGTGTGTTTCCATATGTGCATATACGTGAACGTGCTTACATCTATATATATATATATACACACGGATATGTGTATATATATCCATATGTGCATAGATACATATTTATGTATATTTATTATGATTAAAGTGATTACCGTTTGTTAACAGAATTGTGCTCAGACTTTATCCACTTATTTCCTTATTGATCTAGTCATTATCATCAACATTATCATTATTATTTTAATTACCCTTTTTTTTTCTTTTACTACCTTGTTTAAGGGGTCCAGCTTCGTTTTCTCTCTTTGTTTTTCCTTTGATCTTTATTTCCTTAGCCCTTTAGAAGTTTCCAAAGTTATTTAGGAAACCTATTTAATGCTAAGACCTTTGCCTATTTTAGTTGGGCTCTCCTCTTCGTCACTTTCTTCTTTTTTTTTCCTTCAACTTAAATATACACATGTACCCCATGTTTACTAAATGAAAACAAGTGGGTTTTAAAACTAAACACAAGTTGAACTCTAAATCCTAACTTTAACTAAATAAATGCAGGGAAACTATCATCCTTCACAAGGACTCCATTAATGTTTTTCTTTGTAATAGACATCTCAAACTCCCATTCAAAACAAAATGAAGGAAATTCAACTAGACACATCTATCTCCTAACTGATTAACATCAATCTTGATTGGCAATGCATTGAAAACTGAAATTGTATGATTCTAATGGCAACCCAAAGCATTAAAATGCCTTCTAAAAAAAACTGATTTGAAATATTCCGAACCGTAGATGCACATAAGATTTTTCCAAAAAGAGGTGTAAAGAAAAACTTGTCCAGGAATGCCAAGGCATAAAAGATTGACCACTCCACCCATTAAATAAAGCATACTGAACTGATAATTGATTACCCACTGCCTACTTTAACTTATCAAGCTCACACTCGACACAAAGTCCTTCAACGAATCCAGTAGTGTTTGCAAACAGATTTATGGATGGTGAATCCCCTTATTACTACACGGTTGCTTCCGTGGCCAACAGAGAATCTACCATGACTGAATTCAAGCCAATATTTGCATACCCTTTTCCTAAAATGCAAATCCATACTTAACAACAGCTAAATACCCCACAAGCTCATGTTAGCATCCAGCCGACAGATATTCTTGTGGGAATTCTTAAGCATAAAAATAGATTCAATAGTAGTAACCCACAATTTCCCATACTTCAATCCCCATCCCGTAAGCACAAGGAGAAACCCAAAGTTAAAGAGAAAATCAACGAATTCAGATACATATAATCATATAGTTTTAACCATCCTCAAATCGATATCACAAACACAACCTAGTAAAATCCATATCAGGATTAATTCATGAAACAAACTTCCAGTAGGAGAAAAAAATCTTCTCAAAGCAGCCCAATAAAATTCAAAGGAGAAATTTCTGGAAGAAGTTCCTCCACCACGAAACAAATTTGGTGATAGTAACTCAGATTATTTTCACACCCCTTCACAAGGTTAAATTCACTATTCTCACAACGACTATTAAAATTTTTTCCCCACCTGTTAATGAATTCTCTGATCTTCCTTGAATCAGCAATTGATGTACTGTAGTGTCCCTTTTCATTTTCTTCTTCTCCCCTCTTTTCCTCTTCTTATCCCCTCTTCTTTTCTCTTCTCCCGTTCTGTTCTTACTGCTCTGCTTCCCCGCTTCTCTTCTCCTTGTTCTTCCTTATTCCTATCATCTTCATTAAAGGCTTACAAAAGCCTTACTATTTAAACTGACGGGTGTGCTTGCAAGCCTTGGTGGCTTGCATATTTGATGCCCAGGTGGCAAGCCACCCCTTTTTCCTTTTGATTTTATTCTTTTTTTTTTCCTTAACTTGCAGTTTAACATTTAAATTTTTTTATGAATGTTAATTAGGACCCAAGTTCTTAATTAATTAATGCAATTAAGCCCTTAAACTCTAAAATTGACAATTGACTGGATTATTTATATATATACATATTTATATATCATTTCTTTAATTTATAAATATGTCCCTATCTCTTTTTTTTTATGAACACTAATTAAGACCTAAAATTAATATTAGTTAATATAATTAATTCTCTTATAATATTCTAAAATTGCCAATTAACTCTTTAAAATGAATAATTAATTAAAATTCAAACTATTAAATTACAATTTTCACAAAGTGCTATGAATTCAAAATTTATATTAACGTGCAAATTAAAATAACCAATTATATTATTACTTAAAAATTTTGGGGTCTCACAAACAATCCTTTGCTGGTGCTGCACTTTCAAATCAACAAGTTTCATCAATTTTTTAGATGGCTGAGTTTCTTCAACAACTCGGTCAAACAAATCAGTTGCACAACAGCAAAGAGATACTGATAACCACTAGTTCTAACCAACAGATTCCAACAACCAGCGCCCTAAACCGCTTCTCTAGTATGCATGCACAAATGGAATGTCCTCCTGATCCAAGTATACCAATTGAACAATGGATTATTGATACTAGTTCTACAGATCATGTTATAAATAAATTATCTTGTTTGACTGACATTGAATCCAGACCAAATTCAGACACTATTTAGATTCCCAATGGTCAGTGAGTTCCTATTAAGGTAGTGGATCGTGTGACTATAGACAAAAATGTGGTCCTTGATCATGTTTTTGGGGTTCCTGACTATAATTTTAATTTACTATCTATGAGTAAATTAACCAAGTATCTCAATTGCACTTTCTTATTTGGACTTGAATTTTGTGTTATACAGGACTTACACTAGAAGAAACTGATTGGAGTGGGTAAAGTGCAAGATGGTCTGTATTACTTAGAGCTGAAGAGAGTGGGTAAGGCATTTGTGGCTAATAACAAAGTAGACACTGCCTTGTGGCATCAATGATTGGGTCACGTTCCTACTGTTCGATTTAATTTCATTCTAGGATTTTCTCCAAATAATAAAAAATGTTTTTTTTGTGATGCATGTTGTAGGAAAATAAGTACTCAATTACTATTTTTGATTCACATGAATAAATCTGAAAGAATTTTTTCTCATTCATTGTGACATTTAGGGCCCATATAAAACTCATTCTCTTTTTGGGGAATATTATTTTTTGACTATTGTGGATGATTGCAATCATGCTACTTGGGTGTTTTTAATGAAATACAAGTCAGAAACAATAACACACCTATTACACTTCCTCCAGTGGGTCAAAACTCAATTTCACTTACAAGTAAAGGTAATTCGTTCTGATAATGGAATTGAATTTACTCACAAAGAATTGCTTGACTTTTAAAAAAACAATGGGATTGAGTTTCAAACTTCTTGTGCCTATACACTTTAATATAATAGTGTGGTTAAAAGAAAACACCGTCACCTATTAGAAGTTGCTAGAGCACTAAGATTTCAGACAAGTCTTCCAATAAAATTTTGGGGAGAATATGTTCTTACTTCAACTTACTTGATTAATAGAATGTCTCACACGACTTTAAATAACAAAACACCATATGAGGTTCTTTTATGTAAGTCTCCTAATTACAACCGCATACTTGTCTTTGGTTGTTTGTGCTATGGGCATGTTTCCTCTACTCAATGAGATAAGTTTGATAAAAAAAAATCTAATCCTAACATCTTTCTTGGCTATCCACATGCTAAAAATGGTCTAAAATATATGATCTTCAAACTCAGAAACTCTACTTGTCTTGTTATGTGTATTTTCAAGAGGACTTTTTCCATGTGCATTGAAGGTACATGATAATGTGGGAGGTATTGGATTGAAGTATTGACAAAATTTTATTCAAAATCAAAATCAGTTTTACTATGATGAGTAATTTCTCTACAAGAATATAACTACATCCCAAGAACATATTCATAATGGTTTAGAAATAGAGCAACCTTCAATTACTCTGCATGTTCCACTTTTTGAGCCTGTTGTTATAGAGAATGCAGTTGTTGAAGATATTCCAAGTAAACGGATCAGACAGATCTCTCGTCGCCTAACCTACTATAAAATGGCCTTATCATCCTCTCTCACGGCTCTACCATCGCCTTTCCCACTTCAACGGCTAATTCAACAGTATATCCTATATCCTTTTTTTTTATCTTATTCTAACTTTTCTACCGCACACAATGCATTTTTGGTGGCTATCTCTATAGGAGATGAGCCCAAATTTTTCCACCAATCTGCTAAACAAGCACATTGGAGGGAGGCAATGCAAAAGGATATACAAGCCTTGGAATCCAACAAGACTTGAGTCCTCACATCTTTGCCATAAGGAAAAAGAGAGATTGATTCGAAATGAGTCTACAAGATAAAATACAATAACGATGGAACTGTTGAATGGTACAAGGCCCGATTAGTAACAAAAGGGTACACTCAGACAAAATGAATAGATTTTCATTACACTTTTCCTCCTGTAGCGAAACTTGTTACTGAACGTTGTCTCCTAGCTATTGCTAGACATGGCCACAATCGGAACCGGCTTAGTAGTTTGGGCCTAGAATCGGAACCGATCCTCACCAAACCTGAGTCGTGAACCGTAATCGGCCTAGGTGGACCGGTTAAATTTTTTTTTAATTATTTTGTCTTTCTAAATATCCTCTCTTTCATATGCACACAATATTTTCTTAATTTTAATAGTTTCAAATTTATCACATGCTCTATGCTCTCATAATATTTTAAACTAAACTTTTAATTTCTCAATAATATTATCTATTTCATTTTTTTCATTCTTTACCTAATTTCATGGTTAGTTATTTATTCTAATTCATATTATTAGTTATTATTATTTCATTTATTTATATTTATTCAATTGTTTTATTTTACTACCCCAACCAACTTGAATTGGCTAATGCAATGTATATGACTTTAATTTTATCATGATTCCAAATTGTCAAAAACGTTTTTATTATTTAGCTAATGCTATAGGGCTATGGACCATAGTCGTTACATTGACGAGTTAAGACTTACATAGAATTTTTTTTTAATTTACTATAAAACATATAACTTTACTTAATATTTTGTAAATTTGTACATAACAAATTTGTCTTATTTTATTATGTTTTGTATATATATATGGTAATTCATATCTATACCTAAATTTTCTATATCTCTATAAATGAGTTACTTTCCAATTATATGAAATTTGTGTCTATTATTTTTTTTCCAAATTTTATTTAATATATTTTGAACCGTGAAAAAATTGAAACAAAAATCGGGACGAAACCGAAACTGTAACTGGCCACCCAAGAGCCAATTTGATTCCACCTTTAGTGGAACCATGAATCGGCAGTTCACAAATTATAACTGGCGGTTCGTGAACCGTGGTCATATCTAGCCGTAGCCTCTATTCAAAATTAGGAAATTGGTATGTTGTTTTTGTAACAAAATTAATTACTTACTCTAAAGATAGAAAATAGTATAACAAGAGTAAGGTCGTTCCCACGAGGAATGCAAATACTATATCTTCTAGTTAATTCCAAGAAATTGTCACAAATAATAATGATTAATAACTAAACTAAAATAAATTAATAAAATTACTATGGAAAATACACAAGAGATAAAAGCCCGACAAACAAGTAAATTCACATTAACTAATTATCAACCAATCATGGACTCAATGATTAATTAATATCATGAATCAACCAGTTATAGGCTACCGAGAATTAGCTCCAACGAGCCCAATTCCTCTTTAGTTAATCGATAATTAACAAGAATCATATTAATTAATTACTTCTCTAATTTTAACATAACCCGACTGGAATCAACCAACACCTGATTTAATGTTAAAACAACATTAAGATGTAGAGAAACTCAATTCTAATAAAAAATTTGTAATCAGTATCAGCATTGTCAGGAATTTATTAGCCTATATTTTTCAGTCTACAGAAGATAGTAGCCTACCGCCAACTAATCAATCCTTGTCTACTAGATCTACGTGCAATAATAGTATATTAATTAACCTATTTAGATTAATTGTAAGCATGCGTTAGTATCTAAAGAATTCCAAGCAATTCAACGCATACGTCAGAGAACTTTCGAAACTCATAAAATATTAATTATATTAAAACAATTAGATCTCACGAGTATATGATAGTTAAAGTGTTCATTACTTTAATGCCGGATAACAAAACTACTCACAAAACACAATTAAAAACGAAATTTAATTAAAGAATTAAAAGTAAGAAATAAAATACTATCTGCGACTTACCACCGGTTTCAACCGATACGGCAGCTAGTCTGAAGTAGCAAATAACAAACGAAATTAACTATTTAAAAAGCTACAAACTAACTTACTAGTACCTACTTCATATGAATTTAACCGACAACTGACTTGTTATCCTTATATAGGAAAAGCAAACTTATTATCAAGTAATAAATCACTAAACCTTCTGAAATTCTAGTAAAGAAATAACAATTTTGTTTCCAAATAAATATGCCAGCATGTATACCAATAATTAACATGCCCATGGCTAAGCTCTATTCTTCTTTTAGTTTTCTTAATTGGCCTCTTCTCCCACAATTGGTCAAAGGAAATGAGTTCTTAATTCTTCCAAAAGTCTTTATTTATTTCCAAATTAGATTAAGAAGAATCTTTTTTTTCAAGTGTTTGCTTTTTCACATTCCAAAAGATCCCTAAAATCCTTCCAAAATTCCCTTTTCTTTCTTTACGATGGCAACTTGTACGTAGCTAAATGAAGAAAATGCCAAAAATGTGAGATCGAATAGAGTCAAAATGTGTATTTGCAAGTAAAATAAATCAAGGGAGAGGTTAAGAAAGGAGCTTAAATGATGTTTGGAGAATTTAAGGAAAATTTAAACATGCCTATCTTGCTTCATTTGGTGTTTGGGCAGAACTGGTTGTGTAGCTTGTTTTGAGTGTAAATCTCTCAATACTAGTCCAAATGAGGAGATCTTAGATGTTCTGGAAAGCTTTTTGAGTGTACCCCATGTCTTATGTTTTAACTTTCTTCTAATTCTGTGTGAAAGTATGAGAAATGGGGGCATCTTTACGGTTGCTACTTTCAAGGTTTCCTTTATTGGGCTGCTCGCCACAGTTTGGTAGCAGGGGTATAGCTTAAGCTACAGATCTCCTATGAATGTTGATTATTAAACCATTGGAAATCCAAATGAGAAAGAATCTAAAACTCATTATGTTCAACCTCAAAGTCCAATTCAGAGGCTAAGACACACATATTTCGCATAGAAGTAGATTGTTAGGCTAAAATGGTTGCATCACACATACTAGCCTAGCTCACCTCGCCACACACATGCACTCACCTCGCCACACACATGCACTCACCTCGCCACACACATGCACCCAGCTCGCCAGACACAACCACTCAGCTTGCCGCACACACAAGCACACCTCGTCGCATGAACATGCGACTAGCTCACCACCTTCACATGGCGAGCTTATGCACAGCGCACACAGCTGTACCACACTTTAGTATTTTAGCCATAACGCTCTCGTCTTAGCTCCGATTTGAGTGATTTAAAAGGCAGTGGAAAGCTAGGACATAGAACTACAATTTTGATGTTTTAAGAGTTTCAAAATTCACAACGAATCAAGGCCAGAGTTTGGTTGGAAGTGGCTACACATATGCACATTTGCACATTTGCACATTTGCACACAACTTTACTTTGTTCGCCACTCACATTTCATATTTGGTCGCCTTTAAGTGATACATTGTGCTGGAAACGGAATTGCATGGTGACGTAGGTCGCCATGAAAATCACCACATGCACTCACAATTGCCACACTACTTGTGCACAACTTCAACGCACAACATTTTAGGCATTACACATCTCACCATTCACAATGATTTTAGCTACACTTAAGATTTCACAATGCATTTCACAGCAAGTTTTCCATGTGCATCATGAGATTCATCTAAGCACTTATCGCACACTACTCTCACACTACTCTTCACTACACAATATGTTGCATCGCACCACATTTACACACACTCATAAATACACGAAGATGCATCGCCACCTTCACCAACACACACGCCAAGAAAATTTCTAGCTGGTAAAGCATCTTTAAGATGCGTCGTCATGTGAGTAGTTTGCTTGAGATGCCTCGCCATGTGAGTAGTTTGCTTACGAGGCATCTCTAAGATGCCTCGCCATGCATTTGTGTGACTTTGGTTGTGAAAAATTTCTTTAAGTGTTGGGCAGTTGTTCTTGTACAGGGTTCTTCAAATGCGGGAACATGGAAGGCTCAGAGGCATGCTAGTGTTGTCAAAGGCGTGTAGCACCATGGACTGGAGGCGTGAAGCAGTACATTGATCAAGACGCTTTATGATCATGTGATATTTTGTAGTAGCAATTTTGTAATTTTCCTTCTATTTTACGGTTGCGTACTAATTACGTTTTGTAACTTCTATAAATAGAAGATTTAGTCATAGATTATAGATATAGATCATTCTAGAATAGAAAACAGACTTTTGATTTTAAGCGGGAACTTTTCTCTCTCTCTTCACTTTCTCTCTCTACTTTCTCTCACTAGAAATCGAACTCCGATTCCAATTCTGATCGTGAACTTGATCCGATCATTGTAAGACGTTACTCAATTGAGGAGGTCTACCGTAATTCCCTTGAGAATTACAAGCAATTGAGGCATTGTATTTGGTAAATTCTTTCGATTTATTGATAATGAATTGCTTTACATTGCGAACTGTTGATCGAGAATTGGAAATGGAATTGTGTGGCGATTCGATGATGTCCTAGGGTGTTTAGATAGCAAAAGGTGGTGCAATTGACTTGAATTAGGAAGAAATGAATTCACGCTCGTATTTCACTTATGAATTCTGTTAAATTCTGTGTATTTGGACTTGTGTTGGGGAATTGAGCTCTAGTTGCGGTCGCCTTGCTGAATTGGAGTTAATTCACCAATTATTAGTACGAATTGTAATGGAATGAGAAGTAGGAAGTGAATTGAGTCTGTACACTTGTTTTGATTGTTCGTTTTCTAATAATTCGGTCGCCATGCTGGTTTTAGACTACGAAATCTTTGGGTAAAAGTATAGAGAAATTCCTTGTTGTTAACGAAGACGAAAGAACCTGACACAAACCTTGCCATGGGAAGTGTTTAGAAGCTAATTGTCATAGTAATTAAGAACAAAGAACTGAGACGTCGCAGCACACATCCACTACTCTTAGGCCTCGCCATGAGAAAGAGTAGTGTTCAGGAACCTAGAATGCGGTGCGGTCGTCATGCTAACCGTAGGTTAGGTTGCTAGGCGAAAGTGTTCTACTCGTGAAATGTTTGTCTTTCAATTGCATAACCAGAGCTATCTAGATGTGCAATCGTTCTGATGAGTGACCCTAGGACATCTGCTCTTCCTTCCTTGAATTTACATATTACGTAGTTCTTGTGTCTCGCATTTATTTTTAAGTTCTTTGTTTTGATTAGTTAGTACTAAATTTCTGGTAATCTTTTTCTTGTGACAATCTCGGAACAATTACTGAATTCTAAGAAATCATCCCCTTCCCTGAGGATACGATCCCTCTCATCACATCTGCATTAGCGAGTAGGGTAAAATTGCAAGTACGCGACACGCTTGTCAAATACAACTTAACCAAGTGTTTCCCCACACTTATTCTGCTTCAAGTCTCAAAATTTGATAATTTACAACTGTTCAAAGTAATTTCAGCATAGCAAATATCTTTTTCATGCTTTTATCACATATTTTTGTACTTTCAGATCTTCTTTTTTTCTCTTTTGCTGCAGTTCGTTTTCTTTTTTCATGCCATAGTTCAGGAAAACAACATATACAAATAGAATACTGCATTTTTTTCCTTTACTGCCCCAGTGTTGTTCGGGCAAACAGTGGACGTCAACACTTGCAATTCAAAGAACATACTGAAATAACTTCATTCACAGAGACTTAAACATGTAATTGTCTCTCCATTAAACAAATGGAAATGAATCATATATAAGTTACTTAACTACATGCATCTTGGGGGGCCAAAACAAAGCTAAAAAGGTCTTGGTGAATATTTATATTGGTTTAAATACAAAGAAAAAAGGTTAAGCCTTAAAGGGGTTAACTAAGGGTAAATATCAAGGTGGAAATGAAAACTAAAGTTAAACTGGTTATTCCTAAATGCCTTAATCATATTCATATTCAATTTCAACATTGTGGCTTACCATGTACAACAACGCAAATTCTGTAATTTATCCAAGTACAGTTAACACTCACTAAGAAATATTTTTAATTAAGCACCAAAAAAGTGGTTCTAGTGTGCTTCGGCTCAAAAGCTCACTTTAAGTAGACATAAATAAGCTCAATTCCATGTATTCATCATACTCGAAAATATACAAAGTCATGCATAATTTAAACACAATGAATCAACCAAACTTTTCATACTAATTCTAGTTTGCTAAGTAATACTCAATAAGTAAGAAAGTTTGGAAACACAAAAACACAAACTATTTTGACACAAAAACTGAAAAAAAAATAAAATATTTTTGGAATTTCCTTTTCTGGTTTTTTTTTTTTTTTCTTAAACAAACTCATGTTATGAAAAATGGAATTTGGATATATAAAAATTGAAAAATAAAAGACTCACTAAACATTAACACATATAATTCTCGTCACACTTAAACCAAGTGTAAGAGGAAAACAAAATAACATAAAAGAAATCAAATAACAATAGCAAAAAAAAATAAAATAATAACAAAGCTTAGGGGGACAAGAAAGTATCCTGATTACGGAGTCGAGGGTCGTATTGGCAAACGGTTCGGCAGAACTGGAGAAATACATAATAAGAAGTCAATTTGAGTTTGGATTTCAACAATTCTGGATGCCATAACAAACACCTAGAAACGTAAATCAATCATCTCCTCCTAAAGATTAGCAATATCTACAGAAGAGATATACCTCGAAAAAGAATCCATCGGCTTACAAAACTTAAAAACTCCAAGTACATCAGTATAATTCAAACTAGAAGTTTGCAAGCACAACAAGACAATTGGGTTAGATTTAGAAATGATAGGCCAAGTGAATCTCAAATAAGTATCAGAATATTAAATAAAGATCACGTGATAGAGAGAAAAGGTGACCACAATTTGACTAGGGTAAAAAGAAAGAATTGTTGAATAACCCACTTGGTCAAATCGTGTTAAATCGGCCTATTCCCCAAAATAACTATTAAAATCACTGCGAGGGCAATTGTAATGTGCATAATTAACCTAGAACAAAAGCAAATTTATTAAAACAATTGCAAGAAAATAAAAAAATAAAATAATAAAGACGATTTTAAAAAAAAAATGAAAATAGGCCCTGGAGGTGAGCGTGGTAAAGGTACATCTTTTATGTAAGTCAAAATCCTTCTTAAAGTTGTTTTGTGCATCCATTGATTCCAAATCAATTTGATCCATGAGCTTTAAGTGAGACTCTTGTTTGTGATAGTGGGCAGCGTCTTTTCCTTACCCAAAAACACAGATTTCAGGTGTTTAATCTAAGTTACAGAATCGGAACTTGCAAAATATAAGGAAAAAGTGTATCGTCAGGGTCCCGTATAGGCAAATAGAAGACTCATAATTTGCTTGAAAACACTTTCAACGAATGCAATGAAGTTGTTTCATCTCTAATCTCATTATCCTTCAAGTCTTTAACTTCAGAATATGGTTTCTTGTATCCATATAGCCATGTATTCTCAAGAACAACCAGCATGTTGTCACAGTTCACCACTTTCTCCTCTTTTGGATGTTGGGTTTTTCTGGAAAGAAAAACTTTCTCATACTTGTACACTTTGTTATTTTTTTTAATTGATTCAAGGAAAGTGTCGGTAATTTTCACCTTGCTAAAGATGGTCAAGATATCGCTCATGTCATTATCCTTCACATTCCTTATTAACCTGAAAGGAAAAGGAGGACGAATTTTAATCTTAGAAATAGGTGTATTCAAAATAAATTATACCTCTGATTTCTGAAATCCCGTCGTTTGGGCAAACGACAGCTCCGTTTTGGGGCTGCTGGGTTGTTCAATTTTGATCTTTACTTTTGGTTCCTTAATCTTCTATTCACTATTTAACGTCATCTGATTGACGTCTTCCCTTGGATTAACCAGCACTTGGGATGTGATATTTCCTTAATTACTTATCAAGTTCTTAATTTGTGTATTCAATTGAGTAATTTGGTTACTCAATTCATTGAAACTTGCCATTGTGGCTTCTCTTTCTTGTTGCATCATATCCAAGTATGGAAAGGATTGAACCATCTCTTTTTGCAATATATCATCTTGTGTTGGCACATTGTCTTTCTACATAATTTAACTAAGTTTAGCTAAATTTGCAACTAAATATTCAAGAGATATACCTAAAATAGAAGTGGGCATTGCTTTATTTTGGGTAAAAAGAACCATCAGTTGTTACTGTTGTTGCCATGTCCATGGTGATTACTGTTGCTCCTTATTCTCATAACTGAAGTTTGGATGATTCCACCACCCCGAATTGTATGCATTGGAATAAGGGTTGTGATGATGTTGTGGATGAAAACTCTCAATTGTATTGAATTGTGTCATTAGATACTCTTGAGCGAATTGACACCTAACTGTAGGATGACCAAGATTTCTGCGTGTTCCACATGGTCTTTTCTGTTGAACAATACCTAAACCTGCAACTAATTTTTCCACAGAAGAGGTCAAAGCATCTAATTTATTTTCCATAGAAAACATGTTTACCTCGTTCATCTGTTGGGGCATATGGCGGCTGTTTTAGAACAAAAATTTATTTCTTGGTGTCATTCCTTTAATTCTTTCTGTAACCTGTGCAATTTTGTTTTTTCAATATCCTGAGTCAAATAACACATTAGGGTTAGAAAATCAGGAAATATACCTAGTTAAAAAAATAAAAAAAATTGAATTAACTAAAGTCAAAAGTATTTTGTCGTTTCTTCGGCAACAACGCAAAAATTTGGTATATCGTTTTTGTACCAAAATTAATTACTTACTCTAAAGATAGAAAATAGTATAATAATAGTAAGGTCGATCACACGAGAAACGAAAATACTATATCTTCTAGTTAATTCCAAGAAATTGTCACAAATAATAATGATTAATAACTAAACTAAAATAAATTAATAAAATTACTATGGAAAAATACACAAAAAATAAAAGCCCGGCAAACAAGTAAATTCACATTAACTAATTATCAACCGATCATGGATTCAAGGATTAATTAATATCATGAATCAACCAGTTATAGACTACTGAGAATCTGTTTCGATGTAGCTCAATTCCTCCTTAGTTAATCGATAATTAACACGAATCAGCTTAATTAATTACTTCTCTAATTCTAACACAATCTGACCGGAATCAGCCAACACTAGATTTAATATTAAAACAGTATTAAGATATAGAGAAACCCAATTCTAATTAATTGTAATCAGTATCAGCATGTCAGAATTTTTTAGCCTAATATTCTCATCTACTGAGACAGTAGTTTCACCACTAATTAATCCTATCTACTAGATCCAGTGAAATAATATGAGATTAATTGATACTATTTAGATTAATTAAACATGGCTAGTATCTAAAGAATTCAAACAATTAATTCTATACTCAAAGAACTTTCGGAACTCATTGAATATTAATTATATTACAACAATTAGGTCTCACGAGTAAATAACAGTTAAAGCTTCATTACTTTATTGCGGGATAACCAAACCACTCACAAAAATAATTAAAAACAAAATTTAATTAAAGAAATAAAAGTAGAAATAAAATAATGTTTGGACTTAACCACCATTCGACCGAACGGCATCTTAGTCTGAAGCAGCAAAATAACTAACGAAATTAAACTATTAAAAAGCTACGAACTAACTACTACTACCTACTTCCTACGAATTTAATCCAACTGACTTGCAATCCTTATATAGGAAAAGCAAACTTTATTCTCAAGTAATAAAAGCAACTAAAACCTTCTAAAATTCTAATAAATAAATAACTCTTTTGTTTTCAAATAAATATGCCACATGTCGGTCAATAATTAAGGCAAGCAAGCTTTCTTCTTTTAGTTTCCTAATTGCTCTTCCTCCAAATTGGCAAAGGAAATGAGTTCTTAATATTTCTAAAGTTTTCATTATTTTCAAATTAGATTAAGGAAATCTTTTCTTCTAAGTTTTGCTCTTCAACATTCCAAAAGATCCCAAAACCTTCCAAATTCCTCTTTTCTTTCTTTCGATTGCTCCACATCAAACCTGCAAGATATTCTCAATTAAGTGCGATTCCATTCAAGTTCAACCCCAAAAGACCATAAAATATATCATATAATATGTGTCTATCAGAAATACATCAGTTGGACGTCAACAATACCTTTTTCCATGGAGATTTAGAAGACGGAGTGTACATGAAAATACCCTAAGGCTTTGCATGAAAGGAGGAGCAACGTGTGTGCAAACTTCAGAAATCTTGATATGGTTTGAAACAAGCTTCTAGAAATTGGTACCATAAATTTATAGTGCTCTTGTTGATATTGGTTTTTGACAATCCAATGCGGATCACTCCTTATTTTAATTTCTCCGTGGTTCTTCATTTATTGTAACCCTTATTTATATGGATAACGTTATTATTACTGGAGCTGATGTGATAGGAATTAAGAATTTGAAGCGCTACCTAGATAGCAAATTCAAGATCAAAGATCTTGGAAAATTAAAATATTTTCTTGGAATTGAGGTAGCCCGATCACCATATAGCATTATGTTAAATCAGAGAAAGTACACTTAGATATCTTGGTAGAATGTGGTTTATTGGGTTACCATCCTGCCTCATCTCTTATGGATCAATGGGTTCATCTATTTACTAACGAGCCTTCTTGTTCAGATCCTAACTTGTATAGGTGCTTAGTGGGACGCCTACTTTATTTTACCATTACTTGGCCAGATATTTTTTATGTTGTGAATATTTTAAGCCAATTTATGCATGATTCTAAATAGAGTCACATGGATGTTGTTTTTCACTACAATATCTCAAAGGTGCTCTCGAGCAAGGTCTTTTCTATCCTAAAGACAGTGACTTATCCCTTCAAGTTTATTGTGATGCTGATTGGGTAGGTTATCCTCCACTCGTAGATCCACTATAAGGTATGCCATTTTTCTTGGCCCATCTCTTATTTCATAACATTTGAAGAAATCGTTTGTTGTTTGCTCACTCATCTGCAGAGGCTGAGTATCGAGCCATAGCCACCATGGCATGTGAAATTTTGTGGCTAAAAGGATTACATTCAAATCTTCAAGTTTCATACCCAAAACCTGTTACACTATTCTATGATAATCAGGGTACTCTCCATATCTCAGCTAATCTAGTCTTTCACGAATGGACAAAGCATATTGATGAAATAGACTGTCATTTCATTCGTGAACAGATTCAGTCCAAAATTATCACTCCACAAAATTTGGGACGAGATCGTTTTCACACTCTACTTAGCAAGTTGGGTATATCGAAATTCCATGCTCCGGCTTGAGGAGGAGTACTATGATACACTATTTTTGGAACATTACAAGAATAGTTGTAATTTCCTTGGTTCTAATAATCTCCTTGATTTTTGCCCATAATCAAGATCTTGATTTTAATCTCCTTGATTCTTGCCCATAATCAAGATCTTGATATGATCATATTTTATTATGTACTTTAATATAGGATCTGTATATTTTAAAAAGATTTATTTTCATTCTTGTATATATAGTATTCATTCTTGTATTTACGTATAATGAATAAATAAATAATAATGAGTTAATGACAATAAATAAAAATTGAAGAGAAAAAGAGAAATCTGTATTTATTGATAATAATAATGAGTTAATTCAAATCTTTACTTTAATTATTTTATTTTATTAAATTCTTTAGCTAATTGTTATTGGTAATTATTTATTTTATTTATTTATTTAATTCTCAATATTGATTATTATTATTTACATTGTTTGTATTTATTTAATTATTTTTGTTTATTTATTTATATTTATTCAATATTTTACTTTAATTTACTATAAATTGGATAGCTACAATAAAGATAGTATTATTGGTAGATGTCGATGAAAGTTAGAAAAATATTTTTAGTAGTGGTGGAGAAATTAAAATCTCCAATGTTGAAGAATGGCTAAATTAAATCGAATATGTTCAAAAAGTGCTACACAAAAATACTTGATTCCAGCAATTGACCAATCAAGGTGAAATGTAATTATTGTCTCGAAAACAATTGTATGCTTTAAAGAAAGGATAAAGATATGGAATTTTGACACAACATTATAACTACAAACATCCACACGAAATCGGTATTCCCACCATCAAGTGCAGTTATACGGGTTTGCTCCGTCTAACACTCCTTTTTGTAAATATTAAGATGAAAAATAAAAATGAATTAGCTGAAATAATAGCCATGGAACATTTATTATTTTGCTTTGATGAAAAAAATAGGATTTATTTATTATTTTAAAAAATGCATTAATTCCACAAGTTAAACAAATGACTAGATAACAATAATAAAAGGATTGAAAATTTTTTATATAAGTAAAAACAAATTTTAATTCAAATCTTTTCAAAATTAAATGGTTATGTTTCGAGTGATCTAATATTTGGAGTGATTTATGGCAAATGCATTCGTATATGAGAGTAACTTGTCATTAGATTAATAGTGATTGGAATATGCAAAAAAAAGTTATTATTTTTCATCATTTTCATTCAAGACACAGCCACAAATAATATATTTAGTATGATGAATGTTATTTAGATGAAGATTAATGATTGGGGGAGTGAAAAATTAGAGTGAAAACCCAAAGTGACTGATGTGGCATGTATAAAAAGACAAACTAATCCATTACCCATTAGGGTTCACTCATAATTTGGTTAGGGTATTAGTTTGTCTTTTTATAACTGCCATGTCATTCACTTTGGGTTTTCACTCTAATTTTTCACTCCCCCTATCATTGCTCTTAGATGAATATGGTCTATATAGAAAAGTTTTTTCAATTGGTTTTGACAATGCTTATGGAAATACAATTTCAATTAGTGAATTAAAACTTTGTCAGCTAATAATAGATGAAAAACGTTTTTATATTAAGTGTGCATATTACATATTGAATTAGCGGTACAAGATGGTTTAAAAACACTAAATATATGTACTTTACCTATTAAAGAAGCAATGAGTACTTTATGTGCAAACTCAAATTTAATTAAATAATAGGTAAAATTTTGTATTAAAAATGAACGAAAAATATTTAATAAGGATGTTCTTAATAGGTGGAATTCAACTTATAAATTTATTATGTTGTTTTTTTTTTGTGCAAAATCTCATTTTACATCTTAATATGTGGAGAGTTTGTTGTAAATTACTAAATATTTTAACAAATTTTAAAGATGCTAACGAAACTTTATCTAGTTTTTTTTATCTTATTTCTCATTTATTTATTTATATTACATGTTTTATCAATTCCTATACATGATATATTATCAAAATGGTTTAATTGTTATCGAAAAATGCTTCTTACATATTTAATTATTTCTGTTTTTGATCCATGAAAAAAAATTGATATTTTAGAGGAATATTTAGTAACATACCATACTTGTGTAGATTTATTTTTGTTCATGATTCAAATTATAAGGGTAAAAGTACTAGGAAGATTATAGAAAACTAAGCAAGTCACTTTATGTTTTCAACGAGAGATTTTACTCGACATATCATTATTCATTACAAAATTCTAGTTCACCAACATGTATTATTATAACTTTCTTCATTTATAACTAAAATTACTTTAAATATAAACAAATTTCTAACTATTTTAGGTACCGCGACTTCACCTATGAACAACCTTTCATATCCTAATGCCATTTCTAACTAAAAAAATCCATGTGCCAAAAGAGAGAAAAGAAAAATGAGTATTGAAAAAATTAGAAAGAAAATGATAGGGAGTAAGAAAAATTTTATGATTTATATGTAATTCTATAATTATTTAATAAATGAATATTCATTATAAATAAATAAATTAATTAATAAGTAACAATAAAATGACACATGTGATATATCCCTTGTCATAAAAAAAGGGGGAAATTTTCAAAAAACGTCCCGCACATTTGGTTGAAAAGTATTTTTCGTCCCTAACATTTCAAATGGTGCAAAATCATCCCTCCCATTTGGTTGATTTTTTTTTCATCCCTGACATTTCAAATGATGCAAATTCGTCCCGCACATTAAAATAGTGTATCAAATTGGTCATCCATTCATTCGCATATTTTTTTTAACAAAAAGAAGTCACGTTTTTGTCCTCTAATAATTTTTTACGTGCAAATTTGGAATCACAATTTATTTCTACAAATTTTCAATTAGTAGCTACATTCTTGAGCCTTGAAAAATTGTCACAAGACAAGCACTTGACTTCTTTATGTTAAAAAAAAGGATATATGAATAGATGAAATGACCAATTTAGTGCACTATTTTTAATGTCAAAAACGAATTTGCGTCATTTGAAATGTCATGGATGAAAAAGGTTTTTCAAATAAATGTGAAGGACGAATTTGTATTATTTAAAATTTTATGGACAAAAATTTTTTTTTTAAACAAACGTGGAAGAAGTTTTTTGCAATTTTCTTAAAAAAAAAAAAAAAAAAACCTCCTCTCCTCGAAGTGCTGAATGTGTTTTGGTTATTAAAAAGCATTAATTTCTAGCGCTGCAACAACTAACCGTGTCGACTACCAAACATGCACGGTGAAGGGTTTCTTACATTTATAAGGCGCAATTCCTGCCAAAACTTGTCGCAGACTCGCATTGATGCGTCACACACGCACACACATCTTACTTACATTTATCACATGACCAAAATGTTTATTAAATCAGTTGGAGTACTGAATTGGTTAGTCTGCATGATTCTTAGGTAACTGGTTTGACCGGGTAATCCAACCAAGTTTTTTTGATAATTCAACTATAACATAAAATTATGAATTAATGCAATTTTGGCTTAAAAATTAAGTACAAATCTCAATTAAGCCCACCGTCTAAACTTGAAATAGTGTTTTAATTATATATTTCGTTTGAATTTCATTTGTCAATAATTCCGACAAAAAATTGGTTGACTTAGTGAAAATGAGAAACTTTTTTCTTGTAACTTAATTTCAATTCATTTAAATCAAATAATTTTTCTAGTTTTAAATTTTTTTGCCTTTTCTTTTTCATTTTTATCATGCTCTCTCTTTTCTAAGCAGTCACATTATTGAAAATGAGAAACTTCTAATTTTTGTAATACAAAAGCCTAACAAATTAATGAACACATGATACTAAGAATTAATAGAAAGAGTGGGTTTAAATATATTTTATGCTATTCAAAAAAAAATCAACTTGTCTAATTAGTGATTTGAATTATTTATTGAAAAATATCATTATGATAATTGACATCAACACAACAAAAATGATAGAATAAAAGTAAGATTTCTTTTTTAAAAAAAGATTTCAAAGCAATAATTTCATTAATATAAAGAAATTTACAATACAACCAATTGGCTTAACTGCTCACTGCAGCTAAATTAGACTGAAAAATCAGTGCTAATAACAAAAAATTCTACAACCACTAAAGGTATTTCTAATAGAGATATTTCCATCTTAAATACATTTTAATACTAACTCACTATACAAATCACAAGTCCAATATAAACCCTATTGTATATCTATATAGGGCTTAAAAAAGAAATTAAATTCATTCTTAATAAAAAATGAAATAGCCTTTTTTGTTTTTTGTATTTTCCCCCAAAAGCACAAAAAGAAAAAGAAATTTTTTGAGTTTTGCATTTGACCACCCTATTAAGATTAAAAGATTCACTTTTACCAATCCCATATTCCCATGTTAGTTAGTTAAACTTATTCGATATTGTTTACTAGATGTGCTCTAAATTGTGGGTCAAATAGACATTTTTTTTTGTTTTTCCTTTTTATATTTTTAAGGGTAATATTGAAAATTTTTCAATTTCAGAAATTCAGCAGAGTTTCTTACTCACTTAAAGGATCAAAACTAATACTAAAATTCTTTACAAGTTTCAAAGAAGGAAAGAGAATATTTTCATAATCTCTTGAATAATCAATAATGGTATAGTTTCTTTGTGGTACACCTAGCAATACTCATCACACAACCTAAGATCGATGGTGCACCTTTTTTTTCCCTCTAAATATCTAAATGTACTTCTTATTAATTCATTTGTGCACTGAAATTCATTTGCTAATATATACATGAAAAGGAAATCATATATAGACCGTTTGCATTATGAGCAGCACAATTCACACCAAAGCTAAAATAGTGCAAGATTGTGATCAATGATTGAATGTAATTTTCACTTCTACTAATTTCAATTTTTGAGTCAAACCAAATATTAAACTGTAACAACACAATTTTTTTAATTACTTGGAAATGTTTCACCACATATAACATTTAACAAGGTAAAATTGAAAAACAATTAACAATTTTACCAATTATTATACACGTACTCAAAAGAACAATTTTAAAAAATGATAGTTTTTTAGCGTGAATGAATTGATCTATATATTCTCGATGGCCTAAAATCGGCTGATTTTATCTTGTCAAAATTTTAACATTTATTTTGTGGTATTTTAAACCAGTTTTTACTATTATTTTTAGCCTATTTTAAGCTAAAAACACAACTACTAAAATAATTTTGAAAATAGTTTTTAACTTTTGAAAACAATTAATAAAAACGTATTTTTAAGAATTTGTTGTTTCAAAATTATCGCTGTAAGTATAACACAATAAATAGGTTATAAAATTGCACACTTCCAAATAAAACATGAAAACAAGAATAAAGAATAAAAAAAAATAAAAGCATGAATCCTTGGTATATTTTTATTTTATTTTATCCCCAATCATAATTTATTCAAAAAAAAAAAAAAAAAACACAGAAAAAACCACAAACCAGTTCAACCAGTGGGTCTGATTGAGTCAATCTGATCGGTCTCGTACTTGACGAATTGAACCGAAACCGACCGCTAACCGGATTCTGGGTTGGATAACAATACACAAACAAGTCTCCGCAAGCGGTCCCAATTGTCGGTTTTCAGTTCAACAACCAAAGCCCAAAGATTTCCACGTCTCTGGGATTGCTAATTTGATTTTGAAATTTCCGTTCTTTAATTCATGATTTCCAAGTGCCTGGGATTGCTAATTTGATACTGAAATCCCCGTTTTTGATACATTTTTTTTTCCTGATGGATTGCTTGGAAACCATTGAATCACCAGCTCTTGCATACAAAATCCTCTTCGGAGCTGCCGGGGCCATTCCGCCATGGCATTATATCGTGGCAATGGTGATTTTTTGCATTGTTTTGTTGTACAACTTCTTGGAGTTTCATTTTCTTGAAGATCTTTTCACTGGGTTTCGAGGAAGTCCCGTGTTGTTGGCATATAATTCATGCTCAGAGTTATACGAAAAAGTTGCATCAAAGTGTCAGACTCTTCACGGGAGGTACTTTTTTTTTATGGGAAAATTCAATCTTTTTATTTTTCTGATTTGATTTGTCAATGTACAATCATGGCGTGCAGCGCTTGCAATTTCATATCTGCAGTTTCTTATATTGAAATTACAACTAATTTATTATTATTATTTTATTTCATGTAATACATTTACTAATGTTCTTATTTGGGATTAGAATTTATTTGTGCATTAATTTAAAGGGCGTTTGGATCCAAATGGAAGGGGAAGTAATAATGGTAGTATAATTAGAGAATTATAGGACTAAAAAATCTGCTCTCCTCTTGAAGTGGAGGGGTTGCATTAACATGATGAAAGTAACCACATTTGGAATGGCATGTACCAAAGAAAATATGAGTTAAGTAAGCTTTCCTAATCGACTGATTTATCTGTTTCTTTTTCTTTTCTTGGCTTTTTGGGAGATTTTAAACCGGGAAACGGTGAAGGGGAGGTTTTAAGAGTGAAGGGCCTGATATGTTGGAGTACTCGGGCTGATGTACGTACAACCAGCTGAGCTCCTCATGGACTGAAACATTGTCTTATGATGCATTGTACTAGTCATAAGAAATGAGTGTGCTTTTGTTTAAGTAAACTTTGGAAACTTTAATATATTATAGCTTGTAAGCTGCAAAAACAGAGACAAATTCTCAATCAAGTATATAAGAAACAATGCTGCGCCGAAGAAACCAATAACAGGATTTAAAAACCAATTTTGTAAATGATGAAAATGCAATCATCAAGTTCCCATTTGATTGCAAGATCTCAGTTTTCTTTAGATATGCTAAAATAGTATGGGAGACAAATTCAATTTGATTGTTATGAGCTGCAACTAATTTGAAATTTGGCAAAGCGCTGCAGTCATTTCCATATGACTAGTGGCTTTTCAAATTCATAACATGTAAATCTGGTAGATGCATCATTCTTTACCAACTAATGTAGGTTTTTCTTGAATATGAATTGATGGTGAGGAAACTGTTTCTTCAGTTCTGCTGTTTGTTGCATATATCCTAAATGCTCTAGTAATTTGTGGTAATATTTTTCAGTCTAATAAAGCTTACATCCATATCTTATTTGAAATTTCTCTATCTTGTACAGATGGAGATTAGAGTTGTGAAAATCTGGTTTTCATATTAACTAATGCTTCTCAATATGACAAAAGAATATGGTGACATAAACTGACTTTCATACCATCTTTATTTTGTACATGTTCTCGTCTAGCTTATGGAAAAAGTACTGTTTATTTTTTCATTTTTTTGTCTTTATTTGATTGTTGTCTTGTAGAACTGAATGTTATTGAGTTTGAATTAGTTTGCTGATATATTATGGTTTCATGCTGTTGGTTCCATAAAACTACCAGATACTTGGCAACGCCTTGGATCTCTAGTCCTCACTTCCAAACAACTTTCATAAATTTCCTTGGGAGGCCACCTGTGTTCAAGTACAGAAGGTGAAATTTGTCTTTCTTTAATTCTTGCATAAGGTGTACATGTTTTGTATGATGGATTTGGCATAATATTTGCGTCCATGACTGGGTATACAGTAGCTTTGCTTGGCCGACAGATTTTAAGTTTTAGGTGAAGAATCAGTTAGACTTGATTATATTAGCCAAAAGAGATATTGAGAAATATACTTCTGAGAAGCATCTATATCATCTATTTTCTCATTTCTTTAATAGAAAAAGAAGGATTTTTGTCTATTCTTTTGTTTTGTTCAAGAAAAAGATATCAAGTGGTATTACAAAACTTTTTCTTACAAGAATATAAACGTGATGGGTTTCTTTGAACAATTTTTTATGATCGATTAAATCCCTTTAGTAACAGTAGGCTTTCTGAATAGCATAAGGTTACAGATGCTTCGTAAAAAATTTGGTCGTATCAACGCGATGGTCAGTAGCACCAAGACTCTAAAATGGAGAAAGATACTATCCTGATCTTATTACTTTTCACAAGCTTTGCTCTTTGCTAAATCAATACACTAAAGCTGGTGATTGCACTACATATACCATCACAGGGTTAGGGAAGTTTTTCAGCTATTATTTGGTTTGTAAAATAAGTATTAGTGGAATGGCCTGGGTATCAACAGATTGATTTGCTGAAGTCTCTTGACAGATTAGATATTTGCTTTCTTTAAATCTCATCCACATATTTTTTTTTTTTTTTCTTTTCTGTTTTTTCTCTGTTATTTAAGTGTAGGGCAGAATTTCATATGCTTCTTCTTATGTGCTTTCCTGGGGCATTTCCTGTTAGCTTGTAGACTATTTGCTGGTCTTGTTACCACTTCAAAAATATTTTACCTGGTTCCATTTCATAAATCATATGTTGTGCTTCACCAATTATAAAATGTAGAATGTCAATATGCTTGGCAATCTAAAGGTTTTTTTTGTTAAAATTTGTGTATAAATTAGTGTCACATATTACTATTGATGCCTTGGAAATTATATTTCTATGGAAGCTCCATCTAATAGTTTCTTCTATTTATTGTTTCAGAGAAATATTTCATGCATCTGATGGTGGGACATTTGCCCTTGATTGGCTAACAAGTTCTGATGGTAACCGAAGTCTTAATAGCTATTTTTAGCTGAGATTCTTGCTTGAACACAGTACAAACACGCAAAAACATATGTTTGTACTGGAATTTAGTTTCTACTGGTCATGCTACTGGACTCAGCTTTCTTAGGCTTAGATCACATTCAACCTTGTCCTGTGATAACCAATAATTCAATATGTGCTATTAAGTTAGTAAATTATCCAACTGAAAAAGCATTCATGGTATCCTTGTCATTAGTCCTGGTGTTGAACATTATTCTTTTGTGGGTGAATGACTAGAATTGAACCCAAGCATGATGGATTCAAAATCTATTGTCTTGATCCACTTGGCTACATCTGCCTTGTACTCCAATCTTCAATCTTCAACATCCTTTTTATGTTAAGCTGCTTTTCAATTCTTGTCCTTGCATGTATTCTCATAATTAAGGCAAATCCCTTACATTCTTACCCGTGAATCATAGGCTTCAGTTTTTCCTAATCACAGATAGTAGGAACCCTCCAAAGTCTCAATTGAGTCCCTGATAAAGTCTCAATTTGTTCCTTCAAACTGAAAGTGTGCCAATTTGGTCTTTCCGTTTGCTCAATAAAATTGGCTCACCAAAATTTGTTAGTTATAACTGTTGATATGCCAATTGTTACTTTACCTCTATAATAAAAGTTTACTTCCACCACTAATTTGGAGTTAGAAATTGGTATACACTACAATGTTTATCCATGCCCTGCTGGACTTGTTTTACATTTTTTCCTAGGATAATTGAGGTAAAGAGAAACAAAGAAGGGCAAGAGCGGTTGGCGTTGTCTTGCTTGGTATGAAATGCACAGGTTAAAGACAACAAGTAATGTGTAAGAAATTTGTTGCGCGAATCACGTGCAACTTCAGCTTTTATGTTTGAGTGCTGAAGGTTGAAACACAGCTGAAGAAAGTTAAATTTTTATTTATTAGCTATTTTTATATGTTTGAGTTAAAATGTTGCCGAACTTGATGAAATATACTGAGTTACTAGTGTTAGAGAGGTTTCTAGAATAAGCAGAGGCCGTAACATGTCATACACGATGTGAGAGAATGATGTGCTGTTTAAAAAATACATTGTTTTTTGGATGTCCTACTGTACACTCCTAATTTCATTCCCGTTGTCAATCTAAACCCTATACTAGCCGTTGTCTCGATGGTCAATTTTGTCGTGAATGTGTATATTTATAAGAGTGTTGCGCATTTAAATATGGACATTAACAAAAAAAAGAGGGTAGTGAAAATGACGATGTTGAGATGGATGTACGATCACAGTAGGAAGATAGAATAAACAATGAATGCATTAGAAAGAAAGTGGAGGTAACTCCAATAGTCGAGAAAATGAGAGAAACACTCTTAAGAAGGTTCGAACATGTGCGTGTGAGACCTTTAAATGCCCCAGTATGGCGTGTAGAAAATAGAGAACATTATTCAAATTAAAAGGGGAAAAGGACGTCCTAAAAACAATTGAAAAGAAACTATTAAAAAGACATGGTATACTTAGATATAAATATGACGTGTATAGAGAACACAATGGCGGATTATGATCCATATAGCTGAATCCACATAGTGGAATGAAGGCATATTTGCTGTTTTTGTTTTTGTTGTTGTTGTTGTGTATATTTCCTTGATTTTTTTCTTGCAAAAAATAATTAAATTCTAAAGAATAGAGATAAATAGTATGTTTCAAGTATTATTCTAAGTGATTCTGTGCAGACCTTGAGATTTTGTTTTTATTTTTTATTTTTTTGACAATGTTGACATCTGGAGGCTTAATCATGTACATGGGAATCACATTTACTTTCTATGCATTGTCGATTAAAATTTGTCCTACCAGTTTTGTATATCTATTTCGCAGGCTAAGCGACATCAGGATTATAGTTCATTGTATGTGCTTTTGTCATTTATAAGTGAATAATGTTAACTCTCACAACAAAAATTTCCTCTCATTTTACAGTTTCTCAAGATGCCACAAGTAAGAGTTCTTCCATTTCAAGGGATGATACAACTCCTATTGTTGTAGTGATTCCTGGTTTGACAAGTGATTCTGCTTCTCCAGTGAGTTTCTAGTTTTTGCTTGCAACGCTGATTTTATTAGTGTTTTTTAAATTTAATCATTTCTCAGATTTCTAATTAGCATGAGTATTGAAGTCAATTTTTTTCTCAGATGCTAATAGGTTTGGTAAGTAGGTAAGGTTTTTTTTGTAATTTCCTCATCATCCCATCCCCAAAAAATTTCTCAGCATGTGATGAAGACTGAGATGCTTTAAAAGTAAACCATGTTGTATTTCTATTTACGCACATGTATATCCTGGATGTGCTTTTATATGCATATAGGTGATCAAGAATTATTTATGCAGTGTCTGTGTTATGGTTGTGATATATAGGTTAACAAATAATTCCATCTTTGTCCTTCACCAAAATTTATGCTAGGCAGCTAGATTAAAAATTTATGTGAAAGTTAGGCATTCTTTATTGTGTCTTTGTCTGCCAGTCAGGTCAACTGCTAAGATATTCCAAATAGTATTGATGCTTTAGTTCATCTCTCTTTTTCTCTGTTGTACATCCCTGCTCTTCCTAAATTGGCTATACACAGTTATATGTACAAATTATCCCTGGGAGACTTTTGAGAGAAATACAAATGTAAGAAACAAACTAGAAGAATTCTTGATACAACAACATTTCTTGTTTGGGAAAAGGCTTTCTTGTGTTGAGAAGCAAGTTGAGATGAATGGTAGTTGCTTCAGTTCTACTATTAGGTTGTCCTATATCTTGCATTTGGGTAACTTTTGGTTGCATAGTCCATTTTTTCTCTAACTGTCTTTGGACCAGTGATTTCTTCTTTTCATTGCTTCATTGCAGAAGTAATAACACCAACTCTCTATTGTAGTGATGTCCCTCTAAGGGTTATAAGGAACTTCTGATCCTGAATGAGTATTGTATGATAGTAATACCTCATCTATGTAGAAAATGTAAATCATTCTTTAGATTCATAAACGATTGGATGGAGAGTTAATTTCAGTCAGACATAGACAGGAATAGCAAATTTAATACTATTGTGGCGCGACAGCATGTTAACTTTGACACGTAACGTCCTTTTAAGAAGATGAGCTTTGGGACTTTTGTGTCATTTAATGCAAAAATTGATGAACTCTTCCATGGCTTTAAGGATTTAGGAACAAGTGAATCTCAGTAATGAAGTAAATAACTCACAGCAAATTACTTCTTTTAAGTTAAGATTTCCATATATTCTGCAAATATTTATTCTTTTTATATTGTTTAACTCTTGTGTGATGGGCATTGCAGTATCTAAAACATCTTGCCTTCAACATAGCAAAACGTGGTTGGAATGTAGTCATCAGCAACCATCGGGGATTGGGTGGCATGTCTGTAACTGTGAGTACCTTTCTCATGTAAAATTTAGATGGTTTATTGGTATATGGGTTCATTGACTTCTTTACTAAAGCGAAAGCACATCATGCTAGTGGTGGTCAATAATGTTTAAACAAAAGATATGTCTATTGGAATTGGTGGTTGCGTACTTGTAAAGCACTCTTCGTAATCATAATAGATTTTTTATGATGTGGCTTGCAATAGCATGTTCTGTTACTAATTTGCAACTTATGATGGTAATAGCTAGTATCAGTTTCATCTTTAGGAAGTGACCATGCATGGGGTTGAATGCATTTTCATATATTTGCAGAGAACTTAGCTTTAGTCCAAATGATCCTTCAAAATAGTAGAATTGTCATAGGTGAAGATTAAATGGATATGTTGGAGAGGGTGAGGAGTATGATAGGGTTCATAGGGGTTATGGTTTTGCATCGAGAAATAATGAAGTTAAAACCATTTTAGATTTTGTAGTCACTTACTGGTTATAAGTAATAAGTCATAAATCGATAACTTCTTAACCAGAAAGAGTTATTGAAAATTATATAAAGATTGTAAGGTAATATCTGGAGAAAGCTCACGATACAACATAGGGTGGTAGTTTTTAATATAAGACTTAACAATAAACAATTTAAGAAAAAGTCATACAACACACCTAGAATTAAATGATGGGAGTTAAAGAATAAAAATAAAGGGGAAATTTTTGTAAAACCTTATTAGAAACTATTAATTGGAGAGTGGAAGAAGAAACAATTAGCACATGGTAAAATGTAACTAACGAAATGAAAAGAGTTGAGAAAAATGTATTAGGAAAGTCATAGGGCCATAAATGGAATAAAGAATCATGGTGGTGGAATCAAGAAATTCAAGAAAAAGTAAAAACAAAAAGGAAAAGTTACAAAACATATACATTTGTAGAAATAATGAAAATATCGAAAGATATAAAATTTCTAAGGAGGTAAAAAAAAGTAAAAAATGAGGCAAAGACAGATTTTCGAAGAATTTTGTAAAAGATTAGATATCAAGGAAGGAGAGAAGGATATATATAAAATAACAAAAATGAGAGAAATAAAACAAGAAATTTTAACCCAAATTGGGTGTATAAAGTATGAAAATGAAAATGAAAATATTTTAGTTGATGACGAAGTAATAAAGGATCGATGGAAGAGATACTTCTACAAATTATTTGATAAAAGCAATGACAATGAAGTCAAATTAAGTGAGTTAGATCATTATGAGCAAAACAGACATTTTACAAGCTATTGTAAAATTCAACATTTGGAAGTAGAAAAAGCATTAAACAAAATAAAAAATGGTATTGGTCCCGATGATATCCCAATTGAGGCATGGAAATGCTTTGAAAAAGTTGGGATTACATGGCTTATAAATCTATTTAATATAATTAGGAAAACTTAAAACATGTCTAATCAATAGAGAAAAAGTATATTGACATCTTTATATAAGAATAAATGAGACATACGAAATTGTGCAAATTACAGGGATATTAAATTAATGAGTCATACAATGAAACTGTGGAAGAGACTAGTAAAAATAATGGTGAGAAAAGACACTAATATACTAAATAATCAATTTGGTTTTATGACAGAAAAGTCTACAGGGGAAGCTATACATTAATAAGAAAATTATGTGAGCATTATAATGAGATAACACAAGATTTACATATTGTATTTATTGATTTCGAAAAGACATATGATAGAGTCAATAGAGATATAATGTGGTGGGCATTGGAAAAAAGAGGGGTAAGAGCACATATACAATAGTTATAAAAGGTGTGTAAAAACAGAGCATCAATTCTGCTCGTATATTCAATGAAAATAGATATTACATCTGTCTTAAATAGAAGCGTAATAAGACCTAAATCCTAGAATTAAGAAGCAAGAAAAAAGGAAATAATCTAAGAAAGGAAAGATTCTATAATTTTGATAAATTCCAATTCTAATCCCTGATATCATGAGATCAGGTTTCCTAATTTCTAACTTTCCTAATTTCCTACACTCCCTCTCAAGTTGGTGCATAGATGTCAATCATGCCCAACTTGGTTATCATATGCTCAAAATTAGGTCTTGCAAGCCCCTTAGTCAAAATGTCAGCTGTTTGTTGACTAGAAGGGACAAAAGGTAGGCAAATAGTTCCAGCTTCAACTTTTTCCTTGATGAAATGTCGATCAATCTCAATGTGCTTCATCCTATCATGCTGGACAGGATCGTGAGCAATACTTATTGCAGCCTTATTGTCACAATATAGCTTTAAAGGTAGATCCACTGTTTTCTTGAGTTCTTTAAGAATTCAATATATCCATAATACTTCACAAATCCCATGGGCCATTGCTCTAAATTCAGCTTCAGCGCTACTTCGGGCAACAACATTTTGCTTTTTGCTTCGCCAAGTAACTAAGTTTCCCCACACAAAAGTGCAATACCCTGAGGTAGACCTCCTGTCAACTGTAGAACCTGCCCAATCCGCATCAGTAAATACCTCAACACTCCTCTGGTTAGTTTATTTGAACAACAAACCTTTTCCAGGACTAGACTTCAAATATCTCAAGATTCGATAAACTGCCTCAAGGTGTTGCTCACGAGGTGTGTGCATGAATTGACTAACAACACTAACTGAGAAGGCAATATCCGGTCGAGTATGCGATAAATAAATTAGTTTCCCAACTAATCTCTGGTATTGACCAGTATTCACAGGAACACCTTCCTTTTCCCACAACTTCACATTCGGATCCATTGGAGTCTCAGCTGGTCTGCACCCACTCATCCCTGTCTCCTTCAAAAGATCAAGAATATATTTTCGTTGAGAAACAACAATTCCTCTCCTTGAACGCGCAACTTCCATGCCAAGGAAATACCTTAATTCTCCCAAGTCCTTAATCTCAAACTCTAATGCAAGACTTTTCTTTAGTCTCTCTATCTCAATTACATCATCACCTGTGAGTATAATATCATCAACATAAACTATTAGTACAGCAATCTTTCCCTCAGAAGAAAACTTGAAGGATAAGGTATGGTCAGATTGTCCTTGCAAGTATCCTTGTTTTCTAACTGATCTTGTAAACTTCTCAAACCAGGCTCTTGGTGATTGTTTGAGACCATACAGGGACTTTTTTAGTTTGCATACTCTTGAGCCAAATTTATCCTCAAAACCCGGTGGACTATTCATGTACACTTCCTCCTTCAGGTCACCATTGAGGAATGCATTCTTCACATCTAGTTGCTGCAAGGGCCAATCCAAATTAGTAGCAATAGATAGAAGTACTCTCACAGTGTTTAATTTTGCAACAGGAGCAAAAGTCTCAGAATAATCGATGCCATAAGTTTGAGTGAATCCCTTGGCTACCAATCTAGCTTTGTATCTTTCCACTGATCCATCAGAATTGTACTTCACAGTGAACACCCATTTACAACCCACAGTAGACTTCCCAGTAGGCAATGCTTCAACACTCCAAGTATTGTTCTTCTCAAGAGCTCTCATCTCTTCAAACACAGCTTCCTTCCATTTTGGAACTTTTAAAGCTTCATGTATATTGTTAGGAATGTCTATACAAGACAATGTAGAGGTAAAAGCAACCATAGATGGAGACAATTTTGAGTAAGATACAAAGTTAGATAATGGATGATTAGTACAAGATCTAACCCCTTTTCTAAGAGCTATAGGAATGTCAAGATCTGAGTTTGTAGACTGACTATTAAGGGAAGAGAGGGAATCACCTGTTATAGGCTGACTTTGCGGATCTTTTCTTGGATTGGAATAATGGTTGTGCTTATTATTCCTCTTTGAGTAAACAATCCCTTTCCAAGTTTGGTCACCCTCCTTGAATCTATTTCCTGTTGTTTTAGAACAATTATCATATTGTTGCATTATACTAGGTTGTCCCTTATCTTCAGTTTCCAAGGACTGCGTCCCAGAATTCTGTTTTTCATCAAAGTTTTCAGATGTAGGCCTAGACTCAGGAGAAACATTACTCATAGTGAGAGGAGTTTCAAATAACAAATCTTGGCCATTTGATGTAGGTGCAGAATTTTGTCTAACATTATGTAATGGAAATACATTATCTGAATTTATACATGAATCTTCCTGAAAATTCTCCCCCTGAAGATGAATATCCTTATAAAATGGTTGATTTTCAAAGAAGGTAACATCCATAGTGACAAAATTTTTGTTTGATTTTGGATCAAAACATTTGTAGCCTTTCTGGGTTGAGGAGTAACCAACAAAGACACATTTTACAGCCCTAGGCTCAAGTTTTCCAACTGGTTTATGTTCATGTACAAATGCTGTACAACCAAATACTTTTGGAGGTAAATTAGCAAAAAATCTAGCATTTGGAAAACAATTTGTGAAAACTTTGAAAGGAGTTTGAAATTGCAACACTTTGGATGGCATTCTATTTATTAAGTATGCAGCAGTTAAAACAGCCTCTCCCCACAAATAATTAGGAACTTTAGTTGTAAAAAGTAATGCACGAGCTACCTCCAATAGATGTTTATTTTTCCTTTCAGCAATGCCATTCTGTTGGGGAGTATTAATGCAGGAACTATGATGAATGATACCTTTTTCAAGGAAAAACTTTCCCAATGCCAAGTTAAAAAACTCCTTCCCATTATCACTTCTAAAAATTTGTATGTTAGTTTGAAATTGAGTCTGCACCATATTGTAAAAATTTTTAAAGACCTGTTCAACCTCTGATTTCTCTTTTAGTAAATATACCCAACAAAGTCGAGTATGATCGTCCGTAAACGTGATGAACCATCTTTTGTGAGCAGGTGTAATTATCTTATTCGGACCCCAAACATCACTATGAATAAGAGTAAAAGGTTTTGATGATTTATATGGATGTGAAGGAAAAGATGTACGATGGTGTTTTGCTAATTCACATATTTCGCACCGAAACAAAGTCAAGTCTTGATTGCCACATAACTTAGGAAACAAATGTTTTAAATATTTAAAACTAGGATGGCCTAATCTTAAATGCCACAACATAACATTATTATTAGAAACAGATTCAAGGCAAAAACTTATTGGTTGAGATTGTCGCTTTGAACCAGATTTTCCATCCAAGAGGTAGAGTCCTCCACTCTCTTTAGCACTACCAATCATCCTCCCCGAGGTTAAATCCTGAAACAGACAATGAGTTGGAAAGAAATTCATTTGGCAGTTTTTGTCACGAGTGAATTTACTAACAGATAACAGATTACAAGATAGTTTAGGAACATGAAGAACATCATGTAAAGTGAGAGATGGAGACGCTACAGTAGAACCTTTTCCTGCAATGGCTGAAAAAGAGCCATTTGCAACTTTAATTTTTTGATTTCCTGCACATGTGTTATAAGAAGAAAAGAGACTGGACTTCCCTGTCATGTGATCGGTTGCACCTGAATCGATGATCCAAGTGCAATCAGGGTTATTAGAGTTGTTGCTAGTGAGAGAAGTTTTTAAGGAATTACCTGTTTGAGCTAATGAACAAGAGGGGGGTTTTTGAGACTCAAGAAGTTTGTACAGCTGCTCTATTTGTTCCTTGGTGAAAGGAAGCCCACTTGAATTAGACTGCTGCTCTTGATCTGAGACACTAGCTTGAAGTGCACGCCCTTCACCATTTTTCTTTTCCAGTTTGGTGGTTTACCATGAATTTTCCAACACGTTTCCCGTGTGTGTCCTGTGCGTTTGCAATGGTCGCACCATGGTCGTTTACCATCCTTCTTCACTCCCTTGTGAACATTTTGAGTGACAAGGGCAGAGTTTTCAACTTCTGAAATACCAAATTTGTTGTTGAGCATCACCCCTTTTCGTGCTTCTTCTCTTCGAACCTCCGAGAAGGCCTCACGTATTCTTGGCAAGGGGTTTTTTCCTAAAATTCTGCCACGTACCTCATCTAACTCCTTGTTGAGTCCTGCCAAGAACATGAAGACACGATCATTTTCTTGGCGTTTCATGAATCTGACATTATCATTTGTGCACTCCCAAGCATCATCGTAACATAGATCCAACTCCTGCCACAAGGTCATCAATTCGTTGTAGTAGGAAGTTACTTTCTATCACCTTGCTTTGCATGCCATAGTTTTGATTTTAATTCAAAAATCTGTGAAGAATTCTCCAAATCAGAATATGTTTCCTTCACAGCCTCCCAAACATCTTTAGCAGTTGGTAGAAACATGAATGGCTTTCCAATTGTTGGTTTCATTGAATTCACCAGCCATGCGATAATCAGGGAATTTTCTGATTTCCAGATTTTGAAAGTTGGGTCTCCGTTTGCAGGTTTTGTCACTGCTCCTGTTAGATAACCCAACTTCCCCTTGCCTTCCAAGATTAATCGAACAGTTTGCGACCATTCTATGTAATTCTTTTCATGTAGACGGTGAATATTCACTTGGAGTGAATTATTGGACCCCTCTAGACCATTGAACGAGATGGAAGAGTTCATATTTGAACTCACTGTACTTTCTCCAACAGCCACCGTGTTTTTACTGGTTTCACCAGTAAGAGCTGTTTTCCATGGGGTTTGGTTTGCCATAGATGATTAGAAATTAAGCTCTGATACCATGTGTAAAAACAGAGCATCAATTCTGCTCGTATATTCAATGAAAATAGATATTACATCTGTCTTAAATAGAAGCGTAATAAGACCTAAATCCTAGAATTAAGAAACAAGAAAAAAGGAAATAATCTAACTAAGGAAAGATTCTATAATTTTGATGAATTCCAATTCTAATCCCTGATATCATGAGATCAGGTTTCCTAATTTCTAACTTTCCTAATTTCCTACAAAAGGTATGTATAAAGATATAACTTGTGTCAGGACGCCAATAGGAATATTGGTCGAATTCTTGAGTACTATAGGTCTGCATTAGGGATTAGCTTTAAACTCATCTTTTTGCTTTCGTAATTGACAAGATCACTAAGAATTTGCAAAATGCCATTTCTGAATGTATTTTGTTTGCAAATGATATAGTTTTAATTGATGAGACAAGAGAGGGAATAAACCCTAAGTTAGAAGATTTAGGGAGACATTGAAAGGTTTTACCATAAATAGAAGTAAAACTGAATATATGGGATGCCACTTTAGTAATAATAGAAGTAACAGTAGGATAAATGTGAAAATTGGTGGATACGAACTAAACATGTAAAAGTTTTACATATTTAGCATCTATCATTGAAGAAAATGGAGGAAATGGTAGAAGATGTTACACATAGTATTCAAACAGGTTGGAACAAGTGGAGAAGTGTGCCCTCTGTACTTTTTGATGGTAAGATGATTGCTGAAATTGATTTATAAAACAACCATAAAACCAACTATGCTTTAAGGATCAAAATGTTGGGCGACTAAATATAAGCATGAGGAAAAAATGAGGGTAGCAGAAATGAGAATGTTAAGATGGATATTTGGACATAATAGATTAGATAGAAAAAGTAATGAATGCATTAGGAAAAAGGTGGGGTAGCTCCAATAGATGAGAAAATGAGAGAAGTGTGTTTAAGATGGTTTGGACATGTGATTAGGAGGTCCCCAGATGCTCCACTGCGGCTTGTAGAAAATAGATAAATATTAACTCAAGTAATATGGGAAGGGGGAGATTTAAAACGTATTGGAAAGAAATGATAAAAAAGATGTGATATATTTAAATATAAATGAAAACATGTCTACAGATCGATGGCGAAGTATGATCCATGTAGCTGATCCCATATTGCGCGGTAAAGGCTTAGTTGTTGTTGTTGTCATGAAAGAGGCAAAAATCCAAAATAAGAAAGACGACTTTCAAGCCAGCGTCTAATCAGACTGAATCTTGGTCACATTTTTGTTGGTTTAGAGTTAATTTGGATGATGGAATTGTTTATCTTTCCATGTCCATTCAAAACACAGACTTGTCGAGTGAGATAGAAGAAAACAATAGTTAGGACTAAAACACGGACTCATGCCCTTATACTCAAAGAGATGAAGAAATTATGTTGTTATTCTTTTTTGGTTAGAAAACGTTTAGGAGGAAGGTATGGTTTCCCAATTCAAAGACCTGGGGGATTAAGATATTTTAGTTTCTCTCCCACAGTTCGGCTTTGATACCGTGTCAAAGTAGTTGGGAGGAAAACAAAGTTTATCCAAATTGGTGACCTACTTGTATTTGTAGTTGTAATGTATGATGAACAGTGTTTTATTTAGTTTAAGACACAAAAATTTATTCTCTCTCCTAGCTCTAATACAATGTGAAAGTAGTTGGCAGGAAAGTACAATTTATGTTCTATGACAGTTCTTGATTTTTTTTTTGTTTTTCTTGAGATTAGGATAAATGTGGGGGAATTAATAAAGATATTACACATAGGATTCAAGTAGGTTAGTATAAATAGAGAAGTTTGTCCTCTATACTTTGTGAATGTAAAATACGCTGAAATTGAAGAAAATTTTTATAAAACAATCATAAGACTCCTATGCTTTATGGTTCAGAGTTTTGAACGAGTAAATATGAATATGAATAATAAATGAGGGTAGTAGAAATGAGAATGTTGAGATGGATGTGTGGACACAGTACATTAGTTAGAATAAGTAATGAATGCATTAGGAAAAAAGTAGGGATAACTCTAACAGATGAGAAAATGAGAGAAACACGCTTAAGATGGTTTGGACATGTACATAGGAAACCTTTAGATTTCTTAGTGAGGCATGTAAAAAAATTAAGAATTATTACCTCAAATAATTAAAAGGGGAAGAAGAAGACCAAAAAAAAAAAAAAAACTCGAAAAGAAATCATAAGAAAAGATATGCTATATTTAAATATAAATGAGAAAATGAGTTTAGATTGAGTACAGTGGCGAATTGTGATCCTTATAGCCGATCCCACTTAATGTAATAAAGGTTTAGTTGCTGTTATTGTTGTTTTTGGGATTATGATATTTTATTTTCTCTCTGAGAATCCGGCTCTTATATTATGTTAGGGCAATCCACCTACTTGTTTCCAGTTTGAGTTTAGCCACAAAGTCTTGATGCTAAATCTTAAATTTCTTCCATAAAAAAAAAAAAAATTGGCTAAAGCAATTTTTCTTGGTTTGAACTCTGAGTTTTCTTTTTGAGAAGGAAACTAACTACTCTTACCAGAAATGTAGGAAAGAGTTTCTCTGATATGCTTTGTATAGGAAATGTTCGATGATGAATTTTTGTCAACTATGCTTTGACCTTTTGAAATTACGTAATCTAAAATAGTACAAGGAACATTTATAACTTGCACATTTAATCTGATATTTAGACAAGTATAGACCCAATTAACTAGTTTGTTGAATCCTTCTCAACCAGCTTGCCCTCATGTATGAAGGTTGTTTGGCTTGTCATGATAGAATGATCATTGTCCTCTTTTGTACTGAATTACAGTTCAATTATTCTAAATTTTGTTGGAGAATTTCCAAAATAAAGAGTTGTGACTTTTGAAAGATAGTTATCATGCAGTTAATTAATGAGGTAATTTTCAAGAGTCGTGACCCTTGAGTTTTGATAGTTGAACTGTGACTAATTGTTTAGCGGTTGGTAGTTTGATTCCAACGGTAACTTTAGCAGTTTAACTAATAGTGTTCAATTGGCAGTTATTTATTATAATAGTAATTTGAAAAGAGCGTAACTCTTAAAATTTCGTTTGTTAGACAGCCATAGTTGTAGCTATTCAATTAACAAGTTATGTATGCTAATTTACTAGGATGAGTATCTATAAATAAGTCCATCTATTGGAGTGAACATCAATTATCTTCTTATCTCCTTACCACCTTACCAATTCTTACAATTGTGATAAAAATTGAATGCTCAGGGATTTGATATTGTTAGTGCAAAATGCTGTAAAAAGCTGGGTGGGTTTGATATCGTTAATTCAAAATGCTGACAAACTCTATGGGTTTGATATCTTTAGTGCAAAATGCTAACAAAAGTATCGTAGAGATTGATTTGCAAAACCCTTTTGCATACAAATATCTGTAGGGGCAAATTAAATCTTAAAAGAAAGTGACATTGTAACCCACATTCAAGCCATCTTTTCAGTACTATTTCTAACAAATTTTAGTCAATGAGGTTGTCAATTGTTTGCTTTTGTGATGACGACCCTAGAATATGTGATACATTTGCCACTAAGAAATGTGTTGGAGAAGAGATTATGTCAGCATAACTTACCATTTATTTCTGGTAGGGGGAGACTCCTTTGGTTTTTTAGTGCTTTTCTTTTCCAAGTCTGCTTGTCATTATTTGGAAATTATTTCTCCGAATTTGCAGTAAAATTTCTCAAAAGTTGTTTTAACCTGCATTTGCAGTCTGATTGCTTCTATAATGCGGGTTGGACAGAAGACATACGATGTGTTGTTGAGCATCTTCATCAGACACATCCAATGGCTCCACTTTTTATTGTTGGAACAAGCATTGGTGCTAATGTTCTGGTAATTTTTCATATTTTAAATATTTCAGATCCTTTTTACTGCCATCTATCTTAATACATATATTCTCTATAGCATGCTAAATTAGCAAGTTTTGGAGAATATACATGTATTTGGGAAATTAACTTGTGCTTGCTTCATTTAGTTTCTCTATTGGATAATGCTAAAATTTAGAGTTGCATCAGAAAATAGTTTATCACTGCTCTCTAGGATCCATGTGGTGCCAATCATTAAGGAACTTCATGTGCAAACTAATCCATTGATAACATGGCTCTGTCATGAACTGTTATTTATTATTTGGTCCCCTTCTCAAGTTTTTGAACTGAGAGAAAACAGAGCCCTCTCTATCAAGCGAAGCTTTTCTTTTGGCTTCCTTCTGCACCCTACTGTTAGGCAATTGAAGTCCTAGTACACCAAGCCTTTTCAGTGTAACCTGGGTTTGACAGATGAGATAGGGGATTCATGTTTTAAGAACGTTCGGGCCATTTATTGTAGTAAGTTCCTCCTGTAAGATTTTTGTTCCAGCAAAACATCAGTAACTTACTAACATTATAACCGGTAGAAAGTGAGTTATAGTCCAGAAGATATGAAAGTCTCTAGAAATCATTAGGAGATCTTCTAGCATGCAATATGGATGGATAATGTACACCACCGATGAAAACCAGCGGGAAACGGCCTTGTATGCCCTGAACATCAATGTGACAGTTTTTATAAAACAATGTGGCTCTTCCTCAGCAAGCACTGCTCCTATAACTGTATTTCTTAGTCAGAAACGTCTTAAGCTTCCTCAATACCAGCTGTTTCATTTCTTCTCCATCTTTTTCTCAATTGCACTCCATTTGGTGTTGTAATTTTTCTCTCTCTTGGATTGCAGAAGTTAAAGCAATCACATGTTTGCTTACGATTCTCTTTCATGTAATACCAATGATATGAACCAAACAGCATAATCTTTGAGCTAAGTTGAGCCTGCATTTGTTTTAAAGAATAAGGTTCCTTTTTACAATGGATGGAGTTGTGATAGCCTCTGTTGTTACTGAAAATGAACAATTATTTACCAAAGATGGAATTGAGATAGCCTCAGTTATTACTGAAAAACAATGGTGAATATTGGTAACAGTATTTGTTTTATGGGGGAGAGTCTCAGTTTTAGTATTGAAGTCAACACAGGAAATGAAGTTTTCTTAAGAAATTTTATGCTATTCAAAAACTCAAGAGATGCTACCATTCGTGAAATTTTGTTCACAAACAGCATAAGTTGACTTCGCAGATGATGTGTGGCTGCTCAAAATTGTTGGAACAGAAACTGAAACTTATTTTCCATTATGAAGAATGATATCTTGTTTGTTCTCACTTTCATTTCCAAAGTACAATGTTAGATGTATATATGCAAGTAGAGAATCAATTTATACCCTAAAAGCAAGCATCAATACAAAAAGAGGACGACTCAAAAGGGCCACTCAACCAAAATAAAACTACGGTAGTTCATAAGGCTACAAAACCAAAAGAAAAGAAGGGTGGCTCAAACAATGCCACACAACAGAAAAGAAAGAGTCTAAGGCTGCAATACAATCTTACAATGTTTGATATATATGCATGAAGAAATCAGAGAGACACTTGTTTGGTTTTTCTTATTATTCCTTGGACAAATACATAGCTTTTATTCTTGAGCTATTCTAGAAACTAGGAGAATCGGTTCCTCTATTCTAGTAAGTTAAATAAGGAATAAATTCTAATTTGACTTTAAGGAGGGAATTTGACGATACAAGTAGAGAATTAATCTACACCTAGAATGAAGCTATCTAAATTAGCCTACAGTTAGGCCTCAAATAAAGTAAGAATATTCCTGCATTTAATTAAGAATATTTATTTACTATATTTTCAAAATTTTTGAATCCATGTATTCCAGCTTTTAATTTGTATTAGACTAGTTAACTTTCTGAAAGATACAGTATTGTGTTTGTGCCTATATCAAATGGTGAATATGGAGCTTGATTTGCATGACGAGCTAGATGAGATTTCAGGTTAGTGGTTAAACGTTTGAAATCAAGTAAAATCTACTTTCATTAAAAAGGTGTTACCCTTTGTATGATTATTGAGAGTGGGAAATTGCGAGATAAATCGATGAGAGTTATTATATAGAGCCTTTTACAATATTTTTGTATCCCACATAAACGAAATTAACTTATTAAACTGAGCAAACAGTCATTAGAAATAGAAAGACTTCTTTTGGATTTCAACAAATTTTATCCATCCCCGATTGCAACGCACATCATCAGAAAATTAATCTAACCATCCCTTAGTAGCAAAGTGAAGTTGTTATTTTGTTTGCCTCCTGATATGTCGTTAATTGTTGGAAGGAGAACGATAACATTAATAACTGGATTTTTGATTCTCAAATGTTTGCTTCTAGGTAAAATATCTTGGAGAGGATGGGGAGAATGTTGCTGTTGCAGGGGCAGTGGCTATCTGCTCACCATGGGATCTTTTGGTGAGTCTTTGAGTTCGTGGAATATGTTTGAATTTAAACTACGGAAACTTGGATATGTTGTAAGAATCTGTTTCCACAAGTAGATTTGTAACTACATCTAACAGGATGCAGTCTTTTGGATTCAGAATTGCAGGAACCTCCTGCTCGTAATTTTCTTTTCATGTTGATATCTGGAAATGTGTCTTAGTCTCCAATCCAGCAGATACCTTGTAATTCTCTCAGTTAACGTAGGGTGCCAAACGCAGTTGAATGTTGCATCTTGATTATGGTGATTCTTGCATGGAATAACATTGTGTAGATTCTTCTCCAGGAGTATGTATGGAACACATTTTCCTGTTTGTAGATTACAGATTATGGGATGTAGTAATAAATGCATGTGCAAGTTGTGGCAGGCAAGTGCTGCTCTGGAAGTAAATAGATGTAAAACCTTTCTATTTAAAGAACCATTATAAGGCCAACAAGTCAACGAAGTTGTTTTCTTTGAAATAGTGTGATAATGTGTGTGCTTGGATGAACTAGGAGATTAAAGCTCTCAAGATCATCGTGACTATCGTCGATACTTATTTACTGTTGCTAGCATTAGTAGTAATTTTTTGTTGACTGAGAGTGATATTGTGTGTGTGTGCGTGTGTGTGTCCTCATGTGTATGTATTTGCGTGTGGGTTAGAGAGCTGGCAACCTTGGCAGCAAAAGTCTGAAGTCCCTTCTCAAGGCCACAGCAGTATCCTCTTTATTAAAAGCTAAGGGCAGTAAATCTTTTCCTCACGAAACTGACTATTCTAGTCTGTCTGTTAGTAGTCTGAATGCATTTGCCTTGTCTACTAAAAAATAGCCGTTTAGAGTCACTGGAATGTTTTTAGCAATCTTGATACGCCAATGTTGAAGATGAATGCATCCCAATCTCTTGACACTTTACTATCTTGCAGTCTTGCACCAGACCATCTACATATGTTTTATGCTTTTGAATTTGATATTTTCAGATTGGCTCCAGATTCATTGGTCGTAGGCTTATACAGAAATTATATGACAGAGCTCTTACCATTGGCCTTCAAGGTTATGCACAATTGTATGTCTGCACTCCATCCTACTTCTTTAATTGAAAATTTTGGCATGCAACATTCTTACCATTGAAACTTTTGCAGGCATCAACAAGCTTTATCTACCTTCAAAAAGTGTGTTGATGATAATTTTCGTATAGACTCTGTCATGCATAATTTCTGATTGTTTTAGATTAATAGTAGATTAGTAGAATTAGATAACTTAACGAAGATTAGTTTTCAAAAACTTACATAGTGATTTTGCATGTTCATTTCAGACATCAACCTCGGTATTCTCGCCTTGCTAATTGGGAGGGGATAAAAAAGGTGACTGCCTATCTCTGCTTCTGAGTGCATAATTAAGTTTACTTGTGAGTCTGAATGTTTATTGAAATATATCACCCAAAATACCCCGGTTATGATTGGACGTGTCATCACTTTTATGATCATATCAACTTGAAGATTCAATGTGAAGTTAGAAAATTTCCCTAGCAGAATTTGAATGAATTTGCTAGACGATGTGTAATGTTATCCAAGTTTTGGGTTTTTTTCGTGCAAACATGACTCTACAGTTTGCATTTAAGCTGTTATCCAAGTTTTGGGGTTTTTTCGTGCAAACATGATTCTGCAGTTTGCATTTGCCACATTTGGATGCTGTCATGATAATGGGTTCATCAGTAGTTATCAATAATTTGTAATTTTTTCCCGTGGACATTTTGGTTTTACCTGGATCATCTGTTAAGAGTTATGCTATCCCGATTCTCATTATAGCTCCTTTTGAAATTTTGTTAAACTATAGCATACAGCTTAATGTCTTTGAAGTCCTTTAGGTTAGAAAAGTTGTAAATGCTTGAATAGAAATGGTCCTTCCAAACTCATCATTTTTTAAGTACCATCAAGATTCTGCACGAGTATGAACCGAGAATTTATGTTTGTTCAGGCATGTGTAAAATGAACAGTATTGCAGTAAACTCATCACATGATTTGCCATAATGAAACTTTTGTTTACTTCACTATTATCACCATATAAGTTAAACAGCATCCTTCAAGGTAAGATTTGCACTACTATTTCTGTGGAACACTTTGATACTATTGGAAGGCAGGATTCAATGAGCTAAGATCTTACTCATTTTAAGTGGCCTAAAATATTAACTCTTCTATTTTTAAGTGACAATTTTCATCACAAATTACTAGAGAGCATTAAAATAGCTTCTTCACAGGTCATAATAATCTGCACATTTGTGTCTGTAATTTCTTCATTGCATGTTCATATTACTTTATGGCACCTTTTGTAGATGGGAGTACTCAGAATTTTTTACCAACTCCAAAGTCTCCGAGATAACTGTTATAGATACTCAAACTTTGAAGATAGGTAAATTTTTATGAATGCTTGAGGATGCTAGTCCTAATAATTGCTTAACAAAATGTCCACGCATTATTGTAAATGAAAATTTTCAATTAAAAAGTTTGTAATGATGGGTGTTAAATATATAAATCTATGTTATGTACCATATTTTTGAATTACTTAGCTAAGCTCAAATACTTCTCAAGTTTGAAAGTTCTGATATAACGTTGACTATCTGCTTACTTGGCTGTACATGAAAAAAATTTATAAGTAATACATATGTTAATATATGGGTGTGTGGGCTGTGATTATGGGACAACGAGTTGATACGGGTTTCGTCACCAAATCAGTGTGACACGCATCAGTATGAGAATTATAATTATGTAGATATATGCATGTGCACAAATGTATATTTGTCAATAGTCATGATCCTGAATTTGGAGTTTCATTAAAAATCATGTCCATATATCTTTTATTTCAGGCAGGATATTTGATTGCGATTTCATTTATAGATTTGGATTTCTTTCAAGCTTGGAAACTTCTGTGCTGCTTTCTTCTTGTTTAGTTGTTTGTGTGTGGGGGGTTTATGTAACAAGCATGAAACTTTCAAGCATTACTTGGTTAAATGGTCATGGAAGAGAAGTCAATGGGCTACTTACCCGAGGTTAAAGTGATTGGGGTACCAATTTTCCAGATTGTGAAAACAAGCCCTTGCTAATGTGATTGGGGTATTGCAATGATACACATTAAAGATATAAGATACCCTCATCATAACCCCCCATCAAAGTTTAATCCCCACATCATGCAGAGGCTACGTGGGGTTGCTCAAAGTTCAATAAGGTTGCACTTCACCAGAAACTTATCCAAATGTTTGTGCAGAAATAACATTACAAGAATCAAGTTTGATGCATGCTCGGTTATAAAATGATGAATTTTGTTGCAAAGACAATGTCAATCTAGTTAGATCTAGCAGTACCTATATGAGTTTCTTTCTACTAATATTTTTCTTCTGTTTTTGTATTTTCCGGTCATTCCCTTGTGCTTGATAGTCACGTTCTATTCGGGATTTTGACACCCATGCCACTTGCCTTGTCGGGAACTATGAGGTAATAATGCAGATCCTTCTCTCTCTCTCTCTCATGCAGAATCTAAAAACAAGGGCATTCGAGGAATTCCACAAACTAATGTATTCTGCATTTTCTTTGCTGTTTCAGCGCTTTAGTTTACTGAATTCTAGGTTGTTTTAATGTATTAGGAGTATATGTAGTTGTTTTTGGGTTTTAGGTTTAAAGGGCTGTTCCACAATTTCAGCATCTGACTGAAAAGATGGACAACCATAAGTCCCAGGAATACTATTGTGTCAACTGGCATAGAATCAGAATTAGGGTTTTTAGTTGAGGCGAGCATTAAGAGATGGAAGTCAATTTTGGCCGCTGCATTCGAGTTGCACCTCTTGCAAGTTGTCTTCCTGCAACTTGTTTTCTGCACTCTTGTCTGTTTTTTAGCTTTGTTTGTGTCAGCTTTCTTTAGCCATTAAGTTTGATTAATCACCAAACATTCTTAACCTTATAAGATCTTGTGTCCTACATATGTCGAACTTGTAATAGCATTAGGGGTAGTTGAAGACTTGAAGCTGAAAGACAATGAAGTATTGTTGAGTTTATGTTATTGTGCTTTCTTTTTGTTGAAGTCCTCACCTTGGGTGGTTTATCCCTTGGAACTCTAGGTGGAATTTCTAGAACTTGTACTCTTGTTGTTATCCTCATCCTGCCTTCTTACTTGTTCCTCCTAAAGCTCCTACTTCTGCTTTTTCCGTCTTCTGATCCGAAATTCTCTACTAATGTCTGAATTAGATATTATCTCTTCATGCTTCTTTCCAATGCTGCATCACTTACTCTCTCCTAATTTTTCTCGGTTACTTGTTAATTACTCTATCTTGTTTCGTCAAGACTGTAGATACATATTATAGGCATTGCAGTAGTGCTTCTTTTGTTGGGCGTGTGGCTGTACCATTACTCTGCATTGGTGCTTTGGATGATCCTGTTTGCACTACTGAAGCCATTCCATGGGATGAATGCAGGTGTCGTTAATCTTCTCATTGAACAGTTAATCCATTGGTACCCATGTTGTTTTCTTTTGTTCCCAACAGTTTTTGGATCTTCTCATGACAAACAGATTTGAGATACTTCTCTTTTTTACAGATCCAATAATAATGTCATCCTAGCTATGACAAAGCATGGAGGACATCTGGCCTTCTTCGAAGGAATAACTGGATCTTGCCTGTGGTACTTAGCCTCAATTCTCTGAAGTTTCCTCTTCATGCTGCCGCTGTTGCCTTTTTTCTTGGAAAACCAACTGCATATTGAACCTGCATAAATGTTAAGCACACAAATCAAAAAAAACATGAAGCAAAAATTAAGAAAAAATGTTGGAAATATGGAAGGGAGAGCACTAGCCTATGCATTATACACTTGATTGACCTCTTTACAAATGTGCACTCTGTGGGTAATTTAGTTGTTGTTCAATAAGATGTGATTTTTTTGTGCAAGCAAGATTTTATTGGCAAACGCTAAGGTAGAGGAGTGGCCATTTGCTTGTGCATGACATCAATGGATTCTGACTCCTGATTCATTGATATTGCAAGTTATCAACTGCTGATGCTTTGGTGTTTACATTTTTTCACTTTTCATTCATCTCAGGTGGGTGAGGGCTGTTAATGAGTTCCTTGTTATTCTGCATTCAAGTCCATTAATGCATAAAAGGAAGGTATATAAATCTTCTGTATTCCATAGAGTATTCCATAGCTATTTTAGATATTAGCTGGGTTGATATTGTGGTCGATGGTTTGGCTCTTGTTATTATAATGTCTGCTCTTTCTTGGCTGAAATTGCAATCTCAAGTTTGTCTATCTGTGCAGGACATAAAAACAGTAGAGAATCTCCTCTCCTCTTCTCTCCCTGAATCCGACTCATTTTATATGCATGAACGTTTTGCTGTTTCTACCCTTAAATCCCAACTCAATTCTGCTATTTTTGCAGGCACAAAGTCCTGTTAGTCATTCTGCTTTAGTGGAATCCTCAATTGATCAAGGACCATACCTTAGTGTAGCGGATGGTATGGTCACAGCAATGGGCACCGAGCCAACAACCGATGCTGTTAGTGAATCATCTGAAGGACTGAGAGCTCACAATCAGACTTCTGGAATCATTTTAGACACAGAGCAAAGTGAATCCACGCGAGAAGCAAACAATGAGCCTGATTCATCCATTGCTCACGCACCCAACAGAGATGCCGACTCTAAGGATGTCAAGTCTGAGGCTAACTCTAAGGATGTCAAGTCTGCACGTTCTGATATGGTCACCAAATGCTTAAGTCAGCTTTCTCAACAGAATAAGAGGTCAATGTGGCTACTTGCTTATATTGCCATCTTATCAACCTGGCCACTGATGGGCATTGCTTTTAAGTTTCTATTTAGAAAGAAGCTCAAGAAGTTCTTGCCTGCAAATGTACACAAATGACATTTTGTAATGCCACATTTGTATTTGTACACTGTATTCAATCATTTGAAATCTAAAATCTAATATATCATGTGATCTTAGTAATGGTAAACCAATTTCTTGGATAAATTTTTTAAGTTAAGGATTTCACTAAGGCAATTAGGCAGTGCAAACTGTTCTATGAAAGATAAGCTGATTTGGGATCAAGAGGAAAAACTTGAGAACAAAACTCAGATTTTCAGTAACTAAAGTCAATGGAGATGGTGATTTGTGGCCTACACTTTGTGAAGAACTAGTAGATATACACAGTGTAAAACGCTGTGGGTGTTGCCTAGAAAAGAGATATGTATTGAATATGCAAAATAATTGTAATTGCACTATAATTAAGTTTGAGTAAAAACATGTAAATCCCAAATTATATGTTAAGTAAAATCGGAAGTTGGTGTTGTTGTCAAATGTTGTAACCTTGGACTCAATGAATATGATTACTAACTAAATTCATTGTTAAACGGCCTCATGAATAATTTTGGGCCATAACATAATATGGTCAAATAATTTTTTGGGAACAGATCTTAACAATCGAAAGTAAATTTTAAAATATATAGTGGTATACAATTTAAAATGTAAGGGTACAACTTTTTAACACCCTACTTGCTAAAAATCACGACATCATAGGTACGATCATAAGTATCAACGCATTGTAGAATGAACACAAGCACATTTTCGTTTTGAAAATCATGGTCAAGTACAAAACGATTCCAATTTTCCGTTAAAGTATTTTTTTTCTAGCTTGATGTCATAACTTTTGGAGATCAGATCCACTGTCCAAAATTATCATGTCCTATTATGTATAATGTTCAAAACGACGTAGTTTAACTAAAATTAGGGACTAATAGCATAAATATCACTAAAATCACTTTCCAATTATTAGACCCTAACCAAGAAATAAGTAAATCCCATGACGTAGTTTTAATTTTGGACATGATAAGACATGATAATTTTGGAGAGAGAATCCCATCTCTAACTTTTGTCCCCTAAAACCAAAGTAATTTGAAGAACATCTTATCCCGGAAGCAATATCTCCATAAGAGGTGACAAATTGTGAAAAGCAAAGAAGTTATGTTAACCAAAAATAAATGTCAAATTTTCAATTACATAAAAACGATACTCACCTTTATAGATCTATTTAATGACGTAAATTTCACATAAAAACAATACTTCAAATCCATATCATAACCAAACAATAGACAAATTGAAGATGAAAATGATTTGCTGACCATTATGATAAGTTTCTTTGCCTAATCAAAATGGTTAAAAATTATTAAGTATGCATGAATAGTTACATTTTTTTTGAAAAATTATTAATTCGTACCATTTATAATCCTACTGTAATTTATAAGTATAGTCAACGAAGATGTCCATAGCATAAAATTTTGTATGTAACTGTTCGTGAGATGAACATGATCAAAATGTAATTTTTCACTACATCTTAAAAGAATCTGATTCTGCAGTGAAATGATATTATCAATACAATATTCATGACATTCTTGATGAAAATATTTGTTTTGTACCAATAATAACCACTCATTTTGACCATCGTAAATACAAATTTGTTGGTTGTCGATTAATCCAATTGCATCATATATTTTCAAAGTGATTTTCTATGGCAAACAAAAATAAATAATAAATAAATAATGTATCTTAACAATAAAAATGTAATATTAATATGGGTTAAAAGCACTTAACCCCCTCCAACTCATATATTAATTGTATTGTACCCCCTCAATGAAATAAATAGGCACTTTCCCCCTTCTAACAAATTCTATTAATAGCTTTAACAATTAATTACATATTTAAAGATATTTGGAAAATAATACTCATACATTAATTTCCCTATAATACTCTTTAATTTCTTTGATAATATTTATTTAATTTTTTTATTTATAAAAAAAGTGCTATAATTTTTTCTCATATTTTTTAAATATTTATGTATTATAGTTATGGAATTTCTATTTATAAAATTTCTAATAATTAATCATCTAAAATGTTGGTTTTATATATAATTCCTTCTTACAACTTATTTTCACTCATCAATCATTTGGCAAAAAGATAAATTTCTTCTTTTTATATTTGATATTTGATATTTGATATTTGATAATTGATAAATTTGTGTTTCTCTTTTTGATATATACTAGTCACGTTTTGTTTCTCTTTTTTTTTTTATAATAATATTCAAACCCTTTCTTAATGAAATACATTCTTATTGCTTTCTTGGTTTATTTAATATTAATAAAAATTTAATATTTAATGTCATTACAGTAAATATAAAAACAAGAAGTTCTTACATTAATTTAATGCCAAATTTATCAATTATCAAATATAAAAATAAGAAATTTATCTTTTTGCCAAATGATTGACGAGTGAAAAGAAATTGTAAGAATGAATTATGTATAAAATTAATATTTTATAATTAATTATTAGAAATTTTATAAATAGAAATTCCAATATCCATCATACAAAAATATTTAAAAATATGAGAAGAAGTAAAAAATAAAATAAAATAAATATTATAAAAGAAATTAGAGAGAATTATAGTGAAATTAATGTATAGGCATTTTTGTCCAAATATCTTTAAATATCTAATTAATTATTAAAGTCATTAAGAGAATTTGTTAGAATGTATAAAGTGCTTATTTATTTCTTTGAGGGGGTATAGTGTATCCAATGGATGAGTTGGAGAGGTTAAGTTCTTTTAACCCTATTAATATATTACATATTTAATTGTCTTCATGCATACAATTAGAAAATACCATGATTTTTCATTGGTTTTAAACTCCATTTTACCAAATTGCTTTTGCAAAGAACCATAGTAAAATAGATAGAGTTAGAGCAATATTCAAGAGAAAATAGGCAAAATATTTTTATTAATTATTCGATGCAAAACGTAAATAAATTTAAAATATTTGTTATTCAAAAATTTTCATTTAGTACTATTTGAAAGGAAACAAATTATCTTCCATAAAAGAAATTGAACACTTAGCAAACATTAACAAGAAAGAAATGAGATTAAATTGTAATGAAATAACTTTTGACATCATAATGTAATAAGGTAAAAATATGAATAACTTTTCACTAAAGTGCAAATGTGGCCTAAAAATAAAAAATGATATTTATTGTCATCACATTTTTTCATGAATTTTATTATAAATATATATTTAATATATTTTTTATTCAAAAATTTCTATTGAGTATTATTTGAAAGAAAATAAATTATTTTCAATAAAATAAATTCCAAAATTTTAAATTAAGTAAATTAACACTTAGCAAAAATTTGTTAGAGCTCTCATTTATTAAATGCAAAATCGGTTTAAATTTTTTTTATTTTTAATATTTAAAAATGCAAGGTTTAATAATTTATTTAATTTAGAGGTCGCATTTGCTCTTTATATGCAATATATATGAAATTTTAATTTTTTTGAAATTTAAAATTTGCATTTGTCAAATGCGTACTCTTAGAGATTACAGTTGACAAATCCGAACTCCATATTTTGGGAAACACATTTTAAAATAGCATAAAAATTAATTTTTTTTAAGAATTATCATATAATGGAAAACCTCTCCGTAATCGTAGGTATGTTGTCAAATGCGGTTTTTATAGGCTATGTAGTGGATTGATGGATACTTCCATTTTGGCGTGTCATGAATTTATTGAGATAAATTACTTCAATCAGTCCCTCAATCTGGGGTTCATTTCGCTTTTGTCTTTAGTTTTTAAAAAGTTTCATTTTCGTCTCTCATGTTGTATTTTAAGTTTTTAATGGTCTTTTGTTTACTTTTTATGTTATAAAAATTCAAATTTGATAACCATTTAACATGCAGATGTTTAATTCTATCAATTTGTATACACTTCTATTTGTCATATATGTGTTAAATATTTATTTAATTTAAATTTTAAATGAAAAAAATGGACAAAGGACAAATTTAAATCAAATTATAACATAAGAGACAAAAATGAAACTTTTTTAAAGATTAAGGACAAAAGTGAAATGTACTCCCAAGTTGAGAGACAATTTAAGTAATTTACCGTTTTTACTATTGTCATAAAGAAATTAGGTTTCTTAACAAATCAAATATTCATATAATTCATTTTGTAAAAATTTGGTCACATAATAGAATAAAGGGTTAGTAGTTGTTGGTTTAGTATTATATTCTCATATTAATTTTCTTGATTATCTGAAAAGTTCATTCCCTTTTATTGGACAGAATTTGATTGCAAGTGATGAGTTGGTTTTATACCAACTATTTTGTGCTACATTTCTGAGCTTTTGTCTTGTGTTTGATGCAAATGTGTGGTGATTTATGTTGTTTTATGCATATTTGTGGTTTGCTAGCTGATAATGTTTAAATGGTGCAAAGAGGGTTAAAATGATGGTGTAAGAAGTGATATGTGTCAAGGTTGAAAATGAAGGGACTGAAAGTGCCAATTCGGCCAAATTAGGGTTTTTGGGCAGTTTTGGTATATGAACTTCATGTGAGTGTATCTTTCTCAATTCTAGTCTGATTATTGAGATCTTGTATGTTCTGGAAAGCTCTTTGAATGTACTTCATTTCTTATGTTTTATCTTTTCTCTAATTCTGTGTGCAAGTAGGAGAATCGGGGGCTTGTTTCGGACTGCCTAATTAGGGTTTTTCTTGATCCTCCTTATTGCCACATTTTGGTATAGTGTCCATAACTTGAGCTGTAGACATTCAATTTTGATGATTCTTGAACCTGTGGAAAGCCAAGAAAATTTCTACAACTTTCATGTTTACTGCAAAGACCAAATCAGAGGCTAGGATACACAAATCTTGCATGGAATTCGGTTGTTTGTTCTGGCCTAGCACTCTTGCACACTAGCTTAGCACTTCGCCGCACACGCTCACACACTTCGCTGCATGCTAAGCTCACTTCGTCGCACAACTCACACACTTTGTCGCACACTTCGTCGCATACAGCACGCACTTCAGGCGCACACATCACGCACACCACTCGCACACTAGCAAGCACACACACCATGCGGCGAGCTCACTTCGCCGCATGTACTCTCGCACACTCACCATGCGGCGAGCTCACCTCGCCGTATACACCTCGCACACACTCTAGTACACTTTGCCGCATGAGCATGCGACGAGCTCATGCGATGAAGTCTCACTCACACACATGACTTGCACTTTTTGATTTTCACTTCTTGATTTTGCTATTGTTTGTATATGTTGGAAGTTATGATTCAGTGTGTTCCTTGCAAAATTTGTACTTTATGGAAGCTTATATTTTGCACTCCAATTGGTTTCATGTGTTATGTGGTTCATTGCAAGATTGACGAGTGGAATTGGTGTTTGTACGTTCATTAGTTTCACAATTCATTGGCATTCATCATTTCTTTACTCCATGTTTCATCATTTTCTTGCATTCTTCATGAATACATACACACCACATTTCACTTCTTATTTCCACTTCACTACACAAAATTCACAATCAACTAACAAATTCAGCTCACAACATTCTTCATACACTTCACTCGACATTCATACTCATTTTCATCATATCAAATTTTCGTTCCTCAACATCATTCAATCTTCATTATAACACTTTACAAAAACCACAACTTTCACTCACATTTTACACCCTTTCTTCACATTTGCACTTCATAACTTTCACTCTCACCTCACAGCCTTACTGTGTTCACTACACATTCACTTGCACACAAGGGGCGAGACCTCACCGCGAGGTCTCGCCCACGAAACTTTACACGGCGAGGTGGCGCGAGGTCTCGCCCACAAAACTTTACACGGCGAGGTCTCGCCGCGAGACCTCGCCCTTTGGAGCTTGGTTTCTTGGCAGAAAATTGGCTAAGTGTTGGAGTTCTGATTTTCAGGTTTCAGCAAGCGAACGAAGGCGTGAAGCTCCAAGGCACAAAGGCGTGGATGCTTAAAGGCTGGACTGCATGAAGACTTGCAGAGATGCTGAAGGTATGAGAGACCTAGGCTCAAAGGCGCTGGGTTGGTCTGATTCTTCAACCTAGAATTCTGAGAAATGAAGGCGCGATTCTCTTGGATCAAAGGCGCTGAAGCTGGGTGGAAGTTGCCACTCTGATTTTCTACACTTTGAGCTGATTTTCCACATTCTTTTGAGGGCAATCTTTTAATACTTTAGCTATTTTACGTTTTGCGCGTATTAGTTACATTTTGTATTCCTCTATATAGAGAGGATGTATCTATTATGATTACGACGAATATTCTAGATTTCATAACAGACTTTTGATTTTGGAGAGCGGGGAATTTTTCTCTGACTTTGATCTCGAGATTTACTTTCTCTCTCTACTTTCTCTCTCTAACAGTTTTAGTTCTATTTTCAATTCCGATCAAGGAATTGCTCCGATAATTGCAATTCTATTCTCAATCAAGGAAGATTTTACGGATTCTTTTTGAATTGGAAGCAATTGAAGCAGAGTATTTGGTAAATTCTTCCCAATTGATGAACATGACTTGTTTATTATTGTTTGTTGACGATCATGAACTGGAAATGGAACTTTGTGGCTAAATTCAATATGTTCTAGGGTTTTGATCCGGATGAAGTGTAATGAGACCATGCAATGCCTTGCAATTGATATAAATCATTAGGAATGAACTCATACTGGAAAATAATGCTTAAATCTTGTTAAAATTCACTCATTTGAGCTCTTGTTGATTGAATCATCCTTCGATTGTGGTCGCCATGCTAGGTTCGGGTTTAATTCTTCAATAGGAGTAATAATGCTTGAATTGAGAACATACAGTATGGTAAATGAGTCTTCTCATTTAAATTGCTTGATCATTAACCGAGATGCGGTCCTCATGCCGGTGGAAGTTCATTGAGATTTAGAACTAAGTGAGAAAAGAATTTCTGAGCTTCGTGAAGACAAATTGGAACTAGGTTAGGCCTCGCCAAAGGAAAACCTAGATTTTGCATGCGATAGTAGTGAATCTCGGGAGGTTGGGATTCTGCGAATTTAACTCTTCACTCTAGGCCTCGCCATGGGAAATTGTGGAGTCAGAGAGCATAGAAAATGAAGCGGTCACCATGCCAGTCTTAATCTAGGTTCTCAGGCAGTTTGATCTTCTTTTGGTCTTCCAGTGTGTCAATTGCATCGTATTTTAGTAGTTGATTTACATGATCATCCGGAGAGAAACCCTAGGACATCTTACTTAAAGTCTGATATCTCATTTCTGTGCTTCTATTTAGTTTGGAATTGTAGTGTTCTTTGTTGTTATTTTCATAAGATTAAGTCCTGTTCTGTCTTCCTGTTCTATCTTGGATCATTCTTTTATCTTCGCTTGACTGTTACTATTGTCCATTAATTCGTGAAAACTAAACTTGAGAAATTCTTGGAGCAAATTATTAACATTTTAGTAACCAAATCCTTCCCTGAGGATACGATCCCTACTTCCACTACTACAGTAGTTTCTAGGGTTAAATTGAAGAGTACGCGACATACCTGTCAATTTTTGGCACCGTTGCCGGGGAAGGCACGGTTTCTAGGATTTGATTTAGTGTTCCTTAAATTTCACTGTTTCATTTCGTGTTGTGTTGATTTGTTTTGTGCACTCTGTTCATTCTATTTTGGTCATTGTTGTTGTTGCTGTTTGTGATTTTTGTTCTTCGGTGTTGTTTACATTTGAAGTTTTGCTTTTGTGTTCTGTTTCATTCGGTTATACTTCACTCTTGGTGTTATTGTATGCCCAGGTTACGATCCTTTGGAGATCCTGAGTTTGGATTGGACCTGGAATTGGCTAAAACTCTGAGAGTTCAAGCCAAGCAAAGAGACATGGCTAATCCTGGAGTGAGAGCACCGCGTTTTGGTGATCATTATACTGTGAATTTTGACAATGGATTTGGACAGCAAGATATTGACGTTGAAAGCTACCACATCCCCACTCAGATTGTATCAATGATTACTCAAGGCCAATTTTTCCAAGGATTAGACAATGAAGACCCTAATGATCATCTGGATTGGTTTTTAGGCTTGTGTAGTACGTTCAAACTTCCAAGAGTGGAGAGAAGTGAAGTGCACAGAATCCTTTTTCCTCTTTCCTTGAGAGGTAAAGTAAAGCATTGGTTTAAGACCATTGGGGGAGCAGATGCAACAATTTCTTTTGAGGAACTTTAGAAGAAATTTTTGGCTAAATATTTTCCACCAGCTAAGCTTGAGAAGAGGAGAATGGATATCATGAATTTCCAACAGCAAGATAGTGAAACATTCAGAGAAGCATGGGAACGTTTTAATGACTTAATTCGTCAATGCCCCAATCATGACCTTGGAGAAATCAGAGAATTGAATACGTTCTTCAAAGGTCTCACACCTGAGTCGTCCATGATGGTAAAAGCTTGTGCCAATGGTGCATTAAAAGACAAGAGTGTGCCTGAGGTTCGTGAGTTATTCAACCAGATTGTTGAGGATGAGTATCTCTTCCCTGAGACCCGTAAACCTCACAGTAGAAGACAGAGGGGAGTGTTGGACCTTGATGAGGAGACATCATTGAGTGCAAAATTTGAAGCCCTTGCCAAGCAGGTGCAAACTTTGAAAGCTGTCCAGACCAAGGCCCCAGTTCTTTTTTGAGGTTTGTGTAAAGGTGAACACCACACTGACGAGTGTGCCATCACAACTGAGTCTTTTCAGTACGTGAATAATTACAACAACAAACCTCAGTATAGTGGAAACTACTCTGGGAGAAATCGACCTTACAATGGTGGACAAGGCAATTGGGGACAACAACAACAAAATCAAAGAGGGCAATATTATCAAGGAAATGACCAAAAAAGAGCAACAAATGCACCTCATGGTTTTGATCATCAAGCTAGTACCTCAGAGCAAAGAAAGCCATTGGTGGAAGATATGCTCCATCGTCTTATAGAAAGGATGGATAAAAATGAGGAGAGATTTGTTGCTTTGGAAACAACTGCAAGACATCATGATGCCACACTCAAGAATATTGAAATGCAGCTAGGACAATTAGCCAATGCAGTGCATCAAAGACCTAATGGATCACTTCCCAGTGATACGGTTCCAAATCCCAAGAACAAGGTGGCTTGTAATGCCATTACGTTGAGGAGTGGAAAGCAAGAGTAAAAAGCCACCACTTCTGGAGATGATGCTTGTGAAGTTGAGGATGAAGTGGTTGTGGATCTTGAGAAGGATTATGCAAAGGATACCATCACACTTGAAAAGGAAGCAGGAAGTGCAGTGGATAAGAATTGTGCACATGAGACCATTACACTTGGAAAAGATGAGGAAGTGTGAAACAAGAAAGGCAATGAAGAGAGTAATGTGACTAAAAAGGTTAGAGGACCACCAGTCCCTACAACTATCCAGAATTTGCTCCCAAGCCTCCATTCCCAGAAAGGAAGAAACCACCACCAAAAAAAGGACCACAGTTTGATCGCTTTGCGAAGGTGGTAAAGGAAGTTAATGTGAGTTTGCCTTTGCTGGATTTGGTGAGTACCGTGCCGAAGTATGCAAAATACCTCAAAGACCTAATATCCAATAAAGTGCAGATCCTTCAGCTTGAAGCTCCCATGGTGCTTGACGAGTGTAAGCAAGCTTCGGTGGTAAACAATCTTCCTCCCAAATTGAAGGACCCTGGTAGCTGCACTATATCTTGCCAGATTGGCACAAGATATTTCGAAAAGGCACTCTGTGATCTTGGAGCTGGAGTGAACTTGATGCCTCTTTCTATTGCTATTAACATGGGGTTGAGTGGGAGGATTCGACCTGCAGCTATGACCTTACAACTTGCGGATAGATCTCTGGTGAAGCCCACAGGTATTTTGGAGGATGTACTCATGAAGATAGACAAATTCACATTACCAGTTGATTTCATTGTGCTGGACATGGAAGAAGACCTTGAGGTGCCTCTTATTTTTGGAAGGCCATTCCTTGCTACGGGTGATGCTCTGATTGGAGTAAGAAGCAAAACGGTAACATTTCACATTAACAATGAGCAAGTTGTTTTTGATGTTAGCTATGCTACGAAACAATCCTTGCATGTGGAATCTTGTTGTGCAATTAAGGCTATAGCTTGGAACAAGAATGTTGTTAAGGAAGGTGCCAAACATGATTGCATTTGCATTGATGAGTTGAATGTCTGTGATGAAGAAATTGAACATGTAGAGTTAGATAAGGAAGATTGCATGATTTTATCTGAGATTGCAAACATAGTTGAATGTTGTTATTTGGATGTGTCAATCTTTGAAATGCCTTATGAAGTGTTGGTAGAACAGAATTTAGAAGAAGCATGTGTTAAGAATTTGGCAAATGGTACCAAGTGCCAGGTTATAGTTGATGATGTTGATAGTCATTTTCTGGATGCAACTTACCTTGATGACTTGATAAGTTGCATAGAGTTGCACCTTGAGGAGCATTGTGATTTGATGCATAAAGATCATGTTGAACTTGTAAATGAAAATGTCAAAACGATGATTGAAACTATTGTTGAGTCACCAACTCTTGAAACGGTAGTTGAATCTAGGGATCTTACTGGTGACTCAGGAGAAGTGCTAAATGAAATTCTCTTGTTAACTAATAATAATGATTCTTGTGTTGATAAGATAGTACAGACTCCAAAAATGTCCCATGTTAGTCTAGAAGAGGAAGATGTGCGAATTTTGAATGACATTGCTAACATGGTGAAAAATTGCTTTATTGGTTCATCCATTTTTAAACTTACTGATGGGATTGTTGAGACCATGGATACAAAATTCTTGGTTGAGTCTTGCAGGACTAAAATGGTAAGTCTGGTAGAAGAGGTAGGTGATGTACTTCTAATGATAGAAGAATTCCAGGAGATACCTCCAGAAGGGGAGCCTCAGTGGTTTAAAGTGAAATTCATAGAGGTTGTGCCCCATGTGTATGAGCTTGAACAACTCCTTGAAGATACTCCTCAAGTGCCTTACAGAAGGAAGAAGAGTGCTTATGAGATTTCTTCTTTATGGTATAGAGATGGTTATTCCGAATTTTGCAGGGATGGATACTCTGAATTGTGAAGGGAAGGGCTTGAGAAGGATAGTCTAGCTGGAGACTTACAAAACCCAGAACTACTTCTTTTCTCTTATCTTTAGTATAGCATTTTGGTAATCTTTATGTTTTCTTGAGTGAGTAATTTCTAATAAGCTTTGTTTCACTTTGTGTAGGAATTGTGTCTTCATGCGTAAGAGAAGGATGGACAAAGATACTCCACCAAGAAAACATTGGAATTCATGACATATCATAACCAGGGAGCTCCTAAACCTTTCTTTACTTTACATTGAGGACAATGTAAATTTTAAGTGTGGGGGAAGGAATGTTTGCTATGATTTGTGTCTTTTACTTTATATGCTACTTTTCTTGCATGAATGAAATATTTTTTGTGCTATATGATGCAAAGCATGCTATTTTCTAGTTTTGTTGTGTTAAATTTGAGTGTTTGCATATTATTTCCTGTTATATGTTGAATCTTTCATTGTTGTGCCAGTTTTACATTTTTTGTGGAAATTTTTAAATTTTTTGTGAATAAGTGATGTTAAGAACATAAGTTTTGTGTAGTTGATCTGTCGCAAAATGTGACTGTCCATGGAATGTGTGAAGTGTTGAATGTTGCTGTTTTGGTTGGTTAGCTCTTTTAAGTTTTAAGAGTGTGAGTGTGCTAATAAAGGGTAACGTGTGAAATGAAATGAAAAGAGGTGTGATGACAGTGAGGGCAATGGAATGTAGTAACACTTTGTACTATGCTCTGCTCCTTTGTTAAGCTATGTTAAAAATTTGAAGTTCATCCATCTTTACTTTCGTATTGCATGCGAAAATGGTTTTGTTTTCCTTGTTTCCAATCTTGATAAAATCAGTATATTTTGTTAATCTAGGTATCATGTTAAGGTAAGATAGATATGCCATGCAAAATATGTTCTTGGACATAGGAGGAACATGATTCAATTTGTTCTTGTTGTTATGCATTACTTCAGTTGTTTTGGATGCTCTAGCATACATAGTCCTTTAAAGACATCCAGGAACTCTTGGTCACACAAGAAAGGATATGGAGAAAAAGCCTTTGACAATTGGGAATGAAAAGCCAAAATACCCTTGGCAAGCAAAAATGGGAAAAAATAGCCACAAAACCCAGGCAGCTAAAGGGAAAAAGAAGCCAAAATACCCAGGCAAGCACACCAATGTGTGTAATAAGATAAAAGTGCCAAAGTGCAAGAGCAAATGAAATTTGAAATCAATTAAGAGTAGCACCAATGTGTGACCATTAATCTTGTGTGATTTTGAGTTTTAGCGTGTGGACATTGTGATTGTTTATGCAAAGAGAAGTTTTGGAACAGAAGAAATAATGCAAGCATAAAGAATGGATGAATTAGTATTCCTTAGCACACACTTGCACGCATGACATTTTGGTCTTTATTCATCGTGCCCTGGTTGATAACTTGTGCTGAAATTTGATAGATTGGGGTTAAGGACATGTTATGAGTTTGTTGCATGAAAAAGTTGTCTTGATGAACTCAAAGGAGAACAAGTTTGAAAGAGGAGTGGAGTCTAGTGGTAAGTGGTTGTGAAGTGTGAGTTTGCTTGAGGACAAGCAAAAGCTGAAGTGTGGGGGAATTTGATGAGTTGGTTTTATACCAACTATTTTGTGCTACATTTCTGAGCTTTTGTCTTGTGTTTGATGCAAATGTGTGGTGATTTATGTTGTTTTATGCATATTTGTGGTTTGCTAGCTGATAATGTTTAAATGGTGCAAAGAGGGTAAAAATGATGGTGAAAGAAGTGATATGTGTTGAGGTTGAAAATGAAGGGACTGAAAAGTGCCAATTCGGCCAAATTAGGGTTTTTGGGCAGTTTTGGTATATGAAATTCATGTGAGTGTACCTTTCTCAATTCTATTCCGATTAATGAGATCTTGGATGTTCTGGAAATCTCTTTGAATGTACTTCATTTCTTATGTTTTATCTTTTCTCTAATTCTGTGTGCAAGTAGGAGAATCGGGGGCTTGTTTCGGACTGCCTAATTAGGGTTTTTCTTGATCCTCCTTATTGCCACAGTTTGGTAGAGTGTTCATAACTTGAGCTGTGGATATTCAATTTTGATGATTCTTGAACCTGTGGAAAGCCAAGAGAAAGCTCTACAACTTTCATGCTTGCTTCAAAGACCAAATCAGAGGCTCGGATACACAAATCTTGCATGGAAGTTGGTTGTTTGTTCTGGCCTAGCACTCTTGCACACTAGCTTAGCACTTCGCCGCACACGCTCACACACTTCGCTGCATGCTAAGCTCACTTAGTCGCACAACTCACACACTTTGTTGCACACTTCGTCTCATATGGCACGCATTTCAGGCGCACACATCACGCACACCACTCGCACACTAGCACGCACACACACCATGCGGCGAGCTCACTTCGCCGCATGTACTCTCGCGCACTCACCATGCGGCGAGCTCACCTCTCCGCATACACCTCGCACACACTCTAGTACACTTCGGCGCATGAGCATGCGACGAGCTCATGCGACGAAGTCTCACTCACACACATGACTTGCACTTTTTGATTTTCACTTCTTGATTTTGCTATTATTTGTATATGTTGGAAGTTATGATTCAATGTGTTCCTTGCAAAATTTGTACTTTATGGAAGCTTATATTTTGCAATCCAATTGGTTTCATGTGTTATGTGGTTCATTGCAAGATTGAAGAGTGAAGTTGGTGTTTGTACGTTCATTAGTTTCACAATTCATTGGCATTCATCATTTCTTTACTCTATGTTTCATCATTTTCTTGCATTCTTCATGGCTTCATACACACCACATTTCACTTCTCATTTCCACATCACTACACAAAATTCACAATCAACTCACAAATTCAGCTCACAACATTCTTCATACACTTCACTCGACATTCATACTCATTTTCATCACATCAAATTTTCGTTCCTCAACATCATTCAATCTTCATTATAACACTTTACAAACTCCACAACTTTCACTCACATTTTACACCATTTCTTCACATTTGCACTTCATAACTTTCACCCTCACCTCATAGCCTTACTGTGTTCACTACACATTCACTTGCACACAATGGGGCGAGACCTTGCGACAACCACATAACACGGCGAGGTCTCGCCACAAGACCTCGCCCACAAAAACACAAAGGGCGAGACCTCGTCACGAGGTCTCGCCCACAAAACTTTACATGGCAAGGTCTCGCCGCGAGACCTCGCCCTTTGGAGCTTGGTTTCTTGGCAGAAAATTGGCTAAGTGTTGGAGTTCTGATTTTCAGGTTTCAACAAGCGAACGAAGGCGTGAAGCTCCAAGGCACGAAGGCGTGGATGCTTAAAGGCTGGACTGCATGAAGACTTGCAGAGATGCTGAAGGCGTGAGAGACCTAGGCTCAAAGGCGCTGGGTTGGTCTGATTCTTCAACCTGGAATTTTGAGAAGTGAAGTCGCGATTCTCTTGGCTCAAAGGCGCTGAAGCTGGGTGGAAGTTGCCACTCTGATTTTCTACACTTTGAGCTGATTTTCCACATTCTTTTGAGGGCAATCTTGTAATACTTTAGCTATTTTACATTTTGCGCATATTAGTTACATTTTGTATTCCTCTATATAGAGAGGATGTATCTATTATGATTACGACGAATATTATAGATTTCATAACAGACTTTTGATTTTGGAGAGCGGGGAATTTTTCTCTGACTTTGATCTCGAGATTTACTTTCTCTCTCTAACAGTTTTAGTTCCATTTTCAATTTCGATCGAGAAATTGCTCTGATAATTGCAATTCTATTCTCAATCAAGGAAGATTTTACAGATTCTTTTTGAATTGGAAGCAATTGAAGCAGAGTATTTGGTAAATTCTTCCCAATTGATGAACATGACTTGCTTATTATTGTTTGTTGACGATCGTGAAGTGGAAATGGAACTTTGTGGCTAAATTCAATATGTTCTAGGGTTTTGATCCGGATGAAGTGTAATAAGACCATGCAATGCCTTGCAATTGATATAAATCATTAGGAATGAACTCATACTGGAAAATAATGCTTAAATCTTGTTAAAATTCACTCATTTGAGCTCTTGTTGATTGAATCATCCTTCGATTGTGGTCGCCATGCTAGGTTGGGGTTTAATTCTTCAATAGGAGTAATAATGCTTGAATTGAGAACATACAGTATGGCAAATGAGTCTTCTCACTTAAATTGCTTGATCATGAACCGAGATGCGGTCGTCATGCCGGTAGAAGTTCATTGAGATTTAGAACTAAGTGAGAAGAGAATTTCCGAGCTTCGTGAAGACAAATTAGAACTAGGTTAGGCCTTGCCATAGGAAAACCTAGATTTTGCATGCGATAGTAGTGAATCTCGGGAGGTTGGGATTCTGCGAATTTAACTCTTCACTCTAGGCCTCGCCATGGGAAATTGTGGAGTCAGATAGAAAATGAAGCGGTCACCATGCCAATCATAATCTAGGTTATCAGGCAGTTTGATCTTCTTTTGGTCTTCCAGTGTGTCAATCGCATCGTATTTTAGTAGTTGATTTACATGATCATCCGGAGAGAAACCCTAGGACATCTTACTTAAAGTCTGATATCTCATTTCTGTGCTTCTATTTAGTTTGGAATTGTAGTGTTCTTTGTTGTTATTTTCGTAAGTTTGAGTCCTGTTCTGTCTTCCTGTTCTATCTTGGATCATTCTTTTATCTTCGCTTGAGTGTTACTATTGTCCATTAATTCGTGAAAACTAAACTTGAGAAATTCTTGGAGCAAATTATTAACATTTTAGTAACCAAATCCTTCCCTGAGGATACGATCCCTACTTCCACTACTACAGTAGTTTCTAGGGTTAAATTGAAGAGTACGCGACATACCTGTCAGCAAGGAATGTAAAATAAATGTTTGTCTCACTTATGGGAATAAGAAATCTCAAAGTATATGCATTTGTCAATGTTATACCGAGAAGCACATTGCAATGTGATTGAAATTTGGAATTGGGTTGTTTCTTAGGGTTTGTTTGGTTGGTAGGAAAGTAAAGTGTTTTAAGAATATGAGTTTTAGAACTTCGATTCTAAAAAAAATGAATATAACAACTTTTTTTCTCTTTTTGGATAGATTACAAAATATTAATAGAAAAGTTAACGTAAATTCATATTTTAGCGTTTGGTTTAAATTAATCAACCAAAGAATACAATGCATTTTTGGGTCAATTATAAAAAATATCTTTGTGATGTACACAATGTTATAAAACAAAATTATTTAATAATTATTCTTCCAAAATTTTCATTAATATGTAATAAACAATTATTATACATCAAGATACATAAAAATGCTTGTAAATTATAACTTTCTAAATAAGTATTACCATATTAATTTATATATTATAAAAATAATAAAAATAATTCAAAATGCTAATAAATGTCAGTCGTATATTTGACCTCTAAAGATTGTTGTTATTACATATAAATCACTATAATTTTATAAATTTTTGAAAATTAATATTGTCTATTTATTTAGATTTTTTACATCTTAAACATGAGTTATTTTCACAATGAAATTGTTTTTTTTAAAATTAATGTTGTTTGTTTATTTAGATTTTGTACGTTTTAAAATTGAGTTAGTTTTCCAATGAAAGCTTGACAAACAAATATGTAAAATTACAATTGATGAAAAATAAGTTTGTAGTTGAAATTCGATAAGCATGAGTTGTTTAATTAAAAATTCAATAAGAATGAATAATTGTGTTGCAGCAAAAAGATGGCATTGTATTAGATGTTTGAAGAGATATGGACTAACTTTCTGGAAAATGAATCAGAATAACATGTTAGAGCAAGACTTAACAATCCAAAAATTTTATACTGACTTTTCTTATATTTAGGATTCTTTTTACTTTTTCAAAAGTTTAAAAAACGGTTGAAACACTAAAATTTAAAAATTAGAAAAAATTACTTTCCAAGCCTAAATTCCTACCAACCAAATGAGCCTTTAGTGAATCTTGAATCTGAAATAGTTCGTTGTTATTGATTGTTGTAGTTAGTTTCAGTTTTTAATCCAAGTTAGTTTTGGATAATAAGTGAAAGCTGATCATTTTCCCACAACAGCTGGGATAAGCTATCTTGAAACAAAACATTTGTTTCACACACCACATATTTTACACATACTATACATATTTTCACACACTACTCATAGTACACATAGTACACATATTTCACACACTACATATTTTACACATAATACATATATTTTCACACACTACACATATTTTACACATACTACACATATTTTCACATACTACACATATTTTTACACACTACATATATTTTACATATAGTACACACATTTTTACACACTATACATATTTTACACATATTATACATATTTTAACACACTACACATATTTTACCCAATACACATTTTTTTGTTTCATTTTATTTTGTTTTGTAATTTAAACTACTTTTAGCATAAATGTCATTTATTTTATTTTTTTAATAATAAATTGGACTAAAAACACTTTTAGCATACTAGATGCTAGACATGTAGGAAAAGAAGGGGAATTGGATAAGGTTTTGTACATTCATTCTGCGGATGGCACATCTGGCGTTCATTTACATAAAGGTAGGATGGAAGAATTGAATCTGGATACTTCAGTGGTCTCTGAAGTTTTGTAGTCAGGTACTAAGGAATCCAAGAATTCCAAGGTGGTACAGTAGCAACGAACCTTGAGATCAAACAAAACTAATTCTAGAACTTCCACAAAGGTTAGTTTTAATGTTGGACTTTATGGTGTGCAATGTGCGAGGGATAGCGAATAAAGCAACAATAAGGCGCTTAAAACTGAATTGGACAATGTAAGAGCAAAACTGGGATTTGATCATGCAATTGCTAATGCGGAGGGCAAGTTGTGGGTATTTTTCTCTTAGTTTTTATCTTGTAATATTGTGAACCAGGAAGCACAAGTTTTAACAATACATATTATAGCTACACAAGTTAATGTTTCTTGTCTGATCTCCAGTTGTTCATGCTTTTAGTACTCCTTTGTTGAGACAAAGCTTATGGAACAATTTATTGACTTTTTTATAATAATGGGATGCTGAAAGATCAAGGTTAGATACGCGGTGTCCTAGTGGGTTGGAACACTAAGTGTGACACCGATAATAAAAGCAATAATTGACAATATTGAAATACGGAAAGTAAAGAGACAAGAGGTTGGTAATGCTGTTCGGCAATTGCCTATATCTGCGGGGTCATGCCCAGAAAAAAATAATCTACTAGGTTATCAAAGTTACAAGACACTCGGTCTAATACAAAGTAAGACTCCCTTTTATCTTTGTCGCCGCCTCTTTCAAACTTCCCAAGTGAATCTATTTTGCGAGCTCCCCTCGACTTGTGCGATTCTTCCCAGAATCTCTAAGAGACAAGATCCCCTTGTCAATGGTGACTCCTCCCGGAATTCGTGTTATGGCAAGATCCTATTGCCCACGATCAGAACTCCTCTCGAGTTCCTTGCAGTCTCCTCCCGAGACTGAGTTTCAACAAAGAATACAAGGAATGCACCTTCAATAATTTTGCATTAATATGCGAACAGCCAACACACTTGATCAAAGAATTCCAACCACAAAATGTGTTCACAGTCTTACAAAAATCAAAAGAATAAACAAAACTCCACACCTCAAGCCGTGTGGTCGGATAGATCATATAGAGCACACAAAATCTTTCTATGTTTATCTCCAAGATTGTTTCCAAATAAATCGCATAGAAAGATGGAAACCATGTGTCTTCCATGCTTATCTTTTCCAAAGATAAACCTCCAAATATAATTATCAAGAATACCAAGATAAGCACCAAATATACCAAGATAGCATTAATCTCCAAATCAATCTTCCTTGCATAGATTGATTTAATTGATTTCTGCAACCAATAGATCATTCCTTATTTGCCAAAAAATAAATGCCAACACATTAAAAATAATGCCAACTCATCTTCTCTCATCTTGCGCATTAACAATCTCCCCCTTTGGCATTTTTTGGTAAAATCTAAACTCCCCCTCTATGCTGAATCGAAAGTTCACTGTAAACTTCCCCTGAATAGGAACTTAGATAAGAAACATCACTGTACAAGATATTGTGCATGACACAGCAAAAGACACTTAGTTTCTAGCATACAATATTTTAGGGATTACAAAAATAAATATCCAAATATCCAAAATACTCCCCCTTTTTGCCACAAAAAGACAAAAGGGCATAAATCAACTATAAAAACATAATAAATTGTCTTAATTAATCACCATAAACAATAACATCAGAGCAATCAATCGGAATCCTCCGCATCATAGAGCACTAAGCCAACTGAGTCTGCTAGCAAATGAACACCAGCATCTGCTTCTAGAATACTTTTATCTTTACCAGCAACAAACCCACTAGATTGGGCACTGGAAGGATCCTAACTTTCAGTAACACCGGGAGTGACATTGGAAGTACCCTCACCAGAAGGAGCAGAAGGAACAGGAGTTCAAGTTACAATCATTTCCTCATCAGGATCAGAATCAGCAGTTTCTTTAACAATCTGATTTTCAGTCTCCATATCTGATTCTGCAAAAATAGAAGATAGGTTTTGAGAAATGCCTGTTGTAACACCCTGAGTGACATCAGGTGGAATACCTGAAGAGCTAGCACCATCATCAGCTGCAGGTTCAGCTTTAGCATCGAACTGCTTCTTCATTTCAGTAGCCTTAGTAGCAACATTTCTAGCTGTCTTTACAGCTACCAGATCATCAAGCAATGAAGAGACCTCCTTCCTTTTCTTTTCAATATCAGACTGTTGGATAATCAGAGATTTCAATTCATCCTCAGTACCTTAATGGTGCGCGACAGTAAGACTGAATTCCCAACCTCTTCTTTGTCTGAGTCATAAACATCCTCAGAGACATCCTCTATATCATTGACATGATCACCCTTCAGCAGCTTGTTACTAATTCTGATTTCTTTCTTGTCTGTCTCTAGAATCTCTCTTGCTCGAATCAGAGAATGTTGTAATGAGAGAATACCATAAATTAAACACAGAAAAGGATAAGCTATCCTTTCATTCTTGCAGTCTGCATACTTCACAATTTGGTCAAACAAAAATTATCCTACATCAAATTCAATAAAATTTCCAACCTTGAACAACAGAGTAGCCATGGACTTATTCACACCAATTCTACGTAAGGTAGGGAGCCAATTTCTCATTGCAATCTTATGCAGAATTGCATATTTAACAGATACTTGGGAAGCAGGAAAATCTTTTCCCCTAGGCCGTACTCGCCTGACATCCCTTATAATATCAATAATGATTTTACTGTAATCAGGGCTGAACTCCTTAACATTAGCCCAATGACTTCCTACATAGGTGTTTATGATATCCAGAAAAAATTCAAACAAATGACCCCTTACATACACATGTCCACCATCAGGATGCTTAAAATCCTTCACAGTAGGGTCCAAATTATAGTAGAATTCCTGAACGACTCTCCTAACATAAGGTTTTATTCCTTTAATTGTCCTTCCTAATCCCTGACTAACGAACTGATCCACAAGTTTTTGGCAGTCTTTAAAATTACCTTCATGAATATTCCTTTCACCCCAAATATTTCTTCTAGAAACTCTATTCCACAGACCAGTATTATATTCAGACTTGAAATCATCCAAATTAACAAAAAATCTGATGACTTACTTGAAGTGGCAAGAAAATTGCCATTTGACATCGATTTGGAGCGAGTGACTCGCTGATATTCAGAGGCAGGATTTTCTTTCTGTCGCTTTGCCTTGAGTAACTTTACAGGTTCTTGATCAGAGAGATCCTGATCATCATCATCAAAGGAAACATCGTTTCTGACATCTCCTTCTTCAGCCCAAGCATCATCCGAAGAATCTTCATCAACAATCTAAAACCTTTTTCTCTTAGGCTCTGTGGTAATCTTAGAGGCATCAGGTGCTTTAGGAGGTACAACACTTGTCTTGAATGGACAACCACTAGCTTGTCCAAATCTTATTCTCACTCCTGAAGGATCTATTGACTGGATTGGAGTGGCCATCTCAGCTTTTGAAGACAAACCAATCTCAGAACCTGAAGACTTCTCCAGTGAATGAGAGGAACTCCCATCTTTATTTGACGAAACTGGAGAGGCAGGGGTGACGACAATATGAACTCCATCATCTTCTACAATTTTTACCACCTTTCTAACCCGAGATGAAAACTTTGACTGAGACATCTCTGCAATTTGAGGTCACTTGACTCGATTGAACTTTCAAAAACTTCAATTATGTTCGAGATAGTAAAAGCGGCTGAGATGTGTCCAACACTTTGAGAAGAAGAAACTCAAGAGACAAAAAACCCTTGGAGTAGCTGAGAAAGAGATAATGACCGAGATAAGTGCAGTCAGATTTTGCGTGAAAGAGACTGGCTCTTCAATTCCTCAAATCAGCCGAGAATCCCCAAAAAGCCACTTGTCACTTGAGGAGCTGAAGATCAAAATCCACAAAAAGAAATCCACAACTACAAAGCCGCCTAAAAACATGAGGCGGGAAAACAGAAAAAAACAACTATTCTACTATTTTATGTCTTTTTTGTTTTTCATATTTTTTGTTTATTGCTGTAAATACATATACAGTAAAAAAACTTACAACACTGAAGAACCTCTTCACATGACACAAAGGCCTAATGCAGACCTTAGTTATTCAAATCTCGCTCCATCCAAAGTTTTGGTGAAAATATTAGCGATTTGTTTTTCTGTCACCATGTCTTCCAAAGTAATAGTTTTGTCTTCCACAAGAGATCTAATGAAATGATGTCGAATATCAATATGCTTTGTCCGAGAACGCTAAACTGGATTTTTGGAGATGTTGATAGCACTCATATTGTCATAGTAAAGTGTCATAACATCCTGTGTGACACCATAGTCTTTCAGCATTTGCTTCATCCAGAGAAGTTGTGTATAGCAACTACCTGTTGCAATATATTCTGCCTCGGCAGTAGACAGAGAAATAGAGTTTTGCTTCTTGCTGAACCATGACACCAAGTTGTTTTCCAATTAAAAGCATCCACCAGAAGTGCTTTTTAGATCATCAGAACTTCCAGCATAGTCAGCGTCACAATAACCAACTAAATTGGTGTTTGTATCAAATGAATACCAGATCCCATAGTCAGTTGTCCCGCTAATATACTTGAGAATTCACTTTACTAACACCAGGTATGACTCTCGAGAATTTGCTTGAAATTGAGCACATAAACCAACACTGTAGCAGATATCTGGGTGACTAACAGTTAGGTACAAAAGACTACCAATCATACTTCGGTATAGACTTGCATAAATAGGAATCCCTTTCTCATCTTTGGATATCTTCTCATGATTCCTAATCAGTGTTCGCCTTGAACGAGCAGTTTCCAACTCAAACTTCTTCAACAAATTCTTAGCATACTTGCTTTGAGAAATAAATGTCCCATCATTTCTTTGTTGAATCTGAAGTCCAAGAAAATAATTAAGCTCACAAACCATACTCATCTCAAATTCCTTAGTCATTTGAACGACAAAGTCATCCACCATCGCCTGTGACACTGAGCCAAACACTACGTCATCAACATATATTTGAGCAAGTAAAAACTGACCTTTAGCACGGTGAATGAAAAGGGTTTTTATCTACTCCTCCTCGCTCATATCCCTGTGTCAATAAATACTGCGTTAATCTTTCATACCACGCCCTATAGGCTTGTTTGAGCTCGTATAATGCCTTTTTAACTTGTAGACAAACTCGGGATGATGAGGATCTTCAAAACCCGTTGGTTGAGTAACATACACCTCTTCATTAAGAATACCATTAAGGAAATCACTTTTCACATCCAATTTTTTTTTAAAGATTATTTATTAAAGCATAACCAAAATATGACGAGGCCGGATATACCCGACACCCCATTACAACAAAAGAAAGCCATAAAAGAGGAGTACTACTCCCTTACAATTAAAAAGCATAGGCTCCTATACATGAATATTGAATCTAAAACTATGAGTGTGTGTGGAGTTAAGGGGTTCGAACAATTTGAGCACCATCCCGGCATATCAAATTCTAGAAACTCTTAAACCCTGTTATAGCTGCAGCCTTACAAATATATGCAAAATATTTACTTCCCATTTTCTACAAGGCAGCACCACCTATGAACCAAATAACAAAACCCAAAAGTAATTACAATCTTTACATCCGGACTACTTTCCAATCCACAAAAAGCAAAACCAGCAGTAGCAGCCAGCAGTCCGAAGTCATTCAACCCATTACCATTTCTTCCAGAAATCAGTTTAGGGACCGACTAAAGGGGATATTCGATTCTGAGACCAAAAGTACAGGCCTGCAAAAAATTGTGCAGCATTTCCCCTATATACACCCTACTTCCAAAATTAGGACAAAAAATGCCCCCCTCAAAACATAGCAAGCAGGCAGAAAACCGGCCAACAAACATTGTAAGTTCCTCAACACCCATAGTATCCATGCATGAGCAACATTTAAGCAATACCACAATAAAAATGAACCAGAAACATCATGTTGGCAATTCCATAAATCAGAGGCTGTCAGATAATTGCAGTTCAGTAACGAACACCTCCCAAAATAAGAGACAGAATTTCCAGTATTCCAGTAGTCACTAGCACAATTCAATCGATTCCAACAGCTAATATACTAGCTAATGACACACATTAAGATGATGAAGGAGCATCTAACTAACGACATGTAAGCCAAATGATGTAAACTCCAGTAATCAGGGGCCATCACACATCGCATAAAACTTACCTTTGTTACATGAACTTCCATTTTTTAGCTTCTGAGTAGCATATGAACGGATTACGCTCCCTCAGTTTCCTCCCCGACGCGAGACTGGCTTTGGGGCTTAGCAAGGCTTCCATGAACTTTGTTTGTCTGACTAGCTTCCGGCCTCTTTCTATTTTGTCTATGTACTCGTTCAGCTTATCTTGTGGGTCCTCCTCGAAGCTATTTTCCGTCCAATAGTCTTCCCCATCTTCATCCGATTCAAAGTCTGATGGAATGGCTTGGAGAGCTGCTAAGTCCGAGGTAGATCCTACCTTATGAAATTCCCCTTCTTCCCACCTAAGTATTGGTATGGCTTTTAGGATTGCTAAATCTGACCTGAGGTTCCTTTCTTGCGAGTTCGACGACTCACCTTCTTCCCAACTTATCGTGACATTGATGGCCTCCTAATTCAGCCTATTCACCAGGTTTGTATGTGAAGGGTCCTTCGGCATTGCCTCCAAGGACTGAGTCACATGTCCCTTTTTCGAGGATAAATTGATTGGAGACAAGGAGGCATCAGGTTTCCCTTCTTCCCCATTAATTAGTTCCAAGAGTTTTCCAAGATTGGCCAAAAATAGCCCAAGGCTATTTTCTCCATCCCTCCGAGGAGGCCCTGCCCTAACTACCATTGCTTGATCAAGCCTTTAACTGTCGCATAACTGTTCCTCCAAAGAACTGTCCTGATTCATTTCCCCTTCTTGATCAGTACTGACTGACTGAGGGTGCTGCAATGTCTTGTGAAGTTTTCCATTCGGAGCTGCATTTCCTAAGCTCAAGTCAGCCTCTTTTTCCATTGTAGGATTCTCTTGGGTAGGCATGACCAATATCTCAGCAACTTGCTGCTGATCAGAGTCGATGGCCACAGCAGCCTTCTGACTTTGAAAAGCCTGAACCTTTCCTGAATTCCTGCCTAGCTCTGCAGGATTCTTCTTCGAAACCCAAACTTGAGTAGATGGAGGCATTCCTTTTCCTTTTGATTTACAGGATGAAGTAGCATGTCCCAGATTAAAGCAAATACTGCAGTAATCTGGAAGATTCTCATAGTGAATGGGCTGCCACTTACCTGTTTCCTTTGTGCCAATCCACATTCTTTGGGGAAGCTTCTTTCTAGCATCAACCTCAATACACAGGCGTGCTTCGCTTGGACGCAGGACCTTGTCCATTGCTGCTGTGGCAAGATCAAGTTTGAGAGGAGTTCCCACTGCCGAGCCTAGGATAAAAAGGGTCTGTTTTGTACATAGATGAATCAAAAGATGCGGGAATCTAACCCATACAGATAGAATCGACGACTCCTTGTCCGGGCTAAAATTTGGAGTCCACCGGAATATCTTCGCTATAAAGCCTCCAAAGTTCGAAGATTTTTTCAGCCAAAGTCTATGGAAATCTGTTTGAAGCTGGAATTGAAAGATGATGTGGCGATAGTCAATCAATCATACATGACATTCTCCTTTGAAATCGGCAGCGAGGATGTGTTTGCGAATTGCCGCCATGGAAGGCCTACCCCGATCGAATTTGCCGATGAGAGCATGTCGGAACCTATAAGCTAAACACTGCTCTTCCTCTTCTGAGATGACGAATGCCGGTTCCCCATTGAGTGTCGACAGTCCTGTGACTGGAAGGGGCAGAAACGAAACATCAACATTTTTTGACCACTCAACAAATACCGCTTCCCGAAAGCTTTTTGGCTTAACTCGACCAGTTTGCTGTTGAGGAGGTTAAAAATTTCCCTGGGCAGCTTTAGGTGTTACTGTTCCCTTCCGCCTAAGAGGGGGAAAATCTGTATCCCCTAATACAAGTTCTGAGACCACCGGAATCCCAGCCTGCAGGGGGGAGAGTGAGTTGGATGCGTTTCCAAAGGAGGGTGGGGGTCCTGTTTAGACTGAGTTGCCATCGATTGTTGTTGTGACTTCCTAGGTCCGAGATTGTAGGGGAGGAGGAGCTGAGTCCTTCATATTCAAATGGGGGGAAGACCGTGATTGACTGAGGTTTCCTTCTGACGGTGGGGCATCAGATTTACTGTAATGGGTTCCTTCAAAGAGGGACTAGAAGGATCTCTTGGCTTCACAGTAGGTCTAACAATTGAGGGTTCTGGGTGGCCTGACGGCAGACATCCAGTCCAGGTCTTGGAGAAGAGCTGTCCAGCCATGGTGTGGAAGTGATGAGCATCAGGAGAAACTGACATCGACATTGAAAGGAAATGGTCGGCTCCGGCCAGAGAGGCCGAAGCCAAAAGGAGAAAGGATTGGATTCTAAGGGCGCGTGGTTCTGTGGTTAAAGTGTATGAGCAGACGGCTATTTGCGGTTTGATAGGGTTAGAGTTTGACGGTGGTTAGGGAGAAGGTAGTTGTTGCTTGACGGCTGTATTGAAGAGCAAGAGAGTTAGGGCTTTAGGCTATTTTCCTAGAGAGAAGGGAGAGCATCTCTCACTAAATTACCCTTTGGTCAAAAAAGCAACACACATGCAATTGCTAGCAATAGACGAATAGAGTCTAGACGAGCAACTGGTGAATGTCTCATCAAAGTCAACACCTTCAATTTGTGTGTGTCAATGGGCAACTAACCGAGCCTTGTTGTGAGTGATATTTCCATGTTCATCGCTCTTGTTCTTGTATATCCACTTTGTGCCAATGATATTCACATTAGGGGGGCACGGAACTAGATCCCAAACTTGATTCCGAGTGAATTGACCAAGTTCTTCTTGCATAGCACCAAGCCAATACTCATCTAGTAAAACTTCTTCCACATTCTTAGGCTCAATAAATGAAGTAAAGCAAGCCATTTGAATAATTTCTTTATAGTTCACTCTCGGCTTATCTCTTGTTTGAACACCATCATTCATATTTCCAATAACTTCATCAGCAGTATGATTATTATGAACACGAGTGGATAGTTGTCTTTTAGTCGAGATGACTTCGTCCATATTATCAATTATTGCTCCCTGATCAGTGACACCACTTGTAACACTGGTCGAAACATTGACTGGAACACTGGTGCTTACTTCATTTTGGGACTGTGTCACGTCTTCTTTAGAAACCTCATCTATTTCCAGTGAATCATCGACCTGAACATTCATAAATTTTATGACAGTTCGAATTCTTTTGTTGTAGACTCGATAAGCTCGACTGTTAAAAGCATACCCAAGAAAAATAGCTTCATCACTTTTGCGATCGAGCTTCCCCTTATGTTCCCTATCATTCAACCTCTCTATATCTCATAAGGCGTCATTTCAGTTCCTCCACAAAGATATACTCGATTGATAGTGTAACATGCTGTGTTCATAGCTTCTGCCTAGAATTTCTGTGGAATATTTCTTTCATGTAACATTACACGTGACATTTCTACTATAGTCCGATTCTTTTGCTCAACGAATCTGTTTTGCTGAGGAGTTTTAGGTGCAGAGAATTCATGAGTTATTCGATGCTGATGACAGAAATCTGAGAAATTCGAGTTTTCAAACCCTCTTCCATGGTCACTGCGAATCCGAACAATCTTTATAATGGTAACCCTTTTTCTCGCTGAAGACGAATACATAATGACTTGAAAGCAGTAAATGTGTCGGATTTTTCTCTAATAAATTCCACCCATGCATATTGTGAGAAATCATCAATAGTCATATATGCATACCGTTTTCCTCCAATACCCTCTACGGGCATAGGACCCATTAAATCTATATGAAATAGCTCAAGCACACGAGTTGTTCCTGGAGTCAGAGACTTAAGATGTGACACCTTTGTTTGTCTTCCAATCTGACAAGGCCCACGCATTATTTCTTCATCAAACTTCAGTATGGGAATCCCACAGACAGCTCCCTTAGAAACAATCTTCTGCAGCATTCTGATATTCACATGACCCAATTTTTGATACCATAAAATAGAATAATTCATGCTTGATCGAAGGCACGTAGATGAGGCAGAGATGAGATAACAATTGTCAGAAGATTTTACTCATTCCATGATGCACATGTTGTTTTGCTCAAGCACTTTGCACTTTCCCCGATTGAAGTTCACATTCAGATCTTGATCACACAAATGGCTAATGCTGATCAAATTAGCTTTTAGACCGTTTACCAGAAGAACATTATCTAACTTTGGTAACCATGACACATCTAGTGTACCTTTTTCAATAACACGAGCTGTGACACCATTTCCAAAAGTTACTTTTCCCATACTTCAAGACACAATATTCTTCAAAAACCTCTCGTCACCAGTCATATGTCTAGAACACCCACTGTCGAAGTACCACTCATCAGTTGTGGCAGCCTTTAGTGAAGTATATATGAAGTTGCACCTCAAATTGGGCTTTATTACCTAACTCTGTTGTGAATTTCTGCGAGAAGATAACTTTCTAGCAGTACCTTGTCTTAAATCAGTTACCTTTGCCTCTAGGAGCATGATGAGAATAATGCGGATTTGACTTTTTCATGTTCTTTGCAGTATTCACAGCAACTTGCTTCACTTTGAAATTATCCACTGGTAGTGACACAAAGCTTTCTCTTTTATACCCCAGCAACTTGCTTCACTTTTCATTTTATAAATCTCCAACTTGAGTATGAAGATGCTTATTTGCTTTAACAAGTTCAGTCCATTTATTATGAAGATTCTTGTATTCGACTAGGATATCTTCTTCAGTGACACAATCTTCATCTTCATCACTATATGCCAACATATTTCCAATGACACCTTGTGTACCATTCTTGACCCCACCATTGTCTGATTGTTCAGTCTTAGAAGTAAGAGCCACATGATTATTCTGAAATTCATCTTCTTTATCTGAATCATCTTCACTCCAGGTTGTGTTGAGAGAATTCTTCTTCTTTCTCAATGTATTTGCACAATCTGCTTGAAAATGCCCAAAACCATCACATTCTCTACACTGAATTCCTCTGTTCTTGAACGACTGATCATATGTGTGATTTTCTTCCCTGGATTTTTTATTGCTCGCCAATTCATTCTTTGAGTTGTTGACACTGGCCTTGACACCTTGATTATTTCTGCCAAATCTCTTCATAACTCTGCTAAGATTTTTAGATATTAAAGCAAGAGAGTCCTCAAGGTCATCTTCATCAGGATCAACTGACTTCTGCATCTCTACTTTTAAGGCCATCCCTTTAACTTTCTTTGTTTCCAAGGCTACTCCTAGATTCATCTCGAATGTTCTAAGAGATCCCATCAGTTCTTCTAGCTTCATCTGTGAAACATCTTTTGCTTCTTCAATGGTAGTAACTTTATAAGCAAATCGTTGAGGCAAAGATCGTAGGGTTTTCCTCACAAACTTTTCTTCAGAAAAACTTTGACCAAGAACAAATGCCTCATTGGCTATATCACAGAGTTTGGCATTGAATTCAGCAATACTTTCATCTTTATACATCCTTAAGCTCTCAAATCTTGTAGTTAGTATCTGCATCTTTGATAACTTCATAGCTGACGTCCCTTCATAAGTAGTTTGAATAATTTCCCATGCCTTCTTGGCTATCACACATGTAGAAATAAGTTTAAATTGAGCAGGATCAATATCGTTGAAAATTGCATTAAGAGCCTTTGAGTTACTATTTTCCAAGACATCTTCAGTAGCAGACCAACTTTCTTCTAGCTTTGGAGATTTGACACCAGCTGTGTCAGTAATCATTGGGGGGTCCTATCCTGTCAGAATTGATTTCCAAGCCTTCTCATCAATAGCTTTGATAAAGGCTCTTATTCTGGCCTTCCAATAAGCATAATTACTACCGTCCAGTAAAGGTGGACGCATTGTTGAACCTCCTTTCTTCATAGAGTCAATTGCACTAAAAACTAAGATCAAGTCCTGTGAATCCCGCCTAAGAAACAAAGACGACACTCTCTGATACTAATTGAAAGATTAAGGTTAGATACGCGGTGTTCTATGGGTTAAAACACTATGTGTGACACCGATAATAAAAGCAATAATGGACAACATTGAAATGCGAAAAGTAAAGAGACAGGAGGTTGGTAACGCAGTTTGGCAATTACCTACGTCTGGGGGGCCATGCCTAGATAAAAACAATCCACTAGGTTATCAAAGTTATAAGACACTCGGTCTAACACAAAGTAAGACTCTCTCTTATCTTTGTCTCCGCCTCTTCAAAACTTTCCAAGTGAATCTATTTTGCGAGCTCCCCTCGATTTGTACGATTCTTTCCAGAATCTCTAAGAGACAAGATCCCCTTGTCAATGGTGACTCCTCCCGAAATTCGTGTTATAGCAAGATCCTCTTGCTCATGATCAGAACTCCTTCCGAGTTCCTTGCAGCCTCCTCCCAAGACTGAGTTTCAACAAAGAATACAAGGAATGCACCTTCAATACTTTTGCATTAAGATGAAAATAGGCAACACACTTGATCAAAGAATTCCAACCACGAAGTGTGTTCAAAATCTTACAAAGACCGAAAGAATAAACAAAACTCCACACCTCAAAGCCATGTGGTTGGAAAGATCATATAGAGCACAAAAAATCTTTCTATGTTTATCTCTAAGATTGTTTCCAAATAAATCGCATAGAAAGATGGAAACCATGTGCCTGCCATGCTTATCTTTTCCAAAGATAAACCTCTAAAGATAATTACTAAGAATATCAAAATAAGCACCAAATATACCAAGATAGCATTAATCTCCAAATCAATCTTCCTTGCATAGATTGATTTAATTGATTTTTGCAACCAATAGATCTTTCCTTATTTGCCAAAAAATAAATGCCAACACATTAAAAAAATGCCAACTCATCTTCACTCATCTTGCGCATTAACAGACGCCATAGATAGTGGTTAGAGATTTTAATACCATTGTTGATGCTTTTGAGAAACTTGGTGGTTTACCATTTTCTAGGGAGGAAGCGGCAGATTTTACTACATTCATTATTGATGTAGGTTTGATGTATAGTGGTGTTAGTAGTTCAAATTTTACATGGTACAATAATTGAAGTCATAAACCAAGAGTATGAAAACGACTTGATCGGGCACTTATGAACCAGGAGTGGTGATAAGTTGGTAAATCCCCAACTTATTGGCCCTATTTTATCATGAATTCGCTCAAGTTTTCAAGCAATTATAGTTGTTAATGTTGACTTATGTGTTGCTTTAGGTGAAAGGGTACACATGAAGTTAAAAGAAGAAAAAAGAGTGAAAAGATCTAAAAAGGGACACAAATTCAGAAATGAAAGCAGTTGGCATAACTTTGCTGAAGCTGTGCTATGAAATATCAAATGACTAAAGCACAACGCAACTTCGAGCATGTCACACCAATCAGAGCTCTATAGGACCAAAGACAGCTCTCACGTGGCAATCACAAACCACACCATGAGGAGCAAATGAGTAAACAGTCAAAGGGTAACCACACGTAGCCCACGCCAGCAAGAAAGAAGTGAGAAAGGAACATTCCAACACTTGAATCAGGAATAAATATTGCTGGCATGGTTGAGGGCAAGTCACGCCATGGAGAGATATTGCCAGAAGAATTCATCAAAGACTCGCGTAGCATGAACTATCCTACGCGAGGCTTCTGCAGAGGCGTGGGGCAATGTAACGCTAGCTACGTGAACAGGAATTAGACCAAGAAGGATGAAGAAGGACCTCGCAAAGCTAAGGCTTGCCCATGCAAAGCACAAAATCAGCAACGAGAGGCAAACGTGGCATTGTCGAGCCTATGCCTTGTTCAGTGCAAGAGAAGAACCATCGCGTGGTTAGAGCTTGCCCATGCTGAACCACAGAGTCATTGAAGGAGGAAGTCACGTGGCGTATGGCAAGCTACGCTGTGTACATTGTGGCAAGATTTCCAAGGCATGACCTGAGCTAGCCTACGCGAGCTGACGTATTATTGTATTTGGTGTACTTTTTGTACATTTTACAACTTTTTACATTTGTGGTCCTTACTTTTTGTACATTTTACAACTTTTTACATTTTTAGTCCTTACTTTTTGTACATTTTACAACTTTTTACATTTCTGGTCCTCCCCCCACCTACTTTTTGGGCTCCAACATGTATTCTTAAGTTTGCTAGAGGTCAATTTACAATTTGTAGAACCAAAAAGTAGCTAAAAAAGTGGACTAATTTTATAAATAGTACAAGAACCATAGATTGAGCAACAAGACTTGGAGAGAGAACTTCTTCTTCTACAAGCAAGAACTACACTAGAGCTCTAAGGTTTTAAGAGCAATTTTGATAGAAAAAGCTGGACCGTTGAACGAAATTGTAGAAGAAGCTTTCATCTTTTACTAAAGGTGACATTATTCTTGTTAATTATGGATTTTATATCAATTTTCTATATGCTTATTTTGCTTGAAACTACTATGAGTGGCTAAACCTTGAAGGGTTGCCATGGGGATGACTAGTGGGTATAGTAAACCTTGATATTGTGATGAATCTTGTCTTGAGTATGTTAAAGAATGATTTTGCATGCTTAATTTTAATGGTCTCCCATAGTAATGCACATTTATAGACTATGTGAAGTCATGGATGAACTCATTGGTCTAATAGGGGATTCTAGCTAGAAGTATGATAAGGGGTTGATTAGGATCCAACTACCTAATTAGAAATTAAAGAACTAGAATGTCTTTGCATGGTTTCTTATTAAGGTTATGGGGCATGGCTCTAGGTCTTGAGTGATGATGCAAAATGAAAGGATATCTTAGTTTGGTCTCTTTGTAAGGCAATAGGCCCTCCTCCAAGCCGAAAGCACATAAGGAGAGTGAGACTCCTACCCAATTGGTTTAGTATTGACTTGAGAGCCAGGGGGTAGTTCTTAGTAAGCTATCCACTCTTTAGTCATGCCCATTGAGGGGTTGTTATAGGTCTTAGTAACTTATAGCCTCCAAAGGAAAACCGCTAGAATTTAGCACCCTAGGCAAGAAAGTAATCTAAGTATTGGTTTGAAGCCTACAAGTCACCCCATGGCTCCCCTGTTTTCTCTACGTGTGTTTATTTTGCATTTTGTTTTGTCATTTTCATTGCTAAAATACTAATTGTTTCACAACAGTTGAAGTTTTTTACTTTTCCAATTACATTTGTTTGCAACTTGACAACCAAAAAATCCCTCCCTGTGGGAATGATCCTTAAGCTATACTAGGGTGATAGTCTAAGATTATCAACTAGAGCACTTAAGGTTTAACTTGTTGATTAGACCACCAACCTCTTGAGGTATTGATTTGTGATTAATTGTGGTAATTGTGTGATTCTCTTAGAGGACAAATCTTAAGTTACACACATCGTGGGTTGGCTTTAAGATCTTGTAGACAAGTGGGAATCGATATTCACTACAAAGGTTGAACATCTGCGTTGAACTTGCTTAGATCATTGCCCATTGTTGATTTCTATGGAGGTAACCAGCAAAACATAGTGAAATATTTTAGCTTTTTGAGTTTTTGGTCTGGTCGTAGAGTTTTTTTGGGATAGTTCAAAATGCTTGGCAGGGTTATTCTGGATGAGAGAGATTTATGGTACAACTATTGAAACAATTGAACCTTACAAAGTATGCTTTAATACTCTGGAATAAAGTTGTTGTTGGGGACTTATCTTTGTCGATTCAAGAAGCGAAAAAGATGGTCCAGCTAAAGGAGCAACGGGCCCAATGGGATTCTTCAGCAGAGTCTTGGACACAAATTATAACGAGGGTCAGGCTCAGTTGAAGCTGAAATTGTTAGAAGAGGAAACTTTCTAGCGGTAGAAGGCACATTTGAAGTGGGATAATTATGGTGATCGAAACACTCATTTCTTCCACAATTATGTTAAGGGGGGACAAGCAAGGAATTTGATTTCTCGTACTAAAGATTCGAATGGAATTTGGCTGGAGCAACCGACTGACTTTGCGCACAAGGCAATTACGTATTTTAGGGAATTGTTTCATGAGCAACAACGGGTGGTTAATCTTGAAGGGTTACATATGATCCCTGAATTGCTTTCGGAGGACAAAAACTAGGCGTTGATTCGTTGGCCAACTAAAGAGGAAGTTATTAGTGTTGTAAAGAAGATTAATATGGATAGTGCACCAGGACCAAATGATTTCTCGAGTGGTTTTTTTGTTTCATCATGGGAAATAGTAGGGGGTGATGTGTTTTAGGCTGTTCTAAATTTTTTTAGTGGGGGTTATTTTCCACGAGCCTTTACAACTACATCATTAATTCTTATACCTAAAAAACAAAATGCTGAGAGTATAATGGATTTTTATCCAATTAGTTTATGCACTGTATTCAATAAGATTGTGATGAAATTATTAACTAATCGATCATCCAGGGTTTTGCCTCAACTTATCTCCATGTAACAAAGTGGTTTTGTGCGGGGACAAAAAATTGCGGATAATGTATAATTAGCTAAAGAGATGGTGCACTGAATAGGTGGCCACTGGCATAAACACAATGTCATTCTATAGTTAGATATGTCAAAGGCCTATGATCAAGTTTACTAGAATTTTTTGCTTCAAGTTTTACATAAGTTTAGGCTTGGAGAGGTATGGATAGACATGATGTAGCCTTGTATATCCAATTGTTGGTTCTTTGATATACCTAATGGTCAAACCCATGGTTTTTTCCTACCTATAGGGGTCTATGACAGGGCGACCTATTATCGTTGTTACTTTTCATTTTGGCAATAGAGGTCAAATCACGTGGTTTGAATGATTTAATTTATGCCCTCCAATATGCACCTTTTAAGACAATCAGAGGGTCCTGATGGTTACACATCTAGCTTACGCATATGATATTCTGATATTCGCCAGTGTTTGATGGCGTTCATTGGAATGTTGATAGCAATCCATCCAAGTTAATGTCTCAATCAAATAATCCATTGGTTAATCTTGATGGACCGATGATAAGGTCAAGAATCAAGAAGATGACAAAGTCTTTGCAAACTTTGTTGAGCATGTTTAGCACGCCATTGAGGATGAGAGTGAAGGCTTGGAGATGTCTTCAAGTAAATTTGGCGTCGGAGTACTTTGGAATGTTTCTTGCATCTCTATTGAAGATTTGTAAGGCATGGAGATGAAGAAATTTGTGGAAGATCAAAGTTCCCCACGTCGCGACATTCAGCCTCTCCACGTTACGACGTGCACTAATGTCGCGATGTCCAATATTCCCCATATCACGATGTCTAGCCTCTTTACGTCGCGACATGCACCGAAGTCGCAACACCTGACATTTCCCACGTCGAGACGTCACTCACTGGATGAACCAGGGAAAAATCATATTTTCTCCACGTCGCGACGTCCACCCATGTCGCTGCGTGCGACTCCCCACATTGCGACGCAGGGATTCTCCAAATTTTAATTTTTAGGGTTTTGTTTCATTTTAGGAAAGTTATAACAAAAAATTACTTTCCTTATTGTTTAATGTTTCATTTACAATTTTTAAGTAGAGTTTTCATTATTGTAGCCTATTTAAAGGTATATTCTTTATGGAATAAACAAATTTGACGAATTTTTGAAAGAAACCTCTTTTAGCTTTTGATTTGAGAAACCTTCATTATTGGGAATGAACCAATCTTGAATCAAGTAAACTTTTAAGCGTGACCTTAGGTAGTTTATCTTCCAGCTCTTAATTGAGAGCAAGCCAAGCTAATTTGCTTAACACCGAGATAACTTGGGTTAGGTTAATTATCTTGTATAACGTAACGGTTTGAATTAATATCCAAGTATTTACGTTCCATATCCGTTTGTTATTTTTGTGTTTTTGTTTTTTTTGGTTGCTGAATTTGTGCTAGATCGAAAATCATATACCCCGTGCAAGGATCACCTTACCACGTGCTATCAAAGTGGTATCTTTAATTCTTGTTTGTTTTTTTTCTTTCCTGTTCTTTGTTTCTTTTGTTGTTTCTTTCTTTCTTGTTCTTGAATTCTTGTTTGTTTTCTTTTCTTGAACTTTTGTGTCCAAGATTGATTCTTTGAATCAATTTTTATTTCTATTTTCGTAGGCTTACTTGTGATTTTGATATTATAAATTTTCTTAAATTTTGTCCTTGAATACTTGAGAATTTTTTGAATTGCATATTTAAAAAAATAACTGAAATCTTGTCTTTGTCAAAGTGCTACTTTTTAGTTGTTCTTAATTGTTTTGTTGAATAGCAATCTGTGATTTGAGATTGTTGTCTTGAAAAAAAACAGTCACCAAAGTGACCAAGTGAAAAGAAATTGCATGAAAAAAAAAACGTGACAAAAAAAGTAGCTCTTAGTTGTGAGATTTTGACTTCAACACTAAGTTAAGTAGCTTTGATTTTAGATTTTCTTACACTAAATCTTGTGCAATTCAATTCTAAAAGTGCTTATTTTATTAGTTCTCTATTGATTCAATTTATACCCTTTTTGTGTTATTAAATACTCTAGTTTCTCATCTATATTTGATCTTTGTTGTCTTATTGTTGAGCTTGTTAGTTGTTTTGCTCTTGAATTAAGGCTCAAGATAAACTATAGGATTGATAGCAAGTAGGGTTATATATTGATTGAGAAAACCTACCCCAAATAGAGAGTAGTGTATCTACTACCTAAAATGAGAAACCTTGAGGAGTAATATTTTATTATATTATTGTTTCTTGTGTTTTTCACTAACAGTGCAGGTACAATAACGGAAGAAAGCTCTAAGAACCAAGTGGACATGCAAACTCAAATTGCATCACTTGTAGACATGGTCAAAGATTTGTACATTCGAATGACAACTATGGAGCATAATCGATCCTAAACTGTACAACCTAGCTTCAAGGCATATTAATTTTAATGAGGAGGCTGACACTCCAAATCAGCCCAAACCTGCGAAGAAATTTGAAATTAAAATTCAAACCTTTGGTTGATTTTCCTACTTTTTAAGGAAAATTGGATCCTAAACTATTTTTAGAATGGATTGGAATTGTGGACTTAATGTTTGAGGGCGGTGGATTAGACGATGAGGAGAAGATATGTTTGGTTGGAATGTATCTTTAAAGTTATGCAACGATTTGGTGGAAACAATTGGTTCGAAATTGGAGAATGAATGACGAACCTCCTACTTGAACATGGCGTGAGATGAGATTGGTAATGAGAAAAAGATATGTACCTTCTCACTATCAAAAGGATCTTAAAAGGAAGTTGCAAACTTTGGTTCAAGAAAGCATGACAGTTAGGGAATACTACAAAGAAATGGAGTTATTGATGATCAAGGTCAATCTTGAGGAAGATGAAGAAATCATCATGGAAAGATTTGTTAGTGGTTTGAATCCATCTTTTGCACATAAGGTGGATTTACAGCATGTCATAGATATGGAAGAGACTCTTCACACGACTGTAAAGATTGAGAAATATATGAAGTTCAAGGGCTAAGCACCTTCTTCTAACCCAACATAGAAGAAGGATTTCAAACCTTTTACACCTAAGACTCCATTCAAGCCGAAGCCAACAGTTCCAGAGTCCGCTATCAAGGTCATAGGTAAATAACCTATGAAAACTCCAATGACAATGCCGAAATTTGTGCATCACCAACGGGATGTCTAATGTTTCAAATACAAAGAATTTGGACATTATCAGTCAGATTATCCCACAAAAAAGCTTATGTATGTTCTTGATAATGGTGATATCATTAGTGAGTATTCTAATAATGAAGAAATGGCAGGTCTTAAGGAAGATTCTGATGACATGATTTTAAGAATTTGAAAAGCTTACTTTGGTCTCAATGAGGATTCTTAATGGACAACCCTGAGTTAAAAATTTTGATTAACAACGTGAAGCTATCTTTCACAACTTGTGTAAGGTTCATGGCAAGGTATGCAGCATGATCATTGATAGTAGAAGTTGCACTAATGTTGCTAGTGTCCTTATTGTGAAGAAGTTGGGGTTATCCTGCATCAAACATCCCAAACCTTATCGATTACAATGTCTAAATCAATCTGGTGAGATTAGGGTTGACAAGCAAGTGAAGATTCCATTCTCTATTGGTAAGTATGAAGATGAACTTTTATTTGATGCGGTTCCAATACAGGCAGCTCACTTGTTGTTGGGAAAACCTTGGCAATATGATCGTGATGTTGTATATCATGCCAAGAAGAACTATTATAGTTTTGACTATAATGGTATGAAGATAAATTCTCAGGTCTTAAACAGTGTCAAGTGTCTGAAGACAAGCAGCAGTTGCCAAAGCATGTGCCGAAATGAGAGAAAATGAAGCAAAGAAAAATAAGAAGGTTGAGAAGAAAAGTAATGATGTACCTAGTTTAGGTCCAGTTAATAAAGAAAAGAAGCCTGCTATATTTTCTTCAAAGAAAGAGATTAGGACAACAATAGTAGATAGGCAACCATTGTACTTAACGATTCGAAAGAATATTTATATTGTTGATAGTGCTCACCTTAACGATTTGCCTAGTGTTGTTGTCTTTTTTGCAGGAATATGAAGACTTGTTTCCTAAGGAGTTACCTACTGGGTTACCACCTATTAGAGTCATTGAGCATCAAATTGATTTTGTGCCCAGAGCTTCTATTCCAAATAGGCCAGCCTATAGAACAAATCCCGAGAAAACCAAGGAAATACAAGGACAAGTGGATGAACTTCTTGCCATAGGTATTGCTTGTGAATTCCTTAGTCCTTGCTCTGTTCCTGTTATTTTGATCCCAAAGAAAGATGAATCTTGGAGAATGTGTGTAGATTGTAGAGCCATTAATAAGATTACCATTAAGTATAGGTATCCAATTCCTAGATTAGATGACATGCTTGATGAACTTTATGGTTCCACAATATTCACCAAGATAGATCTTAAAAGTGGATATTATCAAATTAGAATAAAAGTGGGAGATGAATGGAAAATAGCCTTTAAAATAAAGTATGGATTGTATGAATGGTTAGTCATGCCTTTTGGTCTAACTAATGCACCTAATACTTTTGTGAGGTTGATGAATCATGTATTTAGATCTTTCATTGGCAAATTTGTTGTAGTTTACTTTGATGATATTCTGATTTATAACAAATCACTAGATGAGCATGTTGTGCATCTTTGTAATGTGTTTGCTGTATTAAGAGAACATAAATTGTATGCAAACCTTAAAAAGTGTTCTTTTTGCATGGAATCTATTATTTTTTAGGGTATGTTGTTAGTTCTCAAGGAATATCTGTTAATGAGTCAACAGTTAAGGCTATACTTGATTGGCCAAAGTCTTCTTCTGCTAGTGATATTAGAAGTTTTCATTGTCTTGTAAGTTTATATAAGCATTTTGTGAAAGATTTTAGGTTTATTGCTGCACCTTTAAATGAACTTGTTAAGAAAAATGTCACTTTTGAAGGGAAAGAGTCACATGAAAAGGCTTTTAATACACTTAAAGAAAAATTGACTCATGCTCATGTGCTTGCATTACCTTATTTTAATAAAGATTTTGAGATAAAATGTGATGCCTCTGGGGTAGGTATTGGTGCTGTGTTAATGCAGGAATCAAAGCCCGTGGCTTACTTCAGTAAAAAGCTAAGTGGAGCAGCTTTGAAGTATGCAACTTATGACAATGAGTTTTATGCTTTGGTGAGATCTTTATAGGTACGGGAGCATTGCTTATGGCCAAAAGAGTTCATAATTCATTCAAATCATGAAAGGCTCAAATTGTTGAAGACTCAAGGTAAGTTGAATAAGAGGCATGCTAAATGGTTAGAGTTCATTGAATCCTTTCCATACGTGATTAAGTATAAAGCTGGAAAAGATAACATTGTAGCTGATGCATTGCCTAGGTAGTACTCTTTGCTTACTTTTATGCATGCTAAGTTACTTAGGTTTGACATGATTAAAGAGCTTTATGCTAGTGATTCTTATTTCAAACATGTTTATGATCTTTGTTTGCAAAAGTCGAATGGTGATTATTATGTGCAAGATGGTTATCTTTTTAAGAGAGACAAATTGTGCATTCCACTAAGTTACATTCGAGAATTACTTGTTAAAGAAACCCATGGTGGAGGGTTAATGGGGCATTTTGGAATACCTAAAATTTATGATGTCTTGCATGAACATTTTTATTGGCCTAACATGTAAAAAGATGTTAAAAGTGTTTGTGAAAAGTGCATTGTTTGTAGACAAGCAAAGCTAAAGGTATTGTCTCATGGTTTATATACTCATTTTCCAGTTCCTAGTCATTCCTGGGTAGATATTTCTATTGATTTTGTGATTGGATTACCTAGGTCTTGTACTGGTAAAGATAGCATATTTTTTTTTGTTGTTGATAGGTTTAGCAAAATGGCTCATTTCATTGCATGTGCTAAAACTAATGATGCAACTCATATTGCTTATTTGTTCTTTAAGGAAATTGTTCGTTTGCATGGAATTCCACAAAGTATTGTTAGTGATAGGGATGTTAAGTTCTTGTCTCATTTTTGGCGAACTTTATGGAATAAGTTAGGCACTAAGTTGTTGTTTTCTACTGTTGCACATCCACAAATTGATGGTCAAACTGAAGTAGTAACTCGCACTTTGTCTACTTTATTGCGTGCCATAATTCAAAAGAACTTTAAGAGCTGGGAAACTTGTTTGCCACATATTGAATTTGCATATAATTGTATTTTACATAGTTTGATTAATAGTTCCCTATTTGAAGTTGTTTATGAATTTAACCCTTTAACACTTCTTGACATTCTTCCTTTACCTACTAATGAGTTTGTTCATTTGGATGGTAAAAAGAAGGCTGAGTTTGTTAAATAGATTCATGAAAGGGTTTGAAATTCAATAGAAATGAGGAACGAACAATATGCAAAATAGGCGAATAAGGGTCGAGTTCGAGTGGTCTTTGAACCCGGGAATTGGGTTTGGATTCACTTAAGAAATGAGAGATTTCCTACTAAGTAGAAATCAAAGTTACATCTACATGGCGATGGTTCTTTTAGAGTTCTCAATAGGATTAATGGCAATTCTTATCGCATTGAATACCTAGTAAGTATGGCAATGTTTCTTCTTCTTTTAATGTTGCTGATTTATCTCTCTATGATGTAGGTGATTCGAGGACGAATCTTTTCGATGAGGGGGGGGGAATGATAACAATCCGTCCAAGTTAATGTCTCAATCAAATAATCCATTTGTTAATCTTGATGGACCGATAACGAGGTCAAGAACCAAGAAGATGACGACAGTTTTGCAAACTTTGTTAAGCATGTTTAGCACCACCATTGAGGATAAGAATGAAGGCATGGAGATGCCTTCAAGTAAAGTTGACGTCGGAGTACTTTGGAATGTTTCTTGCATCTCTATTGAAGGTTTGAATGGATGGAATCAAATTTGGATAAGAAGAAATTTGTGGAAGACCAAAGTTCCCCAAGTCGCGACGTGCACCGACGTTGTGACGTCCGACGTTCCTCACGTCGCGACGTCACTCATTGGATAAATGTGGAAAAAAATCATATTTTCTCCACTTCGCGATGTCTAACGCCCCTAAAAATTAAAATTTAGCGAATCCCCGACATCATGACGTGAGGAAAGTTATCACAAATAATTACTTTCCTTACTCTTTAATGTTTCCTTTATGATTTTTAAGTACGGTTTTCATTATTGTAGCCTATTTAAAGGCATCTTCTTCATGAAATAAAAAGATTTGACTAATTTTCGAGAGAAAGCACTTTTAGCTTTTGCTTTAAGAAACTTTCATTATTAGGAGTGAACCAATCTTGAATCCAGTAAACTTCTAAGCGTGACCTTAGGTAGTTTATCTTCCAGCTCTTAATTGAGAGCAAGCTAAGCTAATTTGCTTAACGCCGAGATTACTTGGGTTAGGTTAATTATCTAGTATAACATAAGGGTTTGGATAAATATCCAAGTATTTACGTTCTATATCCGTTTGTTGTTTTTGTGTTTTTGTTCTTGTTTGTTACTGAATTCGTGCTGGATCAAAAATCATATACCACATGCAAAGATTACCTTACCACGTGCCATCAAATGTATTATAAATGTGTTAGAAGAGTATCAACAACTTTTAGGGCAAATTGTTAATGCATCTAAATCACACTTCTTAGCACATCCGAAAGCACACTAGGGAATTCGAGCAATTGTAACCAGACTTATTGGCTTTCACGATAAGAGTTTCTCATTTATCTACTTAGGTTGTCCTATTTTTGTAGGGCAAAGGAGGTTTTCTTACTTTGAAAATATGTTGGGAAAATACAAAATTGAATCATGTCCTCTCGCAGGAAGCTGCTTACTTTTGGGGGTAAAATTATTTTCATAAGGAATGTCTTATCTTCAATGTTGATTCATCTAATGGTGGTTTTAAATCCTCCACCATGAGTGATACATAGGGTCACAACCTCTTTGCAAAGTTCTTATGGGAGGGAAGTTAGGATTGGAAGGCTACACGCTAGATTGCTTGGAGAAAATTATGTTATTCGGTAGAGAAGGTAGTGTGGGCATTAGAAGTATTAATGATGTGACCATTTCTTTTTCTTCTAAACTTTGGTGGGAGTTTAGATCAAGTAATTCATTGTGGGCAAAATTTTTAATGGCAAAATATTGTAGTTCAGAACATCCTATGCAAGTTTCGCAGGGGGCTCCGAGTTTCTTGGTGTGGTGTCAAATGCTGCATATACGTCATATAGTGGAAGACCATATCGGATGGAAATTAGGGGAGGGTAATGTGGATATGTTCTGGGACAATTGGTTGGGTTCTGGTGTACTTATGGACTGAGCAGAAGGGGATTCTCTACCGGTGAAATACTTTGTGGAGGAGGGGCCTGGAACATGGAGGTATGACAGTCCACTTTTCCGTAGGAGATTGTACAGTAGATTGTTTTATGCCTAGTCCCAAATGGAAGTCAAGGAGACTTAATGTTATGGATGCTTCAAATTGAAGGGAAGTTTTCAACACAATTTGCCTATGCTGTGATGTGAACTACGCAATTGGCACATTATTTGTTTAGAAAACTGTGGGATGTTTGGATCCCTTTAAAGATCTCTTTCTTTAGCATAAGGTTGTTGTTAGAACGATTAAATTTAAGTGAGTGGTTAATGAATATTAGGGTTGCTAGACCTTTTCCATGTAGTTGTTGTGGTGCTCTAGTTGAGGAAACATTAACATATGTTTTTGGGGAGGGGCTTCTTGCGGAGTCGATATAGGTATATTTTGATATTCCTTGCGGTAATAGGAAAAAATGAGCTGGATAGAAGGGCTGGTGGTTAGGGTGGTGGGAGAAGTAGGGTGCGGCTTTACTAGTGTATATGAGTCGTTTGATGCCAATGTTGATTTCTTGGCACTTGTGGAAAATGAGAAATCTGGCTCAATTTGAGGGTCAACTTTTGAGTTTCGATCTAGTGCATACAAGAATCATAACGTGTATATTTGCGTTACACAAAAGTTTCCTCATCATGGTTTTCATAGTTATGAGTGGCAGCATATGGCTCATATAGCCTCTACATGGTCCAAGCCCAGTCAAGTAAGCAATCTTGTTGGACTAAGCCAAAATAGTCGAATGTGAAACTAAAAATTGGGGGTTATCATCGGTATGATCCTTTGTTTAATGGTGGAGGTATGATTGTGAAAGATCGTGTAAGGTCTTTTGGTGTTGCAATGGCAATGGGTTTTACTAGGGTTTCAATGCTTGAGGTGTTGGCATGTTTGACACATGAAGGGCTGAGGTTTTGCATGGATAAAGGTTTGAAGATTAAGGTTGAACTCACTGATACTATGTTAGTAAGGATGATACAAGGGTTGGTGGATCCACCATGGCAGTTGCAATCGCATTTTCAGAAGATACCTCACTTTCATTATGTATAGTGTGTGCATCTAGTCTTCAAGGAAGCTAATACGCCAATAGAATTCTTAGCGGAGTTAGGCAAGGAAGCACTCAGCTAGTGGACCTTCCACCAAGGGTACGAGTGGTTATTCTTTAGATCAAAGAAATATGCCAACTTTTGGTTTTAGTACTTAGGTTAATTTTTTTCCACTTGATATTCTAAGGGGATAGTATCCCTTATTTACTACGTTTAGCATTTTTTTCACATTGTTTTATAAGGGGATAGTATCCCTTATTTACTGCTTTTATTGTGTACAGTAGTTGCTTTGGCCTTATGTTCGCCAAAACATCCTTAATTTTTTATTAATAAATTGGGGCTGGCATCCCCCACCCATAAAATGGTGGTTTGCCAACCAAAAAAAACAAAGCCTCAGCCTTTTGAAGAAAATAGTAAACAATTGATTGACAATAATTCAAAGAGAAAAATGTAATTTTGATCTCCAAATTTTAGGACTATATCACGTTTAGTCCCCAATGATCTCAACCTACCTAATTTGGTCCTTAATGTTTAAATTTTTTACCAATATAGGACAATTGATAGATTTTCTCCCTTAACTAACGGAAATAGTCCATGTTTGTTAATGGTCAAACCATTAAGGACCAAAACCGCTACAAGGTAAACCTTTAAGGACCAAAATTGTATTTTTCTCAATTATCGGTAATACAATGTAAGGAACAACTATTATCGAATCCATACACCTTTGCATCTAAAAGATCTAGTGTCTTAAATCTACTTGTTGTTTTGATGATTAACAAACATTCATGTAGACTAATGTTTTAATTGGCTTCCTTGAAGTTGTAGATGTGAAAAATGCAAATGGAAGATTGAAGAAGTTGAAGAAATAGAATCTAGGTAAATTAGGATGGATTCCTTAACCCCAAACCCTAGTTGTAGATTAGCTCATAAAATGTTTGAACCATTTAGAAGCTCAAGTAAAATGAATTTATAAAATAAAAGTTGAAAATGTAATATTTTTTTAAATTAAAGAGTTCATAAAATTTGTTTTAAACTTTTACAAAATGATTCAAAGATTGAAGAATCATAAATTTGACAAAAGTATTAATTCAAATGAATGGGAGTTTCGAACGTCCGAATCTATTTTTGAAAGATTTAAAAACCTTGTTTGAAAAGTACATTCGGAAGACCCCTATCCAATTCGGCCGTCCAAATTAGCGTTGACTAGTTAATTCAGAAGACCTCTCAGCTAATTCGAACGTCCAAATCTATATGATAGGATTTAATTGTGAGTAATAACTAATTTTCTAAAAAATGAGTATTTTGTCCATTTTGCTTCTCAAATCATTTCTGTAAATACTAAGGACATGCACTATGATAGATGGTTGATCTTTGAGTAAGAAAAACAAGTGTAAAAGTATTTTCCAAAAGATCAAAAGGCTTTTGATCTGTTCATCATTCAAAAAGAGGAAAACATTCAGTTTTAAATTGTTCTTCATCCTTAGTGTGCTAATCTTTCCTCCTTGTAAAACATTCTTTGAGACTCAATTATATTATCCACCTCTTAAGAGGGTTTTAAAAGTTGTAATCTCCAAACATTGGTAAGTTTGAAAGGTTTCTTCAAAAGGGAGAGTAAAACCAAGTCTTATAGCATTGGCTGCTAGTAAGATTGGTTCCACATTTTGAAGGTTTGTTTTAAATCTTACTTTTGGTGAAGAGATGCCTTTAGTAGATTTGTGAAATCCTAACTTTGAAGGTTTAGGTAGTGGATGCAGAGTGCTTCAAGGGGAGACTTAAACCACTATAAATCTCATGTTCATTCTTATTCTTTGATTTTATTTCAATTCCTTGATTTATATGCTTTATTGATTTTCATATTGATATTGTGATTATAGCTTGGTACATATTTGAGCTGAATTATTTTGAATTGAATTGTTTCATTGTGAATTGGATTTGGTGAATTGAATTGTTGTGCATTGTCTTTTGATTTATTAATTTCACACAATTGAATACAATATCCACACACACTCACCAAGTGTTTGATAAATTTCCTTAAAGAAGCAATTGCTTAGGTTAAAGGTTTAGTGATAGATTTTTAATTGCCCAACCTAATTCAACTCCTCATTCTTAGGTTGCAAATAGGGCCAACAACATTAATTTTAACCTCTTAATCTCTTCCTCCATTGCATTAAGTAATTTTTCTCAATAAAATTGGGATAATGACCTTCGATTTTTGACACATTTTTGGATTATGACAGATTAAAAAATTGACATGCTCCACTTTCTTCATAAATTTATGTGAAAGATTCAATTGATATATGAAAATTTTCTTACTAACCATATTGAAAATGTAAAAAACTTATTTTTGAGTTATTATCATTCCAACTTGTCACAAACTTTGCTCTTATACTACAAGTACAGTTGGTATTTGAATTCATAATGCAAAATAAAAGTAATTTTGAGTTCAGAGATACAATGTCAAATATTAAGGTTGAAAATTTTGGAACTTCTCTTCACAACTCTTAATGTGTGAACTTACAATTTGTTGATGAAAGAGATAAAAACCACGTATGTTAAATGATAGAGTATGATCGATATATATATATTTTATTTAAATTATTCAATTAATCATGATCAGCTTCCTATTATTTTTTTACACAAGTAGATTTTCATGCATTTTAAGTACAACTTAATGATGATCTTGCACAGGTAACCTAGTTTATTGTAATAGATGATATTTTCAATTAATTGTAGTGCCCATAATGAAAATAATTTTCATATTGTTTTGATTTTTAAAAACGACAATAGATTTTTAAAAATGATAGTTAAAATTGTGCATTTAGTCTCTAGAATTATTTCGATTTTTACTAAAAAAAAGAAACAAAATATAATTTTGGTCCCCCCAAAGTTTTAGTTGTGCCAGTTTTAGTCCCTAGTAGTTTAACCATTAACGAACATGGATTATTTCTATTAGTCAAGGGAGAAAATCCATCAATTATCCTATATTAGTTATAAATTAAAACATTGAGGACTAGATTATGTAGGTCAAAATCATTGAGGATAAAAAATGATACAACCCTAAAATTTAGGGATCAAAATTGCATTTTGATTTTCTTTTTTTTTCTTTATATAAAAAGGGAAGTTTATTTTCCTATATTTATTTATACCATTTTGTTTTGGTCTTATACATTAGGCGGAATTTATAGATATCTATTACGCAATTGTATCCTCTAAAACACTTTTATTATTATTATTTACTTTATATTCTTTCCCTCGTAATTGGTGATATAAAAAATAATCACTATCTACTACTGGAATAACATCTCAACGCCTTCAGCCCATTTATTTTCTATTTCAGAGTTTAAATGGCGTCCCGTTCCCCCAACTATGAGGATGACTCAAGTAAAATTCCTGACTCCACTGTTGTCGAAGTCGGCCATCGTTCATCGGCGGCCATTCATATTTCCGACAATATTAGAACTATCATTCCTTCTCATGAGGACACCAATGGTGCCCACGAGACCGGATACCCCTAAGGCATTAAGGGTAAGGGAAATAGAAAATCTCCAAAACCTCTTTTTGAAGTTATGTATTATATGTCCACCGTCATCCCTCTTCACTTCCCCTTCCTTAGGTCTAAGTATTTCATCCCAGACAAGTTTACTTTGATTGCTCTCGAAAAGTATGATTGTGTCATGTTAGCCCCCTTGGGGGGTCTACGTCAACCAATTAGTCGCTAGTCTTTATTTTCCCCTATTTTCATTTATGAAGTCGGTGGTCACCGAATACGGTGTTGGTTTTGGGAAATTAGTATTTGCGTATGTTCAAAGCCCTATGTGCTGTAGCCAAAATCCCCCCCACCATGTCCGCATTCAGGCGAGTTTTTACCCTTAAGATTTTGGAGGGCAAGTCGAGCTAGTTTTACCTAGCTCAACGGGGAAACTTTCCCTTAGTCGTTGACACTCCATCCTTCATAAAGGGGGTGGCAGGAACGATATTTCTTTATTTTCATCCTAAGCATTCCCCAGGTTTGGCATACCAAGGACACCTTTAATGATCCCGTGCCGATCTCTAAGGAGGCTCAGTAAAGGAAGAATGATTTAAAGAACCTCAGCATTTTCGTGTCAATGGCCTAAAACTTCTCCAAGCTCGAGCTGATACAGGCCGACATAAGCTCCGCCTCTCCAAGCTAACCTCAGAGTACATTCCATCATAACCGAACTCTCTTGTTGCACTTTTTGTTCTGTTTCCACTTATATTTACTGCTATTAATATATCTTCTGATTTTACAAATTTTGTGAAGTGTTTTACGCTCAAGACGAGAGTGAAATGGACTTTGTCGAGCTTGAAGAAATATCCTCCTCCGCTTCACCCGGCGATTCACACATCAGCACTAGATCGATCAAGGTCGTAGAGCCCTGTCGCTACTGCTTTTACGATCCCAACTTCTACTTCTGCAATCCCGATCTTGACTTCTACGCTAGTTCAGACCTCCCTCTCCTTACTGACTCGCGGGGAGGCTTTTGTGCCCGAGGACAACATGTCTAAAAGACGTCGGGTTATCAGTGAGAATGCGAGCTCGTCTCGTGAAAATATGATCTTTTTGCTTCCTCCTCCTCTTCGTTTGGCCCTCATTCTCAACGAATCCGATCACCAAGCAATCTTTAAGGAGGTTTTATTGGAGGAGCGTGCCAAGGTGGCCGAACTCAACACCAAGAAGTTGTACGAGCTCGGCTATAATTTTATGGCAGGAGTAAGTATTTTAGGACTTTGCTCTTGTTTATCGCGTTGTTTCCTATCTTTAACTTTGTTTTTTTAGATGCTTCCAGTTTTTGAAGGTGCATTGGAGCGGGTCAAGTTCCTCGCCCAGAGGGTTGCCACTCTCAATGCCGAACTGCCCTCCGTAAGGAGCGGGACGAGAGCAAGGCTGTGTGAGAAAAAGAGAAGAAAGCTCTCTTCGATGAGGCATCCCTCTTATCCTAAGCCCTCGGGTATTGAAGAAACGAGTTGAGAAACTCGAGATTCGATTGGCTCGTAACCAAGAGGAGGCAGTGGCCGAGTATCGTGCTTTCGAATCTTTTTTCGAGCAGAAGGTCTGAGCTATTAACAATTATCATAACTCAACTGACTTCAACAAGATGTTGAAAGACCTGATGGGTCCCGTAACCGATTACGGGTACAAATAGGGCTTGAAGTCGGCTAAGGCCATGTATGAAGACATTGATCTTTCTCCCCCTAAATAAGCTTCTGGATCAGTATGGGCTAACTTTCAAAAGGGCGGATGACTCCGAAGACGAAGAGGAGAGAGCGGAGAGAAAAACTGCCGAGAAGACCAAACCAAGCTCTTAGTAGCTTAGGATTTTTTGTAATTACTTTGCACTTTTGTTGGCATACACTGTCAATTCTTTCCGGTTTACCTTAATAAGCAAAGTTGGTAGATTCCGAACAAGTAAACTTGAATCGCACTGTTAACTCTTTTAAGTAAACTTAAATAAGCAAACTTTGCCAATTCCAAACAAACAAACTCGTAAGCAGAATGTATCATAAATTAAACTAGGTAATATGATCCTTACTCTACTATTCCCCCTATTCTTTGGAAATTCTGGACAAAAGAACAATTCATTGCCACAAATTAATAGCAAAATAATTTTACAAGCTTAACAAGTAGAGCCCATTCTACTAGTAGAATCATTTTAGATTAACTGCATTCCATAATCGGGGTAGTTCCCAACCTGGCATGTCCTTTAACCGATAACTTCCTGACCTTCTTACTTCAATGACCTGATATGGGATCCAACTTGGTGTTTCCTTTCTGTCAGCTGACCTCATTCTTCCTCAAGACTAGGCCTCCTGGTCGGAAGGCCCTTTTCTTGACCCTGAAGTTGCAATACCTTGAGATCTGCTACTTATATTTTGCTTGTTGAATTAGCGATAGCTCTTTTTTCTCCTCTGCTTTATCCAAGGTCAAACACATGCTTTCTTCATTTTGGCCCTGATCAGATTTGGCTACTCAGTAGGTCGGGATACCAATTTCAGCCGGGATAACAGCTTTTGCTCCAAAGCCAACGAATAGGGAGTTTCTCCTATGTCCGTCCTAGGGGTCATCCTATAAGCCCATAAGACTGTTGAGAGCTTGTAAGCCCATGACCCCTTGAATTTGTCGAGCCTTGCCTTAAATCCATTCAATAGGGTTCTGTTGGTGACTTCGAATTGACCATTGGCTTGTGGATGTCCCACGGATGTGTAGGACTGAGAGATTCCAAGGTCCTCGCACATCCTATGAAAGGATCCTTCGAACTGTTTGCTATTGTCTGTTACCACCGCTCTGAGTAAACTAAACTGACATATGATATTCTGCTAGAAGAACGTTTTCACCACTTCCTCAGTGATGTTCTTCAGCGGTTCTGTCTCCACCCACTTGGTGAAATAATATATGCCCACACAGATAAATTGGAATATCTTAACCGACTTCGAAAAAAAGTTCAAAGGAGGTCGAGCCCCTACAGCACGAACGGCTAGGAACTATTTAAAAGTATCATTTCTGTAGCTGGGGACCTTCAAATTGGAGCGTGAATTTGGCACTTCGGGCACTTTCTTACCATGGCTTCCAAGTCATTGAACATGGTCGGCCAATAATACCTTGACACTATTCCCCTCTTGTCTAGGCTTCGATGACCTACGTGAGCTCCGCAGCTATCATGATGTATATCCGACAGAATTACCAATACCTCTTCAGGATTCACGAATTTTAGTAGAGGCGTCAAATACAACTTTCGATACAATTATTGACGAGCTCATAACTGCATGGTTTTGGAAATATGGTCTTAACTTTCCATGGTGACTACTGCCAGTGCATACTTTTCTATTTTTGGGTATCGTACCTTGGCTCCTTGGAGTACCCGGCTGACATAGTACACCGATCTTTACTCTGAACCCTGCTCTCTTACCACAACGAGCTGATTGCCTCCGCTCCTACTTACACGTACAACATCATGGTTTCTCCTGCTGCTGGAGTAGACAGCTTGGGAAGTGAAGCCAAGTATTCCTTTAATTCCAAAACGGCCTATTCACAACTCGGGGTCCACTTGAACGGGCCCACCTTCTTAATACTTTAAATAATAGTATACTCCACTTCGCCGACTTAGAAAGGAAATGACTGAGAGCTGCAAAACACCCGAATAGATTCTTCACCTCTTTTATCGACCTCGGCGACTTCATTTCAAGAATCGCTTTGACTTTTTTGGGATTGACCTCTATACTCCGTTTCAAAATCATGTAGCTGAGAAATTTTCCCGACTTCACCCCGAAAGTGCATTTAGCCAGATTCATTCTCATTTCTACTGACTCAATGATCTCAAATGCTTCTCTTATGTCACTGACCAGATCTTATGACTTCTTTCTTTTATGAGCATGTCGTCAATGTACACTTCCATGTTCTGACTGATCTGGCGCTTAAATAGTCAGTTCACCAATGTCTGAAATATTACCCCAGTATTTTTCAGACCAAAGGGTATCGTCGTGTAGCAATATGTTCCTCAATCGGTGATGAACGACTTTTTCCCCGTCAACTCGGCTAAAAAAGATTTGATGGTACCCTTGGTATGCAGCCTGAAAGCACAACCAAATAAACCCCGAGGTAGAATCTACAAGAATATCAATCCTTAGGACTTGGTACAAATCCTTTTACATGCCTTGTTAATATCTGTAAAGTTAACACACATCCGCCAGTCACCCTGAGCCTTCTTGGCCAAGACGGGGTTGGCGAGCCAATCGGGGTAGTTTACCTCACACACTATCCTTACATTCAGCAACCTCTCGACCTTCCGATCGATTATTTTGCTTCAATCAGGAGCAAATGCCCTTTTCTTCTGCTTCACGGGCTTGTACCTAGGGTCCACCCCGAGCTTATACTCAATAACACTCCTTGGAATTCCTGGCATATCAGTAGCCGACCAAGAGAAGATTTCCTTGTATACTTTCAGTAGCTTTATAACCTCTTCCTTCAATTCTCCCTACAGTTTGTGACCTATCCTCACCGTTTGATCGGGGCGGTTATCGTTCAAAACTATCTCATGGATCTCCCCTTGTGGCTGCATTCCTTCCTTATTTTGTTTGGGGGCAAAAAGGTTCTTGGTGGTGAGAATGCTTTTTCGATCCGCCTCCTTTAAGGCAATGACGTAGCATATCCTTGCTTTCTTTTGATTCCCTTTTACCGTAACAATTCCGGCTGTGGTCGGGAACTTCATCATGTAGTGGATGTTTGAACATATTGCCTCAAAGGTATGTATCCCTGGCCTTCCTAATAGAATATTATATGTCGAGCTTCCCTTGACTATAAGAAAATCGAGGGTCTTGGTTTGGGTGGCCTCTTTTGACCCCATCATCACGAATAGTTTTATCCTCCCCTCTAGATGTACCACCGTACCATTGAAACTGTCAAGAGGGGTTCTTATTGGCTCTATGCTCTGTCTATCTAGTTTCAATGAGTCGAACACCACTTCATACATGATATTCGCAGAGCTTCCTTTGTCCACCAGAACTCTTTTTACAAAGAAATTAGAAATTATAATCTCTATCACCAAATGGTCATCACATCGCTCCCTAGGAAGAAGTCGTCATCAGAGAAAACAATTTGGGTCGTACTTGATTCCCACGATGTCTTCCTTTTTCCCGAAGACACTTCGGCCACCCATGCATACTTCTTTCTAGTGGAGTTCGAATCCCACCCAAGGGTCGTCCTACTATTATGTGGATCACCCCCACCACTGGTCCTCCTCCGAGGTTACCGTCTTTATCTTCTTCCAACCTCTTGTCGTACCCCTTTTTTTTGTTAGTTTAACCTCTTTTTGAGATGAGTCGCCCCTCCCTAGTATATTAGATGCGTTTTGGGGTATGGATTTACCCTAATATCACCCTTACAATTTGACATCTTTTGAACTTCAACCCCTTTACATGCTAATGGCCTAATGGGGAGAGGTTCAAAAGGTTAAGCAAAAGCCAAAAATGTGGAGGACTTCCTCCATTTACATCAAGCCCTAAAATTACAATCAATACAATAATTGGAAGAGTGGACCATATACAGTTTCTGTCCAATCTATCCTCTGATTTTAACATTCAAAAAAAATTCCAACATGGGACCAAAATACATAGTAATTAAATCCCTTTGTACAAAACTCCATAATAAGAGAGAGGGAATATTGCTCAACTGAAAAGTTTAATCTACACATTTTGAACTTGAAAGAAGCATCACATTTCATGGGAAAATGGCCTAACTCAGCAGCCAAGTGTCACGGGGCCATTACTCTCTCCCCAAAAGGCAGCCTATCAGGGTGTTCAGTGCCACCGCTTATAAAGCCCAAGACCCCCCTCTCCTATCCGATGTGGGATTCGTCACACTCTCCCTCCACCGAATCCAGCGTCGCCTTCGTCGCTGACTCGGGCCCACCCTACCTACCCCTACTAGGGTGCTTGGCATGGGATATCAGAGTCGGGTCTGGTTTGCTCTGATACCACTTTGTCACGGGGCCATTACTCTCTCCCCAAAAGGCAGCCTATCAGGGTGTGCAGCGCCACCGCTTATAAAGCCCAAGACCCCCGTTCTCCTATCCAATGTGGGATTCGTCACACAAGGCCCTCCAGCAGCAGTGACATAATCAGCAATGTGGAATGGTAGGAAAGTCTACCTTCTCCTTACCTCTTTCTGATTCTTTTAAGAGTTGGGAGTTGAGCTTTGTCCCTTTGTATTATCTTCCTAAAGGAATCATCCTTTGTAGCTTGGACTCCATTTTTTGCTAGCCAATCCGCAGCTCTGTTTTATGCAGCAGGCCAAAGGGACATTACACACTTTTTCTGTAGCTGTTCTAGCTTCCTCCCCTGATTGGCCACTGTTTAATGTATTTCAGCTTTCCCCTTGATAGCTTTGAGCAGTCCGGGGTGACTTGTTTCCAGAATTACATTGTTCCAGCCTTTTTTATAGCAGCATTCGAGTCCTTGAAAGGCCATGTCAAGCAATCCATTGATGGTCGCTATACCTGCAGGTTTGATCCAGTCGTATTGTGCATATAATATTCTCAGAATCTCACCTTTGGGCTTTCTGATTATTCCAACTGCAACTAGCAAGTTATCATCACTTTTATGAGCAACATTAATTTTAACCTATGCAACTTTAGGTTTCTTCCAGTGGAGTATCTGAATCTGAACTTGAGTTCTATAGTTGTTGACTGGGTCCCAAAAACACCCCCATTTGGTGGAGTCCCATTGCAGCTGGGGGAACTTTCTCTGGAGAATACTTGAAGCCAGAGCAAGAATTTGTTGGACTATCTGCAGGTTGTTCGCAGTACAACCTTCAAACACAGCCTTGTTCCTAGTCTTCCAAATTTTCCAGCAAATGATGGAGGGAAGGAGTCGTAGCAGTAATTTGTGAGCTTCATTTTTTAGAGGAGTCTGCCACTAGTTCCTGCATACCATTCTGACTGAATTCAAAGTATATGGCACTCCCATTTCTGCAGCTAATGTTCTCCACACCTGTCTTACAGTTGTACAGCTTGCAAAGGTATGGTTAATTTCCTCTTCATTATTAAAGCAAAAATAACACATAGAAGAGCCAGTAAAACATAACCTGTGTAGTGTGTCTCCGAGGGCAATTCTCCTTGCAAGTATACAGTGCATGAAAAAGGATATTTTTAATGGAATATTGGAACACCAGATTTCATTGTAGATGTTATTAGTACCCCTTCGTTGTTTGATTTGCTGAAAAGCAGATGACATTGTAAAGATACCATTTCCGTTTAAGCTCCATTTCAGTTCATCTCTACCTCTGATAAGGGGGGCAAGCATTGAGAGTATTTTAGCCTGTATGTCACCAGGGAGTTCAAAAAATGCAGCCAAATTCCATTCTCCATCCTTGATCAATTCATTAAGCCTCTGATTTTCAGTGTTAGTGTGTTGCTTGTCTAGAGGGCCACTTCCCATCTAGTTATCGAACCAAAAGTCGCACTGCCCATCTCCCACTTTGATCATTATGAATTTCTCAGCAATGGCGGCAAACTTCAACATGCTCCTCCAAGTGTGAGAATCCCTCCTATAAGGAGCAATCTGAATGGATGATAGGGGCTGCAGTACTTTTGATGCATGAATTCTGCCCACAGTGTCTCCTAATTTCTAAATCTCCACCATAAAACTTTGAGCAGCTACAGTATCTTCTAGAGTTCTGATTCCTGCACCCCCTTCACTAGTAGGAAAGCATAAATCTTTCCATTTTATCCAATGATAAGAGTTTTCCTTCCCTCTCTGCCACAAAAATCTAGAGAAGATTGCTTCCAATTGATCCAGGACCCCTTTGGAGGGGCTAAGAGCCATAGTGGAATATATAGGAATGGCAGTCAATACGCTTTTGATTAAGGTGAGTTTTCCACCTTTAGACAGAAAATTCACATTCCAAGCCCCCAGCTTATTTCTGACCTTCTTAATCAGTCCTTCATAATGCGATGCTTTGATCTTACCATAATGTAATGGAATCCCAAAGTAAGATATTGGCCATTATCTTTTCTGAAATTTTGTGGTTTTTGCTATCATTAGCCTCTTCTGGCTAGACAGTTTGTGATGGCTTAGGAAGCAGCTCTTACTCTTATTTATTTTTTGCCCTGAGATTTCTTGATAATGCTCCAGATCCTGCATAAGCTGAGATAAAGTATGACTATGTGCAGCAGAAAAAATTATAATATCATCGGCATAGGCTAAGTGTGATATCTTTGTTCAATTCCTAGGAACATAGAAACTTGGAACAACATCTATAGAAGCATTTAGTATTCTAGACAAGTAGTCTGACCCAATAATAAATAGCAAAGGTGAGAGGGGGTCTCCTTGTCTTAAACCTCTAGTCATCCGAAACCAGCCTTGTGGAGACCCATTTATAAGAACTGACAACCACACATTGGAGATCAATCTCCAAATGGTGTCTAACAGTCTTTCCCCAAAACCCATCCTCCTCATTACTTGAATGAGGTATGGCCAATGGACTCTATCGTAGGCTTTCTCCATATCTAGTTTTAACGCAATATTACCATTTTTGGATTTACTAGACATAGAGGTCATCAACTCACTTGCCAACAAGTAGTTGTCTAATATTTGCCTACCTTTTACGAAGCCACTTTAGTTGTTACAAATTATAGTGGGAAGAAGTGTTACAATCCTACTGCTATTAATTTGGAAAGCATCTTATTCACAAAATTACAGAGGATTATTGGCCTAAACTGATTGAGGAATGAGGGGTTGGGAATTTTAGGAATTAAGACTATGGAAGTGGCAGACATGGCTTGGGGGATATTTTCCCCATTAAGAAAGCTCAGAACTACCAAAAGCAAATCCTCTTTTAACGATATCCCAGGTACACCTAAAGAAGTGTCCATTAAATCCATCGGGGTCTGGTGCACTATTTTCTCCTAATGAGAAGACCATTTCCTTTAGTTCTTCCATTGAAGGATCCCGCATAAGATCGTCATTCATATCCCCATTAATAAATACAGGAATGATATCTGATCTAATCTCTCCTGAAGTCTGTGTTACAGAGTACAGTTTGGTAAAGTAGATCACTGCCTCTACCCCTATTTCCTGATTCCCTCCCGCCCAACTTCCATCCTCCCTTCTAATCCTATGGATGGAGTTCCTAAGATGTCTTTGCTTCACATAGGCATGAAAGAATATAGTATTTCTGTCACCCACTTCTATCCATTTCATGTTGGCTTTCTGAGCCCAATACTTTTCTTCCCTAATTATAGTCAATTTCAGCTTGGCTGCAGCTAAGTTCATAACCTCTCTAGGGAGAGGAGTGATTTCATCCTCAGCCTCAAGTTTCTCCATTTCCAATTCAGCACTTCTAACGGCAGACACAACACTACCAAAGACCTCCTTGTTCCAGATTTTCAAGGCTTCTTTTGTTGCCTTAATCCTTTCCACTAACTTTCTAATTTGAGGGCCAGAGATAGGCCTATTCCAAGTTGTTGTCACCACCTCCAAGAATGAGGGATGATCAGTCCAAAAATTCTGAAAATTAAAGCATTTAGGGCCCGTTGATTTATGATCTTCAGCTTGAACAATAATCAGGGAATGGTCTGAGGGGGATCTAATTGCATGCTGAACACTCAGCTGAATGGAGGAATTCAGGAGAGGAGAATTTATAAGGGCCATATCCAGTTTTTTCCAAACCCTCGCAGCACCTTTGCGATTATTGCACCAAGTAAAAAGGGATCCTATGGCATGAGGTTCTATAAGGCTCTCTTTATCTATAAATTCTGATAGTTCACTTATTTCACTCTCCGTGCATCTTGTCTCCCCTTTCTTTTCTGTCTTGTTAGCAATACAGTTCCAGTCCCCCCACAACATCCATGGAGAGCTAGGTGAGGATAATTTGGATAATTCTTCCCATAGTACCACTCTTTCTCTCGCTGTGTTCTTGGCATAAACAGTAGAGACCATGACATGAGTTTCAATAGCAGGATGAGAGACCCTACAGGTTATATGTTGACTAGAAATTTCTATTACACTACTGACAAATGGCTGAGAGACCAAGATCCAAATTTTCCCACCCTCTTCCTAGTTAGTTATACCCATATCAAAGTTTAATCTCCGTCTTACAGTTTCCAAATATGTAGGACTAGCAAAAGGTTCTGCTAATGCTAAAAAGTTCACCTGATATTTCCTGATCAATTTTTTGAGTCTTTGCATTTTTCCTTTAGCAATTATTCCCCTGATATTCCAAAAGATTGTACTAATCATTTCCCTGATATTCCCCTTATTCGAAAGTCTGCAAGCTCAGCGGCTTGAAGTGTCGAGGCATATCCGTCACTAGAATGACTTCGACAAAGGGGACCTTTGTTTGTCCGAGGTAGGGTATCGTATCTCGTCCAAACATCTAGTTATCTTGTCTAGGCGACACTTTACCTCATTTGGTCCGGGCCACTAACTGCCTGGTTCATCTTTTGTGAGGGTGACGAACTGCCCCCTTCAATCTTCATTTCTGCTCTGCATGGACCCATCACCGCTGCTCTGTCTTACGTCAGAGTCATCTTCTCGGTAATGCCTCTGTCTGGTGCGTCAATCTTCGTTATCATAATGATCATCAGGGTTTATGCGCGGTTCATTCAAATGCCACACCATATGTGCCAACTCTCCCATTCTAAGCATCATCTCGTCCCATCTGCCCTTCCAACTTTCTTGCTCCTCCTCTTAGGACGGTCATAACTGTGACGTCGCCTCATGATCACCTTTTGGAGCGTTAGAACCTGTCCTAGAGTGTTGCGGCATAGCTAACGGTCGGATCTGATTTTAAATTCGGGCCCCACGGTGGGCGCCAATTGATGAGTCTGGATGTGAGGCCAAACTCATCTTCGCTTACCGACCTGCTAGTGCTCGACCTCCCAACCAGGCTATAACTGCGAGACCAAACGTAAATCTATTATTAACTTCCATGGGATATTTTTCGGGGAAGTTCCAATTTTTAAATGAGAGGGGATTCAAGTATATGAGGGTGGTAATCTCCTCCATCCCCTTCCTTGTGGAATAAGGCTTATATTTATAGTGATGGTAGAACCTCAAACCTTTTGGTCACTGCTCGGGAATAGTGAAATGGCATGGGCTGCTTGGCGCCGCTCGCCGAAATCGTCACCTCGTCGTGCTTTTCCTTTTTGCCGATCCTGTCACATCGCCGCTCATCCAATGCTACTGTCAGAATGAATCCACATGTCCCTTTTCGATTCATCCGTAACTCCTGTCAGATTATATACTCATCAATGTCTATTCATTTTTTTTGACGCCATGATTTTTGCCATATCGAAGCTTGTTGTCCTTCCTAATGCCTGACAATAGTACTTAAACAAGAGAAAAGAATGGAAGGTTCTGTAAAACAACCTCATATTTTCCTTATTATTCATATAAATTGGCTTTACTGTGGTTTGCTTCAGGTTGGTGTGTGATTTGGATTGTTATTTTTTATGCGCGATTCATGAATATTAACCTTGATAAGGGGAAAGGAATAAAGAGTGGTGGTGTTGGTGGGTCAAGTGGAGGGAAAAGGGAAGAAAAGAAAGGAGGAATATGTTAAAAACTGTTATTCCTTTATTGTCCTTGAAAAAATAGTTACGTGATGTACGCATAATTAAACTAAACTGTTTTTATAATAGATCTATTCGTAGGGACTGAAATTTACAATTTTGAAATATAAATGACAATTGTCTCGTTTTAAATGTGAGAGACCAAACAAATTATTTGGTGAGATGTGAGAGACTTCTAAAGTTGTTTTCTCTTATTCTTATTTTATTGTGAGCCCGTATTTATGTAATGCCTCTGAATTTACATTAATATATTCTCTTTTTAGTTCGCGTATGCTAAATGTGAACACTCTATATCTAAAAGAGTAATGATATACATAGTGAAAAATTATAGTGAAATCCCATAGTGACTGACGTGGCAGTTATAAAAAGACAAACTTATCCATTATTCAGTAGAGTTTACTCATCATTTAGTTAGGGTATTAATTTATCTTTTTATACATGCCACGTCAGTCACTATAGGATTTCACTTTATAATTTCACTCCCCCGTCATTGCTCTATCTAAAAATGATGTTAAAAAGAATCCAAAGGTGAGACAGTTTTTTGTAAAAAAATTACATTTTGAGAAATAACTCCTTGGGAAGGACTATATTTATCTGCCTAAAACACTATAGACAGCCTGGAGGCACTTGTTTACCGTAGGAAGTACCAAGAACATTAAAGCAAGAAGCAACTGCTGGTCCTCCTCGTCCTCTGTAAGCTAAGTTGATGTCTACAAGCTTCACTTTCTGACATGGCACTAGTTTACTACATTGCAAAGACACTGCAACTTTTGAACTCGACGTGCCCCATATATTTCTGAATGTTACATTTCTGATTTGAACCTGTGAGACTGATTGACCGATCTAAAAAAGTCGCATAATATCATCAACATAATGAATCACTCACTTCTATCCAAATTGAAAGAAATTATTTAATGAACAGTTATACTCTCTGATTGTAGTGCATCATAAATTGTTTTCAATACCATTATTTATGAAACAAAAAGGACCAAATGTCTCCCGGATTGAAACATGAGGAATGACTAAAAGAAACAGAAATATGATCGAGAGACCAAATATGTTATCAATAAATAAGATAGGATAAACGATCATCTTCTCGTCAATTCTATTCTATCTTATTCTATTTAATGGTGAAAACAACATTTTTTCATTCAAAACATAATTAAAAGTATAAATATCATCAAAATTAAATTTATAATTATTATGTCTTAAATCAAGTGTGAGTAAATACTACGACGTTGTTTTAATTGTAATTTTAGTGAAACGACGTATATAGTTTTGATTATTGAACAAAATAACATTGAATAGAGGATTTCATCTGAATAAATGGAGACAAGTAATAAGGATAAATGACTAAACGTTATTAATGGCGTACCTTACGACTTCCGCAAAATGGGCAATAGTCTTGATCAATAAAAATGGGATTGTTAACGTTTTCCATTATAATATCTTGAAAATTAATATCTGAAGCCAAACTAACACCAGAAGGTGACCAAGTCTTGATCCTCACGCCATTCTGAGTATTAACGAAAGTAGAGTTAATAACGTTTATTCCCTTGACATTTTCTTTCCAAACTCCTCTCCCGAGGCTTCCAATGCTAATGCCATGACCAGGACCACATATAACTTGAGAAATGTTAACGTTTTGGCTGCCAGAAACCATGGATATGCAATCATCACCTGTTCCAATATTCACTCTTGATATTTTGATATTGTTTGAGCTCCCAATGTGGATTCCATCAGTGTTGGGACTGTTTGCTGGAGCAGTCAGTCTTACATAACTGATGTCAATGTTGTTGCATGCAAAAAGATTGATATGCTCCTTTTTGCTGTTGATTGATCGTATGTATTGGATACTCGAATTTCTGATAAAGTCGAACCTTAAGGTCTGATAGGATCAAAACAGAAGCAAAGAAAAAAACAAAGAAGCCCTGTGTTTAGGGAAAAATTATAATGCAAAAAGTTGAAATGAACTTCTTGTAAATGAAAGCAATATTGATACGTAAATTCATTCATATTCTCCTAGTTTGTACATTTATAAAGAAAATTGGAATGATATGTTCACTTAAAATCTTTTGCCAATATGATTACCAAAATTGTACAAATCTAATAGAGTACCAAACTCAGACATAATGTTTTGAAAGTTTTGCTAATACATAACTCAAACATTCTCTCAATTTGAGGATAATTAAACTGTATCATTTTGAATGCTAAGTATTAATACACTATAGATAAAGTTATTAATAAGCTAAATGGAACTCGAGTTAAGGATGATTCATATTACAAATTAAATTCAAATTGATAAACAATTATGTAACTTCAAACATTGAGATTAAAACCACACTAATCCTAAGTTGAGAAATCAATGGGATGATTTAACCAAGTTTTTCTTATATGATTAGATTGTTTTTAAGTGGATTAAATTACTAAAACTATTATAGGTATAAAGGGGTGGGCATGAAGTGGACCTAGTGTGTGGCCACCAGTTAAGTTCCAATTGCAATTCCAATTGTTGGAATCGAAATTGCTACTTCGCGGTTTCAAATTTTAACCTACTGCCCTTGGGCGGTTCTGTGAAAAATTAAACTCTTTTTTGTCATTTTCTAAAATATATAAATATATCTACCGCTCTTAATTTTTCATCACATAATTCTCTTCTTGATATATTGATTAATGATTCAATTATTCTTTTAATTTTCTTATTCTTTTATATATTTTTTTCTCACTTTTTTATTCTTCCTAATTCTATTTTTATAACATACTATTTAAATTTCAATTAATTGTCCAATTATTCTTTAAGTTTATATATATATATTTCTCACTTCTTCTCAAAACTCTATAGAATAATTCAATTCCAATAATTATTCTAATTTTATCATTGTGTTACACTATTTGATTAAAATTAATAAATTGATTATTTTAATCTTTTTTATATAAATGTCATAACTAAATATTTAAGTACGCTTAAATTTTTAAGTGTAGCAAATATACAATTCATCCATGAATAAATATTAATATTTATTCACTTATTAATTTCAAACTTATAATTTTTGTGAATTAAAATTCTAAATAAAGAACTTAATTAAAAAAAATTAAAAATTAAAATCAAAATCAAAATCCGAAGCAAAACGGAAATCAAAACTAAAATCGAATGCGAAATTGTAATAAATATGCAAGTTTCTCATTCACAAAATTCGTCTAAAAATAATAAATTGGTGGGCGCAAAGAAAGTTTCTATATGAACAAATATTAATGCAGCAGCAAATATTAAATATATGTGAAGTCGTGGGTTTTGACATTTTGCTTGCTCATATTCAAAAAGTAACATACAAGATATATGACTTACTGTAGGAAGAGGCAAGCATTGGGAGTTCACGTTGCAATCATTATGTTTCCATGCATAAGCACCTTGGCCATCCAAAAATCCCCCTCCTTTGACAGTCAAGTTATCAACATAGCGAAATCCAATCCAAGTGTTAGTGAAAAACAAAGCAGGAGTAATTGGAGCCTTCAAAGTTCCTCTAATCAGGAATGCCATTTCTCCCTTGCATGGCCCCATAAATGTTACCGAATTCAACAAGTAAATCCCTCCTGGAATTAAAACTCTACTCCTTCCATGGAATTGACATGCATCATTCCATGCCCTTAAAAATGCCTTCACGAAAAATTTACAAAAAAATAAGATGAACCCACAATTTATTGGTTAAATAGCAGAACTTTTTATTCTTTAATATATAAACACTCAAAAGTTTTTAATCTATTTTTCTTTTTCAGGAAATTACATTTTCTCAAAGTAATTTAATAAAAAAAGTTTGAGATTTTTAAATCATGGACATGACTACTTGTTATGCACACAACTTGACCATTTTTGGATTTGTGCTTGTTATCCTTACCCAGGGATCATGTTAATCTTCTATGTCCCTGAAGGAAATAACTGGACATGAACACAACTCGAAGCTCATGTATAGGTTGATTTCTAGGCAGGTAAGAGAATTGTTACTCATTATGATTGGGTGAGAGGGGTACAAGTATTACACGGTTTACTAATATTTGGACATACACAATTACTATTATTTATTACAAAAATGGGGAAAAAAGTTTAATATATTATGAATAATTGTGAATGTCCATCCCACATTGGCGGGGCCACATATGACTGCCCCGCCTCAATTTTTTATAAATATCCCTAAAGATATATAAAATTACAAAGATTATTGAAATATTGCTCCACTAAAAATATATAAAAGTATGAGCAAAACTAAAAAGTAAAAAATATATTTAATTAGAATATTATGTCTCTCCCACATTTCCAAGAAAATAATTGATTCAGTTTTAACTACCCCACTTGTAAGATGTATTCTATTGTTATTCAACTTATACTATTAAGCAATAATTTAAAAAAAAATCAAGTACTGGTACAAAGAAAATCAGTAAAAGAAGATAACTTTTCATCTTCCAAAGGACTCATCTAAATAATTTTATCCGTATACGTCTCTGTCAAACTACTTTTCATCTTCCAACTACATCTTTATCACTTATCAGATCACTTTTTATCTTCTAATTATTCTATCACTTTTTATCTTTATTAGATCACTTTTTATATTCCAAATATTCCATCTCTCATTCTCTGTCCTCTACAGACTACATCCCACTATCCGAGAAGGCAGAAGGTAATTCTTGTTTTTTTTAACATTTTCTACACTTATTTTTTTAGTATGAAGTTATTTAATATTTAGTGGGCAAGTTATTTTGGATCAATTTTTTCCATGTATTTTCTACATAATTAAATTACGGACTGTGCAGGTAGTCTAAATTAAAGTACTTATTTGTTATAATTATTATATTGATTTTTGAATAAATATACAAAATTTTGATTGAGTTTTTAATATAAAACTGTAAAACTTTCGTGTGAAATTTTTGAAAGAAGAAGAGAAAAAAAAAGAGTTGCATTAACCAAAATTTAAGTTTGTAATTCGAGACAAAAGGTTGTGGCTACTGCAGCTGTGGAAAGGGTACTTTCTGCTATGAAGATTGTGAAAATCGGCTTCGAAATCGAATAGGAGATCGTTGGATGAATGATTGTTTGGTTACTTTTATTGAAAAGGAAGTTTTTGATACAATTGACAATGAGCTAATATTACGTCGTTTTCAGAATATGAGTACTCGTAGAGAAATTTTGTAGAATATTTTATAGTGTAATTTTATATAAAACAATATTATTGGTTTAAATATTTTGCTCCCCCCCCCTCCCCAAGCTTTAGGGGTCTGGTTCCGCCCCTGGTCCACCCCATCTTCTACACATTATTCCATGTAACTCATGTAATACCATTTTCTCTCATAATCACCTACTACCTATTAACCTATGTAACTCTTGTAACTTACATTTAGTACATTGTAACCTACAAGGTAGAGGTGTGAAGTTCAACCCTATAAATAGAGGCTTATGTGAATGAAATGTGATGGTTGAAGATTTACTACATCTTGCTCTACTTTGCTCTCTTTTCTCTCCATCTTTTTAGTATATTTGTTTCATATTTTATAGTTGTATTCTACTAGTATTATAAGAATAGTAACATAACATTATATTTCTACTTTCTAGTAATGGTATAATAATTTGTTACACAATATAATACTACAAGTTTGTAATATTTTTATAACACGTTATCAGCACGAATTCTCTAGCCACTTTGATCAATTTTCTTTTGGAAAATGAACGTTTCAATGATCAATGACAAAGAATTATGTCTGGCAGATAGTGCAACAATACATTCCATACTAAAAGATAAGAAATATTTTTCTTATATAATCATAAAAGAAACTCATTTTAATACTATATCTTGTAGTACAAAATTGATTGAAGGCTCCGGAAGAGCAATAATATTTTTGCCAAAAGGAACAAAATTTTGCATTGAAGATGCATTATTTTTTTCTAAGTGTCAAAGAAATTTGTTAAGTTTTAAAGATATTCGTCAAAATGGATATCATATTAAGACTAAAAGTGAAGGTAATAATGAATATTTATATATTACAAGTATGGATTTTGGAAAGAAAATTGTATTAGAAAAATTAACTTCTTATTCATATGGATTATATTATACATATATTTCTATAGTTGAAATATATGCAATAGTAAACTAAAAGTTTACTGATCATAATGATTTTATTATTTGATATGACCGGTTGGGCCATCCCAGTTCTATAATAATGCAAAAAATTTTAGAGAATTCATATAGTCATTCTTTGAAGAGCCAGAAGATTCTTCAATCTAATAAATTCTCATGTGTTACTTGTTCTCAAGGAAAGTTAATTATAAAACCATCACTAATGAAAATTCGTACCGAATCTCCTGCATTTTTAGAACGCATATATGGTGATATTTGTGGGCCTATTCACCCACATTGTGGACCATTTAGATATTTTATGGTTTTAATTGTTGCATCAACTAGATGGTCACATGTATGTTTAATATTAACTCGCAACCTGGCATTTGCGAAACTACTTGCAGAATTAATTTGGTTACGAACACATTTTCTAGATTATCCTATCAAGACAATTCGTCTTAATAATGCTAGTGAATTTACATCCCAATCTTTTAATAATTATTGTATGTCTATTGGGATAAGTGTTGAACATCCTGTCGCTTATGTTTATACACAAAACGGTTTGGCAGAATCGTTTATTAGGCATTTTCAATTAATTGCGAGACCATTACTTTTGAGAACTAAACTCCCAACAACTACTTGGAGACATGCTATTTTGCATGTTGCAACACTAATTCGCATAAGGTTAACAAATTATCATTAATTCTCTCCTCAACAAATGGTTTTTGGTTAGGAACCAAATATTTCTCATCTTAGAATTTTTGGATGTATGATTTATGTTCCAATTGCTCCACCACAACGCACAAAGATGGGATCTCAAAGGAGGTTAGAAATATATGTTGGGTATGAATCTCCATCTATAGTGAAATATCTTGAACCAATAATTGGAGATTTATTTACGGCTCGTTTTCCTGATTGTCACTTTGACGAATCAGTTTTCTCAATATTAGAGGGAGAAAAAAAATAGTTGGTTAAGAAAATTAGTTGGAATGAATTATCATTATCTCATTTTGATCATCATACAAATCAATGTGAACTAGAAATTCAAAAGATAATTCATTTGCAATATTTAGCAAATCAATTGCCAGATGCTTTTACTGACCCAAAACGTGTGACTAAATCACATATACCAGCTGTTAATGCTCCAATTAGAATTGATGTCCCTAAAGGATCTTCTACCACTAGTAATCAATTAAAGGCATCCATGAAACGTGGTAGACCAATCAGTTCTAAAGACAAAAATTCTTGAAAAAGAGAAAGAGCAAATAATAATAATAGCGAAATCGAGGTAATTGAGGTTCCAGAAGAATCTTCAAAAATGAAAATTCCCAACATGACAGATAATAAACTTCTAGAAGAAGTTCAAGTACCTGAAAATTCTGATAATCATGAGATCTCAATAAATTATGTCATGAATGGGGAAGGTGGAATCGATATACAACAAACGACGACGATAAATTTACCTATACTGCAGCAGTTAGTGTAATAAATGAAAACGAGGATCATGAACCAAAGTCTGTAAATGAATGCAGACATAGAAATGATTGGCCAAAATGGAAGGACGTAATTCAAGCAGAGTTAGACTCGTTGGCAAAACGTAAAGTTTTTGGATCAATAATACGGACACCTGAAAATGTGCAGCCAGAGGATTACAAATGTGTCTTTGTGCGAAAACGAAATGAGAATAATGAAATTGTGCGATACAAGGCATGACTTGTTACACAAGGTTTTTTTCAAAAACCAGGTATTGATTATGAGGAAACATATTCTACTGTGGTGGATGTAACAACTTTTCGTTATTTTCTTAATCTGGTAGCAAATGAATGACTTGAAATGCGTTTTATGGATGTTGTGATAGGCTATTTGTATGGCTATCTTGATAATGATATTTATATGAAAATCCCTGAAGGATTCAAATTGCCTAAGAAATATGATTCCAACTCTTGAGAACCTTATTCAATTAAATTGTGCAAATCCTTATATGGATTAAAACAAGCTGGACGCATGTGGTATAATCGCAATAGTGAATATTTGATAAAAAAGACTATTTTAATGATCCCATTTGCCTGTGTTTTTATTAAAAGATTTGCATCCGAATTTGCAATCATTGTAATTTATGTTGATGATTTAAATATCATTAGAACTCCTGAAGAGTTCGAAAAAGCTATTAACTCTTTGAAACAAGAATTTGAAATGAAAGATCTTGAAAAGACAAAATTTTGTCTTGGATTGCAAATTTAGCACTTGAAAAATGACATATTTTTGCATCAATCAAGTTATACAACTAAAGTGCTTAAAAGATTCTATATGGATAAAGCACATCCCTTGAGTATGGCTATGTTTGTTAGATTACTTGATGTACATAAAGATCTTTTCCGACCTCGTGACAATGATAAAGAATTACTTGGTCCAGAAATACCATATCTTAGTATTATTGGAGTATTAATGTATCTTACTAGTCATACACTTCCTGATATCTCATTTGTTGTGAATCTAGTAGCAAGATATAGTTCTTCACCTACACTAAGGCATTGGAATGGTATAAACATATATTTTGTTATCCTCAAAGTACGCTAGATATGGGTCTTTTTTTATTTTAAGGCAATCCTCATAATAGTCGTTCAGAAACGGATTATGTGTGCACATGTGGTGGTACAACTATTTCTTAGCATTCTATAAACAAACTATAGCTGCTATTTCTTCAAATTATGCTAAAATATTGGCAATTCATGAAGCAAGTCGGGAGTGTTTTTGGTTGAGATTAGTGATCCATCATATTCGAGAAATATGTGGTTTGCATCTGGACAAGAAAGTTTCCATTATTTTATTCGAAGATAATACTGATTGCATTGCTCAATTGAAGGGTGGATACATCAAAGGCAATAGAACAAAACAGATCTCACCAAAATTCTTTTTCACACATGATTTTCAGAAGAATAGTGAAATCTTTGTACAACAAATTTGTTCGAGTGACAATTTGGCAGATTTGTTCACTAAATCACTACCGACTTCAACATTTCAAAAGTTAGTTTATAATATCGGAACGCATCGACTAAAAGATGTCAAATGATGTGCTCAATAGGGGAGTTATTATACACTGTACTCTTTTTCCTTAACCATATTTTTTTCTTGTTAGAGTTTTTTTTTTCTGTTAAGGTTTTTAATGATGCAGTGTTATATATGGGAAATGTACTCTTTTTCCTTCACTAGGTTTTTATCCCATTGGGTTTTTCCTAGTAATGTTTTAACGAGTCATTTTTTTAACGATGGACATTCATAGGGGTGTGTTATGAATAATTGTGAATGTCTACCCCATGTTCTATCCCATTACTTCACATTATTCCATTTAACTCATGTAATTCATGTAACACCATTTTTTCTTATAATCACCCACTACCTATGTAACTCTTGTAAATTATATTTAGAACATTATAACTTATAAGGTAGAGGTGTGAAGTTCAACCTTATAAATATAGGCTTATGTGAATGAAATGTGATGGTTGAATACTTACTACATATTGCTCTACTTTGCTCTCTTTTTATTTTTTATTTTTTTAGTATACTTGTTTCATATTTTATAGTTGTATTCTACTAGTCCTATATGAATATTAATATAACATTATATTTCTACTTTCTAGTAGTGGTATAATAATTTATTACATAATATAATACTACAAGTTTGTAGTATTTTTATAACATAATAAACTGTAACCATAACCAGATGAGACTTTTGTACCAACCATGATTCGACTCTCAAGCCTGTAAGGTTTAAAATCTCCTATAAGCTAATAAAAAAATTAATGAATTCATGAGTACACAAACATGGCATGCATGATCAAACATGAATGATTAATGGAGCATGACAGTTACGATATAATTAACACTATTTGCCCCAAAACTGATTTGCCTATTTTTGGTTGTGACTGTTCGTATCTAAAACACAGAAACTGGGAATATAATTAAATTAATTATGATGATTCTGGTGAAACTGACCATATTAATATACTTTATAACGAAATGTAGATTAAATAGATTACATTTTTACCTGTGAATCAATAACTCATAAGTTCAAGTCACCAAAAAGGTAGGTTGAGTCACATTGTTGATCATATTTTGAAATAATTATAAAAATAAGACCATATGAAGATAGTAGCGATTATAAATTACTTTTTCTTAAAAGGTATGGCACTAGAATCTTGAAGCATACAAGAAGGAAAAAAACTTACATTAAGAAAGTGCATTTTCTAGAAAAAGATAAATAAATACAATAAATAGCCAAAATGGTGGGATTCTGTATAGGCACTTGATGGGCATTTAGCATTATGCACACAATTGCGTATTCTATCAGACTGGACAGCATATTGATTCCTCCCTCTATTTATGTTCGTTTCCTTCATACCTTAATTTTAATTAATATTACACTGGCGGAATATGATAAATATTCCCATAAATTGTTCAGTTCTTTTCTTTTATATCTTAGTTAATATTACAACATTGACATAATATATAAAGGAATAAACGTAATAATCGTAATCAATCGTCAATCCATCCCTACTACTGTAATTGGCAGAGTATATTTTGTTTTGAAAATTGGGATCTCTTGTGATTGAAAATGTTTTGGAAAAGTAATATGCAATATTACTACTAGTACTCTAATTTAGTTTTCAATTTAAGGAAAACAATAAAAAATTTCGCCTTCTGGTTTTGGTTTTTGACAATTATGGAATGCTCATATTTCAGAATCACCCTCCCGAAATTTGCTTTGTTTCTCCTTTTTAACTGGATAACTTAAAATGGACAAAGAAAACATGACACTAAAAAGATTTTTGACAATATTCAATCATAGTAAAAGCAATAAGCTTATTCATTCCAAAACACAAAAGTAAATATTTGATTAAGATAAAAATTCATGTGAAATGGTTTCATATATGTAACAGTGGATGTGATGATGACAAAAATTCACCAATTCAAGTTGGAAAAGTCATCAAGAAGGCATATGGCTCAAAGGGTTGGCCAGATTGCAAAATATAAGCATCGTTATTAACAATAGGTGGGGGAGGAAACCAGAAAAGAAGTGAATGTTTAGAGTACGATAGCAATGATGAATAAACTATGACTTACTTTCAAAGAAAAAAAAAACTAACCTTACTGTTATCGGTATGTCCATCGGCTCTCGCACCATACTTTATCACATTAAAGATTCTAGGAGACAAGTACGAAGAAGCATAACCATTACTGCAGAAGAAGAAGAGTACTAGAACTGAGACAATCCCAAAAGCAGAAATTGAAGCCATATTTCTTCTTTGTTTTGAGATTAATGCGAGTGGGTTCTTCTATTTTGCACTTGGACACATCATATATTTATATTTTTGCTTTCAATGTTTAGTATAATAAATGGTGAATCATTCATAAAAAGTATAAACATGGATTCATTTCCCTCCATTTAGAACTTTCCATGTCAAACTGTTCTTGTTTCATTTAATTATCCCAAGAATATCTCCCATAATAATATTTCCTTTTTTTTTAATATCCTCTACGATATATTTGCTAAATATATATTTAATCAATAAAAAGAATCAAACTTCTTTGAATTAGATTTAACTTCCTAGAAAGGGTTTTTCTTCTTCTTCTTTTTCTTTTTGGGTTATAAATGAGTTTTTTTTTTAAATATTAGTGGCAACATATTAAACCAAAATAACCACACGACATAATTAGCACTAAAGACTTGAAAGTAGACATAACCGCAATTCCGAAACAATTAGAATCGTTGTTATGAGAACTAAAACCGAACTTGAAAGGAGGAGTTTTAGTTCTGATTTCGGTTCCAATTTTGATTTCGTTTTAGTTGGATTCGGATTCCAATTTCACTTTTGATTTCAATTTTGATCACACTTTTAAGAGTAAATTACTTTAATCATCCCTCAACTTGGGATTTGATAATGTCAATATTTTGATATTTATCTATATTTAATTTGGATTATATTTACATTATTAATTGGAAAAAGTGTTGATAATTGTAGATTTATCTGGAAAAAGTTGTTGTGCAGTAAAAGTGTAAGAATGGTGGAAAATGGATGTAAACACACTTTTGAAAAGATTCAAAGACACATTCTTAAGGGACAATTGAAGAAGTTGAGTTGAATAACAAAAGGGCAAGCAACAAAGTTGTAGAAAAAGTTTCTTGTCTCTCTATAAATAGAGAGACAACCTACAGAATAAGGGAGCATTGAATTTTAGTTTACGTAGTTTTTAGTTTAGGCTTATTTTAAACTTTTAGTTTTCAATAGTTTTTCTTAGTTCTTAAAGTAATTTTAGTTTCTATTTTCAAGTTCATCTTTACTTTATTTTATTATTTAGTATATCATGAATTTCGTCTTATTCAGTTCTTTTATTTCTTGTTTAATAATGCCTTTATTATAAATTAGTTTTTCAGTTAAATTATTGATGAAATACTAATTTAATCTTGTGAGATCTAATTAGATTTAAATAAATATATAATCAAGTACCTTTTTATGCTCTATGATAGAGGGTTTATGAATTTTTCTATAATTGTTGAATATTGCGCAGTATTTAATTTATTGTAAGAAATTCTAATGCCAATTAAAACGGTGGATTCGTAATTGTCCATTTAGTTTTAATAAGTGGCAAGGCTGTCATTCATCGGCAGTGGGCATAAGGGGATGGTGTGGGCATATAGCGTCCATATGAACATATCATAGTCAGGTTTCTCTCATTTTAATGATGTTAATGAATTAAATCTAATGAGACGTCCTCTTAGATTATTTATTAATTAGAGAGTAGTTAATTAGGCGTCCTTTTAATTACCAACAAGTAAGGAGAAATGAGGTTATGTCAGTAGTGTTCCCAGTAACTATAACTGGTTTATTTGAATTACATGTTTAATATTTGCATCAAGGATCAAGTTATTAATTTGTGTAGATTCAATGCTTTAACTGGATTTTCTTTTCTATTGATTTAATTATCTTGTTATCTATTTTGTTTATTTGTTTCTAATCTTTTTGTGACAAGTTTGAAGGAAAGTTACAACCGTTCCCTTGGGAGACGACCTTACTCCATTGCTATACTAGTGAAGAGTAGGTTTTAATTTTGGTGGCATAACGACACTATCAGGGTTTCGTTTTGTTTTTATTTCTAATCTTTAGAAAATTATATTTTTGTCCTTCATGTTACAATTTAATTTAAAATTGTCTTTTGTCTTTTTTTCTTCCACTTAAAATTCAATTTAAATAAATATTTAACATATATATGACAAATAAAAGTGTATATAAATTGATAGAATTAGACATATGCTTGTTAAATGACGATTGGAATTGAATTTTTCTAACGGGAAAAGTAAACAAAGAACCATTGAAAATTAAAAATGCAATATAAGGGACGAAAATGAATCTTTTTAAAAATTAGAAAAAAAAATGAAACAAACTCCCAAGTTGAGGAATGGTTGACGTAATTTACCCACACTTTTAATTTGTTTCTTAGAAACTAATTTGATCTCACTTTTAGATTGATATCTTTATAATCTTGTATCATTCTCTTTGAAATAATATCATTTTTTATATAATTATAGAGTAAATAACCCCAATATTCTCTTAAATTGGGAGCAAGTATAGTTTTGGTCATCAATTTTGAAAAAATTACATTTTGTACATCAATTTGGTTTTTGCCACAAAATAGGCCCCAACTCATTTTCCACATCTATGTGACAAGTAATGTCACGTTAGTCATGTGACACTATTCATCATTCAGAACGACATTATTTTGTGGCACATAACTAATGACATTACTTGTCAAATGAATGTAAAATGAATTGGAGACCGTTTGTGTAATAATATTCAAGTCCATGGAGCAAAATATAATTTTTTTCAAGATTAAAAAATAAAATAAAACTTACCCTCAAGTTAAAGGACTATTGGAGTAATTTATCCATAAATATTTAAAAGGATCAAAGGATTTGAAATAATAGTTGAATTATTAATTAGAATTTAAATAATAATAAAATAATAACATTAACATAATAATAAAAATTGAATGAATATATAGAGTTTTCAGATGAAGAGAATTAGGACAGATGAAATAAGTGAGAAAGAAATATATAAAAATAATATGGTAGTAAAAAAATAATTTAACTATTAATTAGAATTCAAATAGTATAATATAATAATAGAAATTGACTTAATGTATAGAGTTTTGAGTTGAAGATAATTAGGAAGGATTAAATAAGTGAGAAATAAAGATATAAAAAGAATAAGTGTATTAAATGAATAATTAAATTGTTAATTAAAATTCAAATAGTAAAAATATAATAATAAATTAGAATAATAATAATAATTGAATTTAATATATAGAGTTTTGAGATGAATAAAATTAAGAAGGTTTAAATAAGTGAGAAAGAAATATAAAAATGAATAAGGGCATTCAAAGAATAATTAAACTATTAATTAGAATTCAAATAATGTAATATAGTAATAGAATTAGAATAGTAATAGAAATTCAATTAATATGTAGCTTTTGAGATGAAGAGAATTAAGAAGTATTAGATAAGTGAAAAAGAAAATATATAACAAGAATAAGGATATTGAAAGAATAATTAAACTATTAATTAAAAATCAAATAGTGTAATATAATAATATAATTAGAATAATAATAAAAGTTTAATTAATATATAGAATTTTGAGATGAAGAGAATGAGGAAGGAATAGTGAGAAAGAAAGATATCAAAATAATAAAGGGATTGAAAGAATAATTAAATTATTAGTTAGAATTCAAATAGTACATATAATAATAGATAGAATAATAATAAGAATTTAAGTAATATATAGAATTTTTAGATGAAGAGAGTTAGGACGGATTAGATAAGTGAAAAAAATATATAAAAAGAATAATTGAATTATTAATTAAAATTCAAATAATATAACATAATAATATAATTGAAATTAAAGTAATATATAGATTTTTGAAAGAAAGAGAATTGGTAAGAATTATAAAAGTGAGAAATATAATTAGAAAGAAAACTGTGACAAAAATTAAGAGAGTTGGAGATATTTAAACAATTGTTTTCTTAACCGGTTTGGAATCGAATTGGATCTGCCTATTCGAGTCCCGATTTCATTGGTTGGAACCGAAGCCGTTTGCCTTTTCAAACAAAAAAAAAACGTTAAACAGAAGGTCACTAATATTTGAGTAACGCTTAAATGGCACCCTAAAATCGTCTTTTTCTTATTATATAATTAATTAGGTAAAATAATACAGTAAACTTCCTTGTACTAATGCATTTTATTGCATTGATTTCCTATACTTTCAATTGCAAGACTTAATTTTCTTTACGTTTTAATTTAAGATAAATGACTCTACTTGATTAATTCTCATCAAATAATTAAATGAAGTTATATATCCGATTCTCATTTCAAAGTTAGTTTTTGTTCAACCCCATAGTGTTTTAATGGGATATAATGATTTATTAAATTATTTGACGAGAACTAGTGAAATTAACTGATTTAATTAAAATTAAAAAAATCAATAATTTAAATGTTACAATTAAATTAATACTACAGAAATCAATAAATCAATAGTTTAGGAGAGTTTACTATATTTTACTTTAATTAATAATTTTGAGTTTTTTTCAATTCAAGGGCTGAACTTTTCTCAATTAATTTCTACATCAATTCCTATTATTTATTGTTTTCTATTAGGATATATTGAAGATATTTTGAAACAGGTAATCTCATGTACCCCATTTTTTAATGAAATTTTCTTTGCTTTCCATACATGTCGTTTTGGATATTGACAGGGAATCTGGGTTGGGAAAGTAATCTTTTTCCTAATTTTCAGATTCCTGCATTTGTTTCAAACTGGGAAAGTAATCATTTTCGGATATTGACAGGGAATCTGGGTTGGGAAAGTAATCTTTTTCCTAATTTCCAGATTCCTGTATTTGTTTCAAACTGGGAAAGTAATCATTTTCCTAATTGTTAAATTCCTATGTTTGTTTCATCCAGGGAAAGTAAAAAGAATCCTGAATCAAGGAAAATAACTGCAAGATTCCAGAATTTTGAATCCCCTTTAAAAGTTGGTATTTTGATCCCTCTCTTGAGTATTTTGACTATGTGGCTCTTTCGTTATGTTTATTATTTATATTTTGAGTTTAATATGTTTCTTATGGTAAATTCTAATTCATTTGGTCAAATAATTTTTTTTTATTTTGATTTTTTTTATTGAATTTACTACTTAACTTAAATAAAAATTTTAGTACTTTTTAAAATTCTTTATATTGACTTTGAAAATGTAATTTAATGTAAAAAGAATTGAATAGATGGATGTTATGTTATTTTTTTATTATTAAAATTATTAACATTATAGGAGTTTTACATTTTTTTAACTCAAAATTGTATTTATGTTGCTTTAGACTTTTTCTTTCATATTTTTACTTAATTAATTTTCATACATTTTATATTTTCAATACTTATTGTTTAATAAATTTTAACTATTTTTATTAATATTAATTTGTAAATTTATTTTTCATTTATTTAATCAACTATTCTTTTTTTAATAATATTAATAAAGAAAATTTTTATTTTAACACTTTTTTATAAGTTGTAGTTAATAGCTTAATTATTTAATTAAATTAAAAATGATAATTTTTACAATGATAAAAATATAAAACATAATATTAAAATATTTATTATAAGGTAAAAATATATAATTAAGTTTCATGATATAATTTAAAATAAAACTATATAAATGGTTATGTATAAGTATAACATACAAATGAATTCAAATAACATTATTTGGTTCAATAATTTAAATCAAATTATAAAAGAAGAATCATAATAACTTTTTTAAGAATCTATCCAAACACAGGGTAAGTATTCAGATTCTTCACAATTAAATTCCTAGGAATCAGATGATCAGGAAAAATATTCATTTTCCTCAAAATTAAAATTCCAAGAATCACATTACTACTAAACATTATTTTCCTGCCAACCAAACGAGCCCAGGATGGTATTCTGGATTTGTAATGGACATCAACCTGAATTAGATTCGCATATGTGTAAGAGAGATTTTGCCTTCTACTAAAGGACACTATGAACTATGAAGGCATCAAGAAGTGATGCAGTAGTCTATTAGGTCTTCTCTAATGGATAATTTTTTAAATGTTAACCTTTATATAACTCAATTGAGTCTTTTTAGAGGGGCGTTTAACAATATGAACGGTCTGAGTTAGACGTCTGTTCGATTCACTTAGCATTGCCGTGCATTTCTCTATTTTCCTATTAGCAAGTTCCGACCAATATTTTAAAATTTGAACCAGAATGTGAATCGGTCAATTGGATTAGTACTCAATTGATCGGAACGAGGATTGATATAAAAAAGTGCATGATGTCATAATAAATTTAAAAAATTTATTAATTATAATTATATTAATATTAATATCTACATATGCTAAAAATATAAGAGTAAAATATTTATCAGGATCATCTTGATAAACTCCTTGTCAAGCACAAATTATTTTGTGCCATGTCATTGCTAGTCCCGAGCAAAGGAAGGTAGTAACAACCCCACATTCAAACACTCACAACATCATCAGCAGTCCATTTTCAAATTTTTTCGTAAGCAAGAACTAGTTGAGTTTTACAGTCCATCTAACTTACACAATTTGTCATGTAAGGTGAAGTGAATAAAGACCAAAACGTCAGCGTGCAGTGTGTGCTGAGAGTTTCTCATGCTCCCTCACATTGTCTATGCAGAGTTCTCAAGTAGACACTTAAACAAAAATTCTTGCACTACAATCCTTTTGTCCACACACACAAACACTTCGTTTTAAAGATAACAACTAAAACTCACTGGGGTTTCCCCCTGGGGTTTCCCCCTTATTCAATGCACGTTGGTGCTTATTGTTCTCTTTCGAGATTGATGCCAGGGTTTTGTGGCTCTTTTTTCCCTTTATTCGTCTTTGGCTTTTGTTTTTGTTCTCTTTTCAAATTTCAAGCATCCCATGTTCGTGTGTGTTTTCAATGGACTATATATCAAAATGCAAGAATAAGTGTTTACGAGTAGAAGGCACATACAAGTAAAGAATCATAAGCTCTCTCCTATGTCAAATGTGGTGCTGGCGTTTCTATCTTACTTTAACACCGCACTTTACCCAGCAAATTGCACGCATCAAATGAATACTGTAAAACTCAAAGAAAATTTGCATACATGACAGTTGAGTAACATTTATGGACTTCCTGATGATATTGGAAGTGCGAGTGCATCTGGGCGTGCAAGTGTGCTGGATGGAATGGCTAGTGGAACATTTGCACAACACAACCACACACTTGCATTTTATCACAACAACAGCAATAATTTAAAGCACACTACAAGGTCAATGCTAATCATTGCCCTGTTTTTCTTTCCACACAGCAACACAATAAAGTAAAAGAAAGAAAGAAAGAAAAATTCCTAAATGCAGCTAATACTAACACCACCTCCATTCCCCACAACACATAACAAACAAATATAGATAAATTCTTAACAAAGGCCCTGGCTCTTGCAATCACAAGCAAATTTCAAAGCACAAGCAGATCACACAAGCATCATCATATTCCAGCAACCCCAACTCTCCCCCACACTTGAATAATGCAATGGTCCCCATTGTGGAAAAGGAAAGAGGCTACCCCGTTTAAGTTGCTGGATGTGGAGGCTGGGTGGCAAAATGAGAAAAACCCGGGAAAGAGTGTTGTGCGGTTCTAAAACTTGGTGCACTTAATCCAACATCTTTGGTTCTCCTTTGGCCAGCACTTAGACTCAGGCATCCCTTGGGTCTTCGTGGTGTATCATAGGTCATGTCAATAGCACTTTGAAGACACCCCCACACTTGGTATTTGAGAGGCTTTTGCTTCAGGGCTCCTGCACACAATAGGAAACACTAACTACATAAACATAAGCAAAAGCAACTAAAGACTCAAACATCAATTTATTCAAGAAAAGTAAAGTAAGTGGTTCTGGATTTATTCAGTCTCCAGCTAGACTTTATTCATGAAGCCTCCTCATTCAAGATTCGGAGTACCCATCTCTGTACCAGAAAAATGCTCTTTCACAAGCACTCTTTTTCCTCCAGTAGGGTACTGGACAAATATTCTCAGGAAAGAGGTGTGAACAATCTCAATAACCTCCGTTTTAAACCATGTCTGTTCCCCCATAGGAATCACCTCTTTCACTTCTCCCTCCAAATTTGTCTTTGAAACCCTGCAAGGCTCAACCACAGATTGTGCATCCATAGTCTCAACAAATTCATCAGTAATTTCAAGAATGGATGCATCAACAAAGCAATTCTCCACCATGTTAGCTATTTCCTTACAAAGAATTAAATCATCATCACATAGACTAACATGGGCATTCTGTTAGGTCTCTCCTTTGCTAAAAAAATTTGGTTCACTTTGCACATCTAACAAAGGTATTTCGTCCTTCTCTATTTGTTGGTCACCAGTTACAGTTTCAAATTCATTCACAATTTCATGATTTGGTGTCTCAACAAAATGCTCAATGGTCATGTTGTCATTTTCTTTATCAAGTGCAATTTTGGTTTCATTCATGCTCACACAAGGATTGATAAAATGTGTCTCTCTACAATTCACTGGGCATTCCAAGATAGGGGAAGTATCTAAGGGAAGTCTAACAATGTCATCATTCTCATGGTAATTCATAAAGTTGGTGTAAGACTCAACATTAGATACACCCTCCATTTTGGCAGTAAGAAACCAAATAGCCCTAAGTTCTTCATCACTAAACTCATCACAAGAGACATCATTTTCACAAGAAAGACTCAAACGTTCGTGCACAAAGAACTCATCAACAAAGCACTCATGTACAACATCTCCAACATTTGTAGACCCCAACTCCATTGGACACTTTAGACCACAATCAACATTTGCATTCATATTAAAAAAATTTTCCTCAAGAGTTGGTGCTTCAGTAATGAGAGATATACCTTCTGAGTGGCCTTGAGCTTCTTGAACTGGTGTCTCAAGTTCCCACAAGTTGCTCATTACGGCACTCATGTGATCAAGTCTCTGTAGTGGTTCTGGAGCCTTCTCTTTCTTTTGAGTCAGCCTTGTTTTCACTCTATCAGCCTTGTCCAAAATTTGAGACAACATGTTTTCCCGTTTTTCCTTTTCTTGATAAGACCCATTACCTCGCTGTTGGTCATGCCATGGCTCATAAAATCTCGGTGTGGAGAAGTTTCCAAATATTCCAGGCGTTGGTCGTGTATCATCCATCCAATCTGATGGGTAATCATAGTGAGGCTCAACAAAATCCCCAAACCACCTGGACATATTTGGTCTATTGTGGTGTGCACACTTCAATGTCCATGAAATTCCAAAGCCCCTGCAGTTGCCACAACTGAACACAAGGGACTTGAATACACAGCTGTGCTTCCAAAGCCACAGCTGTGTGTGCCTAATGGTGTGGGGTTTTGAAGGCTTTCGGTTGGGAATTGGATTTTATGGTAAGCATAAAAAATGTAGATCTCTCTCTTAGCTTTCTATAGGTTCAAGAATCATCAACTTTGGAGGTCTGTAGCTCAAGATACAACTATTCTCCCAAAATGTGCCAGTGACATAACAACTCGGTGAGTGCTTAGAAAGAAGGCCCCGTTTGTCATCTATGCCTACTGAATTGGGAGAAGGTCAAAACATACGAAATGAAGTACACTCAAAGAGCTTTCCAAAACATCCAAGGTCTCATCATTTGGGTGAGTATTGAGAGAGATATACTGATTTAAAAATCATTTTCCATTCCGCCGATTGAGAAATCAGTGCAACCCAGTGTCAAGTGTGTGTTGGATGTGTTTGTTGTGTCTGGGACTTCTCGTGTGTGCTTGTGACTTTGTGTGGTCACGATGGCTAAGTGTGTGAGTCAAATTCATGTCAAATTCATGGAATTTACACAACACTTAGGCATTTCTCACAATCTTCCAAATCATGAACATCTTTGCACACAAGTCATTCATCAAGCATGATTTACCCAAGTAATTTATACAAAAGCTCAAGTATTTATAACATATAAGTCAGTATGGAACTGACTTATCAGTCATCATTTTTTAAAGTCTCACCATAATAAAAATGTACCTTACCTACACCATATAATTAATTATTAAACTCTTTGATTTTATTCTGTTCACTCACATTTGGGTTAAGGTTTAATAATTGTAAATTTTAATTTTTGTGATATTTTATTCTTGTAATTCCTAATTTCTGTGAGACAATATCGTAGGGTTCACTCATATTTGCATTAGGGTTTAATAATTGTAGATTTAATTTTAGTGATATTTTATTTTTTTAATCCCTAATTTTAATGAAATAATGTCGTAGTTTTCACATTTGGGGGTTAGGGCTTAATAATTGTAGATTTAATTTTAGTGATATTTAATTTTTTAAATTTTTTTAGTGAATTATAGATTTAATTTAATAATGTTTATTTTTTATTTTTTTTAGTGATTTGAATTAGATAGAATAAATACATGGTAATTTTAAAGAAATGATATGGATGAGTTATGGATGGATTTATGCACATTTAATGTTTTTGAACAAATAATATGGATAAGTTATGGAAGGATTTATGTGTATTTAATATTTTTCCTAAATTTAAAGATTTTAGTTAATTATATGGTATAAGTGAGGTGTATTATTATTATGATGAAACACTAAAAAAAGCTTACATGGCATTCAAGGATTGGTGCTTAATAAAGGCTTTATCAGGATGATCCTGATAAATGTTACACCCAAAATATAAATATAAAATAAAATATCAACATATTTCTTATACTATAAAACAAATATACAATTTAAACTAATTGCAAAACGAACTATAAATATAACATCCCAATTTTATTCTATTTAATTTTGAAATTAATTTTCTCTTAATTAATTTTCTTTTAAGAAAATTGTTAGAAAACAAAATATTCTATTTGTTCTAATTCAAAACAAAGTGAAACATAAATTTGTTTATAAATTTTTAATTATTTATATCCAAAAAAATTCATAAGTAAACGTTCTTAGAGGTAGTACTCTAAATTAATACTTCTTTTAAATCAATATTGCAAGAAATAATTAAAGCAAACAAAATTATTGAAATTAATGAGTTCAACCTAAATGTTATGAAACATTGAATAGTGGATGTCCATTCAATGCAATTCAAACGCATTAAACTCTAAAGATAACATATTAATACAAGTTAAAATGTATGTTATCTTTAGTTAGTTAATATGTTACATATAAGTTGTAACGATTAAATGACAACAAAAAGAGAATAAGTTTTTTGAATGCATAGAGAATACTTTGCATAATACTTATTTATTTATCCTTAATATCTTGTTTAGTTTATGTTCATTGTTTGAATTATAATTCCCAATATAAATTACTATATCAAGCCTATATATATCAGTATTAGTTTTATAACACGTTATCAACACGAGACTCTACCGGATGAGGGAAACTTTTGGAATAAATCGACTTTTCAGGTAGTCTTTCTTCTTTTGTTTTAATTCATTTTTATGGCTAATCTTACAAAACAAGAATTTGTGCCTCTTGATATTTTTGGAAAAAATTATCTATCATAGATATTGGATGTTGAAATCCATCTTGAATCAATGGGTCTTGAAAATACTATTGTTGAAAATAATGATGCAACAAACCAAGACCGTGTCAAAACTATGATATTCATTCGTCATCATTTAGATGAAGGATTGAAAACGGAATATCTTACTATCAAGAATTCGCTTGACCTTTGGCATGATCTAGAAGAAAGATTCAACCACCTGAAGCTGGGTGTACTTCCAAAAGCCCGGTATGATTAACTCCAATTACGACTTCAAGATTTTAAATCTATTAATGAATACATTTTAGTCATGTTCAGAATTGCATCTCAATTGAAATTATGTGGAGAAAAGGTTACTGATAATAATATGTTAGAAAATATATTTTCTACTTTTCATGCATCGAATATTCTCCTACAGCAGCACTATTGAGAAAGAGGATTCAAGAGATATTCTGAACTAATTGCATGTCTTCTTCTGACTGAACAAAATAATGAATTGTTATTGAAAAATCATGAATCCCGGCCAACTGGTACTAGTCCATTCCCTGAAGCGAATGCAACTCAAATTCAAAACTATGGTCGTGAAAATAACCGTGGCAGAGGCTGCGGACGTGGACATGGCCATGGTCATAGAAGTGGTCGTGACAAAAGTATGCCTTATAATCAAAATGATTATTACCATGGCAAGAAACAGAATAACCCCAGGAGTGGGCTGATGAAAAGAAAATGGAAGAAAAGAAAATTGCCAAAAATAAATGCTACTGATGTGGCATGGAAAGCCATTGGACCTGTACCTATCGTACTTTATCAAGCATCATTGAAAAAGAAATATGAAGGTGTTGAAACGAACCTTATTAATCAAAATAATGATAATGATGATGATGTTGATATGACAAATCTCGATACAACAGATTTCTGTGAGCATCCTGAAGATGCAATATGATCATGCAATAAATATTTAATATTATAAATTTTATTATTTTTGTATCTTTTATGTAATTTTCTTTTAGTAATAAATTTTATGAATTTTATTTATGATTATTGATTATTGTTTACATAATGTTTACTCATTAATTTTTATTTATTAATATTTTTTATGATTTGTTATATTTCTTTATTAATAAGAAATTAATATATTATTCCTAAAGAAGAAATGGATACCAAATATTTGGGATTAAAAAATAGTGATGATGATATTTGTCAGTACAACTACGCACACTATACTTAAAGATAAAAAGTATTTTTTTCTACTTGAAAATGAGAAAAATTAATGTTAATACCATAAGTAGTAGGGCTAAATTGATAGAAGGTTCAGGGAGAGCCACTATATTTCTTCGTGAAGGTACTAAAATTGATATAAAAAATGCACTACTATCTACAAAGTTTCAAAGAAATTTATTGAGTTTTAAAGATATTCGTCGAAATGAATATCATATCGAGACTATGAATAAGACAAATGGTGAATTTTTATTAATTACAAATACTATTTCTGGAAGAAAATGTGTATTGAAAAATCACCATCTTATTCATCTGGTTTATATTATACAAAAATAACTGCTATTAAAAGTCATCACTTAGTAGACCAGAAGTCTGCAAATTTCGATAATTTTATAATATGGCATAATCGTTTGGGACATTCTGGTTCCATTATGATGAGACGGATCATTGAAAATTCAAATGGCCATTCATTGAAAAATCAAAGAGTATTGAACTCTAATGATTTTTCTTGTGTTGCTTGCTCCCAAGGAAAATTAATAATTAGACCATCACATGTTAAAGTGGGAACTAAATCCCCTACATTTCTAGAACGAATTCATGGTGATATATGTGGACCTATAGATCCACCATGTAGACTATTTAAATATTTTATGGTGTTGATCGACGCATCAACAAGATGATCACATGTATGCTTATTATCATCTCGAAACCTAGCGTTTGCGAGATTGCTTGCTCAGATAATTAAGCTACAAGAATAATTTCCACATCACCCAATTAAGAAAATTCATCTAGATAGTGCTGCTAAATATTCATCACATGCTTTTAATGATTATTGCATGTCAATTGGAACAAGTATTGAACATCCTGTAACTTATACTCACACGGAAAATGATCTTGCTGAATCATTTATTAAACGGTTGCAATTAATTGCTAGACCGTTACTTATGAGGTCTAAACTTATTTTATCTACTTGGGGATATGCTATATTACATGCAACAACATTTGTAAGAATAAGACCAACGAGTTATCATACTTATTCCCCCCTACAATTAGCATCTGGCTATGAGCCTAATATTTCTCATTTGAGAATTTTCGGTTGTGCAGTTTATGTTCCAATTACACTGCCACAACGAACTAAAATGGGCCCCAAAGAAAATTGGGAATATATGTCGGGTATAAATCACCTTCTATTATTAAATATGTTAAGCTATTAACCGGTGATTTATTTACTGCCAGATTTGCTAATTGTCATTTTGACGAATTACATTTTTCGACATTAGGGGAGGTAGAGATCAACCGAAAAAGAAAATTAAATGGAAAATATCACTTGATTTTCTTGATCCACGTACAAAACAAAGTGAACTAGAAGTTCAAATAATTATACATTTGCAAAGAATTGCAAATCAATTACCAGATACATTTAATGACTCCAAAAGAGTTACTAAATTGTATATTTTTGCTGAAAATACTCCGGTGATTATTGATATCCCTGAAGGGAAAATTACAAGTGCTAATAAGTCTCATGTACGCCTGAAGATTGGTAGACCTCTCGATTCCAAAGATAAAAATCCTCGAAAGAAAAAATGATTAAATAATGATAAGAGTCAAGAACTCCAAAATATTATCAGTGATAAAATTCAACCTCCTAAAGAGATTGCTCCAGAAGAGCATACACCTGAAGAGCTTATTACTGAAGAGAATGAGATTATAGATAATTCAATAAATTTTGTTACTATAGGAAAAAAGTTGGAATCGAAAATAAATAATTATAGATAATGCTTTTGCATATAATGTAGCACTGAATATTATGGAAGGAGATGAGGATCATGAACCTAAATCGGTTGATGAATGTCGTCGAAGAAATGATTGATCAAAATGGAAAGATGCAATCCAATCTGAATTAGATTCACTGGAAAAACGAAAAGTATTTGGATCTGTAGTCCAAACACCAAAAGGTGTAATGCTAGTGGGATATAAATAGGTGTTCGTGCGAAAAAGAAATGAAAAAAATGAAATTGTGAGATATAAAGCACGACTTGTAGCCCAAGGATTTACACAACAATTAGGATTTGATTATGATGAAACATATTCACCTGTAATAGATGGAATTACATTTAGATATCTTGTGAGTTTAACAGTGCATGAAAAACTTGATATGCGTCTAATGGACGTAGTCACCGCTTATTTATATGGAACACTGGATAATGATATCTATATGAAAATCCCTGAATGATTTTATGTATGCCTGAAACATATGTAGAGGAGTTTATTCCATTAAATTACAAAGGTCTTTGTATGGACTCAAACAATCTGGACGTATGTGGTATAACCATCTTAGTGAATGTTTAATTAAGGAATGTTATATAAATGATCCAATATGTCCATGTGTTTTTATTAAGAAAGATGAGTCAAATTTTGTAATCATTGGTATATATGTTGATGATTTCAACTTAATTGGAATTCTTGAAGAGATCCAAAAGGCAGCTAAATATTTGAAGAAAGAATTTGAGATCAAGGATTTTGGATAGGCCAAATTTTAGTTGCAAATTGAACATTTGCAAGATAGAATTTTTGTTCATCAAACTACATATAGCCAGAATTGGCGTATATGGTCCCTTCTTTTGTCCTCTTTGTTGCTGTCATGGAGAATCTATTGCTCACACTTTTGCAGCTTGTAGGTTTACTTTCAAAGTCTGGAAAATTATGGGAGCAGAGGTAAGAAAATTTGCACAACCTATATCCTTGTATAGGACACTTACTGATTGGTGGAACTCTGAGGTGAAAGGTGAAATTCAGGCTTATCTCCAGAAAATAATTCCATCTCTAGTTTGCTGGTTCATCTGGAAAATGAGAAACCAAATCATATTTGAAGATGAAATTCCTAATAATGATACAGTAGTCCAAAACATTTTCACCATGCTGAAGCATGTACTCTCTTTAAAATGTCAGTTAGTAGATTTGCAATCTATGGACTGGTCTTCCTTTTGGTCTTCAATCCCACAGCTTAGAAGAAAGGTTAAACTCACAACGGTGAAGTGGACACCCCCTGAGCCCTTGCAGGTTAAGCTGAGCATTGCCTCTTCTATCTCAGCAAATCAGCTCATTGGTGGAGGATTGGTCAGAAATTCAGAAGGTGAGATACTATTATAGCTTCCCAAAGCATCAAGTTTGACACTTGATAAACTGCAGGTGGAGATCAGATTATGCATGGAAGGTGTGACGTTATGCCAAAGACAAGGCTTTCACAATATCATCATAGAAACACACTCCAGTCAGCTACAACAAGCTTACAATCAGACGGGAATATGGAAATTCAGGAAGTGGGAAGATTCACTACAACAACTCAGAAGTCAAGCCACCCTCATCCTAATCCACAAAGGCGCCAACAAACCAGCAATTCACTTAGCACAACAAGCAATCCCAAACAAGACAATCTTGGAGAAGCTCATTCAATCAGACAAGTCAGCAGTCCCTTACATCTCAAGGACCAGAACAAAATCATATGGACTCAGATGATTAGCTTGCCTGAAGATCAACAGCGGGGATCACCACAACATTATAGCAACTACATCACCACAAGTAAAAGTTATGGCCTAAGCTTGGTAACTATAAGATACATGTACTTCATGAAGCCTGCCTGGAAGAAGCTTCACTACCAGAACCAGGCCCACACAGCCAAACATCAGAAGGGGCACAGTGCTGAAACTGAGAAGAACACATTTCATGGCCCTCCCACTAAATCTGGTTCCTCAACAAGACCATGTCCCTCAAGCTTGCGACCTTTTGTCACTCCTTGTGCTCAATGGAGTCTTTTGTATCATGTACTAGGGTTGCCAATATTCTACTCACAGTTAAATGAAACTAGGACTTCAAGCTCTAGCAACCAACATCCTTTGAATCTTGGTCCATTAGGCAAAGGGCATATAAATGGATTCAGATCCAAGGATTGTTTCTTTTGTAAGGATGATTTTAGGATATTTCCATCATCCACCAAGTTTTTAATACATAGGGAGTGGCGACCCACCTCAATTAGAGGTTTTACCAATTAAAAAAAAAATACATATAGCCAGAATGTTTTAAAACTGTTTTATATGGATAAAACACATCCATTGAGTACTCCGATGATCGTTCGATCACTTGATCGGTTGATCCTATCAAGGATCCTTTAATACCAAAAAAGGAAAATGAAGAGGTTCTTTTTTTTGAAGTACCATATCTCAGTGCTATTGGTGCACTAATGTATCTTTCTAGTAGTACAAGGCCAGATATATCATTTGCAGTGAATTTGTTAGCAAGATTCAGCTCTTTTCCTACAAAACAACATTGGAATGGTATTAAGCACATTCTTCGCTATCTCCAAGGAACAATTGATTTGGATTATATTATTCATATGATTCTCGACCAGATCAATTGCTTGGTTATACTGATTTTGGGTATTTATCTGACCCGCATAAACAAAGTCCTAGACTGGATATTTGTTTACATATGGTGGTACAACTATTTCATGGCTATCCACAAAATAAACAATAACAGCTACTTCTTCGAATCATGTTGAAATTATAGCAATTCATGGGGTTAGTCGAGAATTTGTTTGGCTAAGATCAATAACCCATTATATCCGGAAGAATTGTGGGTTATCTCAAAAAGAAGAAAATCCTCCAACTATATTATATGAGGACAATGCAGCTTGTATAGCTCAATTAAAATGATGATATATAAAAGGAGATAGGACGAAACATATTTCACTAAAATTCTTCTTTACTCACGATATGCAAAAGAATGGTGAAATTGATGTGCAACAAATTTGGTCAAGTGATAATTTGGAAGATTTATTTATTAAGGCATTACCGACAACAACTTTTGATAAATTAGTAAGGAATATTGGAATGCGTCGGTTGAAGAGTCTCAAATAATTTTTGAATCAGAGGGATAAATAAATACAAAAGAATAGTGTGTTCTTTTTCCTTCACTATGATTTTTTTCTCACTGGGTTTTTTCCTAAAAAGGTTTTAACAAGGCATATTCTTTATATAATGGACATCCAAAGGGGAATGTTATAAAACATTGAATAGTGTATGTCCATTCAATGCAATTCAAAGGCATTAAACTCTAAAGATAACATATTAATACAAGTTAAAATATATGTTATCTTTAGTTAGTTAATATGTTACAGATAAGATGTAATTGTAAATAGGTTTCTTGCTAATGTAATTGTACGATTTAGGTGACAACAAAAAGAGAAGAAGTCTTTTGAATGCATAGAAAATACTTTGCATAATACTTATTTATTTATCCTTAATATCTTGTTTAGTTTATGTTCATTGTTTGAATTACAATTCTCAATATGAATTACTATATCAAACCTATATGTATCAGTATTAGTTTTATAACACTAAAATAATAGTATCATTCTTTTTTATAATTTTTTTATTAGATTAAATTTTTATGCCATAATAATAGTATTATTATTTTGTTTAATTTTACAATTAGGCCCAATTTATTAGCCCACAATAATGAGACCATTATCTTATTTAGTTTAATGATTAACCTCAATTTTAGACCCATAAATTCTACATACACACATTGAAAAAGCAAAAGTCCATTAGCCTAATTTTTTTTTTTTAAAACAGTTGAGTTTTAACTAGTTTTTGATTTTTTCAAGTCAAACCCAGTTTTAGCCCCTGGGTTTGGCCGATTTTTAAACTTTCTGCTTTTCAAACGAAGCCAAAATAGACCAGTCACCGGTTCTTAGTTCGACTGGTTGAATCGGCTAGTTCGATCCGATTTTAATAAAAATGGTTAGACCATTTTGTTCCATATATATTTCTTTGTTCGTACTGAACTGGTTGTAGAATTAAATCATGCCTCTGTTGTACTCTGCTCTCCACTGTGCTCGTTCCTTCCCCTCTTTCCTGCCTTGCAAGTTTTTATAAAATATACACTCTCTTGACCCAATTTTAAACACCGTAAAATCAAATTTCAAACTTGCTCCCATTTCTAAATAGACATATCCCATTGCATTAATGAGAGTATTAAAAAATCGCCAATATAGACCAAATGTCACTCCACACCATATAATGTGTAAATTGTGATTTTATTTTCTTTTAGTTATTGGCAGTTTTAATATTTTAAAACAATATATTGCAATGGGCTTTTATTTTGTAAAATTAAAATTATTAAAAAATCGCAAGAATATAGCAATTTACCTTAATAAGTTAATTGTATTGATAACTTACCTTAATTCTATCTTACATGCATATTGATAGTGTACCTTAATTGTTTAGAATTACCTTACCTTTATTATTAATTTTTTTGGTAATTTTTTTATTATTACAAGATTTTGTTTATCAACTAGTATTTCTTATAATTAGTTCCAATTTTTGTGCTAGTTTATGGCATTAATTTGAATATTATCGTAATCATTTAAGAAATTTTATTTGTTTCAAATCTATTTCATTACTCTTGGTTTTAAAAAGTTACAACTATTAATAAGGAATTTGGTCGAGGAGAATTGGAAAGAAGAATTAGAAACGGAATAAAGAATGGTGATTGGGTGGAGAGATTAATTCAAAAAGGAGTGCTTTATTTGATTGGTTGGTTTCTTGTTCCAAAAGGTGGAAATGTGGAATCGCCCACCTTAGGCGCCCCCACTCCGGCCCAACAGGATTATGGAAGGGGCAAATTATAGTGACTCAATTGATCAATTGAGGCTAGACCTTTGCCCACTACGCACAAGGAGCCCCCTCACTTAGAGAGGTTGGTCCCACACTATCGCTAGTGGGACATGATCCTTAGTCTCTTGTTCCAAAATTTACCTCTGCGACCAACTGAGCTGCCCATACAGGCGATTCGTGGATTTTCTTATTGAGTAATGATAGACAGACTGAAAAAATAGAGTAAAAACTCAAAGTGAATGAAGTGGACTAATTATTGATAAGCATATGTGAGTAATTGGTCCATTAAATAATACATGTTTATCACCAATTAGTCTATGTAATTCATTTTGTATTTTCACTCTATATATCATTACTATTTTGTTTTCTTTTATAAATTGGAAACAAAAGTTTGGATACTCTCTCGATCTCCCCATCTTGCTGTCCTTTATATTCTCTCTTATCCTCATAAAAAAAATCATTCATTCTTGTCGCATTCTCATAATCTTCTCTTCATCTCCTTTCTCCATTTGAAAATTTTCTTATTATAATAAGTGAAATTTTTTAAAGTTCAAAAATTAAATAAGAAGGATTAAACTTTTTTTTAAAAAAATTCATGATATTTTTGAAGTTGTTAAATATTATTTCAATTAATTTCTAAGTAAAATGTCAAAGGATAAAAATATAATTTTCTTTAATTTTCATATCGAAACAATCACATATCAAACAAAAGTATTCAATTATAATTCTCATTCAGAATGGTTAACAAAACATTATTATTGGAATTTCATTTCTCTTTTTCATTTCCAGCAATTTCGTTTTTATTTGTGTTTCCTTCTTGATAGGCGAACCAAACGCCTTCTAAACATGTTCTCACTTTTCACCAATCAAGCTAGTGAAATTTTATATGTAACTTATATTAAACTTTCTGGTACTTTTTTTTTATCCTTTTTGTCTTTTCAATCTTGCAGGCGTCATTTAAATGATTCATTTTCCATTTGGATATAGTGGCTCGTTTTATTTTTATTTTTTTTGTGATTCTGTCAAATTTAAATTTTTTTATTTTTTGTCAAATTGTTTTACTATGGTAGACAAACTTTTACTTTTTATTATTTTAAATTTTATATTCCATACATGTTTATATATTTTTTGAAAATTTATTAAATTTTTATTATGTTCTTCACTTGTAAGTCATAACAATGTTATTTTTTATTTTGTTAATTGTATATGATGTGCTTATAATTTAAATGACATACTCACACTACACCACAATACACCGCACCAAAAAAATATATACCACAATTAATAATTTTTAAATTCTAATGATTGATCATAGATTGTATTTTTCATAAATCACAAGTCGTTCGATTGAAAATATTATGCAAAATCGTCAAAACTACATTATGTACACACCTATCTTTTAGGAATAGATTAGATATGTATCCCCAATGGCAAAATTATCCAAACTATATTTGCTTAGTCTATGGAAGTTATTCTTCAAAGTCTTTTACAATAGAAACTTCTTTTCTAAAACTCCTTTTTTTTTTTTCGGAAAAGGCCTCAACTCATGTTCATTCAAGTTAATGATTTCACGATATTAACTTATGAATATTTTTTAGGATAGATTGTAAAATACTAGTATGAACTATAGTTGGACTATAATATACTCCTTACACTTTTAGTTTCGACATTTTATCTCCTTAAACTATTTTTTTTACAAAGTACAATAATTTTGTGAAAAATAAATATTTTAAACTAGTCTACCCTTATTATTCATTTTATATTTTCTAAACAAGATGCTAAATGTAAGTCATTCACATCTACTTCTTAGTTACTATTGTATTATTTAAACTCTAAATTAACCAAAAAAATTTAAGAAGGATTTCATTTACGAAATTTTGGTAAAACTAAAGCGAACAAAACAATGCACAAGATTGCTGAATATTTCAAAAAGAATTGATAGAAATCGCAAGTTTTAGAAGTACAATAGAAAAGGTTTTTTTTAATATATATTTTAATTTTAACCTTAAGTTATTGAATTGAGCTAATATGTAAAAAACAAAAAAAAAATAGTTTGAGAAGTCAAAATGTAAAAATTAAAATTTTAAAGAGTATATTGTTGGGATAAACAGATAGTGAATAGAATTAGGGCTAGTGAGGCTTTGTATATGGAGACAAAACATACTTGGTGTAATTTTTTTATTCTCACAGTAGATTGGAATAGACATTGTTCCCATGGATTAGATCTATTAAGATCAAAGCACATTAAATATTGTGTTCTTGTGTTATTGGTTTTTTTGTTGACATGTTTATCCCCAACAAGTTGTATTTGGGATTGAAGGTTATTTCCAATAAGTGGTATCAGAGCTAATTAAAGGTTCAAATTTGGGAGAGTTTTTTGAGCTGCGAAAAGGTGTCAGAGTGCATATCAACATCTTAGAGGAATTTTTTCTATGATCAGAGTTCGCAAATAGATTCTTCACATAAAAAACTTGGGACGCCCAAGTTTTGGGTTGATTGGATTACCTGATTGGAAGATATATTGGAGAGAAACCCAGAAAACCCACAGCTATTTCTGGTGCAGTTTTTAGCAAATTTTTGGTGTGTGCAGTCTTCATCAAATAAACGATCGGAGGGTAAATGCTGTAGGATCGACTTACAATTTTAACCGAATGTAGAGGACATCCTATTACACATTCTGAATGGTGGAGATCGAATTTTAATGGTTGGAATTTGAGTTATTAGTTTTGGTTTTTTTGAATTTGTAAAGGTGTCTGGAATAAAGTTTGAGACCCCTTTGTTCGACGGGAAGACGAATTTCACAATGTGGTAGTGTACAATTCAAGATTTGCTTATGCGTGATCATTTTGATTCAGCATTTGGTGACACAATTCCTGAAGAAATGACAGACAATAATTGGACTTTTTTTTTTATAATATTTATAGAACTTTTTTTTTTAAAACCGCTTTATATACTTACTAGGCAAAAGACGGTGTCGGACATACCCAACTACACCGTTACAATGTAGAAAGCACTAAATGTGGAGTACTACTCCATTACATTATATATGTGTCCCTAGATAAACTTGAAAAAAGAAAGGTTTATTCTAGGATTCCTAGAATACTACTTTCTAATTTCCATTACAAAATGTCCTATTCCATTTGCAAAAGAATTGTGTGTGAAGTTGTGGGTTAGGAATGGACTTAGCAGCCCATATGCATCGTAAAGAAGGTGAGCCAGATGGGGTCTTTGGCCCAATTCTTCTATTCTTCACTAAAAATGGGCACTTTAGTTTTATCCCAAATCTCCTATCTTCTAAACTTCAGTCCATAATCTCCATAAAGGCCACTTAAAGTTATATTTAAATTAAGCCCAAAAGCCTAATAGGAGCCAACTGCCCAGCAGCCCTGCAGCCCAATCAGAAACCGAGTAGCCCACTCAGAGGATCAACATAGTCCAGCATTCCAGGGAGCCAAAAGAACAATCTCCGATCAAAACGAAACTAGCCATTATCATCAAGGAGACATCACAGTTAACACATTCCAAAACGATCAAGGAGCCCAGTACATGATCATTTAATTTCCAGCTTACACTTCACTAAGACCAAATCATTTCCACTTAGCACAAACACAGTCACTATGCATCAAAATAGTGCAGCAACCACAATAACCGAACACATCATAACAAACCACCATGCAAACTCAATCCATGAAATCTGCTATATGGTGCCAACACTCCTGTGAACTTCAGTTTAGGCCTGAGAAACGGCTGCAGTAAAAGCAGCCCTTCCCACACCCACGTGAACTACCAAAATCAAGTACTGAATAGCAAAATTTTGGGCAGCATTACCCCTGTATGTGCCATCCTACCAGATCCACAACAAACTCAATTCAACCAAGACGGGAAAAAAAAACAAAGCAACATCCAAACTACTGTTGGGAAACTTTGTGACAAACAGCCGTAACGTCAACAGGCTGTGGCCATTCAACAGAAGCATAACTTTCCAAACTAAATCAGCAAAAAACAGGCCTGGAGATGTTCACCTTATATGATCAGGGGCCAACACAACCAAAAGATAGCTTACCCAGGATTCCAACGTCTACCTTCCGTGTAGTAAATGAACGGGTTCCTTTCCCTAAGCTTCCTGTCAGAGGAGATACTCGCTTTGGGACTTATTAATGTCTCCATGTATTTTGAGAGCTTTGAAGGCTTTTGGCATTTTTCCATTTTGTGGATGAAGCTGTTGAGCATATCCTGAGGTTCATCTTCGTAACTGTGATCGGTCCAGCAGTCATCACGATCACCCTCTGGTTCTGAGTCAGTTTGGATGATGTGTAGTCGGGTTAAATCTGATGAAGAGCTGGCCCTCAGCTTCTGTGACCAATCTTCTTCAACTGTGGAGCAGTCTTTCTGCATTGGAAGCCATTCTCCTTCGTCCCAAATAATTGTTGGAATAGCTTGAGCAATTTCTCGCTCAGTCATGGGCCTTCCTAAACCCTTAGTAGAGGATTCACCTTCCTCCCAATTAATTGTCACATTTATCGGACCCGTGTTCAGCCCTTTACTTTTCTTAGGTTATTTAGTTCCCTTCAAGCCTGTTACAACAGAAGCCTCTGTTCCCTTTTCTTGTACTTTGATGAGGTCCAGCAAGTGGCCAAGATTGGCCAGAAAGTGATTACTAGGACTTCCCATTTTGGTTGCCTCACTATAATTCACAATAGCTAAAGAGGCAATATCTTGGTCCAGTTTCTTGCTCTGCTGCTCAATCTGCTCCTTTTCGACACACAAACCATTACCCCCATCAAGGAGAGTTGACACTTGAGACTCTATCTGCTTCACCCCAGCAGCTTGAGAGGTAGAGGGTACAACTCGATCAGATGGTTCCTTCACTGTTTCTGCCAGGGTCCTCTTGGGCATCCACACCTTGGTTGTGGGAGCTGTGGGCTTAGTCTTGCAGGAGGCCGTGGTATGGCCTAGCAGAGAGCAGTTGATGCAGAAATCAGGGAGGCTTTCATATTTTACCGGCTGCCATTTGCCCTTGGTCTTCGTTCCAATCCAAACTCGATGAGGTAATTGCTTAAGAAGATCAACCTCAATACACAGCCTGGCTTCAATTGGTCTCAGTACTCGTTCCATTGCCGCTGTGGCTAAATCCAACTTGAGTGGTGTTCCAATAGCCGACCCTAGGGCAGAGAGAATATCTTTCTTGCACATGTGAAGCGGTAGTAATGGAAAATTTACCCAGACAGGCACAATAGAAGGTTCTTTTTCAGGGCTGAATTCTGGTGTCCATCGAAATATCTTGGCAGGGAATCCATCAAAGTTCCACATCTTTTTCAGCCAAATCCTGTGAAAATCCGTTTGCAATTGAAACTGAAGGACAATGTGTCGATAATCAATAAGACCGACATAGCATTCACCTTTGAGCCTGGCAGCAAGAATGGATTTACGTATTGAAGCCATTGGAGGCCTTCCCCTACTGAATTTGCCAATTAGGGCAAACTTGGAAGACTGTGTCAGCCTCCGTTCTTCCTCTTCCGATATGATGACGGCTGGCTCACCCATGTATGTTGAGAGAGCTACATCCGACACTGGTGGGAGGGAAACATCAACATTCTGTGCCCAGGGAGCAGAAACCGCTTCCCGGAAGGATTTGGAGGGAGGGGTTTGACCGGGAGTGGCCAGTGGCTGAGCCGGCGATACATTAACTTTCTCTGCCCGTGAGTAAGGGTCTGATCGGCGTTGGAGTGGAGGAAAATCAGGGTCTTCAATCGCCACACTCTTGCCCTTTGAGTTTGAATTCGTTCTCTGAATCTCACCGTGAGAGAGGCCCTGTGCAGTAAGACGCTGAAGGGGTGGAGGGGCTAAGCTACTGGATGCTATCTCCTTATGGAAGCTTCCTTTCTTGATCTGCAGCTGTGTTCTGCTTTAGGGGAGAACTCGAATGGATCGGTGAAGAGTTGGGAGTTGTGATTGGAAGAAATCTCCCAAAGTGATAGTTTTGCCCTTGGCCAGCATTGAAACCACTTTTGTGAGTGAAGGGGTTTTCAGTTTTGTGTCATTCGTTTCCGATTGACACCGTGGGAGTACATCGGTGCCTGTTGGCTCCGACCAAGCGGCCGGAGCCAATGAGACAAATGCGATTGTCGGTCCTCGCTAACAGGGATTATCTAAGACTCCAAATTTGGGCAGGGATCTATTAAAGCTGACGAATCTAGGCAATTTGTGGGGACCGATCAGACAAAAGAGCCGATTGGATTGAGTTGGGTTGGAAGGGTAGTAGGTTTAAAGGTGGGATCTTTTAGAGAGTGGGAGGAGCATTCACATTTAGAGAGAGAAAAGCCTAAAAATTCACCCCCTTTAATCAAACCCAACAAGTTATCACCCAGACAATAATTGGACGTTAGTTAAGAAGAGAGCAGTTAGTACGATCCAGCTTGCACTTGCTCCTGAAATTAAATATAGTATCATAATAGAGAAGACATTGAAGGGTATTTGGTACAAGTTGGAGATTATTTATGTGTTGAAATTACTAACCAACAGGTAGTGCATGAAGATGAACCTCTACTCACTGAAGATGGATAAAGGCAATAATTTTTATGATCATGTTAGTGTGTTTAATCAACTAGTGTGTTAACTTCAAAATATAGAGGATGAAGTGAAAGATGAGGAGAAGGCTTTATTGTTGTTGTCTTTTTTGTTTTTGTCTTATAAGCCTATGGAGCATACCATGTTATTTGGGAAGACCACTTTGAACATTAATAATGCGGTTACTCAGTTGAGGGAGAATGAGAAGATAATGGAAAAGGCAAATTTGCCTCATCGAGAGGAAAAACTAGTTGTTGTTGAGAATTATAATAGAGGAAAAAGTCATTTACTAGGGAGAGGTGACTCACGTGAGAAATATCGGCCAAAAGACTACAATAATATAGAGTGCTATTACTGTGGAGAGAAGGGTCACATCCAGAATAGCTGTCCTATCATGAGAGAGGATTTGATGAGTTTGAAAGCATTGAAGATGAAGAGCAAAGAGAAGATTGAAGAAAATGACTATACTAATGCGGTTGGATATGATGATGAGTTGTATATGGTAAAGAAGTTTGAGTCATCTAACTCAGGTTGGGTGATGGATTGTTTAGCTTCTATGCACATTTGTAAGGATAGATCTCTATTTAATACTTTGCAGGTTGATGGAGATTTTGGACACGTTGTCATGGGGAATGGTGAAAAGATAAAGATTGAGGGTGCTGATACTGCACGCGTCAAAAACCACAATGGCGATATAAGGGATTGTCCGATGTGAAGTATGTGCCTACGTGTGGTTATAACATAATTTCATTGGGTAAATTTGTTAGCGCAAATTTATGACCCACGTGATTTAATCAATAAAGATAACTGATAAGATTTTATCTTATCAATAATAATTGAATAGCTGATAAGATTTTATCTTATCAATTAAATGGGAAAACCTAAAAGTGGGAAGTAGGGATAACGACTCTGATAGTAATTGGTCATCTCTCTACCCATAAATATCACGTAACATCTCCATCAATAGTGTGTCATTCTGATCGGAATCAAGAGAGAAACACCAATTATCTTTCTCCCGATATTCTTTTTTTTCCTATTCCAAAAGGTTTCTTTGCAGGAATCATTAAGGCTTACAGTGGATCAAGGTTATAGGAACAGAAGTAATTCACGTTGAAGGAACAGAAGTATTTAAGCCCAACACAACTAACTAAATTTCTATGGATCAAGGTATTGTTTCACTATAACAGTACTATGTATAAATCATGTTATTCTATGATCTAAACAATTATGATTTATGCAAATCATTAATTAATTTGCTTTACGTGGATTAATTAAAATCCAACAATTGGTATCAGAGCATGGTTAAGAATTCATGATTTATCTGTAAAGACAATTATTGTAATTCATAATTATTTTGATTACTCTTTAAAGATAATTACCACAAATTAATTCCGCAATTATTGTAATTTAATTACTGTAATTTAATTATGTTGGTAATTCATTTAGTGAATATTTGATGTTGATGATGACGTGATTATGATGATGAATATTTGATATTTATGATTTCATGATTTTGATCGTATAAGATGAATAGATCATAATGATGAATAATGATGGATGCTGATGATGTTTTAATTTATTATTATTAATGGATATTTTATTAATGGATATTGATGCATATATGCATACTGATGATGAATTTTATTATTGATGCATATATGCATACTGACGATGTTTTATTATTAATGCATATATACTGATTATGTTTTAATTTATTATTATTAATGGATATTGATGCATATATGCATACTGATGATGAATTTTATTATTGATGCATCATTAATTTTGCCGCATGATGATGTTTTTCGGATGATTGATTATTTGGCTTCTTAAATATTTTATTGATTATAGAATTGTAAAAAATTCATTAATTGAATTGATCTGTTATTATTTAAGGAATGTGTATTAAAATAATAATAATAAAGTGATAATTAATATATGTTATTCGATTTATTTTCATATATGTATATTAAAATAATAATAAAGTATTATACTTATATTATAACTAGAATAGTTAAGATATTATTCTTGTTATTTATTTGAGTATAATAAAAATACGTAAGATATGATTTTATATACATATATATTAAGTACATGACAACATATGATTAATTAAGTATTATTTTATACACTCAATAATAACAGATTATTATTGAAATTATATATATTTTATTCAAATATAATAAAATTGAATAAATTCTTATGCTTATATATTTGAATAATTTGATAATTATTATGTGGGTTTGTTAGTCACCAAAGTGGCCAAACCTTAAAGTTTTTAATTGTTAAATATTTAAATTAATTTCAATTACTCATAATTATGAGATGCTTATATTATAATGACATAATGAATTTTCTTATATGAGTATATTGAAATTCATAAATTATAAAATATTAAAAATCACCCAAAGGTTGATGAATTAATTTATAATTTATGATAGAATTGTAGGTATCAAGGTTATAGGAACAGAAGTAATTCACGTTGAAGGAACAGAAGTATTTAAGCCCAACACAACTAACTAAATTTCTATGGATCAAGGTATTGTTTCACTATAACAGTACTATGTATAAATCATGTTATTCTATGATCTAAACAATTATGATTTATGCAAATCATTAATTAATTTGCTTTACGTGGATTAATTAAAATCCAACAATTGGTATCAGAGCATGGTTAAGAATTCATGATTTATCTGTAAAGACAATTATTGTAATTCATAATTATTTTGATTACTCTTTAAAGATAATTACCACAAATTAATTCCGCAATTATTGTAATTTAATTACTGTAATTTAATTATGTTGGTAATTCATTTAGTGAATATTTGATGTTGATGATGACGTGATTATGATGATGAATATTTGATATTTATGATTTCATGATTTTGATCGTATAAGATGAATAGATCATAATGATGAATAATGATGGATGCTGATGATGTTTTAATTTATTATTATTAATGGATATTTTATTAATGGATATTGATGCATATATGCATACTGATGATGAATTTTATTATTGATGCATATATGCATACTGACGATGTTTTATTATTAATGCATATATACTGATTATGTTTTAATTTATTATTATTAATGGATATTGATGCATATATGCATACTGATGATGAATTTTATTATTGATGCATCATTAATTTTGCCGCATGATGATGTTTTTCGGATGATTGATTATTTGGCTTCTTAAATATTTTATTGATTATAGAATTGTAAAAAATTCATTAATTGAATTGATCTGTTATTATTTAAGGAATGTGTATTAAAATAATAATAATAAAGTGATAATTAATATATGTTATTCGATTTATTTTCATATATGTATATTAAAATAATAATAAAGTATTATACTTATATTATAACTAGAATAGTTAAGATATTATTCTTGTTATTTATTTGAGTATAATAAAAATACGTAAGATATGATTTTATATACATATATATTAAGTACATGACAACATATGATTAATTAAGTATTATTTTATACACTCAATAATAACAGATTATTATTGAAATTATATATATTTTATTCAAATATAATAAAATTGAATAAATTCTTATGCTTATATATTTGAATAATTTGATAATTATTATGTGGGTTTGTTAGTCACCAAAGTGGCCAAACCTTAAAGTTTTTAATTGTTAAATATTTAAATTAATTTCAATTACTCATAATTATGAGATGCTTATATTATAATGACATAATGAATTTTCTTATATGAGTATATTGAAATTCATAAATTATAAAATATTAAAAATCACCCAAAGGTTGATGAATTAATTTATAATTTATGATAGAATTGTAGGTAATTAATATTCTTGGTTAAATATGTTTAGTATATCCAAAGATAATAGACATATTTAATTTAGGTAAATTTAATTACCGATTATGTAAAATTAAAGTTAAGCATCAATTATGTGTATTATGGTGTATTGTTGGATTGCCCAAAGGAAAACTTCAATACACATTTAGGGTCTGTTTGGTTATTCAAAAATTTGTGATTTATTTCACAATTGTAAAATGAGGTGTTTGTTTTGTTAAACTTTTTTATCAAAATTTTTAAAACGCAAAACAATGCTACAGTAATTATTTTTGCAACAGTAATTTTTATAAATAAAATATTGAATTTTGAATTTTAATAATAAACAATTCTTCCTAACACACATCCCACCAAAATAAACTAATAAAATACGAATTCAAATTTAAATTTTAAACTTTTATTAATAAAAAAATCTTCAATACAAATCCCAACAAAATAAAATCATTCATTCCAAACACTCTCAAAATATTCCTTTCTCATAACAAATCTCAAGAAAAAAAATTTCATGATATAATCCAAAAATAGCTTATCCAAACGGAGCCTTAAGTATTATTTAATTTTTATCTGAATCAACATTATGTGTTAACTTCAAAGCATTAATGTGTGAGTATTTATGTTACCTGCGAGAATCTATGCCTGTTGCTCTTGATTCGCAAGCTTCATCTGTTGTTACGTTTAATGGCCTTAATTATCCAGATTGTTTTGAGCAGGTTCAGTTTCACTTAGGTGTTCTGGATCTTGATTTAGCACTATTAAATGAAAGGCCAAATGCTATTACTGATGAAATCAGTACTGAAGAGAGATTTTTTCATAAAGTTTGGGAAAGATCAAACAGATTGAGTCTAATGTTTATGCGAATGACAGTTGCAAACAACATCAAGTCTACAATTCCAAAAATTGAAAGTGCTAGGGAATATATGAATTTTGTGAAAGAGCGTTCTCAGTCTGAGTCAGCTGATAAGTCCCATGCTGGGGCATTAATGGGAATGTTAAACACCAGTAAGTTTGATGGTACACGTACCATGCATCAGCATGTGACTGAAATGATAGACAAAGCAGCAAAATTGAGTGAAAAGTATAACACCATTAAAGATAAATGGAGTGCCAATGAACTTCAATCCATGCTCATTCAAGAGGAGACAAGACTTAAGAAATAAGGAATTCACTAAGTTAACCTCATGGGTCATAAGAAACCTGAAAAGAAGAATCACAAAAAGGGTAAGAAAGAAGCATCAAAGATGAAAGTGCAATCCAGTAAAATCCACAAGGACATAAAAAATGAGAAGTGCCATTTTCGCAATAAACATGGTCACTTCGCTAAGGATTGCCTGAAGCATAAAGCTTGGTTCGAAAAGAAAGGTAAGCCTAGTGCTTTAGTATGTTTCGAATCAAACTTAGCTGAAGTTCCTTATAATACCTGGTGGATTGATTCTAGATGCACTACTCATGTTTCTAATGCGATGCAGGGATTTCTTACGATCCAAACCATAAACTCAAATGAGAAATTTATCTTCATGGGGAACCGGGTCAAAGCTTCAGTTGAAGGCATTGGAACCTATCATTTGATTTTAAACACAGGATATCATTTAGACCTTTTTCGGACTCTTTATGTTTCTTCTGTTTCTCGTAATTTAATTTCTTTATCCAAACTTGATTCAATTGGATATGATTTTTCTTCTGGGAATGGATGTTTCGGTTTGTTTAAAAATAATAATGTTATTGGTTCTGGAATTATTTCTGATGGCCTATACAAATTAAAGCTTGACAATGTTTTTTCTGAATCCTTATTAATATTGCATCATAATGTTGGCACTAAACGTAGTTTAGTGAATGAAAATTCAGCTTACTTTTGGCATAAACGTTTGGGTCACATATCCAAAGAAAGAATGGAAAGATTAGTGAAGAATGAAATCCTTCCAAAATTGGATTTTACTACTCTTGATATTTGTGTGGATTGTATTAAGGGAAAATTTACAAAACACACAAATAAGAACGGAGCCACAAGAAGCACACAGCTTCTTGAGATTATACACACTGATATATCTGGGCCCTATGATGTTCCATCTTTTGGTGGAGAAAGATATTTTATCACATTTATCGATGATTTTTCACGTTATGGATATATCTATTTGTTGCATGAAAAATCTCAATCAGTAGATGCCCTAGAGGTATTTATTAATGAGGTTGAAAGGCAACAAGATACAAAAGTGAAAAATGTCAGATCTGACAGAGGTGGTGAATATTATGGAAGATATACAGAAAATGGACAATGCCCTAGTCCATTTGCTAAATTCCTTGAAAAACATGGCATATGTGCTCAATACATAATGCCAGGAACACCAGAACAGAATGGTGTAGCAGAAAGGCGTAACCGTACTCTAATAGATATGGTTAGAAGTATGTTAAGTCATTTGACAAGCGTGTCGCGTACTTGCAGTTTTAATCCCTAAACTAGTATAGTAGCAATGAGTAGGGTATCGTATCCACAGGGAAGGAGATAGATTCTTGAATTCAGAAATTGTTATAAGTATTGTCTCGGTAGCAAGTCACAAAATAGTATGAAATATCAACACAAAAGGAAACAAGAACAAAGGAAAGGAAGTAATAACAATCAAGTATGAACATATATCCTAGGGTTCTTGTGCCGGATGAACACAAATCTAGCCGATCAACGCTACACAATTGACAAACAAGCAAAGCTCAAGGAGACCTAAATTGCCTAGAAGCTCAAGTTGTGGTTAGCATGGCGACCACACCACTCCCTGTACTTCCTAACACCATTCTCTCCCATGGCAAGGCCTGAGAATGGTGGAATTTACTCCGCAACGTCTCAACTCTCCAAGCTAGCTACTCTAACATGCAAATCCTAGGAAATCCCATGGCGAGGCCTTACCTAAGCTTGAATGTCTTCGTTTATTAACACAGAGAGCTTCTTTAACACTTTTCCTAATGTTTCAATTCATCAAAGCTTCCCATGGCGAGGCCTGAATTTTAGAAATGAAATAATCATAAAAAACAAGTGTAAAAACTCAGACAATCACACTTTAGTTCTCATTTCATGCATCTTCACTAACGTTGGTGACTCAATCCTCAACTTAGCATGGCGACCACAATCGAAGCTTGATCCATTCACAATCAGTGCAGAGATATGAAATTTAACAGATTTCTATTAATAAATTTAAGTGTGATTTCAATCTTTATCAATTACGTCAATTACATAGCATCAAATCTTCTAAATCATGTATTCATCCATTTAGAACCCTAAGATATCACACAATTAGCCAAAGAATTCCATATTCAACTCATATTTATCAAATTCCAACATTAAGCAATTAAATTCCATCAAATTGAAAGATTTCACCGATTAAAGTGTAGAGGAATGTCAAATATTCCTTGGATTGAGTTCAATATGTAATCTCCTGTACACAGTCACGATCGAAAATAAAAACGGAGAAGAAAATCTAGAAAGAGAAAATCCTAGAGAGAGAAAGTTAGAGAGAGAAACTTTCTCTCTCTAGTTCAAAAATCTGTTAACTATCTACAATTTTCTCCCAAAATCTAACTAATTCTCTATATATAGAGGATTACACAACGTAAATGGTACGCAAACGTAAAATGACTATATTATTACATATAGGGGTGTTCAAAATTCGGTTTAAACCGAAAACCGAATCGAAAATTCGAAAACCGAATTCGAATAAACCGATTCGAATTCGGTTTTCGAATTTTGAATCGGTTTTCAGTTTAAACCGAATTCGAATTTCGGTTTTCAAGTCGGTTTTCGAATTGGGCTTCCAATTCGAAAACCGAACCGAAAACCGAATTCAATATATATAATATAATTTTTATAAAAATAAAATATATAATGATAATAATAATAATAATTGAAATAATAATAATAATAATAATAAAATATATACTAATAATAATAATAATAAAATATATAATAATAATAATAATTTAATTAGGATTTAAACAAATTAGAATTCGGTTTATTCGAATAAAACCGAATTCGAACCGAAAATCGAATCTCGAATTCGATTCGGTTTATTTGAATTTTATTCGAATTCGGTTCGGTTTTCGAAATCGAGTTAAGAAATGGCCAAACCGAATAAACCGAATAAACCAAAAACCGACTCGATGAACAGGCCTAATTACAGAAATGCCACACAATGAATGACTAGAATCAGCACAAATGAAAATCTCAAATAGTAAGCTAATGCTCGCGCCTTTGAGCCAAAGTCCCTGTATCTCCACTTCAGTTCCCGCGCCTTCTAGTCAACTCAACACACGCCTTTAGTAGCCTCCTCACGCCCTTGAGTCTTTGAAAATCACGCCTCCAAGAAGTCGTTCACATCCCTTGTGTGCTCAACTACAATAACGCCTTTACTTCGTGTGTCCTTCACGTCTCCAAACTTCCATATTCAATGGCCATCTCGTACTCAGCAATGTGACGCGCCTTTGAGCCTAGACTCCACACGCCTTCAACACCTTCTGCACAAAAACAAAAACCCACACTTAGAAAATATTTCATCCTTAAGCGCATAATGCTTCAGGGCATTAACTTCCAACCAAAATCTGACCATGATGCATTGTGAATTAGGGAAAGCTTAAAACATCACAGTTATAGCCCTGTGTGTTAGCTTTCCATATCCTTTTGAATCATCCAATTCCGATCTAGGACGAGATATTTATGGCCAAAATACCGACCTGTGGCGAAGAAGGAAATTACATGGCGAGGTCTCGCCGCGAGACCTCGCCTTGTGAGTGTGTGTGGACGAGACCTCGTGGAGAGGTCTCGCCTTGTGAGTGTTTGTGGGCAAGGTCTCGCTACGAGACCTCGCCTTGTAAAGTGTTTGTGGGCGAGACCTCGCGTCGAGGTCTCGCCATGCAAAAGTGAGGTGAATGTGTGAAGTGTTTGTGAGTTGTGTGCTGAGATGTGTGTAGTGAATGAATTGTGAAGTTCTGCAAATATGAAAATGAAATGTTGTGTGTGGTTGCTGAATGAAACAAAAACGACATAATGAAGATAAGTGATAAATGTTGAGTGTAATGTGTGAAGAATGAATGAAAGAATAACGGATAAAGTGTTAAGCATGCAAAAACATAAACTTGAAACATTGTGAAACACAAAGCATGTAATGCACACTTCAAGAAAATTGAAATGAAACGTATTCTTCACTCATGAAATAGATAGCATGAGAGCTCAGAAAGGTCTTGCTCTCAAATCCCAAAGGGCGAAGTGACCTCGCCCACAAAATGAGTGTGTGAGCATCAAAATGAAATTGTGAACAAATGTGATAATGTGCAAATGCGCAAACAACCAGCCACTTCCAACCAAAATCTGGCATTGATTCGTTGTGAATTTTAGAAAACTTAAAACATGAAAGTTATAGCCCCAAAACGTAGCTTTCTACAGCATTTTGAATCACCAAAATCGGAGCTTGGACAAGAAAGTTATGGCCAAAATACTGGAGTGCGGTGAAGCTGTGTGCGACGAAGTGAGCTCGCCGCACAAGCTTGTGCGGCGAGGTGCGTGAATGTGTGCGACGAAGTGAGCTCTCCGTACAAGCTTGTGCGGCGAGGTGTGCACGATGCATGCGACGAGGTGAGCTTGTCGCATGATGTGTGTGTGTGTTGCATGTGACGAGGTGAGGGTAGTGCGCAGCAGGGTGAGTGCATGTGTGTGATGCAACCATTTCAGCACATTCATCTACTTCTATACAAAATATGTGTATCTTAGCCTCTGAATCGGACTTTCCGTTGAACATAAGCGTTTTATATCTTTCACTTAGCTTTCCATTGGTTTAAGAATCAACACCATTGGAGGTCTGTAGCTCAAGATATACACATTCTACCAAACTGTGGCAATATGAAATCAAAGATGAAAACCTGAAGGAACAGTTGCAAAGATGCCCGCGTTTCTCCTACTTGCACACAGGTTTAGAAGAAAGTTAAAACATAAGCAATGAAATACACTCAAAGTGCTTTTCAGAACATCCAAGATCTCATAAATCGGATTAGTATTGAGAAAGATACACTCAAATGAAATTCAGATACTAAATCTACCCAAACCCTAAAACAAGCCTATTACATGTTTAGGTTTTCCCAAAGCATCATTTTCAACCTTTTCCAATTCTTTCCTTGTTCTTGAACTCAAATGCACACTTGACTCATTTGAACCTCATTTTTTAGTCTTTTTCACCATTTAAACACTTTCAACTAGCAAACCACTTTAATGCACAAAATTGCACAAAACATCACATATTTGCATAAAACACAAGACAAAAGCTAAGTGATTTAACACATATAAGTTGGTATAAAACCAACTTATCATCATTCATCTTTACCCTTATTATTGTGGATGGAAGCATTAAAGACTGCCGCTTACTTATTAAATAGGGTTCCTAGTAAGGCAGTTTCAAAAACTCATTTTGAACTGTGGATAGGAAGAAAACCCAGTTTAAGGCACCTACGTGTATGGGGTTGCCAAGCGGAAGTAAAATTTTATAATCCACATGAAAAGAAACTCGATTCAAGAACAATCAGTGATTATTTCATTGGTTATCCAGAAAAATCTAAAGGGTATAGATTTTACTGTTCTAACCATATTATGAAAATTGTTGAATCTGGAAATGCTAGGTTCATTGAAAATGGCGAAATTAGTGGGAGTACAAAACTACGAAAGGTAGAAATCCAAGAAGTTAAGGTGCAAGTTCCTCTGCCTGTGACTTCTTCTAAAGTTGTTGTTCCTGCAGTTGTTGAACAAAATAATAACTTTCAAGAACAACAAATAAATGATCCAATACCCCATAATGAAGTTGTCAATAATGAACCTTATAGAAATTGAACCACAAGAAATAGCATTAAGAAAATCTCAAAGGCAAAGAAGATCCGCTATTTCTGATGATTATGTAGTTTACTTACAAGAGTCAGAATTTGACTTGGGAATTAATGAAGATCCAGATTCGTTTTCACAAGCTATAGAAAATACTAATTCTGATAAATGGTTGGACGCTATGAAAGAAGAGTTGAAATCAATGGATCACAATGATGTTTGGGACCTTGTTGAATTGCCTGAGGTTATAAACGAATCGGGTGTAAATGGGTCTTTAAGACCAAGTGCGATTCAAATGGTAATATCGAACGATACAAGGCCAGACTCTTTGCCAAAGGTTTTACTCAGAAAGATGGCGTTGATTACAAAGAGACATTTTCATCTGTCTCTAAAAAGGACTCTTTTAGAATTATTATGGAATTGGTGGCTCATTATTATTTAGAGTTACACCAAATGGATGTGAAAACTGCCTTTCTGAATGGGGATTTAGAGGAAGATGTTTATATGGCCCAACCTGAAGGTTTCTTAACTAAAGGAAAAGAACACCCTAGTGTGTAAATTAAAGAAGTCAATATACGGATTTAAGCAAGCCTCTCGGCAATGGTATCTTAAGTTTAATGATACTATCACTTCCTTTGGATTTAAGGAAAACATCGTTGATCGATGTATATATCTGAAGGTCAGTGGGAGCAAGATTATTTTTCTAATTCTGTATGTTGACGATATTTTGCTTGCTGCTAATGATCTTGGTATACTTCATGAAACCAAGAAGTTTCTCTCTAAAAATTTTGAAATAAAAGATATGGGTGAGGCATCTTATGTGATTGGAATTGAAATATTCCGTGACAGAACACAAGGATTATTAAGGTTGTCTCAGAAAGCATATATTAACAAAATTTTAGAGAGATTCGAAATGGAGAAATGCTCTGCAAGTGTTGTTCCAATTCAGAAAGGAGATAAATTCAGCCTTAAGCAATGTCCACAGAATGAATTGGAACGCAAACAAATGGAAAATATTCCTTATGCATCAATTGTTGGAAGCTTGATATATGCACAAACTTGTACCAGGCCAGACATTAGTTTTGCTGTTGGTATGCTGGACAGATATCAAAGTAATCCTGGATTGTATCACTGGAAAGCTGCAAAGAAAGTATTAAGATACTTGCAAGGAACAAAAGGTCATATGCTCACTTATAGGAGATCTGATCATCTCGAAGTGATAGGATACTCAGATTCAGATTATGGTGGATGCGTAATACTAGAAAATCTACATTTGGCTATTTGTTCATGATGGTTGAAGGAGCAATCTCATGGAAAAGTGCAAAACAGTCTGTCATTGCCACTTGCACTATGGAAGCTGAATTTGTGTCATGCTTTGAGGCCACTGTTCATGGATTATGGCTGCGAAACTTTATTTCAGGACTTGGGATTGTCGACTGTATTGCCAAGTCGCTGAAAATTTATTGTGATAATACCGCAGCAATTTTCTTCTCTAAAAACGACAGGTATTCAAAAGGTGCTAAACATATGGAGTTGAAATACCTTGCCGTTAAAGAAGAAGTTCAGAAACAAAGAGTGTCACTTGAGCACATTAGCACAAATTTTATGGTTGCAGATCCTTTAACAAAAGGATTAAATTCGAAGGCTTTTAATGAACATGTTGAAAGAATGGGTATTACCGGATACCATTCTTGATATTACGTTTAAGTTCTTAAACACCTTATGTATTTGACACTCTGAGCTCATTTAAGCACTGTTTCTGTTTTCCTTTTATCATTCTTGACTTTATAGTATATACATGAATGATGATATAATTAGTGATTGAATTTGTCTCTGATAAAGACATTATTGTTGGACCGTAATTGTTTTATTTCCCATTATGAGTAATGTTAAGTAATGCTAGTATTGTGATACATAGAAGGGACTATGTCAAAGAATGTGACATGGAACCGCTATGATCCATATTAGTTTTATTTAATAATATTTATGGTATAAACAATGCAAGTAAGAAATTAGCATTGTTATACATATTATGATTAAATCATTAAGTTGACTCTGTCACATGGGTCAAGTGGGAGAATGTTAGAGCAAATTTATGACCCACGTGATTTAATCAATAAAGATAACTGATAAGATTTTATCTTATCAATAATAATTGAATAACTGATAAGATTTTATCTTATCAATTAAATGAGAAAACCTAACATCCTACTTTGATGGGAAGTAGGGATAACGACTCTGATAGTAATTGGTCCTCTCTCTACCCATAAATATTACGTAACATCTCCATCAATAGTGTGTCATTCTGATCGGGGTCAAGAGAGAGAAACCAATTATCTTTCTCCCGATATTCTTTTTTTTCCTATTCCAAAAAGTTTCTTTGCAGGAATCATTAAGGCTTACAGTGGATCAAAGTTATAGGAACAGAAGTAATTCATGTTGAAGGAACAGAAGTATTTAAGCCCAACACAACTACCTAAATTTCTATGGATCAAGGTATTGTTTCACTATCAAGGTATTGTTTCACTATAACAGTACTATGTATAAATCATGTTATTCTATGATCTAAACAATTATGATTTATGCAAATCATTAATTAATTTGCTTTATGTGGATTAATTAAAATCCAACAAAATTGTGTTCTCATGGGTTCAGATTTATTGATGAAGGAAATGTATGCAAAGTCTTTTTCACTTGTGGCTTATTCTCAATCAAGTTCAACTTATTAATTCCGAGAGTTTAGTTATTTCGAGTTGTATTGATCCTTAAAATTATAACGAGTATCCACATTCATTAAGTCATAATTAATTTTTAAAAATCCTAGTATCTACATTCATCGTTCCCATGTTATTTGTCATCTTAATAAAAGATCAATACCCTCGTAATATATATTCGTAACTTCGAGATTCTTTACATATTCAAATCTAGCAATTAATTGAAAATAACCAAATTTCGTAGAAAGAAACTAATACTAATACTATAAATGATTTTGAATATGTACAACTCTAGTAAAATATATTATTTCTAAATCCATTAGATTTGACATTCAAAATGTTCAAATACAAATTTCTAAATTGCAATTAAAGACTTTCAAGTCCAATATTTTGACGAGCATTCTAATTCACAATCATTTAATATAACTTGTATAATAATACTTAAACTAACATAAAATAGCCCCAAGTACGAAAACGAAGGATCAGACTTCGTGCTGTATAATACTTAAACTAACTTAAACTGTTTGTGTTACCACCGAGTAATTGCTTATTCTTTTCTTCTTCTCTAATAAGCCCACTTCCTACGAAATAATGCTAAAACTTTTGTGTCAAAATGCACTTTTGTTTCTCGCATTTTGTTTTAGTAAAATTCAACATTTTTCATGACTCTCTTATGTCTTTTTGGCATCAAATTCTATGAACTAGTAACCTTTTGTTTATTCTTGTCAAATTTTGTTTTCTTTCTTTAATTGTTGAATTTTACTATAACATTTCTGACCATAAGGCTCGCTTAACCCACGTATTTAAGGGTGAAGGTTTCGCTTACTCGTGTGACCTCTTGTTTTTCTATTTGTAATTTTTTTGAATGGTTACGTTAGATTGGTCATAATCTCTTTCATTCAAGAGAAGATTCCACTCTTCCACTGTATAATTAACTTCTAGTTAGGTTTTGATAACATTTTCAAATTGGCATTTCAAGGTTTTTCTTAGTCTTAGAGACACTTGAGGGTCAAATCATTAGTAAAGTGCATTAGGCGTATATTGTTAAGGAGTTATCCTTTCATTAACATTTTTCATATTCTTTAACTTCAACAAAGTTTGAGTTAATATCAATATGGTATAAGATTATAATTTAAAATCCCACTATAGCACTTGTTGATACATGGGGTCGAAAACATTTTCTTCAAGAATCCCATTTTTAACTTTAGATATATAGATATCCCATATTTTTCTGTCTTTATAATTCGATAGAATTAGATTCTAACTTGTCTTTATCTTCTCTAAAAACATCTTTATACACACACACACACACAATTTAACACAATGATCTATTCCATAATATTCTCAATTCTTAGATTGATCAATTCCCAAATAGTCTAACTCTTAGATTGATCAATCCCAAATAATCTCAATTCAGCTAAATCAAATAGGAAGCATAAGTCACAGTATCCTCAAATAAAAATTAAAATCCTACTGATTAAGTTAATAATCTCCATAATATTTTCTTTAACTTTTTTTTTTTTTGCAAAATAACTCTTATTTGGAATTCAAGCCTAGTGGAACACCACTTCATGCTCCGACAATCCGATGCTGGTTTATGAGCAAAGATGCTCTTATACCATTTGTAACACCCTGAAATCAGGGGCGGAATTAGAAAAAAATTTTAGTGGGGGTTAATTTAATTTTTTTTGACTAAGTAAATGCATGCATTTAACAACTCAATTATCAAATCAACCATTATAAAAAAGATATAATACATATATATGTATTTTTTGTGAATTCATCGTTCAATTGTGTCGATAATGAATCTTATGTGTTATTATGTGTTTTACTTTTTGTTTTATTTTATGATATTTTATTCCTTATTTGATTTTATTTTATATTAAGACAACACATTTTTTTATTAAAGTTAAAAAATAACACAAAATTAGACCAATTTTATGATAAAACTTTATCACTTTCTCTTTTTATTTTAATTTTAATTCTCCTTATCTTCATCATAATATTGAAAACATAAATACACTTTGTAATAAGAGAATAATTTTTTACTATTATATAATAAATTCATAGAATTTTAGGAGAATTTTTGTAATTATTTACTAATTTATCACGATTATGTAATTAATTTATAGAATTTTAAGAGAATTTTTATAATCATTTACTAAAGAAATATGTTGAAGTTTAGGCAAAATTGATGGGATTGAAAGGTAAAATTTTATAATTTTTTTAAAAAAATTTAATATAATTAAATATTTTTAAAAACTTGGAGGGGGCTGGAGCCCACCCTAGCCCCCTTTGGATCCTCCTGTGCCTGTAATATTCCAAAATAGAATTAAGTAGGTTGATGCATCATTCTCAACAATTCTAATATAATGCAACTAAGGAATAACTCACATACATAATTTCGTACTAATTACAATAATAAATCCATACAAAATGACTACATACATATTCAACTGTCGAACTCAAACCAAAATAACATTACAATTTTTTTTTGTTATTTCAATATACCATTAAGGGAAACAAACTACATCACTTAAGGGTAAGTAGACCTCGATCAACATTTCTTACTCCTGGCCTTGGTCTGTAGTTTCAAATGCTTCTGAAAATGTTTAGAAAATTTTGAGATGAGCTTTTATTTCTTTTTGAGGTTTAGGATAATTGAAAATAGAAGTATTTAGAAATTCAATTTACTTAAATTTCTGAAAGACATTCGAATGGAAAATACATTTTTTAAGAAATTGATAAAATATCTACAAACAACCAGCAATACAAATTTATCAATAATGACTATGCAAATAATCTCAAAAGGAGATAAAAATATAACTCGTAATATGGAATAACTATTGAGTTAGACTATATTTGGATGTATTATTTGGCAAATTAGGTTTGGATCCTACATTGTGAAGAGATCTTAGTTAGTAAATTGTTGCAATTCTAAGCATGATAGCTTGGATAGTGGATCTATCCAATGGAAAACTTGAACCATTCTAAATTTATTGTACATTTATTGCTCTATTTTTTTATGATTTTTACTTTGTGTTAAAATTGCATTGTGAATTGCTCACCATTAGGATTTAAGTGCTTCAACCACCATATACTCCTTTGTTAATTTTCTCTACACATAGTTGATTATCACTTGTAGGCTATTTATGTAAAGTTTGCCCTGACTTTGTGAACTTCATTCGCACAAAGGACATCTTGATTAAATTTTTTGTTTTCATATTAATTACCTATTAAACTAATTTTTAATTGTGTAATCTAAATCACCCGCTCTTAGATTGCCTTAAAACCAAAAAGGATACAAGACATACCTAATAATATAATATACTTAATTCATAATAAATAAATTACTTCAAAAATGTGGACAAGACCCTTTAATAAGAATTGATTCATATATAGCTCTTATTATAGGTGACTTTCCATAGTTAATAGGTTCCTACCATTGGAAAATCCTTAATTGATTATAATTCTTTAAATTCATAAATTAATTTAAAATGAGATTGGAAAATTTTCTTACTTTGATAGTTGGTAAGCCTGTAGACTTAAATCAGTTTAGGATTTTCTATAATTGAGGGCAAATCAATTATTATCATATGCTAGTTTAAATACAAAAATTTAATCAATGTTTTGAAAATATGAGCGAATTATGAACCAAACGAGTTAAGGGTCAATAAGCCAATCCGGTCAAATAAAATTGGATGACGTCATTATAACATCTTAAATAAATTTAAATTATAAATATATTAATAATTAAAAGAATCCATATATCAAACTACAAATGTTAACTAAATCATAACTAAAATACATAATATTAATAAAACACCATTAATTCATCTAAAGATTGGACATTATGTAATATCAAACATAATAATTCAAAAATAAAAAAAATTAAATTGCAATTGCCCCATATATATATATATATATATATATAATAAAAATAATAATAATATTGGATCTAACAATCAAAAGTAAAAGATAAAATTCATAAAACCAAATAGACAATAGCCCCATACGTTTGTACTATTGTTGGATCCAAATTTAAAACTAATACAAAATATCAAAAGCTTAAGGTCCAAATTCAAAGTTGAAAAAAAAGTGTCCGATTCAACCAGTCAAAATCGGGTTTGACCACTTGACTGGTCAAAATCGGTTTTTGACCAATTTTTTAAATAAGTATTTTTTTAAGAATATTATAGCAGACTAAGAACCGATCTGATCTAACCGGTCAGTTCAATCTAGTTTTCATAACACTGAATTTAATACGTTAGTTTAGATGTTCGAGAAATTTGAAAGATTGATATCTTGTAGTTTAAATTAGGTTTACTTGAAAAATAGAATGAAGCATTACTAGTACAGATTACAGAAGAAGCAGAATACTAAAGGAAGTAAATTAGAGAAATTAGCTATCCATTGTTGCACTCGAGTTAATATATTGCTGATTGTAATTGTTCCATAGATTATTGCTCTGTTGAACTTGTCATATGTTAGTAGCATATATATATATTTTTTAAAACGAACATAATGTATATAATGCAAAAGACGGTGCTGGGCATACCGAAGCAAACCGATACAAAGTGCGAGAGAATATTGGAGTGATACTCCATTACATTATTGGAGTGATACTCCATTACATGAAATCCTGCAACTATGTGTAAAGAAAAATAGAATAGCATTATTTTAGACAACCAAAGTAAAACCATTCTATCTTCCCAATTAACATTCTAGAACACTAAGGAATAAATGTGAAGTACTTCCTCCATTTACACAAAAGTTCACAACAAAGGGTAAATGTAATCCATAACCTATATAGGCCTTGCAATTGCACAGGCCTTGCAGTTGCAACAGATAAAAGAAGCCAACCAACCGCAAGCTCACAATTCGGTGCCACCTTCCAACCAACCGCCGGAGGCTAGAAGCGGCTTGTTAATCATTCCATGCAGAGGCGGAACTAAGGGGGGGCGAGCCGGTGCGGCCGCCCCCCTTTCATTTGGGAAAAGTATATAGAGGTATATATTTTCGCCACTGCCGCCCACCCTACTGACTCTGTTAGGGCGCCGCTTGGAGCCTTGGAATTCAGAGCTGCCGCATCAGCCACAACTGGAGTCATCGATCTAATCAGATCGGGTGTCTCAGAGGCTCAGAGCTATAGCGACATTCTGGTCCACGGGAACACTCCTGCGAGCTCCGACCAGCTGCCTGCGACCTCCGAGTTCCGGCAACAATCTCACTCACCTCCGTTAAAGGCATGGACCGAAGATGAAGAGTGAGGTTTTGCTATGAAAATCTCCCATAGATCTGCCAAAACACAACCGGAAATCAGCTCAGCTAGTTCCGACTAAAAATCTTTAACTCATGGTTTGTTCTTCGTTTAACTTGCACTTACTCTTATTGTTTTTTTTCTGGGGAAATTTGGGCGGATTTGATGAGCTGTGGCTCTTATTGTTTTTGTCGAATTCTCCTCTGATTTGCTGCGGCAAATGGAAGGTTAAATTTGAGTTGATTTCAGCATTCTTGATGGGAATTTGTTTCCATAGTGTGATAGTGATGAAGACTGAAATCGGCACATATAATTTGTTGCTATGTGATTTACATTGATGCGGCTGCTGAAGCTGTGTTCATGTTAAGGTTTTGTTCAAGTCTTATGGACAGTTACTTTGATTGAGGGAGCTTGGCTATGCTTTGATTGTGTGATTGTGTCATTTGCTTTGATTGAGGGAGCTTGGCTATGCTTTGAATTTTTGGACATTTTTGGATATTTGCACATTTGCTTTGATTGCGTCATTGAATTTTTGGACAGTGGCTATCACAAGCCATTGCTTGCTCTTGCTTCTGTGTTTTGATTCTCAATATGCCTGTTGTGGCTAGTTTTGGACATTTGCTTTGAGTGGTAAAGTCATGTTTCTGTGCTGCCTTGGTGAAGAGATGCACACGAGGCAGCGCCTATATCGATTGCTTAACAAATGTAGCTGGCCATTAGATGTGGCTGGATGCATTTTCAAGGTTCATGTGCATAAAGTGTGTTCTTGTACTTCCTGTTAATGTTGATGATTCGTGAATGTTGTCAATTACTTCTCGTTCATGTTGATGATTCTTAATTGTTGCCAATTACTTCTCTTATCTTGGCTGCTCTGTGACCAAGAACTTATTATCCTTGGAATGTGGACGGAAGTTCAGTGATCTTCCTACCGCATAACAAAATGGAACCAATAGCTTCAGGGAAGATGCATCGGATTGTAGATTGGAACATAGAAAGATATACTCTAGTTTCCCTAGAATAGACACTTTCTGATTTCCATATTAATCATTTAATTTCATGATCATGTAATGGAGTCGTACTACGTATTTATTGTTTTTTTTCTGTACCGATGTGTTTGGGTATATCATTTTGCCATCCATGTATAAATATTACTTTTTTTCTGTACCGATGTGTTTGGGTATATCATTTTGCCATCCATGTATATATATGCTCGGTTTAAAAAGAAGTATAATTCACTTATATGAGACAATCTCAAGAATTTTTGCGTATTTATTTTATGAGAATTTTTTTTCCGATTATACAGTTAAGCCCCTCCTAAATATTTGTTCTGGTTCCGCCACTGATTCTATGTTTTGAGACTTCTAGGAAACTATGGTACACACCATGTAATCCTACTATCTACATGATTGCCGTAGTAAGACAAGATCTTCCAGTTCATTGTATCTTCTACTGTCATTCCAGGCCAACACTAGTTATCCACAAAAGGTGGCCCAAGTTTGCCAATTAATTCAGTTATACTCTAACCATATACAATTCATGTTCTATAAACCATTGCATCGTCCTTTCATCCAGCAGTCTTCTTTACAATTATCCCAGTCAGTTATACATCACCAAAATCAGCCTAGCTCAATAACCATGTATAATCAAGGGAGCAAACCCTATCTACATTCTCTGAAGGCTTACAATGAAAAAGAGTTACCACAGCAAAAAATAGTCAACGCAGCACATCTTATGTCAAAGCTTCCAAGAAAGTCAACACCAATTCAGCACAATCAAATTAACTCTCAACACATCAAGATTCATTCATTTCGAACAGTGAGGATAAATGACATACATGAATAGTAAGGATATATTAGTAGCATATTAAATAAAAAAAATGCTTTTTAATAAATTTAAAGTTGCCATACATGAATAGTATGAACAAGGAAATATTGTCTATATTTTTTTATTTCTTCCTTAATTATTTTTCCTCTCCCATTTATATTTTTTTCATTTGTAATTCTTTTTTGAGGGAGGTAGACCATAACCCAAGGCACCCAACTTTTGTTAGAAAAAATATTTCCCTTTGATATAATATTGTTTTAGTGATGACTTTCTTTATTCCTATATAATTTAGGAGCAACATAATCTAAAATGGCTTTGTCTAGTTCTTTTTAATATCACTAGACACTTTTGTATAAATATCAATGGAATACATTGAACCCAAATTCACCGTTTATAATTGCCTTTATTCTCTGTTGCGCTCTTTCTCATAGAAGCAGTGCTCATTGTCATTGACTTGATCTATTTTGGAATGGTAAAACCAGGTTGAAATTTGAACATTGGTGCTAAATCTTATGCTGTTGGTGCCTGATTAATGTTTGTGGCTTTAACTTCACGGCCAACAAAAGAATTTTCTAACCATAGTTTGTAATAGTGGCAGTGGAGGTCGAATCCACAAAGAGAGGATTGGGAATAATATTACTGTGAATGTGTGAAAAGAAGTGAAAAAAGAGAAAAAAAAAAGTAAGAGAATTGAGAAACTAATGCAGATCTCCTTACGCTCCTCATGTGACAAATACGGAATAATTGTCCAAGATCCTTTTGTAAATTAAAAGGTCGAGGTAGAATCAACCTACCTCAGTAGATTGACGATATGCACGATTAATCGAAGGCTCCTCACCAACAATCAACAAGAAAGTCGACTTAAGAATTAATTTCCTCCTCAGGAACTAAACCCCCAAGTAAATTGGAATTCCTCCTCACGAAAGCAGCTCACATAAAAGAAAAACAACTCTATGTTTTAACTCAATTCTCATTAATTCAACTCTCCATAATACATAAACTTAATAACCTATTTATATGCTTACAAAGAAACTCTAATTCTAAATAATAAAAACTAAATCCTAGCTAACAAGGCTTAAGTTACATAACAACTTGGGCTCTAATATCTAATGATACTTTAATTAAAATCCCAATTCAAATAAAATCGACAATCCTTAAAAACAGAACAAAATAAAAAGAATTTGTTGCAAACGCTGGCGTCGTGATGTGGGAAAGCTCAACGTCGTGATATCAGGTTAAAACCTGATAGGGTATAAATATATATGTAAAATATGCTCGTGGTAGCTATCTACCCTAATCAAAGATAATGCAAAACAACCCCTTAATGGTGATAATACAACAAGTTTGAACCCACAGGGAAATGATAATGTTGAAATTCTATAGAAAATATTTTTGAATTTTTATAATTATCAAACTAGAGACACTAATGTAAAAGACAAAATACGATAAATAAGATGATGACTTCGATTTAAATTATTGATTAAGCAAATGTACTCCAGAGATTATATTTTAGGGTTATTAAAAAGTACAAGCACATCCTATATTTGGTCATGCAAAACAAGGGTAAATAACATAACTCACGCCCCACCCCCCCACCTCTATGTGGTAAGAGGCAAGGAATGATTTAGGCATTTACCTACTTAGATATTAACTAATTTGCTAAACCCTTCTATGTGTTAAGAAGCAAGGTTTAATTCCTTAATTATCTTGGAATCTAATGCAACTACCAATAAGCAAACCCTTAAATCCAACTGCTCTTATGTGGTAAGAGGCAACGGCGAACCAAGTCACGCTAATGCTAAACTAATTTCCAAACCCCCCCCCCCCAATGTGGTAAGAGGCAAGAACTAATGTAAAATTAGCCTAACAAATTCACAACCAACCCACAAGAGATTCTAAACAACCTACTCTAATCCCTTATGTGGTAAGAGACAAGAATAAAGCAAGTTATTTCTAGTAATTTACTACACTATAAAAGTATATTCATCATACATAATTCGCGCGCCAAATCATGCATAATTATGAAGAACACAGCAAAACTCATTTACCCAAGACCATTAAATAGAATATAAAACATGTAAATTAAGCATAAAAATCCTTATTCATAATTTCGGAAGCACAATAGATTTAGCCGAACATGGCTAAACCGAACATCATAGATTTAACAATAAAGCACATAATTGAAAACATAGCTTGAAAAGAAAGATAAAACCTTGAATTGTAAAATCCTCGGAAGCAATCTTTAACTCAAAACCAATGAATTGAATAACAAATGCTCCAATTCTGTATAGCTGCAATTCCCCGTACAATAGCCAAAGAAGAAACCCTAACTATTACAAAGAGAAAGCCTTGCTTAACGCTTTCAAAATTGTCACCCCCTATTACGTATGAAAACCTCACCCTACTTATAGTGATTCTATAAAAATATTTGAAAATAAGGCCTCCATATAATCCTTGTCAGACACAAAATCTCAAAATGGGCCAAAAACATAATTTTTCAAAATTAATTCGGAAGTCTTCATCAATCTCGACGTCATGACGTACAGGGTCGCTCGTGGCGACATCCACCCACGTCGCGACCCGGGAGACCCCTGACATCGCAATGTGGCACACTGGAATCTGCCAGAAGAAAAAAATTAAATTTTTAATCCTTTTTCCTTCACGTCGCGACGTTGCGATGTAGGACTTCTCGACATTGCGACGTGGGACTTCTCGACGTCGCGATGTGGAGATGAACTCCACTAATGTCACAAAATTTCTTCAGTTTTTCCTTCACTTTGCACCCGATTTGGCTTTCGTATGACTTTTCTCCTCCAAACATGCACCAAGGTTGACAAACCTATAAATAAGACACTAAAACGAATTAAATAGAACAAGAAAGACTAAAGAATTAAGTGCAAAACACTAAATAAAAGGTGAATAAATTCACCATATCAAAACCCTAAAAATAAGAAAAGGACTCAATCCTGGACTGTGCAACATGCGACGCTGGACATCGCGACGTGCAAAATTGAAAATGGTCATCATACACCTTTCGAATGTGGCGGGAAAATGAAAGACATTCTCTTAATTGCAAATGTGCCAAAAGGACAAGTAAATGTAGTATTGTCCTGATCCTTTCGGTTAATGGTTATCTAATTATACCCAAAATACCTATCCAAGAAACAATAAAAGAGATAGCCAGCGATCCTGTCCAACACTTGATCCATGAATGGTAAAGGAAAATGATCTTTGTTGGTCGTCTTGTTATGCATTAATAATATGAGTTGCTAACAACTCGTCATTGTCCGTCTTGACCACTATCACCCCACTCTTCTTTGATACAAATTAGACTGGGCTTACCCATTCACTGTCAGATATAGCATAAATCATCTCAAAGTCCAATAGCTTTATCATCTCTTTGTTTACAACCTCCATCATTGTCGGATTCAAACGACATTGTCTATCTAACACTGGAACTGCCTCATCTTCCAAGAGAATTTTGTGCATGAAAATAGATGGACTAATTCCCTTAATGTCAGCAATAGTCCATCCAATTGCTCATTGATACATTTTCAGCACCTTAATGAGCTTCTCTTTTTGTCGTGGTTCCAATGTGGCTGAACTTACCACAGGTAAAGTATTGTTGTCCCCCCAAAAATGCATATTTGAGATGTGACGGGAGTGGTTTGAGCTCTAATTGTATTGGCTCTTCGGCTGAAGGTTTTAGCTTATTTTCCCTACAATCAAGAACTTCAAGTAGCCTCACCGCAGTGGGCTCCTCAAAAACACTCATAAATGGAAGAATCTAAAACAACACATTCAACCATATCTTGTAACTCTAATGCAATATTCTCATCAATCTTAAATAGCTCAGAATTAGATATATGCATTAAAGAGTCATTCTCATTAACACTACATGTTTTGATGGGATTACATGCAATAACTGATGATTCAATAACATTCATAAAAAAATAAGTATTAATGCCACGAGAATGCTTCATAGCACAATTAACATTAAATGTTACCTCTTCGCTATTGACACAAAAAGTGATTGCTTACTGGGCACGCCAATTAAAGCATCTCCCGTAGCAAAGAAATGTCTTCCAAAGATAAGAAAAACCTCCGCATCCTCCTCCATGTCCAAGATAATAGAGTCTATCAGAATTGTGAACCTATCCACAGCTACCAATACATCCTCAATAATGCCAATAGGAGTAACAATTGATTGATCAGTCAACTGAAGAGTAATTGCTACCGGTCCGACTTGCTCACCCAATTCCACACTGATGGCAATAGAATATGGCATTAAATTAATACCAGTACCCAAATCACATAATGCCTTGACAAAATATCTCGAGCCAGTCCTACATGGAATTGTGCAACTTCCTGGATCTTTAAACTTAGAAGGGAGATTCGACTTCATTAAGCACTGCCCAACTTCATTCAATTGGACTACCTCCTCACACTATAAAATCTGCTCCTTACTTGAAATAAGATCTTTTGAAAATTTTGTGTAAGTCGGCACTGCCCTTACCAAATCCAGCAAAAGAATTTCTACGTTGAGCTTTTTAATCATCTTATCAAATTTGTGAACTGAATTCTCTTCTTTTCTGGCTGCACCCTTTGAGAAAAAGGTAATGGTGGGACATATTGCTGAAAGTTAAAACAACATGGAGGATTTTTCTTCCTCACTTTTCCTACACCTTCTTCCTTATGTTATGCATGCTTTAGAACATCTTCCGTATTCGACTAAACCTTGACAGCAACTTGGTCATCCATTGAAGAATCTTTCTCAAAAATCACCACAGGTTGCAATTCCTTACCACATCGAAGTGTCAAAGCATGGCATTGTTCATTTCTCTTTGTGTTGGGAAAAGTATCACTCGGTAAAGTCTTTGCGACTCTATTATGCACTTCATTCATCATTTGGCCCATGCGAGTCTCCAGATTTTTAAGGATATCACTGTTCTCCATTAATATACTGCCTTGAATCTCCACTATTTTCTCCACATTAGCAACTTGCTGTTGACATTATGCAAATAACTTGTCCATCTTAGATCCCAACACTGTTATCACGTCATTTATTGCTTGTTGCTTTCCATTATATGTGCTTTGTTGGTTTCTAAACTCGGTGGATAAGTTGGTCTTTATGCTTTATAATGTTGACGATTCTGTCCCCCTTGATACCACTGGTTACTGCCCGATGCCTCCCACTCATTTGAATTTGAATTCCAACTATAGTTGACATATTGCACTGACTTGTCAGTGACCTGAGGACATTCATCCATATGATGCGCCCCTTGACATAAACTACAAGATGTTGTAGTTTTGGTTCCCAAAGCCGTATGGATGTTCACCAGTATAATCTGTATGGTTGCCATTTGTGCCTCAAATTTAGCTGTTTTATCCAGTTCTAGCATACCAATTTACCTTCTTCCTTGGTTGCTCCTTGCAGTAGGCAGCATAAGTTCGTTACTTACTATGCATTCGAAAACCTCTTCAACTTCTTTTGGTGATTTATCCCGCAAATTTCCCCCAGCTATGAGATTAACCAAATGCATAGTATCCCAATTGAGTCCATTGTAAAAGAAATTCAGCTCTCGCCCCCGCTCCAGCCCACTGTTTGAGCACTTATGAAACAGCTCAAGAAACCTATCCCAAGCTTCTGTGAATGACTCGTTATCGCCTTGATGAAACTGCATGAAGTCCATCCGGATCTTATCCATTTAGGATGGAGGAAAGTATTTGGTCATGAATCTCTTTGCAACTTCATCAAAAGTTTCAATCCGCCCCCATTAATAGAGTCATACCAACTCTCAGCTGCCTCTTGAAGAAAAAAAAGAAACAACATTCTCTTCAAAACAACATGAGGGATATGGTTAAGATTGCACGTATTACACAATTTAAGGAATGACCTTAAATGTGCATATGAGTCTTCAGAACTCAACCAGTAGAAGATCTGCCCATGCTAAACCAAAGTGATCAAAGCCAGCGGAATTTGAAAATGCTCTTCAGTATCAATATAAGTCGTATCCAAGTTATCCATCCTAGACTCATAATGATCACCATAGCGATGCTGCACTGCCACTGGTTATACTGGTGGAATAACCGGAGGATTTCCTTAAGGAATAACAAACATTCGGTGGATTCTTTGGATCAGCCATCGCCTCAAATTCTAACTTCTTCTTAGCACATAAAGTCTTTGCAAGTTCAAGGTTCAATTGGTATTCCGCTTTTCCAAAAGGTCTTGTCCTGGGCATACAATCTGTCTACCCTCAACAAGTACTCCTTCAAAGAATTATAAGGAAAAGTGAAAATCATGGAAAAATGATTAAGCAAGAGTATTCAAATTATCTAAATACAAATAAGTATAAAACAAAATCAGAATAAAATTTCAACAAGGCTGCTCTCCCCGACAACGGTGCCAAAATTTGATAGACGTAAATATATGTGTAAAATATGCTCGTGGTTGCTACCTATCCATAATCAAAGATAATGCTAAACCACCCCTTAATATATTGTTATAGTACAACAAGTTCGAACCCACAAGGAAAGGATACTGTTGAAATTCTATAGAAAATATTTTTGGATTTTTATAATTATCAAACTAAAGACACTAATGTAAAAGACAAAACAAGTAAGATGATGGCTTCGATTTAAAGTATCGATTAAACAAATGTACTCTTGATATTATATTTTAGGGTTATTAAAAAGAACAAGCACATCCTATCTCTGGTAATTCAAAACAAGGGTAAATAACATATCTCAAACCCTATATGTGCTAAGAGGCAAGGAATGATTTAGGCATTTACCTACTTAGATATTAATTAATTTGCTAAACCCTCATATGTGGTAAGAGGCAATGTTTACTTCCTTAATTAACCTGGAATCTAATGCAACTACCAACAAACTCTCAAATCCAACCGCTCATATATGGTAAGAGGCAAAGGTGAACCAAGTCATGCTAATGCTAAACTAATACCCCAAACTCCTTCTATGTAGTAAGAAACAAGAGCTAAGGTAAAATAGACATAACAAATTCACAACCAACCCACAAGAGATTCCAAACAACCTACTCTAATCCCCCTACGTGGTAAGAGGCAATATTAAAGCAAGTTATCTCTAGTAATTTACTACACTATAAAAGTATATTCGTCATACATAATTTTCGCGCCAAATCATGCATAACTATGAAGAACACAACAAAACTCATTTACCCAAAACCATTAAATAGAATATAAAACCTGTAAATTAAGCACAAAAACCCTTATTCATAATTCTGGGAGCATAGTAGAATTAGCTAAACATAGATAAACAAAATATTATAGATTTAACAATAAAGCACATAATTGAAACATAGCTTGAAAAGAAAGATAAAACCTTGAATTGTAAAATCCTCGAAAGAAATCTGTAACTCAAAACCAATGAATTCAATAAAAAAATGTTCCAATTCCGTATAGTACAAATTCTCGTACAATAGCCAAAGAATAAACCCTAGCTACTACAAAGAGAAACCCTTACTTAATGCTTTCAAAATTGTCACCCCCTATTACGTATGAAAACCTCGCCCTATTCATAGTGATTCTATAAATATATTCGCAAATAAAGCCTCCATGTAATCCTTGTCGGACACAAAATCTCAAAACGAGCCAAAAATACAAATTTTCAAATTTAATTCGAAAGTCTTTGTTAATCCCGACCTCGCGACGTCCATCCATGTCGCGATATGGGAGACCCACGATGTTGCGATGTGGCACACTAGAATCTGCCACAAGAAAAAACTTGAATTTTTAAATCAATTTTTTAATCCTTTTTCTTCCACGTCGCGATGTGCAAGTGAAAACGAGGCGACGTGGAGCGGAACTCCATTAATGTCACAAAATTTCTTCAGATTTTCCTCCACTTTGTACCCAATTTGGCTTTTGTATTACTTTTCTTCTCCAAACATGTACCATGGTCGACAAACCTACAAATAAGACACTAAAACATAATAAATAAAACAAGATCGACTAAAGAATTAAGTGCAAAACACTAAATAAAAGGTGAATAAAAAAAGGACTCGATCCTGGACTGTGCAATGTGCGACACTGGACATCGCGACGTGCAAAATGTCCACGTTGCGACGTGGCTTGCTGTCCACATCTTCTTCTATAACATGTCGCAATGTGGCTTGTTGTCCACGTCTTCTTCTACAATTCCATACTTTCACGTGAATGGCTTGTTCTCTACAATCGGCGTGAACACCTTGGACATCCCGGAACATGAAATCCTATGTGATTTAGTATCAACCCCTCCCTCTTAAAAAAGATTCAACCTCGAATATTGTTCGTGGATAACAAGATAACTCCTTGCAAAACTTGTAAAACCTTCATAACAAAAAGACAAAATATATGGAATGTCACACTCAAAAGTTTGCTTCTCTTTGCCTTTTTCTATAAACCTCACCTCAAACCTTTTTTCAGACAAAACATTACTCAATTCTTTTTATCGCTTCTCATGATGTACATCAAATTTATCAATTAAATTACAATCATTTAAAGTAGTACACGAAATTAAATCTTCACAAGATGGTTCTTCAAAAGAAGTAATTGGATCTACCACTTCCTCTTGAATTTTCTTCATTGATAACAATGCTTCATCCATCAAAGGATCTTCAAGCACCAAAACAGAATCATCATCATCATTATTAATTGGTGTGGTACTTGTGTTGACTGCATATTTAACCAAAGCCTTTATCTTAATGAAAGACACAAAATATACGAATTATCTTATAGCCTTTTGTGGATTTAATTGAATAAAATATATTCTTAATTGAGAATATCTTGCAAGTTTTGGAAGATTAGAGTTGTGAAGTAGTAAAAAGGGAAGAATATCAAATTGAAAGGTTTTTGGACTGTTTGGGCGTGAATATGAGCTACTATGGAAGAAGAGATATCTTTGCTATGGAATTTGGAAACAACCAAGACTTTGGAGATTAAAGAATTCCTTTCCCTAGCAAATTTGGAAGAAAAGTTTGATTAGAAAACTTGTTTGCATGCCTAAAGTTTGACCCGCATGTGCCATATATATTTAGAAACAAAAGAGTTTACTTCTTTGAGTTGTTTTAGAAAGTCTTTAGTTAATAGGATTACTTTCTTAGAAAGTTACAAATCTTTTCCTATAAAAGGAGATCAAGGTAGCTAGGTCAGAACACACCGACACACTGACTTTTTACACCTTTACCTTTTTCTTCTTCGTTAATTTTCTTAGTTCGTGAATTGTTGCAGAGTTGACCGATGTATGCGCATACAGGGGTTAATTCCAGACAAGCATATTTTATATCAATTGTTCTTATTTTTTTTATCTTTGATTTAGTTGTTTTTAATTATGTTTAGTAAGTAGTTTACTTTTTCGGCATTAAGGTAAAAAAGCACTAATTGATTAGTAATCGTGAGACCAAATTATTTATATTAAATTGGTATTTATGAGTTCCGAAAGTTCTCCGACCATACCAATAATTATCTAGATTTCTTAAAGCCTGATCAACTTTGATTAATTTAGGTAGAGCTAATTAATCTCCTATTATTTCACTAGATATAATCGAAAGGATTAATTAGTGGCGAAGCTGGTGTCTTGGTAGATGGAAATATTAGGTTAATAAATTGCGACAAGTTGATACTGATTGCAATTTATTAGAGTCGGGTTTCTCTATTTCTTAATGCTATCTTAACATTAGATCTGGTGTTGGCTGATTCCAACTAGTTTGTGTTAGGGTTAGAGAAATATTTGATTAAACTGATTCTTGTCAATTATCGACAAATTTTATAAGGAGAAATTGTGCTATGAACAGAGCTGATTCTCAACAGCCTATAACTGACTGATTTATATATATTAATTTGTCCTTGTAATGAACGATAAATAATTGATTAGTGTGGAATTACTTGCCTACCAGATTTTTTGTAATTGGTAACTTCCCTTGATGGCCTTGAATCTCATTGATGGTTTTAGCCATTTGGGTCATTTGAGTACTTAACCCACCAATTGCTACGTTAGTTTCCTACTGGAATGGTTGAAAATCTCCATGACTTTGAGCCTGACTATTTTACATTAAGATCACTAAAATTGCTAGATTAACGATCATATCCTCGAGAGGAACTCCAAATCTCGTAGTAGCTACGGATTTTTGTGAAGCTTCTTGTTGTTGAGAAACTAGCTGCTGTGGAGCTTGTTGCTACGGTCAATTCTAAAAACTTAAATTAGGATGCTCTTTCCATCCTGGATTGAAAGTGCTGGCATAGGGGTCATATCGACGTGAAAATCCTCCAACGGCATTCATTTCAGCATCCAGCTCTTCTTGGGTCACTTGACATTTATCGGTTGAGTGTGCAGTACTTTTACAAATTGCACACTTCTCCGCCTTTCATTCACTCATTCCTGCTACCAATTTTTCCACATGACAAGCATATCGCGTACTTGCTCAATTTAACCCTATTCACTAATGTAGATGCGATGAGAGGGATCGTATCCTCAGGGAAGGTGTTTGGTTTTAAGAATTCACGAAATGTTGCTCAAATTGTGTTGACAAATTGTGTTAATAACAAACTAATGAAATAAAGGTAACAAGACTAATGCAAGAAGAATAGTAGGAAGGTAACAAGATCTGAGACAGACGTCCTAGAGTTACTGTACCAGACAACTATGAATTAAACACGATTTCTATGCATTAGACCCCATGCAAAACAAGTTAGGAGGAGAGAATTGTTGCCTAGGAGGCTAGTGAACTCTCAGCATGTTGCTAGTGAACTCTCAGCATGTCGAAGCCTAACAAGATGATTGAACACAGCAAACGTCTTGACTTCCAAACACTAGCTATTCAACATAAAAAACCTTAAGTCTCCCATGGCGAGGCCCGACCTAATGTTCCTAAACTCAAGCTAGAATTATAGAATCATCCTTCACTCGGTTCTAATGACTCAACGACCTCCGATTGGCATGGCGACCACATCTCGGATCGTGAGCAAAGCTAAACAAGCAAAGGAACTCCATATTCATATATTTAGTCTTTATTTTATGCAACTTCCACTCTTATTGGTGAATCAAACCTCGACCGAGCATGGCGACCACAATCTTAGTTCAATCTAGTTAATAAAAGTGCAAATATAATGAAACTTCACCCATTCGAGCAATTAAAAGCATGTATGATCTCATTCATAATGTTTGGGTCAATTGCATAACATTTCACGGTTTAATTACACATTCGTCTGGTTATAACCCTAGGACATCATTCAATTAGCCACGAAACATTATTGCCATATCACACGATTTCCACAATCAAGTTCAAAACAATTCATTTTCATATAAATTGGAAAAATTTACCAACAATTGTGTAAGAACTGTCAAAAACTCCGTTTATCGAGAATTAGAATTCCGTGTTCGGTTCACAAGTTCAATCAGAATCACGATTAGAAAAGAAATGGAAGAGAGAGAAAATCTAGAGAGAGAAAGTTTTTGTGAGAGAATAAATTCCAACTTTGAAAGTCAAAATTCTGTTAAGAGTCTAGAATATTCCCCCTAATCTATGACTAAATCCTCTATTTATAGAGGTTACAAAACGTAACAAATACGCAAATGTGAAATAACTAAAATATTACAAAAAATGCCACTGCTCATGCAATTGTCCAAAAATGCATCCCGATCAACATAACGACCCACGCCTCTAAGCTGGACTGCAGCACGCCACTACATCCCTCATCATGCCTCCGAGCCTAAAGGAACCAAGCATCCTAAATTCCTGCACAAGAAAACAACATCCCACACTTAGCCGAATTCTGCATCATTAATACTTGTAGGAAAAATTGCCAAATGCATGGTACATATATATTCAAAGTGGCGAGACCTCATAGCGATGACTCGCCACATAACCCCACAACACGGCGAGATCTCGTAGCAGCGAGGTCTCGCCTTGAAAAATCACAACCGGCTAGACCTCGTAGCGAGGTCTCGCCGTGTAATACCGAAATCGGGGAGACCTCGTAGCAAGGTCTCGCCACCTATTATGCCTGTGTGCGTTGAGTGTGTAGGTCATGAACAAGAATAAATGTAAGATGAATGAATGGAATATGAAGTGTGGTGAAGAGTAACGTATATGTGAGGTGAGTACGACGAGGTGAGAAAGTGAATGAATACAAGTAAAGGAATTCTTTGCAAATGACTTGAAATGTTGAAGTATGAAATGACTCTCATAAAGAATGGGAATGTTGAAGTATGTTGAAATGCACAAACGTATGCTTGAAACAATGTTGAAACAAGACCATGTGAAGCATTTACAATGGAAGCTATTATGTATAACATATTCTCAAAACACGAAAAAAACACGAGTGAAGTCTGTGTGTGGAATGTGATAAAAAAAACAAATAAGTGAAATGTGTGAATGAAGTGAGAGCTCGCCGTCCGGATGTGCGGCGAGGTGTGTGGAGCTCGTCGCATGCATCATGCAACGAGGTGCATGAATGCAAGGGCTCGCCGCACGGATGTGCGGCGAGGTGCATGCGATGGTGCGAGAGCTCGCCGCATGATCATGCGGCGAGGTGCATGTGTGCAAGAGCTCGCCGCACGGATGTGAGGCGAGGTGTGTGCGTGAGTGTGAGCTCTTCGCATGAACATGCGATGAGGTGTGCGAGTGTGTGCGGCGAGGTGAGTGCGTGTGTGCGATGAAATGTGTGTAATGGAGAGAACTCATTCTATCTAACATCCTTCACACCCAACTTCCACAGAAATCATGATGAAAAATTCAATAAGACTTCCATTCCATACATACTCAAAGCACACACAATTCAACACAATGCTACTCACAACCTTATCGTCATCAAGCCATATCAACAAAACATTTTTCCACAACATATTGCCACCATTTTCACCATTTCAAATAGATTTTCCTTTTCACAACATCCTTGACTCCTTTACTCATTTCAACATTAATGCTGTCCTAAATGCACTCAAACAAACAAAAGTCAAGTGAAAAATAATACAATTACGTCAATAAAAGACTGACTTATCAATTTCCCCCACACTTGAACTTTTTCTTGCCCTCAAGCAAAGCTTACACTTCATATACGGTAATCACTTTTGCACTAGCCCTTGCTCCCCTGTCCAACACGTTCTCCTCTGAGTTCATTAAAATATTTTTCAAGCAAAGAAACTCGCAAAAGGTTCTTGACTCCAAACTATCAAATTTCAGCACAAATTATCAACCAAGGCACGATGAATAAAGACCAAAATGTCATACGTGCAAGTGTGTGCTGAGGAATACCTATCAACCTATCCTTCTTGCATGCATTCCCCCTTTGTTTCGAGAACATCTCATTGCATAAACAATCACCATATCCACACACAAGAACTCCTAACACACAAGATCAATGGTCGTACATTGGTGCTTCTATTGATTGATATCATTTCCTTTTGCACTTTGGTGCATTCACTTATCACACACATTGGTGTGTTTGCCTGGGTCTTGTGGCTCTTTTTTCCCACATTTCCGCCTGGGTTTTATGGCTATTTTTTCCCAATTAAGCTTGCCAAGGGTATTTTGACTTTTCATTCCCAATTGCCAAAGGCTTTTTTTTCTCCATATCCTTTCTTGTGTGACTAAAAGTTCCTTGATGTCTTTAAGGGACTATGTATGCAAGAGCATCCAAAACACCGAAGTCATGCATATCAACAAGAACAAATTGAGCCAGATTCCTCCTATGTCAAAGAATGATTTTTCATGGCATATCTATCTTACTTTAACATGATGCCTTGGCTAACAAAATATACCAATTTCATCAATTTTGGAGACGTGTAAAAAAAAATTTCACATGCAATATACAGATATAAATTGATGAACTACAAATTTGAATATAGCTAACAAGAGAACAAAGGCATAGTACAAAGTGATTTTCCATTAAACACACTTCTACTCCACTCACTACTCATGGCACATTCACTCACATCCTAGACATTTATTCAAACACTCACATTCAAGACTCAATACTAACAACAATAAAACACCTTAAGACATACTACACTCTCAACCCCCAATTCCATGCTTCTCAAAACTACTCACAAAAGCAAACGTCACAGACTTCAACAAATCATAGCATACTTCAAAGACTTATACTTCAAAGACTTGCAACTAACTTCAAAGTCCCACAATTACATTCAACTCCACCGCAAAACTCTAAGCTCAGAACAACTTCAACATATCAGGATAGCGAGAACCCCCCATCATCAACAACACATGGCAACCATATGACAAACAAAATTCAACAAAGCACACTAACCAAAATAGCAACATAACAACAGCCTCCACAAACGATAGTGAGCAAGGACATTTATCTCGAAGCAACTTCATAACAGCGACAAACACTCCATGGCAGTACATAACAACACCCAAATTTCAACATCACACCCACCCCCCACACTTGAATCACACATTGGCCTCAATGTAAAAGATTAAGAAAGAGGAGCTCCCTGAGAAGATGACGAAGAGGCAGATGACGTCGGAGAAGAGAACGATGCTGTAGTGGAAAATGAAGGTCCACTGAAAGGCTGTGCTACCCAATGAAAAGGACCAACAGTCAGTCCGTGAAGAGGCTACCCTGAACCAAACATTGGAATCCATGTCTGTGGCAAGAACTCAGAATTCACCCTAAAAGTAGGAGTGGGAGGTATTGGTGGGATATGTCCAAATGTTAGCAATGGATTGAGTGAAGACACTGCAGGTACCCCCGGTGGAAGCTCATGAATGGCACCACTGATAACATGTCTCGTCAGATTAAGGATACGGTATCCAGCTAACTGCGCAGAAATCGAGGTTCGGTTTAGGAGGTCCAGACTCAGAGTAATAATACAAAAACATTTTGTTGCAGTTGTCCAACTCCATCTGCATCTTCAGTTGTCTGTGATACAAAACCTCAAACTGTTGCTGCGCGATAGAAGAAATATCATCCAACTTATTAAGCATATTAGACGAATGCGAGGTCCAATCCTGATGCATATCGTTCATCTGTTCGTGCATGCCTTCAAGTCTTTCATCCAAGTGCTGAAAACGAGTATCCACAGATTGTTAAAATTCTTGCAGTGCCCCTTGAAAGGAACGAAAATCATACGATTTCTGTTCTTCACTTAATTCACAAGATATAGGTCCAGACTTGTCCCAAAGTTCTTTAACCCCTGTTACCCCTGTTTTCGTCATCTCTTTCTCTATACACAGATATTTGGAATACAATGGTGTACCAATCGGGCCCGGATTCCTATGCCACTCTCCAGCTTCAGTATCAACACCTTGAGCTGCACAGACTTCTTCAATCAAGACCGGGAAATAGAGAGCTGCATTATCAGCTTCAATACCAGCTTGTAAGCTAGAGAGAATGATACGACCAACATCTATTGATCTCCGCCCTCGAATTGCTGATATCAGATATAACCGATTACGCAAAACATCAGTGGTTTGAGAACTTGGCAAAAGACGCGACAAGACAAACATTAGCCATATCTTAACATCACTTCGTAACCAATTACCACGAATATGCTTATGATCTCCCCGTTTGTTTAGTACCCATTTCGCTCCTGGCAGGGCGAGCTCCTCCAGTAAAGCTTGGTCCCACTCATCATCTTCCGGAAATGGCAAAGGATCCTGAGGAAAACTAGAAGTGCCAAGATGAGTATTAATGATCGCACTTGTAAATTGCACCCATTTCCCCTCACATAAAAGCTCCAGCTGAATTTGGAAACTTGGCATTGGCGTAAAACTCTCTAGCAAGACTGGCATTACAAAAATCCGGTGCAAAAATGAGCTTCTGATCAAAACGATGGAACTCCATCAATTTCTAAAATGGTCCTCCTTCCACAGCGAATGCCCTTTCTAGGTGTAGCATCTTCATACCCATCCCTTGTTCCCAGAGTTGTTGGGCTCCATTACTTACAAACACGATGGTTCCGAGGGTTGATCTGAGGAGCCCTTTCTTTTTTTCAGAGTTAACGCTTGCATCATGTATTTTGGGGGTTCTTCAAAAAGTGGCAAGTCCTCCTCGGGGCAATAGTCTGAGTCGGAGCCTTCAAGAGGTTTCTGTGCCTTGCCCTTTCCTTTTTTCGAGGGAGTTCCCTTCTAAGAAGTAGAATCCTTTTTTGGAGTCATTAGCTTTGCCAGACCTACACAGACAATTAAAAATTTATCTTCATAAAATGAATTCAACTAATACTAAAGGCCTTCACAAATATAACCTCTACAACACATACAACTCATCTACCAAACTTGCCAAACAAAACACAAATGTGTAACTTTACCAAATCCATCTACAACTTACAGCTTGGTTCCCATCCCAATTCATAGGCAATTAAGTACTCAAACCGTAAAGAATCTCTCAACAAGTTGAACATGAAAAGCTTAATACTAAGCGGCCTTGAAATATAGCAACTGGAACCACTCAAATTGGAAAAGAAATGATCAAGTTATAATCGAATTACTAAACTAAAGCAAGGCTGGCAGAAATGGTTGTTTAATTCCGGCTTGAATCATCACGAAAACATGCAGAATAACATGTTAAACAAAACGATTTAACCAAAACTTACAACATCAAAGTTACAGAGCAAGCTCTTGCTAAATGTGGGGACACAAATCACTCAATTTGGACTAAAAATGAGCAAGATATGGCCAAAATACCGAGAAGTACCAATCAGGGCAAATTCAGCAATTTCTTAAACGACAACAACAACATGGACAATTTCTTGTCCTCGAAAATGGACCATGTTCCAGTCACAATTGGCAAAAATGCCCAACATAAACATTGTAGGCCATTCTCTTAACAAAATTTCCCAACTAGAATCAACTCCTTTGAACATCCCATTCTCAAGTTATGACCAAATTACAGTAATATGCCAAAGCTGAAACTGATTGAAATTATTCAAACCCTTCCCCCACACTTAACATGTATTTAACTCTTGAGTAAACAACATCACTTTCCATTTACTCGTCATTCCCTCCAACTTAATTAACAGCATCTTCATGCTCATGCTCGTACCAATCACCACTTCGTACAAGGTATGCAATCTTCAATCATTGAAATAAAAGAGAGCCGAAACATACCTTTGCGAAGATGACAAGGAAAGAGCTTGAAGAAATTGGACACGTGAAAAGAAATGTTGTCAACTATCTTGAGCAATTGCCGACCTCGTGAGTTCAGCTTGTGGTAAAATGTGCAACATCATGAGCATTTACAGATCCTCAAGTAGAGCTAGTCCTACCATTGGTCAAAACATATTCAATATCATCACCAACCAACCAAAAGAAAACAATTGCACGAAATAAGCTCCCTTCACCATTACCACACGACACACTACCCGCACATGATATACAAAAAAAATATCTCCACAGCCTTAAGTCAATTCATGTTCCCTTCAAAGCTTCAACCGACACACCAATATAATGTAGCTTTTACTTCATTTCAACTTTTGAATCGATTTTAATAATGAACAGAATGGTAGCTCAAGTCATCATAAATGAATGTGTTTGAATGCATTAACGCACATACAGAAAACAACAACCACAAAAAAAGAAATCATTACCATGAAATTAGACAACTTCACCATCTGACGTAAAAGTATTCATGAAACATTAAAAATTACTTATGTAAACACTTGCTTAACACACTACTACATCTTACTATTAAAAGACATCCCTTAACCAATTGGAAAACAAACATAGCATAAACTTCCTATCTTGAACAAATCAACAGAATAATAATTGCAATAATAGCGCACCCCCCACACTTCGCACAAGCAATGGTCTCCATTGAGAGAGGGAAAGGAACTGCCCTGGCTAACAGTTTCTTCAGAATCTTATCTCTCGTTCTTCCTCCAGATAGTTAGTCCACTGAGAATGGCCTATAACTCCCAAAAATGGTTGGCAAGATTTGCTTGAATCAATGACCACTCCTTACCGAATGGCCATTTCTGCGAGAAGATGAGGGAAAAACATTGGTGAAAATTTTGAATTTTGGGCATGCTTAATGATAAGTTAGTTTTATACTGACTTAATTCTATAGTTTTTGCTTGGCTTTTGTGATTTATAGCATAATTTCTGTGGTATTATTGTTGAAAGTGACAAAATGGTATAAAGGATGGTGTGAAGCGATCTTTGATTTAAACAACTGGAAAGGTGAAATATGTGTTAAATTGGATATTGTGATGAACGTGAATTTAACATCAAAAGAATGAAGTAGTGTGCGACGTATGTTTTTGTGGAATGAAAGTATGTTTGAGTGTTTATGATAATTTTTGTGAAGAAGTTGGTATGGTGTGTTAGGTGAAAGAAGGTTTGGAATTTTATGCAATCATGTGTGAACCGGTTGTGTTAGGGTTCTAATGTATGTGCATAGAATCGCATCACATGCACACACCTCGCATAGCACTCGCTGCCTTGCTGCACACACCGCATCACTTCACTCGCACGGGCTCGCATATCACTTGCTGCACAACACTTGCACACTAGTGCACAATACTTGTGGCAAGCGTGCACTAGCTCGCTACACAGTTAGCACACACTTTTGCATGAACATGCATTCATCGCACAACACACATGCACACATCTGTAGCAGCCTCGCACTTGGGTTGTGAGCATAGTGCGCGCAGTTGTCGCACATGTCTCATGCGCGCGCAGCTCTCGCACAACCGCGCGCGCTCTAGCACGCGGTATACACACACACACATAGCATATGCTGCGCGTGCCTGCGCGCAGCTCTCGCCTATGCCCGCACGCGTGCTCGCGGGCAACTCAGCACCAGCGAGCCCATGCGCGATGCACCATTCACACGGCAGCACCACCACTCACACCTTGCCACTTAATGTACCTCGTTATCAATAGTCCCGCATCCACTATCATCATGTGGTGTATAGCTTATATCAAAAGAACTTTCTCCCGTGTGGCCGTCGTGGTTTGCTCAGCAGGCATAAGCATAGAATTGATAAAGAGAAACCACATTCGTGCATCCGCTGTTAAACCACTTGTGAGGACATAGACTGCATTATTTCGGGCATTTCTTACCCATGCAGCTCCCGGCAAACCCACAGCTGCCAATAGTCGATCTGTGTTCTCAGCCTTCAGCAACCGACTATAGGAATCCTTTGGAATGTCTTGAAAAGAATAATGAGAATTAATGCAATGGCGATTCAGCTCAAGAAATTTTCCTCTCACAAACACAGCATTGTTGCGTCCAGTATTGCTAACATTGGCGTTCGCATAAAATTCTCTTACTATCTCCATATTAACGGCAAGTGGAGCAAAGTCAAGTAAGTCCAATTGTGGAATCGAATGGTGTCTTGGAATCTCTGGGAAGGGGCTTCGAACTCACGTTCAATGTAGCAAAATCGATGAACCAACCTGTGGAATTGCCTTTAGGCCATAGCGTTAACGAATCTTGGAGATGTTGCTGGTTCCCTATCCACTTCGATCTCTTCATCAGAGGAGAAAGAAGATTCTGAGATGCCAGAGGATTCGCTAAAAATCTCATACTCACATGGGTTCATGTGGTAGGGATTCACTTGATAATCCATGGTACACTAAAGGCTTGCACAATTCCAAAGACCACAACATGAAATTTATAGGGAAAATACTCTAGTGCAAAGATGAAATAGAAAACAAAAGCATTTGAGGTATCCAGCAAACAAACAACTACATGTGAGTGAAAATAATGAACACAGACGTCATCCACTTTGGATACATTCATGTAATCATTCACATGTCGTCCATGCATGTACTTATCTAAACAATTATGTGAGTATTGTATAAGGCAACCTCACGGGATGTTATTTGCTTACCGCTATTACGCTAAACTCCAATTGAGCTTACCCCCATCTTGGATGTCTTCTGTAGAATGTGTCTATCCGTCTTCCTTGATATGGTATCCTATGTGTGGGCATGCGTATGTGTACCTAACAACAGAAATAAGTTAAGTGCGCATGTGATCAACAGAATGAGATTCACACTACATTTGGACAAGCTAACTAAGTAGATCTAAAACGAAATGAAAGATGAATAAAAAGAAAAGAAAATTAGGTTGCTGATAGTGTCGTTATGCCACCAAAATTAAAACATATTCTTCACTAGTATAGCAATGGAGTAAGGTCATCTCCCAAGGGAACGATTGTAACTTTTCTTCAGACTTGTCACAAAAAGGAACAATTAAACAAAATAGACTATTAGAGAAATCAATAAGAAATAAAATCCAGTTAAAGCATTGAATCCACACTAATTAATAACTTGATCCTTGATGCAATGATTAAATTAGCTTAACAAATAAACCAGTTATAGTTATCGGGAACGCCGTTGACATAACCTTATTTCTCTTCTTCCTTCTTCTCTTTAGCAAACTTGTCAAGAAAATGTGGTGTCAAAACAACTTGATGCTTAATAACTGTAGGTTTGCTACTTACCTCGAGTTTATGTATAGACTCTGAAATAGGCATGTCATTTGACTCCAAAACAGGCATATGGTCAATTTCTCCCTCATCAAATTCCGAAATAGGCATTTGATCAGCTTTTTTCTCGTAAACTTCTGAAATGGGAATTTGGGTTGGAACTGAAATGGGCATTGGAACATCGAATTTATGCTCTGATTCTTTTAGTTCCTTACCACTTTCAAACATTATAGCACTTACATTCTCCAATAGATTCACCTCCACTTGTGATGATAATTTACCTTCATTAGTTGCCAATTTTACTATTTTTTTGGCCATTTGAGTGAGTTGTGTGCCCATACAAACAAAATTGGCTCGTGTCTCTTGTTGAAACTTGAGATTTTCACACACAAGAGTTTTAAACACATCTTCTAAATTTGGATCCGATATGGGCACGGGTGGTTCTAATAGTTGTTGTTGTTGTACAAAGGCAAATGACTGTTGTGAATACGGTAAGTGAAATTGGTCGAAATGGGCATTTTGGTATTCAGTTGACATATAGGTCAAATTGGGTTCATCATGCCAACCGAAATTGTATTGGTTAGGAATTGGTTCATAATGCCCCTGTGATTGCCATGCGAGCATTTCATCTTATAGATTTGGGCACATATATATTGAATGCCAATTTATGCAAATACTACAAACTTTTACCTCATGCATTTGGTAGGATGTATCAACTTTAAATATTTGCCCACTATTAGCCATGTTGGACATCAAAGCATGCATATCCATTGCCTAGTTTTTCCTCACCTTACGAACCTTTCAATTTATGGATTGTAATTCAGTAGTCCTGCAAGATTAGAAATATCATAAACCCAAGAAAGATAAAATAAAATATTAATGAAGAAAAAGTTACTGTAGCCGTACCCCGGCAGCGGCGCCAAAATTTGATAGTGCCGTTATGCCACCAAAATTAAAATATACTCTTTACTAGTATAGCAATGGAGTAAGGTCATCTCCCAAGGGAACGGTTGTAACTTTTCTTTGGACTTGTCACAAAAAGGAACAATTAAACAAAATACACAATTAGAGAAATGAATAAGAAATAAAATACAGTTAAAGCATTGAATCCACACTAATTAACAACTTGATCATTGATGCAATGATTAAATCAGCTTAACAAATAAACCAGTTATAGTTATCGGGAACGCCACTGACATAACCTTATTTCTCCTTACTTGTTGGTAATTAAAAGGACACCTTATTAACTACTCTCTAATTAATAAACAATCTAAGAAGACGCCTCATTAGATTTAATTCATTAACAGCATTAAGATGAGAGAAATCTGATTATTATATGTTCATATGGAAGCCATATGCTCATACCATCCCCTTTTGCCCACTGCCGATGAATGACAGCCTTGCCATTTTTATTTTTTTTTGGGTTGGCTAACCTCATTTTGAGGTGGGTCGCCACTCCCAATTTTATAGATAATTTGGTGGACGATGGATTTACCCTAAAACCGTCCTTACAAATGGACAATTATTAAAACTAAATGGACAATTACGGATCCACCGTTTTAATTGGCATTATAATTTCCTACAATAAATTAAATACTGCGCAATATTCAACAATCATAGAAAATTTATAAACTCTCTATCATAGAGCATAAAAAGGTACTTGATTACAGATTTATTTAAATCTAATTAGATCTCACAAGATTAAATTAGTGTTTCATCAATAATTTAACTGAAAAACTAATTTAGAATAAGGACATAATTAAAAAAGAAATAAAAGAACTAAATAAGATGAAATTCATGATGTACTAAATAATAAAATAAAGTAAAGATGAACTTGAAAATAGAAACTAAAATTACTTTAAGAACTAAGAAAAACTAAAAACTAAAAGTTTAAAATAAGCCTAAACTAAAAACTATGTAAACTAAAACTGAAGGCTCCTCTTATTCTGTAGCTTGACTCTCTAATTATAGAGCTACTCAATAGTTCTCTAATATTAATCTAATTTCCCAAAAGTGGGAATTATCCCTAAATACTGAATTTATCTTTAAAAGCTATAATTATCTAATTATCTCAAAAAGAATAATTATCTAATTATCTCAAAAAGATAATTATTTGGAATAAATCCATAAAACTAATGTCAATCCCAATTTCAATCTTCGTCTTTGACAAAATTTCTCCAAATAAATAGGAGACTTTCTCCAACTTTGTTGCTTCCTTTTGTATTCAACTGAACTTCTTCAATTATCCCTTAAGGATATGTCTTTGAATCTTCTCAAAAGTGTGTATACATCCATTTTCCACCATTCTTGAACTTTTACTGCCCAACAACTTCTTCCAGATAAATCTAAAATTATCAACACTTTTTCCAATTAATAATGTCAATATAATCCAAATCAAATATAGATAAATACCAAAATATTGACATTATCAACTCTTCCACACTTGAATCATGCTTGCCCCCAAGTATGGTTAACTCATAAAAAACATCAAACACATTTACACAAAATGACTAAAAAGACTCTAAAAATACATACAACTCAAACAATGCCTTTAACTAAAATGAATAACAACTTGGATTTGAACACCACCATTTTACCAACAAAAAATCTCTATTTTAAAACAATTTAAAACACCATTTCATTCCAGTTAAAATAAACAAGAATTAAGTTCCTCTTAATTTTCACTCATAATATCACATATTGATGAATAGGAAACTTCACACATCACAATCAAATGACATTACCATAAGTTTGCAATGAGGTCATATCTCCACCACATAAGAAAATAAATTTATGCATAAATCAAGAAGGTCATTATAAGGTTGAAATGGGGTTAAGGTTAAGGGAAGGATAAAATGGTATTAATTGGCTATAATGTATCAAAGAATAAGTAAACAAATCAAAATCTTTACAAACTTCAAAAACTACTCTTTGAGATTTTTTATTTTTTAAACAACCACGGCTGCTTCTCAATCAACTTTACTCTTCACCATTTCACCATTTGTCGCGTACTTGATTTTCCTACTCAAAGCATTCAGTCTACTTTTCACCAATGAATTGCTTGCCTCGCTCACCTATTTGATTGAACGACAACATGGCTGATGTTACCGGCGAGACTCGAAAGTCTTAGCAATCAAGTTTCTGGCTTGAGCTATATTATTATCCATGAATGCTCCACCACTTGCAGCGTCGAGTGTCCTCTTCTCATCAGGTTGCAATCTTTCATAAAAATATTGAATTAAAAGCTCATAAATGACTACTAGATGTTGAGGATAAATTTCACACAAGCCTTTAAATCTAGTCCAGTATGCAGTCAAGGATTCATCATAATCTTGTTTAATGCCTACAATTTCTTTTCTAACAGATACAATCTTAGATGCTAAGAAAAAATTCATAAGAAAAGGCTTTGCATGTCGTCTCATGTGGTAGTAGATCTAGGAGTGAGACTTTTAAACCAAACACTAGCAATCCCAGTTAAAGACCAAGAAAAATTAGCTAACTTAATGTATTCTTGTAATACTCGTCTATTGTTTACAGTTTCGCACACTTTAAGAAAATCATGGAAAACATTATGAGGATCCTCCCCAATATCTCCATTAAATTTAGGCAATAAATTAAGATAAGATGCTCTCAATTCATAATCATATGCAAGAGTGGGCAAAATAATGTAATATGGCCTATAATTAATCACTGAATTAGTGGATTCCCTTAAAGGTTGTTTATTAAATATAGCTTGAATTGGAACCAAAGGATTGATTGCATTGCAGGGACACGTTGACCCTGTACTTTCTCAAATAGTGGCAAATTTCCACCAAGAGGTGGAATCACAGACGAAGTTAGTTCAGCCGTGGAAGTTTCGTCAGTTGACAAAGTTGATTCTTTGGCGATGTTCTCTCATCTCTTTCTTCAATCTCCAAGTTGTTTTCTCAATTTCTAAATCAAACAACATATTAGGATTAGACGATCTGGACATAAACTAAAGAATAAAACAAATCAACCAAAATAGAGAAAAGAATCGCCGTTCCCCGGAAATGATGCCAAAAATTGGTACATCGTTAATTTACCAAAATTAAATAATTTTCTAAACAATACTAATTAGTATATGAAAGCAAGATCGTTCCCACAGAGAACAGTGATATCTTATCTCAATTAGTTAATTTGAAGTAAAGTCATAAAGATTGAATTTTTATTAAAGAATTAGAACCAGAAAATAAATTGACAAAAATAATAAATAACAAAATAGGAAATTACCCTCTCAAGTGCAGATTAATCCATGTGAGAACATCAATCTGATGACGTTAAGGAGTGGAAAGCATCTGGAAGAACTTCCCATAAAGATAGCAAACCCGAAGCGAGAAAAAGATGAAACCGAACTGCCATCTGCCCAAACGGAGAAATCTCAAGAAACCAAGGTAAAATATGATTTGAATTCACCAATATCTGATTGAGGTAGAAGGCAAAGGATTATGATATGCAAGACATCATATCAATATTCAGTAAGGTGGAAATCAATGTGCCTTTTCTAGAAGCAATTTGAAGAAGGCCTAGGCATGCTAAATTCTTGAAGGATTTCCACGTAAAAAAGATTCAGGACCCTGAAAAAGACAAGAAGATTGTGGGCAAGAATATTTCAGTGGTAAGACAGAAAAGCTTCCTCCCAAATACAAGGATCCAAGTATGTTTTATATCCCATGTGTTATTGGAGATAAAATAAAATTGAAATGTGCATGCTAAATTTAGGTGCTTCTATAAATGTCATGCCACTTTCTACATATCAGTAGTTAAATATAAGCTCATTAGTAGAAACACAAGTTGTTATACAATTAGCTGATAGGTTCTTATCTTACCTATTTGGAGTTCTTAAAAATGTGTTGGTTAAGGTCAATAGTTTTATATACCTAACTAATTTTTATGTGTTAGACATGGGAAATTCTCAAGAAAAACATTCTGCGCACGGCCGGTATTACTGTTGGGTAGACCATTCATGAAAATTGCAAAAACTAAAATTGATGTGGACAAAGGAACACTCACATGTGAATTCAATGGCGAAACCATGAGATATCCCATTGATATAGAAAATGTTCATTCAATTGATGTGCTTGATTCCTTAGTCCAAAAGCATCTTGAGATTGAATTTTTACAGAACAAGTTGGAGGTTGCTATCACAAGGAGTATGACTGATACCGAGGCTCAAGATCTAGAGAATGGCGAAGTGCAAGATGCCATTATGTCCTTACATTCTCTAGAGGAATATTCAGTCAAAACAGATACCCACTGTTTACCCAAACAAGACCCGATTGATAAGTTTTTAACTTTTATTTTGAAGGCTCCTGTACTTGAACTTAAACCATGATATGATATTCTAAAATATGTTTATTTAGGTACTGGAGAGACGTTGCCTGTGATCATCAGTAAGAATCTTACACAAATCCAAGAGGAAAAATTGATCTGAGTTCTTAGAGAACATAAGCAAGCTATTGGATAAACCCTTGCTGATATAAAAAGTATTAGTCCTACAGTTTGAATGCATCAAATCTTGCTTGAATCAGATGCCAAGCCCGTGCATGACCCCCAAAGGAAGATCAATTCAAATATGAAGGAAGTGGTTCTCAAGGAAATACTCAAGTTGCTCGAATTAGGTATTATTTTTCTAATGACGAACAGTAAGTGGGTAAGTCTCGTACATTTTGTTCAAAAGAAATTAGGATTTCAAGTAGTTAAAAATGAAAAGAATGAACTCGTACCTATGCGTCTCCAAACTAGATGGCGCATGTGAATTGATTTTCGAAAATTAAATGCAGCCACTAGGAAAGATCATTTTCCATTGCCTTTTATTGATCAAATGTTAGAAAAATTAGTGGAAAAAATATTTTTATATTTTCTTAATAGGTACATTGGTTATTTTCAAATTTTTGTGTCTAAAGAATGTCAGGAGAAAACCACATTTATATGCCCATCTAGAACTTTTGCCTATAGACATATGCTCTTTGGTTTATGCAATGCTCCAGGAACTTTTCAACGTTGCATGATGAGTATTTTCTCTGATATGATTGAAAATTGTATTGAGATTTTTATGGATGACTTTACTGCCTATGGTAATTCATTTGATGATTATCTTGATAACCTTGATAAAGTCTTACTTAGATGCATTGAAAAGAACTTGGTATTAAATTATGAGAAGTGTCACTTCAAGATTAAATAGGGTATTGTACTAGGCTATATTGTTTTTTAAAGAGGAATTCAAATGGATAAAACAAAAATAGATTTGATTTTTCAGTTACCTTATCCCACTAATGAGCGTGAAGTTCGTAGTTTTTTAGGTCATGCGAGATTCTATCAAATATTTATCCATGATTTTGCAAAAATTGCACAACCTTTGACAAGGCTGTTACAGCATGACATATCGTTTACCCTGACGATGGAATGCAAAGTAGCTTTTGATAGGCGTAAGGACAAACAGATTTCAGCACCCATAGTTCAACTACCTCGGTGGGATCTTCTTTTTAACTGATGTTGGACGCTAGTGACTACACCGTGGGAGCTGTCCTCGGTCAAAAATTTAAAAAAGAAAGCCACATGATTTGATATGCTTCTAAGATGCTGAACAATGCTCAATGCAGCTACATAACCACCGAAAAAGAGCTTTTAACCATTGTCTTTGCATTTGAGAAATTCAGATCTTATTTGTTGGGCTTTAAAATTATTGTTTATACTGACCATGCAGTCTTGAAATTTCTCTTTAACAAGAAGAAATCTAAACCGTGTCTAATTTGTTGGATTTTTCTGTTACATGAATTTTGATTGGGAGATCAAAAACAAGAAAGGCAATCAGAATCATGTAGCTGATCACCTAAGTCATCTGATCCAGGATTGTGACCATATGCCCATACAAGAAATATTTTCGAATGAAGATCTATAAGCTTTTACAGGTAAGCAAGGTAAGGAACCTTGGTTTGCTGACTTAGTTAATTATTTGGTCAGTAAAGAATTGCCTAGTTAACTCACACGTGCACAAAGATTAAAGATTCAAAGTGATGCTAAGTATTTTCTATAGGAATGCACAAAGAATTGACAAAGTGATGCCAATTTCTATTCGTTGTTATATACCCAAATGGGATGGTTAAAATACAAGGTTTTGAAACTGGAAAGATTTTTAAAGTCAATGGGTAGCGACTTAAACCCTTCTACGAATCTGAGCAGATTGCAGTGGTAGAGGAGTTGCAGCTTTATCTACCAGTACCCGACTAATTCATTGAAGAATGTCTAGTTTAGGACATAAAATAAGGGCGCTTGTTGGGAGGCAATTCAATCTTTACGTAACTATTTTCTTTACTCCATTCCTTAGGTTTTATTTTGTTTTAATAAAATTGCTTTTGTTACAGGTATTATGTGCACTCGTGGATTTATTGAGTGGGTTACCAGTTTCAAGAATTTCCACACTACTATTCTTTAACTCCTACAAGACCGTTTGCACCACTAGATCCTCCTTCTTGACTCAGGCTATCTCTTTTCCCTTTTATGTGTTTATTTTTATTATTTTTCTTCTTTTTCTTTAGTATGTATTTCTATTATGTGTTTTTCTTCTATTGCTTAAGGACATACAAGTCTTTAAGTGTGGGGAGGGTGCTGTTATGATTATTTAAAAAAAAACGAAAAAAATTGTAAACATTAAAAATCTGAAAAATATTTTATTTTCCATAGTTTTGTCAACTAAATGTGTTTTTGTGTATCTAAACTACTTAACTTATGAGATATTGTATGGGTAAACTGAAATAGGAAGTGGAATTTGTTAGTCCATTGTGTAGATTTATGTACGAACTTGTATGATTCCAAGTATGACGAATAAAGAAATTGAGTTTGATTTACCTACTATATAATGAGGTTTTGAGCTTAAGCACACAATGATCACTTTGTTGGTGCTTAAAGGAAATTTTCTTGTATGAGTGATAATTGTACATGGTTGGATTATCGAGTTTGCTTTGTTGTGCATGGTTGGCCATAATATTGAAATTGAATATGAACATGATTAAGGCACTTAGGGATAGTCAATTTTGACTTTAGTTTTTCAACCCTACCTTTACATTTACCCTTAGTTAACCCATTTGAGCCAAAAGAAAAAACCCATTTGAGCCTTAACTTTTTCTTTGTGTTTAACCATTGTTAAATTAACCAAGACTTTTTTAGCTTTTTTTTTGCCCCCAAGGTGTATGTAGTTAAGTAATTATGTTAATTCCCTTGTTTTGAAAAGAAATCTATTTTTAAGTCTCCATGAAAAAAGTTGTTCTAACTTGCTCTTTGCATTTATAATGCCAGTATCCATTGTCTGCCTAAACAACACTGGGCAGTAAATAGAAAAACAATGCAGTCTTCTGTTTGTATGTGTTGTCTGCCCAAATGCCAGGAAAGAAAAAAAACAAAGAACATCATCAAGAAAAAAAAGAAAGAAGTCTAAAAAAGAAAAACATCTATGATCAAGCACAAGAGAAAAAAATATTATTGTGCTGGAATGACTGTGATCAGTTTTGCAAAATAAGATTTGAGATTTGGTTCAAGACAAGTGTGGGGAAATATTTGACTAATTGCATCGCACCTTGGTTTTATGTTTTAGCCTTTTTATCCATCTTTTTAACTACCTTGTTTATCCTAACCCCATTACAACCAAAGTAAAGACCTTTTGATTCAAGTTTGAATTTTTTAATGTGGTAAACTTTTGACATATTTGCAAATTCATGGTAATACTTCTATGTGCGATTTGCTTGAGTGGATGAACCTCAATTTAAAATTTTTGAGTGCTTTGGAGTTATCCTGTAAAGTTGCTAAATTTTTTGTATTTTGATTTGGATAAAATTATTATGCATAAGTTTACTACAATGGATTGATGTGTGGTTGTTGGATAAATTTCAGTTTGCTTGTGTAATGTCTATTTTGCGAAAAGTTTAGAATGTTTTGTTTTAATGCTTAGGGACAAGCATTATTCAAGTGTGAGGATATTTGATAGACAAAAAATATACGAATTATCTATAGTCTTTTGTGGCTTTAATTGAATAACATATGTGCTTAATTGAGAATATCTTGCAGGTTTTGAAAGATTGGAGTTGTGAAGCAGTAAAAAGGGAAGAATATCAATTTCGAAGGATTTTGGACTGTTTTGGCTTGAATAGGATCAAATATGTAAGAAGAAATATTTTTGCTAAGGAATTTGAAAACAACCAAGACTTTGGAGATTAAAGAATTCCTTTCCCTTGCAAATTTGGAAGTTAGATTAGGAAACTGGTTTGCATGCCTAAAGTTTGAGCCGCATGTAGCATATATATTTTAAAACAAAAGAGTTTACTTATTTGAGTTGTTTTAGGAAGTCTTTAGTTAATAGGATTACTTTCTTAGGAAGTTACATATATTTTCCTATAAAAGCAAGGTAGCTAGGTCAGAACTCACCGACACATCGCTCTTTTACACCTTTACCTTTTTCTTCTTCGTCAGTTTTCTTAGTTCGTGAATTGTTGTAGACTTGGCCGTCGTATGCCCATATGGGAGTTAATTCCAGACAAGCATATTTTATATTAATTGTTCTTATTTTCTTTTATCTTTGATTTAGTTATTTTTTAATTATGCTTAGTGAGTAGTTTACTTTTTCGGCATTAAGGTAATGAAGCATTAATTGATTAGTAATCGTGAAACCAAATTGTTTATATTAAATTGGTATTTATGAATTCTGAGCATAATGAAATTATCTAGATTTTTTAAAGCCTGGTCAACTTTGATTAATTTAGGTATAGCCAATTAATCTCCTATTATTTCACTGGATCTAGTAGATAAGATTAATTAATTTGTTGTCTAGGTAGACGGGAATATTAGGTTAATAAATTGTGACATTCTATAGTGATTGCAATTTATTAGAGTCGGGTTTCTTTATGTCTTAATGCTATCTTAACATTAAATCTGCTATTGGCTGATTCTAGCCGAGTTGTGTTTGAGTTAGAGAAATAATCGATTGAGCTGATTCTTGCCAATTATCGACAAATTAAGGAGAAATTGGGCTATGAACTGATCTGATTCTCTGTAGCTATAACTGACTGTTTTATATGTATTAATTTATCCTTACGTCAATGAACGGTGAATAATTGATTAGTGTGAAATTACTTGCCTGCCAGATCTTCTTTAACTGATTAATTTCCTATTTTGTTATTTATTATTTTTGTCAATTTATTTTCTGGTTCTAATTCTTTAATAAAAATTCAATCTTTGTTACTTTATTTCAAATTAACTAATTGAGATAAGATATCACTATTCTTTGTGGGAATGATCTCGCTTCCATATACTACTTAGTGTTGTTTAGAGAAGTATTTAATTTTGGTGAATTAACGACGCACCACCTAACATAAAACACCTTCAAATTCTCAACTCCCTCTTTAAGAAAGTGAACATACGGTTGATAACGACTCCTACGAGCAACCATATAATGATCCATTATAACAATCCCAAAGTATACCCACTTAAAATCTACCAATAAACAACCAAAATATTCACTTGATGTAGATTCAATGCAAGTAAATTCAATCCCAAACAAATTTAAACAGACTCAAGCAATCTAACAAAGAGATCCAATCTTGAACTACTTAATATGAACAACAAAGATTCAAATTTTTTTGTTCTTTTTTTTCACCAAAATCAAAGCCAAACAAAAATAAAAGATATAACTATTGTAACTCAACACAATTTATCAAATCATGCAAGGCTTGCGGATAAGAACAATTTAGGGTTTCAAATTTAAGGAAAAATTGTAACCTGATTTCGAAAATACCTTGATCTCTGATACACTTGATGCATATCTCCCTAGGCTCCTCACACAATTAGATGCGACAAATACTGAATAATTGTCCAAGACCTTTTTGTAAATCAAAATGATGTGGTAAAATCGACTTATGTCAGTAGATTGATGATATGCACAATTAATCGAAGGCTCCTCACCAACAACAAACAAGAAAGTCAACGTAAGAATTAATTCCCTCCTCAAGAACTAAACCCACAAGTAAATTGGCATTCCTCATCAGGAAAATCACTCGCGTAAAAGAAAAAAAACTATGTTTTAACTCAATTCTCACAAGTTCAACTCTCCATAATACGTAAACTTAATAACCTATTTATAGGCTTACAAAGAAAACCCTAATTTTAAATAATAAAAAATAAATCCTAGCTATATGGCTTGGGTTACATAACAACTTGGGCTCTAATATATAAGGATACTTTAATTAAAAGCCCAATTTAAATAAAATTGACAATCCCTAAAAAAATAAAAAGAATTTGTTGCAGACGCTGACGTCGCGACGTGGAAAAGTTTGATGTCGTGACGTTGGGCTAAAAATCTAAAAATAAAAAAAGACGTGCGCTGGACGTCGCGACGTGCGAAATCTCCACGTCTTGACGTGGCTTTTTGTCCACATCTTCTTTTACAATTCCAGGCTTCCACGTGAATAAGTCGTCATCCACAATTGACGTGAATACCTTGGAAATCTTGGAACACATAATCCTATGTGATTTCACATAAAAAAAGGAAGCAATAATCTAAACTACCAAATGGGCATGAATGAATCGAAAAAGAACTCAAGTAAAGAGATATACCCTTAGAATTTAGGTTAGTCTAATGATCAGTTGTGGTATATATGGATGAATCATGCTTATGATTGACTAGCTAAGGGGTGTAAACTTGCTCAGTGAAGAAGCAAAAGTCGATTTTTTGTTGCACCTTACCGTCATCCACTGGCTATTAACCACTTCCTTTTCCGAAACAAGGACTACTAAATTAAATTCACAACCCGTTAGATTACAACTCACCCAACTAAGCCATTATTAGAGTTAATTTAGGTGGTTAAAGTGATTCTCTATTTTTTAAGCAAAAAACTCCTAACCAAACGTAGACTTAGCCTTCATACACCAATTTCTAGATAGCACACATACAAATATTGATTTTCCATCATATTTGTGCATTTGGAACAATCGGATCAAGTATATGAACTTTGAATCTTTAAATGCCTTAGTTCTTTTTAAGTGTTTAGTTCACTAGATTTGTTTACTTTCACATACATGTCATTTTTCTGTTGCACACACACATGAAATTTACAGATTTGACAAGATCAACACTTAAAATAATAGGTATTATACTTATGTAGGCCTACATGAAAGAACAATTCATAGTGATTCAAACATAAAATAAGCAAACTATAGAATAAATTCATCCATAATCACAAGAACATAGAACTAGAAAGACAATGATAAGAAACTTCCTTGTGCCAATAAGAGAGATCAAAGCAACGCATTCTCAAATCTAAGGTTCAATATTTCATTAAGCTCAAACTCCATAGCCATTAGTTTACAAGATTTCTCTTCGAAAAATAAAGAACACCAAGAACAAACACTAGTTGTGTGTTCTCAAGAGAAAAGATAAAAACTATTCTAATTGACTTGTTAAAAACTAATCTATGTTCTACTTACTTTCTATTTCTTGATCCCCGTATGAATTGGCCTTTGACAAGCCCTTATATACTAAGTAAAGAAACTAAGATATAATAATTATATGACGGACTTCACTTATTGTACTAGGATCATGGTTGGGTCTATAGAATATAGCACCTTGACTTGATTTCTCTATGATAATCAATTTTGACCTAGTATCCAGTACACCCATATTGAACCATTATTTGTAATCCAAAGGTCAAAAGCATATTTTAAGGTTAGGACAAGGTATTGGTTCATGTGACTTTTGCCTAAGTGTTGAGGTTGAGAAGGTTTTAGGTGAAAGTCACTAAGTTAACACATAGTCATGACTTGAGGCTTTGACTATGTGTTAAAAGCTCTAGGCCATGACAATTAGAAATGAACGTCTCATATGCTTTCTACATAGTCACAACCCTAGGTAGTGAATATGTGAAGTGTTGTTAAGGTTTGGGTTCCTAATAGTCATAACCCTAAGTGAGCAAAGTATACAAAGTGTTAAGACCATAAGTTGTGACTATCTATTGCCTAGGTTAAGTGTGCAAAGATTTCGTTTGTTGGTTTTATAAAGAGTCGTGACTACATATCATGACTTAGTGTCAATGGTTAACCTAAGGTTGGATAAGTTGTTCAGAGTTATAGCTATGCACCATAACCCTTCAAGATTGAAAGGATGCTACATTTGATTGTAAGGCCAAGGGGTTAAGTTTAGGTATAAGATTGGTCCAATGTCTCTAAGGATATGATTTACCTAAATATGGTCTAGAAAGTTAAGGCATAGTCACGACTATGTTGTCTTAGGTTTTGGTATGAACAAGGCATATTCATGGCTTGAGCTCGTGACTATATTGTGTGTTCTGCGTGCATGTGTTATGCATAGTCATGGCCTCAAGTGTGTATGTGTGTCTAAGATTTAGTCGCAGAGTGAGTGAGTGTTATTCATAGTTAAGACCATATGTCATGACTATGTGTTATGTTATGTTTAGGGACTGCCTAAGGTTTATACATAGCCATCGCATGATGTTGCAATTATGTAGTGTTTAGGTTTTATTCATAGTCATGACTCTATGGCATGACTATGTGTTGTTAGTGTTGGGAAGTCCTGCGAGTGCCTAGCCTTAGTGCCTATTCACGGCTTAAGGCTATGATTGTGGTTTAGGGATTTGGTGCAAGAGTTGTGCATAGTCACAACTTGTGGCCGTGACTATGCCTTAGGATTTGGCTTGTTGGTTAGGGTATTGGCTAGTTCTTTTGTGCATATTCATGGGTGGATGTTGTGACTACGTGAAAGTCAGTTATGGTTTTGGACGTTTAATAAAGAGTCATGACTTCATAGCATGACTTTGAGGTTTTGAAGTGCACCTTAGCCTAACCTTAATATTTTTTACCTTCTCTAAGAGTGCTAAACACTTAAGCAAAATTCATCATTTATTTTTCAAACATTGAAAGACAACATATCCTTGTTATGACGAACCACAACCCTAGCATTTCCAGCATCATGGTTCGTTGACTTTTTCATTAACTTGTTGACTTTCTTTGACTTCTTTCACTTTTCCTTGCTAATCTTCTCAAAATGAAGTCTTTTTCTCCATTAGTTGCTTACTAACTTGTAAACCCTACAAAGCACATAAACAATACATAAATACTTCCTTAAACACTTAAAAACAAGATAAACCCTAAGTGAAATTAGCTATGTAAGTTAGTATAAAGCTAACTTATAAGTTCACCCCGCATTTAATAGTTTGCTTGTCCACAAGCAAAAAAATGAGACTTACATATAATAAGACACAAGTTAGGCCATTTCACAAAGGTATATATCTATCAACTTCAAGTGAGTTTGTGTAATCAACAAACTTGTGTGCTTTTTATTTCAAAACTTGTTGACTCTTGTGGTAAGGATTAATTCAATGCTTCATGACAGTTATCTAAACTAAATAGCACTTATTCAATGTTCAAAACACTTGTGTGTATTGTGTCTAATGTTTCCCATACAACTCAAACCTTGCTCATGATTCAAGTGATAATAGAGATTAGTTAGATAATAAAAGTAGTGTCTTTTTTTTTACCAATAATAATCTTGTGAACTATACATACACACTCCTACAACTTAATAAATCAATAGGTCTATTTTCTATTTTTCTTCCTCTCTTACCTTTAAGTTGTCACACTTGAATGATTTCTCTTAAAGTAAATAAGATTATTACTTACGGTAGTTTCTCTCTTGTTCATCTAGGATTTTATGAATTTGTATTCCTATTTTCACTCATATGTGTTCTCTTTAAACTCTTATCTTAAGGAGCCGTCTCTTAAAGAAGTAACAATCTTTATGATAAACAAGCAAACAATGCCCACATCATATCCTTTGATGGTCAGGTGTTCACATTAGCTCCAAGAGATTACTAGTTCAAAGGTTACTTTATTCCATTTAATTTTCAAAAAAAATTTAAATCTCACTTACTCATGAGTTTAGTTATCTCTATATGTTCTCCTCCTGTACTTAAAAACAAGTGTTCCAGAACTTGAACTTTCCAGTTTGAACTCCTATCAATTAGCACAAAGTGTCTTTACCATTAAGCCTAAAGAAAATATATCATTTGTGATACTCAAATTTATTTCCTACACTAGTTCACTTTCCATGGATATAGACATGACCACGGTTTTAAAACTGTCGGTTCCCAGTTCCGTGGTCATTGGGATCGGAACCGAACAGCCAAAGAGTGATTTGAGTTACGATTCTGGAACCATCGGTTTTGATTTGGTTTTGGTTTCAGTTATGTTTTTATTGCGGTTTCAATTTTGATTACGGTTACAATTACAATTTTATTCCAGTTTTGAATTCACTTTCGAAATTGAATTCCAATTTTCACCTCTGAATTAGATCTTGATTTTTTTAATTCCATAATTTAAACTTTAGGTTTAGGGGTAAGGCTTTAGTTTTGGGTTTAGAACTTTTAATACTAGAAAAATTTATAAGTTATAATTAAATTTACAAGTTATAATTTTAGATATTTAGATTGTTAGAAATTAATAAAACTTTTAGGGTTTTATAATTTTAAAGTCAAAAAATTTTACAAGTTAGAATGTTAGATAATTAGATTGTTAGAGAATAATAAATGAAAAAACTACTAAATTTTATTCATTGGGATAGAAAATTTTACAAGTTAAGAAATTTAAATCGTAGATTTACAAGTTAGAAATTAATAAATAAAGAAATACTAAATTTCATTCATAGTTGATGGTTTAAAATTGAATGGTACATTAATACAATTACAAAATGTATTATGATATACAATAATACAACTATACAAATAAAGCTAAGAAATTTATATTAAAAAAATCTATAAATATAAAAATTATAATATTTGAAAAACATAATAAATTATTTCAAATTTTCAATAATCTAAAAATATATAATATCAAATTTTTCTTCATTTCTAATAAACTGATAGTAGTCATTGTCGTCATTATTGTCTGTTTCAGCATTGGTGACATGTGAATTAGTAGTATAAGTAGAGCTACCATCGGTGGTGGTGTCTAAATTAAAATCTTCTTTTATATCTTGTTCTTGTTCTCTACGAGTGGCTTTACTCCAATCATCTACTAAACCTTGAATCTCCAAGGACACGTTGCTCAAACGTGATTGGGTCTCGTTTAAAATGTTGCCAACTTGACTAAAAACTTATTCCACAGTAACGGTTGATGTCGGGACCACCAAAATTTCTTTGACAATTAAAGAGATGACAGGGCACGTTATTGTCTTCTTGTTCTACCCTTCTAATACTTTGAAGTTTTGAGTACTATAACACTCTAACTTGTTATCACTAAAATCAAAAGAAGTGGTTAAATATTGCTCAAGTTCCGTAGTAGTAGTACTCCTTTTTTTAATGATTGGAACATTTCTAAACTCAGAGGGATAAAGGAAGATCCAATATTGGTAGTTGAAATAATATTGTGATTATTGTTAGTGCTAATGGTACTACTAGTAGGCAATTGGTGATTAAAATTAATAGAATATTCCTAATATTATGCGTTTATTATATTTCTAGTCTCATTTATGCACTTACTTACATTTAATTGTAATTGTATAATTTTCGGATCACGTGAAAAACATTCTTTTAACATATCATAGTATAAATTTAATATTGTTCTAAACCTTTAAATTTAAAATGAGAATCAAGAGCAATAGCAATTAAATATAAAATTAAAAATATATATAATAATTAAGCGATTTTTCCAACATGTGAATAATACTTTACATCAAATTTTCATTGTTTATATGACTTTTTAACACACAAACTATATTACATACTTCAACTAAAAATAAATGAGAAGTTGGATAATACACACATGAAAGTATACAAGTAGCATCCTTTAAAACCCTTTAAAACTTGTAACAATTTTAAATGAGAATTCTAATGAGTAGGAAGCAATACAATTCCAAAACAAGAGTTATTGATATAAAAATTACATAACAATGAACTATATTTAGAAGAATTACAAAGTAAATCATAAGTTGAATTCCAACAATTTGGAATATCCTTCTTAAATCTTTTAGCTTTTTGTCCATTTTGTATACAATATGTTGCCCATGATTTCATTAAACTCCGATGTGTGGTCAAATATTTAAGTGTATCTTTAATTAGTTTAATATTACTTTCTAATGCACTTAAACCATTTTGAACAGAAAAATTTAACATATGACATATACATCTAACATGAAAAAATTTCCCACCTATAATTGGTGCACAAATATTTTTTAATTCTATAATAGATGCATTACCAAAACCAATACCAAAACCAATTAAAAAAATTTTATCCGTCAAATTATATTCTTATAAAATAATAGTAATTAATCTTGATATATTTAGGTTCGTGTGAGAACCATTAAAATTTTTAAATGCAATTACTCTATTTTGTATAAACCAATTGATAAGTTGGTTTTATACCAACTTAAATGTATTATTTCACTTGGCTTTTGCCTTGATTTTCATGCATTATTGTGGTGAAATGTGCTAATTTGTGCTATAATGTGTTATGCAATTTGATGTGCTTAAATGTTGAAAAAGACCACAAATGTTGTTAAAATGAGGCAAATGTGTGTTTGATGCTAAATGATAAGAGGAGAGTTAAAAAGAGCTAGAATGGTGAGTGAGAGTTTTGAAGAAAACCCTAAAATGTGCTTAAATTCTTGGACTTTGACTTGTGTTAGTGCAAATGTGTGGTGTTTTAGGTGTTTTTATGCATATATGTGTTGTGTTAATTGGTAATGTTGAAATGGTGAAAAGATAGTAAAAATGGTGGAAAATGGAGTTAAAAGTGTTAAGGAAAAGTGGAGGAACCGAAAATGCACAATTGGCCAAATTAGGGTTTTGGCAGCTTTGAGTGTGAAATTCATTTGAGTGTATCTCTTTCAATAATAATCCAAATGGTGAGTCCTTTAGTGTTCTGGAAAGCTCTTTGTATGCACTACAATTATTATGTTTTAACTATTAGCTAAATCTGTGTGCAAGACTATGAAAATAGGCGTTTCTTTGCGAAATGCCATATTAGGGTTTTATGAGTATTGCTGCCACAGTTTGGTTAATTGTTAATAACTTGAGTTCCAGGCATTCAATGGTGTTGATTCTTGAACTGTTGAAGAGATGAGAGGTAGCTCTACAACTTTTCTGTTTTAAGTTTACTTGAATTCTCAATGCAACCTATTCAAATATTGATTTGAAGTTTCAGCACACACATGCACAAGCACTTGGGCACCATTGCTGCACACATGCATGGCCATTGTTGCACAATGCACACACTCTCGTCGCACACTTGCGCACGGCGAAGTACACTTCGCCGCACTGTTGCCGCACACATGCGCGCGACGAAGTGCACTTCGCCGCACACACGCATGCGACGAAGTGCACTTCGTCACACGCTCACTCGCACACACTCGCACAAGCTTCACCACGTCTCACTGTTTTGGACATAACGCTTTTGTTTGAACTCCGATTATAGTGATTTAAGAGGCTATGGAAAGCTGAGAAACATGGATACAACTTTTGGTGTTTTAAGTTCCCTCAAATTCTCATAGCATTATGTTCGAATTTTGGCTGAAAGTTTTTTGAAATTTTTTAGTACTTGAGCATTCTAAGTGATTTTGATGTTGGTGATTGAACTCAATTTTGCATTCTCATTTTTGCACATAATCTTGTCCACAGCACTTCACATTGACAATGATCTATCTTTATGATTGAACACAATACATTTGCAATTTTAGTTTGATTAATACAAATTACATACATTTGTTTACAACACTTTCTTTTCACTTCATGTTTATTTCCATTCTTCATTTGCAACATTTGATGAAGACTTCCTGAACGAATGATCAACAAATGACGAGACTTCGTGAGCAATTGGTGAAGAGTTGACGAGGCTTCGTGGATTTTGGCGAACCTTCGTCAATCTGTTGTGGAAATGGCTGGAAAAATGGCTAAGTGTTGCTGCAAAGGTGCATAGGCGGAGAAGGCGTGCTCCTGGATGGCACGAAGGCGTGACGCGTAAGCGAGTGCAGAAGCCGGGAAATAAAAGGCGTGTTTTGCTACACTTATGAAGGAGTGATGTGTGCGGGGTTTTGAAAGAAGCTGGGCAGAACCTGGAAGCGTGATTCTTGCTGAACTGAAGGTGTGCAGAAGCTGTTGAAAACGCTGAATGCTTGGCTCAAAGGCTTGGAGGCAGTAGTGGAAATCTTTCACTTTGAGTTTGTGTCATTTATATTACTTAGGCATTTTTAGTAGTGGTAATCATGTAATATTTTAGGCATTATACGTTTGCGTACCATTTACGTTTCCTTTTGTAACCTCTATATATATAGAGGTATAGTCAACATTTTGGGGGGACTATTCACTACTCACATTTTCCATATTGTAACCGACTTTTGATTTTAAAAGCGGGGGAATTCTCATTTTCTCTCTCTATATTTACTATCTCTCACTAAACATTTCTTCTCCAATCTAAACTCCGATTGTGAATTTTGGACTGGATTCTTCTTTCTTATTCTCAATTGACAAAGGAATCGACAATTCTCTCGATTTAATTGGTAAATTCTTCCAATTAAGTGAGAATGAGCTTATCAATGTTGGAATTTGTTGATTTTGAAATGAGAAAGATGTTTTCTGGCTAAATCTACGATATCTTAGTATTCTTAATGGATGAATACGTGTTTTAGTAGATTGTATGCTATGCAATTGATCTAATTGTTGAGTATTGAATTCACATTTGAATTGAGCATAAAGATATGTTGAATTTCATAATTCCTAGCTATTTTTGAATGGATCAAGCTTCAATTGTGGTCGACATGCTAAATTGAGGAGTGATTCGTCAAAGTTAGCGAAGTTGCATGAATCAAGAACTAAATTGTGATTGTTTAATTCTTTGCACTTGTTTTCTGTAATCAAATCAATTCTGAGATTCAGGCCTCACAATAGGAAGTGTGAATGAATTGAAACACTAGGAAAAGTGTTAAAGAAGCTTTATGTGTTAACAACGATGATATGTGAACCCTAGGATGGGCCTCGCCATGGGAGTTCTTAGGACTTTGCATGTTAGAGTAGTTAGCTTGGACAGTTGAGACCTTGCGGAGCTTATACCACCATTCTCAGGCCTCGCCATGGGTGAGGATGGTGATTTGGGGGTACAAGCAGTGGTGTGGTCGCCATGCTGACCACAGCTTGGACTTCTAGTCAATTTAGGTCTCCATTGCATTTAATTGTTTACTGATTGCATAGCATAGATTTACTAAGCCTGTGTTCATCCAATACAAGAATCCTGAGATATCTGTTTTGTCCTTGCTTGTTGCTATATTTTGCATCTTTGTTTTCGTTCTTTTGTGTTGAATTTTCCTTTTTCTAGTACTTAAATTCCGAGACTAAGACTTTTAGAACAATTTTGTTCAATTTTCTTGACCTACGCCTTCCCTGTGGATTACGATCCCTGCTTCCACTTCTACAGTAGTTGTTAGGGTAAAATTGACGAGGTACGACACTCGCACATCAATTTTTGGCGCCGTTGCCGGGGAAGGCAATCGGTTCTGGAATTTGTTGACTGTGTTGTTCTGTTCTTAGTGGTGTGCTTTATTGCTTTGATTTAGTTATCTTGTTTCTTTACTGTGTGTGATTCTGTTACTTTTACTATCTTGTATTGGTTTGGTTTACAGATTGATCCATTTGTTCTCTTGATATCATTTGCTATCCCTGTTTGTGTATGCCCAGGTCTGTAAGATCTAGAGGAGAACCTGAATTTGAATTGGACCTTGAATTGGCAAGAACTCTAAGGATTCAAGCAAAGCAAAGAGCTATAGCTGCACAAGGAGTACAAGCACCCAGGTTCGGGGACCACTATGCAGTAAACTTCGATAATCGATTTGGTCATCAGGACATCGATGTGGAAATTTACCACATCCCTCCACAAATAGTCTCAATGATTACCCAGGGTCAATTCTTCCAAGGTCTTGACAAAGAGGATCCTAATGATCACCTTGATTGGTTTCTTGGGTTATGTAGCACTTTTAAGTTGCCAAGAGTTGACAGGGGTGAGGTTGACAGAATTTTGTTCCCTTTATCTCTGCGTGGAAAGGCTAAACATTGGTTCAAGAGCATCAGGGGAGCAAATGCTGGAATGTCATTTGATGATCTACAGAAAAGGTTCTTGTCTAAGTACTTCCCTCCAGCTAAGCTTGAAAAGAGGAGGTTGGAAATTATGAACTTCCAACAACAAGACAGTGAGTCATTTCGAGAAGCTTGGGAGAGATTCAACGATTTGATTAGGCAATGCCCCAATCATGACTTGGGCGAAATTAGGGAGCTAAATACTTTCTTCAAAGGCCTAACTCCTGAATCATCTTTGATGGTTAAAGCTTGTGCTAATGGGGCACTTAAAGACAAATCTGTGACTGAAGTGCGTGAACTTTTTAACCAGATAGCTGAGGATGAATACCTTTTTCCAGAGACTAGAAAGCCACATGTCAGGAGACAAAGAAGAGTTCTTGATGTGGATGAGGAGACTTCACTTAGTGCTAAGTTTGAAGCATTGGCCAAGCAGGTGCAGACTTTAAAGGCGACTCAAACAAAAGCCCCAGTACTTTCATGTGGACTATGCAAGGGAGAACACCACACGGATGAATGTGCAATCACTACTGAATCCATTAAGTATGTGAACAATTACAGTAACAAACCCCAATATGGTGGGAATTATTCTGGGAGCAATTATAATGGATGTAACAGACAATATGGTGCAAACCAAGGCAATTGGAATCAACAGCAGAACCAAGGAGGAAATTACTATCAAGGTAATGAATCAAGGAGAGCAATGAATCAACCACCTCCTGGTTTTGATAATCAGGCTAGCACATTAGAACAAAAGAAGCCAAATGTGGAGGATATGTTTCAAAAGCTGATGGAAAAGATGGATAAAAACGAACAGAGATTTGGAGGTTTGGAGTCCACTGTGAAGCATCACGAAGCCACTTTGAAGAATATCGAGATGCAACTTGGTCAGCTTGCTAATGCTGTACACCAGAGGCCAAAAAGAGCTCTTCCTAGTGACACAGTACCAAATCCCAAGGGGAGAGAAGCATGCAATGCTATTACTTTGAGAAGTGGAAAATTGTTGCCTGGAAGCAAACATGCAGAAGACAAGAGTAATGATGTAGAAGAGGACCAAAAAGATGAAGTTGAGATAGATGTGGAACTTGAGAAGAATGGTGAGCAAGAAGAAAATAAGTCTGAGAAGAAGGAAATACCAGCAAGGGTGGGAAATGAAATCACCAAAAATTCCAATCCTTATAACTTCCCAGATTATGCTCCAAAAGCTCCATTCCCAGAGAGGAAGAAACCTCCACCTAAAAAGGGACCTCAATTCAATCGTTTCTTAGATATGATCAAACAAGTGAATGTCAATGTTCCTTTGTTGGATTTGGTTACAGCCATGCCTAAATATGCTAAATATTTAAAGGATCTCATTTCAAACAAGGAGCAAATCTTGAGATGTGAAGTTCCAATGATGCTATCAGAATGCAGTCAAGCATGGATGGTTCACAAATTACCTCCAAAGCTTAAGGATCCAGGTAGCTATACCATACCTTGTAAGCTTGGAACCAGATATTTTGCAAAGGCCCTCTGTGACCTTGGAGCTGGAATCAACTTGATGCCATTATCCATTGCAATAAATATGGGTTTGAGTGGAAGGATTCGACCAGTTGCAGTGACACTACAGTTGGCAGATAGATCCTTGGTGACTCCTACAGGCTTGGTGGAGGATGTGTTGGTAAGAATTGATAAATTTACTCTACCTGTGGATTTCATTATACTTGATATGGAAGAGGATCCTGAGGTTCCTCTCATTTTTGGTAGACCTTTTCTAGCCACTGGTGAAGCTTTGATTGGTGTGAAAAACAAGACAGTCACGTTTAGGATTAACAATGAGGAAGTAGTTTTTGATGTAAACTATGCTATGAAGCAACCTCTAAATATGGAGTCTTGTTTTGCTATCAAAGCTATAACATGTTCTTCTTTGAGTAATGTGAACAACAAGCATGATTTTTCTATTGTTGATGAGTTAAGTGTTTGTGAGGATAATTTTGATGAACTTGATTTAGATGATGAGGATAAGAAAATTCTTTCTGAAATTGAAGATTTAATTGAATGTTGTTATTTGGAAGAGTCGATTTGTGAATTGCAAAATGATGTTGTGGAAGTTAAAATGCATGAAACTGTAGGGGAACATGATCATGAACCTACTGTTTTGGCTAACGAAAATTTTACTCCCACTGAGGTGAGGACTAGTGAGAATTTGTGCAGGAATGAAAAGCTTTTACCTTCCATTGTGGTGGCACCAAAGCTTGAATTGAAACCACTTCCACCTTATCTCAAATATGCTTTCTTGGGAGAAAATAAGACATTGCCTGTTGTTATATCTTCAAAGCTTGAAGGGTGGAAAGAAGAGAAGCTTTTAGAAGTGTTGAGGAAACATAAGCTGGCTATTGGATGGACAATTGCTGATATAAAAGGCATAAGTCCAGGTTTATGTATGCACAAGATTTTGCTTGAGGAAAATGCTGTGCCAGTACGGGATAGACAGAGAAGATTAAATCCTCAGATGATGGAAGTTGTGAAGAAAGAGGTTATCAAATTGCTTGACTTTGGGATGATTGTTCCAATTTCAGATAGCGAGTGGGTAAGTCCAGTCCAGTGCGTCCCTAAGAAGGGAGGGGTAACGGTTATTAAAAATGAGGCTAATGAACTTCTGGCAACAAGAGTGGTGAATGCTTGGCGAGTTTGCCTGGATTACATGAAACTAAATAAGGCAACTAGAAAAGACCATTTCCCTCTTCCATTCTTGGAACAATTGTTGGATAGAATTGCTGGCTACCTTTTCTATTGTTTTCTGGATGGATATTCTGGGTACAATCAGATTGCAATTGATCCCAAGGACCAGGATAAGACAACTTTCACTTGTCCTTTTGGCACATTTGCTTATAAAAGAATGTCATTTTGTCTTTGCAACGCCCTAGCTACCTTTCAGAGGTGCATGATGGCAATATTCCATGACATGGTGGAATCAATAATTGAAATATTCATGGATGATTTTTCTGTCTTTGGTATGACATTCGATGGTTGTTTGGAGAACTTGGCAAAAGTTTTGAAGAGGTGTGAAGAAACGAACGTTGTGTTGAACTGGGAAAAATGTCAATTCATGGTTCAAGAAGGAATTGTGTTAGGCCATAAAATTTCTCATGATGAGATGGAGGTGGATCGAGATAAGGTAGATGTCATTGCAAAACTTCCTCCACCTACCAATGTTAAGGGTATCAGAAGTTTTCTTGGACATGTTGGGTTTTATAGAAGGTTTATTAAGGATTTTTCAAAGATAGCCAGACCTTTGTGCAGTCTCTTAGAAAAAGATGTTAAGTTTGAGTTTGGAACAGAATGTGTTGAGGCATTTGAAACTTTGAAAACGAAATTGGTGGAAGTCCCCGTGATAGTCACTCCCCATTGGGGTGAACCCTTTGAAATTATGTGTGATGCCAGTGATTATGCCTTAGGAGCTGTCTTAGGCCAGAGAAGAGACAAACTGTTTCACACTATCTATTATGCTAGCAGGCTAATGAATGAGGCCCAAATGAATTATACAACTACTGAAAAGGAAATGCTAGCAGTAGTCTTCGCATTTGATAAATTTCGTGCTTACCTTTTGGGATCAAAGGTCATTGTTCATACGGACCATGCCGCATTGAAGTATTTACTTGCAAAGAAGGAAGCAAAACCACGTTTGATTAGATGGGTTTTATTGCTCCAGGAATTCGATGTGGAGATTAAAGATAGGAAAGGCTCAGAAAATGTTGTGGCAGATCACTTGTCAAGATTGGAATCTCAAGAGCAAGATTCACCTGACATTTCGGTTAAGGAACACTTCCCTGATGAGCAGGTGTTCAAAGTGGGTGAACAGACACTGCATTGGTTCGCTGAGATTGCCAATTTTATGGTTGCTGGCCAGATTCCATCTTATTATTCCAGTGACCAGAAGAAAAGATTGAGAAGTGATGCTAAGTATTACTTTTGGGAAGACAATCCTTTATATAAAATATGCAGTGATCAAGTGATAAGAAAGTGTGCCAAGGAAGAAGAAAATGAGGACATCTTAAAAGCATGCCATGAAGGACCCTGTGGTGGTCATTTTGGATCAACTAGGACAGGCTTCAAAATCTTGCAATGTGGGTTCTATTGGCCACATATCTTCATGGATGCCATAATTTTGGTTGGAAAATGTGATCGATGTCAACGAACTGGCAACATCTCTTCAAGAAATGAGATGCCCTTGAACAACATCTTGGAAGTAGAAATTTTTTATGTTTGGGGGATTGACTTCATGGGGCCTTTCCCTAAATCAAGAGGTATGGAATACATTCTGGTGGCAGTGGATTATGTTTCTAAATGGGTGGAAGCTGTGGCTTTAGCTCATAACGATGCCAAAAGTGTAACTGCTTTCTTGAAGAAATACATCTTTAATAGGTTTGGAGCACCCAGGGCTATAATAAGTAATGGAGGGACTCATTTCTGTAACAAGCTTTTTGAATCTTTGTTGGCTAAATATGGTGTTACTCACAAAGTTTCAACAGCTTACCATCCACAGACTTCTGGTCAAGCTGAAATTTCCAATCGGGAGATAAAGAGAGTTCTTGAAAAAGTGGTAAATCCAGGCAGGAAAGATTGGTCTTTGAAGCTAGATGATGCATTGTGGGCATACAGAACAGCTTACAAGACTCCAATTGGAGCTTCTCCTTTTCGTTTGGTTTTTGGTAAAGAATGTCACTTGCCAGTGGAACTTGAACATAAGGCGTATTGGGCAATTCAAACCTTGAACATGAATCTGTCTGAGGCTCAATCAAAAAGAATGTTGGAGTTGAATGAACTGGATGAATTCAGATTCAATGCTTATATGAGTGCCAAGTTGTACAAGGAAAGGACTAAAAGAATTCATGATCCAAGGCTTCAATCCAAGATCTTTGTTCCAGGACAATTGGTATTGCTTTATAACTCTAAACTTCGATTGTTTCCTGGCAAATTGAAATCAAGGTGGGTTGGTCCTTTTAGAGTGGTTGATGTAAAACCTTATGGGACAATTGAAATCAAGAATGACAAGAATGGAAATGTGTGGAAAGTGAATGGCCATCGTCTCAAGCCGTACTTAACTTCTCAGGACAAGGATAGCACTAATGTGGCACGAGATCCACATGAGCTATACTTAGATGATCCCATCATCTCAAATTGAGCTATGATGCACTGTCGGGCTGTGACTTTAAACCAAGCGCTCCTGGTAGGCAACCCTGATTTTCTTCCTTTGTTTTATTTGTTGTGATTTCTTTTCTTTGTTAATCCTAGTTTGAATAGTATTGAGTAGCAATTTATGGCACAATCTCATAACATCACTTGGGTATATTTTTTGTAGAATCTCAGAAGGATGTTGGGCATTATTGATAGAAGCAGGGAGTACAATTTCACTTTTCCATCCATGTGAGGTACAATGAGTTTACATTATTTACAACTAAGATACCAGCTCTGATGGTAAGAATTGTTGTTCATTCATGCATGATTGGTTAATCAGTGACCGTGCCTGCATGACTGATTTGGATGGTTTCAATTATTGAGAAAAAAGGACATCAAGCTATGACCTGTCATTCACATGTGTTTGTTGGATAGTGAGGGTGTCATAAATATAAATTGCACATCTTCGTTCTGCATGCTCATTCCTCTTCTCTCTATAGTGCTTCCCTTGCTAGTCATTTTTCATTCTCAAACTATGGATTTCTATTCTCCCCACCAGAATCCTTTTGAATATGCTATCTTTAGTGAAGATTCTGGAACCACATCTTCCCCTTCTTCATCTTCTTCAGCTGATGAGGAGATGGTAATTGATTTTGAGCCAGCTACTTGTCCACATTTTGTTAATGCTTCTGCTGAAAACTTTTATCATGGCTTTACTAATAGATCAGTCAGGATTGAGCGACCATTTCAGGAGCCTTCTAGGAGATTTGAGGATGTGATCTTCAGACAGTCGTGGTCTCATTTTGCTAGAGCCTCAGTTGTGGTGAATATGGACATAGTTAGGGAATTTTATGCTAATTCCCGAGCTAGTGGTGTTCATTCAGTGTTCGTGAGAGGAACGTATTTGAGGGTCACCCGCCATAGTATTAATAGGCTTTATCTTCTTGATGACTTTTCTCGTAACACATATTGTAGGTTGTTGAGAGCTGAGAATACCGATCATTTGTTGGCTTCAGTAACTTTACCTGGTGCTACATGGGTGAGGAATGATCTACAAGAGGCTTTATATGTGCCTACTAGTGAACTCACAGACGAGGCCAAAATATGGTTAATGTTTATCAATTCCAGGATTCTTCCTACTAACCGTACCAATATAGCATCTAGGGAACGAGTTCTGTTGATTTATGCAATTTTACATGATTTCTCTATTGATGTTGGGAAATTGATGTTAGAGTTTATCAGGCGGACACAAAGAAGTGAGTTTGCACCGATGTATTTCCCAGCTCTGATAACAGCCATGGCTCGTAGCAAGGGAGTTGATATCACATCAAATGCTAATCCTCAAAATCCTGAAGGACTTCTGGGACCTCCTCAATGGCTTGAATTACAAGAAGAGGAAAGACTTGCCCGACTTTCTCGTGGTTTGTAAAGCAGTGGAAGGCCAGGTTTCTTTGTTCTTGATTGTTTCATTGTGTTTCACGGGGACCGTGTCATAGGCAAGTGTGGGGGAAGGCTTCGCCAAGATGTCTTGATTTTTAGTTACATTCTGAATATGTATGGTTACCATGATGATGATTAAGGAGATTGTTTGTCATAATGGAATTGCGTGTAATATTAGTAGTGTTAGTATTTCATTATTATGTTTAGTATGTTACATTTGGTCTGAGTGTTGTGTTGCGTTTGTGTTATATTTTTGAGTGTAGTGTTAAAGTGAAGAGGTTTGTGTGCTAGTTTTGGTGTAAATATTTTTGTGTGATTGTTACAATTTTTGATTCATGGTTTTCGATTTCAATTTCACACACCTGCATTGATGATAAGGATATCTGCATTTCTGAACATTTCTGAACATGAATTGAATTTTCTGAAAAGCTGAAAAAAATTGAAGTGGAATTGGATTGTTATTGAGTCGTGAATAGGAAATTGATATGCAATGAAAGAAAATTAGTGGAGTTCAAGAAAAATTCACGTGAAGATGAAATAGTGCTAGACTTTGTTTTGATGATTTTTGAGAGCTTATTTTGTAAGTTTGCATGGTGTGTTGACCGAAGTGATAAGATAGATTTGTCATTGCTGCTTTGTGTGATATGAATGCGTTGCTACCAAACAAAAGGCTGAAGTAGTCACATGCTTGAGTAAGAGAGGGGTCCCACCTTTGAGTGACTAGAGTGTTTGATAGTGTTTGGTGGAAGCATTTACTTTCTTTTGGTGTACCGATTTCATGCACTTTATGTTTATAAATGCATGAGAGCATGGCTGATACTTCATTTCAAAAGTCGGTACTAGTAAGAGCATAGTGTGGACATTGCATTTCACAACTCCAATTTTTTCTGCAAGACTACATTCGGTGCTCTTCATAAAGGTATGTTCACTATTATTAAAGCTTTGTGATTTTTGCTTAAGTTGTAGTATGTAAATTGGTTAAGGTGGTGAATGTATAGAGCATGGAAATGCGATTTTGTTGCCTAGATATTGGAAATGTTGAATAAGCAAGTTAAGATGTTGATTAGTCAAGGAACAAATGCATGATAAGTGTGGGGGGGGGGAGAGATTATAAATGCTGATTTCCAATTATTCCAGCTTTGCCACGTTTTAGTGCTTTAATCATAACTTGAGCTTGGGATGTTGAAACCGCATGATTCCAGTCCTAAAATTCAGATAACATGATAAGCTTCATTGTTTATGTTCTACATTTTTTATAATATTGGCTGGAACATAGACTAAATTGGCCTAGAATGTGAAATACATGTTGAGAACAGGATTTGAATTGGACGAATCTACCCAACTTAACATGTCTTGGTATTTTGGGTATAACTTGCAACTGGAATGTCCAAATATGTTGATTCTAGTGGTGGATTTTAGCTAAGACTATGAGCTACAAAGTTTATTTTTGTCATTTTTGTTAGTTTTGGCTGGAACATGGTCTAATTTTGAGGGCATGTGTGTATACGTGTTCTGAATTTTGAGTTTTTGGATGGAATACTAGATTGTAAATGCTTGGCATGCGCTTGATGGATTATTTTTCTATGACTATCATTTTTGTTTAAACATGATTTGGTTGTTATTGTCAGCAATGGCTCCTAAGAAGGACACTACTCCGAGAAAGGGACAAGGAAGCACTTCGGGGAAAGGGAAAGCCAAGCCGCGAGGAAAGGCACAAGTTTCCTCCGATGACTCTGATCCTGATTATAATGTTGAGGATGACTTGCCACTTTTCGAGGGACCTTTCGAGTACACGGTACAAGCACCAAAAAGGAAGAAGGGTTCTTTGGAACCAGATTTATTCGTGGAAGACGCAGCACAAGAACGATGGGCACATGTTATGGCTCTGAAGATGCTTCATATTGAGAGGGGTTTCACGGTGAACCAAGGTTCTTTCCAGTTAGTGATGGAATTCCACCGATTTGATAAAAAACTTACTGCAGCACCAGCTTATTGTAATGCAAGTATTGCTCGAGAGTTTTACGCGAATGCAAAGTTTCCAAATACGGAAGGAGCTTACTATGTGAGAGGGAAGTGGGTACATATTACTAGTGAGATCATCAATACTCATCTTGGTACTCCGAACTTTCCGAAGGATCCTTTACAGTATCCAAAAAATGCAGACCTAGATGATGAATTGTTAGAGGAATTGGCTTTACCTGGTGCAGAATGGGTCTTGAACAAGAAGGGAGATCACTTGCATGTTCGTAATGAATCACTGAAGAGTGAAGTGAAAATATGGTAGAAGTTTGTGGTGTCTCGGTTGATGCCTAGTACTCAGACCACTGAGGCGTCACGGAAAAGGATGTTCCTGATGTCAGCGATCCGGGGGAAGAGGTCCATAGATGCAGGGAGAATTATTTTCTCATGCATTAGATCCGGTATTGACAATGAGAAGGCTGCCTTGTACTTCCCGGTTCTATTAGAGGAGATTTGTGCCGCTCAAGGTGTGGATGTTGCGGCAGGTGATTGGAGAAGAAATCCAGGGCCGATTAACACGCCTTTATATCTAAAGTATATACATATTGAGAAGGAACTTCTACAAGCTCGGATAGCAATGGGTGATGCACCTCATGGGGCGAACAGGCATGAACATGAAGCTGGGGAATCTGGGAATGCTTATCCACCTTTTAATTTTCAGTCTTTCCATGATTCATTTCAGGAATTTCAGCAATCGGTTGAACATCGGTTTTCCCACATGAATGAACAATTCACAAACATGGGTTCACGATTATCAAACATGGATGACCGGTTGGAACGAATGCATGAAGGTTTTGATAATATGCACCAGGAGTGGACGTCGCAAGCTGTACGCATGGAGCGTAGATTTGATGATCTATCCACGGTAGCTCAGCAGCAATTTGAAGTATTATATCATAGGCAATTGTGCATGCAGTGAGAGCTCGATAGGTGTAACAAAATGACGGTATATTACCATTCAGATTTAGGACCCCCGAAGCCGACTCCAACTTCGGCACAGTTAGCAGGATACCGAATCCCAAATCTGTTATGTGATATGGTTAGTGGTACCGTGCACGAGCTTCCACCTGGAGTGACAGCAAGCCCTTCTTTACATCCGTTACCCAGATTTGGTCGTATACCTCCTATGCCTCATACTCCTACATTCATACCAAATCCAGAGTTTGCACCTGCTGCAAGGTTCCATTGATAGCATCAGGCCAACCTCTTCAAGGACCTGTGCATGGCCCTTTTCATTATGTGCCACAGTCAATTGGTGTGCCTTCATTTGCCACTGCTACTTTGGATGGACAGTCTTTCTCTACAGCAGATGCATTTGGATCTCCTTCTGCCTCAGCTCCATCATCATTTTCTCAGGGAGTGCCTCCTTCATCTTAGCTTATAACATTGAAGACTATGTTTAATTTAAGTGTGGGGGAGTGGGTGAAATTTTGTGTGATGTGTGCTGTGGTTGCTATGCTGTCTGATACTTTGTGTGTTGATTGTGTTGAGTGAATTTTTTTTTTATGCATGCGGGTGCTTTATATTGTGAAAAGGGGGATTTCAAGTTGGGAGTGATTTTGAAGATTTCTGGACTTTCATGTTGATTGAGATATGCTGAGTTGAAGATTATGTGAAGTTTCTTGAAGTGAAGAATTTTGTGAAGTTGAAGAATGGAATTGTTCTACTTTGATGAACCTTGTGAAGTGGTGTTTTGCAAAAATTTGAAGTGTCTCTTTGAAGATTGTTGTTATGATGATTTGCTAATGCCATAGAGAAGGAAACGTTAAGAGCTTAGTGTGAAGTTTTTCTTATTGTATTGTTGAGTGATTAGAAAGCAGTATGTAGTTTGCTATTTGTAAGGGTTTTAAATGTATTATGTCTCTCGGGTTTGGTTGTGTGCTACATTTTGAATCAATGAAATTAAAGTGTGTAGTGTTGTGTGCAAGGGTTTGAATTATGATGTGAGTTGGTGAGAAGAAAACGATTTGGTAATGATTTGAACCTATAGTCTTGATAAGAGGAAGAAGAGTACAAAAAGAGAGTGAATGAGAAAGATCAAATTGAGAAAATGAGTTATCACCCTGTATGTGAAACTTTGTCCTTAGTTCACTTTGGCTTATTCCAGGTTCATCACTATACTTGTTTTGATTCTTGCATGTGAAAAATTTTTGGTTTTTGGTGCTAAGTTTGAAGAAATTGGTACATTTTGCTGACTAAGGCCCGATGTTAAAGTAAGATAGATATGCCATGCAAAACTCAATTGACATAGGAGGTAATGTGTATGAATTCGTTTCTGTTTGTTATGCATCTTTCTGGTGTCTCCAGAATTCGTGCATGTTTAGTCAATTTGGGATTCTTATGAACATGTGCTTGCACAAGAAATGATATGGGAGAAAAAGCCATATTGGCAACTGGGAAGCAAAAAGCCATAAGAACCTGGCAATCAAATTTGGAGAAAAAAGCCATAAAACCCAGGCATTATTTCAGTCATCAATATGTGCACCAACGTGCAGCACTAATGTGCAGAATAAGGGCAATGTCCCATAGAGTACCAATGTACGCATAGGTACCATTGATCTTGTGATTGCATGTTCATAAGAGTCGACAAAGAGATTGGCATGTATTGAATGGTATGTGAGACTAGCTAGAGGGTGTATAACGAAGGAATAGATGAAGTGCATGTTCCTCAGCACACACTTGCACGCATGACATTTTGGTCTTTATTCATTGTGCCTTAGTTGATAATTTGTATTGAAATCTGAGAGCTAGGTACCATGAACCATCAAAGTATAAAGTTGTGTGTGTGAAAAAAAAACGTTTTGATAAATTTGGATGTAGTCAGTGTGGATGAATGAACAAAGTGTTTGCATACGGGTGATGAAAAGGGTTAAATTGTGTGTATCTTTGCTTGAGGGCAAGCAAAAGTTCAAGTCTGGGGGAATTTGATAAGTTGGTTTTATACCCAACTTAAATGTATTATTTCACTTGGCTTTTGCCTTGATTTTCATGCATTATTGTGGTGAAATGTGCTAATTTGTGCTATAATGTGTTATGCAATTTGATGTGCTTAAATGGTGAAAAAGACCACAAATGTTGTTAAAATGAGGCAAATGTGTGATTGATGCTAAATGATAAGAGGAGAGTTAAAAAGAGCTAGAATGGTGAGTGAGAGTTTTGAAGAAAACCCTAAAATGTGCTTGAATTCTTGGACTTTGACTTGTGTTAGTGCAAATGTGTGGTGTTTTAGGTGTTTTTATGCATATATGTGTTGTGTTAATTGTTAATGTTGAAATGGTGAAAAGATAGTAAAAATGGTGGAAAATGGAGTTAAAAGTGTTAAGGAAAAGTGGAGGAACCGAAAATGCACAATTGGTCAAATTAGGGTTTTGGCAGCTTTGAGTGTGAAATTCATTTGAGTGTATCTCTTTCAATACTAATCCAAATGGTGAGTCCTTTAGTGTTCTGGAAAGCTCTTTGTATGCACTACAAATCCTATGTTTCAACTATTAGCTAAATCTGTGTGCAAGACTATGAAAATAGGAGTTTCTTTGCGCCATGCCATATTAGGGTTTTATGAGTATTGCTGCCACAGTTTGGTTAATTGTTAATAACTTGAGTTCCAGGCATTCAATGGTGTTTATTCTTGAACTGTTGAAGCGATGAGAGGTAGCTCTACAACTTTTGTGTTTTAAGTTTACTTGAATTCTCAATGCAACCTATTCAAATATTGATTTGAAGTTTCAGCACACACATGCACAAGCACTTGGGCACCATTGCTGCACACATGCATGGCCATTGTTGCACAATGCACACACTCTCATCGCACACTTGTGCACGGCGAAGCACACTTCGCCGCACTGTTGCCGCACACATGCGCGCGACGAAGTGAACTTCGCCGCACACACGCATGAGACGAAGTGCACTTCGTCGCACGCTCACTCGCACACACTCGCACAAGCTTCACCACGTCTCACTGTTTTGGACATAACGCTTTTGTTTGAACTCCGATTTTAGTGATTTAAGAGGCTATGGAAAGCTGAGAAACATGGCTACAATTTGGTGTTTTAAGTTCCCTCAAATTCTCATAGCATTATGTTCGAATTTTGGCTGAAAGTTAGCTGGAATTTTTGAGTACTTGAGCATTCTAAGTGATTTTGATGTTGGTGATTGAACTCAATTTTGCATTCTCATTTTTGCACATAATCTTGTCCACAGCACTTCACATTGACAATGATCTATCTTTATGATTGAACACAATACATTTGCAATTTTAGTTTGATTAATACAAATTACATACATTTGTTTACAACACTTTCTTTTCACTTCATGTTTATTTCCATTCTTCATTTGCAACATTTGATGAAGACTTCGTGAACGAATGATCAACAAATGACGAGACTTCGTGAGCAATTGGTGAAGAGTTGACGAGGCTTCGTGGATTTTGGCGAGACTTCGGCAGGACTTCGTGAGCAATGGCGAGGCTTCGTGGATTTTGGCGAAGCTTTGTCAAGCTGTTGTGGAAATGGCTGGAAAAATGGCTAAGTGTTGCTGCAAAGGTGCATAGGCGGAGAAGGCGTGCTCCTGGATGGCACGAAGGCGTGACGCGTAAGCGAGTGCAGAAGCCGGGAAACAAAAGGTGTGTTTTGCTACACTTATGAAGGCGTGATGTGTGCGGGGTTTTGAAAGAAGCTGGGCAGAACCTGGAGGCGTGATTCTTGCTGAACTGAAGGCGTGAAGAAGCTGTTGAAGACGCTGAATGCTTGGCTCAAAGGCGTGGAGGCAGTAGTGGAAATCTTTCACTTTGAGCTTGTGTCATTTATATTACCTAGGCATTTTTAGTAGTGGTAATCATGTAATATTTTAGGCATTATACGTTTGCGTACCATTTACTTTTTCTTTTGTAACCTCTATATATATAGAGGTATAGTCAACATTTTGGGGGACTATTCACTACTCACATTTTCCATATTGTAACCGACTTTTGATTTTAAAAGCGGGGGAATTCTCATTTTCTCTCTCTAGATCTACTTTCTCTCACTAAACATTTCTTCTCCAATCTAAACTCCGATTGTGAATTTTGGTCTGGATTCTTCTTTCTTATTCTCAATTGACAAAGGAATCGACAATTCTCTCGATTTAATCTGTAAATTCTTCCAATTAAGTGAGAATGAGCTTATCAATGTTGGAATTTGTTGATTTTGAAATGAGAAAGATGTTTTCTGGCTAAATCTACGATATCTTAGGATTCTTAATGGATGAATACGTGTTTTAGTAGATTGTATGCTATGCAATTGATCTAATTGTTGAGTATTGAAATCACATTTGAATTGAGCATAAACATATGTTGAATTTCATAATTCCTATCTATTTTTGAATGGATCAAGCTTCAATTGTGGTCGACATGCTAAATTGAGGAGTGATTCATCAAAGTTAGCGAAGTTGCATGAATCAAGAACTAAATTGTGATTGTTTATTTCTTTGCACTTGTTTTCTGTAATTAAATCAATTCTGAGACTCAGGCCTCGCCATAGGAAGTGTGAATGAATTGAAACACTAGGAAAAGTGTTAAAGAAGCTTTCTGTGTTAACAACGATGATATGTGAACCCTAGGATGGGCCTCGCCATGGGAGTTCTTAGGACTTTGCATGTTAGAGTAGTTAGCTTGGACAGTTGAGACTTTGCGGAGCTTATACCACCATTCTCAGGCCTCGCCATGGGTGAGGATGGTGATTTGGGGGTACAAGCAGTGGTGTGGTCGCCATGCTGACCACAGCTTGGACTTCTAGTCAATTTAGGTCTCCATTGCATTTAATTGTTTACTGATTGCATAGCATAGATTTACTAAACCTGTGTTCATCCAATACAAGAATCCTGAGACATCTGCTTTGTCCTTGCTTGTTGCTACATTTTGCATCTTTGTTTTCGTTCTTTTGTGTTGAATTTTCCTTTTTCTAGTACTTAAATTCCGAGACTAAGACTTTTAGAACAATTTTGTTCAATTTTCTTGACCTACGTCTTCCCTGTGGATTACGATCCCTGCTTCCACTTCTACAGTAGTTGTTAGGGTAAAATTGACGAGGTACGACACTCACACATCACCAATTTGAATCTACACAATGATAAGTTTTGTCCATATAACTATTCATTTGCCAACGATCACTCCAAATATCCAAACATATTGAAACACGAGAATCTAATTTTAAAAAATATTTTGATAAATTATTTTTTTCTAATTTGTATAAATATTTTTAATACCTCATGTTAAAGTTGCTCTAGGAACACGTTAATTTGAGGATTTGCATTTTCTTGTACTAATCTTACAAAATCTTGTTTTTCACCAAATGAAAATGGTAAGTGTTGTTTACAAACAATTCTAACTAAACCATCTCTCCAATTTAAATCACTAAATTTAAATAAATTTAAATTACTAGAAGAAGAAGAACTTTGTTGAGCGAAACCGATTAATTACATTTGTAACTTGTAAATGCCGATTTCTTGAGGATGCATTTTCTCCAAATTCTTGGTTAGTGTTCCCAATTTGAATGCGTATGATTTCTTGCAAAAATTGCATTTCGCTCTAACAAGAACTCTGGCAACATAAAAAATATTTGTGAAATATGTCACAAACATATCGAATTTTGGATTCATTGGTGGACGACGACTTAATGGTGATGGATTTGCACTTTCATCACCAATATTAATTGGTTGGGATGAAGAATCAAAACTGTCTATAATATTATTTTTATTTAGGGAGAAAGGCGAAAATGGTCCCTAAATTATCATCAATTATGAGTTTTGGTCACTAACTTTTTTTTTACCAAAAAGGTCACTCATCTATCATTTTTGGCCAAACAAATCATTTTGTCTATTTAGTCTGAATAGGTAAACGAAAAAGCAATCATGTGTCTTGTATGCTCTATTTTTAATGATAAATTTGTCAAAACAGTATCAATTGAGGACTTGAATGTATAATAAAAAAAATATCTATTAACTTTACACAATAAAAGAAACTATAAGGGTTTAATAGAAAAATTTTCTATCTTCTTCTCTATTTGTTCATCTTGCTCAAATTATCTCCAATCATCTTCATCTCAGGTGCTGATAGGAAATTTGAAAAGAAAAGAAAAAGGCATGAACGACAAAAAATATAAACAAAGTTACACTGAATTTTGTAAATATGAATTAGATTTTGGAGATACAAAATAAATTTCTTTTCAACTTTTTTTTCCCAAAACACAATGGTTAACAAATGTATTTCCAAATAGGGAAAAGATCGATACAACTCACTAGTATTACGACAATTCAAAGGAATTTCAAACTGACAGTCTGCATAGTCCAATTGAGTCACTAATTATTAATAGATCATTACAAGATATCTCTTTTGATATGAGATTAGAAAGATTAGCATGTTCCAAGAAATGACAGAGCTCATTCTTCATATTGCTTTTGACATAAAATTGAGATATCTTCATATCTCTTCCCAATATTGTTATACTCCTAGAGTTTTTGAACCCTATAATCCACTTCCTGTTCACAGGCGAAAGCACCAACAATGACAAAGGTTACATAGACAAGAGTATGACGCGTGACTATTTTGTAAAACCTTTCAAGAATTCCCCCTCCATTTCTTTGAGCTACAGATGGGCTGGACTTTTTGGCAATTTTTTTCTTGGTTTAATTTCTAATTCAAGTGTTTGGTGGAAGGATAAGGGGATTGTGATGAAGACAATAAAGAAGAAGAAGTTAATGACAACGACAAGTGAGAACATGGTTTACATATTAGGGTGAAATAAATAGATAAAATTATTATAGGTCAATTTTAACCTTGAAAATATGTGTGTGTAGTGCACATGATTGCTTTTCCATTTGCAAGGACGGACTAAATAGACAAAATGACTTGTTTGGCCAAAAATAATATATGAGTGACCTTTTTCTCCAAAAAGAAGTTGAGTTACCAAAACTCATAATTGATGCTAATTTAGTGACCGTTTTTCCCTTACTCCCTTTTATTTATAAAGATTAAAAAAATAATAAATTGAAAGAATAATAAATAAAAATAATTATTTAACTAATAATTATAATATAAACAGTAATTAGAATTGAGTTATATTGAATTTTGATGCTTGAGAATTGAGAATGAGAGAATTAGAATAATGAGAAAGATGAATAGAAATTGTTTTGGGGAAAATGAAAAATTAGGGGGGCTTATTTATAGTATACAAAAATGAAAATGAATTAAAAAAGGGCGATCAAATTACCTTTCCTCTATTAATTTTGACCATTTCCAACATGGTAACAGTCAACACATTATAATGCATTGGTCAAATGATAGTTGCAACTTGCAATTTTTTTTGTTCACACACTTGTTTTATATATATATATATATATATATATATATATATATCTATACAATACTTATAAGAGGGAGTTGGGGGAAGTTGTAAGCAAGCTCCTCTTCAACATGCTTGCTTGGGAGGGTAAAGTTGTCTTTCTGCACATGCTTGGTTCACTACATTGGAATTGTTCTTCACCGCTAAATTTTTTTTCCCCCTTCCGATAAGATTCAAGTAGCTGTCTGTTTAGGATGTTGCTCTAAATGTGAGATTGAAGGACCTGTCTGTTTAGGATGCCTAACTTATGCTGTCAATGCTAAAGTTTGACAAGTGTTCGTTCAAGTTATTCTTTTCACTTCTCAGAATTCTTTCACCTGACTTTCCTTCAGGCTCTGTTTTCTCTCTCAATTTCTCAATTACTCCTACATTGGATAATGCAGGCTGCTCTTGTTTTTTGATCTTTCTTCACCACTCTCTTTTCTTCACCGCTTCAACACCATAGATTGAGAAAAAGAATGGGTGATTTGCTTGAAGAATTTGACCCGTCTACAACTGCTACAATTTTTTCGACCAAAACCCATGTAAGAACTTTCAACAACCAGCTCCATGAGAAACTACCACATTAAAATTTTAGGTTTTTTTTAATGGTTTCTTGAATTGTATTCATTTTTGGATTTTGGGTTTTTGTTTTTTCACCAACATGCAACTAATGTCTATTTCTTTGAAAGTGCTTAGAAGATTTCATTTTTCTTTGAATGTATTATTGTTGACTCGTGATTTTCTTGTAGATTGTGGTGCTAAATTTTTGTTCTTTTTTTATTTGTTTCTTATGTTTTTGGAGTAAAATCAATGAATTTTCAAGTAGGAAAGCTAGGAATTGAAGTAAAGGAGAAATCTTTACATTTATGTGTCTTTAATTTTCCTTGTTATTCCAGTTAAAATCGAACATGGTTTTTCAAGTTTTGATGTCTTGTGGAGTTTTAGTAATGTGATGGACTGTTTATATTGATTGATTTGATTTTGTTGCTTTCTTTTTGAAGTTCACAGTATACTTCGATCTTAGCAATGGTGGTTCTTATAGCCAACATGATTGTCCCTCACCCAAAGTCTTAAACAAACACCTCAATCACAACCCCAATGATAATGATAATGGTAAAAATCCATCATTTCTCCGAGTATCACCATGCTTGAGTTACACCCCACCAGAGCTCTCTAAGCCCAGTTCAGTTTTTCATGCAAATTTAATGAGGAAATTAATGGATGGGCATAATATAGAGGATAGGGATTGGTTGTATAATCTCATGCTACAAAGTAAGCTGTTTAATCCAAGAGAAAAGGGTGGAAAGATCTTTGTTTTGCCGGATTATAATCAATAAATGGAGCAGCAAAGAGAGATGACTATGAAGAGAATTAAGTACCTCTTGGATCATGGGGTGTTTCAAGGTTGGCTTACTAGAAAAGGGCCTGAAGCTGAATTGAGAAAGTTTGCATTTTTGGATGTTGTTGGAATCTTTGATCACTCTCTTGCTATGAAGCTTGGGGTTCATTTCTTTCTATGGTATGTGGGTTATATGATTTTCTTGTTGTTTGTCTTAGTTTCTTGAAAATTTGTTGGATAAGTTTTTTTTGGTAATTGGGATTTTGGGTTCTTGTTGTTGGCAGCCAGGAACTATCTTGGTACTTTTGGGAAGATGGTTAGAGAAGAGAAAGGAGTTGACTTTGTTCTTGCATGTTTGTTTTAGTTGCTTTTGAACATTTTGTCAGTGATTGGCTCTTAGTTGAGTGTGATTGAGAATTTGAAGAAATTAAATTTATGATAAAAATGTGTTAATTAATAGATGTTTGCAACATTTCAAAGTGCAGCCTTTTTCTGCTTTAGTTTCAATACATGCTCTATAGACAGAAATATCTTTCTTGTATAGAGTTGATCAAATGATGTGATCAAGTCATCTTTGCCCTTTTCACTGCATATGAATAGAAATGCTTTGTGCCTTATGTAGATAATTTTGGTTCAAACAATGTCATTGTGCCTTACCTACACAATGACTAAACATTTTGACATATTACCTTGTGGATTAGCTGGCTGTTTTAAAAATATCTTTTCTTTATTTATTCTTGCATTAGTATACTCAGTTATCTGGTAATGTCTGTGAACTTTGTCTGTTATCACAAATACATAACTACAATATTCCTATAGTGTGCATAGCTAATTCACCAGAAGTGGAAGTTCCCCTCTAATCCCCAAACAAAAGGCCGTGGGAAGAGGATTTTCTTGCAAATGCAACTATATTTCTCCTAATATATATTCGTGCTGCTGGAATTGTTGCATATTATAAGCTATACATTATGATCATATTCACATTATCCATGTATTAGTTTTATTGGTAGATTCCTAGGCTTGAATTTGCTTTCCCATTTAGTACATTACACTTCTATGTACAATTCTTCTCGTGTATTTAGCCTTGTCTAACACTCAAATTAAATGATGATTTTAGAATACTACAACTGTAGTATAGTGAAAAGACTGATGTGTTTTTGACTAATGGTATACAGGGGTGGTGCCATTCAATTTTTTGGCACAAAGTGTCACCATGATAAATGGTTAAAGGACACAGAAAATTATGTTGTTAAACGTTGGTTTTCGATGACAGAGTTGGGCCATGGATGTAATGTATGTGAAGGTGGTTATGGCTTAGTATTTTGACTTGTGAAAGAATAATTCCATAGGAGATTGATTGAACACTTTGAAATTATTATTTTCAGGTTAGAGGCATTGAAACAATCGCGACTTATGATTCAAGCACTGGAGAATTTGTCATTAACACTCCTTGTGAATTATCTAAAAAATATTGGATTGGAGGTGAAGGTAATGTAATGGTTTTCCTTTTTCCGTTTTCTTGGCAATTTCTTGCTCCTACTTCCTTTGTGTGATTACATTTTTGCTTCCTTTTTCTTAATGATTCAGATTTACTTATAGTCTTTTTGTGTCTATATTGTAGCATGCAACGCATACAATAGTTTTTTCACAGTTGAACATTAATGGAACAAATCAAGGAGTCTATGCTTTTATTGCCCAAATCAGAGATGGAAATAAGAACATATGCCCTAATGTTTGAATAGCTGATTGTGGTCATAAGGTTGGTTTAAATGGCCTAGACAATGGTCGAATCTGGTAAACAAAATGATTCTTGGTCAATTTTCTTTAGGCATTCCTGAAACTTTACAATACAGTCAAGGTATCTATAATCTACCATAACTCAAGGCTTTGCACCTTCGTATTTTTCCAGGTTTGACAATGTCTGAATACCTAGAGAAAATTCGCAAAATTCAGTGGCAGATGTTTCTCCAGATGGCCAATATTTGAGTGCAATTAACTATCCAGACCAGGTATAACTCTTAGCTTGACTCACTTAAAAACAACTATGCCTCACCTGGTATGGTAGGCAGGCAAATATCTCAAAAATTGACATTTTAATTTGAGTAGGCCTACATTTTATTTTTCCTTGTGAAGCAATGGGTGTGTTTAATGTTTTTTCACTGAGAAATCTTACTTAGTATAGCCAAGAGACCACAATGTTGAGATTGTTTTAATGACAATGAATCATCATTGCGATTATGAGCCTGCTTAAGGCAACTATTTGGAAACCCCTTTTTTTATGGAATATTTTACCTGCTGAAAGCAAGAGTTAACATGGTATCTATTGGTTCGTTTTGCAGCGATTCGCTGCATTCTTGGCACCTTTAACTTCAGGGTATGTGACCATTGCTGTCAGTGCAATTTATCAATCAAAGGTCCAGATGGTTTCCAATGAGATCACTGGCTCCCTTGAAGAAAGAAGCTCCGCTACCCTTCTCCGAGTCCCCTGAACCACACCCGACGTCATTCGCCTATGTGATGACGCCCTCTCTGTCCGCTCCTCCATCTCCTCTATCCTCCAAAAATTCATCAAGATCTAAGTTTTTACAATTACTGTGCTACTGGTTTGGTTAAATAATGAAACAATTTAATTATTCAATCAATCTAGATTTATTGAACAGCCAGAAGGATCATCAGCTGAGTCAATCGCTACACTGGCCAAGGTTGATACTGTCAAGTGAAGAATGGAAGCTGCTTATGCAACTTTGCAGGTCAATTCCTTTTCTAATTTCTACTGTATATGACTTTATTTATATTTTTAATTATTTAATCCTTAGTTTCAACCATGGAGGATTTATTTGCAAGTGGTGATCTTCTGCGAGCGACAGAGGCTTTGGCTAATATGAGGCACTGCTTATCAGCTGTTGGTGAGGTAAGGCATAAACATTTATCTGCAATGCCTCTTCTAGCCTGTAATTTTATGCAGGTCATTCAAGCAATAATTCCAATGTGTGTTATGGTGCTTAATAGAAATGGGACACAAATCTATTTTTAATGATTATTGGTGTATTGACATCTATTCTTTTTTTCTTGCTTTTTCCCAGTGATTAAATTTTTTTTCTTTTTTCTATTTACTGAAGCCCCGTTTGGTTTACAGCTTTGAAGCAAGGCTACAATTGAGAAAGAGCGTGCTAGGCTGTAATAAGGGTTATTTCACGGACATTGAATAGATGAAGAAGCATGGTAGCAAGGTAAGCTGAGAGACTTGCTACACTATTTTCAATGGGGGTTTTTATGATATTTCTCTGATTCTGTCAAATCATTTACTAGGATGCCTACTGAGTAAAGATTTCATAAATGCATATATGCATTAATTTAGGTGAACTATAATAAGATTTTACTTTCAGCACTAAACTTGGATGGATACTTGAGGGTGGTACTGGTATATTTAATGCACCATGATTCTTGCATCCATTCAAGTTTTTGCAGTTGCTCTTCGTTGGATTCTGTTCATTTCTTTTCCTTTTCTGGTTCTACGGTGGACCCTTTTTGCTTAATTTCCTTGTAAGAAAATTTTCAACGCTTACCTGTCAAATAATTTCCTCAGTGTCGATGCTTATCTATGGTGTGGTGTAATTAATATGAGCTGCATGCCTCTCCTTATAAATATACGGCTTCTGTCTTCTGAAATTGAAGGTGGTAAATTGGAATTTGCTTCTTGATTTCTCTTCAACTCCAAAAACTAAGTGAGTGACTAATTCTGCATAAATTTTGCAGCAACTTCTCTTTCAATTCATGCTTCCCCTCCACTAGATTTTTTTCCTTTCAGTTTCTTCATTGATTCCTGTTGATGCATGATGCACCTCTTTTGTGCATTTTTATATGAGTGTATTTTCCACAAGTGTATGGTGTATGTGTGGTTCTTAGTTTAATGAGAGTTTGAATGAATATGAAGGTTGATTTTTTAAGCCAAGTTAATTAGGGAAGTCGGCAATGGCACTCAGTAAAGACCTTCTCTTTTTTATCAGACAGTTCTGTGATGAGGACAAACTCCGGAAAACTGTTCACATCTTAGTTTCCTCTTTTGATTTTCCGAATTTCTACTTGTAAATATGCATTGTGATTCTGACAGTCAAACAGTATCTAACTTTTGATTTTGTAAAAATCCTTGAATAGGTTGGAGGAGCGAACTGGTTTTCACTTTCACATGGATTATTTTGAAGGGCTGGTGATGAATGGTAACGGGGATGAGGCAGAGAAATATCTGTGAGGCTTCACTTTAGTGGAAGCAAACAAGTACTCAATAAAGATGTATTTTGACATGAGAAAGCAGGAGTTCATTGAGGCATTGGAGAAGTAAGTCCATCAATTTCAAATGCCACAAAAATTTTAAGTTTATCCAAAAAATTGCTTATAAAGAGGTCAATGCGATCGTATTATTACCATTACATTTATTTTGGCCTGCAGGAATGATGTTGCTATGGCTTTAGAAATCCTTTTAAAGGATCTGAAATTTTTTGCCCCGCCAAATGAAGAGCTGTACAAAGAAATGTCATCCCTGCTGACAATGGACGACTTCAAGTTTGGAACTTCTTTTTAGGAGTATTAATTCTGTCTTCTGATTGTCTTATTGTAAATTATAAGATGAGCTGTAGTAATCTACTTCTGGGATTAACAGAAGGCATCATTCACTCTCCTCGTAGGATGCGCGTTATGGATAAACTACCTAAGCTCCAAAGCATGGTATAAATCTTCATAAACTTCTTTATGGTAATTCCCATATTTTAAGAAAATAATGATAATGATAATTGGACCATTTCAATATAATGAACAAACCATATCTGACATAGGAAAGGCTACATCTCATTGCGCAAAACATTATAGAAAAAAACATATGAGGAGGGCTATTAGTGAAGAATAAATTCATTGAAATAAGAAAAACCACTCCAAAAACCATGATCATGATCATGTTAATGCTACTGACGACATTAGAGTGACTACAACATCAAACTTTGCACAGAATGGTTGTTTTTCCTGAAGCAATTTTTTTATGTTTTTTGGTCTCTGTCTATAAAAATTATTATTTTTGTACTTGATTTGGTAAATTTCATGTATTTTGCTGCTAAATGCATTGCAGTTTCTATTTTCCACCTCGACAAGCGGTCAAATAAAAGCATGGTTATTTGATGAAACATGACCAAAAGTTGAATTTGAGGCTCCTGGTCATTCTTGTATGAGACTGGCCTATAGTGATGATGGTAAAAGGTAAAGTCACTGAAATTCTATACTTGAGTCACACAATCATCTAAGCAAACTTTAAATTGTTTTCAAGCTCTTTTCTTGTGGGACAAACACTGATGGAGACTCATACTTAGTGGAGTGGAATGATACTGAAGGTTATATGACCAAGACCTACCATGGACTCTGCAAAGCTTCTCCCGGTATAGTGCAATTCAGTACAAGCAAAAGCCGATTTTTGTTGTTGGTGATAAACATCTTCTCAAAGTTTGGGACATGGACAACGTTGAAATTTTAACCATTGTTGGTACTGATGAATGCTTGCCTGTATGAGTTTTATGCACATTTGGAATTATATGGTTTTAATGTTCTTTTTAGCATTGTTGAAAATCACCGGTCATTTGTGGACAATGAAGGGGATGTTTGATTTTCTTGTCCTTCTGCTATCTATGTATAGGCAAAGCCATTTATGTGCTTCAACTACATGTGTAACCTCCATCTTGAAAAACTACAAACACTACATGTGTAATCTCAATATACAAACATATCAAAAGGCAAATCCTAAAATCACAAATACACTAACCCACACGGGCACCGCCATGCGCAAAGCGCATCTCATCTCCTAGTATATATATAGGCACGTATATAACATGCGCCTTTAATGAGTATGCATTAGCTGGCTGGATGAGCACATATAATAGTCAATTTTTTTAATAAACGATTTGAAACCAAAACCAGAACCACCGGTTCTAGTTCTAGTTATGATTTTTGAGAATCGAAACCAAACCATCAATGGTTTTGAACTTTTGTCCCCCAGTTCCAATTGTGGAATCCGAACTGCTAGTTCAGTTTCGGTTCAGAATGCTAGGTGGCCATGTCTATATGGATAGTATATTTTTTTAACAAACTAGCCAACTTCACATAAATTGTGCTAGAAAAAAACTTATTCACAAAAACAACACTTAACATATAAAATCACAAAATTTTGAAAAATCACAAAAAGCCAAACACATAACAAATTACTTACGAGATCAAACATGCAATATTAAAACTTTAGCATACTAACTATTAATACCAAACATAAGAATGTGTTGCCCCAACACTCAAGAAATCAATTAATAAGAATAGTTATCATTTTTATATCCTACAAGCATAAGCTCAATAAGTGAAATAGCTTTATAGCATAGAGCGCCTCTCTCCTCTCCCACCACACCTAAAAGCTAATATTGTCCTCAATGTAAGAGAATAAGGTTTAGGAGAACCCCCATTTTCCTTTGCTTAATCGGTGGCTATGTTGAGTTTCCTTACTTCTTGCTCCATTATTGTGGGAATGGCTTCCTATGATTAAGAACAACATAACTATATAACTAACATTATTGGAAGAGCTAAAAACAACATGTTTATAGAACCTCAAGAAGGAATGCACTTAGACATTGTTAAGCGTAGCATAACATCTCAACTCATGCATTACACCATATAGTTTTCCTCACTCTTGTACATACAATTCACAAGTTGTTTGAGCATTAAATATAACATAATGCAAATAAAGGCATTCCAATAATGAACTACTTACATAGAAGCATTTTTATCTAATATCTGGTGCTCAAGGCATGCTTGTGATGGTTTGAAAAATATATGTACACAAATCACCCAACTAGCACTTATTAATATCAAATTAATCAATAATAGTTCAACAAAATATTTCCCATAGAAAGAAAAGTCCAATGAAAAACAAAGGAATAAGTCCTACCTTATGATTTTAGGGATTTGAGTGAATAATGGCTTGTTGTGGAGTTGGTGCTCTTATAACGCTACATGAATGTATTGTGGATATGTGTGAGTTGGTACTTGTGTTGTGCAACAAGAGCGAAGAGTTGGTGAGGTGTGCTAATGAGTACCGCACCATGACTATGAGTCATAGTGATGTATACTGTAACATAAATGAAGCACCCATATGAAATTGAGCACTAGACATGCAACATGTGTGTGGTGTGTAGTGGCACTCTAATCCCTATTACATGAACCCCTAGTACACACCCACACATGAGTTCTATGAATACATATACTTAGTTCTATGTATACTTATTGCCAAGACAACACATATCACCCACACATAAGCACATACACTCTAGTCAAGGACATTGCCCCGCATGTATTTTGAATCACTCATTTGAAATTCTATTTTCACTTGATACTGAAATTATCATTTTCATTCTAGAAAATTATTCATACATACTCTAGAAGCCACATTCATTCTCATTCGAAAGAGAGAGAAGAAAATATTTACCTTCTTTTTTGTTCTCCAATGAATGTGAAGAGTGTTTGATCTCAAAATGTAATTTTGGGTTTCTTGTGATTGCCTTGAAAAGAGGTGAACTTGTGCTTGGGTGAAATATGTAGTGTATATAGTCTAAGTGTGTGGAACGTACCTAGTGTGCATGTGTGTGTGTCATATAAGTGAGTAGCTTGTGTGTTTCATGTGTGGCATAGTGGTGTGTCGTTTCTGCACCAAAATTAATACTTACTCTAAAAGATTTACAATAGCGTAATGGGAGTAAGGTCGATCTCACGAGGAACAACAAATCTTCTCAATTAGTTAATTTGCAATTGTCACAACAATTAAAATTATAAATAATAATAATGAAAACTAAATAACCAAAATAAATTAATAATCGAAAATATTATAAATAACCAAAAAAAATACCGAAATTAATTACCTAAAATAAAGATCTGACAAATAAGCAATCCACACTAATCATTATTCGGTGTTCATTGATGCAAAGATAATAATATCACATTAATCAGTCAGTTATAGGATACCGAGAATCAGCTCTGACATATCTCAATCCTTCCTTACTTATTCGATAGTTGACAAGTATCTGCTTAATCAACTACTTCCCTATTCACAACATAACCCGGTTGAAATTAGTCGAACACTAGATTTAATGTTATAAAAGCATTACGTAGTGAAGAACCTAACTTTAACAAATCATATCATGATCATCATGCGATAACTTGTTAACCGTTTGTTTCCATCTACCTAGACAGTAGCTTTGCCACTAATTAATCTTACTATTTAAATCCAGTGATTTAACTAGGGATTAATTGGCTCTACCTAAATCTATTAAAGTTGATCAGGATTTAATCTATTTAGATAATAATCACTATACACACAAAACTCACGGAATTAATTATGAAATTATTCTTAAGAACAATTTGGTCTCACAACTTATTCATGATTAGTACTTCTTACTTAAAGCCAGGAAAGAAACTACTCACTAAACATAATAAGAACTAATAACAATAAATTAAAGAAGTAAAAACTGAATTAAAATAAGAAAACCAAACCAGGTAGCCCGTCGTTCGGGCGAACGACGAGCTACTGTAAAACTGGGCAGCTTTGCAAAACTGCAGAATCTGTTACGAAGGAAAAATTGCAAAACGTAAAAACCAGCCTGTAAAAAGATCTAAAGATGTTTTAACCCTAATCAAACTACTCCCTTATATAGGAGAGAAAATTAAAACTTCCTAATCCAACTCAAATAATGAATCTTCATTGTTTCCAATTTCTAAAAACCCACATGCTGCTAAAGCAATCCGTTTCCTAATTTACTTTATCCACCCACTTGGTAACTTCCAAGAATCCTTTTGTTGCCAAATCTCTCAATCTTTATCTCCAAGTCTTTGATCTTCTAGAAAACTCCAATTTAGTCATCTTCCCTCTCGGCATTATCCTCCATGGAATCTTCCAAATTCTGCACAAATTAACATCATTAAGTAACCAATCCACCCCAGTTTAGCACTTAAAAAGAATACAAAAGATATGAATATTCTGTGCTCATCAAATATCCCCACACTTATACATTGCTGGTCCCTCACCATTCAAACAAAAATGAAAATAAACAAATAGATAATCACATAAACAAATAAACCACTTCAATAAATAAACACCAGTCCAGCCAAACCGAAAAAACTCTTCCAAAAAATTCATGCTCAGTTCAAATACAGGCTTGTGCACATTCCAGTCCTCCAAGTCAAAATACAACAGTCTGTGCAACTCTCCAAGATCACTCCAAGCACTCAAAAGATTTATAAAATTAGGTTCAACCACTCATTTAAATCACACATGGAAAACTTACAACAAACTTGCAAATATGTCACAAGACAACCATAATATAGAAACTAAACAAGAATCAAAAGATCTTTCAACAGGTTGTAGTGGGTCTGGGGTTTACAAGGTAAGATTTAAGATGGATAAAAAGACTAAAAATAAAAATAACGTGTAAGCAACTTAATAAAGAACATACCCACCTTATATTGCACCAAGTCTCAACTTTTTATTTCCAAAACAACTCAAAGTAACTTCAGCACAGTGATCATTTTTTTCGTACTTTTTCACATATATATATATATATTTTTTTCTTTTTCTTTCAGCAGATCACTCTTTTTGCAATTTATTATTGCTGTTGTTCTCTCTTTTTCCTTGCGCCACAGTTTAGGCAAACAACACAAATTCTCAAAGTACTGAAGAATTTTCATTCTCTTGTTTTTTTCTTCTTCTGCCCAGTATTGTTCGGGCAAACCATGGACTTCAACATTTTCCTTCAACAGTATATTGGTGTGAGCTGTCGTTGACTCCTAATTTTACCCAAACTCACTCAAATAATGTAGATGTGGCGAGTGGGATCGTATCCACAGGGAAGGTTTGGTTGTTTAGAGACCAGTTTGTTCACTCAACAATACATAAACATGAAATGAAATGAAGACAACAAGATAGATGAAAACCACTACGAATGAATGCAAGTTAAGAATGGATGCAAGGTTAGTATGCAAGCACTGCCTTGAGGATGAATCAATTGGTATGGATCTCTCCCTATTATCATTGACTTGTGTGAACAAATGTGAGGGGACTTTTCCTGCTAGTGAACTGGGATTGATCAACTTGGTAGTTCTCACGACCCAGACTCACAATACTCCCCGAACTTCCCTTGGTAGGGCAAGTCCTTCGCACGAGTCAGACTCTCCCAGATCCCAAATTCTCCTAACACAAATCTAATTCGATTCCTGACTATCTCCCTTGGTAGGGCAGCTAACCAGTTCACAACTTCGACTCGCAGTACAAGAACTCTCTTAGACCTACGCGAAGGATTGATATTGACTGTCAGTGGGTACCGCACAGTCAAGATCACAAAGTCTCACAAGACCTAAGACTCACATAAGCACATTCACAATCAGTTCATGTTATGATCAATTGCCATTGGAATATTCACACCGACCTCAGTGGGTACCGCAGATCTAAATGTGAAGTTAGTCTAGAGTGCAAATCATCAAACATAACAAGTGCAGAAATATGAACATGAATGAACACAGATAAATTCCATTTCAATTGTCTCAAATAAGCTAAAGATCCATACAATTGAACCTCAAGACAGTATGATCTAAGGAATGGAAAAGAGAGAGAAAATCCTAATCTAAACTAAGAACCCTAATCTAAGGATGCTATGCTCTGTTATGTGGTCGCTTCTCTCTTCTCCCCCTCGATGCCCTTCTCTTGGCCTTCTCTCTTCCTTTTATACTTTTGCCCAGATGTCTCGGCCTAGTGAGGTTCCTGGAACTTTCCTTCCTTTACGAAGATACCGACACGTGCCTTCGAATATTAATCAAAACTGAGGTGAAGACACGTGTCTAGCACTAAACTTAATGACCAAGAATTCTCAATGCAAAATATCAAACATTTGGTGTGCTGAGAAATAGCTATGCTTGTGCATTGTGTGGGTGCCGACATTGTGCCTTGTGCTAGATTAAGTTGTGTTGCTATGTGCACTGCATTGTGAGTGAATGGGAGGTGATATGCATGAGAAGAGTGAAAGTGTGCTTGTGTATACATGAATGTGGTGTAAGTGTGCAAGTGTATGCATGAGAATGTGCATGAGAATGTGAGCAATTGCATAGGCTTCATCTTTATCCCACATTTCGTCCCTGATTCATGCCGATTCTGAACAAATGTAAAGCAGCAAAGTTGTATCCAAGACTCTTAGCTAAACATGGCCTTTTGAATCACTCAATTCGGAGCTAAAATAAGAAAGTTATGATCGTTTTACTAAATCCTGGCAATGCTGAGAAACAGTGCGGGTGCCTTGTGCGGGCGCACATGTGTGTGTGTGCACAGTGCGGGCGCCTTGTGCGTCCTCACCGTGTGTGTGTGTGTGGTGTTAATGTAGTGTGTGCAAGTGTTGTGAAGTGTGCTGGGTGAGTTGTGTGTTGGGTGAGTTGTGCGCAAGTGTGAGTTGTGTGCTGGGTGAGTTGTGTGCTGGGAATTTGCATGAATTGTGACTTGAGTGAATAGTGATTTGTGACTTGAGTGAATAGTGATTTGTGAGGTCCAAGGGTCAAGTGTGTGCGTGAGCCCAATTTCATCTATTCAGACCAATTTCATCACATTTCACCCACACTTAGCCATTTTCCTCTATAGTGAGATCAATAACATTTATGTACAAAATCCATTTACCAAGCACTCTTTTCATTAGATTTTCACACAAAGTCTCAAATAATAATTTGCATATAAGTCGGTATAAACCGGACTTATCATATATATTGAAATACTTAACGCATAGAGACTTAAAGTATGCATTTTTCTCTTGTTCAATCAAGGGGGAAACACATTATACATAAGTTACTTACACCTTAATAGGCCAAAAGAAAGCTAAAAAGGGTCTTAGGTGAAACTTTTAATGGGTTTAAACACAAAGAAAATGTTAAAGGCTCAACGGGGTTAACTAAGGGTTAAATTAAGGTAGGAACGAAAATTAAAGTCAAAAAGTAGCGAATTCCTAAGTGCCTTTATAATATTCAAGTTCAATTCCAACACCATAGAATCCATGCACTACAAAGCAAGTTCAATAAATCAACTATGCGCAATTACACTCATTCAAGAAATAATCATTTAAGCCCCAACAAAGTGGTCATTCAGTGCTTAGGCTCAAATCCTCACATTTAAGTGGGTAAAATAAACTCAGAACATGTATTCGTCATCCTTGGAATCATTCAAGATCATGCAAAAACCATCACATTAAACTAAGCAAGTTTTAATAACATTTGGTTTGGCCGGAAAATGTTTATAAAGTGAAACAGTTCAACACAAATAACAAACTGAAAAAAAAACTTAAACTAAACTGTTTTTATGAAAATTTTTAATTTTCTGGTGTTTTTGGATTTTTGGTATTTGAAAACAAAACTACACATAACATATAACACCTCACACACTTAAACAATAACATGTCCTTATGTGAAGAAGGAAAACAAATAAAATAGAAGAAAAAACAAAAACACAGAAAATAAAGAGTAAAAGGGATAGCCTGATCATTGTGGGGGATTCTGCAGGGGCAAACGAGGACTGCAGAACTGGAGAATATCAGAATTTGAAATCTTGATTGCTGCGACTTTAGAGGAAATTTAGAGACCATCACTTCTTCTTGAAGATCAACAATATATGTATAACAGATTTAGCTCGAAGGAGAATCCCTCGACTCACAAAATTTAAGAGCTCCAAGTACATCAGTAAAATTTAAATCAAAAGTTTGCAAGCACAACAAGACAATTGGGCTAACTTTACCAATATTATGCCAAATAGATCTCAAAGAAACATTAGAGTGTCAAATAAAGATCACATGACAGAGAGAATACCACCAAGTGATTATGGTAAAAAGAAAGAATTTTTAAACAACCCACTTGGTCAAATCATGTAAAATCAGTCAATTACTGAAAATAATCGTTAGAATCACTACAGAGGAGCTTGTAATAGAACCTTATTCAGCCGCAAGTGCATAATTAACCTAGAACAAAAGCAAATTTATTAAAACTATTGCAAGAAAATGAAAAGTAAACTAGTAAAGATGAAAACTAAAAAGAAATAAAATATTAAAATACTGGGTTGCCTCCCAACAAGCGCCATTGTTTTAATGTCCTTGGCTAGACCAATTATATGTCGAACTTAGTAAACCATTGGAGGAGGCTCCGGAGGTGGTCTTGGAGAAGGTACATGTTGTATGCAAGTCAGAGTTCCTCATACAGTTTCCTTGTATCTACTTTGGTTTCAAAGCAAATTGATCCATGAGTTTTGAGTAAGATTCTTGTTGGTGACAGTGGGCAGCATCTTTTCCTCACTCAAAAACACAGATTTCAAATGTTTATTTGAGGATCTAAGTTGTAAAACCAGAACTTGCAAAATATAAGGAAAAAGTGTATCAGCAGGATCTCGTTCGGGCAAACGGAAGCTTTCTGGGTTGCTTGAAAACACTTGTATCAGATTCAATGACATTGTTTCATCTCCAATCTCTTCACCCTTCCATTCTTTAATGTCAGAATCTAGTTCTTTACATTCATGGGGTAATGTATTCTCAAGAACAACTGGTATGTCATCACATTCCAACATCATCTCCTTTTTTGAATGTTGGGTTCTCTTGGCAAGAAAATCTTTTTCAAACTTTGCAACCTTTGGCATTTTTCTAATTGCTTCAAGGAAAGCATCTGTAATCTCCACCTTGTTAAAGATGGTTAAGATACCACTTATATCGTCATCCTTCACACCTTGTTATCCTGCCAGGAAAAGGTGGAGATATTTTAAATTCAGAAATAGGCGAATTCAATTTAGATGTTACCTCTGATTTCTGCGTCTGTGCCGTCTGGGCAAATGACGACTCCATTTCTGGGTGTTCAATTTCGATCTCTGCCTCTGGTTCCTCAACCTTTTGTCTACTACTTAACATCATCTGATTGATGTCTTCCCTTGGATCAACCAACAATTGGGATGTGATTTTTCCTTGATTACTTATGAATTCACTGAGTTGTGTATTTAATTGAGTAATTTGGTTACTCAATTCTTTAAAACTTGCCATTGTGGCTTCTCTTTCTTGTTGCATCACATTTAAGTGTGGAAAGAATGGAACCCTCTCTTGATGCAATATATCATCTTGTGTTTGCACATTGCCTCTCTATATAATTTTAACTGAGTTAGCTAAATTTGCAACTAAATCTTCAAGAGATGTACCTGAACTTGTAGTGGGTATTGCAATGTTTTGGCCAAAAGAAACCATTGATTGTTGCTGTTGCCATGTCCATGGTAATGGCTGTTGTTGCACCCTATTTCCATCAATGAAGTTTGGGTAGTTCCACCACTCTGAATTGTATGTATTAGAATAAGGGCTGTGATGAAGTTGTGGATGAAAACTCTCAATTGTATTGAATTGAGCCTTTGGATACTCTTGAGCAAATTGACACAGAACTGTAGGATGGCTTAGATTTCTATGCACGAGCGATGGAAAATTACCGCCAAGAGGCTGGTTCAGAGGTGAAAGACCAGCCATAGAAGCTTCATCTATTGAAAATTCTGGTTCAACTGGGTTTGTGATTCTTCTGGTCATCGTATAGTCGAACAATGCGGATTTTCCTTAAAAAGAATTTGTTCTTCGACGATGTTCTTTCGTCTTTTTCTTCAATCTGCGAGCTGCCTTTTCGATTTTTGGATCAAAAAGCAAATCTGGATTAGACGATCTGGTCATAAACCAAAGAACAAATACAAATTAACTAAATAGAAAATAATTGCCGTTCCCCGGCAGCGGCGCCAAAATTTGGTGCGTCGTTTCTGCACCAAAATTAATACTTACTCTAAAAGATTTACAATAGCGTAATGGGGGTAAGGTCGATCCCACGAGGAACAACAAATCTTCTCAATTAGCTAATTTGAAATTGTCACAACAATTAAAATTATAAATAATAATAATGAAAACTAAATAACCAAAATAAATTAATTATAAAAAATATTATAAATAACCAAAAAAATACCGAAATTAATTACCTAAAATAAAGATCTGACAAATAAGCAATCCACACTAATCATTATTCGTTGTTCATTGACGCAAGGATAATAATATAATATTAATCAGTCAGTTATAGCATACCGAGAATCAGCTCTGGCATATCCCAATCCTTTCTTACTTATTCGATAGTTGACAAGTATCTGCTTAATCAACTACTTCCCTATTCACAACATAACCCGGCCAAAATCAGCCGAACACCAGATTTAATGTTATAAAAGCTTTACGTAGTGAAGAACCTAACTTTAACAAATCATATCATGATCATAATGCAATAACTTGTTAACCGTTTGTTTCCATCTACCTAGACAGTAGCTTTGCCACTAATTAATATTACTATTTAAATCCAGTGATTTAACTAGGGATTAATTGGCTCTACCTAAATCTATTAAAGTTGATCAGGCTTTAATCTATTTGGATAATAATTGCTATACACAGAAAACTCACGGAATTAATTATGAAATTATTCTTAAGAACAATTTGGTCTCACAACTTATTCATGATTAGTGCTTCTTACTTAAAGCTAGGAAAGAAACTACTCACTAAACATAATAAGAACTAATAACAATAAATTAAAGAAGTAAAAATTGCTTTAAAATAAGAAAACCAAACCAGGTAGCCCGTCGTTCGGGCGAACGACGAGCTACTGTAAAACTGGGTAGCTTTGCAAAACTGCAGAATCTGCTACGAAGGAAAAACTGCAAAACGTAAAAACCAGCCTGTAAAAAGATCTAAAGATGTTCTAACCCTAATCAAACTACTCCCTTATATAGGAGAGAAAATTAAAACTTCCTAATCCAACTCAAATAATGAATCTTCATTGTTTCCAAATTCTAAAAACCTACTGCGGCTAAAGCAATCCGTTTCCTAATTTACTTCATCCACCCACTTGTTAACTTCCAAGAATCCTTTTGTTGCCAAACCTCTCAATCTTTATCCTCAAGTCTTTGATCTTCTAGAAAACTCCAATTTAGTCAACTTTCCTCTCGGCATTATCCTCCATGGAATTTTCCAAATTTTGCACAAATTAATATCATTAAGTAACTAATCCACCCCAGTTTAGCACTTAAAAAGAATACAAAAGATATGAATATTCTGTGCTCATCACATAGGTAAGTGTGTTGGTGGAGTAAAAGTGTGCCAAGTGTTAGTGAGTTGTGTAGCATGACTAAGACCAACTAACACTAAGTGACTCCAAGTATGTGTGGCCTAATATGACAAGCAGTCATGTTAAAATATAACTTGTGCACACTACTCTTAACAACACGTAGCCATGTGTTGAACATTTTGGCTTAGCATTTCAACTACATGTTATGTCTTGCCTTCTAATGCCAAACTATGACAATTGAATGGTGTACTACATGTAATTGACATGACCTAAGTCTTACTGTGTTGTGCATAAACTCATGACTTCACCTTGAAAGCTCATTGTCCCTAGTCAGATCGTGTTTTCATTCTACTGACTTGATTATCTGAACCATATTTAATCTCTTATCTTTCACTTAGCTAATTTTTTTTTATTTCAACTCTTCTTCACATGTGCTCTTGTACCCCACACCTGAATCCTTGTGTGGCATCTTCTTAAAATTCCTATAGCATGAACATTATGCTAATCGCTCAAAAATAAGAAAATAACAACTAACTTAGCCAAAATACTTTATTCAAGAGTAAATTATAATTAGATGTAGTTTTGGATTTCCCAAGTTTCCAACTAAACTTTATACATGTGACTTCCTCTATTAAGATTCGAGTACCCATCTCTGTACCTAAAAAATGCCCTTTCAAATATGCTTCTTTTTCTTGGGTAGGTCTTTGTATACATCCCCATGAAAGAGGTGTTTGATCTCATGTACATGGTGAACAAATTCTATTAACTCAACTCTATGCCACTGCTGTTCCTCCACTATATACACCTTCTTTTCTTTTTTCCCCATTATGATTGGAATAACTAATCTCTTGTCATCTTTCAAAATCATCTCATTCTCCACTATGCTTGGCATTGTATCCTTTTTTTGCCATAATCTTGTCGCCACACTAAATTTTATTAATTAGTGAAGCAAACTAGGCTGGTAGTGGATCTACGCAACTACCATTACAACAATAAAAGTTTTTAAATGAGGAGTACTACTCCTTTACAATTTAGGGACTAGAAATAAATGAGGACAACATCCTCCTTTACAAATATTATGGTGAAAAGAGTTTTTATGTAATAACTACAGCAAATGCTAATAACAACTTGTAATTGTATTTGTATAAAACTCAACGAATAATTTTACATCCAAGGTATCAACAAACTCATCAATAAGCTAAAAATGGATACATCAACAAATCAATTTTTCACAATATTAGCTATGTCATTACAAATCAACAAATCTTTATCATCTAGACTAATATGGAGATCATTTTGATACTTTCCTTCATTATCAAAATATAAAGAAACACAGTTATCTAATGAAGGTGTCTCTTGCTTCACTGTATCCGAGGCATCAATAAAAACCTTAAACCCTTAGCCAATTCATGAAATGATGCCTTAACAAAACTTTCATTCACTATGTTAGTATTTTTATTAATATTTACTACCTCTTTTTTTCAACTCCCTTAGATGTAATAACATTCACCACCTCATCGTCACCAAAACTAACACAATGATTATAGAGAAATGTGTCTTCATTTACTAGGCAATCATCATGAGAAGTATCTAACAAACATTTTTTGGTTGCATTGGACTCATTTATACTAAGAGACTCAAGAAAAGAAACAGTTTTAGTTAACCTCCAATCATTTTAAGGAGTTCATGCAAAAATAACCAATCATTATTATCAAATCTTTTACACGGGTCATACTTCTCATTGCTACAATAATTAACATTGACTTCATTTGATAAAAGATCATCATTAATGCCTGTTTCTAACCTATCCACAACTAAAATAATTTTTACACTCTTAGGATCCTTTTTACCACAATGTTATCATCATTAATTTCAAAATGATTATCTAATAGAGTTGAAAAATCATCACTAGTTGAATCACGTGTCAAGGTGTACCTCACTATTAATCACAATGGTATTAGATGAAATCCACCTTTGATCTTGCTCATGTTACTACAAACTTGATTACATACTGTTTTTTCAATGTATTCATGAGACTTCTTCACAGGAGAGTAATCTTTAATTTGCACTTAGTATGACCATTATCATTGAGGTTTGATTGATGTTCAAACTCCATTTGAGAGTGGAAATTTTTTTTTTGTCCAAGTTGGTCATCACTTGTGCACATGGAATACCCTTTCTCCCTCCAACTTAGCCTCTAGCACTTAAAGCATACTCAAATTGTGTGGAATAAACATTCGAGTAGCATTAAAAGATGTGTTGACCTCTTTGACACCACCTACAAGAAACAATCTCTTCTCAATTGAACTTGTATATCAATTAATGTTTGGTCATTTAGGCCATTTGAGCCTCAATCCTAACATAACTGGCATCCAGTATATTATAATCACTATAATCATTAAGACATGGTGTAAAGAAGAGTCTTTTAGGTTCAATATTTACACTTTCATTAGGATTCTAATATCTTGGTAAATAGAAGTTTTTAAATAATCTAGGTGTTGGTTATACCATTCACCCCCTTTGGCAGTCAAAAGGTTGCCCCAATAATGAGTCCGCTTGGAATCAGGAGCTGACTTGATGTTGACTTCCTCCAAGACAGCCAATGAGTGCGTTCTTTGGTACCTGCAAAAGGATATTTTGGAGTGGCCTTCAGGGATACCTCACCAATGCTTGGAGTCAATTCTAGAAGTAATCAACCACTAAGGATGAGAGAAACCTTTCCTAATTAGTGTCTGAGCATGTGTATATGTGTGTTTTGCAAATATGGTAGATAGTCGTTGATACCGTTTACCTTCTGACATGATAACCTCGTACCTTAAATAGTCCAGGTTATGGGAAGGTGAGTTTAGCATCATGTGTTCTAATGTAGTATTAGATCAATTAATATCACTAAATTGGTTGAGAAATGACTTGGGCTATCTGTTGGACTTACACCTTGGGTTTTGAATAGACACGAGCCCTTAGAGGCCGGCCTATAAGGTATTTTAACCCGTTTTTCTTGATGTTACTAACATATGTTGGGTAATCTTTGGAGTGTGGGAGACTACTTGATTAAATTGAAAGTATGATAGTTTATGGAAAGTGAAGATAATTATAAAGTATGAAAAAAACTAAAAGAATGATGGAAAAAGTGATGAAGAGCTCAAGTTCGTGGTTGAACCATTGAGGTCCTCTATGATTCCTTTTGTTTTACACTAGAGTTATGAAAAAATAGATTATAGAACAAAAGTAATTGAAGAGTGATTAAAAGATGATGGGAAAAAATGAAAATATAATGAATGTTTTTTCATTAATTATTTCTTACCAATGCGCAACTTAAGGTGTGTGTTCTCCAAATTTAGGCATAAGTCAGCTAACCGATGCAACATCCTATACTTCTTAGAAAAAAAACCAAAGCATAAAGGGGTAAATAGTAGCTTTTCAAATGTCAGAAAAATAACTTAACATTTCGGCAAAGCAAGGAGTGTTTTTGTAATTAACCCTGCTTTAAATTATATCAGATGTAGGGAGCAAGTTATGAATGGACAAGGCTTGGGGGCAGTGACCGAATCAAAACATTTGTTGAGGGGGTGCTCAATTGTAGCTCAAAAAAATCTCATAAAATAAATATATACAACAAATAAAATAAACATAACTTTTTCATAAACATTTAATCATAATAATCAATATAAAAAAAATACACAAAAAATTTAAACATTACTCATATTGAAAAAAAAACATAAATACAAAAAAAGTCACATTAAAAGAAGGTACTAACAACAATCATTTGACTTTGACTAAGAAAAGATGACAAAATTAATGTCATTTCAATGCCAAATCCAGGTTGATGTTTATTCATATATTAAGGAAGCTTCTAATCCTATTTCCAACAAAATAATTCTTCTCTAGACCAGCAAAAGTAGAACGTATAATGAGATACTCCAACTACTTTGACTTTTTCTTGTTTTTATTCCTTGTGTCTCCAATAAAAATGTCTTTTTACCTTTTTAGCCCATATTGAATAGTTTTCATTTTACAAATTTGAAAGCATTTAAATGTAATATGGTTATTCTGCTTCAATACTTTTTTTGTAAAACAAAAGTTATTTATGTGATATTTCATAACAGCTTAGCTTATCGTATGTCTCGAACAAATTTACCTCTTCTGACTCATAAAAATCAACAACAAAGACACGAGAAAATATAAGAAAATTAATTATTAAAATTGTTGACCTTTTAATGGGTTCATATGCATTTAGAATCTTTTATTTTATTTCTTAGTTTATTCTCTATTTTATTTTATAAATACACAGTATGGTGTTTAACTAAAACTTTATCAAACAAATAGTAAAAGGCATAAGTGTTAAAGATACATAACAAGTATTTATAAAATCAAATAAGGAATGAAATACAAAATGTAACAAAAGATCCAATGGGTCGTATGCTTAATTAATTGCTTCCAGTTCCAATTATTAAATTGTACCATTTGTCAATTATTCCTTGATAATACACCTATGGAATCATCCTAGGACGTTAAATTTGAGGGCAATGGATGACACATTTAAAAAACAAAAACGAAAGGGATCATTGACTCGTGTGTTGGATAAAAAATTAAAAGTAGTATCTAGCATATGTATAAGAAGCAAAGGAACACAAAGGAAATGCCAAATGCTTCGTAATTTTCAGGAATTGAAACGAATTTCTTGGATCCCACGGTTGTATATTTAACATTATTCTATGGAATTTCGTCCGTTGTAGGTGGTAGAACATGCCGATTTACGAAAAGTCTAAATTTGTTTCTTGAAGATGCCTCTCAATATTTATTCTTGTGGACAACTAAATTGAGATTTTATGTAGCTTGTTGGGACATGCGAGTCTTCTAGATGAGAAATTGTTTAGTTTCATTCTTTTTGCTGCATCACTTCAGGCGGCAGGCAAACCCACCCAAATTTTATGTTAGGGTAAATTATTTCTGTGGTCTCTCAATTTGAACGTAAATATTATTTTGATCTCTAATTTTAAAAAAGTTTTATTTTGATCTCTCAAAATAAATTTTGCTAAATAAATAATTTTCAACTAACTTTTTATTCATATAATGAATAACATCATTTATCATGTAATATTATTTAACATTTGATCAACACATTATTTAGTGTATTTGGTGTGATAAATGAAAAACTTATCATATGGATGGAAAATAAAGGTTAGGTGTATTTATTTGACAAAAATCAATTAATTTGAGAGACTAATATAAAAATTTTTCAAAATTAAAAATCCAAATCATACCTACCCTAAATTGAGTTACTATTAGCTAGATTCATTTACATTTTATGTCCTATTATCAAGATTAAATTCAATATTTGTTTTTTTCCAATAAAACAATAAAATCATATACGTAATGCAGCAAATCAATTACTTGGACAAGGTTTGAATAAAATTAACAAATTTTCCAACAAAAAGAAAGAAAAATTCATGTGGTGCTACAGATACAATAAAATTGGTTTTCTCAAGCACGATTTTTTGTGCAAATTCGGAATAATTTCTACGGAACTAACTATATACGATGTCTTAAACCTCTCATCAATTTAATTACCTTCCAATTTATAGACACGGGATCTTTTGTTCAAGATTTTTCCTGTGTTATTCTGTTTTAATTAAAACTAGGTCATAGGGTTCACACATCTCTTGGTTATGGTATAATAATTATAAAGTAATTTTAGTGATATTTATGCATTTAGTCCCTAATTTTAGTGAAACTACGCCGTTTTAAATGTTAGATATAATAAAATAGGATAAATATTAGACAGAATATCTTGTCTCCAATTTATGTCCTATTTTTCAGTCTTTTACAAGCATGCATGTTTTAAGTGATCTTAGTTGAGAATATATAGATCTTCTACACATATAACAAAGCATAATATTTCTTTATTTAATGTAACTTTTTTCTAAAGTATAATCATTAAAGAACAAAAATAATAAATCAATTTCTTAAGAAAAAAATTCATTTTATTTTTTATTTTTTATAGTTTTCACACACATCACGAGGACCACTAGTGAAACTAATTCACTTATCAATTTCTGTCTAATTGTCTCCTCATTTCAATTTCTTTTTGAAACGTAAACATGCAATATATTGGTTTGTTATGATTGTCTCTAGCTATGCACAGTATGGCTTTTCATGGATTAATTATAGGTAAATGTCCCCTGTCCACCTTATGTATCTTTCAATTTTGTGCAAAAACATGAAGTAATTAGGTGACTAAATATATAAAAGCACATTTACTGTCAAACAAAATTGAAATGATTTTAATGATTAATAAACAAATTGTTACGATCAAAATATGAGCTAAGAACACTAAGGAATGAGACAAAAGTTTGCTTTTATACAAAAATTAGTTGGCAGAGAATCTAATTAGTTGAACCCAATTCACCAACTATGTTTGAATTTAATTATCTTGGCTTCTCTATATATTGTGTATGGTTGTATTTTGCATTTGGCAGGAGTATCTTTGTATATTAATTAATGAGGTATGATAAAGAGTACTGAGTTTTTTATACACGTAATAAATAATTATTTATTGTATATTAATTAATGAACAATGATAGAAAGTACAAGTTTTTTATATACAAAATAAGAAATTCACTCACATAGAGTATTAGTGTTAATTATTCAATAAATAATTATTTATTGTAGATAAATGAGTGAATAAATGATAATAAGACTTTGTATGAGTGAAATTACAATGTGAAATAAAAAATCTTATACCCCTACCCTTGCTCTAGATATTATTTGTTATGAAAATGTAAGATTAAAATCTCTGTACTAGATTAGTATCCATTATTTACAGGATATGGACAAGAATTAAAAATTATTATTTTACGTTGTACGAAATAGAAGTATCTAATTAAAAATATTAAGTACCAGACAAAGAAGATTTCAATTGATTCTTTTTTTTTAGTAACGGAAATGATACATATATATATATATATATGTACTATAAATAAATAGCCTGTACGTTAGGTCTTTAAGTTTAAAAAAAAATAACTCGATGGACAGAAATATTCCTACAATCTATCATAATGTGGGACTAGAGATGAGGGCTCGAACTCTCCTCTCCCCAAACATTTTCTCTTCCTTTATTCGAAAACTCTACCTCTAGTATATGAATTCGTCTACAGCAGTTCAAATCAACGCTAAACGCCAGACTCGCCAGTAGAGATTCTGGACAAAATGGTACCAAATGCAGCCTAGTGTCAAAATTGAATGTAATTGAGTATAATTTATCCTAATATATTAGGTTCTTAAAAAAAAGTATTCAGATATGTAATACCAAAAAGAAAATAAATCCAAAAAAATTATAAAATGAGGCAAAAAAAAAAGTAACCCAAACTCTGATTAAGCCAAGTATTTTCAAGATTCCTTGTAACGCAAGACATGGAGTATATCTATATATGTCTTATAAAGGGGAGTTGGCAGATTTTGTGAGCAGACTGGTCTTCAATATGGCTGCTTGTAGGGGTAAAAAAGTCTTTTCGCTACATTACAATTGCTGGCGGATTTTTTTTTGGGAAATTGGAAAGAATGTGTATGTCTGCGTGTTTGTCGTCTTCACCGGGATTTTTTTGGGAAATTGGAAAGAATGTGTATGTCTGCGTGTTTGTCGTCTTCACCGCTGTGTTTGTCTTCACCGCTTGATTACTCCTACATTGGAATTTTTTGGTCCATCTATTTCTTGGCATCTCACCATTTATGTTCTCTCCTTCAACACTTGTGCTTAAGATTATAGCTGTTGCTCAATTTTTTCTTCCTTTTTCCCTCCTCTTCCGATGAGCTTTAGGGAAGCTGTCTGTTTAGGACATCCAACTTGTGCTGTAAACCTGAAAGCTTGACAGGTGTTCAACTCTCAATGTCTCTCCTCCATCAAGTTATCATCACACCCGTATCTAACCCCCTTTTCTTTTTCTTTCTTTCTTTTCAACTCTGTCGCCCTTTTTCTCTTGCCTCTCCAAATCGCCGGATCTAAATCCCACTTCACTACTTTCTCACAGGTTCATTAGCTTCTTCTTTTCCCTTTTCTGCTATATTTAATTTACCTTTTTTTTGTTCGGCTTCAGCTTAACTGCTCAGTGTTCATATGTAATCAACTCCTTAGTTGCTCAAAGTTCGAAACTTTGTTGGGGATGATGCAATTGGAGGATTGTCGTCTTGTCTTTTGAGAAGATGTTCTTTCCTTGACACTGATAGTCAACGGATTAGATGAGTTTTCCGACATGTCTTGTCGGTCACCCTGGATTTCTGGCTGCTTAGCAGCTCAATTATAATCGGCGGTGCCAGTGATTCCCCTATGTATTTGTACGAAAGATTGATATTTTTTTCCCTGTTAATAATTGGGTCCTGGGGATTTTCCTCCACCATTCAGGCATTTGGGCTTCTGGGTAATTTTGGGTTTTCAACTATGAAAGCCAAGTTTGGAGAGAAAGTTTCAACCATTTCTATGGTCCGGTAGTGTCAAATTTAAAGGCAGTGGGAAAAGAACTTGGAATGGATTTCAATGACTGGAAGTGGATGGGGATTGTTTACTACTGCTCCTCTCAATCCTGTGCCGTCAGATTGTAGGAGTAGGCAGTTTATTCCCACAAGATCAGAGGGTCGAACCAAATACTGGTGTATCCAATAGTTTCATCCGACTCTAACGAAATTATTTTGGAAGTGACAAGGAAAGAGGGAATCGAGAAAATGAGAGAGGGCTTTGACAGTGAAGATGAAGCGGGATCACTTAATCTGAAGCTTGGTGGACAAGTGTACCTATCGGAGAAGGAGACCATGAGAAATGGGATGCTAACAGTGGACAAGAACAAAGGTTATGGGGCCATGTTTCAGTCTACTTTTCAGCAGTGATATGCTGCTTCCAAACTGTTGACCTTATTGCTGAGAATGTGAATCTTTTGGCTGTTTTGAAATTTCTATGGTTTTATACAAGCATTGTTTTCATGCCGTTACCTTGTTTTAGAAACCTTATAGTTGCCTGTTAACTATTTTGAATGAACTCATCTTGTTGTTTTTATGATTTTATAGAACAACTATTTTGCAAAGTTAAGTTGATGACTCCATTTGTTCTATGATGATCAAGCTGTCATTTGGATATTGCCTCAGGGGAATCACAACAATGAAGTGGCCAATGCGGTTAAGGGTGGCTCTCTTTGTGGCACAAGCTGTAGAATACTGTACAAACAAAAGACGACCACTTTATTATGACTTGAATGCTTATCGAATAGTCTTTGATGATGTAAGAGTTTTTGTTTATTTGCACTTCATGAGTATTTGGTCTTGTCCACTTTTAAGGAAAGAATTTTTTCCAAGGGAATAATGAGTTTAGTGAGATATTAAGTTACCTCTCTTAATCTATCATTTGATATCACAGGATGGTAAATCCCAGGTTGTCATGCTTTGGTTAATGAAGAACAGTAGGGAAACTTGGAAAAAGCGTACCAGCACAAACGCTTGCATTTACTCATCCAGAGTACCTTCGGACTGGTAAATTTCGGTCAGCGAATCATCCCGGCGGAATTTTACTCATATATTGCTTATAGTGAAATACTTCAGTGCCATAAAATGGACATTTTCTTTGCCATGCAGAAAATTTAGGAAATGCATTATTTAGTTCATGGGATGAATAACTTCAATTTTTACTTGATAACGTTGGGAAAATGCCAGAATGAATCTGGAACCCTGGTTAATAATTTTCTTTTTATTGGAATCTCAAAATATAAAACAGAACTCGTCAAAAAGGCTTTGATCATGCTTAGACTAGGTTAAGTATATGCTTTAAAATTTTCATTGCACAAGTAAAGAGAGATTATCTGAAGTGAGCGTGGTAGTTGAGGAAAAGATCAAACTGATGCGGGATGCTGGTTTTGTCTTTGATCTGAGATGCGATTTATCTGAAACTCTTTGTATGAACTGTGGTGTAAAGTTGAATTGAACAACATGGCAGCAGAAGGAAGAAGAAATCATTCGAGCTCTTGGACATATTGACAATTTGGTTACTGTTTGTAGTGTTGTTGAAGGCAAACTTCTTCCTCGTGTCTCAAGACCAATCTTTCTTTCTCTCTCTCTCTCTCTTGTAGTTCTGCTAAATATCTTGCTTTGCCATCATTGTTATATTTTCACTGTTTTTGAAGATTATGTCCTATTTTCCTCTTTTCCTTCAACTTCTTCATTTATAATTGTAATGAATTAGTTCCTTAACCCCAAACTTGTAATAAGCCCACTTTCTTAGCATAAAACTGTTTTCCTCAAACTTAGCTCCTGAATCCAAATCGAATGACCTTGTATTGTAATAAGTCATTTTTCTGAATATAAAACTCTTCATTCTTTTTACATATACATTAGGGGAAAAAAAAGGTAGCAGTAAGCATATGTTTTCACTTATTCTTTCAAGCCCTCTTTGTCCTTTAAATCTTGGAATTTTCTGTTTTCAATTTTATTTTTGTGTTTGATTTCTTTTTCATGTTGTTTCAGGAGTTTCTGTGCAAATGTGCAGGCAGCATAGAAGCTGAAAACAACAAGGTCTAATTTATTTCAGGAGTTTTGTCAACTCCTGATTTGTTCCTTACTTTTTTTCTTTATTTTGATTCTAAATGAATGAGATGGTAGTTTTACTAACAGTTTATTGATCCCTGATTTTCAGAAACGTATGCCAATTATGTTGAAGCTATAGAGTTTTACCATTGCTGCTGATGGATTTTTACCACAGTTAGGAAGCTCAAAAACAAGCTCAGAAGGCTGTGGTGAAGAAATGCCAAGGAAAATCGAAGGGTAATAAAGGGGATAGTGCTTGTGCAGTGAACTTGCTGGTCTCAATCTTTCCCTGAAAATGTGGGTGACTGAAAGTAAAGATAGACGAAGTACAGCAATTTCAGGGTGAAAAAAGTCGTATTTTTTCTGCCCCTCTGTTTCTCTATACATTTTGTTCAAGCCTTTTTCTTGATTTTAACAGTGAATCAACACAATGAGGAAGCATGGTTGGCAGCTTCCTTACCATCCTCTACAGGTCTCTTTCTCTTGTAGTGCATAAGCTTGCAAGTTTCTCTTGTTTGCCCCGAATTTACCTCTTTTTTTTTGGTAATTTTGGAAGTTCTATTTTGCTGTTTTTCAAAGTTTACAGCTTCATGCATGTGCAGGCCGTAGCTGTTGCTGTATTTCTGGCATTGGGTTTTGCTTTCTATGTGTTCTTTGCTCTTTTTGTGGGGATTTAGCAAGTTCAGTATATTGCGATGGGGTTTGATACTCCTCTGGTGAGTGCCTTCTCCTTTTCCCTTTCTCTGATTATGTATTAGAGTTTTTCTCTTGAGTGGGCTTGTAGAGCTGAGATCTCTAATTTCAGTGCTTTGTGGTTTCAGATTGCCTTTTCAGTTTGTTTCCACTTGATTGTCTTTTTTCCTTATTTCTTTTCTACTTAGTTTAGTCAGTTGCTGATTTAATGGGGAAGAAAGCTGCGAATCAACTGTCACATTGGGGTGTTTTTTTTCCCTTGAGGCTGAAACGTTTCTATGTTATCGTTTGAAGGGATTGGTCTCTGTTGTTTCTAAAAGCATGAACTTAGATTGAGGCAAGCAGCTTCGTAGCTTTTAGTAATAACTGCAGAGAAGTGAAGCGAGGAAACTTGAATGTGTTTCTTTTGGAAAGGGTGGAGCAGGTGAACTTTCTAAGTTAATTTTGTTGTGTTGAAGTCATCCCCCTTTCATTGAAAATTTGGCCTTTACTACTGATTGTTAAGAAGACCTGCAAACTGTAGGCATATAGTTATTTTTCATCTGAAATGTTGCAATGGGGGACTATCACTATCACGGGACTTGGTCATTCACTTCAAAATTTATTGGTTTATATTTATGTTGAGTATGCAATTTACTCTATCTTGGTACTTAGTTTCTGTGTCAGTCCTATTCAGTTTGCTATGGGTGTCTCTCACCTCAAAGGCATTCTATATTAAGTTTTAGAAGAAGTTTTGTATGTTCCTTGAGTATTTTGATTGGATTATAATAAATTTGAAGTTGGAATTATCCTTGCAATTATGTTGAACAATATTGAGTTAAGCATTTCATCAATCAGTGATGTCTTGGATGAGAACACATTTATTGGCTAAGTGTATCTTCTTTCCACTTTTATTTGATTGGCGTTCACCTTTGTTTTCCAGAACAAGAAACCAAAGTCATTCCGGAATATTCTGGTTCTTAATAACTGCAAGTAATTTGCTTTGAGAATTATAAGGTCTTAATCTTCTGTATTTTAGATTCCAATTAAGCGGTTCTTAGTCTTGTTCTCTATGCTTAGTTGGATGTGTCTTGAACTACAAAAATGTTTTTCAGATTTGCTTGCGAATGTAGACAACCATACATCACCATGTCTGTGCCTTAATTCCTGTTGTCACAGCATTTTTCTCCCAGATTGTATCTGTCTTCTGCCTGTATATTTGGTGTGCGGCTGCTGATCCTGCAGATCCAGGTGTCTTCAAGTCCAAAAAGTATCTGAATATTAAAGAAAACCAAAAGCCTCTTCAACACAAGCAATCTAAGCTTGGTGGAGAATCAACTTCATCAATACAAGATGCAAAAGCTGCATCAGTTGAAAACAAAACTCCTGATGTAAGTAATGTGGATGTTGATGCAAAAACAGATCATACTGCTGAGATGGAGAAGAAGAGTGCATTACCTGACCAAACACGAAACTTCATGGCCATGTTGGGTTTTTTACCTTGCGCAATCCTGTGTAACTATTGAAGCTCGCATGAAGAATCTTCAGAGCAAGAACTAAGTGAAGATGGCATGTTCTACTGCAGGTTGTGTGATGTAGATGTGCATTTATCTTCCTTGTTATTAATTGCTTCTATCATCCTTGCTTTTGTCTGTTCTCTCTCTCCCTGGTATAACCTTATATATTGCTGCTCTTACAACAATTGTAATTATTCTTAAGTGAAATTATTATCTTGCAGGTTTTTAAGTACACCAAGCATTGCAGAGTTTGTGACAAATGTGTTGATCGCTTTGATCATCATTGCAGCATCTTTTTACCATTTTTGCTAGAAAACTCTAATATATTTTACTACTTGGCTTTTGTAGTGGCTAAACAATTGTATAGGCAAAAGAAACTATCGGAAGTTCTTTACCCTGATGGTCTCTGCCCTTCTCCTGGTATGCTAAACTTCATTATTTGTATTCTATAATCGAATTAGACTTGCATATATCCAATCTTTCTGCTGTGTCACTTGTAGTCATACCTGATTTTATGAATATTTGAAGACACTCCATTTCCTGAGACTCTTCAATTTTCCAAACCTTAATTATCATTCCGGAGAAAGCTAAATGCTTCAATGTCCTAACATTTACATACTCAGGGCAATAATTGGCTTTTTCTCTCCTACTTGTCTGACACTATCTTCTTTGTGTTGTCATAACAATGACTTATTCAGCATGTCTAAAGTGTTTATTCTTTTCTTCATTTTGCTGAAATAACATTAAATCCTGAACTTGCAACCTGGAGCATCTTGTTAATAGGATTTGCATTTCAGGACAAAAGAACAAGCATTCTGTTTTCCAGTTATTTTCATTTTATCAACTATTGACAGGCCTATGCAATGTTTGTGGACCTTTGGACTTGATATTACAGCTTATACTTCAATGGTCAACTGGAATCCTTGTACTGATTTGCTGTTTTCTTGAGCGGAAGAGATTCTGTGTTGACATTTCAACGAAGCTCGGAAGCAGCTTTATTGTAGTTCCTTTTGTTATTGTTGTGGTGAATGATTTATGATCCCCCTCTCTAATTTTGACTTCATCTTTACAGATGGAAAGACCAATAAGCTCTCTAATTTACCACTTGCTCTCTATTCTCCGAAACTTCTGTGAGTTCACTAACTATGTTTAAGCTTACTTCTTGCAGGAGTTGTGTATTATACTGGCCATGATTGCAACCTTGCCATTGGCTCAACTTTCTTCTTTCATATTTTTCTTATAAAGAAGGCAAGCATACTATGTCCTACAACTGAAGATTCACTTTCAAATAATACATTAAATTTCACTGGAAATTAATCTGTAACTGATGTTTATCATCCGGTGACAGGGTATCAGCACATATGATTACATTATTGCTTTGAGAGAACAAAAGCAACAAGGAAATGGGGGTCAGCAAAGCCCTCAAATGTCACCTGTTAGTTCCCTCACTGGACTAAGTAGTGCAACTTCCTTCAATAATTTCCACCGTGCTGCTTGGTGTACACCACCAGGCCTTTTTGTTGAAGATCAAGTATAATTAAATCCGTGTTTCACATTTTCCGGAGTGATATTGAATATACTTAAAACCACTTTGTTACATCTTTCAGCAAAGTTTAGTTAGTTAAATGGCTTTATCATTTTGCACATAAGAATGACTCGAGTTTTTCCCCCTTTTTTGTTTCTTTTTTATGATAACTGGAGGAGGTTATTGCATGTCTTTGAATACAAGTGTTTATCTGATTGTTAACTTTTGGAGGAGGTTATTGCATGTCTTTGAATACAAGTGTTTATCTGATTGTTAACTTTTGGAGGAGGTTATTGCATGTCTTTGAATACAAGTGTTTATCTGATTGTTAACTTTTGCTTTAGTATAAATTCAAGAAAACAATTTGCAATTGAAATTCAAGTGCCGAAAAAAACAAGCAAAGGTGCACTGCAACATTCGCAGAGATGATGGTGGATCCGAGTTCATTCTCAGACGAGAAATTCGACCCTTAGAAATGGATAAATGCTGTGCGCCTGTCACGCCATCCTAAGGATCCTTTACACTAGAATTTGGTGGATCTTCAGATGAAGCTCCACATGGTTTTCGAGGAGATCGCTACCTCCCTTCAAGAACAGAGTTCTGCTGCCCTTCTGCGAGGTTTTTACAATTACTGTGAGACCTACATGCAGCTAAAGCTTGAAACTTCAGTAATTCTTAAAATGTTGCTTAATAACAAGTCATGAAACCCATAAGCAAATGTTCATATTTTTGCCCTTCTTTGCTACTGGGTGAGGTATGTTACCCAATGTAGAAGAAATTTAAATCATATATGCTGATGGGAAAACATGATGATATTTGGTCCTTTAGTGTTTTCGGAACCTGGCTCTGTGATCAGAACTTTTGACTATTTAAATTGCCGCCTAAACTTATGCATTCAATGACAAGATTTACCCAACTAAACTTGATGGCTGTCTGGATTATTATAACTGATATGTCATCTGATAATTCCGCATTTATATAGGATATTTCATTTTACTAATTTAATTAAGCATCATTTCCAGGGCTCGAAATTCTGGACTGCAAACGGGCAACCCACTATGGTGCTTAAAGAACTTCAATTGTTTTTCCATTAATGACAATTTTTATGAAAGTTTACTTGGGGCTAATCAAGGTTGGTTTACATGGACCATTACTACAGTGCAAGCACATAGTTTAAGAAAATTAATGTCATCATATTTGAAAACAACAAAAATGAGAAAGCATTTAAGATATACTACGTTAGTATTCATGTGTTTTTTTCCCCCTGGCTCAATGGTGGCTGGAAATTTTCCGTAAAACTGCTTGTGTGATCTTGAATGGTTGATAGAGTTACATGTTTTTTGCTGCTTCTATTATAGTATTCAAATTTGACATTTGTGCACTTTTCCTTCACTTTTTCCACCATCGGAGAGTTGTCACTTTAGTGCTTCTTGGCATTATATACAAAAAAATTAATCAATTTAAAGCTTCTCTGTAAGACTGTATGGTTTTTTTTTGCTATTTTATCAGATGTTATTCCTAAAAGCAATTTATTCAATTTAATTGGATAAACTATATTGCAGTTCCTGAAGTTCTTATCTCTTAGCTACAAATGCCATGTATTTGCAAAGCTTTTGATAAACAGGATGATACTTGATATTGTTATTGCCTCTTTCAGGCATGCAGCAATATCTCAAAACAACCATCAGCCGAAAAACGAGCAAGGAGAGATCACGCAGTGGTGCAAATTAAAGCTGGCCTAATGGGAGGAAAATGGCTATGGTATGTTTGATAGTGTATTTTATTGTTGGTGAGAATTTTAAGGAGTAAATTGGGAAGCATTTTGTTCTGCTAAAGTCTCGATTATGTTATACCTCTCAAAATTTTTTTCCCCCTTCATCCTTTCCACCCTACACTTTAAATTCTCCATGCTTGAATGTGCACTCTGGTATATTGTTAAAATAAATTTGCTGCTTTTGGTTTTATTTGCTTCAATGGCTCTTTTAAATCTTGTTTTCGTTTAAGAAATTTAGGTTTCTTGAACTTCCTCTTTCTGATTGATCAAAATGACTTGGTGCTCTCATTGCATGGGATATTCTCTTTCAAAGAAACTCTCCTTGTTAGTCATGAAATTCACGTGTGCAATCCTCTTGCTTCTTAGATGGCTACCTTCAACTCAGTCCTTAAGTTAGATGTGTTGCTTGGAGATGTTACTAATGGAACTCTGCCCACTACTAATATTCACCAAGATGTTTATATCATGTTTCTTTACATGACTGTGGAGGTAATATTAACTATTTCTGTGACAGACATGCTGCTTTCTGTTTTCTTGTACGTAATTACTCTAATCGAATCAGAAAGGATCTTATAATCTTTGGTTCGAAAGCATATGTTCAAGCTTTGACAGGTAAATCTTGTTGGGCATGTTATAATCATATGCCTTAATGTTTGCTATGGAAGGTGATATCCTTTATGAAAGTCAACTATTTTTTGTATTTCTACCGATCCTATCTTTCTTTTGATAGGCATGCATTGTCATGATTACCTTGATACTCACATTTAGTGTTTCTTGTGTGTAATATATTGTATCTGGTTTCTTTAAATTTTGTTCATTCTTCACCTTTTAGAAGCAATGAATGACTATTGTGGATTGTTATATCTTTGTATTCATTTATTTCCAAACATCTTCTCCTATCCATTTACATAGTACCCCTTTAGGCCAGAGTTTTTTCAAATGTAAAATGATATATTTGGATGGTATATTTTTTAACAGAATAATAAATGAAGCAAATGTTGAACACACTTATGATGGTCTGCTCTGGACGTTGAGGTAAGCTATTTACATTTAATACATACATTTTTACCCTTGCATTTTTGGAACTGGATCCCAGTTGTGAAGATACTGCAGTGTGGACATTAAACCTCATTTTTCAACACATGCCAACAAGTTTCTACTGCTTTTTTACCTATATACTTTCAAAATTTTAACTTTATCCTTAAATGTTCTTACATTGCGTGTTGTTTGATTGACATTTCTGATTTTCCTAGCTTTTCAATATAAATTTTATGTGCATATGCAGGAGTCTGCAACAACTTTCTTCATTGCTGCTGTCTCCTGCTAGACGGGTGGGCTTTTTACCAAAGTCATGTTTTCCCATGAGTGAGGTAACTAATCAAGCACTTGGATTATGTTATTTGATGTCAAACATATTTCTGATGATTGAGGAGAAATTTTGATGTTCTGAAGTCTCGGACTTGATATCATTCTGTCTCATAACGGTCATCAAGTTGGTTATAAAGAGCGTGTTAGTGATAAATCCATGAGTTCTGACCAGATTATAGATTTGCAAAAGCCTGCTTTAATTCTTTCTTTGAAGTTTGTGAGTGGATTGGTATGTTTTCTACACAGGATGTTACTTTATATTGGGTGACTAAGCTTATTGTTCTTTTAGAAATATAGTACATCCAGGGGCATGCATCTTTGGAGTGCAAACAATGGAGATTTTATCTAATTAGAAGCAAAAGAATTGCCTACTGTCTTTGGATATCAAAGGCCATTTAAGTACTTGGATGAAGGAAAAGCTTGATTAGCATTATTTTCTCATCAAATAAATGGACCAATCAAGTCGTTGTTTACCTTTGAACCCATGCTATTATAATCTCTTTCATGCTCTCCACACCCTAAATGCCAAGATAGCGCGAATTCAACCACCCCATGGTACTCCAAATTGCTTTCAACTATTCCAATTCTCTGATAGTACTTCAAATTGTCATTTTACCCTTCCCCTGCTTTTCCCTATACCAGGATCAAGTTTGTGCTGCTTTATGTCAACTGACCATTTCAATAATTTAGACTTCTGTAAAAACAAACCTCCACCACAAAGTAATCGTGCAGAGTCAAAAGACATTTTCCCCTAATCTATAATATATATCCTTGTCTTCACCATCTTGTTGTGTCTATTCTTTCTTCATTTTCTTTTCTGAATGTCCATGTAAAAGTAGGTACTGAATTTCTTTGTTTTGGTTTGTTGTCATTTTTGATTTCTTCTATTGTTTTGCTCGATCGATTATGTGGTCATCTGTGAAATTTTGATAATATTCACTACTACAGAATTCGCTTTCTAAAACGGTTAAAAGTAGTTATTTAAAACAGGTTTTAAATTTTCCAAACCGTTTTAGATATGGGCGGACTAGAAAGTCCTACATTTTTTAAAACGGTTAAGAACCGTTCTTAAAAGTCTGTTTTCTAACACTGTTGATGAACCGTTCTTAAAAGTCTGTTTTTTAACACACCCAAATTTCTGCACACCCAAATTTCTGCACACCCATGTCCAATGGTACACGGAATCAGTTCTGCCATACCAATCTGGTAAGCTCCAAGACAACTACATTTTTTACACTCCCACCAACCAACATAAAGATTTCATGCATGTTCTTGAACATTATTTCAATCAGTTTCGTAATCTTTAACTTTTCAAACTCTTTCGCTTAAACTTGAAAGAAACAATAACAAAAAAACTCTTCAAACTCATCCAAACTATGTTAGCAAGATGCGAATTGCAGAGAAAGAATGGAAGAAGAATTTACGGGAATATTATTATGAAAATCAAACAAGAATATTATATATTCATATCAACCAAACCCAAACCTTCCTACAAAATTAAACTGCACCAAAAGACAGAAACATTAATCGATTTCTGCCTCTGATCAAACATCATCTTCTCCACCGCCGATCTAGTCTCAAAATCCAAATCAGAAAGTTTTGAACTCCACCTTCTGCGTATCAATTTATGGACTGCCTTTCAACAAACTCTTCCACCAATTCATCCTGTCCTGCTTCGTCAACAAAATCGAAACCGTCTTCTGATCCTCCAAGCTCCAGAAATAGTCCTCCGGTTTCACCGCGTCGAAAAACTCGCCGTCGATTCTGAATGTTTTAGCATAAGTGTTCATGAAGATTAATGATAGATGAATGAAACAATATAAACTCAAAATTAAGGAGCTTACACTGGTGATGTGTTTAAAGATATAACCTTTGGAGCAATCGGAGCAAAAAATAAGTCGGCGAAGATCGGATCGAGCAACCTGCAAGGCTTTGGCTCTTGGTCGTAAAGATATAACCTTTGGAGCAATCGGAGCAAAAAATAAGTTGGCGAAGATCGAAGCTCTCTTCGTCTTGAGCCCAAAAATACCGCAAAAACTGAGACAATACAAAGATTGTGGCTTTGACGAGGGAAAGAAAAAGTACAAAATATGGTGTTAAAAAAAATAAAACTCGACATTCTCAGTGGAGAGAGTGGGCAGAGAAAGGGGAATGAGAGCGGCAGAGAAAAGTGTGAAGATAAAGAGGAGAAAAAAATTTCAGTTTTCTAACACGGTTACACGCTAACCATACTAAATAATTTAAAATTTTAGTTTTCTAAAACGGTTAAACTCTTAACCGTGTTAGAAAACTGAAATTTTCTAAAACGGTTAGTTAGAAACCGTTCTTAAAACGGAGATGATAACAGTTTCTAAAACGGTTGTCTCCCGAACCGTTTTAGAAACTGACATCAAGAGACTTTCTAACACGGTTATATTGTAACCGTTTTAGAAAGTTTGCGTTTTCCTAATTCTTATTACAAAAATGCCATCGCCCCAATTATCTAAAACGGGTTATTAATAACCGTTTTAAATTATATATTCTGTAGTAGTGATTTCTTCAAACAGATTTTTTGTTTTGCTCAAAACTCCTGATGTAAGTAATGTGGATGTTGATGCAAAAATAGATCATACTGCTGAGATAGAGAAGAAGAGTGCGTTACCTCACCAAACACGAAACTTCATGGCCATGTTGGCTTTTTTACCTTGCGCAATCCTGTATAACTGTTGAAGTTCGCATGAAGAATCTTCAGAGCAGCAACTAAGTGAAGATGGCATGTTCTACTGCAGTTTGTGTGATGTAGAGGTGCATTTATCTTCCTTGATATTAATTGCTTCTATCATCCTTGGTTTTGTCTGTTCTCTCTCTCCCTGGTATAACCTTACATTATTGCTGCTCTTACAACAATTGTAATTATTCTTAAGTGAAATTATTATCTTGCAGGTTTTTAAGTACAGCAAGCATTGCAGAGTTTGTGACAAATGTGTTGATCACTTTGATCATCATTGCAGCATCTTTTTACCATTTTTGCTGGAAAAATCTGATATATTTTACTAAAACTATCGGAAGTTCTTTACCCTGATGGTCTCTGCCCTTCTCCTGGTATGCTAAACTTCATTATTTGTATTCTATAATCGAAGTAGACCTCCATATATCCAATCTTTCTGTTGTGTCACTTGTAGTCATACCTGATTTTATGAATATTTGAAGACACTCAATTTCCTGAGACACTTCAATTTTCCAAACCTTAATTATCATTGCCGAGAAAGCTAAGTGCTTCAATGTCCTAACATTTACATACTCAGGGCAATAAATGGCTTTTTCTCTCCTACTTGTCTGACACTATCTTCTTTGTGTTGTCATAACAATGACTTATTCAGCATGTCTAAAGTGTTTATTCTTTTCTTCATTTTGCTCAAATAACATTAAATCTTGTTTACAAGTTCAGCAACAACACATCATGATATATACTTATAGTTCCATTTTTTGGAGCTTAGTATTATTGTCCGATTGTTTATGAGATTGTAATTGTGTTTATTCTTCTTTTTGACTGCTTGCAGTTATAAGGCGGTGGTCTTTGTTCCCTGCAGATTTCATAAATAATGTGCAAAAGGAAACTTTTGCTTCCAAAGTTACTACCTTTCAGAATTTTGTAGGAATTGAACATTTTATGCCACCTTGAATGTGATTTAAAGGTGTGTTTTCCTGTAATGAGTATGGAAAAAATATGTAATTATCTCTAAAAGCCTGTGCCTTTTGTATATTGGCAAACAATTTTCAGCAAGATGAAAAATATTTTGTCCCTATATTACTGGGAAAAATTCTTTTTACCTTACCCTCACTTTTTTGTTATGCAATGGTACTAATTAAGTTCACTAAACCCTAAAGTATCTCTAACCCCCACCCCCCCCCCCCCCCCCCCCCCACGGGCACCTCCTACGCAACGCACAGGATACACACCTAGTATATATAGAAGACTGACGATGTTAAGAACTCGAATGGTAGGACCAAGAGTCAAAAAAGAAAGCATGAACTACAAGGGAAATGAATGCATACTTTATTTTAGAACTTACGGAAAAAATGAAAAAAAAAAAATTTGTTGCATCAACAGCAATCTGCAAAATCCTACTCATGATGCCAATTCATTGTTCACTATAGCTGCATTTGATTTTGCTTTTGATTTTTTCTTGTTTGATTACAAAATGGCCAAGCAATACCTTTTTTGATATATTTTGTTTGCAAAAATATAATTGAAGAGATTAGTTAAATACATAATTATGTGAGGATATTACTCCAAATAAAAGTAATTCGACAAGTATTAAGTTATCACCATAACTTACATTTGTTTTTAATAAACATTTGACAATTAATATTTAACTTTTATAGGTGATCAATGACTAAATATGTTTTCACTTGTTAAATCAGTTCAATTAATTTTTGTGAAAGTTGTTTAATCAGTTGGTTTTCATTTTGACTGAAAATAAGGTAAATAGAAATCAAACCAAAAAGTTTGACCGTGGTTGGATTTCAAGTATGGACAAAGTACCTTTACTAATTAGAGTGTAACTTTTTTTTTATTTAAACACAAGCGTTAGAGATTTCTTTTTAATTGAAAGAAAATATGCTAAATTACATGAGCTGACTAGTTGTGAATCCAAATGAATTCCTTCTACAAGCCGTGTTTGGAAATAGTTTCTCCATTCCCGTGCATTACATGCAAGATTTGCTAATTGTAAGTATGCTGTGTTATATTTTTATGTTGTAATTAGCTAGATTATAATTAATGATGCGAAATAGAATTTGTTTACTTGTCATAATTCTAGCTATGAGGAATCGTATCATCACTCATTTCCTCAACTTAAATGGAGTTCCTGCTCTGTTTTTTAAAAAAAAAGTCGATTCATTTGGTTCACATTCCGAAATGTGGGAATCAGAATGATAAACTACATTATCACTATGAGTTTTTACCATTAATTCAATCAGATTTGATTGAAAAATGAAATAATTTTCATTTCCATCATATTTGATTAACTGACTAATCAAATTTGATAGTAATTAAATTAGTATTAGGTAGTGTGATTGTAATTGATCAAACAACATTTATAATTTTAAACTTAATAAAATTTATAGTAAGGTACATATTAATTACCCTTTACCAAACAGCTAGTGGTATTTTCTATTACTACTCTTCCATTGTACATACAAAAATGTTGAATAGATTAAGCAACATCAAAATAAAAGGTGTAAATTCCTTAGAACAACAAATCAAAATTGATAGAATGATAAATTGTTTTTTTTTTCCCTCCCTTTTGAATGGTATACCGTTTAATAAGAAAACTACATGGAGAAAGTTCGGTAAATGGCCTGCATAATACAGGTGCAAGATTTAATTTTGGTCAATGAGAATATTGAGTTGATTTGTCTCATTTGTTGTTGTACGGAGCAATCCACGACCACTGTCTCTATAATTTTTAGAGCAAAATATACATGTAATTGGAAACTTTGCCATATGTCAATGTGATTGTGTTCAAAATTGTGAGTATCAAGTATCAACCAACTATTATTGATCTATGCTAGCTCATTTGAGTCCTCATTTTCATTCTTGATTTTTTTTTTTTTTGGTGATTTAAATGATTTTTAACTCATTTTCTATTGTCTTTGATAAATGATAAGTAATATTATTTTGCCATGCGATAACATTTAGCATTCAAAATGATACTGTCTAGTTGTAAATGACAAATTGCATTGCTTATTAAATAAATTAAAAATGAATTTGAAAAATTATTTATATAACAAATTCCAAATTCAATAAGTATTGGAGTCATTTACCATACTTCAAAATTTATCATAGTTCTGCCCAAAAGAAATGAGCCAAGTTGATAATCCCTTGTTTTTTAAATAAAAAAAAAGAAAAGTAAACAAATAAAAGTTTGATACTTACCTAAAAAACAAAAAAAAAAAAAAAAAAAACCGTATATACTTATACTTGGACATATCAATAAGATTTAATCTCATCTTGTATTTAAAAAGAATAATGATCATCAAAAGTACAAAATCCTATAAACGATGTCTCAATTTCTTATGATTTTTACGAATCAGATTCCTTGCAGTATCGAGCCGCCTGGGGAGGATTTTTTCAGTAAACATAAGGACAAGATTGAAATTGTTTTTCTATTTTTCGTACGCAATTAACAATGCAAAAATGGCAAATTAGAGTTGAAATTGGAACATCCTGATAATAACTGCTTCAATTCTTTTAATTCCTCAGTCTAAATCAATGTTGATTCTTTCAAACAGCATTTTCAACGTAAGGATATGATGCAAATTATTCTATATTAAATTTGTTACTTTTTTACTTCATTTTCATAGTATATTCTTCTCGTTTGCTTAAGAGATTTATTCTATTTGCATCGCCTTTGCCAAATGGGAAGCCAATCAATATAGAAGAATCCAATTGGAAAAATCAAATCATAAGAGACAGCATGCTTTGCCAGTCGGAATCGGAATGGTAATGGGAATCAATACACTTCAAAACATTATAAGTTTTTATAATTATATAACATTTATTACAAAAACTCATGTAAAATCAATTCATATATATATATATATAATACGTACTTTATATAAAACAAATAATTAATCATCGTTGAAATCACAATTTTAATTTTCTATCGTTTTTATCTAACATTAAAATCATAATTAATTCGCTGTTACAGATATGAATCTGTTTCATAGCTGGTTCGATTATCAAATATATTTGTACTATTATTTAGTTATTGACCTGAAATCGAAATAATAATGAAACACTAAGGCTATGTTTGGATTGAGGGAAAGGGAGGGAAATGAAAGGAAAGGAAACGAGTGGAAAGGAAAAGAAAGTAAAGTAGAGGAAACCGATTTCCTTCCAATCTGTTTGGATAAATTGGGAAAGAAAGGAAAAGAAATGAAAGGATATATTAAAAACATTATATGAAAAATCTAAAACTATTATTTATGGATATCTTTGATGATGTTTTATATTATGATATTGTATATCTATATCTTTATGTTGGATGATGATCTTAAATTTAGATAAAATAATTTTTCTATTATAGCTAAATTATTTTAGAGTTTGGATTTCTTTTGGTAGTCTTGGTCTATCATTTGTTAAGTAAATATAATTTAATTTAGTCTGTATTTTTTTTTATAAAGGTATAAGAATGGAGATATACTTCTTTAGCATTATCAATCACAAATATAATTTAGGAAAAAAATAAAATTATATAATCAATAAAATAAAAATATATAGACACAACAATCTAAAAAAATATATTAATTTGAGATAAACTTGTTATTTTTGTGTGAAAAATCTAAAACTATTATTTACGGATAGCTTTGATAATGTTTTATAGTATAATATTGTATATCTATATCTTTATGTTGGATAATGATTAAAACCTAGATAAAATAAATTTTCTATTATAGCTAAATTATTTTAGAGTTTTGATATTCTTGTAGCATAAATTTGGTAGTTAAAAGTTTATTAAATTAAAAAATATCGAAATTAATAAAATTTTGTAAATTAAATAAAATTTAAATAGAGTAGAACTCTATTATTATTTTATGGGTGGCTAGAATTTGTAATATATTGAAACTCTAGTTTATTATGAAATAATAATTTTATAATTTTGCAACCAATTAGAAGTTAATAAAGTTTTAAACATCAAAAATAATTCTAATAATATTCTAATAAATGTTGGTGGTAATATCAATTGTACTAGGATTGAAAGATTGCCTCCAAGTTTGTCCTATAAATTTTAAATGATAATTTACATTGTAATTTTTAAATTAAAGTTTACGTTAGAAGAATAAATTTAGAATAATAAATTATTAATTATAAAAGAATTATTGTTTCCTTCCGTTTCCACCCACTTTTGGATGGAAATAGATATGGACTAAACTAGTTATATCTAATCCCTCCATTTCCCTCCCTTTCCTTTCCTTTCCTTCCCTGAAAAATATCCAAACGCAAAAATTCTAATCCCTTCTTTTCCTTTCCTTTCCTTTCCCTCCCTTTCCCTCCCTTTCCCTCAATCCAAACATAGCCTAATGTTTAGTTTATATATTTTTTGAAAAGAGAATCAATCCAAATTCTAATTTTATAATAAATTTTACTCTTTTGCTAAGAGATTAATTTATTCTCTTTGGAAAGCCAACCAATATAGAACAATCCAACTGGAAAAATCAAATACTAAATAATTACAGCCCAATTAGGATTCATGCAGGCATGTCGAAATTCAACGAATTAGCAATGTAAACATCGAAAGACTTGTGTAGAGTAATAATACTCCATTTGATTTTGTAAATCTCTTTTGTCCCTGATGGTGATCTCAATAATCTTGATCACAAATATTTAGAGATATTCTTAAGTTCCAGTACTATTTCTTTCATTGATAAAAACTTTGTCAAAAGTGCACAAAATTATTTAGTTCTAGTATTAAAAAGAGTTTGGAATATTTGTTCAATTAGGGCAGTGTTATTGGCACTTCAAGAGTTCAAATATTTTTATTAATATTTCACCTCTTCTTCTTTTAAGATTAATGATATGGATATGGAGTATTGATATTATTAATTAATATTTTTACGTAAACTTCATAGCTGTATCTAAAAGTAATGATATGGAGTATCTATATTACTAATTAATATTTTTATGTAAACTTCATAGGTATATTTACGTGAGATTCTATCATTATTCATTCACTCATGACGATAAAACTCCACCTAAACAGAATTACCAAATCACATAAAAACTTTCATTCTCCCTGCTGTTTTATTATTACTCTTCTTTTAATATGTGCTACTAGATAAAATTAATTTCTCTATTTGTATTATCTATATCTTTTGCTAGGTTTTAAGTACAGCCATAAAATTATGTAGTATTATTTTCTTTTAGTGTGTGTAACACAAAAAAGACTTCAAATTAGAGTTTACACGATAAAGAAAATTATATATTAATTCATATTTTATAGAACTTGATAGAAATATATTTATGGGCATGCTCATGATCATAGTTTGAACAAACCTATTTTGTTTTGTCAAGGTTAGAGAAAATAAATCCAGTTTTCTAATTATAAAATGTTTAATTATTCAAATGTATAAAAAAAATTGATTCTATTATTTTATTTTATTGAAATAATCATACTTTACTTTTTTTTAAAAATGCAAAAGTTTTTATTATTGAAGTTTCAATGTATGTTTTCGCATCTTATTCAGACAAAAAAATAAAATAGTTTGAATTAAAGAGGATATCACTTTTTTCATATGTCTTATTTAATCAATGTCAAACTTTATTACAAGTTAAAATGACAATTTTCATAGAAATTATCCTTTTTGTAATTTTGTTCAATGAATATTTTGTGAAATATATTCTTAAAATAGAGAAATATAGGATTGGGAACAATGCAATCAATCTCCAGAAGCACCAGAAGCATTCTAAAAATTGATTAATCTTTTGTTATCTCACATTGTAATCTTTTTACATTGACGTTAAACTAAAATATATATATTGGTTTAAAAGATGTGGAGAAAAGTGAATAAACGACCATTATGGACCATTTGTTCAAATTTTAGGGTGGGTGGGTGAAGTGCTAATAAATAAATTTAAGTCACCAAAAAATTCAATAAAGACAAAAAATAAAAGGATTGTATATCCAAAAAGGGCCTTTTGCATAGAGTCCCAAGTGTTACTTTTAAAGTTTAAACGGGTAATAATAAAAAATACGAGCTTTTTTTTATGCAATAATATAATTTTATTTATGTGAAATTGTATCATCATAAACTTGAATGACAAAAATTCGTGTGAAACTGATTTATATATTAAAGGTATTTTAAATATCAAATGGTCAATTAATGTCCGTTGAAATTGTACTTTTAATTTTTTATCACTTTTATTGAATATTAAAATTATAATTAATTTCTATTTTATATATGAATACGTTTTATATGTGACCAACTGAACTTATATTCACCATCATTTCTCCTCTAAAATGTATTATACCTTTGAGAATTTTCCTAGCATGTATTACGTATCAAGTGGTGATTGAATTATTTGGCTCACAAACGATATTAAAAATTTCTAGCATCCATGACTATGAGTCTTAATCACATTTGCCATTGACCGCAGAATAAATAAATCAATTAATTGATTGTTTTATTTTATTTGCTACGTAATGTTAAAGAAGTATCAAGAAAATCATTGTATAATTGAGTGACAGCATGGCCAACAGATTATAGAGAGAAGAGACAGACAGCAGACAAAAGAATCCAAAAGGGAAAGATCTAAACAGCAAAAATCCAAAAATATTAATGTTTTTTTTCCTTTTCTTTTTCCTTCGCAAGATGACAAAGTTTACGTGAAAAGGTATCTCAAGAGTTGTGTCCTTTGGGAATTAGAAGCACAATAGGCCAATTTATGCCTTTCCTACCACAAAATAAGAGTCAATGCTCGTTGCATGATTTCAAATTACAATTTTTAGAAAATGTTGCTCTTATTAGTGTTCAAAAGCTCCAATACTCAAGTTTGTTTGTATGGAAAAAGAAAAGAAAAGAAGTGAAAAAAAAAAATTAGGGTCAAAATTTTCAAAAGTCCAATTTTTTGAAAGAGTAAATAATTACATAGAATTTTACATGAGATAGTTACTTATGTGAAAATTTATCATCATTACTCATTCATTGATTTTTAAAATAAATATTTATTTATTAAATAATAATAAAACTCTTAACATGGTCATTCATTCTTCTCCAAATAAATGCTCATTTATTACATAATAACAATAGAACTCTATTTAGAAAAAAAAAATAAAAACTTATTCATCAACTAGATAAAAGCATATAACAAATCAAAAAATCATCCCATATAACAAAGGAAGTTAAATGTATTAATTTTCATGTTTGATTAAATCTTTTTATTGCAAGCCATACTTATATAAATTGACAATAAAAATACTTTTGTTCATTTATCCTGATTCATATCATGTCATTACTTGATGGTTTCTCTTTTTGTTACTTTTTCATTATCACATAACTACTATATTAAGCCAACTTCCCGGTATTTGCATATGATATAGGAGAAAACTCTAATGCTTTTGTCCACTTAAAACTTTTATAAAACCTTCACTGAGTTTCCTAAATTGATAGATAAATATATAGCAAGCCTTACACTTTAAAATGTACATGCATATCATATTAAATTAAATGATAATCTTTTTCAAGATATATTTGAGATGTAAAACATCCATAATCCTACTTTTTCCAACAAACACAAATTAGATTTTCAAAGCATGATGAAAAGGATGGATACAAATGGCTAAAACCAGAAGAGATGCAAAATGATCAACAAACTAGTTAGCATTTTACTCTAGTACAATTTAAAAATCCCATATTAGCATTTTAATAGTACAACGGAATACGAGTAGTTTTTATATAACTATATGTAATTATTTATTCACTCATTTACCTATAATCAATCCATTAGATAATGATAAAACTACACATATTACGAAATGAGTAATGATATGCAAAACAATCAATTTCAGTGAAAACATAGTGACTGTGGTAGACTAATTGCTTGCTTGTGGAGTCATTCTATGTTTTCACTAAAATTTTTCACTTTTCATATTATTACTCTTTACTCTTAGGAAATTGTACAAAAAAATTTATTATTTTCTATCATTCTTTATACCATCTTTTTTATTATTTTACTTATCTAATAACAACAATTTGACTCCCACATGCCATTCTTCCCTCCTTATACCTTCCCTTTTTGAATAATTAAAATTGAAATAAGAAAAGAGCTTAATCCATTGTCCAACTTATGACAAAAGTAGCATATAAATCTCCACTTTTGCTCTTGTTTTGTTCTTTAAATGTTCACAAAAAATCTCGAGCCGAAACTGTAACAACCAAACAAGGGAAAGTTTGGACAAAGAGGGTATTAGTTAGAAAAAAAACATCTAGAAAGAAGGAAGGAAAGGTGGAGGATTAATATGTATCTATCCATTGATAAGTCTTCTTAAGAGGACGGTAGGTCAGACATCCCAAATTTTGCGCTGGTTTTTGTCCACTACAAATGGCATCTTCTGATGCCTTCCGAACTAACAAAACCAAATCTTCATTCGATACAAGATTACTCCATGATATCACATAATAATTAATGGAATACTCAACAAAAGATATAGTAAAGTACAACAGTTTTTCTTGACCTTGAACAAGGCTAATATTTAAGGAAAAAAAAAGAATGCCCACTTTATCTTTGGATCTCTTTGATGACATAGACAAAAAGAAACAAGTTGTACCTTTCTCTTGTGTCTAGGTACTATTCCCACGAAAATGCCATAATTCATTGATTTTCATGGATTATTCCCATCCCATCATACTATTTTCCTCTTAAAACTCAACCATAAAGTCACCTGCCCTTGAACACTTCTCCTTCCCCCCCCCCCCCCACTCTCTCTCTCTCTCTCTCTCTCTCTCACGCAGACACATACTATGTCTATTCTTGAAATGGAAGTTGGAAATGATGAGGAGCTTTTGAGTCTTGGATTGGGTGTTGTTAGAGATTCATGCTACCAAAAGAAACATAAAAGGAAAAGAAGGGAAGCATTGGTTGAATGGGATTTGAATGAAAGTAGTGAAGGTAAAATGTTTAGCCTTCTTCAGTTGAGAGAGCAAATGACAAAGCAGGATAAAAAGAGAAACAGTGAAGGAGCTGAAGATGGAAAGGGTCTCCATTTGATTCATTCTTTGCTAATATCTGCCACTTCAGTTGATGAAAACGATGTCGACTCAGCTGTTGATAATTTATATGATTTGTACCAAAATGTATCCTTATTTGGAGATTCCCTCCAAAGGGTTGCAGCCTATTTTGCTGATGGATTGGTTGCTAGGCTTCTTACTCGAAAATCGCCTTTCTATGACATGATCATGAAGACTCCAACACAAGAAGAAGAGTTCTTAGCTTTCACTGAATTTTATAAGGTATCTCCATTTTATCAATTTGCTCACTTCACAGCAAACCAAGCCATCATTGAGACTTTTGAAAATGAAGAGCCAAACAATAATCGGTCGTTGCATATAATTGATTTTGACATTTCTTATGGATTCCAGTGGCCTTCTTTGATACAATCTCTCTCAGAGATTGCAACAACTAATAATCGAATATCGCTGAAAATAACCGGTTTTGGAAGAAATATCGAAGAATTGCAAGAAACTGAAACAAGATTAGTTAGCTTTGCGAAGGGATTTCGTAGCTTGATTTTTGAGTTCCAAGGATTGGTGAGAGGATACAATCTTGGAAATCTTAGGAGAAAGAAAAATGAAACAGTTGTGGTGAATTTAGTTTTTCACCTCAACACTTTAAACAATGCCTCCAAAATATCTGAGACATTAAAAAGCGTACATATGATTAATCCATCTGTTGTAGTGATGGTGGAACAAGAAGGTAGTAAAAGCCCTCAAAATTTCTTGTCAAGATTTATGGAATCTTTGCATTATTTTGCAGCCATGTTTGATTCGTTGGATGATTGTCTCCCAGTTGATAGTGCTGAGAGATTGAAAATTGAGAAGAATCATCTTGGGAAAGAGATCAGAAGTGTTATGAACTATGACAAGGATAATGTGAATAGTCCAAGATACGAGAGGATGGAAACATGGAAGGGAAGAATGGAGAATCATGGTTTTGATGGAGCTAAATTAAGTTCCAAAGCTCTTATTCAAGCAAAATTACTTCTGAAAATCAGAACCCACTGTTCTCCAATTCAATTTGATGGTGGAAATGGCGGATTTCAAATTTTTGAAAACGATGATGGAAAAGCAATTTCTCTAGGATGGCAAGATAGGTGTTTGATAACAGCCTCTGCATGGCACTGTGTACAATAGACATTATTCTTTCATCATATTCATTTTTTGATCATGTAGAATACTGTCACAAAAAAAAATGACAGGTAAAAATTCAATAATGAATAATAGATTCAAACCAATCCTTGAGATTACTTTAATTTTCTTCTTTAATTTCTCGTTCTTATTATTGCCACAACCTGCCTTAGAAACGATGGAAAAGTTTTTGTGTATTTGTCCTTGTCTTCATGCCATTACCTTAATTGGCATCTTCATTAGGAAGAAGAGCATGACTGAGTGTAGATATTGAAAACTCAGTCATTAAGAATGTGAAAATTCCAAATTGAAAAGATATTTATCCATAGGAGCTTGCCATGCATGATTTTCATGAAGGAATTTTCATGCAATATTATTTGTTATAAAAACAGAACTCACTTGACACTACAAAAAATATGGCTATTAGTGACGACAAAAAATTGTGAGTAATTTTCAAAATGTAGTCACTGTTAGATAACAGTGACGAGTTTGGTGTTGTCACAGCATAGTCAATAATGCCCTGTCGCAATAACTACTCTGTGACGACATTTATGTTGTGTTGTAGTCAATAAAACTTGGACACTCATTGACGACACAAAATCCTCAATAGCATGTGAATTTATTGCCACCGTGGCAATATGACGTGGACAACAAGCTTACGTGGCATGCTGATGTGGAAGGTCATTAGTGACGACATATTGCCGTCAATAGCATATATTGACTACATTTAGGTCATCAATGCATAAAGGTATCAGTGACGACTTTTATCGTCAATAGCATATATTGACTACATTTAAGTTGTCAATGCATAAATGTATCAGTGACGACATATTGCCGTCAATAACACACATTGACTACATTTAGGGCGTCAATGCATAAATATATCAGGACAAAAGTCGTCACTGAGCACAACTGCTACTGTTTTTATTTTTTTTTTTGCACATTTTTTTATAAATTATTGTTATTGAAACCTGACCAATTAATACATTTACAAAAATATCAAATCAAATAGTCTAAAACTCATTTACACTAAATAATATCAAATATATTTCATTCATTCAATAATAGTATTTAAAAGTATGATAGAGTATCATCATCAAATCCATTTAATTGCCTAGACACGCTATTGTACAATCATGCAATATTGGTAAACTTTACAGCCCTAGCCCCTATTCAGTCTCCCAAGAATGCCACTGGCCTTTCTCTTTGCTCTTGAAGTACCATTTTGAGCAAGCTGAGATATAGTGCCATGAGTTTTCTCCTCCTCTCACATCTGCTTACATAGGTTGCGATCACTGAAACAAATAGAATGGCAATGCAATTCTCTTTGGTATGAGCAAAATATGCCTCCCTCAATATACTGAATAAGTATGGACCTGCTTCTAACACTACCATGTCCTCCACACCAATTTGATTGTTTGAAAGCAATGCAAGGATGGCCACAAAACCCCCGTAGGAGAATGAATGATGGACAAAAGATTCAAAAAAAGAAACAACTAAAAATTCATACTTTGCAAGTATTTCACAGAATCTATACAGGGTACGGGCTGAATACGGAGGGAGAGAACAAAAATTTTCCACATCCTAGAAACGGTTCTCTTAGCGAACAATGGCAGAGTTGGACAATTACCAGTTGTGCGAGTCAAAACTGTTGTTGCGATTATCCCCCATGACAAAGACAAACCCCTCAGGAACAAGCTACAGAAAACCAAAACAAAGAACAACATATTACATGACAATGCAACAAAAATCTCAAAGTTGTAAAAATATAACAGTCCTGAAGGCCTGATTAAAGGGCAAAGTTGAGCTTACCACCGGATCCATCTCATAAGCAAATGGTTCTAAGATAAATTCCTCATCTTGAGCAACACCATTGACCAACAATTTGCCATCATGAACCTATAGTTAGATGAGCAGTGACAGCAGAATCAGTAAATCAATACCAAAGGAAAGAGACCTTGAAAAATGTGTACGAAAGGATCAAGTTGTTGATGCCATCCATTCTAGGATCTGTTTCAAACTCCGGGTCTATGTAAAAGAACACCTACAAATGCAAGTTAAGACGGTGAATCAGCTGCAAAAGATTTAACAGAAGATATGCATTTATAATACTGAAAAAATATCAAACACTTAACTGGCATGTCAATCTGTTCTCCTGGAAGTAATCGCTGTTCCTCAAAGCAAAAGCATTGTATCTTGTTGAAGTAAACTGCAGCCTGGAAAGGAAACATCAATTAAGAAGAATTGCATTTTACTGCACCACAAATTATCAATTACTAACTTTCGGTGCAACACAGTCATTACAGATCAAGGGAACATGCAAACTTTGCTTAGGAGCAGTAAAAGGAACCATCTTGGAAGAAAATCACAAGGGGAACCTGTCAAACTAATTAGTGGCAATGTGTCACCATGCAAAAAACTGTACAACTGGTTTTTTTACAAACGAAATTAAAATAGCAAACTGGCATATTTCAGAATCAGTGACTTTTACAACATTATGGAAAAGACATAGCAAGTTCCTACAAAGCTAAATAAAATTTCGAATTTACCAATGAGGAAGAGCACAAACTTCCTATCAGGACCTCCAAAAGGCATCGTTAATCTAAGCACGTGAAGAACAGTATTGCTAAGGTATGGAAAGAGATGGGTTCTTCTAGAAAATCGTGACAGTGGCATGTTCAAATAGATTGAAGCGCTACTTCTGGGATTTTAACAGTTCGTATGAATCAGAATCTAAATTAACAAAAATCATTAAATTCACCTTGTCATATGAGGAAAGAATTATAACATGTATTTAGCAGAGATAAGGCACTTGTATGCCAAAGGAAGTGTTATTAGGTAACCATGAGAAACAAAACCTGAAAAAACTTGTGAATAAAGAATCAGTTTACTTAATGTAAGCTATATATATGTGGGATAAGGTAATTTTTACCAAGAGATGTGCTCATATACCTGATCAACATGAAGAGCTTAATTATTAGTCTAATGCTTACTGTTGTCCTGCCTACGAGGAAATTGAAAAGAAATACCAACAAATCAAACATAAGATGTTGACCTATCAGTATAATTTCATTACTAAAATGAAAGTTTACTTGTTTGATTAGTATAAACTTTTCAAATCAAATTACGATTGAATGGAAAACACTCTGCTACCTTAGAGAAAAAGTTATATTAACACAGTAATTGCTCTTGAAACAGGAATAAATCCAAGTAGCCGATAACCATACAAGTGAACAATAAAATCTAGTATTTTAGCATCCAGAACACATTTATCCTACTTTACAGAGAATCTCAAAATCCCAGAATATACACATTAAGCTTAATTAATAAAGGATCAATGAACAAAAGCACTAAAACAGGGATCTTAAACAAAGAAATCATACTGACATTCCAGTAAATTGTCGGAGAAAGAAGAATCATCATCGCCACCTCTGATTTCTATGAAATTCAACAGTCGCGACGATAAATCGATAAAAAAACAAAATTCCTTTTGTTCGCGTACCTTCTTTTCCCCTAATTGATTGAAATTATCACAAAAACTCACCAATAAATCAAAATCACCAAGAACAAAATCTTTAGAGGTAAATTGAGTAAAAAAAATTAGAAATTAATTGAAAGAATGATATAAAAGAAATTAATTGAAAATAAATTCACCTTTTTGTAGTCCGCACAAGAGCTCAGTGGTGTAACAGGAGAAGGATTTCGCGAGGAATTCAAACGCGCCTTTCGTTACGGAAAAAGAAGGCGGCGAGGCAATGGCGAGAAAACACGTTTTATCAGAATCGGGGAGACGGAACTTGAGGTACTAGCTGACTTTCATGCAAGAGGAAACGAGTTCAGGATGGAAATGTCCAAGGCGGCGTGGAAGAGAGACTCAGCGGCGGGAGAAAAGGTGAGAAGTGGTGGCGGCGGAAATTGAAAGATGGCAGCGGTGGTGCTTTGCAATCGGCTCAGTGTTAGGGAGTTGTGATTTTTCTGCGGTTGCGAGGAGAATGAGAAATTAGGGCTCGACAAAATCAAAATAGCTAGAAATGAAAGAGAAGGGAAAAATAGAGATATAATGTGTAGGAGCTGAATACTTCAGCTTTGGCTTCAGATGGAGAGGGTGTGAGGAAGGAGGCAACCGTGAGTGTATAAGGAAAGATTAGATTTTTTTATATAATTTTTGTTTTTAAAAAAACTCAGTTATCAATTTATTTAAATTGATAATTATTTTTATTTAGTATTAAAGCTTTTACAATTTTATAAGCAATACAAACTAAATATAAAAATAGCTAATTAAAAAATTTAGAATTTATTAAACTAGATCAAATTCATTTAAACTTTTAATAATAGTTGAAAATTTTCTATTGTAAATTTTTACAAAAAATAGCTCAAAAATATTAATATAAAATTTTATATTAATAATGTTTTTAATATGATTGCTATACTTAAATATAATTGTTCATAATATAATATTGATTGCTATAATATAATATGGTAAGTATTAAATTAAGTATATATAAACAAAACTACATACAAAATAATTAATACAAAGCAAATATAAATTTTTTTAAATAATAGAATTTAGCGTATTTGTTTTTTTCCTATTCATTTTTACAATTAAACACAAAATCTCAATGATTATTTTTTGTACAAGTTTTATTAGTAATATCTATTTAAATTTTAAAATTTTAATAATAGTTCATCAAACTTTAATTTCTACTACAAATTCAATTAAAAATAAATCAAAATATATTAATTTAATATTTTATTTTAATAATTTTAAAAATTAGATATTTTGTAACATCAATTTCTACTAAAATAATTTTAAAATAAATATATTATTTATTTTGACCATAAAATTGCAAAACAAAAATTAAAATTTTTTGATTTGATAAATGATGTTGAAACTTATTTAAATTAGCATACATTGACAACTTATAAGGTTTAGTTTCATCAATATTGACTAGTTATAATGTCTTCAAAAAAACTTGTATATACGGACGTATTGACTAGCATAATGTCGTCAGAATCTCTTTGACGACATTTTTCGTCACTAACAATCGAACAATTCTCAGTGACGCAAAAACATGTCGTCAAAGAGTTGGTATACAAACGTATTGACGACTTAAAATGTCGTCAATACATCTTTGACGACATATGTCGTCACTAATACTCGGATATTCTCAACAGTGACGGGAAAACATGTCGTCAAAGAGTTGGTATACACACGTATTGACGACTTAAAATGTCGTCAATACACCTTTGACGACATATGTCGTCACTAATACTCGGATATTCTCAACAGTGACGGGAAAACATGTCGTCAAAGAGTTGGTATACACACGTATTGACGACTTAAAATGTCGTCAATACATCTTTGACGACATATGTCGTCACTAATACTCGGATATTCTCAACAGTGACGGGAAAACATGTCGTCAAAGAGTTGGTATACACACGTATTGACGACTTAAAATGTCGTCAATACATCTTTGACGACATATGTCGTCACTAATACTCGGATATTCTCAGTGACGGAAAAACATGTCGTCAAAAAGTTGGTATACACACGTATTGACGACTCAAAATGTCGTCAATACATCTTTGACGACATATGTCGTCACTAATACTCGGATATTCATGTCGTCAAAGAGTTGGTATACACACGTATTGACGACTTAAAATGTCGTCAATACATATTTGACGACATATGTCGTCACTAATACTCGGATATTCTCAACAGTGACGTGAAAACATGTCGTCAAAGAGTGTATACACACGTATTGAAGACTTAAAATGTCGTCAATACATGTTTGACGACATATGTCATCACTAATACTCAGATATTCTCAACAGTGACGCGAAAACATGTCGTCAAAGAGTGTATACACATGTATTTTTTTTTTATAAAACGATATATATATATAATAGGACTGTGAGAGCAATAAACGATACCGGACATACCCAACAGTATCGTTACAACTGTGAGAGCAATAAATGTGGAGTACTACTCCATTACATGGTTAGTGATCCAATGTCAAAACGGGGAAGGAGAAAGGATTTACTCTAGGGCGACTAGAGTATGGCTTTCTGTTTTCCACCACTTAAATCTCTATGCCATTTACAAAATGCATAATTGATAAACTGTACGTGAGCAAAAGGAGTCAGTGTAAGCATATGCACAAAAGTGAGCAGGGAATACTATATCCAGCCATGATATACCCAACCTACCTTCGTTTACCTTCCGAATAACAAATTAAGGGATTCCTATCCCTGAGCTTTCTTCCTGATTGTGCATTGACTTTGGGACTGACTAGAGCCTCCATGAATTTCGATGGCTTTGTGGGCTTATGGCATTTCTCCATTTTTTCGAGGAACTTACATAATTCATCTTCAGACTCCTCTTCGTAACTGTTTTCAGTCCATTGGTCCTCCCCATCATCCTCAGATTCTGATTCGGTTGGGATGCTTTGTAGTCTTGTAAGGTTGGATAGTGAGCCGCTTTTGATCATTGTGGATGTTTCTCCTACCTCCCTGTTCACCACTACATTTTCGACCTCATCATCCGGCAGTTGAATAAGAGAGCAAACCACCCTTGGAGGGTCATGCGATTCCCTGGTTTGCATCCCTATCTCCATATCTTCTATAGCGGATTGGGGGGAAGAATCCCTTCTATCCTCTGGGTCCAGATTGGCCTTGCTAGGGATTGTCCCTGCCTCGTTAGCTCCTACATCTTGGCATATCAGTAGCACCGAAAGACTTTCAATTGGGACCTGCTCAGTTGGAACCTGCTCAAGTGGAGGCTGTTCCTCTGTTGTAGTAAGTACTGCCGCTGGATCCACAGGATGTGCCTTATTCATCAATGCCTGGTCTTCCAAAGAAACCTCCACGTGCTGGACTTCTTTGGGAAGCTCGATAGCTATAGGATCAACAGTCCCAACAGATTTCCCTTCTTGCCTATTAATGATTTCCAAGAATTGGTCGAGATTGGCCAAAAAGTGACCAAGATTGTCCTCTGCCTGATTCAAAGGTGACCCTAGTGCAGGCAAGGATTGATCAGAGAAAACCGATAATTGGTTCTGCTCTACAGGAGGATGAGACTTATTCTTCTGTCGCACTTGCATATCCTCTTGTGAGGCATCTGATTGGTGTGGTCCAAACACTTCTTCCTTTCTCGGCTCCGGATTCTTGGGAACCTGGCTTGCATTCGTACCTTTTTCCATTGGAATCCATACTTTCTTCGTCCCTTTTCTGACTCTTTCTGAAATTACTTCCTTTCTGGAGTGTTGGGGATTGCATAGATTGTTGGGATGACCCATCTTTTGACAATTCGTGCAATAGGTAGGAATGTTCTCCACTTCAATGGACTGCCACAGCCCCATATCCTTGGTTCCAATCCATACCCGATTAGGCCTTTCCTTTAAGATATCCAATTCCACTAGTACCCTAGCTTCACTCGGTCTAAGTAGCTTGGAGGCAGATGCAGTAGCTCTGTCCACTTTGAGAGGGGTACCAACGACCGATGCTATTGAAAACAAGGAGTCTTTGTTGAATAGATACAATGGGAGTTTCGGCATAGTAATCCACACTGGAGCCACTGAAGACTCAAAATCAGGGCTGAATTCCGGTGACCATCGGAAGATTCTGGCTGGGAAGCTAGAAAAATTCCAGATTCTGTGCGTCCATATCCTATGGAAATCTTTCTCGTTTTCGAATTTAAAGAAAACATGACGATAATCAAGTAAGCCAAGGTGTACCTGTCCTACAAATGAAGCAGCCATGATATCTTTCCGAAGTGCAACCATTGACGGTTTCCCATTACTGAATTTGCCCACAAGAGTGAATTTGAAAGGTTGAGCAAGGTCTTCCACTTCTTCTTTGGTAAATATCAAAGCTGGTTCTCCATTGTGTGAAGATAGTTTTTGTGGGTTAACTGAAGAGAAAGATAAGTCAATATGATCTTGTGGAGCTGCAACAGAGCTAGGACCACTAACAGCTTCCCTAAAAGACTTGCCCATTAGTGGGGCTTTTTGATTCGGAAACTAAGGGCTGGAAGTCGGAGGCCTTGGGGGGGGGGCTATCATGGGACTCTTCTGTTGAGCCACAGTGGGCTGGGTGTTCCTTTTTTGAGTTGCCGGAAACTGAGATAGGAGTGGAGTGAAAAAGTTTGAAAGGAGGAGTGGAGCTGGTCGTCGATTGAGATTGGAGGAGGCAGCAGTTGACTTGGCCTTCACTGTAGATACCAGCGGAGCTGGAGCTGTCTTCCGACTTGAGCTAGCATCCGGGATGGCTACTGGAGGAGCTAAATCTGAAACTGAACCCTCGATCATGGTCTGCTCTTCCATCGGTGAGGTAGTCAGTACAATCGCTGGAGCTGGACCTTTCGATTTTGAAAGGAGGCAGTGTGTTAGCTCTACACTAGAACCAGCTGTAGTTAGGTGGAGAGGAGCTGAGGATGATCGCTGTTGTCGCAGGTCGCTCCTTGAGGCTGCTGGATTCACCCAAGGGTATGACTGAGCTACAGCCGCTATAGGTACTATTTGGCGGTCGTGGGGCTATTGGCAGTTTTGGACGGAGCCAAAAAACTAAAACTTAGCTCGATCTGTTGCTAAAATAGAGTAAATGAGAGGCGGTTGTGAGTCAGATGAATAGAGAGGAAGCGGTTGAATCGTGGTGGGGCCGATTAATTGGTGGATGAGATTTGAGAGGCTAAGAACGGCAAGAATGTTTAGGTCAATAGGTGGATTTTCGGGGAGAGAAGGGAGAGCATTCAAGAGCTGGTTTATTTTGACTTGAACGATCAGCAGTTTCAACTTGTATACACATGTATTGACGACTTAAAATGTCGTCAATACATTCTTTGACGACATATGTCGTCACTAATACTAAGATATTCTCAACAGTGACGGAAAAACATGTTGTCAAAGAGTTTGTCATGATCCAATTTTGACGACATTTATTTTGGTGATTAATTACTGCCTTCACTCACGAGTTTTTTTGTCGTCACTAGACTTTTCGTCACTAAAAGCCTATTTTCTTGTAGTGTGACAAGAATCCAGTTTTAACTTTGTATCAAGTGATTAGTTATTGTGGATTTTGTTTTTGTACAAATCAACCGGACATGATTTTAAGTCAATTGTTGAATAGGTTGTTTGTAGTGCATTGAATTTTTTTGCTCATTGTACTTAATCTCGGCTAACTAGCCAGTATATAAATCATTTTCAATTTAATGAATTTATTGCATTTGAAAAAAAAACAAACAGTACTCACAGATGATTGAAGTTATTAAATAAATCATTCTCTCGGGTCTATGGAATAGGAAATATGAAATGTAAGTCTTTTAAGAGATTGTAGTTGGTTTACCAGAGATTTTGCAACTGAAAATGTGGGCACAATTGATCAAAATCAAGATTATGGTAAAGCATTAAAAAAAAAAAAGAACCCGATGAAATTTTCTCCTATGAATGTACTTTGCTAGAAGATTTTTTTTTCTTTAACCACAATATTTTTATTTTTAATAAAAATAATTAAAAAATAAATTTGTGATTTTTAATCTTGCTGCCAAAATATTGAAGACAATATTTTTAAAATCAACGATTCAAAAAAAAATCAATTTCTATGACTTTTAATGTGATTCAATGAAGTTGATTTTTGAAAAATTATATGAATAAAATGTTAGGAAAAATTATTGGGGAAAACCACCACCTAAATTCCAAATCCAAAACATTGCATGCCAAATCACTAAATTCAGGGGTGGAACCAGAAGAAAATTTTAGTGGGGGCTAATTTAATTTTATTTCGACTAAGTAAATGCATGCATTTAACAACTCAATTATCAAATTAATCATTATAAAAAAGATATAATACATATATATGTATTTTTTGTGAATTCATCGTTCAATTGTGTCGACAATGAATCTTATGTGTTATTATGTGTTTTACTTTTTTTTTTATTTTATGATATTTTATTCCTTATTTGATTTTATTTTATATTAAGACAACACATTTTTTTTATTAAAGTTAAAAAATAACACACAATTAGACCAATTTTATGATAAAACTTTATCACTTTCTCTTTTTATTTTAATTTTAATTCTCCTTATCTTCATCATAATATCAAAAATATAAATACACTTTTTAGTAAGAGAATAATTTTTTACTATTATATAATTAATTCATAGAATTTTAGGAGAATTTTTGTAATTATTTACTAATTTATCACAATTATGTAATTAATTTATAGAATTTTAAGAGAATTTTTATAATCATTTATTAAATAAGTTTAGGCAAAATTGATGAGATTGAAAGGTAAAATTTTATAATTTTTAGAAAAAAATTTAATATAGCTAAATATTTTTAAAAAGATTGGAGTTGGATCCGCCCTTGACTAAAATGCAACTGAACATAAAGCAGAAGCGTACTTAAATCCATCATCGTAATAAATAAGGCTTCGTTTGGATGATGGATTTTTAGATTTTATGATGAAATCTTTTTTTCTGGGGTTTGTTATAAGAAAGTAATATTTTAAAATTGTTTGGATTAATAATTTTGTTTGGTTGGAAATTTTATCGGAGAATTTTTTATTAATAAAAGTTTAAAATTTAAATTTGAATTAATATTTTATGGGTTTGTTTTGGTGGGGATTGTATTAGAAAGAATTATTTATTATTAAAAATTTAAAATTCAAATTCAAATTTAATATTTTATTTATAAAAAATACTGTAGCAAAAATAATTAATGTAGCATATTTTTTGTTTTAAAAATTTTGATAGAAAATTTGAAGAAAACAAACAAATCATTTTACATTTGTGAAATAAATCACTACAATGCATCCTACCAAACATAGCCTAAATTTATAACTCCATATTGTTTAACCTTCCATATCTACATGATTGTTCCAAAAACAAAATCCTTTAGTTTTCTGTATGTATTTCTCTAGTGATGGGATAATTAAACCGTTATCTTTTAGTATTTCTATTTTAGCCCATGATCAAAATAGGAATTACTCTAAAATTTCTACACATTAAAAGCTCACAACCTATTAGATACAATAAAACTCAAATACGAAATCTTAATTGATCACTTTTGATTAGATTTAATTTATTTGATAGTTTGTAATACATAATTATTTCACATATAAATCCAATGTTCGATTAATGATCCAATAATCTCCTACTTGGATTATATGTGTAATTTTATAATTATACTTTGCAAAAATAACTGAATGAGTTTAACTTTACAATCATTATACAAATACATCTCTAACAAACTCGATCCATCAATCACAACAACAAAAGATCAAAGCGGCTTTAAATAGATCTATCGTAACTTGACCCATCACTGGTCTTATACGTCGATACAAGTGAATAACATAGATCATGATATGAATGTGTAGCATGGAAATTACATGTAATGTGATCTTAACATGCCTATTTCCAATTAGTCTACCATCAAACTTTAGTGAGATCAAATTCAACTTAAATCATAGTATAAATAAACTAAAACTTTACCTTTACAGAAAATAACCTTGAAATATCTGTAAATTTAAGTAACTGAAATGTGTCATATTTAAAGAGTATCGAAACTTAGAAACTCCTACTAAAACTGCATATCCTTAAACAACATGATATCTGCATGAATACTGTGCCCACTGAACATTTAGAGTGCTTATTCTTTAGTAACTGAATACATAATTATGGAATTTGTTTCGAAGTGCTCTATAGACAACTATTCCTTAACAACTGGAAACTTGATATCAATATGCATTGACTTCTTCAAGTTCTTGTTGTTTTGAAATATCAAATCTTTTATTTATTGTTATAAATAACTTAATTGGTGGTTAACACTATCTATAATGTGAGCTCCGTGACAAAATTTTGCAGTTATATTCTGTATTATATGCTTCAAAATGTGCTATAAATTCTACTACCATGATAGAGAAAGCTATAAATGACTATGTAGCACTCTTTTGGGAGATGGGTTCACATTGATTAGCTTTGTGTTCAAAGAAAAGCAAGCCACAGGAGAGGAGATCAACAAGGTCAATCGTGCTCCTCTACTTCCTACTTCCCCTTCTTATTTGAAGAATAAAGTAGAAGAGGATTCAGTAATGTGGGTTAAGGATCGAGGGAGTAAGCCGTTGGTGCCACTTCATCCCAAGATAGAGTTGCAAATGTTATCATAGAGATGTACTTAGAGGATAAAGCAGACATATGGTTGCAGAGTACCAAGTTGGTTAGTGGAAAGATGTCTTGGGAGGATTTTTGTATTGAATTGATGAAGCGATTTGGAGATAAAGGAGGCATAGATGATATTGAGGAGTTTAACAAGTTACAACAGACTGGGACAATTCAAGAATATCAAGAAAAACTTGAAGCTCTCAAATCATTGTTGTTGGCAAAAGATCCTAGATTGTCTGAGCAATACTTTATATCATGTTTCATAAGTAGGGTGAAAGAAGACATTAAACCAATGATTCGTATGATGAAGCCCAAGACCTTAATGGAAGCCTTTGAAGTAGCACAGCTGTAGGACCAAATGCTTGAGTTATCAGGCAGAAGGCACAAAATGATGTCTAAACCTACCACAGAATCAAATTTTGGTTTGGCGAGACAAAATAGGAGTCGCAGGAGGTACTTATGGACATTACAAGGTTCTAGTGGTTGGAGGTGAAGAAAGGCAAAGCAACACCTCAGTTGATCAACCAAGAAAGTTATCAGCACAAGAGGTACAATATCACAGAAACAATGAATTGTGTTGTAAGTGTGGAGAGAAATTTCGATTAGGACATCAATGTAAAATGAAACATTTCAATTTCATGCTATTTGACAAAGAAAAGGTACAAGAGTTTGCATATGCACTTGGAGAGCAAGATGAAATTACTGGGAATCCTGGTACAGTGATAGAGACCTCATTGCATGCCTTATCCGAAGGAATTCAGAGGAAAATAATTTCCTAATATTTCTTACACTCACAAGCCTTGAGGACAAGGCTTCTTTTCATCACAAGAGTATTGTCAGAATTGAGTTTGACAATAATGCAATTGAAATGGGCTATTATTAGTGAATGGGCTAAAAATAAAATCACTTGTACTGATAGATAGGTTGTAATAAAAGCCCTGCCCAATTGGAAGTAGTTGTGATTGTATAGTTGTGAGGAATCATCATTTAATTAGATATTATTTGCGTAATAAATACGAGAAGTGAGGTCTGAATAGGCAGTGGTTATTTTGTAAAAGCAAATTCCAACTTCTCTCTAATAAATTTTCTTTTTCTCTCTTACCGTTCTTATCTTTTTCTCTCTTACGGTTCTTATCTTCTTTCCTTATTCCTTGCTATAATTCTTAATTTTACAAGTAGATTGTGACAAATTGGTATTAGAGACATGTTCTGGTGGAATCTTGGAAAATTATAGCGGAAAGCACACGTTTTAAAGTCCTAGAAGATCAAGTGAAAAAACAGGATCTCAAGTTGCAAGAAATCAATGACGCATTTCAGAAAAAAATGGAGGAATTTCTGCAACAAATGGGAGAGGATAAAGCCAAGGTGGACTCCGTGAATACTAAACTTGATACTTATATGTCCAATTTAGACGCCAAGATTAACACATTGATGAGCTTTGTGGTTAAAGAAAAGCAAGCCACAGTAAAGGAGATCAACAAGGTCAATCATACTCCTCTACTTCCCACTTTCCATTCTTATTTGAAGAATAAAATAGAAGAGTATTCAGTAATGTGGGTTAAGGATCGAGGGAGTAAGCCGTTGGTGCCTCTTCATCCCAAGATAGAGTTGCAAATGTTCAATGGGGAAAGCCCAAGAGTTTGGCTCAGAAAATATGATAAATTCTTTTCCATTTATCAGGTCCTAGACTCTCAAAAATTGGATATCATAGAGATGTACTTAGAGGATAAAGCAGATATATGGTTGCAGAGTACCAAGTTGGTTAGTGGAAAGATGTCTTGGGAGGATTTTTGTATTGAATTGATAAAGCGATTTGGAGATAAAGGAGGCAGGGATGATATTGAGGAGTTTAACAAGTTACAACAGACTGGGACAATTCAAGAATATCAAGAAAAACTTGAATCTCTCAAATCATTGTTGTTGGCAAAAGGTCCTAGATTATCTGAGTAATACTTTATATCAAGTATCATAAGTGGGGTGAAAGAAGACATTAAACCAATGATTCGTATGATGAAGCCCAATGATGCGAGATGACCTAGGAAAGATCCTTGATCACACAATTTTCCACACACTTTAGACCGTTGTACACCAAATTCACGAACAAGACTTGAACTCAACACAATGCGGAATTAATTAAAAACGAGAAGGAATGATTGAAGCAACCAAACCCCAACGTTAACACAAAAAGAATCAGCTCAACTAATATAAATCAAAAGTTAAACCTATCAGTTTGGCGTGTTCTATAAATCTAGAACGGGTAAGCTCACATAAAGTTCCTCACTATAGGTTTCGCGGGTCTTATGAACATTCAACTAAACTTAGAAGAATAATTCACGTCTTACAACTTTTCAAGGCTGTAAATTTTGTTTAGCAAAGCTAAACTTTATCAAAATTCATGTGTATAAAAAACGTGTAAAGGCTGCCTTTATATAGGCTACAAAAAGTGTTGATGATTGGTATTTTTCCAATGTGGGATAATTGCCTAATCCTACAAAACCAATCGATTTTGGACACCTAGAAGACACGAAAAAATACTCCTAAAATTTAGGGAATTACTCTCCTAAATTTTTGTAAAAAGTAGGAGATTACTTTCCTAAACTCTTAAGAAGCAAAAACCAATTTCACTTCTTAAGTTTCCTAAACTTTTACTTGCCATTATCATGCAAGATAGTTGGGCCAAGTAATCTTATTAAAACTGAAATTCCAAGCCCAATAATTAATAAAATTAAAACGTCAATTGGGCTTAAAATTGCATAAAATAAATCCCTAAATTAATCCAAGAAGTGGCGTGATCCAAAGACAAAGCCCAAGCACGCCTTTCCTTGGTCTTCAATTCGGCTTCACTTATTTCTTCAAGGTGGAATTTCCTTAAGTTGTACATTGGAACTCGTGGAAACATCTTCATGAATTGTTATTGAAGAAACATGATATAAAACTCCATGTAAATGAAATGTGAATGATGTTGCAAGATCTTCCTCAAGTCCTTCACAAGTTGACGCCAACAATGAATGCAAAGCTGCCTTCATCTTCGAACTTCTTGATCTTGTCATTGGACCATCAAGATTTGCCAATGGATCTTGTGAAGACGGCCTAGGCAAGATGGACACGGGCTGATTTCTATCCAAGGCCATCTCGCATCAATTGGTATCAGAGCAAAGGTTGTTTCATAAAACGCTAAACCAATGATTCATATGATAAACCAATGATTCAATATGTGCAAACTCTCGATCCCAATATTCAAAGGAAAAGTCATTCCAACAAGTATATCCAATATAATTAACACTTTTATACACAAGAATTTGATTATGGTTGAAATTATTAACATAAAATTCAGAATTTAACTCATGTAATAAATAAGCAACATAACACACTAACAAACTATACATAGATTCATTCAATTCAAAGTACCTTGAAGTAACCATTGAAGAATTATGTAAATTAATTTGCATATTAAAACACAAGATGTTAGACTCTAAAATACTCTTGGCAAAATTTCGAACCATTTGTGTAAAATTATAGGTAAGCTTTTGAAATTGATTAAAAACAGTTTGAAAACTTTGAAACTCAACCGAATTGATAATAACAAAGTTCTTAACATTTTTAAGATCAAAATCAATTGAAAACTTACCTAACTTACCTTTCTTATCTTGTGGAAAACAAGCTAAGGCAGATTGGACCCCTTCCAATTGATAATGAGTTGTTTGCAACTCCATTAGATGTCTAGGAACTCCATAAACCTGCAAAACAAAAGAACTAGGCAGCAAACAATTTAAATCGTGATCACTAGAATTCATAAGTACAAGATGTTGTTGTTTGTCTTTCAATGAACTCTCATTCTCACTCTTTCTATTACAATTATTTTGCTCATGGCCTATACTAACTAAATCACTCTTTTGATTTTCTTTTTCAGCTTTTTCTTTCAATTCTTTTTCTCTCTTTTGTTTTTCCAACTCGCGCTTTTCTTTCTCTTAATTTAGCACAAGATTGCGCATTTCTTGCTTGATCCTCAGAAATTTCACAAGGTGTTGAAGCTCGGATATTAAACTTTTTACCATCCTTTATGAGTGAATAACAATTTTTGAGATCATTATAAGCACCCTTGCAATCAAGCTGCCACAGTTTTCCCAATAAAATATGGGTTGTTTGCATAGGAAATATATCACATAAAACTTCAGCTTTGTATTTTCCTATGGAGAATGCAACCTTGACTTGCATTGACACCCATACTTCACCAAAATTATCACCCCATTGCAACAAGTAAGGATTGGATGCGGAGTGGTTTGCATATTCAACTTTTCTACCATTAGCTCACTAGTAAAGTTAGAGCATTTACCACTATCAATCACTATAGCACACACTTTATCTCGGACATTGCACCTTGTATGAAAATTTTGTACACATGCTGAAGATGTGGTTTTAGACTCCTTTATTTCATCAAACTTGAGTTTCGTTGAAGCGGAACCCTTAGATGCGGAATGCTTAAATTCGTATTGCATGTTGTCAACTTTAATGGTCAACTTTTTTATCATGTCAAAGATCACATCATTAGTGAACTTTTGATCCACTTTGGATTTTTCTTGCTAAAATTCTGGTCGAATCTGCCTAAATCGTGCTTAGTGTTTTGCCTTGGTAATCTACCAGAATCACTTCACTCATCTTGGTAGGCACTTTTCACGAACCTAAAACGCTAAGGACTTAATTTATGCTTGGTTCTGAAGTATTATGTGATATCTTTCCTATGCAAACAACCCATATTTTATTGGGGAAATCGTGGCAGCTTGATTGCAAGGGTGCTTATAATGATCTCAAAAATTGCTATTCACTCATGAAGGATGGTAAAAAGTTTAATCTCTGAGCTTCAACACCTTGTGAAATTTCTGAAGATGAAGTAAGAATTGCGCAATCTTGTGCTAAATTGAGGGATGAAAAAGAGAATTTTCAGAATTTTAGCTTTGCTAAATCGTGATTAACACTTTGTGTTGTCAAAGCCTTGGAGATCAATTTTGTTCTTCATTGTAGATAGTATTGATGCGAGATGACCTAGGAAAGATCCTTGATCACACGATTTTCCACACACTTTAGACTGTTGTACACCAAATTCACGAACAAGACTCAAATTCAAACACAATACGGAATGGAATAAAAACGAGAAGGAATGATTGAAGCAACCAAACCCCAACGTTAACACAAAAAGAATCAGCTCAACTAATATAGATCAAAAGTTAAACCTATCAGTTTGGCGTGTTCTATAAATCTAGAAAGCTCACCTAAAGTTCCTCACTATAGGTTTCGCTGGTCCTATGAACATTCATCTAAACTTAGAAGAATAATTCACGTCTTACAACTTTTCAAGGCTGTAAATTTCTTTTAACAAAGCTAAATTTTATCAAAATTCATGTGTATCATTAAAACGTTTAAGGGCTGCCTTTTTATAGGCTACAAAGAGTGTTGATGATTGGTATTTTTTCAATGTGGGATAATTGCCAATCATGTTTCCTAATCCTACAAAACCACTCAGTTTTGGGCAATATATATTGTTGTCAATTGATGATTTGGCCTTAGCGTTTTGCTAAACCAATTATTCGTATGCTGAAGCCCAAGACCTTAATAGAAGCTTTCGAAGTAGCACATCTGTAGGACCAAATGCTTGAGTTATCGGGCAGAAGGCATAAAATGATGTCTAAACCTACCACAGAATCAAATTTTGGTTTGGTGAGACAAAATAGGAGTCGCAGGAGGTACTTACGGACATTACAAGGTTCCAGTGGTTAGAGTTGAAGAAAGGAAAAGCAACACCTCAGTTGATCAACCAAGAAAGTTATCAGCACAAAAGGTACAATATCACAGAAACCATGGATTGTGTTTTAAGTATGGAGAGAAATTTGGATTAGGACATCAATGTAAAATGAAACATTTCAATTTCATGCTATCTGAAGAAGAAAAGGAACAAGAGTTTGCAGATGCACTTGGAGAGCAAGATGAAATTACTGGGAATCCTGGTATAGTGATAGAGACCTTATTGCATGCCTTATCCAAAGGAATTCAGAGGAAAACAATTTCCTAATATTTCTTACACTCACAAGCCTTGAGAACAAGGCTTTTTTTCACCAGGAGATATTGTCAGAATTGAGTTTGACAATAAGGCAATTGAAATGGGCCACTATTAGTGAATGGGCTGAAAATAAAATCACTTGTAGTGATGGATAGGTTGTAATAAAAGCCCTGCCCAATTGGAAGTAGTTGTGATTGTATAGTTGTGAGGAATCAGTATTTAGTTAGATATTGTTTGCGTAATAAATACAAGAAGTGAGGTCTGAATAGGCATCGGTTATTTTGTAAAAGCAAATTCCAACTTCTATCTAATAAATTTTCTTTTTCTCTCTTACTATTCTTATCTTTTTCTTGCTTAGTGTTCTTATCTTCTTCCTTTATTCCTTGCTATAATTCTTAATTTCACAAGTAGATTGTGACAAATTGGTATCAGAGACAGGTTCTGGTGGAATCTTGGAAAATTACAGTGGAAAGCACACGTTTTAAAGTCCTAGAAGATCAAGTGAAGAAACAGGATCTCAAGTTGCAAGAAATCAATGACGAATTTCAGAAAAAAATGGAGGAATTTCTGCAACAAATGGGAGAGGATAAAGCCAAGGTGGACTCCGTGAATACTAAACTGGATACTTATATGTCCAATTTAGACGCCAAGATCAACACATTGATGAGCTTTGTAGTTAAAGAAAAGCAAGCCACAGTGGAGGAGATCAACAAGGTCAATCATACTCCTCTATTTCCCACTTCCCCTTCTTATTTAAAGAATAAAGTAGAAGAGGAATCAGTAATGTGGGTTAAGGATCGAGGGAGTAAGCCGTTCGTGCCTTTTCATCCCAAGATAGAGTTGCAAATGTTCAATGGGGAAAGCCCAAGAGATTGGCTCAGAAAATGTGATAAATTCTTTTCCATTTATCAGGTCCTAGACTCTCAGAAATTGGATATCATAGAGATGTACTTAGAGGATAAAGCAGATATATGGTTGCAGAGTACCAAGTTGGTTAGTGGAAAGATGTCTTGGGAGGATTTTTGTATTGAATTGATGAAGCGATTTAGAGATAAAGGAGGCAGAGATGATATTGAGGAGTTTAACAAGTTACAACAAACTTGGACAATTCAAGAATATCAAGAAAAACTTGAAGCTCTCAAATCATTGTTGTTGGAAAAAGATCCTAGATTGTCTGAGCAATACTTTATATCAAGTTTCATAAGTGGGGTGAAGAAGACATTAAACCAATGATTCGTATGATGAAGACCAAGACCTTAATGGAAGCTTTCGAAGTAGCACAACTGCAGGACCAAATGCTTGAGTTATCGGGCAAAAGGCACAAAATGATGTCTAAACCTACCACAGAATCAAATTTTTGTTTGGTGAGACAAATAGGAATCGCAGGAGGTACTTCTGGACATTACAAGGTTCCAGTGGTTGGAGGTGAAAAAAGGCAAAGCAACGCTTCAGTTGATCAACCAAGAAAGTTATCAGCACAAGAGGTGCAATATCGCAAAAACCATGGATTGTGTTTTAAGTGTGGAGAGAAATTTGATTTAGGACATCAATGTAAAATGAAACATTTCAATTTCATGATATCTGAAGAAGAAAAGGAACAAGAGTTTGCAGATGCCCTTAGAGAGCAAGATGAAATTACTAGGAATCCTGGTATAGTGATAGATACCTCATTGCATGCCTTATCCGAAGGAATTCAGAGGAAAACAATTTCCTAATTTTTCTTACACTCACAAGCCTTGAGGACAAGGCTTCTTTTCACCACGAGAGTATTGTCAGAATTGAGTTTGACAATAAGGCTATTTAAATGGGCCATTATTAGTGAATGGGCTAAGAATAAAATCACTTGTAGTAATGGATAGGTTGTAATAAAAGCCCTGCCCAATTGGAAGTAGTTATGATTGTAATAGAGGATAATAAAGGTTTTCATAACAAGCAAAATAATGTTGGATCTTATGACTTGAATAAGAATAAGTATACATCTGAATATTAGTAGACCTACAAACACTTTCACCCTCATTCTCATTAAATATTGTTGCTATTTAGGACATTGTCAGAAGATTACACACAAGCTGGTCCAAATTTGAATATCTATTAAAAATAATAATTTTATCCTTAAGACGGAGAACTGTCTAGGACTCAGAAAAAATTATAATATGGGTCATGATTATTCTCACAGTCTCTTCACACAACCTATTTGATGAATTTTTCTAATTGACAAGCTCTTCTTCAATATCATATAAAAATTAAATACCACTCACATTTTCATCATTAGGCATTATACTACCTAACAAGTTGTAAACTTGACCTTACACCCGAAATATATGTATTCGAAACTGATTTTTTGTCAATTTTCTATCATATTTGCCCAAAAAAGGAGTAAAAGTAAAGTTATTATTATAAGATATAATATTATTTCTAAATTATATACATTGTTCATCATTTCCAACAAACAGATACCGAAGTTCATATTACATTACAAAAATAATCAATGATATTTATCCTCCATCACAATAAATGTTAGACTATTCCAAATAAAACCTCTTTTAATCACAATATTCACAATTCCAAACAAAGGGAAGTACTAAGTTTCCTTAAGAATAGGTTTCATGAATGATATAGATCCATATGCAAAAGTCATAACTATTATATAACCATCATAGTCTTCTAACGGACTACAAATAAAAAGGTAATAAAATAACGATGCTCATGCAGTTGACTAACAATGAAAGCCAATAAATAAAATGACAAAAAATCTCTATGGAGAAAACATTGTACCAAATTTTCATGTTAGTAAGTGCAAATATTTCAGAAATCTAATGAATGCATATAATTTCAAAATAGTCAAATTTTTAGAAAGACAATAACTTTTTAAAAAAATCTTAAATAACATGACATAAAAAAAAATCAGAAAACAATTAAGAATGGGAAATAATTAAACATATATACGAGGAAAATTTTTCTTTCATTACACAAATGAGACTAATGATTTCAAACTAATTTTCACTAACACGTCAAAAAATAGCACAAAGAAAGTTTTTAAATATTTTTTAACATTACCTCTAACCAATAATTTTAACTCTATTTACTTGTAGATAACGTCTTACTAGCTGTAAAATAATTTTGTTCAAATTTACCATTCACTACAAATGACAATGTATCTATTCCACTATTAATTGATGAATTCTAACCAATTGGAAGAAAAATCATATTCACATAAATAAACAAGGACCTCAAGATAACACAATAAGAAATCAAAACATTTAAAGAAAATGTGCATGCTCACATTTGTCAGCATCGATATTGCAAACTATTGAAAGTATTTTTTTATGTTTTTTTTTGTATTGAAGAGCCATTTTAATTCTTGCTATTAATATTACTCATTTTTCTCTTTAATATGCCTAAATTTCTACAATGTTCCAACACAACATCTTTTTTATGTTCTGGCATTTCTACATATTGTTGACATCACAAAATATTTTTATCCATCTAAACACCGTATGAAGAACTAACAATCACATTCCAAAATTACATAGAATAATATAGAATATATAAAAGGGGAAAAATGTTCATACAAACTAAATCAAATATCTTGGAGAAAAAAATATATAGACAATATAATTCTATTGTTATAGATGGAAAAAAAATACCACACTATAATATAATGAGAGGTTTAAAATTCCTGTGAAAGAAAGAATTTCAAGACAATTTCAATTCTCATTTGGTACAATAGAACATAAATTAAACAACTGAGAAGATTTGTCGCACTAAAATATAACAATTTATAAATAACAAAAAAACTCAAATTTAATATATTTGCAAGTCACAAGCATACAAAACTTTTACATATATCATATGCAAACCAGTCAAAAACAACCAAAAAAAATACCTTCATTTTTTTATGATTAAATTTTTGTCTGAAGATGTACAATTGACAAAGGATGCATCCCACAATCAGTTTAAAATCATTGCATAATTTAGAAAAGAAAGATGTATCCCATAAAGAAACATGCATGCCATATTATAAGGATCCACAATAATATGAAAAAAATTAAAAAAATTAAAATCGGCCCTCATTTTCCAGTATTAAATTTGGTCTCAAGATACACAGTAAATAAGACAACAAAAAACTCAAATTTAATACATTTGCAAGTCACAGACACACAAAACTTTAAATTCAATTCTAAACAATCCAACACCATGCAAAAATAAAATACCAAAAGCAAAGCAAAACCTTTAAATGCATCATATGCAGACTAAGCAACAACAACTAAAGAAAATTCTTCGTTTTTCAAAATTAAATTTTTGTCTAAAGATGTATAACCAACGAAATATGCATCCCATAATTAGTTTGAAATTATTGAATAATTTAGAAAAGAAAGATGCATCCCAAAAAAGAAACATGCATCCCATAATATAAGGATGTACAACAATATAGAAACTTAAAAAAAATTAAAACAACCCTCATTTTTCCAACATAAACTTGGTTGAGTGATACACAATAAAGAAGATAACAAAAAACTCAAATTTAATACATTTGCAATTCATAGGCACATAAAATTTTAAATTCAATCATAAACAATCCAACACCAAAAAAAAAATGTGCCATAAGCAAAGTAAGACTTTTAAAGGAATCATATGCAGACCAAGCAACAACAATCAAAGAAAAACCTTCATTTTTCTAAAAATGTACACCCAACGAAAGATGCATCCCATAATCAATTTGAAATCATAATATAATTTAGAAAAGAAAGATGCATCCAATAAAAGAAACATGCATCCCATAATATAAGGATTCACAATAATATGGAAAACTTGAAAAATAAATTAAGAAAATCAGCCCTCATTTTTTTAATATTAAATTCAGCCTGAAAATATACAATAAATAAGAAGAAGAAAATAAAATAGACGCACAACAATATGAAACATTTTGAAAGGCACAATAAACACATGCAAGAGCAAAAATTTTTTAAAAAAATCTTCATTTTGTTAGAAACTATTGGCCACCATTAACACATGAACGTCAGAAATCAAAGCAACTTTTAGAAAGTAGAACACAAAAAGCAATGCATAAAAATCGAACTAAAAATAAGAATAAGAACAATATAGGAGAGACTTTGTCAGAACAAAAAAAGGAAGAAGAATTAGAATGAAATACAAAAGATCAAACATACAAGCATATAATAAAGACAAAGGTAAAATAGAGGAAGAAGAAGAAGAAAAATCAGAGAATTATAGGAAAACTTCACGAGAAAATTCCTAAAACACATGCTAAAGGAAAAACCAATAAGTAGACAAACAAACTATACAACATCTAAAAAGTCCTCAAAAAACGTAATAATGTGCAAAAGTGGCTAACAAAATTATATCAAAACAATAACCAAGCAAATCCATAATAGGAAAAAGCCCTCATTCAACAATTGATTTGACATGTATGGTAGTCTGAAAACATCTCTCACGAAAATAAGCACAAAGTCTGAAAAGGGCCATCAAGCAATTCACAAATACGCAATCCTGGATAATACTAAAAAATGACGAAGAGTCCATAATAAGCAAGACAATTAAAGCTCAGAAAAATAGAGTGGAACCAAAAATCTATATTGCAAAGATGCAAGAGTAGTTTTAATTTTTAACCAAAAAGATAAAGAAGAACCACTTGAGACTTAATGATCTTCCAAGTACAATTCTAAACTCAAGAAACTTTTTTCGCCTAAAATTCAGGTGAAAATTTGGGAAGTTGATTTAAAAACATTAAATGCAACCATTTTGAAATGAAGAGAGTGCAAAGTTAGAATAAAGGTAAAAAAATCAGATATAATTATCATTACCTATGAACAGCCACTTCTTGACGAATATTTAATGAGCTTAGGACAAGAACACCACATCAGTGCTCAAATCTTTTCTATAAAACCTTAACGCACAACTGCGCCTTGCGCAATCAAGAGGGTCTTAAAAAATGCAAAGTCCAAAAAACCCACTAGTTCCCTTTTAATTGCTACATATGAAAGGAGAAAAAAGGAAATAGAAAGATGGAGCTGAGCAAATCACGTGCGTAGAGAAGGAAAGGTTGTACAAAGTCAAAAAGGCCACAAGTGGTCATTGAATTAGCATACATGAGAAAGGGAAAAAAACTTAAAAATACGGATGGATTTTTCATGTGAAAACGACACTAAGAAGTACAACTACGGTCAAATGAAGTAGTTAAATTCAACCTTGATATCCGTCTCAAGATTCATAGTGGAGCAGTTGTGGGACGAGGATGAATTGCATAGATATTTTTCCTAGGAGGTGATTATACGAATTTTAGAATGTCCTGTGCCATTTGTAGAGAAGCAAGATGTAATAGTTTGGATGCATATGACTAGGGGTGTAATCGAACCGAGTCGAGCTCCAGTACACCCCTAATCGAGTAGCTTATTAAAAAAAAGAGCTCGAGCTCGATCGAGCTCCATTAATCGAGCTCAAACTCGAGCTCAACTAAGAGCAATCGAGCTCGTGAGTAGCTCGATCAAGCTCGAGCTCCAAACGAGCCCAATCGAGCTCAAGTATTTTATTTATTTTTTAAAAATTTTTTTTAATTTTTTTAAATTTTTTTATAAAAATTATAGGATGTGTTTGTAATTTTTTAAAATTTAATGAGGTCAAATTATAATTTACTATAAATTAAGGATTAAAATATAATTATAGATAGATTAAATTATAATTTATTAAACTACAGGTACTAAAACATAAATATAAATATTAAAAATAAAATATATATATATATACTCGAGTAGCTCGCGAGCTACTCGAGTATATGTAATTTGAGCTCGAGCTCGACTCGAATTCGGTCAAACCGAGTTCGAGTCGAGTAGTTGACCGAGCTACTTGCGAGTAGCTCGCGAGTAGCTCGCTCATTTAACACCCCTACATATGACTCTTGAAAATTTTACTTTACAATCAGTATTTGAGATGTCTAGGAATAAGAGGGGCGTTAACATGTTTTGTAAACGTTTATGGGATCCACACATCGTTATTTGCATTTCATTTTTTGGTTTGAGGTCTATTTGGCCAGACTTCTTTTAGAGTACTGGTTATCAGGGATTGGGATGGTTGGACCTCATCCATGTCTATGTTGTGAATTTTTTACGATGGAATCTTTTAATCACGTTTTTTGTGATTGGCCATTTGCAAAGAGGGTGTGGCTCGCTAATCCTAGCAAATGTATGTGGGCTAAGAAAATAGGGACAAGGATGGAGGAGTTGGTAGATTGCGTGATGGAACTGCCCTGAATCGTTGATGTTGTGATATATATCAGATTGCTCCATTGATTGTTTGCTGGCACCTGTGGAAAACAAGAAATTTGGCACTTTTCAAAAATCAGTTCTTATTAGTGTCGAGGGTTGTGACTCGAATTGTCTTTGATATTTACTAGACTATGATTTTCAAATTTCATGATCATGGTTTGCAGTTTTGTGAGTGAATGCATATAGTTGGTGGTGCGCAGAACTGGAAGAGGACTAAGAAGGTAATGAGGTTATGCTGGGTAAAACCTCTAGAACCGAAGGTTAAAATAAACTCTTATGGGTGTAGAAAAGGGGTAGTATTTGGTGGAGGTAATGTAATTTGTGACTTTAGGGGAATCTTCATCTTTGCAATCTCATTAGAATCTTGTATTTCATCTCTTGATGTAGAAGCAAAGGCAGTACAAAAGGCTTTTGAGTTTTTGTTATGATAAGGGTTGCAGGTGGTGTTAGAAATGGCTTCGTTTGAATTGATGAAGATGATCATTGGTAGAACGATTTTTGGTTGGGAGATTAGAGATCTCATTACTATTATAATACACTTTTCTTGTTACTTAGAGATCGCTCACATTACTAAGGAAGCAAATTTGTCAGCAACTTTATTAGCAAGGATTAGAGATGTCAATTGACAAGGTTATTTTTTTCATTGCTTGAGTGATTTGCCTCAATGGGTCAAAGGGGCTATACATATGGATAGGTTGGCTATGCATTCATTTAATGTCTCTTAACTGTCTCATCACTTGTAAACGGAGTAGTACTCCATTTTTAATTGTCTCCCACGTATGTAATTTTGAGGTAGTGTATCTCTACCTTTGGTTTTGGTTCGGATTAATAAAATTTGGGAATGATGCCCTTGGATATTAGCAAAAAAAAAAGGCTCTTATACTATATACTTAATAAGAAATATGATAAGTTACTCTTCCTTATCAAAATTACTCTGTGGAGAAGTACCTAAAACTGCAATATGTAGCTTTAAAAAAGTTATAATTAAAGCAACTACCAAAAATAACTTTTGAAATTTAGACTCGTTAAAAATCTAGTCTAAAATACTTGTATATTTAGGAATATCTAGTTAAGGCAATCCTTATACGCCTAATGAAAGAAACTGGATCCATATATAGTAAGTTGCTATTTATTTATTACTATGAAAAGATCCAAAATATACAAGTTTTGTGATTTTACAATTAAGTTGAGTTTTTGAGCCAAAAAATGCCCAATTTTTTTAGGATGTTGAGTTTACATGGAGGGATAAGGAAAATGATTTTGTTGTTGAAGAGAAAAATATTAATGTTTCCATAAGTGTTATTGGTATTGATAAAGATACTATCTTAATCTTATTCAAAACACACAAATTAAGAAAAAGTTAATGGATCTCCTCTTCAATAAACTATTCTAGAAGAATAAACTCTAATGCCTTAGGAACTTATAATATTAGAAGATCCACTAGAGAGAAGAAGTTCAACACCAGATAATTATATTATATTTCTTCAGTAATATAAGTTCAATGTAGAGTGATAGAAGATGAACCCATCAGATTTCATATCAATCTATAGAAAGATTAACTCTCAAAAGTGAATAGATACCTCTTATAAGAAGATTAAATCCATAAATGACAATGACATATAAGATCTTCTCACTGCCACAAGTACTAAAATCTTTGGTTGCAAATAGATATTTATCACCGCCACAAGTACTAAAATCTTTGGTTGTAAATAGATATTTATCACTGAAAGGGAATTGAAAGGTAATGTAGAGAAGTACAAGATTCATTATAAAAGACTTTACATAGATAAAAAGTATTTACTATATAGAGACTTCCTGTCTGGTTTCTTTGAAAGACTCTTTTAGGATTATAATGTCACTGTTGGTGTATTTCAATTTTGATTTATACCAGATAGATATGAAGACAACGTTTCTCAATGGTAATATTGATGAGGCAATGTATATCGTGCAACCAGAAAACTTTGTGTCAAAAGACCCAAAACAATTAGGCTTTAAGAACTTAAAAAATCTATTTATTTACTTGTACAAACATCTTGATAATTGTATTTCAAATTTTGTCAAATGATCTTCTCGCTTGATTTTGAGATAATTTTTGTTAAGAACTCTATATACCATACGTTTTGCTGGAGTAAACATATCTTTCTGGCTTTACATATTAATGACATTTTACTTCCGAATAATGATATAGGCTTATTACACAAAATCAAGAGATTTGTATTTAAAAATTTTTAAATGAAATATTTTGGTAATGTCTCTTTTGTATTAGGTATATAGAAATGCTGAAAATCCTCTAAGTGCATTTTTTGGTTATCACAAAAGAGTTATATAGTAGATGTTTTCAAAAAGTATAACATGCAAAATTCCAAATCAAATATACACCAATAATTTAAGGGAGGCAAGTTTTGTATCAATTAGTGCCCTAATAATGATTTTGAGGAAAATAAAATACATAACATTTCTTATGCTTTAGCAATAGAAAGTTTAAGATACGTTTAAATTTGTATATGTTCAGATATTATGTACATAATAGGGATGTTGGGCAGATATTTAAATAATTCATGAGTAAGCTTTTGAAAAGTAGTTAATATGTCCTTAAAGTATTTAGAGAGAACAAAACACTATATGATGAAGTATTGGAGGTCATATCATTTTTGAGGTCATTAAGTATATTGATTCCAATTATGGGAAATGTCAAAATAGCATAAAACTATTTTGTATTGTCAGAATTGAGTTTGACAATAAGGCTATTGAAATGGGCCATTATTAGTGAATGGGCTAAGAATAAAATCACTTGTAGTGATGGATAGGTTGTAATAAAAGCTCTGCCCAATTGGAAGTAGTTGTGATTGTATAGTTGTGAATAGGGGTGATAAACGAGCGAGCTACTCGCGAGCTACTCGCGAGTATCTCTGTCAACTACTCACGAGCTACTCGAGTATGTGTATATTTTTTTATTTTTAATATTTATATTTATGTTTTAGTCCCTGTAGTTTAATAAATTATAATTTAATCTATTTATAATTATGTTTTAGTCCTTAATTTATAGTAAATTATAATTTGACCTCATTAAATTTTAAAAAATTACAAATACATCCTATAATTTTTATTAAAATAATAAAAATAATAAAATACTCGAGCTTGATTGGGATCGTTTGGAGTTCGAGCTCGATCAAGCTACTCGCGAGCTCGATCACTCTTAGTCGAGCTCGAGTTTGAACTCAATTAATGAAGCTCGATCGAGCTACTCGATTAGGTGTGTATTCGAGCTCAACTCAACTCGATTACACCCCTAGTTGTGAAGAATCAACATTTAGTTAGATATTTTTTGCGTAATAAATACGAGGAGTGAGGTCTGAATAGGCAGCGGTTATTTTGTAAAAGCAAATTCCAACTTCTCTCTAATAATTTTTTTTCTCTCTTACTGTTCTTATCTTTTTCTCTCTTACTGTTCTTATCTTCTTCCGTTATTCCTTGCTATAATTCTTAATTTCACAAGTAGATTGTGACAAATTGGTATCAGAGACACCGGTTCTAGTGGAATCTTGGAAAATTATGGTGGAAAGCACACGTTTTAAAGTCCTAGAAGATCAAGTGAAGAAACAGGATCTCAAGTTGCAAGAAATCAATGACGCATTTCAGAAAAAAATGGAGGAATTTCTGCAACAAGTGGGAGAGGATAAAGCCAAGGTGGACTTCGTGAATACTAAACTGGATACTTATATGTCCAATTTAGACACCAAGATCAACACATTGATGAGCTTTGTGGTGAAAGAAAAGCAAGCCACAGAAGATGAGATCAACAAGGTCGATCGTACTCCTCTACTTCCCACTTCCCTTTCTTATTTGAAGAATAAAGTAGAAGAGGATTCAGTCATGTGGGTTAAAGATTGAGGGAGTAAGCCGTTGGTGCCTCTTCATCCCAAGATATAGTTGCAAATGTTCAATGGGGAAAGCCCAAGAGATTAGCTCAGAAAATGTGATAAATTCTTTTCCATTTATCAGGTCCTAGACTCTCAGAAATTGGATATCATAGAGATGTACTGAGAGGATAAAGCAAACATATGGTTGTAGAGTACCAAGTTGGTTAGTGGAAAGATGTCTGCCTAGTATTTTGGTATTAAAAAAAATAAAACGTGGAGCACCAAAACATTTAAGTTCTTGTTCTTATGAGGAAGCTTTCTTATTCAATTCTTTGTTAGTATCAAATATAGTTAAATTCATATATTTACAATCTCTAGGTAAACCAAACTTTATATTTATAAAATTACTTTAGTGTTTGTGTAAAAGTAGAAGGTCAAATGAATAAAACTTACTCTGTTAAATTTTTTATTAGTTGATGATGAAAGAAAAAGTGTAAGACGATTATGTCAGCAAGGGAATATTACTATTACAAATTTCAGATGAGAGAAAATGATCAGTCTATATTGTTGCACATCTCTAAACTATTACAATAGTTTTTGTTGATATTTATGTCAAAATAAAAATCACAAGACTTAATTTTTATAGGAAAAATCATAATAAAGTGAGGTTTAAAATTTTGCAAGGGATTATAAATAGTATTTTGGTTGGAGATACGGAAGATTCTAAAATTTGTTTCAAAATTTTCTATCTGCATCATTTATAGAACGACCTAGAAACATGCGACAAAGATATTTAGATACAATGGCATTGGTACAAATATATGATAAGCCATACATTTTTCTTACTATAAACTGAATCCAAATTGGATAGAAATACAAGAGAACTTGTAGGGTAGAGAAAATGCTTCTGATTGTGTTGATTTGTTAGCCAAGTGTTTTTAGAACTAAGTTTGAAATGGTGAAAGTTGAATTACTTAGAAAGAAACATTTTGGAGAGGTTGATGCTTTTGCCTATTCAATTGAATTCTAGAATAGAGACATGCCTATGCTTATGTTTTGTTGATTTTGAAACGGACTTTAGGTCTTTGAATCCTAAAGCTTACGAACATATTATTTGTGCTGAATTACTTAATCCTGATGTTGAGTCGCATCTATACTGAATCGTTGTTAAGCATATGATACATGACCCTTGTGGGCATTTAAATAAATAAAAAACTTGTATAAGAAATGGTACTTGTAGAAATCATTATCCTAAAGATTTTCTCTCTCAAACTTTGCATGTTGATTATGATTATCCATATTATCGTAGAAGGAATGGTGACAAAAAATTCTGAGTTAGGAGACATGATTTGGACAATAGATGTGTGGTTATATATAATCCATATTTATTGGCTCTGTTTGATTATCATATGAATTTGTAGATTTGTTCAATAGTCAAGTTAAATATTTATATAAATATGTATACAAGGGGCATGATTTTGTAAGTTTTAATGTTGTAGAACCTTCTAATGCCCAACAAGTCGATGAAATTAAAGAGTTTTGGGATAAAAGGTGGATTGGTTTACCTAAAGTGATGTAGATAACTTTTGCCTTTAAATTAAATGAAATACATCTAACATTTTATTTACTTCAACTGCATTTGCAAGATGCACAATTGGTGAGTTTTCATAAAAGGGCAGACATTGTAGCTCTTATATGGTCAGGCCAGTTTTCTGAGACTACATTAACTAAATTTTTTCAAATGACCATTTCAAATGAGAGAGCAAAGAATTTGAAATATTTGTATATAGAATTTTCTCATTATTATTGTGTGAAATTCAAAAACTAAGATTTGGTCATAAAGAAAATGTGGTATTGTGATAGGTAGGTAGCTACTGTAAGTCTTATGGAAAGTGACCATTATTATCTTAGACATTTGTTATGCCATATAAGATGTCGAACTTCGCATACTGATTTGCTTATAATAAAATGTCATTAATTATCTTCTTTTTTTTCGGGAAACAACGCTAAAATTGGGATTTTTGCGGATTAATTGTTACATTGAAGAAACACTAGAGGAATATGCCAATTTTAAAATGTTGTGTGCTCTTAAAATTTTATTCTCTTTTATTAATATATTGTTCACTGAATAATCCCAATAAAATTTGAAAAAAATTTGAAGTTGAGATTTCTACCAATTATAAAAAGATGGAGAAATATGCTATATGTGGTATGTTTGAGGTCAGAAGCAAAATTTTGAATGATATTAATAAGGCCTTGCAGTAAATGGGTGAGATTTTGTATAATTAATGATTAGTTTCTTATCCTACTACAATAAATTTAAAAGAGCAGTTAACAAAAGATTTTAAAATGAAAAAAATTAGAGTTTTTGTTGAAGATTTATTGCTTTCATCTGAACTAATATGGATCAAAAGATTACTTATGATTTTATTATAAGAGCAGCAATTGCAAATTAAGGTGAATGTTTTTTTGTTGATGGTTTGAGGATACAAGAAAGACAATGTTGTATCATTCTATCTTGCTACTTTGCAATCGCAAGGATTTATAGCAATTACAATTGTTACGTGGGCATTGCAGCATCTATTTTATTCGGTGGTATAACCACACATTTTAAATTTAAACTCCCACTTGATTTTAGTGCATACAATGTTTGCCAAATAAGTAAACGGTCTACTACTACCTAACTGTTTAAAGAATCTAAGTTAATTTTAGAGCAAAAGGTAAAAATGGTCACTTAACGTTTTTCAAATCCGAGTTTTGGTCACTCAATTATTATTTTGGTGAAAATGGTGATTGAACTTTTTAAATGTATGTAACTTGGTCATTCCGTCAATTTGTTCCGATTAATCAGCCAAGTAGTCCGTCAAACCACAAATTTAAGGGATAAAATTGTCAATTTAACCCAACAAAACAAATTAGGTTTCTTTCTCCCTCATCTCTGTCTTTCCACCGCCTTCATTGTTGCCACCACGAAGAAACTCACGAAGATGCTATCCTTTTCTTCTGATTATAGTCTCCAAATCCACCTTCATCTTTCTAGAAGCTTTATTGATGAACTTCTGAAAACATTATTGATGAATTTCTTGAGACTAAATTGCTCTTCAAGGTCCCCAAACCCTGAAGATGTCCGCAACAAAACCAATTATTGCCTTCTTCCATGTGTAGATCTTTTTGAACTGTTGAATATTGTAACAAATCAGTAATATTTATTGATGTTAATTGTCGGGATTTGACCTGTGTGAAAATGATTAAAGATGTTTTGAAACAAACAAAAAAAAAGTACAGAGAGAATTAAATTCAAATTCCAAAATTCTCTTCAGATCCAAATCAGATCTGAAGCTAAAACAAAAATAGATCACAATTATTATAGAATGCTTAAAATTATAATAGGAAATATTAGAGTAAACTTCATTGCCTTAGCAGAGTTTATAACAGGATATGCACGAAGTCAATTTTTGGAAATATGGTTTAGGATTTGACTCAAAGTTTGCACATCCTACGATTTCTCTTTGGAGCTTTCATCATCTTGTATCTTCTTCTCCATCACTGCAGTAGAATTTACAGAAGCATTTGCAGCAATAATAAATCATTCAAGTCACAATCACCATAACAATGAGCACGATGAGAATAAGCAAAGTAATATAAAGCCATTGTGTATTTTTTTTGGCCTTGCTTCCCATGCAAAACTTTATCAAACCTTGAAGTGACGGTGGGTAAACTAGAATTTTGGTAGTCATGGTGGCAATAGTGGTGGTGGTGGGATGAAGGTTGCGATAGAAGCAACCTATCCAACGACGGAAGAGAGAGATGATAGATAAAAAAATCTAATTTTTTTTGTTGAGTTAAATTGACAATTTTATCTCTCAAATTTGTGGTTTGACGGACTTTTGGATGACTAAACGGAACAAATTGATGAATTGACCAAGTTACCTACATTTGAAAAGTTCAATGACCATTTTCACCAAAATAATAATAGGATGACCAAAATCTGGATTTGAAAAAAGTTGAATAACCATTTTTGCCTTTTGCTCTTAATTTTATGAGATGAACCTTCTACAAAAAGAAAAGAAGCTATTGAAGATTTTGAATTGATGCTCAGAGATATAATGGATATTGATAGACTATTTGGAGGAAATGTGGTAGTATTTAGTGGTTGTTTTAGACAAACATTATCAGTTATTTTTTGATCAACAAGATATATATTAGTTAAAAATAGTATTGTGAGTTCTGTGTTTTGGTCATCATTGCATAAATTTGTTTTAAAGCAAAACATGCTGCTTTATTAGATCCTCTCTTTTCTGAGTTTTTACTCAAGATTGGTGAACATAGAGAACTTATGGATCAAAATGAGAATATAACATTACCATCTCAAATTGTTCTATCTTACGAAGGGGAACAATCATTTCATAGGTTAATAATTGATACTTTAGACATAAATTTTTATTGATGGAACTTCTTAGAAGATAAATTGTTTGTTAGAAGATAAACTGATAGTCATTATTTCATTTGTGTTTCTAATAAAAGTTATTCTTTATCAAGTTGTTGGATTGTGTTTACACTAACTTGCAATTGTATTCATTGGATCCTTAAAAATTGATTGGTCGTTGGATTTTTTTCACCAAAAAATAATATAGTGAATGATATAAACAATACAATTATTCATAGATTCCTTGGTAAACTCCATGTGTATATAAGCACAGATAAAAGAGCAAACTGCCCAAAAAGTCACTTAACTTTTTAGGAATCCGCCTTTGAATCACTGAACTTTCAGAGTGGCCAAAAAAGTCACTAAATTCCTTAAACGCGTGACTTCTAATCATTCCTTCCAACTCATTTGTTAGTGAGGATGGAAATCAACCTTTTAAGGGATAAATTTGTCAGCACATGACAAAAGTGAAGGATAAAATCGTCAAAACTTGGATACATAAATCGAAATGGGTTTATTACTATTTTTTCTCCAACCTTCAAACCCTCAAATTAATCTAACCTTGAAAACTAAAATTAAACCGTCAACCAATTCACATCAATCACACTTTTTTTTACCACTACATTTTGATTCACAGATTTTTTTTAAGGAGCATTTCTAGAACATCATACTGATGCAAATGCCAAATTATAACTGCAGTCACTTGCAACCATTGTTGATCCAGTAGTTTCCATTTCATCTTCCAAAGGACTAGCTGATGGCATCCTTTGTTCAAAGGAATAGGCCTTCTTTGGGTTCTTAGAGGCAACAACAACCCAATAAGCAGTTGTTTGAGGCTTTGATGAATGCAATTATGGAGCAGATGAAGTGTCGCCATTAGTTGGCACAAAAGGGTATCTGCCATATGGATTCTACTGAAGAAATATTGAATCCACATATACAGATGGCAGCTGATTATCTTCTATAACTTGTGCGTTTGATTGGTATCTCAGGACTACTGTATCCACAATTCACATCAATCAAAATTTTCTTGATTTTAAAGTTTGTAATATCCCGTCACTACCACCCTGTCTTTTCCATAATTTTTTTCTTGATTTTAAATTTTTGGACAAGGCTAAATTGAATAAAGCTTTAAAATGCTTAGGATTCAATTCTTCCATAATGAAGAGCTTCTCATGGCTTCCAACAAGATGATGGGGATGATTTTATTTGCCGAGAAATTTTATGAGTGGATGGAAAAGGGAATCAACTCAAAAGAGAAAGAGAAAATGAAAATTAAGGGTTTGTTTAGTTAGCTGTTTTTCCCATTTTTTCATCTCTTTTCAAAATGGTGTGTTTGTTTTGCACCAATTCTCAAAACAAAAAATTTTAAATTTTACAAAACAAGATGTGAGGGTATTTTAGTATTTTTTAATTTTTTTTAAATTATAAAAAATAAAAAGTGGTTGTTGACCGACGGTGGTATCGGTTCAACGCCGGTCAATGTCGTTGACTGACAGCCGACCTCCACTGGTCGGCCGGATTCCGGTGACCTGGCTGGATTTTGGCAAGAATCTGGCCATTCGGCTGTCAGCGGCATTGACTGGCAGCGGTCCGGCGTTAACCGCCGCCGGTCAACAACAAGGAATGAATAAAAAACAAAAAGAAATTCAAACTTTATTTTATACCATAACTGTTTTACACAAAAATCAATAAAAACAAACTTTATCTATCCAAACACTCAATTTTTAATCCAAAATATACATTTCTTATCAAGTAACCCGATACCTCGTTTTCTTAATTTTCAAAACAAAATACCTATCAAAACAGAGCCTAAGGTATTCGGACAATTTATCCTCAAAAAATTTGATTCCATTAGTACAAATGGAGGAATTAGACAGAATGCTTTGAAAATATACGCTTAAAGAGTTCAGTGACTTTTTTTGGCTATTTTAAAATTTTAATGACTAAAAGACCGATTCGTAAAAAGTTTAGTGACCTTTTGGGCAGTTTGCTCTAGATAAAACTATTGATGAAAAACACCAAAGTGATTTTGAAAACTTTCTCAATTCTTTGAATTCACGTAGTCTTCCAACTTATAAATTGTTACTAAAAATTAATTGTTCTATAATGCTCTTGAAAAATTTAAATCTTGTTGAGAGTTTATGTAGTGGTAAAAGATTAATTTTTCGAGAGTTAGGTAACCATAAATTTTTTGTTAAAATTGCCATAGGTGAATGTCAACAGAAAAGTTTTTCTGCCAAAAATACCTTTGAAAATTAGTGACAATACAAAAAATGGTATTGTATTTAAACGAATACAATTCCCGGTTAGGTTATATTTTTCAATGACAATAAATAAAGTGCAGGGTCAAACTCTTGAGTTGGCGTATATTTACGAGAACCAATTTTTTTCTCTTAGTCAACTATACATTGCTCTTTCAAGAGTTAAAAGCTCAGAGGTAGTAAAAGTGTTTATTTTACTGCCTACTATTGAAGAAAAGAAGCATGATTATTGTAAGAGAAATATAATATTTCAACTAGTACTTGAAATGTCCAAATAATTCTTTATACTTACAATCTTATTTGAGGTTTTATCTTGCTTTATCTATGTTTCTGTGTATTTTTTAATATTAAACTTTTCTACTTTCTAAATGTATAAGATGATTTAGTTTTTTACTTTTAGAAGTAGAAAAAACACAAAATAAAATGAAAAACGATAAAATTGTTGGTCTCGATAATATTCCAATTAAGGCATGAAAGTATTTTGAAAAAATTAGAATTACATAGCTTACAAATCTATATAATGTAATTATGAAAATTAAAAACATGCCTAACCAATAAAGAAAAAGTATTATGATACCTTTATAAAAGAATAAAGGAGACATAGAAAATTGTGCAAATTATTAGGATATTAAATTAATGAATCATACTTTGAAATTATTAGAGAGAATAATAGAAATAAGGTTCAGAAACAAGACTAAAATACTAGATGATCAATTCAGTTTTATATCAAGAAGATCTACAATGGAAACTATATATTTAATTAGAAGATTATTTGAGAACTATAATGAGAGAAAACAAAATTTACACATTCATTGATCTCGAAAAGGGATATAATAGAGTCAATAGAGATGTAATATAGATGGTATTAGAAAAAAGAGATGTAAGACTAGTGTATGTAGGAGTTATACAAGACATGTATAAAGATATAACAACTTGTGTAATGACTCCAGTAGGCACATTCGATGATTTTTCGAATACTATAGATTTGCATCATGGATCCACTTTAAGCCTGTACCTTTTTGCTTTAGTAATTGACGAAATAACGAAGAATTTAAAAAAAGTCATTCCTGAACGTATGTTGTTTGCCGATGATATAGATTAAATTGATGAGACAAGAAAGAGACTATTTGCTAAGTTAGAAGTTTGGAGAGAAGCACTAGAATCGAAAGGTTTTACCATAAGTAGAGGTAAAATCGAATATATGGATTGTCACTTTAGTAATAATAGAAGTAACAATAAGATAAATGTAAAAATTAGTGGGCACGAATAAAAGGAATCTAAAAGTTTTAAATATTTAGAATCTATCATTGAAAGAAAATGAGAGAATTGATAAAAATCTTACTCATAGGATCAAGCAAGAGGGAACAAATGGGGAAGTGTGTCCTCTGTACTTTGTGATCATAAAGTACTGCTTAAATTGAAGAGAAAATTTTATAAAATAGCTATAAGACTAGCAATGTTTTATAGATCAGAATGTTGAGTGACTAAATATAATCATGAACAAAAAATGTAAGTAGCAGAATGAGAGCATTAAGATTGATAGTGGACATATTAGATTGGATAGAATATCTAAATAATATATTAGAAAAAAAGTAGAGATAACTCCAATAGATAAGAAGATACGAGAACACGTTTATAATGGTGTGGATATGTACATAGAAGACTTCTTGATACACCAATGCGATTAGTAAAAAATAGAGAAAAACTAACTCAAATTAAAAGGGGAAAGGGGAGACTTAAAAACAATTGGAAAAAAACTATAAAAAAGATATGATATACGTAAATAAAAATAAAAATATGTATAATGATAGAATATGATGGCAAATATGATGGATATAGTTGACCCCATATAGTGAGATAAAGGCTTAGTTGTTATAGTATAGGATGATTTGATTTTCTAGTTTTTTTGGTCAAAACAAATGGTTGATGCTATTTGTTCTTTTATTATTGTATAAATTGTAGGGTGACAGATGAAACTCCAATTGATTAGCTGACAATTGAAATGTAGCCTTGAAACGTTGTAATTACCGTCGAAGAAAATTTGCAGTCAATGCAATCAACTAAGAGCCCAACTAAATTTCATAAATTTATCTTTGGAGATGTTGGAATTGTGAAAAAGAAATTTTTATCACTTTTCACTCTTTCCACTGGAATTTTAATAAATTATTGTATATAATTTTTTTTAAATAATGTTAATGTGAATTATAAATGTTAATGTGTTATGGTGCTTATTTTGTTGTAGAAAACTAAAGTTGAAGGGATTATTTTTAATCATGATATTGATCGGATGGGTTCAAAACATCAACTATATAATAAATATCTTGTCAGTAATGCTTATATCAAACCAATGATTGAAAAATTTACTCATAAGAGTATAAAAATGCAATGGGTCATAAGTTCAAGGATTGTGATTCAAGAAATTGGACAACAGCAAAATATCCTTCGTTTGGATCAGTGGCTGATCTAGAATTCTGACCTTAGGGGGGGACAAAAATAAAATGTCTCGTATATGAAAATAACAATTTTAAAATATTTAAACCACAATAAATTCTCAATTTAAAATAAAATCAAAAATCAAATACATATAAGATGAACTTTATAATTTATCAAATGTAGGCATTCGAAATTGCGTCTGTCAGTCTTTCATAATATCAAAACATCTATAATAGAATATGTATCAATACTTCTAGCAATGCCTTTTTTTTTATATAAGTAATCAATGAATTTGAAAGAAATTCATTTCCCATCTTATTTTCCAATGGTGTTTTAATAAGTTTCATTGAAGAGAAAGCACACTCTATTGTTGCAGTAGATATAGAAAGACTAAGTAAAAAATGGATCAATCTATCAATAAAAGGATAAACCATTAACTTTTTTATTTTCTTCAATACTCGGCATAATTCTAAAATTGTAGACAACTTTTGCAACTCTTCATTTTGGTCCTCTTCAAATTTAAAAAGTTCCAACTGAAGTTTCAAATACAACATTCTCGTTCCAAAAAATCCACACGATAATACATATATGCAAGTTTACAAATATCTTCAACCTTAAACATTGAAAAGTCATCCATAGGATTCAAAGCACACCTAAGCATAAACAATTCTTTTTTTTAAAAATTTATTTGTAATTTATTGCAATTGAATATCAATAACAACATAAAAAATATCCACTCGATAGTGATGTTCAAGAGTAACTGGATTCTTTTTTCTCCTATAATGATTGTTACTTGATTTTATTGAAGTCATATCAAGAATGTCAACTTGATGTACGTCACAAAATATCTTCACCTTATTTAACAAAGAACCTCATTCATCGTCACTTGGTAGTTGAACTTTTTTTTTGCTGACACCAAATGCATAACATTAACAATGTCCTAGCATTGGCATTGTCATATTTCATAGAGAATATTTGATATCTCAAATATATCTTTCAAAAAATGCAAAATAAATATAAATTCAAATAATGTAATAACATCAAAAGAACCATTAGGTTCACCCCAATGAGTAGAAGAACCCTCATCGACAATAATGTCCTCCAAGACTAAACAAGTTGGACGAAATACTCTATCAAGCTAGAAAGTGCATCATGAGAGCCCCATCTAGTATCACCTTATCTTTTCATTTCGAACTTGATTTCTTCCTTTTTCCTGTCTCAACTTTAGTAGAAGAAACCAAAATTTCAAGTTCAACAATTTGAGTACTTGTTAATTGATCATTGCATTTGGCTGACGTAGTTACCAACATAATAATAAGCTTTAAATATATAAAAAATGGAGCAACTGAAAGAATTGCATTTTATGTCTCCACTAAAATTAACTGTAAACGATGAGCTAAATAATGAACAAAATATGCAAATGGACAATTCTTTGAAATTAAAGCTTGCACCCCATTGAATTCTCCACGCATATTACTTGCATCATTATAACCTTGACCTCAAATGTTTGTATGCTAAGATTATGTCGAGAAAGGACATCACAAATTTGTTACTTCAATGTCAAAGAAGAAGTATCAAATATATGGACTATATCAAAAAAACGCTCTTAGATAAATTCCTTATTATCAACAAACATCAAAACAATAGTCATCTACTTCTTATATGATTCATCTTGAAATTCATATACAACGATACAGAATTTTGACTTGCTAATATCGTCTCAAACTTTATTTTGTATTTTTTGAGTAAAAATAGGCAATATTTCTTTTTGTTTGGAATGTGAAATATAACATCTATTTTTAGGAGAATTTTCCAAAATATCAAAAACGACTTGTTTATTCTAGGATTCTAAAAGTTGTAGTAGCCGAAGCAAGTTTCCACTATTCTCTGAATTAAGACTTTCATCGTGACCCCTAAACAAAATAGCCAAAAATGTAATAAATTTTATTGCATCAGTTGAGCATTTTTATTGCAATCGATTTTCATAACATTTTTAGTTGTTTGTTTTTCAATAATCTTTTCAATGTGTTTGAGTGAATTTATAAGATCTCAACAACCTTTAAATGCTTTACTGTGAGAATAACTATGATTGTTTTTTGCCTTATGACCTAGGAGTGGACAATATTTTCCCTCATTCACTTTTTCCAATATCAAATCCATCAATTGTAAAAATATTTTGTCCAACATGATTAGATGGCTTATTATAAAAAAAAAACATGGAAGACAATAAGAAGCATTTGTAGTTAGATAAAATTCTAACCAAAATTTTACCATGAAAGGAGAAATCAGTTACCTTTTTTTATTGATAAAATCAGGAGTATTCGGTGGAACAGGTTGATATAGTCCAACGATGATATAAACTCGTCAAATCTGATCTTGTTATTCATTAGAATAACTCTAAATTTGTACTCTCTTTCCACAATCACGCTCCAAAAGAGATGCATTAAATATTATACATAATACGTATAAATATGATACACCGAATTGTAATACATTTGTGAGTGGGAGTGCCTCATTAAACCCTTCACATATATACAACTGTCGAACACGAGTTTTTGAGTTAAAATATTATAGTTTAGAAAAGTGTTTGAAGTACTAGGACATATATAGTTCTTTTAAGAAATATTTTTGGTAAAAAAAAAGAAATTTATGAGTCATCTAACAAAAATAGTCGCTAGTTGCCCTTCTGTCAAATTTAATCATTACCTTTTATATTTTTCATTAAATTCTTCTTTATTTTAGGGCAAAATTAAGTCTACAAAATAAGGGCAATTGATTATTTAATTATAGATTAGTGGGCGATAATCTAACAAAATTTTGTCAACAAAAATTTGCACTTAAAATTAAGTCTCAATTTACATCAATATTTTAAAACTTAAATTCAATCATAATTTTGTCAAAATTTTTAACGTTTTCAAATCATATTAATCCATTAAAAATTTGCCAAGTGTAAATGTTCATTTATCAAATAAATTTAATGGTAAATTACAAAAATTCCCTTCTGATTTGAAAAAAAATTTAAGTTAGCAAATCATAGTTTAAAAAAAAACAAATTTCATTCCCATGATTAATGTTTATTTTGAAGAAAGACAAAAAAAATTAAATAAAAAGTTATAATACAATTTACTTCAAATTTAAATAAAAAGCTATAACTACTATATTTGACCATATAAATCTAGAGTTTTTTTTTATAAAACAAATTACCCTAAATTTATTTAATTCATTTATGAATCAATTAATTTTGATCTTCAATTATTTACATCTCATCTCCTACCCTTTCTCTCCAGAACTCCTCACAAGCATTGTTTCTTCCCTAATCGAGTTCTCTTTTCATCCCTAAACAACATTTCTTTCAAACTCCATTCTCTCAAGCTTTTGGTTGAAGCTTTGTTCTCCAAATTTTGATTAAAATGGAGGAAATAACGACTGCATTGAACGCCCATATCGACAAAATGGCAGATCTACTGGAGAAATTCAGCGCTGAACTACGCGCTGGTTTTACACCTGCTTATAGCAACTTTATGGGCTTCTTTCATGCTATTGATTGGAAGGTAACTTGATATCCAACAACCCTTTTTCCCATTCCAAGCAAAGAATTACTCTTTAGAATGAAATCCCTTTTTTCTCTCCCTCTATTTTGTTTTGTGTTTGAGAAATGAATATGTTAATGCAAACGCGAGTTGGCTGACAGGTTAAAGTCGTATCAGCTCAATTTTACCCCTAAACACTAATGCAAACACTAATGTAGTAGCGTAAGTATGGATCGTATCCACAGGGAAGGGTAGGTATTCTTTGAATTCAATATTCGCTCACAGAATGTCACGAAATAACTAAAACAAGACACTAACTAGTAAAGGATCAAATGCAACAAATAAAATGTAGAAAACAGGAAGAGAGTGGATGCTCTAGAGTATTTCCACCAGTTGAATGCACATTAGACCATGATTACAATGCTCTTGACACACAAGTAAAACAATGAGGAGATCTCTATTGCCTAGGAGGATAGCTAACACTTAGCATGACGACCACAGTGTTTTCTATACTCCTTAACATTCCACTTTTCCCATGGCGATGCCTAAGTAGAATGGATTCAACCCGCAATGCCTCAACTCTCCAAGGTTAGCAAGTCTAACATGCAATTCCTAGGAACTCCCATGGCGAGGCCCGACCTAGGTATGAATGCCTTCGTTGCTATCTCAGAGAGTTTCTTTAACACTTTTTCCTAAAGTTTCATTCCATTGAAGTTTCCCATGGCGAGGCCTAAATCTCAGTAATGAATTTATCGGCTAAGACAAGTGTAAAGACGGAAATCACTTTCAAGTTCTCATCTCACACAATTCTCACAGATATTGGTAAAATCTCACTTCAACTCAGCATGGCGACCACAATCAAAGTTCAATTCATTCAATAAAAGTATGAATTCATGAAACTCAACAAGATTTAATCATTAAAATCACATATGATTTCATCCTTAAGAAATTATGTCAATTGCATAGCATTGCATAGTCAAATTATACATTTAACCGGTTGAAACTCTAGAACATGAGAGATCTAGCCATAGAACTTCATTACCAATTCACGATCAACAATTTGGAACTTGAAACAATTCATTTTCAATAAATGGAAAGAGTTTACCAATGAATTCTTCCAAGAGCTTCCTTAATTGATAAGAGAATTACAATGATCGGAGCAAATCTTTTATCGGAATAGAAAATGGAGCTCAAAAGCTAGAGAGAGAAACTAGAGAGAGAAAGTAGATCTTCAAATGAATTCCCGCTCTCCAGCTCTCAAAAGTTTGTTACAAAAATCTAAAATCTAACTAATGGATGAAAAAAATAGTCTCCGGGATCTAAAGTCCCCCTTCCATATTAGCTACACCGCCTATATATAGAGTAGTAGAAATGTAGCTAATACGCTAACTAAAAATATCTAAAGATATTACAAAAGTGTCCTTGAAAGGAAGAACCAAAATCAGCCCAAAAATGTGAAAATTCGAAGTTGGAAAACTTTTCCCAGCAATCCAGTGCCTTCAGCATCAAATTCCAGCGCCTTTATCATCCTTGCCGTTCTTCCTCGCGCCTTCAGGCTTAGCTTCGCGCGCCTTCACTGCTCAGAGCTCCAGGTGAAGAAATCAGAGTCACTTCACGCCTTCAAGCCATTCAAAATCACGCCTCCAGCAACTCCGCGAACATTCACTCAGTCTAGCCTTCATGAGATCACGCCTTCCTGCCCCGTAGCTTCACGCCTTCATCCGCCCTGAAAATCAGAACTTCAGAAGTTAAACACTTAGCCATTTTTCTGGAAACTCAAGCACAAAACACTTCATGGCAGCAACTTCCAGCCAAAATTCGACCATGATGCACTGTGAATTAAAAGAATCCTAAAACACAAAAGTTGTAACCCTTTGTCTTATCTTTCCATAGCCATTAGAATCACCTAATTTGGAGCTAAAACGAGAGAGTTACAACCCAACTACTGAAGCTGAAAACCCATGAAGCAACTCTTCCAACACTTTGCCATTTTTTCAGCACCCATCAAGCAATTAGCCTACGACATGTCGTGGGAAATTTTTCTTCTCCTCAAGAATGGCTTACGACATGTCGTAAGCCATCTTTTCTTCTTCCAAATTCGGCCTACGACATGTCGTAGGCCATTTTCCCTTCTTTACTTGCTGAATGTGGCGAGTTGTGCTCAAGTGGTGTGGCAAGGTGACGTGCCAAGTGAATTGTGCAAGTGATTGTGCCAAGGTGAACGAGTGGTGTGCCAAGGTGCCAATGTTGTGCCAAAAGTGTGCAAATGATTTGTGCCAAGGTGAACGAGTGAATGCTTGGCAAGGTGTTGTTTGGCAAGGTGTGGCAAAGTGCTTGCCGTGATGTGCCAAAGTGTGCACTTGAGCTCTGCATTGTGGTGCAAGTGTGTACAAGTGTTACGCATACATGTGAGTAACAAGTAGGCACCAAGTGTGACATCAAGCTGTGTAAAATCAACAACCATCGAGTGCAACAACTTCAGCTCAAAGATGCAAGGAAAACACAAGCAAAGATACTTGGAACCTTTTACCTCTCAAATTCTGAAAACTTACAAAACGTCTCTTTCCAACTACGATTTGGCCCTGATTCACTGCGAACTGGGCAACACCTAAAACACGAAACTTGTAGCCCCAAGTCTTATCTTTCCACAGCCATCATCCAAATCGGAGTTAATATGAGAGAGTTATGACCGAAATACTGAGGCGTGGCAAAACTGGATTTTAAGATTACGACATGTCGTGGAGCAAACTTCCATTCCTCTTAAATAGCCTACGACATGTCGTGGAGCAAATTTTCCTCTTCAAAAATGGCCTACGACATGTCGTAGGCCATTTTGCGTCCTTCCGAGATTGGCCTACGACATGTCGTAGGCCAAACTTTTGTTCTCAAAGTTTGTCCACGACATGTCGTGGGCAAATTTCTTGCTTCAGCAAAACTTCCTTCTTCTATGCAGAATTCGTGTGTCTTCGGTTCTGAATCAGACTTTGTGGTAAACATCAAAGTTTTAGATCTTTCTCTTGGCTTTCCATTGGTTCAAGAATCAGCATCATTGGAGGTCTGTAGCTCAAGATATCTCCATTCTACCAAAATGTGGCAATATGAAATCAAAGATGAAAACCTGGAGTAGCAATTGCAAAGTTGCCCCCGTTTCTCATACTTGCACACAGAATTAGAAGAATGTTAAAACATAAATACACTCAAAGAGCTTTCCAGAACATCCAAGATCTCCTAATTTGGATAAGTATTGAAAGAGTTATACCCAAAATAAGTTGCACCAACATTCTGCCCAAACCCTAATTTGGCCAAATAAGCTCATTTCAGTTTTTTTTAAATTCCCACTCACCATTCTCATTGTTTCAAACTCTAAACCTTGTCATTTGACACCAAGCATATATTTTCCTCATTTTAACAACATTTTTTGTCTTTTTTCACCATTTAAACATTATGAGTTGCAAACCACATAAACACACAATATAGCACATTGCACCACACATTTGCGTGAAAATCAAGGCAAAAGCCAAGTGAAATAATACATTTAAGTTGGTATAAAACCAACTTATCAAATTCCCCCACACTTGAACCTTTGCTTGTCCTCAAGCAAAGACACAAAACGAAACCATTTAACTCAATCACAAAACCATGCCACACACACACCATGCTTTGAACTCTTGATAGAAACAACTTTCCTTTCCATTTCAACTTAATTCACACTAACTTGCTTCTAAGCAAATTGTACACTCAAAACTCATTTTCATCACCCGTATCTAACACATTGTTCATCCATCCACAATGGCCACATCCTAGTTCATCAAAACATTTTTCCACACAAGAATTCATTCCAAGGTTCCTGGCACCCAACTTTTAGATTTCAGCACAAATTATCAACTAAGGCACAACGAATAAAGACCAACATGCCACGCGTGCAAGTGTGTGCTGAGGAACATGCACTTTATCTATTCCCTTGCTATACACCATCTAGTTGTCCCACTCATTCAATACAAGCCTATCTCCTTAGCCACACTCATGAACATGCAGTCACAAGATCCATGGTATCCTATGCGCACACAGCTCTATGGGACATTGCCCTTATTAAGCACATTAGTGCATTTGTGATACTCATTGGTACCATTTGCCTGGGTATTTTGGCTGTTTTTTCCCTTTAATCATTTGCCAGGTTCTTGTGGCTTTTTCCTTCCCAGATGCCAAAAGGCTTTTACTTCCATGTCTTCTCTTATGCATGCACATGTTCATAAGAGTTTCAAGTTGATTAGCATGCACGAACTCTGGAAACATCCAGACAAATGCATAGCAAGAAGAGTAAGCTTCCATACACATACCTCCTGTGTCATTTAGTTTTGCATGGCATATCTATCTTACCTTAACATCAGGCTTTAGCCAGCAAAATGTACCAATTTCCTCAAACTTAGGACCAGAAACAAAAAATTTTCACATGCAAACTCAAAAAGAGTAAAGTTGATGAACTTGAATTAAGCCATAGTGAACTAAGAACAAAGTTTCAAATACATGTGTGATATTAACTTTATAGTCCGCACACTCGAACTTTTGTCACCCTCCTCAACACACACCAACACTAACACCATATTCCATTGACACACAACACAACTCGTGCTCACCAAAGCCATCACTTATTCACAAAGTTCAAAAATTTCACCAAAAACATTCAAAATGAAAATTTGCACAAAATTTACACAAAAAATGAAAAACACAACATATACCAAGTATAATATGCACAAACTCAAAATAACACAGCAAAACTTAAAAGTAACATACTTTGCATCACATAGCATAAAAGAAATTTCCATAACAAAAAGTAAGCATATCAGGTCCAAAAGACACAAATCATAGCAAACATTCCCTCCCCCACACTTAAAACTTACATTGTCCTCAATGTAAAGTAAAGATAGGTTTAGGAACCCCCTGGTATTGATATATCATGAAATCCAATGCTTGCTTGGTATAGTGTCCTTGTTTGAAGTTCTTTATTGCCTGCACATGGTGAAACAAAGCTTATTACAAATTGCTCACCCAAGTACACTACATGTTGGTGGCAAAGTAGACATGATATGGAAGCATGCAAGCAAAGTGTCTCACCATGATTAAGAACCACGGTGGTGTAAAATTTTACAACTAAGAACACTAGATGGCACATGCACAATCATGCTTGAAAAGTAAGACAAAAGGATTATGTGCATTGCGGGAGTGGTTCATGACTCCTCTCCCCCACACTTAGCCTCATATGTGCATGGCTTAATTCCCTTGCAACTTCCTTCATGTTCATGCCTCTATAACATGAGTGGCCTTGGTGAGTATAAGCAGAAATGCAAAACAACATAACAATTAATTGAACCAAAAACTGAAGTAAAGGTAAAATGAAAGAAGTAGTTTTGGGTTTTGTAGTCTCCAGCTAGACTTTATTTATGTAACTTCCTTCTTCAAGAATCGGAATAACCCTCTCTGTACCAGAAAAATAATATTTCATAAGAACTCATTTTCCTCCTGTAGGGCACTTGAAGAATATGTCCAATGAAGTGCTTAAGCACATGCACATGGGGAGCAATCTCTACAAATTTAACTTCGAACCACTGAGGCTCCCCCATTGTAGGCATCTCTTTTACTTCTTCTACCATTGGAATCACATCATCTACCTCTTCCACCACACTAACCATTTCAATCCTGCAAGGCTCAACCAAGGGTTCTACATCTATGGTCTCAACAAAACCATTAGTAAGTTCAAAACCACCAGTAATATCAAAAATAGATTCATCAACAAAACAATTCTCCACAATGTTGGCAATCTCATTAAAAATTGGCACATCTTCATCATATAGACTAACATGGGGAATTTCTTGAGTCTTTTCTTTCTCAACAACACAACAAGCATTATCATCAATTAACAAGAGTATCTCACTTTGCATTTCTTGTGAATCACCATTTAGACACTTAGATTCATTGATCATTTCAAAAATTGGTGCCTCAACAAGAGCTTCAAACAATGTGTTAACACTCTCATTAACAAATGCAAAATTATCTTCCTTTATGAAATCACATTGATCCTTAAGAAATGACTCTGTACAATTCATAAAACTAATAAGAGGAGAAACAACTAAAGAAAGGCAATCAACATCATATGACTCATTGAATTCCATGAAATTAATGAAAGATTCCTCTTTAGACACACTTTCCAGCTTAGTAACATGGCAACTTAGATCACTAGAATCATCACTATCAGGATCACTAAAGAAGTCATCATCCTCAACATCAAAGTTCACATATTCATGCACAAAAGAATCAGCAACATAGCATCCATGTACATCATCCCCAAAACATGTAGACTCCTCCTCCCTTAGACACTTTAAGCCACAATCAACATTAGCATACATATCAAAATGATTGTCATCAGGAGGTGGTACGCTAGAAATGAGAGGTGTACCTTGTGAGTGGTATTGTGCATCTAAAGTTGGTGTCTCAATTTGTTCCCATAGGTTGCTTATTAAAGCGTTGATTCGATCAAACCTTTCTTGTGGCCCTTGAAGGTCTTCTTCCAGTTGAGCGAACCTTGTTTCATTTTTATCAATTCTCTCCAAAACTTGAGACAACATGTTTTCCATTTTGTCCTCTTCTCTGAGATAACACTCTTTGCTTTGTTGTTGGTTGTGCCATTGCTCTCCTTTTTGTAGACCTCTATCAAGGTTTTCCATAAGTTGAGAAAACATGTCCTCCACAGGAAGCTCTTGTGTCCCAATGTGGTGTGAGTTGTTGCTTTGTGCTTGATTTTGCCATTGCCTTTCAAATGGTGGTGGAGAGAAGTCCTCGTACTGTCTAGACATTCTTGGGTACTTGTGCAATACTCAATTACAGTGAACTTCAATATCCTGCACTTGACACAAATACACCAAAGCAGACAACAAAACACGAAAACTACAAAATGCAACAAAAGTTACCGAAATGAAAAATAACAAGACTACTAAACTACACAAGAAAAGAAAACAGAGCAAATCAAAATTCTAGAAACCGTGCCTTCCCCGGCAACGGCGCCAAAAATTGACAGCTTAAAGTCGTATCAGCTCAATTTTACCCCTAAACACTAATGCAAACACTAATGTAGTAGCGTAAGTAGGGATCGTATCCACAGGGAAGGGTATGTATTCTTTGAATTCAATATTCTCTCACAGAATGTCACGAAAGAACTAAAACTAGACACTAACTAGTAAAGGATCAAATGCAACAAATAAAATGTAGAAAACAGGAAGAGAGTGGATGCTCTAGAGTATTTCCACCAGTTGAATGCACATTTGACCATGATTGCAATGCTCTTGACACACAAGTAAAACAATGAGGAGATCTCTATTGCCTAGGAGGATAGCTAACACTTAGCATGACGACCACAGTGTTTTCTATACTCCTTAACATTCCACTTTTCCCATGGCGAGGCCTAAGTAGAATGGATTCAACCCGCAATGCCTCAACTCTCCAAGGTTAGCAAGTCTAACATGTAATTCCTAGGAACTCCCATGGCGAGGCCCGACCTAGGTATGAATGCCTTCGTTGCTATCTCAGAGAGTTTCTTTAACACTTTTTCCTAAAGTTTTATTCCATTGAAGTTTCCCATGGCGAGGCCTAAATCTCAGTAATGAATTTATCGGCTAAGACAAGTGTAAAGACGGAAATCACTTTCAAGTTCTCATCTCACACAATTCTCATAGATATTGGTAAAATCTCACTTCAACTCAGCATGGCGACCACAATCAAAGTTCAATTCATTCAATAAAAGTATGAATTCATGAAACTCAACAAGATTTAATCATTAAAATCACATATGATTTCATCCTTAAGAAATTATGTCAATTGCATAGCATTGCATAGTCTAATTATACATTTAACCGGTTGAAAATCTAGAACATGAGAGATCTAGCTATAGAACTTCATTACCAATTCACGATCAACAATTTGGAACTTGAAACAATTCATTTTCAATAAATGGAAAGAGTTTACCAATAAATTCTTCCAAGAGCTTCCTTAATTGATAAGAGAATTACAATGATCGGAGCAAATCTTTTATCGGAATAGAAAATGGAGCTCAAAAGCTAGAGAGAGAAACTAGAGAGACAAAGTAGATCTTCAAATGAATTCCCGCTCTCCAGCTCTCAAAAGTTTGTTACAAAAATCTAAAATCTAACTAATGGATGAAAAAAATAGTCTCCGGGATCTAAAGTCCCCCTTCCATATTAGCTACACCTCCTATATATAGAGTAGTAGAAATGTAGCTAATACGCTAACTAAAAATATCTAAAGATATTACAAAAGTGTCCTTGAAAGAAAGAACCAAAATCAGCCCAAAAATGTGAAAATTCGAAGTTGGAAAACTTTTCCCAGCAATCCAGTGCCTTCAGCATCAAGTTCCAGCGCCTTTATCATCCTTGCCGTTCTTCCTCGCGCCTTCAGGCTTAGCTTCGCACGCCTTCACTACTCAGAGCTCCAGGTGAAGAAATCAGAGTCACTTCACGCCTTCAAGCCATTCAAAATCACGCCTCCAGCAACTCCGCGAACATTCACGCAGTCTAGCCTTCATGAGATCACGCCTTCCTGCCCTGTAGCTTCACGCCTTCATCCGCCCTGAAAATCAGAACTTCAGAAGTTAAACACTTAGCCATTTTTCTGGAAACTCAAGCACAAAACACTTCATGGCAGCAACTTCCAGCCAAAATTCGACCATGATGCACTGTGAATTAAAAGAATCTTAAAACACGAAAGTTGTAACCCTTTGTCTTATCTTTCCATAGCCATTTGAATCACCTAATTTGGAGATAAAACGAGAGAGTTACAACCCAACTACTGAAGCTGAAAACCCATGAAGCAACTCTTCCAACACTTTGCCATTTTTTCAGCACCCATCAAGCAATTAGCCTACGACATGTCGTGGGAAATTTTTCTTCTCCTCAAGAATGGCTTACGACATGTCGTAAGCCATCTTTTCTTCTTTCAAATTCGGCCTACGACATGTTGTAGGCCATTTTCTCTTCTTTACTTGCTGAATGTGACGAGTTGTGCTCAAGTGGTGTGGCAAGGTGACGTGCCAAGTGAATTGTGCAAGTGATTGTGCCAAGGTGAACGAGTGGTGTGCCAAGGTGCCAATGTTGTGCCAAAAATGTGCAAATGATTTGTGCCAAGGTGAACGAGTGAATGCTTGGCAAGGTGTTGCTTGGCAAGGTGTGGCAAAGTGCTTGCCGTGATGTGCCAAAGTGTGCACTTGAGCTCTACATTGTGGTGCAAGTGTGTACAAGTGTTACGCATACATGTGAGTAACAAGTAGGCACCAAGTGTGACATCAAGCTGTGTAAAATCAACAACCATCGAGTGCAACAACTTCAGCTCAAAGATTCAAGGAAAACAAAAGCAAAGATACTTGGAACCTTTTACCTCTCAAATTCTGAATACTTACAAAACGTCTCCTTCCAACTAAGATTTGGCCCTGATGCACTGCGAACTGGGCAAAACCTAAATCACGAAAATTGTAGCCCCAAGTCTTAGCTTTCCACAGCCTTTTGAATCATCAAAAAATCGGAGTTAATATGAGAGAGTTATGACCGAAACACTGAGGCGTGGCAAAACTGGATTTTAAGCCTACGACATGTCGTGGAGCAAACTTCCATTCCTCTTAATTAGCCTACGACATGTCGTGGAGCAAATTTTCCTCTTCAAGAATGGCCTACGACATGTCGTAGGCCATTTTGCGTCCTTCCAAGATTGGCCTACGACATGTCGTAGGCCAAACTTTTGTTTTCAAAGTTTGTCCACGACATGTCGTGGGCAAATTTCTTGCTTCAGCAAAACGTCCTTCTTCTATGCAGAATTCGTGTGTCTTCGGTTCTGAATCAGACTTTGTGGTAAACATCAAAGTTTTAGATCTTTCTCTTGGCTTTCCATTGGTTCAAGAAGCAGCATCATTGGAGGTCTGTAGCTCAAGATATGTTCATTCTACCAAAATGTGGCAATATGAAATCAACGATGAAAACCTGGAGTAGCAATTGCAAAGTTGCCCCCGTTTCTCATACTTGCACACAGAATTAGAAGAATGTTAAAACATACGAAATACAGTACCCTCAAAGAGCTTTCCCGCACATCCAAGATCTCCTAATTTGGATAAGTATTGAAAGAGTTATACCCAAAACAAGCTGCACCAACATTCTGCCCAAACCCTAATTTGGCCAAATAAGCTCATTTCAGTTTTTCTTAAATTCCCACTCACCATTCTCATTGTTTCAAACTCTAAACATTGTCATTTGACACCAAGCATATATTTTCCTCATTTTAACAACATTTTTGGTCTTTTTTCACTATTTAAACACTATGAGTTGCAAACCACATAAACACACAATATAGCACATTGCACCACACATTTGCATGAAAATCAAGGCAAAAGCCAAGTGAAATAATACATTTAAATTGGTATAAAACCAACTTATCATTGGCATTTATTTTAATTGGCATTGATTTCTTGGCAAATATAAGGAAAGCTTTTATTGAAGGCAAAATCAAATAAAATCAATCTATGCAAGGAAGATTGATTTGATGATTAATGCCATATGGATAATTATGGAACTTATCTTGGTATTCTTGGAATCTATCTAACTATGGAAGAGATAAGCATTGAAGGCACTTGAGTTTCCATCTTCTCATTGGAACTATTTTGGAAACAATCTTGAAGATTAACGTGAAGACTTGGAGCGTGTTTATGATCTTTCCATTTGAATTATTTGGAAATAATGTTGGAGATAAATATGGGAAGATTTGGAGATAAACATGGGAAGGATTGGTGTGCCTATATAATCTTTCCAACCACACGTATTTTGGTATGGAGAGTTGATTATTCCATCCGGTCTTTCTTAAGACTGTATACACGCTTCTTTGTTGGTGAGTTTAGTTAAAAGTGTGTTGGCTTGAAGCATCTCAACGCAACATTATTGAAGATGCAATCCTTGTGTTTCTTGATTCAAGCATAGAGCTTGGGAGGAGTCGCCATTGACAATGGGAGCTTGAAAAACTCGTGGGCAAGGGGATCTTGTATCAACCACGGATTCCGGGAGGAATCACCATTGACAAGGGGATCTTGTCTTCATTGTGGGCAAGGGGACTTAAATTAACCACAGATTCCGGGAGGAATCAACACAAGTCGAGGGGAGCTCGCACAATCCGTTCACTGCAGAAGTTAGGAAGCAGCAGTAACTAAGATAAGATGGTGTCTTACCTAGTGTCATACTGGATGTCTTGTAACTTATGAACTTAGTGGATTGTTCTTTCTGGGCGTGGCCCCGCAGACGTAGGCAATTGCAGAACTGCGTTACCAACCTCCTGTCCATTTATTTTTCGCATTTTTAATACTGTCCATTTGCATTTTATTATCGGTGTCACGCCTAGTGTTTCTAACCCGCTGGGACACCGCGCATCAAACCTTGATCTTTTAGAATATAGGGAGAGAAATGAACTTGTGTTGAGAGCTTTGACTGGTATTCAAGATTTGTGACATTGAAGTTGGATGCTTGTGAAGTAGAGTTGGATGTTGGAGGATAATTCAAATTGTCATTGATAGTATTTCAGTTTTAAAAAGGGCCAATGAAAATCTATATTAATGTTCCATTCTTTTTCAAATTTATTTAGTTTCTTGTTGCATCAAATTTAGGGCAAATGAACTTCTGTTGAGTGCTTTGACAGGTATTCAAGATTTGTGACTTTGAAGTTTGATGCTTGTGAAGTAGAGTTAGATGTTGTAGGATAATTCAAATTGTCATTGATAGTATTTCAGTTTTGAAAAGGGCCAATGAAAATCTATATTAATGTTCCTTTCTTTTTAAAATTTATTTAGTTTCTTGTTGCATCAAATTTTGGATGTGTCATATGAAGATGATACATCATCGTTGAATACTTGAAACCCTTCTTGATATCAAAATTTTCGTCTTCCTCTGCAGGAACCTTGGTTGATAAGCCTAGTTGCTTTTCATGTTTTGTTGCTGCTCGTAGCTGTAATTTCAAGGAGGAATGTTAATTTCCAGATGTACTTATTCCTTCTTGCTTGTAGGTTTCTCACTTCCTTTAAACAACTTCAGTTTAGTGTTGTAATTTCGGGTGTTCTGTATTTTTCTTGCTTTTTCTTTCATTATCGTTCAATTGTTTACAAATTTGATCTACCTGTTGATGGTGGGGTAAAAGCTTAGTTGTTATTTTTGGCTTTTGGCTTCAGATTGTGTATTTGTTGACAGTTCTCAATGATTCTTGAACATAAGTCATTCTTGTAAGCACACTTTCTTTTCCTGAATGATTGCGAATTTGTTATGGATTTTTTACTCAAATCTTGTGTTTTGATGGATATTTTGCTTCCATTCCGTTCCGTGTGTCATTCTCTTTCGTAATTGAGGGCTTTTACTTTTTAGCCCAGCAGGTTGTGATGGAGGTGGGGTGACGGGACAAAAAGGGCACAAATGACTTTTTAAAAAGTTTAGTTGATTAGAAAGGTTGGCATGAAACAGAAGATTTAACTCAAGATTAGAAAGGTTCATTCATTCTGTTGGTTTTGCTTTTGGGGAAAAGAAGGAAACTCGGGTGGTAGTTGGGGGTTTGGGGCCTCTTTTCAGTTTGGCTCATGTATACATATTAATATAACATGCTAGTATGCGATATCCTAGGTTATTCTTAAATTGGGTGTTTACATCATTCAATGATCTGATCTTAAAATGTAAAATCCTTTTGTTGACTTTGACTGAAATTAAAGCATGCACACAACTTCACTAACAGTTCAGCCTGTAACCTAGTCAAAATAGAGCTCTAAATAGAAAACAAGATGCCAATTTGTAGCATAAGCTCATATATGTCATAAATTCGTTGTGAAAAATTTGTTGTCTGTATTACAAGTTGCTCAAAAGTATGTGACAAATTGCACATAAGTGAATGATTCCCTGCATTCATAGCCTCAGTTTTACATTTCTTATGAGAAGAGAGGATCTGAACTTGCACAAACTTTCACTTGGTTTACAATAGAAACATAATCCGAGTTTGAGGAGATGACATAAAGGTCGCTCTCCTTCTCCCTTTTACCTTGTGCCTCCTGCTTTGCCAGCAGTGGGGCATGGTTTGTCTTTATTTGCGAATAAACATGAATTTCTCTAATTCATTCTGAAATTAAATTTCTATTCGAATTGTTTGATGGATAATTTACTGAAAAGAGTAACATGTGCAGTGATAGGAGTTTATCTAGCTGAAAGGCTGAATGTTATCTTAGCTGACAACTGGAAAAGCTTTGCATCCCAGAATTACTTCGATTCACACGGACTCTTTCTCTCAGTACTCTGGTCTGGGCCTCTTCTGGTTATATCTGTAGTAATATTGGTGGGTACACTCTCCATCTCTCTTCCTCTGACCCACCCCAAACCCCGACCCCCTCCCCCAGCTGCTGCATTACATTGATTTTTTCCCTCCTTTTTTAGGTGAACACACTTTTTTCATTATGTTACTTGATTGTGAGGTGGAAACGGGCTGAGCTCAGACACCGGCGCAAGACAAGCTCGTAACAAGCAAGACTGGATCGACTTTGTTGTTACACTAATACCTCCTTAGAGAACTGAATTTTGGTCCGTCCGTTGACTGTTCCCTTTGAGAAATATTTCTCTCACATTTTTGTTTTATGATCTGATGATGCAACATAGGCTAGAGGCAGCAACCATGTAAAATTGTTGGTATACCATGAGTTACATCAGTGCAAAATTTCTTTCCATGAATCTGTGGTCTGATTCTAACAATGTTTTTTTGTATGACATGAATTTCCTAATGCTATTATTACCATTTTGAATAGCTACCTTTTCTTGTGCACATGTGGCTTTGGTTAAATTTTAATGCTAGTGTTTGTTCTGGATCCGACGAAACTAGAGCATAGAGAGTTCGTTAAAAACCTGGCCCTTGAAGGGGACATCACATTCGAAAGATTCTTGAAAGTGAACTCTCAGTCTCACTTGGACCAAATTGACCGGCAAGCATATAAGGTATAGGGGCCGAAATCACTAGGGTAGACATGACCACGGTTCCTAGTTCCGCGGCCAATAGAATCGGAATTGGAACTGCGACGCTTTCAAAACCGCTGGTTCCCGGTTCCGTGGCCAATGGAACCAGAACTGGAACCGTTCCTCAGCAATTTTAGTTTCGATTTTGGTTACAGTTTTATTCCAATTCCGGTTTTTATTTCGATTTTTAGTTTCGAATTTCGATTTTAATCTCACTTTTATATTTGATTTCTATTGAAATAATTATTAAACTATTAATTGAAACTCAAATAATAAATCATAATAATATAATTAGAATAATAATAGTTACAATTGAACTTAATATATAGTTTTTAGATAATAGAACTAGGAAGAATTAGATAAGTGAAATTCAAAGATATAAAAATAATAGGGCGAATCCTTTTTACCCCCTCGTGGTTCAGGCAAATTCCTTTTTACTACCTTATAGTTTCATAATATCCATATGACCCCCTTATGTTTTGAACTAATGTGTAAAATGGATGAAAACTGTTCAAACTAACGGAGGTGTACTTACACGCGCTAAAATATGCGTGTGAAAAAATAAAAAGCGATAAAGTTTAAAATTTTGTTACAAATTACCCTTATACATAGGGATTCAATATTCACTTTTTTCTTTTTCTTTCCTTTTTATTTTCTTTCTTTTCATGTTTCCCCTCCATATCGACGTTTTTCAATTATTTTTTTCTTCTTTCTATGTTCTCTTTTCCTTCCTCTTCCATGTTTGAATTTTTTTACTTAATCCAACCAAAATCAATATTTCATGAATTCAACTTAATCAATATGCATAAGGAGACAAGGGTACAAAATCTACAATATCGCAATCGAGAATTGTTTGTTAATTGATTTTGGTTTCATTGAATGCCTTGAAAAGAGTTGAAGAAATCTGGGCAAAAGCTTCTTATCGGAAAGCTTTGAGTCCTCCGATGTCTATGGCCCTATATCAACGAACTTCTTATCACAAAGCTTTGAAAAAAAGGCTAAATTTGAATTATTTTTGGGTGGTGGTCTCCGATTTAGGGCCCTACACCAACAAACTTCTTATCCGAAAGCTTTAAAAGAAAGCTAAAGAGAAAGATTTTTGAATTATTTTTGGGTGGTGGTCGCTGATAATGGTGTTTGGTAGAAATTTTTGGGTAGATCTCGGTAGAAATTTTTGTATGGTGAAGGTGGTGCCTGCATCTTTGTAGAAATTTTAGGTGTTGCTAAAGTTGTACGACGACAAAGGCTAGTGTTGGGTTTGGTAGAATTTTTTTTGGTGCTGGTGGTGTTGTGAGACGGCGGCTCTATAGTTGAGCACGATGCTTTGATTTTCGGTCTTTTTTATTTTTTTTTCAATTTTAGAAAAATTCATAGTTGGGAGATGAATTGCCAAGATTTATGTTGAAGTGTGGAGAGAGGAAGATAAGGATGTCGGTGGTGCTTTGCCATCGGCAAAAATTTTTGGGCCAAATTTTTTGGGTGGTGATGGTGGTGTTGTGTGGCTGTCGTTGTCGCCAGTTGGCAACGTTTCTTTTCATTTTTTGTTTTTTTTTTGGTTTTAGTCTTCAATATTGGAAAATTCATAGTTGGGATGTAAATTTGCTGAGATTTTTGTTGAAGTGCAAGAGAGAAAACTAATATAAGAAAAAAAACTGTATTAAAGAAAAAAAATCTGATTTTATCCATGATTGTCTTGCAAGATAATGAAGGAGAAGAAGAAAAGAATTTTCAAAAATTTTAATTTGACCACAAATGTTTTATAATATTTAATTTGACCTCTTAATTTTGTATAAAAGAAAGAAAAACTACTTATGGGTTTTATAGTATTTTACATTATTCCATTAGTTTGAACGGTTTTCATCCATTTTACACGTTAGTTCAAAACACGAAAGGGTCATATGGATATTATAAAACTATAAAGTAGTAAAAAGGAATTCGCCCGAACCACGAGTGGGTAAAAAGAAATTCGTCCAAAATAATAAGAATAATTAAATATTTGAATTATTAATTAGAATTTCACTAGTATAATAAAATAACATAATTAGAATAGTAGTTAAAATTGAACTAATATATAGCTTTTTTAGAATAATAGGATTATGAATATTAGATAACTGAGGAAAAATATATAGAAAGAATAAGAATATTGAGAGAATGATCGAACTAATAATTGGAATGCAAATAGTATATTAGCATAATATAAATTAGAAAACTAAGTTGATACATAATATAATTGGATTAATAGTTAAAATTGAACTAATATATGGAGGTTTTAGAAAAATAGAATTATGAAGGATTCGATAATTGAGAAAGAAAAATATATAAATGAAAAGAGTATTAAAAGAATGGTTGAACTATTAATTGGAATTCAAATAGTATATTAGTGTAATACAATAATATAATTAGAATAATTAATTAAAAAAGTTGATACCCTAACCCTAAACCTAAACCTAAACTATAAAATATAAACTATAAATATTAAAACCTAGAATATAAAGATTAGAAAACTAAGAACTAATATTAAAAAAAGAATTATGTGATGAAAATGAAGAATTATAGAAATATTTGCAGAATTATAAAAATATTTTTTTGGGGCCAGTTCCGGTTCCAAAATTTTAGAAACCGGAATCGAACTATCAATAGACAGTTCAGCCCTGATTCCTGTTTCTGGAATCGGAACCGAAACTGCCGGAATGACCATCTCTACATTAGGGTCTCTGTTTGGTTTACACCTTTTATGAGGGTTCTTTCCACAAATTAAATTTATGTGGTTTGTTTTGTTTATTTTTTCTACAAAAATTTTTCAAACAAAAAACAAATGCTACCGTGGTTATTTTGTCACATTGATTTTTAATGATAAATAATTCTTCTTAACACAATAAAACAAACTTACAAAATATTAATTCTAGATTTTTAATTTTATTAATAAAAAAATTTATAATACAAATTCTCATAAAAACAAATTCAACAATACAAATACTTTTTTTTTCATAAGTGACAATTTGTATTGATAATAAACCACATTTACATAAACTCAACTGGGTTAAGATATATTTCAACTGGTTAGTTGAAAATTTAAATACACGGTCTACAAATCAAGTAAGAATAGTGGATTACAAGACCAAAGAGTATTACATAAATGACAAAGGCCATTTGAGTATTGTGACTTTCCTCTCACAAAATATGAACAATCAACTAAAACTGAAAAATAAAATGTTTTTCAAGTAGCATTAGGCTAAAACTGAGATAGAAATTATCCCTCTCCTAATAGTCATGGACTAAAACTGAGATAAAAATTATTTTATCCTAATAACTTTTTGCTACAATTGAAAATTTTCTCCTCCTTAATAGATTATTCCCAAACCAACAACCTGCAGATGTTGCAACATTCTACTTTTCATCCCAAACCAATTGGAACAGAATTGAAATCCAAATAGATGGCAAAGCTCTAGTGGAAAAGATAAAGCAAGGGGTAAGCCCCTAGCAAGCACATCCACTATAGCTGAAGACATCTTTTTGTTGCAACACTGTTTTGATGAATGCATCTTTTCTAGGATTCATAGGAAATACAACTCGGCATGCTTAGAATTAGCAAATGTTACATGTAATGCATTGTACCAATTGGAATGGAGAAACCATTTTCCATCTTGGCTTGTACAAGCAATGCATTTTTATTCACATCTAGTCCGCTGTTGTTAACTTTTATGTGTTTTCTTCAATAGAAATCTTTACGGCTTTTGACTGAAAAATTCAACAGGCTTCAATCAAGAACACAAAATTAAAGACAAGAAAATGTAGTTAAAATACTAAGACCAATATTCTATAAGCTTGATTTTTCACCCTTTTCGTCTCAAACATAAATTTCATGGCCAAATCAAATGAAAAGAAAATCCAAAACCCAAGAAGAAGCTAATGGTACCTTCATCTTCATCCATGGAATCGCTGATTTAAATCCATTTTCATCCAAAAAAGTCACTTATTCTGAAAATTATCACCTGACGATAAAGAATCTTTCTTGTCCAACCACCATTGAAGAAGAAACTATCCCGACCTTCAAGTGTTGAATGGATGAATTGGGATTTGATTTTTGATAATTTTTTCTATTTTTTTTAACAAAATCTCCAAAATGGTGAACATTCTCTCACTGAAAGAAAACAAACACTCCCATGAAGGGAGACCCAACACTCCCAAATTGGGATACAATAGAACAAAATTACAACTTAAAAGAAAAAGGGGGAAGTTTCGGTCGGCTGCTAGGGCAACATCACCTCCTCTCTTGTTTCTCAGAGAGGGTTTAGTTTAGAGAGCTTTTTTTATACAAATGCTTTCAAAATATTAATTTTTAATAACAAATTTCAAGAAAAAAGATTTCAGTATAAAATAAAAAATTATTTTATCCAAATGAAGCTCAGAAAGTGGGGGATAATTATAAGATTTTAGACTAGTTCAAGTCTCAAGAACTTTATATCCATTGGTTAACTTTTCTATCTTAGGATTTCAACTTATTTTAATCATAAGGATTTCTTTAAGGTGAGATCCAAACTTATTTTACAAACCTCACAAATAAGGCAATAGTTATCCCGGGGGTTAACTATTGTAATTAAAATTACTAGGGGTGATTATGAAATGAAACAATAGTATAAGGGGGTTTAGTACATTTTATCATTTTTTGTTTTGAAAGTCCTTTTCTATTACAAATCAATCATATACTGTTACAATCAACCTATCTATACTACAAGTTAGAACCATCCTCGATCTGGAACCTCTTGTTGATGCCTAACGTTGACTCAGAACCTCTGCAAGTACGTTGAAACACGGTAAGTGGGCATTCGAATATTGGCGAAGGGAATTTCTGTTGGAGAATTCAAAACTTGGCCTTCTAGTCCCAAAGAGTCTTAAAACTATTCAGTTGGTCACTTGCCTCTTTGTTTTATCAAAGTTATTTGAATATTCACATAATTGTTGTAGTGCTATCAAAAGAAAGTTACTTTTATTTTACTCAACAAGTACCATAAAATGTTTAACTTTAAATTTTTTTAAATCTTTTAAAATGTTCATATAATATCGAACCTGTATTAAATAGTTTTATTCTTTTCCAGATAGTAAATCATATACATAATATATATATATATATATATATATATATATAATATAGAAGAATAATGTTCCTTTTCTAAATAAATCATGTAATAGATTTTTTTTTATCTTGAATACGTTACCAAACTCTTGTGTTAAGTTAAGAATTTTTTTAGAGTGATTTGTTTTTACCTTTAGAAAAGAAAAATGATGTAATAAATTTGTTTAATATCCTTTTAGGTAATTTTGGCATTTATTGGTGTTTATGTCTATTTCATTGATGAAAAATAAATGTAAAATACAGGAGCTAATGAGTTATAGAATTATCGGCTTTTTCAAAATATACTATGCTTTTTGTTATTTTTTGTGGGTTACTAAACAAATAAATTTTTTTTACCTTAATTTCTTCAATTTTCTACCAACTATTTATTAGGCTAGGAATCTTTTTATTCATGTTCAGGGGAGATAGTAAGCAAATCATAGGAACTTGTTTATTTGTTTTTTTTTATAGTTATTTGTGGTATATTATTTTCCATTGTGCATTATTTTATTTTTATATATTGTTCTTCAATTATAAAACTCTATACCTATAAAATATCTAATAGAGTGAAATGGGTTAGACAATGAATTTTTTAACATTTCTAGCCTTAATTGTTATGATCTAGATACCAACAAATTTGCTTTATTTAAATGCCAATAACTATGTATGCTTAATGAATTATCTTGTGTTGCTCTGCCATTCTAATCCATTTATATGGAAAACATAAGAGAAAAAGAATTAGAGAGGCCAAAAATAAAAGAATAATAAAACGTTAATTTTTTTTCCTTTTAATGAAAACAGTGAACAAAATTAAGTAGTATTTTTGAAAGATTTTGAAAGGAAAAATTCATATATAAATAGAAAATTCTATTAAGACTTTCTTGCTTCAAATTGAAATTCAACCGAAGTAAAAAATACCAATCCAATAAGATGTTTAAATTAAGATTAAAAATGATTTCAACATCGCTCAAAAAATGACATGATTTGTATACTATCAAATTGGTTTTTTTTTTTCACATGCAAGAAGTCTCGGATCTAAAACGGTTCTCAGGTTGCGACATAAATAGACCCACTTGTAATAGTATAAGAACACTTGTAATAGCATAGGGCTTAAAAAAAATGTTTTCTCGTTTGATTTAAAGGCTGAAATACAAAGGTTTTGGACAAACAAAATCCCAATTGGTAGGGATGACCACGATTCCGGAACCGGCGGTTCCGGTTCCAGAATCGGCAAAGTGGAACCAGAACCGAACCGCCGAGGGGCGGTTCCGGTTCCGATTCCGCCCCGGTTCTGGCTTCGGTTCCGGTTTCAGTTTGATTTTGTCCCATTTTCGATTTTTTTTTTAGATTTTTAGTTTCGAATTTCGATTGTAATCCCACTTTTAAATTTGATTTATATTGAAATAATGATTAAACTATTAATGGAAACTCAAATAATACAACATAATAATATAATTAGAATAATAATAGTTACAATTGAACTTAATTAATATATAGTTTTTAGATAATAGAACAAGGAAGAATTAGATAAATGAGATTCAAGGATATAAAAATAATAAGAATATTTGAAATATTAATTAGAATTCAACTAGTATAATATAATAACATAATTAGAATAGTAGTTAAAATTAAACTAATATATGAATGTTTTAGAATTATGAATATTAGATAAGTGAGAAAGAAAGATATAGAAAGAATAAGAGTATTGAGAGAATGATCGAACTATTAATTGGAATTTAAATAGTATATACTATATTAGCATAATATAATAATAGAATTAGGATAATATAAATTAGAAAATTAAGTTGATACATAATATAATTGGATTAATAGTTGAAATTGAACTAATATATGAAGGTTTTAGAAAAATAGAATTATGAAGGATTAGATAAGTGAGAAAGAAAAATATATAAATGCTCATAATACCCTAAACCTTAAACTATAATCGTTAAACTTACAATATAAAGATTAGAAAACTAAGAAATTATGTGATGAAAATGAAGTGGTATAGAAATATTCATAAATTTTTTTTTTGGCCGGTTCCGGTTTCGGAACCGAACCGTCCATAGACGGTTCAGTTCCGATTCCGGTTCCGTGGGGCCACGGTTCCGGACGGTTCGGTTCCGATTCTGGTTCCGGCCATTTGTTCATGTCTACCAATTGGGCACAAAAGTTCAAAAACCTTTTTTTTTCGTCAAAATAATTTATCCGTTTGGAATGCCAAAATTTGGATCTATTTGTAAAAGCAAAAAAAATTTGTTTGGCCCTGCATTCCTCTACCGTTTTTTATTGTGATTGCAAAAGACTGTACAGTAAAATTTTTTTGTGATGGCTTATTATTAAAATAAGGAACAGTATTATGTCAAATTTGATGAACAGTGCACGTTCATGACTTTGACCCCTTCTATTTTTTTTATCATTACTTTATACACTATTACAAGTCATGTGCCAAGTAACGAGTCCCATTTTTGGCTCTTTGACAGCTTCTTTTTTTTTGTTATCTTATTTTTGGTTACCGTTTTTTTGGTTGCTGCATTTGCGCGAGTTCCATTTGTACATTTTGACCGCATCAATTTTTTGGGTGAATATTAATCATGCATTGTTGCTGCATGTGCCAATCATTTCATCCCATTTTTTTCAAAAATTAATTATATAAAAATATATAAAATAATCATTACATATATATAATAATAATTTTTTCTATACACAATCTTCAATAAATTAACCAAATTTATCATTCAAAACACACCTAATTATTTTATAAATATTCATTTCTAATAACAAATACGAAGAAAATCATTTTATAATTAAAAAGCACACACCAAAATTCATAAATCATTTTATAATTAATTTGGGTTCATAAATCCATTCCAAAATTCTTAGCCGTTTCAAATAGAGTACCAACCAAATGTCCTAACGGTCACATTTTCATTATTCCATTCAAAACCTCTTATTCTCTCTCACACAGTCACACACTAACATACTGGAGAGAGAAATGGCAACAGAAATTGAACCAAAGCTAGAGAAATCGTCAGAAGAAGTAGAAAAAATGGAGAAGAAAATCCCAGTGTTTACAGTACTAAAGAACAACTCCATTTTGAAGAACATTTTCCTCATAGACAACCCTCCTACTCCATCAAATTCAGCAGGGAGCAGCACTGAATTGGAAGAGGTTTTGGTGGTTGGTCGGCACCCTGATTGTAACATCACTTTGGAACATCCCAGTATCAGCAGATTCCATCTCAGGATTCATTCTGTTCCCTCTCTTCAATCACTCTCTGTCTTTGACTTATCATCTGGTAATAATCTACTTTTGGTCCCTTTTTATGAGTTTTCTCAGATAGGTTCTCCAAGAACTTGTTCATTTCTTGAATTCGAATGATTCTTGTATGGGCTTCAGTGTTTGAATGAAAATTTGTTGTGGGTTTTGGCTTTTTCGTTTCAGTTTGGTTTTTTGTTGATGGGTTTTGATTTCTTGATAGTTCTGGAAATAAAACGAGTTTATCAATTAATTTTGTTCTTTTCCAATAATTTGTCCTTCTGTGGTTCTTGAATTTGAGATATTCTTGTTCGGTTTTTTCTTCAATTTCTGTTATCGATTGGCATTTTCCTGTTGCTTTTTGGTTTCAGCTTGATAATGTGTTTCTGAAGGGTGGTTCTTTATGATTCTTGAATTTGATTTTTCTTATATGGGTATTTCTTCTTAATTTCCTTACTCGATTGGTGTTTCTGGTTTTAATATTGAGATTATTTTAATATTTATGGATTCCGTAAGTAAATACTGTTTAATTTCAACCATTCTCTCTGTCTTTGTGTGTCTTGTGAGAGATTTCCTTCCATTTGAAAGCAAGGCATTGTTTGATTCCTGGTATGGCCATTCATTTGAATTACAGAATGTTTGAAAGGGTTTAGATACATTGGGGTGGGATTAAGGCTAAGTAAGATTGGCGGGTCAAGAATTTCCATTGAGATGTATTTATGGGTTGGTAACTGTATGAGTATTGAACTCTTTTGTAGTTTGGTTTACTGATTCTTTGTCTATAGGGGCATTCTTTCTCTGCATTTTTTTGGTGTAGTTGGAGGGATTGATTTGGATGGTGGTTGTGACCGATGATGATCCCTAAAATCATCTGCTGCGGAGACATCTCTTGTATTTTGTTTGTATATGCTCTGAATCCAGTTACGATCTGATGGTGGTTTACTGTATGTCTTAAACTTATTAATCTTGGTTTATCTGCAAGTTGGTGACTGGTTGTTCCTTTTGGGTACATCAAGTATTTTCGAACGAAAATTAGAAGCTGAGAAAACCATATATATCTTTTAAGTACATGGGTCTGGATTAAGGTTTGGAAGGGTTGATTTTGAAGAATTTTTCTGTTTGAAATATCTTATTGATGAACGGTGATGGTCTGATCACTGGATTTGTGTTGTTCGGTTTACTATATGTTTTTGTGCTCATCTGCTTCTATGCAAAGACACGGAATTTTCTTTTGTGTATGTGTATTGGGACTTTCTCTGTTTGTATTTTTCATTGTTTGAGTTGTACTCTATAGTGGTGGTGGGAGCTCCGGGGATGGGAGGGAAGACCTCCCAATATAACAAAAGCAGGATAGAAAGGATTGAGGGTGTACTGCAATGAAATGTTTTGTGTCTTTTTGCTCTAGGCATTAGGATGGGGCTATTTGTTGATAGGATTCGTGATGATTCTTGAAATTTGGTTCTTTATAGACGCTGTTTTTTCTTTTTTATTTCCCCAGTTGATTGCTATTTTTTGTGGGTTATGTTTTTATGATGGGTTTTTGATGGAACTTGAATTAATCACTGTTTACATTGTTCAGTGTCTGGATGTGTTTGGTTTCCTATTTAAGGGGCACAACTTGTTTATTTCTTTTGGTAAAGGGTTTCTGGAACATTTATTCATTAATGATCAGAGAATGTTGAAATAGGAAAAGATAAATCTAGCGTTAAGGTTTTGTAAGCGTGGTGTGGTAAGAATATTATGTTGAACTTCCTCATCACTTTCTGGTGACTGTGTTCACAATGATTGTGGTTTACTTTTTATATATATTATCAGCTGATATTTCATGACAGAACCAGCTTTGTGTGTATGTCAGGCTTTTTGTTTGGGAGCATGGTTTCTTTCTTTCGTTTGGTTTTGTGAGGAGGCATGTGGTGGCATGTATCCATAAATTCTCAGTTAAATTGTTGCTTTGGAGGCATATGGTGTTCTGGATCCATTGATCATCTGGCAGTTACATAATTATGTAGATGTTTCAATCAGTGTTTTTCAGTTTATGAATTTTGTTTCTTATTCAATTTTGTGACTATAAAAGGTGATATGAACTTACATCAGTACTTACAGAGAATATTTGGAGATTAATTTTGGCAAATTTTTATTTTGAAGAAGCTGCTGAAATATGTGCTGGTGTTCTTTTCAGTTCATGGGACTTGGGTTTCTGGGAAGAAGGTTGAGCCTGGTGTTCGAGTAGAGTTGCATGAGGGTGATACACTCCAGCTTGGGGCTTCAACTAGAGTTTACAGACTGCACTGGGTGCCAGTGAGTCGTGCATATGATATGAAGAATCCTTTTGTGCCTCCATTGTCTGAGTCAGAGCCAGTGGATGACTGGCAAGGAGAAATACATACACTTCTGGTGATCTTAAAGATTCTAACAATCTGGAAGCTTAGACTTGGTTTTGAATAGATTTTCTTACAATTTCTCTGCTTGTGTTGTTGGTTTTACAGGATGATGATGGCAGGCACCTTCAAGATGATGAAACTGAGACACCAGCTGATTATTTTGAAGGTTTAGATTTGTTGTTTTCTGATACGAATATGATGTCGTCAATGAGACAATTGACTCCATCAGCACCTCTAATGCCTGAAGATACAAAATCACCATTGTACTTTGAAGAGAATGCAGAGAACATGATTTCCTTTAGGGAGACTCTTCAACTAAGTGAAATTGCTGAAATGCAACCTGTCAGGAAACTTGATGAAGAAAACAGTAACCTAGATCAGGTGCCAGTGAGCTGTGCATATGATATGAAGAACCCTTTTGTACCTTCATTGGATAAGAGGGAGCCAGTGGAAAAAAGACCAGAAGAAACACATAAAACTCTGGTAAGCTTAAGATTCTAATAATTTAGAAGGTTAGACAATTTGGGTTTCAAAATGGATTTTGTTTGAATATCTTCTTTTGTTGTTTGATTTACAGGATCCGGATGAGGTGTCCTTTCAAGATGACCAAACTGATACACTGAGTGATTATGGTGATGGTTTGGATTTGTTATTTGTTGATATGCATATGATGTCACCAAAGAAACAATTAACCCCATCAGCACCTCTAATGCCTGAAGACATGAAATCACCATTTTCTTTTGAAGAGGATGCAGAGAACAAGATTTCTTTAATGGAAACTCTTCAGCAGAGTGAAACTGCTCGAATGAAACCTGACAGGCAACTTGATAAAGTTAACAGCAAGCTGCAAGTTGATTTCACTTCTCCAGATGTTCAAACATTCCCTCAAACTGAAGATGCTGATAGTCCCCCAGTAGCATCACAGATAAGATCTGGTGTGAGCATTTGGAAAAGAAGGGGTAAATCTGCTTCTGTTGAAGTTCAAACTTGCAGAGCAAGAGAAAATTGCAGAAAGGCTCATACCAACCTTGGAACGGAATCAGAAAGCAAGAAAAATGTCAGCAGTAGATCACATTTAGTAGATGGTCTGTCTGGGGGTGCAGATTGGGTTGAAGAAGTTTTCTCTCCAGACAAAGAGAATGGCACTCCTGATACCCTTCTTCTATATGGGGCCTCAAAGGAGATAAGTGAGAAGAAACTGAAACATGAATTGAGTGTGAATTCTCTGCTTTCATCTATGGATGAGGAAGGTGAAGAAGCTTTTACACCAGACAAAGAGAACATGACTCCTAAAACTCATTTGCTGTGTTCCATAAAGAAAATGGGAAATTTGGAAAAGATTAACCAACCTAAAACATATAGATCATTCCCTTTGAAGAATGCTGGTTCCATTACTCATGAAGACGTTCGCATACCTGTACTTTCAGCGAATGGCAATCGCTTAACGGAAGTACTTCAGAAGAAGATATTGGGAAATTCTGGCTCTAGTAGTCAAGCCAGGTCAGCAGCAGAAGTTTCGAAGGTTAGCGAACATAGGATGCCCTTTCAGTCTCTATTGGTGCACTCAAATAAGATGAAATCTGAAGCTTCACAGTTAGAAGGAACTATGAAAAGCTGCAAATCTGTTGGCAATATGCATATCAAAGAATCAATTGATCCCGTCAATGTAAGTACTAATGGATTGGATGTTATTATACTTAAAGTTAATGGATTAAGTTATGTACTATTTACTCTTTTACTATTCTATCACTTATTTTGAAATGAAATTAATCACATGTAAGGAACAAGAACAATGTCGTGAAATGTCCTTAAATCCCTACTTAATGGTCCACACTTGCATGTGAAAATCCATGAGCTCTCCTATCTTTTCAGGAGAATAATCTGATGCTTGTGTGCCTTAAAAAATTCTTCAGGATTATCATAGTTGTATTGAATACACTTGCAGATCTCTTCTAAGGGGGAAAGTAAGATGTGGACCATGGTTGTGGACACCGCTTGTTTGCTTAACAAAGAGTCAAGGAAGGCATTGCAGCTTATGCAAGGTCTCCATGGGACTAGCCTAATCATTCCCAGAATTGGTAAAAGAATTCTGTACATTCATCACAAAAATTTGTACATGTGTCAATTTTGCGATGAATTATATTCTGCATTCCTCAATGAGTAATTATTATTAAACGTTCATTGTATCCAGTTATAAGGGAGCTAAACTCCATGAACAGACACTATTGTTTGTTTAGAAGAACAAGTGGAGTTACTTCAGCTTTACAGTGGATTGAAGATTGCATGGTGAACACAGAATGGTGGATTCATGTGCAGAGTTCAGTGGAAGATCCGAGGCCAATTGCACCAACTCCTCGCGCTTGGCCATTACCTCAATTGAGTGATGAAGAGATAGAGAAGTTTTCAGTTAGCTCAGTTCCTTTTTCTCCTTGTGGTGGTAGTTTTCTCGACATTGTTTCACCAACAACAGAAGACCACATCCTTGAATGTGCTCTTTTCTTCAGAAAAACCTTGAATAAGGGCCAATTTGTGCTTCTTAGCGATGCTGTGACTCTCAAGATCAAAGCCATGGCAGAAGTAAGTAACACAATTTCCACCTTCCATTTTATAACAGATATATGGAGTAATTTTAATCACTTTTGTTTTTTGTTATAGGGTATGCTTTGTGAGACTGCAAAGGAGTTTCGTGAAACTCTGGTTAACCCATTCTCTGAAAGATTTTTATGGAATGACAGCTCCCCAAGAGGACATACTTGGTCTTGCCATGATGATGTTGTTCTAAGGGAGAAATATTACAGTGGTCCTTCAAGAAAGCAGTCAAAATTAAGTGAAGCTGCCAAAGGCTTGAAGCTCATATTGCTTCATAATTCTTCCCATTACAGGCAGAACATCTGTAGTTAATATTAGGAAATCATCTGCAGTTAATACTCATTCCAACTATATAGGTAACTTTTCTTGTATGAATATCGTGAATTCTTCATTCCCGGTTGATACAAACAATGAGAAACTTTCAATATTGTTTTGACATTTAGATCTTCTGATGGTGATCATCATGAGAAGCTCTTCATTGCTCTAAAACGTCAAAAAGTACTTACAGTTTAGATGACTGGTAGGAACTTGGAAGCACCATCAATAGTGGAAACCATTGTCAGTGCTCAAGGAACAAATCTAGAGAGGCCCCTCATCTACTTCTTTATGGCCTTCTTTATAGTTTTTTGGCTTTACAACTGGGAAAGATGAGACATTGTAAGTCCTCTAATGCAGACTTTAACAAAAAGGTCCCAATATGCATACTTTTGAACCATGACGAGATCGTATCCTCTGACAGAATAGTCACAGTATTCGAGAGAGAATCTCTTCTTAATCATAATTGCTTGGAGGTGTTTAGTAATAGATCTTTGCTCTTGAATGGATTAATGTGAATTGTTTTGGTAGTATTGGAGCTTTTCTTGGTAACTAATTGCAAGGTTAATGGGAAAAGCCATCCAACATGAGAAAGGAGAGAGTTTGGAAATGGTAATGACATCCACTAAGAAATGTGCCAATCATAATTCATAAATTGCATTTTAGTAGAGGGAAAATAATTTTTGAGAAAAATATAATTTTAGTTCCCAAAGTTTTAAACTACGACATTTTGATCTCTAATGATTTGGCACTAACCAATTTAATCCCTAAAGTTAATTTGTGATTAATACAAGATAATTGACCGATTTTCTTTGTTGATTGACATAAATTAAGTGTTTATCACGTTTTTTTTAATTGTCAACCTCTTATCATTTTCTCTAATGAAAAAAATATGAGTAGAATACCACCGTGCACGGTGGGTTAGCATAATAGTTTTATAACAAATTTATTTAACATTGCCTTTTTTTAGTATAATAGTCAAATTTATTTAACATTACCTTTTTTTTTTCAAACTGTGAAGTGATAGTGCTCTTTGCTTCTTCCTATATCTCTAATTTTTTTTCCTTTTGCTGTTTTCATTTGTTTTATGGAAAACTAAACAGGGAAGGATGCACTAGTGAAATTTGTTTAGAATTTTCACTTCATTTGCGAAACCTGTTGACTCTTTGGCTTTCTTTGTGAAACCTTTTGACTCTTTCAGTGACAACTGAAGGTATCAAATCATAACTTAACAAGGCCATTTTTATTTTTTTTTACGTTAATCAGATATTCAAAGGTCTAAAGAATTATGGTCATCAACATTTTTGTCATATCGAATTCCATTTTTCATACCCAAAGCACTTCAAATTCAATGAAGTTCTCACATTATTATAGAACTATTTAGCACAAAGATGTTGAAAACACAAATCTCAAAATGTTACTGGTTTTGTAAGATTTTAGTTGTTTATTTTTATCCAAAATAGTAAAAAAAAAATCAAATATATAATAAGTGCAGATAATCTACTTTCTTTTACAAGTTAGGTAACGAGTAAATGCCTATCCGGTAAAAAAATGTATGAATTTGAGAAATAGAAATGAACCTGCTAAAGTACAAAATTTTAGCAGTTCTCTAGTTGTAATATACAAGAATGCAACGAGCACCAAACGGGAAGAAATACCTCTTATGTATTTCAGTTTTTGGTTCTATACTTCTATAGACAACCTCCAAAACCCGGTAAAATTTTGTTTGCACATTCTTGGCATTGTTTTCAAACAAAGTATCATATTTCTGTGAAGTTAAAAAGAGAATACATATTAGTTGAGAAGAATAATCAAGTATGAAAAAAAAATGCTTACCCACAAAATCTCTTTCTACACCAAGAATTTCTCTAACTTCTTGCTTTGTCATAGGTTTACTTCCCCAATGATTGCTACATATGTGAATGACTTTGTACTAAATTCGGTACGTTCTAATAGTTTATAATGAAGAATAATGAAGTAAACATTACTGTCCAGAAATGAAGGAACTTTTTAGCCTATGATGAATGCCTTACAGTGGTTCTGTCTGCTCATCAGTTGTGAAAATGTCATGTCTCCAAGATGGAATTCTGAATCCATCATGCTCTTGTTTTCATAGCTTTTTAATAAGGAAATCATTGGAAGAATTACCAATCAGACAAAGTAAACTTGGGATATCATTATTATGATACATGTGAAAAACTTGTCTGAGTTTGACTCAGTAAGTTGGAAGTGATTATTAAAATCTTAGAAAAAAAACTATAAATCATGTTAATATTGGTCAATTAAGTAAATGTTAAAAAGGTAGGATAAATTAATTAATGAGTGATTATTTAGTTTTTTCTGCATTATATTTCTAATTTAAAAGATTTTATTTGGAGCCCTTTTAGGAGACAAAGTCTTACTAGTTTGATATTTGCTCCTGAAATATCTCTCCAAACAATGATAATTAGCTATTTAAATTAGGAAAAATAAAAGCAAAATAAAAATAAAATTATTCATGAAAACAAATTAGATAAAATCTTTGATAATAATCACAACAACCTTTCCCACAAAATATAGTAGTTAGATAAAATTCCTATGAATATTCTCCTATAAATTTGTTAGTACTAGTATATTAATCAAATGCAATTGACATTAAGCAACTAAACTCTTCATCCCTTTACCCTCTTATCATATCCTTGAGCACTCTCCATTAAACATAAGTCTCAACTTTGAATTTTCAAAACTTAATTATATCCCCTTTAACAAGGTTAAGTTGAAGTAATGAATGCATCCCATTTTATATTTTTGTTTCGATTTCAAGAAGATTAATGGTTTATAACTTTATATGTATGTGTTTTGGTAGTATTGAGTCTTAAATGTTTTACTATCATTCCATTCCAAACTTCTTGTACTGTTTAGAATTGCTAATCCTTCACTATTATTTTTCTTGACAGGAAGTTTTGACACTACTACTATTGGAAATTATTGAATACCTTTCTTTTCAACAAAATCTTGAGAAATTGTTGTGGAGAGTATGCTGAAGTGCATTCTTAGTTTGTTGTTTGTACTGTTGCACATTGTTGAATTGTCAAATGGAGGTGTGACAAGTAATTATGTGAGAAAAGCTGAACCATCAGTTGATATGCCAATTGAGAAATTTCCACCACCTCCTGGACATAATGCACCTGAGCAGGTACAAAATTAGTCAACATTTATATTAGTAAATATGTCAAATGTCTATATTCAATACAATTCAAAAGTAACATTCTACGCATGCAATCTGTAAAAAGATTAATTGAATAATGAGTGGCTATTGATATTGAGACATTTGAGATCGTCAAATCTTCTGCTCAAATCTCTTTTCTTGTGGACAGTTTTAGAATTCTTCTGTTTAACCCTTTTTTCTTCTTCTTGTTGTTGATACATTCGAGGATTTAATGTCATTAGTTGGATTTTTCACTTGTTTAAACTATATGATCGACCACTTTATATGATTTATGATTTTTAAAATTTTATATACGTTGTCAATCTATTGTAAAATTTCAATTTTTTTAAATTTTAACCGACTATTTATAGACTGATGTCACTGATAGATAGACTTGCTTATGAATAGCGGAGTAGTTGTTTAAACTATGATCATAAAAGTTTATTTATTGTTTTATTAAGATTAATGCTATGATTTCTTGGAAGTGTAGGTACACATAACTCAAGGAGATCATGAAGGAAGAAGTATGATTATTTCTTGGGTGACACCTCTAGAACATCCTGGTGTGGTGACTTACTGGGAAGATGATCCATACCATGAAAGTCATACAAAGCATAAGACAAGTTCTAGAACCACTTCTTACAAATTCTACAATTACACTTCTGGATACATTCACCATGCCACAATAAAAGGACTTAAGGCATGTCTTTTGATCAATTTCACTTTGATTGTTCAAGTAGATGATAATGTTATGTTTGACTTCATTGTTGTTTTATTTTGATTTTCTGAAGATTTTTAGGATCCCTGTTTGTCTGGATTCAATCTCTTTCTACGACATTTTTCAAAATCTAACAAGAAATTCATTTTTCCATAATTTTGACTCAATTTAAAATATTTTAAAATTATTATCCAAAAACAGTTTTGACGTTACTCTCCATGTCCAGCATGACACAAAGTACATTTACGAACTTGGACAACATGAGGTTACTAGGAGATTTTCCTTCACTACTCCTCCTGCTGTAGGACCCGATGTTCCTTATACATTTGGCGTGATAGGTGAGCATATAAAATTCGGTTGGATAGAGTATTTTTTTGTTTTATTTATTTTTAGAATTTATTACAAAAAAAAATGTTTGATTTGATAAGTTTGTTCTAGTGAAAATTTGTATTGAAAAATTTTTTATTAATGAAATTTTAAAATTAAAATTTGAATTAATGCTTTATGAGTTTATTATTTTGGTGGAAAATTATGTTAGAAATACATGTTTATTATTAAAAAATTAAAAATTAAAATTAAATTTAGTATTTTATTTATAAAAAATATGAAAAAAATCACTTCAGCAAAAAAATTAATGTAGCGATTTTTTGTTTTTTAAGACTTTGATAAAAGATGGATACAAAATAAACAAAATTGGATTTGTGAAAGAAAACATTAAACAAGTAAAAACAAACAGGGGCTTAGTAATGAGAGTGAAAAAGAAAGTTTTTCCATTGCCATTAATTAATTGTAGATAAATAATGATAGAACTACAAATCATGTTATAAAATATAAATGCCTTATTATTATTATTCATAATTACTTAGTTTTCAAATAATTAATAACACTGTATTCTAAGTGATTTATCAATGTTTTATTTAAGTGCATAAAATCTTTTTTTTTTTTTTTGGTTATAGGGGACTTGGGACAAACGGCTGACTCAAATCAAACTTTGGAGCATTACATTTCTAATCCAAAGGGCCAAGCTATGTTATTCATTGGTGATCTTTCATATGCTGATGATCATCCTTTCCATAATAATGTGAGATGGGATACTTGGGGTCGTTTTGTTGAGAAGAGTACTGCATATCAACCATGGATTTGGACTCCTGGCAATCATGAAATTGACTTCGCTCCTGAAATTGTATGACCACCGTTCTTAACATCATCTTCATATATTACTACATGAATTTGTTCATTTCCACACCTTTAAATTTCTACATGGAACAAGAAATGGAATTCAGGGTCTGTTTTTCTTTCATCATATTGAAAAAAGTATGATTAATCTCTTCAAACATTTTAAAAAGATATCAAGTTTGCTGTTTGAGATAATGTAAACTTTTTTTTTTTCTGGATCATCACTTCATGAGAGAATTGACTCTGTATCTGGAAAAAATACATCTCAAGGGATGATAAATATATAATGAGCAAATAATCAACATGAACTTTGAGGCTGAGTAATTGGGATTTGTTTTACCTTTTAAGACAAGAAAATATCTCATATATGAGACGTGCGCATTGAAATCCTGATTACAATTTTCTGTTATTTTTATTGTACGTTAAAATTATAATTATCTCCTGTATCTCATATGTGAGACCGTTTCACTAGAGTTTTTCTCGTTTATTAGTACATTGTTTGTGATATATTTTCATTTTGGCAGGGTGAACCTATCCCTTTCAAGCCTTACAAGCATAGATATCATGTTCCTTATAAGGCATCCAAGAGTACATCTCCTCTATGGTACTCCATTAAACGAGCTTCAGCTTATATAATTGTTCTTTCTTCTTATTCAGCCTATGGTAAGCACGCATTCCTCTCATATCCAATTTTTTTTCTCACATACATATATATATATATATATATATATAGATAGATAAGATCATTGTATACATTTGTAAGCACGCATTCATTTGTATACATAAGATCATTGTTTAGGAAAAAAAATAAATAATTGGACATGAACATAAGATCCACGGTTCATTTGTATAGGTAAGCACGCATTCATTTGTATACATAAGATCATTGTTTAGGAAAAAAAATAAATAATTGGACATGAACATTATAGGCCAGGTTCAATTCTTGCAAAATATCATGGTCTGGTACTGTTTAGTTTTTTCCTCAATGAATTTAGTCCCAAAATAGCTTTAACTTTAATTACTGATGGTGCAATCTGAATGGAATAAACCCTCGAAGTATACAGGGAACTTAAGCCCATAAATATGTCTAACTAGGGGTGATAAGAGTAGTTCGGTCTAATAGTCAACTTTGATTGAGTTTGGCTGGGTGCGAGTCGAGTTTGGACTGGTTAAATTTGAACTCCATTCAAATTATTAGAATTCAAAAATATTTGACTATTCGGATAATTTTATTTTATATATACATATATGTTTTATATTCATATTTATATTTTAATCTTTAATATTTTAATAAATTTAATTTAAAGTACTTGTATTTATATTTTAGTATTTAATTTTATAATAAACTATCATTTAACCTTATCAAATTTTAAAAAATTACAAATAAATATTATATTTAAAAAAAAAGAAAAATAACTTTAAAAAATATTCAAGTTTGAGTACCACCCCTACTGAATTTGACTAGTTTGATTAGGGGGTATTCGAGTTTGAGATGATTCACTGTACCTCGAAATTTAAGGATAAACATGTATCGATCCTGCACCAAAAATGATCCTGCACCAAAAATGCTCATGTGTGTGTTGCTCCTTTCATGTATTGCTTCCCCTATATGGCAAGAAAACTGTTGCTAATTAACAGCAAAATCCAGTAAAGTTTATGAACTCCTTGCCTTATGTAGGTAAATATACTCCACAATACAATTGGCTTGAGCAAGAGCTCCCAAAGGTTAACAGAAAAGAAACACCTTGGCTATTTGTTCTGCTTCATTCCCCATGGTATAACAGTAACAACTACCATTATATGGAAGGAGAAAGCATGAGAGTAGCGTTTGAACCTTGGTTGGTTGAGCACAAAGTTGATATCGTATTTGCCGGACATGTTCATTCTTACGAGCGCTCGGTAAGTTCTAATTAAGCATATATGAGCATACTTTTGAAAAGGCCAAATCTTTCATTATAATCCTTAATTCCATTACTAAAAATGATCAAGATTTGCTGAAATTAGTTCTCTGTATTCAATGAAGCGGAACTCCAGTGAGAAAATTGGCATATATTCCTGGAAAATTCCATTTGACAAACCAACTCACGTTCATTTCTATTTTTCGTTTTGTGCATGCATGCATGATTGAAAAATATATAGATTGCATGATGAAGGTGCTAATTTGACAGTATTATGTGACAATATTGAGGAAGTTTTTTGTTTTGCTTCAATCTTCATATAAAACAGGAAAGAATATCAAATGTAAAGTACAACATCACAAATGGATTGAGCACTCCTGTTAAGGACCCGTCTGCTCCAATCTACATAACCATTGGTGATGGTGGAAATATTGAGGGCTTGGCCAATAGGTATGTTATACGTATCATCTTCTGTGTGGCAGATCAAGAAATTATAGTTTTGGAGTGCAAAATTAAGTAATATAATTGATAAAAGTTGTATTTTAATTTTTCAAAAGGGAAAAAAATCTATTTCTTTTCTTTAAAAAAATTCAATTGAAAATTTTAAATGTTTTGTAAAGAAATAGAATAATTTTTTAAATCTTAAAAGACGATAATCTACTATTTACTTCTTTCTTTGATATCATACTTTGAAAGTAGGAATTATATTTTACTTTCTGGACAAATTCAATTTTTCTTAAGAATTAGAAATGTTTTATTAGAGTAATAACAATGATTACGAGTTTTTTTTTTCACGAAATTATAACTCTACTCACGTTACACTCCCCTATTATTACTTTATTATTATTATTTAACCAATATTATTCAATGAAGAAAAAATAAAAATTTTGAAATCTTTGATAGATGGCTTCACCTCCATTCCATTCCACTAAATCCACCAGTACTTTATAAGAACAGTACTGATTAAACTATGAATTTGCTGCATAATGACTGAAGAAGTATCTCATGAATTTTCAAAAGAAGCAAACATATTTGGAACATGCATGCATGCATATCAGTGTTGTCATTAATGTAATCTTCTAACTTGATTGAATATTTGTAAAAATGTAGTTTCATGGATCCACAACCAAGTTACTCAGCGTATCGTGAAGCAAGTTTTGGGCATGCAATTCTTGAAATAAAGAACAGAACTCATGCTTATTACACTTGGCACCGTAACCAAGATGATGAACCCGTTGCAGCTGATTCTATGTGGCTTTATAATCGATATTGGTATCCAGAAGAAGAGCAAAGCCCCAATAGTGGCATGAATTAAACACCGTAATTTTGTTGATTTGCTCATTTTTATTTTCTGTCCTTTTGAGAAACCTTGTCGACAAAATAAAAGGGCAAAACAAATTTTGAGAAACCTTAATTAAGCATAGTTAAAAAATGATTAATTATACTTTTCCACCCTATGCTTTGTGGGTAGGTACACTTTATCAACCTAACCTTTCAAAATCCACACTTTACCACCCTTAAAATAACGGTATTAGTTAATTTAACTATGCAAAATAACCACACATTAATGTCACTTATATTTGGACAAAAATACTCTTGTCTTTAGGCATTTCTCCCCAAAATCTTATTTAGCATTTCTTTTTAAAAAATTTTGTAAAAACAAAATGGATATAGTTCTATTGAATTTTTGATAAAGAGTGTAGGATCCATTTATAATAATATTAATTTCAAATTTAAAATTTTGAAATATTAACAATAAAATATTATTTTGAATAAAATTGAATTTAAAATTGTAATAGCAAAATATTCTACCATATAAATTTCACCAAAATAAATTAATCAATCCAAACACATAAAATATTCATTTGTTATAACAAAAAAGATTCATTTGCAAAACAAAAAAAATACTCAATCCAGATAGATACTTATATTGATTTTAAGGCTATTTTTCGTTTGTATTTGATTTTTTTTTTTTTTGGATTCAAAAGTCACTTATCAATTTCAAATATAAAACCTCATTGGAGGAGAAATTCTTAAATTAGGAAATATTAATCATAAATTTTTATCAAATAATCTTGCGTAACATTAATATATCTAGTTATTATCTTTTAATTATAATTATTTTATTTTATTTTAAAGTTCCAAAAGAAATATAGATTGGAGGTGGCAACATTATAGACATATAATCATATTTTTTTTAGTAAAACAACTATATTACTATTTAAAAATATGCTAAAAATGAATGAAAAAGTTGAATTTCTCATTGACTAAAACAAGAGTACAAAAGAGATTTTTAGTGCTAATGCATATTTTCTTGAAATTTAAAATTTTTTATTAATTATTATCAAATATTGTAGCTTAATTTAATGAACTATAAATATTTTAGAAAATGTACAATTTGAAAAGGAAAAAATAAAATTTAGATGTAATCACATTTTGGTCCCCTAAGTCAGTGGAGAATGTTTATTATAAGGGATATTTATGTCAATTCATACATATATTTGGATGGTGTTACTTTTTTAACTTGTTGATTAGTCAATAGCGTGGTAAAATATATATTTTGGAAGCATAGAATAACAAAGTGTAGCTATCCACAAAGTATAGAGTGGCAAAGTGTAATTAACCCTAAAAAAAAGACGCCATAAATATAGTCGGAGAGAAGGAAGAAAAAGAAAAGGATCAAGGAAGAATGGAAGTTTGGAAGTTTGAAAGTTTTATGCTCAATTCAACTTTGATCCAAGGAAGTTATCAGGTGGGAAAAATATAATAGTTGTTGTGTATAAGCTCTGTATAAGAAAATGGGTAATTCTGCCTTGTAGATTTGTTTTGAAATAATACAGGTTTGCCATCAATATATTTATTTTCTTGCTTGAGTTGTATCGCATGAGTTCTATCTATCTATCTATATATATATATATATATAGAGAGAGAGAGAGATACGATAGGGTGTTTAATGATTGCTTCAATGTGGCTTGCAGTCTCGCTTGCATCAGAACTCTTTGTGTTATGAATCTAACATATCGTTGGCCTATAAACACTGTTTGTTTTATTATAATGGACAGCAATTAAGCCTTCCTCAAATTCATTGTTTTCATTATTTTGCCAATCACCCGTGCTCTTCATAACATTCGTAAGGGAATCCCTTTTTTTTGTGCATATGCTTCCCTTCTTTTCCGAAGTCGCTCCAATTTAACGTTTTCACTAGCCTGTTGATTTTTTTTCCAAGTTGATCGCAACCTTCTCCTCAGCAGGCACATTTGATTGTTTGTTGGGATTAATTTTTTTCTTTTCTGTTAACTTGTTTGTATAGAAAAGAAAAAAAAATTAATCCCAAAAAAACAACCAAAATGTGCCTGCTGAGGAGAAGGTTGCGATCAACTTGGAAAAAAAAATCAATAGGCTAGTGAAAACGTAAAGTTGGAGCGACTTCGGAAAAGAAGGAAAGCATATGCACAAAAAAAGGGGGGGATTCCCTTACGAATGTTATGAAGAGCACGGGTGATTGGCAAAATAATGAAAACAATGAATTTGAGGAAGGCTTAATTGCGAAATTTAGAACAGTCTTAACGGTAAGTTAGATTAGCCCCTGATTGCCGTTGTTTGGTCAGTTTGGCTCTGGTTGCTCTTGTCTTTTACGTCAAATGTTTGATGTGGAAGTTATGAATTGAGTAGTCTTGTTCTCAATTTCTTGGCTTTTTGATCTTAAATGGAATGTGAAATGTGTATACATTAAGTTGGCCATCTTTGGAGAAAAGGACTTGGACAGAGCAGAATAGAGGTTCTTGGAGATTAAGTCTTGAGGCACTTGTGGCCGGATTTTAAAATGTCTGCTGAGGATAAATGTCGTGTTCATTATACTGGATATTGATGGAGTCCAAAGCTCCAATTTTTAGATATCTTCTCTCTATGTTTGAACTTGTATGCAGCTCTTAGTTCTGAATCCATCTGTTGGGCATTTGTTGAGTTCTGAAGCACTGCCAATGAGCCGCTGAATGGAAATTGAACCGAAAATGGATTAGAGTTAGACATTTTACGGGATTTAACTTTCTGAAATTTTGGTGGTTGGAGTTTGGTTGCTTCGGGTGAAGCAAACCAAGCCCAGTACATATACTTTGGTGGAATGTGAATTTGTAAGACGGAACTGCTGATCATTCTGTGTGACACTCACTTTCATGTGCTTCAAGTGTGTTCATGTATTTTGTCTACAATTGTTGATGGTCCTTGTTTTTGCCTTTAATGGTTCACAGATTGTTCAACATGCCTCTCGATTCTAGCTTGGGAGGCCAACTAATTCTGTTATGTAATCTTTCTTGAACTGCATAGGCTATTTTAAATGGACAAAGAAAGCAATACTCTAGTCATCGCTAGATTAGTCGCTTTCTTTACTCCATAGCACATATTTGATTAAGCAATCGTGTAATGGAGTAGTACTCCACGTTTACTTTTGCCTTTTTTTCATATCTTTTGTAGCGATGCGTCGGGTATATCCAACATCTCATTTTGCTATATAAATATAAGAATGGCGTTTCCTTCAAAAAAAAAAAACTTGTTTGTATGTGGCCCTCTCATGATGATAGTTTTCTCATACTTTATAGGGCTGCCATCCATGACACATATGCCTCACTATACTATATCTAAACTTTGTTGCTCACTTATACTACCCAGAAGTCAATAGAATAAAAAGTTGCGCAACAGATACAATTGTTCAAACACCACCAACGCATGAAACACCCATAACCTTCATACGCAAATCATAACGTGGCAGTGTAACACAAACTACAGACATCTTAAACCACTAAACTTAGCGTGCTACATTTGTGACACGAAAACAATACCAAAGAAACAAAGAAAATCATATTATGCGCACCATGAGTGGAGGTAAATGACGATCACAATGTGTAGAAGAGAAATATGAAATGATCACACACATACATGTTCAATCCAATTGCATACCAATGTGTAGAATGAATTACGGCCGAACCAAACAAAGAAGACGCAATTGTCTGGAAGCCAAACATGTAGTTCAATCTTCAGAAGGAAGCATATGTTTTGATGGAGCAACAAACGTGAATAAACAGAGCACATTTGCATCCAAATTATGTAATCAATGCTTCGTAGCTAGCTTATGAAACCAACAATGGGAAAAGGCATAAAAAATAAAGGAATAGTCACACCAATCAATGAACAATTTGGAGCAGAGTCAGCAAAGAACAACAAAATTGAGTAACTAACCAATGAGAAACAAAACAAGCACTGTGGAAAATTGATCATAAAAATAAAAGATGCATAAAAAAATCATAAAATACTCACACCAATAGTACAACAAGTTAAAGTACACTGAGCAGGAAAGCAACAGGAATGAGGAACCAAGCAATGGAAAGCAATAAAAGAACAGTGGGAAATTGATGAGAGAGAAAAGAGAGGCTGAGGGAGAGTGAGGTGAAAGAATTGTGAAGAGTGAAAAGAATAAGTAAATTGATGAAGAGGAAACATGGAGAGTTGAACACTTTTCAAACTTTAGCATTTACAGCATAACTTGGACATCCTAAACAGGCAGCTCCATCAATCTCATCGTAAGAGGAGAAAAAAAAAGGAAAAAATTATACTGTTGAAGCGGTGAAGACAAACACGGAGACAGAGACATTGTTTGTGTTGTTAATTGACAGGTGTTGTGTTACAACAACAACAGACAGCAATTCCAATGTAGCGAAAAGACAAGTTTACCCTCACAAGCAGCCATGTTGAAGACCAGCTTGCTCACAAAGTTTTTCCAACTCACTCTTATATATATTGTATTCAGAAGGAAGCATATGCTTTGATGAAGCAACAAACGTGAATAAACCGAGCACATTTACTTTTGGTGCATCCAAATTATGTAACCAATGCTTCGTAGCTAGCTTATGAAAACCAACAATGGTAAAAGGCATAAAAAAATAAAGGAATAGTCACATCAATCAATGAACAATTTGGAGCAGAATCAGCAAAGAGCAACAAAAATGAGTAACCAACCAATGAGAAACAAAACAAGCACTGTGGAAATTGATGAGAGAGAAAAGAGAGGCAAAGGGAGAGTAAGGTGAAAGAATTGTGAAGAGTGAAAAGAATAAATAAATTGATGAAGGGAGGCATGGAGAGTTGAACACTTGTCAAACTTTAGCATTTACAGCATAACTTGGTCATCCTAAACAGGCAGCTCCCTTAATCTCATCGTAAGAGGAGAAAAAAAAGGAAAAAATTATGTTGTTGAAGCGATGAAGACAAACACGGAGACAGAGACATTGTTTGTGTTGTTAATTGACAGGTGTTGTGTTACAACAACAGTAGGTAGCAATTCCAATGTAGCGAAAAGACAGGTTTACCTTCACAACATGTTGAAGGCCAGTTTGCTCACAAAGTTTTTCCAACTTCCTCTTATATATATTGTATAGATATATATATATATTGATATTGGATCTAAAATGCAAAAGTAAAAGATATAATTTATAAATACAATAGCCCATATGTTTGTAGTTTGAAAAAAATGAAAGATAACACAAACCTTAAAGCCCAAAGTTAAGAAAGACAAATTTAAAGCTAACATAGAACCCAATGTTGAAGGCTCAAATGGTAAAAAAAAAATACAAAAAAGACCAACCTGTCAAACCCGAATTTTAACCGAGTTAACCGATCAAATGACCATTTTCAGTTTTTTGAGAAAAACCGAACTGGACCATAGACTAGTCCCCGATCCAACCGATCGAACCAGTCGGTCCGGTCCGATTTTAATAACATTGTTATATATAAGAGAGTAAACTACAAAAATGGTCACTATACTTTCTAAAAGTGTCATTGTACATCATTATATTTTTTTTTACAAATTATGTTACTGTACTCTCAAAAGTAGACCATTGAGGTCATTCCATTAGTCTAAAATGTTAAATCTAACCGGACATACAATAAATTACCTACACAATAAAAATTTTAAGGGCTTATTTGTTTAATCACTCATTACTCTTACTTCTCAAAATTAACCCTTCTCCCACCACCACCTCTCCTGCTTCTCTTTCTCCCCCTCCTCCCACAACAACCAATTGTTTTAATTACTTCCAAACTACCAACTGACTCAAAATCATAACCACCACCACCACCTTAAAACAGTAGCCATTGATGCGATTTTTTTTCTTTTTCTACTAACATAAATTACTTCAAAACAAAAGTCATCTATATTTAATAACTAAAATCATCCATAATCATCTATCATCACAAAAATCATTCTAAATTTGAAAAAATTTCAAAATAGACCAACAAAAATCAAATTATATAACAATATGTCAACTATCTCTACCCCTAACAATCATCTCACACCAAAATCACATCGTTCAAGGAGTTGGATATAAAGTTTGACTGAGGTTAAAGGAGCAAAATTGTTTGATTCATTATTGAGAACAATAGTTCTGGGTTAAAAAAATTTGAGATTGTCTTTTGAGAATTAAAATTAGATAGGAGGAAGAGAGGTAGTTAAGGAATTGAAACTAAATTCTTTTTAGAAGATTTAAAGATGGTTATTTGAGAAATAAGAGAGAAAGAAAGAATGATATGTAATTATGGAAGTTGTGTGAGGTAGAAGAGAGAGAAAGAGAGAAGAAGAAGACGGGTTGGAAAACAAGAGAGAGCATTTTAAAGAGTATAATGATTTTTTTTTTGGAAAAACAAATATTATAATGATGAACAGTGAAACTTTTGAAAAGTATAGAGACTGTTTTTTTATAGTTTACTCTATATAAGAAAACAAAAATATTTGGATCATGACAATTGTAGTTTACTTTTTTTTTTTGGAAAAAGTAGAAATATATATAACTTGAACAAAACAAAATACAGTACCGGCTATACCCGTCCACACTGTTACAAAGCAAATGTAGAAAAAATGGAGTACTACTCCATTACACGAAAGATTAATCTCATTATATGTAAGGAAAATAGAGGAAATCTACTTGGAAGGGCTTCCAGTAGATAGGCTCTATTTTCCTCTAAACTTGAGGCCCTAATCTGTAAAATTACTAAGCAAACGTTAAGAGGAGCTCTAATGTCTCTAAACTTTGTTAGCACTGCTCCAAAGTCTCCACCGACAGCTATGGATGCTATCGATCGGAGGTCACAAGCACAATTGATTATCAAGTACATGAAATATGTCAATTCTCCGGCTTCCCCAAGGAGCTAGACATGGGCACGGTTCCTGTTTTAACCGGAACCGGCCCGGCGTGCCCGGCCCGAAATCGTGAACCGGTCCTGCCGAGCCCAAACCGTGAACTGAAACCGGCCATGGTGGGCCTGTTCCAGTTCAATGTGCTACGAACCGTGGAACCGCCGGTTCCAAAAAAAATAAAAAAATAATTTTTTTATTTTGGTTTTAAAAACATATTATATTTCATTATTTCACACAAATTTTTTGAATTTTCTCACATATTCTCTCGTAATCTCCTATTACTTTTAAAATTATTTCATTTTATTCAATTATTTACTTTAATATATTTCATTTCATTCACTTTGTTATCTAATCTCATTGTTAGTTGTTTATTTTGTTATTTGTTATTGTTAGTTTAGAAATAAGATTCTTAAATTTAATCACTTATGGTATGTTTTACATTGAATCATGTATATTGATTTTCTTGTGAATGAAAAAGGTGATTAACTAATATATTGAATTATTAAATTTTCTCATTATCTAATAGTATTAATGGTTGGTTATTAAAATAAAAGATTACTTATGATTAACCATATTAACTTGAATTATCATGTGTTCTTGTTTAATAAATGAATAAATTCATATAAACATATGATTAAACTCATAGTTTAATATTCAAATAATATCAATTATTATCCATAGGGTTAATTACCGATAACCCCCATGTGGTTTGCCGATTTTTCGTATAACCCCCATGTGTTGTTAAAATATACCAACAACCCCCATGTGCTTCGGTTTCAATTGTAAAGTGAATGGAAAACGTGTCTGTCAACGGAAATTGAGTTACACGCGCCTAATTCTTCACGTATGATTATCACAAACTCATTAAATGGTTGTACATTTCCTAAATTACCCTTATTTGACCTTTTAAAGGCATACTATCATTTTCTTCCTTTGTAATTATCTTCTTTTTTCTCTCTCCAATCATTACTCTCTTTCCTTTCTTTTTTTTCTTTCTTTAACGTTTTAGGTTTTATACTTCATTTTAATTAAATTAAATTCAATAAATCTATACTTTAATTCTAATAATAAATTAAGCTCAATCTAAATATGGATAATTATTCGTAATTATTTAGATTAAAACAAACTTATTATCTTGAATTTTAGATTAAAACAAACTTTTGTTTTCTTAATTGTTGCATTTGATTTTTTCTCTTTCAAGGCCTTCTTTTTAATTTTTTTCATTGTAAATGATGATATTTCACTTTCTTTTCTTTATTTTTTTTCTCTTTTCCTCTTTTCCTCTTTTCTTTTCTCTTTCCTCCCCCATCGGCTTCTTCCATTGTCATCTTCTCCAAAATTAGTTTTCCTGTAAAACTAATATTCCAACAAAATTAAACTTCCCACACAAAACAATTTCAATTCAAACACTAACTATGGATTCAATTTCAGAAATAATCCAATTAAAATACCACAAACCAATTTCAATTCAAACACCACAAAAAGGATAAGAAATAAGAACCATAACCCAAAAATCAATCAAGATTAGTTTACTGTATTTTCACAAACTCCCGTAACCTACCAACCCTACCCACCACCCCCACCCGACCGTGCAATTCATCATCACTACTTCGTACAACCGCAAACTCCAACCATCACCACCACTTTTACCACCATCGTCAACTCATCCATGGAGTTGTCACCATCGAATTTCATACTACCAACAAGAACCTCGTGATTCATCAAATGCCCACCCCAATAGAACATCAAAGAGAATGAAAATTGAAATTACAAGATGGGTTCTCTAATCATGAATCGCTTCAATTTCTTCAATTTCTCCATTACCATCCAAATTCATCTTCACAAACACATTAGTCTCTTTTGTCACCCTCTTGACATCCCTAACTCTACCTAAATTTGATTCAACAAGAAAATAAAAGAAGTTCAGAACAAAGAAAGATACTAAAACATCAAAGAAGTTGAAATAAAAGAACAAAGAAATTATTAACAAAATCCCATTTAAGATGAACTTGTGAGGGATCCATTTTCAGTGGCCTGGGAATTATCCTCGACGGGGTCGATTGAAAGAGGAGTAAAAATAAAGGAGAAGGGAAAAATTGAATGTCGAAATATGATTGCTGGCAAAAATAAAGAAGGGAAATTGTAATGAATCGGTGAAGATGAAAGAAAAGATGAAAGAGAAACAAAAAGGAAATAAAAGAATAAAAAGAAGGAAGGAAAAAGATAAAAAGGGTGAGATTATTATTATTATTATTTTACCTTAAGAGTTTAATAATTTATAATTTAACCTCAAAATGTTAATTATTTGAAGGTTTAATCCTTGATTTTAAAAACTAAAGGAGGGTATTATTGGAAGTAAAAATGGTGCCGTTAGGGCACATGATTTCCGTCCACTTTACAATTGAAACCGAAGCACATGAGGGTTGTTGGTATATTTTAACAACACATGGGGGTTATACGAAAAATCGGCAAACCACCTGGGGGTTATTGGTAATTAACCCTTATCCATATTCATTATGGTACAACTATTAGTAACATGTTAATAGTAATGAATATTTAATTACTAACAAATATAGAGTATTTTTCATTTTATTATATATTGTATATATATGATACATCATTACATCTACATCGTAATTAAAGTTACTTTTCAATTATATCAAATTGTATATATTGTATTTATTTTTTTCAAATTTAATGTTAAAAAACTTCGAACCGTAAAAAACTGTGAACAAACCGGAACCGGAACTGTGACGGAACCGTGAAATGGCGATTCATGAACCGTAACCGTAACTGTGAGGCTAAGGGCCGGTTCAGGTTCCACCCTTCGTGGAACCGTGAATCGGCGGTTCACGAACCGTAACCGACAGTTCGGGAACCGTGGTCATGTCTCTAGTTCCAAGGAGATTAGTCCATAAGCACACTAACTTCAGCAATTGAGGTAGTCTACTTCATCCTTGTTGTTTACAGTGGTTCTAAAATTCTTTAGAGTTTAAATGACATGATTACATTATAGTTTAAATGACAATCAAGAGTTTAAAATAACATTAAGTGACGTTGAAAGACAACAATAGTAAGGAACTAATTTGATTACAATCTCCGCAAATGTTGTTTTTCTCACGTGCTGTAATCACCAAAAAAAAAAACAAAAATTAAGCAGTTATAATATTTTTGATAGCTAAACTAGAGTTAACTAATGTCATTAATTAGTTTGAATTTACTATTAATTGTTTGCATTTTTTACAAATATTTTTTTTAGAAGAATAAAAAAGAAATTCAGTTCTAAATCGAAAACAATTAGAATTCGGTTATTCGATTTTCAATTTTTAATTCAGTCAAATTTTTTTTAAAAAAAGGTAAAAATGAATTAACCAAACTGAATTAGTCAAATAACCGAATAACTAAGTGATGCGCACATCTAACTCTATTTAAAGGAATAAGTATATTTTTTTAAAATTACATACTTTTGTCAAACTTTAAAGATAATAAATATAATAAACCTAGTTAATAATGATAGAGATTAGTAATAAGTGTTATTAAAACCATATTGAATCAACCAATTTGATTGGTTGAATAGAGAACCGATAGCTAATTTGGTCTGGTTTAAATTTAAAAACTATCAATTCAAAAACCGGTCAAACTCAATTAAAAATCGAATTTGACCAGAAAAATTGAAAATGGTTTAAAACTCAGTGTGTGTGTGTGTGTGTTTTTTTTTTTTTTTAAATTTGGGCCAATGAGCCTTTGCTTTTTCAATGTTTCTAAGTAGGATTTATGGATCTAAATTTGGGCATAGTCATTAAATTATATAAAATAATGCTATCTGATTAATGTGGGTTTATAAGTTGAGCATAATTGTAAACTTAAACAAAATTAGACTATTAATATTATGATATAAAATTAAACTCAATGATAAAATTATGAAAAATAATGCTACTATTATTTTGGGATGAAATCATAAATTTCAATAGTTTTTTGCTTTAATAATTTCTTCCAATATTAATTTGAAGGAGTATTAATTTAGAGTAACACCTCTAAGAACATTTAGTTATACATTTTTATTTGATATAGATAATTACAAATTTATAAACAAACTTAAGGTTCACTTTGTTTTAAATTGGTATAAATGGGATATTTCATTTTCTAACAATTTTCTTAAAAGCAAACTAATTAAGAGAAAATTAATTTTGAAAATAGAATAAAAAGTTGAATTATATATTTATAGTTCGTTTCATTATCTAGTTTAAATTTGATATTAACTTTTTTTATAGGATAATTAAATATTGATATTTTATTTTATATTTATACTTTTAGACATATGTAAATATTAATGTTAATGTAATATAATTATAATTAATAATTTTTTAATTCATTACGACATCATCATCTTTTTAATACTGACCAATCTGAGATTAATTGACTCATGATTCAATTTCTTAATCAAGTTGTTTTGGTCCGAATTTTAAAACACTTGATAATAACACTACTTCTTTATACTACTTCGTAGTGCATAAGATCTACCACTTATTTATTCACAATAAATATTTACTTATTGAGTGATAATAGAATTTCATTTATTATAATTAAATTTTTTATGTTAATAAAATTATCATATTACCGAAAAACATTATGCCATATTACCTAAAAACATTATTTTATTACTCTTAACATTATGAATTCATTGTACCAAGTCAAAGCATATGTCGAATGGGGTGCAAACGTGGGGATAGCTGCGAAGTCGAAGAATCCAGTTGGCTGGTCAATGATAAACTCTAAATTAGGCAATAATAGAATATTGGCAACTAAGAAGAACAAAACAAATTTCTTTTGTTTTTCGCTTCTCTTCCTTTTGACAATATTTTGCATGAAACATTTGTACTAACTATTCGATGCTGAAAAAGTAAAACAAAACTTCTTTTCTTTTTTCACAATTTTATGCATGAAATATTTTTGTTTTGCCACTCCTTTTTCACAAGTTTACGCATGAAACATTTGTATTGTTATACATCAAACCAATTTTAGTCACTTGAAATTGGAAATAGTTTTCCAAGATTATAAGAAGAAGGAAAAGAAAATAGCTTCAGCTTTAAAAAAAAAAAGAAAAGAAAAACAAAGAACTTCAAAACTTTTTTCGTTTCTGAGTACTATTACTTTGTTATTATTGAGTAGATTTTCTTGTGGTATTGAAAAAGTTCTTGCTGTAATTTCTTTTTTTTTCTCAATAACTTCAATTTGTTTCATTTGAGCTTTTATATTTCATTGAAGATATCCATTTTTTTTATTTCCTTGTATAGAACAATTTTAAAATGTATTTAGTCAATGTGTTCAGATTCTTGTGAATCCACACCAAATTCTTAAATCTTTAAAGAATAAGAAAATTTGTTAATTTATAAAACAAAATATATGACAAATTGGAGAAACAATGTAATGGATGTACAAAATTTCTTATGAATTTTAGCAAAAATAATTTCAAATTTGCAAAAAAATATATATCCTCTATCTCATTAAATTTTTATGGTTTTAAAATAAGTCCAATACATTGCAATTTAAGAAGGATTTAATACATTTGGGATCTTCATGATCTATTCAATTACTTGTCATTACTATCAAAATTTTAATATATTTATATGTTTAAGAAGCTCTTCCAAATTCCTCCTACAATTTCACTTTAAACTAGTAATTAAGTCTATTTGATAAAATTAAAAAATTACTAAATCTCACATTTTAAATTTGAAAGTAATAAGTGTTCAATTCATTAACTATATATGTATAATAATTCAACTGATTTTTACATATAAAAATATAGTATGTGAAAATATGTAATGTACAAGAATTTATATACTATGTATAAATATATAGTGTGTGAAGATATGTGTAGTATATGTAAAATATGTGTTGTGTAAGAAAATATACGCAGTATGCGTAAAAATGTGCAATATGTAAAAATGTATATAATATGTGTAAAAATATGTGTAGCATATATAAATATATATTATGTGCAAAAATGTGTATAGTATGTATAAGCTGTGATATATAAAAATGTATATAATATATGTATAGACTTAAAAGAACAAGTATTTATAAAAATTAATTCTATTTTATTCCCAACTCTTTATTATATATATAAATTGTAAAAGCTGCCATTTGAAAACTTTGCATATATTATGAATTAAAAAAAAGGGTTAATTACAAAAAAACCGCCATGTGATTAGGCAAAATTATAAATTGACTCCGTATAAAAATCTACTATTTACTTAACGGATTTTGTGAATCACGCACCTTATTATAATTAAAAATTTTATTTTTAATTAAAAAATAATATTTAAAAGACAAATATAACCCTAACATCAAAAATAATTTCATCTTCTCATTCACATTGAATCTGTAAATAAAATTAGTCTCTCCTCATCTCAACTTTCACCAACAATTTTTCCAGATCATTAAATCCAAGATCATCATTCAAATCATGATAATTCAAACAAAGACCCATTATAGTTCCTCCAACAAACCAAGAACTGGATGACGAGTAATAGAACTGGATAATGAGGAATACGTGTTCCTTTTTTTTTTTGTTGAATCCATAATCGTTTGCAATGAAGATTGACATAGCAGTGACAGATCCAAGCAATCAAAGTAACAAGTATGTAACAATTTATTTTCCAGAGTTTACTGCTTGGCAAAATGACACAAGTATCTAAATAAGAACACAAAAACAAACAGAAAGGTCTTCAAACTTGAGCGTCAAAGCAATCAGCCAATCATGTACTCCCCTGAAACTTGAGATGAGATGAGAGGAATGCAGTCCCTTGGTTTAAATTTCCTTCTAGTACAGCAGAATCTCCGAGGGCATTGGCTCCAATTTGGAGATGAAAGCTTCGCATCATTTGTCCCCAACCCAGATGAGGAATCAACATCCGGTGGCTCTTGGACGAAAAGAAATAACCTCTGAATCAAATGGCGCTAACAACAGCTCATTCTGGGCGGCGCTTTTGAGTATATCAATTTGGATTTTGATTGTTGAACTGCCAGACTGGCGATCGGAACTCTGGGTGAACACCGGAATCCCGATCTGTTTACTATCAAGCTCCCGTCGGCAGATCTTGCAGTTTCAGCTTTCATTTGGGCAGATCGTGCAGTTTCAGCTTTCACTTGGGCAGCGTGCAGAAGCTGGATCCAAGTGAAATGTGGAATGAGCAGATTGGGAAGGTGATGAACAGTAGGTTTGGCCCTGGAACACGGTGAGTCAAAGTAGATGTGAACAGTAACAACTCTCACTTTCAATCGGCACCCAAAATGGTTTCGGATAGTGAGGAGTAGTGGTTCCAAAAGGGCAGATCGGGCAGCTCGTGCAGTTCGAAGCAATTTTGGAGATTATTGGGGCTATAATTAAGAAAACAATAGATTTTTTATTTTGTTATTTTATTCATTTTAATCTACATCAAAATCTCTAATTTATGTATTTTGGATGGATGGATTGTTGTAACAATCGATTTTTCAGTCAATTCTTGAGTGGAAGAGGGGAAGAAGAACAGATTTGCTTGGGTTTGATTAATTGGTCAAAGAACAATTTAAAAAAATTTTGTTAGATGGGTAAATTGTCTTTTTATCCTAACTCGGTTATGTCTGCTCATTTTCATCCATTTTAAAAAAAATCCAAATCACGAGGAGTCGAATTATAGGTTTTAATATGTAATATCGCCAAACCACATGGAGGTTTTTTGTAATTTACCCATAAAAAAATTTAAAGTCTTTGCATATATTATGAATAAAAAAAATATATAAAGTCTCCTTTAAATTGAATATAAATATTACTGCAATATATTTAATTAGAACCTTTCTTAATTTACCAAAAATATAATAATATTATAAATTTATTGCCAGTAAAAAAATGGTATTATTTTAATTTTAAGTAATAGAAAAAATGAAGTTTGTGAAGGATAATTTTTGTAATTTTCTTTGAATGAAAAATATGCAAAATGTCGAAACTTATCTTACACCGTTTACTAAGATAAGGAAAAAAAAAATTCCAGTTGATTTAGTCCGTTCATTCAACATTGACTCATAAAAGCAACGGCTGTGATTCCACCTTTTACCAATGAACTTTGTGGGACCCAAATTGAAGTCCATGATTGATGGTTTTGAGGAGAAAAAATTTGTCCCACCAATGACAAGAGTTGACAAAGGCACTTTTAACTACTAATTTGATACCAAAGAAGATGCTGCTAATATATATAAATTGTTTCAACTCACCTTCATCCCTCTTTCCCATTTCATATTTCTCAAGAACTGATTCAATCTTGCCAGCTCAGAACAGAAGTGGAGTAGCATAATCTTGAATCTGGTCAGTCTATTTTCTCAACTTTTGTCTGTTTTTAATGTTTTGTTTTCTCTTTTTTTTTTTTTATCAGTATGATTTTAGATGCAAGTATTCAAGGATTTTGAGTTCTCTTGATGCTTAGTTATGGGGGGAAAGAATGGATTTTGATTGCAAGTTGATGTTTTTTTGAGATGTGTGACATGGGTTTTAGATTATTTGTGGGATGATGCTTGAATTCTATAACCTTTTTAAGTATTGGGAAAGAAAGGATTTTGATTGCAAATTGATGTCCTTTTTGAGATGTGTGGCATGGGTTTTGGATTATTTTTGGGATGATACTTGAATTCTGGAACCTTTTTAAGTTATGATTCAAATTGAAATGGGAGGAAAGGTTGGATTTTGATGGCGAATTGATGTTCTTTTTGGGATTTATGACATGAGTTTTGAATTATGAGTGAGAAGATGCTTGCACTCTTGGACCTTTTTGAGTTGAGATTGAAGTAGAAATGCTTTTTGTCGATGAAATATCGGTGTTCTCTTTGTTTTTTTTTTGGAGGGTTTTGGTGGTGGATTGTTTTAAACTTGTGGCCTGTGGGAGGTGGCAGTATGCTTGAGTTTGACCTTAACAAGGGAACAGGAAAGTGAAGAAATTTGAATTTAGGGATTTCTGAGTAATATTGAATTTTTTTTTGCCTCAGCCTCTAAATGAATGACAAATGACTAAGCAGTTTCCTTTGTTTGTTGAGAACCAATGATTTCCTTTAGATAGGGATGAAGGTGAATGAAGAAGCAGCGAAAATTAGGACCGGATGTTTCATGTTCAACAGATCTTACTTTTATGCTCCTTTTATCTTTGGATTGATTGAGGGGATCCTGATATCTCTATCCTTATTGTATTTTGATACACGAATGGATCTATTTGTAGTCTCTTATTGACTTCTTACTTAATTATTTGTTGTTGGTAATGAACGAATCTTAACCTTTAGTATGGTGTTTCATTCTTTTCTTGTCAGTACTGTTTTTGGTTACAAAATTTTTTGTTCTGATAAAAATTTTTGTTTTCTTCCCGGTTGAACTGCAGTCTATTTAGCATTGGCTTTAATACTTATAGAAATTTGCTGTGAGATGGATCCCGATGAGAAGCTGTGTGCAAACACATGGACAAAGTCATCTTCATCTGGCAGTGAACAACAATCTTTTACCAATTTTATCTTGCAGCAGCAGTGGGGAGATTCTTCATTCTTGGATTATCGAGCTAGGATTGAACAGCAATTCTCCAAATTTAGCCGTCCATCTGAATCTTTATCTTCGGGTGCTAGTGGACCTAACAACCAAAATAAAATTCGGACTCATGAAGATAATCAAACGCAAGAAACTCCTGATTCAAATAATATCCGAGATTGGGATCCTAAAGGGATGCTAAATAATCTCTCTTTCCTGGAGCAAAAAATTCATCAACTCCAGGATGTGGTACATCTGATTATTGCACGAAGAAGCCAAGCCACAAGCCAATCAAATGAACTTCTACTTCAGCAACAACAGCTCATCACTACTGATCTCACTTCCATAATTGTTCAATTGATATCTACTGCTGGGAGTCTTCTTCCTTCTGTGAAGCATACCCTGTCCTCTGTTAGTCCTCAGGTCAACCAGCTTGGGGAGTTAGGTGAACCCATGATTCTTTCTGGAACAGGCTTTGACAACAGCACTAGGCTGCTACAGAGTGATGTGAAAAAAGTGGAAGATCAATCCAATGAGATGGACTTAACTGGGAATGCTGGAATTGAACAGAACTGTGCTGTTGACGAACTTGAATCAAAGGATGAGGATGATGCTGATGAAGGAGAGAATTTAGCTCCTGGTTCTTATGAAATTTTGCAACTAGAGAAAGAGGAAATTCTTGCTCCTCACACTCACTTCTGCACAATTTGTGGGAAGGGATTTAAAAGGGATGCCAATTTGCGGATGCACATGAGAGGTCACGGGGATGAGTACAAAACACCAGCAGCTCTTGCAAAACCCAATAAGGAATCCACCTCAGAGCCTACACTTATTAGGAGGTATTCCTGCCCTTCTGTTGGCTGCAAGCGCAACAAAGATCATAAAAAATTTCAGCCTTTGAAGACTATATTATGTGTAAAGAATCACTATAAGAGAACCCATTGTGACAAGAGCTACACTTGCAGTCGGTGCCACACAAAGAAATTTTCAGTCATTGCTGATCTCAAAACACATGAAAAGCATTGCGGCAGAGATAAGTGGCTTTGTTCCTGTGGGACAACCTTTTCTAGGAAAGATAAGCTTTTTGGACACATTGCCCTTTTTCAAGGCCACACTCCTGCGATTCCCCTGGACGATTCAAAAGGTTCAGCCGGGCCTTCAGATGGAGGGCACAACAATGAAGTAGTAAATAAAGTGGAGCACATAGATTTCAATGCCCAGTCAAATGTTCCTACTGGGAGTGGGTTTCAAAATGATGTCACTGGGAAAGGAAGCATAGATGATCCTTCCAGTTATTTCTCACCTTTGAGTTTTGATTCGAGTAATCTTACTGGGTTTCATGAATTCCCTAGACCACCATTTGAAGACACAGAAAGTTCATTCTCTTTTCTTCTCTCAGGGTCATCTGAATATGCACCGAAGACTGGAAGATATTCAGGTTCTATCAATTTAGAATAGCATCTAGAGTAGTTCGATCTGCAGTATTATGGGGTGCGCTGTTTGTGGCTGTTATTGATACCGCAGGCCTGTGTATCTCCAGATATGACGTCGAATAAAATCGTCAGTTTTTTAACTGTTCCATCTTCATCTAGCACAATAATCATATTTCAATTTTGCAGTCTGATCTAAAGTTTTAATTTCATATTCTGCAGCAACTGAAATGAAAGTAGTGAGTTCCTTAGTGTAGTTTTCATTACCATTACCCAGAGGATCCATATACCAATCCATCAACAAATTAGTTCCGTAGGGACTGTTGTTCATCCACTCTAGTTGAGGAGTTATTCTTTTTAATTCTTTCTATATAATTTATGTTTGCTCAATTGTTTGGGATATCTGTACAGGAATCATCTGAATTTTTAGTTTGCACTCAAGTTCCTTCCCTTCCCTTATATCCTCTTTATGAGTCGTGCTCAATTTTATTCCACCAAGTGGGTTGGGCTATATGGATCACAATTCGCTATCGTGCTCAATTATATGATTTCTAATGTGATTCATTTAATGATATCATAAAATTTGATAATTTTTAGCTATAAATCTGTTACAACTTTCTTTCTTTTCCCGAGTTTAGTACTACTACTTATAAACAAATAGATTGCTTATGAGTGGGAGGAGTTTTATGAGTCATCCTCAAATTGGGGGAAAAAAATCATGTGATTTTAGGTATCTTTCTTAAACCAAAAGAAAAAAAAAGTATTTGTGTGGACAACTGAAAGAATATAACTCTTTCTTTTTCAAGGTTGAGAAATTTGCTTTGGCAAAGCTATGAGAATGACATGTATCCATAAACTAGTTGGCAATCAGCTGGCGCGCTGTAATTGTATGTTATTTCTCGTTATAATTTTAATTCAGTATAATAAATATATGTAATATAATATTTGTTGCACAATACATGTACTAACATTTACGGTTAATATTTCACCCACTATATATATTTAGACATATTACACACATTTTTGCACTATAAAGTGCTTGTACACACTCTTACACATACTACTCATATATGTATACAGTATACATACTTTAATGTATATGTCCATATTACACTTATTTTCACACTATAGATTTTTACACATTTTGCGCATATTTTGCACACTACATGTATTACACCTACTATATACAATTTCATGCATTATAATTATTTGCACATTTTTCTTACATTTTGACACATTACATATGCACACATTTACACACTACACAGATTTGTATATAATTGTACGCACAGTTATACACATAATACATATATGTATACACTATACATACTTTCTTATATTTGCACATGTTAAACTTATGTTCACACTATACATTTTTATACATTTTTCACATATTTACATATTACATATATTACACATACTATATAGATTTTCACACATTATAAATGATTGCACATTCTTCTTACTTTTTCACACATTACATGTGTACACAGTTTATATACTACACATATTTGTACATACTTGTACACACACTTATATATATTATACATATATGTATACACTATACTTACTTTCATATATGCAACATATTACACTTATTTTCACACTACAAATTTGTACACATTTTGCATATATTTTCAACACTACAAATATTACGCCTACTATATACATTTGCACACATTATAAATATTTGCATATCCTTCTTACATTTTCAAAGATTACATATGTACTCATTTTACATACCACATATATTTACACATACTTGTACACACTTATACATATTACACATATATGTATACACTTTACATACTTTCATATATTTGCACATATTACACATATTTTTAAACATTACACATATTTATACATACTATACATATTTTCACACACTATGCATATTTACATATATACACACATTTTCACACACTATACATATTTGCATACACTATACATATATATATATATATTTACACATATTACACATATTTTCACACACTATACATATTTACACACACCATATTTATTTACACATGTTACATATATTTTCACACACTATACACATTTACAGACACTATATACATTTACACACATTTTTTACACACTACATATTTACAAATATTTAACACGTTTTGAAAGAGTATACATATTTACACATAGTACTGATATTTTCATACATTATACATATTTTAACACACTGTACATATTTACATATATACACACATTTTCACACGCTACATATATTCACACATACTACACATATATTTGTACACTATACATATTTACACACACTATATATTTACATATATTACACACATTTTCACACACTATATATATATTTACACACATTATATATATATTTACACATATTACACACATTTTCACACACAGTACATATTTACGCACACTATATATATTTACACATATTACATGTATTTTCACTCACTATACATATTGACACACACTATATATATATATATATATATATATATATATATTTACATATAGTACTCATTATACATTTTTACACATATTACTACACACATTTGTGCACATTACATCTATTTACCCATACTACATAAATTTCCACACACAATACATATTTAGAAATACTTCACACATTTTCACACATTTGCAAACACTTTCATATTTTTCCTTTCCACTTATTTATTCCTTCCCAATTCTATTTATATAAAAGCTCTATATATTAATTCACTTCATATTATTATTCTAATTATATTATTATATTAAACTATTTGAATTGTAATTAATAGTTTAATTATTATTTTGAATACCCCTATTATTTTAATATATTTCTTCAGTTGAACAATACAGTATTGGGGTTGGATGAGCGCAGCTGTGAAGATGAACCTTCAAATATTGAGAAGGACAAGAAACGAAGGGCCAACGAGAAAGTATACAGAGTTTGAAAGAAACTGAAACCAGCTCAAATTAATCTCTTCAAATGAGGTTTCAAGGAGTCTCAGTTGGCAACTACGGTGCACAGTGACAATGCATAAAGTCAAGGTGAATGAGGTAAAACTGCATATAGTTCAAGTATTATACATTTTTTGATTACTAATATACCAAAAAAAACTCTACTAATGCACTAATCAACTACTCTTATACATACTTCAAGTATTGTACATATTTATAAATATTTCACACATTTTCACTCTATACATATTTATAATTATTACACGCTTTTTTATATATACTATACACATTTTTGCACACTATACATATTACACTTTTTCACCAATTATACATATTTATACATACTATTTATATTTTTGAACACTATATAAATACATATTATACATATTTTCACATACCATTCATATTTACACATATTTTAGACTTTTTGGACAATATACATAATTACACATACTACACACTTTTTCACACATGATATATATTTGCACTTACTACTTACATTTTCACATACTATAAATTGTACATATACTATATACATTTTCACACACTATAAATTTTACATATACTATATACATTTTCACACACTATACATAATATAATTATAATATTATTAGAAAAATTCTCAAAATTGAATTAATATATAGAGTTCTGATATAAAGAGACTTAAGAAAGAATATATAAGTACTGCTTAAAGAAATGAAGTTCTATGCACATCAATTTATGAGATCAAGTAAAACCAGTTTTATCTGCAGTGGACATTTTGGAACTTGTTTTACGTTAATTTAAGTTGGCCTACAGGTTGTTGCTGGTGGAATGCTGGGAATTGTCACAGCAACAATCATCCATTTGATCTTTGGTTCTGGTAGTCAAGCTTGATGCTCACTAAGGTGATATCTGCCAGAGCTTGAATTCATCTTTTTTTCATTAGTGCAACTGACAGATGCATACAAACTGCTGAAGATGGTGCAGTATGTAATTCAATTTACACTTTCTCGTACTATTTACCTTCATTCCATTTGAAGTCCAATCTTTGGCTTCCAATCCACTGTCCAGTTGCATTGTAAATATGTAGAGTTGGTTATGAGGAAGTATTTCCACAATCTGATTATTATTATTTCACTCAGCTAAAGCTGTAAATTTGCTAATGTTACGCTGTTAATTTCTCGTGTTGAATTCCTATGAAGTCCTAAAAGAAGATAAAAAACGAAAAATGTAAGCTTCAAGTACGAAGTTACAACACATTAGTAAAGATTCTGAAGACTCTGGACTAAATTGATTTGCTACATTAAAACCTTTTAAGGAAATTGCCAAACCATGAAATTATGAACTTTATGTTTTCATCAAAGCAGCAGTTCTCATTCTATCATTTCTATGCACTTAAATAAGGCAAGAAAAAGGCATGCATAATTGAAGTATCTGGTGATCGATGATACAAGAAAATGCTGTCTTGCGCTAAAATTTTGTGGAAACAGCTCCACCGCATCATCGAAACTATATTTACAATTCCAAAATTTATTTTAGCATTCTGTATGCGGTGATTGAATACCAAGTACAGTGCAAAATACTTTTTTCATTTCCAAAATAGGATTCACTTTGATTCCCAACTTTGTGCGCCAGGTAATGTGGTCGTCAGGCCTCACTAAAATGGCTCCTCGGTCTGTCATCTGGCAAATATCCCACCATGAAACTGAAGTTGGAAAATTTCTAACTTCCACAACTTCAATGAAATTTGTCCAAGGCTCTAATGCTGCCTCAGTTCTTCCTAATCCATGGGTTGTCATTTCTGGCCATACTACACATGTCTTCATGGTAATTTTAAGTTCTCTGCCACCTTGAATGCAGCTTGAGCAAGATTGAAGGACTCGTCTTTCGGTTCTATTACAAGAAGAAACTCAACTTTTTCCATCGATATAAGATCCAGGGTTGAAAATATTTCCTGCAGATTCATTAAATCTAACTAATAATAAAAAGATTCAAATTCCACAATGGATAAAAATAAGAAGAAAGAGAAAAGGAAGGACTGGGTTTCTTCAATTGTTACACATGGACTGCTCACGCAATTACCAGTTGCAAACAATGAGAACCTCATTTTTCCTAAGTTATGAGCATGCCCAACACATGTCTACCCCTCAAGGTGCCCAGATACATAGCACACTAATAAACAAATATATGAACTCAGAAGGAAAGTTCTAACTGGTACCTTGTTTGACAGGTTTGACAACAGTCTGATGTTCATATGAGGCAACCTCGATCCAGGATTGGCTGAGGGAATATATTCCCTTCTTCATCCGCTAGGTGCTTCTGAAGCATTTGCATTTGACAGACTATCACCATCAGACACTAAAGCTCCTTTCAAGTATCTAACAAAAAAGCCACAAACAGAAGATAAAACCCTCAAATTCCAAACAAAATATAAAAAACCACCTGATGAAGATTTTGCAAAACTTTCACAGTATTTTTACAAATAAAAAAATATTTAATTGAAACCACTTAAATGAAGTCCATCTCTAGGGTTGATCAGCTCTAGTTGACCTAAAAACTGAAATCTAGTGTGGACTGTAGTGGACGAAATTCAAAGCTGACAAATACAACAATAGCTCTACCTGAAACCTAGATCCTCAGCAGGAAACTGAAGTTGAAGACTATTTCCTTCCTCAAATATCTGTCTCAATTTTTCGAGCCTCAAAGAGCCAAGAGGATTTTTTTCATTCAATATAGAATCTGAAAGCTGTGCACGGCCTATACTAAAAAGTCCATCCAAAATTGACCTCTGTAATCCATGGGGTAAAATGGTACCAACAGTATCATTGATTGCTCGATGTACTGCAAATCCAGAAAAAGAAGAAGACAATAATCACATGATAATGCATCAAAGATTTTTATACAATCTCCATAGCAGAACTCAAATTCATAAGTAACGTTTGTTCACCTGCAGTTGCAATCGATGGATCAAGACCAAGAGCGGCAGGAATCCTCATAGCTGATTTGAAGTTTTGAACACTAAGCTCTGTATTATAACTGGCAATCTAACAATTTTCTATCAGTAATATGTAGGCATTTGAAAATATCAAGGACATGAAACGCAAGAATTTATGCAATTCAAAACAATACCTGTCTCCGTTCCATCTCATAAGAGGAAAGAAATGATACTTCCTGCACCATCAGTACCCACAAGGGCATTGCAATGGATATCTTTCTGTATATACCTCCCTTCCTTAAGAACAGATGCAGTCACAGTAACACCATGATCAGCAACATTGACTGACATGCATTCATGCCCCCATCAATATCTCCTTCTCTTTAATTACACATCATTAAGCCTACTGAAGTCTTTGTGGTCAACAACATGAAAACCAAGGTTTACAAGCTTATCAAGTAGTAACTTATTAAGTTTGTATTGTGAAAAATGTGCAACAGAGGTTGGACTCACAGTTCGATCAAAATCTGCAGAATTCAAAAAACCATACTTAAGTAAAACCAACCAGATAAGCATGAAATTAACTTTCTACCCACATAACATTCATGCTTTTTTAGTTAAGAACCAGGCAATCAAATTTGCATGTAATTCAGAATGCATTCTCAAAAGAATAAGAATGCCAAATTTTGAGATTTTTTACATTAACCTTCAAAGAAAGCTGGAAAACAAACCCCAAGTGCCAAGAAATCTTCTTCTATATGTGGTATATGAGGCCTCAATTATGATATTCCAAAAACTACAGAAGTTTACGCAATGTAACAGGAAATAACAGTACCCAACTGGATATATTTCTTTCATTTTAAAATCTAATCAAGGAGCTCAAAGGGACATTGCTAAAATTCCCAACTGGATAATATCTATCATTTTCAAAGCTAATCAAGGAGCTCTAAGGGACATTGTTAAAAGTTCAGATACCACATTTGCACAGATTTAGAATAAAAACGCTACCTTGAGGTTGCATGTGATCAACCGACCCTAGTATCTGACCAGTAAGTGAAGTACAATAAATAAACTTCCTCCAATGATCTACAGGAGGTTGTAAGCTCACATTCTCATCTGCTAAACCATCCATTTTCCTAAACACCTATCAATAAGACATGTACATCAAAAGCAAACCTTTCACTTAATTGAAAAAGAAAAACACAAACTTTTCAATAAAACCAACCTCCATAGAGCGATTGTTTATAAAATGAGCTTGAGGGAGCCTCAAAAAAGTCGTATTTTACCTCTTCCTGGCTAAAATTACGCTGCAGCTGATTTTTGGGATAGCCTTCATATAAGAGAGTATTTCCATCGGGAGGAGTCACAGTCTCCTTAAGAGACTGCAATATCTTCAACGAGGTTATAACATAATCAACCCTGCAAAAGGTTGCAAAGAGAACTTAAGCTTCAGGGAGCTAAAGATTGGACCAGTATCCTCACGGAATTCCACATCCCAATTACATAACAGATTCCTAATTTACACTAAAAGGTTGAAAACATCCTGTTTGTTTCGAATTGCTGCTGCCATTAACTTTAACTTGTGTCCGTGTTTGTGAATGTAATTATAAGCTTTTATGACCTGTAATGAAACATGAAAAATAGCTAAACAGAGGAGGGGCTTTAGGGAGGGGAAGATCAGGGGCTGAATTAAAACAGTGGAGAAGATTGTGATTTTTGTGGTTGAAAAAATACAATACCAAAGGAAATGCACAAAAACCATGAGAAGCTTCTTCCCCTTCCCATTCACATTATTCCAATTCATCATCATCCGCTTTGTTTGTTTGCCCACAAATTCCAAATCTTTCGGGTTCTAAACTGGGGCAATTCCAATCTTCAATATCCATAGGATTTTTATTCCAGAACTCTTGTCTATACACAAGACGATATCTGCACCATGTGAATCCAAAATCCAATAAATTTGATCACTGTTAAAGAAATAAATCAGTCAAAGAAAATATACTAAACCCAAAAAATAATGGATTGCCAAGAGCAAAGAAAAAGGAACTTGTTGCCATTAGCGAGAAAATAAAATGAAATAAAGGAAAAGAAAGGAAGATAAGAAAATCGAGCAGGAGGGAAAAGAAAAGAGTGGATACCTTCACGTTCATGTTATTCTAAGATAGAGATAGAATGAAGAGAAAAATGTGTTGAGCAATGTTAAAAGTTCAAAATGTAGAATTTGTCACGTGGAAGGCATTGATCTTTCTATGGATTTAATGTCATATTTTCCTCACAAGAAAGAGAGAAAGATAGCGAGATTAGACTTTTTCCAGAAGATATCCTAACTGTCATAGTACTGAACGGAATTGGGATTCTGTCGAACCAATTAAATCTAACATGTTTGACTTAATATAAAAATACCAAGTACGTTTATGACCTTTCTAGAAATGCCAAAATTGTTACTATAAATTGGTGAAAGTTCAGTTTGACATTAAGAAAGTACCTTGGCCATGGCTGTTGTTATCACATCTGGAATGGGCTCTGTTGTGTCTGATGGTTCAGTTTGACATTAAAAAAGATGATATATCTCGCCTTGGCACAAATTAAGAACCCAGATTTGTCACCAATACATTATTAGGGCAATAATGTAGAAAGCAATGGAAATACAAAAACAATGCTTGAATAACAGATATCAGTAAATCTGCACAATTGAGACAAAAACAGAACCAAAACATCAATTTTTATCCGGTTCCTAAATCGTATGCTGTTTCAGTTACCAGAAAAACAAAAGCCAAGTAGAAATTTTAAACGAAACTACCAGGCAAATCAACACATTCATAAAGCTAAACGCTCAAACACAAAAAGGCAACTCCTACATTGGTATAATCCTTATTACCATAAGCCGAAGGCCACAAAAAGAAATAACAACACAAACAGCCAAATATAAGGTCATGAAAGAATCAAGAAATCACATGATTTATCCAACCCACCGGCCACCACCACGAGTTCTTATACTTCGTCTCTTCCTTTATTGGAAAAAGTAAACAATCATGAAAAAGATACCACTATGAACCAGGACAAAAAGGTGGATAAAAAAGTGTAAAAGAAGAAAACCCCACAAACCAAAAGCAATCCTAATATTAGGAATCAGTTCTATACAACAAGGGACAATAAAAAAAACAAAAACCATCTTCTAGGAAAAAAAAAAACACATGGGATCTCAATGTAAATTCAGATTCAATGGCATCCACACATAAATCTTTCACAAACATAAACATAAATCATTTCCAGCCCAAAAACAACGTAAAACAGAAATGGGTTTAACCATAAATCTCGAAATTTGACAAAAACATCAAACAAATAATAAAAACCAAAACTGTAACACAAAATCCACTAAAAATCTTTACAAAGATGAAGAAACAAACCTGCAACTTTAATGGGGTCGCGAAAAATAGTCTGAAATTGAAGAATTCAGTTGTGGTTTATAAAAAAATAGTAGAAAAAACGGACAAAAACATCAAACAAATAATAAAAACCAAAACTTTAACTTTTTGCACCATCAGACACAAAAATATCATCTTCCTCAATGTCAAGGTTTGCATAAAATGTTGAAGCAATTGCTGCTCTTACTTGCTGCATAAGTCAAAAGAGTTAGCATAATTCAACAATTTCATGGCAGAATCATTAGCTTCAGACTGAAAATCACTTTTATATCTCCAACGACCAGTTAAACGAGGTAACGGTAAACAAATCATATTGGAGAAGAAATCTCTAGATCCAAATAGTGTTAGCACTTGACCACATATGAACTACAACTTTTTGTTGGTTGTCTTCATGATCAGACTACATGGTGCTATCAATATATTATGCAACATTTCAATTTCAATTCAATAACTATATAACTATTTAAAATATATGAAGAGAAGGATACGAATGTGATACATGACACATAAACTTCCTATCTCCAAAGAATACAGAGTATGCAAATTTCAAGAAGTAACCAGATGGCAAAGATCGTAACGTACCTTTTCACCTTGCTTAGCTCCATAACCGGAATAACCCTCTACAGTGGACAATGATTGTGATCTCTGCAGTATTAGAAAACAGAGATGAAGATTAAATTTTAAGAACGAAAGTAAGACTCGAATCAATAGTTTGATTACATAACTTGTATCAGTTTATCCTAGACGTGCCTAATGACAGAATAAACTTAATTGCAAATCAACTTAAAAAAGCTCCACAGAGGGTTTGCCCTTGTTTTGAACCAAGCTAGATGGGGTGAAGGAGACAATCAAATAGACCATTAAGCTCTTTTTGTATCATCCATCTTCTTGAATTAACTGAAATCCTCCACCAATAATGATTAAGTAATCAGATGAAATGTTAAAAGTTCAAAATGTAGAATTTGTCACGTGGAAGGCATTGATCTTTCTATGGATTTAGTGTCATAGTTTCCTCACAAGAAAGAGAGAATGATAGCGAGATTAGACTTTTTCCAGAAGATATCCTAACTGTCATAGTACTGAACAGAATTGGGATTCTGTCGAACCAATTAAATCTAACATGTTTGACTTAATATAAAATACCAAGTACGTCTATGCTTTTTCTAGAAATGCTAAAATTGGAACTATAAATTGGTGAAAGTTCAGTTTGACATTAAGAAAGTACCTTGGCCATGGCTGTTGTTATCACATCTGGAATGGGCTCTGTTGTGTCACCAATTCCAAGGCTGATAACCTGGGCATCAGAGTACTTCAACACATGTGCAGCTCTCCTTCTAGCAATCTGATTTACCAAAAAGATAAATCCTTATAAGAAAAAAGAAAAAAAACTCTAGAAATCTATGGAATATGAAAAAAAAACTCTAGAAATCTATGGAATATGAAACAAACTTTCATAACCTACAAAACTTATGCCATGATACAGGCTCAAAGCATTTATGTACTGAAACTAAAAAAATGAAAAAAGAAACCTAAAAAATGAAGTTAAGAAGAAGTTGAGTAGTTATAATGCATTAATGAAGTTACTCACAGCAATTCCAATTGGGCTTGTCAGTCCTGCACAATCCATCAAGAAATCATGGTCAATGCACCATACTAATAGGAAAATATGCTTCTCACAAATACACTTTGTACGGTACGTACTGATCAGAAACATGAGTTATAAAAGTTTGTTCTCACGGGTAATACAAACCAGCCATTTGTCCTTGAATTGTTAATCTCAAAGCCTTCAACACCAAATAACACAACAATAAATTACTACACAATAACCACGTGTGCACCACAGTTCAGAAACAAACCTCATCAAAAAAAAAAAAAAAAAGTGATTTTTTTTAACATTTTTAAAAAATGATGTATCACCCTGCTAAATAAAAAGAAGTACACAAGTTATGCATTGTAATCATCGGCTTCCAAAACAAGAACCCACAAAACTAAAAATAGGCAAATCACCAACAAAGCAGGACCCAAATCACCAACAAACCAACAAAGAGGATTAAGCAACAAAGCAGTTATCAATTCTATAAATGTCAAACATTACCAATTAAGAAAACACGAATTGAGCAGAACATTCTAGTTGTCATAGAAACCATGCATACTCTCCTCACCATATATCAGCATAATCAATTTCTTAAATTCTAAACAAACCAAGATTCAAGCTGAAAACAAAATGCAAATTGTTGTGGCCAAGGCCAACCTAAAATCCAAATGTAAAATGCAAACATAAGCACACAGTTAAGCCATTTCAACCCAATATGAGTCCATGCTAGCAGAACACAACAAATCACTGAACTTTCATGTTCAAAATGCCCAAATGAGCAACATTTTCTACAGAAAGAAAGTGAATCATTTGTAGGTGGCTCGTGGAACAAGCAATGCCCATCAGAAAACCAGAAAAAACGATTAAAAAGTGAACACAAAAAACACAATACTCCCTTATTACGAAAGAAAGCAGAAAATTACAAATCGTTAATGATACTCCTGTAGAAAAAAAGTTTAGATTAGAGAGTTGAATGATGGGGAGACATTGGAATTTCGGTAGATATTAGTTAGCTAGTCCTTACCTCCGCCATAAAGGGGGGATTGGTTAATTGGTCAATTTTCGGTAGGAGACAAAATGCATTTAGGTCCTTGCCTCCGCCATAAAGGGGGGACTTAGTTGAATTGGCTCATTCTTAGTCGTAGCAATTCCATAGGATAAACCACACATAACACTCACATTTCAGACAACCAAATACAAGGGTATACTTTAATTACTTGAATCCTCTTCCACACATTTTTACATTTACTTGGTAGTGATAGTGTAGTTTAGGTAATTTTCATTACTTGTTTTAACTCTCACTACTTCACACACGTTAACACTAATTCCATAGACTCAACCCCTCCCTGTGAGTACGATCCCTACTTCCTATAGCTACAAAAACGTCGGTGTCTTGATGCACCTTAAATGTCGTGTGGATTAGGGTTATAAATTTATTTGATTCGGTTAAACCTTACCTTTTGACCCTAGCTCCAAAACTGCTATCAAATTGGCGCCGTTACCGAGGAGGCAATTAATTTTAGGATTAGTGTTTTTGTGTGTTTGGTAGTTGTAAATAACTTCTTTTCATGTTTTTTATAGTTTGTGTTGTTTTTGTTGTTTTTCATTTTTAGGTTTAATTTGAACAAATATGACTAGGTTGTTTGGAGATTTTCTTGATTTTTATCATGTTAACCCACCAAATGGGGTGGATGACATTAGACCAACACCTAGTATATTTGGGAATCCTTCTTCCCTAAATGATGAAATTAATGATAGATATACTATACTTGAGGCTCAAATGGTCGAAGTGACCAAAACTTTGATTGACATACAAGTTCAATTGAGTAAGGATGCACTTTCTTGTAATTGGTTCCATGGAGTCAATCACATCTTCCAATGCTATTCACGTGGCATGAATGAGAGTGATATCCAATTGGACCAAAATTTTTCACCTTACCCTCACTCAAATCTTGTAGGTCAATTGGACTATAATGAACAATGGTCAAGCCAAAGCTATGAGCATATCACATCTCCTAAGCTTGATCACCTTAGGAATGAGGACACACCACACATTGATGCATATGATAGCTTATGTGAAGATGATTTGTTAATTTGCCAAGAAATAGCTAACATAGTGCATTCGTGTGTGATTTTGACATCTTATATGGAATTTAATGATTTGCATGAAATGGAAGATGTCATTAGGTGTATGTGCAATAAAACACCCGTAAATGATTATGATGCTCAATGTAATGTGAATAAGGGTGAGTCTAAAAATGAAGTCCATGTTAGCTTTGATAAGGAAGACATGAATATTTTTTGTAAGATAGCTAACTTGGTTGAAAATAGGTTTGTTGATGTATCCATATATGAACTTTCTAATGAGTGTTTTGAGACTATGGATGCAAGGCCATTAGTTGAGTCTTGTAGGTCAAGCATGATGGAAGTGGAAATCATCTTGAAAGATATGGAGAGACCATTAGTGAGGCCAAAGTTCTTGGTGGAGGAAGGAGAGGAGGAGCCTACAATAGGAGAGCAAGAGTGGTACAAAGTCAAATTTGTTGAGTTTGCTCCCCACGAACATGAGCTCAAGCACCTCCTCAAAGAGGGCCAAAGGACACCCTACATACGGCAAATGAGTGCCTATGAAAGGGCATTCTTTTGGTACCGGGATTGTTATTCCAAATCTTAAGGGAATAGCCACAAGAATAAAGTCTAGCGAGGGACTAAATAAACCTAGAACTGCAATTTATTATTATTATTTTTATTTTTATTTAAATGTTAATTGTTATGTTTTGTTTTATGTGTTTAGGGTGATTAGGTTTGTTTTTCTTGTAGGAGTTCAAAGAGAACAATAAATTTAAAAGAATGACTATAAGAGAATGAAAAATGTGCATAAGTGATAAAAAGAGCTAAATGTGGAGGAGGATTCATACCACTCACAACACTTGCTTAATTCCTTCTTCTTTTTCACTCTTATGTCAATGGCATACAAACACACGTTTCACTCTAACTCGTTTCATGATTTTTAATGTTAAATTGCATGAGTTAGCATATGTGGAGAGGTTTCAAATGCTTGATGTGTGCAATTTTCATATATGTGGTTAATGGCACATTCATGGTTTACCTAGCATGAATTCATTAGGACTCAAGTGCACATGAGCTTAATGAATGAGATTAGAATTTGAACATGATTGTGATGCACACCTAGCACAAGAGCACTCACATGAGCATATTGTAAAAATTTCTCATGCATGCCAAAGAGTGATTTTGAACATTTTTGTTTTGAGTGACTATGTTTGAGTGTCATGTAAAGTGCTTAATTGTTTAAATATTTTCTTCTTGAACTCATACATGGAATTAGTTTACTTGTTTTCTTTCTTTTATCTTTTTCTCAGGTTTTCCATCCATAAGGAAACAAAAAGAAGAGGCATCTTCACAATGGCCAAGTTCACATTTCACATGCATAAATGAAGAGATGGCCATATTACATACACCTCGGGTGTTTTCTTATCCCTCTCTTGTCTTTTGAAAATAATGAATATTTTAAGTGTGGAGGGGATGATATTGGTGAAGAAAATTGAATTGTGCTTCAATGAATATTTTGTGATTTATGGATGATTAACTTGGATTTTTAGTGTTTTTCTTGTTTAGATATGATTTTTGGTTGATTCTTGTATCCTCTTGATTGCACATTGAGAATTCCTTGTGTGTTTTGAAATTTTGGAAGTCCCTTGTATTAAGGCTTGAAACTCTTGGATAGAAAATCCATTGTTGCTATTTTGGGATCCCATAATGTTCATAATTATTGTGTTTGAGTGTTAGTTGTCTTTTTGTGAGCCTTGTGAATTTTTCAGTTTTGTGTCTTTGTGAACTTTTGTTCATTTTAGTGATTATACATATATTATATGTTTGTGTTTAGTGTTTGAGTGTTGGTGTTGTCAACCAAAATGAGAAAATGTGTCTAGTCTAAATTATATGAGATTAGTGTTGTGTAGCCAATGATGTGAATTGTTTTATCTTAGAAACTTGACTTGTGATAAGGAAAATAACATGTTACATAAGGAGAGTCGGGTCCTTGATGGAAAGTTTGACGTTTTGAGTTTATTGTAATACGCACAAGTGGGGAACACATGGAGATTGACAAGTTTGGTTAATAAGATAGGTCGGAGTACCTTGGCACTTGGTTAGTTTAGCTCTTGGACTAATTTTCCCTAAGAGAGTAGATACTTTCAAGTTTCAAGAAATGAATTGGGTATTATGTGTTGTTTTTAATATTTTGTTGTTTATATTGAATAAATTCCTCTCCAATGTAAGACTGCTCCTTCACGACCCAAAAATTTTGAAGGAGAATTCATATGAGATGGAATGGGAAAAAACAGCCACAAACCCTTGACATTTGTTTAAATTATGTGTTTTATATATTTTGATATGAATAAGTTCCCCTCCAATGCAAGACCGTTCCTTTACTAACCAAAAGGTTGGAGGAGAACTCATATGAGGTGGAATATGGGTATAAAAAGCCAAAAAACCCTTGGCCTATATTGCAAGAATAAAAGTCCCAATGATCTTGTAAACCTTTTAGTATCTACATAATGGCCAAAGAGGTGATTGTAGGAAAAAGAGCAGAACAAAGCTTAGTCGCCGGATCTCTTACCTATGGCATAAATGTGAATAAGTCAAGACCCAAGAGGTACCCATTTCACACACACACACAATATACTCAACGTGTTGAATGTGTACAAAAAGGCACTTTGATGACTCTTGTGGATACATGGAGTGATTACTTGTCATTTTAGTCGAGTAAGCTATGAGGCATGTACACAAACACTTATCAAGTGCTTAAAATGATTAGACACATTGTTGAGTAAAGTAAAATTGCCAATCCTTCATTCTTTGTTGCATATATATGTGTTTTTGCATGATTTTGTTTTGTTGCTCAAGGACAAGCAAGGTTTAAGTGTGGAGGGTTTGATAAGATGATGATTTTCACCTTATTGTATTCATTTTACTTACTTCTTGAGTGTCTTTGTAACGTGTTTTCATGTCATTTTTACGTGTTTTTAACGTATTTGTAGGACATTATGGTGTGGGAGGAGCAACGGAGCAAAAGAACAATGAAAAGCATTTTCAGAAGCTGGAAAGAGCTCTCCGGCGCGCCGAAAAATGCACTTTAAATGCGCCAAATTTCAGAGAGTTACGGAGCGCTAGAGAACTTTGTCCGGCGCGCCGGAGAGCTGAGGCGCGCCGGATAAGTTTCTCCGGCACGCCGTTGGCGATCGCAATAGGCCAACATTTTACTTGTTTGCCCTCCATTTTGAGAAGACTTCAACAACATTTTAGGCACGTCTGAAACACAAATTTTCCAGCCCTAATTCCTCCCATATATCATTGTGAACTCAGCAGCCAAGAGGAGGAGGAGGAGGAGGAGAACATAAAGGGGGAAAAAGGAGAAGAAGAAGAACAACAAGAAGGAGGCACAAAATAGTTAGTTTAAGAGTAGATTAGATTAGAGTAGATTTTGGTGCCCCCATTTATGGAAGAACTTCTTGTAATCCTCATGTGCTCAAGAGCTTGGAATCATTGTAAAGCTTGGATATTTGCTTTGAATCAACATTTGGAGGGCTTCCTCTTTGGTTTAATCAAATTGGTAGTCTCTTTTCCTTGCACTTCTTTACTTATTTCTTTGCTTTTTCATATATATTTGTGAAGCTATTCTGTGCCATGAGAGGTTAAATTGCTATTACCCTTGAATTGTGGTTATGTGTTGTTGATATATTGTGTTGTTATGTGGTTTTATGCTATGGATAGGTAGGAATTAAAAACTACAAACTAGTTATTATCCCATATTAGTAATGCTAATGGTAGACTAGTATGTGGGTGATGGATTAGTGGAGATATCTTAGTCCATTCTTGCTTCTACCATAAAGGGGGAATTGATTGGGATATTGAGAGTCCAATATAGGTCTGATGAACTTGATAGACATGAACTAGTTTAGTCCTTACCTCAGCCATAAAAGGGGGGAGTGAATTAGGGAATGATTTCTAAGGGAGTAACTAGGTTCGACCTTGCCTTTTCCATAAAGGAGGGGTTGGATTAGAGAGTTGAATGATGGGGAGACATTGGAATTTCAGTTGATATTAGTTAGCTAGTCCTTGCCTCCGCCATAAAGGGGGGATTGGTTAATTGGTCAATTTCCGGTAGGAGACAATTCATTTAGGTTCTTGCCTCTGCCATAAAGGGGGAACTTAGTTGAATTGACTCATTCTTAGTCGTAGTAATTCCATAGGATAAACCACACATAACACTCACATTTGAGATAACCAAATCCAAGGGTATACTTTAATTACTTAAATCCTCTTCCACACATTTTTATATTTACTTGGTAGTGATAGTGTAGTTTAGGTATTTTTCATTACTTGTTTTAACTCTCACTACTTCACACACGTTTACAATAATTCCATAGACTCATCCCCTCCCTGTGGGTACGATCCCTGCTTTCCCTAGCTACAAAAACGTCGGTGTCTTGATGCACCTTAAATGTCGTGAGGATTAGGGTCATAAATTTATTTCATTCGGTTAAACCTTAGCTTTTGACCCTAGCTCCAAAACCGCTATCACATTGCTTTGTCATCATAAAATCCACTACTCTATAAAATGTGAGTATTGTTGGTTAAATGGTTGGCAGGGTTCAACACTAATCTATTTTCTTTGAGGGTTCACCATGGTAGTTAATTTAGAGATTTACCAACAAAAGAATATGTAAGTGGAAAGATAGACATGATTGAATACTATAATCCAGATGAGTGATCCATGTGCTCCTTGGATTTAATTGCAAGCTTGGTTATGATACGTATTGTGTCACATACTACTACTTGAGACTTGATTTGTCATTGTCTGAGGGATTAGTTTATATTCTATGTGACAAAACTACAATTGATTTGGCCAAATATAGAGAAAATGTTAAGTTGGTGGATGTGTTTTTGGTTTATAATAAAAGCATGCCAAATGAAGGCAATAGATCTGCAATGGAATTGGGAAGGTCCTTAGAAGTTCCTAAACTACAGCAGAGTAAAAAGGCTGTTGTTCTCAATAAAAATATTGGTAAAGAAAATGATGAAAGCAATGAACCTTTTATTGATGTCAATGTTGGCAGTATTTTGAGTATGTTGAATAATAGTACATAAAAAGAAAAGAAGACATCAATCGATGAAAATGTTGGGAGCAAGTTGAATGATAAAATAGAAAGGGAAAAGAATACATCAACAACAAATGCAACACTAGAGGCAGCAAAGTCAAAGAAGAGCAAAAGGGCAGCTAAAGAATATCCTACTATGATGATCGACAACAATGAATCAAGTGAGGATGAAATCTTCAATGACAGTGAGTATGAGTTTAGTGAGGAAGAATCAGATATAATGAAGAAGGTTGTAGATGTTAGTGAAGTGTGGGCTGATGTTGCAAGACAATTTAAACCTACACCTAAGAATTCTATGAATCTCAACGAAAATGGCAAAAATGTTGCTGTCAGTGATAATAGTATGGAAGAGTCTAACCACAACTCATCAAAATATTTCCAAAGCAATGGTACCTCAGAAAATGATAATAGTAGGTAATTGAGAGATCAATTTATGAGGTTTAGGCTGCAACTGATATGGAAGACCCACAATAGAAGGTTGGATTGATGTTTAGTACAAAAGCTAAATTCAAAAAAGCATACAAGTCTCATGCAGTCAAGTGAGGCAGAAAAATCAAGTTCAAGAAAAATGATAAAAGTAGGGTTCAAGTAATATGCAAGGATTGTGACTGGTATATATGGGACTCTTTGATGAATGATAATTCAACTTTCCAAATCAAGAGCCTAAAGAATAAACACACTTGTGGAAGGACCTTCAATCATGCAATGGCAACAGCTTCTTTTTTATTTGATAAGTATATTGAAGAAATTAGGGTAAATCAACACTACAAGATAGGGGACTTTGCAAACAAAGTTTATAAGGATTTGAATATGAATATTACTAGAAATACTGCATATAGAACTAAACAAATGTCAAGAAAATTGATAGAAGGTAGTTATACTGAGCAATATAGTCAGCTTTGGGACTATTGTGAGGAGTTGAAAAAATCCAACTCTAGTTCTAATATTTTTATGACAACGACTGAAGATGGTGATGGAAATAATCAATTTTAGAGGTTATATGTTTGTCTTGCTGCCTGTAGAGATGGGTTTCTAAATAGTTGCAAGCCTGTGATGGGGCTTGATAGTTGTCACTTGAGAGGTATTCACAAGGGAGTACTTTTGTCAGCTGTTAGAATTGATCCAAATAATCAATTATTCCCCATTGTGTATACTGTGTATGAGGTAGAAAATAAGGAGACTGGACATGGTTTGTAAATGAGTTAATTGAAGATTTTTGAATCACAAATACAAGCAAGTGAACTTTCATCACAGATAAACAAAAGGTATATTATTTTTATTAAATTTGATCTTTTTCTCTTTTTTTTAAGTACTACTATATGACTTATTGCCACAATTGTTTTTGGTCAATAGATATTTTTCTTGCTTGATCCATCACTTTCTCATGGATATAGTCTGTAGTACTAATGAAAATGACTAACTCAACAACAACAACACAAAAATATGTCATCTTGTTCTTGATCATATATAATAATGTACTTATAATTTCCAACATGTTAATTAGTAGCAAAACTATATATAATCCTACTTGCATGGCTTCAGTAACAACTTTTCTTTATTATGGTTGTAATTACTTTTTTTTACCATTTTCAACCCACCCACCCTGAATCCTACTCCAAAAAAACAAAAAGAAAGTAAAAAAACATAATTAAAAATATCTGGACCATGCATTGAGCCTGAGTTGGCATTTCATATTTGATATATGTGCTTGCTTTTCTATCTTGTCATTTTAACTATCCACTAAAAAATATTTAACAAAGATGAAACTTCGAATATGGTCTAAAAGTTTGGACTGTATGCATTTAGCCTCTTATGTAAGCTTATATTTTCCTATGTTTGCATGGGTACTACACTAACGACACAGCAATGAGCTAGCTCCTTTACTTTCTAGCCGGCCAATCGATCATTCTTCTTCATTTTCTGCTATTAATTAACATATATATATATACATATAAATCTTTTTCTATTGCATGGGATGAAAAATTACCTCATGCAGTTAGTTTTAAATGCATGCTCTAAAACATGGAACATGCGGTATAAGAGACAACATAAACTAATACTTTCTGTTTGAGGCCAGTGAATGGACAATTGGAAATTTTATGATCAAAATTAAATTAACCCTTTTTCCCAACCAATAATGGATGTAGTCATGAGTCATAGCTTGACGCAAGTAAGGACGTCTCTATAATACGCTTAACACATTTAGAAATTTCCAAGTCATGCAAAGTGAGAATATTTTGTGATATTCAGATAGGCTGGTATATACTGTTGATTCTTCAGTTCACATGCTTAATGAAAAAAAGTTGCCCTCTTTGCCTGGAGTTTTTCTAGAAAAACCTACCCTTGTTGATAAAATATGAAAATTAGATAATCAATTGAATTTTCAAAACAAACATAATACTACAATTTCTTAGGTCTCAATTGGTACCAAATTCATTACATTTTTCACCTATATTACTTTGTAGCTTCTTTTAGTACTATGTTTGTTAACATTATTCATATATCCTTGTCTAATGAGTAAATTAATATTTGTAGTTGATTCAAGCCATACGTGACCAATTGCCAGGAGTAGAGCATAGGATGTGCGTGAGACATATGTATAATAATTTCAAGAAACAAGACAGTAGTCTTGCTGTTAAGAATATGATTTGGGCAGCTTCCAGAGCACCATATATTAATAAATTTATGGCTGAAATGGAGTCGTTGAAAGAATTTAATGAAGAAGCATATAAGTGGTTGGTTGAGCACACAAATTCAAAAGAGTGGAGTAGGGCTCATTTTAGAACAACTCCAAGGTGTGACATTCTATTGAACAACCTTTGTGAAAGTTTCAATTCTACAATCTTAGAAGCAATAGATAAGCCTATACTTGGCATGTTAGAAACCATCAGGTTTTATTTGATGGTTAGAATGGAAAAGAAAAGAGAATGGATGAGAAAATACAAAGGAAACATTTGTCCAAAGTTCCAAAAGCAGCTTGAAAAGATTAAAGAAGGATCCAACATGTGCATAGCCACTGGTTCTGGAGAATTTAAAGTTTAAGTTAGATACATGTATAGAGACCAATATACTGTGGAATTGATTGGTAGAAGTTGTAGCTGCAGAAAGTGGGACCTTAATGGCATTCTATGTGCACATGCAGTTAGTGCCATTAGTGTGTCTAGTGAGGATCATAACAAATTTGTGCACGATTACTACTCAAAAGTGTATTATTTGAAAGCCTATGAACCAGTGATATATCTAATGAATGGGCAAACTTTGTGGACCAATGTGGCTAAACGTCCTATCTTGCCTCCTGAAAGTGTAAAATTACCTGGCAGACCAAAAAAGGTTAGAAGGAGGGAACCAGATGAATTAGTTGCACAGAAGAAAGATTCAAAAATAATTTAGAGAATTTTCAAGGGTTGGAAAAATGGTTTACAAGTGTAGAAGGTGCAAAGTCATAGGTCACACTTTCCAAAATTGTCCAAATAAGCCCTCTTTGGTTGATGAGAGCACTAAGACTTGAAATGATGCACATGTGGAAACTAATGAAGTAATGCCAAATTTTGAATCTGATGTGAATAAAGCTACAAATTCAAATGTAGCTACTCCTACCCATGAACCTGATGTCATCTCTGTTGAACAAGCAAATGCAAGTGCAAATCCACCAATGGAAAGTCAACAAATAGAGAGCCAAAATTTGGAAAGTTGCCAAACTATGACTTCAAAATCTCTACTAGTAAACTTCCACACCTGTCTTTATTTACTTGAATAATATTACTTCATTTTCTTCAATTTGATACATTATTCATCTTTTTGTGAAGGTTAAGAATTGTAGAAAGTATAGATGCAGTGTGTGCCTTAAATATGAGCATAATAGGAGCAAATGTCAGAGTACAGTAGCTAACTTATTCAGAACTTTTGACAATAACCTAATTCACAAAGTTGTATGATTAAAATCCTTTATACACATTATGTCATTCATACTTGTTCTTCTCTAATTAATAACTTAACTTGATATTATTGCTCTTATTGACACTTCAGGTTAACAGAAACAAATGCAAATCAAGATCAACTAATGCTCCTGAGATTGGTGAAAGATCTTAAAATAAGTGTTTGCACTGTGGATCTTTGTTGGAGAAAGAGTTATTAATCTTTTTGTTGTATAGTTGAGGAATTGTGAAAAAGCTTACCATATCTTTTGGCATTGGATCATGCATCTCTTTTAGCACTAGATTAACTTCTAATGTAATCCTTATCCCTGTATTCGAATCAAATCATGCATCTCTTTTGGCACCGAATTAACTTCTAATGTAATCCTTATATCTGTATTGGAGATTGATTCCAAATAGGCTGAAATAGTAATCTTTTTAATGCATCTATTTTGTCACTGGATTAACTTTTAGTGTATTCTAATGAGCTTGTTTGCAAATATGTTGAATTAATACTCTTTTCATTTTATGCATCTTTTTTTATACTATGAAATTTTAATGTAGTCCTTGTGTTGGAACTTGATTCCAAATATATGTTGGAACTTGAATCCAAATATGTGTAGAAACTTGATTCCAAATAAGTTGAATTAGTAATATGTTGGTAATGAAATTTGTTTATGAATAAACTAAGAATACAAATTGATCATAAACCCTAAATCTTTATTTCTCAACAGGTTACAACAACATAACGGATCCTTACAAATTATCTTTCACCAAAACATAACCAGAAAGATAATTGGCTGCATATTACATCTAGAATCCAAAATACATAAACATACTTACAAATTCTAAGATCGAACCACATTAAACTTAAACTATACATCACTAACTAAACTTCTACAGTTTGCTATTAGAGCACTTAAATTCACACCATATACTCCATGAAACTGTACTTCTACTATTGGCATCAAGATGAAAAGCATCACAATCCACGAACCAACAAGAGAGACCCACACTACTTTCTCCTTTTGATTTCTTTTCACAATCTCATTCTGCAACATATTCTTCTTTTTTAGTAAACCAGATATTATCACCATTGATCTCTTGCGCATTGGAGGGTCAAACTAATGAAAATAATCGCAACCACCATTCTGTTCAAGCATAAATGGAAATATTATGGTAAGATAATTAATCTTGGTTTAACTCTATGCTAATTTTTTTTATCAAAAAAAATATTGCTAAAAGCTTACCTTATGCTTCTCGCATACAAAGAATCTTCTTCCTAGGTTTGTTTACATCCAAGATGTTTTCAAAATTAATGGATTGCCACATTCACATCTCGAATTATATGAAGACATAGTTGCTTGATTTATCGTATATAAACCCGAGTTTTGAAATGAACTTTTACCGAGGATGAAAATAGTCGAAGGATTTTGTTCTCTTTTATGTCGGAAGAATTTTTTTTCCAATTTTACCCATCCAATTAGTGAAATGTGTTGTGCGCTGAGGTTTTACTATTAAAAAACCTAACGAAGTTAGTTTGAGTGATTGTTTTTATGTGTTTTTTTAATATTAGTGACTAAAATGCATCATTTCTAATGTGAATGACAAAATAAATTTTTCTATGCAATGTGAGTGATTATTTTGGCAATTTTCCCTTTATTTCAACAATAGAAAGTTCTTTCAAAGCTTTGGCAAACAAGATTGTAAAGTTAGAAGGGTTTGATGGTGAACAATTGATAAAGTGGCAAAAAAAAGTGCGTTTCCTCCTAGTGGCACTCAAGGTGGCACATGTTCTCAACATTCTTAAGCCTACACCAAGAGATGGTGAAGAAAAAAATACTTGAAAGCATGAGGAATGTGCAAAAAAGAAAATGAGAGAATGAGAATGAGATTTGTCATGGTCACATCCTCAATGTAATGAGTGATAGTCTCTTTGATGTCTACCACTCAATTCTAACTGCAAAGAAGTTATGAGACAAGGCTGAAGTAAGATACATACAAAAAGATGCATTTAATAAGAATTTATTGTTTTTAATTTCTTTAGTTATAAAATGGTTTATTCTAAATCGGTTATAGAACAATTTTTTGAAATAGATAAAATGTTAAACAATTTTAATCAACATAATGTTTATGGATGAAACTATAATTGTTAGTTCTATAATAGACAAATTTCCCCCCTCTTGGAAAGACTTCAAGAAGAATTTAAAACATAGAAAGAAATAGATCACTCTTGAAAATCTAGCTAACTTTTTTGGATAAAAGAAGAGTTTCGTGTATAAGAGAATAAAAATTTTGGAGACAAGAGAAGAAGAACAAGGATCATTCTACGAAAGTGCACATGTTAGAAGTTAGACAAACAAACAAGTCCAACAAAGACAATATGACATATTAGTCCAAGGATAAATCCAGGATAAGTCTGTATTTTACAGGGTCATCTATATTTTTTTCTTGAGCTTTGTCTTGTGTTTTTGGACATTTATTTGAGCTAAAATGTTGTTTTAAGTATTTTGTAGAATTTATAAGTTGGAGTGTACAAAATGGTGAAAAAGTCTCTTTTTAAGGCAAAAAGTCAATAAAAAGTCAACAAATCAAGAAAGTGTAAAAAAGGGACCGAGAGGAGAAACCCTAGGGTCATAATTCGTCACACAATGAGATGGTACTTTATGAAACCAAGGAGCAAAGATGGAGGAATTTGACTATGTGTTAAATACTCTTAAGAAGGTAAGGCTTTAATTAAGTAAAGTCAAGTATACCTTAATGAAGTCAAGAATTGAGTTGTCCTTAAAATAAAATGATCATCATTACCTTAGGTCAAGGCTTTTCAACTATTACCTTGTTTACCAATTATTTTGTCACTCTTAGGACATGTGTGTTTAGGAGTGTTTTATTAGGTTCTTAGGGCATGCATTTGCATACATTCGTTTCCAAAATCAAGGCACATAACTTAGATTTGGAGGAAGTTATCATGTAGTACATTTAGGCACTTAGGATACAACAAACACAACACAAGGCCACAGCTCTAGGTCGTGGCCCTAGCTCGTCCTAACCCTAAAACACTCACAGCCCTAGAACTTTAGAAACCTCTCCTCTTTTACCCTTAAGTCGTGGCCCTTTTAAAAATCCTCAACCCCAAAAACCTTTTCCCTAACCTTATCCCTTAAGCAGTGGCCCTTCAAAACCTTACACCCCTACTCTTTTACCCTAAGCAGTGGCCTTTCTAACCCTCAACCCTCCAAAACCTTCTACCTTTTTACCCTAAGCCATGGCTTTATAAAACACTACACACCTACTCCTTTACCTTAGCCGTGACCCTTTCTAATCCTAAATCCCTCACTTTTACCTAAGTCGTGGCCCTTCACAACCCTAAACCCAAAACCTTCTCCCTCTTTTACCTTAGGCCAAGGCTTAAAGTCATGGCCCTTTATAACCCTAAACCCCAAAACCTTCTCCCACTTTACTTAAGTTGTGACCCTTCGATACCATTAACCCTATACTTTTCCCAAGACCACGGCCTAATCCCATGGCCCTTCCAAAATCCAAGACCAAAATCCCCTTTTTATTTTGCCCATAAAAGCCTTTTCTACACTTTTCTCGTGTCATGGCCTAAAAATCAACACCTAAAACCCTTTCATCCCTTTACCCTAGGCCGTGGCCCTTCGCTCACTAACCTTCACACAATTAGAATAGTTCATGCATTCTTAAGACTAACTCATCACCACCCTTAAACCAATCATTACATGCTACATAGGCACCAAAGATAACATGACACATGCCATGTCATCCAACCCAACTATAAGCCTTGACCCAAGACCATGATCTTGGTAATTCTTAAAGTACATCAATTCATATCTTGGGTATCTTGACTTCATTAAATCTCTTTATATGCTTGTCTTTTGCTTAATTAATGATCTTTGTGGGCCATGAACCCCGAGTGTTCTTTTGATATTTGGTCAAAGACTAACCATTATGAAAAAATTAAGTCAAGGTGCCACCAAGGGAGGATCCAACCACCAGTCTTACACAAATTGAAGATAAATCCTTGAATAAGTACCAACTTGTAAATAATTTTATGCAAACAATGGTAATTAGTAGATTCTTTAACTTTTCTTTGAGCTCATGTATTAGTATACTTGGAGGGAAAGTAATTGTTTACTTTGAGCCTACGTATAAAGTTTTGTGGAGTCCAAGAATATTACCTCGATAAATAGATAGAGAGTAGATAGAAATAAAAAGCTTTGTACAAATTGAGCAATTGGCTCTCCTTTAGTCTTTTCATTCTATAATTCACTATTATTTGGAGAAATTCTGCAGAACACAAGAAAAGGAACAAATTGCTTTGGAAAATTTGATTAGAGTTAAAAGTTACTCTTCAATCTTTATTGTGGGTACCTTTCAATTCATTATTTTTAAAATTTTGTTCTTGAATTGAATGGTGAATCTAAGTATGTTGTAACTATGAATGGCTAACTTTCTCCGGTATCCTTAGACTTAAACAATGGGAAATTAAAATGCATATGAACTAATGGATTTATATGTGTAACTTGATTATTGATTCAATTCTTGTGTAATTAAAGAAAAGGTTTGAATGAAAAACCATGGTTGTAAACAATCCTATGTTACTTTAAGTACTTGGTGTATTTGATTTGAACAATTCATTCATAAGTCTGACTAGCAAGTTGTCATATGGGTGAAAATGGAGAATTTTATAGATTTAGGACTTAAAGGCTAGAACTAACACTTGAATTCATATGTTCATATATTTGGTTGGTGTAGATCTATGTACTCTAGAGCAGAATGACTTTCGCATAACTTACATATAATAATGAGTGACAAACTATATGAATATTAAGTGGATAAACTTAGGAGGTTAATTAATTAAAGTATTATCTCGATTAAGGGAAGAAGGGTAGTTAATTAATGATTCTAAAACTCAAAAGTAGCTTAGCTAGGTAAGTTTTAGAATCAACGAGTTCTGGATATTAATTTACCCTATTCTGTCCCTATCAAGGAAAGATGAAGATGTGTGAGTTCTTGAGCCCTGTTCTCTAGAGTCTATGTCCTTCTATCAAGGTGACTTAGATTGTTCCACGAGGTAACCTTAATCCCCAAAGAATGAATAATCAAATACCCATGTAAACCATTAGATCATCATAAGATTAATTTCCAAAGCTAATCCAAGGATATCTTCATCATAATACTTTCCTAGAACTAACTTACCGAAGCATTCAACCCTCTCATATTTTCTACTTATTATCAATACAACCTCCCCGGGACCCCTTTCTCATCGTAACTATAGGTAAAAGAGGGTTACTATAAATTCATTTATCCACCCTTCATTACTGATAGCATAAATGCATCATGCACAATTCTCGAAAAAAGAAAGAACAAAAAGAAAGAAAAATACTTTCATAGCAATAAAGTGGAACATTACAAGTATGAATGTTGCTTCTTAAGAATAATATGGACAAGAGTGAGACATCTAAACAACATAATCAAAATCTTGTGGCAATGATTTCAAAATAAACATTGTGGAGGAGAAATTTTCCATAGTGGGTTATTTTTTTTTCAAATAAAACGCTAGAAATTTAATATGAGAAAAAAGGAGCAACAAAAGCGCAATTAAAAATCTATTAAAAACAAACGGCGCACACTAAACAAATAAGAAAAGTTCATAACCCATTATAGAAGGCATAACTACCATTAAAGGCATAACTACTATTAAAAACAACAAGCACAATTACTAAGGTTTTAAAACCAACTATAGAAAACAGACAGAAGGCAATTCCCAAGGGTTTAACACCTACTACAGAAAACAAAAGGCTACAGAAGACATAACATACAAGACAAAAGGTTATAGAACTAGAAAAAATTCCCAAATTATTTTGAAAGTTGAAACTTCTCTTAATTTGGCAATCTTGTTGATCCTTCTAGTGATGGCGATGGAGAAGGAAAATGTTGAGAAGGGCCCATAATACAGCCACAGTTTGTTGTTGAGAAGTTTATTACGTAGCGCAAGGAATTTTGGCGGTGGTGGTGGAAAAAATAGGTCAATATCATCAATCGATCTTGTCAGTGCAACCAACTTTTAATAGAGTCCCCAAATAACTACTATGCTCCTATAAACTGGATTACAGTATCTGTATTTGGCTTCTGATAGCAAAGATTCAAAAAGTGGATCTCTATTTTCCACTCTCACACCTTCAAACAAATCACTTAGACCCATAATACAGCCACAGTTTGTTGTTGAGAAGTTTATTACGTAGCAAGGAATTCTGGCAGTGGTGGTGGAAAAAATAGGTCAATAACATCAATCGATCTTGTGAGTGCAACCAACTTTTAATAGAGTCCCCAAATAACTTCCATGCTCCTATAAACTGGATTACAGTATCTGTATTTGGCTTCTGATAGCAAAGATTCAAAAAGTGGATCTCTATTTTCCACTCTCACACCTTCAAACAAATCACTTAGAGCCTATGACAAAAGATAACAACAAATAGTTGTCCAATTTTCTTCCCTCAAACTAGGGATATGAGGGGCAAACATGCAATTTGGTAAACAATGGTGGTTTCCAAAACTACATACCCCATACCTCTGGTTTCTTCCTCTTCTTGGTGCCATTTTTTTTTGTTTCTTTTTAATCCTTCTATCTTTCATTTTACAATTATTTTTCCCCACAAAATACTATCTATTTATGGTCACATATATAGCTGTTGAACCTCGATTATGCCTTATATAAATATTTACATTTAAAGGTAGATAAGGTGAAACTGTACGTATTTGAAAGAAAAAATGGGACATATAGTTTGAAAGTCGAAGATGGTGTGGCCATAGTGGTTGATATATGTCCTACCAAACATATTTGCAAAATCAAGAAAATTTTCAAACCTTTGAAATCTTTAGATGTTTCAAATGTTGTTGTCTACATGGGTAATGCAGTCACTACTCTTATACTAAGTATTCTTCAAACCACTCTCACAACTTTGAACAAATCATTTAGAGCCTCCAGTGAATGATGGATAGTTGCTCAATTTTCTTCCCTCAAAGCAGAGACATAAGGGGCAAACATGCAGTTTGGCGAACAATGGCAGTTTGTAAAGTTACATACCCCACACCTCTGGTTTCTTTCTATTCTTGGTGCTATTTTTCTTCTCTCTTTTTAATTCTTCTCTCTTTCTTTTATTACAATTATTTTTCCCACAAAATGATATCTATTTAGGGTCTTATATAACTATTAGAGTTTGATCATGTCTTATATAGATATTTACATTTAGATTTAAATAGGGAGAAACGATACGTATGTGAAAAGAAAAAGTGGATATATTTAGAGTTGAAGATTTTGAGGCCACAATGGGTTAATACAGGAATAAAGAATTCTTCAAACCTTTGGAACCTATGGATATTTCTAATGTAGTTGTCTATATGGGTAATGCATTCAATACTCCTATACTAAATATTTTTCAAACTACTCTTACAGTTTTGAACAAATCACTCAGAGCCTTTGGTGAATGATAGCACGACGAATAGTTGCCCAAATTTCTTCTCTCAAAATAAGGATATTAGGGGCAAACATACAATTTGGCTGACAAGGACGGTTTGCAAAGTTACATACCCTAAATCTCTGGTTTCTTTCTCTTTTTAGTGCTATTTTTCTTCTTTCTTTTTAATCCTTGTCTCTTTCTTTTTACAACTATTTTCCCACAAAATGGTATCTATTTGGGGTCTTATATAGCTATTGAATATTTATAATTTCTAATATAGATGTTTACATTTAAAACTAGATAGGGTAAAATACATACAATTTTAGAGTTGAACATGGTAAGGCCATAGTGGGTTGATACAGGTGCTATCAATCATATTTGAAAAAAGGGCGAATTCCCATTTACCCCCATGTGGTTATAGCAAATCACCCTTTCACCACCTCGTGGTTTCAAAATACCCACATAACCCCCTCGTGTTTTGAACTACTGTGGAAAATCGACGGAATCTGGCTAAACTGATGGATGTAAGCGAAATTACAATAACACCCTTCCTTAATTATATAGTCAAACATTGATGAGTCAAACAACCTATAAAAATTAAGAGGTCAAAATAAATATTATAAAATATTTGAGGTCCAATTGAAATTTCTGAAACTCTTCTCTTCTCCATTGTTCTCTTCTTCATTGTTCCAAACCCGTATACAAGAAAATCCGCCCCGATGTCTCGAAGCTTTATTCTGTGGCTTCATGGTTTGGGCGATTCGGACCCTGCAAATGAACCCATCAAAACCTTCTTCTCTCCCCCTCAGTTCAAGAACACCGTTTGGGCTTTCCCTTCTGTCCCTTCAAATCCCATCACTTGTAATTATGGTCATGTTATGCCTTCTTGGTTTGACATTCATGAGATTCCAGTGGCAACAGATTCTCCTAAAGATGAAAGTGATGTGCTTAAAGCTATGCACAGTGCGGCTCAATTCCGAGTAGTGACCACCCATTAGTTGCAAAATCTCTTCCCATAGACCTTCAGATGATGAATTTTGTGAACCCCCAAAAATCAAGTTCGCACTACATGCTGCAACATACCAATAATCTGACTCAATCTCTTCCCTTAACTAGTCAAACTGCCACCCTGCATACCCAACAAAGAATCTGAAATGATAAGGCTTAAGCATGCCCTTCTTTACCAGTGCAGACGCTTCTTCCAGACTGTTTGGAGTACCAAAAAAAACTAGCCTCTAGAGGCCCACCAAAATTCACCATGAATTTGTGAACCCTCCCCAACTCGTAATAAGAACATGCTAGCCTGTAGAGGCCCACCAAAATGCAAGGAACAATCAACAAATGTTGTTTACAGATCAAGATCAGTAGGTTTGATGTGCTTGATCCTTTTGTGAAGGGGCCAATTTATAACAATCCCAAATGGACCTTCTTGTGGATGCCTGGTTCCAGATCTCAGGAGGAGAACTACAGTTCTTTCAAAGGTGCGAACTCCATCAAGCTTTTCTATGGCAACAAGAAGGCAGCCATTTTCTGGTGCAGAAATTGGATGAGTCCACTTTTGCCGAAGAGTCCTTGGCCCCAAAGTTGCCCCGTCTTGCTTGCGATTGTCAGAGGTGCCAGAGGTGGCAAGAGAGGGAGACGGCGTATTGAGGCGGCGGATTGAGACAAAAGATGGAGGCAGGAAAGGAATGCGGCAGAGGCTGGCGGCAAGAAGAAGCGACAGAAGGAAACGGCAAGGGGAGGCGACAGAGGGAAGGAATTTAATGCCTATAACTAGACCATTCAGACGGGGAAGACGAAGGGAAATAGGGGAAAAAGAAAGAAAATAAAAAAAGAAATAAAAAAGAAGAGAAAACGTGAATAAGGTTAATTTTGTAACAAAAATTGTATTTTAATCGCACTTTATTTTTCCACATGCATATTCTTGCGCGTGTAGTACACATCTGTCAGTTTAGACGGATTCTGTCGATTTTCCACAGTAGTTCAAAACACGAGAGGGTTATGTGGGTATTTTGAAACTACGAGGTGGTGAAAGGGTGATTTCTTATAACCACAGGGGGGTAAAAGGGAATTCACCCTTGAAAAAATAAGGAATTTTTCAAACCTTTGAAACCTATGGATGTTTCCAATGTGGTTGTCTACTTGGGTAATAGAGTCACTACTCCTATAAATATTCTTCAAACCACTCTCACAATTTCAAACAAATCACTTAGAGCCTATTGTAAATGATAGCGACGAATAGTTGCCTAATTTCCTTTCCTCAAAGTAGGTATATGAGGGACAAATATGCAATTTGGTAGACAAGAGCTGTTTCAAAGCTACATACGTCACACCTCTGGTTTCATCCTCTTCTTGTTGTAATTCTTCTTCTTTCTTTTTAATCGTTCTCTATTTTTTACAATTATTTTTCTCACAAAATGGTATCTATTTAGGGTATTTTATAGTTGATAGAACTTGATCATATCTTATATAAATATTTTTATTTAAAGTTAGAAAGTTTGGAACTGTACATATTTGAAAGAAAAAATGCACATATAGTTTCAGAATTGAAGATGGTGAGGCCATAGTAGGTTGATATAGGTGCTACAAAGCATAATTACAAAAACAAGGAATTCTTCAAACCTTTGAAACCTATAGATGTTTCCAATGTAGTTGTCTACAAGGATAATGCAGTCAATATTCCTATACTAAGTATTTTTCAAACCATTCTCACAGTTTCGAATAAATCACTCAAAGACTCTGGTGAATAATAGCAACAAATAGTAGCCCAATTTCCTTCCCTCAAAGTAAGGACATGAGGGGCAAACATGCAGTTTGGCAGACAATAGTAGTTTACAAAGCAACATACCCTACACCTCTAGTTTCTTCATCTTCTTTGTGCCATTTTTCTTCTTTCTTTTTAATCATTCTCTCTTTGTTTTACAATTATTTTCCCAATAAAATGGTATCTATTTAAGGTCTTACATAGCTATTATAGTCAGTGGTGGAACTAGAACAAATTTTAAAGGGGGGCTCAATTGTATTTGGAAAAAAATTCTCACGGCTAAAGTATCAAATTGATAATCATAATAATAAAAATATAAATATATACACATACCACTAAAATAGTTATTTGTTCATACTTGAACTACTAGTGTCGAACGTACAAATAAGAGGAGACAACTGTGTCCTACAAGTCTATATCTATAGAAAATGTTGCAAAATTTGTTCATTCTGAATTGTGGCAAAAATTTCCTTTTCAATAACTATCAAACTGCCATTCATCCACTCATCTCCCATTCTATTATGCAAATTAGTCTTGATAGTTTTCATGATAGAGAAAACCCTTTCAACAGAAATAGTTGCAACTAGTAAAACCAATGCTAACTCGTTCAAACGATATAACAATGAAAAAACTATATTCTTTCCGGTTTGAACCATCTTTTTAGCTAGACCTCCCAAATCCCCAATCATAGAAAATTTAGCTCTTACATTATGAATGTAAGTCTTAAGTTGCTTCTTAAATACCACACAATCAGTCCATGAAAAGTTTTCCCAATAAAGTTCAGCAAAACGGAGTAACTTACCAATGTCAAATTGAGAGAAATAGTCTTTTGAATCAAGGCATGCAATGTTAGTAACTCCGTACTTGCTTTGGAAAAAGATTATTCATCTCTTAAACCATCATATCAACAACCTAATATTATAACAATAAAAAAATAAATGAGAAAATACTATTGAAGATAACACAATGAAACAAGAAATTTAAAAGTAAAACTCACAAAACAATTTCAACACGATAGTGATGGAAATTAGTAATCATTTGCCCATTTCGCCTGCTACGACCACGAGTTCTCATATTTTCTTCCATATTAGGCACTAGAATCATGTGATTATCGCAAAATGTATTAACTTCATTCAAAAGATTTTTTCATCCCTCATCTCTGAATTCTTGTAATCGAACTTTCATTGTCTTGATCAAACTGACAGCCAATACAATGTTTTGATCATTTTGTTGTAAGGCAATGAACAACTCATTTGTAATTCCCAACAAATATTGCATCAAATGCATCACAAACACAAATTCATAACTCTCTATCTTATTGATGTGAGGCAAATATATGTATAAAAATTGTGATCGTGTTTGCTATTTACCCCTAATCAAAAATCAAGCTAAACAGCCCCTAAAAGGTGTTAGTATAGCAAGTTCGTTCCCACGAGGAAAGGACTGTGTTGAAATGTTAATAAAATATTTTTGGTTTTTCTGTTTATCAAAGTAAATAATAAGTAAGCAGAGAACAAATAATTAAAATAAAGGAGGTGATTTGATTTAAAAACTCAAATTAAGCAAGTGTACTCCCGAGATTATAGTTTAGGGTTATTTTAAAAAACACATGCATACATCCTATCTATAGTCATGTAAATCAAGGGTAAATAACATAACTCACGCCCTCCTTTGTGGCGAGAGGCAAGGAATGATCTAGGCACTTTACCTATTTAGATATTAACTAATTCATTAAACCCTCCTTTGTGGCGAGAGGCAAGGTTTACTTCCTTAATTAATCCGGAATCTAATGCAACTACCAACTCAACCAAACCCTCAAGTTCAACCGCTCTTTTGTGGCGGAGGCAACGCCCGAACCAGTCACGCTAATGCTAAACTAATCCCCCTAACTCCTCTTTTGTGACGAGAGGCAAGAGCTAAGGTAAAATCAATCTAACAAATTCACAACCAACCCACAAAAGATTCCAAACAACCCACTCAAATCCTCCTTTGTGGTGAGAGATAAGATTAAAGCAAGTTATCTCTAAATAATTTACTGCACTTTAAACAAATATTCATCATACATAATCCGGCCAAATCATGCATAATTATGAAGAACACAGCAAAACATATTCAACAAAGACCATAAGATAGAACTTAGCATGTAAATTAAACACACAAACCCTTATTCATAATCCCGGGAGCATAATAGATTTAACCAAGCATGGCTAAATCAAACATCATCATGATATTAATGTTTAAGCACAATATTGAAATCATAAATTAAAAAGGGAAGAAAACACCTTGAATTGTGAATCCGTAGATGAAATCTTTGTCTAAATTAATGAAATCAATAATCAACGATGTTCCCAATCCGTACAGCTTCAATTCTCCGTAAAATAGCTAAAAGAATGAAACCCTAGCTATTACAAATAATAAAACCCTTGCTTGAAATCTCTCAAAGTTGTCACACCCTTAAAAGCTGTAACCCTAGCCCTATTTATAGTTATTCTATGAAAATATTCGCACATAAGTCCTTAAGGAATTCCTTGTTGGAAAAGAAAACTTAAAGTGTGCCAAAATCGTAAATTTCCACAAATTAGGTCGAAAAACTGCGTATTCCCCAACGTCTCGACGTCCATGATCGCGCGTCAAAACGTCCGCGCACGTCGCGACGTGGAGGGTCTGGCGTCGCGATGTCTCGGCACGTCGCGACGTGGGAGGGGTCCCGACGTCGCGACGTGGCTCTCTGGAAGTTTCTCAAAATTTGTCCAAAAATTCCACCAAATATTGCATTTTTAACGTCGCGACGTGGAGTGTCTACGTCGCGACGTGCACCCACGTCGCGACGTGATGGGTCTGACGTCGCGACGTGGAGAGTTTCTTCAATAATTTCGCGATCTTTCTTCCATTTTTCCTCCACTTTGCGTCCGATTTGACTCTTTATGATCTCCCGCTTCCAAAAGCACACCACGGTCAACAAACCTACAATTACAACAGTAAAACGAGTAAAAACGTACAAGAACGTTCAAAGAATTAAGTATAAACCCTACATAACCGGTGAATAAATTCACCTCATCACTTATCAATCAAACTTGTGGCTATACCACTATTATTTTCATTAGTACCATCATCATACATATTTTCAAGCACTTGTAATATGGAAATCCATATAGACATTATACGGATGATAGTTATCTAATGTGATCCTCAACGAGTATCCTCAGGTTTCATTAAACTGGTTTCTTGATTTTTTTCCCCTACCACTAACAATATCTCCTTTCTTCATACATTCTAAAAGCCTATTTTGTTCAAGCTGTCTAAATTTGTCTTTTCTTTTATATGAAGCACCAGTAACATTCACAATCATAGTAACATATTGGAAAAAATCATTAATAGTTCTGTTATTCTTAGCAACTGCAACAACAACTAGCTGAAGCTGTTGAGAAAAATTATGAACATACCATGCAGATGAATTTTCTTTCAATATAACAGCTTTCAATCCATTATATTCGCCTCGCATGTTTGAAGCCCTATCATATCCTTGACCTCTCAATCTTGATAATAACAACTTATGTTTTACAACTAATTCATCAGTAACTTTCTTCAAAGAAATAGAGGAAGTGTCAGTCACATGAATAATAGTAAGAAAGCGTTCAATAACATGTCCATGTTTGTTCACATATCTCAAAACACCTCCCATTTACTCTTTGACTAAAATATCTCGAGATTCATCAACAATAAGAGAAAATATATCGTCCCCTATATCATTAAGAATAACATTTGTGACTTCAGCAGTAGAAGCACTTATTTGTTCCTTTTGAATTTTTGGAGATTTCATTTGATTGTTTCTAGGGGCATTCTCATTCATTGTCTTAGCAACCTCTTTACTTCATTAGGTATACCACTCAATTAATTCAAGAAAGTTTCCTTTATTTAAAAAACTCAAAGATTAATCATGTTCACAAAAAGGCAAACCTTGTTTCAAAAGAAAGCACGTCACATCCAAAATCGCTGTTAAGCGGGTGCGATAGGCAATTTTCATTTCACGTCCTTGTGCTTGTAACAAATGTGACACACTTTATCTTTGATTTTGAAAAGCCTCAAGTTGTATTCCTGCATCATTGTGAACACTAGTAACACCACCAACATGTGTATTGAATATTTCTATTGCTTTTTTCCATTTACTTATCTCCAAATTATTAAATACCTCATCTCCAACTCAATATCCTCTATATGAATTTTTAAAGAGAGCACCAAAAACAAAATGTTGCATCCTATGATATGCTATACTCCAACCACGGAAATTTTTCAAACCAAGTAGCTTGGAAACTTCTATACTCTTTGCCAAATTGTTTTCAGGGATAAATATGGTCAATTAGTTTACAAGGGTCTCTGATCAAATATTCTCTTCAAACATAGTCTCTAATAAAAACATCAAATTCTTTAATTGGTTTGCATAACCTAAGTCATTAACAATATCATCCAGATTGAATTCCACATGATAATATTTTTCTCTACTATTTTCTTCAGTAGAACTTTTAGAAGAATCAACAATTCATCTTAAAAATTTATCCAAAACCTACAACAACTCATCAAAATGACCAAATTAAAAATTATAACAATATTAAAATAATTACAAAAATAAATAATCATAATCTACAAAATCATAAAATATTTTAAAATCTTTTAGAACATTTATTAAATCACTAACAAGTCTCTTGTTCTTTTTGTAATTAAATAATTATAATTTATAAATTTCAAACTAATTAATCCCAATTCACAAATAAAATATTATTAAATATTTAATCATAATAATCAATTGCAATTCAAAAAAATATACACACAAAAATTTAAATATTACTAAAAACTTACATAAAAAATTTAAATATTAATAAATATTAAATATTGCAAAAATAAACACAAAAACATAAAAAACTTACTTCAAGTATTTCTAAAAGCTTACATAAAAAAATCAAATATGACTAAGTACTTTATACTTAAATATTGAAAATATATATTAAAACATAAAAAACTTACCTCAAGAGAAAGGAGGGTGCCATCCAGAAGGAGCAACAGCACGGGGGCAGGGCAGTGGCAGAGAGAACAAGAGAGATTTGAGGGGCTAGGTTAGAAAATATTTGGTTGGAATCAGATTTGGATCGTTCGAATTTTTTTTAATTTTGTAGTAAGTAAAACGACGTCATTTCACTTACTGGGAAATTTTTTTAACTCTTAAGTAAAACGATGTTATTTTACTTACTAAGGTTTTTTTTGTTTTACTCTTAAGTAAAGTGATGTCATTTCACTTAAGAGTAAAACAAAAAAAAATAATATTAACATAGTCGTCGTCTTCTTCTTCTTCGTTGGTTGCTCATGTGGCTGAAATCAGTGGTTGTGGCGTGGCAGTGCCCTAACAGAGTAAGGATAAGGTAGGCGTAGTAGCGGAATATATATACCACTACCTTCCTCTCCAAAATGAACGGGAGGCGACTGCACAGGCTAGCCTCCCCCCACCTACCTCCTCCCTCCCCTTCTCTAGTTCCGCCACTGGCTGTAGTTTGATCATGTCTTATGTAAATATATACATTTAAAGGTAGATAGGGTAGAACTGAATGTATTTGAAAGGAAAAAGTAGACATACAATTTCATATTTGAAGATGGTGAGACCATAATGGGTTGATACAGGTGCTACCAAGTATAATTGCAAAAACAAGGAATTCTTTAAATATTTGAAACTTATGGATGTTTCCAATATAGTTATCTACATGGGTAATGTAGTTACTACTCCTATACTAACTATTTTTCAAACTACTCCCACAATTTTGAATAAATCACTTAGACCCTTTGACGAATGCAAGCGATGAATAGTTGCCCAATTTTCTTCCTTTAATGCAGGGACATAAGGGGCAAACATGCAATTTGATGAACAATGGCGGATTGCAAAGGTACATAACCCACACCTCTTATTTTTTCTTCTTCTTGGTGCCATTTTTCTTCTTTCTTTTTAATCCTTCTCTCTTTCTTTTTATAATTATCTTTCCCACAACTCTATCCTCTAGTTGCTCCAAATCTGAAATCCAGAAGAAGTCACTACTATGTCATGCTTCAAATTCTGCAACACCATTTTCAACAAGGACAAAAGTCATAAAAAGGGCAGTATTTGTTTCATTCCCCTGTTAGAATTTTTGTTTTTTTAGTCTTGTGGGTTACGTGTTGAAGCCTTATTCATACTTTTGATTTTGCTTGGGACAAGCAAGGTTTTAGTGCGCGGGGAGGTGGATTTTATGTGTTTATTATTTTTCAATATTTGTTAGGTGTGTTTTTCCTGTTTAAAAAAATCAAAATTAAAAAATTAGAAAAAAATAAAAGATTTTGTTTTTTGTTTGTTTCCAAAGTTCTAAGGCTAAATATTATTCATGAGAATCGAAATTTGGTTTGGAAGTTGGTGGAATCCTTGTATTTGGAGTTCAAATATGTCCTTGTATGTTTCAAAAAATGATAAAATGCAAGAATGAATTTTATTTACCTACCTAAAGTGAGGATTGAGCCTAAGTATGCAAAACCACTTTTTGGTGCTTGAATGATTTTTTCTTGTTGAGTGAAAGAATGGACAATGATGATCTTACAAATTTTGCATTGTTGTACACATGGAACAATTGATGTTTGGAATTATTATTACATGAAAATGATAAAGGCATTTAGGTTTAACCAATTTTACTTTCTTTTCTTTCCTACCTTAAAATAAAATCTTTAGTTAACCCTTTTGAAACCTGAAACTTTTTCTTTGTTATGTTAACCCATTTAAAATACACCCTAGCCCTTTTAACTTTCTATTTTCCCTTATTCTTCAAGGTGCTTATAGCAAGACTAGTAAAGTTTGAAATAATCCTCTTAGGTTGGTTTAGAAGCAAGCAAATGCAATTTGAAAATTGTGAAGAACTAAGTGTTCTTTTGTTGAAATAAAAGAAAAGAAAAGAAAAAGGTTAAGTTTGAAGGGTTGTGTTTGATCAAACAAGAACAGGACAGAGAAAAAGAAAAAGAAAAAAAAGAGGAAAAGAAAAAAAAAGGGTGAAAAAAGAAATATATTTGCTTGTTTGAAATTGATGCAAAAGACCTAGTGTGGGGATTATTTGCTTAGTTGTGATTGAAAGCACCTTGAGTATATTTTTAGCCATTTCATTATTCTTTTCTTTATCCTACCTCCTTTACCCTAGCCCCAATACAACCAATAAAAGACCTTTTGATTCATGTATTTGATTTTGGCAAGATATGATTGAAATGTGACATATTTGCAAAATTATGGTAAGAAGTCTTGTACAATTCTATTTGAGTGGATAACCTAAATGATGGATTTTGAGTGCTTAGTTGAAGCTTAACTTATGTTTATGTTTATGAGAGTATTCATTCTTGTACTTTTTAATTTTGAAGAAAAGGATATTTTGTGTCTTTAGTACAAGGATTGGGATTGTGGAATGAATGTTGAATTTCGATTTAAATGGATAATGTTTAATTTTTAGAATTTTGAATAAATGTGTTTTTCATGTATATGCTTAGGGTCAAGCATAATTCTAGTGTGGGGAATTGATAAGTATGTATTTTGGGTATTTTTATTTCATTATTAAAGTGTCTAATAAGTAATAAATTGTTATGTTTTTTGCAGAATTAAGGGGATTATGTGAATAAGAAAATTAATGTGGATGTTGGCATAGTTTATGGATTTAATAGTAAATCAAGGTGGTAAAAGGATTTGGATAAGGTTGACTCAAGGAAGCAGAACAAAAGTCAAAGATTTGAAGATTCTTCCACAACTGCAAGGATTTGTTCCGTAACTTTGATAGGTTAAACAAGAAAATATTTTCTAGAGAGGAAAAATGAGGAATTTTGGTTAGATGGAGATTTTGTTTCTGTTACCTAGTTTTTCCTATAAATAGGAGAGCAGAATAGTTTAGGCACCCCATCCTATCCCAGCTTTTGAATTCTTTTGAATTTTGTTTTAAGTCGAATTTCTAGTGTCTTTTAATTAAATCCACATTTAAATTTTTATGTTTTAATGTTTTGAAGTATTTATCCAGTATTTTGATAGAATTCTTTTTCATTAACATTGAAGTATTCTAATTTATATCCGATAAAGAAGTATTAAATTTTGAGTTTATCTTTAATTTTCTTCAAGCATTTTGTTGTTGAAGTATAACTTAATAAGTAGTCAGACATGCAAGTTTATTGAGGATTCAATTTTGGGTAAAGATATGCATTAATTAATTGATCGAATTGGATTTTGTGATTGTTAATGCAATGGATCAGTACTTGAACTCATTTCCAGGAAATAGAATTTTAAGAGCATTCAAAGTCTTTCATTTTTGAAGTTTAACAATTGTCTCAAAATTCCCTAAGAATTCTTAATTCAATCCAATTCTCAATAAGATAATGTTCATTAATTTTGTTTATTTTGCTTTAGACATGTTCTAAAATATTAAGTCGTGTTTCCAATTTTAATTATGAGTCTTTCTTTTAGTAGTTAAAATAAATTATTTTTTTTAGTTAAGTATATCCTATTAATTATATCAATCCAGTACATTCATTATTAAAGGAGCAATAGTTTGTGGATTAGCATTGGTAAGGGTGGAGTCTATCTTGGAGTTCAACCATCTAGTTACATCAACGTGGTTCTCACCAATCCAAAGCAATAAGTTTTCTTCTACCTTCCCTCTTTTATTTTTATTTTATTTTATATTCAGAAAATAGTTTAAGTATTCTTTAATTATGGTGATAGTTTTATTTTATTTTTCGGCATTAATAATGAAGTGCTAATTAAAATATGATCGTGAGACCAAAATGCTTTGATTAAATTAATTTGGATAAATTTTGAAAATTCCCTGTGTTTAACGAATATGTTGAGATTAATTTAATCTTGATCACATTTCTTTAATCAATACAATGCCAAATTAATTTCCTAGTAATTATTTGTAATTAATTGGTTAATTAATTAAGTGGTAAAACTACCATCAGGCAGGAGGGAATTAAAGGTTAGTAAATTATGACATACTGTTGAGGATTGTAATTTACTAAAATTGGGTTTTTCTAATTACTAATGCAATTAAATCTTTAAATTTAGTGTTGGCTGGTTCCAGCTAAATTGAGATTTAATTAGGGGTAATTAATTTATAGCTGATTCTTGCTAATTACCTATTAATTAAGGAAAAATTGGATTATGTCAAAGCTGATTCTCGGTAATCTATAACCAATTGGTTTGTAAAAGTTAATTAAATTGTGAGTCTAGCATCCATCTAAATTTGATTAGTATGGATTTATTAATTGCCGGATTTTGCTTATTTGATAGATTATAATCTTTGTGATTTTCTTTGGTTAATTAGTTAATTAATTGTTAAGCTTAAATTAATTTGACACACTAAAATTGAATTGTTACACTTTGGAATTAACTAAAATTAATAGTGTACCCGTTCCTCGAGGGATCGACCCTACTTCCACGTGCTATTTGTATTATTTGAAGTAGGCATTTTAATTTGGTACTAAACGACGACAAACTTTCCTCTTCTTGAAAAGACTTCAAGAAGAATTTCAAACATAAAAAAAGAAATATATTACTCTTGAAAATCTAGCTAACATTTTTCATATATAAGAAAGAGTTTCATTTACAAGAGAATATAGATTCTAAAGTGAGACAAGAGAAAAAGAACAAAGATCCTTCTACGAAAGTGCACATGATGGAAGTTAGACAAATAAACAAGTCCAACAAAGGCAATAGGAAAAATCAGTTCAAGGATCAATCATCGAACAAAAGAATGAACAAAAAGAAGAAAAAATGCTTTCATTGCGATAAAGAGGGACATTACAAGTATGAATTGCTTCTTAAAAAATAAAATAGACAAGAGTGAGATATCCAAACAACATAGCCAAAATCTTGTAGCAATGATCTCAAAATTAAACATTATGAAGTAAGAATTTTTATAATGGGTTGATACATATGCTACCAAGTATTTTTGCAAAAATAAAAAAATTTCAAATCTTTGAAACCTATGGATTTTTCCAGTATGATTGTCTACATGACTAATATAATCACTACTCCTATACTAGTATTGGAGAAGTAGACTTGAAATTTACTTCCAGTCATATTGTAACTTTAAAAAATATCTTATATATACTAGAAGTTAAGAAGAACCTTGTTAATGGTAGTTTGTTGAGTAATTTTGGATTCAAATTTATATTTGAGGCTAATAAAGTTTTCCTATCAAAGTAATGGATATTTGTTAGAAAGGTTTATCATTGTAATGATATGTTCAAATTGAATGTCATGTCAATGTTTCTTTTGCTTACTTTTTTGAGTCATAATTTACTTTGTGGCATAATAGGATTGGACATGGTTAGTAATGATAGAATTAATGATATAATGAAATACGATCTTTGTCATATAATATACAAGAAGATAGGAAATGAAGAGGTTGAATACTTACTAAAATATTAATGCATCAATTTCCTTGAATTGAAAGAAAATCGAGTAAGTTAGAAGTTAAAATTACAAGACAATGGTTTTCTTGAATTGAAATAAAATTAAGTAAGTTGGAACTTGTGTAAACTTATTTTATGAAGGAACAAATATTGTGCTTTTTCATTAGATGAATGTATAAAGTTTTGCTATGTTTATCTTTTGTATTTTGAAAGGATAATTGATTAGAAGTTTAAAGCATATAATGTTGAAATACTAAGAAATCTACTTTTTAAAGGTTCTAATGTACTGTAATCAAAATTTAAGTTACTCTATATTGTGAAGTTTATGCTAGCTAAAGTATAAAGTCAAGTGTACCATAGCAAGTATAGACAAGTTAGTCTAAAACATGGTATAGTGAATCTTTTAACAAAAAGATTAAATATATATGTTGTTTTGAACACATCCATGGTAGTTCATTCAATAAAATCACTAATAATAGAACCTCAATTCAACACTAGCTACAACAACTAGTCTTGAATTTAATGAATTAAATACATTATTAAAGTGGTTTAAACACTATACTAAATTATCCCAAAAGATAGTAGTATTTTTTATTCTACCAAGTAAAAAAGAAGGTTTAATGTTAATTTTTAAAAAGACTTAGAAATGCAACAATTAGGGGTGTTCAACAAAATTGAAAAATCGCCCACACTGACCAAACCACACCGCACCACACCATATAGAGTATAAACCACAATTTTATTTTTTTTAATGGTTGGTTTTGATTTTAATATTTTAAAACCGCATGGTGTTGTACGGTTTTATTTTATAAAATTAAAATCGCAAAAAACAAAATCGCACCGCATGAATATAGTAATAGTAATATAATTTTATATATAATATTACATAATAAGCATTGATAATTTGACTTATTTGCTTGCATTTAGCCACTTATCTTACCTCTATATTATTATTTCAAAATCTAAATAAGTTAATATCTTTTATTTTTGTTATTTACCCAGAGTTTTCTTATTCGTGCTTCTATATTTTATTAGCTATACATATAAATCAAATGATTATTAGACACTTCTATATAATTAATTGAATCATGAATTTTTAATTTTAAATTATTATAATGTGATATTTATTTTATGATGTACAAATATTAGTCTTCTTTTGATTCACTTGCATAATTGTATTACTAGATTACAAATTTGTTGGAATATGATCACATTAGATTAATAATATACTAAGAATATTTGTATTTAGTTTTAAGTATAGTTTTGAAAGCATGATAATAATTTCAAATGTGCATTAATTCTAATATACTTTTTATGTAATCTAATATTTGTTTAAATAATTTTTTTCCATATGTTCTAATTTATCGTTATTTTTCAATTTTTTTATAATTTCAAACTGCATACACCGCATTACACCACACCAAAAAATGTACACTGCAAACCATAGTTTTAAAATTTTAATAATTGCTTATGATTTTTAGTTTTTACAAACCGCTAGTCATGGTACGGTTACAAATTTTATGTAAAACCACCCAAACCGCACCATATAGCGACAATTGATGGGAGCATCAAGTGATTGCATATATCATATATGAGTGTAGGATTTAAAACATCCATCAAAGTTTTGGATAGCTATGTACAGACTTATGAAAAGATAGGGATACAAGACTCAGTATATCATTATTATAACAAATAAAATGGTAGAATCTATATATATTAGTTTAAGTAGCCAGTCTACTATACAATTGGTTCAAACATTGTCTACCAATTTGTATTGATTAGTTATAAAAACCTATAAAAAGGTAGTGATTTAATCAAAATATACCATTACTAATGCATTGATTATCATAAATTTTCAAGGATCCTTAAAAGACTTTCAATATATTGAAAATTGTAGGAAATTATTGAGAGATTTTCAATATATGTCAAAATACATGTGAAAAACAGTAACTCTCATTCATGAAGAGTTGAAGAGTTATAACTTCAATTCACATGAATAGTTTTAACTCTCATTAACATAATTAAAGAGCGTAACTTCTATTCAAATAATGGTTATAAATCGCACTCTTGTCAAGATATGAATGTGAATGGTTGTAACCTCCATTCTTATAAAGATATGAATGTGAATGGTTGTAATCTCTATTCTTGTAAGATATGAATGATTGTAATTTCCAACATGTAATTCCATTCTTGATGAATATTTGTAACTCCTAAATTTTGGAATCTATATAAGGATCAACTTGAGTAGATTTGTTGCAGAAAATCATACCATAACACAAGTTTTAAAAACTTTGTGCAATAAATATTTATTTGTTCTGGTGTTTTGGAGGTTCAAAGTACATTGAATGTTCAAAATTTTATCTTATCATAATTAATATTTGCTCTACTTTTTTTGCACACTATAGAGAGCAAATAGAGACTAAAGAAAATATAGTTTCTACAAGATTAATTTGATGCCATTAATTGTAATAGTTTAGAACTTTCATTTTACTACTCTATTTTCCCTAACATCGTTACATACAACAAAACCTTCTTTTTCTAAAGATGTAACACTAATATCGATGTCGAAATTAATCTTCTCTTTAACTCTTGGAAGCTCTTTTCACAAGCTTATGTCCATTCAAATTTGATTCTTTGTTGTGCCAATTTGGTTAAAGGTACAACTATTTTTTAAAAGTTCTTGACGAATTTACAATAATACCTTGCTGGTTCTAAGAAACTTCTTACTTCTGTAACACTTGTTAAGGTTGGCCAATATATAATTTGTGATAGCGTTTATCTTTTTCTAATCAATTGAAATGCCTTTCATCGAAATTATAGTCCCAAAAATATCATACTCTTCAACCAAAATTCAGACTTGTTGAATTTGACATATAATTTTCTCTTTTTAGTGTTTATAGTATTCTTCTAAAGTGTTCTTGATGAATCTCTTCATTAGTTGAGTATATCAAAATGTCATCTATGAATACTACTAAAAATTTATTCAAACACTATTTTATAACTCCTTGTATCAAATCCATAAAACTTGCAAAAGTATTAGTCATTCTGAAGGGCATCACTAAGAATTTGTAATGTCCATATCTCGCCCTAAATGTGTTTTTTTGTACATCTTCAAGTTTTAATCTTAGTTGATTATATCCGAATCTCATATCTATTTTATAAAATACTTTGGCACCTTTTAATTGATCAAATAAATCATCTATTCTTGGAATGGGATATATGTTCTTTATTATAACCTAATTCAATTCTTAACAATTAATACACAATCTTAAACTTCCGTTCTTTTTCTTTACAAACAAAACAGGTGCGCCAATGGCGAAACACCTGGTCTAATGAACTTGAAGTTTAGTAATTTTTGTAATTATTTCTTAATTCTTTCAACTCTAAGAGAGCCATTATGTATGGAGCTTTTAAGATTGGTTCAGTGCCAGGTTTAATATAGATTTCAAAATCAATCTCTTTCTTAAAGCAGCCCAAGTAATTTTTTAAGAAATACATCCTCAAAACTTTTTACCTCTAAGATATCTTTTATCTTAAATTTTTCATTTTTACTCTCTCCTATATAGGTTAAATATCGTTCACAAGCATTACAAATAATTTTTCATGCTTTGGTTGTGGATATTGTGGGTAAAATTTTCTTATACGCTCTCTAAGTTTATATTTAGTAAATTCAAAACTTTTCCTATTGGGAATATTAAATTCTATTTTCCTTGCTCTACAATCAATCCTTGCTTTGGATAACCAATCTATTCCCAAAATTATGTCGAAGTCATGTATAGGAAGTTGTATAAATGTTCCTCTTAAATGCTTCTCATTTATTTCCGAAATACATTCTTCATATATCAAGGTAGAAGTGAATGTTTTTCCACTTAGCGTAGTTACCTTATAAGGGTTTGTCAATGTTTCTAAAGGTAACTTAGTTTGTTTACCAAACTTTTTGGACACAAACGAATGTGATGTACTACAGTCAAATAATACATATGCATGTATAGAATTTACATATATCGTACCTATGAATATATCATTATTATTCTCAACTTCATCTTGGATTATAACGAACACTCTAGAGTTTGTCATTTCCTTTTTCACTTTAGTGGAAATGAATTTGTTATCATCATTATTTTTAGTTAGACAATCCCTTGAAAAATGTCCCATCTTTCCACAATAGTATCATCCACTAGTTGAAATTGACACTCTTAAAGGTTTCTTATGACGCAGACATTCTTGGATTGACTTAAAGTTCTTTGAAATTTATTTCTCATCCAAATAATCACTCTTCTACTTTTCACTTTCAGGATATACATTAGACTTCCTTTTCTATGTGAGATATCTCATCATGTCTCTTAATATCTACTTTCACTTCCTCTACTATATCTAATAGTTTTGAACAATTTCAACTCTTGCTCTTAGTAAACCTGTTTGAAGTTGACTTTGAAGGTGTTTTTTTAAAATTTAAACATTTTAAAGTTCTCACCCCCACATCACTTCAGGTGAAAACCTTCCTAAATTATTAAACTTATAAGCATAATCCATTACAAACATATCAGTAATCACTCATCTTTTCTAATCGAACCGGAGGTGGATAATAATTTCTCATAAATTGTTCTATAAAATTATCCCATGTTCTGGAATAGCTATGGATGGTTTGATGTTCTCCAACCAAAGATTAGCACTCCCTGTCAAGAATGATTCAATAATTTCTAGTTTAACCTCGTTTAGAATTTGCAACATTTTAAAACTAGTTTCAACCTAATGCGTGAAGGTAACGAGGGATGTTTTGACCCCACTAGTTTGGCAATTATTTTTTGAACCTAGCACAAATTCATAACACAAGGAACATGCACGGAATTAATAGGGAAGAAAACACACCTAATATGAGTTTTGGATATATACCAATCCATCCCTTCATGCTTTTACAAGGAAATTAATTCAATCCAAGTACTCTTGAATTAAACCAATTTACTTGGTTTGCTCTCAATAAAGAGTAGATAATCAAACTCCTATGGTTCTACTTAAATAAACTTGGGTTTTCAATTAAGGTTCACTCCTAAAATTGAAGAAGGTTTAAACAATGCTTAAAGAAAATTTCTAGTTGGAAAATTTGGTGTAAAATTTTCATTGAAAAAAATATGGAAACATGGCCTTTAAATAGGTTATAAGAAATTCTAAAAGATATCAAATCCAATTTGACTTCGAATTTTAACTACCCAGTCAAAATTTGACAACTTTCAAATTGATTTTGAACTCTTAACTACCTAAAAACGTGTAAACAATTAATCCTTTTGAGAAATACATTTTTATTACCTATTCTACCCTTAATGAGGTTGAATAATCCTCCTTGTTTGTCCAACTTATTATTAAAGGTCAAAAACTTCAAAACATGTATTATTATAATGCAAGATAACTTGGACCATGTGATTATTAATACAAAAAATTTTTTTTTAATTAATTAAAACAAAATGTTTTTGGATTTAACCAACAAATTAAAGCCTTAAAGAACAAATTAAAAGCATAATCTAAAAATAAGACAAAAAACATGTCATCTTTAAGTTTTCAAGTTTGATTAATCTCTATATAAATTATTCTTCAATCTAGAATCTCCTTAGAGTTCCAAAGTGTTAGGAAATATTAGGTTATCTTCTATGATCTTCAATGAAAAAAATATTTCACAAGACTTCTTCTTGTGAAGACGTTGGAATATTGATCTCCTCGAACCCTTCAATAACCTTGCTAAGCAACCCATTCAAGACAACTTTCATTTATTTGGTCTTGGATCTTGTCATCAGACTACCAATATTATTCAAAGGATCACTTGAGTTAAACCTATTCTCACTAGGATTGTCTTCCTTGACCGGATTCATATTATTTCTCCCTTCCTCAAAATGATTCGTTCTCGAATCACCTAGATCAAAAAAAGAAATATCAATAACATTAAAAATAGAAGAAACATTGTCAAAATCACTACGCAAGTCAATGCAATAAGCATTATCATTGATCATTGATCATTTCTAAGACTTGGAATGATCTATCTCTATGAGAATGTAACTCATATTTTCTATTATTTGAAAACCTTTCTTTCCTCAAGTGTACCCAAACTCAATCACCAGGTTCGAACACAACTCTATGTCGAACTCTATTGACTTGATTTGCAACCTGCTCATTGAGCCTCTCAATGTTGTTTCGCACATTCCTATGCAATTCCTTGACAAAATAAAATTTTATTTTTCCTTCTCAATGAATAAACTCACAAGTAGGAAAAGGAAAAATATCTAAAGTTGTAGAAAGATTAAAACCATAGACAATCTCAAATGGCGAGTAATTAGTAGTGTTATGGACAATTCTATTATGTGCAAATTCAATATGAGGTAAACATATAACTCCTAATTCTTCAAATTCTTTGAATAATAGCATAGAGTAAAGTAGATAAAGTCTTATTAACTACTTCACTTGGACCATCAGTATAACGATGTGTAACAATAGAAAACAGAAGGTTTTATTTACTTCAATATTGTTCTTAGTAATATTAAACTGATATTAATAGGCTTATAGAAGATCTATAAAATTGATATTAAAAAGAAAAACATAAAGAGTATAAAACCTTTTGATTCTTATACAACAAATTAAAAGTATCTATATGTAAACACCTCTAAAAGTAAAAAATTAATTTTCAAATAAAAAGAAAGGAGCTCTAGCAAAAATAATTTGCTGTAAATGTTGAATTATTGAATTAGGGAAAAAGTTTTTTTAGGATAGAAATTGACTTGGAGAATTTCTTTTACAATAAAGATGATTCAATGGATGAATGAAAAGAAAAGGATTAAGGTAGAAGCAAAAATTATAAAGTTTTACAATACGGATGACATTAGTCATCTATTTTTGGGTTATTTTTAACTTTAATGAAAAGAAATGTATAACGTGTACATTAAATAAAATAGAATGCAACGATGTGAAAAATATAGTGCTGTGCAAGATTGACGACAAAAAAAATTATGCAAAAATTATAATTTTGCCTCCCAAAATTTTAAGCAATGACACTTTTGGTCCTTAATAATTTTGGAGGACTCAATCTGATTTCCAAAGTTTAAATTTGTGACCAATATAAGACATGAACCTCTTATCATTTTTTCGAATAATTTTTTTTTTCTTTTTTATATAGAAAAAATTAAAATCCTACAATAGTGGAGTAATTTACTTAGTTGACAAATAGTTTCAAAGTATTAGTTTTAATTTTTCCTTGCATAAAAAATGAAAACATATCTACATAATATTTTTTTGTGGTGTATAAGAAGTTGTAACTTCATGTTTTATGCCACATTACTCAAAGAACTCCATTTGGTAGTATTAACCACCTTTATCGATTTTAAGGAACTGAGTTTGAGTTCCATATTGTAACTCAACTTTAGCTTTATGTTCCTTAAATTTATGAATTACTTCATCTTTAGAATGCAGTAAATAAATATAGCATAAGTCTTTACTATTATCAATAAAAGTTGCAAACTACTTTTTACCTCATAAATTAGGTGTGCTATATAAATCACATATATCATTATGAATAAATTTGAACTTACTTGATTTTCTTTCAATTTTAGAAAATTGCCTTGTAATTTTTGTAACATGCAAGTTCTACATTTCCTATCATCTTATTTATAATATGGTAAAAGATCATGCTTTCTCATTTCAATCATTCTATTATAATTTACATGACCTAATCTATTATTCCATAAAGTAAAATAGGACTCAATCAAATAAAAAACTGAAATTTTATTCATCTTATTGGTAGGTAGTACATTCAATTTGAACATTCGATTATAATGGTACCTTTTTCTAAAAAATATCTCACCCTTAGTGAGTACAAACTTATCAGCCTCAAAAACTAATTTGAAACCAATTTTGTTCAACAAACTTCCACTAACAAGATTCTTTCTAACTTCGGGTACATACAACACATTTGTCGAAGCATTTTCTATGTACACCACAACATTTGAATCATCCATGGGTTTCATGTTCTTGAAGAAACCTTTGTTCTTACACACATGTTTTGTTGCACCGGTATCAATCCACCAAGGAAAGTCTTCTTTTATAATGTTAATTTCAAATATCATAGCAACAAAATTTTGAGTCTCATTCATAGAAGGCTCACCCTTGTTGAAATATTTGTTCTTTAACAACTGACATTCATATCTATAATAATCTTCCTTGTTGCAATGAAAACACTTTTTTCTTTCTTCTTATTTTTGTTCTTGAATTGATCTTTATTTTGGAATGACCTCTTGCCTTTGTTAGGCTTGATTTGTTGACCTTCTTCCACCATGTGGACTTTTTTGAAAGGATCCTTGTCATTTTCATGTTCTTGAAGAAACCTTTGTTCTTGCACACATGTTTTGTTGCACCAGTATCAATCCACCAAGGAAAGTTTTCTTTTATAATGTTAATTCCAAAAATTATAGCAACAAAATTTTGATCCTCATTTGTAGAAGGCTCGCCCTTGTTGAAAGATTTGTTCTTCAACAACTGATATTCATATCTATAATGTCATTCTTATTGCAATGAAAACACTTTTCTTTCTTCTTCTTTTTCTTGAATTGATCCTTACTTTGGAATAACCTCTTGCATTTGTTAGGCTTGATTTGTTGGCCTTTTTCCACTATGTGGACTTTGTTGAAAGGATCCTTGTCCTTTTTATCTTGTTTTACCTGAGAAATTTTATTTTTCTGCATATAACACTCTTCTATATGAAGGGATTTAGCAAGACTATCAATAGTCATTTCCTCCTTGTGTTTCAACTTCTTCTTGAAGTCTTTCCAAGGAGGAGGAATATTTTCTATTTTAGTACTCACTATAATAGTCTCATCCATGTTCAAATTGTGTTGAGTGAACATATTCAACAATGTTTTAATTTTAGACAATTGAATCATTACAAGCTTTGTGTTTACCATTTTATAATTGATGAAGTTTGAGACAAGAAACTTCTTACTTGAAGTATCCTCAAGCATGTACCTTGCTTACTTTGTCCTAAAGTTTCTTTGTTGTAGGAATTGTGAGGTAGATGTCAAACAATCCATCACACATAGCATTGAGAATACATCCCCTACATATCTCATCAGCATTCTCCAATCTTTACCTATCTTCAAGAGTCTCTTCCACACCAATTGGAAGTAATGGCTTTGGAGTTGCAAGGACATAAACTACCTTCAGTGTAACAATAAGGAAACACACCATTTTGTGTCATATATTAAATTGGTCTCTATCAAACCTCTCCAATTTTGCAATGTAGGATGTGAAGTCCTTTCCACCAACCATTGTTTCACAAGATAAAAGTCTAAAGATTGTTGGAATAATTTCAAAGGATATCATGGACTAATTAGTACAAATATGAAAGATAGACTAACGATTACAAAAAAAGGAAAGCCTTCAAATTATGCAAGTAGTGCACATTTCTTTAGACTTTTCTTTCCTTTTTATTGTGCAGTAAAATCTAGCAAATAAATCTTAGAATAAGATGAAGATATATAAGCACGTATTGCACTATACAATACTTCTAAACACTTAGGACACAAGAAAAGTTTGCAAAATTATCTTTTCTCATAATGAAAAATTTTGCAGTATTTTTCATTCAAGAAGACTCTTTTGTAAGACTTCTATCTTGGTTTGAATTCCTTCTATAGTTGTTGTTTATATCAAATCATAACACCCAACAGTTATGTCTTTGTAGAGACATACTATGTCTAAATAACTACCTTCAAACATATTAAATAACTAATATTAAGTCCGTCTAAAAAACTATCCAAAAGAGTCAACCAATTGAGTTTATCCTTAATTTTCCCACCATTGCAACGTGCAATTACCCTCGTCGTGATGTCGAATTCCAAATAAATTACAAGTGCTTCACAGTGAACCACGTCACGACGTCGAGAATATTTAACCAGCGTCGCGATGTGGAACTTCTCCACGTCGCGACATCCAAGTAACATATGGTTTTCCAGATTTTTATTGTTTTTGATACTTGCAATACCAAAAATATCCAACAAAAAGTCCTTCTACATATTTAGTATGATTTTTTTATGTATTTTACATTTAGTATGATTGTGCATATTCAAATGATTATATGATCAACTACTAATTTTTTTATAAATTTGCATTGAAAAATAAAAAAGTGCCTCTGGAATATGAGAATCGGATCCTCTATCAAAGATTATCATGTCCTATTCTGTCCAATGATCAAAACAATGTAGTTTAACTAAAATTAGGGACTAAAAGTATAAATATCACTAAAATCACTTTACAAATATTAGACCCTAACCACGAAATGAGTGAACCCTACGATGTAGTTTTAATCTTGGACATGATAAGACAAGATAATTTTGGATAAAGGATCCCATTTCCTGGAATATATAAAACACGGTATCATTTTTTGATTAGTAAAAATTAGTTGTGTTCTTGTAGAATCATCATGATTAAGAAGTTTTATTTACCAGTTGAAAGTTTATCAGGATCATCCTAATAACACTTTTGTCAGGCACCAATTATTTAGTACCACCTAAGCATTTTTTAATATTTCACCACAATAATGATACACCTCACTTATACCGCATATATATTGTCCAATACTCAAAACAATATTAGTTTTACTAAAACTAATTAAATTAAAATCATGTCATAGAGTTCACCCACATTTAGGTTAGGATTTAATAATTATAAATTTAATTTTACTAATAAATACGATAAAGACAAAATCAAGATTAAAATCATATCGTAGGATTCACTCACATTTGGCTTAGGTTTAGGGCATAATAATTGTAGACTTGATTTTAGTGATAAATATATTAAAGGTAGCATAATTTTGAATACAATCATGAAGGATCTATAAAGAGATTAATCATATAAGTGGGTGGGAAGCGGTTATTATTATTACAGTGAAATATTAAAAAAATGCTTACTTATTATTTAATAATTGGTGTCTGACAAAGGGTTTATTAAGATCATCCTGATAAACTTTAGACCATTTATTTATTCGTGCTATTGACTTCTGAAATTTTCGAAACTTGGGGATAATATTCAGTTGCAATTGAGAGGTATAAAAATTAAAATAAAACTATGAAGACATGAAGTGCTTACAATATAAGAATAGAGCAAAATGCTAATTTTGGAATGCAAATTTGTTGCAAGCATTTTTTTCTTTGGAGGGCTACGAAACCGAACAGTCCGAATTTAAATAATAAAGCTTCCTTTCAATTCCTGTATAAGGATTGAGAAAATTAGGCGAATTTTTATGAAAAAAACTTGCTGACGCCTTTTCATTTTGTTTAAAGAGTAATTAAATTAAAAGATTTCCTTTCAAATTGCATTTTTTTTTACATTCCACTTCGAACGGCAGATCTAATATGCGTTAGTAGGTTATTAAAATTAAAATTTCTATTAGTAAGTTTTTTCTTTTTTTTTTGTGTGGTCAGAAGGGATATTGATATATTGAATATGAAAACATGAAATGTACATATTAGCCAATTGTACATGAGTTTAATCCGCATGTCAAGCCATATAGAAAATTGGTAAAACCAATCTTGAAAACATTATATATTCACATGCTATTTTAGCAAGTAATTACTGACTTACATTTTTAAACTTGCTTTTAATATAAAAAAATATGTAAATATCAAAAGCTTGTTTCAATAAGAAGATATCTTCAACCATGGGTAGATACAAGATGGGGTAGAGAATGCGGCCGCCCCCAAAATTTGAAAATTTATGCTATTTTTAATTAAAAAATGGAAAAATTTTAGTTAGACCCTTTTAAAAAACTAGGATTTCGTCCCTCAAAAAATTAAATATAATTTTTATTAATAATTTTAAACAAATTTTGCCCCCAAAAATTTACTTTCCTACAAAATTTACAATAATAAAAAAAACAAAAAGGTCAAATCAATTTTTTATTATTACAATTCGAGATGCAAAATTTAGATAAATAAAAATGTTGAGTAATTATTTCAAATCGAATCATAAGCTAAATCATATTAGAAGAATAAAAAAATATAATCCATTTATTATAGATATATAAATAAGAAGTTGATGTGTTTTAAATCCAAAATGATATTAAAACTTTCAAAAAAAATTAAAAAAAAAAGTAACGAATGCGATAATCTTTGAGATAAAATTCAACAATGGATAATAAAAATTATTATGAAAATAAAATAATTTTTGGACATTAATAAAAGATGATCGATAAAATAATACAAACCAACGTATTTGCATTTAAAATCATACCTTGAATCAAAGAAACCCAAGAAAAAAATTAAATTCCAAAAGAAAGTCAATGAGGTGTTTTAATTAGTTAATAACCTATTTATAGATTAAATAAGTTATCTTATTCATAATTATATTAGGACCTATAAGATATTTGATTCCTAATTGGATTTACAAATTTAAAATTTTTTTATGCATTATTTTCAAAATTAAGAATTTAATGCAACAACAAATATAATTTTAAAAGTCATACGTGCATTCAGCAAATGATGAACTATCATGAATTATCTAAAACAAAACTAGATACAATATTCCCAAAACAAGAAAAAAAAAGAAGCAAATAATGCATTAAAAAAAATAAGGATTACCTATACTTTGTAATTCTTTCAAAGTTGAAGACGAAAATATAACGTCAATTATCTTTAAAAAAGCAAGAAATGTCGGGAAAAAAATAAAGATTACCTATATTTTGTAATTAAACTCTTTAATAACTTTGTAATTGTTTTAGGTGAAAATGAAGAATTTCAAACTACAAAAAGACAATATTGTAAAAAGATCAAAGACAATTATTATAAAAGCGTTAAACAATTATAGAGACAATATTTCATGAAATTATTGAGATTGAATAAGATTGTTTGATGCGTGTAAGGTACACCCCCCCCCCCCCCCCCACCACACCAATTTAAGCAATAATTGTCGGACCTAGCATAGATTTTCAAACAAACAAGTCGAAACAAACACAACTTGCTCTCCAACTTGCTCTCAACAAAGAATAAATTTATTCTCATGAGTTTTGGATATATACCAATCCAACCCTCCATATTTTTACAAGGAATAAATTTATTCCAACTTGCTCTCAACAAAGAGAAGAAATCAAACTTCTAAGGTTCACTCTCTAAGAAGATTGGGTTTTCAAATTAGGTTCACCCTCTAAATTCAAGAAAATAAGCAAAGCTTAATTAATTCCTTATTGGAAAATTCTTATTCTTCATTCATAAATGTGTAATGCCGTTAAATAGGCTACAAGAAGTGTCAATGGTTTATATTTTTCCGATGTGGGACAATTGTCAATCAAGTTTCCTAATTTGAATTGGAATTGAATTCCACTTGTTTCCTAAAATCTACCATTATTGAAGTTTCCTAAAATTAATCCATCACATGTATTTATCATGCAAGATAACTTGGACCATGGGATTATTAACTTAAAAATGAAATTAATAATTAAACAAGTCCAATAAAACTTTTTTGGACTGTAACCAAATAATCTAAAGATCTAAAGAATTACTTAAAAGTATGATCCAAAAGTAAGATAAAAAGTACGCCATCTTTAGGCCTTCACGTGTGATTGATCTTCTCTTAAAATATTCTTCAATCCAGAATCTCCTTAAGTTCCAAAATGTTAGGAACCATTGGATTATCTTCGATGATCGTCAATGAAGAAATATTCCATAAAACTCTTTGCGTAGACATTGAAGTGATGATGTCATCAAATCCTTCAATAGTCTTGCTAAGCAACCCATTCAAAACAGCTTTCATTTGTTTGGTCTTGAATCTTATTATCATGCCACCAATGTCATTCAAATGATTATCTTCCTTGGCCAGATTCATATCATTGTTTGGTTAGAAACCTATATATTTATAGATTGCATAAGATATTTGGTTCCTAAGTTGATTTATACATTACTAATTATATTATATTTGAAGTATTTGAAATTATATTCCTAAATTGTTTTGATACTATATATAATGGATACTTATAGTACTCATAAAGAGTTTTATATGATTAGTCTATCCATAATAGTTTTAATATCTAACCATCAAATCTTTTGAGTTTCAACATAACAGTTTTAAGGGTATGCAATAATAGCCACTATGGCTAGCCTCACATGCATCCCATAGTGGCTGTTATTACATAATGTTTCAATCATATTAATTCATTTATCTATTATGGATGTTATTATTTAGTTCATTTAGCTGCTTATGGGGCATGCATGTGTTTTAAAATATTAAGAAACATGTACATGCTATGTCAACAATAAATACAGAGTCATAGGAATACACATTTATGTTGGGAAATAAAGCCTAGTTAATATGTGAAAGCAAACTTAATAATTCAAGATCAAACAATATGAAGAACAACAATAAAGAAAAACAACAAGATTTAACATGGTTCGGACCATATGACCTACGTCCACGATGAAGGAGAAATTAACTAATCACAAGGAGAATTACAATAGTGGAAAATTTTCACAAACCTACATTAAAAAACCTAACACGAGCCCACAAGGGCAAACCAACCCAACACGCGAGCCCAAATAAAGCCCATAATAGACTCATGCACAAATATAAAGCCTAAACTAGGAGAGCCCAACTCATAACGAATACTAATATCTCATTACACACTAAGAGGCATATCTCATACCTTTCGCAATAGATATTATTATCCCTTATTGATAAGGTGAATTTATTCACCTTTTATGTAGTGTTTATACTTAAATCTTTGATCGTTCTTGTTCGTTTTTATTCTTTTTGGTGTTTTATTTGTAGGGTTGTCGATCATGGTGCATGCTTGGAAGAGAAAAATCCTAAAAGAGCTAAATCGGATGCAAAGTGGAGGAAAAATGGAAGAAAGTTCGTGATTTTATTGAAGATCGCCTTCACGTCGCGACGTCTGTACTCTACGTCGCGACGTACGTGGACGTCGCGATGTGAATCCCTCCACGTCGCGATGTCAAAAATGTGAATTAAAGTTGATTTTTGGCTGAATTTTTGGACGATTTTTGAGAAACTTCCAGAGAGTTACGTCGCGCGACGTCGGGACCCCTCCCACGTCGAGACGTGCCAGAACGTCGCGATGTCAGACCCTGGACGTCGCGACGCTCGTGGACGTTTTGACGCGCGATCAGGGACGTCGTAACGTCGAAGAAAAGTGCAGTGTTACGACTTAATTTTTGAAATTTGCAATTTTGGCCCACTTTGAGACTTCTTATCCGACATGGCTTTTGTGAGGGACTTATTTACTAATATTTGTATAGAATTACTATAAATAAGGCTAGGGTTATAGCTTTTTTGGGTGTGTCAATTTTGAGAGAGCTTAAGCAAGGGTTTTTCTTCTTTGTAATAGCTAGGGTTTCATTCTTTTAGCTATTTATGGAGAATTGCAGCTGTACGGATTGGGAACATCATTAATTATTGAATTCATTAATTTAGAGACGAAGATTTCTTCCAAGGATTCACAATTCAAGATGTTATCTTTCCTTTTAATTTATGTTTTCAATATTGTGCTTAATTCTTAATATTATGATGATGTTCAATTTAGCCATGCTTGGTTAAACTTATTGTGCTCCCGGGATTATGAATAAGAGTTTTTGTGCTTAATTTACATGCTAAGTTCTATCTTATGGTTTTTGTGGAATAAGTTTTGCTGTGTTCTTCATAATTATGCATGATTTGGCCGGATTGTGTATGATGAATATTTTCTTAAAGTGCAGTAAATTACTTAGAGATAACTTGCTTTAATCTTACCTTTAGCCTGATAGGAGGATTAGAGTAGGTTGTTTAGGATCTATTGTGGGTTGGTTGTGAATTTGTTAGATTGATTTGCCTTAATTGTTGCCTTTAACCTAAAAGGAGGAGTTAAAGGGATTAGTTTAGCATTAGCGTGACTGGTTCGAGAGTTGCCTCTGCCATAAAGGAGCGGTAGAATTTGAGGGTTTGGTTGAGTTGGTTAGCTGCATTAGATTCCAGATTAATTAAGGAAGTAAACTTTGCCTATCGCCATATAGGAGGGTTTATTGAATTAGTTAATATCTAAGTAGGTAAGTGCTTAATCATTCCTTGCCTTTAGCCTAATAGGAGGGCGTGAGCTATGTTATTTACCCTTATTTTGCATGACCATAGATAGGATGTATGTATGTGTTTTTTATGTAACCCTAAAATATAATCTCGGGAGAACACTTGCTTAACTTGAATTTTAATCAAATCACCGACTTTGTTTTAGTTATTTTTTATTTGCTTTCTTATTATTTAGTTTGATAAACAAGGGAAAAAACCAAAAAGATTTTCTTAGAATTTCAACACAGTCCTTTCCTCGTGGGAACGAACTTGCTATACTTTTACCATTAAGGAGTTGTTTAGCATTATTTTTGAGTAGGGGTAAATAGCAACCACGATCACATATTTAATACACATATTTGCCCCCATCAAATTTTGGCGCCGTTGCCGGGGAGAGCAGTCGTGCTGAAATTTTATTTTAATTTTTTTAGTTTAAGTTTTAATTTTCTCACATATTTTTAGTACTGTTGCATTTCTTCTTCGCATGCCCAGGACAAGATCTCTTGGTCTAGCGGAATATCCATACAACCCGGAACTTGCACGGACCTTGCGTGTTAAGAAAAAGTTAGAATTTGAAGCAATGGCTGCACAAGGTAATCAGCCCAATGTTGTTGTTCCTCCAGCGGGGACCCTCCGGTTATTCCACAAGCACAACCAATGGTACCGCGGCGTCGGTATGGTGATCATTATGAGCCTCGAATGGATAACTTGGATTCGCCTTTTATTGACACTGGAGAGCATTTTCAAATCCCGCCGACTTTCATAAATTTGATTCAAAATGGCCAGGTTTTCTATGGATTGAGTATTGAGGATCAACATGCACATATAAGGACATTCCTTAAAGTGTGCAACACGAGCAATCTTCCACACATCCCACATGATGTTTTAAAGAGAATGTTGTTTCCTTTTTCTCTTCAAGGAGCAGCTGAGAGATGGTATGACTCTATTAATGAGGCGAAAATTGAAACTTTTGATGAAGTTGCAAAGAGGTTCATGACTAAATATTTTTCTCCATCCCGAAAGGATAAGATTCGAATGGATTTCATGCAGTTTCGTCAAGGAGAAAATGAGTCATTCACTGAAGCTTGGGAAAGATTTCGGGAGCTTTTTAATAAATGCCCAAACAGTGGGTTGGAGCCGGGAAGAGAGCTAAATTTCTTTTGTAATGGACTCAATTTTGATACTACGCATTTGGTTAATCTGTCAGTCGGAGGAAATTTGCGTGATAAATCACCAGAAGAAGTTGAAGAGATTTTTGAGCGTATAGTAAGCAATGAGCTGATGTTGCCCACTGCAAGAAGTAACCATGGAAGACGGCAAATTGGAATGTTAGAGTTGGATAAAACAGCCAATTTGGAAGCACAAATGACAGCTATGCAGACCCAACTATCAAGTATTTAGGCAACCTTGACAAACAAAATCATGCCATCTTGTGGATTATGCCAAGGAGCGCATCATATGGATGAATGTTCTCAAGTCACTAATGAGCCAGTACAGTATGTCAACTTCAACCGGAATACTAATTCAAACCAATGGAAACCATCTTGTGGGAATCAGTGGTCTCAAGGAGGACAAAATCGCCCATAGTATAATGCACCAAGACCAACTTATCCGTCTGGCTATGGAAATCAACAACACGCATAAGGTGGTAATTCACAAGCAACAATTGATGATGTTATAACTGTTTTGGGGGCCAAAATGGAAAAGCTTTTTGGAGAATGTCAACAGTAACAAGCTAATGTGGAGAAAAGAATGGAGGTATATGATGGAATGTTCAGGGAGCATAAAGCTCTTCTTAAGAATATGGAGACTCAAATAGGCCAACTCGCCAATGAAGTGCATAATAGACCAGCAGGAACTTTACCAAGTGATACTTTCCCCAATCCAAAGGGAAAAGAGCAATGCCATGCAGTTACACTTCGAAGTGGTAAGGAATTGAAATCTCTAACTATTAATGAAAAAGATTCTCCCAAGGATGGTCAAGATGCTGTCGAAGTTCAAATTGAGAAGGAAGATGTTCCCAAGCAAGCTGAACATAAGGAAGAAAGTGCAAGTAAAAGGAGAAAGAAAAATCCTCCAAGTGCCTTCAATTTTTCAGAATGTGCTCCACCATTACCTTTTCCTCAAAGGATACAACCATCAAAGAAGAAGATCTTGTTCAGTAAATTTGCTGAGATGATTAAGCAGCTCCATGTGGAAATATCTTTGTTAGATTTGGTAAAGACAGTGCCTACTTATACGAAATTCTTGAAAGATCTTATTTCAAATAAGGAGTAGATTTTGCAATGTGAGGAGGTAATCCAATTGAATGAGGTTAGGCAATGCTTAATGAAGAAAAATCTTCCCCCTAACCTTAAAGATCCAGGAAGCTGCACTATCCCGTGTAGAATTGGTTCAAGATATTTTGCTAAGGCATTATGTGATTTAGGGGCTGGTATTAACTTGATGCCTTATTCTATTGCTGTCAGTGTGGGAATGGGTGAGCAAATCAAACCAGTGGCTATAACTCTTCAGTTGGCTGATAGATCCATCATCACTGCTATGTGTATCATTGAAGATGTTTTGGTAGTAGTTGATAAGTTCACAATTCCGGTAAACTTTATTATCTTGGACATGGAGGAGAATGAGGAGGTTCCTCTCATATTTGGAAGACCATTCTTGGCAACTGGAGATGCTTTAATTGGCGTACTTAGCAAGACAATCACTTTTCGTGTCAATGGCGAAGAGGTAACATTTAATGTTAATTACGCGATGAAGCATCCTAGGGATATTAATACTTGTTTTTTCATAGATGTGGTTGAAACTTCAGTTATTGCATGCAATCACATGAAAACATGTAGTATTAATGATAATTACTCTTTAATGCATATATCTAATTTTGAGATGCTTAAGATTGAGGAAAATATAGCATTAGAGTTACAAAGTATGGTTAAAAATGTTTATCTTGATACTTCCATTTATGAGCTAACTGATACTGTTTGTGAGGAGTCCATTGAGGTGAGGCCAATTGAAGTCATTGATTGCACTGAAAATAGATTGAAGCCTTCAGCTGAAGAACTTCCAAAATTGGAGCTCAAGCCACTCCCTTCACATCTCAAATATGCCTTCTTGGGAGATAATAACATTTTGCCCGTAGTGATCTCAGCTACATTAGAACCATGGCAAGAAGAGAAGCTTATTATGGTGCTAAAAATGTATCAAGGAGCAATTGGGTGGACTATTGCTGACATTAAGGGAATTAGTCCATCAATCTGCATACACAAAATTCTTTTGGAGGATGATGCAATTCCAATCCGTGATAGGCAACGTCGATTGAATCCAGTAATGATGGATGTGGTCAAAAAGGAGGTGATCAAACTTTTGGACTTTGGGATGATTTATGCTATATCTGATAGTGAATGGGTAAGTCCAGTCTAATGTGTGCCAAAGAAGAGTGGGGTGACAGTGGTCAAGACTGATAATGACGAGTTGTTAGCAACTCGTATCATTAATGCATGGCAAGTTTGTATGGATTATCGCAAGCTTAATAAGGAAACCTGCAAAGATCATTTTCCTCTACCATTCTCTGATCAAGTTTTGGACAGAATTGCTGGTTATCTATTTTATTGCTTCTTGGATGGTTACTCCGGGTATAATCAGATCACTATTGACCTAAAAGATCAGGACAAGACAACATTCACTTGCCCGTTTGGTACTTTCGCATTTAAGAGGATGCCTTTTGGGTTATGCAACGCACCCGCAATATTTCAACGATGTATGATGGCCATCTTCCATGACATGTTAGAAGATATTATTGAGGTATTCATGGATGATTTCTCAGTTTTTGGTCATTCTTTCGATAAGTACTTGGATAATCTAGCTAAGGTGCTTGAAAGATGCGTAGAAACTAATTTAGTTCTGAATTGGGAGAAATGCCAATTTATGGTGCAAGAAGGAATTGTCCTAGGCCACAAGATCTCATCTAAAGGCATGGAGGTGGATAAAGCAAACTTGGATCTCATAGCAAAGCTACTATATCCAATAAATGTCAAGGGAGTAAGAAGCTTTTTAGGCCATGCCGGGTTCTACCGCAGATTCATTCGGGATTTCTCTAAAATCACCAAGCCCTTGTGTCATCTCTTGGAGAAAAATGCGGGTATTCAACTTTGATGATGACTGTAAAGCAGCATTTGATTTTCTTAAAGACCAACTTGTAGCAGCTCTAGTCATTAAACCCCCAAATTGGGAAGCCCCCTTCGAGATTATGTGCGATGCGAGTGGTTTTGCTGTGGGGGCAGTTCTTGGTCAAATGACAGACAGAATTTTCCATACTATTCATTATGCCAGCCGTTTACTCGATCCAGCGCAGTGTAATTACACTACAACCGAAAAGGAGATGTTGACAGTTGTTTTGCTGTGGATAGATTCCATTCGTATTTGCTAGGTGCCAAAGTGATTATTTACACTGATCATGTAGCAATTCGTTACTTAATGGCCAAGAAGGATGCAAAACCGAGGTTGATAATATGGGTTCTACTTCTACAAGAGTTCGACTTAGAAATCCGTGATAAGAAAGGAGCTGAAAATCATGTTGTTGACCACCTTTCTCGATTGGAAATGCATGAGCATTTAAAAGAGGACTGTAATGTTCAAATTAAGGAGATATTCCCGGATGAGCAATTATTTCAAGTGGAAGAAGCTGAAAAGGTTCCATGGTATGCCTACGTTGCCAATTATGTGGTTTCGCAACTAATTTCACCCAATTTGTCTGTCCAACAACGGAAAAAACTCATCCACGATGCAAGCTACTACTATTGGGATGAGCCTTATCTTTTCAAGGTATGCAGTGACCAAGCTATTATAAGATGTGTTCCTGAGGAGTATCAAAAAGAAATTCTTCGATCATGCCATGAATCTAATTATGGAGGACATTTTGGAGGGCGAATGACAGCTTACAAAGTATTGCAGTCTGGGTATTATTGGCCAAAATTATTCCATGACACTCAAGAGTGGATCAAACATTGTGATGAGTGCCAAAGGACAGGAAATATTTCATGGAGGAATGAGATGCCTTTAAACAATATTATGGAGGTGAAAATTTTTGACGTTTAGCGCATAGACTTCATGGGACCATTCCAAAAATCCAATGGCAACTCTTACATTCTTGTGGCTGTGGATTATGTTTCTAAATGGATAAAAGCAATTGCTTTGCAGACTTGTGATGCAAAAAGTGTGGTGGGGTTCATCAAGAAGTACATTTTCACTTGTTATGGAACCCCAAAGGCTATTATCAATAATGGAGGCACACATTTTTGTAACAAGGCTTTTCAAGCCTTATTAAAAAAATATGGAGTCCGGCATAAAGTGGCAACCCCTTACCATCCTCAAACAAGTGGACAAGTGGAGATATCAAATAGGGAGATCAAGAGAATTTTAGAAAAGGTTGTGAAACCTTCTCGGAAGGATTGGGCAAAAACATTGGATGATTCTCTATGGGCTTATCGTACAGCTTTCAAAACCCCAATTGGTACATCTCCATATCGTATGGTTTTTGGTAAGGCATGTCATTTACCTATTAAGCTTGAGTACAAAACTTTCTGGGCTTTAAAGGAGCTGAAAATGGATTATGGGAAGGCAGCTGAGCAACGGTTGTTGGATTTCAATGATTTGGATGAGTTTAGATTTGATGCATACCAAAGTGCATCTCTCTATAAAGAGAGAACTAAGAAGTGGCATGATAAACGTATCCTACATAAAAAGTTCGTACCCGAGCAGCTGGTTTTACTATATAATTCTAAGTTGAAACTTTTCCCAGGCAAGCTTAAGTCAAGATGGAATGGTCTATTCAGGGTCAAGACAGTGTTTCCTTATGGCACAGTGGAGCTTCTAAATGAAAGAACGGGAAATTCTTTTATCGTCAATGGGCATAGGTTGAAGATTTATTTTTCTCAACGCGAAAAGATTTTCCGCATTGTTGAAAAGGTGACTCTCGAGGGAATAATAAGTAACAGGCGTCGAGCTTTCGACGATAAATAAAGCGCTTCTTGGGAGGCAACCCAAGTTTATATTTTATATTTTTAAGTTTCATTTAGTTTATTTAGAAGTTAGGCTAAAAATTCCATTAACTAATAGTCTTTTTGTGCAAATATTTCGTTTTGTAGGTTGGAGAAAGGTTTAAGGGAGATTTGGAGGATCAAATTGGCAAAAACGTGGAGAAATTCGCCAGCGTGCAAGGTCGCACGTCGTGACGTCCAGCAAAACTGAAAAATTTGTGCAGAATTCTCCCACGTCGTGACATGCAAGATCGCACGTCGCGACGTCCAGGTTCGTTTAATAAAAAATGCTAGGGTTACCCACGTCGCAATGTCCTGTAATACACGTCGCGACGTTAGGCAAAAATTTGTTTTAAACTGAAGAACATAACGCATTTATTTTAACGAACACATAAACAACCTAAAATCCTATCTACTCCATCTTTTCTTCTCCCGTTTTTTCTGCAATTTCACTGCACACTAGTGTCAAATGTTGAGTAAGAATCATATTAGCATCAAAATCACACAAATTCACCGGCTAAATCTCCGAAATTCGTCAGATTTTGAAATTTTTTCCAAAAACCCACAAACCCAAGAATTCGAATTTCTAGTGAAATTCGTTAGCATTAGAGGGATCCAACGTGTTCTAAGATACATTGGGAAGGTGTAGTGGGCAATATTTCATCACAAAACACAATATTTTGGCATTTTGATTTTGAGCTTCACGAGGTAAATTTCAAATTTTTCTCGTATTTTTGTTTTAATCTTGTGTTTAATCGTGTTCATTATGTTCTATTTATATTACTTGGTGAATTGAAATGATGACTGGATTCTAGAATTGATTTGTTGAATTTTTGGAATAGTTTACCCACGATTTTGAACAATTTTTATTTTTGTGAATAGATTGTGCTCATATTTGTTATGTAATCATGTTAGAATGGGTAATTTTGATCGTTTTGTATCATGATTATATTGATGTGGTTTTGTTGGACAATTGTCTTGGATTGTGAGTGTTAACAGGATCCAAATTATAATTGCATACTAAGTGTTTGTCAAAATGCCTCATTGATTCAATTTTGAATTTATAACACCTATATATATGCTTCAACGTATTAATTATATGTTATAATGCCTATATGTTTGGTTCTTGACTTAACACCAACTAAATCTTGTTATGGTTGTAAAGATGGTCCCCTTGAACTTTTGTACTTTGTGGAGATGACATTGTTGTTGGTTTGTCTTAAACTTTTCTGTGTTTTAATCATAGGTTGTTTTTGTTTCAATGGTAGTATGTTATTGTTGTTGCATGAGTATGGTACTCATATGGTTGTTATTATTGTTGTTGCATGTCATGGTTTGTGTTGAGGTTGTGTTTTGCCTTAAGTGTGGGAGAATATATTATAGTCGTGGTGTTGTTAATTGTGAGTTGTGCTTAGATATGTGATATTTTATTCTCACCTTAATTTGTCAATTGGTTTGTATTTAATATTCTTGTATTGACAGATATGGCACCCAAGAGAACACGCCGCACTGCCCGGTGATGCACCACCCCCACCACCACCACAGCCTAATCCTACTGGGTTTGATAATTTTCGCTTTATGTGCCTAGAAGCGGAGCAGTACCATAACGAGAATCTGGCACTTAAGGCCATTGTAGAGGAGCGCAGTATCCAAGTCACAACCGCACCAATCGCGAATCAGATCAGGAATCGTCGTTGGCAACAATTGTGCCAACAACAGATCGACGGGAATGCTACATTGGTGGCGGGAGTTCTACGCCAACTACCCATATGCACAGCAGGGTATTTTGCGCATACGAGGAGTGAATGTGCCAGTCAGCCGCACAAAGTTCAATGAATATTACGGACTGAGTGACATTGTGGATAGTGCATACCGCACCATGTATGACCACGTCATTCCACGTAAACAAATCTATTCCACTATCACCGCTCAACCTCTTGCTCAAGTAATAGTGACTTACCGGATATCTGAGCTCAAGTTGGCCTAGATGACCGAGGTCACAAAGGCATGGCACTACTTCATAATTGGCAAGCTCATCCCGAGCATCCATCAGGCTTCCTGTGACGATGACAAGGCTGTTCTCAATTACGCAATTCAGACCGGCCTCTCTATCGATGTTGGCGAGATAATGGACATCGAGATCAGAAAGAAGCGTCGCTTCATAAGGACAGGTTTATATTATCCTTCTGTGATCACGGCCATGTGCTATGCTGCAGGGGTACCCCCATTAGGCACGGATGAGCTTTGTGAAGTGCGTGATGTCATCACCACTTCACAGTTTACTGGATATAAGATTAGTTCCTATGAGAGGTTAGGACAACCTCTAGTGCCACCGCCACAACAGCAGGAGCAGGGCCAGCAGCAACAGTAGGAGCAACAGCAGGACGAGGAGCCAATTCCTCAACCACTACCCCCACCCCGCCGCCTACTTAACATTGCAGGCATACATACACGTATGGATGAGATGGAGACGATGATGGCGCAGCAGACGACTTATTTTGACGAGCAGTTTGACCAGATGGAGATGGCGTATGCCAACTTGTCACATCAGATGTCTCAGATTTCTGATATGGTCCGCCAGATGAGCAGACAGTGGCAGATTTCACGAGGCGAGGGATCTAGTTCGTAGCCTCCTCCGCATGAAGACATGCAGCACGATTAGGTGGTGTTTCTCCTTGCCCACATTGAGGACAATGTGGATTTTAAGTGTGGGGGGGAGTTATGAGTGTAGTCCTGTTTTTCTGTCTTTTTATGTTTCTCTATTTTTTCTGTTTTTTTATTTTCTTTGTGAGGATGTTATTTTTCTTTTCTCATTTCTCGTCATTTAGTTATTTTCTTTGTTAATTTACACAAGATTAAGACAATTAAGTTAATGGAATTAGGATTTATTTTAGTTTTTAATTATGTCCCATTCGTATTAGTTATTCCCTTGAGTTAACCTTAGCTCGTAAATAAGTAATTCGGTAATGATAACTCTTTGCATAATTACACCATGGTTTTAGGAATTTTTCGTGTTGAATCCTATTTTTGAAAATTTTGATCTTGTTGTGGTAAGTTTTATGTTGCCGATGATTGGATTTTATCGAACAATTCGATGTGGGATAGGAAAGTAATATGCTATCTAGAGGAAGTCGGGGTCTTTGATGGAAAGTTTAGCATTTTGAGTCAATCATTTTTATGCACTTAGGGGAACTACTGAGGGGATTGACGAGTTTGTAATCATTAAGTAGGTTGGTTTGTTCTTAACGCTTTGTTTAGTTGAAACTTATATAACTCGCTTAAATTGTGTTCTTTAATAAATGTGCTTGCAGAAATGTTTGCACTTAATGCTTTTGCATTTTTAAGCTTGTTTTGCTTATACTATCATCCCTCTATGAGATTGCTTTTAATAATAACCCTAAGAGAACTCATGATGAGTTGGTTTTATACCAACTATTTTGTATAGAAATCCTTGGCTTTTGTCTTGTGTTTGGTGCTATTGTGTGGTGTTTCATGCGGTTTAATGTGTAAATGTGGTTTGATAGTTGATAACGTGTAAATGGTGCAAAAAGTGTAAAAAACGATGGCAAATGAAGTGAAATGTGTTAAAGGAAAAAATGAAGGAACTTAAGTGCCTACTTTGCTTCACTTAGGGTTTGGCAGATTTGATTGTGCAAATTAATTTGACTGTAACTCTTTCAATACTTATCCAAATGATGAGATCTTACATGTTCTGGAAAGCCCTTTGAGTGCACGACATTTCTTATGTTTTAACTGTTTTCCAATTCTGTGTGTAAGCATGAGAAACGGGTGGATTTGTATGATTGCTACGTTCAGGATTTTCATGTTTGGGTTTATTGCCACAGTTTGGTAGAATGGGTATATCTTGAGCTCCAGACCTCCAATGATGCTGATTCTTGAACCCATGGAAAGCCAAGCGAAAGCTCTCAAACTTTCATGTTTACCACTGGGTCTAATACAGAAGCTAAGACACATATATGTGGCAGGGAAGTAGAGCTACGCGCTGGAATGAACATTTGTGCACGAGCTCACTTGGCACGTCAATTTTGGCACACCATTTCACAACCTTGCCACACTTATCCACTCTTGGCACACCACTTATCCACTCTTGGCACACCACTTATCTACTCTTGGCATACCACTTGCACCTTGGCACAACATTAGGCATGCCACTCGTGCACGGGTTCACGAGGCACAACAACCTTGGCACGCCATTTGTGCAACCTCGGCAAACATTTGCACATTACATTTGGCACATAACCTTGCCAACTTTGCCAACCTTGCCGACCGTGCCGACACCTTGCCAAGCATTCAACACACAGCCTTGGCACACCATTGGTACACTTCGGCACGACACTTGCACCTTGGCACGCCACACATGTACACACCTTGCCATTCAACATGCACCTATCTTGCTAATCACTCACAGCACACAACCCACTTGCACATGGGCAACATTTATTCATTCTTGGCACAACATTTGCACCACAAAGGCACAGCACATACATCACTTGATTCACCAACAAAGTGCGCACCAACCTTGCATATCAGACTTCACACTTAGTCACAACTCTAATTCACACAACTCACACACACCATTTTTGCACTCACAACCAAGGCACATAGCTTGGCACTAGGTAGTCAAGTGCATTTTTGCCCACGACATGTCGTGGGCAAAATTTGAGAACAGAAAAATTGGCCTACGACATGTCGTAGGCCAATCTTGAGATCTTGAAGGGAAAAATTTTGCCCACAACATGTCGTGGGCAAATTTTGAGAAGGAAATTTTTTGCCTCCAATTTTGAACCAAAGAAGTTTTGCCTACGACATGTCGCAGGCTTATTTGTTTGTGTCTCTGATTTTGAAGAAAATTTGGCTAAGTGTTGTGAGGTGTTGGAAGGTTTGCTCCATGGAAATTTCAGCTTTGTCGCACTGTATTAGTTGGGTCATAACTCTTTTGTCTTAGGTCCGAATTGGGTGTTTCAAACGGCTGTAGAAAGCTAAGACAAAGGTACAACATTCATGTTTTAAGATTTCCCAAATTCACAATGAATCAGGGTCAAAATCTGGTTGGAAAATGCTGCATAGCATAATGGTTTCAAGAGTTTGATTTTACGGAAAAATGGCTAAGTATAGAGTTTCTGATTTTCAGGTTCAGGCAAGGAAGATGAAGGCATGAGGCTAAAAGGCGAGGAGGCGTGGAGGCGTGGTTCGTTGGCCGATGGATTTCTTGGAGGCTTGCGGAGCTGCTGAAGGCGTGAATTCAAGAAGCTTGAAGGCTCTGGAATTTCTGATCCTGGCCTTCAACTTCGGATTTTTCACCTTTTAGGCTGATTTTTGCTTTGTCTTTTGAGGGGCAATTCTGTAATAACTTAGATATTTTACGATTGCGTATTAGTTACATTTTCATAACTCTATATATAGGAGATGTAGCTAATATGTAAAAGGGGATCCCGGAGAGACTATTATTCATCCATTAGATAGATTTTACATTTTGTAACCAACTTTTGATCTAGAGAGAGCGGGAATTAAATTGAATATCTACTTTCTCTCTCTAGTTTCTCTCTCTAGTTTTTGAACTTCATTTTGGATTCCGATTGAGGAATTGTTCCAGTTATTGTAAATCTCCTTGCAATTGAGAAGGCAATTCACAATCCTCTTGAGAATTGGAAGCTTTTGAGACATCTCAACTGGTAAACTCTTTCCAATTGATGAAATGAACTGTTTAGTCTTCCAATTTGTTGATCGTGAATTGAAAATGAAGTTTCCTAGCTAGTGAGTGATAATCTAGGTTTCTAAAGGGTGAATGCTTGGTTGAATTGATATTGTGCAATATTATTAACAATCTAAGAAGAGAAATACATCATTCTCTATATTGAATTTGTAAAAGTTATAAAGTTCATGCTTTTGATCTGAATTTATTGAAATGAGATTTGATTGCGGTCGTCATGCTGAATTGAATCTTAATTCATAAGATTTGGCTAAGAATTCATGAATGAGAACCAGAGAATGCAAGAGTTCTTAAACCTGATTGTATCTGTACATGTCTTAGAGCTAGGCCTCGCCATGGGAAGCTCTAGACTGTAAAGTTAATAGAACAAGGTGATAAGAGATTCTCCAACTCGAATGATAAACTTACAAGCTAGAATCGGACCTCGCCATGGGAGATTCTAGGGGATGATTGCCTGAGTAATTTGAGTGGAGAATTGAGAAAGGCTAAGGTTCTACTCCACCATCCTTAGGCCCCGTCATAGGATTAGGATGGTGTTGGGAGACTAGAATTGAAGTGTGGTCGCCATGCTAACTTTGATTTAGGTCTCCAGTTGCTTTCTCCTCAATTGATTTGATTGCATGTTAGTAGTATTGTGCTGATAAGTTTGCATTCACCTGGAAGGAATTCTAGATTATTTGTCTCATTCATTTGTGATTTCCTTTGTTACTTCTTTGTGGTATCCTCTGTGTTTGTTAGGTCCTTATTTGATTGTGTTTCCATTTGATTTACTTCCTGTTTTTGTGACATAATTGTGCAAATCGGAATTCTCGAAACCTCCTTTTCCCTGTGGATTCGATCCTTCTCGACACTACTACATTAGTGTGAAAGGTAAAATTGACGAGCCGCGACACTCGCTATCAACGCATATGGATGGTAACGGAGATTTGAAGCCGTAAGACTCTGGCTTCATATTGCCACTCCTCTGCGAGATTGCTCTTAAACGAAAAGTTAATGGAGAACTTGCATGAGTGGGAATGGGTATAAAACCTGAATGTGAGGCAGTACTCCTGGTGGATGTCACGAGATTTCCAATGAAATATCCTAATTAAGTGTGACAGTCTGGGGGAACGAGTGTTTTATTTATGAACCTAAAGGTTTACCGAGTGAATCCTCATTATTATGAGTTTAACAATGAATTGTTAATATGTTAGTGAGGAAAAGTTGAGACGAAGACTTAGTTGTTGGAACCCTGATTTATGGCGTGGTTGTGGATGAGTTATGAACTAAGGTGGAACCTATCGCAAACACACACATGGTTGGCTCAACGTGTCTAAATGAGTACATTAATGTACTTTGATAACTTTTGGGGACGTATATTATGTGTACTTGACATTTGAATACTTGAGATTATGAGGCATTTACATGACATTTGTCCTTAGATCAAATTGATGAAGTTGGATGCGTTTTGTTGTTATGTGTTAGTATTTTGTTAGGGTCTTTGTGTTAGACTTTTGTCTAGGTTTGTTATTTTGTGGTTTTGTTTGTTCGGGGACGAACAAAGGTTAAGTGTGGGGGAAATTGATAAGGTGAATTTATTCACCTTTTATGTAGTGTTTATACTTAATTCTTTGATCGTTCTTGTTCGTTTTTATTTGTTTTGGTGTTTTATTTGTAGGGTTGTCGATCATAGTGCATGCTTGGAAGAGGAAAATCCTAAAAGAGCTAAACCGGATGCAAAGTGGAGGAAAAATGGAAGAAAGTTCGTGATTTTATTGAAGACCGCCTTCATGTCGCGACGTGCGTGGACGTTACGATGTGAATCCCTCCACGTCGCGACGTCAAAAATGTGAATTAAAGTTGATTTTTGGTTGAATTTTTGGACGATTTTTGAGAAACTTCGAGAGAGTTACGTCGCGCAATGTCGGGATCCCTCCCACGTCGCGACGTGCCTAAACGTCGCGATGTCAGACCCTGGACGTCGCGACGTTCGTGAACGTTTTGACGCGCGATCAGGGACGTCGCGACGTCGGAGAAAATCGCAGTTTTACGACTTAATTTTTTAAATTTGCGATTTTGGCCCACTTTGAGACTTCTTATTCGACATGGTTTTTGTGAGGGACTTATTTGCTAATATTTTTATAGAATTACTATAAATAGGGCTAGGGTTACAGCTTTTTTGGGTGTGTCAATTTTGAGAGAGCTTAAGCAAGGGTTTTTCTTCTTTGTAATAGCTAGGGTTTCATTCTTTTAGCTATTTACAGAGAATTGCAGCTGTACAGATTAGGAACATCATTAATTATTGAATTCATTAATTTAGAGACAAAGATTTCTTCCAAGGATTCACAATTCAAGGTGTTATCTTTCCTTTTAATTTATGTTTTCAATATTGTGCTTAATTCTTAATATTATGATGATGTTCAATTTAGCCATGCTTGGTTAAACTTATTGTGCTCCCGAGATTATGAATAAGAGTTTTTGTGCTTAATTTACATGCTAAGTTCTATCTTATGGTTTTTGTGGAATAAGTTTTGCTGTGTTCTTCATAATTATGCATGATTTGGCCGGATTGTGTATGATGAATATTTTCTTAAAGTGCAGTAAATTACTTAGAGATAACTTGCTTTAATCTTACCTTTAGCCTGATAGGAGGATTAGAGTAGGTTGTTTGGGATCTATTGTGGGTTGATTGTGAATTTGTTAGATTAATTTGCCTTAATTGTTGCCTTTAGCCTAAAAGGAGGAGTTAAGGGGATTAGTTTAGCATTAGCGTGACTGGTTCGGGCGTTGCCTCTGCCATAAAGGAGAGGTCGAATTTGAGGGTTTGGTTGAGTTGGTTAGCTGCATTAGATTCCAGATTAATTAAGGAAGTAAACTTTGCCTTTCGCCATATAGGAGGGTTTATTGAATTAGTTAATATCTAAGTAGGTAAGTGCTTAATCATTCCTTGCCTTTAGCCTAATAGGAGGGCGTGAGTTATGTTACTTACCCTTACTTTGCATGACCATAGATAGGATGTATGTATGTGTTTTTTATGTAACCCTAAAATATAATCTCGGGAGTACACTTGCTTAACTTGAATTTTAATCAAATCACCGACTTTGTTTTAGTTATTTGTTATTTGCTTTCTTATTATTTAGTTTGATAAACAAGGGAAAAAACCAAAAAGATTTTCTTAGAATTTCAACACAGTCCTTTCCTCGTGGGAACGAACTTGCTATACTTTTACCATTAAGGAGTTGTTTAGCATTATTTTTGAGTAGGGGTAAATAGCAACCACGATCACATATTTAATACACATATTTGCCCCCATCACTTATGCCCACTGAAGGATTTATATCCCAACCCATACTAAGAGTCCTATCCCATACCTCTTATAATGGATATTAATATCCCTTATGCTCCTAAAGCCAACCCCCAAATCACAAATACAAAAGGTGCCTCAAGAGACTTCCATGGGCGTTAAAGGCCCAAACCCTCAACTGATTGGCTTGTTTAAAAGACTTCACCAAGAAGAAAAACATTCTCTCTAATTGATATGAGATATAAACACTCTACGAATTTTATTGTTCTAAACCTCACCTTATAAAATAAAAAATTGAAAAAAAATATAATATACATCCTAACAATTTATCCTTCCAAGGTTACAATTCATCATTCAAATTTGAAATGAAGTCATTTTATCACCTACATTAAAAATTGATTCTTTTATCTCTCTACTTTCTTTAATGAAAAATTTATTTGACACATTTTTTTAATGTGACTAACAAAATCATATTATTAGATGCAAGTGATGAAAAAAACTTTTCAATAAAAGTAAAAGACATTTTTTACAATTTTCAATTCAATTTTTCTATATAAAAAGTGGGTAGAGATGCATTGAGGGACCAAATTGGTGTGCTTCTTTAGTGTGAGTGACTAATTGTATTAGTTTAAATGGAGTGGTAAAGTAAAATTTTCTTACAAATATTAGAGATAATTGTGCAATTTTTTAAAATTGTCATAATATTGAACTAAAAATGCACTTCATAATTAAAAAATTATAGCTAGGAGAGTCAAACGTTATAGCCATAAAATAGAGGTCAATGATCTTAATTTGGGGTAAGTATTATTTTTATTCTCAATTTTGAAAAAGTTACATTTTGATATCTCAAATTGGATTTTGTCATACAAATATATAGCTTTTTAATGCATTTTTCATCAGTTTGATAAATTTAGATCATTGTTCTGATAGCGGTCTTGGAGTTAGGGTCAAATACAAAGGCCTAACCGAATCAAATACATTTATAACCCTAATCCTCACGATATTTAAGGTGCATTAAGATACCAACGTTTTGTAGCTAGAGGAAGTAGGGATCATACCCACAGGGAGGGGAGGAGTTTATGCAATTAGTGTAAGCGTGTGTGAAGTAGTGGAAGTGAAAATAAGCAAGGAAAATTACCTAAACTACACTATCGCTACCAAGTACATATAAAAATGTGTGGAAGAGGAATCAAGTAATTTAAGTATACCCTTGGATTTGGTTATCTCAAATGTGAGTGTTATGTGTGGTTTATCCTATGGGATCACTACGACCTAAATGCATTGTCTCCTACCGAAAATTAACAAATTAACCAGTCCCCTCTTTATGGCGGAGGCAAGGACTAGTTAATTAATGTCAACCAAAATTCCAATGTCTGTCCAATCTTCCAACTCTCTAATCCAACCCCTTCTTTATGGCAGAGACATGGGCTGAACCTAGTCATTCCCTTGGAAGTCACTCCCTAATCTACTCTCCCCCCTTTATGGTGGAGGCAAGGACTAAACTAGTTCATGTCTACCAAGTTCATCAAACCTACATTGGACTCTCAATATCCCAATCAATTCCCCCTTTATGGCGGATACAAGAATGGACTAAGATATCTCCACTAATTCATCACCCACATACTAGTCTCCCTGAGCATTACTAATATAGGGTAATAACTTAGCTTGTAGTTCTTAATTTCTAGCTACCTATAGCATAAAACCACACAATAACACAACAATTCAACAACACATAACCACAATCCAAGGATAATTAACAATTTAGCACATCAAGACTACTAAGAACATCACAATAATTAATTAAAGCAAGGATTTAAACAAAGAAATACAAAGAGTAGCACTCCCCTTTGATGTTCCAACCCAAAGATCCAAGCTTTCCTTACAAAACAAGTCCTTAGAGCCAAGAGCTTACATGAAATCCTCTCCACAATATGCTATTTACATCAAGAACACACACTAAACGTGTGTTCTTGTGGTGTCTCTAGAGAGAGAGGCTCTCAAAACTAACTAATCTAACTTAAAAAAATGGCTAACTTCTCTCTTCCTTGGCTGCACACAAAAATATAAGGCGCCAAGGTTGCAATGTGTGTTGACCGAGTTCCCAAAATACCCTTGAAGTCTCTAAAAATGAAGGCAGAACAGGTCAAAGTCAACTGCAGTCGCGATCTGTTAGGCGCACCGGAAACTTCTCCGGCGCACTGTTGGGCTCTCCGGCGTGCTGGTAACTTCTCTGGCGCGCCGAAAAGCCCAGACAACATTTGTCTCCGGCACGCAGGAGAACTTTTCTCGGCGCACCGGAGCCTTCTGTCCAAACCTCCGAAAATGCTTGAAAATAGCTCTTGTTGCTCCTTCACTCCATTGCTCATAATTGGCCACAATGTCCTACAAAACATATTAAAACACGTAAAAATGACATCGAAAAATGCTACAAGGACACTCAAAAGATAAGTGAAATGAATCCAATAAGATGAAAATCGTCACCTTATCATGTTCATAACGGTATTTACCAAATGAATAAAAATAATGAGTTGAGAAGTATTTATGTGACAAAATTCAAGTTGAGAATCAAACTATAACTTTTTCAAAATTAGGAATTAAAAGAATGCTTACCTCGACATTGAGGGGTTTTAAAATCTTTTACCTAAAAAAGAATTAATCGTGCCTATTACACCATAATAATGATAAAAAGTTCAAGTTTTTTTTTATGCAAAATTGAGAATGATATAGAGTTCAAGTTTTTAGGAATTGTTACTCCATCGCCTAGGTGGTTAGAGTTTTATTATCACTCATTCATTCATCTATCCATCGTAAATTAAAGCAACCCTATTTAATTAGTTAGAGTCCTATTATTAGTTAGTCAACTCATCTATTTACAATACTTACTCACTTATAACTAATAGAGTAATAATAGGTAGGGTGAAATTGTAAAGTGAAATGAAATAATGAATGATGTGGCATACATGAAAAGACAAAATTGGGTATGTTGTATCATTTTTATGTACCACTTTAAAAATTGACACGTGTCCTTTTAGTTAGTTATCTTATTTTAAAAAATTAAACTAAACTCTAACTAAATGATAAGTAAACCCTAAGGGATAAATGATTGTACACTTTTTTATAAAGTAGTATATAGATACATGAAAGTTGTATAGAAAACCCAAAGTTTAAAATAAGGAATAATTTTGTATTTTTATACATGGCACATCATTCACTATGTCATTTCACTATACAATTTCACTCTGCGTATCATTTTTCTAAGTAATAATTGGATTCCACAAGTTACAATCTCGCTTTAAGAAATTCATACCTCATGTCATTATTCTTACACATATTATAGAGATGATCTTTTGAGAAGCAATAAAGTTTCAAATCCATTGATCAATTCAACATTAGAGTCTTAGGGCGTGTTTGATAAAATTGAAATCAGAAAACTGAAATCTGAAATAATAAGTATTTGAATATTGAAATAATTAAGCTTGTTTGATAAACATATTGATATAAATGGAAAATAGTACGGTTTTATTTTTTAATTATTTATTTTCTAATAAATGTGCAATATATTACTTTTCAAACAACAAATCAAAATTATTAGAAAAAATAAATACAATATAATTTTGTAAAAAATAAAAATTTCAAAATTAATAATTTTGAATATAAAATATTATCATAAAAATGAATATATTTATGAACTCTACATATTAATGGTTTTCTAGTATATTGGATGTTATCTACTAAAAATTTAAAAAATATAATTTTTAATTAATCAAAACTTGATTAAAACATAAATTTTTTTTTATCAAATCAAGTATATTAAATACAAATATTAAAATATAGAAAAAAAAGGTATACTAAATAAAATATGTTCTATTATATTGGATGTTATTTTTAAAAGTTTTTTAAAATATAATTTTTAATTAAACAAAAAAATTAAATAAAAAATAAGATAAAAAAGGATAATCAAGTTGTAAAATATATTTTTTATCAAATCAGGTATATTAAATAAAAATATTAAAATATAGAAAGAATATTTATTGAATAAAAATATTAACATAAAAAAAAAAGAAAGAAGAATAATAAATAAAAATATTAAAATATAGAAGTGAAAATAAAATTGAGATGGTAAAAGATATTAAAGAGATATTGTGGATATTTATAGTATATTAAATTTTATTTTAAAAACTAGGTTTGAGGGTATTGTGAAATTAATCGATAAGTTAAAATTTATCGCTTAAAATGATAGAAGGATTTTGCTTGCCTTTTCAGCTACTCTTAATTCATTAAAACATCCAACTTTTAGTTATCAAATAAACTTAATTGGTTAAGGTCTAAATTAATTAATTTTCAAACTTAGGATAGTTTATCAAACAAACCCTTAATAATTCAATAACATTGGATCAAATCCAATGTTTAGTTCCAAATTTTGAAATTTAAATGTTTTCAAACTCAAAGAAAGATCATAATAAGCATATCTGGAAACAACAACTAAAAAGAAAAATTTGAAGTAACAGTTTTCAAATTTGGAGAAAGGTCACAATATCTGGAAACAAAAATTTGATAAATCTGCTTTCTTCAAGGTTCGCCGGCTAATTATTCTTGGAGCTTTTTTTGGCACAAGGCATTACACCAAATTTTCTTGTGGTATCAGCCCTTCCTTCAAAAGCATGAGCATTTGAAGATGCATATTGAGAACCGTTAATCTCTTTTGGATTGCGCCATTTGTTATTGCGACATTTCTGACCAAAAGATAACATATATAAGAATTGTGTAAATCACTCCAATAGTCTCTTAAATTAGAGGTAAATATCATTTTGATGCATAATTTTAAAAAATTTACATTTTGTTTTCTCAACTTAAATTTTGTCATACAAATAATACTCAACTCATGTTATTCATTTAATCGTTAGTCATTTGACATTGTTTATCATTCAAAATGACGTTGTTTTATATCACATCGCTAATGGTGTTATTTGTCACATAGATAAAAACTGAAATATGAACCATTTATGAAACTATCTAAGTTGAAAGATCAAAACGATACTTACACTTAATTAATGAATTTTTGGAATCATTTACCCCTAATAATTTTAAAAAGAGGAAACACGGGGTGAAATACAATTTTACTAGAACTTAAAATAATGAATCTTTGAATATCCAAAACGGTATTAGTTACTCTTTTGAATAAATTTTGCACAAAAGCATAATAACCTAGATAACATAAATATTGAGTTTTGGTCTAAAGAAATACACTAGTACGGGAGTTGTGTTATAATAATAATGAAAAAATAATGATAGAATGTACAACTTTTCTTATACGAAATGCAGTTAATTAACATAAAATTAGAGTCCTATCAATAAATTAATAAGCATTTTTTGGTAAACAAATAAGTGAACCATACACTATACTAGATGTGCAAATAACATGGACAAAATCTAAGCACATCCAAAGTGAAATATCATGCATGATCCTACTTAATCTATGGTGCATGAATGCTTTTTAAAATGTGAAGAAATATTTGTAAAGCTGTCCATATATATATATATATATATATATATATATATATATATATATATATATATATATATACTGTGTCAATAGTACGTAATATTGACAGATCATTGGAGCACACATGTATGATGTATCCTTCCATGATCCCAATTACATTAATAGGCTGTGTTTGGTTGTTTTAGGAATAAAATTGAATTAGAATTAAAATTTTATAAAAATTTAATTGGATAACTTGAAACTCTAAAATGTTTGGATTTCTTTGTTTGACAAAACAACAAAATTAAATAGAATTAAATTATAACTCTAAATTCTTTGTTTGAAAAATTATTTATATATATATATATGAAATTAGATTTTTTAAATTAGAATTGGTAAAATAATTTATTTTCAATATATTTTTTACAATAACATTTACTTTTCAATGTTATTTTCTAGAATAAATATAAACAAAAAAATAAATTATTTTTTAGTTTTATGCATATCGAAAAATCCCAATTCTGTTAACTTCAATTTTATTTTTTTTTCAATTCAATTAGCAACAATGCTTGAAATGAAAAATGAATTTTATTTCATTGCAAGATCGTTGGAGTTCCATTTTTCTGGGCTTAGAACTATATTTGGGAAATTTTTTTATGCCAATAATGAAATTAATTAAGTTTTTTTATTGATATCAAGGGACCAAATTAATTAGTTTGCTTGATAAACTTCAAGGATTTAACAAAACTTATTCAAAAATTAAGAACTGAGATAAATACCTGCAGATGACTGGCGACTTGTGTTCTTGTGAGGCCAGGCACATTCATGAGACGACAAATTTCTACTGGAAAACACCCTTTTAAAATATAATGAAACAAATATTCAGTATGTGTGCCAAATCAAAGAAACATTTCCATTGCAAGAATCACAATGGTTAGGGCATAAAGTAAAATATCAAGCATTTCGGATCTTTGGTTACATTCACAGCTTCATTTCTTATTTTATTCTATAGATATTTAACTAAAATCCTATTAATTGATTAATAAATTCTACCGAAAAAGTTAAACACAGTTGACGTGTATCTAAAAAATGACACATTATATGTAACAGAATATCTATTGGAAATATCAAGAGATCACTTACTTCCTTCACCTAATTGTGTGATTGCATCCATAAATTTTGCATGAAGTTCTGCTGTCCATGTCCTCTTACAAGAACAATCAGTATGCTTTGATGACTGATGTTCAGCATCCTTAATCTTCCCTTTGTTATTTTCTTGGACATCAATTCCTGTAGAACTATGCTCTTGTGGAACTTCATCAATGATTTCAGACGATTTTTGTTTAAATTCATTTTTTATACTCAAACTTTTCGTCCCTTCATCGTTTTCTCGTCTGTGTCTTAACACATATTGCCACAGGCAATTCACCTGCATCAAACTCACTGGCTTCTGAAGAAAAAGAAATGCTCCATTTTCTATAGCCTTACTTGCTATGAAAGCATCTTCGTACTCAGACATCACTTCATAAAAACACATACAAGACAAAAATTAGTGATTGTAAAATATAAGAAATCACTTAAAAACTATTGTTCTATCTCGCACTGATTTTCCCTTGTAAATTTGTAATACTTGATCCCCTTGACAATATTTTAATTTAAGATAAATTAATTTATTCTGTTAATTCTTGACAGATAATTACATGAAATGAGATGAATCAAAATATTTGATGCCAAATGTGTTTGACAATCATATGCTAAATATAATTAATTAACCTAAGACTAACCTACTTGATAATTGAATTTAAGTGTGAAAATTAATTGATTCAGATATTGACCGAATAAGTTTGTTTGATAATTAAAAGTTGAATGAATTAAGAGCATCCAAAAATATAGACAAAATTTTCTTTGATTTTAATCGATAAAATTTAACTTATCGCTTCATTTTAGAACATACTTAGACCCAAGATTTTAAAATAGAATTCAATATATCATAATTATCCATAATATCTCTGAAATTTATTATTTCTACTATCTCATTTTCCTTCTTTCTTTTATAATCTAAGATTTTTATTCAATATACTTTATTTTTTCATTCTATATTCTAATATTTTTATTTGATATACATTCTTTCTATATTTTAATATTTTTATTCAATATATTTGATTTCATAAAGATTTTTTTTATGTTTTAGAATATGCTTAATATTTTCTACTTTCTTTGTTTTTTTAAATAAAGTTTTGATAAATTAAGAATTACATTTTTAAAATTTTTAAAATATAACATCAAACATAGTATAACACTATAATATGGACATGTTACAAATATATGCATTTATATGATAGTATTTTTATTTTCAAAATTATTAATTTCTTTTTACAAAATTATAGTTTTTATAATAATTTCTATTAGTTATTTAAAAAATAATATGTTGCTCATTTATTGAGAAAATAAATAATTAAAAGACAAAATCATACTATTTGAATTATTAAGCTATGAGATCAATATGTCTATGTAACAAGTTTAATTATTTCAGCATTAAGATTCAGACATTTAAAATTGATTGTTTCATTGTTTAAAATTTAGACACTTAATTATTTCGAATTTCAAATTTTGATTTCATACTTCAGATTTTAAATTTCAGTTTTATCAAACAGACCCTAAATCTAAAAAAGTTAAAACAAAAGTAGAACTAATGAAAGAATATCAATATTCAACAGTAATTATAATCAAATACTTACATAGTACAAGTATTTTCTTGTCAACAGCTTCTTCAAGCAGCTTAAAAGAAAGCATAGAGTCAACATTTGCCAAAACTACATCAAACTTCCAACCATTTGAAAGTATCATCATAGCTGTGGAGGTTAGCTCAACCCTTGTAACTAAATCAAACATTTTGGAAAACATATAAGAAATTAACTCAACAAGATGAAAAACAAAATAAATTACGCATTAAATTAGCTTAATTAAGAAGATCAGCAATGAAATAATTTAAATGAATCTCATATATCAAGAAAAAAAATTCAAGAAAAAAGATATGCAAGTAATTTCGAGTATTCTATATATATAGAGAGAGAGAATAAGATTCTAAATGAAATTAGGAAGTTCTAGTATCAAAATAAATGAAATGCACTATTACATGTACATTGACACCTTGCTAACATAATTGCAAGACAAATGTTATATATGAATCGGGGGATCCTCAAATCAATGTTTTGAAAACAAGACTATAACAAGAGACGAAAAAAATTGAATGAGTTCTATGATATCATAAATAAATTTAAATTATAAATATATTAATATTTTTTTAAAAAATATGTTCTATCTAATTATTGGTATTTACTAAATTATAACATATATATAATATTAATAAAATACTATTATTTCATAAAAAGATTAAACATTATTTAATATCAAGCATTATAATTCTAAATGAAAAAAAAAGTACAAAATGTCCCTAAATTTGTAGAGTTTTGTTTTATATGAGCTTTTACTCTATTAACAATGTTGGTCCCAAATATTTCAGATGTAAAAAAGTATGGTTGGTTTTAATTTTTTTTTTTCTTGTTTATATAAGTGTTTTTTTTTATCAGACCATCTCTGTGAAGTGAAAATGGAGAATATTTTTTTTCCCCTTTACTCTTTTATTCTACATTAATTTGTTGTTTATTGATTCTACTTGGTGTTTGATCTCTTATTGTGCCTTGTAATATATGATGATTCTTTGATTTATGCATATTGAGATTTTGTCCTTAATTCTTCCTATTGTGGCTGATGAGCCTAAAATGTACAAAATTCAATAGGCTAAAACAATGGAACAAACCTACAGACTTAATATATATAGATGGTAAATTTTACTATTTTATATTTAGTCTTTATGTACGAAAAAGGAATCATGGTCAATGAAAAATTAAAGAGGATTTTCTATTACTTTGTCAATTGCAATCCTGTTTCACTCTTAAAACTCACGCAATGTATTTAATTATTGACGGAGCTAAAAATATTAGTTAGTGGGGGCAAAATTGAATATAATACAATTAAATAATATATTACTTTTATTCTTCTATATAATATTTTTAGTATTTTTTAATTGATTTAACTTTAAAATATTTTAATAATTAATATATATGTATGACTTGTAAGCTACTAATATTTTTTTGACAATTTTCAAACACAAATATGTGCATTGTAGAGTATGAAATATTTACAACTAATTTTTGTATCACTTTATAGGTGTTTCTAAAAGTCACAATTATAATTTATAAACTATCAATGTAAAGAATAGGAATCAAATTTTAAAAGTTTTATATAACTATTAGAAAACATCAGTGTACTTTTGTTTTATTGTACTGTTTTATGCCACTTTACTTTCCTATCATAAATTTAGTTAATAAAATAGTAAAAATTTATTTTAATTTATTTTAATTTTACGAGCTATCTAAATCAATAAAAATTATTGAATTTTATAAATTACTAAAATTAAGACAATATTATTAAATATGCAAGGCATAAGAATGCATATTTTAAATAAAAATTATATGTAGGGAAAACAGCCAAAATAGTCACTCACATTACACAAAAAAAAATTTATTTTGTCATCCACATTAAAAATGATACATTTTAGTCACTAAAATTTAAAAAAACGCACCAAAATAGTCACTCAATCAAACTATGTTTACTTTTTTAACCGAGAAAATACACGTTCACATCACAGGTCACTTAATAAAATGGTAAAAGTGAAAAATCGAATTATTTTTCACACAAAATCCTTCACTACAATCGATTTATTAATCATCTGCCGCTTTCTACTAGTGGACTTTTCCACTATTAACGGTGGAGTATGATTAAGAAAAATAAATCGATTTTCCACTTTTACCCATTTATTAAGTGTATATGATATGAATGTCCGTTTTTTCATTTAAAAAAGCTAATATAGTGTGATTTTTTCGTTAAAAAACCTAGTAAAGTTTTGTTGGTGACTAATTTGGTACATTTTTTAAATGTCAGTGACTAAAATGCATCATTATTAATGTGGGTGATAAAATAAATATTTTTATACAATGTGAGTGACTATTTTGGTAATTTTTCCTTATATATAAATTGTATAAAATAGTTAAAATAATATAATGTTATTATATATTCAAATCATAAAAATACATAATTTAAATAAATATTAGATAAGAGTAGTAGTATGCAATTTAGGAGTAATTGTTTAAAACTAGTAAGAAAGTTACCATTTAAAAAAAATTATACAAATATTTTACAGATTTGGTGGAGTCGTGGGGGCAATTGCCCCCATTATCTCTTATGTAGCTCCGCCACTGTATTTAATACTTATGGCAATGAAACAGAAGATTCGGATGTATGAAAAATCCTCTAGTAATATACAATCTATTGATTATGAAAATTTTCTACAACAAGTATTTGTTGAGAAAATTTAGAGAAAATAAATAAAATAAAAATACACATGCATGCGGCAAATGAATTATTTTTATATTTAGAAAATATCACGACTTGACATTTTAACTTTTTAAAAAGAATTGCATAAAAGCAATTGGAAATTTTTTCTGCAATCTAGATTATAATAAAATTTGCCATTTATTTTTTCCAAAAAAAAAATAATGATATATTTGTGAAGCTCAGTTAAAATATCAATGCAATGCATGAACAGCTTTAAAACCTATTGTTATTAATTAAATGCATTAGCCACTTAAAATGATTAGATCCGTCTAACGAGATGAGATCTTCTATCCAAAATTATTATGTTTTATCATGTTCAAAACTAAAACTACGTTGTAGGTTCACTCATTTATTAGAATCTAATAATTGTAAAGTGATTTTATTGATATTTATATTTTTAGTCTATAATTTTAGCTAAACTACGTCGTTTTGAATATTAGACAAAATAGGATAGGACAATTTTAAACAACGGATCTTATCTCAGTGTAACTCATTTCAATGATTTAGGACAAAAACTTGATTCACCAAAATTGTATGTATATTATTTGTTTTTGATTGAATTTATAAATTAATTTCTTGCGCTATAGCGATATACATTCAGTTATGATTTTGTTGAAAACTTAAAAACTATATAGGGACCAAAACTTTGGCATTCTTCCTCCAAAAACAAGAGTGTGTGTATGTGTTTCAAGTGCCATTCTCCATTAGCTGTCGAATTTCTATCAAATTATTAAGTAGGTAAACACTTCGAAGAACTAAATGTTTTTTTTTTTTTTGGGAGAAAGCTAGAGGAATAGAGTGGTCCACACTCAAACGTTAGGAAGTGGCAAATAGGCGAGTTAGAAGACGGTATTAAATGGATTTAAAAAAAAAAATGAGCAAAAATACAGGTCACGCCCATTTTGTTGACGGGTAAAAATAGGAAGGTAAATAATAACAAATACATTTATTGAGTAATTTTTCGATATCTGTAATTACCTGTATTGAGTCTACCATCAAGTATCCAAAACATAATTTTTCTTTTCTTCTCTTTTCTTTTTTTTGTAGAATTAAACTAAGTTTCCTAAAAATAGTTTAGTTAAATTCCTATTTGGTTTGTTTCCTAATTCCTTATTGACATGAATTAGGATAGTTAAGTTTCTATTTGGTTTGTTTCCTAATTTCTTGTTTACATGAATTAGGAAGTCTTTGTCTTATAAATAGAAGTGTAGGGTTATTTGGTTTTGTACAACAGCCAAAACAAAAAAGTTGCTGTGAGTTTTGTGAAAAGCCAATACGGCTTGGTTCAAGAAATAAAAGAGTTGCTGCCTCTAAATCATCTTCATTATTTTTGTGATTCTATTTTGTTTAAATTCGATCCTTCAAGTTGGTATCAGAGCTTGGTTATTATTGATTAACCATGACAGGAAATATAATTTGTGTTGTTTCGAAACTCACGGGAAAACAAAATTATAATTATTGGAGAATTCAGATGGAAACCCATCTGAAATCCTTTGATTTGATCAAATATATTGAAGCGGAATTATCCGAAGATGCTGATGCAAGTGCAATGAAGGAGGCAAGTTTGGCGTTGTCCCAAATTCATCAAGCAATTGATCTGTCAGTATTTGGCAAAATTTCAACGGCCAAAAGTGCAAAGAAAGCATGGGATATCTTAGAGAAAACCTACAGAGGTGTTGACAAAGTTAAACAAAACAATTTGATGATGTTGAAACGAAAGTTTGAGCTTTGCACAATGGAGAAGACAGAATCCATAGAGTCATATTTTTCTCGTCATTCAGCAATTAAAGATGAGATGGAGTTAAATGGGCATATCTTAACTGATAAAGTATTTGTTGAAAAAGTTCTAAACACACTGCCCTTGAAGTTTGAGTATTTTGTAGTCTTGGTGATAGAGACCAAGAATTTGGCAACATTAACAATTGAAGAATTGAAGGGTTCATTAATTCGATTTGAACAAAGAATTAATGAAAAATTGGATGGTCAGACAGAAAATACAGAAAAGGTGATTGTGATCAGAGATTTCATCTTTGATGAACAAAGAGTTTCGAATTGGTCTTCTAAAGAGCCAATGGTATCAATTGGGCAAACACACATGTCTTTCTATATTGAGGAAGAAAACAATGATCACCAAAGTGAGCAAGTTCAACAACCAACTGTTGATCCTTCATCTTCAAGTATTGAATCCACTTTAGAAATTGAAAATCTCAAGGAAGGAGATTGTGGTTATGATCATGTTATGGAAGTGGTGGATGAAAGAAGTGTTGATTCAATTGAAGAAGATGAATATATTATTGTTCGGTAGAGCAAGAACAAGAAATTCATGTTGATGAGTATGTGGATAAAAAAGAAATTGACAATATTGGTGAAAAATATTTGTGTGATTTTGTCGAAGGGATTAATGTTGAATTGAGCAAATACAAGAAAAACAGTGATACAATGAAGCTTCACATTTGTGAAGATGTGGATGAATTTGTTGTTCTTGTGAATAAAGAAGAAAAAGAGGTTGGTGATTTCACTTATGAAGAGAAAGACGAAATCATTAATTTTGAAGAGGAAAAAGAAACCATATCCATGGTTGAAAGTGATAAAAATATCACTGGTGAAAGTGACATTATTGATATAAAAGATATTAAAAATATTGTTCAAATTGAGAAATATGATTTCTTGATTCTTGGAAATTACATTGGTCATTCTTTGATAGAAGAGAATGTTGGTATATGGAAGTTTTGTGCCAAAGGAAAAGAAACAGAAAACGTGTTTGAAAACTTCAAGATCCAGAACTACAAAATTCGTCTCAAATTACATGTGAAGACGAAGATGAAGATTAAGAAGAAGATCAAATACAAGATTCAAACTGCAAAAGAAATTCAAGCACGTGAACTTGAAGATATTGGTCATATATGGAAAGTTTAGTTTAAAGGGGGATTTGTTGAAAAATTAAACTAAACTTTTATTAATTAGTAGTTTCCTAATATGTTTTGTTTCTTAAGTTTAAAGTTGTTTCCTAGTAGTATTTGTTTCTTAATTAGTTATTGGTAGGAATTAGGAAAGTGTGATATTAAGAAACCTTTAACACTATAAATAGAGGGTATTAGGGATCTTTGTGAAGAGAGGAGTTGGAAGTGAAAAACCTCAAAGAGGGTTGTGAGAAAAAGCTATACAGCGGCTTTGGGAATTCCGTGGACTAACGGATGTTATTGTTGTGTGACGGTTGTGTCATACAGTTGATTTTGTGATTATTGTAATCCTCTCCTCCCAAACATATATTTTGTTGTGATAAATAAAGTCTCTTCCACGTGATTTGTGATTTGATTATTTCGATCCTTCATTTTTTTCTCATGAATTTTATGTAGAAAGTGAGAAATTAAGACTCAGTTTCATAATTCATCCTAAATAAATACTAGAGTAATATATAGGTTAACATTGTTTTGCCTGATTTTGACAATGTATGTGAATTATATATGTCACATTAATCAAAAGAAGTTAAGAATATGGCTTACAAATATTCATCCAAATTGTTGTTCTGTATTATGAATGATCGAAAACTAGTTGGCTACTTGATGATTTTTGAACTGAGAAGAAAATTCATCAAATTCTCCAAGAATTTGTCTTAGAATTTTCAAAAAATGATCAAATACTGATCATGTAAACTTTGGCAGAAAACATACTAATCAATTTTGTTTTAAATTGTATAATTATGTAAAAAAAATATATATGTGTACAACAAACGAGTAAAAGAGCATGAGAGTTCCCATGTACGAGGTTGATGCAAGTATTCGCATCGACTTTAGGCATTTTGAAATTAATTATACAAATTGAAAGACTTAATGCGGTAGGTATGTTGTGTCCAAGAGCATGGAGGGAAAAAAAAGATAGAAACTTGGAATGGTTTTTGAGGGTAATTAATGAGAAGAAAGAAAAATGAAAGAAAAGAGAGAAAATTTAGCGAAAGTTTAATGAGGGTACATAATTAATGAGAGCCAAAAAAAATTAGAAAGAAACTTATGAAGTGTTAATGATGGTAATTAATAAGAAAGAAGAAAAAAAAAGAAAAGATAGAGAAACTTAAGAAGTATTAATGATGGTAATTAATAGAGAAACTTAGAAAATCTTAATGAGGGTACTTAATTAGAAGGAGAAAAATAAAAAGAAATGACAGAGAAACATTGAAATTTTAATTAGGGTAATTAATGAGAAGGATAAAAAAAAGAAAGAGAAATTTGGAAAGCTTTAATGAGGGTAGTTTCGGGTACTAGCTAATACCCGTTTATGTGTTATTGACGGCAGTGGCGAGATGAGAGGGAATTGTTTGGAGGGATGGGGAGAGCACACTCTCACCCCCGAAATCCGCCAGTGACTAGCGGGTACTCGAACCTGCCTGTACTATATTGTGGACGAATAACGAACATAGGTATTTTTGCTAGCTTTAGGAACAATAAAAGTAATTCTCTCGAAAAGTGTAGATTTGGACAAGGCAAAAAAAAATTTGGAAGAAAAAAATATCTCGATATGAGATTTGGTGAAAGAATATTTTTTAATTGAGAAGTAGGTGTTTGAATTGATTAGTGTTTCTTTATATATATGTTTTTATGTGGAAGAATATTTTGTTAAATAAAGTTTAAATAATAAAAGAAATTTGTATCATTTTTAAGTTGACCATAACTGGTCAACAGTTCTGCCGTCCGAACACTATTGCTCGACTATCCATCATCGGAATCTGTCCGATTAGTCAATGCCGGTCAAAAGTGTTGACTACGGGTCAACCTTTGACCCCTTAATGATTAAAATACCCTATTCTTAAAACAGAAAAAGTTAAACCAAAAAAATTCCCAAAGAAAATAGTAAGACAAACATTCAATTCTTGTTCAAAAACAAAAACAATAAAAACACCTTTATCCAAACATTTTTAAAAGTTAAAATTTCAAACTTTTGTAGTTTTATGAGATGAAATATATTTAGATTTGGAATCCTATAAGATATTGAGCCCACAGATGTAATCCAATCGAAAAATTTTTGAGTGTGGACCTAATCTAATTACTCGACTTCAATAAGTATAAAGTGCTACTTAATCTTGATTGACCATCCTTGCTTAAGTTCAAAGCTCAAGCTTGACTATAGGAAATGAAGCTGGAAGTTGAGTTCATTTTTCAGTCTAATTTTTAATTAAAAAATTTAGTTATTGATAGTGGCCAAATTAGAAAGAATTATTTGGGGGATGAAAAGTAATATTTTAATTCTTAGGGAGGCAGAATTTTAATTCTTTTAAAAATCTAATTGAAAATTTATAATTTTTCAAAGTTAGGGGAGGCGGGAGTGCCACTGGGCACTGGTAATGGATTAAGTCAAAATAAGATTTTTCTATTAATTTAAGCATTAAAGTATAAATATAGATACTTTAAGCAAAAATTTAATATAAGTTGGAGGATTAAAATAGAAATCTAAAATATAAAATTTTAAAAATGTAATACTACTTGCGAGTAGGTCATGAGTGTTAAAATTCGAATTTGAGTATTTCAACTCAACTCGAAATTGGTGAACTATGTAGATGGAGGTTAATTTCAGAGAATTTACTCAAAATCAACCTCTTAATTAGAAAATTATCGTAACTTTAGGCCCCATTGTAGTATTTATGACTATCTTTTATGTCGTTGCAAAGTCACGTAATAATCACGTGCTCTAAATAAATATTGTTATTAATTACTCTAAAGTTTAGTGAAAGTTCTTAACTACTTTCCAACTCAAGTGCAAAAAATGAGTGTCTGTATTTTCTAAAGGAAATGACACGGGATCTTCTGTCCAAGATTTTGTATGTCTTATTCTGTCCTAATTAAAACTACGTCGTAAGGTTCACTAATCTCTTGGTAAGGGTCTAATAATTTTAAAGTAATTTTAATGATATTTATGCATTTAGTCCCTACTTTTAATAAAACTACGTAGTGTTAAACGTTAGACAGAATAAGACTGGATAAATATTGGGTAGAGGATCTGGACTGAAAGGAAATGGGTGCACACGGAAAAAAGATCCTTCGTATCACATTTTATGTATTATTACGTGTTTAACATACTACTCCCTATATTTCATATTAACTCGCGTTTTAACTTTAAAAAAAAAAAACTGGCGTTTTAACTTTGTTTTCCTGTTCAAAATAAGTGTGGTTTTACATTAATGTTATAATTTTATCCTTATGACACACTTATTACTTTTACGTTTATCCAAACATTTCTTTGGTTTTGATTGTTGTTTCTTTGTAAAATAATAATAAAGGAAAATAAAAAGACAACCATTGTTATTGAATAAGAAGAGAGAGAAGAGGTTTTTTATTCATTTTTTTGTATGTCTTAATAAGTGTGGAAATGTTTAAAACGACACTTAATATGAACAGAGGAAGTAATATTTTAATATTTATATTTATATATATTTATTTGTATGAATATTTATACTATTAAAATCCACACCCATTCAAGTTTATTTTAAAATAATTTTTTTATTATAAATAAAAGTAGGAAATCACCAAAAAAAAATTTAAATTTTTTTAAATAAAATCAAAAATTCTTGTTCTTAAATAACCTAGAATAAATGTGGATTTTAATTATAAAAGTATTGAGATAAATAAATATACACATATTAAGTTATTAGAATATTGTGAAATGCGTAGTAATACAAGTTAGGAAGATGGAGAATCCTATGTAGTATCGGTGTAGGATTAAAGATCGGGTCCATGATTCAAGTAAAATCTATCTTGTCTCTCTTTAAGTGCCATTAAGTATTGTAAAATGTTAAAAAAAAAAAAAAGTATTGTAAATTGTTAATAAATGATGGATTTTTATTAGTATTTTTCTCACTTTTTGTCTTCTTCTTTCATTTTTCTAAATTTTTTACTCAAAATAATGACGCGTCACGTAAATGGCCAATCAATCTCTGGACCATGGCCACAGTTATGTTTGGACAAGCTATTTTTAGGTTTTATGATGAAATCTTTTTTTTATTGAGATTTATTATGAGAAATGAATATTTTAAAAGTATTTGGATTAATGAATTTTGTTTCTTTGGCAACTAAATAATGAAACAGTCACCTACTTAGTTGTCAAACCATATCCACCAAATTTGGCAATTTTGCCAAAATTCGACTAGCACTAATTCAATAATCAGCCAACCAACCACATACTCGATCAAGGAAACGTGGCCACCATGTTTCGTAATTTAGCCAAAACTTGGCCAGCCAACTGGCGATAATTCAATAATCAGCTAGCTATGAATAGCGCATAAATATTTAGTAAATGCTCTTGGGCATATATGGGTTATCCAAACCCATTTCAAACCCCACCCATGTAATAAAAATCATAAAATAGGCTTCAATTATCCAAATTCATTTTATATTAATTTGACAAAACTCGACCAAACCATGTGGGATCCGCTTGTTTGTCATCTCTAGAGTTGAATATCTCCTATTACATGTAAATACTGTCTTAATCACTTTGTGATTTCCTAAATAGTTATATATTGAAATATGTCACTTTTTTCACCCTCTAACAGGCAAATCAAATCAAAAAGAAAAAATCATTTTGCCAAATTGAAGCTAACTAGTCCATTAGAGCACAACTAAAAAGTGATTATGAATTTCCAAGAATAATTTTAATGATAAGCAAATTAATAGACAATCTCCAAGTAAAACAACATTTTATTGAAAATTAATATTAATTCACTAAAAATGAAAGACAAAATCAAATAAGCATTTCAACAATCAAAAGAGTAATTCAAGAAAATTAGCTACTTTTTTTATTGCTACAAAAACCCTGCAAGTTTGTCAGAAAAAATTCACCGAGAAAATCATAAAATGTTGGGATGACTAATAAATTAACACCCAAAAATAGCACAAAATTAAATAAAACTCTTTGATACCTTTGTAGGAATTTAATTCGAGCATTTTTGCAATTGAAAGAAGACTTTCTTTCTCATGGTCAACGAGTAAAACATGAATATCATGTTTGGCTGCTTGATTCAACTTCATGGAATCGTTCACCATTTCATTAGTTGAAGAACCATTTGGTGCGTTCATAGGAAAATGATTATGGTTGGGGTTATTCTCCATTGCAAAAGGTATTTTGAGAGAGCTATGCTAGGAAAAGGAAAAATGTGTGTGTTCCAACCAAGGGAGTGACAAATACAAGCCTTATATACAATGAAATGAGTGCATTAATGTTAGTAGAGAAATTGTAAAATACTCGAGACAGTATTAGGTGACTGATAATTACTGGCTCCGTTTGGATGAGGTATTTTTAGATTATATAATGAATTTTTTTTTCTTGGTATTTGTTATGAGAAAAGAATATTTTAGGAATATTTGGAATGATTGATTTTGTTTTGTTGGGATTTGTATTGAAGATTTTTTTATTAATAAAAGTTTGAAATTTAAATTTGAATTAGTATTTTATTAGTTTATTTTGATGGAAATGGTGTTAGGAAGAATTGTTTATTATTAAAATTTAAAATTCAAATTCAAATTCAATATTTTATTTATAAAAAATACTGTAGCAAAAATAATTACTATAGCATTATTTTTTGTTTTAAAAATTTTGATGAAAAAGTTAAACAAAACAAACAATTCATTTTGTATTTGTGAAACAAATCACAAAAAATGGGAGCATCGTATATCATCTGATTTGATAATTACTAACCAATAGTGAGACGCCATGTCAACTATGGTACTCTTCTACTCACTACATGAAAGTAGGACCTTATGCACCACTCCTTTACTGTTCATTTTGAAGTACTCACTTAGAATCTGATTGATAAACCAATTTATTCATGTTTGAAAATTAATTGATTCAAAACTGTAACAATTAACATGTCTGATAAACACACATTACACATATTAATGGATTAAAATGATTTGAAAATATAGGCAAAATGATGATAGATTTTTAAGAGATAAAACCTGACTTAATTTTGTTTAATTTGAGAGTATGACCAACTATAGGGTTTTAAAATAATTTCAATATTACATAATTAACACGGTTTAGATTTTTTTTTCTTTTCACACTTAATTACACACATTGTTACACACTACATATATTTATACATGCTATACATATTTTCACACACTATATATATTTACACCTAGTACATACATTATATATATATTTACACATACTATACATATTTTCATATACTATATATATATATTTATACATGCTACAAATATTTTTACACATACTACACATATTTATACACACTATACAAATTATCACACACTACATATATTTACACAAATTATCACATACTACAAATATTTATACACACTATATATATTTTCAAATATTACACATATTTACACACACTACACATATTGTCACACATTATATATATTTACACACACCATATATTTATACATACTATATAAATACTTATATACTACATATTTTTAAATATTATATTTTCGGATGTGAAAATTAATTGAATTATCAAAGAGATAAAATTATTGAATTTAGCAATTTATTAGTTTCAGATTTTAAATTTCAAATTCAGTCAATTTTCACTTTTATCAAACTGACCCTTAGTCCACGAGTTAGTAGTTGCGAACTATTTAATAGTTTTTCTTCAAAAGTTAGAAGTTTCTCACATTGCTCCATCTTTTACTATTGGTTTTGGATTATTAATTTAGCGGATGATTTAATAGTTGCGGATTAGCTAATAGTTTCTCTTTGAACGCTACAAGTTTCTCACATTGCTCCTTCGATTATTTACTTGGATAAATCACCTTTAAACTTTTATATCAAAAGGATATCATAAAAAGTAATGTTGACCTTGTCATTAAAATGCATGAAAACATGGACTCTTTGATAATTTTTTATGAGAAATAAACAAAAAAAAAGTTAATTCACAATATTTTTGTGAAATGTAAAGCTGTTGAACTTAGTTAACATACATCAAGCAGCACGTTGCCAGGGAAATTGTCTTTTTACCACAATATATGCATCTTTTTGAAATATATAAAATAATTTTCGTTTTATGTTTTCCTAAATTAATTCTATGACATTGATAAAAGGTTAAAAGTTCAAGAAGGAGATTAATTCATTTAATTTTACAATGGGATTGCAATATGAGAAGCTTGTAGATAATTTATATACTCTGGATTGCTACATCTTACCCCAAAAGAGACAAAGAAAAAAATAAAAATAAAAATCTCCGGTATTATAATTTGAACAATTATATCAACTTTAATTGTTTAGTAATTAATTTGGTTGAAATACATGTTTTATGGTATATAATTTTCGGCACTCACTTTTAATTTATCAAGAATTTCCTTTGTATTTCTTACTATATATTTCATGTAGATTAAATTTCTTTCAACATAATCTTCAAATTGACTTTTAATTTAAATTAATTTTTTCTGGACTTTGCTACTTAATCTGTTTAAAAGCAATGGTCCCTTCCTTCCCATATTTCAATATTGACTCTTGTTTTATGTGGAAATTTTATTAATGTTTGTCTTCATGCATTAAAAGAGACGAACTTTTTATATCATCATCATGTGATTGCGTGAAATTATAGTTATATACGCAAAGGGTGTATTTATTGACATTTATGATCACAGTTTCAAAATTGTCAGTTTTATAAAATGATAAAATGTTAAAATTAAAATTGAATCAAATAGTGGTGGCTCCGATTCCAATTTTGAAGTCGATAGTTCTAGTCCCAAGTTTGATTTCGGTTTGGATTGTGCTTTTCAATATTGGTTTTAATTTTAATTTCAATTTTTAATTTATTTTATAAAAATTAAGTTCTTTATTTAGCAATTTTAAGTTAGAAAAATTATAAGCTAGAAATTAATAAATGAAGATGTTAAATATTTATTAATGGGTGAATTGTACATTTAATGGTATTTTGATATGCAAGTATGACATTTACATAAAACTAATATAAATATCAAATTTATTATGTTGGAAAAAACAAATAAATTATCCCAGGTTTCAATAGTTTAAAAGAATTGAAAAATATACAAAATCAATTTTTTTTATAATTTTTAATAAACTAAAAGTCATCTTGGATCATTATTGTCTTCTTAATACTATTGGTGGTGATAGATATATTTCCACATTGACTCTTGTCTTATATAGAAATTTTATTAATGTTTGTCTTTAGATACTGAAAGAAAGGAACTTTTTACATCATCATCATGTCATTGTGTGACATCGTGGTTATATAGGGAGGGGTTATACTTATTGATAGTCATGAACGTAGTTCTATAATTTTGGTTCCAATTCAGTAGAATTCCATTTCGCTTTTGATTTTGGAATCAATAATTCTGGTTCCAACTTTTATTTCAATTTTGATTTCGGTTTTGATATCGGTCTTAATTTAAATTTCAATTGTTAATTTGTTTTTTAAAAATCATGTTCTTTATTTAATAATTTTTTAAGTTAGAAAAATTAAGTTAAAAACTAATAATTGAAGAAATACTAAATTTTTATATATGGGTGAATTGTACATTTAAGTGTATTTTGATATACAAGTATGACACATAAAAATGATATAAATATCAAATTTATAATATTTAAAAAATTAATAATAAATTATCTTAGGAGTTCAATAGTTTAAAAGACTTGAAAAATGTATAATATCATTTTTTTTCTAACTTTTAATAAACTAAAGTTATCATCATTATTGAGTGTTTAAAAGTGTAGTGTGATGAGAGATTTACATTTGTTATTTTCTATTGATCACCAATATTATTAATGAGTTGACATGAAATTGGAAGTGAGCATTCACTCCAGACCATTGCTATCAACCTGTCGTATTTACCAGAAACTTGCTCTTTGATCCAAATTTAAGGCATGCAGTTGTAGCAATCGTTTGGTATGAAAGTTCATGATACGAACTTATAACCATTAAGGAACCCAAGAACGTAACCCCAATGGTCAATTTGAGGATTAATCGTTTAGAACAAAGGAGGCAATCCTAATTCAAAAACTACGAATCAAAACTAACCTATCAATTAAAAGAAATGAACACTTTAAGAAGACTTGCCCCTTAGAATCCCCGTTATCAAAATCCTAATCTATCAATTGCCTTGAATGATTAGAATGGTTGTTCTTCGCAAAGAATGAAAGAAAGTCTACACTCTCTTAGTTTTAGGCTAAAAACCAATATTCGAAACTTTAGTATCATGCAATGAAGGTTTTTTTTTTTTGGGTAAAAGGAAAAACTTTATACCATAATGAACAAAATACGGTGCCGGATATGTTCGACCACACCGTTACAAGCAAGTTGATCCAAAAATTTGGAGTACTACTCCATTACATGAAACTTCCTATGATCTAAAGTTGGGAATTATAGAAACGCGACTTTAGTGATGACCAATGTATCGATATTCTAATTCCCTCTGAAAAGTATGTGAGTAAGACTACCAACTGTAGTGAATAATAGTGAGGGACAGAAGTCTGTTAGTCAGAGGTCGGAGGCCATGAGGCCTCGGAGTCCATGGGTCGATAACCTTCTGAAAGTGTGCCATTGATCAACAACAATCCGGTATTAAATCATTTAAGCTCAAGAATCCAAATGTTCTTCCAGGTGTCGATAACCTTCTGAAAGGTTTTACCTATTATAAAAGGCTTACACAAAATAAATCAATTTGGAATCATGGGTTAATACAACCCTTGAATCCATAGCAAAAACTAGCCAAATTACTTTAATTTCTAACCTATAGGCTCAATATAATGTTTGGTTCGCAGTCCAAAACAAATAGAATTAATTAAATATGAAAAATAAAAAAATCAGCTAAATTTTGACGTTGATGCATTTTTGCACATTGTGACATCTGGGGTGCTCCACGTCACGACGTGGAAATAAATGACACAAAAAATAAACCTCTAGTGTGCCATGTCGCGACGTCGGTGCACGTTGCGACGTCTGAGGTCGCACGCCGTAATGTCGGCAATCGTCATCAGATTCCTCTTCATTTTTTCCACCTCGCGATGTGGAACTCCATGGAAGTCGCGACGTGGAGTTTTCTTAAGCTCCTTGTCCATTCTTTTCACCAACTCGTCCCACCAATGCTCCATTTTGATCCACCAAAACAACGCACTCCTCTTGGAACACTTCTGAATATGCAATGAATGTTACATCTTCTTCACGAACTTCACGAACTGATTCATAATAAAAAAGGTCCTCAATCAACGAATGTAGTGCCGCCCTCATTCGCTTATTTCTCGAATGAGTTAATAGGCCCCCGACTCCTTGTAATGGATCATCCATGTATCTTCTCAGCCCATTGTTATTGTCGGATTGTGATAGCAATCCATCTATGTCCATGGTATCAAGGCCGAGCTTGTATGATCTTTTGAAGAAGCACAATTCATTATCAACACATGGTGGAACTTTTGGTGATTTTTATCACATGGTGGCCAAACCATCTCAATCATCTCAACATGAGGTTCCATGGCATGTTTCTTTAATAACAATTAAAGAACATCCACCTTGAAGATTGTTCATGGGTCAATCATATTAAAGACCAAGTAAAGGCGTGTACTTGGGCTTGCTTTGGATCACGCCATTTGTTGGTTAATTAGTAATTTATTCTATGTAATTTTACAGCCCATAATGACGTTTAATTATTGATTAATTGGGCTTTAATTTCGTTTTTATTAAGTCCATTACTTGTCCAATTATCTTGCATGATAATTAGGAAAGTAAAGTTTAGGAAAGTAAGGAAGCAAATTCGGTTTTGGCTTCTTATGATAACCGAATTCTTCTATAAAGCAAATCCTTTTTGGAAAAGGATTAGTTTGTTAGTTAGTTATTAGTTTTCTTTTCCAACTTGGAAACTAAGTTGTAATAGGATTAAGTTAGGGTTTTCTTTCCTTATTCTTCAAGCAAGAGCCGAACTCATCTCTATAAATAGAGAGCTGCCTTGTAACGTTTTTGGGGGGGATTTTGATGAATGAAATTTTAGCTTGTGTTTAACTCTTTGAGTTGACAAAGCCTTTAAGAATAGTTAATTCTTAATTGTACGAAAAAGCCTTTAGCGTGACCTTTAGGTGATTTCGACCAATGTTCTTTAGTTAAAGAACAAGCCGAATTGGTTTGTTAGCGACGTGAAGTTATCACTTGCTGATCAATCGTTCGTAATAACGTTAGGGTTGATTCATACTTGAAATCAGCTACGCGTTTCCTTAGACTTCGATTCCGCCAATTGTTTTGTTTGTGTTTTTATCTTGAAATTTGACTATCAACACGATCCACACGCTTGGTATATGTTTGGTCCAGGTGCTCGAGCCTCGCCCGATCATATCAATTGGTATCAGAGAACAATTTGTTGTCTCAAATTCAGGTTTCATCGTTAATTTTCTTGTCCGCATCTTTTCTGATTTTGTGCGACTTTATTGCTGAGTTTTACGTTAATTCTGCTGCTGATTTCGTGCATCTTTCTTGTGCTAATCTTGTGTTTTTCTTGCTGATTAAAATCGTCTTAATCCAGCCTTGAAAATTCGTGAAAATCGCATATCAATTTGGCACTAAAATTCTGTCCGAAACTTCATAAATTCTGATTTGCGAATTTTACGTTCTTGCTGCAGTTTTGTACGTCAAATCTGTTGCTGATTCTTGAGTCTTTATTGCTACTTAAATTCGTGTTAATTCAGTCCATGAAATTCGTTAAAATCGCATGAAGTTTTGGTTCTGAATTCTGCCCGGAAATTGTCTAGATTTCTTGAATTGCTGATTGCGATTTTCTTTGCTGTAGTGTCGTTCTGATTGCTGCAGTTCCTTGCGTCATATTGCTGCTTCCTTTAGTGTCTCTTCTGCTCTAAATTCAGTAGAAAATTGCTAAGAAAAATCGCATGAACACATAAGTTGAATTCTGTCCAAAATCGTGTGTGAATTGTTCATGATCTTTGCGTCTTTTGTGTCTGATTCTTGTTGTTCTTGTTGCGTCATTGCTGCTGTTCTTTCGTGTCTTCATTCTGCACTTTCTTGATAGTATTCATAGTGTTGAATTCATTGGTTTTCATAGCTGTCCAAACACGTCAAAAGCATATTAGGATTTGTGTCAAATTAGGGTTCTTCAAACTCGAGTTTTCTTGATTTTGTTATCACAAGTTCTTTGTTTCTAATCTGAATTCCTTAATTTCTTTTGCATTGAATTCTACATTCTGAATTCATCATTCTGAATTTTCGATTAAACTTCTACACCAATTCAAAAAGACAAGTTCTTGGATCTTTTCTTGAATTTCTTGATTTTCTTGAAAATTTTCTTGAACAAGAAACTTGTTCCTTAATGCAAATCTTGAGTTCTTGCTGAATTGGCACTTGAAAATTTTGAATATTTGGTGAGATAAAAAGGTTTGAATTTTCTGAAATTTTAAGGTTAAGACAAGACAAAAAGTCATAGGTTTGTTTGAACAACATAAGACAAACAACCTTAAACCTTAAAATTGTGTTCTTGTACTAGGTTCTTTGTTCGAACCTAAATATTTTGTGTAATATTAGGTTTGTGTCCGAATTATAAAAAAAAAAAAAAAAAGTGACCGTTTAAAAAAAAAAAAAAAGATACGGTCCAATTAAAAAAAAAAAAAAGGAGAAAAGTCGGACTTTTATTTTCAGTTATTTAAATTCTGTTATTTAATTATTACATTAAAAGAACTAAGTGTTCTTGAAGTTGTGTTTAAAACCATCAAATATTCAAAGTGCCATAACTTCTTCAATACTTATCCGAAATTATTGATTCAAATTGCGTTTTTCTTGTCTTGAGTTCTACTTTTAGAATTTCATAGTTTCTGAGTTTGAATCAATTATACCCTGAACGTGATCTTAAACTTCAAGTGACGTGAATTTCTTGTTCAATTCTTGGTTATTGCTTGTGTAAATTTTATGTTGTGGACGAATCAATTGAGACAAATTCTTTGACATAAGTAAGCTTGGTCGATCTCAACGTCCCAATTACATTATTTATTGAGTGATTTAGCTAGGATAAACAAGATTGAACACTACTTAAATAAGAGAGGAGAGTACCTACTACCCCAAAGTGAGGAACCCGTGAGGATCATATACATATTCTTGCGTTTTTTTTTCTTCACTAACTTGCAGGTACAAATGGAGGACGAACAAAGTAAGTCCCAAACCGAACAACAACAAAAGAGGACCGATCCGTCACTTGCCCAAATTTTGCAAGATATCAACCTTCGCCTTCAATTCTTAGAGTCAGTAACACCACCTCCAAAATCAAAGAAATCTCGAAAACTAGAGTCCCAAGAAGATAGTGAATCTAGTGAGGAAAAAGAGGAGGAATACTCGAGCTCTTCTAAAGGTGATAAGTCTAAAGTTTCCATTGAATCTGTTAAACTCACCATCTCTACCTTTCATGGCAAATCAGATCCCGAAGCTTTCTTTGATTGTGTTCGAGATTTGGAGTACTACTTCGAAGGTAATGATGTCCCCGAGAAGAAGCAATACCGAATTGCTTTTATGCACCTTAAAGATTATGCTAGTCTTTGGTGGGATCAAGTTGTTCGCTCTAGAAGACAAGATGGTGAAAGGCCAGTTAAGACTTGGAATCAAATGAAGGCAATCATGAGGAAAAAGTATGTTTCTTCACACTATAATAGAGAGCTCAACCGAAAATTGCATACTCTTGTGCAAGGTAGCCGAACAGTTGAAGATTATTACCATGAGATGGAAGCTTTGATGATAAAGGCCAATATTCAAGAAGACCCCGACACCACCATTGAGAGATTCCTTAGAGGTATGAATTCCGAATTGGCTTATCAAGTTGATCTTCAAAGTTACATTGATATTAATGAACTTTTTCACAAAGCTATCAAAATTGAGAAGCACATGAAAGGGAAGAACAAATTCTCACAACCGCCACCACCATGGAGAAGAGATCAAAAGCCGAATGTGTCCACTACTACTCCTTCAACAAAGCCGCTTCAAAACACCTCAAATCAGTCTTCAAGTGCACCACCTAATGTCTCAAAATCGGCGTCAACTTCTTCACAAAGGTTAAGGGATATTAGATGTTTTAAATGTCAAGGATATGGTCATTATCAATCTGATTGTCCAACTCTAAAAGTGATGATGCTTCTTCCTAATGAGGAAGTGGTAAGTGAAGAGGATGATGATGATTGTGCCGACATGCCTTCTCTTGAGGAGAAATATCAAAGTGAAGATGGTGAAGAACTTGAGACATATGAGGTTGGTAATGGTCAATTTTCGTTAGTTAATCGTCAAGTTCTTAGTACACAACCACAAATTGATGAATTGTCTCAAAGGGATAACATATTTCACACTAGATGCATGGTTCAAGGGAAAATTTGTAGTGTGATCATTGATAGTGGTAGTTGTACAAATGTGGCTAGTACTTTACTTGTTTCGAAATTGAAGTTGTCTTGCATGAAACATCCAAAACCATATAAACTTCAATGGTTGAATAACTCTGCCGAAAGTAAAGTGACTAAACAAGTGAAGTTTTCACTCACCATTGGAAAGTATGTTGATGAAATTTTATGTGATGTTGTTCCAATGGAGGCTTGCCATATTCTACTTGGTCGACCTTGGCAATTTGATCGTGATGTTCTTTATCATGCCAAGAAAAACTTTTACAGTTTTGACTTTGAAGGTAAGAAGTACAACCTTCGTGCTTTAACTCCATTCCAAGTTTTCGAAGATCAAGCTAGAATTGTTCAAGCTTGTAAGGAGATGAATGCCGCGAAGAAGAAGAACGTTCAAGGGCAACAAAGTGTAATAGCTAGTGCATCTTGTAATAGCCGAGCTTTAAGTGTTTTAAAATCTTGTTATTTTACTTCTTCTAGCGAGTTTAAGAGAGGAATACTAGATAGGCAATCAATGTACTTATTTGATGATAGTGCTCACCATTTGAATTGCTTGCTGCCTAGATCCTTTGTTTTGCAGGTTTTTGGAGTTCCTAAGTGCTTATTGGAGTTCGAAACAACTCATTATCAATTGCAAGGATTCCAATCTGCCTTAGCTTGTTTTCCACAAGGTAAGCAAGGTAAGTTAGGTGAGTATGAAAGATCTTTGATTGATTTCAATGGTTTTAAAGTCACGAACTTTGCTATTGATTTTTAAAGTTTATCTTCTGTTTTGAATCAATTTCAATGTCTTTCATATACCTTTGAAACATTAGTTCGAAATTCTTTACCATGTGCATTAAAGTTTGATGATTTGTGTTTTGGTAAGCAATCTAATTCACATAATTCTTCAATAGTGAAATCCAACTATTTTGAATTGAATGAATTTATGTATAGTTTCTTAACATGCTATGTTGCTTATCTAATCCATGAATTATATTTTGAGCTTAATGATTATAATTTTGAACTTCCCAAAGTCCTTGTGTTTAAAGGTGTTGTTTGTGATTCATATACTTGTTGGACTAACTTTACTTTTGAATGTGGGAATCATGAGTTTCTGCCTATTGTATACAATTGGTTCCTTAGTCCATTTTATGCAGTTCAAACAGGTAATCTTGTGTTTCGACACTTGGATGGTAAGATCGCTAAGTTCCAAATTTCTTTTCATTCTCAAGATGTTATCAATGAATGTTGGCCGAGATGTGCATCTTCACAATTTTTCTTGGCTTGGATTTGTAGTGATTTCGTAATTTTGATGTTTGATCCAGGAGTTCAACTTCAAGATTCGAGGACGAATCCTTTCGAGGAGGGAGGGAATGATAGCAATCCATCCATGTCCATGGTATCAAGGCCGAGCTTGTATGATCTTTTGAAGAAGCACAATTCATTATCAACACATGGTGGAACTTTTGGTGATTTTTATCACATGGTGGCCGAACCATCTCAATCATCTCAACATGAGGTTCCATGGCATGTTTCTTTAATAACAATTAAAGAACATCCACCTTGAAGATTGTTCATGGATCAATCATATTAAAGACCAAGTAAAGGCGTGTACTTGGGCTTGCTTTGGATCACACCATTTGTTGGTTAATTAGTAATTTATTCTATGTAATTTTACAGCCCATAATGACGTTTAATTATTGATTAATTGGGCTTTAATTTCGTTTTTATTAAGTCCATTACTTGTCCAATTATCTTGCATGATAATTAGGAAAGTAAAGTTTAGGAAAGTAAGGAAGCAAATTCGGTTTTGGCTTCTTATGATAACCGAATTCTTCTATAAAGCAAATCCTTTTTGGAAAAGGATTAGTTTGTTAGTTAGTTATTAGTTTTCTTTTCCAACTTGGAAACTAAGTTGTAATAGGATTAAGTTAGGGTTTTCTTTCCTTATTCTTCAAGCAAGAGCCGAACTCATCTCTATAAATAGAGAGCTGCCTTGTAACATTTTTGGGGGGGATTTTGATGAATGAAATTTTAGCTTTGCTAAATTGTGTTTAACTCTTTGAGTTGACAAAGCCTTTAAGAATAGTTAATTCTTAATTGTACGAAAAAGCCTTTAGCGTGACCTTTAGGTGATTTCGACTAATGTTCTTTAGTTAAAGAACAAGCCGAATTGGTTTGTTAGCGACGTGAAGTTATCACTTGCTGATCAATCGTTCGTAATAACGTTAGGGTTGATTCATACTTGAAATCAGCTACGCGTTTCCTTAGACTTCGATTCCGCCAATTGTTTTGTTTGTGTTTTTATCTTGAAATTTGACTATCAACACGATCCACAAGCTTGGTATATGTTTGGTCCAGGTGCTCGAGCCTCGCCCGATCATATCAGATTGTTTGACTTCCTCATCATTCCTCTCCTCAAGAGGAATTAGTCCTCGAATCACCTAGGTCATACAACGAAAGATCAGTAACATTAAATGTACTAGACACATTACCATATTCACTAGGCAATTCTATTATATAAGCATTATCATTAATTTTAGCCAACACTTGAAAAGGACCATCTCTCCTTTGTTGGAACTTGGATTTTCATTGATTTGGAAATCGTTCCTTCCACTTGTGAACTCACACCTAATCACCGGGTTCAAAAGAGACCTTGATTCTTTCATGACTTGCTTGCTTTGCAACTTGATCATTTAAACGCTCAATGTTTGCTCGAACCCTCGCATGCATCTCCTTGAGGTAGTCTGCCTTCTTTTTGCAATCAAAATTCAAAATGTAACTAGAAGATATAGGCAAAATATCTAAAGGTGTTAGCTGACTAAAACAATAAACCACTTCAAGTGGAGAATAAGATGTAGTAGAATACATGGCCTATTATATTCAAACTCTACATGTGGCAAATATTTTTCCCAACTTTTCAATTTTTTCTGAATTAAGGCTCGAAGCAAGGTTGTCAAAGTTCGGTTAACAACTTCAATTTGCCCATCCGTTTGTGGATGTGCGGCTATGGAAAATAGTAGCTTCGTGCCTAATATAGACCACAATGTATGCCAAAAATGACTAAAAAATTTGACATCTCGATCACTAACAATGGTTTTCGGGATGCCATGCAGTCTAACTATCTCTCAAAAAAAATAATTTAGCAATATGTGATGTATCGTTAGTTTTATTACATGCTATGAAATACGCCATTTTGCTAAAACGATCGACCACCACAAAAATGCTATCATGACCCGGCTGTATCCTAGGTAACCCTAACACAAAATTCATTGAGATATCTACCCACGAGTGACTAGGGACGGGTAACAGGGTATAAAAACTATGAGGCATGACTTTAGATTTAGCTTGACGACACGAAATACATTTTGCACAAAAATTTTGAACATCATTTCGCATCTTAGGCCAATAAAAATGCTCATGCAATATGTCCAGTGTTTTTGTGATGCCAAAATGCCCCATAAGACCCCAGTGCCTCCCTAATAAGCAATTCACGACATGAACTTTTAGCCACACACAACTTCCGTTTCTTAAAAAGAAACCCATCATGCTCAAAATAATCACAATAAGCAATTCTTGCACATTCAGCATATATTTCAGTAAAATCCCTATCATTAGCATACAATACTTTAAGCAAATCAAAACCCAACAATTTATATTGCAAAAAGGTTAGAAGTCCATACCTTCGTGACAGTGCATCGGCCACTACATTTTCCTTATCGGGCTTATGCATGATGACGTATGGAAAAGACTCAATGAATTCCATCCACCTTGCATGTCTTCTGTGAAGTTTCCCTTGAGTCTTCAAGTGTTTCAGTGGCTCATGATCGGAGTGGATAACAAACTCCTTGGGCCACAGATAGTGTTGCCAAATTTGTAACGTCCTCACTAGAGCATATAGCTCTTTATTGTATGTGAGATAATTCAAGACTGCCCCATGCATCCTCTCACTGAAATAAGCTATTGGCTTCGAGTCCTGCATCAAAACAGCTCTTATCCCAAGCCCAAAGTCGACACATTGCATTTCAAAAAATTTATTGAAATCCGACAACATTAAAATGGGTGCTTGTGTGAGTTTGTCCTTTAACTTATTAAAAGCTCTTTCATGTACTTTTTTCCATTTAAACACAACATATTTTTCAACTAAATCATTCAATGGAGCGGCAATAGTACTAAAGTTTTTGACAAACCTTCTATAAAACCCCGCCATGAAAACTTTGGACCTCGCTGGCATTCTTTGGTGTAGGTTACTCCTTGATTGCCCCAATCTTTTCTTCATCTACCTTAATGTCGTTATAACTCACAACAAAACTAAGAAATATGACAGAATCCATGCAAAAAGAACATTTCTTCAAATTAGCATATAATTGATGTTCTCTTAACACAACAAAAACTTATCTCAAATGCAATATGTATTCATCAAATGACTTACTATAAATGTGTATATCATCGAAATAAACAACAACAAATTTTCCTATGAAGGGTCGTAAAACGTGATTCATTAACCGCATAAAGATACTAGGTGCGTTTGTCAACCAAAAAAGCATAACAAGCCACTCATACAAATCAAATTTTATTTTAAAAGCGGTTTTCCACTCATCTCCCTTCTTCATACGAATTTGAAAATCCCCACTTTTTAAATCAACTTCAGAAAACACACACACAGCTTGCAACTCATCTAGCATATCATCAAGACGAGGAATGGGATGGCAATACTTTACCGTTATCTTGTTGATCGCTCGGCAATCCATACACATCCTCCAACTTGCATCCTTCTTGGGTACCACACATAGACTAAGGCTCTCCCTCACAGCCCCCTTTTGAAGTAATCCTCCACTTGAAGTTGAATCTCCTCAGATTCTTTCGGATTTGCTCAATATGCTGGACGGTTTGGCATAGAAGCACTGGGGATGAAGTCGATTTGGTGCTCTATCTTACGCAATGGTGGAAGTCTTGAAGGCTACTCCTGCGGAAAAACATCTTCGAAATCCTGCAACAAAATCACCACTTCTCAACGCAAAAGATCAAGCATTTTTGGATCAATCAAATATATATCTTAATACAATAAAAGAAACACACAATTCCCCTCACTCAATGTCTCTTTTACCTCTCTTTTTGTTGCAAAAATACTCAATTTCTTTTTCCCATTTTCTAAATTTTCTTCCCCACCCTTAAAGGTTTCCTCTCGACTTTTATTCTCACTAGATTCGTGGCACGGTCGTTTAGTACCAAATTAAATGCCTACTTCAAATAATACAAATAGTACATGGAAGTAAGGTTGATCCCTCGAGGAATGGAAACACAATTGATTTTAGTTAATTCCACAGTGTCACAACTCAATTTTAGTATGTCAAATTAATTAAGCTTAATAATTAATTAAAAAAATTAACTAAAATTATTAAAAGAAAATAACAAAAATTAAAATCTGACAAATAAGCAAAATTCGGCTAATTCTAACTAATATCGCAACTAAATCAATTTTTAGATTCGGATCCTAGCTCATCAGATTAAATTAAACTTTACAAACTAATTGGTTATAGATTACCGGGAATCAGCGCTGACATAATCCAATTTTTCCTTAATAAATAGGTAATTAACAAGAATCAGCTATAAATTAATTACCCCTAATTAAATCTTAATTTAGCTAGAATCAACCAACACTAAATTTAAAGATTTAATTGCATTAACAATTAGAAAAACCCAATTTTAGTAAATTACAATCATCAACAGTATGTCATAATTTACTTACCTTTAATTCCCTTCTACCTGAAGGTAGTTTTACCACTTAATTAATTAACCAATTAATTCTAAATAATTAATAGAAAATTAATTTGGCATTGCATAGATTAAAGAAATGTGATCAAGGTTAAATTAATCGCAACATCGTCATTAAACACAAGAAATTTCTAGAATTTGTTCAAATTAATTTAAATACGCACATTTTGGTCTCACAATTATATTTTAATTAGTGCTTCATTATTAATATCGGAAAACAAAATTAAGTTACACCCATAATTAAAAGAACACTTAAACTAATTACTGAATACAAAATAAAAATTAAACTAAAAAGAAAAAAGGTAAAAAGAAAACTTATTAGTATTCGGGTGAAGCCCTCGTTTGAACTCCGAAAAGGACTCCACCTTTGCCAATGCTAATCCACAAACTACTGTGACAGATTTGTTAGAATTCTGAACTAAATATTTACTTAATTAAAGGGAAATGAAATTTATTACACTAATCAAACCAATTTTAATTAAGAAATTAAATTTCTAAAGGAAAAATTAACAGTTACAAAATTAATCCCTATCCAATAAATAAGAAAATGTGAAACTGATTAACAATTATAATGCATAATCGTATTACTTAATGTAGAATTAAAAGAGATTTAGCAAACTAAAGACAGAATTTAACTTTAAATGGAAAACTATTAAGTCACTCTAATCTATAATAAGAAACTGATAAAACTGGGAAACACTTAAATGGATTACATCAAAATCCTTCTCATGCGTAAGAATAATGCAAAGAAACATGCTTGCTTCCTTGAATGGATAAGACTTCAAGACTTTAGTTCATATTAAAACACAACAATCAATTTTTAATTAGACATTCTTTAACTCTGGACTCAAATTAAAGAAACTTAATACAGAAATTAAACTTAAGAATTAAATACGTGTTTCAATAGATGAAAACAAACTTCAAGATTAACTTTCAAAATTAAAATTATTCAGAATCAACTTGAGACTAAAAATAAATTCAAACTTAAACAAAAATTATTCGAATTAAAAATTGGGGGTGCGTTCAAACTAATCTGTTCCTCTCTATTTATAGGCAAAAAGGCAACCTAAAATCCTAAAATTCAACGCATTCTTGCTTAAACTTCAATAAAATATGCAGTATCAAATCTTCCAAAAGTTTAGGAAACAATTTTGATTATCCCCTAAATGCTTCACACGTTTCAACACACTCCTGATCCTTGACTGCTTCTTTATCCAAGTCAGCAATCTTCTGTTCCATTTTTCCACTATTTACCACAGTAAAAACTTTTCATCACAATTTCCATAAATCCTGCACGAAATACGCACATTAATGCTAATAAAACAACTTAAAATACTAAATAATAAAACCTAAAATTATACCTATCAATTTCCCCACACTAAAATTATGCTTGTCCTCAAGCATATACAACACACTTATTCACAAGAAATTCAAAATAAAATATCTCTCATTCAAATCCAGTTCTACCTTCATTCCACAATCCCAATCCTTGTATTAAAAACACAAAATATCCTTTTCTTCAAAATTAAAAAGTACAAGAATGAATACTCTCATAAACATCATTTAAGCTTCAATTAAGCACTCAATATCTCTCATTTAGGTCATCCACTCAAACAGAATTGTACAAGACTTCTTACTATAATTTTGCAAATATGTCACATTTCAATCATAACTTGTCAAAATCAAATACATGAATCCAAAGGTCTTTTAATGGTTGTATTGGGGCTAGAGTAAAGGAGGTAGGATAAAGAAAAAGAAGAATGAAATGGCTAAAAATCAACTTAAGGTGCTTTCGATCACAACTAAGCAAATAATCCCCACACTAGGTCTTTTGCATCAACTTCAAACAAGCAAATATATATTTCTTTTTCTTTTTCTCTTTCTTTTCTATCATGTTCTTGTTTGATCAAACAGAATCTTTTTTTTTTTTTAATTTCAACAAAAGAACACTTAGTTCTTTACAATTTTCAAATTGTATTTGCTTGCTTCTAAACCTACATAAGAGGATTATTTCAAACATTATTCATCTTGCTCTAAGCACCTTGAAAAAAAGGAAAATAGAAAGTTAAAAGGGCTAAGGTGTATTTTAAATGAGTTATCATATCAAAGAAAAAGTTTCAGGCTTCAAAAGGGTTAACTAAAGATTTATTTTAGGGTAGGAAAAAAACTAAAGAAAAACTTGGTTAAACCTAAATGCCTTTTATCATTTTCATGTAATAATTCCAAATATCAATGGTTTTATATGCACAACAATGCAATATTTGTAAGATCATCATTGTACATTCTTTAACTCAACAAGAAAAAAATCATTCAAGCACCAAAAAGTAGTTTCGCATGCTTAGGCTCAATCCTCACTTTAGGTAGGTAGGTAAAATTCATTCTTGCATTTTATCACTTTTTGAAACATACAAGGAATTATTTGAACTCCAAATACAAGAATTCCTCATCTTCCAACCATACTCGATTATCATGATTGATATTTAACACTAGATTCTTGTCGAAACACATAAATCAAGAAAGAAAAAAATTCTTTTTTTTAAATAACTCACAATTAAAACATTTAACAAAATACATAAATACATATAATCCACCTCCCCACACTTAAACTTTGCTTGACCCAAGCAAAAGCATAAGTAGGACAAGGTTTCAACAAATTACCACAACCTATCTAAATTACGACTAAAACAGAAAATGAAAATGTGCAAAGGAATACGAAACTACTGCCCTGAATTATTACGAGGTTCATGATCCTCCATCCACTTCAAAATAGCTGAAACAAATTTGTTGAGGTGTACAACTTCAACTGTCATGAGTTCCATCTCCCATTTCACTTCTTCTTTTAATTTCTTAACTTCAGCTTTCAAAAAAATCACTTCTTCTCTCAAAATAAGGAAACCTGCATTTGAATGGTTGCTCGAAGGAATTTATTTTTCTCCTCCTTATTTTTGAATGTTATTGTTGTTGGAATTTGAATGCTTTGGCTGCCCATCTTAGTTGTGCTATCTGTGTTCTCTTCTCATCTGATGATAGTGTGATGGCTGGCTTCTTTGCCCTTCCTAGACATGGGCATGGTTTCGGTTTTAACCGGGCCCGGCCCGGAACGAGAACCGGGGCCTGCCGAGCCCAACTCGTGAATCGGAACCGGCCATGGCGGGCCTGTTCCGGTTCCATATTTTCCGAACCGTGGAACAGCCGGTTCCAAAAAAATAAAAAATATATATATTTTTTATTTTACTTTTACAAATATATTATATTTTATTATTTCACACAAATTTCTTGAATTTTTTCACATATTCTCTCATTATTACTTTAATATATTTCATTTCATTCACTTTGTTATCTAATTCTCATAGTTAGTTGTTTATTTTGTTAATTGTTATTGTAGTTTAGAAGTAAGATTTTTAATTTAATCACTTATGGTGTGTTTTACATTCAATCATGTATATTGATTTTCTTGTGAATGAAAAAGGTAATTAACTAACATATTGAATTATTAAAATTTCTCATTATCTAATAGTATTAATTGTTGGTTATTAAACTATAAGTATATTAAAATAAAAGATTACTTATGATTAATTATATTAACTTGAATTATCGCATGTTCTTGTATAATGAATGAATAAATTCATATAAACACATGATTAAACTCATAGTTTAATATTCAAATAATATCAATTATTATCCATATTCATTATGGTACAACCATTAGTAACATGTTAATGGTAATGAATATTTAATTACTAACAAATATAGACTATTTTTCATTTTATTATATTTTGTATATACATGATACATCATTACATCTACGTGGTAATTCAAGCTTGAAAGATCAAGGTTATATACGTGGTGTCCTAGTGAGGTGGAACACTAGATGTGACACAGTTAATAAAAACAGTAATGGACAATATTAAAAATGCGGAAAGTAAAGAGATAGGAGGTTGTTAACGCAGTTCGGCAATTTGCCTACGTCTGCGGGGCCACGCCCAGAAAAATAATCCACTAAGTTCATAAGTTACAAGACATTCGGTCTGACACAAAGTAAGACACCATCTTATCTTTGTTACCGCCTCTTCCTAACTTCTCGTGTGAACAAGATTGTGCGAGCTCCCCTCGACTTGTGTTGATTCCTCCCGGAATCTGTGGTTAATGCAAGGTCCCCTTTCCCACAATGAAGACAATATCTCCTTGTCAATGGCGACTCCTCCCGGAATCCGTGGTTAATGCAAGATCCCCTTGCCCACGTTTGAACTCTCCCGAGCTCCTCAACAACCTCCTCCCGATGCTGGATTATAATAAAGAAAACAAGGATTGCATCTTCAATATTGTTGCATTAAGATTCTTCATCCAACACACTTTAATCAAAGATCTCCACCAAAGAATGTGTTCACAGTCTTAGAAAGACCGAAAGAATAAACAACTCTCCACACAAAAAATCGTGCGGTAGGAACGATCCTTATAGAGTGCACAAAATCCTTCCATGTTTATCTCAAAGATTACTTCCATATAAATCCCATAGAAAGATGGAAACAATGTGCCTTCAATGCTTATCTTTTCCAAAGATAATCCTCCAATGATAATTACCAAAAATACCAAGATAAGTACCATAATTATCAAGATAGCATCAATCTCCAAATCAATCTTCCTTGCATAGATTGATTTAATTGATTCCTGCCAATTATGATCGTTCCTTATTTGCCAAAAAACCTTATGCCAATTTAATGAATGCCATGCGCATTTACAATCTCCCCCTTTGGCATTTTTTGGCAAAATCCAAACTCCCCCTGTATGCTGAATCGGAAGGTCTGATAAACTCCCCCTGAACAAGAACTTAGTAAAGAAACATCTGCACAAGACATCGTGCATGACACAGCAAAAGACACCAAGATTCCCAGCATACATTGTTTTAGGGATTACAAAACAAAATCCAAAAATTACTCCCCTTTTTGCCACAAAAAGACAAAAGGGCACAAAAACAACAATAAAACATAACATATTGTCTTAAGCAGAGTAAAATAACCAAATATCAGAGATATATCAATCAGAATCCTCCTCATCATAAGGCACAAGGCCAACTGAGTCTGCTAGCAATTGAACACCAGCAGTAGCTTCTGGAACTCTTTCATCTTTACCAGCATGAAACCTACCAGATTGGGCGCTGAAAGGGACATGACTGTCAGTGACACCAGACGTGACACCAGGAGTGACATCAGAAGTGCCTTCACCAGAAACAGCAAAAGGAACAGGAGTGTCTTTTGTAACAGCTTCCTTAGCAGAATCAGAATGAACATGTTCTTCAATGATAGGATTGCTTAGATCCATTTCAGACTCTGTAAAAAGAGGAGAGAAATTTTGAAGTATATCTGCTGTAACATCCTGAGTGACATCAGGTGGGACATCTGAAGATCCAGGGACATCATCAGCTGCAGTTGTTGCCTGGGCATCAAACTTCTTCTTCCTTTTAGCAGCTTCAGCTGCAACATCCTTAACAGCCTTTAAAGCTACCAGGTCATCAAGTATCAAGGAGACTTCCTTCCTTCTTCTCAATGTCAGTTTGTTGAGCCATCAAAGCTTTCAACTCATCCTCCAGCACCTTAATGGTGCATGATAGCAACACAGTGTTACCAAGCTCTTCTGTGTTAGAGACACCATCTGAGACATCTTCCATGTCATTGACATGGTCTTAACAGCTTGTAACTAATCCTGATTTCTTCATTATCAGTCTCCAGAATTTCCCTTGCTCTAATCACAGCTCGTTGTGAAGACAAAATAGCATAAATCAAATATGGAAAAGGATACGCTATCCTTTCATTTTTGCAGTCAGCGTGCTTCACAATCTGGTCAAACAGGAATTGCCCAACATCGAATTCAACAAAATTTCCAATCTTAAATAGCAAAGTGGCCATGGACTTATTAACTCCAGTTTCATGAGATGTGGGTAGCCAATTTCTCATTGTAATCTTGTGCAGAATAGCATATTTAACTGACAACTGAGAGGCAGGGAAGTCTTTTCCTCTTGGCCATACCCGTCTGACACCGTCAGTGATATCAGTGATTATCATGCTATAGTCAGGAATAAAATCTTCCACATTTACCCAGTGGCTTCCTAGATATGTGTTAATCACATCAGGGGAAAAATCAAACACATGACCCCTCACATAGACATGTCCTCCATCAGGATGTTCAAAGTCCTTCACAATTGGATCCAAATTACAATAGAACTCTTGTACTACTCTCTTGACATAAGGCTTAATCCCCTTAATTGTCCTCCCTAAACCTTGGCTAATCAATTGATCAACAAGTTTTTGGCAATCTTTGAAATCACCATCATGGATATATTCTTTTCATTCCAGATATTCCTCCTAGAGACTTTACTCCATAAACCAGCATTGTATTCAGACTTAAAATCATCCAGATTAACAGAGAGATCTGATGACTTACTTGCAGCAGCAGGAGACTTTCCCTTTGACATTGCCTTTGAGCGAGTGACTCGCTGAAATTCGGAAACTGGAGTACTCTTCTGGCGCTTTGGCTTTGGGGACTGAACAGGATCTGGATCGGAAAGACTCTGATCATTATTATCAGATGGAACATCTTCTCTGACATCTTCTTCTTTTTCACCCCAGGCATCATCCAAAGAATCTTTATCCACAACCCGAAATCGCTTTCTCTAAGGCTCCACAGTAACCTTGGACACATCAGGTGCTTTAGGGGGTACAACACTTGTCTTAAATTGTCCACCACTTGCTTTTCCAATCTAGTTCTCACACCGGATGGATCTACTGATTGAATGGGAGTAGCCATCTCCGCTTCTGAAGACAAGTCAACCTCAGAACTTGAAGACTTCTTTTTTGAGTGAGAAGTATTACCACCTTCACTTGATGAACTTGGAGAGGCAGGGGTGACAACCACATGAACTTCATCATCATCCATAGTTTCAACAACCTTTCTAGCCCGAGATGAAGACCCTGATTGCGACATCTTGAGAATTTTGGATTACTTGACTCACGAAAAATCTTAGAGGTTTTGATTATATGCACACTGATGAAGACGACTAAGAATAATCCAACACTTTGGGTAGTAGATGTCCAGAAAACCAGAAACCCTTGGAATATCAAAAAAAAAAAATAAGAGCCAAAATTATTGCAGTCAGAGTTTATGCAACCGAGATCAACTCTTCAATTCCATATATTCAGCTGAAGAATCCTAAAACGCCACGTGTCACTTGCGGTGCTGACGATCAAAATCCACAAAACACGACATCTACAACTACAAATTCGCCTAAAAGCATGTGGCGGGAGAACAGAAACGACAAAAACACCTATTCTACCATATTTTTGTGTTTTTCATATTTTTATATTGTTGTAAATACAATTACAATAAAAAAATAAAACTTACAACACTTGAAGAACCTCTTCACATGACACAAAGGCCTAGAGCAGACCTTAGTTCTTCAAACCTTGCTCCATCCAAAGCTTTGGTGAAAATATCAGCAATTTATTTTTCTGTCACCATATATTCCAAAGCAATAATTTTATCTTCCACAAGAGATCTAATAAAATGATGTCGAATATCAATGTGTTTTGTCTGAGAATGCTGAACAGGATTATTAGAAGTATTGATAGCACTCATATTGTCACAGTAGAGTGTCATGACATCCTGTGTGACACCATAATCTTTCAGCATTTGCTTCATCCAGAGAAGTTGAGTACAGCAACTACCAGCTGCAATATATTCTACCTCGGCAGTAGATAGAGAAATAGAGTTTTGCTTCTTGCTGAACCATGACACCAAATTGTTCCCCAAATAGAAACATCCACCAGAAGTGCTTTTTTGATCATCTGAACTTTCAGCCCAGTCAGCATCACAATAACCAACTAAGTTGGTATTTTTACCAAAAGAATACCAGATCCCATAGTCAGTTGTCCCACTAACATATTTGAGAATTCACTTCACTGACACCAGGTGTGACTCGCGTGGATTTGCCTGAAATCGAGCACATAAACCAACACTGTAGCAGATATCTGGACGACTAGCTGTTAGATACAAGAGACTACCAATCATACTCCTGTATAGACTTGCATCAATAAGAGTTCCCTTCTCATCTTTAGATATCTTCTCATGAGTGCCCATAGGTGTGCGTCTTGGAGGAGCATTCTCCAATTCAAACTTCTTCAACAAATTCTTGGCATACTTGCTTTGAGAAATGAAGATTCCATCTTTTCGTTGCTGAATTTGGAGTCCAAGAAAATAAGTAAGCTCTCCAACCATGCTCATCTCAAATTCCTCAGTCATTTGAGCAACAAATTCATCTACCATCAACTGTGACACTGAGCCAAACACTATGTCATCAACATATATTTGTGCAAGTAAAAACTGACCTTTAACACGGCGAATGAAAAGGGTTTTATCTACTCCCCCTCGCTCATATCCCTTGGACAACAAATACTCCGTGAGTCTTTCATACCAAGCTCGAGGAGCTTGTTTGAGCCCGTATAACACCTTCTTCAACTTGTAGACATGTTCGGGTTTATGAGGGTCTTCAAAACCCTTTGGTTGAGCAACATATACCTCCTCATTAAGAAGACCATTGAGGAAAACACTTTTCACATCCATTTGATACAATTTGAATTGCAATATACATGCAATGGCTAGCAATAACCGAATAGACTCAAGGCGAGCAACCGGAGCAAATGTCTCATCAAAGTCAACTCCTTCAATTTGTGTATACCCATGTGCAGCCAATCGAGCCTGGTTACGAGTGATATTTCTATGCTCATCACTCTTGTTCTTGTATATCCATTTCGTGCCAATGACATTCACATTAGGGGGCACGGAACTAGATCCCAAACTTGATTGTGAGTGAATTGACCAAGTTCTTCTTGCATAGCACCAACCCAATACTCATCGAATAAGGCTTCTTTCACATTTTTGGGCTCAATGGATAAAGTAAAACATGCCATTTGAATCATATCTTGATAATTCACTCTCGGTTGTTCTCTCGTCTGAACACCATCATCCAAATTTCCAATAACTTTCTCAGTACGGTGATTCTTCTGAACACGAGTGGATTGCTGCCTGCGAGGTGAGAGGACATCTTCGACAGTATAATCGTCGATACTTTGATCTGTGACACCACTTGTGACACTGGGTGGAACACTGAACTTACTTCATGTAAAGCTTCTGTAACATCTTCATGAGAAACAGCAGTTACTTCTAGTGAGTCATCGACTTAAACATTTATAGATTCCATGACAGTTCGAGTTCTTTTGTTGTAGACTCGATAAGCTCGACTAGTAATAGCATAACCAAGAAAAATAGCTTCATCACTCTTGCGATCGAGCTTCCCTTTATATTCCCTGTCATTCAACACATAACAAGTACACCAAAAGGATGAAAATAGTTAACTATTGGAGTTCTACCTTTCCATATTTCATAGGACGTCTTTTTTAGTTCCTCCACGAAGATATACTCGATTTATAGTATAACAAGCTGTGTTCATAGCTTCAGCCCAGAATTTTTGTGGAATATTCTTTTCGTGTAACATTATACGTGACATCTCTGCTATAGTCCGATTCTTTCTCTCCACGACTCCGTTTTGCTGAGGAGTTTTAGGTGCAGAGAATTCATGAGCTATTCCATAATGATTACAGAAATCAGAGAAATCTGAGTTCTCAAACTCTCTTCTATGGTCGCTACGAATCCGTACAATCTTCATAATAGCACAGCCCTTTTCACGCTGAAGACGTATACACAATGCCTTGAAAGCATCAACTGTGTCGGATTTTTCTATAAGAAATTCCACCCAAGTATATCGAGAGAAATCATCAACTGTCACATATACATAACATTTTCCTCCAATACTCTCTACAGGCATAGGACCCATTAAATCCATATGAAGTAGTTCTAGCACACGATTTGTCCCTAGTGTCTGAGACTTTGGGTGTGACACCTTTGTTTGTTTCCTAATCTGACAAGGTCCACACACTCTTTCTTCATCGAACATCAGTATTGGAATCCCACGGACAGCTCTCTTAGAGACAATTTTCTGCAGCATCCTTATATTCACATGACCCAATTTTCGATGCCATAGGACAGAATCTTCCATGCTTGATTGAAGACACGTAGATGAGGCAGAGATGAGATAACAATTGTCCGAAGATCTTACTCTTTCCATGATGCATATGTTGTTATGATCAACCACCTTGCACTTTCCCTTAGTGAAGTTCACATCTAGATCTTGATCACACAAATGACTAATGTTGATCATATTCGCCTTGAGACCATTTACCAGGAGAACATTCTCCAGTTTTGGTAACCATGACACATTTAGAGTACCTTTTCCAATGACACGAGCAGTGACACCATTTCCAAATGTTACTTTTCCCATATTTTCAAATACAATATTTTTCAAAAACTTCTCATCACCAATCATATGTCTAGAACACGCACTGTCAAAGTACCACTCATCAGTTGTGGCAGCCTTTAGTGAGGTATATGTGAAGTTGCACCTCAACTTAGGCTTCATCACCCAATTCTGTTGTGGATCCCTGCAAAAAGAAGACTTTCTAGTAGTACCTTGTCTCAAATTAGCGAGATAAATAAATCATATAGGACGAATATGTTCACGACAATTGCAATAATGGCAAATAGGAATAAATCTGTTACCTTTGCCTCTAAAAGCATGATAAGAATGATGAGGATTTGACCTGTTTGTGTTCATTGCAGTCTCTACAACAACTTTCTTCCCTTTAGATTTATCCACTGGTAGGGACACTGATTGTGACACTGGTTGTGACAATGAGCTTTCTCATTTATACCCCAGTCCTGAGTGATCACCACTAGATTGACCAGTCTTAAGAATTTCATCCAGCTTGGACGAACCTGAATTTAACATCTTAACACCTTTCTTTAGGTGGTTCAACTCATTGGTCAAGGTCTTCACTTCCTCTTGACTTACTCTCAGTTTGGTTCCCAAATCAGTATTAGAGTGTTGAAGTTTGTCCCTTTCTTTTTGTAGATCTCCAATCTGCATATGAAGTTGCTGATTTACTTTAAAAAGTTCAGTCCACTTATCATGAAGATTCTTGTATTCGACTAGAATATCTTCTTCTGTGACATAATCTTCATCTTCATCCATATTTTTAGTGACACACTGTGTAACATCCTTTTTCCCACCATAATCTGATTGTTCAGTCTTCGAAGTAAGAGCCACATGATTATTCTGAAAATCCTCTTCTTTATCTGAATCATCTTCACTCCAGGTTGTGTTGAGAGAATTTCTCTTCTTTCTCAATATATTTGCATAATCTGCCTGAACATGCCCAAATCCATCACATTCTCTACACTTAATTCCTCTGTTCTTGAATGACTGATCAGATGTTTGATTTTCTTCCCTGAACTTTTTATTTTTGCAAGTTCATTCTTGGAGTTGCTGACACTGGTCTTGACACCTGGATTGTTTCTGTGAAATCTCTTCATGACTCTTCTGAGATTCTTAGATATTAATGCAAGAGAGTCCTCAAGGTCATCTTCATCAGGATTATCTGATTTCTGCATTTCTACTTTTAAGGCAATCTCTTTGACTTTCTTTGCTTCAAAGTCTACTCCAAGATTCATCTCGAATGTTTTAAGAGATCTGATAGATCCTAAATCATGATAAGGATAAGCGATCTGAGACGATTAGCTTTGAGCTGGGTGATGCATGAGGCGTTATCCTGAAAGATAATCATGATAGGTATGATGAAAGATTCCTAACACAAGACTAACATCCTTAAGATAAGGATAAGAGTTATCAGTTCTGGAGTATCATCTGAATACAGGTACACTTATAAATACCACACTACTACCCCTTGAGGGGTAGAGAATAAAAAATATATTCATTACACTTTTGAATATCGAGCATCTAACTTAAGAATCGGAGTCTTCACGGGATAGATCCCGTGGAAGATCTAACGTCGTGTTCTTGTTCCAGGTGATCAGCTCCGGACGTCGCACATCATTGGACAACTTGGTGGTTCCTTGTTTCATCAACTGGCGCCCACCGTGGGGTCACTAAAGACATTGCGTGAGTGATGGCGGAGCAGACTGGAGCATTAGGTGGAGATAGTGGCGAGAATCCGCAAAGTTTTATTGATGCATTTAAAATGATCACGGAGGACATCCTCAAGCGCTTGGGGGATATTGAAGAGCGTCTTCCTTCGAAGCACAAACCGTCCCGAGACGGAGAAGAAGGGAGTTCAGGGGAGAAGGGCCAACCAAACGAGCGAACGAAAAGATTCGTGGAGTACTCCGGTGAATCGGGTCATCAGTCTCCAGAAAATAAGAGAGTCAGAGGCGCGTCATCACGGACAAAGAAAGAACACCGTTCATACGGGAGATCATAGAGACCAAGATGCCGCACAACTTCCATCCGCCAGTGTTGAAATCATTCGACGGAACAGGCGATCCGTCTGACCACATGGCGCACGTAAATTCAGTATTGGATATGCTGACCCTGACCGATGACCAGAAGTGCCTGGTGCTCCCCTCCACGTTTGAATTGGCGGCTAGGAAGTGGTTCAGCGAACTACCGGAGGGAAGCATTGCGTCATGGGAAGAGTTGGACAGAAGTTTTCAGACGAACTTCATGGGCAATGTCTATACTCAGAAGCCACTGACACATATGATGAATGTCAGACAACGCGAATCAGAGACTTTGCGAGAATACGTGGTAAGATTTACCACGGAATCAAACCATATGACGGGAAAAGACGATAAGTTGATGCTCACAGCTTTTATTGGAGGGCTCAATCCCGGGTTCTTCAACAGGAGTATGCAGGAGAACTACCCGGCAACATACGCGGATGCGTTAAAACGAGCACATGCGGCAACCATCGGAGAGGACTTGGACTCTATCAAAAAAGATTGGTATTCATCCCATAAGAAGGGAACACAAAGCCAGAGACAACGCAGTCCGCAAAAAGCAGGAAGAGAAAAGAGAGATCGAAGATCCAGCGGAGGTTCTCAGGTCTATAATGTTCCTTACCAACCTAGAGGGCGTCCGAGGTTAGGGAACATCCCTGAGGAAGATTTGACCCCTTTGACCGCAACAAGATCGGAGGTGTTGGCCGCAGTACAATCCGAAGGAATATTTAAACTACCTGACAGGATCGCCGCTCCGGAGCACAAAAGAGATAAGAGCCGGTATTGCGAGTATCATGGGTCCCATGGTCATACCACCAATGACTGTTTCGATTTGAAGCAGGAGATCGAGAAAGCCATCAGACGTGGGGAGTTAAAAAATTTCGTGGGAAAGAAAGAGCAGAAATGGGGAAAGAAGCAAGGCCACGGAGATGGAAGGAAGAAGGAGGCCGAAGGACGTCGGGATCACAACGACAATTCGCCCAAAGGAAATAAAGGGTACGCGGGGGTGATAAACACAATTTCAGGATGAACCTTGGGAGGAGATTCAGGGTCTGCAAGAAAGTGGTACGCACAAAAAAGTAAAGCACCCAGTGACAAATGGCGTAGGACATCGAATGAGGTAACTCCATCTATCTCTTTCTCCGACGAGGATTATTTCTTGCATGAAATTACAGATGATCCGCTAGTGATCGAGGTGGCAATATCAAATTACCTGGTGAAACGGGTCCTGGTGGATAATGGAAGTTCCGCAAACATCATGTATTCCCACGTCCTGGAATCTTTGAACGTCGATAAAGTAGAGCTGGAGGTCGTCAACACACCACTTGTAGGTTTCGCAGGGGGAATAGCACGCCCCTTGGGAAAAATTAAGTTTCTTGTAACCATGGGGAGTGCAGGCCGCGTTCGGACAGAGTTGTTGGAATTCATGGTGATAGACGGGACCTCGGCCTACAATGTCTTCTTAGGCAGACCAGGTTTGCATGCTTTTGAAGCTATATGTTTTAGTTTACACTATGTTATCAAATTCCCCGCCTGTGGAGAGGTAGTGACGGTACGAGAAAATCAGAAGGAAGCCAGGCTATGTTACGTGGCCACCGTGCGGGACGCAACAAAAGTGGACATCTTAACGACGGAGTGCCTGGATCCCAAGCGAGAAGAAAGCTTTAGTCCAGAAGGGGAGGTGGATGAAGTGGTGCTGGACCCTGCGTTTCTAGAGAAGAAAGTCAAAATTGGCCGGGACATTCCCCCCGACCTGCGGTCTCAGATGATAGAGTTGCTGCAAGAATACAGTGTGGTTTTTGCGTGGTCTGCGGATGACATGCCAGGGATTCCAAGACATATAATTGAGCACAACCTGGGAATCGACGAAACTCGAAGGCCGGTCAAGTAGAAGAAGAGGATATTTGCCCCAGATCGGAGCAAGATAGTAAATTCTGAAATCGACAAGCTATTGGTCGTAAGGATCATAAGGGAAGTGGATTACCCAGATTGGTTGTCGAACCCAGTACTGGCAAAGAAACCTAACGGCGAATGGAGGATGTGCATCGATTTCACGGATTTGAATAAGGCATGCCCAAAAGATTCATTTCCAGTTCCGAGGATAGATATCCTCGTTAACTCGACGTCGGGCTTGGCGTTTCTTTGTTTCTTGGACGCATACAAGGGATACCACCAGATTTTTATGAAAAAGGACGACGAGAGTAAGACTTCATTCATCACAGATCGAGGGACCTACTGCTATGTGACCATGCCCTTTGGTCTCAAAAATGCAGGAGCAACTTTCCAGAGGTTAGTCAACAAGCTGTTTAAAGATCAAATTGGCAGAAACATGGAAGTTTACGTTGATGATATGCTAATGAAGAGCAAGAGGCCCTACGACTTGGTGAACGATCTACGAGAAGCGTTGGAGATAATTCGACAATCAGACATGCGTCTGAACCCAGAGAAATGCACTTTTGGAGTGAAAGCCGGCAAGTTCTTGGGATACATGGTGTCACAGAGGGGTATCGAGGCAAATGTGGAGAAAGTGCAAGAAATCTTGGACATGGCGTCCCCGACGACTGTCAAGGAAGTTCAAAGGTTGACAGGGCGGTTAGCTGCATTGAACAGGTTTCTTGCCAAAATCGTAGAACGCAGCCTACCTTTTTTCAAGACCCTAAAAAAAGGAGTGTTTGAGTGGACTAATGAATGTGAGACGGCCTTTACAGACTTAAAGGAGTACTTGGCGCAGATCCCCAGGTTATCAACTTTGCAAGTTAGAGAAGTCCTCATGTTATATTTGTCGGTGGGAGATGAGGCGGTCAGTTCGGTGCTAGTACGAGAAGACGGCAAGATACAAAGGCCAATCTACTTTGTGAGCAAGGTTTTGCAGGGACCCGAGAAGCGGTACCCGACCATCGAAAAATAGGCATTTGCTTTGATGGTGGCTGTGCGGAAATTACGCCCTTATTTTCAAGCCCACTCCGTTAAGGTGATGACAGACACATAGTTGGGCAAAGTCTTAGGGAAACCAGGGAATTCAGGAAGATTAATAAAGTGGGCAATCGAGCTAAGTGAGTTCGATATCGAATTCGTCCCAAGAATCTCCATCCGCGATCAGGCCCTATCATACTTCATAGTGGAGTGCACTCACGCAGGACACTTGCTGGAAGACCGAGAATGGACAATGTTTGTGGACGGAGCCTCGAATGGTGACGGGAGTGGCGCGGGGTTGCTCATTACAAACCCGGAGGGTGACACATTCACCTACGTACTAAGATTCAACTTCATAGCATCCAACAATGAGGCGGAATACGAGGCACTTATCGCGGGGTTAAGAATATCCATAAGGATGGGTGCAAAAAAACTCAGAGCTTTTAGTGACTCGTAGCTAGTGGTAAGTCAAGTTAACGGCGAGTTTGAGGCCAAAGAGGTGATGATGAAGAAATACATAGCAAAGGCTACCGAATGGATCGTAAACTTTGAAGAGTTCGCGATAGAAAGAATCCCGAGGTCACAAAATCGGAATGCAAATTCTTTGTCCAAGTTGGCCTCTTCCGTGTATTCGCATCTAACAAAATCAGTCCTAGTAGAAGTACTAGAGGAACGTTCAGTGGAAGAAGTTCTTGTTGCAACAGTTCAAGAGGAGGAATCATGGATGACTCCAATAGCACAAGACTTAACAGAGTGGAAGCTTCCCACATCGCAGCTCGAAGCACGAAAGTTAAAAGTCAAGGCATTGAGGTATGAAATTGTGAATGGGATTCTGTACCGGAGATCGTACTTAATGCCCCACCTCAAGTGTGTGAGCCTGGCTCAGGCAGAGACTATCCTGAGAGAAATGCACGAGGGTTGTTGTGGGGCGCACGCCGGATACCGTAGCATAGCCAAAAGAGCCATGGTCACCAGGTATTACTGGTCGACCATGTTCAGAGAATCAGAAGAGATGGTTCGAAAATGCGCTCAGTGTCAGTTGCATTCTCCGATTTTGCAGTTACCGGCAATAGAGATGAAGACGATGATCAGCCCATGGCCCTTTGTGCAGTGGGGTTTAGATTTGCTCGGACCATTTCCAAAGGCCAGAGGAGGATTCCAACACCTTTGCGTGGCGGTGGACTATTTCACCAAGTGGGTGGAAGCAGAACCATTGTCTGCTATAACTGGTCTTGCAGTTCGAAAGTTTCTCTGGAAGAATATCGTTTGCAGGTTTGGCATCCCAAGGTCGGTGGTAACAGACAACTAGACGCAGTTCATAGGACAGTTCAGCCAAATGTGTGAAAGATTGGGCATAACCCAGTTCTATACATCCGTTGGGCACCCGCAAGCAAATGGTCAGGCGGAAGTCACCAACCGGACGCTGTTGCAAGGACTAAAAACACGGCTACTTCAAGCCAAGGGAGAGTGGGTAGAAGAACTCCCGACGGTTCTGTGGACACACAGAACCACTCCAAAGACAGCGACCGGGTTCACGCCATTCTTATTAGCTTTCGGTATGGAGTCTATGATTCCTGCGGATATCGGTGTTCCCACTCTCAGGGTCACCCAATACCAAGATGACATAAATGAAGAAAATTCAAAGATGAGCCTGGATAAAGTTGAAGAGCGACGAGAGATCGCATGCATTAGGCAGGCAAAATACAAGCAACAAATGGCCAAATATTACAACGAGAAGTTGCGAGAAAGGATCTATAGGCCAGGAGATTTGGTCCTGAGAAGAAACGAGGTCAGTAGACAAGCCGGGGAGGGCAAGTTGAGCCCAAACTGGGAAGGACCGTACCAGGTGGTGGAAGCAAGGAGAACGGGAAGCTACAAGTTGAGCGATATGAGTGGGAAAGAGATTCCGCGGTCGTGGAATGCAGCCAATCTCTGACGATTTTATCATTATTCAGGATTATCTTAGCAATAGACTTCAGGTCGTAGAGTTGTTACGGCATGAAGAGTTATTTTAAGATCGTTATTTTCCATAAGATTGGTTAATATTCGACAGACGTCACGTCGTAGAGTTGTTACGGCATGAAGAGTTATTAGTATATTGTTATTTTCCATTAGTTTGGTTAATATTCAATAAAGACTTCAGGTCGTAAAGTTGTTACGGCATGAAGAGTTATTAGTATATTGTTATTTTCCATTAGGTTGGTTAATATTCAATAAAGACTTCAGGTCGTAGAGGCGTCACGGCATGAAGAGTTATTTTTAGATCGTTATTGGTTAATATTCAACAGACTTCACGTCGTAGAGTTGTTACGGCATGAAGAGATTAATAGATTGCTATTTTCCATGAGATTGGTTAATATGCAATAAAAACTTCACGTCGTAGGGTTCTTAAGGCATGAGGAGTTATTCGCAGATTGTTATTGGTTAATGATTAATAAGAACTTCAGACTATAGAACCCTTACGATCTAAGGGGTGGTTCAAGGGGGTATTTTAAAAGACAACTGTGATAAGATAGCATGAGTTAAAAACTATCGGAACTATAGAGGAAGCAAAAGATTTTTTGAATACAAATTTTTCTTGAATATAAACTTTTACAAGCTATGTCCTAGCCTCACTCTCCTGGCCTTCCGACGGTGGTTCATCTTCGGTATCATACCCGCCCTCAAGAGGTAGTCCCAACTGGGCAATGACCGCGCGATACATTGCTTTGGGGCGAGGAGTGAACTTGGGGAATCGGTCGAGAGGGAGATTGGAACGAGCATCTTTGCTGCCTGAAGCCCCTTTTTGTAGCCATACTTGGCTAAAGGAGCTATTAATTCCTCAACTATGAAACCTTGAACTCAGCAACCGCTTTTTGCTTGAAGTCGTCACCAAGAGGGGAAACCATGAAATCAGCCACGGCTTTTTTATTCGAGTCGTCACAGGCCGCAGAGCTGAGAAATTCGTTGATTGCATGGGAACGAGCTTCAGCTAGCTGGGAGCGCACATCGGCAAGCTTAGTCCGTAGCTCTTGATTCTCTCCTTCACGTTTGGAAAGAGATTCCCGAAGAGAGGCCAACTCGGAAGATTGCTTCTTCAGCTTGCGATCCAAAGCCTCACGCTTGGCCCACTCAGTGGCAGTAATTTCCCCCATTCGAGCTTCGGCGCGCTCGCTACTGCGAAATACCTCTTGAAGTTTTGGGATCTGCAAAAAAAAAAATAAAATAAATTCTAAGTCAGGTATGAAGTTGTTAAATAAGTGAAGGAGATCGCAAAATGCGTACCATGTCTCAGCTCTCCCGGAGCAATTGCTGAAGAGACACAGATTCAAACCTCTCAGCGTATTCAGCACCAATCGGTGGTTCCAAGGAGCCAAGATTTGATCACCAATAGATTGACAGGGGAGGATTGGGACGTGCTCGCCCACGACCTCAACCTCGGTCTCAGAGCCTAGGATCTCCGCGCCCTTCCGAGGTTCGGCGTCAGAAGCTGGGACTTCCATAGTGCCCCTTGCTAGCTTCAATGGCTGCGAATCGGCGGGGGTGGCGCTGGAAGATCCTTCTGGGTCGGGCTCGGTGAGTTCGAGGATAGGCAGAGTACCGAGCTCTCCTCCAGTAAGGTCAACATCCATGAAGCCAAATCTTTTAAAGATACCTGCGAGATGCACAAAAATTTAATATAAGTACTAGATGACCTACAAAAAGGAAACAAGAGAGTATACATTTGCGGTCGATGATCCGGGCAGGACTCAAGCCGGCCCAAAATAATTCGGTCTCTGAAAGGTCAGGATTAATTAGGATGAAGGCCGTGGAGAGTGTGTTCATGGCCTCTTCAACCTCAGTCGAAGCCGCATGTCGCAGCTTATCTCCAACTGCTTGCTTCGTGTGCCACACGTCAGTAATCCCCAGAGTCTCCGGCGACACAAAAAAGAATTTGGATTTCCAGTCTTGAATGGATGATGGAATCCCACGAACAATCAAGGAGAGGTTGGTTCTCTTGCTAAAGCAGAACCAGTTGGGACGCTGGCCGCTGATCTTCAAGCAACAGAAGCGGCGAAACAAATCGACGCTGGGAACCACCGCTGCGTAGCGATATAAGGCCTGGAAACCCACCATTATCCGAATGGAGTTCGGTGTGAGTTGCCCTAGTCCAACGTGATAGTGAAGAAGTAGGTTTAGAATGAAAGATGAGAGGGGGAATCAAAGCCCGGCGACTAATTGGTCTACATAAATGCCAATAAACCCTTGGGGGGCGAACAAGATTCTGTCTGAGGAACCTGGAGCCCGAAGAGAGAGGAAAAGAGGGATAAGGAAGTTAGTGAGGAGATGAGGAAGGTCGCTATTCTTCACTGATGATGAGATTCGTGCTGCATCGCCGTCTTCGACGGGAAAACCTTTCTTCTTTTTTGTTAAAGGAAGATGGTCGTCGTCGGATTGACAGTCTTCGTTTTCCGGTGTGCTAGTTAAGGGAAAAGGTTTATCAACCAATGGTAAAAGAAGTGTTTGCTGGACATGCTTAGGTGGTTTTTTACCTGTTTTGGAGGTTCCGGGAGCTTGGGATGATGAAGCCAGTGAAGCAAGAAATGATGACCGGAAATGATAGTACGGCGGCAAAAGGGAAGGATTTCTAGAATGAATTTTTAGAAAAGATAAGCTGGAAATGGAGGCGAAAAGACAAGTAGTTACCCAAAGGAGCCGGATTTAAATTTGAATTAATGATGATGTTGGAAACGAGACGGCTGGCGTTTCGAGTTTCGAAAATGTTATGATTACAGCTGTCAGAAGGGCGTTGCTAACGTTGCTTCTAATTTGAACTTGGTCACGTGAGTTTCTGAAAGTCGCACGTCAGTATTGATGTACGACTTGGGGGACTGGTTGATAGATCCTAAATCATGATAAGGATAAGCGATCTGAGACGATTAGCTTTGAGTTGGGTGATGCATGAGGCGTTATCCTGAAAGATAATCATGATAGGTATGATGAAAGACTCCTAACACAAGACTAACATCCTTAAGATAAGGATAAGAGTTATCAGTTCTGGAGTATCATCTGAATACAGGTACACTTATAAATACCACACTACTACCCCTTGAGGGGTAGAGAATAAAAAATATATTCATTACACTTTTGAATATCGAGCATCTAACTTAAGCATCGAAGTCTTCCCGGGATAGATCCCGTGGAAGATCTGACGCCGTGTTCTTGTTCCAGGTGATCAGCTCCGTACGTCGCACATCATTGGACAACTTGGTGGTTCCTTGTTTGATCAAGATCCAATCAGTTCTTCTAGCTTCATGTGTGAGATATCTTTTGCTTCTTCAATAGCCCGTAACTTTATAGGCAAACCGTTGGGGCAGAGATTGTAGAGTGTTTCTAACAAGCTTTTCTTCAAGAAAACTTTCACCAAGTGCAAACGCCTCATTAGCAATGTCACAAAGTTTTGCATTAAATTCAGCAATACTCTCATCTTCATGCATCCTTAAATTTTCAAACCGTGTAGTAAGAATGTGCATCTTTGATAACTTCACAGCTGACGTTCCTTCATAGGTAGTTTGGAGAATTTCCCATGCCTTCTTAGCTGTCACACATGTAGAAATAAGCCTGAACTGAGCAGGATCAACACCATTAAATATCGCATTAAGGGTCTTTGAATTACTATTTGCCAATGCATCTTCAGTTGTAGACCAGCTTTCTTCTGGCTTGGGAGATTTGACACCAGTTGCGTCAGTAGTTATTGGAGGGTCCCATCCAGTTAGGATTTATTTCCAAGCCTTCTCATCAACGGCGTTGATGAATGCTCTCATTCTGGCCTTCCAATAAGCATAATTGCTACCGTCTAATAATGGTGGACGCATTGTTGAACCTCCTTCCTTCATAGAGTCCATCGCACAAAAATCAAGATCAAGTCCTGCGGATCCCGCCTAAGAAACAAAGACGACCCTCTCTGATACCAATTGAAAGATCAAGGTTAGATACGTGGTGTCCTAGTGAGGTGGAACACTAGATGTGACACCGTTAATAAAAACAGTAATGGACAATCTTAAAAATGCGGAAAGTAAAGAGACAGGAGGTTGTTAACGCAGTTCGGCAATTTGCCTACATCTACGGGGCCACGCCTAGAAAAACAATCCACTAAATTCACAAGTTACAAGACACTCGGTCTGATACAAAGTAAGACACCATCTTATCTTTGATACCGCCTCTTCCTAACTTCTCGTGTGAACAAGATTGTGCGAACTCCCCTCGACTTGTGTTGATTCCTCCCGAAATCTGTGGTTAATGCAAGATCCCCTTGCCCACAATGAAGACAAGATCCCCTTGTCAATGGCGACTCCTCCCGGAATCCGTGGTTAATGCAAGATCCCCTTGCCTACGTTTGAACTCTCCCGAGCTCCTCAATAACCTCCTCCCGAGGCTGGATTATAATAAAGAAAACAAGGATTGCATCTTCAATATTGTTGCATTAAGATACTTCAGCCAACACACTTTAATCAAAGATCTCCACCAAAGAAGTGTGTTCACAGTATTAGAAAGACCGAAATAATAAACAACTCTCCACACAAAAAACAGTGCGGTAGGAACGATCCTCATAGAAAGATAGAAACAATGTGCCTTCAATACTTATCTGTTCCAAAGATAATCCTCCAATGATAATTACCAAAAATACCAAGATAAGTCCCATAATTATCAAGATAGCATCAATCTCCAAATCAATCTTCCTTGCATAGATTGATTTAATTGATTCCTGCCAATTATGATCGTTCCTTATTTGTCAAAAAACCTTATGCCAATTTAATGAATGCCATGTGCATTTACAAAGTTACTTTTCAATTATATCAAATTTTTATATATTGTATTTATTTTTTTCAAATTTAATGTTAAGAAATTCGAACCGTTAAAAATCGTGAACAAACCGAAACCGGAACAGTGACGAAACCGGAACGGAATAGTGAACCGGCGGTTCACGAACCGTAACCGTAACCGTGAGGCTAAGGGTCGGTTTAGGTTCTACCATTCGTGGAACCGTGAACCAGCGGTTCCCGAATCGTAACTGGCGGTTCGTGAACCGTGGTCATGACTAGTCCTTCTAATCCGTGAAGTTGTTGCCTCGTCATTGTTGTCCATGGCTGCTGTTGTCTGCGCTTGATGTTGAAATTCCTGGATGAATAAATTTGAAGGTGAACGAAGCCTTTTGGAGCGACGAAAAGGAACTTCGGCCGGCTGAATATTTTTAGGACACAAGTTGTGTTCTGAAATTTCATCTGACAGTGGTGACTGAAATTTTGATTTTTGATGGCATGAAGACCCATCTGGAGAATCAAATTCAGAATTCTGATTTTTCCATTTTGGTTTTGATTCCTTCAATTGAATTGCTGCCACCTTTGCGGAACTTCATTGTGATGAAACCCACTTTGTTACGGATTTTCTAAATCGCCATTTTGTGGGTTTTGACAATGGTGGTGGCTGAATTGAAAGTTGATAAACCACAATATCCCAAATTTCTTCAACAATTTCTGTAGTGGCTAAAGAACCTTCAGTGTTTTTCTCAGAGTTGGCTTCTCAAAAAAAAATTTCTTCCATTGATAGTGGTGTGTGAAAAATTGTGCCTTCATTGACTTGATTACTCTTCGGTGAGGAAGGTGATGATGGAATCATTGATTGAAGAACAATAGACTTCGGAATTGTGCTATCATCTTCATCATATTCCTCTCTTGGACTTGAAGGTGGAGATGGTATTGGTGATGGTGTATAATCAACCAAGGCTTTTAAATGCTTCCTTGCATAATGCTGAATTCGGACCATGGTTGTTTATGGAAAGACAATTTTGAATTTTGATAAAGGATTTTGTGAGTAAAGTTCACAGAAGTTTTGTGAGTAAAGGATTTTGTGAGTAAAGAAGAAATTTCATTGAAGTCTGCTATATGAAGAGTATGCAAGAAAAGAAATTTTGTGAGTAAAGTGTTTAGGTTTTTATGTCAAGCCAAATAAAAGAGAGTTTAACTAAAATAAAAATCTAACTAAAAAGGCTAACAAAATAATCTAACTAAAATAGGATCTGAGCAAAAGATTTGAACTTGATCCAAAAAGATTTTTATAGTGGGTCCTCCTTATTTTTGTATTCTAGTGCACAAGAAACAGTTGCAGTAACAAAAAATTCGTTTAGATTTTTCCCTCTTTTTTTAACCAAAGAAAAATTCTGTATTTTAAAATTTAAACACTTTTTTTTAAACATTTTATTCACATTCTTTATTCTTGCCACTTCGCCCTTTATTGAAAACCGCGAGACAAAAATTAGAAAAAATAAATTCATAAGAAAGAAAAAATTATTGGTAGAAAATAAAAAAAATAAAAATAAAAATTATTGGGTTGCCTCCCAATTAGCACCTTTATTTAAAGTCTTTGGCTAGACAAAAAAAATGAGTAGCTATTAAAAATATTTTGGCAATGCCAAATTGAGCTCTTCCACTATACTAACCTGAACATTTTCATAAAAAAGTTTTAATCTCTGTCCATTACTTTAAAAATCTTTCATGATTCCAAGCCTTTAATTTCTACAGTTCCGTTAGGGTAAACAGATACTATCTCAAAGGGTCCAATCCGTTTAGATTTTAATTTACCTCTAATCAATCTTAATTTAGACTGAAAAAGTAGTACTTGATGCCCTATTTGAAACTGTTTCTTTTTTATCACTCTATCATGCAATATTTTAGTTTTTTCTTTATACCACAAAGCATTATCATAAGATTCTAGTCTCAATTCTTCTAACTCTTAAATTTGTAATTTTCTCTCTCTTATTAGAACTATAGGTTGAACCACTCCTAGCAAAAGATTAATTTTATTTGGTTGAACCTTGAACAACATGACTCCAGTTTCATAATACTAGAAGAAAGGAATTGAGAAAATACAGTACCCCCTTATAATAAGTGGTGGCCTTTAGTCAAGAAGTTTTGACTCAGTATTCTCCGACTCCCCCCTTTTTGTAGGGCTGCCCCTTTATCTCCTAAAAACTTGTAGGTTGGTTGAGTTGCAAGCAACATTTCTAGGGCTGCTCACAGCCTTTTGGGTCTGAGTTCTTAGGTACGCTTGTGCGCCCACGGTCCCCTTGGTCTATGACTCGTGTCTCTGGCCTACTTGTTGTAGCATCAGTAACCTCTTGATCAAATCTAGGGGTTGCTTGTTCTGTTCCCCAAATTTTTGGGTTGGCGGGGTTTAAGTCGGCTACTCACATTTTGGGGTTGCAGCTCCTATAGGCAATACCATGTTTGCTTTTAGTAACTCTAGATCGGCATCTCCTTGGGCACCTTCTTGTGTCTCAAGTCACTGTCTAGGGCTTAAGAAGTTGGCTCTTTCAGCCCTCTTCTAGCTGTTTTAGGCTCAGGAGGTCAACTTGCTCAACCCCCCTAATTGGCTGCTTGGGATGTGCAATCCATTTGTCAGGCTTCTTTGTCCAAGTGTGACCTTCATCCCTTAAATCTTGGGGCGGGTTCCTGAGATTTTTAAGGGCAACAGGGGTCATCCCCTAACTCCTAGAACGGGTCCCCAGAATTTTCAAAGGCAATAGAGATCATCCCCTAGCTCCTATGGTGGGTCCCCAAAATTTTCAAGGGTAGTAGGGTCATCCCCTTCTTTGAAAAGAATCATGGTTCATGCTCCTACTCTTTTCTCTTTACTTTCAACCACCAAATTGCTTTGCAACCTACCCCATTTTGTTGGAGATTTTTTGCGAATAGTGGCATTATCTCTTTCCATTGTCTTCCTGGACAGTGAGAGGAGTGAGAAAAGATGTTCTTAGTGGGTCTTGGTGTATGACATTTTTCTCTATTTACTTTCACCAAATCCTTATGGACCTTCCTCTAATCCTTTTGATCTTTACCAAATCTCCATGAATCTTCCTCTAATCATTTAGATCTTCACCAAATCTCCACGGATCTTTCTTCTTTAGATCTTCACCAAAACTCCATGGATTTTTACCGAAACTTTTGGATCTAACCATCAAGTATCTTGGATCTAGCCACCAAATCTTTTTTATCTATCCACCATATAGCTATTTGTTTTAGAGGTTTGAGGGAAAAAAAGTGATAAGCATCATATATTTGCTTCTCTTTCCCACAGACGTGCCAATGTTGAAGCGTGGGTTTTTGGGGCTTCACACGTGGCTACATGGTGGTGTCGTTGAGCATTCCTTGGCGGCGAAAATGGCAGATTCTAGTGAGCTCCTTGTCGAACCTACACAAAAGAACTCACGGGGTGGTCCCCGGGGAGTCTCCTCTGATGATTAAGTTAGTACTTCATTCATATGTATTTAACATAGTATTTAAATGGGGAAATAGAGAGAAAGAAAGGGTAGAGATCACCATTGATGGGGTAATGAATGAGTGAAGTGAAGATTGGAAGAGAGAAAAAGAAGAGAGTTGGTGGCCATTTTTTTTTATGTTGTTGTAGAGAATGAATTGTTGCCCTAATCCCTTTTTTCATGCCTTTTATTTCTCCAAAATGGTCAACCCACAAGACCAAACAAGTGGTCCTTGGGGTGCCATGTCATCATTAAGAGGGCTCATTTTTCTGGGCGTCATCAGTCTTTAATGGAAAAACGATCTACCGATAAAAGGTGACGACTGATGAATAAATCATTGTATTGAAGGGTTTTGTCGGAATAATAAATCTATTTTCAACTTTTACCCTGTCGTTAAATTTTAGGAAACCAATAGTTTGTGATTACTTAATTTCCTTTTTTTAGTTTAATGTTGAAGTTCTTCAAAATCAATTATTTGTGATTGTTGATTGTTGATGAGATAATATTTCCTGTATGGTTGATAATGAAATGCATCATTTTCAATTTCACAATTATATGCTCTCAAAGTCTTATATTTTGTTAATGCACACGTGGAGTTGGCATTTATTTTAATTGACATTGATTTTTTGGCAAGATAAGGAAAGATCTTATTGGAAGCATAAATAAAATTAAATCAATCTATACAAGGAAGATTGATTTGGAGATTAATGCTATCTTGGTATTTTTGGGCTTATCTTGGTATTCTTGGAAGCTATCATTAAAGATCTATCTTTGGAAAAGATAATCATTGAAGGCACATGGTTTTCCATCTTTCCATTTGAATTATTTGGAAATAATCTTGGAGATAAACATGGGAAGGAATTAGCGTGCTTATAAGGATCCTTCCAACCACACGTAATTTTGTGTGGAGAGTTGATTATTCTTTTCGGTCTTTCTAAGACTGTGAACACACTTCTTTGGTGGAGATCTTTGATTAAAGTGTGTTGACTGAAGCATCTTATTTCATTATTATTGAAGATGCAATCCTTGTGTTTGTTGATATAATCACAACCTCGGGAGGAGGTTGTTAAGGAGCTCGGGAGAGTTCAAACGTGGGCAAGGGGATCTTGCATTAACCACGGATTCTGGGAGGAGTCGCAATTGACAAGGGGATCTTGTCTTCATTGTGGGCAAGGGGATCTTGCATTAACCACAAATTCCGGGAGGAATCAACACAAGTCGAGGGGAGCTCGCACAATCACGTTCATAGTGAAGTTAGGAAGAGACGATAACAAAGATAAGATGGTGTCTTACTTTGTGTCAGACCGAGTGTCTTGTAACTTGTGAACTTAGTGAATTGTTTTTCCTGGGCGTTGTCCCACAGACGTAAGCAATTGCCGAACTGTGTTACTAACCTCCTATCTCTTTACTTTTCGCATTTTAATATTGTCCATTACTGTTTTTATTAACGGTGTCACATCTAGTGTTCCACCACACTAGGACATTACGCATCTAACCTTGATCTTTCAATTGGTATCAGAGCGGGTCGTCTTTGTTTCTTAGGCGGGATCCGTAGGAATTGATCTTGATTTTTGTGCGATGGACTCTATGAAGGAAGGAGGTTCAACAACGCGTCCACCTTTATTGGACGGGAGCAATTATGCTTATTGGAAGGCAAGAATGAGAGCCTTTATCAAAGCTATCGATGAGAAAGCTTGGAAATCGATTTTGACGGGATGGAATCCCCTAGTGATTACCACAGATGGTGTTGAGTCTCTCAAGCTAGAAGAAAATTGGTCTACTACTGAAGATGCCTTAGCAAATAGTAATTCAAAGGCTCTTAATGCTATTTTCAACGGTGTTGATCCTGCTCAGTTTAGACTTATTTTTACGTGTGTGTCAGCCAATAAGGCATGGGACATTCTTCAAACTACGTATGAAGGAACGACAGCTGTGAAGTTATCAAAGATACAGATGATAACTACAAGATTTGAGAGATTAAGGATGTTTGAAGACGAGAGTATTGCTGAATTCAATGCCAAACTCTGTGACATTGCCAATGAGGCGTTTGCTCTTGGTGAGAGTTTTTCTGAAGAAAAACTTATGAGGAAAACTCTACGATCTTTGCCTCAACATTTTGCTTATAAAGTTACGGCCATTGAAGAGGCAAAAGATGTCTGAAAAATGAAGCTAGAAGAACTTATTGGATCTCTTAGAACGTTCGAGATGAATCTGGGAGTAGATTTGGAAGAAAAGAAAGTTAAAGGGATAGCCTTAAAAGCAGAGATGCAGAAGTCAATTGACGGCGATGAAGATGACATTGAGGACTCTCTTGCATTATTATCGAAGAATCTTAGCAGAGTCATGAAAAGATTTGGCAGAAATAATAGAGGTGTCAAGCCTGGTGTCAGCAACTCTAAGAATGAATTGGCAAGCAATACAAAGTCCAGGGAAGAAAATCACTTATCTGATCAGGCATTCAAGAACAGGAGAATTAAGTGTAGAGAATGTGATGGTTTTGGGCATGTGCAGGCAGACTGTGCAAATACATTGTGAAAGAAGAGAAATTCTCTCAACACAACATGGAGTGAAGATGATTCAGATAAAGAAGATGATCTTCGGAACAATCATGTGGCTCTTACTATCAAGATTGAATAATCAGATAATGGTGGGGGATCAAGAATGTTACACGAGGTGTCACTAAAACTGTGTCTGTTTATAGTGATGAAGATGAAGACGATGTCACTGAAGAAGATATCCTTGTAAAATATAAGAATCTTCATGATAAATGGACAGAACTTATCAAAGTTAATCAGCATCTTCATACTTAAATTAAGTGTCTACAAAGTGAAAAGCTCAATCTTCAGAACGCTGCTGCTGATCTAGAAGCCAAACTGGAAGTAAGTCAAGAAGAAGTGAAGAATCTGACCAATGATCTAAATCACTTAAAGAAAGGCGTCAAGATGTTAAATTCTGGTTCTTCCAAACTGGATGAAATTCTAAAGACTGGGCAATCCAGTGGTGATCACTCTAGACTGGGGTATAAGGGAGAAAGCTCAGTGTCACATTTAATGTCACAATCAGAGTCACAATCTGTGTCACAATCAGTGTCACTACCAGTGGATACTCCCAAAGTGAAGCAAGTTGCTGTGAATACTGCAAAGAACGCAAGAAGGACTAATCGTCATTATTCTTATCATGCTTCTAAAAGAAGAGGTAACAGATTTATTTCTATTTGCCATTATTGCAATCGTCGCGGTCATATTCGTCCTAGATGTTTCTTTTATCTTGTTGATTTGAGACAAGGTACTGCTAGAAAGTCTTCTTTTCGCAGGGATTCACAACAGAATCAGGTAGTGAAGTACAATTTAAGGTGCAACTTCATATATACCTCACTAAAGGCTATCACAACTGATGAGTGGTACTTTGACAGTGCGTGTTCCAGATATATGACTGGTGATGAGAAGTTTTTGAAGAACATTGTGTCCGAAAATATGGGAAAAGTAACATTTGGAAATGGTGTCACGGCTCGTGTCATTGGAAAAGGTACTCTAGATGTGTCATGGCTACCAAAACTAGAGAATATTCTTCTGGTAAATGGACTGAAGGCAAATCTGATCCGCATTAGTCATTTGTGTGATCAAGATCTGAATGTGAACTTCACTAAGGGAAAGTGTAAGGTAGTTGATCATAACAACATGTGCATCATGGAAGGAGTAATATCTTCGGACAATTGTTACCTCATCTCTGCCTCATCTACGTGTCTTCAATCAAACATAGAAGATTCTATCCTATGGCATCAAAAATTGGGTCATGTGAATATAAGGATGCTGCAGAAACTTGTCTCTAAGGAAGCTGTCCGTGGGATTCCAATGCTGAAGTTCGATGAAGAAAGAGTGTGTGGACCATGTCAGATTGGGAAACAAACAAGGGTGTCACACCCAAAGTCTCAGACACTAGGGACAAATCGTGTGCTAGAGCTGCTTTATATGGATTTGATGGGTCCTATGCCTGTAAAGAGTATTGGAGAAAAACGTTATGCATATGTGACAGTTGATGATTTCTCTCGATATACATGGGTGGAATTTCTTCGAGAAAAATCCGACACATTTGATGCTTTCAAGGCATTGTGTATACGTCTTCAGCATGAAAAGGGCTGTGCTATTATGAAGATTGTACGGATTCGTAGTGATTATGGAAGAGAGTTTGAGAACTCAAATTTCTCGAATTTCTATAATCAGCATGGAATAGCTCATGAATTCTCTGCACCTAAAACTCCTCAGCAAAACGGAGTCGTGGAAAGAAAGAATCGGACTCTAGCAGAGATGTCACGTGTAATGTTACACGAAAAGAATATTCCACAGAAATTCTGGGCTGAAGCTATGAACACAGCATGTTACATTATAAATCGAGTATATCTTCGTGGAGGAACTGAAAAATATGGAAAGGTAGAACTCCAACTGTTAACTATTTTCATCCTTTTGGTAGTACTTGTTATGTGTTGAATGACAGGGAATATAAAGGGAAGCTTGATCGCAAGAGTGATGAAGCTATTTTTCTTGGATATGCTGTCAATAGTCGAGCTTATCGAGTCTACAAAAAAGGACTCCGAACTGTCATCGGAATTCTGATGAACATTGTTCAAGGCGACGACTCTCTGGAGGTAACTACTATTTCTCATGAAGATGAATTCACAGAACCTTTACATGAAAGAAAGTATCCAGTGTATCCCAGGGCAGTGTTCTCACCCAGTCCGTCACCAAGTGGTGTCACTGAATCAGTAATACCCGAGGATAGATTAATGTGGAAGATGTCATTCCACATCCGCAGGCAGCCATCATCTTGTGTTCAGAAGAATCATCCTACGGCTGAAGTTATTGGAAATCTGAACGATGGTGTTCGGACAAGAGAAAAGCCAAGAGTAAATTAATCGAGATATATTCAAATGGGGCATGCCTATACATCATCCATTGAGCCCAAAACTGTGAAAGAGGCCTTACTAGATGAGTATTAGATTGGTGCTATGCAAGAAGAACTTGGTCAATTCAGTCGCGCAATCAAGTTTGGGATCTAGTTCCGTGCCCCCTAATATGAATGTCATTGGCACGAAATGGATATACAAGAACAAGAGTGATGAGCATGGAAATATCACTCGTAACAAGGCTCGATTAGTTGCACAGGTGTATACACAAATTGAAGGAGTTGACTTTGATGAGACATTTGCTCCGGTTGCTCGCCTTGAGTCTATTCGGTTATTGCTAGCCATTGCATGTGTGTTGCAATTCAAATTGTATCAAATGGATGTGAAAAGTGCTTTCCTCAATGGTCTTCTTAATGAGGAGGTATATGTTGCTCGACCAAAGGGTTTTGAATACCCTCATAATCCTGAATATATCTACAGGTTGAAGAAGGCGTTATATGGGCTCAAACAAGCTCCTTGGGCTTGGTATGAAAGACTCACGGAGTATTTATTGTCCAAGGGATATGAGCGAGGGGGAGTAGATAAAACCTTTTCATTCGCCGTGTTAAAGGTCAGTTCTTACTTGCACAAATATATGTTGATGACATAGTGTTTAGCTCAGTGTCACAGTTGATGGTAGATGAATTTGTTGCTCAAATGACTGAGGAATTCGAGATGAGCATGGTTGGAGAGCTTACTTATTTTCTTGGACTCCAAATTCAGCAACGAAAAGATGGAATCTTCATTTCTCAAAGCAAGTATGCCAAGAATTTGTTGAAGAAGTTTGAATTGGAGAATGCTCGTCCAAGGCGCACACCTATGGGCACTCATGAGAAGATATCTAAAGATGAGAAGGGAACTCCTATTGATGCAAGTCTATACAGGAGTATGATTGGTAGTCTTTTGTACCTAACAGCTAGTCGTCTAGATATCTGCTACAGTGTTGGTTCATGTGCTCGATTTCAGGCAAATCCACGCGAGTCAAACCTGGTGTCGGTAAAGAGAATTCTCAAATATGTTAGTGGGACAACTGACTATGGGATCTGGTATTCCTTTCATACAAACATCAATCTAGTTGGTTATTGCAACGCAGACTGGGCTGGAAGTTCAGATGATCGAAAAAGCACTTCTGGAGGATGTTTCTATTTGGGAAACAATTTGGTGTTATGGTTCAGCAAGAAGCAAAACTCAATTTCTCTGTCTACTGCCGAGGCAGAATATATAGCAGCTGGTAGTTGCTGTACTTAGCTTCTTTGGATGAAGCAAATGTTGAAAGATTATGGTGTCACGCAGGATGTCATGACACTCTACTGTGACAATATGAGTGCTATCAATATTTCTAAGAATCCTGTTCAGCATTCTCGGACAAAGCATATTGATATTCGACATCATTTTATTAGATCCCTTGTGAAAGATAAAATTATTGCTTTGGAACATATGGTGATAGAAAAACAGATTGCTAATATTTTCACCAAAGCTTTGGATGGAGCAAGGTTTGAAGAACTAAGGTCTGCCCTAGCCTTTGTGTCATGTGAAGAGGTTCTTCAAGTGTTGTAAGTTTTATTTTTTATTTTTTTTTGTATTTACAACAATTAAAAAAAATATGAAAAACACAAAAGTATGGTAGAATAGCTGTTTTGTCTTTTCTGCTTTCCCGCCACATGCTTTTAGTCGAATTTGTAGTTGTAGATTTTGTGTTTTGTGGATTTTGATCGTCAGCACCGCAAGTGACACGTGGCTTTTTGGGATTCCTCGGCTGAATATATGGAATTGAAGAGTTGGTCTCAGTTACGTAAACTCTGACTACAATAATTTTGGCTCTTATTTCTTCTTTTGATATTCCAAGGGTTTCTGGTTTTCTAGACGTCTACTACCCAAAGTGTTGGACTATTCTCAGCCGTTCATCAGTGTGCACATAATCAAAGCCTCTAAGATTTTTCGTGAGTCAAGTGATCCAAAATTCTCAAGATGTCGCAATTAGGGTCTTCATCTCAGGCTAGAAAGGTTGTTGAAACTATGGATGATGATGAAGTTAATGTAATTGTCACCCCTGCATCTCCAAGTTTGTCAAGTGAAGATGGTAATACTTCTCACTCAAAGGAGAAGTCTTCAAGTTCTGAGGTTGACTTGTCGTCAGAAGCGGATATGGCCACTCACATTCAATCAGTAGATCCATCCGGTGTGAGAACTAGGTTTGGACAAGCAAGTGGTGGACAATTTAAGACAAGTGCTGTACCTCCTAAAGCACCTGATGTTTCTAAGGTTACTGTTGAGCCTCTAAGAAAGAGATTTCGAATTGTGGATGAAGATTCTTCAGATGATGCTTGGACTGGAGAAGAAGAAGATGTCAAGGGGGATGTCCTATCTGATGATGATGATCAGAGGCTTTCCGATTCAAATCCCGTTCAGTCCCCAAAGCCAAAACGACAGAAGAGTACTCCGGTTTCTGAATCTCAGCGAGTCACTCGCTTAAAGGCAATGTCAAAGGGAAAGTCACATGCTGCTGCAAGTAAGTCATCAGATCTCGCTGTTAATTTGGATGATTTTAAATCTGAATATAATGCTGGTTTATGGAGTAGAGTCTCTAGGAGGAATATTTGGAATGAAAGGAACATTCATGATGGTGATTTTAAAGATTGCCAAAAACTTGTGGACCAATTGGTTAGCCAAGGGCTAGGACGGACAATTAAGGGAATAAAACCCTATGTTAGAAGAGTGGTACAGGAATTTTACTGTAATTTGGACTCTACTATGAAAGATGTTGAACATCCCGACGGTGGTCATGTGTATGTGAGGGTTAAGCTATTTAAATTTTCTCCGGATGTGATTAATACCTATCTAGGTAGTCACTGGGCGAATGTGGAAGATTTCATTCCTGACTATAGCATAATAATCACTGATATCACCGGGGGTGTCAGACGGGTATGGCCGAGAGGAAAAGACTTCCCTATCTCTCAGTTGTCAGTTAAATATGCTATTCTGCACAAGATTGCAATGAGAAATTGACCACATCTCATGGAACTGGAGTTAATAAGTTCATGGCCACCTTGCTGTTTAAGATTGGAACTTTTGTTGAATTCGATGTTGGGCAATTCCTGTTTAACCAGATTGTGAAGCACGCTGATTGCAAAAATGAAAGGATAGCGTATCCTTTTCCATGTTTGATTTATGCTATTTTGTCTTCACAACGTGCCGTGATTAGAGCAAGGGAAATTCTGGAGACTGAGAAGGAAGAAATCAGGATCAGTTACAAGTTGCTGAAGGGAGACTATGTCAATGATATGGATGATGTCTCAGAGGGTGTCTCTGACACAGAAGAGCTTGGTAAAACTGTACTGCTGTCACGCACCATTAAGGTGTTGGAGGATGAGTTGAAAGCTTTGATGGCTCAGCAAACTGACATTGAAAAGAGAAGGAAGGAAGTCTCCTTGATACTTGATGACCTGGAAGCTTTAAAGGCCGTTAAGGATGTTGCAGCTGAAGCTACTGAAAGAAAGAAGAAGTTTGATGCACAGGCAACAACTGCAGCTGATGATATCCCTGGATCTTCAGATCTCCCACCTGATGTCACTCAGGATGTTACAGCAGGTATACTTCAAAATTTATCTCCTGTTTTTGCAGAGTCTGAAATGGAGCCAGAACATCCTATCATTGAAGAAAATGTTGATTCTGATTCTGCTGAGGAAGCTGTTGCAAAGGAAACTCCTGTTCCTTTTGCTGTTTCTGGTGAAGGCACTTCTGATATCACTCCTGGTGTCACGTCTGGTGTCACTGACAGTCCTGTCCCTTCCAGCGCCCAATCTGGTGGGTTTGGTGCTGGTAAAGTTTATAATGTTCCAGAAGCTGCTGCTGGTGTTCAATTTCTAGCAGACTCAGTTGACCTTGTGCCTTATGATGAGGAGGATTCTGATTGATATAGTTCTGATATTTGGTTATTTTACTCTGCTTAAGATAATATGTTATGTTTTATTGTTGTTTTTGTGCCCTTTTGTCTTTTTGTGGCAAAAAGGGGGAGTAATTTGGATTTTGTTTTGTAATCCCTAAAATAATGTATGCTGGGAATCTTGGTGTCTTTTGTTGTGTCATGCACAATGTCTTGTGCAGTGATGTTTCTTAAGGAACTTGGTGTCTTTTGCTGTGTCATGCACGATGTCTTGTGCAGAGATGTTTCTTTACCTAGTTCCTGCTAAGGGGGAGATTTCAGAGAACTTCCGATTCAGCATACAGGGGGAGTTTTGATTTTGCCAAAAAATGCCAAAGGGGGAGATTGTTAATGCACACGTGGAGTTGGAATTTATTTTAATTGGCATTGATTTTTTGGCAAGATAATGAAAGATCTTATTGGAAGCATAAATCAAATTAAATCAATCTATACAAGGAAGATTGATTTGGAGATTAATGCTATCTTGGTATTTTTGGGCTTATCTTGGTATTCTTAGAAGCTATCATTAAAGATCTATCTTTGGAAAAGATAAGCATTGAAGGCACATGGTTCTCCATCTTTCCATTTGAATTATTTGGAAATAATCTTGGAAATAAACATGGGAAGATTTGGAGATAAACATGGGAAGGAATTAGCGTGCCTATAAGGATCTTTCTAACCACACGTAATTTTGTATGGAGAGTTGATTATTCTTTTCAGTCTTTCTAAGACTGTGAACACACTTCTTTGGCGGAGATCTTTGATTAAAGTGAGTTGGCTGAAGCATCTTATTTCATTATTATTGAAGATACAATCCTTGTGTTTGTTGATATAATCACAGCCTCGGGAGGAGGTTGTTAAGGAACTCGGGAGAGTTCAAACGTGGGCAAAGGGATCTTGCATTAACCACGGATTCTGGGAGGAGTCACCATTGACAAGGGGATCTTGTCTTCATTGTGGACAAGGGGATCTTGCATTAACCACAGATTCCAAGAGGAATCAACACAAGTCGAGGCTCGCACAATCACGTTCACAGTGAAGTTAGGAAGATGCGGTAACAAAGATAAGATGGTGTCTTACTTTGTGTCAGACCGAATGTCTTGTAACTTGTGAACTTTGTGGATTGTTTTTCCTGGGCGTGGCCCCGCAGACGTAGGCAATTGCCGAACTGCGTTACCAACCTCCTGTCTCTTTATTTTTCTGCATTTTAATATTGTCCATTACTGTTTTTATTAACAGTGTCACATCTAGTGTTCCACCACACTAGGACACTACGCATCTAACCTTGATCTTTCATATTTGATAGTGACCTTGAACTAACGAGGATTTACATTTTTTTGTGATACTTTTGGTGCCTATGATGTAAAAATTGTTGATGCAAATTATTCCTACAAGATTTTTTGCCTCATTATCTCTTTTACAACTTTTTTATGTTAGAGTTAATTTCACTTGTCTATGACAATGAGATGCATGACATTTCAATTGAATAAAAAATTAAATAATTCTGAATTAGTTTTAAAAAAATTTGGAAGGCAAAAGTCCTGAATATAACTTAAAATTAGCTAATTAACTTAAATATGCATTTTAACTTTCATGTATTTGGGGATTTGATTTGTTGAGCACAACAAATCTTTCGTACTAAACCAACCAATATACCATTCATTTTTAATTGCTCTTTTTGCACTTCATTCACTCAATAGGGAGGTGTAGTAAGTAATGAGAGCTATCATTATATTTTCAATTACATAATCATGTTGTTGATGATATATGAGACTTGATTAATGTTCTCATCAAAATTGTGAAGTGTCTTATTATCTATAATTTTGAAATTTATTGTTGTTAGGTAAAATATCAATGAGTTTCTTGCCATATAGGTAAAATATCATTAATCATTCACCATTCATAGCACATCACTGACTTTTAAACTTTGCCACTTTTTTGGTTGAATAACACCTATTTTTGAAAAAAAGAAAATTGACCAATACTACTAATAGGTGCCCCTTTTAAAAGTTTCAAAAGCCCTTTACCTTTCCTCAGAGAAGAAAGCTAGAGTAGCTTTGTTCAAATTGAAGGAAATATTCGATAATTTGATGCAAACCCGTTTTTAATCATCAACTACTTTTAAGTAGCTAATTAACTAGAGAAGTGGACCAATATGCATGTGCACAGTTGATAAGGGCATTTCATCAAGACATCATAATGGACGTTGTTCCCATCTCTATGCTCGATAACGGCAATTCATCAAGACATCATAATGGACGTTGTTCCCATTTCCATGTTGTTGCGGAAGGAATACTACAGTGTAGTCAAAATGTACTAGGATCATCTTAATTAAGTAATATGATGTACTAAAAGATTAGAACATCATTATTAGTAAGATTAAGTTCATGTGCACTAACAACCTAAGATCTCTTTAGTTATATTCCACAACATGCCGAATGCATTGGTGCCTATAAATACAACAATACAAGCAGAAGAATGATCACAAAAATATTCAAAAATTTCTAAGTTCTACTAATCAAGCTTAAACTACAATGGCCAAGGGTTCATCAATATCCATCTTTCTTGTTGCTTTATTCACGATTTTCATTTGTTAGTCTCTATAGTCTCCATCATGTTCATTAGTTAATTCATTTAAACTTTTTAAAATGCTTCTTTCAAATAATCCAATACGTTTTTTATTATTGATTCTTTTTCTTTTATCTCAATATATATATACATCTACAGTTGCTGGCATCATGTAAATCTAGAGGAATTGTGTGTGCTATGTAGATCGAGTGTTGTTCAAGCATTTGCCGCAAACTTACTGATGGAATACCATATATCAAAGTCATGTATAAATGGGTATTCCTCAAACTTTAATGCAGTCCTGAGTGCAATCACAAGGTTGGAGAACACTCAATGTTCACAACCCAAATCCCTTTTAAATGATTTGTGATTGAGAGATTATTTGGAGAGGAAAGAGACTTCCTACTCTTTCTTTTTTTTATTCTGAGCTTCTAAATAGCTCTAGAAAATGTCCAAGTGGTGAACCCGATTCTCTCTTGGACTTATCCTTAATTTTTCTTTTTTTTTTAAATTAAGGTTTCAAACCGGGTTGGGTCAGCCCATCATGGGCGACCCACCCATTTTCCAACATTCTCCCCCTCACACAAGATGGGATAGAATTATTGCTATCCTTACACAAAATCACAATTTTCATACAGGAAAGTGGGTCGTGCAACCGCGAGCACACCTGCACTTGGGAGCTCAAACTATGTACCTGTTAGGGATAACATACCAGCTACTACCCTAAAGAAAATAGTGTTAATGATGTCTCGTTGTATCCGACTCATTTTGTTATACCAATCAAAGTACATCTAATCCCTCAAAAATATTATACTTGATATTCATAAAACCACCATGTATTCACAATTATGTCTCAACCCAAACAGGAAACATAATTGTCTGGATAGTAAATACATGTGGAGAGTATAAACAAAATAGTCTTTCTTTCACACTAATGACATTTGATAATGAACAATTTGCTTTCCCAGTAATGCCCAGAAGGTCGAATCATTCATGACCATAAGGAACACACCAAAGTAGCAAACATTTATTCATCACCTCGTGGCATCGTTGAAAGTCACATAGGGCACAAACATAAGACTCATACAAGTGGGGAAGGAGGGATTAAAACAAATATTCACTCATTTTTGTATTATAATCGTTTATAGCACATGTGGTATGAAGCACATGCTATGGTGGATTACTCTTTTCAAAAGAGCATATGTCTTTTGTACCACCATACGGATTCTAATTTAGTTGCAAATCCACATCTCGTGTCAAGCAATAATTTGAGATTTATGATAACTTGCATTTCAAAGTGCCTGATTAAGATCTCAAATCCGGCTTTTCCTCAAGCTAGCGTGATCGTGGGATATCATGTTCGGTCTCTGTAGGTAGACCTCATCTTGACTTTTTTCAAGGCAACACCTTTACATACATTATTTAGTATGTTTAGTCTCATCTCAGCTCACTATCGTAGCGCCTGAGATGGTTACTCGTATGAGAGAGTCAACCAAAGCTTGCCTATATACTTTATGCAAAATGTGTATCAATATTATAATTAAGTAAGATGTATAAAATAAACACCATATATGCATTGATATACAAACTACAACATTTGTATTTACATGGTGTATATACATCATTACTTAAAAAAAACAACATTTGTGCCATTCACATTCTACGCAATCCTAAATTCTTAACATGGAAAAAAAATAGCACAGCTCGCATAACAATGCTGAGCAACATGCAGGATGATTTGATGATTGAGTTTGAAGAATCCATGACTGCTCAGGAACTTTGGATTGCTTTGAAGAAAAAGTTTGGAGTGATTTCAACCACTAAGCTTAGACAACTTACAGTCAAATTTGACACTTATGTGAAAAAGCAACATCATTCGATGGGGCAACATTTGGGTCATATGGTCATGTGCGAGTGGGAGAATGTTGGAAAATGGGCGGGTCAGCACATCATAGGTGACCCACCCATTTTCCAACACTTACTCCTAACTTCTAAGTCGACGTTTAAGACATGCAGCAGAGCGAAAAATGAACTTGTAATTGCTACTTATTAAATATGTTGATTTCAATTTCGTCTGACAATAAAGTTTGCAAACATTGTTTGAAAACTTTGTTTGTGTTTTTAAGTGTCCATCATGTTCTAATATATTATTGTATTGTTGAAGATATATATAAACGTTAACTTGTTCTACAAGAGAATGGCAACTATTCACAACTTAATTAATTCGTTTTTAAATATATTTGTCATAAGTATCACAAATATACCCGAAACATATTTCAAAGATTTGTAGAAATATTTCAAGAAAAATAAATCTTGAAATTCCAAGGGAAAAAATGGAATTTTTCATAAAAAGCTTTTCCCTACAAAACTTTTATCTAGTAGTATATATAAATTCAAATTTGCGTGTCATATTGGTTTCAAAATAATAGCAACATCAAGACCTGCTTGAGTGAATTCGTTTGGTAACTAAATTTTGACATCCAAATTATAGTCTAAATTAGTTTTATTTCAATCAAATTTAAAAATCAGTTTTACCACGTGTAAAAAATTGCAAAGAATGTCAAATTATAGAAAAAAATGACATAATAAGAGTATTGAAATATAATCTAAAATTCTACTCTAAAAAAGAAAAATCTATCAAGAAACTCCATTTCAAATTCAGAAATCCAAACATCACTATTTGATGTCAAATAAAAAATCTTTTGCCATAGTAGTGCACAAAAATTGGAGCCACAAACAAAAACTTCTCAACCAACAAATTAATGAAAAAAAATGTATCATAGCAAATTTAGAATTTGAAATAATCCCATTAAGTGTTTGTTGATAAAGTTTGAGGAAATTAATAAAAAATCAGAGAAAATACATAACCAGGTAGCTAGTAATTTTTATGACAGGTGATTGAGAAACTTTAGCTATGAATGATAGTGTTTGTTAAGGAAACCATAATTTGTAGAGAAGAAGTTGATAGAATTATCATTTCATTTACTTCATTAATTCTCTCTTTTTTTAATTACAATAGAAGTGAAATGACCTAAGCAAAACTAATAATAAATGAACTAGTTTATCACATTATATATTTGTTTAAATCATAAGATTTAAACAAAACTTCAACTAATAGTATTATCTAATTTCTCTTTAATTCTACACTTTGCGTTTGAGATACTGAGATACTGATTGCATATTTTGGCCATATTGTATTGTCTCTGGTTATGCCTTGGTTCTTGGGGTGCCGAATTTATGATAAATCTCTCATTTCCATTCATTGTCTATTTTTCCCGATCTCTTGAATAAAATGAGTACTTACAAGTTTTTCTTTTTCTAGCCATCCTTGCAAATCATATTATCCAGTTATGTAAAAATCAACCAGCTAGATCAGTTAGAAGCCCTTTAATCTCTTATGCTAAAAGTTTTTTGAATTTGAAATTTGAAAGTAATGGAAAATTATATCCGGAAAGGGTACGATGAAAGTAGGAAATTGTTCATGTTGATGATTATTGTAGTTTTGCTAAGTTTTTGGTCAAATACGACTTTTTATCTATATTTAGTGATGTACAATTTACTCTAACTAATTATATTCAGTCTATCTACAGGTAGGTAGCAGACTATTTGTAAGTAGGAGATTTCAAGTACCAAAAAAAGAAGAAGGTTGTTACAATTTGACAACGGATATAAAATTTTGCTCATCTAATCATGCGAAACTAGAAAAATCATCATTTTATGGAGGGCATCACAAAATCATATTGTGTCGTTTTAGCAAAAATAGCTACATCTACGTGAAGGTATGAATATAGTGCAAAATGTTCAAAAATTCTCATACACTTGTCGGAGAGATAATAAACAAATATGGTAAGCCTACCCCAATTAGTGGGATAAAAGACTTATTAATTATATTTTGTGAGGTCTAATTAAGTACTTCTCCCCTCACAATTTCTTAATTTTTGGTTAAAAAAACATGTGTTATAACTCATAGAAAATGATGATTTTTCAAAAATTTTAATTTTCTTTTTCTTTTCACACCATTCATAAGATTGCTTGTTCTGAATTGAGATAGATGAAAAGAAGCACGAAAAAGAGCTCCAATAGACTATTTTTTTAGTCTTACTTGCCAAAAAATATGTATTATAACTTACGAAAATTAAAATTTTTCAAAAAGTATAAGTTTTCTTTTTCTTATATCATACACAAGATTACAAGATCCCAATTACAATGGGTGCAAAAAAGGCACAAAAAGAGCCAATGTTGGGTAAATTTTGAATCTTGTCGTGTTTTTACTAAAAAACATGTGGTACAACTCACAAAAAATGGCAATTTATAAAAAAAATATAATTTTCTTTTTACACTATTCACTAAATTGCACGTTCCTCATTGAGATGAATGCAAAAAATGACAGAAAAATAGATCCGTCAACTAGTTTTTGAATCTTGTCGTTTTTTACAAAAAAAGTGTGTTATAACTCAAGAAAAATGTTGGTTTTTTAAAAAGTTAAAAGTTTTTTTTTACACCATTCAAAAGATTGCACGTTGTCATGGACAAGTACAAAAAACAACACAAAAAGAGTTCTCATCGGCTAATTTTTGAATGTTGTTATATTTCTCCAAAAAAAACATAGGCACTTTGTCATGTACTTCCAAGTTTAAGATTCATGCTTTAAGTGTCTTTGTAATAGTTAGTTTTATCTAATGTATTAAATATTAGGGTAAAATACACTAAATTCCCTTATACTATTGCTTCGTTCCACAATCACCTCTTATAGTTTTAATAGAAATATTTTACTCCCTTAATTTTCTAATTTTAGAATATTTAGTGTAATATATTAATTATACTTAAATAATTAAATGAAATTGAATACATGACTTTATTATAAGATAATAAAATGACAAGATTAACTTCAAAATAAAGAATTATTTAATAAAAGTAATCAATGTCTAAAAATCTAAAATTCTTACAAAAGAATAAAAAGGAATTCTTTTATGCTTTTCTAAGGAAGAAATCATGAAAAATATTATAGGATATATCTTGAAAAATCTATTTCATTGCTGGTTAGTTTCACATCAATTTATTATATTTTATATTTTTTAAAGTTTAATTGGGTGTTTTAAATATTGAACAATTCTAATAGGAATACAATTAGTATTGTAGGTATTGAATAATTCTAATAAGGTTAAAATTATATTTACCTTGACTTCATTCATTTTTTTTTCATAAATTAATTGGTTGTCGTATGTATTAAGGAGTTTTGGTCTGATGAAAATTATCTTTTCATTGACTATATTTAACGTCATTATTGATTTTCTTTAACTTGAAAAGTTAAGGGAGTTAATTGTTGTAATTAAAACTATAGAGGATAAAGGTGGAACAGAGCAATAATATAGGGAGATTTAGTGTATTTTACCCTAAATATTATAACTAATTAATCACTTGAGAAATAGCAAAAACAAAATAGAAATTGATAATCATTCATTTTTTTTAAAACTAAATTATGTAATCTTTATCCTTATATCTTTACTAAATTCTTTTCTCTTATTCTATTTTGAAACGGCTTTGGTTCTCCCGTGCCACTGCACGAAAATATGAAGCGTTTTCTTTTTAATAGTTATCTAATTTTTAAAATTAAACTAAAACCCTAACCAAATGATAAATGAACCTTAAGGGATAAGTGATTGTACACGTGTCATCTTTTTATAAAGTGGCACATTGAGTGGTACACAAAAAGTGGCACAGGAGATCCATTGCATTTTAAAACTCCTTTCCAAAATCAAAATTCCAACCATCAAATCTTGATGGACAATATTCTCTCTCCCAAGTCCTAACATTCCAACAAACTCCAAAACAATCTGGAGACTCACATCCGCTTCTATCTCTACCACCTCTGACAAAATACCACCACCAACCGCTGGTGCTAAATAAGTAGAGGTAAGGGTAATAACTCTCATCTCCAAGAAGAGCATTGCCGCACCGGTTGTCCCCCCTCCCCACTGCCACTAGGCAAGCCGTAGAGAACTTGATCAGTCTCTTTCTTGGGAGAACAAAAAGAGCTTGGCCACATGGTTGAAAAATCTTGGCTTTAAAGCATTTGGGATCGATTTAAGAGTGTTCTAAGAGTGATTTGGAGGCTACAAACAATGGCAGAACTAAAAGGCGGGGGGGTACAGTCGGTGCGGCAACCCCCCTTTCTTCTTAGGAAGGAAAGTAATAGTATACCTCTTCTACTACTTCGTCCCCTATCAGCACTCAATCGTGGCCACGCGAAGGAAATTTCAGAACATTTTCACCTTTGCAGGCAACAGCAAGCAAAGAAGATAACTATGTTGTCAATTATTTTATTATTTTTTAGTTTTTAACTGTTACGTAAAACGATGTCATTTTATTTAACAGTAAAAAAAACTACTTAGTAACAAAACGATATCATTTTACTTACTGCAAAGTAAAAAAAAATCTTACAATCCTTTTAAATCTGATTCCTAAAATTCTGAAAAATTTCGTCCAACCTAATTCCTAAAATCTCTCTTCCTCCCTATCTTGCTCCCTATCTTCCTCCCTCGTTTCTTACCTCCATCTCATTTGAAGTTTAGATAGTCAACTTCTTTTTGGCTTCTTCCAGTCCTCCATTGATATTCAGTTGAAGTCCGTTATAGCTTAATCTGTTGCCGCTAGCACTGATCTTAATGTAAGTTTTTTATATTTTTTATGTTTATTTTCTATTATTTAAGTTTTTAGTAATAATTAATTTTTTTATATAAGTTTTTAATAATATCTTGATGTAAGTTTTGATGTTTTTATATTTTTTCCAATATTTAAGTTTTCAGTAATATTTAAAAAAAATTATATAAGTTTTTAGTAATATATTGATGTAAGTTTTTTATGTTTTTATATTTTTTTTCTAATATTTAAGTTTTTAGTATTATTTAAATTTTTTATGTAAGTTTTCAGTAATATCTTGATGTTAGTTTTTTATGTTTTATGTTTTTAGTAATATTTAATTTTTTTTGTATATGTTTTTATGAATTGTAATTGATTATTGTGATTAAATATTTATCAATAGGTTATTTGTGAATTGTGATTAATTAATTTTAAATTTATAAATTATAATTATTTAATTACGAAAAAATAAGAGACTTATTGGGGAGTTGATAAATATTCATAAAGAAGGTAAAATATTTTATCATTTTGTGGATTATGATTATTTATTGGTGTAATTATTTTAATATTGTTATAATTTTTTGATTTGATAATTTTGATGAATTGTGGTGAGTCATAGACAAATTTTTAAGATGAAATGTAGATTTTTCTGAAAGTTCTAATGAAGAAATAGTAGAGAAAAACATATTCATGTGGAATTCAACTGGGATGATGTTGTTAGTGATCCATAGTTTTGCAAATCAATTAAAGAGTTTGAAATTTTTATTAGACTCGTACGATGTAGACTCGTACTATGCAGACTCGTAAAACACAAATTGTATCCTCTTATTTGTATGTTCGATACTAGTAGATAAAGTGTGAACAAATAATTGTTTTATTGGTATGTGTATATATTTATATTTTGATTAGTATAATTATCAATTTGATACTTTAACTGTTACATATATTTAGGCCATCTCCAACCCACACTCTATTTTACAATACACTTTTACTCAATTTTACAGTAGCTACAGTAAATTTACTCCAACCATAACTTTATTTCTTACTCTAAAAGAATATTATATACATATTCCTTTATACTTTTTATTTTATATTCATTTTTATTACTTTTTATACTACTTTATTATTTAACAAAACAACCTCCAATCTTTCTTTTTTTTACATATTAATCCAAGACATTGGCTTTTAGGAAATAATAATATTACGAAAATAACAAAATAGATAACCTTCACCTTTTGGAAATGATGATTTTGGCAATTATTTCACTAACATTGGTGGATCCATAGCTGATTTATTACCAGATTATTAATTGAATATTGTACGTTGTTAGTTTAATGTTATGTATTTCTACATTTATTTGCAAGTTTATTTTAAATCTTATGTATTTCTATATAATTTGCAAGTTTATTTTACATGTTATGTAATTTTTGTATGTTAATATAAATTTGAGTGCTTTTAAATTTAATATTTGTAATTTATAATATTTTAAATTTAATTTATGTTTCTAATTTATGTTTAATAATACTTTTTATTTAACTAAGTACTATGATTATTAATTGTTAATAATGAACTAAAATATAAAAAACAAAATGATTTAAACATTAACTAAAAGTTTTTAAAAACAAAAGGACTAAAATGCAATTTCAAAAAATTAGTAAAAAAAAATAGCGCAGCTACAGTGCTATGCTACAGTGCTGTGCTGAAAAAATTCATCAAAATAGCGCAGGGTTGGACTTGCGCTATTTTTAGTTTTTTGTCTTATGCGGCCTCCAACGCTACTCTACAGTAGCGTTGGAGATGGTCTTAGTGTATGAGAATTTTTTTTTCTTTACACAATTGAGCCCCTCAAAATATGTTATAGTTCCGCCACTAAAGACCAAATGGACAATTTTTTGAGAGGACATATGAGAAATTTCTTGCACTTCCACCAAATCAGCTTTCATACAGTGTTATTAAACCAGGACCGGACCGGCCGGTTCAACCGGGAACCGGCCAAGTGTCCGGTCCGTGTTTTGCTCAAAAACTGCTTGTCAAAAAACCGGTCAAACCCGGTCAAAAACCGGGTTCAACCGGAAAAACCGAAAACCGGTTAAAACTCGGTTTTCGGTTTTCTTTTTTTTTCCTTCCTTTCCTGATTCCTTTCCTTCTTTCCTTCTTTCTTTCCTTCATTCCTTTCCTTCTTTCCTTTCCTGATTCCTTTCTTTCTTCCTTGTTTCTTTCTTTCTTTCTTTCTTTCCTTCTTTCCTTCTTTCTTTCCTTCTTTCTTTCCTTCCTTCATTCTTTCTTTTTTTCCATTTACACTTACACTTACACTTAAAGCTAATTAATAGTAGTAAATGTTTTTCTATCAATACATCCCAATTGTCATTAATGATTCAAATTTACCACATTTTAATATATTAAAATTTGAATACATTCAATTGTTATAAATACTTTAATTTACCATATTCAAAATTTTTAATTATCATTAATGATTCCAATTTACCATATTTTAAAACTTAAATACATTCAATCGTCATAAATACTTTAATTTACTATATTCAAGTTTTTTAATATCTTTCAATTATCATAAATGCTTTCAATTTACCATATTTTAAGATTTTTAATAAATTCTAATTGTCATATATAATTCTAATTCACCATATTACAAGATTTTGAATAAATATGGAAATTATGTGTTCATTAATATTTTCAATCAATCACATTCATACAATTTAAATAAATATTAATTTTAAATTTTATCATATCATATTTATTGTTTTTTATTTAATTATTATTTTATAGCACACAAAATTAAATTCAAAGTATGACATGTCATTAATTTTTTTAATTCACAAGTTTAAGTTTTGAAATAAATAAATTATGTATTGAGAACTACACTTTCTAACTTATTTTAATATGATCGATTTGATATTAATTAATTAATACTTTAATATATTTTGCATATTTTAATAAAATTTTATTAAATTATAAACAAAATAATTATTAGCATTATTAAACAATACGATCTATGAATTTTTTATTAATGAAAAACTAAGAACTTAATTGAATATTATTTTTTTTATAATTTGGTCATTTTATTTTGACATAAAATGTGAGATATGTTAATATTTAATTAATATATTTATATTAAATATATTTATGACGTCATCCGGTTCTTGACACCGGTTCGACCAGTCCGACCAATTGACCCCTAACCCAGTAGCTCTACCGGTTCGCACTCCGATCTGAGTTTTAAAACACTGCTTTCATATCATTGTTTCAATATCATATTCTTGTAACACTTGGACCACATATTCATGTTTGTTGCACTTCCAAAAAAAAGCACAGTAATGGGCCTTGTGAGGAGCTTGGCATGTGAAGAAGTTGAAGGCTTGCAATTGGTTTTTATGAAGAATATGTTTTTGGGTAATTTTGTAAGATGAAGAAGGTTTTTTTTTTTTTGGTACTTTTTCTTATATTTTATTAAGTTAAAAATAAACTTTTTCGATTCAAAGTGGTCATGTAAACTCGGTCATGCCTTCTATTTCTATCTATATATATATATTTTTGTAAAAACCAAAGTACAACGAGATAGATGATAGGTTTTAAGTTTCCAAACATCAAATGAGGTAACTTAAATTTCAACAAATCATATGGAGTTTTTTTTAAAAAAAATTTACCTTAGAAATTAACACAGCAATGTTAAAATAATTCAGTATTATTTCTATATGTAATGTATTTTTAATAATAAAAATTAATGGATTATCTATACTATACATATGACTATAAATTTCTTAAAAATTAGAAGTTAAAAAATAATTTTCTGCACCAATAATCTTCATAAATTAGTGACAATGAATTCAAATATTCATAGTGTGTAAAATATGTATAATATGTATAATATATATAATGCGTACAAATGTGTAAAAATATATAGTGTGAAAATATATGTAAATATATATAGTGCTTGGAAATGTTTGTAATATATATAAATATCTGTAGTGTATAAAAATATGTATAATATATCGAGATATGTCTCGTATGTATATACATATATATATATAGTGTGGGAAATCCGAAAATATGTGTATTAGTTGTAAATATACATATTGTGCGAAATTTTGTGACATATGGATAAAATTGTGTGTAATATCTATTCAAATGTATAGCATGTGTAAATATGCATAGTGTGTGAAAATGTTTAATTTTGTAAAAAAGCATAAAATTTGATAACCAAATTCTTAATTTTAAAATAACATAGATTTCTTTCCTTTTTTTTTGCGAAATAATTGATAACTACTGCATTACATAATCTATATGGCCCAGTAATATGATTTTATTTTTTTCTACTCACATTTAAAATAATGCAATTCCGTCATTCACAATAAGAATTCACACTAAATTGATTTTATATTTAACTCCACCTACTTTTTGAAAAAAAATACTTGTCATCATGGTACGATATACACATGAATATTTTCCGTTAAAAAATAAAATGAAATTTGGTATAATATTTTAATGTCAATGAAAAAATGCATCGTTTCGAATACGAGTGATAAAAAAAAGTTTTTCCAATGTATACCTAATACGAAGGATGGATGATTTTTGCAATTTTTTCTATGAAGAAACAAGATTTTTATTCTAAATATTTATAATTGTTAGTTTTAGAGGGTTCAATTTTTTTGTTTACTAGTTCATTAGCTGAAATCGGTTCGTGGTTAAATTGGTCAAACCAAAAAAAGTTCAATTCTATATAAACTGGCCGGTTCAGTTCACCTTATAAATAGAGTTCCCAAAATCCGGCCCCAACTTTCTCCAATTGAGACCAATTCTTTCTTCCTTTTCTTTTACATCACCGCGTTTGACATTTGTCAACAACAACAACGCCAATCGCCGGTGACCAGCAGCCGGTTTCAAGTTTCCGATTGCTCTCCGGCAATCTCAGGTATCAGTCTCTCTCCACTATAAACAAGCATTGATTGAATTGTGCAGAGAATCTACAGTTATTTGTCCTTTAAGTTTTCATCAATTTTTGAATTTGTTGCGGTTTCAGATGGAGTTGAGCTCGATTATATAGTTGAAGGAATAAAATGAAGCGTTTTGTGTATGTAAATGATGATGATTTATCGCAAGATATTTACTGTGACAACCGCATTTCTAATCGGAAGTATACAGTGTTGAATTTTCTGCCCAAAAATCTATGGGAACAGTTCAGGTAATGAGGTTTTGAATATATTTTATGGTACTTATGAATTTTTGGAAGTAATTTTTGATAAGTAATTGTAATTTGGATGTAGTTTTAGTGGTTTGGAAGAGTTATTTAATAATGGAAACTTTGACTGTGCCGTTTTTGTGTATTAAGTTGTATAGTCTCTTTAGTTTTGCCGGTGTTCATGATGATCATGTGTGAAATTCTTCACTAGCTGACTAGAATGAGGTTAAGTTTGGTAAGAAAATGGAGAAAAAACACTTTATAGGCTACACATTCAGCACTTGGATGAATAAGGGATGAAAAATTATTTTCTTTGTTTTGGAAGTTTGGATTTACCTGGGGAGAAGTGGAATAAAATGTTTTCTTGGCTTGGTAATATCGGAGATTACAGAAGTGGGAGCGCATTAGTCAAAACCCTTGATCTGCACATAGCATCCTACGTCTGTGTTGTTTTTCGTATGTTTAATATCTTCAGAATATGAAAATTTTAATGAATTCCATCTGTAAAAGAATTGATTCCTGTCTTTATTTGACTTGGTACCAATTGGGATCATTTTGCATTCCTTGAAAGTAAACTTTTAAAATAGTGTTATAAGAATGTAAGATGAGGAAAAAGAGAACTTCGAAACTTTCTTTTAGATGTGCTTTGATGTTTAAGGGGTTTATATCCCACTTCCTGTTGCTCAATGAATTTCTCATTTCAGCTTAATGGTGTTTGAGCATTACAGCTGTCATGCTTTATGAATCTTAAATTGGGTTTTGCATTTATGAGGCAGTATGGAATATTTATCTATATTTATCTCTTGAGACTTGTTGCATAATATTTTCTATATACTGCTGTAAGAGATTGGAAAATTGCCATCCTTCCTGAAATTAAATAGATTTAAAACATATAATTTTGTTTAAAATTTTAGTTTTCTCAATTTGAACTTACTGGCTTGATCTTAAATATCAGTGTAGTTGTAAAGAGCGTGGATTATGAGATTCTTTGACTATTATGTAAAAGCATGGGCAGTTATATAGGATATGACAATACTTGGAATTTAGATAAATCAGAATAAAATTCTAGTTCTGCAATAGGGATTTTGCTGAGGATTTTAAACTACTTTTTTCACATTCCTAACTCTTCTTTCTGCTTGATGAATATTTGTTGTCATTTACTTGTCTATGTTTGAACATGTCATTTACATGAAAAAGAAAGAAGAGGCTGGGGCGAGAAGGGGGTGGGAGACCAAAATTTTGGCTGCTCTGTGAAGTGGAATATTCTAGTGATAATGTGGAACTGATTGATATTGGAGATTTTCACCTTTATATTTCAAACACTCCAAAAAGTATGCTCTGGGATTATCTTTGTATTCGTTTCCTTAATTCATATCTTTTGAATGTCATTCTAAAGTTCTCAATCTCTTCATCTCTTTGTTGGTTATCTATCTATCTATCTATCAATCTATCTTTTGTTCAAGTCTCTCTGTCTCTCTTCTGGCTAACAACTTAATTTTGTCTGCTCCAGCCGGTTCATGAACCAGTACTTTTTGTTGATAGCTTGCCTTCAACTATGGTCACTAATTACTCCAGTTAATCCTGCAAGCACATGGGGTCCACTTATTTTCATATTTTCAGTTTCTGCAACAAAAGAGGCTTGGGATGATTACAATAGGTATCTCTCAGACAAAAAGGCAAACGAGAAAGAAGTGTGGGTTGTGAGGCACGGTGTTAAAAAACATGTATGTGATATTTTGCCAACATCTATCTTTTGGATTGTGCTTTCATTATTGCTAGTTCTATCTGTGTTTTGAAATGTAAACATGTCATTATTTGCTTAGCATATATTTATGTTTCTCATTTTGTTGATTTACAATTAGAATTATTTGAGATACAATTGATAGGTGTAATAGAATGTTACTTTATGACAGTCTTTCTTTAGTTAACAGTTGCCTGTGTGGTTAGTTCTCCTGTAAGAATGCCTTCTATTTTAGGCATTTCTCTGTAGCAGAGACATTTACAGGCTATGGAAGCACAGATCAAGAATATCTTATGTTGGAGTCTTATCAATAAATGGGGAGAGGGAAGTGCTTTTGCCTGATCTATAGCAAGTTTAAGACAAAACAACAGAAGTTAGTTAATTTGTAGTTTATGGTAAGCAAGTCATTAGATAGAAGCAGCATAGCGTAGAATGAATTTTGTGATACTATGCAGTCAAGGTAATTAGTCACTAGTTTCTCTGGGCTGCAACTATCTTAAACATCAACTTTTGCCTTAAAAGGTGATCTTATTTTGAAATTGGATGGAAAATGTTACTTGGACATGCGCAATAGAGATGCATCTTTAGGCCGGTGGAGGGAAATACTGTAAATCTCAGATTGGAGCCAAGTATAATTCTTCCTAGGGTGATGCAATGTAGTTTCTCTGTACATCATGACCTTTTAGATGCTAGATTGAGCAGATTGCCTTTGATTTGCAAATCATCACTCACGTTTCTTGTTAGTATTTGGAAACCTTACGTATAAGCTAAATGAGTCATGCAAGATTACTAGTTTCTACCTCTTAAGATAATTCTCCAAAGCATCCTCATTGCAACTATTTCAAAATAAGCACACAAGGAGTTGAAAAAACAGAAATCTAATTTCAGCATGAATGTAAGGAGGAAAGCTTGTTTTATATAGTACATTATGTGACTGATCCTTTATCCTTCTCATAGTTTACTTTGGTCATCGATGTTTGATGGGACGCTCTTGTATGCCTCGAATATGTTCATGTCATTTGTGGTCCAAGTGGGGATGGGCATAATATTTTCTTAAAGTTTTGATATGCCCAGATCTTCAAAAAATTTTGGTTAAGGGTTGGATTGCTGGATTTGTGTATGGATATCAGTAAGGGGGTCTTATAAAAGTATGGAATTTCTAGATTTATGCTAGTTTATTGGCCTTTTCAGTTTCTTTTGAAGTTCTTTTAGGAATCTAAGGCTGATTACTTTTTTGAGCTTGATGCCAAGTGGGTGAATAGGCGTGTTAGTAATGGCAAAAGGGTATTTTTCTGTTGTTGATCGATATTTACATAGCAATTTCTCAATAACTTTTTTATCTTATTGCATGCGATGTCTTGGTTTCTGCTTGTGATATTTTTCACCTCAGAAAGAATTGAGGTATATTTGACATTTTGGTATGTAGGATAGTGATGGAGATTATTTGGCCAGTTATTCTGTGTTTAGTGGACCTCCCAATATTTGGCTTTTGTGCTTTGGAAATTTGGTCTCTAGAAGCATCTCTTTAAGTTTGGAGTTATGGTATTGGTGATACCCCTTAGAGTTGGATTCGTTGCAATTTAAGCTCCATTTAGATGGGGTATTTTCTGGTTTTAGAAAGGAATATTTTTCTTTTGGGATTTGTTATAAGAAAGGAGTATTGTGGAGATGTTTGGATTAATGAGTTTGTTTTGGTGGGAATTTGTATGGATAATTTTTTATTAGTGAAATTTTAAAATTCATATTTGAATTAGTATGAAACTTTTAAATTCAAATTTGAAATTAATATTTTATTAGTTCATTTTGGTGGGAAATTATGTTAAGAGAATTATTTATTATTAAAAAGTTAAACTAAAGTTCAACAATTTATATTTTATTAATAAATAACTATAGAACATATGTGTAGATAGAAAACTATGGTGGAATATGATCCATATAGCCGACTCCACATAATGGGATAAATGTTTAGTTGTTGTATTAATGAATAAAAATTATAAAAACACTGTAGTTAAAATAATTACTGTAGCATTTTTTTGGTTTTGAAAATTGCTGTGGAAAAAATGGACAAAAGAAACAAGCAAAAATGTGTTTGTGAAAAAAACACCTAAATAAGGTGTAAACAAACAGAGCCTTAAGGGTCCAGAAGCTTAGGGTTGTAAATATGGATGACTGGATTCCTTGCACATGAAACGTGAATCATTGGAACTTTTATCTCAGTTACATTTTTGTCATGGAGTTGCTTTGGCTTTTATAGGTAGTAATGGTAATCCATTGGATTGTGAAGTCTTCTTTTTCTAATTTTTTCCTTGCTCGAATCAAACTATTTGTGGTAGTCTTATTTGAGCCTTTTATTTTTCCCTTGTTTACATTTTTGATCCCATTCTTACCCAGTTTATAAGATTTTTCTCTGTCAAGATATTTGATTTAAGCTGTACTTGGTAGTCATTGAAGGTTTTGCATTTTTGTTTATGTACTTCTTGAGGTATTATAAGTGATGAGATTGTTTTGAAAACTATATTTTCTCCATTTCTACTTGTCTGATTAACTTATTTGGTTGGTCTTTTCTCTCTTCATTTTGTCAAATTTTTATTATATTTTGCAATGAAACTCATGATACTAATTGTCTGATCTTGCACCAATCTTATTCATGGCAGATTCAAGCACAAAATATTCATGTGGGTAATATAGTCTGGCTTCGTGAGAATGATGAAGTGCCATGCGATCTTGTTTTAATTGGTACCTCTGATCCACAAGGTCTTTGCTATGTGGAGGTAAAATAATGCTGTTCTATCCATATAATGAAAATCATTATGTTAAAACTTGTAACTATTGGGATCTACGAACAGAAAAAATTCAGAGCTTGGTGAACTCAATTTAGCCTAAGCTGACAAATGTGGAAGTTAATTGTTCGCTAGAAAATATAAATCTTATTTCAATGTATTTGTCTAGCACTCGTAATTATGAGCTTTTATCTTACAAAGGCACTTTTTAATTTCAGGAAAATATCAAAAAGTATAATTATTTGGAGTTTAGATAAGATATCTAGTTATGTTAGGTAGTTTTAGGTCCTAAGTGACCCTAATCTTGTGGATCAGTGGAGTGGTTCTCAATAAAGATGGATTTGAATGGCGTCACATAATTTTAAACCGTTTGCGAAACCTATGGCATGCTAGGAGTGATTGCTGGATCAAAATTCTTCTCTTTCATACACTTTTCCAAGTGTGGGGATTTCTTCCAGTCTTCCTTTATCCCTCAAACTAAGAAAGCCAATGACCTCAAGATTGGTGTAAAGTTCGCCAGATCATGCACGGGCTCCAAAATAGTTATCTAATCCTGTCTGCTAACATTTTATTGTTCGAACTTTACACAGTCAATACCCATGATTCCCTTCTACTCTGCTACGGTCTTCAAATTTGCGGTACAAAACTGTGCAAGTGAATCAATCATTGCCTTGAAGCAATATGTCTCATTTGGTAGTTCCATGTTGGGTGGAAAATATATTAATATTTCTAGCACATTTACTAATGGGGACTGCATCCTTACGAGTCTAAAAGGATTTTTTTGTTTGTTTGTTTACAAATGGGGGGGAACCAGAGGAAGGGGGAAAGAAATTTGAACCTCCTCCCTCCCAACTTAGTGAGCTTCAACTACTCTATCAGTGGCCACTGGGCTGGCCGCAGTGGTTCATTGGCCACTGCCTGGTTTGTGACTAGATAAAATAGTTGGTACAATAAGAGTAGGGCAACAAGAATTCTTACCTCTTAGATTATTAAAAAACTAGTTTTAACATAGAATATACACATCCTATTTATTATACTCAGCACTATGATATGCTCAGGAATATCAACTGGTTGCAAATAGGGTGGTGGTTTGATAATCAGATATGCAGTTACAAAATGCAATATATGTACAAAATGTTTACAAGTACCACATAGCTATAGATATGATATATCAAAGTGCATATATTACATATACAAGCTATACATGGTGCCACAACATATATACTTGAGCAGTACATATGAAAGATATACATGCAGAGTACTCTAGTAAAATGTGTATTTGTACTGAACCAACCACGGTTGGGCGGGCTGGCTAGGGGGGTGGGGGGGAGATCTCTTCTCGAGCTCTAGGTTGGCTCTGCAGCCCCAAGTTGAATGTTCAAGACTTGGGGTCTGCATGTGGTGTAATGGGAGTGTGAATGGGGGTAAAAAACAAAGTGCATTTGTACTTCATAGAACACGTCGATACACATATTACAATACATGCTATCTTGCAATACATATGTGTGTATTGCATACTGCACAGACAACATGTATATGCATAACGTTCTATTTTGCAATACATGTGTGTATGCCATACAACACAAAGAAAAACATTTATATAGATAATGGCATACTATTTTGCAATACATTTGTGTATTGCTACAACACCAATAGAAACACGTATACATAATGTGTATTCATTGTGTTATTTATGCTTTATATGAGGAAAATCTGACATACATAATCAGGAGGGAGCATAGTTATTTGGTTTGGTTGGAGAGATGTGGTCAGCTTTTCGATTTATGGTTTTATTAACAATCAAATATTATGCATTCATTTGGTAATTGGTTGTTGGATGATCCAAACCACACTGCTTGTTATAGTTAGGTCACCGTTATGGATGGTTTGGATCGGAAAAAGAGAGCAAAACTATAAGTAATACATGTGAAATGGAATGGAGATAAGAGGACTTGTGATATTCTGAATTACATGTAGAATAATCTAAGTCGATATCGTCATACCAAATTTGATAAACTACTAGTTGCTCCTGGTGCTTATATTATACATGAAAATTTGGAATATTTGATATGTTGAAGCAAAATGCCTCGTATGCATCTTTCTCTCAGATTTTTCCTGCCTGTTTAGGAACAGATTATTTGTTATTTGAGCATGATCCTGAAAAGGTTGTTTGCCAACATGGGATGGTTTCCTACCCAAGATGTAATTACTGTGTTTTCTCTTGTGGGATTATAACTATGGAACTTATTTGTTTCAGACTTCTGCTCTTGATGGGGAGACTGACCTCAAGACGAGGAGTATACCCTCAGCTTGTATGGGAATAGATTTTGACTTACTGCACAAAATCAAGGTAAGACAGTTTTATGTGTCTCATACCTAGAAATAGATTCTTAGTACTTTCCTGAGAATTTGTCCTTATTCCAGCCAAAATATTATTTTGGCAGGGTGTAATTGAGTGTCCTAAGCCAGACAACGATATCAGAAGATTTGATGCAAATTTACGTTTGTTTCCTCCATTTCTTGATAACGATGTATGCCCTTTAACAATAAAAAATACGATCCTTCAATCTTGCTACTTGAGAAACACCGAATGGGCTTGTGGGGTTGCTGTTTACACAGGTAAGTATTCTTTTGCTTCTAAATCCTCAATATGATTTTAGATTACTGCTAATCTCTAATACGCTTTTATATTTTTCAAATGAGCTGCTTGTTTTTTAAATGTAGTTTGTTGTCTAAAAGAAGGTTATGTTCCCTTCATTTTTGTGAGTGAGTTTTTCGCTATGAGTAAGACTGGTAGCGGCCATCCAAAGTAGTAGCGGGTAGCGTTCTCCAATTATAAAATATGTCTAAATGAAGAAAAGAAATGATGATTGACAATAGTTAGTTAAGGACAGCATTTTAGGTTGTATGACTGTGAAATTTTGGCTGCGGGAGATGGAATTTTCCTTTTTCTCATCCTCCCTATGCATTTCACTGTTTCAGAACTATGAAAATAGATAGATGGTGACAAAACCTTGTAGTCCACATCCTAATACATGGATGATGGAATATCTACCATTTAAATTATGCTTTACAGGAATTCTCCTGATTCATATGATATCACTCTCTCTCTCACTCTCTCTCTCTCTCTCTCTCTCTCGCTCTCTCTTACAGGGAATGAAACCAAACTGGGTATGAGTAGGGGTGTACCTGAACCGAAGCTTACAGCAGTGGATGCCATGATTGACAAGTTGACTGGAGCGATTTTTGTTTTTCAGATAGTTGTTGTCATGGTCCTAGGAATAGCTGGAAATGTCTGGAAGGAGACAGAAGCAAGGAAGGTTGTTTGTCTCATCCTGTCATTTTATTGATGTACTGTGAGGAATTATGAACTGAAGGTCCATGTTCAGCTGCATAATTCTTGGTCTACCTCAATAAATTTTTATTTGACTGAATATTTTAAAGCAAAATGTTTATATCTCTAACTTTTACTACCATCACTACCAAATTTTTGCCTCATCAAATTATCATTTAGATCTTTGGAACATTGTTTCATCTGGAAATTCTCTTTTCGTATTTAGTTGGTCCTTAGCAAGATTGATGGAATTGCATAAAAATTTCATTCTCAGTGATTGTTTTTAAAGCTGATATGACTGTCTTGACTTGTAAATATGAAGATCTAATACTTTCATGAATCAGTGTTTTTTAGAACCTACCTAATGCGATTATTTATGAATAAGTTCTTTACTTCCTGGCTTTCCAGCTGCATTCTTATGATTAATCTGTTCAGGAGCTGAATAAATTTTTTCAGTATCTTTAATTGTAACATCAATTCAACTATGCATGTTCTTTGCCTCTTTTCCTAAGGTTGTGTGACTGTATATTTATACCTGTGATTAGTTCATCTTCTGGATATAGAAATATGAGGTTCCTAATGTATATATAGCACATGTGTACATATTCTTTTAATCTTTTTCTTTATTTTGTGCATACTTAGCTGTTTAATTTCTTGTAGCTATGGTATGTTGAATATCCAAATGAAGGCCCATGGTATGAACTACTGGTGATTCCTTTGCGCTTTGAGCTTCTATGTTCCATTATGATTCCCATATCTATAAAGGTAACCTTGAATTTTCGAGAACTTTTCTCATTGTCTTTTTTTTTTGCTTTGGGTCTTGTTTTATAATATATGGTAATTTAAACTTGGTCAGGTTATCTTTCTATAACTAATAAATGAAGTAACTGTCTAGTGCTTGTAAGGAACACAGGAAAGTCTATGGTAACAAACATAAATCAGGGAATCCCAGTTGCTGAATATGAGAGATTAAGAACCAATGGAATTATGAGCAAAATAGTTCATTTTTAATGAACTTATCATGATAATCTACTTTTTATACATTTTTTTTTGTTGTTATTTATTTATTTATATATACTCACACACCCTCACATGCATCCCCCAAGAATCAAACACTAGATCTGGAGGTCAGGATGCCAACTCCTTAAGTACTGGGCTAGACCCAATGGCTCTACTTTTTATACAGTTATTTTTGGTAATGTGAATAGACTAATTGAGGTCTCTCTCTCTCTCTCTAAATGCTTTTCATATTCTGCATTTCCTTGGTTGTGATGCCTTTTCCTATGGGTCAGTGGAAAGAGCTAGTTAAGAGACATTAATGCTAAAGGAAAAAGGGGGTAACTTTGATTCAGTGGATGGTATAATAAGGTTAAGTAGAATATAGTTAGTTTTTGGTAGATGTACAAAACTTGGATGCATAATAACTTTAACTGAAATGGGGTTGATCTTAATTTATGAGCTCTACAGCTAAATTGGGAAAAATTTTCATATCACAAATTATGTACCAATAGCATATTTCTACTTCAAAATATGTATGCTTTTAGGTATTGTTAAAAATATAATTGTCTAGTGCCTATAATTTTTGTTACGTGAGACACGTCCGGTGTAATTTACAAAAATGTTCAATAAGATATGTGTTCTGTATTCTGGATTCCAGATTCAATAAAGTTCCAAGTGTTTAGTGATTCATAGGTTCTATCTAATCAGCTACTTCATTCTGCCAGGTCTCCCTAGATCTTGTGAAAAGCTTGTATGCAAAGTTTATTGACTGGGACAATCAGATGGTTGATCAGGAGTCTGGGACACGGGCCCATGCTACGAAGTAAGGAAAATGATTTTTTCCTTTTTACAGGCATTTAGACATACTTTACTGATTAAGTTTCATTTACTATATATGGCAGCACAGCAATTAGTGAGGATTTGGGGCAAGTGGAGTACATATTGACTGATAAAACAGGGACTCTAACAGAGAATAAAATGATTTTTAAAAGATGTTGTATAAGCGGAACTCTGTACGGGAATGAGACTGGGGATGCTTTGAGAGGTCAGGTCATTCATTGTCATTACAAAATCTTACTTGCTTTTCTGAGGTGATCATGTGTTTTTTATGGTCAGTGTGATCGAGCTCTAACTACTTTACCTATTATGAGGGCTTGATAAGCATATGATATGTACTTACAAATTTTTTACTCTAAATTAGTATATCAATTGTGGATTCTCGTGTTTGATAATTTTTATCATTAAAGGTTGACTTGAATAATTTAGTAACCTGAAAATATGAATGAAGAGGCACAGATATAGTCCCTTATTATTGTACTGTTTCAGATTCAATGATAAGTTTTGATCCCTTAAAGAATTCAAAACGCATAAGTTACATCCCAGGTTTCTTTGTCCACTCTTTGATCTGAAAACACATAGTCGTAATTTCAGGGGAAAAAGGGAAGAGCACTTGATTTCCGCCAAAAATTTGCTAGCCACATGCTAAGGACCTCACTTTTTCAGTAAAATCTCCTGAAACTAAATAACCCAAATAGTAAAACTAAACCTAAAGTTGGCCTGTGAAACTTGTATTTTTTGGCAGGATGGGTGTTGCTTCTATTTTTACCCCTGAATTTAGCGTCTTTTTGTGTAGCATTGATGTTTTCAGGTGAAAAAATGGCCGGAAATGGGATTTTGGGACCAAAATGTTACGTTTTGATTCTGTGACTGTTTGAGTCTAACCATTTGAACTTTGAGGAAATAGAAGAGTAGAATTGATAAATGTGAGGGACTATTTGTAAGGATTCTAAGTACTGCTTTCACACCAATAAAGAAAATTGTATTCAGGAGAAATAAAAGAAGTCACACAAGATGATTGAAGCTGAAACATGTACACACCTCTTATTTGATTTTTGTTCTGTTAAATAGAAGTTTTGTACTCCCTCTTTGTTTTCTCAAAGTCATATTCTCATTCTGTTCTTTTAAAATTTTTATCCACTTTGAAATGTAAAGGCATTATTTAATCTCATTGCAATTGTATAATTTTTCTTTGTTTTTAACTTTTGTTTCAAACCTATAAAAAAATGTCTTTTTCAAAAGTTGGATTTCTAAGATGTTATTGAAGGGGATTGGATATAATAAAATATGCTTTAAATGTTTGAAATGGCTATTAAGCTTATTGCATCACCTTGTTGGCTAGAACTAGTAACTGCCAAATTTGTTCATCATCAGAGTCTTGGTATCTAATTCTCACGCTGGCTACAAGTCATCTATGATTATGAAAACTTTGTATAAAAGTTATCAAGTAGTATCAACTTTCAACTGGATATACAGAATTACTTCTTCCTTGTGTGTTAGTTGAACGAGAACTTAATCTTCTATGAATCCCAAGTAATATAACATTTGTTGTACTAGTAACTGTTGTATATTTGTTTGTTACCGTGTTCCATAAAAATTTCCAATGCAATACCATGTTCCATAAAAATTCCCAAATTCCCAGCATTCCCCTCTTGCAGGTCGCATTGATGCTATTGCTACTGTGCATTGTGTATATTACTGGAATAGCAGGAAAAGTTTTGTTTAGGTATAATGAGATGATATTTAGCATTCTATCACAAAATTGTTCAGTACATTCTGTTTACAAGATGATATAGCTGATGTAATGATGATTATATTGACTTTTTCTGAGACTAGAAGAAAGCATGGACCCCTCTAAACCACATGCAGAGGTTGCGAACACCCAAGCTGGGACTCAGGAGGGATCTAAGTAATTCCTCCCTGGCCAGTCTGCCCATCATGGATTGGTTGCATGAATTATAGATTAATTTGCATTATCAGGGGCTAATTTCTTCTTGAACTTAGTGCTTATGTTAAAAAGCTTGGTGCTTTTTGATTGCTTGTATGAAATCTTTACACAAAGCAGGCTTAGTATGGAGCACATCAAACTAAAGCTAATGTTTGGGATAGTCTCTTGACTAAATGTTTTAAGCTGCCTCCAGCGGACTGCAACTAATAAATTTCTGCTTTTTTTTTTTGATAATCTTTTAATACATTGATTTGCAAATTGTTTTTCTTGAGCTTGTTTTTCTTTTGGTTTGGTTTTCTTGTTTGGGCTTTGTAGTTGTCTTCAGATTGTAAAGGTGCCTAATATGTTACATCTGATCATTAACAGATGAGGAATTGGTTAATGCTCTTGCTGCTGGTTCTCCTGATGTCGTTGGATTTCTAACAGTTATGGCACTATGTAACACAGTGATTCCTATACGTAGGTAATTGGTTTATGAAATTTTCTATTGCTTTATGATATGTGTGAAGCAGAGAAAAAGGGTTCTTTGGTCTAATGCAGTCATGAGGTGTTTGTTGTCAGAGTGGTCTCACTTTACTGCCAGAATTTTTTTAGTCTTTGTGCATCATTATTTTCTATTTCTTCTGTGTACAGCAAAAATGGGACAATCTCATATAAGGCTCAATCTCAAGATGAGGAAGCTCTTGTACGTGCAGCTGCTGGCTTGCATATGGTTTTTATCAATAAGAATGCAAATATTCTTGGTACATTAACTTTGATTAAGTGTGAAAACTGATATTTGTAATTGCAGCTTTCGCCAGCTTATGCAAATTGGACATTCCTTTCCTTGTTCTGCAGAAATCAATTTTAATGCTTCTGTTATCCAGTATGAAGTATTGGATACTCTGGAGTTCACTTCTGACAGGAAAAGAATGTCTGTAGTGGTAAAGGACTGCCGAATTGGAAAAATTCTCCTTTTGTCCAAAGGAGCAGACGAGGCAATTCTTCCGTGTGCCTTTGCTGGTGATGATTCTGTATCCATTGATGCTTTCCTAATGAATTTATAAATGTAATAAACTGGCATGGCACAGGTGTGGGCTATGCTAACAGAGGTTGTAATGGCAGCAAAACATGCTAAAACCTGCAATTAAAGATTTGTTCAAAAGCTGGAAATCTGGGATAAATTGCAGTAAAGTTGAGGGACATACAACTTAAGAAACTCTAGGAATCACTCCTAGAAAACTGTAGGCATCACACCTGGGACACCTATAGGCATAACACCTATGGCTCCTACAGGCATCACAACCAAGGCTAGGATTGAATCACTCAATCCTCAAGAAGACAATACATCCACAGGAAATCTTTTTGATATTTTCTTGAAGGACAAATTTATTACTTCAAAAACTAAATCTTACTTTGGTTAGATTCAACCATATGTCTGTAAAGAGTGAGTTAATTGTTACATATACCCCCAAAACATATGAAATTTCTAGGATATAAAACACTGTTCTAGTGATATTCTACAACCATAAAATTCCTGAAATATATCAAAATTACCTAAATTACCTTTGCTAATAAAAATTCAGAAAGTACTTGAAAAGCACAAAACTTGAATTCCTTCTAGAGTTAACCTTAAAAGAATCGACTACTCTACTTACTCCCAAACAAGTCTGAATGCTTTAATATTTGCTTAAGAGCTTGGGACTGTTGAGCTTATTATTGGAATTCCTCAATCTTGGACTTGCTCGAGCTCTTTGTTGTCTGCATCATAAACCTTAAAAAATGCTGTTTTAGCATAAACTATGTAGTTTCTAAAAGGGGAAGAAATCATCAGCCACACTCTGGAGCTTACTATTGCTGAGTGACTAATGGTAGAAGTTAGGTATATTTTTATTTTTTTTGAATTGTTCACTGGAGCATGCTGCTAAAGCAATGCAAAAAGTGTTAAATATTATGTCATTGTATCTTTGAAGCAGCATATGACCTTGCATAAAGTTGGCTCTAGTAATATTGCTATCTATTGAGATTGACTTCCAAGGCAGACTGTGCAACCTCTATGTGTGGGTTTCACGGTCTCTCCTGAGAAAAGATGCATTTTATTAATAAACTCTTTTTTCTATTGAAATGTTTTGTGCGTAGCGCTTGAAACTTGTTCTGAATGAAGATATGCTATGCTGCTATTTGATGTATTTGTATAATGTCCTTTTACTTGAGAACTATATTTTCTCTTTTGGGCCTGCTTTTGTCATCTTCCATGCTTTAGGCTCGTAGACAAGTGTGCAACAATTCAACTCTGCTTGAGTCGATTGTTTCTGGGTTCTGCACATGCATTGCTGGTTGAATATGGTTATCTGCCTTTGGTTCAACAGCCTATGGAACTGTGTGTGTGTATATACATACATATAGGGAGGAGGAGGGGGAGGGCACTATCTAAAGGAATCTTTTGTTGCGTGAACATCTTATTCCCCAAAATGTTGATGTGGAAAAGGATATTCCTCCTGTCTTGGTCAGGTTCTTCTTCCTCGGGACATGCCAACTATATGCTCAATCAGTGAAGTTTTGAATTGTTACTCCTAGATCTCCTCAAGCTACTCTTTCTAGTTCACACAACAATTTCTATGAGACTTCCTTAGTGGTTGTGAAGTTTATTTAACATTTTATTTTGATTTCTGTTTTGCTTATTAGGGCGAAGTATGATCCATGTAGGTCACCCCACATTGTGGGATAAAGTCTTAGTTCTTTTTTGCTTATTAACCTATTTCGGTTAAGTTTACTCTCGTGTTGCAAATTTTATGTGAAAGTTTTGTGCCTGCCTTTGTTGTCCTACTAACTTTATTGACCAATCCTATTACTGACTCTTCATTGAAGCTTAAGCTTAAATTAGATCTCCTCAAGCCAATATTCCTATTTCATACAACAATTTCTATGAGACTTCCGGAGTGGTTGTGAAGTTTGTTCAACATTTTATTTTTGTTTCTTTTTTGCTTATTGACTTATGGTGGCTTAAGTTTTCTCTCGCAAATTTCATGTGAAAGTTATGCTGACCCTTGTCCTCCTAACTTTATTCACCAATCTAATCACTGGCTGTTGAAACCATTGAAGCTTGGTTAAATTTCTAACGTGATGATTTTCAGGACAACAAATAAGGTCCTTTTCTGAAGCAGTTGATCAATACTCTCAACTTGGATTGCGGACATTATGCTTGGCTTGGCGTGAATTGGAGGAAGATGAATACCGAGAATGGTCTTTGATGTTTAAAGAGGCTAATAGTGCACTAGTTGACAGAGAGGTTATGCATCTCATTTAACCCCCTTTTTCTTCTTTTATGTTTTTAATTCTTTTTGCTAACCATAATCCCTTAAAAAATAAATACATAAACAAATCCAAAGAAAAACAAAATGAATTAAATCAGTAATAAAACAAAACAAATCAGAATGAAATAAAATAGAAAGAAGAACCTAATGCTGATAGTATTTTGCCTGTTATATAATTTGAAGGAATTGGTTAGCTTGACATTCAATATACTTTCTCTTTTTGGTGTTTAGTGGAGGGTGGCTGAGGTCTGTCAAAGATTAGAGCATGACCTTCAGATTCTTGGTGTTGCTGCTATTGAGGATCGTCTACAGGTTTTACTACCATTTTGAAACTTTATAGTTATCTTTGAACAAAATTTTGGAACTTCAACTTGCCTCTAGATTTTACTGTTACAGCGCCATTTTACTCTTTGTTTAGTTGCTTGTGTTTGCTTTCATTTACCTTATCTTATCGTCAAGGATGGTGTCCCGGAAACAATTGAAACACTTAGAAAAGCTGGAATAAACTTCTGGATGCTAACTGGAGACAAGCAGAACACTGCCATTCAAATTGCTCTCTCCTGCAATTTTGTTTCTCCCGGTACTTTCTTTAACTCTCTCTCTCTCTCTCTACATATATTGTGTGTGTGTGTGTATGTGTCTGCGCATGTGTGTTTGTGTGTATATATATGTGTGTATCTATGTATGTATTTAAGTACACGTATTTGTTAGAGTCTTGCATTTCATTGTATTGGTTGATTGTGAACAAGCTGGAAAACATAATAACATCGCCACAAGGGCATGTTTGAAACTTTATAGGATGCTTAAATACATATTGGCATTCCTATGCTGTTTCTGTCTCCATGTTATTTTAAGAAATCTAAAATTCTCCTGTGCCCATCTGATTTTGGGTGGTCGGGAAGTTTGGCTGACCTACATGGCTTGGTTCTTCGAAGTGCGATGAAGAAATATCTGAATCTTTCCTAGCTTGAACACGTTAAGCCTAAGAAATTTAAATTTCATCTTTCTTCCACCACTCTCTAGTGGCTTCTACTCAGATTAACCTTCTCTATTGGCTTCACGTCAATTTATTTAGTTTTTGAAAATTATGATGATACTGTATTAAAAATTGGATGAAAATTACTAGATTGAAACTTGAGTTTCAAGAAACTCAATAAATATGGCAAAAGAAAATATCCCGAAGTTAACAATTTGACTGGAAATCCAAGTAATTGAATGGTATCAATGGGATGGAGGGCATATCATTTATTTCCATGACATAAATTGTGTGATATACCATGTTGATTGGGTGATATTGATGGTAGCTTTCATGAGGTTATTATTAATCGCTGGTAGAATCTAACTAGCATGGTCAAAGCTCAGAGAAAGAAAATGCTAAACTAGAGAACGTAGGGGTATGATTTCTCTGTATAATTTATTTCTTGAAATTATAGTTCTCATTCTTATATGTGATTGTTGATAGAGCCAAGAGGCCAGCTTCTGCTGATCAATGGAAAAAATGAAGATGAAGTATGTCAAAGTCTGGAGAGAGTGCTACTGACTATGAGAATAACAAGTTCTGAGCCAAAGGTATAGGTTAAAGTAGCTGTATCTGATATGTTTGGTGGCAGTCATGCATGAAATGCAATTTTATTTATGCAGCTTATTATAATTGGTATCCTGATTGCTGTTATCTTTGTAATGAAAAGCCAAAATGTTGTAACTAAAAGTTCTGAAGGTATCAGTATCTTCGCGCAATTAGTGTCTAAATTAGACTACTATGGAAGTTTATATAATTACAAACCCCTCTTTTCTAGTTTGCAAATTTACATGAACCTTCCTTGTCAATTCTAGTCATTAATACCCGTGAGTGGATTTGCAGTCTAGCATTTCCCTGTTACCTACCTCTTTTTGAAGCTTTTACTAATGCTATATTTCCCCTCCACATCCACAAAATACTTCAACAGCTGTTCTTGGTGCTTCTTCATCTCCTTCTCCATTTCCTCTGCTGGTTCACCACCAGTAATGGATACCAGTTGAAGACCAACGACCAATTTAAGAGCACTTCCAAAAGCGTATTAAACGACAATACAGTCTGCCTTTTCTGCTTCACCCCCTAACATTGTGGGAAATAGGAGGTCACAAGCTGATTTGTGTGACATTATGGAATTCATTCACTTTTATGATAGCCCCTTTTTTCAATCCATCATGTTTGGTATGGTAAGAAATTGCTCGGGTCTAGGACAAAGAGAGGAAGGTGGTGAACGTAAAGAATGGGCCGCCTTCAAGGAGGACTTGGTGGGAATTTGGTTTCTTGTGTAGGTTCCTTTCTTTTTCACAGGTATTGCCACGCTGTTTAATCCCCTCAAAAATAGGACATGTACTTATTTTACTATGAAATTAATAATGAATTAATTAATGGTGGGATTCCCATTATCTTTTTCAGAGTGACGAATCTTGTATGTGTTCCTAAGAAAAAGAATTGGTCCATTTTTTGGGGTCTCAAAGGGGTGTGGAGATGCATAAGAACTCTTGAATGGAATTGTAAAAGAGATGTAACTCCAGTTCCTTCAAAATCGTTAGTCAATTCTATTTCCTACACGAGCAGTTGACTATTGAATCCAATTTTGACCATTCTTTTCATATCCATAATAGTGCAAGAAAAATGCCTGGCTCCAAGTTGTTGAAGAATAGTGTCGTTGAGTTTCTCGACCCTTTGACTTAGTATTAATCAGTTCTATTTCTTGATGCGGGCAGAGAAGGGATAGCTTCACACCAGATCTTGACGTTTGTAGGATTTTTTGCTTTTTGTTAGACTTGTATTTTCTTTGCATCATGCGAGAAACATGCATATCCTTTCTAATTCTTTTGCTTTAGATTTGTCATTCTGTTGGGATAAAGGCTCAGTTGTTGTTGTCATTCTGTTGGGGAGTCAGGACTAACATGTCATCTTGACAGGATGTTGCTTTTGTAATTGACGGCTGGGCTCTTGAAATCGCTCTGAAGCATTATAGGAAAGCATTTATAGAACTGGCTGTATTAACTAAGACAGCTATATGCTGTCGTGTTACTCCATCTCAAAAAGCTCAGGTGCCTTTAATAGTTTCTTGGTTTATATAGTGTTTTTCTAATTTTTTTCCTTGGGGATGATAATGGGAATAAAAGTTAAGCTGAACTGTCAGTTGCAAGGCATTTATTTCTTTAGCTTCGAAACTTATCAAATAAGAGAAAGTTCATTGCTTTAAATGCTTTGAAGCTCTTCACTGTTCTGACCTGATAACTTTTCATGCATTTTTCAAGGAATGGCAAACCAGAAGCAATAAGATTAATGAATGAAGGATGAATTTTCTGTGGCACATGTTCAAACCTTTTTGGTTAATTTAGGACAAACACGTTTTCTTTCTCTTTTTCAAACCTTGAAACTGCAGCTCCCCTTTTGTCAAACATGCTAGTATTTTGCAAAACCTTGATCTCTCTGTTTTTTTTTTTTTTCAATTTTTTGATGCTGGTTAACATACTATTACGAACCCCTGTGGGCTGGACAGATTGGAAAGTTTGGTACCAACTCTAAATTATTTACTGGTAATGCAAAGGACATTAAAGCATAGTTGCACAAGGAAAACAATATACCCTTATTGCAAAATGTTGTTGTGACGATGATACTTATTCGGTAGATAGCACTAGATGTATTTATCTAACTTTTGAATAATTTAATGTGTAATGATTTAGAATTTTCAGTTTTCTTTTCCAAGACTATGTAAACCAAAATTTGTATTTGTTAATGTTTCAGCTAGTAGAACTACTAAAGTTGTGTGAATATAGAACATTGGCTATTGGAGATGGGGGCAATGATGTACGAATGATCCAACAAGCTGATATTGGGGTAGGAATAAGTGGAAGAGAAGGGTTGCAGGCAGCCAGGGCAGCCGATTATAGCATTGGAAGTAAGATTTGATGATTGGCATTTGTATATCAAAGTTTGAGTTTATAATAAAAAAAAAACTGTTTCTTATCGTGGCTGTCAGGACAGTCATCCTTTTTATTTTTCTTTGAGCTGTTTATTGTGTGTGTGTTTTAACTCTTTTTAACCTGTTCTTGATCTTAAATGCGAGGATGCATTGGAGAAACTAGTTTTTGTTGATGGGCTTGAGATATTCTTGTTCTGACTAGATAGTACATGAACCTTTTCGAAGTTTCTCTTTCATTCTATCTTCCCTAAGATAGTGGAAATCGTCCCAGGGAAAAAAGAAGGCTTTGCTCTTTTGCACATCTTTACTTGACAGATATGTGGCTTGCAACTAGATGAGTATTGATGTTTAAATTGTTACTTGTTTGCAGTCGTTAGAAAGTGGTTCGGCCAAAAAAAAAAAAAAAGAAGAAAGAAAAAAGGGCATACAAAAGATTTAGGATTAAAACACTGGTGAAACTTGTATTGCTGGTGAGAATTGCTGACCAAACTGACCAAACTGCTTACCGATGACTATCATGATAAAGCCTCCTTTAAGAAAGTTCTGAATTAAGTACTTTGTGGATGGAATTACTGTGCCTGGAGGAAGTCACATAACATGCTTCTGGCTGTGTCATATGCTACTGACGAATGTCGAGAATATGTTAAAGATGGATATAATATTGTTCAATTGTTGGTAATCCAGAACAATATAATAAGTGCAAGCAAAATTACTCTTTTTTTGTTAGGTTTCTTATATATGAGCACATGTGTATGCGTGAACTATTTATATGAGCTTCTTTTGCACTTTTGGGTTAGCTGCTTTTTTGGAGTAATATTATTCAAGATTACTTGCCATATGAGGACTTATTTAGTCCTGTGGTTCATGTGTTTTTGGTACTTTGACTTGATTTAAGTTGTTCCTTGGATCCCGCTGCATCTTCTCTTCTATTTGTTTATCACGTCAAGATATGTTTATTCTTTTGTGAATAGTATGATTCTCAATTTAGCAACCATTGATGAGTTTTATTGCTAATCATTCCATAAGCGTGTAGGTGTCAGTTTCGACTCAATTAACATTATTAAGTCTCATGTGGGGATCTTTCTAATTTTGTTTTTAGTTGACAGTTTTAGCGATCAGTCATTCTATATGTTAACATCCGTATCTATCTTTGGCTTGTAGAGTTCAGGTTTTTGAAAAGGCTTATACTTGTCCATGGGCGGTATTCATACAATCGTACAGCATTTCTTTCTCAATACTCATTCTATAAATCTCTGCTGATATGTTTTATCCAGATCTTGTAAGTTTCCGATAGGTTAGAACACTTTAGTTACTTTCTCAAACTTTGATTCCACTATGGCTGCATCTAATTGATGCTTCTATTTACTAACACTTCAATATCTCCAGTTTCTCTTTGATTTCAGGTGTCTCTGGGACAAGCCTCTTTAATTCTGTCAGTTTGATGGCCTACAATGTCTTCTACACCAGTATCCCTGTTATGGTCAATGTTCTGGACAAAGACCTTAGTGAGAGAACTGTGATGCAGCATCCCCAGATACTATTTTATTGCCAAGCAGGAAGGTTGGACTTCAATCTGCTGAGCCTTTTTCCCCCCTTTTTGGGTACTTGGTACTTGTTGAACTTACATGAATCGTGATTGAAACAGGCTTCTCAATCCTAGCACATTTGCTGGGTGGTTTGGGCGCTCTCTCTTTCATGTTAGTGTTTCTTTTCACACATTGAATTTTTTTTTTTTTATGCGGAACCTTAAGGTTCCTTCATGTGGACCATCTTTAGTCAAATTGTTAGTTAGAAGTTTTTATACATAGGAAGTGAAGTACAGAGATAGTGAGTAACATTATTATGGCACCATGTAATGAGTAAAGAAATCTGCTAAGAGGATCTGAAATGATTTATCTGCAAAATCCTAGTTTCAGGGCACTTTAAATGGCATCATTTATGATGAACTTTATACATATTGTAAGCAACTATTAGATTAATTTAATGGATGATTTGAAATTTGTAATAACTTTAACTATGTATACAACTTTCCAACATTCTATGTTCTTGACCTGAACTGTTTGTGAAGGTTGGTAGTGTATAAATACATGAATTATTGTTACAGTAAAAGCTTTTAGATGAGACAATTATACAACGTGGTCCACATCCCACCATTGGAGAGGAAACTTTATTCCAACATGTAAATCAAGTTTGATCCCACCACCAATTGAATTTGGAATAACACTGATAATATAGCAATTTCCTTTACTTTTTATATCTTAGTTGTACATCTTTTCGCCAGAAAGAACCATATGTACATTTCGCCGCCCATATGTTGTTTTGTTTTTCAGAACCAGAAGTCTTCTAAAAAAAATTGCTGTTTTCTCTGCCTCTCTGGAAAGTTGTGTCAGAGAGGAGAGGTTGCTGCTATTTGTTTCTTGACAAGGATATTGCCTTGGAGCTGGTCCCTGTTCTCTAATGATGCTTGTTTCCTTAAGCCTTGATCACCCAAGTTATGAAGTTTTAACATTTGAAAAGAAGCTGTTTTTGATATGATCTGCTGATCGTTTCAGGCGATTGTTGTCTTCATCATCAGCATTCATGCGTATTCTTTTGAGAAAAGTGAGATGGAGGAGCTTTCAATGGTTGTGCTATCTGGATGTATTTGGTTGCAGGCATTTGTTGTTTCATTGGAGACCAAGTTAGTTAATCTCCATTCTTTATATTTTATTCTTGTATTAAAATTAAGGATCACATGGTTGCTTTAGCACTTGAAGTTTAGACTTCTTTACAAGTGATAGACCACATACCTAAAGCCATAATTCATTCAATACCTCTAAAATGACATTGCTTGCTGCATTAAAATATATGAGATACCGTGTCAATTTTTTTGGTCTATTTTTGGCAGTGAATGCAAATTGTTTTTGTTTTTCTTTAGTCGCCTAACTTTAAATTTGATTTTTGCAGTTCTTTCACAGTATTGCAACATCTAGCCATATGGGGAAATTTGGTGGCATTCTATGTGATCAACTGGATAGTCAGTGCTCTGCCATCATCAGGGATGCATACAATAATGTTCCGCCTTTGTAGGCAGCCATCTTACTGGATCACTATATTTGTAAGTTCTTGTTCTTCATCATATCTTTATTTCTTCTGCTGCAATGAATCTCTTTATATCTGATTCATTATCATCCCTTTAATTGTTTTTGGATCAAAGAAAGAAGCATCCTGGTGAAAGATGTCATTTTATTTCTCTTTTCTTGTTAATTTCAGCTAATTGTTGCGACTGGTATGGGTCCTGTGATGGCTCTGAAGTACTTCAGGTTCACATACCGATCTAGTAAAATCAATATACTTCAGCAAGCTGAACGTTATGGTGGGCCAATATTATCATTAGGAAATATAGAGCCACAGTCAAGAGCCTTAGAGGAAGTTTTGCCATTATCAGTCTCCCTACCCAGGAGTCGGAGTCCTGTTTATGAACCTCTGCTATCAGATTCCCCAAATACCACAAGGCGATCTTTTGGAACCACTGCGTCGTTTGATTTATTTCAGTCACAATCACGGTCGTCTTCAAGTTACGCAAGAAATTGCAAGGATAACTAATATCCATTGACACGGATCAACAACTAATATCCATTGACACGGATCAACCGTAAAGTACGACAATTAGTTAAAGGACCTTTAGCTGGGAGTTTGTTTTGGAATTAGGCACTTTATGCTGTAATTTTCAGAATTTCAGATAGCGATTTTGTTGCAAAGTTACCGAATTAATGTAGTTGTTAGGTTCATTTTTCCCTCTTTTTTTGGAGCCTAAATTTGGCAATGACCAGGAGGACTGTATATGACTTTATATTAGAACACAAAACGAAAAAATACAAATAGTTGAGAGAAAAAGGATATGAAGAAAAAAGAAAAGGAAATGAATGAAAGTTATATTTATTAACCATGATGTAATTTTCTCTTTTCATCACCATTTAGTTCCTCATGCTTGGATAAACAATTGAATTTTTAGCTTGATACTTGAAGTACAATACCTTTAGCTTTCAATTTGACCCCATTAGGAGTAAGAAAAAGAATATTTCTGATACGTTTTTCACTTTCTGCACTCGATGTACTGAATTGGATTGTCGTCCTATAAACTCCATTTACAAATGCCTCTCTTAGCAACAACAGATTGCAACTGTTTTGAACTCTTACGAATGCCATTTTTTGATGTCTTGATTTTTGGCTCTTGTTCTTGTGACCTACATTGCTCGATTCCTCTGCATCGACAAAATCATTAGTAGCGGAACTAGTTTTCAGCCAAAAGTTTTGCACTCAAGAAATCTGTTCAGGGCATTATTGCCAAATATAACAATCAAGACTGCATTCTTGTTATCTGCAACTAGTTGGATACTCCAAAATCATGTCATAGCTCAAATTACAGTTCTGCATAATCTCTATACTGCTTTCTCTTAAAGGCATAAAGCTTTATCAATCTGTGATTTACAATGATCCGCTCATCTTTCTAAAACATTTGAGGTTGAAATGTCTGATTAGTGGCCGTTTGTAACGCCTTCCAGACCCGATTCTCCTACCTTTTGTTCATGACTGAATAAGATCACATCGCAAAATTCAGCAAGTAATGTCTCAAGATAGTGGCCGAGACAACTGCAGACTAATGCTGTTTTTAAGAACCTCTCATGCTTGCTTGCATCATACTGAAGAATGAATGCTCAGAATCAACTCTTCTTCGATTTCACAGGAACACCTTTGTAAACTTGCACTTTTTCCTTCAATGCATCTCGTCTAGGAAGTGCAATTTTGTTGTTAGGATCGAAAAGCAGTACCTCTTCAAATGCCTTAAGGGCTGACTTAAAGTCTTTGTTCTTCTCATAGGCATCACCAAGGTTGTTCCAGGCTGTTACATAACCTGGTTGAAGTTTTACTGCATTCTCAAACTGGGCAATTCCCTTATCTATTTTCTCATCACGGACATAACTGACGCCAAGGGCATTATAAACCTGTTAAAAGTGGGAAGAGAACAAATGTTTATGCATAAGACATGATGAAAATGTTAATAACAGGACATGAAATGATCCTCTGGGACTTTTTAGACCATTCCAAAAAGCAAGACAAATTGAATTGCCAGCAGGGAAAATCAAAGAACTAGATTACTATCTATTGCTGATAATTGAAGAAAATAAGGCATCCTGTTAGGCCTCAGACTTGTCCAGTTAAATCTACTAGATCTCGATAACTAGTAAGAATATCGTATAATTCAATAACTATTCCTGCAATGACCCAGGTTCAAAATGCCATTACAACTTGTTGAAACTTAAACCACCACCATGAGATCCTGTGTCTTGGATATTTAAAGCATTGACTGAAAAACTTGTACTATGTAGTGAAATATAGATGGCATGAGATGGTACGATACTCTTGATATTTTTGGAAGGCATCTGAAATTCTCCATATTCAGCTCAAGCACAACGCAGTAACTGAAACTGAAACCACTTCCAGAAAAGGACCACTCTAGTCCTCAGAACTATGGGCATAAAACAGGTTGGAAAGGCATGCCCAAAATAATGCAATTAATCAAAGCAAGGACTTCAATTTGAAACTAAATACAAGATCTTTCATGTGAAATTGAATATGAAAGAAGTATATTTATGCTCTGTAAGTTTTCAATTCGATTTCTCTCATCGCGTTTCTTATTTCTTCTTTTATATTCCTTAACAAAAGGGGAAGATAGGGGGTGGGTCGGAGTGGGGTTGGGAATGCAGAGGAGACATGATTCTACACCATTGTTAGCTTATTCTGCAGTAAGGGTATAAAGAACCTAGAAAAAATTTCAACACAGTTTCTTAATAAAATCTCCTAAGATGAAGGAGCGAAATGTTCCAAGTATTTGGTTGTAGTTTTTATGGAAATGTTAGTGCTCTTAAGAATGCTGAAAAGAAATCAAATTGTCATACTTGTGCAAGATCCTGATTGTCACCATCCCATTTCTCAATGGCCTGCAGCAAATACTTAGTAGCAGCTGGATAAAACTTCCTTCTCAGCATTACTGCTCCAAGTTCAAAAAGCCCTGTTGCACTAGCATCTCCACTCCTAACCTGCTCCTGAGATTTTTAAAAACATAGCATCAGAGTAAGAGCGGAAGGTGAGCATTTTTAAGGACAAAGGATTGCATTGACTGTCCATGCTCAGACCACAAAAAAGCAAAAAGTCTGATATGAACTAAAGAAGGTGGACGTTTTGCATCAAGTACTGCAAAATTGAAATAACTGCTTACAAGTTGAGAGTTTAAGCATACAGCCAATAAGGTATTATAGTTGCGTCAACATTTATTAGAATGTCATATAAGAAAAAATAAAATAAACAAATGGTTTGTGAGAGTGATCAATTTTAAGTAACTATTGCTCTCCACTCTAATTGCTCTCCACTCAGAGCAGACAATGCTTTTAGCTTAATCCACAACAACATCAAGTTGTAAGTGTGCCCGTGCAATGTTTACTGAAAAGTACCTAGCAACAAGTGGGTAGGATGCTGAAATCTTTGACTCCATGTTAAAACCTCTCCTTTCTAATATGTTAAGATTTTAGATTAACTGGTAACTCAACAGGAAACAGAACTATGGGTATAAAGCCATCTACAAAATGATTATTGTGATAATAAGCATTCTAGATTCTAGAATGATGTCCACTGAATGAAACAAATGCTAGTGTCTGTGGATGGTTAAGCACTTGCGTAGTAAGAAATTTCAAGTTAAAGATCACTTCACAGCTATGAAGCATACTTCACTTTGTCTGGTACAAAGCCTCCAGCCAAAAACCCCTCCCAAATTTGTAGATAGAGGTGCATTGATCTCTTTCATTTAAAATGCTACATATTTTTAAGTCAAAAACTTTGATATTTAATATTCCACATATTATTTAGCTATCAAATTTTACAAAGGAAGAGATTATTCCCAGCTGTAACATAACACAAAGACACTTAACGTTTCAAGGATATCTAGTATGTTCATTCCAAACTAAGTTCCTAATCCTTTTCTGTATACTAGTAATGTTGCATATACTGTCAGAATTAGGCTCACTTTTAACCGTTGGCGATGTAGTTATTAGCATTATATGGGATATCCTAATTTCAATACTAATTAATTCACTGTTTCTTTAGATTCTGATTTGATATTCAACTCTTTGGGTAACTAGCTTAGTCTTGCATATTTTATTAAATCAAGAAATCATCTCATGGACATTTCATTAGTTTAACACGTAATGAAAACACCAAAGCTCTGAATCTGATAGTTTTTTCTTTTGCTTTCCTTTTTAGCAAAGGCAGATTCCAATTGTCCAATAGAATTTGGAAATTGATAGGACAAATATTATCAACCCATGATTTTATAGTTAACCGTATAAAACAGATTATAAAAGATTTTAAAGTCCTTTTCTTGACAACAAATGACTACTTGAAATGATGGCGAGCTTCTCTGACATGATTCCCGAAAAACTCAGCTAATCAACAAAGAGGTAATACAAAAATTTCGAAGTGCATATTGATGTAGATATGGTCAGATAGTTAGCAAACATTAAGAGATAAACTACAACTGCTTACTTGCAATTCCTTTGCAGAAAGATCAAGCTCTCTGCGGACAAGGACCTGACGAATTACAAAGAAGCTTCCAACCCCAAGCAACGCTAGTAGCAAAAGCAAGTAGGTGAGCTGGATTCCTAATTCAAACAATTCCCCTATCTCATAAACTTCATTTATTCTTGTGTCTCCACTTGCTAATGCAACTTGTGCAGATGCCAACCAAAATATTGATCCACAAAAGAGGCCGGATACATATATTGATTGCCTTTCCACAGGAGTTAGCTCTTCTTCAACTAGCAGGTACCTCAAAAATTCTGCAGCAGGATAATACTAAAGATTTGATAACTGAGTCATGTGACAGCTAAGAGGAGATAAAAGGCAGGAGTTCTCATGGAGATGTGTTTGGATGCCACAATATGTTAATAATTCCTATCATTAGTGCATGGATAATTATTGTCTACTAGCAGTGATGTAAAAAACTCAAAAAGTGTTTACAAAAAAGTGAAGATTGAGTAGCATAGAAAATCATCAGAAGAAAGATCAATGTCTTCAAGCAAAAGGTTCACTTCTACTACTGAAAGTTGCAACTATTGATTTTCTTCAAACAAGGACATAGAAAGTGAAATTCTTTATTCAGTGCATTTTAAAATTCTAAAGAATTTAGAAAAGATCATGATCTGGAATTTGTTAGGCTCCAACTCCCATATCCCAAGTATCCATAAGAGAAACTATTTGAGCCTAGACTCTGAGGTAGTCGTCAACTTATTTCCCTTTGTGCCTGAAGATTTCCTCTAGGTCAGTTTCACTGTCAAATTAAGATCTCCAAAGAAAGTAGCAAGACTTCTAAAGGTTATTCGAGTCCACTCATTTGGAAACAAGGCAAGTTACACGTATTTTTTTACAAGAAATGAACTGCATTTAGTTAATTGTAATGCAAAATTTCACGAAAGCTTTTCTCTAATATTTACTTGTTGAATGATTAACTCATGCTTACAGATGGAAGGACAAATTAAATGGATATATCCACAACAATTTCAATCCAGACTGAGGTAAAATAGGCTCCAAACATCAAGCTAGCAGATACAATCTAAAATGTTAAATTCTATTGGTCAAAGATGTAGATCAATGACATTATCAGTATTAACCATGTACTAGAAGAGAATACGATCTAAACATTTTTTAAACTCAAAAGGAAATAAATCCATCTAAATTTAAAGATGAACTTGAATGATTAGCTATTTCAAAATGGAAAAGGCCATAATTTTGATTTTAATTTTTGACATTTGCACAAATGTCTATTTTATTTTTCTAAGCTTGTCTACTCAGGATTCATTATACATACAATTTGAACATTGTGACATGAACTTCTAAGCTTTTTTTTTCCCTCTAACAAAGTAGAATTTTTTGTTTCTAGAGCTTACTGACATGGACTGTTCAATGTATAGAAACATTGAATAACCTTAATGGATGCCTACTCCATCTAGCAACTCTGGGCCAAGCATTGGATCAATTTTCGCAGTAATACAGATGTGTCTAACAGTAGAACTTCCAAGAGGAGGGTTCAAAAATTCGTATCAGATTAAATATATTTCATCTTCCAAAGTTATCCTTTTGGCACATAGGTCGAAAAGTGGGTTCAGGATCAGAATAGGGAGGGAAGTAAACTTTGTTCAGCCCACATGCAGTGGGAATCATTTACTTTGGATATCTTGATAAAGTATGTCATAAGTAACAAACACAACATGCAGTGGAATAAGATTATCATGAAAGCACTTCAGAGCGTTACCACCCAGTCTTGGCGATGGTGAGATTGAAAAACTGCTTAGTTCCCTTCCAAATATCTGTGTCTGTTCAAATAAAAGATAATTTACGTACTGACTCTACAAAGGGTCATAACTGCTTGCAATTGTTAGTTCCAATAAGCAAGTACAAAGACTAAGCAGGAAAGGAAACTCACATTGGATGGCAGAAAATTACACGAAAGGGAAATAAGCTAAAAAGATATCTTTGTTTGCAATGTGAATTAGACAGTTTGCAAAATTTTTGACACCATAGTGAAGTGCATAAAGTATTTGGCCAGAATATTGATCAGAGAACTCAAATTTCACGGACAATCAAACATGCTCTTCAGAATTAAACAATTCCTGAGAAATTTCCTAACGTTACCTATATTTTCGATCCTCACAATAACAGAACTTCAAACCAACAACTCTGTAGTTCTACAAACATTTACCTATTCAAATTACTTACTTTAAGTAAACATTTGCCAAGTCAAAAATATGTGAAAAGAACAGAACTTTTGTACTCATATGGCCATTTTCAACATTAGTTATACATGGGCAACTGATTGGACCCAACGTGGCCACTTTCAGGGACTGGAGTGGATCACAAGGCAGATGTACAGCCACCATGGTCATCCGCATTTCCACTGTGGAGTTGAAGTACTTTTGTAATTTTTTTCCCAGGTCAGGGCACACAGACTTGGATTGGAAGCTAAACTTAGCAACCCTCATTGAACTCCCACTCTAAGCAGGTGGCCTTGGACACGATCAAAATGAGTTGGGGTTGCGGTTTTTAGCTTACCAAGAGATGTGCACACTATAAATTCAATCGGTATGCAAATTGTTATCTGCCTAGTAGTCCAGCAGACCTATAGGATCCGGACTTAGGTAGTTTTGTCAAGCTCTTTACACATTGTATCATATCATTCACTTAGGGGGGCCTAAAGCTATGAACTGGACCCCGGAGTCCATGAACATATGAGCTATAATGGCTGGTCTGTAGGGTCTAAATTCACATAATGTTAATCAAAATCACCGGGCTCTGAATTAAGAAGCTAAGAAAACTGAACACAACAAACCAAGAAAAGAAACAGATTATGTACTCGGTACTAGCTGTTTCTCCTTTTCTGAAACTCAATGGGATTAAATGTACTCGCTACAAAATCCAATCATGTACCTACTCTGATTTTTATCTATTTTAGTTATCAAATCCCATATTTCAACTCATTCTCCTTCTTTCTGCCATTTGATTTATGGATTAAATAATGTCCATTTAAGAGGGTAACTTGAGTTTCTGTTGAAAATTTTCAGATCACCACTTCTCATTGGACATTCAAACAAAATTACAACCAACATTCTGTTAAACTATACTGAAACAACACAAAAAATAGGTTTTATATGCAGTTAGCAACATATGGGACAGAAGAGATCATACTTTTAAAGGTACAAAACGTTTATCAATCAATAGCAAAATTCTTGCAGAAAAAATTTAAAGCATACTAAAAATTACAACAACTAAGACAACTCCACCAAGTAAAAGTTCTCTGCCAGAAGCAGCAGAAATTAACAAACAAAAATCAATTAAATAAAGAAAAAAAAATTTGTATAACCCACAGTCCAAAAACAGAATTTTTACAGAATTAAAACGACAAAAAAAAGACCCAATTATCAACAAATTGAAGCATGTAAACAAACTCAGATTAAAAAACAAAATGAAAAATAACAAAGAAGTGATTTTGAACCTGATAAGAGAATTTCTTGGGAAGCTTGAACTTGGGATAAAGTGTTGTGCATGGCCACTGAAATGAAGCTGAATTATGAGAATTAATAGCATGTTTATGGGCTGCGGTTAGAATTGGAGTTTGGAGCCGTATTGGCAAGTCTTGTAATTTCAAAGGTGGGAAGATGGTAGACTGTACTATCATCACCATTTTCTCCTTCCTCTTCTTCTTGTGTTTCAATCAATAGCCCCTTTTGAATACTTGGAAATATTTGTTGTGTAGTGTGTAAGTGTGTGTGAATCTTGAAAGAATCAAAGAGGGAAAATCTTGGAATTTGGAAATTGGAATAGTTTAAGGAATCATTTTTGGTACAAGTCAGTTTTCAGCTTGAAGATAATGTCCGTTTACAGTTCAAACAACTACAAAAACTTTTTTTTTTTCTCAATAATATATGTAAGTCCAATTGGATAAGGTAGTTTTTGTCTTCTTTTTTTTTTTGAAAAGAAAAATTAGTTTGTTTTTCAGAGAAAAATAAATATTTTTGAATTGAAAATTGTTTGTTTAGATTAATAATTTGTTTAATAATTATTTTCAAATTTTAGATTGAAATTCGGGGAAAAAGTTATATTTTATTTATTTATTCCCTTCAACGTTGAATTGCAAATTGCCACCAAAAGCTAGTCAAAATCCGGTAGTCGGGCAAGCGAGCAATGGGAACCTATCTATTTGAATTTACAGATTAAAAATAAAAAAATGCCAAAATACTATTTGTTCTCAAAAATTGAAAAGTATTATTAAAATACTATAAACTTGTAGTATTATATTATGTAACAAATTATTATACCACTACTAGAAAGTAAAGATATAATGTTATGTTACTATTCCTATAAAACTAGTAGAATACAATTATAAAATATGAAACAAATATAATAAAAAGATGAAGAGAAAAGAAAGAAAAGTAGAGTGAAGTAGAGCAAGATGAAGAGAAAAGAAAGAAAAGTAGAGTGAAGTAGAGCAAGATGTCGTGAGTATTCCACCATCCCATTTCTTTCACATAAGCATCTGTTTATAGGGTTGAACTTCACACCTCTACCTTGTATGTTACAATGTCCTAAATATAAGTTATAAGAGTTACATAGGTTACATAGGTAGTGGGTGATTATGACAGAAAATGATGTTACATGAGTTATATGGAATAATGTGAAGTAATGGGTTAGAACATAGGGTATATGTAGCCATGGCCACGGTTCCGGAACCGGCGGTTCGCGATTCCGCCTATAGCGGAACCGGAACCGGAACCGAACCGCCGAGGGCCGGTTCCGATTTTTTTTCGATTTTTAGTTTCGAATTTCGATTGTTATCCCACTTTTAAATTTGATTTCTATTGAAATAATGATTAAACTATTAATTGAAACTCAAATAATACAACATAATAACATAATTAGAATAATAATAGTTACAATTGAACTTAATTAATATATAGTTTTTAGATAATAGAACTAGGAAGAATTAGAAATATGAGATTCAAGAATATAAAAATAATAAGAATATTTGAATATTTGAATTCTTAATTAGAATTCAACTAGTATAATACTATGATATAATAACATAATTAGAATAGTAGTTAAAATTAAACTAATATATGAATTTTTAGAATAATATAATTATGAATATTAGATAAGTGAGAAAGAAAGATATAGAAAGAATAAGAGTATTTACAAGTTAGAAATTAATAATTGAAGAAACTACTAAATTTTATTCATTGGATAGAAAAATTTACAAGTTAAGATTTTTAAATCATAAATTTACAAGTTAGAAATTAATAAATGAATAAACTACTAAATTTTATTCATTTGATAGAAAAATTTACAAGTTAAGATTTTTAATCATAAATTTACAAGTTAGAAATTAATAAATGAAGAAACTACTAAATTTTATTCATTGGATAGAAAAATTTACAAGTTAAGATTTTAATTCATAAATTTACAAGTTAGAAATTAATAAATGAAGAAACTACTAAATTTTATTCATTGGATAGAAAAATTTACAAGTTAAGATTTTAATTCATAAATTTACAAGGTATAAATTAATAAATGAATAAACTACTAAATTTTATTCATAATTGATGGTTTAAACTTTAAATTTGAATAGTACAATAATACAATTGCAAAATATATTATGATATACAAATATACAACAATACAACTATATTGTATATAAATAAAACTATGACATTAATTTATATAAACGAATATATAGATATGGAAATTATAATATTTGAAAAAACATAATAAATTATTTCAAATTTTCAATAATGTAAAAATGTACAATATGATATTTTTCTTCATTTTAATAAACTAATAGTCGCCGTCGTCGTCGTCGTCATTATTGGCTCTATCGGCATCGGTGACCGGTGAATTAGTTGTACAAGTAGAGCTACCATCGGTGGTAGCGTCTAAATCTAAATCAAAATTTTCTTCTATATCTTGTTCTTGTTCTCTATATGCGGCTTTAGTGCAATCATCTACTAAAGCTTGAATCTCCAAGGACATGGGGCTCAAACGCGATCGGGTCTCGTCCAAAATGTTGCCACCTTGACTAAAAGCTTGTTCCACAGCTACGGTTGATGTCGGGGCCACCAAAATCTCTTTGGCTATCGAAGCGATAATGGGGCACATCGTTGTCTTGGACTTCCACCATTCCAATATTTGGAAGTTCTCAATACTATCACATTCATACTTGTTATCACTAAAATCAAAAGAAGTGATTAAATATATCTCAAGTTCCGTACTAGTAGTACCCTTGTGTTTTTTTAACGATTGAAACATTTCTAAACCAGGAAGGATAAAGGAAGACAAAGATGATCCAATATTTGAAGTTGAAAAACTATGGTGAGTAGTGTGAGTGTTAATTGTACTACTAGTAGGAACTTGAGGTTGAAAATTAGACGAATATTCTTCATATAATGCATTTAACATATCTTTAGTCTCATTTATGTATCTACTTACATTTAATTGTAATTGCATAATGTTCGGATCTAATGGAAAACATTCTTTTAACGAATTATAATAAAATTTCAAATATTGGTCTAAACCTTGAAATTTAAAATGAGGATCATGAACAATAGCAACTAAATATAAAATTGGAATTTCTTTATAATAATTAAGCCATTTTTCTAACATGTAAATAATACTTTGCGTCAAAGTTTCATCATTTATGTGCACTTTTAACACACCAATTATATTACATGCTTCAACTAAAAATAAGTGAGAAGTTGGATAATACAAACGTGAAAACAAACAAGTAGCATCCTTAAAAACTTTTAAAACTTCTAACAATTTTAAACAAGAAGTCCAATGATTAGGATATAATATAATTCCAAGACAAGAGTTATCAATATAAAAATTACATAACAATGAACTATATTTAGAAGAATCCACAAGTAAATCATAAGTTGAATTCCAACGATTTGGAACATCCTTTTAAACCTTTTAGGTTTTTGGTCCATGTTGTATACAATATTTCCCCATGTTTTCATTAAACTTGGATGTCCAGTCAAATATTTAATTGCATCTTTAATTGGTTTAATATGAATTTCTAATGCACTTAAATCATTTTGAACAAGATAAATTTAAATATGGCATACACATCTTAATATGAAAAAATTTCCCACTAAAATTGGTGCACACGTATTTTTAATTTCTACAATAGATGCATTATTAGCCGAATGCATTATCAAAACCAATTGAAAAAATTTTATCATTCAAATTATATTCTTCTAAAATAATACTAATTAATCTAGAATATTTATGGCCATATGAGAATCATTAAAAACTCTAAATGCAATTACTCTTTTTTGTTAAAAACCAATTTGAATCTACCCAATGACAAGTTTACCCATATAACTATTCATTTGCCAATGATCACTCCAAATATCGGAACATATTGAAACACGAGAATCTAATTTTAAAAAATATTCCGATAAGCTATTTTTTTCTTTTTTATAAATTTTTTTAATATCACGTGTTAAAGTCGTTCTAGGAACACGTTTAATTTGTGGATTTGCATTTTCTTGTACTAATCTCACAAAATTTGGTTTTTCACCAAATTAAAATGGTAAATGTTGTGCACAAACAAATCTAGCTACACCATCTCTCCATTTTGAATCACTAAATTTAAATAAATTTAAATTACTAGAAGAAGAAGAACCTTGTTGAGCAAAACCGGTTAATTGCGCTTGTGACTTTTGAAGGCCGATTTCTTGAGGATGCGTTTTCTCCAAATGCTTGTTTAGTGTACCATATCCGCTCCCAATTTTGAAGGCGTATGATTTCTCTCAAAAATTGCATTGTGCTCTAATAAGAACTCCATCGGCATAAAAAAATTTTGTGAAATATTTCACAAACATTTCGGATTTTGGATTCGTTGGTGGACGACGACTTGATTATGATGCATCATCAATATTAATTGGTTGGAATGAAGAACCAAAACTATCCATTTTATAAAAAATATTCAAAAGGATTAAAAAAGAATGAGAAATTGAAATAATAATATATTAAAAACAATAATAAATAATTTAACTAATAATTATAATAGAAACAATAAATAGAATTAAATTTTATAAAATTTTGATGCTTGAGAAAATTGAGATGAAGAGAATTAGAATGAGAAATTGAAATAATAATATATTAAAAATAATAATAAATAATTTAACTAATAATTATAATAGAAACAAAAAATATAATTGAATTTTATAGAATTTTGATGCTTGAGAAAATTGAGATGAAGAGAATTAGAATATTGAGAGAGAAGAGTAGAAATTGTGTGGGAAAAATGAAAAAATAAGAGGTATTTATAGATTAGGAAAGATTAAAACAAAATAAAAAAATAAAAAAAAGGAATTGAGAGGAACGGACAATTATTTGACCGTTCCTCTGCAATTTATTTTGGACCGTTGCCACCATGGCAATAGTCAGCACTCAGCAACTACAGCAACGGTCATTTACTAAAACTAAAGCACACCATCCATTTCAAATAGGATTTGTCCCGTGGATACACGAGAGTATGGCATGGATTACTTCAACGCCGTAGCGCCTGGTACTCGAACATTGGCTCGAGGCATTTTCTCGACCCCTTTTTACCCTTCAAATGTGCTTTACCTGGAATGAAAGAACAAAAAGAAAAATGGATTCATGAAAGTTTAATTACCGAATCGCCTCCCACCGGCATGTTCTTCCTCTTCCTAGGAATGAACAAAAAATTTCTTTCTTTTTATTGTTTATAGATAGATATAGAATATTATATCTATTATATTATTAGAATTCATTATAAAATTCAATACACGCGGCTGTAATTTTTTTATAGCACACGCCACATGAAGTGTCATCGAATGCTGACGTGGCAATATATATAATTTTTTTTTAATTCACGGTTTGGAATCGGAACCGGCGGTTCCGGTTCCAAACCTGAAAAATTGGAACCGTAACTGAACGGCCCATAGGCGGTTCGGTTACGGTTTCGGTTGAGAGGGGCCCACGGTTCCGGAACCGGAACCAGAACCGGTAGTTCTGGAACTGGAACCGTGGATTTGGCCATCTCTAGGTATATGAATGTACATTCACAATTATTCATAATACTCCCACTTGAATATCCATCTTTAAGAAAAATGAATCGTTAAAACCTTATTAGGAAAAACCCAGTGGGATAAAAACCTAGTGAAGGAAAAAGAGTACATTTCCCATATATAATACTGCCTCATTAAAAAAAAAAACCTTACCAGAAAAAACCCTAACGGGAAAAAACTTTGGTTAAGTGAAAAAGAGTACAGTGTATAATAACTCCCCGTCTTGAGTACATCATTTGACATCATTTAGTTGACGCATTCCGATCTTATAAACCAACTTTTGAAATGTTGAAGTCTGTAGTAATTTAGTTAACAAATTGGCCATCACTCGAACGAATTTGTTGTACACAAATTTCACCATTCTTCTGAAGATTATGTGTGAAAAAGAATTTTGGTGAGATGTGCTTTATTCTATGACCTTTGATGTATCCATCTCTCAATTGAACAATTCATGCAGCATTATCTTCGAACGAAACAGTGGGAACTTTCTTGTCTAAATGCAAACCACATATTTATCGAATATGATGGATCACTGATTTCAACCAAAAATACTCCCGACTTGCTACATGAATTGCCAATATTTCTGTATAATTTAAAGAAGTGGCATCTATAGTTTGTTTCATAGAACGCCAAGAATAGTTGTACCACCACATGTGAAGAAATAATCCGTTTGTGAATGAGCATGATGAGGATAAGATAAATATCCAGCATCTGTATAACCTATCATATCAAACTTGATTACCTTAGAATAATAAAGACCTAAATCTATCGTACCTTGAAGATAACAAAATATATGTTTTACACAATTTCAATGCCTTCGTGTAGGTGAAGAACTATATCTTGTTAGTAAATTTACAGCAAATGAGATATTAGTACGTGTATGATTAGCAAGATACATTACTGCTCCAATAGCACTAAGATATGGTACTTCTAGACCAAGTAATTCTTCATCATTTTCACGAGGTTGGAAAGGATCTTTATGCGTATCAAGTGATCTTACAAGCATAGGCGTGCTCAAGGGATGTGCTTTATCCATATAAAATCTTTTAAGCACTTTAGCTATATAACTTGACTCATGCAAAAATATACCATTTTCCAAGTACTCAATTTGCAGTCCTAAACAAAATTTTATCTTTCCAAGATCTTTCATTTCAAATTATTGTTTCAAAGAATTAACAGCTTTTTCAAGCTCTTTAGGAGTCCCAAGAATATTTAAATCATCAACATATATAAATTGCAATGATTGCAAATTCAGATGCGGATCTCTTAAAAAAACACAAGGACAAATGGGATCATTCATATAGTCTTGTTTCATCAAATATTCACTAAGACGATTATACTACATACGTCCAACTTGTTTTAATCCATATAAGGATCTGCACAATTTAATTGAATAAAGTTCTCGAGAATTGGAATCATATTTCATAGGCAATTTGAATCCTTCCAGGATTTTTATATAAATATCATTATCAAGAGAAACATACAAATAGGCTATCATTATCAAGTCGTTCACTTGCTGCCAGATTAAGCAAATAACGAAAAGTTGTTGCATCCACCACGGGAGAATATGTCCCCTTATTATCAATACTAAGTCTTTGGGAAAAACCTTGTGCGACAAGTCGTGCCTTATATTGCACAATTTCATTTTTCTCATTTCGTTTTTGCACAAAGACGCATTTATAACCCACTGGCTGCACAGCTTTATGTGTGCATATTATTGGTCCAAAAACTTTACATTTCGCCGACGAATCTAACTCTGCTTGAACTGCGTCTTTCTATTTTTTCCAATCATTTCTATGTCTGCATTCATTTACAGACTTTGGTTCATGATCCTCATTTTCATTTATTACACTAACTGCTGCAGCATAGGCAAATTTGTCGTCGACGTTTGTTGTATATCGATTCCACCTTTTCCCAATCAGCACATAATTTATTGAGATATCATGATTATCAGAATTTTCAGGTACCTAAACTTCTTCTGGAAGTTCATTATCTATCATGTCGGGAATTTTTATTTTTGAAGATTCTTCTGGAACCTCAACTACCTCGATTTCTCCATCATTATTATTTTCTTCTTTTCTCTTTCGATGATTTTTGTATTTGGAACTGATTGGTCCACTATGTTTCATGGGTGCCTTTAATTGATTACTACTGGTAGAAGGTCCTTCAGGGACATCAATTCGAATTGGAGCATTAACAGCTGGTATATGTGACTTAGTCACACATTTTGGGTCAGTAAAAGTGTCTGGCAATCGATTTGTTAAACATTGCAAATGAATTATCTTTTGAACTTTCAGTCCACATTGATTTATACGAGGATTAAAATGAGATAATGATAATTCATTCCAACTAATTTTCTTAACCAACTGTTTATTTTCTCCCTCTAATGTTGGAAAAACTAATTCGTCAAAATAACAATCAGCAAAACGAGCCTTAAATAAATCTCTAGTTGTTGGTTCAAGATATTTCGCTATAGATAGAGATTCATACCCAACATATATTCTTAACCTCCTTTGAGGTCCCAACCTTGTGCGTTGTGGTGGAGCAATCAGAACATAAATCGCACATTCAAAAATTTTAAGATGGGTAATATTTGGTTTCTGATCAAAAACTAATTGTTGGGGAGAGAATTCATGATAATTTGTTGGCCTTATGTGAATTAGTGTTGCAGCTTGCAAAATAACATGTTCCCAAGTAGGTGTTGGGAGTTTAGTTCTCAAAAGCAATGGTCTCGCAATTAATTGAAGACGCTAAATAAGCGATTCTGCCAAACCGTTTTGTGTATAAACATAAGCGATAGGATGTTCAACACTTATCCCAATAGACATTCTGTAAGGAAATCGACATAGTAACAACGCAGCGAAAAATATAACAATTATATTATAATTGATTTCCATAAGACCTTTATTGACAATCTATATAAAATATACCTCGAGAGATGCTAGCAAAACCCTTGAGCGAACTTTAATCGATCAACAAGCCGCACACGTGTCTGGCCTCTAATGGTAATCCACACGAACTACTTTCGGGATCCTCAAAGGATTGATTTTAACGTTAGGTTAATAAGTTAGATCCCTCTAAACAACACTTTAGCAATCTAATAAGAAAAACTCTTTTTCTTATTTACGTGATTTCTTATTGAGAGAGTTGTGTTGTCTTGACCTAACATTAAGCATCTATATATAATAATAAAGCCTTCCAAAAAGGTTATCTTGTCAAACAAGAAACGAATTATTACCAAACTCAATTCACTTTCCAAAAATGAATATAAGAGTATAATAGATGCCAAAATTATCATATAATTATGTAAATCATTTTAACTCAAGAAGTAATTGTGTGTGACCCTTTAGGTTTCTAATTACTTGGCAATAAATATAAATAATAATCTTAGAATTAAATTGGCTTTTGTACAAAACAAACAAACTCCCACTTGGACTAAAGACAATTTAGTCACAGAGCTTCTAAGATAGGATAAATTAAACAACTTTAATTGATCATTAATTCAACAATTAATTTATTCATATTCATAGATCAAGAGCAGCCTCTAGCCAAGACATCATAACCACCCAAGAGTTAGAAAAAGTCAATTAATCGACTTAACCTATCCATGAACCAGGTACCATGTAATTATCATCCTTTCACCATCATATATTCCAAAGAGTACAAAAGTAAAGTCTAAGTTCTAACTCTTTATTGTACTAATTATATTTCTTTCTTGTACCGAAATTCAACTCCTTATAAATAAATTTAGAACTTTTCCAAATTTTCTTACTAAATATGTGCACTTTGAGTTGAACTTCAACAAGTGGCGCCAGAAAGGAATATACTCTCCCACTATTAGGAGTGGTGAATCTTATATTGATCATAAACTATCAATCCGTGCTTCTTGTTATATCCAACGTCTACCGCTCGCATATCCAGTTACGGTTATAGACAAATAGAGTCAAAACATAACATCCATACTAAAGATACTCTTATGATCTCAAGTCAAATGATCGCTTACACTACTGTCACGTAGAGATTATACCATTGGCACTCAAATAGTTAACGATATGGAAATCTCTAAGCGGATCATTCCAGTGAACACATTCTCTAATGATTCACCCATATATCATTATATATACTAGTCTATCCGCATTAACAACGTCTTTATTATTGTTAATACTATGACTAGGGAAATTTAAGAATAATAAATATTATTCTAAGGACTTTATCATATTGTATATATATCGACATATATATGTTACAAAATGATAAATATGCCATATCTTTATTGCATAAAATTACATAATCATTCTCCATTATGACTCAAACCAATCATTCAGAAATTTATACCGAATGAATGAACATGACTGTCATGTTTCTTTTGGGATAATAGTTTAGTCAATAAATAATTATATTGTCCTTTGTAGGAATCTCTTGTATCTTTACTTAAATTATATCAGTAAGTACTCTAATCAGATGATAAAATTTTAGTACATGTTTGGATCATTGATGAGACCTTAGTTCCTCAACTATTGAAGAAACTATTTTCATCCAAACAATCTTGTAGCAACTTCTCAAGCAGCTATATACTTAATTTCTATTGTAGAATATGTTATTATAATCTATTTGGAACATTTCCAAATAACAACATTTATATTTAGGATAAATACGTATCCATCTTGATACTTGCAATCATCTTTATAAGATTGAAAAATAGTATATATGAATCCATATATATATTTAGCTCAACATTCAAGAATAAGTCCTTAATTCTTCTCAAGTATTTAAGGAAATTCTAGACTACTTCTAGTGACTATCACTAAATTTGCATTGAAATTTGCTCATAAGACTTATAGCGCATGAGACATTTGGTCTTATATATAATATACATAAATGATCTTACTTCTTAAGAATATTTTGCATATTATATTTCTTAATATCAATTTTTGGACACATGTCAAAGTAAATCCTATCAAATATAGGAATGTAAACCTTTTAAACTGATCCATGCATGTTAAACGTCTTTAACATTTTATCAATATATATATATATATATTGACTGTATATAACCAAACAACTTATCAAATTTATCTCTATAGACTTTTCCCAATGTATAAGCTGTTTCTCCAAAAATCTTTTATTGAGAAAGTTTTTGAACAACTAAACCTTAACTAATTTAAGAGTAGTTATGTAAATTCTCATTATTAATATATCATCTACATATAATATGAGAAATACAATAATATTGCCAATAATCTTTTGTATACACAAGATTCGTATTTGTTTTTGATTAAATCAAACTTTTTGATTATCTCATCAAAACAAATATTTGAACTCTTAAAAGCTCCCTTTAGTCCATAAATGAACTTTTATAATTTGCATACTTTGCTAGGAGTTTTGAATAAAAACCCTTAGATTGTATCATATACATATCCTTTTGCAAATTACAACAAGTAAAATCTTAATGGATTTTAACACGACAATTGGTGAAAAGGTTTTATCATAGTCAATACTATGATTTTGTGTAACCTTCAGTGACCAATATTCATACTTTCTGGGTAACAATATTACTATCAATGTTTGTCTTCTTTTGAAGACCGACTTGCACCTTATGAGTTTTATCCCTTTAGATGCATTGATTAAGGTCTATACCTTGTCGTCATATATGGAATCCATTTTAGATTTCTTATCAAATAAGACTTCTTTGTAGATAGTAGGTTTATCATTCTTAATGATAAACACATCATCTCATGTGGACGATTTATCCTACTAAACATACAATTTACTTGTGTATTGAGAGCTTCATGTCCTACCGCATCACCATGAGATACAAGCTCTAATTCCATCTTCTTTTCATTACTAAATTATGGTTTAAGAACTTCATCAAGTTCTATATGCTCCCACTTGCCTTTTCTAGAATAGACTATTCTTCTATAAATATGACATATTTTGAGACAAACCTTTTGTGCTCATTGGGATTATAGAAATAATATCCAAAACTTTCTTTTGGACATTCCACAAAATAATATATATGAAAATTTTGTATCAAACTTACCTAATTGTACCTTTTAAATATAGGATACTCCCAAACATTTTGGTTCTTTCTTATATCATATCTCATATGTGGTAGAATTGATAGGTTTAAATGGAACATAATTTAAAAAATCAAATGCAATATTTATGGTATATTTTCAAAATAATTTTGAGAGAATTATATGGCTCATCATTAATCGAATAATATCTAATAAAATGCGATTATTACTTTAATAAAGAAACAAGTTCATTTTTATTAAGATAATTATAAATTCTTGACTCAAGTATTCTCTATTTCGATCTAATCGAAATATTTTAATACTTTTATCAAGTTGTTTTTCAACTTCAATTTTGTATTCTTTTAACTTTTCAAAGAATTTAGTTATATACTTCAATAAGTACATATATGACTGTATTTAATATAATCATTTAAAGTATGAAAAACTTTCTCTAATTAAATTAACATAGGTCTACATACGTCAATATGTATTAGACTTAGTAATTCAGTAGATCTTTCACCTTTTTAGGTAAAAGGTAAATTGGTTATTTTCTAATAAATAAGATTCACATTTATCAAATGATTCATAATCAAGTGATTCCAAATAAACATCTTTATGCAATTTGTCTATGCGTTTCTCATTTATATAACCATATCTACAGTGTTAGAAATAAAATTATCAATTTTTTGTTTCTTTGTGTTTATGTTTGAAAAGAAGATTATCCAAATCAAATATATAAAGTTTGTTATCCAATTAACCATCACCTTAAAATATAGTCACAATAAAAAAAACAACATTTATTCTTTTGAATTATTGTAAATCTATTCATGTCAAACATGAAATAGAAATAATATTTTAGTAAGTACTGATAATAACAATCCTTTATATTAAGGATTAATCTTCTGAATAAAGAAAACTCTATATTCCTATGGTTAATGTAACAACTTTTGTCGCATTCAATTACCACATATAAGAATACATTTTCTTTACCCAACTTTCTACTTATCCTTAAATCTTGCATATTTATGTAAATATGAGATCCAAATCTGGTATCTAATACCCAAGATTTTATTTATAAGTAGAAACATTTATTTCAATCATAAACATATTTGAAGTAGAAACTTCCCTAAGTTTCTTCTGCTTCAAAATCTCGATGAACCTTTTAATTTTAATTCCAATGTCTATCTTAATAGACCATAGTAGAATTTAATACCATTTAAACCTTTGTCCTTATTATTTTGTATTAAGTTTGAGCGCCCGTTTATTGATTTTCTTAAAATCAGGGTCCAACTTCACTTTCTTAGAAAACTCAATTATTAACACAATTTCCTTTTTCTTATTGATTGAATCCTTTGTTGTCTTATTAAGCAATTCAAGCAAATATTTAGATCTCAACTTTGTTCATAACAAAATTAAAAAAATCTAATTTTTCAATAAGACTAATCACCTTTAGCATATTAGATGATACTAAAGATTATTTGCCATTTTGCTCTAAATGAGTTCGTAAGAGAGATATCATATATCTTCAATTTTAACTCTTATATCATGCAATCATTTCATCTAATGAAATATTGTAAAAGCATACATATTCACATACAACTATTGTAATTAAGATTCAAGAATGCTTTTTAGCATAAGACAATATATATTATCAAAATCATCATTATGTTTCCGATATGTATCTTTGATTATTCAATCAATATCATCATCGGTATTATTGGACGTTTAGGTTCGCTCCTCTTGAATTCCGCCCAAACGGTTACTTTCTAACGGTAATTTTTCACCGCTGCTCTGCAGCTCCTCCCTGCTCATCCGGGCATGGCGGAGCCTCCTAGCAAACCACCAGATCCAACTAAAAAATCCTATAGGGATGCTAATCGTATCCCTAGTAGCAACAATAAAGAGACCAATGTGTCTTTTCAATCGGTTTCAGCCAATGCCCCCCTCTCTCTCAATATATAAAGGGGAACCAGCCCTAATTTTCTCTATAGAAGAGGAAGAAGCACTAGCAGAGAGGTTCAAATTCACGCTCATTGCCAAGTTCTCATGGGGGAGACCTCAAATGCAAGTAATTCGAAAAGAGATTCTAGGAGCCGATTTCAAAGGCAACGTCCATTCAGGGCTCTTAGATCAGAGACACATTGCCCTAAGGTTCGAGGAAGAGGTGGACTTTCAGAGAGTCTGGTTGAAAAAGACATGGTCGTTTGCGGGATCTCAAGCGAGAATATTCCGATGGTCGAAAGACTTTACCCCGGGGAAGGAATCCTCCATTGCGCCAGTGTGGATTCGGTTCCCTTTACTCCAACTCCACTTGTTCCAGAAGGAGAAGCTGTTTACTATGGCTTCTTGTGTGGGGAAACCCTTAAAAATGGATGTGGCAATTGCCGCGGGTGATGCTCTGATCAGGCCAAGCGAAGCACGCATATGCGTGGAATTAGATGTTACGCAGGTGCCTCCATCCCGGATATGGATTGGTACTTCACAATCGGGTTTTTGGCAAGATATTGAAATAGAGGATAGGCCAATGTACTGTAAGAGATGTTCCAAAATGGGACACAGTCAGGAACAATGTAACCCATTAAGAGTCAGACAAAAGCCCCCAGTAGCTAACAAGGTCATGCCCCAGAAAAATCATAAAGAATGGACCTTGGTTGGGAAACAAAAAGCTGAGAAACATTTACCCGAATCCACACCATCTATTCTGAATGCTGTTGCGGATAAAGGCAAGGCAGTGGTCCAGGAAGTTCAAATAGATGTGCAGGAAAACCCGGGTATCTCTGGGACTGCTGGAGAAGAGTAGCTGATTCTACCACAGGGCGAACAAGAGGTTCCCTGTCAGAACCTGACACTTACACATAATCCCTTATATAGTTGTGAAACTGAGGAAGAGAGGAATCAGACAGAGAAGACCAATGATGAGAATTTAGCAGGGCAGAATACTAATCTTCCGTTAAGCCAAGATTCTATTAAGAGTGACACAACGGTCGGCAAACAATTACAGAATCAATCCCAGTGCTGAACATTATTGATAAATGCCCATCAGACCAGGATTAGGCCTGAAATGTGGAAGGATTGCAGGTGGAATCATCAGATGACGAATCGGTGGAGGAGAGGATTAGTCCTGAAGATGCTGCGCTAAAACACGAAACTGCAATTGAACAGTCCCTGCCGGATGCAGCTATACCAGCTCCAACCAGGAAAAAGGGTAGGCCACCAAAAAATAAGTTGATGCATCATAAGAATGAAGAGGGCAAAGGCTTCGCCACTCCAGGTAGGTGTCTTAGAAGCACGGATGCAGGTACTCTCCTAACTGATGTGGTTTAAATGATCAAAGTTCTATATTGGAATATCAGAAGTGTTCAAAAAAAACCCAATTTTAGAAAACTAAAAAGAATCATAAGATCTAAAAAGATTAATTTTGTTGCAATTGCTGAACCTTATGTTGGCCTGGAAAAGATTTTGAAAATTTTGCATAAACTTAATTTTGATGATTTCTATGTAAATGACAATAGATCTATTTTACTACTGTACCGCTACCCAATAAAATATGAGTTAGTGTTGAATACCCCTCAGCACATTACTGTCATGCTGGAGATCCCCCAGATAAAAGAAAAGCTACTTATCTCAAACATATATGCTAAATGCACTCCCCTAGATAGGAGAGAGCTGTGGACATCACTCAGTAGTTTAAATGGACTGAATATGCCTTGGTTAACTTGGGGGGGGACTGGAATTGTATGCTCCATAGGGATGAGAAGAAAGGGGGCAAGGCGTTCCAACATAGAGATATACTGGAATTAGAGAATTTTGTTTCTAGTGAGAACCTAACTGAAATTAATACACTTGGTGGTACGTTTACATGGTGTAATAATAGAAGGGGTAAGGCTAGGATTTGGAAAAAATTAGATAAAGGCCTTGCAAATATTAGGTGGATAGATGCCCATTTTGTGTCAAACATCATGATATTGAGTAGATGTCCCTCTGACCATGCTCCAATGATCCTTGAATTAACATCAAAATTGGAGAGACCGCGGAGCTTTAAGTTCCAAAATTTCTGGGCTGAACATGAGGATTTTCTGAATGTTGTACAAAATGCATGGCAGATAGAATGTAGTGATGATCCTATCAGGAATTTAACAGAAAAAATGAAAAAAACAAAAGCTAGGCTAATAGAGTGGAATAAGTACCAGTTTGGAAACATCTTTAATAGGGTAGAGGAGGCAGAATCTGAGGTAAAGAGACTGGAACTAAGGGATACTGTCCAGGATATTCCCAGAGAGGACCTAGAAAAAGCTGCTGCTAACCTTAAATATGCCCTAAACATTGAGGAACAATTTTGGGCTCAAAAGTCCCAGATGCAGTGGTTGAATGAAGGGGAAAGGAATACAGCTTTCTTCCATGCTCAAGTTAAACAAAAACATAGTCAAAATTATATTCACAGGATTAAGAATGAGCATGGAGTTTGGATTGAGGAAGAATCTGATATCGGGTTGGCAGCCGAAACTCATTTCAGAAACTTATTCACTGCCTCTGAAATCTCCCCAAATATTATCGGCAATTTAATCCCTCACATGCTGGATGAAGAGACTAGGAACTTCCTGACAGACCTTCCCTCCATAGAGGAGGTGAAGGATGTAGTGTTTTCACTAAAGAAAGAAAGTGCCCCTGTCCCCGACGGTTTCAATGGTGTTTTCTTTCAAAAAACATGAGACTTAATTAAAGTAGATGTACACAAGGCAGTCTCTCATTTTATGAATGGAGGTAGTCTAAATAAAGCTATCATAGCCACATCTATTCTCATGATCCCTAAGGTTAAAAACCCTGCTACGTTTTCTCAATTTAGGCCCATTAGTCTCTGTAATTTTGTAAATAAAATTTTCTCCAAATTGCTTGCTAATAGATTAGCTACCTTGCTGCCAAAAATCATATCTCCTAATCAGACTGGTTTTGTGAAAGGAAGGCTAATTTCGGATAACTATCTGCTGGCTGCTGAGATCCTCTCATCCCTAGAAAAAAAAAAGGTCATGTAGCCCTTAAACTTGATATGGAAAAAGCATATGATAGGGTTCACTGGCTTTTCATGCTCCAAATTATGAGACTTATGGGTTTCGGGGAAGTTTGGATTGATATGATTTGGAGGCTGGTGTCAAATACGTGGTTCTCTGTCCTACTGAATGGCTCTCCTAGAGGTTTCTTTAAAGCTACTAGGGGACTTAGACAAGGGGACCCTATTTCTCCACTATTGTTCATTATTTCTTCTGAATATCTATCAAAAGGACTGAACAATCTACTTATACAGCCTCAAATCCCTAAATTCTGCCTCCCAGCTAGATGCCCCATCTAGCATTTGCAGATGATATCATCATTTTTACTGCAGCTAACTCTACAGCTCTTAAAGCTGTCAATGAATTTTTGGCACATTATGAGAGCGTTTCAGGGCAGAAAATCAGCTCCCAGAAGAGTAATTTTTTTGTCCACAAGAGTGTCAATTATGGTACTAGGTACAGGTTAAGATCTATCACCAAATTCACCCAGCTGGAGTTTCCCATTAGATATTTGGGTCTTCCCCTCCACTATAAACGAATCCAGGCCAGGCACTACTCTGAAATTGTGGAGAAAATCACTGCTAAAATACATTCTTGGAAGGCTAATATGCTGAACATGGGGGGAAAAATTACACTCATTCAAAGTGTGCTTTCATCTATTCCACTATATACTCTGATGTCACTCAGCCCACCAAAGGTAGTACTGCACCATATTGAAACATCTATGGCGAATTTCCTTTGGAATGGGGCTAACAGCACAGACAGACGCCATTGGATTAAATGGAAATGGCTTTGTTTCCCAAAAGAAGAGGGAGGTCTAAATTGTAGAAGCATGGAGGACAATGTTAAGGCTCAATCAATGAAACTTTGGTGGAGCTATTGTCAATCAATCTATGGTCAAAATCAACATCATTACTAATAAAATTTGTCTATATCTTTTTCTCTTTGTTCTTCGTCGATTCTTGATAGAGATCAGCAAGATGTTTTAGAGTACGGCAAGTACGAGACCAATGGCCTTTCATGCCATAACGATAGCATTTGTTATCCCCTTTCTTTTGTTTTGGCTTCCATCTTTCTCATCACTACTCTCCCACTTCTGGTGGTGAGTTATACCTTTTCCATGACCATCACGGTTATTAAAATTATTTCTGATACGAAACCCGGATCGATTCGCTCCAAACCCTGGCTTGTATGTCACGGAAGCAATTGCAGGACCTTCAAATAAAACCAATGAACAAGAACAATCTAACAAGTAGATTGGAATTTACACGCCAATTGATAAAGCCGCTTCGCGCAAACTAATCAATTCTCAAATTTGTTAGTTTGAAAACCCTTCGCAGGAAATCAAATTCACAAAGATAAAACAATCGCTGTTTTATTTCTCAAATCAAAATTCTTCCTCCTTATAAACGTATGGAGTGTGCTCTTTAAATATGCTACAAGAAGTGTTAATGTTTGGTATTTTCCCGATGTGGGATAATTGCCAATCATGTTTCCTAAAAACTACCCTTAATGAATTAAAGATCCATTAAGGCCATTACATGCCATTATCATGCAAGATAATTTGGGCCATGTAATTAACTAATTAATCACGAAATTAATAAGCCCATAATTAACGTTTGGACTTAATCTTATTACAACACAAATTAAAGAAAATCTAAAAATCCCAAAATTGTCCGCGTCAGGACGTGACGTGCAACTTCACGGCGTGTTTTCACCTTGATCCCGTCAGAATCTGGAAAACTGCAAAACAGATGTTTTAGCTCTGGATCTTAGCTTTCTAATGCCGCTGGAATCAACCCATTCCGAGTTACGATAAGAGAGATATGGCCCGATTACTAAAACGTGGCAGAATCTCTCAGCAAACAATATTTGACGCCTCTTGTCATGATTTCTTTTGTTATCCCATTTTAGAGTCTCGGATCTCCTTGGGACCAACATGAGGCTTATTCTCCATCCTATTCCAGGCCTCCATACATGAGATTCATCTTTAACAATTGGAACAAGTACCTTGGATTTTCTGAAACATGTGATCACACATGATTTTGTATCATTCCCTTCCACTTGAAAAAGATTTGTCCTCAAATCTTGTTGATTGGCAACAAGGGAATCCAACACAAAACCTGGAAAATTGTCAAGACAAAAAGACAAAATATATGGAAATTCACACTCATTATTTTTCCCCTTTTTGCCTTTTTCTACAACCCTCATCTCAAGGCTTTTGTCATTCAAATCATTACTCAATTCTTTTTCTTGTTTATCATGATATAAAACAAAATTATCAATTAATGCAGAATCACTTAAAACAATAAAAGAATTTACATCATCACAAGAAGGTTATTCAAGAGTAGTAATTTGATCAACCTCTTCCCCTTGAATTGTTTTCATTGAAGGTAATGCTTTCTCCACCAAAGGATCTTCATTAATGGTCTCCACCATTGCTTCAACAATTTCATTAACTTGACCCATCTCCAATGGACTCAACTCATTATCCCCATGATCCTCAACACATTCCAACAATGGTATAGTAACAATTTTGACAGTTGGGTCTTCATTTGGAGGTTCAACATACAAATCATACCATCTTGGACAACTAATAGCATTATGACCTACAGCCATACATCTCAAACACTCCTAGCATGGACCCTAGGCGTTGGCATTCTAATCTTTCTTTCAACAAAAAGGTTAGCACAATCACGTTCTTGATGACCATACCCATAACATATAGCACACCGGATGGGTTGTGACTTGCAAATCTGTTCTTGCAAGGTTGCTTCTTATCTCAAACTTGCCAATTTTTTTAATTCCGCTTCCACCCTGTAAATTGTCTCTCGACGATAGCCATAGCAATCTCCATAGGGATCATACTTCTCCAATAAAGAGAAAAATCTTTCGGAATACAATGACATCTCAAAATATAAAATCCAAATTGTGCCACTTCATATGAACAACAAAGATCCAATTTTTTTTTCACTAAAATCAAAACCAACAAAATAAAAGATATAACTGCTTGACACCAATCACAAAACAAAATTTATGACAGGCTTGCGAATATCAAACAATTTGAATTCAATTTTATAAGGAAAAATTGAAAACCTGATTTTTGTTCGAAGAACTGTTCTCTGATACCACTTGATACGAAACCCGGATCGATTCGCTCCAAACCCTGGCTTGTATGTCACGGAAGCAATTACAGGACCTTCGAATAAAACCAATGAACAAGAACAATCTAACAAGTAGATTGGAATTTACACGCCAATTGATAAAGCCGCTTCGCGCAAACTAATCAATTCTCAGATTTGTTAGTTTGAAAACCCTTCGCAGGAAATCAAATACAAAAAGATAAAACAATCGCTGTTTTATTTCTCAAATCAAAATTCTTTCTCCTTATAAACGTATGGAGTGTGCCTTTTATATATGTTACAAGAAGTGTTAATGTTTGGTATTTTCCCGATGTGGGATAATTGCCAATCATGTTTCCTAAAAACTACCCTTAATGAATTAAAGATCCATTAAGCCCATTACATGCCATTATCATGCAAGATAATTTGGGCCATGTAATTAACTAATTAATCACGAAATTAATAAGCCCATAATTAACGTTTGGACTTAATCTTATTACAACACAATTAAAGAAAATCTAAAAATCCCGAAATTGTCCGCGTCAGGACGTGACGTGCAACTTCACGGCTTGTTTTCACCTTGATCCCGTCAGAATCTGGAAAACTGCAAAACAGGAAAGTTTTAGCTCTGGATCTTAGCTTTCTAATGCCGCTGGAATCAACCCATTCCGAGTTACGATAAGAGAGATATGGCCCGATTACTAAAACGTGGCAGAATCTCTCAGCAAACAATATTTGACGCCTCTTGTCATGATTTCTTTTGTTATCCCATTTTAGAGTCTCGGATCTCCTTGGGACCAACATGAGGCTTATTCTCCATCCTATTCCAGGCCTCCATACATGAGATTCATCTTTAACAATTGGAACAAGTACCTTGGATTTTCTGGAACATGTGATCACACATGATTTTGTATCACGTCCACGTCCACGACCACGAGCACGGTCCCGACTATGGCCTCGATTATGTCCATTATTTAGATATATGTCCATCACATTTGCTTCAGGAAATGGAACAGCACCAGTTGGACGGTTTCATGAATTTTTTTTAACAAAAGCTCATTATTTTGTTTAGCAACAAGAAGACAAGAAACCAGTCCAGAATATTTCTTAAAACCCTTTTTCACGATATTGTTGCTGCAGGAGCACATTAGATGCGTGAAAAGTGGAGAAAGTTTTTTCTAATAAATCTTCATCAGTTACTTTTTCTTCACACAATTTTAATTGAGAACTGATTCTGAAAATTGCTGAATTATATTCACTTACAATTTTAAAATCTTGTAAACGTAAGTGCATCCATTCATAACGAGCTTTTGGAAGAATAACCATTTTTGGTGATTATACCTCTCTTTGAAGCTTATCCATAAGATAAAAGGATCTTTTACTATTAGCTACTCAGTTTTCAACCCTCATCAAGGTGGTGACTAATAAAGATAATTGCTCAAGCCTTTTCTTGACTAGTGAATTGATTTTCTTTTTTGATGGTTTCTCCAATACCATTGCATCTAGATGAATTTCAGCATCTAGCACCCATGGCAAGTAGTTCTTGCCAGTAACATCAAGAGCAACAAATTGAAGGTTTGAAAGGTTAGCCATAATAATAATTATTTCAATAAAATATACAAAAATTTACCACTTACCCAAAAGAAAATTGATCAAAGTGGCTAGAGAAATCGTGTGCTGATAACGTATTATAAAAATACTATAAACTTGTAGTATTATATTATGTAACAAATTATCATATCACTACTAGAAAGTAGAGATATAATGTTATGTTACTATTCCTATAAGACTAGTAGAATACAACTATAAAATATGAAACAAGTATACTAAAAAGATGGAGAGCAAGAGAGCAAAGTAGAGCAAGATGTCGTGAGTATTCAACCATCCCATTTCTTTCACATGAGCCTCTATTTATAGGCTTGAACTTTACACCTGTACCTTATAGGTTACAATGTCCTAAATGTAAGTTACAAGAGTTACAGAGGTTACATAGGTAGTGGGTTTGATTATGAGGGAAAATGGTGTTACATGAATTACATAGAATAATGTGAAATAATTGGTTAGAACATGGGGTATATGAATGGACATTCACAATTATTCATAACAAAAAGTAAAGTTTAAAAATTTTTGCCTAAGGAACCGCTTTGAGTCTCCTGTGCACTTACTCTATGTTCCCTTTTATAAAAAGACTTGTGCACTTACTCTATGTTCCCTTTTATAAAAAGATGATGTGCGTCCATTTAAGTTAGTTATTCAATTTTTAAAATTAAACTAAAATCATAACCAAGTTATAAGTGAACCTTAAGTGCTATTTGGTTGGCAGGGAATATGAGTTAGCAAAGTAATTTTTTTCTTAACTATCAAATTCTTATGTTTTGTTCAAACTGAGAAAGTAATCATTTTCCTAAATGTTACATTCGTGCGTTTGTTTCATCCTAGGAAAGTAAAAGGAATTATGAACTCAGGAAAATAAGTGCAAGATTCTAGGATATTAGCCAATAAAAATATGCAAGATTCCAAAATTATGAATTCTCTTTAAAAGTTGGTTTAGTGATTACTTTCCTGAGAATTTTAATTATGTAACTCTTTTTATATTTATTATTTATATTTTGAGTATCATATGTTTCTTACGATAAATTATAATTCATTTGGTCAAATAATTTTATGTTTTTATTTTTTAGTTTGATAGTTTTTATTGCATTTTCTACCTAGCTAAAATTGAAATTTTAGTAGTTTTTAAATCTTCATATTGACTTTTAACGTAATTCAATGTAAAAAGAGTTAAATAGATAGATGGTATGTTATTTTTTTCTTTTATTTTTTATTAAAATTATTAACATAATCATTTTTTTATATTTTGTTTAAAAAATTCATAATTGTATTATGTTGCTTTAGACTTATTCTTTCATCTTTTTACTTAATTAATTTTCATACATGTTATATCTCCAATACTTATTGCTTAATTAGTTTCAGCTATTTTTATTTACATTAATTTATAAATTTGTTTTCCATTTATTTAACCAACTATTCTTTTTTTAGTAATATTAATAAATAAAATTTTTATTTTATCACAAGGTAAAAATATAGAATTAATTTTCATAATATGATTTAGAATAAAACTATATAAATAGTGATGTATAAGTATAACATACAAAATATCGGTTCTCTAGCCCACAAAATAAAATGGAGGTTTTGTGATAAATACGATTTTTACTTTTTTTGATACAATTCACTAGGATGCACGTTCACAATTATGATAGGTGGATAAAATAGCCCGAAAATGGCCAAAATCAGCACGTTAATAAACATTATTTTTTTTGCCAAAATACATGTGCTACAAACCACAAAAATGGAGGTTTGGTAATAAATATGAGTTTCACTTTTTTGACATCATTAACTAGAATGCACATTCACAATTGAGGTGGGAGCAAAAAATATGAAAATGACCAAAATCGTCACTTTTTTTACACTATCATTTTTGGCCAAAAGAAATGTGCTATAGCCTACAAAAAATGAAGGCTTGGTGATAAAAATGAGTTTAACTTTTTTTACACCGTTCACTAGAATGCACATTCACAATTGAAGCAGGTGCAAAAAATAGCATGAAAATGGTAAAAATTGACACTTTTTTTACATTGTCATTTTTGGCCAAAATACGTGTACTATAGCCCACAAAAAATGAAGATTTTGTGATAAATATGAGTTTCACTTTTTTGACATAATTCACTAGAATGCATGTTCAAAATTGTGATGGGTGTTAAAAACAATATAAAATCTGCAAGTTTTTGGACATTGTTGTTTTCAACCAAAATACATCTGCTATAGCCCATAAAAATGGAGGTTTGGTGATAAATATGAGTTTCAATTTCTTTTGCATAATATACTCAAATGCACGTACAAAATTGAGATAGATGTAAAAAACAATACAAAAACAGCCAAAATATGCACGATTTTGTATATTGTCATTTTCGGCCAAAATAGGTGTGTTATAACCCACAAAAATAGAGGTTTTGTGATAAATATAAATTTTTTTTTGATACCGTTAAATAGAATGCATATTCACAATTGAGGTAGGTGCAAAAACTAGCACAAAAATAGCGAAAATCAACAAGTTTTTGGACATTGTCATTTTCTGCCAAAATTCGTGTGCTATAGCTGACAAAAAATGGAGTTTTAGAGATAAATATAAGTTTCACGTTTTTAACACCGTTCACGAGAATGCACGTTCACAATTGAGGCGGGTGCAAAAAATGGCACGAAAATGACCACAATCGGCACTTTTTTTGACATTGTCATTTTTATCCAAAATACGTGTGCAATAGCCCACAAAAAAATGGAGGTTTGGTGATAAATATAAATTTCACTTTTTTGACACAATTCAAAAAAATGCACATTCACAATTGAGATGAGTGGAAAAAGTATCACAAAAATAGCAAAACTTGGCACGTTTTTAAACATTATCATTTTTATCCAAAATACGTCTGATATAGCCCACAAAAAAGAAGGTTATGTGATAAATATGAATTTAACTTTTTTGACACAATTCAATAAAATGCACATTCACAATTGAGATGAGTGGAAAAATATCACAAAAATGGCAAAAATTGGCACATTTTTAAACATTGTCATTTTTAGCCAAAATACGTCTGATATAGCCCACAAAAAATTGAAGGTTATGTGATAAATATGAATTTAACTTTTTTTGACACCGTTCACTAGAATGCACGTTCACAGTTGAGGTGGAAGCAAAAAATAGCACAAAATAGCCAAAATCAGTACTTTTTTTAACATTGTCATTTTTAGCCAACATACGTGTGCAATAGCCCACAAAAAATGGAGGTTTTGTGATAAATATGAATTTTACTTTTTTGACACAATTCAAAAAATGCACATTCACAGTTGAGATGAGTGGAAAAAATATCACGAAAATATAAAAAATTGGCACGTTTCTAAACATTAACATTTTGAGCCAAAATACGTCTGATATAGCCCACAAAAAATGAAGGTTATGTGATAAATATGAATTTAACTTTTGTTTGACACCGTTCAATAAAATGCATGTTCACAATTGAGGCGGAAGCAAAAAATAGCACGAAAATGGCCAAAATCAGCACATTTTTTTTACATTATCAATTTCAGGCAAAATACGTGTTCTATAGCCCAAAAAAAATTGAGGTTTTGTGATAAATATGAGTTTCACTTTTTTTGACATAATTCACTAGAATGCACATTCAAACTTGGGGTGGGTGTTAAAAACAATACAAAAACAGCCAAAATCGGCACGTTTTTGGATATTTTCATTTTTGGCCAAAACACGTGTGCAATAGCCCACAAAAAATGAAAGTTTGGTGATAAATATAAGTTTTAATTTATTTGACACAATTCACCCAAATTCACATATAAAATTGAGATGCGTGTAAAAAATAATACAGAAACAACAAAAATTGGCACGTTTTTTGATTTTATTTGACCAAAATACATGTGTAATTATAACCTACAATAAATGGACGTTTTGTGATAAATATAAGCTTTACCTTTTTTTGACACCATTCACTAAAATGCATGTTTCCAGTTTTTGGACATAAATATAAGCTACTCAAAAAATAGCCAAAATCGATATGTTTTTGGACATTGTCATTTTCGGTCAACATACGTGTATAACCCACGAGAAATGTAGGTTTGGTGATAAATATGAGTTTCATGTTTTTGAGACAATTTACTAGAAAGCACGTTAACAACTGAGGCGGGTGCGAAAAATAGTACAAAATTGCCAAAATTGGCACTTTTTTCACATTGTCATTTTCGGCCAAAATAGAGTGCAATAGCTCACAAATAATGGAGGTTTTGTGATAAATTTGAGTTTCAATTTTTTTTACACAATTCACTAAAATGTATATTCACATTTGAGAAGAGTGAAAAAAATAGCATGAAAAGTGCCCAAATTGGCACATTTTTAAACATTATCATTTTCGGACAAAATACATGTGCTATAGCCAACAAAGAATGAAGGTTAGGTGATAAATATGAGTTTCACTTTTTTTTATATCGTTCACTAGAATGTACATTCATAATTGACGCGGATGCAAAAAATAGCACGAAAATGGAAACATTTGGCACGTTTTTTGACATTGTTATTTCGGCCAAAATACGTGTCCAATAACCCACAAAAATGGAGGTTTGGTAATAAATATGAGTTTCACTTTTCTGACACAATTCACTAAAATGCACGTTCACAATTGAGATGGGTGCAAAAAAAATAGCACGAAAGTGCCAAAATTGGCACGGTTATAAACATTGTCATTTTTAATCAAAATACGTGTGCTATAATCCACAAAAATTGAAGGTTTGATGATAAATATGAGTTTCACTTTTTTGGATACCGTTCACTAGAATGCACATTCACAATTTAGGCGTGCGCAAAAAATAAGATGAAAATGGCCAAAATCAGCATGTTTTTTTACATTGTCATTTTCGACCAAAATACGTGTGCTATAGCCCACAAAATGGAGTTTTTGAGATAAATATGAGTTTCACTTTTTTGACATAATTCACTAGAATACACGTTCAAAATTGTGATGGGTGTAAAAATCAATAAAAAAACGGTCAAAATTGCACGTTTTTAGATATTGTCATTTTCGGCCAAAATGCGTGTGCTATAGCCCACAAAAAATGAAGGTTTGTTGATAAATATGAGTTTCACTTTTTTTAATACTGTTCACTAGAATGCACGTTCACAATTTGTACGGGTGCAAAAAATAGCACGAAATGGCCAAAATCGGCACATTTTTTAACAGTTATTTTCAACCAAAATATGTGTGTAGTAGCCCACAAAAAATAGAGGTTTGGTGATAAATATGAGTTTCACTTTTTGGACACAATTCGCTAAAATGCACATTCACAATTGAGATGGGTGGAAAAAATAGCACAAAAATGGCAAAAATTGGCACATTTTTTAACATTGTCATTTTCAACTAAAATACATGTGCTATAGCCTACAAAAAATGAAGGTTTTGTGATAAATAAGAGTTTCACATTTTTTGACACCATTCACTAAAATGCACATTTACAATTGACACGCGTTAAAAAAATAGCACGAAATTGGCCAAAATAGTAACGATTTTTTACATTATCTTTTCGGCCAAAATACGTATATCCCACAAAAAATGGAGGTTTGGTGATAAATATGAGTTTCACTTTTTTTTACACAATTCACTAGAATGCATGTTGAAAATTGTGATGGGTGTTAAAAATAATACAAAAATAGCCAAAATCGGCACGTTTTTTGACATAGTTATTTTGACCAAAATAAGTGTGCTATAGCCCACAAAAAATAGAGGTTTGGTGATAAATATTAGTTTCCCTTTCTTTGACACAATTCAATTGAATACACGTTTAAAATTGAGATGGGTGTAAAAAATAATACAGAACCGGCAAAAATGGCACGTTTTTAGTATTGTCGCTTTCGGCCAAAATACGTGTGTTATAACCCACAAAAATGGAGGTTTTATGATAAATATAAATTTCACTTTTTAGGAAACCGCGCGTTCTTTAGAATGTACATTCGTAGTTTATGTGTGTGCGAAAAATAGTAAGAATATAGCCAAAATCGGCACGTTTTTGACATTGTCATTTTCAACCAAAATACATGTGCTATAGCCCAAAAAAAGGAGGTTTATTGATAAATATGAGTTTCTCTTTTTCGACAACGTTCACTAGAATGAAGATTCACAATTGAGGCGGGAGCAAAAAAATAGCATGAAAATGAAAAAAATCGGCACGTTTTTTGACATTGTCATTTTCGACAAAAATACGTGTGCAATAGCCAACCAAAAATGAAGGTTTAGTGATAAATATAAGTTTCACTTATTTGACACAATTCACTAAAATGCACGTTTACAATTGAGAAAGGTGGAAAAAATAGCACGAAAATAGCCAAAATAAGCATGTTTTTAAATATTGTCATTTTCAGCCAAAATACATGTGATATAGCCCACAAAAAATGAAGTTTTGATGATAAATATGAGTTTCACTTTTTTTGACACTATTCACTAGAATACATGTTCACAATTTAGATGGGTGAAAAAATAGCATGAAAATGGCCAAAATCGGCACATTTTTTGACATTGTCATTTTCGGCCAAAAAATGTGTGCTATGGCCCACAAAAAATGGATGTTCAGTGATAAATTTGAATTTCACTTTTTTTTTGAAATAATTTACTACAATGCACGTTCAAAATTATGATGGGTGCTAAAAACAAAACAGAACTAGCCAAAATCGGCACGTTCATTAACATTGTTATTTTTAGCAAAAATACGTGTGTTATAGCCCATAAAAAATAGAGGTTTTGTGATAAATATGAGTTTCACTTTCTATAACACAATTTACTTGAATACACGTTCAAAATTGAGATGACTGTAAAAAAATAATTGAAAAACGGTCACAATTGACACGTTTTTGGATATTACTATTTTAGGCAAAAATACGTGTGTCATAACACACCAAAAGTTGAGGCATTGTAATAAATATAAATTTCACTTGTTTGGCACCGTTCAATAGAATGCATGTTCACAGTTGAGGTGATTGCAAAAAATAGCACGAAAATAGCAAAAGTCGGCACTATTTTAGATATTGTCATTTTCGGTCAAAATACGTGTATACAAAAAATGAAGGTTTGGTGATAAATATAGTTTCACATTTTTTTTATACCATACACTAGAATGCACGTTCACAATTAAGACAGGTGCAAAATTCATGATGGGGGCAAATATGTGTAGTAATATACGATCGTGGTTGCTATTTACCCCTACTCAAAAATAATGTTAAACAACCCCCGTGAAGGTGATAGTATAGCAAGTTCATTTCTACAGGGAAAGGACTGTGTTGAAATTCTAAAGAAAATATTTTTGATTTTTTATATTAAACTAAAAATTAGAATGAAAATAACAAATAACTAAAACAAAGACGGTGATTTGATTAAAAGTCAAATTAAGCAAGTGTATTCCCGAGATTATATTTTAGGGTTATATAAAAAACACATACATACATTCTATCTATGGCCACGTAAAACAAGGGTAAATAACATAACTCACGCCTTCCTATGTGGCGGGAGGCAAAGAATGATTTAGGCACTTACCTATTTAGATATTAACTAATTCATTAAACCCTCCTATGTGGTAAGAGGCAAGATTTACTTCCTTAATTAACCCAGAATCTAATGCAACTACCAACTCAACCAAACCCTCAAGTTCAACCGCTCCTTTATGGCAGAGGCAACGCCTGAAGCAGTCACGCTAATGCTAAACTAATCCCCCTAACTCCTCCTTTGTGGCAAGAGGCAAGAGCTAAGGTAAAATTAATCTAACAAATTCACAATCAACCCACAAAAGATTCCAAACAACCCACTCTAATCCCCCTATGTGGTAAGAGGCAAGATTAAAGCAAGTTATCTCCAAATAATTTACTGCACTTTAATAAAATATTCATCATACATAATACTCGCGACATATCATGCATAATTATGAACACAGCAAAACTCATTCAACAAAGACCATAAGATAGAACTTAGCATGTAAATTAAGCACAAAAATCCTTATTCATAATCCCGAAAGCATAATAAGTTTAGCCAAGCATGGCTAAATCAAAAATCATCATAATATTTAAATTAAAGCACAATATTGAAAACATAAATTAAAAGGAAAGATAACACATTGAATTGCGAATCCGTAGATGAAATCTTTGTCTCTAAATAAATGAATTCAATAATTAATGACGTTCCCAATTCTTACAGCTGCAATTCTCCTTAGATAGTCAAAGTAATGAAACCCTAGCTATTACAAAGAAGAAAAACTCTTGCTTTAATTCTCTCAAAGTTGTCACACCTTAAAGCTATATGAAACCCTAAGAAAGAAAGAAAGAAAGAAACCCTAATCTACTCTAAACTATGAACTCCCTATTCTTCTATGATCTCCCCCTTTTGAAAATTACATAATAGATGGCCTTATATAGGAAACAAGTTGAAACCTTAAGAAACACTAATAAGATGGCATGTTTTTGGGCCCTAAAATGTAAGGAACAAGTTAGGAAACAACCCAAAACAAAAAGACATCTTAAAAACGTTAAAAACTAAGAAAAAGATATTTTCGCGCTGTTTCGGTTCCGGACGTCGCGATGTCCAGATCCCACGTCGCGCGACGTCCATGAATTATAAAAAAAACGTAGTCGGTGTTCCATATCGCAACGTGGAGCTTCTCCCACATCGCGACGTCTAGAAATGGCCATTTTTCTCAATGATCCGGGCTGAATTTGGGAAAACTGAAAACATAAACGTTGTAGATCTATCTCTTAGCTTTCCAATGGAACTTAAATCCACCCATTCGACGTATATCAAGAGAGATATGATTGAAAGACTAAACCCTAGCAGCTTTATTCAACATTTGTTCTTCATCACCTTTCCACGTGTTTCGCTATGTCAACCCTTCTTGGAGTCTCGAGCCTCCATGAGATCAACTTGGGACTTATTTTCCACTCTATACAAGGTCTTAATATATAGGATTGATCTTCAAAAATTGGAATTAACACCTTGAACATCTTGTGAAACCCGGAACCAACTTCTTCGTGACGAAAAACACTTTTTTGACCTAAATCACATCTTTCTTGATCTCTCTCAATCTTTTCCTCTCATTTTGGCCTCCATAATTAATAACCTACAAAACACACTAAAAACACATTAAATAGCACAAAGACGGTGCAAAGTATAAGTGAAAATAGCATATATAAGGTGAACATATTTTGCCTTATCAATTCAAATAGAATGCATTTGCACAGTTGAGGTGGGTGTAAAAAATAGCACGAAAAGAGTCAAAATCGACATGTTTTTGGATACTGTCATTTTTTGCCAAAATACGTGTCCTATAGACCACAAAAAATGGAGGTTTGGTGATAAATATGAGTTTCATTTTTTATTCCGTTTAATAGAATGCAAGTTCACAATTGAGGAAGTTGCAAACAATAACACGAAAATGGCCACAATTGGCACATTTTTTGACATTGTCATTTTTGGCAAAAATACATGTGCAATAGTCTACAAAAAATAGAGGTTTACTGATAAATATAAGTTTCACTTTTTTGGCACAATTCACTAAAATACACATTCACAATTGAGATATGTGGAAAAATAGCACGAAAATTGCATAAATAACCAAGAAAAAAAGATTGAGCATGCTTTTTCCGAGGGCTACAATGCCTTAGTCAAATTAGTGGCAGGAGGAACTCCTGCTCATAACTTGAGAAATCCTGCTCGCTCCCGGCTACCTGTCCTTTGGACCCTTCGCCCGCTTGGAAATGGATTCGAACCACTATTTCTTGAAGCTCGATCTCTCCCCCGGATGAACCATATAGCCAAGAGATCTGATGCACGTGGAAAATAAGTCCTTTATACCCAAAAAAACTCTTAAGATTGTTAAACATTGTCATTTTTGGCACAAATACATGTGATATAGCCCACAAAAAATGAAGGTTTGGTGATAAATATGAAGTTCAATTTTTTGACACCGTTCAGTAAAATGCGCATTCATAATTAAGGCGGATGCACAAAAAAGTATGAAAATTGCCAAAATCGGCACATTTTTTTTTACATTTTTGGCCAAAATACAGATGTTATAGCCCACAAAAAAATGGAGGTTTTGTGATAAATATGAGTTGAACATTTTGTGACATAATTCACTAGAATGCAAGTTCAAAATTGAGATCAATGTTAAAAACAATACAGAATAGCCAAAATCAGCACGGTTTTTGACATTATTATTTTATGCCAAAATACATGTGCTATAGCCCACAAAAAATGAAGGTTTGGTGATAAATATGAGTTTCACTTTTTTTGACACCGTTCTCGAATACACGTTCACAATTGAGATGGTTACAAAAAAATAGCACAAAAATAGCCAAAATCGGCACATTTTTGGACATTGTTATTTTCGGTAAAAATACATGTGTTATAATACACAAAAAAATGGAGGTCTAATGATAAATATAAGTTTCACTTTCTACGAAACCGTTCACTAGAATGCATATACATAGTTGAGTTGTGTGCACAAAAAAATATGAATATATCCAAAATCAACACGTTTTTTGACATTGTTATTTTCGACCAAAATACGTGTGCTATAGCCCACAAAAATGAAGATTTGGTGCTAAATATAAATTTCATTTTTTTTACAGCGTTCACTAGAATGCACGTTCACAATTGAGGCAGGTGTATAAAATATCACTAAAATGGAAAACATCAGCACATTTTCTAACATTATCTTTTCAAAAAAATACATATGATATAGCCCACAAAAAATGAAGGTTTGGTGATAAATATAAGTTTCACATTTTTTTACATTGTTCGCTAGAATGCATATTCACAATTGAGGTGGGTGAAAAAAATAGCACGTTCAAAATTGTGGAGGTGTCATTATCGACTAAAATACGTGTGCTATAGCCCACAAAAAATGGAGGTTTGGTAATAAATATGAGTTTCACTTTTTTGACATAATTCATTAGAATGCATGTGCTGCAACCCACAAAAAATTGAAGTTTGGTAATAAATATGAGTTTAACTTTATGACACAATTCACTCGAATGAACATTCAAATTGAGATGGGTTTAAAAAAATAATTTAAAAACAGTCAAAATTGACACATTTTTTTATATTGTCATTTTCGGCCAAAATATGTCTGCTATAACTCACCCAAAATGGATGTATTGTGATAAATATAAGTTTCACTTTTTTTGTACTAATCACTAGAATGCACGTTCACAAGTGTGGTGAGCGTAAAAAATAGCACGAAAATAGCAAAACTCGACACGTTTTTGGACATTGTCATTTTCGACCAAAATACATGTGCAATAGCCCACAAAAAATACAGGTTTAGTGATAAATATGTGTTTCCTTTTTTGATACAATTCACTAAAATGCACGTTCACAATCGAGATAGGTAGAAAAAATAGCGCGAAAATGGCCAAAATCATCATGTTTTTTAATATTGTCATTTTTTGCTGAAATACGGGTGTTATAACCCACAAAAAAGGAGGTTCTGTGATAAATATAAGTTTCACTTTTTTTACACAACTCACTAGAATGCACGTTCAGAGTTAAGGTGGGTGCAAAAAATAGCACGACAATAGCAAAACACTTCACGATTTGAACGTTGTTATTTTTGACTAAAATACGTGTGTTATAGCCCACAAAAAAATGAATGTATGGTGATAAATAAGATTTTCACTTTTTTGACACCAGTCACTAGAATGAACGTTCACAATTGAGGCAGGTACAAAAAATAGCACAAAAATGACAAAATCAACACATTTTTAAACATTTTGATTTCGGCCAAAATACGTGTGTAATAACCCACAAAAAATAGAGGTTTGGTGATAAATATGAGTTTCACTTTTTTGACACAATTCAATAAAATGCATGTTCACAATCGAGATGGGCAGAAAACTAGCACGAAAATGGCCAAAATCGGCACGTTTTTAAACATTGTCATTGTCGGCCAAAATACGTGTAGCTCACAAAAATGAAGATTTGGTGATAACTATGAGTTTTTCTTTTTTTTTTACACAATTCACTAAAATGCACATTTACAATTGAGGTGGGTGCAAAAAATAGCACGAAAATGGCCAAAAATGACACCTTTTTTGACATTGTCATATTCGGCCAAAATATTTGTGCAACAGCCCACAAAAAATAGAGGTTTTGTGATAAATATGAGTTTCAATTTTTTGAAACAATTCACTAAAATGCACGTTTACAATTGAGATGGGTGGAAAAAATTGTACAAAAGTGCCAAAATCGGCACGTTTTTAAAAATTGTCATTTTCGACTAAAATACGTGTACTATAGCCCAGAAAAATGGAAGGTTTGTTGATAAATATGAATTTCACTTTTTTTACACTATTCACTAGAATGCATATTCACAATTGAGGCGGATGCAAAATAAAAGCAAAAAATGGCCAAAATCGGCACGTTTTTTTATATTGTCATTTCCAGCAAAAATATGTGTTCTATAGCCCACAAAAAATAGAGGTTTAGTGATAAATATGAGTTTCACTTTTTTGACATAATTCATTAGAATGCACATTCAAAATTGTGATGGGTGGAAAAAATAGCACGAAAATGCCAAAATTGGCACGTTTTAAATATTGTCATTTTCGGTCAAAATGCGTGTGCTATAGCCCACAAAAAATGAAGGTTTGGTGATAAATATGAGTTTCACTTTTTCTGATACTGTTCACTAGAATGCACATTCACAATTTATGTGGTGCAAAAAATAACACGAAATGGCCAAAATCTGCACATTTTTTTACATTGTTATTTTTGGCAAAAATACATGTGCAATAGCCAACAAAAAATGGAGGTTTGGTGATAAATATGAGTTTCAATTGTTTCACACAATTCACTAAAATGCACATTCACAATAGATATAGGTGGAAAAAATAGCATGAAAATGGTAAAAATCAGCACGTTTTTAAGCTTTGTTATTTTCGGCTAAAATACCTGTGTTATAGCCCACAAAAAAATGAAGGTTTGATGATAAATATGAGTTTCAATTTTTTTTATACCGTTTACTAGAATGCACATTCGTAATTAAGGCGACTGCAAAAAAATAGCACGAAAATGGCCAAAATCGACAAGTTTTTTACATTGTCATTTTCGACCAAAATACATGTGTTATAGCCCACAAAAAATAGAGGTTTGGTGATAAATATGAGTTTAATTTTTTTGACACCGTTCACTAGAATACACGTTCAAAATTGAGGTGGGAGCAAAAAAAGGCTTGAAAATAGCCAAAATTGGCACGTTCTTTAACATTGTCATTTTTGGCCAAAATACATGTGCTGTAACTGACAACGAATTGTAGATCAAATGGTTTACATCTTCACCTGTGAACCAATAGGTCACGGGTTCGAGTCACCAAGGGGGTAGATGGGGTACCATTGTTTATCCTTTTAAAAAAAATACATGTGCTATAACCCATAAAATTTAGAGGTTTGGCGATAAATTTGAGTTTCACTTTCTATGACACAATTCAATAGAATGCACGTTCAAAATTGAGATAGATGTGAAAAAATAATTAAAAAATGGCCACAATCGGCACATTTTTTGATATTATCATTTTCTGCCAAAATACGTGTGTTATAACACACCAAAAATGGAGGTATTGAGATAAATATAAGTTTCACTTTTTGGCACTGTTCCCTAGAATGCACGTTCACAGTTGAGATGGGTGCAAAAAATAGCACAAAAATAGCAAAAGTCAGCATTGAACATTGTTATTTTTTGCTAAAATACGTGTTAGCACGCGGGAGGTGATTTTCGGACAACTATATTGATTTTTTGATCTAGCACATAATTCAACCAACAAACAAAACAAACATGCGGAATTTAAAGGGATATTGAACATAAACTCTTGGATATTTATCCAAACCCTTACGTTATAGAAGCAAACCAACCTAACCCAAGTCCTCTTCGAATCAAGCAAATTAACTTGGCTTGCTCTCAATTAAGAGTGGGAAGATAAACCTGCTTATAAGGTTTAATGGATTCAAAATTTGTTCACACCCAATTTGAAGGTTTTCTCAAAGTTAAAGTTAAAAGAAGATTTTTGTTTCAAAATTCGTCTCTCCTTTATTTCATAAAGAAAAGGCCTTTAAATAGGCTACAATAATGTTAAACCCTACTAAAATTTGTAAAAGATGCAATAACTAATTAGGAAAGCAATTGTTTAGAATAATTTTCCTAAAACAACAAAAAAAAATGAAAAATCGTAAATTTGATGCCACCCACATCTCGACATGAGAAGTCACGCGTCGCGACGTTGAGAGGCCGGACGTTGCGTGTGGAGAAAGTAATTATTTTCCACGTTAATCCAGTGAGTGATGTTGCGATGTGAAGAATGTCAAACGTCGCTACGTCAGTGCACGTCACGACGTGGAGATTTTGGACTTCACTACGTAGAGAGTTTTGGACTTTCACGATTTTCTTGATCTCTAAATTTGATTCTACACATTCTAAACTTTCAATTGAGATGCAAGACACATTCCAAAGTACTCCAATGTCAACATTGTTTGAAGACATCTCCAAACCTTCATCTTTATCCTTAATGGCGGAGCAATACCTATTCAACAAATATTGCAAAGTCGTTTTCATCCTCTTTGTTCATGACCTTGTCATTGGTCTGTCAAGGTTAACCAACGGATCACTTGGTTGATTTGTTATTGGTTTGGACGGGTTGCTATCAATACGTGTGCTATAGCAAAAAAAATGAAGGTTTGGTGATAAATATGAGTTTCACTTTTTTTGACACTATTCACTAGAATGCACATTCATAATTGAGGTAGGTACCAAAAATTGCACGAAAATGGCAAAAAATTGGCATATTTTTTTACATTGTCATTTGCGGCAAAAATACGTGTGCAATAGCCCACAAAAAATGGAGGTTGTGTGACAAATATGAGTTTCACTTTTTTCGACACCGCTCAATAGAACGCACGTTCACAATTGAGGCGGTGCAAAAAATAGCACAAAAATGACCAAAAATGGTACGTTTTTTTACATTGTCATTTTAGGCCAAAATATGTGTAATGTAGCTCACAAAAATGGAGGTTTGGTGATAAGTATGACTTTCACTTTGTTTTACATAATTCACTAGAATGCACATTCAAAATTGTGATGGGTGTTAAAAACAATATAGAAACAGCCAACATCGGCACATTTTTTGACATTGTCATTTTCGGCCAAAATACGCGTGTTATACCGCACAAAAAATGAAAGTTTGGTGATAAATATGAGTTTCACTTTTTGACACCGTTCATTAAAATGTTTGTTAACAATTGAGACGGGTGCAAAGGGTAGCACGAAAATGGCCAAAATCGGCATGTTTTTTTTATATTGCTATTTTCGGCCAAAATACGTGTAAAATAACCCACAAAAAATTGAGGTTTGGTAATAAATGTGAGTTTCCCTTTTTTTCACACAATTCACTGAAATACATGTTCACAATTGAGATACGTGAAAAAATAGCACGAAAATGGCCAAAATTGGCACGTTTTTTTATATTGTCGTTTTCGGCCAAAATAAGTGTGTTATAACCCACAAAAAATGGAGGCTTTGTGATAAATATAAGTTTCAAATTTTTTTTGAACAGTTCACTAGAATGCATGTTCAGATTTAAGATAGGTGCAAAAAATAGCAAAACAATGCACGATTTAGACATTATTATTTTCGGCAAAAATACGTTAGCCATAGCCCAAAAAAAATGAATGTATGGTGATAAATATGATTTTCAGTTTTTGAACACCATTCACTAGAATGGATGTTCACAATTGAGGCAGGTGCGAAAAAATAGCACAAAAATGGACAAAATCAACACATTTTTAAACATTTTGATTTTCGGCCAAAATACGTGTGCAATAACCCACAAAAAATAGAGGTTTGATGACAAATATGAGTTTTACTTTTTTGACATAATTAAATAAAACGCATGTTTACAATTGAGATGGGCGGAAAAATAGCACGAAAATGGCCAAAATCGACACGTTTTTAAACATTATCATTGTCGGCCAAAATACGTGTAGATCACAAAAAATAAAGATTTGGTGATAAATACGAATTTTTCTTTTTTTTTTACACAATTCACTAAAATGCACGTTCATAATTGAGGTGGGTGCAAAAACTAGCACGAAAATGGCCAAAAACGGCACCTTTTTTACACTGTCATTTTCGGCCAAAATACTTGTGCAACAGCCCACATAAAATGGAGGTTTGGTAATTAATATGAGTTTCAATTTTTTGACACAATTCACTAAAATGCATGTTCACAATTAAGATGGGTGGGAAAAATTGCACAAAAATGCCAAAATTGGCAAGTTTTTAAACATTGTCATTTCTGGCCAAAATATATGCACTATAACCCATAAAAATGGAAGATTTTTTGATAAATATGAGTTTCACTTTTTTGACACCGTTCAATAGAATGCACATTTACAATTGAGGCGGATGCAAAATGAAAGTAAAAAATGGCCAAAATTGGAACGTTTTTTTACATTGTCATTTTCGGCCAAAATACATGTGCTATAACCCACAAAAAATGAAAGTTTGGTGATAAATATGAGTTTCACTTTTTTTTTTACATAATTCGCTAGAATGCACATTCAAAAATGTGATGGGTGGAAAAAATAGCACAAAATGCCAAGATTGGCAATTTTTAAGCGCTGGCATTCTTAGTCAAAATACATGTGATAGCCTACAAAAAATGAAGATTTTGTGATAAATATGAGTTTCACTTTTTTGACACTGTTCTCTTTAATGCACGTTTACAATTGAGGCAGTGCAAAAAATAGCACGAAAATGGTGAAATTCGGCACATTTTTTTACATCGTTCTTTTTGGCAAAAATACGTGTGCAATAGCCCACAAAAAATGGAGGATTAGTGAGAAATATGAGTTTCACTTTTTGACACAATTCACTAAAATGCACATTCACAATAGAGATGGGAAGAAAAAATAGCTTGAAAATGGCAAAAATCGGCACGTTTTTAAACATTGTCATTTTTGGCTAAAATACGTGTGCTAGCCCACAAAAAATGAAGGTTTGATGATAAATATGAGTTTTGCTTTTTTTTTTATATTGTTTACTAGAATGCACATTCACAATTGAGATGGGTGCAAAAAAAGTATAAAAATTGCCAAAGTCGACACGTCTTTTGACATTGTCATTTTTTGCCAAAAAATGTGTGTTATGGTCCACAAAAAATGGAGGTTTGGTGATAAATATGATTTCACTTTTTTTGACATAATTCACTAGAATGCACGTTCAAAATTATGGAGGGTGTTAAAAACAATACAGAATTAGCCAAAATCATAACGCTTTTAGACATTGTTATTTTCGGTCAAAATACATGTGCTATAACCCACAAAAAATGAATGTTTGATGATAAATATGCGTTTCACTTTCTATGACACAATTCACTCAAATGAACATTCAAAATTGAGATGGGTGTTAAAGAAACAAATTAGAAACTACCAAAATTAGCACGGTTTTTTATATTGTCATTTTTTGTCAAAAAACGTGTTATAACCCACCTAAAATGAAGGTATTGTGATAAAAATATGTTTCACTCTTTTGGCACCGTTCACTATAATGCACATTCATAATTGAGGTGGTGAAAAAAAAGCACAAAAATAGGAAAAGTAGGCACGTTTTTTTATATTGTCATTTTCGGCCAAAATACGTGATAGCTGCGGGAGGTGATTCTCGCACGACTATATTGATTTTCGAATCTAGCACATAATTCAACCAACAAACAAAAGAAACTTGTGAAATTTAAAGGATATTGAACGCAAATATTAGGATATTTATCCAAACCCTTAAGTTATACAAGCAAATCTACCTGACTATAGTCCTCTTGGAATCAAGCAAATTAACCTGGCTTGCTCTCAATTAAGAGTGGGAAGATAAACTCTTTAAGGTCACACTTAGAAGGTTTACTGGATTCAAAATTTGTTCCCACCCAATTTGAAGGTTTTCTCAAAGTTAAAGCTAAAAGAAGGTTTTTGTTTCAAAATTTGTCTCAACAAAGGGCTTTAAATAGGCTACAATAATGTTAAACCCTACTAAAATTCGTAAAATACACAATAACCAATTAGAAAAGTAATTGTTTGGAATAACTTTCCTAAAACAACAAAAACATAAAAATTCGTAAATTTCATGCCGCCCACGTCACTGATAACATAGAGAAAAGGAGGCTAGGGATTTCTTATTGACGTGCATAAAGTAAATCAGAATACAATAAAGGGTATATATAGCTAGGGATTACAATGAAAACTAAATAGACTAAAGGACCATTAAATAAATACAGCTAAGCTAATATCCCCCCTCAAACTCACGATGCTACAGCGATAAGCATTGAGAGTTTGTCAGATAGGAAACGAAATCGCGAAGCCGAGTGTGCTTTTGTAAACATATCAGCAATCTGCAGAGAAGAAGGAACGAATGGCAATGTGATGGTGCCGATCTGTAGGTGGTGGCGAGTGACATGACAATCAATCTCGATATGTTTGGTTCGTTCATGAAAGACTGAATTTCGTGCAATCTGAATAGCACTCTGATTATCACAATGTAGCGGAGTAGGGTGACAAAGAGAAATACCCATATCAGCAAGCAACCGACGTAACCAAACAATTTCACAGGTAGTCGAGGCCATGGCACGATGCTCAGCTTCTGTAGAAGACCGAGAGATGACATCTTGTTTCTTGCTCTTCCAAGAAATAAGCGAGTCACCGAGGAAAATACAAAATCCAGTGGTCGACTTGCGGTTCGTAGGATCACCAGCCCAATCCGCATCAGAGTAAGCACGCAACTCTAACGAAGACGTAGAAAGAAACAAGAGACTATGAAATTGAGTGCCCCGAAGGTACCTGAGAATACGAAGAACAGCTGCCTAATGAACTGTAGTAGGGGCAGTGACAAACTGACTAACCACATGAACAGCATGCGCAACGTCTGGACGAGTCACAGTAAGATAAACCAGGCTGCCTACAATGGTACGATAGAGACCGGAATCTGCCAAAGGAGTGCCATCCGACACAGAGTATCTAGCATTGGTCTCAAGGGGAGTATCAACAGTCCTATTGTCAGTAAGTCGAGCATGCTCAAACAAATCAGCTATATATTTTGATTGAGATAAGAGATAGCCAAGTCTTTCATAGCGAAGCAACGTGCCAACTCAGACTTCAAAGATTCAATACCATCATAATCATCACCTGTAATAATCATGTCATCAACATACAAGGATAATAGAATACGACCTACTGTTGTACGCTTGAAAAATAAAGCCGAATCATAGTGACTAGGAAGGAAACCAAGCGAAGTGATCACCAGAGAGAACTTCTCAAACCAGGCACGTGGTGCTTGTTTGAGACCATAAAGAGCTTTGCGAAGCTTGCAAACTTCACCAGGCTGATGAGCAACACCAGGAGGAGGCGTTATATAAACTTCTTCATGAAGATCGCCATTCAAGAAGGCATTCTTGACATCCATCTGAGATATTCTCCATCGGCAAATGGAAGCAACTGCAATCAGAGTGCGAACAGTCGTCATTTTTGCAACAGGGGCAAACTTTTCTTCATAATCTATGCCATACTACTGAGAATAGCCTTTAGCAACAAGCCGAGCCTTGTATCGCTCAATGGATCCATCTGATTTGATTTTAATCTTGTATACCCAACGAGAACCAATGGTATGTTTTCCAGATGGCAGCGAAACCAAATCCCATGTATGAGTCTGGTGGAGAGCAGTAAGTTCCTCAGCCATAGCAGCCTGCCAAAGAGGATAACGAACTGCCTCTCTATAGGACAAAGGCTCAAAAAGTCGATGAATAGAGGCAACAAAGGAAGCAAATGAAGTAGAATAAGAGGAGTACTCAAAATAAGGGAGTTTAGTAGACTTACGAGTGCGAGTGGACTGACTCAGAGGAGGATTATCCGCAATCTCATCCGACAATTGGGTGGTCGTAGGAACAGGGACATGGGAGGTGGATACCTCGTGAACCAAAGTATCAGATAGAGCTTCATCGGGGTCTGCATCGAAAGGATCAATACGAACCAGATCTGACTGTGTCATATGATGTGAACTAGCAGGAACAGAGAAGAATGGAATATTCTCTAAAAACACAACATGACGCGAGACATACAATTTTTGACTAACTGGATCAAAACAACGATATCCCTTTTGACCAGCACCATAACCCAAAAAGACACATAAGGCGGACCGAGAAGACAATTTATCACGCTCAACATGTGGTCGAAGAACAAAGCAAGTACAACCAAAAATGCGCAACGAGGATTAATCAGGTGAATGACCATACAACTTTTCAAACCGGGAAAAACCTGAATTATGAGATATTGGAATTCTGTTGATCACATGAGCAGCGGTAAGTACTGCTTCCCCCAAAACACACTAGGAACCTCAGCTGACAACAAGAACGAATGAGCTGTTTCAACCTTATGGCGATGTTTTCTCTCAACAACACCATTTTGTTGAGGAGTGTCTGTACACGAGGTTTGATGGATAGTCCCATCAGAAGCAAGTAACTGAGAAAAATCGTTAGAAGTGTATTCACCCCCCAAATCACACCGAAAACATTTAATGACAGATGAGTGTTGGGTTTTCACAAGAGCTCGAAAGTTACTGAATATGGTAAGGAAATCAGATCTGCGTTTCATAAGATAAACCCAAGTATAACGAGTGAAATCATCAATAAAAGATACATAATATCTAGATCCTCCTTTGGTGGATACAGGAGAGGGTCCCCACACATCACAATGCACAAGATCAAATGGCGCAATTGAAAAAGAAATACTTTTATTAAAAGGCAAGGCTGAAAATTTAGCCAGTTTACAATCACTACAGTCAGAAATATCATGACTGTCCAAATGACCTAAAACACCTGTAGACACCAAAAACTTTAAACGAGACCCAGAAACATGACCTAAACGAGAATGCCAAAGATAAAAATCGGAAGACGAACGACTCAAACGAAAAGATGACAAATCCACACTAGAGGCAGCAATATCTGATATTTTTAGCTCATCCAAAACATAGAGTCCCCCTTCCGTATGGCCTATCCCAATCATCTTCTGAGATCGCGGGTCCTGAACTAAACGATTGGTAGAGGTAAAAAAAACTAAGAGGTCAGAATCACACATTTGACCAACAAATGCAAGATTTAAAGTTAGACTAGGAATATGGTATACGTTTGAAAGAGATAAATGAGATATATGAACAAAGCCAATTCCTGCCAATGGCATTGGAGTACCATCAGTGGTCATGACAGACAAAGATGGAGCAGAATTAACAGACACAAAAGAATCAATATCACGAGACATATGATGAGAAGCGCCTGAGTCTAAGATCCATAAAGAAGACGATTTACCATAATTATCAGACAAACCTTTAGGAGAGGAGGCAGACATGGCATGAGGCTGGGAAGCAAGGAACTGCTTAAACTGCTCCATCATATATGGATCCAAGGATGGGGCAGCAACTGCATTATTGGGCTGAGGTGGGCGATACGTCCATGGAGCAGTCTGTGGCGGGCGTTGTTGTTGAGGTGGTCGTTGTTGCTGCTGTTGTTTGCCTTTACTCAACAATTTCGGACACTGAGCCTTCCAATGACCCTTCTGTTTGCAGAAAACACATTCATTCTGGGAGACCTTAGGAGCTGGTCTGTTTTGGTTGCCAGGCGGAGACTGTTGTGGAGCAGCAAAGACAGATGGAGGTGTAGGTGGGACAGACCCCGTATTTGCTTTAGACTTAAGCCGAATCTCCTCTGCTAAAAGTTCATGAAACACAGAATCAACAGACGGAAGAGGAGAACGATGTAGAATTGTGTCACGCAATCCCTCAAAATTGTTTCGAAGAGCCATCAAAAACTGTACCAGGCATTGTTCTTCCCTACGAGCCAGATATGGTTCAAATTTTCGCAACTCTGCAGACTCAGTGAGAGCCATTAGACATGGCAGAATAAAACTCCTGAACACTCATATCATTCTGCTGAAGTGCGTGAATATCTGTCTCCAACTGATACTGCTTAGCGAAATTAGATTGTGTGTACAATCTAGTTAGATGATCCCAGACCTCTTTAGCCGTCTTATACTTAGCCAACTGAACACCAATAGAGTGGGTAACAGAATTGTTAATCCACGTAATAATCTTCGAATTATCAGACTCCCAACTATCCATCAAGGCTGCATAATCAGTCGCCTTAACGTCTGTAGGTTTAGTTCGCACACCTGTAACATAGTTCCACATAGATTTTCCGCGCAAGAAATTCTTCATAACGTAGCTCCAATACGTATAGTTTGGACCATCCAATTGAACACTAATTGACTGAAGTGAATCATCCTTACGACTAGCCATGATGAAAGAGGCAAGAGAAAACAAGACTCCCAAAATCGAAATCTTCTTCAATCAAGCAAAGAGAATCCATGAATGGTGGCTCTGATACCATGGTAACATAGAGAAAAAGATGCTAAGGATTTCTTATTAACGTGCATAAAGTAAATCAGAATACAATAAAGGGTATATATAGCTAGGGATTACAATGAAAACTAAATAAACTAAAGGACTATTAAATAAATACAGCTAAGCTAATAGTCACGACGTGGATGGCATCGCGATGTAGAGTCTAGACGTCACGATGTGGAGAAATTAATTATTTTCCACGTTCATCCAGTGAGTGACGTCGCGATGTGGAGAACGTCGGGCGTCACTACGTCGCGACGTGGAGATCTTTGACATCATGATGTGGAGGAGAGTTTTGGACTTCCACGATTTTCTTGATCTCCAAACTTGAGAGTTGTGGCCAAAATCGGCACGTTTTTTGACATTGTTATTTTTGGACAAAATATGTGTGCTATAATCCACAAAAAATGGAGCTTTGGTGATAAATATAAGTTTCATTTTTTTTACACCGTTCACTAGAATGCTTCTGCACAATTGAGGCGGGTGCAAAGAGTAGTACGAGGAGCTCAATAAAGGCAATAATGTAAATCAAATCAATAAACTCAAGGAGCTCATTAAAGAGTTAGCTCATTAACTCAAATAAGGTGGAAATCCTCTATTCTCAATGGGTTGAGCTAGTCTCTCTCCTTTTTCTTATGTTTTTGTTTCTTTGTCACTTATTGTAAAATTACCTCTTTAGTTTTGGTCAATCCCCTGCCGCTTATTTTGTTGTTCGTCAGAGTTGGCGATAATTCCCCCTCCTACTAACTGTGATGTATTTTTATTTCATCATCCGCATCAATTTCTTCACTATTATGTCTTGTGTTATTGTGGACTAACCATCATCTGAAAGTTCATCTGGAAAGGTATACTTGGATTTCCAGATATTCCTTATTTCTAAGCAATGACTTCTTAGTAAAAAAAAAACAAAATTTCCATCCATTAGAGAACGAAGGGAGTACCGTTTGCACTGAAGGGGTATAAACAAACGTTTGGAGAAAAACCAGTTAGGGAGTTTTCCAATGTGAGCAATAGAGTAAAATTTCCGACAAAACAGTAACTTTAGAGGATTTATAAATATTCTCGAATCTAACTATTAGACGTATGAATTTTGGAGTTAACTGCCCAGTGTCACATCGTATCATCCAATACATGTTTAATGAAATTGGAGACAGGAAACCTCAACGCAACCTGTAGTTGGTCGATATAGATGGCTATGGTGTGATCAAGGTAACAAGATCATGGCACTATCTTTCTTTTCAAGAAAGATGAGTTGAAATTCAGTTTGAATATTGTATTTCTTTCTAATTGTAACAAGATCTAAATTTTGAAGGATTGAGGGAAGATAACGCGATTGAATGACGGCATTAACAAAATACATACATTTATAAAGTTTAGTAATGTTTTTAGTAAAAAAAAATAGTTCAATTACTAAAATCCAAATTTAGAAAAAGTTTAGTGACTTTTTTTATATTTTGTTCTTGTGAAAATTATCTATCTAATTAGGTAAACACAAGTGAACACTATCAAGTAAGTAGCAAATTAGGACATCACTTTCTGAAACTAAAAATTAATATTTGAAACCAATTATTTAAGGCTGACATCCTCGTCTCATGTTCAGGTTTTGCCACAAGAAAAAAAATCAGCGAAGGAAAGAAGCAAAAAGTGTTTTATTTTTTAAATTTTTTTTAACGTTAATTTTGTGTGTAGTTTGACATTGAGAAACGTGGTTTAATTAGTTTTAGGTTCGAGAACCACTAAATGGGGAAACAATCCATGGACCATCTAACGTAAAAGGAAATATGAGTTAATATATGTACTAAGTTTGCAAATATCATAAAAAAATCTTTAAAAAAAAATAGGAATCGTTCACAAAATTCTCAACCAATCCAACACTAACATTATCAACTAATTAGAATAACTTTCTCATCGATTTTTTCATGAGAAACATAGAAAAGACAGTTCTAGAAAACAAAGTTGATCCATAATACTACAAGAAAACATAAATAAATACATAAAAGTAGTAGCTGAAATACAGTCGTAGAAAATTTGACACCATATTCAATAGTGTTCATTAGTTCAAATCATGAATACCTTACTAGGGATTCCACTAAAAGTAACTGAATTTCAAATATATGAACACTATATGCTAGGCAACTAACCACTAGGGTTGCCCCAATGGTCATCTGGAGAAGCCTTAAAGCTCTCTGGGGTTAGAGGTGAGGGTTCATACCCTCTAACAGCATTTTACATCCCCTTTGTTTGAATGCCCTGCCTCTAGCCAAACGACAGTAAAGGACCCGAACAAGATCCAAGACGGATGAGATCTTAGGTGCGTAGGATTCATGTAATAACATAGGTATTTCAAAAAAATGCTAGGCGACTTGCACATCCAAGTAATCAAGCCCGGACTCTGGTTCCCATTATTTAAAATCTTTTGGGCTAATTGATTATATCCCACCAAGTTTTATACACATAAATATGATACTAACTTTCTGATAAGTAGGATTAGCTAAGAGTTACAAGATTAGAACATACTCACTAATAAATATGGATAACAAATAATATAGAAGAATCTACTCTAATCCATGAATCATACCCTTTACGAGATAGAGATCAACGGAGATTTAAAAACATATTCTTATATTGAAATAGTGAATCTTATAGAAAGGAGAAGAAGTTCAAAGTAAACATGTGTGAACACAAATATAATGTGAACACAAAATGGTTCTTTGGCCAACATGATAAACCTAACAAGCTTGGTGGTTCAAATAACCATTAAATATTAAGACGAAAAGATTGGTCCACATGACCAATTATTCTTGCAACCTAATCGCACTACTAGTGCGTACATGAATAACCAACTTTAAAAGATTCTTGAGATAATAATATCAATGCTTTCTCGTTAAGAGATTATCTATTTTAATCAGAAAGAATCTTAACTCATGCCTCTGGCTTCCCAATTTGAAGTGTCAAAAGTCTTTTTTAAAATGGGGTCTTTCTTTCCAAGCAAGTAATTCCATCTCAAGAAGTGATTGTTCTACATCTATTGTGGAATATGGATCCATCATGTTAGTGAGATTAGGAGGATCTTTAGGGAGTTGGGTATCTTGATATATATCAGACGAATAATCCTCATTTTCTTTGGTTTGGGTAAGAGGAGACCAAATTACCTTTGGATAAATTAAGATCTGGATCCTCTGAAAGTGTAAAGGTGAAGGTAGAAAACACGTCCTTAGAATTTTGTTTATGTAAAATTGCATGGTGTCGTTTAAATTCATCTGGTAGTCTAATGGATATTAGCATCAATACCATTCATTTGGAATAACCATTGATTGTACCAGATAGTTTAATTTAAACATATGATGCTGGTAATCAAAGAAAAAAATCTTTGGGATACTTTTCAACCTTCTCAAGCCATCCCAACAACTGTTTAGAGTATTTTGGTAAAACCAGATAGTGAGTGATGTATGGGTGTGCATAGACCTTACTTGTTTTTTCATCGATATACATGTGTATGAAGAATGTGAAAACACTGCGAGGGTTGGATAGAGAACTGTAAGGAGCAAACTTTAATGTGTTCAAGAAAAATGGATTTCTAGTAAGACAGGATTAGACCATTCTAGAAAAAAGTTTTGAAACTTTTGTATTTTCCTGGTTCATGGAGAGATTGGTAACAATGAGGTAAGTAAAAAATGATTCCAATAGTCCATGTAGCACAAATATACCACACAAAACAAAGAGTCATTGGACATACCTTTGAAGCTTCGATTAGGAATAGGTGAGAAAAAGGGTAATCAGGATGAATACCCAGTGGCCAAATTGGCACATATAACTTAGCTGATAAGTGAAAACCTTATCTCTTGTTTTTGTTCGAAGAACTTACTTGAAGATAAGATCTTTTGCATCAAAGGGAAGTTATTTGAGATAGTCATATAATGAGTGTGAATGTTGAGAAGATGATCCAACTTCTACCATGATGAATAACACCGAAGGTATTTGAGTGATGAGGAATGACTAAGATTTTGAGTACTTTGGTCTTGAAAGCATGTCTGCCAATACGTTATTCTTTCCATTTAAATAGACAGATGTAAAACTGTATTTTGAGAACCATTCTGCCCATCAAAGTAGCTGCATATGAGGAACTGTTTTATGTTTGAATTATAGCATCCTAGGGAACGATGACATAACCATTTCAACTCATATTGATGACACCAATTTATTCTCACATGATTTCACAACTCATATGAATTTACTTCAATAGTTTGCTAATCTAGTCCAAAAATATGGTGCTATGTTATCAGCCCGAAAGATGAATTTGGCCCAAATTGAAATTAAATTTATGGGGATGCATATGAAAAACAAGACCGTCACCCCATCCACATTTGGCCCAAAAGCTCGTAGATTTTCCTGATCAACTCAATTCCAAACAAGAGATTCAACAGTTTCTCGGCGTTATCAATTATGTTAGTGACTTTATTCCTAAATTGTCAAATCATGCTTCTATATTGCAGGAATTACTAAAGAAAAATCCATCGACATTGTCAAAAAAGCATACAAAGGCTTATATCTTCCTTCTACAGTCCTTAAAAGATTACAAATAGGGGCCAGTGGCTGTTTCTGGGGAGTTGTGCTGTTAGAAGATCATGATAAGATAAGAAGAATCTCTGGATACAAGAGTGGCAAATTCAAAGATTCTGAAAAGCATTATCACTCCACGTTCAAAAAGATTTTTGTAGTGAAAAGACTAATAGAAAAATTCGAGTTCTTTTTTATTGGGAGTCATTTTCGAGTTGAAATGGACATGTCATACTTCCCTAGGATGCTAGAATTCAAACAGAAAACTGTTCCTCATAGGCAGCTACTTCGATGGGTAGAATGGTTCTCAAAATACAATTTTACGTCTGTCTATTTAAATGGAAAGAACAACGAATGGGCAAACATGCTTTCAAGACCAAAGTACTCAAAATATGAATCCTTCCTCATCACTCAAATACCTTCGGTGTTATTCATTATGGCAGAAGATGGATCATCTTCTCAACATTCACACTCGTTATATGACTATCTCAATGAACTTCCCTTTTATGCAAAAGATCTTATCTTCAAGAAAGTTCTTCGAACAAAAACAAGAGATAAGGTTTTCACCTATCAGCTAAGTCTCATGAGAATGTATGGAGAATATGCGCCAATTTGGCCACTAAGTATTCATCCTGATTACCCTTTTTCTCACATATTCCTAATCCATGCTTCATAGGTTTGTCCAATGACTATTTATTTTTTGTGGTATATTTGTGTTACATGGACTATTGGAATCATCCTTGACATATCTCATTGTTTCCAAACCCTCCATGAATCAGAAAAATAGAAAAGCTTCAAGACTTTTTTAGAATGGTTCAAGTCTATATTCTATTGGAAATCCATTTTCCCTGAACACATGAAAGAAATTGTCCCAGGCATTACCAAAACAAAGATGTACAAGTTTGCTCCTTACAGTGCTCTATTCAATCCTTACACTGTTTTCACATTTTTCAAACCCATGTATATCGATGAGAAAACAAGGTCTATGCACAACCATCTATCACTCACTATCGGGTTTTACCAAAATACCCTAATTAGTTGTTGAGATGGTCTGAGAAGGTTGAAAAGTATCCCAAAGATTTTTTCTTTGATTACCAGCAGCATATGTTTAAATTAAACCATATGGTACAATCAATGGTTATTCCAAATGAATGGTATTGGCGTTATTATCCATTAGATTACCATATGGATTTAAACGACGCCATGCAATTTTACAAAAACAAAATTCAAAGGACGTGTTTTCTACCTTCATCCTTCTCACTTTCGGAGGATCCAAATCTTAATTTATCCAGAGGTAATCTAGCCTCCTATTACCCAAAAAAAAAGAAAATGAAGATTATTCGTCTGATATCTATCAAGATAGTGATAAGTCGGTTTTATACTGACTTATATGTGTTATGTCACTTGACTTTTGATGTGTTTTTAGTGCAAATTGTGTGATATTATGTGTTGAATTGTACATTCATGTGGTGCATAATTTGTAGTGCTAAAATGGAGAAAAAATGTCTTAAGTGGTGATTTGGTGCACACATTTGCATTTGCACACATGACTCACGCGCACACTCCGCATGGTGCGCGCAGCCCTCGCACACACACACACACGCATGCTCGCGGGCACTCACGCACACGCTACCGCGTGCAAGATGCGGCAGCATGCACACAACCCGCATGCACTTGCACCAACCATGCGCGCACCTTTGCGCGGGGTAGCACCAACACACATGACTTTGCGCACACTCTTTTCTACCTTCATGCACATTCTTACTTTACGTGTTGCACACTCTTTGGTACTTTTGTTGCGCATTCTTGTTATACTTGTGGCACTAAAGCACACTACATGCACTAATTTAGCACAACTTTTGCACACTACCACCATGATGCATGTACACCACTTACCTCATGCACACATGCACAAGTTGTTGCACAACTCTTGCATGCATTTGACTTATGCACACACAGCATTCACTCACTCATACTCTTAGCATACACTTGCACAACACATGCACACACCATGCACACAAAATACATGGAGCAGTTGCGACTGGAAGCTGCACCATGAAAACTATTGCATGGTGCAGTCGCAGCTGGCAGCCTCAACGCCGTGTAAAGTTGTGTGCAGTGCGGGCACCATTTATGTGTGATGTGGCCGCGATGCAAGTGTGATGTTTTGTGTTGAAAATTTTCAAGTGTTGGTTTTCCTAATTTTTGTTGTGTAGGTTGTGAAAGCGTAAAATTTGTGGCTCAAAGGCGTGGAGTGCGAAATGGAAACGTGACTAGATTTGGCTCAAGAGGGTGGAGTGCTGGAACAGATTGGTGACATGGAGTGGCGTGCACGTGCGCATTTGGGATGATTTTTCTCATAGTGGCATTTCTGTAAATAAGTGTTTAGTTTACGTTTTCGTGTTGATTAAGCTTCCAACCCCTATAAATAGAGGGATTTTCATTATTTTTTTTTGGGGGGGGACATTATTCGGATAATTTTTAGACTTGTGAGCGAGAAATTTTCTTTCTCTAGAATTTTGTACTCTGATCGTGATTTCGTTTGGAATTTTTGGACCGATCTTTGGAATTCATTTCTCAACTGAGGAAGTATAAAACAAGTTTCTTCGTGACTTTGAGCTTTTTGAAGCAATTAATAGGTAAATTCTTCTAATTTCTGAAGATTAATTGTTTAATACGGTACTTGGTTAATTGTGAGATGGAGATGACTTTCTCAAGCTAGAAAGGGTTCCGATGAACGAGTATTCCATTTAGGCAATTTTATGCAGTGCAATTAATGTGATCTATGAAGAATGAAATCATACTCTATTTTGCTTGATCAAATCTATTAAATTTCATGAATTTGAACCGGTGTTGTTAAATTGAACTTTAGTTGCGGTCATCATGCTGAATTGAAGCTAGATTCATTATTAGTTGAAAATTTGTGAAATGAGAACTGGAGTATGAAATGAAGTCTTTACACTTGCTTTGTCTTGTTCGTTCTCTGAAATGCGGTCATCATGCTGATTTTGAATTTCGGAATCCTAAGATCTAAGTGTAAAGAAATTCTTCGGTGCTAATGAAGACATAAGAACCCAAATTCACGTCTCACCGTGGGAAGTCTTTTGGAATTGACTCCTAAAGTAATTAGAAACAGAGAATTGAGAAGTTGTGAGGTACAAAAATCACTCTTAGGCCTCATCATGGGAAAAGAGTGATGACAGGGAGTCTAGGGTAAAGGGAGTCTAGGCCTCATCATGCTGACTGGACTTTAGGTTTTCAGACAACTAAATCTCCTATGATTTTACACACACATTAATTGTACTGCTTGAGTTGCTAAAGTGAGTATTCACTCAATAGAGGAACCCTAGGGCATTCTCTCTCTTCCTACATTCGCACTTTAATTGTTAGTTCTGTATTTGTTAATAGCATTTAGAGTAATTCTTAGAATTCTAGAACCAACTCTTCCCTGAGGAACGATACCCTACCATCACTACTACAATAAGTTAGGGATAAATTGATAGGTACGCGATAACCGACATCAGATAGCCAACTCTCTGAAGATCCTCCTGATCTCACCGACATGATATGTAACGCCCTGCCCAATCCCCTTAATTGAAACGCGACGGAAACGTTAGATTACACCTGACTCACGTCTGAGCTCTAACCTTGCACATTAATAAATCATAACCTGAAGATTACAAATAAATATTCGAACACAATATTCACCTTATGGTACATCCCAAAAGTCTAACCATTCAATATTCACTTTATCAACGTGATTACAATCTAAATCCTAACGATTAAATACCTTAACATTCTACTCCTCTATTCCATTAGCGTGTCCAAATATCCAGAATCCAGTTCACCATTTAATCTGTCTTGGGTCGCTTTGAAAATGTTTTATAAAAGGGCGAGCGCAAAATAGCTCAGTGAGGGAGTAATGGATAATTTTCAGAAAATTATCCGAAAAAAAATGTACAATCTCAATAAAACATTTTCAAAATTCAAATAGTCATATGACAAAACAATTATCCACTGCAAATAATCATATGGCCTAAAACCTTACTGCAGCTATCATATAAGAGATTGTACAATGCACATATCCATGAATCACATAACTTTGCCGTAAATGCCATATAGAAACATTAGGTATATAATCGGTACCTGTCACGATCGGCCCAGCTGACCTTTACCAACCTTATCTCCCCTAACAATTCATTGTTGCGTGCACGACTTGAAAAGCTACCTTATCCTTCCTCGTGGTCAGTGACCACTACGGCCCCCAGGCCTAACGTGATATTCGGATTTGCCACTCCGACTCCCGTCAACAAGATTAAATACTCCTAAATCGTGTGACGGGGCTCACCGGTGTGGTTATGGCATAATCGTCGACCCGATGCTCTCTCGATTACCTTCCAATTCAATACCTACTAGGGCCCAAATGCACAATCACAATGTACATATAGCACATTTATACATAATTCAAGAATCGCATATCAATCTCTTTTTCCGTGACAACACACATGTGGAATAAGTGCATTAGTGCACTTGTCATCAAGTAGGTCTCATAATATAACTAGTTAGAATACAATTCAGAAATCACGATTCTTGTATTTGTTCATATCGAGAACAAAACATTTATCCCCAATTAAAACGTAAAGCATATGCACATTTCTTAATATCGATAAAGAAATATCCTTTTGATGTCCAAGGAATCTTAGCTTCCTTTGTAAATAAATATTCTACTCACCAATGGAAATAAAGTTTGCAAGAATCAATTTTTGGTCATGCTATACAAGGATTGTAATCCTTGGAAATCTCAACCATAAAATGTAGTTACCAAGAGCCAATAAATTGTACTCATACACTTGCATAATATGAAATTAAACTGCTGAAAAGTTTACTCATTTAGATGAAATTGTGAAGTTCCTTTTTGCTAGTAAATGACTCATTCAAAGTTTTGGAATACTGATGTTTTTATGTCTTTTCAAAATTTCAAATAAAACATGAAAAGTGTTTGAAAATCCATTTTAAAAGACAACATAAAATTTGCATCATAAGGTACTGTCATGTTTGATTCAAACTGTTATAACTTGATAACCAAGTACCCAAACGTAGTGAAACCAAAAGTATATAAAACTAAACTCATAATAACCATATTTTTATGTTTCATATATTTCAAAATTCAGTTTACAATGTATTGGGAAAACTATGCAAATTTGCTATAATATTACAAAATTCTGTGATAGAAATTTGGTTCACAATTGCTGTTTTAAATTGCTATAACTTCTCAATGAATGATTCAAATAATATGAAACCAACAGTGTATAAATATAGATTCAAATAGCTAAAACTTTTATGTTTTATAAAATCCCAAATTCATTCTACAAATAGCTGTAAAAATTGTTCAAAGTTCAAACAAGACTGAAATCCCGTAATAAATTTCAGTTCTGCTATAGAGATTTTAAATGGCTATAACTTTGTAACAAAATATCTAAATAATACGAAATCAAAACTATATAAATCTAGGATCAAAATGTTAAAACTTTTATGTTCTGTAAAACTCCAAATTCAGTATACAAATTTATGTAAAAGCTGTACAAATTGGCTGTAATTACTAAAATTTTCATAACTAGGTTTCAATCTTTTCATAATGGTTTCAAATGGTTATAACTTTGGATTGAAGGATCCAAATGATGTGAAATCAAAACTTTATATAACTAGGCTCAAGATACTGAAATTCTTATGTTTTATGCAGTTTGAGATTCTGCCTATAATGTTCTTAAAAATAAATATCGAAACCTGCTAAGAACTTAAAATTTCCGTAACAGAATTCAGTTCTGGCAAGGTTGCTTCAATTGGCCATAACTTGGCAACCAAAAATCCAAAATGTGTGAAATTAAAGCCATATTAAACTAGACTCAGAGTGCTACAATTATTGTGTAATACCAATGTCCAAATTCCTTGATCCACTGGGTTAACAAGCAGTATCAACTTCCAACCATTAAAAGAGCCAAGCAGAAGATTCCAGCAAGAGTACCTTTCAATATCAATGAGTATGCACTGCTTCAGATTATACAAGGAAAACAAGGAACGTTCTCAAAGTTAAAAATGTTGCCCTAAGAATATGCTCATAAAAACAAGTTGCAATATCATCAATATTTGAATCATAAGAGAACCAAGAAAAGAAATCTTTTGATTGACATAAAACTCCCTTTGCTTTCATTTGTTAGAAGGTATATGTAAAACAAACATAGTTTATCCTTGGCTTAAACATGCTTGAAAACATGTTCAGCCCCAAAACATGAAATCAATATTTGAAACATAAGAGAACCAAGAAAATAAATCTTTTGCTTGACATAAAACACCCTTTGCATTCCGTCGTTGGAAGGTATATGTAAAACAAACATAGTTTATCCTTGGCTTAAACATGCTTGAAAACATGTTCAGCCCCAAAACATGAAATCGGAAAAACCAAATATACACTCTTAATAGGTACATATGCCAATGCATATTTTACTTCAATATGTTGTAGTTAAATGATTGGAGTTTGGCAAATCTCAAGGGAGTAAAATGATATCAATATTCTATAGACATGGGTTTATCAAAATTCATAACTGCCCACATCATAGAATTTGGCAAGTCTCAAGGGAGTAAAATGATATCAATATTCTATAGACATGGGTTTATCAAAATTCATAACTGCCACATCATAGCAAGCCAATACTGCCATTAGTTGGAATGATTTCAGCATGGAAATATGTTAAAAGAGTGCCATCCAAATGTTCAATTATATCATATAAGAAAGAGGAATAATGCAATAATCGTTTCTTCAATGTCTGACCTTTATGCGAAAATTCAACCCATCAACCTGGTATCTATATTCACCCATCAATCCCATTATTTCTTCCAAAGTTTAATCAATGTTGTTCAATGGGGGCTGGGTCAATCTCTAATGATAGTGTAGGTTATGGTAGAATAGGAAATATCACTAACAACAAAAAAAAAACGATATTTATTTATGTGAAAATTCCGGGGTTTTACATGATAGACCTGGATTCCATAATAAATGTAGAACAATCACTTTTTGAGATGAAATTACTTGCTTGGAAAGAAAAAACCCATTTTAAAAAAGACTTTTGACACTTCAAACTATGAAGCCAAAGGCATGAGTCAGGATTCTTTCTGATTAAAGCAGGGAATCTCTTCATGAGAAAGCATTGGTGTTATTATCTTAAGAATCTTTTAAAGCTGGTTATTCATGTACGCACCAGTAGTGCGATTGTCAAGTTGCAAGAATAATTGCTCATGTGGACCAATCTTTTCGTCTTTAATATTTAATGGTCATGTGGACCACCTAACTTGTTAGGTTTACCAAGTTGGTCAAGGGACCACAAGTTGGTCATTTAGACCACTTGCTTTGCTTTGGCAAGTTGGTCACAGGATCACTTGCTTTATTATGTTGACAAGCTGGTCATGGAGACCACTTGTTTTGTTTGCTTTCCAAGGCCTTCTCCTATATAAAGGAGTAGCTATTTGCTCTTGGAAATCATCCATTGGAAAACTTCTTCACCTCTCTATAAGATGAACTATTTCAATCTAAGAAATTTGTTTCTAAATCTCTCTTGATCCCTATCTCATAAAGGTTTTGAATCATGGATTAGATTAGACTCTTCTATATTATTTGTTATCCAGATTTATTGATAAGTATGCTCTAAACTTTCAGCTTTTAGCTAATCCTGCTTATCAAAAAGTTAGTATTATATTTATGTGGATAAAACTTGATGGAATATAATCTATTAGACCAAATGATTTTAAACAGTGGGAACCAGAGGCCAGGCTTGACTGCTTGGATATGCGAGTCGCCTAGCATATAGTGTTCTCATGTTTGAGATCCAAGTTCTCTTAGTGGAGTCCCTCATAAGGTATCAATGAGGAAAACACAAGCAGTTAAAAATCAAACCAAGTTAACATCTTTGTGGAAAAAGCAGAACAGGATATAGCATTGCAGTTGCTTCTACAAATCCACTTTTTCATATTAGCCACTGAGCAAAAGTCATCTCAAATCTCCATTATGATCCAAACTGTCCCAAGACTACTTCCTGAGTTATTCACAAAGGATTACATTGATTGCCTCGCCAGTTTAAGGGCATAAAAAGCAGATTTGCCTAAAGCTACAGGGGGAACAAGCTTTGCGGGTGATTACTTACAGTGCACTATGCAGCTAAGGTTCGCCTTGAGGTGCTCTTGCTCCTGTCTTCAAGCAGCTACTCCTTAGGACATCATATCGTTCTTACAACAGCCCTATTGATAGTAGATTTAGGAGCTCAGTCACTTCAAACCATAAACGTCACTGGAGTATAATTCAACGCAAGAGTTTCATGCATCAATAAATTGCAGCTCATTGAATTGTAATTCCTTGTATTTTACAAGAAAGAGACAAACAAACAAAAGTATTCTACAAAATGATAGAGAACATTTTTTTTCTAGTATATGCCAAATAGAAGTCATTAATTTGAGAATGTTTAGTATGGGAGAAAATGACCAGTTTAAACAGGTCTTTAGTCTTAAAAAAGAAAAAAAAAACATAAGAGAATACATAAGCAAATTCTCCATGTATGAAAAATGTCTGAGTGGTGGTTTAAAAGGATCAAGGACATATAAGCTTGCTGTGATGTAACAAATTCTTGGTGAATAATAAATGTCATAGATCTAATTTAGGGAAGGCATGAGCATCATGCAGTACATGCGGAGTAACTTAGATCCTATTACATAGTGAACTAAAAGTGTTACACCACAATAACTAAGAGTTTATTCCCTTGTTTAAAATGATTAATGAATCCAAGGGACCGAGACCAGGTAACAGGGTCCAGACGAGATATTCTGTAGCAGGGTCTTTTAGTTCATGCTACAGAATCTCTCAACTAGAGTCCTCTTGCCTGCATTATCCGCCCTTCACTTAGGGAGATCAAGGTAGGAGTGGGCACACTAACCTTTTCTTTGATGATGGTCTGCATTAAGGGTGTAATCGAGCCGAGCTCGAGTACACACCTAATCGAGCTACACGAGTTTGTTAGGGGCGGTACTCGAACTCGAGCTCGATCGAGCACCCCTATTTGAGCTCGAGCTCGGCTTCGAGTACCTAGTACCGAGTATCGAGCTTGATTTTTTTATTTTATTTTTATTTTATTTTTATTTTTTTATAAAAAAATTATAGGATGTATTTGTAATTTTCAAAATTAGTATGGTAAAATAATAATTTACTATAAAATTAAGGACCAAAATATAAATATAAGTTGCTTAAATTAGAATTTATTAAATATTAGGGACTAAAATTTAAATATAAGAATAAAAATTAAAAACAAAATACCTACTCGAGTAGCTCGCGAGCTACTCGAGCCTATATAATCTGAGCCCGAGCTCGAGTCCGAGTCGAGTACTTGACCGAGCTACTCGCAAGTAGCTCGATCGTTTAACAGCCCTAGTTTGCATCATCCGCCCTTCGCTTTAGGAGATCAAGGCAAGAATAGACCCACTAACCTTGTCCTTGATGATGGCTATAAAACTTCAAATGCTGTTTAAGGTCATTTTCTCAATTTCTCATATATTTAAGTGTCACTAGAAAGGAGAAAATTTCACAGCAAGTTCACAAGAAATATATTTTTAAATCTTGTTGAATATTCTCCTTTCAAACAAGAATTTACATTTCAAGGAAATGATTTGCATCTCCATCAAGATATCAATTCCATGTGGAGATATGAATGTCATAACTTTTAAAACTTCTTGAAGACAAATCTGCTTACATCTATTGCATCTCTGTTATGCCAATAAGTGGGTTCAATATAATACCTTTTTCTACGTAACATAATGATAAATTGGATATGACTATGGAGATGAACGTACATAAACTGGCATGTCTTCGCCCAAAATTCTATAGCACTAACCACATGCAATGAAATTTATAGTCTTGCAAACTCTCAACAACATTCATCTATCGCTAACTTACATCCATATTGACATGTCTGCAAAAATTTCTGAACATTGAAACCTCCATGCAACATCAATAACAAAAGTAAAATAACCTTGCTCCCAAGTGTGTGGTGGGATCACTAACGCATACTGTTTACTGTTGCTTTTATTCTTATTTCTCCTTTTCAAAGTTTCTGCAAGCATTCAAGACCAGCAAAGCAGTTGATTGCTGCTGGAGTTCAGTGATATTACCTTCTCATTTACTGTAGTGTAACTTCTTAAATTATAGCAAATTGAGACTCTCTTTCTTCACAATTCAATACCTGTTATACAATTAGCTAGCTTTTCCCTCCACGTGCAGTTTACAGCTTGTATCAAGTAGGATAAAAAGCAGTATGATACTAAATTAATTGCCTAAACCCAGATCTCTTTGCTTTTTCTTTTCACCCAACACATGCTAGGTAAACACTACCACAGCTTGAAACCTAAAACCTAATTCAAAAACAGTGAACATGAAGGATCAGATATATGATGGTCTTGTTTCATCAACGGACAAGCTCTTAAAATGAAATATATACTTGTCTATCCAACACCAAAGACCAATACGCTATTAGAAGTACATCTATTCTTTATCAGATTCACCTCATCAGTCAACTATAAAAGCTCTTTCTCATAGCCACAATTAAGACTATGCTACAATCTTAAACCTTTAGAAGCTTTGGGGTTCCAAAATAGTAAAACAATGAAAATTATAAAATTTAATCTAGTAAAGGCCATGAACTTATAAACTCCCATGCAAAAATTTAAAAGAAAACAATGAATTAGGGTACAAGAAGAATGCTAAACAGAAAAAAGGGAGAGGGAGAAAAGAAAAATGCTCCAACCTTTTGAAGACTTCAAAAGCCACTTGGAAGCTTAACCCTCTGAATAAGATTAATTTTGCCAATTAAAGTTCTCAGTTTCTTTCAACAAGTTGACAAAAAGTTGGACAAAGCACGGGAATCATTGCAAGAATCTCTCTTAGACAGCCACTGTTCCTCAATGTGTACATTAATATCCCTGCAATAATGCGATTCATGGCCATTATATTTTAAAGCTGATAATGATCAACTAAAAGGACATTAATTGCCCGGAGGAGAAAGCGAAGTTATCAAAAACGATGCTTATAATTGAAAAGGAAAAAAAAATGAAGAAACACAAAGTACCTCTTTAGAGAAAGGACTGCATAGTTTCTTCTCAGATGATCAGCATACTTTGTAAGGGCATCTTGGGCATACTGTTTGCCCACAGTTCTTACAGCTGCAGCATTCAGTAAATTTTCAAGAGAGCCATGCTTCTTCAAGAGCTTCAATGCAGTCTTACGACCAAAACCAGGAACAAACTTTTGAATTCCAGGAACACCATCAACTTCATCACCCAAGAAGCATCCTATGGAATAATAGTTTCGTTCAGGCTCTTTTAAGCAAAAAGCTGAACGAAACATTGATTATCAGAGAATAAACCCTCCTATGCCTGCTTTTTGGCTAAGGAAACATCCAAAGGCGAATAAACAAGCTAAGGTTGAGTGGCAAGGCATAGTACCAGCATGAAGAGACTGACATTTCATCTTGAAAGAACTTAAGCCATGTGAGTACATCAACACCACCAATTATGAATAGATGATGCTGTCAAGAAAATTGATATGATTGGATTTGATTATGATTTGATTTGATTTGAACTTGATAAATTAGGAAAGTGATATCCTAGGATTAAAGGAAAGAATCAATCACTCCTTGATTGATAAATATTCTAGGACTTTCCTTAGTTATTGTTTTCTAATTTACCTACTTAAATTGTATGATTTCTTTGCATTAAGAAAATAAGGAGAAGAAGATTGAGAGTGTTTCTTTCTTTATCTCTGTTCACATGGTATCAAAGCCTTGGGGCTAATGAATTTTAAAGCAGCCATGGTAGGTTCCAATTCAGCATCTTCGAATGCTAGTAGTGATGTGATGCCTTCAGAAGATGCTCCAGTGGCTGTTCAGCCAGTGGTTGGTTCCACTTCTGAAAACTCTCTCCAAATTACCATTCATAAATTGAATGGCAAGAACTACCTTGAGTGGTTTCAGTCCGTGCGATTGGTGATCGACGGCAAAGGGAAACTTGGGTATCTAAATGGCGAAGTGAAGGCTCCAGCGACAGCTGATGGCATTCTGAAAATTCGATGGTCATTGCTTGGTTGATCAACTCTATGGATCCAGCAATTGGAAAACCATTTTTATTTTTGCCAACTGCTCATGATGTGGGGGAAGCAGTTAAAGAAACTTATTCAGATTTGGACAACCATTCACAATTGTTCGAATTGAATGCCCAAATGTGGAAGATGCAGCAAGGAGATCGTGAAGTAACAACTTATTATAATGAGATGATGACTGTTTGGCAGGAGTTGGATTTTTTCGAAGAAGAAGAGTGGGAAAATCCAAGTGATAGTGCTCGATACAAAAAGAAGATAGAAAGAAGCCGGATATTTGTTTTCTTGGCAGGATTGAACAAAGAACTTGATGAGCTTCGGGGACGTAGTTTAGGACGAAAGCCTTTATCCTCGATGAGAGAAGTGTTCTCTGAAGTGCGTAGAGAAGAAGCAAGAAGAAAAGTGATGTTGAAAAAGGTTAGTGAGTCAAAAACAGAGATTGAGGGCTTAGCACTTGCAGCCCGAGGTGCTGATTTTGAAGGAGATAGGCGAGAAAAGCAAAGGCCATGGTGTGACCATTGTAGAAAACCATGCATACTCGTGAAACCTGCTGGAAGCTACATGGGAAGCCTACAAATGGGAAGAAAAAACAAGGTACTGACAACAGGTCATGGGGAAATAATCATGCACTTCAAGTGAGTAATTCAGATCCAGGGCAGCAGTCAACCTCAGAATCCCTTCCCTTCACAAAGGAACAAATAGAGCACCTATATAAACTATTTCAGCCTCAATCTACAGGAAACACTAACCATTCTTATTCCCTAGCAAAATCAGGTATTGTTCTTATTGTTGCTTGCCCAAAATCTAAGGATTTCTAGATTCTAGATTCAGGTGCCACTAATCATATGACAGGCACTTCGAAATTTTTTTCAGCATATGTACCGTCTGCAGGAAATCAAAAAGTCAAAATTGCAGATGGCTCTTTTGCTATTGTTGCTGGAAAAGGATCAGTACCTATATCTCCATCTCTAACCCTTAAAGATGTTTTACATGTTCCTACTCTTTCATATAATCTCTTATCTATCAGTAAATTCACACATGATCATCATTGTAATGCTAATTTTTCTTCCTCGCGTTGTGAATTTCAGGATTTAACCTCGGGGGAGATGATTGGGGATGCTAAACAGGATGGTGTACTATATCTCCTTAATAAAAGCTCAATTCTTAGAAGGCAAGACCAACAAACATGCTTCAATTCCGTTTCTGTTGCAAATAATGATGAAATTTTGTTATGGCATTATCGATTAGGACATCCTAGTTTTCAATATTTGAAGCTTTTACTTCCTAAGTTGTTCACAAATAAAAATAACTCAAACTTTCAATGTGAGTCATGTGAATTAGCAAAACATCATCGTGCTGTGTTTCTATCTCAACCATACAAAAAAACAGAACCATTCACAATGATTCACAGTGATGTTTGGCGTCCCTCTAGAGAGAACTCCTTCTGGAAAAAGGTGGTTTATTACTTTTATTGATGATCATACTAGAGTCACATGGCTGTTCCTTTTAAAAGAAAAATCTGAAGCTGCAATTGTGTTCAAAAATTTCTATAACATGGTTCAAACACAATTTCAAACTCGAATTAAAATTTTTCGAAGTGATAATGGAAAAGAATATTTCAACAATGTGTTGGGAAATTTTTTTGCTGAAAAAGGAATTGTGCACCAAAGTTCTTGTAGCTATACACCCCAACAAAACGGGTAGGCTGAACGAAAAAATAAACATCTTCTTGAAGTTGCTCGAGCCTTGAGTTTTACAACCAAAGTTCCTAAGTATCTTTGGGGAGAAGCAGTTTTAACAGCTACTTATTTGATTAATAGGCTGCCTACAGGAGTTTTGAAGTTTGAAACACCTATCCAGGTTTTTACTAATTGGTTCCAAAATTCTCGTCTAGTGATAGACATTCCTCTTAAAATTTTTTGAAGTGTGGCCTTTGTTCATAACCACGATTTGAGAAGTTCAAAACTTGATCCAAAAGCACATAAATGTATTTTTGTAGGCTACTCCAACAATCAAAAAGGGTACAAATGTTTTGATCCAATTTTGCACAAAATGTATGTATCTATGGATGTTTCATTTCATGAAGGAATTTCATACTACAATACAGTCCATCTCCAAGGGGAGACTAACAAGAGTGAAGATGGTTTTTTAGATGGATCTGACTTAAAAGTTGAACTTTTTCAACCTGATGTTTCACACACTCAATCACTGGAAGAAAATAAGGCAGAAATAGATTTTGAAAACATCAATGAACAACCTTTGGTAATGCCCTCTGAAAATGAAAAATCTGAAATAACAGAAATGGATGCGAAACGATATAAACGTCTTGTATATTCAAAGAAAAGGAGAAGTCCTATCTTGCCGCATCACCAAGAATCTAATCAGAGGTTGGATCATGAAATTCATGATGGTGATTCAAAAGTTTCTGAAATCCTTCCAGGTAACTTTGAGTCAAATCCCTCTAATCAACTTGATCTTCCTATTGCTCTTAGAAAAGGTGTTAGATCTTGTACAAAACATCCTTTGTCAAATTTTGTGTCTAACAACAACATCTCACCTTCATTTTGTGCCTTTATTTCAAAATTGTCTATGGTTTCCATTCCTAACAGTATCCAGGAATCTCTAAATGTTCTTGTGTGGAGAGAAGCTATTTTTGAGGAGATGAGAGCTTTGGAAAAGAATGCTACTTGGGAGAAAGTGGATTTACCAAATGGGAAGGCAGTTGTAGGTTGTAAATGGGTATTTACTGTGAAGTACAACTCAGATGGATCCTTGGAAAGATACAAAGCCCGCCTAGTAGCTAAGGGCTTCACACAAACATATGGAGTGGACTATTCAGAGACGTTTTCTCCAGTGGCAAAGCTAAATACAGTTAGGGTACTACTATCTATTGCAGCTAATCTTGATTGGCCACTAAACCAGTTAGATGTGAAGAATGCATTTTTGAATGGAGACTTAGAAGAAGAAGTATATATGGAACCTCCACCCGGATTCACTGAGAAGTTTTGAACTAAGGTATGCAGATTAAAAAAGTCTTTATATGGGCTTAAACAGTCTCCCAGAGCCTGGTTTGAAAGGTTCACAAGGTTTGTCAAAAGTCAAGGATATAGTCAAGGTCATTCTGATCACACACTATTCACAAAAAAATCCACCAGCGACCAGATCTCAGTTTTAATTGTCTATGTGGATGACATAATTTTGACTGGAAATGATATGGAAGAAATGAGTAGATTGAAGCAGAACTTGTCCAAGGAATTTGAAATTAAAGACTTAGGCCAGCTAAGATACTTTCTTGGAATGGAAGTGGCAAGGTCAAGGAAGGGTATTGTGGTTTCGCAACGAAAGTACATTCTAGATCTCTTAAAAGAAACTGGAATGAGTGGCTGTAAACCTTCTGATACCCCAATAGAAGTCAATGTTAAACTTGGAGAAGTCAAAGATGGGATTCCGGTAGATAAGGGCAGGTACCAAAGACTGGTTGGAAGATTAATTTACTTGTCACACACACGCCCTGATATTGCCTTTGCTGTGAGTATGGTGAGTCAATTTATGCACTCTCCATATGAAGAATATCTGGAAGCTGTGTACAGGATTCTTCGATACCTCAAAGGAACACCAGGAAAAGGACTGTTTTTCAGGAAAAATGAGAAAAGAAGTATAGAGGTATATACTGATGCAGATTGGGCAGGATCAAATGTTGATAGAAGGTCAACATCAGGGTATTGCACATTTCTTTGGGATAATCTGGTTACTTGGAGAAGCAAGAAACAAAGTGTAGTTGCTAGAAGTAGTGCTGAAGCTGAATTCAGATCAATGGCTCAAGGAGTGTGTGAGGTTCTTTGGCTCAAGAGAGTTCTAGAAGATCTTAAAATAACCATTAATCTTCCTATGAAACTATACTGTGATAACAAGGCAGCTATCAATATTGCTCAAAATCCAGTTCAACATGATAGGACAAAACATGTTGAAATTGACCAACACTTTATAAAAGAGAAGATTGAAGCTGGAATTATTTGCACTCCATTTGTGCCAACATCACAACAAGTGGCAGATATGCTTACTAAGGACTTTGTTAAGACAGCCATTTGAATTTCAAGTTAGCAAGTTGGGCATGATAGATATCTTTGCACCAACTTGAGGGGGAGTGTCAAGAAAATTGATATGATTGGATTTGATTATGATTTGATTGATTTGAACTTGATAAATTAGGAAAGTGATATCCTAGGATTAAAGGAAAGAATCAATCACTCCTTGATTGATAAATATTCTAGGACTTTCCTTAGTTATTGTTTTCTAATTTACCTACTTAAATTGTATGATTTCTTTGCATTAAGAAAATAAGGAGAAGAAGATTGAGAGTGTTTCTTTCTTTATCTCTGTTCACAGATGCACACACATACGTCGTGTTTTTCTGAACACACTTGGGGATGACTATAGTGTATGTACTACTGATTGAACAGGAAAATAAGAACTAACATAGATACTTCTAAACTAGTTGGATAACTAAAATACTCATGGGCCACATATTTAACTTCTTAAGTGATGTAAGACAAGAAGTTAAAAAAAGAAGAAGATGCAACTATTTTTTGAAACTAATTGTTTCAATTATTTAAACTGCTTATGCTCCTTGATTGAAAAATCATATAATCATCAAATTAGTTGCATTTAATAGAAAGCGTGAAATACTCACTCAGACTCAAATCAGAATCTGGGTCACAACCGTACTGAGCTATGTAGTGATTAAGAGTGTAGAATGACCACCTATCGAACTCCGGAATGGGCAAAACAATTTGAACATCTTTAGAAATCAGTTGCTTAAAATCTTTGTCAGGAGAGGCAATAATAGCTTGGTATCCTTGAGATACAACTTGACCTACAAGCGTGGCTACAACATCATCAGCTTCATGTGACTCAATTTTCACCACCTGCATATCATCTGAAATCAAACTAACATACAACATATGCCACAATCTGAACAATTGGAGTATCATTTAATCCCTAACTGAATTAAGCGACACCACCTGATTTGCCAAAAGGACTAATGATCGGTAGCAAAAAGATCATGCAGAACTTAGTATGACGTCGAGTTGTCAGTGTGGCAAATGTTCATTAGCTGCAATACGCTATTTTTCAAAAGGTGTAACTCATCATACACAATTGTCTAATCAAACGCATGCCAAGTGGAAATTTAAAAGCCACACAAGCAAAAACAATAATGCAGCAAGGCTTGATATGAAACAGTTAATAAACTATGTTCCATTTTTGTTGCCAAATAATTTGGAAGTAAAACGATGAATACAATGGCCCTTCATTGGTAGTTTTCGATCACAATATATGTTCCGTTGGACAGAGGTGCAAGTGATGACAGTTCCAGAGTATGCATGCATATACACAGCTGGAATATATTTGGAATATATTCCTTACCAAAAGTGATTACAGAATAGAAGATCCATTTCCAGTTATAGTTGTTAGCTGTGAGCCAAGTAAAAGAGCTCAGGAAGGCATCTAGTTGTGTTCCATTCTGTGTTTTGGAGGAAAGGCAATATCCAGCTGAAGATGGACATGGTGATAATGAATCCTTTCGTGGATGCTAGTATTACATCATTAATCTTTCTTATCATTTAGAAGGAAGGAGGAGCTTGGGATGGTCATTTTCTTTTTGTAAAAGTCTTTTGAGGTACGCATCTATCATTACGTAAAATTGAAGGTTCTATCTTTCTATAAATAGGAAGGCCACATTTTTCTTATGTATGAACCTTTTCCTAATAGATAAAAAAAACTGTCGGCTAGCCAAAAGAATATTGACACGAGCTTCATTGACATCCTAAAAGCAAATGATACAATTCACGACTTAATCTATGGTAACATATGCCATCATACAAACGTAAGTCAGTTTTGGCCTGTCAAACTTTATCAATTGTCAGATTATTTGTATAAATAAATTATTCTGTCCAACAGCTTAAGCATTTAGACAAGGTGGTAATTTACTTTGCCCATTTCATATTTAGATAACAATCTTTTACCTGCTGGGAGTGAAAAGAGAGTAACTAAATTGAGTTACTGCTTAGTATACTGGTATAATTTCCATAAACTGAATAGGCAAAGAAGTTGATGAATAAAAACATCCACTTACATTATTTAACAAAAAAAAAAGAATAATCTACTTACAGGCACATTGCAGTCATGAAGAAAGTGCAAGACAAGGTTATGTGATCTCTCAACATTAATCCTCGAAACTCTTTGTAAAGCGGAAAATTGCTGAGAAAATTTTCTACTATTTGCTTTATAGGATGGTAACAAATGTCTGCGGTACTCATTGCCTCTTTCCCCATCCACAACCTGTCATGTAGATATTTTGGTCAAGGATTAGAGGTCTTGGAATGTACTTCTGCAGCAAGAGTTTTAATTGAAAAAAATATTATCATTACTTCAAAGGATACAGTGATATATGAATTTACAGTTACCCGCCCAAGAATCTCGACCTCCACATCTCCCCCACACCCAACTACCGCTTTTCAACCCTCCAAAAGTGCATAAATGCTCTATCCGCAACAAGTTGCTTCCATGTTACATAAATGTTGTCCTGCTATGCCATACACTACATTCCAACATGCAACAAGCTTTCATTCTTTCCACATGTTGGAAGAATAGAAAGAAGATAACTGCTTAATTTATGAAACCTTTTGTGTATGTTCACCCATATGAAGACAATTTTCTGGGAAAAGGGTGTAACATGTTAACTCCATTAGCAATCTACTTTTTCTCTTTTCTTCCTTACATCCATATCCAAGAAAGTAAATTTTTAGTTTTCCTTTTCCAATAAACTTGATTGATTTCCTTGTCTTATGTCCGTTCTCTTTTTCTTCCTCTCCAAACGTTGCAAACACAGTGCAAAAAAGATACAGATGAACGGCTTCTAAATGAGTAAAATAAAGCATTCTATCATACACAATGAGCTCGCAGTCCATGGCCAACAATTCCATCGCTGGTAGTGTTTGTAATTTCTTAAAGGGAAACACAATTCTAATTTCCACCCCAACCACGCTAATGTGACGATCTACCATCAGATAACATAAGAAGTACTTTATTTTAGTTTCAGAATCTCAATATAGTGAAGCCCTTGTGCAATCTTCCAATATAACAAAGTTTTTGTTTTTCTTTCCAAACACCCAAATAAGGATACTTGACTATATTCTACAATGTCAAATATATGAATCCAAAGATTATCCATCTAGGTACTCAAACTACCCATATCCGTTCCAGGGGCAAACAAACTGGACAAAATAATCCAACTATCCTCACTTTATGTGGAAGCTACGAAAATTTGCTTCAAGATTTCTTCTTTTGGATAAGTGGAACAAGAAAATGCAAGAGGGCATACAATAAAACACTCATATAACAGCCAATTCGAAAATTCACAAATCCAAATTCCATATAAAACTAACTAGTAAAATTGGATACTACACAAAATTTCTCAACCAAGACAATCAAGAGAAAGCTAAAATCACTCCATAACCCTTCCAATTTCTTCATTTCCTTCATGCTACATGACCATGGCAACTATAATGAATTAACTTAACGCAATCAAAGGAACCCTTTTATGCACAAGTAAATTACAGCAACTTTATCATTTCGCAGAAAGAAAAAAGTTTATTAAATTTTCTTTCTACATGGTTCTGTCAGCAACATTACAATTCCCAGGAGGGATATGTAAATCACTTTAGTGGGATTTTTTCCAGCACACATAATTAGCGTTACTTAAATGATACTAAGAGAAAGATTTGAGAAATTACCCGCAATGACAGGGTCAGAGAGGCTGACTTGGGAGAAGAAAAGGGAAATCCAATGAGCAAAAGATTGTAAACTGGGAGTGCTCCCTTTATAGCAAAGAGGATTAACATCCAAGAAAAAGACCCTCTTCTTCTTCTTTGTCTTCTCTACTGATGCTGAATTTGAAGATTCAGCTACTGCCTCACCATTTTCACGACAAATTTTATGTGGGTTTTTATCAGAAGATGGAGGTGAAAGAAGGGAACTACTCAATTTTAAAGATTTTAGATTGGATATTGGCTTTGTTGGAATTGATAAACTAGTACTGGAAACAAATGGGTAATGTGGAAAGGAAAAAGTAAGAAGAAAATGGTGGTGATGATAAGGCTTGTTATTTTGAATTTGAGAAGCCATGGAAGTAAAACTAAGGCCATATGCAAGACTGCAATGCTGCTTCATTTTAGAGCATTGGAGAACAAAAAGACAAAACAACGCCTGCGCTATTTTATTTTATTTTTAGTCATTTTTAAAATTTCATATAATTGCAATTTGTTCCCTTTTTGTCTTTAAACTTTTGTTTTTCTTAAATAATTTTGTTATTATAATTTGGTCAATAATACTTTTGTTTTAAGACATTTAATTTAGATTACTTTAGTATTTTGGTTTCTTTGAAATTGTAATTAATTAATTATTAACAATCAATTCTAATAATTAATTAAATAAAAAATATTATTAAAATTAATTAAAAACATTAATTAAATTTAAAATATCAAAAATTAAAAACATTAAGTAACATATTGATACAACATTCTAATTCAGAGTATTGAATGATTTGTAATATGTGTTTGTAATATTTTATACTAAATTATCTAATGTAATAGTTTACTCCAAATTATCTATGTAATATTTTTTTTTTTTTTGCATTTTAAATAAAAATATATTATTTTTTTAATTTTAAGATAATTACTAATTTTGGGTAAGATAATTAAAATGTTATTAATATTTTTTTAAAATTATTGTACAATTATATTTATTGTATTGGATTAATATGCAAAAGAAACAAAAAGATTGAGTGTTGTTTTGTAAAATAATGAAATAGTATGAAAGTAATAAAAATGAATACAAAATGAAGTGTAAAGAATAATCTTTATAGAATATTCTTTTTAAAATAAGAAATAGAGTTATGCTTCGAGTGAATTTACTATAACTGCTGTAAAATAGAGTAAAAGGTTGCTGTAAAATAGAGTGAGGGTTAGAGATGCCCTAATGGATGTTGTTTACACCAATGTCCAATTTAGTAAGGGCGCTGAATTGACGAGAGTTCCGCAGGCTTCAAATCAAAATTTGGACAAAAGTAAACTGGTTTTAACGTTGATATAAACAAAATCGAAGAGTTCTCTTGTGAAACAGTCGTATATATGAGACGTACCACATGCTCATGTTATTATTCGCATATAAAGTATCAATAATTTTTATTATTCGCATATAAAGTATGCATGCTATTCCAACTCTAACATTCATAATTTATATGCGAATACGCAAACTATCTTCACGTTACAGTAAAAATTGTTACGCTGATGTGAAAATTATACATGAACCAAATTGCTATTAACTCTAAATTGATAATTTATACTTGAATACGCGAAATATTTACACGATACGTGAATTAGAATGCTATTAGAAGTCTAACATTAATAATTTATACGCGAACTATTTAATGAAATTTGTTACGTTAGAAATTATACGTTGATGTGAAAATTTATACGTGAATTGTAATACACGCTGAAAGTCAAATTTGTTACATTAAAAGTTATTACGCTGATGTGAATACACTGATGCTAAAAATTTATACGTTATACGTGTATCAGAACACTATTAGAACTCTAAATTGATAATTTATACGCGAATATTTACACGTTATACGCGAATCAAAATGCTATCAAAACTCTAAATTGATAATTTATAGACGAATATTTACACGCTATACGTGAATCAGAATGCTATTAGAATTCTAAATTGATAATTTATACTTGAATATTTACACGTTATAAGTGAATCAGAATGCTATTAAAACTTTAAATTAATAATTTATACGTGAATATTTATACGTTATAAGTGAATCAGAATGTTATTAGAACTCTAAATTAATCATTTATACGCGAACTATTTACACGCCAATCAGAATATCTTCACACTTCATACTTCATATGTTATACGCCAATTATGATCATTTATATGTGAAGTGTATTATACGTGTGCGTGGGAATATGTCATTAATCTCATCGCATATAAGCGACCGTCGCACAGGAGTTTTTGTGAACAAAATCATAGTAGCATATTGTCACACTTTGAGGACCTTTCGCATTCCTTTTTCTTTTTTTTTTTAGTTTTTCACTTTGGGGGATCAATTTTAAATTCAAAATGGGCATTCAAATACTTGTATAATGTGACTTTCAAGAAGTATAACTTTTTAGTGTATCAATTTTATATTCAAAAGTATTAATATAATACTTGTTGGATGAGGAAAAAAATTTAGTGTTACTTTTACAATGAAGAATATTACTTTTCGATTGAAAAGTGATATTTGTTGAAGAGTGTTACTTTTGAATATAAAAGTGATATGTGAAAATTGATACTTATTAAAAAAAATTTATTGTACAAGTATTAGATTGATACTTTTTGATTGAAAAGTGATGCACAAAAATTGATATTGGTTAAGGAGTGTTACTTTTGAACATGAAAGTGATATGCAAAAATAGATATTGGTTGAGAAATGTTCCTTTTTGAACATAAACCTTATACTGAAAATTGATACTTGTTGAAAATTTTCATTGTACAAGTATTAGATTGATATTTTTTTTTATTGAAAAGCGAAACACGAAAATTGATACTAGCTTGCTGAGGAGTATTATTTTTTAACATAAAAGTGACATGCGGAAATTAATACTTGTTAAAAATTTTCATCGTACAATAATATATTAGAATATTACTTTTGGATTGAAAAGTGATACGCGAAAATTGATATTTGTTGAGGAGTGTTACTTTTGAATATAAAAGTGATAGACGAAAATTGATATTTATTGAAAGTTTTTCGTATACAAAGTATTAGATTAATACTTTTTGACTGAAAATTGATATTTTTGAATACGTTAAATTTCCAATTAAAAAAACATGTGCGCATGTAAGTCGCATATATGAATCCGTTTCACAGGAAATTACCTCAAATCATTTAAAGTTTTCTCTCTCCTCTCATGCTGTAATACAACTCTATATTTCTGCACTTAATAAAAATTTAGTAAAAAGTACACCATATTTATTAATACTAGATGATAATTCAGTTAATTGTTTTTATATAGAAATTTTATTTCTTTCATAAAATCTAATTTACTTTATTTATAACTAGAATCTAAATTGTATAATCCAATAGAAATTTTAAAAAGTAATTCAATTAAAATTTTTCCTAATTATATCTATCAGAAATTTTTGCTATTTTATGATATGTTAATATAGAGTTTTAAATAAAAATAACTTCCCTAATGTTAACTTAATTAATCTAAAGTTGTAATCAAAAGTGTTTGAATGAATTGTACTAGGATTTACTAATTATTTATTTTGCAAAAATTCTTGTTAAATATGATATGCGAATTTTGTTATACTTGATACACTAATTTTTTATATTTGATATGCTAATATTATATTTGATACTATAATTTTTGTACACTTGATAGTCTAATTTTTTATATTTGATACGCTAATTTTTTATGTTTTTTTTTTGTTAAACATCCCAAATGGGTGGGTGGGGGGTCACTCTCAATTTTATTGATAGAAGTTAAAAAGGGCAACGGATATACCCAATCGCCATTATATTTTGTAATCTAAATTATGCTACACTAAGAAAGCTTGCAAATGAGGAGTACTACTTCTTTACATGTGCAAGTTTAAGATAAACAATAAGGACTACCTCCCTTACATATATTGAGTTTGTTCTATTTTGAGGGAATATGAGGGCCACAATTGCTGATAACACTCATATTCATTCAAGCTTAGTTCCCTTAAACACAAAAGGCTCCTTATAATATATTAGTTTTCACGAGGAGTGATATATACAAAAAAAAAATGAAGCATAGTATCTGGCTTGACAAAATAGGGCTTTCACGAAGACTATCAGCTAGCCGAGCACATATAATTTTCTGCCAGTTCTTGTGCCGAGGATTGTAGGCACATGAGCTACGTATGCAAGAACATCTGCTTAATATAATTTATATAGTACTTCCCTTTTTGTAACCTATCTATGGATGCTTAAGTTTTACTGTCTTACATTTTTGTAACTTTACAAAAATGTAAGAGAGTAAAACTTAAGCATCCATAGATAGGCTTACACCTGAAGACTTGTTTAATGGTGTTGTAGATTGATGAGAAGACTTCCTTATGAGTGAACACTCCAGCAGGACCAGCCTATGGTGGGAAAAAAAAAGAAATTGATTGTAGCCTATATATATATGATTAATGAATGCAAAAACATTGTAACCTTGCTTATGAAATTTTTAAGTTAAGAAAATGATTGAAGAGGGTAGCAACCAACCTGAGTAACAAAGATGCCATTGTCATTGAGCTTAGGCTTGAGAATGTTTTCATAGAAAGGTTTTGTATAGAGTTGATAACAAGGGCCACCTTCAAATGGATCAGCTAAATCTCCCACTATGATATCAAACTTTTCCTTCCTCTCCTCTAATTCAGCTCTTAATTTGGAAACACACAATATACATGCAAATTAATTTTTATTAAGATCAAAGTCTTAATTAGGCAACTTAATTATTAAAGAAAAAAGAAGAACAAGAAGAAGAAGAGAAATTAAGCCTCACTTGGCATCATTAATGACTAAATGATGCTTGTTGTTTCTAAATGCATCATGATTTGCAGTTAGATGTTTTCTGCAGAAATCAACCACTTCCTGCAATTAAGAATCATATTGGTGAATAATTAATATTCCATTCTGGGATCAAAGAAACAAATTAACATGGAATGAATAAATTAATGGTAGTAAATGTTACAAAGGTGGGCCAAGACACATAAAATGAAAGAGATATATTTTGTCATTGTTGTTATTAAGAAATGGACATTATTGGATTGGATGGCATTATTAAAATTAGGGCTGCTAAACGACCGAGCTACTCGCGATTAGCTCGGTCAACTACTCGACTCGAATTTGGTTTGACCGAGCTCGAGTCGAGCTCAAGCGGCTCGAGTTCGAGCTCGAGTCGAGCTTGAGTCGAGCTCGAGTCGACCTCGAGCTTCTATTAGGCAGGTTCGAGTAGCTCGCGAGCTACTCGAGTACATATATATTTTTTATTTTTTTATATTTAAGTTTTAGTCCCTGAAATTATGTTATATTGCAGTTTAACCTACTTATATTTATGTTTTAGTCCTTAATTTTATGGTAAATTATAATTTGACCACATAAAATTTAAAAAAATTACAAATACGTCTTAAATTTTTTTAAAACAATAAAAAATTATTAAAGAAATAAATAAATAAAAATAATAATATAATAATCGAGCTCGAGCTTGATACTCGAAGTCAAGGTCGAGCTCGATACTCGAAGTTGAGCTCAAAAAATCGGTACTCGATCGAGCTCGAGTCGAGCTCGAGTACCACCCTCAAAGAGCTCGAGTAGCTCAATTACGGGGGTACTCGAGCTCGACTCGGCTCGATTACATCCCTAATAATTTAAAATGCATCCTATGTTTTGAGGCTTATTCATGTAATGACAATTATTGTACTAATTAATTAATTAATTAATTATATTGTAGTATTTAATTAAGAATCATTAATCAATCTCAAAGTCAAAAGTAAAACAGCCAATAAGACCAAAGATTTTCCCAATTGAGAGAAAACAAAAAACATTGAATTTGTACCTGATCAATGTCACACACATGACCACTTTATCAATAGATTTGTGCCTCAATGCTTCCCTGGCTGCTGACCACAGAGTCATCTTCATGGATCCAACTCATATATGGTATATTATTGATTAAAAATTTTTTAGATGAGTTTAGGAATTCTAAAAAAGTCGGGAAAAAAATAAAAAAATCCAGTGAATACTCAAATATTTCGAGATTTGATATTATTAACGCCTGATTTTTTAATTACCATGTATAAATTGCACCAAGTGTTTATATAGTAACATAGCTTCATATGGGAACGATTTAATCATCTGTCATCCTAATAAACTTGAAACAGTGAGAGGAAAATAGATGCATTTATAATAGTTATAGATAACTAATTTGTACAACCGATTTAATTTTACATGTTAAATGCGCAAAATGTAGCAAACTAAAATGTTGTTTATGCAAGGAACTGCAACAAAAATTATGCAAAATAGATTACAAAATAAAAATACTTATAAGTGGTCTGTTGAAATACGAAATGACTACAATGTCTCAAGGACAATATTTTCCTATTGAGAATTGTGACCTGAAGAAATATTGACATCCATAACAAATTTCTTTGGCCTCTTATCAATGACTTGAAACTCACATATGTCTCCTACTTTGATTCTATTTTCAAGCCTAAACTGTTTCCATCCAGCAGCAAATACAAAACATTTCTCTCTTACAAGGTAATTAATTATCCATTGCCGACCATTACTGCTGAGAGTAATATGTTGCGTCTTTTTGGGCATGTACAAATGCGCCCACTGAGACTTTAAAGTCTGCACTTGTATAAAAGAACTTTCGTGGCTATCATGTTAAAAAAACTCAATGCAAACACTATCATGTATTGATAAGTGTGTGATGATAGTAATCAGCTAATTACAAATTTACTCATTCACCAGATTTGGGAAAAAATATATTAATATTATACTAATGGATTAAGAACCAGATACGCTGACATTTTGGCTAAATAATATATCTATATTATGCTAAATAATAATTGGAACAGTATATTTTTTTAGGCATAATGAAGAAATTACCAACGTAAATCCATTTGATACATATGACCTGGCCATCACAATGATCATATTTTCAGTGTTTCCTTCTCAATTATCTGCAGTTTCATGCAGCAGTGATCTTGCCTTTGGAAGTTTGGTTACCATTGTTGCCTTCCCTTTTCATAGGCTTGGAAAGATGTCATTAAACCAAGATAAATGCGTTAAATATAGTGTAAAGGTCACATAACATGCAATTCAAATTAATATGCATTATATAATATGACTGATCGAATAATACTAATTATCAATTAATAAAAGTATACAATTTGGAATAAAAAGACTACCATTGTCATTTGTAGGAAGGCTACTGAGGATTGATCTCTTTCTTTTTGACACAGTGGTACCTTTCTTGTTTGCGCACCGCATTGCATTTACCTCAGAGTTGCACTCTTTTAGGCCTGAGATATTAAGAGGGGTGCACTGCTGAGATTGCAACGAGATCGAAACTGTCATTGAGGGATCAGACTTATTATCATTACAAGAAACTAATTATAATAGTAAATCAGACTTGATATTTTATTTTGGACAATCACGAGCTTTAGAAACAACCAAAGGTAATATTTTCGTGTTTGATTTGTTCAAGTCAATATGAGAATGCTGTGCATCGTTAGTACCTTGCGATTTGAAAGGGCTGCTCTTGAAATGACTGAAAGAAGGGAGAATCTCTTTTTTGGTGTAGACACCAGTGCTAGTTCGAGAATCAATAAAGTAACTCGACTCTTTCTCACATGAGGTTTCACCCCTGAACACTATTGCACGAATAGGGCAGTACAGCATAAAAAGCACCACATACAAGAAAAGTTTTTGTTTTCTCAGGTATAGACGGAAAGAGCTTTTGGAAAAATAGAGGAAACAACAAGCTCTATTGCCTAGTTGTAGAAGAACAACGAAACCAAAACTATCTTGGCAGATCACATGTGTATATTATCAGGTAATAATGACAGTAAGAATACAGTACAAGGTATCGACCAAGAGAAGGCATTTTTGTAGCAGAAACGCATTTCATATGCTCCGATTACTTACAGTAGTAATTTACTACATTATAGTATAAGATAGCAGTTTACAATATAACCAAAAACGCCAATTTCTGTATCTGAATCCTAATCCAAGTTACCTTGATAATCCCGTGCAGGTGCCACTATTCTCCCACTCACTCCTGCATCTCCCATATTTAAATCCCCATTGAAGCTAAAAGGTAATGCATCAACTATAGCAGTGAGCAGAATTCTTAGTGTCGCAACGAAAGAGAAGCTTATTGTGCCGAAAAAGCTACCAATTAACACATATAACAGCGCAAACAAGACAGACATTTCAGTTTACACACAACACAAGATGTGAACAATCACATATCTTACCCTGCACAGCAGAACCACGAATATTGGAAGTACTATTGTGATTAGTTCCTTGCATAGAGCAAGAGCTGTCAGTTTCCTGACTAAGCAGCCTCTGCCTTTTTACCGCTCTCGCTTGACTACGCCGTTCCGAAAGTTTTTTTTGTTCTTGCGGCATTTAGGCATAACGCTGACGACGCAGCCCATTTTTATCTATCTAACAGCAGTAGCTGGGTTGAGAACAATTAACTGGTACAGAGCAAACAAACAAATAGCATCAGGTAAAGAATACACATGCACACAAATGGCTACTTGCAAGTAGAAATCACTTGTTTGTGAACGAATATGAATATACACAAAGAGACAAACACAAGTAGCAAAAACAAACCAAGCACCAACAGCAAGTAGGGAAAGAGGAAGCAGTTTCAAGGACACCACTCCCCAAAGATCACCATGAACATAGATCCATCTTACTTATAGGACAGATGATAGCGCAGATTCCTGAAAGAATGTAGAATATACGCAGATGAAGGGAGAAGTTCAATCCTGTTGACAGCATAACAGAACACTGGTCATATGGATGTCAAGTGGAAAGCACAACAAACATAAAACATAACAGTAGACAAGTGAAAGAGATAGAGCACCATGAAGACCTTAACAGAATCGATATTAGCCAAGAAAGAAACATGTAAAAGCATTAAATGCAGTAGCAATGGAGACTGAACCAAGTTCGTACTGACAAACCATTAAATTCATATGATATCAAGTGAGGGAGTGTGGATCGGGTGATGTGCACAAGACAAAAACCAAGGGTCTGAAGATGCCGGAACAATGACTGTAGTTATATGGAGATGCACAACATAGAAGCCCCAAGATAACAAAACATTGGTCGTATGGATTCCAAGTGCAAAGAATAACAAGTGGAGAGCATAACATTAAACAGGTGAAACAAATAGAGCACTATCAAAACCTCAACGAAATCATTATTAGCCAATAAGCAAGTAAAAGCATTCAATGCAGCAGCAAGGAAGGCCGAACCAGGTTCACCATGACCAACCATTAAATTCATATGAGAGCCTGGATCGGGTGATGTGCATAAGACAACAAAAAAGATACGGAAGATGTTGGAACAATTACTATAGTTATGTGGAGATGCACAACACAGAAGCCCCAAGATAAATAAGCAAAATGATGCAACAGCAAGAAAGGGTGAATAAGGTTCCCCATGAACATTAATTACACACATACGGCATACAAAGGGAGGGTGTAGATTGGGTGATGTGCAGAACAACAAAACAAAGCAATTGAAGATGTTAGAACAATAATGACTATAGTTACACGGAGGTGCACAACAAAAAAGGTCCAAGAAAAAAAAATGCACATAGTGATAAGTAGAGCAACCAAATAAATAGGTGGGGCATACAAAGCAGTAACATAACAGTAACGGAATCACCAGGCAAGAGCATCATATGCAGCAGCAACGAAGCATAAAACGCAAACGAGATAGAAGGAGAGACTGTAGAGAAATAGACGAAACAAAGAAATAATAAATCACAAACTGTCGGGATCTTTAGGCAGAAACAGAGCAAAAGCACTTAGCGGAGCAGCACGGAGCATGAATATAGATAGGTACAAACAACAACAAAACACACTCAGTATACGAGGAGAGATCGTAGATCGGCCAAAGAAATATTAGAAATACCAAAGTAACAGGGAAGAAATGAGCCAGAAGAAAGCGGTAGCCGTCACGAAAAATCCAATTTGTTTAAAATAGGAATGTTTTTAAAATCCAGAGGAGTACAACCGTAGCTGAATGAAGTTACAAACGACGATGGCGATAACCAAGCAAACGAAAAACGAGCCGAAGAAACTTGGAGGCAGAAGATATACAGTATTCAAAAATCAGAGAAAGAGGAGAACAAAACAAATCAAGACGAGAACAGTAATAACAAAAAAAATGATGAGAAAGGGAAAAAAAGCTAAATATTCAGGGAAGAGGACTTCCCCCTTCGTTGAGTTGACAGGTGACATTGCCAAAAGTCTGTAAGCATTCGACGGCATGAGAGCGTAGCATGTGTATATTAACCGAGACATAAAGACTATTAGAGCCCAGAGAGTAGGAGAAACCCGAGGATCGAAGGAAGCTGCTTCCTCGAGCAACACAGAGGCATCGATCAACACAGCAACAAGATATTCCATCAACAAGAATTTGACAGAAGCGATATTAATGCGGCGGAGAAAAGCAAACTACATGAGAGAAGAGGCCACAGATGAGAGATGTTTGGGAGTGGAGAAGAGGTGAGAGAGATGGAGAGAGTACAGGAGAGGTGAGATAGGTGAGAAATGAGAGATGGAGAAGAGGTGAGATAAGGTGAGACAGGTGAGATATGAGAGATGGAAACAACGGAGAAGAGGTGAGATATGAGAGGAGAGCATTAATTAGATGCTGTCAGACATTGAGTTGTCCTAACAGAAGCATTAATTACAGTTGCATTAATTAGGATGCGACAGGCACGAAATAGTAGAAGAAGGCCAGCAGCACAAGGCGGGATGGTGGAAACAGCATCGTTTGGTAAGAAGGTGTTCGTGCCTTTGAGATGCTCATGTGATCGCAGCTTTTGTCATGTACCGTGGTCGTCCAGCCATTGGCACTTATTACTTTATCTTAACAAATAAATTTTTAAAGGTATATTAGTCAACGCACACATAATTTTGTTGAAATCAGCAAATTGATGGATGTTATTTTGTTAGGACAGATCATTTTGTTTTTAAATGTTCAAGATGGGTAACAATAATTTTTTGGAATTATAGGAGTTGTGATAAGGATCAGCCAAAGCACATAGTGATGGACCTTTTACAAAGCATTGGAGGTCCATTAACATGATCAAGAACCAAGTGCATAAAGGAGGAGTTACACCCATTGATCTTGGATGCCTTCGACCACGAGTTAGCTCGAGGGATTCATGATAGAGATAGCCAGCTTGTGTTATGTTTGGTGGTGCTTCAAGGGGAGCAAGATGCATTGGAGAATCAAGAGAGTCAGCCTGGTTGCTTGGAAAATCACAAGGCATTGAAAGCTACTCAACCTCACAAAGTTGATTCATGAACATTGCGACATTCATGAGTGTCGCAACGCCCAGCTGTGATGTGTCGCAATAGAACTCTCGGTTTGATCGTTGAAAAATTATCGAATAATTCTAATGTCAAGACGTTCGATTCTTAACATTGCAATGTTGCCTAGCGTCGTACGACAGAGCATCTTATTGAACTTTATCAAACATTATTGAAAAAGAAAGACTAGTGTGTCGAGACAAATTTTATTAATCAAAATAATGACCATGATGATGTTGATATGACAATCTCGACATAACAGATTTTTATATACACCGTGAAGATGGAATTTGATCATATTTATTTGAACACCCTAAAAGTGTAATATAATTATGTTATAAATGTTTAATATTAAGAAATTTATTATTTCTATACTTCTTATTTAATTTTCCTTTTCAGTTATGATGTATTCTTCCTGAAGAAGAAATTGATGTATTCTTCATGGAGAAAAAATCAATGTATATCTTCCTGAAAAATAAATGAATGCCAATATTTTGGAACTAAATAATAGTGATAATATTTGTCTCATTGATAGTGTTACTACGCACACAATACTTAAAAATAAAAAGTATTTTCTTACATAAAGATAGAAAAAAACCAATTTTAACACAATAAGTGATAGTGCTAAAGTGCTATTATACTTGTCCCTAATGAACTAAAATTGTTATAAACAATACAATACTATCTACAAAGGGTTAAATAATTTATTGAGTTTTATAGGTATTCACCAAAATGGATATTATATTGAGACTATGAATGAGACAAATAGTGAATTTTATTAATTACAAATACTATTTTTGGCAAAAAATGTTTATTGAAAAAATTACCATCTTATTTATTTGATTTATATTATACAAAAATAAATGCAATCGAAAGTCATCACCTAATTAATAGACCAGAAAACTACAAATTTCATAATTTTATCATATGGTATAACCGTTTAGGATATCCTAGTTCTATAATGATGAGATAGATCATTGAAAATTCACATGGTCATTCACTAAAAAATCAAAAAATGATGAACTCTAATGAATTATCATGTGTTGCTTGCTCCCAAGAAAAATCAATAATTAGACCACCATCAATAAAAGTGTGAACTAAATCCTCTAAATTTTTAGAACGAATTCATTTCGATATATGTGGACATGTAGATCTACTATGTAGACCATTTAGATAATTTACAGTGTTGATCAACGCATCAACCCGATGGTCATATGTAACCTCATTATCTACTTGCAACCTAATATTAGTGAGATTACTTGCTCAGATAATTAAAATAATTCATCTACATAATACTGTTGAATATTCATCACATGCTTTTGATGATTATTGCATGTTGATTGGAATAAGTATTGAAATTCTATAACTTATGTTCATACACAAAATGGTTTAGCCGAATCATTTACTAAATGATTGCAATTAATTGTTAGACCATTACTTATGAAGTCTAAACTTTCTTTTATCTGTTTGGGGACATGCTATATTACATACTGCAACATTTGTGAGAATCATGCTGACAAGTTATCATAAATACTCTCCCATGCAATTAGCATTTGGATATAAACTCAATATTTTTCATTTGAGAATTTTTGGTTGTGCGGTTTATGTCCCAATTGCACCGCCATAACGATTTAAATTAGGCCCTTAGAGTAGATTGGGAATATATGGCAGATATGAATCATCTTCTATAATTAAATATGTAGAACCATTAATAAGTAATTTATTTACTGCGAGATTTGCTTATTGTCATTTTGACAATCGCATTTTCTGACATTAGGGGGAGATAAAGATCAATCGAAAAAAGAAACTAAATAGAAAATATCAATTAATTTCCTTATCCTTATACACAAGATAATGTGAAATGAAAATTCAAAAAAGTATACATTTACAAAGAATTGCAAATCAATTGCTAAAAAGTTACTAAATCACATATTATTGTTAAAAATACTCTGGTTAAAATTATTTTAATGTCCTTGAAGGACAAATTATAAGTGCTAATGAGTTTTAAGCACACCTAAAGTGTGGTAATAAACCTATCAGTTCCAAAGATTATATCCTAAAAAAAAGAGAATTAAATAACAATAAAGGTTAAGAACTCTAAAATATTGCTAGTTTAAAAATTCAACCTCCTAAAGAGGTTGATGCTAAAGAAATTACTCCCAAAGAGAATGATATTATATAAAATTCAATAAATTTTGTCACTACAGAAAATGTTGGAATCGAATAAAAAACAATTATTGATAATGCGATGACATAGTGGATGAAGTTGGGAAGAAATTTCATTTTGAAGCATTCCAGAGCTCTGCGTCGCGATGTAGGATCATCTCCGATGCGACATCCGCTAGGCGCACACAAGTCGTATGTCCCGACGTGGTTCTCAAGTTAGATTAACTATTTTGCTGAAATTTCTCTACTTCACGACGCACACAACTCTACGTCACGACACTGACAATTTCAAACTCTATGTCGCGACACTGAGCATTCTACGTTGCGACGTTGGGGATTTTTCCATTTTTTACGTTTTCTTTAATTCTTTAATTTTAGTTTCACATAGTTAATAATCCTTGCATGGAATTAACGTGTAAGTTGATAAGTTTTCTGTTTTTAATTAATTGTTTTAGTTTGAGTTAATAAGTTGTTTCCAAATAGGAAGTTTTCTAATTTGTATTAGTTTGTTGTTGTTTTCCTTTTCTAATTAGTCTACTTAAGTTAGGGTTAAATTTTGTAGCATATTTAATGGTATTTAAATTTTGTTTTTAATTAGTGAAGAATTTGAAAAAGAGGTTTCTTCATATTCTTTGAGTTGTGTGCCAAAGAAAACCCTAGTTTAGGTATAAGGCTAAATTAGTTCAATTAATTTTAGGGTGTAACACTTAAAATTGATTTTCGTTCTTAATTGAGAACAACCGGATGATTTGTTTAATTGAAGAGTTTTTGAACTAATTCGATTGTTCATATTAACGAAGGGGTATTGGGTTTCATATATGCGAGATTTCACGTTCCACATCTTTTTCCCACAATTTTATTAATTTGGTTGAATATTTCTTAATTAGATCCGAATAAATCATATACGTGTGAGGATTCCACACTCACAATGCTATCATAATGCTTTCGCATATAATGTAGCACTTGATATTATGAAAGAAAGTGAGAATCATAAACCTAGATCGTTTGTTGAATGTCGACAAAGGAATGACTGATCAAAATGGAAAGATGCAATACAATCTGAATTGGATTCATTAACAACACAAAGAGTATTTGGATCTGTAGTTCAAACACCAGAAGGTGTAAAACTAATGATATTTAAATGGGTTTTCGTGCAAAAAAGAAATGAGAATAATGAAATTATAAGATAAATTAAAACACAACTTGTAGCCCAAAGATTTTCACAAAGACCTGAATTTAATTGTGAGGAAATATATTCTCCTATAATGGATGAAATTATATTTAGATATATTGCCAGTTTATTCAGTGCATGAAAAACTCGATATGCTACTGATGGATGTAGTCACTGCTTATTTGTATGGGACATTAGACAATGATATCTATATAAGAATCCCTAAAGGGTTTAGTATGCCTTAAACATATAAATCAAATTCTAGAGAAAATTATTCTATTAAATTACAAAGGTTTTTTTTATGTATTGAAACAATATGGACGTATATGGTATAACCATTTTATTGAATGTTTAATTAAAAAAAGGTTATTGATATGGTTGGTCGAGGCTTGGAATCCTGGACCACCAATCCACACTCTTTGGATCGTTGTTGGCTAGCAAATTTGAACAACACAAACACGAAAACAAAACAACAAAAACGAAATAACAAGGCGGAAAAGACTTATGAAACGAAAAGGTTGATGTTAAGCCAATCAAACCCTAACGTTATTACAAAATAATCAACCTAGTTAATGTATTCAATAGCTAACTTAATTAGTTTGGCTGTTCCTGATCTCAAGAACGGATAGGCTAAACCTATAGCTCCTCACTAAAGGCTTCGCGGGATTTTAAAAACACACAGTGTTTTCAGCTTTTTGCAAGGCAAAAATCTTTATCATTAACTTATGGAAAAATACGTTTGAGGCCTTCCTTTTTATAGGAATAAATTCGGCCAAGTAAAAAAATAGGAAACCCTGGTGAAAGCCAATTACAACTTGACTTCTTAACTAACTAACAAACTAACTAACTAGTTTCCAAAACCAACATGGTTTTGTTTTTAGTAAGCTAAAAACGTTTTTGCTTCCTAATAAATAGGAAATGGACCAATTCCTAAAATATAGCCTTCCTCCTAGAAAGTAGGAATGCTCCTAAAAAGTAGGAATCCATTACTTGCCTTTATCATGCAAGATAATTGGGCCAAGTAATTAACTACTTATTAACGAAAATATTAAGCCCAAATTAATGTTTAATGGATTTAATTTATTACAAGATAAATAAAACCCTAAAACTTAATTTTATCCCGCGAGTCCAGCAAGCAGCATCATCTTCACGTGCAAATTTCACCATGATTCGTTTTGAATCTGCGAAAGTGTAAAGCATAAAAGTTGTAGATATTTTTCTTATGTTTCTACAGCTGCTTGAATCAGCATAATCGAAGATAATATGAGAGAGATATGCCAATAATACTAAACTGTGGCATAAGTCCTCAACAATGTAATTTCCATGAACTTCTTCAAGATCGTCCAAGGGATCAACACATGAAGTTGGTCTTGGCACCATGGACATGGACACGGCCTCATTCTCATCAATCCCTCCTTCCTCGAAAAGGATTCGTCCTCGAATCTTGAAAGTGAGCTCCTGGATCAAACACCAATATAATGAACTCATCAAGACCCAAGTCAATTGGATTGTAACACCTCGCGGGCAATAACACTTTATTTCCCTAAAGAACAAAATAAATCTATTAGTCCAAGGAACAAAATTATTAATAAGGAATATAAATGTATAGGGACTAATATATGCTCTTATATAAGAAATAGGTGCATTAATGTCAAAATAATTCACAAGTGTGGATAATGCATTCAATGTATCATAATAGCTATCTCTAAATGCACTATGACAAAAATGTAAATTAATTTGAAACAATAAAGAACAAGGAATTGTAGTTAACCAATTTGGTATGATGAATTCACTTGAAATAACAAATTCAATGGTTAACTTTTCCAACTTAAACTCGTCAATTAACCAACTTGAATTATCTTTACATTGAGAATATATGGTTAATCTTAAAATGTTATCATTTTTTATAGTAACAACACTTAAAGAAAAATTAGAATGTAAAGGATCTAAATAATAGAAACTAACATCATGAATTACCTTCTGTATTGAAAAATTCATTAAAGAATAAGATAACTTACCAAATAAGTGTTGGACTACCAAAGTACCTCTTTGAACTTGATGGATTTGGAAGTGTAATGAATTGAAATCAGAATGTATAAAGTCACGAACCGATTCATCAAAACAAAAGTTATTCCAACAACCATAACCAACATAATTAACACTTTGATTAGTGCACAAGAGGGTTTGGTTTGGTTCGAAATTATAATCATGGAATTCAGATTTTAACTCATGTAATAAATAAGCAACATAACATACTAACATGCTATACATAGATTCATTCAATTCAAAGTATATTGATGTAATGATGAGAATGAGGCCGTGTCCGTATCCATAGTGCCAAGACCAACTTCATGTGTTGATCCCTTGGACGATCTTGAAGAAGTTCATGGAAATTACATTGTTGACTTATGTCACAGTTTAGTATTATTGGCATATATCTCTCATATGATCTCCGATTATACTGATTCAAGTGGTTATAGAAACATAAGATAAATATCTACAATTTTTATGTTTTACACTTTCGCAGATTCAAAATGAATCATGGTGAAATTGGCACGTGAAAATGATGCTACTTGCTGGACTCGCGGGATAAAATTAAGTTTTAGGGTTTTATTTATCTTGTAATAAATTAAGTCCATTAAGCATTAATTTGGGCTTAACATTTTCGTTAATAAGTAGTTAATTACTTGGTCCAATTATCTTGCATGATAAAGGCAAGTAATGGATTCCTACTTTTTAGGAGCATTCCTACTTTCTAGGAGGAAGGCTATATTTTAGGAATTGGTCAGTTTCCTATTTATTAGGAAGAAAAAACGTTTTTAGCTTACTAAAAACAAAACCATGTTGGTTTTGGAAACTAGTTAGTTAGTTAGTTAGTTAGTTAGTTAAGAAGTCAAGTAGTAATTGGTTTTCACTAGGGTTTCCTATTTTGTACTTGGCCGAATTTATTCCTATAAAAAGGAAGGCCTCAAACGTTTTTTTCCATAAGTTAATGATTCAGATTTTTGCCTTGCAAAAAGCTGAAAACACTTTGTGTTTTAAAATCCCGCGAAGCCTTTAGTGAGGAGCTATAGGTTTAGCCTATCCGTTCTTGAGATCAGGAACAGCCAAACTAATTAAGTTAGCTATTGAGTACATTAGCTAGGTTGATTATTTTGTAATAACGTTAGGGTTTGATTGGCTTAACATCAACCTTTTCGTTTCATAAGTCTTTTCCGCCTTGTTATTTCGTTTTTGTTGTTTTGTTTTCGTGTTTGTGTTGTTCAAATTTGCTAGCCAACAACGATCTAAAGAGTGTGGATTGGTGGTCTAGGATTCCAAGCCTCGACCAACTGTATCGGTTATACCAATGAATCAATATGTCCATATATTTTTATAAAGAAAAATAGGTCAAAATTTGTAATTGTCGTACATATTAATAATCTCAATTTATTTGAACTCCTGAGAGATCCAAAAGGTAGTTAATTATTTAAAAGAAGAATTTGAAATAAAAATTTTTTGGAAAAACTAGATTTTGCCTTTGTTTGGAAATTGAACATTTGCTAAAATGGAATTTTGATTCTTCAAACTGCATATATCCAAAAGGTATTAAAACAGTTTTGTATGGACAAAGCACATCCATTAAGTACTCCAATGGTTGTTAGGTCACTTGATCCTATTAAGGATCCTTTTAGACCATGTGAGGATGATGGAGAAATTATTGTTCCTAAAGTACCATATCTTATGCTATTTGTGCACTAATACACTTTGCTAATAGTACAAGACTAGATATATCATTTGTAGTAAACTTATTAGCAAGTTTTAATTCATCTCCTACAAAATGACTTTGGAATGGTACTTAGGGGTGTTCAACTGGTCGGTTAATTGGTTCCAGTTTGTACCGATTTTGGCAAATTTTGCCGAAACCGATTAACCGACCGGTTACGTTACAGGTTCTACCGGTTTCGATCGGTTAACCGGTTAAACTAGATAGGTTTTTTTTTTTACTCTTTAAAGTTAAAATAACAAATTAATAACAAATTAACTATGTTTGAAATGTAAAATACTAAAATTGAATATTTAATTCAACATATTAAAGTTCATGTGATGTAAGGAGGTGTGGATGTTAAAAAAAATACTTATTTAATGTATTAATTATTTATATTAAAGTATTATTTACTTATATAACCTATAAATATACTTATGTATTTAATTAATGTACTAATTACTTATATTTAGAATCTAATTTACTTATAACCTATAAATAGAATGTATTTAGTTAATGTACTAATTACATATATTCATGAATTCATAATATTATTAAAAATTTAAAATATACTTATTTTAATTACTTGTTATTGTTATTAATTTTAATAATATAAATTACAATATGATAGTATTATTGTTTATTTGGTGTCTTTTCACTATAATGTTCCGCCTTATAATAGTATTTAATTATAATAAAAATTACAATAGTTACATATTAAATTTGTAAATCATTAAACCATGTTATTGTTAGCCATAATACTCATGTGTTATAATATATTATTAATATTGTTGGTTTTACATTATAAAATATATATTTTTAATTATAATTTATAAATTATAAGTTAATTAATAAATTTGAATAATGAATAACTTGACTATTAAAATAAAAATTTAAAATATTACAAATAATAATTTAATTATAAAATATTACTAATTACCGGTTGACCGGTTAAACGGTTATTCGGTTTCTAAACCGGTAAAATTGGATAATTGGTAATAATCGATTCCGGTCCGGTTATCAGTTTTTCGATTTTTTTTGAACAGCCTTAATGGTACTAAACATATTCTTCATTATCTCCAAGAAACAATTGATCTTGGATTATTTTATCCATATGATTTTCGACTTGAATTGCTTGGTTTTGCTGATATTGGATATTTATCTAACCCGCATAAAGCAATGTTTCAAATTGGATAATTATTTCTAAGTGGTAATTAGTAGTTGTCACTTCTTAGAGTCATGCTGAAATTATAGCAATTAACGAGAGAAGTTGAGAATGTCTTGGCCTATGATCAATGATCCATTATATGTGAAAGAATTGTGGGTTATATTTTAAAAATCCTCCAACTATATTATATAAATAATGCCGCTAGTATAACACAATTAAAAGAAGGATATATTAAAGAAAATTAAATAAAACATATTTCACTAAAATCCTTCTTTACTCATATTTTGTAAAAGATGAAATTAATGTATAACAAATCCGGTCATATAATAATTTAACGCATTTATTTATAAAGACATTAAGGGTTCTTGATAGAATTCTTCACTATATAGAGAGGTTTTTAAAAGATTTCGAAAACTACATAGTTTCTAATAATGAATCCATAAAAATTCAAAGAACTAAAATCATACCAAAACACAACCAAAAACAACAGCATACATATCATCACCATTCACCGGTAAGTTGGTTGAGACCTCCGCCCATTCTTTCGATGCATTCGAGACTCCTTCCCTTTGCTTTTCCATCTCTTAAAATCACTCCCATTTCTTCATTTCTCCATTTTCACAAACACTAACGCACTCTGAATTTCTCACACACAGTCACACACAGTCACACACTCACGCAACAATGTCACACCTTCTCCATACTACCTTCATTCCCGCTAAACCCCCTTCTCTCCGTCACAATTCCTCATTAGCCCAGTTCACAAATCCCAATGTTCGAACCCGTTTCATCCCTAAATCGAAGATCCGAGAGATCTTCATGCCCGCACTCAGCTCTACGATGACTGAAGGGAAAATCGTCAGTTGGGTCAAGTCTGAAGGGGACAAACTCTCCAAGGGAGAATCCGTTGTTGTGGTGGAATCTGATAAGGCTGATATGGACGTTGAGTCTTTTTATGATGGGTATTTAGCTGCCATTATTGTTGATGAAGGAAATTCCGCCCCTGTTGGTTCCGCCATTGCCCTTTTAGCAGAGTCCGAGGAAGAGATTGCTGTTGCTCTCCAACAAGCTCAGAGTAAGAGCACCGGCGTGTCCTCGCCGGCCCCGAAAGATGATAGTGAAATTGCTGGGAAGAATGAAAATTTTGATACCGTTGCAGTTGAAAATAAGAATAAGTTGGCTGCGGAAGTGGTGGTTGGGTCGGCCGTTCACCCGGCGTCAGAAGGTGGGAAGAGAGTGGTGGCATCGCCATATGCTAAGAAATTGGCTAAGGAATTAGGAGTGGATTTGAGGGGTGTTGTGGGAAGTGGGCCGAATGGAAGAGTGGTGGCTAAGGATGTTGAAGCGGCTTCTACTGCAGCAGTGACGGCTGCTGCTGGTGGCTCCGAGGCTGCGGTGAAGGATAAGGTCAGTGGCGGTGGGGTAGAATTGGGATCGGTGGTGCCGTTCACAACAATGCAGAATGCAGTAAGTAGGAATATGGTGGAGAGTTTGGCTGTGCCAACTTTTAGAGTTGGATATACAATCACTACGGATGCTCTTGATGCTTTGTATAAGAAGGTATGAATAGTTTACTTAAACATGCTTAATCATTTATGGATTGGTGGAATGATTTCTGATTTTTTATATGGTGTTTTTTTTTCCTTTTTTTTCTCTGGTTTGGAACTTTGTTTGGTTAAAGAAAAGGGAAGAATGAAGTGGGAAGGCAGAATGGGTTGGGGTGGGGTGGGCAAGAAGACGGAGCAAAGACCATTAACCATTGGGATATATTTGTTTCTAACCGGTTTGGGAGTTTACTAGGGTAGAAAGGGAGTTGAAACATTTAGAAGATGCAAAATTATGGTTTAGAATAAAGCACAAAAAAAAAAAAAAAAAACAAAAAGAAAAAGAAATAGTCATCGGTTTGTAGAAAATAGTTATACTTTGTAAATTTTCGTGGAGATATTCTGTGAATGTGGTGTTGTTGCAATTTGGATTTGTGGTCTTGATCTTAAGAGTCTCTGCTTTCTATTAGCCCTGTTGGAAGTTTGTTGATTCTTGACTTAGGCGTAATTATTGCCTTTTGTTAAGGGCCGGAGTCTGTTAATTTTTTGTCACCTGAAACTTTTAAGCTTGAGATGAGTTTTCACATTTTTCGAGAATTTCCAGATTAAATCGAAGGGAGTGACTATGACAGCATTGTTAGCAAAGGCGACTGCCCTTGCATTAGTTCAACATCCGGTTGTGAACTCTAGCTGTAGAGATGGCAAAAGCTTTACGTATAATAGTAGCATCAATATTGCAGTTGCTGTGGCCATGGATGGTGGGTTGATTACACCAGTTCTTCAGGATGCTGATAAGGTTATTTCACTATACAAATTTAGATTTCCAAAATCATTCCTTTATTGATAGCAAAAATGTCATTGTATAATGTCAGAAGCTAGAAATATCTGAAATTTGTTTTGCCATTTAACTCTAGGTTGATTTATATTCCCTGTCAAGAAAGTGGAAGGAGTTAGTTGACAAGGCACGAGCAAAGCAGCTGCAACCTCATGAATACACTACAGGTATTCCACCATGATGCGAACTTTTATTTTGCAAACATATTCAAACCCTTGTAGTACATGTTTCTACTACTTTGACATGGATTATGCAACTTGGTTTTGTATATTTTATTACAACGGTATATGAGTTTTCAGCTATTGGAGCATTAACCTGCTCCAGTATTGTGCTCATGTTAGAGTTCAGAGATGTACTGCAGAATAAATCATCATTTAAGTTAACTTAAAAGATATTTAAATTTTAAACCGTCTCATGGGATGCCCGATTCAAATAACACTCAAGCTTGTTGATACTGAAGTTGCACCATAGGACCATATTCATAAAGATGTGTAAATAGACAGAAATGTTATCTCTGGCAACTCTAGGTTAGACAACACTTGAAGCAATGAGAGATTCATTTTTGTCCTATTTCCTGGATAATGTTCACAAGATGCTGTAACTTGTAAAATTCTTTTTTTTTTCCTCCCTTCTTATGCTTTTTGGGAATTACTTGTAAGCATTAAAAGTTAAATAACTCTGGAAAAAGTTTGCAATTAACTTGTGAGATGACTTTGCACATGCGTATGCCTGCTTGAGACAAGCAGGAATGACATGTATTTGTTCACTCGCACACTCTCCTCTTCCCAATTTTTCCTGTCCATGCCCAAAATATTTGAAATAACCAGCATCCTTTCCCAGCATTCCATGCTGATAAAGATGATTAATCAACAGAAAGAGAGTGAGTGAAATATAGAGGAAATGATATGTCAGCCTTGCAACTAAAAAGAAAAAGATTCCCTTATTTAGCTCGAGTCTTTAGTTGCCTTTACTTTTTAGATCACATTGCAGAACTTAAGTTGTCATGAACAAAGATACAATTGACCTATAATAGGTGAATGGCATAGCATTATATGATAAATCAACATGTGGTAAAATTGCTCGAAATGCTGGACCTTCACTCTGAGACTGTTTATGCTTGGACAACTACCCTAGCATGTTTCGTCACTGATGCAAGACTTCTTCAGCAATGTAATTTGCTTGTTGCAGAAGTTGTATACTTTTTTCAACAAATTTTCAGGTTGATTCTCTCAGACAACAAGCTTGGCATGCATCCTTAACAATCCTTTCGTAGGTTTATTAGTTTGAATATAGCAATACCGTGAGAGCCCTCTTAACTGAATCTTTTATCTGAACTTGGAGACATTCTTTAACTATGAGTTGAATAATTTATTTCAGGAATTTTCACAGATTTTCGAATCACGAAATGACTCTTTAAGAATTGCATCTTTCTGGTATAATAGGTAGGTCTTAAAGTTAGCCTGGCTAAAACTATGAGAATCGGAAACAGACATACTTCATTGAAATTAAAGATAGCCCTTTTGGTTTTAACTACTGTAATGATCTCTATATCCCTCTCTCTCCTTTCCCCCTAACCCTTCTCCTTTTGTGCCATTAAAGGTTACGTTTTTGAAATCTTTAGTTTGTAACAATGAATCAGTCATCGAAACATCGCTTATTGCAAAACATTGCCGCCATAGAGCTTTACGATGGAAGAGAAGTTGAGTACTATTTGTCAATTCTTCAAGGTGGACTCGTTCCTATTTCTAGAGCAGCCTTGTGAAGTATCAACTTTTTGAGGAAAACATACTACTCTTGTGTTTGGTTGTACAAATAAATGGAGGATAGTAGGATGGGGGAAGTAAAAGTTTGATAAATATCAATTTCAATTGATGGAAGAGGAAGGAGAAGTTGGATAAGATGACTTGGGGTTGGGTGGTGAGATTGTGTAACTTCGTGTCCACCTTTCTGATCTTCCAACAGGTGGAGGATGAGTTTTGATGAGCAAAATGATAAGAGTTTGTGGAGGCTTTTAACCAAATTATTGTTAGTTTTAACAGATTTTTAAAAAAATATTGTTGGTTTTATTCCTCTTCCAACAATAGGTAATTTGAGATTCTAAATGTAAACTTCAAAGTCGAGACATGAAATCTTGACTTTGAAATCAAACTTCAAAGTCGAGATCAAATCTTGACTTTGAGAAGAATAGCAGTTGAAAAAAATGCCCGAAGTTCTACAAAGAATAGCATGCTGAAGTTGCTCTCAACTCTAAAGCCTCTGAAGTCGACTTTGAGAATATTGACTTTAAAGTCGAATTTTCAAAGATAAACTTTGCATTCAATAAATAAAAACCTACTTTTAAGTCGAGATATGCTATCTCGACTTTAAAGTGGATTATAAAAGTACCGATTTCCTCATAATTGGAAGAGAAATAAAAACAACAATATTTTTTTAGTTCTGTGAAAATTAACAATATTTTGGTAAAAAGCCTAGAGATTGTCTAGTGAAATAGACTAAGAGTGGAGAATGAGAGCGAAAAAGAGATGAAGTTCAAAATGTGACTTTCTCTTTTCTCCACTCAGGTACTCGCTTTTCTGCCACTAGGGCTAGCCTAGTGGTCAGGGACTTAGCATCCCGACCTCCAAGTCTAGAGTTCAAGACTTGGGGGATGCAAGTGAGGGTGTGTGAGTATTAAAAAAAAAAGGTACTCACTTTTCCAATGTTAATGAGACATACTATGGATGAATTTTGTAGTTTTATTCCTCTACATTTTCAAAGAACTATAGTGGTAAGCAAGAACTTTGTTTTGTATTGTATGACAATAGAAGTGAAACGGGATCTTGTCTCTCCGTCCATCATCCCTCTCTCTCTCTCTCACACACACACACACACACACACATTTATAACAAGGTTTGTTCAGACTTTTATTATTCTCAAACTACTTTGCTATGAGGTATGACCTCTTTGTTTTATTGTCTTGGTTGGGGATTGAGGGGTTTATTAAAGTTCTTTTAGTGTCGTTCTCTCCATATAAATGTGTAATTATTTATATTATTTTTTCCTGCCATATTTTCAATGCTGTCAGAGTAAAAGAGGCATCTAAAGAGGGGTAATGTTCCTTTAGTGTCATTCTCTTCATATAAGAATGTTCTTATTTGGGACCCCTCTTTGTAATTGCTGAAAGAGCATACTTCAGTGGATAACCTTATTGTGCATCTAAGGATTATTGTATCCACTTAAATTTGAGGTTAAAGAGTGAAAGATTGAAAAACTGTAGAAGGTGTGCTAGAATTTTTTGTAGAGTATTTTAGAGTAAACTAATCAATGACATTGGTTAAGGGCCTGTTTGCAACTATATTTTCCACATAGATGCAGGGTTTAGATCATGGTACTCATTTGCTGATTTTAAAATATAAAAGTTGTCTTGATTTCCCAATTGTGCATATTTTAGCCCTTAAAGTCTTGATCATCATCCTACTTTGTCCTTATTGAGACAACCATCCAACTTTTTGTTATTGTTGTGAGGAAGTCATTCTGTCCTCTAGGTCATTGTTTCTAGCTTTCAAGTTTTATCTTTTTTGGTATATTCTGTGGGGAAAAAGTGTGAAAATCGCCACTCATTTCATAGAAATCTTTATTTAGTCACTCACATTTAAATTGATGCATATTGGTCTATCGCACACTCAAATGGAATCAATTTGGTCCCAAAACACAGTTCCATTAACCTTTCAAGCAGAAATGTGCACTCACACATCAGGTGCCAGTAATTTGCAGGGTAAAATTTTTTTTCCTCAAATCCTCACTTCTATCCTTGAAACCTAGGCTTCATCTTGAGCTTTTAAAACAGGTGTTTGAGAAATTCAGCACATTACTAGTTTGGAATCTAATCCTCTTCTTTTGTCAAATCAATGGAGGCTAATGATGACACTAAGGATTCTGTCTTGGGATTGAATCTGGTGAGTCTCAGCAATGGTCAGCACAAGGATGGTGGTGACAATTCCTAACCCAACTAAGATTACCAGTGGCACGACCAAAATAAAAACGGAATATTTTTCCTTCAGTTAATTTACATATGACATAGAGAGAGTTCAAGTATTCAAGACAGAGATACTTGACTCCACCTCCATTCCCATCCCTTCCTTTCCCTCTCCTCCCCTTCCTCCTCCATTGATGTTGCCACCATCCTCCTCTCTGCCCCCTCTCCTCTTCCTCCTCAATTGATGTCGCCATCATCCTCCTCTCTGCACCGCACCCCCTTCTCTTCCTCCTCAATCTTCCTCTAGATCCTGAGAAGTTTGAAACCTCCTTGGGAGATTCACTTACAAATATCAATAAAAATGGTTGATTTGGTTGTACTATGATAATTTGATTTCGTTTTTCCAAAGACTATTGGTGATGAGATTCATTAAACCTTTCATTAAATCAAGTTTTGTGATGATTTTCTACCAGCTGGCATGAAAGAATATCAATCTTGACTAGAATGGAAAATTTTTTTTATTTCGCTGTTCTTTTTCCCATCACTTACTTTTTGCATTCTCTAAGGGATATTGCCATCTGCATCGGTTCCTAATTTTGTAGTAAAAGATTTTTTAGAAGAAGAATGCATTAACCAGATGTTTGAACTTAGCTTCTAGAATTATAAGGGTATCTATTACTTCTGCTGCAAGGTATTTGATGCTCTTTTTTAACCTATGTGAACTCGGTCAGATCATTTTGCTATTTTCTGTATTTACCCTTTTCTTTCAGCTTTATCAAGCATGTTTCTCAATTTTCTCTAACAATTTCCGTCTGTATTGCAGGCACGTTTACTCTATCTAACCTTGGAATGTTTGGGGTTGATCGCTTTGATGCCATCTTACCTCCAGGAACTGTAAGTACCAGGAATTTATAACCCGTTTTTTTCTTGCTTTCTGCTGGTAATTGCCTTCTAGAATGTTACTATTGGAAAACATTTGTATTAATGTTTTCAACACACAACTGCAGGGAGCAATTATGGCTGTTGGGTCATCTCAGCCCACTGTTGTTGGCACTAAAGATGGTCGGATTGGCATGAAAAATCAAATGCAGGTAACTATAATTGTATTTTTTTTATCATTCTCGCCTTTTGCCATCTTTCTTCTTTTCTTTTCCTTTTTTTGGGGTCTTGAACCTGAAAAGCCAAATGCCTCCTTTGATATCTAACATGTTGGAATACAATTTTGCCAGGTAAATGTTACAGCAGACCATCGGGTGATATATGGTGCCGACTTGGCTTCCTTCTTGCAAACGTTAGCTAAGATAATTGAAGATCCTAAAGATCTAACTCTGTAGAGTTATCTCATTTCGGGAGATTCAAGTTTTTGTAGTGTATTACTTTTGAAGTATCGCTCTTTGCAAATTGAGGAGTCGCATTCTTTATACTTGATTGACGGAAGTTTTGAGTGATTTTCAATACCTCAACACCATCAGCTAGTTCTTGTCTGAGATTGACCCTCTACATACTTATTTCCGTTTTTGTGATAAATTATAGCTGATGAAGTTTGCATTGTTGTCTTATAATTCTCAAACCTCTGATGTTATTTTTTATAGACAATTAACAATGCATTTTGAGCGAATTTTGATCCAATGGCAAGCATGTATTTAACATTTTGTTTCTGCTGGTACTTTTTTATGTTTAGCTTATAGCAGTTTTTACGAAATATAATTATTAGGAGTGCTAACTTTCTTTAATCAATAGTTGCACCAAACTCTATTTCAGTTTGCATGGTATTACATAGTAATTGGCATGTGCCAATCTGATCAAGAAACCAAGCCATATAGTTGGCTTACTGAAGCATTCTTGAATGAGCCTGCTGTTATGAACATCATTTTGAAAACTTTCATATTGTGCTATACATCATAGGAGAATAAAAGCTTAAAAAACCGAACTGAAGACTATAACATTTGGTATGCATACGTCCTAAAGCCTTGCATAGTAATGTGCAAAATATGTCCCTGTATAGCAAAGGGTCGAAATCGATATTGCAGAGATTGTATTCAGCTCACTGATGTGTAATACTGTGAAAATGCAGAGTTATCTTGCATTTATGAGCAATGTCATCACGCTTTTCATCTTTGGTCTTGCTCCTGGTGATGCACTAACACAAGCTAGAGCGATCTTCAGGACTGCAAGCATTTGACTTTTAACAGCAGAAGATGTTTTGTTCACATTCAAATCAAGAATGTGATCCCATTTGTTTTCCTGTGCGGAGTTGCTCAATACCCACTTTACCAGTTCAGTTCCCTGACTGACTGCTGGCTTTCCTGTCAGCAATTCAAGCAGCACTACTCCGAAGCTGTAGACGTTTCCGGCCATGGTGACTCTCATTGTGTATGCATATTCTGTAATCGGAAAGAAAATTTTCATGAATTTGATCAGTAATTACTGGACATAGCTAAATTTGATTAAAGCAACAGGACAGCAATGAAGACGAGACGAATCAAATTAACACAAATTCTAGACTTGGAACATCTAAACGGATACATGGTTGGAGCAGGAGAATGAGATATTGCAATCGTATCAGAAAGATAGAAATGCAACAATTTCTCACAATTTTAGAGACTGTTGTGTGAAAAAAGAGTGCATATAGATACCGATTTAAATGACTTGCATTAATTACCTGGAGGGATGTAACCAACAGAACCAGCAACGGTGGAAAGACTTCCGGTACTCTTCGAGGGATCAATCACTTTGCAGAGCTCAATATCTCCAATCTGAGGCTCATTTAGAGACTTGAGCAGGATACTTTTGCTGGAAAGGTCCAGGAGCAGAATTGAACCAGAGGGACAACCATGCAGAAAGGCTAAACCTTGTGCTACTCCAATGGCTATGCTATAACGATTCGACCACTCCAAAACACTTTCTGAGCTACCATGAAGAACATCAAAAAGGGTACCCTTATGAGCAAAATCATAAAAGAGGTAAGCACTATCAGCAGTCAACACATAGGCCAGAGGTATCATGAAATTTGAATTACTCAATTTTCCAAGAACTTCTAGCTCTTCTCCAAATGTTTCGTGGTTGCCCAACAGGAATATCTTGTCACTCCAATTAAGCTTCTTAACGAGATAGCTTACACCAGATGGCATGATAGCTTTGTAGTAAGTTGAGAACTTCGTCTTCAAGATGATATTTGAGGTGTTTGCAACTGACTCCATGGATTTCATAAAATCAATATTTGACCTGTGAATGGCATTTGCAGTCAACACATTTCCATGGATTATTTGCGGTTCAGTGAGGCCTTCTTCCGACTGCAGGTGCATATCACTGATCCTGTAAAACCTTCTTGATATTGAGATAACAATTACAGTGATTAAACCAGCAGCCAAGGCAGCAGCAGCTGCTACTCCTATAACAACCCCAATGGAAACTGTTCTCTTCCTCTTTGATGGTGGCGGTGGGTCATACAGAGCTGCATTGCCAGTTGTAACAACCACAACATACGACCCAAACTTTGGTTTCTCTCCAGAAAGCTGGTTGTTTGAAAGTACAAGTTGCGTTAAGCCTATCATTCTGGTAAGGAACTCTGGAATTACACCTGAAAATTTGTTATTTGAAAGATCCAGAACTTCCAATGCAGTCAATCTAGATAAGGTCGTGGGAATAGGTCCTTCAAAGAAATTATTGCTAAGATTCAAAGCAATCTGCAATGATGATGGCATTACTGGAATATCTCCTCTAAGTTGGTTGTTTCCAAGTTGAAGTTCCAACAGGAAATTCAAACTGCCAATGGAAGTAGGAATTGAACCACTCAGATTATTGTTGCTTAAGTCCAAATTTGTCAGATTCTGCATTCTTGAAACTGAATCTGGAATTGAACCATCAATTGAATTTGAACTGATATTCATTCTCAGCAAGCTATGAAACTGTGTAAACTGATCAGGAATGGTGCCAACCAAATTATTCTGCTGAAGATAAATAGCCTTAAGACTTGTAAGATTACCCAATTCTGCAGGTAAGACACCTGTCAGCCTATTCTTGGCTAAGTTCAACAGAGCCAAGCTTCTGCATACACCCAATTGAGGAGGAATTACTCCAGTTAGGCTATTGCTGTCAAGTTCCAAATAAATCAAGTTTGGAAGGCTTTCAAATGATCCAGATGGGATAGTCCCATTTAGTGAATTCCCTCCCAATCTCAACCTATAGAGGCTTGAAGAGATATCTGAGGGAATTGGTCCCTCCAATGAATTGGATGACAAATCTACAGACTGCAAATTTGCTGGGAACAAGAGGTCTTGGGGAATTGTTCCATTCAGATGGTTATAACTAAGGTCTAAAATCCTGAGATATTTAGTAATACCAGCAGGGATATTTCCAGTAAAACCATTTTGATTAGCAGCAAACCTCAACAGTGTTTGAACACTTGGAAGGGAGTTCGGAATCCTGCCACTCAAGTTGTTGGCTGAGAGAACCAAAATTTGGAGCTTGGAAAGTTCTCCTAATTTATCAGGAATTGATCCAGATAGATTATTGCGACTAAGATCAATGAGGCTTAAATTACCATACTTCACAAGTTCTTGTGGGATTTCTCCTTGGAACGTATTGTTCGATAGCTGAAGATCCTGCAAAAGATTCTTTTTCCCAAGATTAGTTGGAACTTGACCAGTGAATTCATTGTAACTGATGTTCAAACTTTTCAGTGAATCCAATCCATCCAATTGCAAGGTGATGTTTCCATTCAATAAATTATGAGACAAATCCAAAAACTCCAACATTTGAAAACCATTAAAAGTTGGCAAAGAACCAACCAATTTGTTGCCACTAAAATTCAGCAGTTTCATCCCACTGATCCCTGCACAGCCAGTGATAAATCCATCTGGGATTGAGCTCAAATGATTGTTAGACACATCAAGAGATTCTAATGTATCAATCTGGCAAAGAACAGGCAGAATTTCTGTGCTAGATATTGAAAACCATGACAAAGAAAGTTTAGCTACTGACGAATTACTTGAACTGCATGAAACTCCCTTCCATGTACATGGACTAGAGTCTCTACTGACCATGTTCCATGGAAAAGCTGAAGGAACAGTGCTATTCTTAAGCATATCATAGAGTCTAATCATGGTGGTAATCTGGTTTGAAGGTAGCTGGGATGACCCCAAGTGAAACAAGAACAAGACAGTAAGAATAAAACAGATATGTCCATACCTGTTCATTTCTTTGGCTTCTTTGTTTTTGCAGTATTACAAACTAGCACCCTCAAAAAGTTTCTAAGGCAGTTAATTTGCACGTTTTTTGAGTATATTCTATCAACCAGAGATACTTCTTTCAGGTGGCTTTGGAATGCAAAAACAAATCCAACAACAAATATGAATTGAAGGAAGCAGAGATTTTGTGTGTTTTGCTCTTGTGGACTACAAAGAAAGAGAGTGTGAAAGAGAAAAGTGAGACAAAATAGCGTGGAAAATTGGTGTGCGTGTTTGCAGTGGCATTGACTGGACTTTTTTGGGTTGTTGGAGGTGGAAATTTGGACAAAGACCAAGAGAACAAAGGAGTAGATGAAAGAAATCAAATGGTGGGAAAGACAAGACAGCAAATACCAAATAGTGTGTTTTGTGGAAGTTATTCCTTATTGCTAGCAAAAATCACAAAAATCATCCTTAACCCAAAAAACGTTTTTTATCACTCACATAATAATGCAATTTGTCACTCTCATTATAACAACCACAACAATTAAATCTTGATCTCACTAGGTGGAGTCAGCTACATGAATCATATTTCACATTGTATTCTATCATTAGACATGTTTTCATTTATATTTAAGTATATAATATTTTTTTAATGGTTTTTCAATTGTTTTTAGGGTTCTCTCTCCCCCTTTTAATTTGGATTGATTTTTCTCTATTTTATACGCATCATACTGATGCATCTATAGGTTTTTTATGCACATGCTCAAACCATTTTAAATGTTTTTATTTCATTTTCTCATGTATTGGAGCTACCCCACTTTCTTTCTAATACATTAATAGTATGTTCACACATCCATCTTAACATTCTCATTTATGCTAACTTCATTTTTTTTGTTAATGATCATATTTAGTCGCCCAACATTTAGACTCATAAAACATCGCTGGCCTTATAGCTGTTTTAAAAAAAAAATCCTTTAATTTCAACAGTATTTACAATCACAAAGTATAAAAGACGCCACTCACATTATAAAATTATACTAAATTTATCTTTAAATCTAATTTTGTTTAGCCAGTCCCAATTCCAAGAAAAGGAAGAGGGTTGCGTCAAGTTAGCAGTCAACATAAAAATTATCATTTAAATTATATGGATCATATTAAAATTCATATAAAAGATAAGACATTGATGAAAATATGTGTCTAGATAAAATACAATAGCAAAATATAATTTAAGTAGGCGACTCCACATAATTAGATAAAAGCTTAGGCTATGTATGGTTGACATTGTTTTTGTGGTTTTTTTCATAAATCCAATTTAACTGGCTTGCTTTATCCAATTTATCTACAAAAATTTTTAAAACAAGAACAATGCTGCAATAATTATTTTTGCTACAGTGAATTTTAATAATAAACAATTCTTCCTAATACAATTTTTCATCAAAATAAACTTATAAAATATTAATTCAAATTTAAAATTTTATAAATAAATTTTTTTAAATACAAATCCCAACTAAACAAATTTATCAATCCAAACACTTTTAAAATATCCTTCTCTTATAACAAATTTCAATAAAAAAGATTCTATCATAAAATCGAAAAATACCCCATAGTTGTTGTTGTAATATCTAATTTTGTTTGATTTTTTAAGGTAAAGTATATACGTGTACATTGTCAAGATGAAAAACGTATACTTTTTGTTAAAAAAGTAGATAGATTTAGATAAAAAAATCAATTTATTGCGAATTTTGAGTGTGTGTGTGATGAAATTATATCAATTTAAATGTGAGTAATGAAAAAAGATTTTAACAAAATTTGAATGATTGTTATAAACAAATATGAATGTCCATATAAATACCCCATGATCTTTCATTATATTGTGTAACTTCCACTAACCCATGATTTCCACAATTACTCCTAACTCTTGTAACTTACATGAAAGGTATTATGACCTTGAATGTAAAGTGTAAGCCTTAACCCTATTTTGTTCTATTTTGCTCTACTTTGTTCTCTATCTTTCTAACACTACTTCATACTTGTTTCATATTTTATAGTTGTAGTCTATTAGAATTATAGTAATAGTAACATAATATTATATCTCTACTTTGTAGTAGTGGTATAACTTGTTGCATAATATAATACTACAAATTTTGTAGTATTTTTGTAACACGTTATCAGCATGAAACTCTACTGGTTGAGAAAGTTGGAGCAAATCAAATTCAAGTTGCATATTGAAACAATTGTTAAGTATAGGTTTGTACTTTTGGTAAGTTCATATGGTAATACTTTTTATTTTTAATTAATTTATTTTCTATTATGAATTTGTACTATTGGATATAATATCATAGATATTATATATGGATTAATTTGAAAGAAAACTTCAACCACTTGAAGTTGGTTGTCATTTCAAAACCATGGTATATTTGATAAAAATATGTCATATAATCAAAATGATGATTAACATGGCAAGAAATAAAATAACCACCAGAAGTGGGTTAATAAAATGGTGGAAAGAAAAAAATGGCAAAAAGAATTACTACGAATGTGGTATAGAATATCATTGGACTCGTACCTATCGTATTGCGGAGCATATCGTTAAACTTTATCAAACATCATTGAAAAAGAAATGTCACGATGTTGAGACAAACTTTATTGATAAGATATAATGATAATACTAATATGATAAATGTCGCCATAGAAAATTATTTTTTTGAACACCCTGAAGGTGCAATATAATCATATTCTATTTAATATCTTGAAGGTGTAATATGATTATATAATTTTATTATTTTGTATCTTTGATGTAAATTTTAATTATGTAGTTTATTTATATTTATTTATTAATGTTTATTTATAGTGTCTCAAATTCTTCCTGAAGAAGATATGAATGTATGTGATACGAATTGTGTATGGTCGAGGCTCTATCTCGTGGACCAAGATTCGATCTTCACAATTTAGGACCGTGCTGCACAAACTAGTTATTCCACGAACACAAACAACCAAACTTGATGGAAAGGAAATCAAAGGGAAAAACGTAAAAGATGAAGTAAATCAACCCCACGTTTTTAATACAAATAGACTCGACTCAACTCATGAAAATTCATGAATTAAACTTTGTCAATTTGGCTAGTTCTCGAAATCAAGAACAATGGTGAAGTCACCTAAAGGTCACGCTAAATGCAAATCTTCTACAATGGTGAATTAACTAATTCTCCAAGGCTTGGACAATACAAAGTGTTAATCTCAATTTCAGCAAAGCTAAAACTTTCATTCATTCGTCTTCTCTAAAAAAAACGTGTTTGGCCTCCTTAGTTAAGAAGTAAAGTTGTGTTTTTCAACTACTAGGGTTTCTTGTTTCTTAATTCATTGTATGGCTGACTTTACTCCCTAAGCCCATGTTCAGCCCGTGTTCATGTCCATGGTGCCAGGGATGAAATCCGCCTAGCACATATTGTTGAGGACTTATGCTACAGTTTGGTATTTTTGGCATATCTCTCTCATATGATCTCCAATTGTGCTGATTCAAGTGGCTGAAGAAACATAAGAGAATTATCTACAACTTTGGTGTTTTACACTTTCGCTGATTCGTAACGCATCAAGGTGAAAATGGCACGTGAAGATGATACTTCTTGCTGGGCTCGCGGAATTCCGGATTTAAGTCTTAAGTTTTATTTTGTTGTTAATTAATTAAGTCCAAAACACTTAATGTGGGCTTTAATTAATTTAGTTTTTAATAAGTCACGTGGGCCCAATTATCTTGCATGATAATGGCAAGTAAAAGTTTAGAAAACTTAAGAAGTCAAATTGGTTTTTGATTCTTAAAAATTTAGGAAAGTAAACTCCTATTTTGTAGGAGCTTTTGGAGCCAAGCAAAAACGTGTTTTGCTTGTCTTGTTAGATTAGGAAACTAATTAGTTAGTTAGTAGTTTTCTATTCCAATTTGGAAAGTTTCATAAATTGGGATTGGTTAGATAAGCTTGAAGTTCAATTCCAAATTGACTTCTTGTTAGGGTTTGTTTTAGTTTCCTTTTTCATGTTTTTGTAAGCCTATATAATAGGCATGCTCTTAACGTTTTTTTAGAATATGATGAATTTTGATAAACTTTAGCTTTGCTAAAACTTGCAGCCGTAAAAAGTTGTGAAACGTGAGAATTTAATTGAGTTCAATTAAATCTTCACAAGAACCGTGATTTCTAAGTTAAGACCTTAGGAAGAACTTACCCGTTCTTGATTTAAAGAACAAGCCAAACTGAAAACTGTTCAACTCTTTGAAACATTAGTTCGAATTTCTTTACCATGTGCATTAAAATCCGATGGTTTATGTTTTGAAAAGCAAATTATGTCACATAATTCTTCAATTACGAAATCCAACTATTTTGTATTGAATGAGTTTATGTATAGTTTCTTAACATGCTATGTTGCTTATCTAATACATGAATCATATTGTGAGCTTAATGATTATAATTTCGAACTACACCAATCCTTTGTATGCATTCATTCAAGTGTTAATTATATCAACTCTACTTGCTGGATTATTGATTCCTTTGATTATTTTTTTCGTGACTTTGCTCACATCCATCAAGTTCAAAGAGGTCCTTTGGTAATTCAACACTTGTATGGTAAGTTATCTCCGTTCCAAATTTCTTTTGAATTCCAAGAGGTAAAATTTTCTGTTTACAACTATTCAATAGATTGTTTACATTCTAGTCTTTGGAATTATATTATCATACTTGATAACTTATGCATGTTTTCAAAACGATATTGTGATTTACACTTCGTCAAGGATGCATATATGTTTACTTGCTATGAATATTCTTATCCTTATGATTCTATTCATATATGTTTACGTCCTTTGCTGATATTACATGTTCATACCGTAAACAATGTGTTAATGACTGTTGTTGGTGAATTCGTCTTGATTAGTTCTCTAATTAGGATAATGGGTGTTTCTGATTTGCATAAACTACATGATAGTTATTGCATCATTGTTTCGAATTCATGACTTCAACATTATGACTCATGCAAAATTTGACAGAACTATCATGCTATATGTATTTCGATTTGCATGCATATTCTGCCCATTCCATTCTTTTGGTGAAAGAAAAATTATTCTCAGTCTTGTTCTCGATTATTGTACTTTCTTTTACCTTATACATTCGTCTTGTTTGGCAGGGGTATAAATTCTTGTTGGCTGAGATCATGCATACTTCCCAATTTTACTTGGCTGCGAGTTGCAATGTGTTCGTTGATTTGGTGTTTGATCCAGGAACTCAACTTCTAAGATTCGAGGGACGAATTCTTTCCGAGGAGGAGGGGATTGATGAGAATAAAGCTCTGTTCAGCCTCGTGTTCATGTCCATGGTGCCAAGGATGAAATCCGCCTAGCACATATTGTTGAGGACTTATGCTACAGTTTGGTATTTTGGCATATCTTCTCATATGAGCTCCGATTGTGCTGATTCAAGTGGCTGAAGAAACATAAGCGGGAATTTATCTACAACTTGGTGTTTACACTTTCGCTGATTTCGTAACGCAATGAAGGTGAAAATGGCACGTGAAGATGATACTTCTGCTGGGGCTTGCGGAATTCCGGATTTAAGTCTTAAGTTTTATTTTGTTGTTAATTAATTAAGTCCAAAACAATTAATGTGGGCTTTAATTAATTCAGTTTTTAATAAGTTACTTGGCCCAATTATCTTGCATGATAATGGCAAGTAAAAGTTTAGGAAACTTAAGAAGTCAAATTGGTTTTTGCTTCTTAAAATTTTAGGAAAGTAAACTCCTATTTTGTAGGAGCTTTTGGCGTGTCTTTTCCATCCAAGCAAAAACGTGTTTTGCTTGTCTTGTTAGATTAGGAAACTAATTAGTTAGTTAGTAGTTTTCTATTCCAATTTGGAAAGTTTCCTAAATTGGGATTGGTTAGATAAGCTTGAAGTTCAATTCCAAATTGACTTCTTGTTAGGGTTTGTTTTAGTTTCCTTTTTCATGTTTTTGTAAGCCTATATAATAGGCATGCTCTTAACGTTTTTTTAGAATATGATGAATTTTGATAAACTTTAGCTTTGCTAAAACTTGCAGCCGTAAAAAGTTGTGAAACGTGAGAATTTAATTGAGTTCAATTAAATCTTCATAAGAACCGTGATTTCTAAGCTAAGACCTTAGGAAGAACTTACCCGTTCTTGATTTAAAGAACAAGCCAAACTGAAAACTGTTCAACTCTTGATTTACATAGGTTGGATTGAATTCATTTTGTTATAACGTGTTGGGTTTGATTGTCTTCAATCAAGAACATCCGTTCAATATCCGTTTCTTGTCTTGTGTGTTTTTCCGTGCTATCTTTGTGTTTTCTTGTGTGTTCGAATTCTTGGTGAATAACAACGATCCAAAGGTGAGGGTTTTGTGTGGTTGAGGATCTCCATCCGAAGGCCATTCGTATCAGTATGTTTTCTAGGAAAAAAATAAATACAAAATGTTTGAAATCAAATAATGTGAATTTCATTGTCAATCACCCCGAAGGTGATACTAGTCACTTGATTAGTGATGAAAATATCAAAGAATAAATATTTTAGTTACTTACTTTGATGTAATGAATAAATATTTTAATTGCTTACTTTGATGTAATGAATAAATATTTTTGGTTGCTTATTTTGATATAATGAATAAACATTATCATTAGATGTTCTCAAATAATAATAAAAATACTTATTATTAATGCATTTATTTTAAATATTTCTTTTATACTTAACGAAATTAAAACAATTTTCATTTAGAATTTTTATTTTGTGAAAACAAATGGACATTCCAATGATCAAAGACAAAGAATTATATCTGGTAGATAGTGCAACAACACATTCCATACTAAAAGATAAGAAATATTTTTCTTATATAATCATGAAAGAAACTCATGAGGAACAAAATTGATTGAAGACTCTGGAAGAGCAATAATAATTTTGTCAGGAGGAACAAAATTTTGCATTGAAGATGCATTATTTTCTTCTAAGTCTCAAAGAAATTTGTTAAGTTTTAAAGACATTCGCCGAAATGGAAATCATATTGAACTAAAAATGAAGGTAATAATGAATACTTGTATATTACAAGTATGGATTTTGGAAAGAAAATTGTATTAGAAAAATTACCTTCTTATTCCTCCGAATTATATTATATATATTTTTCTACATTTGAAATATATGATCCAGAAGTTTACTGATCATAATAATTTTGTTGTTTGGTATGACCAGTTAGGCCATCCTGATTCTATAATGATGTGAAAAATATTAGAGAATTCATATGGTCATTCTTTGAAGAGCCAAAAGATTCTTCAATCAAATGAATTCCCATGTGTTGCTTGATCTCAAGGCAAATTAATTATGAAACCATCAACTAATGAAAATTTGTACCGAATCTCCTGCATTTTTAGAACGTATACATGGTGATATTTGTGGACCTATTCACCTACCTTGTGGACCATTTAGATATTTTATGGTTTTAATTGATGTATCAACTAGATGGTCACATGTATGTTTATTATCAACTTGCAACCTAGCGTTTGCAAAATTACTTGCGGAATTAATTCGGTTACGAGCACATTTTCTAAATTATCCTATCAAGACAATTCGTGTTGATAATGCTAGTGAATTTACATCCCAATCTTTTAATAATTATTGTATGTATATTGGGATAAGTGTTGAACATCCTATCGCTTATGTTCATACATAAAATGGTTTGGCAGAATCGTTTATTAAGCATCTTCAATTAATTATGAGACCATTGCTTTTGAGAACTAAACTTCCAACAACTGCTTGGGGATATGCTATTTTGCATGCTACAACACAAATTCGCATAAGGTCAATATATTATGATGAATTCTCTCCCCAACAATTGGTTTTTGATCGGAAACCAAATATTACCCATCTTAAAATTTTTGGATGTGCGATTTATATTCCAATTGCTCTATCACAATGCACAAAGATGGGATCTCAAAGGAGGTTAGAAATATATGTTGGGTATGAATTTTCATCTATAGTGAAATATCTTGAACCAACAATTGGAGATTTATATACGGCTCAATTTGCTGATTGTCATTTTGACGAATCAGTTTTTCCAACATTAGAAGGAGAAAATAAACAACTGGTTAAGAAACTTAGTTGGAATGAATTATGATTATCTTATTTTGATCCTCGTATAAATCAATGTGAATTGGAAGTTTCAAAATATAATTCAGTTGCATTGTTTAGCAAATCAATTGCCAGATTCTTTTACTAACCCAAAACTTGTGACTAAATCACATATACTAGCTATTAATGCTTTAATTAGAACTGATGTTCCTGAAGGACATTCTACCACTAGTAATCAATTAAAGGCACCTATAAAAACGTGGTAGATTAATCGGTTCCAAAGACAAAAATCATCAAAAAAGAAAAGGATCAAATAATAATAATGGCGAAATTGAGGTAACTGAGGTTCTAGAAGAATCTTAAAAAATAAAAATTCTCGATATGACAGATAATAAACTTCTAGAAGAAGTTCAAATACCTGAAAATTCTGATAATCATGAGATCTCAATAAATTATGTCATGACTGGGGAAATGTGGAATCGATATACAACGAACGTTGATGATAAATTTGCCTATGCTGCAGCAGTTAGTGCAATGAATAAAAATGAGGATCATGAACCAAAGTCTGTGGATGAATGCAGACGAAGAAATGATTGGCCAAAATTAAAGGAAGCAATTCAAGTAGAGTTAAACTCGTTGCCAAAACGTAAAGTTTTTGGATCAATAATATGCACACTTAAAGATGTGTAGCCAGTGGGCTATAAATGGGTCTTTGTGCGAAAATGAAATGAGAATAATAAAATTGTGCGATATAAGGCACTACTTGTTGCACAAGGTTTTTTTCCAAAGACTAGGTATTGATTATGAGAAGACATATTATCCTATGGTGGATGCAACAACTTTTAGTTATTTGCTTAATCTGCCAGCAAATGAACGACTTGAAATGCGTTTAATGAATGTTGTAACAGTCTATTTGTATGGTTTTCTTGATAATGATATTTATATGAAAATCCCTGAAGGATTCAAATTGCCTAAGGAACATGATTTCAGTTCTCGATAACTTTATTCAATTAAATTGTACAGATCCTTAAATGGATTAAAATAAGTTGGACGCATGTGCTATACTCGCCTTAGTGAATATTTGACGAAACAAGGCTATATGAAAGATCCCATTTGTCCTTGTGTTTTTATTAAGAGATTTGCATCTGAATTTGCAATCATTGCAATTTATGTTGATGATTTAAATATTATTAGGACTCCTGAAGAGCTCAAAAAAGCTGTTAACTCTTTGAAATAAGAATTTGAAATGAAAGATATTGGAAAGACAAAGTTTTGTCATGGATTGCAAATTGAGCACTTGGAAAATGGCATATTTTGGCATCAGTCAGATTATATAGCTAAAGTGCTCAAAAGATTTTATATGGATAAAGCACATCCCTTGAGCATGCCTATGATTGTAAGATCACTTGATGTGCATAAAGATCTTTTTTGACATCGTGAAAATGATGAAGAATTACTTGGTTTAGAAGTACCATATCTTAGTGCTATTGGAGTATTAATGTATCTTGCTAGTCATACACGTCCTCATATTTCATTTGCTGTAAATATACTAGCAAGATATAATTATTCACCTACATGAAGGCATTGGAATGGTGTGAAACATATATTTCGTTACCGTCAAGGTACAATAGATATGGGTATTTATTATTCTAAGACAATCAAGTTTGATCTGATAGGTTATGCAGTTGCTGGATATTTATCTGATCCTCATTATGCTCGTTCACAAACGGGTTATGTGTACACATGTAGTGGTACAACTATTTCTTGGCATTCTATGAAACAAACTATAGTTGCCACTTCTTCAAATCATGCTGAAATATTGGCAATTCATGAAGTAAGTCGGGAGTGTTTTTAGTTGAGATCAGTGATCCATCATATTCGAGAAACATATGGGTTACATTTGGACAAGAAAGTTTCCACTATTTTGTTCGAAGATAATGCTACATGCATTGCTCAATTGAAGGATGGATATATCAAAGGCGATAGAACAAAACACATCTTACCAAAATTCTTTTTCACACATAATTTTTAGAAGAATGGTGAAATATCTGTACAACAAATTCGTTCGCGTGACAATTTGACAGATTTGTTCACTAAATCACTACCGACTTCGACATTTCAAAAGCTGGCTTATAAGATTGGAATGCGTCGGTTAAAAGATGTCAAATGATGTGCTCAAGAGGGGGAGTTATTATTCACTGTACTCTTTTTCCCTTAACCAAGATTTTTTTTCCCGTTAGAATTTTTTTTGGTAAAGGTTTTTAACGAAGTAGTGATAAGTCAGTTCTGTATTGACTTATGTAGTATAATTCGTTGAGCTTTTGCAAGTATATAGATGTGTTTTTCATATGTGTTGAGTTGTTTTTGCTAGATCATGAGATGAGTATCAGTGGTGGAAGTTTGTGAAAAATATGTGACAAATGGTGCACAAATGCTCATTATATTCACTCGCGTTAATTTTGGTGCACGGTTGTCTAGTTAGTGTTCGCATAGATACGCAGTCACAAGCACTCACAAGTACTCAAGCACACACAAACACTCACGCACTCATAAGCACACATAAACACGCACACAACACGTGGAATGCATCCGCTCATGCACGCACACACACATAGGCACACACGCACACAGAGTGCTGAAGCACAGCCACGCACACACACACGGGCAAGCACATCATGCGCCAACACTCACACATACACATGGGGTGCGGATGCACCGTGCATCCGCACCACCACGCACGCACACACAGGCGGACGCACCGTGCGCTCGCCTCATGTGCACTCACACACGGTGTGCTCGCCCCACTCTCACACCTTTGCACACACTCACGCACATCTCCACGCACACCTTCGCACAACTTCACACACATCTCCACTCAAACACTCGCACACACCGCAGACGAGTAGTACACCCACTCACATATCGCACACATCGAAGTCCATCATGTGTTGAAGCACGTATATTGACCAATCTTTCTCAAATGTTTGATATTTTCTTTCTTACCTCTTAAGTAATCTCTAGTGATGATCTGGAAAAGAATGATCTCACTCATTTCAACATTTACCAATTTGTGCAGGACAAGTGTCGCGGACTTAGCAGAGTTGAGAACATGTGCTGCTGAGGAAAAGATCACGTGAGCACCAAGAGGAAGGGTCATCATATAAAATCGAGAGAGCCCAAAAGATGAGGAAGAATCGGACAGGAGAGAGAGAACAGAGGAAGACAAAAAGAAAGAGAAAAATCTAGGGTTTGGAGATGGCTCCCTTATTCTCTCTTGGAGAAGAAATCACCATTAACGAGAGAGCTTGAGAGATTGGAAGGAGAGAGAATTGTGATTGCATCAGGAGAGATACAAACTGTAACCCATTTGCTTTGTAATCGGTACAAACTCTAGAAAATTCAGAAGAATGTTTGATTCCTTATTTCCAGCACTAGACTCAAAGCCGATCATTACGATGATCGGCTAAATTTGTTATTGCCTTGAGGATCTAATGTTCTTAAGTTCATTAATGGTTGAAACTTCTTGAATTTTATCTTATCTATGCTTGCATGAATTTTATCTATTTAACAAATGTGAATTCACCTTGAATTGTTGAGATCTGTCTTAATTGCTAGTAACAACTAGGATTGGGTCAAGATTTGAGCTATCTGTGTTGAATTGTGTATGAGTTGAGTATGATGAATCATCCCATTGATGAGTTTCTGGCCATGCTTTTTAGTCGTTTCACGAGTGCGGTGTTCACTAACGAGTGCTAGCGAGATCTAATGAAAAAGACTCAGAAAAACCTTGTAGGATAAATTGAAGCCACAAATTGATTGTTTGCCTTGCCATAGGAGAGATCAGGAAGTGAGTTAGATATATTATGCTAATGTAGAGATCTAGGGCTTTACACTTGTGCTAAGTACTTGTCTCGCCCAAGGAAGTCTTAGAGTCTGTGAATTGAACTAGGTTGAGCCATCACGCTAGGCGAAATTCAAGTCACAGGATAGAGAATCTCCTCATCAGTTGTGCACATGTCAAATTAAAGAGCTGTCGAACATTAGAATACCTCAAGGCAATACTTTAACTCTTGCTTGAACATTTTTGTTATGCAGTTTTTCATACTTCGCATTCACTATACCAGTAGACAATTGTGAACAAACGATAGTCTAGTAACCAATTCTTCCATGTGGACACGATCCCTCTTACGCTACTACATTAGTGTTTAGGGTAAAATTGTCGGTACACGATAAGCCGGTTCAGGCAGTGTTATGTATGAAAAATATACTTTTTTCCTTCACTAGGTTTTTATCCCATTAGGTTTTTCCTAGTAAGGTTTTAACGAGACATTTTTCTTAGAGATGGATATCCAAGGAGGAGTGTTATAAACAAATAGAAATGTCCATCTAAATACCCCGTGATCTGTCATTATATTGTGTAACTTCTACTACCCCATGTTTTCTACCATTACTTATAACTCTCGTAACTTACATGAAATGTATTATGACTTTAAATGTAAAGTGTAAGACTTAACCCTATAAATAGAGGCATATGTAAAAAGGAAAAGTCGATTTGGAATTCTTACTCTATTTTGTTCTATTTTGCTCTACTTTGTTCTCTATCTTTGTAGCACTACTTCATACTTGTTTCATATATTATAGTTGTAGTCTATTAGTATTATAGTAATAGTAACATAATATTCTATCTCTACTTTGTAGTAGTGGTATAACTTGTTATATAATATAATACTACAAGTTTTGTAGTATTTTTATAACAATGTTTTTTTTTTGCAATTTTCCCTTATTACTATTGTAAATTGTTCTAAATAAAATTGGTGTTCATATTTTTGGTTGATTTCTTGAGTTGAGGAAGAATACAAATTCTACCATTTTTTGGTCAAATTACAAAATTTTCTTTCACTAGTAAAAGATACCGCCTTGGTGTTTTGTCATTCTAATCAACCTCGCAAGTGCTAGGAAATGTCCCCTTTGCACAATTTAGTTTTAAGTGGATAGGTTTAAAGAATGAGTTCAAGTAGAGCAATCCTTGGTTGGAGAAGATACAGGAGCAAAATATTTGGTTATTATCAAAGTCTAATGCAAAGAATTGAGTATGATAATTATTATCATTTGTATTATTTTCGGTTGGATAAATCACTTTAGAGGCCACTAAAGTTTTCTAATCATAACTTTTGGCCACTAATTTTATTTTTTAAAAATTTTAATTGATCTACTTATTTAATAAAAAAGGTATACTAGCGATCATTCCACCACCCTAAGTGTTATACTTTATTTTTTTCTATTTATTAAGTCTAAAATTCCTTTTCTTAAGGATAAAAATGTACATGCAAATGCAGGTAATTGAATAATCTAGTGGTACATTAGTGAGTGTACTAGAGTTTTGCAAACTTTCTATATATAAAGTCTTTGAAGAGATATTCAAGGTTTTTTTTTTTAATTTTAATTATTGGTAATATCTAACTAATTACTTTTAACTGAATTATTAAAAAAGTTCTTGAACACTTTGGGCACATAATCATGCACATACATCATATAATCTCATGCAGACTTATGCATATTTTCCATGTTTAATTCTGCTTGGATCATGAGGCCATCCGACAGTTAGAAAAGGAATAAAAACACACTTATACATATTTGCTAACTGAAAAAAACAAAAATATTCACAAACATAGGAAGGTGCACATTGTATTGTACTTTATTTTTAAATTTTACTTATTTTTCAATGATTTTTCAATTAATTTTATTTATTTATTCCTTAACATATTGATTGTGCATCCCTTTGTACGTTGACTAACTTTATGTGGATGTTCATAATTGATAGGAGTTCTAATTATTTTATAATGTCTAAATATAATTTATACATTTTTTTTAAACATACTTATATATATAATGAGCAAAAGACGATGCTAAATATACCCGACGCATCGTTACAAAGCAAAAGAAAACAGTAAACATGGAGTACTACTCCATTACACAGTTTACCAATAAAATGTATGATATGAAATGAAGAAAGCTTCTACACTATATCAAAGACTAGAGTATACATTTCTACCTCCATTAAAAGCATATGAGGTAATTTATACAATATTTAAAAGTGAGAGAGTCTTCTATCAATAGTATCTCGCCTTTTGATTTGATTTTTAAAAAATTATACTTTTAAGAGTATAATTTTCATTAAGTAAATACACACCAAATTTATTATTTTTACTTTTAATAGTTTAAGAATAAAGATAAATTTCAAAAAAATTGTGAGAGTTCATAATAAAAACCCTCATGAACAATTACGGTTCACGAATTTTCATCTGAAAACTTTTAATTATAACATTTTACACTCTTAAACTTATTTAAACGAGTTAAAAATAAACTTTTTGAATGAAATACATTATTTTTTAATTAAACGTTTAGCGATGCAAAATACAATAGTTAGAAGTTTAAGAGGAAATCTACGAAAAGGGTCAGAAATTTAAGGATTGTTTTGCAATTAACTCTAACGGCAATAAAAACATGCTTATATCAAACTTGTTGACCGCACACGCGCAAACAAAACAAGTAGGCATCATAGGCATCGAGTTTTCAACGTCAAAGTCTACTTGGTGGGGTCCACTTCGTGTTTGGGACTTGTGGGAATCAATTAATGTATAGACCAATTATGTCAGTCAATATAATAATAATAATAAGGGTAATTGCAAAATACCATTTTAAAATATACTTGAATTGTAATATATTCTTTATACTTTTAGCTTTAGCAATTTATCTAGTTAAGCGCATGTTAGTTAAATTTAATAACTTCATATAAAACTTAAAATAAAAAAGACAAAAATAACATTTTCCATTGTACCTTGAGGTTTGTTATTATTAACAACTCTTTTTGAAATATTCAGTATATTTAATAGTTCTATACATTGTTTTATTCGCTTTAATTTTACCAAATTTTTGTAAATGAAATTATTCTTATTTTTTGTTGATTTAGAGTTTAAATAATATAACAGTAAGAAGGAAGTGAATGTCAATAACTAATATTTAGCATTTTGCACAGTATTTTACAAAATACAAAATGAATAATAATGATAAATTAGTATAAAATATTAATTTTTTACGAAATTATTGTACTTTGTAAAAAAAACAAATTAGTTCAAAGAGGTAAAGTGTTAAAATTTAAAGTTTAAAAGGTATATTATAACTCAACTAAAAATGAAGATAGTATTTTGCAATTTTTCCTAATAATAATAATATTTTATTCTAATTGTTGTTCAAATAATTAAACGCGTTTGCTTTATTGAGAAATTTGGTTGATGATTTATGCGATAAATCATCATGGAATTGACCAAGTTCGTCCAACTAAACTCACTTTTTTAGTGTTTTAAATTTTAATTATTCACAAATTTTTCGCTGCACCAAACCCAAGTTGGGACTTTGGATGAGTTCAAAGGTAAATGAAAAAGTCTAATTGACTGTAATGGGAGACCCTCTTTGTTTCGAAAAGCCATTTTTCGCACTTTGAGAAACCAAAATGTTTTTATGAGTTTTCGTGTTAGTTTGATAAATGATAGTGTAAATTGATGAGTTTTATTTTTTATTTTTTTAAAAATTTTGTTAGAAGATTTTTTTTATATAGCATTTAATCCTTTTTAGAAAAATACTAGCGGCTAGACCACGTTAAAATTGCTGCTGGTGGACATGATAACTTTTTTATTTAAAAAAAAGGAAAATAAAATGAACCATAATGTTTAGTTCTCAAAAGTCAAAAAATGAACTCACCTTTTTGTACTAAGAACCGGAAACCTAAAGCACCATCCTCAGAGAAGATGATGGAAAGACGGTTGTTATTGCGAGAGTAACTATTAACTTTTATCTTTATCGTCTTTTTACCTTGTCATTACAACTTATCAATTCTTTATAACATCTTTCCGTAACTTAATTATGTTTTCTTATCCTTTACATTGATTTTTCTACAAATTTTTATTAATATAATATTTATTTTCACCATCAAATTATAAGAAAAAAATTATATAAAAATATATATGACACTTATTTTTATTAATAGATTTTATTGTTCTCTCAATTAAATTATAAATTATTTACCAATATATACTTCAAAAAATTTAGACTCCATTTGTTTACCGTTATTTTAGTGTTTTATTTCATAAATTTAATTTATTTATTTTTTGTCCATTTTTTATCAAAATTTGTAAAATAAAAAAAATAATTTTACAGTAATTATTTTTATTACAATATTTTTTTTATAATTTTATAAATAAATTATTAAATTTAAATTTGACTTTTAAATTTTTAATAATAAAAAATTCTTCCTAAGACATTTTTTTATCAAAATAAACTCATAAAATATTAATTCAAATTTGAATTTGAATTTTTTTCATAATAAAGAATTCTTACTGCCTTAATTATATTTTGAGCAAATTAACATTTCAAAATGATAATAGATCACAAGGAAAAAAATCACTCAAAATAAAAATAGAAGTGCATATATACATCCACATTCTAAAATAAAATTTGTTGCTGTTTTATTATTTAAAATTTATGAATTAAATTGTAGCATAAAATAAATGAATGAAATCGAGATTTCTATTATATATATATATATATATATATATATATGGTGGTGGTGGTGTCTTCCTTTTAAGTTTTAACTCATGCGAATTATTTTGATAAAATATTAGTATGAGAAGCGTTATTAGAAATAAAAATAATAGTTTATAGTTACCATATGTTTATGTTTAGTATTTTAACAAAAAATATAATTCACATTGGATAGAGTATTTTTTTAGTTTTATAGTAGATTTTTTTTGTTGAGATTTGTTATAAGAAATAAATATTTTGGAGATGTATGGATATATGAGTTTGTTTCGGTGGACATTATATTCCAGAATTTTTTATTAATAAAATTTAAATTTCAAATTTGAATTAATATTTTATGAGTTTATTTGGTAAAAAAAGTCTTAGGAAGAATTTTTAATTATTAAAAATTTAAAATTCAAATTTAAATGTAATAATTTATTTATAAAAATGTAAAAAACGTTGTATTAAAAATAATTATTGTAACATTATTTCTTTTGTTTAAAATTTTAATAAAAAAATGGACAAAGCAGATAAATCAAATTAAATTTGTAAAATAAAACACTAAAATTACGGTAAACAAATGGAGCCTAAATTTTTTGAAGTACATATTTGTAAATATTTTATAATTTAATTGAGTAAATAATAAAAACTATTAATAGAAATAAGTGTCATATTATTTTATATAATTTTTTTCTTATAATCTGAAGGTGAAAATAAATATTATATTAATAAAAAGTTGTGAGAAAAATTAAAGGAGAAGAAAGAAGAAGTTACAGGAAGATGCTATAAAGAATTGATAAAATGTAATGATAAGGTAGAAAGAAGATAAGGATGAGGTGTCTTGATAAATAGAGAAAAGATAAAAGAGTTGATTGATTAATTGTAAATTTGAAAGATGTGTGATTTATTGCTCTGTAAGCTTATAGTTGCTCTGGCAATAACAATAGCCGGATGAAAAATAAGGTATTCAAATAGAATGAATAATGATAGAGAATACGATTTTTTTTAATATAATATTATGATTTTACTTATAGAGAATTCTATCATTACTCATTCATTTACCTATCAACGATAAATTCTCATTTATTGAGTAATGATCAACCTACACATTAATGGATATTGCACAAAAAGACTCAATACTCTCTTATATTGAGAGAGGGGTTATTTACTAAAGTATTACTAAGAAGTCTATTCAAGAAACGAGATTAGAAACGATCCTTAGGATGACTTGTGATTCTGGTTTTGTTGCCATAGCGACAGAGTTCGTAACAGTTAGATTTATAATTGTCTTTCAACTTAAGAATTCATTTCACTTTCGTCTCCAAGTTTTAATACGTTATATTTTCATTCTTCATACCACAATTTTAGTTTTCAATCATCCTTTATTCATTTTTAATGCTAAAAAAATAAATAAATCCAATTTTAATGATTATTTGATATGTATATGTTCAACACTATCAATTTTTATATATTTCTATTGTCATATGTTTGTTAAATAATTATTCAAATTTTAAGTGAAAAAAATGGATGAATGTTGATTCGAAAACCAAATTATAACATGAGTGACAAAAATAATTTTTTTTTTAAATTAGAGAAAAAGGTGAAATGACCTCCAAGTTGTAGGACAATTAATGTAATTTACATTATAGTTTTATCAAAATTTGATTTAATTCCTGAAAATTTACTAAATTTAATTTGTTTTTAAACTTCACGTCAATGAATATTTACCTATAGATTCTTTCAATCTAACCAAGGAGTTCGTCTAAGAAAACTGAAAACTAACTGAAATGTAGAGTTCTGTTATGAACAATTGTGAATATCCATTCATATACCCTATGTTCTACCCCATTATTTCACATTATTCTATGTAACTCATATAACACCATTCTTCATCATAATCACCCACTACCTGTTTAACCTATGTAACCTATGTAACGTACATTTAGGACATTATAACCTACAATGTAGATGTGTGAAGTTCAAACCTATAAATAAATGCTTATGTGAAAGAAATGGATGGTTGAATACATACTACATTTTACTCTATTTTGCTATACTTTTCTCTCCATCTTTTTAATATACTTGTTTCATATTTGATTGTTCTAGTCTACTAATCTTATAGGAATAGTAACAACATTATATCTCTACTTTCTAGTAGTGGTTTAATAATTTGTTCCATAATATAATACTACAAGTTTGTAGTATTTTTATAACACGTTATCAGCACAAATTCTCTACCAATTGGGAAAGTTGGAACAAATCAAATTCAAGTTGTATATTGAAACAATCGTTAAGTATAGGTTTGTACTTTTGGTAAGTTCATATGGTAATACTTTTCATTTTTAATTAATTTATTTTCTACTATGAATTTGTACTATATGATATGATATCATTGATATTATATATGGATTAATTTGGAAGAAAAATTCAACCACTTGAAATTGGTTGTTATTTCAAATGCACGGTATATTTGATAAAAATATGCCATATAATCAAAATGATGATTACTGTGGCAAGAAACAAAATAACCTCCAGAAGTGGGTTAATGAAATGGAAAGAAAGAAAAATGGCATAAAAAGAATTACTACCAATGTGGTATAGAATATCATTGGACTTGTACCTGAGTACTACGGAGCGTATACTTTTATCAAACATCATTGAAAACGAAATGCCACGATGTTGAGACAAACTTTATTGACAAAATATGATGACTTTTGAATACCCTGAAGGTGCAATATAACCATATTTTATTTAATAACTTGAAGGTATAATATGATTATATAATTTTATTGTTTTGTATCTTTGATGTAAATTTTTAATTTTGCAATTTATTTATATTTACTGATTAATGTTTATTTATAATGTCTCAAATTCTTCCTGAAGAAGATATGAATTTATGTTTTCTGGGACAAAATTAAATACCAAATGTTTGGAATCAAATAATGTTGATTTCTTTGTCAATCACCCCGAAGGTGATACTAGTCACTTGATTAGTGATGAAAATGTCCAAGAAAAATATTTAGTTGCTTACTTCGATGTTCTTAAATAAAAATATTTATTATTAATGCATTTGTCTTTAATATTTCTTTTATACTTAAAGAAATTAAAATAATTCTCATTTAGAATTTTTATTTTGTGAAGAAAATGGACGTTCTAATGATCAAAGACAAAGAATTATGTCTTACAGATAGTGCAACAAGACATTCTATACTAAAAGATAAGAAATATTTTTCTTATATAATCATGAAAGAAACTTATGTTAATACTATATCTGATAGTACAAAATTAATTGAAGACTCCGGAAGAGCAAAATAATTTTACCAGGACAAGAACATTTTGCATTGAAGATGCATTATATTCTTTTAAGTTTCAAAGAAATTTGTTAAGTTTTAAAATATTCGCCGAAATGGATATCATATTGAGACTAAAAGTGAAGGTAATAATGAATACTTGTATATTACAAGTATGAATTTTGGAAAGAAAATTGTATTAGAAAGATGACCTTCTTGTTCCTCCGGATTATATTGTACATATATTTCCACAGTTGAAATATATGCAACAGTAAACCAGAAGTTTACTATTCATAATAATTTTGTCGTTTGGCATGACCGGTTAGACCATCCTGGTTCTATAATGATGCGAAGAATATTAGAGAATTTATATAGTCATTCTTTGAAGAGTCAGAAGATTCTTCAATCTAATGAATTCTCATGTGTTGCTTGTTCTCAAGGTAAATTAATTATAAGATCTGATAAGTCGGGTTTATACCAACTTATATGCCATAATTTCTTGAGCTTTTGCATAGTTTTGTTGTGAAAATCTTACTTGATGCGTGACTTATGTTCGATAATGTTCATGAAATGATGATTGTGGAGATTGTTAAGATTTGTAGAAATGTGGTACAAATTGATGTGATTCTTGCATGAATTAGATGCAAGTATAACACAACGGTCTCACAAGTCTCAAGCACGCACACACTAAGTTCCAGCAACACTTAAATGCATAATCAAACTCTTCAAATTCATGCACTACGCACACTCAGCGCGCACAAAACACCCTCCCTCACACACACAAGCACAGGCAGGTGCGCCAGGGGCCCGCCCACACTTGCACACACATGCACGCGCCTGCCCCTCATCACACTCAAGCTGGGCGAGCACGCACCGCTCACGGGAGGGCGCGCCAAGCGCCTGCCCAGCTTCTCACTTCACACTGGCGGGTGCGTCTGGCGCCCGTGCAGCACACACGGCACACACGGGTGGGAGCGCCACACCCCTGCCTAGCTCATCACTCACCCCACTCATCCTCGCACTCACCCACAAGCACTCATGCTCACTACACTGGCACGCTTGCACTGTTCATGCGTTCACTTCCCATCGATTTGCTACTTAGTATACAAAACAACACAAACTACTCTAGCACAAGACTTGGCACACACAAGTGAAAAGCACAACCACTCAGTGGTTCACCAAGTGTTCGATGAATTCTATTCTTAAGTAACCAATTCACACTATGATGGTAGATGACCTTATTAATTGAGTTTTATGGCTGATTCTGGCAGGACACGTGGACAAATCTCTCATTAGAAGGAAGCTCTCAACTATCCTGATTGTGACACATCAAGGGGAGAAAAGTATAAATGCAAAGAGATAGACAACAAAGAGAGATGTCGGTCAGCTGGAGCTCGGTTCAGTGACAAAAAGAGAGAAGATCAGGAGAGAGAAAAAGAATAAGAAATTCTAGGGTTTTGGAGAATTACAATAGGGAACAGAGTGCCATTTTCTATATTGATCTTAATTGCACCCTTTGTATTTGCTGAATCCCAGATCATTCTTTATGATCTTGGGTTTTCAATTAATTTATCTGAGCCGATCATCAACATGATCGGCTAAATTTGGAGTATTGCCTTGAGGGTTTGACTTGCATGGATCTCAACTGATTGAGACATTTGAATTTCAATTGAACTGTGCCTTGCTATGTTTTCTATTCATTGAATGTTTAATTTCATTCGGCTTATATGATAATGCTTAAATCTAGAGTTGATCTGCAGTACCCATTGAGATTGCTTTAGATTTAGATCTACCAAAGGAAAATTGAACTTAACATGAACTGAATATGAGGACTATCCTTGCATGAGTCTTAAGGTTTGAATTTATAGTGGTTCCATTTATGCGGTACCCATTGATAATTGAAACCAAATCGGTAGACCAGACTTGAGATTATTCTTGTAGAGTAATTTGAACACTTGAATTGGTTTGCTGCCCTACCAAGGGAGATAGTGAAGAATAGGACTAGAATTGTTGTACAGAGTAGGGATCTGGATTCTTAATTTGTGCCATCAACTTGCCCTACCTGGTGAAGTTTGAAAGAGTCAGTGAATTAGGTTTGTGAGAACCACCCGGTTGATCAATCCTATGAAGCTAGCAGAAGTCCCCTTATGTTTGTGCACTAGTCAGTGATATCGAGAAGAGATCTATACCGGTTGTCACCCCTCAAGGAAATACCACTTGTTTCATCGTTTTATACTTTGCATCCTTTTAGTTGTTACATTTTGTCTACTGTAGTCTATCATTTGATCAATTACCATAACACAACCCCTTCTCTGAGGAACGATCCCTTTCATCGCTACTACATTCTTTTTAGTGCGTATTGGGTAAATTTGAAAGGTAGCGACAACCTTCACCAATTTTTGGCGCCGCTGTCGGGGAAGGCAAGGTGTTAGGGATTGATTTGTGATAGATTTGTGTTTTTGATTTTTGCTGTTATTTGTTGCTAGTTTTTCATTTACGGATTCAATTTTGTTGAGTTTTATTAGTTCTGCAATTTCATTGTTGAAGTCATTTTATTCAGTTCTATTTGTTGATTTTGTTTGATTCTATTTATCCATCTACGTTGGAAGTGTGCTTGATCTTTATAGGTAATTCAGTTTATGCAAAGAGGAGCAGGTCTTCGTGGAGTAGACCCAGAATTTGAATTTGATCCTGAACTTCAAAGGACCTTGAGACGAAGAAGAAGAATTCTAGAGATGGCTAAGCAGGAAGAAGAAAGACCTAGACCTCAACCTCAGAGGTTTGGAGATCATTTTGCAGTGAACTTTGAAAGAAGAAACAACCATCAAGGAATTGATGTGGAGAGTTATCAAATTTCCACTCAGATTGTTTCCATGATAACTCAAGGATAAATATTCCAAGGGTTGAGCAATGATGACCCCAATGAACATTTAGACTGGTTTCTGGGGTTATGCAACACCTTCAAACTACAGAGAGTCCCTCATGATGAAGTAAAGAGGGTGTTGTTCCCATTGTCATTGAAACGAAAAGCTAAGCATTAGTTTAAGTCAATTGGGGGATCATCCATTACTACCTTTGAGGAGCTGGAAAAAAAGTTCCTAGCAAAGTATTTCCCACTTGCTAAACTGGAAATAATGAGGTTAGAAATCAGGAGTTTCCAACAACAGGATGGAGAGACTTTTAAAGCGGCCTAGGATCGATTCAATGATCTATTGAGACAATGCCCAAATAATGATTTGGGTGAGGTACCAGAATTGAACACATTTTTCAAAGGATTGTCTCCATAGTCATCCCTCATGGTCAAAACTTGTGCAAATGGTGCTTTAAAGGACAAGAGTGTACTGAAAGTTAGAGAGTTATTTGATTCCATAACTGATGATGAATATCTTTTCCCAGAGGCAAGGAAACCAGTTGTGAGGAGATAGAGAGGTGTGCTGGATTTAGATGAGGAAACGTCTTTAGAAGCCAAAATTGAAGCCTTGACGAGACAAGTGCAGATATTAAAAACTGCCCAAACTACCCAAGTCTTGTCATGTGGCTTATGCAAGGGTAAGCACTACACTGATGAATGTGCACTTACAAAGGAGTCTGTACAGTATGTTAACAACTACAACAGACAACAATATGGTGGTGGTTATAGGAATCAAAATGGGCAAGGAAATTGGGGACAAAACAACCAACCGGGACAATTTCTTCAAGGAGGAGAGTCAAGTAACAGAGAGCCCAGAAGGTCCAATGTTGAAGATATGCTCCATAAGATTATGGAGAAGCTGGACAAGAATGATCAGAGAACAGCAGGAATGGAAACTCAATAGAAAAATCACGATGCCTCTATAAAAAACATTGAGATGCAATTGGGCCAGTTGGCCAAGGCAATTCATCAAAGACCCCAGGGAGTTCTTCCAAGTGACACTACCAAACCCAAAAGATAAAGAGGTATACAATGTCATCACTTTAAGATGTGGGAAGGAACTTAGTGGGAACAAGAAAGACAAGATGGAAGAAACTCTAATAGAGGAAGCCACTGAAGAAGTTATTATTGAGAACATGGAGGAGAAAATGATGGAGGAAGTGTGAAGGCGTCTGAGCTTAAGAGAAAAAGAGGGCCTCCAAGCCCATACAACTATCTGGAGTATGCACCACTGCCTCCCTTCCCTCAAAGAGTTCCACCTCGAGCTAAGAAGGGAGCTTAGTTCACAAGGTTTTTGGATATGGTAAAGCAAGTGAATGTGAATGTGCCATTGTTGGATTTGTTTACAGCAGTACCAAGGTATGCAAAATTCTTGAAGGACCTAATAGCAAACAAGGAGCAAATCCTCCAATGTGAAGTTCCCATTCCGCTCACAGAAGAGAGCCAAGCCTGGCTGAATAATAACTTGCCACCAAAACTCAAAGATCCTGGGAGCTGCACTATACCATACACCATAGGTGCCAGATTTTTCAACAAAGCTTTATGTGATCTTGGAGCAGGGATAAATTTGATGCCCCTCTCTATCGCTAAAAATGTTGGACTGGGTGACAAGATCAAACCTGTAGCAGTGCTACATTAATTGGCTGACCGTTCTTTGGTACAACCTACAGGAATGGTAGAAGATGTTTTGGTGTCAGTGGACAAGTTTGTACTACCAGTGGACTTTATCATCTTAAACATAGAGGAAGACCCGAAGGTGCCTCTAATATTTGGTAGACCATTCTTGGCAACTGGTGATGCCCTGATAGGAATGAAGAGCGAGACCATCACATTTAGGATAAATGGGGAGCATGTGGTCTTCAACGTAGATTATGCCATGAAATACCACAATTTTGTGGAACAATGTTTCTTCATGCATCAATGGGAAGGTAACCAGCACCCACTTGAACTTGAAAATAAACACAAGTTTTCCCTTGCTTTGCTTGAGTCATCTGATCATAAAATTACTGAAAAACTTGATGAGACTATTTTAAGTGCTGAAGATAATGTAATTTTACATGAACTGGAAAACTTGATAGAATGGTTTGTGATAGATGAATCCATCTTAGAAAGGAATTTTGAGAATGGATTAGATGGGAGTGCTGAAATGTGTTCCAATTTTTCACATGATGTTGTTAAGACTAATAATGATGTTGAATTGATGCCCACTGAGGTGAGGCATGAAATTTTTCAGAACAGGAATGAAAAGTTGTTACCATTAATTGTGAAGCCACCCAAGCTGGAATTAAAGCCTCTTCCTCCTCAGTTGAAGTACGTCTTTTTGGGAGAGAATGAGACTTTACCAATAGTTATTTCCTCTAATCTGGAGAAATGGAAAGAAGAAAAATTGTTGGATGTCTTGAGAATGCATAAAGAGGCAATAGGCTAGACTATAGTAGATATTAAAGGAATCAGTCCCAATGTCTGTATGCACAAAATCTGGTTGGAAGAGAGGGTTATATCTACGAGGGATAGGCAAAGAAGACTGAACCCCCAGATGATGGAAGTAGTGAAAAAGGAAATTATCAAGCTTCTGGACTTTGGAATGATATTTTCTATATCCGATAGTGAGTGGGTCAGTCCGGTACAGTGTGTACCAAAAAAGAGAGGGGTAACTGTGGTTACAAATGAGGCTAATGAGTTGTTAGCTACGAGGATCATCAATGCCTGGTGTGTGTGCATGGACGAAAAGAAGTTGAACAAGGCCACACGAAAGGATCACTTCCCTCTACCTTTCCTTGAATAGCTTTTGGACAGGATAGCTGGATTCTTATTCTACTGTTTTCTTGATGGATATTCTGGCTACACCCAAATTGCAATAGACCCTAAGGATCAGGAGAAGACTACTTTTACTTGCCTTTTTGAAATATATGCTTACAAGAGAATGCCATTTGTTCTTTGCAATGCTCCAGCCACATTTCAACGATGCATGATGGCTATCTTCCAAGACATGGTGGAGAACATCATAGAGATTTTCATGGATGATTTCTCTGTTTTTGGAATAACATTTGAAGGTTGCTTGGAAAATTTATCCCTTGTGCTGAAGAGATGTATAGACACCAACTTGGTCTTGAACTAGAAAAAGTGTCAGTTCATATTGAATGAAGGTGTTGTACTTGGACACAAAATTTTCAAGGCAGGTTTGGAAGTAGATAGAGCCAAAGTGGAGATGATAGCAAAGCTCACAGCCCCAACCAATGTGAAGGGAATCAGGAGTTTTATGGGACATGCTGGATTCTATAGGAGGTTCATAAAGGATTTCTAAAAAATTGCCAAACCTCTTCGTGCACTGTTTGAGAAAGATGCATCATTTGTTTTTGATGAAAAATGCAAGGAAGCCTTTGAGCTATTGAAGACTAAGCTGGTGAAGGCTCCAGTCATAGTCACACCTGAATGGGGAGAGCCCTTTGAAATTATGTGTGATGCAAGTGACTATGCAGTTGGAGCTGTTTTGGGACAAAAAAAGAGGAAACATTTTCCACACCATCTACTATGCTAGCAAGCTGTTGAGCGAAGCTCAGATGAATTATAACACTACAAAAAATGAAATGTTAGTAGTGGTGTTCGCTTTTGATAAATTCAGAGCTTATATGTTGGGTTCAAAAGTCATAGTTCACACAAACCATGCAGCACTCAAATATTTGATGTCAAAGAAAGAGGCAAAGCCTAGGCTCATTCGTTGGGTTTTATTGCTGCAGGAGTTTGATGTGGAAATTTGGGACAGGAAAGGTTGTGAAAATGTGGTGGCAGACCACTTGTCTAGATTGAAAGTGGGAACATTGAATAAAGACCAGCTCAAAATATGTATTCAAGAGAATTTTCTAGATGAACAAGTTTTCAGAGTACATACTCAAGGATTACCATGGTTTTTAGAGATAGCAAACTATGTGGTAGCTGGTCAACTGCCAAGACATTTTTCCCATGAGCAGAGGAAGCAGCTCAAACATGATGCTAAATATTATTTTTGGGAAAGTGGTAGTCTTTACAAAAGGTGTAATGACCAAGTCATTAGAAGATGTGTACTAGAGGAAGAGAAAGAAGGAATTTTGAGAGCTTGTCATGAGTCACCCTTTGGGGGTCATTTTGGAGGAACACGCACAAGGTACAAAATTCTACAGACTGGGTTCTATTGGCCACATATTTTCAAAGACTCAAAAATTTAGGTAAGCCAATGTGAACGATGCCAGCGTGTTGGTAACATTTCGTGGAGAAATGAAATACCTCTTAACAACATGTTAGAGGTGGACTTGTTTGATGTATGAGGACTGGACTTTATGGGACCATTACCAAGATCTTGTGGGAACAATTATATATTAGTTGCTGTGGACTATGTGTTTAAATGGGTTGAAGCTGTGGCTCTACCCTATAGTGATAGCAGGAGTGTTTTACGCTTTGTCAAGAAGAATATCTTTAATCGGTTTGGGATTGCTAGAGCTATCATTAGTGATGAGGGAAGTCACTTCTGCAACAAGATATTCAACATCCTTTTGGCAAAGTATGGTGTACAGCATAAAGTCTCAACAGCATACCATCTCCAAACAAATGGACAAGCCGAGGTTTCTAACCAATAGATAAAGAGAATATTGGAAAAATTTGTGAATCCTGGAAGAAAAGATTGGGCATTGAAACTTGACGATGCATTGTGGGCATACAGGACAGCTTATAAGACACCAATTGGAGCTTCCCCATTCAGACTAGTGTTTGGAAAAGAATGTCATCTTCCAATGGAGTTTGAGCATAGAGCTTACTCGGCAGTAGAAAAGCTTAACATGGACTTGGACTTATCTCAAGAAGCATGGATGTTGATGCTCAATGAACTGGATGAATTTAGGTGGAATTCATATGTCAGTGCAAGTCTCTACAAGGAACGCACCAAGAAGTGGCATGATGCAAAAATCAGGGTGAAGGAATTTAAAGCGGGTCAATAGGTTTTAGTCTATGACTCCAGATTGAGACTCTTCCCTGGCAAGTTGAAATCCATATGGGTTGGACCCTTCACCATCACCGGGATTTTCCCTTATGTAGTCGTTGAAGTGCAAAATGAGACAGTGGTATGTTGGAATGTCAATGGGCACCAAGTGAAAATCTTCAAGTCAGTCGCAGAAGACAAGGGACAATCTCAGTACCTTGATGGACCCTCATCTTGAAGCATATCCTTCATGTCTGGATAAGGACAATAAATCAAGCGCTGTGTTGGGAGGCAACCCAAGCAAATAAATTTGTTTTTGTCTTTTAGTGTTTTGTTGATGTCCCAATAAAATGATTGAACCTCACATCCCCTTGTGTCAATCATATGCAGAGCGAAACTGAAAGGAAACAAAATGAGAAGCTAAGACGACTGGACTGTAAATCGTATGAACTGAGTGCAAGCCATCCCAAGAAGTTGGTGAATTTATAAGGATATCACTGGCGAAAAAGGGAAACGTGCCAAGAATATTCTCTGTGCTGACAAAAGGCACGAGAAAAAATCCAAAGTTTGGCATCGAGTACATTCGGGAATATTTGATTCTTCTGGTTTTCCATGCTTTAAGCTCATATATGTTCTTTCTTGAGTCAGAGAGAACACAATCTAAATCTTTTCTCTGAGCTGTGTAGCGAAGAATCAAATCGTGGTAACTCATGTTTTGACAAGACAGACGAATGTGTAAGCTCGGCACACACATAGGATTAAGATGACAATCATGCATTCTTCACCATCATTGAAGCATGTTGTGAGCTAAAATCATTCCTTGACCGAATTAAGAGAAAAAGTGAGAAATGCATGATCTGATTTTGTGAAAAGCCACATGAATGCAAGTAGGGCCCACGAGGTTTGTTTCTTAGCCAAATAATTGTGAAATGGCCGAGTTATGCATGAGAAGACTAATGCATGGATGATTTGATGAATGAAAACATTTGTTCGGTAGTGTTTGTCTTCTAGTGCATTCACATGACTTTGTTGGCTAGTGTTGGATTGGCCGATTCATGCATGAAAATTTCTCTATAAATACCATGAACCTTGCATGAACCAATGCATTCCCTTCTTGAGTTTGTTGAGCGTTGGCCGAGAGGAGAAACGCAGGAAGGAAAATCCATTTCTTTTACTTCAAGCATTTAATTCTTCATCTTAGTTGCACCAAATCTCCAGCCAAGTAAGTTCTCCTCTCTTGCCTTTTCATTAAGCTAACATTGAAGTTACATGGCCTTAATTTGATCTCGGTAGTGTCGGTTTATTTGTCAAATTTGTGAGCATGAATGGGAATGGATTAATGGACTGAATTGTTGAAACATTTCCATGCCCAGTTGTTAAACTTATTGGTTAATTCTTCCTTTGATCTTATGAGTATGATTTTATCTATTTGAGCTTCATTCTTGAACCATGAGCGGTAATTATTGTTTTGGTTTGTGTGCAAATTTTTTATTTCTAATTTTCAGCTTGTATTCCTCCTTTGAGACTTATGTGGTTTTGTTTCTGTTAAATTGTTGATAAAGTGATGCCATGCAAATTTTTGTTGGATTTACAATAGATCAAATTTTGAAAGAAGTTTAATTCTAATGCATGAGTGTCAATTTGAGAATTGCTAGTTCATGAATTGAGTTGTGTGCCATGTGGGCATTACGATAGTAAGTTGTCTGGTGTAGTGCGAACCCCATCATGAGTGAAATGTCATATATGTGAACATGAATTGATTGAAATTCCTCCCATGCATTTTTAATTCTTCTGTATGCTTGAAGTAAGTCGATGGGCACAATGTGGAGTAGATTGAAATGTTTTCATTTCCATACAATTAATTTGAGTTGTACTCATGGAGTGAAGTGAGAAATATTCCACCCAATTACTTGTACGTTGTTTCAAAGCCTTGTAACTGTACATGCTAAGATCCAAGTGTGGGGGGAGTGTACATGACTTGATTGAGTGTTTGAATATACCTTTGATTAAGTCAACACTGATATGAGATTTTTGACTATTCAAGCACATGGCAATCATACCCATATTCGCAGATGAGGACGAGGATCACTACGTCATGTTCTCCCTAGAATCCTCAGATAGTTCTGATTCAGACACCGATTATACTCCAGAGGACCCTCTACGTTTTGTGAATGACAAGGCGGAGAGAAAATTTCACAACTTTGCCCTAAGACTCATCTTTGTGGAACGACAATTCGATGCTCCTGCGCACACCTTTGAAGAGGCCATTCATTTTTACAATTGGGGACTCCTAACATTGGCTCCGGCCTCACGCAATGTGGAAATAGCCCAAGAGTTCTATGCCCATACCGTTGCGAGTGACCTCGATGAAATAAGCAACAAAGGAGTATTTATGGGAGGGACATATCTGAAAGTGATGAGCCACAGCATTAACAAGCACTATCTATTACCTGACTATCTACAAGACGAGTTTAGTCAGTTGGTAGAGGCGGAGAACGTGGACCACTTGCTGGAATCTGTAGGACTCCCTGGCACTGTATGGGTGCGAAATGCGCACTTAGAAGCAGTGTATGTGCTATCGAACGATTTAACTGCCAAAGCAAAAATGTGGTTACTATTCATCAATTCAAGAATCATGCCCACCCAACTCAGTATCAAAACAACGAGAGAAAGAGTCATCCTCATTTACGTTATTCAGCATAGACTGACAATTGATGTGGGGCGCTTGATCATGTGGCATATCAATCGTGCACAGAGGTCTGAATCTATCCCAATGTTCTTCCTTTTTCTATTGTCGGAGTTAACATAAGCGGGGGATAGAAATCGCGCCTACATAATATCACCGACACTCATTGGGCAACATGGGAAAAGCCTAGTGGCCAGGTTACCTACACATGGAGCAAGAGGAACAGCTCCACCGTAATGCATAAACAAGGCAGTTTCTTTCCTCTTTCCTCACAATAGGGACTATTGTATATTTCAAGTGTGGGGGGAGTGAGAAGAGTGTTGCTTGGGTGATGACTTGGGCTGTTGATGTTTTTACATGATGTTGTGTTCTGATATTTGCTGAAGTTGCTGAAGTTGTGCCAGGCATAGCATGCCTTTTATTTCTAATTTCATTGTGTTGCTTATGTGTGTTAAGGGAAATGGTGGTGGTGTAGTTATATTAGTATTCATGTAAGTGGTGTTATGGTGTGCTGAGTGCTGGAAAGAAAACAGGAAGTGACTAGCACTAGCCTTTTTATGTGCTTTCTTTTTTCAAGTTGCGATAAATGTGAAGTGTCATTATTGTGTTGTGTGAAAATTGTACCAATCCATTTGCACACCAGCAATTCCAATACCATCATCAATCTATCGTTGTTTACTCAATTGATTCATGCATGCAAAATATTTTTTTTTAGTTTTCAGAATTCGTTTGTTTCATGTAAGTTGTTGACCAAAGTGTGATGTTAAAGTAAGATAGAATAGCCAACAATTTATTTGACATAGGAGAGGATGCATGTATCTCTTGATTTGTTTGCACATTTTACTTGTAAACACTTGTTCTCGCATTTTGAATATATAGTCTATTGAAGACACACATGAACATGGAGTGCTTGGTAGAAGATGTGAAAAAAAGAGAAAAAAAAAGCCAGTGATGAATGAAGGGGAAAATAGCTATAAAACCCTGGCAGTCAAGCACCAAAGTGCGTCATTAATCTTAAAAGAAAACATCATGCACCAATGTGCAATAGAAAAGGGGACAACCCCAATGAGCATTTTGTAAGAAAAAAAATATTCGTCTCTTAACTTTGGTATGAAGTGTTCATGTGTGTGGACAAAAAGATTTTAGTGCAAGAATATTTATCTAAATGTTTACTTGAGAACTTTGTACAAACAGGGCAAGTGAGCATGATGACTCTCAACACACATATCACATTGGAGATTTGGTCTTCATTCGTTGCCCCTTGGTTAACAATGAGTGTGATTCCAATGAACTATGAAACTAAAATGATAAAGAACTTGTGCATACAAAGGTTTTTTTTTAAGAAATGGATAGATGATGGTGTTGCAAGTGCTGAATGTGGAAAGTAGATAGAAAGGTTGTATATGGTTTACTTTGCTCAGAACTAGCAAAGGTTCAAGTGTGGGGGTTGATAAGTTGGGTTTATATCGACTTATATGCCATAATTTCTTGAGCTTTTGCATAGTTTTGTTGTGAAAATCTTACTTGATGCGTGACTTATGTGCGATAATGTTCATGAAATGATGATTGTGGAGATTGTCAAGATTTGTGGAAATGTGGTACAAATTGATGTGATTCTTGCATGAATTAGAGGCAAGTATAACACTTGGACACAACGGTCTCACAAGTCTCAAGCACGTACACACTAAGTTCAAGCAACACTTACAAGCACAATCAAACTCTTCACATGCACACACTACACACACTCAGCGCGCACAAAACACATAAGCGCCCTGCCTCACACACACAAGCATAGGCGGGAGGGCCAGGCGCCCACCCACACTCGCACACACACGTACGGCGGGTACACGAGTCGTCCGTCCCTCATCACACTCACACTGGCGCGCTCGTCCAGCCACACACCGCGTACCAGGCGCCTGCCCAACCTCTCACTCGCCACGGGGGCCCAGCACCCATGGGCGGGAGCGCCACGCCCCCGCCGGGCTCATCACTCACCCCACTCGTCCTCACACTCACCCACAACCACTCATGCTCACTACACTCGTACACTTGCACTGTGTTCATGCATTCACTTCCCACCGATTTGCTACTTAGCATACACAATAACACAAACTATTCTAGCACAAGATTTGGCACACACAAGAGAAAAGCACAACCACTCAGTGGTTCACCAAGTGTTCGATGAATTCTATTCTTAAGTAACCAATTCACACTATGGCGGCAGATGACCTTATTGAGTTTTATGGCTGACTCTGGCAGGACACATGGACAAATCTCTCATAAGAATGAAGCTCTCAACTATCCTGATTGTGACACATCAAGGGGAGAAAAGTATAAATGCGAAGAGATAGACAACAAAGAGAGAGGTCGGTCAGCTGGAGCTCGGTTTAGAGTGACAAAAAGAGAGAAGATCAGGAGAGAGAAAAAGAATAAGAAATTTTATGGTTTTGGAGAATTACAATAGGGAACAGAGTGCCATTTTCTATATCGATCTTAATTGTACCCTTTGTATTTGCTGAATCCTAGATCATTCTTCCATGTATGATCTTGGGTTTTCAATTCATTTCTCTGAGCCGATCATCAACATGATCGGCTAAATTTGGAGTATTGCCTTGAGGGTTTGACTTGTATGGATCTCAACTGATTGAGACATCTAAATTTCAATTGAACTGTGCCTTGATATGTTTTCTATTCATTGAATGTTTAATTTCATTGGGCTTATATGATAATGCTTAAATCTAGAGTTGATCTGTGGTACCCACTGAGATTGCTTTAGATTTAGATCTACTGAAGGAAAATTGAACTTAACATGAACTGAATATGAGGTCTATCCTCGCATGAGTCTTAAGGTCTAAATTCATGGTGGTTCTATTTGTGCAGTACCCACTGACAATTGAAACCAAATCGGTAGACAAGACTTGATATTATTCTTGTAGAGTAATTTGAACACTTGAATTGGTTAGCTTACCTACCAAGGGAGATAGTTAAGAATAGGACTAGAATTGCTGTACAGAGTAGGGATCTAGATTCTTAATTGGTGCCATCAACTTGCCCTACCCGGGGAAGTTTGAAGGAGTTAGTGAATTAGGTTTGTGAGAACCACCCGGTTGATCAACCCTATGAAGCTAGCAGAAGTCTCCTCATGTTTGTGCACTAGTTAGTGATATCGAGAAGAGATCTATACCGGTTGTCACCCCTCAAGGCAATACCACTTGTTTTATCGTTTAATACTTTGCATCCCTTTAGTTGTTACATTTCTATCATTTGATCAATTACCATAACACAACCTTTTCTCTGAGAAACGATCCCTTTCATCGCTACTACATTCTTTTTAGCGCGTATTGGGTAAAATTGGAAGGTAGCGAGAACCTTGACCAAGACCATCACCAATGAAAATTTGTACCGAATCTCCTGTATTTTTAGAACGCATATATAGTGATATTTGTGGGCCTATTCACCCACTTGTGGACCATTTAGATATTTTATGGTTTTAATTGATACATTAACTAGATGGTCACATGTATGTTTATTATCAACTCTCAACCTGGTGTTTGCGAAATTACTTGCAGAATTAATTCGGATACGAGCACATTTTTCAAATTATCCTATCAAGACAATTCGTCTTGATAATGTTGGTGAATTTACATCCCAATCTTTTAATGATTATTGTATATCTATTGGGATAAGTGTTGAATATCCTATCATTTATGTTCATACACAAAATGATTTATTAGAATCGTTTATTAAGTACCTTCAATTAATTACAAGGCCTTTACTTTTGAGAACTAAACTCCCAATAACTGCTTGGGGACATGCTATTTTGCATGCTGCAACACTAATTCGTATAAGGCCAATAAATTATCATGAATTCTCTCCCCAATAATTAGTTTTTGCTCAGGAACCAAATATTGCCCATCTTATAATTTTTGGATGTGCGATTTATGTTCCAATTGCTCCACTACAATGCACAAAGATGGGACCTCAAAGGAGATTGAGAATATATGTTGCATATGAATCTCCATCTATAATGAAATATCTTGAACCAACAACAGAACGACTCGTTTTGCTGAATGTCATTTTGATGAATAAATTTTTCCAAAATTAGGGGGAGAAAATAAATAGTTAGTTAAGAAAATTAGTTTGAATGAATTATCATTATCTCATTTTGATCCTCGTACAAATCAATGCGAACTAAAAGTTCAAAATGTAATTCATTTTCAATGTTTAGCAAATTAATTGCTAGATGATTTTACTGACCCAAAACATGTGACTAAGACACATATACCAGCTGTTAATGCTCCAATATGAATTGATGTATCTGAAGGACCTTATATCACTAGAAATAAATTAAAGGCACCCATGAAAAGTGGTAGACCAATTGGTTCCAAATACAAAACTTCTCGAAAGAAAAAAATGAGAAAATAATAATGATGGCAAAATTGAGGTAATTAAGGTTTCAGAAAAATCTTCAAAAATGAAATTTCCCGATATGACAAATAATAAACTTCCAGAAGAAGCCCAGGTACTTGAAAATTCTGATAATCATGAGATCTTAATGAATTATGTCATGACTGGGGAAAGGTGGAATCGAAATACAATTGACGTCGATGATAAATTTGCCTATGCTACAGCAATTACTATCATGAATGAGAATAAGGATTATAAACGAAAGTCTGTGGATGAATGCAGATGTAGAAATAATTGACCAAAACAAAAATGCGCAATTCAAGCAGAGTTAGATTCGCTGGCAAAACGTAAAGTTTTTTAACCAATAATATGCACACCTAAAGATGTACAGCCAATAGGTTATAAATGGGTCTTTATGTGAAAATGAAATGAGAAAAATAAAATTGTGCGATATAAGGCACGATTTGTCACACAAGGTTTTTTCTAAAGACCAGGTATTGATTATGAGGAGACATATTTTTCCATGGTTGATGCAACAACTTTTCGTTATTTTCTTAATTTAGCAGCAAATGAATGACTTAAAATGCATTTAATGGATCTTATATCAGCTTATTTATACGGTTCTCTTGATAATGATATTTATATGAAAATCCCTAAAGAATTCAAATTGAATGAGAAACATGATTCCTGTTCTTGAGAACTTTATTCAATTAAATTGTGTAAATCCTTATATGAGTTAATACAAGTTAGACGCATGTGGTATAGTCTCCTTAGTGGATATTTGATGAAACAAGGCCCATTTGTCCATGTATTACTAGGTGTGACACCGATAACAAAAGCAACAATGGACAGTATTAAAAATGCGAAAAGTAAAGAGACAGAAGGTTGGTAACGCAGTTCGGCAATCTGCCTACGTCTGCGGGGCCACGCCCAGAAAAACAATCCACTAAGTTCACAAGTTACAAGACACTCGGTCTGACACAAAGTAAGACTCCTTCTTATCTTTGACTCCGCCTCTTCCTAACTCCACAGTGAACGTGATTGTGCGAGCTCCCCTTGACTTGTGTTGATTCCTCCCGGAATCTGTGGTTAATGCAAGATCCCCTTGCCCACAATGAAGACAAGATCCCCTTGTCAATGGCGACTTATCCCGGAATTCGTGGTTAACGCAAGATCTCCTTGCCCACGTTTGAACTCCTCCCGAGCTCCTTAACAACCTCCTCCCGAGGCTGAATTATATCAAAGAAAACAAGGATTGCATATTCAATAATAATGAAATAAGATGCTTCAGCCAACACACTTTGATCAAAGATCTCTAACAAAGAAATGTGTTCACAGTCTTAGAAAGACCGAAAGAATAATCAACTCTCCATACCAAAATACGTGTGGTTGGAAAGATCATATAGGCACGCCAAATCCTTCCCATGTTTATCTCCAAATCTTGCTATGTTTATCTCCAAGATTATTTCCAAATAATTTGAATGGAAAGATGGAAAACCATGTGCCTTCAATGCTTATCTTTTCCAAAGATAGATCTCCAATGATAACTTCCAAGATAAGCCCAAAAATACCAAGATAGCATTAATCTCTAAATCAATCTTTCTTGTATAGATTGATTTAATTTGATTTATGCTTCCAATAAGATTTTTCCTTATCTTGCCAAAAAATCAATGCCAATTAAATTAAATGCCAACTCCACGTGTGCATTAACAATCTCCCCCTTTGGCATTTTTTGGCAAAATCAAAACTCCCCTTGTATGCTGAATCGGAAGTTCTCTGAAATCTCCCCCTGAGCAGGAACTAGGTAAAGAAATATCTCTACACAAGACATCGTGTATAACACACCAAAAGACCAAGTTCCCAAAGAAACATTACTGCACAAGACATTGTGCATGACACAACAAAAGACACCAAGATTCCCAGCAGACATTGTTTTAGGGATTACAAAACAAAATCTAAATTACTCCCCCTTTTTGCCACAAAAAGACAAAAGGACACAAAAACAATTATAAAACATAACATATTGTCTTAGGCAGAGTAAAATTACCAAATATCAGAGCTATATCAATCAGAATCCTCCTCATCATAAGGCACTAAGCCAACTGATTCTGCTAGTAATTGAACACCAGCAGCAGCTTCTGGAACTCTATCATCTTTACCAGCAAGACGGCCATTGACTTATTCACTCCAGTTCCATGAGATGTGGGTAGCCAATTTCTCATCGCAATCTTGTGCAGAATTGCATATTTAACTAACAACTGAGAGACAGGAAAGTCTTTTCCTTTCGGCCATACCCGCCTAACACCGCCAGTGATATCAGTGATTATCATGCTATAATCAGGACTGAAATCTTCCACATTCGCCCAGTGGCTACCTAGATAGGTATTAATCACATCCGGATAAAATTTAAACAGCTTACCCCTCACATAAACATGACCACCGTCGGGGTGTTCAACATCTTTCACAGTAGAGTCCAAATTACAATAGAACTCTTGTACCACTCTCCTGACATAGGGCTTAATCCCCTTAATTGTCCTCCATAAACCTTGGCTAATCAATTGATCAACAAGTTTTTGGCAATCTTTGAAATCACCATCATGGATATTCCTTTCATTCGAGATATTCCTCTTAGAGACTCTACTCCATAAACCAGCATTATATTTAGACTTAAAATCATCCAGATTGACAGAGAGATCTGATAACTTACTTGCAGCAGCAGGTGACTTTTCCTTTGACATTGCCTTTGAGCTAGTGACTCGCTTAGATTCGGACACCGGAGTACTCTTCTGGCACTTTGGCTTTGGGGACTGAACTAGATCTGGATCGGAAAGACTCTGATCATCATCATCATCTGATAGGACATCCCCCTTGACATCGTCTTCTTCTCCTGTCCAAGCATCGTCTGAAGAATCTTCATCCGTAAGATGAAATCTTTTTCTCTTGGGTTCTGTGGTAACCTTGGATGCATTGGGTGCTTTAGGAGGCACAACACTTGTCTTGAATTGACCAACACTTGCTTGTCCAAATCTAGTTCTCACACCGGATGGATCTACTGATTGAATGGGAGTAGCCATATACGCTTCTGACGACAAGTCAACCTCAGAACTTGAAGACTTCTCCTTTGAGTGAGAAGTATTACCATCTTCACTTGACGAACTTGGAGATGCAGGGGTGACAACTACATGAACTTCACCATCATCTACTGTTTCAATCACTTTTCTAGCCCGAGATGAAGATCTTGATTGAGACATCTTGAGATTTTTGGATCACTTAACTCAATAGAACTCTCAGAAACTTCGATTATGTTCACAATGATGAAGATGGCTGAGATAAATCCAACACTTTGGGTATGTGAAACTCAGAAACCCAGAAACCCTTGGAATATCAAAAAGAGATATAAGTGCCGAAATTATTGCAGTCAGAGTTTAGTAATCGAGACCAACTCTTCAATTCCAAATATTCAGCCGAGACATCCCAAAAAGCCACGTGTCACTTGAACTGCTGAAGTGCTGAAAATCACAAATCCCACAAAACACGAAATCTACAACTACAAACTCGCAAGAAAGCATTAAACGGGAAAACACAAAAGACAAAACAGCTATTCTACTATATTTTTTGTGTTTTTTATATTTTTTTATTGTTGTAAATTCAATTACAATACAAAAAAATAAAACTTACAACACTGAAGAACCTCTTCACATGACACAAAGGCCTAGGGCAGACCTTAGTTCTTCAAACTTTGCTCCATCCAAAGCTTTAGTGAAAATATCAGCAATTTGTTTTTATGTCACCATATATTCCAAAGCAATAGTTTTTATCTTCCACAAGAGATCGAATGAAATGATGTCGAATATTAATATGCTTTGTCCGAGAATGTTGAACAGGATTCTTAGAAATATTGATAGCACTCATATTGTCACAGTAGAGTGTCATGACATCTTGCGTGACACCATAATCTTTCAACATTTGCTTCATCCAGAGAAGCTGAGTACAGCAACTACCAGCTGCAGTATATTCTGCCTCGGCAGTAGACAGGGAAATAGAGTTTTGCTTCTTACTGAACCATAACACCAAATTGTTCCCCAAATAGAAACATCTACCAGAAATGCTTTTTTGATCATCTGAACTTCCAGCCCAGTCAGCGTCACAATAACCAACTAAGTTGGTATTTGTATCAAAAGAATACCAGATCCCATAGTCAGTTGTCCCACTAACATATTTGAGAATTCGCTTCACTGGCAGCAGGTGTGACTGAAATCGAGCACATAAACCAACACTGTAGTAGATATCTGGACGACTAGCTGTTAGGTACAAGAGACTATCAATCAAACTCCTGTATAAACTTGCATCAATAGGAGTTCCCTTCTCATCTTTAGATATCTTCTCATGAGTTCCCATAGGTGTGCGCCTTGAACGAGCATTCTCTAATTCAAACTTCTGTAGCAAATTCTTGGCATACTTGCTTTGACAAATGAAAATACCATCATTGCGTTGCTTTAACACAGCGAATTAAAAGGGTTTTATCTACTCCCCATCGCTCATATCCCTTGGACAATAAATACTCATTGAGTCTTTCATACCAAGTCCGAGGAGCTTGTTTGAGCCCGTATAACGCCTTTTTCAACTTGTAGACATGTTCGGGATTATGAGGGTCTTCAAAACCCTTTGGTTGAGCAACATATACCTCCTCATTAAGAAGACCATTGAGGAAAGCACTTTTCACATCCACTTGATACAATTTGAATTGCAACACACATGCAATGGCTAGCAATAATCAAATAGACTCAAGGCGAGCAATCAGAGCAAATGTCTCATCAAAGTCAACTCCTTCAATTTGTGTATACATCTGTGCAACTAATCGAGCCTTGTTACGAGTGATATTTCCATGTTCAACACTCTTGTTCTTGTATATCCATTTCTTGCCAATGACATTCACATTAGGGGGGCATGGAACTAGATCCCAAACTTGATTGCGAGTGAATTGCCCAAGTTCTTCTTGCATAGCACAAACGCAATACTCATCGAGTAAAGCTTCTTTCACATTTTTGGGCTCAATGGATGAAGTAAAACATGTCATTTGAATCATATCTCGATAGTTCACTCTTGGTTTTTCTCTCGTTCGAACACCATCATCCAGATTTCCAATAACTTTCTCAGTAGGGTGATTCTTCTGAACACGAGTGGATGGCTGCCTGTGAGGTGTGAGGACATCTTCCACAGTATCATCCTCAGTACTATGATTAGTGACACCACTTGTGACATTGGGTGAAACACTGCCAGGAACACTAGAACTTACTTCATGTAAAGGTTCTGTAACATCTTCATGAGAAATAGTAGTTACTTCCAGAGAGTCATCGACTTGAACATTTACAGATTTCATGACAGTTCGAGTTCTTTTGTTGTAGACTCGATAAGCTCGACTATTGATAGTATATCCAAGAAAAATCGCTTCATCACTCTTGCGATCGAGCTTCCCTTTATATTCTCTATCATTCAACACATAACAAGTACTACCAAAAGGATTAAAATAGTTAACAGTTGGAGTTCTACCTTTCCATATTTCATAGGATGTCTTTTCAGTTCCTCCACGAAGATATACTCGATTTATAGTGTAACATGCTGTGTTCATAGCTTCAGCCCAGAATTTCTGTGGAATATTCTTTTCGTGTAACATTACACGTGACATCTCTGCTAGAGTCCGATTCTTTCTTTCCACGACTCTGTTTTGCTAAGGAGTTTTCGGTGCAGAGAATTCATGAGCTATTCCATGCTGATTACAGAAATTCGAGAAATCTGAGTTCTCAAACTCTCTTCCATGGTCACTACGAATTCGTACAATCTTCATAATAGCACAGCCCTTTTCACACTGAAGACATATACACAATTCCTTGAAAGCATCAAATGTGTCGGATTTTTCTCGAAGAAATTCCACTCAAGTATATCGAGAGAAATCATCAACTGTTACATATGCATAACATTTTCCTCCAATACTTTCTACAGGTATAGGACCCATCAAATCATATGAAGCAGCTCTAGCACACGATTTGTCCCTAGTGTCTGAGACTTTGGGTGTGACATCTTTGTTTGTTTTCCAATCTGACAAGGTTTACACACTCTGTCTTCATCGAACTTCAGTATTGGAATCCCACGGAAAACTCCCTTAGAGACAATTTTCTGCAACATCCTTATATTCACATGACACAATTTTTGATGCCATAGGATAGAATCTTCTATGCTTGATCAAAGACATGTAGATGAGGCAGAGATGAGATAACAATTGTCCGAATATCTTACTCCTTCCATGATGCACATGTTGTTATGATCAACTACCTTACATTTTCCCTTAGTGAAGTTCATATTCAGATCTTGATCACACAAATGGCTAATGCTGATCAGATTTGCCTTCAGACCATTTACCAGAAGAATATTCTCTAGTTTTGGTAGCGCCATGACACATCTAGAGTACCTTTTCCAATGACACGAGCTGTGACACCATTTCCAAATGTTACTTTTTCCATATTTTCGGACACAATGTTCTTCAAAAACTTCTCATCACCAGTCATATGTTTGGAACACGCATTGTCAAAGTACCACTCATCAGTTGTGGCAGGCTTTAGTGAGGTATATGTGAAGTTGCACCTTAATTTGTACTTCACTACCCGATTCTGTTGTGAATCCCTGCGAAAAGAAGATTTTCTAGCAGTACCTTGTCTCAAATCAGCAAGATAAAAGAAACATCTAGGACGAATTTGACCGCGACGATTGCAATAATGGCAAATAGGAACAAATCTGTTACCTCTTCCTTTAGCAGCATGATAAGAACAATGAGGATTTGACCTTTTTGTGTTCTTTGCAATCTCTACAGCAACTTGCTTCCCTTTGGATTTATCCACTGGTAGTGACACTAATTGTGACACTGGTTGTGACACTATTTGTGACATTGGTTGTGACATTGAGCTTTCTCCTTTATACCCCAGTCATAAGTGATCACCACTAGATTGACCAGTCTTAAGAATTTCATCCAGCTTGGACGAACCTGAATTTAACATTTTGACACCTTTCTTTAGATGGTTCAACTCATTAGTCAAACTCTTCACTTCCTCTTGACTTATTCTCAGTTTGGTTCCCAAATCAGTATTAGAGTGTTGAAGATTGTTCCTTTCTTTCTGTAGATCTCCAATCTGCATATGAAGTTGCTGATTTACTTTAAAAAGTTCAGTCCACTTATCATGAAGATTCTTGTATTCAACTAGAATATCTTCTTCTGTGACATAATCTTCACCTTCATCTCCATATGTTGACATATTTCCAGTGACACCCTGTGTAACATCCATTTTCTTATCATAATCAGATTGTCCAGTCTTAGAGGCAAGAGCAACATGATTGTTCTGAAAATCCTCTTCTTTATCTGAATTGTCTTCACTCCAGGTTGTGTTGAGAGAATTCCTCTTCTTTCTCAATGTATTGGCACAATCGGCCTGAACATGCCCATAACCGTCACATTCTCTGAACTTAATTCCTCTATTTTTAAATGACTGATCAGATGTGTGATTTTCTTCCCTGTACTTTTTATTGCTTGTCAACTCATTCTTTGTGTTGCTGACACTGCCTTTGACACCCTGATTGTTTCTGCCAAATCTTTTCATTACTTTGCTGAAATTCTTAGATATTAATGCCAAAGAGTCCTCAAGATCATCTTCATCAGGATTATCTGATTTCTGCATTTCTGCTTTTAAGGCAATCTATTTGACTTTCTTTGCTTCCAAGTCTACTCCAAGATTCATCTCGAATGTTCTAAGAGATCACATCAGTCATTTTAGCTTTATCTATGAGATATCTTTTGCTTCTTCAATAGCCGTATCTTTATAGGCAAACCGTTGGGGCAGAGATCGTAGAGTTTTTCTAACAAGCTTTTCTTCAGGAAAACTTTCACCAAGTGCAAACGCCTCATTAGCAATGTCACAAAGTTTTGCATTAAATTCAGCAATACTCTCATCTTCATGCATCCTTAAATTTTCAAACCGTGTTGTAAGAATTTGCATCTTTGATAACTTCACAGCTGACGTTCCTTCATAGGTAGTTTGGAGAATTTCTCATGCCTTCTTGGCTGTCACACATGTAGAAATAAGCCTGAACTGAGTAGGATCAACACCATTAAATATCACATTAAGGGCCTTTAAATTACTGTTTGCCAATGCATCTTCAGTTACAGACCAGCTTTCTTCTGGCTTGGGAGATTTGACTCCAGTTACGTCAGTAGTCATTGGAGGGTCCCATCCAGTTAGGATTGATTTCCAAGCCTTCTCATCAACGACTTTGATGAATGCTCTCATTCTGGCCTTCCAATAAGCATAATTACTGCCGTCCAATAATGGTGGACGCATTGTTGAACCTCCTTCTTTCATAGACTCCATCGCACAAAAACCAAGATCTAGTCTTGCGGATCCCGCCTAAGAAAAACAAAGACTACCCGCTCTGATACCAATTGAAAGATCAAGGTTAGATACATGGTGTTCTAGTGTGTTAGAACACTAGGTGTGGCACCGATAACAAAAGCAACAATGGACAGTATTAAAAATGTGGAAAGTAAAGAGACAGGAGGTTGGTAACGCAGTTCGGCAATCTACCTACGTCTGCGGGGCCACGCCCAGAAAAACAATCCACTAAGTTCACAAGTTACAAGACACTCGATCTGACACAAAGTAAGACTCCCTCTTATCTTTGACGCCGCCTCTTCCTAACTCCATAGTGAACGTGATTGTGCGAGCTCCCCTTGAATTGTGTTGATTCCTCCCGGAATCTGTGGTTAATGCAAGATTCCCTTGCCCACAATGAAGACAAGATCCCCTTGTCAATGGCGACTCCTCCCGGAATCCATGGTTAACGCAAGATCCCCTTGCCCACGTTTGAACTCCTTCCGAACTCCTTAACAACCTCCTCCCGAGGCAGAATTATATCAAAGAAAACAAGGATTGCATATTCAATAATAATGAAATAGGATGCTTCAGCCAACACACTTTGATCAAAGATCTCCAACAAAGAAGTGTGTTCACAGTCTTAGAAAGACCGAAAGAATAATCAACTCTCCATACCAAAATACTTGTGGTTGGAAAGATCATATAGGCACGCCAAATCCTTCCCATGTTTATCTCCAAATCTTCCCATGTTTATCTCCAATATTATTTCCAAATAATTTGAATGGAAAGATGGAAAATCATGTGCCTTCAATGCTTATCTTTTACAAAGATATATCTCCAATGATAACTTCCAAGAATACCAAGATAAGCCCAAAAATACCAAGATAGCATTAATCTCCAAATCAATCTTTCCTGTATAGATTGATTTAATTTGATTTATGCTTCCAATAAGATCTTTCCATATCTTGCCAAAAAAAATTAATGCCAATTAAATTAAATGTCAACTCCACGTGTGCATTAACATATTGTATAAATAAAGTAGGAAAAATTTGTAATAAGGGCACTCTAAAGCTTTATTATTAAAGAGGACGTAACTTTAACCTATTTATTATTAGGGGCATGAAAATAATTTAATTAATTTATATAATTAGTAAAAGACTTTATTATCCATGGATAAACTTAAATAACAAACAACAATTATCTAATTAATTCAGTTCTAATCATTTTCAATCACTCATCCAAACAACGTCATTCAATCAATTCAACGTCATAAAATAAAATAAAAATGAAGTACGTCTCAAATTGAAATCATATTAGTGACATAATTATTCATTCAATCTAAAACAAAAAAAAATGTGAAATTTGGACAAGAAAAAAGGAAAATAATTATAATTTAAATTCAGAAAATAAAATAAAATAAATGAAAGGTAAATTATGTCTCAGGTTGAAATCATGTGATTGTTAGAATTCTATATTTAATCTAAAACAAACAAAATAGCAACAAACAAAAAAATAAATTATAACTAATTTAGAAAAAAAGTGAATTATATCTCAAATTAAATCATATTATTGCTAATGATGGACAACTCAAATCCTCTAGTTCAAGTTTATTTTCTTTAACTTTTTTTTTTATTTTTTTTCACAAAGGGTAAAAGTATTAATTAGAATTGAATGCATAATATTCTTATTTATTTTTTATTCAAAGTGAATACGGAATTAATTATTTCTATCTATTATATTCAAATATTAAAATTCTTTTTTATTTTCTTATACTAGCATAACTCCTTTTATAATTTTATGACTGGTATGATTAAATTATTAGTTAATATATATTGTGTTTAAACTAATGGACAATGTATTTTAGATTTTTGAAAAAATAAAATTAAAATTGAATCAAATATTGGAAAAGAAAACTATACAGTTTTAGAGAATGAGAAGATTGGGTGAGTTTAAAAGAAGTAGTGATTGAAAAAGATTAAAATTAAATTGATTGAATGACGTGGGTTGAATGAGTGATTGAAAATTATTAGAAGTGAATTAATTGGATAATTGTTATTGTTGTTTGAGTTTATCCATGGATAATAAAGTCTTTTACTAATTATATAAACTAATTAAATTATTTTCATGCCCGTAACAATAAATAGGTTAAAGTTACGTCCCATTTAATAATAAGGTTTTGGAGTGCTCCCTTAATACAAATTTTTTCAATAAAGTATATAATTATTTGGGTGAAAATTTAAAAAAAGTTTAGCACTCAATGATTGAATGCCTAATAAAGGGTTTATCAGGATGATTGTGATAAATTTTAAATTTCAAAATGAAAAATATTCTAAATTATATCAGATTTAAAATATGTGCTAGGTTTTCTTGGCTAGTTAGAATGAAAAGGGAAGAGAGTGTATGAGAAAAAAATGTTTTCTTGTATTTGACATTATGAAAAAACTGAAATAGTTTATTCATCTAACCATAAGGATTTTAAGTGAGATTTAAGGAACAAATAGATTGCACAACAAAACTTGTAGAGCAAATTGCCAAAATGGACAATTGAACTTGTTTCCAATCCGCTTTTGATAATCAAACTATTAAATTGATCAGAAAAATCACTACACTTTTTAAACGATATTTTTGGCAATTTGCTCAAACTTGTTAAACCACGGAGGTAATTTGCCCTTCATTTTAGTCATGTAGAAGGCACATATTCATTGGAGGGTATAAGATCAATCCCATACCAAATTGTAAGCCAAGGGCAAGTCACTAAAGCCAAATAAACAACTATATTTATCCAACCCCTACATTAATGAATTTCAAACCAAAATGATTTTGTCACAAAAAATGTACATGTATATCTTGTGGTAAACAAGATAATTTTGCTACTATATTCTATTGGATGAATTTTTGCAAATGAATATAAGCGGCTTAAATTGCACTAAAATGAAAGTGATTCATTAACTTATTTAATATATTTCTCACTAAAATAAGAATGACTTAATCCATTCTAATAATTTCATGTATTTTATCAAAATCAATGTTACTCTTTATATGCAATTATGAATGTCGTTTTGCTAGCTATAATATGTTAAGAAAATCTTATTTAATTTAGCCATCAGATGTTAATTATCTTAAATTGGAAAAAATATTAAAAAATAATTAGGTGATTGACACAATAAATGAGATCCTACAGATATAGTGTGCGATAAAAACTTAATTGTTGTCGCTATTGTTGATGCAATAAGTGAGACAATGTGAGAAACATGTATAATTCTCGGATATTTAATCATAATTAATCAACCCCTCTAAATATAATTTTTCTCCTCCCTTCTCCTTCCACCGGTGTTCATTTTGATATATCGAAACATAAAACAAATTAACAAGACAATAGTGTGAGTCAAATAATAATAACTAACGTTTTATTCCACCATAAAAAGTCAGATCATATAAATAATATTTTATCATCATAATCGATCTAAATTTCCACCGAAAGCATATTTGTCAAATAAAAAAAAAATAGAGCATTCATGGAATATTATTGATGGGAACAATTTGGTCCAAATCTAAAATAAAGAAGTAAATCGAATTATCACTAAAAAACAGTCAAGTGCTAATATTATTCACTCAAATTTGATAAAAGCACTTATTACTTTATATCCCACTCTCCTTCATTCTGAATACCAATTTCAGGACGAATTGTATCTTCTATGTAGAAACCATCAGCCTTTATGTACCAATAGCACTGGTTTCGAGTAAACCATGACCAATGCTTATCGCAATAAGCTTGAGCAATGTAAGAGTTAAAAGCAAACAATACTCCATGTTTTGCACCCCACCATAAATCACAGGAGAAAAAAGTAGTTTGAAGAATATTCATGCTAAATTTCCAATTGAATTGATGGTTGACACGAAGGACATGTTGTCCAAGATCGTCATCTCCTGACTTACAATGAATCACCAAGGGATTCTTGTTGTCAGGCAATTTGTTGATGATGTGAACATTATATGGCAAACCCCATGCATACTCAGGAAGACAAATTGATATTAAGATTAAATTGTAAGAAATTTTCACCATGACATGGCTGCTGCTCATCTTGATGTTTCAAATTTTGTTTGCTTGCTCTAAACTGCTAGTTCAGGCTTTATTTTAGGAGTAACTTGTGGAGGTACATTTAATGGTATTAATTAATTGAATTTGAAAATTTAATAGCAAGGTAACGTATCTAAGATTAGGCAGAAATTATGGATGTGAAATAGACATGAGCACGCTTTATCTTACACGAGAATACTTGCACCTCGTTTGATAAAAGTGAAAATTAATAAGTTTTTTGAATTGATTAATTATATTTGTTTGATAATTGAATTGGTTTTCACATGTAAAAATATATAGTGTAGGAAATTTTATACCATATGTATAAATATATAGTATGTGAAAATATATGCAATATGTATAAATATGTATAGTGTGTAAAAATATATGTAGCATGTGAAAATATGTGTAGTGTGTGAAAAAATATATAGTATTTATAAATATATATATATATAGTATATGAAAATGTATGTACGTAGTATATGCAAAAATATGTAGAGTGCGAAAATGTGTTTAGTATGTGTGAATACATGAAATATGTGAAAATGTGCATAGTATTTCTAAAAATACGTGTAATATATGAAAATGTGTATAATAGGTATAAGTATGTATATTGTGTGAAAATATGTTCAATATGTGTAAAAAAAATAAATTAAACCTTACTAATTATATCATATTAAAAATATTTTAAAATTTTGTAGTTGATCATTCTCTCAAATTAAACAAATTAACTCAGATGTTATCGTTTAAAATTCTATCATCTATATTGATGTTTTCACATTCCCTTAATGTATTAAGATTTTCTATATGTGTTTATCAAGCAAACTTAACTGTTTCCCAGCTAATCAATAATTTTCATATTTGAATTGGTTTATCAAATAGCCTTAAGAATATTTCTTTTTTTTTTTATGTCTCAGGTTCCTAATTCTACAACTCTATGTCTTCCCGCCACTTCACTGTTGTTGAGTCAGAATAATCCTGCGCCTCAAGCCAACCGTCCCCTAGTCAACTGAACTGAGGATGTAAAGCGCGGGATGTGCACGCAATGGGTTCAAACTTACGGTAGTAGCCTAAGTTGGGTACCAGGGTCAGTCTCCAATCATTGGTCACCAAGTCACACTCCTCGACCCAAGGTGTTGACGATGCTCCTCCGACGAATTCCGACCCCACACGGCCTCACTCCTGCTCACAACCACCATCATTGTTCTCTATTACGTATATGTCCTGGGGGAACTTGGAGCATCTCGCCATAAGAATATTTCTATTTGAGCGACTTCTAGAGGACCCCTCTAGGCTTACATGTTTCTTAGTTTTTTTTTTTTTTTTTTTTATAGAACAGACCTAATTATATATAACGCAAAAGACGGAGCTGGGCATACCCATGCAATCCGGTACAAAGTACATGAAGTAAAGGAGTGGAACTCCAATTACAGGAAGTGCTGCACCTATCCCCAATAGAAAATAGAAAAGCATTATTTTCGTCAAGGACCAAAATAATACCTGTCTATCTTCCTCGCTAACAATCTGGAAGGCAACAAGAATAAATGTTGAGTACTTCCTCTATTTACAAAAGCAACATAGATCAACAAATGAATTCGCTATATGACTAAGGACTAGCCTTCCTAATACTTGTATGCCCAGGAGCAATTATATTTACACAGTAGAATTCACAACAAAAGTGGCCCCATACACTGTCCTAATGTAGGTAGACTACCAGGACAACCCTGGCCGTTATCTCAATAGTAAGGCCCAAAATGGTTCTTTACCATAAACTGCAACGCAATGACATTCCATCAAAACCACAAATCAGCACTAGGGCAGAATACAACAATTTCCTTAATTGCTCAGAACCCTCCAATCAAGTTCAAGGCATGAAGGCTCCACAAGTTAAGCAAATTAACCCCAAAAAACAGCCAACCATGAAACCAGATCTTTTAATATCACAAAAGAGAAAAAATGAAGTTGTCTTCCAGCAGACCTCCACAAAGCATGAATATTCTCAACAATGTGGCTCCAGGGTCTGTTCACAGAATCGGCCAAACTCCAAGGCAGCATATGGATACAACAAAAGAGGCCCGGGGAAAATCCCAACCATCCCACATTATAAGCAGGCCGGCACAACAACTTCAAATCAACCACCAATGAAGTGCTCAGTACAGCATTGTGATAAAAGAAAGCAAAACAGAAAAAACATTTCATTTCCACCCCATTGAGCATCATCAATACCGTACCAATGCAAAACAGCATTCATACGAATGATCAAATCAGTAGAGTGATAAACAGAGGCTACCAGATCAGCATTTCCATTTCCAAACAAATGTGCATCAACAGAAGCTTAAATACAGTAGTCTCACCTTAGGTTCAACCTTTTCCTTTCTGAATAGGATACGAAGGGGTTGCGGTTCCTCAGTTTTCTTCCCGAATAGGCACTTGCTTTAGGACTCAGTAAAGCCTCGATATTCTTTGACTGTTTGGGCGGCTTAGATCTTCTGTCCATCTTGTCAAGGAACTCATCTAGCTTATCTTGAGCCACCTCCTCGAAACTATTCTCCGTCCAGCAATCCTCTCTATCGTCCTCCACTTCGGTATCAAAATTTAAGGCTTTGAGAAGAGCCAAGCCCGACGTGGAGCTTACATTCTGAATGCTCGAAAATTTTCCTTCATCCCAAACCAAAGTTTCCATGGCTTGTAGGATTGCCAAATCCGAATTGTGGCTGTCCTTATGCAAGCCCGAAGATTCCCCTTCTTCCCAGTGGCTTGGCTCATTAGTAGCCTCCATATCAAGGGTGCTGTTAACCTCCAGTTCAGGGGTGTTGAAGGCCTCAAGAGGATATTCAATTGGCTTTTCTTCTAGAGCATACTCCTCAATATGTAGATCAAGACCCTCGGATTCCCTTCCTTTGCCATTAATGAGATCCAAGAATTGTCCCAAGTTGGCCAAAAATTGGTCAAGGTCCTTTCCTTCATAATTCAATGTTGGTTTTGCCGTAGCTTCCACAGCTTGATCGGCACCATCTACCTTTGCTGAACTAACGACACTTCCTACAATCTGTGGGGAAACCTCACTTTGAGCCTCAGCACCTACACCTACATGTTTCTTAGTTTTACTGAACCAGAAAGGCTAATTATGAAGAGTGTTAAAAAGAGAAGACCATTCCAATTTCTTTTTCTAATTAAGATAGAAGTCAAATAAACTCCATTAATATATTAATACATACATTATATATACAACATGAGCTTACTTTTGGATTTTGTTTACTTTGTTCTGTTTCTTCTTGTTTTCTTTTAAAAAACTGCAAACTTAAAATCTGTGTAAATTCATGTATCTTTTTGTGTCAAGAAAATTACTATTTTACTTAAAATTATTTGTATAACGTGTGCTGCGTTTATTACTATTAATCTAAAAAATATTTGGTTAGAGAGAATTGGCTTTACTATATCCTTTTAATTTTTAGCAATTGGTAATCGGATTTCTATTTTATTTGTTGATATAGAGCCACATGAAGACAAAATTTTTGAAACAATCCATATATACATTGACATCACAGGACAAGTTTTTTTTTTTCAAAAAAAAAAACATAAAGTTGGACAGTTAGAATTAGGATATGAGTTGTCTTCAATCAGTTTAAATGCACATGATTACCAATTTTCAAATTCCATTTCGTATATGTAATTCTAGTAGCGGTACGATTTTTTTTTTCAGGACTTATTATTTTGGTAGAAATTTTGTTTTTTCAAAACTGATTTTTTGTTTTTTCAAAATTGGTTTTTTCAGTTAGTGTAGTTGGTGCTTGAGCAGTTCCACCTTGTTGGTTGAATTTTCTTATATGTTCTTCTTCTAATTGATAAAGTTATTGCTTTGGAATTATTAAAAAAAAGTTAGTCCATATATAATATTCTTTGAGTAGACTTATCATTCCAATATTTCTTCTTCTAAAAAACTCATATGAAACCGACTCATATGAAACCGATGATTGATATATGAAACGGATAATTAATAACGGTTAAAATTGTGATTCTAATTTTGTGTCTCACTTTTATTATATGTTGAAATCACGATTACTTGGTTATTGTATATATGAATGTGGTTCACAACAGGCCATCTATTCGCCTTCTTTTTTAACACACTCTCATATGTATCCCTCAAGAATCAGCCTTTCTTTTTAACATACTCTCATATGTATCTCCCAAGAATCGAAGTGAGGTCGTATTAGGATTCTTCAGTAGTGTGCAAGAATTCGACATCGAAACAGAAGTAAAGGGAATTAGAGCACTTAATAAGTTGCTAGTGATCCAAAACCAATCGGCTTAAATTTTTGGGTACAAATTATGTTCTACCTTCTTATTGAGCCTCTAGTGGTCTATCTTTATTATCTCTCACCCGCGAACATCCCTACTAGATTGAGATGCTAATTCCGTAACCATTCCGCTAAGCTCAATGGCTCCAATTGTTTGGTTTCATGCAGGGTTGTTGTACCGAATTGACTCGTAAATTTAATACAATATACCAAAAATATTCATATCCAATTTGATTCAGGTAATAGAAATTAATTTCTTAATTTAGTTTGATACAGATATTCACATCTCCGGCCCCATCATACGAATACAAAATATGTATAGTGAAAAAGGATTAATCCTCGGACCAAGTGATGTCAATGGAGCCAACATCATCAGGGTCAGAAATACCCAAGGCTTCCCACACAGCTTTTGAACCATCTACAATGTTATTAGGACATGGAGGCTGGTAATCATGATCATCATCGCATCCCATTGTTGAGTCGCACTCATCGACTACCATAGCCCTTACACTTCGCCCATTATAACTAATGGTAATGTTGTTGAAGCACCGATCCCCACCATTGTACCATCCTGTTGAAAGGGCCACAATGGGTATGCTATCGGAATGGTAGTTGTCATCGCACTCAGATGGGCCGCCACCATCTCCACCCTTCTCAAAGCTGTTTATGGTAAGAGTAGCTCTAGTTTGCGAAGAAATTGCAGGAGAACATTCATAAGTCTTGTATTTCTCCCCAGCTTTGCAGCAGTCAGAGTCATTTTCTTGATTGCATTGACCTGGAGGTGGAGTTTTACCAGTAATTGTCCCACTTGGCTTGCAAGTTTGAAATCTGCCAGCCTCAGAAAAATTGTAATTGGCTAGAACAAAAAAGAGTACTTGAAGCGATCCTTTCATGCTTAAGTTTCTCATCTTCCTCAGTTCAATTTCTTCTTCGTCTTTGCTGATAAGCAAGAAATGTTTGTGACACAGAATGCCATTGCAAGATCGAGTGTTTCCTTTATATAAAATTCTTGCAAAGAAAATGCCAAGATTTTGCTCAAAGTTTTGTAATTCCATTGGTCATTTGAATTAAGTGATTTAATCCAAAGGATATTTCAAGTGGGGTTGCATTATTTAATTACTGTTTTGAGTGTGAATGGTATTGGAAACGAAAATAGAATCAACATATGCTTGGTAATTCTCTGTCAACTTTACTTCCACGTACGGCCTAATGTTTTAAAAGAATGATAATCTAATTAATCTATCCGTGATAGTTAAGAATTATTAATGGGCAAAATTAATTATGCTTAGTGTTATCTTTACTCTATCCCTAATGTTTAATCAGCTTTTAATATTATCAATACTAGAAGAAGATAGTTTTTTTTTCACAAAGTAATAGAATGTCTGGTATATTTTCTTTTAGTAAATTCCTTAGATTTGGAAGGGTGGGATAAACCTGGGCAGTTCTCCAGCTAATGATTTTCATTGTTGTCGGCAAGATTGGCTATTTTCACCAACCTCCGCCGATGTAGCATTGTGGGTTTTTGACAGAAGTTATAATTTTACTGCTTTTATTTTCACAATGTTAATTGTTTAGAATAATGATATGGATTATATCTTTACTCATTATGGAGTGATATTATCACTCATTAAGTGATTATTTATTGTGGATAGATTAGGGAATGAATGACTATAAAATCACAGTCATGAGACTTATAATCTTAGGTAAAGAATTTCCTAATCTCTATTATTATTGAAATTCTTATTAGTAAATTAAAAGTTAAATATATTAGGTGGTTAATTATTCATACCAAAAAGTCATGTCTAGTATAAAATTCTATTATTACATATAAGTCAGCGATTATTAGCAACATTTAAAAAGTTATATACACTATGAGACTTTACTATAATTTATATTTGAAATCAACAATTAATCACGATTGAAATTATTAGTTACGGCTACATATATTAAGTAGAGTCATGGAATACTTCCACATGAAATTTGAGTAATTAAACGGCCAGGGAAACGCTTTCATATAAAAATTTTGACAAGACATTTTTTCCATGTCCACGTTGGACTCTTTTCAACTATTCACCCATCCACATGCATTATCCTCCAAAGATATTAGAAGAAAAAAGTAAGAGAATAGGATAATTTTTTATTTCGGTTAATAATTCATTCATTTAGCAAACAAAAAGGACAAAACTAGTAAAGGTTGTCAGGTTCTGATATTCATTCAAGAATCAGGCCGTGTCAGGAAAGTTGGAAGGGAATCATCATTCTAGACGAAATTCAGATTGCTGCTTTAATTTGCTAAAAGCAAAAAGTTAAAAGTTAGAACCTTGTCTGTAGCTTTTGTAGTGAATGAAATATAAAACCCGCGAGAATTCTCATTTGGACAACATCATCGCAAAAGATCAATTCCATTGAATGCTCCAATGGATGATTTGAGAACAATGTTGGCATTTTTCTAATTCAGAACTGTATAAAAATCAATCGCTTGATCCTTCAAATTGCATATCCAAGTAAGAAGTTGTGGGTTGTGAAGTAACTGAGAAGGAAAATGAAAAACTTTGGCTTGATAGCTTCTTCTCTATTCCTGATTATTCTTCTCGCAAATTACGATTTTTGTGAGGCAGCTGGCAGACTTCAAACTTGCAAGCCAAGTGGGACAATAACAGGTAAAACTCCACCTCCTGGTCAATGCAATCAAGAAAATGACTCAACTGCTGCAAGGCAGGAGAGAAGTACAAAACTTACGAGTGTTCTCCTGCAATTTCTTCACAAACTAGAGCTACTCTTACCATAAACAGCTTTGAGAAGGGTGGAGATGGTGGCGGCCCATCTGAGTGCGATGACAACTACCATTCCGATAGCATACCGATTGTGGCCCTTTCAACCGGATGGTACAATGGTGGGAGCAGGTGCTTCAACAACATCACCATCAGTTATAATGGTCGAAGTGTAAGGGCTATGGTGGTTGATGAGTGCGACTCAACAATGGGATGTGTCAACCACCATGACTACCAGCCTCCATGTCCTAATAACATTGTGGATGGTTCGAAAGCTGTGTGGGAAGCCTTGGGCATTTCTGATCCTGATGATGTTGGCTCCATTGACATCACTTGGTCCGAGGATTAATTGCTTTATGTAAAATTATCCATATTAAAGAAAATGTGAATATCTATAATGAAATTACGTCGGGTATGCTATAAAGCTATTGAACTTTTGTACTAGAATGAATCAAGGGATATCTTTTTTGGCTCAATATATGAATATATTGTGGTTTATTTTCGAGTTAAGAGAACTATGAAGCAGAATGGCCTAGTAGACCGACAAGTCCTTTTAATTAATCACATAACTAAGAATTGAACTAATCACATCGAAATCTTGTCCTATGATGTAATCGTCTCCTATAATTTCGAGCTCACGTATATGGATTTAAATACAACGAATAAGTTAACAGCCAAATTGGTTTGTTGATGATGAATTCGAGAGGGGAGAGGGGAGTGGGGAGGGGGGAAGAGGTTGCACATTAATTAAGACTCATTCAACAGCCAAATGGAAGTAATTTTTGTGATAGTACACAATTGAATATAGTATATTGAATTACATAACCTATCTCTTCTTCATATTCTGATTTAAATATCGGAGTAAACTCAAGAGATTCACCTGGGTAATTTTTCTTATTCCTTGGCTATCTTGTAGGAGAAGTTAGGTTCACTATTGCTAGGGTTCTCTCCTTTTCATTGACATGAGGGAGAAGATTGTAATGTGGTGGAAAGCACTCAAGTCCACAATGAAGCTCGAGGCATCCTAGGAAGACTTGCTATAGGGTAACCTGAGAGAGTGTCCCCCTTCACTCAAGACATATAGGATTATCCTTTGTCTCCTAAATTCAATCTCCCATGGTTACAAACCTAAGTTAGGGATACATACTCCAATGCTCATCTCTATAGGTTTGATTACTATATGAACTTCTTGAAGGCTCTGAAAACCATCTGGTGACACTTTTTCAACTACATTGGAGGGAAAAGCTCGTCTTTGGTTTAAAGGTTTGAACATAAGTATTAGCTCATTTTCCCAATTATCGGACATGTATTTCAATCGATTCTTACAGAGAAAGAAGTTTGATAAGTCCATTGGTGACCTATTAAACATAAAGTAGGGGGATAATAAAACCTTAAGAATTTATGAGGACAAGTTTAACAACAAGAGTCTTCAACTAAAGAACACATAGATGATGTGTTTGTGACTGAACTTCATCCTGGACGCTTCTATGAAGTTGGCTATTGACCTGCCGATTGATGTTCAGGAGCTGATGGAGCAAAGTGAAAAATTCGCAAAATGTGAAGAAGTAGATAAAAAAAAGAGAGAGAACGACATAAGGGCAATTAAAATCTCGTACCAAACAAGAAAGCTAAGGTTTTTTATCGACTTAATCTGTCGAGAAGAAGATCTAATTTGATGATCTAAGATCAGATCACCACTCCCTTAAATAGAAGAAAGTTGAAGACCTTAGTTATATTTGGAAATAATGGAATCTTGAAGATACCCTCAAAGATGAACACTTCAAACTACAAGCAAAATTGAGACTTGTACTGTAATTTCCATCCGCAGCACATGCATGACATTGAGGATTGTAACGACCTCAAGAGGGAGATTGATTGAGGATTCCATTAAAAGAGGTTATTTGTAGGAATTTGTAAAAACAGCCTTCCGAAAATTTCGAATGGGAAGGTCTGATAAGATAGACATTCTCCAGCTTCGACCAATCGAGGTTAAAATTACCACAATGAGGAAAGGATGCCAAGGGACAATCATTATACACCACTATTAAGGCTAGTCAGAAAGGAAATACATTCCATTATAGAAGGACTTAAAAAGGAGAGAGTAATTCCATTATAGGAGGACTTACAAAGGAGAGAGTAATTCCAGCTTAGTAGCTTGTGGGGAAAAGGTTGAAACATTTAGAGACCATAAGTTGTTCAGAGGAAGACACATGATAAGGGTTGAATTGTACTAGGACTCTTCTTGCACAAATCCTATCTGAACCCGAGTTCTTCAGTATTAGGTTATTGATGAGCTGAGAGTTCTAATCCTACTGGAACTCTACCAGGTAAGATTCTATAAAAGTAACCTTATTATCACATGGTAGGGGGTTACTTTCTCTATAATTTTAATTACGTATTAAGCTTATTGCTCAGGGTCCCAAACTGACTTAAGCATCGGAGCATACTCTCCGGTACAGCCCAGGGTATTTTCTGACGTCTGTGTTACAGGTTTGCTACTGTTCCTGCGATAATACAAGGAGCACGTGACCTCAGGGACACCTCACAACACTTGGTGATATTTGACATCATAAAATTGGCGCCATCTGTGCGATTCGATTACAAGCTTTTTCGATTATGCTTACTCGCTCACAGCGGAACACCGAAGATGTTCCTACTACTCAAGCTACTTCCAGTCGCCCTCCACGCAGAGCAACAACTGGTAATGATGGAAATATTGATGCAGATCCAGAAAATCCGCAAGGTGAGCAAGAACCACAAGGAGGTAATAATCCTCTGAGACGTGATCCCGGTCCTTCAAAGCTCGTTCTTGGAGGTAACAATAATCAGCGACGTGTCCCAAATCTCCCAGAACGTTTTGGCGGACAAAATAATCCTCCTATGGACATTCACTCTCCGGAGATGATTAAATTCCTTACCGACAATTTTGAACATATCAAGGCAATTTTAAAAGAACCTGGTCAGAGACCTTGTAAGGAACTGGAACGTGCTTCGGACATGTATGATCGACTGCAGCTCTTTTCTAACTCAGAATCTCAGGGTGATAATGACCCCAATCGCCGACGACCTTTGAACCGACCTCACCGGTCTCCAGTTTGGAATAATAGCTATGGACATCGGCATTTGAATCCTTCTCCTGAATGACCTCGACGACATCTCAATCATGATCATCATGATGATTAGGAAGATCATATTAAGAAACGCATTCGTGATGAAGTGCACAATATTTTGGGGGTCGGAGCCGGGGGAGCTTATAGAACGGTTACACCATTCGTGGAGGCTATTAGCTATTTCCCTAAACCACGAAAGTTCAAAATTCCGTCTATGGATATGTACTACGGAGATACGGACCCAAGGGATCATCTAGCACGTTTTATGTCGCTTATGAAATTTGAACAAGCCTCGGAGGAGAATATGTGTCAGGCTTTCGAAACAACCCTGGTTGCAAAAGCGCGTGGTTGGTTTGAATGCCTCAAGCCGAATTCAATTTCTTCTTATGAGCAACTCTCTCAGCTCTTCAACAAGAGGTTTTTGCAATGGAAGAAATTTGATAAGTCGTCTGCCCAGCTCTTAACTATTCGACAAGGCGAGAATGAATCAATTCGGGAATATGTCGATCGATTTTATGATGAGAACTTGCAAGTCAAGACCCGTTCTGAAGATGTGGTGGTCGGGGTCATTCAGGAGAAGGATTCAAATGCCTAAGATATGCATGAGCTGATGGACCGAACTGACAAGTTCGCCAAAAGAGAAGATGCCAATAAGACTAAGAGAGATTGACTCGAGATCCCGAAAAGAAAAAGGATATCTATAATAGCAAATCTGGGTCTACAGGTAAACGAACTCCAGTATTTGATCGATTATCCTTTGGAAAATCTCAATCTCATACATCAAATGATTATAAGGGTTACTCAACTCCTCGTAACCGAACTGAAATGTTAGCCATTATTGAAAAGAAAGGATTAGTAAAGTCTTATTCGAAAATGACTACTCCTGAAAGTAAAAGGAATAAAAATCTTTTTTGTAAGTTCCACAATCAAACGGGACATGATACTGAAGATTGCCGAAATCTAAAGAAGGAGATAGATAAACTCATCGCTAGTGGTCATCTTCAAGATTTTGTACAACAGGCATATCAGAAAGGTCGTAGAAGAGGGCGATCTTATGATAGAGGGCGACCTGACAATGATAAGAAGCCTAAGGAGAATGGGTATGTTAAACCCAATGAAGAAGAAAAGAATGTCACGGGCATAATTGATACCATTGTGGGAGTCCGATTAGTGAATCCAAATCGGCGCGTAAATCATCATCACGAAGAATCCCCGAGCAGAAGCCAGTTCATAAGCTGAAAGATCAAGGTTAGATACGTGGTGTTCTAGTGAGTTGGAACACTAGATGAAACACCGATAATAAGAACAGTAATGGACAATATTAAAATGCGGAAAGTAAAGAGATAGGATGTTGGTAACGCAGTTTGGTAATTGCCTACGTCTACGGGGCCACGTTCAGAAAAACAATCCACTAAGTTCACAAGTTACAAGACACTCGGTCTGACACAAAGTAAGACTCCCTCTTATCTTTGTCGCCTCCTCTTCCTAACTCCACACGTGAACATGATTGTGCGAGCTCTCCTCGACTTGTGTGATTCCTCCCGGAATCTGTGTTATGGCAAGATCCCCTTGCCCACGATGAAAACAAGATCCCCTTGTCAACGATGACTCCTCCCGGAATCCGTGGTTATTGCAAGATCCCCTTCCCCATGTTTGAACTCTCCTGAGCTCCAAAAAAACCTCCTCTCGAGGCTGAGTTATAACAAAAAACACAAGGATTGCATCTTCAATAATAATGCATTAAGATGCTTCAGCCAACACACTTTGATCAAAGATCTCTAACAAAGAAGTGTGTTGACAGTCTTAGAAAGACCGAAAGAATAATCAATAACTCACACCGAAAATACGTGTGGTTGGAAAGATCATATAGGCACACCAAATCTTCCCATGTTAATCTCCAAAATTATTTCCAAATAATTCGAATGGAAAGATGGAAAACTATGTGCCTTCAATGCTTATCTTTTCCAAAGATAGATCTCCAATGATAACTTCTAAAAATACTAAGATATGCCCAAAAATACCAAGATAGCATTAATCTCCAAATCAATCTTCCTTGCATAGATTGATTTAATTTGATTTATGCTTCTAATAAGATCTTTCCTTATTTTGCCAAAAAATCAATGCCAATTAAAATAAATGCCAACTCCACATGTGCATTAACAATCTCCCCCTTTTGCATTTTTTGGCAAAATCAAAACTCCCCCTGTATGCTGAATCGGAAGTTCTCTGAAATCTCCCCTGAATAGGAACTGGGTAAAGAACATCTCTGCACAAGACATCGTGCATGACACAGCAAAAGACACCAAGTTCCCTAAGAAACATCACTGCACAAGACATTGTGCATGACAAAGCAAAAGACATCAAGTTCCCAGCATACAAATGTTTGAGGGATTACAAAACAAATATCCAAAATATTCCCAAATTACTCCCCCTTTTTGCCACAAAAAGACAAAAGGGCACAAAAACAACAATAACATATAACAAATTGTCTGAATAAAGCATCATAAAAAGAATTCAGAGCAATATCAATCCGAATCCTCCGCATAATAGGGCACAAGGCCAACTGAATCTGCTAGTAATTGAACACCAGCAGTAGTTTCTGGAACTCTTTCATCTTTACCAGCATAAAACCCACCAAATTGGGCGCTGGAAGGAACATGACTGTCAGTGACATCAGGAGTAACACTAGAAGTGCCTTCACCAGAAATAGCAAAATGAGCAGAAGTTTCTTTTGCAACAACTTCAAAATCAGAGTCAACATGATCCTCAACAGTCGGATTTTTAGGCTCCATTTCAGACTCTGCAATAACAGGAGGTAGGTTTTGAAGAATATATACTGTAACATCCTAAGTGACATTAGGTGGAATACCTGAAGATCCAGCACCATCATCAGCTGCAGGTTCAAATTTATCATCAAACTGCTTCTTTCGTTCAGCAGCCTCAGCAGCAACATCTCTAGCTGTCTTTACAGCTACCAAATCATCAAGCAAAGAAAAGACCTCATTTCTTCTATTCTCAATGTCAGATTGTTGGGTAATCAAAAACTTTAATTCATCCTCCAGCACCTTAATAGTGTGCGACAGCAAGACTGAATTCCCAAGCTCTTATTTGTCAGAGTCAGAAACATCATCAGAGACATCTTCCATATCATTGACATGATCACCTTTCAAAAGCTTATAACTAATTCTGATTTCTTCCTTATCCATCTCCGGAGTTTCCCTTGCTCGAATCACAGAATGTTGTGAGCAGATAATGCCATAAATCAAACACGAAAAAGGATAGGCTATCCTTTCATTCTTGCAGCCTGCGTGCTTAAAAATTTGATCAAATAAAAACTGTCCAACATCAAATTCAATAAAATTCCCAATCTTGAACAATAAAATGGCCATGGACTTATTCACACCAGTTCCATGCGAGGTAGGGAGCCAATTCCTCATGGCAATCTTATGCAGAATTACATACTTAACAGACAACTGAGAAGCAGAAAAATATTTCCCTCTAGGCCATACACATCTAACACCTCCTGTGACATCAGTAATTATCTTGCTATAATCAGGACTGAAATCTTCCACATTAGCCCAATGACTCCCTAGGTGAGTATTTATCACATCTGGGGAAAATTCAAATAGCTTACCTCTCACATATATACATGCCCTCCATCGGGATGTTCAAAATTTTTCACAGTGGACTTCAAATTGCAATTGAATTCCTGAACAATTTTCCTCACATAGGGCTTTATTTCCTTAACTTCATTCCTAGCCCTTTGCTAACCAATTGGTCAACAAGTTTTTGACAATCTTTAAAATCACCATCATGGATATTCCTTTCACTCCAGATATTTCTCCTAGAGACTCTACTCAACAGACCAACATTGTATTCAAATTTGAAATCATTCAAATTAACAGAAAAATCTGATGACTTACTTGCAGTAGCAGAAGACTTGCCCTTTAACATCGATTTTGAGCGAGTGACTCGCTGAGATTCAGAGGCTGGATTTTCTCTCTGTTGCTTTGCCTTAGGGGACTTAACCGGATCTGAATCAGAGAGATCCTGAACATCATCATCAGAAGGAACATCTTCTCTGACATCTTCTTCTTTTTCATCCCAAGTATCATCTGAAGAATCTTCATCCACAACTCGAAATCTCTTTCTCTGAGGCTCTACAATAAACTTAGAAACATCAGGTTCTTTCGGAGGTACAACACTTGTCTTGAATGGACCATTACTTGCTTGTCCAAATCTCGTTCTCACTCCTGAAGGATCAACAGACTGAATGGGAGTGGCCATCTCAGCTTCTGAAGACAAATCAACCTCAAAACTTGAAGACTTCTCCTGTGAGTGAGAAGTACTACCACCTTCACTTGATGAAACTGGAGAAGTAGGAGTAACAACTACATGAACTTCGTCATCATCCATAGTTTCAACTACCTTTCTAGCCCGAGATGAAGACCTTGACTGAGACATTTGTGAGATTTTAGGGCACTTGACTTAATCAATTTCTCAGAACCTTTGATTATGTTCACAACAGTGAAAACGGCTGAGATGAGTTCAATACTTTGGGTAGTAGAAGCTCAGAAAACTAGAAATAAGAGCCGAAATTATTGTAGTCACAATTTGTGTAACCGAGACCAACTCAGCAAGATAAAAGAAACATCTAGGATGAATATGACTGCGACGATTGCAATAATGGCAAATAGGAATAAATATGTTACCTCTTCCTTTAGCAGCATGATAAGAACAATGAGGATTTGACCTTTTTGTGTTCTTTGCAATCTCTACAGCAACTTGCTTCCCTTTGGATTTATCCACTGGTAGTGACACTGGTTGTGACATTGAGCTTTCTCCTTTATACCCCAGTCCTGAGTGATCACTACTAGATTGACCAGTCTTAAGAATTTCATCCAGCTTGGACGAAGCTGAATTTAACATCTTGACACATTTCTTTAGATGGTTCAACTCATTGGTCAAACTCTTCACTTCCTCTTGACTTACTCTCAGTTTGGTTCCCAAATCAGTATTAGAGTGTTGAAGATTGTTCCTTTCTTTCTGTAGATCTACAATCTGCATATGAAGTTGCTGATTTACTTTAAAAAGTTCAGTCCACTTATCATGAAGATTCTTGTATTCAACTAGAATATCTTCTTCTGTGACAAAATCTTCACATTCATCTCCATATGTTGACATATTTCCAATGACACCCTGTGTAACATCCGTTTTCTTATCATAATCAGATTGTCCAGTCTTAGAGGCAAGAGCCACATGATTGTTCTGAAAATCCTCTTCTTTATCTGAATCGTCTTCACTCCAGGTTGTGTTTAGAGAATTCCTCTTCTTTCTCAATGTATTGGCACAATCAGCCTGAACATGCCTATAACCGTCACATTCTCTGCACTTAATTCCTCTATTTTTGAATGACTGATCAGATGTGTGATTTTCTTCCCTGTACTTTTTATTGCTTGCCAACTCATTCTTTGTGTTGCTGACACTGCCTTTGACACCCTGATTGTTTCTGCCAAATCTTTTCATTACTTTGCTGAATTCTTAGATATTAATGCCAAAGAGTCCTCAAGATCATCTTCATCAGGATTATCTGATTTCTGCATTTCTGCTTTTAAGGCAATCTCTTTGACTTTCTTTGCTTCCAAGTCTACTCCAAGATTCATCTCGAATGTTCTAAGAGATCCCATCAGTTCTTCTAGCTTCATTTGTGAGATATCTTTTGCTTCTTCAATAGCCGTAACTTTATAGGCAAACCGTTGTGGCAGAGATCGTAGAGTTTTTCTAACAAGCTTTTCTTCAGGAAAACTTTCACCAAGTGCAAACGCCTCATTAGCAATGTCACAAAGTTTTGCATTAAATTCAGCAATATTCTCATCTTCATGCATCCTTAAATTTTCAAACCGTGTAGTAAGAATTTGCATCTTTGATAATAGTTTGGAGAATTTCCCATGCCTTCTTGGCTGTCACACATGTAGAAATAAGCCTGAACTAAGTAGGATCAACACCATTAAATATCGCATTAAGGGCCTTTAAATTACTTTTTGCCAATGCATCTTCAGTTGCAGACCAGCTTTCTTCTAGCTTGGGAGATTTGACACCAGTTAAGTAGTCATTGGAGGGTCCCATCCAGTTAGGATTGATTTCCAAGCCTTCTCATCAAAGACTTTAACGAATGCTCTCATTCTGGCCTTCCAATAAGCATAATTGCTGCCGTCCAATAATGGTGGACGCATTGTTGAACCTCCTTCCTTCATAGAGTCCATCGCACAAAAACCAAGATCTAGTCCTGCGGATCCCGCCTAAGAAAAACAAAGACGACCCGCTCTGATACCAATTGAAAGTTCAAGGTTAGATACGTGGTGTTCTAGTGTGTTAGAACACTAGGTGTGGCACCGATAACAAAAGCAACAATGGACAGTATTAAAAATGCGGAAAGTAGAGAGACAGGAGGTTGGTAACGGAGTTCGGCAATCTGCCTACGTCTGAGGGGCCAAGCCCAGAAAACAATCCACTAAGTTCACAAGTTACAAGACACTCGATCTGACACAAAGTAAGACTCCCTCTTATCTTTGACGCCGCCTCTTTCTAACTCCACAGTGAACGTGATTGTGCGAGCTCCTCTTGACTTGTGTTGATTCCTCCCGGAATCTGTGGTTAATGCAAGATCCCCTTGCCCACAATGAAGACAAGATCCCCTTGTCAATGGCGACTCCTCTCGGAATCCGTGGTTAACGCAAGATCCCCTTGCCCATGTTTGAACTCCTCTCGAGCTCCTTAACAACCTCCTCCCGAGGCAGAATTATATCAAAGAAAACAAGGATTGTGATGAGTATGAGCCCGTGTCCATGTCCGTGGTGATAAAGTCAAATTGTCATCCTGAAAGTTTCTGTCACGTTTTGGTATTCTTGCCATAACGCTTTCTATATAACTCGGAATTGCATGATTCAAGAAGCCCTGGAACGATAAGAGATAGAGCTACAACTTTCGTGTTTTAAGTGTTTCAAGATTTTGACGTTATCACCGTTGAAAATACCTTGCAAAGTTGATGACGGAATTCTGGCTTAATTTTCATCTCGAATTTCATGGACTACATTGAAGACCAAGATGGCGTGCTTGGGCTTTGTCATTAATGGATCACGCCATTGTTTAATCTTTAGGATTTATTTTGTTGTTAATAATTAAGTCCATTAAACATTTAATTATGGGCTGAAGTCTTTGTGTTTTTAATTATGGGCTAAGTAAATTACTTGATCCAATTATCTTGCATGATAATGGCAAGTAATAGTTTAGGAAACAAAGGAAGCCAAATTGTGTTTGGCCACCTTTAGGAAGAGAACGTGAGACACAAATCCTTTTTGGAAAAGGATTAGCTTATGTGTGTCACAAATCCTTTTTGGAAAAGGATTAGTATGTTAGTTAGTATAGGAGTCAAGTTAGGGTTTTATTTCCTTTTCCTTTTAGAAAAGCCGAAACTACTCCCTATAAAAAGGAGAAGCTATGTAACGTTTTTTATCATGTTGAATTAAAAGAATTTTGGCTTTGCTAAATTAAATTTGACATCATCAACGTGAGTTATTCTTGAGTAATTCATAAGACCCGCCAAACCTTAAGTGAGGAACTTTAGGTGAAGCTTACAAGTTCTAGATTTATAGAACCGGCCAAACTTGATAGGTTTAAACTTTTGATTTACATTAGTTGAACTGATTCAATTTGTGTTAACGTTGGGGTTAGGTTAATTTTAATCTTGCCTTTTCGTTCCATATCTCTTTTCCGCAAATTGTGTTCTTGTTTCTTGAATTGAGTTTTTGGTGCACAACGATTCGAACTTGTGGAAAATTCGTGTGGATTGGACTTCATCCTACTCCATTCGTATCAGATTGCATCTTCAATAATAATGAAATAAGATGCTTCATCCAACACACTTTGATCAAAGATCTCTAACAAAGAAGTGCGTTCACAGTCTTAGAAATACCGAAACAATAATCAACTCTCCATACCAAAATACGTGTGGTTGGAAAGATCATATAGGCACGCCAAATCCTTCCCATGTTTATCTCTAAATCTTCCCATGTTTATCTCCAAAATTATTTCCAAATAATTCGGATGGAAAGATGGAAAACCATGTGCCTTCAATGCTTATCTTTTCCAAAGATAGATCTCCAATGATAACCTCCATGAATACCAAGATAAGCCCAAAAATACCAAGATAGCATTAATTTCCAAATCAAGCTTTCTTGTATAGATTGATTTAATTTGATTTATGCTTCCAATAATATTTTTCCTTATCTTGCCAAAAAAATCTATGTCAATTAAATTAAATGCCAACTCCACGTGTGCATTAACATATTGTATAAATAAAGTAGGAAAAATTTGTAATAAGGGCGCACTCCAAAGCCTTATTATTAAAGAGGACGTAACTTTAACCTATTTATTATTAGGGGCATGAAAATAATTTAATTAATTTATATAATTAGTAAAAGACTTTATTATCCATGGATAAACTCAAATAACAAACAACAATTATCTAATTAATTCAGTTCTAATCATTTTCAATCACTCATCCAAACAACGTCATTCAATCAATTCAACGTCATAAAATAAAACAAAAATGAAGTACGTCTCAAATTGAAATCATATTAGTGACATAATTATTCATTCAATCTAAAACAAAAAAATGTGAAATTTGGACAAGAAAAAAGGAAAATAATTATAATTTAAATTTAGAAAATAAAATAAAATAAATGAAAGGTAAATTATGTCTCAGGTTGAAATCATATGATTGTTAGAATTCTATATTTAATCTAAAACAAACAAAATAGCAACAAACAAAAAATAAATTATAACTAATTTAGAAAAAAAGTGAATTATATCTCAAATTAAATCATATTATTACTGATGATGGACATCTCAAATCCTCTAGTTCAAGTTTATTTTCTTTAACTTTTTTTTTATTTTTTTTCACAAAGGGTAAAAGTATTAATTAGAATTGAATGCATAATATTCTTATTTATTTTTTATTCAAAGTGAATACGAAATTAATTATTTCTATCTATTATATTCAAATATTAAAATTCTTTTTTATTTTCTTATACTAGCATAACTCCTTTTATAATTTTATGACTGGTATGATTAAATCATTAGTTAATATATATTGTGTTTAAACTAATGGACAATGTATTTTAGATTTTTGAAAAAAATAAAATTAAAATTGAATCAAATATTGGAAAAGAAAACTATACAGTTTTAGAGAATGAGAAGATTGGGTGAGTTTAAAAGAAGTAGTGATTGAAAAAGATTAAAATTGAATTGATTGAATGACGTGGGTTGAATGAGTGATTGAAAATTATTAGAAGTGAATTAATTGGATAATTGTTATTGTTGTTTGAGTTTATCCATGAATAATAAAGTCTTTTACTAATTATATAAACTAATTAAATTATTTTCATGCCCGTAACAATAAATAGGTTAAAGTTACATCCCATTTAATAATAAGGTTTTGGAGCGCGACCTTAATACAAATTTTTCCAATAAAGTATATAATTATTTGGGTGAAAATTTAAAAAAAGTTTAGCACTCAATGATTGAATGCCTAATAAAGGGTTTATCAGGATGATTGTGATAAATTTTAAATTTCAAAATGAAAAATATTCTAAATTATGTCAGATTTAAAATATGTGCTAGGTTTTCTTGGCTAGTTAGAATGAAAAGGGAAGAGAGTGTATGAGAAAAAAATGTTTTCTTGTATTTGACATTATGAAAAAACTGAAATAGTTTATTCATCTAACCATAAGGATTTTAAGTGAGATTAAAGGAACAAATAGATTGCACAACAAAACTTGTAGAGCAAATTGCCAAAATGGCCAATTGAACTTGTTTCCAATCCGCCTTTTGATAATCAAACTATTAAATTGATCATAAAAATCACTACACTTTTTAAACGATATTTTTGGCAATTTGCTCAAACTTGTTAAACCACGGAGGTAATTTGCCCTTCATTTTAGTCATGTAAAAGGCACATATTCATTGGAGGGTATAAGATCAATCCCATAACAAATTGTAAGCCAAGGGCAAGTCACTAAAGCCAAATAAACAGCTATATTTATCCAACCCCTACATTAATGAATTTCAAACCAAAATGTTTTTGTCACAAAAAATGTACATGTATATCTTGTGGTAAACAAGATAATTTTGCTACTATATTCTATTGGATGAATTTTTGCAAATGAATATAAGCGGCTTAAATTGCACTAAAATGAAAGTGATTCATTAACTTATTTAATATATTTCTCACTAAAATAAGAATGACTTAATCCATTCTAATAATTTCATGTATTTTATCAAGATCAATGTTATTCTTTATATGCAATTATGAATGTCCTTTTGCTAGCTATAATATGTTAAGAAAATCTTATTTAATTTAGCCATCAGACGTTAATTTTCTTAAATTGGAAAAAATATTAAAAAATAATTAGGTGATTGACACAATAAATGAGATCCTACAGATATAGTCGCTATTGTTGATGCAATAAGTGAGACAATGTGAGAAACATGTATAATTCTCGGGTATTTAATCATAATTAATCAACCCCTCTAAATATAATTTTTCTCCTCCCTTCTCCTTCCACCAGTGTTCATTTTGATATATCGAAACATAAAACAAATTAACAAGACAATAGTGTGAGTCAAATAACAATAACTAACGTTTTATTCCACCATAAAAAGTCAGATCATATAAATAATATTTTATCATCATAATCGATCTAAATTTCCACCGAAAGCATATTTGTCAAATAAAAAAAATAGAGCATTCATGGAATATTATTGATGGGAACAATTTGGTCCAAATCTAAAATAAAGAAGTAAATCGAATTATCACTAAAAAACAGTCAAGTGCTAATATTATTCACTCAAATTTGATAAAAACACTTATTACTTTATATCCCACTCTCCTTCATTCTGAATACCAATTTCAGGACGAATTGTATCTTCTATGTAGAAACCATCAGCCTTTATGTACCAATAGCACTGGTTTCGCGTAAACCATGACCAATGCTTATCGCAATAAGCTTGAGCAATGTCAGAGTTAAAAGCAAACAATACTCCATGTTTTGCACCGCACCATAAATCACAGGAGAAAAACGTAGTTTGAAGAATATTCATGCTAAATTTCCAATTGAATTGATGGTTGACACGAAGGACATGTTGTCCAAGATCGTCATCTCCTGACTTACAATGAATCACCAAGGGATTCTTCCGGAATTTACACATTTTGGAGAATCACCAAGGGATTCTTGTTGTCAGGCAATTTGTTGATGATGTGAACATTATATGGCAAACCCCATGCATACTCAGAAGGACGAATTGATATTAAGATAAAGGTGTATGAAATTTTCACCATGACATGGCTGCTGCTCATCTTGATGTTTCAAATTTTGTTTACTTGCTCTAAACTGCTAGTTCAGGCCTTATTTTAGGAGTAACTTGTGGAGGTACATTTAATGGTATTAATTAATTGAATTTGAAAAATTAATAGCAAGGTAACGTATCTAAGATTAGGCAGAAATTATGGATGTGAAATAGACATGAGCACGCTTTATCTTACACGAGAATACTTGCACCTCGTTTGATAAAAGTGAAAATTAATAAGTTTTTTGAATTGATTAATTATATTTGTTTGATAATTGAATTCACTACAAGAAAATGGGCATTAGTGACGAAAAATATTTTGACCAGAAAAAAACCGTCAATAAAAGTACCATTTATTGACGATATCTGTAGTTGTCAATATAATCTGGTCAACATCATTACCTTTATTGACGGCATCTAAAAGGTCGTCAATACATCGTCAATAAATAATGGCGGCAATTATTCCCGCCATTTTTTTCATATTTATTGACGACCTATGGACGACAGGTAGTGACGACGTATCTTTATTGACCAGATGTTGTGACGCAAATTATATGTCGTCAATAAAAAGGTGAGATGTAGCAATCTTATGACAACATACTGTTGTCAATAGAATATTTTTGTTCATTGACGATATTTGGTTGTCAATGAATGAATGTTTTTTTGTCAAAAATGGTCTCTAATATATATCGTCAAGAACACTTAAAGTTTTTATTTTTTTTAAATAGTATTATCAAACATAAATGATATTGCAATGAACTAAAACGGTAATAAATCCCAATTTGAACGATTTCATATATTCAATATGTCATAATTATAATTAAATATATTGAATTAATGTAGTTTGCTAAAAGAATCTAACACAAATTAGATTAATATATAGACACACACACATATGTACATGTACAACTTGCATTTTTCTTGAAATAGTTGATAAATTTTCTAAAAGTTAAATTTGGTGCCTATGAAAAATCTAGTTCATGTCCCCATATCCTCTTCAAAAGAATTAGTTAAATTTCTTCATTATTTGTGTAGTTATTCTAATAAAAACCACTTATCTATTCAAAATCATATTTGCATACTACCATATATTATTTGTGCATGGATGTAGTTACTTAGAAATTTTGATCCTTATTAATACTCCAGATATCTTTAAATTACTTATAAATTTTGATATGAAATTATTAATTTATATTAACACAAATATGGATGTTGTTATGAAATTATCTGAATAAATTTTAATATGCCTCTCTTACAACATTTTAATAATATACTATTGGAAAAAGGAGAAGGAAAACATCTATAGTCTATGATTAATTGGAATATAGGTGTTATTGTTAAACTAGTTAATATAAAATTGTATGAAATGGTTTTATTATAATTTAATTATATTGCAATTATTTGTTAGATAATATATAGTAGTATAACTTAAACAAATTAGTTAATTAATAACTTCAAATTTTGTTTGGTGATAGTGCAACTAATGTTTGTACCTAATTGTTATAAAAAAAATCATTAGCTATTTTTATCTTTAAAAGGTTGTATTTATATGGTAAAAAGCTTAATTCATAATAACAAAGTTAATATAAAAATTTGTACACAATTTTGTTTCATATATAAACTATGTGCAATTATTTAGTTAAAATAAAAAGTAATAAAATTTGATATAGCTTAAATACTTGTAAAAAATAAATAATTACAAGTTGATGTTTTTGCAAAAAAAAGGTAAAAAAACTGAAAAAAATAATAAAATAAGATAAAGTGGAAAATAATTATCTTGGAAAAAATATTAAACGACATCGTACTAAGAAAATGCCGCTAAAACAAATAGAATCGCGGATTTTAAAATTTTGGGGTAATAAAATAAACGACATCGTACTACTACATTTTAAGTATTAAACGACGTCGTATTTGGTTACTGTGAGGGTATCAAAACAGGGTTTTCACACTTTGAAAATTTTTCCTCCGACATTCATCATCTTTAGAAGCCTAACCCGTCTCCCTCAATTTTGGGTGAAATCTTCTTTCCCTTTGTATAACCCTCTCTAACTTTAGCTCTACAGCACCACCGAGGCCAGAGCCGGCCAACCAAGGCTCTGCCGGCCAACCATTTATCTATATCTACACTATTAATAACTATAGCTCCCTTATTCTTCAGATTTTCAAAACTCTTCCCACTTACACATACTCATCACCACCGGTCTCTGCACTCCGCCAGGCTCGCGTTAGCTGAAAGGAGAAGCAGCCACAAACTTACCAAATCGGATCCCCACCCAATAGCTTCAGTCTAAAGCTTCAAAGCCCTAGATAATTCCGATCCGGGTAGCTCCAAAGCTGCTCCAAAGATCTTGACAAAGCTGCTCCAAATCAAGAGATCCAAACTCGCATGAACCCGCTTCAAATTAGGTCCAACCAAGAGAGATCCAAACTCGAACACAAAGATCCGCTCTAAAGCTTCAAAGATCTTGACTCTGCCTCAAAGATCTTGACAAAGCTGCTCTATTTTCCAGCTAGCTCTACCCCTAGGCCGACTTGCGATTTCCGACCTGCTGGACAAGTCAGATTTACCATCTTGTCCATTTCAACTTCCGATTCTGCAACAAGAAGATGGTGAACCTACCAACTCTGCTCAATCTCATATGCTTGGCGCTCAACGAAGACATCCACAATTCTGAATGGGCAGATGGACACCAGCAGTTTCATGCGGCTGACAGAGATGAGGTGGAATCCGGATAAGGGTGTGATGGAATCTTAACATTTCCAGTTGGGGAAAGCTCGAATAGTGGTCAAATGAAGTGTGAGACTCTATACTGAATCAGGACTGAGAAGTCCTGCAATTTCTCAAGACTTCAAAACTTCGAGGCTAAGCTTCTGAAAAGGTAAAACTTTGAAATTTTGTTGTGATGGATGTGTGCTGGAATTTTGGGCCTAAATTTTAGTCGAATGTGATGGTTAGGCTAAGTTTTGGCCTTATAATCATTTACGGGAGAATTGCTTTGGGTGGTGCTTTAACTTATGATTCTGAAATCGATTTTCATTTGCACTAATTTGGCTCTTATGTTTTTGGGCGTAATTGTTTTTGAGCCTATCGAATGATATCTTCCAGCACCTGAGAATTCTCTGATTTTAGGCATATACTTAATGTGAACTTTTCTGTTCATATGAAAGTGGAACCTATGGTGAAATGTTGATAAACAGTGAAGAGAATTCCCAACCAAAATGATAATGCTACCCTTAATCTATAAAGACCAATTTGTCTCCGGGCAGCAAGGAAAATCCAGATTTGGACTGAGAGGTAAGGTAGTTTTGAATCATGCTATCTGTAGAAATGTACATATTATTGACTTAGAAGCATGTTTCAGTGCTTATCTTTCTAGTTTGCAGTAACTCTTGGTTTGATGCTCATACTCTAGAACGCTTAAGGTAAATATTGTGGTATCTTATTCAGCTCATGACAGATTGCCTGCCTTTTAGTACATCGATGTATCTTATTCCTTTTTATGGTTTCAGAAGTTTTCTTTTTGGTGATATATTTAGTTGCATGCTATTACTCTCTGGTGGATTTTTGGGCTCTATTATTATATGAGTGAATAGGGGAGAAAGTTTTGTTTGGGATCACTTGAAACTTTGTTATTATGCTGTTAGTGTGGAGGAAAACAAAATAGAGTAGTATTTCATAGTGATATTATGAAGATTTACATTTTAACTTGTTGACTAACATAACAAAATTTAGGGTTCCATCTTTTCCTCTGTTGTTATTTGGTTCTCATTAATTTGATTGAAACTGATATCTATCACTGCTGTTTCTTTGGTGGCGAACATAAGTTATTCAAATTTAGACAATAAATTTGAGAGAATGAAGAAAAGGCTTGCATTCCATTTGTGATTTGAACTAACAAAGATACAAACCTTTATCATTAACTATGTATTCTTTGACAAATAGAATGCATTAACGAACTCTTCTTTTAATATCTGACTACTTGAATGGCCTATAACTAATTCATTTTCTCTTGTATTCCTTGAACAATCACTTTTATCACCAAATTTGCATTTTAGTTCCTGTGGAGTCAGCACAAGGCTATTGGTGTTCTTCATGATTAACTTTCTGGTTGAATACTTGTGATCTTTTTTTTCATTGTTTTAAGCAAATTACTGTCCTTTAGTAATATTGGATGGCAAGAAACTGTTTGTCTTGTTTCTAGTGTATTTAGACATTCAACCATTTGAAGGAGAGAGTTTCTGATCATAGCAGACCAAACTCGCCATTTCCATTTAATGTTAGAAGTTCGATGAGTCGAAGTTTTTTGATCATCTAACAATTCTTTCAAAGAATGATGGAGGAGAGCAAATGTGGAGAGCAAGAAACCAGTCAATATGCTCAAAGGTCACAGAGCAGAACTAGATATCATTCAAAAAGCTACGGAAGAATTGAGGGAATTTAAAGTCTTTTCATAGTTGTGCCCGCAGAGCTCATGAGATTGAACCACAGACGTTGTCAAAACCTCCACTGTATGTACTTGCTATGGTAATTTTTTTTTCTCTTCTTGGAGTTCAACTTTCATGTTTGTTAGACACTAAATGTGCATTTTTTACATAAACTACCTAAACTACTGATTCTTTACTGTTTTATACAATGATAATGATAATAGCTATGTTTTTTTAATTATTTTTTTGTTTTTTTATTCCATTCTGGAATAACAATATGAAGTTCCTTTGGCCTATTGCTGGTTATATGTGTGTTCCTCAAATATGTGAATCACTTAGCATATTTTTGAAGTACAATTTGAAGTTAGTGATTTTGGAGTTCAATATGATTTTTGAACCTTTAACGTTGATTTGGAGTTTTGACAGCATGTTAAAGACTAGTGATTTTACTGCGTCCGATTGTCCTTTGCTAACTCTCTCATCTATGTGGTTCAAAAAATTAGAGTTTACCTATCAAGAATCATAACAACCATCTGGCAAGTAATGTTTTCTTATTTTAATTTTTTTTAATTTTCTGGTGTTCTTTTTGTTAAGTCGATAGATGGTGAAGTAATTGTCACTTTACTTTTGCGTGATGCCACAGGTTGCAAACAAGATACCAAAATTGCGTGGTTCAGTCTTCAAGGGTGCAGAGAGAAGTATTGAGGGGCAAACAACGATAACTATCCTTAATGGTGGATATTTAATATTGGGTTAGGTTGTATTCATTTATATGCCACTTAGTACTTGGCATTAGTTTTGGATATAATTTGTGAATGCTTTTCGATTTTCTTTTTTGTGGATATTATTAGTGAATGTATTTTTTTGGATTTGGTTTCATTTGTTGGGTTAAATGGAATAGAACACAATAGCTGTATTGATGAATATTTATTACATAGCGGCAATTGCAACCCAAAGCATTCCACTGCTATTCGTTAATAAATTCATTTTGATAGTGACAACAATCCTCGTCAATGTCTATCGTCAATAAAACTAATTTTGCATTTTGTTTTCTATTGACAACATTTGTCGTCAATATTGCTTCTCCCCCTAAAGGTTGACTTTTTTATTCCTTTTGACAACCATTCGTTGTCATTAAATCTTGTCAGTAAAGTGTTTGACCATACCATTCTTGATTGACGACTTTTATGCGTTACTACTGATATCGTCAGTAAAGAACACCATTTAATGACAACAACTACTATTATTGACCGCACCGTACTGACGACATTTTATCGTCAATTTTTGTATTGACGACAACATTCGGTCAATAAAAGGGAGTGTTTATTGACGGCGTAAAAAAATGTCGTCAAAAGGCCCTTTACTGATGATGCTTTAATGTCGACCATTTGACGACATTTTCTCGTCACTAATCCATTTGTACTGACGACATTTGCGCCTTTATTGACGCAATGGCTTAGTCAGTAATGCCCACATTTCTTGTAGTGATTGATTTTCACATGTAAAAATATATAGTGTAGGAAATTTTATACCATATGTATAAATATATAGTATGTGAAAATATATGTAATATGTATAAATATGTATAGTGTGTAAAAATATATGTAGCATGTGAAAATATGTGTAGTGTGTGAAAAAATATATAGTATTTATAAATATATATATATATAGTATATGAAAATGTATGTACTTAGTATATGCAAAAATATGTAGAGTGCGAAAATGTGTTTAGTATGTGTGAATACATGAAATATGTGAAAATGTGCATAGTATTTCTAAAAATACGTGTAATATGTGAAAATGTGTATAATAGGTATAAGTATGTATATTGTGTGAAAATATATTCAATATGTGTAAAAAAAAAAAAATTAAACCTTACTAATTATATCATATTAAAAATATTTTAAAATTTTGTAGTTGATCATTCTCTCAAATTAAACAAATTAACTCAGATGTTATCGTTTAAAATTTTATCATCTTTATTGATGTTTTCACATTCCCTTAATGTATTAAGATTTGCTATATGTGTTTATCAGGCAAACTTAATTGTTTCCCAGCTAATCAATAATTTTCATATTTGAATTGGTTTATCAAATAGCCTTAAGAATATTTCCTTTTTTTTAATGTCTTAGGTTCCTAACTCTATAACTCTATGTCTTCCCGCCACTTCACTGTTGTTGAGTCAGAATAATCCTGCGCCTCAAGTCAACCGTCCCCTAGTCAACTGAGGATGTAAAGCACGGGATGTGCACGCAATAGGTACAAACTTACGGTAGTAGCCTAAGCTGGGTACCAGGGTCAGTCTCCAATCATTGGTCACCAAGTCACACAATCCCCGGCCCAAGGTGTTGACGATGCTCCTCTGACTAATTTCGACCCCACACGGCCTCACTCCTGCGCGCAACCACCATCATTGTTCTCTATTGCGTATGTGCTCTGGGGGAACTTGGAGCATCTCGCCATAAGAATATTTCTATTTGAGCGACTTCTAGAGGACCCCTCTAGGCTTACATGTTTCTTAGTTGTACTGAACCAGAAAGGCTAATTATGAAGAGTGTTAAAAAGAGAAAACCATTCCAATTTCTTTTACTAATTAAGATATAAGTCAAATAAACTCCATTAATATATTAATAGATACATTATATATACAACATGAGCTTACTTTTGGATTTTGTTTACTTTGTTCTGTTTCTTCTTGTTTTCTTTTAAAAAACTGCAAACTTAAAATCTGTGTAAATTCATGTATCTTTTTGTGTCAAGAAAATTACTATTTTACTTAAAATTATTTATATAACGTGTGCTTCGTTTATTACTATTAATCTAAAAAATATTTGGTTAGAGAGAATTGGCTTTACTCTATCCTTTTAATTTTTAGCAATTGGTAATCGGATTTCTATTTTATTTGTTGATATACAGCCACATGAAGACAAAATTTTTGAAACAATCCATATATACATTGACATCATAGGAAAAGTTTTTTTTTTTCAAAAAAAAAAACATAAAGTTGGACAGTTAGAATTAGGATATGAGTTGTCTTCAATCAGTTTAAATGCACATGATTACCAATTTTCAAATTCCATTTCGTATATGTAATTCTAGTAGCGGTACGATTTTTTTTTTCAGGACTTATTATTTTGGTAGAAATTTTGTTTTTTCAAAACTGAATTTTTGTTTTTTCAAAATTGGTATTTCAGTTAGTGTAGTTGGTGCTTGAGCAGTTCCACCTTGTTGGTTGAATTTTCTTATATGTTCTTCTTCTAATTGATAAAGTTATTGCTTTGGAATTATTAAAAAAAAGTTAGTCCATATATAATATTCTTTGAGTAGACTTATCATTCCAATATTTCTTCTTCTAAAAAACTCATATGAAACCGGTGATCGATATATGAAACAGATAATTAATAACGGTTAAAATCGTGATTCTAATTTTGTGTCTCACTTTTATTATATGTTGAAATCACGATTAATTGGTTATTGTATATATGAATGTGGTTCACAACAGGCCATCTATTCGCCTTCTTTTTTAAAACACTCTCACATGTATCCCTCAAGAATCAGCCTTTCTTTTTAACATACTCTCACATGTATTTCCTAAGATTCGAAGTGAGGTCGTATTAGGATTCTTCAGTAGTGTGCAAGAATTCCACATCGAAAAAGAAGTAAAGGGAATTAGAGCACTTAATAAGTTGCTAGTGATCCAAAACAAATCGGCTTAAATTTTTGGGTACAAATTATGTTCTACCTTCTTATTGAGCCTCTAGTGGTCTATCGGTATTATCTCTCACCCGCGAACATCCCTACAAGGTTGGGATGCTAATTCCGTAACCATTCCGCTAAGCTCAATGGCTCCAATTGTTTGGTTTCATGCAGGCACTACTACAAAATGGCGAATTTAAACCGCCCCTTTTAGAGCGGTTAAACATAATCCGGTGTAATTTATAAAAATGCGGTGGCATTATCGTAATATTAAACAAGAATTTAGTGAACAGGAGCACTTTTTACACCGGTTATAAAAGTGCACTTTTTACACATCTTTTTCAGACTTTCTAGTACGGTTGCACTTGAACCGTGTTAGAAAAGTGAAAAATTTCAGTTTTCTAACACGGTTAAGAGTTTAACCGTTCTAGAAAACTGAAATTCTAAATTATTTAGTACAGTTAGCATGTAACCGTGTTAAAAAACTGGAATAGTGCACTTTTTACACATCTTTTTCAGACTTTCTAGTACGGTTGCACTTGAACCGTGTTAGAAAAGTGAAAAATTTCAGTTTTCTAACACGGTTAAGAGTTTAACCGTTCTAGAAAACTGAAATTCTAAATTATTTAGTACGGATAGCGTGTAACCGTGTTAAAAAACTGGAATTTTTTTCCCTTTCTAAATTATTTCTTCCCTTCAACTTCTGTCCTTTCTCTTATAAACATCCCAATGTTTCCTTCTCATCTGGGTTTAGAAATTCTCTTTAAACTTTATTTCATGCTTGTGGGTCTTTCAAAGCTCTGAAATTTTGGTGTAAAGAAACAAGTAATGTGCTTGTACCTTCTTGTTCTCTTCATTTCTCATATTTTTTGTTTTTGTTTTTCGAAAATAATGTAGAACCAGAAAGTGGAAAAGCTCCAACAGGAAGAAAAACAAAGTGGAAAATGAAAGCTATCAAAGAAGAAATATTGCCTTGTTCATCTACTTATGCTATTCCTAAGGTTAGTACTAACACTGATTTGTTTGCATACTTTTTCATTGTTTTTTGTTCAGTTTTAAACATTTTTGTTCTGGGATTTGCAGTTAAGGCATGAGGTGAGCTTGTGCAGAGTTTATGTTATATCGGGCAGTTTTCAAGAATTTGATCGAAGGCCAGTAGTAGGGGTGGTAGAGACTTCGAGGGAGAAAATGACTCTTGAATTTTCCCACCTCCAAGATGAATTTTCCCAGAGTTTATGTTAAATTTTGCACTTACCTTTCTCCAAATGAATTTTCCCACCTCCAATATAATTTCAAATACTGTATGACAATGTATATGAGACTTGAGACTATTCGGTTGTGATCGCCAAGGTTTGAAATCGGGATTTCATGTATGATTGTGGATGGCTCACTACTACAAAATGAAGCTGTTGCAACACTTTCATGGTAACCTTTTCAAAATATTACAATTGATAAAAGTTTTTAAAAAAGTTGCAACACTTTAGGATAAGTGTTGCATATATAATTTAGTGCAACACTTCTAAACAAAAATGTAACACTTCGTTACAAATGTTGCATTTACTGACGGGAGAGAGAAACAAAAAGGCAAAAACAAATTTTTTTTTTCAATTTTTCACTTCCCCTTCTCTCTCTCTTCTCTCTTCAACTCATCTCGCTTCTCTCTTCATCAGACGAGCTAGATCTTCACCTCACCCACTTCGTACACCTCACTCAAATCACCAAACTCTTGTTGCAATCCTCACACCATGACTCATGTAAACACTAAGGGAGCATCTCCATTGATTAAATTCAAGATTTTGACACTCAAATCAACCAAGATATAAATTTTCTTCACAAGAACCATAAGGTATGAATTTCTAATTATTGCTTAAATTTGTGTTGAAATATTGTTGTTATAATATGGGAAAACATTATTGAGCATATATGATGTGATTACATGGACCAATATTCAATCTTTAATACTAAAATTGTGAAACCCGTGTTGCTTATATGATGATTTCTTTTCTTAAAAAATGAGCTCTTTTCTGCAAATTATTAATCCAATCATGATGGATGGTTCTCAGTGTGTAGAGATATGTTTGCTTTAGTCCTGATTAACTACCTCAATACAGTCATGAAATGGCCATGATAAGGATTGCTTAATAATTTTCAGAAATGAAATTGCTAAGCATAAGAGGGTGGAATGACTGTGTCGTTAATGATGCTTGTCCACTTTACGCATATTCATCGATGAATTGTTCTAGACTAAAATTGAAATTAGATCCTAATTAGCCAGAGACATAGCCTTAATGTCTATATGTGCCCATCCACCACTGTTGTCTATCCTCAACCTTCTTTCTTATCTGACGATTTCAAATATTTTCAATTAATTATATCAGGTTAAGAATTTCCTTGTTGAATAAACTTTACAGTCAGTTTATATTGAGCATTTGTGTTCTCTTTTGTTTTCTTGCAAATTCAAGAACTATGAGAATGATATATATGGTCCTTGTCTGCAATTATTTAATAGTCAATATTATCTGTTGTCTTTGTTTTGTAGGCTGATGACATATTTGGTTTTCATACCAATACTCATATGCCAGTTGTTGTCGGTGCCCAAATGCGCTATGAAGTCACTGGTGATCCACTGTACAATGTAAGCTTGAATCTTTTCTTCGTTTTCAGTTATTTATATTAAGCTTGAATCAACTATCTCGCATGTCATTGAAGGTAGCATACTCTTGGATTATCAAAAACTTTTACATTTTTCTTTGCAAATAAGTTGGCTTCTGTTATTGACATCTCTAATGCATAAATTATGCTCCCACAAAAATAGAAAAACATCAGAGCTGAGGCATGGACTTCGATTTCTCAATCAAGATGCCGGGATATTTTAGTTGTCTTAAGTGGAACAATGATTTGACTACTTTTCTCCGTCAGAGATAAACAAACTACTTTTGATGATCCTGTCATTTACGGTATAGATTCGTTTATACTACAAACATCGTATGTGTAAATAACTAGTCGTCACCAACAAAAGAATGTATGTTTATGTTTAAAACTAAAATTTTTACTATGTCAATTTCTTAGGAAATAGGATTATTCTTCATGGAAATGATCAATGCTTCTCAAGTTTATGCGACCGGAGGGACATCAGCCAATGAGCATTAGTAGAAATCTTAAACCTTCAGTGGAGTCAACAACTGAATTATTTTGTTGTCAACTTTTGGTTTCCTAGCTTGTCTCTCATATTTCATCAAGAGAGTTTTCTATTCTCTTTTTTTTCATTTATTAATGTGTGAGCAGGTCGAATCCTAAGCGATTAGGTACTACTCTAGGGACCGAGAATGAGGAGACATGTATAACTTACAACATGCCGAAGGTATGCTACAAAGTTCTTTTTCTGTTTACTTTATCTTATTTGTGTTTTCCTTCAGGGTGGGGAAAGGGTAATGGCCAGGTAGTTCATCCTTCTTCATTTAATGTTTTCATCGCATCATTAAAAGAAAACAACAGCAGCAATTACTAAGCCTTTTTCCCACTAAATGGGGTCGACTATATGAATCGCATTTTTCTACCATACTCGATATTGGCACAGTTAGATTATTAAAAGAATGAACATGCAAAGTGGTCAACAGTTTAGAATAGAATACAACTGGTGTACTTTGGCTTTTGTTATGATGTAGAATACTTATTATGGCCAATTTTGCTGCCTTTTGTAATTCTATTACAGGTCGCCCGCAATGTCTTTAGATGGACCAAAGAATTGAAGTATGCAGATTACTATGAGAGAGCCTTGCCGAATGGAATTCTAAGCGTCCAAAGAGGAAAGGAACCTGGAGTTATGATCTATATGCTTCCTCTAAAACTGGGTGCTTCCAAAGCTGTTAGCTACCAAAAATGGGGAACATTATTTAATACTTTCTGGTGCTGCTATGGCACATGTATACTGTTTGTTTTTATTTTCTTTTGGAAGTCTTTTTGATTAATTAGGGAACAATTTCTTTTTCTTGCTTTTTTTTTGTTTGCCAATTCCTGCATTAGGCTTGAATATACAATAGCATGAGACATGTTTTTTCTCTTCCTACTCCATGATATTAACTTAAGAATCATACTGAAGATCTTTCTTGATCAAATTGTCTTATGAAACTTATTCTGATCTAGGACTTGAGTCATTCTCAAAGTTAGGAGATTCAATATACTTTGAAGAGGAGGGAAAAGTTCCAGGGCTTTACATTATTCAGTACATATCAAACTCATTTCAATGGTTAACTGAAGGAATTCAGCTCAACCAAACAGTAACTACTGTCGTGGCATGGGACAATCGTCTTCAAGTGACATTGACAGTTACTTCAGGGGTATGCTTTTCACTAAAGCTATATATTCTTGAATAACATTAGCTTCTTTGTTGTTATTGTGAAAGTACTTTTCAAATATTCCTCCTCTAGATCTTCCTGCCTGCCTCTTATAAGTACTTATGCTTCAATCCCAGATTTCTAATGCTCTTTGTCCGAGGGCGTCGGGAACTGTAGCTGTTTACTTAATTTTCGTATCGGAATAAAATCCTTTTTATACCTTGATGTACTAAATCTTGTAGTGATGAAGTTTTAAGGGATTGATTTGATAGATCTTAACTGCTTATTTATATCTTTTGAGTTTCATTCTAAGGGACCTGACAAAGACATTTATTTACGTGTGTTGCTCATGCGGCAAGCAGCAACTGTGTAGTCCACCTTGAAGTTTAGAATACCATCTTGGACAAATACAAATGCTGCAATGGCACTACTGAATGATAAAAAATTAGACTTAGCAGCAGCTGGTGTGTTCTTTATGTGCATCTTCACTTCATTTTATATCAATTGAGATATGAACTTTCTCATTAGTATTCCTTCTTGTACTTTGCTGATGTATTTTTCTCCAACCATGATCGATCGATGAAAGTAAAAACATACCTTGTTTGATGGATAACTTCAAAATTTTTACGTTTTGGTAATCTTGTTGACAATATCCTATTATGGTTGCAGGAAACCTTCTCTCGGTTACTAAAAAGTGGAGTTCGGGAGATAAAATCAGTCTTGAGTTCCCCATGAGTCTTAGACTTGAAGCCATTTTAGGTATATTATCTTTTAGTGTTTCTTTAACACACTTTTTATCTATCACAGTTTTAACGGAATTATTCTGAATGGTGCTCCAGATGACAGGCCTGAATATGCTTCTCTCCATTCAATTCATTATGGTCCTTTCTTGCTTGCTGGTTTGACTACTGGTGAATGGGACATCAAAGCATCTCCAGATGCACCTGTTACAGACTGGATTAGTCCAATTCAAGCAGATTATAATGACCAACTGATCAAGGTTTCTCAAATGTCTGGAAAAACAAATTTTGTTCTGTTTAAGTCAAATGAATCGATACAACTGCAGGAGTTTCCTAAAGCCGAAACAAACGAAGCTGCTGATGCTACTTTTAGACTCATCTCAAGTGATCCAAACACAAATTTTTCATCATTCGGAGATGCTATCGACAAATCAATCATGCTGGAGCCATATGCTTATCCTGGAATGGTTGTGTCGTATCAAGATGCAGATAAACCACTCCATCTGCTTTCAACTTCCTCAAACAAATATAGTGGCTACAATTCTGTCTTCCATTTGGTTGCTGGGCTGGATGGGAAGAATGGAACAGTTTCTTTTGAATCAGAAAACCATAAGGGATGCTACATTAAATCTGATGGAAGCAGCATAACACTTGGTTGTAACAACTCTGGATCTTCAAATGCTGATTTCTCTCAAGCAGTAAGCTTTAATATGGATAAAGGAATGAGTGAATACCATCCCACACGTTTCTTTGCTCAAGGTGAAACTAGAAAGTTTCTCCTGGCTCCATTACTTAGTTTGAGAGATGAAACATATACTGTCTATTTCAATTTTTAGGAATGGAATCAGTGGAGTTAGATAGGAAGCCATTAGATATAAGCTGTTGTCGATCTATTTAGTTGGATGATATTTGTAAATTCCGGTAGGGGTATATAGTTTGACACTAGCTTTATCAATTAATTTTGTATTTGAAACTATGAATACTTTTATAATAAAAAATATTATTTTGAATTATCAATTTTAAATAATTGCATTTCAATGATAAAAGTGTTACTTATATACAAAAAAGTGATGCATTTTATAGGAAATAATGTTACATTATTGGGTTAAAAAATTGTAAAAAGTGTTGCATTTGATAAGATAAAGTGTTGCAATAGTTTAAAGGTAATACAAAAAAAGTGTTACATTTGGAGAAAGAAGTGTTGCACAAAGAAAAGCGTTGCATATTCTGAGAGTTGCAACACATCTAAAAAGTGTTGCCTAAAATGGAAAAAGTGTTGCTATAAATCTAAAGCGATACATTTTTATAACACACTTTGTAAAGTGTTGCTTTAGGCCTATAGCAACAATTTTAGGGCCAAAAACAACACTTTTTGGGTGTTGCTATATGCTCATTTTGTAGTACTGGCTATTCTACCGCATCTTCAAGTGAAGAAGATGATGAATAGTAACTGGGTTTGAAATTTGAAAATCTTTCTGGACAAAAACGATTCCCCAAATCTGGTAGTAAAAAAAGATACAATTTTTTTATTATAAAATCGGTGGAAAAAGTGTTATCTTTTTTACAACGGTTCAATACAAACTGTTGTAAAAAAACACTATTAAGAACGGTTTCTTAACCGTTTTAAAAAAAGTAGGACTTTCTAGATCGCCCATATCTAAAACGGTTTGGAAAATCAAAAACCCGTTTTAAATAATTAATAATAAACGTTTTAGAAAGTGATTTCTGTAGTAGTGAGGGTTGTTGTACCGAATTGACTCGTAAATTTACTACAATATACCAAAAATATTCATATCCAATTTGATTCATGTAATAGAAATTCATTTCTTAATTTAGTTTGATACAGATATTCACATCTCCGGCCCCATCATACGAATACAAAATATGTATAGTGAAAAAGGATTAATCCTCGGACCAAGTGATGTCAATGGAGCCAACATCATCAGGGTCAGAAATACCCAAGGCTTCCCACACAGCTTTTGAACCATCTACAATGTTATTAGGACATGGAGGCTGGTAATCATGATCATCATCGCATCCCATTGTTGAGTCGCACTCATCGACTACCATAGCCCTTACACTTCGCCCATTATAACTAATGGTAATGTTGTTGAAGCACCGATCCCCACCATTGTACCATCCTGTTGAAAGGGCCACAATGGGTATGCTATCGGAATGGTAGTTGTCATCGCACTCAGATGGGCCGCCACCATCTCCACCCTTCTCAAAGCTGTTTATGGTAAGAGTAGCTCTAGTTTGCGAAGAAATTGCAGGAGAACATTCATAAGTCTTGTATTTCTCCCCAGCTTTGCAGCAGTCAGAGTCATTTTCTTGATTGCATTGACCTGGAGGTGGAGTTTTACCCGTAATTGTCCCACTTGGCTTGCAAGTTTGAAATCTGCCAGCCTCAGAAAAATTGTAATTGGCTAGAACAAAAAAGAGTACTAGAAGCGATCCTTTCATACTTAAGTTTCTCATCTTCCTCAGTTCAATTTCTTCTTCGTCTTTGCTGATAAGCAAGAAATGTTTGTGACACAGAATGCCATTGCAAGATCGAGTGTTTCCTTTATATAAAATTCTTGCAAAGAAAATGCCAAGATTTTGCTCAAAGTTTTGTAATTCCATTGGTCATTTGCATTAAGTGATTTAATCCAAAGGATATTTCAAGTGGGGTTGCATTATTTAATTACTGTTTTGAGTGTGAATGGTATTGGAAACAAAAATAGAATCAACATATGCTTGGTAATTCTCTGTCAACTTTACTTCCACGTACGGCCTAATGTTTTAAAAGAATGATAATCTAATTAATCTATCCGTGATAGTTATGTTTGCAAAGAATTATTAATGGGCAAAATTAATTATGCTTAGTGTTATCTTTACTCTATCCCTAATGTTTAATCAGCTTTTAATATTATCAATACTAGAAGAAGATAGTTTTTTTTTCACAAAGTAATAGAATGTCTGGTATATTTTCTTTTAGTAAATTCCTTAGATTTGGAAGGGTGGGATAAACCTGGGCAGTTCTCCAGCTCATGATTTTCATTGTTGTCGGCAAGATTGGCTATTTTCACCAACTTCCGCCAATGTAGCATTGTGGGTTTTTGACAGAAGTTATAATTTTACTGCTTTTATTTTCACAATGTTAATTGTTTAGAATAATGATATGTATTATATCTTTACTCATTATGGAGTGATATTATCACTGATTAAGTGATTATTTATTGTGGATAGATTAGGAAATGAATGACTATAAAACCACAGTCATGAGACTTATAATCTTAGGTAAAGAATTTACTAATCTCTATTATTATTATTGAAATTCTTATTAGTAAATTAAAAGTTAAATATATTAGGTGGTTAATTATTCATACCAAAAAGTCAGGTCTAGTATAAAATTCTATTATTATATATGAGTCAACTATTATTAGCAACATTTAAAAGATTATATAGACTATGAGACTTTACTATAGTTCATATTTGAAATCAACAATTAATCACGATCGAAATTTTAATTTTAATTTTTTATAGCTTCATAATTAGTTACGGTTACATATATGAAGTAGAGTGATGGAATACTTCCACATGAAATTTGAGTAATTAAACGGCCAGGGAAATGCTTTCATATAAAATTTTTGACAAGACATTTTTTCCATGTCCACGTTGGACTCCTTTCAACTATTCACCCATCCACATGCATTATCCTCCCAAGATATTATAAGAAAAAAGAAACAGAATAGGATAATTTTTTATTTCGGTTAATAATTCATTCATTTAGCAAACAAAATGGACAAAACTAGTAAAGGTTGTCAGGTTCTGATATTCATTCAAGAATCAGGCCGTGTCAGGAAAGTTGGAAAGGAATCATCATTCTAGACGAAATTCAGATTGCTGCTTTAATTTGCTAAAAGCAAAAAGTTAAAAGTTAGAACCTTGTCTGTAGCTTTTGTAGTGAATGAAATATAAAACCCGCGAGAATTCTCATTTGGACAACATCATCGCAAAAGATCAATTCCATTGAATGCTCCAATGGATGATTTGAGAACAATGTTGGCATTTTGCTAATTCAGAACTGTATAAAAATCAATCGCTTGATCCTTCAAATTGCATATCCAAGTAAGAAGTTGTGGGTTGTGAAGTAACTGAGAAGGAAAATGAAAAACTTTGGCTTGATAGCTTCTTTTCTATTCCCTTTGATTATTCTTCTCGCAAAATTACGGATATTTGTGAGGGCAGTGGCAGACTCAAACTTGCAAGCCAAGTGGGACAATAACCAGGTAAAACCTCACCTCCCTGTCAGTGCAATCAAGAAATGGACTTCAGACTGCTGCAAAGGGCAGGAGAGAAGTACAACTTACGAGTGTTCTCCTGCAATTTTCTTCACAAACTAGAGCTACTCTTACCATAAACAGGTCTTTGAGAAAGGGGTGGAGATGGTGGCGGCCCATCTGAGTGCGATGACAACCTACCATTCCGATAGCATACGAGTTGTGCCCTTTCAACCGGATGGTACAATGGTGGGAGCAGGTGCTTCACACAACACCTCACATCAGTTATAAAATGGTCGAAGTGTAAGGGCTGTGGTGGTTGATGAGTGCGACTCAACAATGGGATGTGACAACGACCATGACTACCAGCCTCCATGTCCTAATAACATTGTGGATGGTTCGAAAGCTGTGTGGGAAGCCTTGGGCATTTCTGATCCTGATGATGTTGGCTCCATTTGAACATCACTTGGTCCGAGGATTAATAGCTTTATGTAAAATTATCCATATTAAAGAAAATGTGCATATCTATAATGAAATTTACGTCGGGTATGCTATAAAGCTATTGAACTTTGTACTAGAATGAATCAAGGGATCGATGCTTTTTTGGCTCAATATATGAATATATTGTGGGTTTAATTTCGAGTTAAGAGAACTATGAAGCAGAATGGCCTAGTAGACCGACAAGTCCTTTTAATTAATCACATAACTAAGAATTGAACTACATCACAATCGAAACGCTCTGTCCTATGAATGTAATCGTCTCCCTATAATTATCGAGGCTCCACGTATATGGATTTAAATACAAACGAAAGTAAGTTATCAGCCAAATAGGTTTGTTGATGATGCAATTCGAGAGGGGAGGGGGGAGAGGTTGCCATTAATTAAGACTTCATTCAACATGCCAAATGTGAACTAATTTTTGTGATAGTACACAATTGAATATAGTATATTGAATTACATAACCTATCTCTATGCTTTATATTCTGATTTAAATATCGGGAGTAAACACTCTTCGAGATTCACCTCGGTATTTTTTCTTATTACCTTGCGTCTTATCTTGGCAGGAGAAACTTGTTTTATTAGGGTCAACATATTGCTAGGGTTGTCTTCTCTCCTTTTTCAGTTGACATAGGCGTTACGAAAGATTGTCCAAATGTGGCGGAAAGCACTCCCCGCCAGGTGGGAAGTCCAACAATTGAACCTCGAGGGCATCCTAGGAAGACTGCTATAGGGTAACCTGAGAGAGTGTCCCCCTTCACTCAAGACATATAGGATTATCCTTTGTCTCCTAATTCAATCTCCCATAGTTACAAACCTAAGTTAGGGATACATACTCCAATGCTCAAGACAAATCTGTCGAGAAGAAGATCTAATTTGATGATCTAAGATCAGATCACCACTCCCTTAAATAGAAGAAAGTTGAAGACCTTAGTTTATATTTGGAAATAATGGAATCTTGAAGATACCCTCAAAGATGAACACTCCAAACTACAAAGCAAAATTGAGACTTGTACTGTAATTTCCATCCGCAGGCACATGCATGACATTGAGGATTGGTAACGACCCTCAAGAGGGAGATTGATTGAGGATTCCATTAAAAGAGGTTATTTGTAGGAATTTGTAAAAAACAGCCTTCCGAAAATTTTCGAATGGGAAGGTCGCTGATAAGATAGACATTCTCCAGCTTCGACCAATCGAGGTTAAAATTACCACAATGAGGAAAGGATGCCAAGGGACAATCATTATACACCACTATTAAGGCTAGTCAGAAAGGAAATACATTCCATTATAGAAGGACTTAAAAAGGAGAGAGTAATTCCATTATAGGAGGACTTACAAAGGAGAGAGTAATTCCAGGCTTAGTAGCTTGTGGGGAAAAGGTTGAAAACATTTAGAGACCATAAGTTGTTCAGAGGAAGACACATGATAAGGGTTGAATTGTACTAGGACTCTCTTGCACAAATCCTATCTGAACCCCGAGTTCTTCAGTATTAGGTTATTGATGATCTGAGAGTTCTAAACTACTGGAACTCTACCATGTAAGATTCTATAAAAGTAACCTTATTAATCACGATGGTAGGGGGTTACTTTCTCTATAATTTAATTACGTATTAAGCTTATTGCTCAGGGTCCCAAACTGACTTAAGTATCGGAGCATACTCTCCGGTACAAGCCCAGGGTATTTTCTGACGTCTTTGTTAACAGGTTTGCTAACGGTTCCTGCGATAATACAGGAGCACGTGACCTCAGGGACACCTCCACAAACTTGGTGATATTTGACATCATAAAATTGGCGCCATCTGTGCGATTCGATTACAAGCTTTTTCGATGATGCTTACTCGCTCACAGCGGAACACCGAAGATGTTCCTACTACTCAAACTACTTCCAGTCGCCCTCCACACGGAGCAACAACTGGTAATGATGGGAATATTGATGCAGATCCAGAAAATCCGCAAGGTGAGCAAGAACCACAAGGAGGTAATAATCCTCTGAGACGTGATCCTGGTACTTCAAAGCTCGTTCTTGGAGGTAACAATAATCAGCGACGTGTCCCAAATCCCCAGAACGTTTTGGCGGACAAAATAATCCTCCTATGGAAATTCACTCTCCGGAGATAATTAAATTCCTTACCGACAATTTTGAACATATCAAGGCAATTGAAAAAGAACCTGGTCAGAGACCTTGTAAGGAACTGGAACGCACTTCGGACATGTATAATCGACTGCAGCTCTTTTCTAACTCAGAATCTCAGGGTGATAATGACCCCGATCGCCGACGACCTTTGAACCGACCTCACCGATCTCCAGTTTGGAATAATAGCTACGGACATCGGCATTTGAATCCTTCTCCTGAATGACCTCAACGACATCTCAATCATGATCATCATGATGATTAGGAAGATCATATTAAGAATCGCATTCTTGATGAAGTCCACAATATTTTGGGGGTCCCGGGGGAGCTTATAGAACGGTGACACCATTCGTGGAGGCTATTAGCTGTTTACCTAAACCACGAAAGTTCAAAATTCTGTCTATGGATATGTACTCCGGAGATACGGACCCAAGGGATCATCTAGAGCGTTTTATATCGCTTATGAAATTTGAACAAGCCCCGGAGGCGACTATGTGTTAGGCTTTCGAAACAACCCTGGTTGCAAAAGCGCATGGTTGGTTTGAATGCCTCAAGTCGAATTCAATTTCTTCTTATAAGCAACTCTCTCAGCTCTTCTACAAGAGGTTTTTGCAAAGGAAGAAATTTGATAAGTCGTCTGCCTAGCTCTTAACTATTCGACAAGGCGAGAATGAATCAATTCGGGAATATGTCGATCAATTTTATGATGAGAACTTTCAAGTCAAGACCCGTTCTGAAGATGTGGTGGTCGGGGTCATTCAGGAGAAGGATTCAAATGCCTAAGATATGCATGAGCTGAAAGACCGAACTGACAAGTTCGCCAAAGGAGAAGATGCCGATAAGACTAAGAGAAATATGACTCGAGATCCAGAAAAGAAAAAGGATATCTATAATAGCAAATCTGGGTCTACAGGTAAACGAACTAAGTATTTGATCGGTTATCCTTTGGAAAATCTCAATCTCATACATCAAATGATTATAAGGGTTACTCAACTCCTCGTGACCGAACTGAAATGTTAGCCATTATTGAAAAGAAAGGATTAGTAAAGTCTTATTCGAAAATGACTACTCCTGAAGGTAAAAGGAATAAAAATCTTTTTTGTAAGTTCCACAATCAAACGGGACATGATACTGAAGATTGTCAAAATCTAAAGAAGGAGATAGATAAACTCATCGCTAGTGGTCATCTTCAAGATTTTGTACAACAGGCATATCAGAAAGGTCGTCGAAGAGGACGTTCTTAAGATAGAGGGCGACCTGACAATGATAAGAAGCCTAAGAAGAATGGGTATGTTAAACCCAATGAAAAAGAAAAGAATGTCACGGGCGTAATTGATACCATTGTGGGAGGTCCGATTAGTGAATCCAAATCGGCGCGTAAATCATCATCACGAAGAATCCCCGAGCAGGAGCCAGTTCATAAGCTGAAAGATCAAGGTTAGATACGTGGTGTTCTAGTGAGTTGGAACACTAGATGAAACACCGATAATAAGAACAGTAATGGACAATATTAAAATGCGGAAAGTAAAGAGATAGGAGGTTGGTAACGCAGTTTGGTAATTGCCTACGTCTGCGGGGCCACGCCCAGAAAAACAATCCACTAAGTTCACAAGTTACAAGACACTCGGTTTGACACAAAGTAAGACTCCCTCTTATCTTTGTCGCTGCCTTTTCCTAACTCCACACGTGAACATGATTGTGCGAGCTCCCCTCGACATGTGTGATTCCTCCTGGAATCTGTGTTATGGCAAGATCCCCTTGCCCACAATGAAGACAAGATCCCCTTGTCAACGGTGACTCCTCCCGAAATTCGTGGTTATTGCAAGATCCCCTTGCCCACGTTTGAACTCTCCTGAGCTCCAAAGAAACCTCCTCTCGAGGATGAGTTATAACAAAAAACACAAGGATTGTATCTTCAATAATAATGCATTAAGATGCTTCAGCCAACACACTTTGATCAAAGATCTCTAACAAAGAAGTGTGTTCATAGTCTTAGAAAGACCGTAAGAATAATCAATAACTCACACCGAAAATACGTGTGGTTGGAAAGATCATATAGGCACACCAAATCTTCCCATGTTTATCTCCAAAATTATTTCCAAATAATTCGAATGGAAAGATGGAAAACCATTTGCCTTCAATGCTTATCTTTTCCAAAGATATCTCCAATGATAACTTCTAAGAATACTAAGATAAGCCCAAAAATACCAAGATAGCATTAATCTCCAAATCAATCTTCCTTGCATAGATTGATTTAATTTGATTTATGCTTCCAATAAGATCTTCCTTATCTTGCCAAAAAATCAATGCCAATTAAAATAAATGCCAACTCCACATGTGCATTAACAATCTCCCCCTTTTGTATTTTTTGGCAAAATCAAAACTCCCCTTGTATGCTGAATCGGAAGTTCTCTGAAATCTCCCCCTGAATAGGAACTGGGTAAAGAACATCTCTGCACAAGGCATCGTGCATGACACAGCAAAAGACACCAAGTTCCCTAAGAAACATCAATGCACAAGACATTGTGCATGACACAGCAAAAGATATCAAGTTCCTAGCATACAAATGTTTGAGGGATTACAAAACAAATATCCAAAATATTCCCAAATTACTCCCCCTTTTGCCACAAAAAGACAAAAGGGCACAAAAACAACAATAACATATAACAAATTGTCTGAATAAAGCATCATAAAAAGAATTCAGAGCAATATCAATCCGAATCCTCTGCATAATAGGGCACAAGGCCAACTGAATCTACCAGTAATTGAACACCAGCAGTAGTTTCTGGAACTCTTTCATCTTTACCAGTATAAAACCCACCAGATTGGGCGCTGGAAGGAACACGACTGTCAGTGACATCAGGAGTAACACTAGAAGTGCCTTCACCAGAAACAGCAAAATGAGCAGAAGTTTCTTTTGCAACAACTTCAAAATCAGAGTCAACATGATCCTCAACAGTCGGATTTTTAGGCTCCATTTCAGACTCTGCAATAACAGGAGGTAGGTTTTGAAGAATACATACTGTAACATCCTAAGTGACATCAGGTGAAATACCTGAAGATCCAGCACCATCATCAGCTGCAGGTTCAAATTTATCATCAAACTGCTTCTTTCGTTCAGCAGCCTCAACAGCAACATCTCTAGCTGTTTTTACAGCTACCAAATCATCAAGCAAAGAAGAGACCTCATTTCTTCTCTTCTCAATGTCAGATTGTTGGGTAATCAAAAACTTTAATTCATCATCCAGCACCTTAATAGTGTGCGACAGCAAGCCTGAATTCCCAAGCTCTTATTTGTCAGAGTCAGAAACATCAACAGAGACATCTTCCATATCATTGACATGATCACTTTTCAACAGCTTATAACTGATTCTGATTTCTTCCTTATCCATATCCGGAGTTTCCCTTGCTCGAATCACAGAATGTTATGAGCAGATAATGCCATAAATCAAACACGAAAAAGGATAGGCTATCATTTCATTCTTGCAGCCTGCGTGCTTAACAATTTGATCAAATAAAAACTGTCCAACATCAAATTCAATAAAATTCCCAATCTTGAACAATAAAATGGCAATGGACTTATTCATACCAGTTCCATGCGAGGTAGGGAGCCAATTCCTCATGGCAATCTTATGCAGAATTGCATACTTAACAGACAACTGAGAAGCAGGAAAATCTTTCCCTCTAGGCCATACACATCTAACACCTCCTGTAACATCAGTAATTATCTTGCTATAATCAGGGCTGAAATCTTCCACATTAGCCCAATGACTCCCTAGGTGAGTATTTATCATATCTGGGGAAAATTCAAATAGCTTACCTCTCACATATACATGCCCTCCATCGGGATGTTCAAAATTTTTCACAGTGGAGTTCAAATTGCAATAGAATTCTTGAACAATTCTCCTCACATAGGGCTTTATTTCCTTAACTGTCCTTCCTAGCCCTTGGCTAACCAATTGGTCCACAAGGTTTTGACAATCTTTAAAATCACCATCATGGATATTCCTTTCACTCCATATATTTCTCCTAGAGACTCTACTCCACAGACCAACATTGTATTCAGATTTGAAATCATCCAAATTAACAGAAAAATCTGTGACTTACTTGCAGTACAGAAGACTTGCCCTTTGAGATCGATTTTGAGCGAGTGACTCGCTGAGATTCAGAGACTGGATTTTCTCTCTGTCGCTTTGCCTTAGGGGACTTAACCGGATCTGAATCAGAGAGATCCTGAACATCATCATCAGAAGGAACATCTTCTCTGACATCTTCTTCTTTTTCAGCCCAAGTATCATCTGAAGAATCTTCATCCACAACTCGAAATCTCTTTCTCTGAGGCTCTACAATAAACTTAGAAACATCAGGTCCTTTCGGAGGTACAACACTTGTGTTGAATGGACCATTACTTGCTTGTCCAAATCTCGTTCTCACTCCTGAAGGATCAACAGACTGAATGGGAGTGGCCATCTCAGCTTCTGAAGACAAATCAACCTCAGAACTTGAAGACTTCTCCTGTGAGTGAGAAGTACTACCACCTTCACTTGATGAAACTGGAGAAGTAGGAGTAACAACTACATGAACTTCGTCATCATCCATAGTTTCAACTACTTTTCTATCCCGAGATGAAGACCTTGACTGAGACATCTGTGAGATTTTAGGGCACTTGACTTAATCGATTTCTCAGAACCTTTGATTATGTTCACAACAGTAAAAATGGCTGAGATAAGTTCAATACTTTGGGTAGTAGAAGCTCAGAAAACTAGAAACCTTTGGAATATCAAAAAGAGAAATAAGAGCCAAAATTATTGCAGTCACAGTTTGCGTAACCGAGACCAACTCTTCAATTCTATATATTCAGCTGAGAATCTCCAATATGCCACCTGTCACTTGAAGAGCTGAGGATCAAAATTCACAAAACAGAAACCCACAACTACACAAAAACCGCCAAACAGCATGAGGTGGGAAACCACAAAAGACAAAACAACTATTCTACCATATTTTTGTGTTTTTCATATTTTTCTATTGTTGTAAATACAATTACAATTCACAAAAAATAAAACTTACAATAATGAAGAACCTCTTCACATGACACAAAGTCCTAGGGCAGACCTTAATTTTTCAAACCTTGCTCTATCAAAAGCTTTGGTGAAAATATCAGCAATTTGTTTTTTTGTCACCATATGTTCCAAAGCAATAGTTTTATCTTTCATAAGGGATCTAATAAAATGATGTCGAATATCAATGTGCTTTGTTCGAGAATGCTGAACAGGATTCTTAGAAATATTGATAGCAATCATATTGTCATAGTAGAGTGTCATGACATCCTGTGTGACACCATAGTCTTTCAGCCTTTGCTTTATCCAAAGAAGCTGAGTACAACAACTACCAGCTGCAATATATTCTGCCTCTGCAGCAGACAGAGAAATAGAGTTTTGCTTCTTGCTGAACCATGACACCAAATTGTTTCCCAAATAGAAACATCCACCAGAAGTGCTTTTTCGATAATCTGAACTTCCAGCCTAGTCAGCGTCACAATAACCAACTAAATTGGTGTTTGTATCAAATGAATTCCAGATCCCATAGTCAGTTGTCCCGCTAATATATTTGAGAATTCGCTTGACTGACACCAAGTGTGACTCTCGAGGATTTGCTTGAAATCGAGCACATAAACCAACACTGTAGCAGATATCTGGGCGACTAGCAGTTAGATATAAAAGACTACCAATCATACTTCTGTATAGACTGGCACCAATAGAAATCCCTTTCTCATCTTTAGATATCTTCTCATGAGTTCCCATAGGTGTTCTTCTTGGACGAGCATTCTCCAATTCAAACTTCTTCAGCAAATTCTTGGCATACTTGCTTTGACAAATGAAAATACCATCATTGCGTTGCTGAATTTGAAGTCCAAGAAAGTAATTAAGCTCACACTCATCTCAAATTCCTCAGTCATTTGAGCAACAACTTCATCCACTATCGCCTGTGACACTAAGCCAAATACTATGTCATCAATATAAATTTGAGCAAGCAAAAACTGACCTTTAACACGGCAAATGAAAAGGGTTTTATCTACTCCCTCTCGCTCATATCCCTTTGTCAACAAATATTGTGTTAGCCTTTCATACCATACTCGAGGAGCTTATTTGAGCCCATATAATGCCTTCTTCAACTTGTAGACATGCTTGGGATGATGAGGATCTTCAAAGCCCTTTGGTTGAGCTACATACACTTCCTCATTAAGAAAACCATTGAGAAAAGCACTTTTCACGTCCATTTTATATAACTTGAATCGCAACACACATGCAATAGCTAACAATAGACGAATGGACTCAAGTCGAGCAACCGGTGCGAATGTCTCATCGAAGTCAATACCATCAATTTGAGTGTACCCTTGAGCAACTAACCGAGCCTTGTTGCGAGTGATATTGCCATGCTCATCACTCTTGTTCTTGTATATCCACTTTGTTCCAATGACATTCACATTAGAGGGGCACGAAACTAGATCCCACACTTGATTTCTAGTGAATTGGCCAAGTTCTTCTTGCATAGTACCGATCCAATACTCATTGAGTAAGGCTTCTTTCACATTCTTAGGCTCAATAGATGAAGTAAAGCATGCCATTTGAATCATATCTCTATAGTTCACACGTGGCTTTTCTTTTGTCTGAACACCATCATCCATATTTCCAATAACTTCATCAATAGGATGATTCTTCTGAACACGGGTGGTGGATGGTTGCCTACGAGGTGAGATGACATCTTCCACATTATCAACCTCGGTACTCTGATCAGTGACACCACTTGTGACACTGGGGGAAACACTGCCAGGAACACTAGAGCTAACTTCATGTAGTGATTCTGTAACATCGTTGTTAGAACCATCAGCAACATCCGGAGAGTTATCGACTTGAACATTCACAGATTCCATGATAGTTCGAGTTCTTTTGTTGTAGACTCGATAAGCTCGACTATTGACAGCATATCCAAGAAAAATAGATTCAGCACTCTTGCGATCAAGTGTAGCATAAGGCGTCCTTTCAGTTCCTCCACGAAGATATACACGATTTATAGTGTAGCATGCTGTGTTCATTTCTTCAGCCCAAAATTTCTGTGGAATATTCTTTTTGTGTAACATGACATGTGAAATCTCTGCTATAGTTCGATTCTTTCTTTCCACGACTCCATTTTGCTAATGAGTTTTAGGTGCAGAGAATTCATGAGCTATCCCATGTTGATTACAGAAATATGAGTTTTCAAACTCTCTTCCATGATCACTACGAATACGAATAATCTTCATCTTCACAATGGTACAACCTTTCTCTTATTGAAGATGACTGCACAATGTCTTGAAGGCATTAAATGTGTCGGATTTTTCTCGAAGAAATTCCACCCATGTATATCGAGAAAAGTCATCAACAGTTACATATGCATATCGTTTTCCTCCAATACTCTCTACGGGCATAGGACCCATTAAATCCATATGCAGCAGTTCAAGAACACGAGTTGTTCCTGGTGTCTGAGACTTGGGATGTGACACCTTTGTTTGCTTTCCAATCTGACAAGGTCCACACACCCTACCTTCATCAAACTTCAATATGGGAATCCCACGGACAGCTCTCGTAGAGATAATTTTCTGCAGCATCCTTATATTCACATGACCAATTTTTGATGCCATAGGAAAGAATCTTCCATGCTTGATCGAAGACAAGTAAATGAGGCAGAGATGAGATAACAATTATCCATCGATCTTACTCCTTTCATAATGCACATGTTGTTTTGATCAATCACCTTGCAATTTCTCTTAGTGAAGTTCACATTCAAATCTTGATCACACAAATGGCTAATGCTGAGTAAATTTGCCTTGAGATCATTTACCAAAAGAACATTATCCAACTTAGGTAACCATGACACATCTAGAGTGCCTTTTGCAATAACACGAGCCGTGACACCATTGCCAAAAGTTACTTTTCCCATACTCCAGAACACAATATTCTTCAAAAACTTTTCTTCACCAGTCATATGTCTAGAACACTCACTGTCAAAGTACCACTCATCAGTTGTGGCTGCCTTTAGTGAAGTATATATGAAGTTGCATCTCAAATTAGTCTTCATCACCCAACTTTGTTGTGGATATCTAGATTTTCTAGCAGTACCTTGTCTTAATTCAACAAGATAAATAAAACATCTAGGACGAATGTGGCCACGACTATTGCAATAATGACAAATAGGAATAAATCTGTTACCTCTTTCTTTAGGAGTATGATAAGAATAATGAGGTTTTGCCTTATTTGCGCTCTTCGTCGTTTTCACAGTAACTTGCTTTACTTTGGGAGTATCTACTGGTAGTGGCACTGATTGTGACACTGAGCTTCCTCTTTTATACCCAGTTCAGAGTGATCACCAAAGCCTTGGCTCAACGGTCACCACCTGATTCAGGCGAGTTGGAGGTCAGGAGCTCAACTCTTGCCTCCAACAAAAATCCATAAATAGGATGGGGGAATATTTGTGGAAAGATAAAGTCCTCCCGGGGCACATACGCTAGTGGAGAAAGACTTATGGTGCGTTTTTCGCAGGAGTGAGGCCGTGTGAAGCCTAAAGTAGCTGGAGGAGTATCGTCTAACAATTTGTTCGGGTACTCGTCCAACACTTTGGAGGGGTAGAGTGAAGACTTGGTGACCAAAAGTTAAAGACTAGCACTGGTACCCAACTTAGGCCGGTACTATGAGAGTAGTATCCATCTGCATGCACATTCTTCAATTTACCTCCTCAGGAGAGAGGTCGTATGGGGCCGAAAGTTGCTGGAAGAGCATCCTCTAACACTTTGGAGGGGTACTCGTCCAACACTTTGGAGAGGTAGAGTGAAGACTTGATGACCAAAGGTTGAAAACTAGCCCTGGTACCCAACTTGGGCCGATACTATGAGAGTAGTATCCATCTGCATGCACATTCCGCGATTACCTCCTCAGGTGGCTAGAGGACGATTATCTTGAGGTTCAGTATATTACAACGTAAGTTGGATCTGAGTCATCAAAAATTTTTTTTTCAGAGTTTTAAGAGTTCAAAAGAGTGAAAGTGACTAGTCAGGAAGGAGAGAGAGAAGAAAGAGAGTAATTGAGGGAGAAGTAAAATCAGAATTAAATTGATTATCCAAAAATGCCAACATATCTAGCATCATTCAACTGTTCCATAATTCACATGGGCCTAACTAACATTATGCAATGTTACGTATGCATTACAAAAATATAAAAGATTTGAAAAAACTCATAGGGTTGATGGATGCTTTAAATAAATTCCCCTCCCAAAACTGCAAATGGGGGCTTGTCATTTTTTAAGTCATTTTTTCGGTTTAAAATTTCAAATTGGATGAAGAATGCCAGAGTCATTTTGTAGACCTAAGAAAGCATTTACAACAACTTTCAAGTATTTCCATCTCAACGCCTTGTGAGTTACTATATTGATGAGGGATGAATTTTACTATAACACCTCAGAAATAGACTTCTGATACAACAAGTACTGTTTAGCTCATAGGAGTCCAACTTCTTCTCAGCTATTATTTCTATTTCACGTAAGAGTTACAATCCTATTACAACTCTTACATTATAGAAAACCTTTCTTCAATGTATGTTATTAGAGTTTCAATACAACTCTAACTCAGGTATGTATTATATAAATACCTCCCCTCCATCACTTGGGGGGGGGGATTCAATATTCGTACTCTCAATTACAAATTGAAAAATACTTAAGGCTCACTTCTGACTTAAGCTTCGGAGTTTACTCCCTGGGACCAATCCCGGGGACTTTTGCAGGCACTCGTTGTGCTCGAGACGCTCGGGACGACCTGAAGGCTTGCCGAACGACGTGAAATTTTTGAGACTCATCAATTGGCGCATACCATGGGGGCAAAAAGCAATATTCCTACTACTCGTTTGCAATCATCCAAACGTGACAAGTAGACAGGTGAAAATCCTCCTGATCCTGTTCATAAGGGGGAGAACAATCCTCCTCTGCGGGAAGAACTCGCAAACTCATCTACTAGGACTCCTTTTCAGGACGGACGAGGTTCTGGTCTTCATAATCAAGAGGGAAGTTCAATTCCCATTGTTAATTTGGATTCACCAGATGTGCTCAAGTTTCTGTTCGACAATGGACCGCGAATTCAAGCTATGATAGCAAATCATGCTACAGGTAATCCAACTGAACAAGAAGCTTGCACTACCAGACAGCAAGATCGAGAACAAGCGATTTGTGAAAATTATTTGAATCGTGAACGAGACCTTCGACAACAACTTCAGAAAGAACATGAGCTCAGATTGAAAGCTAACGAGCTCAGAATGAGAGCTGAAGAACGTGCCAACAGGTATAATAGAGATCAAAATCGGGATCAGAATCGGGATCATATTTCAGTTTCGTCTCGCCGAAGAGACTCACGATCATCGAACAAAAATGAACACGTACGCATTATCGTCAGTGTACAAAAGTAGAAAATCATGTTGATGGTAATGTGTACGCGAGGTACTAATAGCCCAGAACTCATAATTTGCAGTTTGGAGATATAGATCCTTCCGATATGCTACGCACTTTGTAACCACAACACAATGATGTTTTGGGAGTAAATTCTCCATTTGTGGATGATGTGGAAAATTACCCTCTCCCACATAAGTTTAAAATGTCGACTTTGTTATATTATAATGGAGAAGGAGATCCAGAAGAACACGTGCATCATTATGTGCAGAGTATGAGAATTTATAACTACCCAGATCAGATCTTATACAAATGTTTTGGCATAACTATGATGGGAATGGCCAGATTGTGGTACGACAATCTTAAGCCTAGGGCGTTTCGTCAGTTCAGCGAGATCAAAGCAGCTTTTAAAAGTAGGTTTGGTAAAGAAAAAAGTTTGTGAAAACAAGTGTTGAGCTGCTTAAAGTAAAGCAAGGAGATTCGGAGTCAATAACTCAATACGTTGACAGATTCATAAATGAAAGTTTAGAAATAGGACACAAATCGGAAGAAGTGGGGATTGGAGCCTTTACGAATGGTTTACGACCTGGAAGGCTATACAAAGATTTTGTCATAGATCCTCCCGTCACTACTGAAGAGATGATGAAGCGAGCTCGTAAATTCGCGAAAGTTGAAGACGCGGATAAGCGAAAACGAGACAATGATAGAGGTCCTGAAAAGAAGAAAGAAGAAAAAAACAAAGCGTCCGGTAATGGAAACCGCAAACAAAAGTTTGATAAATTTGACAAAGTGTGAAACAACTCGTCTACGGTTGGTGAAGATAGGAATTACACTCTGTTGAATAAAAGGCAAACCGATGTGCTCACAATTCTGGAGAACAGAGAAAATGTGAGATATCCACAAAAAATGACAGCTCCCGACAACAAAAGGAGTAAGAAGTTCTTCTGTAAGTTCCACAATCAACATGGTCATGACACGGAACATTGTAAAGATCTCAGGAAGTATATAGAAGAACTGATTCAGAATGGCCATTTGAAAGAATTTGTCATGAGAAATCAATCAAGTCGACCTGAAGAAAAGAAAGATCCAGATCTTCCAGATGATAAGAGAATGAGAGATAATGGTGATGACAAAAATCCTGGCGTGAACAAGAATGTCACAGAAGTAATTCACACCATTATTAGGGGGCCCTACGACGGGGATTCTATGACCTCAAAGAAATCAAAGAGCAGGGGCATTCCAGAACAGGAACCAGTTCATAAACGGTTCAAAGCAACAGATACCATCACCTTTTCAGAAGAGGATGCTGTGCCGACCAAATTTCCACATGCCGACGCGTTGCTAATGAAAGCAATCATCGCCAATAAGGAAGTTCACAAAATATATGTAGATGACGGCAGTTCAATTGACATTATCTATTACGAAACTTGCCAAAAGATGGGTATTGACAAGAAACAGTTAAAACCTTGTCATTCACACCTCATCGGCTTTTCAGGAGAAATGTCAATACCTATTGGCACAATAAACCTGCCAGTGACATTGGGAGAATATCCCAAGGAAAAACTCATATACATTGAGTTCACAGTCCTTAACGTTACGTCTCCATACAACGTTATTCTTGGACGACCTGCAATGGTGCAACTTAAGGCTATCTGGTCTCCATACCATCTGGTCATGAAATTTCCTACTGAAGCAGGAATTGCTACGATTCGAGGTGATCAGAAGTTAGCAAGAGAGTGTCACATGATTGCTTTGAAGGGAAGCAAAAAGCAACAGATTGCAAACGTGAATTACGTTGAAACAGAAAATCGAGCTGAAACAGTGATGTTAACGGAAGAAGTGGAAGCTGTATGCTTAGATGAATCTCGTGAAGACAAAACAGTTCTTATCGGATCATCATTACCGATAGACACAAAAAGATCACTGGTGAACCTCTTGTCGGATTTCAAAGATGTTTTTGCTTGGAGCCCAGATGACATGAAAGGAGTTTCTTCCGACCTGATGGTTCATAAGCTGAATATTGATAAGTCGGCTCAAGTGATCAAACAGAAGAAAAGGAAGTATGCGCCAGATCGGAATAAGGCCATATCAGAAGAAGTCGACAAATTGTTGAAAGCAAAAATAATCAAAGAGGTGTACTATCCGACCAGGCTTGCCAATCCTGTTATGGTTCCAAAGCAAGACACTTCACTTCGGATGTGTACAGATTACACTAATTTGAATAAGGCTTGTCCAAAAGACTATTATCCGTTGCCGGTAATAGATCAAGAAGTGGATACGACCTCCGATTTTGAGGTCCTATGTTTCCTTGCCGCCTACAAAGGTTATCATCAAATTCAGATGGACGAAGATGATGTAGAGAAAACAGCTTTCATAACCGAAAAGGGTACGTATTGTTACACAAAGATGCCATTTGGTTTGAAAAATGCCGATGCTACATACTTGGGGGTATGAGGCCCGAGATCCGAATATGAAAAAATATTTGGATAAAACTGAAGACTTGAATAGGAATTTCCAGGAATTCTTAACAGAGCGAGTGCCCCGAGATCAGAACCAACGAGCGGATGTGCTCAGTAAGTTGGCATCTTCGGCACATGTTCATCTCACCAAAAAGGTTCTGGTGGAGGTCTTGCCAACTAGAAGCATTGAAGAGTTGTACGTTTTAGCGGTAGAAGAGCTGGGAGATACTTGGATAACTCCAATTATCAACTTTTTGATAAACGGAGAATTACCGCAACACAAGGCTTCAGCTCGGAAATTAACTATGCGATCAGCCAGGTACGCTATTAGAAATTGAGTACTATTTAAGAAAGGTTATCTTATACCTTGGTTGCCTTGTATAGGACCTGAGCAGGTGATGTACGTTATGAGAGAAATTCATCTCGGATCATGCGGAAGTCATGTCGGAGCCCGCACATTGGCAAAGAAGGCAATGCGACTGGGATATTACTGGCCTACAATGAGCTCTGATTAGCATGATTTGGTGCAGAAATGCCCCAAGTGTCAAATCCATGCTGTCATCAGACATGTTCCACAAACAGAAATGATTACAATTCAATGTCCATGGCCGTTTGCTCAATGGGGAATTGACATCGCTGGACCTTTTCGTGTAGCTTCTGGACGGCTTAAGCACTTGGTAGTGGCTATTGACTACTTCACAAAATGGGTAGAAGCCGAGCCACTTGTGCAAATCTCCGGGAGAAGTATTGTTAAGTTCGTGTGGAGACAAATTGTATGCCGATTTGGAATACCGAACACGATTGTATCAGATAACGGTACCCAATTCGCTAACGATCCTTCAAAAGCTGGTGCGAATAGCTGAATATCAAACAACATTTCACCTCGGTGGCACATCCACAAGCAAATGGACAGACCGAGGTCACCAATCGAATAATTGTTCAAGGTTTGAAGACAAGATTGGGAAAAGCTAAAGATGATTGGGTGGAAGAGCTGCAAAATGTTCTATGGGCGTACAGAACTACCCCAAGAACGGCCACTCAAGAAACTCCTTTCAGCTTAGTTTACGGTTCAGAAGCAGTAATACCTATGGAAATCAGACTCCCAATCCCCAGAACAATTCAATACGTCTCAGAAGCAAATTCAGATGAATTGCAATTGAGTTTGGATTTGCTCGAAGAAAAAAGGGAAAAAGCATATCTTGAAGAAGCTAACTATAAATCTGACATGGCCGGATATTATGATCGGCGAGTTAGAAGAACTCAGCTACAACCTGGAGATTTGGTCCTGCAAAAAAATTAAGCAAGCCGAGTTGAAGGACTCAAGAAGCTGGACCCGAACTGGGAAGGACCTTACAAGGAAGTTACAATCGGTGGTGCAGGAAGGACTCAAAAAACTCAGGTCGGTGGTGCAGGAAGTTACAAGTTGGAAACTTTGGATGGAAAGATTATCCCGAGGATATGGAACATCACTAACTTGCGTAGATACTACCAATAGCTCGTTGTCTTTCAGTTCGCTTTTATCAAAACAAGCACATTGAAGTTTCAATAAGTGTAATTCAGCTTAAATGCTACACAAATAAAACAACTCTTTATGAGTTCATTCTTATAACTCGAGTTTGTCTTCAGATTATTTTTTTCTACGTCGTATTCACTAATTCTGGCTCAGATCGGATTACGCGACGTCTTATGGATTTTCCGTCAAAAAGGATATTATCCAGATCAAATGCAAATCTAAGTTTGATGCAATTCAAAATAACAGATTTCAAATCGAACGATTGCTTTTCCGCCAAAAAGGAAACATGCAAATGAAATTAAACATACAAGTTCAATTCAGCTCGAATTAACTTAATATTATTAATTTTCCACGAGAAAGGAAAACATCTAAGTTCGATTCTGTTCGAACGTCATAACTTCTTTCAAAAGGAACTACGAGTTGAAAAAAACATGCAGTTCGTCTTTTAAAGATTTAAATTGAGTTAATTTAATTTGAACAAAGTTCAGTTGAATTACTTATTGACAAGACAATTCAAGATATTCGAATCAAAGTTGAGATCAATTAGACTGTCAAAAATATTTCATTGAAAATTAAAACTAATATCCAAAAGGACCAAAAATTGATCAACTGCTGTTCAGGAAATATCTAAAAACCTACAGCACTATTACAAAGATATTTGAGCTCGCTGGCTCAGCTCTCTATCTCATTGTTTTTCTGCTTGAGAGGACGAAGGTACGAACTGGCGACCTTCTACTTGCAATAGCTTCAGGTCTGCAAAGGGTTGGTTCAGAGCCTCCACTGCCTTAGGATTGTAGCCCTTTTTGGAGGTTATGTCAAGCTCGGGATGCTCTTCTCTAAAAGCAACCAAAGCTGAATGACAGCCGTGGTTGCGAGCTGGGGTGCATAGCTTGACAAGTATCCTCCTTCCCTCTTCAGATGATAAGAAGTTTGTGATCAGTTGAGAAGAACCATCCCCCTTTAAAAAAGTCAGTTCAGTGGAATGCTCATTGTTGGAGGTTCTGATGACATTTAGCTCATCTCGAAGAAGCTCAATTTCTTGCTTCAGCTCAGATGTTTTCTTCTTTTCAACATCGAGCGAGGAAGAAAGAGTTTTGATCTCTTCAGTATTGCTATCCTTATCGGCAGAAAGCTTCTCCAAACCTTCAGCGACTCCTTCGCTACGGTTAATGACCTTAGATGCAAGAATCATGACCTGAAAATCACTTGGGTGTTTTAACTAATTGTAAAAAAAAATGCATGAACAAGTTCAAGACCTGAGAAACCCCAAGGGCGAGACTTTCATGAAGAGTAGCAGTGTCTGTTCTTCTCATCACTTTCCTATCTCGACGAGGGCAGGTCTGCCAAATGAAGTTGGGTGCTGTGTCTATAGTCAATCTGTCATTAATAGACATTTTTAGGTCAGGATGGAAGATGTTTAGAGGATAGGAGGCCTCGCCTTCCGGTTCTTTAAAAAAAGGGACAAAGATGAGGTCTCCAAGCAACGAAGGCTCGATTTCGTCGTCTTCAGGAATTTCAAAATCCGCAGTTCGGGGTTTCTTCTGCCACTCAGATGCGGATTCTTTAGCCTTCCTCTTCTCAAGTACTTTCTTCACTTTCTTAAGAGATTTTCCAACGCCATGTGCTATTTTTTTTTCCTTTCTCTTTTTTCGATGAGGAAGAAGTTTTAGGGATGTTGGTATTCGACTTCTTCTCGTCGACGGGGGCATTAGCGGTACAGGTCCCATCAGTAGAAGTTTGATCAGCGTGAGCTCCACCACCCACAACGGTAAAGTCGGGAACATCCTCAAAGAGGTTTTCAATATTGATCACTAAAAAAAAGAAAATAAAATAAAATACATTATGATCAGAGTTAAAATATACCCTTCTTCCCATCTTTCATATGGTCTAGGTGATCAGGAGGAAGAACTGCTGGACTCATTTTAGAATTTACCAACACCTTTCAAGAAAGAAGTTGGTATTGAGAACTCGCTTTTCAATCTCAAGTTTCTCAGCAAGTTCGTTAGGGAGTTTCTTCATTGAGATTGGATCGAAAACTCGACCAGTCTCTTTCCAATACCACTCCAAGGCTAAAGAACTGAGGTTGAGATAGAAAAATTTATCTTTCCATTCGTGAATGGAACTAGGTTTGCCACTAAGAAGTTGTTGTTTCCTAGATCGGCGAGTGAAATAATACCAGCCGGGGTCTTTACCAGAAGATTTTAGGCAAAAGAAATACCTAAAGTAAGGAACTGAAGCTTTATGGTTCAGATGTTTGAAAAATAACTCAAAACCAATCAGAATTCTGACTGCATTTGGAGTTAGTTGGGTCAAGCTGATCGTGCAGTCAGCAAGGATATCTTTGACGAACTGAGATAAAGGGAATCTCAGTCCGGCCCTAAGCTATTCTACAAAAATACTTATGAAGCCTTCTGGAGGTTGGCTAGCTACTTCTCCTTCTAGAGAGGCTCTAATTTCGATCTCGGGGCTGATGTGAAAATCTCTAATGATATTAGCTAAAGAGGAGAGAGTTGTGGTCGAACTTAGACTTTCTAATTTAATAACTTTTTTTTGTTCGGATGTTGTATTTGAAGTTTTTTGGCAGCTGATCGGCTAGTTGAAGGAATATCTTCAGGAAATTCTATTGACAGAGAAATAGTGTTAGAAGCAGGTTGATCTAAGTTCGCCAGATCTTCTTTATGTGTGGAACTATCTAAGCTTATATGATCACTTTCGTCCATATCTCCTATTCGAACTAAATTATATTTTTTAGTGGTTTTTAAGGCTCTGGCTAAGTTGTTTTGGTTATCTAAATTAGTAGATGAACTGAAAGAAGAATCAGACTCACTGCTACTAGAAGTGGTGGGTGCAGAGTTGTGTTTAGGTGTGTTGTGTTCAGAACTTAAGTTATTTTCAGATTGAATTCCAGAGGAAGAATTGGAATGTTCTGAATTAGACATGACTTACTTTTGAACGGAGAATCGGGGCGACCTAAGGCAGTTGAGCTGGAAGAACTGAAAATCGGAGGCAGATGATTTAGAGTTTCTGGGATGCCGAACTGCAGGATGGAAGCTCTAAATCAGTGAAGTAACAAATAAGCCCTGAAATGATCTATTTATAGGTCAAGGGTGTGGGAATTCGAAGAGACACGACAGCTGTAGTGGGAGAACGTGCCGCCGAACGTGTCTGTCAAAAACATCGTGGTTGTCGAAGTGGAAGCTTGTTTCTCGGGCATGAAATTCAGAGAATAAACGTGCCCACGTGAGATCGGTATTAAACCTTAATATTATTCAGATCAGATTCGTATATATACAATCCGACCTGAGGGGCTATTGATGAGGGATGAATTTTACTATAACACCTCAGAAGTAGACTTCTGATACAACAAGTACTGTTCAGCTCATAGGAGTCCAACTCCTTCTCAGCTATTATTTCTATTTCACGTATGTGCTAAGAGTTACAATCCTATTACAACTCTTACATTATAGAAAACCCTTCTTCAAGGTATGTTATTAGAGTTTCAATACAATTCTAACTGAGGTATGTATTATATAAATACCTCCCCTCCATCATTTAGGGGGGATTCAATATTCGTACTCTCAATTACAAATTGAAAAACGCTTAAGGCTCACTTCTGACTTAAGCTTCGGAGTTTACTCCCTGGGACCAATCCCGGGGACTTTTGCAGGTACTCGTTGTGCTCGAGATGCTCGGGATGACCTGAAGGCCTGCCGAACGACGTAAAATTTTTGAGACTCATCATATATCTATATCTTGCTATTTTAGAAAAATCAGTATGGTGCCGGTTTGAGAAGACGATGAAATGCAAAAACTTGTTTAGTTTGTTAGTAAAGCCTTACATGCGGCATCCCAAATGTAGAAGTTAGCATTGTTTTTGGTTTTTGCACCTCAGAGACTCAGGCCGTATTTCCAAGTTCATCCAATTTTTTTATTAATCGACCAACCATTGAGAAAAGTTTTGTATAGACCTAAAATCTCGAGGAGGCTGGCAAAATATGAAAAATATGTTTAATGTGTGAAAACGTTTGTAGTATGTATAAATGTGTGCACTGTATGAAAATATGTATAATATGTATAAAATATGTGTAATGTGTTCAAAGGCTTGTAGTATGTAAAAATGTATATAGCATGTGAAATATATGTGTAGTATGCTTGAAAATGTGTAAAATATGCAATGTGTGAAAAGTATATAGTATGTGTAAAATATGTAGGGTGTGAATAAGGACGTAATATGTGTAAAATATATGTATTATGCAAAAAAGTGTATACTATGTACAAATATGTGTAGGTGTGAACCAATGATGAAGTTGTATATATTTGGATATTTTTATCGCTTTTGTAATGGTGGATTTAGAAATTAAGTTATTAAATACATTTATTTGATCTTACACAAAAATTTTATTTTTAAATCAGTACCAAATTTTTTTTAACTTGTTCCACCACTGTGTACTACAATATATGATAAATAACTTTGTCAGGCACCAATCATTTAATGCCACCTAAGCATTTTATAATGTGTCACCACAATAATGATACGAACACCCCACTTATACCATATATTGTCCAATATTCAAAACGATGTTGTTTTTTCACTAAAACCAAAATTAAAATTATATTGTAGGGTTCATTCACATGTGGTTTAGGGTGTAATAATTATAAATTTGATTTTATTAATTAACATGACAAATACAAAATCAAGATTAAAACCATGTTGTATGTTCACTCAAATTTGGGTTAGGGTCTAATTATTGTAAATTTTATTTTGGTGATAAACATAATAAATAGAGCATAATCTTAAACCCAATTATGAATGAGATATAAAGAGATTTATTAAGATAACGTAATAAGAGCCAAAGGCTGAACGACCACGGCACGCTCCCAAGGCTGCGGTCACATGCGTGTCTGAAAGGAACGACCGCCTTCTTGCCAAACGCGTCATTTCCACCAACTCGCCTTGTGCTGCTGGCCCTCGTTCCTATTTCGTGCCTGTCGCATCCTAATTAATGCTCCTATTCGAACAGCTCAATGTTTGACAGTACCTAATTAATGCTCTCCTATCATATCTCACCTCTTCTCCACTCTCTCCCTCTCTCATATCTCACCTCTTCTCCACTCCCAAACATCTCTCATCTCTGGCCTCTTCTGCACTCCCAAATGTATCTCATCTCTCATGTAATTTGCTTTTCTCCGCCGTATTAATATCGGTTCTGTCAACTTCTTGCTGATGGAATATATTGTCGCTGTGTTGCTCGATGCCTCTGTGTTGCTCGAGAAAGCAGCTTCCTTGGATTCTCGAGTTTCTCCTACCCTCTGGGCTCTAATGGTCTTTCTATCTTGGTTAGTATACCTATGGTGCGCTCTCATGCCGTAGAATGCTTATAGACTTGCTGCAATATAACCTGTCAAATCAAGGAATGGGGAAGTCCTCTTCCCTAAATATTTAGCTTTTTTTTTTCCTTTCTCATCAGTCTTTTGTTATTACTGTTCTGATTTGTTTTGTTCTCCTTTTTCTCGGTTTTTTGAATCTTGTATATCTTCTTCCTCCGAGTTTCTTCAGCTCATTTTCCATTCGTATGGTTATCATCATCGTTTTATGTAACTGTGTTTCAATACAGTTGTACTCCTCCGAATTTTAAAAACACTCATATTTTAAACAAATTGGAATTTTCGTGTCGGCTACCGCGTTCTTCTGGCTCATTTCTTCCCTGTTACTTTGGTATTTTTGCTATTTCTTTGACCGATCTACAATCTCTCCTCGTATATTGTATGTGTTTTGTTGTTGTTCGTACTTCTCTACATTCATGCTCTGTGCTGCTGTGCCAAGTGCTTTTGCTTTGTTCCTGCCTAAAGATCTCGTCAATTTGTGGTTTCTTCTTTCTTTGTTTCATCTGTTTCTTTACAGTATCTCCTTCTATCTCATTTACGTTTTGTGCTCTATTGCTGCTGCATATGATGCTCTTGCCTGGTGATTTTGTTACTGTTATGTTGATGCTTTGTTTGTCCCACCTATTTATTCGGTTGCTCTCCTTATCACTGTGTGCGATTTTTTTTTTGTCTTGGACCTTCTGTGTTGTGCATCTCCATGTAACTATAGTTATTATTGTTCTAACATCTTCAGTAGCTTTTTTTGCCCTTCTGCACATCACCCAATCTACACTCTCCCTTTGTATATCGTATGTATGTAATGAATGTTCATGGCGAACTTATTCACCCTCTCTTGCTGCTGCATTTAATGCTTTTGCTTGTTTATATTGGGGCTTCTGTGTTGTGCATCTCCATATAACTATAATAAGTGTTCCAACATTTTCGATATCTTTGTTGTTGTCTTGTGCACATTTCCCGATCCACGCCCTCATATGAATTTATTGGTTGGTCATGGCGAACCTGGTTCAGCCTCCATTGCTGCCGCATTTAATGTTTTTACTTGCTTATTGGCTAATAATGATTCCGTTAAGGTCTTGATGGTGCTCTATTTGCTTCACCTATTTAATGTTATGTTTTCCACTTATTGTTCTTTCCACTTGAAACCCATATGACCAGTATTCTATTATCTTGGGGCTTTTGTGTTGCGTATCTCCACATAACTACAGTAATTGTTCCAGCATCTTCAGTATCTTTGTTGTTGTCTTGTGCACATCACCCGATCCGCACTCTCCCAATTGATATCATATGAATTTAATGGTTTGTCACGGCGAACCTGGTTCAGTCTCCCTTGCTGCTGCATTTAATGCTTTTACTTGTTTATTGGCTAATAATGATTCCGTTAAAGTCTTGATGGTGCTCTATTTATTTCACCTGCTTATTGTTATGTTTTACACTTGTTGTGCTTTCCACTTGAAATCCATATGACAGTGTTCTGTTATGTTGTCAACAGGATTGCACTTCTTCCTTCATCTACGTATATTCTACCTTTTTTCAAGGATCTGCTCTATCATCTGACCTATAGGTAAGATGGACCTACGTTAATGGTGAGCTGTAAGGGGTGGTGCTGTTGAAACTACTTTCTCTTCCCCTACTTGTTGCTGCTGCTTGGTTTGTTGTTGCTACTTGTGTGTTTATCTCTTTATATATTCATATTCGTTCACCCACAATTGATTTCTACTTGCAAGTAGCCACTGTGTGCAAGTGTATTCTTTACCTATTCTATTTGTTTGTTTGCTCCGTACCAGTTAATTATTCTTAACCCTGCTACTGATGTTAGATGGATAAAAATGAGCTGCGCTATCGGCGTTATGCCCAATTGCCGCAAGAACAAAAAAAAAACTTTTGGATCTGCATAGTCAAGCGAGAGCGATAAAAAGGCAGAGCGATTGCTCTACGCAAGGAACTAATTACAATAGTACTTTCAATAATTGTGGTTCTACTATACATGGTGAGAAATGTGATTGTTCACATCTCATGTAGTGTATAAACTGAAATATCTTTCTTGTTCGCATTGCTATATGTGTTAATTTGTCGCTTTTTCTGCACAATAAGCTTACCTTTCACTGAGACAAAAAAACTTCTGCTCACTGGTGCAGTTGATGCATTACATTTTAGCTCCAATAGGGATTTAAATATGGGAGACGTAGGAGTGAGTAGGAGAATAATGGCACACGCACAGAATTGTCAATGTAACTTGGATTAGGATTCAGTTACAAAAATTGGCGTATTTAGTTCTATTGTAAACTGCCATCTTATACTATAATATAGTAAATTAATAATGTAAGTAATCGGAGCATATGAAATGCTTTTTTGCTGCAAAAATGCCTTCTCTCAGTCGATACCTTTTGCTGCATGCTTATTGTAATTATTAACTTATAATATACACATAAGGTCTGCCAAGATAGTTTTGGTTTCATTGTTGTTCTCCAACTAGGCAATAGAGTGTGTTGTTTCGTCTATCTTTCCAAAAATGTTTTATGTTGGTTCCTGAAAAAACAAAACCTTATGTCGTATGTGTTGCTTTGTATGCTGTACTGCCCTTTTTATTTCTGTGTTTTGGAAAAATATAAAACATTTTACTGTCCGTGTTGCTTTGCATACTGTCTTGACCTTCTCTCTGTGGCCAAAAACCTTTTTTGCCTGATGACTGTGTGATCTTCATCTTCGTTTTCCTATACCTATATTATATGTTCACATTTAGATTTTATTGGTTTTTGAGTATTACATAGTGTTTGCCTATGGCCAAAACCACTCATGCACAAACTACCCTTTTACTAACACTGATAAAATCGTTGTTGTTGCTCCATGTTTAAAACAGAGATACGTTCCTACTGTGTTATTTTCAAATGTTATTTCTCCTTACTGTTCAGAACAACCCATTCGCCGTGACTTCATTTTGGCTAATATTATATTATTACAAAAAAAGGACCTTCTAGCTATGTTTCGCTGAAATGATTTCCATTTTTTATATGGATGCCAACTGATTCCCAATTCTTTTATTTGTTGTCTTTTCTTTGTTTTAATTGACATCCAAAAGTTTAACCTTTTCTCTGTGGTCAGAAACTCCTTTTTTCCTGGTGACCGTGTAATCTTCATCTTCATTTTCCTATACCTGTATTTTTATGTTCACCATTACATTATATTGGTTTTTTAGTATTCCATAGTGTTTGCCTATGGCCAAATCCACTCATGCACAAACTATGCTTTGACTAACACTGATAAAATCATTGTTGTTGCTCGATGTTTAAAACAACGATACGTTCCTACTGTGTTTTTTTAGTGTTGTTCTGCCTTACTGTGCAGACCAATTTATTCACCGTAACTGTGTTATTGCGATATTGTATTATTACATAAAAAAGTCCCTTCTAACTATGTTTTGCTGAAATGCTTTCCATTTTTCCTTTTAATACCAACTGATTCCCAATTCTTTTACTTGTTGTCTTTGTTTTAATTGACATCCAAAAGTTTGTGCAATATACCATTTCAATGTGTCGCACTTGGTGTCATTTTAATAGTAGACTTTTTTCTGCAAAAAGGCATGCTCTGAATAGAAAACAAATACCTATGGAAAGTTTGGTACTCCCCGCTGCCATGGACTGCAAACATTGCGGCGCCAGGAGGTTTAATTTGGAACCCCCTGGTTTTTGTTGTTCTGAAGAGGGTGTTTCTTTAGTAATTAAGCCATTACCATATCTACTACGGGTTTTATTTGAGGGGAACAATGAGCAGTCTGTCCAGTTTAGGAAACATGTTAGGTCCTATAATAATAACTTCACGTTTACGTCTTTAGGGGTAAAATATGATAAGGAACTAACCAAAAACAGATCTGGGATATACATGTTTCGTGTGCAGGGTCAGGTATACCACTTTTTAGGTAGCTTAATCCCAGGTGATGACAAGTTAACTGGTGTGCAGTTTTACTTTTAAGATATTGAAGAGGAAATCAATAAGAGATTTAATTCTTCAGATAGATTTCGTGAGGATACATTAAGGCTGCTTGTTGATTCCCTTCACGATAACCCTTATACAAAAAATTTCAGGAATCTTAGGCATGTTTTAAACGTTGAAAAACATACTATAGTCTTGAACAGGTATCCAAGTTTAGATCAGCGTGTCTATAACCTACCTTCTGTTTCACAAGTTGCGGCTATATTCCAAGAGGCCCACCTCGATGATAGTTCTAGAATCGCCTATACACGGGTTTATAGCCCTACGAATGTCCCTTATACAATCCAGCATTTCTATGCATGTTATGACAACCTTCAGTATCCATTGTTATTCCCACGTGGAGAGTCAGTTGGCATTTTGGAATTAAAAAAGTTCTCAAACATAACCAATATCGAGATTCAGGTCCTCCGTATGAAAATGTTGCCATTAATCCATCCTTGGTACATGATCCTGCTGAGTTACTGTATTCCGAACATCAAGGTGATTAGTTCTACTACAATTTCGCCCAATTCCTTTCTTCTTTTGATATGTTTTTTTTGATATTGCTAATGACTGAAGCGGGTTACTGATTACTACGTTTTTCTTTTTGTAGCTGCTGTTCAAGAGAGCAGGGTTGAACACTGTGTATCTGTAAGAGAATACTATTGTAACAAACTTCAGATGAGACAAAATGATCAATCGATGCTTCTGAATTCTAGTAGGCTTTTGCAGCAGTTTGTTGTTGGCATGTATGTAAAAACAGAAACGACACGACTAAATTTTGTTAGGAAAAATCAGAATGAAATTAGGTTTGAAATGTTAAATGGTATAGTGGACAGTGTTGTTGTTGGTGAATGTGATGGGAAACAGATTGGTCATAGGGTCTATTTGCCTTTATCTTTTATAGCTGGTCCAAGAGATATGATTAGAAGGTATTTGGATGCAATGACCTTGGTGCAGCAATACGGTAAACCAGATCTTTTTTTAATTATGACTTGTAATCCAAACTGGAAAGAAATTTAGGATAATTTGCAATGTAATCAGAATGCATTTGATCGTCTAGATTTGTTGTCTAGGATTTTTATGGCTAAGTTTGAACTTCTTAAAGTTGAAATTGTTAAGAAACAATTGTGTGGGGAGGTTGCTGCATTTGTTTATAGTATAGAATTTCAAAAGAAGGGCATGCCTTATGCTCACGTGTTGTTAATTTTAAAACCTAAATTTAGGCCTGAACTCCGAAGCTTACAATCGTATTGTTTTTGCTAAAATACCGGGTTCTATTCATGAACCCCATTTATATTCTGTTGTAGTTTGGTATATGATGCATGGTCATGTGGACATTTGAATAGCCAAAACCTATGCATGAGAAACGGACATTGTTAAAGCAAATATCCTAAAGAGTTTATCCCTTATACCTCCCATGTCGATGATGGATATCCACAATATCGTAGAAGAGATAACGGTAGGAACGCTATCGTGCGTCGTCATGAATTAGACAATCAATGGGTAGTTCCATATAATCCTTATTTGTTAGCTCTTTTTAATTGTCATATGAACTTGGAAATTTGTGCGACTCTTAAGATGGACAAGTATATTTATAAATATGTTTATAAAGGACATGATTTTGTGAGTTATAATGTTGTTGCCCAGACTGAAGGGCAACTCATTAATGAGATTAAGAACTTTCAAGATGGGAGATGGATTGGACAGTCTGAAGTAATGTGGAGGATTTTCTCCTTCAAATTAAGTGAAATGCACCTTGCTGTTTATACACTTCAGGTTCATCTTGAGGACTCAAAGGTAGTCTATTTTCATAAGAATTCTGATCTTAGATCAATGGTTCAGTCCGGTAAATTTTCAAAGACTATGTTATCTAAATTTTTTTTTATGAATCCTACAAATGAAAGGGCTATACAATTAAAATGTCTGTATGGGGAATTCCTTCAATTTTTTGTATGGAACAGCAAGAATAAACAGTGGACAGAACAAAAATGTAGGTCTGTAATTAGTAGAATAGTTAGTTTGAGTCCTTGCGAATGTGGTCGTTATTATCTAAGATTATTACACTCGCATGTAAGGGGTCCGACATCTTATTCTAATTTGCTTACTATTGATGGTAATTTGTTGCCTTCGTTTAGAGATGCCGCTCTGAAAATGGGCTTCTTAAATTCTGATAATTAAATAGAGGATACACTTGATGAGTGCTCTACTTTTCATATGCCATCTGCCTTTAGATTTTTGTTCGTCGTTTTATTAGTATATTGTTCGCCAAATGAACCTAGAAACATGTGGAATAAATTCCAGGCAGAATTGTCATCGAACTATAGTAATGTTAGTGTGTATCGTAAACTTAGTGATATAGAAATTATAAAGCTTATTTTAAAAGATATAAACAAAACTTTAGAACAAATGGGGAAAAGTTTGGGTGACTATTGTTTAGTGCCGGCATAATTTCTTATTGGCAATTATGTGGAACGGCTAACAAAGGAACTTGATAGTGCAATTAACATTCAGGTTACCCCTGAAGATGTAGCACTTTGTTCTCGACTTAATACTGATCAAACAGCAGTGTATAATTTAGTGGTAGAGGCTACATTGTTGGGTCCAACTAGGTGCTTCTTTGTTGATGGCCCGGGGGAATTGGCAAGACATTTTTGTACCGTTCTATTCTGGCAACTATAAGAAGTAAAGAATTCATTGCGATTGCTATTCCAACTTCTGGAGTTGCTACATCAATCTTGCCTGGTGGTAGGACAGCACACTCTAGATTTAAACTCCCTTTAGATGCTGGAAGTAGTAAAGTTTGTCAATTGAGAAAACAAAGTAGCGCTGCTAAAATGATTGTTAAAGCTAAATTAATATTATGGGATGAGGCTACGATGGCTGAGAATTTAGTTATTGAAGCTTGTGATTGTTTTCTGAGAGATCTAACTGAAGTTGATGAACCTTTTAGTGGAAAGTGTGTTGTGTTTGGTGGAAATTTTCGTCAAACTTTACCAATCATAGCTAAGGCAACAAGTTAATGCTAGCATTGTGAATTCATTTTTGTGGCCTGCTATCATTGCCGGCAGAATATGAGGGTAGCTTTAGACCCTCAGTTTTCTGAATATTTATTAAAGGTTGGAGAAGGTTTGCTTCCTATGGATAAGGATGGGAATATTACACTTCCGACAGATATAGTTATACCCTATGACAAAGGAGAGGCATCGTTGAATAGGTAACATATGGCCATATCTATTGTTACATTCTGATGTTCATTTTTATATCTTTGATATTGTCTTTTCTGTTCACCTTTACATAATTACCGTTTTAATGTTTTCTTGTTAATAGGTTGTTAGACTCCGTCTTCTCATACTTACAGTTATTTTTGGCAGATCCTTATGAACTAATAAACAGGTGTATTCTTTGCCCAACAAATAGTTCAGTCGATGATATTAATGAAATCATGATAGATAAGTTCCCTGGTCAGCCTCGTGTATATACTAGCACGGATAAGACTGTTGATCAAAAGCATCAAGGTGATTTTGAAGATTTTCTGAATTCGTTAAAACCCAAGGGTCTTCCCCCTCATAAATTAGTCCTAAAAGAAAATTGTCCTGTCATGCTATTAAGAAATTTAAATCCTATTGAAGGTCTGTGTAATGGCACGCGGTTAATTTGTCGTGAACTGAGTGAGCATACTATTTGTGCAGAAATTGCTACAGGGCAGTATATTGGTATGAGGGTTTTCTTACCGAAGATTCCATTGCTAAATAGCTATGCTGAAAAATATGGTGTCGTTTTCAAACGCATTTATTTTCCTGTAAAATTGTGTTTTTCTATTACCATAAATAAATCGCAGGGTCAAACGCTGGAATATGTTGGTATCTATCTTCGCGAACCTGTGTTTTCACATGGTCAGTTATATGTCGCTCTTTCAAGAGCAAAAACTTCAAGGGCTATTAAAGTCCTTGTCTTGCCACCTATGATAGATGAAATAAAGGTTGAATTTTAGACAAGAAATATAGTCTTCCACAAATTTTTTGATATGGCAACACAATAAAAAAATGAAGCATTATTTTCGGTTCCTGATATTGACTGACTTGCTGTCACCTCGTACATGTTATTGTGCAGCAATTATTTGCACCATGTTATTTATTGATATCTGATTGAACATATCTTATTTATGTATTTGTGCATCAGGATGACAACTGAGATTCCAGTTGATCAATTGTCAATGAGAACTTGGTATGCTGTTATCACTGTTGACGAAAAAGTACAACCATTCCAGGGAATTAACAGCCTAACCAGGGTTCAAAATTCATCTTCTCTGATTTAAAGGTATGTTGTCTTCGCCGCTATCAAAAGGGAAAAAATCAACGATTTTATATATGCTTCTCATAATCTGAACTCATAATGGCTTATTATTTGTGTTCTCATAGGGAGCTAAAGTTGAAGGCATAAATTTTTATGCCGACATCCAACGCGTGGCACCTAAACTTCAATCTTTGAAAAAAATACCGGATTGGTAATGCTTATGTGAGACCAGCAAATGCAAAATATGCTCGTGAAGGTATTACAATAAAGTGGGTAATAAGTTCAAGGACAATTATTGAAGAAGCTATTGAGAAGCCAACCATTATGCGTTTTGACTATAACTATACGAAGTTCGATAATCTTAGCCACACATTGATGATGATGACAAGGCCAAGCGAGTTGGTAAGCAATCTTTTAGTACGTTTGTGCCTTGTAGAAATTAATTTTACTCATGCATATTTACTTTATAATTAATGGACAGATGTACTTGCCATTGCTATTGACGTGTTACCTATGAAGACTGTTACAAAATCATGGGGTGAAAATACTTTTCAGAAATTTGTCTTGCTTAATGAACAGTAAGTTTATATATATTTATAATAATAACAATGTTTGTTACATATGTGGTATTGGAATAAACTTTTATTGTTATGGTGATTACATCTTCTACTTCCGGTTGTTTAATCTCATTTAATTTCAATAATGATGATTTAGGATGCAGTCCATCATGCTTTCAACGTGGAATCAGTTTGTGTCTGTTGAAGGGCATTCAATTATCGAGGACCTTCGAAATTTTCCTATGGTTATCTACCGTCGAGTCAGGCCTTCCTACTATAATGGTGAATCCTATTGTGCTTATTGGTAAGTTGGGTGTAGGAATTTTCGATACGTATTAACTTTTCGTGATGATTGGAATATTTCCCCAAGTGTTGAGCTCGTGACGTGTCTGGATTCTATGATACTTGTGAACCCACATGATGAAGAAGTAATGCGATTAAAAAATTGGTATTTTGCATATTAACTTGCTTACACAATCTTTTTATTCATTGTAATTTTCAAACTCCATAACATTTGATTGTGTCCTGTCAATAGGGTGGCGCGCAACGAAAATGAGTTGAATGAATTTGTTCGAGCAAAGTGTTATCTCAAATATACCCCTGATACTACATTGCACGATGACAAACTTGTCACTCTGGTTGCAAATATTTTGTCTACTCAGAATGTTGGTGCAATCATTTGATGCAATGATGCACACAGACAATGTGAGGAGTGCTATATAAATTTTATTTTGTGGTATGTTCGCTGATGTTTACTAATGTCTGGTTATGTTTAATGTTTGTGTCTTTCTTTTTATGTTGTTCCCGAAGGGTACCACTCCTTCTTTGGACTCTGTGCACAAAGGCAAAAAAAGTTCCACTCCTCGATTCAAAAAAGTTCTTTGTTCGTGTGAAGTAACCAAAGGCAAAAAATGAGGGTTCTTAAAAGCGCTACACAATACTCAACATTTCTGAGATTGGGCAGAGTAGCCCTACTTCAAACTTGACCTTAAGTGACTGTGCTACAAATGCATCAGCACTTTCATGTCCTGAAGTCGGTACAAATGAAACTACTTCTCAAACAATGGATAATGTAGACACCACCGGTATTCATAGCTGGTTAGTTGTAATAAAAAATATATATATATATATATATTAATTCGTTTGATGATAAACAAGGCAATATATAATTTTTCCTATATTTGAATTTAGATAAACATACAACCAAATCTAGAGCTCGTCGTTCTCTGGCTGAAATGATGGAGTCAACTTTGACCAATGATGAGAGTGTGTTGGAGACTATTGCCGTGGGAACTAGCAAGAGACAAAAAAAGAAGTCTATTTCATGAATGGAACAATGTAGAATGTGTATGCCATGAGGATCAGCTGCTGTTAGCTTTTGCTTGAGGAATCCTATTTAAAGACCTTTTTGTTGAATATACAGCACTTATTATAAATTAATAGTCTATGTTATCTATGTTATAAGTATGATAATTAAGCAACTACCTTCTTGAATTACTGATATCCTTATGAAAATTGTCTATGTAACTGTGTTAATGGTACAGTAGTTTTGCTTGCCATGTTTCGCTTGTGGCAAAATTGGCAAACAAGTACTGGATATTGTACACCTCTCTAAATTGATGTATTATGCTATATGGAATTGCTAATGTGACTGTTCTTCTTTGTTCTATTAAAGGGGCTATGTTATTCTGAATTTTGTGCGTCTTTTTTTTCCTTTCATAAATTATATGTTTTTTTCCTTACTATGATGAGGTATGTAACAGGATTTGAATAGCGTTATTTACATGAAATATAGATTCAGGCAAAAAATTAGGAACAATTATATTTGAGCGTTTGTGGAAACAGGTCTCGTTTGAATTTGTTGGGTGAGTTGTGTCATTATCATGTAATGGCCATAGTGCAACTCTAAAATGGGTTGTTGAGTTAGAATCCTTACTTTGTGTTCTCTACAATGACAACATTTATGAAAGCATGCATTGAAGGACAAAACACATGGTCCACTAATATGCCATGATCATGTAATGGCCATAATGCAACTCTAAGATGGTTTGTTGAGTTAGATCCCTTACTTTGGTTTCTTGAAACACAATGACAGTAATTATGAAAGCATGCATTCAAGTACAAAATACATGGTCCAATAATGTTCAGCAACTCTTTATGGAAGCGTGCATTCAAGGATAGAACCTATGTCCCATTCATGTATAGCAACACATGCTTCTGTCTTACTATTGAATGTTTAGTATATTTAAAGTTTGTGAAATGCAACTTTATCTACTGTTTATAAAGAAAAGTGGTTTCAGAATCCAATGTCAAACGAAACAGGTGTGCGTAATAATTAATAGATGCAGACCAATTTATTTCAGCTTGTAGACATTGTTTGCTTTTAGGAATATGCATTTTTATTTAATGTGCTCACAAGTAAAATTCATATACCTGTATTCATCGATGGCAAGGAAATGTGATTTGCATTGGCCTTCTTTTCCTTAACTTAGTGTTTCGGTTTTCTTACTGTTGTAATTAAGTTATGCTTGTGAATTATTATTAAAGGACTTTATCATTTGTTGTTATTTCCCGTAATGTGCAACTACATGGACCAATATTTATTTTAATTGTTATGTTTTTTAATCGTAAAAAATGAATCACCATCTATCAATCATTGCATAATTCTATATAATACTTACTTTATTCTCTATCTTTAGTACATTAGTTCATAGTACTGCACTACAAGTTTCCTACAGTGTGATTTTACTGTCACATGGTACTTAAAAAAAATATTTCCCATGCAATTAATTGTTATAAGTATTATATGAAATATATTATTTCTATGTACATTCATTTGCTCTATTTAAGTGACTGTATGTTTTAAAAGTTCCTCAACAGCCAATATAGAGAGTTGAATTGTCCCATTAAAAAATAAGCTTTTGTTTGGTTTTTCCCTTGCTGAAAGGCAAATATACTGTCGTGTTGTCTATTGATTAGGTACGTATTTATTATTCTTTTTCCATGAATTTTTTTTTAGTTTTTGTAATGTGTGATAATAGAAACAAAATAACTGCATTTCTTGAAGATTACATTAACTAACTCAATGTTTCTATGGTTTTCTTGCAGAAGTTGTTCCATAAAATGAATATATTACGTAATCCATTTGTTAAGTGGAAAAGGGTGGAAAAGTATAATAAAGTTAGGTATTATCTAAAATCGTTTTTAGGTGAACATTTACATGTTCTGAATGCCAAATTTGAAGAAAATGAAATAGTAAATTTTAAACTTTTTGGGAGCTTTTGGGACCGCTATCCATTCTTGAATAATTATTTAGGTGAACCAAACTTTTATTCATTGAAATCTGTAGAAGATTGGCTACAAGTTGTTATTAGAGCAGATCCAGTTGCTTTCGCAACTGAACTGGATAAGCCAGCTAACATTGATTCGAAGGAATTTGAAGAAATTGGAAAACCATGGTGTTTTCTACTTGTGTGCACGGATACCAACAAACAGGTAATATATGTCATCACATTTTTTCTTTTAGAGATGCTTATGTACTAATATATTTATTTTTTAAAATAGGAAATCCCATGCCAACTATGTGATGCGCTTGGATTAACAAAAAATTATGAAGAAATTGAAATTTTTGATGGCCTGCAAAAATGGTTGTTAGTCATACACAATCAGCATTTTCATCAAGGATGGTGTGAATATTGTATCACTAATATCATAGAACCAAAAGATCGTATCTTCCTAAGGTGTCGAAATAAAATTCAATTTGATCAAATTCATATCACAATGTTCAACATTCAGAGTTTTATGTCGTAGACCTCATCACTTGCTATGCTTTCAAATTATAGAAGAGCGATAATTGGTGAGATTTATAGATATACACATATATATAACATGATGTGTTATTATTTGTTTGTCTTTTCATATTTGTTACTTCTTCTTTTAGGCCAGCAAAATGGTAATGGCTACCCTGAAATCATTTCCTCCTCAATCCATCCGTTGTTTTGCCATGATATCAATATGAATTGTTGTTTCTATGTGAAGTTTAAATCATCAAATCGATTTACACTGGTTAGTATTTCTTTTTATAGTTCTTTCCCTTTTCTTATTCCTAATGGTTGCTTTTTTCCATAGGAATTGCCACCAATCATGAAGTCGATCATTGGAAGAGAATATCCTACTCAAATCATCTTGGTCATTGGGGAGAAAAAATATGCCGTAAAATTAGAAAATAATATGTTAACGGATAATTGGAATTGTTTTACGGTCGATCATGCACTTACAAACAATGATGGACTTTTGTTTGTTCCACAATGTGTTGATAATGGTGTTTTTATGTATGCTATCGTGATTTTTAGCAAGTACGGTGTTGAAAAGTTGTACCCTTGGCATTTTAAATTTATTGCTACAGAGTGAGAAATCTTATAATATTTGTTTTTTTATGCCGGCTAAATTGTATATTTAAAATGGTATGTGTTATGTTTTATTTTGGAGAAATACAATTATACTATTGATTACAATAATTAAAATGATTAATCAACAGGATAAGGGGTTAAGTTATTACTACAAACCATGGAAGCTATACAAAATTAACAAATTGATGTTTACTGGGATATATTTGGAGAAATACAATTTTTTCAGGAGTACAAGAGATCGTATCAACAATGCCTTGTGAGTTACGTCTATTTGACTTCTGAATTTATGCAGTTTTCATGTATATTTATAATCCAATCTATTAATTATATTGTATTTCTAAATGTTACATTGTGATCTAATTGTTAGATTGCTAAATTTATTGTGTTTTGAAATCTGTTATTGACTCAACAAAGCAATTTAATTATTTATTTATTTTGTAGCCTATCCCTCAACGATTCACTGACAAATTAAAGGAGATATTACCGCAGAGCATATTTATGCAGTGCCTCGGAAAGGTATCTTGGGAGTTTGATATAGTCATGCATTCTAATGTCTTTTACTTTGAGGGATAATGGGAGACCTTCGTCCGAGACCTTTATATAAGAGAGGGGGATCCGGTCGTATTTAGCTACACAAAAAATCGTTATTTAGATGTTGAGGTGTTCAGTTCTACAACTTGTTGTGGGAAAGAGGAATTATACTACATTGATGGTAGGATTGGTGATGGTACTTGTGGCTATGGATATTCAGGAGAACTAGCTTGGCACAATAATGAACATCCAGACTCTCCTTCATATCATAAGGATGCTATGCAACAAGACAAGCGCGAACATCCTCATATGAGACAATATACGCTTAGTAAAAAGAGCAAGAAAATACGCAGTTTAGGTGATGGAAAAAAAAGTTGATGAGCTGTGTGTGCAAGCCCATCGAAATCACTATGGCCGTAGTGTTTCCTATAAATCGACTTCCCTAGGAGGACAACTAAACTCTGCAAAATTTCAAGACTGCTTTGAGTACGTAGAAATTAGATGTTTGTTGGAAATTGTTTATATCATCTATTGGTTATTTATATATCTATTGGAAACATAATGTTACAGGCGTATATGAGGAGGCATTTCAGAAGCAAAGATACACTTGTGTACATATTTCGATAGCATGTGGTTTTATTTGTACATGCAGGATTCTCATAGAGAAAGAGTGTTGGAATGGACAAAAACGAAGGATATACTGTCAAAGAGATATGTTTTTATTCCCATTGTTTTTATTACCATCGTTAAGTGGTGTGTATATTTAATTCAACTTTTATACATTTGATGACATACTTTGTAATAATGTTATATTCAATGATCATCTAATGTCCAGGTCTCATTGGAGCCTCTTAATACTGTGCAATTTTAATGAATTGCCACAGTCAAATTTCTTGTCTCCTTGCATATTGATAATGGATTCCCTTCAAGATTTGAATTGTAGAAGACTTGAACCAGGAATCAGGAGGTAATGCATTAACGTATAATTTAGTACAACATAGCATCGTTGGCATTATGGCTGACTTACTTTATCAGTTGTCAATAGGTTCATTTTCGACATGTGTAGAGTAATGAATTGTCCTCTAAACAATAGAAGAGCTCAGAAAATTCCTCTATGTATTCCCAAGGTAGTAATGCTTTCTTTTCATTTTTCTAAATGTGATTATTTCATTTTAGTAAGCACATATAATGGATTATCATTCTAGGTCCCCCAACAAAATAATGCTGAAGATTGTGAGAGGTTTATCCTATTATACGCAAAGCTCTTTCTAGACAACGCTCCATTGAAACTTTCACTATCTGATGTTTATCCATACTTTGTGAGTAATACTAAACAAGTTTTTTCATGAGTCGAGTGATTGCTTACTTGGTTAACTCTTTGTTGAGCATGCTAAGTGTGATATAATATATATACTAGTTAATGGAGTGACACACAAAATGTGGCAGCCCAGGGGTATATTTTGGGTCTTACATGAAGCTGTTATGGTCTTGGGCCTGTGTATTTTTTTAAATGTGTATACTATTTTTTTTAAATATTATCTTAAAATAAGTGGGTCATTGTCATGGTTTGTGTTGAAAAGCTTGGGATATTGGTTGTCGGTTTGCTGACAAACCCAGTTATTGAAACTGCCCAGGCTTTTGTCAACGGCTTAAACTGAGGCATACCATTACATGAAATGTGCCATAACCACAAGAAATTCAACCCACTATTACATATGCATATCTGACAAGATATGTGCCAACTATTTAGGCTCTTATTTTTTAAAACTGTCAGATGTCTCGTGATATCGAATTGAAGTATCAAGATAGCCACATTTAACCATAAGAGAAAAACAATGGACATGCTAATGATGTTCTTAGCTAGCCAAGAAATGAACTTTTTTCGACTAACAGATGACTAAAAGCATAGACATCCATTCACATAATGATACTCCAACTTCAGATAAATGTATATGTTAGTCTTGGCAATTATAACTAAAAACATATAAGTTACATTAAACGAGAAAGTCTAACAGGAAATGGTAGATTCTCTCAAAACCAACCAAGGGAAAAAAGAAACTATGTTTTCCACTCTGAACTTCGTAACAACAACTAAAACCTTTATCCCATTAAGTGGATTCAACCCACTCTGAACTTCAAATAGGAAATTTTTTTTGAGCATTACAAAAGAGAAAATACCATTCCTCATCACTTGATAGGAAAATGTGATCAAATTCAATCTGTCCATTTGTGAATAATCCAGGCTTTCTTAATACAAATTGCAACGATATGCTTACTTATCAGCATGGTGTATGCTATTATGATATAGACTTGCATCACCCATCACAGTTTTTCTTCTTGAACAGGAAATTCGCAACCATCCATTCTTCTCCATTGTTATACCCAAAAAGTTCTCCCACTGCAATGAAGAATGTTCTCCAATAGACAGTCCATTTCAGAGCTGAATGCTTTCCATATGTTGACTGCATTATCGGGCCTATAGAACTCATATTCTGATCCATTCTTTTAAGCCACTCCTCACTGCAAGAATACATGCCCAATATCTTGATCAGTGAGTATTATAAACTCTGAGGTTATACCAATAACATAGCCCAGGGCATGCAGGTACAAAAATGGGCCAGCAGAGGTAACACGAACAAATTGACATTTCAGGAATTGAGTAGAATTTTTCAAGATATGATTTACCAACAAAGTTAGCAACAAAAACCCTCAATGGATACCTTGTCTGAGTATAGTGTTTGCCATTGACAAGCCAATGATTCACTACAGAAAACATCATCCTGCAAGGAAAGCAGTATCTTATCACTGAAACTCGTCCAACAAATTTACTACCGCCATCACCAAAATTTAAGTTATTACTGGAAAATGGCTATATGGCAAAGACCTATACTCTGCAGTATTATTAGAACTGGGATAATCAAATAGGAAAGGATGTAACAAGGTTTTTGGAGAAAATTCTTAATGATCAATCTCCTTTATAAACTTTATGCCTTCTAGCACTCGAGTTCATCTGTACCAAAAATAGTCAAGTTTATCCACAAAAGTCCATGACCCAATCTCTCTGAATATTAACAAGAAGTTTGAATTTTCTTTTGGTTCTGTGTACATGACAGTCAAATTAATCGTGCTCCCTCACTCAAATGCTGCCACTGTACATAATACTTTTATAGTAGATACCAATTCTAAACATGTACATCAAAGCAGTTGGAAAGAATAGCGGTTTTATCCTCAGAAATGAAGTGCTGGCAACTGTGCAAAGGGTGAACAATAAGGACTCTATTGAACCAAGTCCAGAAAACAACTGCAGGACGAAGGAGGGGAAAGGAAAAGACGATCCAAAATAGCAGCTAAAAATACCTCAATATGCAAGACCAAATAAAAAAGTTACATCACAAATGCTCACATAAAAATAAAGAGTAGATTTGCTGAAGGCATTGTACCTCCAGAGAAGTACCCTAGTAATCCAATCATCTTCACTTAATTCCTACACAATGTGCAAACATAAAACACAATCGTCAAAGAGAAAAAGAAATTAGAGAAACACTTTTGTATTCCTTATATATGTCTGTGTACAAAACCCCTCCATCCCTAGCCATTTGGCCAACACAAATTTTTTGAAACAGTTTGTATTCAAACTTTGCAAAAATTACTACCTCTAAAAAATAAAAATAACAAAAATTCACGAGTACCTCATAGTGGTAGGCGAATGCTTTATGGCAAATGTGATGAAAAAAAAGAAGACCATCTGGTTTCATCCATGCTGATATCTAGTTAAGAAGATCCCTGCAGTTTTTCATATGCTTTTCCCAACACCAAATAAATAAATTAAATTAAATTATCAGCAGACAAGATATCAATCACTGAAGCTAAGACTCTGAATCAGGGCTAGAGAGGGCTGCACCTCAAACATTTCAATGGAAAATATTCGGTCATAGGATGCTTCCATTTTAAATGTACTAATATCTGCAACAATAATCTCGACATTCTGTAACAGATGATCCTAATTAGATTAAATTTTGTGTTAGTTAAAATCTTTCTCAACAAATTCATATACACATATAGGCAAAAACAAAATTTGTACATTCAATGTGGTTCATGAATGCACAAAATTTCCTTTTCAATTCGGATTAATTGAGTCATGATACCGTAAAATTGCTTCAAAAAAGTTTTCTGACAGATTTCTTGCTCAAGAATTAATAAAAAGAGATTTTTTTTTTTAGAAAAGATTCAGATCCAATATATGACCGAGGGAGTTTTAATGAATACAAGTGGAAATAAGAAGCTGGAACTTGATTCATATTCTAGAGTTTGAAATTTCCACAAGCTATAAATCGACAATTTAGTCAAATATTTCATCACAAACAGAAGTCAACCAATAGCAAAAGTACCGGCACTAATCCTCAATTTGTGCTTTCTGGGTCACTGAATTGCAAATCCCTGTAATCTTACAATTCCTAAATTTTTGTGCTATGTACAGAAAAAGAGATCCCCAGCCACAACCAACATCAAGAACAGTATGACCATCTTTTAGTTGCGACCTTTCACAGTATAACTCAAACATTGCTTTCTCAGCATCCTCTAGAGTCTTTGAGCTGTTGGTAAAAAGACAACAGACTCCACAGCACCGGCATGGCTTTTCCCTCAAACCAATGGTGACACAGAGCCATTCATGGAAAGCATGCCACCTGACAATCAAAGTAAACTGTAGGACAGATACAGGTAAACCCTAGTCCCCACTCCCCATCTAACAGGCAAATTCATGTTTATGAATCAAAAACAAAGGCCAAGGCAAGTAAAAGCCTCAAGGGCGAAACAAATTAAGGTACAACCATAAGCAGTAAAATAGAAAGAAGCAGTAAAAGAGCGAGGCCCAAAAATGTACAAAAAAACTGACGAGGCGATAGGGATGGGAAGAACAAAAGGGCAAAAGCAAATAGACGCAGACAAATAAAAAAACAAATATTTATATGTGAACCAATCTAACCGTAACACATAGCCGGTTAAAAAAAAGTCAAGAACACACCAAAAGCCAGAGAAAGGGTACCAACTAAATAAGGGACCTACCAAAGGCATAGACACAAAAAATACAAAATCGAGACGCTACCTAAAGCTAATACCGCACCATAAGGCTAGCAAATGTACAAAACTCATCCTTAATAGTATTAAAGATATATATATATATATTCAAAGTATTTATTCAGTATTTTTCACATTTTATCATTGTTACATATGCAAGAAAACTTGTTCAAAGCTGAAGAATTGCGTCTTTTTTGCTCTACAATCTCCTTGGATACAAATAGTGTGTTGCCTCCTACGTGAAACATCAAGACTTTTATAATACATTGTATCTATAGTTTCCAATGACTAAAGATGCAATATGACTAATGGCCATTTTATTTGATAGTATTTGGATGACGAATTAGATAATGCTTATTATTTCATTCCAAAAATATAACTTCAGTTAAATGGTTTGGATATATTACCTACATATATTTTTTGACAATTTACTATGTGTATATCAATATAATAAACATATTGATTAATCAATAGTTTTTGCTCAGAACGCTTCAATTTCATATACAAACCTATGCATAAATCTAAATCAGTGGAAACATCTACATGAAAGTAGTACATGCATGCAAAATTTTTGGGTGTTTTCCTATTTCTATCTTTACCAATGTCGTGTCAATAAAATCCATACATTGATATTTATATTCATTCAGAAAAAAAATACATTATATGGTTTTTTATAAATAGTTACTTGATTTGATCTAAAAGTTGTTTTTGTCTATTTAAATTGGGGAAAACGCCTAATCATGCCTTCAAAAAATGTAATGCAGGACTTATATCGAATTTAATTCTTACGAAAAATCATGCTAATATCATACCTATGCTAACAACTTTTACAACTATTTCTTTGTGAGTTTTTTTAGTAGCGCTTCTTAAAACGTTATGTCTTTTACATTATGCTAATACTTTGCTATATGTATATATGTATTACAGACATATTCATTAATCTGCACTGTTTGCTCAAAATGATTCAATTTCATATATAACCCTTTGCATAAATCTTAATAAGTGGAAACAACTACATGAATACAATACATGCATGCAAACTTTTGCGTTCTTTTCTTTTTTTATCTTTGCCGATTTCATGCCAATAAAATCTATACATTGATATTTCAATTCATTTACAAAAAAAAACATTATATGAATTTTTATAAATGGTTACTTTATTTTATGTAGAGTTATTTTCGCTATTAAAATTGGTGAAATCGACTAATAATAACTTCCAAATATATAATGCATATCTTCTTTCAAATTACTTTCTTGAAGAAATTCATGCTAATATCATACTTATGTTCAGGACTTGTAAACGTTTTCCTTTTTGAGCTTTTTTTAGTTTTTAAAATCAAAATACCTTTTTCTATGTAACTATTGAGAATTTAAAAATATGATCTACTCTATATTGTACAAAGTCCAATCAATTACAAAAGGGCATTGTATGTATTAGGCCCACATGAATTATATACCATAACCTCACCATTTAAAAAGCCCACAAAATTTTCTACATTTAACCTAATTGTCATCATCTTTTTCTTTTACCCCCATTACCCAGTGTCTTCTCTTCCAACTTGAAGTTTGCCTTCATCAATTCCGATTCTGCTCAAGCACTCTGTCGGATTGAAGCCTGGATCCAAGAAAAATAGGTATCATTCCCATCTTTAGTGTCCACTCTATATTATTAATATCTTCTGTATCAAACCTGTTTAACCAAGATTTAATTGTGCTTATTTCTTTTTTTTCGAGTATTTATCTACATCGGATATGAACATTCTCATACCCAAAAGAATAGCTTATAAATCTACCTTTCAATTGTTTAATTTAAAATGGAAATTTTATGTGACTTTTAAAATCAGTTTTCCAGTTATTTACTCACATCGACGTATTTCTGGAATATGCATTTTTAACTACAATTTACTATTATAAATTCTATTTTTTCTTAAGCCTACTTCTTGGTTATAAATTTGAAGAGAATATGAGTATGGCCATTTATTTACTTCGTATCGAATCATCGGTTAAAGAAGATTTTTTTGCAAGAATGGATGATACTTACAACGAACAGTTTGTGGATGTGTATTGGAGTAAATTTCAAAAGATTCACTTCTACAAAATGTTCAAAAAAGAATTCCACAAGCTCCTTCTAATTTTAATTTGTGATGCTTTCCTATTGCCAAAATAAATTCATGTTCGTCCCAGCCAATAATTGTCAATCAAAGTGTTTTATAAAAAGTTCGTTTAAAATCGCACTTGAGTTACAAAGTGTAGTGTCCAACTTATTTGTGTCCTTGTTGTTGTGGAATAATGGGGCGATCACCAATTTTTACAGTAACATTTGATTCTGATAATTGTGGACTAATAGGGTGATCACCGATATTGACAGTAACATTTACTTCTTATGATGTTATTTGAATTTATGAACCATACGTATCAATTGAACGTTACATTTTTGTGTGCCATATTGAATATGTTATTTGTTAAAAATATATTGAGATGAACTTTTATTGCAGGTCTTGCATATCATTAAATGTATTTATTTGATTAGCTTCTTCTCATGTCTTAATAGTATATAAATCAATTTATAATGGACAATCTGGATTGCAGCCTATCCCATAATATTTTTCTCTTGTCGCAAAGCAAACTTTACCATCTACTGTTACTGTAACCCACCCTGGAATGCTATCGTGGAAATTCGATGTTGTGGAATTTTCAAATATTTTGTATTTTGCTGGACAATGGGAGGCTTTTGTCAAAGACCATCAGCTTCAAGAAGGGGATTTAGTAACTTTCAAATACACAAAACATCAGGCTATTCGTGCAATAGTGTTCAGGGATGAAATTAACATTATGTGAGAAAGAGTCGAGTTTCTTTATTGATTCTCAAACTAGCATTGGTGTCTATACCAAAAAAGAAAATTGCCCTTCTTTCTGTCATTTCAAGAGCAGCCCTTTCAAATCACAAGGTACTAAAGATGCACGACATTCTCGTCTTGACTTGAACAAAACCGAAACAAAGATATTACCTTCAGTTGTTTCTAAAGAACATATTCATCCTCATGACTGTCCAAAAGAAAATATCAAGACTAAACCCATTGTTAACCCAATTCCTTGTAATGATAATAAGTGTGATCCCTCAATGACAGTTTTGGCCTCGTCACAGTCTCAGTAGTGCACCCCTTCTAATATCTTAGGCCAAAAAGAGTGCAGCTTTGAGGTAAATGCAATGCGGTGCGCAAACAAGGAAGATATCAGTGTGTCAAAAAGAAAGAGATCAATCCTCAATAGCTTTCCTACAAATGACAATGGTAATCCTTCTATTCCAATTTTTTTACTTTAATTAATTTATAATAAGTATTATTAGATCAGTCGTATTATATAATGCATATTATTTTGAATTTGTTTATTCTATGTTACGTGCTCTTTACACTACATTTAACGCATTTATCTTGGTTTAATGCCATCTGTCCAAGCTTATGAAAAGGGAAGCAACGCAAAGGCAGCAATGGTAACCAAACTTCCAAAGGCAAGATCACTAGCGCATGAAACTACAGATAATCGCGAAAGAAACAGTCAGAATATGATCCTTGTCATGGCTAGGTCATATGTATCATATGGATTTATGTTGGTAATTTCTTCATTATGCCTAAATACAGATACTGTTTCAATAAATACTTAGCATAATATAGATATATTGTTTAGCCAAAATGTCACTTATCTGGTTCTTAATCCATTAGTACAATATTTATATATTTTTTCCCCAAACTAGTGAATGAGTAAATTTGTAATTAACTAATTACTATTATCACACACTTATCAATACATGATCGTGTTTGTATTGAGTTTTTTAACTTGCTGGCCACTAAAATTCTTATATAAAAGTGCAGACTTTAAAATCCCAGTGGGCGCGTCTGTACATGCCCAAAAAGACGCAGAATATTATTCTCAGCACTGATGGTCGACAATGGACAATTAATTACCTTGTAAGAGAGAAATGTTTTGTATTTGCTGCTGGATGGAAACAGTTTGTCTTTGAGAATGGAATCCAGGTAGGGGACATATGTGAGTTTCAAGTCATCGATAAGAGGCCAAAGAAATTTGTTATGGATGTCAATATTTCTCCAGGTCACAAATCTTAATAGGAAACTGTTGTCCTTGAGACATTGCAGTAATTTCGCAACAAACAAGTTATAAGTATTTTTATTTTGTAGTATATTTTGCATAACTCTTGTTGCAGCTTCTTGCATAAACAAACTCTTTGTTCGCTACATTTTGTGCATTTCATATGTAAAACTAATTACCTACAACTATTATAAATGCATCTATTTTCCTCTCACTGTTTCGATTTATTAGAACGATAGTTGATTAAATCATTCACATATAAAGCTATGTTACTATAAACACTTGGTGCAACTTATACATGGTAATTAAATATTCAGCCATTAATAATATCAAAATTCGAAATATATGAGAATTCACTGAATTTTTTTATTATTTTCCCGACTTTTTTGCAAATTTCTTATCTCATCTAAAAATATTTTAATCAATAATATAACGTACATGAGTTGGATCCATGAAAATGACTCTATTGATACGTATTTTTTAATTATAATGAATGGTAAAATATATTCATTTTATACCCTTATAAATTTATTTTCTACCTATTTAGCCAACTCATGTCTTACATAAATATTTTGTCAATACATTTAGACTTATTATTATATTAATTTGAGTTTTGTTACTAAAATTCAAAATAACCTAACATATATTTAATATATCAAGACTTATTATGTTTTTAATGTATTACTAAATAAAAATACTATCTAATAATTTTTCAACACCTCTATTAAATCTTCAAATAGATATCTAAACTTACATCTCAATTATGCTTCTAAAGTAACGTTGACTATTTTAAAATAAATAATTTATTAATGCTAAACAAAATTTCCAAAATTTAGTGTTCTTTCAATAAGTGTGTATGCATATAGTGTATTCATATATGTGAATTATGAATAAGTGTGTATGCAAGTATGTGCTCAAATGTGAGAAGTATGTGCAAATATTTATAGTTTGTGCACGCAAATGTAAATACTATGTGCAATATATGTAGTGTTGAAAATATGTGGAAAAAAGTAAAAAAATTATAGTTTGATAAATTATTAAATATGTGCAAATATATGAAAATATGTTTAGTGTGTATATATATATATATATATATGCATAATATGTATAAGTGTCTGAACATATATGTATATTATGTACAATATAAAAATTTGGACTAAACCCAATAACATGTGTATAGACTTAATAAGAAGTTGAAATATTATCTATGTAACTGATCCCATAATAGTGGATAAAGGTTTAATTGTAACAGTAGTAGAGTATGAAAATGTATAGAATACGAAATTCAAACAATATATTATGATCATATAATTAGACTAATTCTAGAAAGTGAATTAATGTATAAAGTTTTGATATAAAGAGAATTAAGAATTAATTAATGATTAAAAAGGAGAGATGAAAATTGTTCTAAAAATGTGTGAAATACTTGTTAATATGTATTGTTTGTGAAAATGTATGTAGTGTTGATAAACATATTATATGTATATAAATGTGTGTAATATGTATAAAAATGTATAACGTGTGTAATATGTGAAAATATATATATAGTGGGTGAAACTATGTGTAGTATGTATAAATATATATAGTGTGTGAAAATATGTATGTATAAATATATATATATATAGCGTGTATAAATATTTATAGTATGTGATAATATGTGAAGTATGTGTAAATACATATCGTGTATGAAATGTGTGCATATATATATAGTGTGTGAAAATATATGTAGTATGTATAAATATGTATAATGTGTGAAAATATGTGTACTATATATGTGTAAATATGTAGTGTTTGAAAACGTGTGAAGTATTTGTAAAAATGTATAATCGTTGAAAATGAATATATATATATATATATATATGATAAGTTGGTTTTATACCAACTTAGCTGTCTTATTTCACTTAGCTTTTGACTTGTTTTTCATGCATTATTGCGGTGTTATGTGTTATTTGGTGCATTTATGTGGTTTGCAACTTGGTGTGCTAAAATGGTAAAAAGGACAAAAAATGATGATTAAATGAAACAAATGTGTGTCTTAGGTTAAAGAGCAATGAAAGAACTAGAAAGGTGTGATATTAAGTTTGTGGAGTTTGAACAGTGCTATATTTTGCTTAGTTTGAAGTTGGACAGAACTGCTCGTGTAACTTTATTCGAGTGTAACTTTCTCAATACTAATCCAAATGATGAGATGGTGGATGTTTTGAAAAGCTCTTTGAGTGTACTTGAATTCTTATGTTTTAACTTTCTTCTAATTCTGTGTGAAAGTATGCGAAACGAGAGAGTCTTTGCAATCACTGCTTCAGGTTTTCATTGTTGACTTCACTACCATAGTTTGGTAGATTGTTAATATTTTGCGCTATAAAACGCCAATGATGCTAATTCTTACACCTATTGAAAGCCAGGAGAAAGATCTACAACTCTTATGTTTACCCAAAGTTCAATTCAGAGGCGAAGACATACATATAGTGTATGGAAGTGGAACATCGTGCTGAAAGGAGAAAAGTGAGGGTGCGGTTGTGAGGGTTTAGAAGTGGAACGTCGCATCACGCAACCGCGCCATGTCCGCGTTTGTGAGGGTGCGGTCACGCCCCGCGACCGCGCCGTGTGCACGTTTGTGAGGTCACGGCCTCGCCATGAAATTCCACCTCGCCACAGTTCAGTATTTTGGCCATAACTTTGTCGTCCGAGCTCTGAATTGAGTGATTCAAAAGACAATGGAAAGATAAGATATAGGGCTACAACATTCATGTTTTAGGTTTTTCCCAGTTCACAACGCATCATGGCCATAATTCCTTGCATGCACCGTCCACACACTTGCTGCACACACGTACACGCTGCGCAGTAGCCCCGCACACATTGCACGCATGCTGCGCGTGGTGCCACGCACATGGGCTGCTCGCATGGGCGCGCAGACCTAGCACACCTTACACGCACGCGCGCATACCATGCGCGCAGCAGACACACCAGCCATGCGCACATGCGCGTTGCAACAAGCACGCGCGCGGGCACAGCACACTCATGCACTCACTTGCGGCACTTCACAGCACACTTGCTACATAACTTGCACACACTTGCTGCACACATGCACATAACTTGTTGCACACTTGCTGCACACATGCACACACTTGCTGAACACATTTGTGCACATGTTCAGCACACGCATGCGAATAACTCCAACACACACATGCACGCATGCACACAACTCCAGCACACACATGCACCACAATGCACACTATATGCACTACTCTGGTGCACTTGCATGCACACACTGGCATGCAACACAAGCATCACAAGCTCTACATGAGCACCATACTACACACACTTACATGCACATTATCACACTCGTGCACCACAAAGCACACTCTCATGCACACTTCTTGCTACAAGACATTAGCACACCTGTGTGCACTCTTGTTGCACAATTCTTGGGCACACTCCATAGGCACAACTTATCAACACACTTGAACGGGATGTGAGGCAGCGTAATGGAATGGCAAGGCACGGTCATGTCACACGACTGCCCCATGAGAGAATTTGTGCGGCGCGGTCGCGTCAAGCGACCGTGTCGTGTGTGAGTTTGTGAGGGACGCGACCGTGCCGTGTAAAGTATGTGTGTGATGCAGTCGCGTGTAGTTGTGTGTTCTGATGTTAGAATAGTTTTTAAGTGTTGGATTTTCTTCTTCTTGTGTCTAGGTCGTGGAGGCGTGTTTGACAAAGGCTCGAGGGCGTGGCTGGCAAGCTGGAGACGTGGAGGCTTCAAGCTCAAAGGCATGGAACAGCTGCTGTGTTGTTTGATGTAGTGAATAGTGCGGGGGCTTGTTTTGGACAGTTTTACCCACACAGTGGCATTTCTGTAAATAAGTTGTTAGTTTACGTTAAAGTATGGATGAAGCTTTTGCCCTCTATATATAGAGGATTTTGTCATCATTTGGGATCGATGATTCTAGACTCTTAACAGACTTGATTTTCGGAGCAGAAATTTTTCTCTCTCTAAAACTTTCTCTCTCTACAAACTGAACTCCGATCTTGAATCCGATCGCTGCATTGGACTGGAAATTGCTTCCTTATTCTCAATTGACAAAGAAATTCACAAATCTCTGTACTTTAATCGGTAAAATCCTCCAATTGAATGGAAATGAGTTTGTTAATGTTACAATTTGATGAAATTGAGATGAAGGAAGAGTTTTCTGGCTAATCGCGTGATGACCTAGTGTTCCAATGGATGAATGTACAATTTAGATGCTTGATTCAGTGAAATAAACGTAATCTTTGAAGAAATGATTCATTACCTGCTTTGATTGTGGATATTAGTTAAGTTTCACATATTCGCTCTGAAATGGTTGAATTGAACTTGTACTGCGGCCGTCATACTGAGTCTGAGTTTAATGCATCTTTCTTGTTGTGAATTCTGTGGACGGAGAACATGAATCGAGTCTTTTCAATCGTTTTGCATGCTTGTTTTCTAGGATGCCGTCGCCATGCCGGTCATAGATTATGAGATCATAAGGTTGGAGTGAAAAAAAGATATTCTGTTGTTAACAAGCACATTAGACCTTAGTATCAGGCCTCACCATGGGAAGTTTCTAAGAGTTGAGTGTTAAACTTGTTAGGAATAGTGGATTGGGATGTTGCAGGATGAAATCACCGACTTCAGGCCTCGCCATGGAATAGGAAGGTGTCAAGAGGATTAAGACATAGTGTAGTCGACATGCTAGTTGTGGCTTAAGACTCTAGGCAACAAAGTTCCCCTCTTGTTTAGTATGTATGTTTAGTTGCACCGGGAGAGTGATCTAAATGTGTATTCATCCAGCTATAGAACTCTAGGGCATCATCTTTTCTATTACTGCATTTAGACTTTAGTCCTTGTGTATTACTTGTGTTTCGAGTTCTGGTTATCTTAGCTTTTATTATTACAACCTTATTTTCGTGACAATTAGTAGATCAAACATTCGAATTCTTGAACCATCCCCTTCCCTGCGGATACGATCCCTCTCACCACATCTACATTAGTGAATATGGTAAAATTGCAAGGTACACGATAAGCCTGTCAATATAAATGTAAATAATGTGTGAAAATATAGATAATATATATAAATAGGTGCAATGTGTGAAAATACATTAAATATGTATAGTGTGAGAAAATGTTTGAAGTTTTTACAAATACGTATAGTATGTGAAAATGTGTGTAATATATGTAGCTATATGTATATGAAAAAATTTATAGCATGTATAAATTATTATAGCGGTTGAAAATATTTGTAGTATGTGTAAATATGTATAATATGTGAAAATGTATAAATTATGTGCAGATATGTAGAGTGTGTGAAAATGCGTGTAGTATGTGTAAATATGTAGTGTACAAAAATATATGCAGTATTTATAAAAACGTATAGTATATGAGAATGTGTGTTATATGTGTAGATATGTGTAAATATATAGTGTATGAGAAATATGTGTAATATGTATATGTATGTGTAGTGAGTAAAATATGTATACTATATGTAAACATGTATAGTGCATGAAAATATGTGCAGTATGAGTATATGTGTTCATATGCATAGTGTATTAAAATGTATGAATTATATATAAATATATGTAGCATTTGAAAATATGCGAGTATGTGTACAAATGTAGTGTTTCAAAAAATCTGTAATATTTATATTGTGGAAAATGTGCATCAATGTATAGTATGTGAAAATATATGTAGTATGTATAAATATGTTGAATTTGTGAAATTGTGTGAAGTGTGTATTAATATATGTAGCGTGTAAAAATATTTAGTGCGTGAAAATATGTGTAGTATATATAAATATGTATAATGTGTAAAAATGTGTGAAGCACATATTAATCTGTGTATGAGAAATATGTGTATAATGTAAGGACGTGTGTATAGTGTATAAATATATGTGTATTATGAATAAATGTGTGTGCAAGTATGTGTAAATATGTGCACATATGAAATGTGTTAAAATATAATAAGAATGTGCAAACATTTAAAGTGTGTGCAAATGTAAATATTATGTGCAATATATGTAACGTCGAAAATATGTGAAAAATAAGTAAAAAAATTTTAGTGTGCTAAATAATTAAATATGTGCCAATATATGAACATGTGTTTAGTGTATACATATATGCGTAGTATGTATAAGTGTGTATATAAGTATGTATAATATGTGTAGTATGTAACACATATACATTGTAATGTGTGCAGATGTAAGAAGAATTTGCAAATATTTATAATGTTTGAGAATGAACTGGATATATGTATATACGTAGTGTGCATTACGTGCAAAATGTGTACAAATATATAGTGTAAAAATAAGTGTTATATATGCAAATATACGAAAGTGTGTATAGTGTATACACACTACTACAAAATGAGCCTAAAGCAACACCCATAAAGTGTTGTTTTAGGCCCTAAAAATGTTAGTATAAGCCTAAAGCAACACATTACAAAGTGTGTTATTAGAAGGTATCTCCTTAGATCTATAGCAACACTTTTACCATTTTATGCAACACTTCGAAAATGTGTTGCAATTGTCATAATATGCAAAGCTTTTGTATGTACAACACTTCTTTCTCTCCAAATGCAACACTTTTTTATTTGTTTCCTTTAATCAATTGCAATACTTTATTCTACCAAATGCAATACTTTTTACAATTTTTCAATCCAATATTTGCAACACTTTTTCTAATTCAATATCATCCATTCAAAAGTAATTCTATAAATAGATAATCCAAAATGATAAATATATTACAAAATTATTTATAGTGTAAAATACAAAAGTAGTTAATGAAATTAATAAACAACTATATGACCCTTAGGGAATTTACAAATTTTAGCCCTAACTACTTTCAAATACATGAAATACTTTCATAGATAATGCATAGCTCTTAGAGTGGTACTTTCCAACATGTCATCCCACGGTAAAGATCAACATTTTAATCATTCCTGCAGGAAAATAACATTCATTGTAGATGTGAGTAGTATTCAAATATACACTAAATGAATGCTCTAAAAATGCAACATAAAATTCTCATTTATAATTTCAACTAAAAATTAGTTATCACAAGCTGCAATACCCCCCAAAACAATAGAAATTCAAGGAAAACATAATCCTTGTGCAGAATATGTGAGAACTTTAGAGCTTTATGAGCAAATAAGATTTCATGCTATTTGCAATTAAATAATAATAGTATGTGGTAGAAAATCTAAATTTACCATGTAAATATATGGATCAGTACGACTCCTTGCTCCAAACCTCTTTCACTTGTTCTAAGTTCAACAATAAGCAATATACAAAATAAACAAGCCAAAACATGCAAACATGTGATTCTTTGATAGTAATTTAAACATTAAGTTATGCCAGAATTATGCCAATATGAGTATTGTAATTGATTTCAAATAATCAACTTCAAGCCATGCAGCTTAACTAAAAAAGCAAAAGAGAACCAAGGGAAAAAAATTCATCTTTATTTTCGGATTCTTTCAGATATTAAGCTATTAACTCAAAAGCTATGCATTAAATTAATAACATGTAGTGCCACGACTATTCTTCAATGTCAAATAAATACATGCAGTAGATATAGTGAAATTAGTGCCAATGAGATCATAACATAGAAAATAAGGAAGAACACCTATAATATTTCTTTAATGTCCACCCTCAATGACAAAAAAATAACTCCTTCCAACTCCACACATAAAACTAGAACTTTAAAGTTAAAAAATTAATGGCAAGTAAGAAGAAAATTTATGTGCAGTATGAAATACTATGATTTGTTCTCACAAATCTTAATAGTCTCCGCCATATGCATTTGGTACTATATAAGACATCCATTTAAATGCATCCTTGACACATCTGAACATTAAAAGAACAAGTCATATTTATAATTGTTCATTAAACTATCTCTACTAAAGAATCCTGGACATTACACAATCATAATTCTGCTACTAGCCACAAAGTAATCACATCTTCCCAACAATTTCAAGATATCCCAAATCTCTATTCAAAGTTAAATACTCAAACCTAAAAGATGTAATCCAGCCAACAATATTACACATAGCACGAAAAAAAAGAGTAACTATCATCTTGAGCTTTCCTAAACATAATGTACAAATTCAACATATGATTGTGGAATTCGAAATACTAAGGGAATGTAAGACATTAACATAGATTAAGGTAATCTTTAACCTAAGTTTAAAAACCTAAAAGTACCATATTGTAGTAATCTAAAACAGCTCACCATATGCTCTCATTATATATTTCTCTCACTACATTAGCCCACTAGATGCTCCAACATTTAATACAAAAAAATATTCAGAATTTGAAAGGAAAGATTATTAGTTCAGAACAACATTCTAGGCTTCTAGCACACTATAGCATGATATAATATAACACAAAAATAAACTACTTATAGTTTAACCAAAATAGTTCTAGAAAATTTGATATTTAACATGTCAAAAACTGGACGAACTTCATTTAACTTGATCGCATGAATGCTTAAATCAGTTCATAGGGATGCAATGTAAAAGTTTTAACATCTCATTATGCACATACACAATCATTTCTAAAAAACGTTTCCACAATGACTGAGAACCTATGACCACTTTCGGACTTAATTAGCTGAGTATATATAATATGTTTGTATGGCTTTCCAAGGTTGCTGCTTTGCTGCAAGCCTGCAATTCATATTGGTCAATTGATGTCAGCACCACAAACTTCATAAGCATATACGTTATCACTATGTAGCATGAATGACTACTAGTAACTAGTCTCACTATCTCCTCATTCATTATTACTCTCACACGTAGCATACACAAAATAAATGTTGATGTTAAAAATATAATTCATTAAGATAAATTGCATTCACTCTTTATTCTCTCATTTTCCAATCAATTAATAACCTATCAATGAAATTGTGATTCAGTAATGTCTTCAAAATAAAACTTTTACATTGCAAAGTCAAGATAAGAAAAGCAATCCAATTGCTACTTCAAAATTCTGACCAAATTAAGAAAGTCAATGCACAAATATTCATCTTCTTAATAGGTATAATGAGAAGAGGAGATTATCTGAATTCAAAACATTGTTTATCAGTTTCTCATCAAATATGTAAATTAAAACAGGCTGACGAAAACAAAAGGGTAAAAAGAAAAAGATATTTGCAATGTTCATAGTGAATGAGCAAGAAAGTATAACATTGACCATTTTAGAACAAAAAAGATTAACATCAGAATTAATTCAAATATGACTCAGATAACAACATCAATCTTATAAAAAATACCCCTGAGAACAACATAAAAACTAGAGGGCACCATTATATTTAAAAAAAACGAAGAACAAACCATATAAATATGACAAATACCTTGAGTATCAGGACTTCTACAAAAAGAAAAAAGGTGTTAGACTGCAACCCCAAAAAAATACCATTAGGTAATGAAGCCCTAAATAAAGCAAAATAAAATGAAAATAAAACTTAATAAAACTTAACGACAAAGAACTTTGGGATTGTTTATAGAGAGAAGAAATTTATGGTTTCAAATCGCAGTTTACCTCCTTGTTCATCATCTCTGTGGTCGTCTTCTTCAATCTACCGTAAAAAATTAATCAATAGTGAAGTCCTAGGGTTCAAAATGTTGTAGAATTCAAGGTTTACAAGGAAGATTGAAAGATTTAAAAGGAAGAAATGAACGATTCGTGGATGATTCGAAAGATTGAATTCGATTCTTTAAAGGGTTTGCAAGAAGAAAGGCTCTAGTTGTTTTTAGAGTTAGAGTGAATGAAATGGAACTATTTTCTAAGTGTCGAACAGATGATAAGTAGTTGCCACAAACGACGTTGTATAACCAAAAAACGACATCGTATTATGTGCATGTTTAGTGATTAGTATGGATTGTTTACAAATTTTAGTTTTAATAATAACATAACATTAATTATAAGTATTAAGTTTTATAAAAAGAATTAATTACAAAATCATTAAGATAAAATAATTATAATTTTTTCCTAAAAATATAATTTTAGCATGTTTTTTTTTTATTTTCCTGTAGTAATTTTTATAATTAAACACAAAGCCACAACGATTATTTTTTGTACTGTTTTTATTAATAATATTAAATTTAAGTTTTAAAAATTTAATAATAGTTAAAAAATTCTATTGTAATTCCTCACCAAAATAAACTCAAAAATATTAAATTTAAATTTTATTTCATTAATTTTAATAATTAAAAATTTTTTAACATAAATTCTCACCAAAATTAGTACATCAATTCCAACACTTATACAAGATTATCTTTATGTTCTAAAATTTGAAAAAATATTTCTTTTCAAAATAATACTTTATTCAAATGAAACCTGAATATTTTGATAACAACTAGCTATACAAATATTTAGTTTATTATACACAATTGTTTTTAATTAAATTACATTATTATTTGTTTCAAGGTATACAATTGTAAAATAAACGAAAATTAAATTTTAGTTGCATAGAATGATACTTTACTAACTAAATTTATATTTAGTTGTATGCAATATTTTATAAAGTGTTGCATATATTATATAAATATTGCTTTCAATACATAATAAAGGTAACACTTTCTAAAAGTATTGCATGTTCTTATACTAATTGCAACACTTGTTTACAAGTATTGCATTAAATTTATATAAGCAACACTTATTTCAAAAGATTGCAACTTTTCTAAAATTTTCTTCATTTGCAATACTTTTAGAAGTGTTGCCTACAAAGTGATGCAACGGGCTCATTTTGTAGTAGTGACATATATATGTATATGTATAAGTGTGTGTATAAGTATTGGCAGCTTTGTATCTTATGAAAATATCTAAATATGTATAGACATGTATAGCGAGCGCAATTATAAGTAGGTTTGTAGAAATATTAACCGTAAATATTAGTAAATGTATTGTACAATAAATATTATATTACTTATACCTATTACACTGAATTATAATTATAACGGAAAATAATATATAATTACAACGAGCTGGCATGGTGATTGCCAACTAGTTATATCAATGAGGGTGTATTATTATTACCGTAAAATATGTATTAAAAAAAAATCTTTACTTGGCATTTATTGATGCTTAACAAAGGATTTATCAGGATCATTTGATAAACTTTACACGGTACTAAAAAAACTCATACCCAATTTGATTCATGTTTAAAGAAATTCATTTCCCAATTTAGTTTGATACATATATGCACATCCCCATCATATGATCAATACATAATATGTATATTGAAAAAGGATTAATCCTCGGACCAAGTGATGTCAATGGCGCCAACATCATCAGGGTCAGAAATACCCAAGGCTTCCCACACAGCTTTTGAACCATCTACAATGTTATTAGGACATGGAGGCTGGTAATCATGGTCGTCATCGCATCCCATTGTGGAGTCGCACTCATCGACCACCATAGCCCTTACACTTCGGCCATTATAACTGATGGTGATGTTGTTGAAGCACCTGTTCCCACCACTGTACCATCCGGTAGAAAGGGCTACGATTGGTATGCTATCCGAATGGTAGTTATCATCACACTCAGATGGGCCGCCACCATCTCCACCCTTCTCGAAGCTGTTTATGGTAAGAGTAGCTCTAGTTTGTGAAGAAATTGTTGGGGAACACTCGTAAGTTTTGTACTTCTCTCCTGCCTTGCAGCAGTCTGAGTCATTTTCTTGATTGCATTTCCCTCGAGGTGGAGTTATACCCGTAATTGTCCCACTTGGCTTGCAAGTTTGAAGCCTGCCAGCCTCAGAAAAATTGTAATTGGCTAGAAGAACAAACAAGAGCAGAAGAGATGCTTTCATGCTTAAGTTTCTCATTTTCCGCAGTTCAAGTTCTTTTTTGTTTTTGCTGAGAAGCAAGAAATGTTTGTGACACACGATGCCATTGCAAGATCAAATGTTTCCTTTATATAAAATTCTTGCAAAGAAATGCCGAGTTTGTTGTCAAAGTTTTGTGATTCCAATGGTCATTTGCATGAACTGATTTAATTCAAATGATATTTCAAATGTGGTTGCATTATTTAATTACTGATTTCGTGTGTGAATGGTATTGGAAACAAAAATAGAATCAACATGAATGATAATTCTCTGTCAACTTTACTTCCACGTACGGCCTAATGTTTTAAAAGAAATATAATCTAATTAATCTATCAACTTTACTTCCCGTGATAGTTATGTTAGGAAAGAATAATTAATGGGCCAAATTAATTGTTGCTTAGTGTTATGCCGTTGGAGAAGTGTCAAATTAATCTCCAATTAATATTTATATAGGTAATAAATTTAGTGTTCATAATTCACATATATGAATACACAATATATAATTCCATATATGTTGCACATATTACACTTAGTTTCACACTATAATATTTTACACAATTTGCACATATGTTTACTGTACGTAATTACACATACTATCTACTATGAATATGTACGCATTATAAATATTTGCACATTTTCCTTATATTCACATACACTACATATGTGCACATATTTTTTTACAAGTATATACATACATATATGTATACACTATACATACTTATATATATTTGCACATATCACACTTATTTTAACACTATAAATATATACACCTTTTGCACATATTTTCAACATAGCATATAATATATAAAATTGCACACATTATATATTTGCACATCCCTCTTATATTCTCCCAAACTCCACATGCACAATTATACATACTTGTACAAACACTTATATTTAGTACACATATATGTTCACACTATAAATACTTCCATATATTTGCACATATAATACTTATTTTCAAACTATAAATTTGTACACATTTTGCACATATCTTCAACACTAAATTTTATAGTATGTATAAATATGTATAGTATGTATAAATATTTTGAGCGTGTGAAATTGTGCAGCCATTAATTTATAAATTTAAAATAAAAGATTGTGTATTACTAATTTTTAAGTTTTGTGTTCTAATTTGAAGATTACAAATATTTTCAAATTGAAATGATAATTAATTATATTTTAGAAATACATTACTGTGATGTTTCATTGACAATAAATTTGGTTCTAAATGTAATTTGGAGCAGATCGTGGATAATTTATGGATTCTTTCAAACAAGTTAATTCAGATTTTAATCTTGGGAAAATTGTAAAAAACATCCATCTCATTTTTTTGAATAATTTTTTTCATTACTTATATATAAAATAATGCAATTTCATCACTTAAAAAAAAATACGATTTTGTTAAAAATGTAGATAAAATTAAACTAAAACTAATTTTATCAACACAAAATATATACACATTTGTTTTAATTGGTAAGTTTTCGCATTAAACAACAACATGAAAAGAGAGAATACTGATTTACATTTCATGAATGAAGGGAGTTGAAACCTATCTAGTCTAACAACATCCCTAATTATTACAGAAAATTTGACATTTGATGTGAAACATCCATTAGTTGAAGTCTGACTATCCATGTCTGCTAGCATGTCTGCCGCAGCTTTAATAGATAGAAATAATTCATATATAATTTCAATTTTGCAAACGATTGTGGCACTTTTCTTTTATCCTGCAATACATGTATGAAAGTGAGTGTACTACAGAAAAATAGAAAATACCTCTTTCAATGCAAAGGTGAATCCCATCTAGGAGAGCACGAATTTCTGCCCACACTAGAGCATAAATTCAAATAGCATGAGAATGCAAAAATAATAAATTCCGCCACTAGGGGTGTACACAAAAATTGAAAAATCGAAAATCGAATCAAAACTATTGGTTAACCGGTTATCTGGTTTTACCGATTCTAATTAACTGGTTATTACCGGTTAACCAGTCCGATTATTGGTTGGGATATTTTCCCACCTATTAAATCAGATAATCAGTTAACCGGTTTGTAATCGATTATCCGATTATCCAATTTAACCAGTTATCCGGTTTAAATATTTATAATAATATTATTATTATTTGTCAAATAGTTTACTTTTTATTTTAATAGTTAAACTATTTGTTATTCAAATTTGTTAATTAACTAATAATTTATAAGTTATAATTAACAATATATATATATATATATACATATTCTATAGTGTAATTTCAACAATGTTAATAATATATTATATTTTTAAGATACAAGAATGACAAACAATAATATGTTTTAATATTTTATGAATGTAATATATAACTATTATAATTTCTATTATAGTTTACTACTATTATAAAATTTAAAGTCTATAAATAACTTAACATAGAAATCAAAACATATTCTAAATTATATTTCAATCCTATAGTAATTTTATTATGTAAATTGAAAAATAATAGTAAGAAGAAAATAACTAAACATTAATACTATCATATTGTAATTTATATTATTAAAGTTAATAAAAATAACAAGTAAGTAAATGAAATAAGTACATTACAGTTTATAAATGATATCCTATAAATATACGTACTTAGTACATTAGCTAAGTTTATAAGTATATTTATAGGTTATAAGTGAATAATACTATGAATATACTAATAGGTTATAAGTGAATAATACTATATATATATAAGTAATTAGTATATTAACTAAACATTTTCTTAACTCACACACACTTAGATCACTTGGACTTTAGAATTTAAATGATTAAATTATATATATATATATATATATATGTGTGTGTATATATTAATTTTACATTTACAATAATTATTAGTTTATGTTTTAACTTTTAAGGTAAATAATACCATGAATCTATTAATAGCTTATAAGTAAATAATAATATAAATATAAGTAATTAGTACATTAATTACTTATTTTTTTAAATTCACACACATAGGATGGACTTTATGATTTTAAAATCTTAAATTATATGTATATATTTTAAATTTTACATTTTCAATATAGTGAATAACTTATTAATTTATGTTTTAATCTTTAAGAGTAAAAAAAATAACCAATTTTTTGGTTTAACCGGTTAACCGATCAAAATCGGTAAAATCGTTACGCTTACCAGTCAGTTAATTGATAAGTCGGTTTTATACCGACTTATATGTGCTATTTCACTTATCTTTTAACTTGTTTTGCATACAATTAATTGTGTAATGTTATGTGTCATTTTGTGCATTTATGTGGGTTACAACTTGGTGTGCTAAAATGAAGAAAAATACCAAAAATGTTGATTAAATGAAACAAATGTGTGTTTTAAGTTAAAGAACAAGGAAAGAATTCAAAAAGGCTTGAAATGATGCTTGTGGAGTTTGAGAATCCCTTAACATGCTTATTTTGTATTTGGGCAGAACATGTAGCTTAATGTCATTTGCATGTAACTTTCTCAATAGTAATCTAAATGAGGAGCTCTTGGATATTCTAGAAAGCACTTTGAGTGTACTTCAGTTTATATGTTTCTTCCAATTCAGTGTGCAAGTTTGAGAAACGATAGCATCTTTGTGATTGCTGCTTCAGGTTTTGAATGTTGAGCTCACCGCCACAGTTTGGTAGAATGCTAATATCTTGAGCTACAAACTTCCAATGATATTGATTCTTGAACCTATGGAAAGCCAAGAGGAAGATCTACAACTCCTATGTTGACCTTGAGCTCTAATTCGGATGCAAAGGCATACATATGCGGCATAGAAGTGGGACATCGTGCTGAAAAGGAAAAATTGCACAGTGCGGCCGCCTAGCATGAAACCTAATGCACGGTGCACCATGAAAAGAATTGCACGGTGCGGCTGCATGAAATTTCCTCCTGGTGCAATTTAGTATTTTGGCTATAACTTTGTTGTCTGAGCTCCGAATTGAGTGATTCAAAAAGATATGGATAGCTAAGACATAGGGCTACAAAGTTCACGTTTTAGGTTGTGCCAAATTCACAACGTATTAGGGCCATAATTCGGTTGCAAGGTGCCGGTTTGTTACTTTTCGGAGCTTGAGACGTAAAAAGTACCAATCTTGTATCTTGGTAATACATGCTTGTGTTTTCCTTGCATCTCTGAGCTGAATTTGATGCACACATTTGTTGTTTATCTTACACAAGTTGATGCCCACATTTTATACACAACACTTTGCATATTTGTGCACATGCGTGCACACATTCAGCACACACCTCGCATAAGCCCCGCATGCACTGCGCACACACATCTCACACCCACCGCACACTGTGTATACATTTGCTTCACATGCATGCAAGCACCGCACACACTTGTGCACATGCATGCACTCACTTGCTGCACTTACATGCACACACTTGTGAACATGCACACACATACTTGTGCACATGCATGCACACATTTGCTACACATGCATGCAAGCACTGCACACATTTGTTGTTTATCTTACAGAAGTTGATGCCCACATTTTATACACAACACTTTGCATATTTGTGCACATGCGTGCACACATTCAGCACACACCTCGCATAAGCCCCGTATGCACCGCGCAAACACATCTCACACCCACCGCACACTGTGTATACATTTGCTGCACATGCATGCAAGCACCGCAAACACTTGTGCACATGCATGCACTCACTTGATGCACTTACATGCACACACTTGTGCACATGCACGCATACACTTGTGCACATGCATGCACACATTTGCTACACATGCATGCAAGCACTGCACACATTTGTGCACATGCGTGCACACATTCAGCATACACTTGTGCACATGCATACACACACTTGTGCACAAGTGTGCACATGCATGCACACAGTTGCTGCACATATATGCACACATCTCGCACATGCACTACACTCTTGCTATGCTACATGCACTACACTCTTGCTATGCTACATGCACTACCACAAGTATCATAACCACCACACAAGCACAACACAGCACAAGCATTCAAAACACTACATGCATTACTTGTTGCACACTTCATGCACAACTCTTGCATTCTTTATGCACAACTCATGTACTTCTCAAGCACATTACATGCACAACTTAGGCACACCTAGTATACTCTCACCACACAAGTGCGAGCATGAATGCACTACACTAGTGCACACAACTCCAACACATGCAACATGCATACTTTTGCTATACTTACGCATGCTCCTGCTATACTACATGCATCGCACTAAGGCACATTACATGCAATGCATGCACACACTCAAGAGCACTATAGGCACGACGTGCACACATGCTCTCGGCCATGCACACCACTAGCACCTACTTGCACACATGCACTACACTCTTGCCACTACATGCCACAAAGCTACACAAGCATACACGAGCACATCAAAAGCACAACACACACATGATGTATACTCTTGCCACTATGGCCGCACCGTGGAAGAAGATGTATGGTGTGGTCGCCCGACCGTGATAAACTTTGCATGGTGCAGCCGCACTGTGTAAACAAAATGCATGGTGCACGGCCATGTACATAGCATGTTTTACGTTGGAAATTTTTTGTAAGTGTTCTAATCCTACCTTGTCTTGTGTAGTGTTTTGAAGGCGTGCTGTCGTGCGGGTCAGGAGCGTGGTTGGTGTAGTGGAGGCGTGGTGCAGGTTGGCTCAAAGGCGTGGAGCTGCAGAATGTTTGCTGATGTGGCATACATTACACGTGCACTATTTGGACAGGGGATTATACCAATGGCATTTCTATAATTTAGTGCTTATTTTACGTTAGCGTGTAGAATAATATTTAGACCTCCATATATAGAGGAGTTTGTCATTATTTTGGGAGGATTCGAGACTTTTAGACTTTTACCAGATTTTAGAGTTCAAGAGCGGGAATTTTTCTCTCTCAAGATTTTCTAACTCTAACTTTCTCTCTCTAGAATTCTAGCTCCGTTTTCAATTCCGATCGAAGCTTGGACCGATCACGGTAATTCTATTCTCAATTAAGGAGGCATTCCACGATTCTCTTGGGAATTTGAAGCTTTTAAAGCGATTCAATTGGTAAAATTTTTCTATATAATGAAGACGAACTGTTTCATGTTGCAATTTGGCGATCTTGAGTTGAGAATGGAGTTTTGTTGCTAAATTCATGGTGTCATAGGGTTTTAAACGGATGAATGCATGATTTAGACGATTCGATGCTATGCGGTTGATATAATCTCTAAGGAATGAAATCATACTTGGAATTAATACATGAATTCTGTTAAGTTTCATAAATTTGCACTGGTATTGAATGAATTGAACTTTAATTGCGGTCGACATGCTGGGTTGATGTTAGATTCACCAATATATGTGAGAATGCATGAAATGAGAACTGGAAGTATGAATTTTTTGTGTCCTTTCACTTGTTTAGTTTGTTCGTGTTCTAAGATGCGGTCTCCATGCTGATTAAAGAACACTTGAAACATTAGGAATAAGTGAGAAGAGGCTCTCTTGTGCTAACAGAAGCTAAGGACCTAGGTCAAGCCTCGCCATGGGAAGACTTCAGGAATTGCATGCTAAATTCATTAGACTCGGAGAGTTGAGATGTTGAGGTACGAATTACATCGATCTTAGGCCTCGCCATGGGAAAGAATGGTGTTAGGGAGCGTATAATGTAGTGCGGTCGACATGCCGGCTACAACTAGACTTCTAGGCAACTTAGGTCTCCTCAAGTTTTGCATGTTATCAACTGCATAGCGTGAGTTGCCAGATATACATTCATCCGGCGCAAGGACCCTAGGACATCCGCTCTATACTTGATTTCACATCTCATTTGTGTTCTTGTTATTTTCACTACTTCTTAATTCTCTGTTCTTGTTGTTGTTAGCACTCGTTCCTGTAATTTTGTTTTTGTGACAAAATCTTGAATTCTTGAAATCACCCCCTTCCCTGATGTACGAAACCCTCTCACCACGACTGCACTAGTGTTAGGGATAAATTGGTGAACATATGCGACTACACGCATCAATTTTTGGCGCCGCTGCCGGGGAAGGCACGGTTTCTTGAATTTTGATTTGCTCTCTTTTGTTTTTCTTTGTAGATTAATAGTTCTGTTATGTTTCATTTTTGGAAATTTTGTTGTTTTTGTTTTTGTGTTTAGTTCTGTCTTCTTTGGTTTATTTGTGGCAAGTGCAGGATATTGGAACTCAATTGAAAGAGGATAGTGCACACCACAAGTACCCAAGTATGTCTAGGTGGTATGGGGACTATTTTGAGTCTTATCATTTTTTTCCCACCAATTGGGGTGGTTGACACACGACCAACACCTAGAATATTTGGGGACTTCTCTCCACCACCATATGAGGAGCAATGGCAAAATCAAGCACAAAGCAACAAGTCATATCTCATTGGAAACCAAAGACTCTCTGAGGAAGACATGCTTTCTCAAATTTTAGAAAGACTCGATAGAGGCCCCGAAAAGGAAGAAATAAGATTTTCTCAAGAACAAGAGTTTCCAACATGCTATCCACAAGGTACACCTATAATTGCTAGAATACCAACTCCTGAGGAATATCATTTTGAAATGTAAGCTAATGTTAAATGTGGTGAAAAGAATCCTAGGGAGGTGAAATCTACAAATATTGAGGTTGTCTCACAAAAATGCAGTGTTGATGAACCTTTGTTGCATGAGTCAAATTTTAGCTGTTATATCGAGAATGATGTCTTCTGTGATGAGCTTGATACTGATGAAATTAGAGCCTTGTGGTTTCTTAGTGACAAGATGAGAAGTGTGTCTAATATTGAGTCTTGCATTAATTTTATGGAATTCCATGAGTCAAATGATGTTGACAGCCATTCATTAGATGCTTCTCCTATTGATTGCCTTGTAAATTATACAGAGACACATATTGATGATCATTTTGATATCATGAATGAGGATAATTTTGCAATTGCTAATGAGAATGTCAACACATTGATTGAAACTCTTGTTGATGCACAAATTCTTGAAACGGTGATTGAATCTAAGTGTCCAAATGGTGACTCACAAGAAGTGCAAAATGAGATAATCTTGTTAATTAATGAGAATGCTTTTTGTGTTGTTAACAAAGAAAAGACTCAAGCAAGTCCCCATGTTAGTTTAGATGATGAAGATATGCGAATTTTTAATGACATTGCTAACATTGTGGAAAATTGCTTTGTTGATACATCCATTTTTGAGCTTACTGATGAGTTTGTTGAGACCATAGATGTACAACCCTTGGTTGAGCCTTGCAGGGTTATAGAGCCTAGTATGGTGGAAGAAGTAAAGGATGCGCCTCTAATGGGGGAGCCTTAGTGGTTCGAAGTGAAATTTGCAGAGGTTGCTCCCCATGTGCATGAGCTTAAGCACCTCCTAGAGAATATTCCACAAGTGCCCTACAAGAGGAAAAAGAGTGCTTATGAAAGAGCATTTTTCTGGTACAGATATGGATACTCCAAATCTTGAGGGAGAAGATTTAAAAGAAAATAAAGTCTAGCTCGAGACTAATGAAATTCAGAACTACTTCTTTTTCATATTACCTTAAATAAAGTATTTTTGTTAGGTTGGTCTTTACATTTCTTACATTTTGTTATGCTCACTAAGCCACTCATGTTTGTCAAGACATGCACATGAAAGAAGTTGCAAGGGAAATAGGCCATGCACACATGAGGCTAAGTGTGGGGGAGTGGTGCCATGGACTCCTCCCATGCTGCACATAATTACTTTGTTTTACATTGCAAGCATGAATTGTGCATGTGCCACTTAGTGTTACTAGTTGCATATTTTTACACCACCATGACTCCTAGTCATGGTGCGACACTTTGCTTGTATGCTACCTCCATGTCATGTTTACCTTGCACCAACATGTAGAGTACTTAAGTGAGTAATTTCTAATAAGCTTGGTTTCACCATGTGCAGGAAATTTTTCATGCAAAAGGGAACTATGGACAAAGACACTCCACCAAGCAAACATTGGAATTCATGACATATCAACACCAGGGAGCTCCTAAACTTATCTTTACTTTACATTGAGGACAATGTCAGTTTTAAGTGTGGAGGAGGGAATGTTTGCTATGGTTTGTGTCTCTTGGACTTTATATGCTTACTTTCTTGCATGAATGATTTGGGAAAAAAAGGCAGGTTATACCAATGTGAAATTTGTTGCACGCTAAGTGCAGGGACAATGTTCCAAAAGCACACAATGATGAACCACTCCTCTGCGGGACTGCTCTACCACACTAAGTGTTCATTTTAAGAGAATAATCCGCATGAGTGGGGATGAAATTCAAAAGCCATAAAACCCGAGGCAATAATTGGGAAAGGCCAAGGAGTACCCCAGTGTAATAATGTCATGTGCGAAACGAAGGTAAAGCACTAAAGGATGACAATCTGGGGGAAAGAATGGTAAGAAACGAGGGCAACCAATGATCCTTAAGGTGGTGCATTTGTGTCTATACAGTGTTTACAAGTCGAGGACTTGAAAAGAACTACTAATAAAATCTTTGCATTCTGTACGGTTGCTTTGATCATAAGTGAGACTTGAGTTGTATGTAAGCCTTTTGCCCACAACTCACACATCTATGTTAGAGTTTCAAACGAGTACAACTTGGTTTTGATGATTGCCATGAAGAATTGAGCATGTCCTTACCACTAGAGTACAATTGGTTAAATAAAAAACATGCAAATCCAATAATAGTGTGAAATGTTCTTGAACTGGATAGGTAGGTTTCTCTACAAGAGTTCACTTTTGTAGTGATGTGTGTTATGTGTTAGTGTATTGTTGTGACCCTGCTTGAGGTCAAGCCAGTGTTGTGTGTAGCGTATGGTTCTGACCTTTCTTGAGGGCAAGCAAGATTAATCGGTAAAGGCAAAAATGCCAAAATTAATACAAACCGAAACTGGTTAACCAGTAATTGACCTTGTGCACCCCTATCGCAACTACAGCTTATACTTGGATTACCTTTACTACACCTATGTGTGTTCAACTTTAGAGAATTTTTATCTGGAAGGTACCCATTAACCACTTCAAAATGAATCCTAGCCGGTTGATTAGCAATTAACATTCCAAAATTAGTCTAATTTAAGCTTTAGAATGTCAACGCAGGGAATTTATTCTAAACCACAAATTTTAGTTCGTCAGAAATACTTATACAAATATTATATGTATACACAAAAAACAACTAAGTCATTATTCCATTATGTGAGGTTGATTATATGGATTATAAATGTATATGTATACACAAAAACAACTAAGTCATTATTCCATTATGTGAGGTTGATTATATAGATTATAATTCACCATCGTATTTTATCTCTAAACATGATCTACAGGTATATACTTTTCATTAAAAGTAAATGGAATTGGATAAAATGACAAATTTGATACAATTTTTTAATGTGAATGACGAAATTGCATAATTTTAATTGTGAGTAATGAAAAAATAAATTTCAACAAATATGAAGGATGATTTTTGCAAAAACATAACGATATCAGAGAAGATAACAAATATATATGTATGACAGAAAAACAATTATATAAAATGATACAAAAAAATAACAAAGATAAATGTGTGACACGATTAATAGCCATGGATATGCCAAAAAATGACGAAAACAAATAAAGTATCAAACATAAATCTATGACTCATAAATCAGTAAAAAAATGCAAAAACACAGCACTTAGGAAAAAAAATCTCCGAATTACATCACAAAAAGTGAGAAAGAAAGAGAAAAAGGAAAGAAAGAGAGAAGAGAACAAGAAGATAAAGGATATAGTAAAAAAGATCAAATAAGAAAGAATATAAAAGAAAATAATTTTAAATATCTATCTGCTAATATATAATGCTAACCGGAATAAAAAGTAACAATTCTAATTACAACCGGTTAAATAAGTTAAGTACTAATATGTTAAAGATGGTACCAAAAAATTTGACAGATGAAAATAAGGCATCAAACACAAAATTGCAAAAATCGGGTGTTAACCGTCAATTAATATAATAAACCTCTATTAAATTCCAAATGAAATGATATTCCTATAAGAGTCTAAATATTGAAATATTTGTTAGATTTTATTTCATATTTGGTAATATGTATCTCTTCATGCTTTTGTAACAAAGTTGAAGAAATTTTAGTATTTGTCAGATTTTATTCACAAATTTTGTTAATGAATTAATATAATAAATAAAGAGTAGGATAATGTTTTTGTTTGGAATAGAAATTGAGTTAACGCATGCGTTTTTATAAAAGGAAAATATGCATGAGATGTATTTCATCTCACCTTCAATATATATCAAACAAACAATAAAAATATATTTTAGGATGAAATATAAATACAATGAAAATAAATACGCATAAGTTCGAATAAGTGGCGCAAACCTTTTGTAGTGGAAGCTGTAATTGTTTCGTAATGTTGCTTTTTGTACGTCGACAGCAAACCTTTTGCAATGAAAGTTGTAATTGTTTTTTAATGTTGGTTTTTATATGTTTGATTGAGCAGCATAGATGAGAGATTGAGAAAGACAGTACTTAGAAAAGATAACGACGAAAAAAATGAACTTTACTAAACATTGTGTATAATAAATACCTGAAATTATGATGCGTAGCAGTCAAATATACGATATCTTGCCATCTATATAATAGGAGTGAAACGTGTCAAAGCAAATAACTCACTTGCTTCCTCCAGTCTGTTTGCTTTTTATTTTTATTTTTTTCCTTTTTCCCTCATCTTTGGTCGTCTGTTCTGATGTTGCTCTTTGTTGTATCTTCTGTGTTTATGCGTCTCTTTCGCTTTCGCCGCAAAACAAGTTATGCTGTCAATCTATGATCTATGGGTTTATTAGGCTTAACTTTTTTTTTATTGGCTAGATAGATTGTATGTTATACTGTGAATTGGTGTGTGTGCTTTGGTTTTAAGAGCTGGGTATTCCTCTGTTGCGCTGGTCTGAATTTTTTGCGCTCGACTGAACAAGAAATGGTACAACACCTTGCTGCAGTGCCCCAAATTTTGGGTGATTTCTACTTCTTGTTAAATAAAACAAAGAGCTATGAAAGTTATATTTGCCATTGAACATTATTTGAACTTTGCCTGGTTATTTGCCTATAAATATTGTAGAATCTTTGAAATCGCCTTCAGTTAGAACCTCCGGGTTTTCTAGCCAGAAAACAGTGATTACGGATATTGAATGCTTTTCAGACCCGGATGATGTGAAAGCTTCAAGCCACTCTGCTGGTAAGCCTGTCGGAATAATGCTTGTCTTGTTACTTTCAAACATGGCTTACTGTGTTTTAATTTTTTTTTTTGGGCCAAATTTTGATATGCAGAAGGGAAATCCTTTGCTGAATCATATAAGGAATGTAAGATGGTCCTTTGCAGATGTTGTTTGTGATTACTCATTGGGTCAGAATGCTTGTGCTCTCTAGCTAAGGTTTGGATGATTTAGTCCATGTCTTCCTTTTTGTCATCTAACTCGAGTTTGGAGATTTACTGCTCAGGTATAGTGCATCCTTGTTTGTTTACCAATGCTTAGTGCTAAATTTGTTTCATCACACTGTTTTGGGAAAAGGTTAAGGGGGATAGACGTTAAGGGATATAAGAAATGGATTGCTTCTGGAGTGTTAGGCCTAAATGTTCAGATAAACCACTTCAGCCATTCCTTGATAGTGTCTGCTTACCCATATATCTTAACCTTGCATCAGATTGGATTAATTAGGATGAGGGAGAGTTGTGTGATTATCAAGCGGGATATAGCGTGCCTCAGGATATCAGAGAAATCAACTGAATAATGCTCTTAATATAATGCTCTTAATATAATGAGGGAGAGTTGGTGCATTTATGATGCTATAGTCATTCTGTTTAATTTCGTCAATTCTCAATTTCTATTTTGAGTTGGAAGCTGAATAATGCTCTTAATATAACCTGTTGAACAACTTGTGTTTTCTTGCAGTCTTAGATATCATCTGCTTCATCCATACTATCTTTATTTCTGGATAAGAGAATTGCCGAAAAACTTTAAGCTTCGTGTAGTTTTGTGCCATGTTGATGTTGTAAGTCACTGCAAACAATAAGATTCATGTGTATCATAGAATTTTATTTGGGGGCGAAATACGGTTTGCATGGAATTACTGATAGTTTTTTTGGTTCCAGGAAGACGTCGTTAAGCCATTGCTTGAAGTCAAAAAAACAGCTCTACTTCATGATTGTACTCTTTTATGTGGTTGGAGGTATCTTTCTCTTTTGAAATATCTAGGAAACATGTTATGCAAGAATGATTTTGTGTTAGGTGGAACCTTTTTTTTTCTGCCTTTTTTTTTCACATCTATTGGGTAATGTAGATTTTGTATAAAAAGCTTCACAATGTAGATTTATCCCGGGTAAACATATTGTTGAGTTTCTTGTCTGATCAACTGTTTCGTATGAGATGGGACTTTTGAAGTCACTAGCCATGAATATCTCTGCACAGATACAGACTGTAACTTAAAATGAACAAACACCTATGGTTGGATCAAAGTTCAATTGTCATTCTGTAATGTCACTGTCTTTATTTCAATTGCAGCTAAACAATGCTCTCACAACAGTACGGCATGTTAACAAGACAGATGTTGTTACTCTTGGCTCTACATTTGGGGTATGTTTGTGGATTTTGATAAGTGCTATAGTTTTTCCTTGTATCTTAGTCTGTTCCCTGAAAATTAGTTGTTGCTTAATGCAGTCCCTGTCTAACATCATGGACGCAACTATGGAAGATCTAGCTCGCTGCCCAGGCATTGGAGAGCGCAAGGTATTTTGCACATCTTGTTGTGAATATTGTATTAGTATGCTGAATTTCTGGATTGGTTGGTTTGAGTCTTGGTTTACTGTTAAAGTACATAAATGAAATGGTTGTACAACAAAGGGCAAGTTGAAGTTTTCATGTTTGACTAGGTTTCTTTGCAAGGCTAAATGCCTTTTGTGCATAATCTGTGAAGATAGATACTCAAAAAGTTTCTTTAATGGTAGCCAATGAACCATTTAGAATACTTCTTATGCTTATTTCAATAAACTAAAAATTCCTCTTTCTTACTGTAGAGAAGATTTGATTGGTAGTTTTGGTGCATTCATTAATTATCTTTTTAATTATGCTTCAGGTAAAAAACGAATGTATGACACTTTCCATGAACCATTCAATGGTGTAATTCCCAACCATGCATCCATTCCAGAAACTTCTATCCCTGCTAATGCTGAACCTATCTCTGTAAGTGAAAGTAAAGAAGATGACAAGGAAATTGATGATGCAAATAGGAGGACAAAGAAAGAAGCTGAATTGACAGTTAAATCAGCACTATCAGTTGCTTTTGCAAAATACTCCGATAGAATTGGTAGAAAGAAAAGTAAATCACAAAAGGATGATAAAGGAGAGGGAAGCGTTGATCTCGTGGATGCAAAATTCAAACCAAAGAATATCAGCAAGGAGGCTGCTAGCCAAGTAGGATGATAAATATGTAGCTAGAATCAGCTAGCAATTAATGGTGTGTGGATTTCCCAAGATTGCAGTTTTTAGCGGACATACATTACCAACCACCTGGATGTCTGGAGATCTGAAATGGCAAAATTACCAACCATCTTTGTACACCATAAGTTGTAGGTAATTTGAAGTCTTTTTAATGCTTCTTTTGTAGCTTATGTATGAGTAAGGATTGTAGAGAAGTTTAGACTTCAACCGTGACTAGATTTAGAAAAAGAAGCATGAAAACAAGTCACGCAGATCATATCTTTAACCAAGGACATGGATTATCTTGTTTTAGCATCTGATGGACTTTGGGACCAGGTAACTGAAAACATTCAGTGATCAAACCTTGTTTGGAAAATCCAGGACAAGAACAATATGCAATTATGATTAAATCTTTTATGTATTATTTTGTGTAGGTTGGCAATCAGGAAGCTGCAGAAATTGTGGCGCGATCATGTTCTGTTGACGAGAAAATAATTCCAGAGGAGAATAGTGGCGAGAATGACAGCATCAATAAGAGTCCTCCTCCAAAGTTGCGGAGAGTTTCTCTCAAGTCAAAAAGGACCGGTCACTTCGCCAGCCCTAAGCAAAATGAAGAAAATTGGAAGGGAGCTGAATTTAACTTTGGCAGTGAAAATGATAATCCTCCATCCAAGGCCCTGCGAGTTTCAATGACTAGCCAAGTGAAGGTGAAAAATAGAATACTCAAACCAAGAAAACAGTGGTTTTGGAGGCACAATGAACCTTCAATAGATTAGTATTGTTGGGAAGTCCATTGGCCACGGCAACTACGTATCCTGATTTATCATTCTTAATTTCAGGATGAGATGCTAATGTTTCAAAAGCTTGAATCATATAGAAACTGTAAATCAATGAGATTAAAAGGATAAAATGGCTTTTGATTAATATGGTTTGATCCATTTTTTGATATGATCAACTTCACTTCTTGAATGATGAGGATTGAGTAATGGAGCTATATATATAATATATATGGTGATAAATGATGAAGATTCTTGACATGAAAAAAACATCTTAATTAATTAATAATTAAATATGGCCTAACTGCCACTGCTTAATCAATTAATGTATTTAATGATTTTCTATTATAAAGGGGAAATGCTACAATCACGTAATGTAATTAATAGGATGTTGATTCTTTCTAACATTTGTGAGATATATATAGTATGGAAAATGATCACGTGAAAAATCCCATAAGAAGAGATCAACAAACAAAAACTGTGTGTGTGTGTGTTGTGTTTTTGAAGAACAAAAATCAATATTGATTTCCAGCATTCCTGATTCTGAGAAGGGAGGTGGCACGGGACCTTTCTTTCTGGTTGTGTAATGGATACAACATTGTTTACTAATTGTGCCAATGTAACTAACCATTCAAAGATTTATGTTGGTTTTAAAGCCTGAAATCACAAACATGCATATACGAACAAGAAATGATTGGATTGACGAATTATGAACTTGATCCTGATAATTACATAAACAATAAATAGCCAAGGACATCATAGTTTTCATTTCATTAATTCTGCAATAAAACTCATTCTGAAACAACACCAAATTAAAAAGAAAAAAAAGCAGTCCATTACCAATCTCAAAGTTTATAAACAAGCTCTTCAATACAAACCACCGCACATTGATTTGGTGATGACATGCACTGGGTGCATAAAAAATTTTAGCTCTTCACAAATTGAAAATTATTGCTCGCGTTAAAGAAAATACACATACCCAAGACCAAAACTACTTCAACTAGGGCCAAAAATATAGCCCTGGGGTGCCACACACCAAAACTACTTCAACTAGGGCAAAAAATATAGCCCTGGGCTGCCACATTTTGTGTGGCACCCCATTAACTAGTCTATCAATAAAGAACAAACGCCAGGAAAAGCAAAATGATAAAAGGCAAAACAGAGACATAAGCAGTTAAAGGGCGAAAGGGAAAAAAGTACAAGAAACTGAAGAAGCGGCAGAAAAGAATATTTATATGTCAAACAACATCACCCTAAGGTGGAGCCGGTTAAAAGAAAGCAAAAACAGAGAAAAAGGCAGCAAAAGGGTACCAATAAATAAGGGGCCCACAAAAACAGCACACACACGAAAAGCCAAACCGAGAGGCTACCTGGAGCTGATACCGCACCATAAGGGTATGAAAAGTCATGAACTCATCCTTAATATATATAGTAGATTTATCACATATCCTAATCAATTTCAATATATGTTACTAAGAAGTAATATATTCTCATTCTAACTATGAAGTCAAACTTATGCAAGCAAGCATTCCACGAAAAGATAACGATGAAAAAATGAACTTTACTAAACGTTGTGCATAATAAATACCTGAAATTATGATGATTAGCAGTCAAATGTACAATATTCTGCCATCTGTATAATAGGAGTGAAATGTGGCAGAGCAAATAACTTTATATCACATTTAAATAATATATTTATCACATATTCCAATCAATCTCAATATATGTTACTAAGAAGTTATGCATTCTCATTCCAACTATGAAGTGAAACATATAAAATCAAACATTCGAGGAAAAAACTTTATCTCTCCAACTTATATATATGCGATCACTTATTCGTTAAAACTTTAAATCAACTGTAATTTTTTTTAATCAAATATTGTTTTAATTTTTTATTGAGCATTTTTTTTAAAGTTTTTATGGTTATTCTTAAAAACACTACATTTATTATATTTTTTCACTAAATGTAAGAAAGTCATAATATTAACATTTTATAAAATTCGATAATATATAAATAATTAATTTATAAAAGACTTAATATTTATAATATGTACAAAGTGAATAAATAAATAATGTAGAAATTTTTTATATAAAGCTAATATGGTTTACTAAAACAATATTATTTTTAGGTTATTACATATCATAATTATCATAATTAAGGTAATAATTTGGTTAACATATTATCATACAAAAATAATAGATATGAACATTCTTTCATATCTTTTGCCGTTAATTTTGTTATATCGAGAAAAATGTTTAAGATTAGTTACTTTAAAAAGACTTTGCCGGTAATTTAGATAATGATCGAACGATAGAATAAAACTAGAAGTAAAAAGGCTAGAAGAAAGATTTTATCCTGATTTCGTAAATACAGACATAGACGCTGAATAAAATAACATATATGCCCAAAAAAATAATATAAAAAATAGATATATGATAGAATAACAACCATGGATCTGCAAAAACAAACATGGATCTGTCGAAAAAATATAAAAAAGCAGTAAACAGAAATATATGACCGCTATACATTTGGAAAAAAAGTATACATAGATATAGAAGAAAATAACATGCATAGAATTTTTTTAAAAAAATCGATATCAAAGTAGACATCAAATATATATGTATGACGGAATAACAATCATATAAAACGATATTAAAAAACAGCAAAGATAAATGTGTGACTCAGGTAACAGCCATGGATCTGCAAAAACAATGATGAAAACAAATAAAGTAGTAGACATAAACCTATGATCCATAAATCAATAAAAGAAAAGGCAAAAAAAAACACACCGAGGGAAAAAATCTCCGAATTACAATGCAAAAAGTGAGAAAGAAAGAGAAAAATAAACAAAGTGAGAAGATACAGTAAAGAAGACCAAATAAGTTAAAATATAAAAGAAACTAACTTTACACTCTATCTGCTAATATATAATGCTAATTGGAATAAAAAGTAATAATTCTAACTACAATCGGTTAAATAAGTTAAGTAAGAACCTACTAAAGAGGTACCGAAAAAGTTAACAGGTGAAAACAAGGTATCAGATACAAAATTGTAAAAATTGTGGTGTAACCATCTGTTAATACCTTGCAATAAGGGCATAAATGCGTCCGAAAAAATATAAAAAAGTAGTAAACACAAATATATGCCAGCCATATATACACAGATATACAAGAATATAACATGCATAGAATTTAAAAAAAAAAAATCAATATGAGATAAGGCAGCAAATAAATATGTATGACAGAATAACAATCATATAAAACAATATAAAAAAAAACTACAAAGATAAATGTGTGGCACGGTTAACAGCCATGGATCTGCCAAGAAAATGACGAAAATAAATAAAGTAGCAGACATAAACTTATGACGTATAAATCAGTAAAAAAAAAAAACACCCGGGAAAAAAAATCTCCCAATTATGTTACAGGGGGAAAACAAGAAAAAATAGAGGACAGAGTAAAAAAGGCCAAATAAGAAAACAATATAAAAGAAAATAACTTTACACCTCTATTTGCTAATATATAATGCTAATCGGAATAAAAATTAACAACTCTAACTACAATCGCTTAAATAAGTTAAATAGTAATCTATTAAAGGGGTACCAAAAAAGTAACAGATGAAAATAAGGCATCAAACACAAAATTGCAAAAATTAGGGGGCAACCGCCAATTAATATAATAAATCTCTATTAAATTTCAAATCAAATGATATTCCTATAGGAGTCTAAATATTACAAATAATTGTTAGATTTTACTGCATGCATATTTGGCAATATGTATCTTTTCATACTTTTGTAACAAAGTTGAAGGAAATTTCAGTATTTGTTGGATTTTCTTCACAAATTTTGTTCAATGAATTAATATAATAAATAAAGAGTAGGATAATGTTTTTGTTTAGAATAGGAATTGAGTTAACGCATGCACTTTTATAAAAGGAAAATATGCATGAGATGTATTTGATCTCACCTTCAGTATCTATGAAACAGACAATAAAAATATATTTTAGAATGAAATATAAATATAGTGAAAATAAATACGCAAAAGTTAAAAATAGTTACAACAAATCTTTTACAGCGGAAGCTGTACTTATTTCATAATGTTGCTTTTTGTACGTCGACAGCAAATCTTTTGCAATGGAAGCTATAATTGTTTTGTAATATTGGTTTTGGTACGTTTGATTGAGAAGCACATATGAGAGATTGAGGAAGACAATACTTAGAAAAGATAATGATGTAAAAATGAATTTTACTAAACGCTGTGGATAATAAATATTTGAGATTATGATGAGTAGAAATTAAATTAAATATATGATATTCTACCATCTATACAGTAGGAGTGAAACGTGGCATAGCAAATAACTTTATATCACATTTAAATAATACATTTATCATATATCCTAATCAATCTTAATATATGTTACTAAGAAGTTATGTATTCTCTTTCCAATTATGAAGTCAAACATATGTAAGCACACGTTTGACGAAATAACGTCAAACATACGTAAGCAAACATTCAAGGAAAAGATAATGATGAAAAAAATAAAATTTATTAAATATTGTGCATAATAAATAGCTGAGATTATGACGAGTAGCCATCAAATGTACAATATTCTGTCATTTTTACAATAGAAGTGAAACGTAGCAGAGAAAATAACTTTATATCACATTTAAATAATATATTTATCACATATCCCAATCAATCTCAATATATGTTACTAAGAGGTCATGTGTTCTCATTCCAACTATAAAGTCAAATATACGTAAGCAAACTTTCTAGGAAAAAATTAATATTTATCTCTCTAAATTATTTATATGCAATCACTTATTCGTTGAAACTCTGAGTTGGTTGTAATTGTTTTTGGACAAAATATCGTTTCAAATTTTTATCAAGCCTTTTTTAAAGTTTTTTTTGGTTATTCTAAAAAAAATACTACATTTATTATATTTTTCACTAAATTTAATAAAGTTATAATATTTATATTGTATAAATTTGATAATATATAAATAAGTAATTTATAAAAAGACTTAAAATTTATAATATTTACAAAGTGAATAAATAAATAATTTGGAAGTTTTTTATGTAAAGCTAACATGGTTTACTAAAATAATATTATTTTTAGTTTATTACATATAATAACTATTATAATTAAGGTAGCCATTTGGTTAATATATTATCTCGCGAAAACAATAGATATGGAACATGTTTTGCTATATGTTGTTATTAATTTTCTAATATCGAGAAAAATATTTAAAATTAGTTACTTTAAAAAACTTCGTCAGTAATTTAGAAAAAGATCAAACTATAGAATAAAATTAGAAGTGAAAAAGCCAAAACAAAGATTTTATTTCGACTTCATAAATGCAGACATAGATGTTGAATAAAATAATAGATATGCCAAAAAAATATAAAAAACTTAGATGTATGATAAAATAACAATCATAGATCTGTAAATGCAGACATAAATGTTGAATAAAATAATAGATATGTCAAAAAAATATAAAAAACTTAGATGTATGATAAAATAACAATCATAGATCTGCCAAAAAAAGTATGGATTTGTCAAAAAAATATAAAAAAGTAGTAAACATAGATATATGATAGCGATACATCTGAAAAAAAAAAGTATACACAGATATAGAAGAAAATAACATGCATAATTTTTTTTTAAAAAAAATCTATATCAGAGAAGGCCGCATATATGTATGAAAAAATAACAATCATATAAAACAATATTTAAAATCAGCAAAGATAAATGTATGACATAGTTCTGCACAAAAAATGACGAAATCAAATAAAGTAGCTGACATAAACCAACGACCCATAAATCATTAAAAAAATGCAAAAAAAAAAAACTCTCAGGGGAAAAAATCTCCGACTTACATAGCAAAAAGTGAGCAAGAAAGAGAAAAAAGAAGAAAAGAAAAAGAAAATAGAAGATATAGCTAAAAAGACCAAATAAGAAAATATATAAAAGAAAATAATTTTACACATCTGTCTGCTAATTTATAATGCTAACCGAAATTAAAGGTAACAATTCTAACTACAACGATTAGATACTTTTAAGTAATAACATGCTCAAGGGATATCGAAAAAGTTAACAAGAGAAAAAGCAACTTAGACACAAAATTGCAAAATCTGGGACAACCGTCTGTTGATACGTACAATAAGGGCATAAATACGTCATAACTTGCGCTTTATATATAAAAGGATATATATTTTTAATTTTTTTTATTTAATATAACAAAATGTTGAGAAAATGCAAGTATGAGAATGATACAGAAACAAGTTAGGATAACACCTCCATCACATGTAATTTTTTTTTTTTTTTTGTAATTCTAAATGACGGAAGGCTAAGTTCATGCAAAAGAATTGCACCGTGAACAGGAGGTGGAAGGGCGTCGAACCCTAAACGGAAGGCCAAGTCTGGGAATGTTCAGGTTTTCTATATATGGACATAAAACAGAAAAAGTGATTTATTTTATAAAGGTGAATATTGAATTAGAACACCTCCATCACATGTATTTTTTTTTTTTTTGTAATTCTAAATGACGGAAGGCCAAGTTCATCCAAAAGAATTGCAGCGGACAGGAGGTGGAAGGGCGTCGAACGCTAAATGGAAGGCCAAAGTCTGGGAATGTTCAGGTTTTCTATATATATGGACACAAAACAGAAAAGTGATTTTTTTTTATAAAGGTAAATATATTGAATTAGATTGTTAATTTGTGAACGAATATGCTAACTATGAACTTCAAATTCAAATTACACATATTAAGGGCCAAATTTCATGTCAATGTAATGTTGGAAACTACTTTCGCCACTTAAATAAACATCGAGAGCTAATTTTACATTTTTCCCTTATGCCCCTATCAAAATCTTTTTAACCACTTAATATTTTTCAAATTTTTACAGGTATAATCGTATTATTTTTTTGTTAAAATTTACAGCCAGTGATGAGTATTACTCCATGAATAGCATGATTATTCTCGTGAAATCCCAAAATATTAATAGACCAGACTTTCAAGTCATACTAATACCTTGAAAGAAGTAATATTTTTACTGCCTTTATTTTGACAAGGTTAATAGTTTAGGATAATGATGTGGATTATATCTTTACTCATTATGTAGTGATACTATCATTTATTAAGTGATCAATCATTGTTCATGGATCGATGTGTGAATTTTCGTATCCTATTGTGAGTAGATTAGTAAATTAAATGAATGGTTAGAAAACTCGAGTCAATTGAGTGATAATCCCTTTTAATCTATCTTATTGACTATTGCTCAAAATTTTGGAGATGAAACAACCCCAACGTACACGTCTAGATTGGTTACGGTTCAAAATTCCGATCAAACAAAAGTCGGTTCTGAGCTTATTACGGTTTTAACCGTATCCGTGCCAATGTCTAATCATAAAATTCTATTATTACATATGAATTAGTAGTCTTTTAGCAATGCTAAAAGGTTATATATACTACTAAGACGTCATTAAACCCTTCCACACGAAATTTGGAGTAAACAGCATGGAATGCTTTCACATGAAATTTTGACGTGACATTTATTTTTCCATTTCCTTGTACACTTCTCAATCATTCAGCCATATTTCCATCACATCCTCCCATGATATTAAAAAAACAAAAAATAAGACCATGAGCCTTGGCTAAATGGTTACCACCTAATTCAGGTGAGTTGAAGGTTAGAAATTTAACTTCTGCCTTCAACAAAAACTCCCATAAATAGGATGGAGAATATTTATGAAAAAATAGTCCTCCCAAATACATACGCTAGTGGAGAAAGACTTATTGTACGTACGACTAGCTCTGATACCCAGTTTGGGCCGATACTATGAGAGTAGTATCCATCTGCGTATACATCCCGCGATTTACTTCTAGCTAGGGGACAGGTCCTGGTACCTACTAGTTTGGGCCGGTACTATGAGAGTAGTATCCATCTGCTTGCACATTCCGCGATTTACTTGTGGCTAGAGGACGGGCCTTGGTACTCAGTTTGGGCCGGTACTATGAGAGTAGTATCCATCTGCGTATACATCCCGTGATTTACCTGTGGCTAAGGGACGGTTACCTTGAGGTCCAGTACAGTACAACTTAAGTTGGAATCTGGGTCATAAAAAAAAAAAAAAAAAAAAACTTGGATAAGTTATTACTTCTATGAGTAATTCATTCAATATTTAGCAAAAAAAAAAAAACGACAAAACTTGTACAGGTTGTCAGGATCTCATTCATTCAAGAATCAGGCCGTGTCATGAAAGTTGAAAGGGAATTACCAATCTGGACGTAATTCAGCTTGCGGCTTTGCTAAAAGTTAATACCTTGTCTATAGCTCCTGTAGTGACTGAAATATAAAACCACCGAGAAGTCTCCTTTGGAAAGATCAATTCCATTGAATGCTGGAATGGATGCTTTGAGCGCAATATTGGCATTATGCTAAGTCAGAAACTATATAAAAAGAAATCACATGATCATGCAAATTGCATCCAAGAGCTCAAAGCTCATAAGAGAAGTAGTTGTGGTTGTAAAGCAATTAAGAATGAAAATGAAAAACTTTGGCTTGGTAGCTTCTTTTCTATTCCTGATCATTCTTCTCGTAAATTACAATTTTTGTGAGGCTGGCAGACTTCAAACTTGCAAGCCAAGTGGGACAATAACAGGTAAAACTCCACCTCCTGGTCAATGCAATCAAGAAAATGACTCTGACTGCTGCAAGGCAGGAGAGAAGTACAAGACTTATGAATGTTCTCCTGCAATTTCTTCGCAAACTAGAGCTACTCTTACCATAAACAGCTTTGAGAAGGGTGGAGATGGTGGCGGCCCATCTGAGTGCGACGACAACTACCATTCCGATAGCATACCCATTGTGGCCCTTTCAACAGGATGGTACAATGGTGGGAGCAGGTGCTTCAACAACATCACCATCAGTTATAATGGTCGAAGTGTAAGGGCTATGGTTGTTGATCAATGCGACTCGACAATGGGATGCGATGATGATCATGATTACCAGCCTCCATGTCCTAATAACATTGTAGATGGTTCAAAAGCTGTGTGGGAGGCATTGGGTATTTCTGACCCTGATGATGTTGGCTCCATTGACATCACTTGGTCCGAGGACTAATCCTATCCTATTTTTTTGTGTACAAATTATTCATATTATGGAAAATTTGAATATCTATACTGAAGTTTTGTTCTAAAATGAATCCATGGATGTTTTTTTGGGCTCATGTATATGAATATATTGTGGTATATTTTCGAGTAAAGTTAGTGCAAAGAACCATGAAGCAAATCTAATGGAGGGATAAGTCCTTTTTAAGAATATCATATACATGACCACTAAGAATTGCACTAATCACCTCGAAATCTTGTGCGACACTAGAGGTGCATCAATTTCCCATCCATAATCCCATTTTTTTTGGTGTGGATTCGAGAGGCCAATGACTTCTACTTTTCCCCATCTTTTGAAAAAAGAGAGATCAAGAAGGCAGGAAATTGGGATCCCATTTGTAGTGAGTGTCGGTATCTTCAGCAAATAAGAATTGCCCAGTGATTCAGTGATTGGTTCCAAGTATGTATATATACTGGTCACCAATGGGTTCAGAAGTTGATGACATTTTACATTCTAATAGTTGGTTATGTTTCATATTTTACATAAATCTTGCGTCATGGTGCATTTAAAATGCTTTGTAAAATTGTCTAAATCGCACCATGAACATCCATATTCTTATAATGTCCATTGACTTAATAATATCATTGTTTTGGTTGTGAATATAGGACGAATTTCCAATTATGTACTGCTTTTTTTTAAAAAAAAAAAAGTCAATTTATGTGTCGTTTTTAACAAATGCGAACATTGAGAAATCGCATTTGTCAAATACGAAGTCTATTTTTTCACAAAAATTCAAAATTCTTGTATATTTAAAAAAGGTGGAGTTCGAATTCGGCAAATGCGAAAACTAAATTAAAAATAATTATAAAAAAATTTAATATTATTTCAGAGAAAACTATTCTTCCCTCGACAGAATAAAAATCATGTTTGATGAAAAAAGAGATCACCAACCGTTCGAAAGATTTTCCATTTTCACCTCAACAATCGGTGTCTAAGAAGCTTCATCAGCCGGAATTGATCCAAATTTTCATCAATCAGCCTCTTTCTTTTTCACTCTGCTCTTTTTCCTTTTCAATTTATAGTTTTGGCCCAAATTTTGAAACCGTAAACCTCTAATTCCTGTTGCTACATTGACTGGGATCCAAGCAAGATTTTGAGTGAGAAATTCCAGAAGGAATTTGCTTAGATTTGGCAGTAAAGCATAGTAAGCTTCTAGGTTTCTGAAAATTTATCATTAGTTTTGTCATTTTTGTTTTGAATTTCTTATATAAACCAAATAAAAGAAGAAAATGAGTTCTTTTTTTTATTCCCTTTATCTTTGTTGCGTGTTTAATAGTAATTGTATGCAATGTATTACACATACCCTCTCATGGAAATATCAAATCTAAACCTAAAAGACTTAAACAAATAAAAATAAATAACTAAACGATATTTTCTTTCACTTTTGTGTCTTCCATGTTTGTCTTTATAGAAAGCGGGAAAAAATTGTTGTAATAATTGACTTAGCTCAAGCAAAGACACGTTGATGATTTTTGTACATAAAACTATTCAAAATATATATTATTATGCTCAAACAAATAAAATTCATTGAATCAATAGTTAGTAGCTGTACTAATTTTAAGAAAAAAACTGCACAGAGCCAGTCAGTGTAGAGATTGAATAATATTGATTCGATTGTCGGTTTCCAAATTGGATGTGCTTTCCAAGTATATCTGGTCTAATCTTAATGATTCAGTACGTGTAGTTATGGCATCTGGATTGACAATATGATTGCCTACGCCACAGAGTTTAGAAATGTACACTTTGAGCTAGCTTCCAGCAATGGAGATAGGAACATTTTGCGATATCCTTTGATGAGTACTCCTGTCTATTACCTCTTGGAGTGAATTTTAATGTCATTGTGATGGAGATAGACCATTTTAACTTTGTTAATTAACGGCCTTATGGCAGGAATTCACTTTTTTTTTTATGAACAATGTTTATAAAATATGATATCATCTCGATAATCCTAAATCCAATTGAATTTAGTTCCTATGAAGAAGAAGAAAACTCACGTGCTTAAATTGTTTCATCTTCAAAGTTACTTGCCCACGTGCTTTTTTGTTTTAGGTCATTTATCACTTTGCTTACATTTAATGACACTAAAATTTAGTTTATTTTACACCCTTGCTTTAAAATTAATTGATAATACATCGAATACCTTATTTTATCTTTTATATTTGCATTATCTCTTTTCTGTTGATTTTCTATCTCGTTAATAGTACCTTTTATATTTTGTGTTGAATTTGATTTTTTTTATACTTTGTGTTGATTTTCTATCTTGTTAATATTTGCATTACCTTTTCTATTTTGTGTGGAATTTGATTTTTTTATACTTGGTTTTGACAGTTGAAGTTCTACTTTTAAGATACTCGAGAAAAGGAAATTAATGCACTCTAAGATGCTAATGTGGTAGACAAAGAGATCAAGAGCCAGAATAATCAGTTGAAGTTTTGAATTTTTCAAAGTAAGTGTTGAGTTTTCTAAATATTAGTGGAATGAACTAAGGGGTGTTATTTTTATGTGAAGTCCACAACTTTTGGTATAATTAATGTTTTAGAAAAGAACACAAGAACTTAATTTTCTTCAAAATTAGATGCTTGAGATTATTTTAGTTTTTTAACACGTGTGTGTCTTAATTTGATTATAGAAAAGAATAATGTTATTTTGTTTTCCTCAATATTGTTGTCGAGAAAAATAAATAATAGTTTGAATTTAGAATTTTTTTATCGGGTTACTCATATAGAAGTGATAATCTTATTTTCTTTTGTTCTCTTTATGCATGCTAATATGTTACTTAAATAGTGTATAAATGTTCATCCCTTGTCTATATTCATGAGTTACTATAAACACTAAAGTTAAATTTCCTTAATACTAGGTGATATGTCTCTTAATCGTTCAATTTGAATTAGTTTACATTAGGGAGGGAAAATTATTTACAGAAATATATCGGTCTACTATTAACCTACTTATGCTAATTGATGTTTATAATTGGGAATAAGTTTTGATACAATGAGTTGGTTGACAAAATTTGTGAATGGATGGAGATTAATAAGAATATTGTGAAGTTGAAAATTGTTCTACCTTTCTTATGGTGTTGCACAAATCATAAATGATAATACTTTGGAGATTATGTATGATTTGGCTTGTGAGTTTGAACATTATTATGCCAAGTTTTATATCATTAAGGAGGAAGTCTCACAAGTTTCTGAATCGCACAATGTAGTTGGAATGCATGGTACTGGTCCAATTGTTTCTTTGCTCAACAATTTTTAAAGCACAATGTAAAGGCACAATTTTTTGCAAGATTGTGTCAAAAACTCACCCTCATTTTCATATGTGTACAATGAGGTTGTCTATATCAATACATAGAGTTAGCGAACATGCACATACTTTGAATGAGCCACCACAATATTCTCCAATTCCTATGGGACAAGTTGATTACACCCATAGACTTAATTTAGAACAAAAATTTGTAGACCATGATATTGAATCAAGTGAATCACTTGGTTCACAATCAAGTGAAGATTACATTGTGACCCCTGATGCATAGGAAGATGATTCCGATGATAGAGGCAGTGGTCATGATGAAATACAACACAATAACAGAGGTCAATATTTTTCACTAGAGAGAGCATACACTCCTAAGCGCCTTACATCTTTTAATAATGTTGAGACTGCAAATGGTGATCCTACTTATAAAGCCAAGACAAAACATATACATATATGGAGTGAGGCAAACAATGCTATTTAGTTAGGAATGCAGTTTAAAAGCAAGAAACAACTTAAGAAGGTAATCACATTATGGTCCATAAGTCAAAATAAAGAATTCATAGTTGTGGAAAGCAGAATAATACTTAGGTAGCAAAATACAAAGTGACTTATACTTCTAATGATGGTCGTTCAAGATATGGTGTGAATTACAATTGGTGTGTCCATGCAATTTGTAAAAATACGCATAAAATGTGACAAATTATAAAATAGGTGAATGATAACATTTGTGGGGGACTCGACACTTACAAATAATAACATAAATTTGATTGCTGCAGTTTCTATCACATACAATTTGCAACCTATTACATCTGAACCTAACTGCAAGGTGAAAAGTATTCAAACAAAAATTAAAGAAATTCTTCATCTTGATATCTTTTATCTATTCAACAATGAAGACGGTGATGGTTGCACGTTTAGAGGACAAAGGTTGGAGGATTGTGGCGCGATATGTCTTGATTGTGTCTAGAGTAATCCTATTGATGGGATTTGCTATCTTGTCGAGTTATCTAGGGGTAGTTATCCCACTCACCCCTCAATCGTTCCATCCCTTTCTCACTATTACTGGGTCGTGCTATTTTGGACTACTATTATGTGGGATTCATGAAGATTTGGCTTTAGTTGATGGATTTGGTACACCAAATTTGACTAATTATAAAATGTGACAAATTATAAAATGGGTGAATGATAACATTTGTGGGGGACTCGACACTTACAAATAATAACAGAAATTTAAGTGCTGCAGTTTCTATCACATACAGTTTGTAATCTATTACATCTGAACCTAATTGCAAGGTGAAAAGCATTCAAACAAAAATTAAAGAAATTCTTCATGTTGATATCTTTTATAACTACATCAGTTCCGGAAGCCAAGAAGCATCAAGCAATATAAAAAATTTCGATCACAACAATGGAGGAACAGAACATCCAAAGTCCAAAGCTAACAACAGCCACAGCCACAGCCACAGCTACCAACAACTCAACCTTGTCCAACGAAGGAAAAGAAATAATTATACACAAGCCTCTCCCCCAAACCCAACTTCACTCAGAAAAAACATCCTCCACATCCACTCAACAAATAGTGATCATCAAACCTCTTCCTAAACAGCAAACAACCAAAAGCTAAAATTGCCACCCAGCAAATAGCTCCCAAAACTACAAAAGGCATTCTGAAAACAAATACCGTAACCAAATCTAGCAATAGCACACCTCTTCCAAAAAACATTAGTAACAGGAGCTCTGGATGGAATCCAACTTCTTTGCAGGAAGTATCTCAAACTCAAAATCTTGAAATTAAATGCCATGATGAGATTCACTCTAATAGATGCCTCTGTCTCCATAGATCAAGCTCGGGATCACTGGCTAAGGCAGTCGAGGAAATGCTTTCAAACAGTGAGGAGGAAATGATCAAACCCAGTAACATCATAGTACAAGGACTAGAAGATTTAGAACTCCATCAGCTAGAGGATGAATCGACTACAGAAGACCATTCTCAGCAACCCCAGTCACCACCAAAATCAAAGGGCATCAGAGCTAAGTTTGTCTGTACTCGCACTCTTAGGCCTAAAAATAAGGACGCAGTAAATTATGTTGAATCTGTTGAACATGATGATTAATTTTCTATTTTTGAATATTAGAAGCGTTACCAAAAATACTAACTTCAAAAGGCTAAAAAGCATTACAAGAAACAATAAAATCGAACTTGTTGCTTTATGCGAACCATTAGTTGCAATATCTAATATGGAAAAAATTAGTAGAAAATTAAAATTTGATCATTGTCTATTTAATAGTCATGGCACTATATAGTTAATGTTCAACCAGCCCATATCTTGTACTTTTTTTAGATGAAAACCAACCGCACTTGTCAATCTCTCTTTATCACCCTGCTCTGTCATGTCTCGTCATCATGTCATCAGTTCATACACTTTGTAATACATATGCTAAAAATAGTATGTGGCAAAGTCTATCGAACATCAACACTTAAAACTCCCCGTGGTGGATATGGGGAGATTTCAATTGCACCCTTAGAGAACAGGAAAAGAAAGGCGGGAGAAAATTCAGATTAGAGGATACAAAGGAGCTCATAAAATTTACTAACGAAAAGAACCTAGAAGATGTAGATTTCACTGGACCTAGATTCACTTGATACAATAATAGGAAAGGTAAACGTAGAATCTAAAAAAGATTAGACAGAATGCTAGTTAATGACAATGCCCTCAATATAGGAGTCAAGTATGTGATCAATCACCTCCCTAGAGATCCATCAGATCATGCACCCCTACTCTTGAAAATTTCCAAAATTGAAAATCAACCAAAGACTGGTTTTAAATTTTAGAATTTCTGGATCAAACACCAGCAATTACTCAACATAGTTCAACAGGCTTGGGATATAAGAGTAAGCGGAAATCCTATTCGACAATTCATAGCAAAGCTACAAAATACAAAGGTCAGACTCAAACAGTGGAACAAACAAAATTTTGGAAACATTTTCTCTTCACTCAAAGAAGCTGAAGATGAACTGAGACGACTAGAAATCGAAGATGAATCTGCTCCTAATGGTGCAAATAGGGCAGATCTAAACCTAGCTAGAGCCAAACTAAGAAAAATCACATCAAACATAGAAGACTTTTGGGCACAAAAGGCAAACCTGAAATGGTTGAATGAGGGAGAAAAAAACTCTAAATTATTTCACTCTTTTATTAGTCAAAAAGAAGAAGGACTCACATTCACTCTATTGAAAATGAAAGTGGTTAGTCCATTGTAAATGAGGAGCAGATAGGTGTAGAAGCAGTTAAGTATTTTCAAAATGCTTTCACAAAAACTGCAACAACTCCCTTTTCTAGCCAATCATATTCCTAAACTTTTGTGTGAAGAAGATAACAAAATACTTGAAAGTATTCCCACCATGGAAGAAATAAAAAAATGCATATTCTCCATGGATAAAAATAGTGTCCTTGGGCCTGATGGATTCAATGCAAATTTCTTCACAAATGCATGGGAAATCATCAAGAATGATATCCTTGCAGCTATACAACACTTCTTCAATGGAGGCTGCCTTCCAAATGCAGCTACTACCACTTTCATTATCCTCATCCCAAAAACACTAAGTCCAATTTTTTTTTCACAATTTCAGCCTATTAGTTTATGTAACTACTTTAATAAAGTTATCTCTAAACTCATATGATACGAGATCAAGGTCATATGTCAAGTTCGTTGAATTCAAAGTGCTCATTCCAGTTGTAGAAGACGAGTCTTTCATTTGGAAACCTGGGATTGAAGAAATCAACGTGGACAGAAATCTACTTCGCGACATGGAGAGGCTCCGACGTCGTGACGTCCACCCACGTCGCGACGTCCATCGTCGTGCGTCGCAACGTCCAGCCAGCTTAGAGTTTTTTTATTTTAGCGACTTTTTCCCGGCGTCGTGACGTCGGGCTCCCTCACATCGCGACGTGTGGGGATTCTAGGCGTTAATTATTTTTCTGTTTTTAGAAACTAGGGTTTTAAATTATTTAATGTTTCCTTTTATGGTTTAGGTCGTCTAGGGTTAATGTTAGGCCTATAAATAGGCATATTATTCAGTTGTAATAGATAGAGTTGAATTTTGAAATAAGAACACAGAGTTGTTTCTTTTACGTGAGTTGATTTCCTGAGGAGGGATTTTGATTTACTTTGTGAAGAATTTTCCTGAGGAGGGAGCTTTCTTTACGTGACTGTCGTGTTAATTATATGTGAGGAGCATTCAATTAATTGAGCGTACTGTCAATCTACGGAGATAGATTGATTCTACCTATCCAATTTGATTTACGAAAAGATCGTGACCAATATTCCACAACAACTATCAATCTACGTGAGGAGCGTGGTGAGATCGTTATCAAGTGGTATCAGAGATCAAGGGATTTTCGAAATCAGGTTTTTCAGTTTTACCTTAAAATTGAAACCCTAAATTGTTGTTATACGCGGCCTTGCATGATTTGGTTATTGTGTTAAGGTTACAACAATTATATCTTTTGTTTTTGTTTAATTGATACTTGTGCGAAATTGATTCGGTTGGATATTGGTGATTGATTGTTGGTTTGAATATATTGGATATTGTTGGTTTGTTGTGGATAGTCTGTTGAAATTTGGTTAATTGTCAACATGAGTAAGCATACAGAAGGTGCCAGTGCTAACCAAAACCTAGAAGGTATATTGGTTACTTTGTCTGAACAGCTACGACTGTTAACAGCTGTGACTCAACAGATTAAGCAGGACAATCAACAACATAGGCAGCGGCTTAAACAATTGGAGTTGGGATCTCGGGCAGGCCTTCCAAGGAGAACTCCATCTAAAAATCATTGGATTGAGGGTTTGAAGGAGTCTAAGCCAAAACCAATCCAGTGTGCTATATGTTATGGGTATGGTCATCAAGAACGTGATTGTGCTAATCTTTTTGTTGAAAGAAAGATTCGGAAGCCTACTCCTAGAATTCATGCTATGAAGTGTTTGAGATGTATGGCTGTAGGTCATAATGCTATTAGTTGTCCAAGATGGTATGATTTGTATATGGAACCTCCAAAGGAAGACCCAGCTGTCAAAGTTGTTACTATACCAATGTTGGAATTTGTGGAAGATCATGAGGATAATGAATTGCGTCCAGTGGAGATGGATCAAGTTGATGAAATTGTTGAAGCCGTAGTGGAGGTTTCATACGATGAGCTTGAAGAACAATCTAGTGACGATTTAATTCCTTTTATTGTTTTAAATAATTGTAATTTAATTATTATTAATGATGTTTATCATGTGAAGCAAGAAAATGAATTGATTCATGATTTGAAGGGAAAAAACCTGAATGTGAGGGTTGTAGAAAAAGGCAAAGAGGAGAAAAATAATGAGTGTGCATTTCTATATATTTTGTCTTTTTGTCTTGATGGTTTTACAGATTTTGTGTCGGATTTCCTTATTACCAATCAACAAGATTTGAGGACAAATCTTTTTCAAGTGGGAGGGAATGATACGAGATCAAGGTCATATGTCAAGTTCGTTGAATTCAAAGTGCTCATTCCAGTTGTAGAAGACGAGTATTTCATTTAGAAACCTGGGATTGAAGAAATCGACGTGGACAGAAATCTACGTCGCGACGTGGAGAGGCTCCGACGTCCACCAACGTCGCGACGTCCATCGTCGCGCGTCGCGACGTCCAGCCAGCTTAGAGTTTTTTTATTTTAGCAACTTTTTCCCGACGTCGAGACGTCGGGCTCCCTCACTTCGCGACGTGCAGGGATTCTAGGCGTTAATTATTTTTCTGTTTTTAGAAACTAGGGTTTTAAATTATTTAATGTTTCCTTTTATGGTTTAGGTTGTCTAGGGTTAATGTTAGGCCTATAAATAGCCATATTATTCAGTTGTAATAGATAGAGTTGAATTTTGAAATAAGAACACAGAGTTGTTTCTTTTACGTGAGTTGATTTCCTGATGAGGGATTTTGATTTACTTTGTGAAGAATTTTCCTGAGGAGGGAGATTTCTTTACGTGACTGTCGTGTTAATTGTATGTGAGGAGCATTCAATTAATTGAGCATACTGTCAATCTACGTAGATAGATTGATTCTACCTGTCCAATTTGATTTACGAAAAGATCGTGACCAATATTCCGCAACAACTATCAATCTACGTGAGGAGCGTGGTGAAATCGTTATCATCATAGCACTTAGACTCTCATCTCTTCTTCCCAAATTGATTAGCAATAATCAAAGTGGGTATGTCAAAGGTAGACAATTCATGGATAACTTCCTACTCGCTAGTGAACTAATCTAGTGTCTACCGAAAAAGAACAAAATAAACAATGTAGCAATTAAACTCGATATGGAAAAAGCATTTGACCGAATTTACTGGATCTTCTTACTTCAAATACTGCAAAAACTCGATTTTAGTGAAATCATAATAGACATGATATGGAGACTCATTTCCAATGTAAACTTTTCTATTTTGATCAACGGATCCCCTGTTGGATTCTTTAAATCCACAAGAGGGATTCGTCAAGGAGATCCTCTCTCCCCTTACTTGTTTATTTTAAGTGCTCAGTACATTTCAAGAGCCCTAAACAGTGAAGCACCACACATTCCTTCTTTCAATTTCCCTAAAAACTACCTAAAAGTTTCACATCTTGCCTATGCGAATGATTTAATCATCTTTACATCAGCACACCTTAAATCTCTCAAACATATCACGGAAATGCTCACAAACTATGAAAGAACTTCAGGCCAAAAAATAAATACATTGAAAAGTTCTTTCATGATACATCGTTCATGCCATAGAGCTGTTAAACACTCTATTTTTAATATCACAAAATTGCATCAAGAGAAGTTCCCGGTTAAATACCTTGGACTTCCATTGTATTATGGAAAAAATAAGGCTGCATACTATGATCCATTAATTTAGAAAAGCCTTTTTAAAGTCAGCTCATAGGTGACAAAATGATTATCTAGTGGACGAAGAATAACTCTCATTAAGTCTGTCCTATCAGCTATGCATACTCATATCCCATTGGGAGCTAATCCTCCAAAAAGGTGTTTAGATGCTTTAGAGATGATTTTCGCTAATTTCCTGTGGGGTTCACACAATATCAAGCCAAAACACCATTGGATTTCTTGAAAAAAACTATATTTTACATATATGGAGGGAGGGTTGGAGATCAGATCTTTGCAAAATATCCAAAAAACATCTTCTTTCAAACTATGGTGGCAATTTAGAGAACAAAACTCTTTATGGGCCAAATTCCTAAATAGCAAATACTGTCACTCCTCTCATTACTCTAGTCAAAGTCCTAGTAAGAATTACTCCAAAACCTGGAATAGAATGTTGTCCATCAAGGATGAGATGGAACCACATATATTGTCACTTCCTCAGTCACCAAATAGCATTATTTGGTCCTTAACAAATAATGGATGTTTTACTTTTAAATCAGCCTTTCTCTTGACACAGACAGCTCAAACAGAATGGCCTTTGGCAAAGTTCATTTGGGATTCACACATTCCTTTAAAGCTGTCCTTTTTTATGTTGAAACTAGGCAAAACACTGCTTCCAATAGGACAAATTTTATACAGATTCAATGTGCATGGACCTCACAAATGCACACTTTGCACACAAGATGAAACTATTAATCATGTTTTCTTATATTGTGAAATAGCCACAAAATTATGGATAGCTTTTGATTGTGAACTGAGAATCCATTTTCCCCAATACCATCAATCTCTAAATCAATTTTTAAACTACTGGTGGCCTCACCCTAGCAAAAATGAGAAACACAAGTTTCTCACTAAGATCACTCCAAATATTATCTATTAAATCGTTTCATGAAGAATGCACCTTTGAAAGACTCAAAAACACCACATTTGAAGAAATTAAAGCCATTGCATCAAGTAAATTTCCAGAAATTCCTGAAAAATGCACATGGCACCAACTATGGGATTCAGACTTTGCCACAGGAATGCATATTTCATTCATCAAATGGTATCCTCCAGACAACCCTTCCTACAAGTTTAATGTTCATAGCTCTATTAATAACAATGCAGAAGGATGGGGGGTGGAATCATAAGAAATAGCCATAGTATTATGTTGTTTGCTTTCACATTTCACTCTACTAACAACATTTTTGTAACTGCCGAACAGATTCTTATTGAAATAGCTTTTCAGGGACTCCAACTTTGTCAAGCCAAAGGTATTTCAGCAAACATCAACATTTAATCCAGCTCTTACTTTGATCAAACTTTCTTGCAGGATAAAAATCAATGCCCCTAGGGAATCAGAGACCAAGTCCATAGGATTCAAGACCTATCACTAAACATTTCATGGACAAGGTGCCCCAAACAAGCAAACTTTGCTACAAAGCTGCTAGAAAAATTAGCCCTGCATCTTCCCAACAAAACCTTCTACGAAGAAAAACAACTTCATCACAAGATTCAGAATATTATCAGATTAGAAAGACTGAACATCCCATACATCAAAAGATCAAGGCAGAAAAGAAAGCCTCCTTAATTCATGTGAGTTTCACATATGGCCTATGGCTACTGGAGTTTAGGCCATTTTGCCAAAGTACCTCATATTCAGTAATGATTATCTTTATTTGTTTGAAGCCACTCGATTTACATTAACACTGGTCAATAGCTGCTGAAGTTAGGCTATTTAACCATTCTATGAGTTTTACTATTATGCAAATGACATGTAATGCAGATGAGATTTTGATCTTATCTTATGTTTTGTCACTCCTAGTGAATCATAGATATATTATAGGGAGTTTTTTGGCAAAGGACACCCCACTTTGCTGTAATATGATAATGCTGGGTTTGTTCTTATATAAAGGTTTTTAGTCAAAGGACGGCCTTTATATAATTACCAAACCCCTGCATTCATCTTACACAAAAGGATGTCCTCTTTATGCCCTTCACTGTAATTCAGGAACTTTAATGCAAAGGGATTTTTCTCCTTTTTTCTTATCTAAAAATTATGATTGGTGCTTTATGTAAGGGAGGAGTCCTCCCCATTTACAGCTTTTCAAGTGTACTAATGGTGGTTATATCCACCATTATCTTTTGTAACCTTATTTCTTAATCAATAAAATAGGGAGTTGCGCCCCTCCTTCCCCCGCAAATGGGATACTTAGCCAACCAAAAAAAAAGATATCTTTTATAACTATTCAACACTGAAGACGGTGATGGTTGCACGTTTAGAGGCCAAAGGTTGGAGAATTGTGGCGCGATATGTCTTGATGGTGTGTAAAGCAATCCTGTTGATGGGATTTGATATCTTGTCGAGTTATATAGGGGCAATTATCCCACTTACCCCTCAATCATTCCATCCCTTCCTCACTATTACTTGGTCGTACTATTTTGGACTACTATTATGTGGGATTTAGGGAGATTTGGCTTTAGTTGATGGATTTGGTACACTGAATTTAACTATTGCATTAAAGATGCACGGGGTGCATAAAGTGAATGGTCTTTTAGTGGCAGCGATCTTGGGTAGGATCAAATGCATTGTTTCGAAAATTGTTCGTGTGTGGAAGGAATAGGCATATCACAATCAACCACCTAAGGGCAAGGGCAGGGCAGATGTTGTGCTACCTTTGCATCGAGATCATCGAGCGGGTCGAGAGCTTCGAGATTGAATGGTGATGGTTGACATATTTTAGATTCACAATAGAGAATTCGACATATTTCAGATTCAAAAGAGAGAAGGGATAGGGGGTGTCTCACTAAGAAATTGTCCCAAGCCTTTTAACTGGTACATTTTATTTTTTCTAGTGTGCAAAGAACATAAAGAGCTACCAATACTATGACAAACTTGTGGGAGGAAATATGGTTGTCATTGAATTGTCATTCTTGTGTAAGATCTCTTTGTTATGCCTTGTATGCTTGGAAGCCTCTTGTTATATTCCCCTTTAAATTTCAAAACTACTATTTCCTCACTCAAAAAAAAGATATCTTTTTAAGAAGGCATGAAATGCTTGCAAAAAAGCTATTGAACTTGCATTTGAGACTTGAGAGTCTTTATTTATTGGATTATCCCAATATGTGAAAACTTTATGCTAATCCAGTTCATGAACTATATTTCAGTGCCCCCACCACCGAAGTAATAATGACACTGTTAAATATTCAAATACATATTTTGGACATTTGGTCCAATGATTGAGGTATTCATATGTGTAGATCGATTATTAGTGTTGATGGCACATACTTGCGTGGTGTGTATAAATGTAAATTACTTGTTGCTATGACTCTTGATGCTAATGAGCAAGTTCTGTTAATTGCATTTGTAATTGTTGATGAGGAGATAGTAGAGAATTGATGTTGGTTCATGGAGCAATTTTGACTCAATATTGCACATAACAGGTATTCGATATGTGATACGAAATCCGGATCGATTCGTTCTAAACCCTAGCTTGTATGTCACGGAAGCAATTGCAGAACCTTCGAATAAAACCAATGAACAAGAACAATCCAACAACTTGTGAGTTGGAAATTAAACACCAATTGAATAAGCCGCTTCGCGCAAACTAATCAATTCTCAAGATTTGTTAGTTTGAAAACCCTTCGCAGGAAATCAAATTCACAAAGATAAAACATTCGCTGTTTTATTTCTCAAAATTCTTCACCATCCAAAACGTATGGAGTGTGCCCTTTAAATAGGCTACAAGAAGTGTCAATGTTTGGTATTTTCCCGATGTGGGATAATTGACAATCATGTTTCCTAAAAACTACCCTTAATGAATTAAAAATCCATTAAGCTCATTACATGCCATTATCATGCAAGATAATTTGGGCCATGTAATTAACTAATTAATCACGAAATTAATAAGCCCATAATTAACGTTTGGACTTAATCTTATTAAAACACAAATTAAACCCTAAAATTTAACAAAACAGGAAACTAATTAACGCTAAAAATTCCCGCACGTCTCTTTCTTCTATTCCAGGTCTCCAAATGAAGGACTCGTCTTTTACAACTGGAATGAACACTTTGAATTCCTCAATCTTGACATATGATCTCGATTTCGTATCATTCCCTCCCACTTGAAAAAGATTTGACCTCAAATCTCATTGATTGGTAACAAGGAAAGCCGGTACAAAATCTGTAAAATTGTCAAGACAAAAAGATAAAATATATGGCAATTCACACTTGTTATTTTTCCCCTCTTTGCCTTTTTCTACAACCCTCACCTCAAGGCTCTTGTCATTCAAATCATTACTCAATTCTTTTTCTTGCTTCACATGATAAACATCATTAATAACAATTAAATTACAATCATTTAAAGCAATAAAAGGAATTACATCTTCACAAGAAGGTTCTTTAAGAGTAGTATTTGTATTAACCTCGATCCCTTGAATTGCTTTCATTGAAGGCAATGCTTCCTCCACCAAAGGATCTTCATTAATGGTGTTCACCATTGCTTCAACAATTTCATTAACTTGACCCATCTCCAATGGACTCAACTCATTATCCCCATGATCCTTAACACATCCCAACAATGATATAGTAACAACTTTGATAGTTGGGTCTTCCTTTGGAGGTTCAACATACAATTCATACCATCTTGGACAACTAATAGCATTATGACCTACAGACATACATCTCAAACACTTCCTAGCATGAATTCTAGGAGTAGGCGTCCAAATCTTTCTTTCAACAAAAAGATTAGCACAATCACGTTCTTGATGACCATACCCTTAACATATAGCAAATCTTGGTATTTTTGGTGTAGTATTCATTGAAATACAATGCTTTTGTTTAAACCGTTGATTGTCAGCTAACATCTGTCGTAATTGTTCACTCATAGTAGTAAGTATACCTTCTAAATTTTGGTTGACACTAGCACCTTCTGCCTGTGTACTCATATTGACACTAAACCAAATTTTCAAAAGATTATCCACGACAATTACTCCAGCAACAATATCCCAAAAATTTCCAATATATTCAATCCAAATAATTCAATCACCAATTCAACCGGATCAAATTCTCACAATACGAATTAAAAATAACAAAGATATAATTGCTTGATACCAATCACAAAACAGAATTTATGACAGGCTTGCGAATATCTAACAATTTGAATTCAATTTTATAAGGAAAAAATTGAAAACCTGATTTTTGTTCGAAGACCTTGAGCTCTGATACCACTTGATACGAAACTCGGATCGATTCGCTCCAAACCCTGGCTTGTATGTCACGGAAGCAATTGCAGAACCTTCGAATAAAACCAATGAACAAGAACAACCCAACAACTCGTGAGTTGGAAATTAAACACCAATTGAATAAGCCGCTTCGCGCAAACTAATCAATTCTCAAGATTTGTTAGTTTGAAAATCCTTCGCAGGAAATCAAATTCACAAAGATAAAACATTCGCTGTTTTATTTCTCAAAATTCTTCACCATTCAAAACGTATGAAGTGTGCCCTTTAAATAGACTACAAGAAGTGTCAATGTTTGGTATTTTCCGATGTGGGATAATTGCCAATCATGTTTCCTAAAAACTACCCTTAATGAATTAAAAATCCATTAAGCCCATTACATGCCATTATCATGCAAGATAATTTGGGCCATGTAATTAACTAATTAATCACGAAATTAACAAGCCCATAATTAACGTTTGGACTTAATCTTATTAAAACACAAATTAAACCCTCAAATTTAACAAAATAGGAAACTAATTAAGGCTAAAAATTCTCGCACGTCTCTTTCTTCAATTCCAGGTCTCCAAATGAAGGACTCGTCTTTTACAACTGGAATGAACACTTTGAATTCTTCGATCTTGACATATGATCTCGATTTCGTATCAATATGTGTCTTGTCGAATAGACACAAAAGCATTGTTCACACCAAGACAAATATAAATGATTGGAAAGAGTTAGTGGCATATTATAGATTTTGCTTGAGACATATCAAAACAACTTCATGTCCAAGTATAAAAGCTTCTATTTGAAAAAAACTGTGTTTTTATGTTGACATTGCTATTTTTTTGGGGCATAGCCCCGATTAATAGGGGGATCTGCCACACCCATTATATATATTAAAGCGCAAAAAATAAAGGTAATGGATGTATCCAATACCACCCTTACCTAAATTAAAGTTTCTAATAGGAGTATGAATTCCTTTACAAAATCCTTGAACAAAGATTAAACGAGAAGAACTCCTTCTTTACAGTTGCTGTATTAAACTAGAATTGAAAATAACATGTCTACCTCAAAAATGACTACCATATTACGTCAAAACTCCAAATCCTCAAAGCAAATGACTCCCTGACCTTGGTTAAAATGTTCAACATGGTGTTAAAATAAAAAATATTCTACGTAATAAAATTATCTTAACCAGCCATTTTCATCTAGCTCAATAGGAAGAAATTCTAAAACTTATACTATATGAGCATTTCCACTGCTTCATGCCTTTCATTTTCCATTATTGATGTGTGAAAATCCAAAAACTAATATGTAGTACATTCAAACCAAATAAGCTTTTCGGTTCTTATTATTCCTTAGTGTTATGCCACAACAGGGCTACACAACCAAAAAGGTGGCACAAAAGCAGCATATCAGAGGCAATCAGCAAAACCACTCATTTCATAAATATTTGAGTTCTTATCTCTCCACAAATCACCTTAAAGCCTTCTGTACCACAATAGGGACAACAGTACATAGGCATGATATTCAAAAGTAATCAGAAAACCCAAAAGTTCATCAAAAGCCTTCAGAAGAGGCAGTCATAAATAAGCTTTTTAGTTCTCAACATTTCTCAGTACTACACCGTATCCGGGCTTAACAAAAGTCAAGGAAACACAAAAGCAGTATAACATTAGCTAAGCATTTTCGTTCTCATCATTTCAAAATCACTATCAAACCTTCTGTACTACGAAAGGGCTCCACAAATCGCACAGTGGCATCATATTCAAAGCAATCGGAAGCCCCAAAGATCTGATAGAACAGAGCCCAAGGTGTAGACAATAGGAAAATATTGCATCACAGTGAGCAGGATATACCAACAAAATTCTCAGGGTAGAAATCAGGTCTGTTGGCAGTTGTTCGACAAATGTGAAAATAGATGGCATTTAAAAATGATATTAAGAAGATAAATGTTAAGGCATGGTAGTGCTTAGTTCAAATTGATAGAAGACAGTGGTGTCTTGCTTATGATAGAGGTCATCGTTTGGTGTTAACTATAAATTTGTTAGAGAGGTACAATAATCTTTTATGGGAAGTTAGACAGTTACCTATCAAGGCATGCATTGATTTGACTTGGAATCAAATTGTTGATTTATTTAGGATTAATTCTGACAATGCCAACCATTTTCGGACATTCATCACACCTAAAATGTGGAAAAAATACAAGGATATTGGTATAACCTCCCAAGGGCATCATGTAGTAGAATTTGACTATAGCTGTAGAGTTTACAAAATTGTCACATGTCGTCGTATAGACGGTTCTAGAGGGAATGTACAAGTTGTTAAACATTATCAAAAGAATTGCTCTTGTAGAAAGTGGAAAATGTACAAGTTTCCTTGCTCACATGCACTTACAGTTTGCAGGCATAAAAGAGATAATAATATGACACTATTTGACGTTGTATACACTAATCAGAGATATTTAGCTTAGTATGTTGGAAAATTCAATCCATTGCTACACATGGAATATTAGCCTACTATTGTTTGGGAGATTTGTCCAAATAAGAGCCATTTTGCACAACGCCAATTTGGTCCAATACGTATAAATTGCATATATAATAAGATGGATGTTAGGCAACCTGAATAACCTCCCAAGTGCACAAAATGTTATTGGCCAGGGCACAATAGAAGAAAGTATCCAAATTCTAAATATAGATAGTCAATTTTTGTGATATATTATTTATTGTATTCATAACCACTTGTTACTCAATGTTAATTTAATTTGTCCGAGTTCTCATTTGTATGTTTTAACATTTTAATGTAATTAGATTATGTTTATCTCATTGATGTTTATTTGAAAACAAAATGCAATTTTAGTTTTTACATAAAGTGTAGGGCATATTTATATTTATATGTTTCATGAATTATCTTTTAGTTGGTTATTATTTTTGCACCATATATCGAGAAAATTTTGTCAAATTGTTTATTTTTTCTAAAACTCTAAGTATGCTCATTGAAGATATTAATTATAATTTGTTATTTTTGTAGGTTACCAATTATACCTTCACACTAACAGAGAGACCTATTTATGTTTTTAACTTTGCATGTTTTTAAATATGATGTATACATGAAGTTGACCGTATTTATGCCTACGTCAAGTGAGGGTTTTGAGGCTAAGTACACAAAAACTACTATTTTGGTATTTAATTAAAAATAATTCTTTTTTGAGTGTTAATTGTACTTAGATAGATTGCCAAGTTTTCTTTATTGTATATAGTGAAGTCACAATGTTAAAATTGTATATGAATAGATTAAAGCATTTAGGATTACTCGTATTTGACTTTAGTTTTCTTTTCTATTTTCTCATTTACCCCTAGTATACCACATTGAAACTTACCTTTTTCTTTTTGTTTTATGTTATTATAAAAATTTATTATAACCTTTTAACTTACTTTTATCCCACCAAGGTGCATGTATCTAATTCAAGTTATGGTGACTCATTCTCTATTTAATTGAACAGAGAAAACTATCAATTTAAATCTCTATGGATGAAGTCAGTTTCAACATTTCTTTTGAGTTAAATATATTGATCTCCACTGTTTGCCGAAAAAATATTAGGGCAGTAGAAAAAAAATGCTGATACGCTATGTGTTGTTTGCTCATATTGTGGTAGGAAAAAGAAAGAACAACAACAAAAGAATAGCAAAAAAAGAAAAATAAGCAGAGATCTGAAAAGAAAAAAAATAAAGGAAACATATGTGATAGAAGCACAAAGAAGATATTTGTTGTGCTAAAATTGATTTCAGAAGTCAAATTTTGAGACTTTATGTAGAATAAGTGTGAGGAAATACTTGGTTAAGTTACATTACATTTTGATTTTATTTCTTTTTAGTCCCTTTTATCTATCTTTCTTATCACATCTTATTTATCTCACTCCCGTTACAACCGAAATAAAAGACCTTTTGATTCATTTTAGGTTTGGCATTGTGGTGAATCTTTTACATATTTGTAAATTTATGATAATGTTTCTTTGAACAATTTCTTTTGAGTGGATGAATCTAAATTATAAATCTTTGAGCGCCTGGAGTGACCTTAGAGAGTTGGCTCATACTTTGTATTTTGACTCGAAAGAAATTGAATGTGCATAGATTTGATACGATGTTTGGAATGTGGATGGATGGTCGATGTTTTAGTTTGACTGGGTAATATTTGCTTTGTAATAGTTTGGACTATCATGTTTCTTTGGTTGATATGTTTTGATTTTATCGAAATGCTTGAAGACAAGTATTGTCTAAGTATGGGGATGTTTGATAGGTGTAATACTTGTGGCATAATTTGAATGAAAATTATACTTAATTGAATGTTTATTTTTAAGACTTAAGGTAATTTAAAGATTAGGGCAATTTACGTGTAAAAGGAAGGAACAAGAGCAATTTAGAAGGTTTTAGGAACTTGTATGGAACGAAGTTTAAAAGAAAAGATTTTCTTGATATTATTTAAAAATAATCAACGAGGTGAATTGATGGAAAATTTCCTTAGGTAAGTCAAGAAGGAATTAAGGAATGAGAAGAGTTAAGAAACAATTAGAAAAAGCTTACTGATGAGGGTTGAATTTTACTATAAGTATAATACCTCAGAAATAGACTTCCAATATAACAAGTATTCTTCAGTTCATAGGAGTCCAACTCTTTCTCAGATCATATTCCTATTCCATATGTGAAAAGAGCTACAATTCTATTACAACTCTTACATTACAGAAAACTCTTCTTCAAGGTATGTTGTTAGAGTTTCATTACAACTCTAATTCAGGTATGTATTCTATAAATACAACCCCTCTCTCACTTGAGAAGGGGATTGGATTCAAGTATTCTCAATTGCTTATCGATATTTTGCTTAAGGCTCGTTACTGACTTAGGCATCGGAGTATTCTCCCTGGGACCAATCCCAGGGACTTTTGCAGGTATACGTCGTGCTTGAGCTGACCGGGACGACCTGAAGGCCTGCCGGACGACGTGAGTTTTTCTGAGACTCATCAATTGGCGCCCACCGTGGGGCAGAAAGCAATATGCCTACTACTCGTTTGCAGACATCGAGACGTGAAAATCAACCACCACCTGATCCTTCCAATCCTGGTCAGCGGGAGGAGAACAATCCTCTCATAATAGAGAACCTTATGAGTTCACCCATCGTAACTCCCCCTCCGAACGGACAAGGGTCTGCTCCTCAAAATCAGGAGGGAAGTTCGGATCCTATTGTTAATTTGGATTCACCAGATGTGCTCAAATTCCTGCTTGATAATGGGCCACGAATTCAAGCTATGATAGCAGGTCGTGCCCCAGGGAATAATTCGGCTGAACAAGCATCTCGCGATGCAAGACAACGAGACCGAGAACAGGCGATTCGCGACAATTACTTAAGTCGTGAACAAAATCTTCGAGAAGAGCTGCAGAAAGAACATGAGCTCAGATTGAGAGCTGAAGAGCGTGTTAACAGAAGTAATCGAAATCGAAATCAAGATCTGAATCAGGACCATATTTTTGTTTCATCTCGCCGGAGAGATTCACGATCACCGAATAGGCATGAAAGGTATTTACACTATCGTCAACGCACAAGAGCAGAAGACCACCTCGATGATAATCAGTATATGAGGGATGAACAGCCAAGGAATGAAAATTTGAAATTCGGAGACATAGGTCCGTCTGATCTGCCCCGCACCTCACGACCACGACGTGGAGAAGAAGATCTGGTGGTAAACTCTCCATTTGTGGCTGACGTAGAAAACTACCCTTTGCCACATAAGTTCAAAATGCCAACTTTGTTATATTATAATGGAGAGGTAGACCCGGCAGAGCATGTGCATCACTATGTTCAGAGTATGCGGATCTACAATTATCCATATCAGATTCTGTGCAAATGTTTTGGCATCACTATTCTTTCAAGTGTCCATTCTGAATCAGTTCTTCTATATACTTTCTCAGATCTTTACAATGTTCAGTATCATGACCATGCTGATTGTGAAACTTGCAAAAGAATTTCTGACTCCTTTTGTTATCAGGTGCTGTCATCCGTTGTGGGTATCTCACATTTCCTCGTTTTTCCAAAATTGCCAGCACATCGGTCTGCCGTTTGTTTAACAAAGTATAATTCTTATTTTCAACAAATGCTGCTGAATTGTGTTGTACTTTATCAAACTTGTCAAACTTTTGTTTGCGACCTTCATTACCAGATGTTTTATTTCTTTCTTCTTTCTTCTTTTCAGATCCTCTATCATTGTCTCGTTTTAGTTTATCTGCATCTTCGCCTTTTGCAAATTTCTGAGCTCGTTTCATCATTTCTTCAGTACTAAGAGGAGGGTCTATAACAAAATCCTTGTATAGCCTGCCAGTTCGGAGTCCATTGGTGAAAGCTCCAATGACTACTTCTTCCGATCTGTGACCTATCTCCAAGCTTTCATTATTGAATCTCTCAATATACTGAGTTAATGATTCTGAATCTCCTTGTTTCACGTTGAGCAACTCAACACTTGTTTTCACAAACTTCTGTCTTTGCACAAATCTGTTTTTAAAAGCAGCTTGGATTTCACTGAATCTTCGAAACGACCTGGGCTGAAGATTATTATACCACAATCTCCTTTTATATGTTATACGGTAATATTTAATTTTTTATACTTTATAAGCTAATTTTTTATACTTTATACGCTAAAGTGAAATTCATACGCAAGTGTCATATATGAGATGGTATCATAGGAAAATGACTTATTATTTAGTTAAACAAAATTAGGGAATGCTATATATTTTCGTGATACGTAATATATGTAAGGAAATTCGGATCTTCTCCATTAATATTACACATTCTTTCTAACTTCCCTCCATAAACCAAAATAATTTAATCTCGGTTTTGGTATATATGAATGCTCGAATCCTTTAACAATAATTTTGCTTCATAGTTTGGTTTAGTGTTATAAAAAATGCAGATTGAATTGAAAAGATTTTCCCATCATGTTGATTTTGGTCATAGATAGGTTTTAAGCATTTTTAGCCATTTACAATTTCACAGAATCAAATGGCAAAATAGTACCAGGTATACTTAATTAATTTAATATTTGAATCTATCCACTAAACTATATGTAATTAATCACATACGCAATTGTTTATTTTAAATTATAATATGAATTATTAAGATATATTTAGGAATGTTAAAGAAAAAGTATAATATCAAAGTGGCCTAATCCCATGCCACGTACGCACTAAAGTCTCCATTCGAAATGAACAAAAATCTTATTAACTTTCTATTTTCTGTTTAAAAATTTATTTCTAAAGGAGTACAATTGCAAGAATTCCTATTAAAATGGGAACACTAAACCAAGTATAGAAAACAGTTGGATCTTCCGTCCAAAATTATCTCTATCTTATCATGTCAAAGATTAAACTACGTATTAGGGTTCACTTATTCCTTGTTAGGGTTTAATAATTGTAAAGTTATTTTGTAATATTTATACTTTTACTCCCTAGTTTTAGTTAAACTACATCGTTTTGGATATCAGACAGAATAAGATAGAGATAATCTTGGACAGAGGATCTGATCTCTAGAAAACAAGCTGGGATCTTCTATCAAAAATTATCTCTGTCTTATCATGTCCAAGATTCAACTACGTCGTAGGGTTCACTTATTCCTTGTTAGGGTCTAATAATTGTAAAGTAATTTTAGTGATATTTATGCATGTACTCCCTAATTTTAGTTAAACTACATCATTTTGGACATTAGACATAATAGGACAGAGATAATCTTGGACAGAAGATCTGATCTCTGGAAAACCAGCTGGGACCTTCTGTCCAAAATTATCTGTGTCTTATCATGTCCAAGATTAAATTACGTCGTAGGCTCACTTATTCCTTATTAGGGTCTAATAATTGTAAAGTAATTTTAGTGATATTTATGCTTTTACTCCCTAGTTTTAGTTAAACTACGTCGTTTTAGACATTAGACAGATTAGGATAGAGATAATCTTGGACAGAGGATCTGTTCTCTGGAAAACCAGCTGGAATCTTCTATCCAAAATTATTTCTGCCTTATCATATCCAAGATTATGATCTCTGGAAAATCAGTTGGGATCTTCTGTCCATATAAGGTCCAAAAATTTGTCGCAAATTGTTTGGAATTTAATTGAATGGTTTTGCCATAATAAGAATTCACAATCAAAATTTTGAAAAAAAAAAGAGGAAACGAACACTCATATGGCTAAGGGTAAGCAAAAAACTGAAAAGTAATCTTTGGGCTCGTTGGTTGGCAGGAATCTAGGGCAGGAAAATAATCTTTTTCCTGATTTTTAGATTCCAGTATTTGGTTCATTTTTTGACTTTTGGGAAAGTAAAAAGAATCCTGCACTCCAGGAAAGTTAGTTTAAGATTTCTAGATTTTTAATCCAAGTTGGTATTCTGATTACTTACTTCAGGAAAGTGAGTCATATTTCATTAAATATTTATTAATACAATCTTATCCCTTATGATATAACCCATATGAATAAATAATTCAACCTTATTAAACTTTAATTAAATAACATAATAATTTTTACTATAAACTTAGTTCTTGCTAATTATAATTTTACATATTTGTTCCTCAAACTTTCATTGTAAAACTAACCCACTCTTAAAATATAAAAAATTTAAATAAAAAAATAACATTAATTTAAAAGAAATTATTATGGAAATAAATCACTTTTAAGAAATAAAAATAAACAACATTAATTTTAAAAATATATAAAATTAAATGTGATTTATATAATAATGACAATAGAGCGTTAAATATGTAGTTTACATGTTTTTAGCATTTTATTTATTTGTTTGTTAACACATAAATTATATAATAATACTTATTTTCGACATTATAATTTAACAAGCATTTTATATTTTGCTGGGTAATAATTATTTATTACACATAAATGAAAATTTTTAAAGAATAATTAGAAAATAATTTTGTTATATAACCCTGTATATATCACAAATATATACTTTTTTTTATAATTGAACCAAAAATGCATTGCATTTTTTGGTTGATTAATTTAAATGAAATACTAAAACATGAATTTTAATTAATTTTTCTCTTAACATTCTGTTATCTATCCTAGACATGGGAACTGGAACATGCCCGGTGGGCCCAGCCCAGAACCGGAAACGGGGCCTACAGGGCCCAACCGTGAACCGGAACCGGCCATGGCGGGCCTGTTCCGGTTCAATATTTTTCTAATTGTGGAACCGGCGGTTCCCAACTGCTGGTTCCAAAAAAATAAAAAATTAATTTTTGTTATTTTGCTTTTACAAATATATTATATTTCATTATTTCACACAAATTTCTTGAATTTTCTCACATATTCTCTCATAATCTCCTATTACTTTTAAAATTATTTCATTTTATTCCATTATTTACTTTAATATATTTCATTTCATTCACTTTGTTATCTAATTCTCATTGTTAATTGTTTATTTTGTTAATTGTTATTGTTAGTTTAGAAGTAAGATTCTTAAATTTAATTACTTATGGTGTGTTTTACATTGAATCATGTATATTGATTTTCTTGTGAATGAAAAAGGTGATTAACTAATATATTGAATTATTAAATTTTTTCATTATCTAATAGTATTAATGGTTGGTTATTAAACTATAAGTATATTAAAATAAAAGATTACTTATGATTAACCATATTAACTTGAATTATCACGTGTTCTTGTATAATGAATGAATAAATTCATATAAACACATGATTAAACTCATAGTTTAATATTCAAATAATATCAATTATTATCCATATTCATTATGGTACAACAATTAGTAACATGTTAATGGTAATGAATATTTAATTATTAACAAATATAGAGTATTTTTCATTTTATTATAGTTTTTATATACATCATTGTAATTCAAGTTACTTTTCAATTATATCAAATTTGTATATATTGTATTTATTTTTTTCAAATTTAATGTTAAAAAATTCGAACCATAAAAAACCGTGAAAAAACTGGAACCGGAACCGTGACGGAATTGGAATCGTGACGGAACCGGAACCGTGACGGAACCGTAAACCAACGGTTCACGAACCGTAACCGTAACCGTGAGGCCAAGGGCCAGTTCAGATTCCACCCTTCGTGGAACCGTGAACTGGCGGTTCACGAACCGTAACCGGCGGTTCATGAAACATGGCCATGTCTAATCTATCCAAACATAGGAAAGAGAAGTTGCTTATTCATTTTTCTCAGAATCAAAATCCAAGAAATCATATTCCCAAAACACTTTGGGCTCGTTTGGTTGGCAGGAAAGTAATGTTTAATGGGAATGTGATTCTTGGGATTTTAATTTTGAGGAAAATGAATATTTTTCCTGGTCATCTGATTCCTAAGAATTTAATTCTGAGGAATCTGAATACTTACCCTGTGTTTGGATAGATTTTTAAAAAGGTTAGTATGATTCTTATGTCATTATTTGATTTAAATTATTGAACCAAATAATGTTATTTGAATTCCTTTTGTATGTTATACTTATACATAACCATTTATAAATTTTTATTTTAAATCATATGATTAAACTTAATTATATATTTTTACCTTATAATAAATGTTTTAATATTATGTTTTATATTTTCGTCATTGTAAAAATTATCATTTTTAATTTAATTAAATAATTAAGCTATTAACTACAACTTATAAAAAAGTGTTAAAATAAAAATTTTCTTTGTTAATATTATTAAAAAGAAGAATAGTTGATTAAATAAATGAAAAATAAATTTACAAATTAATATTAATAAAAATAGCTCAAATTTATTAAACAATAAGTATTGAAAATTAATTAAGTAAAAATATGATAGAAAAAGTCTAAAGCAACATAAATACAATTTTGAGTTTTTAGAAAAAAATTTATAAAACCCCCATAATGTTAATAATTTTAATAATAAAAAAATAACATACCACCCATTTATTTAACTCTTTTTACATTGAATTACTTTTTAAAGTCAATATAAAGACATTTAAAACTACTAAAATTTTAATTTCAGTTAAGTAGTAAAGTCAATAAAAAAATATTAAACTAAAAATAAAATAAAATTATTTGACCAAACGAATTAGACTTTAACATAAGAAGCATATGAAACTCAAAATATAAATAATAAACATAAACAAAGAGCTACATAGTCAAAATCCTCAAGAGAGGAATCAGAATACCAACTTTTAAAGAGGATTCATAATCCTGGAATCTTGCAGTTATTTTCCTTAGTTCAGGATTCTTTTTACTTTCCCTGGATGAAACAAACGCAGGAATTTAATAATTAGGAAAATGATTACTTTCCCAATTTGAAACAAACACATGAATCTGGAAATTAGGAAAAAGATTACTTTCCCAACCCAGATTCCCTGCCAACCAAACGAGCCCTTTGGGTTCTTTTGGTTGGAAGGGAATCTGGTTGGGAAAGTATTCTTTTTGCTAATTTTCAGATTCTTGTGTTTGTTTCAAACTGGAAAAGTAATCATTTTCTTAATTATTAAATTCCTGCGTTTGTTTCATCTAGAGAAAGTAAAAAGAATCTTGAACCAAGGAAAATAACTGCAATATTCCAAAATTATGAATCATCTTTAAAAGTTGGTATTCTGAATCCTCTCTTGAGGATTTTGACTATGTGACTCTTTTTTTATGTTTATTGTTTATATTTTGAGTTTCATATGTTTCTTATGCTAAATTCTAATTTATTTGGTCAAATAATTTTATTTGTTTTAGTTTGATATTTTTTTATATTGAATTTACTACTTACCTGAAATTAAAATTTTAATAGTTTTTAAATGTCTTTATATTGACTTTAAAAAGGTAATTCAGTGTAAAAAGAGTTAAATAGATAGATGGTGGTATGTTATTTTTTTAATTATTAAAATTATTAACATTATGGGGGTTTTATATATTTTTTAAAAAAACTCAAAATTGTATTTATGTTGCTTAGACTTTTTCGTTTATATTTTTACTTAATTATTTTTGGGAGAACAACTCTAGAAGTCCCTCATATTTTACCAAAAAATTTGTTTGGTCCCTCACATTTAAAACGGGATAAAATGGTTCCTCACATTTCAAAAGTGTCAATATTTAGTCCTTCGTGACGAATCTGTTAAAAAAACTATTAAATTGAGTCACATGAACAGCATATGACACTTTTTTGGGGGCAAAATAGGAAACACAATTTATAACCCCTTTCATCCTCTCTCTTTCTCCTCTTCCTCTTCTCCCCCAACCCATGGCTCCTCTGTTACTTTTTGTATAACAATCCATCATCCAATTTTACCTCTATGAAAATTGAAATTTGAGATCATCTTTGTTTGTTTAAATGTTCAAGAAGATAAACTTGGGAACTAATGTTTATCTCTTTATTAGTTCAAAATATATACCAGATACATTACACAAATATATAACCATTTCAATTGCACCAATAGCAGAGACAATCTAAGTAGCATTCACAAGTCTCGAAGCAATAGAAATAGCAACATAACCTGAACAAACTGCATAAAGAAGGAACGTTGAAAATGATTAAAATGTAGGGCTATCAGAGCGGATGTATGAGGAGGAAATTTCACGAGATGATACATCTTGATGAAAATTTAACACTGTGATTGACCATTTGGTTAAAATGGTACTAGAATCATTAATATTTTGATGTAGTTATTGTTAAAAGATTTATTACGTTGGCAGTTTGGCTTTATGCATAGCAAATGACAATTAGATTGTTCTGTTAAAAATATATGGCTTCTCATTTAACTTTCTTACGTTGTAGGCACTTTCTGATTCTGTTGCTGGATTAGAAAATCTTGAGGAACTTAATCTCTCTTCAAACCATTTGGATGCTCAGCTAGATTCTATTGGCCTGTTGTTTAAGTTGAAAATCTTGGATATCTCTGGAAAAAAGCTTACTGCCTTGCCTGACAGCATTTGTCATTGCCAATAATCTTAGCTGTTAAAGAAGCCACCATGACAACTCAACTTGTTTGACTGTTAATGATGTTTCACCTTGTTTGTTGGTTATTGGTTGTCTTACTTGCCAACTAACATTGGGTATGAACTAGTGAACCTAAGAAGTCTTTCAGTTCCATTCAACAAAATCCGATCTCTCCCAAGTTCAGTTGGTGAAATGAAGTCATTGTGCCTTCTAGATATGCTCTTCAATGAGCTCCGTAGTCTTCCCCCATCAATTGGGAGATTGTCAAACCTTGAGATTCTCAATCTTAGCAGTAATTTTAATGTCATGACTGAACTTCCTATCACAATTGGTGATTTGACCAATCTCAAAGAACTTGATCTAAGCAATAACCAGATCCATGAACTACCTGATACATTTGGACGTCTTGAAAAGCTCACAAAGCTTAATGTGGACCAGCATCCTCTTGTGATGCCTCCAAAGGAGATTGTGAATGAAGGTGTTGAAGCTGTCAAGGCATGCATGATTAAAAGACGACTGGACATACTTCTGGATTCTGGGTTTTTCTTGGTGTTATGATTTACTTTAAATACATGTATCTTGAATGATAATAATTGTTGGAAAACAAGAAAAGAACTTTAAAAAAAACACTTTTTGATGAGAATACTTCTGGATTCTGGGTGTTTTCTTGGTGTTATGATTTACTTTAAATACATGTATCTTGAAAGATAATAATTGTTGGAAAACAAGAAAAGAACTTAAAAAAAAAACACTTTTTGATGAGAACAAACTGGTGGTGCCACTTGGTAGAGAGGTGTTGGTAGGGGGAGAAGGGGAGAGGGAGAGAGAGAGAGACTGTGGCGGTGGTGGTGGGCAGGGGCGGATCCAGAAGAAAAATTTAGCGGGGGCTAATTTAATTTTCTTCCGATTCAGTAAATGCATGCATTTAACAATTTCATTAACAAATCAACCATTATAAAAAAGATATAATACATGTATATGTATTTTTTTTTAATTCATCGTTCAGTTGTGTCGACAATGAATCTTATGTGTTATTATGTGTTTTACTTTTTGTTTTATTTTATGATAGTTTATTCCATATTTAATTTTTTTTATATTAAGACAACACATTTTTTTTATTAAAGTTAAAAAATAACACAAAATTAGACCAATTTTATGATAAAACTTTATCACTTTCTCTTTTTATTTTAATTTTAAGGGTTATCTTTAATTTACCCCCATAAAAGATGGCTTTTAATTACTTTGCCCCCATAAAAGATTTTTATTAACACTTTGCACCGTTGACTATCAATTAAAGATGCTAACGGATAACATCATTAATTATTAATTTTAAATGACAATTTTATCCATAAATAAGAAATAAATTAAATTATATTTGTCCCTATTATATTTCAACATTAATTTCAATTTATCTACTCCATAATTTTGTATTAATACTTAAATATTATTAGTTTGAGGCATAAAATATTTGATCAATTTTTTTAACAAAATAAGATACTAGTTTATTTTATTCATTTTTTTCTTTTTCTTTTATTTCATCTTCTTTTATATAAATAACTATGTCAAGTTTCTTGTAATTTATGATTTTTTTACTCATTTTAGTTTGTTGTGTCTTTATAATATGATTGTTTATCTTATTTGCATTATTGACAATTTAAAACATTGATTTAATATCTTAAATTTTTTTATTATATTATTATATATATTAAAATAATCTAATCAACATAATAAAATTATATAATGACAAAATAAATAAATAAAATAATTATTTTCTTATTATTTGTAAGGTGTATATTTATTATAAATATATATTTTTCTAATAGAGATATCTTTTATACTTAATAAATTTAATTAAAAATTCATTCACTCTAAATTAAAAATCCATAGATATTAGAGTGGTAAAATAAAATGTTTCATTAATTTTTTATTAAATAATTAAAAAAATTGAACAAAATATGTATTATTTTATTACATTCCAAAAAATTAAATAATTCATATGAGGTTTTTATTGACCAAATACATTAAAAATAGTTAACAAATTATAAAAAATAGTAAACCGTATCCAAAATCTAATTTTTTTTAGTAAGATTATATATATTATTGTATTATTTAAAATAATAATAAAAAATTTAATTTGTTAAAGTATATATAAAGAAAAAAGAAAATAAAATGATGATAAAGTAAGATAAGATTTTCAGAATTAAATTAAGGGTAAAATAGTCTAAAATATAAAAAAAAATGTAGGGCAAAATTTAAAATTTTCATTTAAATATAGTAACAAAATATCCTTATCGGTGCAAAGTACTAATAAAAATCTTTGATGGGGGCAAAGTGATTAAAGATCATCTTTCATGGGGGTAAATTGAAGATAACTCTAAATTTTAATTCTCCTTATCTTCATCATAATATTAAAAACAGAAATACACTTTGTAGTAAGAGAACAATTTTTTACTATTATATAATTAATTCTTAGAATTTTAGGAGAATTTTTGTAATTATTACTAATTTATCACGATTATGTAATTAATTTATAAAATTTTAAAAGAATTTTTATAATCATTTACTAAAGAAATATGTTGAAGTTTAGGCAAAATTAATGGGGATTGAAAAGTAAAATTTTATAATTTTTTTTAAAAAATTTAATATAGTTAAATATTTAAAAAAACTTGGAGGGGGCTGGGGTCCGCCAATGGTGGTGGGTTATGGGAGAGGGAGGGGAGGAGATCTCTGATGGAAGATGGAGGTGGAAGGAGTTGAAGATTTTGATTCCTATTTTGTCCATAAAAAAGGGGTCACATGATTGTCATGTGACTTCATTTAACGGTTTTATTAATCACAATGGACTAAATATTGGCACTTCTGAAATGTAAGGGACCAGTTTATTCCGTTTTAAATGTGAGGGATCAAACAATTTTTTTGGTAAAATGTGAGGGACTTCTAGGGTCGTTCTTCCATTATTTTTCATACATTTCATATTTTCAATACTTATTGTTTAATAAATTTTAGCTATTTTTATTAATATTAATTTGGAAATTTATTTGTCATTTATGTAATCAACTATTTTTTTAATAATATTAATAAAGAATTTTTATTTTAACACTTTTTTATAAGTTGTAGTTAATAGCTTAATTATTTAATTAAATTAAAAATGATAATTTTTACAATGATGAAAATATAAAACATAATATTAAAACATTTATTATAAGGTCAAAATATATAATTAAGTTTCATGATATGATTTAAGATAAAACTATATAAATGGTTATGTATAAGTATAACATGCAAATGGAATTCAAATAACATTATTTAGTTCAATAATTTAAATCAAATAATAAAATAAGAATTATACTAACTTTTTTAAGAATCTATCCAAGCACAGGGTAAGTATTCAGATTCCTCACAATTAAATTCCTAGGAATCAGATGATCAGGAAAAATATTCATTTTTCTCAAAAATTAAAATCCCAAAAATCACATTCCTATTAAACATCACTTTCCTGCCAACCCAAACCCATCAAACTGAATTCTATTCGATTTTTCAGTTTTTGGTTAAGTTTTTGATTGAATTCAATTTAATTAATTGGTATTTAGTTAGATTACAGTTTTTGTTTTTTTGAATTCAGTTAATCAACAAACCAAATCCATTTTGATTGTAGATTCGATTCTATTATTCAGTTACCCAATTAACGGAATAACTAAATAATTAATAGTTACATATATATTTATATTACATAATATATTTAATCACTAAATTATATATAATTACACATTATCATACATAACTTTTTGTAGTAAATCTAATTTGTTTTTGTAATGAATAAGGTATTCCATTTATCTAATAATTTAAACAAAGTATTTTAACAACAAATAAAAAAAAAACGAAAAACCGAACCAAATCAGTTGAAATTTAATTCGGTTATTTAATTTCAATTTTTTTAGTTTTGGATTTCAATTCGATAATTCTTTTTTTCCAAAAGCGATAATTTTATAACATCTATATACACAGAGCTTGACATCAGTTTTACAAGTCCAGTTCTTCAACCTTTTTGAATTTGCTTGTACAAGTCCAGTTGTTGCCACCATCTTCAACCTTTTTGAATTGCTTGTAAAAGAGCAAACAACTAGTGCCAAAACTAATAATTCTTTGTGCTAATTTATCAATTCAACTAAACTCAAGTAAATCCTTCCCACTAATAGCAAAAGGTAAAACTGAGAGCGAATCTTCCTACCTAATAGATGAACAAAATCAACACACAAGCTTAATGAAATTGCACACCGATTAGTAACCCAAATTTTCCTTAGTTGTGGCAGCAACATCAAGATCGATTAAGGCTCAAAGATATTTGTAGAAGATAAAGATGAAGATAACATCAATCTCAGTCTTATCACCTCATCTCTATCTCCTTCCCTTTTACTTATCATTTTATCCCCTTAATCTCCAACAATGAGAACAGAACTGGAATAAAAAATTTACAAAAGATTTAACATTGGGAACAAAACTGGAATCAAAATATATCGAACAGAAGATTTGAAATAGATTGGTTTTGTTATATATATATATATATATATATATATATATATAATATATGGGCTTCATCGTGGAGCTTAAGGTAGAATTATATCTTTTTCATAGTCACGCACCCCTGTTCTTGTGCACCCAACCGCCTTGAAGAAGTTGCAGAATTTTAGAAACGAAGAGAAAAAGACTAAAAATTTAATAATTTTTTTTCATTCTTAAGTAAAATGACGTCGTTTTACTGAAAACAACACCGTTTTACTTACTATAAAGTAAAAAAAAAAAACCTTTCTTATCGTTTTACTTAAAACGATGTCATTTTATTTACTACGGAGTTAAAAAAAGAACCGCATCATTTAAATTACATTTACCATAATTCATAATTCCTATTTCCAAACATCCATTTGTGCTTTGTCTTGCCACCTCTCTCCCATGCTTCCTCCCTTTTCACAATCACATCTCTTTAAATAAGACAATCAAGTTCTTTGCTTCTTCTTCCAACTCTGGACCTCCATTGATATTGCTAGCACCGATTTTATCATCTTGGTGTAAGTTTTTTATGGTTTTATATTTTTTCTAATATTAATAATATTTAATTTTTTTGTGAATTGTAATTGATTATTGTTATTAAATGTTTATTAGTAGATATTTGTGAATTGTTGTTGTGATTAACTTATTTTAATTAAACTCTAAATGAAATATTAATGCTATATAATTAAGTCAAGTACTTCAAATGAAATAGTATATTTAATTAATTATGAATTAAAAAAAATGAGATTGACAAGGAGAAAAAGAGATGGATGAATTCATTTTGGGAAATATATATATATATATATATGTATGTATTACTTAATTATTGTATAATTAAATTTCATAAAAAATATAAGTACAAAAAGTTTTGGGAGGTCTTGCTAAAAAGATAGTTCAAATCTGTAAGAACGTAGTTTTTTCTTCATTGGTATATCATCTGTTGTAAGGGTTTTCTCTGCGTTGAAAATTATCAAGTTTGATTTGCGTAATGAGTGGATAAAGGACAGTTAGATAGTATACATCGAAACGAAGGTTTTTGACAAAAGTGAGAATTAACAAATTTTGCAACATTTTCAACCGATGCATACTCTTAGGACACAGTTGTCTCATCTTATTTGTACATTCGATACTAGTAGTCAAGTGAGAACATGTTAACTGTTTTATTGTTATGTATATATATTTTTATTTTTATTATTATGATTTCTCAACAATTTAGTGTTGTATTTATTTATTTTATGAGAATTTTTTTTGTTATGCAATTGAGCTTCCTCTCTGAATATGTTCTGGTTTTGTCACTGTTTATATATATATATATGACTTTGCAATCAAAAACTCTAATAATGGAGACAGTTTTTCTCTAAAAGAGAGAGGATATACCCGAAGAAGGGGACTAAACACTCTCAAGAAGGGAGACCAAAGAAAAAATTACGAGAAAATAACAAATGAAAATTCAAGGCTGGGGAGAGGCTGCAGCCCCTTTTATGTTTTCTCTAGGGTTTTACTTTTAGAGGGGAAACGTTTTGGGGAGAGGAAGTTGGGCTTAAAAATTCTATAGTTCGATCAAAATTTTCAAAATAGAAAAAATCAAATTAATCGAACCAGTTTAATCAACTGACCAATGCTCGCCTAGTCAAGGCCGAAATTAAATATTGTGCATAGTAGATATGCACAAAATGTTGATTTGGAAAATTCAAGAAATGAATACTATTGAATGAAGCTGTAAACTTGTAAACTTTTTTCTACCTTCCGCATCTCTCTCCAAAGCTTAAAAAAAAACCCTTTTCAAACCCTAAGGGGAGGCGGCCACCGCCGCTTCCCCACCCCTTCTCCCATAAATCCAAATTTACTTAATATTTCTCTTTTTTCCTTTTATGGAAGTTGTTTGTCTCATTCTATGGGAGTTGTTTGTCTCCCTCAATGGGAGTTTTCTTCTCTCTTTTTAGAGAATATATCTCCTTTTTTTTGGAGTTTTTGCCCTTAATTGTGAAAGAAAAATGAGGAAATCAGTTGGTTAGATGATGTGTGGGCAAGGTGTTGCACTCATTTCCGGTTAGAACTTCTTCTCCTTAATGTTTGCCTTCAGATCTTGGCTTTGGTTTTGTAGGAAACTATTGATTTTGGACAGATAAGTAGTAGAAGTTACAGAAAAAGTTGAATGCTTGATAGTTGAATGCTTGATTTCGATTAGTTACTAGAGATGCTGCACACTCCTGATCCAACTCTTCTACTAGGGAGAAGAAATTACTCCATTTTTAGTTGTGATAGAGAGGAAAACATAATCCAGTTGTAGCTATCGATCAAGTGAACGTTTGTAGGAGATTTTATTTTATTTTACTAGATTATGTGTCTGTATGTATAAGTAAACTCTTAGCTCATTGCACTCAATTTTAGCTAACTAGCTGAGTATTTGCAAATTATTTTTAATTTTAATGAAATATCTCTTTTAACTAAAAAAAGGATATGCACAACACTATCTAACCCTTTCATGAAAATATAATTGCACATCTCTACCATCGACCTTATGGTATAGTTCAATTGTGGCCCCGATACTTTATAACTTCACCTATGATGTTTAGCTAATGTGTAACTAATGCATACACACAAATAACAGGAACTCTCAATGATTGTGATTCTAGATAATTTTTTTATTTTTACACGAAACACAAATTTCATGAATTATGTGTTTGAATCGAAATATTTAAAATATAAATAAAGATATAATTTATAACTCCCTAATTTGTACATCTCACAATCATATCTATGGTTTCTATCTCAATTAAATTGCGAATCCACCTAATGAAAGTTGCATTCTCTATCGTTACTATTAATCGTATGAATGTATGTGAGGAAGTGATTTATGTTACAAATCTCTCACCTCGTATATAAAATAGTTAACTTTAAGTTCTCTTTGTTTTGTGATATTTAATAATATCTGGTTATTGTCAGTGTTTTAAAAATCAGACCAGAGTGCGAACCGGTAGAGCTACTAGGTTAGGGGTCAATTGGTCGGACCAGTCGAACCGGTGTTAAGAATCTGATGACGTCATAAATATATTTAATATAAATATATTAATTAAGTATTAACATAACTCACATTTTATGTCAAAATAAAATGACCAAATTATAAAAAAATAATATTCAATTAAGTTCTTAGTTTTTCATCAATAAAAAATTCATAGATCGTATTGTTTAATAATGCTAATAATTATTTTGTTTATAATTTAATAAAATTTAATTAAAATACGCGAAATATAATAAAGTATTAATTAATTTAATATCAAATCGATCATATTAAAATAAGTTAAAAAATATAGTTCTCAATACACAATTTATTTATTTCAAAACTTAAACTTGTGAATTAAAAAAATTAATGACATATCATAATTCGAATTTAATTTTGTGTGCTATAAAATAATAATTAAAAAAATAAATATGATATGATAAAATTTAAAATTCATATTTATTTAATTGTATAATGTGATTGATCAAAAATATTGATGAAAACATAATTTCCATATTCATTCAAAATCTTGTAATATGGTAAATTAGAAGTATTTATGACAATTAGAATTTATTAAAATCTTAAAATATGGTAAATTGAAATCATTTATAATAATTGAAAGATATTAAAAATCTTAAATATAGTAAATTAAAGTATTTATGACTATTGAATGTATTCAAATTTTAAAATATTAAAATATGGTAAATGGGAATCATTAATGATAATTAAAAATTTTGAATATGGTAAATTAAAGTATTTATGACAATTGAATGCATTCAAATTTTAATATATTAAAATATGGTAAATTTAAATCATTAATGACAAGTAGGGTGTATTGATGGAAAAACATTAACTAATATAGATTAGATTTAAATGTAAGTAGAGAAAAAAGACGTGTGTTTACAAAGTACTAATATCGTCCGGGTATTTGGCTACATGCTAACAGCAGCAATTTTAGAAGTCAGAAGATTCTGTTCACGTGCGATTTAGGATTAGTCAGCGGCATTAGTGGTGGAAAATAAAGGAAGGGATACGATGCATTAACTGAATTCACAAAGTGTAAATGTTAACAAAAAAAAATGAAAACAAAAAACCGGGTTTTAACTGATTTCATGTTTTCCCGGTTGAACCCGATTTTTGACCAGGTTTGACCGGTTTTTAAACCTCCGGTTTTTAATACTCACTCGGACCGGATACCTGACCGGTTCCCGATCCAACCGGTCGAACCGGCCGGTCCCGGTCCGAGTTTAACAACACTGGTTATTGTTTGACATAGAGTGACATAGAGTAAGCATTTCCCAACTAGAGGGTAGTATTTAAGGCTTTGGTTAGATTTGTAGTTTTTAGCAAATTCTCATCTCAAAACAAAATGGTTTGTTTGTTTATTTCTTATGTTCAAAAAAAAATTTTTTAATTTTTAAAAAAAAAATATATATATAGACAACAAGGGTATTTTTTTTATTATTGTTTTCTTTGTATTGGATACGGCCAACAGTTAAATGTTCACTGGCCTTGACCGCCATCAATGAACCAAAAAAAAAAGGAGAATTTCTTTTACTTTTAATTTTAAATTTTATTTAATAAACTAATTTTACAATACAAGAACTAATAAAAACAATACTTATTAAGCTAACACTTAATTGCCAATTCAAAAATACTCCTTTTTAAAACCCGAAGTTTTTTTTTTTTTTTTTTGCAATTCTCAATACAAAATGCTTATCCAAAAATGACCCCGGGGTAGTCATGGCCACGGTTCCGGTTTTAACAGGAACCGGCCCGTAACCGGAACTGGCCCATGCCGGGCCCAAACCTTGAACCGCCGGTTCACAAAAAAAAAATTCGACGTCTGAGAACCTGCGGTTATCCACCGGTTCAGCAAAAAAAAAAAAAAAATAAATAAAAAAAGTTGTGATGGCCGTTGCATCCAACGGCCATCATACATTTTATGACCGTTGGCAATCCAACGGCCATAAATTGGGCCGTTGGAAAGCCAACGGTTGGCCCTTGTGTGACTGTGTCACACATTTCAGATTAAAAGGCTTTAAGCCTTTTTTTTTAATTTCTTTTCTATAAATACCTAAAATTTTTCCAATTCATTTTCACACCATTCTCTTCTCTCAATCTCAATTCTCCCAATTCTCTCAATACTCAATTATCATTTATATTATCTACTTTTTTGTTATCATTAAATTATTTTTACTCATTAATTCATTATATTCAAAATTCAATTCTTTACTTTAAATTATTTTATTTTATTCAAATCTTTAGCTAATTATTTTTGAAAATTATTTATTTTATTAAATATTGATTTCTCATTAATAATTTTTATTATTTGAACTATTTTAATTTATTTAAACACTTTTATTATAGACTTATAAAGTTATAATTTTATTTATCTAATTATTTATATTTATTCAATTACTTAATTTTAATTTACTATAAAATGGATAGTTTTAATAGAGATATTGTTGGTAGCTCACAATTTGGTGCAAACCAAATTGAGCAAATTTTTAGTGGTGGTGGAGAAACCGAAAGCCCCAATGTTAAAGAAAGGCTATAATCGCATATATTCAAGAGGCATTACACAAAGATATTGGATTCCAACCAATAACCAATCAAGGCGAAATGCAATTATTGTCCCAGAAATAAATTATATGCTTTCAAGAAAGGATCGGGCTATGGAACTTTGGCGCGACATTTGAAAGAAAAACATCCACACGAATCGGCCTTTCCACCAACCAATCGCAATTATTCGGGTTTGTTCCCTCTACTACTCTTCCTTTTAAATATTCGGATGAAAAAAATAGAAAAGAATTAGCTAAAATGATAGCCATAGAACATTTATCATTTGGTTTTGGTGAAAAAGTAGGATTTACTCATTATTGTCAAGAGGCATTAAATCCACAAGCTAAAAGAATGCCTAGAACAACAATAACAAGAGAATTAAAGAAAATTTATAAAGGTGAAAAAAAATTTTAATTGAAACTTTTTAAAAATTAAATGGTAGTGTTTCTATATGTTCCGATATTTAGAGTGATTTATGGCAAATGCATTCTTATAGGGGAGTAACTTGTCATTGGGTTGATAGTGATTGGAAAATACAAAAAAGAATTATTGCTTTTCGTCATTTTGAAGCAAGACATACCGCAAATAATATATCTAATTTGTTGAATATTATTTTAGATGAATATGGTTTATCTAGAAATTTTTTCTCAATTGGCTTTGATAATGCTTCGGCTAATACGACTTCAATTAGTCAATTAACAACTCTTTGTCAACCAATAATAGGTGGAAATTTTTTTCATATTAGGTGTGCATGCCACATATTAAATTTAGCGGTACAAGATGGTTTAAAAACACTAAATACGTATATTACCCCTATTAAAGAGGCAATTAGTCTTTTATGGATCCGTCCAAATTTAATGAAACTATGGGTAAAATTTTGAATGGAAAATGGACGCAAACAAAAAAGATTTAGTAAAGATGTTCCTAATAGGTGGAATTCAACTTATAAATTATTGAATGCATCTACACAATATAGTACTTTGTTATGTAGTTTTTTTATGCAAAATCATGTAGATGATATTTCTTTGCATCCTAATATGTGGGAAATTTGTTGTAAATTATTACAACTTTTAAAGGTTTTTAAAGATGCTACTGAAATTTTATCTGGTGTTTATTATCCTACTTCCTATCTATTTATTCACATTGCATGTGATGTTTTTTTTTATAAACGAAAATATATACCATCGTGAGCAAAAAGTGGTGCCGGATGTACCCGTTGCACCGTTACAAAACGAGAAAGCCATAAAGTTGGAGTACTACTCCTTTACATGTAATTTCCTTAGAGAGACGAAATGGAATAAAATTCCTTTACATGAAATCTAGAAAAAGCTAGACATATATATATGGGGATTGAGAGTCTGTATAATTTGATCATCATAAACAATCAAATTATAACACTCTCAATCCCTACTTTATAAGCTCTCTAATCATGTGTAGAGTTTTCATTCGGAGCTATAGAACAAAAGTAGAAGCTGCCCACCAAAATCAGGCTTCACAAACTATGTACTCACTAAACCGCAGCTCCACCACATGTGATGTTGTTGGTATTTTACAACATCTTAAAGATGACCCTGTTTTATCACTTCCTATATATGATATGTTAATAAAATGGCTTAACTATTACCGAAAAATTCGACCTACATATTTAATTGCTTCTGTTTTTGATCCACGTCAAAAAATTAATATTTTAGAAGAATATGTTACTGCATATAATTGTTGTGTAGATTCATTTTTTTCTAACAATGAAGGTTATAAACCTCAAGATACTAAGGAGATTATAGGAGAAGTAAAATTTCTTCTTCGTGATTTATTTAATGAATTAGTCAAGTTCCTATTAGTACCGGATCTAATATTGATGGTTCTGCTAGTAGTGCATCACATCAAAATACTAGTACTCCATCAATGTTTTCTATAGCACCACGTAAACTTGGTAAATCTATATATTCTTCACACAAAAAACCAAGATCCGGTACTGATACGGAACTTGATAGATATTTAACAACTACTTTTGAGGTTTGTGATGAAGATAAGGATTTTCACGAGTGGTCCGTGCTAGAATGGTGGAAGGGAAAGGAGAAGGATTATCCAATCCTTTCTATTATCGCAAAGCATATTCTTGCAATTCCGGCATCAACCGTAGCTGTGGAGCAAGCTTTTAGTGCGGAAAGAATCATTTTAGACGAGCACCGATCACGATTATTACCAATATCATTAGAAATCCAAGCATTAGTGGATGATTGGCACAAGGCATTTTTGAGAGCACAAGAAATGGACAAGTCGGATGACATTGATTTAGATTATGACACCGACATTTTCGAAACGAGCAATGTTAGTACCGGATCTTCAACCGGAGTTTCCTATTTCACGGATTTCGTCCATCCCGATCTCGATGATGACATTGAAGAGTTAGATGATTAAAATTTAGTTCAATTAACTTGTACTCAAATTACTTTTATGAATGAAAAGTTTTATTTTTAGTAAATGTTGTATTATGATTCATTATTCATATATGTAAATGGCTAACTCGAAATTCGATATTTAGGTTAAAATTTTATATTTCAATAATAAAATGAAGTATTTTTTTCATTTATATCAAACTTGTAAACTTTTACGTATTATATCAAACTTGTTACTTTTCACATTGTAAATTTGTTAATTATATCAAACTTCTCTTATTTTTCACATTGTAAATGATACTAAACTTCTTTTTTTCTCATCTTGTAAATTTGTAAATTTGCGAATTATATCAAACTTCTCTTATTCTTCACATTGTAAATTATATCAAATTTCTCTAATTTTTCACATTGTAAATTATACTAAATTTCTTTTTTTGCACCTTGTAAATTTGTGAATTATATCAAACTTCTCTTATTTTTCACATTGTAAATTATACCAAACTTCTTTTTTTTCACCTTGTAAATTTGTAAATTAAATCAAACTTCTCTTATTTTTCATATTGTAAATTATACCAAACTTCTTTTGTTTCATCTTGTAAATTTTGTAAAGTATATCACACTTCATATTGTTTTTTTTTTAAAAAGTCGAACCGTGAGAAAATCGTACCAAAACCGGAACCAGAACCGAAACCGGGACGAAACCTGAACCGGGATGGAATCGGAACTGGGACGGAATCGAAACCGTGAACCGGCGATTCACGAACCGTAACCGTAACCGTGACTCCAAAGGTCGGTTCAGGTTTCACCCTTCGTGGAACCGTGAACCGGCGGTTCACGAACCGTAACCGGCGGTTCGTGAACCGTGGTCATGTCTACCCCGGGGGCTTGAATTCTCAGTACTTTTTTTTTAAACAAAGAAACTTTATACCATTATAAACAAAAGACGGTGCCGGATATACCCGACCACACCGTTACAAGCATATGAACCAAAAATTTGGAGTACTACTCCATTACATGAAAACTTCCTACGATCTAAGGCTGGGAATTATAGTAAAGCAACTTTAGAGATTTCCAAAGTCTCGATACTCTAATTCCCTCTGATAAGTATATGAATAATGCTACCAATTTGAAAAAGCGAAGAGGATCTGAGACACAAGTACATGAAGCAATATGAATGGGAACTCTCCTCAAATATTTATCTCACATTACCTCAGAGATTCCACATTCATTCAAGATCGGTGATCAGAAAAGGCCCGAACTCTCTAAGCACATGAGCATGAATCACATGAATAAAGATATTGAGCCAGTTCTACTCCATAGAAGAAAAAAGAAAATAAAGCCTAAAAAATCTTCAATGAAACGACCTATTATTGCATAACATTCCACTAGTTCAAAGTTTGTATGAGATTGTATGATCATTCATATATCTTAAAAGACTAAAGCGCGAGTTCCAGTTTACTGTCCATGCCCCTATGGTACGGTATCAAGCCCCGGTCTCCCCTCGGTTTTGCGCTGTTTTCTGTCCTATGAAATTTCGATTCTTAACTTGTTTGGTACCCTTTTGTTTTGTGGGTCATTTTTTTCAGCCAATGACAATTCGTCAAAATGAAAAAAAAAAATAGGCCACATCCGGACTTGCGTCCGGACGCGTTTCCGGATGAACAAAAGTTCATCCGGACTTGTGTCCGGATTATGATTTCCAATTTTTTTAGCAAATTGGAAAATTTCCTTTTCAAACATCTATGTTAAAAAATTAGTTTTTCTATATAATTATATATATATACACACTTTACTTATATAATTATTTTAAATATTTGTTAATATAATTTTTTGTAATTATTTTTTTTGTAAAATCCAGGATCTCTATTCTTTCTGAATAATTAAATTATTTGTAGTCAAATTTTGTTATTTACAAACATAATTGGCAGTAATTATATGATTATATTTTATTATATTGTTATTTTATTTTGTTATAAAAAATTAATTGGAAAAAATATTTTAAGTAATTAATTTAGGAAAAATTTGAATTCGCATATGTAAAAAATATTTAAAGTAATTTAAAATTATTTCAAGTAATTAAAAAATTTATTTTTTCTAAATAATTTTATATGTATTTTACTTATATAATTACTTTAAATATTTGTTAATATAATCTAGAATGCCAATTTCTTCTAAATAATTTTAAATTTTTTTTAAATAAGTATAAAATTATTTACAAGGAAATTTTGTTATTTACAAAGATAATTTGCACCAATTATTATATTTTATTATTTTTTATTTTATTTTGTTGTAAAAAATTAATTGTAAAAAATATTTGAACTAATTAAAAAATGATAAAACGATATCCGGACTTGGCTCCGGACGTCCGGATACACAAGTGGATGAACAAAAGTTCATCCGGACTTGTGTCCGGACGTCTGGACGTACGTCCGGATGGTGTTTTTTTTTTCTTATTTTACTTTTTCTAAAGTAAACGAAAAACATCCTTGTTTGTAACGCCAATTTTTCTCATCAGCGCCTACAGAAGAACAAACATCCGGGCGAAAAATTGGACGAAAGCGGCCAGAGCTTTTCTCTCATCAGCGGCCAGAGCTTCTTAACATCATCTCCTACTTTTCTAACCTTGGACGAAAGCGGGAATTTTTCTCATTAGCGGCAATTTTTCTAACCTTGGACGAAAGCGCCCCGATTCACATCATCTCCTATTTTCTTTCTCTATCGCACTTTCACTCCGCCTTTGCCTCATTGTCTGGTAAGTAGCGGTTATGTCTACTGATTCATTTTTATATTTTTGTGTTGTTGAATGTTTTTAGATTTCATTTTTGTCCTGATTTTTTTATATCTTAATCAATTTGGGTTTCATTGAGTTGGAGACAGTTTTTATTTGTTAATTTTTTTGGTAAATTGATGTTATAATGGCTTTTTGAAGTTTGATTTCCCAAAGAACTAATTTTGGCCCGTTTAATTTTAGGGTTTATTATTACCGATTTTTTTTTTGATTTTCGGTCTGTGTTTTGCTTTGGTTCCACTTTCATTCCGTTAATCTAAGGTATTCCCTCTGTTCTTCTTCTTCTTTAATTTAATTAGTACATGTTGTTAAATTTGAATTCATAAAGATTACAACTTCATTCGGTTACTGTAGTTTTCAGTTGTAAGGGATTGTTTTTGAATAATTTCATGCTTTCTTAATCCCCTAGAGAAGTTAAATTGCTGAGAAAAGTTAAAAAGATTAGTTAGGTTTGTGTATGTTGAAGGATCTCATTTAGCATTCAGGTATTGTTAAAGACATAGACTCAACGAACCAGAAAATTTTATCATAAACTCCAGCTACAGCCCTCCCACTGCCAGTGTTATGGTATACAATTTTGGTCCAAAATGTTACTGTCATCCTATCACGAAAACTTTTTGTTTTTATGCTTATTCAGAACTAAATATTCAGGTTAGATGTCATTCATGTGTAGTCTTTTTCTAAATGTTAAAAGAAGAATACTGCACAATCTGGATATTATAAAGCAGATAAGGTTACTGATTTTCTGTGCTTGAACATGAATTCTTAAGTGCTTGGGTGGGGAAGGTTCTATATAGTCTGCTTCTTATTTTTGTTTTTTACTTTGGGCATTTTATTTCTCTCTTCTTTCATTTTTTTTTAATTTTGCCCATACTAATTTGTCTACTTATTTATATTTTTGCATGCTTGTTTATTTGTGTTAAGTGTTTTGCTAAAAACAGCTAAGTTTAGAACGAACATGAGGTAATCCTTGTGGTGTTATCTCCTTCTGTTCCTTTTTTTGTCCTTTTGGTTTTCTTGCTATTAATCAGTAGCTCTGTTCTTTGTTACATAGTCAACCTATTTGATGCTACAAAACATGTTCTGTCAATCTATACAAATGGTAAATCTGTACAAATGGCAATGGCAATGTCAATCACTCTTCTTCTATATCCAGCATATTTTGTTCACTCTTATTTAAATCAATTTTATTGCTATCCATGTGATCCATTAGATTGACACATGACTTGCCTGATGATATATGATTATTGTTATGCTTATCTCAATGCTTAGAATAAATGAATATATGCTTGAGTACATATTATCTCAATGCTCACAGTTTCAACTTCTCCATGTTTTGTATGGCAACAACAGTATGTTAAATTAAATTGAGCGCACACTCTCAATGTAAATTTCTACTACCATTGTCATATCAAGTCTAATGTTCTTTTTAAATGTCTTATTTTTTGAATACATTTTTCTCTAAATAGATTTATATTATCACTGTAGTCAGAACATGGTGAGAACACGTGGGGGTCATCAGGGTACAGCTAGTGGTAGAGGACATCGGTCCAGCGACAGGAATGAACAAGGAGGTGACTTCCTTTTCGAAGATGATGCATTCATAGAATTTGAAGGTGCATCTTTTGTTAGTGAAGAAGCCGTCAATTTCTACAAAAACGCCTCCAACAAAACTATATCTGGAGGTAAATGGTGCAATGTATCTGAATTTGTCCATGGTTTTGAATCAATTATAGAAAATTTTATTGCCTTGGGTTGGTCAAAACTTTTGGTCATTTCTAATGACTATTATGAAAAATTAGTGAGGGAATTTTTCGCTAATATGCGAGAACATGATGGGTGGTTGTATAGTATGGTTAAAGGTGAAAAAATCAGTTTTAATGCCGAATGGATCAACAGACTATTGGAGTGTCCAAATGTCGGTAGTGACCATTTTGCACCTACTAAATAGAGTCCCATAATTGTAAAAAATGATTTAAAGGAGTTTTTTCCAAACTTAGATGAGGTTGGGCTTGGGTTGAAGAACTTGGACATGTCATATTTTACTCATTCTCATCGAGTATTATATCACATCATCACTAATATTCTTGCCCCAACCCAAGGTCATAAAAATGATATTAGCCACATGAATCTTCACCTTTTTATGCAATTATGCGAAAAATACCCATAAATTATGGTGCTTTTTTCATAAAATACTTAATGTTTTGTAAGTCAAAGTCACAGCATGGGCTGTGTTTTGGAAGGATAATCACTAGAATTTTTCATGCATATGAAATTTCATTGGATGATAAACAGGCTGTTCATCCCACTGCTTTTGACATAATAGATAATGAATGTTTTAGGCGAATGCATCTGCTTCATATTGCGAATAAGTGGATGTATAACAAAACGAAAATTCCTAATTATGGTGTTGATATAATCTCGCATATTGGAGAGTATATATATGACGACATAGGTAGAGTTCATATAAGTACTGATAGGCACGGAGGAGAAAATGAAGCCGGTCCAAGCACTGGTGGAGCTGGTAGGGAAGAAAGAGTGATGGATGTATTGATGCGATTGGAAACAAAATTTGACAAATTGGATAGAAAGGTGGATAGGAAGATGGCAAAGATGAATAAGAAAATCAACCTGTGCTCTGCACAGATGGGCCACATTATGACAAAAAAGCAAATGGCTTCTTTCAAGGCTTTCATGGAGAACAAAGAGGATAGGATAGTGAAGAGAATGATGTAGAGGAGCAAGACCAAGATGTATAAATTTATTTTTCACTATGTTGGCCCTTCTTCCCTTGATTTGACTATGTTCGTTCTTGTCATTGTTTTTTCATATTTTCTTAGTTTGATTGTGAATTCGCATTTGAACTGAAGATGTAATTTATTTAAATTTTTATTTTGGATATTGAATGCTTGTTATTTAGGGCTTTTTTTTTATGGAACGTTTCATTTTTCTGTTGTCTATTTACTATAGGTGCGTTTTTTCGTTTTTAAAGTTTGCTGCTTGAGTTTTGACAGATTCTCGGGTTTTAAGTTGTCATTGCTCGATTTATGAATCTGGACTACTGTTTTTGTTCGAGATAGTATTGATGTTTGATTTGTTGAATGACTGGTTGTTGAGAAATGTGGAGTTAAAATAGTGTGGAAGCACATTTCATAGTTCTGTTATTATACCATTTTACATGTGTTACTTAAAGTTGAAAGTAGTTTTTACTACCTCTCATAAATGGAAGTTGTATTAAAAGGTTGTCTACCCACATAAACACACACTTGGATCTCAATCTAGGATCTCAATCTATACATTCACAAGTTCCCCCACAAGTTCACAAGTTAATACAGCCAAATATAGCTGTGGATAGAGCATTGATCACTTATGCATGATGACACAATTCTTTTTTGGCAAAGAGAATGGCCATTTCATTGTATATGATCACACAATTGTTTTTCAACAAAGAAAATGGGCACACACACTTCAAATTTCTTCAAACGTACCCTATACTTATCTCAAGAATGTATATGAAAAAAATAAAAATGCATGGACAAATGTGTGATACAAAATCTTGTGAGATTCTTTAATTATTCCAAATGTGTACTATATTTATTTCATATGTAATTACTTATACTTATCTCAATAATGTATACCAAAAAAATAAAAATGCATGGACAAATGTGATAGAAAATCTTGTGAGATTCTTTAATTATTCCAAATGTCTACAATATTTATGAAACGTACCCTAAACTTATCTCAAGAATGTATATGAAAAAAATAAAAACATGGACAAATGAAAAAAATAAAAATCATGGACAAATGTGTGATAGAAAATCTTGTGAGATTCTTTAATTATTCCAAATGTGTACGATATTTATTTCATATGTAATTACCTATACTTATCCCAATAATGTATATGAAAAAAATAAAAATGCATGGACAAATGTGTTATAGAAAATCTTGTGAGATTCTTTAATTATTCCAAATGTGTACGACATTTATTTCATATGTAATTATATAAGTACTTTAAATATTTTTTTTAGATTTTTCCTAAATTAATTAGTTTAAATAATTTTTTACAATTGAGAATTGTGGTATTATAATTTTTCACAATGAATTTTTTATAACAAAATACAATAACTCATTCTAAAATGTTAATATTAATATATGCTAACTGCGATTTTATTTGTAAGCAAAATATTTAAAAGGTCCATTTGTGTAGTTATAATATATTTCAATTAACTATTTTTTGTATTTATTTTAAACTTTTTAAATTTTCTTAAATAACTTTAAATATTATTTACATGTGTGAATTAAAATTTTTTCTAAATTAATTACTTCAATTATGTTTGTAAATAACAAAATTTCCTTTGCAAATAATTTTAAAATTATTTAGAAAAAATCTAAAAATTATTCAGACAAAATTGGGTTCGATATATGTATTTTATAAAAAAAATCATTAAAAAAAATTATATTAACAAACAATTAAAGTAATCATATAAGTAAAAAATATATATAATTATTTAAAAAAAGTAAAATTTTCACTTAAATGTTTGAAAAAAAAATTAATTTATATAAATTTTTTAAAAAAATAAAAAATTTGGCATCTAGACTCTATCCGGACATCCGAACATAACTCCGGATGAAGCTTGTTCAAGTTTCATCCGGACTTATGTCCGGACGGACGTAAGTCCGGATGAACATTGAACAATTTATTCGTCCGGACTTATGTCCGGACGTCCGGACGTAAAGTCCGGATGAACATTAAACAATTTGTTCATCCGGACTTATGTCCGGACATCCGGACGTCCGGATGCAAGTCCGGATAAAGATTGAAGCATTTGTTCATCCGGACTTATGTCCGGACGTCCGGATGTAGTCCGGATGAACGGATTGTTCAACGTTCATCCGGACTACATCCGGACTTCCGGACATAAGTCCAGATGAATAATTGTTCAAATAATTGTCCATTCGGATGAAAATTTACGTCCCCAAATTTTTAAAATTTTTTTTATAAAAATATAAATTAATTATATAAATATATTCTATTATATTTAATTTATTATTTTGCTATTTTTTTCGTTTATTTTTTTTCATATATCTTTATAATTAGAATAGTCTCTATTTATAGAAAACTTTTGAAAAACACTGCTATATTCATAAATCAATCCCACGAAGAGAAATAAAACTAAATATTTTTTAAATTATTAAAAATCGAAAAGTAAATCTTTTGAAATATTAATAGTTATGTCAGATGATTCATTCATTAATTGTTATGTCAGAAAGATGATCGATTCATTATGCTATATCTGCCGTCATTTTTAATTAACTCTGACATCAAATTTTGAATTCAACTAAATTTTATTATTATGACCAAAATTGCCCTTTAGAGAAGTATCAATTCTTTTACTCTGGTGAAAATAGTATAGTTACAATGGTGTAATTTTCTTTAATTCTCTGCACATGTATTATGTGTACATGTATTAAATGCATTATCTGTATACATATTAAATGCATTCTCTGTACATGTATTAAATGCATTCCCTTTATATCATTTCAATCATCTATCACAAGTTTACAAATGGTAATTTTTTAATTTTTCATACAAATCATAACCATACATATCAATATTTGCCTTTTATCTTTTATTCCAATCTTGACTATATATATAATTCTGTTATGAATAACAAGTAAGGAAAAACGAGCACAATTTACCAATTCCAGCAACAATAAAACCATTTGCTCTTTTGTGGCTTCCACCTTAGCTCTTTTGTGCTGCGAAGCAATTCATATAGTTCAACAATCCAGCCATTTGCATTTCCAGCTTTTAATTCTGAAAGGTATGTTGCCAAACTTACTAAACTGGCTATACTGTTATATTATAATTCCAAATATATTTTACCTTTTATTTCTTGGTTCTCAATCATACATGTACATATAGTAACTTCTAATTTTACAATATATACTAAATTTTATAGAAAAATTTTATTCTATATCTATGACTTGCTGTGTTTTTTAATCTGTCTTATGTGTTTTTTTTTTATATAAAACTTATAGAAAACTTAAAAACAAAAAACACACTAACTAAATTGTCTAAACAGATATGCGGCCTTGACATTTTTTTGACAAATTTTAATTAATTGGTTTTTAAACCAATTTTTTAACTTTAAAAATAATATATTATATAATTATAATTAACAAAATACCAACATTTGACAAAACTTTAGCTACTTTATATAACAATAATTTTGAAATCAGCTTAGTATCTATAGATTAGTAACACAAAATTATTTATAATTCTACTACTCGGTAAAGTAGTTTTGTAATTCGAATATAAAAGATGCCTCCAAAAAGAAAGCACGATTCTATTGAAGAATGATCAGATCAAAGACGTGAAAGTAGACGTGTGAAAGTAGACGTGAAAGTCGACGAGGAAGAATTTCTGCAACAAATGAACAAAATTATTCACAGTCAAATATTGATTTATCCATAAAAATATCTGATGCTGGTGCAACTTCACAATCACGATTGGAATCACTCACCTCTATTGCTAGCACTTCTGTGCCACAAACATCTACTGAGATTTACGAATCCAATACAAGCAAAAATTCAGCCACAGCTACAACAAAGAAAAAGCGAAGTATGTCATTCTAATACTAGCAAATTTTATAGTTTAATTTTAGTCTAAATTTGTAATATATTTATAACATATTTTATTTTTTTTGGCAGGACATTATGAAAAATCATCAAATATTGATGATCATTTACAAAATTTGGTTTCAGAACTAGATATTTTGCCAGAAACAACAGACTGTAGATATTGTAAGGCAAGACGATTGCATCTAGAGCCTCCTGGCTTCTGTTGTTCTTCTGGTGAGATAAAGTTATTACAAACTAAAATGCCAGCAGAATTGATGTTGCTTTATCTTGGAAATTCACAAGATGCTGTTGAGTTCAAAAATAGTATTTGGAGTTATAACAATATGTTTGCTTTTACATCAATTGGAGCTCATTGTGATAAATCATTAGCAAGGCGAAGCAATGGGATTTATACATACAGAGTGCAAGGACAATTATATCATTTTATTCACCAATTGACACCTGAAGATGGTCAAAAACCAACTAATGTACAACTATATTTCTTCGGCACTGAACATGAAATGTCCAATCGTCTTTCTTTATCTGCTAAGTTCAGAGAAGATCTTGTTTCGTAGGCTTACCTCAATGTTGCAGAACAACCCTTATTCTATATTTTTCAGAAGTCTTAATAGCATGGCTGGACTAGATGATTATAAGATCACTTTGAAAGCTGAACCTGACTTGGATCAAAGAGTTTTCAACAAACCAACTGCATCACAGATTGCTGGAATGTGGTCTGAATCAAATAACAGTGAAGAGAATTTAGGTCAGCATATACAAGTATATCCTAAATATGGTCCAACTCAAATTGTAAAGCATTACTTCGGGTGTTATGATCCAATGCAATATCCTTTGATTTTTCCAAATCGTGAACCTGGTTGGCATCCAGGAATAAAAAGGCTACAATCAAGAGTTGATACAAACGATCGTTCAGTTACATGTCCTGGAGAAAGAGATTTTGATATAAGAAATTTTGCAGATGGAACAATTTCCATAGATGCTGAAAGAATAGGTATTTATATTAATTATTAGCAATTTTTTTATCTTAATATATATGTATACATATTTTTCTATGTTTAAACTTACAAATATTAATTTATATTTTTTCAGGTACAAAAAAATGAAAGGAAACAAATGTACAGTTTCATGTAGAGAATATTATTGCTACAAATTGCAAATAAGGAATGAAGATACATCATTTCTTCTTCATGTGGGCAGACTTTTACAACAGTTTGTGGTCGACATGTATATAAAAATAGAAACATCCAGACTAGAGTTTGTTAGATCACCAGATATTCAGAATCGTATGAGAACAGAAGTTTATAAAGGTTTATTGGATAGCATCACACAAGGACATCTTTCTGGTGCTGATATAGGCAAATGAATAATATTACCTGGTTCTTTTATCGGTGGTCCAAGAGATATGCACAAAAGATATATGGATGCTATGGCATTGGTGCAATGTTATGGTAAACCTGATATATTTCTTACTATGACTGCAAATCCAAGTTGGCTTGAGATTCAAAACAACAAATTGTCCTCTGATGAAGCACAAAATAGACCTGACTTAATAGCCCGAGTGTTCAGAGCAAAACTTGAACTTTTAAAAGAAGAACTGTTCAAGAAAAGAATATTTGGAGAAGTTACTGCATATACATATGTCATTGAATTTCAGAAAAGGGGATTGCCACATGCTCATTTTCTCATTATTCTAAAGCATGGTTCAAAGCTCTATTCTTCCGAAGCATATGACAGAATTGTAAGTGCTGAATTACCTGATGTTAAACTGAATCCATATCTTTATTCATTGGTTGCTAAACATATGATGCATGGTCCTTGTGGAGTTCTTGATCCAAATTGTCACTGCATGAAAAAGGATTCGGTTGTAAAAACCAATATCCAAAAGCATTTTCACAGAATACGATTCATGGAGAAAATACATATCCAATTTATCGTCGTAGAAATGACAACAGAACTATCAAGGTACGTGGGCATTATCTTGATAATCGTTGGGTAATTCCTCATAATCCATATTTACTTTCAAAATTTAATTGTCATATCAATATTGAAATATGTTCTACAATTCAAGCTGTAAAATATATTTTTAAATATATATACAAAGGACATGATAAAATTTCATATATATCTAACATTGAAAGAAACAAATGGTGTGATTGATGAAGTGAAAACTTTTCAACAAGCACGGTGGATTTCTCCACCAGAAGCAATATGGAGAATATTCAAATTTGATTTAAATCATATATACCCTGCTGTTATAAGTCTACCAATTCATTTAGAAGATGAACAAAATGTCACATTTCATTCTCAACAATCACTTCAGAACATTGCTAATAATCCAAGTTTGAAAAAAACTATGTTAACATAATTTTTTTATATGAATAAATATGACTCATATGCTCAAAATTTAAAATGTCTGTACATTCAATTTCCAGAATATTTTACATGGAATGCACAATCAAAGGAATGGCAGAAAGCGAAAACAACGAGAAGTTATTGGCAAAATTCATACTATACACCCATCACAAGGTGAGAAATACTACCTTCGCATGCTTTTAATGCAACGTCATCAGCCAACTTCTTTCCAAGATTTAAGGACTGTTGATCGAAAAATTGCAAAGACATATAAAGAAGCTGCTCAAATGTTAGGCCTTCTTCAACAAAATAATAATGCAGAACTTGTATGGAAGAAGCTATTATATATATGATGCCAGTTGCTTTGCGCCAACTGTTTGCCACTTTACTTATCCACTGTAATCCAGAGAATCCAAGACAATTATGGTTGAGATTTGAAGTTTTCCTTTCACAAGACTACATTCACGACAGAACACTTAGTCAACATATGATCAGAAAAAAAGTATTACAGATGATTGATGATTGTTTATATTCCATGGGAAAAACATTGCAAGATTTTGACATTATTGATGATGTTACTGAACTGGGACAAGTTGATTGTTTGACAAAAGAATTACAAGCAGAGAAAAGTATTATCGTTTCAGCTGAAGAGTTGCAATCAGTATACAAGTTAAATTCAGATCAGAAAAAAGCATTTGATACAATTATATATCATGTAGATAAGAACATATCAAGGATTTTCTTTATAGACGGTCCTGGTGGTACTGGTAAAACATTTCTATACAAAGCTTTACTTGCAACTGTCAGATCAGATGGTCATATTGCTCTTGCGACTGCAAGTTCTGGAGTAGCTGCTTCCATTCTTCCAGGAGGACGAACAGCTCATTCCAGATTTAAGATTCCAATTCATGAAGAAACAAACAAAGCATGTAACATAAGCAAGCAAAGTACACTTGCTTACTTATTGAGGACTGCAAGATTAATTATTTGGGATGAAGCTACTATGACAAAGCGAACTATCATCGAACAATTTGATCAGATGTTAAAAGATGTCACAGGATGTGATGAGTTATTCGGTGGCAAAATTATTGTTTTTGGTGGTGATTTCAGACAAACACTACCTGTAATTCCTAAGGGATCAAAAGAAGACATTATAGATGCAAGTACAGTGATGTCACCACTATGGGATCAGTTTGAAAAGATAAAATTACAACATAATATGAGAGCACAATCAGATGCAATATTTTCAGAATATCTATTGAGAATTGGAAATGGACTTGAAGAAGTGAATGAAGACAATGAAGTTCAGATTCCAGACAGCATGAACATTCCTTTCATTGATGATGTTACATCACTCAATATGTTAATTGATGCAGTTTTTCTGGACTTTCATTGCTTCAGTGATGATATCAATTCCGTTGTGAACAGGGCAATTCTTACAACAAGAAATGATTTTGTTCACGAAATTAATGACATGCTTATTACAAGGTTTCCAGGAGAAGAGGTTTTATATCATAGTTATGATGAAGCAATGGATTTATCAAATCAAGTAGATCAAGAGGATTTTTTCCATATGCTTATTCCGCAAGGGTTTCCACCTCATCGCCTTACTCTAAAAGAAAATGCTCCAATAATGCTTCTAAGAAATATCAATCCTAGCAAAGGTCTTTCAAATGGCACTCGACTTATATGTAAGGCCTTCAAAAAATATTATCCAGGCAGAAATTTCTACAGGCTCACACACTGGTAAATCTGTCTTTATTCCACGTATTATGTTAGAATGTTCAAAGAATGATTTTAGGTCTGTGCCATTCAAGAGAACACAATTTTCGGTACGTCTTTGTTTTGCAATGACTATTAATAAAGCTCAAGGACAAACATTGGATTTTGTTGGTATATATTTAAAAGAACTTGTTTTTTCACATGGGCAATTATATGTTGCTTTATCACGAGCAAAAACTGCATCACATATAAAAATACTTATTAGACCTTTAACAACATTTTCCCATATTCATTCTCCCTCTCGCATCAGTTCCAGGCGAAGATCGCTTTCGTCCTCTCTCCGTTTGATAGAAAGAGGTGCAACGGGAAACTTCAAATTTTCTTTTTATTGTGCCATTAGGCTAGTCTAAATTGAATTAGTCTTAGTAAGAGTACAAATTTAACAAAAAATGAAGTATATAGCGAGGTTTTATCAACAATAATAAGCGATACTTAAATTAAATATAAATTAACTAACATAAAAAAATTCAAATATTAAAATTGTATTATGTTCAGTTCTTACTGTTGTTATTATATCTATTTTTACATAGCTTTTTTCTGTCTATTAATTTTTATCTTTGTTACATAATCACAAATTCATTGTTACTTTCTTAAGTTATTTCAATAATTGTTCAGAACTATTCAAGTTTGTGAGAAATTCATATTTATTTTAATGATTTTTTCTTGATAATTAATCTATCAACTTTTTATATTCAAATTTGTGAGAAGTTCTTTATCTTTGCATCTTTACTTTCCTGTTAAAGATCATCTCTTGGTTAACAATTTTCTTTAAATATGTAGAAAAATGGAAAACAAGCGTATACCACTTTCTAACTTGACAGACAAGACTGGAAATTGGGTTTCAAAAGTAATTGTTACTGAGAAAACACCAATTCGCAAAGGTAAAGACAGTGGAAGGTTCCTACCAAAGATTTGTGTTCACTGATCTACAGGTATAACCATATTTTTCATCATATACATAGTTTTTTTCATACTAATATTTATCATATTTATTATTAAAAATATTACAGCACCATACCATACAAGCTATTGCTTACAGAGAAGATGTGCATCAACTTGACAAAGCATTGCAGCTATATAAAACGTACTATATTGGCAATGCAATTGTTAAACCAATCGTTGGTACATTCCCACAATACAGTTCATACACTTATCAAATGATACTAAAAAAAGGTGTGTTCATAAAGGAAGTGCAAAAAAGAGATGAACTTTTGGTTGATGACTCATATGTTTTAACCAAATTTGGAGACTTTGATGCCAAGATGGACAACAATGACTTGAAAATCAGTTAAGAACATTTATCTTTATTACTTTGTTTTTTAATGCAATACATATATCATATGTCGTACTTGCTATAACTATATATATACATTGCATATGATTTTGTAGATATCCTTTGTGCCATTATTCATGCTCTACCCCCAGAACAGTACCAGTTAAAAGTAGAAGCACTCCGATACAAGAATTCATCATTGTCAATGAAGAGTAATTGTTTCTATCTTTTAATATATGATATATGATTATTATAAATTATGAAAAATTTAACTCAATCTGAAATTATATATACAGGTGCAGGCCAATGATACTTACTTTTTGGGAAGATTTTCTCCAAGTTGAAGCACCCCAAATCATTAATGTTGTTCATGAGATGCCCATTATTCTTGGGATGAGACTAACAGTAACATCTTTCCATGGTAAGTATTCAAATAATTTCTTGAAGTCAAGATTATTCTTATTAACATACAATTTTCTGTATTTTAGGAATATCTTTGCGCACAATGTCAAACAACATGATTTTATTTGATCCACCATTATCACAAGCAAGACATTTGAAAACATGGTAAACATACATATCAACACTTAATGACAATTGGTTTATTTCCAAATCATTTCAATATTATTTTTCTGCTAAATGATACATTATCAATACAGGTTGGAAGCAAATAAAGATCAGGTTCAAAAGATTGTTGCACACAAATTATATGAAAAACAACATCAGATTATCAGCAATCCAACTGAAAGTCAAATCCGCAAAATCAGCCAGCTAATGAACCTCACAGAAACAGTAAGTTTGAAACTTTTCCCAATTATTTATAAATCAATATATAGATAAAACCATTATTCAAAATAATATAATGATTCTAATCTACAGGTTAAATCATGTTGGATAAAAAGTGAAGTAACAATTCCAGAGACAAATAAGAAATTCTATTACCTTGTTTGTCCAAATTGTTTCAAACCAACTGGTGCTGAACTGGAAACTGAGTTTACATGCTTATATTGTGCTGCAACTTCACCAGCTCCACAAGCTCAGTAAGATACAAAATAAAAGCAAATTATTTCTTCATTTTTTTCTTCAATCAATACATTATTTAGCATAATAATTAATAAATTTTTTCAGGCTACGTTTTGAAGCTGAACTTTCAGATGATTCTGCTAGCTTACAAGCTTCCATAGATAAAAAAAATTGCAGAATTATTACTTGATATGATGGTTGATCACTTAATTGATATGAAAAAAAAGGTCAGCTTCTTTATATAGAACTATATTACATATGGTTGTTATTTCTAGATTAAAACATTATTCATAATGAATGATTATATTTTAATGAATGATTATATTTTGCTATATAGGACCAGAAGTTAGACCTTGATGCCATCAACAAAAAATTCCAGAGCATCAAACTACTCTTTCATCTAAGAGTCAATAGTTTCACAATAAGGATGGGACAAGTTGTAAAATATAATGTGATGGCATGTCTTCCAACTGAAGATGAATCTGCAAAACTTTTACAGTTGACAGGTATAGGCACATCATCAAAACTTGCACTAATTGAAAGCCCCAAACAGACAACAATCACAATTGAAGATATAGGGTCATCAAGCAAGAGTGAAAGTGCACATCATGCTTTAACAAGCACACCAACAACTATACCAACAACTGCAGAACAGAAGCCAGAAACAACCAAGTCTGTTACACCTAAGTTGGCTAAGAGAAGTTTGGAGGAAGCATTTGACAAAGAAAGCAAGCAAACAAAAACTGATAAATAAACTTAGTATTAACATATTTTGAAAACCACTCCTGCAGTGTTTAACACGCTCTCTGTAAATATCTATCTTTCTGCTTTGTTTTTTTGGTTAAACAGAACAAGTAAACTTTTGTATATCTTGTTAAGACAAGTTATGCTACTACTAAATAGCTTTTGTTATTTATTACAAAAATGTGCATCTACCTATAAATAATTAGTTATAAATTACACACCATTTTCCAAAATTAAAATAAAGTTATACTGCACACACAAACAGCAGATCTTTGAAAGTCATATTTTATCAAACTAAAATTAAAATCTAATTAACCAACCTACAAAAAAGAATAAAAGATAGGATTATTACAACGATGCATAAGATCTGGCTGCAAACTCATGTACCAACAAATATGAATACATAAAATAAGATTGTTGAGAAGATTGTCAGGACTGGGATGCGACCAATGAAGAACAAACAGAGGCTATGAACATTATCAGCCGGTATAGATGTGAACATGGAGGATTAAGATGAGAATGATATAAAGAGCAAACAAAATAATAATATCAATGGCAATGGACTTGGTCTTCATGTTCCCAAAGTCCATATTTTTTATAGCCTCACAACTGAAACAACAATCCCGGTTGCAACGTGTTGTTAAAATTTTTTCCAATATATTTTTTTTAACAAAATATAATAACAACATCTATTAAAATATAATCATATAATTAATTTAATTTTTTTTAAATTATACAAACTTAGGAAAAAATATTTAAATTAATTATATAATTACATATCAAAATACTTTATCCAATAATTTTATGGATTTTATAAAATAAATATCATTACAAATAATTATATTAACAAATATTTAAAATAATTATATAAATACATATAAAAATTTGTTAGGAAAAATTAGATCTTAACAAATGCCAATTCATCAAAACAAGAAAAAAAAAACACATCCGGACTTAAATCCGGACGTCCGGACATAAGTCCGCATGAACTTTTGTTCATCCGGACGTACATCCGGACGTCCGGATGTACTTTCGGATAAACAAAAGTTCATCCGGAAGTCCGAACAAAGTTTTGTTTATTCGGACGTACATCCAGACGTCCGGATGCACTTCCGGATAAACAAAAAATCATCCACACTTCCGGATGTAGTTTTTTTTTATCATTTCACTTTTCCTGAAAAAGAAATTATATTTTTACTTATTATTGTGATTACAATGTTATTTTATTTTGTTAAAAAAATCCAATTACGAAAAATTATAATACAGAGACTCATATTCGGTAAAAAAACCTTTTTAGAGTAATTAATTTAGAAAAAATTTTAATCACACTTATACAAAAATATTTAAAATAACTACATATAAAAAATAAACAAAATTCTTTTATATCAAATTTCTTGAATATTCTTTCTGAACAGATTGAAAATCTGGCAATAAGACTTATATTAAAAACATAAGTATATGACTATGTTTAGATTAATTATATATATTCATATTAATTATTTATATTTAATATTAACTATTTATATTAACTATTTAATATTAATTGTCGGACGATTTAAAACCAAAAAAAATCACTTATTTCGATTATAATTTTTAAAAACAGTTAATTACAATAATTAATATTAAAATTTTCAATTTAAATAATGCGAAAAAAAAATTCAAAAATTCCTATTGTAAAAATTTAAGCCCCGGGCTACCGCACGTCGTGCGGTTTGCCCTAAACTAGTAATAACTAAAATTCCACTTTTGTTGGGAGTCTTTACCGCGAGACTCCATCGATTACTCTAAGAAATTCATTTCTAAATTGCGTGTAATTTTCTCTATTTTACCCAATCAATAAATTTGATGCTTTTTTTTTTAAAAAAAAAAACACAAAATTCCACAAAACCATTTTGAAACAATCCTTTACTTTGTGCAAGAAGAATGAGCCAATATCCAGATTCAAAAACAACAATATATAAGCAATTGGATCTCTTTTGATAAATTAACATAATTCGAAGGATGTAAAAGCAAACTTCATGGAAGCTTATTATTATTTTTATAAGTACATGTATGAAACTAATGAGAATAAGGAGACGTCAAAGAATTAATTCATACTTCTCTCATGAAGAAAACAGAACAAATGCAATGCTGGAATTGAGCAGTCCATGAAGGGGCTAAAGGCATAGTGGGTCTCAAGTTATTCCCTTGACTTGCGCTAATCAATTTTTTGCTTTCGAGTCTTCCGATGGGTTGTCAAATTTTCTTTAATTTGTTGATTCGGATTTGACATGTTTATTATGAATCAGAGATTAGGCACGTGTGATGCACCTATTTTGAAACATGCTATTTTTAAATTAGAAAATAAGTACAATATGCGAAATAATCACTAAATTGTGCAAAAAAAAAAAAAATAGTACATTAGTAAAATACATTAAAAATAAAAATATAATCACTAAATTGAGACAATTACTAAAACGGTACTTTGTATTACATGAATCTAAATTTTTCATTTTTAATGTTTTTTGTGCGATGCATATGTTTATTTTGTAACATATTATTTTAAAAGGAAAAATTAAATACGATATGCAAATAATTTACAAATTGAACCAAAAATAAAATACGTTAAAAAATAATATGTACTTACTAAATTGAAATAATTATTAAAAAAGGTAGTTTGTATTACATGAATCTAATTTTCTTGATATGATCTTTTTCAATAAGGTACTTGCTTCTTGCTTTCAATTTCTTTATTGACCGTTTTAATGTTCTCTTCAAATTTTAAATTATCTTGTTACCTAAAATTTGAACTTCATTATTTTTGGAAGTTATCTTCTTTGTTGCTCCTTTTTTACTTTGTTTTTTTTTTACTTTTCAATGCCTTCACAATTAATTATTAACTGAATTTCGTTCTTGAATTTTTCAATATCAATTGCAACAATCGACACGTTTCCGTTAAATTCGTTGACGTTTTACATTTTTATTGTTAATTCATAATCTTTTTGACCTACGGAACTAAGGTAAAAAGATTGAAAAATACTGTATTAGATATTTACGATTTGGTAAGTTGTAAAAATAGCTGTAGTTTGTAAGTTGCATGAAATTTATAATTATGTTCAACTTAGTTTTGATAATTGAATTTCGATTATTTTCGTTTTTTGGACACATTAGAGACGAGCTCAAGAAGATGAAAAAAAAAAGTATTCTAATAGTGTACAAAGCAAAATATGATTGAAAAAAAATCATTGAGTTTTAATTAAAAGTATAACTGCAAGATTTGAATTCATTAAAAAATAATGCTAATTGATTACATGCTTAGCATAATTATGGTGAATCCACTTAAGATTTTTGTTTTACTTTGCCTCTCTATGAATCAAATAAACATATTTGCAAGCTTAATACGAGAAAAAACAATGAGAGTTTGGTCAAGGAATACTCAAAAGAATATTGAAAAGGATCACTAACAGCAGTGAGCAAACTCCTACTCGTCAATCAAATCATATATAGGATCAAAATCATAGTTATTAGTTGAATTATTGTGAATAATAGACAACAAAATTAGCAAATAAAATTAGAATACAAAAAAAAGTAATATTAGAATTAAATTTTACTTATAAAACCATGATTCTTGAATGCGTTTATTCAATTCACTGAAATTACCACTTGAGTTTGAAACTTGAAAACAAGAGACAGGAAGGGTTTCTCAGGGAGGGGTTATCAACCAATTCAAGAAATTCATCCTTCAAGAAAATTAAGTTAACTTCATTAACTGGTGTCCCGCATAACGTACACACTTGCCTACATTGGATGCATAATCAAAATAAATGTTAATTCAATTATCAGAGAAATAAGCAAGTACACCCAATAGTGGTCATTTCTAGATGAATTGTTTCCTTTTTCCTTACAAATATAACTCTTCTAATTTTTTTTATTTATTTAAAATTTTGTTATAATCTATTAGTTTATATATTTTTCTATTAAACGTATAGTAAAAAAAATATAGTGAAAAAACAATATTATAATCCACAAATACAAATGTATTTTTTTAGAAATTTTACTTTCCAATTTTTTAACACATCTATCATTTTAGATTTTTCTCATTGAATAAAAAATGTTAAAAACATGCGAACATAGTTCTTTTAAAAATCTGAGATTTTTTAACCCCAAAATCCACGGTTATAGCCAACCAAAAGGAAAAAAAATATCTCTTCAAAGTTTTTATTTTTGAATTAGAAAAATTAATAGTAACTAAAAGTACACAATTCAAATAATTTATTGATTTGTTACTTTTTTTTTTGGATTGGAAAGATTTCAGAAATCACTAAAAATAGTTTAACAATATGAAATAAAATTAGAAAAAAAAACAATTTTTATAATAAAATGAACTAAAATAAGTGCAAGTTTTAATGGTATAAAATATTTATACAAATAAATATACACAAATAAATATTAGAATGTAAAATACGAAGTGATACATGAAGTTTGAAATTGAGGATTAGTTGCCTCCTATTTTGTTGAATATTCCAACTTGAGAGGTGTCAATAGATGCCAATTACTTTTCCAAACAAAGATTTGTCTTAGTTTGGTTTAAGAACAAAAACTCCTTTGAAACCAATACGAAACATGCAATTAATGGCAATTAAAATCGTAATTTTAATTTCTTACTATTTTTATTGTGCAATGAAATTATGATTAATTTCGATTTTATTTTTATTGTGCGACAAAATTATGATTAATTTGAGTTTTATATATAATTCTATTTCACATTAGACCACCTCTTTGTTTAAGGCTGTACATTATTTTTTTTTGCATGGTGGGCTGACAAAAGCAAAATATGTTACTGAATTTGTTAAACTATATGAACACTGGAAACTAATAAAAAAAAATGTGATTTTAAGTTTTGTACTTGATTCTTACCATTTTTCTAATTCGTTTACTTAACCATTTGAATGTATTGGTATTTGCAGATGGAGAGATGCTCGAAAGTTGAAATTGACATGGCATGAAAAATTTGTAAATACATTTGCAAATAGTAATGAATTGATAAATTTAGGCAATTATATTTAGCACATTGACATGTTGAACATTTGAAGGCTAATACACACATTTTCATACACTACACATATTTTACACCTAGTACAATCTTAAATGCTTCAAGTTTTCATTTTGCACATTTTAAAAGAATCATCAAAGATTAAAATAGTTTCAATAAAAGCATATACAATGAAAATAATAAATATATAAAAGAGATTCATATAAGGAATTTTGAAAGATAATAATTACTTTTGAAATTCTTTTCCGTAAATAAATCGATTAATCTAAAAATGTGTAAAAAAAAACTTTTCTAAACAAAATCACACCAAAATATTAATGCACAACTGATGCGAATGTTGTATGGCCGAGGCTCCAACTCCTGGACCAAATTCGAATCTCCCACACAAGCTATAGGACCGTGTTGCTCTTACCAAGATAATCCACAACAAGAACACAAAATTGGATGGAACGAAATCAAAGGAAAAACGCTAGGAATTGAGTAAATCAAAACTTCACGTTTTATTACATGAACTTAATTTAACCTATGAAATTCAATCAGTTAAACAAGTTAATTAGGCCTGCTCTTTAATAAAGAACAATTGGTGTAATCTCCTATAGGTCACGCTAAAGGGGATTAACTACAATGAACAGTTAAATAACTCTTCAAGGCTTTGAACAACTCAAGGAGTTAATTCACGAATTTTAGCAAAGCTAAAAACTCAATTTTATTCACCAACTTATTGTGTAAAAACGTTACATGCATCTCCTTTTTATAGGAATGAGTTTCGGCCATGCCAAGAGGAAAAGGAAATAAACCCTAGTAGTTGCAAAGTACAACTTGACTTCTTAACAAACTAGCTAACTAACTAATCCAAGTTGTAAAAGGATTAGGTTAGACAGTTTTTAATGAAAAGCTAAACGTGTTTTGGCTTCTTGTTTCCTAAACTAATCAACTTCCAAATTGGAAAAGGAAACTACAACTAACTACCAATCCTTGTCCAAAAGGATTTGCTTTACTTGCCATTATCATGCAAGATAATTGGATCAAGTAATTACTTAGCCCATATTAAAACACCAAGACTTAAGCCCATAATTAATGGACTTAATTATTACAACTTAAAATAAACCCTAAAATTAAACATGGCGTGATCCAAAGTTGGCAAACCCAAGCACGCCATCTTGGTCTTCAATATAGTCCATGAAATTCGAGATGGAAATCTGCCAGAATCCCGTCACTCATTTTGGCAGCCATATTCCACGATGAACCGTCAGAATCTTGGAAAAAAATAAAACATGAAAGTTGTAGCTCTATCTCTTATCGTTTCAGAGCTTCTTGAATCATGCAATTCCAAGTTATATCGAAAGAGTTATGTCCAGAATACCAAAACGTGACAGAAACTTTCAGGATGACCAAGTGACTTAACACCACACCATGGACACGGCTCATTCTCATCATTCCCCTCCCTCCTCGAAAGGATTCGTCCTGAATCTTAGAAGTTGAGTTCCTGGATCAAACACCAAAATCACGAACTTCACAAGAATCAAGTTGTTTCGGAATGCAACACCTCGCGAGCAATCACGCTTTTTTCCCCAAAAACAAAGAAATCTATTAGTCCAAAGACAAAGTTATGAATAATAAACATAAATTGATATGGACGAATATTGTTCTTATATAAGAGGAAGTTGCATCAATGTCAAATAATTCACAAGTGTGGATAGTGCATGTAATGTATCATAATAGCTTCCCTAAATGCACCTTGACAAAATTGGAAATCACATGGACGAACTAATACCTTGAAAACATGCGAAAGTTTCAAATAAGAGAGTAATTCCAAAGACTAGAATGTAAACAATCTATGTAAACAGAAAATTTTACCTCTCGGAATTCAAAAGAAATTTGAACTTAGATAACCTACCAATCAAGTGCGGAATTATCCAAGGACTTCTTTGAACTTGATGGATGTGATCAAAATCACGATTTAAAGAATCAAAAGAACCAATAATCCAGCAAGTAGAGTCAATATAGTTAACACTTGAATGATTGCATACAAAGGTTTGATGTAGTTCGAAAATATAATCATTAAGCTCAAATATAATTCAGTATTAGATAAGCAACATAACACACTCAATGCTATACATAAATTCATTCAATTCAAAATATATTGATGTAACTGTTGAAGAATTATGTAAATCGATTTGCTTATCAAAACAGAAGGTGTTAGACTCTAAAACACCACTTACAAATTCCAAACTATTTGTGTTAAGTATAGCTTTTGAAATTGACTAAAAACAGTTTGAAAACTTTGAAACTCAACGAATTGATAATAACAAAGTTCTTAACATTTTTAAGATCAAAATCAGTGAAAACTTACCTAACTTACCTGCTTACCTTGTGGAAAACAAGCTAAGGCAGATTGGATCCCTTCCAATTGATAATGAGTTGTTTGCAACTCCATTAGTTGTCTAGGAACTCCATAAACCTGCAAACAAAAAGAACTAGGCAGCAAACAATTCAAATGGTGATCACTATTATCAAGTAAGTACTTGTTTGCCTAGCTACTAATGCTTTCTTAAACTCACAGAAAAGCAAATTACAAGATTTGATAACACTTAAATCTCGGCTATTACAAGATGCACTAGCTATTACATTGCTCTTCTCTTGAACTTTCTTCTCTTTCTCTTTTTCATCTCTCATTTGAGCACAAGATGTAGCAATGCTTGCTTGACTTCAGAAATTTCACAAGGCTTTAAAGAACATAGATTATACTTTTTACCATATGCCTAAATGAATAGCAATTCTTGAGATCATTATAACCCATTGCAAGCAAGTTCCACGTTTTTCCCAATAAGATGGGCTGTTTGCATAGGGAATATGTCACATAGTACCTCAGCTTCGTATTTCCCTATTAAGAATGCAACCTTGACTTGCATTGACACCCATACTTCACCACAACTATCACTCCATTTCCACAGTAAGGATTTGGATGTGGAGTGGTGTGCATACTCAATCTTTCTACAATTAGCTCACTAGCAAAGTTAGAGCTTCTTTCACAATCAATCTCCATGGCACACACTTTATCGAGAATTTACACCTTGTGTAGTTCGAAACCTTGAAGTTCAAGTTTGATCTTCATTGTAGCAAGTTTTCCTTTAGCGTGACCTTTAGGAGACTTCACCCGAGTTCTTTATTTAAAGAACAAGCCAAAATAACTAGTTTAGCTCATGAATTTTCATGTGTTGAATCAAGTTCTTTTGTATTAAAACGTGGGGTTTGATCTACTTCAACACTTGGCATTTTTCCTTTGAATTCCTTCCGCCCAAATTCTATTTTGTTGTGTTTGTTTCTAACGTTTTTGTGCAGCAACGATCCGAAGGTTTGGATTTCGTGTGGTCAAGGACATCCATCCAAGGCCATTCGTATCAATACCAATTGATGCGAATGTTGTATGGCCGAGGCTCCAACTCCTGGACCAAATTCGAATCTCCCACACAAGCTATAGGACCGTGTTGCTCTTACCAAGATAATCCACAACAAGAACACAAAATTGGATAGAACGAAATCAAAGGAAAAACGCTAGGAATTGAGTAAATCAAAACTTCACGTTTTATTACTAATGAACTTAATTTAACCTATGAAAATTCAATCAGTTAAACAAGTTAATTAGGCCTGCTCTTTAATAAAGAACAATTGGTGTAATCTCCTATGGTCACGCTAAAGGGATTAACTACAATGAACAGTTAAATAACTCTTCAAGGCTTTGAACAACTCAAGGAGTTAATTCACGAATTTTAGCAAGCTAAAAACTCAATTTTATTCACCAACTTATTGTGTAAAAACGTTACATGCATCTCCTTTTTATAGGGGATGAGTTTCGGCCATGCCAGAAGGAAAAGGAAATAAACCTAGTAGTTGCAAAGTACAACTTGACTTCTTAACAAACTAGCTAACTAACTAATCCAAGTTGTAAAAGGATTAGGTTAGACAGTTTTTAATGAAGAAGCAAAACGTGTTTTGGCTTCTTGTTTCCTAAACTAATCAACTTTCCAAATTGGAAAAGGAAACTACAACTAACTACCAAATCCTTGTCCAAAAGGATTTGCTTTACTTGCCATTATCATGCAAGATAATTGGATCAGTAATTACTTAGCCCATAATTAAAACACACAAGACTTAAGCCCATAATTAATGGACTTAATTATTACAACTTAAAAATAAACCCTAAATTAAACAATGGCGTGATCCAAAGTTGGCAAAGCCCAAGCACGCCATCTTGGTCTTCAATATAGTCCATGAATTCGAGATGGAAATCTGCCAGAATCCCGTCACTCATTTTGGCAGCCATATTCCACGATGATACCGTCAGAATCTTGGAAAACATAAAACATGAAAGTTGTAGCTCTATCTCTTATCGTTCAAGACTTCTTGAATCATGCAATTCCAAGTTATATCGAAAGAGTTATGTCCAGAATACCAAAACGTGACAGAAACTTTCAGGATGACCAAGTGACTTTAACACCACGAACATGGACACGGCTCATTCTCATCAACAACTTTCCTTTATGAACATATAAGTATAATTCTTAATGTGGATATAGAGATTTTTAAATGAAGAATAATCCTTACTTTATGCACACAAGTTTGTCAATGGTTGCAACACTGAAATTTATGCCAGATATGATTGCCATTTTAATTTGTTGTGCAAATCATGTCTTACATCATAAAAATATAATTGAAAATACTTCGATGAGTTTTCTTCTAGAACTAAAGATGGAAGATGAAGATAAATCTATCTTTGAGAATTAAATTAACATGAAAACTCTTCTCTTACTTGTTGTAAGCTACTTATTTTAAAAAAACTCCAAATGATGTTGAATGAAAAAATAATAATATTTTACGCGCATATTATTTTGAAATTCTCTTGTCTCAACTGAATTAGAAGTGAATATGTTAGATAGTTTTTCGATAATTTCAACATTTAACAGTTTGATATTCCCATTTTCGTAACAAGATAATGGTAGCTCAAATTCATGTCTTTTGTTGCACAAAACTAAGAATTGTGTATATCTCTAATATATGTGTATGAGTAAGTGAGTTTATAGAGTCTCTCTCCTAAAAGAAATTTATTTGTTAGTTCAAAAAATCAAATTCATTACTGAAGAAAATTGTCGTACTTTATTTTAGTCTTGTTGGTTAATTAATTAGTTTTCTAATTTATTTAGAAAAGTTTTTGCTATTTATCTAAATGGCTTTTCATTTGTTTCCTAAAGCTTAGTTGATTTCCTAATTTGTTTAGGAAAGTTTTTGCTATATAGATTAATCGTATCGATAGGTGAAAGTCTTTGAAATTGATGGTTAATTGGTTTCTAAATTTATTTATGAAAGTTTTTGCAATTTATTTAAATATTTTTTAATTTGTTTAGTGAAAGCTATTTGGATTCCTAATTTGTTTAGGAAAATTTTAGCTCCTATTGAATTTAAAAGAATAATTTTCTAAATAAAATTTTCTAATTTATTTAGAAAATTTATTTAATGAATGAATTAAAAAGAAAGTAGGAACTTTTATAAATGAATTCAATTAAGAGACATTATACAACCCAAATATGCTATTTTTTATTCATTTAGATTCTATTTAATGAAGAATTTATGCCATTTAGGATTAGATTTATGTTAGAAACGTAATCAAGTAAAATACTAGCTATATCATAAATATAAATTACTAATTGATTGAGAATCTATGCTAGTTTAGCATTAAAATTATCATTTGGTAAAATTTATCAAATTTCTTATTATATTTGATTATATTTAGTTATTCATTATCATATTGAACATTTATCCAATTTTCTATTATATTTGATTATATTAATTTTAATTGAAACAAATAGGATTGAAATCAAACTTCAACTATAAGACCAGACTTAACTAACAAACTTCTTTATGTATAGATAATCTGTGAGCTTGTGTTGTTGCTTCAGGATATATCATCTCGCCAGGTTCTTTCTCTTTAAGGGCAAGTAGGTCTGCATCTCTGGAATTTTCACTAGTAACTTCTCCACTTTCAAGTACATACATGAACATGACCTTTCTGTTTAGGCATTGAGGCTGATAATACCTATATCCCTTACACTTAAAATACCTTATTTCATTTTGCCTTGGTCCAAACTGATTGGTTGTTTGGGAATATCTAACATCTCTTTTCTCAAACTTTGACGTAAGGTCAGCACTAATGAGCTCAACTTTAGCTGGTGGAGTTGAGAAACTTGAATTAAAATCTTTTTTCCAGGGTGGTTGTGACATATCTAACCCCTTATACCTCATATGTTTCTCAATTTTAATGACCTTATGTAATAGTTCATCCATCTCAATAAAACTTTGAAGATCAACATGATATGCTAATTCAGGATTCATACCTTCACTAGTACAAAAATAGCCTGTTATACCGGTTAAATCTGATTATTTACACCGGTTATTTTAAAAATGAACCGGTGTATATAGGCAGGGTAAAATGTGCATATTTTTTACACCGGTTTATAAAACCTGTGTAAAAATTATTTGTTACACCGGTTATAGAAATAACCGGTGTAAAAATGTTTCATTTGCACCTGTTATTTAACCGGTGTAAGTAGGTTTGCTTCTGAAAAAAAATCATCATCCGTCGTCACTGTCTGCTGCTGCTTTTGAAATTGAAGCTCTTGCGATTTATTTTCACCGCGTCGTCTTGATTTGATGCTTACCTGTTTGGATTTCCAAAATCCATCACATGTTGGATTCATTCAAAGATCCAACAGCATCATAATTATATCATTATTACTCTCACTTTACAAATCTCTTCTTTTTCTACTGCTAAATGCAGTATTGATTCCCACAACCATAAAGTATTTTCTTCTTCCTGATGATCCAGTTTTCTCCATGTCTTCAGATAATGGAGATCCACTGAGAATGGATTCTTGTGCTGCCTTAGCAGCAGCTAATTCCATCTCCAGATTTGAAATTGTCTTGTCCAATGTCCTATATCATAAAAAAAAACAAGGAATTTACTTTGGAGGCCACAAACACAAAAAAGTTTGTATTCCAAGCATAAAGCCAAAAACTAGAACTTACTGTATAACTTGCTAAGTTTTGGAAGCTTCTCCAAGAAATCCAATTAGGTTTCCATTTTCCATACTTTTGCTGCAACTACAAGCACACCAATTCAAAATTAAAACACAATAATTCCAAAGTTAGAAAGAAAAAAAAATCATTGAGGAAGATTTTGTCAGACAGGGTTATCAAAGGATGGAATATCCACAAATTTGGATTACAACCCTCTGAAACTAATTTTAGGCTTACCTAATTTTCAAACCCGAAAACTTACCTAATTCTCAAACCCGAAAACTTCTCCACCTCAGTGGTATCGTCATTTGAGCTATCTTGAGTTTTGAGCTTGAGAGCGCGGGAGAGAAAGAGTTTTGGTAGGATCGATCTTGCCAGGGCTTTTAAAACAATTGAAACTTATTTACACCGGTTGTAAGTAACAGGTGTAAAAGTGTACCTTTTACATCGTTTATCTTATAACCGGTGTAAATATATTTTTTTTGTGGAAAAAAGTGACTTTTACACCGGTTTAAGATAACCGGTGTAAAAGTAGTTTCGCAAACTATAATGAATATCAACTCTTTAAAAAAATCACATTGATAATTTATTTAAAAGAAGAAAATTAACATTTAGGATATGTTCCACTTCCAAATTAATTAAAGAAAAATCAACTTTAAAATTTACGTGCTAATTTTTTATACTTAAATGAAATTCGTACGCAAGTGTCTCATATAGAATAACCCAAATATTTATTATTAAGACATAAAAATAAAGTTATTTTGTTCAATTAACGAAAGACTTTATTATCTGTTGACAAGTGATCAAAACTTTATATTTAAATTTGATTGCTAATTTTAATTCAAAACAGATGCTTGAAGTCTTAACCCATCCAAAGAGATAAATTCTATCAAAATCAAATGATAACTGGAATCAAAATATTCAAACTCGTGGAGATTCCAGATAAAGCTTGCTAGGAAGATGAATGTCTCTTAATTATCAATTTGAATCACCGAGTTCTAAATGGTTAATTACTCTTTTTACAATTTGAAGCCACTTTTTACACCGGTTATCTTATAACCGGTGTAAAATAACTTTTTTCAAAAAAAAAATTTAACACACGTTTATCTTTAAAAAGTCACTTTTTAAAAAGTCAACTCTTTAAAAAAATTCACATTGATTAATTTATTTAAATGAAAAAAAATTAACATTTAGGATATTTTCCACTTCCAAATTAATTAAAGAAAAATCAACTTTAAAATATTACGTGCTAATTATTTATACTTAAATGAAATTCATACGCAAGTGTCTCATATAAGAATAACCCAAATATTTATTATTAAAGACATAAAAATAAAGTTATTTTGTACAATTAACGAAAGACTTTATTATCTGTTGACAAGTGATCAACTTTATATTTAAATTTGATTGCTAATTTTAATTCAAAACATGATGCTTGAAGTCTTAACCCATCCAAAGAGATAAATTCTATAAAAATCAAAATGATAACTGGAATCAAAATATTCAAACTCGTGGAGATTCCAGATAAAGCTTGCTAGGTGAAGATGAATGTCATCTTAATTATCAATTTGAATCACCAAGTTCTAAATGGTTAATTACTCTTTTTACAATTTGAAGCCACTTTTTACACCGGTTATCCTATAACCGGTGTAAAAAGTCACTTTTTAAAAAAATATATATATATTTACACTGGTTATTATATAACCGGTGTAAAAAGTACACTTTTTACACCGGTTATAAGATAACCGATGTAAAAAGTCACTTTTTACAAAAAAAAAATCTATTTACACCGGTTATATAATAACCGGTGTAAATAGTATACCTTTTACACCGGTTTTCTTATAACCGATGTAAAAAATTATACTATTTACACCGGTTATTATGTGTAAATAGTTCTCATGTCACTTTAATATTACGATTATGCCACCGCGTTTTTATAAATTACACCGGTTTTTGTTTAACCGCTTTAAAAAGGGCGGTTTAAATTCGCCATTTTGTAGTAGTGCTTGAATAAAGCTCTCCATCATAGTATCTGGATTTTCTTCTTAACCAACCTTAATCATCAAAGTTTCCATCTCCCTAAAATGCTCTTCAACTAGCATGCTACCTTGAGCAAGTGTTTGCAATTTTCTGTTCAACTTGCGATTATAAAAACTAGTAATATACGTTTTCCTTATGAGTACCTTCATTTCAACCGAAGTCCGAATTAGTCATTCTCCATCCCTCCTTGTCATTGTAACTTGATTCCACCAAATGCGACATAATCTCTGAGATGCATAAAGGTTAAGACATAACGCTTATCATCGAGGTATCTATTGCCCTCGAACATTTTGTGTAGATCACTCACCCAATCAAGAAAAACCCCGAGATATGTTTTACCATGAAAAGTAAGAATATTCAATTTTAAAGTTCTAATACTAACATTAGGGAGTTTACCTCCTTTTGAGTGTTTCACGCTCATTCTCAAAATTGAGTTCCTATTCAAAGTTGATTTTTCATGCAACTGCTCTTTTGCTGGCATATTTAATTTCAGTATCCATGTTGTCCAACAAAACCATAATCCTATTGATCAATCAAACAAAAAATCATTAATGCATGCCTTGTTGGTCATGAGACATTTTTGCTTTCACCCTCCATGATACTAGAATTTCTTGCAACCTGACTCTCATAACACTTGATAGCATAGTGAGTGCGAAAACCTGACACGTATATGAATTAATGGATCTAGGAAAAAATTCACCTCCAAACTGATAAAAACCCCGGGGAAGGGTTCTGAAATGAGCAGCCCTGGATATATAAAATCCAAGATCTTTACATTATTACAAATAACGAATTAATTTAAGACTCGCAAATTAATCAATTACTCAGCTTGTTCTCAATTAAGAATACAAAACTAATCTAAAGGGTTACACTTTTAGAATTGGGATTTTTTTTAGCACGCAACTCAAAGAAGATTTAAGAACAACTATTCCAAATTCACAATTCTCAAAAAGTCTCCTAAAATAACAAAATTAAAAGGCCTTTAAATAGGCTACAAACTTTACTCTAACAAGCTAAACAAGTAGCCTAATTAAAAAATAAAACTAACAACAAACTAATCCAAATTAGAAAACATTTCTATTTGAAAACAACTTATTATCTAAAACAAAACAATTAAGTAAAATTAAAAAAAAAGTCAAATTAATTCACACGTTTAATTCCATGCAAGGATTGAACCATCTGAAACTAAAATTCTTAAAAATTAAAGAAACATAAAAGTTGTAAAAATCCCTAGCGTCGTGACATAGAATGCTTAGCCTCGCGACGTAGAGCCAATTATTCGCAGCATCGGGACGTACAAATTTTTATCCAATTCCTTTATCCAACCCGAGATCCACGTTGCGACGTACACGTGTGCACGTCGCAATGTAGAGCAAACGCCATGACATGGAAGATTATGTGTCGCGACGCAAAGCATTTACTTTCAACAAAACGAAATTTCTCTGTAAACTCTTCCATTTTGCTATCATTTCTTAAATGTTTCTTTTGCGCGAACCGCTAATTTCTTTTGCAGGAACTTAACTGCACAGTCAAGGAACTTTGATTTAAATTAATTTTATATTGATTAAAGAAAAAAATTCCGACTTAATCAGTAATTTTTTGTATAAGATTCCAAGGGGTCTCCAATTTTGTGCATCTCCAACTAATCCAAATTGTTAAGCACTGCTGTAAGTCAATCAAGCATAATCGATCGGGTATATTACTTCAATTGTACCTCAATTTGGAGGTACATTTTACTTTTGTCCTTAATTTTTTAAAAAAATTATTTGTGTCCCTCCTGTTATAATATGATTTAAATCGTCCATTTTTTTCTTACTTGAAATTAAAGTTAACTAAATATTTAACACACATATGACAAATAGAAGTGCATACAAATTGATAGAATTAGATATATGAATGTATAATAGTCATCGGAGGTTGAAATGTTTCTATCATTAAAATTAAACAAATGACCATTGAAAACTGCTGGCAGGACCTCTTTGGAAATGTTTTCCTTGATGGTCCAGAAGCTTGGCTGATAGTCTTTCTGAGATCACGTGCTCCTTGTATTGTCACCAGAAATCTAAAAGACCTGCAACACACAAGTCAGAAAATACCCCCGAGCTGTACCGGGGAGTATGCTTCGATGCTTAAGTCAGTTTAAGTGCCTGAGCAATAAGCGTAATGTGTAGTAAAAGTTGTAAAGAAAGTAACCCCCTACCAGGTGATAATGAGGCTACTTTCATAGAGTCGTACTTGGTAGAGTTCCAGTAGGATTTGAACTCTTAGCTCATTAAAAACCTTGTCCCGAAGAACTCGGGTTAAGATGGGATTTCTATAGGAAGAATCTTGATAGTGTCCCAATAGGATAGGAACTCTTAACTCCTTGATAATTTTACCCCGAAGACCTCAGGTTAAGTTAGAAATTACGCAAGTAGAGTCCTAGTACAATTTCACCTTTATCATCATGCTTGCATGATTTTTCTATATGCTGTTTAATTCCAGAATAATGGATTTAATGAGGATGATTTTAATGATGACTTGATTTTGACGCATAAAGATGATTTAATATTTCGTATTATGATAATTTGATTTTACATTTTAATTGCAAACTATTATTATTTATGTCTATGTATTAAAATAATAATAAATTATTAAACTTACATTAATACTACACATTTAAAATATTGTTCTTGTCTATGTATATGAGTATATATATTAAAACTTGTAAGATATTATTTTATATCAATAATAATAAATGTTATTATTAAAATTATACTATTTTATTCAAATAAATAAAATTGATAAAAGCTAAAGTTGATATATTTAATAATTTAATAATTATTTTGATTATTTTGTTAGTCACAAAAGTTGCCAAACTTTAAAGTTTATGATTCAAATTTTTATAATTTCAATTACTCTAATTATAAGATGCTATATTTTAAATGCCATAAAGAATATATATATATATATATATTAATTAGAGTATATTAAATTTCATAATATAAAAATTATAAATGTCCCAAAGGCTATTAGTTAATTTTATAATTTATGATATGATTGTAAGTAATTAATATCTTTAATTAAATGTGTTTCGTATATCCAAAGATAGCGAACATGTTTCATCAATGTAACTTTAAATTACCAATTATGTAAATTGAAGTTAGCTTCGATTTATGTATTGTGTGTATTTTAAAATTGCCCAAAGGTAAACTTGAATACACGCTTAAAGTTGCATGAATTTTATCTAAATCTGTATAATGAGTTAATTTCAAACATTAATGTATGAGCATTTATGTAAACTTTAGTATTCCTGTATGTTTGCTCTTTATTCGCAAACTTCATCCGTTGTTATGTTCAATGACCTTAATTCCATATTGGTCTGAATAGATTCAGTTTCACTTAGTTGTTCTAAATCTTAACTTAACACTATAAATGAAAAGTCAATTGTTATTACTTATGAAAGCAACACTAAGGAGAGATATCGTATAAATTTTTGGAACGATCAAATAGATTAAACCTAATGTTTATGCTATGACTTTTGCAATAACATCAAGTTCACAATCAAAGAAAATGAAAATACTAAGGAATATATGAATTCCTGAAAGAGCATTTTCAATCTGAAACAGTTGATAAATCCTATACTGGGGCATAAATGGGTACATTGACTATCAGTAAATTTGATAGTTCAAATACCATGCATCATTATGTGACTGAAATAATTATACATATCAAAATTGAGATCCATGGGAATGAAGAGAATGAATTTCCTTATACAATTTATCATTAATTCCTTCCCTCCTGAATATGGCCCTTTCAAATAAATTATAACACCAATAAGGACGACGGAGTGCAAAAAACTTTAGGTAATGCTTATTCAGAGGAGACAATCTTAACAAATAAGAATTCACTCAATTAATTTTATGGGTCATAAAGGAATTGATAAGAAACTTGGTAGAAAGAACATTAAAGTTAAAAGTGCAATCCACATGAAGGATATCTAGATTAGAAGTGTCACTTTTGCAATAAATGTAGACACTTTGCTAAAGATTGCCTAAAGTGTAAAGTTTAATTTGAAAAGAAAAGTAAGCCTAGTGCTTTAGTATGCTTCTAATCAAACTTAGATGTTGAAGTTCCTTATAACACTTGGTGGATTAATTCTAGTTGCACTACTAATGCATCCAATATGATGCAGGGATTCCTTACGATCCAAACTATAAACCCTAATTGAGAATCATTATGATTGATTTTGGTTGTATCATAATGTTGACACTAAACGACAGTTCAGCTTACTTTTGACATAAACGGCTGTGTCATATATCCAAAGATAGAATAGAAAGATTAATAAATAATGAAATCCTACTAAATTTGAATTTTATTGATCTTGATATTTGTGTAGATTGTATTAAGGAAAAATTAACAAAACACACAAGTAAGAAAAAATCTACAAGAAGCGCATAGCTTCTTGAAATTGTACATACTAGTGTATCTAGACCTTATGATATTCCATCTTTTTGTAGAGAAAAGTATGTTATTACCTTTATTGATGTTTTTTCACGTTATGGATATATTTATTTGTTGCATGGAAAATCTCAATCAGTGGATGCATGCCTTAAAGGTATTTGTTAATGAGGTTGAAAGACAACTAAATAGAAAAGTGAAAATTATAAGATTTGATCAATAGAGGTTGTGAATATTATAGGAGATATACTGAAAATGGACAATGTCCTGGTCTATTTGCTAAATTTCTTGAAAACGTGACATATGTGCTTAATAGACAATACAAGGTACACCAAAATAGAATGGTGTAGTAGAAAAACATTATACCCTAATGAATATGGTTAGGGGTATATCATTCATGCATCTTCACCCTTATCATTGTGGATGGAAACATTAAACATTGCCACTTATTAATTGAATAGGTTCCTAGTAAGGCAGTTTCAAAAACTCCCTTTGAACTGCAGGCAGGAAGGAAACTAGTTTAAAATACATGTGTAGTCCTATTAAGCTGAAATAAAACTTGGATTCTTAGATATTTGGAAAACACAAAGGTCTGTAATGATGTCGGATATCACCAACTGCTGTGAGGTCTCCCTGAGGTCACGTGCTCCTTATATTATCACCGAAACCCTAGCAGACCTACAACACAGACATAAGAAAATACCCCTGGCTGTACCAGGGAGTATGCTCCGATGCTTAAGTCAGTTTGGGACCCTGAGCAATAAGCTTAATACATAACTAAAGTTGTAGAAAAAGTAACCCCTTACCATGTGATAATAAGGTTACTTTTATAGAGTCGTACCTAATAGAGTTCCAGTAGGATTGGAACTACTCAATTCATCAGAAGTCTTATCACAAAGAACTCGGGTTCAGATAGAATTTCTACAAGGAGAGTCCTAGTACAATTCAACCCTTATCAATAGCCCCTCAGATCGATTGAGATTCTCCTTATCTTACCCGATCTGATCAGAATAATTTCTATCCTACGTTTTCACCTTATGTTGTCTGATCTCCACGCATATCCTTTGCTTAACAAGCCCCAAGTACATTAAGAGCTATACCATCAAATAGTACGGAGACGGTGAACTCCGTAGGGTAGGATTGACGAACTCCGTAGGTAGACTTGGTTGATATATGTCATCCACAAGTATAATTATACCAAAGATACCGAACTCTGAAGATCTTCCGGATTGCGATCTCATATTTATGCCATTGAACCAATCCGGAACCAATCCAAACTCGGTCTTGTAATGGCATGTTCCATTCGACGTCCGGAATTTGTTGACAATTATGACAATGTAAATATCCTTGTGAAACTTATCCCATAAAAAATATCCCATCAAGATACAAGTATGCCCCAGTTCGGTTGGACTTTGTGCAATCAATGGAATCAACAAATCACATGCCGAACTCCGTACCTCATACAAATACAGCTGAATTGTCACCAGCTATACTTGCACGAATCCCGAGACAAGGAGAAACGGCTTAGATCCTTCAACCCATTAGCCCACGAGGTATCTATAAATAGCCCCATTCTTCAACATGCAGAATTCATATTCTGCAATTGGACTTTTCTAAGCAATCAGATCTCCTAGCTCGGACTAAACACTCCTCCGCATAGAAGTATAATTCCGAACTCAGTTTATCCCTTGCAACAAGTAGATATGTCTATTTCCGAGCATTCTAATTCTTCATCAGCTATTAATTCAGCATCTAGGTCAGGAGAATTAGGTAGTCCTAATTCACCGAACTCAGTCTCTAGTACTTTAGGAGAATCTAGAATTGTAGAAAACAGAACTGTAGATGATAACATTGCTACACCAAGTCATGGAACAAACGACCTCCCCTCTAATACAAACCTCTCTGTAGCTCAGGCTACAAATGAGAATGCCAAACTAGGAAACACTTCAAACGTTGCCAGAGATCCCATATCCAAACTAGATACATAAGATTCCACTCTTTCTTATAATGAAGTAGAAAACCTAACACGACGAATTTCCATTCCAGCCGACATAGGAGCCCGAACTCCGCTGACTGGTGAGGTTGCTAGCTGACCTCCAGAAGGCTTTGTTAGTGTTTTTGCTTAGCACTTCGTAGGAGGATTAAGATTTTTCCTCTTTCTGATTTCTTAAAAACCATTTTGAGTGAGTTTGCTATTTCTATCACTCAATTCACTCCCCTCCCAATACTAACAGAACTCTGAGAGGGCTCGAGATGATCTGCTAACACTTAGACATACCTTGTACCGTTTCCTTATTTAGATATATATATATAGCCTTAAAACCTCAGGTCAGGATGCCGGATGGTTTTACTTTACCCGTCGTAAATGTAGGGTATAGCTATTTGCAGGAAATTCGAGCTCAATCCACGACAGGAAGGATAAGTTCCTTTTTGTCAGAGCTCGGTCAGTTGGTAAGGAAACCTTCTGGCATCCTGATAAATTAGTTTCAGATCAATCACCAAAGAGTATAGCTTCTATTAGGAAATCCTTAACCAAGTTAGAAACTTTCGTAAACGAAAATGGAAAATTATGCCTCACTAACATCCCAAAATGGGTGTTAGTGTCTTTAAAATTGAGCCCCGCCGAGCGGGGACCTGATCACCAGGACGAGGTGGACGAACTCGGTCGTAAGTGTATATGTCTCTTTTAAGAATATTTATGTTGTTTATAATATTTGTGTATTAAGTTGGTAATGATTCCTCTATCTTCTCCCAGTTATGCAGCTCAAGGATATGCTTGGAGGTTGAAACAAGAGAAAATCAAGCTCCGAAAACAACCAGCTATAGCATATTAGGTTTGGAGTCTCCTTCTGCTCCTTCCTTCCGCATACCCGAGGGAACTATAACTACCGAGGTCGTACAGCGAGCTCAGGTACTACCTTCGGTAGGGTAGATAAGCCAATCAGCTCAAGGTTACAACGGAGGTTTCCATGGTCAACCCACTACCTCAGCGTCCGAATCTCACAAGAAGAAGAAACGAGTTGATGCCTTGATTCAAGCTAACAAGAAAATGAGAACAATCTCCAAGCTGCCAGGTCCATCACTGTTTGGAGAATTGCTTGTTCCAAGGCACGACTTCGGGGACAGTGTTGTCGAAGTTCCCGAGTGCAGTCCTCCCCGAACTGGGGGCTAACCGGTAACGACCGACTACCACCGACACTGCTCTTGAATTTGTGAAGGAAGCAGTTTCGCCTCAGGACAAGAAGTTATTAAGAGCTTCGGAAACGGGAGCTAAGAAAATGTGTTTCTTTAGGAGTGTCCCAGGTTTTCCTCATTTTCGTGTCCCGAACTCAGAGCACATTCTTCTCAATTCTCTGTTTCGTTTTTTTTATATTTTTTATATATATGTTTGTTACAATGTTATGTATTATTTCAGACTATAACTTTGGTCGGGGAAATGGTGGCCCGTTCAGAGGATAATGAAGCAGTGATCAGCAAACTTCACTCCAACCTAAAATCTTTGGAGTCAAAACTAGATAAGTTGGAGTCATTCAATCAGGAGCTCGGTATCAAGAGCAAGGTCTAAAAACCAAGCTCGGAAGAGTTAGAAGCCTTGAAGAAAGCTAAGATAAAATTGCGAAGCTGAAAGAAGAAAAGGTCCATGAGACAACAGCTTTCTGCGGAGCAAGCTAAGAAAGCATACTTCAAAGGTGAAGGTGCTTCTGAGCTCGTCCACAAGATGTTTTGCTCAAAGGAATTTGGTAAATTCCTTGGAGAAATAATGACTCCTGCGAAAGACTACGGCCACCACCTCCTTGGAGCACCTCCACTCTAAATATCCCGACCTGGAGATAAATAAGGAATTCGTCTATGAGAGGTGCGACGCTGATATGGACCAGAAGCTACACAGCTGAAATGGAGAATCGTGATTCCTATTGAGTCGTTTGTCCCTTCTTCTCTGGAGATCGACTAGATTTCTGAAGAAGAAGTGGATGCCGTCCTGTCAACAAGCCTTTCGGAGCTGAAGACTCTGCTCCCCAGCTTTGATTGATGAAGATTGTAATAGTTTTAGGACTTTTGACAAGTGTGCCCAGCTCGGAATACTTTTTGAGTATTTTTGTAACTTGTGATTGACAATTATACCTCTGAATATATAATATATTCTAAGTATTTTTCAGATCAGATATTTGTCAATATATTTTTTATTGGCTTTATCCAATTTGAATATTTTTCATCTTGATCTTCAATATTCTGTTCGTCATTAGTACCGACTTCGTAATTTGGTTTTTAATCTGCACCATTTTTTTTTAATTTAGTTCTTTAAACTGGTTTTTCCAAGATCAGAGTCTTGCGTTCTCACTTATAAGGCTAGTATTTCATTTACATCACGAATATTGAAAACTGATCTCCATAATTGGATAAAATATTGTCAACTGACACGCCCGAACTCCGTTTCCTTTGTTTTTAGACCATATTGTTTGCATTATTACCATGTTTTTAGAACTTGAGTTCTTAAAAATGGTTTTCTTGATTGTCATATATTATATTTATTCTTTCCTTAGTTCTGAACTTTGGAGGTCGGGAGCATTTTGTGTATTGAGTATGAATCATTCCGAGCTCCTGTCCCTTAATTTTTGGAACTTTTTATCATCTGTTTATAGTTCGACGAAATTATTGACCATGTGCTGTATTGCGTTCAGTCTTTGAGTTTGTACCGTTTTTGCAGAACCTAAGTTCTTTAAACTGGTTTTTTCGAGGTCGTGACCCTTTTTAATAATTAATCTTATAAATGTGCTATATATTGCTCATTTTTTTTATTTATCTCTCCTGAGAACATCTGGGATTGTGATTCAGAGATGAATGTGTTTCATCTCCATTCTATGATTCCTCAAACATTTTGAGATTGGAATAGCATGCTTTTTGTTTTCTTTTCGGAATTAAATTGTTTGGCGGTTCTGCAAAAAAAGAACCAAATTTAATGAGATAACAAAGAACATCAATAAGTAATTCTGTGACACCCTGAAAAATAACTGTGTAAACAAATCCAAACTGTACGGATTATTTACTAACAAATCGGTTTCAACCAAACTCACGCACTCTTTATTACTACCATAATATCTAAAACGACTATATATAAAACTTCCACAATGAGAATGTTCCATATTCGCGGAATCATCTTCCCATCTAGGGTTTACAACTTATGTTCCCAACACTTCCCCTTCGACAACTTGATATGGCCCCTCCCAATTTGGGTCTAACTTCCTAGTTCCCTCTGCCTTGCTTATTTCATTTTTCCTCATTACTAGATCTCCAGGTCGGATATAAGTGCTTTTAATCCGTTTATTGTACTATCTTGTCATATCTGACTTGTACTTCACTTCTCGAATAAACACGGTCTCTCTCTTCTCTTCCATCAGATCTAATTGAGGAGCAACTTCTTATTCGTGTTTTTCTCATGATTAAACACTCTGGTACTCGGGAGGCCTATCTCGGCTGGGATGACCGCTTCAGAACCGTATACCAGGCTGAAGAGTTTCTGTGTAGCCGTCTCGAGGTGGTTCGGTATGACCACAACACATTCGGAAGGTGTACCACCCATTCTCCCTTGGTGTTTTCTAACCGAGTTTTAATTCCTTGGATGATGATTCGGTTCGTCACCCTCGTTTTGACATTAGCTTGAGATGAGCTACGGAGATGAAGTGCTGATGAATCCTGAGTTCTTGACACCAACTCTTGAATGGATCACTTGCGAACTGTGTTCCATTATCAGACACTATGACTTTGGTACCCCATACCGACAAACAACATTTTTCCAGAAGAATTTCAATATATTCTTTCCGGTATTGTTGCTAACGGCTCCGCCTCGATCCACTTCATGAAATAATCGACTGCTACTACCAAGTATTTTACTCGCCCCTGAGCTTCTGAGAAGGGACCTGCAATGTCTTTCCCCCATTGCATAAACGGCCAAGGACTTTGTATAGTTACCATTTCAACCTGAGGTATGTGATGAATCTTTGCGTGTTGCTGACACTTAATACATTTCTGTACTAAGATATAGCTCGTGTGACGTATTATTGCTAATAGTGGGATTAGGTTGTGAACTTTGTATAAATTGGTACGGTTACACATTAAAAATAGACTTCGGTTGGCTTACAATTTGTTAAATATGCAAGAATATGTGTGAACATGTCTTATGTACAATTGTTGCCCAAGTAATGTTTAGTTTAAGATATTTCCATTCTTTTAACTTTAAATGCTTGAATGTAACTCTTGTGGTGTATTGTTGCCATTAGTGGAACTAAATCATGAAACTTTGGTTAAACATGTATTATTATACATTGAAAATAGATTTTGATTGGTTTAAAATTAGTTAAACATGCAAGAATATGCATGAACATATGTTATGTACACTTGTTGTCCATGTATTGTTTGGTGTCAAGTATTTTTCATTATTTTATATTTAAATACTTAAATATAGCTCGTGTGGCGTGTTGTTGCTAATAGTGGGATTAAATTGTGAAACTTTGTATAAATTGGCAAGGTTACACATTCAAAATAGACTTTGGTTGGTTTAAAATTTGTTAAACATGCAAGAATATGTGTGTGATAAGTTGGTTTTATACCAACTTATATGTCTTATTTCACTTAGCTTTTTGACTTGTATCTCATGCATTTGTGTAGTGTTATGTGTCATTTTGTGCATTTTATGAGAAAAAGACCCAAAATGATGATTAAATGAGACAAATGTGTGTCTTAGGTTAAAGAACAAGGAAAGAACTAAAAAAAGGTTTGATATTAAGTTTGTAGAGTTTGAAGAATGCCATAATATGCTTATTTTGTAGTTGGGCAGAACGGATAGTGCACTGCATTTGAGTGTAACTTTCTCAATACTAATCCAAATGATGAGATCTTGGATGTTCTAAAAAGCTCTTTGTGTGTACTTCAATTCGTATGTTTTCACTTTCTTCTAATTCTGTCTTCAAACCTGAGAAACGGGGGCATATATGTGATCACTACTTCAGGTTTTCATTGTTGACTTCACTGCCATAGTTTGGTAGATTGTTCATATCTTTATCTAAAGACATCCAATGATGCCGATTCTTGAACCTATGGAAGGCCAAGCAAAAGATCTAAAACTCGTATGTTTATCCCAAAGTCCAATTCGGAGGCGAAGACACATATATATTGTATAGAAGTAGAATGTTGTGCTGGAAAGGGAAATTGCATGGCGACTCGTCTTGGCATGGAAACAGATTGCACGGCGGTCGCCATGAAATTTTCTCCTCGCCACACTTCAGTATTTTGGCCATAACTTTCTAGTCCAAGCTCAAAATTGAGTGCATCAAAAGGCTATGGAAAGCTAAGACTTGGATTTACAACTTTCATGTTTTAGTGTGTTCCAAATTCACAACGCATTAGGGCCAGAATTTGGTTGCAAGGTGACCGTTTGTAAGTTTTCAGAATTTGAGAGGTAAAAAGTTCCAAGTATCTTTGCTTGTGTTTTCCTTGCATCTTTGAGATGAATTTGGTGCGCACACATTTTGTTGCTAATCATATACAAGTTGATGCCCAATTCCTTGCACATATTTTCACATTGTTGCACAAGACTTGCTGCACACATGCACTCATCGTCGCACAAGGCACACACACCAGCCGGACATCATGAGCACCACTGTGCACAAGTCGCCGCATGTTGCTGCACACAAGCACGCACTTCATGCACACCACTGTGCACAGGTCGCCTGATACGAATGGAGTAGCATTTGAATTCTATTCCACACGTTTTCCACAACCTTTGGATCGTTGTTTCCCAATTAATCTGAACAAGCACGAATCACAGAAGAACAATGCGAAAACAAGACAACAAAACAATAAAGGATATTGAACGAGAAGGATTGGAAGAAATCAACCAAACCCCAATGTTATCACAAAAAGATTCAGCCCAACTAATGTAAATCAAAAGTTAAACTTCCTCAGTTCGGCGTGTTCTATAAATCTAGAAATGGTAAGCTCAACCTAAAGCTCCTCACTTAAGGTTTTCGCGGGTCTTATGATTTTTCAACTAAACTTAGAAGAACTCTCACGTTTTCTCTCAGCTTATCACAGCTGGAAGAAGATTTTAGCAAAGCTAAACTTTATCAAATTTCATGTCCGCGAAAAACGTTACAATGGCCATCCTTAAATAGGGAAAAATTCGGCCATGCCCAAACAGGAAAAGGAAACAAGAAGCAAATTACGATTTGACTTCTTGACTAACAAGAAAGTTTCCTAAAAGACTACTTTCCAAATTACCATGTAAGGCAATTGGACAAGTACTGGACTTATTAATCAACGAAAGTAAAGCCCAATTAATTAATGTTAATGGACTTATTATTACAACCCAAAAGTAAATCCCAAAGGAGATCAACAACTTTAATGAAAATCTATAGCTTTAATGGAGCACAGATCTACTTAATTTTTAGAAACCGAGAGCTTTGTCTGGTGTACCCCAAAATCTACCCCAACTTGCTATTAGGGATGTAAATCACTTTAATTTTAACTTTGTTAAAATGGAGATCTGAATCCAAATATAGCTTTGAATCAAGTTACTAGCTGGAGGTTTTATTTTGTAAAACTCAACACAAATATGACTTTAGGTCATTTGCTGAATGAATTATTTGTAATGCATTAAGTTTTTACTCATTGCACTTAATTTGGGTTAGTTAGCCGGTATGTGTACACTATTTTTAATGTTAATGAATATATGCTTTTGATTTTAAAAAAATCACTAATTGAATACCTTCGGTAACAAGGTGTAAAGGCAAATTTGTCAAACTACAAGGACGGGTTGGTAGTTTGGTAAAGTCTCAAGAAAGGTAGGAGTAATTACGTCAAAATGTTCTGGCTTGCTTTGCTCGTGGTGATTTTTAGTGGCAAGTTTTCAAGACCAAAAAGATCATCAATTAATCAAGGAAAAGTCTCTTTGGCAATTTTATATTGTTACAGTTCATTTGAGAAATTTGCAAGTATATTCCAGAGACATGAGTTTATTAAAAGGGTAAATGATTTTAATGGTCCCTTAATTTAGAGACAAATATCGTTTTAATTCTGAATATCGAAAAAATTACATTTTAATCTATCGACTAAGATTTTGTCATATAAATAGTTCTAACTCATTCTTCAATCATACCGATAAGTAATGTAACAAAAGATGTTACTTGTCAAATTAATAAAAATAATTTGAGAACCACTTAATTGATAAAATCTTAGTTGATGGATTAAAATGTAACTTTTTCCAAAATTATGAGTCAAAACCAAACTTACCATAAGTTGAGGGAATATCCACCTCTTCTACCACACTTGTTAAAATTCACATTTGACAAGAGATGGAATCCTCTGTCCAAAATTATCGTATATTATCATATTTTAGATTAAAACTACATAGGTGCATCGCTTGATACTTACTATCTACCAGTTATAGTATCCCTTGTAGCATCTTAGAGCTAAAGGAAGTAGGTATGCCAATTTCACTCATTTCTTGGTTAGAGTTTTAGTCCATAGTTTTAGTAAAAATATATCGTTTTGAACAGAATAAAATTGAATAATATTAGATAGAAGATCTGATCTCATTTGACAACTCCCATAGCAAGCAAATACTGTCATATGCTTAGAAAGATTTCAGCATAGAAATACATGTTAAGAGTGCAGTCCAATTATATCATGTAAGCATGAGGATGGATGTTTGCAGAAATTGTTTCGGGTAATTTCGTGATCTTTCTCTTTAAATTGAACCATCAGCCTTGTATCTATGTTCTCCCATTAATTCCTAGATTTCTTTATAAGTTTATGTAATATCATACTCAATTTTTAATCAAGAAACATGAAGATTCCATGGAGTATTGGAGTTCATGTATAAGTATCAAGGATTAGTGGTTGTTCATATATAAGTATTCCAGCATGTCCTACTCCTATCCACAATTCCATTGCGATTATTCGCCTGAATATTTCACTAAAAACAAACGTGAAATCATATGAATAACTCAAAACTCCATGCTGAAAACAAAAACAACGTTTTAACTCACTTGTATTGGTTGAATTTGTGTTGGTTGTTTGCCCAGTCGCTTCCTCCACAAAACAAAAGCCTCCAAATCCACTACTCTTTGGCTTCCCTCAAATTCTCTTGTTGTTCTGTAATTCCTTCCTCAAATACAGCGCTGTAGCTAAATCTGCTCTTATGTTTTTCCTCGTTTGAAAGTCCAAAATTAGGATCCTACACATATATGTAAATATATATACATAGGTTTGCCCTCAAGACTTCTTAGTCGCCACTCTGAATTGTTCAGCGGCTTAGGCTTTGAGCTTTCGTATAGCTTCTTGGAAATTGCAGAGTTGAAGTTTTACCTCAGTTCTCAAGTCAGCAACACGCCTTTGACCCAAATTCTTTGTTTGATTCTTTCTTTTCCTTTCTTTTTCACCTGTCTCAATTGAAATAAGGGCTGATTAATACTCCCTCTTATTCACTTTAAATGACGTTCAAGCTACTCTGTTTTGTTTCAATTTAAGTGTCATTTGATTATAAAGTGTAATTTACTTACAATTTTATCCTTTATTAATGAGATGAAAGATAAAAACTTTTATTGGTTTAAACATGATCCAGATCAAATCCTCTGTCCAAAATTATCTCTATTATATTCTTTCCAATGTTCAAAACGACGTAGTTTAACTAAAACTATGGACTAAAAACATAAATATCACTAAAATTATTTTACAATTATTAGACCCTAAACCAAAAAATGATTGAACTATACAACGTAGTTTAATCTTGGACATGATAACACAGAGATAATCTTTGACTTCCCTCTAGACCTAGCTACTATAGATGCTCCATCTATAAATGGATAATAATCACCTCTAAAAATTTGTTACTCATTATCAATGTTGATCAACATTAATTAAGGATTTCTTAGTAATTTTAAGATATTTCTTAAGATGTGTGTAAAACTCCCCAAAGACACTTATATTGAATAAGAGGGATTATCATTTTACCCATGAAACATTTTTAGACAAAAATGCAATTTTTGGTTTTCAAAGTTTAGTGTTGTGCCACTTTTAGTATCTAATAATTTTGAACTACCCAATCTAGTCCCATAATGTTTCAATTTGTTACTAATATAGAACAATTGACGGATTTTCTCATTTGGTTAACATAAACAGTTCATGTTCGTTAATAGTCCAACCATTAGGGACTAAAAGTGTCACGAGGTAAAACTTCAGGGACCAAAATATTAATTTTCTTAATTATCTCAATAATACAATGCATAGAACAACTATCACCAAACTCGTGGGCATTTTCATCAATTTTAACTTCTTAATCTCTTTCTACATTGCATTAATTAATTCTTCTCAATAAAGTTGGGATAATGACATTTGATTTTTAACATATTTTTGGATCATGCCACGTATTAAAATTGACATACTTCACTTTCCTCATAAATTTGAACAACATGTACCTGAATTGAAAAACTCAATTGATATATGAAAATTTTCTTAATTACTAGTAATCTTGAACATATAAAAAAAAACTTTTTATGGGGTTATTATCCTTCCAACTTATCACTAACTTTGCTCTCGTACCACAGATGCAGTTGGTATTTGAATTCATAATTAAAAATAAAAATAATTTTGACTTTAGATATTCAATGTCAAAAATTATGGTTGAAAAATAAGAAACTTTTTTTTCATAACTCTTAAGGTGTGGGTTTATAATTTGATGATGAAAAAGATAACAGGCGTCTGTTATACAATATAGATAGAGTATGATCAACAAATGTATATTATTTAAATTATTCAATTAACCATGATTAACTTCCTATTGCACTTTTTTATGAGTAGATTTTCATGTATTTAATTGGGTAAATTACTTCAATTGTCTCTCAACCTGGGAATTTATTTCGTTTTTATCCCTAATCGTTAAAAAAATTCTATTTTTGTCTCTTATGTTACAATTTAATTTAAAATCGACTTTCGTCCATTTTTTCCACTTAAAATTCAACTTAACTAAATATTTAACACATATATGACAAATAAAAATGTATACAAATTGATCGAATTATATATATATATATATGTATATGCATGTTAAATGGTCAACAAAATTGAATTTTTCTAGCATGAAAATCAAACAAATGATCATTGAAAACTAAAAATGTAATATGAGGGACAAAAAAATGAAACTTTTTAAAGATTAACGACAAAAACGAAATGAAGTCCTAAGTTGAGGGACGGTTGGAGTAATTTACCCTATTTAATTAAATGTTAGTGATTATCTTGCATAGTAACACAACAATCTATTGTAATGGAGGACATTTGCAATTAATTGTGTTGTTCATATTGGAAATGATTTTTATATTATTTGATTTTCACAAAAGCGATAATAGATTTTTAAAAATGATAGTTAAAACTATGCATTTATAGTCTTTAGAAATATTTTGATTTTTATCAAAAAAAGGAAAAACAAAATACAATTTTAGTCTACAAAGCTTTAGGTTGTAGCACCTTTGGTCACTAATGATTTGACCATTAACGGACATTAACTATTTTTATTAGTTAAGGAAGATCAAAATCCATCACTTGTCCTATATTTGTAACAAATTAAAATATTTGAGACTAAATCGTATAGTACAAAATTATTAGGGACCAAAAGTGATACATCCTTAAATTTTTGGGACTAAAAAATTGCATTTTTCTCTAAAAATAGACATGGGATCTTCTATCCAATATTTTGTCTGTCTTATTCTGTCATAATTAAAATTACGTCGTAGGGTTCACTAATCCTTTAGTTATGGTCTAATAATTGTAAAGTAATTTTAGTGATATTTATGCATTTAGTCCCTAGTTTTAATGAAACTACGTCGTTTTGGACGTTAGACAGAATAAGACATGATAAATATTAGACAGAGGATCTGGTCTCCTAAAAATGAATGAACAAGCAATGGTTTTGTCTTCTAGAAAACTATTCGAATTTTCATAATTCAGTGGAAAGGTTTTACTTGTTGGATTAAATATCCAACGGCACTAGACAAATCAAACTCGAAAAAAATCCTCTTTTTTTTTTTTTCAAAGCGACTTTTTTATTGCATAAAAAAAATATAGGAGGCCAGATATCCGGGCACCCCGTTACAAAAGGAAAGCCATAAACGAGGAGTACTACTCCTTTACATTTCAAGAACAAAAAACTCCTATACTAAAATGAAGAAACTAAAACTAGGAGTATATGTATAGATTGAGAGTCCAAACAATTTAAAAACCAGAACGGCCAATCAAATTCTGAAAACTCTCGAATCCTGTTGAATTGTAGCCAAACCAATATGTGCAATAAGGTTACTGCCCAAAAAAGATGGGCAGCCCCGCCTTACACCCTTTGCATCCAAGCTGTCCCTCATTTAGCAACAAACAATTACAACAGCAGCAGCCAAAGCCCAAAAATCCACCAGCTAGCCATTTTATCCATATCAACACAGGGACCGCACAAGAAGCCATGGGTCCTAGTAGGCCAATGGTTCCATACACTTATACTCAATCCTTAGTGAAAACGTACCAAGTCATGAGCCTAAGGCTAAAAAACAGCAGACGTGATCAGTGATTTCCATTCCCCACTACATTTCAACCTGCTGTTTAGTACCAAACTCAACCCAACAATCTGCAAGTGACAAAAAGTAAAAATTGGGCAGCATACCCCCTGTATGTGCCCTCAGATCACAATCACAACATACCCAATTCAAACGACAAATCAGGACACAAAAGTGCTGCGCGACATCAGAAAACAGTTGGAAGACTTTGAGGCAAACAGCCCTAACGTCAGCAGGTTGTGGCCATTCAACAGAAGCATGCAGGTCCAGTCAAAGTCAGCAAAAGAAAACAACATAGCAGACCTTAAGAAGATCACCTAAAAAGGAGACAACCCAAGCTAATGCACTAAATTCCTTCAGGAATCAACACATGAGCTAGAGCTAGCTATTTCACCTTAGATTCCATCTTTTGGGTTCTGAATAGGATATGAGAGGATTACGGTCCCTAAGTTTTCTTCCTGACGTCACGCTAGCCTTGGGGCTGACCAAAGCATTCACGTACTTGGTTTGCTTGGGAGGCTTGTGGCATTTGTCCATTTTGTCGAGGAAGCTGTTCAGTATGTCTTGCGGTTCCTCCTCAAAACTGTGCTCCGTCCATCGATCCTCCTCTTGGTCCTCAGGTTCAGAATTAGTTGGAATGACTTGTAAACGAGCCAAATCCGACGTAGAACTGCCTCTGAGCATTCTTGACACTTCTCCTTCATCCAATATAATAGTTGGCATAGCTCCCAGAATTTCTCGCTCCGTCATGATAGTGTCTTTATGCCTATTCGAGGATTCCCCTTCGTCCCAATTTATCGTTACATTAATCATCCCCTGCTTCATCCCTTTGCCGATCTCCGACTCTGCAATTGGGGGGTCGATCGATACAGCTTTGGGAGTCACCAACGCTAGAGAGGCTGCAACATGATCATTAGTGTCCCTGTCTTGGTTGTTAATGAAGTCCAAAAATTGTCCAAGGTTGGACAGAAATTGTCCAAGATTGTTTTCTGCTTGCTTCAAAGGGGAGCCTGGCGTTATTTTGGAAAGTTTCTTGTTCTCCTTAGGGTCTTCTTGCGTCAATATTTGGTTATTCTCATCTGTAGGATGGTGCTGAGCCGTGTCCTTAGTGCCTATTTCCATCTGTGAACTAGTGTTGAGAGCAATGCCTCCTTGATCAGAAACTTTCAGGTTCGAAATCTGTTGTCCCTCTTTGTTATTGGCAACTGGAATCCAAACTTTTTTCTTCCCTTTACGATTTTCCTCAGAGCTTCCTTCCTTCCGAGATTGCTGAGGTTTACAATTGAGGGCCGAGTGACCCATACGCCTGCAGTTGGTGCAGTATTGAGGGGGATCTTCCAATTCAATATTTTGCCATCTGCCTCGTTCTTGGCTGCCTATCCATACACGGTGAGGACGAGGTAGAAGGATGTCCATCTCCACAAGGATTCGTGCTTCACTTGGCCTCAGGAGTTTGGTGGCAGAGGCAGTAGCCCAGTCAATCTTGAGGGGGTTTCCAATAACAGAAGCAATGGAGTAGAGGGAATCTCTGTCGAAAAAGTGTAATGGAAGCTGCGGTAACTTAATCCATACTGGCGCCAAAGAAGACTCAAAATCAGCACTAAATTCCGGCGTCCAACGAAATATTCTTGCCTGAAAACCTGAGAAATTCCAGGATCGGCGAGACCACATTCGATGAAAGTCATCCTCTACCTCAAATTTGAAGAAAACATGACGGTAGTCTAGGAGACCTGCAGACACTTCACCAGCAAAAGAAGCGGCTAGAATCTCTTTGCGAATCGCTACTATCGAGGGCTTCCCTTGACTGAATTTTCCAACTAGTGTTAGGTGGAAAGGGAGAGCTAACTTCGCTTCGTCTTCTTTTGACACAATCAGGGTCGGTTCTCCTTGATGAGTGGAGAGTGGTATCCGTCTTGCTGAGGAAAAGGAGACGTCAGGCATCGCCGTCCCTCTTGCGGCAGTTTGGTCCTGTACTGATGGACCAGCTGCCGCCTCCCTATAGGTCTTCAATCGAGGCTGAGATGGAGGCCTCACCACCGTGGGCGGCTGCGTTGGACTTTGGGGTAGCAGATCTGGCCTTTGACCTTCCCCAGGAGGGCAGGGGAGCGGTAGAGGGACTGACACTGTAGGTACCGGGCGGACGGCTTGGAGTGTACATAATGAGCTCAAGTTTGGATCGGGACGATTTCTCCTCAACGGAGAAGTAATCCGCTGGAGAGGCGGGAAAGACACTGAGCTTAGGAAGAAAGCTGGTCCACACCCTTGATGGAAGGGTGGTCTGGCAACAAAAGAGGCAACCGATGTACCCATATTGATTAACGAATTTGAGTAATCACCGTGGATAGGTTCCTCGCCGGAGCCAAAATTTAAAGCCTACCTCCTATTCGGTGGGCGGATATTTGGTGAAAATGGAATTAGAGAAACGAGTGGATATAGTTCAGAGTAAGGCTGTGGGTTCGACTGGATTAAGGGTAGTGTTTGGTAGGTTGAAAAAGGAGAAGGAAATTAGGGTTAAGGATGAGATCTTGTAGAGAAAGGAGGAGCATCCAAGGAAAAAAGTTATCACATAAATTCTACTAAAACTCCTCGAAAAAAATCCTCTTGCCGACAAACTAATGCATATCACACAAATGTATAGTGGAAGATTTAGGTGCAAGTTGCCTATTGCTCATAAATGCACCAAAGGCATATGAAGCCATCACAGATGAATTCAATACTCAATCTTTTAATGTTTATTTATTGATAAGTTGAATTCAATACTCACTCTTTTAATGTTTATTTAGTAGTTGTTTAATTATATCTTAGTTGGGAACTTGCATTCCATATATCCTTCTAAATATCCCAAAAACTGGCAGTTGCAATCGTATCTTACACTGTAAAAACAATTGGTAATTTGTTGATTGAAAAAGGTAAGTTTCTAAGGGTGAAGGAGCAAGTTATACTCTGTTTCACGAGGATCTGGGATGGATAGAAAGGTTCTTGAAATATGCAGATAGAATTCTGAAGTGCCTCATTGCAATATGAGCCTCATTACATCACTTTGGGCTCACCCTTGACTCAATAGGAATATTTTGTTGTAGAGAGGAGCAAGTTATACTGCTTCACGAGGATCTGGGATGGATAGAAAAGTGCTTGAAATATGCAGATAGAAAGCAGAGTGCAAGGGAATGAGGGATAGTGTCCAACCTTGGGTTAAAGAATTTAGAGCAATTTCTTATGAAACAAGTGATTTGGTTGAAGATTATGCTTTCAGATTTTCATCCCAAAGGCAACAAGTTCACAAATTGGGCCTAGACACTCAAAGCTTGAGAAATAGAATCTCTAAACTTACCAAAAATTTCAGAGAATTCGATGTAACAACCATGATGGAAGAAGAAGGGTCAAGTTCTTTCCGATGGAAATTAAGACAAACGTATTCCTTTGTTGATGATCCGGATTTTATTGCATTGGAGGAGAGCGATGTGGATCTGCTAGTGAAATACTTGCAAAATGAAAATGAAGTTGGTCATCGTCAGAACATTGTTTCAATATTTGGAATAGGAGGTTTAGGCAATACTAGTCTTGCTAGAAAAGTGTACCGTCAATATTACAAGTTTGAAACAATACTTTAGTGGTTTTGCTTTTGTATGGATATGTGTGTCACAACAATGGCAAACTAATGATATTTTGCTGGGAATTCTAACTCATTTTACACCGAAGAAGATATAAAAGCTATTAGAAGTAGAGAAATTTGCCATCTAATCGGCTTCATCAAGTCTTACAGCACAGAAGATGCTTAATTGTTTTGGATGACATTTGGAGAAGAGATGCTTGGGATTGCATAAAACATGCTTTCCCTATTACCACTGGAGAAGGAAGCAAAATGTTGCTCACAACTCTCATAGAAAGAGCAGCCGTTCATATTGGCCCGAATGGTTATCACCATGAGCCACGAGTTTGAACTAGGAAGAAAGTTGGATGTCTACAAAAAAATAATTGGTGGCAAATAGGGTATCATCATCATCATCTCCTCATCGTAATCCCTGTCTAGAAGCTACTCTAGACAGAGGAGATAAGGTTGATAAAAGTTGGCAGGCCGATCGAAACAGGTAGCAATTATATATCTAATGTTTTATATGGCATTCATGGTAAAGTTTTGCGATACATAATTATGTGCTTTGGAATATTTTGTGTGAATCTTTATTTTTTTGAAACTAATTTCTTGAAAGTTATTCATTATTCCACCCACTAAACTGTTTTGAGTTCACCCATTTTATAAAATTATTTTTCAATGATCGAGTAAGGCTTAGTGGCGGACATGATTTTGGGATCAAATACACTAGATTTTTTTTAACACACATCCTCACATATATTCCAGATCTCGAACTCTAATTGGGGATCAAAATGCTAACTCCCTAACTACTAGGTTAGCCCTAGTGGCTTCCTAAACTGGGCTTGTAACTATTGAAATCAGTTATTTTGATATTTTAAATGTATAAAATTTGGGATGAAACGAAAAATGAATATTATCTTAAGCAATTTAATGCAAGTTATGGCTGGTCATTATAAAAATCCTATGAAAATAAATTATATTGTAATTGTTATATTTTCGTCAATGTTATCTATTATGTTGATTCTCTTACAACTAGAAAGATTACCTTCTTGAAATGAAGATTAACATAATTTAATTTTAAAAGTAGTATAGCTACTTGGTTCCCAAATGATTCTTTTTACTATCTATCTTTGCATTTTCAAACTAAGAATTGAAAGTAAAGCAAGACCACACCCCCCCCAACTACATTAATTCACTCTTAGAACCTCAAAATCAAAACAAAATAAAAAGAAACATGAAGAGGTTTCAAGATCATGACATCATCACAAATCAGTGGCGGATTAAGGAGGGCGAGGGTGCAGCTGCCCCAAGATTTGAAAATTTTTACTGTCCTTTTATAAAATTAAAATATAGTTTTTACTAGTAATACTTTGTAATTTTGACCTCAATTTTTGGATCCGTCATTGCCACAAATCAAAAAGTTCAGAAAGTAAAAAAAAAAAGAAAAAGGAAGATATATATCAAAATTCATAGTGAAATAATTTTCATTTGCAATATTAAAGTTCAAAGCGTATGCAAGTGAAATATAGGTTAGAATAATGTGAGAGAGTATGAAAATAATCAAAATTTTATCTAAAAGAATCAAATTTTAATTTGACAACACAAAAAATCAATGGTTCTTTTGCGGACACCTTGATTAGAATGGATTATCCTCAATCGATCATATTGAGGACACCATGGATCAATTATCCTCGGTCATAATAAATTAGGTAAATGACTTTAATAATCCCTCAACTTGGGGTAAGTATAATTTTAGTCTCTGATTTTGAAAAATAAAGTTATATTTTAGTCTCTTAACTTAAATTTTATTGCACAAATAGTACCTAATTTATTTTTATTCATTTGACAAGTAAGATGTAATTCATATGCCACAAAATATTGTTGTTTTGAATGTTGAACAGTGTTACTTGATTAACAACGTTACTTTCCATATGAATAGAAAATGAGCCGAAAACGATTTGGGTTACAAAATCCAAATTAAGAGATTAAAATGTAACTTTTTCAAAATTATAGATCAAAATAATACTTATCCAAGTTAAGAAATTATTGGAGTCATTTGCCCTAATAAATTTAGGGAAATGGTGATCAAATTCATGAGATTATTTTTCTTGGGGTTTGAATATATATCTTTATGAGGTATTATTCTTTTTGGGGTATAATATATATCAGTGAAAACTGAAAACAAAGTGGTTGTGGGATTCGCAAATCTTTGAAGGCATTATGAGATTAACCGAGTTAGCTTTGATTATCAGTTAGATTTTCGTTTGCTTTTGTTTTTTCACTATTTGGAGAAGAAAAGTTTTATCCTTGTCAAATCAAACATACTTGTGTACAATTGAGTTTCTTTAATGCTGAAATTCTTTTCGCTATACTACTGCTAGGTGAAGGATCGAAATTAACCAAATCATAATAAGCAAAAATATATTTGGGAGGAGAGAATTACAATCACAAAATCTTATGTATGGCACAACTACCATACAACACCACAATATCATCCGTTAGTCCACGGATTTCTCAAAGCCGCCGTATGGCTTTTTCACACAACACCTCTTTGAGGTTTCTCACTTCCAACTCCTCTCTTTACAAAGATCCCTAACACCCTCTATTTATAGTGTTAGAGGTTTCTTAATTCCACACTTTCCTAATCACTACCAATAACTAATTAAGAAACTAATTCTAATAGGAAACTACTTTAAACTTAAGAAACAAAACATATTAGGAAACTACTAATTAATAAAAGTTTAGTTTAATTTTCCAACAAATCCCCCTTTAAACTAAACTTTCCATATATGATCAATATCTTCAATCTCACGTGCTTGAATATCTTTTGAGATTTCTTTTGCAGTTTAGATCTTGTATTTTTTCTTCTTCTTTGTCTTCATCTTTGTCTTCACATGTAACTTGAGACGAATTTTGTAGTTCCAGATTTTGAAATCTTCAAACATGTTTTCTGTTTCTTTTCCTTTTTCACAAAACTTCCATATTCCAATGTTCTCTTATATCAAAGAATGACTAATGTAATTTCCAAGAATCAAGAAATCATATTTCTCAATTTGAACAATGTCATCATCATCAGTGATATTTTTATCACCTTCAACCATGTATATGGTTTCTTTTTCCTCTTCAAAATGGATGATTTCGTCTTTCTCTTCATAAGTGAAATCACCAACCTCCTTTTCTTTTTTATTCACAAGAACAACAAATTCAACCACATCTTTACAGACGTGAAGTTTTATTGTATCATTGTCTTTCTTGTATTTGCTCAATTCAACATTAATCCCTTCAACAAAATCACACAAATATTGTTCACCAATATTGTCAATTTATTTTTTCTCCACATACTCATCAACATGAATTTCTTGTTGTTGCTCTACCGAAAAAATAATATCTTCATCTTCTTCAATTAAATCAACACTTCTTTCATCCACCACTTCCATAATACCATCATGATGATCAACACAATCTCCTTCCTTGAGATTTTCAATTTCTAAAATGGATTTAATAGTTGAAGATGAAGGATCAACAGTTGGTTGTTGAACTTGCTTACTTTGGTGATCATTGGTTTCTTCCTTAATATAGAAAGACACTTGTGTTTGCCCAATTGATACCATTGGCTCTTTAGAAAACCAATTCGAAACTCTTTGTTCATTAAAGATAAAATCTCTGATCACAATCACATTTTCTGTATTTTCTGTCTGACCATTCAATTTTTCATTAATTCTTTGTTCAAATCGAATTAATGAACCCTTCAATTCTTGAATTGTTAATATTGCCAAATTCTTGGTCTCTATCATCAAGGCTACAAAATACTCAAACTTCAAGGGCAAGTGTATTGAGAACCTTTCTCAACAAACACGTCATTTTTTAAAACGTGCCTATTTAATTCCGTCTCGTCTCTGATCAGTGAGAGACGAGAAAAGTACTCCTCAATGGATTCAGTTTTTTCCATTGTGCAAAGCTCAAACTTCCGTTTCAACACCATCAAATTACTCTGTTGAACTTTGTCAACACCTTTGTATGTCTTTTCCAAAATATCCCAAGCCTTTTTTGCAGTTTTGGCCGTTGAGATTTTTAGATAAACCATTTGATCAATAGATTGATGAATTTGAGACAACTCCATTTTTCCTTGTCTCTTTTTCTCCACAGGAGCATCTTCAGGTACTTCTTTTTGAACGTATTGAATCAAATCAAAAATTTCTAAATGGGTTTCCATCTGACCTCTCCAAAGATTATAATTTTGTTTTCCCTTCAGTTTAGGAACAACACAAATTATATTTTCCATCATGGTTAATCAATTATTATAACCTTGCTCTGATACCAATTTGTAGGATCGAATTAATATAGTTAATAAAAAAAACCCAATAAAGATGCCGAAGGAAAATAAGCCGTCAGGCTTTTAAAGACCAAAACTCCAATTTGAATTTTATTATACAAGAAGACAAAACACTCTTTATCAGCAAAGTGTAATAGATGCAAAAACAGAATGGCTTCTCAAATCAATCACTTTTATTAAGCAGAATGGCTTCTCAAGGGAATCACGCTCTGAAAAATCGAGCAACAAAGGCGTCGGCCTTTCTTTCTATTGTTTTGGTTGTTGTACAAAACCAAAACCCTACACTTTGTATTTATAAAACAAAAACTTCATAATTCATGTCAACAAAAAATTAGGAAACAAACCAAATAGGAACTTAACTAAACTAGTTTTAGGAAACTTAGTTTAATTCTAGTGTTCATCGGTTCGGTTTTCGGATTCTTCGAATTGTTCGATTCGAACATTTTTAAACGTAAATTCGAAAAACAAACCAAATTGAATTGAATTCGAATTCGGTTTTCGGTTTGAATTCAGTTCGAATTCAAATAAATCGAAAATCATATTTGAATTTAAAAATTAAATTTTAATTCAAATTAATTGAATTAGCACAAACAAACGGAACTCGAATTTGGTTTTAACCAAAATCAAATTACCAAATTACATCACAATTTAGAATTCAAAACAATAACTTAGTTTAATATTACATATTTTATAAAATATTTTATATTAACATATTTTTTATATATATGAATTCAGTTTTCGGTTTGTTTTTCGAATTTGAATCTAAATTCGATTAATACGAATTCGATGAATTCAAATTCATTCGGATATTTGGTTTAATTCGAATATTGAACACACCTACCTACACCACAACTACTCCCACAATTGCTACTCCTAATCCCGCAAATCCTATGGCTGCTTCCACAGCCGAAGCTATTGCTCCTAATTTCTCATAATTAAAATGGTTTTTCTTAGATTTTTCAACATTCTTTATAACAGTAGTTGTCCCGAACTTGTATGAGAGTCTTAGTTTCGGAAATCCACACTTAACATCATTGCACTCCACTCTGAATCCTTCGTTTTCTTTTTCAAGTCCAGAGTCAAAAAGTCCCTTCAAGGATAATTTAACTTCGCCCACATATTTATCATGCTTCAAAGATCTTTTGCCGTATAACTTGATGGAAAGAACAGAACCCTCCTGCTGGACATCTTTCTCAGGAACCTCAAAATGAATCTTGAAATTCCAGTAAGGATTTGTCTCTCCGTTCTTGTCTGTGGGAGAAATGTACTCTGAATCTGATTGCCCTTTGATTGAAACTTCTGCGTATATTTTCATTCGGCCTAGGCGTCGAACATTGGGAAGATCACTCGCAGATTTGAGAGTCACTTCGAACGTCCTGCATTCCATTCTGTGTAAAATATGATCAGCTGAAAAGACAAAACTGGGCTGTTTTTTTCTCAAGAAAACTTATAACTTACTAATTAGGATGTAAAGTGAACCTGCATCTAGTTTTAAACACAATTAAGCACTATATATTTGTTATATTTGTAGTTTTAAACACAATGAAACGCAAAGTGAAAAATTTTAGTGAAACTTGTGTGTATCATGAGTAATGATAGAAAGAGTGAAAAAATGGAATGAAAACACAAAAGGAATGAAATTGACCAATTTGTGATAAACAAGTATTACTTAATGTGACCAATTACCCACACATGTTTATCACCAATCGTTCCACGTTATTCACTTTGTGTTTTCACTCTACATATCATTACTCGTTCATCACCCATCTATTGATTCACGTTATTCACTCTATGTTTTCAGTGAGATTATTTTATTTGCATATCACTACTCTTATCAAAAAAATCATAATTGACCATGCCATAGCAAGCAAGTATTTAAATATAAATACTGTCATATGTTAAAATGATTTCAACATTGAAATATGTTATCATGCAATTTCATCATGCAAGCAAGAGGAAGCATGCAGCAGAATTAATTGGTTGATAAGTTTAACAAATACCGTACGTGAACAATCTTTAATCAAGAAACATGAAGAATTTCCACGGAGTATCGATCATAAAGAAAACACAACACAAGTTTAAGATAAGTAAACCAATACTGAAAACAAAATCATGGTTTAATGCGCAATACGATTCCAGCACGTTCTATCCACAATTCCATCACGATGATCAGTCTAAAATTCACCAAACCATATATGAAAACATATGAATAACTCAAAACTTCATAAAGAAAACAAAACCCTTTTCACTCACTTGCTTGTATTCCTCCAAAAAAACCTCCAAGTCCACAGCTCTCTCTTGCTTCCCTCAACTTTCTTACGTTTTTTGTCGTTCCAAAAGTTTCAAGTCCTAATTTACTGTAAAGATACAAAGGTTTGCCTCAGCAGCGTAGGTTTTGGGCTGTCCTATTTTTCTTCTTTCGAACTTTCATATTTGCTTCTTGGAAACTGTAGAGTTGAAGTTCTAAGTCGGCTCTCAAGACTGCGTCTTTGATGGGTTTTTTTGTATTCTTCGTTTTCGTGGGTCCCAATTGAAATAACTAGTCTTTGAGTACGAAAATAATAATAAGATGCAATTAATACATTAATACTAATATCAGTAATATGTGATTGGTTCAAAATTTGACTTTAGGGTCAGTTGTAGCTTCGACATTTATTGCCATGCACTTATTAGTTTAATTCAATCAAGAGGCCATAGATATCATTCCCATGTTATAGGAAGAACAAATCCCATCTTGATCACTCACAACCCACTACATAAATTATTATATATCCAATCACCATCTTTATAATCCCCTTGTTAAGGGCAACGTTTGATGGAGTCAAAATATACAATTCTTTATGTTGGGCACCATGGTGACTTCAGGTCTAAGGAAGAGTCAACACCATCATCACTACGAAATCATTTATGACTATCATAACATGATCCATGCAATGATTTTATAGCGGGTCGGTCCAGTACATGAATTCTCTAATTTATGCACTTATGTATTGTCCTTAATATCACATATTAATCAATCACACATTAGTCTTACCGTATTATTAATGTCCCTATTAATAATACTCGACTAAGGACATTTAAGAATATACATTATATTCTAGGGACATTATTATTACAATAATTCATATAACAATTATAAATAATTGTGACAATAATAAAATGCCTTTAATTAATAGAATATTCATAATAATAAAATATTAAACAATCATCAAATAATTGACTTTAGGACATTCATTCCAACAAGGCTATCCTTTGATAAACCTCAATCTCAAAAATCAAATGATTACGAGGGTTCCTCAACTCCTCGTACCAGAACTGAGATGCTCGCCATTATGGAAAGGAAAGTCATATCCGAAGATGACTACTCCTGAAGGTAAAAGAAACAAGGATCTTTTTTGTAAGTTCCATGATCAGACGGGACATGATACTGAGGATTGCAGAGATCTCAAAAAAGAAATCGCGAACTCATTACAAGTGGTCACCTCTGAGAATTTGTGCAACAGGTGTATCAGAAGGGATGTCGAAGAGGCCGATCTCAGGATAGAGGAAGACCTGAGAATGAAAAAAAGCCCAAGGAGGAAGTATATGCTAAACCTAAAGACAAAGATAAGAATGTAACTGGAGTAATTCATACCATTATGGGAGGTCCGATTGGTGAATCCAAATCGGCGCGTAAATCATCGTCACGAAGAATCCACGAGCAGGAGCCAGTTCATAAATGTTTCAAGCACTTCTAAATTATTACTTTCTCGGAGGACGATGATGTTCCAAGTAAGTTTCCTCACTGTGATGCTTTATTAATAAAAGAAATTGTAGCCAATATGGAGGTCCATAGAGTATATGTGGATGACGGCAATTCTTCAAATGTTATTTATCGAAATGCATTTGAAAAGTTGGGAATTCCACGAGAACAGCTACAGAAATGTCCTGGTCTACTAATAAGATTTTTGGGAGAAGCAACGCAACCCATTGGTACGATTACTTTACCAGTGACCTTGGGAGAAGCTCCAAAAGACAGGTTGATATACACCAATTTTGCGGTTCTTGATATTACTTCCCCGTATAACATTATTCTCGGAAGACCAACAATTTTTGCAGCCTTAAGTGCCACTTCTCATACTAACACTTGTTGGATTGATAACTCTGGTGCTTTGGATCACATTGCCAATTCTTTTTAGTGTTCGTCCTCATTCTTATATTGTGTTGCAATATTAAAGTAAAAATTGCATATGTTTCATGAAGGAAATTGAGAACACTTCTCTAGTTTTTCTTATTATTCAATGGACTATATAAATAGCTTTTATCCTTGAGATGTCTTAGAAACTAGGAGAATCTTTTACTAACTAAGAAATAAAATACAATCAACTTAGAAAATTAAATAACGAAATTATTCTAATAGAATCTAGTTCTTCTTTTATAGGAAGTTAAATAAGGAATAAATTCTAATTTGACTTTGAAGAGAAAATTTGACACCCCTTCAAATTTGGTCGTACATGTATAACTTTTTGCCCTACTCCTCAATGTTAACTTGTGACAATACCTTCGTGAGAATATAAACCCTCTATTGTTGTGTATGAGTGTATATTATTTTAACAACTTTATTTTCAATTTTTTTAGCTATAAAGTGACGATCAATTTCTTAGTTCTATTGTGGTGCACTGAATTCTTGAAAATACTGATGAATACTTGATTGTCACATATTTTCTTCATTGGTATCTTAAATTTAACTCCAAATTTTGTTAATAGTCTTTGCAATCACATTTCTTTGCATATAGCAAGTGTCAATGATCTTAGTCCAACTTCTGCACCGCTTCTTGATATCTCATCCTATTCTTGCTTTTTTCATGTCACTATATTATCCCAAATATAAGAGCAATAGCCTATAGTTGATTTTCAGTTCAGTAAGTCACCATCCCAATTTGCATATCAGTAAATTTCGATACTTCTTTTCTCACTTTAAACTTGTTTTATAAACATATTGATCAACTGATTGACAAATAGTACGATTTTTTTTCAATTATTTATTTTTTTAATAAATGTGTAATATATTACTTTTCAAACAACAAATCAAAATTATAATATATATATATATATATAAAATATAATTTTGTAAAAAAATAATAATTCAAAATTAGTAAGTTTGAATATAAAATATTATCATAGAAATGGATATATTTATGAAACATTAAATATTAATGGTTTTCTATTATGTTGGATGTTATCTTTTAAAAAATTTAAAAATATAATTTTTAATTAATAAAAAATTGATTGAAATAAAAAAAGGAAAGCTAAAAAAGATTAACCAAACTGTAAAACATAAATTTTTTTTTATCAAGTATACTAAATAAAAATATTAAAATATATAAAAAGGTATATTAAATAAAAAGTATTCTATTATCTTGGATGTTATTTTTTAAAAATTTTAAAAATAAAATTTTTAATTAACCAAAATTTGATTTAAATAAAAAAGATAAGGTTAAAAGGTTAATTAAGTTGTAAAACATAATTATTTTTATCAAATTAGGTATATTAAATAAAAATATTAAAAAAAAGAAAGAATATTTATAGAATAAAAATATTAGCATATAAAAAGAAGAAAAAAAGAATAATAAATAAAAATATTAAAATATAGAAGTAAAAAAGAAATTGAGATGGTAAAAGATATTAAATTTATATTGTGGATACTTATAGAATATTAAATTTTATTTTAAACATTACGTTTGAGCGTATTCTGAAATTAAGCGATAAGCTAAATTTTATCGCTTAAAATCATAGAAGAATTTTGTCTGCCTTTTCAAGCACTCTGAATTCATTAAGACATCTAACTTGTAGTTATCAAACAAACTTAATTAGTCAAGGTCTGAATAAATTAATTTTCAAACTTAAGTTAGTTTATCAAACAAACCCTTAGTATCAAAATTCTATCCAATACAAAATATGGAGAACATTGATTAAGGTCTGTTTGATAAAACTGAAAATTGTTTGAATTTGAAATTTGAAAGTAATAAGTTGTTGAATTCATTAATTTTATATATTTGATAATCCAACTGTTACATCTGTATCTGAAAATATGTGGTGGACAAAAATTTTTACAATATGTATAAACATATGGTATATAAATATGTATACTATGTGAAAATATGTGTAGTGTGTGTAAATAAATGCATTTTGTAATAATGTGAGTAGTATGTGTAAATATGTAGTGTGTGAAAATATGTGTAACATTTGTAAATATGTGCGGGGTAAGAATGTGTGTAGTGTTTGTAAATATATGCAGTGTGTGTAGTAGTTTTAAATATGTAGTGTGTGAAATTGTGTGTAATATATGTAAATATGTATATCAAAAGAGAAATGATAGGGGGAGTGAAATTTTGGAGTGAAATTGTGGAGTGACTGACGTGGCATGTATAAAAAGACAAATTAATACCTTATCTAGTAGGGTTCACTCATCATTTGGTTAGGGTATTAGTTTGTCTTTTTACACATGCCACGTCAGTCACTCCACAATTTCACTCCAGAATTTCACTCCCCCTATCATTGCTCATATCAAAATATGTGTAGTGTGTGCAATTATGTGTGAAAAGAAAAAAATTAAACTGTGTTAATTATGTCATATTAAAAATAGGGTTATCTTCAATTTACTCCCATGAAAGATGATCTTTAATTACTTTGCCCCTATTAAAGATTTTTATTAGCACTTTGCACCGATGAGGATATTCTATTACTATATTTAAATGAAAAGTTTAAATTTTGCCTTAAAAAGTTTTTTTTATTTCTTTTTATATTTTAGACTATTTTACCCTTAAATTTAATTCTCAAAATCTTGTCCTACTTTATCATCATTTTATTTTCTTTTTGCTTCATATATACTTTAAAAAAATTAAATTTCTTATTATTATTTTAAATAATAGAATAATATATATAATCTTACTAAAAAAATTAGATTTCGGATACGGTTTACTATTTTTAATCTACTTAATCATTAAAAACCTCATATGAATTATTTAATTTTTTGGAATGTAATAAACTAATACATACTTTGTCCAATTTTTTTAATTCTTTAATAAAAAAATTAATGAGACATTTTATTTTACCACTATGATATCTATGAATTTTTAATTTAGAGTGAATGAATTTTTTATTAAATTTATTAAGTATAAAAGATATCTCTATTAGAAAAATATATATTTATAATAAATATACACCTTACAACTAATAAGTAAATAATTATTTTATTTATTTATTTTTTCATTATATAATTTTATTATTTTGATTAGATTAATTTAATATATATAATAATCTAATAAAAAAATTTAAGCTATTAAATCAATGCTTTAAATTGTCAATAATACAAATAAGATAAACAATCATATTAAAAAGACACAACAAACTAAAATGAGTAAAAACGATCATAAATTATAAGAAACTTGACATATTTATTTATATAAAAGAAGATGAAATAAAAGGAAAAGAAAAAAAGATGAAAAAAAATAAACAAGTATCTTAATTTGTTAAAAAAAATGATCAAATATTTTATGCCTCAAACTAATAATATTTAAGCATTAATACAAAATTATGTAGTAGATAAATTGAAATTAATATTTAAATATAAGAGGGACAAATATAATTTAATTTATTTCTTATTGATGGATAAAATTGTCATTTAAAATTAATAATTAATGATGTTATCAATTAGCATCTTTAATTGATAGTCAACGGTGCAAAGTGTTAATAAAAATCTTTTATGGGGCAAAGTGATTAAAGTCTATCTTTCATGGGGGTAAATTGAAAATAACCCTTAAAAATATTTTAAAACTTTATACTTGACTATGCTCTCAAATTAAGCAAATTAAGCCATATTTTATTACTTAAAATTCTATCACAATTTTGTATATGTTTTCAAATCCTCTTAATCTATTAAAATGTGTAATTCGTCATTATCAAATAAGCTTAATTGATTCAAATATTAATTAAAAAAATTTCAAATTTAAGATGAGTTATCAAACATGCCTTTCGTATCATGATTCTATCTAATACAAAATATGCAGAATGTGGTTGAGTAAAAGAAGTCTTACTCGAAAGAGAAGTAATTAACATTTAAAGATTTTCACTAAATTACTTATTGCAACCGTCAAAAGAAATAAATATTTTAATTTTAATAAATTCTTTTAAATTTGAATAAATAATAATATTTGAAATGCTCATTTATCCGATAACCCCCACAGGTTTTTTTTTTAAAAAAAATCAATAAGAATAAAAATTGTGTGCAAACGTACTTTAAATAGAGTCTTTTGAATTATGAAGCAAATTTAGATTGATAAAATATATATATATATATATATATATATTAATTACTCGTAATATATAAATTTTTTATGAAACAACAATTTTTGTTGTATGGCAAGGATTTTACCAAACACATTGCGGACCCATTATTTTACTTTTCAAAGCATTTTTACCCAAAATAGATCGTGTATATACCCTGATTATTCATGAAAGGTTTAAAGATTGGGTAAATTACAAAATACCTCCTTGTGGTTTGACGATATTTTAAGTTACCTCCCTGACATATTAAAATCTATAATTCGCCTCCTTGTACTTTGGGTTTTTTTAAAAACTGAACGGACATCCACTCACTTAACGGGTACTGACAGAAAGACATATTTACCCCCATATAAAAGACACATAACGGGTACTGACAGAAAGACACACACTAGTCATGGACCCAGATCTCAAACACAAAATCAAATCCGACATAGAACACTACTATCACAAATTAGGCTGCGTTTGGAAGCGGAGCTACCTCTTCTACGGGCCCTCAGGCACTGGAAAGTCCAACTTCATTGCCGCAATGGCTAATTATCTCTCCTTCGACGTCTACGACGTGGATTTATCTCGAGTCTCCAATGCCGCCGATCTAAAGATGCTTCTTTTACAAACCACTTCCAAATCAATCGTCATCATCGAAGATCTCGACCTCTTTGTGGCCGCCTCATATTCGAGTTTGTCGCAGTCGGGTCTACTCAATTTCATGGACGGAATTCTGAATTCGTGTTGCGGGGACGAGAAAGTTATGGTCTTTACGGTGAATAATGATAGCAGTAAGGATGACGTTGATTTACCAATGGTGAGGCCAAGAAGAATTGACGTTCGCATTCATTTCCCATGTGCGATTTCAGCTCTTTTAAGAGCTGAGCAATTAACTATTTAGGTGTGAAGGAGCATAAGAATTTTTTGTACAAGAATTCTTATTTTTGACTTTTGTGCCGAGTTTGATTGGTACAAGAATTTTTATTTAGAAAAAAAAATTATATTAGGTTGATCATACAATGCTTTTAAAAATTCTTAGGTGCAAGTCCCATTTGATCGTGTAAACGTGAGCCGAAAGAATGATGAAGTTGTGGCCTGTGGGTGTGATTGTGATTTGTGAAATCAAACTCATCCATCCATCCCAATTTGCAAATCCTATTTTAAGTTACAGGGGAATAATTGTCTTTTTAGATATTATTTTTGTTTTAAAAAAAATCATATTACTTCATACGCGTTTCGTATGCGCGTGTTTGTCAGTATCCGTTAAGTGAGTGGATATTCCTTCACTTTTTAATAAAACCCAAAGTACAAGGAAGCGAATTGTAGGTTTTAATATGTGAGGGAGGTAACTTAAAATATCGTCTAACCACATGAAGTTATTTTGTAATTTACCCTTAAAGATTTGGCCAAAATCTTATAAGAGCGGAATCGTTCCACTCTCATATAGTAGAATTCATATACTTCTTTCAAATATAATATCCAAAAGGAATATAAATTCACTTGAATTTGAAATATCTACTAATATAAAGAGAAAATCTAAAATTAAATTGAAAAATATTTTTCATTTTTCAATAATGAATTATACTGTTCACTATGTCCAAGACTTATGAATTATATAGTTTAATAGTTGTATTCCAGAAGACTCATCACCTATAACTTTGTGTTTTATATAATGTTTTGATGTGGCATGTTTATTTATATAAACATTTATACCATTAACAACTACATTCATTATAGTTTATTTTAATATAAAAATTACTTTTGTAATTTCACTTTATATTTTTTATGATTTCTTACTTTTGTAGTCCAAAAGAAAACTAAGAAATCACTCAAAATAGTTTTACAATATAAAACAAAAATTATAAAAATAAGTTTTGTATTCAAATAAACTAGAAAGAAATATGAATTTATTGATATAATTGTTGATGCAAAATATTAATATGTAAAACAAGGAGTGATATTCCGTCGATAAAATTGAAGATAATGCATGTGTCATGTATGATGTACCTAAGATATTTCATATCAGGGCTCCGTTGCTCTCATGAATTCAACCACTAATGTCAATTTTACTTAAATGGAATTTCACATCACGGCTCCACTGCTTTGATGAATTCAACCACTAAGATCAGTTTTACTTAAATCAAATTTCACATCACGGCTCCACTGCTTTGACGAATTCAACCACTATATGAGGTTTTACTTAATGAAATTTAACATCTCGGCTCCACTGCTTTGATGAATTGAACCACAAAGCAGCCAGCAGCACCCCACTCTTCTGTATGAAATAGACAAGGATATTGATACATATCGAAACCAATGTTGAACAGCTCACTACATTTAAGATGTGTCGGATCCGGAGCAGCCTAAACCGTGAAAACGAGGTTGTGTGAGAGCAATGCAAGCATTGGCGGAGCTTGAATTGAATTGTTGGAAGAGCCAATTAATAATTAAGTATATAATTAAATGTTGGAGCATACTTCTATAAAACGGGCTCATTGCATATTAATTCAAAAATTAATGTAGGATCAAGTATCAATTTTCAATCAAAAAATTAACATATTAAGTTTAAAAGATTAGCGTAACAAATTTTCACTTTAGCTTCTAAAATTATCAAATTTTCACTTTAACGTGTCAATTTTTAATCCAAACGAATCAATTCAATACAAAAAATTAGCGTATCAAATATAGTATTATCATATTAACGTATCAAATATAATTTTAACGTATCAAGTATAGAAAATTAGCGTATCACATTGCATATATGAATCGAGATGGGAGCCTCTGTCCAAGATTATCCTATCTTATCATGTCCAAAATTAAAACTACGCTGTAGATTTCACTTATTTTTTGTTAGGGTCTAATAATTGTAAAGTGATTTTAGTGATATTTATGCTTTTAATCTATAATTTAGTTAAACTACATCGTTTTGAACACTGGACAAAATATGACAGAATAATATTAGATAGAGAATTCAATCTCTATCTCTATTTGAACCTGTTCACAAGAGTTTTTTATTACATGTTTAATCAAACAAGTCTAACCATTCATATAAGATAAAAACACAACAAATAATATTATATTCAACTAACTAAAAGAGTTTAACAAAAAAAAAAAAAGAAGCTATTTCCTACTATTCTTAAAAAAAGTAAGATATAAATAGTAATAATCAAGAATTAATGAAACAAGAATCAATAGACATATCAATGATAACATTAAAGTTTGAAAAAATCAAGTAAAAAAGATAAATAATGAAACAAATTAAAGTTTTTAAAGAATTCTTTAATGTTTCTATCAAATAGTTACCTCAATATGTTTGGTGACAGATGTTCACATTTGGACTTTCGCACTTTGTTGGATGCTTCTAAAATAAAGTTTAGAAAATACCAAAATTTATGAATAAGAAAGAAAAGGCAAGCAAAATTTGTGAAAAGAGAAAAAGTAAGAGGGAAAAAATGATCACAGAAGCTGGGGATAGAGATGGGGAGAAGATGAGTTGTATTCTGAATAGAGGATGAAAGTCAACCAATTATTATTTTAGGCATTTTTATTCTTGCTTTGTGACGATATTTTTTAAATGAAAGACAGCCAATTATTATTATCAATAATTACTAAGGCAAAACTAATATTAATATATACTAATGCATTTTAATTGGAGGATGCAAATACCTATAGTTATACATCGGGACAGAAAAACTTATATAAATTTATTACATTAATGATATTAATCAATCATTAATAATGACACAGCATCAATCATTCTATCAATCAACATCAATTTTTATTCAATGCACCATTATCATCATTCTTATTAGGATCGATGATCCTTACTAATCCTAACTAAACTCGCAACTGAATACAAGTGTTGTACTACTGGCCAAAGAAGCCCAAATGATGCACCATAGATGGTGAAAGTCCAGTAAACTCATAGGTTTTTGCCTATGCGTCTCTCTGAAACTACCGTCATAGTAATATCTTGATTTATTAATTATTTAATCAATACTCCGAGCACACAAATTCTCCATAGGAAATACAAGAGACCTGTATTGCTTTAATTCCTTCAATAACTCTATAGGTAGATATTCGAATTTCATGAAAGTTTTGGAGTTCGTTCTTAATTTAGAGCAAGATGTCTAAAATTGAGTGCTTAACTCATTATTTCCCTTCTCTGAATGCAGAGTTATTTCTTTGTAAAAAGAAAAAAAAACTATAGAAATTTCACCTATTCATTGACTACCTCAATTTTTTTTTTGTTTCAAAAAGTCGATTCTCTTGTTATACTCCATCAAAATTCAATTTGCTAATTTTACATGATTTTGGATTATAAATTAAAGTTTTAGATTAAGCCCCTAAATTTTAAAAATTCAAATTTAATGATTTTAAATTCAGACTGATAGGTGTTAAATTGTACTAGAACTCTCCTTATAGAAATCCTATCTAAACCCGAGTTTTTTGGGATAAGACATCTGATGAATTGATGAGTTCCAATTCTACTGGAACTCTATTAGGTACGACTCTATAAAAGTAACCTTATTATCACATGGTAGAGGGTTACTTTCTCTACAACTTTAGTTATGTATTAAGTTTATTGCTCAGGGTTCCAAACTCACTTAAGCATTGGAGCATACTCCCCGGTACAGCCCGGGGGTATTTTTTGACGTCTGTGTTGCAGGTCTGCTAGGGTTCTAGCGATAATACAAGGAGCACATGATCTTAGGGAGATTTCACAGCACTTGGTGATATCCAACATCATTAAATTGTCGCCGTCTGCGAGATTCGATTACAAGCTTTTCAATGAAGTTTACTCGTTTACAGTGGAACACTAAGGAAGTTCCTAATAATCAAGCTACTACCAGTCGCCTTCCAGCAACAACTGGTAATGAGGGCAATATAGATGCAGATCCACAAAATCCGCAAAATCCGCGACGTGAACAAGATCCCCCATTGCGTATTGACATAGGTAAAAATCCTCCCCGACGTGAGCAAGATTCCCCAATGCGTGCTGGTGGCAGTAATAATCCTCCCGTTGATATTCATTCTCCAGAGATGGTTAAATTCCTTACTGAGAATTTTGAACATATCAAGGCGATTGTTGGTTAGAGACCTGACAAAGAGATGGAACGAGCTTCGGATATGTATGACCGAATGCAGCTCTCTCTACCTTATGACAAGGAATCTCAGGGTGAAAATGACCCTGACCGAAGATGTTCTCTGAACCGATCTCCAGTCTGAAGTAACAGAAACAATAACTATGGACATCGACATTTACATCCTTCCCCAGAACGGCATCAACATCATTGCAATCATGATCATCACGATTATTAGGATACCCGGATTACGAATCGTATTCGTGATGAAGTCCAAAATATTCTGGGGATGAGAGCTGGGGGAGCTTATAGAATGGTGACACTCTTTGTGGAGGCTATTAGCCGATTTCCTAAACCACATAGGTTCAAGATTCCCTCAATGGAGATGTACTCCAGAGATACAGATCCCAAGGATCATCTGGCACGTTTCACCTCGCTCATGAAATTCGAGCAAGAACTGGAGACGACTATGTGTCAGGTCTTCGAAACAACCCTGGTTAGAAAAGTGCGTGATTGGTTTGAAGGCCACAAGCCAAATTCAATTTCTTCCTATGAGTAGCTCTCTCAGCTCTTCTACAAGAGATTCTTGCAAAGGAAGAAATTTGACAAGTCCTCCGCGGAGCTCTTAAATATTCGACAAGGTGAAAATGAATCAGTTCGGGAATATGTCGATTGGTTTTATGACGAAAGTGTGTAAGTCAAGACCCAATCTGAAGATGTGGTGGTTGGTGCCTTCATTAATGGGTTACAACCTGGAAGGCTTTATAGAAAGTTAGTCACCGATCCACCTAAGGATATGCATGAGTTCATGGACCGAACTGACAAGTTCGCTAAAGGCGAAGATTCAGATAGAACAAAGCGAGATATGAGTCGAGGTTCTGAAAAAAAGAAGGATAACTATAATAGCATATCCGGAGCTGGAGGTAAATGAACTCCAGTATTTGATAGGCTATCCTTTGATAAACCTCAATCTTAAAAATCAAATGATTACAAGGGTTCCTCCATTCCTCGTACCCAAACTGAGATGCTCGCCATTATCAAAAGGAAAGGGTTGATCAGGTCATATTCGAAGATGACTACTCCTGAAGGTAAAAGAAACAAGAATCTTTTTTGTAAGTTCCATGATCAGACGGGACATGATACTGAGGATTGCCGAGATCTCAAAAAAGAAATCGAAGAACTCATAACAAGTGGTCACCTCCGAGAATTTGTGCAACAGGCGTATCAGAAGGGACGCCGAAGAGGCCGATCTCAGGTTAGAGGAAGACCTGAGAATGAAAAAAAGCCCAAGCAGGAAGTATATGCTAAACCTAAAGATGAAGATAAGAATGTGACTGGAGTAATTCATACCATTGTGGGAGGTCCGATTGGTGAATCCAAATCGGCGAGTAAATCATCGTCACGACGAATCCTCGAGCAGGAGCCAGTTCATAAACATTTCAAGCACTCCGAAATTATTACTTTCTCGGAGGACGATGTTGTTCCAAGTAAGTTTCCTCATTGTGATTCTTTATTAATAAAAGAAATTGTAGCCAATAAGGAGGTCCATAGAGTATACATGGATGACGGCAATTCTTCAAATGTTATTTATCGAAATGCATTCGAAAAGTTGGGAATTCCGCGAGAACAGCTACAGAAATGTCTTGGTCCACTGATTGGATTTTCGGGAGAAGCGACGCAACCCATTGGTACGATTACGTTACCAGTGACCTTGGGAAAAGTTCCAAAAGATAGGTTGATATACACCAATTTTGCGGTTCTTGATATTACTTCCCCGTATAACATTATTCTCGGAAGACCAACAATGGTTCAACTCAAGGCCATCTGGTCGCCTTATCACCTGGTAATGAAGTTCCCCACCTCTGGGGAGATCGCAACTATCCGAGGTGATCAAAATATGGCAAGAGAATGTCATATGATTGCTTTGAGGGACGCAAATAAAATGACCAAGGCATCGAAGATAAATTGTATTGCTGGAGAGCTGCCGCCTACAGTGGATGAATCCCAAGTTGACATAGAGTTGATGAACTCCGGAGATCATGGAATAATGACGGATGACCTGGAAGAAGTAATCATTGACTCAGCATTCCCAGATCGGACTGTGAAGATAGGTGCGGCTTTGCCTCAAGAAGTGAAGAAATCCCTCATCACTTTACTCCAGCAGTACAAGGATGTTTTTGGAGCACCTGAACTTACCAATGTTTGGGTGTTATTTGTGGATGGAGCTTCTAGCGAAGAAGGATTTGGGGCAGGTCTTATTTTGAAGAATCCCGAAGGCCAGGAATTCACTCATGCTCTTCGTTTTAATTTTCAAGCAACTAAAAATGAACCCGAGTATGAGGCCCTCATAACAGGCATGAGGTTGGCAAAGGAGATGGGAGTTCGAGAGTTACAGGTGTACAACGATTCTGAACTCATTGTAAACTAGGCAATTAGGGGATATGAAACTCGAAACCTAATGATGCAAAGATATCGTGAAGAGGCGGAAGAAATGGCTAAGAGATTTTATCTCTTTACAATTGATAGAATTCCGCGAGCTCAGAATAAACGAGCTGATGCTCTCAGCAAGTTAGCGTCATCAGCTTATGCACACCTGACTAAGAAAGTATTAGTAGAAGTGTTGAGAGCTCAGAGTATCGATGAACTGATAGTTCAGTTCATTGAAGAAGTAGAAAATTGGATGACCCCGATCATAAAGTACCTCAACTCGGGAGAAACCCCAAGAAACAAAGTAGCAGCTCGAAAATTGAGAATCCAAGCTGTTAGATATGAAATAAAGAATGGAGTTCTGTATAAAAAAGGATATCTAACGTCGTGGCCGAGCTGTTCGTGTCCAAATCAAGTAGAGTATGTGCTACGAGAAATCCATGAAGGGTCTTGCGGCAGTCATGAAAGAGCTCAGACGATAGCTAAGAAAGCTATCCGAGCAGGATATTATTGGCCCACTGTTTATCCATATGCACATAACTTAGTACAGAAATGTATTAAGTGTCAGCAACACGCAAAGATTCATCACATACCTCAGGTTGAAATGGTAACTATACAAAGTCCTTGGCCGTTTATGCAACGGGGGAAAGACATTGCAGGTCCCTTCTCAGAAGCTCAGGGGCGAGTAAAATACTTGGTAGTAGCAGTCGATTATTTCATGAAGTGGATCGAAGCGGAGCCGTTAGCAACAATACCGGAAAGAATATATTGAAGTTCTTCTGGAAAAATGTTGTTTGTCGGTATGGGGTACCAAAGATCATAGTGTCTGATAATGGAACACAGTTCGCAAGTGATCCATTCAAGAGTTGGTGTCAAGAACTCAGGATTCATCAGCACTTCATCTCCGTAGCTCATCCTCAAGCTAATGGTCAAACCGAGGTGACTAACCGAATCATCATCCAAGGAATTAAAACTCGGTTAGAAAACACCAAGGGAGAATGGGTGGTACACCTTCCGAATGTGTTGTGGTCATACCGAACCACCTCGAGAACGGCTACACAAGAAACTCGTTTCAGCCTGGTATACGGTTCTGAAGCGGTCATCCCAGCCGAGATAGGCCTCCCGAGTACTAGAGTGTTTAATCATGAGAAAAACACGAATAATGAAGCTTTGCTCCTCAATTTAGATCTGATGGAAGAGAAGAGAGAGACCGCGTTTATTCGAGAAGTGAAGTACAAGTCAGATATGACAAGATAGTACAATAAACGGATTAAAAGCACTTATATCCGACCTGGAGATCTAGTAATGAGGAAAAATGAAATAAGCAAGGCAGAGGGAACTAGGAAGTTAGACCCAAATTGGGAGGGGCCATATCAAGTTGTCGAAGCTGGAAGTGTTGGGAACTATAAGTTGTAAACCCTAGATGGGAAGATGATTCCGCGAATATGGAACATTTCTCATTTGTGGAAGTTTTATATATAGTCGTTTGTTAGATATTATGGTAGTAATAAAGAGCTGTGTAGTTTGGTTGAAACCGATTTTTAGTAAATAATCCGTACAGTTTGGATTTTGTTTTACAAGTTATTTTTCAGGATGTCAAAAGAATTACTTATTGATGTTCTTTGTTATCTCATTAAATTTGGCTTATTCTTATTTTTGCAGAACCGCCAAATACTTTAATTCTGAAAAGAAAACAAAAAGCATGCTATTCCAATCTCAAAATGTTTTTGAGAATCATAGAACGGAGATGAACACATTCATCTCTGAATCACAATCCCAGATGTTCTCGGGAGAGATAAATTAAAAAAATGAGCAATATATAGCACATTTATAAGATTAATTATTAAATAAAGGGTCGCGACCTCGAAAAAACCAGTTTAAAGAACTCAGGTTCTGCAAAAACGGTACAACTCAAAGACTGAACGCAATACAGCTACATGGTCAATAATTTCGTCTGAACTATAAACAGATGATAAAAAGTTCCAAAACTTTAAGGGACAGGAGCTCGGAATGATTCATACTCAATCAACAAAATGCTCCCGACCTCCAAAGTTCAGAACTAAGGAAAGAATAAATATAATATATTACAGGAAATCAAGAAAACCATTTTAAAGAACTCAAGTTCTAAAAACATGGTAATAATGCAAACAATATGGTCTAAAAACAAAGGAAACGGAGTTCGGGCGTGTCAATTGACAATAGTTTTATCCAATCTATGGAGATCATGTTTTCAATATTCGTGTTGTAAATGAAATACTAAGCCTTATAAGTGAGAACGCAAGACTCTGATCTTGGAAAAACCAGTTTAAAGAACTTAAATTAAAAAAAATGGTGCAGATTAAAAACCAAATTACGAAGTTCGGTACTAATGACGAACAGAATATTGAAGATCAAGATGAAAAATATTCAAATTGGATAAAGCCAATAAAAAATATATTGACAAATATTCTGATCTGAAAAATGCTTAGAATATATTCATATATTCAGAGGTATAATTGTCAATCACAAGTAACAAAAGTACTCAAAAAGTATTCCGAGCTGGGCTACACTTGTCAAAAGTCCTAAAACTATTACAATCTTCATCAATCAAAGCTGGGGAGCAGAGTCTTCAGCTCCGAAAGGCTTGTTGACAGGATCGGCATCCACTTCTTCTTCAGAAATCTAGTCGATCTCCAGAGAAGAAGGGACAAACGACTCAATAGGAATCACGATCTTCCCATCTTTCAGCTTGTTGAGCTTCTGGTCCATATCAGCGTCGCATCCCTCGTCATAGACGAATTCCTTATTTATCTCCAGGTTGGGATATTTAGAGTGTAGGTGCTCCAAGGCGAGGTGGTGGCCGTAGTCTTTCGCAGGAGTCATTATTTCTCCAAGGAATTTACCAAATTCCTTTGAGCAAACCATCTTGTGGACGAGCTCAGAAGCACCTTCACCTTTGAAGTATGCTTTCTTAGCTTGCTCCGCAGAAAGCTGTTGTCTCATCTGGACCTTTTCTTCTTTCAGCTTCGCAATTTTCTCTTCAGCTTTCTTCAAGGCGTCCTAACTCTTCCCGAGCTTGGTTTTTAGACCTTGCTCTTGATACCCGAGCTCCTGATTGAATGACTCCAACTTATCTAGTTTTGACTCCAAAGATTTTAGGTTGGAGTGAAGTTTGCTGATCACTGCTTCATCATCCTCTGAACGGGCCACCATTTCCCCGACCAAAGTTATAGTCTGAAATAATACATAACATTGTAACAAACATATATATAAAAAATATAAAAAAAACGAAACAGAGAATTGAGAAGAATGTGCTCTGAGTTCGGGACACGAAAATGAGGAAAACCTGGGACACTCCTAAAGCAACACATTTTCTTAGCTCCCGTTTCTCGAAGCTCTTAATAACTTCTTTGTCCTGAGGCGAAACTGCTTCCTTCACAAATTCAAGAGCAGTGTCGGTGGATAGTCGGTCGTTACCGGTTAACCCCCAGTTCGGGAGTAGCATGCACTCGGGAACTTCGACAACACTGTCCCCGAAGTCGTGCCTTGGAACAAGCAATTCTCCAAACAGTGATGGACTTGGCAGCTTGGAGATTGTTCTCATTTTCTTGTTAGCTTGAATCAAGGCATCCTCAACTCGTTTCTTCTTCTTGTGAGATTCGGACACTGAGGTAGTGGGTTGACCACTGGAAACCTCCGTTGTAACCTTAGTGCTGATTGGCTTATCTACCCTACCGAAGGTAGTACCTGAGCTCGCTGTACGATCTCGGTAGTTATAGTTCCCTCGGGTATGCGAAGGAAGGAGCAGAAGGAGACTCCAAACCTAATATAGCTATAGCTGGTTTGGTTTTCGGAGCTTGATTTTTCTTCGTTGTTTTCACCCCTCCAAGCATATCCTTGAGCTGCATAACTGCGGAGAAGATAGAGGAATCATTACCAACTTAATACACAAATATTATAAACAACATAAATATTCTTAAAAGAGACATATACACTTATGACCGAGTTCGTCCACCTCGTCCTGGTGATCAGGTCCCCGCTCTGCGGGGCTCAATTTTAAAGACACTAACACCCATTCTGGGATGTTAGTGAGGCATAATTTGCCATTTTTGTTTACGAAAGTTTCTAACTTGGTTACGGATTTCCTAATAGAAGCTATACTCTTTGGTGATCGATCTGAAACTAAATTATCAGGACGCCAGAAGGTTTCCTTACCAACTGACCGAGCTCTGACAAAAAGGAACTTATCCTTCCTGTCGTGGATTGAGCTCGAATTTCCTTCAAATAGCTATACCCTACATTTACGACGGGTAAAGTAAAACCATCCGGCATCCCGACCTGAGGTTTTAAGGCTATATATATATCTAAATAAGGAAACGGTACAAGGTATGTCTAAGTGTTAGCAGATCATCTCAAGCCCTCTCAGAGTTCGGTTAGTATTGGGAGTGAATTGAGTGATAGAAATAGCAAACTCACTCAAAATGGTTTTTAAGAAATCAGAAAGAGGAAAAATCTTAATCCTCCTACGAAGTGCTCAGCAAAAACACTAACAAAACCTTCTGGAGGTCGGCTAGCAACCTCACCAGTCAGCGGAGTTCGGGCTCCTATGTCGGCTGGAATGGAAATTCGTCGTGTTAGGTTTTCTACTTCATTATAAGAAAGAGTGGAATCTAATGTATCTAGTTTGGATATGGGATCTCTGGCAACGTTTGAAGTGTTTCCTAGTTTGGCATTCTCATTTGTAGCCTGAGCTACAGAAAGGTTTGTATTAGAGGGGAGGTCGTTTGTTCCATGACTTGGTGTAGCAATGTTATCATCTGCAGTTCTGTTTTCTACAATTCTAGATTCTCCTAAAGTACTAGAGGCTGAGTTCGGTGAATTAGGACTACCTAATTCTCCTGACCTAGATGCTGAATTAATAGCTGATGAAGAATTAGAATGCTCGGAAATAGACATATCTATTTGTTGTAAGGGATAAACTGAGTTCGGAATTATACTTCTATACGGAGGAGTGTTTAGTCCGAGCTAGGAGATCTGATTGCTTAGAAAAGTCCAATTACAGAATATGAATTCTGCATGTTGAAGAATGGGGCTATTTATAGATACCTCGTGGGCTAATAGGTTGAAGGATCTAAGCCGTTTCTCTTGTCTCGGGATTCGTGCAAGTATAGCTGGTGACAATTCAGGTTGTATTTGTATGAGGTACGGAGTTCGGCATGTGATTTGTTGATTCCATTGATTGCACAAAGTCCAACCGAACTGGGGCATACTTGTATCTTGATGGGATATTTTTTATGGGATAAGTTCACAAGGATATTTACATTGTCATAAATTGTCAACAAATTCCGGACGTCGGATGGAACATGCCATTACAAGACCGAGTTTGGATTTGTTCCGGATTGGTTCAATGGCATAAATATGAGATCGCAATCCGGAAGATCTTCAAAGTTCGGTATCTTTGGTATAATTATACTTGTGGATGACATATATCAACCAAGTCTACCTACGGAGTTCGTCAATCCTACCCTACGGAGTTCACCGTCTCCGTACTATTTGATGGTATAGCTCTTAATGTACTTGGGGCTTGTTAAGCAAAGGATATGCGTGGAGATCAGACAACATAAGGTGAAAACGTAGGATAGAAATTATTCTGATCAGATCGGGTAAGATAAGGAGAATCTCAATCGATCTGAGGGGCTATTGATAAGGGTTGAATTGTACTAGGACTCTCCTTGTAGAAATTCTATCTGAACCCGAGTTCTTTGTGATAAAGACTTCTGATGAATTGAGTAGTTCCAATCCTACTGGAACTCTATTAGGTACGACTCTATAAAAGTAACCTTATTATCACATGGTAAGGGGTTACTTTTTCTACAACTTTAGTTATGTATTAAGCTTATTGCTCAGGGTCCCAAACTGACTTAAGCATCGGAGCATACTCCCTGGTACAGCCAGGGGTATTTTCTTACGTCTGTGTTGTAGGTCTGCTAGGGTTTCGGTAATAATATAAGGAGCACGTGACCTCAGGGAGACCTCACAGCAGTTGGTGATATCCGACATCATTACAGACCTTTGTGTTTTCCAAATATCTAAGAATCCAATTTTTATTTCAGCTTAATAGGACTACACATGTATTTTAAACTAGTTTCCTTCCTGCCTGCAGTTCAAAGGGAGTTTTTGAAACTGCCTTACTAGGAACCTATTCAATTAATAAGTGGCAATGTTTAATGTTTCCATCCACAATGATAAGGGTGAAGATGCATGAATGATATACCCCTAACCATATTCATTAGGGTATAATGTTTTTCTACTACACCATTCTATTTTGGTGTACCTTGTATTGTCTATTAAGCACATATGTCACGTTTTTCAAGAAATTTAGCAAATAGACCAGGACATTGTCCATTTTCAGTATATCTCCTATAATATTCACAACCTCTATTGATCAAATCTTATAATTTTCACTTTTCTATTTAGTTGTCTTTCAACCTCATTAACAAATACCTTTAAGGCATGCATCCACTGATTGAGATTTTCCATGCAACAAATAAATATATCCATAACGTGAAAAAACATCAATAAAGGTAATAACATACTTTTCTCTACAAAAAGATGGAATATCATAAGGTCTAGATACACTAGTATGTACAATTTCAAGAAGCTATGCGCTTCTTGTAGTTTTTTTCTTACTTGTGTGTTTTGTTAATTTTTCCTTAATACAATCTACACAAATATCAAGATCAATAAAATTCAAATTTAGTAGGATTTCATTATTTATTAATCTTTCTATTCTATATTTGGATATATGACACAGCAGTTTATGTCAAAAGTAAGCTGAATTGTCGTTTAGTGTCAACATTATGATACAACCAAAATCAATCATAATGATTCTCATTAGGGTTTATGGTTTGGATCGTAAGGAATCCCTGCATCATATTGGATGCATTAGTAGTGCAACTAGAATTAATCCACCAAGTGTTATAAGGAACTTCAACATCTAAGTTTGATTAGAAGCATACTAAAGCACTAGGCTTACTTTTCTTTTCAAATTAAACTTTACACTTTAGGCAATCTTTAGCAAAGTGTCTACATTTATTGCAAAAGTGACACTTCTAATTCTAGATATCCTTCATGTGATTGCACTTTTAACTTTAATGCTTCTTTCTTACCCAAGTTTCTTATCAATTCCTTTATGACCCATAAAATTAATTGAGTGAATTCTTTATTTGTTAAGATTTGTCTCCTCTTGAATGAGCATTACCTAAAGTTTTTTGCACTCCGCTCGTCCTTATTGGTGTTATAATTTATTTGAAAGGGCCACATTCAGGAGGCAAGGAATTAATGATAAATTGTATAAGGAAATTTTCATTCTCTTCCATTCCCATGGATCTCAATTTTGATATTATATAAATTATTTCAGTCACATAATGATGCATGGTATTTGAACTATCAAATTTACTGATAGTCAATGTACCCATTTATGCCCCAGTATAGGATTTATCAACTGTTTCAGATTGAAAATGCTCTTTCAGGAAATTCATATATTCCTTAGTACTTTCATTTTCTTTGAATTGTGAACTTGATGTTATTTGCAAAAATGTCATTAGCATAAACATTAGGTTTAATCTATTTGATCGTTCCAAAAATTTATACGAATATCTCTCCTTAGTGTTGCTTTCATAAGTAATAACAATTGACTTTTCATTTATTAGTGTTAAGTTAAGATTTAGAACAACTAAGTGAAACTGAATCTATTCAGACCAATATGGATAATTAAGGTCATTGAACATAACAACGGATGAAGTTTGCGAATAAAGAGCAACATACAGGAATACTACAAGTTTACATAAATGCTCATACATTAATGTTTTGAAATTAACTCATTATACAGATTTAGATAAAATTCATGCAACTTTTAAGCGTGTATTCAAGTTTACCTTTGGGCAATTTTAAAATACACACAATACATAAATTGAAGCTTAACTTCAATTTTACATAATTGGTAATTTAAAGTTACATTGATGAAACATGTCCGCTATCTTTGGATATACGAAACACATTTAATTAAAGATATTAATTACTTACAATCATATCATAAATTATAAAATTAACTAATTAGCCTTTGGGCAATTCTTAATATTTTATAATTTATGAAATTTAATATACTCTAATTAATATATATATATATATATATATATTCTTTATGGCATTTAAATATAAGCATCTTATAATTATGAGTAATTGAAATTATAAAAATTTGATAATCATAAACTTTAAAGTTTGGCAACTTTTGTGACTAACAAAATAATCAAAATAATTATTAAATTATTTAAATATATCAACTTTAGCTTTTATTCAATTTTATTTATTTGAATAAAATATGTATAATTTTAATAATAACATATTATTATTATGTATATAAAATAATATCTTACAAGTTTTAATTATATATACTCATATACACAGACAAAAACAATATTTTAAATGTTGTAGTTATAATGTAAGTTTAATAATTTATTATTATTTTAATACATAGACATAAATAATAATAGTTTGCAATTAAATATGTAAAAATCAAATTATCATAATACGAAATATTAAATCATCTTTATGCGTCAAAATCAAGTCATCATTATAAAATCATCCTCATTAAATCATCATTATTCTGGAATTAAACAACATAAAGAAAAATCATGCAAGCATGATGATAAAGGTGAAATTGTACTAGGACTCTACTTGCGTAATTTCTAACTTAACATGAGGTCTTCGAGGTAAAATTATCAAGGAGTTAAGAGTTCCTATCCTATTGGGACACTATCAAGATTCTTCCTATAGAAATCCCATCTTAACCCGAGTTCTTCGGGACAACGTTTTTAATGAGCTAAGAGTTCCAATCCTACTGGAACTCTACCAGGTACGACTCTATAAAAGTAGCCTCATTATCACCTGGTAGGGGGTTACTTTCTTTACAACTTTTACTACACATTACGCTTATTGCTCAGGCACTTAAACTGACTTAAGCATCGAAGCATACTCCCCGGTACAGCTCAGGGGTATTTTCTGACTTGTGTGTTGCAGGTCTTCTAGGTTTCTGGTGACAATACAAGGAGTACGTGATCTCAGAAAGAACTATCCAGCCATAGACTTCTGGACCATTAAGGAATAACAGTTTCCAAAGAGGTCCCTGCCAGCGAGTTTTTCAATGGTCATTTGTTTAATTTTGATGATAGAAACATTTCAACCTCCGATGACTATTAAACATTCATATATCTAATTCTATCAATTTGTATGCACTTCTATTTGTCATATGTGTGTTAAATATTTAGTTAACTTTAATTTCAAGTAAGAAAAAAATGGACGATTTTAAATCATACTATAACAGGAGGGACACAAATAATTTTTTTAAAAAATTAAGGACAAAAGTAAAATGTACCTCCAAATTGAGGTACAATTGAAGTAATATACCCGATCGATTATGCTTGATTGACTTACAGCAGTGCTTAACAATTTGGATTAGTTGGAGATGCACAAAATTGGAGACCCCTTGGAATCTTATACAAAAAACTACTGATTAAGTCGGAATTTTTTTCTTTAATCAATATAAAATTAATTTAAGTCAAAGTTCCTTGACTGTGCAGTTAAGTTCCTGCAAAAGAAATTAGCAGTTCACGCAAAAGAAACATTTATGAAATGATAGCAAAATGGAAGAGTTTATGGAGAAATTTCGTTTTGTTGAAAGTCAGTGCTTTGCATCGCGACACATAATCTTCCATGTTATGGCGTTTGCTCTACGTTGCGACGTGCAACGTGGATCTCGGGTTGGATAAAGGAATTGGATAAAAATTTGTACGTCCCGATGCTGCGAATAATTGGCTCTACGTCGCGAGGCTAAGCATTCTATGTCACGACGCTAGGGATTTTTACAACTTTTATGTTTTCTTTAATTTTTAAGAATTTTAGTTTCAGATGGTTATCAATCCTTGCATGGAATTAACGTGTGAATTAATTTGACTTTTTTTTTTTAATTTTACTTAATTGTTTTGTTTTAGGATAATAAGTTGTTTTCAAATAGAAATGTTTTCTAATTTGGATTAGTTTGTTGTTAGTTTTATTTTTTAATTAGGCTACTTGTTTAGCTTGTTAGAGTTAAGTTTGTAGCCTATTTAAAGGCCTTTTAATTTTGTTATTTTAGGAGACTTTTTGAGAATTGTGAATTTGGAATAGTTGTTCTTAAATCTTCTTTGAGTTGCGTGCTAAAAAAAATCCTAATTCTAAAAGTGTAACCCTTTAGATTAGTTTTGTATTCTTAATTGAGAACAAGCTGAGTAATTGATTAATTTACGAGTCTTAAATTAATTCGTTATTTGTAATAACGTAAAGATCTTGGATTTTATATATCCAGGGGTGCTCATTTCATAACCCTTCCCCGGGGTTTTTATCAGTTTGGAGGTGAATTTTTTCCTAGATTCATTAATTCATATACGTGTCAGGTTTTCGCACTCACTATGCTATCAAGTGTTATGAGAGCAGGTTTGCAAGAAATTCTAGTATCATGGAGGATGAAAGCAAAAATGTCTCATGACCAACAAGGCATGCATTAATGATTTTTTGTTTGATTGATCAATCGGATTATGGTTTGGTTGGACAACATGGATACTGAAATTAAATATGCCAGCAAAAGAGCAGTTGCATGAAAAATCAACTTTGAATAGGAACTCAATTTTGAGAATGAGCGTGAAACACTCAAAAGGAGGTAAACTCCCTAATGTTAGTATTAGAACTTTAAAATTGAATATTCTTACTTTTCATGGTAAAACATATCTCGGGGTTTTTCTTGATTGGGTGAGTGATCTACACAAAATGTTCGAGGGCAATAGATACCTCGATGATAAGCGTTATGGCTTAACCTTTATGCATCTCAGAGATTATGTCGCATTTGGTGGAATCAAGTTACAATGACAAGGAGGGATGGAGAATGACTAATTCGACTTCGGTTGAAATAAAGGTACTCATAAGGAAAAAGTATATTACTAGTTTTTATAATCGCAAGTTGAACAGAAAATTGCAAACACTTGCTCAAGGTAGCATGCTAGTTGAAGAGCATTTTAGGGAGATGGAAACTTTGATGATTAAGGTTGGTTAAGAAGAAAATCCAGATACTATGATGGAGAGCTTTATTCAAGCACTACTACAAAATGGCGAATTTAAACCGCCCTTTTTAAAGCGGTTAAACAAAAACCGGTGTAATATATAAAAACGCGGTGGCATAATCGAAATATTAAAGTGACATGAGAACTATTTACACCGGTTATATAATAACCGGTGTAAATAGTATAATTTTTTACACCGGTTATAAGAAAACCGGTGTAAAAGGTATACTATTTACACCGGTTATTATATAACCGGTGTAAATAGATTTTTTTTTTGTAAAAAGTAACTTTTTACACCGGTTATCTTATAACCGGTGACCGGTGTAAAAAGTGTACTTTTTACACCGGTTATATAAATATTTTTTTTTTAAAAAAAGTGACTTTTTACACCGGTTATAGGATAACCGGTGTAAAAAGTGGCTTCAAATTGTAAAAAGAGTAATTAACCATTTAGAACTCGGTGATTCAAATTGATAATTAAGATGACATTCATCTTCACCTAGCAAGCTTTATCTGGAATCTCCACGAGTTTGAATATTTTGATTCCAGTTGTCATTTTGATTTTGATAGAATTTATCTCTTTGGATGGGTTAAGACTTCAAGCATCATGTTTTGAATTAAAATTAGCAATCAAATTTAAATATAAAGTTTTGATCACTTGTCAACAGATAATAAAGTCTTTTGTTAATTGTACAAAATAACTTTATTTTTATGTCTTTAATAATAAATATTTGGGTTATTCTTATATGAGACACTTGCGTACGAATTTCATTTAAGTATAAAAAATTAGCACGTAATATTTTAAAGTTGATTTTTCTTTAATTAATTTGGAAGTGGAACATATCCTAAATGTTAATTTTTCTTCTTTTAAATAAAGTAATCAATGTGATTTTTTTTTAAAGAGTTGATATTCATTATAGTTTGCGAAACTACTTTTACACCGGTTATCTTATAACCGGTGTAAAAAGTCCACTTTTTTCCACAAAAAAATATATTTACACCGGTTATAAGATAACCGGTGTAAAAGCGTTACAATTTTTACACCGGTTATTTACTACCGGTTGTAAATAAGTTTCAATTGTTTTTAAAAGCCCTGCCAAGATCGATCCTACCAAACTCTTTCTCTCCGCGCTCTTCAAGTTCAAACTCAAGAATAGCTCAAATGACGATACCACTGAGGTGGAGAAGTTTTCGCGGTTTGAGAATTAGGTAAGTTTTCGGGTTTGAGAATTAGGTAAGCCTAAAATTAGTTTCAGAGGGTTGTAATCCTAAATTTGTGAGTATTATCCATCCTTTGATAACCATGTCTGACAAAATCTTCCTCAATGATTTTTTTTTCTTTTTAACTTTGGAATTATTGCTGTTTTAATTTTGAATGGGTGTGCTTGTAGTTGCAGCAAAAGTATGTAAAATGGAACCTAATGGTATTCTTGGAGAAGCTTCCAAAACTTAGCAAGTTATACAGTAAGTTCTATTTCCTTGGCTTTTATGCTTGGAATACAAACTTGTTTTGTGTTTGTGGCCTCCAAAGTAAATCCTTTGTTTTCTTTTTATGATATAGGACATTGGACAAGACAATTTCAAATCTGGAGATGCGAATTAGCTGCTGCTAAGGCAGCACAAGAATCCATTCCAGTGGATCTCCATTATCTGAAGACATGGAAGAAACTGGATCATCAGGGAGAAGAAAATACTTTATGGTGTGGAATCAATACTGCATTTAGCAGTAGAAAAAGAAGAGATTCTGTAAAGTGAGAGTAATAATGATATTAATTATGATGTGTTGGATCTTTGAATGAATCCAACATGTGATGGATTTTGGAAATCCAAACAGGGTAAGCATTCAAATCAAGACGACGCGTGAAAATAAATCGCCAAGAGCTTCAATTTCAAAAGCAGCAGCAGCCGACGACGGATGATGATTTTTTTTTCAGATTCAAACCTATTTACACCGGTTAAATAAGCGGTGCAAATGAAACATTTTTACACCGGTTATTTCTATAACCGGTGTAACAAACAATTTTTACACCGGTTTTATAAGCCGGTGTAAAAAATATGCACATTTTACCCCGCCTATATATACACCGGTTCATTTTTAAAATAACCGGTGTAAATAATCAGATTTAACCGGTGTAACAGGCTATTTTTGTACTAGTGAAGGTATGGATCCTGAATTAGCATATCATGTTGATCTTCAAAGTTTTATTGATATGGATGAACTATTACATAAGGTCATTAAAATTGAGAAACATATGAGGTATAAGGGGTTAGATATGTCACAACCACCCTGGAAAAAAGATTTTAATTCAAGTTTCTCAACTCCACCAGCTAAAGTTGAGCTCATTAGTGCTGACCTTACGTCAAAGTTTGAGAAAAGAGATGTTTGATATTCCCAAACAACCAATCAGTTTGGACCAAGGCAAAATGAAATAAGGTATTTTAAGTGTAAGGGATATAGGTATTATCAGCCTCAATGCCTAAACAGAAAGGTCATGTTCATGTATGTACTTGAAAGTGGAGAAGTTACTAGTGAAAATTCCAGAGATGCAGACCTACTTGCCCTTAAAGAGAAAGAACCTGGCGAGATGATATATCCTGAAGCAACAGATTTAACTTTTGTCAACAGACATGTTCTTAATATACAACCAGCAGTTGATGATTATTTGTTGCATAGGGAGAATATATTTCACACTCAGCGTTTCATTCAAGGTAAAGTATGTAATATGATTATTGACACTAGTAGTTGTAATAATGTTGCTAGTGTGTTGCTTGTGAAAAGACTTGGTTTAACTTGTCAAAGGTATTTCAAGCTATGTATACTTCATTGGCTAAACCAAAAAGGAGAAGTACGGGTGAATAGGCAAGTGAAAGTTGCATTTTTTGTAGGACAATATCAAGATGAAGTGCTATGTGATCGATGTTATATCTATGGAGGTCGCTCACATTTAACTTGATAGACCTTGGCAATAAGATATAGAAATCATCTATTATACTTGGAAGAATGTCTTCAGTTGTATGAAAGATGGCCGAAGATTTTATCTTACTACCCTATTGTCGCCTCAAGTTCATGAGGATCAAGTGACCATTGCTACGGAATGTGCCAAGATGAGAGCAAGTGAACAAGGACAATGATTGTAGAGCCCGTATAAAGGATGTTAACCTTCTGCACAAGCTAATCGTTTTCACACGACCTAAACTTGTAGGAGCACTATCTTGTGATTCGAGGACAAATCCTTTTTAAGAATGAGGGAATGATAGCAAAATGGAAGAGTTTAAGGAGAAATTTCATTTTACTGAAAGTCAGTGATCTGCATCGCGATGCAAGATTTTTCACATCAAGACATTCGCTATGCGTCATGACATGCACGCATCATACACTATGACATGGATCTTGGGTTGGATAAAGGAATTGGATGAAAATTTGTACATCATGCACGCATCTCTACGTCGCGACGCCGGAGAATAATTAGCTCTACATCATGACGCAGAGCATTCTATGTCGCAACATTGGGGATTTTTACAACTTTTATGTTTTCTTTAATTTTTAAGAATTTTAGTTTTATATGGTTATCAATCCTTGCATGGAATTAATGTGTGAATTAATTTGACTTTTTTTAGTTTTACTTAATTGTTTTATTTTAGGATAATAAGTTGTTTTCAAATAAAAAAGTTTCCTAATTTGTATTAGTTTGTTATTACTTTTCTTTTCTAATTAGCCTACTTATTTAAAGGTCTTTTAATTTCATTTTTTAAGGGGACTTTTTGAGAATTGTGAATTTGGAAAAGTTGTTCTTAAATTTGTGTGCTAAAGAAAACCCTAATTTTAAAGGCGTAACCCTTTGGTTTAGTTTTGTGTTCTTAATTGAGAACAATTCAAGTAATTGATTAATTCATAAGTCTTGAATTAATTCATTAACGTAGACATTTTGGATTTCATATATCCATAGTTGCTCGTTTAATAACCCTTCCTACGGTTTTTATCAATTGTTCGGTGGTGAATTTTTTCGCTAGATCCATTAATTCATATACTTGTGAGGTTTCCGACGCTATCAAGAAGACAATACGTTGATAAAATTATTTTTGGGAAAAAATAAGAATAATAGCTAAGTCAACAAGTCCACATGAGTCTTTGAAAAAAAAATAAGAAAAATGAAAACTTCAACTCTCTAGTTCCGAAGGACCGATTCAAAGCCTCCGTATCTTTATATATGTGTGTAATCCTCAGAGTGTTTCCAATGAAGAAAACCATAAGAACAGGTTTAGGTGAGAGAATTACATAACAACAAGAGATTCTATAATAAGTTGAGGGAAAGCAAGAGATCTAGTTGTGGACTTGGAGGTTTCTGTGGAGGAAGAGACAAGTCAAACAACCAACACCAATTCAACCTATACAAGTGAGTTAATATGTTTTCATATATGTTTTTTTTTTTTTTTTTGTTTTTTTTTTTTTTTTGTTTCAGCAAGGAATTTTGAGCTATTCATATGTGTTTTTGGTGAATTTTAGACTAAATCATCGCCTTGGAACTGTGGATAGGACGAGCTGGAATCATATTGTGCATTAACAATGATTTTGTTTTGAGTATTGCTTTACTTTTCTTAAGTTTTGCTGTGTGTAAGTTCTTGGCAAATTAGCCGAAACTTATGCAAGCATCCTCTTGCTTACATGACATGATTCAACTCCAAATCTTTAACATATTTCCATGCTGAAATCGTTCTAATTATCAGCCATCTTTTTTTGTTCAAACCAAGCAAGAAAAGCAACCACTTAAATAAATAAGCTAGGAAGCAACTAAAATATCTGTGTCAGAGTGTTTTAATTTCTGGCACTTCAAATTATTCTTCTTTAATTTGGAAAGTTCATAATTAATTTATTAGTCAGACTTAATTTTTAAAGATTATGTAAAACTTTTGTTTTTTGTTCATTAGTGATCCAATTTTCTAATTTATCGTCACCTACATTATCTATGGGTTGACCCAACCGGGATAAAATGTCTGAATTTAGTGCAAGAATAAACCTGTCAAATTAAGCTGATATAAATTTAGTTTGAGAATAAACTTGACAATTAAGCCAACCCTATGAATTTATGCACTACCTACACCAACAATGAATTTTTAAATCCCTGTTGGTTGTCAACTTGTACAAACCAAGTTGGTTAAAGATTTAAAATTAGAGTAATGAATGCATGTAATTCCTTCCATCTATACGCATGTACTCCTTAATTCTAATTAAAACTGCACACAGGTTCATTGATTTTTTTACATCCTAAACAGTAAGTTATCAGTTTCAGCTGATCATATATATACTTTGCACAGAATGGAATGCAGGACATTGGAAGTGACTCTCATTTCTGCCCGTGATCTTCCCCGTGTTCGACTCCTACTCAAAATGAAAGTATATGCAGAAATTTCAATCGAAGGACAATCAGATTCAGTGCACACTACTGCCCACAGACATGGACGGAGAGACAAATCCTTACTGGAGTTTCAAGAGTAAATTTGTCTTTCCCGAGAAAGCTGTCCACGATGAGGGTACCAATATTGTCATCAAGTTATACAGTAACAGATCGTTGAAGCATGATAAATATGTGGGCCGAGTTATCTTGTCCTTGAAGGGACTTTTTGATTCTGGGCTTGAAGAGGAAGATAAAGAATTCGATATTGATTGCAATGATGCTAAAGATGGATTTCCGAAACTGAAACTCTCATACAAGTTCGGGAAAACTCCGATGATAGCTCTTGATCACGAAGAAAAATCTAAGAAAAGCGATGCTAATTATCAGAAAATGAAGCAATGTCAGGAATTGCGGGAGTGGGTGTAGCAGCCGCTGGGAATAGTAGTAGAAATTATGATGGGTAGCTGATAAGGGGTGAAATTGAGCCGCGCTTAGCTCGAACTTTAGTGTGTTTGGGATGTGTTCGTTTATTAATTGAATCTAAAATTATGTTCGTGTTCATTTATTATTAAATAAATGAGTTTGAGCCGAACTTCACGCGAATCGAGATGATATAGTAACTCATGCATCCTCACATACATTCTCAATTAAACGAAATCTAGATTTTGAGGTCGGAATGCTAACTCACTTACGAGTTTTCACTCATTTGATTATTTATTATTCATCATATTAATCGAAACTAAAATTCTTCCCGTGTTCATTTATTTATTAAATAAACGAGATCGAGTGGAGTTTTAACCAAGCAGATTCCAATCTTATTCATGAACATCGTTCTCACCCCCTTCATTGTGTGATTTGTATGTCAATAAATATATATAACCTAAATAATTATTTCTATTATTAAATATTTTATTTAGTATATAAGTTCAATATATATTATGTAATAATATTTTAACCGAGCTTTTAACGAGTTTTAATCGAGTTATGAACGAGCTGTTCATGAATGTAAACGAGTTTTCACCTAATGCGTTTATTTATTAGGGTTGAATTCAACTTTACCCCCTCGTGGTTCGAGCAAATTCCCTTTCACTATCTTGTAGTTTTAAAATGTACACATAACCCACTTGTGTTTTGAATTAATGTGGAAAATAGATGAAAACCGTCTAAATTGATGGAACTTAGTTTCACGATCTTGGATATGCGTCTAGGAATACAAAAAGTGCTTAAAATCAAATTTATATTCCAAAGTTACCCTTCTTTTGACATAAAATTTCATTATGTCCATTAATGAGTCTTTCTCTTTATCTTTTCTTTACTTTTTTGTATTTCTCTCCCATCTTTTATTTTATCTTTAAACACCACCACCATTTCTTCTTTCATCTCTCCTCCAACTATGGTGTGCAAATATATATGTATACTATGTGAAAATATGTGTATTGTGTATAAATAAATGCAGTGTGTGATAATATGAGTAGTATGTGTAAATATGTATAGTGTGTGAAAATATATATAATATTTGTAAATATGTGCAGGGTAAGAATGTGTGTAGTATTTGTAAATATATGTAGTGTGTAGTAGTTTTAAATATGTAGTATGTAAAAATGTGTACTATATGAAAATGTGTGTTATATGTATAAATATGTGTATCGAAATATGTGTAGTGTCAGCAATTATGTGTGAAAAGAAAAAAAATTAATCTGTGTTAATTATGTCATATTAAAAATATTTTAAAACTCTATACTTGACCATCCTTTCAAATTAAGCAAATTAAGCCATATTTTATTGCTTAAAATTCTATCACAATTTTGCCTATGTTTCAAATCCTCTTAATCTATTAAAATGTGCAATATGTCATTATTAAATAAGTTTAATTGATTCAAATCTGAATTAAAAAAATATCAAATTCAAGATGACTAAACCTGCCTTTAGTATCATGATTCTATCCAATACAAAATATGCAGAATGTGGTTGAGTAAAAGAAGTCTTACTGGAAAAAGAAGTAATTAACATTTAAAGATTTTTACTAAATTATTTATTGCAACTGTCAAAAGAAATAAATATTTTAATTTTAATAAATTCTTTTAAAATTTGAATAAATAATATTATTTGAAATACTCATTTATCTCATAACCCCCACAGGTTTTTCTTTTTTTTTTAAAAAAACAATAAGAATAAAATTGTGTGCAAAAGTAATTTAAATAGTGTCTTTTGAATTATGAAGCAAATTTAGATTGATAAAATATTATATACATATATATATATATATATTAATTACTCGTGATATATAATTTTTTTATGAACCAGCAATTTTTTTTGTATGGCAAGGATTTTACCAATCACATTGCGGACACATTATTTTACTTTTCAATGCATTTTTGCCCAAAATAGATTGTGTGTATACCTGATTATTCATGAAAGGTTTAAAGATTTGGCCAAAATATTATAAGAGCGGAATCGTTCCACTCTCATATAGTAGAATTCATATACTTCTTTCAAATATAATATCCAAAAGGAATATAAATTCACGAGGAATTTGAAATATCTACTAATATAAAAAGAGAATCTAAAATTAAATTGAAAAATATTTTTCATTTTTCAATAATGAATTATACTGTTCACTATGTCCAAGGTTTATGAATTATATAGTTATATTCCATAAGACTCTTCACCTATAACTTTGTGTTTCATATACTAATATTTTGATGTGGCAAGTTTATTTATATAAACATTTATACAATTAAGAACTACATTTATTCTAGTTTATTTTAATATATCATAACGTGAAAAAATTAATATTTTACTAATGCATCCACTGATTGAGATTTTCCATGCAACAAATAATTAAATATATCCATGACATGAAAAAACATCAATAAATGTAATAACATACTTTTCTCTACAAAAAGATGGAAATATCATAAGGTCCAGATACACCAGTATGTACAATTTCAAGAAGCTATGAGCTTCTTGTAGTTTTTTTTCTTACTTGTGTGTTTTGTTAATTTTTTCTTAATACAATTTACACAAATATCAAGATCAAAAAAATTCGAATTTAGTAGGATTTCATTATTTATTAATCTTTCTATTCTATCTTTGGATATATGACACAAACGTTTTATCACAATTAAGTTGAACTGTCGTTTAGTGTGCCGAACATTATGATACAACCAAAATCAATCATAATGATTCTCATTAAGGTTTATAGTTTGGATTGTAAAGAATCCCCTACATCGTATTGGATGCATTAGTAGTGCAACTAGAATTAATCCACAGTGTTATAGTAACTTCAACATCTAAGTTTGATTAGAAGCATACTAATTATATATATCCTTCATGTGAACTTAAGTGGATTGCACTTTTAACTTTAATGCTTATTTCACAACCCTCCCAAGATAATTCAACCATGGAGACTTTATTGCCGATGGCATCCGAACTATAAAATACTCTCACTTTGTTTGCTTGTAACCTGTAATTGAAAAGTCTAATTGATATGAATGAGCTCAAGATGAAGCACCTTGGACCACTCGAAACCACTCCTTTGGATCGTTGCTTACCAAATTATCACGAACAAGAACAAGAATCAACAAGGTGCGGAATTAACAAACAAAGAAAGTAAAAGATATTGACACGAAAAGATTTGATATGAAGCAATCAAACCCCCACGTATGAATCAAAGAGATTCGGATCACCTATGAAAATTCATAAGCTAAACAAATCAGTTTGGCTTGTTCTTTAAATCAAGAACTTGTAAGTTCACCTAAAGGTCTTAGCTTCTAGGTTCACGGTTCTTATGAAAACTCAATTAAACTTAATTGAATTAATTCACGTTTTGCTTCACAACTTTTCAAGGCTGTAAAAACACTTTAGCAAAGCTAAACTTTATCAAAATTCATCATATTAAAAACGTTACAATGGTGGCCTTTTATAGAGGCAAAAATCGGCCATCCCTTGTAAAACCCTAGCTTAATTCAATTCCAACTTGAATTCTAAGCTATCTAACTTTCCATATTGGAAATTGGAAACTAACAACCTAACCAACTAATCCTTTTCCAAAAAGGATTGTGGACACACGGACTTAAAAGGTGGCCAAATATCAATTTGGCTTCCTGTGTTTCCTAAACTATGAAGAAGCAAAACTCAAATTGACTTCTTAACTTTCCTAAACTTTTACTTGCCATTATCATGCAAGATAATTGGGCCAAGTAAACTTATTAATTTCGAAATTCCAAGCCCATTTATTAATAAATAAAAACGTCACTTTGGGCTTAAAATTACATTAAATAAAAACCCTAATTTCATTAACACAAAGGCGTGATCCATTAAGCAAAGCCCAAGCACGCCTTCTTTGGACTTCATTGTGATTGATCCATCTCTTCATGGATTGTGGATTGAAGAGATATTCCATAAAACTCCATTGGAGGAAGATGCTTGGACCGGAATCATGATTCTCTTTCAAAGATGTCCAATTCTTCACAATGAGTTATCAATAATGCTATGCAACACCTCCTTCATCTTTCTTGCTCCTTGATCTTGTCATTGGACCCATCAAGATTTGTCAATGGATGAAACACTTGAAGTCGGCTTTGGCATGGACATGGATGGGATTGCTATCATTCCCTCCCTCCTCGAAAGGATTCGTCTCGAATCACCTACATCAAACAAAGATAAGTCAGTAACATTAATGTAGATGAGCACATTGGCCATAGGCACTAGGAAGCTCTATCTTGTAAGCATTATCTCCAATCCTTTCCAAAACACGAAAAGGACCATCTCTAGTGGTTGAAGCTTAGATTTCCTTTTGTCGGGAAACCTCTCATTCCTTAAGTGAATCCAACCAATCACCGGTTCAAATATCACTCTTTTTCCCGACCTTTATTAGCTGTTTGGCATATTGCTCATTACGCCTTTGAATATTATGCCTTACTTTTTCATGTAACTCCTTAATAAAATCTGCTTTCTTTCGACCTCAACATTAACAAACTTCATTAATAGGCAAAGGCCAAAATATCAAGAGGAGTTAAAGGATTGAATCCATAAACTATTTCAAAAGGCGAACAGTTAGTAGAACTATGAACAGTTCTATTATAAGCAAATTCAATATGCGGCAAACAACTCTTCCAATTCTTTAAGTTTTTCTGAATAATAGCACGAAGCAAAGTAGACAAAGTACGATTTACTACCTCAGTTTGCCCATCAGTTTGGGATTGTGCAACAAGTAGAAAATAATAATTTAGTGCCCTAACTTATTCCAAAGAGTTCTCCAAAAGTGAGATAAAAAACTTGATATCTCTATCACAACAATACTCTTAGGAATTCCATGCAACCTTACAATTCCTTAAAGAACATAATCAGCAACCTTTGTAGCATCATTAAACTTAGAACATGCAATGAAATGTGCCATCTTACTAAATCTATCAACTACCACAAAAATGCTATCATGACCATTACGTGATCTAGGCAATCCAAGTACAAAATCCATAGAAATGTCTACCCAAGGATGACTAAGAACAGGCAATGGTGTTATACAAACCATGGAGGCATAATTTTTCGACTTCTGCTTTGTTTACATACAATGCATCTTTCACAAACACCTTTTAACATTTTTAATCATGTTAGGCCAGTAAAAGTGTTCAATTCAAACAGCAAGAGTCTTTTACAATTCCAAAATTGCCCCATTAACCCTCCCCCATGGGTTTCTTTAACAAGCAATTCTCGAATGGAACAAGAGGGTATGCACAATTTATCCTTTTTAAATAAGAATCCATCATACATATAAAATTCTCCATTCGGCTTTAAAGAACAAAGTATCAATTACATTTTTGAAATTCAACATTCATCTTTGTATAAATCCTTGATCAAATCAAAACCAAGTAACTTAGCATGCATATAGGTGAATAACGAATGTCTCCTAATAATGCATCAGCTACAACATTTTCATTACCAGATTTATACTTAATCACATAGGAAAAGTTTCAATAAACTCTAACCACTTAGCATGCCTCTTATTCAATTTTCCCTTGAGATTTCAGAAATTTAAGGCTTTCATGATCAGAATGATTATAAACTTTAAGCCATAGATAATGTGCCAAACCTGTAATGACCTTACCAATGCATACAACTCCTTGTCATAAGTTGCATACTTCAATTGCGCCCCATTGAGCTTTCACTAAAATAGGCCCACCGGTCTTGATTCCTGCATCAAAACAGCACAATACCTATCCTAGAGCATCACAGTGTATCTCAAAGCTTTACTAAAATTGGGCAACAACAAGTAAAGCGCATGAGTCAACAAATACTTCAACTTGTTAAAAGCATTTTCATGTTCTTCCTTCCATTCAAAAACAACATTTTTCTTAACAAGTTCATTTAGAGGAGCTGCTATAGTTACTAAAATCTTTAATAAACCCTCCTATAAAAACTTGCCAATCCATGAAAGCTTCTACATCACTAAGCACATGGTAGGTCGAGACGCAACACTGAATTGCCTTAACCTTTGACTCATCAACAATATACCTTGAGAACTAACACATAACCTAAAAGATAATTGATTCCATACAAAAAGAACACTTTTTAAGGTTAGCATATAATTTGTTCTCACGTAAAACAGCAAACACTTGTTCTTAAATGACCAACATGCTCATCAAGTGATTTACTATATATAAGGATATATCAAAATAGACCACAAAAAATTTTCCAATGAAAGTGGAAGAAACTTGATTCATTAATCTATAAAAGTTACTGGGTGCATTGGTTAAACCAAAAGGCATGACTAACCATTCATACAAACCAAACTTTGTTTTGAAAGCAGTTTTCCATTCATCACCTTCTTTCATTCGAATTTGATAATAACCACTCTTTAGGTCTATCTTAGAAAATATGCATGAACCATATAACTCATCAAGCATGTCATCTAGTCTAGGAATAGGATGTCTATACGTAATAGTTATTTTATTTATGGCACGACAATCAACACACATTCTCCATGAATCATCCTTCTTAGGAACTAAAATAACAGGAACAGCACATGGACTATAAGATTCTTGAACCATACCTCGGTCAATAAGTTCGTCCACTTGACGTTGAATCTCTTCGGTCTCCTCAGGGTTTGCTCTATAAGTTGGACGGTTTGGAATTTGAGATCCAGGTATGAAATCGATTTGATGTTCAATACCTCTAATAGGTGGTAAACCCTTCGGTAAATCCTCAGGAAATACATCTTCATATTCCTGCAAAAGAGCTGAAACAATACTAGGCAAAGAATCAAGGTGAATACACTACTTGCCTCTAATGCTTCAGACAAAACCCTAAAGTTTCCATTACTTTCATTTAAGTATCAATGGCTTCGTTATTAACATACGAATGCTTCAATTTCCGACAAGTACTCGTTTCAAGGAGACATGGATCACTTTTGTTATGTGCATGTGGTGTAGCAAAGATGTGCACAAAATGTAGCAAGAGTGTGCATGTGTTGCTAAAGTTGTGTGCATGAAGTGTGTTTTTGGTGCATAAGTTGTGCATGAAGAGTGCAAGAGTTGTGCATGAAGTGTGTGCTGTGATCAGGGACGGATCCAGGCGGGGACTGAAGGAGGCTGAAGCCCCTTCCATAATTGCCAGAAAAAATTGAGAGGTATGCTCGCCGCCCTAAATGTGGTGCTCAGCCCCCGCTGAAATATCCCGCTGAAATATAAAAGAATGGAAGACGATGATGCTTTTAGTTTATTTCTTATTTTGAAGTTTTTTTTTCAAAATCACTTAATAAAACAACGTCGTAATTCTCAAACATTTGGAAACTAATTCTCAAACATTTGAATTGTGACACTTTGTGTGAAGGAAAAGAAAAACTACCATTCCCTTGGGAGACGACCTTACTCATCACTAGACTAGAATTTATTCTAGTTAAGGAGTAGGATAATAATTTTGGTTGCAAATGACACGGCCAAGTGACTTAGTGAGTATAACAAAATGCAAGAAAACATAAAGATCAACTTAACCAAAATACTTCATTGAATGTAATATGAGAAAGAAGTAGTTCTGGATTTCATTAGTCTCCAGCTAGATTTTATTTCTCTAAATCTTCTCTTTCAAGATTTGGAATATCCATCTCTATACTAGAAAAATGCTTTTTCATAAGCACTCATTTTTCTTCTGTAGGGCACTGCAGAAATATTTTCAAGGAGGTGCATAAGCTCATGCACATGAGGAACCATCTCTACAAATTTCACTTTGAACCATTGAGGCTCCCCCATGAGAGGCACCTCATTTAATTCTTTCACCATTGGAGGCACATCATTTACTTCTTCCACCATACTAGACACATGAATCCTGCAAGTTTGTACATCCATGATCTCAACAAACCCATCAGTAAGTTTGAAAATTAATGTATCAATAAAACAAATTTTCACTATGTTAGCAATGTCATTAAATATTTTCACATCTTCGTCATCTAAACTAACATCAGTAAGCTCATTTAGACTACCATCAGTAAGCTCATCTAGAATAACATCAGTAAGCTCAAAAATACATGAATCAACAAAGCAATTTTCCACTATATTGGCAATGTCATTCAAAATTGGCACATCTTCATCATCTAGACTAACATGTAGAATTTCTTGAGGCTTTTCTTTGTTAACAACACAAAAAGCATTATCATCAATTAACAAGAGTATCTCATTTTGCACTTCTTGTGAGTCACCATTTAGACATTTAGATTCAATCACCATTTCAAGAGTCGGCGCCTCAATAAGAGTTTCAAGCAATGTATTGACATTCTCATTAGCCATTGCAACATTAACCTCATTCATGATATCACAATGATCATTAAGAAGTGTCTCTGTACAATTCACAAGGCAATCAAGAGGAGAAGACTCTAATGAATGGCTATCAACATCATTTGACTCATGGAATTCTATAAAATTAATACAAGACTCAGCATTGGTCACCCATCTTGTCACTAAGAAACCACAAGGCTCTAATTTCATCAGTATCAAGCTCATCACAGGAGGTATCATTCTCGATTGAATAGCTAAAATTTGACTCATGCAACAAAGGCTCATCAACAATGTACTTTTGTGAGACAACCTCAATATTTGTAGATTCCACCTCCCAAGGATGCTCTTTACCACTTTCAACATTAGCTTGCATTTCAAAATGATAATCCTCAGAAGTTGGTATTCTAGCAATTAGAGGTGTACCTTGTGGATAGCATGGTGCATATTGAATTGGTAGCTCACTGTGTTCTTCCTCATTGCTCCATAATGCATCTAGTTGAGCACTCCTTTGTTGACTTTTTGAAAACTCTTCTCCTTGAGAAAATCCCATTTCTTCCTTTTGTGAGCCTCTATCAAGTCTTTCTAACAATTGCGAAAACATGTCTTCCACAATAGTTTTTGGTTTCCAATCAGATACGACTTGTTTCTTTGTGCTTGATTGTGCCATTGCTCCTCATATGGTGGTGGAGAGAAATTCCCAAATATTTTAGGTGTTGGTCGTATGTCAACCACCCCAATTGGTGGGCAAAAATGATAAGGTTCAACAAAGTCCCCAAATCACCTAGACATACTTGGTCTATTGTGGTGTGCACAATTCAATTGTAGTTAAGTTTCAATATCCAGCACTTGCCACAAATAAACCAAAGTAGAAAGAACAAAACACAAAAACAAGAAAAACAACAAAATTTCTCAAAATGAAACATCACAGAACTACTAATCTACACAGAAAAACAAAACAAAGCAAATCAAAATTCAAGAAACCGTGCCTTCCCCGGTAGCGGCGCCAAAAATTGACAAGGCTAGTCGTGTACCTCTTCAATTTATCCCTAATTAACTATAGCTAGTGGTGTAGGTTATCGATCCACAGGGAAGAGATTGGTTTCACGAATTCAAGATATTACTCTAAATTCTGTCACGAAAATTAAGCAACAAATGCAGCAAAATAGAATGCAACCGACTCGAGAACAGACAAGGACACCACAAGAACAATGGAACAAAAGTGTAACAACTGAAAATCCAATAAATGCAAAGGAATGAGATAACACGTATGAATTAGACGTCCTAGGGTTTCTATACCGGATGAATGCACTATAGACTACCTAATGCAATCCAATTGACACTCAAGTAGAACAGAGAGGAGATCCAGCTGGCTAGGAGCCTAAAATACCATCAGCATGGTGACCGCATGTTATCTTACACTCCTTGACACCACTCTTTCCCATGGCGAGGCCTAAGAGTGATGGTTGGAAACTGCAGCACCTCAACTTCCCAAGACTCACTACTATAGCGTGCAAATCCTAAGGTCTTCCCATGGCGAGGTCTGACCTAGGTTCGTTTGTCTTCGTTAGCCATAGAAGGTCTCTTCTCATCTTTTTCTGAGGTTTCAATGAACTTCCACCGGCATGACGACAGCATCTCAGCTCATGATCAAACAAAACAAGTGAAAAGACTTGATTATCATACCTAAGGTTCTCATTTCATGCATTCTTACTCCTATCGATGAATCTGACCTCAACTCAGCATGGCGACCACAATCGAGGCACAACTCAGTCAATAAAAAGACGAATAAATGAAACTTAACAAGATTCATGCATTAATCACAAGTATGATCTCATTCTTTATGGATTATGTCAATTACAGAGCTTCATGTTGTCTAATTGCACATTCATCATGCTGAAACCCTAGGACATAACACGATTTAGCCGAAAAACTCCATTTTCATCTCATATTTATCACAGAATAACATTGAGCAATTCATTCCCATTAAATTGGACAAATTTACCAATCAAAGTGCGTAAAATTGTCAAATGCTTCGTCAATTGAGAATCAAAATGTAGTAATCAGCACGAAGGTGCGATCGGATTCCAAAACGGAGAACAATTTCTAGAGAGAGAAAATCCTAGAGAGAGAAAGTTAGAGAGAAAATTCCCTCTCACAAAATCAAAAGTGTGGTAAAAATCTAGAATATCGATCTAAAAACATCTAAAGTCTAAAAGTCTCCCCCCAAAAAATGATGACAAAATCCTCTATATATAAAGGCCTAAAGCTTCTCCTATGCGCTAACGTAAAATGAATACAATATTACAGAAATGCCACTGTAGTATAAACACTGTCTAAAATTAGCACGTGCATCAGCCTCCACGTCAACACCCTATTTCAGCAACCCACGCCTCCAAGTCAGCTCGCATCGCGCCTTCGTAGCTTCCAGCACACCTCTGAGCCCCACGCAACCACGCCACCACCACTGTGCACATGTAAAGAACAAATCAAACACTTAGACAAAATTTGTAGCTTTGAGTACAAAGATTTCTACAGCGATGCGTCGCAGCACAAACAATTTCATGGCGATGCATTGTTGCATTTTTCCTCTGGCGACGCATCGCCATGCAAATGTGTGTGTAGATGGAGTGTGCGAAAGTGAGGTTTGTGAAGTGTGTGGAGTTGTAGTGTGCATGTTGTGTGGTGGAATGTCAAAGTTAAGTGCATGTGTTATGTGCATGTGGTGTAGCAAAGATGTGCAAAAAATGTAGCAAGAGTGTGCATGTGCTGCTAAAGTTGTGTGTATGAAGTGTGTTTTTGGTGCATTAGTTGTGCATGAAGAGTGCAAGAGTTGTGTATGAAGTATGTATTGTGATGTGCATGAGTGTGCTGTGAAGTGCCTATGTGTGTGCATGAAGTGTGTTGTGAGGTGCCCACGTGTGTGCATGAAGTGTGCTGTGAAGTGCCCATGCTGCAGCAAGTGTGCAGCAACGTGCGGCGAGGATGGAAATCAACCCATGTCCTTGGTGCCAAGGCCGAGTTCTCAAGACCCTTTGGTGAATCTTGATGGACCAATGACGAGATCAAGGAGTTCAAAGATGAAGGCAGCCTTGCACAATTTACTGTCCTCACATTTTGAAGCTATGGAGGCCGAATTATCTCAATCATCTCAAGGAGGTGTTTTGTTGCATGTTTCTTCATTAACAATTCATGATCCACCTTGAAGAAACATCACAACGGCCGATTTTGAAGAAGTCCATGAAGAGGCGTGTTCTTGGATTTGTTATGGATCACGCCATTGTTAATTTTAGGATTTACTTTTGGGTTGTAATAATAAGTCCATTAACATTAATTAATTGGGCTTTACTTTCGTTGATTAATAGTCCAGTACTTGTCCAATTGCCTTGCATGGTAATTTGGAAAGTAGTCTTTTAGGAAACTTTCTTGTTAGTCAAGAAGTCAAATCGTAATTTGCTTCTTGTTTCCTTTTCCTGTTTGGGCATGGCCGAATTTTTCCCTATTTAAGGATGCCCATTGTAACGTTTTTCACGGACATAAAATTTGATAAAGTTTAGCTTTGCTAAAACCTTCTTCCAGCTGTGATAAGTTGAGAGAAAGCGTGAGAGTTCTTCTAAGTTTAGTTGAACAATCATAAGACCCGCAAAAACCTTAAGTGAGGAGCTGTAGGTTGAGCTTACCCGTTCTAGATTTATAGAACATGCCGAACTGAGGAAGTTTAACTTTTGATTTACATTAGTTTGGCTGAATCTTTTTGTGATAACGTTGGGGTTTGGTTGATTTCTTCCAATCCTTCTCGTTCAATATCCTTTATTGTTTTGTTGTCTTGTTTTCGCATTGTTCTTGTGTGATTCGTGCTTGTTCGGATTAATTGGGAAACAACGATCCAAAGGTTGTGGAAAACGTGTGGAATAGAATTCAAAAGCTACTTCATTCGTATCAAGTGGTATCAGAGAAAATGTTGTTTCCAAATTCAAGGTAATCCGTTTACGTTCTTGCTATTTTGTGCTTCTTGTGTTGATTTCTTTCTGTTCTTTTGTGTTCTTTTGGTGTCTACATTCTACACTTTTGAATTGTCTTCATAGTGTTGAATTCTTTGTGTTTTCGTTGATTGAGTTGCACGTCAAAAGCATTCTAGGGTTTTTGTTTCCAAAAAGTGTTTGAAAATTTTCGTAAAAAAAAAATCAGAATTTTTCACCCAAAAAAAAACGGGTAAAACTAGCGTTATCACAATCTTTTCTGTTGAGTTTCGGACGGCCGTTTCGAACGAGAATTTTTTTTGATTTCTTCCAATCTTTTTGTGATAACTCAGACAGGCGTCCAAAACTAGCGTCCGAAACTCAACAGAAAAGTCGTCGTCCCAGGAATTTTAAGTTTCGGCCGTCCGAAACTAAGGCAGTCGTCCGAAACTAGCGTCCGAAACTCGGCAGAGAAAAAAAAATCAAAATATATATATATATATATCTTCGGACTTTTCTTTATCTGCTGCTTTAATTTCCATTTGAAAGAACTAAGTGTTCTTAAGTTAAGTTTGAAAATCATCAATATTGATCGTGACAAATCTTGCTTGGGTGAAATCAAAATCATTCATCTTGCTTTCTTGCCTAGTTGCTACTTTCGTAGTTTTCTGAAATAAACCAAGTTATACCCCATACGTGATCTTTGAAATACTCTTGTGATGTTTCTTTTCAAACTTCTTTGGTTTAACTTGTGTGAATTGACTTGTTGAACTAAATTGGTTGAGATTTGTTATATAAATTGTTGAACGGTAAGTTTCAATTAGTCTGAGAGAAACATTGTTGAGAGATTACTTAGGGTATACACGAGAAAAGCCTTTACACTAGAGAGGAGAGCATTTACTCACCATATAGTGAGAACCTGTGAGGATTACATTTGTTTTCTTCTTGTTTTCACTAACTTGCAGGTACAATGGACGTAGATAATACTGTATCTCAAGGTGCACAAAAATCTGAAATGGAAGTACTTTTTGATATGATTCAAAAGTTGCAATTGCAAATGGATAGTTTTGCTTCCAATCCAAAATGCCGTACAAAGAATTCCACCTCACGACACATCAACTTTGATGAAGTTCTATCCGATGACGAGGAGGAGAAGGAGTTTGTTGGTTCTACAAAAATTGGTAAAAAGTTTGGCGTTTTAATTAGTTCTGTTAAATTGACATTATCTACATTTCATGGAAAGGCAGATCCCGAGGCATACCTTGATTGGGTTCGAGAATTCGAACACTTCTTTGAAGGCAATAGTTATCCCGAGGATAAAAGATACCGTTTGGCCTTCATGCACCTCAAAGATTATGCTAGCTTGTGGTGGAATGAGGTAATGAGAACTAGACGCCAAGATGGCGAAGCTCCAGTCACGACTTGGAACCAAATGAAATTGCTTATGACGAAGAAGTATGTTCCTTCACACTTTAATCGTGAACTCAATAGGCAATTGCACACACTTGTGCAAGGAAGTAAATCCGTGGAAGCATACTATAATGAGATGGAGGCTCTTATGATCAAGGCTAATGTTCATGAAGATCCGGATTCAACCATTGAGAGATTTCTTCGAGGTATGAATTCTGAGTTAGCATACCATGTGGATCTTCAAAATTATGTTGATATTAATGAGCTTGTTCATAAAGCAATAAAGATTGAGAGGCACATGAAAGGAAAGCAAAGGTTCACACAACCTAATCCGCCTTGGCAAAGAAGTTCCAAACCAAATGTGGCTCCTTTCACTCCATCAACAAAAGCCACGCCAATTCACTCCAAACCAGCCTTCAACTACAACATCAAGCTTTCCAAAAACAGTCCCAAAGGTTGCTGAAGTTGCTCCTAAATTGGCGCCACAACCTTCTCAAAGGTTGAGGGATATCAAGTGCTATAAGTGTCAAGGTTTTGGACATGTACAAGCCGACTGCCCAACGCGGAAATTGATGTTCTTGAATGATCAATGAGAGGTTGAAAGTGATAAGGAATGTGCCGACATGCTAGCTCTTGAAGAAAAGTACCAAACTGAAGAAAGTGAAGATCTTGAAACATATGAGGTTGGTGCTTTTTCTTTAGTTTCTCGAAGAGTTCTTAATGTGCAACCACAAATCAATGAAGATTTAATGCAAAGAGAAAATATCTTTCACACTCGATGCATGGTTCAAAATAAGGTATGTAGTGTGATCATTGATAGTGGAAGTTGTACCAATGTGGCTAGCACCTTACTTGTTAATAAGCTGAATTTGAATTGCATGAAACATCCCAAGCCATATAGACTTCAATGGCTAAATAATTCAGCCGAAACTCGTGTGACAAAACAAGTGAAGTTTACTTTAACCATTGGGAAATATGTTGATCAAGTTGTATGTGATGTTGTTCCCATGGAAGCTAGTCATATTTTACTTGGTAGGCCTTGGCAATTTGATCGTGATGTACTTTATCATGCCAAGAAGAACTACTACAGTTTCAACTTTGAGGGTAAGAAGTACAATCTTCGTGCTTTAACCCAATTTCAAGTTTTTGAAGATCAAGCTAAAATTGTTCAAGCTTGTAGATATTTCAATGCCGCCAAGGAGAAGAAAGCTCAAGAGAAACAAAATATAATAGCTAGCTCATCTTCAACTTGTAATAGTGTGGATCGTGAGTTAGTTGATAGGAAGTCTTATTACTTTGCTTCTTCTAGGGAGGTTAAGAGAGCTATACTTGATAGACAGCCTTTGTACTTAATGATTCGCAAGGATTTTGTACTTATTGTTGATAGTGATCAACCTTGCTCTCTTCGTTAGTGCTGTTTACTCTCTTTGCAGGAATATAGTGATTGTGTTTCCCGAGGACTTACCAATTGGATTGCCACCAGTTCGAGGTATTGAACATCAAATTGATTTCATACCAGGAGCTCAAATTCCAAATCGTCCAGCTTATAGAGCAAATCCGGAGGAAACCAAAGAGATTCAACATCAAGTGGATAAACTCCTTGACAAAGGTATTGTACGTGAGTCTCTTAACCCTTGTTAAGTTCCTGTTATTCTAGTTCCTAAAAAGGATGAGTCTTGGAGAATGTGTGTTGATTGCCGTGCTATTAATAAGATCACCATTAAGTATAGCATCAATTCGTAGATTAGATGATTGCTTGATGAATTGCATGGTTCTTCTATTTTTACCAAGATGATTTGAAAAGTGGATACTACAAATTCGCATGAAAGAAGGTGATGAATGGAAAACTGCTTTTAAAAACAAAGTATGGGTTGTATGAATGGTTAGTTAGTGCCTTTGGTTATCTAATGCCACTAGCTACTTTTATGAGGCTTATGAATCATGTTTTTCGTCACTTATTTGGTAAGTTTGTGGTAGTCTACTTTGATGACATCCTTATTTATAACAAATCACTAGATGAACATGTTGCACATTTAAGCTAGTGTTTGTTGTTTTTACGTGCAGAACAAACTTTATGCTAATCTCAAAAAGTGTTCTTTTTGCATGGAATCTATTATCTTTTTGGGTTATGTTGTTAGTTCTCAAGGTATTTCTTGTTGATGAGTCAAAAGTCAAGGCAATCATGGATTGGCCGAGACACAAATGCTAGTGATGTTAGAAGCTTTCAATGGATTGGCAAGTTTTTATAGGAAGTTTGTTAAGGACTTTAGTTCTATAGCTGCACCTTTGAATGAACTTGTTAAAAGAATGTCACCTTTGTATGGAATAAGAACATGAAAATGCTTTAACACTTTAAAGATAAATTGACTCACGCCCCTGTGCTTGCATTGCCGGATTTTCATAAAGCTTTGAGATACACTGTGATGCCTCCGGGATTGGTATTGGTGCTGTTTTGATGCAGGAATCAAGGCCCTTGGCTTACTTTAGTGAAAAGCTTAATGGGGCAGCTTTGAAGTATGCAACTTATGACAAGGAGTTGTATGCTTTGGTAAGATCTTTACAGGTTTGGCAATATTATTTATGGCCTAAAGAATTCATAATACATTCTGATCATGAAAGCCTTAAATTCTTGAAGGCTCAAGGTAAGTTGAATAAGAGGCATGCTAAATGGTTAGAATTCATTGAGTCTTTTCCATATGTGATTAAGTATAAGTCTGGTAAAGATAATGTTGAAGCTGATGCACTGTCTAGAAGGTATACTTTGTTTACTTACTTGCATGCTAAGTTACTTGGTTTTGATTTGATTAAAGACTTGTATGAGCATGATCATGATTTTGCCACCGCCTATGAGATTTGTAAGACCAAACCGAATAGTGATTTTTATGTGCATGATGGTTTCTTGTTTCGAAAAGATAAATTGTGGCATTCCCCAAAGTTCCATTCGTGTTTTACTTGTTAAGGAAACCCATGGGGGAGGGTTTAATGGGGGCACTTTGGTATTGCTAAAACACTTGCTATTTTGAATGAGCACTTTTATTGGCCTAACATGATTAAAGATGTTAAAGGTGTTTGTGATAAATGCATTGTGTGTAAACAATCAAAATCTAAAGTGATGCCTCATGGTTTGTATCAACCTTTGCCTGTTCCTAATCATCCTTGGATTGATATTTCTATGGATTTTGTGCTTGGTTTGCCTAGGTCATGCAATGGTCATGATAGCATATTTGTTGTAGTTGATAGATTTAGCAAAATGTCACATTTTATTGCTTGTTCTAAGTCTAATGATGCTACACATATTGCTGATTTGTTCTTTAAGGAGGTTGTTAGATTGCATGGAATGCCTAAGAGTATTGTTAGTGATAGAGATGTTAAATTTCTGTCTCATTTTTGGCGTACTCTTTGGAATAAGTTGGGTACTAAGTTGTTGTTTTCTACTGTTGCACATCCATAGACTGATGGACAAACTGAAGTAGTTAATAGGACTTTGTCTACCTTACTTCGTGCACTTATTCAGAAAAACTTAAAGAATTGGGAAGGGTGTTTACCACACATTGAGTTTGCTTACAATCGCACTGTGCATAGCTCTACTAATTTCTCACCTTTTGAGATTGTGTATGGTTTTAATCCTTTAACTCCTTTGGATATTTTGCCTTTGCCTACTAATGAGTTTGTTAGTGTTGAAGGTAAACAGAAAGCTGATTTTGTTAGGGAGTTGCATGAAAGGGTTCGAGCTAACATTGATAGGCGTAATGAGCAATATTCTAAGCAAGCTAATAAGGGTAGACGACAAGTGATTTTCAAACCAGGAGATTGGGTTTGGATTCACTTGAGGAAAGAGAGGTTTCCTGACAAAAGGAAAACTAATCTTCATCCAAGAGGAGATGGTCCTTTTCGGGTCTTGGAAAGGATTGGAGATAATGCTTACAAGATTGAACTTCCTAGTGAGTATGGCAATGTTTCATCTACCTTTAATGTTACTGATTTATCTTTTTTTGATGTAGGTGATTCGAGGACGAATCCTTTCGAGGAGGGAGGGAATGATAGAAATCAACCCATGTCCTTGGTGCCAAGGCCGAGTTCTCAAGACCCTTTGGTGAATCTTGATGGACCAATGACGAGATCAAGGAGTTCAAAGATGAAGGCAGCCTTGCACAATTTACTGTCTTCACATTTTGAAGCTATGGAGGCCGAATTATCTCAATCATCTCAAGGAGGAGTTTTGTTGCATGTTTCTTCATTAACAATTCATGATCCACCTTGAAGAAACATCACAAAGGCCGATTTTGAAGAAGTCCATGAAGAGGCGTGTTCTTGGATTTGTTATGGATCACGCCATTGTTAATTTTAGGATTTACTTTTGGGTTGTAATAATAAGTCCATTAACATTAATTAATTGGGCTTTACTTTCGTTGATTAATAAGTCCAGTACTTGTCCAATTGCCTTACATGGTAATTTGGAAAGTAGTCTTTTAGGAAACTTTCTTGTTAGTCAAGAAGTCAAATCGTAATTTGCTTCTTGTTTCCTTTTCCTGTTTGGGCATGGCCGAATTTTTCCCTATTTAAGGATGGCCATTGTAACGTTTTTCGCGGACATGAAATTTGATAAAGTTTAGCTTTGCTAAAACCTTCTTCCAGCTGTGATAAGTTGAGAGAAAACGTGAGAGTTCTTCTAAGTTTAGTTGAAAAATCATAAGACCCGCGAAAACCTTAAGTGAGAAGCTTTAGGTTGAGCTTACCATTTCTAGATTTATAGAACACGCCGAACTGAGGAAGTTTAACTTTTGATTTACATTAGTTGGGCTGAATCTTTTTGTGATAACATTGGGGTTTGGTTGATTTCTTCCAATCCTTCTCGTTCAATATCCTTTATTGTTTTGTTGTCTTGTTTTCGCATTGTTCTTCTGTGATTCGTGCTTGTTCGGATTAATTGGGAAACAACGATTCAAAGGTTGTGGAAAACGTGTGGAATAGAATTCAAAATGCTTACTCCATTCGTATCAGGCGACCTGTGCACAGTGGTGTGCATGAAGTGCATGCTGTGTGTGCAGCAACATTGCGGCGACTTGTGCACAGTGGTGCTCATGATGTCCGGCTGGTGTGTGTGCCTTGGTGCGACGATGAGTGCATGTGTGCAGCAAGTCTTGTGCAACAATGTGAAAATATGTGCAAGGAATTGGGCATCAACTTGTATATGATTAGCAACAAAATGTGTGCGCACCAAATTCATCTCAAAGATGCAAGGAAACACAAGCAAAGATACTTGGAACTTTTTACCTCTCAAATTCTGAAAACTTACAAACGGTCACCTTGCAACCAAATTCTGGCCCTAATGCGTTGTGAATTTGGAACACACTAAAACATGAAAGTTGTAAATCCAAGTCTTAGCTTTCCCATAGCCTTTTGATGCACTCAATTTTGAGCTTGGACTAGAAAGTTATGGCCAAAATACTGAAGTGTGGGCGAGGAGAAAATTTCATGGCGACCGCCGTGCAATCTGTTTCCATGCCAAGACGAGTCGCCATGCAATTTCCCTTTTCCAGCACAACATTCTACTTCTATACAATATATGTGTCTTCGCCTCCGGAATTGGACTTTGGGATAAACATACGAGTTTTAGATCTTTTGCTTGGCCTTCCATAGGTTCAAGAATCGGCATCCATTGGATGTCTTTTAGATAAAGATATGAACAATCTACCAAACTGTGGCAGTGAAGTCAACAATGAAAACCTGAAGTAGTGATCACATATATGCCCCGTTTCTCAGGTTTGAAGACAGAATTAGAAGAAAGTGAAAACATACGAATTGAAGTACACACAAAGAGCTTTTTAGAACATCCAAGATCTCATCATTTGGATTAGTATTGAGAAAGTTACACTCAAATGCAGTGCACTATCCGTTCTGCCCAACTACAAAATAAGCATATTATTGGCATTGTTCAAACTCCACAAACTTAATATCAAACCTTTTTTCAGTTCTTTCCTTGTTCTTTAACCTAAGACACACATTTGTCTCATTTAATCATCATTTTGGGTCTTTTTCTCATAAAATGCACAAAATGACACATAACACCACACAAATGCATGAGATACAAGTCAAAAAGCTAAGTGAAATAAGACATATAAGTTGGTATAAAACCAACTTATCACACACATATTCTTACATGTTTAACAAATTTTAAACCAACCAAAGTCTATTTTTGAATGTGTAACCTGCCAATTTATACAAAGTTTCACAATTTAATCCCACTATTAGCAACAACACGCCACACGAGCTATATTAAGTATTTAAATATAAAATAATGAAAAATACTTGACACCAAACAATACATGGACAACATTGTACATAACATATGTTCATGCATATTCTTGCATGTTTAACTAATTTTAAACCAATCAAAATCTATTTTCAATGTATAATAATACATGTTTAACCAAAGTTTCATGATTTAGTTCCACTAATGGCAACAATACACCACAAGAGTTACATTCAAGCATTTAAAGTTAAAAGAATGGAAATATCTTAAACTAAACATTACTTGGGCAACAATTGTACATAAGACATGTTCACACATATTCTTGCATATTTAACAAATTGTAAGCCAACCGAAGTCTATTTTTAATGTGTAACCGTACCAATTTATACAAAGTTCACAACCTAATCCCACTATTAGCAATAATACGTCACACGAGCTATATCTAAGTATTTAAAGATAAAATAATAACAATACTTAACACCAAACAATACATGGACAACAAATGTACATAAGACATGTTCACGTATATTCTTGCATGTTTAACAAATTTTAACCAATCAAAGTCTATTTTCAATTTATAACCATGCAAATTCAGTCATGCCATATTGATTTCAAATGCTTATAACATTGGAACCAAAACTCCAATCGATATGAAACCAAAACCATGTAAAACTAGAATCAAAATTCTAAAACTTTTATGTTGTATAGAATTCCAAATTCAATTTATAGAAAGGTGTAAAAATTGTCCAAAATGGCTATAATGACTAAAATCCCGTAATAAATTTCAGTCATGCCATAGTTATTTCAAATGGTCATAACTTTGTTATCAAATATCCAAATAATGTGAAACCAAAACTGTGTAATTCAAGGATAAAATTTCTATAAATTTCATGTTCTGTAAAACTTCGAATTCAATCTAGAAATTAGTGTAAAACTGGACAAAGTTGCTGTCAGGACCAAGATCTTAAAAGAATATTTTAGTCATGGTATAGTGATTTCAAATTGATGTAACTTGATAACAAAATACCAAAATGATGTGAAACCAAAAGTATATGAAACTACATTTAGAATATTAAAATTTTTATGTGTTAGCAATTCCGAAATTATGCACACAACAAGGTCAAAAAGCAGTTTGAGACAAGAACGTATACCACTCTAATGTAAAATATAACTTTTCAAATCCCAACGAATATATGCAAAATATTATTCAAATATTAAATCATGCTTTTGGAAGAAATTCACTCACTAACATAAGTAAAATAAAAGTAAAACTTTTGAAGAAGTTACTCACTTTAATTTTTGTTTCGAAGTCCTCTTTCGAAGGTCAGCATTCTTTTCATTTTCTTTGGCAAATCTGAGCCACCATTTTCAATTTTACATGTTCCAATCAAATGCCTAATTCATATTGGTAGATTCCTGCAATGATAGCGTAATCCCTTTCAGTATCGTCATGTTTTATTCAAACTCTTATAACCAAATATCAAAATACCCAAATGTGAAGAAACTAAAAGTATATGAAAATAGACCCATAATAACCAAATTCTTATATCACATTGTTTCTGGAATTCACTTTGTAATGTACAAGAAAAACTGTTTAAAATTACTTTAATGATTTAAAATCATATAACAGAATTTAGTTTTATCTTTGTTGTTTCACATCACTATAACTTCTCAACCAAGTGTCTAAATGATATGAAACCAAATACTGTATAAATCTATATTCAAAAAATCTAAAACTCTTATATTTTACAAAGTCCCAAATACATTTTACAAATAGCTGTAAAAATTAATCAAACTTCATGTAGGCTAAAATCCCGTAACCAAATTCAGTTATATCATAATGCAATCAAACGGTCATAACTTTGTCACAAAAGATCCAAATAGGGTGAAACGTTCAATCAAAAGTCTAGAACTATTATGTTATATAAAATTCAAAATTCAATCCACAAGATGGCGTAAAAACATCTTAAAGTTGCTGCAGTGGCTGGAAATGCATGAGCAAATTTTCAATACCAAAATAGTTTGAAATGGCAATAACTTTGTGGTTACAAATCCAAATAATATGAAACCAAAACAGTATAAAACTAGGCTTAATGAACATGCCCCGTATGGCTCGCATGAACATGCCCGCATGGCTCGATTCAAATTTATTTCCATGAACACAACATACACAATTAGGAAGCAAAATAACAATCCACGGAAAAATGAATCAATAAGAAAGTTTTCAGAATTCCGTTTTAAAACATAACTTAAAACAAGGTCACGCCATAACCTAATGCCCTTATGCATAAGAATGATGCCAATCCATAATCTAATTAAACTTTCCTACTTTACACACTTTGGAAAGTAATATTAATAAATCATGATTCCTAAAACTGTTCAAAATATTGAAGTTAAACAAGGCAACCAAAAAATCAAATATACCCATAGAAAATTATCTAAAACACAAAGAAACATGGTTGTCGTACTTGTGTTTACAAAGATGGAATTTGAAATAATATTCCTTAAATAAAAAATAGCTTATTAAATATTAAGTAACACATATTAAGTAAATAAAATATTTTGACTTCCCCACTAAGAGTTTTCTATAGAGTTTTCCAGATCTCAATCCATTGATGAAGGCACCAATCACAACCTCATCATATTGGCATTACACATCCAAGCTCTCGTCATTAAACCTATCAATATATCCGCAAGGACTCTCCTTCTCCCTGCCTTATATTCATAATTTCAGCCGTGGATTTTTCAATTTTTCTTCTCTGTAAAAATCGATTTGGAAGCATTCAAACATTTGAGAGAAAGACGAAATTGTTCCTGGTCCCTTCAAACCATGCTAGGGCTTTCCCTTTAAGTGTAGTCGTGAAGGTCTGACACACTATTGGCTCTGGAGTGGCGGTCAACATCATACAATACTTGAATTGATGTAGGTGGTCTTTAGGGTCGGAATTCCTAGTATATGTCTTGAGTATGGGAGCCTTGAATCCAGGAGGGATGAGGAAAATCTTGTATCTCTTTCACAAAGGGAGAGTTTTCACACACCATAGCTGTTCCTTCCACTCCCCAGTAGTAAGGCCAATTGGTAGGGAGAGGTGTTCTCCATTGGGATCGAGCAACATCTTTGTTCCACTGGTTGCAGTAGGTCCCTCATCTCTCACTTTCCTTTTCAACCTCCCTATGTGACCTTTGATAAGAATGATCTAAGATTGAGTATGACCACTCACACCCCTTGTTATTTATCCAATTCTGATGTCATTCCTCCTATGGTATCCCCATGCTTCTTCTTCATGGTGTACTTCATCCCTTGGTCTCTCATCTCTGTGCAGGGGTCTTCCCCTCTCTTGCCTCGGATGTGGATGAGTAGAAGACTCGATGACATATCCCTTATCTTTGTCTAGGCTTTTCTCCTTCTCCAGTAGAGCTCGAATTTTGTCCAAGTGTTTTTTCAAGAAAACTAATACCTCAGGATCTTCTGACCCCAGCGAGTGTCGGGAAGCTCCCTCCCTTCTCGGTGAGGGATGAGATATACGCCCTTCCCTCTGCTCAACCATGGTTTGCTTGTCCCTCCTTTGTTCCAACAACCTCTGAGATCGAGTGGTTGTCATATAGCTTTTTGTTCAAGTAGTTTTCCACAGACGGCGCCAATGATGAAATTTGGAAATTAGCCCCTCCATAAAGTAGTGAGTTGAAGTGTATAACACTCACCTCATATTAGGCCCAACTCCCAAGTTCACCATAACATAAATTCCCAGCAGATCCAATTACCAATAAAAAGAGTTCACCTTTGAAATAATCGGACCTGCACAAAAGAAACCGTTAGTGAAACGTCCCCAGGTAGTCCTGGGGAGATTCACTCCGATGCTGAAGTAAAAAACGAGCCTTGATGAGATAGTTATAGCTGAATTAGATGATGAGAGACCAACCCCTCATTAATTGCAGTGTGTATCTATTTATAAGTGAAAATGTGTCTTGATGACATCTCCTTATTAACATACTTCTTAAGTCTCGATTTATCCATGTCCCCATAATACCCCATGTTTGGGTGTTTATTTTCTCGTATCATCAACAATGAAAATAAAAACTTATAAATGTTTATATAGCCGTAGAAAATCTAAATCAAAACAAAAAATAATTGAAAAGAACAAGAAAAACTTTAATGAATTTGAAAGTGGTCTAAACAAATAAATTTTTGTCAAAAATAACACACGTCAAGGGCCTTGAAAGGATATATAATAAAGGCAATTTTCAATCAAATTAAAAAATTAAGCCAAATTAAAATTAACAGTGCGTTATAACCATTGCTAGCTTCCCTCCATGTATCTTCTGCTACATTCCATTTTTCAATTTATAATATAAGTTACATGCATATACACTTATCCCTTAGTATTTTACTAATTACTTGATAGGATTTATTAAAATATACTTGATGTGTATTTATAAATTGAAATAAAGATTAAAATAAAAAATAAAACAAAAGATTTGAGTGATTTCTTCCTTTCCTAAATTTATATTGCGCAACCTAATACATATCTTCAACCAGTTACACGTGAGTACCGATGCTTCAATTTCATACAAGTTGTCATTTTTGGATTTGTCCTCGTTCACAGGAGACATTCATCACATTTGTTTTCCTCTATCCATTATTGTATTAGTTACGGCTCCATTATCAATTTTGCTTGATTGACTTACAGCAGTGCTTAACAACTTGGGTCATTAATGGGAGATGCGCAGAGTTACATTGGATACCCCTTTAGTTAAATCTTATGCAAAAACCTAGTGATTAAGTTGGAATTTTTTTCTTTAATCAGTACAAAATTAATTCGAGTCAGAGTTCCTGACTGTACAGTTAAGTTCCCACAAAAGAAATTTACGTTTAAGAAGACAGTTCGTTGATAAAACTATTTTTGGCAAAAAATCAGAATAATAATAGTTAAGTATACAAGTCCAGATGAATCTTTGAAAAATACGCAGGCTTTTAATATTTTCAATTTGGACCGATGAAAAGGAAAGAAAAATGAAAATCCAATGACCAATTCAAATTGCCTCTCATGTATTATACATATCATGTGTAGGAGTACTCGAGCATTTCGAACAGGGAAAAACAAAAGAACAAGTTTAGGTGAGAAAATAGGTTGAGAAAGAATTACAGAACAACAAGAGATTCTGACGGAAAGCAAGAGATCTAGTTGTACGTGGACTTGGAGGTTTCTGTGGATCGAGGAAGAGACTAGGCAAACAACCAACAACAAGCAAGTCACTTAAAACGTTTTTCGTTTCAGCATGGAATTTTGAGTTATTTTATACATGTTTAATTTGAGTGAATTTTAAACTAAACCATTGCCATGGAACTATGGATACGACGAGCTGGAATGGTATTGTGCATTAACAATGATTTTGTTTTTGAGTATTGCTTGACTTTTCTTAAGCTTGTGCGTGCAGTGTGTGTAAGGTTTTGCGTAAATTAACAAGCTAGTAAGCAACTAAAATCTATATATGTAGTAATCAAAGGTTTTTAATTTCTGTAAGTAACAATTAAAATTCATGTTTAATGTGGAAACTTCATTATTAATTTACCAAATAACTCATGTGAGACGTACTATCTTATATATGAGTCGTGATACGTGAAATATGCATACGCTAATATGCTAATTTTTAATATGTTATATGCTAATATTTGACACTGTATAAGATAATTTTTTATATTTTATACACTAATTTTTTATATTTTATATGTTAATCTTTATAATTTACACGCTAAAGTGAAATTTATACACAAGTGTCATATATGAGACAATTTCAAAGAATATATAATAGCCCATTAATTTATTAGTCGAAATAATTTCTTGCGATGTAAAAGTAAGTCATACATGTCTGTTCCTGCCATACATATATACTTCTTAATTCCATTGAAAACTGAACACGGGTTCATTGGTTTTTTTACATCCTAGATAGTACTGATCATATATATTTTGCACAGAATGGAATACAGGACCTTCGAATTGGCTCTCATTTATGCCAGTGATCTTCCCAATGTTCGACACCTAGGCCAAATGAAAGTATATATATGCACAACAAGTGAGCTTAGCTCACTGGTACCACAGCCAGGGTTCGAATCTCACTTGGAGCAATCTTCACCTATTTATAGAGTATTTGTGGATAAATATGTGAAGAAGGAATATTTGTGAGATACTCTAAATTCTGCCGGGGTACATACGCTATGGAGAAAAATTATGGTGGCTGTGCGCAGGAGTGAGACCGTGTGGGGTCGGAATCTATGGGGAGGTGTTAAACTTGGTAACCTATGATCGCTATGGAGAAAAATTATGGTGGCTGTGCGCAGGAGTGAGGCCGTGTGGGGTCGGAATCTATGGAGAGGTGTTAGACTTGGTAACGTATGATTGAAGACTGGCCATGGTACCCAACTTGGGCTACTACCATAAGGCTAGTATCCGGTTTACATCCTCAACTGGCTAAGGGACGGTTGGTTCGAGGCGCAGGAGTAGTCTGACTCAACAACAACGAAGTGGCGGGAAGACATAGAGTTGTAGAGTTAGGAACCTGAGATATAAAAAAAAAAGTATATATATTCACAAGTTTCAATCCTAGGACAATCAGATTCAGCGTACACTACTCTCACAGACGAGATCCGAGAGGCAAATCCTCTTTTTTTTTTTTTCCGAGAGGCAAATCCTCAATGGAATATATGTCAAGATTGACTACATCTTTCTCGAGAAAGCTGTCCACCATGAGGGTACCATTCTTTTCATCAAGTTATACTGTAAAAGATCGTTGAAGCATGATAAATATGTGGGACAAGTGAAATTATCCTTGAAGGGACTTTTTGAATCTGGACTTGAAGAGGAAGATAAAGAATTCGATGTCGATTGCCATGGTTGCAAATATGGATTTCCGAAACTGAAACTCTCATACAAGTTCGGGAAAACTGCGATGATATATGTTGATAATGAAGAATAATTTAAGAAAAACCATGTTGAATATGAGAAAATGGGAGCAATATCATCAGCAATGGGAGTGGCTGTAGTAGTTGTGGGAATAGTTGTATCAATTATTATTGACAAATAAAAGAATTGTTTTAATGGAATTTTGGTTATTATGATCATATAATATCGTAGGAACTTTGTACTAGTATACATAATGTTTTGCAGTAATATGTTGTTTCATTCAAGATTTTTAGAGTGTTTTCTAGAAATATGATTTTTTTTTTTTGTAAAAAGTTTCTAACACTAGGACTGTTTTAAAGCCATATTCTAAATATATGAAATTCGCATTTGCTGAATGCGAACTCTCTGAAATCGCATTCAACAAATGCGAACATATGGGAAAAAATAAAACAAAAGTAAAATAAAAAATTATTAAAATAATGAATTAAATATAATAAAAAAAATCAGGACGATAGTTGTCTCTTCCGGATACGAAGTCAGGATTCCCCCTATTTTATTCGGACTTACATCCGGAAGAATGACCTGTCGTCCGGTATTGGCGTCCGGACGTTTGTATCAAATTGATATGGATTTTATTAAAAAAAAATCATTGGAAAAAATTATAATAACGCACCTCATACTTGTAAAAAATATTTAAAGTAATTATATAATTACATATGTTTAGAACAATAATTTTCTTCAAGATAAATGCGAGTTCTTTAAAATAAATCAAAACGATAGTTGTCTCTTCCGGATACGAAGTCTGAATTCCCCATGTTTTATCCGGACTTACATCCGGATGAGTGACTGATCGTCCGGCATTGCGTCCAGACGTTTATATCAAATTTATATGGATTTTATAAAAAAAATTTCATTGGAAAAAATTATAATACCGCACCTCATACTTGTAAAAAATATTTAAAGTAGTTATATAATTACCTATGTTTAGAACAATAATTTTATTAAAAATTTGAACGCACATTTGGTGAATGCGAGTTCTTTAAAATAAATTCGGACGATAGTTGTCTCTTCCTGATACGAAATCCGGATTCCCCATGTTTTATCCGGACTTACATCCGGATGAGTAACATATCGTCCGGTATTGGCGTCCGAACATTTGTATCAAATTTATATGGATTATATAAAAAAATCATTTATTGGAAAAAATTATAATAATGCACCTCATACTTGTAAAAAATATTTAAAGTAATTATATAATTACATATCAAATAATTTAGAAAAAAATTGAACGCATTATTATGTGTAAAATGTTATTATATTACTTTAATATTTTCAGTATGAGATTAGCGTTATTATAATTTTTTCCAATGAATGTTTTTTATAAAATCCATGTAAATTTTATACAAGGTCGGGACGGCTCATCCTTATGCTAATGCACTCATCCGGATGTAAGTCCGGATAAAACAGTGGGAATCCGAACTTAATATCCGGAAGAGACGACACTAGTCCGTTATTTTAAAGAACTCGCATTCACCAAATGCGAGTTCAAATTTTTTCTAAATTATTTTATATGTAATTATATAATTACTTTAAATATTTTTTACAAGTATGAGTTGCGTTATTATAATTTTTTCCAATGAATTTTTTTTTATAAAATTCATGTAAATTTTATACAACGTCTGGACGGCTCATCCGGATGCTAAGGCACTCATCCGGATGTAAGTCCGGATAAAAGAGTGGGAATCCGGACTTTACATCCAGAAGAGATAACACTAGTCCGGATTTATTTTAAAGAACTCGGATTCACCAAATGCGAGTTCAAATTTTTTTGTAATTATTTTATATGTAATTATATAATTACTTTAAATATTTTCTACAAGTATGAGTTGCGTTATTATAATTTTTTCCAATGAATTTTTTTATTATAAAATCCATATAAATTTGATACAAATGTCCGAACGATCAGTCACTCATCCGGATGTAAGTTCGGATAAAACATAGGGAGTCCGGACTTCGTATTCGGAAGAGACAATTATCGTCCAGATTTATTTTAACGAACTCACATTTATTTTGAAGAAAATTATATATTGTTCTAAACATATGTAATTATATAATTACTTTAAATATTTTTTACAAGTATGAGGTGCATTATTATAATTTTTTCCAATGAATTTTTTTTATATATATAAAATCCATATCAATTTGATACAAACGTCCGGACGCCAATACCGGACGATAAGTCATTCTTCCGGATGTAAGTTCGGATAACACAGGGGGAATACGGACTTCATATCCGGAAGAGACAACTATGGTCCGGATTTTTTTCATTATATTTGATTCATTATTTTAATAATTTTTTATTTTACTTTTGTTTTATTTTTTTTCCCATATGTTCACATTTGCTGAATGCGATTTCAGAGAGTTTGCATTCAGCAAATGCGAATTTCATATATTTAGAATAGGGCCTTAAAACTGTCATAATGTTAGAAACTTTTACAAAACAATCCAATTTCTAGAAAAAACTTTAGATTTTTAAGGTTTTGTTTTTTTTTTCCTTGTTTTGAGTATTCCTGTCCATTCTTTTTGTTGATAAAGTATTGAAAATTCATGCCCAATTTAAATACTATCTTTAAGTTGGGAAATGCTTGTAAGAGTATTCCATCAAAAAAATAACTGGATATTATTAATATGTAACATTTATCAGGATCATCCGATAAATCCTTTATCATACAATGACATGTAAATCTCTTTTTTAGTATTTTACTATAATAATAATATATCTTACTTATACCTAATAATTAACTAAAACCCTTCAATTGCTAGTTTGTAGAAAAAATAAATGCACAAAGATGATAAATCCTTCCATAACTCATCTACATCATTTATTTAAGATTATAATATTTTTATTCTTTCCAATGTTCAAATCACTAAAACCAATGATTAAAAAAATAAAATATACAAAAATTAAATCTACATTTATTAAAACCATAACCCAGATGTGATTGAACGACATTGTTTTATTAAAATCATGTATTAAAATAATAAAACATCACTAAAATTAAATTTACAATTATTAAGTGCTAATTAGATGTGAGTGAACCCTACGACATTGTTTGAATAAAATCAAAAATTAAAAGAATACAATATCACAAAAATTAAATTTATAATTATTAAACTCTAACCCAAATGTGAGTAAACCCTATGAATGATCCCATATTTCTTTTATGACGATATTATGTTGGAGTAGATGGATTTATTATTGTGTTTAAAGAAGATATTGATTTTTTGAAATTTGAGGGAAAAAAATCGAAGATGTTGAGACGTATATCTTTAATTTTTTTTCAGGCTTAAGTTTATTGTTTAAAGGGTTTTATAGTTAATTATATAGTGTAAGTATGGTGCATTTTTATTAGAGTGAAACTTTAAAAATTGCTTACATGACACACAAAATAATTGGTCCATGACAAGGGATTTATCAGAATAATTCTGATAAATATTTTCCTCTATGAATAATTATGTTATATTATAGAGACATTGTTATAATTATGGTATATTAAATTTTATTTTAAAACTTTGAGTCGGAACATGTTTTAAAATTAAACGATAAGTTAGATTTTATCGGTTAAATAAAAAAAAATTGTCGGCCTTTTCAAATGCTACATTCAACTTTTAGTTATCAAATAAAGTTATTTGATTAAGATAAGAATTAATTAATTTTTAAATTTAAATTTAATTATCAAACATGCCTTACTCGTTTTGGGATATTCTAAAGTTTCCGCAGTTGACTTTTCCAAAGAAGTTTCAAGTTTTATGGGGGTTGACACTAAGTCCTACTCTTAGTCTTCACAATCCTCAAAGTCAATAGTCAAAGTAAGCGGTTTCTATTTGACTTAAACATATATGATTCGAGCAATTTTTGTGTTTCGCCTTACAAAATATTATTTAGAATTAACTACACATAATTGATAGTTCCTTTTAATTGTGTGCATTCATTAATTACACATCTATCATTTATGGAGCAAAACATTATAGGAAATTTCACATCAACAACTCCTTTAATGACTTCAACCACTAAATTAATTCACATCAGGACTGCACTCCTTTAATTCACAATACGTTATACAATGTCACTAACTGACTCAAAATATTCAATTATTAGAACTGAAAGAATAGTTATGAAAAAGAAAAATGAAACTAGTTTAGAATTGAAAAATCAGCCCTGAAAAATAAAAAATTTTATTTCCACTAGAATTATACAAACAAAGGGAATTTCCAACTAAAAATCATCTAATAAAAGATTACTCTAATTTTTGGTACTCATTGGATGGATGGCACATCAAGTTGTGCAGAAACTGATCCATGACTCTATTTTAATCTTAACTACCAACTGAATGAAGGCAAATCATCAATTTCTTTCTTTTTTTTTCTTATCCAATTCATCCTAGCTCGGAAGACCTTACTTCCCTTTTTTATTCAATCTTTTTCTTTGTTTTACCATTCTGTCAAAAAACCTTAGCTAGATTATCACAAAAAATCGACAACATTAAATTTGGCTTCCCAACCCCCACCCCCCCCCCCCCCCCCCCCCCCCTCCCAAAAAAAAAAAACCACCATAATTGTTATACTTTTCTGCCAAAAAAACCCTTATATTTTTCATTTTCCACCTTAACTAACTTTAGATCTATTATTTCTTGTAATATTCTTGCCGTTGTTCTTGTTTTGGCCACCGCTCCGATGTCTATATATTGTTTTGGATTCCAAAATTTTTTGAAAATAGATCTAATGTATGCTCATCCTATAATTTGGATGTTGAGGGTTATGCAAAATCTTGAACAATTTTTTTTAAAAATAAATTCTTAATATAGAAGACACAACTCTCCCAAGATGAGAGAAAAATACTCTCAACCATTGAGACTTTATTGCCGATGGAATCCAAACTATAAAATGCTCTCACTTTGATTGCTTGTAACCTGTAATTGAAAAGTCTAATGCTTCAGACAAAACCCTAAAGTTTCCATTTAGTTTCATTTAAGTATCAACGGCTTCATTATTGGCATACGAATGCTTCATTTTCCGACAAGTACTCATTTCAAGGAGACCATGGATCACTTTCGTTTTCCTGTACACGCCAAAATGGTCGGTTCTCCAATTTTGTTTTAGTTACCGCTCCATTATCAATTTTGCTAGATTGACTTAAGGCAGTGCTTAACAACTTCGGTTAGTGGGAGACGCGTAGAGTTGGAGACCCCGTTAAATCTTATACACAAAACTACCGATTAAGTTGAATTTTCTTTCTTTAATCAGCACAAAATTAATAGTCAGAGTTCCTTAGAATGTGCAGTTAAGTTGCCCCAAAAGAAATTAGGAATTCCCACCAGTACTACGTGTCGAGTACGAGTATGTGATAAAGAATAAAGGCTAAGTCAACTAGCTAGTTGAGAGGAATATTTGAAAAGTAGGTGTTTATATTCTCATTTGGGATTAGGGTTGTAATCGTGTGATTATACTCCTAATCGAATTACTCCATTTAATTAGAGATGGTACTCAAACTTGACTTGAACTTGATCGAATATTTAGTTTGAATTGGAACTCGACTTGAGTTCAATTGAATTTTTTTTTGAGTTCAAACTCAAATTTTGTATTTTTTTTTAAAAAAATACAATATTTATTTGTAATTTTTTAAAATTTTATAAGGTTGAATGGTAATTTATTATAAAACTAATGACCAATAATTGAAATATTAAGGACTAAGACTACTTAAATATAAATCTAAAAAATAAAAAAACACATAATAAAATTATTGGATTAACTCCCAAACTACTTAAGTTTAATGCAAAAACTCTTGTGAGACTATCTCATATATGAGACGTGAACGTGAATTATAATTTATATGTTAATACGCTAATTTTTTATACGTTATACGCTAATATTTGATATTTTATATTCTAATATGCTAATTTTTTATACTTTACACACAAATTTTTTATATTTTATACTCTAATTCTTTATAATTTATATGCTGAATTAAAATTCATACGTAAGTATCATATATGAGACGATTTTAAAGAAAAATGACTTTTAAGTTTAAATAATTTGAACTGAGCTACTCACTACTAGCTAGGTCCAAGCAGCGTCAAACACGTGTAGAGTGTTGATGCCTTGGGATTTGAGAGCCAATTAAGCTAAAACTTCAACTCTGCAGTTCCAAAAGGACCAATTCAAAGCCTCAGAAAGTTTATATATATATGTGTTGAACTCTAGGGAATTATACAGAAGAACAAGATATTCTATTCTACAAAAGTGATCTTCCTGTTGTTCATATACTTTTCAGCTGATCATATATATTTTGCACAGAAATGGAATGCAGAACATTTGAAGTGACTCTCATTTCTGCCAGTGATCTTCCCCATGTTCGACGCCTACTCAAGATGAAAGTATATGCAGAAGTTTCAATCCAAGGACAATCAGATTCAGAGTGCATGTTTACTCCCACAGACGAGGACAGAGAGGCAAATCCTTACTGGAATTTCAAGATTATCTTCGACGTTCCGGAGAAAGCTGTCCACTTGGAGGGTTCCATTCTTCTCATCAAGTTATACAGTAAAAGATCATTAAAGCGTGATAAATATGTGGGACAGGTTAATTTATCCTTGAAGAAACTCTTTGATTCTGGGCTTGAAAAGGAAGGTAAAGAATTCAATGTCGATTGCAATGGTGCTAAAGATGGATTTCCGAAGGTAATACTCTCATACAAGTTCGGAACTACAGTTAAAATTGTTGATCCTGAGGAAAAATCTAAGAAAAAACCTGGTTATAATATTAATTATGAGAAATTGGGAGCACAAGCATCAGTTGTGGGAGCAATCGCAGGAATTGGGGCACTAATCGTGGCATTGTGAGAGAAATTAGGCATTCCGGGTGTTTTTTTTTTAAATATTTTTCTACAAATAATTTAGTTAATACCAGCAATATGGTGTTTGTATTAATTTGTGAGATGTGAAGGTACATTTCATTTATTTATTTGAATTATATAGTTTGCATTTTCTGAATTGCAAAGTCACTTTTTTTTTTTTTTTGGTTCCGAACAATGTTCAATTTTTTTACAATTATAGAGTTTGTGTATTATATAAACACCCTAATTCCTTCCTTTTTTTTCACGCATTACACATATAAACCATAATTAGAACTAAGGTTTATTAATTCTATACAAAAATTTGTATGCCTTTAGTTTTCGAAGATTAATTCATATAATTTATACTACTATTTTGATATTTTCAATAAACCTTCAAATTTTGCGGAACTTATGTTCTTTGTGTGTCTACCACAAATTTGTCCCGCGTTATATATTTTGTTTTAGATAATTCATGTTTTCTTATTTTTTGGAATATGCTATCTACTTTTTGTTTTATTTTTTTATTTTTTTATGGTCAAAAGCGATATTTTGTTTTAGATAATGCATGTTTTTCTTTCCTTTTGCTTAATTAATGCATTTGAAATGATATATTTTGTTGCATAAAATTTTTATTTTTCATAATAATAAATCCAATAATTTATAATAAAAAAACAACAGTATTTTGTTTTTCAAAATCTCAATTCATAAAAGGAGAACAAAATGTTGTTGAATAAAATCTTTAGAACATAATTTGATATTATTAATCTATGATACACATTCCATTTTCTTATACTCGAGATGTGACTTCACTCCGACAACGAAGTGTAGATCAAGTGGTTTACATCTTCACCTGTAACCAATAGGTCACGGGTTCGAGTCACCAAGGGGGTAGATGGGTACCATTGTTGATCCTCTTTAAAAAAAAAAAAAAAAGATGTGACTTCACTCCTCTAAAATCTTTTAATGGTGCATAACAAATAAGATTCATTTTAATATGCATACCATACTATAAAAATGCACACTAAGATAATAATAACAATAACAGTTTATACATATTGAAGTGTCGAGAAATAATGGTTTATGCATTTAGAAGATTTTGAACTAGTTTGTTGAATTGATTTATCCTAAAATAGCATAAATTTTTTATTGATTGGAATGGAAAAGTTTTCAATTGAATTAATTTCTTCATTCTTTTTGTAAATTTCTATTGGATTATAAATTTAGATTATAATTATAAAAATATGAATTAGATTTTCTTAAGGGAAAAAACAAATTAGATTTTGAAATTTTCTTGATTTTAATTAATTTTGGAAATCTAAGTCCATACTCATGAAATGCACACTAAATGCACACTAATATAATAATAACAATAATAGTTTATACATATTGAAGTGTCGAGAAATAATGGTTTATGCATTTAGAAGATTTTGAACTAGTTTATTGAATTGATTTATCCTAAAATAGCATAAATTTTTTATTGATTGGAATGGAAAAGTTTTCAATTGAATTAATTTCTTCATTCTTTTTTAAAATTTTCTAATTGGATTATAAATTTAGATTCTGATTATAAAAATATGAATTAGATTTTCTTAAGGGAAAAAACAAATTAGATTTTGAAATTTTCTTGATTTTAATTAATTTAGGAAATCTAAGTCCATACTCATGAAAATTAATTATTTTTAATAATTGTTATTTTTAATTTATTAGTTTTGAAGAAGCAAAATATCAAATTTCATCAGTTTTCAAGAAGAAAAATTAGAATTGAATGGAAAATACATTAGTATGTATCTAAACTAATTATATAGATACCAAGTAAAAAACTTAAAACTACATAGCTTTTTGTATAAAAACTTTCTTTTATCCTAATTCAATAATTTTATACTTAAAATTACAATATTCATTTCACATTTAATATATTCTCTTGCAGAATGCATCCTACATATTTTGGCCAACAATTACAAATATTGAAAAACATATCGTGATATCAACCATACTACAAGTCATGTAGTAAACGTAAGAAGAGTATAGAAAATATAACAGAACTAAAGAATTGTCCACGAAGAGAACAAAATATATCAAATTTTGTTCTAAGGTATCTCTAATATACAAATTATATATAAGTTAACTCTGAAATGTTAATTATACTTATTATTATTTTTAAATATTTATTCTTTTTTAATTTTAAAAGGTTCAGAATACTACTAGAAATTATTTTAGGAGGACACTATATAATAATAATTATCTTTGAGGAATAAGTAAAATCATTTATGAGATGGTTTTCACAACAATATATAGACTCGGTCAATGATCATGTAAGAATGATAAATAAATTTTTAGTAAAAATTAAAATATTACAATGTAATTATTAAAAAAATATTACTTTATTCTGTAAGAAGAGAATGACAGTATTATAATAAAATTATGAATTCGAAATGCAAATGCGAAATATCAACGATTTTAACATAAAGGTGTCAATGGTCGCAAGTAATTTTAAAGAAATTCAACAACAGACTCAAGCAATCAATTGCAAAGCTCAAAATCCAATAATCAATTACAAAGTCAAAAGCGCAAAAAAGAAAAGCAGAAGCAACAAAGAAAAATTCTAAGAAGAATAATTGCAGCAACAAAGAGAAATTTTAAGAAAAATAAAGTTTCAATTATAAACGACAACCAAGAGAAATTTTAAAACGAATAAAGTTCAAGAAGCATCAATCTAGCCAAGAAAAAAAAAATGGAAGTTGAAGCAACTACAAGAAACTGAAGAAACCAAATTACACAACTAAATAAAGATGGAAAAAAATTTAAATTTATAGTAATTTTTTTATTCATAATTTAAATTTTATATTTAATTTAATTGTTGTATGGCACATTTTGGTCTTGCTTCAATAAAATAAATGTTATCATATTGTGTTCTTTTTTTTAATTAACATATTAACAATTCATTCAAAACCATAAAATTGAATACTTAAAAATAATTGAATCAAACACACGTGAATAGCATGTGCCCAATTCCTAGTACGTGTGTGTGTAGTGTATGAAAATATGCATATTCTGTGACAATGTGTATAATATGTGTAAAATATATACTGTTAATGCGCACACGTATGTGGCATTATATTTAATTGGCATTGGTTTTTTGGCAAACAAGAGTATAAGGAAAGATATGATTAACTTGGAAGAATCAATCTATGCAAAGGAGATTGATTTGGAATTTAAATGATACCCTTATATATCTTTGGACTTATCTTGGTATTCTTGGTAATTATCTTGGAAAAGATATCTATGGAAAAGATAAGTTTGGAAGGCACATTATTTCCATCTTCTGTGAGAGTTTTATGGAAACAATCTTGAAGATAAAGATGGAAGATATTTTATGTGCCCTATTATATGATCAAGAAGCCGCACGGAATTGTTAAGCATTAATTGAATTATCCTTTGTGCGTGAATCATATTTCTTCGGTCTTCTTTGTAAGACTGTGAACACCACTTCCTAGTTGGAATTTGTTTTTTAGAAGTGTGTGGCTGTTAAGTACCTCAATGCAATATTGATTGAAGGTGCAAATCTTTGCAACCATCATTGAAGTTTAACCTCGGGAGGAGGTTTTTAAGGAGCTCGGGAGGAGTTCAAACGTGTGCAAGGGGATCTTGCTGGAGCACGGATTCCGGGAGGAATCAACACAAGTCGAGGGGAGCTCGCACAATCTGTTCACTGTGGAAGTTAGGAAGAAGCAGTAACAAAGATAAGATGGTGTCTTACCTTGTGTCATACTGAATGTCTTGTAACTTGTGAACTTAGTGGATTGTTCTTTCTGGACGTGGCCCCGCAGACGTAGGCAATTGCCGAACTGCGTTACCAACCTCCTGTCTTTTTAATTTCCGCATTTTTAATATTGTCCATTATCATTTTATTATCGGTGTCATACCTAGTGTCACTCACCCACTGGGACACTGCGTATCTAACCTAGATATTTCATATACAATGTATAAAAATGTGTGTGGTACGTATAAAATATGTGGAGTATTATTAAAATGTGTAAAATGTAAAAATATGTGTAATATGAGTAAACTATGTGTAGTATGTGTAAAATATGTGCAGTGTGTGAAAATGTGTGTAGTGTGTAAAATATGTATAATACATGAAAATGTGTGTAAACTATATGTACGCGCGTTGCGTGTGTAAATATGTGTAATATATGTAAAATATATGTAGTGTGTATAAAATATATTTAGTTTATGAATGTATGTAGTGTGTGAAAATGTTATTATTTTTTACATATTAAGAATGTTGATTTTTTATTTTAAATATTTTAGAAATAAAAATTTGAAACTCATTACCAAAATAAGCAAACCAAACATAGAAATGAAATCTTTTACATTTCACAACAAAACATGATGGAATTAATGGTATAAACCTATAGTGACAATAATGTTAATTATTTCTCGTACCATTCCGATTGAGGAATCGAATTAATCGGCTGTTTAGTTCTATTGATGAAATTGAAGATAATGTGTCATGCACGTAACAAATTACATCACGGCTCCACTTCCTTTTTGATGAATTCAACTACACTATATGTCGATTTTACTGAATGAAACTTTGCATCACGGCTCCACTTCCTTCGATGAATTCAACAACTATATGTCGATTTTACTTAATGAAAACATCACGGCTCCACTTCCTTTGATGAATCCAACCACTATATGTCGATTTTACTTAATGAAACTTCAGCATCACGGCTCCACTAGTCAGCAGCACCCCACTCTTCTTATGTATGAAATGGATAACGAATCCTTAACTAGTACGGCCTTTAGTCTTGATTTGACTATATGCTCAATTGTAATAGTCACATCATTCAAACAAAATTTACACTTACTAGAGTTTGCATATAAATTTTTTTTCTTTAACTTTCGAACACTCTTCTCAAATGCCTCAATAAATCTCTTTCATTATGTGAGTATATTAAAATATTATCTATAAATATACTACTATAAACTAATTCAAATACTCTTTCATAACTCAATCCATCAGATTCATAAAAGCTCCAGGAGCATTAGTCATTCCTACGTGCAACATTAAAATTCGTACTGCCTATATCTCATCCAAGTTGTACTCTTTGGTACATCTTTGAGCTTTATCCTTAATTTGTGATATCTTGACCACAAATATATTTTAGAAAATATTTTAAATTCTTTTAGTTGATCGAATATATCATCTATCATTTCAAGGAGGTTTTTATTCTTAATTGTAACCCTATCTAATCTTGTTACTCGGTCAAAACCTTAAACTTCAAACATTTTTTTGTATAACTTTGAGAACGACTCTTTAAACCTCATCACCTTAAAGTTCTCATCTTACATATTTTACATTTTTTTGTATAACTTTGAGAACGACTCTTTAAACCTCATCACCTTAAAGTTCTCATCTTACATATTTTTCAGGTAAGGATTCTCCTAACGTGTCAATCTTATGGTCGTTATTCATCACTGATATATCACTCATTTGTCTGAATTCTTACTAAAATTACTAATTTTTCTCAACTTACCTTCTAAGCTTTGTTTCTATTACATTAAGTATTCTTAAAACAAATAGTCACTCTACTCTCTCAAATCTAAGTCTCAACTTTTCTTTATTTTCTTTCATATCCAACTAATTATAATATGGATTAAAATGAAAATACTTATATGTCATCATATTATACCAAATATATGTCATTTTCTAAAAAATCCTTTAAATTTCCATATGCTACTTCTAATATAAATTTTTTTTAATGGGTTATTCTCCATTTCCTTAGATTCACATTAATTAGTAGTCTCTTGAAGTTATTTTTGTAGAAGAAAATTTAAAGCTTATTGGGTCCATGACAACTTTATGAGTACTCATAACATAATATTCAAACAAATACCCAATGGAAATTACGTTAGGTTCCCGTTTTGATTTTTCTTAAGTGTATACATCAAGATATAGTCATTTCTTAAATTTTAAATTCTTATTCTTTATTTCTTAGTTCGATCAAGAATCAATTTTTTTTCTATTTAATTCATTCATACTTAAATGGGAAGAGACATATAATAGTTATCTATTAATATTCATGCTTACGGAATTCCCTAATCCTAAAAAAAAAAATTTCTTTACCACCTCTGTCATGCCCTAATTTCTAAGGTCCATAACACGCCATGACTTCAAGATTTAGTTTCAAAAATCTTAAAATCACAAGGCTCTTCGTGTACATAAAACTTATGAATAAATTTACTAATCTACTAAATTGAATGTATACTTCCAAAATAACAAATACAATGTCATAGCTTATAACTATCTAAATCAACTTAACAATAAAAATATTCCTCTAGGATCTCTAGTAGGTAAACTATTCGACAATCCCCTATGCTAAACAGTTGGTCTAATTGTTCTTTACCATTATCAAGCTTTCGTTTCGTCACTTTCGTCTACTTCATAACTATCATCTTTAAAAAAATATTTTTAAAAAAATGAGCGAAATGGACCAGCCAGCAAGTAAACTCTACACAAACTACTGATTAAGTTAGGATTCTTTTCTTTAATCAGCAATGCATGCTTAACGACTTGAAAGTGCAGTTCCCACCATTATGTTTAAGAAGGCAGTTCATAAAACAATTTTCGCGAAAAAAATAAGAATAAAGGCTAAGTCAACAAGTCCAGAGGAATCTTTTAAAAGTAGACGTTTAATATTCTCGATTGGGACTGATGAAAAGAAAAGAAAAAATGAAGATACAATCAGCCGCATCAAAGACGTGTAGTGTTTCACTGTTTTGATGCCATGAGACTTGAGAGCAAATTAATGTAAAACTTCAAACTCTGCAGTTCCAATGACCAATTCAAAGCATCTCATGTATTATATATATATATATATGTGTGTGTGTGTGTGTAGATCTCGCGCGTTTCGAACAGGGAAAAACAAAAGAACAAGTTTAGGTGAGAAAACAGCGCGGTACAACGTTTGAGAGAGAATAACAGAACAATAAGAGATTCTATAACAAGTTGAGGGAAAGCAAGAGACCTAGTTGTGGACTTGGTGGAACAGACTAGGCAAACAACCAACAAGAAGTTAAAACGTTTTTCGTTTCAGCATGGAATTTTGAGTTATTTAATTTTTACATGTTTTGAGTGAATTTTAGAATAAATTAATCATGGCCATGGAACTGTGGATAGGACGAGCTGGAATTCGATCGTATTTTGCATTAACAATGAATGCATGTTCCTTCCTTCCATACATATATTGGATAAACCCCGACCAGAGGTTTTGTGTTTTTGTTCATGGTATCACAACAACGGTGGTTTGATTCTCACTTTTTTTTTTGTTCCTCCTTCATTCCATCCACCGGCAGCCAAAAAAATCAAAAAGAAAATTTCTTAGAAACTAAGAAAAAAACAACCTGTACTGCTACTTGAACTTTTCATGAGCTGATCGATCATATATATTTTGCACAGAATGGAATGGAGGATATTCGAATTGAGTCGATCTCACTTCTGCCAGTGATCTTCCCGATGTTCGACGCCTACTCCAAACGAAAGTATACGCACAAGTTTCAATCGAAGGACAATCAGATTCAGCGTACACTACTCAGTCTACTCACACAGACGAGATCCGAGAGGCAAATCCTTACTGGAATTTCAAGATTAACTACGTTGTTCCCGAGAAAGCTGTCCATCATGAGGGTACCTTTCTTTTCATCAAGCTATACAGTCAAAGATCTTGGAAGCATGATAAATATGCGGGCGAAGTTAAGTTATCCTTAGGGACTTTTTGAATCTGGACTTGAAGAGGAAGATAAAGAATTCGATGTCGATTGCAATGGTGCTAAAGATGGATTTCCGAAACTGAAACTCTCATACAAGTTTGGGAAAACTCCGATGATAACTGTTGATCATGAAGAAAAATCTAAGAAAAATGATGTTGATTATGAGGAAATGGGAGCAAAATCAGTTGTGGGAGCAGCGGAACTTATCACATTAATAAAGAGAGTGTAACATTTTATAAATTATTAATAAGGGTAGTGAAAAGCTTCCTACCAAACAGTTATGTATTTCTTAAATAATTTTTTTATCAAAATTTTAAAGTATTTAATTTTAAAAGTTATATATTTACAAAAAAATCAAATACATATTGCTCAATTAATATTAACCTAAAAATTAATGTTATTATGTTAATTGATTACTTAATTATATATTATTCATAAATTTAATTTTTTTTAGTGTTGTAATGTATATAAGAATTTATGTAAAAAAATATTTTTTAAAAAAATTGAGAAACTAAAAGAGAAGTTATGTAATGAAACAATAAAAACTAATAAATTTACAACACCTTTTTTGGGTACTTTATTATGAAATTTGATATTCATAATTGCAAAATTAGATATTTGATATTTAAATTTATTGATTTTTTGAAAATCTTATATTATACATAAGTATTGTAATATCATTTAATTTCAAAATTTTTCTTTATTACTAGATATTTAATTAAGTTTAGAAACACATAAATATTTTGTTGAGACGTGTAGTTTCAAATTTCAAAAGTTGAAAAATTTTAAATTTTAAATGTTAAATATTTAATTATGAAATTATAAATACTTATTTTGGTACTCTAGTTAATAAAAATTTATGTATACAATAAAATATTATAATCTATGTTTCATCGCATAAATGCTCTATTAGTTTTAATTTTTTTTAAAGTAATACTTATTTTCATACATTCTAATGTTAGATTATAATGGGAAAAACAGATAAATTTTTAACTATTTTTGTGACTATATAATTAAGAAATCATCAAAACTTAAAAATATTAAATTTTGTGAGGTTAATACGAAATAAAGGATAAATATTCAATTTTTTATAAAAATATATAAGCAATAGCTTTAAACTTAATTACCTAATCAATCTTGGTGTTAAATAATTATTTCTTCTTGATATATTTCTATACTACTAGAAAACAGGCTTTTGAGACAAAAATTTTAAGACATAGTAAAAACTCGTCTCAAATAGTAAGCATTTGTGACAATAGTAATAGCTGTCTGAATAAATATATTGAGACATTTAATTTAAGACAGTATTTGAGATGTTGTCTCAAATACAACTAAATAAGACACTCAATTAAGACGGTAAAAAAATAAAACTAGATAAGGTACTTTATTAATAAAAAATTAGACCTAGAGAGTTCCCGTAGAAAAAAAGATAGAAGAAAACAGAGAAAAGAAGAAGAGAAAGAAGAGAGAAACAAACCATAATACTTACTATTGATTTTAGCAAATCGCGAGGAAAAAGATGCACACAAGCTTTTGACGGGTGAGTTAAAATTTTTTGTTTATTTAATTCGAGTGATTTTCCCATTATGATGAGCAATTGTCGTGTGAGTCCTTGTGATGAGTTGCTCTGTGCAGCGATTGATAAGAAAATCAAAAGTGATGTGGACTTCTCTTTTAGCAGCCTGTGTCGGTATGTAGACTTCTCTTTTAGCAGCTTTTTACATTTATGGCAGTTAGATGTCTTGTATAAATATAAGAACACTATGCTGATATTGTTGGTTAAGAGTAAATATACATAGAGTCTTCACTCTGATCTTTCCATGTTTTTCTTGATTTTTTGTTTCACCATTTTGACGAGTAGGGCCAATTTGCATACTCATTATATAGGTTTGGATCTCTATGATTGATCTCTTTCTTTGGATCATGATGAACAAACTCGCATAGATCATGATCATATTCCTGATGAGAAAAATTAGGGTTTGATCTTGGAAAGAAGTATTGATAACGTATCTGCCCTCCAACTGAAACTTCATAGTATTGATGATTTTGCTGATCACAAAATGAAAAATTGTTATAGTACCTTTGATCGATCACAAGCAGCTCTTCGCTGGCCGATTTGCTTGAAACTAAACACTGTCTGGCTTTTCGCATCTTAGGTTTGGCCTTTTCTTTTCCTGTGAATATTCATATGGCCTCCCAAGGCCTGAGCATTAGTAAATCCTCTCTTGCAAAACATGCACTCATAAAACCTGCCAAGAACTGCGTTTTCATTGATGAATTTCTCATTAGCTTGATCATGATGATTATCATTTAATTCTTCACTCGATGATGATCCAGAATTACCATGCTGATGAATCACGTCAAAATACATCTGATTATTATTTCTTTAAAAAAAAAACCAAGATTTTCTAGTTAGGTACAAAATTTAGTAGATCCAAAACAAAAGTATTGATTTAACTCATGATCAAGAGAGTATAAGATGATGTTGAAACTTGAAATTGGAAGGGTATCGTAATGACTTGTGAATTTCTTCTCATTGCTGTGATTTATGCTATAAATTGGTGTTCAGCGTGCTTTGCAGTTGACCAAAAAATTTAAGTATCTTGTTGTTTTCTGTAGCTTCAGTTGTCTGTTCTTTGCCTGAATTCCTGTATTGCTCTACACAGTTGTGGCTCCTAAAGTTGATGTTTTTTCAAATAAATGATGCAGCATAAATCTTGAAGGAAAAAAATTGTCATCATGGCAGACAGGACTTCTTGAAAGCAAAATAGCTTATCTGCCGTAGATTTATTGACATTATGAAACATGAATGCGCATAATGCATTATAATTTGTTTGTGTAATTGGTTTCCAGTTTGAGTACATTTTATTACTATCCTGAGAATATGTGTGCTGGCTTGGAAGTTGTTAATGCCAAATCTGGGTTGAAGGTCTAAGAAATGGTGGCATTTACCACTTCTGGTTAACCTGTGCTATGGGATGAAATTAACATAAATTTAAAACAATTAAAGCTCATTCCGTGTAGGACGGAAAAAATTATCAATATTATGAGGCTACTTCACAAATCATAATTTCGAATGCCTGTAAGGACTAGTTCAATTTGTTGCCTATCTCTTTAGATGATTGACAAAATGTGATTCTGCCAAGGTTGGGGATGACGGTTGTACTTTACTATTTGACCCAAACTATCAGATATCCATTTTGAGAAACATTTCTTTGCAAATTGCAAATAAAAGATGCCTTTATTACAGCAGGATGTAAGAAGTAAGACCCATTATAGCAATTATTTCTTGAGGGAGGTAGGCACATTGTATATTTAATCCACCTAGGAAAAATAAATAAAATTGCGATGATTTTAAGATATAAAAATTCTGTTCCTGGAATTTTTACCGTTGAAATAAGCTGTAGTCCTTTTATTTTGACAAAGTAAAAGAAATTTAATCTCTGTTTTTCCCAAGAGACTACAACTTATGCAGTTTACCTGGATTTATTTTGGAGCTTGCACTGCTCAGTTTTGTCTTTTTCATGATTAAACTATTATCCTGATTGATGAAGTTGCTTATTCTAAAAATGGTCCTACTATCTTTTTGGTGTCAAAAAAAAAGATAAAGAGACAACCTTAGAAAACTTATGCAATTGCCTCTGTGTCCTCAGTGGCTATTTGTATTGATGCAGACATGTTCAAATATTTTGTCCATTGTTTTGTTCATTGAAATAACCATAATACTCTACATTCTTTGATAGGTTGGTGCAGGCCTCCCTATTTTATCATCATTGAATCGAATGGTATCTTGTGGAGTTAACATCCATCGCATTATTGGAAGTTAGTGGTACTGTTTTTTCTTCTCAGTAGCTATTTACATATCTATCCTGGAAGTTTTTCTTATAGATATTGATGGTCAGCAGATTTTGTTTTTAACTTTCTAGATTTTATATTGAATAGGCACACTCGGCAATGTGATGAGTGAGCTTGAAACTGGAAAGCCGTTTAGCCAAGTTGTCACTGCTGCAAAAAGTCTTGGCTACACTGAACCAGGTAATAAACAGCCTCATAGTATCATTGGATGAGATGAATCACTTTTAAGTGTTCTTGAATGATTGCAAATGTGATTAAATGACACTAAAATATGGATTATCTCATTCCACTGCTGCAGAAAGAAGCATTAGATCAAGATTTTCAGTTGCAACACATTTACATTTTTAATAACATAGGCCTTGAAAATTTTTCCATTCTGACAACATTCAAAGTAAACCGGTTGCTCAGCTCTTCAAAATTGAATATCTTAGTTTTTTTTGTCAATTTCAAATTGAATATTTTAAATTTTTTTATTTTTTATTTTTTATTTTGCGTTTTCTCTGCTCATGAGATGAGCATCTTGGTATCGTCAAACATAAAATTACATTTTAAGATAGTGGACATATATTCAATGCTCATTGGTATAGTCTAACATAAAATTTAACATTTTAAGATAGTGCACATATATACAATGCTAATTAGAATTGTAACTTCATTTTTTTGATTATAGGGGAGATTTGTATTAGCTAAAAATCTCTACATTATTCAATGAATAAGACAAAGAACTAAACTGATCAAGACATCTACATAGATACCACGATTACATGAAATAATCTGTAAATTGAAGTCTTTAAACATTGTTTTCTATTCAATGTAGTCCACAGGGCAATAAAAGAGTAAATTATGCAGATTGCATGTCAAAGTTATGTAAATTCTGAGATTTAAAGGCAAGATCACAAAAACAGATTCAAAAGTAACATGTGGAGATTCATTGCAGCCAAAAGAGACTAACAAAACAAGAGTTAAAGAAAAAAATTTAGGAAAAGTCTGATATATAAACTTTTCAGATTTTAGAACCTAAAAAATAGTATTAAACTAAAAACAAAAAATAAAACATAGCAAATCTCTTCACTATTTAACTTTCAAATTTTGGCATTTTCGTGCATAATGCCTGTCTATCCTCTTCTTCACACCAGATTTTGATGACCATTCTTTTTTAAACATTCTAACAGGATTTGGTGATATATTGACAATCTATAAAGAATCTTCAAAATTTTTTTAAAGTTGATTTCATTGAAGAGCATAACAATGTGCAATATAGCTTTTAATTTACTTCAGACTACATGCTATAATTTTTCTATTTTTATTCAATAATCTCAACGATGATGTACAGGTTTGCTAATTAGACCATTTAATGATAGATGATTTGTCTTTTCAGTACAATATAAAAGTTTATATTTTATTTTGAAGTGTTTAAGGCAAAACGATTATTCTGTGATTATAAGCAAAAAATTTCCACCGAATATATAAGAAAAAGATTCTTAGTTTTTAAGTATTTTACCTAAATCTTACTTGCTATTAAATAAACTATGATTTTATAAGAATAGTGCGATGAGAGATCAATCTAGGAATTGTTTTTTGTAGTATAACCAACTATTCATATTTTTCTTGATTTTCAACTATATACATATTTGATCAAATTTAATTTAAAACTTTTGGTAAGAAAATCACCAGTTAAGAACATATTTTATTGTTTTGTCCTGCATAAATGTGTATGATTGATGATTCTGTTTGGACATAGTATAAAAACTATTGACAATTGGCTTCTTGGTGAGTAAATATATATATGTATTGATAATTTTTATATATCTAGTATAGTTGTTCCTAATGCTTGTTGGTGGTTCTTCTTTATAACTGATTGATTATAGAATAAAAAGTTATGATCATGTAGTTGTTTTATTGGGGTTATCATGTGTGTTTTTTCCTATATATGATCATGTAGTTGTTTTATTGGGGTTAACTTGCGAAAAGATGGGTATTGACAAGAAACAGTTAAAACCTTGTCATTCACACCTCATCGGCTTTTCAGGAGAAACGTCAATGCCTATCGGAACGATAAACCTGCCAGTAACATTGGGAGAATATCCCAAGGAAAGGCTCATATACATTGAGTTCACAGTCCTTAATGTCAGCTCTCCATATAATATTATTCTGGGACGACCTGCCATGGTTCAATTAAAGGCTATCTGGTCCCCATATCATCTAGTCATGAAGTTCCCTACTGAAGCAGGGATTGCTACAATCCGAGGAGATCAGAAGTTAGCAAGAGAATGTCACATGATTGCTTTGAAGGGAAGCAAAAAGAAGCAAATTGAAAACGTGAATTATGTTGAAAAAGAAAACCGAGCTGAACCAATGATGTTGTCAGATCAAGTAGAAGCTGTACACCTGGATGAAGCTGTATCAGAGAGAACTGTTCTTGTCGGATCACCATTGCCGATAAAGATAAAAAGATCACTGGTAAACCTCTTGTCGGATTTCAAAGACGTTTTTGCTTGGGGTCCAGATGACATGAAAGGAGTTTCTTCCGACCTGATGGTTCATAAACTTAACATTGATAAATCCGCCAAAGTAATTAAGCAGAAGAAAAGGAAGTATGCGCCAGATTGAAATCGGGCCATATCTGAAGAAGTTGATAAGTTGTTGGGAGCAAAGATAATAAAAGAGGTCTTCTACCCGACCTGGCTTGCCAATCCTGTTATGGTTCCAAAGCCAGATACCTCACTTCGGATGTGTATTGATTACACTGACCTGAACAAAGCTTGCCCTGTTATCCCTTGCCGATAATTGATCAGAAAGTGGATGCGACCTCTGGTTTTGAGGTCTTATGTTTTCTGGACGCCTATAAAGGCTATCACCAAATTCAGATGGATGAAGACGATGCGGAGAAAACAGCATTCATAACTGAAAAGGGGACGTACTGTTATACAAAGATGCCATTTGGTTTGAAAAACGCTGGTGCTACATACCAGTGATTGGTGGATAAGATCTTCTCCGATCAGATCGGACGTAACATGGAGATTTATGTTGATGACATGCTGATTAAGAGCAAAAAAATAGCAACCTTCTTGGACGATGTAAAAGAAACTTTGACTAAGTTACGAGAAATAGGGTTGAAGTTGAATCCGAAGAAGTGCACGTTTGGCGTCGGTTCAGGGAAATTTCTGGGCTATATGGTTTCACATCAAGGGATTGCAGCTAACCCGGAGAAGATCAAGGCAATTTTAGATATGAAACCTCCACAAAGCTTGAATGATGTGCAGAGGCTTACTGGTCGCCTAGCTGCATTGAACAGATTCTTGTCCAGATCGGCTGATCGCCGTTTGCCTTTCTTCAAGGCATTGAGGAAAGCAAAAAACTTTGAATGGGATGCAAGTTGCAATAAAGCCTTTGAAGATCTGAAAGCATATTTGGTAAATGTGCAAGTGTTGTCCACACCGGTTCATGGAGAAACTCTGTATGTCTATTTGGCAGCAAGTGATGTAGCAATCAGCGCAGTTCTAGTCAGGGACGACCAGGGAGTGCAAAAGCCAGTGTACTATACGAACAGAGCTTTGCAGGGAGCCGAACAGAGATATCCGACCATGAAAAAACTAGCATTGGCACTGATTAATGCTTCGAGAAGGTTGAAACCATATTTCCAAGCACACAAAATTCATGTCTTAACTGACAAACCATTGAGGCAGGTCTTGCAGAAACCTAATTCGTCAGGAAGACTCATGAAATAGGCAATTGAGTTGGGCGAGTACGCAATCACATTTTCACCTCGAACAGCGGTGAAGGGTCAGGTGCTCGCTGATTTCATAGCAGAAGTTTCCACTTCGGAGGAAGACCTTATGAAAGAAGATGACCTGCGTTACCCTTTTAAACAAAAGGAGGGTTTTTGGGTTTTATATGTAGACTGTGCATCAAGTGAAGATGGCTCAGGTGCTGGGCTGATATTAACCAACCCCCGTGGACAAGAGTTCACATATGCTTTACGTTTTGAGTTCAAAGCTACGAACAATGAGTCAGAATATGAAGCATTAATAACTGGAATGAAGTTAGCACACCAGATGGGAGTTAAAAAGTTACAGGTTTATAGTGATTCGCAGCTCATAGTAAACCAAGTAACTGGGGGGTATGAAGCCCGAGATCCAATGCGAATCTAGTTATGGGCTTTCCGCCAAAAAGGATAACGTCCAGATCTAATGCGAATCTAGTTTGATTTAGTTCAAATTAACAGATTTCAGATCGTATTATTGCCTTTCCGCCAAAAAGGAAATATGCAAATCATGTTACTATTCAAATCAGTTCGGATTTTGAACTTGCTTTTCCGCCAAAAAGGAAAACATGCAAATCCAAGTTCGATTCAGTTCGGATAATGCGATTTCAGATCATATCATTGATTTTCCGTCAAAAAGGAAAACATGCAAATCCAAGTTCGATTCAGTTCGGATTATGCGATTTCACATTATATAATTGATTTTCCATAAAAAAGGAAAACATGCAAATCCAAGTTCGATTCCGTTCGGATTATGCGATTTCACATCATATAATTGATTTTCCGTCAAAAAGGAAAACATGCAAATCCAAGTTCGATTCAGTTCGGATTATGCGATTTCAGATCATATCATTGATTTTTCGTCAAAAAGGAAAACATGCAAATCCAAGTTCGATTCAGTTCGGATTATACGATTTCAGATCATATCATTGATTTTCCATCAAAAAGGAAAACATGCAAATCCAAGTTCGATTCAGTTCGGATTATGCGATTTCACATTATATAATTGATTTCCATAAAAAAGGAAAACATGCAAATCCAAGTTCGATTCAGTTCGGATTATGCGATTTCAGATCATATCATTGATTTTCCGTCAAAAAGGAAAACATGCAAATCCAAGTTCGATTCAGTTCGGATTATGCGATTTCAGATCATATCTTTGATTTCAGATCATGCAAATCAAAATTCGATTCAGATCGGATTATTCGGTTTCAGATCATACCATTAATTTTCTACCAAGAAGGAAAAAAATACAAATCGAAGTTTGATTACTTCGGATTATTTGACTTCACATCGTATTTTCGATTCAGTTCGGATTGATCGATTTTACATCATATCACTCATTTTCTGATGAAGAGGAAAACATGCGAATCAAGTTTGATTTAGTTCAAACTAATCAACTTCAGCTCGTATCATTGATTTTTCACAATACAAAAACAGGGTTTACGAAACTCAAAGAAGAGAATGTATACATGTCAGATCGGCATTATACAAAAATTATTATTCAGATCGGAATGAATAAATTCAATCCGACCTGAGGGGCTATTGATGAGGGTTGAAGTTTACTATAAGTATAATACCTCAGAAATAGACTTCCAATATAACAAGTGTTCTTCAGTTCATAGGAGTCCAACTCTTTCTCAGATCATATTCCTATTCCATATGTGAAAAGAGCTACAATTCTATTACAACTCTTACATTACAGAAAACCCTTCTTCAAGGTATGTTGTTAGAGTTTCATTACAACTCTAATTCAGGTATGTATTCTATAAATACAACCCCTCTCTCACTTGAGAAGGGGATTGGATTCAAGTATTCTCAATTGCTTATCGATATTTTGCTTAAGGCTCGTTACTGACTTAGGCATCGGAGTATTCTCCCTGGGACCAATCCCGGGGACTTTTGCAGGTATACGTCGTGCTCGAGCTGACCGGGACGACCTGAAGGCCTGCCGGACGACGTGAGTTTTTCTAAGACTCATCACTTACATGCCTTATTTTGGCAGCCTGTGGCACACTTTTTAAGAAACAAGGATTAATTCTTTTTATTGCTACTGGAAGATTTGAGACAATGTTTTCTTATTTCCTTATGAGTGTACTTGTTTTCCCTATATAAGGGGAGCAAGATAGTTACTTAAAACTTCTATTGTTTTTCATTAATAAAGTTCGTGCAGTTTTAATTGTTTCAAACTTAATCACTGTTTGGTCGAATAGTGATTGATTCCAAATAATATCTTATTTCTTAACTTTAATTCTCTAGTTTAATTATAGTTTTCTATATGTAAGTTGTTTGTTTTTAATTATGTTTAGTGAGCTATTTACCTTTTCGGCATTAAAGTAATAAAGCATTAACTGTTACTTAATTGTGAGACCGAATTGTTCTTGATTAATATTCTATGAGTTCTGAAAGTTCTCTATGCATATCGTTAATTATTTGGATTATTTAAATATTGGCATATTTAATTAATTTGAACCGTGCCAATTAATCTCCTATTATTTCTCTAGATCTAATAGATATGTCTGATTAGTGGCAAAACTACTGTTAGGTAAACGGGAATATTAGGCTAATAAATTATGGCATGTTGATATTGATTACAGTTTATTAAAATTAGGTTTTTCTATTGCTTAATGTTGTTTTAACATTAAATTTGGTGTTCGCTAATTTCAATCGAGTTGCTTTAGAATTAGGGATAATTAAGTTGATTATTGTTAATTAACGATTAATTAAGGAGCAATTAGACTAGAAAATGATTCTCGATAGTTAATAACTGGTTGAATCATAAATATTAATTAATCCTTGAGTTAATGACCGATTGATAATTAGTTAATGTAGATTTATTTGTTTTCCAAGCTTTTATATTTTATGTATTTTTTCCACAATCGTTCTTATTGATTAGTTTTATTTATTTATTTTAATTATTAATAATTCTATGTGACAACTTTCTTTGAATTAACTAAGAGAAGAATTGTGATTATGTTCCTCGTGAGATTGACCTTACTTTGATTATAGTATTTTTCTATTTTTTTGGAGTATGTAATTAATTTTGGTTGAAAACTACTCTACCAATATTAATTCAATTCCTATTTCTTATTCTAATTGTTTTATTATATTGTACTATTTGAATTCTTATTATTTTTTCAATACTCTTATTCTTTTGGTATCTTTGTTTCTTACTTGTCTATTCATTCCTAATTCTCTTCATCTCAAAACCATATATATTAATTCAATTGTTATTATTATTCTAATTCTACTATTATATTATACTATTTAAATTCCAATTAATAGTTGAATTATTTTTGCAATACCTTTATTTTTTTATATTTTTGTTTTTTACTTATCTAATGATTCTTAATTTTCTTAATATCAAAACTCTATATATTAATTCAATTCCTATTATTATTCTAAACCTATTATTATATTATACTATTTGAACTCTGATTAACAGTTCAATTATTCTTTCAATTCCATTTTTCTTTTCATATAATTATAAAAAATAGTAAAATGATACCTTAAACTTTAAAATCTAAATGTACCATAACTTCATTTTTAAGAAAAAAAGTAAAAGTGGGATCAAAATCAAAATGAGAATCGAAACTGAAATCAGAATCAAAATTGAGACTGAAATCAAAATCGGAACTGGCGGTTATCGAACCGCCTCTCCCCAGTTTGGTAATGTTTTCTTTGACCACATAACTAAGAACCGGCGGTTCTAAAACCATGGTTATCACCAGACCTACTATCATTTTAAGTTATTTGTTAATAGAATAAAGCTTCAGATAAAAGAAAATGTGACAAATTTTGAGACAATTTGAACTTTTTTCCCTTTCTTTTAGAATTATATTTAATATAAAATGATGTCTGATCTTTAAATGAATTAATTGTGTTTTATTGATATTATATATTTTAATTATAATTTAGTAAATATTTGTAATTAGATACAAAGATTTTTAAAAATTATAAATATATTCAATTTTTAAATTTATTAATTATGTTACGATGACATGATCCAATTTCTTTTCCAATTTGACTAGGTTAACTCAATAATCTTTTTACTCTTTAATTTGACTGATTCATATTTCGGTCTGATTTTCAAAACAGTACTAAAATCTCACAACTTGGACAAAAGTTGCATAAATCGCACCCAGTTTGGAGACAAATTCATGAAATTTCATCTTACAATCAATCTCTATAAAGTTCAAATACCGAAGCATAAATCACAAGAATAATAACTTAAGACAAGTAAAATAAAGAAATAGGATTGAGATGATTAGAAACAACTTTGCATCTTCTATCGTATAATTATTGTATCATTTCCTTTTATATCTCTTCTTATTGGTCAAATTACCAAATTATTTAATATCAATAATAAGCTAATTAGAATTTATTTTACTAGATGAGGTGGTCTAATTAGAAAAATGCAATAGAGAATGATACATCAATTGTGTATTAGAAAATCTAAAGCCTAATAGGACAAAAGGAATTCGCTGGTTCAAAATAATTTTCTTAGATCTCTCTCCATTCATTACCCAAACCCCGCAATGTTAGGATTTTACTACTTTACTTAGGCATTGATATTTTCTTGTAGGGAAATCAAAATAATTAGGGAGGGAAACAAAAATCCCATTTGACTATCTTGCAAACAAGCAAATTGGGACAAATATATATTTCGAATCAGAAATATGTCTGTCTACTTAATTGAGGAGCGTAATTAAATTAGATAGATTAGTTTTACCCTCATTTAGAAAATGTAAATATCATTAAATGCAGTGCCTGTAATTTTGCTAAACACTTATTAGCGCATGATTATCATGATTTTGAATAATTCATTGTTGGATTTAAGTGTAATTTAGTTAATATAATTAAAAAAGGGAAAGAAAAGAAAAAAACAATATATATATATATAGCAACCTTGTGCTAAGGGTTATAGTTTAATGTCTCTTGAAAAACGTTTAATCCAAGTTCTGTATAAATTATAAGAAAATGATTACACTTTCAAAAACTGTGGATAATACAATAATAGTTCAAATTTTCATTCATCAATTAAAGATTACGTAAGAAACTTATACGTCACAAGAGTAAAAGAATAACTTCGTGAAGGTTAAAAAAGGATCAAAAAGGATTTTTAAATTAAAAACTCAAAAATGTATTCAAGATGATTCTTAAATGTTTTTCTGAAGTATCTTGTGTGTTTAGATGTCAAAATCATTATGTTATTTATAAAAATAAAATAGGATAAGTTTCTACAATTCTGTGAGTAATTCATTCATTTGGCAAACGAAAAGGAGTTTTTCATTCATTCAAGAATCAGGCCGTGCTAGGGAAGTTGAAAGAGATTCACCAATCTAGAAGTAATTCACTTACGGATTTGATAATAGTTGAATACTTAAACTCCTTGTCTGTAGTTTTTGTAGTAAATAAAATATAAAACTTGCGAGAATTCTCCTTAGACATGACATGATTGCAAAAGAACAATCCCTGCTTGAATGGATGCTTTGAGCCCAATATTGGAATTATGCTAAGTCAAAAAACTATTATAAAAACTGTTAATGCACACGTAGAGTGGCATTTATTTTAATTGGCATTGATTTTTTGGCAAGATAAGGAACGATCTTATTTGAAACATAAATCAAATTAAATCAATCTATGCAAGGAAGATTGATTTGGATATTGATGCTATCTTGATATTTTTGGGCTTATCTTGGCATTCTTGGAAGCTATCATTAAAGATCTATCTTTGGAAAAGATAAGCATTTAAGGCACATGGTTTTTCCATCTTTCCATTTGAATTATTTGGAAATAATCTTGGAGATAAACATGGGAAGATTTGGTGTGCCTATATGATCTTTCCACACCACACGGTTTTGTGTGTGCAAGGCGTGCGAATTGTTTGAATCGTGTGAAGCCTTGATGTTTATTTTGGTCTTCATTAGACTGTGAACACACTTCTTTGTTGGAGATCTTTGATTAAAGTGTGTTGGCAGCATCTTATTTCATTATTATTGAAGATGCAATCCTTGTATTCTTTATTATAATCCAGCCTCTGGAGGAGGTTGTTGAGGAGCTCGGGAGAGTTCAAATGTGGGGAAGGGGATCTTGTATCAACCACGGATTTCGGGAGGAGTCACCATTGACAAGGGGATCTTGTCTTCATTGTGGGCAAGGGGATCTTGCGTTAACCACAGATTTCGGGAGGAATCAACACAAGTCGTGGGGAGCTCGCACAATCCGTTCACTGTGGAGTTAGGAAGAAGCGGCATGAAAGATAAGAGGGAGTCTTACTTTGTGTCAGACCGAGTGTCTTGTAACTTGTGAACTTAGTAGATTGTTTTTATCTGGGCGTGGCCCCGCAGACGTAGGCAATTGCCGAACTGCGTTACCAGCCTCCCGTCTCTTTACTTTCCGCATTTTTATTATTTTCCATTACTGTTTTATTATCAGTGTCACACCTAGTGTTTCTAACCCACTGAGACACCACGCATCTAACCTTGATCTTTCTATTGGTATCAGAGCAGGTCATCTTTGTTTCCTAGGCAGGATCGGCAGAACTTGATCTTGGTTTTTGTGCAATGGACTTTATGATGGAAGGAGGTCTCTTCATTAGTTGATGATGTCCCTGGATCTTCAGATGTTCCACCTGATGTTACTACTGATGTTACTGCAGTTGACTCTGATTCTACGGAGGAAGTTGTTGCAAAGGAAACTCATGCTCCTTCTGCTGTTTCTAGTGTCACTCTGGGTGTTACTCCTGATGGCACTTACAGTCAGGCCCCTTCCAGCGCCCAATCTGGTGGGTATGTTGCTGGTTCAGATGAAAGAATTCCAGAAGTTGCTGCCGTGTTCAATTGCTAGCAGATTCAGTTGGCCTTGTGCCTGATGCTGCAGAGGATTCTGAGTAATATGACTCTGATGATTGTTTATTTTACTCTGCTTAAGACAATTCTTTATGATTTATTGTTGTTTGTGTGCCCTTTCGTCATTTTAAGGCAAAAAGGGGGAGTAATTTGGCTATTTTGGATATTTGGTTTGTAATCCCTAAAACAATGTATGCTGGGAACTTGGTGTCTTTTGTTGTGTCATGCACAATGTCTTGTGCAGTGATGTTTCTTAGGGAACTTGGTGTCTTTTGCTGTGTTATGCACAATGTCTTGTGCAGAGATGTTTCTTTACCTAGTTCCTGTTCAGGGGGAGTTTACAAGCACTTCCGATTCAGCATACAAGAGGAGTTTGGATTTTGCCAAAAAATGCCAAAGGGGGAGACTGTTAATGCACATGTGGAGTGGCATTTATTTTAATTGGCATTGATTTTTTGGCAAGATAAGGAAAGATCTTATTGAATCATAAATCAAATTAAATCAATCTATGCAAGAAAGATTGATTTGGAGATTAATGCTATCTTGATATTTTTGGGCTTATCTTGGTATTCTTGGAAGCTATCATTAAAGATCTATCTTTGGAAAAGATAAGAATTGAAGGCACATGATTTTTCCATCTTTCCATTTGAATTATTTGGAAATAATCTTGGAGATAAACATGGGAAGATTTGGTGTGCCTATATGATCTTTCCACACCACACGGTTTTGTGTGTGCAAGGCGTGCGAATTGTTTGAATCGTGTGGAGCCTTGATGTTTATTTCGGTCTTCATTAGACTGTGAACACACTTCTTTGTTGGAGATCTTTGATTAAAGTGTGTTGGCTGAAGCATCTTATTTTATTATTATTGAAGATGCAATCCTTGTATTCTTTATTATAATCCAGCCTCGGAAGGAGGTTGTTGAGGATCTCGGAAGAGTTCAAACGTGGACAAGGGGATCTTGTATCAACTACGGATTCCGAGAGGAGTCACCATTGACAAGGGGATCTTGTCTTTATTGTGGGCAAGGGAATCTTGCGTTAACCACAGATTCCGGGAGGAATCAACACAAGTCGAGGGGAGCTCGCACAATCCGTTCACTGTGGAGTTAGGAAGAAGCGGCGTCAAAAATAAGAGGGAGTCTTACTTTGTGTCAGACCGAGTGTCTTGTAACTTGTGAACTTAGTGGATTGTTTTTATCTGGGCGTGGCCCCGCAGACGTAGGCAATTGCCGAACTGCATTAACAACCTCCTGTCTCTTTACTTTTCTCATTTTTATTATTGCCCATTACTGTTTTATTATCGGTGTCACACCTAGTGTTTCTAACCCATTTAGTGCATCTAACCTTGATCTTTCAAAAACAATCGCATGATCATGCAAATTGCATCCAAGAGCTCAAAGTAAAGCTCACAAGAGAAGAAGTTGTGGCTGTAAAGTATGTAATAAAACAATGCCCACAACAATGCCCACAACCCTCTGCCTACATTATTGACTTTTAGGAATTTGGACGGCATACGAAATCGGCTCCGCATGCAATTGGAATGGATTAAGCATGCAGCAAATGCCTTCAACCTTTGCCTATAAAAGGGAAACCATTACAGCATTCTAAAGGCATCCAATTCCAGAAAAACTTCAAAGTGTTCATCCTTCAAGCCTTAATTCTCTCTCTCAAATTTCTTTTGTTTAAAGTTTTTTGTATAATTGGTGTTCTAACCTTTTGTAAATTGTCACCACATATTAGTAAATTTTGGCACTACCTCCAGCCGTGGACGTAGGTCACATTGATCGAATCACGTAAATCTTTGTGTCTATTGTCTCATTTATTTTTCTCGTTACTGTCCTCCATTACTATTTTGGGCTATTAGATACAACGTGAGATTCATTTTTCCCTAACAAATTGGTATCAGAGCAATATCTCATTTTAGATCTTTTAGCCACGATTACAGTAACTAAGACCTCTGTTGAAAGGTTTGACCAGAGTATCAACTTCAGTACATGGCAACTCAGAATGGAAGCCATTCTAATTTAGGATAGGTGTGAGTTAGCCCTTGAAGAGGTAGAGAAAAAGCCATCAGAAATGTCGACACAAATTTTTTTGGATCTAGATAAAAAGGCTAGATCGGGTATTGTATTAAATCCCTCTAACGAGGTTTTGTAAGAAGTTGCTGATACAAAAACGGCCAAAGACATGTGGGATAAATTAAAGTCCATGTATATGAAAAGACGGTGGAGAATCAGCTTTATTTGAAGCAAAAGTTGTACATGTTAAAAATGACTGAAGGTACATCTATTATCTCACATCTTGATAAATTTGATTCTATTATTTTAGATTTGGAGAATGTAGATGTTAAGATAGAAGATGAGGATCAAGCGATTTTGTTGTTTTGTTCTTTTCCCAAGTCATTTAAACATTTTTGTGATACCATGATTTATGGGAAAGATTCTGTCTCATATAGTCATGTAAAATCTACATTAAAATTTAAAGAGCAAATTGATAGGGATATCACAGGGGAGACTAGTGAAAGTCAGGCAGAGGGATTAGTGGTGTGGGGGAGACCTGAAAATAGAAATTTTGAAAGTAGTAGATCCAAAGGTAGGTTTAAATCCAGATATAAAAATAAAGTTTGTAATTATTGTAAGAAAAAGGGGCACATTAAAAATATAAAAATGAATAGAATAACAGCAACACCGTCGAAGCCAGTGTAGTTGCATATGAGAATGATGGAACTTTGTTTGTAGCAACAACAAATAAATTAGGTCTAAAGATGAGTAGATTCTAGATTCTGGTTGTTTTTACCTGATGCGTTCAGTCGAGTAGTCACCAATTTTACCCTAATACTACTATAGTAGTAGTGAGAGGGATCGATCCACAAGGAAGGGAGTGGTTTCAAGAATTCAGTAACTTTGTTACAAAAACGATTCACTAGAACAGATGATAACAATAACAAGAAGTAACAACTACAAGCCAAAAATTGTGATAACAAGTATGAGTCGGATGTCCTAGGGTTCTTATACCGGATGAATTCACTTCAGACGACTCAAACGCAATGCAATTGACACACAAGTAAAGCAAAGAGGAGACCTAAATGCCTTGGAGGCTAGCTCGCAGCCAGCATGGTGACAATACAACGTGACAATGCATCGCGCCATGTAATTTCCTTCATTGCGATGCAACGTCACGTTGCATTGCCATTCAATTTGTTTCAGAAAATTACGATCGCAGCAACTCAGGTTGCATTGCCGTGTAATTTGTTTCAGAAAATTACAGTCGCAGCAACGTCACGTTGCATTGCCATGCAATTTGTGCTGAAACACGAAATTATATGGTCGCAGCAAGACACCAACATATAACACACAACGCTACATAGTGAACTCTCTTGTAGAGAGACCTACCTATCCACTTCAAGAACATCTCACACTATTATTGGATGTGCACATTTCTTAGTTAACCAATTGAACTCTAGTGGTAAGGATATGCTCAATTCCTTATGGCAATCATCAAAACTAAGTTGTACTCATTTGAAGTTCTAAAATAGATGTGTGAGTGGTGTGCAAAGGCTTACATACAGCTTAAATCTCACTTATGATCAAAGCAAAAATAGAGAATGCAAAGATTTTATTATTACTCCATTTCAAGTCCTCATCTTGTAAACATTGTATAGATATAAATGCACCAAATTAAGGATCATTGGTTGCCCTCGTTTCTTACCACTCTTTCCCCATTGTATAGACATAAATGCACAAAATTAAGGATCATTCGTTGCCCTCGTTTCTTACCACTCTTTCCCCCAGGTTGTCATCCTTTAGTACTTTACCTTCATTTCGCACATGACATTATTACACTGGGGTACTCCTTGGCCTTTTAATTATTGCCTTGGGTTTTATGGCTTTTGAATTCCATCCCCACTCATGCGGATTATTCTCTTAAAATGCACACTTAGTGTGATAGAGCAGTCCCGCAAAGGAGTGGTTCATAATTGTGTGCTTTTGAAACATTGTCCCTGCACTTAGCATGCAACAAATTTCACATTAGCATAACTTGCCTTTTTTTTCCAAATCATCTCCACTGGTGCCTAAATGTCACTACAGGTTTCCAAGGATTACTTAGCTTAATTCATGAAAATTTTTCAAAACATTCTCTATTTCTCGCCTTTTCACATAAGTGCAACAATCCTTGTATGTAATCCATGTTAGTGCTTGAAAACAACTATGTTAAAGTTCAAACTTTCCCACTAAGTTTTTAACTCCTACCACTTAGCATTGAACTATCCTCACCACTAAGCATTTTTTATTCAAGGTTTTAAACAAGCATCAAACTCCAGTGCTAGTGCACTTTCTATGGATAGACAAGTTCTTCCACAAAAATGTCAACTACATATAACTTGTGTTCAAAAACACAACTTATTCACAAAAATTTAAAAATTTTGCAGAAAATTTAGAACTTGCACAAAAAATGAAAAACTCAACCTATACAGGGTGTAACATGCAAAGGCTCAAATTAACATAATAAAACTAAAAAGTGGCATGCTTTGCATCACACAGCATAAAAAATTTCATTCATGCAAGAGAACAAGCATATAAAGTCCAAGAGACACAAATCATAGCAAACATTCTCTCCCCCACACTTAAAACTTACATTGTCCCCAATGTAAGTAAAGATAGGTTTAGGAGCTCCCTGGTGTTGATAGGTAATGAATTCCAATGTTTGCTTGGTGGAGTGTCTTTGTCCATAGTTCCTTTTTTGCATGAAAATTTCCTGCACATGGTGAAACAAAGCTTATTTGAATTCACTCACTCAAGTACTCTACATGTTGGTGCAAGGTAAACATGACATGAGGTAGCATGCAAGCAAAGTGTCGCACCATGACTATCATGGTAGTGTAAAACTATGCAACTAGTAACACTAAGTGGCACATGCACAATTCATGCTTGAAATGTAAAATAAAGAGATTTTGTGCAGCATGGGAGTGGTCCATGGCACCACCCACCCTCCCACTTAGCCTCATATGTGCATATCCTATTCTTCTTGCAACTTCTGTTATGTACATGTCTTGACAAACATGGGTGGCCTAGTAAGTACCACAAAATGCAAGAAAACGTCAAGACTAGTTTAACCAAAGTACTTTATTGAAGCTACGGGAGAAAAGAAGTAGTTCTAAGTTTTGTAAGTCTCCAGCTAGACTATACTCATCAAGCCTTCTTCTTCAATATTCGGAATATCCCTCTCTGCAAAATTCAGAATATCCATCTCTGTACTATAAAGATGATATTTCATAAGCACTCTTTTTCCTCCATTTTTACCCAGTGAGGCTCCCCCATTGAAGGCACCTCATTGACTTCTTCCACCATACTAGGCTCTTTATCCCTGCAAGGCTCAATCAAGGGTTGTACATCCATGGTCTCAACACACTCATCAGTAAGTTCAAAAATAGATGCATCAACAAAACAATTTTCCACCATGTCAGCTATGTTATTAACAATTCTCTCATCTTCATTATCTAAACTCACATGGGGAACTTCTTGAATCGTTTTATTGTTAACAACACAAAAAGCATTATCATTAGTTAACAAGGATATCTCATTGTGCACTTCTTTTGAGTCACTATCTAGACACTTAGATTCATTCACTATTTCAAGAGATAGTGCATCAACAAGAGTTTCAATTAGTGTGTTGACATTCTCATTAGCAACTGAAACATCATTTTTTTTCATGCTAACACAATGATTATCAAGACGTGTCTCTGTGCAATTCACCAGGCAATCAAGAGAAGAAACATATAATGTATGACTAACAACATCGTTAGATATAGAATGACAATCATATAATTTTGAGAATTCGTGGCACATGCTTCCTCCAAGGTATGTTCTACTAGCAATTCGTCTTGCATCTCAATAACTTCATCTTGCATTTCAAAGATTGACTCATCTAAAACACAACATTCTACTAGGTTTGTAATTTCAGAAAAAATCATGCAATCTTTAACATCTAAATCCATATTAACAACTTCCTTATTGCATACATTCAATTCTTCAATAGAAATGCAACCTTGTTTCACATCTTTATTAATCACATGCATGTTCCATGCTACGGTTCTAATTACAAAACACGGTTCTACATGCCTGGGATGCTCAATAGCATAATTAACATAAAAAACAACTTGTTCATCATTAATTCGAAATGTTACCATTTTGTTTCTTACTCCGATCAAAGCATCACCCGTGGCAAGGAAATGTGGACCAAAGATGAAGGGTACCTCAGGGTCCTCCTCCATATCAAGAACAATGAAGTCCACTGGGAGAGTGAATTTGTCCATCATCACCAGCACATCATTTACCATGCCCGTTGGCTTTACCAAAGACCTATCGACATGTTGCAATGTCATAGCCACAGGACATATCCTTTCACCAAGACCCACATTCAAAGCAATGGAGAGTGGCATCAAATTGATTCCAGCACCAAGGTCGCATAATGCCTTATCGAAGTATCTTGTGCCAATCTTGCATGGGATGGTGCAACTACTTGGATCTTTCAATTTGGGAGGTAGATTGTGCACAACCCATGCTTGACTGCATTCCGAAGGCATCATTTGAGCTTCACACTGAAGAATTTGTTCCTTATTGGAGATGAGATCCTTGAGGAATTTTGCATACTTAGGCACAACACCCACCAAGTTCAGCAAATGTAAGCTTACATTAACTTGCTTCACCACATTCAAAAAACGATCAAAATGTGGTCCTCTCTTTCGTGGTGGTTTCACCCTTTCTGGAAATGGAGGACAAGGAGCATACTCAGGATAGTTATAAGGACTTGGTGGCCCTCTAATATTTTTGATCACCTCCTTCTCTTTGTTGTTCTTTACTTCCTCCCCCTCAGGTGCTAAGGTCTTATGATAAGGTTCTCGTTGATTTGATCCACCTTTGGGCGGATTTGACAACCTTATTTACCCACAGGACAGGTCTAACTTGGAAAATTCCACCAATAACACAAAGGATGAATAGCAAAGAAAGAATCAAGAACAAAGAACGGGTTAGAACAAACAATAAATCAAGAAGCAAAGAAAGACGAAAGAAAGCAAAGAAGATATTGAGCGCGATTCAATGGAAACTTGTCCAAAGCCCCAACGCTATTACAAAACCAACTTGACTCAGGCGGCACCTAAATCAAATCAGATTTGGTTGTTCTCAAACTTAGAACAAAAGCAAGACTATTGGCTTAATCTCACTTTGGGTTTAGAAATCAAAAGCTCAAACTTAGCTTAAGGTCTCTAAGGGTTTTGGAATCAAATTTTGCTCTGCAAAATTATGAACTATCAATATCAAAAATCATCTCTCAAATTCGTGGGTTTACAAGCCTTTAAATAGGCACAAAGACTTGCCAACAAAGTAAACCCTACTTTCCTAAAAGATAGTTTCCTAATTGGAATAAACTTCCTTAAAAAGTAATTAACACATGCTTTAATCATGCAAGATCCTTAGCCATGTGAAAACATGATATAGAACATATCAATGTTCATGCAAGAACATTAGATCACGTTCTTTATTGAAAAGAACAAACAAAAATGATTAAAAATCAAAACTTAAAAACTGTAGAAATTCCCAACGTCGCGCGACATGGGGGTTAGACGTCGCGACGTTGGTGTACGTCGCGACGTGAAAGGTCGCGCGTCGCGACGTTCGGAAAACTTTGACGTGAATCTCAACTTCCAGAGAAACACGTCGCGACGTGGAGGTCGGTGGACGTCGCGACGTCGGAGCACGTCGCGACGTGAAGCTGTGGACGTCGCGACGTAGATTTCTGAACTTCCAACACTTGTCCAATCTTGCTCTCCATCGAAGTGTCTTCATGTAATGTCAAAATGAAGAAGTTCCAAGGCCTAAAATCAGTCTTCTCTTCATCAAAGCCTTGTTCCAACAACTAATATGCATCATCCATCACTTCTATGATCAAACCATTAAGAGACATCTTGAACTGTTTGGTTTTAGCTCGAGTCATTGGTCCACCAATTCCACATAATGGGTCAAAGGAATGATGTTCACCATTAAGTGCGTCTGGATTCCTATCATTCCCCCCTCGTCTAAAGGATTCGTCCTCGAATCTCCTGCATCAAACAAAGAGAGATCAAAAACATTAAAAGTAGCACTAACGTCTCCATACTCACTGGGTAAATCAATACTGTATGCATTGTCATTAATGCGATCGAGAACTTGGAATGGTCCATCGCCTCTTGGGTGAAGCTTTGATTTCCGTCGTTCAGGAAATCTTTCTTTACGCAAGTGTACCCAAACCCAATCACCCGGGTGGCACACCATGCGTCGTCTACCTTTATTGGCTTGCTTGGCATACTGCTCATTTCTCCTCTCAATATTGTCACGAACCTTAGCATGAAGGTCCTTAACAAAAGTAGCTTTGCTCGCGCCATCAACATTGACAAACTCGTTAATAGGAATAGGCAAAATATCCAAAGGCGTCAAAGGATTAAAGCCATATACAATTTCAAATGGAGAAAAAGAAGTAGAACTGTGAATAGTACGATTGTAAGCAAACTCAATGTCTAGTAAACAATCTTCCCATTTCTTCAGATTCTTTTGTATGATAGCACGCAGTAATGCAGATAGAGTTCTATTAACTACCTCAGTTTGCCCATCTGTTTGTGGGTGTGCAACAGTAGAAAATAACAATTTAGTTCCCAATTTACTCCAAAGAGTACGCCAAAAATGACTAAGGAACTGGACATCTCTATCACTCACAATAGACTGAGGAATACCGTGCAATCTCACAATTTCTTTAAAGAAAATGTCTGCTATGTGCGTAGCATCATTGGTTCGTGAACATGCAATGAAGTGTGCCATTTTACTGAACCTATCAACTACCACAAAGATACTATCCTTACCACTTGGTGACCTAGGCAACCCTAAAACAAAATCCATTGAAATATCTAACCAAGGATGCAAAGGTACAGGGAGTGGTGTGTATAGACCATGAGGCATTATTTTTGACTTTGCCTGTTTACAAACAATACATCTTTGAGAAACAGATTGAACACTTTTCCTCATATGAGGCCAATGAAAATGTTCTTGCAAAATATGTAATGTTTTGTTAACACCAAAGTGACCCATCAATCCTCCCCCATGCGTCTCAATAATCAATAAATCACGAATAGAGCAATTAGGCACACACAATTTATCCTTTTTAAACAATAAACCATCATGCAAATAATACTCTCATTCGGATTTATGCAAACAATTCTCATATACAAGTTTAAAATCAGCATCTTCAGCATACAATCCTTTCATGACATCAAATCCAAGCAGTTTAGTATGCAAGAAAGTAAGTAAATTATACCTTCTCGACAATGCATCAGCAACCACATTTTCCTTTCCAGCTTTGTATTTAACAACATAAGGAAAAGTCTCAATAAACTCCAACCACTTAGCATGCCTTTTATTCAACTTACCTTGGGTCTTAAGGAACTTAAGACTCTCACGATCCGAATGAGTGATGAATTTCTTCGGCCAAAGGTAGTGCTGCCAAACTTGTAGAGATCTCACCAATGCATACAACTTCTTGTCGTATGTGGGATAATTCAGTGTTGCTCCATTAAGCTTCTCACTAAAGTATGACACGGGTTTGCCTTCCTGCATCAAAACAGAACCAATACTTTTCCCGTAGGCATCACATTGTATTTCAAAAGCTTTCTCAAAATTAGGTAACATAAGAACATGAACATTGGTTAATTTCTGCTTCAAATTATTAAAAGCTTTTTCTTGAGCATCAGTCCAAACAAAAGTCACATTCTTTTTAACTAGATCATTTAAGGGGGCTGCAATTGTACTAAAGTCCTTCACAAACCTCCTATAAAATCCAGCTAAACCATGAAAACTCCTAACATCATTAGCAGACTTAGGTGTTGGTCAATCTCTAATTGCTTTCACTTTACTTTCATCAACAGAAATTCCATCAGCACTTACAACAAATCCTAAAAAGATAACAGATGAAGTACAGAATTCACACTTTTTAAAATTTGCATAAAGCTGATTTTCACGAAGTACAACAAACACTCTTTTTAAATGTAACACATGCTCATCAAGTGTTTTGCTGTAAACAAGTATATCGTCAAAATAAACTACTACAAATTTCCCTATGAAAGATCTAAGTACATGGTTCATTACACGCATAAATGTGCTTGGTGCATTAGTCAATCCAAAAGGCATAACTAACCACTCATAAAGACCATACTTAGTTTTAAAGGCAGTTTTCCATTCATCACCTTCTTTCATGCGAATTTGATAATAGCCACTTTTCAAATCAATCTTTGTGAAGATCTTAGAACCATATAACTCATCTAACATGTCATCTAACCTAGGGATAGAGTGACGATATTTAATGGTTATCTTGTTAATGGCTCTACAGTCAACACACATTCTCCATGTTTCATCTTTCGTAGGAACAAGAATAACATGCACAGAACATGGACTAAGACTTTCACGAACAATACCTTTTTCTAGAAGACCATCCACTTGCATTTGAATTTCCTTTGTTTCCTCAGGACTTGCTCTATATGCTGGTCTGTTGGGAATTGAAGCACCAGGAATGAAATCAATTTGATGTTTTATACCTCGAATTGGAGGTAAACCATTTGGCAACTCCTCGGGAATAAATCTTCAAATTCCTGTATAAGAGAAATCACAGCACTAGGCAAAGTAGAAAGGTGATCACTAGACAGCAAATACAAGTCTTTGTAAATAGGTACAAACATCTCATGCCTATCTAGTATTGCTCTTTTGACTTCACTTTTTTGTGCAAAGACTGTTAATCTCTTTTCTTTTTCCTCTTGCTTCATCTTTTGGCCTTCCAATCTCTTGGTATTTATGCTAGAAGGGGTAGAGGTGTTTCCCACTTCTTGTTTCATTTGCTCGGCTTGCACCAATTGCCTACGTTCCTTGGAGAGCTTGGCTTGATCTTCATATACTTCCATGGTTTCAAAGAAGCCAAAATGTACTTCTTACCATCCTTCTCCACGGTGTAGTGATTCCTCCGTCCATTATGCATGACATGCCTATCAAATTGCCATGGACGTCCAAGAAACACATACGCTGCCTCCATGGGAACGACATCACAAAGAATATCATCAGTATACCTTCCAATAGACAAAGATAAGCGCACCTGTTTGTTTACCTTAACCTCCACACTTTGATTCAACTATTGAAGCTTGTATGGTTTGGGGTGTTTTGAACAAGTAAGCTTCAACTTGGATACCAACAATGTACTAGCCACATTAGTGCAACTCCCACCATCAATAATCAAACTGCACTGCTTTTTCTGAATAATACACTTGGTGTGGAAAATATTCTCACGTTGCACTGTTTCACCATCCAACTGTGGTTGTGTACTTAAGGTCCTCATGGTGACAAGAGACTCAACAACTTCCAACTTTTCTGGAGTATCTTCATCATATTCTTCACCATAAGTCTTTTCTTCAAGCTCAGGCATCTCGTCATCACTTGAATGAATACTAGCAACATCCCCATTGTCAAGGAAGTAAATAGCCTTTTTGCTGGGACAATTTGATTGCATATGACCATATCCTTGACATTTATAACATTTAACCTCACTAGATCTTTGGGGTGTGTTTTAGGCTGACTTCTGAACAAGTGGTGGTGTTCTTTCCACCGGCTTGGGTGTAGCATTGCCTCCAAAAGGCTTGTTCTTCATAACTGGACTAGGTGGAACCTGTCGGTTGTTCTTTTGCCAAGGAGGTTGACGAGGTGCAAGTCGTCCCTTTTGCTTCATGTGACGCTCTATTTGAATAGCATTATGCAACATCTCTGTCAAATCATAGGATTTCTGAAAACCCATCTTGTAGGCCAATGCGGGAGTCATTCCTGCCAAGAACCTAGCCATTGTTGTTTCGGGTTCTTCCACAATATTTGCCTTTATCTTGAGCAACTGCATTTCCTTAAAATAATCATCAACTGATCGATTTCCTTGGGTAAGAGTTTGAACTTGCATCCGCAATTCATTTGTGAAATAAGATGGCACAAATCGCCTCCTCATAATTGATTGCATCTCTCTCCAAGTTTTGATTGGGCGCTCCCCATTGAGCTGTCTATCCTTCACCAATTGAGTCCACCAATGAGCTGCATAATCCTTAAAGTGTATGGTCACCATTTGCATTTTCTTATCTTCAGAATAAGAATTTTCAGCAAAAATTTGCTCCACCATATAAATCCAATCCAGAAATGTGTCAGGATCTGAAGTGCCATGAAATTTTGGAAAATCCAACTTCACTGAAGCCACATCAAATTCGGACTTGCCCCGGCCCTTGGACTGTTTAGATTCTATGAACTCCTCTTCATCAAAATCAGCCTTATCAAATTCATCTTCAAGTTTCGTTGAAGACCTTTTCCTAGAAGTAGAGTGTTGAGCTTCTGTAAGATTTTGTAATTCAATTTTCATCTTTTGCATCATGTTCATAAGTGTATTAATCTGAAATTGTTGTTCAGATTGAGTCTTTGAAATTTGTTGTTCAGATTGATTCTTTGAAGTTTCCTCCGCCATTTAAGATACCTGCAAGTTAGACAAAGCAACACAAGAAACAATAATAAAAATTATGGCTCCTCACGGGTTCTCGCTTTAGGTATGGTCGGGTCACTTCACTCTTTTAATATGGTTATTCTCGTGTATAATTGCTCTCCCTAATCTACTTTCCAAATGTGGGGTCACTCGTAGTTTGCTTTGCAAGTACTAAGTTCTTAAACCGCCTATCAATAATTCAACTCAAATACCACACAAATTAAGTAAGGAATTGAAGAAGGAATTGTGAAGAATTGCAATTTAGAACACGTTAAGGCACAATTTTGGACAAATTAGCAAGAAAAGAAATAGATACACCAAGAATTAATATCGCATATCAAGAACAGATTTCAACAGTGGTTGTATAACCAGAATTTCATTTTTTTTTTCAGATTTTTGCTTCAATATATATATTTTTATTTATTTTTCTCTTTTTTTTCACGTCACTTTTTTTTTTGACGATCAACAAGCAATTTCAATCACTCAATATTTTTGCAGCACGAAATTCATTCCAATTTTCACAAACTCAATCACAAATTGAAAGTTTTCGAGATGGAAGATTTAACCTGAAATTTTCAAGCACCAAGGATTCTCTGATACCACTTGATAAGGTTCTCGTTGATTTGATCCACCTTTGGGCGGATTTGACAACCTTATTTATCTATAGGACAGGTCTAGCTTGGAAAATTCCACCAACAACACAAAGGATGAATAGCAAAGAAAGAATCAAGAACAAAGAACGGGTTAGAACAAACAATAAATCAAGAAGCAAAGAAAGACGAAAGAAAGCAAAGAAGATATTGAGCGCGATTCAATGGAAACTTGTTCAAAGCCCCAACGCTATTACAAAAACAACTTGACTCAGGCGGCACCTAAATCAAATCAGATTTGGCTGTTCTCAAACTTAGAACAAAAGTAAGACTATTGGCTTAATCTCACTTTGGGTTTAGAAATCAAAAGCTCAAACTTAGCTTAAGGTCTCTAAGGGTTTTGGAATCAAATTTTGCTCTGCAAAATTATGAACTATCAATATCAAAAATCATCTCTCAAATTTGTGGGTTTACAAGCCTTTAAATAGGCACAAAGACTTGCCAACAAAGTAAACCCTACTTTCCTAAAAGATAGTTTCCTAATTGGAATAAACTTCCTTAAAAAGTAATTAACACATGCTTTAATCATGCAAGATCTTTAGCCATGTGAAAACATCATATAGAACATATCAATGTTCATGCAAGAACATTAGATCACGTTCCTTATTGAAAAGATCAAACAAAAACGATTAAAAATCAAAACTTAAAAACTGAAGAAATTCCCAACGTCGCGCGACGTGGGTGTTAGACGTACGTCGCGACGTGCAGAAAACTTTGACGTGAATCTCAACTTCCCGAGAAACACGTCGCGATGTGGAGGTCGGTGGACGTCGCGACGTCGGAGCACGTCGCGACGTGAAGCTGTGGACGTTGCGACGTAGATTTCTGAACTTCCAACACTTGTCCAATCTTGTTCTCCATCGAAGTGTCTTCATGTAATGTCAAAATCACGAAGTTCCAAGGCCTAAAATCAGTCTTCTCTTCATCAAAGCCTTGTTCCAACAACTTATATGCATCATCCATCACTTCCATGATCAAACCATTAAGAGCCATCTTGAACTGTTTGGTTTTAGCTCGAGTCATTGGTCCACCAATTCCACGTAACGGTTCAACGGAATGCTGTTCACCATTAAGTGCGTCTGGATTCCTATCATCTTATGTGCACCGTCTTTCTCAGGTTCAACCACATCATCATCTCCAACTTCATCATTGTCACCTCCTATAATGGTAGTTCCTGGCAAGAACTTTCCACTCCTCAAGGTAATAGCATTACACACCTCTTTGCCTTTAGGATTGGGAACTGTATCACTCGGAAGCGATCCACTAGGCCTATGATGCACTACATTTGCTAGCTGCCCAATTGCATTTCGATGTTTTTGAGTATAGCCTCATGATGTTTTACAGTTGTTACAAACTAACAAATCTTTGCTCATTTTTATCCATGTTTCCCATGAGACAATGGAACATATCTTCTATAGAAGGTTTTCTTGGCTCTGGAGCATTAGGCTAATATTCAAAGCTAGGAGATGGGTGTGAAGATCTTCTTTGATCACTGCCCTGAAAGTATTGTCCTTATTGATTTGATTTTGCTGCCTCCAAGTGCTTGGTCCACCACCATACTGTCTATTGCCTCCAGCGTAATTTCCAGAATATTGCGACTTGTTATAGTTGTTGACATACTACAGTGACTCAGTTGTGATAGCACATTCATCCGGGTAATATTCTCCCTTGCACAAGCCACAATACAACACTGGAGCTTTTGCTTGTGTGGCCTTCAATGTTTGCACTTGTTTGGCTAGAGCTTCAAATTTAGCCCCAAGGGAAGTTTTATCATCGAGTTCCAATATGCCTCTTTGCCTTTTTCCATGTGGCTTTCTAGGTTCAGGAAAAAGATACTCATTTTCAGCAATTTTGTCAAATAGCTCCCTCACTTCCAGAACGCTCTTATCTTTCAATGCTCCATCTGCACACGCCTTAACCATCATGGAAGATTCAGCTGTGAGTCCCTTAAAGAATGTATTTAATTCTCTTATTTCCCCCAAGTTATGATTTGGGCATTGTCTGATTAAGTCATTGATATGTTCCCAAGCCTTTCGGAATGACTCTCCATCATTCTGTTGGAAGTTCATTATGTCCATTCTCATTTTCTCTAGTTTCGCTGGTGGGAAATACTTAGCTAAGAACTTCTTCTGCAATTCCTCAAAAGATGTCACAGCATTTGTGTCCTTCAATAGATTTGAACCAATGTTTTGCTTTGCCTCTCAAGAATAGAGGAAAAAGAATTCTGTGAACTTCACTCTTAGGCACTCGTTGAAGCTTGAAAATACTGCACAGGCCTAAGAACCAATCAAGATGTTCATTCGAATCCTCATTATCCAATCCTAGAAAGAATTGCCCCTGAGTGATCATAGGCACTATCTGAGTAGAAATGTGGTAGCTCTCTACATCAATGTCCTGTTGATCAAAACCATTCTAAAAGTTTATGGCGTAATGGTCACCAAATCTTGGTGGTCTCGCTCCTGGATTAGCCATTCTCCTTTCTCTTTATTGATTCCTCAAAGTCCTTGTCAACTCAAGATCAAGCAAATACTCTGGTTCTCCTGCAGATCTAAGAGACTTGGGCAGACAAAGCACACACCAAGAGTAAAGTCTGATAGAAGAGAAACGCAAAAATAGTAAAAAAAATTGCAAATGTGAACAAAAGAAAACAGAACAAAACAAGAAAATTCAAGAAACCGTGTCTTCCCCGACAACGGCGCCAAAAATTAATGCGTTCAGTCGCGTAGTCACCAATTTTACCATAATACTACTGTAGTAGTGAGAGGAATCGATCCACAAAGAAGTGGTTATAAGAATTCGGTAACTTTGTCACAAAAACGATTCACTAGAACAGATGATAACAATAACAAGAAGAGAAGAACAAGAAGTAACAACTACAAGCCAAAAAATGCGATAACAAGTATGAGTCGGATATCCTAGAGTTCTTATACGGAATGAATGCACTTTAGACGACTCAAACGCAATGCAATTAACACACAAGTAAAGCAAGGAGGAGACCTAAATTCCTAGGAGGCTAGCTCGCAGCCAGCATGGCGACCGCGCTGCACTCTATGCTCCCTGACATCACACTTTCCCGTGGCGAGGCATAAGAGTGACAGATGTAAACCGCATTGTCCCAACTCCCCTAGGTTAACGAATCTAGCATGCAATTCCTACGGTCTTCCCATGGAGAGGCCTGACCTAGGTCCTAGAGTCTTCGCTAGCACCAGAGAGTTTCTTCTCACTTATTCCTTACGACTCAAATGATCGTAGACCGGTATGGCGACCGCATCTCAGAACATGATCAGGCAAAGCAAGTGAAAGACTCAATATTCATACTTTTAGTCCTCGTTTCATGTAATTCTCACATATATCGGAGAATCTCACCTCAACTTAGCATGGCGACTAATGTTCAATTCAGTCATTACAGTGCGAATTTATGAGACTTAACATACTCCAAGTATTAAAACCAAGTATGATTCCATTCTTTAGAAATTGTGTCAATCGTATGGCATCACGTCATCTACTTACACACTCATCCGGTTCAATCCCTAGAACATCGTGAATTTAGCCACAAAACTCCATTCTCAATTCACGATCGTCAATATACAACAACAAGCAATTCGTTTTCATTAAATGGAAAGAATTTACCAATTGATTTGCTTCGAAAGATTCAAATTCACAAAAGAACCAGGAATTGCCTCCTTAATTGAGGAAAGAATTACAGTGATCGGACCAGAGCTTCGATCGGAATTGAAAATGGAGCTTAAATGTTAGAGAGAGAAAAACTAGAGAGAGAAAGTCTAGAGAGAGAAAATTCCCGCTCATTAAATCAAAAATCTAGTAAAGTCTAGAAGTGTCCAATCATCCCCCTAAAATAATGACAAAACCCTCAATTTATAGAGATCTAAAGCTTAATCTACACGCTAACGGAAATTAAGCACTTATTTACAGAAATGCCACTATGACATAAAACTTTCCAAAATCAGCACATGTACAAGCCTCCATGTCAGCAATCATTCTTGAATCCCACGCGCCTTGAGCCACGGTCATTCACGTCTCCAGTTCACCCTCCACGCTCCCAAGCCAAACCACCACACGCCTTTGAAGCCTGCACACGAAAAAGGAAGAGTTCCAACACTTAGCCAAAATTCAGCAACGAAGTTCACCATTTACATGGCGATGCAACGTGACATTGCATCGCCATGCAAAGCCTCTCCAATGCGATGCAATGTGTCGTTGCATCGCTGTGCAAGTGGTTTCAACGTGTCGTGTGCCTAGTTTCATTGTGATGCAACATGACGTTGCATCGCCGTGCAAATATGCAAGGCAAGCGTGCGGGTGGTGTGCAAATGTGTGTGTTGTCATGTGCCGCAAGTAAGTGCATGAGTGTGTTGTGAAGTGCCGCAAGAGTGTGCAGCAAGTGTAGTGTATTAAGTGTAGCAAGAGTTTAGTGCATGTGCCTCTGTGTTGTGTGCCACGCCATGCATGGATGTGGAGCAGCATGTGCGTGTGTGCGGGGGCTGCTCGCGGTGTGCATAGCCCATGTGTGCAATGTGCTGCAAAGGCTGTGTGCGGTGCGTGCGCGTGCTGAGCGCTCCATGTGCATGTATGCGCACATACCCCAAATGTGTAAAGTAATATGTATAGCATGTAGGCATCAACTTGTGTACGATAAGCAAGAAATGTGTGCATTAAATTCAGCTCAAAGATGCCAGGAAAACACAAGGATACAAGATTGGATTTTTTTAGCTCTCAAGCTTTGAAAAGTAACAAATGTCACATTTCAACCAAATTTTGGCCCTAATGCATAGTGAATTCGGCAAACCCTAAAACATGAAATTTGTAGCCTTATATCTTAGCTTTCCATATCTTTTTGAATCACTCAATTCGAAGCTTTGACAAGAACGTTATGGCCAAATTACCAAACTGCACCGAGGAGAGATTTCATGGCGATGCAACCTGACAATGCATCGCCATGTAATTTCCTTCATTGCAATACAAAGTCACATTGCATCGCCATGCAATTTGTTTCATGGCGATGCAATGTGGCAATGCATCGCGCCATGTAATTTCCTTTTCTAGCACAAAGTTCCACTTTCATGCAATTAATGTGCGTCTTCACCTCTGAATTGGACTTCGTGGTAAACATAAAGTTGTAGATCGTTCTCTTGGCGTTCCATTGGTTTAAGAATCATCAACATTAGAGGTTTGTAACTCAAGATATTAGCATTCTACCAAACTGTGACAGTGAGCTCAATCATTCCAAACCTGAAGTAGCAATCACAAAGATACTCTCGTTTCTCCGACTTGCACACTGAATTGGAAGAATGTTAAAACATATGAATTGAAGGCCCGCAATTTGGACTTGAATTCCTTTTGTATTCTGCTTGCAAAATGAAATATGGATCCCTACGTCATTCTATTCCATTTAGGATTTCGGGTGTTCTTTCTATAACCGAACGCGAGGGATCAATCGGCCAAAATAACCATGAGCACACTCAAAAAGCTTTCCAAAATATCCAAGATCTCCTCATTTGGATTAGTATTGAGAAAGATACACTCAATTGAAGTTAAGCTAACTGTTCTGCCCAATATGAAACAAGCATGTTAAGGCATCATTCAGACCCCCACAAGCACCTTTTCAAACCTTTTTGAATTCTTTCCTTGTTCTTTAACTTTAACATACATTTGTCTCATTTAATCAACATTTTCGGTCTTTTTCTTCATTTTAGCACACCAAGTTGTAACCCACATAAATGCACAAAATGACACATAAGACTACACAATTGCATGAAAAACAAGTCAAAAGCTCAATGAAATAGCACATATAAGTTGGTACAAAACCAACTTATCATTACCACATGAGTCCTGAAAATGATTATTTCTCCACGTATGAAAAAATATGATGGTGTGGTCTTTTTTTTCAAAATATGATATATATATATATATTGATAAGTTGGTTTTATACCAACTAATATGTGATGAAATGCTTGGCTTTTGTTGTGTGCTTTATGTATATATGTGATGTTTTGAGAGGTTTTATGCATTCATATGTTTGCAATGTGAAAATGATCAAATGGTGCAAAAAGAGCAAAAATGTTGGTAAATGAAGTGAAAAATGTCAAAGAGGAAATGAAGGAATTCAAGAATACATTTTCGGCCAAATTAGGGTTTTTGGCAGTTTTGAGTGTGTATCTTGTTCTATGAATAACTCTTTCAATTCTGATCCAAATGAGGAGATCTTGGATGCTTTGGAAAGCTCTTTGGTTGTACTTTACATGTTGTGTTTTAACGTTCTCTAAATTCTGTGTGCATTTATGAGAAACGAAGGCAGCTTTGTTGTGTTTGGATTAAGGTTTGGTAGAGTTTTCACTTTCTGCCACAGTTTGGTTAATTTTGTATATCTTGAGCTATAGGTATCCAATGAGGTTGATTCTTGAACCTATAGAAAGCCAAGAGGAAGTTCTATAATTTCATGTTCACTGAAAAGTCCAATTCATAGTCTCAAGTTATAAGAATCTTGCAATGGAAGTTGGATGATTTTTCTGGCTAAATACTTACGCACCCACCACACCTTGCTCTTGCATTCACTACACTTCACTCACATGCACTCACTGCATAATACCTCACTGCACTCGCACCACAATCACACTACACTCTTGCTACACTCTTGCACACTCTAGCACACACTCGCACCATCAGTGCACCACATCCATGCGGCGAGATCACCTCGCCGCATAAACCTCGCACAACACTCTTGCACTGCACTTGCACTATACTAACACTAGCACTCGCACACTCTAAGCACATCACTCTAGCACTCTGCACATTATCATGCGGCGAGGTCACCTCGCCGCATGGATGCCTCGCACTCGCAGCACTCACACACGCACAGAACTCATGCGGCGAGATCACCTCGCCGCATGCACTTATGCACACATGCACTAAAGCACTCGATCACTTACTTCACTTGCACACCAAAAGCTCACATTTCATTGTACATAGCATTTCAATCTTTATTCACAACTTCACAACAGTTTTACTCAGTTCAATAACCTCACAACATTGACGCTCATTTACTACCCAAATACACTACATTAGCATTCATTCTCAATACACAACAATCACTCATAGTTGTAGTTGGATTTCAAAACTCGATTGCACATCCATTTCACAATAACTTACAACTTACAAACACCTCACACATATGCATCGTTATTTCATAACACTTCATTTCAAATGCAAAACATCTCCACATCTGCTCACAATTCACATTTACTCACAACACTCAAAACATTTTCATCACTCAAACTTGCACACTTACACGTTCACGGCGAGGTCTCACCGCGAGACCTCGCCATTCACCATTAGCATGGCGAGACCTCGCCGTGAGGTCTCGCCACACAGAGGTTGCACGGCTAGACCTCGCCGCGAGGTCTCGCCACACAGAGGTTGCACGGCGAGACCTCGCCCTGAGGTCTCGCCACCCAAATGCACAAAGTGGCGAGGTCTCGCCGCGAGACCTCGCCCTTTACACTCTGGTTTGGGAGAAAAAAATGGTTAAGTGTGGTGATGGATTTTCAGTGTGTACACAGGATAGTGGAAGGCGTGATCAAGAAAGGCCCAGAAGCGTGCAGCGGACGCTAAAGAAGTAAAGGCTAGAAGATTGAAGGCGCAGGAGATCCTGAAGGCGTGTTTCGCTTAGCTGATGAAGGCGTGATGGTTGCTGAATGAGAAGAGATTTTGGATGAAAACTGGAGGCGCTTTTTTGGCCAGCTGGAAGGCGTTAAGACTAGCAGGAAGGCGCGCGGGAGTTCAGAGCTAAAGGCGTGCAGATGCTGCCTTGGAAATTCTTGCGAAATTTGAGAAGTAATTTTCAATGGCATAGCTGTAATTCTTTTAGCCATTTTACGGTTGCGTATCATTTACGATTCTTGTTTCTCTATATATAGAGGAATAGTCGACATTTTAAAGGATCCGATTCATTACTCACTATTCACATTTTTCTGTATTGTAACCGACTTTTGATTTTGAAGAGCGGGAAGTGTTCTTGAGATCTACTTTCTCTCTCTACTTTATCTCTCTAAGTTTGTTGCTTTATTTTGGATTCCGATAAAAGATTTGCTCTCATCATTGTACATCTCCTAGAAATTGAGAAGAAAAGTGACAATCCTCTCGGCATTTGGAAGCTTTTAAGACTCTTAATTGGTAAACTCTTCCAATTAATGATTATGAACTGTTTAATCTTCCAATTTGTTGATCGTGAAGCTGAAATGGAGATTTGTGGCTAATTGTGTGATAATCTAGGATACTGAGGGTGAATGTTAGGTTGAAATAGTAAATGTGCAGTAGAACTAACAATCTAATATATGAAATGAAATTTCTCAGCACTGAATTTGTAAAACTTGTTAAATGCATGCTTTTGATCTGAATTTGATGAAATGAGATTTGATTGCGGTCGTCATACTGAATTGAGTCTTCTTTTGTAAAATTTGGATGAAAATCATAAATAAGAACCTGAGAATGCATGAATTCTTAAACCTGTGTGAATTTGCACAGATCTTAAGGCTAGACCTCACCATAGGAAGCTTTGAGTATGTAAAATCCTGAGAACAAGGTGACAAGAGATTCGCCTACTTAAATGATGAATTTACATGCTAGGATCGGGCCTCACCATGGGAGATTCTAGGTGTTCATGCCTGAGTAATTTAAGTGGAGAATTGAGATGACACGGTTTTACTTCACCATTCTTAGGCCCGATCATAGAATAGGATGGTGTCGGGAGACTAAAATTGTAGTGTAGTGACCATGCTAACTATAATTTCGGTCTACATTTATGATTCTCCTCATCTGCTTTGCAATTCACAGAGCTATCAAGAGGAAAAACATCTAAAGCTAGGCAATCGACATCATTTGACTCATTGAATTCCATGAAATTCATGCAAGATTCCACTTTAGACACATTTTCCAACTTAGTAACATGGCAACTTAGAACACGAGAGTCATCACTATCAAGATCAATAAAGAAGCCATCATCTTCAACATCAAAGTGCACATATTCATGCTCAAAAGAATCAGCAACAAAGCACTCATGTACACTATCCCTTAGGCACTTTAAGCCACAATCAACATTAGCATGCATATCAAAATGATTGTCCTCAGGAATGAGAGGTGTACCATGTGAGTGGTATTGTGCATCTAAAGTTGGTGTCTCAATTTTGTTCCCATAGGTTGCTTACTAAAGCGTTGATTCGATCACACCTTTCTTTTATACCAACTAATATGTGATGAAATGCTTGGCTTTTGTTGTGTGCTTTATGTATATATGTGATGTTTTGAGAGGTTTTATGCATTCATATGTTTGCAATGTGAAAATGATCAAATGGTGCAAAAAGAGCAAAAATGTTGGTAAATGAAGTGAAAAATGTCAAAGAGGAAATGAAGGAATTCAAGAATACATTTTCGGCCAAATTAGGGTTTTTGGCAGTTTTGAGTGTGTATCTTGTTCTATGAATAACGCTTTCAATTCTGATCCAAATGAGGAGATCTTGGATGATTTGGCAAGATCTTTGTTTGTACTTTAAATGTTGTGTTTTAACTTTCTCCGAATTCTGTGTGCATTTATGAGAAACGAAGGCATCTTTGTTGTGTTTGGATTAGGGTTTGGTAGAGTTTTCTCTTTCTGCCATAGTTTGGTTAATTTTGTATATCTTGAGCTATAGGTATCCAATGAGGTTGATTCTTGAACCTATAGAAAGCCAAGATGAAGTTCTATAACTTTCATGTTCACTGAAAAGTCCAATTCATAGTCTAAGTTATACGAATCTAGCATGGCAATTGGATGATTTTTCTGGCTAAATACTTATGCACCCACCACACCTTGCTCTTGCATTCACTACACTTCACTCACATGCACTCACTGCATAATACCTCACTGCACTCGCACCACAATCACACTACACTCTTGCTACACTCTCGCACATTCTAGCACACACTCGCACCATCAGCGTACCACATCCATGCGGCGAGGTGACACAACACTCTTGCACTGCACTTGCACTATACTAACACTAGCACTCGCACACTCTAAGCACATCACTCTAGCACTCTGCACATTATCATGCGGCGAGGTCATCTCGCCGCATAGATGCCTCGCACTCGCAGCACTCGCAGCACTCAAACAAGCACACAACTCATGCCTCGCCGCATGCACTTATGCACACATGCACTAAAGCACTCGATCACTTACTTCACTTGCACACCAAAAGCTCACATTTCATTGTACATAGCATTTCAATCTTTATTCACAACTTCACAACAGTTTTACTCAGTTCAATAACCTCACAACATTGACGCTCATTTTCTACCCAAATACACTACATTAGCATTCATTCTCAATACACAACAATCACTCATAGTTGTAGTTGGATTTCAAAACTCGATTTCACATCCATTTCACAATAACTTACAACTTGCAAACACCTAACACATATGCATCGTTATTTCATAACACTTCATTTCAAATGCAAAACATCTCCACATCTGCTCACAATTCACATTTACTCACAACACTCAAAACATTTTCATCACTCAAACTTGCACACTTGCACGTTCACGGCGAGGCCTCGTCGCGAGACATCGCCATTCACCACTAGCACGGCGAGACCTCGCCGCGAGGTCTCGCCACACAGAGGCTGCACGGCGAGACCTCGCCGTGAGGTCTCGCCACCCAAACGCACAAAGTGGCGAGGTCTCGCCGCGAGACCTCGCCCTTTACACTCTGGCTTGGGAGAAAAAAATGGTTAAGTGTGGTGATGGATTTTCAGTGTGTACGCAGGATAGTGGAAGGCGTGATCAAGAAAGGCCCAGAAACGTGCAGCGGACGCTAAAGACGTGGAGGCTAAAAGATTGAAGGCGCAGGAGATCCTAAAGGCGTGTTTCGCTTAGCTGATGAAGGCGTGATGGTTGCTGAATGAGAAGGGATTTTGGATGAAAACTGGAGGCGCGTTTTTGGCCAGCTGGAAGGCGTTAAGACTAGCTGGAAGGCGCAGGAGATCAGAGCTAAAGGCGTGCAGATGCTGCCTTGGAAATTCTTGCGAAATTTGAGAAGTCATTTTCAATGGCATAGTTATAATTCTTTTAGCCATTTTACGGTTGCGTATCATTTACGATTCTTGTTTCTCTATATATAGAGGAATAGTCGACATTTTAAAGGATCCGATTCATTATTCACTATTCACATTTTCTCTAACACTTAGCATGGCGACCACAGTGTTTTCTATACTCCTTAACATTCCACTTTTCCCATGGCGAGGCCTAAGTAGAATGGATTCAATCCGCATTGCCTCAACTCTCCAAAGTTAGCAAGTCTAACATGCAATTCCTAGGAACTCCCATGGCGAGGCCAGACCTACGTATGAATGCCTTCGTTGCTATCTCAGAGAGTTTCTTTAACACTTTTTCCTAAAGTTCCATTCCATCGAAGTTTCCTATGGCGATACTTAAATCTCAGTAATGAATTGATCGGCTAACACAAGTGTAAAGACTCAGGAAATCACTTTCAAGTTCTCATCTCACACAATTTTCACAGATATTGGTAAAATCTCACTTCAACTCAGCATGGCGACCACAATCAAAATTCAATTCATTCAATAAAAGTGTGAATTCATGAAACTCAACAAGATTCAATCATTAAAATCACATATGATTTCATCCTTAAGGAATTATGTCAATTTCATAGCATTGTATAGTCTAATTATACATTTAACCGGTTGAAACTCTCGAACATGAGAGATCTAACCATAGAACTCCATTACCAATTCACGATCAACAATTTGGAACTTGAAACAATTCATTTTCAATAAATGGAAAGAGTTTACCAATTGAATTCTTCCAAGAGCTTCCTTAATTTATATGAGAATTACAATGATCGGAGCAAATCTTTGATCGGAATAGAAAATGGAGCTCAAAAGCTAGAGAGAGAAACTAGAGAGAGAAAGTAAATCTTCAAATGAATTCCCGCTCTCCAGCTCTCAAAAGTTTGTTACAAAAAATAAAATCTAACTAATGGATGAAAAATAATAGTCTCCGGGATCCAAAAGTCTCTAAATATTCTAACTACATCTCCTATATATAGAGGAGTAGAAATGTAACTAATACGCTAACTAAAAATATCTAAAGATATTACAAAAGTGTCCTTGAAAGGAAGAACCAAAATCAGCCCAAAAATGTGAAAATTCGAAGTTGAAGAAATCAATCAGCATTCCAGCATCTTTGGCATTATTCTCCAGCTCCTTTGTCAGCCTCTGTCATCTGCAGCGCGCCTTTAAGCTTTTGTTACGCACGCCTTCACCGCTCGGAACTGCAACTGAAGAATCAGAACATCCCAGCGCCTTCGAGCCTGGGATCTTCACGCCTTTAATGGCACTGCGAACCTCCAAGCCGTCTAGCCTTTACGAAATCACGCCTTCTCGCCCCAGGGATTCACGCCTTCATCTGCCTTGCTGAACTCCTGAAATTAGAAGTTCCATACTTAGCCATTTTTCTGAAAACTCAAGAACAAAGCTAGAAACCCATCACAACACAAACTCTTGCTCACTCGAAACTCCTCAAAGCTGGAAATCCAACACAAAAACAAATTCTTGCTCCCACAGAATACCACAAATCTGGAACAACACTAAGTTAACTCTTGCTCATTCAGAACTCCTCAAAATTAAAACAACACAAAGCTACGATGCATCGCCACGATGCATCGCAGCACATTCTTCACACAACTACTATGCATCGCCACGATGCATCGTAGCACATACTCCTCACAACCACGATGCATCGCCACGATGCATCGTGGTTCATCTCTGCCTTCACTACGATGCATCGCCACGATGCATCGTAGTGTTGTGCTTGTGTGCAGATTGTGAAGTGTTGTGAAGTGAAGAGAATGAAGTGTGGAGAGTGTTGTGAGATTTGTGAGAGTTGGGCTTTGGATTGAAACAAATAAGATGCTGTGCAAGTGTGAATATGCATGCTGAAATATATGGATTGTTTATGATGCATCGTAACGCAATTCTAATGATGTTGTGCTAGTGTGCAGGTGAGTTGTGCGATTAGCAAGAATGTGAAGTGCAATGTATGATTGCTGAAGAAAGATGTGAAGAATGTGTTGTGCAAGGGTGAGTGTGTTGTGTGATAATTTGTTGTGCCATGTGTGTTCACTCATCGTAGTGTAAATCCTGTGTGTGTGCGAATTGGTTGTGAACTGAGAATACATTCATCGTAGTGTAAAAATAGCTGAATGCACAAATGCACCACGATCAATTTTAGCTCAAAATAGTTCACTGCCCAGCTACTTCCAACTAATATTCGAATATGATGCAATGGGAATTTGGGAAAACTTAAAACACGAAAGTTGTAGCCCCAGATCTCCGCTTTCCATAGCATTTTGAATCACTCAAATTGGAGCTCAGACCAGAAAGTTATGCCCAGAATACTAACGCCTGGCAGAATATGAAATTTAAGCCTACGATGCATTGTAGGCTTAAAACCCTTATTTTGTTTTGCCATTTCCCACGTTGAATTACCAACGTTCCTTTCGGAACTGGCCTTCACCTTGAACACGAAAGTTATAGATCTCTCTCTTGGCTTTCCGTAGGCTTTTGAATCACCCAAATTGGACTCCGGATGAGAAGGTTATGGCCGAAATACCAAGACATGGTAAAACTGGACATTTGCACTACGATGCATCGTAGTGCAAATTTCATCTTAGCAATTCATGGCGAAAAGTCTCCCTTTTCTCTTCCAAATTAGAAATTGCGCTCAACACAAGAATTGTAGAGTTTCCTCTTGCCTTTCCAATGGTTCAAGAAATAACACCATAGGATGCCTAGAGCTCAATATATCAACAACTTTCCCAACTATGGAAATATAAATTCTATTAAGCCCTAAAGAAGTGCATGTAATATGAGGCAACTTCCAACCATAATATGGCCTTGATGCGTTGTGACTTTGGAAATTCTTAAAACATCAAAGTTATAGCCCTATGACTTAACTTTCCACAGCCTTTTGAATCATATAATTCGGATCTAATATGAGAGAGTTATAGCCGAAATACTAAATGTGGCAGCATGGAATTTTACACCACGATGCATCGTGGTACAAATCTCTTAAAACGACGATGTATCGTTACGATACATCGTCGACCAATTTGAATCAGGTCCTGAAGTAAAACATAAAAGTTGTATAACTCCCTCTTGGCTTTCCATAAGTTCAAGAATCATGAAAATTGGATATTTGTAGCTCAAGATATCATTAATCTACCAAACTGTTGCAATAGAATCAAGTAATAAAAACCCTGGAAATCTGAATAAGGCACTCATAAACATGCCCCCGTTTCTCGTACTTGCACATAGATTTAGAAGAAAGTTCAAAACATAAGAATTAAAGCACACTCAAAGAGCTTTCCAGAACATCCAAGATTGCATCATTTGGATCAAAATCGCGAGAGATACACTCAAATGAATTACGACAACCATTCTGCCAAACTCAAAATAAACACATTAAGGCCAACTTTCAAATCTCTTTGCATCATTTCTTGTTCCTTAATTTGAAACTCACATTTGTTTCATTTAGCCACATTCTTGGTCTTTTATCTTCATTTTAGTATTTCAAACTTCAAGCCACACAATTGCACACATTGGCACAAAACACTACACAATATATGAAAAACAAGTCAAAAGCTTAAGTGAAATAGCATATTTAAGTTGGTACAAAACCAACTTATCAATTTCCCCCACACTTGAACTTTTGCTTGTCCTCAAGCAAAGACTCAAAATTTCATTTAAACTCCACACAACATCATACCACACCTTCACACCATACTTTGAAAACGTCTTTCTTATCCATTTCAACTCAATTCCCATATTATCTTGTCCCCAAGCAACTTTTTCATTCAAAATTCATTCTCATCACCCATATACAAACATATTGTTCATTCATCCACAATGGCCACATCCAAGTTCATCAAAACATTTTTCCACATAAGAATTCATTCCAAGGTTTCTGGCACCAAGCCTTCAGATTTCAACACAAATTATCAACTAAGGCACAATGAATAAAGACCAACATGCCACGCGTGCAAGTGTGTGCTGAGGAACATGCACTTCATCTATTCCCTTGCTATACACCATCTAGTTGTCTCACTCATTCAATACAAGCCTATCTCCTTAGCCACACTCATGAACATGCAGTCACAAGATCCATGTATCCTATGCGCACACAGCTCTATGGGACATTGCCCTTATTAAGCACATTAGTGCATTCATGATACTCATTGGTACCATTTGCCTGGGTATTTTGGCTGTTTTTTCCCTTTAATCATTTTCCAGGTTCTTGTGGCTTTTTTCTTCTCAGATGCCAAAAGCTTTTTCTTCCATTTCCTCTCTTATGCATGCACATGTTCATAAGAGTTTCAAGTTGACTAAACATGTACGAATTATGGAAACATCCAGACAAATGCATAGCAAGAAGAGTAAGCTTCCATACACATACCTCCTGTGTCATTTAGTTTTGCATGGCATATCTATCTTACCTTAACATCGGGCTTTAGCCAGCAAAATATACCAATTTCCTCAAACTTAGGACCAGAAACAAAAAAAAATTTCACATGCAAGCTCAAAAAGAGTAAAGTGATGAACTTGGTATAAGCCAAAGTGAACTAAGAACAAAGTTTCAAATACATGTGTGATATTGACTTTATAGTCCACACACTAAAACTTTTGTCACCCTCCTCAACACACACCAACACTAACACCATATTCCATTGACACACAACACAACTCGTGCTCACCAAAGCCATCACTTATTCACAAAGTTCAAAAATTTCACCAACAACATTCAAAATGAAAATTTGCACAAAATTTGCACAAAAAATAAAAAAACACAATATATACCAAGTATAATATGCAAAAACTCAAAATAACACAGCAAAACTTAAAAGTAACATACTTTACATCACATAGCACAAAAGAAATTTCCATGACAAAAAGTAAGCATATCAGGTCCAAAAAACACAAATCATAGCAAACATTCCCTCCCCCACACTTAAAACTTACATTGTCCTCAATGTAAAGTAAAGATAGGTTTAGGAACGCCCTGGTATCGATATATCATGAAATCCAATGCTTGCTTGGTATAGTGTCCTTGTTTGAAGTTCTTTATTGCATGAAAAATCCCTCCACATGGTGAAACAAAGCTTATTACAAATTGCTCACCCAAGTACACTACATGTTGGTGGCAAAGTAGACACGATATGGAAGCATGCAAGCAAAGTGTCGCACCATGATTAAGAACCACGATGGTGTAAAATTTTACAACTAAAAACACTAAATGGCACATGCACAATCATGCTTGAAAAGTAAGACAAAAGGATTATGTGCATTGCGGGAGTGGTTCATGACTCCACTCCCCCACACTTAGCCTCTTGTGAGCATGGCCAATTTCCCTCGCAACTTCCTTCAGTGATGCCTACATCATGAGTGGCCTTGGTGAGTATAAGCAAAGATGCAAACTAACAAAACACGTAGAAAACCAAAAACTAAAGAAAAGGTAAAAGATCAAGAAGAAGTTCTGGGTTTTGAAGTCTCTAGCTAGACTTTATTCATGTAACTTTCTTCTTCAAGAATCGGAATAACCCTCTCTGTACCAGAAAAATGATATTTCAACAATACTCATTATCCTCCAGTATGGTACTTGTAAAATAGTGGCAAAGAAGTGCTTGAGCTCATGCATATGGGGAGAAATCTCTACAAATTTAATTTCGAACCACTGAGGCTTCCCCATTGTAGGCACCTCTTTTACTTCTTCTTCCATTGGAAACACATCATTTACTTCTCCCACCATACTAACCATTTCAATCCTGCAAGGCTCAACCAAGGGTTCTATATCCATGGTCTCAACAAAACCATCAGTAAATTCAAAACCACCAGTAAGTTCAAAAACAAATGATTCAAACTCACATTCATACAAAATGTTAACATCTTCAGCAGCTAGCCTAGTATCGACATTTTCATTAGCCAGTTCAACATTATCTTGATTCATGATATCACAATGTTCATCAAGATATGACTCTATGCAATTTATCAAGTCATCAAGAAAAGTTACATTCAGAGAATAACAATCAGCATCATCAAATATAGCATGGCACTCATTGTCATTGTCATTCAAAATGTTAACATCTTTATCATCACAACTAACATTGGGAAATTCCCGAGGCTTTTCTTTCTCAACAACACAACAAGCATTATCATCAACTAACAAGAGTATCTCACTTTGCACTTCTTGTGAGTCACCATTTAGACACTTAGATTCATTGACCATTTCAAAAATTGGTGCCTCAACCAGAGTTTCAAACAATGTGTTAACACTTTCATTAACAAATGCAACATTATCCTCCTTCATGAAATCACATTGATCTTCAAGAAGTGACTCTATGCAATTCACAGAGCTATCAAGAGGAAAAACATCTAAAGCTAGGCAATCGACATCATTTGACTCATTGAATTCCATGAAATTCATGCAAGATTCCACTTTAGACACATTTTCCAACTTAGTAACATGGCAACTTAGAACACGAGAGTCATCACTATCAAGATCACTAAAGAAGCCATCATCTTCAACATCAAAGTGCACATATTCATGCTCAAAAGAATCAGCAACAAAGCACTCATGTACACTATCCCCAAAACATGTAGACTCCTCCTCCCTTAGACACTTTAAGCCACAATCAACATTAGCATGCATATCAAAATGATTGTCCTCAGGAATGAGAGGTGTACCTTGTGAGTGGTATTGTGCATCTAAAGTTGGTGTCTCAATTTGTTCCCATAGGTTGCTTATTAAAGCGTTGATTCGATCAAACCTTTCTTGTCGCCCTTGAAGCTCTTCTTCCAGTTGCGTGAACCTTGTTTCATTTCTATCAATTCTCTCCAAAACTTGAGACAACAAGTCTTCCATTTTTGCTGCTTCTCTGAGATAACACTCATTGCTTTGTTGTTGGTTATGCCATTTCTCTTCCTTTTGTAAGCCTCTGTCAAGTTTTTCCATAAGTTTAGAAAACATGTCCTCCACAGGAAGCTCTTGTGTCCCAATGTGGTGTGAGTTGTTGCTTTGTGCTTGATTTTTCCATTGCCTTTCAAATAGTGGTGGACAGAAGTCCTCGTACCATCTAGACATGCTTGGGTACTTGTACAATACTCAATTACAGTGAACTCCAATGTCCTGCACTTGACACAAATACACCAAAGCAGACAACAAAACACGAAAACTACAAAATGTTACAAAAGTTACCAAAATGAAAAATAACAAGACTACTAAACTAAACACGAAAAGAAAACAGAGCAAATCAAAATTCAAGAAACCGTGCCTTCCCCGGCAACGGCGCCAAAAATTGATATCGAGTGTCGTGGCTCGTCAATTTATCCTAATTTCACTGAATATAGTAGCAGTGAGCTAGGTTTCGTTCCTCATGGAAATAGTCGATTCATGAAGTTTGATATGCTCAATTATGTCAGCAAAATATAACAAGATTAAAAGAACACTGATTACGAAATTTAACAGAAAGTAAATTGGTTTAACTCCACACGAATACGAATTGAAATGAACACACAAGTAAGACTCAGAGAAGTAAAAGCAAAGTTCTCAAGAAAGTTAAGCTGATAATCTAGGCTACTTCCGGGTGAATGCAACTTCTCACACATGCAGTATTACTAACATACAATCAAAGCAGATGAGGAGAATTATAAATGCAGACCGAAATTATAGTTAGCATGGTCACTACACTACAATTTTAGTCTCCCGACACCATCCTATCCTATGATCGGGCCTAAGAATGGTGAAGTAAAACCGTGTCATCTCAATTCCCCACTCAAATTACTCAGGCATGAACACCTAGAATCTCCCATAGTGAGGCCCGATCCTAGCATGTAAATTCATCATTTAAGTAGGCGAATCTCTTGTCACCTTGTTCTCAGGATTTTACAGTCTCAAAGCTTCCTATGGTGAGGTCTAGCCTTAAGATCTGTGCAAATTCACACAGGTTTAAGAACTCATGCATTCTCAGGTTCTTATTCATGATTTTTATCCAAATATTACAAAAGAAGACTCAATTCAGTATGACGACCGCAATCAAATCTCATTTCATCAAATTCAGATCAAAAGCATGCATTTAACAAGTTTTACAAATTCAGTGCTGAGAAATTTCATTTCTTATATTAGATTGTTAGTTCTACTGCACATTTACAATTTCAACCTAGCATTCACCCGGAAGTAGCCTAGATTATCAGCTTAACTTTCTTGAGAACTTTGCTTTTACTTCTCTCAGTCTTACTTGTGTGTTCATTTCAATTCGTATTCGTGTGGAGTTAAACCAATTTAATTCCTGTTAAATTTCGTAATCAGTGTTCTTTTAATCTTGTTATATTTTGGTTACATAATTGAGCATATCAAACTTCTTGAATCGACTATTTCCCTGAGGAACGAAACCTAGCCCACTACTATTATATTCAGTGAAATTAGGATAAATTGACGAGCCACGACACTCGATATCAATTTTTGGCGCCATTGCCGGGGAACTAGGCACGGTTCTTGGAATTTGTTGTTGTTCTGTTCTTAGTTTGTGTGTTTTATTGCTTTGATTTAGTTACTACGTTTGCTTAGTACCAGGTTTCTTGAATTGCACATTTTTACTCTTTACTGTGTGTTGATTCTGTTACTTTTACCATCTTGTATTGGTTTGGTTTCCAGATTGATCCATTTGTTCTCTTGATATCATTTGGTGTTGTGTATGCCCAGGTCTCTAAGATCTGCAGGGGAACCTGAATTCATACTTGACCTTGAATTGCAAAGAACCTTGAGGAGGCAAAGAAAGGAAGAAATGGCTGCACAAGGAGCACAAGCACCTAGGTTTGGAGACCACTATGCAGTAAATTTTGACAATCGATTTGGTCATCAGGACATCGATGTGGAAAGTTACCACATTCCTCCACAAATAGTTTCAATGATCACCCAGGGCCAATTCTTCCAAGGTCTTGACAACGAGGATCCTAATGACCACCTTGATTGGTTTCTTGGGTTATGTAGCACTTTCAAGTTGCCAAGGGTCGACAGGGGTGAGGTTCACAGAATTTTGTTCCCCTTATCTCTGCGTGGAAAGGCTAAACATTGGTTCATAAGTATTGGGGGAGCTAATGCTGGAATGTCATTTGATGATCTACAGAAAAGGTTCTTGTCCAAGTACTTCCCTCCAGCTAAGCTTGAAAAGAGAAGGTTGGAAATTATGAACTTCCAACAACAAGACAGTGAGTCATTTAGGGAAGCTTGGGAGAGATTCAATGATTTGATCAGGCAATGCCCCAATCATGACTTGGGCGAGATTAGGGAATTAAATACCTTCTTCAAGGGCCTAACTCCTGAATCCTCTTTGATGGTTAAAGCTTGTGCTAATGGGGCACTTAAAGACAAATCTGTGCCTCAGGTGCGTGAATTGTTCAATCAGATAGCTGAGGATGAATACCTTTTTCCAGAGACTAGAAAGCCACATGTCAGGAAACAAAGAGGAGTTCTTGATGTAGATGAGGAGACTTCACTTAGTGCTAAGTTTGAAGCATTGGCTAAGCAGGTACAAACTTTAAAGGCGACTCAAACCAAAGCCCCAGTACTTTCATATGGACTATGCAAAGGGGAACATCACACCGATGAATGTGAAATCACTACTGAATCCATTCAGTATGTGAATAACTACAGCAATAAGCCCCAATATGCTGGAAACTATTCTGGGAACAATTACAATGGAGGCAACAGACAATATGGTGGAAACCAAGGCAACTGGAATCAACAGCAGAATCAAGGAGGAATTTACTATCAAGAAAATGAGCAGAGGAGGGCAACGAATCAACCACCTCCTGGTTTTGATAATCAGGCTAGCACATCAGAACAAAAGAAGCCAACTGTAGAAGATATGTTCCAAAAGCTGATGGAAAAGATGGATAAGAACAAATAGAGATTTGGAGGTTTGGAGTCTATTGTTAAGCATCACGAAGCTACTTTGAAGAATATCGAGATGCAACTTGGTCAGCTTGCCAATGCTGTACACCAGAGGCCAAAAGAAGCACTTCCGAGTGACACAGTACCAAATCCCAATGGGAGAGAAGCATGCAATGCTATTACTTTGAGGAGTGGAAAATTGTTGCATGGAAGCAAACATGCAGAAGGCGAGAGTGATGGCTTAGAGGAGGACCAAAAAGATGAAGCTGAGGAAGTTTTGGAACCTGAGAAGAATGGTGAGCAAGAGTAAAATAAGTCTAATAGGAAAGAAATACCAGCAAGGGTGGGGAATGAGATTACAAAAAATTCCAATCCTTATAACTTCCCAGATTATGCTCCAAAAGCTCCATTTCCAGAAAGGAAGAAACCTCCACCTAAAAAGGGACCTCAATTCAATCGTTTCTTGGATATGATCAAACAAGTGAATGTCAATGTTCCTTTGTTAGATTTGGTGATAGCCATGCCTAAATATGCTAAGTATTTAAAGGATCTCATTTCAAACAAGGAACAAATCTTGAGATGTGAAGTTCCAATGATGCTATCAGAGTGCAGTCAAGCATGGATGGTTCACAAATTACCTCCAAAGCTTAAGGATCCAGGTAGCTGTACCATCCCCTGTAAGATTGGGACCAGATATTTTGCAAAAGCCATCTGTGACCTTGGAGCTGGAATCAACCTGATGCCATTATCTATTGCAATAAATGTGGGCTTGAGTGGAAGGATTCGACCAGTTGCAGTGACACTACAGTTGGCAGATAGATCCTTGGTGACTCCTACAGGCTTGGTGGAGGATGTGTTGGTAAGTATTGATAAATTTACCTTGCCTGTTGATTTCATTATACTTGATATGGAAGAGGACCCTGAGGTCCCTCTCATTTTTGGAAGACCTTTTCTTGCTACTGGTGATGCTTTAATTGGTGTGAAGAACAAGACAGTCACGTTTAGGATTAACAATAAGGAAGTGGTTTTTGATGTAAATTATGCTATGAAGCAACCTCTAAATATGGAGTCTTGTTTTGCTATCAGAGCCATAACATGTTCTTCTTTGAATAATTCGAACAATATGCATGATTTCTCTGTTGTTGATGAGTTAAGTGTTTGTGAGGATGATTTTGATGGAATTGACTTAGATGATGAGGACAAGAAAATTATTTCTGAAATTGAGGATATTATTGAATGTTACTATTTGGAAGAATCGATTTGTGAAATGCAAAGTGATGTTGTGAAAGTTAAAATGCATGGAACTATGAAGGAAAATGAACATGACTCGTTTATGTTGTCACATGTTTTGACTAATGAAATTTGTAATCCCACTGAGGTAAGGAAGGAAGAATTTCTTTGCAGGAATGAAAAGCTTTTACCTTCCATTGTGGTGGCACCAAAGCTTGAGTTGAAACCACTTCCACCTTACCTCAAATATACTTTCTTGGGAGAAAATGAGACATTGCCAGTTGTTATATCTTCAAAACTTGAAGGTTGGCAAGAGGAAAAGCTTTTGGAAGTTTCGAGGAAACATAAGTTGCTATTGGATGGACAATTACTGATATAAAAGGCATAAGTCTAGGTTTATGTATGCACAAGATTTTGCTCGAGGAAAATGCTGTGCCAGTACGGGATAGAAAGAGAAGACTAAATCCCCAGATGATGGAAGTTGTGAAGAAAGAAGTTATCAAATTGCTTGACTTTGGGATGATTTTTCCAATTTCAGACAGTGAGTGGGTTAGTCCTGTTCAATGCGTTCCGAAAAAAAGAGGGGTCACGATTATAAAGAATGAGACTAATGAACTTCTAGCAACAAAAGTGGTCAGTGCCTGGAGAGTTTGCATGGATTACAGGAAGCTAAATAAGGCAACTAGAAAAGACCATTTCCCTCTTCCATTCTTGGAACAATTATTGGATAGAATTGCTGGCTACCTTTTCTATTGCTTTTTGGATTGATACTCTGGTTACAACCAGATTGAAATTGATCCCAAGAACCAGGATAAGACAACTTTCACTTGTTCTTTTGGCACATTTGCTTATAAAAGAATGCCATTTGGTCTGTGCAACGCCCCAGCTACTTTTCAGAGGTGCATGATGGCCATTTTTCACGATATGGTTGAATCAATTATTGAGATCTTCATGGACGACTTCTCTGTGTTTGGGATGACCTTTGATGGATGTTTGGAAAATTTGGCTAAGGTGTTGAGCAGGTGTGAAGAAACGAATCTTGTGTTGAATTGGGAAAAATGTCAGTTCATGGTTTAAAAAGGGATTGTGCTAGGCCATAAAATTTCTCATGCTGGGATGGAGGTAGATCGAGCTAAGATAGATGTCATTGCCAAACTTCCTTCACCTACCAATATTAAGGGTATCAAAAGCTTTCTCGAACATGCTGGGTTTTATAGAAGGTTTATTAAGGATTTTTCAAAGATAGCTAGACCATTGTGCAGCCTCTTGGAAAAAGATGGCAAATTTGAGTTTGGAGCTGAATGTGTTGAGGCATTTGAAACTTTGAAAACGAAATTGGTGGAAGCTCCTGTGATAGTCACTCCTCATTGGGGTGAACCCTTTGAAATTATGTGCGACGCCAGTGATTATGCTTTAGGAGCTGTCTTGGGCCAGAGAAGTGAAAAGATTTTTCATACTATCTATTATGCTAGCAGGCTACTGAATGAGGCTCAAATGAATTATACAACTACAGAAAAGGAAATGTTAGCAATGATCTTCGTATTTGATAAGTTCCGTGCCTATCTTTTGGGGTCAAAGGTCATTGTTCATATAGACCATGCTGCATTGAAGTATCTACTTGCAAAGAAGGAAGCAAAACCACGTTTGATTAGATGGGTGTTGTTGCTCCAGGAATTCGATATGGAAATCAAAGATAGGAAGGGCTCTGAAAATGTGGTTGCTGACCATCTCTCAAGACTGGAATCAGAGGCTCAAGATGATTCAAAGATTTTGGTTAAGGAGCATTTCCCTGATGAGCAGGTGTTCAAAGTGGTTGAACGGACATTGCCTTGGTACGCTGAGATTGCAAATTTTGTTGTTGCTGGCAAAGTTCCATCTTATTACTCCAGTGATCAGAAGAAAAGACTGAGAAGTGATGCTAAATATTACTTCTGGGAAGACAATTCTTTATATAAAATATGCAGTGATCAATTGATAAGAAAATGTGTCAAGGAAGAAGAAAAGGATGACATCTTAAAGGCATGCCATGAAGGACCCTGTGGTGGTCATTTTGGATCAACTAGGACTGGCTTCAAAATCTTGCAATGTGGGTTTTATTGGCCACATATCTTCATGGATGCCAGAATCTAGGTTGGAAAATGTGATCATTGTCAACGAACTGGTAATATCTCTTCAAGAAATGAGATGCCGTTGAACAACATCTTGGAGGTAGAGATTTTTGATGTGTGGGGGATTGACTTCATGGGGCCATTCCCTAAGTCAAGAGGAATGGAGTACATCCTGGTGGCAGTGGATTATGTTTCTAAATGGGTGGAAGCTGTGGCTTTGGCTCATAACGATGCAAAAAGTGTAACTGCCTTCTTGAAGAAATACATCTTTAATAGGTTTGGCGCTCCCAGGGTTATAATAAGTGATGGAGGAACTCATTTTTGTAACAAGCTCTTCGAATCTTTGTTGGCCAAATATGGTGTTACTCACAAAGTTTCCACAGCTTACCATCCACAGACTTCTGGCCAAGCTGAAATTTCCAATCAGGAGACCAAGAGAGTTCTTAAAAAAGTGGTAAATCCAGGCAGGAAAGATTGGTCTTTGAAGTTAGATGATGCATTATGGGCATACAGAACAGCCTACAAGACCCCAATTGGAGCTTCTCATTTTCGATTGCTTTTTGGTAAAGAGTGTCACTTGCCAGTAGAACTTGAACATAAGGCATATTGGGCGATTCAAACATTGAACATGAATCTGTCTGAGGCTCAATCGAAAAGAATGTTGGAATTGAATGAACTGGATGAATTCAAATTCAATGTTTACATGAGTGCCAAGATGTACAAGGAGAGGACTAAAAGAATTCATGATGCCAAGATTCAATCCAAGATATTTGTTCCAGGGCAATTGGTATTGCTTTATAACTCTAAAGTTAGACTGTTTCCTGGAAAATTGAAATCAAGGTGGAGTGGTCCTTTTAGAGTTGTTGGTGTCAAACCTTACGGGGTGGTGGAAATCAAGAATGAAAAGAATGGCAATATGTGGAAAGTGAATGGCCATCGTCTCAAGCCTTACTTAACTTCTCAGGATAAGGTTAGCACTAATGTGGAACGAGATCCACATGAGCTATACCTTGATGATCCTATCATCTCCAATTGAGCTATGAAGCACGGTCGGGCTGTGGACTGTAAACCAAGCGCTCCTGGGAGGCAACCCAGTGTTTCTTTCCATTGTTTCTTTTCTTTTGTTTGGTTGGAACTGTTTTTTCTTTGTTAATTTTTAGTTTGTGTCGAATTTGGTTTCAAATTGTGGCAAAATCTTCGAACATAACTCAGGGTTACTCTTTGGCAGATTTGCAGGAGGATGATGATGGGCATTATTGCTAAAAGCAGGAAATGTATCTTTGGTTTTTTCTATTCATTTGGGTAAATGAGTGTATTTTTCTACAACTCAGGTAAAAGTTCTGATGGTATGAATTGATTCTAGTCCCGTGAACTTGAGAGCATTATTGATGCATTGCTGGTTTGGATGGTTTCAATAATTGTATAATACGAACAATATGCTTAGACATGTAGGCTTTCGCTTTTCAGAATCATTCACATGTGTTTGTTGGGTAGCTCAATGGCAATTCTATACATTGAATTTCGTTCTTTGGCATGCTCATTACTCTTCTTTACATTGTTTTTCTTATTAGACATTTTTCATTTCTTGATCATGGCTGATTATTATCCTCATCAGAATCCTTATAAATATGCTATCTTTAGTGAAGATCCAGGAACTACTTCTTCCTCTTCTAATGATGATGAGGTGGTGCTTGATGTTGAACCAGCTAACTTTCCTCATTTTATTAATGCTAATGCTGAGAATTGGTACCATGGTTTTAGCAATAGAGCTGTTCTGATTGAGAGGCCATTCGAGGTCCCTTCCAGGAGATTTGAGGATGTGATCTTCAGGAAATCGTGGTCTCGTTTTGCACGAGCTTTAGTAGTAGTGAATATGGATATAGTTAGAGAATTTTATGCTAATTCACGAGCTAATGGAGTTCACTAAGTGTTTGTGAGGGGGAAATATTTGAGGGTCACCGGACATAGTATCAATATGCTTTATCGCCTTGATGATTTCCTCGTAATACTTATTGTAGGTTGCTTCGGGCTGCCGATACTGATCGCTTGTTGGCTTCAGTGACTTTACCTGGTGCTAGATGGGTGAGGAATGCTCGACGCGAAGCTTTATATGTACCCACCAGTGAACTCACAGCCGAGGCAAAATTATGGTTAATGTTTATCAATTCCAGGCTTTTACCTACTAACCGTGCAGATATCGCATCTAGAGAACGCGTTCTTTGATTTATGATATTTTACATGATTTCTCTATTGATGTTGGGAAGTTGGTGTTAGAGTTCATCAGGCGAGCACAAAAAAGTGAGTTTGGACCAATGTACTTTCCAGCTTCATGGCTCGCGAGAAGGTTGTTGATATCACTTCAGCTGATAATCCTCAACATCCTCTTGGTATTTTGGGACCTCTTCAATGGCCTGTGTTACAAGAGGAAGAAAGAATTGCAAGATTGTCTCGTGGTTTGTGAAACGTGGATGGCCAGGTTCCTTTGTTCTTGATTGTTATTGTTTTCTCACGGGGACCGTGTCTTATGCAAGTGTGGGGGGGTACCATGATTATGTTTAAGGAGATTAATTGCCATTATTGATTTGGGTATAGTATTAAATAGTATTAGCATTTTGTGATTTTGTTACTAGATAGGTTGTGATGTCTAAATTTTTTGTTGTTTTCTGCATTTCGTGTTAATAAAATTTCTTTGTTGTGATGTTCGGTTTTATTCACACATGCATTGATGAAGAGAATATCTGCACTTCTGAACCCTTCTGAACATGTATTCAATTTTCTGAAAAGCTGATATGAAATGAAAGAAAAAAAAAGACTGGCATTTTGGGTGGACATTTATATGTGTAACAGGTTAAGTTCACATGGAAAATATAAAAGCTCCCTATTTGTTCTTGCTATTCATTATTTTTGAGAGTATGATTGAGAAGTGTTCGGTTGAATTGAATAGAGTGAGTGCAGCTTTGTGTTGATGTTTTGCGTGATATGATTGCATTGCTATTTTTGAGGAGATGAAACATTCACATGCATTGAAAGGAAGTGGGTCCCACCTTTGAATGACAAGAAATTGGTTGCATTTGTTGGGTGGGAGTATTAACTTCTCATTTTGACCAACTTAATGTCATATTTTGGTATCCCTTTCTCGTGTGGGTATAAGTGCAAGTGGTCTTGCTTCTTGTGTCAAGATAACAAAAGGTGAGAACAAAGACAGCATTAGCAATAGCAAAGGGCCTACATTTGGTTTTTCATTTCCTTTTCTTCCAAGACGTAAGTCTAGCTCTCCAAAAGTTCTCCACTAGGGTATGTTTTTAAACCTTCTTGAAGCTTTGTGATCCCTTTTGTGTACATTGAAATGTTCAAGTAATGAAAGCGGAGGCATGATTTTGATTATGATGTAGCTAGAAAATGGATTGATGAACATGGAAAACATGATGTTGATAGCCAAATGACAATGCATGTTAAGTGTGGGGAAGCATGTGTTAAAAATTTTGATTTTCAAGAATTCCAGCTTTGCCACGTCTCTGTTTTTAGGGCATAACTTGAGTTAGGTACGTTTAAATGATGTGCTTCCAATTGCGTCTTTTAGCCAACATGATAGCCTTCAACGTTTATTTTGTACACTTTTGTTAATTGTGGCTGGTACATAGGCTAAAAAAGCTTAGAATGTGAAGTACATGTGGAAATCAGGATTTGAATTTGATGAATCTGCCCAGTTTGACATGTCTCGGTATTTTGGGTATAACTTGCAAATGGAATGTCCAAATATGTTGATTCCAGTGGGAGATTTTAGCTAAGACTATGGGCTTCATTGTTTATGAATACTGAAATAGCCCAGTTTGGTAGCCTTTGGTATTTTGACCGTAATTTGCTCATATTAAGTACAAATGGGTTGATTTTTTGTCCACATTTTTAGCTCAAATCATGTTCGCTAACTTTTATGTTTGTAGTATTGTCTAATTCTTCATGCTTACCATGGTATTCATTCGGGTTTCAAGGAGTGTAAGTTGTAAATTTCATTTCAGAAAACCGATCCAATACTGTCACTTGTAGTTGATAGTTTATACATTCTGAGCTAACTCTTAAAAATGTGAGGTTATGATTTGAATTGTTTAAAAATGTTGTTATGGTATTCATGGTGTTGTTATTCTTACAGATATGGCCCCAAAGAAGGACTCAATTTCTCAAAAGAGTATGGCTTCCAAGAAGGCAGCATCAACTCCAAAGGGTGAAAGTTCTAAGAAAGGAAAAGCTAAAAAGCCTTTAGTTGAGGATTCAGATTCTGATTAATGCCCTGATGTTGATTTGCCACTCTTCGAGGATCCTCCTGAATACATAGTACAATCCACCACTCCAAAGAAAAGGAAAGGAGCATCTGGCCAGGAGACATCTATATTTGTTAATGAGCAAGCTCAACAAAGATGGGAACAAGGGATAGGCATGAAGAGATTGCATTTGGAACGGGCATTTGCAGTTGAAGGAGGGCCATTTCAAGAATTGATGGAATTTCATTGCTTTGATAAGAAGCTCACTAGTGCACCGGGGATGTGTAATGCAAGTTTGGCACGGGAGTTCTATGCCAATGCGAAATTCCCAAATAAGAAGGGGGAGTTTTACGTGCTGGGGCAACGGGTAAATATCACGAGTGAAATAATCAACAACCACCTTGGCACACCCAGTTTCTCTCATGATCCTTTGCCGTTCTTGAGGAATGATGATGATTATGATCTTACATTGGCAGTAGAGCTTGCTCTACCAAGGGCTAAATGGGAGTTAAATGCAAGTGGCGAGCGCAAACATATCCGAGGTGAATGGCTGCGCAGTGATGTGAAGATATGGCTCATGTTTGTGCTATCACGATTGATGCCCAGTTCCCAATCCACGGATGTGCTACGCGATAGATTGCACTTAATTTCAGCCATTAGAGCAAAGAAGCCTATTGATGTGGGGAGAAAAATTTTTTCAATCATTAAATCTGGGATTGAAATGGATAGTGCTGCCTTATACTTTCCTGTCTTGCTCGAGGAGCTCTGCATGGCTCAAGGCGTTAATACTGTGGCTGGGGATTGGCGAAGAAATCTGGGACCGATTGGAACAGCCTTGTATATCAAGTATCAAGGAGAAGAGAGGAAGCTGCGAAAGGCGAAGCAAGCGGGAACCAAGAAATCAAAGAGCAAATCAGGACCTACACCTACTGAGGTGGATGAGGGATCTCAGATGTATGACTTTGGGATATGGCAAGGAGCAATTCAGGATTTTCAGCAATCAATGGAAAATCGTTTCGAGAACATGGATGGGAGGCTACAAACTATTGAACATCGATTCATGAACGTGGATGAACGGATTGACAGGATGCACGAGGGCATAGAGACTATACATAAGGAATGGACAACTCATGTCTCGAGCATGGATCACAGATTGGATGACATGACCACAGTAGCCCAGCAGCAATTTGAAGTGCTTTATCATAGGCAATGGTGCAGGTAACAGGAGATCGATAGGAGCAACAAGATGATAGTCTATTATCATTCGGATGCAGGACCTCCGAAACCAACTCCGACTTCGATACAGTTAGCTGTGATGCCGTCGCTTCCGTCATTACCTACATTTGGTAGAATTCCTTCTATGCCTTATACTCCCACATTCCTACCAAATCCGGGGTTTACACCTGCTACAAGATTTTCATTGTTAGCAACTGATCAAATTATTGAAGGTCCAACTCATGGCCCTTTTCAGTATGTACATCAACCCTTTGTTGCTCCCACATTTGCTACTGCATCATTGTCATCTACTGCTGCATTTGGATTTCCTTCTTCCTCGGTTCCATCATCGTTGGGTACTCCCGCATTTGTTACAGCCCCTTTGGATGGTCAAACTTTGGCATCTACAGCTGCATTTGGATCTCCTTCTTCTGCAGCTCCGTCATCGTTTTCTCTGGGAGTTTCTCCTCCATCTTAGCCTATTACATTGAGGACAATGTTTAAATCAAGTGTGGGGGAGGGAATTTGTGTGATGTGTGCTGTGTTTGTTATGATTGGTTGACATTCTGTGTGATGATTGAAATTTTTTTTAATGCATGTCGGTGCTTAATATTGTTGGAAGGAGGGATACAGAGTTGGGAGTAATCTTGACGATATTTGGACTTCATGTTGATTGAGATGTTCTGAGTTGAAGTGAAGAATTTTGTGAAGTTGAAGTTTGGAATTTTTTCTGCTTTGATGAATTGTGAAGTGGTGCTTTGCTGAAATTTGAAGTGTTCTCTGGAAGATTGTTGTTATTATGATTAGCTAGTGCCATGAAGATTGAATCGTTAATAGCTTTTGCGAAGTTTTCCTTGTGAAGTTCGAATGTGAAAGTGTGTGAAGCGAAGTCAAGAATTTATGTGTGATGTTATCTTTTAGTGGAAAAGTTGAGTTGAATAAATGGTGTAGTTTTTTTTTATTATTTGGGTAGTGATTGTACTAAGTGAATGTTGAAAGTGTAGTGGGAGTGTAAGTTCGTTGTAAGTTTTTTTTTAAGGGTAGAATGCTTTGTACTAGACTTTAGCTCTTTTGTAGTCTTGTTTGAATTTGTGGTTCATCAAGGGCTATTTTCATATGTTGCATGCGAAAGATGTTTTGATGTCCTTAACTCCAATCTTGATGAAATTGGTACATTTTGTTAATTAAGGCCCGATGTTAACGTAAGATAGATATGCCATGCAAGAAAATAAATTGACATAGGAGGTAATGTGTGTGGATTTTATTCTTTTTGTTATGCATTTATCTGGTGTCTCCAGAATTTCGTGCATGTTTAGTCAATTTGGGATTCTTATGAACATGTGCTTGCACAAGAAATGATATGGGAGAAAAAGCCATATTGGCAACTGGGAAGGAAAAAGCCATAAGAACCTGGCATTCAAATTTGGAGAAAAAAACCATAAAACCCAGGCATTATTGTTAGTCACCAATGTGTGAAACAAATATGCACCAATGTGCAGAATAAGGGCAATGTCCCATAGAGTACCAATGTACGCATAAGTACCATTGATCTTGTGACTGCATGTTCGTAAGAGTGGACAAAGAGATTGGCATGTATTGAATGGGTATGAGTCGAGCTAGATGGTGTATAGCAAGGGAATAGATGAAGTGCATGTTCCTCAGCACACACTTGCACGCATGACATTTTGGTCTTTATTCATCGTGCCTTGGTTGATAATTTGTGCTGAAAGTTGATAGGTTGGAATTGAGGATATGTTAAGAGATTTTGATATTGCATGAAAAATTTGTTTTTGATGAACTCAAATGGGAACGAGTCGATAAAAGAGCAGGGTTTAGTGCTAAGTGGATGTGAGTGTGAGTTTGCTTGAGAACAACCAAAAGTTCAAGTGTGGGGGAATTTGATAAGTTGGTTTTATACCAACTAATATGTGATGAAATGCTTGGCTTTTGTTGTGTGCTTTATGTATATATGTGATGTTTTGAGAGGTTTTATGCATTCATATGTTTGCAATGTGAAAATGATCAAATGGTGCAAAAAGAGCAAAAATGTTGGTAAATGAAGTGAAAAATGTCAAAGAGGAAATGAAGGAATTCAAGAATACATTTTCGGCCAAATTAGGGTTTTTGGCAGTTTTGAGTGTGTATCTTGTTCTATGAATAACTCTTTCAATTCTGATCCAAATGAGGAGAGTTTGGATGATTTGGAAAGCTCTTTGTTTGTACTTTAAATGTTGTGTTTTAACTTTCTCCAAATTCTGTGTGCATTTATGAGAAACGAAGGCATCTTTGTTGTGTTTGGATTAGGGTTTGGTAGAGTTTTCTCTTTCTGCTACAGTTTGGTTAATTTTGTATATCTTGAGCTATAGGTATCCAATGAGGTTGATTCTTCAACCTATAGAAAGCCAAGAGGAAGTTCTATAACTTTCATGTTCACTGAAAAGTCCAATTCATAGTCTAAGTTATACGAATCGTGCATGGAAGTTGGATGCTATTTCTGGCAAAATACTTATGCACCCACCACACCTTGCTCTTGCATTCACTACACTTCACTCACATGCACTCACTGCATAATACCTCACTGCATTCGCACCACAATCACACTACACTCTTGCTACACTCTCGCACACTCTAGCACACACTCGCACCATCAGCGCACCACATCCATGCGGCGAGATCACCTTGCCGCATGAACCTCGCACAACACTCTTGCACTGCACTTGCGCTATACTAACACTAGCACTCGCACACTCTAAGCACATCACTCTAGCACTCTGCACATTATCATGCGGCGAGGTCACCTCGCCGCATGGATGCCTCGCACTCGCAGCACTCACACACGCACACAACTCATGCGGCGAGATCACCTCGCCGCATGCACTTATGCACACATGCACTAAAGCACTCGATCACTTACTTCACTTGCACACCAAAAGCTCACATTTTATTGTACATAGCATTTCAATCTTTATTCCCAACTTCACAACAATTTTACTCAGTTCAATAACCTCACAACATTGACGCTTATTTTCTACCCAAATACACTACATTAGCATTCATTCTCAATACACAACAATCACTCATAGTTGTAGTTGGATTTCAAAACTCGATTTCACATCCATTTCACAATAACTTACAACTTGCAAACACCTCACACATATGCATCGTTATTTCATAACACTTCATTTCAAATGCAAAACATCTCCACATCTGCTCACAATTCACATTTACTGACAACACTCAAAACATTTTCATCACTCAAACTTGCACACTTGCACGTTCACGGTGAGGTCTCGCCGTGAAACCTCGCCATTCACCATTAGCACGGCGAGACCTCACCGCGAGGTCTCGCCACACAGAGGTTGCACGGCGAGACCTCGCCGTGAGGTCTCGCCACCCAAACGCACAAAGTGGCGAGGTCTCGCCGCGAGACCTCGCCCTTTACACTCTGGTTTGGGAGAAAAAAATGGTTAAGTGTGGTGATGGATTTTTAGTGTGTACGCAGGATAGTGGAAGGCGTGATCAAGAAAGGCCCAGAAGCGTGCAGCAGAAATTAAAGACGTGGAGGCTAGAAGATTGAAGGCGCAGGAGATCCTGAAGGTATGTTTCGCTTAGCTGATGAAGGAGTGATGGTTGCTGAATGAGAAGGGATTTTGGATGAAAACTGGAGGCGCGTTTTTGGCCAGCTGGAAGGAGTTAAGACTAGCTGGAAGGCGCGGGAGATCAGAGCTAAAGGCGTGCAGAAGCTGCCTTGGAAATTCTTGCGAAATTTGAGAAGTCATTTTCAATGGCATAGCTGTAATTCTTTTAGCCATTTTACGGTTGCGTATCATTTAAGATTCTTGTTTCTCTATATATAGAGGAATAGTCGACATTTTAAAGGATCCGATTCATTACTCACTATTCACATTTTTCTGTATTGTAACCGACTTTTGATTTTGAAGAGCGGGAAGTGTTCTTGAGATCTACTTTCTCTCTCTACTTTATCTCTCTAAGTTTGTTGCTTTATTTTGGACTCCGATCAAAGATTTGCTCTCATCATTGTACATCTCCTGGAAATTGAGAAGAAAAGTGACAATCCTCTCGGCATTTGGAAGCTTTTAAGACTCTTAATTGGTAAACTCTTCCAATTAATGATTATGAACTGTTTAATCTTCCAATTTGTTGATCGTGAAGCTGAAATGGAGATTTGTGGCTAATTGTGTGATAATCTTGAATACAGAGGGTGAATGCTAGGTTGAAATTGTAAATGTGCAGTAGAACTAACAATCTAATATAAGAAATGAAATTTCTCAGCACTGAATTTGTAAAACTTGTTAAATGTATGCTTTTGATCTGAATTTGATGAAATGAGATTTGATTGCGGTTGTCATACTGAATTGAGTCTTCTTTTGTAAAATTTGGATGAAAATCATGAATAAGAACCTGAGAATGCATGAGTTCTTAAACCTGTGTGAATTTGCACAGATCTTAAGGCTAGACCTCACCATAGGAAGCTTTGAGTCTGTAAAATCCTGAGAACAAGGTGACAAGAGATTCGCCTACTTAAATGATGAATTTACATGCTAGGATCGGGCCTCACCATGGGAGATTCTAGGTGTTCATGCCTGAGTAATTTGAGTGGGGAATTGAGATGACACGGTTTTACTTCACCATTCTTAGGCCCGATCATAGGATAGGATGGTGTCGGGAGACTAAAATTGTAGTGTAGTGACCATGCTAACTATAATTTCGGTCTCCATTTATGATTCTCCTCATCTGATTTGATTGTATGTTAGTAATACTGCATGTATGAGAAGTTGCATTCACCCGGAAGTAGCCTAGATTATCAGCTTAACTTTCTTGAGAACTTTGCTTTTACTTCTCTGAGTCTTACTTGTGTATTCATTTCAATTCGTATTAGTGTGGAGTTAAACCAATTTACTTCCTGTTAAATTTCGTAATCAGTGTTCTTTTAATTTTGTTATATTTTAGTGACATAATTGAGCATATCAAACTTCTTGACTCGACTATTTCCCTGAGGAACGAAACCTACCTCACTGCTACTATATTCAGTGAAATTAGGATAAATTGACGAGTCACGACACTCGATATCAATTTTTGAGCTAGGTCTCGAGGCGAGACCTCGCCACTTTGTGCGTTTGGGTGGCGAGACCTCACGGCGAGGTCTCCCCGTGCAACCTCTGTGTGGCGAGACCTCGCGGCGTGGTCTCACCGTGCTAATGGTGAATGGCGAGGTCTCGCGGCGAGACCTCACCGTGAACGTGCAAGTGTGCAAGTTTGAGTGATGAAAATGTTTTGAGTGTTGTGAGTAAATGTGAATTGTGAGCAGATGTGGAGATGTTTTGCATTTGAAATGAAGTGCTATGAAATAACGATGCATATGTGTAAGGTGTTTGCAAGTTGTAAGTTATTGTGAAATGGATGTGAAATCGAGTTTTGAAATCCAACTACAACTATGAGTGATTGTTGTGTATTGAGAATCAATGCTAATGTAGTGTATTTGGGTAGAAAATGAGCGTCAATGTTGTGAGGTTATTGAACTGAGTAAAACTATTGTGAAGTTGTGAATAAAGATTGAAATGCTATGTACAATGAAATGTGAGCTTTTGGTGTGCAAGTGAAGTAAGTGATCGAGTTCTTTAGTGCATGTGTGTATAAGTGCATGTGGCGAGGTGATCTCGCCGCATGAGTTGTGTGCGTGTGTGAGTGCTGCGAGTGCGAGGCATCCATGCGGCGAGGTGACCTCACCGCATGATAATGTGCGGAGTGCTAGAGTGATGTGCTTAGAGTGTGCGAGTGCTAGTGTTAGTATAGTGCAAGTGCAGTGCAAGAGTGTTGTGCAAGGTTCATGCGGCTAGGTGATCTCGCCGCATGGATGTGGTGCGCTGATGGTGCGAGTGTGTGCTAGAGTGTGCGAGAGTGTAGCAAGAGTGTAGTGTGATTGTGGTGCGAGTGCAGTGAGGTATTATGCAGTGAGTGCATGTGAGTGAAGTGTAGTGAATGCAAGAGCAATGTGTGGTGGGTGCATAAGTATTTAGCCAGAAAAATCATCCAACGTCCATGCAAGATTCGTATAACTTAGACTATGAATTGGACTTTTGATTAAACATGAAAGTTATAGAACTTCCTCTTGGCTTTCTATAGGTTCAAGAATCAACCTCATTGGATATCTATAGCTCATGATATACAAAATTAACCAAAATGTGGCAGAAAGAGAAAACTCTACCAAATCCTAATCCAAACACAACAAAGATGCCTTCGTTTCTCATAAATGCACACAGAATTTGGAGAAAGTTAAAACACAACATTTAAAGTATAAACCAAGAGCTTTCCAAATCATCCAAGATATCCTCATTTGAATCAGAATTGAAATAGGTATTCATAGAACAAGATACACACTCAAAACTGCCAAAAACCCTAATTTGGCCGAAAATGTATTCTTGAATTCCTTCATTTCCTCTGACATTTTTCACTTCATTTACCAACATTTTTGCTCTTTTTGCACCATTTGATCATTTTCACATTGCAAACATATGAATGCATAAAACCTCTCAAAACATCACATATATACATAAAGCACACAACAAAAGCCAAGCATTTCATCACATATTAGTTGGTATAAAACCAACTTATCAAATTCCCCCACACTTGAACTTTTGGTTGTCCTCAAGCAAACTCACACTCACATCCACTTAGCACTAAACCCTGCTCTTTTATCGACTCGTTCCCATTTGATTTCATCAAAAACAAATTTTTCATGCAATATCAAAATCTCTTAACATATCCTCAATTCCAACCTATCAACTTTCAGCATAAATTATCAACCAAAGGCACGATGAATAAAGACCAAAATGTCATGCGTGCAAGTGTGTGCTGAGGAACATGCACTTCATCTATTCCCTTGCTATACACCATCTAGCTCGACTCATACCCATTCAATACATGCCAATCTCTTTGTCCACTCTTATGAACATGCAATCACAAGATCAATGGTACCTATACGTACATTGGTACTCTATGGGACATTGCCCTTATTCTGCACATTGGTGCATATTTGTTTCACACATTGGTGACTAACAATAATGCCTGGGTTTTATGGCTTTTTTCTCCAAATTTGAATGCAAGGTTTTTATGGCTTTTTCCTTCCCAGTTGCCAATATGACTTTTTCTCCCATATCATTTCTTGTGCAAGCACATGTTCATAAGAATCCCAAATTGACTAAACATGCACGAAATTCTGGAGACACCAGATAAATGCATAACAAAAAGAATAAAATCCACACACATTACCTCCTATGTCAATTTATTTTCTTGCATGGCATATCTATCTTACGTTAACATCGGGCCTTAATTAACAAAATGTACCAATTTCATCAAGATTGGAGTTAAGGACATCAAAACATCTTTCGCATGCAACATATGAAAATAGCACTTGATGAACCACAAATTCAAACAAGACTACAAAAGAGCTAAAGTCTAGTACAAAGCATTCTACCCTTAAAAAAAACTTACAACGAACTTACACTCCCACTACACTTTCAACATTCACTTAGTACAATCACTACCCAAATAATAAAAAAAAACTACACAATTTATTCAACTCAACTTTTCCACTAAAAGATAACATCACACATAAATTCTTGACTTCGCTTCACACACTTTCACATTCGAACTTCACAAGGAAAACATCACAAAAGCTATTAACGATTCAATCTTCATAGCACTAGCTAATCATCATAACAACAATCTTCCAGAGAACACTTCAAATTTCAGCAAAGCACCACTTCACAATTCATCAAAGAAGAAAAAATTCCAAACTTCAACTTCACAAAATTCTTCACTTCAACTCAGAACATCTCAATCAACATGAAGTCCAAATATCGTCAAGATTACTCCCAACTCTGTATCCCTCATTTCAACAATATTAAGCACCCACATGCATTAAAAAAAATTTCAATCATCACACAGAATGTCAACCAATCATAACAAACACAGTACACATCACACAAATTCCCTCCCCCACACTTGATTTAAACATTGTCCTCAATGTAATAGGCTAAGATGGAGGAGAAACTCCCAGAGAAAATGATGACGGAGCTGCAGAAGAAGGAGATCCAAATGCAGCTGTAGATGCCAAAGTTTGACCATCCAAAGGCGCTGTAACAAATGCGGGAGTACCCAACGATGATGGAACCGAGGAAGAAGGAAATCCAAATGCAGCAGTAGATGACAATGATGCTGTAGCTTATGTGGGAGCAACAAAGGGCTGATGCACATACTGAAAAGGGCCATGAGTTGGACCTTCAATAATTTGATCAGTTGCTAACAATGGAAATCTTGTAGCAGGTGTAAACCCCGGATTTGGTAGGAATGTGGGAGTATAAGGCATAGAAGGAATTCTACCAAATGTAGGTAATGACGGAAGGGACGGCATCGTAGCTAACTGTACCGAAGTCGGAGTTGGTTTCGGAGGCCCTGCATCCGAATAATAATAGACTGTCATCTTGTTGCTCCTATTGATCTCCTGTTGCATGCACCATTGCCTATGATAAAGCACTTCAAATTGCTGCTGGGCTACTGTGGTCAAGTCATCCAATCTGTGATCCATGCTCGAGGCATGAGTTGTCCATTCCTGATGCATAGTCTCTATGCCCTCGTGCATCCTTTCAATCCGTTCATCCATGTTCATGAATCGATGTTCAATAGTTTGAAGCCTCCCATCCATGTTCTCGAAACGATTTTCCATTGATTGCTGAAAATCCTGAATTGCTCCTTGCCATGTCCCAAAGTCATACATCTGAGATCCCTCATCCACCTCAGTAGGTATAGGTCCAGATTTGCTCTTTGGTTTCTTGGTGCCCGCTTGCTTCGCTTTTCGCAGCTCCCTCTCTTCTCCTTGATACTTGATATACAAGGCTGTTCCAATCGGTCCCGGATTCCTTCGCCAATCCCCAGCCACAGTATTAACGCCTTGAGCCATGCAGAGCTCCTCGAGCAAGACAGAAAAATATAAGGCAGCACTATCCATTTCAATCCCTGATTTAATGAATGAAAAAAGTTTTCTCCCCACATCAATAGGCTTCTTTGCTCTAATGGATGAAATTAAGTGCAATCTATCGCGTAGCACCTCCGTGGATTGGGAACTGGGCATAAATCGTAATAGCACAAACATGAGCCATATCTTCACATCACTGCGCAGCCATTCACCTAGGATATGTTTGCGCTCGCCACTTGCATTTAACTCCCATTTAGCCCCTGGTAGAGCAAGCTCTGCTGCCAATGTAAGATCATAATCATTATCATTCCTCAAGAACGGAAAAGGATCATGAGAGAAACTGGGTGTGCCAAGGTGGTCGTTGATTATTTCACTCGTGATATTTACCCGTTGCTCCCGCACGTAAAACTCCCCATTCTTATTTGGGAATTTCGCATTGACATAGAACTCTCGTGCCAAACTTGCATTACACATCCCCGGGGCACTAGTGAGCTTCTTATCAAAGCAATGAAATTCCATCAATTCTTGAAATGGCCCTCCTTCAACTGCAAACGCCCGTTCCAAATGCAATCTCTTCATGCCTATCCCTTGTTCCCATCTTTGTTGAGCTTGCTCATTAACAAATATAGATGTCTCCTGGCCGGATGCTCCTTTCCTTTTCTTTGGAGTGGTGGATTGTACTATGTATTCAGGAGGATCCTCGAAGAGTGGCAAATCATCATCAGGGCAGTAATCAGAATCTGAATCCTCAACTAAAGGCTTTTTAGCTTTTCCTTTCTTAGAACTTTCACCCTTTGGAGTTGATGCTGCCTTCTTGGAAGCCATACTCTTTTGAGAAATTGAGTCCTTCTTTGGGGCCATATATGTAAGAATAACAATACCATGAATACCATAACAACATTTTTAAACAATTCAAATCATAACCTCACATTTTTAAGAGTTAGCTCATAATGTATAAACTATCAACAACAAGTGACAGTATTGGATCGGTTTTCTCAAATGAAATTTACAGCTTACACTCATTGAAACCCGAATGAATACCATGGTAAGCATGAAGAATTAGACAATACTTCAAACATAAAAGTTAGCGAGCATGATTTGAGCTAAAAATGTGGACAAAAAATCAACCCATTTGTACTTAATATGAGCAAATTACGGCCAAAATACCAAAGGCTACCAAACTGGGCTATTTCAGTATTCATAGCATTATTCCCTAGCTTCAGCTCTACGTTCCTCTATTCATTAGCCTATCTTCCAATTTCAATTAGCTAAAGTGGTAAACACAAACATTGTAGGTTATCCTATAGGCTAAAATCTGCAATTGGTCTCATTCCATTTGGATTGAATTGAGGAAATTATAACCAGAAAACCGAGAAGTGTCAAAAAATGGTCAATTCAGCAATTTCAGCAGCATGCACATTTATTGTCTTCAAAAATGGACAATGATCCAGCTAAATCCAGCAAAAGTGTATAACATAAACAATGAAGCTCATAGTCTTAGCTAAAATCTCCCACTGGAATCAACATATTTGGACATTCCATTTGCAAGTTATACGTAAAATACCGAGACATGTCAAAATGGGCAGATTCATCAAATTCAAATCCTGATTTCCACATGTACTTCACATTCTAAGCTTTTTTAGCCTATGTACCAGCCACAATTAACAAAAGTGTACAAAATAAACGTTGAAGGCTATCATGTTGGCTAAAAGACGCAACTGGAAGCACATCATTTCAACGTACCTAACTCAAGTTATGCCCTAAAAACAAAGACGTGGCAAATCTGGAATTCTTGAACATCAAAATTTTTAACACATGCTTCCCCACACTTAACATGCATTGTCATTTGGCTATCAACATCATGTTTTCCATGTTCATCAATCCATTTTCTAGCTACATCATAATCAAAATCATGCCTCCACTTTCATTACTTGAACATTTCAATGTACACAAAAGGGATCACAAAGCTTCAAGAAGGTTTAAAAACATACCCTAGTGGAGAACTTTTGGAGAGCTAGACTTACGTCTTGGAAGAAAAGGAAATGAAAAACCAAATGTAGGCCCTTTGCTCTTGCTAATGCTGTCTTTGTTCTCAGCTTTTGTTATCTTGACACAACAAGCAAGACCACTTGCACTTATACCCACACGAGAAAGGGATACCAAAATATGACATTAAGTTGGTCAAAATGAGAAGTTAATACTCCCACCCAACAAATGCAACCAATTTCTTGTCATTCAAAGGTGGGACCCACTTCCTTTCAATGCATGTGAATGTTTCAACTCCTCAAAAATAGCAATGCAATCATATCACGCAAAACATCAACACAAAGCTGCACTCACTCTATTCAATTCAACCGAACACTTCTCAATCATACTCTCAAAAATAATGAATAGCAAGAACAAACAGGGAGCTTTTATATTTTCCATGTGAACTTAACCTGTTACACATAGAAATGTCCACCCAAAATGCCAGCCTTTTTTTTTCTTTCATTTCATATCAATTTCCTATTCATGACTCAATAGCAATCCACTCTCCACGTCAATTTTTATAAGCTTTTCAGAAAATTGAATTCATGTTCATAAGGGTTCAGAAGTGCAGATATTCTCTTCATCAATGCATGTGTGAATAAAACCGAACATTACAACCAAGAAATTTTATTAACACGAAATACAGAAAACAACACAAAATTTAGACATCACAACCTATCTAGTAACAAAATCACCAAAAGGCTAATACTACTAATACTATACTCAATTCAATCATGGCAATTAATCTCCTTAAACATAATCATGGTAACCATACATGTTCCAAACACAACCATAATCAAGATATCTTGGCAAAATCTCCCCCCCACACTTGCATAAGACACGGTCCCCGTGAGAAAACAATAACAATCAAGAACAAAGGAACTTGGTCTTCCACGTTTCACAAACCACGAGACAATCTTGCAATTCTTTCTTCCTCCTGTAACACAGGCCATTGAAGAGGTCCCAAAAGACCAAGAGGATGTTGAGGATTATCAGCTGAAGTGACATCAACACCCTTCTCACGAGCCATGGCTGTTATCAAAGCTGGAAAGTACATTGGTCCAAACTCACTTCTTTGTGCTCGCCTGATGAACTCTAACACCAACTTCTCAACATCAATAGAGAAATCATGTAAAATAGCATAAATCAAAAGAACGCGTTCTCTAGATTAGATATCTGCACGGTTAGTAGGTAAAAGCCTGGAATTGATAAACATTAACCATAATTTTGCCTCGGCTGTGAGTTCACTGGTGGGTACATATAAAGCTTCGCGTCGAGCATTCCTCACCCATCTAGCACCAGGTAAAGTCACTGAAGCCAACAAGCGATCAGTATCGGCAGCCCGAAGCAACCTACAATAAGTATTACGAGGAAAATCATCAAGGCGATAAAGCATATTGATACTATATCCGGTGACCCTCAAATATTTCCCCCTCACAAACACTGAGTGAACTCCATTAGCTCGTGAATTAGCATAAAGTTCTCTAACTATACCCATATTCACTACTACTGAAGCTCGTGCAAAACGAGACCACGATTGCCTGAAGATCATATCCTCAAATCTCCTGGAAGGGACCTCGAATGGCCTCTCAATCAGAACAGCTCTATTGCTAAAACCATGGTACCAATTCTCAACATTAGCATTAATAAAATGAGGAAAGTTAGCTGGCTCAACATCAAGCACCACCTCATCATCATTAGAAGAGGAAGAAGAGGAAGAAGTAGTTCCTGGATCTTCACTAAAGATAGCATATTCATAAGGATTCTGATGAGGATAATAATCAGCCATGATCAAGAAATGAAAAATGTATAATAAGAAAAACAATGTAAAGAAGAGTAATGAGCATGCCAAAGAACGAAATTCAATGAATAGAATTGCCATTGAGCTACCCAACAAACACATGTGAATGATTCTGAAAAGCGAAAGCCTACATGTCTAAGCATATTGTCCGCATTATTCAATTATTGAAACCATCCAAGCCAGCAATGCATCAATAATGCTCTCAAGTTCACGGGACTAGAATCAATTCATACCATCAGAACTTTTACCTGAGTTGTAGAAAAATACACTCATTTACCCAAATGAATAGAAAAAACCAAAGATTCATTTCCTGCATTTAGCAATAATGCCCATCATCATCCTCCTGCAAATCTGCCAAAGGGTAACCCTGAGTTATGTTCGAAGATTTTGCCACAATTTGAAACCAAATTCGACACAAACTAAAAATTAACAAAGAAAAAACAGTTCCAACCAAACAAAAGAAAAGAAACAATGGAAAGAAACACTGGGTTGCCTCCCAGGAGCGCTTGGTTTACAGTCCACAGCCCGACCGTGCTTCATAGCTCAATTGGAGATGATAGGATCATCAAGGTATAACTCATGTGGATCTCGTTCCACATTAGTGCTAACCTTATCCTGAGAAGTTAAGGCTTGAGATGATGGCTATTCACTTTCCACATATTGTCATTCTTTTCATTCTTGATTTCCACCACCCCGTAAGGTTTGACACCAACAACTCTAAAAGGACCACTCCACCTTGATTTCAATTTTCTAGGAAACAGTCTAAGTTTAGAGTTATAAAGCAATACCAATTGCCCTGGAACAAATATCTTGGATTAAATCTTGGCATCATGAATTTTGAGAAGGTGTGAAGAAACGAACCTGGTGTTGAATTGGGAAAAATGTCAGTTCATGGTTCAAGAAGGGATTGTGTTAGGCCATAAAATTTCTCATGCTGGGATAGAGGTAGATCAAGCTAAGATAGATGTCATTGCCAAACTTCCTCCACCTACAAATGTTAAGGGTATCAGAAGCTTTCTCGGACATGCTGGGTTTTATAGAAGGTTTATTAAGGATTTTTCAAAGATAGCTAGACCCTTGTGCAGCCTCCTAGAAAAAGATGTCAAGTTTGAGTTTGGAGCTGAATGTGTTGAGGCATTTGAAACTTTGAAAACGAAATTGGTGGAAGCTCCTGTGATAGTCACTCCTCATTGGGGTGATTCCTTTGAAATTATGTGCGACGCCAGTGATTATGCTTTAGGAGCTGTCTTGGGCCAGAGAAGAGACAAGATTTTTCATACTATCTATTATGCTAACAGGCTACTGAATGAGGCTCAAATGAATTATACAACTACAGAAAACAAAATGTTAGTAGTGGTCTTCGCATTTGATAAGTTCCGTGCCTATCTTTTGGGGTCAAAGGTCATTATTCATACAGACTATGCTGCATTGAAGTATCTGCTTGCAAAGAAGGAAGCAAAACCACGTTTGATTAGATGGGTGTTGTTGCTCCAGGAATTCGATGTGGAAATCAAAGATAGGAAGGGCTCTGAAAATGTGGTTGCTGACCATCTCTCAAGACTGGAATCAGAGGCTCAAGATGATTCAAAGATTTTGGTTAAGGAGCATTTTCCTGATGAGCAGGTGTTCAAAGTGGTTGAACGGACATTGCCTTGGTATGCTGAGATTGCAAATTTTGTTTTTGCTGTCAAAGTTCCATCTTATTACTCCAGTGATCAGAAGAAAAGACTAAGAAGTGATGATAAATATTAATTCTAGGAAGACAATTCTTTATATAAAATATGCAGTGATCAAGTGATAAGAAAATGTGTCAAGAAAGAAGAAAAGGAGGACATCTTAAAGGCATGCCATAAAGGACCCTGTGGTGGTCATTTTGGATCAACTAGGACTGGCTTCAAAATCTTGCAATGTGGGTTTTATTGGCCACATATCTTCATGGATGCCAGAATCTGGGTTGGAAAATGTGATCGTTGTCAACGAACTGGTAATATATCTTCAAGAAATGAGATGACGTTGAACAACATCTTGGAGGTAGAGATTTTTGATGTGTGGGGGATTGACTTCATGGGGCCATTCCCTAAGTCAAGAGGAATGGAGTACATCCTAGTGGCAGTGGATTATGTTTCTAAATGGGTGGAAGCTGTGGCTTTGGCTCATAACGATGCAAAAAGTGTAACTGCCTTCTTGAAGAAATACATCTTTAATAGATTTGGCGCTCCCAGGGCTATAATAAGTAATGGAGGAACTCATTTCTGTAACAAGCTCTTCGAATCTTTGTTGGCCAAATATGGTGTTACTCACAAAGTTTCCACAGCTTACCATCCACAGACTTCTAGCCAAGCTGAAATTTCCAATCGGGAGATCAAGAGAGTTCTTGAAAAAGTGGTAAATCCAGGCAGGAAAGATTGGTCTTTGAAGTTAGATGATGCATTATGGGCATACAGAACAGCCTACAAGACCCCAATTGGAGCTTCTCCTTTTCGATTGGTTTTTGGTAAAGAGTGTCACTTGCCAGTGAAACTTGAACATAAGGCATATTGGGCGATTCAAACATTGAACATGAATCTGTCTGAGGCTCAATCGAAAAGAATGTTGGAATTGAATGAACTGGATGAATTCAGATTCAATGCTTACATGAGTGCCAAGATGTACAATGAGAGGACTAACAGAATTCATGATGCCAAGATTCAATCCAAGATATTTGTTCCAGGGCAATTGGTATTGCTTTATAACTCTAAACTTAGACTGTTTCCTGGAAAATTGAAATCAAGGTGGAGTGGTTCTTTTAGAGTTGTTGGTGTCAAACCTTACGGGGTGGTGGAAATCAAGAATGAAAAGAATGGCAATATGTGGAATGTGAATGGCCATCGTCTCAAGCCTTACTTAACTTCTCAGGATAAGGTTAGCACTAATGTGGAACGAGATCCACATGAGCTATACCTTGATGATCCTATCATCTCCAATTGAGCTATGAAGCACGGTCGGGCTGTGGACTGTAAACCAAGCGCTCCTGGGAGGCAACCCAGTGTTTCTTTCCATTGTTTCTTTTCTTTTGTTTGGTTGGAACTGTTTTTTCTTTGTTAATTTTTAGTTTGTGTCGAATTTGGTTTCAAATTGTGGCAAAATCTTCGAACATAACTCAGGGTTACCCTTTGGCAGATTTGCAGGAGGATGACGATGGGCATTATTGCTAAAAGCAGGAAATGAATCTTTGGTTTTTTCTATTCATTTGGGTAAATGAGTGTATTTTTCTACAACTCAGGTAAAAGTTCTGATGGTATGAATTGATTCTAGTCCCGTGAACTTGAGAGCATTATTGATGCATTGCTGGCTTGGATGGTTTCAATAATTGAATAATGCGGACAATATGCTTAGACATGTAGGCTTTCGCTTTTCAGAATCATTCACATGTGTTTGTTGGGTAGCTCAATGGCAATTCTATACATTGAATTTCGTTCGTTGGCATGCTCATTACTCTTCTTTACATTGTTTTTCTTATTAGACATTTTTCATTTCTTGATCATGGCTGATTATTATCCTCATCAGAATCCTTATGAATATGCTATCTTTAGTGAAGATTCAGGAACTACTTCTTCCTCTTCTTCCTCTTCTAATGATGATGCGGTGGTGCTTGATGTTGAGCCAGCTAACTTTCCTCATTTTATTAATGCTAATGCTTAGAATTGGTACCATGGTTTTAGCAATAGAGCTGTTCTGATTGAGAGGCCATTCGAGGTCCCTTCCAGGAGATTTGAGGATGTGATCTTCAGGCAATCGTGGTCTCGTTTTGCACGAGCTTCAGTAGTAGTGAATATGGATATAGTTAGAGAATTTTATGCTAATTCACGAGCTAATGGAGTTCACTCAGTGTTTGTGAGGGGGAAATATTTGAGGGTCACCGGACATAGTATCAATATGCTTTATCGCCTTGATGATTTTCCTCGTAATACTTATTGTAGGTTGCTTCGGGCTGCCGATACTGATCCCTTGTTGGCTTCAGTGACTTTACCTGGTGCTAGATGGGTGAGGAATTCTCGACACGAAGCTTTATATGTACCCACCAGTGAACTCACAGCAGAGGCAAAATTATGGTGAATGTTTATCAATTCCAGGCTTTTACCTACTAATCGTGCAGATATTGCATCTAGAGAACGCGTTCTTTTGATTTATGCTATTTTACATGATTTCTCTATTGATGTTGGGAAGTTGGTGTTAGAGTTCATCAGGCGAGCACAAAGAAGTGAGTTTGGACCAATGTACTTTCCAGCTTTGATAACAGCCATGCCTCGCGACATCAGGCGAGCACAAAGAAGGGTGTTGATATCACTTCAGCTGATAATCCTCAACATCCTCTTGGTATTTTGGGACCTCTTCAATGGCCTGTGTTACAAGAGGAAGAAAGAATTGCAAGATTGTCTCGTGGTTTGTGAAACGTGGATGGCCAGGTTCCTTTGTTCTTGATTGTTATTGTTTTCTCACGGGGACCGTGTCTTATGCAAGTGTGGGGGGGTACCATTATTATGTTTAAGGAGATTAATTGCCATGATTGATTTGGGTAAAGTATTAAATAGTATTAGCATTTTGTGATTTTGTTACTAGATAGGTTGTGATGTCTAAATTTTTTGTTGTTTTCTGCATTTCGTGTTAATAAAATTTCTTTGTTGTGATGTTCGGTTTTATTCACACATGCATTGATGAAGAGAATATCTGCACTTCTGAACCCTTCTGAACATGAATTCAATTTTCTGAAAAGCTGATAAAAATTGACGTGGAGAGTGGATTGCTATTGAGTCATGAATAGGAAATTGATATGAAATGAAAGAAAAATAAAGGCTGGCATTTTGGGTGGACATTTCTATGTGTAACAGGTTAAGTTCACATGGAAAATATAAAAGCTCCCTGTTTGTTCTTGCTATTCATTATTTTTGAGAGTATGATTGAGAAGTGTTCGGTTGAATTGAATAGAGTGAGTGCAGCTTTGTGTTGATGTTTTGCGTGATATGATTGCATTGCTATTTTTGAGGAGCTGAAACATTCACATGCATTGAAAGGAAGTGGGTCCCACCTTTGAATGACAAGAAATCGGTTGCATGTGTTGGGTGGGAGTATTAACTTCTCATTTTGACCAACTTAATGTAACATTTTGGTATCCCTTTCTCGTGTGGGTATAAGTGCAAGTGGTCTTGCTTGTTGTGTCAAGATAACAAAAGCTGAGAACAAAGACAGCATTAGCAAGAGCAAAGGGCCTACATTTGGTTTTTCATTTCCTTTTCTTCCAAGAAGTAAGTCTAGCTCTCCAAAAGTTCTCCACTAGGGTATGTTTTTAAACCATCTTGAAGCTTTGTGATCCCTTTTGTGTACTTTGAAATGTTCAAGTAATGAAAGTGGAGGCATGATTTTGATTATGATGTAGCTATAAAATGGATTGATGAACATGGAAAACATGATGTTGATAGCCAAATGACAATGCATGTTAAGTGTGGGGAAGCATGTGTTAAAAATTTTGATTTTCAAGAATTCCAACTTTGCCACGTTTTTGTGTTTAGGGCATAACTTGAGTTAGGTACGTTGAAATGATGTGCTTCCAGTTGCGTCTTTTAGCCAACATGATAGCCTTCAACTTTTATTTTGTACACTTTTGTTAATTGTGGCTGGTACATAGGCTAAAAAAGCATAGAATGTGAAGTACATGTGGAAATCAGGATTTGAATTTGATGAATCTGCCCAGTTTGACATGTCTCGGTATTTTGGGTATAACATGCAAATGGAATGTCCAAATATGTTGATTCCAGTGGGAGATTTTAGCTAAGACTATGAGCTTCATTGTTTATGTTTTACACTTTTGCTGGATTTAGCTGGATCATTGTCCATTTTGGAAGACAATAAATGTTCATGCTGCTGAAATTGCTGAATTGACCATTTTTTGACACTTCTCGGTTTTCTGGTTATAATTTCCTCAATTCAAATCCAAATGGAATGAGACCAATTGCAGATTTTAGCCTATAGGATAACCTATAATGTTTGTGTTTACCACTTTAGCTAATTGAAATTGGAAGATAGGCTAATGAATAGAGGAAGGTAGAGATGAAACTAGGGAATAATGCTATGAATACTGAAATAGCCCAGTTTGGTAGCCTTTGGTATTTTGGCCGTAATTTGCTCATATTAAGTACAAATGGGTTGATTTTTTGTCCACATTTTTAGCTCAAATCATGCTCGCTAACTTTTATGTTTGAAGTATTGTCTAATTCTTCATGCTTACCATGGTATTCATTCGGGTTTCAATGAGTGTAAGCTGTAAATTTCATTTGAGAAAACCGATCCAATACTGTCACTTGTTGTTGATAGTTTATACATTCTGAGCTAGCTCTTAAAAATGTGAGGTTATGATTTGAATTGTTTAAAAATGTTGTTATGGTATTCATGGTGTTGTTATTCTTACAGATATGGCCCCAAAGGACTCAATTTCTCAAAAGAGTATGGCTTCCAAGAAGGCAGCATCAACTCCAAATGGTGAAAGTTCTAAGAAAGGAAAAGCTAAAAAGCCTTTAGTTGAGGATTCAGATTCTGATTACTGCCCTTATGTTGATTTGCCACTCTTCGAGGATCCTCCTGAATACATAGTACAATCCACCACTCCAAAGAAAAGGAAAGGCGCATCCGGCCAGGAGACATCTATATTTGTTAATGAGCAAGCTCAACAAAGATGGGAACAAGGGATAGGCATGAAGAGATTGCATTTGGAACGGGCGTTTGCAGTTGAAGGAGGGCCATTTCAAGAATTGATGGAATTTCATTGCTTTGATAAGAAGCTCACTAGTGCACCGGGGATGTGTAATGCAAGTTTGGCACGGGAGTTCTATGCCAATGCGAAATTCCCAAATAAGAAGGGGGAGTTTTACGTGCGGAGGCAACGGGTAAATATCACGAGTGAAATAATCAACGACCACCTTGGCACACCCAGTTTCTCTCATGATCCTTTGCCGTTCTTGAGGAATGATGATGATTATGATCTTACATTGGCAGCAGAGCTTGCTCTACCAGGGGCTAAATGGGAGTTAAATGCAAGTGGCGAGCGCAAACATATCCGAGGTGAATGGCTGCGCAGTGATGTGAAGATATGGCTCATGTTTGTGCTATCACGATTGATGCCCAGTTCCCAATCCACGGAGGTGCTACGCGATAGATTGCACTTAATTTCAGCCATTAGAGCAAAGAAGCCTATTGATGTGGGGAGAAAAATTTTTTCAATCATTAAATCTGGGATTGAAATGGATAGTGTTGCCTTATATTTTTCTGTCTTGCTCAAGGAGCTCTGCATGGCTCAAGACGTTAATACTGTGGCTGGGGATTGGCGAAGGAATCCGGGACCGATTGGAACAGCCTTGTATATCAAGTATCAAGGAAAAGAGAGGGAGCTGCGAAAAGCGAAGCAAGCGGGCACCAAGAAATCAAAGAGCAAATCTGGACCTACACCTACTGAGGTGGATGAGGGATCTCAGATGTATGACTTTGGGACATGGCAACGAGCAATTCAGGATTTTCAGCAATCAATGGAAAATCGTTTCGAGAACATGGATGAGAGACTACAAACTATTGAACATCGATTCATGAACATGGATGAACGGATTGAAAGGATGCACGAGGGCATAGAGACTATGCATCAGGAATGGACAACTCATGCCTCGAGCATGGATCACAGATTGGATGACTTGACCACAGTAGCCCAGCAGCAATTTGAAGTGCTTTATCATAGGCAATGGTGCATACAACAGGAGATCGATAGGAGCAACAAGATGACAGTCTATTATCATTCGGATGCAGGACCTCCGAAACCAACTCCGACTTCGGTACAGTTAGCTGCGATGCCGTCCCTTCCGTCATTACCTACATTTGGTAGAATTCCTTCTATGCCTTATACTCCCACATTCCTACCAAATCCGGGGTTTACACCTGTTACAAGATTTCCATTGTTAGCAACTGATCAAATTATTGAAGGTCCAACTCATGGCCCTTTTCAGTATGTGCATCAGCCCTTTGTTGCTCCCACATTTGCTACAGCATCATTGTCATCTACTGCTGCATTTGGATTTCCTTCATCCTCGGTTCCATCATCGTTGGGTACTCCCGCATTTGTTACAACGCCTTTGGATGGTCAAACTTTGGCATCTACAGCTGCATTTGGATCTCCTTCTTCCGCAGCTCCGTCATCATTTTCTCAGGGAGTTTCTCCTCCATCTTAGCCTATTACATTGAGGACAATGTTTAAATCAAGTGTGGGGGAGGGAATTTGTGTGATGTGTGCTGTGTTTGTTATGATTGGTTGACATTCTGTGTGATGATTGAATTTTTTTTTAATGCATGTGGGTGCTTAATATTGTTGAAATGAGGGATACAGAGTTGGGAGTAATCTTGACGATATTTGGACTTCATGTTGATTGAGATGTTCTGAGTTGAAGTGAAGAATTTTGTGAAGTTGAAGTTTGGAATTTTTTCTGCTTTGATGAATTGTGAAGTGGTGCTTTGCTGAAATTTGAAGTGTTCTCTGGAAGATTGTTGTTATGATGATTAGCTAGTGCCATTAAGATTGAATCGTTAATAGCTTTTGCGAAGTTTTCCTTGTGAAGTTCGAATGTGGAAGTGTGTGAAGCGAAGTCAAGAATTTATGTGTGATGTTATCTTTTAGTGGAAAAGTTGAGTTGAATAAATGGTGTAGTTTTTTTTTATTATTTGGGTAGTGATTGTACTAAGTGAATGTTGAAAGTGTAGTGGGAGTGTAAGTTCGTTGTAAGTTTTTTTTTTTAAGGGAAGAATGGTTTGTACTAGACTTTAGCTCTTTTGTAGTCTTGTTTGAATTTGTGGTTCATCAAGTGCTATTTTCATATGTTGCATGCGAAAGATGTTTTGATGTCCTTAACTCCAATCTTGATGAAATTGGTACATTTTGTTAATTAAGGCCCGATGTTAACGTAAAATAGATATGCCATGCAATAAAATAAATTGACATAGGAGGTAATGTGTGTGGATTTTATTCTTTTTGTTATGCATTTATCTGGTGTCTCCAGAATTTCGTGCATGTTTAGTCAATTTGGGATTCTTATGAACATGTGCTTGCACAAGAAATGATATGGGAGAAAAAGCCATATTGGCAACTGGGAAGGAAAAAGCCATAAGAACCTGGCATTCAAATTTGGAGAACAAAACCATAAAACCCAGGCATTATTGTTAGTCACCAATGTGTGAAACAAATATGCACCAATGTGCAGAATAAGGGCAATGTCTCATAGAGTACCAATGTACGCATAGGTACCATTGATCTTGTGATTGCATGTTCATAAGAGTGGACAAAGAGATTGGCATGTATTGAATGGGTATGAGTCGAGCTAGATGGTGTATAGCAAGGGAATAGATGAAGTGCATGTTCCTCAGCACACACTTGCAAGCATGACATTTTGGTCTTTATTCATCGTGCCTTGGTTGATAATTTGTGCTGAAAGTTGATAGGTTGGAATTGAGGATATGTTAAGAGATTTTGATATTGTATGAAAAATTTGTTTTTGATGAACTCAAATGGGAATGAGACGATAAAAGAGCAGGGTTTAGTGCTAAGTGGATGTGAGTGTGAGTTTGCTTGAGGACAACCAAAAGTTCAAGTGTGGGGGAATTTGATAAGTTGGTTTTATACCAACTAATATGTGATGAAATGCTTGGCTTTTGTTGTGTGCTTTATGTATATATGTGATGTTTTGAGAGGTTTTATGCATTCATATGTTTGCAATGTGAAAATGATCAAATGGTGCAAAAAGAGCAAAAATGTTGGTAAATGAAGTGAAAAATGTCAAAGAGGAAATGAAGGAATTCAAGAATACATTTTCGGCCAAATTAGGGTTTTTGGCAGTTTTGAGTGTGTATCTTGTTCTATGAATAACTCTTTCAATTCTGCTCCAAATGAGGAGATCTTGGATGATTTGGAAAGCTCTTTGATTGTACTTTAAATGTTGTGTTTAAACTGTCTCCAAATTCTGTGTGCATTTATGAGAAACGAAGGCATCTTTGTTGTGTTTGGATTAGGGCTTGGTAGAGTTTTCTCTTTCTGCCACAGTTTGGTTAATTTTGTATATCTTAAGCTATATGTATCCAATGAGGTTGATTCTTGAACCTATAGAAAGCCAAGAGGAAGTTCTATAACTTTCATGTTCACGGAAAAGTCCAATTCATAGTCTAAGTTATACGCATCTTGCATGGAAGTTGGATGATGTTTCTGGCTAAATACTTATGCACCCACCACAACTTGCTCTTGCATTCACTACACTTCACTCACATGCACTGACTGCATAATACCTCACTGCACTCGCACCACAATCACACTACACTCTTGCTACACTCTCGCACACTCTAGCACACACTCGCACCATCAGCGCACCACATCCATGCGGCGAGATCACCTCGCCGCATGAACCTCGCACAACACTCTTGCACTGCACTTGCACTATACTAACACTATAACTCGCACACTCTAAGCACATCACTCTAGCACTCCGCACATTATCACCTCGCCGCATGGATGCCTCGCACTCGCAGCACTCACACACGCACACAACTCATGCAGCGAGATCACCTCGCCGCATGCACTTATGCACACATGCACTAAAGCACTCGATCACTTACTTCACTTGCACACCAAAAGCTCACATTTCATTGTACATAGCATTTCAATCTTTATTCCCAACTTCACAACAGTTTTACTCAGTTCAATAACCTCACAACATTGACGCTCATTTTCTATCCAAATACACTACATTAGCATTCATTCTCAATACACAACAATCACTCATAGTTGTAGTTGGATTTCAAAACTCGATTTCACATCCATTTCACAATAACTTACAACTTGCAAACACCTCACACATATGCATCGTTATTTCATAACACTTCATTTCAAATGCAAAACATCTCCATATCTGCTCACAATTCACATTTACTCACAACACTCAAAACATTTTCATCACTCAAACTTGCACACTTGCACGTTCACGGCGAGGTCTCGCCGCGAGACCTCGCCATTTACCATTAGCACGGCGAGACCTCGCCGCGAGGTCTCGCCACACAGAGGTTGCACGGCGAGACCTCGTCGTGAGGTCTCGCCACCCAAACTCACAAAGTTGCGAGGTCTCGCCGCGAGACCTCGCCCTTTACACTCTGGTTTGGGAGAAAAAAATGGTTAAGTGTGGTAATGGATTTTCAGTGTGTACGCAGGATAGTGAAAGGTGTGATCAAGAAAGGCCCAGAAGCGTGCAGCGGACGCTAAAGACGTGGAGGCTAGAAGATTGAAGGCGCAGGAGATCCTGAAGGCGTGTTTCGCTTAGCTGATGAAGGCGTGATGGTTGCTAAAAACTGGAGGGGCGTTTTTGGCCAGCTGGAAGGCGTTAAGACTAGCTGGAAGGCGCAGGAGATCAGAGCTAAAGGCGTACAGATGCTGCCTTGGAAATTCTTGCGAAATTTGAGAAGTCATTTTCAATGGCATAGCTGTAATTCTTTTAGCCATTTTACGGTTGCGTATCATTTACGATTCTTGTTTCTCTATATATAGAGGAATAGTCGACATTTTAAAGGATCCGATTCATTACTCACTATTCACATTTTTCTGTATTGTAACCGACTTTTGATTTTGAAGAGCGGGAAGTGTTCTTGAGATCTACTTTATCTCTCTAAGTTTGTTGCTTTATTTTGGATTCCGATCAAAGATTTGCTCTCATCATTGTACATCTCCTGGAAATTGAGAAGAAAAGTGACAATCCTCTCGGCATTTGGAAGCTTTTAAGACTCTTAATTGGTAAACTCTTCCAATTAATGATTATGAACTTTTTAATCTTCCAATTTGTTGATCGTGAAGCTGAAATGGAGATTTGTGGCTAATTGTGTGATAATATAGGATACTGAGGGTGAATGCTAGGTTGAAATTGTAAATGTGCAGTAGAACTAACAATCTAATATAAGAAATGAAATTTCTCAGCACTGAATTTGTAAAACTTGTTAAATGCATGCTTTTGATCTGAATTTGATGAAATGAGATTTGATTGCGGTCGTCATACTGAATTGAGTCTTCTTTTGTAAAATTTGGATGAAAATCATGAATAAGAACCTGAGAATGCATGAGTTCTTAAACCTGTGTGAATTTGCACAGATCTTAAGGCTAGACCTCACCATAGGAAGCTTTGAGTCTGTAAAATCCTGAGAACAAGGTGACAAGAGATTCGCCTACTTAAATGATGAATTTACATGCTAGGATCGGGCCTCACCATGGGAGATTCTAGGTGTTCATGCCTGAGTAATTTGAGTGGGGAATTGAGATGACACGGTTTTACTTCACCATTCTTAGGCCCGATCATAGGATAGGATGGTGTCGGGAGACTAAAATTGTAGTGTAGTGACCATGTTGTAAGGAAATCAACATAGTAACAACGCAGCGGAAAATATAACAATTATATTATAATTGATTTCCATAGGACCTTTAATGATAATCCATACAAAATATACCTTGAGAGATGCTAGCGAAATCCTTGAGCGAGGTTTAATCGATCAACAAGCCAAACAAGTGTCCGGCCTCTAACGGTAATCCACGCGAACTACTTTCGGGATCCTCAAAGGATTGATTTTAACGTTAGGTTAATAAGCTAGATCCCTCTAAACAACACCTTAGAAATCTGATAAGAAAAACCATTTTTCTTATTTACGTGATTTCTTATTGAGAGAGTTGTGTGTTGTCTTTGACCTAACATTAAGCATCTATATATAATAATACAACCTTCCAAAAAAGTTGTCTTGTCAAACAAGAAATGAATTATTACCAAACTCTATTCACTTTCCAAAAGTGAACAAGAGTATAATAGATGCCATAATTATCATATAATTATGTAAATCATTTTAACCCAAGAAGTAATTCTATTGTGTGTGACCCTTTAGGTTCCTAATCACTTGGCAATAAATATAAATAATAATCTTAGAATTAAATTGGCTTTTGTACAAAACCAACAAACTCCCACTTGAACTAAAGACAATTTAGTCACGGAGCTTCTAAGATAGAATAAATTAAACAACTTTAATTTATCATTAATTCAACAATTAATTCATTTATATTCATAGATCAAGAGCGGCCTCTAGCCAAGACATCATGACCACCCAAGAGTTAGGAAAAGTCAATTGATCGACTTCACCTATCCATGAACCAGGTACCATGTAATTATCATCCTTTCACCATCCTATATTCCAATTAGTACAAGAGTAAAGTCTAAGTGCCAACTCTTTATTGTACTAATTATATTTCTTTCTTGTACCGAAATTCAACTCCTTGTAAATAAATTTAGAACTTTTCCAAATTTACTTACTAAATATGTGCACTTTGAGTTGAACTTCAACAAGTGGCGCCAGAAAAGAATATACTCTCCCACTATTAGGAGTGGTGAATCCTATATCGATCATAAACTATAAATCCGTGCTTCTTGTTATATCCAACGTCTACCGCTCGCATATCCTGTTACGGTTATGGACAAATAGAGTCAAAACATAACATCCACACTAAATATACTCTTATGATCTCAAGTCAAAGGATCGCTTACACTACTGTCACGTAGAGATTATACCATTGGCACTCAAATAGTTAACGATATGGAAATCTCTAAACGGATCATTCCAGTGAACACATTCTCTAATGATTCACCCATATATCACTATATATACTAGTCTGTCCGCATTAACAACGTCCTTATTATTGTTAATACTATGACCAGGGAAATTTAAGAATAATAAATATTATTCTAAGGACTTTATCATATTGTATATATATCGACATATATATGTTACAAAATGATAAATATGCCATATCTTTATTGCATAAAATTACATAATCATTCTTCCATTATGACTCAAACCAATCATTTAGTACTTCAAACCAAATGAATAAACATGACCATCATGTTTCTTTTGAGATAATGGTTTAGTCAATGAATAATTATATTATCCTTTGCAGGAATCTCTTGTATCTTTACTTAAATTCTATCAGTGATTACTCTAATCAATTGATAAAATTTTAGTACATGTTTGGATTATTGATGAGACCTTAGTTCCTCAACTATTGAAGAAACTATTTCCATCCAAACAATCTTGTAGCTACTTCTCAAGCAACTATATACTTATTCCTTGTTGTAGAATATGTTGTTATAATCTATTTGAAACAATTTCAAATAACAACATTTATATTTAGGATAAATACGTATCCATCTTGATACTTGCAATTATTTTTATAAGATTGAAAACTAGTATCTATGAATCCATTTATATTAAGCTCAACTTTCAAGAATAGATCCTTAATACTTCTCAAGTATTTAAGAAAACACTTGACCACTTCTAGTGACTCTCACTGGAATTTGATTGAAATATGCTAATAACACTTATAGCGCAGGAGACATTTGGTCTTATATAATATACATGAATGATCTTACTTCTTAAGAACATTTTGCATATTATATTTCTTAATATCAGTCTTTGGACACATGTCCTAAGGTAAATCCTATCAAATATAGGAATGTAAACCATGTAAACTGATCCATGCATGTTAAACACCTTTAACATTTCATCAATACATATACAAATATATATATTGACTGTATATGACCAAACAACTTATCAAATCTATCGCTATAGACTTTTCCCAATGCATAAGTTGTTTCTCCAAAAATCTTTAATTGAGAAGGTTTTTAAACAACTACATCTTAACTAATTAAGAGTAGTTATGTAAATTCTCATTATTAATATGTCATCTACATATAATATGAGAAATACAATAATATTGCCAATTATCTTTTGTATACACAAGATTCATATTTGTTTTTGATTAAATCAAACTTTTTGATTATCTCATCAAAACAAATATTTGAACTCTTAAAAGCTTGCTTTAGTCTATATATGAACTTTTATAATTTGCATACTTTGCTAGGATTTTTGAATAAAAACCCTTAGATTGTATCATATACTAATCCCTTTGCAAATTACAACAAGTAAAATCTTAATGAATTTTAACACGGCAATTGGTGAAAAGGTTTCATCATAGTCAATACTATGATTTTGTGTAACCTTTAGTAACCAATATTCATGCTTTATGGGTAACAATATTACCATCCATGTTTGTCTTCTTTTGAAGACCCACTTGCACCTTATGAGTTTTATCCCTTTAGATGCATTGACTAAGGTCCATACCTTGTTGTCATACATGTAATCCATTTTAGATTTTATGGTTCAAAACCACTTTTACATTTCTTATCAAATAAAACTTCTTTGTAGATAGTAGGTTTATCATTCTTAATGATAAACACATCACCCCATGGGGACGATACATCCTACTAATCATACAATTTACTTGTGTATTGAGAGCTTCATGTCCTACCGCATCTCCATGAGGTACAAGCTCTAATTCCATTTTCTTTTCATTACTAAATTATGGTTTAAGAACTTCATCAAGTTCTATATGCTCCCACTTGCCTTTCTAGAATAAACTATTCTTCTAGAAATATGACATATTTTGAGACAAACATTTTGTGCTCATTGGGATCATAGAAATAATATCCAAAACTTTCTTTTGGACATTCCACAAAATAGTATATATGAAAATTTTGTATCAAACTTATCAGATTTTACCTTTTATACATAGGATACCCCCAAACATTTTGATTCTCTCCTATACCATATCTCATGTGAGGTAGAATTGATAGGTTTAAATGGAACATACTTTAAAAGATCAAATACAATATTTATGGTATATTCTCAAAACAATTTTGAGAGAATTATATGGCTCATCATTAATCGAATAATATCTAATAAAATTTGATTATTACTTTAATAAAGAAACAAGTTCATTTTATGAAGATAATTATAAATTCTTGACTCAAGTATTCTCTATTTCGATCTAATCAAAATATTTTAATGCTTTTATCAAGTTGTTTTTCAACTTCAAATTTATATTCTTTGAACTCTTCAAAGAATTTAGTTATATACTTCAATAAGTACATATATGACTATATTTAATATAGTCATTTGAAGTTTGAAAAACTTTCTCTAATTACAATTAACATAGGTCTACAAACATCAATATGTATTAGACTTAGTGATTCAGTAGATCTTTTACCTTTTAAGTAAAAGGTAAATTGGTTATTTCTAATAAATAAAATTCACATTTATCAAATGATTCATAATCAAATGATTCCAAATAAACATCTTTATGCAATTTGGCTATGCGTTTCTCATTTATATAACCATATCTACAGTATTAGAGATAAAATTATCAATTTTGTTTCTTTGTGTTTATGTTTGAAAAGAAGATTATCCAAATCAAATATATAAAGTTTGTTATCCAATTAACCAGCACCTTAAAATATTGTCACAATAAAAAGAACAACATTTATTCTTTTGAATTATTGTAAATCTATTCATGTCAAACATGAAATAGAAATAATATTTTAGTAAGTACTGATAATAACAATCCTTTATATTAAGGATTAATCTTCTGAATAAAGAAAAATCTATATTCCTATGGTTAATGTAACAACTTTTGTCGCATTTAATTACCACATATAAGAATACATTTTCTTTATCCAACTTTCTACTTATCCTTAAATCTTGCATGTTTATGTAAATATGAGATCCAAATCCGGTGTCTAATACCCAAGATTTTATTTATAAGCAGAAACATTTATTTTAATCATAAACATATTTGAAGTAGAAACTTCACCAAGTTCCTTCTGCTTCAAAATCTCAATGAACCTTTTAATTCTAATTCTAATGTCTATCTTAATAGACCATAGTAGAATTTAATACCATTTAAACTTTTGTCCTTATTATTTTGTGTTAAGTTTGAGCGCCCTTTTATTGATTTTCTTAAAATCAAGGTCCAATTTCAATTTCTTGGAAAACTCAACTATTAACACAATTTCCTTTTTCTTCTTGACTAAATCCTTTGTTGTCTTATTAAGCAATTCAAGCAAATATTTAGATCTCATCAACTTTGTTCATAACAAAATTAAAAAATCTAATTTTTTAATTAGACTAATCACCTTTAGCACATTAGATGAAACTAAAGATTATTTGCCATTTTGCTCTAAATGAGTTTGTAAGAGAGATATCATATATCTCAATTTTAACTCTTATATCATACAATTATTTCATCTAATGAAATATTGTAAAAGCATACATATTCACATACAACTATTGTAATTAAGATTTATGAATGCTTTTTAGCATAAGACAATATACATTATCAAAATCATCTATATGTTTTTGACATGTATCTTTGATTACTTGATCAATATCATCATCAAGAAAAAGATCTTAAGGACATAAAATAACTTCTTATACCTAAAAACAATTTTTAGGTTGTAAAATTCAATCCATAAAATTTGAGCAATTAATATATTGTCAAACAATATATTATAGATAATTTTCTACAACAGAAAATAAAGATAGAAAAATATTTCATATTTATGCAATAAGCAAAACCAAAATAAATAAATATGGACTTATGAAAATTTTTTGGGTTTTGCTCCCACTATTTTATTCAAATCAATATCCCTTAAATTGATTCGAGAATTTCACAAAATTCTTAGTGGCTAAGATCATATTTTAATTATTTTTAACCTTGAGGTAACTCAACAAGTTAAAAATAATCTCAACAAGTAGGTAACAATTGCCAATTACAACAAATTGTAACTCTTATTTTAATTATTTTTAAGCTTGAGGTAACTCAACAAGTTAAAAATAATCTCAACAAGTAGGTAACAATTACCAATTACAACAAATTGTAACTCTTAGATAGTTAGGCCATCAACTCTTGATACACATATCTCATATGTCCCCTAACTCTTTGCCTCAAAAACATTTTGACCTTAAGGTAACTCAACAAATCAAAAGTCTTTGTTAAATCAAACCCATTATTCAGAGATCTTATCTCATAGCATAAACATATTTAAAGTAAAACAACCTTGAGGTAACTCAACAAGTTGTTCTAATAAAAATTGTTTAAACTATAATAATGGAAGGCAACTAATTATGATTTAATATTTAATTAAGGGATTAATTTATGGTCTCATCATACATACATATCATATGTGAAAATTATTTGATCAATTGAACATACAATATGCAATTAAATAAATATATTATTTTATCAAATACAAATCACATTTGACATGTTATTCAAATAATTACATTAAATGAATATTTAATATATTTATATCAAATATAAATCACATATGACACATGTTATTCAAATAATCATATTAAGTGAATATATAATAAATTTATATCACATATAAATCCTATATGACACATGTTATTCAAATAATCAAATTAAATGAATATATAATAAATTTATATCAAATATAAATTATATATGACATGTTATTCAAATAATCATATTAAATGGTAGATTCATATCAAATATAAATTACATGTCGTCTTATTCAAATAATCACATTAAATGAATATGTAATAAATTTATATCAAATATAAATTACATATGTCATATTATTCAAATAATCATATTAAATGAATATATAATTTTTCTGTCATGAATCTATATGTATATTATATCTAATTATATTAGAAATCATTTAATTGAACTATTTGAAACTTTTATGGGTCAAAATATAGTTTCCAAAACTATAGGGCCAATTGATCAGAAATAGAATAAAGATGTGGGGTCAATGTTTAATTAAGAAAACATTTTTCTTAAAACCTTCACATTGTGGTTTAAAAACCACGCCTTCAAAAGGAAAATTTTTTTTTTAATTGATTAATTGATGATGACGTCATCTGACGTCATCATCTTCTTCAACCAAACTGCACCAAAACAAGTTTTGCGTCTGTTTTCTTTTCGTTTTTCAATCGGTTTTCACCGCGATTTGTTGCAAGGCCTCTGGCAAGATCATATCTTGCCTCGCTCCGGTGAGAACCACGACGCCGAGTTTCGGAATTCGCAACGAGCCCGGCTGTCGCAGCTTCGATATGGCCACGATTTGGCCAGATGTATTGTTCTCATCTCCAGCTTCGTACATGAAGCTGCCGGCGACAATTCGCTTGAGAAATTTAGCTCCCAAACGTTACCAGAAACTTCTGGCCGGCGGCTGGAAAGCTTTTGGCCATGCAACGTTTTCCGACAAAATCCTTTGGCCCTTTTGTTTTTTCTTTTTTTTTCTGTTTTTTTTTTTTTGAAAATTTTAAAACTCAATTTTAAATAAAACAAAAATCACATATTTAACCCATAATATTTAAAACGAAATTTTAAACATATATGTGTATCAAATCCATCAATTAAATCCAATATACATATATAAACAATTTATCATTCATGACATGATATATTTTGTATAGATAAATCAAATTAGGCTCTGATACCACTGTAAGGAAATCAACATAGTAACAACGCAGCGGAAAATATAACAATTATATTATAATTGATTTCCATAGGACCTTTAATGATAATCCATACAAAATATACCTCGAGAAATGCTAGCGAAATCCTTGAGCGAGGTTTAATCGATCAACAAGCCGCACAAGTGTGCGGCCTCTAACGGTAATCCACACGAACTACTTTCGGGATCCTCAAAGGATTGATTTTAACATTAGCTTAATAAGCTAGATCCCTCTAAACAACACCTTAGAAATCTGATAAGAAAAACCATTTTTCTTATTTACGTGATTTCTTATTGAGAGAGTTGTCTGTTGTCTTTGACCTAACATTAAGCATCTATATATAATAATACAACCTTCCAAAAAAGTTGTCTTGTCAAACAAGAAACGAATTATTACCAAACTCTATTCACTTTCCAAAAGTGAAGAAGAGTATAATAGATGCCATAATTATCATATAATTATGTAAATCATTTTAACCCAAGAAGTAATTCTATTGTGTGTGACCCTTTAGGTTCCTAATCATTTGGCAATAAATATAAATAATAATCTTAGAATTAAATTGGCTTTTGTACAAAACCAACACATGCTAACTAGAATTTCGGTCTCCATTTATGATTCTCCTCATCTGCTTTGATTGTATGTCAGTAATACTGCATGTATGAGAAGTTGCATTCACCCGGAAGTAGCCTAGATTATCAGCTTAACTTTCTTGAGAACTTTGCTTTTACTTCTCTGAGTCTTACTTGTGTGTTCATTTCAATTCGTATTCGTGTGGAGTTAAACCAATTTACTTCCTGTTAAATTTCGTAATCAGTGTTCTTTTAATCTTGTTATATTTTGGTGACATAATTGAGCATATCAAACTTCTTGAATCGACTATTTCCCTGAGGAATGAAACCTAGCTCACTGCTACTATATTCAGTGAAATTAGGATAAATTGACAAGCCACGACACTCAATATCATATATATACATAGCTAGAACAATACAAAATATAGTGTCGGCTATACCCGTCCACACTGTTACAAAGCAAATGCAATAAATTTGGAGTACTACTCCATTACATGAAAGATTAATCTCAACATATGTAAGGAAAATAGAGATAAGCTACTTGAAAGCAGTGGATAGGCTCTATTTTCCTCTAACTTTGAGGTCCTAATCTATGTAGTTAATCAGCAGAAGGTATGAGGAGCCGATATTTCTCTACACTATTAGCGTCGCTCCAAAAAGTTAATTGAAGATCAATATTATACAGCTTTTAAATCCATGGTCAACTCGGGGGAATTCACTGTCCCTCGAAGTCAATATATCCCAATCAATTAATTGCTATTTTCCAGATTAAATCAAATGAACTGCTACTATCCAGATTGGATTCTATGTGCAGCGTCTCAAGAAAGCACGGTAGACATTTTCTACCAAGCACATGAAAACAGTGCAACTGGGAACTATCCTCGAATGTTTATCATGTCCATAGTAGTTCCCGGCCCCCAAATCAAAGTTCCACAAATCAGAGATGCAAAAATTCAACCCAAAAGATGGGAAGACCAACTTATCTCACCAATCACATGAATGATTTATCAAATACATGATTTACCAACATCAAGAACTCTACAATCTAAAAAGAAGGCAGAGGTTGAGAGTATGCATTTCAATCTGAGATCGACAAATAAGAGCACCAAATAAGCTCCCATGTGATCAACAATTAGTCCACAAAAGCAAATGTCCAGAATAAACAAATGATCCACTCCACCATCACCACAAAATCAATACAAGCAAAACAATCCAGGGGGCAGAAGTGGCTCTCGACTAGCAAGAGATCAACACATCATTTTAGATATCCAAAACAATACATGAATATAAATCGGGGCAAGCAAACCATTCAATCCTCTTTTCTAGTTACTACAGATGAAGCAAAATAAAAGCCATTCTAGTTTACCATTACCAGCTCCAAAGTATATGCAAGAGCAACAGCTCCAATGTAAATTCTCAAGGAAAATCAGAAAGGCCATTCACCCACAATTCATGGGCACAAATTTTAACTTCAGTAAGAGACTCCATTGTCACCCATCAATTATAAGTAAAATTTAGCCCCAAGGCCTTCCTTATCAGAGACGTTTAAGATATTCGGAGATTCCATAGTTAATGAAATTCAAGTTCACAGCTTTCAAATTCAAGCAAACGTTTAGTCCTCACATCACTAACCTTGCCGTTGTCCAAGGAGGTCAAATTAGGAACTGACCTTGCGAGTTCAACCTTGCCACTTGAGAGGCTTCCTTGAGTGATATTGGCCAGTGTGGCCTTTCACTTCTTGGAGCTCATGGAAACCCGATTTGAGTTGAAGAAGACCCAGCTGAAGTGGTCTTCCTTGAGTTATTGTAGCGGTGGTCGTTGGAGCAGCTTAGCATCATTTGACCGATTTACAACCGATTCAGCTTTTGGGAGGTCAGATCTCTGAGATTGGAGCTAGAGCAGTCCAGCTTAGTTAGTGAAGATCTGAATTTGGATCAGGGAGCCAGCTTAGTGAGCAGTTTTCTCTAGGATTGGAGTTTGGTGGGCAACTTGAGTGGCGTCACCAATTTAGTCGATCTGAACCTATCTTCTGACGAAGCTGAATGCGCAGCTTCCTCTTCGATATGATTCCTGGCTGGAGTAATCTTCCTTGAGCTAGAGAGATCGATTCAGCTAACGGTCAAATCTAGAGTAGATGAGCAGCTAAAGACTGATCTGAAGTAAGTAAAATTCCAGCAATTGGAGCAGCTTCCTCTTCAATGAAAGTGACCAAATAGCTGAGAGTGAAAGTGAAAATGAAAATGATGAAAGTGATTTTGGATATTGGATATTGTCAAGATTCTAGAGAGAATGAGGAGAATTTTCAGATTCTAAAGGGGTATAACCCTAAAAAAACAACAATCCTTCATGGGCAATAAAACAATTCTAGTGGGGTTATTTTGATAGGCACTAATGCTTCATGTAAGGTTATTGGTAGGGGAACAATCCAGATAAAGATGTATGATGAAATTATTAGAACACTCACAATTGTTAGACATGTTCCACATTTGAAGAAAAATCTCATCTCGTTAGGTACCGTTGATGCTCTCAGGTACAAGTATTTGGTTGAACATAGAGTTTTAAAAATTTCACAAGCTTCTATTGTATTGATTAAAGCTTGCAAGTCTGGTAGTTTGTATATCTTGTAGAGATCTACAGTTTTAGGTGTTGCAGCTGTCTCCGTATCATCAGATACCGATATCACCAAATTATGGCATATGCGATTGGGACACTTGAGTGAGAAGTTAAGCAACATGGGCCTACTTTGTGGACAAAATACAGGTAAGATGAACTTTTGTGGACATTGTATTTTTTGGAAACAAAAAATAGTCAGTTTCAGTTTAACTACAGTTCATAAAATAAAAGGTACTTTCAATTATATCCATTCTGATCTTTGGGGGTCTTCTTATATTTCTTCTAAGGGTGGTGCAAGGTATATATTAACCTTTATTTATGATTATTCAAAAAAAGGTTTGGATGTATTTTTTGAAGAATAAAAATGATGTTTTTCAAACATTTAAACAATGGAAGGCTTTGATTGAAAAACAGACAGGAAAACATATTGAGCGGTTGCAGACTGATAATGGCTTGGAATTTTGTGAAATGAAATTTAATGAATTTTGCAAAAAATTAAGGAATTGCTCGACATCGTATCGGTAGAATGACGCCTCAACAGAACGGTGTGTCTGAGCATATGAACCGGACTCTTTTGAAAAAAACTCGGTGCATGATCTCAAATGATGGGTTGACTTCAGATTGTTGGACGGAAGCCATCGCTACAGCTTGTTATATTGTCAACCGTGTTCCGTGTTCTCCTCTTCATTTCAAGACTCCAATAGTCAGGTACTCCTATTGATTACTCAAATTTAAGAATATTTGGGTGTCCAGCATTTATGCACGTTAATGAGGCAAAATTAGAGCCTAGGGCTAGAAAATGTATTTTCCTCAGTTATGCTTCATGGGTGAGAGAATACAGTTTATTTTGTCCTGATCCCAAATCACCTAAATTTGTAATTAGCAAAGATATTACATTTGATGAGTCATTCATGTTAAATCCTGGAAAAGATTCTTGTAATCCTTGTAATTTATAAAAAGAAGAAGATATCACACAGAAACAGGTGGAGTTAGAGGTCATAAATATCAATCAATCTCATAAATCTTATACAGATCAAGGTAATGAACCAGATCCAGACCTTGTTGACGATGAACCAGTAGAAGAAGAATATTCCATAGTCAGAGATAGACCAATACAAAATATTCAACCACCATAGAGGTATCTAAATTTGGTTGCATATACTTTATCAGTGGTACAGGAAACAGGTTGAGATGGAGAACTTTCCACATATATAGATGCGATTTCATGTGCTGATTCAGATAAGTGGATGGTGGCCATGAATGAAGAAATAGAATCTTTATACAAGAATGATACTTAGGATCTTGTGACGCCTCCGAAAGGAAAGAAAATTGTTGGTTGCAAATGGATTTTCAAAAGAAAATAATGTAATTCAGGTGTTGACAATGCAAGGTATACGGTATGTTTAGTTACAAAGGGCTATAGTCAAGTACAAGGTGTTGATTTTAATATTGTTTTCTCACCTATTGTGAAAGATAGCTCTATTCGTGTATTACTTGCATTAGTAGCCATGTTTGATTTAGAATTAGAACAGCTTGATGTTAAGACAGTGTTCATACATGGTGAATTAGATGAGCAGATCTATATGAAACAACCTGAAGGCTTCGAATTCGAAGGTAAGGAAGACCATGTTTGTTTGTTGAAGAAATCCTTGTATGGATTGAAGCAATCTCCAAGACAGTGCTATAAAAGGTTTGATTTATTTATATTGGGTCATGATTTCTCCAGGAGCATGTATGATAGTTGTTTTATTTTCGGAAGTTGAATGACAATTCATTCATTTATTTGTTGTTATATGTTGATGACATGCTCATTGCGGCTAAGAATCTTGCAGAAATTCACCAGTTGAAAGCCTTATTGAATGGTGAATTTGAAATGAAAGATTTGGGAGCAGTTAAGAAGATTCTTGGTATGAAGATAAGACGAGATAGAGGAGTTGGTAAGTTATATCTGACCCAAGAAAGTTACCTCAAGAACATTTTGGAGAGATTTGGCATGTTGGATGCCACACCAGTTATTACTCCTCTCACTAGCCATTTTAGGCTATCTGCTGCTCAATCACCAAAATCAGAGGAAGAGGAAAGTTATATGACATGTGTTCCTTATTCTAGTGCCGTTGGCAGTATCATGTATGCAATGGTTTGTACTTGTCCAGATATTTCACAAGCAGGTATATGGAAAATCAAGGCAAAGAACACTGGCAGGCTATAAAATGGATACTCAGATATTTGAAAGGTACTTCAAACTCTTGTTTGGAGTCTGGTAGAACCAGCAACACTTTGGTTGGTTTTGTAGATTCAGACTACGCCAGTGACCTTGATAAGCGCAAGTCTTTTACAGGCTATATATTTTGCATTGGAGGTTATGCAATTAGCTGGAAAGCTACTCTACAACACGTAGTGGCTTTATCAACTACTGAAGCAGAATACATGGTAGTCACTGAGGCTATCAAAGAAGATTTATGGTTGAAAGGTTTATTCAGCGAATTAACTCTACAACAAGGAATTATTACCATTTACTGTGATAGTCAAAGTGCAATTCATTTGACTAAAGACCAGATGTATCATGAGCGGACGAAACATATTGATATCAAATATCATTTCATTCGAGATACCATTACTGAGAAGAAGGTCCTTGTTCAGAAGATCAATACCAAGGACAATCCTGCTAATATGTTTGCGAAAGCTCTTCCAGTATACAAGTTCAAGCAGTGCTTGGACTTGATTAGTGTTCATAATTTGTGATTCAGCCCATTGGGGTTTTGCCGTAGCTGTGTTTGATTAAGTTACTATTTTTCAGGTTCCAGACCAAGGTGGAGATTTTTAATAAAATAATGGCCCACAACACTCTGCCTACATTCTTGACTTTGAGGAATTTGGACGGCATACGAAATCGGCTCCGCATCCAATTGGAATGGCTGAAGCATGCATCTCATAAATATATACAGCAAATGCCTTCAACATTTGCCTATAAAAGGGAAACCATTATAGAATTCTAAAGCCATCCAATCCCAGAAAAGCTTCAAAGCTTTCATCCCTCAAGCCTTAATTCTCTCTCTCAATTTTCTTTTGTTTAAAGCCTTTTGTATAATTATTATTCTCACCTTTTGTAAATTGTCTCCACATATTAGTAAATTTTGGCACTGCCTTCGGCTGTAAACGTAGGTCATATTGAACGAATCATGTAAATCTTTGTGTCCATTGTCTCATTTATTTTTCTCATTACTGTCCTCCATTACTATTTTAGGCTATTAAATACAACATGAGATTGGTTTTTCCCTAACAAAGTAACTAAGAAGCAAAATGAAAACATTTGGCTTGGTAGCTTCTTTTCTTTTCCTGATCATTCTTCTCATAAATTACAATTTTTCTGAGGCTGGGAGACTTCAAACTTGCAAGCCAAGCCAAGTGGGACAATAACAGGTAAAACTCCACCCCCAGGTCAATGCAATCTCAAGTTTAGGACCACACGGTGATAAGAAAAAAAAAATTTTGGCTCTCTGTATTTCTGTTACTCCTCTTATCTACTGAACCATTGTTTTCATTCTTATAAATACTGGAAACTCATGATCAGAACACATTAACAGATTTCACTTGGAGAATGTGGATAAATATATCCTGCTAGTTGTAATCATGGTGTCTCTCATGTCGGTAGTCATTTCTGTTGCCCTCATAGCAAATCACCAGGAACCACGTGCAGTCCTGCAAAAGAGTGTTGTTCAAACACTTGCCAAAAACTTCCTTTAGCGCCATTTAAAGCATGTTGAGACCACCGTTGAAATGATCTACTTCTTTCATCACCATTTAAGATAGGCGGCTGAAAGAAGTTGATCATTTCAACGGTGGTCTTAGTTTGGTTTTAATTAATCTTATACTTTTGTATGAGTCTCTCTATACTCAGTGTTTCTAAAACAAATTGGTTTAATCAATAATGTTAGTTTTCTTTCTTTTGTATGACTCTTGAGTGTTTAATCAATAATGTTAGTCTTTGTATGAATCGCTTTGTACGAGTATTCGTGTCTGTTACTCCTGTTATCTGCTAAATCATTTTCTTTACGCATTAACAAATTTCACTTGGAGAATATGGATAAATATATGATGCTAGTTGTAATCATGGTATTTCTCATGTTTGCAGTCGCTTCTCTTGCCCTCATATCCTGCAAATCACCAGGAACCATATGCAGTCTTGCGAAAGAGCGTTGTTCGAATACTGCCCACAAACTTCTTTCAGCACCATTTTAGACATGCAATTGAAAGAAGTTGATCATTTCAACAGTGCTCCTGTTTCGTGTTAATCAGTCTTTTGCTTTTGTATGAGTCTTTCTGTATCCAATCTTCTTGAAAAAATTGGGTTTAATGAATAATGTTAGTCTTGTTTCTTTTGTATAAGTTTTGGGTATTTAATCAATAATATGTTAGTCTTCCTTCTTTTGCATGAGTCTCTGTTACTCCTATTATCTACTAAACCATTTGTTTTTGTCCCTATAGATCCTAGAAAACTCATGATCAGAACACATTAATAAATTTCACTTGGAGAATATGGGTAAATATATCCCGCTAGTTGTAATCATAGTGTTTCTTATGTTCGCAGTCGCTTTTGTTGCCCTTGTATCCTGCAAATCACCAGGAACCATTTGTAGTCTTGCGAAAGAGCGCCTGTTCAGCACCATTTAAGACATGTAGCAGAAAGAAGTTGATCATTTCAGCAGTAGTCTCAATATGTGTTTAATCAGTCTTCTGCTTTTGTATGAGTATTTCTGTGTCTAGTCTTCTGAAAAAATTGGGTTTAATCAAATATTTTAGTCTTCGAATCTTGGGTGTTTAATCAATAATGTTAGTCTTTGTATGAGTCTTTCTGTACGAGTATTCGTGTCTGTTACTTCTGTTATCTATTGAACCATTGTTTTTGGTCCTTATAAATCCTGGAAAACTCATGATTCGAACGCATTAACAAATTTCACTTGGAGAATACGGGTAAATGTATCCTGTCCTGCTAGTTGTAATCATGGTGTTTCTCATGTCTGCAATCGCTTCTGCTGCTCACATATATATCCTACAAATCACCAGGAATCATGTGGTGTATTGCGAGAGAATGTTGTTTTGAATATTTGCCACAAACTTCCTTCAACACCATTTAAGGCATACAGCTAAAAGAATTAATCATTTCAAGAGTGGTCTTAGCTTGTGTTTAATCAGTCTTCTGCTTTTGTATGGATCTTTCTGTACCCAGTCTTCCTGAAAAAATTGGGTTTAATCAATAATGTTAGTTTTTTTTCTTTTGTATGAGTCTTGGGTGTTTAAAAAATAATGTTAGTCTTCCTTCTCTTGCATGATTTTTGCGTTTAATCAATAATGTCAGTTTTTGTATGAGTCTTTCTGTACGAGTATTCTTGTCTGTTACTCCTATATATTATCTACTGAACCATTTGTTTTGGTCCTTATAAATCCTGGAAAACTCATGATTAGAACGCATTAACAAATTTCACTAGGAGAATATGATTAAATATATCATACTAATTGTAATCATGGTGTTTTTCATGTCTTCAGTCGCTTCTATTGCCCTTATATCTTGTAAATCATAAGATTTAATTTATTGAACACATCGGGCAAGATGGAATTCACGACTTCACTTAACATGAAGCTTATTGAAAGCGAAATCAAACAATTTATGTGATCATACTCAACATTAAAAATATTCGTATGGTTTTAGTAATAAAATCTACAGTTGGTCTTCTTCATTAGATTTTGGTCCACAATAAAAATTAGATAAGGTGATAGAGTTAGTTATATTTGAAAGATCAAGGTTAGATACGCGGTGTTCTAGTGGGTTGAAATACTAGGTGTGATACCGATAATAAAAGCGATAATGGACAATATTAAAACTGCGAAAAAAATAAAGAGACAGGAGGTTGGTAACGCAGTTTGGCAATTGCCTACTTTTGCGGGGCCACGCCCAGAAAACAATCCACTAAGTTCATAAAGTTACAAGACACTCGGTCTAACACAAAGTAAGACTCCCTCTTATCTTTGTCGCCGCCTCTTCCTAACTCCACACGTGAACGTGATTGTGCGAGCTCCCCTCGACTTGTGCGATTCTTCCCAGAATCTTAAGAGACAAGATCCCCTTGTCAATGGCGACTCCTTCCCGAATCCGTGTTATGGCAAGATCCCCTTGCCCACGTTTGAACTCCTCACGAGATCCAAAGCAGCCTCTTCCCGAGATTGAGATTCAACTAAGAATACAAGGATTGCACCTTCAATAATATTGCATTGAGATGCAAACACCCAACACACTTAAACAAACACCTCCAACAAAGTGTGTTCACAGTCTTATAAAGACCGAAAAAATAATCAAAACACCACATCAGAAAACAGTGTGGTTGGAAAGATCATATAGAGAGCACAAAATATTTCTATGTTTATCACCAAGATTACTTCCATATAAATCCTATAGAAAGATGGAAACAATGTGCCTTTCATGCTTATCTTTTTCAAAGATAAACTTCCAATCAGAATTACCAAGATAAGCTCCAAAAATACAAAGATAGCATTAATCTCCAAATCAATCTTTCTTGCATACATTGATTTAATTGATTCCTGCAACCAATAAGATCTTTTCTTAATTGCCAAAAAATAAATGCCAACTAAAAAATAATGCCAACTCATCTTGCGCATTAACAATATCGAGTATTTATGTAATAAATAAGATATACCATCTACTAATTGATTTCTAATCTCTTTGGAAAATTGTTTGAAATTTATTTAATTGTTAATTATAAGAAACAAAATTAACTGGTTTTCCTATTTTCTGTTAACGTCATTATCTAAAGCTACGGTTGCTTCTTAAAATTGTCTTCGTTGTCATATTTATAATGTACTGTTGATTAAGAGTTCTATAATTGATATTTGTGCTATAAACTTAGTTTACACGTAGCAATACTTCATCCCATATAGTACCAAAATGTAATTTGACCAACCTTTTGAATAATATGCCATAATTTTACTTAATTATTATGTTTATTTTTTAATTATAATTGCTTTGGAAAATATTTATTTTAAGAAACTATTGGTTGAATTTACTTAATTACAAAAGGTACAATTATAATAGGATTAAATTATTAAAACCTCAAGTGCGATTGGTTTTAGGAAAATAGTTATTAAATTTGTGGTCTTAAAATATCTCTGGTTGCTTGAGTGGGCTTACTAATGAATTGAGATTTTATTGTTAATATTGTTTTATCCCTTGAACATGAAGTCAATGTTGCTGTATCGCCCCGATTTTCGAGGACCGAAACACGCCATAACTTCAAAATTTAGTTTACATAACCTTGAGATCACAAGGCACCTCTTCCTGTAATTACTCAATAATAATATAAAACTAATACTTTATTAATGCTCTTTACAAAATAATAACTAATAATTATCCATCATAAATACTCAAAACATAGTCATGGGTCTAACACCCATAAGTTTATTCAAAGTTCCTATACTAAGTACTTTATCTATTCATCCTTTACCATTCTCAGACCCCGGTCTCGTTCTTATCTACTCCGTTAGAATGAGCGAATCGCCCAACAAATAAACCCTAGATCATTTAAACTAGTCATACTTCAAAAATAATATCTTTTCAAACTAAACATTGAATCAAACAAACAAACTTTAATAATCAACTTACACAAATAACATAACTTATTCGTCACTTATACTTTTATATGGTTCGTACTTTCACATATAAATAAACAAAAACATTTTCACGTGACATATCTTAATGAATGTATATTTACATGATGTACATGCATTCACGGCTTACTGAGTACTCAACCTAGCTGTATTCCCACTAGGTTGGCCATTAGGCCCTTAGGCCACATACATGAGATACATAGATCCCCCTTGAGTCGAAGATCTTCATTACATAATTAAATCACCCTTAGGTCGATGATTAATTATGCCATGACATACATATTTGGAACACGTGTCCCTACCGTTAGGACATGTAATCAATAGAATCGTTCACTAAGTTGAGATCACGTATAATATGAAGTGCGTTAATTAATTAGGAAACATATAAAAAAAAGTTAATTTAAAAGAACTATTTCTTCTTGTTAAAAACGTGTACGTTGTGATCCAAAAATCAAATTGTTTCCAACATATATATAAACCTTGTCATAAATTTTCAAATTTATTTACGTGAAATTTTAATCGTTCATCCTCTATGTATAGTTTAAAAGAAAACCTGTTTAGTATTGATTTAAAAGAAAACTTTCATGAACTCAGAATAAGCACATAAGTATAAATTATGGTCACAAAATTAATACGGAATATAATGCTCCCACTGTATATACTATTAGTATTTTCATAACATAATATGATCACAGAATGATCACGCAATAATCATTTATTATTTCAGAATTAATGCAATTGATCACTTTGTATACCTAATGAATGACTACGTGATCATTCTGGAACTCTGTATTATCACCGAATTAATGCAATCATTAAATATATACATGTCTAGCATTTAAACTCCTTCATGATTACATAATTATCATACAATCATTATCTATGAACATAACATATTAAATATACTTGTTTAATGCGTTTTAATCATTTAAAATTCACTCACAATAAATAACTTTCAAGTTTAGTATGCGTTCAACATAAATGAATGGATTTTTAAATCTTTAACATACATAGACATCTGGTAATATATATATATATATATATATATATATATATATATATATATATGAGGTTGCAAAATAACGTTGTAAAACGTATATAGATTCAGGTTACAAACTTTCATAATCTCACAATCTTATATACATCGTAACATACATTCTAGTAATTTGGAAAAGATTTAAGAAATTATAATTATAGAAGTGATCTAGAATTTACTTACGTGTTATTATAGTTACTATCAGGCCTTTCTCTGTCTCCAAAAGTTTTTACGTGAATTCTTTGATGTATGGAAGAGGTCCTATTTATAGTGTTTAACTAGGGTTTACACATGCATTGAATTCCTTATACATCTAGTATTCTACTCTTACTTTTTAGCCTTATTTTGCTAGGATTACATATATTAGATTTCTTGTACGTAAAGTGTTCTGTTCCTTTCCTTGTACATGAATATTTTATTTCCTTTTTTTTCAAGTAGTAAAATTCCAACAAAATTGTATCTTATTCTATTTCTTTTAAATAATTCCCTAAGAACTGAAAACTATTTAATATCTCACGTAACATTATCGCTATAAGCATAACCTATTAAATAATTTTCTATATAAAAATAATACATAGGTATTTTAATTTTACTAAAATTTCTGGGTATTACATTCTTACCTTCATAAAATAAGTTTCGTCCTTGAAACTTGCTTTGCCCTATTCTTTGAACAAGTGAGATTACTTCTCTTGCATATTTTCTTTTAATTCCAAATGACTTGTCTAGACATGTAATTTTTTATTGTACCTTTACAAATGATATAACCTTATGACGTCGTTCTTGTACTTCGTGATCCACAATTTCCAAATGATATTCTTCATATGTTTTGTTCTCCTTTGGTAAAATATTATCATCTTCCTCTAGAAAAATGGATTGAATCAAGTATGTATTTGCTAAGCTATGATACATGGAAGATATTATATATACAAGACATATTCGGCAGTAAAGTTAGTCGATAAGCTAACTTCACAATAGGATCCTATATATATTGGATTTAACTTTTCTAATCTTTCAAATCATATAGCTCTTTTGGAATGTGAAATCTTGAGATACACTTTATCTCTAATATTGAAATCCAATGGCCTTCTCTTTAAATACGTCCAACTCTTTTGTTGGTCTTGTGTCGCCCCTAAATATTTTTTTCCCCGAATGATTCTAACTTTATCTTTTGCCAATTAAAGTAATTTAGGATCAATGATTTTTTTCCCAACTTTATCCTAATACAACGTAATCGGCACTTTCTCTTATAAGATGCTTCACAGAGTGGCATACTGCTATGATAACTATTGTAATAAGAAAATTCTACCAATATAATACACTTGTCTTAACTCCCATTAAAGACCATTTTCATAACTCTATGTATATCTTTTCTAATGTTTGAATAGTTTGTTCAATTCGACTATCTGTCTGTAAGTAATCTCAGTGCTTAAATTTATTTTCGCAATCATTGGTCTTTGGAATTCCTTCCAAAATAGTGAGGTAAATATTGGATCCCTATTTGATACCATACTTATAGAAACATTCTAAAATCTTGCAATTTGGTTAGTGTAGAGGTGAACTAAGCTATATATCATTTCCTACTTTGTATTTAGTAAGTAGAAAGTCAGTCAAAAAAATAAAATAAAATTGTCCAATAATCCAATAACCTCCATATGGTATCATTTTGATCTTTAATTCTTGGTATGCTTACAATAAGTTATCTAGAAATATTCTCCGATTTTCATATAGATATACCAAATAGTTGTAGAAGTCTTTGAAATATCTAATGTTCAATTTTGACTTTCTGGCACATCACAATATCAACTATTTGTCTCTTCATTCCATTCCATCAATATTGTGCTCTAAATCCTTATATACTTTTGTATTTCTTAAGTGGATTGAAAACTTAGAGTTGTGTATTTTTTTTAATAATTTTACTCCTAAATGGTCATCTTTGAGTATGCACAATCTTTAAACAAAATTTACACTTACTAAATTTAGCATACAATTTTTTTTTCTTAAAGTTTCAAACACTCTTCTTAGATGCCTTCAATAAATCTTTTCATTAGGTGTGTATATGAAAATATTTCCTATAAATGCTATTATATACTTATCTGAATACTCTTTCATAACTCAATCCATCATATTCATAAAAGCTCTAGTGGTATTAGTTCATCCTATGTATATTACCAAAATTCGTAATGCCTATATCTCGTCCTTGATGCACTCTTTAGTACATCTTCAGGATTTATCCTTAATTGGTAATATCTTAACCACAAATATATTTTAGAAAATATTTTGACTCCTTTTAATTGATCGAATAGATCTTTTAGCATTACAAAGAGGTTCTTATTCTTACGCGATCAAAACCTTAAACTTCAAGTATTTTTTCTAAAACAAAATAGGTGAGTCCCAAAGCAAAATATTTCATCCAATAAATTTTTGTATCTAAAAGCCCTTGTAATCGCTACTTTAACTATTCAATTATAAAGGGCATTTTATGTAATGCTTTCGAAATTAATTTCCTTATTAATTTGAATATACTTCAAAATCAATTTCTTTCTCTTTGTTAATTCTTATAATTTTCTAGGGAATACTTTCACAAATTTATTTACTATTATAAGTTTTTGTTTTTACCTCATTAGTTTCATTCATATGCTAAGTATCCTTCACTTTTTTTTTGTAAAACTTTGAAATTTATTATTTAAACCTTATCACCTTATAGTTCTCATATCCCGTATTTTGCAAGTGAGGACTCTCCAAATATGTCAATACTATGGTCGTTATTCATCCCTAAATATCCATTGTCCATTTCAACCTTTACTAAAATTACAAATTTTCCTCAAAGTTTTGCTTCTAAGTCTTTTCTTTTCTAAAATGAAGTGTTATTAAAACAAATAGTAGCTCTATTCTCTCAACTCCAAATCTCAATTTTTTTCGATATTTTCTTTTATACCCTACTAAATATAATAAGAATTGAAATTAAAATACTTATACTCTGTTATATAATACCAAATATATATCACTTCCTCAAAAATCCTTTAAATCTCCCTATGCTACTTCTAATATAATTTTTTTTCTCATTAATGGGTTATTCTCCATTTTCTTATATTCCAACTAGTTTCTTGAACTTTTCTTGGTAGAATAAAATTTGAAACTTATTTGATCCATGGCAATTATATGATTACTCATACCGTACTATTCAAACAAATATACAATGGGAATTACGTTAGGGTCCCACTTTGAATTTCCTTAAGTGTATACATAAATATTTAAAATCTTTTAAACTTTGAATTCTTAATCTTTATTTCCTAATTTGATCAAAACTTTTTTTTTTGCATTTATTCATCCATACTAAAAACAGGAAGAGACACATAAGTGTTATATATCAAAATTCACATTTATGTAATTCTCTAATCCTCAAAATAGTAGCCTTACTAGTTTCTAAAACGGAGATCTAAGAATCTTTCTCTCTGATACCACTAAATGTAACGCTCCGATTTTTTAGGACCGAAACACGCCATAACCTCAAGATTTAGTTTCTATAATCTTGAGATCACAAGGCACCTCTTCCTGTCATTACTCAATTATAATATAAAACTAATACTTTATTAATGCTCCTTACAAAATAATAACTAATAATTATCCATCATAAACACTCAAACCATAGTCATTGGTCTAACACCCATAAGTTTATTCAAAGTTCCTATACTAAGTACTTGATCTATTCAACCTTTACCATTCCCAGACTCCGGTCTCGTCCTTATCTATGCCGTCAACTTCATCTGTAAAATATTATATATATATATATATATAGAAGAATGAGTGAATCGTCCAGCAAATAAACCCTAGATCATTTAAACTAGTCATACTTCAAAAATAATATATTTTCAAACTAAACATTTAATCAAACAAAAAAACTTTAATAATCAACTTACATAATAACGTTACTTATTCGTCACTTATAATTTCATATGGTCCGTACTTTCAAATATAAATAAGCTAAAAACATTTTCACGTGGCATATCTCAATGAATGTATTTCCACGACGTACATGTATTCACGGCTTACTGAGTACTCAGCCTAGCTGTATTCCCACCCATTAGCCCCTTAGGCAACATACATGACATACATAGATCCCTATTGAGTCGAGGATCTTCATTCCATAATTAATTAAATCCCCCTTGGGTCAAGGATTAATTATGCCATGATATACATATTTGGAACATGTGTCCCTACCATTAGGACATGTAATCCATAGAATCATTCACTAAGTTGAGATCACGTATAATATGTAGTGCGTTAATTAATTAGGAAACATATAAAGAATAAGTTAATTTAAAAGAACTGTTTCTTCTTGTTAAAAACGTGTACGTTGTGAACCAAAACTCAAATTGCTTCCAACATATATATAAACCTCGTCATAAATATTCAAAATTATTTACGTGAAATTTTAAATCGTTCATCCTCTATGTATAGTTTAAAAGAAAACCTGTTTAGTATTGATTTAAAAGAAAACTTTCATGAACTCAGAATGAGCACATAAAAATACATTATGGTACCAAAATTAATACGGAATATAATGCTCCCACTGAATATTCACGCAATAATCATTTATTATCTCAGAATTAATGCAATTGATCACTTTGTATACCTAATCAATGACGACGTGATCATTCTGTATTCTGTATTATCACCGAATTAATACAATCATTAAATATATAAATGTCTAGCATTTAAACTCATTCATGATTACATAATTATCATACAATCGTTATCTATGAACATAACATATTAAATATACTTGCTTAATGCGTTTTAATCATTTAAAATTCACTCACAATAAATAACTTTTAGGTTTAGTTTGCGTTCAACATAGAAGAATGGATTTTTAAATCTTTAACACACATAGACATCTGGTAATATATATATATATATATATATATATATATATATATATATATATATTGTAAAACGTATATAGATTCAGGTTACAAACTTTCATAATCTCACAATCTTATATACATCGGAACATACATTCTAGTAATTTGGAAAATATTTAAGAAATTATAATAATTTGGAAAATATTTAAGAAATTATAATTATAGAAGGGATCTAGAAGTTACTTACGTGTTATTGTAGTTTCTATCAAGTTTTCCTCTTTCTCCAAAAGTTTTTACGTGAATTCTCTAAGGTATAGAAGGGATCCTATTTATAGTGTTTAACTAGGGTTTACACATGCATTGGATTCCTTATACATCTAGTATTCTACTCCAACTTTTTAGCCTTGTTTAGCTAGGGTTACATGTATTAGATGTTTTTGTATGTAAAGTGTTATGTTCCTTTCCTTGTACGTAAAATATTTTATTTCTTTTTTTTCAGGTAGTAAAATTCCAACAAATTTGTATCTTATTCTATTTCATTTAAATAATTCCCTAAGAACTCAAAACTATTTAATTTCTCATTTATCATTATCACTATAACCATAACCTATTAAATAATTTTCTATATAAAATTAATACATAGATATTTTAATTTTACTAAAATATTTGGGTATTACAGCTGCTGCAACACTTATTACATAGCAAAAACATTAAATTGTTGTCACGCCAAAGCCAAAATGTTAAAGCTCAGCTACGGCAAGCATTGCATAAGCGGCATGTATAGCATACTCCAGCATGTTACGAAAAGCAATAACTTTTATTTGTTGCGCCGATTATTCTGACGCTGTGTGTAATGCAAAATTTGAAATAAAAATTATGCCGCGGTGTCTATTGCAAAACCTTGAAAAAGCTTTGTCCACCTGTCGAATAAATGCAAAATTTTGGAATAGAAATTAGGCCGCGGCATGTAATACAAGTGCTACGCCACAAGCAATATGCAAAAGGGTGCAAACGTTGTGCAAACATGGTGTAAACCTTGTGCAAATATGGTGCAAACCTTGTGCAAACTTTGTGCAAATATGGTGCAAACATTGCAAATGTCTTTGTGCAAAACAAAAAGTTGTTGCAGAAAGGAGTAGGAAGCTAAAGAGGAGGAATGCAAAGTAATATCGGAGAGATTTTTCCATCTCCAATTGTTAATTATGTCTGGCAATGTTTTTGTGTAGAAGAAACAAGTGAATGATGAAATATGTATTTATAGAGGGATGATGAGAAAATTAAATGAAGTAGGTAAGCAAGGAGTTGGGATCTTTTGTCCTGTCTTATCATATCCAAAATTAAGCTACGTCATAGGATTCAATCAATCCTTGGTTAGGGTCTAATAATTGTAAAATAATTTTAGTGATATTTATGCTTTTAGTCCATAATTTTAGTTCAATTATATTGTTTTTGAGATTAGACAGAATATGATAGAGATAATGTTGGACAAAGGATATGATCTCACTAAGCAAGCATTATTAGCGCCTTGTCTCAAGACTTAATTAATGCCATTCACACCCCCTACAAGATTTAAATATATGTTTGTACGTCCTTATAATATAAATTAATTATGCTTCTTTTTAAAGTTAATTAATCTCATTCTCCATTGAGACACATGTCTTAAATTCCAGCACACAGAAGAACAACTTTCACTTTTAAAGAGCACACAAAATCCCTAAAGGTTTACATATTGACAGCAATCTGTGGTACATGAAAGTTCAGTTCCATGAGAACAGGTACAGGGTCGTTTGAAGAGATCCAAGTTAAATCTTGAGTAAATAATTGATGATGGTAATGTCTTGAAATAAAACTTTAAGCTGCCCTTGGGAATTTTGGCAGTAAATTTTTTATTATTGGATTAGTAGCTGTCGTCTTCTAATAATTTTATGAGATTAGGTTAGGATAACATCACAAATCTCATCATCTCATGAATAGGAAAACAAGGATTAGGCTTTACATAAATACTTTTTTTTATTTGGCTAATCATCCCATTTACGGGGGGCGCCACTCCCTATATATTAATAGAAATATATGATACAAAATTCAATGGCGGATGTAACCACACCATTACTACATTTGAAAGGCTATAAATAAGGAGGACTCCTCCCTTACATTGAAATCCCTATTCCAAGTTTTAGAAACGAAATAAGGAGTACTTCCTCCTTTACATTTACTAGACTAAAATTTCTGTAATCCTAAATAGGTTGTCGTTCTTTTATAGGCTTGGTAGTTGCTAAAGGTTGACAATGGTATTAAGGTCGTCCGTAGGCTAATAACCTTTATAAGCATTCAACCTCCGACAAAACCACCAAAAGCTAGAAAGAATGTTTACCCATATCAAGGAGGAAATGTATGATCCTTGTTTTCCCCAACAATTAATTTGACAGATTAGACAATCTAGTCAACACATCAGTTTGGACAAATTTCGCCTAACAACAGTAGCAAAGGTCCTTTGTTTATCATGAGGAATTAACTTCAGAGCAGTATAAGTTTCCAGCTTTCCACTATTATATTCAACATTTAATATAACCAAAGGGAAGCTAGTATAACATCAACAACCAGGACCTTTAAAGCACTTCGTACCACTTACTTCTTTTCCTTATTATGTGCAGGTATCCCAGTTTATCTGATTTGATGAGCTTCTCTAGATGCTCCTTACTTGGAGGGCCTCTCAGTTGAGCTATCCATCTTGCAGGTTTGTTCGCTTCTTTATGGACTTTGGAGAAAGATGTTTGGTCTTTGATTTGTTGAAAAATCATGCCACAATTATGCCCCTTTAATTCCTGTTGTAACTCTGTGGAATCTGATTCAATGATAATGTTGAAAAATCCAGCTTTATTGCACCTCTTAATTCCTTCCAAACAAACTTGGGCTTTACATAAATACTATTGTAGGTAAAGCACAAACTTCTAATTAATGATGGTGAGTGGCACTTCATCATGCAAGGAGTTTTCATACTCTACCAAAATTTGATTTCCTATTTTTACCGTAAGATTTTTTTGGCACGAAATAATAAAGAGAGTATGTTAATTTGTTGAAAAAAAATTAAGGAAATAGTAAATACCAATAATTGTGATAATTTCTTTTCTCAATTTCATATTCAAGTAATACGAAATCAATAATTTATAATTATTTCCTTAATTATTTGCTCGATCTCAGAGTCTTCGATTTAGAAGTGAATTTGAACTAACGAGGAGTTACATTTTATTCCAGCAATAATTTTTGCCTCATTATGTCTCTATAATTTTTTAACTTTCTTCACCTTCAATCTTTCAACTTCTTTTCTAATCAAAAAATCTTAATGTCCTAAACTTTCAACGTGATAAAAAATGTAGGTTCAAACTCACCTGACTTGTCAACATATGTTTCCAATGAAAAAGAGCAAGAATGTGACTTGTTGGAGACTTTCCCAATTCCCACTAGTACAAAATAGCCTGTTACACAGGTTAAATTTGGATATTTACGCCGGTTATCGCAAAAATGAACCGGTGTATATATAGGCGGGGTAAAATGTGCATATTTTTTACACTGGTTTTATAAACCGGTGTAAAATGTCTTTGTTACACCGGTTATTTTTAAACCCGGTGTAAAATGTTTTAATTTACACTGGTTAAATAACCGGTGTAAAAAGATATTATAAACCCGGTGTAAAATGTTTTAATTTACTGTAAAAAGTTTAGTTTACACCGGTTTTGATAATAACCGGTGTAATATGTATTTATAGTTACATCAGTTTTGCTTGTACCCGGTGTAATATGTATTTACATTTACATTAGTTTTCTTGTACCCGGTCTAATATGTACTTATATTTACATCCGTTTTTTTATACCCGGTGTAATATGTATTTTTTTTACGAATTAATTTAAATCATGCATTCACAAAACAAAACAAAACAGCCCAAAATACAGAGAGTTTATAAACATACCAATCCAAAATACATATTGAAAATAATGCATTCAACAATTGCCATTAAAAGTAACAAAAATTTTGTACATATATTTACAAATATTGATTTCTAAAGTCAAAAGTATTGCATATATATACATATATTTACATCTACGAAATGTTCTAAGAAAATAATGAATCAAATCTATTTCAGTTTGCATCCATCAACGCTTGGAGCTCATGATTCATTACATAATTAGCCCATGCTTGTCGAACAATATTCAAATCTGTTTATGTTAATGCTTTCACGTCTTTTTTGAAGCACTGATACATTCAAAAAAAGTCATTATATTATTAATAATTCATATGCAAAAAAAAAAAAGAGGAATTGAGTAGCAAAATACTATGATAATGAAATAATTAAACACAACCCAATAACCTTCTTGAAATCCTTCTGCTCTATGACTCCTCGGAGTATGATCATTAGCATGTACCACTTGACATAATACCCACATTCCTAATTTGAGACTTGCCTCTTGTGCTACAATTAAATAATAATGTCGTAAAAAAATAATATTGTTTACATTAGAACATTAAGTTGAACAATTGAACAAGCTTACATTTATTTCTATCCATTGAATTGTTTTATGCGTCGACGAGTGATCCCCTTTCAAGTTGTGACTGATATACCATCGATACACTGTAAAAAACAACATTTAAAAGCTTATAAATAAGAATTAGCAAATAAACATGTGATAAGATCAGTAATATAATATTCGAAAAATTATGAAGAAATATAAATACGTGTTCATCAAATTTGTAGCATCATCTCGGGGGCCTGAATGTACTGGATGAAACCAGTACACAATCATATCCAGTGGTTTTATTGCCATTAGCATCCAGTGTGCACTGAAAAAAAATAATAACATAAAAAATTCCAACTTATCAATGAATAAACCTATTGAAAATGCGGTTAAAAAAGTAAAGCTATTTGAAATTTAATTACTTTAGAAAATACGGCGCTAGGTAGATGCTCTTGTTTCCATTCTTCAGGGTAGACACAATGTACTGTATTCTATATGTTTCTTTATTCCCGAACGGTTGTATATGATTTGGAGATAGGAATCCTATCCCAGTTTGACCCTATTCTATACATAGTGTATACAATGTCCTACAACATTCATTGGCAAATATAAGGACACACTTGATTAGTTAAACTATATTGCAAATTAACCAAAAAATAAAATAAAGTTGAAACTTTAAAAATATATACGAACTTAATGAACTTACTTTATGAACACTTGCATGCAATCATCCGTCACCATATCAAACGACAAGAAATCATTGAGGCTCTCATTAGTAAGACATACTAAATACTCATTGCCCACTATTCCTTCCATCATCTTGATCGTGTAGGAAGAATCAGTCGAATGGTGGCTCACCAATATGCACAATTGCCGTAAAGATCCATCGAGTTGAGATAATAATGGATTATCCGTTTCTTGTGGGTGGGCCACCACTTTTGTTTTCTTGGGTTGAGGGGATTTCTTCAACCCTTTAGAACCTTTTGGGTCCGCTACCTTTAAAAAATAACTCAGTAATTAGAGATGTTTATTAATAAATTTATAACAAAAAAAAAACACAAAGAATCATATATAATTACACCTGCAAATCCGGATCGGTACAAATCTCAACCAATGACCTTGGCCACTCTAACAGATTCCCAAATCCTGTCCCAACTGTCGTGGCCTCATCATCTGGAAATGGCAATGGAGCATCATGTTCGATCGAGTTAATGATATTGACCTTCACTCTGTCCCGCATTACCTCTTTCCCGTGATTCATTGATAAATTATACAGCCTCCCGGTAGCTACAGGACGCCTCCCTTTAGTATGATCAATAACAAATAGGCGACATTCTGTTCCGTCCTGTGAATAATAGACAAATATAGTATATATTAATAAATGGGTTAAATGAAATAATTTGAAAATAAAATAATTATAATTTGTTACCTCGAACTCTCCCAATGAATCTGGGAGTCCAGAACCAGAGCATACCGGTATGTGCTCTGCCACGACTTCCCTGCTTGTAGTCTCTGGATGCTTTAACTCTTGTTGCTTCAATGATGATTCCGTACTAGGAAAACTTGAGACATGTCTTGTAGGAAAAACTGGAACTGGTTTACCCAAAACTCTGTATAGGTCCTTCAGTGCTTCAGACAAGAATCTAATTTCCTCTCTGCATTGAGCGTGACTGTCTACATTCGTAGTACGACCGGACGATGAGGCTCCAAAAACTTGAGACATCCTCATCCGACCCCCAACACCCCTTATGCGACTGGGATGATCTTTCTTTCCCGTAGCAATGACAAGAATGTCATTATTTACCTCTCCAAGGGACTCTCCTTGACTCTCGTGATTGGTCAAATCATCCTGATCAATTGTATCCAACATTATTCTTAATATAATTAACATTATTAAATAATATTAATAGACATTTTATTTAATTGAATAAATTATACTTACAATTCTCATGCTAACATCTCCAGCCGTGTCGGTTGAAAAGTCACCATGCTTATTTTTGTGACCTTCCTTGAAGAGAAGATGACGGGAAATTGGTGACGGGGGAAAAGTGGTTCCACGGGCCTCCTCTTCTGTCATACAGGAGTCAATCTTCCTTTGTATTTTTGCCTCAAATTTGTCATACATCATCCTTTTTTGCAACTTTGAATATCCACCACGAGACATTGTGTGATGGAGCTTGTTCTTGTTCGAACTCTCTTGGCTAGCAACACGCTTTACCTATTTGTCCAAAAAAAGGAAATAAATATCATTCAAATTGTTAACTTTACATTAAACGAATAAAATTTTGAAAAAATAAATATATTACCTGCTATTCTTCGGTTAATCGATTGTTGCGGAACATCTCCCATGTATCCCTACTAAGATACGGATATATAGCACATGGGTCCTCATCCTTTAGGCTTCCAAATATATACCGGTTCAAGCTTGTCTTCCAGCCCCGCCAACGTTCCCCAGCCTGGACTAACCACTTCTTCTTCAGTTTTGGTGTGGACTGAAAATCAAAGGTATTCTGATAAAAAAAAATCTAACATTAGTGAACGTAAATTTAATATAAATTGAAAGAAAATATGTGAAAAAACATTAAAAGGACCATTAATATCTTGCACATACCATTACTTCATCCCAAATCATGTCCTTTATGTTCGCATCGACTTTAGGCTATGAGATAAATTGCACAACATTAACCTTACTGCGCTCCATCAACGCAATGAAATTAATCCAGTCACTATGTGCTTTTTCAGTCGTAGGCTCACCATTATCATCGAAGAAAATAGGTGTCTTTACTCCTCTTGCCCTCCTTTCCAAAATCTCCCGACATTTTGTTCCTTTTCTTCCATAATGTGCATGGGTTTGATCATCGCCATCCCCGGTGCGTGATCGTCGTTTAGAACCCATCCAAAATTATATGAGGGTTACCTAAAAACAATAAATTTGGTCAAAAAATAACAAGTGGTATGCATGTACCATTAGACATCAAAGTTATCCATACCTTCTTAAAATAACAAAAGGGTTCAAAACAATAGGCCTAAAACCAAGAATGACATCAAAGTAACTGGTATATTCATGTACCATTAGACACCAAGTTCTCCATACCTTCTTAAAATATTCAGCATTTGAAGGCAAATATTAACAACTTTCAAATCAGAATCATTATTTTGGGGGAAAGATAATGAAGGTTGAATGCTCAAACATGGAGAATCACCAAGCGAAAAAATATTTATGCAAAAGTGAGAATGGCTTAAGAACATAGAAGCTATCACACTAAACAGAATCTTCCAATCTAAAGTAGTTAAGTATCAGTACTCAGTCAAAAAATGCAATCAAATACAAAATCTCATTTCCAATTGCTGCATACTAACAGTTAAGAATGTAGACAGCGAGAACTTTCCACAGATTACACATAGAAATATCAGACTTGATGCTTTCGTGCAATTCCAGATTTAACACACTCCTTTATGTTTATAACATTGGGGTTTGACAGAGAAGGCAACATGTGAAAACATACACAGCATGATAGCTCAAAAGAGTCCATGATAGAAATGAGAACCAATTTTTTTTGTCACAGCTACTTATGAATCACAAAAGAGCCGAATTTCAGAGAAACCCTACAAATCGTTGTTATTAACTTGTATGTTCTGCTCCCAAATTTTACATTCTAATCACCATACAAGTAAAACCCACAACATAAATAAATTTGCAAGAACAAATTCAGCCAATAACAAACAATAAGAAATAAATAACAATCCCACAACATTTCAGGGGAAAAAATAAATTAAGCACCTTAGCTACACGCTTGTTGTTTCGATACTTCAATAAATGTTACAACCGGACAAAGAGATCCCAAATAGTGGATTGACAGACAAAGCTTCCAAGTGTAAAAGGTCGAATGTTGACAGTGTTGTTTGGTGAAAATGGAGGTGGAGGATAATGTACGCTAGGGCTTTTTGTTTAAAAATAGAGGTGAAGGTGGAGGTCGATGCTAATGTAGAGTTTTGGTAGGAAACTATGGAGAAGACGGCGCCAGGGCTTTTATGTTAAAAAAAACTTAATACACCGGTTAAAAGAATAACCAGTGTAGAAAGTATGTTTTTTACACCGGTTAATAACAATAACCGGTTTAAAAAAATACTTTATACACCGGTTATTATTAATCGGTGTAAAAAACATAATTTCTACACCGGTTATTATTAACCTGTGTAAAACAAAAATTTATTACACTCTGCTATTTTAAGTTAAAATTCTGAAATGCATAAAATTGTAGTTTTCATTCCACATAAAATTGTAGTTTTCATTCCACAAGAAATTAAAAATATAAGAGTTTTTTATAATCTGCTGTTTTTGTATTTTTTGTAGTTTTCTAGACTATTTAATTAATTGTTGGTATATAAAATATAAAATCCAATCATAATTAGAATATAATTAATATTTTAGTGTTTTAATTTTAGTCTTTAAATCCTATGAAAAGTTTTCTTTATTAAATAATTCTTCGAATATAAAATATACAAATATAATAAAAATTAGAATATAATATTATAAATGATTAATTGAAATTATATATGGTGATGTGTATTTTACACCGGTTAATAATAACTGGTGTAAATAACAAATTTCTACACCGGTTAATATTAAATAACCGGTGTAAAAACATACTTTCTACACCGGTGTAACATAAAAATTTATTTTAAGTTAAAATTTTGAAATGCATAAAATTGTAGTTTTCATTCCACATAAAATTGTAGAATGCATAAAATTGTAGTTTTCATTCCACATAAAATTGTAAAATTGTAGTTTTCATTCCACATAAAATTTATTTTAATTTTTAGTGTTTTAGAAATAAACTTAACTATATTTTTGTACATTTACTACAAGCTTGTGCGTTACGAAAATAAAATAGTTGATAGATTAATTTTTGTATATTTTGTTTTTTCATTGTAAAAAGTTTTGGAGCAATTGGAATGTTGAATTTTGTTTGATAGGTGCATGTTAAAAGATAAGATTAAAGGGTACATATATAGTTAAGTATTTTGTTAAATGTATTTAATAGTTAAATTATCCATACACCCTAAACAATAATTAGCTCAAAGTTATGCCCTGTTTAATAATAATGCTTCTAATTAAGCGAGCCCTTAATAGAAATTTTTCCATAATATTAAACCAACTATCATGCATTACCAAGAAAAAAAATCTGCATGGTATCCCCTGTAACTAGAGCAAAACTCTCTGTCAACAACAAGTTTAAATTTATACAACTTTATACCACAATAAATATCGATCACTAATATTAACAAGCCTAAGTTCCAGTAAAAGATATGATTAAGTTGAGACACCATCGTACATTGAATAAACTTAGTAAAACAAAATAAATGCCCTAATAGCCATAAGTAAAGCTTATGTTGCATGAAGCTCATCATATCATCCAAGACATTCACCTGTACCAAAATTAACAAAAAAATAAACAAATTAAGTCACAACAGTTAGTGCATATATAAACTATCCAAATCTGGTAATAAACAAAATAATAAGTACAATGAAAAATCTAAACTTGTTATTTACAGTTAGTGCATATATAAACTATCAAAAATCGAATGGCTATTTTTACACTTGTTATTTACACCGGTTAACCAAAAAATCGGTGTAATAATAAAATATTTACACCGTTTATTATTTAAACCGGTGTAATAGATAAACTATTTACACCGGTTATAAGATAAATGGTGTAATATATATACTATTTAAACCGGTTGTCTTATAACCGGTGTAAATAGTTTATCTATTACACCGGTTTAAATAATAACCGGTGTAAGTTGTTCTAATTCTTGTTTAATATTACGATAATGCCACCGCGTTTTTATAAATTACACCGGATTATGTTTAACCACTTTAAAAAGGGAGGTTTAAAAAGGCTATTTTGTAGTAGTGTCCATACCTGCATGCACGATTTGCAGGCCTCCGGAATCCAGTGGAATTATTCAAATTTTCAACATCATTAGCACAATCATAATTGAAACAAATTAATGTTTTCATTTCACTACCTAATGAAAAAATCTGGTTTTCGACTACAATTTGAAGGTCAATAGATAGAATTTTGTGTCATTTAGAACGTGTAAAACCAACCTAATGTCAATTGAGGTCATATAACAGAATTTCAATGTTTTCTTGTGTTCGTCGATAAAATTTTAAAGGGTATAGCATTGCAAATAATATCCATTCCAAAAAAGCCAAACACATCCTCATTATCTCGACTGATATCTTCAAATTGAACTTGGAAAATTATAGCAAATTACAGCTCACAGAACACTAAACTGGCTTACTAATCAAAATTCAATTATGTCAAAAATGAAGCCAAAGAAATTATTGAACCAAAAAATAGAAGATAAATTATGTCAATTTGACCCTTGTGGTTTCAGATCGCAAATTCAACTTTAAATGCAGCAATTGTCAAACTTGTGAACCCATGCAGAATAGTTTTGGTCCCTTTTTAAGTAATTACCCTTTATATATTATGTTAACCTTAATTAAGTTGCACGAAACAGTGGACCATTTCTAGCAAATGCTAGAGTTGGGATCTTTTGTCTAAAATTATCTGTCTAATGTCTTACCATGTCCAAAATTAAACTACGTTGTAGGGTTCACTCATTCCTTAGTTAGGGTCTAATAATTGTAAAATAATTTAGTGATATTTATGTTTTTAGTCTCTACTTTTAGTTAAACTACGTTGTTTTAGACATTATATAGAATAAAATAGAGTTAATTTTGAACAGATGATCTGATCTCCAAATGCTAGAGGTGATGTCTTGAATAAGACTCTTGATTGATTTACAAGCAGTGAAAGCTCCTCTGAGTCAAATATGTGGAAATATTAATAAATGCTTAATAATGACTTGAGAAGGCATTTCAAACTACAGAAAAAATAAAATAAATTCTGAATTGGTTTTAAAAATATTTGTAAGGCAAAAGTCCTGAATATAACTTACAAGTAGCTGATTTACCTTCTCTGCAAAGAATATGCATTTTAACTTTCATGTATTTGAGGATTTGTACTATTGAGCATAACAAATCTTTCATACTAAAACAACCAATTCACCGTTTGCTTTTAATTAATTTCTCGTTTAGCATTTCATTGAATAGGTATATGGTGTAGATAATGAAAACGGAAATTTTTGTAACCATAATAATGTTTTCCATGATACCAGAGACTTGATTTTGCATGTGAATCTTGTTTTCTTGAATGTTTGTGTGTACGTAAGGAGAGAGAATCTTCAACAATAATTCATCAAAGATAATGTGTTTTCTTATTTTCTCTATCACTATTTTTACGAAACTTCAATGATCGTTAAACTACACACCCATTAAAAGAAAATTGAAGAATGATAAATTGTAAGAGAATAAAAGATGCACAACCATTAATCTTAGACTTGTCTGTGTCACTGTGTTATTTGTTTCAAAATTATTGTGTCACAACTCACTACCTGCTCAACGTTTTCCCTATAAATACATGGAGGATAATCACGATAAAAAAACATTCACAACTTCCATGCAGAAAATTAATATGGCGCCTAAACCTATCATCCTTGTTTTACTATGGCTCTTTTTTTTGTCTATCGTAGTTGCCTCACTCCCTCAACTACTCCAATGCTGCAATCCTCTTGAAAGGATTTGCAATATTCCAAATGATTGCTGATAGCATAGAGAAACGGATAGGGATTTTTTATTTAAGTGCTATATTCAATCAGAATACAATAAAGAGTATATATAGTTAGGGATTACAATGAAAAGTAAATAGACTAAAATACCATCAGACACTAAAAAATAATACAGCTAATAATTGTTAATTGCACCAAACTCGCCACTTACTTCTTCAAATAGGTTAAAGACATACAGCCAGGGGTTTGGTGGGGGAGTTGGGATCTCCTATCCAAAATTATCTTTATCTTATTATGTTCAAGATTGAACTATGTCATGGGTTCACTCATTCCTTGGTTAGGGTCCAATAATTGTAAAGTAGTTTTAGTAATATTTATGTTTCAATACATAGTTTTAGTTAAACTACGTCGTTTTGGACATTGGACAGAATATGACAGAGATAATCTTGGATAGAGGATTGGCGGGAGCTATCGCTGGCTCACCAATTTTACCCAACAACACTATAATGCAGTAGCGATGAGTGGGATCGTATCCTCAGGGAAATGGGTATGTCACAGAATTAATTTAATGATAGATTGGAATGCAGAGCAACAAAATGCAATGACTAAAACAGTACACACAACTTGGACAATCAGAAGACGATGGTGTTGCCTTGAGGGGGAATCATCCAGTACTGATCAATCCCTGTTATCATAGACTAATGTGGTTGTGTGTGAGGGGACTGATCTGCTAGTGACGTGTAATTGATTAACCGGGCGATTCTCACAAGAACACTTCACTTACTCCTCAAACTTCCCTTGGCAGGGCAAGTTCTTGGCTCAGATCATAAAACCCAGATCCCTATCCAGTACTACAATCCTAGTTCAATCCGCAGTTATCTCCCTTGGCAGGGCAGGTAACTGAATCAAGCATTCAAATTGTCGTTCACGAATAAACTTAAGTAATTTCTATTAGATTGAATCCCTTTGTCAATGGGCACCGCACAAATGAATTCACAATAATACTCATATCTTAAGACTCACAAACAATTGTTCCAGATCCATTTTATGTTTTCATTCAATTTACTTTGGCAGATCTAAATTGGTCTCAGTGGGCACCGCAGATCAATTGTAGATTTAGATGAAATCAAACAGACTCATTGAATAGAAACATAGAATGCACAAGAAACAACGAAACATAGACCAATACAATTCAAATGTCTCAAACTGGATAAAACCAGTACATATGAACCCTCAAGGCAACACACAAATGTATAGCCGATCATGTTGATCGGCTTTGAGAATGGAATTGACAAAGCTCGATCAATTCGGGCCATTACAAAGAGAAGAATCGATGTATATGCTATATTGTCTCTCCCTCCTTGTGTAACCCTAATTGATCTTTTTCTGATTTTCCCTAAATCTCGATCTCTCTGATCTTCTTATCTATCTCTCGTTCTCTCAATGTTGCGATAAAGCCTTGTTCCTTGCCTTTTATACCTTCCCCTTGGTGATCTATCTCAATCACGTTGGATGGGGCTTAATCTGCTATTTGGATTCCTCCACGTGTCTACAAGAGTCATTTTAGCACGTGAGTAAAGTCATCTGAGAAAATATTTGCTTAAGCATTAAGGTTGCAAATCATCAAACATGTGGTGTGCTGCCAAAATGCTACGTTTATGCCTTGATAATATCTTTGTGTGGGCTAAGTCCTGAACAAGTGAAATGTGTGCAGCATAGTCGAAGTGCATGTGTGCTAGTATGCATGAAATTGTGCATGAGAGAGCAAAAGTGGAGTGCATGTGTGTGGAGTGTGTGGCCCGGCGCCCACCGTGTGTGCAGTGAGTGTGGTGCGGGCGCCGCGTGTGCGTGTGCATGGTGTGTTTGTGTGCGTTAAAGTGCTTGAGTGTTGTGCGTGAGTTTGTGCTCGTGTGCTGGGACTCTCATGCAATGCTTGAGATTTGTGAGGCCAAATTGGTTAAGTGTGTGCTGGTTTCTCATTCATGTACAAACATAACACTTTGCATGGTATTTTCACAACACTTCACCAATTCTGACAATTTCCATATCACAAACATATTTGCGTATAAATCATTCATCAAGCACTATTTCTCCAGTCATTCCATACAAAAGATTAAGAAAGTAGAGCAAATAAGTCGGTACAAGTCCGACTTATCAACCCCCCACACCTGAATCTTTGCTAGTCCCGAGCAAAGTAAGGCAAACTCCAAACCTTTATCCATTCTCACATTCAACACTCGTAACATCATCATCTACCTATTTTTAAGATTTTTGCATGCAGAAATGAGCAACTAGCACAAGTTCACAGTCCATCAAGTAATACTAATTGCCAACCAAGGTACAATGAATAAAGACCCAACCGCCAATGTACTTTGTGTGCTGAGAGTTTCTTAAGTTTCCTCATTCTGTCTATGCAGAGTACTCTAGTAAACACTTAATCAAAAATTCTTATACTACAATCCTTTTGTCCACACACACAAACACTTCACACTTGAACTTCACTTGGCCATTTTCTATCGCACATTGGTGCTTAATATTTTCTTTTCAAATTCATGCCGCACTTTGGTGCTTGGCTGCCAGGGTTTTGTGGCTATTTCTTCCCCTTTATTTCACCACTAGCTTTTTCTGCTCATTCACATATTTTCTCAAACATTGTATGTTTGTGTATGTTTTCAATAGACTATATACTCAAAATGCAAGAACAAGTGTTTACAAGTAGAGGGCACATACAGGTTGAAGATTCATAAGCTCTCTCCTATGTCAAATAGAGTGCTGGCGTTTCTATCTTACTTTAACATCGCACTTTACCCAGCAATCTGTATGAATCAAATGGGTGCTGCAAACTAAAAAAAATCAAAAATTTCGCATGCATCACAATTGAATAATGATTTATGGATTTGATGATGATATTGGAGGGCAAGTGTATTGGAAGTGTTAGTGTGCTAAATGGATAGTGACATATTTGCACAACACAACAGCCATTTCACATTTATCATAACTGAAGAATAAAGCACACAACACGGAATAAAGTACACAACAAGGACAGTGCTAACCACTGCCTATTTTTTTTCCTCAACACAGCACACAACAAGAAAATTACACCCCCTACATGAATACTAATATACTAGCACACCACTTCCAATCCTTACACAAAGCATCACACAAAATGAAATTCAATTACAAGGCGCTAGGCCCATCACATCACAACATAATCAAACTTGTATCAACCAAAGCAACAAGCATAACATTTCACCATTCACAACACCCCCAAACCATCTCTCTTTCTCACTCCTCCCTCCCCCCCACACTTGAAAATTGCAATGGCCCCCATTGGGAGGAAGGGAAAGAAATTGCCCTATTTTATGCCTCGTGATGGAGCCTTTCTCTCCGCTCGGTTTCAAGATAGCTTCGCCATTGAGGTCTGCCCATAACTCCCAAGGATTTTCGGCAATATTCTGTTGGAGCAATTTCGATCCCTTGCCTTCTTGCCATTTGTGATAGTAAAAAGGGGAAAAACATGGGAGTGCATATGGAATTTTGTGCTCGCTGGATATACCACATGATGATCCGCCCCACGTCAATTGTCATTCTATGCTGGATGGCGTAGATCAAGAGTATTCTTTCTCTTGTTGCTCTGGTGGTATGGTTCGTGGGCATAAGCCTCGAATTTATAAAGAGCAGCCACATGCGGGCTTCCGCAGCTAAGTCACTTGTCAGCACATAAATGGCTTTAGATCATGCATTGCGCACTCATGAGGCTCCAAGCAGTCCTACAGACTCAATTAAATGATCAACATTTGATGCCTCCGCCAACTATTTGAATTCCTCCTCTGGGTAGTCAGGTAGTTCATAATAACAGTTGATTGTATGGCTTGTCACCTTGAGATATGTTCCTCTCAGGAACACTCCATAGCGGTTGATCGCATTAGAATCACTCGTATTAGCATTAGCATAATACTCTCTTACTATCTCCACGTTGGATATGGTATGAGCGAAGGTGAGAGGCTCCCATTTATAGAAGCGAATAGCTTCTTCAAATGTGTGTGAAGGGGCCTCGAACTTTCGTTCCACAAAGACATTCCTAAAGATGAATCTGTCGAATTGTCTCTCCGCCTCCTCGTTCGCAAACCATGGGGGAGCTTCCGGGGTATAGTCTGCAAAGTTTGATTCAGAAGACTCCGAGCTGTTTAAGGGCTCTTGGAGGAACATAGCATAGTCATCGTCTTCATAAGCCATGGACCTGCACATTTCAAATTCATATATTAGTGTTGACTAACATCGTTGATCTAGTCAGATGAGTATACTTTAAGTGCTTATCCCAGTCTTCCCTCCACACTTGGTTCTCAATATCCACATTCACAAGACAAGAGCAACATTGGTGAACAATATGGTACTTCATGCCAGGAATACATTCAATATGACGGCATAAAACCAGGAGCATGGCAGGTTATAACATTTTGACATCTAAAATATCCACCCCCATCAAAATCACATTTAGGCGATGCTTTAAAAATTGCGATTTCCACATATGACAACCAATATATTTTACCAATATGACAATTAAGCATTAAGGTGGTGTGGAGATTTCCTAGACGTTCCATTCATGTATCCATTTCATCTTATGTTCATACATTCATCAAAGCTTTACACCAAGAAATCATGACATCATGGATCTATTTGATAACACTTCAAAATAAAGAGTTTATGCTTCACAATTGTATTTTGCAAGTGCAACAACATATTTTCAAAAAGGCAAGAATTCTGTAAGCATAAGTTGTAAGGAGAAGGAAAGCATTAAACGTTGTGTTCACATTTTGCTCATGGCAATCAACTCCAATCTTCCCCATTTGAAGCACCCCAATTTGAGCAATTAGCCTTGACCATACCCAGTGGTACAACAATCGGTCATGTGGTGTAATTCAACTCCATGACATGTAAGGGAAGAAAGCTTACTTGATTGAAGATTACACCAATGAAATATAGGATTGAAAGGGATTCTTGCACAACACTTGGTCCAAAAATTGGACGTTTCCTTCTTGATTCTCCTCTTGGCCGAGTTCCCAAATTACATGGCATAAGGTATTTATAGAAAAATTCCGTCATAAACTAATCAGCTACCAAGAGCTAGGGAACAAAGCCATGTGATTTGGCTAGAAGACAACACACTAGACAACAAATGTGCTTGCAAACAAAGTGTGTGTCTAGTCTAGTTAACTGCAAAGCAAGAATCGGCCACTTCACCTCTTTTAGCTTTCAAACAAAGTCTTTGTGGGCCCTCACTCTTACACATTTTATCTTCACAATGTTCACAGAATTATTTCAAGCCTTGTTCATTTCTTCTTCACAGTTTCAGATAACGCATGCATAAAGTGATTGAAATGTCGTGTGTAGTAATGAATGTATACAATTGCCCTTTCTTTCTTGATTGGTTCGATTTTTCACTATAAAGCTTAGAAGAGATGTTAGTATGGGCTTCTTGGATTAAGGAAGAGAAAGATATGAGCTCAAAGATTTGAACTCCAGAAGAATCAAATATTCTATGTCTGCGCTCTAGGCCAAACCTCAGATTTTTCTCCACGTCCTTGTGTCAGCACAGAGAATATTCTTGACACTTTTACCTATTATGGCACGTGACATTCGGATACAATTTTCGAGCTGCTTGGATGATGTGTACTGAACCTCGGGAGATTGCTTCGGCTTCTTCTCTTTGTTGTATTCATTCCATGACAGCCTTGCAAATGACGCACACGAGAGGGAGTAAGATTCAATCATTTATTGAAACATAGCTACTAAAAAAAAGATGAAATTGACAAAGACAGGAATTAAAATGGTCGGGTTGCCTCCTAACACAACGCTTGGTTTATTGTCCTCAGCCAGACATAAAAGAGTGAGATCACGGAGATGGTCCATCCAGGAACTAAGCTCGTTCCTTGTTTTCCACAGCTGACTTAAACATTTTCACCTTGTGCCCATTGACATTCCAACATGTTCCTGTAGACTTATTTTGTACCTGAACTACTCCATAAGGGAAAACTTTTCTGATAATGAAGGGTCCAATCCATCTGGATTTAAATTGTCCCGGGAACAACCTCAGTCTAGAGTCATACACCAACACATGTTGTCCTACTTCAAATTCCTTCACTTTAATTTTGGCATCATGCCACCTTTTTGTTCGTTCCTTATAGAGGCTTGCATTGACATATGAATTCCACCTGAACTTATCCAGTTCATTAAGCATCACCATTCGTTCTTCTTGAGCCATATTCAGATCCATGTTGAGCTTTTGTACTGCCCAGTAGTCCTTCTGTTCCAACTCAACTGGCAGATGACATTATTTTCCTAACACCAAGCCTAAATGGAAAAGCTCCTATTGGAGTTTTATAGGCGGTTCTGTAAGCCCACAATGCATCGTCCAATTTGAGTGCCCAATTCTTCTTCCAGGATTCACCACTTTTTCCAAAATTCTCTTAATTTCTTGTTTGGTCACTTCTGCCTGTCTATTGGTTTGGGGGTGGTACGCTGTGGAAACCTTATGCTACACCCCATATTTTACTCATTCCAAGAGAGCCTGAAAGACCTTGTTGCAAAAGTGACTTCCTTCATCACTAATTATGGCTCTAGGAGTTCCAAATCGGTTGAAGATTTTCTTCTTGACAAATCTTAGCACACTCCTACTGTCACTATGAGACGGCTGCAGCTTCAACCCAATTGGACACATAGTCTATAGCCACCAATATATACTCATTCCCACAAGAATGAGTGAATGGTCCCATAAAGTTTAACCCCCACACATCAAACAAATCAACCTCAAGCACATTGTTGAGAGGCATCTCATCTCTGTGTGAGATATTTCCAACCCTTTGACAATTCTCACATTAGCTCACCCACAGCTTGGAATCTTTGAAGATATATGGTCAATAAAATCCAGTTTGTAGAATTTTGTATCCAGTTCTTGTTTCTCCAAAATGACCTCCGAATGGTGACTCATGACAAGCTCTCAAAATTCCTTCATTTTCCTCTTCTTGGACACACCTCCTAATGACTTGGTCTTTACATCTTTTGTACAAACTTCAACTCTCCCAAAAGTAGTATTTAGCATAATGTCTTAGTCTTTTCCTTTGCTCACTGGAGAAGTGTTATGGTATTTGCCCTGCGCAACCACAAAGTTGGCTATCTCAGAAAACCATGGCAACCCTTGAGTTTGGATTCCAAAAATTTGTTCATCTGGGAAATTTTCTTTAATCCACATTTGTAACTGGTCCTAACTCAGGGTTCCCAATTCAAGCCTAGAGAGGTGGTATGCTACCACGTTTTCACACCCTTTCCTATCCTTGATTTCCACATCAAACTCTTGTAATAGAAGGACCCATCGAATAAGTCTGGGTTTGGCCTCCTTCTTTGACATGAGATACTTGAGTGCCGCATGGTCTTGTGGACTTTCACATTTGATCCAACAGATAAGCCCTGAATTTGTCAAATACGAACATCACAGCTAACATCTCTTTCTCTGTAGTGGTATAGTTTAGTTGTGCTCCATTCAACAGCTTACTTGCGTAGTAGATAGCATGAAAAACTTTTCCTCTCTTCTGACCCAAAACAACTTAAACGGCATAATCACTCGCGTCGCACATTATTTCGAATAGCTCTCCCCAACTCGGCGTGACTATCACCGGTACCTCCACTAACTTTGTCCTTAGCATCTCAAATGCTTCCTTACATTTCTCATCAAAAACAAATGGGGCTTCTTTCTCCAGTAGGGAACACAATGGTTTGGCTATCTTCGAAAAGTCCTTGATAAACCGTCTATAAAAACCCGCATAACCCACTCCTCTCACATTGGTGGGTGCTGGCAGCTTAGCTATCGCCTCCACTTTAGCTCTGTCAACTTCTAGACTAGCCCTCGATATTTTGTGCCCCATCACAACACCTTCATTCACCATGAACTGGCATTTTTCCCAATTCAGAACAAGATTGGTGTCTACACACCTTTTTTTGCACCGATGACAAATTCTCCAAACATCCTTCGAAAGTTATTCCAAAAATTGAGAAATCGTCCATGAAGATTTCTTTGATGTTTTCTACCATGTCTTGGAAAATGGCCATCATGCAACGTTGAAATGTGGCTGGTGCATTACACAGGCCAAAGGGCATTCTCTTAAAGGCATAAGTCCCAAATGGACAAGTGAAGGTGGTTTTCTCCTGGTCTTTTGGATCAATGACAATTTGATTGTACCCTGAGTATCCATCAAGGAAGCAATAAAATAGGAATCCAGCTATCCTATCTAGAAGTTGTTCAAGGAAAGGTAGAGGGAAGTGGTCCTTTCTAGTGGCCTTGTTCAATTTCATGTAATCCATGTATACTCTCCAAGCATTGATGATCCTGATGGCCAGCAACTCATTAGCTTCGTTGGTCACCACAGTCACTCCCCCCTTCTTGGGTACACACTGCACTGGACTGACCCATTCACTGTCTGATATAGGAAATATCATCCCAAAATCAAGAAGTTTGATAATTTCTTTTTTTACCACTTCCATCATCTGTGGGTTCAGTCTTCTTTGCATGTCCCTTGTAGGAACAACCCCTTCTTCTAGAAGAATTTTGTGCATACAGATGCTGGGACTAACTCCCTTGATATCTGCAATGGTCCAACCTATTGCCTCTTTGTGCATTTTCAAAACTTCCAATAATTTTTCCTCTTGCCATGTCTCTAGCTTAGATGAGATTACCACTGGTAGAGTCTCATTTGCCCCAGAAATGCATATTTCAAATGTGGAGGCAAAGACTTCAACTCCAATTTGGGTGGCTTTACAACTGAAGGCATCAGCTTCTCATTCCTGTTTTCAACAAATTCAGGTCTCACCTCAATGGATACAACTTCAACACTTTCATTAGTATCCATAACAACATTCAACAAAGTTTTGCATGCTTCATTATTTTCAACATTTTCATCAAATTCCCCCTCAAAATTCACTTCAAAGATAGAATAATCTATTACACAATATTCAACCAAATTTTTCAATTCATGCAAAATCACTTTTTCCTCGTCAGTTAACACATTTTTACATTCTTCATGCTTTTCATGCTCACATGACTCAAGTAATTCAAGACAGAATTTACATTTATGCTCAAGTTCAAGTAACTGAGGATTACCTTCCACTGGGTTTGCAAAGAAATATTGTTCCACAGAATTGGGGTATTTCATAGCATAGTCTACACTTCCTTTTAGGCTCAGGTGGTCCTCTCTTTCTTGGAGGTCCTCTATTTCTTTTAGGCTCAGGTGCCCTCACACTTCCTTCCTGCTTTTCTTTCTTATCTTCTCCATCCGGATTCTCCTCCTTAAAGGACTCAGTGTTTTCCTCTTCTGCGGCTTCTTCCATCGGATCTTCGTCCACTATTTCCTTCCTGTTCCTACCAAATTCCTTCCCGCATGTCAAGGTTATGGCATTACACACTTCTTTTTCTTTTGGGTTAGGTTCAGTGTCACTAGGAAGAGTTCCCTGGGGTCTTTGATGAATAGCCTTGGCCATTTGGTCCAATTGTGTCTCCATGTTTTTCACAGATGCTTCAAGTGCTGTAGTCCTCTTTTCATACATTTCCGTTTTCTCCAAAATCTTATGGAGCATGTCTTCCTCATTGGTTTGTATGGGTTCCCTCTTACTTGACTCCTCTCCTTGGAAGTATTGTCTATTTTGGTTGCCTTGCCCCCAAGTGCCTTGTCCATTCTGATTTCTGTACCCACCATACTGTTGCCTATTGTTATAGTTATTCACATATGGGATTGATTCTTGGGTGAGCTCACATTGATCCGTATGATGTTCTTCCTTGCACAGTCCACATGACAGCACTTGAGTGGTCTTTGCCGATTTTAGTGTCTGAACTTGCCTTGTCAATGCCTCAATCTTGGCTTCTAAGGATGTCTCCTCATCCAGATCTAAGACTCCTCGTTGTCTCCTCAGTGTAGGCTTTCTTGCCTATGGGAATTCGTCATCGGCTATGGAGTCAAATAGCTCTCTCACCTCATGTACAGTTTTATCTTTTAAGGCCCCATTCGCACAAGCTTTAATCATTAGGGACGATTCCGGCTAGAGTCCTTTGAAAAAGGTGTTCAATTCTCTCACCTCTCCCAAATCGTTGTTCCGGCACTATCTCAGCAAGTCGTTGAACCTATCCTAGGCCTCCTAAAATGTTTCCCCATCTTGCTGTTGGAAACTCCTGATCTCAAGCCTCATGCGTTCCAACTTGGCAGGAGAGAAATATTTAGCCAGGAACTTCCTCTCCAATTCCTCAAATGTAGCAATGGAAGGTCCCCCAACAGAATTGAACCAATGCTTGGCTTTCTCCTTCAGGGACAATGGGAATAAGACTCTTCGCACTTCATCGTGGGGCACTCTTTGGAGTTTGAACGTATTGAATAGTCTCAGGAACCAATCAAGGTGTTCATTGGAATCTTTATTACTCAGCCCTTGAAATACCTGACCCTGTATAATCATCGATACGATCTGGATTGGGATTTGGTAACTTTCGACATCTATCCCCTGACGATTGTTCCTCCTCTCAAAATTCACAGCGAAATGGTCCCCAAACCTTGGAGGTTGGGGTTCGGGTCTTTCTACCTCCTGATATGCCATTTCCACTTGTCTCTTTTTCTGCCTCAATGTCTTTTGCAGTTCGAGATCAAGTTCGAATTCTGGATCTACTCAACAGAGTCGAGCCCCTACTTGCATAAACTAAATTTCTGCAAAAACTCACGAATACTTCCCACAAATGTAGATCAATAGAGCAACTTACAATCAAGAGAGATGGATGAAATACTAACGTAATAAACAAACACAAACTTCACAATTCCAATGATGTCAAACTAGTAACAAGTAACGATGAATAATGAAAAACACAGAACAAAACAGAGATCTATCATCACTCAATTCTTAACAGCTTGCATTTCCCCGGCAGCGGCACCAAAAATTGGCGGGAGCTGTCACTAGCTCACCAATTTTACCCAACAACACTATAATGCAGTAGCGATGAGTGGGATCGTATCCTCAGGGAAAGGGGTATGTCACAGAATTAATTGAATGATAGATTGGAATGCAGAGCAACAAAATGCAATGACTAAAACAATACACACAACTTGGACAATTAGAAGACGATGGTGTTGCCTTGAGGGGGAATCATCCAGTACTGATCAATCCCTGTTATCATAGACTAGTGTGGTTGTGTGTGAGGGGACTAATCTGTAGTGACGTATAATTGATTAATCGGGCGATTCTCACAAGAACACTTCACTTACTCCTCAAACTTCCCTTGGCAGGGCAAATTCTTGGCTCAGATCATAAAACCCATATCCTTATCTAGTACTACAATCCTAGTTCAATCCGCAGTTATCTCCCTTGGCAGGGCAGGTAACTGAATCAAGCATTCAAATTGTCGTTCACGAATAAACTTAAGTCGTTTCTATTAGATTGAATCCCTTTGTCAATGGGCACCACACAAATGAATTCACAATAATACTCAGATCTTAAGACTCACAAACAATTGTTCCAGATCCATTTTATGTTTTCATTCAATTTACTTTGGCACATCTAAATTGGTCTCAGTGGGCACCGCAGATCAATTGTAGATTTAGATGAAATCAAACAGACCCATTGAATAGAAACATAGAATGCACAAGAAACAACAAAACACAGATCAATACAATTCAAATGTCTCAAACTGGATAAAATCAGTACATATGAACCTTCAAGGCAACACACAAATGTTTAACCGATCATGTTGATCGGATTTGAGAATGGAATTGACAAAGCTCGATCAATTCGGGCCATTACAAAGAGAAAAATCGATGTATATGCTATATTGTATCTCCCTCCTTGTGTAACCCTAATTGATCTTTTTCTGATTTTCCCTAAATCCCGATCTCTCTGATCTTCTGATCTACCTCTCGTTCTCTCAATAATGCGATCCTTTTTCAGCCTTGTTCCTTGCCTTTTATACCTTCCCCTTGGTGATCTGTCTCCATCACATTGGATGGGGCTTAATCTGCCAATTGGATTCCTCCACGTGTCTGCAAGAGTCATTTTAGCACGTGAGTAGAGTCATCTAAGAAAATGTTTGTTTAAGCATTAAGGTTGCAAATCATCAAACATTGGTGTGCCGCCAAAATGCTATGTTTGCACCTTGATAATATTTTTGTGTGGGCTAAGTCCTGACCAAGTGAAATGTGTGCAGCATAGTCGAAGTGCATGTGTGCTAGTATGCATGAAATTATGCATGAGAGAGGAAAAATGGAGTGCATATGTGTGTAGGGTGTGGCGGGCGCACTGGTGCGCCCTCCGTGTGCTTGGTGGGCACCAAGAGGCGCCCGCCGTGTATGCGGTGAGTGTGGTGCGGGCGCACCGTGTGTGTGTGCATGGTGTGTTTGTGTGCGTTGAAGTGCTTGAGTGTTGTGCATGAGTTTGTGCTCGTGTGCTGGGACTCTCATGCAATGCTTGAGATTTGTGAGTCCAAATTGGTTAAGTGTGTGCAGGTTTCTCATTCATGTACAAACATAACACTTTGCATGGTATTTTCACAACACTTTACCAATTCTCACAATTTCCATATCACAAACATATTTGCGTACAAATCATTCATCAAGCACTATTTCTCCAGTCATTCCATACAAATGATTAAGTAAGTAGAGCAAATAAGTCGGTAAAACTCCTACTTATCAAGAATCTGATCTCTTGGTGGGAGGCCCTCGCCCCCCCCCCCCCCCCCCCCCCCCCCCCCCCCGATTTTAAAATTTATACTTTTAACTTATAGAAAATAATTTTTTTTCTATTAAGTCCTTATAAAAATTAGAATTTTGCCTTTTAAAAAATTAAAATATAGCTTTTTTTAGTAAAGATATATAATTTCGCCCCCCAACTGCTACTTCCTGGATTCGCCACTGCATGCAGCTGAAGCTTGAAGTTTATTTCTGTCGTTACTATAATACTAAAATTAGAATAATAATGGGAATCAAATTATTATATGGAGTTTTAAAATGACGAGTTAGAAAAATTGAGAAAGTGAATTGTGTGATAAAAAAAGATGGGAAAATTGCCAAAATAGTTACTGGCATTACAAAAAAAATATTTTTCTTTCACATTAAAATTTATATATTTTGATAAGTGATATTTAAAAAACGCACCAAATTATTCACTGATCCAAACTCTATTAACTTTTTTGAGAGAGAAAACATGTGTTCACATCACGGGTCACTTAAAAATGAAAAAATGATTAATTTTTCAAACAAAACCTTTTACTACAAATGATTTATTCATCATCTGCCGTCGTCTATTGGTGGACTCTAGTATGAATAAATCAGAAAGGGTTTTATTTAAAAATAAATCGATTTTTTCTTTTATTCCTATATTAAGTGGTACATGATGTGAATGTATATTTTTTCTATTAGAAAAGATAATTGATACGAATGGAGTAGGATGAAGTCCAATCCACACGAATTTTCCACAAGTTCGGATCGTTGTGCACCAAAAACGCAATTCAAGAAACAAGAACACAATTTGCGGAAAAAGAGATATGAAACGAAAAGGCAAGATTAAAATTAACCTAACCCCAACGTTAACACAAATTGAATCAGTTCAACTAATGTAAATCAAAAGTTTAAACCTATCAAGTTTGGCCGGTTCTATAAATCTAGAACTTGTAAGCTTTACCTAAAGTTCCTCACTTAAGGTTTGGCGGGTCTTATGAATTATTTAAGAATAACTCACGTTGGTGATGTCAAATTTAATTTAGCAAAGCCAAAATTCTTTCAATTCAACATAAGAAAAAAACGTTACAATGTTGTCCCTTTTATAGGGAGTAGGTTCGGCCATGCTAATCCAAAAAGGAAACAAAACCCTAGTAGTTGTAAAATACAACTTGACTTCTTAACCAACTAACTAACAAACTAACAAACTAATCCTTATTGGAAAAGGATTTTAAGACACGGTTTTGAAGAAGGCAAAACACGCCAAAGGTTTGTGGAAAAATACGTGAGATCAAGGTCCTTCCTAGGTCAACTCGTATCAATAATAGAGTTTGAATGGTAACTAATTTAGTGCATTTTTTTTAAATGTAAGTGACTAAAATGCACCATTTTTAATGTGGGTGATAAAATAATTTTTTTTGTACAATATTACTATTTTGACAATTTTCCCAAAAATGAATATAAGTAAGAAAAATAAAATAAGGTAAATAACTCCAATAGTTCCTCAACTTGGGGGTAAGTATCGTTTTGATTTTCAATCTTGAAAATTTATATTTTGTTCCCCCAACTTGAATTTTGTTGCACAAATGGTCTTCAACTCATTTTTCATCCATTTCATAAGCAACACCATCAGTCATGTGGCATAAAACGATGTCATTTTGAATGATTAATAATGTTACATGACTAATGACGTTATTTGTCAAATGAATGAAAAATGGGTTTAGTATTAATTGTGCAACAAAATTCAAGTTAAGAAACTGAAATGTAACTTTTTTAAGATTGGGGACCAAAACGATACTTATCGCCAAGTTAAAGGACTATTGTGGTTATTCACCCAATAAAATATATATATTAGAGACATAACATATTTGGTTATGCTTAGTTTAGTTATATATTTTTGTATTAAATATATGTTTATATAATTTTTCACAAGTACTTATATAATTGAGGGAGCACTTAGGTTTAATAAAAATTTATGTTTTTTTTACGACGGTTTCAAATGGAACTGGAACCATCGACTTTTATTTGGTGTTCGGAACCATCGACTTTGATTTGGTTTCAAAAATATCATAACCATAACTAAAGATAGTTCAATTATTGTTCCGAATCGTCTCATAATAGTTTTAATTCCAAGAACCGAAGCCACCTATTCCGTTCTAGTTTGGTTCGATTGAAACCGGTCAACCCTAGAAACGGCTAATAAATTGGTTCTTTTTTATTATGCCATTTTTAGCTATTTTCCATCTCTTCTCAAAATGGTGTGTTTGTTTTGCACTCATTTTCAAAACAAAAATTTTCAAAACAAAAAGTGAAGGCATTTTAGTCTTTTTAATTTTTTTATTTTTTTTAAAATAAAGAGGTTGGTGTTGACTGGCAGTGGTCAACGGCGGACCACCACCAGTCAACGACATTGACCGCCGGCCGGCCGGATTCCAGCAACTTGGACAAATTTGGCTGGAATTCAGCTGACCGGCGGTGGTCGACTGGCTGTCACGCCGTTGACCGGTGGTGCTTTGGTGTTGACCACCGCCGGTCAACTCCAAAAAATGAAAAAAAAAAATTTCTTATTTTAAACTTTTATTTAATAAAATAATTATTTTACACAAAAACTAATAAAAATAAAACTTTTCTGTCCAAACACTCAATTTTATTTAAAAAAAAATACTTTTAATAAAACTCAACTCGAGACCTCGTTTTTCTCAATTCTCAAAATAAAACACATATCCAAACGGATTCCTCTTATGTCTCCTTATTTAAAGACTCGGAGTCAATGTAGCCAATTCTAGCACTTGACATGTTATGATTTAACTTTTTAAAATTATTCAAAAATCAAAACTAAGAACAAATATAAAATAAATACATAACCTTTACATAATTTGTTTGAAACAAATTTAGCCTATATTTACGGCCAAAAAAATGATATTATTAAATCAATGAACATTATAAGAATTAAAGTGTTGATACTACATTTTAGTCAGTTTTGTATAACATTTTAAACTACAACTTGCCATTTATGTAAAACTAGTTAATAGTGAGCCACACAAAGTGTGGCAGCTCAAAGATATATTTTGGGCCTTGGTTTAGCCTGTTATGTTGTTGGGCCTGTGTATTCTTTTAATTGTGTGTACTATTTCTGTAATGGTATCTGAAAGTAGTGGCTCAGATATGTGTTAGGGCATTATAACTTTTAGTAAAACTGGCCTGGAATACTTTAGTGATTCTTTTAGGATAGTACAATGGCAATAGATCTTACCTTGTGGGAATCTAAAATTGGTTATGCGATCGAAGTATGTTAGCAGCAAATAATTGTGCGCGAATTTCAACTCGGGGTTTTGAATATTGGTTTAGTTTCATTTCTTCGTGGATTTGTCGAGAAACTCATGAACTAAAATCGGTCAGACTGTTGTCAACAGCCTCTCTTTTAGACGAAGGTTTGTTTTTGGTTTCTATTTGTTCCCCTTAAGCTTTTACCGGTTTTGTATTAGTTTCTTTTGGGGGTTTGTATCTTCAATACATTTTCCCAATTATTTAATAGATCCTTGTTAATGTTGAAGACCTCTACGGAATTCGTTTTTTTTCCTATACTTGTAGTGGAAGTGCTGATAGGCATTTATCATTTTTTTTCCAAAGGACATGATTACTATCAGAGCGACTGAATCTACAATAGCAACACATGGAGCGTCGTGCTTGAATCCGATGCCAAAAGTAAACCGGACTTAGGGTTAGGCATTTTTTTGGGGGGAAGGTTTACTGTAGTGATGTTTGTGAAATTGAACCAAATTATGACAACATCAAGGATAGCCAGAGTAACCAGAACAAGGAAAGCATAAAATGCAACATGTACACTACTAGAGTAGCAACATTGAGTTCTAAGTTCTGCTATGTTATTTTCTATTGATTCTATATATACTATTACGTACAGTAATATTGTACTTTAGAGTTATTAAGAAAGATTCTAATCATCACAAAATATACAAAGAAGGGCTTTAAAGTATATGAGAGGCTTGTTTAATAAAATTTATAAAACATATATGTGATAGTATTTATTAATATCTGTGTTCTGATTGTTATAAAAAATATATTGATTAGTTGGAGAGCTTAGGGCTCATATTTGGAAATATATATAACCGAAAATCTTTCTAAATCTTAAATATGGCAATGTATATTTCAGAAGAATTCTAAGTACGGGAACAAAGGCTGATCAGCATAAAATTAACCGGGATAATAGTTGCATTTATCTGGTAATAGGTATTTTTTATGCTTTAAAAAAAGGACATAGAAAAATACAAAGGTCATCCTTTATGTTGGTTAAGATGAAATAGACAGAGCACAGAATTCAAAGTAGCATAAGGTAAAATAAAAAAACAGGTAAAAGTTGAAAGTAATTGGTAAGAATGTAAGTGCTTATTTATCGGTCTTATCTTGCTTGGCTGCTCTGTCTAAAAGCTGTTCTAAGCCTCTTTTTGCTGTTATATTTGCAATAGTGCTTGGTTCTATTTTTTTTGGCAGATATGCTTTCATGAGGTGGAGTATGCATAATATCTGTTTCCAAAGCATAGCCTGCTTTTTACTGCTTTCCTGAGGCTGCAGTATGAATATCTTCAGCTATGGTACTCTTCAGACTCTGAATTTTTGCAATGGCTGTAGATGTTCCTGCTTCTATGCTTTGCAGTACTTTGGCAGATTTGTCTTCCGTTGGTAAATATGTTATTACATTATACCGTGTAACTTGTCCTGTCCTTGTCATAAAGTTGGTAATCCTTAAGTGAAAAAGTAGTTTAAGGCTTTCAAACTTGTCATTAAAAATAGCACAATCCACCTCTTCATGCGGCATATTAGAATATTTAGCCTGCAATTTGTATTTCTATGATATAAAGTAAACAATTAGCATATAAGTACAACGTTGATACTGACCTCCTGTTCCATATTTATTACTTGGCCAACTGTTAATTCAAGTAATAATTTAGCATTTTTTTTATCTATTGATGCCTGCAAATTTGTTGAGCTATCTGATAATTCAACTTGAAATCGAAGCCTGTCAAATGTTTGATTCAATATATTTGAATTACATATTAAACTGATTCACCTATATAATTCATTTTTCTATGCAACTTACTGTGGTTGAGGTGTTGCTGATGTAGCAGCACAATATAATATCACCCTACTCATTTGTATTGGATGTACCAAAATTCAAAGAACCTGATTAATTAGTCAGTAATTAGTTGAATGACAAAAAATAAATGAAATTGTTGCTTTGACAAAAAATTAGTTGAATGACAATAAAGGGTATTTGTTAAACTTTTTTATAGTTAATAGAGTGGACGCTAGAATATTTTCCAGACGTGGAAGTTTACTTCATAATTATATTTAATCACAAGAGAGGTAATACAATTTAACCATTTCTTCAACTCCCTTGTCTCCAAGATGAAATGAATTCTAACCAGCAATAGGTTGATTAATTTCAGTGGAGTTGAGCAAAATACTAATTGAATGTAAGTTTTTTTAATTGACTGAAAGTTGATTTCACTAGATTGTGCAAATTAATTAGTTGGTGACTGCATTAATTTCCATAGGTACGAATACCCAAATCGAAACCCGGATCGATTTGCTCCAAACCCCGGTTTGTATGTCACGGAAGCAATTCGTAGGACCTTTGAATAAAATCAATGACTGTAGAACAACCTAACAATCCGTGAGTTGGAAAATAATGAACTAACAAATTAGTCCGCTTCGCGCAAAACTAACAATTCTCAATTGATGTAAATAGGTAAACCCTTCGCAGGAATACAAATTCACACGTAAGAAATCAATAATTAAAATCTAATTAAAATTTCTCTTAAACGTTCTCTACCCTATTACAACTGAAAGAAACACCTATTTATAGGCCTAACACAAACCCTAGACGAAATAATCCATAAAAGGAAACTTTAATAAATTAAAACCCTAAAAATACGAAAATATAAATTAATTAACGTCATTTATTTCTGCACGTCACGACGTGGGGACAGCCCGATGTCGTGAAGTCGGGGAACAAAACCTAAAAAATCTATTCGTCTACGGGCGTCGCGACGTGCGACAATAGACGTCGCGACGTTGCAGACCCTCCACATCACGACGTGGATTGCTGCCCACGTCCTTAAACTCCTGATTTGCATCAATCCCTTCGTCGTGGAAAATATTTGTCCTCAAATCTGCGACATTACTTGGAAGGACACCATTAGCTGTGCATATTATTGCATGTTTGACAACACTCTCCTTGTGGCCGGCTCCAGTTCCCTCGACGGACTGCATATCTTGGGCAATCTTACACTTATCCTTGTACAGCTCCGATGGCTGAAGAGACGTTAATACCAGTTTTCGGCCATCCTTTTCGAAAGAATACACATTATCTCAGCCAAAATGTTTCACTCCGCGATCATACATCTATGGCCTTCCTAGAAGAACATGACTAACTGTCATTGGAACCATATCATATAATATTTCATCCCGATAAGCTCCAATCGACAATGAAATCAGAACTTTTTTAGAAACCTTTGTTGTATATTCTTGTTGCATCCATTGTAAGCTATAGGGAAAAGGGTGATCATCCACAGGTAGCTGCAGCTTATTCACCAACAAGGTACTAACAATATTAGTACAACTCCCACTGTCCACAAGCACATTGCAAGTCTTACAATTAAGTGTACCTCTGGTATGAAAAAGTTGTGTACGCTTGTAATCTTCAGTCTCCAACATTGTATGTGATGTTAAAACCTATCGAAGCACTAAGAGTTTGCCTTTCTCTGGCCCACAAGACACTTCCTCGGTCTCTTCAAGAGCGGGCATATCGGGGTCGAAATCCGTTTCTTCCACCACAATTCCATTTGGACGGATGACGAATGCAGTTTTCCTAGGACATTGAGCTGTGACATGTCCAACCTGACATCTATAACACTGACGATGTCTCGCAGGCATTTTGGCACTTGACTTCCAAGAAGCTTCCACTTTCTCTTGCACCTCAACCTTAGGATTGTTAACTGGCGGTGATTCTGCTATAACTGTCTTCCACGGTGAAATAGAACTAGATCTCGATGTCCTCTCTATCATTAACTGCTTCTCCACTTCAATAGCCTTATGGACCAAATCATCAAGATCAAAATAATGGTAAATGACAATAACCTTAGCAATTTCACGATTGAAACCACTAATGAATCTAGCAATAGTTGCATCTTTATCTTCATGAACCTTGGCTCGACTTATGACCATCTGTATGTCCTTATAATACTGCTCGACGTTCCGATCTCCTTGAGTCATATTTTGTAACTTCAACCACTGTTCTCTATAGTAGTGGACAGGAATAAACCTCTTGCGTATAATGGACTTAACATCCTCCCAAGTCCAAATTGGCCTCTCTCCTCTTCTCTCTCGATGAGCACGTAGGTCATCCCACCATGCGCTAGCATACCCTGAAAACTCCATAACTGCGAGACGGATTCGCATTTCCTCAGGATATTGATAGAAATAAAAAATTTGGTCAACCTTACGAACCCATTGCAGAAATTCCTCAGGATCCTTGCTGCCCATAAATGTCGGAACCCTCATCTTTCCCTCCTTTTTGGTGGTCGCAGTTTTTTGTGTCCGTTGTCGAGAACTCTCCTTATACTCAGAACCCACTTCATCTATATCATCCAGTAGTGGTTTTCGCACAGGTTTAGGAGCTGGTGAACTCAATTGATCCACCTGCCATTGCAACCGCTGATAATCAACAAACACTTTGGTGAGCTATTCTAACACAGCAGCCAATTGCACTTCCATATTCTAATTAATGCTAGCTTCACTTTGTTTGCTCATATTATCAAATCCAGGAATTCCAACAAACAAATCAACCAACAATAATAACGGTATAACAAATCTAACGCACTCTTAAATAAATCTCAGAGTGAAAGTAACACCACACAAGATATAGTCGTTGATACTCAACACAAATCAATATCTATGTTAAGCTTGCGATTATCAAAAAACTTGAATTCAATTTTTGAAAGAAAAAATTGAAAACCTGATTTTGTTCAAAGACCGTGAGCTCTGATACCAATTGATACGAAACCCAGATCGATTTGCTCCAAACCTCGGTTTGTATGTCACGAAATCAATTCGCAGGACCTTCGAATAAAATCAATGACCGTAGAACAACCCAACAATCCATGAGTTGAAAAATAATGAACCAACAAATTAGTTCGCTTCGCGCAAAACTAACAGTTCTCAATTGATGTAAATAGGCAAACCCTTCGCAGGAATACGAATTCACACGTAAGAAATCAATCGCTGAAATCTTATTAAAATATCTCTTAAACGTTCTCTACCCTATTACAACTTTAAGAAACACCTATTTATAGGCCTAACACAAACCCCAGATGAAATAATCCGTAAAAGGAAAATTTAATAAATTAAAACCCTAAAAATACAAAAATAGAAAGTAATTAATGTTATTTATTTCCGCACGTCGCAACGTAGAGGCAGCCTGACGTTGGGGAACAAAATCTAAAAAAACTATTCGTCTACGGACGTTGTGAAGTGCGACGATAGACGTCGTGACGTGCATGGACATCGCGATGTCGGAGAGTGCGACGATGGACGTGAGCTCTGATACCAATTGATACGAAACCCAGATCGATTTGCTCCAAACCTCGGTTTGTATGTCACGAAATCAATTCGCAGGACCTTCGAATAAAATCAATGACCGTAGAACAACCCAACAATCCATGAGTTGAAAAATAATGAACCAACAAATTAGTTCGCTTCGCGCAAAACTAACAGTTCTCAATTGATGTAAATAGGCAAACCCTTCGCAGGAATACGAATTCACACGTAAGAAATCAATCGCTGAAATCTTATTAAAATATCTCTTAAACGTTCTCTACCCTATTACAACTTTAAGAAACACCTATTTATAGGCCTAACACAAACCCCAGATGAAATAATCCGTAAAAGGAAAATTTAATAAATTAAAACCCTAAAAATACAAAAATAGAAAGTAATTAATGTTATTTATTTCCGCACGTCGCAACGTAGAGGCAGCCTGACGTTGGGGAACAAAATCTAAAAAAACTATTCGTCTACGGACGTTGTGAAGTGCGACGATAGACGTCGTGACGTGCATGGACATCGCGATGTCGGAGAGTGCGACGATGGACGTCGTGACGTGCATGGACGTCGCGACGTCGGAGACCCTCCATGTCGCGACGTGGATTGCTGCCCACGTCCTTAAACTCCTGATTTGCATCAAGTTAATTTCACTAGATTGTGAAAATTAATTAGTTGGTGACTGCATTAATTTCCATAGGTAGCAAATCACTTGTTGCCATAGGTTTATTTTGTTAAATTGTACAAAATCTGTAAGTGGTTTAATTGAGACTTGATTTAGAGGTGTAAAGTAATTAAACTAACTATAGGAATAATTATATTTACTTTCCAAAGGTTAAATTATATTAGAGTTAATTATATTTACCACCTCTGAACTTTTGTTGAACTACCAACCAAATTCTAAATTTTAGACAATTGCGATCACACTCCTACTTTAAAGTTGACTAACAGGATTGATGAAAAGACTAAAATGTCATCACTTATTTTGTATAAAAAAAACAAAAATAGATGAGCAAATATGAAATGACAAATGCTTGTTTGTACTTTTTAATTCTTTGTTATGAATTATCAATTTCATATTCCTTATTATAAATAAATTTATCAAATAAATCAAACTTTAATCAACATTTATATCAAAATTTTAAATTTTGGAAGGAAAATAATTTTTTTATAGAAGAAAATAATTAATTTTATTAATTACAAAAAAAAATTCTTTTTGAGTTTTTCTATTTGTATAGAAAAGAAAATTAGCATAGGCAAGGGGGTTACCGTAAATTCAAGGGATCAATTTGTAAAACGTTTAATAAGAGGGGTGACTATAATTTTCTAAAACCACAAGATTCGTTTGATACTTTCACCCAACTTTAGGGGTGGTAAATATAATTAACCAATAATATTATAGAACAATTTCCACATTTACGCATATTACGATCTCTCTATTTGATTAATCAAACATATAATAAATGGGTGTAACATTTATCAAAATCATCCTGACAAAGCCTTTATCAGGCACCAATCCTTGAATGCCATGTAAGCGTTTTTTAATGCTTCACCATAATAATAATACACCTCACTTATACCATATAATTAACTAAAATCCTTAAATTTAGGAAAAATATTAAATGCACTTAAATCCTTCCATAACTTATCCATATAATTTGTTTAAGAACATTAAATGCACATAAATCCTTCCATAACTCATCCATATCATTTGTTTAAAATAATCATGTATTTATTATATCTAATTCAAATCATTAAAAAAATTAAAAAATTAAATATCATTAAAATTAAATCCACAATTCACTAAAAAAATATAAAAATTAAATATCACTATAATTAAATCTACAATTATTAAGCCCTAACCCCAAATGTGAGTGAATCTTACGACATTGTTTCATTAAAATTAGGGATTAAAAAAATAAAATATCACTAAAATTAAATCTATAATTATTAAGCCCTAATCCAAATACGAGTGAACCCTACGATATTGTTTCACAAAAATTAGAAATTACAAGAATAAAATGTCACAAAAATTAAAATTTGTAATTATTAAACCCTAACTCAAATGTGAGTGAACCCTACGATCTAAGAATAAAATCAAAGAGTTTAATAATTAATTATATAGTGTAGGTAGGATACATTTTTATTACGGTAAGACTTTAAAAAATGCTGACATGGCACAAAATAATTGGTGCTTGACAAGGAGTTTATCAGGATGATCCTGATAAATGTTTTACTCATAATAAATATAGTTTACTATTAATTGAATGACCGATGAATTGCTTGATTAAAAATTTTTGTTGTAAAATTTTAAAATACAAGAGAGGTAAATATAAATTTTCAAAATCTCAACTCTAACATTTTTTATTTAGGGTTAATTACATTTATGAATCATGAGCTTTGGTGAAACTACCGAACACAACATATATGAAATTATTCAAAAAGATTTTTTACTTTTTTAAAAGTAATTCTTTTCCTTTCAAAATTTGAAAATTAGATAAAAAAAAAAGGATTTCGTGATTAAATTTTGACATCAGTTTGATAAAATCAATTCATAATAAAGAATATAAAATTGATAGTTTATAACAAAGAATTAAAAAGTGGAAACAAATCTTTATTGCCATTTCATATTTACTCAACTATTTTTAAATTTTATTTTTTCTTCGTAAAATAAGTTATGGGTTTTTGGTCTTTTAATCGATTTCGTTAGTCAAATTTAACAAACATCCACAGTAGGGAGCTTGATAGTGTAGTCACGCCACCAAAATTAAATCTTACTCTTCACTATTATAGCAATAGAGTAAGGTCGTCTCCCAAGGGAACGGTTGTAACTTTTATTCAAACTTATCACAAAAAGATATTAGAAACAAATAAATAAAATAGATTACTAGAGAATTTATTCAATAAGAAAGAAAATCCAGTTAAAGCATTGAATCCACACTAATTAATAAATTGATCCTTGATGCAAATATTAAACATGTAATTCAAATAAACCAGTTATAGTTATCGGGAACTCCACTGACATAACCTCATTTCTCCTTATTGGTAATTAAAATGACGCCTTATTAACTACTCTCTAATTAATAAACAATCCAAGAGGACGCCTCATTAGATTTAATTCATTAACAACATTAAGATTAGAGAAACCTGATTATGATATGTTCATATGGACCCCATATGCCCACACCATCCCCTTATGCCTACTATCGATGAATGACAGCTTTACCACTAATTAAAAATAAATGGACAATTATGAATCCACCGTTTTAATTGGCATTAGAATTTCCTATAATAAATTAAATACTGTGCAATATTCAACAATCATAAAAATTCATAAACTCTCTATTATAGAGCATAAAAAGATACTTGATTACAGATTTATTTAAATCCAATTAGATCTCACAAGATTAAGTTAATATTTCATCAATAATTTAACTGGAAAACTAATTTAGAATAAATACATAATTAAACTAAAGAAACAAGAATTAAGAGAACTAGAATTCATAATTAAAGAAAAAAGATAAAGCTTACAAATTTAATAGGAACTAATGAACGAACTAATTTGTTTAATTAAAAACTAAAGATTGAAGAGTTAAAATGAATAAATTAAAACTAAAAACTAAAGAATGCTAAAAGTAAAAAGAAACGTTGCAGAATTTATAAAAACTGAATACTAAAAACTTTATTAAAAGACAAACTACACTAAAAACAAAACTCTAAAACTCATTGGAAAGGAATTGAAAGCTAACTAATTAAACTACTACTAAAACAAATGAAAAACGAAAATCAAATCTTACTCCCATCTCCCTTATTTTGTAAGTTTAGCACTCTATTTATAGAGTTGCTAAACACTTTCCTAATACTAATCAAATTCCCCAAAAGTGAGAATTATCCCTAAATATTGAAATTATCTTTAAAAACTATAATTATCTAATTATCTCAAAAAAGATAATTATTTAAAATAAATCCATAAAACTAATGTCACTCCTAATCTCAATCTTCACACGTCTTTGACAGAATTTCTCCCAATAAATAGGAGACTTTTTCTCCAGCTTCTTTGCTTGCCTTTTGTTCTTGAACTCAACTTCTTCAATTATCCCTTAAGAACATGCCTTGAATCTTCCCAAAAATGGGTCTAAATCCATTTTCCACCATTATTGCACTTTTGCCCAACAACTTCTTCCAGATAAATCTACAATTATCAACACTTTTTCCAATTAATAATGTCAGTATAATCCAAAATAAATATAATAATAAATATCAAAATATTGATATTGTCAACTCCCCCACACTTGAATCATGCTTGCCCCCAAGTATGGTTAACTCATAAAAAACATCAAACACACAAAATGACTAAAAAGACTTTAAAACACATACGACTCAAACAGTGCCTTTAACTAAAATGAAAAACAACTTGGATTTGAATACCACCCTTTTACTAACAAAAACATCTCTATTTCAAACAATTTAAAACACCATTTCATTCCAGTTAAAACAAACAAGAATTAAGATCCTCTTAATTTTTACTCATAATATCACACATTGATGAATAGGAAACTTCACACATCACAATCAAATTATATTACCATAAGTTTGCATTGAGGTTATATCTCTACCACATAAGAAAATAATGTTATGCATAAATCAAGAAGGTCTTTATAAGGTTGAAACGGGGCTAAGATTAAGGGAAGGATAAAAGGGTATTAATTGGCTATAATTTATCAAAGAATAAGTAACCAAATCAAAATCTTTACAAACTTCAAAAACTACTCCTTGAGATTTTTTTTTATTTTTAAGCAACCACGGCTGCTTATTAATCAACTTTTCAACCAACAACAATTATTTCCATTATGCCTTATCTTTGATTTTTTTTCCTTCTTTTTCTCTTCTTTTTTTCTAAGGAGATTTCTTTAATTTTCTTTCTTCTTTTCTCTTTTTATTTTTTCAATTTCCACAACAACGATTTCATAACTTGGAACACATATACCCAAGGAGTATTAAATAAATTCAAAACTTAGCCAACATATCGTTTGACAAAATGGGCTGAAAAAGAAAGTTAAATAACAAGGTTTATGGCTGATTTTTTTTGGTTTTTAAAACAAAGAAAAAGTTTAGGCTCAAAAGAGTTCACTAGGGGTCAATTTAAAAAGGTAGGAGTTTTTATAAAGTTAAAAAGGGTTTAATCCTAGTGCATTAATCATTTTTATGCACATATCACAAGTAATTTCAAAATGTACCTCAAAGCAAATTCTTGAAAGTCTATTTAATTATCATATACTCTCAAAAAAAATTATTAACCACCAAGAAAGTAGTTCTTGCGTACTTAAGTTCAAAACTCACATTAATAGTTTAAAGACAAATTAATTCTTGCAATTTCTCATTATGGAACACATACAAGGTATTTAAATTATTCTAAAATAGAGATTACAACCAAAATTTTCCAAACATGCTCAAATATAAACAATTTTTATTCACAAAGTTTAAGGCATCTAAAAAAAATTTGTTTACTAAAAAGACTTTTATGACAAAAACTTGATCCTTTTGAAAATACAAAAAAAATTGAAATTTAGAATTAAATTGACAAAAAATAACAAAATCAAATAAACTCCCCACACTTGAATGATACACGGTCCTTCGTGTATAAACAAGAATGAAAGAAAATAAAATAAATAAAAATACTAAGAACACAATAGACATATCGCAACCAACAAAAATAATAAACTTGGAGTTGAATGAAAATTTATTGGCAAAGTTGTGACTTGGAATGTTGAGAAATTGAAATCCAACGGTAAAAAAAATGTGAAGATTGTGGGATGATTTTTATTTACCTACAAAGAAAAGAAACATACTTAGAATTTATTATAAAAAAATCTTTTTGATTTTTTTATGAATAAACTAAACAACTAAGAAAATTAGAACTTATTAAAGAATGAAAAGAAAATATGGGTTGCCTCCCATTAGCGCCTTTAGTTATTATCTTTGGCTAAATATGAAAATGATACTCAAGTAATCAACGTGGTATATTTCAAATGGGCAGGAAGAGGTTTTGACTCCAACTTGGGTTCCTGCAAAATGGGCATATGGATTGATATTACCTCATTCATTTGGATAAATAGGAATATGACAATGTTCCTATCTATCTTGTTTTGTGTCAAATGTCATTTAAGATCATCCTGTACAAAAGCATGCTGCACAAATTCTTCAACCAGTGGTTCAATAGTATCAACATTAAAAACAAATTCCTGGTCATATGGGCATTCTATGGTCTCGATGAGTGGGACATTAATCTCCACTTTTTGGAAGATGTTCAAGAGATCTTGTGTCTCTTCTTCCTTCTTCTCTTGAGCAAACTTGTCTGGAAAAGGTGATGTGAAAACAATTTGATGCTTAAAAACTAAAGGTTTGCTATTTACCTTGGATTTATGTATGTGATTTGATATTGGCATGTCGTTTGACTCCAAAATGGGTATATGGTCAACTTCTCCCTCATCAAATTCTGAAATGGGCATTTGATCAGCTTCTTTCTCGTAGACTTCTGAAATAGGCATTTGGGTTGGAACTAAAATGGGCATTGGAACATTGAATTTATGCTCAGATTCTTTTAGTTCGGTACCACTTTCAAACATTATAGCACTTACATTCTCCAATTGATTCACCTCCACTTGTGATGACAATTTGCCTTCATTAGTTACCAATTTTACTATTGTTGTGGCCATTTGAGTGAGTTGTGTGCCCATATTAACAAAATTGGCTCTTGTCTCTTGTTGAAACTTGAGATTTTCACACACAAGAGTTTTAAGCACATCTTCTAAATTTGGATCTGGTATGGACACGGGTGGTTCTAATAGTTGTTGTTGTGGTATAAAAGAAAATAACTATAGTGAATAGGTAAGTGAAATTGGTCAAAATGGGCATTTTTGTATTCAGTTGACGTATCGGTCAAGTAGAGATAATCATGCCAACCGGGATTGTATTGATTAGGAATTGGTTCATAATGCCTTTGTGGTTGCCATATGGGCATTTCATCTTGTAGATTTGGACATATATATGTTGAATACCAATTTATGCAAATGCCACAAAATTGTACCTCATGCATTTAGCGGGATATATCAACTCCAAATATTTACCCACTATTAGCCATGTTGGACATCAATGCATGCATATCCATTGTCTAATTTTTCCTCACCTTGCGAATCTTTCAATTTATGGATTGTAGATCAATAGTCTTACAAGATTAGAAAATATCATAAACCCAAGAAAGATAAAATAAAATATTAATGAAGAAAAAAATTACTGATGCCACTCCCCAGCAGCGGCGCCAAAATTTGATAGTTTCGTTACGCCACCAAAATTAAAACTTACTTTTCACTAGTATGGCAATGGAGTAAGGTCGTCTCCCAAAGGAACGGTTGTAACTTTTCTTCAAACTTGCCACAAAAAGATATTAGAAACAAATAAATAAAATAGATTACTAGAGAATTTAATCAATAATAAAGAAAATTCAGTTAAAGCATTGAATCCACACTAATTAATAACTTGATCCTTGATCCAAATATTAAACATGTAATTCAAATAGACCAGTTATAGTTATCGGGAACGCCACTGACATAACCTCATTTCTCCTTACTTGTTGGTAATTAAAAGGGCGCCTTATTAACTACTCTTTAATTAATAAACAATCTAAGAGGACGCTTCATTAGATTTAATTCATTAACAACATTAAGATTAGAGAAACCTGATTATGATATGTTCATATGAACGCCATATACCCACACCATCCCCTTATGCCTACTATCGATGAATGACAGTTTTACCACTTATTAAAACTAAATGGACAATTACATATCCACCGTTTTAATTGGCATTAGAATTTTATACAATAAATTAAATATTGTGCAATATTCAACAATCATAAAAAAAGTCATAAACTCTCTATCATAGAGCATAAAAAGGTACTTGATTACAGATTTATTTAAATCCAATTATATCTCACAAGACTAAGTTAGTGTTTTATCAATAATTTAACTGGAAAACTAATTTAGAATAAATACATAATTAAATTAAAGAAACAAGAAATAAGAAAACTAGAATCCATAATTAAAGAAAAAAGATAAAGCTTACCAATTTAATAGGAACTAATGGACGAACTAATTTGTTTAATTAAAAACTGAAGATTGAAGAGTTAAAATGAATAAATTAAAACTAAAGACTAAAGAATGCTAAAAGTAAAAAGAAAGTTGCTGAATTTATAAAAACTGAATATAAATGACTCATCAAAAGTAACATCTCTACTAATTACAAATTTAGGTGATTTGGGATCAGGACAAAATAATCTATATCCTTTTACCTCTGAAGCATAACCGAGGAAAATACATTTTCTAGCCCTAGGCTCTAACTTTCCCTCACTTACATGCATATATGCTGGACACCCAAATATTCTTAAATTGGAGTAATTAGTAGGAGTACCTGACCACATTTCTTCTGGAGTCTTGAAATCAAGAGGAGCACACGGAACACGGTTGACAATATAACAAGCCGTAGAGATGGCTTCCGCCCAAAAGTCTGAAGTCAACCCAGCATTTGAGATCATACACCGAGCTTTTTCCAAAAGAGTCCGGTTCATACGCTCGGACACATCGTTCTGTTGAGGCGTCATTCTAACGGTACGATGTCGAGCAATTCCTTCATTTTTACAGAATTCATTGAATTCTGTTCCACAAAATTTCAAGCCATTATCTGTTCGTAGCCGCTTAATATGTTTTCCTGTCTGCTTTTCAATTAAAGCCTTCCATTGTTTAAATGTTAGAAAAACATCATTTTTATTTTTCAAGAAATACACCCAAACGTTTCTTGAAAAATCATCAATAAAGCTTAACATATACCTTGCACCACCCTTAGAAGGAACACCAAAAGGCCCCCAAAGATCAGAATGGATATAATCCAAAGTACTTTTTGTTTTATGGACTGCAGGTGAATTGAAACTGACTCTTTTCTGTTTATCAAAAATACAATGTTCACAAAAGTCTATCTTACTAGTACGTTATCCACAAAGTAGGCCCCTGTTGCTTAACAATATTAAGCCCTTCTCACTCAAGTGTCCCAATCGCATATGCCACAATTTGGTGATGTCGGTATCTGATGATACGGAGACTGCTGCAGCACCTGAAACTGTAGATCCCTGCAAGATATACAAACTACCAGACTTGCAAGCTTTCATCAATACAAGAGCACCTCATGAAATTTTTAAAACTCCACCTTCAGCCGAATACCTGTACCCGAGAGAATCAAGGGTACCTAACAAGATGAGATTTTTCTTCAAATCTGGAACATGTCTGATATTTGTGAGTGTTCTAACAATTCCATCATACATCTTTATCTGGATTGTTCCCCTACCAACAACTTTACATGGAGCATTATTGCCCATCAAAACAACTCCACCATCGTATTTTTTATACGTGGAGAAATATTCCTTTTCAGGACTCATGTGGTAAGAACAACCAGAATCTAGAATCCACTCATCTTTAGACCTAACTTTATTTGTTGTTGCTACAAATAAAATTCCATCATTCTCATCTGCAACTACACTAGCTTCGGCAGTGTTGCTGTTAATCTGCTCATTTTTATATTTTTCTTTATTTTTCAATTTGTAGCAGTCAGCCTTAATGTGCCCCTTTTTCTTGCAATAATTACAAACTTTATTTTTATGTCTGGATTTAGACCTGCTTTTGGATCCATTATTATCAAAATTTCTATTTTCAGGTCTCCCCCGTATCATTAATCCCTCTGCCTTACTTTCACTAGTCTCTCATGTGATATCCCTATCAATCTGTTCTTTAGATTTTAAAGAAGATTTTACATGACTATATGAGACAGAATCTTTCCCATAAATCATGGTATCATGAAAATGTTTAACTGACTGTGGAAGAGAGCATAACAACAAAATGGCTTGATCCTTATCTTCCATCTTAACATCTACATTCTCCAAATCCAAAATAATGGAATCAAATTGATCAAGATGTGAGATAATAGATGTACCTTCAGTAATTTTTAAAATGTACATCTTTTGTTTCAAATAAAGCCGATTCTCCACAGTCTTTTTCATATACATGGACTTTAACATGTCCCACATGCCTTTGGCTGTCTTTTCACCGGCAACTTCCTGCAAAATCTCGTTAGAGATATTTAATATAATACCTGATCTAGCCTTTTATCTAGATCTCGAAAACTTTGTGTTGACAGTTCTGGTGGCTTATTCTCTACCCCTTCAAGTGCTAACTCACATCCATCCTGAATAAGAATGGCTTCCATTCTGAGTTGCCATGTACCAAAGTTGACACTCCGGTCAAACTTTTCAATAGAGGTCTTACTTACTGTCATCGTGGCTAAAAGATTTAAAATGAGATATGGATTTGATACCAATTTGTTAGGTAAAAAACGAAATCTCACGTTGTATCTAATAGCCCAAAAGAATAATAGAGACAGTAACGAGAAAAATAAATGGGACAATGGACACAAAGATTTACGTGGTTCGGTCAAGATGACCTACGTCCACGGCCGAAGGCGGTGCCAAAATTCACTAATATGTGAAAACAAAACTACAAATGTGGAACACAAAACTTCTACTCTGAAAACAAAGGAAATGAAAGAAGATTTCTAAATGAAAAAGATTGGAGAAAAAACTAGAAGGCAGAGGCTTCTGTTTGGGATGTTTTTAAACCTTCAGCAATGCCTCGTATTTATAGGCAAGCTGAAGGTGAATTACTGTAGAAAAAACATGCACTGAAGAATTCCAACTCATGCTGCCGAAATACATTTCATTTCACACAACCGCAATTGTGGAAATGATCTCTTTCACACAATCACACAGTTTGCTGCATCTTTGTCAACTAAACAACCAAAATGTGAGGGTCCCATGGCATATAATTTATTACATCCTTAGTTACGCGAACACCCTGTTGTTCACTTTAACCTTGCACCAGTGCAATTGACATTGTCGTGACCTTCTCTGCATGCACTCTAACGTGAGATACCTTAGGTTACACTGCATAGTTTGGCATGTTCTTTCATCGTACAGCTTGTGCCAAGCTGCATTGCCATCTCTAATTGTGCTCTTCCTACATATGTATTCTTCATCCTTTCAAGCATAAGCTAGCGTGACCTACCCTTAGTTGCACCATGCATATCATCGCTTCTTTTACATGGCTCAAACATACACTTTGTTGCATTGTTCTTCGTGATTCCTCTAAAAGAACACTGTGTAGCTTGCATCCAAGTGCGTTGTGTCCCCGCCTTGGTTCAACTTCTATCACTTCTCATGGCATGGCCACATTCAAGTTGCATATGGTGTGATTTCTCATGGTACGGGTTAAATTATGTTATGCCAGATGACCATTTTCACTACTTTTTGCTCTTTTTTGGGTTGTTTTGCATATTTCTCTCACTAAAGTTCTCCTTTGGTCTGTTTTATCTAAAACAATACATAAACTAACATAAAGTCCACAATTTACTTAAGTACTAGGGCAATTTACTTATAAAATAAGGCCAATAAGTTGGTGATTTACAAACTTATCAAACCCCCCGCATTTAAAACATTTCTTATCCTCAAGGAAAAAAAAAGATAAACAATCCTAATTGCATATATAAATCAACTTGAAAATAAGATTTTAGTTTACTTTTCATTCTTTCATTCAATTCATGACTTGTGTGTCAATCTCAAAGGTTTAGGTTTCCGTGATGAAGTGTTTCAAACCAATTGTTACATGCTTACACACCGTTGTGTGCTTGTGTGTGTTCATGGATACCATATATTCAACATTTTCACTACTAATCAAACAAGAGAGGAATAAGTATCAATTTGGTGCATAAAACTAGCATATTCCTTTAACCATTACCTCACAAGTCAAATGGCATCCTTACACTCTTGTATTTCCTTGAAGATCAATGGACCTTATTCCCTATACAAATAAGCAAACATTTTTGCCTCGGATTCTTGACATCTTTTTGCCTCTACCCAATCATATGAGTTCTATGTACGGATGTCATTTCCACTCTAGAGGCTATCTCATAGAGGACGAGCAATATAATTTAATAATGGAAGCACATGCCACTGGTTTTATGGCTTTTTATGCCTCCTTCCCAATCATGTAAGTTTCTTAAATAGTTCAAACATTCTTTCGAATTTGGAAGGTAGTCCCAATCTTCGATTGGGAATTAATACTACTTTGAGTATCATTGAACACATAACATAACATTTGGTTCACATCATTTCTTCAATGCACGTATGTTCAAACCACTCTTTCTAAAGGCATTTAGGTAAAAGTGAGCTTTATTGGGCTTTTAAAAACTACTTACTTCCACATCTTGTTCTCTTTCTTAATTCCAATCTCCCCTATATGTTTTCCATGTTATGTCTTTTAGAACAAGGGTGTGTGAACATAATCTACTCTATTTAGCACTTATTCATCAACCAACCATATCAATCACAATTCTATCATCGACTACACAAGCCGATCCATACAATCTCAATTTCATTCTTGTATCTAACATCACTTATTCACAAAATTAGAAACAAAAGACAAATCATGATCCAACAAGCTTAATTCCATTCACAAAACTATAAAACATGAAATTTAACTACAAAACAACATAAAAACAAAAAAACTAGAAATTAATACTAAAAATCACAAAATACTAGTAAAAGATTGTCCATAACTTCCATAAATTTAAAAATAATTTTATGCCAAACATCATTAAACTATCAAATTAATAGCATCACAACCATTACTTAATACATTTATCTAAATCTAGAAAACACAAAACAAAAAGGTATGACACCAACACATAATGGGGTACTTGTCCTTAACCACGGATAGGAAAAGAAATATCCCCTTTTTGTTGTGTGTTTTCTCAAATATGTTTTTTTGTGTCCTCTGCTGGTTGTGTGGTTACCTCAACCTCCTCTTGCGTCTCTTCGGTTTGTTGTGCTATTTCAGCTTCCACCAATTTATCCTCAGGCTGCTGGATTGCAACAGCTTCTTCTTGCTTGTCTTCAGGTTGTTGGGCTGTTTCACCAATTTGTCACTGCTTCTTGCCTCCTTGGGGGATTTGTCCATTGTCTTTGTCCACTTGGCACTCTCAACCATTGGATTATTATTTTTCTTGATTTTCACTGGTTGAGATTGCTGAACTTATCTTTCAAATTTGCTCTGACCTCCACTATTTCTGCTTCCCTTGTCTTCTCAGCTCCCAGTATCATTTTTACATTTAACTCTACACTTTGTATCACCTCGTTGACAATGGCCAATGGTTCTACCAATGGCTCTATCACCGTTAATATCCAATCTGTCGAGGCTTCTTGCCTCTTCTCTACTGATGTTAGTTCTTTCCTTGCCTCGGTTGTGCCTTGTTGCTCGTTGTTGTGCTATTCGGTATATCAACTTCAACAACTACTTTTTCTTTTTCTTTGTGCTTCACCTATTTTCTTGATGTTGAAGTTAAGTTTGCTCTATAGTCTTCTTTGGTTGAAGTGGGACCTCCATTTACTTTCCTATTTCTCCACCAATGTGCTTCCACACAAGTATCATAACTGTGGCCATGATCACTCTTATCTCCATCACCTCTGCTTTCACTCTAGTTAGTTCTGTAGCCACCAAGGTTACTTGTTGCTCCACAGCCATTAATCGTGCCTTACCGACTGAATGTGTAAATGGGCTATCAGAGCTCTTTGTTCTGCTGCTCTCTCCTTTGCTTCCAATGAGGTTATGATGGCTTGAAACTTTCGCACTATGGCATCTGTGATGGCACCCGTTGTCTTCATGAGCTTGTCTCATCTTTCTAGCTCACAACTGATAGCTAGTCATAAGGACGATATCAAACAAGGGAAAAACAACCCTAGATCACTTGATTGAGGAACCAGCTGAATCTTAATACAGATTAACTTTCTAACGTTGATTGTCATTTTCTGATGAATACAATAAATTAGGAATGCCTGGACTACGCTCAACATGCTCTCATGCTGTTTGGGATATAGGCTAGCCAGAATAAACTTTTGCTACACATTGGTTCTCAAGTTAAGGAGCTGTTGCCTGACATTAATGATCTCTCCCTATTAATTTATCTTCCATTCTTTCCCGGGCTGCATAGCCATAGTCGACATTGTGGTAATCATCAAACTTGATGTCAGACAGCCCACAGGGTTTGTTGATTATTGTTCGGGAAATGGTGACCAGCTTGCCACAGACGGTCACACTCCCCTTTTCTGTCACTATCAAATTGAAATAGAATTCTTGCACCATCTAGTCATTGACCTCTTGCATTGGTTATGTGATGAATTTTTTCCATTTACGATATTTGATTGCATCATTATACACAGCAATTTTTCTCTCTTGAATTAGGTTTTTGAGTCCTATCAAATTGATGACCTTGTCAAAGACATTTGCAAGGTAGGGTAATTGAGCTTGCTGCAATGGAGGTTAAGGTGGAGGTGAGGTGTTGTTTCTCTAGAGGACGATTGACTCGGTGATGCTTGTTTCTTTGAAAGAGCCAACTCCATTTGTCTCTTGGTCAGCGCCTTCCCTTTTTCTGGTTTGTCGGTGTTGGTATGCTTTACTGGTGCCATTTACAAGTGCCTAAGGAAAATGAAATGGGCAGTTATGAAAAGAAAATTATATCAACATAAACATGCAACAAGAAGCAGACTAACCAAAATAATGGACTCCAATTTTCAAAATTAAGAACTTCCCAAGACCATGTAGTTGAATATGATTTTACACTATTTCATTCATGCTTTGTGAATGACAAACTGACAAGATTCACACAAGATCATGCACCGTATATCATACCATCTAATCTCAAGATTAATACATCTTATATATACCACATTGTACACCAAGGTAGTCCAATTCTGAGCACACACACACACACACATTATAGAGAAGCCAACACATATTCAACTCAGTTCTTGTTCTCATGCATCATAATTTTATTTTACACATTCTAGTACACTTATAGGCTCTAGCCTAGTTTTCATTATTCAACCTCACTAATTTTAATTCATACTAAGCTCATCAATTACTTTCAATCACCATTTTCAGAAAGAATACAAACTGGAATTGTCATGTTACTCGAATTCTGCTTTCATGGCTTCATTCTCAGTTTATAAGCTTAACATGTCATTATCATGTCATTTACAAACTTAAACAATCAACAAGAGTACAAGAAGAACCATAAACATCAAATTTCATGATAGCATTGATAGTACAGAACACAAAAAATCTAAAATTTTCAATTCTTTGATTCAGCATTATAAAACGAGTTGGTGCACTATTATGGAATCTCAATCATCAGAAAATATCCTTCCAATACAAGACAAGAGATTGCTAAAATTCAAAGTAATCACTATTTAAAATACTGCAATCAGTCATGAACATGATTTTAACTTAGTCATATAGCTTAACATAATAACCTTATTTCTACTTACATTAGTACCCTCATATTAAGTCTTATATATCATCAGGGATCAATTGTTGTTATGGTGTATGATGACTAACATAGCAAATAAGTAAAACATGCTGGAATATTAATTTAAAACATGATAACACGCACTTGAAAGATGTATAATGTATAAAAATACACTCACTTAACTTTAATTGGAATAAATCAAAATATACACGATTACTATAATAATTTATTACTTTAATTTAATTGATATGCATAACCTCTATATTTGTTGTATACCTCTTAATTATTTATCTAAGATAGTTTAATGGCATAACAATATTTTGCCATCACACAAATATGTAGTTGTGATGTACATAATGACTTTATATGTTAATCAAACAAAAGAATAAGATGTATGCCTTTGACTTTACTTCTTTTCCTCGCTATCTAATGTGTTATACAATCATATTTACATAAGATAATTTTAATACATAATTGATCATTAACCTCAAAATCATACTTACATATAATTGTATTCCATTTATAATATAATTATGTTCTAATGTATTTATTAAAAGTTAAATAGTCATAAGGTAAGACATTGACATATATCTTGTTTTAAGCAACCCACTTTGTCAAATTTACAATGCTTAAGTTGATGCACTACTGAATCTCTTATCTTTTCTTAACATTTTATTGGGCACAAAATCTAAAGCATAATCACTATATAGGATTTTCACAGTTCCATGTTAACATTAAGAGTACTTTCGTAATTGAGATTATGAAGCCTTGCTTGAAGAGAATCTTCTTACAAAACTTCAGTTTTGCTAATGTAGTTTCAAATAGATATAGCTTTTTAACCAATAACCTGAGTGATATGAAATCAAAACTATGTAAACCTAGATTAAAAATTCTAGAACATCTATGTTTTATGTAATTCAAAATTCAATTTACAAAGAGCTGTAAAAATTCTCCAAAGTGGTGATAAGGATTGAAATCTCATAACAAATTTCAGCCATGTCATAGTAATTTCAAATAATTATAACTTTGTAATCAAACCACCAATTAATATGAAATTGAAAGCATATGAAACTAGATTTTTAATATTAAAACTTTTATGTTTTATCAATCCCCAAATTCATTCTACAAATAGCTTTAAAAATTGTTCAAACTTCATGGATTGAAATCCCGTAACAGATTTCAATTCTGCCATACTTATTTTAAAATGTCATAATTTTGTAACCAAGGATCCAAATAATGTGAAACCAAAACCGTATAAAACTATACTTAATATCAAGAATTTCTTCTTTTATACAATATTCATAATTATGCCTAAAAAGTAGAAAATAAAACAAACCAAAATCGCTGAAGGCATTAAGCTTTTGTCACAAAATTCTGTTTCTGGCAGTGATGGTTCAAATAATCATAACTTGGCAACCAAAAATCCAAACCGTGTAAAATCAAAACCATATTAAACTAGACTCAGAGTTCTACGATTATTGTGTGATACAAATTTCCAAATCCTTTAATCTACTGGGTCAAAAAATAGTATCAACTTCCAACTATTAAAAGAGCCAAGAAGAAGATTCCATTTATGTGCTCAAAAAATTTCCGACTTGCTGGTTCTTTCATTCCATCCCACTAGCCCAGCCATAGTTAATTAACTTTTCTCAACAATCAAAACTCAAAAGTGAAAACTAAGCCAACCAGTTACAAGACCAGGCTTGAAACCAATTAGGCAATTAGTTGAACTCCATGAACAACAAAATAATACAAGTACAGAAGTTCTTATCATAATGACTACTATGACAAGGAAAATTGTTTGTTTAATAACAAAAGAAAAGATCAAGTTGCACAATTGCAAGTTGGAAATACACTGAACATACATGTATGACAATGCATATTTGTCGGTTAAAAAGGTATTCTTCATGTACCCAAATATGATATTTTCTCCAAAGAAAAATTGTACTTTAGTCAATGTTGACAAATTCAAATATACTCATAGCTCACATGGAGAAATTAATTATATCAAAGTATGCCTTAGTATTTTTATCTTGGCATATCTTTACCATAAACCAGCAAAGTGGTCTAGGAAATTCCTTTGCTCCAAAAATGAATAAAAAAAGGATGACAAGTATTTAAGACATGAGAAGCAGAGAATTCCAGTCAACTAGTCACAGAGAGCACTTTTCAAACAAATTAAACTATCAAGTTTTCTAATCATAATAACAAAACTCATTTACATAGTCATCAAGCTACAGAAAGCACCCATCACCATAATAACCAAGAAAACAACTTTGTTGTTTTGTTTTGTTTTGTTTTTTAAAAAAAATCCATATTTCAAGAGAACAAAATTACCCACCTTTTCCCATTCTCTTCTTGCTTCACATCCCGCTGCCCTCTCTTCTTTTTTTTCCCATCTCTTGTTTTCTCCTTCATCTTCCTCTTCATTTTCTTTTCTTCCTTCTTCTCCCGCCTACTCCTCTTCCTCCTTTTTTTTCTTTTCATGTTCCTGTTATAAGGCTCACATCAATATGGATGGTGACTTGTAGCTCTAGAAGCTTGCACGTCAACCATCAGCTAGGATTTTTTTAATATATATTTTATTTTTCCATTTAATCCTTGAATTTAGATAAATTATAGTTAAGCCCTGAATTTCTAATTAATTAATGTAATTAAGCCCTTTCAATCTTATAAAGTTCGTAATTTAGTATCTAAATTTATTAATTAACTAAGGTTCTTACTTCTGGAATCTTAATTCTCAAAAAAATGCTTATTAATGATGTCGCATTTCAACTTTAAAATTATGATAACTTGCTCGAATTTAATATTAATGAAATTGTTCAAACATTAATATTTTGGGTTCTCATAGTAAAGGTCGGCATGGCCGATCGAGACAGGTACTGATTATATGCTTAATGTTTGATATGACATCCATGGTAAAGTTTTGCTCTACATGGTTGTGTATTAAAATTGTACAGTGGGACAAGTACCAAATATATGTCCAATATTTTATATGATGTCCATGGTGAAATTTTGTGGTACATGGTTTGTGCATTGGAACTCTTTCTTGGAACTGTATTTGGTTGAAAATCAATTTTTCAATAATTAAGCACTATTCCCACCCACTGAACTATTTTAAGCTCACACTTTTATAAATTATATTTTTTCAGTGATTAAAGATGGATTAGGTGGTGGATAGGATTCTGGTTTACGTACTTGAAGGAATAGATAGATGAATAGATTATTAAGGTATTTAATTACCTTGGTTGTGTTTGTAGCTATTGGAATGGGCCATTTTGGCGATCTTGAACGTATGAATTTTGGGATGAAATAGAAATATGTATATTACCTTAATATTGTTTTAATGTAAATTATGGCAGGGCGTTACACATAGTGCACATCCAAATTAGAAATATAGAACATATATGGAATGCCAATCCAAATTTCAAACCACAAGCCAAAATACTAATTAAAAGCTTACTTAGGAAAAGATTAGACATACTAATATCCTTTGATCTAATCTTATTTCAATTTGAAGAAAGATATTGCAAAGAAAAACTTAAATAAAGCCCATCAAAGACTCAAACTATTCAACGCATGTACACTTTTTAATCCAATTTCCTAAAATGGCATACCATTAGTGCACATAATACAAGAATGTTTCTTATGCAAGAGTGTGCATGAAATGAATATGATTAATGAGGCAATCATTTTAAACATTAAAAAGTACTTTAGTTCAAGATGTCAATTTCTGTTCTGATACTAAAGTTTATGCAAAACCATACTAACAAGCCTTTTCCAAGGGAATTAAAGTGAGACAGTAGTGTGAAAGAACTAAACAGTAAAAGGAATTGTTTGCATGATAGGATAAATGCAACCCTAAACTATTATGTCGATTTGTACAGTAATGATCACTACAAAAGCAACGAAATAGTTTGATACATGTTGGCCTGGTACAAAAATATAATCGTAATGACAATAGAAAAGAATATGAAGATTCGAGACTTGTCTTAACCACAATTTCCTTAAAACAGATTCGCTCCCTCTCAAATGAGTGCTAGAGCTTATACGAGCATCTGTTTCCAAGGATACAACAGATTCGTGAAGTTTGTTTGCACCTAACAGCTCCACCAGCGAACTAAAACTTGAAGGTTTGATGAACACCGAAAATATAAGTACGTAGAGAGATTTATATGAGGAAGGAAATTTTTTAACGTTCGGTTTATTGTCCAAGGAGAAGCTTATATTTATAGATGAGAAATGATACCTTTGGATTGACAAGAAACTCTTCATATTTCAAGGAAACATTTTAGATTTCAAGGAAACTCTTTATATTTCAAGAAAACTCTTCAATGTCCAAGAAAACTCTTCAGTTGTCAATAATGAATTAAATTCATAAACTCTTCAGTTTATTGAATTCATTCGGTTCATTGAATCTGTTCCATTCTGAAGAAATGTCAATCCAACAAAACGCGGGGTTGATCAGGCTCGCAAGTTTTTGTTCATTTTCCCAACCACTTGAGAAACTAATTTCTCATTCACAATATTAGCTTATATCCAACAATCCCCCACTTGAATGAAAAATTGTTTTGACTCGACATTGGTGTTCATCAATAGATTCCTGCATAAGAAAAGTAGGTGTCACCTTTTGAACTTCTCTCTTGTAAAATATGTTTGCTTTACTAGCTGTCTAGTAGACATGATGTCGTTGAACTGTCCTACTTTTTTGTATAAAGAGTCAACATAAATTACACAGAAATCAATTTCATGTGTTCAGTTCTCATGATTTTGTTCATTTTGTCCATGAATTGAGTCTGAACAATTCTACTTAGAAGTGGCCCCACTTCTCTCCCACATAGGTGATTTCTTAAGTCCATAGTAATACAAATTATTTCCTTAAGTATCATTAAAGCAATAAATTGCTAACCTTATCCATTACGTCACTGTTTCATGACATGAATGAATTGAGGTTACCCCTACAGTGACCAAACTAAGGCTTACAAGTAGGTTGTCCCATTGAACCTGGATCTCGGGATCTCCAGTCAACTAGGTTGGGTTTTCCTTCATAAGACTTATATTTTCCACAAACTTTACTCATTTTCCTTTTGTCAATTTCTCAACCGCATCTTTATCTAACCCTTTGGTTAGCGGATCCACAATATTACCTTTTGACCTTGCATAGTCAATTGAGATAACTCCAGTTGAGAGCAATTGTTTAATGGTATTATGTCTACGATGAATATGTATAGACTTACCATTATACATGGCACCCTGTGCTCTTCCTATTGCTGATTGGCTATCACAATGACTGCAAAGAGGTGGCACTGGTTTTTCCCATTTAGGAATATCCTCCAAGAAATGGCATAACCATTCCGCCTCTTCTCCACATTTATCCAAAGCAATAAACTCAGATTCCATTGTGGATCTGGCTATTATAGTTTGTTTTGAGGATTTCTAACTTATAGCAGCTCCAGCAAGTGTGAACACATAGTCACTAGTGGATTTTAAATCCTTTACATCAGATATCCAGTTTGCATCTGTGTATCCTTCTATTACAGCCAGATATAAGATATAATGTAATCCATAGTTATGAGTATAACGAAGATATCACAATACTCTAGTAATCGCAGTCCAATGTTCAATACTAGGATTACTTGTATATCCACTCAACTTGCTTATCGCATAAGCAATATCTGGTCTAGTACAACTCATTAGATACATAAGACTCATAGTTATCCTTGAGTATTCCACTTGAGAAATACCCTCTCTGTGATTCTTGGATAAATGGAGACTATTATCTAATGGTGTTCTGGCAATCCCAGAATCATTCTTGTTAAACTTATCAAGGATCTTGTCTATATAATGAGTCTGACTCAAAATTAGACTATCAGCTGTTCTAATAATTTTAATTCCCAAAATCACATCAGCAAGTCCCATATCATTCATGTCAAACTTTGAATTCAACATGCTTTTGGTAGATTTGAAAACCTTATCATTGCTACCAACTATTAGTATGTCATCCACATATAGACATAAAATGACATAGTCATCTCCTGTCTCTTTGACATATACACACTTATCACATTCATTGATTTTGAATCCATTGGTAATCATTGTATGATCAAATTTCTCATGCCACTTCTTAGGTGCTTGTTTCAAACCATACAAAGATTTTACCAATATACAGACCTTTTTGTCTGTACCTGGGGCTACAAAACCCTCGGGTTGCTCCATATAGATTTCTTAATCTAATTCCCCATTTAGAAAGTCTGTTTTGACATCCATCTAATGTACTTCTAATTTTCTTAAGGCTGAAATAGCAAGTATCAACCTTATAGAAGTTATTCTCATCACAGGAGAATATGTATCAAAGTAATCTAAGCCTTCTTTTTGTTTGTAACCTTTGATTACATTTCTAGCTTTATACTTATCAATAGATCCATCAGCCTTCATTTTCCTATTAAAAATCCAATTGGATTCTAAAGGTTTACAACCAGGTGGGAGATCCACTAACTCCCAAGTATGATTCTGCAAAATAGAATCAACTTCACTATTTGTCCATAAAGGTCCATCTGAGGAACTCACAGCCTCAGCAAAATGTTTGTGGTTCTTTTTCCAACAAGTAAGTTATAAAATCATCACCAAATGATTTTCCACTCTAGCTCTTTTGCTACGTCTCGGTTCAACTTCCTGAACCTCACGTTGATCATTGGTTCGTTTTGACGAACTAGATCCAGTAATACTTTTACAAGGAAATATATTTTTCAAAGAACGATGCATTTATTGATTCCATAATCGTGTTCTTGTGTATTTCTGAAATCTGAGAATCATACACAATAAACCGATACGCATTACTGTTGTGTGCCAATAAAAATACAATCCACCATTTTAAGACCTATTTTTATTGCCTTTGGTGGTGGTACAACCACCTTTGCCAAACATCCCCACACTCGCAAGTGTTTATTAGATGGTCTTTTACCTTTCCATAATTCATATAGAGTTTTGTACTTTTTCTTTCGGGGTATTCTATTTAAAAGATAATTGCTGGACAAAATAGCTTTACCCCACAAGTTTGCAGGTAATCGTGAACTTATCAACATTGAATTCATCATTTCTTTCAATGTTTGATTTTTGCGTTCAACAACCCTATTAGATTGAGGTGAATATGGTGCAGTGATTTCATGGACAATTCCATGATATGCACAGAAGTCACCAAAAGGTGCCTCATACTCGCCACCTCTATCATTTCGCAATCTTTTGATTTTCTACTAAGTTGATTTTCAACTTCAGTTTTATAGAGAACAAATTTCTCTAAAACTTCAGCTTTGCTTTTTAGAAAATACACATAGCAGTATTTCGTGCTATCATCAATAAAAGTAATAAAATATTTATTAACTCCTCGTGTTTGAACATATTTCAAATCACAAACATCACTATGAATTAATTCAAGTGGTTCGGTGTTTCTTTCAATTGCATTAAAAGATGACCTTGTAAGTTTTACTTCAACGCAAATTCCACATTTATACTTTGAATCAATATGGAATGTTGGTATATGGTCTAAATTAATTAATCGACGCATTGAATCATAATTAACATGACCTAGTCTACCATGCCATAAATTGGAAGACTCAAGAATGTAGACAGAAGAAATATCTTTATTGATGATAGTCATTACATTCAACTTGAACAACCCTTTGGTGGCATATCCCTTTCCTACAAACATTCCAGATTTTCTCAAAGTAACTGTATTAGATTTGAACACCATGCGAAACCCATGTTTGTTCGAAAGGAATCAAGAATAATTTTCCCCAAAATGAATATAAGTGAAAAATAAAATAAGGTAAATAATTCCAATAGTTCCTCAACTTGGGGGTAAGTATCGTTTTGATTTTCAATCTTGAAAATTTATATTTTGTTCCCTTAACTTGAATTTTGTTGCACAAATGGTCTTCAACTCATTTTTCATGTATTTCACAAGTAACACCATCAGTCATGTGGCATAAAACGATGTAATTTTGAATGATTAACAGTGTTACATGACTAACGACGTTATTTGTTAAATAAATAAAAAATGTGTTTAGAATTAATTGTGCAACAAAATTCAAGTTAAGAAACTGAAATGTAACTTTTTTAAGATTGGGAACCAAAATGATACTTATCACCAAGTTTTTTTTTTTTTTAAATTTGGCTAACCTCTATTTGAGGTGGGTCGCCACTCCCTATTTATTAAATAACTTGGTGGATGATGGATATACCCTAAAACCATCCTTACAAAAGGTGACCACTTGAATTCGGATCCATTTACATACCCAAGGCCTAATAGACCAGAATTCAAGAGGGGTTGAAAGCTTAAACTTGGAGTATTACCTCCATTTACAAAACTGTAATACTTTACTATAACAAGTTTATGATACAAAAAACTCCTTTGATCACAAGGAGTGACAAAAGGTCCCTTACATATGGGACATAAGCTTGGGACAACTAGTAAACTGATATGTGAGATCCCTGTCCCTTTACCATCATTTAGGCAGTGTATTTAGCAAGGGCAAAGCAGCAGAATCTTGTTACTGCCGGGTGCATCATAGCAAGTCCTTTCCCAGCCACAGATATAAAGACAAGTTTTGGGGCCAAGAGCATTCCCAAGCATTAAGACCAAAAAATTTTCTAAGGCAAACCAACCCTAACAACTGCAGGTGGTGGCCCAAATTTATACATATGGCAAAGCATCCCTAACTCCAATAGGCTGAGGCCAGCAACAGTACCTGAGTGATTAGAGTAGTTCCTCAGCAGTTCTTTGTGCCATGAAGTTATCTGATTGCTGAGGTCTCAGAAAGTGATGGTGCATGTGACAATGGATCTGACTAATGAAGGTGAAATGTCTTGCATATTTTCCTTAAGATATATGGAAAGGCAGCATCTTTTCCTTAAGATACTTATCACCAAGTTAAAGGACTATTGTGGTCATTCACCCAATAAAATATATATATTAGAGACATAACATATTTGGTTATGCTTAGTTTAGTTATATATTTTTGTATTAAATATATGTTTATATGTTTTTTCACAAGTACTTATACAATTGAGGGAGCACTTAGGTTTAATATAAATTTACTTTTTTTTTGTGACGGTTTCGAATTGAACTGGAACCATAGACTTTGATTTGGTGTTCGGAGCCATCGGCTTTGATTTGTTTTCAAAAATATCATAACCATAACTAAAGATAGTTCAATTATTGTTCCAAATCGTCTCATGATAGTTTTAATTCCAAGAACCGAAGCCACCTATTCCGTTCTAGTTTGGTTCGATTGAAACCGGTCAACCCTAGGGATGGCTAATAAATTGGCTCTGTTTGGTTATGCCACTTTTAGCTATTTTTCATTTCTTCTCAAAATGTTGGGTATGTTTTCCACTCATTATCAAAACAAGAATTGAGGGCATTTTAGTCTTTTTAATTTTTAAAATTTTTTTTTAAATAAAGAGGTTGGTGTTGACTGGCGGTGGTCAAATGGCTGACCGCTGCCAGTCAACGGCATTGACCTCCGGCTAGCCAAATTCTGGCAACTTAGACAAAATTTGGCTGGAATCTAGCTGACCGTGGTGGTCGGCTGGCCTAACGCCGTTGATCAGTGTCACTCTGGGAAATTGATGCACGTCTAATTGTTGTACAAGATTTTGAGGTGATTAGTGAAATTCTTAGTGGTCATGTATATGATGTTCTTAAAAAGGACTAATCCCTCCATTAGGTATGCTTCATGGTTTTTTGCACTGACGTTACTCGAAAATATACCACAATATATTCATATATTGAGCACAAAAAAACATCCCTTGATTCATTTTAGTACAAAACTTCAGTATAGATATTCAAATTTTCCATATTATGAATAATTTGTACATAAAAAAGTAGGATAAGATTAGTCCTCGGACCAAGTGATGTCAATGGAGCCAACATCATCAGGGTCAGAAATACCCAAGGCTTCCCGCACAGCTTTTGAACCATCCACAATATTATTCGGACATGGAGGCTGGTAATCATGATCATCATCGCATCCCATTGTTGAGTCGCACTGATCAACAACCATTGCCCTTACACTTCGACCATTATAACTGATGGTGATGTTGTTGAAGCACCTGCTCCCACCATTGTACCATCTCGTTGAAAGGGCTACAATTGGTATGCTATCGGAATGGTAGTTGTCATCACACTCAGACGGGCTGCCACCGTCTCCACCCTTCTCAAAGCTGTTTATAGTAAGAGTAGCTCTAGTTTGTGAAGAAATTGTAGGAGAACACTCGTAAGTTTTGTATTTCTCTCCTGCCTTGCAGCAGTCAGAGTCATTTTCTTGATTGCATTGACCTGGAGGTGGAATTTTACCTATTTTTGTCCCACTTGGCTTACAAGTTTAAAGTCTGCCTGGCTGCAGCCTCAAAAAAATTGTATATGATTACTAGCCTCCAGAAAGTCGATGCGACTTCCGGATATGAGGTGCTTTGTTTTCTTGATGCATATAAGGGATACAATCAGATCTTCATGGATGAAGTAGATGCCAAGAAAACCATTTTCATAACTGAAAAAGGCATTTACTGTTATGTGAAAATGCCTTCCGGGTTAAAAAATGCGGCAGCAACTTATCAACGAATGATGAATAAAGTGTTCGATACTCTGATCGGCCGCAACATAGAGGTGTATATTGATGATCTACTGATTAAGAGTAGGAAAATGGCAGATATGCTAGCTGACATCAAGGGAACTTTCGAAACCTTAAGATCTACAGGCCTTATGTTGAATCCCAAGAAGTGCAATTTTGGAGTTGGATAGGGAAAATTCTTGGGATATATGGTTTCAAAGCGTGGCATCGAGGCAAATTCTGAGAAGGTGGAGGCAATTCTGAAAATAACCTCACCTCGAAATGTCCATGAAGTTCAAACTTTAACTGAGCGTTTGGATTCGTTGAATAGGTTCCTTTCTAAATTAGCTGAGCGTTGCTTGCCATTCTTTGCTACTTTGAAAAAAGCAAAAGATTTTTCATTGACAGAAGAATGTCAAAAAACATTCGAAGAGTTCAAGCAGTACTTATGCGAATTGTTCTCTTTAGCTATTTCAGTTCACGGTGAAACTCTTTCTCTGTACTTAGTTGCAACTGAAAAAGCGGTAAGTGCAGTTTTGGTGAATGAACATAATCATATTCAGAGGCTGGTGTATTATGTCAGCAAGGCATTACAAAGAGATGAACAACGATATTTGAGACTTGAGAAATTAGTGATGGCTTTGATTATCGCAACTCGGAGGCTGTGGCCCTACTTTCACACTCATTCTATCCGGGTTCTTACTGATAAATCTTTGAAGCAAGTGTTGCACAAATCGGATCATTCCGGCCGTTTAATGAAATGGGCAATTGAATTAGGGGAATACGATATTACATTTGTGCCAAGGTCGGCAATAAAAGAACAAGTCCTCGCGGATTTCATAGTTGAAACACCACAAGATTGGGATGTTCGGACTCCATGTCATGCAAACAAACCCATAGAGATTGTGGCAAGTAAGACTACCAACGTTTGGGTATTATTTATGGATGGAGCTTCTAGCGAAAAAAGATCTGAGACAGGTCTGATTTTGAAAAATCCTGAAGGTCAGAAGTTCACTTATGCTCTTCGCTTTGATTTCAAAGCTACCAATAATGAAGCAGAATATGAAGCTCTCATAACAGGAATGAAGTTAGCGCAAAAGATGGGAGCTCGGGAGTTACAGGCTTATAGTGATTCACAACTCATTGTAAACCAGATAACTGGGGGATATGAAGCTCGAGACCTAATAATGAAAAGATATCGAGAAAATACGGAAGAAATAGCTAAGGGATTTGATCTCTTCACAATCGATAGAATTCCGCGATCTCAAAATAACGAACTGATGCTCTCAGCAAGTTAGCATTGTCAGCCTACGCACACCTTACTAAGCGTGTATTAGTAGAAGTATTGGGTGCTCGGATTATTGATGAAATGTCAGTTCACTTCATCGAAGAGGAAAAAGAAAGTTGGATGACCCCAATAATGAAGTACCTCAGCTCAAGAGAAACCCCAAGCAACAAAGTGGCAGCTCAGAAATTGAGAATCCAAGCGGTTAGATACGAAATAAAGGACGGAGTTCTGTACAAGAAAGGATATTTAACGTCGTTGCTGAGGTGTGTGGGTCTGAATCATGCATAATATGTACTATGAGAAATTCATAAAGGGTCGTCCGACAGTCATGAAGGAGCTCGGACGATAGCTAAAATAGCTATTAGAGCAAGATATTATTGGCCCACTGTTTACCGCGATGCTCATGACTTGGTACAAAAATGTGTTAAGTGTCAGCAACACGCAAGAATTCATCACTCACCTCAAGTTGAAATGGTGGCTATGCAAAGTCCTTGGCCATTTATGTAATAGGGGATAAACGTTGCAGGTCCCTTTCCAGAAGCTCTAGGACGAGTCAAGTATTTGGTAGTGGCGGTTGACTACTTCACAATGTGGATTGAAGCGAAACCATTAGCAATAATAACTGGGAAGAATATACTAAAATTCTTGTAGAAAAATGTTGTTTGTCGCTATGGAATACCAAAGATTGTGGTATTTGATAATGGAACACAGTTCGCAAGTAATCCATTTAAGAGTTGGTGTGAAGAACTCAAGATTCATCAGCACTTCGCCTCTGTAGCTCATCCTCAAGCTAATGGTCAAACCGAGGTGGTGAACAGAATTATCATCCAAGGAATAAAAACTCGGTTAGAAAACGCCAAGGGAAAGTGGGTAGTACACCTTCCAAATGTACTGTGGGCATATCGGACCACCTCGAGAACAGCTACACAAGAAACTCCATTTAGCTTGGTGTACGGATCAGAAACAGTTATCCCCAGTTGAAATAGGCCTCTTGAGTACCAGAGTACTTAATCATGAATAAGACACGAATAATGAAGTTCTACTCCTCAACCTAGATCTGATAGAAGAGAAGAGATAGACCGCGTCTATTTGAGAAGGAAAGTACAAGTCAGATATGACGCGATACTACAATAAACGGGTCAAAAGCACTTATTTCCGACCTAGAAACCTAGTGATGAGAAAAAATGAAATAAGCAAGACAGAGGGAACTCAGAAGTTGGATCCAAATTAGGAAGGACGATATCAAGTTGTCGAGGCCAGACGAGCTGGAAATTAAAAGCTGTCAACTCTAGATGGGAAGATGATTCCGCGAATGTGGAACGTTGATCACTTGAGGAAGTTTTATATATAGTCACTTTAAATACTATGGTAGCAATAAAGACATGCACAGCTCGGTTTAGACCGATTAGATAATAAATAAGATCTGTAGTTCAGATTTTTATATTGTCTCATTATTTCCTAAGATATCAACAATGTTACTTATTGACGCTCTTTTTTATCTCATCGAATTTGGTTTATTCTTACTTTTTGCAGAATTGCCAAATACTCTAATTCCAGAAAGAAAGAAAATAAAAAGCACGCTAATCGAATCTCAAAATATTTTTGAGAATTATAGAACGGAGATGAACACATTCATCTCTGAATCACAATCCCAAATGTTCTAGGGAAAGATAAATTGAAAAAATGAACAGTAGCTCATTTACAAGATTAACTATCTAAAAGAGTGTCGCAACCTCGGAAAAAAAAACAAAAAAAAAACCGAGCTAAAAGAACTTAAGTTCTAAAAGCTCACATAACTTTAAGATCAACTACAGGAAAGTAGTATGGTCGAAGTTAAGGACCTGAGTTCGGAAGGATCAGTAACTAATAGACTTATTCCGAATCACCAACGAATATAAACAATATCGAGCCAAACCAGTTTAAAGAAGCCAAATTCTAAAAAATGGTGCAATTGTCGATTACAAAAGTTGGAAAATTAACAAAAATGTTGTCCGAATTACGGAATGATCAGAATTTGGTGACTTATTAAATCTTCCGAACTATAGAATGATCAGTATTGAGTAACTTATTAAATCTTCTGATCTACGGGATTAAAAATTGAGTGACTAATATGTACTGATTAAAAGTTCCGAACTACAGAATGATTCAAACAAGACAGGAACAAAAGAAGTAATTTATTACTTAAAAATATTCAGTTCATAAATGAAACATCAAGAGGATTAAGTTGAGAAAATATCTTCATTCCGAGCTAAGATACATTGAAGATTAAAATCCTATTTTATTACAGGATTATCCTTTTCATAAGGATCTTCAACTCGGATGGGTGATTCGTCATATTCTTCGCCTTCTCTATGTGGAGAAAATTCAAAGATCGGAGATGCTGGAACAAAGCTAGCGATTGGCAGAGAAATCTTTCCATTCTTCAGTTCGTCCAATTTGGCATCCATGTCAATATGAGCTTCTTCATCATAGCCTTCCTCATCCTCCAAGTGTAGATCGGGATGTAGAGAGTTCAAGTGCGACAAGGCAAGATGATATCCGTAGTTCTTCGCAGGAGTGAGAATCTCCCCAAGAAATTTACTGAATTCATCCGAGCTGAACATCTCCTGGACTAGATGAGAAGCTCTTTCCCCCTTGAAGAACTTCTTCTTGGTCTTCTCTGCCAACACTTGCTCTTTAAGTGTAACGTTTTCTGCTTTCAGCTTCGCCACTTCATCCTCAAATGCCTTCGAAGCTTCTTGAGCTTTTTCGATCCCGGTCTTTATATTCTGTTATTTGTAACCGATCTCCTGGTTGAAGCTCTCCAAATCACTCCTCTTTCTCTCTGAAGCCTTTAGCTCGGATCGGAGTAGTTTCACATCGGCTTCGTATCCTCAAACTGAGATAACATTTCTCCTACTAGAGCTAAAGTCTGTCAATTATAGTGAAATATTAGAAATTGTTTTTAAAGAATATAACAATATACAAATGAGAAAGAGGTACCTGAGAAATTCCAAATACAGTATGCCTCCGCAGCCATCTCTTTTCAAAGCTGTGTAACGCATCTTTGTCCCGATGTGGGACAACTTCTTTGACAAACTCCACAGCCGTGTCAACCGATAGCCTATCATTACCAGTCAAACCCCAATTCGGGAGTAACTGGTATTCAGGGACTTCAATGTTACCTTCTCCGAAGGTATATCTTGGAAACACCAGCTTGCCTAACCGTGAAGGGCCTAGTAGCTCGGAGATGATTTTCATTTTTTTGTTTATTTGAGCTAGGGTGCTCTCAGCTCGTTTTTACGGTTGGGCCCATTCGAGGTCGCAATCATCCCTTCAGAACCACAAATAGGAGCCTCGGTTCTCCCAAACGGTTCGTCAATTTTTCCCTTCTCTTGTCGTGGCTGCTTGGATGACGGTAGCTTGGCACCCATTTGCGTCAGTAGAAATATGGATGGGGGGACAGAACAGCCGCTCTCCAAGGCCAAAACGGCTTCGGGAGCCTTAGTTTTGGTCACCTTGGTCTTCTTGGGTTTGAACACACCGAGCATGTTTTTAAGTTGCATAACTGCAGGTAAGATAAGATCAGAGATGAGTTTTAAATAAAAAGATGGAACATGGGATGTAAACATCATTAAGAAAAGCTGTGCCCTTATGACCGTGCTCGTCTACTTCGTCTTCGTGGTCACACCCCAGTTCGGCAGGACTCATTTTTAAGGATACTAGCACCCGCTCTGGGATGTTAGTAAGGCGAAGTTTTCCTTGAGTTTTTACTAAGTCTTCTAATTTCGCTAAAGATTCTTTAATAGAAGTAATGCGTTTAGAAGACGGATCTGAAACAGACTTATCAGGCCGCCAAAAGACTTCTTCACCTACTGCCCGAACTCCAACAAAGAGAAACCTATCTTTCCAGTCGTGAATGGAGCTCGGATTACCTTCAAACAAATCTAACCTACCTCTACGTCGGGCGAAATAGAACCACCCAATGTCTTGACCGGAGTTTTTCAAACTATATAAGTATTTAAAGAGGGGCACTGTACATGAAATTCCTAAGTGTGTACAAAGCATCTCGAGCCCTACTAGGGTTCGGATAGCGTTTGGAGTAAATTGGGTTATGAAAATGACAAAGGAGGCTAGAATAGATTTTAAGAAAGTGGAAAGAGGAAGTCGCAAATCCGGCTACGAATTGATTAACAAGTACACTTACGAATCCTTCTGGAGGCCTGCTCGCAACTTCGCCAGGTAGTGGAGTTCGGGCCCCCAGATCGGAAGGAATATAGTATTTCTTTGTCACATTTGCTACTTCGTCATATTACAATATAGAGTCCAAAGAATATAGCTTGGATACGGAATCGGTATCTACATTGGATGTGTTCTCTAATTTGGTATTTTCATTTGGATCTCGGGATAGATCAAATTTTGTATTAATTCCGAGGTCAGGTTCTCTAAGACAAGAAGTTGCATTTTGTTCTTCGAATTGGATTTCTATGGAATTCAGATTTTCTGCTGAATTAATGCGTGAGTTCGGAGGAGTCGGACTACCTAACTCCCTGATCTAGATGCGGAATTAAAAGCGGAAGACGAATTGGAGTGTTCGGAAGAAGACATACTTACTTGTTCAAAAAGAAGAGATGAATTTAGGAATAATCCTGAGTTCAGGAGTGTTGGAAATTCGAGGTGAGGAAGTGCTCAGCAGAGTTTGCAAACGACACACAATGTGAATGAAGAATCTTCAAACACTACTATTTATACTGGATTCATGGGCTCATGGGCCAAATGATCTTAACCGGTACTCTTGAATCGAGATTCACGAAATGAATAGCTGGCAACGACTAATCGGTATTCGAGCAAGTTTCGGAGTATGGCATATAATTTGCTGCTCCAAAAGATTGCGCAAATCAATACCGAACTGGGGGCTAAATATATTATAGTGAAATATTCCATAAAACGTAGCTTTGTTTACACATCTTCGACGAATTACGGAGGTCGAATAAGACTTAAAGTTACATCGTTTTGGGTGCTCGGATGATTGCACCTGTGGCATACTTGATTATGTATTTCCAGACGTCGGAAGGAATATACAACATAGGAATGAGGCAGTTTTGCCACCAAATCATCCGATGGCACAAGCACACGCATCGTGTTTTCGGAGATCTACGGAGTTCGTCATTTTCGCCCAATGGAGAGATACACCAGAGATATTGAATAATGTACTTGGTGCTTGTATGGCAAACAACGCGTACGGAGATCGGACGATGTATAATGTGTGCAGAGGATGGAGACGACATTGATCAGATCGGATTAGATCCAAGTAATCTCAACCGATCTACAGGGCTATTGATAAAGGTTTAATTGTATTAGGACTCTCCTTGTGCAAATCCTATCTGAACTTGAGTTCTTTGGGATAAGTCTACTGATGACGTGAGGAGTTCCAATCCTACTGGAACTCTACCAGGTACGACTCTATAAAAGAACCTCCTTATCACTTAGTAAGGGGTTACCTTCTCTACAACTTTTATTACCTATTAAGCTTATAGTTCAGGGTCCCAAACTGACTTGAGCATCGGAGCATACTCTCCAGTACAGCTCGAGGGTATTTCTAACATCTGTGTTGTAGGTCTTCTAGGTTTCAGGTGTCAATACAAGGAGCACGTGACCTCAGGGAGACCCCACAACACTTGGTGATATTCAACATCATCACTAATCCTATCCTAATACTGTGTACAATTAATTGTATTATAGAGAATATGGATATCGATCTATATTAATCAAAGTTACATACGATTTCCTATAAACCGAATGAACTTATGTACTAAAATGGCTCAAGGGATGATGGGAAAGCCAGACCAAGGAGTCATACAGATGATCCATTGCATGGAATTTGAGGTCCATAAACTCATTCAAGGACCAAGTGAATGAGGGCGGCACTACACTCATTGATTGAAGATGTTTTTGATCGTGAAGTAGCTCGTGAAGCTCGTGAAGAGGATGTGGCATTTGTGTCATGTTCGAAAGTGTCCCAAATGTAGTATGAGGGCGTGGTGGATCAAAATAAAGCAATGGAGGCAAGAATGGTTGAAAAAGATGGAGAATGAGCATAAAAAGCTCCACGTCGCGACGTCTTTTTTTTTACCGTTATTTCGTTTTGGGTTTTGTAACCTATTTTAAAAGGCAAAACTCATGTCATTGAATTCAGATTATTGAATATTAAAACATCATATTTTGGAGAGTGCAAAACTTTCTTTTGTTCTTTGCGAAGAACTACAACTCCAATCAATCAGGGTATTGATAGATTGGGAAAATTGGATAACGAGAGATCTAAGGGCATGTCTTCTTAGGGTATTCGTTACATGAAATTGATAGGTACGTTTTTAATTCATTCATTGAATTTGGGGCTGCCTCCTTTACATTTTATTTAATCTAATCCCCAAATTGATCTTGGGTTACGTTCTTAGACCCTTAGGATTCTAGGATCGTATCAGATTGATATCAGAGCCAATTTGAGGTTTAATTCCATTAAAGCCTTTCATCTTTGATTGTTTGATTTTCCTTTGTGTTTGCTTTATATTGTTGTGTTGTGTTCTTCTCATCGTTGTTTGCAGATTGTGGCCAAGAGAAAAAAAACGCAGAAAAAAAAGGCTGCGTAATTATAAAATAAAAAAAACTGCAGGAAAAAAAGTGCAGAAATCGTTTAAAAAAAAGAGGAAGGGCAGCTTGAGTTTTGTTTGAGAGTTCCTATTCTTGAAGACAAATTTCAAGGTAACATCTTCTTATTGTTTCCTTGATGAATTCATTGCAATTTTGGAATTTCAAATTTGTGCAGAAAAATTGTCTCAATTCAATCATTACTTGTTGCACTAATTCAATGAAGGCCATTAGATAGTTTATATTGTTTTGAGAAAGTATTTGTGCTTAAAGTTTTCAATCAATGTGATGGAAAACTTGTGGGAAGCATACTTTATTCTTGCTGAAGTTTTGTTGTTGGTTTCAATATAAAGTCTTGCTGCCATAACATTGTGAATCATTGTTTCAAGCTTTTTCTTCAATTCTTGTGAGTCATTATTGTTTATTAGTGGTAACATTATTGTTCTTGTTGCCTAAAAATTCATTCCATTGATCTAAAGCCTTGAAGTCATTCTTGTTCCTTAGAGTCTTCCATTTTTTCTTAAACCATTCCTAATCAAATTGGAGTCTTGGTTGGTGTGTGAGTAGTTGTTCAACTCAAAGAACTCATAAAGAAAGTTAAGAGAGCTTCCATGTATTGAGTGATACACTAGTGTGAGTGTAAACACATAGAGAGTGGAAAGGACAATTAATTCTTCTCAAAGTCATTATGAGTGGGGAAGGTACAAGTAGTCTTTCATTTAACATTGAAACTGTTTTCAAAGCCATTCAAGCATAATTTGATAAAAGTAATCTTAGGCTTAACTTTTTAGAGTCTAGTGAACCACCAACTAGGGATAGAGTTGCTAGGAATCCTTTGTTTGATAGGGAAAATCATGAGGAAGTGTCGGAGGAAGAAGAAGAAAGGACATGGGGTAGAGGTAAGAATGATAGGAGAAAGGATAGTCAATCGGGGTCAACTAAGATAAAAATTCTTGAGTTTCAAGGGAAGAATGATCTCGAGGTTTACCTAGAATGGAAAAGGAGGGGAGATCACGTTTTTGACTGTCATAATTATTCTGAAGAGAAGAATGTAAAGTTAGCGGTTGTAGAGTTTACCCATTATGCCTCAATTTGGTGGGATCAATTAGTGCATAATAGAATGAGGTATGGGGAGAGACCAGTTAGAACTTAGGAGGAGGTTAAAAGGATAATGAGAAAGAGGTTCGTCCTTAATCATTACCAACAGGGTCCTCATTATCCAGTCCTTGAAAGAATTGCCCTTGAGTGATCATAGACACTATCTATGTAGGTATATGAGAGCTCTCCACATCAATGTCTTGTTGGTCAAAGGCATTCTCGAAGTTGATGGCATAGTGATCTCCAAATCTTGCAGGTCTTCCTTCCTGATTAGCCATCCTCCTTTCTCTTTGTTGATTTCTCAAGGTTCTCGCCAACTCAAGGTCAAGATGATACTCCGGTTCTCTTGCAGACCTAAGAGATCTGGGCATACACAACCAGTGATCCTGTAGAAATCACTCACAAACCAAGAGTAACATCTCGTAGTAGAGAAATGCAACAAATAGAGTAACAAGAATGGAAAATATAGACGAAAGAAAACAGAACAAAAACAGAATGAAACAAAAAAAAATAAAGAAATTGTGCCTTCCCCAACAACGGCACCAAAAATTGATGCGTTAAGTCGTATGCTCACCAATTTATCCCTAACACTACTATAGAAGAGGTGAGAGGGTATCGATCCACAGGGAAGGGTGTGATTTCAAGAATTCGAGTTATTGTTCCATCAGTTGTCACAAAAATGAGATTATAGGAACATGAAGTAAAAATAGCAAGGACAGCAAGTAAAATGTGAAAACAGGTAGATAGTAGATGTCCTAGGAATCTTTCACCGGAAAAATGCTCTTCAGACAACTCACGCAACACAATTGACAAGCATGCAAAACCGGAGGAGATCTAAGTTGCCTAGAAGCCTAGCCTGCAACCGGTATGTCGACTGCACTACACTCTATGCTCCCTAACATCATTCTTTCCCATGGTGAGGCCTAAGAACAATGTATTCGCAACGCAACGTCTCAATTCTCTGTTTCTAACTACTATAGCGATTAACTCCTAAAGACTTCCCATGGCAAGGCCTGAATTTAGGTTCTTTAGTCTTCATTAGCAATAGAGAAATTCTTTACACTTTGATCTAAAGATTTCGTGATCTAAAATCAGCATGGCGACCGCATCTCAGAAAATGAACAAGCAAAGCAAGTGCAAATACTCAATTCACACTCCAGTTCTCATTCCATAGCAATTCACAGCAAATTTTGGTGAATTAAGCTTCAATTCAGCATGTCGACCGCAACTAAAGTTCAATTCAACAACACCGGTGCAAATTCATGAAATTTAACAGAATTCATCTAGTAAATCAGAGCATGATTTCATTTCTTCATAAATTATGTCAATTGCACTACATTTCGTTGTCTAAACAGAGCATTTATCCATCGGAACCCTAGGACATCACGAGTTTAGCCGGAAGAATTCATTCTCATGTCGTGATCATCAAATAGCAACATTAAACAACTTATTCTCATTAAATTGGAAAATTTTACCGATTAAACATGGGAGAATGGTTCAAGCTTCCTTAATTGAGAAGTGAATTCCAGCGATCGGTCCAAGAGTTTGATCGGAATCGAAATCAGAGCTAAAATTCTAGAGAGAGAAAATTTTAGAGAGAGAAAGTTAGAGAGAGAAAATTCCCGCTTAGGTCCCCAAGTCCAAAATCAAAAGTTCCGTAAAAATGGCAAAATCCCTCTATTTATAGAGACCTAAAGCTTAATCTACACGCAACCGTAAACTAAGTACTTAATTACAGAAATGCCACTGAGAAAGAAATTCATCCGAATTATGCATGTGTACTAAACTCCACGCCAGCACCCTCTTCCAGGATTTGACACCTTTGAGCCAGTTTTCATCACGTCTCATCTTTGCACATCGCGCGCCTCTGAGCCACACCCAAGCACGTTTCCAGAAAATCTGCACAAGAAAAGGCAACCATCAGCACTTAGAAAATTTTTCGATGCAAATGAATCATACCCGGGCGGCCGCACCTCACATAATTTTTGCACGGCGTGGCTGCCCCCTATGAAAATATTCCTACGGTGGGCAGCCGCACCATGTAATTTTTATGGTGTGTGCAAATGTGTTGTGCGCTGTGTGTGCATGTCTTGTGCATGAGATGCCTTGCAAAGTTATGCATGAAGAGTGCTTGTGAGGTGTGTGCTTCCTTGTGCTCGTATGTGTTGGAGTTGTGTGCATGCTAGGCAACAAGTGTGTAGTGTGCATGTGCACAAGTGCTGCAAGTGTGTGCAAGCATGTGCACAAGTGGATGCAAGTGTGTGCATGAGTGTGCTCGAAGTGTGAGCTATGTCATGCATGAAGTGTGCATTGTGGTGTATGAGAGTACTTGAAGAGCGTGCTAATGCAAGGAGAGTGCTTGTGTGTACTTGTGTTGCTTGGTGGCATATAGTGGCAAGAGTGTAGTGCATGAGTGCATGAGTGTACTGGTGGTGTGCATGGTTGAGTGCATGTGTGCATGCCCTGCGTGCTGTGTTGTGCACAAGTGATGTGTGGTGAGTGTGCATGCATGTGCGGTGGTGAGTAGTAAGTAAGTGCATGGTGTGTGCATGCTCGTGCACAAGTATGTGCATGCTCGTGCACAAGTATGGTGCAGATGAGTTGTGTGCAAGGTGTGTGCACAGAGTGCCACAGGGATGTGCACACTGTGCGGCGTTGTGTGCGGTGAATGCATGCATGCTGTGGGGCAAGTGTGTGCACATGCTCGTGTGGTGTGGGCAGCATGCAAGCAATGTGTGCACATGTGTACAGCAACTGTGTGGGGCATTGTGGGCAACATGTAAGCGACGTGTGCACATGTGTGCAGCAATTGTGTGCAATACTTGTGCATACTCATGCACCAACTTTGGCCCCTTTTCACCACTTAACACTACCAACCAACCATCACACAGACTTGCAACACAACATACAAATTTCAACACAAGATGCACTAAAACAACACAAAAGCCAAGTAAAAGTAGCCTTATCAAGTCAGTATGAAACTGACTTATCATCCACATATTAGTAAATTTTGGCACAACCTCCGACCGTGGACATAGGTCACATTGACCGAACCACGTAAATCTTTGTGTCCATTGTTACATTTATTTTCCTGTTACTGTCTCTATTATTATTTTGTGCTATTAGATACAACGTGAGATTCGATATTTCTCCAACAGGATGGTTAAGTGATTCGAGACACAGTTGGCTTCTCACTGTTAGTTTATTTGGATGAAAAATATATGCTTTACCAAGAAAATCCAATTTCGTGGGTATGGTGTATTATTGAAACTTGATTGATATGTTTTGTCTGACTATATATTCTTGTTTCACAAGCAAACTTAAATGTTTTATAGTTGGTTATAATCTGCCGTTAACTAAAAAATATTTGCTCAATGTCCTGATCAATATTTGATTTTTAGATAGAACAAGAGCATAGATTGATTCAGCATAAGCCTCAATGTTTGTCACTCATTTCACTGCAATATTATTGAATTTTTTACAGCCCAATCAATTGTTCTGAGCTGTAGGAAAAAGTTAAACAGCTTTCAATGAAAAAGTGGTTCGATCGTTACACTTGAAGAATTTGATTAATGGCGGATATTCTCAATTGTGTTGTGGAAAAAGCTGCCCGATACGTTGTGGATCCAATTCTTTGTCTGCTTAAATATCCATTTTATTTCAGCACCAATGTTCAGAATCTGCACAGTAGTATTGATGAACTCAAGTTTAAGAGGAATATGGTGCAACATATGATCAATGCAGCTGGAGGTGATGAAATTACTGATCCTGATGTTTTGAATTGGCTAAAAAAGGTGATGAAGCAAATGAAACAGTGGAGGATACTTTGGAGGCAATAGGTAATGTCAAGTGTGTAAATATCAAGTCTCGATATTTCCTCAACAAGAAAGTAACATAAAGATATATAAGGAGATTATGGGACTTGGTGAGAAAGGCGACTTTCAAAGAGTGGTATATCCTTCACCTCAGGTGCAAGTACCATGTGTAGCAAGCCAAGATTTTAGGGGCTTTGATTCAAGAATGTTCACTAGGAAACAAGTACTGGAAGCATTGAAAGATAGTTCAACTAGTGTGATTGGGATATGTGGTATGGCTGGTGTTGGCAAGACAGTAATGGTAAAGGAAATTGCTGATTATGTAAAGAAGGAGAAAACTTTTGGCAAGGTTGCAATGGCTGTGGTGTCTCAAAATCCAGAGCATGAGAAAGAAGAATAAAAAAACCAACTTATTAAGAAGATTCAAGACCAACTTGCTGATGAGTTGAAATTTTCCATCTTAGAAAAGAATAGCTTACATGTTAGAGCACAAATTGTTAGTAAAACATTTCAAAAAGAAAGATACCAGAGGACTCTTATCATACTTGATGACCTTTGGCATGATCTCGATTTACAAACAATTGGAATTCCCACAATAGGTCTTCGCAAAGGGCTAAAAGTGTTGCTAACATCACAGTTTCAAGAAATTTGCAATAACACAGGAGCTCAAAAGATTTTTGAGGTTGAAATTTTGGCAGAGGAAAAAGCATGGAATCTTTTCAAAGAGACTGCAAGAATTGCTGATGATGCTACTGATATGGAAGGTGTAGCAAAAGAGTTTGAAGTTGTTCTTTGTTTCAAGAAGATTTCAACATTGCTATAGAACATCTTGTGATGTATGCCAAGGGTTTGAAGTTGTTCGAGAAAATAGACACTATGAAAGAAACAAGAGATAGAACGGAGTCAGTCATTCATAATTTGAAAGATTGCTATTTGTTGTTAAATGGAAATAGTGAGAATTCTGCGAAGATGCATGATGTTGTAAGGGATGTTTGCTTGATAATTTCCTCCAACAAGCAACTAGGATACATGGTTAACCATTTTGGGATTATGGAAGGTCCACAGAATGGTGAGAGCAAGCCTTACACAGCAGCCTCACTGACACTTGGTCAATTGGATAAGCTATCCTTTCATTTAGATTGTTCTGCTCTTGAGCTGTTATGCCTATCTGTTGAAAACATAGGTGAGTTGTTGGACATACCAATAGATTTTTTTCAAGGGGTAAATTCACTAAAAGTTTTACAATTTGATAAACTGAACATCCAAAGTTCATTGCCACTCCATTCTTTGATGAGCATTTGCAGTTTGTGCTTAGATTACTGCGAATTAGACCAAAATGTATCCAACATTAGTAGCCTTGCAAACCTTCAAATTCTTAGTTTCTTCAAATGTGATTTACATGATTTCCCAAACGGAATTGAAAAACTGAGCAATCTGAAGTCGCTAAATCTAAGGTTTAAAACCTACCCTGATCCTCTTCTAAAAGGAATTTTGCCTGGGTTGAAAAATTTGGAGGAATTTTACCTAGATGATTATTGCCAAAGAAGAAATGCAGATGATGCAGTAATTAGTGCACATCCATTTGATGAAGAACATGTTCTAGAGCTGAACTCCTTATTTCATCTTAACATAGTCATAATCTTAGGTATGGAATGTACCATTTTTCAGGAGCAAGTTTTGAAATGGCTACACCTTGCAGACACAACAAGATTTTACATCTGAAGGTGGTCCTTGGAACAAGAAATCCAAGTTCCAAGGGGATTCAGGAGGACCTTAGAAGTGAGAGACATTGATGAAGAAATACTAGGTGTCCTAATATGAGTAGGATTTTGAAAAAGACCGAAAGTCTTACGCTAGAATGGGCAAAAGGTTTGAAGAATCTTGTACCTGAATTGGAGAAAGATGGATTTGTCAGCCTAAGGGATCTTCGATTGCAGAGTGGTGATTACAGTTACCTCATTGATGCCACAACTTTGGTTTCAGAGAATATCTTTCATAATTTAGAATTTTTGGAGTTAAAACTTATAGAGAATTTGATTGAAATATGTAATGGGAAATTGCCAGTTGGGTCTTTCCGTAGACTACAGAGATTGAAGCTAAACAGACTACCTAAGATGATGCATTTGTGGAGGCATTCCATTCAACTTCCATCACTCTGCAACCTCAGACAACCACATGTTTCCTATTGTCCTGAGATAAGGTCATTGTTTCCAGAGTCGGTTTTGAAATGCCTTGTGATGATCAAAGTAATAGCCATATTTAGATGTGGAAATTTGGAGGAAATTGTTGCCATGGAAGAAACTCCACCTGTTACTGAAAATCTTGATCTCCCAAAATTAGAAAGTTTGTCAGTTTGGAAAACAAAATATTCAGACACTATTAGTTCTGCAGCCAATGAAGGGCCTCTCCAAGCAATTCTAAATCGGGTACTTCTCTCATGCCTTTTCCCTTTTTTTGGCATTGCATTCTCTATGCATTTCGGACATAGAATTGATGAAATATTAATCTATGTTTGATAGGTATAGAAAGTTTTCAAATCTTTTAAGTGATACGAAACCCGGATCGATTCGCTCCAAACCCCGGCTTGTATGTCACGGAAACAATTCGCAGGACCTTCAAATAAAAATCGATGAACAAGAACAACCCAACAACTCGTGAGTTGGAAAATAAAGAACCAACAATTTAGTCCGCTTCGCACAAACTAACTGTTCTCAATTAATGTAAACAAGCAAACCCTTCGCAGGAATACCAATTCACACGTAAGAAATCAATCGCTGAAATTTTATTAAAAATCACCTCAAAATTCTTCTCTCTCACATTACAACTGAATAAAAGACTTATTTATAAGCCTAGAACAAACCCTAGACGATTTATTCATAAAAGGAAACTCAAAAATAACTTAAATCCTAAATTACCAAAAAACAGAAATTAATTAACGCCAAATATTCCCGCACGTCGCGACGTGAGGATAGCCCGTGATAAGTAGGTTTTATACCTACTTGTATAAACTAATTCACTTAGCTTTTGGCTTGAATTGCATACATTTATGTGGTGAAATGTGCTATTTTGTGCATTTATGTGGTTCGCAACTTGATGTGCTAAAATGGTGAAAAAAACCACAAATGTTGTTAAAATGAGGCAAATGTGTGTTTGATGCTAAATGATAAGAGGAGAGTTAAAAAAGAGCTAGAAGGGTGAGCGAGAGTTTTGAAGAAAACCCTAAAATGTGCTTAAATTCTTGGACTTTGACTTGTGTTAGTGCAAATGTGTGGTGTTTTAGGTGTTTTTATGCATATATGTGTTGTGTTAATTGGTAATGTTGAAATGGTGAAAAGATAGTAAAAAATGGTGGAAAATGGAGTTAAAAGTGTTAAGGAAAAGTGGAGGAACCGAAAATGCACAATTGGCAGTTTAGGGTTTTGGGCAGTTTTGTGTGCAACTTCATTTGAGTGTATCTCTTTCAATACTAATCCAAATGGTGAGTCCTTTCGTGTTCTGGAAAGCTCTTTGTATGCACTACAATTATTATGTTTCAACTATTAGCAAAATCTGTGTGCAAGATTACGAAATAAGAGTTTCTTTGCGAAATGCCAAATTAGGGTTTTATGAGTATTGCTGCCACAGTTTGGTTAATTGTTAATAACTTGAGTTCCAGGCATTCAATGGTGTTGATTCTTGAACTGCTGAAGAGATGAGAGGTAGTTCTACAACTTTCGTGTTTTAAGTTCACTTGAATTCTCAATGCAACCTATTCAAATATTGACTTGAAGTTTCAGCACACACATGCATAAGCACTTGGGCATTGTTGCACACATACATGGCCATTGCTGCACAATGCACACACTCTCATCGCACACACGCGCACAGCGAAGTACACTTCGCCGCATGACACCGCACACACACATGCGACGAAGTGCACTTCGTCGCATGATCCCTTGCACGCACGCATGCGACGAAGTGCACTTCGTCGCATGCTCACTTGCACACACTTGCACCACTTCACACATCTCACTGTTTTGGACATAACTCACTCGTTTGAACTCCGATTTTAGTGATTTAAGAGGCTATGGAAAGCTGAGAAACAGGGCTACAATGTTGGTGTTTTAAGTTCCTTCAAATGCTCATAGCATTATGTTTGAATTTCAGTTTAAATATTGGTGGAATTTTTGAGTATTTGAGCATTCTAAGTAAGTTTTTTATGTTGGTGATTGAACTCCATTTTTGCATTCTCATTTTTTTGCACAAAATCTTGTCCGCATCACTTCACATACAATGATCCATCTTTATATGATTGAACACAATACATTTGCATTTGTAGTTTGTTGATACAAATGACATGCATTGATTTACAACACTTTCTCTTCACTTCAGGTTTGTTTTCATTCCTCATTTGCAACATTCGGCTAGACTTCGTGACCAAATGGCGAGGCTTCGGCGAGACTTCGTGGACTTCGGCGAGACTTCATGGATTCTGGCGAGGCTTCGTCAAGCTAGTGTGGAGATGGCTGGAAAAATGGCTAAGTGTTGCTGAAAAGGTGCAAAGGCGGAGAAGGCGTGCTCCTGGATGGCACGAAGGCGTGACGCGTAAGCAGGTGTAGAAGCCGGGTAACAGAAGGCGTGTTTTGCTACACTTATGAATGCGTGAAGTGTGCGGAGTTTTGAAAGAAGCTGGGCAGAACCTGGAGGCGTGATTCTTGCTGAACTGAAGGCGCACAGAAGCTGTTGAAGGCGCAGAATGCTTGGCTCAAAGGCGTGGAGGCAGTAGTGGAAATCTTTCACTTTAAGCTTGTGTCATTTATATTACTTAGGCATTTTTAGTAGTGGTAATCATGTAATATTTTAGTCATTATACGTTTATGTACCATTTACGTTTCTTTTGTAACCTCTATATATAGAGGTATAGTCAACATTTTAAAGGGGGGATTATTCACTACACGCATTTTTTCCAGATTGTAACCGACTTTTGATTTTAAAAAGAGCGAGAATTCTCATTTTCTCTCTCTAGATCTACTTTCTCTCACTAAACATTTCTTCTCCAATCTCAATTCCGATTGTGAATTTTGAACTGGATTCTTGTTTCTTATTCTCAATTGACAAAGGAATCGACAATTCTCTCGATTTAATCGGTAAATTCATCCAATTAAGTGAGAATGAGCTTATCAATGTTGGAATTTGTTGATTTTGAAATGAGAAAGATGTTTTCTGGCTAAATTTACGATATCTCAGGATTCTTAATGGATGAATACGTGTTTTAGTAGATTGTATGTTATGCAATTGATCTAATTGTTGAGTATTGAAATCACATTTAAATTGAGCATAAACATATGTTGAATTTCATAATTCCTAACTATTTTTGAATGGATCAAGCTTCAATTGTGGTCAACATGCTAAATTGAGGAGTGATTCATCAAAGTTAGCGAAGTTGCATGAATTGAGAACTAAATTGTGATTGTTTAAGTCTTTGCACTCATTTTCTGTAATCAAATCAATTCTGAGACTCAGGCCTCGCCATAGGAAGTGTTAATGAATTGAACATTAAGAAAAGTGTTAAAGAAGCTTTCTGTGTTAACATCGATGATATGTAAACCCTACGATGGACCTCGCCATGGGAGTTCTTAGGACTTTGCATGTTAGAGTGGTTAGCTTGGGAAGTTGAGACTTTGCGGAGGTTATACCACCATTCTCAGACCTCGGCATGGGAGAGGATGGTGATTTAGGGGTACAAGCAGTGGTGTGGTCGCCATGCTGGCCGCAGTTTGGACTTCTAGGCAATTTAGGTCTCCTAAGCATTTAATCGTTTACTGATTGCATAGCATAGATTTACCAAGCCTGTGTTCATCCAATACAAGAATCCTGAGATATTTGTTTCATCCTTGCTTGTTGCTATATTTTGCATCTTTGTTTTCGTTCTTTTGTGTTGAATTTTCCTTTTTCTAGTACTTAAATTCCGAGACTAAGACTTTAAGAACAATTTTGTTCAATTTTCTTGACCTAAGCCTTCCCTGTGGATTTCGATCCCTACTTACGCTTCTACATTAGTGTTTAGGGTAAAATTGAGCTGATACGACTTTAAGCTATCAATTTTTGGCGCCGTTGCCGGGGAAGGCAATTGGTTCTGGAATTTGTTGACTGTGTTGTTCTGTTCTTAGATTGTGTGTGTTATTGTTTTGATTTAGTTACTTTGTTTCCTTACTGTGTGTGATTCTGTTGCTTTTACCATCTTATATTGGTTTGGTTTATAGATTGATCCGGTTGTTCTCTTGATATCATTTGCTATTCCTGTTTGTGTATGCCCAGGTCTGTAAGATCTAGAGGAAAACCTGAATTTGAATTGGACCTTGAATTGGAAAGAACTTTAAGGAATCAAGCAAAGCAAAGAGCTATGGCTGCACAAGGAGTACAAGCACCCAGGTTCGGGGACCATTATGCAGTAAGTTTTGACAATCGATTTGGTCACCAGGACATCGATGTGGAAAGTTACCACATTCCTCCACAAATAGTCTCGATGATTACCCAGGGCCAATTCTTCCAAGGTCTTGACAATGAGGATCCTAATGATCATCTTGATTGGTTTCTTGGGTTATGTAGCACTTTTAAATTGCCAAGAGTTGACAGGGGTGAGGTTCACAGAATTTTGTTCCCATTATCTCTGCGTGGAAAGGCTAAACATTGGTTCAAGAGTATTGGGGGAGCAAATGCTGGAATGTCATTTGATAATCTACAGAAAAGGTTCTTGTCTAAGTACTTCCCTCCAGCTAAGCTTGAAAAGATAAGGTTGGAAATTATGAACTTCCAACAACAAGACAGTGAGTCATTTCGGGAAGCTTGGGAGAGATTTAATGATTTGATTAGGCAATGCCTCAATCATGACTTGGGCGAAATTAGGGAGCTAAATACTTTCTTCAAATGCCTAACTCCTGAATCATCTTTAATGGTTAAAGCTTGTGCTAATGGAGCACTTAAAGACAAATCTGTGACTGAGGTGCGTGAACTTTTTAACCAGATAGCTGAGAATGAATACCTTTTTCCAGAGACTAGAAAGCCACATGTCAGGAGACAGAGAGGAGTTCTTGATGTGGATGAGGAGACTTCACTTAATGCTAAGTTTGAAGCATTGGCCAAGCAGGTGCAGACTTTAAAGGCTACTCAAACAAAAGCCCCAGTACTTTCATGTGGACTATGCAAGGGAGAACACCACACGGATGAATGTGCAATCACTAGTGAATCCATTCAGTAAGTGAACAATTACAGTAACAAACCCCAATATGGTGGGAACTATTCTGGGGGCAATTATAATGGAGGCAACCGACAATATGGTGGAAACCAAGGCAACTGGAATCAACAGCAGAACCAAGGAGGAAATTATTATCAAGGTAATGACTCAAGGAGAGCAATGAATCAACCACCTCCTGGTTTTGATAATCAGGCTAGCACATCAGAACAAAAGAAGCCAAATGTGGAGGATATGTTTCAAAAGCTGATGGAAAAGATGGATAAGAACGAACAGAGATTTGGAGGTTTGGAGTCCACTGTGAAGCACCACGAAGCCACTTTGAAGAATATCGAGATGCAACTTGGTCAGCTTGCTAATGCTGTACACCAGAGGCCAAAAGGAGCTCTTCCTAGTGACACAGTACCAAATCCCAATGGGAGAGAAGCATGCAATGCTATTACTTTGAGGAGTGGAAAATTGTTGCCTGGAAGCAAACATGTAGAAGAGAAGAGTGATGATGTAGAAGAGGACCAAAAAGATGAAGTTGAAATAGAGGTGGAACTTGAGAAGAATGTTGAGCAAGAAGAAAATAAGTCTGAGAAAAAGGAAATACCAGCAAGGGTGGGAAATGAAATCACCAAAAATTCCAATCCTTACAACTTCCCAGATTATGCTCCACAAGCTCCATTTCCAGAGAGGAAGAAACCTCCACCTAAAAAAGGACCTCAATTCAATCGTTTCTTGGATATGATCAAGCAAGTGAATGTCAATGTTCCTTTCTTGGATTTGGTTACAGCCATGCCTAAATATGCTAAGTATTTAAAAGATCTCATTTCAAACAAGGAACAAATCTTGAGATGTGAAGTTCCAATGATGCTATCAGAGTGCAGTCAAGCATGGATGGTTCACAAATTACCTCCAAAGCTTAAGGATCCAGGTAGCTGTACCATACCTTGTAAGATTGGAACCAGATATTTTGCAAAGGCTCTCTGTGACCTTGGAGCTGGAATCAACTTGATGCCATTGTCCATTGCAATAAATGTGGGTTTGAGTGGAAGGATTCGACCAGTTGCAGTGACACTACAGTTGGCAGATAGATCCTTGGTGACTCCTACAGGCTTGGTGGAGGATGTGTTGGTAAGAATTGATAAATTTACCTTGCCTGTTGATTTCATTATACTTGATATGGAAGAGGATCCTGAGGTTCCTCTCATTTTTGGTAGACCTTTTCTAGCCACTGGTGATGCTTTGATTGGCGTGAAAAACAAGACAGTCACGTTTAGGATTAACAATGAGGAAGTGATTTTTGATGTAAACTATGCTATGAAGCAACCTCTAAATATGGAATTTTGTTTTGCTATCAAAGCTATAACTTGTACTTCTTTGAGTAATGTGAACAACATGCATGATTTTTCTATTGTTGATGAGTTAAGCGTTTATGAGGATAATTTGGATGAACTTGATTTAGATGATGAGGATAAGAGAATTGTTTCTGAAATTGAAGATATCATTGAATGTTGTTATTTGGAAGAGTCAATTTGTGAATTGCAAAATGATGTGGTGGAAGTTAAAATGCATGAAACTGTAGGGGAACATGATAATGAACCTACTGTTTTGACTAACGAAAATTTCACTCCCACTGAGGTGAGGACTAGTGAGAATTTGTGCAGGAATGAAAAGCTTTTACCTTCCATTGTGTTGGCACCAAAGCTTGAATTGAAACCACTTCCACCTTATCTCAAATATGCTTTCTTGGGAGAAAATGAGACATTGCCAGTTGTTATATCTTCAAAGCTTGAAGGTTGGCAAGAGGAGAATCTTTTGGAAGTTTTGAGGAAACATAAGTTGGCTATTGGATGGACAATTGCTGATATAAAAGGCATAAGTCCAGGTTTATGTATGCACAAGATTTTGCTTGAGGAAAATGCTGTGCCAGTACGGGATAGACAGAGAAGATTAAATCCCCAGATGATGGAAGTTGTGAAGAAAGAGGTTATCAAATTGCTTGACTTTGGGATGATTTTTCCAATTTCAGACAGCGAGTGGGTTAGCCCAGTCCAGTGCGTCCCTAAGAAGGGAGGGGTAACGGTTATAAAAAATGAGGCTAATGAACTCCGGGCAACAAGAGTGGTGAATGCTTGGCGAGTTTGCATGGATTACAGGAAGCTAAATAAAGCAACTAGAAAGGACCATTTCCCTCTTCCATTCTTGGAACAATTGTTGGATAGAATTGCTGGCTATCTTTTCTATTGTTTTCTGGATGGATATTCTGGGTACAATCAGATTGCAATTGACCCCAAGGACCAGGATAAGACAACTTTCACTTGTCCTTTTGGCATATTTGCTTATAAAAGAATGCCATTTGGTCTTTGCAACGCCCCAGCCACCTTTCAACAAGAGTGGCAATATTCCATGACATGGTGGAATCAATAATTGAAATATTCATGGATGATTTTTCTGTTTTTGGTATGACATTTGATGGTTTTTTGGAAAACTTGGCAAAAGTTTTGAAGAGGTGTGAAGAAACGAACCTGGTATTGAACTGGGAAAAATGTCAATTCATGGTTCAAGAAGGAATTGTGTTAGGCCATAAAATTTCTCATGCTGGGATGGAGGTGGATCGAGCTAAGGTAGATGTCATTGCAAAACTTCCTCCACCGACCAATGTTAAGGGTATCAGAAGCTTTCTTGGACATGCTGGGTTTTATAGAAGGTTTATTAAGGATTTTTCAAAGATAGCCAGACCCTTGTGCAGTCTCTTAGAAAAAAGATGTTAAGTTTGAGTTTGGAACGGAATGTGTTGAGGCATTTGAAACTTTGAAAACGAAATTGATGGAAGCCCCCGTGATAGTCACTCCCCATTGGGGTGAACCCTTTGAAATTATGTGTGATGCCAGTGATTATGTCTTAGGAGCTGTCTTAGGCCAGAGAAGGGACAAAGTGTTTCACACTATCTATTATGCTAGCAGGCTAATGAATGAGGCCCAAATGAATTATACAACTACTGAAAATGAAATACTAGCAGTAGTCTTCGCATTTGATAAATTCCGTGCTTACCTTTTGGGGTCAAAGGTTATTGTTCATACTGACCATGCCGCATTGAAGTATCTGCTTGCAAAGAAGGAAGCAAAACCACGTTTGATTAGATGGGTTTTGTTGCTCCAGGAATTCGATGTGGAGATTAAAGATAGGAAAGGTTCAGAAAATGTTGTGGCAGATCACTTGTCAAGATTGGAATCTCAAGAGCAAGATTCACCTGACATTTTGGTTAAGGAACACTTCCCTGATGAGCAGGTGTTCAAAGTGGGTGAACAGGCACTGCCTTGGTACGCTGAGATTGCCAATTTTGTGGTTGCTGGCCAGATTCCATCTTATTATTCTAGTGATCAGAAGAAAAGATTGAGAAGTGATGCTAAATACTACTTCTGGGAAGACAATTCTTTGTATAAAATCTGCAGTGATAAAGTGATAAGAAAGTGTGTCAAGGAAGAAGAAAAGGAGGACATTTTAAAAGCATGCCATGAGGGGCCATGTGGTGGTCATTTTGGATCAACTAGGACAAGCTTCAAAATTTTGCACTGTGGGTTCTATTGGCCACATATCTTCATGGATGCTAGAATCTGGGTTGGAAAATGTGATCGATGTCAACGAACTGGCAACATCTCTTCCAGAAATGAGATGCCTTTGAACAACATCTTTGAAGTAGAAATTTTTGATGTTTGGGGAATTGATTCATGGGGCCTTTCCCTAAATCAAGAGGTATGGAGTACATTCTGGTGGCAGTGGATTATGTTTCTAAATGGGTGGAAGCTGTGGCTTTATCTCATAACGATGCCAAGAGTGTAATTGTTTTCTTGATGAAATACATCTTTAACAGGTTTGGAGCACCCAGGGCTATAATAAGTGATGGAGGGACTCATTTCTGTAACAAGCTCTTTGAATCTTTGTTGGCTAGATATGGTGTTACTCACAAGGTTTCAACAGCTTACCATCCACAAACTTCTGGGCAAGCTGAAATTTTCAATCGGGAGATCAAAAGGGTTCTTGAAAAAGTGGTAAATCCAGGCAGGAAGGATTGGTCTTTGAAGCTAGATGACGCATTGTGGGCATACAGAACAGCTTACAAAACCCCAATTGGAGCTTCTCCTTTTCGATTGGTTTTTGGTAAAGAATGTCACTTGCCAGTAGAACTTGAACATAAGGCGTATTGGGCAATTCAAACCCTGAACATGAATCTGTCTGAGGCTCAATCAAAAAGGATGTTGGAGTTGAATGAACTGGATGAATTCAGGTTCAATGCTTACATGAGCGCCAAGTTGTACAAGGAAAGGACTAAAAGAATCCATGATGCAAAGCTTCAATCCAAGATCTTTGTTCCAGGACAATTGGTATTGCTTTATAACTCTAAACTTCGATTGTTTCCTGGCAAATTGAAATCAAGGTGGAGTGGTCCTTTTAGAGTGGTTGATGTAAAACCTTATGGGACAATTGAAATCAAGAATGACAAGAATGGCAATGTGTGGAAAGTGAATGGCCATCGTCTCAAGCCATACTTAACTTCTCAGGACAAGGATAGCACTAATGTGGCACGAGATCCACATGAGCTATACTTAGATGATCCCATCATCTCAAATTGAGCTATGATGCACGGTCGGGCTGTGACCTTAAACCAAGCGCTCCTGGAAGGCAACCCTGATTTTCTTCCTTTGTTTTATTTGTTGTGATTTCTTTTGTTTGTTAATCCTAGTTTGAGTAGTATTGAGTAGCAAATTATGGCACAATCTCATAACATTCACTTGGCTATAATTTTTTGTAGAGTTTCAAAAGGATGTTGGGCATTATTGATAGAAGCAGGGAGAAAAATTTCACTTTTCCATCCATGAGGGTACACTGAGTCTACATTGTTTACAACTAAGGTACCTCTGATGGTAAGAATTGTTGTTCATTCATGCATGATTGGTTTGGAGGTTTTCCATTATTGAGAAGAAAGGACATCCAGCTATGACCTGTCATTCACATGAGTTTGTTGGATAGTGAGTATGTTATCAATATATATTGCACATCTTCTTTTTGCATACTCAGTACTCTTTTCTTCATATTGCTTTCCTTGCTAGTAATTTTTCATTTTCAAAGCATGGATTTCTATTCTTCCCACCAGAACCCTTTTGAATATGCTATCTTTAGTGAAGATCCTGGAACCACATCTTCTCCTTCTTCGTCTTCTTCAGCAGATGAGGAGATGGTAACTGATCTTGAGCCAGCTAGTTGTCCACATTTTGTTAATGTTTCTGCTGAAACTTTTACCATGGCTTTACTAATAGATCAGTTATGATTGAGCGACCATTTCAGGATCCTTCGAGCAGAGTTGAGGATGTGATTTTCAGACAATTGTGGTCTCATTTTGCTAGAGCCTCAGTTGTGGTGAATATGGACATAGTTAGGGAATTTTATGCTAATTCCCGAGCTAGTGGTGTTCATTCAGTGTTCGTGAGAGGGAAGTATTTGAGGGTCACCAGCCATAGTATTAATAGGCTTTATCTTCTTGAAGATTTTTCTCGAAATACATATGGTAGGTTGTTGAGAGCTGAGAACACCGATTATTTGTTGGCTTCAGTAACCTTACCTGGTGCTACATGGGTGAGGAATGCTCAACGAGAGGCTTTATACGTGCCTACTAGTGAACTCACGGCCGAGGCCAAAATATGGTTAATGTTTATCAACTCCAGGATTCTTCCTACTAACCGTACCAATATAGCATCTAGGGAACGAGTTCTATTGATTTATGCCATTTTACAAGATTTCTCTATTGATGTTGGGCAGTTGATCTTAGAGTTTATCAGGCGGTCACAGAAAAGTGAGTTCGCACTGATGTATTTTCCAGCTCTGATAACGGCTATGGCTCGGGAGAAAGGAGTTAATATCACTTCAGCTGACAATCCTCAAAATCCTTTTGGACTGTTGGGACCTCCTCAGTGGTTTGCTCTTCAAGAGGAGGAAAGAATTGCGAGACTTTCTCGTGGCTTGTAAAAAGAGGACAACCAGGTTCCTTTGTCTTGGTTGTTATTTTTTTTATTACGGGGACTGTGTGTAATTCAAGTGTAGGGGAAAGCTTTGCCAAGATGTCTTGATTTTTCTTTAGTAACATTCTGAATATGTATGGTTACCATGATGATGGTTAAGGATATTGTTTGCCATAATGGAATTGTGTGTATGATAGGTAGTGTTAGTATTTCATCATTTTGTTTAGTATGTTATATTTGCGTTTGTGTTAAATTCTTGAGTGTAGTAGTGAAGAAATTTGTGTGCTAGTTTTTGGTGTAGATATTGTGTATACATTGTCTTCGGTTTCCATTTCACACACTTGCATTGATGATAAGGATAGCTGCATTTCTGAACATTTCTGAACATGAATTGAATTTTCTGAAAAGCTGAAAAATAATTGGACTGGGATTGGATTGCTATTGAGCCGTGAATAGGATCATGACATGAAATGGAAAGAAGAAGGCTGACATTTTGGTACAACATTTTTATTTGGATGGGTTCAATTGTAAAATGAATTAGCTCTAGACTTGGGTTTGTGATCTCATGATTTTGTTTGCATATTGCATTATTTGGTTTGGACGTTTTTGCTTGCATTGTGAGGTGACCGAAATAAGTGTGTTGGGCAGAGGAAGAAATCAGAAATCACATGCTTGAGTTGAAATCACATGTCTTGCAATTTGTTGGGTCCCACCTTTGAATGACCAAATTGTTTCTTGTGTTTGGTGGGCATATTAACTAATCAAAGTTGACCGAATGAATGCACTTACATGAATTGGCTACCTTTGTGTCTTTATAAGTGTAAGAGGTGTTGCTAGTTTTTGCAAGGCATTATAAGCAATACAAGATGTGGGTGGTAAGGCCATAGTGCTTACATTGATAATCTCAAATCTACTTACTTCCAAAATTACATTCTTTGTTGCTCTCCCATAAGGTACGTTCCACATCTCTTAAACTTGTGAGATTTGTTGTTGTAGTATGAAAATCGTTTAAAGGTGATGATTGTGGAGAGCATGGAAATGTTGATGTTGTTATGATGAACATGCAAAATATTATGTTGATTAGCCAAGGGAACAAATGCATGATAAGTGTGGGGGATTCAAAGGTTGATTTTCAATTGTTCCAGCTTTGCCATGCTTTCGTGTTTTCATCATATTGTGAGTTTGGAATGTTGAAATCGCATGCTTCCAGTCCCAAAATTTAGCTAACGTGATAAGCTTCATTTTTTATGTTGGAAATTTTGGCTAATTTTGCCTGGAACTTAGACTTAATTGGCTTAAAACGTGAAGTAAAAGCTGAAATTAGAATGCTGAAATTTTGATTCTGCCCAGTTTTAACACCATTCGGTGTTATGGTCATAACTTGCTCAAATGTGGTCCAATTGAGTTGATTCCAGTTGGAGGATTTAGCTAAGAGATAAGGTTACAAATTTTGTGTTGGGCACTTTTGCTAGTTTTGATTAGAAAGCAGCCTTATTTCAGAGTTAATGCTGAGTGCATGTTGATGTGTTATACTGGAATTTCTGGTTTTGAATGTTTGGGAATGCTTCGTTATTTTGGATATAAATTGCTCAATTTTGATCCAACTGATGTGATTATTATCCCCGAAATTTTGATGAGAATATGCTTATTGTTTTTGCAATAGGGAGTGTTTACAAATTCAAATGGGTTTACTGTGTTTCTTAGGCTATAGTGTGAAGTGCTAAAATTGAAATTTTGTCAAAATTTTGTCATAATGCAATGCGGTAAAGACGATATTGCAGTTTGGATATACATTGTTTACATTGGTTATCGTCTTGGAAATGTGAAATTTTGCAAAGGTGGAAGTTGTTGAAGAATGAATGCAATATTCCGTGAGTGTATTTGAGAAATATAGAATGTGTTCATGAAAACATTAGCTGATGAAATACAAGTCAACATGTTTTGGGGTGTATGTCTTTTGGATGGGAAACTTTGGTATGATTGGTATTTGAGGAATTTTCAATGTTGACATTATCGCTCATATGGAGGAATTTAAGAAAGATTCAAATGTACAATGTTAACTGTGTTGATTGTTTCTTCACAGGCAATGGCTCCTAAGAAGGACACTACTCCAAGGAAGGGACAAGGAAGAGCTTCGGGGAAAGGGAAAGTCAAGCCGCGAGGAAAGGCACAAGTTTCCTCCGATGACTCTAATCCTGATTATAATGTTGAGGATGACTTGCCACTTTTCGAGGGACCTTTTGAGTACACTGTACAAGCACCAAAAAGGAAGAAGGGTTCTTTGGAACCAGATTTATTCGTGGAAGACGCAGCACAAGAACGATGGGCACATGTTATGGCTATGAAGATGCTTCATATTGAGAGGGGTTTCACGGTGGACCAAGAGCCTTTCCAGTCAGTGATGGAATTCCACCGATTTGATAAAAAACTTACTGCAGCACCAGCTTATTGTAATGCAAGCCTTGCTCAGGAGTTTTATGCAAATGCAAAGTTTCCAAATACGAAAGGAGCCTACTATGTGCGGGGGAAGTGGGTACATATCACTAGTGAGATCATTAATACTCATCTTGGTACTCCGAACTTTCCGAAGGATCCTTTACATTATCCAACAAATGCAAACCTAGATTATGAATTGTTAGAGGAATTGGCTTTACCTGGTACAGAATGGGTCTTGAACAAGAGGGGAGATCACTTGCATGTTCGTAATGAATCACTGAAGAGTGATGTGAAAATTTGGCAGAAGTTTGTGGTGTCTCGGTTGATGCCTAGTACTCAAACCACTGAGGTGTCACGGAAAAGGATGTTCCTCATGTCAGCGATCCGGGGGAAGAGGTCCATAGATGCAGGGAGAATTATTTTCTCATGCATTAGATCTGGTATTGACAATGAGAAGGCTGCCTTGTATTTCCCGGTTCTATTAGAGGAGATTTGTGCCGCTCAAGGTGTGGATGTTACGGCAGGTGATTGGAGAAGAAATCCAGGGCCAATTAACACGCCATTATATCAGAAGCATATACATCTTGAGAAGGAACTTCTACGAGCTTAGATAGCAATGGGTGATGCACGTCAGGTGAACAGGCATGAACATGAAGCTGGGGGATCTGGGAATGCTTATTCAGCTTTTGATTTTCAGTCTTTCCATGATTCATTTCAGGGATTTCAACAATCGGTTGAACATCGGTTTTCCCACATGGATGAACAATTCACAAAAATGGGTTCACGATTATCAAACATGGATGAGCGGTTGGAACGAATGCATGAAGGTTTTGATAATATGCACCAGGAGTGGACGTCGCAAGCTGTACTCATGGACCGTAGATTTGATGATCTATCCACGGTAGCTCAGCAACAATTTGAAGTATTATATCACAGGCAATTGTGCATGCAGCGGGAGCTCGATAGGTGTAACAAGATGACGGTGTATTACCATTCAGATTCAGGACCCCCGAAGCTAACTCCAACTTCGGCACAGTTGGCAGGGTACCGAATCCTAAATCTGTCATGTGATATGGTTAGTGGTGCCGTGCACGAGCTTCCACCTGGAGTGACAGGAAGCCCTTCTTTACATCCGTTACCCACATTTGGTCGTATACCTCCTATGCCTCATACTCCTACATTCATACCAAATCCAAAGTTTGCACCCGCTGCAAGGTTTCCATTGATAGCATCAGGCCAACCTCTTCAAGGACCTGTGCATGGCCCTTTTCATTATGTTCCACAGTCAATTGGTGTCCCTTCATTTGCCACAGCTACTTTGGATGGTCAGTCTTTCTCTACAGCAGATGCATTTGGATCTCCTTCTGCCTCAGCTCCATCATCGTTCTCTCAGGGAGTTCCTCCTCCCTCTTAGCTTATCACATTGAGGACAATGTTTAATTTCAGTGTGGGGGAGGGGTGGAATTTTGTGTGATGTGTGCTGTGTTTGCTATGCTTTGTGTGTTGATTGTGTTGATTGAAAAAAAAAAATTTATGCATGCGGGTGCTTTATATTGTGAGAAGGGGGATTTGAAGTTGGGAATGATTTTGAAGATTTCTGGACTTTCGTGTTGATTGAGATATGCTGAGTTGAAGATCTTGTGAAGTTGAAGAATGGAATGGTTCTAGTTTTGATGAATCTTGTGAAGTGGTGCTTTGTAAAATTTGAAGTGTCTCTTTGAAGATTGTTGCTATGATGATTTGCTAATGTCATGGAGAAGGAAATGTTAAGAGCTTAGTGCAGTTTTTCTTATTGTATTGTTGAGTGATTAGAAAGCATATGTAGTTTGCTACTTGTAAGGGTTTTAATGTATTATGTCTCTCGGGTTTGTTTGTGTGCTACATTTTGAATCAATGAAATTAAAGTGAGTAGTGTTGTGTGCAAGGGTTTGAATTATGATATGAGTGGTGAGAAGAAAACGATTTGGTAATGTTTTGAACCTTTAGTCTTGATAAGAGGAAGAAGAATACAAAAAGTGAACAAGGGCGATCAAATTGAGAGAATGAGTAATCACCTTGTATGTGAAACTTTGCTCTTAATTCATTTTGGCTTATTCCAAATTCATCACTACTACTTGTTTTGAATCTTGCATGTGAAAAAAGTTTTGGTTTTGTGGTGCTAAGTTTGAAGAAATTGGTACATTTTGCTGACGAAGGCCCGATGTTAATGTAAGATAGATATGCCATGCAAAACTCAATGGACATAGGAGGTAATGTGTATGAATTCGTTTCTGTTTGTTATGCATTTTTCTGGTGTCTCCAGAATTCGTGCATGTTTAGTCAATTTGGGATTCTTATGAACATGTGCTTGCACAAGAAATGATATGGGAGAAAAAGCCATATTGGCAACTGGGAAGGAAAAAGCCATAAGAACCTGGCAATCAAATTTGGAGAAAAAAGCCATAAAACCCAGGCATTATTTCAGTCATCAATATGAGCACCAAAGTGCAGCACTAATGTGCAGAATAAGGGCAATGTCCTATAGAGTACCAATGTACGCATAGGTACCATTGATCTTGTGATTGCATGTTCATAAGAATGGACAAAGAGACTGGCATGTATTGAATGGTATGTGAGACTAGCTAGAGGGTGTATAACGAAGGAATAGATGAAGTGCATGTTCCTCAGCACACACTTGCACGCATGACATTTTGGTCTTTATTCATTGTGCCTTAGTTGATAATTTGTATTGAAATCTGAGAGCTAGGTACCATGAACCATCAAAGTATAAGGTTGTGTGTGTAAAAAAACGTTTTGATGAATTTGGATGTAGTCAGTGTGGATGAGTGAACAAAGTGTTTGCATACGGGTGATGAAAAGGGTTAAATTGTGTGTATCTTTGCTTGGGGGCAAGCAAAAGTTCAAGTGTGGGGGAATTTGATAAGTAGGTTTTATACCTACTTGTATAAACTAATTCACTTAGCTTTTGGCTTGAATTGCATACATTTATGTGGTGAAATGTGCTATTTTGTGCATTTATGTGGTTCGCAACTTGATGTGCTAAAATGGTGAAAAAGACCACAAATGTTGTTAAAATGAGGCAAATGTGTGTTTGATGCTAAATGATAAGAGGAGAGTTAAAAAAGAGCTAGAAGGGTGAGCGAGAGTTTTGAAGAAAACCCTAAAATGTGCTTAAATTCTTGGACTTTGACTTGTGTTAGTGCAAATGTGTGGTGTTTTAGGTGTTTTTATGCATATATGTGTTGTGTTAATTGGTAATGTTGAAATGGTGAAACGATAGTAAAAAATGGTGGAAAATGGAGTTAAAAGTGTTAAGGAAAAGTGGAGGAACCAAAAATGCACAATTGGCAGTTTAGGGTTTTGGGCAGTTTTGTGTGCAACTTCATTTGAGTATATCTCTTTCAATACTAATCCAAATGGTGAGTCCTTTAGTGTTCTGGATATCTCTTTGTATGCACTACAATTCTTATGTTTCAACTATTAGCAAAATCTGTGTGCAAGATTACGAAATAAGAGTTTCTTTGCGAAATGCCAAATTATGGTTGTATGAGTATTGCTGCCACAGTTTGGTTAATTGTTAATAACTTGAGTTCCAGGCATTCAATGGTGTTGATTCTTGAACTGTTGAAGAGATGAGAGGCAGTTCTACAACTTTCGTGTTTTAAGTTCACTTGAATTCTCAATGCAACCTATTCAAATATTGACTTGAAGTTTCAGCACACACATGCATAAGCACTTGGGCACCATTGTTGCACACATACATGGCCAATGCTGCACAACGCACACACTCTCATCGCACACACGCACACGGCGAAGTACACTTTGCCGCATGACACCGCACACACACATGCGATGAAGTGCACTTCGTCGCATGATCCCTCACACACACGCATGCGACGAAGTGCACTTCGTCGCATGCTCACTTGCACACACTCGGACCACTTCACACATCTCACTGTTTTGGACATAACTCACTCGTTTGAACTCCGAGTTTAGTGATTTAAGAGGCTATGGAAAGCTGAGAAATAGGGCTACAACTTTGGTGTTTTACGTGCCTTCAAATTCTCATAGCATTATGTTTGAATTTCGGTTGAAAGATTGGTGGAATTTTTGAGTATTTGAGCATTCTAAGTGAGTTTTTTATGTTAGTGATTGAACTCCATTTTTGCATTCTCATTTTTTTGCACAAAATCTTGTCCGCAACACTTCACATACAATGATCCATCTTTATATGATTGAACACAATACATTTGCATTTGTAGTTTGTTGATACAAATGACATGCATTGATTTACAACACTTTCTCTTCACTTCAGGTTTGTTTTCATTCCTCATTTGCAACATTCGGCGAGACTTCGTGACCAAATGGCGAGGCTTCGGCGAGACTTCGTGGACTTCGGCAAAACTTCGTGGATTCAAGCGAGGCTTCGTCAAGCTAGTGTGGAGATGGCAGGAAAATGGCTAAGTGTTGCTGAAAAGGTGCATAGGCGGAGAAGGCGTGCTCCTGGATGGCACGAAGGTGTCATACGTAAGCAGATGCAGAAGCCGGGTAACAGAAGGCGTGTTTTGCTACACTTATGAATGCGTGAAGTGTGCGGAGTTTTGAAAGAAGCTGGGCAGAACCTGGAGGCGTGATTCTTGCTGAACTGAAGGCGCACAGAAGCTGTTGAAGGCGCAGAATGCTTGGCTCAAATGCGTGGAGGCAGTAGTGGAAATCTTTCACTTTAAGCTTGTGTCATTTATATTACTTAGGCATTTTTAGTAGTGGTAATCATGTAATATTTTAGTCATTATACGTTTATGTACCATTTACGTTTCTTTTGTAACCTCTATATATAGAGGTATAGTCAACATTTTAAAGGGGGGGATTATTCACTACACACATTTTTTCCAGATTGTAACCGACTTTTGATTTTAAAAAGAGCGAGAATTCTCATTTTCTCTCTCTAGATCTACTTTCTCTCACTAAACATTTCTTCTCCAATCTCAATTCCGATTGTGAATTTTGGACTGGATTCTTGTTTCTTATTCTCAATTGACAAAGGAATCAACAATTCTCTCGATTTAATCGGTAAATTCGTCCAATTAAGTGAGAATGAGCTTATCAATTTTGGAATTTGTTGATTTTGAAATGAGAAAGATGTTTTCTGGCTAAATTTACGATATCTCAGGATTCTTAATGGATGAATACGTGTTTTAGTAGATTGTATGCTATGCAATTGATCTAATTGTTGAGTATTGAAATCACATTTAAATTGAGCATAAACATATGTTGAATTTCATAATTCCTAGCTATTTTTGAATGGATCAAGCTTCAATTGTGGTCAACATGCTAAATTGAGGAGTGATTCATCAAAGTTAGCGAAGTTGCATGAATTGAGAACTAAATTGTGATTGTTTAAGTCTTTGCACTCGTTTTCTGTAATCAAATCAATTCTGAGATTCAGGCCTCGCCATAGGAAGTGTTAATGAATTGAACATTAAGAAAAGTGTTAAAGAAGCTTTCTGTGTTAACATCGATGATATGTAAACCCTAGGATGGACCTCGCCATGGGAGTTCTTAGGACTTTGCATGTTAGAGTGGTTAGCTTGGGAAATTGAGACTTTGCGGAGCTTATACCACCATTCTCAGACCTCGCCATGGAAGAGGATGGTGATTTGGGGGTACAAGCAGTGGTGTGGTCGCCATGCTGGCCGCAGCTTGGACTTCTAGGCAATTTAAGTCTCCTAAGCATTCAATCGTTTACTGATTGCATAGCATAGATTTACCAAGCCTGTGTTCATCCAATACAAGAATCCTGAGATATTTGTTTCATCCTTGCTTGTTGCTATATTTTGCATCTTTGTTTTCGTTCTTTTGTGTTGAATTTTCCTTTTTCTAGTACTTAAATTCCGAGACTAAGACTTTAAGAACAATTTTGTTCAATTTTCTTGACCTAAGCCTTCCCTGTGGATTACGATCCCTACTTACGCTTCTACATTAGTGTTTAGGGTAAAATTGAGCTGATACGACTTTAAGCTATCAATTTTTGGCGCCGTTGCCGGGGAAGGCAATTGGTTCTAGAATTTGTTGACTGTGTTGTTCTGTTCTTAGATTGTGTGTGTTATTGTTTCGATTTAGTTACTTTGTTTCCTTACTGTGTGTGATTCTGTTGCTTTTACCATCTTGTATTGGTTTGGTTTATAGATTGATCCGGTTGTTCTCTTGATATCATTTGCTATTCCTGTTTGTGTATGCCCAGGTCTGTAAGATCTAGAGGAAAACCTGAATTTGAATTGGACCTTGAATTGGAAAGAACTTTAAGGAATCAAGCAAAGCAAAGAGCTATGGCTGCACAAGGAGTACAAGCACCCAGGTTCGGGGACCATTATGCAGTAAATTTTGACAATCGATTTGGTCACCAGGACATCGATGTGGAAAGTTACCACATTCCTTCACAAATAGTCTCGATGATTACCCAGGGCCAATTCTTCCAAGGTCTTGACAATGAGGATCCTAATGATCATCTTGATTGGTTTCTTGGGTTATGTAGCACTTTTAAATTGCCAAGAGTTGACAGGGGTGAGGTTCACAGAAGTTTGTTCCCATTATCTCTGCGTGGAAAGGCTAAACATTGGTTCAAGAGTATTGGGGGAGCAAATGCTGGAATGTCATTTGATGATCTACAGAAAAGGTTCTTGTCTAAGTACTTCCCTCCAGCTAAGCTTGAAAAGAGAAGGTTGGAAATTATGAACTTTCAACAACAAGACAGTGAGTCATTTCGAGAAGCTTGGGAGAGATTTAATGATTTAATTAGGCAATGCCCCAATCATGACTTGGGCGAAATTAGGGAGCTAAATACTTTCTTCAAAGGCCTAACTCCTGAATCATCTTTAATGGTTAAAGCTTGTGCTAATGGAGCACTTAAAGACAAATCTGTGACTGAGGTGCGTGAACTTTTTAACCAGATAGCTGAGGATGAATACCTTTTTCCAGAGACTAGAAAGCCACATGTCAGGAGACAGAGAGGAGTTCTTGATGTGGATGAGGAGACTTCACTTAATGCTAAGTTTGAAGCATTGGCCAAGCAGGTGCAGACTTTAAAGGCTACTCAAACAAAAGCCCCAGTACTTTTATGTGGACTATGCAAGGGAGAACACCACACGGATGAATGTGCAATCACTACTGAATCCATTCAGTATGTGAACAATTACAGTAACAAACCCCAATATGGTGGGAACTATTCTGGGGGCAATTATAATGGAGGCAACCGATAATATGGTGGAAACCAAGGCAACTGGAATCAACAGCAGAACCAAGGAGGAAATTATTATCAAGGTAATGACTCAAGGAGAGCAATGAATCAACCACCTCCTGGTTTTGATAATCAGGCTAGCACATCAGAACAAAAGAAGCCAAATGTGGAGGATATGTTTCAAAAGCTGATGGAAAAGATGGATAAGAACGAACAGAGATTTGGAGGTTTGGAGTCCACTGTGAAGCACCACGAAGCCACTTTGAAGAATATCGAGATGCAACTTGGTCAGCTTGCTAATGCTGTACACCAGAGGCCTAAAGGAGCTCTTCCTAGTGACACAGTACCAAATCCCAAGGGGAGAGAAGCATGCAATGCTATTACTTTGAGGAGTGGAAAATTGTTGCCTGGAAGCAAACATGTAGAAGAGAAGAGTGGTGATGTAGAAGAGGACAAAAAAGATGAAGTTGAAATAGAGGTGGAACTTGAGAAGAATGTTGAGCAAGAAGAAAATAAGTCTGAAAAGAAGGAAATACCAACAAGGGTGGGAAATGAAATCACCAAAAATTCCAATCCTTACAACTTCCCAGATTATGCTCCACAAGCTCCATTTCCAGAGAGGAAGAAACCTCCACCTAAAAAAGGACCTCAATTCAATCGTTTCTTGGATATGATCAAACAAGTGAATGTCAATGTTCCTTTCTTGGATTTGGTTACAGCCATGCCTAAATATGCTAAGTATTTAAAAGATCTCATTTCAAACAAGGAACAAATCTTGAGATGTGAAGTTCCAATGATGCTATCAGAGTGCAGTCAAGCATGGATGGTTCACAAATTACCTCCAAAGCTTAAGGATCCAGGTAGCTGTACCATACCTTGTAAGATTGGAACCAGATATTTTGCAAAGGCTCTCTGTGACCTTGGAGCTGGAATCAACTTGATGCCATTGTCCATTGCAATAAATGTGGGTTTGAGTGGAAGGATTCAACCAGTTGCAGTGACACTACAGTTGGCAGATAGATCCTTGGTGACTCCTACAGGCTTGGTGGAGGATGTGTTGGTAAGAATTGATAAATTTACCTTGCCTGTTGATTTCATTATACTTGATATGGAAGAGGATCCTGAGGTTCCTCTCATTTTTGGTAGACCTTTTCTAGCCACTGGTGATGCTTTGATTGGTGTGAAAAACAAGACAGTCACGTTTAGGATTAACAATGAGGAAGTGGTTTTTGATGTAAACTATGCTATGAAGCAACCTCTAAATATGGAGTCTTGTTTTGCTATCAAAGCTATAACTTGTTCTTCTTTGAGTAATGTGAACAACATGCATGATTTTTCTATTGTTGATGAGTTAAGCGTTTATGAGGATAATTTGGATGAACTTGATTTAGATGATGAGGATAAGAGAATTGTTTCTGAAATTGAAGATATCATTGAATGTTGTTATTTGGAAGAGTCAATTTGTGAATTGCAAAATGATGTGGTGGAAGTTAAAATGCATGAAACTGTAGGGGAACATGATAATGAACCTACTGTTTTGACTAACGAAAATTTCACTCCCACTGAGGTGAGGACTAGTGAGAATTTGTGCAGGAATGAAAAGCTTTTACCTTCCATTGTGTTGGCACCAAAGCTTGAATTGAAACCACTTCCACCTTATCTCAAATATGCTTTCTTGGGAGAAAATGAGACATTGCCAGTTGTTATATCTTCAAAGCTTGAAGGTTGGCAAGAGGAGAAGCTTTTGGAAGTTTTGAGGAAACATAAGTTGGCTATTGGATGGACAATTGCTGATATAAAAGGCATAAGTCCAGGTTTATGTATGCACAAGATTTTGCTTGAGGAAAATGCTGTGCCAGTACGGGATAGACAGAGAAGATTAAATCCCCAAATGATGGAAGTTGTGAAGAAAGAGGTTATCAAATTGCTTGACTTTGGGATGATTTTTCCAATTTCAGACAGCGAGTGAGTTAGCCCAGTCCAGTGCGTCCCTAAGAAGGGAGGGGTAACGGTTATAAAAAATGAGGCTAATGAACTCCTGGCAACAAGAGTGGTGAATGCTTGGCGAGTTTGCATGGATTACAGGAAGCTAAATAAAGCAACTAGAAAGGACCATTTCCCTCTTCCATTCTTGGAACAATTGTTGGATAGAATTGCTGGCTATCTTTTCTATTGTTTTCTGGATGGATATTCTGGGTACAATCAGATTGCAATTGACCCCAAGGACCAGGATAAGACAACTTTCACTTGTCCTTTTGGCACATTTGCTTATAAAAGAATGCCATTTGGTCTTTGCAACGCCCCAGCCACCTTTCAACAAGAGTGGCAATATTCCATGACATGTGGAATCATAAATTGAAATATTCATGGATGATTTTTCTGTTTTTGGTATGACATTTGATGGTGTTTGGAAAACTTGGCAAAAGTTTTGAAGAGGTGTGAGAAACGAACCTGGTATTGAACTGGGAAAAATGTCAATTCATGTTCAAGAAGGAATTGTGTTAGGCCATAAAATTTCTCATGCTGGGATGGAGGTGGATCGAGCTAAGGTAAGATGTCATTGCAAAACTTCCTCCACCGACCAATGTTAAGGGTATCAGAAGCTTTCTTGACATGCTGGGTTTTATAGAAGGTTTATTAAGGATTTTTCAAAGATAGCCAGACCCTTGTGCAGTCTCCTAGAAAAATATTTTAAGTTTGAGTTTTGGAACGGAATGTGTTGAGGCATTTGAAACTTGAAAACGAAATTGGTGGAAGCCCCCGTGATAGTCACTCCCATTGGGGTGAACCCTTTGAATTATGTGTGATGCCAGTGATTATGCCTTAGGAGCTGTCTTTAGGCAGCGAGAAGGGACAAAGTGTTTCACACTATCTATTATGCTAGCAGGCTAATGATAATGAGGCCCAAATGAATTATACAACTACTGAAAAGGAATGCTAGCAGTAGTCTTCGCATTTGATAAATTCCGTGCTTACCTTTTGGGGTCAAAGGTTATTGTTCATACTGACCATGCCGCATTGAAGTATCTGCTTGCAAAGAAGGAAGCAAAACCACGTTTGATTAGATGGGTTTTGTTGCTCCAGGAATTCGATGTGGAGATTAAAGATAGGAAAGGTTCAGAAAATGTTGTGGCAGATCACTTGTTAAGATTGGAATATCAAGAGCAAGATTCACCTGACATTTCGGTTAAGGAACACTTCCCTGATGAGCAGGTGTTCAAAGTGGGTGAACAGGCACTGCCTTGGTACGCTGAGATTGCCAATTTTGTGGTTGCTGGGCCAGATTCCATCTTATTATTCTAGTGATCAGAAGAAAAGATTGAGAAGTGATGCTAAATACTACTTCTGGGAAGACAATTCTTTGTATAAAATCTGCAGTGATAAAGTGATAAGAAAGTGTGTCAAGGAAGAAGAAAAGGAGGACATTTTAAAAGCATGCCATGAGGGGCCATGTGGTGGTCATTTTGGATCAACTAGGACAGGCTTCAAAATTTTGCAATGTGGGTTCTATTGGCCACATATCTTCATGGATGCCAGAATCTGGGTTGGAAAATGTGATCGATGTCAACAAACTGGCAACATCTCTTCCAGAAATGAGATGCCTTTGAACAACATCTTTGAAGTAGAAATTTTTGATGTTTGGGGAATAGATTCATAGGGCCTTTCCCTAAATCAAGAGGTATGGAGTACATTCTGGTGGCAGTGGATTATGTTTCTAAATGGGTGGAAGCTGTGGCTTTAGCTCATAACGATGCCAAGAGTGTAATTGCTTTCTTGATGAAATACATCTTTAACAGGTTTGGAGCACCCAGGGCTATAATAAGTGATGGAGGGACTCATTTCTGTAACAAGCTCTTTGAATCTTTGTTGGCTAGATATGGTGTTACTCACAAGGTTTCAACAGCTTACCATCCACAAACTTCTGGGCAAGCTGAAATTTTCAATCGGGAGATCAAAAGGGTTCTTGAAAAAGTGGTAAATCCAGGCAGGAAGGATTGGTCTTTGAAGCTAGATGACGCATTGTGGGCATACAGAACAGCTTACAAACCCCAATTGGAGTTTCTCCTTTTCGATTGGTTTTTGGTAAAGAATGTCACTTGCCAGTAGAACTTGAACATAAGGCGTATTGGGCAATTCAAACCCTGAACATGAATCTGTCTGAGGCTCAATCAAAAAGGATGTTGGAGTTGAATGAACTGGATGAATTCAGGTTCAATGCTTACATGAGTGCCAAGTTGTACAAGGAAAGGACTAAAAGAATCCATGATGCAAAGCTTCAATCCAAGATCTTTGTTCCAGGACAATTGGTATTGCTTTATAACTCTAAACTTCGATTGTTTCCTGGCAAATTGAAATCAAGGTGGAGTGGTCCTTTTAGAGTGGTTGATGTAAAACCTTATGGGACAATTGAAATCAAGAATGACAAGAATGGCAATGTGTGGAAAGTGAATGGCCATCGTCTCAAGCCATACTTAACTTCTCAGGACAAGGATAGCACTAATGTGGCACGAGATCCACATGAGCTATACTTAGATGATCCCATCATCTCAAATTGAGCTATGATGCACGGTCGGGCTGTGACCTTAAACCAAGCGCTCCTGGGAGGCAACCCTGATTTTCTTCCTTTGTTTTATTTGTTGTGATTTCTTTTGTTTGTTAATCCTAGTTTGAGTAGTATTGAGTAGCAAATTATGGCACAATCTCATAACATTCACTTGGCTATATTTTTTTGTAGAGTTTCAAAAGGATGTTGGGCATTATTGATAGAAGCAGGGAGAAAAATTTCACTTTCCCATCCATGAGGGTACACTGAGTCTACATTGTTTACAACTAAGGTACCTCTGATGGTAAGAATTGTTGTTCATTCATGCATGATTGGTTTGGAGGTTTTCCATTATTGAGAAGAAAGGACATCCAGCTATGACCTGTCATTCACATGAGTTTGTTGGATAGTGAGTATGTTATCAATATATATTGCACATCTTCTTTTTGCATACTCAGTACTCTTTTCTTCATATTGCTTTCCTTGCTAGTAATTTTTCATTTTCAAAGCATGGATTTCTATTCTTCCCACAAGAACCCTTTTGAATATGCTATCTTTAGTGAAGATCCTGGAACCACATCTTCTCCTTCTTCGTCTTCTTCAGCTGATGAGGAGATGGTAATTGATCTTGAGCCAGCTAGTTGTCCACATTTTGTTAATGCTTCTGCTGAAAACGTTTACCATGGCTTTACTAATAGATCAGTTATGATTGAGCGACCATTTCAGGATCCTTCGAGCAGAGTTGAGGATGTGATTTTCAGACAGTCGTGGTCTCATTTTGCTAGAGCCTCAATTGTGGTGAATATGGACATAGTTAAGGAATTTTATGCTAATTCCTGAGCTAGTGGTGTTCATTCAGTGTTCGTGAGAGGGAAGTATTTGAGGGTCACCCGCCATAGTATTAATAGGCTTTATCTTATTGAAGATTTTTCTCGAAATACATATGGTAGGTTGTTGAGAGCTGAGAACACCGATCATTTGTTGGCTTCAGTAACCTTACCTGGTGCTACATGGGTGAGGAATGCTCAACGAGAGGCTTTATACGTGCCACTAGTGAACTCACGGCCGAGACCAAAATACGGTTAATGTTTATCAACTCCAGGATTCTTCCTACTAACCGTACCAATATAGCATCTAGGGAACGAGTTCTATTGATTTATGCCATTTTACATGATTTCTCAATTGATGTTGGGCAGTTGATCTTAGAGTTTATCAGGCGGTCACAGAAAAGTGAGTTCGCACCGATGTATTTTCCAGCTCTGATAACGGCTATGGCTCGGGAGAAAGGAGTTAATATCACTTCAGCTGACAATCCTCAAAATCCTTTTGGACTGTTGGGACCTCCTCAGTGGTTTGCTCTTCAAGAGGAGGAAAGAATTGCGAGACTTTCTCGTGGCTTGTAGAAAGAGGACAACCAGGTTCCTTTATCTTGGTTGTTATGTTTTTTATCACGGGGACCGTGTCTAATTCAAGTGTGGGGGAAAGCTTTGCCAAGATGTCTAGATTTTTTTTTTAGTAACATTCTGAATATGTATGGTTACCATGATGATGGTTAAGGAGATTGTTTGCCATAATGGAATTGTGTGTATGATAGGTAGTGTTAGTGTTTCATCATTTTGTTTAGTACGTTACATTTGCGTTTGTGTTAAATTCTTGAGTGTAGTAGTGAAGAAATTTGTGTGCTAGTTTTTGGTGTAGATATTGTGTATACATGGTCTTCGGTTTCCATTTCACACACTTGCATTGATGATAAGGATAGCTGCATTTCTGAACATTTCTGAACATGAATTGAATTTTTTGAAAAGCTGAAAAATAATTGGACTGGGATTGGATTGCTATTGAGCCGTGAATAGGATCATGACATGAAAGGGAAAGAAGAAGGCTGACATTTTGGTACAACATTTTTATTTGGATGGGTTCAATTGTAAAATGAATTAGCTCTAGACTTGGGTTTGTGATCTCATGATTTTGTTTGCATATTGCATTATTTGGTTTGGACGTTTTTGCTTGCATTGTGAGGTGACCGAAATAAGTGTGTTGGGCAAAGGAAGAAATCAGAAATCACATGCTTGAGTTGAAATCACATGTCTTGCAATTTGTTGGGTCCCACCTTTGAATGACCAATTGTTTCTAGTGTTTGGTGGGCATATTAACTATTCAAAGTTAACCGAATGAATGCACTTACATGAATTGGCTACCTTTGTGTCTTTATAAGTGTAAGAGGTGTTGCTAGTTTTTGCAAGGCATTATAAGCAATACAAGATGTAGGTGGTAAGGCCATAGTGCTTACATTGATAATCTCAAATCTACTTACTTCCAAAATTACATTCGTTGTTGCTCTCCCATAAGGTACGTTCCACTTCTCTTAAACTTGTGAGATTTGTTGTTGTAGTATGAAAATCGTTTAAAGGTGATGAATGTGGAGAGCATGTAAATGTTGATGTTGTTATGATGAACATGCAAAATATTATGTTGATTAGCCAAGGGAACAAATGCATGATAAGTGTGGGGGATTCAAAGGTTGATTTTCAATTGTTCCAGCTTTGCCATGCTTTCGTGTTTTCATCATATTGTGAGTTTGGAATGTTGAAATCGCATGATTCCAGTCCCAAAATTTAGCTAACGTGATAAGCTTCATTGTTTATGTTGGACATTTTGGCTAATTTTGCCTGGAACGTAGACTTAATTGGCTTAAAACGTGAAGTAAAAGCTGAAATTAGAATGCTGAAATTTTGATTCTGCCCAGTTTTAACACCATTCGGTGTTATGGTCATAACTTTCTCAAATGTGGTCCAATTGAGTTGATTCCAGTTGGAGGATTTAGCTAAGAGATAAGGTTACAAATTTTGTGTTGGGCACTTTTGCTAGTTTTGATTAGAAAGCAGCCTTATTTCAGAGTTAATGCTGAGTGCATGTTGATGTGTTATACTGGAATTTCTGGTTTTGAATGTTTGGGAATGCTTCGTTATTTTGGATATAAATTGCTCAATTTTGATCCAACTGATGTGATTATTATCCCCGAAATTTTGATGAGAATATGCTTATTGTTTTTGCAGTAGGGAGTGTTTACTAATTCAAATGGGTTTACTGTGTTTCTTAGGCTATAGTGTGAAGTGCTAAAATTGAAATTTTGTCAAAATTTTGTCATAATGCAATGCGGTAAAGACGATATTGCAGTTTGGATATACATTGTTTACATTGGTTATCGTCTTGGAAATGTGAAATTTTGCAAAGGTGGAAGTTGTTGAAGAATGAATGCAATATTCCGTGAGTGTATTTGAGAAATATAGAATGTGTTCATGAAAACATTAGCTGATGAAATACAAGTCAACTTGTTTTGGGGTGTATGTCTTTTGGATGGGAAACTTTGGTATGATTGGTATTTGAGGAATTTTCAATGTTGACATTATCGCTCATATGGAGGAATTTAAGAAAGATTCAAATGTACAATGTTAACTGTGTTGGTTTTTTCTTCACAGGCAATGGCTCCTAAGAAGGACACTACTCCAAGGAAGGGAAAAGGAAGTGCTTCGGGGAAAGGAAAAGTCAAGCCGCGAGGAAAGGCACAAGTTTCCTCCGATGACTCTGATCCTGATTATAATGTTGAGGATGACTTGCGACTTTTCGAGGGACCTTTTGAGTACACTGTACAAGCACCAGAAAGGAAGAAGGGTTCTTTGGAACCAGATTTATTCGTGGAAGACGCAGCACAAGAACGATGGGCACATGTTATGGCTATGAAGATGCTTCATATTGAGAGGGGTTTCACGGTGGACCAAGAGCCTTTCCAGTCAGTGATGGAATTCCACCGATTTGATAAAAAAAACTTACTGCAGCACCAGCTTATTGTAATGCAAGCCTTGCTCGGGAGTTTTATGCAAATGCAAAGTTTCCAAATACGGAAGGAGCCTACTATGTGCGGGGGAAGTGGGTACATATCACTAGTGAGATCATTAATACTCATCTTGGTACTCCGAACTTTCCGAAGGATCCTTTACATTATCCAACAAATGCAAACCTAGATGATGAATTGTTAGGGGAATTGGCTTTACCTGGTGTAGAATGGGTCTTGAACAAGAGGGGAGATCACTTGCATGTTCGTAATGAATCACTGAAGAGTGATGTGAAAATTTGGCAGAAGTTTGTGGTGTCTTGGTTGATGCCTAGTACTCAGACCACTGAGGTGTCACGGAAAAGGATGTTCCTCATGTCAGCGATCCGGGGGGAAGAGGTCCATAGATGCAGGGAGAATTATTTTCTCATGCATTAGATCTGGTATTGACAATGAGAAGGCTGCCTTGTATTTCCCGGTTCTATTAGATGAGATTTGTGCCACTCAAGGTGTGGATGTTGCGGCAGGTGATTGGAGAAGAAATCCAGGGCCGAATAACACGCCATTATATCAGAAGTATATACATCTTGAGAAGGAACTTCTACGAGCTCAGATAGCAATGGGTGATGCACCTCAGGGGTTGAACAGGCATGAACATGAAGCTGGGGGATCTGGGAATGCTTATTCAGCTTTTGATTTTCAGTCTTTCCATGATTCATTTCAGGGATTTCAACAATCGGTTGAACATCGGTTTTCCCACATGGATGAACAATTCACAAAAATGGGTTCACGATTATCAAACATGGATGAGCGGTTGGAACGAATGCATGAAGGTTTTGATAATATGCACCAGGAGTGGACGTCGCAAGTTGTACGCATGGAGCGTAGATTTGATGATCTATCCACGGTAGCTCAGAAGCAATTTGAAGTATTATATCACAGGCAATTGTGCATGCAGCGGGAGCTCGATAGGTGTAACAAGATGACGGTGTATTACCATTCAGATTCAGGACCCCCGAAGTCAACTCCAACTTCGGCACAGTTGGCAGGGTACCGAATCCCAAATCTGTCATATGATATGGTTAGTGGTGCCGTGCACGAGCTTCCACCTGGAATGACAGCAAGTCCTTCTTTACATCCGTTACCCACATTTGGTCGTATACCTCCTATGCCTCATACTCCTACATTCATACCAAATCCAGAGTTTGCACCCGCTGCAAGGTTTCCGTTGATAGCATCAGGCCAACCTCTTCAAGGACCTGTGCATGGCCCTTTTCATTATGTTCCACAGTCAATTGGTGTCCCTTCATTTGCCACAGCTACTTTGGATGGTCAGTCTTTCTCTACAGCAGATGCATTTGGATCTCCTTCTGCCTCAGCTCTATCATCGTTCTCTCAGGGAGTTCCTCCTCTCTCTTAGCTTATCACATTGAGGACAATGTTTAATTTCAGTGTGGGGGAGGGGTGGAATTTTGTGTGATGTGTGCTGTGTTTGCTATGCTTTGTGTGTTGATTGTGTTGATTGAAAAAAAAAATTATGCATGCGGGTGCTTTATATTGTGAGAAGGGGGATTTGAAGTTGGGAATGATTTTGAAGATTTCTGGACTTTCGTGTTGATTGAGATATGCTGATTTGAAGATCTTGTGAAGTTGAAGAATGGAATGGTTCTAGTTTTGATGAATCTTGTGAAGTGGTGCTTTGTAAAATTTGAAGTGTCTATTTGAAGATTGTTGCTATGATGATTTGCTAATGCCATGGAGAAGGAAATGTTAAGAGCTTAGTGCAGTTTTTCTTATTGTATTGTTGAGTGATTAGAAAGCAGTATGTAGTTTGCTACTTGTAAGGGTTTTAATGTATTATGTCTCTCGGGTTTGTTTGTGTGCTACATTTTGAATCAATGAAATTAAAGTGAGTAGTGTTGTGTGCAAGGGTTTGAATTATGATATGAGTGGTGAGAAGAAAACGATTTGGTAATGTTTTGAACCTTTAGTCTTGATAAGAGGAAGAAGAATACAAAAGTGAACAAGGGCGATCAAATTGAGAGAATGAGTAATCACCTTGTATGTGAAACTTTGCTCTTAATTCATTTTGGCTTATTCCAAATTCATCACTACTACTTGTTTTGAATCTTGCATGTGAAAAAAGTTTTGGTTTTGTGGTGCTAAGTTTGAAGAAATTGGTACATTTTGCTGACGAAGGCCCGATGTTAATGTAAGATAGATATGCCATGCAAAACTCAATGGACATAGGAGGTAATGTGTATGAATTCGTTTCTGTTTGTTATGCATTTTTCTGGTGTCTCCAGAATTCGTGCATGTTTAGTCAATTTGGGATTCTTATGAACATGTGCTTGCACAAGAAATGATATGGGAGAAAAAGCCATATTGGCAACTGGGAAGGAAAAAGCCATAAGAACCTGGCAATCAAATTTGGAAAAAAAAGTCATAAAACCCAGGCATTATTTCAGTCATCAATATGAGCACCAAAGTGCAGCACTAATGTGCAGAATAAGGGCAATGTCCCATAGAATACCAATGTACGCATAGGTACCATTGATCTTGTGATTGCATGTTCATAAGAATGGACAAAGAGACTGGCATGTATTGAATGGTATGTGAGACTAGCTAGAGGGTGTATAACGAAGGAATAGATGAAGTGCATGTTCCTCAGCACACACTTGCACGCATGACATTTTGGTCTTTATTCATTGTGCCTTAGTTGATAATTTATATTGAAATCTGAGAGCTAGGTACCATGAACCATCAAAGTATAAGGTTGTGTGTGTGAAAAAACGTTTTGATGAATTTGGATGTAGTCAGTGTGGATGAGTGAACAAAGTGTTTGCATACGGGTGATGAAAAGGGTTAAATTGTGTGTATCTTTGCTTGGGGGCAAGCAAAAGTTCAAGTGTGGGGGAATTTGATAAGTAGGTTTTATACCTACTTGTATAAACTAATTCACTTAGCTTTTGGCTTGAATTGCATACATTTATGTGGTGAAATGTTCTATTTTGTGCATTTATGTGGTTCGCAACTTGATGTGCTAAAATGGTGAAAAAGACCACAAATGTTGTTAAAATGAGGCAAATGTGTGTTTGATGCTAAATGATAAGAGGAGAGTTAAAAAAGAGCTAGAAGGGTGAGCGAGAGTTTTGAAGAAAACCCTAAAATGTGCTTAAATTCTTGGACTTTGACTTGTGTTAGTGCAAATGTGTGGTGTTTTAGGTGTTTTTATGCATATATGTGTTGTGTTAATTGGTAATGTTTAAATGGTGAAAAGATAGTAAAAATGGAGGAAAATGGAGTTAAAAGTGTTAAGGAAAAGTGGAGGAACCGAAATGCACAATTGGCAGTTTAGGGTTTTGGGCAGTTTTGTGTGCAACTTCATTTGAGTGTATCTCTTTCAATACTAATCCAAATGGTGAGTCCTTTAGTGTTCTGGAAAGCTCTTTGTATTCACTACAATTCTTATGTTTCAACTATTAGCTAAATCTGTGTGCACGATTACGAAATAAGAGTTTCTTTGCGAAATGCCAAATTAGGATTTTATGAGTATTGCTGCCACAGTTTGGTTAATTGTTAATAACTTGAGTTCTAGGCATTCAATGGTGTTGATTCTTGAACTGTTGAAGAGATGAGAGGTAGTTCTACAACTTTCGTGTTTTAAGTTCACTTGAATTCTCAATGCAACCTATTCAAATATTGACTTGAAGTTTCAGCACACACATGCATAAGCACTTGGGCACCATTGTTGCACACATACATGGCCATTGCTGCACAACGCACACACGCGCACGGCGAAGTACACTTCGCCGCATGACACCGCACACACACATGCGACGAAGTGCACTTCGTCGCATGATCCCTCGCACACACGCATCCGACGAAGTGCACTTCGTCGCATGCTCGCTTGCACACACTCGCACCACTTCACACATCTCACTGTTTTGGACATAACTCACTCGTTTGAACTCCGATTTTAGTGATTTAAGAGGCTATGAAAAGCTGAGAAACAGGGTATGAAAGATTGGTGGAATTTAGTGATTTTAGTGATTTTATTGATTTTGAATTTCGGTTGAAAGATTGGTGGAATTTTTGAGTATTTGAGCATTCTAAGTGAGTTTTTTATGTTGGTGATTGAACTCCATTTTTGCATTCTCATTTTTTTGCACAAAATCTTGTCCGCAGCACTTCACATACAATGATCCATCTTTATATGATTGAACACAATATATTTGCATTTGTAGTTTGTTGATACAAATGACATGCATTGATTTACAACACTTTCTCTTCACTTCAGGTTTGTTTTCATTCCTCATTTGCAACATTCGGCGAGACTTCGTGACCAAATGGCGAGGCTTCGGCGAGACTTCGTGGACTTCGGCGAGACTTCGAGGATTCTGGCGAGGCTTCGTCAAGCTAGTGTGGAGATGGCTGGAAAAATGGCTAAGTGTTGCTGAAAAGGTGCAAAGGCAGAGAAGGCGTGCTCCTGGATGGCACGAATGCGTGACGCGTAAGCAGGTGCGGACGCCGGGTAACAGAAGGCGTGTTTTGCTACACTTATGAAGGAGTGAAGTGTGCGGAGTTTTGAAAGAAGCTGGGCAGAACCTGGAGGCGTGATTCTTGCTGAACTGAAGGCGCACAGAAGCTGTTGAAGGCGCAGAATGCTTGGCTCAAAGGCGTAGAGGCAGTAGTGGAAATCTTTCACTTTAAGCTTGTGTCATTTATATTACTTAGGCATTTTTAGTAGTGGTAATCATGTAATATTTTAGTCATTATACGTTTATGTACCATTTACGTTTCTTTTGTAACCTCTATATATAGAGGTATAGTCAACATTTTAAAGGGGGGGGATTATTCACTACACACATTTTTTCCAGATTGTAACCGACTTTTGATTTTAAAAAGAGCGAGAATTCTCATTTTCTCTCTCTAGATCTACTTTCTCTCACTAAACATTTGTTCTCCAATCTCAATTCCGATTGTGAATTTTGGACTGGATTCTTGTTTCTTATTCTCAATTGACAAAGGAATCGACAATTCTCTCGATTTAATCGGTAAATTCGTCCAATTAAGTGAGAATGAGCTTATCAATGTTGGAATTTGTTAATTTTGAAATGAGAAAGATGTTTTCTGGCTAAATTTACGATATCTCAGGATTCTTAATGGATGAATACGTGTTTTAGTAGATTGTATGCTATGCAATTGATCTAATTGTTGAGTATTGAAATCACATTTAAATTGAGCATAAACATATGTTGAATTTCATAATTCCTAGCTATTTTTGAATGGATCAAGCTTCAATTGTGGTCAACATGCTAAATTGAGGAGTGATTCATCAAAGTTAGAGAAGTTGCATGAATTGAGAACTAAATTGTGATTGTTTAAGTCTTTGCACTCGTTTTCTGTAATCAAATCAATTCTGAGACTCAGGCCTCGCCATAGGAAGTGTTAATGAATTGAACATTAAGAAAAGTGTTAAAGAAGCTTTCTGTGTTAACATCGATGATATGTAAACCCTAGGATGGACCTCACCATGGGAGTTCTTAGGACTTTGCATGTTAGAGTGGTTAGCTTGGGAAGTTGAGACTTTGCGGAGCTTATACCACCATTCTCAGACCTCGCCATGGGAGAGGATGGTGATTTGGGGGGTACAAGCAGTGGTGTGGTCGCCATGCTGGCCGCAGCTTGGACTTCTAGGCAATTTAGGTCTCTTAAACATTTAATCGTTTACTGATTGCATAGCATAGATTTACCAAGCCTGTGTTCATCCAATACAAGAATCCTGAGATATTTGTTTCATCCTTGCTTGTTGCTATATTTTGCATCTTTTTTTTCGTTCTTTTGTGTTGAATTTTCCTTTTTCTAGTACTTAAATTCCGAGACTAAGACTTTAAGAACAATTTTGTTCAATTTTCTTGACCTAAGCCTTCCCTGTGGATTACGATCCCTACTTACGCTTCTACATTAGTGTTTAGGGTAAAATTGAGCTGATATGACTTTAAGCTATCAGCCCGACGTCACAACGTCGGGGAACAAAACGTAAAAATAAAAACCCTAACGCTGACGGACGTCGCGACGCGCGACGATGGACGTCGCGACGTGTGTGGACGTCGCGACGTCGGATCCTCTCCACGTCGCGACGTGGCTTGCTATCCAACCCGGTTCTTCAATTCCAAGTCTCCAAATGAAAGATTCGTCTTCTACAACTGGATTGAGTACTTTGGATTCCTTGGACTTGACATATGATCTCGATTTCGTATCATTCCCTCCCACTTGAAAAAGATTTGACCTCAAATCTCGTTGATTGGTAAGAAGGAAATTCGGTACAAAATCTGCAAAATCACCAAGGCAAAAAGACAAAATATATGGAAATTCACACTCATTATTTTTCCCTCTCTTTGCCTTTTTCTACAATCCTCACCTCAAGGCTTTTGTCATTCAAATCATGAATCAATTCACTTTCTTGCTTCACATGATAAACATCATTAATAGCAATTAAGTTACAATCATTTAAAGCAGTAAAAGGAATTAAATCTTCACAAGATTGTTCTTCAAGACTAGTAATTTGCTCAACCTCGTCGCCATGATCCTCAACACGTTCCCACAATGGTATAGTAACAACTTCTACAGCTGGAACTTCCTTTGGAGGTTCAACATACAAATCATACCATCTTGGACAACTAATAGCATTATGACCTATAGCCATACATCTCAAACATTTCCTAGCATGAACTCTAGGAGTAGGCGTCCGAATCTTTCTGTCAACAAAAAGATTAGCACAATCACGTTCTTGATGACCATACCCATAACATATAGCACATCGAATTACACATGGTTTGGACTCCAGAGATTCTGAACTCATCCCAAGTTGTGCAATTTTGCTCTTAATTTGCTGTTGGGTAGCAGATATTTGGCGTATCTGATCCCTTATGGCTTCCATCATCCTTGCGAGCTTTTGATGCATACTTGAATCTCCTTGATTACTCATGATTAGCAGTAAAGAAGAACACCAATAATACCACTTGATGTGAACAACAAAGATCCAATTTTCTTTAACTTTTCACCAAAAATCAAACCAACACAATGACAGATATAATTGCTTGACACCAATCACAAAATAAAATTTATGACAGGCTTGCGAATATCAAACAATTTGAATTCAATTTTATAAGGAAAAATTGAAAACCTGATTTTTGTTCGAAGAACTGTGCTCTGATACCACTTGATACGAAACCCAGATCGATTCGCTCCAAACCCCGGCTTGTATGTCACGGAAGCAATTCGCAGGACCTTCGAATAAAAATCGATGAACAAGAACAACCCAACAACTCGTGAGTTGGAAAATAAAGAACCAACAATTTAGTCCGCTTCGCACAAACTAACTGTTCTCAATTAATGTAAACAAGCAAACCCTTCGCAGGAATACCAATTCACACGTAAGAAATCAATCGCTGAAATCTTATTAAAAATCACCTCAAAATTCTTCTCTCTCCCATTACAACTGAATAAAAGACTTATTTATAAGCCTAGAACAAACCCTAGACGATTTATTCATAAAAGGAAACTCAAAAATAACTTAAATCCTAAATTACCAAAAAACAGAAATTAATTAACGCCAAATATTCCCGCACGTCGCGACGTGGGGATAGCCCGACGTCACGACGTCGGGGAACAAAACGTAAAAATAAAAACCCTAACGCTGACGGACGTCGCGACGCGCGACGATGGACGTCGCGACGTGTGTGGACGTCGCGACGTCGGATCCTCTCCACGTCGCGACGTGGCTTGCTGTCCACGCCGGTTCTTCAATTCCAGGTCTCCAAATGAAAGATTCGTCTTCTACAACTGGATTGAGTATTTTGGATTCCTTGGACTTGACATATGATCTCGATTTCGTATCATTAAGTCTTTAATAATAAAGATTTGGAGCCCCAACTTAATATTAATTTTCTATAGTAAGTACTAGTAAGATGAATCTTCGTTCTTCATCACCAAAATGGTTCATTTTGCAGGTTTCATTGCCCAACCTAATGTCGCTTCAAGTCATTAACACAAATGGCCCAAAATATGTAGTAGGTGGTCAGATGCGAATTGGAGCACTTAGCAAACTGAGACATATCACATTGCGGTATTGTCAAAATCTTTGAAGTTTTTTCGTTCCATTGGCATTTGAATATTATCATCCTGCACAACTACTACCAAGTCTGGAGAGCATCGTGTTCGACAACTGTTCATCAGTAGAAGTATTGTTCGACTTTGAAGGGATGATGATTAATGATAAGGAAAATGGTCAGAAAGGAGAACACAACTTCATTGACTCAAAACTTTTTGATAGGCTGCAATATATTGAACTCTGGCATATAGATGGGCTATTGCAAATATGGAGGATGCCTAGTGGTACAATCGAGGGAGTTAAAGCCTTTCAAAACTTAATAATGCTCACTGTTTTTAAAATCTGGGAGTTTAAGGATTTGCTATCAGCTTCTATGGCACAAATGCTTGTCGGTTTAGAAGAGTTGAAAATTGAGGATTGTAATAAAATGGAGGAAGTTATAACAGCATGAGAAGATACTGTACTACTGCAATAATGCTTCCAAACTTGAGGACCTTAAAACTTTACAATCTTCAGAATCGCCAAGCAGTATTTTTGTATATTACATTTTGTAACACTTCATTAAATTTTGACACATGTGTAATCACTTATCTTTTTAGGGTTGAATTGATAGAGTTTTAGTTTTATTTAAAAAGATTTGTGTCATATTTATAAAGAGAATACACATATATTTGTACAAATACATAAGATCAAAGTCATCTAAAGGTATACATATATATGTTTCATAGCTGAATTTGATTGTTTAAAAGTTTTTCCTTATGTAAATAGGACTTTTGCTAGTTAATTGGTCTTATTGCTTCGAATCTTGATAACACCATATGAATGTTGCATAAACTTTTACAGGATAAAGAGATTATATTTGTTGACCCTTGTGGGAGAGAAGTTCAATGTTTGCATCCTTTTCTCATTCTCCATTCAATAAATCTATCTTTTCAAAAATTGAGTTCATTTTTTTTTCTTTTTCACCCACTTCAAAATTTCCAATTAGAAATGTATACTTTTGATTATTCAAAGGTGCAATACAAGTACTTAGGATAGAGATGGAATTCATTGAACATGATAAATTGAAGAAAAATTGCTAAGATATTTTACTATGATTCTACTTTCTAGCTGATTTTCAAATTGTGTCGAGACATGACATGCTAGAGAATTATTAGACTTTACATCTGCATATGTCTGCTATAAAAAAATTGAAACTAGTATGTTGTTTAGACCTTTTCTCTGATAGACAAATTCAACATATAAAAGAGAAGAACTAAGTTTTAAGAAAATACAAATTCAAAGAATTTAAAAGTTAATACTTAATACTATCAAAGTCATAAAAATGAAAATAAAGGCTTATATGCTTCTATATTATTATAGAAAACACTAAAACAAAACAAAAGATAAGACGAAAATAACAAAAAAAATTTAATGGGGTCAAAAGTGGTCAAATAAATTTTGTCAATAAATAACAAATATATATTATGAAATTTTGTCCCAAAAGTTTTGTAAATTTTGTCGATAATTTCGAAATAGTTCATTCTGGCAAAAAATTTTAAAAAATGAGAGGTTCCATCCCAACTTTTCGACAAAGTTTCTATTCCAACTTTTTAACAAAGAAGCCGCCTCTAATTTTCTTGATTGGAAGTCACTTTTGTATTTGTGACGAAGGCAGTTCGGTAGAACCAAAACAACTGCGGCTTTTTTTTTGCTTTTTTTTATAAGTAATTTTAATTTGGTGTGTTGGAAGGAAAAAATGAAAAAAAATTGTGTCTCAAGTTACTAACTCTACAACTCTATGTCTTCTCGCCACTTCACTGCTGTTGAGTCAGACTAATCCTGGGCCTCAAGCCAACCGTCCCCTAGCCAACTGAGGATGTAAATCGTGGGATGTGCACGCAATGGGTACTAACCTTACTGTAGTAGCCCAAGCTGGGTATCAGGGTCAGTCTTCAATCATTGGTCACCAAGTCACACACCTCCTGGCCCAAAGTGTTGACGATGCTCCTCCGACTCCTCCAAGGAATTCTGACCCGACACGGCCTCACTCCTGCGCACAACCACCATAATTGTTCTCCATTGCGTATGTGCCCCGGGGGAACTTGGAACATCTCACAAATACTCCTTCTCCACCCATTTATCCATAAATGGGTAGAGATTTGCTCCAAGTGGGATTCGAACCATGGTTGCCATGGTGGAACCCCACTTGGAATACCATCTGAGCTATACTCATATGGTAAAAAATGAACTTTTTCAATCTGCACAAAGGTGTATTAAAGTAAATCAACTATTTGGAAATTGAATGAGATAGATATCTTTTTCAAATATCTAAAATAGAGAAAACACCCTTTCACATTATGTACCACTTAATAAAAGGGTAAAAGTAAAAAATTGCTTTGTTTTTCAAATAAAACTCTTCATTATTTATTCATACTCAACCGCAAATGAAGAAAGAGTCCATCAACATAATGTAGTGGATAATGAATAAATCAATTGTAGTAAAGAATTTTATTTAAAGAATAAATTTTTAATTTTACCCTTTCCTTAAGTGGCCTCTGTTGTGAACGTGTATTTTCTCATTTAAAAAAAACTAATTTAATTGAGTGACCAATTTAGTACGTTTCTTAAATGTAAGTAACAAAAATGTATCAAATAACAAAATAAATAGTTTTATATAATATCAACGACTATTTTGGCATTTTTCCCATGTAGTTATTATACAAATTTTACATTTAGTCTTGGATGCTTATAAAATTTTTAATTTGTAGCATGACGATTAAAGGAAACACGGACATGGCAGTTAAAAAAAAGATTTAAGTTAGGGTTTTAGTTAAATTTATTAGTTGTTAGAAACTCAAAATTATTACTAATCGACCATAAATTTTTACACAATGAGACCATTTCAGTTAACAATGCACACCTTCTTAAAACTATATTATTTAAGATCCTCTCGAAACCCAATGCAATAATTCACAAAATTGAGATTTTTTAGAAAACTTTTACACTCTAATCTATCAATTTATATATTGTCCATTTAGTTTGGAATAAAAAGTGGACTATTAAATACATGTATGGGTGAAAAGTGAAAATAGTCACTCAACTATGATAAATTATGAGTTTTGATCACTCAACTTTTTTTGGTTAAAATAGACATAGGCACGGTTCCGATTTTAACCAGAACCGGGGCCTACCGGGCCCAAACCATGAACCAGAACCGGCCCAGGTTTAGGTTGAAGGTTTTTTAAACCGGAACTGCCGGTTCCAAAAAAAAATAATAAATATTTTTTTGCTTTTATAAATATACTATATTACATTATTTTACAATAATTTCTTGAATTTTCTCACATATTCTCTCATAATCTTCTATTACTTCTAAAATTATTTCATTTTATTCAATTTTTTACTTTAATATATTTCATTTCATTCACTTTGTTATCTAATTCTCATTGTTAGTTATTTATTTTGTTAATTGTTATTGTTAGTTTAGAAGTAAAATTCTTGAATTTAATCACTTGTGGTGTGTTTTACATTGAATCATGTATATTGATTTTATTGTGATGAAAAAAGTGATTAACTAATAAATTGAATTATTAAACTTTATCATTATCTAATATTATTAATGGATGATTATTAAACTATAAGTATATTAAAATAAGAGATTACTTATGATTAACCATATTAACTTGAATTATCACGTGTTCTTGTATAATGAATGAATAAATTTATATAAATACATGATTAAACTCATAGTTTAATATTCAAATAATATCAATTATTATTAATATTCATTATGGTATAACCATTAGTAACATGTTAATGGTAATGAATATTTAATTACTAACAAATATAGAGTATTATTAATTTTATTATATTTTGTTTATACATCATTACATCTACATGTTAATTTAAGTTACTTTTCAATTATATCAAATTTGTATATATTGAATTTATTTTTTTTCAAATTTAACGTTAAAAAATTCAAACCGTAAAAAACCGTTAACAAACCGGAATCGGAACCGTGACGGAACCGTAAATCGGCGGTTCACGAACCGTAACCGTAACCGTAACCGTGAGGCCAAGGGCCGATTCAGGTTCTACCCTTCGTGGAACCGTGAACGGGCAGTTCGTGAACCGTTGTCATGTCTAGTTAAAATGATCATTCAATTATTTTTTATGGTTAGAAAGGTCATTCCGTTCATTTTGACGGTTAAATATATGACGGGTGTGAATTTGAAGGGGTAAAAATGTCAAGTCTCAATGTATTTTTCTTTGACTAAAATCATTAGGCATATTACAAATTAAAGAAAACTAAAAGGACTTAATTAATAAAGTTTGAAATTTAAACCTAATTTTTATCCTTTCAAATTCTGCAACTGGTTATATGACTGAAAGAAGATGAAGAAACATCACATAAATTCAAATACGCAAATCTTAGAGTAACTAATCAGTCTGTTTCAACTCCTACTATGCACATCCCTAACAAGAAGAGTCCAATAACAGTAAATTGTGCTCCGATTCTGATGAAGGTTGAATTTTGCAATAAGTAAAATACCTCAAGAATAGACTTCAAATATAAAAAGGATTATTCAGCTCGTAGGAGTCCAACTCCTTTTCAACAGTTATCTCTATTTCACATATATGGTAAGTGTTACAATCCTGTTACAACTCTTGCACTACAAAACCCTTCTTCAAAGTATGTTATTAGAGTTTGAATACACCTCTAATTCAGGTATGTATTCTATAAAGACAACCCTCTCTAACTTGAGAAGGGGATTCGATATTTGTACTCTCAATTACATATCAATTAAGGTTTAAGGCTCATAAATGACTTAAGCTTTGGAGTTTACTCCCTGGGAACAATCCTGAGAATCTTTGCAAGTATTCGGTGTTTCAGACACTTGAAGATCTGCCCAGACGACGTGAGGCTTTTTGAGACTCATCAATTGGCGCCCACCGTGGGGCCGAAGACAACATGCCTACTACTCGTTTGCAATTGTTAAAGCATGACAAACCGCCGGCTCGAAATTCTCCAGCTCCTGAACATCCGGAGGAGATTAATCCACCTTTGAGGGAAGATTCAGCAAATTCATCCACCAAAACTCCTGCTCATGATGGAAGAGGATCTGGTCCTCAGAACCAAGAGAGAAGTTCAGTTCCTGTCGTTGACTTGGATTCGCCTGATGTACTCAAGTTTCTGACGGATAACGGAGAGAGAATTCAAACGATGATAGCAAATCAAGCTCCGATTAACTTGAAAGAACGTCAGGCTCGTGAAGCTCGGCAACGAGAAGAACGGAATCAAGCTATTCGTGAGCGTGATCTCCGCCAAAAGCTACAAGAAAAGCATGAGCTTAGGATGCGAGCTGAAGAACGTGCTAATAGAAGGAATTTAAATCCTATTTCAGTCTCATCTCACCGAAGAGATTCAAGATCTCCTACCAGGAATAGGAGACCAGCGCATTATCGTCAACGCACAAGAGCAGAAGGTCATAATGATGACTTATATATGCCTTATGAACAACTAATGGATCAGACCTTGCGTTTTGGGGACATAGGTCCATCCGACCTGCCACCCACTTCATTGCCAAGGTATGATAATGATTCAGACGTGAATTCTCCGTTTGTGGATGACGTGGAAAATTATCCTCTTCCACATAAGTTCAAAATGCCAACTTTGTTATATTACAACTGAGAAGGAGATCCAGCTGAACATGTTCATCATTATGTGCAAAGCATGAGGATCTACAACTATCCAGATCAAATCATATGCAAATGTTTTGGCATAATTATGATGGGAACTGCCCGATTATGGTACGACAACCTTAGGCCTAAGGCATTTCACAAGTTCAGTGACATCAAAGCGGCTTTTAAAAGTAGGTTTGTGCAACGGCAGAAGTTTGTAAAAACAAGTGTTGAGCTACTCAACATGAAGCAACGAGATTCGGAGTCCTTAACTCAATACATTGATAGATTCATAAACGAAAGTTTGGAAATGGTACACAGATCGGAAGAAATAGTCATCGGAGCTTTCACGAATAGTTTAAGACCTGGAAGATTGTACAAGGATTTTATAATAGATCCTCCTACTAGTGTTAAAGACATGATTAAGCGAGCTCGGAAATTCGCAAAAGGTGAAGATGCCGATAAGCGAAAGCGAGACAATTATAGAGGACCTGAAAAGAAGAAAGATGAAAAGGCCAAAGCATCTTGTGGAGAAAATCGAAAACAAAAATTCGATAAAGTGCAATATAACTCGTCCACAACTGGAGAAGACAATAATTACACTTTATTAAATAAAACAAGAACTGACGTACTTGCTATCTTGGAGAATCGAAGAAATGTGAGGTATCCACTACGGATGTCAGGTTCGGATAACAAAAGGAATAAAAATTTCTTTTGCCAATTTCATAATCAACATAGTCACGACACTGAGCATTGCAAAGATCTCAGGAAATATATAGAAGAGCTGATTCAGAACGGTCATTTAAAAGAATTTGTCCGAGCTGGGAATTCAACAAACCGACCTGAAGATAAAAAAGATCTAGATCTTCCTAATGAGAAAATGAGAAAGGATAATGGTAATGATAGAAATCCCGATGCAGATAGGAACATCACGGGAGTAATCCACATATCATCGGGGGACCATACGACGGATATTCTATGACCTCCAAAAAATGAAAGAACAGAGAAATTCCCTAACAAGAGCCAGTTCATAAACGGTTTAAGCCAACAGATACCATCACTTTTTTAGAAGAAGATGCGGTACCGACCAGATTTCCACATGCCGATGCATTGCTGATTAAAGCAATCATTGCCAATAAGGAAGTCAATATGATATATGTAGACGATGGCAGTTCGACCGATATTCTCTATTACAAAACTTGCCAAAAAATGGGTATAAACAAGAAATAGTTAAAACCTTGTCATTCACACCTAATTGGCTTTTCAGGAGAAACATCGATACCAATCGGAACGATAAACCTGCAAGTGACATTGGGAGAATACCCCAAGGAAAGGCTCATCTATGTTGAGTACATGGTCCTTAATGTCATGTCTCCATACAATGTTATTCTCGGACGACCTGCCATGGTACAATTAAAGGCTATATGGTCTCCATATCACCTTATTATGAAATTTCTTACATAAGCTGGGGTTGCAACGATACGAGGTGATCAAAAGTTGGCAAGAAAATGTCAAATGATTGCCTTAAAAGGAAATAAGAAGAAGCAAACGGAAAACGTGAATTATATAGAAACAGAAAACCGAGCTAAACCTGTGATGTTAACAGAAAAGGTAGAAGCTATTTCCTTAGACGAATTTCAAGCAGACAAGACAGTTCTCATTGGATCATCATTGCCCATGGGAATAAAAAGATCGTTAACAAATCTTTTGTCAGAATTCAAAGATTTATTTGCTTGGAGTCCGGACGACATGAAAGGAGTATTTGCCGACCTGATGGTTCATAAGTTGAATATAGATAAGTCTGCTCAGGTAGTTAGACAGAAGAAAAGTAAGTATGCGCCAGATTGTAATCGGGCCATATCTGAAGAGGTTGATAAGTTACTACAAGCAAAGATAATTAGAGAAGTGTTTTATCCAACCTGGCTCGCCAATCCAGTCATGGTTCTGAAACCAGATACTTCACTGAGGATGTGTATAGATTACACAAATCCGAATAAGGCTTGCCCAAAAGATTGTTATCCATTACCGATAATTGACCAAAAGGTGGATGCGACCTCCGGTTTTGAGGTCTTATGCTTTCTGGACGCCTATAAGAGTTATCATCAGATTCAGATGGATGAAGACGATGCGAAAAAAATAGCTTTTATAATAGAAAATGACGTGTATTTTTACACAAAAATGCCTTTCGTATTGAAGAACGCCGGTGCTACATACCAGCGATTAGTAGATAACATATTTTCTGATCAGATTGGGAGAAATATGAAAATCTACGTTAATGATATGCTCATTAAGAGCAAAAAAATAGAAATCTTGGATGACACGAGAGAAACTTTAGAGAAATTACGAGAAACTGGTCTTAATGAGCATATAGTCTCAAACCAAGGAATTGCGGCAAATTCGGAAAAGATTAAAGCAATTTTGGATATGAAAACCCCTCCCCCCAAAGTTTGAATGACGTTCAGAGGCTTACAGGTCGTTTAGCTGGGTTAAATAGTTTCTTGTCGAGATCAGCCGATCGCAGCTTACCTTTCTTTAAAGCATTAAGGAAAGCAAAAAACTTTGAGTGGGATGCAAACTGCGACAAAGCATTTGATGAGCTGAAAACATATTTAGCAAAAGTACAAGTGTTGTCCACCCCAGTCCATGGAGAAATCTTGCATGTGTATCTTGCAGCAAGTGATGCTGCGATCAACTTTGTCTTAGTTAGAGAAGATCAAAGAGTACAAAGACCAGTGTATTAAACAAGTTGTGCTCTGCAAGGAGCCAAGAAAAGATATCCTACGATGGAAAAATTGGCACTTGCACTGATTAATGCTTCGAGAAGATTGAAACCATACTTTCAAGCACATGAAATTCATGTCTTAACCGATAAACCGCTAAGGCAAGTTCTGCAAAAACCCAATTCTTCAGGAAGGCTTATAAAGTGTGCAATCGAACTAGGAGAATATGACATCACATTCTCACCTCGAACAGCAATAAAAAGTCAGGTACTGGTTGATTTCATAGCAGAAGTTTCTGTTACAGAAGAGGAACTTTTAAAGGAAGACGATCTGAGAAACCCTTTTAAAAAAAAAGAAGGCTTTTGGGTCTTATTCTTGGATAGAGCCTCAAGTGAGGACAATTCAGGAGCTGGGTTGATATTGACAAACCCAAACGGACAGGAGTTCACATATGCTTTACGTTTTGAATTCAAGGCAACGAATAACGAAGCAGAATATGAGGCATTAATAACTGGAATGAAGTTAGCTTATCAAATGGGCATTAAAAAGTTACAAGTTTATAGCGATTCCCAACTCATCGTAAACCAAGTAACTGTGGGGTATATGAGGCCCGAGATCTGAATATGAAGAAGTATTTGGAGAAAACTGAAGATCTCAAAAAGAAATTTGAAGAGTTTCTGATTTAACTAGTACCCCGAGCTCAGGACAAACGTGCTGACGTGCTCAGCATATTGGCATCATCAGCACATGTTCATCTCACAAAGAAAGTTCTGGTTGAGGTCTTACCAGCTAGAAGCATTGAAGAGCTGCAAGTCTTAGTGGTTGAAGATGTGGGAGATACTTGGATGACTCCAATTGTCAAATTTTAAACAACTGGAGAATTGCCACAAGATAAAGCTTCAGCTCGGAATTTGGTCTTACGATCAGCCAGATACGCAATCCAAAACGAAATTTTGCTTAGAAAAGGTTATCTCATTCTGTGGTTGCATTGCATAGGACCAGAACAGGCGGTGTATGTTTTGAAAAAGATCCACCTTGGCTCATGTGGGAGTCACATCGGCGCACGTATGTTGGGGAAGAAGGCAATGCGATCAGGGTATTATTGGCCCACAATGAGTTCGGATTCTCATGAATTGGTGCAAAAATGCCCCAAGTGTCAAATTCATGCCGTTTTCAGACATGTTCCACAAATCGAGATGATCACAATCCAGAGTCCATTGCCATTTGCTCAATGGGGAATTGACATCACTGGACCATTTCTTGAGTCTCCTAGGCGGCTAAAGCACTTGGTAGTGGCTATTGACTACTTCACAAAATGGGTAGAAGCCGAACCACTTGTGCAAATCTCTAGGAGAAGTATGGTTAAGCTCGTTTGGAGGCAGATAGTGTGTAGGTTCGGGATACCGAACACAATCATATCTGACAATGGCACATAATTTGCAAGTAATCCGTTCAGAAACTGGTGTGAAAAACTCAATATAAGATAGCATTTTACGTCAGTAGTGCATCCACAAGCAAATGGACAAACTGAGGTCACTAACAGGATCATTGTTCAAGGTTTGCAGACAAGGCTGGAAAAAGTTAAGGGAGATTGGGTCAAAGAACTGCCGAATGTTCTATGGGCGTACAGAACTACCCCAAGAATGGCTACCCGAGAAACTCCATTCAGCTTAGTTTATGGTTCTGAAGCTGTAATCCCTGCTGAGATTGGACTCCCAAGCCCAAGGATAATCCACTATGTTTCGGAAGCAAACTCTGAAAGGTTGCGATTAAGTTTTGACTTACTGGAGGAAAAACGAGAAATGGCACACCTTGCTGAAGCCAAGTATAAAGCTGAGATGGCCTGATATTATGATCGGCGAGTCAGAAAAACTCAGCTCCAACCTGACGATCTAGTTCTAAGAAAGAATGAAGCAAGTCGAGTTGAAGGACTCAAGAAGCTCGATCCGAATTGGGAAAGACCTTATATGGTAGCTCAAGTCGGAGGAGCAGAAAGTTATAAGTTGGAAACTCTGGATGGACGGACTATCCCGAGGATGTGGAACATCACCAACTTGCAAAGATACTATCAGTAGTTTTAGATACTTTTTTAGTTCATTTTAATCAACTCAAGCACATTGATGCTTCAATAAGTGTAATTCAGCTTAAATGCTACATATCAATAAAATAACTCATTATGAGTTCATTCTTATAAATCGAGTTTATCTTCAGTTTGAATAGTTCAATTCTGATCGGATCATACGATTTATATCATTATGGATTTTTCGCAAAAAAGGAAACATCCAAATCAAATACAAATCAAAGCTCAATTCTAATTGGCTTATACGATTTTACAATGATTTTCTGCCAAAAAGAAAAAACATCAAAGTTCAACACGAATCAAAAAATTCGATTTAGTTCGGATTATACGATTTCATGTCATTAAAAAGAAAAGAAACTCAGTTTGATTTTGCTGAGTATCTCGTTTCGGTTCATATTGCTGATTCGTTATAGCATCAACTCAATTTCAAATCGTATTGGGTTAATTTGAGATAATTTAAATTTATTTCAGATTACTTACTGATCGAATTCAGATCGTATTATTTTTTTATGTATTAATTCAAGTCATTGAATTATCTAAAGACATAATAAATTAAATATAGAAGACATCAAATGGTGTTGGAAGATTTCAAATGGAAGAATTCAAATACATTGATAAAAGACCAAAAATTGGTCCCAACTGCTAATCAGGAATTTAAAAAAAAACACAAAAAACAAAAAATTTTGCAAAGACCTACAGCATTATTACAAAAGTTACGAGCTCATAGGCTCAGCTATCTTTCTCTCCATTCTTCTGATCATCATTTTGGAAAGTTGGAACGTATGGGCGGCCATCAACTTGCCCCAACTTCATATCAGCAAAGGCTTGATACAGAGCTTCTTGAGACCTGCCGTTCTATCCCCTTTCAGCAGTAATGTCAAGTTCAGGGCATTTCTCTTTAAGAGCAATCAAAGCCTTATGATAGCCAAAGTTGCAAGCTGGGGTACACAGTCGAACCAGCAAATTCTTACCCTCATTGGATGATAGGAAATTGGAGATCAGATGGGAAGAACCCTCTCCCTTCAAGAAAGCCACCTGGGCAAGCAGTTCTTCATTTCGAGCACTCAGCTCTTCGTTGGAGGCCCGAACTGTTTTCAAGTCAACCTGCAGAAGATCGCTTTCTTGCTTCAATTCAGAATTTTTCTTCCACTCTGCCTCAAGTGAGGAGGTAAGAGTTGTGATTTCAATAGCTTGCTCGACTGGTAGGGTGTCCAGATCATCGGCTATCTCATCACTGCGGTCAATAGCTTCCGCATCTAAACACATGACCTGAAACAAAGATGTTAATAAGCAGTAACATCATAAAATAAACAAAATAAAGAAAAAGTATATGAAGAATATAGCATACCTAGGTAATGCCTAGGGTCAGGCGTTGATAAACAGAAGCGATGTCTAATTTTTTCAACATTTTTCTATCCCGACGAGGAATAGAGTTGAAAACAAAATTATGTGCCATCTCTACGGTAAACCTGTAATTGATATCCATCCAAACATCAAGACGGAAAGAAGACGAGGCATAGGAAGCCTCACCCTCCAGAACCTTGGAGAAAGGAATAAAGTTGTCCCCAAGAAGTGAAGGGCCAGTCTCCTCGGCCTTGTTTGCTTCAATTTCTGCAGTTCGGGGTTTCTTTTCAACCCCGCCTTTGGCAGTAACTGATTTCCTCTTGCCCATGACCTCTTTAGCTGTTTTGAAACCTTTCCCAGTCTCTGGGGCAAACTTTTTGGACTTTCCTTTAACCGACGAGGAAGTCGATTTTTCCATTTTATTATCCGACTTCATCGCGTCGGTGGGGGCTTCATCGGTAAGGGCTTCAAAAGCAAGAGTTTTAGTTTCAGTTGTAGGAACCTCTTCTTGAGCAGTTGAAGGCTCCGACAGTTCGTCCATGAGATCGTCGATATTGCTCACTGAAAAAAAATCAACCCGATTAGAAAATGTAACTAAGTTATCAATTAAGGACATGATGAAAAGTTTGAAGTTGTACCCTTCTTCCCATTTACTATGAGATCTGTGTGGTCGGATGGAAGAATTGCTTATCCCCGCCAACACTAACACCCTTTCAAGAAATATATTGGTGCTAAGGACTCGCTTCTCTTTTCCTAGTTTATCAGCGAGTTCCTTGGGAAGTTTTTTGATTGAGATGGGATTAGAAATGCAACCGGCGTCTTTCCAGTACCACTCACATTCTAATGATTTGAGGCTAAGATAAAAAAATTTATCTTTCCACTTGTAAATGAAACTAGGTTTTCCACTCAGAAGTTGTTGTTTTCTTGATCAGCGGATGAAGTAATACCAGCTCGGATCTTTTTCAGAAGATTGTAGGCAAAAGAAATGCCTAAAGTAGGGAACTGTACATTTATGGTCTGGATGCTTGAAAAATAACTCAAACCCAATCAGAATTCTGATCACGTTTGGAGTGAGTTGGGTTATGCTAATCATATAATATGTCAAGATATCTTTGGTGAACTGAGATAAAGGAAATCTCGGTCCGGCTCTAAGTTGTTCTACAAATATACTTACAAAACCTTCGGGAGGTCGAATAGCTACTTCTCCTTCCAAAGGAATCCTAATTTCGACCTCAAAACTGATGTGAAAGTCTCTTCGAATATTTACTAATGAGGAGGTAGTTGTACTGGAACTTAAGGTTTCTAGTTTAACCATGGACTTGGTTGGATCTGGGTTTTGAGGTTCCCTAGTCGCTGGTCGGCTAGTTGAAGGTTCATTTTCAGGAAATTCTCACTACTACAAAATGAGCCTATATCAACACCCATAAAGTGTTATTTTAGGCCCTAAAAATGTTGCTATATGCCTAAAGCAACACTTTACAAAGTGTGTTATTAGAAGGTATCTCCTTAGATCTATAGCAACACTTTTTCCATTTTAAGCAACACTTTTTAGATGTGTTGCAATTGTCAGAATATGCAACGCTTTTATTTGTGCAACACTTTTTTCTCTAAAATGCAACACTTTTTTATGTATTACCTTTAAGCAATTGCAACGTTTTATGAGACGAAAAGCAACACTTTATGCTACGAAAATAGAACACTTCTTGCACTCTTTTAACCCAATAATGCAACACTTTTTCCTATCAAATGTATCACTTTTATATATATTGAACTATTTTAAAGCATCACTTTTTATGAATAAGTAACACTTTTATTTGTGTTTCATTTTGAAAAAGATAATAATTGTACACGTTAATAGCAACATTTATTTTTCCTACTATATTGTTACTAATTCAATATCATTTACTCAAATGCAATAATATAAAATATATAATCCAAAATAATATTCGTATTACAAAAGTACTTCTAGTGTCAAATACAAAAGTAATATATGAAGTTATGCCAAATAATATTCCAAAAAGGAATTTACAAAATTTAGTCCAACTAATGGCACCTTCCAAAAATTATTATCGATGTTTGTACTATAGATGTGACGTTGTCGTTGAATATCCACAAAAGTATCTTTACAAAGCAATAACGTCCTTCACCAAAAGTCTTATGATTTCCTGTGTAAGAAAGAAAAAAAACAAAAATAACTTATTTAAGAAAGTTTAATATATAAGCGTGAGCACAATGAAAAAAACAAAACAAAACAAAATCTCATTTTAATGCATATTAATGAAATAAAGGTCTGAGGTGAGTTTGATGGTGATAATTGTATCTACTATGGCCTACTATGACTACATTGATCATTATGAATTCAAACAAGGAATAAATAAAAGCATGCATTTACTCTTGGTCTAGTAATGGGCCAAATATCCCACATGTAATCCATTTTTACTTGTATAATGCAATAAGGGATTTAATAAATGAAAATCTTATATATGTAACAAGAGGTAATGTAAGGTATTAGCCACAACAATAGCAAATTGACCAAATGTAATATAGCATATGATTCTTTCCAGCAATCAACATATGTAAGGTAATGTAAGGTATTAGCTCAAGATCAGAATAGATGTAATATATATCAACAGCATATGGATCTGTCCATCAAAACCTTCAACCTCATTCCAGAAATTTGCAACTCCATGACCAAATTGTATCCCTCAAGCACATGAGTGATTTAGCAAGAAAAAGGCTCCACATCGGGATCATTTACCAAATACGTGATTATACTAACAAACTGGGAATTTTACTCAATTGAGTCCCCATTTCAGTTCAAGTTCAAGGTAGGAATTAGTCCCTAAGCTTCAGCAAGTTCACATAATCACCGAATTTCTAAAGCTGTTTAAACCAAATGCACAAATTTTCCACTCATTTCATCCGGGATTCCTTATTCATTCAAGCAACGAACCGCAGTAAATCCGCCCAAAAAATGCGATTCAAGCAAAAGTTCCTCAAAAGATTTTCCAAGAAAATACATTCAGAATAATTTCAAAGTTCACCAAGTCTTTCACCAAGCACATGAATTTGCAATTACAGTATTGAGCATCAGAATTCGAGTAACACATATTCAGATTCATTTCATAAATTCACCAAATCTATTACCAACAACTAGAAATGCAATCCAATGACCATCTTAGTCTCAATCTATACGTGCCCTTTGTTCAAAATCATAGCCAGAGAACAACACCAGCTCAAACAAGCACCATTCATGCCACAACAGGGGCCACAAAACCACATGTGAGTAAATGTTGAAGACAAGGCAACTGACCAAACTCAGCAGTCAGGGCCAAGCTTACCTCTGAAGAATTTGTATCTCTGAATTCGCTAGAGCTGTGGTTGAAGTGGGTCTTTTGAGGCAAATGGGTGCTGAATCTGTTGGGGAGTTTCCGGTCAAATGTTGACCTTGAACAAAGGAAGCCACTTCAGCAGGGTCTGTTCACCTCAGTCGACGGGGTCTGAAGAAGATTCTTTGTTGTCGAATAGCCTTTCCATTCTTCATAGACTTCTATTCTTCGTTGACAGATCTAATCAGAAGCAGATCTGTAGAGGAGAATCAGTCCTGGTTCTTTGCTGTTGTCGGTAGATGTTGGAGCTTGTAGAACGGCTGGTGAGCCAATCAAGTATGATGTAGCCACATCCCACTGAATATCTGAAAATTCCATTTCTGAATTTCTTCACATCAGCAATGAAGATCGAGCGATTGTAGCTGCATTCAACACCTCTGGGGCTGGACAAAATTTTGGGCCAGCTGGCTGCTTGTTGTTCACCAGCGGCTCCCGTCCGATCGGCTGTTCGATCGTGATTTGGTGCAGCTCACGAAGCTTAGTGAGCTTGAGTAGGAGCAGCTCACAAAGCTTAGTGAGCGAAACCCGATTAGATGTGGGTTCGCAAACTTTCCCTTTTCGATATGGCTGCTCCCGGATCTCCCTGACCTGCGCAGCTCCGATCTAGATCGGCTTGATGGTGGAGAGCCAAGAGGAGGTGGTGATGAAGCTCCGATCTAGTTTGATTTGATGGCAAAGAGTCGGAGGTGATGAATCTGTAGGTAGGGGAAGTTGTGAAAAAGCTGAAAGGTAAGATAGCTATAGTAGATAGATAAGTGGGTTGACTAATAAATAATAATTTTAAATTAAATTTTACTAATAAATAATAATAAAATATTAAATATAGTATTGTAAATTTAGACTAACATTGTAAATAAAATACATTATGCCTAATTATGTTATTGAAGAACCACTTAATTAATTATACTAAGATTTTTGCCTAATGCGAGTTAGTGATATATTGTGCACATTTACTATTTGTCCAACCAACTATTTAAATTAAGTATTGAGTTTTTAATTTGAGAATAATTGAGTTTATCTCTATTTTCTAACTATGCGCTTAATTATAAATTTAATGCCATATATCACGTTAGTTAACTACATTATTTTCTTGTAATAGTGTATGGGTCAATTTACAAATATTAGGGTGTCATAGTATAATTAAACTAAATGTAGAACAACATTACAAATATAGAAATTTTTTTTGTCATTTCAAGTTATATAATTATTTCTTTAAAATACTTATATATATATATATATTTATGTAACAATTATTTTTTATATAAAATTAAATAACCAATTTGTTATATTTATACACAAAAATTAGCTTCTTATATATATATATATATATATATTTATATAATTATTGCTTTAAAATACTTTTATATATATATATTTATGTAACAATTATTTTTTTAATATAAAATTAAATAACCAATTTGTTATATTTATAAACAACAACATTAGCTTCTTATATATATAATTATTGCTTTAAAATACTTATATATATATATATGTAACAATTATTTTTTTATATAAAATTAAATAACTAATTTTGTTATATTTATACATAAAAACATTAGCTTCTTATATATATACTAGCAGTGGGCATGCGCTTTGCGCAAAGTGGTGCCCGTGAGTAATAGGAGGGGAGGTGGGAAATTGAGTAATCACTTTTATCTTTTTTGAACCAACTCTAATCCGAGACATACATGATTATTATTCTCATTATTGCCATCTGATGAATCATCACTTCCACTTTCAGCACTGCATATCCTTTAGGTTCCATTAGATTTCAGAAAAGAGAACTTGGCTCAAATCAGAAATTAATTTTGAGCTAATAAGCCAAACTACCTTTGAGAGAGGTAATATGCCAAACTATCTGTTGTATCATATATTAAGAAAATGGATACAACAACATGCCAATATCTGTTTGAGAGAGCTAAAAGCTGGTGAAACATCAAATTTCACAAACAGAACCTTCTCATCTAGCAAATACACAAAAAGCACATCATATCCTATCTTAACAGAAAGCTTGGTGAAGATCAAACAAGGAATATTAACATATTCTCATATGTAAAGTTTCTTTCGAAAATTTTGCAGCAGTTCCCTTTATGATTTTTGGTTCACAGGCTGATACAATAAGCTGCATGAGATGAGATTTGAGGGCCTGTTATGGGAAATACTCCCCAAGTAGTCCTTAATATTGCTATATAACGAAGTTAAAGTTTCCAGTGACATGAATACATTCATCAGCATAAAAGTTTCCAGTGACGTGAATATATTCATCAGCATATTTATATGAACGGTAAAATTTTGAACCAAATATTTGGTCAGAAAAACTGAAGTAGATTCTTCATTACCGTTAACAAATTGTTTGTACATCATTTCATACTATGAGAACAAACTAAATACCTACATTTATCTCATTCATGGCCCTTTTGACTTGCACATCTGATTGAATATCCACAATGAGCGTCTGAATTATTTCATAACCATAATGAGGCATGGCCTAAGCATCCAGAAGAAAGGGAAATAACAGAGAAAGTTAGATCCTACAAATTGATACTTAAAACACACTCAAATTGAAACTTGCTTTTTCAAGTTCATTCTCCACTGCTTTTGCAATTTAAGTTTTTTGTTCGAAGACACTATCAAGCTCAAGCTTTGGTACACTTGCTCTGATAACTGAAACATCAAATTAATCCTGTGAGAAAGTATTAAGAATGTATTATTTCATAAATGTTAAGTCATCCTATCTAAGGTAGTTAAGCAAGAAAATACAGAGCCTAAGGATCTGTAAATAGCCTCAGCCTAGTCTTTATTATACAGAATTTGAACAGAAGCAAAACAAATATGTGTCAAGTGTTTATATTCTTCCCAAGAAAAAAATGTGGGGGTAGAGAGGGTTTAGTGAACTTAATTAGTACCATGACATAAGAAAAAAGTCCCTGCATAATCAAAACATGATTTGTTGATGGAATGAACTCCATCTTAAAGCCGGATAGGTTCGATAATGAAGTAGGAAATTATTGGATATTCTTTATTCTGAACAGTTCCACTTTCACTACTATCTTTTCTGAATCACAATCTAAGGCATATGTGATGATGAACTTGTTACAAAGCAAAGGGACCAGTCGAACATTTTTTTTACCTTATTTTTCTATCTCCAACATGCCTTTTGTTCTGAACTAATGGCTATCTTAACTTCAATCATTCATTCCCACAAGGCACAACAATCAAAAGATAAGCTAACACAAATGGTTCTATAATTCACAAGTTCAGTATTTTGATTGTTTTATACACATTTAACAAACAGAAAAGATTATATATAAGACCAAACAAATCGTTGTTCTTTCAGGAAGAACACAGAGCCATAGTAGCAGTGCCTAACAAATGGGAAAACTGTTCTTGATGCATACAGGAAAACTATGCCATTTTAAATAAAGTGTTTTAAGAATTTCTATAGAATAAATATAAATATACAAGAATCAGGCCTCAAAGACAACCAACGAATCAGAGGTGCATTAAGGATGCAACGAACTCTTAGAATATCTTGAATATAGAGTTAGTTTCCTCAATTACCTATAACAGTGAAGCCAAACCAAAACTTTCAATTAGATTAGCCTCCTTAGGCTGGTAGATGATCTTCTCAAACATATCCTTAAAATGAGCATCACCCAACATCTTCTCAAGAATAATATCATCAAAAGATGAAGAAGGGTTCTTTTGCTTTTCATTCTCCTTTGTAGTAGAAGAAAAAACAAGATCCGATAACCTGTTCTTCTCAGATTGTCTACAATACTTGTCCCCTTCGGTTGTTCCTGCTGCCATCAAGTGGTAAGTGTAGACAATTTTCTGCTGACCCAGCCTGTATGCACGACTTACGGCTTGTCTTTCCACTGATGGATTCCAAACAACATCGAGGAGAACCACACTTGAAGCCCCCACTAAATTTATTCCCTCAGAGCAACATTTTGTTGAGGCGAGCAAGACCACTCCTTCATTTCTTGGGTCATTGAATTTTGTTATTATGTTCTTCCTATGCTTTTGATCTTGCTTTCCATGCATATGGAGAACTTGCCTCCCTTTGTTCCAACCAAAATGGGCTTCAAGTTGTTCTGCTATGAGTTTAAGGGGATGATGAATTTTGTTTTCACACCCTTTTCATAGTCCAACCTCAACTTCTCCAATGTATGATGTTCGATTCCTGACCTTTCATTATCATTCAGACAAGAATAATTTAACAAGGATGGATGAATAGATGCCAGTGCAAGTTTGTGCTCATACTCAAAGGTGCTTTGACGTTCTTGATCGATTAACTTTATGAGGCTCTTCTGCAGTGATGGTGGATTTAGAAGGAGGACACTCTCTCTCAAACCAGGAAGACTCCTTTGAAGAATACTGCCTTTATGAATATGGACAAATGGTGCTATCACAGCTTTTAGCTTCTCAATATCCTTGTCAACAGCTGCGGCTCTTGAACTGGTGAAAATTCCCATCTCTTTATGTTGTTTCTTAGAATATAACCTCCTTGCTGTAATCATGTTAGCAAAAGTTTTCTCCTTTGCCAGAATTTGAGCTGTTGCTGGTCTTACCAAACGTAAAGTGTTGAAAAGCTCTCGAAAATTGTTCTGAAATGGAGTTTCAGAAATGATTATTTTCCTTTCCGTCTGGAGTTTCAATAGAGTATTCCAAATACAGCTTCTGTGATTGCGTGGGGTGTGTCCTTCATCCAAAACTGCCAGTCTTGGCAATTGTAAAAGTATCTTCCTAAGGTTTTCAGATTGTTCATCCTGAGGCTTTTTCCTTGTCTTCTTATTCCCTTTCTTTATCCTATACTCTTCCCCAGCGAGCTTCTCAAACAAATTGTAGCTTTTGCCAAGAATGCTTTTCTCCTTGCTCCAAGAGAACATCTTAACCAAACGAATTACTTTGTTTGGACATCTATTTGCTCAAACAATGTCAAGAAGCTTGTTGTGTTCCTTGCCTGAAAACTCCAGATTGTTAAGGTTATGGAATGGAAAATCAACTTCCCATTTCTGAAAGTTGCTTTCTTTCACGGTATCTTTTGTTCCATGTTTCTTGCCGAATAATTGTTGCCTAATCAACAGAAAACAACAGTCAAGTTGGCGAACATGTACACCAATTGTGGTAATTCAAACTGCAACATATGTAATTGTTTAAATGCAGATCAAATGTAGTGGAGATACAGTTCACAAATGAGCATAAAGATGTTTTGCTACAATCATTGAACTAAAGGAGTCTGACAAATTCGGGATCTATGTCTTTAATTTCTGTCTTTAATTTCCCGCACTACATGACCACAATTGCGGCATATTTCAACAATTTCATGCATTGAGGTATTAAATCACGGTTCCCTTTCACAACAAGGGATGAAGGGTTGTTTAAGTTGGCATTTCAAGCATTTTCTGTTTTGCTGTCATTCTGTAGAAAAATATGAAAATTATCTTTCTTCCCATGTACAATAATAATGTTATCATGTGAAAGTGATTTTAAGTTTTGATTAGTGTGCAAAGAAACAAAACTAAGTTACTCATGTCTCCATAATGCATCTCAAAGAACAAAAACCATGCGACCATTTTCTCATATTTCTGATTTTTCCACTGGTTCAGGCTCCTCATCTTCAAATCTAAACTTTAATGGAGAGCTCTTCACCAGAGTGATTGCTTTACTTCTGGTTCACTGGCTTGTTCGGTTGAGAATTTCACATTTTCCCATTATTACGAATCAAAAAGAATATTGGAACCAAGGTCCTATTTGCTTTGGCACACATAAACCATTGCTCTTCATGGCCTGCCTTCTCAACTTTCTTTTTCCTTGAATTATTCTTGTTTTTGTTGGTCTCATCATATATATGCCTTCAAAACAAGTTTGATCATATACTCCACTGTTACTCTCATGTGTGCTTGTTGAGGATGAACATGCAGATTTGTTCCTCCTGACAATGTATCCATTTCCTCAAGTGTGTGCACAGCTTCTAAATTTTCATTGTCCATGCCTACGAAAAACAATCAAAATTAGTACAACTCAAGACACTGAGTGGAATCCAGCATACCATCATGCCAAATTATCAAAATGAATAAATTCTAATTAATTGTTTTCCAAGACTTAAAGGCCTATAAGATTTAGTTTTAGTTTTGGTTTCAAAAGGAAAAAAGAAGTAATTTAAAAATGTTATGGACTCATAAGTCTGCTATGAGAAGAAATCAAGGCTGAAGACTCATGTTAAAACTTTTGTATCAGGATGAGAATTTGGTAGTCAAAATATTGAAAATGAAGCACCAAAAGAGATAAATTAATAAGAAAAAGCATAAAAAGCAACCATAACCTACTTCCTTTGTTTCTAAAGTTTGTTCTCATCAGAGAGAAATCCATTGCAAGTTGAAAGAAGATTTCCAAATCCTTACCAACATAATAGTTATGGGAAGAAAAAGTACTTACAATGGTGAATAGTTATCATTGTTGCTTCTTGACTTTGCTTTATAATCCCTCCTCAAACCAGATGCACTTTCGTCATTGTTGCTTCTTGACTTTGGTTTGTAATCCATCCTCAAACCAGATGCCTTTTTTTCATTGTTGCTTCTTCACTTTGCATTATAATCCATCCTCAAACAAGATGCATTTTTGTCATTGTTGCTTCTTGACTTTGGTTTGTAATCCATCCTCAAACCAGATGACTTTTTGTCATTGTTGCTTCTTGAATTTGCTTTATAATCCATCCTCAAACATGATGCACTTTTGTTATTGTTGCTTCTTGACTTTGCTTTATAATCCATCCTCAAACAAGATGAATTTTTATCATTGTTGCTTCTTGACTTTGCTTTATAATCCATCCTCAAAAAAGATGAATTTTTATCATTGTTGCTTCTTGACTTTGCTTTATAATCCATCCTCAAACCAGATGCATTCTTGTCAATGTTGCTTCTTGAATTTGCTTTATAATCCATCCCCAAACCAGGCGCATTTTTGTGATTGTTGCTTCTTGAATTTGCTTTATAATCCATCCTCGAACCAGACGCATTTTTGTCATTGTTGCTTCTTGACTTTTCTTTATAATCCATCCTCAAACCAGATCCATTTGTTTCATTGAGCAGTTCAATTTCACTGTCACTGTCACTTTGTCCAGAATCATTGCAAATACCATTACTATCATATTCCTCCCTTTCTTCTTTTACAACAATGTTATATTCTTTTTTCCTTGATTTTGCTTCAGAATTTATCCTCAAACCACAAGCTTTTGTTTGTACAAGCATCTCAATTCCAGCTGCAACTGGGATCCAATCGCCGCAAGTGCTAGTACCATCATCAAGTACCTCAACTTCAAGCTCATCATCATTAAGATCATCATCACTGTGAATATATCAATGCGTTTCACTACATATTCCAATGTCATTTTCATCATACTCATTATCACTCAGTGCTGCAAAGACAGGTTTACAACTGGTAAGAATGTATTTTCATGACAAAACCAGACTACTTTTTGCAAGTGCAACAGCAAAATATATTGTCAGGCTGCATCTCTAAATCTGAATACAAAATTGGAAAAGGGAATTAGTGCATTGAAGCACACTCTATCTATCTACAGCATAACAGCAAGATAGGCAGACTTTAGCATTCATGGACATTAAATACAATCATAGTCTGAAAGTCATATCTTTGTCCAGATTTTTAACTCCTAAGCTGATGGATGATAGGAATTTTCTAAGATGTTCAAACATTAAATAGCAGAGATTACAAACTACAGCCATATATTCTGGACCATGGCTCTTGACAATGTATTTGCCGAGATTTTTTATTTCACAAACATGAATATAAAGAGAGTAATAGCTTCTCCAAAATCATTAGAAGGGCATAATTAAGGGTACTATTAGATTTCTGCAACTGATTTTATTCTGATCACAACCAACTTCATCATTGATTTTGAGATAAAATCGAGACAATATACAAAAAGCAAAGAAAAGAATGTGTAGGATACATCACAAATCATTTTTGTACTCAATCAATCAATTCCATAATGAGTATTGTCTTACCCACCCAAGCTCATCCAAATAGTCGTATCTTTCCAAAGGGAATAGCCTTTGGAAATATGTTCCTCTATCCTTATCCTAAATCAGCCAAATGGAAAATTTCACGTATTATCACTTTTGTTTACGGACCAGCAAGTAAATTATGCATCTTCAAACATGCACATACAAATAACCTCTCATCAACCTTCAACCATGTATACATTTTGAAATGCTTCAGCAATTTGAACAAAATCAAGTAAACAAATAAAAAATCAACTTTGGTTCCTTTGTTCATATACATCCATGAATCTGATCTCATCCAAAACCTTCGGTTTTATCTTATCATTCACCAAGAAGACGAACGATTCTCACTTTTTTTTCCTTTGAAGAGCAACACTGAATGCAGGAGAAGACATGAAAACCAACAAAATTCATAAAGAAAAGTGCAACAAAAGATTACCAAAATGCATCTTCTTGTTTGGTTTTCTTTTGTTTTTGCCAACACGATTCTTCACACCATGGTTTGTCCTCTCTCCTTCTCTTCATGTTCTTTTGCTTGGAATGCAATTCAATAAAACTCCAACCAGGTTTCTTTTTTAAACCAAGAGATCTCATTTGGCTCGAAGCAGCACCTACACCATTCCAATTAGCCATTGAAGCATAGCTGTGAGCCAGCTGCACATACTTCCCAGGATCTGTAGGCTTCAGCAAAGAAATTTCTTGTCCAATATGATCTGCTAGCTCTGCCTTTCCTTCAACTCGACAGGCACATAGAGCAATCCAAATCAAACAAAATCACAAATCACTAAAGCAAGCTGAAAATACTAATGCATGGACCAACACAAGAAAATATGATTAAAGGGAAAAAACAAAGAAAACGAACACATAGAGCAGCCCAAATCAAACAAAATCACAAATCATCAAAGAAAATAATTCCCAGCAAATAGAAAACAACAAAGAACACATGCAAACAAGAATTAAAACGAAATAATACAAAATCAGAAATAAACAAACAAAATGGTTTCCAACATATGAAAAAACCCACAAAAAACACATGTAAAAACCAACAATCAGCAAAAAACAAGACCAATCGTAGACCAAATTGAATACCAGTCTGTCAAACAGCAAGGAGAAAAGCCGAAAATCAGAGCAAAAGATACGAACCAAAAAAAGGTGCAACAAAATCCCAAAAGTGCAATTTCACTTCAGCACTCCTCTTTCTGGCACAAGTCCTCGTCTCTCTCATACCCATGCAACCATCTCAGAGAGGTCAAACAAATCCAAGCTAATTCCATCATCGACAAAAAGGAAGAAGGGCCTGTATTCAGAGAGGTAGAGATAGAGAGAGAAGATTAGAAACATTCAAAACGCTTTAAAAGAATTGTTAATTAAACATGTTGGATTCTAGCTAACTAATGGAAGCTTAAAACCCATGATTCTGTACCATCAAAGACATAAGCTTGAATCTGCTCCTTGGTATTGCTGAGCTTATAGAATGCATCTGCCGCCTTGTCAGCTAAGGCTCGATACTGAATCGAGGCAACCACTGTGACGAACACATTATCCTGAAAAACCAATATTGATGAGAACCCAAGTTTTAAGTTTTGAAATTTCTTATAACATCAATATCTCCAATAGTACAAAAACAATTGCATGAGAGTAATTGTTCTTCATAACCTCTTTCACTTTCCATTTAGAACTTTAGATGAAGAGGATTGGAGTGTTGTAATTGAAATAAACTGTAAATCCAAATTAATAATTCTTGTCAACGGTTCAGACTAAAAAACAAACCAGTATTCGAGTTAAAGTTTTTCTCATGAGCATACTATCAAAATGGGATGACCTTGGGAATCTCTAAACAGATATATAAAAAATCGTGAAGTGCACCATGAGATATAGTCATTCCAGATATCTTGATTTCATATTAAATCCAGTAAATATAGATCCATAAATTGATATTGCCATCCTCCTTTCCGTAATATGTTTTAAGCTCCAAATATTGGACACACAGAAAAATGGGAAGAGGCAGTGAAAGTAAAAAGTATTGTGAAGAGCAACCTTTGTCTTTGTTTCGCATTTAATATCGAGTTGCTGCAGTCGTAATGTCAGATAGCCTCCTAACTGGCTTCCCAAACACCATGGCACACAGTGACAACCAGGCTCAAGAACATCAGCAAATTTCCCGAAATTTTCTTTGATTGCTCCGGTTGACTGATCCACTTGGATGCATCCCAAAGCTTGACCCATTGTTGTTCTCCTAGTATAAAATCGAAATGAAACAAAAAGTTAAAATTTTGTCAACCGACTGCCAAAGAGCAACCACAAAAGCACATCACACAAGAACACTATTTCTAAATTAGCTTGCCTCCAAGAGACTCCCCTTTGTTTCAATACTTTTAAATTCTTTGACGAAATTGCTAGGATGTAAAGAATTCACCCCAATCCTCACAATAATGGATTTTTTTTCAAAAGGAACTTTAATATTTATACTTGAATTACAGTACAAGAAGCAATGAGTAACCAATTCAAAGGCCACACAAAGTGCGTTTACCATGAATGTTAATAGAATAAGAAGGCAAGAAAGCAAAGAAGAATCGTTTTCAGTGTTAAAAATAGTCAGCCAGTGATCATTATTTACGGAATATAATACCCAAAATTTCTTCGTTCATACACCAGTACAAACCTCAGCAACCACACCAGTACAAACCTCAGCAACCACACCAGTACAGAACTTCCCCAAAATGAAAAAACCCAACTCCAACCTCCCCAAAACACCAAATTATCAACGATGGGAACCGGAAACGCAACCGAAGGAAGAAGTCATCTCTCAAAATCAAAAGAACAATTTGCCCGTTGAAGAGGATGGATCTTGAACCCAGTTGGATTCATGCAAAAACATATGAAAATTGGCATGCAAACAATTCCAACATCATTGCAATGCAAATTGATCAATTCAGGACAATCATCTTTTAAAAAAAATAAAATACCTGGCCTGCAGAAAATTGGAGCTCCAATTCTAAAAGATGCAACCAAGAACTTTCCACTCCCTTGAAAAATACTATACTTGCCGCATGATCAATCTTCATAAACAAAATACAGTCGTCCTACTGGATCCCAATTTCTTCAATAAGTTATCATACATACTGGCTCTCCTCTTCTTCTTCTTCTACTGTTGTCCCTTAGTCATCCTCTGAAGCATTATCCGAGTTTCCCTCAGACCAATCCTCTTGGGTGGGTCGAAATTATGTAGGCAATGGCTCATACGTAGCTGATGCAAACCAACGCATAAAAAAACATAAAGGAATAGTCACACCAATCAATCAACAATTTGGAGCACACTCAGCAAACCAGCAACCAACCAATGAGAAAGAGAAGAAGCACTGTGATCATAAAAATAAAAAATCCATAAAAAATCCATAAAAAAATCATAAACTACTCACATGACTATTACAGCAAGTTAAAGCAGACTGAGCAGGACGGCAGGACGAATGAGGAATCAAGCAGTGGGAAACAGCGAAAACACAGCCAGAAATTGATGAGAGCAAAAACAGAGGGTAAAGGAAGGTGAGAATTCTCAGAAGTGAACAAAACAACTTCAATGAACACTTGTTAAGCTTTAGTGACAGCATAACTTGGGCATCCTAAACAGGCAGCTCCTTCAGGCTGACATTTAGAGCAACATCCTAAACAGACAGCTGCTGAGAAAGTGGAGGGGAGAAATTCAGCGATGCAGAATAATTCCAACGCAGGGACCATCTTGATGGGTTGCGAAAAGACAAAATTACCCCCACAAGCAAGCCTGTTGAAGCAAGCATGTTGAAGACCAGCCTGCTCACAAAGTCCCCAACTCCCCCTTATAAGCATGTTGAAGACCAGGTTCTAGCTATGCAAATAATCATCTTGTTGACCTGATAAAGCATTTCACTTGATAATCACTTAAAACACTTGCATCAGAGAATTATTTCAGGATGCTGCTAACGCTACAGCTCCTAGCAGCATCATCAGGTCCATTCTATTTCACACATACGAAATAAGCCGAAGATCACAATGCTTACCTTTTCTGTTTCTTCTTCGAGGCCTTATGACTTCGGTATACAATCTACTGTCATCAGATGAGACATAGCCAGTATTAGTTAAACCTTGTTCAGCATTCTTCTGAGATGGTTCACCTACAGAACAACAGGGGGGAAAAATATGACAAATCAGTGCTTGGCACAGATTTTGCTAAATCCTAACATATGAATGTATAACAATAATCACGGTAATAGCAAGGCTTACCTCGTTCATATATGCTGAAACTATTGATACTGGCTTGCATGTTGAAACAACCATATGGTTCATCAGCAAATGGTTGTCTAGCTACATACATACATCAAAACCACATCAAATACAATAAACGAAGGTGTGAGGCCTATTTAGAACAGCATATAAGTTATCATACTTGCATATCCATCATTTTGTCAAACCATATTCTGAAGCTTTCATCAACGAACACTTTGAATTTTTCAAATTAGTGAAGTTCATCTAGTACACACCTTTTCCCCCATCAGAGAAGCAAAGTGATAATAACCACGCAAATGCACTAACAAACTATTACACGCACTTCAGATACTGAAAAACACTAACACGATAACACAGAATGAGCATAGATTCATTATGATCAAATAGTTTTTAAGTAGTATATTTGAGTTACTATGGGAAGTGTGGCTGTTGAAATTGCCAAAAAAGAATGTTTCTATTATGGTTGAGAAATATTTAAAGCATAGTGGTGTCCCACTATTTATGAATGAGTGAAATGGGCATATTAGTTTTGTGCAAACTTCTTTAAGGTGGAATAGCTACTTTAGCCTAAAAGTATGCACATTAGAGAACTTCTCTAAAAATTATGGAATGTGATGTAAAACAATGATTTACTAACAGGTAGCATTGAAATTTATGATGGATTGCATGTTATAAGCTCCAAAATCTATTTTGTGCCAAGGATGCAAACAAAAAGGACTCTTAAAGATCTGTGTGAAATTGAGAACCAAGCAAAATATTATGAGCCCAGTTCTTATACATCTGCATAACCATTGAAGTCCAATCCATGCTCTCAGTACCACCAGCTCCAGCTTGTACCTATCGTTGGATAAATGTATTTAGTTATCTTATATGTCACAAAAACATGCACACATGCACAGTAGAGCAATAGAACAGAAAAGGCCCAGGAAGAATCAGATAGCAGTACAAAGAGGCACATATTGGAAATCCTTGTAACAACTTTCTTATAACCTATTCTTAGAATGAGAAAGCCTTTTGACAGCAGAAGCAGGAAATGAATCATTAATATGAGGTCCTGGACGGTAAAACTCTTAGAATTTCAAAGAATAAAAACATGCTTACAAAGTACCTCTATGCAGCAAGAGCAAGAATCATCCTCCCCAGACAATAAAGCTTCTAACTCCTTTTCTTTTACACTTCTTCTCATCTCGAGTAAAGCTTTCAGTGCTTCCAGCAATTAGAAAAATAATGTATAAGCCCATACTCACTCAACTTCGTAGAAATCTAATACAGTAACAATGCCCCTTTAACAGTAAAGGAATTGCTAAGCAGCCGGCAAGAGGCATCATTCAGCAGAGCATCAATGATGTAAGCAAAAAGGGGCTAAAAGAAAACTAATCTTGCTTACATCAAATCCAACGGAACTCTTCTCCTCATCCAATCCCAGAAATTGCAGAACTCTTCTCCCACTATCCACTGCTGTAACTGCATATTACAAAGACAGTCGATTAAGAATCTCAACCATCAAATCCTTCATCAACCAGCCCACAATTGCTCTGCATCAATGCTATATTTTAAAGTTACAAAAAGAAGAAAAAAGATTGTACCTTTAGAAGATGTGATTTTCAGCAGCTTTTCAATGACTTTTCTATCAACGAGACTATCATCAACAGCAAGAACATGAACCTCATGGGATTCCAATAAAGAAGAAGATAATTCCCCAGCTCCCTCCATCCTTTCAACCCTTCTTCGCCTAGAAAAAACTCCGTTTCTGGCCATAACTGCCAGAACCCAAATCAAATTAAGCAACAAAAATGCAGTGAAAAATGACAAAAGAGATTTCTTGATTCTCTAGAGGCAAACTCAAAAGGCCAAAGCTCAGGTCGAATACACCATGAAAATTCTTGAATTTCCTTTGCTCCCAGAATTAGCCATCAAAGCTCATAACAGTTCCCTGAATCTCATCGTAAAAGGAGAAAAAAAAAGGAAAAAAGAAAAAAAATTATAGTGTTCAACCAGTGAAGAAAAGAGAGAAGAATAGAAAGTGAGATGGTGAGATGAAGTGGAAAGACAGAGACATTCTTTGTCTTGTTAATTGACACATGTTAATTGACATAGGCAGCTCTCTCAATGTTTAGGCTGTTGAAGCAGTGAAGTCAGATGGTGAGACGTTGAAATGCAGGAGTAATCAAGCGGTGAAGTGTGTTAGGACAACAGCAAGCAGCAAGCAGCAATATAGAAAAGACTTTTTTACCCCTACATGCAGCCATGTTGAAGACCAGCTTGCTCACAAAATCTGCCAACTCCCACTTATAATACATGTATAGATATATATAACATTTTATAAAGTGTTACATATTATATAAAGTGTTGCATATATTATATAAGTATTGCTTTAAATGCCCAACAAAGGCAACACTGCTTAAACGTATTACATATTCCTATAATAATTGTAACATTTTTAGACAAGTGTTGCATTTAACATATATATGCAACACTTATTTGAAAGTGTAGCAACTTTTCTAAAAAACCTGTTCAAATGCAATATTTTAAAAGTGTTGCTACAGCTTCGTTTTGTAGTAGTGTCTATCGCTAGAGGAATAGCGTGGGAGATAAACTGATCTAAATTCACCCTGAGATCTCCCTCCAGATGTGCAAAGTTGTTTAAACCTACGTGTTCGGACTCTGCCATGTTTTCTTCACCTATTTGAGCTGAATTATACTTCTTGGTAGTTTTTAATGTTTTGGCTAAAGTAACTTGGCTATGTGAACTACAAGATGTACTGGAAGAGGAATCGGAATAACCACTGCTAGAAGTATGTGCAGATTTGTGTGTGGGTGAAGCAGAATTATTCAAGATAGATTCAGAACGAATTTCAGAAGAATAATTAGAGTGTTCTGAACCAGACATTACTTACTTATAAAACGGTAGGGAATGATGTCTCAAAGGATAGCTGAGCTCGTGATGACACGAAAATACTTGAGTAAGCAAGAAATTGCTGAAATCCGAACCGAGGGTTGAGAGCTTTAAAGGATGAAAGTGCCAAATGATTTTTGAAACGCCCTATTTATAGCTAAAGGGTATGGGAATTCGAAAAGACGTGACAGCTGTGGTTGGAGAACATGCCGCCTAACATGTCTATCAGATAAGTCGTGGTGAAGACCGTGGAGGCGTGTTTTTCGGGCACGAAATTCAAAGTGATGGACGTGTATATGTCAGATCAGTATCATACCAAAAAATTATTATTCAGATCGGAATGAATAAATGCAATCCGATCTGAGGGGCTATTGATAAAGGTTGAATTTTGCAATAAGTAGAATACCTCAAGAATAGACTTCAAATATAACAATGATTATTCAGATCATAGGAGTCCAACTCCTTTTCAACAGTTATCTCTATCTCACATATGATAAGTGTTACAATCCTGTTACAACTCTTGCACTACAAAACCCTTCTTCAAGGTATGTTATTAGAGTTTGAATACACCTCTAATTCAGGTATGTATTCTATAAAGACAACCCCTCCCTCACTTGAGAAGGGGATTCGATATTTGTACTCTTAATTACATATCAATTAAGGTTTAAGGCTCATAACTGACTTAAGCTTCGGAGTTTACTCCCTGGAAACAATCCCGGGGATCTTTGCAAGTATTCGGCGTTCCGAACGACTTGAAGACCTGCCCAGACGGCATGAGACTTTTTGAGACTCATCAGATTCTAAGAACAAATTTTGAATAATCAATTAATCAGGGATTGAACAATTGTTGAAGCAAGAGAAAAGTGAATCCTCCTCCGATGGTGTGGTGAAAATAGAAAGTTGTTGATTGTGGCGTTTTACCGTGCTTGTCCAGTTAGGGTGCTTGGTATTTTACTATTCATCCAAATATTAACAGTAATAAAATCATTTGCTCTAATATTTTTAGAATGGTTTATGAATTCAAGATATGTGTTGTTTGATCCTCTTCAAAAAGTCTTTGAAATTCCCCAATCAAAATAACTCCAAAAACCTTGTCCAGTTGAACACTAACATTTTGCATTCATTTTTAGTAGCATGCACTTGTTTTCCTTCTTGCATTTCATGCATCTTGAGCCAAGTGAACAAATGGTCTTTGGACAACCAACTCTTCTATGTTGGAACGATCCTTTCACCACACTACTATATTTTAGTGAGTTTGGGTAAAATTGGTGAGCAGGCGATAGCTCCTGCTAATTTTTGAAGGGGGAAATTCAAAATTGATGGAAATTATGTAAATGGAGATTGAAAGTTGATGAATGATTGTTTTGGTAGTTAGGACTACTGTAAAATTAAATCAAACCAACAGTTATGAATTATTGATATCAATATTTGATAATTTTCCTAAATGAAATCTTCCCTCTTTATAAATTTTGGTATTTAAAAGCTCTTTTGGTCTGCATGTTGTTTTAGATTTTTTTGCCCTTCAAAATTGTTGTACATCTCATGCTCTTGAACATAAGGTAGATGGAGTGACTTTTTTCGCCATAAAAAAAATAATTAAAGGATTTTTTCGTAAAAAAAGGTTGAGTGATCAATACTCATAATTATGCATAGTTTAATAACCATTTTGACATTTCTAACTACATGTGTTAGTTTTTGAAAAATGCATTTTTTTTTTCATCCTCAAAAAGCAAAGCTCACATAAATGGAAACTTTTGAAAGTCTTATCAATTTTTTTGTTATAAATTTTTAGTTTACACATTGCCAATTGATTTGGAATAACAACTCATGTTATAAGCATGTGTAAATCGTTTTTGAGAAACCACATTTTTTTCTCGGAAAATCCAAGTTCAAAATTTGATATTTTGTTTTAAAACTTTTATTATCTATTAATTTGCAACCCCAACCCAAAAAAAAACTCAAGACTATATAGCCCACAAAATTTGAGATTTTTATAAATATTTTACTTTCTATTATTATTATTTTTTTATCATAATCTATTAAATATAATTTATATGTTGCTTATAGAGCTGGAAATAAAAAATGGAGCATTAAAATTATGACTAGATGATTTTTAGAAATTGCTTTTTTTTTTTCAATTAAAAGCATGCCCAGATAGTGTTTGTAAAGGATCGTATTTTTTTTCGAGAAAAACTAAGGGTATAGCCCATCAAATTTGAAATGTTTACAAATTTTTCCCTTTTCTATTTTTTTTTTTATTATCTATTTGTTTATACATCACCCAACATGTTGAAACAAAGAGCTTATAGGTAAAAGTATGTGTAGATAACTTTTGAGAAATCAAATTTTTTCCTTAAAAAAAATTATAGTCTATAACTCACAAAATTGGAGATATTTTAATATCTTATTTTTTTTTATATTTTTTGGGCATAATTTTATTAGTTTATACATTGCCCATCTAGTTAGAAACAAAAAAGAACCATCAAATACATGAATAAATAGTTTTTAAAAAATTAAAATTTTCCTGAAAACTAAAGACAATTTTTAATTTTTTTTTTATTTTGATGCCATTATTTATTAGTTTAATTTTAGGATTTTACATATTTAAAAGATTCAGCTTCTCGCAATGTATAGAAAATGATTTATGAAATGACATAATCAACCCTAAAACAAATTAAGGTAATTTTTGTAACGCAAAAACATTTGTGAGATCATTTCATACATGACACGTGATACGTGAATTATACTTTATACGTTAATACACTAATTTTTTATATGTTATAGACTAATATTTGATACTTTATACTCTAATACGCTAATTTTTTATATTTTATATGCTAATTTTTTATACTTTATACACTAATTTTTTTATACTTTATAAAGTGAAATTTATACACAAGTTTCTTATATGAGACGGTTTCACAGGAGAATGACATTTTTTATAATTCTAATAACAAAATTTTAATTCTATTTTTTTTTTCATATTTCAATTTATATTTTTGGACAAATTAAAAAGTAAAAACTTTTAGAGATATAAAATGCTAAAACTGCAAGTTTTGGAGGTAGTTTGCATTTGAGTCATAATTTCAGTGGCCGTTTGGCAATTAACATACTTTTAAATCAAAGGACCTAAACTCCTACTTAAACATCCTTATAGAATATCCTTCTTCTTTTTCTTCATTCCAAGCCATAGCTAACAAAAGAAATGGAGAACGGCAGTGAGAACGATGTCCCTGAAAACGCCAATGAACGTACATGAATCTGAACTCTGTCTCTCGCAATTTCTGTTTTCTTTAAAGATATTTTCTGCGTTTTTTCCCTTTTGTGTAATTATGTACGTTTGTTTGTTTGTTTTTTTTGGGGTTCAGATTGTCCTGGGACGCAGTCGGAGTCGGCCGGAAAAGCAGATGAATGTAAAGGATGCCCCAATCAGGAAGCCTGTGCTACTGCTCCTAAAGGGCCCGACCCAGGTTAGCAAAATTTATTTTCTTTATTTTTATTATGTTTTGCTTTGCATAATTGTTGTTAAATAGTTGTTTTAATTGCTTAAATGGAGTTTTTTTGGGTGTCTTTGTTCTGAAGTTTATTGAAATTGTTTTCCTTTTGTGCTAATATTGAGTTCGGTTCATTTCTTGATGTTATTGGTTTGAGGGTTGAGTCATTTCATGATATATATTAGTGATAGAGAATAATTAGAAGCTGAGAGCTGAAATTTGATCATTGATGGAAAGCTTTAATTTTTTGGGTTTCACAGCGGTTTTTTTTCTTTTTTACTTAAATATTGCTAATTGTGTTTGATGTTGAAGTCAAATCTTACATGAAATTTAGTCAAATGGTAAGGAATGCAAGAAAAACATATTGGAAAGTTGGTATCTTTCTGGTAAATGCTTCAACAGTCTGTTTAGCTGGAGGGATAGCTGGTCAGGGATCATTTAGCCTTGCTTTCTATTAGTTTTTCCAGATCACAGTGTCAAAATGAGTTTGATGTTATTGTTGAATGGTTTTAGCGAACTTCTGATTGAATTTGAGATTCGTGCACAAGAAAACTGCGACTCTTGTTAGCAATTTTCGTTATCAATGTCAATTGGTGTTAGTTTTGTCTTCTTATTGCTCATTAGTGGTTCCAGATCTTGATTTTTAAGCATTGTATTAGAACCCTTTTAGTTCGTCCTAGCTTGACATCTGGTTTTAGTCTGAAAGAGCTTTAGTTTGTAAATTATGGTACTAATTCAACGAGGTTATGTTGATTTAGTTTCTTGAATGCTGTGCTTTATCAAAACAGTGAAAGTTGAAAACAAAGACTGGGAATTCTTTGGAAGATATGATGTCTAGTTTTCGAATAACTATCTCCTCCTGTTTAAGAAATTGTGATTGGCTCAACTCCTCTTTCCAATACCTGAATGTGCACAAAAATAGAAAAGAATTAAAACTAGCTGAATTTTCAAAACCTGTAGATTACAAACATTATTTTTTTTTCAATATATTTTACCTCTGATTTTCCTTGCAGATTTGGTTACAATTGTAGAGCGAATGGCTACTGTGAAGCACAAGATACTGATTCTATCTGGCAAAGGAGGTGTTGGGAAGAGCACATTCTCAGCTCAACTGTCCTTTGCACTGGCAGCTATGGATTTTCAAGTGGGTTTGCTTGATATAGATATTTGTGGACCAAGCATCCCCAAGATGCTTGGCCTTGAAGGGCAAGAGATTCACCAGAGTAATCTTGGATGGTCACCTGTTTACGTTGAGTCTAACCTTGGGGTCATGTCAATTGGATTTATGCTGCCCAACCCAGATGAGGCTGTTATATGGAGGGGCCCCCGCAAGAATGGCCTCATCAAACAATTCTTGAAGGATGTTTATTGGGGGGAGCTCGATTTTCTAGTAGTTGATGCTCCACCTGGAACGTCTGACGAGCACATTTCAATTGTTCAATTTCTTCAAGCTACAGGAATAGATGGCGTTATTATTGTTACCACTCCACAACAAGTATCTCTGATAGATGTCAGAAAAGAAGTGAGTTTCTGTAAGAAAGTTGGCCTTAAGGTTCTTGGTGTTGTGGAAAACATGAGTGGTCTATGCCAACCACTTTCAGAATTCAAATTTATGAGAATGACAGAGGATGGTGAACAAAAAGATATTACTGAGTGGATCTTATCGTACATGAGGGAGAAAGCCCCTGAAATGCTAAATATTGTTGCTTTCAGTGAAGTGTTTGATAGCAGTGCTGGAGGTGCCAGTAGAATGTGCAGTGAAATGGGTGTTCCTTTTCTTGGTAAAGTTCCATTGGATCCTCAACTATGCAAAGCTGCTGAAGAAGGAAGATCGTGCTTTGCTGATACTAAATGTCAAGTAAGTGCCCCTGCACTTAAGCTAATCATAGATAAGATGTTGGCACAACAAATGATATCAAGAATTGAGGATGGAGCATAGCTTTTGGTTTCTCTTTTGTGGTAAAGCTTTTGGTTTCTCTTTTGTCTTCGACGTCGACTAGATAGTAGATTTCATATAGAAGTAGCAGTAGTTTCAAATTTCAGGTTCTTTCAAGTACATTCTGATATCACTGTTAATCTTGAGGCGAGTTATTCTCTCAGATGTTGTTTGAGTCGATTTTATTCTGTAAACTAGTGAATTTCATCCAGATACGAATATATGTCTCTGATTCGCTTGCAACATTACTACCCACGGGTTTGAAGTTCAGTGTTTTACTGTTCTTTTGATATCTCCTTGGCTTGAATAAATTTATAGTTTTGCACATTGTTGTATATACTCGTTTGGTTGTTGAGTTTGGAAGATGATGGGAATAGGTATTCAGTTATCTAATGTTTGATTAGTTTTTTGGACATGAACTAGTACTAGTAACCATAGATGCCTAACACTGGACATACTGAATTCCAATTAATTTTGATTGTTCTCTTTTATCTATGTACCAAATAACAAAAACAACAAACATGGAACACTATCAAAAACACCATTATGAAGCAATTACAGTTTCATGCATCCAATACCAACCTTTTATTATTTTCTTTGTGAAAAGGTGGCAGGAGAATAGAATAATTGCAATCGTAAAAATTCTACACCAAATACGTTTCTTCAATTCTTCCGAACATACATGAATGTTGTCATTTTGTACTTCATTACATATCACTACAAAAGGGAAATGGAAGACTCAAAAAGTCTTGTTGGCATTAAATGGAACACTTGCAAAATTTGTAGTTGATGACTTGGTAAAACAATCAAGTCTTGGTCTACGAAAGGGATTATGTCAGTTCATAGTTTTCTCTGTTTCCTCGTATACTTCAAACTTAAATTAAACTTAAGAAAAAAACTATTCTTGAATACTTGACAGCTTTGCCTTCCAAAAAGTTTGAAATAAAAGTATCGTTTTAATCTTACACAAGTTTTCCACGATTATAATGAATACAGTAACAGACATTTCTCATGTCCTATTTTAAAGAGTGTAAACCACGGTTGGCAACTGCCAAAGTCCAGTCATTGCCACTGGTAACACTCACAGCAATTTTCCACACCATTGCACCTCTGCTTCCTTCATTCTTTGCTAGTGGATAAAATATAATTGTTTGAAGCTGTTACTTTGCAATACTGCAAAAACAAGGAAGCCAAAGAAATGAGCAGGTATGGACATATCTGTTTTATTCTTACCGTCTTGTTCTTGTTTCACTTGGGGTCATCCCAGCTACCTTCAAACCAGATTACCACCATGATTAGACTCTATGATATGCTTAATAGCACTGTTCATTCAGCTTTTCCATGGAGCATGATCAGTAGAGACTCTAGTCCATGTACATGGAAGGGAGTTTCATGCAGTTCAAGTAATTCGTCAGTAGCTAAACTTTCTTTGTCATGGTTTTCAATATCTAACTCAGAAATTCTGCCTGTTCTTTGCCAGATTGATACCTTAGAATCTCTTGATGTCTCTAACAATCATTTGAGCTCAATCCCAGATGGATTTATCACTGGCTGTGCAGGAATCAGTGGGTTGAAACTGCTGAATTTTAGTGGCAACAAATTGGCTGGTTCTGTGCCAACTTTTAATGGTTTTCAAATGTTAGAGTTTTTGGATTTGTCTCTTAATATATTGAATGGAAACATCACCTTGCAATTGGATGGATTGGATTCACTGAAAAGTTTGAACCTCAGTTACAATGAATTCACTGGTTCTGTTCCAACTAATCTTGGGAAAAATAATCTTTTGCAGGATCTTCAGCTATCGAGCAATATGTTCCAAGGAGAAATCCCACAAGAACTTATGAAGTATGGTAATTTAAGCCTCATTGATCTTAGTCACAATTCTCTATCTGGATCAATCCCTGATCAATTAGGAGAGCTTTCCAAGCTCCAAATTTTGGTTCTCTCAGTCAACAACTTGAGTGGCCGGATTCCGAACTCCCTTTTAAATGTTCAAACACTGTTGAGGTTTGCTGCTAATCAAAATGGTTTTACTGGAAATATCCCTGCTGGTATTACTACATATCTCAGGATTTTAGACCTTAGTTATAACCATCTGAATGGAACAATTCCCCAAGACCTCTTATCCCCACCAAATTTGCAGTCTGTAGATTTGTCATCCAATTCATTGGAGGGACCAATTCCTGCAGATATCTCTTCAAGCCTCTATAGGTTGAGATTGGGAGGGAATTCACTGAATGGGAGAATCCCATCTGGATCATTTGAAAGCCTTACAAACTTGATTTATTTGGAACTGGACAGCAATAGCCTAACTGGAGTAATACCTCCTCAATTGGCTCTATGCAGAAGTTTGGCTCTGTTGAACTTAGCCCAGAATAGGCTGACTGGTGTCTTACCTGTAGAACTGGGTAATCTTACAAGTCTTAAGGCTATTTATCTTCAGCAGAATAATTTGGTTGGCACCATTCCTGATCAGTTTACACAGTTTCATAGCTTGCTGAGAATGAATATCAGTTCAAATTCAATTGATGGTTCAATTCCAGATTCAGTTTCAAGAATGCAGAATCTGACAAATTTGAACTTAAGCAACAATAATCTGAGTGGTTCAATTCCTACTTCCATTGGCAGTTTGAATTCCCTGTTGGAACTTCAACTTGGAAACAACCAACTTAGAGGAGATATTCCAGCAATGCCATCATCATTGCAGATTGCTTTGAATCTTAGCAATAATTTCTTTGAAGGACCTATTCCCATGACCTTATCTAGATTGATTGCATTGGAAGTTCTGGATCTTTCAAATAACAAATTTTCAGGTGTAATTCCAGAGTTCCTTACCAGAATGATAGGCTTAACGCAACTTGTACTTTCAAACAACCAGCTTTCTGGAGAGAAACCAAAGTTTGGGTCATATGTTGTGGTTGTTACAACTGGCAATAAGGGTTTATATGGCCATTCCTCTGAGAGGAAAAACTCCGGGGGGTTATCTATTGGTGAGGTGGTTATTATTATTATTTTGTCCAGTGGTTTCGTTTTCAGCTTCATGGTGATAAAGATTATTGCATCCAGTAAATGTTCTTCCCATGGAATTAATGGTCAGTGGATTGGCGATCCTAACATGCACAAATCCAACCTTGACTTTACAAAAGTTATGGAAATTATTCATAGACCAACCAATATTTTGTTCAAGGGTGAGTTCTACATCTACTACAAGGCACTAATGCCTTGTGGTACGAACTTTTGTATCAAAAGGTTTTATTGGACTAGCAAGACATTCAATTTGGTTAGTCCTGATAAATTTGCTGAAGAAATTAAGAATCTGAATCAGTTAAGAAATTCAACATCATGATTCCTCTTGCATATGCTTTCACATCTCAAAGTGCATTAGTTGTATATGATTGTCCTCAATATGGAACCCTCTTCGATCTTCTCCATGGATGTGATAAAAATGTTCCGGCGTGGGGAAATCGATACAGCATAGCTGTTGGTCTTGCTTTTCTTCACAGCCTTTATGGTGATTCTTTTGCTACAGCAAAACTCATCCATATTTCAACAAGAAGTATATTAATGCGATCACTTTCAGAGCCCTTGATTGGAGATATCGAGCTCATCAAGGTTATCGATCCTTCAAAAAGTTTGGGTACTCTTTCAGTGGTAACTGGAGCAGTGGGTTATGTCCCTCCAGGAAAGGTAATGTGATCAGTTACTGGTCTATACTAAATGAAATTCTTGATCAGTATAAATAGGAAGAAAACAGAGGGAAGAAAAGATCCCATTTTCTATAACTATGAAGCAAATGGGATAGCAGGAGGAAAATGAAAAAGAATCAAGGTTAAGAATGTATACAAGGGAATGGGATAAAAATAATTACAACGCAGAAGAAAAGTTGGAATGGTTCTATCTAATGTGGAATAATGCCAATTGTTAATATCTGAATTTAAAATGGTTAGGCAGATAGTTAGAAAACCAAAATAAGGAAAGGGGTGCTTGGAAAAACAGGAATAAAAATAAAATTGAACAGATATTTGAATTGTTTTGAGTTTTAATGTCCTCTAAAAGATGGAAAATTGTATGTGGCTGGATATTGTTCTTCATTTCTTTGATATCTTATGCTTCTGGTTATGTTTGTACATGTTTCTCTGGCAGAGTATGCATATACAATGAGAGTGACAAAATCTGGCAATATCTACAGTGTTGGAACTATATTGCTGGAGTAGACAGGCAAGAAAGCTGTAAATGAAGGAGTAGAGTTGGCCAAATGGGCATTGAGAAAATCAATCCAGGATGACCAATTTGAAGAAATTCTTGATTGCAGGATTAGTATTACATCCTTGGAGGCTCATCGACAGATGGTATCCATGTTTCGGATCGCTATGAGCTGTGTAAGCATTTGCCCTGAAGAAAGGCCTAATGCAAAAGAATTGCAGGCAATGATACTTGATGTTGTTCAATGATTCAGCCAGTAATACATTACAACAACAGCAACAACAACTAAGCGTTTATCCTATTATGTGGGGTCGGCTACATAAATCACATTTCGTTATCCTATTCTATCAATAGGATTTCTAATATGATCCATGTCTTTTGAGTGGCAAAGTTTTTACATCAGCTGCCAACCTGTCACTACCTTTCTCCTTTTTCCGATTTTGAGACCGGCCACTTATAGGCAAGCAAGCTATCTATAAGTAGGCGGAGTTAGCCAGTAATACACTAATACTACATAAATCGTGATGATGAAACCAAGGGGCAACAGTTGAGTGATTTTTATGTGAAATCAATATCAAAGTTCATAGCTGGCAATACTTAAGGTATTGACAAGATACCATAATCATGTAACCATTATACTTCAGAGCAGGAGGATAAAATCTTACATCTTTGCATTTGCAAGTGCTGCAAATCAAGTTTTTTATTTTTATACTTTTTACATGAAACAGTAATCTGAACTAAACCATGTAGACGCTTGGAATCTCAATGATTTATTTTCTTTGTGGTATGAGCCGGACAGGAAGGCCATCTTCTGGAATGGCAGATAAATGATATATAACCCTCTCATCTTGAATAAGTTTTTCCAATCTGAATCTTCTTAGTACATTGTACATAAAGACAAGGATCTCTAGTCGTGCATACTCCCTTCCAGGGCACATTCGAGATCCTCCACCAAAAGGCACATAAGTGTATGGTGCAGGTCCAGTTCCTTCAAATCTGGAAGGATCAAATTTCTCTGGATCCGGGAAGTATTTAGGATTTTTATGTGTTGAGTAAACGCTCCAAAATGTCTAGCAAACAACAGTTCCAAAAATTATTTAAATGCAAACACTTACTGAGAATGGACAATCTTAACAATACAACAACAATAATTAAGCATTTATCCCAGTATCTGGGTCGACTATATAAATCATATTTAGCAATCGTTCTATCATTACACATGTTTTCATTTATATTTAAATATATCATATATTTTTTTATCATTTATTTTCACTTCTTTTTAATTCTCTTCCTTCCCCTTAAAGGGGAGTATCTTACCCTTTATATATGATTTCTAATATGATCTATGTCATTTGAGTGGCAAAGTTTTTTTACTCGGGCTGCCAATTTGACGTAACCCTCCCCCTTTATCCGATTTTGGGATCAGTCACTTATAGCCCGTCAAGTTATTTATAAGTAGTCAGAGTTAATAGAAAATCTTAACAATGATCATAAAAATATATATACCTTCCATCCTTTTGGAATTGTGAAACCTGCATATGTGAAATCAGTGATGGCCTCTCTGAAAGCTCCTTGGGCTGGTGGAGTTAACCTTAATGCCTCGCATGCTACGTTCCAAGAGTATTTCATCTTACTAATATCATTCCAGTTCAAAAGCTCTCGAGGACCTTTGGACTTGGCAATCTCCATCATTTCTGTTGGATGAAAAGTGGTTAATGCATAACTAATTTACATCATTGACTGAAAAATCACTACTAAAGAGTCTTGAATTAACAGATGCAATTGATGATCAAAACTGTCAGAAGAACAGATCATGAGGTTGAGTTAATGCTCTGATAATCTCAGATTAGAATAAAAAAAGGTTCACAGGGCCAAAACCAGCTTGGAATGTTACCTTTGTACACCTTGTTATAGATGTCCGGAAGTTCTGCAAGATAGTTCAAGACAAAGGAAACTCCAGCAGACGTTGTATCATAGCCAGCAATAAGAAGTCCTATGATATTATTACCAATCTCCGTTTCAGTCATGAAACGTGCACTTTCATCAGTTCTAAGCAGCATCCTAGTTAAGAAATCAAAACCTTCTGCAGCATTCCTCTCCAGAAGTTCCTTTTTCCTCTCTTTGATGATCCTCAAAAATTGATCCTTTACCACTTTGCCACCTTTCATAGCTCGATTATAAGCCGTCCCAGGCAAATCAATTGGAACCGAAAACATCCCAGTAGTAGCAATATTGAAAGACTCCGACAATAATTTAACAAGTTTAGGATCTTCTACCCCCAAAAACAATTTACAAGCTAATGAAAATGTATACTTCTTTGACAAAGGATGAACCTTTACTTCATCAAAGGGAGCCCAGTCAGTCTCCAGTTGTTCACGAGCCATTGAATCCATTACAGGAATGTACTGTTTAAGTGATTCAGGTCTGAGAAATTCTTCAGTAAAACTACGATGTATTCCAGTAATCTCTTTCATTGATTTTTCTTTAGAAGATGGAAAACTCATTGGCTTTATAAATGATTCAGGCCACCATGTTGTGAGAAGATTGTTCTCGTTGGTGAAGAAAAACTTGTTCCCTGCTGCTCCACAAAACACTGCCATTTTTTCTCCAACTATTGAAGTTTTGAATACTTTTTCTGAGTACAGCTCCATTCTCTTCTGAATAAACTTCTCTGGCCCTGAGGCCAACTTGAGATTTTCTCCAAGAATTGGCCATCCTGTTGAACCTGGCGGTAGTTTTATGCCATTGTTCTTGCTGAAATAAGAGAGAATAAAAAGAGAAAGAACAATGACTACGAGGGACAACATACACAGGAGAAGAACCTCCATGTTTGTTTCTCTTACAGCAAGAAATGGCCACCATGTTGTAATTTTATAGTTCGGAAAAGCTTCTGTGCCAAATACTTTGATTAATTACTTCAAGGGCCCTCAAGAATTATATATATATATATTTGTAATCAATTTATAAAACCATTGTCACGAAAAATTAAATTTCAACTAGGGGGTCAATAAAATTGAAAAATCACCCGCATCGACCAAATCATACCTCACCACACTGTATAGAGTATAGACCGCAATTTTATTATTTTTAATGTTGGTTTTAGTTTCAATATTTTAAAGTCGTATAGTGCAGTGCGATTTTATTTTATAACATTAAAACCGCAAAAAAAACCGTACCACAAGAATATAGTAATAGCGATATAGTTTGTATATATAATATTACATAATAAGTATGGATAATTTAACTTAACTGTTTGCATTTAGCCACTTACTTACTTTTATATTATTATTTCGAAACTTGAATAAGTTAATATATATATATATATATATATATATTTATCAAACATAGTCTTCTTATTTGTGCTTTTATATTTTATTAGCTATATATATAAACAAAATGGTTATTAGAGCAACTTCTATACAATTAATTGAATCACAAATTTTTAATTTTGAATTATTATAATGTGATATTAATTTTATGATGAACGAATATTAGTCTTCTTTTGATGCACTTGCATAATTGTGTTACTAGATTATAAATATGCTTAAAATATTATCACATTAGAATAATGATATATTAAGAATATTTGTATTTAGTTATAAGTATAGTTTTGAAAGTATGATCATAATTTCAAACATGCATTAATTCTAGTATACTTTTTATATAATATAATATTTGTTTAAATAAATTTTTTTCTTTATATTCTAATTTATCGTTATTTTTCAATTTGTTTTTATAATTTCAAAGTGCACCACACCGCATCAAAAAATGTACACAGCAAACCTTGGTTTTAAAATTTTAATGATTGATTATGGTTTTTAATTTTTACAAAGAGCAAATTATGGTGCGATTAAAATTTTTATGTAAAACCGCCCAAACCACACCATGTAAACCCCTATTTTCAACAACGTAAATAGCTTGAGATTTTTTTGTCTCATTTTGGTGACGATTTAGTTCTTGTTCCACTCAATATTTAGGGTGAGGTAAAGTAAATTTCTTTGAATTATTGACCTTTTCGTGTTAATTCTCATAGTTTCGATTATAACACTACTCTTTTGATTTTTTAATTTAAAATAAATCAGTCTACTTTGTTATTTCTTTCCAAATAGCTGAATAGAATGCTATAGTAGGAGATTTCATAAAGATTAGTATTTTAACATGAATTTGATTTTTATTATTTCTTTTTAACATGAATTTGATTTTTATTATTTCATTCAATTATTTGACCTAAATTAATGGAATAGAATAATTTACCATAAATTAAAAAATCAAGGTGGTTAAGTGTTGTAACGGAAACTGCATCAAATCGGTATCAAACAGGATAGCTTCAAGCGTCACTATCATACTTTATCCTATTATTTAAGGGAGGGATCCCCTTTTCAAAATTATAGTATTTTATACTGTCCAAAATTAAAATCCAAAATTATGCTATTTTATACCGTCCAAAATTAAAAGCACATGTTCACTCATATATTGGTTGGACTCTAATGATGATAATTTTTATAATTTTTTTTAACATATAGTTAGGGGTGTTCAACAAAATTTAAAAACCGCCCACACCGCACCACATCGTATGGTGTAGAAACCGTGGTTTTATTATTTTCAACGGTTGGTTTTGGTTTCAATATTTTGAAACCGCATGGTGCGGTACTGTTTTATTTTATAAAAGTAAAACCGTAATAAAACCGCACCGTATATATTGTAATAGTAAAATAATTCTATATAAAATTATTCAACATATAAAGTATTGATAATTGCCCTTAATTACTTACACTTATCTTATATTATTATATTTTTCCTTTTGTATTATAAAAAACAAATATACATATAATATAAATTTCAAATTTTGAATAAGGTAACATCGTTTTTTTTCTTATCACCCCAATTCTTTCTTATCGCAAAAACTCTTGTGAGAACGTCTCATATATGAGACGTGATACTTTATACACTAATACACTAATACAGCTAATATAAGTTTTTATACACTAATACACTAATTTTTTATACGTTATACGCTAATAATTTATATTTTATACACTAACTGGGTCAATTGGGGTTGGAGGGAGAGAACCCACCTCACAGAATAAAAGAGTGCATGACACTATTTCTGGATTTTTTAAGTAGGGCATGGAGCCTTAATCCTGTGCTGGTGAACACGTGCAATTTTGAACAAATGATCCGAACTCATTATTTATACACACTACAATTTTACTTGACCCTGCCCAAAAAGAAGTTCAAGCACTTTCATTCTCTATAATTTGGTACAATTGTTAAAAAAAAACTCTCCTACACTACATTTGACTTGTAATTTATCTTATAAATTAGGCAGTTGTTAATGTTAAGAGCAACTATTAGCTGCCACAGTAAATCACCTGTTTTTCTAATTGATCCATAATGAGTCAAACTCTTTATCTTTTCTCCACCTTATTATTACAATTATCAATTTTTTTCTAACCTCTTCCCTAACTTTTGATGTCTTCTCATTTACACTGATTTTCTTCCAAAATTTTTATTAATATAATACTTATATTCACCTCCAACTTATATAAAAGCATATAATATGCCTTGGTAAAAAATTCGTTATGTATCAGAAAACAGCATGTTAAGATTTTTCTTTTTAAAAATTTCACTAACATAGTGACTAAAAAATTAAAAACTAAGAGTTAGTTAATTTTAACATATTATTAGCAAATTAAGATTTCAAAATGTTATTATATCACAAGGAAAAAAATCACTCACAAAAGAAATACAAGATAATATGCCTCCAAATTCCAAAATAAAATTTGTTGTCTTTTTATTATGTAAAATTCATGGATTAAATTGTAGTATGAAAAAATGCACAGAAAATCTAGATTTCTATTATGGATATGATAGTATATGTCTTCATTTTAATTTTTAAGATATGCAAATTATTTTGATAAAATATTAGTTTGAACATTGTCATTGGAAACAAAAACAAAAACTTATATTAGCTGCAATATGTTTATGAAATAGTATTTTAGCAAAACAAGTATGCATAGTCTTGGATAGGATTTTTTTTTTGTTTTATAGTGAAATTTTTTTCTTGAGATTTTTTATAAGAAATAAATATTTGGAGGTGTTTGAATTGATGAGTTAATTGTTTTTGTGAGCATTTATATTCAAGAATTTTTTATTAATAAAATTTAAAATTTAAGTTTAAATTAATACTTTATGAGTTTATTTTGGTAAAAATATTGTCTTAGGAATAATTTTTTATTATTAAAAATTTGAAAGTCAAATTTAAATTTAATAATTTATTTATAAAAATAAAAAAATACTGTAGAAAAAATAATTATTGTAACATTATTTTTTTATTTCAAAATTTTGATAGAAAAAATGGACAAAACAGATAAGTCAAATTGACTTTGTAAAATAAACCACTAAAACAACACTATACAAATGGATGCTAAATTTTTTGAAATATATATTGGCAAATATTTTATAATTTAATTAATATAATAATAAAAGCTATTAATAGAAATTAGTGTTATATTATTTTTATATATTTTTTATATGTTGGAGGTAAAAATAAGTGTTGTATTAATAATACTTTTGGAGGAAAATCAGTTTAAAGGAAAAGAACCAATAAACATTCAAACAGGGTAAAAATTAGGGGTTTCTTTTTCTAGAACTATTTCTAAAACCGGTGTCTGTGTATGCAAAATGCAAACTCTTGTGCCATCAATAAGGCAAAAGGCAAACACAACGCTTAAGAACCAATAAACATTCATGTGTGTATTTAGATATATTCGTTTTTAGCTGTGTAATTTTTCTTTTTCTTTTGTACTTGAATGAAATGAGATTAGTTGCAAGTAAACATGATATTTTGGGTGTTTTTGAAGAAGTCACATGAGATGTTTTTTTTATAATTTTTCATGGTGTGTTTTCACTTTTTAAGAAATTAAGTGTTTGGTTCAAATTTTTCAATGGCATTCACAATGGGTTTGATTGAGAGGTCAGTGACAATGGGAATTATGATTGCATTGTTAATGTTTGGTTCAAATCCTATAATGGGTATTATTGTGATTGATGTTGTTTGGTTCAAATCAACAATAGTAATAGGAATCAGTCAAAATTTTTATTTTACCCTTATCAGAATTCATATATTTATTATTATTATTAGTATTATTACTATTATTAATTAATAATAATAATATTATTATTTATTAATATTATTATCATTATCAATTATTAATATTATTAATATTATTATTAATTATTAATATTATTAATATTATTATCATTATTAATTATTAATGTTATTAATATTATTATCATTATTAATATTAATATTATTATCATTATTAATATTATTATTATTATCATTATTAATTATTAATTATTATTATCATTATTAATTATTAGTATTATTATCATTATTAATTATTAATTATTATTATCATTATTAATTATTAGTATTATTATCATTATTAATTATTAATTATTATTATCATTATTAATTATTAATTATTATCATTATTAATATTATTAATTATTAATTCTTATCATTATTAATATTAATCATTAATAATATTATTAATTAATAATATTATAATTAATTATTAATTATTAATATTAATTTTATTAATAATATTATTAATAATATTATTTATTTAATATTAATATTATTAATATTATTTATTTAGTATTAATATTATTATTAATAATATTATTATTAATATTACTATTACTATTATTATTTTAATTAATAATAATAATATTATTATTATTATTACTATTACTATTATTATTTTAATTATTATTATTATTATTATTATTATTATTAAAGTATATATTGGAGTATGGAGTTATCTGGTAGAGCTGGGTAAAATCGATTACCCAATACAGGATAATGAATGATTAATGGGGGAGACTAGGGAATCATCCATTGCCTCATTTAAGGTAATCATTAATGAATAGTTATTCCCATTACCCCTTCCCAAACATTAACAATGATAATCACTTTTATTGATTACTATTGACCCTTCTATTCTCTTACCAATCGCCCAGTTGAGTTGTGTGAGGAAATCATGAGTTATGGATTTAATGTGGATTCAAAGTGAAAGAGTAGATCCAATTGTTTCAATGATGTGCTCTCAGTTTGGTAATGGATGTATTGTACTTCCTACACATTCCTTAGGTGGTGATGGTGTTGGGTACAAATCAACTAGTGATGATAGAGTAAGAACTAAGAAGTGGAAAAAAGGAAAAATAACAAGGGAAAGATTTTTTCTTTTCTTTTTTAAAGAAACAAAGCAGCAAGGGAACTCTAGGCCAACAATAGACACTCCTGATTTTCTATGATATTACATGTTTCAATTCTTATAACAATTTATACAAATGTATCATGTGTCTTTAGTCATAATCAATAGTCATTAATTATTTTAATGAAAGGCCAGTGACAAATTTATGTAAAATGTTATAGTGATTGAACTACAAAGTGTTAAAGAAGAATACGTTGGAATTAAAGATTATATGGTTATCATCATAATCCTTTATGTAAAACAAAAGGAAAATTTTTAAGAAACATTTCTTACATTTTCCTTCAAAAAAAAATTCATCACTCACATTTAAAGTAACGTAATTTCGCCACTCACATTACAAATACGCAATAAATTGATTCTTTTATCTAATTTTATCTACATTTTTTAATTAAAAAATACATGTGTCATTGTCACGATGTACATGTGCGTAATTTTGTTAAAAAATCAATCAAAATTGGAAAAAATGATAAATTTATTACTATTTTTTTAATTTGAATGATTGTATCATTTAAATGTGAATGATTGAAAAAGTTTTTTTCAATAAATGTAAAAAATAATTTTTGTAATTTTTCATAAAAAAAAAAATGTAAACCAAATTAATTTGATTTGATTACTCTGTCAAAAATTGATAATATACGTGGTAAAATGTCACAATTGATGATTTGCAACGCAAGTTACAATGTTTTTGAACCTAAGTAAGATTTTGAATTAGGAGGCGAAAAGTCATTCATTTTTAGCTATACTAAAGGACATGTTGATTGTATTGGAAAGCATAAAAATGAAGAATTAATTTCGAAAATATTCTTAAATTATGATCATGATTCTTTCCAACAGATTCCTTTAAATTTTTAATTGTAACACTTTGTCTTTGTGCTTCTAGATTGAGGGTGAATTTTTTTTTTTTTTATCCATGTAACCAATTTTAGTAGTGCCAACCGCCAACATCTATAATTAAAAGTTGAGTAAATTACACAAATCGTCCCTTAATTTAGGTGTCAATTTCAAATTTATCATTTAACTTCAAAACGTTGCATTTTAGTCGCTTATCTTGCATTTTAAGTTTTAAATAGTTCAAATATGTTTTTCGCCAATCTGTAGACATATTATGTCTCTCATGTGCATGACACATGATTAAAGGTCAAGATGAACTAATTTTGCTTATTATTTATTTATTTCATGGTTATTGTTCCTTAACTTCATCTTTTTCGTCATATGCGACGCACGTAATCTGTCTACACATGGATGAAAAAACAAACGAAGGATGCACGATTTAAAACTCAAAATGCAAGACGAGGGAAAAATGAAATATTTTAAAGTTGAATGACAAATTTGAAATCAACCCCTAAGTTAAGGGACGATTGACGTAATTTATCCTTAAAAGTTTAAGAGAAACTAAACATTTACTAATTTTAGAAGTGCTAAGATTTATAATTAGAGGTAGTCTCTTCTAAAACGTGTTTATATATGCGACCTATACATGCACATGTTTTTTTTCGCGTATCACTTTATTAAAATTCACGTATCAATTTTATGTTGAAAAATATCAATCCAATCCAATATTCGCATATCAATTTTACGTTAAAGAGTTTCAATTCAATACAAATTCCGCATTTCAATTTTATGTTGACTAAAATTAGCGAATCAATTTTGTGTTGAAAAGTATCAGCCCAATACAAAGTTCATGTATCAATTTTATGTTGAATAAAATTTGCGTATTAATTTTATGTTGAAGAATATTAATCCAATACAAAATTTGTGTATTAATTTTATTTTGGATGAAATTCATGTTTCAATTTTATATTGAAGAGTATCAATCTTATACTTCTACAATGAAATGTCAAAATTCACGTATCAATTTTATATTGAATAAAATTCGTGTATCAATTTTATGTTGAAAAGTTTCAATTCAATACAAAATTAGTATATCAATTTTATGTCAACAAAATATCAAAATTCGCATATCAATTTTATGTTGAATAAAATTCACAAATCAATTTTACATTGAAAATTTTCAATCCAATAAAAAATTCGCGTATCAATTTTATGTTGAATAAAATTTGCGCATTAGTCTTATGTTGAAGAGTATCAATCCAATACAAAATTCGTATATCAATTTTATATGAAATATGTTAAAGAGTATCAATCCAATACAAAATTTGCATATCAATTTTTATATGAAATAAGATTCAAGTATTAATTTTATATTGAAGAGTATTAATCCTATCCTTCTACAATGAAATATCAAAATTTGTGCATAAAGTTTATATTAGAATCGTATCAATTTTATGTTGAAGAGTATCAATTTAATAAAAAATTTGCGTATTAATTTTATGTTGAAAAGTAAAAATCCAATACTTCTATAATGAAGTATCAAAATTTGCGTATCAATTTTATGTTGAAGAGTATAAAAAAAAAAGTGAAAGTGTATAAACGTGCACGTGGAGCGCTTTATTAACTATCCGTTTCATAATGAATAAGATTTCATGTATGAACCCATTCCATATAAGTTTTCGCATTATAATTAAAAGTTTAAAAGAAACTTACCAAAATGTAATATTTCAAGAGTGATATGGAACTGGCTTATGACAATTTTTGGACTTTGTAAGATCAGATCAGATCAGATCAAAATGGAGAAAAGGCGAATTTGAATCGCTATTTTCAAATGAGTATTTCCAAATTACCTTTATTATAAACTGTTACGAAACTTTAGACTAGATATATTCTACAATACTACTCTGGCAAAAACCCAACGATGTGTGCAGTTTTTGGACAGAATTTATTTATTTCTCCCATTTTTTGGCCCATTTAAGTTTTCGTAATTATTTTTGTTTTCTTTTCTAATTTCAATTAGAATTTCTTAATATTATATAAACAGTTGTATATCGCTCTTTTCATTATTACAATATTATTATTAATGAATAAACTCTTTTAAAAATTCTCTAGAATTTGTGTCATTTGTTTTTTCTGAAGAACGCATGTCTTTCAATTATCTGTCCCACGTTTAAAAGTGGATTTTTTTTTTTGTTTTTAAACTAATGACTCTAGAATGAATCCAAAATTTTTTAATTAATTAGTTTGAGTGAAATGAAAAGTCATTTTTTTAAAATGTTAAAATCGATAACATTTCAATCAATTGGTATCACAATTCGTACACGTCAGTAAGACTTTGAAAATTTATTAAGAAAATGTCTATTGCTGCTAATTTTATAACAAGTGGTTTGCTGGCATTTTTGAATTGCTTTGTTATCCCAATATTTTGTTTTTTTTTTCCCTGATTGAACAAAGTTTCAACATTGGTATGCAGTAAAATATATATGGAACACAAGAAAATTAAGCATTTTAACTTTGTCAAACCAAATTAGGACAAAAACACAAGTCAATGTTGGTGTAGAATGAAAAATGAAACATAACTCATGACGTCTCTATATTGCTTGTTTTTTTTATGCCGGGAGGCCTACTACTTGCAAACTTGGGAACATTTATAAATTGAGATACTTTGGGCAACTATATTTTATTTACAATATAATTTCTATTAAAATATAGTAAATTGCAAAAAATTAAATGTTAAAATGGTGAAGTGTTGAAATTAAAAATTTACGGAGTATTTTACAATCGAGTCATAGTTCAATGTTGTTTTTTGCAATTAACTCTAATAACTAACTTTTATTCTACTATATAGAGTTAGACATATGAATTATACTTTGTCATTCTATTCTATTTATATACATGATTTCATTTATGTTTAAACTATCATTAAAATTAAATCTATAATTATTAAACCATAATCCAAATATGAGTGAACCTTACGATATCGTTTCACAAAAATTAGGAATTATAAGAATAAAATATCACAAATATTAAAATTTACAATTATTAAACCCTAACCCAAATGTGACTGAACCCTATGAGAATAAAATTAAAGAGTTTAATAATTAATTATATGGTGTAGGTAGAGTACATTTTTATTAGGGTGAGGCTTTAAAAAATACTGACATGGCACAAAATAATTGGTGCCTGACAAGGAGTTTATCAGGATGATATATATATATAGTAAAACATTTATGATTTGTTTTCAATTCTTTGTACGTAAATCTCCCTTTCTCCCTTTTAATTTGAGTTAGTATTTTCTTATTTTCTACACTGCATTGGGACATTTAAACTTTCCTATTCACATATCCAAATTATCTTACAGATGCTTTTTTTTTTGTTTTTCTTATCTATTAGAGTTATACCTACATTCTTTCTAATGTATTCATTAAATTCTATCCAATTTATTGTGTTTACAAATCCATCTTAAGATTTTTTTTTTTGTCCATATTTATTATCCATATTTAATAGCCTAACATTCTGATCCATAAATCATTGATAGTTTTATGGTTGTTTTATAAATGTTTTTTTTTTTTCATTTTAACAATATTTTACAATTACAAAGTATAAATGACATGCTTAAATCTCTATTTGTTCTAACCTACTTGAATTCTTTGCGTGACAGGTAAGGATAAAACTCTACATAAATAAAATTACCACATTGTTTAAAAGTTTCATAGTTCTTATCATTATTAGTAGATATATAGGCATATAGGTCAAAAACGAAGAATTACTCGTCACATCAAAAGGAAACGAGTACGATAAGTATTATATTATTGGATTTGAGACAGAGAGGTGTTATACAGATCATCTTAGTAAATTATGGTAGGCGTGAGTCATGGAAAAATTAGTAGTCATAAATTTATTGAGAAAATTGAAAGGAAATTTCTGTTCATTGTTGATCGAAGATGCAATTTGATGCTTGCAAAATTCATTAATAAGTTCAAAGAAAATGGATTTAATTAGTTGAAATAGAATTTGTAAATAGGAATACTAACCAAAATTTGTAAACCCCACAAAAAACAATTAATAGCATTATTAAGCCCATTGCGGAGCTAGAAGAATTTTGTAGCGAAGGCAAGACGAATATGTAGTACTAGAACATATGTTTAGTAGATGTTAGTAGATGAGAGAGTATTGAAAAACAATTTTAAAAAATAATACGGAAATAAAAAAAATAGTACTTATTTGAATTAATTATGCAAGTTTGACATTTAAATATAAAATTGTACCGTAACCTTAAATAATAATATAACGCAAAAACTCTTGTGAGACCGTCTCATATATGAGACGCGAATTATACTTATACACTAATACACTAATTTTTTATACGTTGTACGCTAATATTTGATACTTTTATACGTTAATACACTAATTTTTTATACTTTATATGCTAATCTTTAATACTTTATATGCTAATTTTTATATTTTATACGTTAAAGTGAAATTAATATGCAAGTCTCATATATGAGACGGTGATATAGGAGAATGACTCATAATATAATACTTAACTTGGTGTCTTTTAAATTTTACAAATAATTTTATGATTATTTCTTATTAATTCTTGTACTTAACATCACAATCTCATTGCCAAACAACAATATTTTAAAAATTATTATAAAAAATATAATAATGTAAAATATCTATTAGAAATTATACAAAGAATAGTTATTTAGCTCTTTTATAAGTATGAAACTTCCTTTTTTTTCTTCTCCCAAAAGTACTTAAACAATTATCTTCCAATTTCCTATTTGGTTTTTCCACCTATCTTTTAAATATTATAATAATTTTTTTTTTTTGTAAATGTGGAAGGAAGAAAAAGAAATTTCAAACAAGTGGAAAGAGGAAAGAAATAATGAAGTTGAAGGACCAAATGATAAAGTAGATTTTTTGTTTAGTTCCAAGTTAAAATTAAAATTGCACAAAGTAGGACTTTGTGGGATTGATCTGTCTTTTAAAGTTGTATTTCTATTCCATATTAAAACAAGGACTTCCTTTCTATGGTTTTTATATTGAGCTCCCTTTGCAATATATGTACATTAAAATGAATGAATATTTTATGGATTCAATTTCCTTTGTTATTATTTCTAAAAAAATAAATTAAATTATGAGTTATAAGATTGACTTTCTTGGCTCCATTCAACTCAAAATAAAAAAAAAAAAATTTAGTTTAATGGCTCTCTTTTTTTGTTTTTTAAATTAGAGGCAACTAAGCTCATGTAAAACCCAAAATCAAATTATATTAGTGGATATTTTATCCCCCATACTATCTCCAATTTAAGCCATTCAATTTAGGAAAATTTAATTAGGAAATGGTACAAACACTGAAAAAGAAGCCAATCTTCTAATCCTTTAATTCAAGACTCGCAATGACATTTATTGATTCACTATAGAATTCATTTGTAACCGTATAAGACTTTAAACAAAAAAAAAAATAAATAAAAAAATCAATGAATGATATTCTAAAACATAACCCTTTTTGTTGACAATTCTTCCAAGCTTTCATCAATCTTGATTCAACTATTAGTTGGACCATTCTTTTGAGCCTTTATCTTTACTTTAGTATGCGTATTTGAACCATTCTTTTTGTGCTATTTGACTATGTCTATTTCTAACTCTGACTGTATTTTTTGAAAAAGTGTTGTTACATCAAAGTCAATTTCGGATAATCTAAACAATTTATTGTTGAATTGAAATGTTATTTAACCTGTATTTCTATATATAAAATTGAGACTGGTATGCTTGCAGCCTATGCCAATTCAAAAAGCAAAAAAACTCTGACCAATTCATTAAATTGAACAACCATTCATTTCTGTTTTCTACATTTGCCACATTAGATAGACTATGGATTCTATTATAGGTAGATTATTAATTCTATTTTATGGTGAAGCTCATCAATCCCTTTCAGTTTGCAAAGATTTGTCCACCATATTATCAAAGAATTTTCCAGGTTTGTCCAGTTTCCGTAGTACTGTCTATAACATATTGAAAGAAAAGATTTTTCATACTCTCTCACCAACCTCACAAAAGTTGCACAAACTCTGGACCAAGTTACTTTTCTTGTTCAACTTACTGTTCACTAGGAATATATTGTGGTATAAGAATTAATCACGTATCTGTCAGTGCTTCTTTTTTATGTTCAACTTCCACAATTCATTGCAAAAACTGATTTGGCTTTCTCATCCATGCGACTAATATGTTCCTTTTTTAAATTATGATTATCATTAGAGTTTAGAATGGTTAAGACAGCAATTTTCACAAAATCACAAATTTTAGAAATTTTGAAAAAATATATTATTGAATAATATGATTCTATACTGTAAAAACAAAACAATACAAATATTTATATTTTTTTAACAAAGACAAAACTAAATAAAAAAAAAGAAATGAAAACTGTCTACGAAAAGAAAATAGGCCAGAAAGTGGTAAAAACAAAAGAGTTTGGGTTTAAAACCCTTAAACAAAATTGGATTTTGTCATTCTCTTCAAAACGTCTATTTATAATAGCGACTAATTTTGAATTCGAATGAGAAAATTATAATCTTATGAAATTAACAATGCAATTAATCTCACAATTTTTTTTTTGCCCTCTTGGACCGAACTTGTGCAATCCAATACTCATTTTCAACCGGTTTTTACATCATATATCCTTAATCAAAATATCTCTTTTATCAAATTGCTGCTCCAACCCGCAGCTTAATCATCATATAATAATTCATTCACCAATTCAAGGTAATTGCAAATATCTTTTTAAATAGTCTCAAAGTTGGGGACTTTGGTAACCAATTACCTTTCCACATTCAGGTGATTGAATGATCCAGTACCCATTTGATATCTACACCTCTTTTCAACACGGCCCTTACTATTAAGAGATCAAGCCCTTGTTTAAAATTATCGCTATTCAAATGTGCAAAACGACGCAGTTTAACCAAAATTAGGCACTAAAAGCGTAAATATCACAAAAATCGCTTTACAGTTATTAGACACTAACCAAGGAATGAATGAACCCTACTACGTAGTTTTATCTTGAACATGATAAGACAAAGATAATTTTGGACAGAAGATCCCAACTCTACTCATAATCAACTTTTTCGAAACCTACATTCTCGTGGCTTTATTCACTACTTTAAAATTGTTGAGTTAGGGAAATATTTGCTTTCAAGTATTCGCCAACTGATCACTCTGCAGAAATTTTTTTAGCTAGATTTGCCTGGTTGAATTGTTGGATATTTAATATAATCCAATAATATGTTCTAATATAAGCCCAATAGATAACGAACCTTTGTAATGTGCCTGAATGGGCAAGAGCCCATTAACTGGTATTAACCCTAGCGTACCTCTATATATATGCTAGATGGAGGCAGCATGCTAGGTATTCCAAACTAGATACCTAGGGTGTAATGCTTCAAGCAATTCCATATTGAATTGCTTGACCTAAAACTCTAACAATCTTGAAGCATTATAAAGTTAGAGTACTGTTCCGGCGGCGGCGGCGTTACTGTTCCGGCGGCACTGTAGCCGTACTGTAGCGGTACTAACCGTAGCGGATACTGTAGCGGGGTACTATTCCGTACTGTAGCGGGTATTGTTCCGACTTTAGCGGGTACTGTTCAGGTATTGTAGTGGAACTATTCCAGCGTACTGTAGCGAGCACTGTTCTGGCACTGTAGCGGTACTGTTTTGGCACTGTAGCGGCACTGTTCCGGCACTGTTCATCAGGTGCACTCCTTCCAATTTTTATTTAAAAAATGGAAAAAATGTGCCAATTGATATGGTTAAACTTTATGTGCCAATTGATATGGTTAAACTATATGTGCCAATTGATATTGTTAAATTATATGTGCCAATTGATATGGTTAAACTTTATGTGCCAATTGATATGGTTAAACCATATGTCCCAATTGATATAGTTAAACTTCAATCTTTCAGTGAGTCTGATTTTAATTCTTAGAAACGAAAGACTCAGTTTGGTTTAAAATATGAAAATATTTTTTATACTGTTAGAGTACTTTTGTTGATACTACTGAGAATATTGATGAATCTGACTGCTAAAGAAATTTGGGACAATTTAGATACTCAGTTTAAGAAAGAGGAGGAATTGTCAAAAACAAATCTTATTGACAAATTCATGGATTTCAAATTCAAGGAAGATATGGAAATCACTCCTCAAGTCACTGGTCTAGAAAACTTAAGATCTAAATTGATTACTAAAAACATCAATGTTTCTAATCATTTCCTCGTTGGTGCCATAATCTATAAATTACTATCTGCATGACATTCTTTCAAAACTGAGATATACAGGAAGAAAGTTTAGGTGGGACTGGATAATCTTAAACGGTTCATTAGAATCGAAGATGAGAATCGAGTTAGGAATACATTAGAGATGGTTAGACAGCAACAGTCAGCTGCTAACGCGGTAATATATCCCAATGTATTTTCTAAGAAATCCAATTCTCTCAAAAGTGAGTCTCAACAATTAGAGGCCAAAAAGCTTATCTTTAAGAAAAAGAAGGGCAAGTGCCATAATTGTGAGAAATGGGGCCACTTTATAGCAGATTGTAGGCTACCAAAAAAGGACAAATCTGACACACCATTAGAAGCACATATACTGCTGCAAAAGACTGAGCCTCAAAACTTTGTTGCTATGATAGGCAATCATGGAAAGGCCAGTACTTCTTCAGTATGGTGGTTAGATTTTGGGGTAACATGCCATGTTTGCCAAACTAAAAAGTTACTTGATGATTTTGCTGAGGCCAACAAAACTATTGCTGTGGCTAGTGGGGCCACGGAGATCGTGACTCACACTGGTACCGCAAATATCAACCTCTCTTCAAGTAAACTTTTAACTTTAAAAGATGTTAAAGTAGTTCCTGCGATCCAAAATAATTTAATTTCTATTAGTCGCTTAGAACATGCTGGCATGAATTAATTTTCCTCTAGTGGTAGAGTCACTTTATCTGTGAACTCTCATTATTTTCATACTGCATTCTTGAATGGTGGTATGTATGAATTAAGTACTGGAAGTGAAACGGTCAACCAAGTTAGTTCAACTCTAATTGATTCTATAATATTGTAAAATCGGTTAGGACATGTGAACTACAAGAAAATGGTTAGACTAGTTAAAAGTCATAATATACCTCTCGATACTTTGATCAGATTTAACAAATGTAAAGTCTGTGCTCAAACTAAAATTACTAGAAGACCATTTCGTCCGGTCTCTAGGAGTACACAACTTCTTGACATAATACATTCTGACTTCTGTGACTTTAAAAGTTCTCCCACTAGAGGTGGTCGGAATTATTTGCTCACTTTTATAGACGATTTTTCTCGATATTGTCATATTTATCTGTTAAAATCAAAAGATGAAGTTTTTGATAAATTTAAAATTTTCAAGAATCGTGTTCAAAACCAATTTACTTCGACAATCAAAAAGTTGAGGAGTGACAGAGGAGGAGAATATACATTGACAGGGTTCAAGGAGTTTTGTGCTTCAGAGGGCATAATCCTTGAAACTACTGCTCCTTAATCACCTCAATCAAATGGCATAGCTGAACGTAAGAACAAGACGTTAACAGAAATGTTAAACTCTATGTTATGACAGCTAGCATGCCTTCTTGCTATTGGGGAGAGGCAGCTTTGACTGCTAATCATATCCTCAATAGGTTGCCTCACTCTAAGTTGTCTTCAACTCCTTATGAAATATAGCATAAACATTCTTGTAAATATGATACTCTTAAGACTTGGGGCTGTATTGCTTATGTAAGAATACCAGACCCTAGAAGACCTAAGATGGGGCCTAGGACTAACACTTGTGTGTACCTAGGTAGTGCTACTGATCGGTTCTTGGATCTATCAACCAATGTGGTTATAGAATCTAGAGATGCTGTTTTCTTTGAAGATAAATTTCTTCAATATAAAAGGTTGACAGTATCAGGCACTATCGAAATTATTTCAGAGACACTTATTGAACCTGAATTAACTTCCTCTGACACTCGGATCCCTTCTGAATCTGTACCTTTAAGAGTATCTACAAGACAACGAGTTCTCAATACGTTTGGTGAGAATTTTGTCACTTACCATTTAGAAGATGATCCATCCACCTATAATGAAGCGATGAGATCTAGGGACTCCCTATTATGGACAGAAGCCATTGATGATGAAATAAGCTCTCTGTTACAAAATCAAACTTGGGATCTAGTCGATTTGCCGAAAGGGGCTAAGACTATCGGATGCAAGTGGATTTTGAAGAAGAAACTTAATTCTGATAGATCTATAGCTCGGTGTAAAGCATGTTTAGTAGCTAAGGGCTATACCCAAGTATATGGGATATATTATTTTGATGTCTACTCCCGGGTCTGTCATTTGACTATGATAAGAATTCTTCTTGCTTTAGCATCTATTGAGCACTATGTTGTGCATCAAATGGATGTAAAGACAGCTTTCCTAAATAGAGATCTGACTGAGGAGATCTACATGAACCAACCTAAAGGGTTTGTCATGAAAGGTTTCGAGAACAAAGTTTGTAAGTTAAACAAATCTTTGTATGAAATGAAAGTACGATTTACAGAGCAAGGTATTACTCTTAGCTCCTTACACTAACAAATTTCTTTCTACATGGGGATACAGTGAATATACCGTGGTTGAGACACCGTATGATTCTAATAGACGGCTGAGCCCCAATGAGGGAGCTAACGTGAATCAATTGGCTTATTCTAAATTGATTGGTAGTCTCATGTATGCAATGACATGCACTAGACTAGACATAGCCTTTTCTGTAGGCATGCTGAGTCGTTTCACTAGTAATCCAGGCCATGAACATTGGCATGCCCTCACGCGACTTATGCGATATTTGAAGGGTACCTCTAACCATGCACTATGTTATAGTGGTCATCCTCCTATTTTGGAAGCATTTTCTGATGCTTCGTGCTGCTCATCCTTAGGGGATAGTAAGTCAACCAGTGGTTATATTTTCACACTGGGTGGTGCAGTAATTGCCTGGAAATCCAAAAGACAGACTTGTATTGCTTTGTCGTCTAAGGAATCGAAACTTTCTGCTCTAGCTTCCGCAGGAGGACAAGCAGAGGGGATAAGAGAACTGACCCTGGATATTCCACTAACCCGCTTAAAGATTACGTCTTTAAGTATGTTCTGTGATAATCAAGCTACAGTTTCAGTGGTACAAAACTCACTCTTTAATGGTAAGAGGAGACATGTTAGACTGAGACATGCCATGCTGACGTATCTCATAGAACATGGTATTATTACTTCGGTCGATGTGAGATCGAAGGATAATCTGACTGATGCTCTAACAAAAGGACTGAATAAAGCTCGAATCTTCAAAATTGTGGGGGATATAGGGTTAAAGACTATATAGATATGTCTTAACCTACATTCTTGGAGTTATGGGATTAAAGACTATATAGATATGTCTTAACCTACATTCCTGGGGTTATGGGGTTAAAGACTATATAGATATGTCTTAACCTACATTCATGTTAATTTTGAATTTTTGTATCTCCCTTTGCTAGCTAAGATAAGCACTTGATAATATTTCGACGATGATTATGGTTGTCAATATATCATTCCACATCTGATGATATATCCTTTTTGGGTGCGTTGTCTCATTCCATATATGATGAGGTGATTTTACTCACTCTGGATGTTCTGTTTAGAGCGTTAGTATCATTCCATATTTGATGATGCTGCTTAACTATATTTGGACTTGAAAGCTGTAACATTCCACATAGAAATATTGGAAATGGTTCTTTTGGAAAAGAAACTGTTTAGGTCTTGTTCTTATAACGAAACTGGACATTGATGCTTATTGGAAATGGTTCTTTTGGAAAAGAAACTGTTTAGGTCTTGTTCTTATCAAGAGACTGGACATTGATGCTTATTGGAATATGGTATTGATGCATGTTGATATTGATATATATTTATTTTCAATCATTGAGATATTGTGATAAGTTCTTTTGCTTGAACTAGACACTTTATTTTGTTACACAAATGATTAAGTTCATATTTGGTAACTTATTGGAAATGATGAAAATGGAGGAGCTAATTCCAACTGGAATCCTGAAGAGGATGATCTATTTGATAGATGATTCCTCTAGAGTTATGGACTGTGGGGGACTATTATTTGAATAATTGGTCCCTTACATACGCTGCCCATTTTAGTTTGAGTTTAGAATATTTCTAAAACTCTTGTGTTCAAAGTTTAGAGATTTCTAAAACTTTGATCTTGGTAACACTTTTGTTTGTGTTTGGTTGAGTTTAGATTGTTTTCTAAAACTCATAACTGTGGTTAAAGAATTCATAATTTTGAGTAATGAATCTTTTGTGGTATGAATGATTCAATCATCTGGTTTGAACATTATATTATCTATCTATTGGATTGTGCTATATGTAGAATATAGGAGGAGATTGTTGGATATTTAATATAATCTAATTATATGTTCTAATATAAGCCCAATAGATAACGAACCTTTGTAATGGGTCTGAATGGGCAAGAGCCCATTAACTGGTATTAACCCTAGCGTACCTCTATATATATGCTAGCTAGAGGCAGCATGCTAGGTATTCCAAACTAGATACCTAGGGTGTAATGCTTCAAGCAATTGCATATTGAATTGCTTGACCTAAAACTCTAACATGAATGCCTTTAGATCCCTCATGAAGTATTAGTTTTCCTCAATCTTTTGGCTCCGTCGTTTGATACCATGAAATTCAATGAATCTTTTTTCCTTCATAACCTCCAGCTTCTCACCAAAATTTAGCAATTGTTCAGGTGATTTAATTCTTGACATAAACTCAAAAGGAATTTCGAAGTAAGACACTAATAGCAGAGAAAACAACTAAATATCATATAATTATGTAAATAGTTCAATCCAAAAATAATTCTATCGTGTGTGATCCGTTATATTTCTAATTACTTGACAAATGACAATAAATATAAATAATCTATATATATATATATATATATATATATAAAAGCATGAGTTGTTTTAGTCTTTTCTTCCTATTAAAACTCTTCAATTTATTTTATTTTATTTTAAGTATGAGTTGGAAAATTTAAAAAATTTATTTATTATTCGTGCTTTAATTGTGAAAAAACAAATTAATGATTTGGTTTTAGTAATTAAGTTCTATTAGAATTCTAAATTAAATAATAAGTGTTTATAGATTAATTTAATAAATTTTCTAATTTAACAAATTTCTTAATTTAATAATGATTTGGTTTTAGTCATTAAGTTCCATTAGAATTCTACATTAAATAATTTATTTTATGGATTAATTTACTGATAATATAAAAGTGCTTATGTGATTAATTTAATTAATTTCCTAATTTAAAGTGAAAATTCCAAAATCAACTTTTCCTAATTTAATAATATTGATTTTCTTCCGTGAAAATTTCAAAATCAACTCCCGATTTTAATAAATTTCCTAATTTAACAAATTTCCTAATTTAATAATGATTTGGTTTTAGTCATTAAGTTCCACTAGAATTCTACATTAAATAATAGATTTTATGGATTAATTTACCAATTAAAAGCATGAGTTGTTTTAGCCTTTACTTCCTATTAAAACTTTTCAATTTATTTTATTTTATTTTAAGCATGAGTTGAAAAATTTAGAAATTTTATTTATTATTCGTGCTTTAATTGTGAAAAAGCAAATTGATGATTTGGTTTTAGTAATTAAGTTCTATTAGAATTCTACATTATATAATAAGTGATTATAGATTAGTTTAATAAATTTCCTAATTTAACAAATTTTCTAATTTAATAATGATTTGGTTTTAGTCATTAAGTTCCATTAGAATTCTAGATTAAATAATTGATTTTATGGATTAATTTACCGATTAAATAAAAGTGTTTATGTGATTAATTTAATAAAGTTTCTAATTTAACGTGAAAATTCCAAAATCAACTTTTCCTAATTTAATAATATTGATTTTCTTCCGTGAAAATTTCAAAATCAAATCCCGAATTTAACAAATTTCATAATTTAATAATGATTTGGTTTTAGTATTAAGTTCCACTAGAATTCTACATTAAATAGTATATTTTATGGATTAATTTGTCGATTAAATAAAAGTGTTTATGTGATTAATATAATAAATTTTCTAATTTAACGTGAAAATTCTAAAATCAACTTTTCCTAAGATTGATTTTTCTTCCGTGAAAATTCCAAAATCAACTCCCGAATGCATCTTTGGAAACTCTTTTATTCGTAAAATCAAATTAATTAGTTTTCTAAATTATTTATTTTAGTCTTTGCTTCTTATTGAAACTTTTTTATTCATAGAATCAAATTAATTAGTTTTCTAAATTATTTTGTAGAAAATTTTCATCGTGTATTTAGAAATTGTTTTAGTCTTTGTTTCTACCTAAATTCTTTTATTCATAAAATTAAATTAATTAGTTTCCTAAAATATTTTGTAGAAAATTTTCATAGTGTATTTATAAATTATTTTAGTCTTTGCTTTCTATTAAAACTTATTTTAACTGATTTTAAAAAAATAATTACTAAAATCATAAGCCAAACAAAACTAAAATAATAAGCCAAACGAAACTAAAATAATACATACAATAATACAAATAATATAAATTATTTTATTTATATTATAAATAGAGATGTATGTTAATTGGTTGTTTGAGTAACAAAACAATGATTAGGAAACTTCATACATTATAAATAGATGGTTAAGGTTAGGTTTTTCAAGGAGAAGCCGATATTGTTATAACATGTTAAAAAACCTTACAACTTCCTTATTAACATTGTAACTTGAATTTTTATTTGGTTTTTTTTTAATCAAAAGTAGATATTTTCATCGCTAAAGTAAACAAAATACAGTGTCGGATATACCCGTCCACACTGTTACAGAGCAAATGCAGAAAATCTGGAGTATTACTCCATTACATGATAGATTTATTAGAGTATATGGAAGAAGAATAGAGATAATCTACTAAAAATGATTTCCAGTAGATCGTCCCTATTCGCCTCTAACTTTGAAACCCTAATCTATGTAATACGCAGTAAATGGTGTGAGGAGCTCTGATATGACATATCACTGGTAGCATCACTCCAAATTCTCGAACAACAGCTGGGGTCGGAGACCACAACCAAGGAAATGGCGAGATCAAGATGAGTTCGGAGGTTCGGTTGCACGATGCCCGACGCCGCACCAAGCACATGAACCATCACCAATTTAAAGAAACGGTAAGACCAAAACTGTCCCACCAAGTACAAGACTTGTTTACCCATTACATGAAGACTTTACCAATCCCCAAATTGAATGGTGCTCTCCTCTAGCAGATTCATCCACGTATCCATTCAATTCACCAGAATTTCATCCAAGAAGCGGCAACACCACATCCAACCAAAGCACAAGTAACAACAAATTGAATGGGAGTCTCCTCCAACAGATTACCCATGTTTTTACATTCATTCAATTCACCAAAAATTTCATATTAAAATGGCAAGATCACAGCCTAACAAGCAGATAAATGACACGAATTGAACTCATTCCTACCTCGCGTAATTGACATAAATTTCCAACCAGATTTTCCGCATAAAACAGGGAACAGCCAATACGCATAAAAATCACCAGCCACGAGCATGGTTCAACACCTTGATCAGTCACTCAAGATGTTCAAGCGCACAGATACAGAAAAAACAAATTCTAAAGCCCCAGCATTAATTCCCAAAATAAAGTAACATGTCTTCTCATCTTCAGAAGGTTCAGGAATTAAATTGAAAGTTCCAAAAAAAAAGGCAACAGCCATAGACCACTCAAAGTCAATCAACATTGTTAGCACTTTGAATACAACATGAATGTTAAAGCCAATCAAGATAAAAGGCCCAGCATCATATATTCACAAAAATTCAACTTCTCACCATGGTCAGCACTTTTTAAAAAACCACTTACAGATCTGCCTTTTAGGCCAGATTCGATTTTAGCCTTTGTCCAAGCCCCAAGCTGGAATAATTATTCCGTTCACTCTCGTCCAAATTCCTACTCTAAATCTTCAGCCGCCGTGATAATCCTCCGAATCACCTAGAAATCTGCCCGTTCGGTGTTAAAGATTTGTCGTTGTTGAGCGCCAAGTATTTGAGGAGTGAGCAGATTTAGTAGTCGGGAGTCCATCGCTTGCAGCTTTGGGAGGTCGAAATGGACAGGATGAGGGTCAAGCATCCCAACCAGTGTGGACTACCATCCAGCGAGCTGGAGGCTTTGACCGATCTTCCGGGTCAGATCTGTAAGCCAATCTGAATTTGGATCTACTAACGATGAGCAGATTTGAAGCTTTGAGGTGGGGGTGGCTTAGGGTCCAGCTTAATGAGGATTTGAGTAGCTATTCTTTCGATTTAAGCTTGAGGTTGAAGCTGGAGCATTCCAGCTTGTCGTTGGTCCTAGCAGCTGATCCTACCTCTTCTATTTACGGCTTGAAGCTGACTCCTTTGGTGAAGCTTCGTTTCAGCTGATAGCTTGGCAGCGTTGAGGATGAGAGAAGGCTAGATGTTGAGAAAGGTTGATGATGAGTCTCAAAAAACTCACGTCGTCTTCGGCGTCGTCTGGTCGTCTGAACACTCCGTACGTTCCGAAAACCTGCACAAAATCCCCGGAATTGGTCCCAGGGAGTAAACTCCGATGCCTAAGTCAGTCACGAGCCTTAAGCAAATATCGATAAGTAATTGAGAATACTTGAATCGAATCCCTCTTCCAAAGTGATGGAAGGGAGGTATTTATAGATTACATACCTGAAGTAGAGTTGTTTTGAAACTCTACCTATGTATCTTGTAAAGGATTCAAAGTAATGTGCGTTGTAATAGGATTGTAACTCAGATCATACATGTGTGATCATAATAGGTTCTGTGAAGGAATAGGATTCCTATGAGCTGAATGATAGTTGTTGTATTAGGAGTCTATTTCTGAGGTATTATACTTATAGTAAAATTCATCCCTCACCAATAGCCCCTCAGGTCGGATTGTATTTATTCACTCCGACCTGAATAACAATTTAGATATAATACCGATCTGCCATATTTACAGCCCCACTCTTTGATCCTCGTGCCCGAGAAATACGCTTTCACGTTCTCGACCACGATTTTTCTGATAGAAGCATAAGGCGGCATGTTCTCCCACTATAGCTGTCGTGTCTCTTCAAATTCCCATGCCTTCCATCTATAAATAGAGGATTTCAGAATTCATTCGACACTTTAGCGATTCAAAGCTTCCAACTTCCAGTTCGGCTTCCCAGATATCCAAGTGTTTGCTTCCTGCCTTCTCACCTTCCTGCTCATCCTCCTTAGATCATCCTTCCTCATTCACAAGTAAGTACTATGTCCAACTCTGAACATTCTAATTCGTCTTCTGAAATTAGATCTGAGGATAACTTAGAGCATGAGCATGATTCTGCACATACTTCTAGTGATAATAGTGAGTCTAACTCTTCTTCAAGCTGTACTCATAGTTCAGATAATCAGAATAATTTAGCCAAAACCTTAAAAACTACCAGAAAGTTTAATTTAGTTCAGATAAGTAAGGAAGACATGAAAGAAACCTCTACTCAGCAAGAGGATAATTTGGGAGAAAATTCGAATCGACCTATCCCCCACGCTATTCCTTTAGCGATAGAATTTCCTGAAGACCAACCTTCATGCAACAGACTAGCCCCTCAGAACCCTGAACCATCAATTACGACCACAAAAACCATAACCACGAAATTGGAGTCCCTAAATTCAATCATAGACTCCTCTGCACTTGTGCAAGTACTTAAAGACTTTCACATAAGCCCCCAAATTAAGATTAGAGCTCCCATAGAGGGAGAGGTCGCTAGCCGTCCTCCTGAAGGCTACATTAGTATATTTGTAGAACAACTTAAATCCAGGCTGAGATTTCCTTTGTCTCAGTTCATCAAAGAGGTTCTTGCTGATTATACGATCAGCTTAACTCAATTAACTCCAAATGCGATCAGAATCCTGATCGAGTTTGAGTTATTTTTCAATTACATCAAACATAAATGTTCGGTTCCTTACTTTAGGTATTTTTTCTGCCTAAAGTCCTCTGGAAAAGATCCCGACTGGTATTATTTCACCCGTCGATCTAAGAAACAACAACTTCTTAACGGAAAACCTAGTTCCATTCATGAATGGAAAGATAAATTTTTCTATCTCAACCTCAGTTCTTTAGACTTGAAGTGGTATTGGAAAGTGAATGGTCGAGTTTCCGATCCTATCTCAATGAAGAAACTCCCTAAGGAGCTTGCTGAGAAACTTGAGGTCGAAAAGCGAGTTCTCAATACCAATTTCTTTCCTGAAAAGGTGTTGGTAAATTCTAAAATGAGTCCAGCAATCCTTTCTCCTGATCACACAAACCATATGAAAGATGGGAAGAAGGGTATATTTCTAACTTTACCGTATGTCGTACCCTTTTCAAATTCTGTTATTCTAGTTCTGATCCAACTTCATAGTATATATTATTTTGTTGTTGTTTTTTTTAGTGATCAATATTGAAGACCTTTTTGAGGACATTCCCGACCCTGTAATTGTGGAGGACGGAACTCCTACTGACGGAATTGCTGTCGATGGAGCCTGTACCACTGATGCCCCCACCGACAAGAAGAAGTTGAAAACCAATACCTCAAAGGCTTCTTCCTCGTCGGTAAAAGAGAAAAGGAAGAAAATAGTACATGGTGTTGGAAAATCCCTTAAGACGGTGAAGGAAGTTCTTGAGAAGGGGAAAGCTGAAGAATCCGTGTCTGAGGGGCAAAAGAAACCCCAAACTGTGGAATTAGAAATTTCTGAAGACGAAACCGAGCCTTCACTTCTTGGAGACCTACCCTCTGTCCCTTTTTCAAAGAACCGGAGGGCGAGGCTTCCTATCTTCTAAACAGCTTCCGTCCTGACAAGAAGATGTCCATCAACGATAGATTAACGATAGATACAGCGCCTAACTTTATTTGGCAGACCTGTCCTCGTCGGGATAGGAAAGTGATGAGAAAAACAGACGCTGCTACCCTTCACGAACGTCTCGCACTTGGGGTTTCTCAGGTATTGAACTTATTCGTACAAATTTTTTTTTACAATCTGTTAAAAACACCCAAGTCATTTTCATGTCATGATTCTTGCGTCTGAGGTCATTGACCGTAGTGAAGGAGTTGCAGAAGGTTTGGAGAAGCTTTCTGCCGATAAGGATGCCAATACTAAAGAGATAGAAACTCTTTCCTCCTCGCTTGATGCTGAAACAAAGAAGACATCCGATCTGGAGAAAGAAAACGAGCTTTTAAAGGATGAACTGAATACTATTAGAAGTTCAAACAACGAACTATCCGCTCGTTTAGCTTTTTTGGAAGGAGATGGGTCTTCGCAGCTTATTTCAAACTTCCTGACATCTGAGGAGGGGAGGAGAATTCTCGTCAAGCTTATTACCCCAGCTCGCAACCACGGCTATCATACAGCCTTGGTCGCTCTCAAAGAGGAAAATGCTGAGCTTGACATATCCTCCAAAAAGGGTTATAATCCAAAGGCAGCAGAAGCTTTGAACCAAGCCTTTGCAGATCTGGCACTATTGCAAGTGGACGGTCTTCAGTACGTACCTCCGACCTCTCAAGAAAACTCAAGCAAAGAAATGAAGAGCTGAGCCTGCGAGCTCAAATACTTTTGTAATAGCTGTAGGTTATTCATGAATGTCCTGAACAGCAGTTGACCAATTTTTGGTCTTTTTTGAATATTAATTCTGATTTGCCATGATCTTTATTGACTTCATTTTGGTCAATCGTATCTTTGTGCAATTCAATTTTCGTTTTTGTTGTATTCTGTTAGTAAGTAATTTGAACTGGATCTGTTCAAATTAAACTAAGCTCGGTATGTCTTTTGAACGGATGACCTGCACATTTTCTTCAATTTGTAACTTCCTTGAAAGAAGATTAACATAATGTTCGAACTGAATCAAACTTCAAACATTTTCCTTTTTTGCGGAAAACAATTGATTATTAACTCGAACTGAATTGAGCTTAAACGTGTTTGATCTGATTTGCAAGTTTCCTTTTTGGCGGAAAAGCAAAAATACGATCTGAAATCTGTTAATTTGAACTAAATCAAACTTAGATTTGCATTTGATCTGGATATTTTCCTTTTTGACGGAAAACCCATAAAAAGATGTCGTATAGTCCAATCAAAGCCGGATTACACTTATTGAGAACAGACTCGAGTTATAAGATTGAACTCATAAAGAATTATTTTATTTATGTGTAGCTGAATTACACTTATTAAAGCGTTATAGCACTTTGGATTACAGCGTCATAGCACTTTGGATTACTGAAAGAAAAACAAACTACTGGTAGTATCTTCGCAAGTTGGTGATGTTCCACATCCTCGGGATAGTCCTTCCATCCAAAGTTTCAAACTTGTAACTTCCAGCACCTCCGACCTGAGCTACCTTATAAGGTCCTTCCCAGTTCGGATCAAGCTTCTTGAAACCTTCAACTCGACTTGCTTCATTCTTTCGCAGGACCAGATCTCCGGGCTGCAGCTGAGTTTTTCTGACTCGCCGATCGTAGTATCGGGCTATATCAGATTTATACTTAACTTCTTCAAGGTGTGCCATTTTACGTCTTTCTTCTAACAAATCCAAACTCAATTTCAACTCATCTGAATTCGCTTCTGAGACGTATTGAATTGTTCTGGGGCTTGGGAGTCCGATTTCCGCAGGTATTACTGCTTCTGAACCGTAAACTAAGCTGAAAGGAGTTTCTCGAGTCGCCGTTCTCGGGGTAGTTCTGTACGCCCATAGGACATTTGGCAGTTCCTCAACCCAATCACCCTTAAATTTTCCCAATCTTGTCTTTAACCCTTGAACAATGATTCGGTTGGTGACCTCCGTCTGTCCATTTGCTTGTGGATGTGTTACCGAGGTGAAATGTTGTTTAATATTCAGCTCTTCACACCAACTTTTGAACGGATGATGAGCAAATTGGGTACCGTTGTCTGCTACAATCGTGTTCGAAATTCCAAATCGGCATACAATTTGTCTCCAAACGAACTTAACCATACTTCTCCCAGAAATTTGCACAAGTGGTTCGGCTTCTACCCATTTTGTGAAGTAGTCAATAACCACTACCAAGTGCTTAAGTCGTCCAGGAGCTTCAGGGAAAGGTCCAGCGATGTCAATTCCCCATTGGGCGAATGGCCATGGACTTTGAATTGCGACCATCTCAGTTTGTAGGATATGTCTGACGACGGCATGGATTTGACACTTGGGGCATTTCTGCACCAAGTCATGTGCATCCGAACTCATCGTAGGCCAGTAATATCCCAGTCGCATTGCCTTCTTTGCTAATGTACATGCTCCGACATGGCTCCCGCACGATCCAAAATGGATTTCTTTCAGGACATACAACGCCTGCTCAGTCCAATACAACGTAACCAAGGCATTAAATAACCTTTTTTAAATAGTACCCCATTTCTAATAGCGTACCTGGCTGATCGCATGATCAATTTTCGAGCTGAAATTTTATCTTGCGGTAACTCTCCATTTGTCAAGAAGTTGATAATTGGAGTCATCCAAGTATCTCCCAGTTCTTCCACTGTCAGAACTTGCAAATCTTCAATACTTCTAGTTGGCAAGACCTCCACCAGAACCTTTTTGGTGAGATGAACATGTGCTGAAGATGCCAACTTACTGAGCGCGTCTGCTCGTTTGTTCTGAGCTCGAGGCACTCGCTCTATTAAGAATTCCTGAAAATTTTTCTTCAAGTCTTCAGTTTTATCCAAATATTTCTTCATATTCGGATCTCGGGCCTCGTACCCCCCCAGTTACTTGGTTTATAATGAGCTGCGAGTCACTGTAAACTTGTAACTTTTTAACTCCCATCTGAGAAGCTAACTTCATTCCAGTTATTAATGCTTCGTATTCTGCCTCATTGTTTGTAGCCTTGAACTCGAAACGCAGAGCATATGTGAACTCTTGTCCACTGGGATTAGTTAATATCAGCCCAGCACCTGAACCATATTCACTTGATGCTCCATCTACAAATAAAACCCAAAAGCCTTCCGTTTTACTGCAAGGGTTTTCTGGTTATTTTCTTTTTCGAGATCTTCCTCTGAGATAGAAACTTCTACTATGAAATCCGCAAGCACCTGGCCTTTTACCGCTGTCCGAGGTGAAAAGGTGATTGCATATTCTCCCAACTCAATCGCCCACTTCATGAGTCTTCCGGAAGAATCAGGTTTTTGCAAGACCTGCCTCAATGGTTTGTCAGTTAAGACATGGATTTCATGTGCTTGGAAGTATGGTTTCAATCTTCTTGAAGCGTTAATCAATGCCAGTGCTAACTTTTCCATGGTTGGGTATCTCTGTTCAGCTCCCTGCAGGGCTCGGCTCGTATAATACACTGGTTTCTGCACTTCTTGGTCTTCTCTGACCAAAACTGCACTGATTGCTGCATCACTTGCTGCCAAGTACATATACAAGATTTCTCCATGAACCGGAGTGGATAACACTTGTACATTTGCCAGATATGCTTTCAAATCTTCAAATGCTTTGTTGCAGTTCGCATCCCACTCGAAGTTTTTTGCTTTTCTTAGTGCCTTAAAGAAAGGCAAACTTTTGTCAGCCGATCTGGACAAGAAACGATTTAGCGCGGCTAGACGACCTGTAAGTCTCTGAACATCACTCAGACTTTGTGGTGGTTTCATATCTAAAATTGCCTTAATTTTCTCGGGATTTGCTGCAATTCCTTGGCTTAAAACCATGTGACCAAGAAATTTTCCTGAGCCGACACCAAATGTACACTTCTTTGGATTCAACTTCAACCCTGTTTCTCTCAACTTTGTCAAAGTTTCTTTTACATCATCCAAAAAAGTTGCTAATTTTTTGCTCTTAATTAGCATATCATCAACATAGATTTCCATGTTCCGTCCGATCTGGTTAGAGAAAATCTTATCCACCAATCGCTGTTATGTAGCACCGGCATTTTTCAAACCAAACGGTATCTTGGTGTAACAATACGTACCTTTTTCAGTTATGAAGACTGTTTTCTCCGCATCGTCTTCGTCCATCTGAATTTGATGATAGCTTTTGTAGGCATCAAGAAAACACAAGACCTCAAAATCGGAGGTCGCATCCACTTTTTGGTCAATTATTGGCAACGGATAACAATCTTTTGGACAGGCCTTATTCAGATTAGTATAATCTATACACTTCCGAAGTGAAGCGTCTAGTTTTGGAACCATCACGGGATTAGCAAGCCAGGTCGGATAGAACATCTCTTTGATTATTTTTGCCTTCAACAACTTATCGACTTCTTCAGATATAGCCTTATTCCGATCTGGCGCATACTTCCTTTTCTTCTGTTTAATTACTTGAGCCGATCTATCAATATTCAATTTATGAACCATCAGGTCGGGTGAGACTCCTTCCATGTCATCTGTGCTCCAAGCAAAAATGTCTTTGAAATCCGACAAGAGATTTACTAGTGATCTTTTTGTCTCTATCGGTAATGATGATCCGATGAGAACTGTTTTATCGGCCTTGTATTCGTCTATGCATACAGCTTCTACCTCTTCTGTTAGTATCATTGTTTCAGCTCGGTTTGCTGTTTCAACATAGTTCACATTTGCAACCTGTTATTTTTTGCTTTCCTTCAAAGCCATCATGTGACATTCTCTTGCTAACTTTTGATCACCTCGGATCGTAGCAATTCCTGCTTCAATAGGAAATTTCATGACCAGATGGTATGGAGACCAGATTGCCTTTAATTGCACCATGGCAGGTCGTCCCAGAATAACGTTGTATGGAGACGTGACGTTAAGGACGGTGAACTCAATGTATATGAGTCTTTCCTTGGGATATTCTCCCAATGTCACTGGCAGTCGTGCCTATAGGCATTGACGTTTCTCCTGAAAAGCCGATGAGGTGTGAGTGACAAGGTTTTAGCTGTTTTTTTATCAATACCCATCTTTTGGCAAGTTTCATAATAGAGAATGTCAGTTGAACTGCAATCATCTACATATATTCTGTGAACTTCCTTATTGGCGATGATTGCTTTAATTAGCAATGCGTCGGCATGTGGAAATTTGGTCGGCACAGCATCCTCTTCTGAAAAGGTGATGGTGTCTGTTGATTTGAATCGCTTATGAACTAGTTCCTGTTCTGGAATTCCCCTGTTCTTCGATTTCTTGGAGGTCATAGAATCCCCATCGTATGGTCCCCCAATAATGGTGTGAATTACTTCTGTGACGTTCTTATTTATTCCAGGATTTCTATCATCACCATTATCTATTCTTCGTTTTTTATCAAGAAGATCGGGATCTTTCTTGTCTTCTGGTCGGTTTGAAGTATTTCTTAAGATGAACTCCTTTAAATGACCGTTTTGAATTAGTTCTTCTATATACTTTCTCAAATCTTTACAATGTTCTGTGTCATGACCATGTTGATTATGAAACTTACAAAAAAACTTCTTACTTCTTTTGTTATCAGGAGCCGTCATCTGTTGTTGATATCTTATGCTTCCTTGGTTCTCCAAGATTGCGAGCACATCGGTTTGCCTTTTATTCAACAAGGTGTAATTTCTATCCTCACCAACTGTGGATAAGTTGCTTTGTACTTTATCAAATTTATCAAACTTTTGTTTCCGATTTCCACTGCTAGATGATTTGTTTTTTTCTTCCTTCTTCTTTTCAGGTCTGTCATTGTCTCTTTTTTTCTTATCTGCGTATTCACCTTTTGCAAATTTACGAGCTCGTTTCATCATCTCTTCAGTATTAGCAGGAGGATCTATGACAAAATCTTTGTACAATCTCCTAGGTCGTAAACCATTGGTGAAGGCTCCAATGACCACTTCTTCCGACCTGTGACCGATTTCTAAGCTCTCGTTTATGAATCTGTCAACGTACTGAGTCAATGATTCAGAATCTCCTTGTTTCACGTTGAGCAATTCAACACTTGTTTTCACAAATTTTTGTCTCTGCATAAATTTGTTTGTAAAAGTCGTCTTGATCTCACTAAATTTACGAAACCTCTTGGGCTGGAGATTGTCATACCACAATCTGGCAGTTCCCATCATAGTGATGACAAAACATTTGCAAAGGACTTGATCTAGATAATTGTAGATTCTCATGCTCTGTACGTAATAATATACATGTTCTACCGGATCTTTTTCACCAGTATAATATAGCAGAGTGGGAATTTTAAATTTTTGTGGAAGAGGGTAATTCTCCACATCACCCACAAAGGGAGATTTAATATCCAAATCATCATCGTTTTGCTGTTGTTGGTTAACGCAGTAGGTCGGATAGACCTATGTCTCCAAATCGCAAATCCTGAGTCCTTTGCTGGTCGTACCTTATGTACATATTATCACCGACATGATCTTCTGCTCTTGTACGCTGACGATAATGTGTACGTCTTTCATTCCTATTCGGTGATCGTGAGTCTCTTCGACGAGATGAAACCGAAATATGATCCCTATTCTGATCTCGATTTTGATCTTGATTTTGATCTCGACTATTCCTGTTAGCACGCTCTTCAGCTCTCAATCTGAGCTCATGTTCTTTCTGTAGCTCCTGTCGAAGATTTCGTTCACGATTTAAGTAACCTTCACGAATTGCTTGTTCCCGATCTCGATGTCTTGCATCGCGAACTTCTTGTTCAGCTAAATTATGACCTGGAGCACGTCCCGCTCTCATAGCTTGAATTCGCTGTCCATTGTCGAGTAGAAACTTGAGCACATCTGGCGAATCCAAATTAATAATGGGGATCGAACTTCCCTCTTGATTCTGAAGACCAGAACCTCGTCCGTCTTGATGAGGAGTCCTGGCAGGTGAATTTACGGGTACTTCCCCTAGAAGAGGATTGTTCGTCTCCTGATGAGCAGGATCAGGAGGATTTTCACCTGGTTGCTGGTCACGTCTGGATGACTGCAAACGAGTAGTAGGCATATTGCTTTCTGCCCCACGGTGGGCGCCAATTGATGAGTCTCAGAAAACTCACGTCGTCTTCGACATCGTCTGGTCGTCTGAACACTCCGTACGTTCCGAAGACCTGCACAAAATCCCCGGGATTGGTCCCAGGGAGTAAACTCCGATGCCTAACTCAGTCACGAGCCTTAAGAAAATATCAATAAGTAATTGAGAATACTTGAATCGAATCCCTCTTCCAAAGTGATGGAAGGGAGGTATTTATAGATTACATACCTGAAGTAGAGTTGTATTGAAACTCTACCTATGTACCTTGTAAAGGATTCAAAGTAATGTGTGTTGTAATAGGATTGTAACTCATATCATACATGTGTGATCAGAATAGGTTCTGTGAAGGAATAGGATTCCTATGAGCTGAATGATAGTTGTTGTATTAGGAGTCTATTTCTGAGGTATTATACTTATAGTAAAATTCATCCCTCATCAGTTGAGGATGAGAGAGTTGTTTGGTCAGCGTTGGTCCTCTGAAACCCGATGAAAAGCTAAAGGTAGAAAAGGCTAAAGGTAGAAAAAGGTTGAGGAAGAGAGTTGTATTGGTTGAATAAATGATGGGATTTTGGCCAGAGCCGGTAGTGTGGCGAGCTAAGGAAGGTGAAGGGTAGAGAGAAGGCAGAGAAAAATTGGAATAGAAAATTGTTAAAATTATTTGGTTATTATACTTATTAAAATTGTAACTTGAATTTTTATTTGGTTATTTGATCATACATCTACAATTTTAGAATTTTACGTTTTCTTTTGGATTTTTCGTTTTGTTTGGCTTATGTTTTTTTTTTTGGAATTTTACGTTTTTGATTTGTCTTTTTTTTTGTTCCACTATTTGTTTTTGCAAGTTCGAATTCTTCATTCACTAAATCACCCAAATGTTTTGAAGTTTTGCTCCTGGTAAGATTTTATGCCTTTTGGAGATAATAAATCATTTGCCTTTTCCTAGCAATGTGTATGTTATCTTTGGGTAACTCTCAATATGGGATTCAAAATTGTGTTCTTAGTTTCATTTGTGGCTGGTATTGGAGAATTATTTTAACCCATTTCCAATTAATTCTTTGATGCAGATTGCAGATTCAAAATATTCAACGAATTCCCCAAAAAAGAAAAGGTTAGCTTATTAAAATTTTTTGGATGATAAATTAAAGTTGTGGTATTTTTGTGACCTTTTTTGAGGGAAAGGATGCTTGTATTCTTTGTTTAGTTTAAATTCCTAGGTTTGCAAATTAGGTCAATTGATGATTTAGAGTTTTAGTCATTAAATTTTAAGGTAAAATACACTAAACCCCTTTATACTATTCCCCCGTTCTGCATTCACCCCTAGTAGTTTTAATTACAACAATTAAAACCCTTAATTTTCTAATTTAAAGCTAATTAATCTAATATATTAATTGCCGTCAATTATTAAAAGGAATTGAACACACTATTTTAATGTAAGATAATAAAATGACAAAATTAACTTTAAAATAAAAAATTATAAACTCAACATGAATAAATAACTCAAATATCAATTTGGAAAGTAGTGTGAAAAAAAATTATAATTTACTGTCACACTAGCACATCCACTCTAACCAAATATTAATAAAAGTTGAAAAATAAAACATCAAAAATAATCGTTGAAATCATATTTTTAAATGCCTAGCAACAATCCATATAATCAAGAAAGGCAATATTTCAAGGATTAAAAAAATTAGAAAAAAAAAACAAATATCAAACGCATTAGTTAAAAAAAAATTAAAACAAAAGCAAAATTCAATTATTAAACTTCATCTAAGATTAAAAAATAAAAAAACTGCAAAATTGCAAAATTAAACTGATGTAAATATTTATTCTTCAGAACTTAAAAGTACCTTGATATTTGCACTTGAAATAATACTTTGTATTTAAAAAATCAAATTCCTATGAAAGAAGAGACAATAAATTTAATACTTTTGTAAAAAAAAAAAGATATGACCATGGCAGAGATGTAGCATATTTCTTGAAAAATTCTTTCATTGCTAGCCAATCAATTCCATCCCTATTTTTTGGGGGTTAATTGGATATATAAGTATATATTGAGCAATTCTATCCCACCTTCTTAAAAGTTGATTGGGTATTATAGGTATTTAGCCATGTTGAAATGATCTTTTCATTGACTCTTTTAACGTACGTCATTATTAATTTTTTTAGTTTTAAAAAGTTAAAGAGGTTAACTGTTGTAATTAAAATTACAGGGGGTAAATGTGGGACGGAAAAATAATATAAGGGGTTTTAGTATATTTTACCCTAAATTTTATTAAAACTCTTCTTAATTAATTTTTTATATTCAAAATTTGGACTAGAAATAAAATACTAAAAATTAAAAAAATGTTTGGTATATATTTCATCTTTTGTACCAATTATAGTTAAAGTTGGTATTTTGGAATTTTTCTAATAAAAAAAATTTCCTAAATCTTTAATGTATAATAGTAACACAAAACATGAGTTTGGTTGTCTTCTTTGCTCTCCTTCCAGCTATGTACTTCTTAATCCTTGTTTGTTCTCATATTCTTTATTTTGATGTCCAACGAAAACAATTTTTTTTTGAGTTGGATCTTTAGAGTGAAAATTTGTTACTAATATCAAAGAGTTTAGAGAAGATGGCAAAGGAGAAGAATGAAAAAAGTGAAAGAGATTTGAAGTTGGACCTTTCGGAGGCAAAATTTGTTGTTGCCAACATTAATCACAAGAAGGAGAAGAATGAAAAAGATGAAATTGGAGAAAGAAGAATTTTACTGGCTGGAAAGAATTATGCATCATATAATGTCTTTTCTTAATTCAAAATCTTTGATGAAAAAGAATTATGCATCATATAATCTTTGATGATTCTCTTCATTTAGCAAAGTTGGTTAAATTTTTTAATTGATTTTGTTTAGAAAAAAAATGAATTAGATTTTATGGAAGAAAAAAATTTAGTTAGATTTTGAAAATTTTGATTGAATTGATTTAAGAAAGTGTTGGTTTAATTTTTTAATTGAATTTAATTATCGAATTAAGTATTAAAAAAATAAATTAGATTTTGAACTTCTTAATTGAATTTATTTAGAAAAGTGTTAGTTAATATTTTTTTATTAATTTGATGTAAGAAAATAAACTATTTAGATTTTGAACTTATTAATTGAATTGATTTTGGACTCCAATAATTTTGTTTGATTTGGTTTAGGACATTTCTTAATTGATTTGTTTTACAAAAAATTTTTTAGCCTTTAAAGATTGGAAAATATTACTAAATTTCTTTTTGTGGAATTTTTAGATAATTGATGTCCATTGCATTCTATGTTAAATTGGGGAGAAAGACTAATACACTAATAATATATGTTTCATGGGACATAGATTATTGGAATCATTGTACTTTGTCTTTTGTGTTGTTTTGTTTAAAAGTATATTTATAATTTAATTATTTTTATATGTATTTTTTGGCTTTAAATTCCACAATATTGTTGGTTATTTTTTAACGATTATTTTTTTATGATTACAATGTGATATATATTTTTAATATACTCCATAATTTTTAGAACGAGTTGTCACAAATCAACTCTACTTCCTAGATCGGTCCCACTTCGCTTTTTTGAGACCGTTTGCAAAGGAGACAACACGTACTCACAAATTATCTAATGCATAAAGAAGTTTGTTAGTTAATTGTGGTCTCATCAATCCTATTTGTTTCAATTAAAATTAATATAATCAAATATAATAGAAAATTGGACAAATGTTCCATATCATAATGAATAACTATATATAATCAAATATAATAAGAAATTGGATAAATTTTACCAAATGATAATTTTAATGCTAAACTAGCATAGATTCTCAATCAATTAACAATTTATATATATATATATATATATATATATATGATATAGTTAGTATTTTACTTGATTACGTTTCTAACATAATTCTAATCCTAAAATGGCATAAATTCTTCAATGAATAGAATTTAAATGAATAAAAAATAGAATATTTGGGTTACATAGTGTCTCTTAATTTAATTGATTTATAAAAGTTCCTACTTTCTTTTTAATGCATTCATTAAATAAATTTTCTAAATAAATTAAAAAACTAGTCTTTTAAGTTCAATAGGTAGCTAAAATTTTCCTAAACCAATTAGGAATCCAACTAACTTTTACTAAACAAATTAAAAACTATTTAAATAAATTGAAAAAACTTACATAAATAAATTTGAAAACCAATTATCCATCAATTTCAAAGACTTTCACCTATCGATACGATTAATCTATGTAGCAAAAACTTTCCTAAGCAAATTAGGAAATCAACTAACGTTTAGGAAACAAATTGAAAAGCCATTTCGATAAATTGCAAAAACTTTTCTAAATAAATTAGAAAACCAATTAATTAACCACCAAGACTAAAATAAAGTACTACAATTTTCTTGACTAATGAATTTGATTTTTTGAATAACAAATAATATTTTTTTTAGGAGAGACTCTACGAAGTCACTTTACTACAAGAAAAATGGGCTTTATTGACTAGCAAGTTATGGTCACAAAACAAACAAAAGTGGTCACCAAAACAATTTGGTGACCCAATTTGAGCAATCACCGGTTGGTCAATTAAACTCAGTCACTAAAAGTACCTAGTGACCACTTTTGACTGCTGGTCACCAAAGAATAATCTTTGGTGACAAAAAAGGTCACCAAAATAGTGACTGAAAACATGGTCACCAAAAAGCTGCGTTTTGGTCACAAAATTGCCATTTTTTGGTGACAAAATTGTGACCACCAATATTTCGTAAATAAATGTCCATGCTCAATGCATGTGACATGGTGTTCGATGACCAAAAATGTGGTAACCAATAATTACCAATTACTGACCAAAATATTGGTCAACAAAGGCCTTAGATTGCCCGGGTAGTTGATGTATTATTGACTGAAATTGTAGTCACCAAAAGGGATGTGAAAACCAAATTATGAACAATCTTAAGTGACTAGTTTAGTGGTCAGTAAATAGTGACCAAATATTTGGTCATTAATTGAATAGTTACAATACAATTTGATTGACCAAAATAGTGACCAAATTGTTTCGTCAATTTTTTGTTATGGTCACCAAATATTGTGGTCAGTAGTAAAAAAAAGTGGTCAAAATATTGATTTGGTAACAAAAATTATGGTCATTATATGGCATAATGACATGTTTATAATAAAATAAAACATGTACTATCTATTAAATAGAATGCACAAAAAAAAAAAAATCATCAATAAATTAGACAAATACTAAAAAAAATTAACCAAAAAATACCAATACATTCAAATATTGCATACTAACAAATATTTAAGTTCAAAAGTGAATTTATAAAGACAATAGTATTTTCACAAAAATTATAAGTATCAGAAAATAACATGAGTGCATGAATCTAAACTGCGATAAAGGTTGTGGATAATGAATATACCACAAAATTAATACTATCCAATAAAATATACCATAAATTTAATAATCTTCTAATATCCAAAAAATATAACACAAAACTACTAATCCCCCATACAAAAAGTTGATACTTCAACTCTCTCGTGTCAAGATCGTTCACCATTTCTTTTACATCCATTAGGAGAGTTGACACTTCAACTCTTTAGTTTCCTTCAACCTTCATAGTTCAAAAAAATAGGTTAAAAACAATACATGGACAACAGGTGTGCATAAGCCATGTTCACGCATATTCTTGCATATTTAATAAATTTTGAACCAATCAAAGTCTACTTTCAATGTATAAACATGCAAATTTATCCAAAGTTTCACGATTTAGTTCCAATAATGGCAACAATACACAAAAAAAAGGCAACAATACACCACAAGAGTTACCTTCAAGCATTTAAAGCTAAAACAAAGTAGATATCTTAAACCAAACAATACTTGGCCAGCAAGTGTACATAACACATGTTCTTGCATATTCTTTTGGGTTTCACATATTGTAAATAAATGAAATGCTATTTTGAGAGTGATATCATGTCAATTTATATTCATGATTTAGTCCCACTATTAGCATCAATACGCCACACGAGCTATATTCAAGTATTTAAAGATAAAAGAATGACAATATTTGACACAAAACAATACATGGACAACAAGTGTACATAAGCCATGTTTACGCATATTCTTTAATGTGGATGTAATGACTGAAATCCCGTAATAAATTTTAGTCTTGCCATAGTTATTTCAAATTGTCATAACTTTGTTATCAAATATCCAAATAAAGTGAAACCAAAACTGTGTAATTCAAGGATAAAATTTCTATAAGTTTCATGTTCTGTAAACTTTCGAATTCAGTCTAGAAATTAGTGTAAATTGATGTAACTTGATAAAAAAAATACCAAAATGATGTGAAACCAAAAGTATATGAAACTAGATTTAGAATATTAAAACTTTTATGTGTTAGCAATTCCGAAATTATGCAAACAACAGGGTCAAAAAGTAGTTTGAGACAAGAACGTATACCACTCTAATGTAAATATAACTTTTCAAATCCCAACAAATATATGTAAAACATTATTCAAATATTAAATCATGCTTTTGGAAGAAATTTACTCACTAACATAATTAAAAATAGAAGTAAAACTTTTGAAAAAGTTACTCACTTTAATTTTTGTTTCAAAATCCTCTTTTGAAGGGCAACATTCTTTTCATTTTCTTCGGCAAATCTAAGCCACCATTTTCAATCTCACATGTTCTAATCAAATGTCTAATTCATACCGGTAGATTCCAACAATGATAGCGTAATCCCTTTCAGTACCGTCATGTTTTATTCAAACTGTTATAACCTAATATCAAAATTGTGAAACCCCCCTCCCTCCAAAAAAATAAATTAACGTATTAATAACCTTGATTATTATTAGGCAAGATTGTGTCAACATAATATTAAACTCAAGACACTATAGTTGATAAGCATTTAAATTTCATAATTTAGCACTCAAGCCAATTATTAATTTTAGGGATTTAATTTCTAATTTTACAAAATTGTGAGCGAATTACATGCATTATTTTGTACCATATTTGGAGTTAGTTGATTTCTATCCAAAATATAAGGATTAAGGTGTAAATTGAAAAACAAAACAAAAAAGGAAATGGTCGTATTGCCACCTAGTTACCCAACGTGTACACTATTAAGGCTACTCTTATGTTAAAAAAAAAACTTAAGGAAAGCTTCTAAGAGTTGGCTTTAAGGCAGAAAAGAAGGGGAAGGGCTAAGGGAGACATCGTAAACCAAAAGAAGAAGAAGAGGCACTGGGATAAAAAGAAGGAGAAGAGGAGGAAGAGGGAAGAAAAGCTTGGCAATTTCAATTTGGCTAGCTAAAGAAAACTATGGAAAACTTCAAAACGATGGAAGAATTTAGGGTTTTGCAATTTAATTGGTTTACATTTTTGTGGAAAATAATGAGCTTGCTGATAAGAATAGAATTGTACTAGGACTTTTCTGATACAAATCCTATCTGAACCCGAGTTTTTCGAGATAAGTCTACTGATGAATTGAGAAGTTCCAATCCTACTGGAACTCTACCAGGTACGACTCTGTAAAAGTAACCTTATTATCACCTGGTAAGGGGTTACTTTCTCTACAACTTTTATTACGTATTAAGCTTATTGCTCAGGGACCTAAACTGACTTAAGCATCGGAGCATACTCTCCGGTACAGCCTGGGGGCATTTCTGACGTGTGTGTTGCAGGTCTTCTAGGTTTCAGGCGACATTACAAGGAGCGTGTGACATCAGGGAGACTTCACAGCACTTGGTGATATCTGACATCATCAAATTGGCGCCGTTTGCGGGATTCATCTATTACAAGCCTTTTCGATGACGCTCACTTGTTCACAACGGAACACCAAAGACATTCCTATTACTCAAGCTACTACCAGTAGACCTTCACGCGGAGTAACTACTGGTAATGAGGGGAATATTGGTGCAGATCCACAGAATCCACAAGGTGAACAAGATCTTCCAATGTGCTTGGGTGGAGGTAACAATCCTCTGCGATGTGAACCAAGTCCCCCATTGCGCAGTGCTGAAGGTAACAATCCTCCCATTGACATTCACTCTCGGGAGATGGTTAAATTCCTTATCGAGAATTTTGAGTATATCAAGACGATTGTCAAAGGACCTGGTCAACGACCTGGTAAAGAGTTGGAATGAGCTTCGGATATGTATGACCGAATACAACTGTCTCCATCTTATAATACAGAATCTCAGGGTGATAATGACCCTGATCGCTGACGACCTCTGAATAGATCTCCAGTTTGGAATCAGAAAAATAATAGCTACGGACATCGGTATTTAAATCCTTCCCCCGAGTGACATCGACGACATCACAATCATGATTATCATGATGATCAGGATACTCATATTACGAATTGCATTCGTAATGAAGTCCACAATATTCTAAGGGTAGGAGGTGGGAGAGCCTATAGAACGGTGACACCATTCTTGGAAGCTATTAGCCATTTCCCTAAACTATGAAAGTTCAAAATTCCGTCCATGGAGATGTACTCCGGAGATACTGACCCAAGGGATCATGTAGCACGTTTCATGTCGCTTATGAAATTCGAGCAAGCACCGGAGGCGACTATGTGTCAGGCTTTCGAAACAACCCTGGTTGGAAAAGCGCGTGGTTGGTTTGAAGGCCTTGAGCCAAATTCAATTTCTTCCGATGAGTAGCTCTCTCAGCTCTTCTACAAGAGATTCTTGCAAAGGAAGAAATTTGACAAGTCCTCCACGGAGCTCTTAAATATTCGACAAGGTGAAAATGAATCAGTTCAGGAATATGTCGATCGGTTTTATGACAAGAGTGTGCAAGTCAAAACCCGATCTGAAGATGTGGTGGTAGGTGCCTTTATTAACGGGTTACGACCTAGAAAGCTTTACAGGAAGTTAGTCACTGATCCACCTAAGGATATGCATGAGCTGATGGACCGAACTGACAAGTTCGCTATAGGAGAAGATGCAGATAGAACAAAACAAGATATGAGTCGAGACTCTGAGAAAAAAGAAGGATAATTATAATGGCAAATCCGGCGCTGGAGGTAAGCGAACTCCAATATTTAATAGGCTATCCTTTGATAAACCTCAATCTCAAAACTCAAATGATTATAAAGGTTCCTCAGCTCCTTGAACCCGAACTGAGATGCTAGCTATTATGGAAAGGAAAGGGTTGATAAAGTCATATCCGAAGATGACTACCTCTGAAGGAAAAAGAAATAAAGGCCTTTTTTGTAAGTTTCATGATCAAACGGGACATGACACCGAAGATTGCCGACACCTCAAGAAGGAAATTGATGAGTTTATTGCAAGCGTTCATCTTCGAGATTTTGTGCAACAAGCATATCAGAAGGAACGCCGAAGATGCCGATCTCAGGATAGAGGAAGACCTGAGAATGAAAAGAAATCCAAGGAGGAGGAATATGTTCAACCCAAGGAGGAAGATAAAAATGTTATTGGTGTCATCCACAGAATTGTGGGAGGTCCGACTGGTGAATCCAGATCTGCGCGAAAATCATCGTCACGAAGAATTTCTGAACAGAAGCTAGTTCATAAGCGTTTTAAGCACTAAGAGATTATTACTTTCTTAGAAGAGGATGTTGTACCAAGTAAGTTTCCTCACTGCGACGCTTTATTAATCAAAGCAATTGTGGCAAATAAGGAAGTCCATAGAGTATATGTGGATGATGACAGTTCTTCAAATGTTATTTATCGAAATGCATTTGAAAAGTTGGGAATTCCGCGAGAACAACTGCAGAAATGTCCTTGTCCACTAATCGGATTTTCGGGAGAATCAACACAACCCATTGGTACGATTACTTTACCCGTGACCTTGGGAGAAGCTCCAAAAGATAGATTAATATACACTAACTTCGCAGTTCTTGATATCACCTCCCCATATAAGATTATTCTCTGAAGATCAACAATGGTTCAATTCGAGGCTATTTGGTCATCGTATCATCCGGTGATGAAGTTCCCCACATCTGGGGGGATCGCTACTATCCGAGGTGATCCAAATATGGCAAGAGAATGTCATATGATTGATTTGAGGGATGCAAATAAAACGACCCATGCATCAAAGATAAATTGCATAGCTGGAAAACTGCCACCTACAGTGGAAGAAGCTGGGCTAGAGTTGATGAACTCGGGAGATCATGAAATGATAGCAGATGACTTGAAAGAGGTAGCCATTGACTCAACCTTCCCAGATCGGAAGGTAAAAATAGCCGCGGCTTTGCCCCAAAAAGTGAAGCAATCTCTCATTAATTTACTCCAACAATACAATGACGTCTTTGCATGGGGACCTGAGGATATGAAGGGCATTTCACCAACACTGGCGGTGCATGAGTTGGATGTGGATCTCACAATACCCCCAGTTCGACAAAAGAAACGACCATTTGTATTGGATAAGAATAAAGCTATTTGTAACAAAGTGGATAAGCTTCTCAACACTAAAATTATTCGGGAGGTCTTCTATCCGACCCAAAGTGGATAAGCTTCTCAACACTAAAATTATTCGGGAGGTCTTCTATCCGACCTGGTCGGATAATCTGGTCATAGTGAAGAAACTGGACTCAGGATGTCCGAGTGCATTGATTATACAAACCTGAACAAGGTATGTCATAAAGACTTTTATCCTTTACCCATGATTGATCAGAAAGTTGATGCAACCTCAGGGTATGAGGTGCTTTGTTTTCTTGATGCATATAAGGGATACCATCAGATCTTCATGGATGAAGCCGATGCCGAAAAAACCGCTATCATAACTGAAAAAGGCATTTACTATTATGTGAAAATGCCTTCCGAGTTAAAAATGAGAGAGCAACTTATAAGCGTATGATGAACAAAGTGTTTGCCTTTTAGATCGGTCACAACATAGAGGTGTATATTGACGATCTACTCATCAAGAGTAGGAAAATGGCAGATATGTTAGCTGTTGTCAAGAAGACTTTCAAAACCTTAAGATCAACAGGTCTAATGCTAAATCCCAAGAAGTGCACTTTTGGGGTTGGCTCATGAAAATTTTTAGGATATATGGTTTCCAAGCATGGTATCGAAGCAAATTCTTGAAGCAAGTGTTGCACAAACCAGACCAGTCAGGTCGTTTGATGAAATGGGCAATTGAGTTAGGAGAACACTATATAACATTTGTGCCAAGGTCGGCAATCAAAGGACAAATCCTAGCTTATTTTATTGCTAAAACACCGCAAGATTGGGATGTTCAGACACCAGGTCATACAAACGAGCCTATGGATATTGGGGCACCTAAAACTAACAATGTTTGGATGTTATTCGTTGATGAAGCTTCTAGTGAAGAAGAATTCGGGGTAGGTCTTATTCTGAAAAATCCTGAAGGTCAGGAATTCACTTATGCTCTTCGCTTTAATTTCCAAGCCACTAACAATGAAGCCGATTATAAAGCCCTCATAACAGGAATGAAGTTGGCAAAGGAGATAAGAGTTCAAGAGTTACATATGTACAACGATTCTCAACTCATTGTAAACTAGGTAACTGGAGGATATGAAGCTCGAGACCTAATGATGAAAAGATATCATGAAAATGCGGAAGAAATGGCTAAGGGATTTGATCTCTTCATAATTAATAGAATTTCGCGAGCTCAGAATAAATGAGCTGATGCCCTCAGCTCGGGAGAAACCCAAGCAACAAAGTGGCAGCTCAGAAATTGAGAATCCAAGCTGTTAGGTACTAAATAAAGGATGGAGTTTTGTATAAAAAAATGATATGTAACACCGTGGCTGAGGTGTGTGGGTCCGAACCAAGCAGAATATGTTCTAAGAGAAATCTATAAAGGGTCATGCGGCAGTCATGAAGGAGCTCAGACGATAGCTAAAAAAGATATCCGAGTAGGATATTATTGGCCCACTGTTTATCGTGACACATATGACTTGGTACAAAAATGTGTTAAGTGTCAACAGAACGCAAGGATTCATCACATACCTCAGGTCGAAATGGTGACTATGCAAAGTCCTTGGCCGTTTATACAATGGGGGATAGACATTGCAGGACTCTTCCCAAAAGCTCCGGGACGAGTCAAGTACTTGGTAGTGGAAGTCGATTACTTCACAAAGTGGGAAGAGTATACTAAAATTCTTCTAGAAAAATGTAATTTGTCGGTATGGAATACCAAAGATCATAGTGTCTGATAATGGAACACAGTTCCCAAGTAATCCATTTAAGAGTTGGTGTGAAGAACTCAAGATTCATCAGCACTTCACCTCCGTAGCTCATCCTCAAGCCAATGGTCAAACCGAGGTGATGAACTGAATTATCATTCAAGAAATTAAAACCCGGTTAGAAAACGCCAAGGGAGAATGGGTAGCACACCTTCCGAATGTGCTGTGGTCATACCAAACTACCCCGAGGACAGCTACACAAGAAACTCCTTTCAGTTTGGTATACAGTTCTAAAGAGGTCATCCCAGCTGAGATAGGCTTCCCGAGAATCAGAGTGGTTAATCATGAGCAAAACAAGAATAACGAAGCTTTGCTCCTCAACCTAGATCTGATAGAAGAGAAGAGAGAGGCCGCGTTTATTCGAGAAGCAAAGTACAAGTAAGATATGGCACGATACTACAATAAACGGGTTAAAAGCGCTTATTTCCGACCCGGATGTCTAGTAATGATGAAAAATGAAATAAGCAAGACAGAGGGAACTCGGAAGTTAGACCCAAATTGGGAAGGGTCATATCAAGTTGTCGAAGCTGGACGAATTGGAAATTACAAGCTATCAACTCTAGATGGGAAGATGGTTCTCGGATGTGGAACATAGCTCATTTAAGGAAGTTTTACGTATAGTTATTTTTCGTACTATGATAGGCAATAAAGAGTTGCGCAATTCGGTTACAACCGATTAGATAGCGAATAAAGCTATGTAGTTCGGATCTTTCATCTTGCTCTATTATTAACTAGGGTGTCAAAAAGATTAATTATTGATATTCCTTTTTATCTCATCGAATTTGGTTTATTCTTATTTTTCCAGAATTGCCAAATACTCTAATTTCGGAAAGAGAAAAAAAAGCATGCTATTCAAATCTCAAAATGTTTTTGAAAATCATGGAATGGAGATGAACACATTCATCTCTGAATCACAATCCCAGATGTTCTTGGGAAAGATAAATCAGAAAAATGACTAATAGCTCATTTACAAGAGAGACTCGTAACCTCGGAAAAACCAGTTTAAAGAACTCAGGTTCTGAAAAAATGGTACAACTCAAAGACCGAATGCAATACAGCGACATGGTCAATAACTTCTTCCGAACTACAAATAGATGATAAAAAGTTCTGAAAACTTTTAAAGGGGAATGGAGCTCGGAATGATTCATAATCAATCAGCAAAATACTCTCGACCTTCAAAGTTTTGAACTAAAGCAAAATTGAATATATTATATTATGGGAAATCAAAAAAACCAGTTTAAAGCACTCAAGTTCTAAAAAATGGTACACAGTATGGTCTAAAAATAAAGGAAATGAAGTTCGGTAGGATTAGTTAACATTGATTTTATTCGAACTACGGAAAACGTGATTTCATTACTCAAAATGAAAAACAAAAATATCACACTGTGTAAATGCAAACGCAAAATTCTGATCTCGGAAATACCAGTTTAAAGAACTCAAGTTCTAAAAAATATGGTATAACCCTAAGCTGAGCTGCAAGGACAGTATGGTCGAAGTTAGGAACTGGAGTTTGGAAGGACAGTTGTGGATAAGTATCCCGAACTATGAACAGAGAAACAACATTGAAGATTAGAATAACAAATATCCGAATCGAATAACGAAAATAAAAAATTCTGATCTGGAAAATACTTTGACGAATATATTCATAAATTCAAAAGTATAATTGTTAATTGAGAGTTAGAAAAAAATGCCATCAAAATATTCAAAATGTTTCGAGCTGAACCACACTTGTCAAAACCCCTAAAACTATTACAATATCAGAAATCAAAGATGGGCAGAGTCATCAGCTCGGATAACTTGTCGACAGGATCAGCTTCCACTTCTTCGTCAGAAACCCTGTCGATCTCCGGAGAAGATGGAACGAATGATTGAATGGGAAGAACAATCTTCCCATCATTCAGCTCGTCGAGCTTGGCATCCATATCAGCATAACACTATTCAACGTAGCTGTCCTCCTCTTTTTTCCCGAGGTCGGGATGTTTGGAATCAAGATGAGCCAAGGCTAGATGGTAGCCATAATCCTTGGCTGGAGTGAGCAGCTCTCCGAGGAATTTGCCAAACTCATCCGAGCTGAACATCTGATTGATAAGTTCTGCAGCTCCTTCACCTTTAAAGAATGATTTATTAGCTCGTTCAGCTACAAGTTGATTATGCATTTAAAGTTTCTCGGCTCTTACTTTCGCAATTTCGTCTTCAGCTGCCTTCAATGCATCTTCGCTCTTCTTGAGCTCGGCCTTTAGGTTTTGCTCTCTGTACCCGAGCTCCTAAATAAAGGCTTCCAACTCGTTCGCCTTGTCTCCGAGAACTTCAGGTCGGCGTGGAGCTGGCTGATCACGGCCTCGTCATTTTCTGACCGAGCTACCATCTTCCCGATCAGAGCTAGAGTCTTTGAAATAATACATAATATTTTAACATAAATACATATATATGATACAATAAATGGTTGATTAGAGCTTGGGAAGAAGAAATGTAACTAACCGGGGAAACTCCTAGAGCAATTCACCTTCTTAGCTCTTGCTTCTCAAAGCTGCAAAGAGCTTCTTTGTCTCGAGGTGGGACATCTTCCTTCACGAACTCAAGCGAAGTATCGACAGATAGTCGATCATTCCCAGTTGAGCCCCAGTTCGGGAGTAACTGGTATTCAGGGACTTCGATGATATCTTCCCCGAATATGTACCTCGGCACTACCAGCTCCCCAAATAGAGATGGACCCAGGAGCTCCGAGATCGTCTTCATCCTCTTATTAACATGAGCCAAGACATCCTCAGCTCGTTTCTTCTTCTTGTGGGTTCCAGACGTTGAAGTGGTGGTGAGTTGACCACTGGGAACGTCTGCAGTAACCTTTGAGCTGATCGGCATATCAACTCTCTAGAAGGTTGTGCCTGAGCTCGGTTGCTCTTGCTACACGAGCTCGGCTGCTCTTGCTGTACGAGCTCGACAGTGTTAGCTTCCTCGGGTATGCGAGATGACATAGCTGAGGAAGACTAAAGTGCCAACACAGCTTTAGCTATTTTGGTCTTTGGAGCTCGGTTCTTCTTTGTTGTCCTTACTCCCCCAAGCATATCCTTGGCAAGATTGTCGTCGTACCTTGCAATTTTACCCAGTATCACCAAAACAAGTAGAAGTGGCAAGTGGGATCGTATCCAACAGGGAGAGGATTGAATCAAGAATTGCACAAGTGATAGAATAGAAAATGTTCAGTAAAGCAAACAGCAAGTATGAGCAAGTACGCAATTCAATCAAGAGGTGAATTGGTGTTGCCTTGAGGGAGGCCAGTGTAACGACTCTACTCGATTATCCTTGACTAGTGTAAAAGAATGAATGAGGGGATCGACCTTATAGTGAGCTTAGAGTTGATATCCTTGGTAGGTCTCACAATCCTAATTCACCATACTCTTCCGTCTTCCTTTGGTAGGGCAAGACTTAGGCTCGGCTTCCTAATTTCCCGAACCCTATCTGACACTAGAACCCTGACTCCCCTAGATAAGACAGTCAACCGAAGTTCGAGTTCTAATATTCAAATGATCCTAAGTCTTTTCCGTTATATTGACTTCAATTGTTAGTGGGTACCGCACAATTGAAGTCGCAACCATACACAGATCATAGGACTCATCCAAGTTGTTCCCTATTCTAGTGATGTTAATTCAATTTCCATTGATAGCACTAAATTGACTTCAGTGGGTACCGCAAATCACATGAAGGGCCTAAGCGTGAGTGAGTAAGCATTGAAGTAAAACATCAAAAAAATATATGAAACAATATCAAACACATGATGAGCAATACGAATGTCTCAAATCAATTTAGAGTCATCACACTTAATCCCTCAAAGCAACATCCTAATGTTTAGCCGATCATGTTGATCAGCTTTGAAAACAAGTTTGACAAAGCCTGATCAAACATAGCTATTACAGAAAGATAAAATGGAATGATCTCCACTCTGATCTCCTTCTTCCCTTGAAACCCTAACTCTCTTGATTGATCTCCGTCACTCTCTTGATCGATCTCCAAGTCCCCCCCTTTTACTTCTTCTCCTCCTCTGGCTTTTATAGTTTTCTCTCTGTCCTGGCCAAGTGAGCTTCCTGGAAGTTTCCTCTCTATGCCCAGATGTTGACATGTGTCCTTGTGAATATAAGCCAAGAATTTAGTGAAGACACGTGTACTTAACGAATAAGAGTGACGAGGCAAAATATCAAACATATTGGATGCTATGTCTGCTAAGTGTGCTTGGACCAATTGTGAAGTGTAGTGTATACGAAATGTATGAGAAAATTCCTAAGTAAAAATCTAACAAACGAACAAAGGAAAAATGCACAAAAGAACAAAATGTGCACAGTGTGTGAGGTGAGTGTGGTGGGCGCGTGGTGCACCCGCAGTGTGAGTGGCGCCGCAGCGTGGGTGGCGGGCGCCGTGTGCGCCCGCCGTGTTGTGTGTGTGCTTGTGTGAGGCGGGCGCGTGGTGCGCCCGCCGTGTGTGTGGCGGTCGCCTAGTGCGACCGCCGTGTGTGAGGCAGGCGCCTAGTGCGCCCGCCATGTGTTGTGCGCGTGTGTGCAATGTGTTTGTGCAAAGTGTGAGTGTTGTGCAAGTGTTGTGGTTGTGGACTTTCATAAAGGCTTGGAGGTCAGTGGCGTGCAGGACAGCTTGGAGGTCGATGGTATGCATGACCAAATGTTGTGCATATTTCAAACATCAAAGCATTTTCACGTTGTTTTATAACACTTAGGCATTTTCACAGCAATCTCCAAAACATGCACGTTCTAGCACACCGTCAACATACCAAGCATCATTTCCGCACAAAATCCATAGCAAAAGATAAGGAAATTCACACGAATAAGTCGGTGAAATACCGACTTATCAATCCTTGAGTTGCATAACTGTGGAGAAGATGGAGAAATTGTTATGAAACTTCGCACACAAATCTTGTCAAAAGTATAAACATTTTTAAAGAGATATGTACCCTTACGATCGAGCTCGTCCACCTCATTTTGATAGTCAGGTCTCAGCTCAGTAGGGCTCAATTTTAAAGACACTAACACCCATTTTGGGATGTTAGTGAGGCACAATTTGCAATTTTCGCTCACAAAGGCTTCTAATTTGATTAAGGACTCCCTAATAAAAGAAGTACTTGTGGGTGACCGATCTGAGATTGGCTTATCAGAACACCAAAAAGATTCCTCGCCCACTGCCCGAGCTCTGACAGAAAGGAACTTATCCTTCTAATAGTGGATTGAGCTCGGATTTCCCTCAAACACTTCTACCCTACCTTTACATTGGGTAAAGTAAAACCATTCAAGGTCCCGACCTGAGGATTTCAGGTTATATATATATATATATCTAAATAAAGAAGTGGTTTATGGAATGTCTAAGTATTGGCAGATCATCTCAAATCCTCTTAGAGTTCGGATGGTATTGGGAGTGAATTGGGTGAGGGAAATAACATACTCACTCAGAATAGCTTTTAGGAAGTCTGAATAGGAAATCTTAACCCTCCTACGAAGTGTTCGGCAAAAATACTAACAAAACCCTCCGGAGGTCGACTAGCAACTTCATCAGGCAATGGAGTTCAGGCTCCTATGGTGGCAAGAATAAAGCTTTGACGTGCTAGGTTTTCTACTTCATCATAAGAAAGGGTAGAATCTAATGTATCTAGTTTAGATATAGGATTTCCAAGAACATTCGAAGTATTTCCTAGTTCAGCATTTTCATTTGCCGTATGAGCTGCGGAGATGGTTGAGTTAGTGGAGAGGTCGGTTAAGTCATGGCTCGACATTGCAGTATTTTGATGTGCAGTTTGGTTCTCTACTATTCTAGGTTCTCCTGTAGCATTAGAAACCGAGTTTGGAGAATTTGGACTATCTAATTCTCCTGACCTAGATGCTAAGTTAATAGCTGAAGAGGAATTCGAATGTTCAGAGACAGACATACTTGATTATAGATAAGCTGAGTTCGAGTTTAGACTTCTGTTCGGAGATGTGTGGAATCCGAGCTAGGGAGTCAAACCACTTGGAGATAATAACTTGCAGAAGGTGAAGAGTTCTAATTCTAGACCGAGGCTATTTATAGATACCTCATGGGCTAATGAGCTGGATGATCTAAGCCATTTCTCTTGTCTTGAGATTCGTAGACGAATAGCTAGAAGCAACTTAGCAGAATCAGTCAGACGAGGTATGGAGTTCGGTAAATATTTTGTCGCTTTACAGACTAGCACAAATCAATACCGAACTGGGGCTAAATATATTATGATGAAATATTCCTTAAAACGTAGTTGCTACGTACGTATTTGAGGTGACTTCTGGAGGTCGAGTAAGACATCAATAAAAGTCGCAGCACATATATCAAACAAGTCTCTAAGTCTTTTAAATAATGTCTAAGGCAATTATGTATTTCGTCATAACTGGTGTGAGTTCGGAATAGTCCTATGAGACAAGCATACACATCGCATTTTCCTAGATCTACGGAGTTTGTCATTTTCGTATTTGTTGCTGGTATAGTTCTAATATACTTGGGACTTGTGGGGCAAAGAATGTGTACGGAGTTCGGACGGCGTATAATGTATGCGGAGGATGGAAACAACATTGATCAGATTGCATAAGATCAAAGTAATCTTAACCGATCTGAGGGGCTATTGATAATGATAGAATTGTACTAGGACTCTTCTGGTACAAAACCTATCTGAACCCGAGTTCTTCGGGATAAGTCTACTGATAAATTGAGGAGTTCCAATCCTACTGGAACTCTATTAGGTACGACTCTATAAAAGTAACCTTATTATCACCTGGTAAGGGATTACTTTTTCAACAACTTTTATTACGTATTAAGCTTATTGCTCAGGGACCCAAATTGACTTAAGCATTGGAGCATACTCCCCCATACAGCCCGGGGGTATTTCTGAGGTGTGTGTTGCATGTCTTCTAGGTTTCAGGCGACATTACAAGGAGCACGTGACCTCAGGGAGACCTCACACCACTTGGTGATATATGACATCATCACTTGCTTTTGGAGCATAAAAATTGAGGCGAGCCTTTCTAAATATTAGATGCTAAAAAAGTGGGTAAAATTGGATTTTGAAATGTTGTTTGAATTAGTGAGAAAACAATAAAATTTGTGATAACAAACAACTTGATTTAAAAATTAATTTGAGATGGCTTTGCGATTTGACGTCCATATCTTGATTATGATAATGGTTCAAATTTGATTTGGGATTGTCTACTATATGTTTTTTTTTTGCATTTATTTTGAAACTATCGTGTTCACTCCAACAGTGCTTCTGGATTGCTATATGATTACTTGTTTATTTTAAGAAAGAAAAAGACTGGTTCATGGAATGTCAGTAGATTTGCTTAATTATGCCCTGTATGTATTGAACCAAAGATGATCTATGTGAAGAGATAACGGTTGAGTTTGGTATTTGAATATAGTTGTGATGGCCTTCAATTTTGTTTGAGGTGACGAAGATAGTTTGTATAGTGTAATATGGTGGTGTCATTGTGTGGTGAAATATCTATAAATTTTGGGGAATATTTTAATTTAGTTTGTAATTGTGTGGGATAAATAAGCAAAAAGGTAAGCATAATAAGTAAAAAGTATACATAATGGTAAATATGATCAAATATAAAATTGGTTATGTGAGAAGTTTTGCTTGTTTCGAGGAATTAGACAGTCACTGAAGTAAACAAAATAAAAACAAATACGTGTGGCTAAAAAATTTAAATTGGCTACGTGTAATAGCATGGTGTATTTTGTGATAGGTAAACATTACGTGCTTGACTAGGAAAATATTGTAATTTCTAAATTTATTTTAGGATTGGACTTATAGAATTTGACTTTTAGTGTACTGCTATGATATTTTATTTAGTTATAAGTAAGGATGTTTAAATGCAAGATTAACTTTATAAGAATTTCTATTCTATTAAAGTGAGTAAATATTACATAATGGTGAGTGGATAATTAGAGGGATAATAAGACGGTAAAGGGTTGGCTATTAGCTGGAGAATTAATCTTGTAGTGAATTTTAAGCATAAAGGTGAGGAAAAATAATGATAATAGCTAGATAAGTGTCATTAATTAAATTATATGCGTTTAATGCAAAGTTCCAAACACATGTAAGGTTAATTAGTTAACGTAGGTTTCTATACCATTAAGTTTACAATTAGTGACATAAAGAACAAACTAACATTAGTAACAGTACATGTACTGCTTAAGGATTGGATGAGGATAACAAGAATACTAATGATTAGAATAATGATATATACCTCATATTATTAATAAGAACTCTAAAATAAACCATAGTAGATACAAATACGCAAGAATATGTTGTGAAGACTAAAGAAAATAATAATAAAGGGGTTTATTCACCAAACCCCTTGTAAATGCCAATAACCTAAACAATTTTATATATGTATCTATTTACATAAGTAAGAAACCTATATTTATATATACATATACATATGGAATATAAAATAAATATGCAAGTATAACTCGCTCTAAACTCTAGTAGTCTTTGTTATAATATAAACATATTAAAAGTCATGTAATTGGGATTTGAACTAGATAGACATTGCATGATTTATGTTTCGAGCCCCTTTTCCCTCCGGATCCACTATTTAAAAGAATGGTGCAAGTAATATATTTATAATTAATCTATTCTTTTGTTATGCATAATATTTTATGATAATTGAACTTTCTTGCTTTTGTATTAAATGTCTCATATTGTATTTGGATTTTGACGCGACTATCGTTCCAGCTATATACAATTGTCTACCTTGCAATGAAAAAAAATACTTAATGATGATTAAAACTTTCTCATATTGCATCAACCTATCTATACTGTATCTATTATATATGATATGATTTAGATTTCAGTTATGTGTTGTCTTGAACTAAGTGCTTTGCCAAATTGAAGGCAAGAGCCACCTCTAGAATCTACACAAGCCGATTATTGATTGTAGCATACTAACACGATGTGAATCATTTTGTGTATGACATGGATTTGTCTGTACTGTGACTGTTTGATTGATTAGGGCCCAGTCATGATTGGCTTATTGATGATGGGGAAGGCAAGGGCCGACAAGTTCATCGTAAGTCCACCGTGACATTTAACCCTTGTCAAGTAGAACTAATGGGGTTTTAGTTTTATGAGAAAGGGTACTGATTATTCGAATATATCATACTGTGCCTGCGGGCAATTACTGACTGTGGTGGATAAGGTAGCTTTAAGTCGCACGCGCAATTTATTGAGAGTCGTATGTCTGGTACTGAGTCAGCTGGGCTGACGTAGCAAAATTAAACTCTTACATGCTCCCTTACTTGACAATGTGCTAACTGAGCTAAATACTCTTTGTGACTGATTACTATTAGTTTTTCAATGACTGTTTGTGATTAGTATCTTCGTGGTATGGATGGATTTATTTGTCACTGTATATTTTGAAAATACAAATTTAAATTCTTTATCATTATACAAAAATTACACCCATTTTCCAACCCACTAAGCGATAAAGGTTCACCCTATTTTTTCTAAATGTTTTCAGTAGAGCAACAAAAAAAGGCCAACGATGATGGATGAGCGGAACCACTATCAGGTGGTGAGACATTTGGCACTCAACTCGGGAGTTCAAATTAAGTTGTAATCTAATCTTGTAAATGTGTGATACCTTTGTACGTGTTATGGTTATTAGTGTTGAAAACAAATATATAAAAAAAGTAAAATTCCTCGAGGTTTCATAATATGTTCCAGACTGTTAGATAGATTGAACGACCCGATCCACTTCCAAACTAAGGGGTGGTTTGGGGGCGCATTAAAAAAATACCCAAATGAGAAGAAACTAAAAGTATATGAAAATAGACCCATAATAACCAAATTCTTAAGTTGCATTGTTTCCATAATTCACTTTGCAATGTCCAGGAAAACTGTTTAAAATTACTTTAATGATTTAAATCATGTAACAGAATTTAGTTTTAACTTTGTTGTTTCACATCACTATAACTTCTCAACCAAGTGTCTAAATGATATGAAACCAGCACTGTATAGATCTATATTCAAAAATCTAAAACTTTTATATTTTACAAAGTCCCAAATACATTTTACAAATAGCTGTAAAAATTGTTCAAACTTCATGTAAGCCTGAAATCCCATAACCAAATTCAGTTCTGCCATAATGCATTCAAACAGTCATAACTTTGTCACAAAAGCTCCAAATAAGGTGAAACCAAAACCGTATAAAATCAAAAGTCTATAACTATTGTGTTATATAAAATTCCAAATTCAATCCACAAGATAATGTAAAAACAGCTCAAAGTTGCTGCAGTAGCTGGAAATGCAAGAGCAAATTTTCAATACCAAAGTAGTTTGAAATTACTATAACTTTGTGGTTACAAATCCAAATAACATAAAACCAAGACTGTATAAAACTAGGCTTAATATCCAGAATTTCTCCTGTTATAAAAGGTTCGGAATTCTGCATACAAAAGTTGGAAAAAAAACCAAATCTGTTGAAGGCATTTAGTTTCTGTCACGAAATTCTGTTTCTGGCAGTGATACTTCAAATAACCATAACTTGGCAACCAAATATCTAAATAGGATGAAACTAAAACTATATAAAACTAGATTTATAATAATAAAACTTTTATGTTTAATCATTTTCAAATTATGCATTCAATTGTGTCGAAAATCCATTTGAAATATACTACATGCAGCTCCAATGTGTATACAACTTTACATTTCAGCTCACAATTCCTTTAGGCATTAAGCCGAATAGGTTAGGGGAACTAATAAGATTTCAAACCCGCTGAGTATAACCAATTCTAGAGTATCTTTCATTTATTACCACACCAAAAACAAAACATTTTAATCTCTCAGAAAAAAGAGCCAATAATCCGTGAAACTCATGGCATACTAAATGATATGCAAAAATCCTTATATGAGTCACAAAACAATCATGTTTATGGGGAACTAAAAAATCACTAATATAATTATAATAGTCACTAACAGGTTAATGGCCAAGACAATATAAAACAACCACTCATTCAACTTTTCCATAAAAAACCAACCTTTTGAAAATCTTTGAGTGCGTCTTTGAACTTTCCCATTGCCAAATATATTGCAATATGCCTGTAGTAACCCTGCCAATATCAATCCAAAGCCCCTTATAGATAGCATCCCACTAACCCAAATTCATCCAAGATACAAAAAGAAAACAAACATCAACCAAAAAGACTAAATCTTTACCTTTTTTTGGAGTTCAAAAAAAGAAGAAATCACACCTCGGAGTATTTAGGATCAATTTCAATGGTCTTAGTAGCATCAATTTGAATGGCTGGTATAAGGACTGGAAGTAATCCACCATTGAGGGTAATATATACTTGAAATAATTAAAGGTAAGTATTACGATTGAGCTATAATATACTTGTGCGTATTTAGTGCATTAGAATACAAAAGAAACAACTAAAAGCAACAAAGAGCTATTATTTACCTAGTGAGCCTTCAAGAACAGGCAAGCTTAAAAGTCCATAGTAGTCTAGCACCAAGGACATAACAACATGTCCATGTTTACAACTCTCAATCACTCATAATAGGGTAAAACAACATTAACTCTTAAATTGCACTATCCATAAATCCATAACGTGAAAAGCCTCACTAGAAACCAAAATGCATTAAATACAACCCAAGAAAGCATAAAAAAATGGCGTTTTGTATTCACATAGGCATTTCATCAAACACTCTTCTCCAAACTTTCCAATAATTCAAATGGTCATGAATTTCTGCTACCCATGGAGTACAAAGGTTTCAAATGGCTTCAAAGCAGCTAATAGAACCATTAAAACACATACAACTAGCTAAAAGTTCATCCACATTCGTAAGCACAATTTCAAGAGCAAAAACCATTATATGGGTTGATGCATTTACCCATAAAATCGTGAATTTTAATCCATGAAACAGCAATATTTACCCACAATAATATTTTTCCTAAGCATATAAACGAATTAGAAGAATAAATCGAAACAAAATATCAACATTCATACCTTAGGGCTCTTGAGATAAAATTCGGATTTTGAGCAATTTGAGTGTGCAAACTGTGAAATGAATCGGTGCAAATTCTCATGGAGTGTTCAAATGTTTGTGGGTTAGATGATTTTTGTGGTGGAATTGGTGATTTGAGTGAAGTGGGTGAGAGTTCGTGCGAAGGAGTGAAGAAGAGAGGAGATGTGGAAAATTTCTGATATATGTCTAAATAAGATAATTTCATTTTGTATGTTTTCGGATAAGTTTTTAGGCGATATGCCTATTGGCACTTTTTTTTATTTTTTGTTTTATTAAAATACAATAGTTTAAAATTTAACTATTTTTTAATTATAAAAAAAATAAATCTTTGTGTTTGTTTTTCAATTCTATTATATTGATAAATATTTTTATTACAAATATTTTTCTTTTTTATATTCTATTTTTTAAATAATTTAATTCTATTAAATATCGATGAATAATAACGAATAATTAAACATAATAAAATAATGACATTGTTCTTCATGTAAAGGTAGATATTTGTAATAATATAATATTATCGTATTAAAATATGACTAATTCAACTCATAAACAAAGTAGTTAATTATTTAATGCATCCATTAATACTTATAGTTATATTCTTTTTTATTGTTTCTTTATTAATTTATACTATTTTATTACTTGATAATATAACAAAATAATAATAAAAAAATAAACTAAATTTAGTTATCATAGATCATACTCTTATTAATAGTTATTTACTTTACTTTCATGTTACTTCATTCGTTGTTAATAATTTTAAAATTACAATTTACTAATAAATAAAAATAGAATATTAAAAATACTATTGCAAATTTAGACTAACACTACAAATAAAATACATTTTGCCTAATTAATATTGAAGAACTAATTAATTAATTATAGTAAGATTTTGGCCTAATGTGAATTAGTTATATATTGCGCACATTTACTCTTTTTTAAACACACTATTAAATTAAGTATTGGATTTTTAATTTGTGAATAATTGAGTTTCTTTCTATTTTCTAACCATGCGTTTAATTATAAATTTAATTAGATATATCACGTTAGTTAACTACGTTATTTTCTTGTAATAGTGTATGGTCAATTTGTGAATATTATGGTGTCATAGTATAATTAAACTAAATTTAGAACAACATTACAAATATAGTAAATTTTTGGCCATTTCATGTTATATAGGTAATAAGTTAATATACTAATGAATTCGTCCAATTACTAACGCTCCAAGTTGAATTAATAATTTGTTGCACTTTTATTATTGGTCTAACATCAAAATTAAATATTGGACCTTTTAATAGTATGTATTGATTCATTAGGAGTTAACAAAATACTAATAGAGACCTATTTATAATTAATAGGTCCACATTATATAATTAGACTCCTTTTATCATAATAATAAAGGCATATATGTATATGTATAGCTTTTTTGGAATTTTTAACCATTATTTTCTATTTCTAAAATAAAGTTTATTTAGCATGAATCACAACTTCTTCAAAATTTATACCATAAATAATATACATACTCTATTCTAATATTTATTATGATATAACATAAGTTTATTACAATTGCAAAAAAAAAATGTAAAATTATTTATATGTTATATCACAAGTTTTATAAAAATAATTTACTAATAAATTCTTACTTTTACTTATGTGTTTAAATATTCAAACCTATTGCATTTGATGGGAAAAAATTTAGTCACCAACATGTAGACATAACATTCATAAAATTGATTTCCAATTTAAAAAATTATGTCAATTTAGTGTAAAAAATATGCATCTTCTAAATATTACTAATTGGTGACCATTTCTCTTGTCACCTAGATATATTGAAACAAAATATTTCAAATTGGTGGAATCAACTGCTCGTATGAAATTGTAACTTAACTACCCCTTAGTGGGTCAGTTCCGATGCCTGAAAAATGAAATTGATAGTTCTAGTTCAGTTTTGAACCGAAAAAAAAAATGTATTTGTTTTCCATTTTTAGGAATCTATTAATATTTATATTTCTCTTTATTTCTATCAAATTATTCTTTTTTTAATACTATTTCTCACTTTTCTAGTATTTGTTACTCTAGGGTTTAGGGTTTAAGGTTTAAGATTTAAGATTTAAGGTTTAAGGTTTGGGGTTTTAGATTTTAGGTTTAGGTTAATTTTTCTAATTTTTGTTATTTTAATTATATTATTATATTATACTTTTTGAATTTCAATTAATAGTTCAAGTTTTTCTTAATTATATTATTCATGTTATATCTTTCTTTCTTACTTTTCTAATCTCCTAATTCTATTCTTATCAAAACTCTATATATTAGTTCAATTTCAACTATAATTTTAATTAAAAGATTATATTATACCATTTGAATTTCAATTAATAGTTCAATCATTTTTTCAATACTGTTATTATTTTTATATCTTTCTTTCTCACTTAGCTAATTTTTTCTAATTATATTATTCTAAAAATTCTATATATTAGTTCAATTTCAATTATTTTTCCTATTATATTATTATATTATTCGATTTACATTCCAATTAATAGTTTATTCTTTCAATATATGTCCTTATTATTTTTATATCTTCTTTCTCACTAATCTAATCCTTCGTAATTTTATTCTTCTAAAAACTCTATAAATTAGTTCGATTCTAACTATTATTCTAATTATATTATTATATTATATTATTTAAATTTTAATTAATAGTTTAATCATTCTTTGAGTACTCTTATATTTTCTATATCTTTCTTTCTCACTTATTTAATTATTTTTAGTTCCCTTTCTCTCAAAACTTAATTCAATTCCTATTATTACTGTAATTCTATTATTACATTATACTATTTAAATTCTAATTAATAGTTCAATTATTCTTTAAATATACTTATTCTTTTTGCATCTTTCTTTCTCATTGATCTAATCCTTCCTAATTATTTTCCTCTTAAAACTCTATATATTAATTCAATTCTTATTATTGTTCTAATTATCTTATTATATTATTTTTTTTGAATTCCAATCAATAGTTCGATTGTCATTTCAATTCTTTCATTCCTTTGATATATTTATACAAAAAAATTATATTATTTCAAAATGGAATCTAAATTTGTGAAGACCTAGGGTCTTAATCTTACTTATTTTGATGTTTAACAAACAATTATGTTTATGCTAATGGTTCAAAAAGTGTTTCATTGAGATAGGTATATAAACAAGCCAAGCATGGAACATGATTGCATGAAGAAAGAAGTAGAAGTGCAAAAGAAATGGAAGTGCAAAAGATATGAAAGTTTGGTAAATTAGTTCATTTGTGTAAATAGCTCAAGAAAGTGATTCACTTGTTTAAGGCTCAAGTAAAAATGTTTTCAAAGTATTTTTAATCTTCAAATGATGCTCAAGAAAAATTGTTTTCAAAGTGTTTTTAAACTTCAAATTATGGTTAAGTAAAAATGTTTTCAAAGTGTTTTCAATCTTCAAACAAATGCTGAAGAAATCTGCCAGCTTTCCGTATTTCAATCATATCTTTCTCATTTTAAGTCCACATGGAATGATTTTAAAGCCATTGGAAAGCTAAGAGAAAGGGCTACAACTTTTATGTTTTAAGTTTTTCAAAATTCTGTCGTGATCATTTTGAAAAATAGCTCACAAAGTTTCGGACGACCTTAGCCAAGAACAAATGTTGAGAAATCTGCCAGGGTTTAGTATTTTAATCATATCTCCTTCATTTTAAGTTCAAATGGAGTGCTTCTGGTGCCATTGGAAAGATAAGAGAAAGGGCTACAACTTTTATGTCTTACATTTTTCCCAATTCTGTCGGGATCATATCGAAAAATGGCAAACAAAAGTTTTGGACGACCTGAGCCCAGTTTCGGACGGCCGAAACTGTCGAGACAGATTTTGACATGCTCCCAGAAGAATAGGATCGGACGACCCCAGGGTCTGAAATGGTCGTCCGAAACTCATAACGGCTAGTTTTTTGAGTGTCAAACATGAACGTTCTCTTGTCTTTTTTGGTGTAGTTTAAATACCACCAAATGCACAAACGTTTTAAAACACTTCTCCCTTGATTCCTTGAGCTTCCAATCTTGAAAAACACTCTCTACAACTCATACATTTCAATTTGATTTCAAAAGAAACAAAAGATCAAAAGTTTCTTGAGCATTCTTTGAGTTCTTCATCTTATTCTTGAGCTATATAGTTTGAGTTGTAAATTTCATTATAGGAATCATATTGTGAGCTAAACAATATCATATCTACCCAATCTGTGGGATTGTACTTCATCTCTAAACATTCATTGAAAGTGATTGTAAAAGGTTTCTCAAGTGAGAGTAAAAACCTTGTACACATAGCTTGGAATTGCTAGTGTAAAGGTTGAGCCTTGGTTGAAATCCTAAGTAAGGTTACTTGGGTTGTAAAAGTGGTTCTTTTGATCTTGCCACAAGAAAAGATCAGTTTATAGTGAAGAGGTTGAAATCCTAAGTTGGAAAACTTGGGTAGTGGATGTAGAGTGCTCCAAGGGGGAGACTTGAACCACTCTAAATTGATTGTGTCCTTGATTTCCATTTTCTTTATTTCTGCACTTATTTTGATTTGCCTATGCTTTGGGTTATTGATATTGAAGTGTTGATATTGTGGATTGAATTTGTGGAATATCAATATATATATATATCTTACACTTGTTGTGATTCACACTACATACTCATTTGTGTTGGATTTAATTTGGTTAAGAAAATTTAAATTGATTGTTGCACTTAGAATTTTTAGAAACCTAATTCACCCCCCTCTTAGGTTACCTTTAGAGCTTACAATTGGTATCAGAGCTTGGTCTCTAATTAGTTAGGCTTAACAACCTTAGAGTAAAGATTATGGCAACAAACAATGCTATGTTTATGGAGGGACAATCTATTTCTGGGCCCCCAATGTTTAATGGAACCAACTATAGTAGTTGGAGAGATAGGATGGAAATTTACCTTAAATCCATTGACATTGAGATGTGGTACATTGTTGATGAAGGACCTTATAGGGCTGAAATAACCATAGGGAATGAAACTAGAGAAAAGAAGAGGAGTGAACTTGATGAATATGATAGGAGAAATCTTACTTTGAATGCCAAAGTCACAAATGTCTTATATAACTCCCTAGATGTTAATGAAACATGTAAGATTAATGGATGCAAAAATGCACATGATATTTGGAAGAAACTTTGGGAAATATATGAGGAAGAAACCTCCAAAATCAACAAATGCTTTGAATGTAACCAACTTGGTCATTTTGTGGCAGATTGTACAAGGAGAAAGAAGGAGTTTAAAAATGACAAGAATGACAAAGGAAGAAGCTTCAAAGTCACATGGGATGATGACCAATCCAAACAAGAAATTGAAGAAGAAGAGGAAGGAGTTGCACACATGTGCTTTATGGGATTTGAAGACCATGAGGTAAGTACTTCTTCTAGTGATAATGATGATGATAATTGCTATGATCAAGATGAACTTGAATTGTACATTGCTAGATTAGTAGATAAGTTAAAGAAAACCAAGACTCAAAACAAGAAGCTTAAGGCCAAAGTGGAAGAAATCACCTCATGTAATCAAGAGTTAATCACTAAGTATGATTGTGTAGTAAAAGAAAACTGTACATTAAAAACTGAAAATGAAAAGTTAACAATAGAGAGTAATAAGGTTAGGGAAGAAGTTAAAAAGCATGATGAAGTTAAGAAAGAACACATAGGATTAAGGAAGAGAATTGAAGACCTTAGTGAGTGTTTAGCTAAATTCACACAAGGCAAGGAGAATTTAGAAAAACTGTTAGGAAATCAAAGAATGGGAAATAGTAAATTTGGATTAGGATATTCTCATGAGATAGGTAATCAAAGCTTAACCTCCAAAACTGTAAAAACTGCTCACACATCACATAATCATGAAAAAGGAGTAGAAGATTGTAAAAATAGACCTCACCAATATCATGAACATGGAATGCATAACACATATAACCAAAGATATGGATATGAGAGGTATAACTTTGAACCTAGGTTTAACAATGTTAGGCCTCACTATAGGACTTCACATTCATTTAAATATCATGTGATATGTGATTATTGTTGTAAAAAGGGGCATACCTCTAGGAAATGTTTTGCAAGAATGGATGTTGAAAATGGATCAAAAACATGGATAAGAAAAGATATCAATGATGTAAGAACTTAAGGCCATTGATTATTGAATATAGATATGTTTAAAAACTCAAGACACATGATCAAAAATTCCTTATTGTTTAATATTTTTGGAAAAGATGAAAAAGGGAAAAATAATTGGATTAGTGCATACTAGTGCATGTGTTAGATCTTTTAATATGTTTCAAGATGTAGCTTTGTGTTTGGGAAACATTTTGAATTTACAATTTGTTTTTGTATTGAAGAATGCATTTTAGGATCTCTTCAAGATGGTACACTTACAATAAAAACTTCATATCTTAAGTGACAATGAATTGCATAATAGTGTTACACATTTGCATTCTAGTTTTGTGGCTTTGAAAGAATGTCAATTCCTTGATAATTTCTTTATTTTTAGGAAGCATCCTTTGAATGCTAATTTTATGGAAAATATATCTTTCATTAAATCCAATTAGATCCTTGAAAATTCTCATGAAGTGATTCAAGTATGGAAAGATTGTGTTAAACTTTTATATGATGACTACTTTGAGCATATTGAGTGTTTATTTAGAGATACTAGAGTTTGGGTTCCTATATGTGAGTCACTTGCAAAATAAACACATAAGGGTAAATTGGAAGGGCAAGTTGAAATGCTTAAAACTCTAAGTGTCTTACATGAAATTGATTTTCAGTTTTGAATACTTGTGGTATGTTGAATATATCAAACATTTTATGATGTTCTTGCATAGAGAGTGTGTTATTTTCTCTCAAGGAAAGTATGGACAAAACAAATTTTATGAATTCGATTCATTTGAGTAAAGAAAATGATTTCCAACTTTGTTCATTTCTTTTTGCAATTCATGCTTGAATACAAATCAACTTGTTGATTTTAAATGGTGAGTTTTGTGAAGAAAATTGTTTGGTATTTGTGCTAACATCAAGAAAATGAATGAGAATCAAGCATGGCAATCAAACATTAGAAGTCATGGTGGACTTGAAGTTATTTTTTTGAAATATAGCAATGTGATTGAGAATGTGTTTTTGATTGATGACTTGAAATTCAACTTGATTAGTATAAGTCAAATATGTGATAAATTTCTTGATGTATTGTTCAAAAAGATGGAAATATCATTCTTACCTATTCTAGGCATAACAATGTGTATATACTTCATTTGTGTGCTATTATGGTACAAGACATGAATTGTCTTAGTGCACATGACACAACTTTGTTTTGGCATAGAAGGCTAGCTTATGTAGGAATAGATCACATAAATGATCTAGTAACTAAAGAACTAGTTAGAGGCTTACCTAAACAAAAATGTGAAAAAGAAAAAATTTGTGATTCATGCTAATATGGAAAACAAACTAGAAGTACATTCAAACCTAAAAACATGGAAACTACTTCTAAACCTTTGGAGTTAATAAATATGAATTTGTTTGGACCATCACAAACTACAAGTTTAGGTGGCAAAAAGATATGCGTTTGTAATAATAGATGACTATTCTAGGCTCAATTGGATAACATTTTTGGCACATAAAAGTGATACCTTTAAAGAACATGCAAGATTGTGTAAAAAGGGTCAAAACGAGCTAAGTGAAATATGGATGGAGTTTTTGTGGAGATATTTCCTTACGTCATCAAGTACAAGAAAGGCAAAGAAGATGTTGTGACATATACACTCTCAAGGAGGTACTCTCTTATCTCTACACTTGATGCAAAGATTCTTGTTTTTGAACTTGATAAGGAATTGTATCTTATTGATTTTTGATTTGTGTGAAGGCTTATCAAGCTTGTGAAAAATATGCTATAGGAAAGATCTATAGGCATGATCGGTTTATGTTTAAGAGAAAATAAGTTGTGCATTCCAAATTGCTTATTACGTGACTTGTTGGTTAGAGAAGCACATAGGGGTGGTTTAATGGGACATTTTGGAGTTGCTAAGACTTTGTCTATTTTGCAAGAACAGTTATTTATCCCATTATTCATCTTGTTTAATCATTCATGGATTTTGCCATCTTCTTTGGTGGAAATATAATTATGCATTAGTTTCTATGCTTATTGTGAATGACAAATGATAATGTGCTAGAATTCAATCATGTGCAAATCATTCACACTTAATACCTCAAAGGAAAGGTAAAACATGGATTGTGGTACCCTAGGATTTGCATTAGTCATTTGTGTTTAATTATTGAAATTTTGATGTTCATTATCTAATTCCTTCAATTGTTTAACCATTATTGGATTTAGTGAAAGCTTAAATTGTGCATTAATATCTATGGTGATCATGATACATTGTGCATTTGGTATATTGTGCAAAATGGTGCTATAGGTTGTTTGGAAACTTTGAAAATTGGTATATTGTGTATTGTGCAAATTGAGGTTATATTGTACATTAACCTTTGCAATACATTATATTGTGCATATTTTTGTGACTTGTATTGGATTGTAAACATTTGAGAAGATTTCCTTTTTCAATTGGCATTATGACGGTCTTGTGTTTTTCAATTGGCATTATGACGGCCTTGTGCATTTCAATTGGCATTAGAGTACAATCATGTGATTAATGAGAAAGCTTGATAAGTTTACTATGTTTTTCTTATGATTCATTATTAATGAAGATGATGTTATTAATTTGGTATCATTCTTGGTTTAATTTGGTATCCATGTTGTTTTAGACATTTATGATCTTTGCTATCTTCCTTGGTGAAAAATTGATTATACTTTAGTATCTATGACTCTTGTGAATGTCATATGATTGTATACTTATATGTTGTGCATTGAATTTTTGTCAAAATTTTGGGTTGTTGGCATGTGGAATTAGTCTATAAACAAAGGAAATTTGCCAAAATTTTTACAAAATTTCCTATACTTAATTTTTTTTTATGCCTAGCCACCCATTAGGTTGCAAGGAGTGGAAAGGTAGTCCTAAGATGTGATGTTATTTCCCCAAGAACAACGGTAAATACAAAGAGTAATAAAGAGTATGATTTCTATGTGGTTTATGATTTATATGTGCTCACATTCTTATTTTCACATTCTTATTTTGATGATGTCAAAAAGGGGAAAGGACAAGAGAAAAATAAAGCATGTTAGTAATATGTAATGAATGTAATGGATAAAGAACAAAAGTGAAAAAAAAAAATTAAAAAAAAGGGGAGAAAACTGTAAGGAAAAAGAAAATTAGGTAATTGAGTGATGAAAATCATTAGTTGAAAGATGAAAGGGGGAGAAAAGGACATACATTTAAAAGTTAGAAGTTAGAAGATAGTAAGGGTGAGAAAAATATCACAAAAAGATGATTATTGATGTTATTTGTTTTACTTTGATTGATGTTAAAAGAGAGAGAGATGCTCTAAAGGGGAGAAAAATAAACATAATTATAATTTCTAAAAATAAACATGTAAGGGGGAGCAAGATGTGTTGTTTGAGAAAAAGAAACACAAAAGAATGAAAAGGGGAGATAAATGTGTTATGGAATCATTTTATTAGCTCACTTATTTTGTTGATGCCAATAAAAAGGGGAGAAAGATATTATTTTGTTGATGCCAAAGGTGAAGCAAGGTATGTTATTTTATGGTATCATGTTGTTTTAGCTCACTTATTTTGTTATCATATTATTTTTAGCTTACTTACTTTGTTGATGTAAAAAAAAACAAAGATGGAGCAAGATATTAAAAAGGGAGATAGGTATATTTAAGTGATAAGTTCTAAGCTATGTAGTCAAGTGATGAGCCTTTTCTTATTTTGTTGATGACAAAAGGGGGAGAAAGGTATTCTATATAATTAAGTGATGAATTGTTATAAAATGTATGTTTAAGGGAGAGAAAAAGAAAACAAAACGAATGAAATGTTATTTTCACATTCTTATGTTCACATACTTAGTTTGATGATGCCAAAAGGGGGAGAAGAATATTAGAGAAAAATAAAAATAGAGGAGATGTATACACATAGGGGGAGCATTTGTTATCCTTTGATTCAAAAGTTGCTTATTGTACTTGTTATTTGTTTTCATCACATAATTGGTTTGTCATCATCAAAAAGGGGGAGATTGTGAGACCTAGGGTCTTAATATCATTTATTTTGATGTTTCACAAACAATTATGTTATAAGACGTAAGGAGGAGAAAAATAAAACAAAAAGGAAGTACACATATAGGGGGAGCACATATCAAAATGTTTTTGCAATAAAGGCATAATTCAACTTATTGCACATGTTATTTATTCTCCTACATAATTGGTTTGTCATCATCAAAAAGGGGGAGATTGTGAAGACCTAGGGTCTTAATCTTACTTATTTTGATGTTTAACAAACAATTATGTTTATGCTAATGGTTCAAAAAGTGTTTCATTGAGATAGGTATATAAACAAGCCAAGCATGGAACATGATTGCATGAAGAAAGAAGTAGAAGTGCAAAAGAAATGGAAGTGCAAAAGATATGAAAGTTTGGTAAATTAGTTCATTTGTGTAAATAGCTCAAGAAAGTGATTCACTTGTTTAAGGCTCAAGTAAAAATGTTTTCAAAGTATTTTTAATCTTCAAATGATGCTCAAGAAAAATTGTTTTCAAAGTGTTTTTAAACTTCAAATTATGGTTAAGTAAAAATGTTTTCAAAGTGTTTTCAATCTTCAAACAAATGCTGAAGAAATCTGCCAGCGTTCCGTATTTCAATCATATCTTTCTCATTTTAAGTCCACATGGAATGATTTTAAAGCCATTGGAAAGCTAAGAGAAAGGGCTACAACTTTTATGTTTTAAGTTTTTCAAAATTCTGTCGTGATCATTTTGAAAAATAGCTCACAAAGTTTCGAACGACCTTGGCCAAGAACAAATGCTGAGAAATCTGCCAGGGTTTAGTATTTTAATCATATCTCCTTCATTTTAAGTTCAAATGGAGTGATTCTGGTGCCATTGGAAAGATAAGAGAAAGGGCTACAACTTTTATGTCTTACATTTTTCCCAATTCTGTCGGGATCATATCGAAAAATGGCAAACAAAAGTTTCAGACGACCTGAGCCCAGTTTCGGACGGCCGAAACTGTCGAGACAGATTTTGACATGCTCCCAGAAGAATAGGATCGGACTACCCCAGGGTCCGAAATGGTCGTCCGAAACTCATAACGGCTAGTTTTTTGAGTGTCAAATATGAACGTTTTCTTGTCTTGTTTGGTGTAGTTTAAATACCACCAAATGCACAAACGTTTTAAAACACTTCTCCCTTGATTCCTTGAGCTTCCAATCTTGAAAAACACTCTCTACAACTCATACATTCCAATTTGATTTCAAAAGAAACAAAAGATCAAAAGTTTCTTGAGCATTCTTTGAGTTCTTCATCTTATTCTTGAGCTATATAGTTTGAGTTGTAAATTTCATTATAGGAATCATATTGTGAGCTAAACAATATCATATCTACCCAATTTATGGGATTGTACTTCATCTCTAAACATTCATTGAAAGTGATTGTAAAAGGTTTCTCAAGTGAGAGTAAAAACCTTGTACACATAGCTTGGAATTGCTAGTGTAAAGGTTGAGCCTTGGTTGAAATCCTAAGTAAGGTTACTTGGGTTGTAAAAGTGGTTCTTTTGATCTTGCCACAAGAAAAGATCAGTTTATAGTGAAGAGGTTGAAATCCTAAGTTGGAAAACTTGGGTAGTGGATGTAGAGTGCTCCAAGGGGGAGACTTGAACCACTCTAAATTGATTGTGTCCTTGATTTCCATTTTCTTTATTTCTGCACTTATTTTGATTTGCCTATGCTTTGGGTTATTGATATTGAAGTGTTGATATTGTGGATTGAATTTGTGGAATATCAATATATATATATCTTACACTTGTTGTGATTCACACTACATACTCATTTGTGTTGGATTTAATTTGGTTAAGAAAATTTAAATTGATTGTTGCACTTAGAATTTTTAGAAACCTAATTCACCCCCCCTCTTAGGTTACCTTTAGAGCTTACAAAATTAGATTTAGAAAAACTAGTGTTAAAGTCTTTATTATGCTGAATTGATTAACTTGGTAATCAAATTTAATAATAGGCAAAAATTAGTCACGCCACACATATTTTACTAAAACTCTATCAATTAATTAGTGAACGCTAAGGGATAAGTGTTAAATACACATAGTCTGAATTTATAAAATATGGATTGAAATAGGGAATGTAACAGAATATCTATTGGGCAAATTAGTGGCTAATGATAGATACATAAATTAGAATCTATTGAAATAATTGAATGATAGTGATACTGTTTAAACAAACAATATTTATGATTTTGAAATTGATAAACCTATAATAGGATATTGATTTCCAATTACCAAATAGCTAGTAAATATTTTTCAAGTTGTGGCTTTACATCCTGAAGACTTTTCAACTCTATCCCAAGTAGACATGGCCACTTCACAGTTTCGAAACTGGAATCGTGGCCCCACTAGAATTGGAACTGGGATCAGAACCGGCTGAAAGGTTCTGGTTCCTGAAAATGTGGAACCGGAACCGGCAAAAAAACACTAATTTTTTTTTTATTTTTCATTCTTATAATTCTATAAATATTTTTATATTTCTTCATTTTTATCACATAATTTTTTTCTAATATTATTTCTTACTTTTCTAATATTTATATTTTAGGTTTTAAAGTTTATAATTTAGAGTTTAGTGTTTAGGGTTTAGGGTATCAACTTTTCTAAATAATTATTCAAATTCTATTATTATATTATATTATATTAATATGCTTCATAATTCTATTTTTCTAAAATCTCTATATATTAGTTCAATTTTAACTATTAATTCAATTATATTATGTATCAACTTTTCTAATTTATATTATCCTAATTCTATTATTATATTATGCTAATATACTATTTAAATTTCAATTAATAGTTCGATCATTCTCACTATATATACTCTTATTCTTTCTATATCTTACTTTCTCACTTATCTAATCTTCATAATTCTATTATTCTAAAAAATTTATTTACTAATTCAATTTTAACTAAAATTTTAATTATATTATTGTATTATACTAGTTGAATTCTAATTACTAATTCAAATATTCAATTATTATTTCAATATTGTTATTATTTTTATATCCTTCAATCTCATTTATCCAATTCTTCCTAGTTCTATTCTTCTAAATACTCTATCTATTAAGTTCAATTCTAACTATTATTATTCTAATTATATTATTATGTTGTATTATTTGAATTTCAATCAATAGTTTAATCATTATTTCAATATAAGTCAAATTTAAAAGTGGGATTAAAATCGAAATAAAAACCAAAATTTGAAGAAAATCATAACCATAATCAAAATTGGAATCGGTGGTTCCTGAATTGGGACCGAAACCATCCCTCGGCAGTTCCGATTTCTATGACCACAGAATCGAGAACCGGCGATTTTGGAACGTGGTCATGCCTAATCCCAAGTGTCATAATATACTACAGTTTGGAGTTTCTACAAAAACTAGAGTTAATTACAAAAAATATCATTGAACTATTGGTCGATTGCAAAATACCCAGTAAACTTTTAATTTTAGCAGCTACCACCCTGAGCAATTAATTTTTTACAATATATTACATTTGGATAAAAATTGTGTTGTTAAAACACAGAATGAACCCTTATAAATATTAGTTTCCATAAGTATCCTCATTTAGTTGTATTTATTTTCCATAACTTTTTTTTTAAATAAAAGGAGAACTTTATATCATCATGAGCAAAATAAGGTGCCGGATGTACCCAACCACATCGTTACAAGCATGTGAACCATACATTTAGAGTTCTACTCCATTACATGAAACATCCTATGATTTAAAGCAGGGAATTATAGAAAAGCAACTTTAGTGATTACCAAAGTTTCAATGCTCTAATTCTCTCTGAAAAGTATATGAATAAAACTACCAACTTTAGTGAGTAATACTGGTTTTAAGTTCAGAGGTCGGAGGTCAAACGCTTTGCCATGTGTGCATCACATTTCCATGTTTTCATGTTCACAGCAAATGTCCAAAAATGTATGCATCACATCTGCTTGTAGTCATCTTATTGCAGCACAACATCAACCATTTGCCATTCAAAGCAAATGTCCAACCAAAATTCAACCAAAAGCAATGTCCAACAAGAGTTTACCATTCATCTGAAATATATGCACGGATCAAGAGCAAATATCACCATTAAATGTATCTGCTATATCATAGCTCCTAATTAACGATTCCAACAAGAATTAATCCATCCACTCTCCATTAAACAATTGAGAGTTTCAAACATAGCAAATGATCGTAAAAGCGTAGGAAATGCATCCGAGAACTCTCCTTCGGTGTTTAACTCACCAAAGGTTCCACATTCGTACAAGTTCAAGTGCAAAAACAGATTATAGTCACTAAATCAATGTTAACAATTAAAAATTTAGGCTCAGTAAGGCACTGTCATCGGCTTTGAGATTCTCTGAGCAAACCAAAAGGTGTAAGAATCTTTTCATGACTGGAGACTCACTACCCAAGCATAGCAAATCTCCAGTGAGCACAGCAAAGCAAACGAAAACATAATCGTAAAATTCAAACAAGGCACCAAAATCATCAATGAATCAAATAACTTTAGAATCAGGTGAAATTTTCTTCAAAAATGAATCCATCACGTTGAGAGCAGTCAGTTCAATTGTGAATGTTCATTTTAGTGCATTGTGTCAAAAAAGTGAAACTTATATTTATCACTAAACCTCCATTTTATTGGGCTATTGCACACGTATTTTGCTAAAAATGACAATGTAAAAAAACGTGCCAATTTTGGCTATTTTCGTGCTATTTTTTTCACCCATCTTAATTGTGAACGTGCATTTTAGTGAATAATGTCAAAAATGTGAAAGTCATACATATCACCAAACCTCCACTTTATTGTGGGCTATTGCATACATATTTTGGCCAAAAATAACAATACAACAAAAGTGCCTATTTTGGTCATTTTTGTGCAATTTTTTGCACCTGTTTCAATTGTGAATGGTGTCAAAAAAAGTAAAACCCGTATTTATCAACAAACCACCATTTTTTGTGGGGTTTAGCACACGTATTTAAGGCAAAATGTCCAAAAATGTGCGAATTTTTACTATTTTCGTGCTTTTTTGCACCCACCTCAATTGTTAACGTGAATTCTAGTAAACAATGTTAAAAAATGTGAAACTTATGTTTATCACAAAACCTTCATTTTTTGTGGGTTAAAACACATGTATTTTGGCCGAAAATGACAATATACAAAAACGTGCTGGTTTTGGCCGTTTCTGTATTGTTTTTTACATCCATCTCAATTTTGAACGTGCATTCGAGTGAATTGTGTCCAATAAAGTGAAGCTCATATTTATCACCAAACCTTCATTTTTTGTTAGTTATAGCACACGTATTTTTGTCGAAAATGATAATGTTCAAAAACGATATGATTTTGGTTGCTTCTGTATTGTTTTTAACACCAATCACAATTTTGAACGTGTATTTTAGTGAATTATGTTAAAAAAATCAAACTCATATTTATCGTCAAACCTCCATTTTTTGTGACGTATAGCACACGTATTTTGGTAAAAAATGAGAATGCAAATAAATGCCTATTTTGGCCATTTTCAAGCTATTTTTTGCACCCGCCTTAATTGTGAATATGCATTTTAGGGAATTGTGAAAAAAAATTGAAAATCATATTTATCACCAAACCTTCATTTTTTTGTGTGCAATATAGCACACGTATTTTGGCCGAAATGACAATGACAAAAAATGTGTCAATTTTTGCTATTTTTGTTTTAGTTTTTGCTCCCACCTTAATTTTAACGTGTATAACAGTGAGCGGTGTCAAAAAAAAGTGAAACTTATATTTATCATAAAACCTCCATTTTTTGTGGGTTATAATACACGTATTTTGGTCGAAAACGACAATATAGAAAATCGTGCTGATTTTGGCAGTTTCTGTATTTTTTACACTCATCTTAATTTTGAATATGAATTCGAGTGAATTGTGTCATATAAAGTGAAACTTATATTTATAAGAAATCTTCAATCTTTTTGGACTATAACACACGTATTTTGGCCGAAAATGACAATATTAAAAAACGTGCCGATTTTAGATGTTTCTGTATTGTTTTTAACACCCATCACAAATTTGCACGTGCATTGTAGCGAATTATATCAAAAAAAGTGAAAATCATATTTATCACCAAACCTCCATTTTTGTGGGCTATAGAGCACACCTATTTTGTCCGAATATGCCAATGTCTAAAAACATGTCAATTTTGGGTATTTTTGTTCTAATTTTTGCACCCACCTCAATTGTGAACATGCATTTTAGTGAATAGTGTAAAAAAAAGTGAAACTTATATTTATCACCAAAGCACCATTTTTTGTGAGCTATAGCACATGTATTTAAGCTGAAAATGACAATGTCAAAAAATGTGCCGATTTTGGCTATTTTCGTGCTATTTTTTGCACCCAACTCAATTGTGAATGTGCATTCTAGTAAACAAAGTCAAAAAAAGTGAAACTTATATTTATCACCAAACCTCTATTTTTTGTGGGTCATAGCGCACGTATTTTGGCAAAAACTGACAATGTCCGAAAATGAGTCGATTTTGGCCGCTTCAGTATTGTTTTTAACATCCACCTCAATTTTAATGTACATTCTAGTGTATTATTTTAAAAAATGAAACTCATATTTATCACAAAACCTTCATTATTTGTGTCCTACAGAACCCATTTTGGCCGAAAATGACAATCTTAAAAAACGTGCAGATTTTGGCCATTTTCATGCTATTTTTTACACCCGCCTCAATTGAAAACGTACATTCTAGTGAACAATGTCAAAAAAATTGAGACTTATATTTATCACCAAACCTTTATTTTTTTGTGTTCTATAGTACACGTATTTTGGCCAAAAATGAAAATATTTAAAAACGTTAAGATTTTTACCATTTTCATACTATTTTTTCTAACAATCTCAATTTTGAATGTTCATTGTAGTGAATTTTTTCAAAAAGTGAAACTCATATTTATCACTAAACGTCCATTTTTTGGGCTATTGCACACGTATTTTGGTTGAAAGTGGCAATGTCAGAAAAACTTGTCAATTTTTACAATTTTTTTACTTTTTTTGCAACTGCCTCAATTGTAAACGTGCATCCTAAAAAACGGTATCAAAAAAGTTAAATTCATATTTGTCACAGAGCCTCCATTTTTGTGGGCTATAACACACGTATTTTGGTCGAAAATGATAATGTAAAAAAACGTGTCAATTTTGGCTATTATCATACTTTTTTTGCACCCGCGTTAATTGTGAATGTTCATTCTAGTAAACGATGTCAAAAAAAAAGTGAAACTCACATTTATCACCAAACCTCCATTTTTTGTGAGCTATAACACACGTATTTTGACCGAAAAGGACACTTAAAAAAACTTGCCGATTTTGGTTAATATTTTATTGTTTTTAACATCCATCACAATTTTGAACGTACATTCTAGTGTATTATGTCAAAAAAAGTGAAACTCATATATATCACAAAATCTCCATTTTTGTGTCCCATAGGATGTATTTTGACCAAAAATTACAATGTCAAAAAACATGTCTATTTTTGCCATTTCCGTGCTATTTTTTTGTATCCGGCTCTATTGAAAGCATGCATTCTAGTGAACGGTGTCAAAAAAAGTGAAACTCATATTTATTACCAAACCTTTATTTTTTGTGGGCTATAGCACACGTATTTTGGCCGAAAGTGACAATGTTTAAAAACGTGCCGATTTTTGCCATTTTCGTGCTATTTTTTCCACCCATTTCTAATGTGAAGTTGCATTTTAGTGAACTGTGTCAAAAAGTGAAACTCATATTTATCACCAAACCTCCATTTTTGTGCGTTATTGCATACGTATTTTGGCTAAAAGTGGCAATGTCAATAAAAACGTCTATTTTAAACATACATTCTAGTGAATTGTGCCAAAAAGTGAAATTCATATTCATCACAAAACCTCTATTTTTTGGGCTATAGCACACGTATTTTGGCCTGAAATAATAATGTCAAAAAACGTGCCAATTTTAGCTATTTTCATGCTTTATTTACACCCGCCTCAATTGTGAACGCGCATTCTAGTAAAGGGTTTCAAAAAAAGTGAAACTCTTATTTATCACAAAACCTCCCTTTTTTGTAGGATATAACATGCGTATTTTGGCCGAAAATGACATTGTTAAAAAACGTGCCAGATTTGGTTATTTTTGTATTGTTTTTTAACATTCATCACAATTTTGAACGTGTATTCTAGTATATTATGTAAAAAAAAAGTGAAACTCAAATTTATCACCAAACTTCCACTTTTTGTGTCATACATGACGTATTTTGGCTGAAAATGACAATGTCAAAAAACGTGCCGATTTTTGCCATTTCGTGCTATTGTTTGCACCCGCCTTAATTGGCAATGTGCATTCTAATGAATGGTGTAAAAAATAGTAAACTCATATTTATCACGAAACCTTTATTTTTTTTGTGTTCTATAACACATATCTTTTGGCCAAAAATGACAATGTTTAAAAAAGTACCAATTTTGGCAATTTTCGTGCTATTTTTTCCACCTATCTCAATTGTGAATAATCATTATAGTGAATTGTGTAAAAAAAGTGAAACTCATATTTATCACCAAACTATATTTTTTGGGCTTTTGCACATGTTTTTTGGTTGAAAATGATAATGCCAAAAAACGTGCATATTTTTTGTCATTTTCATGCTATTTTTTGCACTGGCCTCAATTGTGAACAATGTAAAAAAAAGTGAAACTCATATTTATCACCGAACCTCCATTTTTTTGTGGGCTATAGCACATGTATTTTGGTTGAAAAGACAACGTTAAAAAACGTGCCGATTTTGGCTATTTTCATGCTATTTTTTTGCACCCCATTTAATTGTGAACGTGCATTCTAGTGAAGGGTTTCAAAAAAAGTGATATTTATATTTATCACAAAAACTTCATTTTTTGTGGGCTACGACACACATATTTTGGCCGAAAATGATAACGTTTAAAAACGTGCTGATTTTTGCCAATTTCGTGCTATATTTTCCAGCCAACTTTATTGTGAATGTACATTTTAATGAATTATGTCAAAAATGTTAAACTCATATTTATCATCAGACCTCCATTGTTTGTGAGCTATTGCATACATATTTGGCCAAAAATGACAATGTAAAAATACTTGCCAATTTTTGTGTTATTTTTTGCACCCGCCTCAATTTTTAACGTGCATTTTAGCGAACGGTGTCAAAAAAAGTGAAACTCGTATTTATCACAAAATCACTATTTTTTTGTGGCCTATAGCACACGTATTTAAGCCGAAAAAGACAATGTCCAAAAATGTGCCGATTTTGGCTATTTTTGTGCGCGCTATTTTTTACACCCACCTCAATTGTGAACGTGAATTCTAGTGAACGGTATTTAAAAATGTGAAACTTATATTTATTACAAAATCACCATTTTTTGTGGGTTATAACACACGTATTTTGGCTAAAAATGACAATATCCAAAAACGTGTCGATTTTTTGTTGTTTCTGTATTATTTTTACATCGATCTCAATTTTGAACGTGCATTCGAGTGAATTGTGTCAAAGAAAGTGAAACTCATATTTATAACTAAACCTTCATTTTTTGTCGGCTATAGCACACATAATTTTGCCGAAAATGATAATGTACAAAAACGATATGATTTTGGCCTGTTTCTGTATTGTTTTTAACATCAATCACATTTTTGAACGTCCATTCTAATGAATTATGTCAAAAAAATGTCAAACTCATATTTATCACCAAACCTCTATTTTTTGTGGGCTATAAGCAAAGGAATAGAGGGATTCTTCAAACACCACCCTTCCGTAGACTCAACGAGGAACCGTCCGTCTCAGTAATCCGATACAAGAAGAAAACGATAAACGAGAATTCGCTTGCTTTTTTCTTTGACCCATCATATCATCCAAAGAAACGGATCCTTGTTGGCTGCCTGTAGAGGACAGATGTGGGAAATGTTCGTTGATTCAACTATCATTCTTTTTAACTATTATGCACATGTGTTTAGGCCGAAAATGAGAATGTAAAAAAATGTGCCGATTTTAGCCATTTTCATGCTATTATTTGCACCCGCCTCAATTGTGAACATGAATTCTAGTGAACGGTGCCAGCAAAGTGAATTTCATATTTATCACAAAACCTCCATTTTTTGTAGGCTATAGCACACATATTTTGGCCGAAAATGACAATGTCAAAAAATGTGCCAATTTTTGCTATTTTCATGCTTTTTTGTACTTGCCTCAATTGCAAATGTGCATTCTAGTAAACGGTGTAAAAAAAAGTGAAACTCATATTTATCACCAAATCTCTATTTTTTGTTGGCTATGGCACACTTATTTTGACCGAAAATGACGTCGCCCAAAAACATGCCAGTTTTGGTTATTTTTGTATTATTTTTAACATTCATCACAATTTTTGAACGTGCATTTTAGTGTATTATGTAAAAAAAAGTGAAACTCATATTTATCACCAAACTTCAATTTTTTGTATCCTATAGGACATAATTTGGCCGAAAATGACAATATCAAAAAACGTGCTGGTTTTGGCCATTTTCGTGTATTTTTTGCACTCGACTCAATTGAAAATGTGCATTCTAGTGAATGGGGTCAAAAAAAGTGAAACTTGTATTTATCACCAAACTGTTTTTTTTTTTGTGTGCTATTGGCCGAAAATGATAATGTTTAAAAACATGCCAATTTTTTCCATTTTCTTGCTATTTTTTCCACCTATCTCAATTGTGAATGTTCATTTTAGTGAATTGTGTCAAAAACATGAAACTCATATTTATCACCAAACCTCCATTTTTTTGGACTATTGCACACGTATTTTGGCTTAAAATGACAATGTCAAAAAATGTGCCGGTCTATGCCATTTTCGTGTAATTTTTTTGCACCCGCCTCAATAATGAACGATGTCAAAAAAGTGAAACTCATATTTATCACCTAACCTCCATTTGTTGTGGGCTATAGCACACATATTTTGGTAAAAATTGATAATGTTAAAAAATGTGCCGATATTGGCCATTTACGTGCTATTTTTTGCATCTAATTCAATTGTGAATGTGCATTCTAGCGAACAGTTTCAAAAAAAGTGTAACTGATATTTATCAACATAACTTCATTTTTTGTGGGCTACGACACACGTATTTTTGCCGAAAATGATAATGTTTACAAATGTGCCGATTTTTGCCATTTTTGTGCTATTTTTTTCACCCATCTTAATTGTGAACTGTATTTTAATAAAATATGTAAAAAATGTGAAACTCATATTTATCACCAAACCTCCATTTTTTGTGGGTTATTGCATACGTATTTTGGCAAAAAATGACAATGTAAAAAAACTTGCCAATTTTTGTCATTTTCATGTTATTTTTTGTACCTGCCTCAATTGTGAACGTACATTTTAGTAAATAGTATAAAAAAGTGAAACCTATATTTATCACCAAACCACCATTTTTTGTGGGCTATAGCACACGTATTTAAACCCAAAATGACAATGTCCAAAAATGTGCCGATTTTGACTATTTTTTTGCAAATTTTTGCACCCACCTCAATTGTGAACGTGAGTTGTAGTGAACGGTGTTAAAAAAATGTGAAACTTATATTTATCACAAAACCTCCATTTTTTGTGGGTTATAACACACGTATTTTGGCCGAAAATGACAATATCCAAAATACGTGTCGATTTTGGCCGTTTCTATATTTTTTTACATCCATCTCAATTTTAAATGTGCATTCGAGTGAATTGTGTCAAAGAAAGTAAAACTCATATTTGTGACCAAACCTTCTTTTTTTGTCGGCTATAGCACACGTACTTTTGCTGAAAATGATAATGTAAAAAAACTATCCAATTTTGGCTGTTTCTGTATTGTTTTTAACACTAATCACAATTTTGAACGTGCATTCTAGTGAATTATGCCAAAATATTCAAACTCATATTTATCATCAAATCTCCATTTTTTGTGGGGTAGCACATGTATTTTGGCTGAAAATGAGAATGTCAACAAATGTGCTGATTTTGGCCAATTTCATGCTATTTTTTGCACCCGCCTAAATTGTCAACATGCATTCTATGGAACGGTACAAACCAATTGAAAATCATATTTATCACCAAACCTCTATTTTTGTGTGCTATAGCACACGTATTTTGGCTGAAAATGACAATGACAAAAAACGTGCCGATTTTAGCTGTTTTTATTTTAGTTTTTACACCCACCTCAATTGGGAACGTGTATTCTAGTTAACGGTGTCAAAAAAGTGAAACTTATATCTATCACAAAACTTCCATTTGTTGTGGCTTATAACAATGTATTTTGGCCAAAAACTACAATATAAAAAATCGTGCCGATTTTGGCCATTTCTGTATTTTTTTACACCCATCTCAATTTTTAACGTGCATTCGAGCGAATTGTGTCATATAAAGTGAAACTCATATTTATCACAAACCTCCAATTTTTGTGGGATATAACACACGTATTTTGGCCAAAAATGACAATGTTAAAAAACGTGTCGATTTTGGATGTTTTTGTATTATGTTTAACACCCATCACAATTCTGAATGTGCATTCTAGTGAATTACGTCAAAAAAGTGAAACTCATATTTATCACCAAACCTCCATTATCGTGGGCTATATAGAACACGTATTTTGTTCGAATATGACAATGTCCAAAAAAGTGTCGATTTTTGCTATTTTATTCTATTTTTTACACCCACATCATTTGTGAACGTGCAATCTAATGAACGGTGTCAAAAAAGTAAAACTTATATTTATCACAAAATCTGCATTTTTTGTAGGTTATAACATGTACTTTGGGTGAAAAAAACAATATCCAAAAACGTATTGATTTTGGCCATTTCAGTATTATTTTTTACTCCTATCTTAATTTTGAACGTGCATTCGAGTGAATTGTGTCATAGAAATTGAAACTCATATTTATCACAAAAACTCAAATTTTTATTGGCTATAGCACAGATATTTTGGCCGAAAATGACAAAGTCCAAAAACGTGACAATTTTGGCTGTTTCTGTATTATTTTTAACACCAATCACAATTTTGAACATGCATTCTAATGAGTTATGTAAAAAAAAGTGAAATTCATATTTATCACCAAACCTCCATCTTTTGTGGGCTATAGCACACGTATTTTGGCCGAAAATGACAATATAGAAAAAAACGTGTCAATTTTGCCATTTTCGTGCTTTTTTTGCACTCGCCTTAATTGTGAATGTGCATTCTAGTAAATTGTGTCAAAAAAGTGAAACTCAAATTTATTATCAAACCTTCAATCTTTTTTGGGCTATAGCACACGTAGTTTGGCAAAAACTGATAATGTAAAAAAGAGACAATTTTGGTTATTTTCTTGCTATTTTTTGCACCCACCTCAATTGTAAACGTGCATTCTAGTTAACGGTACCAAAAAAGTGAAACTCATATTTATTACCAAACCTCCATTTTTGTGGGCTATAGCACGCGTATTTTTGCCAAAAATAACAATGTTTATAAACGTGCCAAATTTGGCCATTTTTGTGCTATTTTTTCCCATCATAATTCTGAACGTGCATTTTAGTGAATTGTGTCAAAAAATTAAAAATCATATTTATCACCAAACCTCCATTTTTTTGTGGGCTATAGAACCCCGTATTTTACCATTTATATTGTTTTATTCTAAATCATACCATGAAACTTAATTATATATTTTTACCTTATGATATAATAAAAATTTTATTTTATAAAATTACTAAAAAAAGAATATTTGATTAAATAAATGAATAACAAATTTAAAAATTAATGTAAATAAAAATATCCAAAATTTATAAAACAATAAGTATTAGATATATAACATTAATAAAAATTAATTAAGTAAAAAGATGAAAGAAAAAGTCTAAAGCAACATAAATACAATTATGAATTTTTTAAACAAAATATAAAACATTTATTATGTTAATAATTTTAATAAAAATAAAAGTAAAAAAAAAAAGATAATATAGCAACCATCTATTTAACTCTTTTTACATTCTGTTGCCTTAAAAGTCAATATAAAGCAATTTAAAAACTACTAAAATTTTATCAGTTAGGTAGAAAATTCAATACAAAATATCAAAGTAAAAAATAAAATTATTTGACAAAATGAATTATAATTTATCATAAGAAACATATGAAACTCAAAATATAATAATAAACATAAAAAGAATCACATTATTAAAATCCTCAAGAAAGTAATTACAGTACCAACTTTTAAAGAGAATTCGTAATCTTGGAATCTTTCACTTATTTTCTTTAGTTCATAATTCCTTTTATTTTCCTAGCTAGGACGAAACAAATGCAAGAATTTAATAGTTAGTGAAATAATTACTTTCCCAATTTGAAACAAACACAGGAATATGGTAATTAGGAAAAAGATTAATTTCTCAACTTAGATATCCTGCTAACCAAATGAGTGCTTAAAGTTCACTAATCGCTTGATAGAATTTTAGTAAAATATACGTGATGTGTATTGATAAAATTGAAACAAACATTGAAATAGAGATTAGAACAAATGATTCAGAGTGTTTATAAAGTGCCACATAAAATGGCACATGATTGTGGTGCAGGAAACCTACTGTCCCTTTTGGTATGCCCCCAACTTAGTTTGGTCAACTGGGGTTCAATCAAAAGTATATGGATTTACAAAATTTATCTTGGTTGTAAATTCAAGGAGGTGTCGTTCACCCTTTTAATTTGTTCCAAATCAACAGTGTAGGTAAGTTGGTAGGTTAGATGATATAGCTACTGGAAAAAAAATATTGAAAATAGTCTGGAATTTAATTTGGGGACAGTGCATACAAGGGTTTATATAGGACTAGCAAACCCTAATTCTAATTAGGAAACAAAAATAACACACATCTAATTAGGAAATAAAATAAAAAGTAATTAATAAAACAAAATAAACCCAAAACACTTCGGTTTAAAAAGGCTTGCGTAAAAGCCAGATCTTGTCCCATATCAATTTCTATCAAACTATAGTACATTGCAAGAAATTATATGTTAAAAGTGCTAAAATTAAAAAGGGTATTTTACGATCGAATCATAATTCAAGGGTGTTTTTTTTTTTTGCAATTAACTCTCAAAGTTATAAATATATTTTTAATTCTCACACTATTAAAATCTTGTTCTTATGCAATGGTATAGTGCTGATGTCCGAATCTTCTGTCTTGAGACCTTTTCTAGTTTGAGGTTGTTAGAATTGGGAGTTGCAACACATATCTTGTGACATGCACATAGAAACAAAAACTGTTTCAATTTAGATGTTTTGAATTTTAATATTAGCATTGTGTATGGATGCCAAAGCTTGTCATTTCTTGGAAGTTTTTAAAAAACATGGAAGTAGTAGTCCAATGCTTGTTTTAGTCCTTTAGCTCTTCTACTTATGATATACTTTTCTTTGTTCATTTTCTTGTAGTTTTCTCTATTTAAGTCTTTTTTGTTTTCTTGTTTCTACTTTCTTATGTTCCTGAATTTCCTATAAATACTAGTGATTGATCGTTCCAAAGTATCCAACAACTTCTCTCATTTTCTCTTGATCTCAACAACTTGAAAAAGTTGCAACTGAGTAAGAAATGGAGGCCCTCATCCAATATCTTCTTCCTCTTGTGCTCTTTCCTCTTTCCATTGCTGTCATATTTTTCTTCAAGAAGCGCGGTTCCAGCAGCCTGAAAGTTCCACCTGGAACAACAGGATGGCCACTGCTGGGAGAAAATATACACTTCGCCTTGCTTGGTTCACAGAAATTCGTGAGTGATAGAATGAAGAAGTACTCTCCCGAAGTGTTTCAAACCTCTTTGATGGGAGAAAAAATGGCTATATTTTGTGGTCCACAAGGGAATAAATTTCTCTTCACAAACGAAAACAAACTTCTCACCTCATGGTGGCCTCAATCGATGAAGAAAGCTTTGCTTTTCCCTGAATATATTGAAGATTCGTTGAAGGAAGTATCAGCTCTAAAGCGTAGCTTTATGCATGATATTCTCAAGCCTGAAGCTTTAAAGCAATACATCCCTGTGATGGATGCCTTGGCTCGTGAACATATTGAACAGGAATGGACTCCTAACAAAGAAGTGAGAGTTTTTCCCCTTTCCAAAAAATACACTTTTGACTTGGCCTGCCGATTGTTCATGAGTATTGAAGATCCAGCTCACATTAAAAAGTTGGCTGATCCCTTCCATCTTGTTACAAATGGGATGTTTTCTGTACCTATCGATTTGCCCGGAACCGCTTATAACGGTGCAATCAAAGGTGGAAAGATGGTGCGCGCGGAGCTTTTGAAGATCATCAGGGATAGAAGAAAGGAGCTAACGGAAAGCAAAGAAACAGAAGGACGAGACCTCCTGTCGCGAATGCTTCTTGTTACGGACGAAGAAGGGAAGTTTTTGAGTGAAATGGAAATCTCAAACAACATCATCGGTTTACTTGTAGCCAGCTACGAGACTACTAGTTCTGCAGTCACCTTTGTCTTGAAGCACCTTGCTGAGCTTCCCCATATATACGATGAAGTCTTTAAAGGTACGTACCAATTTAGAAGTTCATTTAGCTTAATTTTTCATTCAGTTAGAACCATCTTAAGGTTGTTGATGCCTAAAAACATTTCTATTGATTCGGATTAATTGCTGATTACAGAACAAATGGCGATTGCGAAGACAAAAGGTCCAGATGAGTTGCTGACTTGGGAGGACATTGAGAAAATGAAATATTCTTGGAATGTAGCCCGTGAATCATTGCGTGTGACACCACCAGCTCAGGGAGCCTTTAGAGAATCAGTAACTGATTTCATCTATGCAGGTTTCACTGTTCCAAAAGGATGGAAGGTAAATTCTACTCAAGAATTCAGTAGAATAACTGTAAATTAGGAGTATAATCTTTCAATTTTGCTGGTATTAACATCCTGTTGTGGAGTAATTTTGCAGACATTTTGGACTGTTCACACAACACACAAAAATCCCAAATACTTCCCTGAGCCTGAAAAGTTCGATCCGTCGAGATTTGAGGGAAGTGGACCTATGCCATACACATTTGTGCCATTCGGAGCAGGGCCAAGAATGTGCCCTGGTAAAGAGTATGCCAGGCTAGAAGTACTTGTTTTCATTTATAATGTGGTAAGAAACTTCAAGTTGGAGAAATCAATCCCAAATGAGAAGATAGCATACCATGCATCTCCTACACCAATGAAGGGCCTTCCTGTTCGTCTCTATCCTCATGGAAACTAATCTCCATATTGATTCATCACTTGATTAAGTTCTACATTTTTTATGTTGTTTTTTCTTCAACATCTGTATTTGTAGTTTCATTTGTCTAAAACAATAAAAGGGCTGTCTTTATCTCATATAATGTAATACTTTTCACATAAGTTATTATGTGATGAATGTCAATTCATTCTCTGTTTATATATATGCATACAAAATGCTTTTGTCATTTGTCCAGTATGATATCAAAAGTTGTGATTGCATGCAGATGCAGTTAACGTTCAGTAATGAAATACGATGCGAAATATTATGAATGTAATCCACCCCATACGATGGAATAAGACTCCGTAGTTGTTATCGGTACTAGAATATTATATTTTAAAATTTTGATTAATCTAAAAAATAATCACAATTATAATATGAGAAACTAAGGCATGTTTCATAACTCAACTTAAATCTGAAATTAATTGGTTTATATCTTGACAAGATAAGCTTGTCAAAAGTTGGAATTACATGCAGATGCTGTTAAAGTTGTAGTAAAAAATTCTTTTAATTTATTAATTAACCATATCAACATTGTGATATGATGACAACGAAATATGATTGGTGTGTTAAAGTTCTAGTAAAAAAATTCTTTTAATTTATTAATTAACCATATCAACATTGTAATACCATGACAACGAAATATAATTGGTGTAGTCGAATTCCGCTCTATGTACGGCGATAAATATTCAGTAGTAGTAGTTGTTATTGTTGGTAATGGAATATTATATTTTAAAAAATTTATTAATCTAAAAATCACGATTACAATATAAGAAACTAATTCTGCACACCAAATGCTTCTAAGTTTAGATAGAAATTAGAAAGGACAGAAATGAAGGAAGAAAGAGGAATGGGAAATTAAATGGTGAGATTCAAATTGTAACAACAAAGAAAGGAACCTTAACAGCTGGATTATGGTCAGGTCTTGGGACTCCAACGACTTAATACTAGACTTGGAAAAGTCAGAAATTCAATGTACAGCAGTAAGTTGGAAATATGGATAGACTTGTAAGTTGTAACTTGATTTTATTCATAATGATAGCATAATATTCTTGAGGCCATTATATGTTTTTTTCAAGATAAAAATATTTACGAGAATTATAAACTCTTTATCAGACACCAATTATTTCCTACTATATAAGCATTTTTAAACTCTCACTATAATAAAAATACACCATACTTGCACCATATAATTAACTATAAAATCCTTTAAACACTATATTAAGCGTGAAAAAAAATTAAAGATATAAGTCTCAACATCTTTGATCTTTCCCAAACCTCTAGAAATCAATATCTTTTTTAAACACAAAATAATAAATCCCTCAACTCTAACATAACACCGTCATAAAAAGAGAGATGTGACCCTTTATTTAAAATTATTATATCTTATTCTGTGATTGAAATCGCGTCATAGATTAACTCACATTTTGGTTAGGGTTTAATAATTATAAATTTAATTTTTCTGACATTGTATTCTTTTAATTCACTATTCTAGGGAAACACTATTGTAGGTTCACTTACATCTGGATTAGGGCTTAATAATTGTAAATTTTATTTTAGTTATATTTTATTATTTTAATACCTGATTTTAATGAAACAATGTCGTAAGGTTCAATTACATCTAGATTAAAACTTAATAATTATAAATTTAGTTTTAGTGATATTTTATTTATTTTTATCCTTGATTTTAGTGATTTGAACATTGGATATAATAAAGACATGATAATCTTAAACAAATGATATGGATCAATTATGGAATGATTTATCATCTTTGTGCATTTAATATTTTTTCCTATAAATTTAGTGTTTTAAGTTTTAGTTAATTATATGATATAAGTGAGGTGTATTATTATTATCGGCACTCAATGATTGGTGCATGATAAAAGATTTGTCAAGATGATCTTGTAAATATTACACCCTTTTTTCAATTGCATTTTTTTGGTTGTTGAACTTTTTTTTTTTTTTTTTTTGCTTTTAATTAACCCCACTCATTTAACTAAAGGGGTACATTAGTGGCACTTTTGTTAGACTCTGGTTCATTTATAAAATTGAAAAAAAACTGAATGTGAAGTTTAAAAATTGAAAGTAATAAGATGATATTTATTAATTGTATAAAGCTGTGTATAGCATATGTAAGTATGTGTAATGTATAAAAGTGTATATTTATAGTATGTGAAAACGTGTACAATGTGTGTAAAAATGTGTAGTATCTAAAAATATTTATAGAATGTGTAAACATGCTTTTAGTGTATGAAAATATGTATAATGTGTGTAAATATAAATAGTGTATGAAAATATATATAATGTGTATAAATATGTGTAGTGTGTGTAAATATATATAATGTATAAAAAGAATCTTATATTTAAAAAAAGTTACTACAGAATTTGAATTTATACTCCAACCTATTATTCTAATTACATTTTTCAAAATTTTAATAATAAAAAAATGTTGAATAGTTGTCGTTTTCTCTCTTTAAACATTTAATAAAACCCCATTGCAAAGCCACTTTATTGCACGAATAATTAGAAAATTACAAAAAAATTTGCCTCATATTTGTTTGAAAAACTTTTTTGTCTCTAACATTTTAAATGATACAAATGCATCGCTCACATTTGATTGAAAAACCTTTTTCATCCCTGATATTTTAAATAACGGAAATTCATTTCTCACATTAAAATAGTATACCAAATTGGTATTTCCATTCATTCACATATATATTTTTAACATAAAGAGGTTACGTGCCCGTCCTATGACAATTTTTAAGGGCAAATTTGGAATCACAATTCGTTTTTGAAATTCTTTATTAGACCCAACAATGTAGCTGCTCACTGAAAAATTGGAAAAATGAATTGTGATTCAAAATTTAGTTTTAAAAAATTGTCACAGAACAAGAACATAATCTCTTTCTGTTAAAAAACGAATATATGAATGGATAGAAGGACCAATTCGATACACTATTTTAATGTGAAAGACGAATTTGAATCATTTGAAATGTCAATAGACGAAAAAGGTTTTTTGGTTGGTGTATTTTATATCATTCATTTTGAGTGATTTATTAGATTTAATTGAACTAATTATGCACATAAGTAGTATTTATTTGCAAGAAATTGGAGCTTTGGGGATTTGGGATAACCTGTACAAAGAGTTAGGAAAAGGAGGCCTATTTAAAAGTTTTTGGAGCAAAAGGCACTTAAGAGTTTTGTAAAGAGAATATTGCCTTAACTTGATTTGAGCAATTCAGTTATGGAAGAAATCAATTGCTTGACAATTTCCAATTTGAAGAAAACAAGAATTAGAATACAAGTATATGAGAAGACTTGCATGCCTTATTTTGCTGGCATATGGTATTAACTTTAAAGGAAACAAATAATTTCTTTTCCTTAAATTAGAGTCATAAACCAATAGTATTTTCCTTATGTTTTTAATTTTTTACTAGGCAACTAGTACTAAACTTCTTCTATATAAGAAGAGGAGTTTCAAGAGAGTAGTAGTGCAGTTTTTAGTAGTTAGTAGTCAGTAGTCAGTAGTTATGAGTAGTTTTAGTTTTATGTTTGATAGTAGTTTTAGAGTTCTGCACTCGTTTTGCTTCTGTTTGCTCAAATTGAAGGTTACTTAAGGAGCAGTAATGAGTTTCACTCTTCTTTTCTTTAGTTTAATTCTATCATATTTTTTATAATTATTGTTATTTGTGTTTCTTTAGTTATGAATAGTGAGTAATTTACTTTTCTGATATTTAAATAATAAAGCATTACCTATTATTAAGTTGTGAAAGAGTCGTGTTCATTCTAAATTGATATTTTATGAGTTTTGAAAGTTTTTTGTGTATAACGTTAATTATTTATATTATTTAAATTCTAATCAAATTTAATTAATCTAAATAGTGTCAATTTTATTTCTCTGAATTTAACATATAGAGTTAATTAGTGGTGAAGCTACTAGCAGGTATATTGGAATATTAGGCTAATAAATTGTGACATGCTGATTTTGATTACAGTTTATTAAAATTAGGTTTCTCTAGTGTTTAATGTTGTTTTAACATTAAATCTATTGTTGGCTGATTCCAATCGAATTGTGTTAGAATTAGAAAATAATTAATTATGTTGATTTTTATTAATTATCGATTAACTAAGGAGGAACTGGGTTACGTAGGAACCAATTCTCGATAGCCTATAACTAGTTGATTTATTAATATTAATTAATTCTTGAATTAAGGATCTATTGATTATTTGTTACTGTGGATTTACTGTTTGCCAGGTTTTTTCCAGAGGGAACAAATTTGTTTTATTTATTTTAGTTTAGTTATTACCAAATATTATTTGTGACAATTTCTTTGACTCAACTAGAAGAGATAGTATTCCGTTCCCTGTGGAATTGAATTTACTCCCATTATATTATTTTCTATTTTTTGGAATAAGTATTTAGTTTTTGTTGCAAAACGACTCTATTATTTTTTAAATAAATATGAGAGTCGAATTTGCACCATTTGAAATGTCAGTAAGGAAAAGCCTTTTTCAAACAAATGCGAGGGACATTTTTTTACAATTTTTCCTAAATAGTTTACTCCTATTGAACTTCTATTTAGATAGCTCAGTCTTTTTGAATTTCTACCATAAACTTATCTGTTTTTTATTGTAACTTTCGAACTTTCACTATGAAAATAATTCACTCTTAGACCTAAAAACTCTAGATAAACAAAGAACATTAAGTTTTATAAAAATTTATTTCACTATGGAACTAAAACATAAAAAATCTAGATAAACAAATAACATTAATTTTCAAAGAAATGTTATTATGCTGCGGAAATAACTCTTTTGATGTATTTTGGTGAATAATAATTGTTTATTACAAATAAATGAAATTTTCTCAAGAATAATTATAAAATAATTTTGTATTATAACAGTGTGCCATATAGATATTTTTTAATAATTTAACTAAAAATGTATTTCATTCATTGGCTGATTAATTTAAACCAAATATTATAACACGAATGTTGTAACATTTTTATTAACATTTCGTGATTTATCCAAACATAGAAAAGAAATATTGTTGTATTTATTTTCTTCATAACTAAAATGCTAAAAACTATATTTTTAAAACACTTTAATTTCTTGCCAAAAATATGAGTCCATAATTGTATTCTTATATGGGCAGTCTAAAAATGCCGATTATGATTTTCCATAAGTTTAGATTTAAAAAAATTAGCCTCAAAGTCTTTATTATGTTGAGTTGATTAATTGAGTAATCAAATTTAATAATAATAATAGATAGGTAAATTAGGATCTATCGAAATAATTGAATGATAGTGATACCGTTTAAAGCGAACAACATTTATGATTTTGAAATTAATAAAATCTATAATAGGACATTGATTTCCTTTTACCAAATAGCTAGCAAATATTTTCTAAGTTTTTGTTTTAAATCCTAAAACTTTTCAACTCCGCCCAAAGTGTTACAATATACTATAGTTTGGAGTTTCTATAAAAATTAAAGTTAATTGCAAAAACCACCATTAAACTATGGCTAAATTGCAAAATACCTAGTAAACTTTTAATTTTAGTACACGACCATACTTAATAATTAATTTTTTTACAAAATATGTGTTGTAGTGTGCTACCTACTAAACTATGGCTCGATTGGAAAGGACAGAATTAACCCTTATAAATGTTAGTTGGATAAAGAACCCTCTTTTAGTTGTCTTTATTTTCTATAACTTGATTCAATCCAATAACTTTTTTTTCAACGTTAAACTTTTTCTCTCTCCAAAACTATTTATTAATTATTATCTCTCAAAACTTCTATAAATTTTTGGAGAAAGAAAGAGTTTTAACGCTGGATGCACATTTTTACACTGTTCACATATTTACACATATTACACATATTTCATATACTACATATTTTGCATGTACTACACACATTTTCACATTTTACACATTTTTTCATGTATAACACATATTTACACATGCTATACATAGTTTTATACAACACATATTTATACATACTACACATATTTTCATACACTATACATATTTATATATTGTAGACATACTACACATATTTTCACACGCTATATATATTTACATGTTAATTTTCACACACTACATATTTACACATACTATAGTATTTTCACACACACTTTATATTAAATATAGTACATAAATTTTCGCATCCTACCTATTTTTAGATACTACATTTTTAAATGTGAAAGTCAGTCTAATTATCGAACATATACAATTAATGAATTTTACAACTTATTACTTTCAAATTTCAAACTTCAAACTTCAAATTCGGTTGTTTTCATTTTTATCAAATGAACCCCGAGTTGGACAACACTGCCACCTGTATCCCTTTAGTTAAATGAGTGGGGGTAATTAAAAGCAAAAAAAGTTCAATAACCAAAAAAATAATTGGAAATATATAGAATGGCCTCAAGAATAATTTGCCTTAACTTAATTACTTAACTAACCATCCTATCATTATGAATAAATTCAAGTTACTATTCTATCCATATTTCCAACTTACTGCTTGTCCGTTGAATTTCTGACTTTTCCAAGTCTAGTATTAAGTCGTTGGAGTCCCAAGACTTGACCATAATCCAGTTGTTAAGGTTCCTTCTGCCTTGCTTAGTAGTTACAATTTGAATCTCACCATTTTTGTTCACATTATTCTTTCTTCCTTAATCTCTTCGTCTATCTAATTTCTATATAAAATTAGAAGCACTTGGAGTAGACAAGGCCTGTTGGAATATTTTAACATATGTGAAAATAGCTGTGGAAAATAATTAGTGTTCAGGAGATGAGAAGAAGAGTTTCGTATGCAGGAAAATAAATTTTCTTAAGTAAGACAAAAGAAGAAGGACAAAGATCCTTCCATGAAAGTGCATATAGTAGAAGTTGGACAAACAAACAAGTTCAACAATGGCAAGAGGACAAATGTGTCCCATGATCAATCATCCAACAAAAGAATAAACAAAAAAAAGGGAAAGTGCTTTTATTGCAATAAAGGAGGACATTACAAGTAGTAGATAAAACCATTTTCATTCGCCGTGCTAAAGGTCAGTTTTTACTCGCTCAAATATATGTTGATGACATAGTGTTTGGCTCCGTGTCAATAGCAATTGTAGATGAATTTGTCGCTCAAATGACTGGAGAATTTGAGATGACTATGGTTGGTGAGCTTAATTATTTTCTTGGCCTTCAGATTCCGCATCGCAATGACGGGATTTTCATCTCTCAAAGCAAGTATGCCAAGAATTTATTGAAGAAGTTTGATTTGGAGAATGCTCGTTGAATGAGAACACCAATTGGGACTCATGAGAAGATATCTAAAGATGAGAAAGGGATTCCTATTAATGCAAGCTTATACAGAAGTATGATTAGTAGTCTCTTGTACCTAACTGCTAGTCGCCCAGATATCTGCTACAGTGTGGGATTATGTGCTCGTTTTCAAGCCAATCCTCGAGAGTCACACCTGGTGTTAGTAAAGCAAATTTTCAAATATATTAGCAGGACAACTGACTATGAGATCTGGTATTCATTTGATTCAAACACCAATCTAGTTGGTTATTGTGACGCTGACTAGGCTGGAAGTTCAGATGATCGAAAAAGCACTTCTGATGGATAATTTTACTTGGGAAACAACTTGGTGTCATGGTTCAGTAAGAAGCAAAACTCTATTTCTCTGTCTACTACCGAGGCAGAATATATTGCAGCTGGTAGTTGCTGTACACAGCTTCACTAGATGAAGCAAATGCTGAAAGACTATGGTGTCTCACAGGATGTTATGACATTTTACTGTGACAATATGAGTGCTATCAATATCTTCAAGAATCCGGTTCAGCATTCTCGGACAAAGCATATTGATATTAGACATCATTTCATTAGATCTCTTGTTGAAGACAAAACTATTGCTTTGGAACACATGGTGACAGAAAAACAAATCTCTAATATTTTCACCAAAGTTTTGGATGGAGCGAGATTTGAAGAACTAAGGTCTGCCCTAGGCCTTTGTGTAATGTGAAGAAGTTCTTCAGTGTTGTAAGTTTTTTCTATTATTGTATTTGTATTTATAACAATAAAAAAATGAAATGAAAAACAAAACAAAAATTTTTTGAATAGTTTTTTTGCTTTTTTTTTTGTTTCCCGCCTCATGTTTTTAGGCGATTTTGTAGTTGTGGATTTTTCTTTGTGAATTTTGATCTTTAGCTCCTCACTTGACACGTGGCATTTTGGGGATTCTTGGCTAATTTCAAGGAATTGAAGTGTTACTCTCTTTCATGCAAAATCTAACTGCACTTATTTCGGTCATTTTCTCTCTCTCAGCTATTCCAAGTGTTTGTGGTCTTTTGAGTGTCTTCTTCTCAAAGTGTTGGACACATATCAGCCGCTGTTACTATCTTGACCATATTCAAAAATACTGAAAGTTTGATTGAGTCAAGTGCCTCTAAATCTCAGAGATATCTCCCCAAAGTCTTCATCTTGGGTTAGCAAAGTGACAGAAACTTTAGATGATGATGGAGTTCATGTTGTTGTTACTCCTACTTCTCCAGTGACATTGCAGGACAATGGAAGTTCCTCTCATTCACAAGAGTTATCTTTATATTCAGAAAGTGATAAGTCTCCTAAGGCTGTTATGGTTACTCCAATTCAGTCAATAGATCCTTCAGGAGTGAGAACACGATTTGGCCAAACTAGTAGTGGTCCATTCAAAACGGGAGCTGCTCCTCCTAAAGCACCCGATGCTTCAAGCTCCAAAGGTTTCCACAGAGCCTAAGAGAAAAAGGTTTCGATTTGTAGATGAAGATTCGTCTGATGATGCATGGGTTGGTGAGGAAGATGTCAAAGATGATGTTTTCTCTAATGATGAAGTTCAGGACCTCTCTGACCCAGAACCTGTTAAGTCACCCAAGGCAAGAAAATCCTACCTCTAAGTCTAAACAAGTCACTCGCTCCAAATCGATATCAAATGGCAAGTCTCCTGCCACTGCAAGTAAGTCATCAGTTCCTTCTTTTAATTTGGATGATTTCAAGTCTGAATATAATGCTGGTCTCTGGAATAGAGTGTCTAAAAGGAATATTTGGGGTGAAAGAAATATTCATGAAGGAGATTTTAAGGACTGTAGAAAACTTGTGAATCAGCTGGTCGGTCAAGGATTGTGAAGAACTTTTAGGGGTTTAAAGCCATATGTTAGAAGAGTTATACAGGAATTTTATTGCAATTTAGATCCTAATGTGAAGGATTTTGAGCATCCGTTTGAATTTTTCTCGAATGTTATAAACACTCACCTAGGCAGTCATTGGGCTAATGTTAATGAGTTAACCCCTGATTACAGTAAGATCATTACTGATATCACAGGTGGTGTCAGACGAGTATGGCCTAAAGGGAAGGATTTTTCTGCTTCTCAACTCTCTGTTAAGTATGCAATTCTGCATAAGATTGCCATAAGGAATTGGCTTCCCACTTCACATGAAACTGGTGTGAACAAGTCCATGGCTACTCTATTGTTCAAGATTTGGAATTTTATTGAGTTTGACATAAGACAGTTTCTGTTTGATCAAATTGTTAAGCATGCAGACTGCAAGAATAAAATGATAGCTTATCCTTTTCGTGTTTGATATATAGCATTCTCTCCTCATAACATTCTGTGATATGAGCTAGAGAATTTTGAAAACAGACAAGGAAGAAATCAAAATCAGTTATAAGCTTCTGAAAGGTGATTACGTAAATGATATGAAGGATGTCTCTGAGGATGTTTCTGACACAGAAAAAGAAGAGCTTGGTAATTCAGTCTTATTGTCGCGCACTATTAAGGTGCTAGGAGATGAACTAAAGTCTCTGATTACCAACAGTCTGAAATTAAGAAGAGAAGAAAGGAGGTCTCTTCATTGCTTGATGACATGACAGCTGTGAAGTCGGCTAAAGATGTTGTTGCTGCGGCTAGTGAAAGGAAGAAGCATTTGCTGCAAAGGATAAAACTGTTGCATATGATGTTGCTGGCTCTTCTGGTGTTCCACTGGATGTCACTCAGGATGTTACAATAGGTATTTCTCAAAACCTATCTTCTATTTTCGCAGACTCAGAGATGGAGCCCAAAAATCCTATTATTGAAGAAACTGCTGACTCTGATCCTGATGAGGAAATGGTTGTGACGGGAACTGCTGTTCCTTCTGCTCCATTTAGTGAAAGTACTTCTAGTGTCACTCCTGGTGTTACTGACAAACAGGACCCTTCCAACGCCCAATCTGGTGGGTTTGTTGCTGGTAAAGATGAAGATATTCAAGAAGCAGATGTTGGTGTTCATTTGCTAGCAGACTCAGTTGGCCTAGTTCCTTATGATGATGATGATTCCGCATGAAATTGCTCTGATGTTTTTATGGTGTTTTGATTAAGAAAATTTCTTATGTTCTATTGTTGTTTGATACCCTTTTATCTTTTTGTGGCAAAAAGGAGGAGTATTTTTGGATATTTGTTTTGTAATCCATCAAACAATTGTATGCTGGAATATTGATATCTTTTGCTGTGTCATGCACAATGTCTTGTACAGTGATGTTTCTTTTCTAAGTTCTTGTTCAGGGGGAGTTTTCATTGAACTTCCGTCCACATACAGGGGGAGTTTGGATTTTGCCAAAAAATTCCAAATGGGGAGATTGTTAATGCACACGATGAGTTGGCATTTATATTTATGAGTTGGCATTGATTTTTTGGCAAATAAGGAAAGATCGTGATTGGCTGCAAAACTCAATTAAATCAATCTATGCAAGGAAGGTTGATTTTGGAGATTATGCTATCTTGATATTCTTGGTGCTTATCTTGGTATTCTTGGTAATTATCTTTGGAGAACTATTTTTGGAAAAGATAAGCATGGGATGCACATGGTTTCCATCTTTCTATGCCACTTATTTTGAAATAATCTTGGAGATAAACATAGAAAGATTTTGTGTGCTCTATATAATCTTTCCATCCACATGGCTTTCAAGTATGAGATTGATTTTATTCTTTCCGTCTTTGAAAGACTGTGAACACACTTTTGGTTGGAATTCTTTAATTAAGTGTGTTGGCTAAAGCATCTAAATGCAAAAGTATTGAAGGTGCTATCCTTGTAATCTTTTTTTAAACTTAGTCTAGGGAGGAGGCTGCCAGGAACTCGGAAGAGTTCTAATCGTGGGCAAGGGGATCTTGCCATAACACGGTTTTCGGGAGAAGTCACTATTAACAAGGGGATTTTGTCTCTTAAAGATTCTAGGAAGAATCGTACAAGTCGAGGGGAGCTCGCAACACGGGTTCACGTGTGAAGTTAGGAAGAGACGGCGACAAAGATAAGAGGGAGTCTTACTTTGTGTTAGACCAAGTGTCTTGTAACTTTGTGAACTTAGTGGATTGTTTTCTGGGCGTGGCCTCGCAGATGTAGGCAATTGCCGAACTGTGTTACTAACCTCCTGTCTCTTTACATTTCGCATTTAAATATTGTCCATTATTGATTTTATTATCGGTGTCACTCCTAGTGTTCTTTAACTGCATTTGCATGCAATCATAATAGACAAATGAATATTGATCTTAAATATTGATCAATATTTAAGATTTGCATGAACTTTAAATATTGATCTTTAAATTTCGCATTTAAATATTGATCTTTCATGAACTTTAACTGCATTTGCATGCAATCACAACTTTTGAAATCATAATAGACAAATGAAAAAAGCATTTTGTATGCATATATATAAACAGAGAATAAATTGACATTCGTCACATAAATTTATGTGAAAAGTATTACATTATGTGTGGTAAAGACAACCCTTTTATTGTTTTAGACAAATGAAACTACAAACACAGATTGTGAAGAAAAACAACATAAAAAAATATAGAACTTAATCAAGTGATGAATCAATATGGAGATTAGTTTCCATGAGGATAGAGATGAACAGGAAGGCCCTTCATTAGTGTAGGAGATGCATGGTATGCTATCTTCTCATTTGGGATTGATTTCTCCAACTTGAAGTTTCTTACCACATTATACATGAAAACAAGTACTTCTAGCCTGGCATACTCTTTACCAGGGCACATTCTTGGCCCTCCTTCGAATGGCACAAATGTGTATGGCATAGGTCCACTTCCCTCAAATATCGACAGATCAAACTTTTCAGGCTCAGGGAAGTATTTGGGATTTTTGTGTGTTGTGTGAACAGTCCAAAATATCTGCAAAATTATTCCACAACAAGATGTTAATACCAGCAAAATTGAAAGGATTATACTCATAATTTACACTTATTCTACTGAATACTTGAGTAGAATTTACCTTCCATCCTTTTGGAACTGTGAAACCTACATAGATGAAATCAGTTACTAATTCTCTAAAGGCTCCCTGAGCTGGTGGTGTCACACACAATGATTCATGGGCTACATTCCAAGAATATTTCATTTTCTCAATGTACTCCCAAGTCAGCAACTCATCTGGACCTTTTGTCTCCGTAATCGCCATTTGTTCTGTAATCAGCAATTAATCCAAATGAATCGAAATATTTTTAGGCATCAACAACCTTAAGATGGTTCTAACTACATGAAAAATTCAGCTAAATGAACTTCTAAATTGGTACGTACCTTTAAAGACTTCATCGTATATATAGGGAAGCTCAGCAAGGTGCTTCAAGACAAAGGTGACTGCAGAACTAGTAGTCTCGTAGCTGGCTACAAGTAAACCGATGATGTTTGAGATCTCCATTTCACTCAAAAACATCCCTTCTTCATCGAAAACAAGAAGCATTCGCGACAGGAGGTCTCGTCATTCTATTTCTTTGCTTTCCGTTAATTAGCTCATTTCTTCTATCCCTGATGATCAAAAGCTCCGTGCGCACCATCTTTCCATCTTTGATTGCACCGTTATAAGCGGTTCCGGGCAAATCGATAGGTACAGAAACCATCCCATTTGTAACAAGATGGAAGGGATCAGCCATCTTTTTAATGTGAGCTTGATCTTCAATACTCATGAACAATCGGCAGGCCAAGTCAAAAGTGTATTTTTTGGAAAGGGGAAAAACTTTCACTTTTTTGTTAGGAGTCCATTCCTGTTCAATATGTTCACGAGCCAAGGCATCCATCACAGGGATGTATTGCTTTAGAGCTCCAGGCTTGATAATATCGTGCATAAAGCTACGTTTTAGAGCTGGTACTTCCTTTAATGAATTTTCAACGTATTCAGGGAAAAGCAAAGCTTTCTTCATTGATCGAGGCCACCATGAGGTGAGAAGCTTGTTTTCGTTTGTGAAGAGAAATTTGTTCCCTTGTGGACCACAAAAGATAGCCATTTTTTCTCCTATCACAGAGGTTTGAAACACTTTCGGAGAGTACTTCTTCATTCTATCACTCACGAATTTCTGGGAACCAAGCAAGGCGAAGTGTATGAAAGATTAAGGTTAGATACGTGGTGTCCTTGTGAGTGTGAACACTAGGCGTAACACCGATAATAAAAACAATAATGGATAATATTAAAATGCGGAAAGTAAAGAGACAGGAGGTTGGTAACGCAGTTCATCAATTGCCTATGTCTGCGGGGCCATACCCAGAAAATAATCCACTAAGTTCACAGAGTTACAAGACACTCTGTCTAACACAAAGTAAGACTCCCTATTATCTTTGTCGCCGTCTCTTCTTAACTTCACACGTGAACCCATGCTGCGAGCTTCCCTCGACTTGTGTGATTCTTCCCATAATCTTTAAGAGACAAGATCCACTTGTCAGTGGTGACTCCTCCCGGAATCCGTGTTATGGCAAGATCCCCTTGTCCACGATCAGAATTCCTCCCGAGTTCTTGGCAGCCTCCTCCTGAGACTGAGTTTCAACAAAGAATACAAGGAATGCACCTTCAATACTTTCTCAATAAGATGCGAATAACCAACACACTTAATCAAAGACTTCCAACCAAGAAGTGTGTTCACAGTCTTACAAAGACCAAAAGAATAAAAAAACCTCCACACATGAAAATCGTGTGGTTGGAAAGATCATATAGTGCACACAAAATCTTTCTATGTTTATCTCTAAGATTGTTTCCAAATAAATCGCATAGAAAGATGGAAACCATGTGCATCCCATGCTTATCTTTTCCAAAGATAGTTCTCCAAAGATAATCACTATTAATACCTAGATAAGCACAAAAAATATCAAGATAGCATAATCTCCAAAATCAACATTCCTTGCATATATTGATTTAATTGATTTTTACAGCTAATCACGATCTAAAAATCAATGCCAACTAATAAATACCAACTCACGTGCGCATTAACAGTGTATATTTTCTCCCAGCAGTTGCCATCCTGTTGTTCCAGATGGAACTTTCAGGCTGCTGGAGGCGAGCTTCTTGAAGAAAAATATGACAGCAATGGATAAAGGGAAGAGTGCAAGAGGCAGAAGATATTGGACGAGGGCCTCCATTTCTTCATCCTTTGCAACTTTTGCAAGTTGTTGAGATTAAGAGAAACTGAGAGAAGTTGTTGGATACTTGGGAACAATCAATAACTAGTATTTAATCATTTATAGGAAATTCAGGAACCAAAGAAAGTCGAAACAAGAAAACAAAAAAGACTTTAATAGAGAAAAATACAAGAAAATAAACAAGGACAAGCATATCAGATGTAGAAGAGCTAAAGGACTAAATCAAACATTGGACTACTACTTCTATGTTTTTCAAGCAACCTCAACGAAGCGAAGGTCTCAAGAACTCAAGAAAGTTCCCACAGTAACATTCTACTATTGTGTAAGAACAAGATTGGAATGGTAAAATACATTTCATTATTTAATTTATTTGGTCTGCGACATGTTAAATGATATAAAATAATTTTCACATTTTGACCATATAAATATTTAGCTCTAAACAAATCCGAATCCTTAGAAAACGGACATGATTTGTAAATTCTTTCAAATCTATCCAACCGCTAATGTCCGTGGTGGAGGATGGTCTTTTCGTGGATTAATTTGTTTAGAGAAAAAATTAAAAAAAAAAGGAAAAGGGATTGAGAATGCAATATTGTGAAATCATGAAGAGTGAAAGAGACCATTGGTCAAGCTTCATAATAATGTACACACATCAATGAAGAAAAAGAATATTGACACAATTATCTATGCTTTTGAAAATCATAAGGGTTTATGTCCTTTGGGATTCAATTAAATTATAGAATAAGTTTGAAGATTTTACTTTATTATAATTTTCTCTTTAATTGAACATTTATTAACGAAAGTGATTTAATAACTAAAAGAATTAAATTGAAGTTTTAAAAATTATATTTATCTCCATATGTTTAAAATCTATTATAAGTATTTGAGAAATTTTATAAGGAAATTTCAATACTTTAGTTAGTCAATGTTAGTCAATTATAATAATAAAATATTTATTATATATTTGGCCAACCAAGAAAGTGAATAATGTTGTTAGTTAATTAATCATAATGGGATATTTGTTATTATTTGATCAATCAAAAGATGACTGTAATATTCATAAACGTACAATTAATTCTCTAATATGGCTTAGCTTTAGAACAAAAATATATTTGACCCAAAAATTAATAACTAAGATAATTTCAATGTGACTTGGCTTAAGTCACCTTGTATGGTACATTGATATTGATACTTTTGTTATAACCTATGCACACATAATTATTACTGAATTTGATTCTCAAAGGAAGATTATTATTTTAACTTTTTTTGGTGAATATTTTTACTTAATTTTTATATGTCTTTTTTTTTAAATTTTAATCAGGGGAAATTCACAAACAACATAGAGCATTATTATTTTCTGAATTTAAATACCAAGACTAAGATATCAAACCTCTAATCTCAATGCTAATTAAAAGCGCCTTAAGGTGCTTGCTTTTGGAACTTTTTTTTTGGGTCAAAAGGAGGCTATCGCCTATTTGCTAATGAAGTAATACATATCTCCTTGAATTGCTCATAAGCTATCTACAACTAAGTAAGGTTTGACAACATTAGAATGAGTAGGGAGTAGGGTGATTCCCAATTGTAAACTTACACTTAACTTCCCAAGAGCATTAGCACATGAATTGCCTTCACGCCAAAAATAATTTAAGCGACATTCCCACTTTCTTCTCAAAAGGTCACGAATTCTCCAAATCAAATTGAAGTGTATATGATCAGAAGTAGCTTGATTTATGACTCGAACTTCCACTAATGAGTCTGATTCTACTCCCAAATGTTTAATACCCAAATCTCACGCAATTTGTAACCCATGCTAAATTGCCCACAACTCAGCTACTAAACTTGCGGATGTACCAATATTCATTGTAAACCCAAAAAGCCAACAACCTTGATCATCCCGTATGACACCTCCAGCTTGCATTGGACTATTTATAGCTAAACCATCCATATTCAGCTTTGTCCAAACATCTTTAGGTAAGTTCCATCCATGTACCACTTGCTATCTATTCATGATCGCACCCTTCTGATTGGCATCTTGAATTTCTTGTACTTGTTTCATAATCTGATGTACATGACTTCGGGTTGGTAGCTTCAAATCAGAGTGCACAAATTTGTTTCGCCAGGTCCAGAGATGTTGAACTGTGGTGTGAAAAGTAGTGTCCTAATCAAGATCTTCATTATTGCCAAGGTCATTCGTTAACGCCCAATCCACCCACTCCTGTAATATGAGATAACAAAAGTTAGACCAATATTTATAATGAATTAACTTTTTCCATACCTATAATGCCTATTGGCAGTCACGAATTGCATGGGTTATTGTTTCTGAATTTTGCTGGCATATAGGACAAAGGTCATTCGACACAAGCGTCATCCTAAGCTTCAAATTTGAGGTCAATAACCTATCATGCCAAATAAGCCATAACAGGTAGTTCGCTCGATTCAGTCCATTCCCCTTCCATATTCTTTTCCATTTTGCTATTTGGTGAGACATAACATACTCTCTCTTCAAGAGCTGGTATGAAGACTTGACAACAATCTTTGTTTTCAAGATTATCGATAATTATTACTGTCACGCCCCAGACCCGCAAGCACATTGAACCCGTGGCCCACACGCACCCGCGTGATCGCGACATGACTAGAGCCTGACGCACCCAAGCCCAACTTCGTTTGGCTCGTCCTCGCTACGCTAAAATAGATATCCTGAAGTTTAACTTGGAAGCTAGGCTCACATATATATACATAGCCCAAGTAGGATCTTTACCAAACCCACCTCGGTGGTGGGATAGGAGTATCACATTCTCCCCGCCTTCAAGGCTTAGCGTCCTCGCTAGGCCCAAGTAGGATCTTTACCAGACCCACCTCGGTGGTGAAGGATTCTAGAGGTGGCTCCCGCCCTTAGGTCGACGTAGCACTTAGTTCCAACACTCCGTGGGTGAGGTCTGGCTCATTCTCTGATACCACTCTGTCACGCCCCGAACCCGCAAGTACAGCGAACCCGTGGGCCCACACGCGCCTGCGTGGCCGTGACACGGCTAGAGGCTAACGCACCCAAGCCCAATTTCGTTTGGCTCGTCCTCGCTACGCCAAAATGGGTATCTTGAAGTTGAATTTGGAAGTTAGTCTCACATATATATATATATAAAGCATTAACCACACTCCTATCCGATGTGGGATAAGAGTATCACAATTACGCTTCTCAGCCTTTTAAGACAATCAATTGGAAGGATTTGGCTAAGAAAGTTCCAATCCGAGTCATTCTCCTTTCAATAGCAAATTACCTTATTTTGCAAATGTTGCTAAGAGATACTATGCACAATTTGACATAGCGGCCCTTCCAACAAGCATGTGTCTATCCAAAATCTAATATGTCGGCCATTATCCATGTTCCAATTCAACCCAATCATAAGATCATCATTGGTACCATTGATGCTTCTCCAAATATGAGATTGTCTCGTCTTGCTAGGAGGTGGAGTGCGAAAATATTTTGCATGTAGCACTCTCTTCCAAGGGGATTCATCCATAGCCAACAAGTTCCAACCTGTTTTCATTAAAGCTGCCTGATTTAGTGATGAAAGATTTCCTATTCCCAAGCCTCCTTGATCCTTTTGCTGACATAACTTATTCCAAGCAGTATTGTGCACTCGGCGTCTATCCTCAGTTTCACTCCATAAGAATTTTCTATTGTACTTCTCAATTTCTTTAATATGGCATCTGGAATTTTTGTGGAGTGCATAGTATAATAAGGGAGTGTAGATGTGGCTGCCTGAACCAATGTTGCTCTTGCCACAAATAAAAGCGTTTCACCTTTCCAGTAAGAGAGTTTCGCTAGCACTTTCTCCACCAAAAACCTATATATTTGTTTAGCTACTCTTCCATGGAGCATAGGAACACTCAAATACTTACCCATGTCTTTGGTTTAAGAGATATCAGTTTCAATACTGAGACATTTTGCTAAAGTGATCTCCACATTTGGAGAGACAAAAAGTTTAGATTTTTGAGTATTCACTTTTTGCCCTGAAGCTTTACAAATAAGTTCCACAATAGTCTGCATGACCTTTGCCTAGTACACTGAAGCAGCTCCAAATAAGATTAGATCATCAGCCAAAAAAAAAAATTTGTCTATACCGCCTATGAGTAATGATAGGGGGAGTGAAAAATTAGAGTGAAAACGCAAAGTGATTGACGTGGTAGTTATAAAAAGACAAACTAATACCCTAACCAAATGATGAGTGAACTCTAAGGAATAATGGATAAGTTTGTCTTTTTATAAAACACGTCAGTCACTTTACGTTTCACTCTAATTTTTCACTCCCCCAATCATTACTCTACCGCCCATTGATATCCTTATTGACTTCCAAATTTGATTGTTCCCCTGATTTTGGATAAACAACCTCAATCTTTCCATAAGAAAAAAAAAATCTCAGAAAGTTGACATTGACTAGAGTTCAATGTTTGTATTCTTCAATCTCTTCCAATTTGTCTTTTTGTGTGAACTTTGAATTATTAAATAGGACAAAAATAGCCAAACCAAGTAATAGTGGATCCCTCTCCCCCCCTCCCAAAAAAAAAAAAAAAAAGAAAAAGGAGAAAATGACATCCAATTTGGGTGTAAATATTAATTGTACAAATTGATGAATATCAGATTTTGAACCATTCAACATTGGAAATTAATTGAATTAGCTCCACTTTCACTTTTGGTGGAAAAAAGGAAAGAAAAGAAAAGAAAAAACTACCATTACTTTGTGTTGTGGGAGTAGATACTTTTGAGTTCCTAACGTAGGATTAATCAATTATTAGGAAGAGTTAAATTACTTCAATTTTCGTTGCACTAAAATCTAATCATAATGCCTAGAAGTGTTAAACTTTCTTATGTCTTTTTAATATTGATTGAGTTTTGTGTTTAAGTACTAAAACTAGTTAGAATTTTTGTTTTTTTAACTGAATTTCTGGTCTTTATTTGGATGCTTAATTAGAGCATTCCAAAATAAAGTTCAATGAGTTGATTGATTGTACTATCTAAGTCTCCGGGCTATTATGTAATTTTTTTATTATTATCAATATAAATTATCGTTTTAGACTTTAAAAAACACATTGAAAATGCAAAATTGGCAAATTTCAACATCTGGCTGTAGAAATTATGTTACAGCCAGGAACCCTCCAAGATTGACAGTGTGTGGTGCAATGGTAAATTGTCAATGATGGAGAATTTGATTAGAGTTTATATGAGCATAGGCATTGGAAATCAACAATTAGTACAATGAACCATGTGTTTTCTGATCTAATTTTCATGTTTTGAACTTTGAAATTATCATTTCAGCAGCCAGATGCTGAAATTTTGTACATACGTGATTGTTCAACTAATTTTAATTAATGATCTCAAAAGATGTAATTGCGTGTATTAATTGCTCAAGATCCTCAAAAGCATAATCTTCGAGATCTATTTCCAACTCAATTGATAGGACCAATTTATGGAAGACAATAATGTTCACGAAAAGAAAACACAAATTTCAGAAAATATGAAAGACTTATTATTCAATAATAATAATTCATCACTGTAAAATAAATAAAATCATAAATATTTATATAGTTTTAATAAAATCAAAATTAAATTAGAAAAGAAATCAAAATTATTTCTTTTTGAGGTGAAATTGACAAAATTCGGACTGAAAAGAAAATTATGAAAAACATATTAAAGACAATTATTATATAAAGATATCAACAACATTAAAAAAGATTTCAAAAATTTATAGAGAGCTAATAAGATTGTTTGGTTAATTAGCAACCCATATATTTATAGATAGTATAAAATATTCAATTCTTAATCGGATCTATATATCCCTAATTGTATTATATTTAAATAAAGTATGTTTCCTAAATTTTTTAAAGATTGATTTTTTAATTTATTATATTGATCATGTGTAAGATTATATTCTATTCCTAATTGGATTTGTATATTTTATATATAAAAAATTAATTTAATTAACAAGAGTTTAGAGAATTTAGCCCCAGCAAAATATGAATTGCCTCTAACAAAATAATTTTTTCTTCACACGTTTAATAATTAAGTTTCTGGTTTCTCAGGCCATATGCAGTCATGAGTATATGGCAGCTAATTTACTATTACAACTATAGATATTATATGATGATTATGACATTATTATACTATTGTATTATTTTTTGGGGAGTAAATGAAGTTTGGTAATAACTATATTTCTTATTTGACAAGACAACGTTTTCGGAATGTTATACTCTTTTAAATAGATACTTAATGTTAGATCTTGACAATACAATTCTCTTAATAAGAAATTCCACAAATAAGAAAAAATATGTTTTCTAATTAGATTTTTCAGGTATTATTTAGAGGGATCTATTTTATTAAGATAAGATTAAATTAATCTTTCGTAAATCCCAAAATAAATTGTGCCAATATATTAAAGGTTTACGTCCATTGGGATTGATTTAAATTGTAGAATAATTTGAAGATTTTACTTTATTGCAATTTTCTCTTTAATTGAACATTTATTAACGAAACTGATTTAATAACTAAAAAAATGAAATTGATGTTCTGAAAAATTACATTTATCTCCATATGATTCAAATCTATTATAAGTATTTTATTGATAGAATATACGTGTATATAAATGATAGGATATTCTTTATTAATTGTAATTAGTAGCAATCCTCTTATATGAGGAAAGTGTATACTCGGTTATGCTTGATTGTAGGCTAGAGTTTCTCTTGTACTATTATATAAGACAGACAATGTGTCAATGAAGAAGATCAAAGAATTACATTCTTTCATGGTATCAGAGCACTAGGGAACCTTCTTTTGGAACTTTATTGTCCTATTCAGAAAGCTACATTGGTATACTGTGATAATGTTAGTGCAATATATCTTTCTGGCAATCCTGTTCAACATCAGCGTACTAAACATATCGAGATGGATATTCACTTTGTTCGCGAAAAGGTTGCTCGTGGACAGGTTCGTGTCTTACATGTCCCGTCGCGCTATCAGATAGCTGATATCTTTACGAAGGGTCTACCATTGATGAAATTTCATTGATTTAGTTAGCCAATCGCTAGTCAATTCATAATAAAAAAAATATTTATTATATGTTTGGCCAATCAAAAAGTTGACTATAATATTTAGAAATGTTGTTAGTTAATTAATAGTAATGAAATATTTGTTATATATTTGGTCAACCAAAAGATGATTGTAATATTCACAAACGAATCGTTCGATTAATTCTACTATATGACTTAACTTCACGACAAGTAAATATAATTAATCTAAAAATTAATAATTAAGGTAATTTCAATGGCCTAAGTCATTGTATGATAAATTGATAGTATACTTTTGTTGCACACAAAATTATTATTGAATTTGATTATCTCAGAGGAAGACTATTATTTTAACTTTTTTAGGTGAATATTTTTACTTGAATTTTGTATGTGTTCGTATATTTTATTAAATTTTACTAAAGGGAAGTTCACAAACAACATATAAATAGGGCTCGTTTGGTTGGTAGAAAAGTAATATTTAATAGGAATGTGGTTCTTGAGATTTAAATTTTGAAGAAAATGAATATATTTCGTAGTCATCTGGTTCTTAGGAATTTAGTTTTGAGGAATCTGAATACTTAGCATGTGTTTGGATTAGATTGTCAGAAAAGTTAATAGATTCTTAGTTTATTATTTGATTTTAATTATTGAACCAAATAATGTTATTTGAATTCAATTTGTATGTTATATTTATACACCACCATTTATGTAGTTTTATTCTAAATTAGATTATGAAATTTAATTATATCTTTTTACCTTATGAAAAAATAAAATTTTTGTTTATCTATTAATATTGCTAAAAAATAGAATAGTTGATTAAATAAATAGAAAATAAATTTACAAATTAATATAAATCAAAATAGCCAAAATTAATTGAACAATAAGTATTGTAGATATAAAATGTATGAAAATTAATTAAGTAAAAAGATGAAAGAAAAAGTTTAAAGCAACAGAAATAAAATTATGAATTTTTTAAACAAAATAATAAAACACTAACTATGTTAATAATTTAATTAAAAAAAAAAAAAGATAACATATCATCCATCTATTTAACTCTTTTTATATTGATTTACCTTAAAAGTCAATATGAAGAAATTTAAAAACTACTGAAATTTCAATTTTAGTTAAGTAGAAAATTCAATAAAAAAATATTAAACTAAAAAATACAGTATGAAAAATGAATTATAATTTTCCTAGGCATAGACACGGTTCTGGAACTGCTGGTTTCCGATTCCATGGCCAGTGGAACCAGATTGCCCCTCGGCGGTTCTAATTACGATTCCGAAACCGCCGATTTTGGTTCCGGTTTTGGTTCCAGTTTCGTCCCGGTTCCAGTTCCGTCCAGGTTCCGATTACGGTTCAGTTTTCGTTCCGGTTTCGATTGCTGTTTTGTTCCAATTTCGGTTTTTTCGATTTTTAGTTTCGAATTTCGATTGTAATCCCACTTTTAAATTTGATTTCTATTGAAATAATGATTAAACTATTAATTGAAACTCAAATAATACAACATAATAATATAATTAGAATAATAATAGTTACAATTGAACTTAATTAATATACAGTTTTTAGATAATAAAACTAAGAAGAATTAGATCACTGAGATTCAAAGATATAAAAATAAGAATAATATTGAAAGAATAATTGAATATTTGAATTATTAATTAGAATTCAACTAGTATAATATAATAACATAATTAGAATAGTATTTAAAATTAAACTAACATATAAATTTTTTAGAATAATAGAATTATGAAGATTAGATAAGTGAAAAAGAAAGAAATATCGAACTATTAATTGGAATTCAAATAGTATATTAGCATAATATAATAATAGAATTAGGATAATATAAATTAGAAAATTAAGTTGATACATAATATAATTAGATTAATAGTTGAAATTGAACTAATATATGGAGGTTTTAGAAAAATAAAATTATAAAGGATTAGATAAGTGCGAAAGAAAAAGATATAAATGATAAGAGTATTGAAAGAATGATTGAACTATTAATTTGAATTCAAATTGTATATTAGTGTAATATAATAATATAATTAGAATAATTAATTAAAAAAATTGATACCCTAAACCCTAATCTATAAACTATAAACGCTAAAACTTACAATATAAAAATTTGAAAATTGAGAAATAATATTAGAAAAAGTATTATGTAATGAAAATGAAGATGTATAGAAATGTTTATAGAATTATAAAAATGAAAATAATTTTTTTTGGCCGGTTCCGATTCCGATTCCAAAAAATTAGGAACCATAACCGAACCGTCCATAGACGATTTCGTTACGGTTCCAGGTTTGTGGGGCTCCAGTTCCGGTTCTGGAACCGCTGAAATGGCTATGTCTAAATTTACCATAAGAAACATATGAAACTCAAATTATAAATAATAAGCATAAAAAGAGTCACATAGTTAAAATTTTCAGGAAAGTAATCACAATACCAACTTTTAAAAAAGATTCATAATCGTAGAATCTTGCAGTTATTTTCCTTGATTCATGATTTTTTGTACTTTCCCTAGATGAAACAAATACAGGAATTTAATAATTAGGAAAATGATTACTTTCACAGTTTAAAACAAACACAGGAATTTGAAAATTAGGAAAAGATTACTTTCCCAACGTAGATTCCCTGCCAACTAAACGAGCCCTATATAGAGTATTATTATTCTTGCTAAATTTAAATAACAAGACTAAGGATCTGTTTGCTAAACTAAGTTAAGTTTGAAAATTAATTGATTGATACATTGACCAATTAAGTTTGTTTGATTACTAAAAGTTTGATATTTTAATGAATTAAGAGTGTCAGAAATGGCAGACAAACTTCTTCTATGATTTTAAACGATAAAATTTAGTTTATTGTTTGATTTCACAATACGCTCAAACTTAATCTTTAAAAAAAAATTTAATATACTATAAATATCCACAATATCTCTTTAATATCTTTTACCATCTCAATTTCCATTTTACTTCTATATTTTAATATTTTTATTTATTATTCTTTCTTCTTCCTTTTATATGCTAATATTTTTATTCAATAAATATTCTTTCTATGTTTTAATATTTTTATTTAATATACTTGATTTGATAAAAAAATTATGTTTTACAACTTGATTAACCTTTTTTACCTTAAATTATTTTTTTATTTAAATCAAGTTTTGGTTAATTAAAAATTATATTTTTAAAATTTTTAAAAAATAACATCTAATATAATAGAACACATTTTAGTCAATATACCTTTTTTCTATATTTTAATATTTGTATTTAATATACTTGATTTTGATAAAAAAAAACAATTATGTTTTACTGTTTGATTAATCTTTTTTATCTTTTCTTTTTTATTACAATTAAGTTTTGATTAATTAAAAATTATATTTTTAAAAGATAACATCCAATATACTAGAAAACCATTAATATGTAGAGTTCATAAATATATGCATTTTTAGATAATATTTTATATTCAAAATTACTAATTTAAAATTTTTCTTTTTTTACAAAATTATATTGTATATATATTTTTTTAATAATTTTGATTTTTTGTTTGAAAAGTAATATATTGTACATTTATAAAAAAAGAAATAATTATAAAATAAAATTGTACTATTTGCCATCCAGTTATCAGATCAATATGTTTATCCAACAAACTTAATTATTTAAGTATTCAAATACTTATTATTCTAGATTTCATATTTCAGTTTTATCAAACAGGCCTAAGGGTCTATTTGATAAAATTGAAATTTGAAAACTGAAGTATGAAATCTGAAATTTAAAATATGAAATAATTAAGTGTCTGAAATTTAAACAATCAAATTATTAATATTAAATGTCTGAATTTTAATGTTGAAATAATTAAACTTGTTTCATAAATATATTGATCTAATAATTGAATGATTCAAACAGTACGATTTTGTCCTTCAATTATTTAATTTTTTTTAACAAATGTGTAATATATTACTTTTTAAACAACTAATCAAAATTATTAAAAAAATGTATACAACATAATTTTGTAAAAAATAAAAATTACAAAATATAATAATTTGGAGTATAAAAATATTAAGGAGAACCGAAAAATGTCACCAAACTGTCACCATTTATGAATTTTAGTCACTAAACTATATTTTTAGAGAAAAAATCACTCAACTATTTTTCTTAACAATAAAGGTCATTCCGTGTATTTTAACTATTAACCTTCATATATTCTGTCAAATTCAAGGGTATTTTCATATTATCATCTTGGTTTCTCATATGAATCTTTATCCATTTTTATTATTGATGAAATTCTATGTTAATTTGAATTCTTACAATTCTTTAGCTACTCCAAATTTAATGAAGTCTCGTTCTTGATATGTTCAATATAATTATTTGCAACCACTTATCTCATAATGGTTTGCAACCAATCAAAATCTTTTCATGCTTGTTTTGAAAAAGCACAAGAAATAAAACAAATAATAAACAGTAATTCTTAGAACTACTTTATACAACCACCTACGAAGGCAGCCACCACCACCGCCGCCCACGGCCAAACCACTCACATAAATCTGCCACATTACAAAGTCACTCACCACCTGTGAATTACATCACCACCCAACAACCTAATTCTTTGTTCATCCTCTCACCACTCAAATTGGTGCCACCACAAGTCAGTGAACACTGCTTAAAGTGCCAAAAATTGTTGTCACTATTAGCAATGTTTTGAAAATCGGACCGGAGACCGGTCCTTGGTCCGATTACCTATCAAAAACTGTTTTTGTAAAAAATCGATCAAAATCAGTCAAACCCTGAGTACCTATCAAAAATCGTTTTCGGTCAAAATCGGTCAAAATCGGTCAAATCCCGAGTTTGGTCAGTCAAAAAATCAGTTTTGACCGGTTTGATAGTTTTTTTTTTTTTGCTTTTTTTATTATTTTGGGATTATTAGTTTTGATTTCAACTCAATAACATTTATGGGCTATTATTAATTTTGGTTTTTAAATTTTATCTTTTACCTTTTAATGTTGGGTTCAATATTAATATATATGGGCCTATTGCTATTTTTATAAATAAAATTATACTTTTTAATTTCTTTATTAATTCACTAAGATAAATAAATAATTAAATAATATATATGTGGTTTATTATTTTGAGTCATTTGTTAATAGAGTAAAATGTATAAAGAAAGAAAATTTCACCAATTTTGTGATATTATGATTTACTAAACATTTATAGTTAGATAAAAGTATTTTTTTAGATTATTAATATATTTAATATTTAAATTTATTTATGACATCAACCCGGGTTGACAACTTGACTCCTTACCTTTGTCAGTTCGTAGTCCGAAACATTGACTATAAGTTGCTAAACACTAATGCTCAGAGTGCCAATGTTTTAGCAGCAAATTTTTTTGATCAAAACGCCAAAAAGCAATTCTTAATCCTAACCGAAGACTGATGAGGTAAGGGGCCTTGAGACTACACACTAGTGTTCTCATAGTCACCTCACGCTAGTACCATCACCGAAGGGTCGTGGTTTCAAAAGATCTAAAAGAATGGAGAAGAAAAAAATGGGAAAAGAATGGGAAAGATTTAACTCAATAATTAAAAATTTAAATCACTAATGACAAATCTTTCCTTGCTTGATTTCTTGGAATTTTTTTTTTACGACTTGGCCTAATAATTCACCTTGGTGATTTGCGGAAAATCAGAAGCAAGAAGAAGAGCTGCTGCAGTATTTTTAGGGAAAAAAGAAGATGAATATAAGGGAAGAAGATAAAGAATTTCTATTAAACCCTTGTAGTTTATTGTATTGTGTAAAGTTGATGAATATTTTTTTATTATACATTGAAGTTCTTAATTGATATTGTTTGACAAATTTACCCTTAACAAAATACGGTTTGTTAAGTAACGTGACTTTCTTTCCATTTCCTTAGATGGACCAAATTGACAAGAATGAGACTTTTGCTAAAAATAATAGTTGATTGATCTTTTTGGCTGAAAAAATCATTTAGTGACTAAAACTCATAATTGGTGATAGTTTGGTGGCCATTTCGGCATTTACCAAAAATATTATCATAGAAATACATATATTTGTGACCTTTATATATTATGGTGTTCTATTATATTAGATGTTTATTTTTTAAATTTTTGAAAATATAACTTTTAATTAACTAAAACTTGATTTAAATAAAAAAGAGAAGGTAGAAAATGTCAATCAAATTGTAAGACGTAAATTTTTTTTGTCAAATCAAATATATTAAATAAAAATATTAAATATAGAAAGGAGGTATATTGAATAAAAATATTAGCATATAAAAAAAAAGAAATAAAGTATATTGAATAAAAATATTAGAATATATAGAAGTAAAGAGATATTAGAGAGATATTGTGGATAACTATGGCATGTTAAATTTTAATTTAAAAACTTAAGTGTTAAGAAATTAAGCGATAAGTTAGATAAAAGAATTTTGCTTACATTTTCAGACACTATTAATTTATTAACACATTCATCTTTTAGTTATCAAACAAACTTATTTTGGCAAGATTTAAATTAATTAATTTTCAAATTTAAGTTGGTTTATGAAATAGGCCTCACATATCAAACCTCTAATCTCAAAGCTAATTAAAAGCACCTTAAGGTGCTTGCTTTTGGGACTTTTGCATGTCTCACAAAGTTGACAATGACTAGAGTTCAATGTTTGTTTTCCACTTCAATCACTTCCAATTTGTCTTTTAGTGTGGAATTTGAATTATTAAAGAGGACAAAAATAGCCAAACCAAGTCATAGTGGACACTTCTTCGGTTCTTCCCCAATCTCACAAAAAAAAAAAAAAAAAAAGGAAAGAAAAGAAAAAAAAGAGAGAGAGAGAGAGAGAGAAGGAACAGAAGGCATCCAATTTGGCTGCATATATTAATTATACAAATTAGTGAATAAGAATTTGAAGCATTCGACATTGGAAGTTTAGGATAAGTTTAGGATAAACTCTATCCATGATCAGTTTATGTGAACTTGATCATCACAAGGCAAACATGGTCGGAATTCAACTTTGTATCCACTTTAGTGGCCATAGAAATTTATCTATGATTTGTTATGACTGATTTATGAGTCTTAGTCTTACTGCGTGATGTAGATTTAATCTGTTGGTAGTGTATATATGTTATTCCTGTTAATAAGATTACGGCTTTGGACTTAAAAAGGGAAATTAATTGAATTAGCTACACTTTCAGTTTTGGTAGAAAAAAGAAAAGAAAAAAACTACCATTATTTTGTTTTGACGGTGTAAATACTTTGAGTTTTAAATGTAGAATTAATCAGTTATTAGAAAGAGTTAAATTACTTAAACTTTCTTATTTCTTTGTCAGATTAATTGAGTTTTGTTAACTACTCTAACTTGTAAGGATTTTTGTTTTTTAAACTAGATTTCGGATTTTTATTGGATGCTTAGAGCCAATGGCAGATCCAAGGGAGGCATGGGAAGATTAGATCCACACTTCAAAATTATCTTAATCTTATTATGTCCAATGCTCAAAACTACGTAGTTTAACTAAAAATAAGGATTAAAAGTATAAATATTACTAAAATCACTTTAAAATTATTATATTATATCCAATAAATGAGTGAACTCTATGACCACGTAGTTTTAATTTTGGATATGATAAATCAGAATAATTTTGGACAGAATATCTCATTTTGGCACGCCCCCAAAATTTTAAAAATTATACTAAATCCCTATAAAAAGTTAAAAATTTTCAATTAGAGCATTCCAAAATATAAATTGTGCCCCCCAACCACATTTTCTAGATTCCCACTCCTTAGAGCATTCCAAAATATAAATTATGGTTTTGAACTTTGAGCGTTTCAAAAAGGATTAATATAAATTTACCCCCATGAAAGGTTACTTTGATCATTTTGTCCCATGAATCATTTTTATTATAACTTTACACCATTGAGCATATTCCGTTAATGAATTTAACGATTAAAACTGATTCAGTAAACTTTTTAAAAATAATATGTATTAACAAGTTTACCCTTAATATAATTCTAATTTTATTAACATACTATCTTCAAGCCATCAAGCATGGGTTATTACAAAGATATTGCTAAAAGAAAAATAAATAAAGCAATTTTATTTTTCTTAGACAAATAAGTAAGTCGTCTAGTAAATTTTTCTTTAAAAAAACTTAACTTAAATGACTTATTTGTTAAAGCTAATATTAAACTTAGAGCCTTTGGCTTTGTTTTCTAAGAAAGACAAATCTTGTGGCATCGTTTTATATTTTTAGTAGTAGATATTTAAAAGAAAATAATTCCTATAAAGTAGGAAATAAATTAGGTAAATAGTACATATTTGACAAAACTCTCAAAAATAAAATACTACTACTAATAATTAGTAATTTGAAAATCCTTGTTGATTTTTTTTTTAAATCTTATGTATTCATTGTGCATTAATTATATGACAAGATATGTATATAATCTAATTATAAATTTTCATATCTTTATTATGTAAAAAAAAATATTTCATGACACCATTAAGATATAATTAAGCTATCAATTGAACTTTTCTTTCCCAATAGTTCTTCCAATCATCAATTAAATGGAGTGAGATGGATAAGATGAAATAAGATTTAGTTGCTTTTTTTCCTCAAAAAATTAGAATTCGTTGAAGAATATAAGATAAAGATGTGCACATCACCATTAGGGCACGTAATACTTTCATGGAAGATATAATTGAAATGTCAATTTATGATAAGAGTAATATATAATCTACACAAATATAATTTGAGGATAAATATGTGTGTGCAAGAAATTTATTTAACGGTGTTAATATGTGATATTTTTTACTAAAAGTCAATAGTGTAAACTTATAATAAAAATGATTCATAGGGCAAAGTGATCAAACGTGATCTTTCATGGGGATAAATTGATATTAACCCTTTCAAAAATTAATAACTATTTGAAATTGGTTACTTTCATGGGTTAATATATTATAATTTTATAGTCTCCGTTTTTAAACTACACTTCAAATTTCAAAACTTCCATTTGTGAAAAAAATTTGTTACGTCATTAAATTATTATTATTATTATTATTATTATTATTATTATTATTATGGTAGCAACAATACTTAGATAATAATGTCGTATGTTTTGACAATCTTGAATTTTGAATTCAAAATTTACAATCATTAGTGAAGAATTGTCTCTAAATTCGTGATTTTTTTTTGTTTCGGTCAAAAGGATCAATTCTTACACTATTATTGAAAGAACTCATTTGGGATGTTTGATTAAGAAGTTTCTGCACTTTGTATATGACAAATCAGCATTAGAATTAACTTACAAGAATAATAATAATAATTTTTAAATTTACTCCAACTCCCTATTTGTTTGACATTATTTTAGTGTTTTATTTGATAAATTAATTTACCTTATTTATTTGGTTCATTTTTTCAACCAACATTTTGAAAATTAAAAAATAATGCTATAATAATAACTTTTGCTACAGTGAATTTTAATAATAAATAATTTTTCTTAAAACAATTTCTTACTAAAAATAACTCATAAAATATTAATTTAAATTTGAATCTTAAAATTATTATCAATTTTTTTAAATACAAATTTCAACAAAACAAACTTATTCATCTAATCAATTTTAAAATATTCTTTTCTTATGATAAATTCTAACAAAAAATTCCATTATAAAATCAAAAAATACTTCACCGAAAGAACAGAGCCATGAATTTCAATTGTATTGACTAGAAAGGTAACGAAATCCATTATAGTCCTGAAAATAAAGATGCTGAAATGCAAACCATAGGAATTGTCAAAGAAATTTAATACAACTTTTAGTCCAGTTACTGAGTCACACAGCATGAAAGACTTGACTACTTGATCAGGTTCTTCTTCTGACTTATAAATTTAGAATTAAAGCAACATCGTTGACTGATAGGGATGGTCATGCATGGCATTTATCATGGAGATATATTTTCTTTATTAGCAGCCTTGACTTGAAGTAGTGAGAATTAATACTATGCTATGACTTCTTGTTTTCCTTGGTAGTTTAATTGTTATGCATTTATAGTCAGTTTCTAAGCACATATGCACACAATTGACCAAGTAAAAACAAACAACTTACGCCCACAACTAACTTTTAGCTTCTTTAAATTGGCCGACACTACAAAAGTTTTCTAGTATCTGTATCGGACGTAGAATCATTGAGATGTGAAGTAGAGTTCTCTTTGTCCTAATGTATATATTTTTTATGCGTATAAATTATTTCAATCATTTCTCGACTTAAGGATTCATTTTGCTTTTATTGTTAATCTTTAAAAAATTATATTTTTATTTTTTAAAATTTAATTTAAAATCGTCATTCTTTCATTTTTTTTTCACTTAAAATTCAACTAAAATAAATATTTAACACATATATGACAAAAAGAAGCAATGTCGGATGATTAGGGACATGGGGGTGTGATCGCCTCCCTAAGATTTAAAAATTTGTATTTAATACCTATAAAAAAAATTAAAATTTTCAATTAAATCCTTTAAAAAATTAAAATTTTGCCTAGTTTCTATTACTAATAGTACACAATTTTACACCTCCAAATCCTACTTTCTTGATTCTCCACTGAATAGAAGTGTATATAAATTGATAGAATTAGACACAAGCATGTTAAATGGTTATCATAATTGAATTTTTCTAACATGAAAAGTAAACAAATGATTATTGAAAACTAAAAATACAACACGATGGACAAAAATGAAACATTTTAAAAATAAAGAATAAAAATAAAATGAATCCCAAAATTGAGGAACGATTAAAGTAATTTACCCTTCATTGTAGAGACCAGATCCTCTGTTTAATATTTATCCTAAAACGACGTAGTTTCATTAAAAGTAGGGACTAAATGCATAAATATCACTAAAATTATTTTACAATTATTAGACCCTAACCAAGAGATTAGTGAACCATACGACGTAGTTTTAATTAAGACAGAATAAGACAGACAAAATTTTGGACAGAAGATCTCGTGTCTTTATTGTTGCAAGTTTTAATATCCTCTACAAGAAGTATAATTGTACGTGGCTGGATGCATTGGCGGATTTAAGGGAAGGGGAAGGGGGGGGGGGGGCGCGAGCAGGTGCGGCCGCCCCTCGTTGCTCCTAAAAGTAAGGGATAATATTTTTATCCCCACTGTTTTAGCACCGATAATCTTGTTTGTTTGGCCATTCAATATGGTGAAAAATACGATAAAAATATAAGATATTTATACATTTGAATCATAGTATTTGATTGTGGTAGAGATAAAAGGGGAATTAAATTTTAGGGATTAGTTTATAATTGATTGAAAGTATGAGATTTAGGAGAGAGAATGTAGTCCCCTTTATTTTTTTTTCTTTTAATACGTAGTAACTAAAACATCCAAGTGAAATTTGATTTTGATGACTAAGCTTATCATAAAATAAGGAAGTTAAAATTTAATTTGATTTTGATAGTTTTACTTATCATAAAAAAAAAGTTAAAATTGTCCACTAAATTTAGAAAAATAGACAATCAACTAAAACATTCAAGTTGAGAAATTTATAAGCCATGAGCTAAATTTGAATTGTCTCAAAATTGAAAATTTTGAACATATTGAAATAATAAATTAAAGGTATTCTATGATTTTTTTTATAGGGACGCCACTCCCAAATATTATTAATAGAAACCAAATATACAAAAAGTTATAGCAAAAACTTAACCCAGCAAGCTCCCCCTCTTACACCTTTTTTCGACGAACCCGAAAATTTGGTACCCTTAATCTATCCATATTGAGACATCCCCGGACCTGCCAAGGGAGCTCGCCAAAATGAGTATACTCCAAATCCAGTTGCCGACTACAACCCTCCTTAGCAAGACCATCAGCTGGCTGATTTGCCTATCTATAAATGTGAGTCAGAGACATTAGGCAAGAAAATTGTTTCAATCTATCCACCATGGCCCGAAGCTTCCATGGAACACGACCAGCTCCAGACATGAGCGACACCAACATCAGAGAATCTGACTCTACTAGAACATTAAAGTAGCCAAACCGTTCACACAGCTCCAATCCTATTAATAGTGCAAGTGCCTCAGCCTCAAGACTAGTGACAAAATCAAACCCCATAGCACGAGCAACCAACCTTCCATTCCAATCCCTAATCAGAGCACCGCCCCCCAGTCCCTGGATTACCCAGCGAGCACCCATCCACATTCATCTTCAGAAAACCCTGAGGGGGCCGAATCCAACACACCCTAATAGACGAAACCGGGACTGCCATCCCCTCTACCATATCAAAAATATTATTCCAATCCCCAACAATAGTCCTCTCAGGAAACCGCAAATTCCACAACATCAACAAATCTCCCAACACCAACTCACATACCCATTCCCAAGTCACCCCGTGGCCCTCAAAACACTCAGTATTCCGTCGCTTCCATAAATGCCAGGATATAAGACAAGGAATCCATCGGAACAACATCCGACAGTAATCATTCCCTTTTAAATTCCACCATAACAGACAGTTATCTCTCCATGATCGAGAAGCCCGCCGAACTCCCACAGCGTTCCCAAAATATCCCCAAACCTGTGAGGCAAACTCACCCCATCCAAACACATGATCCAGTGTTTTCTCCAGCGGTATAACACAACATAAACACGGAAAAGGCCCATGCACCCCCATTTTCCCTAACCAATAAGCCAAAGGTACCCGCCCATACCAAAGCCGCAGAAGGAAAAAGGAGACCTTATACGATATTCCGGGCTGCCAAATCCGTTTGAATACAACGGAATACAGCCGCTTAGACCGAATGAGGTTATAAGATGATGCAACAGAGAATCGCCCATTAGCATCACATATCCAAACCGGGTATGCCATTGAAGTAGATAATGACAAGGCAGACACCATATTCGAAATATGATGAGGAAGGGAAAAATCAGCAATATCCCTGACTCCATCTATACAGAGATCCTTGAGATATGTGTAACCATTTCCCGGTGCAAAATGCGAAAGTGCCCCAACCTTACTCCAGTTATCATGAAAAAGGTCAATGTCTTCATCTCCCATGAACCATCCAACAAACTCCTCACAAGTAGACCTGATATCAAGCATACGACGCCAAACATGGGAAGCATTCCACGAGGCCCGAACAACTACCGGGTGCTCCGAATGACAGTAGTGAGCATGCATATACTGAGCCCAGAGCGATTTTTTAGTACGAACACCCCACCATAATTTAGCAGCAAATGACTCCGCAATATCCTCAAACTTATGGAATCCGACACCACATTCATCCTGGGGATGACAAAGTGTGTCCCATGTAATCCAATGCTGCTTCCTACCCATAAATGGACCATCCCAAAAGGAACGAGCACACATCAGTGATACCTGATGTAGTACACTCCGCGGAGGCAAAGAGACCGCCAGAATATGAGCATGCAGAGAAGCAAGCACATGCTTAATCAATACAATTCGTCCTCCAAATGACAAAAGCTTATGTTGCCATCCCATTAATCTCCTTTGGATCGAAGACACCATAACTTGGAAAAAACTGGACCTCTTCCTTCCAACATATATCGGGCAACCCAGATACGGAAAAGGAAACTCAGCATGAACAAAACATGTGATTCTAGCAACCCTTCTACGAACCAGTGAAGACGACTTAGAATCCAGAAAAAAATTGCTTTTGGAAGCATTAACTTGTTGGCCAGACAACTCCTCATATTCACCAATAACTTGACAAACGGCTGTGAGTGAATCCCTATCAGCAGAAGAAAAAACCAAGATATCATCCACATAGGCAAGATGTGTAACTGGAATAGCATTCCTTGGGCCCCGAAAAGGAGAGAAAACACCCAATTCCAATAGACCATTCAACCGACGTGAAAGAAAATCAGCAACCAATATAAATAATGATGGGGACAATGGGTCACCTTGTCTCAAACCTCTAGTTGACCGGAAAAAACCAGAAGGGCTGCCATTAACCATAACTGAAAACCAGCAGTTAGAAACACATCTCAACACCATATCAATCCACCTTTCGCCAAAACCGAACCGACGCAAGATACAACAAAGAAATACCCACGAGATTCGATCATATGCCTTCATTATGTCAAGCTTGAGAATGACCTTACCAAGTCGAGACTTAGATCCCATCGTGCACACCATTTCCTGCGCCAACAAGACATTATCCGAAAGGACCCAATCCTTTACAAAGGCACTTTGCTTCGGGGAAATTAATCGAGGAAGGAATATCCGTAACCGATTAGCAAGAACCTTAGTAATAATCTTATTAATGAGGCTAAATTTTTTGAAGTATATATTGGTAAGTATTTTATAATTTAATTGAGAAAATAATAAAAACTATTAATAGAAATAAGTGTCATATTATTTTTATATAATTTTTTCTTATAATCTAAGAGTGAAAATAAATATTATATTAATAAAAATTTGTGAGAAAAAATAAAGGAGAAGAAAGAAGAAGTTACGGGAAGATGTTATAAAAAATTGATAAGTTGTAATGATAAGGTAGAAAGAAGATAAAGATGAGCTGTCTTGATAAATACAGAAAAGATAAAAGAGTTATTGATTAAGGGTAAATTTGGAACATGTATAATTTATTGCTCTGAAAGATAATAGTTGCTCTGACAATAACAGTAGCCTTTTTTTTTATAACAATTTTAGTATACATGAAGGATAAGAATAAAATAAATAATTTTTTCAATATTTATAACAATTATAGACTTATATAACACATTTGTTTTATGTTTAAATATTAATAAATAAGTATTTTATTAGTAGGTGGTATATATATATATTCATTATTATAATTGTCAATTAATTGATACTTTATTAGTTATATATATTTATTTAATAAAAAAAATTATTTTCTATTAATTATATGTAGCACCCGCTCAATTTTGGTTCTGGTTCCGCCACTGGTTGGATGTTGTTGTTTGTGTTCGTTCCAAACATTTTCTTTGATATCTTATGGCTCTGGGAATGTTTGTACATGTTTCTCTGACAGAGTATATACATATAAAATGAGAGAGGAAATTTTGCAATATCTACGGTGTTAGCAACAATATTGCTGGAGTTAACGGGCAAAAAAGCTGTAAACGAAGGAGTAGAGCTGTCCAAAGGGGCGTTGAGCAAGTCAGTTCAAAAATTGTCCCGGAGAAATACTTGAAGCCGAAAAATTGCAGGCAATGATACTTAAATCTATTGTGTCAATGGATCAAAGTCGTCATTGAAAGAAACTATAAAGAGAACCCTTTATTAGTTAGGGTAAATTACGTCAATCGTCCCTTAATTTAAAAATTAAGTTCAAATTTGTCCCTCAATTTCAAAACGTTTCATTTTAGTCATTCATATTGCATTTTGAGTTTTAAATCATCGGTCTGTTTTTTACCCATGTATAGACAAATTACATCTCTCAAATGTATGATACATAACAAAAAGATAAAGATAAGGAACAATAACCATTAAAATAAATAAAACATGTCATGAAATAAATAAATAATAAATGAAAAATTTTCATCCTGCCTTTCAATTTGTTATGTAACACACACATGAGAGACGTATTATGTCTGGACGAAAAACTGACCGAGAAAGATTTAAAACTCGAAATGTAAGATGATCGACAAATTTAAAATCAACCCCTAAATTAAGGACTGTTTTTGTAATTTACCCAATTAATTAATCAAAGTACTCCGCAGAAGCTTTTTGGATTCCAACTATAAAATGTCAACAAGATGGCCAATTCTTGCGGACCTTCTCTTGTGTTTGTTGTCCCTCGTAGTCATCCTTCTTTCTCTCTTTATTCTCTCTTATTTCAGCAAGAAAAATGGCACAAAACTACCGCCAGGGACAACAGGATGGCCAATTCTTGGAGAAAATCTCAGGATGGCCTCATCAGGGCCAGAAAAGTTTATTCAAAAGAGAATGGAGATGTACTCATCAGATGTATTCAAAACCTCAATGGTTGGAGAAAAAATGGCAGTGTTTTGTGGAGCAGCAGGGAACAAATTTTTATTCACCAACGAGAACAACCTTCTCACGACATGGTGGCCTGCATCAATTGTAAAGCCGCTGATTTTTACAACTTCTAAAGAAAAATCAATGAAAGAGATTACTATAGTACAACGCAGTTTTACTGAAGAATTAATTTCTAAAACCTGACTCACTAAAACAGTACATCCCTGTAATGGATTCAGTGGCTCGTGAACAGCTAGAGACTGACTGGGCTCCCTTTGAAGAAGTAAAGGTCCATCCTCTGTCAAAGAAGTATACATTTTCATTAGCTTGTAGTTTCTTTTTGGGCGTAGAAGATCCCAAACTTGTTAAATCGTTATGGAATTCTTACAATATTACTACAGCTGGGATGCTTTCGATTCCAATTGATTTGCCTGGGACGGCTTATAATCAAGCTATAAAAGGAGGCAAAATGATAAAGGATCAATTTTTGAGGAACATCAAAGAGAGGAAAAAGGAACTTCTGGAAAAGAAGAATGCTGCAGAAGCCTTTGATTTCTTATCTAGGATGCTGCTTAACACTGATGAAAATGCACGTTTCATGACTGAAATGGAGATTGGTAATAATATCATAGGACTTCTTATTGCTGGCTATGATACAACAAGTGCTTCAATTACCTTTGTCTTAAACTATCTTGCAGAACTTCCGGACATCTATAACAAGGTGTACAAAGGTAACACTCCAAACTAGTATTGGCTTTTTGACGCTAATCTGATCATCAGAGAGTTAACTAAACCTCATCATGATCTGTTCTTCTTCTGACAATTTTGACCATTAATTGCATCTGTTAATTCTAGACATGCATTGTATTAGTAGTTTTGCAATCAATGTTGTAAAATAGTTATGCAATTCTAGCTTATAATTAAACACTTTTCATCGATCAGAAATGATGGAAATTGCCAAGTCCAAAGGTCCTCAAGAGCTATTGAACTGGAATGATATTCGTAGGATGAAATACTCTTGGAACGTAGCATGTGAAGCAATAAGGTTAACTCCACCAGCCCAAGGAGCCTTCAGAGAAGCAATCACTGATTTCACATATGCAGGTTTCACAATCCCAAAAGGATGGAAGGTATATATATTTATGGTCATAATCATTGTTAAGATATATCTTTCATTCTCGATCAGCAGCGAATGGTTTCATTCAAATTAACTTTTGGAACTGTACGTTGTTTGCTAGACGTTTTGGAGCGTATTCTCAACACATAAAAATCCTAAATATTTTCCGAATCCAGAGAAATTTGATCCTTCAAGATTTGAAGGAAGTGGACCTGTACCATACACTTTTGTGCCTTTTGGTGGAGGATCTCGAATGTGCCCTGGAAGGGAGTTTGCACGACTAGAGATCCTTGTGTTTATGTACAATGCAATAACAAGATTCAAATTGGAGAAACTTATTCCAGATGAGAGGGTTATATATGAATTAGCTCCCGTTCCTGAACAAGGTCTTCCTGTCCGGCTTATACCACACAGAAATTAAGTAAATCATTGGCATCATTCCAAGCTTCAACATAAACATGGCTGTCATCTCACATAGTTTCATATATGTAAAAGCAGCGTTTGTAAAAGCGGATATGTATGTAAGATTGTGTCATCCTTTTCTGAAGAACAGTGGTTACATGATTATGGTATCTTGTCTCCACCATATGTATTGTCAGCTATGAACTTTGATATTGATTTGGCACCAAAATTACTTTAACTGTTGCTCATTGGATTGTGATACCCCAATCCCACATCGGATATGTATAAGGATGATGACCAAGATATAAGTGTGAGCCTAGGAACCAAGTTCAACTTGGGATATTCATTTTGGCATAGCGAGAACGAGCCAAATTAAGTTGGGTTTGGGTGCAACAGGCTCTAGTCGCGTCACGAGCTTGCATGTGCATGTGGGCCTATGGGTTCACTGGGCTCTCAGGTTTGGGGCGTGACAGAATGGTCTAAATGTAACGCCCCAATTTTCGAGGAGCGAAATACGCCGTAACTTAAAGATTTAGTTTCCATAATCTTGAGATCACAAGGTGTCATTACTCAATAATATTATAAAACTAATACTTAGTCACTGTCATTACTAAATAATAATATAAAACTAATACTTAGACATGGTGTCTAACAGCCATAAATTTATTCACAAGGCACCTCTTACTGTCATTACTCAATAATAATATAAAACTAATACTTAGTCATGGGTCTAACACCCATAAATTTATTCAAAAGTTCCTATACTAAGTACTTGATCCATTCATCCTTTACCATTCTCAGACCCCGGTCTTGTCCTTATTTACTCCATCAACTTCATCTGTAACATATTATATATATAGAAGAATGAACGAATTGCCCAGCAAGTAAACCCTAGATGATTTAAACTAGTCATACTTAAAAAATAATATCTTTTCAACTAAACATCTAATCAAACAAACTTCAATAATTAACTTACACAATAACGTAACTTATTCTTCACTTATACTTTCATATGGTTCGTACTTTCACATATAAATAAACTAAAAACATGTTCACGTGACATATCTTAATTAATGTATTTCCACGACATACATGCATTCACGGCTTACTGAGTATTCAGCCTAGCTGTATTCCCGCTAGGTCGGCCATTAGGCCCTTAGGCCACATACATGACATACATAGATCCCCCTTGAGTCGAGGATCTTTATTTTATAATTAAATCCCACTTGGGTCGAGGATTAATTATGCCATGATATACATGTTCGGAACACATGTTCCTACCGATAGTAAATGCAAATCTTGGAATCATTCATTGAGTTGATATCACGTATAACATGTAATACCTTAGTTAAGGAAACATATCAGAAACAAGGTTACTTGAAAGAACTATCTTTATATTTAAAACCTTTGTATTCCGACATAATAATAAGTCTTTGAATCAACACCCTTAATGGTTTTCCAGAATTTAAAGGCACAACATGAAATTTTGAAAACATTTGCATGAAAAATTAATCATACTTTGGCTTATGTGTAGATTGTAGTTAATTGAAAGAGAAACACAACGCATTTATTCACACTGCTTATTATTCGATTGTTCAGTATAATATACCAACGATGGTTTCTTTTTAATCCATCATCATATACCATAAAATAAGAAAGCGACACGATTTCCTAACTATTATCATATGCATGTAATTTAAGAAAGTAATATTCATCTTATATGTTTATGAGATGACAACTTTCTGAAGTTAAAAAAAAACATAGACTACATCTTTGAAAATCCCATATATGTTCAACCTAAAAAAAAGGTGATTATTTCATATAGTATTTATATATAAGGATGCAACACACTTTTTCATATAAAGCTTAAACAAATTTAAAGATAAAACTTTTATGATCACATAACAATCAGAACACAATTATACATACTTTCATTATTAAATAATAATTATTTGATTATCATTACTGATTACAGTATATACAAAGGTAGCAATTAAATATCCTCATGATCACATACAGATTATTTCTAATCATTGCCTATTTAATATATTTGTTTAATATATTTTGCTCATCCAGAAATTTCCCACCGTAATTTACCTCCATCATCAGTGTATAATTCATGCAAGGGAATTGATTTCTGAATTTTAACAACATAAACAGTTTGAAGTAAAAGTCTTAGCGTATTAGTTCAGGTAATTGCATGATCATTTATAAATTGTAACATACATATACATAAACATAGTCAAATAATTTAGAAAATACTTAATAATTTATAACTATAGAAGGGATCTAGAATTTAATTACTTGTTATTGTGGTTGCTATCAGCCTTTCCTCTTGCTCCAAAAGTTTTTACGTGAATTTTCTGATGTATGGAAGGGTCCTATTTATAGTGTTTGATTAGGGTTTACATGTACCAGATTCCTTATACCTCAAGTATTATATTCCTAATTTTTAGCCTTGTTTCTCTAGGGTTTTCATATGTTAGTTTCCTTATACATAAAGTATTCTATTCCTATTTTTCTTGTACGTAAAGTATTTTATTTTCTTTTTTTTAGGTAGTAAAATTCCAAAAATTTGTATCTTATTCTATTTATTTTAAATAATTCCCTAAGAAATTTAAAACTATTTAATTTCTCACTTATCATTATCACTATAAGCATAACCTATTAAATAATTTTCTATATAAACTAATATATGGATATTTTAATTTTACTAAAATTTCTGGGTATTACATTCTTACCTCCTTAAAATAAGTTTCGTCCTCGAAACTTGCTTTGCCCTATTCTTTGAACAAGTGATATTACTTCTCTTGCATATTTTCTTTTAATTCCAAATGATTTGTTTAGACATGTAATTTTTCATTGTACCTTTACAAATGATATAATTTTATGATGTCGTTCTTGTACTTCGTGATCCACAATTCCCATTCTTCATAAGTTTTGTTCTCCTCTGGTAGAATATTATCATCTTCCTCTAGAAAATGGATTGAATCAAGTATGTATTTTCTAAGCTGTGATACATGGAATACATTGTATATACAAGACATATTTAGCAGTACACTTAGTCGATAAGGTAACATTCCGATATGATCCTATATATATATATTGGATTTAACTTTTTTTTTAATCTTCCGAATCATATAACTCTTTTGGTATGTGAAATCTTGAGATACACTTTATTTCCAATATTGAAATCTATTGGTATTCTCTTTAAATCCATTCAACTCTTTTATTTGTCTTGTGTCGCCCCTAAGTTTTTTTTCGAATGATTATCTTTTGCCAATTGAGGTAATTTAGGATTAATGATTTTTTTCCAACTTTATCCCAATACAACGTAATCGGCACTTTCTCTTATAAGATGCTTCATAGAGTGATATACTACCATGATAACTATTGTCATAAGAAAACTCTACCAATATAATATACTTGTCTCAACTCCCATTAAAGACCATTGTCATAACTCTATGCATATCTCTTCTAAGGTTTGAATGGTTTGTTCAGTTCGACTATCTGTCTGTAGGTAATCTCAGTACTAAAATTTATTTTTGCTATTATTGGTCTTTGGAATTCCTTCCAAAATAGTGAGGTAAATATTGGATCCCCATTTGATACTATACTTATAGGAACATCCTGAGATCTTACAATTTGATTAGTGTAGAGGTGAACCAAGCTATATATCTTTTCCTACTTTGTATTTAGTAATTAGAAAGTCAGTAAATTTTTTTTTTCCAATAATCCTCTGTCACCCATATAGTATTATTTATATCTTCAATTCTTGGTACACTCTCAATAAATTGTCTAAAAATTTTCTCCCATCTCCATGTAGGTATATTGAATAGTTATAGAAGTCTTTCAAGTCTCTAATGTTCATTTTCAACTTTCTAGCATATCACAATTTCAACTATTTGCTTCTTCATTTCATTCCATCAATAATGTGTTTTTAAATTCATATATACTTTTTTACTCCTTAGGTGGATTGAAAACTTAAAGTTGTGTGTTTCTTTAATAATTCTATTCCCAAATATTCATTTTTGGGTATGCACAAATATTTGTCCTTTTATATGTTTCCTAATCTTGAATCTTAGAAATATCTTATCCTCAATTATTCTTTTTATTCTTCATCCATGCTTTATTTTACTTTGATTTTGTCTACTAAGCTCGACCATAAGGTAATAAATTTAATATCTCTTCTATTGAATCAAATTCTAGCTCCCTTAATTCTTCCATTTATTGTGCTAACATAATAACCACGTACTAGGTCACTATTCCTTTACATTAAGTGTTGGTTACCTTATTGGGTTTTTTTTTTCTGCGGCAGTACAATTTTTATTTTTAGTTCATAATATTTAATCAATTTTCACTATTTCTTTTGTCTCATATTGGATTCCCTATAAATATATAACCGTACTTTAAGTTATTATGAGAGGTACTTTAAATCAATTTTGACGTATTTTTAATTTTTCTCACGTCAACTAATAGTCCCCTAACTATATGTTCCAAGAATGTTACACTTTTCAAACAAAATTTACATTTCCTAAATTTTAGCATATAATAATTTTTTTCGAACACTTTTGTTAGATGTCTTCAATAAATCTCTTCATTAGGCGTATATATCAAAATATTTCCTATAAATACAATTATATACTTATCCAAATACTCTTTCATAACTCAATCCATTATATTCATAAAAGCTCTAGGAGCATTAGTCAATCCTACGTGTATCACCAAAATTCGTAAAGCCTATAACTCGTTCTAGATGCGCTCTTTAGTACATCTTCAAGATTTATCCTTAATTAGTAATATCTTGAAAACAAATATATTTTGGAAAATATTTCGACTCCTTTTAATTGATCGAATAGATCCTTTAGCATTACAAAGAGGCTCTTATTCTTATTCGATCAAAACCTTAAACTTCAAGTTTTTTTTTAAAACAAAATAGGTGCGTCCCATAGCAAAATATTTGATCCAATAAATTTTTGTATCTAAAATCCCTTGTAACGACTACTTCAACTCTTCAATTCTAAAGGGCATTTTATGTAGTGCTTTCGAAATTAATTTCTTTATTAATTTGAATATACTTCGAAATTCTTTCTCTTTATTAATTCTTATAATTTTTCAGGGAATACTTTCACAAATTCATTTACTATTAGAAGATTTATTTATTTTTTGGTATTTATTCATCCATACTTAAAATAGGAAGAGACATATAAGTGTTATCTATCAAAATTCACACTTAAGGAATTCTCTAATCCTCAAAATAGTAGCCTTACTAGTTTCTAAAATGAAGACCTAAGAATCTTTCTCTCTAATACCACTAATTACTTGCTGGGCGATTCGTTCATTCTTCTATATATATAATATGTTACAGATGAAGTTGATGGAGTAAATAAGGACGAGACCGGGGTCTGGGAATGGTAAAGGATGAATGGATCAAGTACTTAGTATAGGAACTTTTGAATAAATTTATGGGTGTTAGACCCATAACTATATTTTGAGTATTTATGATGGATATTTATTAATTATTAGTTTGTAAGGATGATTAATAAAGTATTAGTTTTATATTATTATTGAGTAATGATAGTAAGAGGTGCCTTGTGATCTCAAGATTATGAAAACTAAATCTTGAGGTTACGGCGTATTTCAATCCTCGAAAATCGGGGCGTTACATTTAGTGGTATCAGAGAATGGGCCAGACTTTACCCACGAAGTGTTGGAACTAAGTGCTACGTTAACCTAAGGGCGGGAGCCACATCTAAAATCCTTCACCACCGAGGTGGGCCTGGTTAGGATCCTATTTAGGCCTTGCGAGGACGCTAAGGCCTTAAGAAGGGGTGAATGTGATACCCCAATCCCACATCGGATATGTATAAGGATGATGACCAAGATATAAGTGTGAGCCTAGCAACCAAGTTCAACTTAGGATATCCTTTTTGGCATAGCGAGGATGAGCCAAATTAAGTTGGGTTTGGGCGCGACATGCTCTAGTCGCGTCATGAGCTTGCGTATGCATGTGGGCCTATGCATTCACTGGGCTCTCAGGTTCGGGGCGTGACATGGATTATAGTAATTTGTGTTGGAAAATTAGTTTGTAATATAGTTGTAGTATCAAATCTGCCATATTGGTTAACTTCCCGATGTTCATGATTAACGTCACGACGTTAGTGGTTTACAAATTTAAGTATTGTAGACAGTGACCTACGTCGCGACGTGTACATGTGTACATCACAACGCAGGTGAATATCGCGAAGTTGAGGATTTGGAAGTTTGTTGTTAAATGCTTAACATCACAAGGTTCGTGTCAGAATGGCTAGTTTTTTTTTGAATTCTCTTATAAAGGTTGTATCTCTTCATATTTGGTTGCATTCTTTGGCGATTGATCATGGCTTTTGATAGTGAAACGTTTGAATGATGTTTGTTGGACCTTAAAACTCTATAAATAGGTATTTTGGTCAAAATCATATACATAACAAGTTACATACAAATTACAACATAATTCTTTGTAACAAAATCATTCAAAATCATTCAAACTCATTCTATAAGCATTCTTCTTTCTTGTGTAAATAATCCAAGAACTTTCTACTTGGTTATTTCTAAAGTCTATTATATTCTAAAAGAGTTTACCTACATAATTTTGGCTAACAAGATAGTAGGGGCAATAATCTCTTTAAGGAAAGTGTTATTATATGTCTTAGACTTGACTCTTGTGAAATATATTCCCAAGTTACATATTACTTGTTATTATTTTTGAGTAGTGCTCCTATCCTTCCCAAATTCTCCAATAATCTTAAAGAGATTATCGATGTGTAAACCAACTATTGAGTCTACTTAGGAATCTGCAATCCGAGTCATGAGTCGAGACTTTGTCAAGTTAGACAAACTTGATGGCATGGGAACAAACTTCAACCATTAGAAAGACAATTTTATGTTCTTTCTTACTGCCTTGAAAGTTGCTTACGTATTAAATTCGAATCTTGAACCTATTCCACCACCATCGGCAGAAGATTCAAAAGCCCTGAAAAGACAATGGAAACAACAGAAAGAAGATGAAGTGGTATGTCGTGGTCATATACTCAACACACTCTCTAATTCTATTTATGATCTTTTCACAGTGGTCAAAGATCCAAGAGAGATTTGGACAACTTTGGAGAAGGAATATGCCACTCAAAAGCAAGGGGCATATAAGTTTTAATTAAAAAGTATTTTGATTTCAAGTTAGATAATAATTATTCTCTGATGGATCAAATTCACAATTTACAAGTTATTGTTTCAAAACTTAAAGATTTTGGTGTTGAAATTTCTACTTGTATGCAAGTAGGAGAAATCATTGCCAAGTTGCCTTCTTCTTGGGATGATTATCAAAAGAAGTTGCTTCATACTTCTGAAATTTTGACAATCTCTAGTGTTATGAAACTTTTGAGAATTGAGGAAGGTGCAAGGTTGTTGCACAAAAAGGAAATTGTGGAAATTGATCCTAAGGTTAATATGGTAGAAGAGAAGAAAAAGAATAATGAAAGAAATAAATCTGAAAACTCTCATTTTAGTGATAATGTAAAGAATAGAGTATGCCTCAACTGTGGTAAAAAGAGGCATTACAAGGTTGAGTGTAGGGCCAAAAAGAAGCAAAAAGAAAGCAATAATCCTAGTACTAATATAATTGAAAGTGCATAAATTGTGGCAATGGTTACACTTGGTGTGGCAATCGAAGTTCACATGACTACTCCTATCTCTTCTAAGAATTGGTGGTATGACTCCGGTGCAGCCATATGTGTGTGCAAAGACAAGGAGCAATTCAAAAATTATGAAGTTCTTGAAGGTCATGAAGTGATTGTGGCAAATGGTGTAAAAGTCAAAGTCCATGGAAGGGGTGATGTGCATCTTTGCTTCACTTCCGGCAAGAAGTCAATACTCACTAATGTACTTTATGTTCCAAGTATGATCAAGAATCTTGTCTCAACAGATGTGCTCAACAAAAAAGGGTTGAATGCTATTTTAGAGTCAAACAATGTAATATTATCTAAGAATAATGTTTTTATAGGAAAGGCTTATGCTTGTAATGACATGTTTAAGTTAAGTATCAATGAAATAAATAATGTTTCTATTTATTTGCTTGATTATTCTTTTGATTTATGGCATGGTAGATTAGAACATGTGAATCATAAAGTTTTGAATTTTATGTCTAAAAATATCCTAATCAACTATAGTGATCATAATAAAATCAAAAGATGTGAAACATGCATACAAGCTTAAATAACTAGGTTGCCTTTTCCTAAAGTTGAATGAACTACTCAAGTTCTTGAATTGATACATTCTGATGTATGTGAATTGAATGGTTTGATAACAAGAGGTGGTAACAAGTACTTTATTACATTTATAGATGATTTTTCAAAGTTTGTGTATGTTTACTTGATGAAATCTAAGGATGAAGTCTTTAACTTGTTTAAAACATACAAAACTCTTGTTGAAAACCAATGAAACAAAAGAATCAAAGTTTTGAGAGTGATAGAGGTGGTGAATATATCTCTAATGAATTCTCAAAATTTTGTGAAGAAAATGGCATTGTGTATCAAACTAGTGCACATTATACACCACAACAAAATGGTTTGGCTGAAAGAAAAAATATAATTTTACATGATATGGTTAATGCCATGTTTCTAAGTTCAAGTTTGCCAACCAATTTGTGGGGTGATGGCTTGTTGGCTGCATGTCATATTCACAATTGAGTTCCTTCTTTGAAAATTAAAGTATGTCCTTATGAGTTGTGAAATGATGAAAATCAAACTTATCTTATATAGCAATTTGGGGTTGTGTGGTTTACTATAGAGTTCATAACAACAAAAGAACAAAGTTGGGACCTAGAGCACTTAAAAGTGTGCTAGTAGGCTATACTAAAATTCCAAAGCATATGATTGCTTGATATTGATTCTAATATAATAATAGAATCAAGAGATGTAGAATTCTTTGATAATCAATTTCTTAAAGGTTCTAGTTTGAGAATGGACACATCATTTATGCCAAATTCTTCCTAAGATTTGGATTCTTCTAGTAAAGTAACAATAACTGGAGTTGTTACTCCAAATGAACCAAGAAGGAGTCAAAGATAGAAAAGATAAACATATTTCTTCAGATTTTTTGTGGTCTCAAACTAATGTGTTTCTTATTGAAAGAACTAGGGATTCTCTACTTAACAAAATTCCATTTTATTTAGTGTATAGGAAGATTCTAAAACATATAGTGAGGCTATAAATTTTAGAGGTTCTGCTTTGTGGAAAAAGGCTATAAATGATGAAATGGACTCAATATTGTTTAATCATACTTGGATTCTAGTTGATTTGCCTCAAGGTTCTAAACCTATTGGTTTCAAATGGGTGTTTCGAAGAAAACGTTCCACTAATGGAACTATTCTCACATTTAAAGAAAGGTTGGTAGCTAAGGGTTTTAGAAAAAGAAAAGGAATTGATTACTTTGATACTTATGAATCTGTTGTAAGAATTACTTCTATTAGAGCAATTTTATCTTTGGCTTCCATATTGAATCTTTATGTACATGGATGTGAAAACGGCTTTCCTAAATGGTGATTTAGAAAAAGAAGTTTATATAGAATAACCGGAATGTTTTGCACTTCCTTAAAATGAAAGAAAGGTATGTAAGTTAGCTAAATCTTTGTATGGCCTTAAACAAACTCCTAAGCAATGGCATGAAAAATATGAAGTCATTTTATTCTCAAATAGATTTAGGTAGAATAATGCTGATAAGTGCATTTATTCTAAAGTCACTTATAAGTATGGTGTGATAGTATGTTTTTACATTGATGATATGCTTATGGTTAGTAATACAACAAAATGCATGGTTGAAACTAAAACGTATCTAACTTCTAAATTCAAGATGAAGGATCTTGGTGAAGTTGATACTATTTTGGGTATAAAAGTTAAAAGGCATAGTGGGGGTTTTGCTCTTTCTCAATTACATTATATTGATAAAATCTTGAAGAAGTATCAACACTTGAATGTGAAAGAGGCTAGCACTCCTTTTTATCCAAGCTTCAAGTTTCATGATAATAATGGTAATCCATTAGCTTAGCTTGAGTATGCTAGTGTTATTGGAAGTCTTATGTATGTCATAAGTTGTACAAGCTCTGATATTTCTTATGTTGTGTGTAAACTAACTAGATATACCAAGAATCCAAGTAGTGAGCATTGGAAAGCAGTGACTAGAGTTCTTGGTTATCTCAAGAAAACAAGAGATTTAGGACACTATTATAATAACTTTCCTTGTGCTCTTGAAGGATACTCAGATACTAGTTAGATTACTAGCATTAGTGATAAAAAACCTAATAGTGGTTAGATTTTTCAAGTTGGTGGTGGAGCTATTTCTTGGGCTTCAAAGAAACAGACATTAATAACTCACTCAACTATGGAAGCTGAGATTGTGGTGTTATCTTCAGCATGTAAAAACGTTGAGTGGTTAAGAGATCTATTGCTTAATATAGAATTTTATTCTAGATCTATACCACCTATAACTATCTATTGTGATAGTGAAACTGCTATGTCTAGAGAATTGAATAAAGTGTACAATGGTAAGTCTAAACATATTAGCTTGAGGCATGCATTTATTAGAGAAATGCTAAATAACAATGTTGTCTCCATTGTGTTAGTATGAACTCATAATAACTTAGCAGATTTGTTGACAAAATCTCTAGCAAGAGATTTAATGAGTAAGACAACATCCGGAATGATATTAAAACTCCTAAACTAAAATCATTCAATTATAGGAACCCAACCTTCTAGTATTTCCTTGACTAAAAAGGTTTAAAGGGTAAAAACAAGTTATTAAATAGTTGTGAGCACCTTATTTGTGTATACCATTCTAAGTTAGAGGTTCATATTTTGTTACTCTTAAGTGAGTAGGTTGAATTTTAGTTACTAATGGGTTTATCTTGTTGTGTTTTATTGGTACAATTTATAAAACTTAACACAAAAGTCCACCTATGTAATCATAAGAAGTGGTGCAGCTTCTAGCAAAGATTTGGAGTAATTCTTTGGAAATGATTATGAAACTAGGATGAGCAAATGGCCCGTATTAGTACTAAAAAGTGTGTGCATGTAAGAATTCTACTTTTAAATCAGTTCATATGTGTAGATAAGTCTTGGCTATATTTGAGTATTGGTTTAATCAATCGAGCCACCAACTATTTAATATGGTTTTGTGATTTATCTATACTAAGAGAAGGTTAAGATAAAAATCACTTTCTTTATGTATGAACTATATCTTGTTAATTTGAAACTATTTTACAAACTAAATGGGGGAATATTGAAAAATTAGTTTGTAATATATTTGTAGTATCAAATCTGCCATATTGCTTAACATTACGACTTTGGAAGTTTTCAAATTTAAGTGTTGTAAATAGTGAGTTACGTCGCGACGCAGGCGAACGTCGTGACATTCACAATTAACGTCGCAACATTGATAATTTGAAAGTTTGCTGTTAAATGCTTAACATCACGACGTTCGTGTCTGAACAACTAGTTTTTTGAATTGTTTTTTAAAGGTTGTATCTCTTCATATTTAGTTGCATCCTTTGGTGAATGATCATGGTTTTTGATACTGAAACATTTGAATGATGTTTGTTAGACCTTAAACTCTATAAATAGGTATTTTGATCAAGATCAAACACATAACAAGTTACATACAAATTACAACACAATTTTGTATAATAAAATCATTCAAACTCATTCTATAAGCATTCTTCTTTCTTGTGGAAATAATCTAAGAACTTGTTACTTGGTTATTTCTAAAGTCTATTGTATCCTACAAGAGGTTGCCTACATAATTTCGGTTAGCAATATAGTGGAGGCAATAATCTCTTTAAGAAAAGTGTTATTACATGCGTTATACTTAGTCCTTATACTTGACTCTTGTGAAATACATTCCCAAGTTACATATTACTTGTTATTATTTTTTAGTAGTGCTCCTATCCCTTCCAAATTCTCCAACAATTTAAACTATAACTTACTATAACTATTTTAGAGTTTGTTTGATAAGATTGAGGAGCATATTGGTAAAAGGTAATCACTATCATTCAATTATTACCATAAATGTTGTTTTGTTAAATACTATCACTATCATTCAATCACTCTGATAGAGCCCAAATCACCAATTTATCATATTAACGCCTTAATCAATCACTTATCTATCACTACACATATTTTATCATATTACACATTTACACATAATTTACACACATTACACATATGTTTTACACATTACACATTTATATATATTTTATACACATTTTCATACACTACACATATTTTACACATTACACATATTTATATACACTACATATATTTTCACACAATAGACATATTTTATATACAATACAAATATTTTTACACACTATATATATTTTATACATATTAAATATATTTTACGCACTATGCATATTTTACACACATATTACACATATTTTATACACATTACACGTATTTTTACATACTACACATATTTTGTATACTAGAAACTAGGCATGTGCTTTCACACAGGTATTTGATTGAATTGATATTGCACATTGATTTTAAAATAGTAGAAAGTTAAAAAAAAAATCATGTGTTTGATTGAATTGATACTGAATATTAGTTTTAAAATGCTAAAAAGTCTTTAAAAAATTTCAATTCACGTGAACTCTTAGAGCCTTGAATTTTACTAAAAATAATTGTACGTGATTTTTCTAAAAAAAAAAATAAATACCAATTTACATTTTGAATTTAATTGTGGGGCTATCAACGGTGTAGATAAATGATTATACTGTATTTTTCATGCCCCTAAAGTCTTTGCATATCTCAGAAAATAGATGTGGATATGTTGGCTACTTTAGATTATTAGAGTTGTATATTTATATTAAAACTAAAGAAATTTAAAAATCGACAAATTCTTACCTCTGCTCATAGGAATATCACTAATAATATTACAGTTTCAATATCATTCATTTTTTTATATTTAAATTTAAAAACCAATAAATGTTATTAGAAAATTAATTAGTGTTAATAAATCAACAAAATTGATTTTATTACAATTCTAAAATAAATTGTTTACTTATCAAATTAGATAAGTAAATATTAAAATTCAATATATATAATAGATTTTGTGTACTAAAAAAATTATTATTATCCAACTATAATTTAAAACATGCTTAAATAACTATTTTATCTATAAAATAAAATTTATCTATTTTAAAGTGTAAACCATTTATTATGATCTATATTTATAAATAACATATAGCTACATGCTTCTTACTAAAATATTTTTAAAAATGTTAAAACTACTTCAATAAGAATGTATGTTAATATGTCATTAGAAGTTAAAAAGATTAACATATTAATACATTGATTGACATGTCATAATAAATAGATTTAATGGTGGCTACTCATGATAAATCGTTTTCTTCTTGCTTAAGAATATAGAATTTTCTAATTTTTTATTTTTTTTATTACTTTGTCATAATTTATTAATTAACATATTTTTTAGTAAATGTGTAATGAAAAAATAGATGATGAAAAGACAAGGTTATTTCTATTAAAACATATGTATTTTTAAAGATTTTACTTTTTCTTTTTTTTAACCACATCTAAAAAATATTTTATTTTATTTTTCTCATTGAATCAGAACCAACTAAAAAACTTTCAAAAACCATGAACATAGCTCCTTCAGAAAATTGTGATTCTTTTCCAAAAACCAAGGTTATTGCTAATGAAAAATTAAAACTTTTCAAAGTTTTACTTTTGTAATTTTGTATCATAATCTATTAGTTTAGATATTTTTCACTAAATTAGGAACCTAGAAAAAAATATTGTTAAATGCACACATGTTCATTTTTTTCAAAAATTTGTAATTTTTTTTATTGAGAAACATGTTTATAACCAACAAAAATTAAGGTTTTTTAAAATTTATATATTTTTTATTATTTTGCCATAATCCAGTTTTCACATTTTTCATTGAGTTAAGAACAAAACATAAAATGTCATAAGCATGTGAACACAGTTTTTAAGAAAATTTCGAGCTTTCCCCAAAAATTAAACTTTATAATCCACGAAAATTGAAATTTTCTGGAATTCTTAATTTTTCATATGTTGCCATAAATTTAGTAAGCTTTCCTAAAACCAATTGGGTTTAAAATTTTTATAGTTTAACCGTATTATAATTGTAATCTTAAAATAAATTGAAATAAGACTTTCTTAAAACAATTTTTGCTTCAAATATATTATAATAATATTTACAAAAATTATAGTACACTAATTAAACGATTGATCAAATTTTCATACCTAAATGCATATATATCATATTACTTTTGGAATGGAGTATTATTTGGTATGGATCAATATTATAGCTAAAATATCATATATAGAAATCGTAATAAATGGCATATTGTTAATATGAGTGCTAAGAAAATTTTAAGAAGTAAACATAGCTTTAAGCAATAATACATAAAGAAAATCTATTAGATTTTTTCGTAATGCGTGATTATCATATAAATTTTTAGTCTCAATTGAAAAAGTATTAACAAATTCTATATTATCGCATTAAGCACAAATAAGCCGACAACTTCGTTGGTTCCTTAATTTGTTTAGAAAAGTATTGTAATACCCAGAAATTTTAGTAAAATTAAAATATCTATGTATTATTTTTATATAGAAAACTATATAATAGGTTATGCTTATAGTGATAATGATACACGAGAAATTAAATAGTTTTAAGTTTCTTAGGGAATTATTTAAAAGAAATAGAATAAGATACAAATTTGTAGGGAATTTTACTAACAAAAAAAAAAAAAGAAATAAAGTATACAAGAGTAGTCATTAATGAGTAAGGGATAAAGAACGTGTGAAATAATAAGTATTCTAAATTGTTCGAAGAATAAGACAAACGAGTTTCGAGGACGAAACTTATTTTAAGGGGGTAAGTATGTAATATCTCGAAAATTTTAATTAAAGATAAAAATGTACAAGACTAATGATTTAGGATTAAAGAATAAATAATGTGTGAAAGAAATCCTTAATAAATTGATACGTAAAAATATAATTATGTATAAGGAAACTGGTACATGGAAACCCTAGAGAAACAAGGCTAAGAATTAGGAACATAATACTTGAGGTATAAGGAAACTAGTACATGTAAACCCTAATCAAACACTATAAATAGGACCCTTACATACATAAAAAAATTCACGTAAAGACTTTTGGAGCAAGAGGGAAGTCTAATAGCAACCACAAATAATTAGTAAGTAAATTCTAGATCTCTTTCATAGTTAAAAATTCTTAGATCTTTTTAAAATTACTTTAGTGTATAATACGATTTGCATTAAGACATATATTACCGTCTGGATTCATTAAAGATTTAGAGATCCACCATTTTACAATTGGACGCATACGAAAAAGTGCATGATAGTACTTTATTTTGAATATTTTTTATTACTGGACTTAGTAATATTAATTAATGAGACCATAGGTAATGATTATGAAATTATTAAGGAATCATAATGAAGAAACTCTAAACATTATATATGTATATACGTATATATATGTGATCATTACTGGTATATGATTATTAAGTAATCATGAAGAATTTATGTATATATATTGAGGTACGTGATCATTAAACAATCATGAAGGCTATTTTTTTTTATATTATGTATATATGCATGATCATGTTTAGTTCCAGATTATATGTATGCATGATCATGTTTACTTCCAGATTATATATATATATATATATGATCATGTTTAATTCCAGATTATATGTATGCATGATTATGTTTGGTTCCGCCAGATTATAGATGCATAATTACGTTTGATTCCAAAATTTATATATATGTATATATGCATGGTGATGTTTAATTCCAGATTATATATGTGTATAGTTATGTTGATCAAGTATGATTCCAAATTCTATATTTATTATAGTTTGATTTCGGTTGAATATACTGAATAAGTGCACGGTATATATACATATATATGGAGCTATACCTCATGTTTTACAGACTACAAGTACTGGTTTACTCAAATCTACAAGTTATAAATTTCAAAATCATAGTACTATGTACGGCTTTAAATTATTTTGGAATGTTACCATTGTATGTGATTGGTAAGTTAATTAAACTATTTTGATACAATTAATTAACATATGTATATATGACGAAATCTTAATGAATTGACCCCATGAATTGCGTGTCCTAACGGTAGGAACACGTGTTCTGAACATGTTATGTCACGGCATAATTAATCCTCGATCCAAGGGGGATTAGATTATGAAATTAAGATCCTCGACTCAAGGGGGATCTATGAAAGTCATGTATGTGGCCTAAGGGCTAATGGCTGACCTAGCGGGAATACAGCTAGGCTGAGTACTCAGTAAACCGTGAATGCATGTGATGTCATGGTTACTCATTCATTAAGATATCTCACGTAAATAATATATATATGTGTGTGTGTGTGTGTATGAATGCACGAATTATATGAAAGTATAAGTACGGACATGTAAATGTTATCATGTAAGTTGAATATCGAAGTTTGTCTGTTTGATTATATGCTATATTGAAAAGATATTATTTTGTAAAGTATGACTATTTTAAATGATATAGGGTTTACTTGCTGGGCGATTCGCTCATTCTTCTATATATATATATATATATATATATATAATATTTTACAGATGAAGTTGATGGCGTAGATAAAGACGAGACCGGGGTCTGGGAATGGTAAAGGATGAATGGATGAAGTATTTAATATAGGAACCTTGGAATAAATTTATGGGTTTTAGACCCATGACTATGTTTTGAGTATTATGATGGATATTTATTAACTACGGTTTTGTAAGGATGATTAATAAAGTATTAGTTTTATATTATTATTGAGTAATGACAGTAAGATGAGCCTTGTGATCCCAAGATTAGGGAAATTAAATCTTGAGATTACGGCGTATTTCGGTCCTCAAAAATTGGGGCGTTACATTTAGTGGTATCAGAGCGAAAGATTCTTAGGCCTTTATTTTAGAAACTATTAAGACTAATATTTTGAGGATTAGAGAATTCCTTAAGTGTGAATTTTGATAGGTAACACTTATATATCTCTTCCTATTTTAAGTATGGATGAATAAATAAAAAAAAAGATTTGATCAAATTAGGAAATAAAGATTAAGAATTTAAAGTTTAAAAGATTTTAAATCTTTATGTATGCACTTACGGAAATTCAAAGTGGGACCCTAACTTAATTCCCATTAGATATTTGTTTGAATAGTATGGTATGAGTAATCATATAATTGCCATTGATCAAATAAGTTTCAAATTTTATTCTACCAAGAAAAGTTCAAGAAATTAGTTTGAATATAAGGAAATGGAGAATAACCTATTAATGAGAAAAAAAATTATATTAGAAGTTGCATATGGAGATTTAAAGGATTTTTGAGGAAGTAGTATATATTTGGTATTATATGACAAAGTATAATTATTTTAATTTTAATTCTTATAATAATTAGTAGGGTATGAAAGAAAATAGCGAAAAGTTGATAGTTGGATTTGAGGGAGTAGAGCTACTATTTGTTTTAATAACACTTCATGTTAGAAAAGGAAAAAAAAACTTAGAAGGAAAGCTTTGAGAAAAATTAGAAATTTTAGTAAGGGTTGAAACGGACAGTGAATATTTTAGGGATGAATAACGACCATAAAGTTGACATATTAGCAGAGTCCTCACTTGCAAAATACGGGAGATGAGAATCATAAGGTGATAAGGTTTAAAGAATAGTTTTCAAAGTTATACAAAAAAAAAATTTGTGAAGGATACTTAGCATATGAATGAAACTAATGAGGTAAAATAATAATAATAATAATAATAAATCTTCTAATAGTAAGTGAATTTGTGAAAGTATTCCCTGAAAAATTATAAGGATTAACAAAGAAAAAGAAATTGATTTTGAGGTATATTCAAATTAATAAGGAAATTAATTTCGAAAGCACATAAAATGCCCTTTAGAATTGAAGAGTTAAAGTAGCGATTACAAGGGCTTTTTGATACACAAAAATTATTGGAGGAAATATTTTGCTATAGGGCGCAGATATTTTGTTTAAAAAAAAAATACTTGAAGTTTAAGGTTTTGATTGAGTAAGAATAAGAACCTCTTTGTAATGCTAAAGTATTTATTCAATCAATTAAAAGGAGTCTAAATATTTTCTAAAATATATTTGTGGTCAAGATATTACCAATTAAGGATAAATCCTAAAGATGTACTAAAAAGTGTATCTAGGACCAGATATAGGCATTACGAATTTTGGTAATACACGTAGGATTGATTAATGCTCCTAGAGCTTTTATGAATCTGATGGATTGAGTAATGAAAGAGTATTTGGATAAGTATATAATTGTATTTATAGGAAATAATTTGATATACACGCCTAATGAAGATATTTATTGAAGGCATTTAAGAAGAGTATTCGAAACTTTAAATATATATATATATATATATATATATATGCTAAATTTAGTAAATGCAAATTTTATTTAAAGATTGTGCATGCTCAAAGATGATCATTTGGGAATAGAATTATTGATAGAAATACACAACTCTAAGTTTTCAATCCACTTAAGAAGTACAAAAGTATATAAAGATTTAGAACACATTATTGATGGAATGGAATGAAGAGACAAATAGTTGATATTGTGATGTGCCAGAAAGTCAAAAATTGAACATTAGAGATTTCAAAGACTTCTACAACCATTCGATATATCTACATGAAAATCGGAGAATATTTCTAGATAACTTATTGCGAGCATACCAAGAATTAAAGATGAAAACGGTACCATATGGAGGTTATAGATTATTGAATAATTTTTTTTTACTGACTTTCTACTTACTAAATACAAAGTAGGAAAGGTTATATAGCTTGGTTCACCTCTACACTAATCAAATTGTAAGATCTGAGAATGTTCCTATAAGTATAGTATCAAATAGGGATCCAATATTTACCTCACTATTTTGGAAGGAATTTCAAAAACCAATGATAGTGAAAATAAATTTAAGCACTGAGATTACCTACAGACGGATAGTCGAACTAAACGAACCATTCAAACCTTTGAAGAGATATGTATAGAATTATGACAATAGTCTTTAATGGGAGTTGAGACAAGTATATTATATTGGTGGAATTTTCTTATGACAATAGTTATCATAGTAGTATGTCACTCTATCAAGCATCTTATAAGAGAAAGTGCCAATTACGTTGTATTGGGATAAAGTTGAAAAAAAAATCATTGATCCTAAATTACTTCAATTGGCAAAAGATAAAGTTAGGACCATTTAGAAAAACTTAGGGGCAGCACAAGACAAATAAAAGAGTTGTAGAGATTTAAAGAGAAGGCCAATAGATTTCAATGATAGAGATAAAGGGTATCTCAAGGTTTCACATACCAAAAGAGCTATATGATTTGGAAGATTAGGAAAGTTAAATCCAATATATATAGGATCCTATTGGGAAGTTAACTTATCGACTAACTTTACTACAAAATATGTCTTGTATATACAATTTATTCTATGTATCACAACTTATGAAATACATACTTGATTCAATCCATTTTCTAGAGGAAGATGATAATATTCAACAAGAGGAAAAAAAAACTTATGAAGGATATCATTTGGAAATTGTGGATCACGAAGTACAAGAACGAAGTCATAAGATTATATCATTTATAAAGGTACAATGAGAAATTACATGTCTAGATAAGCCATTTGGAATTAAAAGAAAATATGCAAGAGAAGTAATCTCACTCGTTCAAAGAATAGGGCAAAGCAAGTTTCGAGGACGAAACTTATGTTAAGGAGGTAAGAATGTAATACCCAGAAATTTTAGTAAAATTAAAATATCTATGTATTATTTTTATATAGAAAACTATATAATAGGTTATGCTTATAGTGAAAATGATACACGAGAAATTAAATAGTTTGAAGTTTCTTAGGGAATTATTTAAAAGAAATAGAATAAGATACAAATTTGTAGGGAATTTTATTAACAAAAAAAAAAAAAAGAAATAAAGTATACAAGAGTAGTCATTAATGAGTAAGGGATAAAGAACGTGTGAAGGAATAAGTATTCTAAATTGTTCGAAGAATAAGACAAACAAGTTTCGAGGACGAAACTTATTTTAAGGAGGTAAGTATGTAATATCTCAAAAATTTTAATTAAAAATAAAAATGTACAAGAGTAATGATTTAGGATTAAAGAATAAATAATGTGTGAAAGAAATCCTTAATAAATTGTTACGTAAAAATATAATTATGTATAAGGAAACTGGTACATGGAAACCCTAGAGAAACAAGGCTAAGAATTACGAACATAATACTTGAGGTATAAGGAAACTAGTACATGTAAACCCTAACCAAACACTATAAATAGAACCCTTACATACATCAAAACATTCACGTAAAGACTTTTGGAGCAAGAGGGAAGGCTGATAGCAACCACAATAATTAGTAAGTAAATTCTAGATCCCTTTCATAGTTAAAAATTCTTAGATATTTTTCAAATTACTTTAGTGTATAATACGATTTGCATTAAGACATATATTACCGTCTGGATTCATTAAAGATTTTGAGATCCACCGTTTTACAATTGGACGCATACGAAAAAGTGCATGATAGTAATTTATTTTGAATATTTTTGATTACTGGACTTAGTAATATTAATTAATGAGACCATAGGTAATGATTATGAAATTATTAAGGAATCATAATTAAGAAACTCTAAACATTATATATGTATATACGTGTATATATATATATGTGATCATTACTGGTATATGATTATTAAGTAATCATGAAGAATTTATGTATATATATTGAGGTACGTGATCATTAAACAATCATGAAGGCTGTTTTTTTTAATATTATGTATATATGCACGATCATGTTTAGTTCCAGATTATATGTATGCATGATCATGTTTACTTCCAGATTATATATATGTATATATGCATGATCATGTTTAATTCCAGATTATATGTATGCATGATTATGTTTGGTTCCGCCAGATTATATATGCATAATTACGTTTGATTCCAAAATTTATATATATGTATATATGCATGGTGATGTTTAATTCCAGATTATATATGTGTATAGTTATGTTGATCAAGTATGATTCCAAATTCTATATTTATTATAGTTTGATTTCGGTTGAATATACTGAGTAAGTGCACGGTATATATACATATATATCGAACTATACCTCATGTTTTACAGACTACAAGTACTGGTTTACTCAAATCTACAAGTTATAAATTTCAAAATCATAGTACTATGTATGGCTTTAAATTATTTTGGAATGTTACCATTGTATGTGATTGGTAAGTTAATTAAACTTTTTTGATACAATTAATTAACATATATATATATATATGAGGAAATCTTAATGAATTGACTCTATGAATTGCGTGTCCTAACGGTAGGAACACATGTTCCGAACATGTTATGTCACGACATAATTAATCCTCGATCCAAGGGGGATTAGATTATGTAATTAAGATCCTCAACTCAAGGTGGATCTATGAAAGTCATGTATGTGGCCTAAGGGCTAATGGCCGACCTAGCTGGAATACAGCTAGGCTGAGTACTCAGTAAGCCGTGAATGCATGTGATGTCATGGTTACTCATTCATTAAGATATCTCACGTAAATAATATATATATATGTGTGTGTGTGTGTGTGTGTATGAATGCACGAATTATATGAAAGTATAAGTACGGACATGTAAATGTTATCATGTAAGTTGAATATCGAAGTTTGTCTGTTTGATTATATGCTATATTGAAAAGATATTATTTTGTAAAGTATGACTATTTTAAATGATCTAGGGTTTACTTATTAGGCGATTCGCTCATTCTTCTAAATATATAATATTTTACAGATGAAGTTGATGGCATAGATAAGGACGAGACCGGGGTCTGGGAATGGTAAAGGATGAATGGATGAAGTATTTAATATAGGAACCTTGGAATAAATTTATGGGTTTTAGACCCATGACTATGTTTTGAGTATTATGATGGATATTTATTAACTACGGTTTTGTAAGGATGATTAATAAAGTATTAGTTTTATATTATTATTAAGTAATGACAGTAAGAGGTGCTTTGTGATCCCAAGATTAGGGAAACTAAATATTGAGATTATGGCGTGTTTCGGTCCTCGAAAATTGGGGCGTTACAAGTATTAATTAATTTTCTAATTTATTTATGAAACTACTTAGTTAAATTTATTAATACTAATCAGTTTTCTGACAACATTAATTGGTTCTTAATTTTTAGAAAAGTATTTAGTTTAATTTATTAATTATAATTCATTTTTTTAATTTGTTTAGAAATTTAATTAGTTAAATTTATTAACAATGTAGCTTTAATAGATAACGCAACTTTGGTTGAATTTATTTAGAGTGTACTTTTAACAATACATTTTTTATTCTCAATTTAATATACAAAATGTAAAATAATAGATTATGGAAAAACAAAAGGCAAAAGTAAAAGTTTTCAAAAGTATAAATTTTTGTAAGCTATATATTTGGGTATTTTGTAAAATAAATGTTGATTTTTTAATCTATGTATATACTTTTAATGGTCCTTACATTTATTTCTAATTTAATAGAAAATATGTAAACTATGATATTATGGCCAAAAAATTTTAAAAATAACAATTTTGAGAAATTCAAATTGATGAGGTATAGGATTAGGTTTTAGATGAGTAATATCCAAATTTTATTTTTTTAGTTTTAATTTAAATATAATTTGAAAATTTGTTACTGAATTTTTATTTTTAATATGAATAAAATGAATTCTAACTTTAAATTTTAATTTTAATTTATATTTAATCAATTAGTATGTTATAATCATTTATAAGTATTTTATTACTTCAATTAAATGAAGAGTAAAAATTATTCTAGAAAAGTCTTGATTGGATTTATTTAATTTTAAAAAATAGAGTTACTGTAGGAGTCAGCTATTAAAACTTCAAATGAATTTTTGGAAAATCAATCTGAAAAATATATTTGTTGATTTATCTAAGTATATAATAAGATTAAACCATTAAAAAGTTAAAAACAAATTTATTTCGGAAAGTCTTTGTTTATAGGATAAATCAATTTAATCAAGAAGTTTAAAATTTAATTCATTTTTTTTCTTTCATAAAATATATATACTTCTTTTTTTCTTAATTTTGATCAATAAAAAAATAACCAATTTTCCTATATCAATTCAATCAAATAATTCAAAATCTAATTCCTATTTTCTTTTCTTTCATGAACTATAATAATTTTTTTATAGTTAGAATCTAAATTTTATATTTCAATAGAAAGTTAAAAAAAAAAACAAATTCAATTAAGAACTTTCCTAGATCGATGAATAAAAAATTGAGGCTATTTTTGGATATGTTAATGTAGAGTTTTTAAATCAACACAAGTTCCTTAAAGTTAACTCAACTAATATAAAATTGTATAAAGAATGGTAGAAAGTTAAAAAAAAAAAATCAATCCAACTAAGAATTTTCTCAATCTAATGAATCAAAATTTTATGATATTTTAGAATATGTCAATATAGAGTTCTTAAATAAACTTATAATAAAACCTATGCTTATAACAGAACTCAATGAATAAAACCAAACTATCAATTTTTCAAAACATAAATTATTATTTAAAAGAAAAGCAAAAATATGAATTATCTAAAAGAAAAATAGATAATGAATTCCAAAAGATAAGAGTACCTATATTTTGTTTAGAATATATTGTATAAATTGTAAGATAATGTTGTATTTCTAATTTATTTAAGAGATTTATAATAAATTCCAAAAAATAAAGATTACCTATATTTTATTTGTATTTATAATTTATTTAGGAGATTTATTTAATTAACTTAATTTTGAATTGTTGTAGGTAAAGTTAGTTTATTTTCTAAATTGTTTTGGTTTCATTAATTGTGTTTTCTTAATAATGTACTCCTGTAATTAATTTAAATTGTTGCGGTTATGACGAGTAAGAGATTTCAATTAACTAATTCTTTGAGAGTTATATTATTCCTAAAGTTAACTTAGTTAATCTAAAGTTATAATAGAAAGTATTTCAAATTAATATGAGTAGTATATCAATTGCTTTCATAAAATCAAATTCTCTTTTTTTACACATATATATTTAAACATTTTTACACACAATAGAAATTGGGCACAATATTTTTTTTAAATGAGAAAGTAAGTACAATATTCGAGCCAATTACTAAATTATGCGAAAAATGAAGTATGTTAGTAAAATATTTTAAAAATAAAAATGTAATCACTAAATTGAAACAATTACTAAAAATGTACTTTCTATTACATTAATCTAATTTTTTTCGATTTTGATCTTTTTCTGTGTGTTTTCTTCAAGTTCCTTTTTCTTTCTTGACGGTTTTGACGTTCTCTTGAAATCAATTTCACCTATAATTTGAACTTCGTTCTTTTTAGGAGTGATCTTCCTTGATGCTCTTTTCCTAATTGGTTTTGTTGACTTTTCACCACATTCGTTGATGTCCCGAATTGCTGAATTTCGTTTTTGATTTTCTTCAATATCAACCATTGACACCTTTTCATTATATTCGCCAACTAAATTTCGTTCTTGAATTTCTTGAATATCAATCGCCACCAATGACACCTTTCCATTATATACATTGATGCTTCGCATCTTTATTGTGAATTCGTACTAAAACTATTAATAGATTTAATTGTTATATTATTTTTATATGTTTTTTATACGTTTGAGGAGAAAATAAGAGTTATATTAATTAAAATTTTCAAAACATTTTTTTTAAATGAGAAAGTAAGTACAATATTTGAGACAATTACTAAATTATGCGAAAAATGAAGTATGTTAGTAAAATATTTTAAAAATAAAAATATAATGACTGAATTAAAACAATTAATTAAAAGGTAATTTCTATTATATTAATCTAATTTTTTCGATTTTGATCTTTTTCTGTGTATTTCCTTCAAGTTCTTTTTTCTTTTTTGACGATTTTGATGTTCTCTGAAAATCATTTTCACCAATAATTTGAACTTCGTTGTTTTTAGGAGTGATCTTCCTTGTTGCTCTTTTCCTAATTGATTTTGTTGACTTTTGACCACGTTCGTTGATATCCTGAATTGCTGAATTTTGTTCTTAATTTTGTTCAGTATCAGTCGCCACTATTGACACCTTTTCATTATATTCGTCAGCTGGATTTTGTTTTTGAATTTCTTGAATATCAGTCGCAACCATTGACACCTTTCCATTATATTCGTTGACGTTTCGCATCTTTATTGTGAATTCATAATAAAACTATTAATATAATTAATTGTTATATTTTTTTATGTGTTTTTTATAAGTTTTAGGAGAAAATAAGTTTTATATTAATTAAAATTTTTAAGAAAAATTAGTGTAAGGAAAAGAAATCGGAGGTTGCAGGGAAGAGATTAGAAAGAATTTTGATAAATTAGAGTAATAAAGTAGAGAGAAGATAAAGAGTTTGATTCATTAACAGGAAGATATTGAGTGATTTATTATTTTAGAAGTTAATAGTTGCTCTGCTTTTATCAACTCCTTAAAAGTTATCGTCTTTGGTACTCTTTACTTATTGATTTTGTTGACTTTTGGTTACCCTCATTAATTGAATTTTGAACTTCACATTTATTGATTCAATTTCATTTCAATTTTGTTTTTCAAAAACACTCTCAATCATCGACACATTTCTGTCAAATTCGTTGATTTTTCCTATTTTTATTGTAAATTCATATTCCTTACCCACAAACCTCATTATTTTTTTTGATAATTACATTGTAATACTTTAATTTTATTCTTGATTGTTGATTGAGTTTATCCATTGTTGTAACAACATCGTATAAATAATTCTACTTGTTAATCAAAAAGAAAATAATGTTGTAATATCGTATTATGAAAAATTAAACCTTGCAATTACTTATATAAGAAAATAAATCGAGACCTAAAAGTGGTCAAAACAAAAGAATTTTAGTATAAACTCAATTTTTCATGAATATGGAAGGTATAGTAATGCTATGAATAATCCTTCCAGTTAAGAAGAAATAGCCCTCAAGTGATCTAGGTATAAAGATTTTTCATATTTTTAAAAATTGTCTTCATTATGAACCAACCTACCCTTCTAAACTTTCTTTTGTTTCTTCGAAAAGTCGTGATTTCTTCTTTTCTTTCGTCAACAAAAACGTCATTTTCTTTTTCTTCTTTATTTATAATTTATTCCTCTTCCATTTCACCAAATAATTCAATACATTCAACCAAATCAAAATTCTCATGAATTGCATTATTTTCAACCAATATACCATTAATTTATGTAATCTCTTCATAAGACGAATTATTCTCCTCGACCAAAATTTGCAAAATAGTTGATACTTTTATTTTCGTTGGTGTTGCTATCTTATCATTCAATTTACGAATTGGAATATTGTTGTTGCCATTGTCTGCGACTCTTGTTTCCTGATAAAAGAATAAAGAATGTAGATTATTAAGAAAAAAGAAATTTAAAGAATAATCAACATATTTAGTGTTTCGTGCATGGTAAATTAATCAAAAAACAAATAATTAATTCTCTTAAAAATTAATACAAAAAATAAATAGCAAAACAATAATTTTTTTTTGTATTAATCTAGATGGAAGTTATTACACCATAAAATACTTTCATTTAACCAAAGAATTAATTCATAGTGAAATTATACTATTGAAGAATCATGAACTTTACAATTAAAAAATATCAAATTAAATATCATATAAAAATTTATTAAGAGATAAGAAAAAATTATGACTTCTCTTATATATATCATTCACCCATTGCAAGTTACCTAGTGGAGAAATAAAAAAAAAACTATCAATTACCAAAAGAAAAAAAACCTAAGATGAATTACATTTTTTATAATATAATAAATTACAGAAATTAAATTCAATAAATTGTTTTGTTTAATAAATTTTATATAATTATATTTTTAGTTTTTAAATCCTATTAAAACTCTTGCTAAATTAGAAAATTAATATTTAATATATAGAATTCTTCATCTTTAATTATTTTACATTTAGCATTTATTCTTTAAATGCTATTAAAACTCTTCCTAAATGAGAGTAGATATGATAATCAATAAATCATAAAAAGTTAAGTTTTTTAATTAATTTGATTTAGTGACAACAGGATTAAATTTTATGATAGAAAAAAAAATAGATTTTGAACTTCTAGAATAAATTTAGGAAAGTATTGATTGAAGTTTAAACATTTTTTGACAATATGGGTGAGCTATGTATTTCTCCTTCGTGACTTCTTTTCTTTCTCGTTTTTCTTTCCTTTTATAGAAGGTGCTAGTTAGGGTTTCATGAAGGCCCTTCAGCCCTACCGGCCAAACGGCCACCGCCACCGGACTTCTCCAAAAAGTGCTCAACCACGGTTGGACTTCCCTCTAACATTGCATAAGGGGGAGGTCGCTATCAAGATCTCTTCTTCGGCTATTGACAAACTGGCGGCCCCTTTCAAGCACGCACTGGTCGGTAAATTTTCTTATGGCCGACCGTCGTTGGAGGAAACAAGGAGAGCTTTCTCTAAACTGGATTTCAAGGGAGCTCTTGAAGTGGGTCTGATCGACTATAGACATGTGCTCCTGCGGTTTCATAATTAGGCAGCTTTCCATTGTGTCTGGACTAGGGGTATTTGGCAGATAGGAAAGTTCCCGATGCATGTCTTCAAGTGGTCTTCTTCGTTCCAAACATCCAAAGAAACATCAGTTGTACCGGTTTGGTTTGAATTGCCAGGATTACCATGCCATCTGTTTGACAAAAGTGTCCTCTTCTCAATAATGAAAGCGGTAGGTGTTCCAATCTCTGTGGATTCTGCGACCCTGAATTTGGCTAGACCTAGTGTTGCAAGAGTTAACGTGGAAATTGATCTTCTTCGTGACATACCCTCAAGAATTTAGATTGAACATGGCGATGAAAGAGACGGTTTCTGGCAGAGCATTGTTCCTGAGAATCTGCCTGCATATTGTTCCACATGTTTTTGGCAAGGCCATTCACAGGTAGGATGTAACATGAATGAGAATCATATGTAGAAACAATGGAAAACGAAAGCTACTGTTAAAGATAATACTACGGAGCTGCGTTTGGGATCGGAGAGGCCTATTACGCTGTTGAAGCGTGACCTTGCTGCTGCTGATACGAGGGTTAATGATCCCATTTTGGAACCTTATTGAATCCAATTGGCAAAGGGGTGGTTGAGGTAGATAAAGGGAAGTTTGTAGTTGATATTTCTTCGTCTTCAACTAGTCGAAAACAGGAGGATAAGGAGAAGTATGATGTGAATATTTTATCTTCAGAAACTTTGCTACCTGTGGGGGAGCCTAGGCTACAGGAGGTTAGTGATCAAACTTTTAATGATTGGGAAACTGTTTTTAATGTTGTGTCCGGAAATTCTTCATCTATTATTTTTGGTTATAATGGTCATCTGAATGTTACTAAACAAGTGCAAGCTCCCATAATACCTGCTATGTTACCTTTACGTGAGAATAGTCCTAACGTGGATGGGATTACTGAAGGGGTTTTGATTGCCTCTGAAACCGAAAAAGTGGACAACCATGGCGATGAATTGAAAGATGCTTCTGTAACTAAAGAAGCGGATGCCAACGGAGATGGGTTGATAGTTGTGACGGGAACTGATAGTGAGCGAATGAGCTCTGCTCTAAAAGATGCATAGCAGAATTTAGTAGGGTTGTCACGAATTGTGCCAGAAATTACAGCCACTGATAAGGTTTGTGGAGTGGAGGAGGATTTGGAGGATGAGCTGGCCGGGGAATCAACATCAGGGAGAGGTAAAATGGTTCTCCATCAGTCTTTCTAGATAGCTCCTTTGGAGGATAATAGGAAACCGAAATATGGTATGTCAGATCGGATTCTTCGATCTATGCTTCGTGCATCCAATAACGACCCCCTTTGTCCTGTCTCATTATGAAGTCCCTTTTTTGGAATGCTCAGGGAATAGGGAATATTGATACAATTAGAAGAATCCGTCGAATTAAAAAGGAATATCGCATCATGTTATTGTGTATACCGGAACCAAAACTGCTGGATTTCAAAGCTGAATCTATTCGCCGAAAACTGAAGTTCGATTGTGTTATGGTTAACGATGTAAACAGATTGTGGCTGTTCTATTCGGACTGATACAAGTTGACCTAGGAAGGACCTTGATCTCACGTATTTTTCCACAAACCTTTGGATCGTTGTACACCAAACTCAACACAATCACGAACAAGAAACACAAAAACAAAGCGGAAGGAACAAGATGAAACGCAAAGACAAAGATTGAAGCAATCTTGTAATACCCAGAGATTTTAGTAAAATTAAAATCTCTATGTATTATTTTTATATAGAAAACTATTTAATAGTTTATGCTTATAGTAATAAAGATACGTGAGAAATTAAATAATTTTAAGCTTAGGGAATTATTTAAAAGAAATAGAATAAGATACAAATTAATTGGAAATTTAATATCTAAAATAAAAGGAAATAAAATACTTTACGTACAAGGAAAGGAACAGAATACTTTACGTACAAGGAATCTAACACATGTAAACCCTAGAGAAACAAGGCTAAAAATTAGGAAACAGAATACTTGAGGGATAAGGAAACTATTACATGTAAACCCTAATTAAACACTATAAATAGGATCCCTTCAATACATCAGAAAATTCACGTAACGACTTTTGGAGCAAGAGAAAAGGCTGATAGGAACTACAATAATCAGTAAGTAGATTCTAGATCCCTTCTTTAGTTATTAAGTTTTAAACCTATTTTTCAAGAAAGTTACATTAATACGTTTTTTTTTTTAAAAAAAATATATGTGTATCGCTTGTCTTGAATTTACGGTGACCAGAATTATATATATATGCGTAACTGTGTTTGATTCCACCAGATTATTTATGTATATATATGCTTAATCATGTTTACCACTAGATTATATATATACATGATCATATTTGACTACAAATTATATATATTTATGCGTAACTGTGTTTGATTCCACCAGATTATTTATGTATATATATGCTTGATCATGTTTACCACTAGATTATATATATACATGATCATATTTGACTACGGATTATATATATGCATAACCATGTTTGATTTTAGATTTTATATATATGCCTGATTATGTTTAAATTCCCGATTAGATATGTATATATGCTTGTCCATGTTGATTCCAGATTGTGTATAGGAATATATGTATAATTACATTTGATTCAGAATCTATATATATATGTATATATGCATGATGAGGTTTGATTCCAGATTAATATATACATATATGAATATATAATGACTCTTAATGTTTTAAGAATCAAATTGTGTGTTTATAAAAATATAACAGTTATAAGTGTTAAAAGGAAAACCAAGGTACTGTGTATGACTAAATCTATATATTCTTAATGTTTAAACATCTCACAATCATGCCACTGTATGTTATCTTATATATACTATTTAAAGGGCTTAAAATCTCAAAGGTTAAATTGTTATGTCAGTGACTTGTATATATATATACAATTATGCATATGTGTGAGTAAACTGTATATGTATATATAATGATTAGTAATTATTAAGTAATTATGATATGATTTGTTTTTAATATTTATATATATAAGGAATTGAATTATATATACATAATTATGCATATGTGTACGTGATGGTGTGATCATGAAGGATTTTAGTATGATGCATATGTATATGTTTGATGATTTTATTAATTTGGGCTTACGTGATCGTTTCGTGTCCATCAAATTAAGTTAGTTATACTGATTGTAATCAAGTGTGATAATTCTGTGATTGTAAATCAATTTGGAATAATTAGAGATAATGAAAGTTATGTACATGGCCCAAGAGATAACGAAAGTCATGTACATGACCCAAGAGATAATGAAAGTTATATACTTGACCCAAGAGATAATGAAAGTCAAGTATATGGTCCAAGAGATAATGAAAGTCATGTATATGACCCAAGAGATAATGAAAGTCATGTACTTGACCCAAGAGATAATGAAAGTCAAGTACTTGACCCAAGAGATAATGAAAGTCATATACATGACCCAAGAGATAATGAAAGGCATGTACTTGACCCAAGAGATAATGAAAGTCATGTATATGACCCCAAGAGATAATTTATGTATGTATATGTATATTTATATATATGTTTATGGATGTTTAAAATATGTGAAAGTACAAGTGATGTTAAGTTAATGTTATTGTATGTTGATTATTGAAATTGGTTATTTGAATGTTTATCTGGAAAATATAATATTTTCAAAGTATGATTAGTTTAAATGATCTAGGGTTTACTTGCAGGGCAACTCGCTCATTTTTCTATATATATAATACTTTACAGATGAAGTTAATGAAGTAAACAAGGACGAGACCGGGATATGGGAATGGTGAAGGATGAAAGGAGCTTATAATTAGTATAGGAACTTTTAAATAAAGTTATGGGTTGTAGACCCATGACTACGTTCTTTAGGATGGATAATTATTAACTTTGATCTTGTAAGCCTGATTTATAACTTATTAGTTTTATTATTTATAAAGTATTAAATTATGGAGAAATGACAATAAGATGTGCCTTGTAATCTCAAGAGTAGGGAAACTAAATCCTGAGATTACGGCGTGTTTCGGTCCTCGAAAATCGGGGCGTTACAAATCTACACCCCAACGTTATAACAAAAAGAATTAACTTAACTAATGTAAATCAAAAGTTAAATCTCTTCAGTTTGATGAGTTCTTTAAATCAAGAACGGGTAAGCTAACCTATAGCTCCTCACTAAGGCTTCGCGGGTCTTATGAAAACACAATTGAAATCAATTGAATCCTCACGTTTTTCTTTCAACTTTTCACGGCTGGAAGAAGGCTTAAGCAATGCTTAATTTTTTATAAAAATTCATCTTATTATTTCATGTGAAAAACTCACCTATAAATAGGCTACAAAAACATGAAACCCTAGCTTAATCCTATTACAACTTAGTTTCCAAATTGGAAAAGGAAACCAATAACTAAAAGACAAACTTTAAGTTTCCTAATCATAGCAAATCGGTTATGAAGAAGTAAAAACCGATTTGTACTCTTACTTTCCTAAATCCTCCTAAAAAGTAGGAGATTACTTTCCTAATTACCATGCAAGGTAATTGGGCCAAGTAATGACTTATTAATTAACGAAAATAAAGCCCAATTAATTAATGTTAATGGACTTATTATTACAACTTAAATAAATCCTAAAGATTAACAATGGCGTGATCCAATAATGACAAAGCCCAAGCACGCCATCTTGGTCTTCAATGTAGTCCATGAAATTCGAGATGAAAATTCGGCCAAAATCCCATAATCAACTTTGGAAGGCATTTTCAACGGTAATAATGTCAGAATCTCGAATAACTTAAAACATGAAAATTGTAGCTCTATCTCTTATCGTTCTAGGGCTTCTTGAATCATGCAATTCCGAGTTATATCGAAAGAGTTATAGAAAGAATACCAAAATGTGACAGAAACTTTCAGGATGACAATTTGACTTTAACACCACGGACATGGACACGGGCTCATTCTCATCATTCCCTCCCTCCTCGAAAGGATTCGTCCTCGAATCTTGAAAGTGAGTTCCTGGATCAAACACCAATATGATGAACCTAATGCAAACTCGAGCCAAATAAAATTGGGAAGATGCACATCTCGAGCAACAAGAAGTTATATCCTGCCAAAACAAGACAAATGTATAAGGTAAAAGAAAGCATAATAATCTAAAACAATACATAGAATAATTTCCTTTCACCAAAAGAATAGAACGGGCAGAATATGTATGCAAAATCGAAATACATATAACATGATTAGTCGTAACAAATTTTGCATGAGTTATAATGTTGAAGTCAATGAATTCAAAACAATTATGCAAATAACTATCATATAGTTTATGCAAATCAGAAAATCGAATGTTCTTAATTAAAGAACTAATCAATATGAATTCACTAACAACATTCATGAACACATTATTTACGTTATTAACATGTAATTTAAGCAAAGGATGTAAACATATATGAATAGAATCATAAAGACACGAAAATTCATAACAAGAAAACATATATGCATCCTTGAGAAAGTGCAAATCACATGAACGTATTAAGACCTCTAAAAACATGCAAAAGTTATCAAATATGAGAGTGTAATTCCAAAAACTAGAATGTAAACAATCTATTGAATAGTTGTAAACAGAAAATTTTACCTCTTGGAATTCAAAAGAAATTTGGAACGGAGATAACTTACCATACAAGTGTTGAATTACTCATGGACCTCTTTGAACTTGATGAATGTGAGCAAAAAAATCATTAATCCAGCAAGTAGAGTCAATATAATTAACACTTGAATGAGTGCATACAAAGGTTGGATGTAGTTCGAAATATCCAATATTAAGCTCAAAATATAATTCATGTATTAGATAAGCAACATAGCATGTGAAGAAACTATACATAAACTCATTCAAAATGAAATAATTGGATTTCATAATTGAAGAATTATGTGAAATAATTTGATTACCAAAACACAAATCATTGGATTTTAATGCACAAGTTAAAGAATTTCGAACTAATGTTTCAAAGGTGTGTGAAAGACATTGAAATTGATTCAAAACAGAAATCAAACTTTGAAAATCAATAGCATTGACGTTAACAAAGTTCTTTACTTTAAAACCATTGAAATCAACCAATAAGCTTTCATACTTACCTAACTTACCTTGCTTACCTTGTGGAAAACAAGCTAAGGCGGATTGGATTCCTTGCAATTGATAATGAGTTATTTCGAACTCCATTAAGCACTTAGGAACTCCAAAAACCTGCAAGACAAAGGAACTAGGCAGCAAACAATTCAAATGGTGATCACTATCATCAAGTAAGTACAATGATTGCCTATCTAGTATTCCTCTCTTAAACTCGCTAGAAGAAGCAAAATGACAAGATTTTGAAACAACTATATCATGAATATTACAAGATTTCGATCCATTATTACATTGTTTCTCTTGCAATTTCTTCTCCTTTGCGGCGTTTGCATCTCTGGTAGCTTGAATGATTCTTGTTTGATCTTCAAAGACTTGTGCAAGAGTCAAAGCGTGAAGATTAAACCTCTTTCCTTCGTATACAAAGCTATAGAAATTTTTCTTGCCATGATAAATCACATCACAATCAAATTGCCAAGGACGCCCAAGTAAAATATGACTTGCTTCCATGGGAACAACATCACATAAAATAGTATCAACATACTTCCCAATGGTAAAAGAAAACTTAACTTGTTTGGTAACTCGTGTATCAACCGAATTATTTAACCATTGAAGACGATAAGGCTTAGGATGTTTCATGCAAGTCAAATTCAATTTATTCACAAACAAAGTGCTCGCCACATTGGTGCAACTACCACTATCAATAATCACACTACAAATCTTTCCTTGAACCATGCATCGTGTGTGAAATATGATATCTCGTTGCATCAAATCATCATTATTAACTAAAGGTTGAACATTAAGAACACGGCGAGAAACTAAAGAGTAATTACCAACATCATAAGTATATGATTCAAGAGCTTCATTTTCACTTGACTCACTTTGGTGCTTCTCTTCAAGAGGTGGCATGTCGGCACAATCATAATCACTTACCACTTCTCCACTATCAAGAGTTATCATCAATTTTCGAGTTGGACACTCAACTTGCACATGTCCATAACCTTGACATTTATAACAACGAACATCCCTCAATATTGGACTAGGAGTTGACGCTGTTTTTGGGGTGTTCTCCACAGGTTTAGGGACTGATTTTGGGACTTGGGATGAGGCAATTGATGTTGGATTGGAGGTGAATTGATGCGGCTTTGACGGTGGTGTAAAAGGGGTAACATTCGGCTTTTGTTCCCTTCGCCAAGGTGGTGGCGGTTGTGAGAACTTACTCTTCCCTTTCATGTGCCTTTCAATCTTGATTGCTTTGTGGACAAGTTCATTAATATCAACATAACTTTGAAAATCCACATGATAAGCCAAATCAGAATGCATACCTCTCAAAAATCTTTCAATTGTAGAGTCGGGATCCTCTTGAACATTAGCTTTAATCATCAAAGCTTCCATTTCATGGTAATACTTCTCAACCGATTTACTACCTTGCACAAGAGAGTGCAATTTTCTGTTCAATTTACGGTTGTAATGAGAAGGGACATACTTCTTCCTCATAAGCATCTTCATTTGGCTCCAAGTCTTGACTGGCCTTTCTCCATCTTGACGTCTAAACCTTATAACCTCATCCCACCATAAACTAGCATAATCCTTAAGGTGCATAAAAGCAAGTCGGTACTTTTCCTTTTCGGGGTAATCATGGCCTTCAAAGAAGTGCTCAAGCTCACGAACCCAATCAAAATAAGCCTCGGAATCTGCTTTACCATGGAAAGTTGGGATAGTTAGTTTAACAGAAGCAATGGAAATCTTAGACTTGTCACCTTTCTTAGAAGAGCTCGTGTCCTCCTCTTCCTCCTCCTCATCATGACTAGAATCATTGTCGGACTCAAACTCAACTCTTCGGGATCTAGGACCCTTAGGTGGTGGTGAAGACAAACTATCAACTTTGAGTGTGAGTTTTCGGATCATGTCAAAGAGGACATCGTTAGTGAACTTTTGGTCCACTACCTTTGGTGATTTAGATTCATCACCCTCCATTTGTACCTGCAAGTTAGTAAAAACACAAGAAATATATAGAAATATACCTCATGGGTTCTCACAATATGGGTAGTATATGCTCTCCTCTCTCTAGTGTAGAGGTTTTTCTCGTGTATACCCTATCTAATCTCTCAACAATGAATCTCTCAAACTAATTTAGCTTACTGTTCATTGATTATAATAACAAGTCTCAACCGAATAATCCAACAAATCAATTCACACAAGTAAAGCCAATGAAGTTTGAAGGAAAATCACGTCACTAGAACAATTTATAGAACACGTATGGGGTATAAACAGATTAACTCCAAAATACTATGAAAAACAGAAAGTAGACAGAAAAAGAAGAAAAATGGTTTTTGAATCACTCAATTCCGAGCTGCAAGATATGGCACTTTCAATATTGGTGATTTTCAAAGAACAAACAAGAACTTTAGTTCTTTTCTTGGGCTGTCTTTATTTAGTTATTTATTTTTATATAAATATGGTCCGACTTTTTCTTTCTTTTCTCTCTTTTTTTTTTTGAATTGGGCCTTTTTTTTTCAATTCGGCCTCTTTTTTTTTTTTTTTTTAATTCGGACAACCTTAAACAAATCAAACTTTAAGGTTTTTAAGACAAGAACCTAGTGTACAAGTACTTAGGTTTAAGGATGTAGTCTTGTCTTATGTTGTTCAAACCTTAATTTCTTCAAAATTTTCAGCCAACAAGAATTTCAAATAACTCACCAAATATAAGGAATTTCAATATGCTTCTTTAACAAGATAATCAAGATTTGCAACAAGAAGCAAGAATCAAGCTCAAGATTCAAATTTTGACACTTTCGGATTTTCAAGAAAATCAAGATTTTCAAGAAAGTGGTCAAGAACTCGTCTTTTTGAGATGGTGAAAAAGTTTGATCAAAACACACTTTGATGACAATGGAATGACGAAACCAACACAAAAAAAGATCAATAAACGGATGAGAAACAAGGAAGTTATGAAATTTCTACCAAGAAACCCTAATTTCACAAACCCTAGTTTGACAAACCCTAATAGTTTGGACGTGAAAAACAGCAATAATGACTCAAGAATTCCACACTATGATGATAAACACAACAATGCAGAATTTATGAAAAGAAAACAGCAGCAAGACGCAACAAATTTCAACAAGAAAGCAGCACAAATCCGAGAAGCAAGATGAAGATAATTTCGGGCAGATTTGAGCAAGTATTGTGCATGCGATTTTTACGAAATTAATGACTGAACCTATCACGACCTAGGACAGCAAGAAGGACTCACAAACAGTAGCAAAAACGAAGAAAAATCTGCAGCAAAAAGAACGACACAAAACAGCAAGAAAACAGCAAGAAAACGAGACACGCAAAAACCGAAATAAAGATCAATAGCGATTTTGGGCAGATTTCAACAACCTTTTGCATGCGATTTTTGGACAGAATTATGACGACTTTAGGATTGAATTTAGAGCAGATTTAAGACACAATTTACTGCAGAAAATTGACTCAATAAACAGCAGCAAAAAGACGCCAAAAACAGCAACACGAAACGATGCAAAACAGCAAGACAAAACCGAGAAACAATGAAGACTCAAAACTGAGATTTAAACCTGAATTTGGAAGAAAAGATTGAATTGATCATTCATATCAATTCGAGTGGTCTAAGGTGCTGCAAGGTTTCTTTCCTCCATTGTGCCTGCACGTTATTAAAGAAACACAAGAAAATAGATGTATAATCTCACGGGTTCCTCACTATTTGGGTGAGTAGGTACACTCCTCTCTATTATGAAAGCTTTTCTCGTGTATACCCTATACTAATTGCTCTCAAACTATGGAACTTACTCGTTCAATGATTGTAATAACAAGACTCAACCAATTAATTCCACCAACAAATTTTCACAAGTAAAACCAAAGAAGTTTCAACAAATCACGTCAAGAGTATTTAAGATCACGTATGGGTATAACTTTCTTCATAAACTAAGAGAAATAGAAAGTAGACTTCAAGACGAAGAAAACGCAATTTGAATCACTTAATTCCGAGTTGTATTGAGAAAGTTATGGCACTTTTAATCCAAGGTGGTTTTCAAGAATCAACTTAAGAACAATGTGTTCTTTGAATAAAAAAAATTAAATTAAATTAAATAAAACAGAAAATAATAAATAACAGAAATAAAAAGTCCGAAATTATAATTTTTTTTTTGTATTGGGCCTTTTTTTTTATAGTTCGGCCTCTTTTTTTTTTTGAGTTAGGCCTTTTTTTTTTAAAATTCGGCCTCTTTTTTTTTTTTTTTGTTCGGACAACAACCTAGGACAAAACAAACTTTTTAAGGTTTGGACAAAAACCTTGGACAAACAAAAACAATCAAGGTTCGGACAAGAACCTAGTACAAAACAAACTTTTAAGGTTTGAAGACAACAACCTAGGATTAGGGTTTAAGGATGTTGTGTCTTTTGTCTTAACCTTAAAAACCTTAAAATTTTCAAACTTTAATATCTCACCAAGAATTATGAATTTGCATGTGCCACTTTCACAAAATATTCAAGATTTATCAAGAAGATCAAGAATATGGCTTAAGATTCAAATTTTGACACTTTTGGATTTTCAAGAAAATCAAGAAGTTCAAGAAAGTGTTCAAGAACTTATCTTTTTCAAGTGTGACAAAAGTTTGATCAAAACACACTATGACAAGAATGAAACAAAGAAACTAACACAAAAGAAAGATCAAGAATTGGATAAGAAACAAGAAAGTCATGCAAACTTGACCAAAACTAAGGTTTGAAAGAAACCCTAATTCTTGACTTCAAAAACCCTAACAAGTTGACGTGTGGACAGCCAATGAAAACACAAGAATTCAACACTACGAAGACAAGAAAAGTGCAGAATATAGACACCAAGAACAGCAACAAAAACGCAACACAAAACAGCAAGAAAAAACACACAAATCGCAAAGACACTAAACAAGGAATTGGGCAGATTTCGGGCAGAATTTCAAGTCAATGTTGCATGCGATTTTTGACAGATTTATGACGACTTTAGGACTGAATTAAGAACAGATCTAAGACACAATTTACTGCAGAAAATTGACTCAATAAACAGCAGCAAAAAGACGCCAAAAACAGCAACACGAAACGATGCAAAACAGCAAGACAAAACCGAGAAACAATGAAGACTCAAAACCGAGATTTAAACCTGAATTTGGAAGACAACCTGGCTCTGATACCAATTGATGCGAATGGTTGATCGAGGCTCTTGCTCCTGGACCAAATTCGATCTTCAAGATATAGCAATTCTTGCTTGATCTTCAGAAATTTCACAAGGCTTTAAAGAACATAGATTAAACTTTTTACCATTATGCCTAAATGAATAGCAATTCTTGAGATCATTATAAATGCCATTGCAAGCAAGTTTCCACGGTTTTCCCAATAAAAGATGGGCTGTTTGCATAGGGAATATGTCACATAGTACCTCATCTTTGTAATTCCCCATGAAGAATGCTACCTTGACTTGCTTGGACACCCATACTTCACCACAATTATTATTCCATTGTAGCAAGTAAGGATTTGGATGTGAAGTGGTTTGCATATTCAACCTTTCAACCATTAGCTCACTAGCAAAGTTAGAGCTTCTTTCACAATCAATCTCCACAGCACACACTTTATCTTGGATTTTGCATCTTGTTTGAAACACCTTTTCACAAGACGTAGAAGTGGTTTTAGCTTGTGATACTTATTTATCACTTTCCTCCATTGTACCTGCACGTTATTAAAGAAACACAAGAAAATAGATGTATAATCTCACGGGTTCCTCACTATTTGGGTGAGTAGGTACACTCCTCTCTATTTTCCTCTCTATTAAGATTTCTGTTGTTGCACTAGGTTTCCAACACCTTTCGGTCTTAATCTCTTGCCCGGGTCTACTTGATAACATTGTCATCTCGTGTGTGCATGGTCTTTCATCTATGTCGGGGAGATGTGATCTTTGGAGGGAGTTGTCCGATTTGCATATAGGGTCAAGAGGTTGGCTTGTATGGGGCGATTTTAATTCAGTCATATCCTCGGAGGAGAAGAAGGGGGGTACAAGGTTTCATCCTAGGGAGGCATAGGATTTTATACAATTTATAGAGGGTAACGAACTATTGGACGCTGGTTTTTGGGGTCTCGTTACTCTTGGTGTAATAACTAGAGCAGGCCTCCTCATATTTGGAAACGTTTGGATCGTGCTTTATTGAATGAAATATGGTCGGATCTTTTTATTTCATCGGTCCAACATCTCAGTAGAACGGGGTCCGATCATGCCTCTTTACTTTTATCCCTGAGATCTAAGGAATTGGACTTCCATAAGTCTTTTCGATTTTAGAATTTTTGGGTTCTACGGAATGATTTTTTACAGGTGGTGTGTGATATGTGGTGTGTCCCAATTGAAGTTCGCCCATTGGTTCGGTTTTGTAAGAAATTGCAAATTCTTAAAAAGTCCTTGATTGAATGGAACCGAAATAAGGTTGGAAATGTTTTTGATCGGGTAAGAATTGCTGAGGAGGATGTGCAACAAGCAGAGATGGAGATGGATATGGAAGTATAAGATAGTGTTGAGGCAAGATATGGCCTTAGTAGAGCTTGGTCGACGCTCCAGCTAGCCTTGAGGGATGAGGAATATTTCTGGAGACATAAGTCTCATGTGAAGTGGCTTGATTGCGGTGATAAGAACACGGAATTTTTCCATAAATCTGTCAAAGCTCGTAAGGCGAGAATGGGGATTCAGATGATTCGAGGAGGGGATGGGAAATGGATTCATGACGAAATGGGTATTCGGACGGCTGCGGAGGTTTTCTTTAGGAATTTATTGACTGGCGACTCTCCTGGGTGGACTATGCAAAGTTGGGAGTGATTCCCCATTTGCTGAATGATCATGATAATCATGTATTGGAAGCGGATCCAACTATGGAGGAAATCCGGGAATCTTTGGATGTTATTGATGAGTCGAGTACTCCTGGTGCTGATGGTTTTTCTAGTTGCTTTTTTAAAGTGGCGTGGGAGATTATTAAGGAGGATTTGTTTGAGGCCGTACTTGAGTTCTTTTGTGGTGGTGAGCTTCCGCGTGGTGTTACGGTAACGACATTTGTGCTAATTCCTAAATGTGAGAACCCCCAGAGTTTTACGGAATTCCGCCCGATTAGCTTGTGCAATGTCATTAATAAGATTATCACTAAGATTCTTGCGAATCGGCTTCGGGGCTTTCTTCCACGGTTAATTGCTCCGCAACAGAGTGCTTTTGTCAAAGACCGGGCTCTTTCGGATAATGTATTGCTGGCCCAAGAGTTGGCGTATTCGATGGTGTCTAAATCGCGACATGGTAAGGTGATTCTTAAGCTTGACATGATGAAAGCTTATGATAGGATTTCGTGGGTTTTTCTCTGTGGTATCTTGCGTCAGTTTGGGTTTGGAGAAAGGTGGATCGATATGGTGTGGAGATGTGTATCTAACTGTTGGTTTTCAGTTATGATTAATGGATGCCCTTTGGGTTTCTTTCGGTCTTCCAGGGGATTGCAACAAGGTGACCTATTGTCACTTTCTTTATTTATTTTGGTGGCTGGATTTCTATCTCGGCGGCACAATGGTCTACTGGAGATGGGGGATTTCTCTCCTTTTCGGGGTCCAAGAAATGCTATTCCAGTTACTCACCTTGCCTATGCAGACGATGTCTTGATCTTCTCATCTAGTGATCGGGCTTCTCTTGTGGTTATTTGTAAGGTTATTGCGGAATATAAGGATCTTTCTGGGCAAAAAGTCAATGCCTCAAAGAGCAATTTTTTTATTGATCCTAAATCGACCCTTGTGGTTCGTCGAAGGGTTGCTCGAATCAAAGGCTTTGTTCAAGCTGATTTTCCATTCAAGTACTTGGGATGTCCGATATATATTGGGAGAAAGAGATATACCTTTTTCCAAGATATGGTGTCCTCGATCCAGCGGCGATTACTCGGATGGCAACACAAGTTTTTATCCTTTGGAGGACGTATCGTATTAGTTAAGCATGTGCTCACGTCTCTTCACTTGCATATATTGGCGGTCTCATTGCCCCCGCAGAGTGTACTTCATCAAGTCAATCAAATGTGTGCTAGATTTTTTTGGGACGGTCCATTCTTAGATCGGAAGCAACATTGGATTGCATGGGATACTCTATGTCGTCCTCACAATGAAGGTGGTATTGGTTTTCGTAAGTTTGAGGATATTGCGGATGCTTTTGCTGCGAAACTATGGTGGTGTTTTCGTTCTCAACATTCTTTCTGGGCTCAATATATGGTTTCTAGATATTGTCACTCAGAGCACCCGGCAGTTGTTCGGCCCAGGTGGAATGACTCATATGTATGGAGGCGTATGCTTGGTATTCGATCGGCTTGTGAGGAATTTGTTGGTTAGTTTGTGGGTGATGGTGCACTTGACGTATTTCATGATAATTGGCGGAAATTAGGTGCGTTGACCTACCTTGCACATGGGAACGGATATACATGCCTTAAGGATTTCTACATAAATGGTGTGTGGCAGCTAGATGACCTTTCTCTCCCTGTTGATATTCTCAATATGGTATCTGAATTATCTTTATCAACTAGGAAGGCTCATCCGGTGTGGATGTGTGATGCAAATGGTTTCTTTTCGGTTGCATCAGCATATAATCTTATTCGGTCTAAAAGGCCTCAGTCTGCTTTATTCAATTGTATTTGGCTGCCGGGAATATCGCCTAAGGTTTCCTTTCTTCTTCTCCGATTGTGTTATGGACGGGTACCTCTGGCTCATTGGTTAGTGAAGATGGGCGTGCACGGCCCTTTCCCATGTTTATGCTGCGGTTTACCAATGGAAGAAACTTTGGAGCATGTGTTTGGATGGGGTAATTTTGCTACTAAGGTTTGGGGATATTTTGGTAGGGCGGTAGGAGTTCGACATATGCCTCGAGCTTGGAGGGACCACTGTATGTTGTGGTGGAATTTAAGAGGGAATGAATACTATAGAGTGTTGTTCCGTTGGCTTCCAGCCGTTATATCTTGGCATTTATGGAAAAGACGGAATTCGGAGTTCTTTGAGGGCCAAGGGGTGTCATGGGATCGTTTATGTGGGCTTGTTTTGAAAGACTTAACCATGATGTGGAATTTGAGGTTTCCTGAGAACGTCCTATTGGGAGATTGGCATAACATGGTTGATGGAGTGTTGGGGATGTCAATTCCGGTTTCGTTTAGTCGGGTCTGCTGGTTATGGCCCCCTCAAGGTTTTGTGAAGCTGAATGTGGATGGTTGCTCCCTGGGAAATCCTGGACCGGGGGCGGGGGGTGGGGATTTGATTAGAGATTGTTTTGGAAGGTTGGTTGCCGCTAGAGCTATGGGTTTTGAATTTGTTACGAGTCTGAAGGCTGAGGCACTGGCATTATTAGTCGGGTTGGAGCTTTGTGACCGATTGAAATGTGCTAATGTTTTGGTAGAATCATATTCAAAGGTGTTGGTGTCGCTTATGTCTGGGGAGGGACATGTTCCGTGGAATCTTCGGGACATTGTGGACAAAATGAAACAATTCTCGTGTGTATTGTCGCTGCATCATAATTATAGAGAGGCTAATCAGCCAGCAGATGGGCTTGCTAAGGAGGGCTGTCGTCAGCAGCTGGATTTGGAGTTTACTAAATTTGGTGATCTACCTTGGCAAGTTAGGGGATGCATTAATATGGATAGATTAATGGTCCCGAATTTTCGGGTGTGTAAAAAGGCTGTGTAATTGTAATCTGTTTTTCTATGACTTCTGTAACTTTGGTTTCTATTAATAATATCTGGGAGTGGCGCCCCTAATTAATTAGCCAAAAAAAAAAAGTTAAGTATTGATTGAATTTTTTGATTGATTTCATTTAGGAAAGTATTGGTTGAATTTTTTTGATTGATTTCATTTAGGAAAAAAGTGAATTAGATTTTATGAAAGACAAAAACCAAATTAGATTTTGAAATTCTTGATGGAATTGATTTAGCAAAGTGGGATGTTATGATTTAATGAATTCCTTATTATATTTTATTTGAAATTAAGTTAATTAATTTCCTCAATTTTCTTTAGTTTACTAATTACAACCTGTTTAGGAAATTTTTGTTTTTTCCCAATCACTACTTTTGGGATTTTTATCTTATATCATAAAACAAAAATGTCAAAATATAGTTAACCATTATCTTTAAAAATTCTTGATATGATTCTATTCTAGATAATTGTATTTTATTTTTCACCATAATTTCCGTTTTGCTATTTTAATTTAATGAGGTACTCATCATCTTTCAAAATTTCTTGTATGGTTCTCTTTTAGATATATAATTGTCTTTTTTCTCAGGCATCTAAGAATCTATTTTTTAAAATTTTAAATGCAATGTTAGTAGTATTTTGTCCAATTTTGAATGCTAAAAAACGTTACTTTAAACAAATCAACCAAAACTTTCCTAAGAATGCGTTAAAAGATTATTCCTAAATTAATATAGAAAATGAATAAAGTAACAAAATAGATTTTTAAATTCTTAATTGAATTGATTTAGAAAAGTTATATTGTTATTTTTTTTTGTTTTATTTGGTTTTGGAAAGTTACTTAAGTGAAAGATAAAAATGAATTATATTGGGTTTCATATTTTGAATTGGTTTATTTATTTATTTATTTATTTGGCTAACCTCATATTGAGGGTGGTCGCCACTCCGCATTTTATTAGATTAATTGGTGAACGATGGATATACCCTAAAATCGTTCTTACATTTAAGGTACCTCTTATAGTTGGATCCATGTACAACTAATGGATCCAGCAAACAAGAAGCTATTAAAATGTAAAATTGGAGTACTTCCTCCATTTACAAGAGTCCTACTATATATGAACAAAAGACTCCTATCACAAGGAGTGACAAAAGGTCCTATGTTATTAGGACGGATTACAAAATAATGAATTACATTTGAGTTTCGGCAGTTCCTTTTAGCTTGTTTCACAGCTGTTCCTTCCCACATGCTGTTACTTGGCAAACTACCAAACAGCACAGACGAAGTTACTGTAGCAAATCTTCCAATTCGATCAGAGGGACCTGGAGACATTGGCTTGCTTTCCAGATTTTTAGCATTCCAGAAAGGAAAGGAGAGAAAGGAGAGAAAGGAGAGATGGAGAATTGGTTTAGTTAACTTAAGTTCTTATATCCAATTGTGTGTTTAATAATTATTATTGGTTTAGAATGGTTAAGTTATTATTGATTTAGAAAAGTTACTAATTGAATTAGTTTTGAAAAGTTCTAAGTAAGGGAAAAGGATTCATGTAATTACATTAACATAAAGATATACAATATTAAAATAGTATAAACTATTTTTTTTGCGTCTACATGAAAGTGAAAAACGTATTATGTTGGGTTTCAAATTTTTCATTATGTTTTCTTTATTGAATTTATTTAAGAAAGTTCTTTTAATTGAATTGATTTCGGAAAGTTCAATTGAATTGGTTTAGGAAAGTCACAAATTATTATTAAAATAACATTAACATAAAGTTCAAATATAAGATTTTGATCCTTAAAATATAAGATTTCTTCATAGTAACATTTAACTTAAAATTAATTGTGAAATAGCATAAATTTGTGCTGCTTTTCGTGCTTATATCAAAGAGAAAAAATGAATATATTTGGGTTTGATATTTTTCATTGTATTTTCTTAATTTAATTGATTTAGGGTTTCTTGAAATCAAGATTAACATAATATAGTGATTTTACATTTTAATTTAGGAAAGTTATTTTTTAAGGAAATTTTTGTTATAGAAGATTTTTCATTAATAAAATATTCCAGTTTTCAATGAGGAAAGAGCTCATTGACACACATGAATATTAACAACTAAAACACACATCTAAATAACAATGCTATAAGAAATCAAAAATCAAATTCTTCACAAATTTCAGAACAAGTAATAAAACTACTTAAGTTCACTCATTAAATCTTATAATGGAAGTTGTATTTTTATCACAAAAAACATATAATTTTACACTATTTTTCCAAGTATAAATTACACATTCTATAAACATATAAAACTAAATTAAACAATAGGGCTTGTAAAATCACTTATGAAAAAAGATCCGGAGGATGTGCAAAAAATTGTTTACTTTCAACTCCAAGAGACATGAAAGCTTACAATCCAGTATGTTCTATGACAAGAAGCACTGCAGCTCACGGAGAGCACTGGATGAACCCATCGATCTTCTTCTTCACTTCTTCCCTTGATAGAATTGGATGACAAAAACTCCAAAACATCAATTTGTTTTTCCAATTTAATAATTAACATTTAAAGTGACACCTACCCAGAAATTTAAATCGAACAAAGAAACACAAGCATAGTTTCCATTAAAAAAAGTCACAAAAATACCAAAATTTTAATTTATCATCCAAAAAGCTTTAATAAGCTAACCTTTTCTTCTTCAACAACCTGCAACAAAGAATTGACAGAAGTTATTCAAAAATTCAAACCAGATATAATTAAAAAGAAAACCAATCAAAAACGTAAAATTTCAAAAGAAAAATAAATTCAAAAATTGTAGATGTAGGATCGAATAGCCAAATAAAAATTCAAGCTACAATTTTAAGAAGCAAGTCCGTAAGATTTTTTAACGTAAAACTTGAAAAAAAAATGTCCGTATGCAAAATCTTGTTATAGCCTGCAACAATATAGCTTTTTCATTGAATATATGGAACAATAACAATTAACCTACCCCTCTATTTATAATGTTAGGAGTTTCCCAATCCTTGTCAATAGATAAGTTGTGTTTTCTCTTTTGTTACTCAAACACCCAATTAACATATACCCCTTTTTAAATTATAATTATAATATAATATATAAAATGTTTTAAAATCCTTGTCAGTAACTAATTTCAAAATAAATTCTACTAGGGGATTTTAAAAGAAAATATTTCAATTTTTAATTATATTTAACTTATCCAATTATTTATTTATTTATTTAAATTTATAATATATAAAAAATTTTAAAATCCTTTTCAGTAACTAATTTCAAAATAAATGCTATTAGGGGATTTTAAAAGAAAATATTTCAATTTTTAATTATATTTAACTTATCCAATTCTTTATTTATTTATTTAAATTTAGTATAATTGAAACTAAGTATTATGATTTTTTTATTTTCAACCATTAGTGCAAGAACAATCTTTTATAATAGAATGTAAAATTGTTACTCCAATAACAAATATATATATATATATATATATATATAGGTCTACCTTTTAATAACTCATTTAAAAGCCAAAAGCAAATAACTTTCTGAAAAAAATTAAAATATTACCTCGTTTAAAAGCATTGGCACCGAATTCACCACTGGATCCTAATTTATTGAATAAGTTAAGGGCTCTATTTAAAACAATTTCTTCTTCTTCTGTAGTCCCTAATTCATCCTCTCAATAAGAAACCAACCAAATATGCATTAAAAACCATGCCTTCAATCAAACAAACTCTAACAAACTCACTAAAAGATAAGTCAATGAGGCGTTTTCATTAGTTATTCCAAAAAAATAAGAAAACATCAATTATTTAACAATCTAAAAAGCCAAGAAACGTTCAGAAAAGCTAGATAAGGATTACCTTTTGTAATTTTATTCTTTTAATTGGAACTTCTTTTTCTAAGCTCTGTAATTCTTTTTTAGGTGAAGATGAAGAAAATCGGTCTACAAAAAGACAATTATGTAAAAACAACAAACACAATTATTATATCAAGATCAAGATCGTTAAAAAATTATGGAGTATAAAATTATAGACAAAAATTCATAAAATTATTTGATTTTAGTCTTTGAGTTCTACTATAACTATACAGTAAATAAAAGCTTTTATAAACTAATAAATAGTTAAACATAACTATTATTCAAAATTAATAATCACGCCCAATAATTACTTCTAAACTATTAAATTATGATTAAAAAATAAAAATAATTTATAAAACTATCTAACCTTAATTTATATAAAAAGATCAAGAATGTAAGATCAAGAAAGAACAATTATTAATATATAAAAAGATCAAGAACATTAAAGATTAAATAGAAAATTTGTATTAAGGGCGCGCTCCAAATACTTATTATTAAAGATGGCGTAACTTTAACTTATTTATTGTTAAGGGTATGAAAATAATTTAATTACTTTATATAATTTGTAAAAGACTTTATTATCCATGGATAAACTCAAACAACAAATAATAATTATCCAATTAATTCACTTCTAATAGTTTTCAATCACTCACATTCAATCAATTCAATTTTATTCGTCTTTTAAATTCATCAAATCTTCTCCTTCTCTAAAATTGTCTAGTTGTCATTGTCAATGATTGATTCAATTTTAATCTTAATTTTTTTCTTTAAATCTAAAATGCATTGGTCATTAGTTTAAACATAATATATATTAACGAATGATTTAATCATATCAGTCATAAAATTATAAAAGGAATTACGTTAGTATAAGAAAATAAAAAAGAATCTTGATATTTGAATATAATAGATAGAAATAATTAATTTTGTATTCACTTTGAAGGAAAAATAAATAAGAATATTATGCACTCACTTCTAATGCTTTTACCCTTTCCGAAAAAAAAAGTTAAGAAAAAATAAACCTCAAATTCTATTTATTTTTATTTATCTTTCTTAGTGTTTTTAGATTTGAGGTAGAGAATTAGAAAATGGCATCTCCTAAGAAAGATAAATAAAAATGAAGAGAATTAGAAAAAAATTAAAAAAACAAAGAAAGATAAATAAATTATTAATCACATTAATGCTAGAACTCTACCTCAAATCTAAAATAGTAAACGAACAAAATTGTAACAAAAAAAAAATTCAAACTGAAATTCAAGAAAATAAAATATAAATGAATTACATCTCAAATTGAAATACATTAGTGACATAATTATTCATTCAATCTAAAACAAAAAAAGTGAAATTTGGACAAGAAAAAAGGAAAATAATTATAAGTGAAATTCAAAAAAATAAATAAATGAAATGTAAATTTTGTCTCAAGCTGAAATCATATGATTATCAAAATTTTATATTCAATCTAAAACAAACAAAATAGCAGCAAGCAAAAAACTAAACTATAACTAATTTAGAAAAAAAATATGAATTATATCTCAAATTAAATCATATTATTGCCATTGATGGGCAACTCAAATCCTCTAGTTCAAGTATTTTTTATAACTTTTTTTATTTTTTTAATTTTTTTTTCACAAAGGGTAAAAGTATTAGAAGTGAGTGCATAATATTTTTATTTATTTTTCCTTCAAATTGAATACGGAATTAATTATTTCTATCTATTATATTCAAATATCAAAATTCTTTTTTTATTTTCTTATACTAACATAATTCATTTTATAATTTTATGACTGAGATGATTAAATCATTAGTTAATATATATTGTGTTTAAAATAATGAACAATGTATTTTAGATTTAAAGAAAAAAATTAAGATCAAAATTGAATCAATCATGTGCAAAGAAAACTAAACAGTTTTAGAGAGAAGAAGATTGGACGAGTTTAAAAGAAAAAGTGAAAAAGATTAAAATTGAATTGATTGAATGACGTGATTTGAATCAATGATTGAAAATTATTAGAAGTGAATTAATTTGATAATTGTTATTTCTTGTTTGAGTTTATCCATGGATAATAAAGTACTTTACTAATTATATAAACTAATTAAATTATTTTCATGCACTTAACAATAAATAGGTTAAAGTTACTCCCTCTTTAATAATAAGGCTTTAGAGCGCGCCCCAAATACAAATTTTCCCTAATATAATTTCCTAAAAGTAAAGGCGAAGAAAGATTTATATAGATGTAGAAAACCCTGATCTATATTTTAAAAAATACATTAAAAAATAAAATGTAATTACTAAATTGAGAAAATTACTAAAAAGGTAGTTGGTATGACATGAATATAATTTTTCTCGATTTTTTTATCTTTTTCTTTAATTTACTTTCTTCTACTTCATTTTTCTTTCTTGGCGGTTTTTATTTTCTCTTCAAATTTTGAAGTATTTCGTTATCATTATTTTTACCTATAATTTGAACTTCATTTTTTTTAGAAGTTACCTTCGTTGCTGCTCTTTTTCTACTTAGATTTATTGACATGTTTTATGCCTTCATTGATATCTTGAATTACATTTTGAACTTCACAATTATTGATTGAATTTTGTTCTTGAATTTTTTTTAATATCAGTCGCAACCTTCGTCACATTTTCGTTAAATTTGTTGATGTTTCACACTTTTATTGTGAATTCATAGTGCTTACCTATATAATTCATTATTTTCTAATAGTACTATGATCATTCTTCTTGCTCAATATAGTGATATTTTTTTTAATAATTGTACTTTAATATTTTAATTTTTGCTAGAAATTTATTTATCTTTTATACCCGATCGTTGATCGAATCTATATATTGTTGTGAAGACACTACTACAGAATATATAATTTAAAACGGCCTATTTAAAACGGTTATTAATAACCCGTTTTAGATAATTGGGGCGGTGGCATTTTTGTAATAAGAATTAGGAAAACGCAAACTTTCTAAAACGGTTACATTATAACCGTGTTAGAAAGTCTCTTGATGTCAGTTTCTAAAACGGTTCGGGAGACAACCATTTTAGAAACTGTTATCATCTCTGTTTTAAGAACGGTTTCTAACTAACCGTTTTAGAAAATGTACCGATAAAAATCTCCCCCAGCATTTTCTTCTCCTGTAGAACAAAAATATTTCAAACACCTATCTGTTTTCATTTCGCGCAAATAACTTCATCGCCATTCACTTCACCTCATCGCCGTTCGCCACCCGTCCCAACCTTTGCCGCCTCCGTCGCTGCGTGACAGTCCCGAGTTTGCCGCCGTTCGCGCCTTCGCCAATCCCCCGAAATCACCAAAGAGAGGTGAGTTCGGATTTTGAAAATACGGCGTTAATTAGTGTTTAAAAGCAGGGTTTCTTTTTCTAATTGTTTATGTGGGATACAAAATGTGTTTATGTCGAAACTTGTGTTATTTCTTCTCTGTTGTTGTTGTTGTTGTTGTTCAACTTCTCTCTGATTCTGGATCTAAAACTCCAAAACTCCAAACAATACAATGGCTAAATGAAGTGTCTATGTCCCTTTTGCTGTTTCTAGTGATTATTTGTTTCCTTTTATTCCCCTCTAAATTTGGCAAAACGTTGACAGTTCTAAGCTGACCCTTTATACAATTTTCCCTCTATATTTAGAAAGCTTGTGTCTTTATTAAACTTCACTGCATTGTATGCTGGTTTATTCCTTGATTTCTCAAAGGTGGGCTCTTTTGATTCTTGTAATACACTCATCGTATATAGCAAAATATGTCTCGAGAGAAGATTCAGATCAAGAAAATTGATAACGCCACAGCTAGGCAGGTTACTTTCTTTAAGAGAAGAAGAGGACTTTTCAAAAAAGCTGAAGAACTCTCAGTTCTTTGCGATGCTGATGTTGCTCTCATAATCTTCTCTACCACTGGCAAGCTTTTCGAGTTTTCCAGTTCCAGGTAATCTCTCTGTCTCTGTTAAAGAAATCCCATCTTTTTACTTCTTTTTTTTTCAGGAGCATAGTTCACTAGCTATTTAAGTTTGCTGTTTATTGCTGAGAAATGTTAATGATTCTGGTCATGAATGGTGTCGGCAGAAAGGGAGAAAAGTCGGCCCTTTTTGTTTTAGTTTATAGAACAAAGATGGATGATGGAAAGAAAATATTTGCAAATCTGTGTGGTTAGTGTCAGACAGTATGGGCTTGAACCGTGTTAAAAAATAGACTTTTAAGAACGGTTCATCAACCGTGTTAGAAAACAGACTTTTAAGAACGGTTATAAACCGTTGTAAAAAATAGTATTAAGAACGGTTTCTTAACCGTTTTAAAAAATGTAGGACTTTCTAGTCCGCCCATATCTAAAATGGTTTGGAAAATCTAAAACCCGTTTTAAATAACTAATTTTAACCGTTTTAGAAAGTGAATTCTGTAGTAGTGATAACATCTCATAAATGATCTTGCTTATTTCTCGAAAGGAATTATTGTTGCGTAGTGTCCTACTCGAATGATTTATAGTACTATGCTGAACCTATCACATTGAAGAAATATAAATATTTTTAAAAATAAGAATTTAAAAGACATGCAAGAAATTACAATAAAAAACACAAAAAGCAGCAGGCAAAATCACATTCCCAAAAATAGAAGAAGAAAAAATCAATCATGTCAAAAATCTTACAAAAAAAAGGATCAAGACTACAACTTTAACAAAAATAAATACAAAATAAAGACTGATAAAATATTATCTTACTATCAATATAGCTTGCAAGAGAAGTAGGCCGGGAGGTAAATATCTTTCTGACCTGCTCAAAACATTGATGCAGAGTTCAAAGTTCAAGTTTTTCAGTATCTCAAAAATCATCGAAAAATTTCTAGGATTCGAATCAAATTGCAAGTAGATTAAAATTCCAAATAAAATGGATTAAAATTTGCATTAAAAATTATAACTCAATCAAAGAAACTCACTAAATTTTGATGATGAAATTTAATTAGTTAGCCATTTATTTATAGATTGAATAAATTATCTGATTTATATTTGTATTTGAGGGTAAGAGATCATATTTCACGTTTTATTAAGTTTCCTAAATTTGTTTAAAGATTGAATATCTAATTTATTTGAAAATTTATTTCCTGATTGGATTTATAGATTTTGTGTAAAAAAAATTAATTAAGAAGAGTTTTAATCAAGGTAGGGAAATTTGCCAAAATAGTCACTGACATTGTACCAACAAAAGTTAGTTTGTCAGCCATTAAAAATGATGCATTGTAATCACTGATATTTAAAAAATTCACCAAATTAGTCACTAACCAAATTTTGTTAGCTTTTCATTACACAGAAAAACACACGTTCATATCACATGTCACTTATTAAAAGGATAAAACTGAAAACTCGATTTATTATTCAGATAAAATCTTTCGTGATTTATTCATATTCCGCAATTAATTGAGGAATAGTCCACTCATAGATTTTATATACCAAAAGTTAATTAAGAATACCAAAAATTAATTAGGTAGAGTTTTAGTAAGATTTAAAGACTAAAACACCAAAACATCAAAACATCAAAACATCAATTAATTAGGTAGAGTTTTTAGATATTAAGTACGTGTTTGATACGTGTTTCGTACGTGTGTTTGATTGAATTGATATTTAACATTGATTTTTAAAAAGTAATAATTTTTTTTAAAAAAAATCTCAATTTCAGTGAGCTCTTAGAGACTTAGGTTCCACTAAAAATGATCGTGATTTCCTAAAACAATTTATACCAATATATTTAATGGTTTATTTTTTACAATTTTATTGTTGGGCATATCAACAATGCAGATAAATAATCATATCATGTTTTTCATGCAACAAAAGTCTGGTATGTTGGTTGTTATTCAATGATTAGAGTTATCTATTTTATGTCAAAAAATGGACGAATTCTTAACCTTATTTATATGAGTATCACTAATATTATTAGAGTTTCAATATCGTTAAAAATGTTTTTAAAAACCAAATTAGAAAACCAACTAACACATTCTTTGATAAATTAAAAAACCAACAAAGTATAGGACTACTTGTTTTCAAGATTTGTTAATATCTTTTAAATTGAGACTAAACATTTATATGTTAATTACACATTACTAAATGAATATAATATTGACAAGGGGATCTTGTCTCTTAAAATTCCGGAAAGAGTTGCCATTGATAAGGGAATCTTGTCTCTTAAGATTCTGGGAAGAATCGCACAAGTCGAGGGGAGCTGGCACAATCATGTTCACGTGTGAAGTTAGATAGAGACGGCGACAAAGATAAGAGGGAGTCTTATTTTGTGTTAGACCGAGTGTCTTGTAAATTTGTAAACTTAGTGGATTGTTTTCTGGGCGTGGCCCCGCAGACGTAGGCAATTGCCGAACTGCGTTACCAACCTCCTGTCTCTTTATTTTCCGCATTTTTAATACGGTCCATTATCGCTTTTATTATTGGTGTCACACCTAATGTTCCAACCCACTAGGACATCGCGTATCTAGGACTGTCTTTATTTCTTAGGCGGGATCCGCAGGACTTGATCTTGGTTTTTAGTGCAATGGACTCTACGTAGGATGGAGGTTCAACAATGCGTCCACCTTTATTGGACGGTAGCAATTATACTTATTGGAAGGCTAGAATGAGAGCCTTAATCAAAGCTATTGATGAGAAGGCTTGGAAATCAATTCTGACAGGTTGGGACCCCCCATTGATTACTGACACAGCTGGTGTCGTCATATCTCCCAAGCTAGAAGAAAGCTAGTCTGCCACTGAAGATGCCTTGGCAAACATTAACTCAAAGGCTCTTAATGCAATTTTCAACAGCATTGATCCTGCTCAGTTTAGATTTATTTCTACATATGTGATAGCCAAGAAGGCATGGAAAATACTTCAAACTACTTATGAAGGGACATCTGCTGTGAATTTATCAAAGATGCAGATCCTAACTAAAATATTTGAGAGCTTAAGGATGCATGAAGATGAGAGTATTGCTGAATTCAATGCCAAACTCTGTGATATCGCCAATGAGGCTTTTGCTCTTGGTGAAAGTTTTTCTGTAGAAAAACTTGTGAGGAAAACTCTACGATTTTTGCCTTAACGATTTGCTTATAAAGTTACTGCCATTGAAGAAGTAAAAGATGTCTCAAAGATGAAACTAGAAGAACTGATGATATCTTTTAGGATATTTGAGATGAATCTTGAAGGAGACTCAGAAGCAAAGAAAGTTAAAGGGATGGCTTTAAAAGCTGAGATACAGAAGTCGGTTGATCCTGATGAAGAAGACATTGAGGATTCTCTTGCATTAATATCTAAGAATTTAAGCAGAGTCATGATGAGATTTGGCAGAAATAGTCAAGGTGTCAAGGCCAGTGTCAGCAACACCAAGAATGAATTGGCAAGCAATAAAAAGTACAGGGAAGAAAATCATACATCTGATCAGTCATTCAAGAGCAAGGGATTTTAGTGTAGAGAATGTGGTGGTTTTGGGCATGTTCAGGCAGATTGTGCCAATTCATTAAGGAAGAAGAGGAATTCTCTCAACACAACCTGGAGTGAAGATGATTAGATAAGGAAGATGAATTTCAGAATAATCATGTGGCTCTTACTTCTAAGACTGAACAATTAGATAATGGTGGGATCAAGAATGTTACACAAGGTGTCACTGGGAATATGTCAGCATATAGTGACGAAGATGAAGATGGTGTCACCAAAGAAGATATCCTAGTCGAGTATAAGAATCTTCATGATAAATGGGTTGAACTTGTTAAAGTTAATCAGCATCTTCATACTCAAATTGGGGGTCTACAAAGTGAGAAGCTCAATCTTCAAAACTCTGCTACAGATTTGGAAGCCAAACTGAAAGTAAGTCAGGAGGAAGTGAAGAATCTGACCAACGAGCTAAACCACATAAAGAAATGTGTCAAGATGTTAAATTCTGGTTCTTCCAAGCTGGATGAAATTCTTAAGACCGATCAATCCAGTGGTGATCACTCTGGACTGGGTATAAATGAGAAAGCTTCGTGTTACAACCAGTGTCACTACCAGAGGATAATTTTAAAGTAAAACAGGTTGATGTGATTACTGCAAAGAATGTGATAAAGTCAAATCCTCATTATTCTTATAATGCTTCTAGAGGCAAATGTAACAGATTTATTCCTATTTGCCATTATTGCAATCGTCGTGGTCATATTCGTCCTAGATGTTTTATTTATCTTGCTGAATTGAGACAAGGTACTGCTAGAAAGTCTTCTTTCGCAAAAATTCACAACAGAGTTGGGTAATGAAGCCCAATTTGAGGTGCAACTTCACATATACTTCACTAAAGGCTGCCACAAATGATGAGTGGTACTTTGACAGTGAGTGTTCCAGACATATGAATAGTGAAGAGAAGTTTCTGACAAATATTGTGTCCGGGAGTATGGGAAAAGTGACGTTTGGAGATGGTGTCATGGCTCGTGTTATTGAAAAAGGTACTCTAGATGTGTCATGCTTACCAAACTAAAGAATGTTCTTCTGGTAAATGGTCTCAAGGCAAATTTGATCAACAAAAGTCATTTGTGTGATCAAGATCTGAATGTGAACTTCACTAAGGGAAAGTGCAAGGTGGTGATCATAACAACATGTGCATCATGGAAGGAGTAAGATCTTCAGATAATTTTTATCTCATATCTGCCTCATCTACATGTCTTCGATCAAGCATGGAAGATTCTATCCTATGGCATCGAAAATTAGTTCATGTGAATATAAGGATGCTGCAGAAAATTGTCACTAAGGGAGCTATCCGTGGGATTCCTATACTGAAGTTTGATGAAGATAGGGTGTGTGGACCTTGGCAGATTGGAAAGCAAACAAAGGTGTCACATCCCAAGTCTCAGACACTAGGAACAAATAGTGTGCTTGAACTGCTTCATATGGATTTAATGGGTCCTAAGCCCGTAGAGATTATTGGAGGAAAACGATATGCTTATGTAACTGTTGATGAATTCTCTCGATATACATGGGTGGAATTTCTTCGAGAAAAATCCGATACATTTAATGCCTTCAAGTTATTGTGCAGTCGTATTCAACAAGAAAATGGTTGTACCATTGTGAAGATTATTCGTATTCGCAGTGGCCATGGAAGAGAGTTTGAAAACTCAGATTTCTTAGACTTTTGTAATCATCAAGGAATAGTTCATAAATTCTCTGCACCCAAAACTCCTCAGCAGAATGGAGTCGTTGAGAGAAAGAATCGGACTATAGCGGAGATATCACGTGTAATGTTACACGAAAAGAATATTCCACAGAAATTCTGGGCTGAAGATATGAACACAACATGTTACACTATAAATCAAGTATATCTTAGTGAAGGAACTGAAATGATGCCATATGAAATATGGAAAAGTAGAACTCCAACTGTTAACTATTTCTATCCTTTTGGTAGTACTTGTTATATGTTGAATGACAGGGAATATAAAAGAAAGCTTGATCGCAAGAGTGATAAAGCTATTTTTCTTGGATATGCTGTTAATAGTCGAGCTTATCGAGTCTACAACAAAAGAACTCGAACTGTCATAGAATCTGTGAATGTTCAAGTCGATGACTCTCTGGAAGTAGCTGATGTTTCTAACGAAGATGTTACAGAATCCCCACATGAAGTAAGCTCTAGTGTTCCTGACAGTGTTTCGACCAGTGTCACAAGTGGTGTCACTGATCAGAGTACAGAGGTTCATAATGTGAAAAATGTCATCTCACCTCGTAGGCAACCATCCACTCGTGTTCAGAAGAACCATCCTACTGATGGAGTTATTGGAAATCTGGCTAATAGTGTTCGGACAAGAGAAAAGCCAAGAATGAACTATAGAGATATGATTCAAATGACTTGTTTTACTTTATCTATTGAGCCTAAGAATATACAAGAAGCCTTACTAGATGAGTATTGGATTGGTGCTATGCAAGAAGAACTTGATCAATTCACTCGAAATCAAGTTTGGGATCTAGTTCCGTGTCCCTCTAATGTGAATGTCATTGGAACAAAGTGGATATACGAGAATAAGAGTGATGAGCATGGAAATATCACTCGCAACAAGGCTCGGTTAGTTGCTCAGGGGTACCACTCAAATTGAAGGTATTGACTTTGATGAGACATTCGCACCGGTTGCTCGACTTGAGTCCATTCGTCTATTGTTAGCAATTGCATGTGTGTTGCAATTCAAGTTGTATCAAATGGACGTTATAAGTGCTTTCCTCAATGGTCTTCTTAATGAGGAGGTGTATGTTGCTCAACCAAAGGGTTTTGAAGATCATCATCATCCCGAATTTGTCTACAAGTTGAAGAAGGCTATAAACAAGCTCCTCGGGCGTGGTATGAAAGGCTAACTCAGTATTTATTGACAAAGGGATATGAGCGAGGGGAAGTAGATAAAACCTTTTTCATTTGCCGTGTTAAAGGTCCGTTTTTAGTTGCACAAATATATGTTGAAGATATAGTGTTTGGCTCAGTGTCACAGGGGATGGTGGATAAATTTGTTGCTCAAATGACTGAGGAATTTGAGATGAGTATGGTTGGTGAGCTTAATATTTTTCCTTGGCCTTCAGATTCAGCAACGAAATGATGGTATTTTAATATCTCAAAGAAAGTATGCCAAGAATTTGCTAAAGAAATTTGAATTGGAGAATGCTCGTTCAAGAAAAACACCTATTGGAACTCATGAGAAGATATCTAAGTATGAGAAGGGGATTCATATTGATGCAAGTCTATACAGAAGTATGATTGGTAGTCTCTTGTACCTAACTGCAAGTCGTCCAGATATCTGCCACAGTGTTGGTTTATGTGCTCGATTTCAAGCAAATCCTCGAGAGTTACACATGGTGTCGGTAAAGGGAATACTCAAATATATCAGTGGGACAACTGACTATGGGATCTGGTATTTATTTGATACAAATACCAATTTAGTTGGATATTGTGATGCTGACCGGTATGAAAGTTTAGATGATCGAAAAAGCACTTCTGGTGGATGTTTTTACTTGGAAAATAACTTGGTATCATGGTTCAGAAAGAAACAAAATTCTATTTCTCTGTCCACCTCTGAGGCAGAATACATTGCAGCTGGTAGTAGCTGTACACAGCTTCTCTAGATGAAGCAAATGCTGAAAGACTATGGTGTCCCACAGAATGTTATGACACTCTACTGTGATAATATGAGTGCTATCAATATCTCCAAGAATCCGGTTCAGCATTCTCGGACAAAGCATATTGATATTCGACATCATTTCATTAGATCTCTTGTGGAGGACAAGGTTATTGCTTTAGAACATATGGTGACAGAAAAATAAATTGCTGATAGTTTCACCAAAGCTTTGGATAAAGCAAGGTTTGAAGAACTAAGGTCTGCCCTAGGCATTTGTGTTATGTGAAAAGGTTCTTCAGTGTTGTAAATTTTTTTTGTAGTTGTATTTACAGCAATATAAAAATATGAAAAACAAAAATAGTAGAATAGTTGTTTTTTGTCTTTTCTGGTTTCCCACCTCATGCTTTTAGGCGGCTTTGTAGCTGTGGATTTCCTTTTTGTAAATTCTTGTCTTCGGCTCTTCAAGTGACATATGGCGTTTTGGGGATTCTCGGCTAATATTGGGGAATTGAAGAGTTGGTCTCTTTCACGCAAATTCTGACTGCACTTAATTTGGTCACTTTTTCTCTCTCAGCAATTCTAAAGGTTTGTGGGAGTCTTCTTCTCAAAGTGTTGGACATATCTCAACCGTTTTCACTATCTTCAACATAATTGTAGTTTTTGAAAGTTCAATCAAGTCAAGTGCCCTCAAATCGAAGAGATGACTCAGTCAAAGTCTTCATCTCAAGTTAGAAAGGTGGTGAAAACTGTAGATGATGATGAAGTTCATGTTGTCGCCACTTCTGCCTCTCCAGATTCGTCAAAGGAAGATGGTAGTCCTTCTCATTCACAGGAGAAGTCTTCGGGTTCTGAGACTGATTTTTCTTCAAAAGCTGAGATGGCCACTCCAATTCAGTCAATAGATCCTTCAAGAGTGAGAACAAGAATTGGACAAGTTAAGTGGTGGTCCATTCAAGACAAGTGATGTACCTTCTCAAGCACCTGATGCCTCTAAGGTTACCACAGAGCCCACAAGAAAAAGATTTTGGATTGTGGATGAAGATTCTTCGAATGATGCTTGGGCTGAAGAGGAAGGTGTCAACGATGGTATTTCCTCTGATGATGATGTTCAGGATCTCTCTGATTCAGAACCGGTTAAGTCCCCTAAGGCAAAGCGACAGAGAGAAAATCCAGCCTCTGAATCTCAGCGAGTCACTCGCTCCAAAGCAATGTCAAATGGCAATTATCCTGCCACTTTGAGTAAGTTATCAGACTTTTCTGTTAATTTGGATGATTTCAAGTTTGAATATAATGCTGATTTGTGGAATAGAGTTTCTAGAAGAAATATTTGGAGAGAAAGGAATATTCATGAAGGTGATTTTAAAGACTGTCAAAAACTTATGGATCAGTTGGTTAGTCAAGGCTTAGGAAGGACAATTAAGGGAATAAAACCTTATGTTAGGAGAATCATTCAGGAATTTTACTGTAATTTGGACCATACTGTGAAGGATTTTGAGCATCCTGATGGGGGATATGTATTCGTGAGGGGTAAGCTGTTTGAATTTTTCCCGGATATGATAAATACTCACTTAGGCAGTCATTGGGCTAATGTGGAAGAGTTCACTTCTGATTACAGTAAGATAATTACTGATATCACAGGAGGTGTCAGACGTGTATGGCCTAGAGGGAAAGACTTTCCTACTTCCCAATTGTCTGTTAAGTATGCAATCTTGAATAAAATTGCGATGAGGAATTTGCTACCCACCTCACATGGAACTGGCATGAATAAGTCCATGGCTACTCTGTTGTTCAAGATTGGAAATTTTGTTGAATTTGATGTAGGCCAATTTTTGTTTGATAAAATCGTTAAGCATGCAGACTGTAAGAATGAAAGGATAGCTTATCCTTTTCCATGCTTTATATATGCAATTCTGACCTCACAACACTCTGTGATCCGAGCAAGAGAAATTCAATTTGATTTATTTGTTTTGTTCATTTTTTTCTATCAAAATTTTTAAAACAAAAAAATAATATTACAGTAATTATTTTTGCTACAATATTTTTTATATTTTTATAAATAAATTATTAAATTTAAATTTGACTTTTAAATTTTTAATAATAAAAAATTCTTCCTAAGACATTTGTATACCAAAATAAACTCGTAAAATATTAATTCAATTTTAAATTTTATTAAAAAAAATTATCGAATATTAATGCCCATCAAAACAAACTCATCAATCCAAACACTTCCAAAATATTTATTTCTTATAATAAATCTCAAGAAACAAATTCTACTATAAAACTAAAAAAATACTCTATCCAAAGCGAGTTATATTTTTTTGTTAAAATACTAATACATATGACAAATATAAATTATTATTTTTGTTTCTAATAACACTACTCATAATAATATTTTATCAAAATAATTCGCATAACTTAAAACTTAAAAGGTAGACACTACCACTATATATATAATAGAAATTTCAATTTCATGTATTTTTTTCATGCTACAATTTAATTCATAAATTTTAAATTATAAAAAGGCAACAAATTTTACTTTATAATTTGAATTCATAGATTCACTTCTATTTTTACTCTGAGCGATTTTTTTCCTTCTAATCTATTAACATTTTGAAATGTAAAATTTGCTAGTAATATAATTAAGGTAGGAATAATTTTTATTATTAAAAATTTGAAATTCAAGGTAGGAAGAATTTTTTATTACTAAAAATTTAAAATTCGAAATTGAATTAATATTTTATGAGTTTATTTGGGTAAAAAAAATGTCTTAGGAAGAATTTTTTATCATTAAAAATTTAAAATTCGAATTTAAATTTATTAATTTATTTATAAAAATATTGTAGAAAAATAATTACTGTAACACTATTTTTATTTATTTTACAAATTTTGATAGAAAAAATGGACAACACAAATAAATCAAATTGAATTTATAAAATAAAATACTAAAACAACAGTAAACAAATGGAGCCTAAATTTTTTGAAGTATATATTGGTAAATATTTTATAATTTAATTGAGAGAACAATAAAAATTATTAAGGGAAATAAGTGTCATATTATTTTTATATAATATTTTCTTATAATTTGAGGGTGAAAAATAAATGTTATATTAATAAAAATTTGGGAGAAAAATCAGTGTAAATGAGAAGAAAACAGAAGTTACAGTAAGATCTTATAAAGAATTGATAAGTTGTAATGATAAGGTAGAAAGTAGATAAATATAAGTTGTAATGATAAATGGAGAAAAGATAAAAGAGTTAATTGACTAAGGGTAAATTTGGAAGATGTGTGATTTATTGATTTGGAAGCTAATTGTTGTTTTAACAATAACAGCAACCCAAAAAAAAATGATACCCTATTTCTTTTATGAAATAAGCATCATTAATAAGGATAAATTACTTATTCTTTCTTTAATTTAGGTGTTCATTTAAATTTTATCTGCAATTTTGATAAAGTTTCATTTTTGTCCTAAAATTTTCAATTTTAATTTGGGTAAATTACTTCAACCGTCCCTCAAATTGCGGGCTCATTTTGTTTTTGTCCCTACTCTTTAAAATGTTTCATTTTTGTTCCTCAAGTTGCATTTGTAGTTTTTAATGGTCCTTTGTTTACTTTTCATGTAAGAAAAATTCAATTCTGATGAATATTTAACATGCACATTTATAATTCTATCAATTTGTATACAGTTTTATTTGTCATATATGTGTTAAATAATAATTTAAGTTGAATTTTAAGTAGGAAAAAATGGACGAAGGGCGGTTTTAAATCAAATTGTAACATGATGGACGAAAATAGAACTTTTTAAAAATTATGGACAAAAATGAAATACACCCCCAATTTTAAATGATCTTTCATTCATTTTTTATGGATGAAAATCCAAATTCCATGTCCATATGATATACATATGTCTAACTCTAACTAATTTTTAATCCAAATACGTGACAAATGATTTTCAAATTTTTTTTTTTTGTCATTAGCGATATGTTCTACCCTACTTCTACTCTATCAATGTATTTAGAAGTTGACCCAACTAGGTCAATGATCAATGGTCAATGAAGGGTGGGATGGAAGGAACCCACTTCACAAACTAAAAAAAGTATATGACACCACTTTTGAATTTTTTCAAGCAGGCTATGAAAATTGATCTCAAAATCTACTCCAACCAAGTCTTAAAGCTTGAAATTAAGAGATTATTGAAGTTATATACCCTCGCAAATAATTTTTTTTTAAAACTTTTAACCTAGATATAAAGAGGGAACATGGTCTCTTGACTCTCTTCTTATATAAGTTGATATGATGCATTGCAATTAGTATTTTTAAATTTCAATTCAACTTTTTACACATGCCTGCATATTACAAATATCAAGATACGAGAAATGATAATTATCAATGGCGGTATTCGGTAAAACTACGCAATGAATTTCAAAATTCGAAAGATGGAGGATTGTTTTTCACTTTTTTCCCTTTATCCCTTTCCAAAAAGTTGTTTTGGAGAGATGTAAAATCTTCACTATCGAATTGGCCATTTACACATTTATAAAGTGAAGGACAATTGTGAATAACTCGGTGACCCTGTCAAATGAGTAATGGTAGTCAAATGAATTTGTACATTTTATATGATTTTTTGTTCTTTGAATTTCTCATAATTCATTTGCTGAGACAAAACTAATTCCCAAGTTATCCCATGAAATTAATTTGTCTTTTAATTCCCGTGTGATGATTGCCTTTTTAAATGTAGGGATTAATATTTTCATCATCTTCAAAATTATCTTGATTTTAAAATTTTTTAAGGGTTAATTATATTTACCATCTATGAGGTTTGATGAAAGTAGCAAACAAATCTTATGATTTTAAAAAAATTAAAGTCACCCCCTATAGTGGATGTCCGCTAAAGTTGATTAACGGAATTGACAAAAAATCAAAAAATGTATCACTTATTTTGTCAAAAAAAAAAACAAATATGAAATGATGATAAATACTTTTTTGCTCTTTTTAATTCTTTGTTATAAATAATCAATCTCATATTCTTTATTATAAATGAGTTTGTCAAATTAATTTCAAACTTTAATCATTAAATCTTTCTCTATCTAATTTTAAAATTTTGAAAGGAAAAGATTATTTTTGAAAAGAAAAATCATTTTTATATAATTTCATATGTTGTGTATTTTTGTTTGTGTAATAAAGAAGATTTAGTTTCTTTTTGTTTTAATATTTAACATGAAAATTTTATTAAACTAAGATATTATAATGATTATATGTAAAGTCTGAAGGCCATATTAGGCAATGCACAAATATTTTTGCTAAAATCAACACATTATTAGATACTAATTAATAGGAGGAGTGGATTTGTTAAACGTTTGCTCTTCAAGGAGGGGGACCATAATTTTTTTAAACTACATAACTTGTTTGGTACTTCGATAAAACTTTAGGGACGGTAAATGTAATTAACCCAATTTTTGAAAATTTTTTATCAAATATTCACTTTTATAGTTGGCAGTGGTTAATGCTACAATAATTATTAACTTCTAGAGCAATAAATCACTCATCTTCCTAATTTACCCTTAATCATTCCAACCTTTTATCTTCTTTCCACCTTATCACTTCAACTTATCAATTTTTTTTAACCTCTTCCCTATAACTTTCCATTTCTTTTCCTTTACACTAATATTTTTCTAAAATTTCTATTAATACAACACTTATTTCCACCTCTAATTTATATAAAAATAAATTATATACCTTATTCAAAAATTAGTTCCAAATAAAAATAAATCAATTTTGAATCAAACTATATATTTAAAATTCATGTTTCACATTTTATGTAAATTTAAATAAAAATTTAGTTTAAATTTCTTGATTAATCAACAAATAACACTAAGAAAATAACAAGTTAATATTTTTTGTTTAAAATTTTCAATAACATAGCGATTGAAAATTTAAAAACTAAAAGAGCTAGTTAATTATATTATGAGCAAATTAACAGGCTTCGGGTCTCGTGTGCCACTACATGAGAAGATGACACGTGTCCTTTTTAATAGTTATCTAATTTTTAAAATTAAACTAAAACCCTAACCAAGTGATGAGTGAACCTTAAGGCTATGATTGGATTGAGGGAAAGGGAGGGAAAGGAAAGGAAAGGAAAAGGACGGATTAGAATTTGTGCGTTTGGATATTTTTTAGGGTGGTAAAGGAAAGGAAAGGGAGGGAAAGGGAGGGATTAGATATAGTTAATTTAGTCCGTATCTATTTCCGTCCAAAATTGGGTGGAAACGGAAGGAAACGATAATTCTTTTATAATTAATAATTTATTATTCTAAATTTATCCTTCTAACGTAAACTTTATAATTTAAAAATTACAACCGTAAATTATCATTTAAAACTTACAGGACAAACTTGGAGAAAATCTTTCAATCCTACTACAATTGATATTACTACCTACATTTATTAGAATATTATTAGAATTTTATTTGATGTCTAAAACTTTATTAACTTCTAATTGGTTGCAAGATTATAAAATTATTATTTCATAGTAAACTAGAGTTTCAATATATTACAAATTCTAGCCACCCATAAAATAATAATATAGTTCAACTCAATTAAAATTTGATTTAATTTACAAAATTTTACTAATTTCAATATTTTTTAATTTTAATAAACTTTTAACTACCAAATTTATACTACAAGAATATCCAAACTCTAAAATAATTTAGCCATAATATAAATTTTATTTTATCTATGTTTCAATCATCACCCAACATAAAGATATAGATATACAATATCATACTATAAAACATCATCAAAGCTATCCAAAAATAATAGTTTTAGATTTTTCACACAAAAATAACAAGTTTATCTATAATTAATAAATTTTTTATTAGACTCTTGTGTCTATATATTTTTATTTTATTGATTAGATGGTTTTTTTTTTCTTTTTTGCTAAATTATATTTGCCATTGATAATGCTAAAGAAGTATATCTCCATTCTTATACCTCTATAAAAGAAAATATATACTAAATTAAATTACATTTACGCAACAAATGACAACCAAGACTACCAAAAGAAATCCAAACTCTAATAATTTAGCTATAATAGAAAAATTATTTTATCTAAGTTTACAATCATCATCCAACATAAAGATATAAATATAAAATATCATACTATAAAACATCATCAAAGATATACATAAATAATAGTTTTAGATTTTTACACAAAAATAACAAGTTTATCTAAAATTAATAAATTTTTTATTATATTGTTGTGACTATATTTTTTATTTTATTGATTATACGATTTTATTCTTTTTCCTAAATTATATTTGTGATTGATAATGCTAAAGCATTCAAAGTATATCTCCATTTTTATACCTCTATAAAAGAAAATATAGACTAAATTAAATTACATTTACGTAATAAATGATAGAGTAAAACAAGACTACCAAAAGAAATTTTTTTAGGTACTTGATTGCTGCAAAAAATTGATAGATAATCTACTGCAGTGTTCTACATCAAAAAATTGAGATTGCGGATCGTGTATGGAATCATCGCCGTCGTGACTATATCTTCAGAAATCCAAGTGTACATCTACAAAAAAGTAAGTGAAAAATTCTTACATATTGAGATAAATAATTTTGTAAGTGAAAAAAGTAATAATGAAATTGTCTGTTAAAATTATTTAAATATTTTATTTTTTGTGTATTGATAGAGTTAAGAGGTAAACAAGTACTGATTTGTGTTAATATGTGAGTTCAGATAATCTACTGCAGTGTTCTACATCGAAAAAGTGAGATTGCGGATTGTGTATGGAATCATTGCCGCCGTGACTATATCTTGAGAAATCCAAGTGTACATCTAGAAAAAAGTAAGTGAAAAATTCTTACATATTTTGTAAAAAAGTAAATTAAAAAAAAAGGAAAGAAAAAAGCTGCAATAAACTGGTGCTCAGATTGAGTTTGGCATTTAGGCTTTTTGTCTCCAAGGATTCGTGAATTGTCACTGCCTATATTATGCGCTTAAAGTTGAGTTTGCATGCTGAGTTTAGCATTTAGCTATTGATACTCACATGGAAATCCTCTGACTGTGAGTGCTGAATTTAAATGAAAGGAGATTCTGAATATGATATAATGTGTTGCGTGGCTATTTGTAGATCAATTTTGCATACTTCTTGCCGAAAATTGCTTATACTACGTGGAAACCATGTCTGGAACTTAGCTGCTAATAGTGCATATAAATCCTTGACTTTGAGTTTTGAACTTAAATGAAAGGAAATTCTGAATCTAATATGATACGTCTGAGACTAGTGTCAGATTTTTTTTCTGAATATTGAGCTGAAAATAAATCAGAGGGTTCCTAAAATTTGAGGAATCTAAACTGTATGGTTTTCTGATTAAAAATAAAGGTCAATAAGTGCTTGGTAATTGTTGTTTGCTGCATGAGCTAGAAAATTCGTTTGGATTGGATTGTGAGTTGCATAGTCTGCCATGTATGTGTATTGGAAAGCCTGTGTTTTGTCTTATCTGGAGCTCACCTCCTGCTGGTACTACCTTTTTTGATGGTGTTATTGAGGCTCTTGGCGATTTCGTTGTCTGCCTGTGGATTGTGATGGTTTGATGTAGTTGACATGCACTTTTCATAAGGTAATCTAAAAGCAGTAGAGTATGTTTAATTGTTATGAGTTTGGAATTGTCTGTTCTGAAGATACAAAGTAAGTGCTAACCATTGTGTGGTGAAAATTGCTAATCTTGAAAAATGATAAAGCATGTAGAAGCAGGCCTGAATTCTGCTGAGTTTTGTATAGTGATCTTCGAGTGAATTGAAGAAATTAGCTTTAATGATAATTTGATTTTGTTGTCTGCCAGGAGATTTTAATGATTTGGAGTTTTTGACCTGCATTTTTTATAAGCTCATCTGATACAGCTACATGCTCCTTGTTTAGTCCTTTTGCTGTTGCATTTTGCCTTGTAAGTGAGCACATTGCTTTTTGTAATGCTTGATATATCTACAGAGAACTGTTTTAAAAGAGTTAATAGAGTTAAGAAGTAAACAAGTGCTAATCCATATTAATAAGTGAGTTTACATTTTTATTTGCTTATTTGCTTATAAATCATAAATCATAATTTAATTTTAAACCATTAAGCTATCATGAAAATGAATATAAAAATTATAGGTAATAATAAAGTATTTTTAAAATTATTTAAATACTTTTTTTTTTGTATTAATGGAGTTAAGAAGTAAATAAGTTCTAATATATATTAATACATGACTTTAATTTTTTGTTTGTTTATTTGCTTATAAATCATAATGGCTAATTTAATTTTAAACTATTAAGCTATCATGGAAATTCACTTAAAAATTATAGGTAATAATGAAATATTTTTAAAATTATTTAAATACTTTCTTTTTTTCTGTATTAATGGAGCATGAATTTTTCTTTACTCAATATATATAAAAATTTTATTGTTACTAAACAATTAACTTTATTTTGAACACTGATTAATTTTAGATGGATGCAAAAGATAAAGACGAAAAAAATTTGTGGTTTACATGGGAGCGAAAAAGACAATTAGCAGCGGCTCAAATTGTATGTATTGCTATATATTGGTTTATGAAAAAGTCTAACAACAATGTACGTCACATTACGAGTGATTTACGTATTCACCGGCAAAGGGTACGAGATGAGTTGGTATACCAAATTATGAATAATAAAAGAGGTCGAGATGTTATTCGTATGAGACTTGAACCATTTAAAATGTTTTGTGACTTACTCGAAAGAGATGGTGGTCTTAAACCTACAAGATTTGCAACACTAGAAGAGCAAGTTCCAAAATTTTTATACATGTTAGGACATGAGGTCACAACTCGTGAAATGGCTTTACTATTTCGCCGTTCTGGAGAGAGTATAAGTCATCATTTTCACCGTGTATTACGGGCAATAGTTTCATTAGAAGACCAATATCTTCGACAATCTGATGGGACAGAGGTTGCACCAGAAATTTTAAATAACCCTAAATTCTTCCCATTTTTTATGGTATGTAACATTTAAGTAAATCTTCACATTATTTTACTTTAATTCAAATTCTAAAATTTTCATGATAAAAACTTAGGATTGTATTGGAGCAATTGATGGAACACACATTCGAGTGAAGGTGTCTAATAAGAATGCACAAAGATTTCGTGGTAGAAAAGGATATCCAACTCAAAATATTCTAGTTGTGTGTTCATTCGACAGGAAATTTACATATATTTTGCCTGGGTGGGAAGGAACTGTATCAGATTCACGAGTTATAAAAAATGCTCTTGAACGTGAAGATAAATTGATCATCCCAAATGGTAATTATTATAGAATTACTTTGCAATAGTTACATAATATTCATTAATAGTTTATAATTCAATTTTTAATTTTAATAGGTAAATATTATCTTGTTGATGCGGGATATATGTTGAGGAGTGGACTAATTACACCTTATAGAGGTGAACGGTATCATCTAAAGGAGTATTCATCTTCACATCCGCCTAAAACTTTTCAGGAGTTATTTAATTTGCGACATTCATCACTGCGGAATACGATTGAAAGAACATTTGGAATTTTAAAAAAGAGATTTAAAATTTTAGGATTGCAAGAACCTCAATACACATCAAGGACAATGTCAGATATTTTTATCGCATGTTGTGTTATTTATAATTTTTCAATAATTGAAGATCCAAATGATGAAATTATTGCTGAAGCAGATGAAGAAATAACTATTTGAAGATGAAGATGATGTAGTTTATGAATCTACAAATATAGATGAAAATGCTTCTCATGGAGAAATTTTAAGAAATACAATAGCAATTGAAATGTGGAATGATTATATCACAAATATGTGATTTTGTGGTTGACTTTTCAATTTTTGTTATTGTTTCATAAGTATTATTGATTATTTTAAATTTTTATTATTATACAATTTTGTAATTATTTATTATACTTTATTTCTAGATTTTGTAAATTTAAGAATAATATTTATTTAGGAATTTTGTTTATGTGATTGTGAATTGTCTATTTATTTTATAGATTCGCTATGGGACAGAAAAAAACTACCAACACAGGTGGAATTAAAAAAGATCGATTTATATGGACTCCTCAAATGGATGACATTCTCATTGATTCATTTTATGCGCAACATGTTGAAGGAAATAGAGTTGATGGAAATTTTACTACCAAAGCATATGACAATATTCTTGTTGAATTGCAAAGCAAAATTGGTAAAGGTATTGACAAAGATAACGTGAAAAACCAGATGAAAAGTCTCAAAACAAATTTTAACGAGTGTTATGATTTATTCAAAATGGGGATGAGTGGATTTGCGTGGAATCCACAAACAAAATTATGGAGCGCCGAAGATGAAGTTTGGAAAATGTTAATTGAGGTTTGATTGTTAAATTTCATGAATTGTTTTTGTTTTTTAATTGCATCCATGTTTTAAGAGTTACAATATAAAATAATAGGAAAATATTTTTTTTCTTCAATAGGCAAAACCTAATGCAGAAAAGTGGAAGCATACACCGATCCATAACTATGACAAATTGATGGAACTTTTTGGCAAAGATCGAGCCACAGGTGAAGAAGCAGAGACAACTAAAGAAAAGCGACAAAGGTGGGTTACAGAAGATGTTGATTCAATAGAAACTATTGATGGTATTGATCAATTGTTGAGACATAGGCAAATCAATCTTCAAAATTTTGATTCTGTCAATAATTATGGTCATGATAAGATGTCTCCAAGAACTAGTCGTGGCAAATCTAGTCAGGAAGATTCACAAAAAAACAAAAAAAAAGGAAGGTATCACAATCGGAAGAGAATGATGTTCAAATAATAAAGGCCATAACATCAGTTGCTTCAGCAATTAGTGATGGAAATTCTATTTATAAAGAGGTACAATCAGAGACATACATCAAACAGAATTTGTGGAATGATTTGAAGGCTATTGGAGTTGCATAACCATTATTGCTTGATGCATATATTTTCTTAGCAGAAAATAATGATAAGCGAATTGCATTTATTGGTTGTCCAGAAGAAGCACGCATGGATCTTTTGACTAGGATGATGGATGATAAGTAAATGTTATATTTTTAAAATATTTATTAGTGATTCATTAAATTTGAAATAAATTTTAGATTTTAGTTGTTAAAGATTCTATTATTACTTTCTCAGAACAAGTTTTTATATTAATTATTTTGAATTTTTATAATCATTAGCAGTTATTTTTGAATATTTTATTATATTATAATTTAATGTTTCAATATTAATACAATCATGGGAATAACAAATTGCATAGATTTATTAAGCAAAAACTATTATTAGTTATAAGTTAAAATAAAATTTAGAACTAAAAAAATTTGAATAGTTTTAATTTAATTTTATCTTGAATCAGAAATTAAGATTGAAAAAAGATAGTAGATTAAAATTAAAAAGAAAAAAAAAGTAGTATCACTTCATTTGTTTTTGATTTATTATATTGGTTTATAAATTAGTCATAAGTTATTAAAGGGCAATAATGTAAAACAAAAGTTTTATCTTTTCCTTCCAATATCCAAACAATATTTTTATTATATCCTTTCTTTTCTTTTCCTTTCTTTCCCAATATATCCAAATATGTTGAAGGAAATCGATTTCATCTACTCTACTTTCTTTTCCTTTCCACTCGTTTCCTTTCCTTTTCTTCCCTTTCCCTCAATCCAAACATAGCCTAAGGGATAAATGATTGTACACGTGTCTTCTTTTCATAGAGTGGCACATAGAGTGACACACAAAAAGTGGCACAGGAGAGCCAATGCCAAATTAACATTTCAAAATGTTAATATAGCACAAGAAAAAAATCTCTCATAGTAGAAATAGAAGTGAATATGTGCATACAAATTATAAAGTAAAATTTGTTATTTTTTTATTATTTAAAATTTATGAATTAAATTGTAGTATGAAAAAATAAATGAAATCAAAATTTCTATTATATATATGATGGTGGTGTCTTCCTTTTAAGTTTTAAGTTACAATAACTTGTATAATTGCCATATATTTATGTATTAGTATTTTAGCAAAAAGTATGACTCGCCGTGGATAGTATATTTTTTTGGTTTTTCAGTAGAATTTTTTTCTTTAAATTTTTTATAAGAAATAAAAATTTTGAAGGTGTTTAGATTGATGAGTTTATTTTGGTGGGCATTTTTATTCTAGATTTTTTTATTAATAAAATTTAAAATTCAAATTTAAATTAAGTCTTAGAAAGAATATTTTATTGTTCAAATTAAAAGTCAAATTTAAATTTAATAATTTATTTATAAAAATATAAAAAATGTTATACCAAAAATAATTACTATAACATTATTATTTTTGTTTTAAAAATTTTGATAGAAAAAATAGACAAAATAAATAAATCAAATTGAATTTGTGAAATAAAACACTAAAACAATGCTAAACAAATGGAGCCTAAATTTTTTGAAGTATATATTGGTAAATGTTTATATTTAATTGAGAGAATAATAAATTCTATTAAGAGAAATAGGTGTCATATTATTTTTATATAATCTTTTCTTCTGATTTGATGGTGAAAATAAATGTTATATTAATAAAACTTTTGGAGAAAAATTAGAGTAAAGGAGAAGAAATGAGAAGTTACCGGAAGATCTTATAAAGAAGATAGTTGTTAATGTCAGAGCAATTATTAGTTTGCAAAATAATAAGTCATTCATCTTCCTAATTTACTCTTAATCATTCAAATCATTTATCTTATTTCCACCCTATCAATACAATTTATCAATTCTTTCTAACATCTTCTCTATAGGACTATAACTTTCGTTTCTTTTCCTTTATATTGATATTTCTCCAAAACTTTTATTAGTATAACACTTATTTTAACCTCAAATTTATATAAAAATAAATTATATATATAGTCAAAAATTATTTTCAAATAAAAAAAATTAATTTTGAATCAAACTATATATTTAAAATTCATGTTTCACATTTAATGTAAATTTTAAAAATTAATTAGTTAAATTTTTTTGATTAATCAACAAATAACACTAAGAAAATAACAAGTTAATATTTTTTTGTTTAAATTTTTCAATAACACAGAAATTAAAATTTTAAAAACTAAAAGAACTGGTCAATTATATTATGAGCAAATTAATATTACAAAATATTAATAGATCAGAAGGGCAAAAATCGCTCATAGTAGAAATAGAAGTGAATATATCCATCCAAATTCTAAAGTAAGCTTGTTGTCTTTTTATTATTTAAAATATATGGATTAAATGGTAGCAAAAAAAGCATAAAAACGAGATGTCTATTATATTTATGGTGGTGGTACCTTCCTTTTAAATTTTAAGTTATGCGAATTATTTTGATAAAATATTAGTTTGAAAAGTGTTATTAGAAAAAAAAAATAACTTTTATAGTTGCCATATGTTTATATATTAATATTTTAGCAAAAAGTATAACTCGCCATAGAGGATTTTTTTCATTGTATAGTAGAATTTTTTTTATAAGAAATAAATTTTTTGAAGGTGTTTAGATTGATGACTTTGTTTTGGTGTGCATTTATATTCAATAATTTTTTATTAATAAAATTTTAATTTTAATTTTAATTAATATTTTATAAGTTTATTTTGGTAAAAAAAATGTCTTAGGAATAATTTTTTATTATTAAAAAAATTTAAAAAGTCAATTTTAAATTTAGTAATTTTTTATAAAATATAAAAATGTTATAACAAAAATAATTACTGTAACATTATTTTTTTTGTTTTAAAAATTTTGATAGAAAAAATGGACAAAACAAATAAATCAAATTGAATTTGTGAAATAAAATGCTAAAACACCGCTAAACAAATGGAGCCTAAGTTTTTTAAGTATATATTGGTAAATAGTTTATAATTTAATTGAGAGAACAATAAAAGCTATTAATAGAAATAAGTTTCATACTATTTTTATATAATTTTCTTATTATAATTTGAAGGTGAAAATAAATGTTATGTTAATAAAACATTTAGAGAAAAATCAGTGTAAATGAGAAGAAACGGGAAAATTTTATAAAGAATTGATAAGTTGTAATTATAAGGAAGATAGAATATAAAGATAAGTTGTAGTGAAAAATGACGAAAAGATAAGAGTTTGATTAATTAAGAATAAATTAGGAAGATGTGTTATTTATTGCTCTTGATGTTAATAGCTGCTCTAGTAATAACAACAACCTATAAAGAAGGGTAAATGACGCCAATCGTCCCTTAACTTATAGGTTGGTTTCGAATTTGTCCTTCAACTTTAAAACGTCCCATTTTAGTCCCTCATATTAGATTTTGAGTTTTAATTAGTCCTCACTATGTTTTCCATCCATTTCTAAACAGACTCCGTTTGTCATGTGCGTGGCACGTGAAAACTGAAGGACAAAGCTTGGAAATATGAAATAACAAAACCACAGACACCCTTCTCAACCCACCAAGATCCGAACTCCTACTAAAGGACAAATTCGAAACCAACCTATAAGTTAAGGGACGATTGGCGTCATTTACCCTATAAAGAATTATACATATTGACACGCTAATAGTTGGTCTGGATGCTAATAATGCGAACAAAAATGGTGAGATTCAAATTGTAACTACCAAGCAAGGCAGAAGGAACCTTAACAACTGGATTATGGTCAAGTCTTGGGACACCAACGACTTAATACTAGACTTGGAAAAGTCAGAAATTCAACGGACAAGCAGTAAGTTGGAAATATGGATAGAATAGTAACTTGAATTTATTCATAATGATAGAACGTTTAGTTAAGTAATTAAGTTAGGGCAAATTATTCTTGAGGCCATTATTACTCTTCTTATACAGAAGAAGTTTAGTACTAGTTGCCTTGTAAAACGTTAAACACATAAGGAAAATACTATTGGTTTATGACTCTAATTCAAGGAAAGAAAATTATTTTTTTCCTTTAAAGTTAAAGAATTTTATAGGTAATTATATGGTGCAATTATGGGGTACTTTTATTAAAGTGAAACTTTAAAAAATGCTTATATAATAAAAATAATTTGTGCCTGACAAAGAGTTTATGATCCTCGTAAATATTTTTATCTTGAAAAAAACATATAATGGCCTCAAGAATATTATGCTATAATTATGAATAAATTCAAGTTACAAGTTTATCCATATTTCCAACTTACTGCTTGTCCATTGAATTTCTGACTTTTCCAAGTCTAGTACTAAGTCGTTGGAGTCCCAAGACTTGACCATAATCCAGCTGTTAAGGTTCCTTTCTTTGTAGTTACAATTTGAATCTCACCATTTAATTTCCCATTCCTCTTTCTTCCTTCATTTCTGTCGCCTTTCTAATTTCTATCTAAACTTAGGCTGTGTTTGGTTGCTTAGAATTGGACCTCAGAATTGGAATTGAGGGGTCCAATTCTAATTCTTGTGTTTGTTATTTGGATTTTGAATTCATTTACAATTCTATAATGGCCCAATTCTATAGTTTCAATTCTTTTCTCATGGTAGATATTTCCAATTCTTTCCTCATGGTAGGCATTTACATTATACATATTTTACACATTTTCATACACTACACACATTTTCACGTACTACACATTTTTTCACACACTATACATATTTTACACATAGTATACACATTTTCACACACAACAAACATTTTCAAACACTACACACATTTTCACACACTACACATATTTTACACACACTGCACATTTTCATCACCAATAGGAATTACAACTCTTAATGAGAGTTATAATTCTTCACAATGGTGGGAGTTATCCTTTCATGTCTTTATAAAAATGGAGGTTACAACCATTCACATTTATGTCATTTACAAGAATAGAGGTTACAACCATTCATATTCATATCCTTATAAAAATGGAGATTATAAACATTCACATTCATGTCATTTAAAAGAGTGGAAGTTACACTCTTCATGTGAATGAGAGTTACAACCAATGATGTGAATCGAAGATACAAATCTTCAATTCACAAAATGAATGAGAGTTACTAATCATTTTTCACGTGTATTTTCACATATGTTGAAAATATTCCAACAATCCCCTTCCATTTTCAATATATTGAAAAATATTTTAAGGATCCCTAAAAATTCCTGATAATCTATGCATTAGTGATGGTGTCTTTCGATTGAACCACTACCTTAGTATAGAATTTAATAACAAATCAATACAAATTGGTAGACAAACTTTGAACCATTGTATAATAGACTAGTCATATAAATCAATACAAATAAATTCTGGCCTTTTATTTGTTATAATAATGATACATTAGGTCTTGTATCCCTATCCTTTCATAAGTGTGTACAAAGCTAAGTCCAAAACTTTGATGGAAGCCTTAAATCCAATACTTATATAGGCAAGCACTTGATGCCCCCGCCATTTGTGACATTTCCAAATCTTGTTAAGACCCAAAGCTCAACCTTCCTTTTCTTGGCGGAATAAACAACACTAGTATCTCTTGGGATGATTTAATGTAGTGTTCAAACTACTTTAACAATGTACTTTGACTCATTGAATTCAAGACTAGTTATTGTAACTAGCGTTGAATTGAGGTTCCATTGTAAGTAATTTTATTGAATGGACTTCCATCCCTTTATATGTGTTCAAATCCACATCTCTATCTAATCCTTTTGATTAAGAATTTTCCAAATTACCTTTAAACTTTATAAATTTCAGGGTAATTATTCTACTTGTGATTAACCATATTAAGTCTTAGACTAATATGTCTAGACTTAATATTGTGCACTCACAATATGCTTTAGCTAGCATAAATGCACAATCTCACAACCATAAAATATTAGTTTTGATATCACATTGTTTGGTCACATTATATTAGTACCTTAAGAAGTTGATTTCTTTTTTTTTTCCCAGCTTTATAAGCTTTAAACTCCCCAATCATTTCTTCTTTAATAATGTAATGAATAAATATAGCAAACCTATATAAGTATCAAACAACAGTAGCAAAATACTTCCCCTTACTAAATTAAATTTGCACATGTTCTAAGCCTACTTGATATCACAAGTTTTGTTCACATTACATTGAAGTTTAAGAAGTAGATTTTCATGTCATTTAAATTTATAACTTTTAATTACTTTTTGTTTACAATGTTATAAATAAATGTAGTAAAACTTACTTCAATCATCAAAGAAAAGTAACATAATACTTTTACTTTTCAAAATATATGTGCTATGTGCTCACATATATTAATTTGTATATTTGATTTTCTCTAAATTTAAGAAAATGTTTGTTTTGTTATTTTTTAACAAATATGCAAGTTATTCAGTTATTATATTCTAATTTATAACATGGCAAAGATCATACTTTGTTAATATCCATAAATATCTTGTAATTCTCATAACATAATCTACTATGTCATAAAAGAATAGTAAATCAAATAAGTAACATAAAACTTTCATTATACATACCAAATGCAACTTAAGCATTTCAATATAATAGTAAATGCATTACAACTTTTGATTCTCCGTGGACATCAAACTCTTGAAAATCATTTGTTTTGAACACATTTTTAGTGGAACCTTTGTCAATCTACTAAGGGAATTCTTTCCCACACTATTTAATTTAGAGATCATTGTAACACATTTTTTTTTATAATCATTCTTCTATGATTCTTCCTTATTCAATAATGTAAAATAGCAAAACCTTATACAACTATCAAATGGAAAATACAACACTTTTTCCTTCATAAAATAGTTTTGCATAAGTTCTCACTTACTTATTGTATATAACATTACAAAGATATCATTTCATCATATCATTAATTCTATTGTAATTCACACGTCCAAACTTACCATGCCATAAAATAAACTATGACTCCATCAAATAAGAAAAATAAATATTATTCTTCATTTCATTTATTGGCATGTCATTCAATTTGAACATAGAAAAAGAAACAGTATTCTACATTTTATTGATTGGCATGACATTTAATTTGAACATGCCATTATAATGATAGCCCTTCCCAACAAATATTCCTCCCTTTGTTAAGACAAATTTATCATCTTCAAAAACAAGTTTGAATCCAAACTTGTTCAACAAACTACCACTAACAAAGTTCTTCCTAACTTCCTGTACATACAAAACATTTTTCAAATTTACAACATGACTGGTTGTAAATTTCAAAACCACTTCTTCAATACCTAGTATAGGAGTAGTGGTTGCATTACCCATGTAGACAACCGCATTGGAGTCATCCATTGGTTTCAAAATTTCAAATAATTCCTTGTTTTTGCAGACATGTTTGGTAGCACCCATATCAACCCAACATGGAAAGTGTTCTTCCACGATGTTTACTTCTGAGATCATTGCTACAAGATTTTGACTATCTTGCTTGAATATCTCACCATTGTCCATTTTATTCTTTAATAAGCAACATTCATACTTGTAATGTCCTCTTTTATTGCAATAGAAGCACTTTCCCTTCTTTTTATTTATTCTTTTGTTGGATGATTGATCATGGGACACATTTGTCTTCTTGCCATTGTTGAACTTGTTTGTTTGTCTAACTTCTACCATATGCACTTTCATGGAAAGATCCTTGTCCTTCTTCTCTTGTCTTACTTGAGAAAATTTATTTCCTACACATGAAACTCTTCTTCTCTTCTCCTGAACACTAATTATTTTCCACATGTATTTTCACATATGTTAAAATATTCCAACAGGCCATGTATACTCCAAGTGCTTCTAATTTTATATAGAAATTAGATAGACGAAGAGATTAAGGAAGAAAGAATAATGTGAAGAAAAATGGTGAGATTCAAATTGTAACTACTAAGCAAGGCAGAAGGAACCTTAACAACTGGGTTATGGTCAAGTCTTGGGACTCCAACGACTTAATACTAGACTTGGAAAAGTCAGAAATTCAACGGACAAGCAGTAAGTTGGAAATATGGATAGAATAGTAACTTGAATTTATTCATAATGATAGGATAGTTAGTTAAGTAATTAAGTTAGGGCAAATTATTCTTGAGGCCATTCTGTATATTTCCAATTATTTTTTTGGTTATTGAACTTTTTTTGCTTTTAATTAACCCCACTCATTTAACTAAAGGGATACAAGTGGCAGTGTTGTCCAACTCGGGGTTCATTTGATAAAATTGAAAACAACCGAATTCGAAGTTTGAAATTTGAAAGTAATAATTTGTAAAATTCATTAATTGTATATGTTTGATAATTAGACTGACTTTCACATTTAAAAATGTAGTATCTAAAAATAGGTAGGATTCGAAAATTTATGTACTATATGTAATATAAAGTGTGTGTGAAAATATTATAGTATGTGTAAATATGTAGTGTGTGAAAATTAACATGTAAATATATATAGCGTGTGAAAATATGTGTAGTGTGTCTACAATATATAAATATATATAGTGTGTGAAAATATGTATAGTATGTATAAATATGTGTTGTATAAAACTGTGTATAGCATGTGTAAATATGTGTTATATATGAAAAGATGTGTAAAATGTGAAAATGTGTGTAGTACATGCAAAATGTGTAGTATGTGAAATATGTGTAATGTGTGTAAATATGTGTAGAGTGTAAAAATGTGCATCCAGCGTTAAAACTCTTTTTTTCTCCAAAAATTTATAGAAGTTTTGAGAGATAATAATTAATAAATAGTTTTGGAGAGAGAAAAAGTTTAACGTTGAAAAAAAGTTATTGGATTGAATCGAGTTATAGAAAATAAAGAGAACTAAAAGAGGGTTCTTTATCCAACTAACATTTATAAGGGTTAATTCTGTCTTTTTCAATCGAGCCATAGTTTATTAGGTAGCGCACTACAACACATATTTTGTAAAAAAATTAATTATTAAGTATGGTCGTGTACTAAAATTAAAAGTACACTAGGTATTTTGCAATTTAGCGATAGTTTAATGGTGTTTTTTGCAATAACTTTAATTTTTATAGAAACTCCAAACTATAGTATACTGTAACACTTTGGGCGGAGTTGAAAAGTTTTTAGGATGTAAAACAAAAACTTAGAAAAAATTTGCTAGCTATTTGGTAAAAGGAAATCAATGTCCTATTATAGGTTTTATTAATTTCAAAATCATAAATGTTGTTCGCTTTAAACGGTATCACTATCATTCAATTATTTCGATAGATCCTAATTTACCTATCTATCATTATTATTAAATTTGATTACTCAATTAATCAACTCAACATAATAAAGACTTTGAGGCTAATTTTTTTAAATCTAAACTTATGGAAAAACATAATCGGCATTTTTAGACTGTCCAAATAAGAATACAATTATGGACTCATATTTTTGGCAAGAAATTAAAGTGTTTTAAAAATATAATTTTTAGCATTTTAGTTATGAAGGAAATAAATACAACAACATTTCTTTTCTATGTTTGGATAAATCACGAAATGTTAATAAAAATGTTACAACATTCGTGTTATAATGTTTGGTTTAAATTAATCAGCCAATGAATGAAATACATTTTTAGTTCAATTATAAAAAAATATCTATATGGCACACTGTTATAATACAAAATTATTTTATAATTATTCTTGAGAAAATTTCATTTATTTGTGGATTCTGTCATTTCGCCGATTCCTGTAGATCCTCAGACCATTCGGGAAATTGCAATAACAATACAATTTACTTTATTTCGACTATAAAAAAATCAGCTAGAACAAGGCGAAAGCCAAAAGGAATTACCATTTCCCGAAGTACATGTCCGGATAGTCCAAAGTCTCGATAATTAGCTCGAACTCCTTTGGTTCATGCTATTGGTTCGTCGTATCCGGTGATAAAAAAAGCATCCGTACCCCTGTAGTACGAGAGGACCGGGAAGGACGCACCTCTGGTGTACCAGTTATCGTGCCCACGGTAAACGACTTTCATCGTACTGTGCTCTCCAAAGAGCAACTCTTCTCAAAATCTCACTCAAAAGGTTGTATAATTTTATTATTCACCAAAATACATCAAAAGAGTTATTTCCGCAGCATAATAACATTTCTTTGAAAATTAATGTTATTTGTTTATCTAGATTTTTTATGTTTTAGTTCCATAGTGAAATAAATTTTTATAAAACTTAATGTTCTTTGTTTATCTATATTTTTTAGGTCTAAGAATGAATTATTTTCATAGTGAAAGTTCGAAAGTTACAATAAAAAACAGATAAGTTTATGGTAGAAATTCGAAAAGACTAAGCTATCTAAATAGAAGTTCAATAAGAGTAAATTATTTAGGAAAAATTGTAAAAACATGTCCCTAGCATTTGTTTGAAAAACGCTTTTCCTTACTGACATTTCAAATGGTGCAAATTCGTCTATCATATTTATTTAAAACATAATAGAGTCGTTTTGCAACAAAAACTAAATACTTATTCCAAAAAATAGAAAATAATATAATGAGATTAAATTCAATTCCATAGGGAATGGAATACTATTTCTTCTAGTTAAGTCAAAGAAATTGTCACAAATAATATTTGGTAATAACTGAACTAAAATAAATAAAACAAATTTGTTCCCTGTGGAAAAAACCTGGCAAACAGTAAATCCACGGTAACAAATAATCAATATGTGAGACCTAGGGTCTTAACCTCACTTATTTTGATGTTTACCAAACAATTATGTTTATGCTAATGGTTCAAAAAGTGTTTCAATGTGATAGATATACAAAGAAGCCAAGCATGGAGCTCTATCAAATGAAGAAAGAATTAGAAGTGCAAAAGATATGGAAGTATGGTAAATTAGGTCATTTCCCCAACCCTAAACCTTATCTTGTGTAAGTAGCTCAAGAAGTTGATCTACTCTTTTAAGGCTCAAGTAAAAATGATTTCAAAATGTTTTCAGTTTTCAAATGAACTTCAAAAGAAGTAGTAAAAGTGAGAAACACACTTGCAAAAAGTTATACATAGTTGCACAAATGATTTGGAAAACGAAAATTGAAAACAAGTTCAAAAAGGATAGGATCGGATGACCTGAGTAAACTTTCGGCCGTCCGAAAGTTAGGTTCGGACGCCCTCTTGTCTAAATGATCGTCCAAAATTTTGAAGAAAAATGAAGCAACTCTGTTATTTAGGTTCAGACAGTGCAGGGAAATTTCGGCTGTCCGAAATATATGATCAGACGACCTCTTGGGAGTTCGGCCGTCCAAAACTGTCGCGACAAGTTTAACATGATTTCAGTTAAATAGGATCGGACGACCCAAGGGTCCGAAAGACCGTCCGAAAGTCAATTTTTCAACATAACGGCTAGTTTTTGAACTTTCAATGCTATGTGACTTTTAGCCATCTTTTGAGACAGTTTAAATACAAGTTAAAACATTAACGTTATACACTTGATTCCCTGAGCTTCACACTTGAAAAACACTCTCTACAACTCTCCCAATTTACTTTGAATCTCTAAGAAACAAAAGATCAAAATTCTTGGGCCTTCTTTGAGTCCTTCATTTTCATTCTTGAGCTATATAGTTTGAGTTGTAATTTTCAGTGTAGGAATCATATTATGAGCTTTAATTTATCTTATTCACCCAAATTGAGGGTAGTTATTTCATTCTTAAACAAATATTGTGAGTGATTGTAAAAGGTTTCTCAAGTGAGAGTAAAAACCTAAAACTCATAACTTGGGATAGCTAGTGAGAAGGTTGAACCTTGGTTGGTTGTAAAAGTGGTTCTTTTGATCTCACCACAGAAAGGAGATCAGTTCATAGTGAAGAGGTTTGAAATCCTAAGTTGAGAAACTTGGGTAGTGGATGTAGAGCACTCCAAGGAGGAGGCTTGAACCACTATAAATTGATTGTGTCATTGCTCTTTACTGGTTTCATTTCTACTCCTATCTTAAATTGTTCATGCTTTGATATATTGCAATTGAATAGAGTACTCATTCATAGTGTTTCTGGAATATAAAGCTTAATATTATTTGATATTACACTTGTTGCAATTCACACTACTCACTTATTATTGTTGAATTTGAGTTTATTTGTATACTTAATTTTTAGAAACCTAATTCACCACCCCCCCCCCCTCTTAGGTTGCTTTAGAGCTAACAATTGGTATCAGAGCTTGGTCTCTATTTTCTTAGGCTTAACAACCTTAGAGTAAAGATTATGGCAACAAACAATGCTATGTTTATGGAGGGACAATCTATTTCTAGGCTTCCAATATTTGATGGAACCAACTATAGCAGTTGGAGAGATAGAATGGAAATTTATCTCAAATCCATTGACATTGAGATGTGGTATATTGTTGAGGAAGGACCTTACAAGGCTGAAATAACTGTAGGGACTGAAACTAGAGAAAAGAAGAGGAATGAACTTGATGAAACTGATAGGAGAAATCTTACTTTGAATGCCAAGGCCACAAATGCCTTATACAACTCCCTAGATGTTAATGAATCAAGTAGGGTTAAGGGATGTAAAAATGCACATGATATTTGGAAGAAACTTAGGGAAATACATGAGGGAACCGAAGATGTTAAGGAGGACAAGAAATCATTGTTAGTAACACAATATGAAAGTTTTAAAATGGATAGTAATGAATCGATAGATAAAATGTTTTGTAGATTCAATAGCATAATTAAGGATTTGGAAAACTTAGGAAAAATCTATCCTTTGGGTGAGCAAAATAGAAAGATCTTAAATTCATTACCTAAGGAATGGGAGTCAAAAGCTATAGCCATTGAAGAAGCAAAAAATCTAAGAGAACTACCCATAGATCAACTAATTAGTTCTCTTATGTCTTATGAGCTGAAAATCAAGTCAAAAACTCAAAAAGAAGAAGACACTAAGGCTAGAAAGAACATAGCTCTTAAAATGTCAAAAAATGAGAATGATGATGAGGAAGATATAACTGAACAAGATGATGATGATCTTGCATTTCTTACTAGAAAATTATCTAATCATGATCCAAAGTAGAAGAAGCAAGTTTAACAAAGGAAGAAATTTTAGAAACAAAGATAGGATGAAAGAAAAGGGAGAAACCTCCAAAATCAACAAATGCTTTGAATGTAACCAACCTGGTCATCATGATGACATAAGGGGTAGTGATGGTGAGGGGGAGAAACAAGCACATGATGCACCGGAGCCTACTCGTGCATCTCATGTGGATGATGATTTCAAGTCATTCAGGGGTATTTTGAGTCCTTAGGTGATCGTCTTGCTAGTGGTATCACCGGAGTACATGCTAGGTTGGATAGTAGCATGGCCGAGATACGTGGTCAATTGGATGCATTGACGATTTGGGTTGATAACTTATGGCATGAGATTCACTATGGCCATGAGGTACTCATGATGGATGAGCAAAGGGATGCACTTGCTCAAGCTCGTCTCAAAGGGAAGGCGCCGACACGTGAATAGATTATTCTTTCTTTAATGTAATAGATTAGGCATTTAATTCATTGCTATTTTAACTCCTACTGTTTAGAATCATCCCATGTGACTTTGAAGCTTCTTCCTTTGCCTTTCTTGTCATGTATAAACTCCTTCTTTCTTCATTAGTTTCTTATGTTTCATTGTTAACAAAGATGATGTTCTTTATCCCATTATCCATTTTGTTTAATCATTCATGGATTTTGCTATTTTCTTTAATGGAAATTTAGTTGTGCATTATTTTCTATGGTTCTTGTGAATGACAAATGATTGTGTGCTTATGTATTGTGCAAAATGGTGCTATAGTTTGTTTGGAAACTTTGAAATTTGGTATATTGTGCATTAGATATTTGGCTTGTTGTCAAAATTTGGGTTGTTGATAGGTGGAAATTAGTCTACACTTCACCATTTTTTTAAAAAAAATGTTACCTAGCCACCCATTAGGTTGCAAGGAGTGGAAATGTAGTCCTATGTTATTTGATGTTTCCCTCATATTGTATGTTGATTTCCAAAGAGGGAGAGAAAAAGAGAACAAAAAGAATGAAACATGTTATTTTAACTCTCTTATTTTGTTGATGACAAAAGGGGGAGAAAGATATTCTAACAAAGAATGAAATTAAGTGATGAGAATTATAAGTTATAAGATGTATATGTAAGGGAGAGAAAAATAAAATGAAAGGGAAGTACACATATAAGGGGAGCACATATCAAAATGTTCATGCATTGAAGGCATATTTCAATAAAAAGTAAACTATTAGACTTATTATTTACTCCATCACATAATGGTTTGTCATCATCAAAAAGGGGGATTGTGAGAACTAGGATCTTAGACTCACTTATTTTGATGTTTAACAAACAATTATGTTTATGCTAATGGTTCAAAAAGTGTTTCAATGTGATAGATATACAAAGAAACCAAGCATGGAGCTCTATCAAATGAAGAAAGAATTGGAAGTGCAAAAGATGTGGAAGTATGGTAAATTAGGTCATTTCCCTAACCCTAAACCCTATCTTGTGTAAGTAGCTCAAGAAGTTGATCTACTCTTTTAAGGCTCAAGTAAAAATGATTTCAAAATGTTTTCAGTCTTCAAATGTACTTCAAAAGAAGTAGTAAATTGAGAAACACACTTGCACAAAGTTATACATAGTTGCACAAATGATTTGGAAAACGAAAATTGAAAACAAGTTCAAAAAGGATAGGATCGGACGACCTGAGTAAACTTTCGGCCGTCCGAAAGTTAGGTTCGGATGCTCCCTTGTCTAAATGATGGCCCGAAATTTTGAAGAAAAATGAAGCAACTCTGTTATTTAGGTTCGGACGGTGCAGGAGAAGAGGAAGGAGTTGCTAACATGTGCGTTATGGGAATTGAAGACCATGAGGTAAGTCTTTCTTCTAGTGAAGATGATGATGATAATTGCAATGATCAAGATGAACTTGAGTTGTATATTGCTAAGTTAGTAGACGAGCTAAAAAAATCCAAATTCAAAACAAGAAGCTTAAGGCAAAAGTAGAAGAAGTCACTACATGTAATCAAGAGTTAATCATTAAGCATGATTGTGTAGTAAGAGAAAACTGTATCGGACGACCCCAAGTGTCCGAAAGACCGTCCGAAAGTCAATTTTTCAACATAACGGCTAGTTTTTGAACTTTCAATGCTATGCTACTTTTAGCCATCTTTTGAGACAGTTTAAATAAAAGTTAAAACATTAACGTTATACACTTGATTCCCTGAGCTTCACACTTGAAAAACACTCTCTACAACTCTCCCAATTTACTTTGAATCAATAAGAAACAAAGATCAAAATTCTTGAGCCTTCTTTGAGCCCTTCATTTTTCTTCTTGAGCTATATAGTTTGAGTTGTAATTTTCATTGTAGGAATTATATTGTGAGCTTCAATTTATCTTATTTACCCAAATTGAGAGTTTTGAGGGTTGTTATTTCATTCTTAAACAAATATTGTGAGTGATTGTAAAAGGTTTCTCAAGTGAGAGTAAAAACTTAAAACTCATAGCTTGGGATAGCTAGTGAGAAGGTTGAACCTTGGTTGGTTGTAAAAGTGGTTCTTTTGATCTCACCACAGAAAGTAGATCAGTTCATAGTGAAGAGGTTTGAAATCCTAAGTTGAGAAACTTGGGTAGTGGATGTAGAGAACTCCAAAGAGGAGGCTTGAACCACTATAAATTGATTGTGTCATTGCTCTTTACTGCTATCATTTCTACTCCTATCTTAACTTGTTCATGCTTTGATATATTGCAATTGAATAGAGTACTCATTCATAGTGTTTCTGGAATATAAAGCTTAATATTATTTGATATTACACTTGTTGCAATTCACAATACTCACTTATTGTTGTTGAATTTGAGTTTATTAGTATACTTAATTTTTAGAAACCTAATTCCCCCCCCCCCCCCCCTCTTAGGTTGCTTTAGAGCTAACACAATAGATCCTTAATTCAAGAATTAATTAATATTAATAAATCAACCAGTTATAGGCTATCGAGAATTGGTTCCTACGTAACCCAGTTCCTTCTTAGTTAATCGATAATTAATAAAAATCAACATCATTAATTATTTTCTAATTCTAACACAATTCGATTGGAATCAGCCAACAATAGATTTAATGTTAAAACAATATTAAATACTAGAGAAACTTAATTTTAATAAACTGTAATAAAAATCAGCATGTCACAATTTATTAACCTAATATTCCAATATTCCTGCTAGTAGCTTCACCACTAATTAACTCTATATGTTAAATTCAGAGAAATAACAGAAGATTAATTGGCACTATTTAGATTAATTAAATTTAATTAGAATTTAAATAATATAAATAATTAACATTATACACAAAAAAAACTTTCAAAACTCATAAAATATCAATTTAGAATGAACACGACTCTCTCACAACTTAATAATAGTTAATGCTTTATTATTTAAATATCGAAAAAGTAAATTAATCACTACTCATAACTAAAGAAACACAAATAACAATAATTATAAAAAATATGATCGAATTAAACTAAAGAAAAGAAGAGTGAAACTCATTACTGCTCCTTAAGTAACCTTCAATTTGAGCAAACAGAAGCAAAACGAGTGCAGAACTCTAAAACTACTATCAAACATAAAACTAAAACTACTCCTAACTACTGACTACTAGCTAGTAAAAACTACACTATTACTCTCTTGAAACTCCTCTTCTTATATAGAAGAAGTGTAGTACTAGTTGCCTAGTAAAAAATTAAAAACATAAGGAAAATACTATTGGTTTATGACTCTAATTATAAGGAAAGGAAATTATTTGTTTCCTTTAAAGTTAATATCATATGCCACCAAAATAAGGCATGCAAATCTTCTCATATACTTGTTTTCTAATTCTTGTTTTCTTCAAATTGGAAATTGTCAAGCAATTGATTTCTTCCTTAGCTGAATTGCTCAAATCAAGTTAAGGCAGTATTCTCTTTACAAAACTCTTAAAGTGCCTTTTGCTCCAAAAACTTTTAAATAGGCCTCCTTTTCCTAACTCTTTGTACAGGTTATCCCAAAATCTCCAATTTCTTGCAAATAAATACTACTTAAGTGCATAATTAGTTCAATTAAATCTAATAAATCACTCAAAATGAATGATAAAAAATACACCAACCAAAAAACTTTTTCGTCTATGACATTTCAAATTATTCAAATTCGTCTTTCACATTAAAATAGTGTATCGAATTGGTCTTTCTATCCTTTCATATATTCTTTTTTTAACAGAAAGAGATTATGTTCTTGTTCTGTAACAATTGTTTAAAAGTAAATTTGGAATCACAATTCATTCTTCCAATTTTTTAGTGAGCAACTACATTCTTGGGTCTAATAAAGAATTTCAAAAACGAATTGTGATTCCAAATTTGCCCTTAAAAATTGTCATAAGACGGGCACGTAACCTCTTTATGTTAAAAATATATATGTGAATGAATGGAAATACCAATTTGGTATACTATTTTAATGTGAGAAATGAATTTTCGTTATTTAAAATATCAGAGATGAAAAAGGTTTTTCAATCAAATGTGAGCGATGCATTTGTATCATTTAAAATGTTAGAGACAAAAATGTTTTTCAAACAAATATGAGGCAAATTTTTTTGTAATTTTCTAATTATTCGTGCAATAAAAGTGGCTTGCAATGGGGTTTTATTAAATGTTTAAAGAGAGAAAACGACAACTATTCAACATTTTTTTATTATTAAAATTTTGAAAAATGTAATTAGAATAATAGGTTGGAGTATAGATTCAAATTCTGTACTAACTTTTTTTAAGTATAAGATTCTTTTTATACATTATATATATTTACACACACTACACATATTCATACACATTATATATATTTTCATACACTATTTATATTTACACACGTTATACATATTTTCATACACTAAGCATGTTTACACATTCTATAAATATTTTTACATACTATACATTTTTACACACATTGTACACGTTTTCACATACTATAAATATACACTTTTATACATTACACATACTTACATATGCTATACACAGCTTTATACAATTAATAAATTTCATCTTATTACTTTCAATTTTTAAACTTCACATTCAGTTCGTTTTCAATTTTATCAAATGAACCAGAGTCTAACAAAAGTGCCACTAATGTACCCCTTTAGTTAAATGAGTGGGGTTAATTAAAAGCAAAAAAAAAAAAGTTCAACAACCCAAAAAATGCAATTGAAAAAAGGGTGTAATATTTACAGGATCATCTTGACAAATCTTTTATCATGCACCAATCATTGAGTGCCAATAATAATAATACACCTCACTTATACCATATAATTAACTAAAACTCAAAACACTAAATTTATAGGAAAAATATTAAATGCACAAAGATGATAAATCATTCCATAACTCATCCATATCATTTGTTAAGATTGTCATGTCTTTATTATATCCAATGTTCAAATCACTAAAATCAAGGATAAATATAAATAAAATGTCGCTAAAACTAAATTTATAATTATTAAGTTTTAATCTAGATGTAATTGAACCTTACGACATTGTTTCATTAAAATCAGGGATTAAAATAATAAAATATAACTAAAATAAAATTTACAATTATTAAGCCCTAATCCAGATGTAAGTGAACCCTACAATAGTGTTTCCCTAAAATCGTGAATTAAAAGAATACAATATCACAAAAAATTAAATTTACAATTGTTAAACCCTAACCCAAATGTGAGTCAACCTATGACGCGATTTCAATCACAGAATAAAATATAATAATTTTAGATATAGGGTCACATCTCTATTTTTATGACGGTGTTATGTTGGAGTGGAGGAATTTATTATTTTGTGTTTGAAAAAGATATTGATTTCTCGAGGTTTGGGAAAGATCAAAGATGTTGAGACTAATATCTTTAATTTTTTTTTCACGCTTAATTTAGTGTTTAAAGGATTTTATAGTTAATTATATGGTGCAAGTATGGTGTATTTTTATTATAATGAGATTTTAAAAAATGCTTATATAGTAGGAAATAATTGGTGTCTGATAAAGAGTTTATAATTCTCGTAAATATTTTTATCTTGAAAAAAACATATAATGGCCTCAAGAATATTATGCTGTCATTGTGAATAAATTCAAGTTACAAATCCATATTTCCAACTTACTGCTGTCCATTGAATTTCTGACTTTTCCAAGTCTAGTATTAAGTCGTTGGAGTCCCAAGACTTGACCATAATCCAGCTGTTAAGCTTCCTTTCTTTGTTGTTACAATTTGAATCTCACCATTTAATTTCCCATTCCTCTTTCTTCCTTCATTTCTGTCGCCTTTCTAATTTCTATCTAAACTTAGAAGCATTTTGGTGTGCAGAATTAGTATCCTATATTGTAATCGTGATTTTTAGATTAATCAATTTTTTAAAATATAATATTCCATTACCAACAATAACAACAACTACTACTGAATATTTATGTGATCACTGATCAGTACATAGAGCCGAATTCGACTACACCAATCATATTTTGTTGCCATGGTATTACAATGTTGATATGGTTAATTAAAAAAATTAAAAGAATTTTTTACTAGAACTTTAACACACCAATCATATTTCGTTGTCATCGTATGACAATGTTGATATTGTTAATTAATAAATTAAAAGAATTTTTTACTAGTACTTTAACTGCATCTACATGTAATCTCAACTTTTGACAAACTTATCTTGTCAAGATTTGAACCAATTAATTTTCAGATTTAAGTTGACTTATGAAACATGCCTTAGTTTCTCATATTATAATTGTGATTAATTTTTAGATTAATCAAAATTTTAAAATATAATATTCTAGTACCAATAACAACTACGAAATCTTCATTCCATTGTATAGGGTGATTACATTCATCATATTTCGCATCGTCTGCATCTGCGTGCAATCCCAACTTTTGATATCATACTGGACAAATGACAAAAGTATTTTGTATACATATATATAAACAGAGAATGAATTGACATTCGTCACATAATAACTCATGTGAAAAGTATTACATTATGTGTTGTAAAGACAACCCTTTAATTGTTTTAGACAAATGAAACTACAAATACAGATGTTGAAGAAAAACAACATAAAAAATGTAGAACTTAATCAAATGATGAATATATAGAGATTAGTTTCCATGAGGATAGAGACGAACAGGAAGGCCCTTCATTGGTGTAGGAGATGCATGGTATGCTATCTTCTCATTTGCGATTGATTTCTCCAACTTGAAGTTTCTTACCACATTATACATGAAAACAAGTACTTCTAGCCTAGCATACTCCTTACCGGGGCACATTCTAGGCCCTCCTCCGAATGGCACAAATGTGTATGGCATAGGTCCACTTCCCTCAAATCTCGACGGATCGAACTTTTCAGGCTCAGGGAAGTATTTGGGATTTTTGTGTGTTGTGTGAACAGTCCAAAATGTCTGCAAAATTATTCCACAACAAGATGTTAATACCAGCAAAATTGAAAGGATTATACTCCTAATTTACACTTATTCTACTGAATTCTTGAGTAGAATTTACCTTCCATCCTTTTGGAACTGTGAAACCTGCATAGATGAAATCAGTTACTGATTCTCTAAAGGCTCCCTGAGCTGGTGGTGTCACACGCAATGATTCACGGGCTACATTCCAAGAATATTTCATTTTCTCAATGTCCTCCCAAGTCAGCAACTCATCTGGACCTTTTGTCTTCGCAATCGCCATTTGTTCTGTAATCAGCAATTAATCCGAATCAATCGAAATGCTTTTAGGCATCAACAACCTTAAGATGCTTCTAACTACACCAAAAATTAAGCTAAATGAACTTCTAAATTGGTACGTACCTTTAAAGACTTCATCGTATATATGGGGAAGCTCAGCAAGGTGCTTCAAGACAAAGGTGACTGCAGAACTAGTAGTTTCGTAGCTGGCTACAAGTAAACCGATGATGTTGTTTGAGATCTCCATTTCACTCAAAAACTTCCCTTCTTCGTCCGTAACAAGAAGCATTCGCGACAGGAGGTCTCGTCCTTCTGTTTCTTTGCTTTCCGTTAGCTCCTTTCTTCTATCCCTGATGATCTTCAAAAGCTCCGCGCGCACCATCTTTCCACCTTTGATTGCACCGTTATAAGCAGTTCCGGGCAAATCGATAGGTACAGAAAACATCCCATTTGTAACAAGATGGAAGGGATCAGCCAACTTTTTAATGTGAGCTGGATCTTCAATACTCATGAACAATCGGCAGGCCAAGTCAAAAGTGTATTTTTTGGAAAGGGGAAAAACTTTCACTTCTTTGTTAGGAGTCCATTCCTGTTCAATATGCTCACGAGCCAAGGCATCCATCACAGGGATGTATTGCTTTAGAGCTTCAGGTTTGAGAATATCGTGCATAAAGCTACGCTTTAGAGCTGATACTTCCTTCAAGGAATCTTCAACATATTCAGGGAAAAGCAAAGCTTTCTTCATCGATTGAGGCCACCATGAGGTGAGAAGTTTGTTTTCGTTTGTGAAGAGAAATTTATTCCCTTGTGGACCACAAAATATAGCCATTTTTTCTCCCATCAAAGAGGTTTGAAACACTTCGGGAGAGTACTTCTTCATTCTATCACTCACGAATTTCTGTGAACCAAGCAAGGCGAAGTGTATATTTTCTCCCAGCAGTGGCCATCCTGTTGTTCCAGGTGGAACTTTCAGGCTGCTGGAACCGCGCTTCTTGAAGAAAACTATGACAGCAATGGAAAGAGGAAAGAGCACAAGAGGAAGAAGATATTGGACGAGGGCCTCCATTTCTTCCTCAGTTGCAACTTTTGCAAGTTAATTGAGATCAAGAGAAACTGAGAAGTTGTTGGATACTTTGGAACGATCAATCACTAGTATTTATAGGAAATTCTGGAAGTGCTCCATAATTCTGGAAGAGAAGAAACAAGAAAACGTAAAAGACTTTTAACTGAGAAAAAGACAAGAAAATAAACAAGAAAAAGCATAAAAATGTGGGAGAACTAAAGGACTAAAACAAACATTGGACTACTACTTCAAAGTTTTTGAAAAACTTTCAATTGATGACAAGCTTTGGCATCCATACACAATGGGAAAATTAAAATTCTAAAGGGAAAATTGCAAAGAACGTCCCTCGCTTGAAAAACTTTTTTCGACAGTAACATTTCAAATGATGCAAATTCATCATTCATATTTGTTTGAAAATTTTTTCTCATCCCTGACATTTCAAATGATGCACATTTGTTTGAAAAAAAATTTCATCCCTAACATTTCAAATGATGCAAATCTGTCCCTCACATTAAAATAGTATATCAAATTGGTCCTTTAATCCATTAACGTATATTGTTTTTGAATAGAAAGAGGGCATGTGCTTTTCTTGTGATAATTTTTTTTGGAAAAATTTAGAATCACAATTCATTTTTCCGTTGTATTTACATTTTTGGGACCTAAAAAATTGTCACAAGATAAGTATATAACCTCTTTTTGTTAAAAAAAATATTCGTGAATGGATTGAAGGACCAATTTGATATACTATTTTAATGTGAGGGACGGATTTGCATCATTTGAAATGTCTCGTATGAACAAGTTTTTCAACCAAATATGAATGATGAATTTGCATCATTTGAAATGTTAAAGACGAAAAAGTTTTACAAACAAATGTGAGTGACGTTTTTATGTAATTTTCCCAATTATAAATATCCCAATTGAAACAGTTTTTGCAAGTCCCAATTCCAGGTCCCAATAAAGTCCAATTCTCAAACAACTATTTAGTTTGTTTTGTATGTGAGGATTTAAACAAATTAAAACGTAAAATATGAAAAATTATTTTATATATGAAGGATTTAAACAAATTAAAACGTAAAATGTTTCTGTAAAGAAATGTCTATAAATTGTGTAGAAACTCCAAACTATAGTATATTATTATTGCAGTTGGGTGGGGTTGAAAAGTCTTTAGGATGTAAAACAACAACATTGGAAAATATTTGCTACAATTATTTAATTTCAATCCTGTTCGGAAAATCTTTTATGAAGAGAACAATAAATAAATAAACACGACGAAAAACACACGATATGGTATCTGGAGGGTATTGAAAGGTGAATAAATAATTTTTGTTGACTATTATAAATGCGAGGGTTGATCTGTTCATATAGAAAAATCCATTCGTCAAGCTACATCACCATCAATGATCAATGGAGAAAGAGGCCATTGGTCAAGCTTCATAATGATGTACACACATCAAGGGAGAAAGAGAATATTTATGCTTTTAAAAATAGTGGATTGAGTTAAATTGTAGAATAAATTTGAAGATTTTACTTTATTATAATTTTCTCTTTAATTGAACATTTACTAACGAAAGTGATTTAATAACTGAAAAAAAATTAAATTGATGTTTTGAAAAATTATATTTATTTCCATATGGTTAAAATATATTATAAGTAATTTAGAAATTTTATAATGAAATTTTCATTAATTCAGTTAGTCAATGGTTATTCGAATTCATAATAAATATATATATATATATATATATTATATTTGGCCAATAAAAAAGGTGACTATAATATTTAGAAATGTTGTTAGTTAATTAATAGTAATGGGATATTTGTTATATATTTGGTCAATCAAAAGATTACTGTAAATGTAATATTCCCAAACGTTCGATTAATTAATTCTGTGATATGGCTTAACTTCACCACAAGTAAATATAATTAATTTAAAAATTAATAACTAAGATAATTTCAATGGCCTAAGTCCTTGTATGATAAATTGATACTGATACTTTTGTTGCACACAAAATTATTATTGAATTTGATTATCTCAAAGGAAGACTATTATTTTAACTTTTTTTGGGTGAATATTTGTACTTGAATTTTGTATGTCTTTATTTTTTTTTAAATTTTATTAAAGGGAAGTTCACAAACAACTTATTATTCTTGATGAATTTAAATAACAAGACTAAGATATCAAACTTCTAATCTCGAAGCTAATTAAAAGCACCTTTAAGGTGCTAGTTCTTGGGACTTGTTCTTGGGACTTTTGCCTGTGTCACAAAGTTGACATTGACTAGAGTTCAATGTTTGTTTTCTTCAGTCTCTTCCAATTTGTCTTTTAGTGTGGAATTTGAATTATTAAAGAGGACAAAAATAGCCAAACCAAGTCATAGTGGATCCCTCCCCCCTCGCAAAAACAGGAGAAAAAGACATCCAATTTTGGCTGCAAATATTAATTGTACAAATTGATGAATATCAGATTTTGAACCATTCAACATTGGAAATTAATTGAATTAGCTCCACTTTCACTTTTGGTAAAAAGAAAAAAGTACCATTATTTTGTTTTGAGGGAGTAAATACTTTGAGTTCCTAATGTAGGATTAATCAATTATTAGGAAGAGTTCAATTACTTCAATTTTCGTTGCACTAAAATCTAATCATATTGTCTAGAAGTGTTAAACTTTCTTATTTCTTTGTAAGACTAATTGAGTTTTGTGTTTAACTACTCGAACAAGTTAGAATTTTTGTTTTTTTAACTAAATTTTTGTTCTTTATTTGGATATATGTTTAGAGTTTTCCAAAATAATGTTCAATCAGTTGATTGATTATATTCTCTAAGTCATCGGGCTATCATGTAAATTGTTTTATTATTATCGATATAAATTATATCGTTTTAGACTTTAAAAAAAATAACATTGAAAATGCAAAAAATTGACAAAATTTCAACATCTGGCTGTAGAAATTATGTTAGAGCCAGGAACCCTCCAAGATTGACCGTGTGTGGTGCAATGGTAAATAGTCAATGATGCAGAATTTGATTACAGTTTATATGAGCATAGGCTTTGAAAATCAGCAATTAATACAATGAACCATTTGTTTGGTGATCTAATTTTCATGGTTTGAACTTTGAAATTACTATCATTTTAGCAGCCAGATGCAAAAATTTTGTAGATACGATTGTTCAGCTAATTTTAATTAATGATCTCAAAAGATGATGATAAGAAAATGTGATTGCGTGTATTGATTGCTCGAGATCATCAAAAGCATAATCTTCAAGATCTATTTCCTACTCAATTGATAGGACCAATTTATGGAAGACAATAATCACCAGGGAAAAGAAAACACAAATTTCACAAACTATGAAAGACGTATTATTGAATAATAATAATTCATCACCGTAAAATAAACAAAATCATATATTTGCATTTTTTTTAAACAAAATTAAAATTAAATTAGAAAAGAATATCGAAATTGTTTAGAAAAAATAATTTGGAACTGACTAAAACAAAGGAATTTGCTTTAAAACGTCTTGAAACATAGGGTTTTATCTTGTAAATCAGCTCGTTATTCCTGCAAAATATTTGGTTACAATAGTGATTATGAGTTTGGAGGATAAAATTACGCTGGTTTGATGTTAAAAAAAATGTGATTTTACCTTTTTCCCCCCTCTTTTTATGCTGATCTTGCAGAGCTCAATATTCATCTTCAATCCATTTGCATCACAATTTAAATTCATTGTACAATTTTTCTTATTTTATTTTGTCAAATATCTCAATATTACGAAATTTCGCTAAAAAAAGATTTTAATACTAGCTTGTTTCACTAAAAAGTTTTTAAACTACTAATATTATCTTCTTCTTCTTTTTTTTTTTTTTTTTTTTTTTACATTTAGTGAAACTATGTTGTAGTAAACTTTTCTTAATGAGGTCGCATAGTATTAAAGTATTGGATAGAATAAGATATGCAAAATTAGATAGACACTTTGATGTGTTGACTACAAATAATCTCTTACATTTATCAATTATAACTTTTTTTAGTTCCTTACATATAAACGCATGAAATTCGATGTTTTACAAAAATAAAATGCATAATATTCCAATTGCAATAATTTAATAACTATTTGAGATTGATTACCTTCATGGGTCAATATATTATAATCTTATAGCCGCCGTTTCTGAACTACACTTCAAATTTCAAAAGTTCCATTTGTGAAAAGAAAATTGTTCCATCATTAAATTCCTACATTATTTCGTTTTTTAATTATTATATTATTATAGCAATAATACTTAGCTTACTTCTAAATCTTAAAAAAAAAAAGAACCCAAAAAAGTCACGCATGCAAATACTACACTAATTTAGATAATAATCTCGTAATATTAATTTTTACTATCTTAAATTTTGAATTCAAAATTTACAATCATTATTGAAGAATTGTCTCTAAATTCGTGATCAATTCTTACACTATTATTGAAAGAACTCATTAAATTGGGATGTTTGGTTAAGAAGTTTCTGCACTTTGTATGTGATATAAATTACAATTAGAATCAACTTATGAGAAGAATAATAATAATGTTCACACAAACTCCCATACCACGGATTAATATACGGGATTAATGATGGGAGCTTACTGGATGTGTATTGCAAATCATGTATAAATTGCGTATAAGTATCAATATTAGTTTATAAAGTATCATATTAAGTATTATTCTATATGGCATATAAAGTATCAATTTTTTACATATCATGTATCAATTTTTCGCTTATAAAGTATCAAAATTTTTAATATAAAGTATTAATTTTTTATGCATAATGTATAGTTTTTTCAAGTATCATTTATAAAGTATCAATTATTCACATATCATGTGTAAAGTATCAAAATTTTGCATTATTTGCGTAACAAGTATCAATTTTTGCACATCAATATTAATTACAAAAGTGTATTATTTTGATTAGCGTAAAAAGTATTAATTTTTTCGTGTATCGAGTATTAATATTTGAAATGAAAAATAATACGAAAAAAAATACTCGTGCATGTATGTCATATATATAAAGACGTTTTAGATGAGAATACGTGAATTGTTTAAATTTGCTACCATTATTCTTCACTTCAAACTTGAATTTCAATTTTATTGACTTAGAATAGTAACGAAATCCATTCTTTCTAGTCCTCAAAACAAAGATTGATCTAAAATTCAAACCATACGAATTATCAAACAAAAATAATACAACGTTTTAGTCCACTTACTGAGTCACACAGCATGCAGACTTGACTACTTGAGGTTCTTCTTCTGGCTTAGAAACTTACAATTAATGCAACAATGTTGACTGATAGGGATGGTCATGCATGGCATTAATCATGGATATATATTTTCTTTATTAGCAGCCTTGAATTGAAGTAGTGATAATTCATACTATGCTATACTGTAAAAAGATTTGCTGTTTAATTCCTTGTTTGCCGAAGTCGTTGTAGTTGAATTGTTGTGCATTTATAGTCAGTTTCTAAGCACGTATGGGCACACAATTATGGAGATTTTGACCAAGTAAATACAACAACGCCCACAACTAACTTTTAGCTTCTTCAAATTGGTGACACTATATACAAAGTTACTTTGCATCTTCTATACCATTTTGGTATATATAACAGTCTCTATAAATGTGACATGTATAAATGATTATACACGTGTCAAATTATTATAGAGTGTTATAAGAAGTGAAGTGATATAGAAAATTTAGTGGCATACAAAGTTTGCTAATGGATATTCTATATCATTTCCGTAGCACTCTATAAGATTTTGACACGTGTACAATTACTTATCCCTTAAGATGCAATAAATTAATTGATAGAGTTTTAGTTTAATTTTTAAAAATTAGATAACTAACTAAAATGACACTTGTCATATTTATAGACAGTGTTATACAGAGTGATACATCGACTACTACACATGATCCAAAGTTACAAAGTTTTCTAGTATATGTAGAATCATTGAGAAGTGAAGTAGAGTTCTCTCCCTTTCGGTATAATTTGGTCAGAATGTAATAGCAAATCTAGAGAAGAAGAATTTGACAAATTAACGAAATTACATAATATATATTTTTATACTATTTGCTTTCACCTTATAGCACATGCAAACGCTAAATTTTGAACTAAAAAATTGGAGTTGGGAGGGACGTAACTTAACTGATTTATCCAGGCCAAAAGTACATAATATTAAAAATAGAAATTATAATTTAATTTTTGGAGAAAAAAATTTTAATTTTCATAAAAATCTAATAGAAAATTTTTAATTTTGATAAAAAAAATGCATAATTTTTCAAACTTTTCATCCGCCCCTATCCTAGTTAGATATAGTAGTCATCTACAGTCTTACAAGGTGAAGCATACTTAATCCACTCAAAATAGTGTGAGAATTTTGCAAAATATGCATTACTACAAATGATTTTAAATAGTAAGCTTTTGCTTTTGCATTCTTTTATAAAAAAAAAATAATAATGGCAAAAAATATGAATGTTTTTAATTGAGATTTAACCACAATCACCTGAAGTCGTATTATTATTTAATAAAAAAAATTATTGTAGATATATGAGTTGATAAGCAGTGATAGAACTTTATATGAATAAGGTTACAATCTCTATATATATAAAAAGAAGTTGTTGATATTGTGAGAGCAACAATTAGCTTTCAAAATAATAAATTATACATTTTCTAAATTTACCCATAATCAATCAACTTTTTTATCTTTTCTCCTTTTATCATTACAACTTATCTTTATTTTCTTTCTACCTTATCATTACAACTTATAACATATTCTCGTAACTCTACTTTCTTCTCCTTTACACCGATTTTTCTCCAAAATTTTTATTAATATAACATTGATTTTCACTCTCAAATTATAAGAAAAAAATTATATAAAAATAATATGACACTTATTTTTATTAGTAGCTTTTATTGTTCTCTCAATTAAATTATAAAATATTTACCAATATATACTTTAAAAAATTTAGGCTCCATTTGTTTACAGTTGTTTTAGTGTTTTATTTCACAAATTTAATTTGATTTATTTGTTTTGTCCATTTTTTCTATCAAAATTTTAAAACAAAAAAATAATATTACAGTAATTATTTTTGCTACAATGTTTTTTTATATTTTTATAACTAAATTATTAAATTTAAATTTGACTTTAAATTTTTAATATTAAAAAAATTCTTCCTAAGACATTTTTATACCAAAATAAACTCATAAAATTTTAATTCATATTTAAATTTTAGATTTTATTATCGAATATAAATGCCCACCAAAACAAACTCATCAATCCAAACACTTGCAAAATATTTATGTCTTATAATAAATCCCAAGAAAAAAATTCTACTATAAAACTAAAAAAATACTCTATCCAAGGCGAGTTATATTTTTTTTGTTAAAATACTAATACATAAGCATATGACAACTATAAATTATTATTTTTGTTTCTAATAATACTTCTCATGCTAATATTTTATCAAAATAATTCACATAAATTAAAACTTAAAATGAAGACACTACCACTATATATATAATAGAAATCTCAATTTCATGTATTTTTTTATGCTACAATTTAATTAATAAATTTTAAATAATAAAAAGGCAACAAATTTTACTTTAGAATTTGGATGCATATTTTCACTTCTAGTTTTACTCTAAGCGATTTGTTTCCTTTTGATCTTCTAACATTTTGAAATGTTAATTTGCTAGTAATATAATTAAGGTAGGAATAATTTTTTATTATTAAAAATTAAAAATTCAAATTTGAATTAATATTTTATGAGTTTATTTTGTAAAAAAAATCTCTTAGGAAGAATTTTTTATCATTAAAAATTTAAAAGTCAAATTTAAATTTAATAATTTATATATATAAATATAAAACGTAGTAGAAAAAATAATTACTATAACATAATTTTTTTGTTTTACAAATTTTGATAGAAAAAATGGACAACACAAATAAATCAAATTGAATTAGTGAAATGAAACACTAAAACAATAGTAAACAAATGGAACCTAAATTTTTTGAAGTATATATTGGTAAATATTTTATAATTTAATTGAGTGAACAATAAAAGTTATTAATAGAAATAAGTCTCATATTATTTTTATATAATTTTTTTCTTATAATTTGAGGGTGAAAATAAATGTTATATTAATAAAATTTTGGGAGAAAAATCAGTGTAAAGGAAAAGAAAACAAAAGTTACGGTAAGATCTTATAAAGAATTAATAAGTTGTAATGATAAGGTAGAAAAAATATAAAGATAAGTTGTGATGATAAACGAAGAAAAGATAAAAGAGTTGATTGACTAAGGGTAAATTTAAAAGCTGTGTGATTTATTGCTCTGAAAGCTAATTGTTACTCTGGCAATAACAGCAACCCAAAAAATGGTACCCTATTTCTTTTCTGAAATAAGCATCATTAATAAGGATAAATTACTTTATTATTTCTTTAATATAGGTGTTCATTTCAATTTTAGATGCAATTTTGATAAAGTTTTATTTTTGTCACAAATGTTTCAATTTTAATTTGGGTAAATTACTTCAACCGTCCCTCAACTTGCGAGCTCATTTTGTTTTTGTCCCTACTCTTTAAAAAGTTTCATTTTTGTTCCTCATGTTACATTTGTAGTTTTCAATGGTCCTTTGTTTACTTTTCATGTTAGAAAAATTCAATTCTATTGACTATTTAACATGCATATTTAGAATTCTATCAATTTGTATACACTTCTAATTGTCATATATGTGTTAAATAATAATTTAAGTTGAATTTTAAGTAGGAAAAAATGGATGAAGGGCAATTTTAAATCAAATTGTAACATAATGGACGAAAATAGAACTTTTTAAAGATTATGGACAAAAATAAAATAAACCCGGGACGATTGAAGTAATTTACCCTTTTATTTTAAATGATCTTTCATTCATTTTTTTATGGATGAAAATCCAAATTCCATGTTCATATGACATACATATGTTGAACTCTAGCTAATTTTTACCCTTTTATTTCTCGAATACGTGTCAAATAATTTTCAAATTGATTTTTTTATCATTAGCGATATGTTATATCATACTCCTACTCTATCAATCTATTTAGAAGTTGACTCAATTAGGTCAATGGACAATGAAGGGTGGGATTGAAGGAAACCACATCACAAACTCAAAAAGTGCATGACACCACTTTTGAATTTTTTAAAGCAAGCTATGAAAATTGATTCCAAAATCTACCACAACCAAGTCTTAAAGCTTGAAATTAAGAGATGATGGAAGTACTTTACCCTCACAAATAATTTTTTTTAAAACTTTTAACCTAGATATAAAGAGGGAACATGGTCTCTTGACTCTCTTCTTATATAAGTTGATATGATGCATTAATTGCAATTATTATTTTTAAATTTCAATTCAACTTTTTACACATGCATGCATATTGCAAATATCAAGATACGAGAAATGATAATTATCAATGGCGGTATTCGGTAATACTACGCAATGAATTTCAAAATTCGAAAGATGGAGGATTGCTTTTCAGTTTTTCCCTATACCCCTTTCCAAAAAGTTGTTTTGGAGAGATGTAAAATCTTCACTATCAATTGGCCATTTACATATTTATAACGTGAAGGACAATTGTGCATAACTCGGTGAACCTGTCAAATGAGTAAGGGTAGTCAAATGAATTTGTACATTTTATATGATTTTTTGTTCTTTGAATTTCTCATCATTCATTTGCAGAGACAAAACTAATTCCCAAGTTATCCCATGACATTATTTTGTCTTTTAATTCACGTGTGATGATTGCCTTTTAAAATGTTGGGATTAATATTTTTCATCATCTTCAAAATTATCTTGATTTTAAATTTTTTTAAGGGTTAATTATATTTACCACCTATGAGGTTTGATGAAAGTATTAAACGAATCTTATAATTTTAAAAAATTACAATCACCCCTATATTGGTGAACACGTATTTATCATATATTTTATGGGTTTATTGTGTTATAATTTGAGTGAATTTACACTTAATTGAATAATTATGTGCAGGAATTAAGGTAATTAGAATATTGAGGCAATCTATTCGGAATTAAAGGAAGAAGATGAATATGGAAGCTTTTGGGCTATTTTGGCGTGAAAGAGCAATTCTTAGAAGAAAAGATTTCCTTAATCTAATTTGGAAATAATCAAGAGGGTGAATTAATGGAAGACTCCTTGAAGAAATCAAATAAGGAAGTAGAGATGAAGAGCAATTAGGAAATTAAAAGGAGAATGCTTGCATACCTTAATTATTGGCCGACATGTGGCATATTTATTTTGAAAAAGAAGAGTTATTTCTATATTAGAGTTTAAGAAGGTTTTTAGTTACTTTTATTACTTGAGAATAAAGTTTGCTTTTCCTATATAGGGATAGCAATTTAGTAGAAGTAAATTGGTAGCTTTAGGTAGGTAGGTAGCAGTAGTTTATAATTCGTAGGTTTTATTTTCAGTTTGGTAGTTGTTGTTCCAGACTCAGCCGCCGTTCGGGCAAACGATGGTGGTTAATTCCATATAGTATTGTATTTCGTACTTTTATTTCGTCTTTAATTATGTTCTTGAGTAATTTATTTTTCGGCATATAAGTAATGAATCTTTAACTGTTATTTGTTCGTAAGACCTAATTTTTTTAATATAATTAATATTTTATGAGTTTCGAAAGTTATCTTTGCATAGCGTTAATTGTTTAGATTGGTTAGATACTGGCCATGTTTAATTAATCTAAATAGTGCCAATTAATCTTCTATTATTTCACTGGATCTAATAGATAGGATTAATTAGTGGCGAAGCTACTATCTTGGTAGACGGAAATTTTAGACTAATAAATTGTGACATGTTGATCATGATTGTAATTTATTAGAATTGGGTTCCTCTAGATATTATTGTTAGTAAGATATTAAATTGGGTGTTGGTTGATTCCAGCCTGGTTGTGTTTTAGTTAGAGAAATAATTAATTAAGCTGATTCTTGTCAATTATCGATAAATTAAGGAGGAAATGGGCTACGTCGGAGCTGATTCTCGGTAGCCTATAACTGGTTGGTTCATGATATTAATTAATCCCTGAGACTATGATCGATAGATAATTAGTTATTGTGAATTTACTTGTTTGCTGGGTTTTTCTATTTTGTGTATTTTTCCATAGTAATTTTTTATTAATTATTTTTTATTACTTTTCTTAATTAATCATTATTTTTCGTGAGATCTTTTCTTAAATTAACTAGAAGAGATAGTGTTTCCGTTCCTTGTGGAATCGACCTTACTCTTGCTATACTATTTTTATTTTTTAAATAATTTATTTTGGTACAAAAACGACACTATCAAAATTGGCGCCGTTGCTGGAGAACGGCAAAATACATTTGATTTTAGTTAATTCAATTTTATTATTTTTATTTATTTATTTATTTATTTTACTTGGTATATTTCCAGAATTTCTAACTCTAATCTGTTTATCTTTAGATACTGAAAAAAATCACACAGGTTGAGGAAAGAATTGAAGGAAAGACACCAAGAAACAATTTCTATTTTTGAACAGACACTGTTTGCCCAAACTAAACCAATATCAGACCTAGAACAAAATTTTACACAGCCATGAAAATGATAATTATGGCTAATTTGACTTGTGTCCAGAACCAAAACCAGAACCAGAACCAGCAGGGAGGACACACTTTAAGGGAGTTGACTTGTCCTTTGATCAATTTTAGATATTCTTGCATAGTTTTGCCTAAACTCAAAGTTGATTTTGAATTAAAAGCATCATATTTGAATTTCTTGCCCAAGTTTCATGGTTTAGATGTGGAAGACCCTTATAATTTTTTACATGAATTTCATAGAGTATATGGAATAATAAATAAAATAGGGATATCACAAGAATACATTGCATTGACTAGTTTTCCTTTTTTTCAAACTGGAATAGCTAATATATGGTTTAACAGCTTGACCCATAATTCTATCACCTCTTGGGATAACATGCAACACGTATTTTTTCAAAAAATATTTCCCTACATCTAAGATTGCATCAATTAGAAAAGAAATTGTTGGAATTGAATAAAATTATGATGAATCTTTGTCTGTATATTGGGGAAGATTTAGAAACTTATGTGAAAATTGTCATCAACACCAAATACCCGATGATTTACTAATTCAATATTTCTATGAATGATTGCAACCTAAGGAGAAAAGGACACTTGACGCTGCAAGTGGAGGTGCGTTTATGGACAATGCTACAACTTAAGCCATGAATTTGATTGCCAAGACTTGTGAGTCTTGCCAACAATACCAAGTGGGTCATCGTTCGACCAAACAAGTAAGCGATATTCGCAACTCTTCAATGGAAAACAGACTGGAAGCATTGACAGCTTGTGTGGAGAAGTTAGTAATAGTAATGGGCGTAATTCAGATAGAAAAGGCATGCACAATTTGCAAAAAACACATCCCATACAGCCGATCAATGCCTAATGACCCAAGAAGAACTTGATGCTAAAATTAATTTTGTAGGAGGTTGTCCACGTCGCTATAATCCCTATTCAAACACTTTTAACCCAGGATGTTAGGACCATCCCAATCTGAGCTATAGGAATCGAGCATCTCAACAAAATCCTCTAAACAGCAAGCTCAATAGCAAACTCTGCAGAAATCAGCAGCACCGTCTGCCTAAATGAATCCCAGCTTCATAGCTACAACAAGGTCTGGAGTTCCTCTTGAAGATATGATAGTTAATTTAGTTACTTCTGTGACCTTAATGCAGAACAATCAAGTCCAGAATCAAGGAGAATTTCATAAACTTCAGTAACAAACAAGGTCGGTCATAAGTGTGTTAAGTACTCAAATGACCCAAATGACTAAAAATATTAATAAGATGCAAGGTCTTCAAGAGAAATTACTATCCTAGGTGCAGATTAACCCACGAGAAAATGTAAGTCAAATAACGTTGAGAAGTGGGAAACAACTTGAAGATCCTGTCTCCAAAGTCGCGGATGAAGAACAGAAAAACTCAGTAGCGTCGTTTGACCAAACGATGAAGTCTCAGAAATCAGAGGTAAAATTTAATTTGAATTCACCAATATCTGAGATTAAAATTCGTCCTCCTTTTCCTGGTAGGTTAACAAGGAATGTAAAGGATGATGACATGAGTGATATCTTAACCATCTTCAACAAAGTGGAGATTACCGATACTTTCCTTGAAGCAATTAGAAAAATGCCAAAGTGTGCAAAGTTTGAAAAAGATTTTCTTGCCAAGAAAATCCAACATCTAAAAGAGAAGATGGTGGTGGAATGCAATGACATGCCGGTTGTTCTTGAGAATACATTACCTCATGAATGTAAAGAACCAGATTTTGAAGTTAAAGAATTGAAGGATGAGAAAATAATGGATGAGACACAATCAATGCATTCGATACAAGTGTTTCCAAGCAACCCAGAAAGCTCCCGTTTGCCCAAACGAGACCCTATGGATACACGTTTTCCTTATATTTTGCAAGTTCCGGTTCAGCAACTTAGATCCCTAATTAAACATCTGAAATCTGTGTTTCTGAGTGAGGAAAAGACACTGCCCACTATCACCAACAAGAATCTTACTCAAAGCTCATGGATCAAATTGATTTGGAACCAAAAATGATACAAGAAAACTGTAAGAAGAACTTTGACTTGCATACAAGATCTTCTCCAAGACCACATTCGGAGCCTCTTCCAATGGTTTACTGAGTTCGACACATGCTTGGTCTAGCTAAGGACATTAAATAATGATGCATATTGGGAGGTAACCCAATTTTAATTTTTTTTAACTTTTTATTTATTTATTTATTTTCCTTGTCAGTAAATGAAGTTTTTTCTTATTCCAAATTTATGTTGCATTCGTGGTTAAGGATGTGAGATGATTCAGTTGCAGTAATGGAGTGGGTAAACTACAAACATGGGGAAGAGGAGACAAAGCCTTTTAAAAACCAGGTGTTGGACCCAAAGATTCCCACTATTATAATAGGAGGCCCACCAATTTTATACACAAAAGTCACAAGTGATCCCAAGTCCAACACCCCCTAAATTATCATTTTCTCCAAAAGGTGTAAATTTCGGACACCCAAACTGGGCCACACTAGCCCTGCCCTGGGCCTGCACGTGACAGGTAAGTCGCGGGATGTGCCCTAACTGGCAGCCTGCAAGGATATCCAACAGGACCCGAGCTCCAGGTGCGCCCCCAGGAATATTTCACCCAGGCAACGCACCCACACGGAGTCGAAACCCGCATGGAAGGCAATTTCTCCATACCTTATCTCCTTGCCACTTACCAGCTAGGCTATGCCCCGGGGGCCTAAATTATCATTTTCTAAACCTACCAGCCGTCACCATCATCTTTCTTACCAAACCCCGCGCTACCGTCATCACCCCTCCTACACTCGTCAACTCTTTCACTCTCATCGACAAACCGTACAAACAATCGTGAATATGAAGTTTTTTTCTCAACCTCCATCGGAACCTCCAACTTCACCGGCAGAATCTTCACCGACCACACAGTCCACGTCGGTGGAGGAGACTCCTCCTTCACAGCCAGAACCTATCAAACGTCGCAAACAAGCGAAAATCAAGCTCGCGACTCCGGCAGTCAGCAATACCTCGTCCTAGCGTAATTTCAAGAGCGAGTCCGATGAAGCCACGACAATCAACTCTCCGACTACATCTCTATTTTCGACACGGAGAGATCACCAATCCGGGTTCCTTTCACACCACTACCACTTGCCGCCGTTAATCGCACTGGTTGACTGCTCAGAGGCAAGACAGTTCTATCCCACAACCACCATCATCTTCTTCATGTCATGCTACTGTTGCTGAAAAAGGGAAAGCTCCAGCCACTTCAACAACTGCCGATCCCGATGTCAGTGGAGCTATCTACCCAGACTTCAAGCCTTTTCGAAGTAGTCCATAGTTTCTTGGTGTCTGTCATAGTCTCTGAAATTCCTCTAAATTACAGCAGTCCAAATTTCAAATTGTGCATTAATCCAGTTCTGTAAATCGTCATTTTCCCATACGACACCCGACTCCCTACGTCAGGATGATTTCTTGTCTCTAACATTTAGTTGTTGTTTTCTTTTCTATTTTTCTTGCTGTAGTTATTTGATGTCTTTTGTGTTATTTTATTTTTCTCTCTCACTTGGTTTAAGTGTGGGGAGATTTATCTGTGTTTGTGAGTTTTCTATTTTTCAGTTTTTATGTTATTTACAAAAAAATAAATAAATTAGAAAATAAAAAATCCAAAAATATTTTATTTTTAGTTTTTTTAGTCAAGGTAGTTTGTGTCTTTGTGTTTCCAAACTTTCTTACTTATTGAATATTACTTAGTAAACTGGAATTGGTATGGAAATTTGGTTGATCCATTGTGTTAGATATATGTATAACTTTGTATGTTTTCAAGTATGATGAATACATGGAATTGAGCTTATTATACCTACTTAAAGTGAGGTTTTGAACCTAAGCATACAATAACCACTTTGTTGTTGCTTAATTAAAAATATTATTTGTTGAGTGTTAATTGTACTTGGATAAATTATAGAATTTTCTTTGTTTTGCATGGTAAGCCACAATGTTGAAATTGAATATATATATGATTAAGGCATTTTGGAATAACTAATTTTGACTTTAATTTTCTTAAATTTTCTTATCTACCCTTAAATTACCCTTAGTTAACCACTTTGAGCCTTAAACTTTTTCTTTGTGTTTAAATTATTACAAATTTTCACCTAAGACCTTTTTAGCTTTCTTTTGACCCCCCAAGGTGCATGTAGCTAAGTAACTTATGTATGATTTATTTCCCCTTTGATTGAACAAGATAAAATTGCATGCTTAAATCTCTATGGAAAAAGTTATTCAGTATGTTCTTTTGAAATGACTGTGTTGACGTCCACTGTTTGTCCAAACAACACTGGGCAGAAAAGTGAAAAAAAAAATTGCAATATTCTGTTTGTCTGTGTTGTTTGCCTAAACTGTGACAGGAAAAAGAAAGAACATCAGCGAAAAAAAAGAAGAAAAAAAGTTATCTACAAAAAAAAAAGAGCAACAGGAAAAAATGGTCATTCAACTTTTTCCAAATCCGAGTTTTGGTCACTCAATTATTAAATTGGTTAAAAGCATCATCAAACTTTTTAACCGTACGTCTTTAGGTCATTCCGTCGTTCAAATTTGTTATCTTTTCTAAAATCGTTCAATTGAAGAGTATTTATGTCTTTTCAAATAATTTAGGGTAAAAAATTCTCTTCTTCCTCTTCTTTCCTCTTCCTTCTTTCTCTTTCTTTCTCTCTCTCACCACAATCTCACAATTTTATGAGTTTCTCTCACCACAGTCCCATAATTTTATGAGTTTAATAATTTCAATAAAGCATTTTCTATTGAATTAAATCAAAATCCAAACCTTAATTATCATTTTTTTAACTTCAATATGGAACACTGTAAAAATGTCAAAACCCACATTATTTCCTCATAAGTTCATCATCAAGTATGCTGCTACAACTCTTGGGTTGATGAATGCCCGGCACGCAACTAAATTGACTCTTGGAAATAAAAAAAAAGGAAGTGATGATGGTGAAATAGGGAGGCAGCGGGGTCCAACCATAAGGAACAAGTATGGCCAGATAGCTCCCCCTTCTGGTTCTGGGTCCTCATTGTTTCTTTCATCATGTTGGAGAAGATCGTTTTGAGTACCAGAACTAATTTTGCTATGGAGGTAGATCTATGTAATGGTGGCATGATTTTTTGATGATTTACCGTGAATGCCATCATTTCTTAACAGTTGGAGTTGGGACAAAAATAATAATTATTAATAGGATTAGTTTTCAATTTTCTTGCTAGTACTGCTATCCTATTTTCTATACTTTTCAAAGGCCAACACCGTTAGGTAACCTTTAGAAGATTGAGCAATTGAAGATGGAGCGGATGACAATAATGGAGGAACCTATTTCGTTCCCATTCATTTTGGATCCCGCCTTTTTATGCTGTGTGTACTATTTTACTCTTGAAAAAAGTGATTTTCCTCTGCACAGATGGACTCAATGGATAGAATGACCAAAAGTCATACGTTTAAAGAGTATGATGACCTTTTTGGCCAAATTAATAGTTGAGTAACCAAAAGCCGAATTTGAAAAAAGTTGAAGGACCATTTTTGCCTTTTTCTAAAAAAAAAAAGAAAAATATGTGATGAAATCATAGAAAAAAAGAATGATTGTGTGCTGAAGTTACTTTAAGTTGTTTTGACAGTCAAACATTTGAGATTCGATGCAAGATAAGTGTGGGGAAATACTTGGTTAAGTTGCATCGCACTTTTATTTTATTTTTTTGTCCAATTTTATCTATTTTTCTTATCCCACCTTGTTTACCCTAACCCCATTACAACCCAAAATAAAAGACTTTTTGATTCATGTTTGGTTTTGGCTTTATGGTGAACTTTTGACATACTTGCAAATTCATGGTAATTATTCTTTGTACACTTTCTTTTGAGTGGATGAACCCAACTTATAACATTTTTTAGTACTTTGGAGTGATCTTGGAGAGTTGCTCATATTCTTTGTATTTTGACTTGAGAGAAATTGCTTAGGCATAGATTTAATATAATGAATTTGGAAAGAGGATTGAAGGTTGATGTTCCGGTTTGTTTGGGTAATGCTTGATTTGTAAAAGTTTGGATAATGTGTTTACATTTACTACTTTTATGTCTATGTTGCATTTTTCTCCTTGCTTAGGGACCATCAAGTTCAAAGTGTGGGGATGTTTGTGTGTTTGTGACTATTGTTTATTTACGTGAATTAGTTGTCTATCCTTACATGTTTTTATTTTTCACATCTAGTTTAGGTTAGTTTAGTATTTAGTTTGATTTTTTTGGTTTTAAATGCTTAGGGACAAGCATTATTTAAGTGTGTGGATGTAATGAACACGTATTTATCATATATTTGTAGGTTTATTGTGTTATAATTTAAGTAGATTTACACTTAATTGAATAATTATGTTCAGGAATTAAGGTAATTGGAATATTGAGGCAATCTACATGGAAAGAAAGGAAGAAGATGAATATGGAAGCTTTTGGACTATTTTGGCGTGAAAGAACAATTCTTGGAATAAAAGATTTCTTTAATCTAATTTGGAAATAATCAAGAGTGTGAATTAATGGAAGACTCCTTGAAGGAATCAAATAAAGAAATAGAGAAAACGAGCAATTAGGAAACTAAAAGGAGAAGGCTTGCATACCTTAATTATTGGCCGACATGTGGCATATTTATTTGGAAACAAAAGAGTTATTTCTCTATTAAAGTTTTAGAAGATTTTTAGTTGCTTTTATTACTTGAGAATAAAATTTGCTTTTCCTATATAAGGATAGCAAATTTAGTAGAAGTAAATTGGTAGCTTTAGGTAGGTAGGTAAAGTAGTTTATAATTCGTAGGTTTTATTTTCAGTTCGTGTAGTTGTTGTTCTAGACTTAGCTGCCGTTCGGGCAAACGACGGTGTTTAATTCTAGACAGTATTGTATTTCTTACTTTTATTTCGTCTTTAATTATGTTTCTTGAGTAGTTTATTTTTGACATATAAGTAATGAAGTTTTAACTGTTATTTACTCGTGAGACCTAATTGTTTTAATATAATTAATATTTTATGAGTTTCGAAAGTTCTCTTTGCATAGCGTTAATTGTTTGGATTGGTTAGATACTGGCCATGTTTAATTAATCTAAATAGTGCCAATTAATCTCCTATTATTTCACTGGATCTAGTAGATAGGATTAATTAGTGGCGAAGCTACTGTCTCGGTAGACGGGAAATTTAGACTAATAAATTGTGACATGCTGATCATGATTGTAATTTACAATTTATTAGAATTGGGTTCCTCTAGATATTAATGCTGGTAAGATATTAAATTGGGTGTTGGCTGATTCCGGCCTGGTTGTGTTTTAGTTAGAGAAATAATTGATTAAGCCGATTCTTGTCAATTATCGATAAATTAATGAGGAATTGGGCTACGTCGGAGCTGATTCTCGATAGCCTATTACTAGTTGATTCATGATATTAATTAATCCTTGAGTCTATGATCGATAGATAATTAGTTAAGGGAGAACGACCCTATAAGTACCTCACATTTTACCTAATAATTTGTTTGGTCCCTCACATTTAAAACGGGGCAAAATAGTCCCTCACATTTCAAAAGTGTACTTTTTTAGTCCTTTTGACGGAATCTGTTAAAAAATCTGTTAAATGTAGTCATGTGTACATCACGTGACTCTTTTTTAGGGGCAAAAAAGGAAGTACAACCCTTTATCCCCATCCTCTTCCTACTTCCTCCCAAACCAATCTCCACCACTATCTCTTTCTCCCCATTTTCCTTCGCCAACCCATCTTCCACAAACTTCAATTGACTGCCATCTTGTAGATGTGTTGAGCCCCATCTCAATATGGTCTCATTACAAGATTGCCCTTCGCAATGACAGTTATGTTCTTCATTTGATTTTGCCCAGCAAAGTGGATCCTTTGGTCAACCTCATGAAAGTTGAAAAAGTACCTGATTCCACATATGACATGATTGGTGGTTTTGACCAACAAATCAAAGAGATTAAAGGGCAGTGGCTCATCATACTGATTGTACTTTCATCAGAGTCTCTGGTTCTGAACTAGTGCAAAAATATATTGGGGAAGGTTCTTGAATGGTGAGGGAACTCTTTGTTATGGCCAGGGAGCATGCTCCATCTATCATATTCATGGATGAAATCGACAGTATCGGGTCTGCCAGAATGGAATCTGAAAGTGGCAACTGTAACAGTGAAGTACAGCGGACTATACTGGAGCTTCTCAACCAACTCGATGGGTTTGAGGCATCCAATAAAATCAAGGTTTTGATGGCCACAAATCGTATTGATATTTTGGATCAAGCTCTCCTTAGACCTGGAAGGATTGACAGGAAGATAGAATTTCCAAATCCTAATGTAGAGTCATGCTTTGATATCCTAAAAATTCATTTGAGAAAAATAAATTTGATGCGTGGGATTGATTTGGAGAAGATTGCAGAGAAGATGAATGGTGCATCAGGCGCAGAATTGAAGGCTGTGTGTACAGAAACAGGGGTGTTTGCTCTGCGTGAGAGGAGGGTTCATGTGACGCAAGAGGATTTTGAGATGGCTGTTGCCAAAGTAATGAAGAAGGATACAGAGAAAAATATGTCACTGCGAAAGCTGTGGAAGTAATGGCAGAAAGCTATAGAAGTAATGGCAGAGATACATATTTCTACGTTTAGATGGTAATTGAAAAGAGTGAAATTTCTGTGCAACTTTGCTTTTATGTAGCAGAACGGTGTTTTCTTTGGATGGTTGCATTTATTGAGGATTTGAAATGCCAGCTGCAACTTTGACAATTCATGAATCGTTTCATATGCTCTTTGTTTTCCCAGAGATTGATGCTACCTCCCCACATAGGTGCCGTTTCTTGACATTTTATGTAATTTATGAATGCAAATTCCATAAATTCGATTAAAGTTGTTAGTTCTTTATCAGCAGGGATTTGTACCTTTATGGTTATTGTGAATTTTGGTCATGGCCATCTGATTGATTCAAGCTTTGAGATAAAAAAAAAACAATGATCCATGGAGAAGTTTGGCTCTTCTGAATGAGATTTTGAGAGAGCATATGCAGAGCTTACACTCAAGGTTTAATGAACCCTATGTAAGTGAAAAGTTGGAAGTTTTGCCTGAGTTTCAAGAGTTGAGGAAATTGTCATCTGTAATATCTTGCTTTCAAGGTTTCCTATGGGGATTAGCTTCTGGAGTTGACAATATAGATGCTGAAAATTGTAAAATTAGAGCAAGATTTTCCAAATGCAATACAGAACATTTGTACAAATTAAACATCTTTATAGAAGAATGTGCAGAATCTTTTATCTATTTCTTATGCTTATTGCTTCTTGAGGGTGATTTTGGTCAAAGATTGGCACATGCTCAGACTACTGATATTTCAGAAGGTGGCCATGTATGTTTGGGAAAAGCAGAGGCCTTGAATAAAGTAGATGCTGAAGAAGGAAGAGGAAAAGATAGAGGATGGGGGTTAAGGGTTGTACTCCCTTTTTTGCCCCTGAAAAAGAGTCACGTGATGTGCACATGGCTTCATTTAACAGATTTTTTAACAGATTCCGTCAAAAGGACTGAAAAAGTACACTTTTTAAATGCGAGGGACTATTTTGCCCCATTTTAAATGTGAGGGACCAAACAAATTATTGGATAAAATGTGATGGCCTTATAGGGTCGTTCTCCCATTAGTTAATGTGAATTTACTTGTTTGCCGGGTTTTTCTATTTTGTGTATTTTTCCATAGTAATTTTTTATTAATCATTATATTACTTTGCTTAATTAATCATTATTTTTCGTGACATCTTTCCTTGAATTAACTAGAAGAAATAGTGTTTTCGTTCATCGTGGGATCGACCTTACTCTTGCTATACTATTTTTTTTCCTTTAGAGTAAGTAATTTATTTTGGTACAAAAACGACACTACCAAGTGGATGTCCGCTAAAGTTGACTAACGGAATTGACAAAAAAACCAAAAATGCAACACTTATTTTGTCAAAAATAAATGAGCAAATATGTAATGATGATAAATAATTTTTTGCTCTTTTTAATTCTTCATTATAAATAATTAATTTCATATTCTTTATTATAAATGAGTTTGTTAAATTAATTTCAAACTTTAATCATTAAATCTTTCTCTATCTAATTTTAAAGTTTTGAAAGGAAAATATTATTTTTGAAAAAGAAAAATCATTTTTACATAATTTCATACATTGTGTATTTTTGTTTGTATAATAAAGAAGATTTAGTTTCTTTTTATTTTAATATTTACCATGAAAATTTTATTAAACTAAGATATTATAATGATTATATGTAAACTCTGAATGCCATATTAGGCAATGTACATAATTTCATACATTGTGTATTTTTGTTTGTGTAATAAAGAAGATTTAGTTTCTTTTTATTTTAATATTTACCATGAAAATTTTATTAAACTAAGATATTATAATGATTATATGTAAAGTATGAATGCCATATTAGGCAATGTACAAATATTTTGCTAAAATCAACAAATTATTGGATACTAATTGATAGGAGGGGTGGATTTGTTAAACGTTTGCTCTTCAAGGAGGGTGACCATAGTTTTTTTAAGCCACATAACTTGTTTGGTACTTTGATAAAACTTTAGGGATGGTAGATATAATTAACCCAATTTTTGAAGAAATTTTATCAAATATTCACTTTTATAGTTGGGAGCTGTTAATGCTACAACAATTATTAATTTTCAGAGCAATAAATCACTCATCTTCCTAATTTACCCTGAATCATTCAAACCTTTTATCTTCTTTCCACCTTATCACTATAACTTATCAATTTTTTTAACCTCTTCTGTATAACTTTTTTATACTAAAATTTTTATTAATACAACACTTATATTTCCACATCTAATTTATATAAAAATAAATTATATACCTTATTCAAAAATTAGTTTCAAATAAAAATAAATCAATTTTGAATCAAACTATATATTTAAATTCATGTTTCACATTTAATGTAAATTTAAAGAAAAAATTAGTTTAAATTTCTTTATTAATAAAAAAATAACACCAAGAAAATAAAAAGTTCATATTTTTTGTTTAAAATTTTTAATAACATAGCGGTTAAAAATTTAAACACTAAAAGAGCTAGTCAATAATATTATGAGCAAATTAACAGGCTTTGGGTCTCGTGTGCCACTTTTGTGTGCCACTACATGAGAAGATGACACGTATTATTTTTAATAGTTATTTAATTTTTAAAATTAAACTAAAACCCTAACCAAGTGATGAGTGAATTCTAAGGGATAAATGATTGTACATGTGTCATCTTTTCATAAAGTGACACATTGAATGGCATTCAAAAAATGGCAGAGGAGACCCATGCCAAATTAACATTTCAAAATGTTAATATATCATAAGGAAAAAAACCGTTCATAGTAGAAGTAGAAGTGAATATAGCATACAAATTCTAAGGTAAAATGTTTTATTTTTTTATTATTTAAAATTTATGAATTAAATTGTAGCATGAAAAAAATACATGAAATCAAAATTTCTATTATATATATGGTGGTGGTGTCTTCCTCTTAAGTTTTAAGTTACAATAACTTATATAATTGTCATATGTTTATGTATTAATATTTTAGCAAAAAGTATGACTCGCATTGGATAGTATTTTCTTTATTTTATAGTAGAATTTTTTTCTTCAAATTTGTTATAAGAAATAAATATTTTGAAGGTGTTTGGATTGATGAGATTATTTTGGTGGGCATTTTTATTCAAGAATTTTTATTAATAAAATTTAAAATTCAAATTTAAATTAATTCTTAGGAAGAATATTTTATTATTGAAATTTAAAAGTCAAATTTAAATTTAAAAATTTATTTATAAAAATATAAAAAATGTTACAGCAAAAATAATTACTGTAATTGATGAGAATAAGCCCGTGTCCATGTCCGTGGTGTTAAAGTCAAATTGTCATCCTGAAAGTTTCTGTCACGTTTTGGTATTCTTGCTATAAATCTTTCGATATAACTCGAAATTGCATGATTCAAGAAGCCCTGGAACGATAAGAGATAGAGCTACAACTTTCGTGTTTTAAGTTTTTCAAGATTTTGACGTTATCACCGTTGAAAATGCCTTGCAAAGTTGATGACGGGATTCTGGCCGAGTTTTCATCTCGAATTTCATGGACTACATTGAAGACCAAGATGGCGTGCTTGGGCTTTGTCATTAATGGATCACGCCATTGTTTAATCTTTAGGATTTATTTTGTTGTTAATAATTAAGTCCATTAAACATTTAATTATGGGCTTAAGTCTTTGTGTTATTAATTATGGGCTAAGTAAATTACTTGATCCAATTATCTTGTATGATAATGGCAAGTAAAACAAATCCTTTTTGGACAAGGATTTGGTAGTTAGTTGTAGTTTCCTTTTCCAATTTGGAAAGTTGATTAGTTTACAACTTGGATTAGTTAGTTAGCTAAAGTCCATTGAATGTTAATTAATGGGCTTATTTACTTTTTAAGTTAAGTAGTTATTGTTATTCGTTTAGGAAAGTAGTTCCCTAAATTATAGGTTACTATTCACGTCACTATTCACGTGAATAGTACTGGTTAGTTTGTTAGTTAAGTTAGCAATCAATCCCACATTGGAATTGATCTAGGTTTTTGGCCAAAGTATTTCCTATATAAAGGAAAGGCCTTGTAACGTTTTTAAATAATAAGTTGGTGAATAAAATTGAGTTTTTAGCTTTGCTAAAATTCGTGAATTAACTCCTTGAGTTGTTCAAAGCCTTGAAGAGTTATTTAACTGTTCATTGTAGTTAATCCCCTTTAGCGTGACCTATAGGAGATTACACCAATTGTTCTTTATTTAAAGAGCAGGCCTAATTAACTTGTTTAACTGATTGAATTTTCATAGGTTAAATTAAGTTCATTAGTAATAAAACGTGAAGTTTTGATTTACTCAATTCCTAGCGTTTTTCCTTTGATTTCGTTCCATCCAATTTTGTGTTCTTGTTGTGGATTATCTTGGTAAGAGCAACACGGTCCTATAGCTTGTGTGGGAGATTCGAATTTGGTCCAGGAGTTGGAGCCTCGGCCATACAACATTCGCATCAATTGGTATCAGAGAACAAGTTGTTGCCCAAGAAAATTCAGGTTAATCCGTTCTAATCTTTCCGCGAAAATTCTGTTTTGTTCGTGTCTTTTCTGCCCGTATTTTTGCGTCTATTTTCTGCAGTTTTTCGTCCATCTTTCTTGCTGTTATTTGGTGTCCTTCTTGCTGTCCTAGGTCGTCATTATCTAGTCTCTAAATTTCGTCAAAATCGCATGAACATTGCATACTCAAATCTGCCCGAAATTGTGTCTCTTGCGTTTTGTGTTTTTGTGATCTTTTTGTGTTGTTTCTTGTTGCGTCTTCTTGCTGTCTTTTGGTGTTAAATTCTGCACTCTTTTGTCATAATCATAGTGTAGGATTCTTGAAGTTTTCTTTGCTGTTTTCACGTCATAACATTGTTAGGGTTTCGTGTGTCAAACTAGGGTTTCATAACTAGGGTTTCTAGGTCAAGTTTTCATAACTTTCTTGATTCTTATCCGTTTCTTGATTTTCTTTTTGCGTTTGATTCTTTATCTTGTCCACCATATATTGAGTTTTGATCAAACTTTTACTCCACTCGAAAAAGATAAGTTCTTGATAACTTTCTTGAACTTCTTGATTTTCTTGAAAACTCAAAGTGGTCAAAATTGAATTCTTGAGTTGGATTCTTGATCTTTGTCTTGAATCTTGATATTCTTGTTAAAGTGGCACATCCGAATTCATTGTCCTTGGTGAGTTAATAAAGTTTGAAGTTTTTAAGGTTGTTAAGACAAGAAGACAAAACATTCTTAAACCTAAATCCTAGGTTGTTGTCTTCAACCCTTAATTTTTGTGGTGTTTAAGGTTCTTGTCCGAACCTAGTATTTTGATTGGTCCAAGGTTTATGTTCAAACCTTAAAAGTGTAATTTTGTCTTATATTGTCCGAACAAAAAAAAAAAAAAAAAAAAAAAAAAGGAGTCACGGTCAAAAAAAAAAAAAAAAAGTGACCGAATAAAAAAAAAAAAAAAAAAAAGAGAAAAGAACAAAAAATATATAAATTCGGACTTCAATTTATTTTATTGTTATTATTTTCTGTTATTTAATTATTTAATTTATTTTTGAAAAGAACACATTGTTCTTAACTTGTTTCTTGAAAACCACCTTGGATTAAAAGTGCCATAACTTTTTCAATACAACTCGGAATTAGTTGATTCAAAAACCAATCTCTTTGTTTTGAAATCTAGTTTCTGAATTTCTTAGTTTCTGGTGGTAAATCAAATTATAACTTTCACGTGTTCTAAACACTCTTGACGTGATTTCTTGTTACATCTCTTGATTTGATTTGTGAAAATTTGTGTGTGGAACTTGCTGATTGAGATCTTGCTATTAAAGTAATTGAACTTTGGTGAATCTTAATAACCCCACATATTCATTAATTGAGAGTAGTAGCTAGGTTAAACAAGAGAGAACACTACCCAAAAAGAGAGGAGAGTACCTACTACCCCAAAGTGAGGAACCCGTGAGGATCATATACATATTCTTGCGCTTTTTTTTTTTTTTTCTTCACTAACTTGCAGGTACAAATGGAGGACGAACAAAGTAAGTCCCAAACCGAACAACAACAAAAGAGGACCGATCCGTCACTTGCCCAAATTTTGCAAGATATCAACCTTCGCCTTCAATTCTTAGAGTCGGTAACACCACCTCCAAAATCAAAGAAATCCCGAAAACTAGAGTCCCAAGAAGATAGTGAATCTAGTGAGGAAAAAGAGGAGGAATACTCGAGCTCTTCTAAAGGTGATAAGTCTAAAGTTTCCATTGAATCTGTTAAACTCACCATCTCTACTTTTCATGGTAAATCAGATCCCGAAGCTTTCTTTGATTGGGTTCGAGATTTGGAACACTATTTTGAAGGTAATGATGTCCCCGAGAAAAGGCAATATCGGATTGCTTTTATGCATCTTAAAGACTATGCTAGTCTTTGGTGGGATCAAGTTGTTCGTTCTAGGAGACAAGATGGTGAAAGGCCAGTTAAGACTTGGACTCAAATGAAGGCAATCATGAGAAAGAAGTATGTTCCTTCACACTTTAATAGAGAGCTCAACCGAAAATTGCATACTCTTGTGCAAGGTAGCCGAACAGTTGAAGATTACTATCATGAGATGGAATCTTTGATGATTAAAGCCAATATTCAAGAAGACCCCGACACAACCATTGAGAGATTTCTTAGAGGTATGAATCCCGAATTGGCTTATCAAGTTGATCTTCAAAGTTACATTGATATTAATGAACTTGTTCACAAAGCTATCAAAATTGAGAAGCATATGAAGGGTAAAGGGCGAAATTTTCAACAACCATTGCCGCCTTGGAGGAGAGATCAAAAGCCAACTTTTACACCTCCACCAAAACCGAAAGTTTTCAACCAAAATCAGCCTTCAAACACTTCAAGTAATGCTCCCAAAACAGTCCGCAACCTTGCTGAATCTTCAACTAAGGTGACGCCTAAACCAAATGAAAAATTGAGGGACATTAGATGTTACAAGTGTCAAGGTTATGGCCATTATCAAAGTGACTGCCCAACCAAAAAGTTGATGATAATTCGTGATAGTGGAGAGGTTGAAAGTGATGAAGAATGTGCCGACATGCCACCACTTGAAGAGAAGTACCAAAGTGATGAAGATAGTGAAGATCTTATTTACAATATTGGTGATTTCTCATTGATTACTCGCCGAGTCTTGAATACACAACCACGAGTTGAAGATGATTTGTCTCAAAGGGAAAACATCTTTCACGCTAGATGCATGGTTCAAGGTAAGACTTGTAGCTTGATTATTGATAGTGGAAGTTGTACCAATATGGCAAGCACATTAATTGTTAAGAAGCTTAACTTGACTTGCATGAAACATCCAAATCCATATAAGCTTCAATGGCTTAATAACACTGCCGAGAGTAAGGTGACTAAACAAGTTAAATTTTCTATGTCCATTGGAAAGTATGTTGATGATATTGTTTGTGATGTTGTACCAATGGAAGCTAGTCACATATTACTTGGTCGTCCATGGCAATTTGACCGAGATGTTACATATCATGCAAGGAAGAATTATTATTCTTTTGATTATCATGGCCGAAAGTACAATCTAAGGGCTTTGAGTCCGAGCCAAGCTTTTGAAGATCAATCAAGGATTGTGCAATCTTGCCGTGAAATGGAAGCAAAAGAGAAGAAAGTTCAAGGGAAAAGTAATGTAATAGCTAGCTCAACCTGTAATAGTGTAGGCCGAGATAAAGATTCTTTGTCTTCTTCTAGCATAGGCCGAGAGTTAGTTGTTAAGCAACCTTGTTATTTTACTTCTTCTAGCGAGATTGAGAGAGGAATACTAGATAGGCAATCAATGTACTTACTTGATGATAGTGATCACCATTTGAATTGTTTGCTGCCTAGTTCCTTTGTTTTGCAGGTTTTTGGAGTTCCTAGACATCTAATGGAGTTAGAAACAACTCATTATCGAATGAAAGGAATCCAATCTGCCTTAGCTTGTTTTCCACAAGGTAAGCAAGGTAAGTTAGGTAAGTATGAAAGCTTATTGGTTGATTTCAATGGTTTTAAAGTAAAGAACTTTGTTAACGTCAATGCTATTGATTTTCAAAGTTTGATTTCTATTTTGAATCAATTTCAATGTCTTTCACACACCTTTGAAACATTAGTTCGAAATTCTTTAACATGTGCATTAAAATCCGATGGTTTGTGTTTTGGTAAGCAAATTCTTTCACATAATTCTTCAATTATGAAATCACATTATTTTGTATTGAATGGATTTATGTATAGTTTCTTCACATGTTATGTTGCTTTTCTAATACATGAACTATATTTTGAGTTTAATCTTTATAATTTCGAACTGCCCAAAATCCTTGTGTACAAAAGTGTTGATTATAATTGCTGGAATAACCTTCAATTTGATTCTTTGGTTCGTGACTTTATTCAAAGCTATCAAGATCAACGAGGTAATTTAATAGTTCAACACTTGTTTGGTAAGTTATCTCAGTTCTTAATTTCTTTTCAATTCCACAAGGTAAAATATTGTGTTACCATCTATTTATTAGATTGTTTACATTCTGTTTTTATTCTTTGGGATTGTATTTTTATATTTGATAACTTTAACATGTTTTTAAAGGTATTAATACGTTCATGTGATTTACACTTTGTCAAGGATGCATATATGTTTTCTTGTTATGAATTTTCGTGTCTTTGTGATTCTATTCATATATGTTTACATCCTTTGCTTAAATTACATGTTAATAACGTAAATAATGTGTTCATGAATGTTGTTACTGAATTCATATTGATTAGTTCTTTAATTAAGAACATACGATTTTCTGATTTGCATAAACTATATGATAGTTATTTGCATAATTGTTTTGAATTCATTGACTTCAACATTATGACTCATGCAAAATTTGTTACGACTAATCATGTTATATGTATTTCGATTTTGCATACATATTCTGCCCGTTCTATTCTTTTGGTGAAAGGAAATTATTCTACGAATTGTTTTAGATTATTGTGCTTTCTTTTACCTTATACATTTGTCTTGTTTTGGCAGGATATAACTTCTTGTTGCTCGAGATGTGCATCTTCCCAATTTTATTTGGCTCGAGTTTGCATTGAGTTCATCATATTGGTGTTTGATCCAGGAACTCAAATTCAAGATTCGAGGACGAATCCTTTCGAGGAGGGAGGGAATGATGAGAATAAGCCCGTGTCCATGTCCGTGGTGTTAAAGTCAAATTGTCATCCTGAAAGTTTCTGTCACGTTTTGGTATTCTTGCTATAAATCTTTCGATATAACTCGAAATTGCATGATTCAAGAAGCCCTGGAACGATAAGAGATAGAGCTACAACTTTCGTGTTTTAAGTTTTTCAAGATTTTGACGTTATCACCGTTGAAAATGCCTTGCAAAGTTGATGACGGGATTCTGGCCGAGTTTTCATCTCGAATTTCATGGACTACATTGAAGACCAAGATGGCGTGCTTGGGCTTTGTCATTAATGGATCACGCCATTGTTTAATCTTTAGGATTTATTTTGTTGTTAATAATTAAGTCCATTAAACATTTAATTATGGGCTTAAGTCTTTGTGTTATTAATTATGGGCTAAGTAAATTACTTGATCCAATTATCTTGTATGATAATGGCAAGTAAAACAAATCCTTTTTGGACAAGGATTTGGTAGTTAGTTGTAGTTTCCTTTTCCAATTTGGAAAGTTGATTAGTTTACAACTTGGATTAGTTAGTTAGCTAAAGTCCATTGAATGTTAATTAATGGGCTTATTTACTTTTTAAGTTAAGTAGTTATTGTTATTCGTTTAGGAAAGTAGTTCCCTAAATTATAGGTTACTATTCACGTCACTATTCACGTGAATAGTACTGGTTAGTTTGTTAGTTAAGTTAGCAATCAATCCCACATTGGAATTGATCTAGGTTTTTGGCCAAAGTATTTCCTATATAAAGGAAAGGCCTTGTAACGTTTTTAAATAATAAGTTGGTGAATAAAATTGAGTTTTTAGCTTTGCTAAAATTCGTGAATTAACTCCTTGAGTTGTTCAAAGCCTTGAAGAGTTATTTAACTGTTCATTGTAGTTAATCCCCTTTAGCGTGACCTATAGGAGATTACACCAATTGTTCTTTATTTAAAGAGCAGGCCTAATTAACTTGTTTAACTGATTGAATTTTCATAGGTTAAATTAAGTTCATTAGTAATAAAACGTGAAGTTTTGATTTACTCAATTCCTAGCGTTTTTCCTTTGATTTCGTTCCATCCAATTTTGTGTTCTTGTTGTGGATTATCTTGGTAAGAGCAACACGGTCCTATAGCTTGTGTGGGAGATTCGAATTTGGTCCAGGAGTTGGAGCCTCGGCCATACAACATTCGCATCAGTAATATTATTTTTTGTTTTAACAATTTTGATCGAAAAAATAGACAAAACAAATAAATCAAATTGAATTTGTGAAATAAAACACTAAAACAATGCTAAACAAATGGAGCCTAAATTTTTTGAAGTATATATTGGTAAATTTTTATATTTAATTGATAGAACAATAAAAGCTATTAACAGGCTTTGGATCTCGTGTGCCACTACATGAGAAGATGACACGTATTTTTAATAGTTATTTAATTTTTAAAATTAATCTAAAACCCTAACCAAGTAATGAGTGAACCCTAAGGGATAAATAATTGTACATGTGTCATCTTTTTATAAAGTGACACATAGAATGGCATACAAAAAGTGGCACAGGAGACCCAATGCCAAATTAACATTTCAAAATATTAATATATTACAAGAAAAAAAATCGATCATAGTAGAAATAGAAGTGAATATATGCATACAAATTCTAAAGTAAAATTTGTTATTTTTTATTATTTAAAATTTATGAATTAAATTGTAGCATGAAAAAAATACATGAAATCAAAATTTCTATTATATATATGGTGGTGGTGTCTTCCTTTTAAATTTTAAGTTACAATAACTTATATAATTGCCATATGTTTATGCATTAATATTTTAGCAAAAAGTATGACTCGCCTTGGATAGTATTTTTTTGGTTTTATAGAGAATTGTTTTCTTCAAATTTGTTATAAGAAATAAATATATTGAAGGTGTTTGGATTGATGAGATTATTTTGGTGGGCATTTTTATTCAAGAATTTTTTATTAATAAAATTTAAAATTCAAATTTAAATTAAGTCTTAGGAAGAATATTTTATTATTAAAAATTTAGAAGTCAAATTTTAATTTAAAAATTTATTTATAAAAATATAAAAAATGTTATAAAAAAATAATTACTGTAACATTATTTTTTCTGTTTTAAAAATTTTGATAGAAAAAATAGACAAAACAAATATATCAAATTGAATTTGTGAAATAAAACACTAAAACAATGCTAAACAAATGGAGCCTAAATTTTTTGAAGTATATATTGGTAAATTTTTATATTTAATTGAGAGAACAATAAAAGTTATTAAGAGAAATAAGTGTCATATTATTTTTATATAATTTTTTCTTATAATTTGAGGGTGAAAATAAATGTTATATTAATAAAAATTTTGGAGAAAAATCAGTGTAAAGGAGAAGAAATGAAAAGTTACCGGAAGATGTTATAAAGAAGATAGTTGTTAATGCCAGAGCAATTATTAGCTTGCAAAGCAATAAGTCATTCATCTTCCTAATTTACCCTTAATCTTCAAATCCTTTATCTTATTTCTACCTTATCACTACAATTTATCAATTCTTTCTAACATCTTCTCTATAACACTATAACTTTGGTTTCTTTTCCTTTATACTGATATTTCTCCAAAATTTTTATTAGTATAACACTTATTTTCACCTCAAAATTTATATCAAAACAAATTATATATTTTAGTCAAAAATTAGTTTCAAATAAAAAAATTAATTTTGAATCAAACTATATATTTAAAATTCATGTTTCACATTTAATGTAAATTTTAAAAAATAATTAATTGAAATTTTTTGATTAATCAACAAATAACACCAAGAAAATAAAAAGTTAATATTTTTTTGTTTAAAATTTTCAATAACATAGCAAATAAAAATTTAAAAACTAAAAGAACTAGTTAATTATATTATGAGCAAATTAACATTTCAATATATTAATAGATCACAAGGAAAAAAATTGTTCATGAAGTGAATATATTCATTCAAATTCTAAAGTAAGCTTGTTGTCTTTTTATTATTTAAAATATATGGATTAAATGTTAGCATTAAAAAAACATAAAAACGAGATTTCTATTATATTTATGGTGGTGGTGCCTTTCTTTTAAATTTTAAGTTATGCGAAATATTTTGATAAAATATTAGTTTGAAAAGTGTTATTAGAAAAAATAATAACTTTTATAGTTGCCATATGATTATGTATTTTTAGCAAAAAGTATGACTTGCCTTGGATATAGTATTTTTTTTGGTTCTATAGTAGAATTTTTTTCTTGAGATTTATTATAAGAAATAAATATTTTGAAGGTGTTTGGATTGATGACTTTGTTTTTGTGTGCATTTATATTCAAGAATTTTTTATTAATAGAATTTAAAATTTGAATTTATATTTTATAAGTTTATTTGGGTAAAAAGAATGTCTTAGGAAGAATGTTTTATTATTAAAAAAATTTAAAAAGTTAAATTTAAATTTAGTAATTTTTTTATAAAATATAAAAATGTTACAACAAAAATAATTACTATAACATTATTTTTTTGTTTTAAAAATTTTGATATAAAAAATGAACAAAACAAATAAATCAAATTGAATTTGTGAAATAAAACGCTAAAACACCGCTAATTAAATGGAGCCTAAGTTTTTTGAAGTATATATTGGTAAATATTTTATAGGTTAATTTAGAGAACAATAAAAGCTATTAATAGAAATAAGTGTCATATTATTTTTATATAATTTTTTTCTTATAATTTGAGGTTGAAAATAAATGTTATATTAATAAAAAATTTGGAGAAAAATCAGTGTAAAGTAGAAGAAACGGGAAAATGTTATAAAGAATTGATAAGTTATAATGATAAGAAAGAAAGAATATAAAGATAAGTTGTAGTGATAAATGAAGAAAAGATAAGAGTTGGATTGATTAAGAGTAGATTGGGAAGATGTGTTATTTATTGCTCTTGATACTAATAGTAGCTCTGGCAATAACAACAACCTATAAAAAATTATACATATTGACACGCTAATAGTTGGTCTGGATGCTAATATGTTCACACATTATACTTATTGACACGCATTGTACACATTTTCAAACACTATATATCTTTACACACATTATACATATTTTCACACACTACACATATTTACATGCATTATTCACATTTTTACACACCACACATATTTTCACATACTATATATTTTATACACGCTATACATTTTCACATACTACATACACTATTATATATTACACATTACATATGCTATACATAGTTTTATACAACACATATATATTTATACATACTAGACATATTTATACATATTATACATATTTACACATATTATACATATTTTTACATACTACAAATATTTATGCATTATACACATTTTCACATACTATGCATATTTACCATTTTCACATACCACATATTTACATATGCTATATTTATTTTCACAAATTTTATATTCACACAATAAATGTAAATTCAGTCGGATTATCAAACAGATACAATTAATGAACTTTACAACTTATTACTTTTAAATTTCAAGCTTCAAATTTAGTTATTTTCAATTTTATCAAATGAATCCTGAGTCTAACAAAAATGCCACTAATGTATCCCTTAAGTTAAATGAGTAGGATTAATTAAAAGCAAAAAAAGTTCAATAACCCAAAAAAAAAAACTATTGAAAAATAATATAATAACCTCAAGAATATTGTGCTATCTTATGAATAAATGAAGTTACTAGTATATCCATATTTCCAACTGACTGTTGGTCCATTGGATTTCTATGACTTTTCCAAGTCTTGTATTAAGTTGTCCTAAGACTTGACAAAAATCCAATAGTTAATGTTCTTTCTTCCTTCCTCGTAGTTACAATTAGAATCTCACCATTTTTATTTCCCATTCCTCTTTCTTCCTTAATTTCCGTCTCCTTTCTAATTTCTATCTAAAATTAGATCTAGCACTTGGCGTACTGAATTAGTTTCTTATATTGTAATAGTGATTTTTATATTAATCAATTTTTAAAACATAATATATATATATATATATATTTATATTATAGCATAAACAAAATAAAACGAGGTTGGATATACCCGACGCCTCATTACAAAAGGGAAGCCATAAAGAGGAGTACTACTCCTTTACATTTGAACAGCAAAAAGACTCCTATACTTGAATATTGAAACTAAAACTAGGAGTATGTGTGGAGTTTAAGAGTTCCATAAATTTGAATACCAAAACGCTAATCAAATTCTAGTAACTCTCGACTCTGTTAAGTTGCATCCTAATCGATATATGCAAAAAATTTACTATTCATATGAAACAGGCAATACCACCTGTAAGCCAATTAACAAACCCCAAGTAATAGCATCAAGAGCTTCCTCTCTTCCACATCAAACCAGGAGCAGCCAAAATTTTGGCAGCATAACCCCTGTATGCTCTCGCTTTCAACAAACACAACACGCACCAATTCCCACGGATTTTGAGGCAAACAGCCCCTGTATGCTCTCGCTGGAACCAGTCCTTGCTCATAAAACCTCACAGGATCGCTCAATGCCAATCAAAAGCAATGAAACTAATTTATCTCACTAAAATGTCATCTGGCCAAATGATCTAAACATCAGTAATCATAGGCCTTCACAAGAAAACATGTTTAATATGATTACCTCTGATTCCACCTTTTGGGTTCGGAATAGCAAATGCGAGAATTCCGATCTCTAAGTTTTCTCCCTGAGAAGGCGTTGGCTTTGGGACTAAGAAGTGCTTCCATGTACATGGTTTGCTTGGGCGGCTTCCGGCAGTTTTCCATTTTTTCAAGGAACTTTCCGAACACATCTTCGGGTTCTTCCTCAAAACTATTTTCCGTCCATTGATCTTCGCCATCATCTTCACCTTCTGCTTCAGTTGGTATAGCTTGGAGAATCGCTAAATCCGATGTAGAGCTAACTGTGTGTAATGTCGAAGACTCCCCTTCTTCCCACGTAACCCTAACATTGGTATCTCCTCTTCTCAGTTCTATGCTTGGCATCTTCAATGGCTTCAAACTTTTCCGAGGAAGATCCTTGGTAAGATTGACTATATGCTCATGCAAGAATTCTTCTTCGTCCCAGCAAATTGTTGGCATGGCTTGTATGATTTCTAATTCTGACAAGGAGCTAGCATTGTTGATGTACAACGATTCCTCTACAACGCCACTTTTCGTCCCATTTATCGCTTCCGGGTTCTGCCTTGTTATGGGTACCAGTTCAGTGGCTTTCTGACCTTCTTGAACAGCTTTATCAAGTTCAAGAGGTTTCCCTTCTTGCTTGTTAAGTAGTTCCAAGAATTGACCAAGATTGGCCAAAAATTGGGCATTTTCCTCTTGTTCAAGAGGTTTCCCTTCTTGCTTGTTAAAACATAATATTTTAGTACCAATAAAAACAACTAGTACAAAGCATTTATTCCACTGTATGAATTGATCATATAAAATCATATTTTGCCATGGCATCTCCATCTAATCACAACTTTTGATATCATACTAGACAAATGACAAAAGGATGTTGTATACATATATAAACAGAGAATGAATTGACATTTTGTCACATAATAACTTATGTGAAAAGCATTACATTAAGTGCGGTAAAGACAACCCTTTCATTGTTTTGCACAAATGATAATACAAATACATAACTTAATCAAGTGATGAATCAATTTGGAGATCAGTTTCCATGAGGATAGAGACGAACAGGAAGGCCCTTCACTGGTGTAGGAGATGCATGGTATGCTATCTTCTCATTTGGGATTGATTTCTCCAACTTGAAATTTCTTACCACATTATACATGAAAACGAGTACTTCTAGCCGAGCATACTCCTTACCGGGGCACATTCTTGGCCCTCCTCTGAATGGCACAAATGTGTACGGCATGTTGGATATTTAATATAATCCAATAATATGTTCTAATATAAGCCCAATAGATAACGAACCTTTGTAATGGGCCTGAATGGGCAAGAGCCCATTAACTGGTTTTAACCTAGTGTATTCCTATAAATATGCTAGCTGGAGGCAGCATGCTAGGTATTCCAAACTAGATACCTAGGGTGTAATGCTTCAAGCAATTGCATATTGAATTGCTTGACCTAAAACTCTAACACGGCATAGGTCCACTTCCCTCAAATCTTGATGGATCAAACTTTTCAGGCTCAGGGAAGTATTTGGGATTTTTGTGTGTTGTGTGAACAGTCCAAAATGTCTGCAAAATTATTCCACAACAAGATGTTAATACCAGCAAAATGGAAAGGATTATACTCCTAATTTATACTTATTCTACTGAATTCTTGAGTAGAATTTACCTTCCATCCTTTTGGAACAGTGAAACCTGCATAGATGAAATCAGTTACTGATTCTCTAAAGGCTCCCTGAGCTGGTGGTGTCACACGCAATGATTCACGGGCTACATTCCAAGAATATTTCATTTTCTCAATGTCCTCCCAAGTCAGCAACTCATCTGGACCTTTTGTCTTAGCAATCGCCATTTGTTCTGTGTAATCAGGAATTAATCGTCATTCTCATGTCAAAAATCCAAATGAATCGAAATGTTTAGATGAAAAGCGAAGTTCAATGAACATCTAAATTGGTACGTACCTTTAAGGACTTCATCATATATATGAGGAAGCTCAGCAAGGTGCTTCAAGACAAAGGTGGAATCAATTCTCAGAATAGGACTCTTTTTAAAAATTGTTCTCAGAATAGGATCGTTTTCGATCCCTATTCTAATAATAGGAACTTCGCATTCAGCGAATGCGAAGTCACCAATTCACGAAAAAAAAAATAAAACAAAAATCAAATAAAAAAATTGTAAAATAATAAATTAAATATAATAAAATTTTAGAATAACGTAAATATAATTATCAATGTTAAAAATTAACTTTTTCCGTACTTTACTTATATAATTACTTTTTTAAATATTAGTTAATATAATTTGTTGTAATGAATTTTTTTTTATAAAATCCATAAATGGATCACAATTTTTTCTTAATAATTTTTAATTTTTTTCTATATAAGTATTAAAAAATATTTGCAAGGAAATTTTGTTATTTACAAACATAATTATATGATTAAATTTATTTTATTTTGTTATAAAAAATTATTTGGAAAAAATATTTGAACTAATTAATTTAGGAAAATTTTGAATTCACACATGTAAATTTTTTATAAAGTAATTTAAAAAATTTGAAATGTTTAAAATAAATCCGAGAAAAAGTTATATGAAAAATATTATAATTACAAAGGAACTTCGCATTTACGAAATGCGAAGTAAGTGAAATATGAAAAAAAATTGAAATAATGAAAATAAAAACCCTTTCATAGTCAAAACGGGAAGAAACCCTTCTTCTCTCAGAAAATAACAATTTATTAAAAACCCTTCTTCTCTCAAATCAGCAGCACACCCACACACACACAATCGTTGATTTCTCTTTACAAATTCAACCACCAAATCATTAAGGAGTCTACAATCCCTATTCTCCCTTCAAACAATATAATTTCACCACTCATGTTTGCATTGAAGGCAAAGTGACGGGTTGTGCACATTCACTGTAATCATATCCATTAAAAAAAAATTTGGATAGAGTTGTGACATTCAAAGGCTAAAGGCTCACTGTAAGAAGTTTTGTCAAGGTTTTAACAGTTCTAACAGTTGCAAACATCCATTAACAACACAAAATCCCCTCTTGCACTCAAGACCTCAAGGTAACATGCTTCACACTTTTTTGCAATTCCCGTTTTAATTAATGCTTCAATTGTGTTGCATTGTACTCATTAAGTGTAGTTGCCTTGTTATGTTGGTGTTTGGAATGGATAATCACTACTTTGTTAATAGATTTGACATGAACTTGTAGGATGCACTCTACATGTTTGACAAAATGTCTCAAGTTACTCTAAGCTTCTAAATGCTACACTACTTAGTTCCTATCATACATGGAACTTCCTAGGAGATGTTTGTAATGAGTTCATGACTAGACACACATGTGCAATGTAGTGCACTTGGCCATGAATGCTGGTATTAGTGTAAATATGTGATAAGTATATATATTAGGACATCATGCCCACGCCATTCCACGTTGGAAATTGGTGAACAATTACACGAACTCACATTTCAAACAGTTTATTATATAAATATTAATTGTTTTACCACACTCAGCACATGTCAATTATATTAAACTTTGTTTATTATAGGATGTCGGCCACAATGAATTTTGCATATGCACTTTACGTTCTAAATTTGTACTTCAATTGTGATATGTTGTGCGAAGTAAGTGTAATGAAATGTTTGTGGTGTTGATTGGTGTGCATAAACACTACCATTTTAGAAGAATTCACATGAACAATATATGCACCCTAGGTGTTTGACAAAATGTCTGAAAGGAGTTTATGTTTCTCAATGCAGTATGGTTAGAACGCGTGGAGGCCGTAGTGGTACAGCTGTCGGTAGAGGAGGTCGGTCCACGGGCAGATTAGGAGGTGGAGATGGCGGAGATACGTTTATAGAATTTGAAGGTGGATCTTTTACAACTGAGGAAGCCGTTGATTTCTACAAAAAAACCTCCAACAAAGCTATATGTGGAGGTAAATGGTGCAATACATCCAATTTCGTTCATAGTTTTGAACCGATTATAGAAAATTTTACTGCCTTGGGTTGGTCAAAACTGTTGGTAATTTCTAATAAGTATGACGAAAAATTAGTCAGGGAGTTTTTCTCAAATATGCAAGAAAATGATGGGATGTTGCTTACAGTGGTTAAAGGTAGTCGAATCCGTTTTGATGCAAAATGGATCAATACATTGTTGGAGTGCCCAAATGTCGGTAGTGAACACTTTGCGCCTTCAACGATGCTAAAATCTTACCAAATACTCGGTCGCACCACCATCGCCCTGAAAGCCACTCTGAACGTTATTGTTCGCACCAAAATGTCCAATGTGGATCACAGACCGCTGTTTATACCAATTCATGTACTCAAGAGAAGGATATGTCACATCGTCGGCCACGTCACCGAACTCCACCGAATAGGCACACATACTGTAATGACTGACATAACTCGCATGTTTTGTGACCCAGTCCTGATTGCCTCTTCCACGTCCGTCCATTTTATGTAATTGCTCATGATTCTCTAACAACCTAGGGACCGGAATGGGCTGATGTATGCCAAATTGTCGTAGTACTCTATTAGGTAGGTGCGGTTCAACAATCTCCCAACAAACAAGATACGTAACTGCTTTCCATTTTTCTCTACCATAGCTACAACACGGTGGAAGTTGAAGTAGTAGTTCGTCCGTATATGGCATCCAGATAAACTACAGTTTAATACCCACATTAAGTTAAACGCATTTCTTATAAAATTATATATTTGAATACAAAATCAGTCATAAATTACCTCCTCAAATCGTAAACTTGTCAATTGGTCACGATAAATAGGCAAAACATGCATAGACAAGTTTGACAAATCAAATCCGACGTTCCACCTAAATATGAATATTGTTAATTTTTTTGATGATGTAAATGATTTAAAAAAATATCAGCACAAGCTAAAACATGCCGAAAACAGAACTATAAGTACAATGAACAATTACCTCGTGCCATAAGGACGTGAGTAATCATTGCACGGTAAAAGTCGTTCTGGACGCAATGTAGGAAATCGCTGCTCCCATACCCATAACTATAAACTCATAAGTATAAATAGGTATAAATAACTGTTTTTACGCAAATAGAAAATATACGTGAATGCACCTGTAATAATACCAAGGGGCCACAAATATTGGTTGCAGAAGGTGACGTTGCATCACACAAGCTTCGATATAACATAGCCATAATCGCACTGCCCAACTAGCATTGTCAGGCGCACGAGGCGCCTGCCACACTCACGTGCACACACACAGGCGCGCCCGCCCACGCACACAGCACACACAGGCGGGGGCCCCAGACGCACGCCCATGCACATTTAGCACACACAGGCGGGCGCGCTAGGCATCCACACACACTCGTATAGGCTCCGCACGCACATTCGCGCGGGTAACACTCTCACTAGTATTCACACTCACTCACACTTGCACATCTTTATTCCACTCTTAACACTCATTCTCATTCACCCACATTCACTCACTCACTACACATACACACGTGCACTATTCATGCATTACACTTCCCACCTATTGGACGCTTAGCATACACGGCAACACAAACCACACATGCACAAGGCACAAGTTTTAGAGTACATAAGCAAGACAAAAACACAGCTATCTATTGGATTACCAAGTGTTTGATGAATTGAATTGTTAATGCTTAAGAAAATACTTTAACACCATGACGACACATGACCTCACTAAGTTTTATGACTGGCTCTTGTAGGTTACGTGGAGAAATCTTAGCGAAAGGAAGCACCTCAACCCTCCTGATCATGACACATCAAGGAAGAAAGGGTATAAATGCAAAGAGTATACAGACAAGAGGAAGAGAGGAGAGGGGAGAGCGGCTGCACAACAGAGAACACACTCTCGATAGACTAGGGTTCTTAAAGTTAGGCTAGTTTTAGGATTTTCTCTCTCCTTTCTCTCTCTAACATTATACTGTCTTAAGGGTTCGTCTGGCACAGATCTCAACTTGTTAAGACATTTGAATTGCAATATATCCTTATTTAATGTGTTCTTTATTCATTGAGTGTTTTATTTCAATGGGCTTGCATGATAACGTTCAAATCTTGAGTCGATCTGTGGTACCCACTGAGATTGCTCTAGATCTACCGAAGGAAACTTGAACTCAACATGATCTGAATTTGAGAACCATCTTTGTGTGAGTTTTTAGATCTGCTTTCATTGCTGGTTCTATGTGTGCGGTACCCACTGACATTTGAAGCCAAACTTGTAGAAAAGATCTAGGATTATTCTTGTGGAACAATTTGAATACATGAATTGGGTAGCTACCCTAACAAGGGAGATAGTCAAGAATTGAACTATAATTAATTGTTGTACAGAGTAGGGATCTGGGTTCTTAATTTGTGCCAATAACTTGCCCCGCCCGGGGAAGTTCAAGGAGACAGTGGATTGAGAGTGAGAGAACCACCCGATTGATCATTTCCATGAAGCTAGCAGAAGTTCCCTCATGCATACACACTAGTCAGTGATACTAAGAAGAGATCTGTGCATGTAGAACCCCTCAAGGCAGTACTTAGAACACTAACATTTTGCATTCATTCTTATTTAGCCTGCATTTATCTTATTCCTTTCATTTCATGCATTACAAGCCAACTGAACAAATGGTCTTTGGACAACCAACCCTTCTCTGTGGAACGATCCCTCTCACTGCTACTACAGTAGTGTTAGGGTAAAATTGGGAAGTATTTATATAGTTTATAAATATATTGGGAACGATCCCTCTCCCTCTCACCGCTCTGTGAAACGGTTCCGGTTACGTCCTGTTTCGGTTCCGGTTCCGATTCCGATTTTGTTCCAATTCCGATTTTTAGTTTCGAATTTCGATTGTAATCCTATTTTTAAATTTGATTTCTATTGAAATAATGATTAAACTATTAATTGAAACTCAAATAATACAAGTATACAACATAATAACATACTTAGAATAATAATAGTTACAATTGAACTTAATTAATATATAGTTTTAGATAATAGAACTAGGAAGAATTAGATAAATGAGATTCAAGGATATAAAAATAATAAGCATATTTGAATATTTGAATTATTAAATAAAATTCAACTAGTATAATATAATAACATAATTAGAATAGTAGTTAAAATTAAAATAATATATGAATTTTTTAGAATAATAGAATTATGAATATTAGATAAGTGAGAAAGAAAGATATAGAAATAATAAGAGTATTTTATAAAAATTTTCAAGTAAAAAATTTTAAATCATAAATTTACAAGTTAGACATTAATAAATGAAGAAACTACTAAATTTTATTCATTTGATAGAAAAATTTACAAGTTAAGATTTTTAAATCATAAATTTACAAGTTAGACATTAATAAATGAAGAAACTACTAAATTTTATTCATTGGATAGAAAAATTTACAAGTTAAGATTTTTAAATCATAAATTTACAAGTTAGACATTAATAAATGAAGAAACTACAAAATTTTATTCATTGGATAGAAAAATTTACAAGTTAAGATTTTTAAATCATAAATTTACAAGTTAGAAATTAATAAATGAAGAAACTACTAAATTTTATTCATTTGATAGAAAAATTTACAAGTTAAGATTTTAATTCATAAATTTACAAGTTAGAAATTAATAAATGAATAAACAACTAAATTTTATTCATTTGATAGAAAAATTTACAAGTTAAGATTTTAATTCATAAATTTACAAGTTACAAATTAATAAATGAAGAAACTACTAAATTTTATTCATAATTGATGGTTTAAACTTTAAACTTTAAATTTGAATAGTACAAATGTACAATAATACAATTGCAAAATATATTATAATATAAAATAATACAACTATAGTGTATATAATTAAATCTATGACATTAATTTATATAAACAAATATATAGATATGGAAATTATAATATTTGATAAAACAAAATAAATTATTTCAAATTTTCAATAATGTAAAAATATACAATATGATATTTTTCTTCATTTTAATAAACTAATAGTCGCCGTCGTCGTCGTCGTCATTATTGGCTCTATCGGCATCGGTGACCGGTGAATTAGTTCTAGTTGTACAAGTAGAGCTACCATCGGTGGTACCGTCTAAATCTAAATCAAAATTTTCGTCTATGTCTTGTTCTTGTTCTCTATATGAGGCTTTAGTTCAATCATCCATTAAAGCTTGAATCTCCAAGGACATAGGGCTCAAACACGATCGGGTCTCGTCCAAAATGTTGCCACCTTGACTAAAAGCTTGTTCCACGGCTACGGTTGATGTCGGGGCCGCCAAAATCTCTTTGGCTATCGAAGCGATAATGGGGCACATTGTTGTCTTGGATTTCCACCATTCCAATATTTGGAAGTTCTCAACACTATCACATTCATACTTCTTATCACTAAAATCAAAATAAGTGGTTAAATATATCTCAAGTTCCGTAGTAGTAGTACCCTTGTGTTTTTTTAACGATTGAAACATTTCTAAACCAGGAAGGACAAAGGAAGACGAAGATCCAACATTTGAAGTTGAAAAACTATGGTGAGTAGTGTGAGTGTTAATGGTACTACTAGTAGGAACTTGAGGTTGAAAATTAGAAGAATATTCTTCATATAATGCATTTAACATATCTTTAGTCTCATTTATGTATCTACTTACATTTAATTGTAATTGCATAATGTTTGGATCTAATGGAAAACATTCTTGTAACGCATTATAATAATACTTCAAATATTGGTCTAAACCTTGAAATTTAAAATGAGGATCAAGAACAATAGCAACTAAATATAAAATTGGAATTTCTCTATAATAATTAAACCATTTTTCTAACATGTGAATAATACTTTGCGTCAAAGTTTCATCATTTATGTGCACTTTTAACACACCAACTATATTACATGCTTCAACTAAAAATAAATGAGAAGTTGGAAAATACACACGTGAAAACAAACAAGTAGCATCCTTAAAAACTTTTAAAACTTCTAACAATTTTAAACAAGAAGTCCAATGATTAGGATATAATACAATTCCAAGACAAGAGTTATCAATGAAAAAATTACATAACTATGAACTATATTTAGAAGAATCACAAAGTAAATCATAAGTTGAATTCCAACGATTTGGAACATCCTTTTTAAATCTTTTAGGTTTTTGTCCATGTTGTATACAATATTTTCCCAATGTCTTCATTAAACTTGGATGTCCACTCAAATATTTAATTGCATCTTTAATTGGTTTAATATGAATTTTTAATGCACTTAAACCATTTTGAACGGATAAATTTAAAATATGGCATACACATCTAATATGAAAAAATTTCCCACCTAAAATTGGTGCACAAATATTTTTTAATTCTACAATAGATGCATTATTAGCCGATGCATTATCAAAACCAATTGAAAAAATTTTATCATTCAAATTATATTCTTCTAAAATAATACTAATTAATCTAGATATATTTATGGCCGTATGAGAATCATTAAAAACTCTAAATGCAATTACTCTTTTTTGTAAAAACCAATTTGTATCTACCCAATGACAAGTTATACCGATATAACTATTCATTTACCAATGATCACTCCAAATATCGGAACATATTGAAACACGAGAATCTAATTTTAAAAAAATATTCTGATAAGCTATTTTTTTCTTTTTTATAAATTTTTTTAATATCGCTTGTTAAAGTTGTTCTAGGAACAAGTTTAACTTGTGGATTTGCATTTTCTTGTACTAATCTAACAAAATGTGGTTTTTCACCAAATGAAAATGGTAAATGTTGTGCACAAACAAATCTAGCTACACCATCTCTCCATTTTGAATCACTAAATTTAAATAAATTTAAATTACTAGAAGAAGAAGAAGAACCTTATTGAGCAAAACCGGTTAATTGCGCTTGTGACTTTTGAAGGCCGATTTCTTGAGGATGCGTTTTCTCCAAATGCTTGTTTAGTGTACCATATCCGCTCCCAATTTTGAAGGCGTATGATTTCTCACAAAAATTGCATTGTGCTCTAATAAGAACTCCATCGGCATCAAAAAATTTTGTGAAATATTTCACAAACATTTCGGATTTTGGATTCGTTGGTGGACGACGACTTGATTGTGATGCATCACCAATATTAATTGGTTAGGATGAAGAACAAAAACTATCCATTTTATAAAAAAATTCAAACGGATTAAAAAAGAATGAGAAAATGAAATAATAATATATTAAAAACAAAAATTAATAATTTAACTAATAATTATAATAGAAGCAATAAATTGAATTGAATTTTATAGAATTTTGATGCTTGAGAAAATTGAGATGAAGAGAATTAGAATGAGAAATTTAAATAATAATATATGAAAAACAATAATAAATAATTCAACAATTTCAACTAAAAATTATAATAGAAACAATAAATAGAATTAAATTTTATAGAATTTTGATGCTTGAGAAAATTGAGATGAAGAGAATTAGAATATTGAGAGAGAAGAGTAGAAATTGTGTGAAAAAAATGACAAAATTAAGGGGTATTTATAGATTAGAAATTGTAAAAAAAAAAAAAGGAATTAATGAGCCATTCTCATTCTGCCATTGTGACTTGTGAGGAACGGTCAATTATTTGACCGTTCCTCAGCAATTTTGCAATTGCTGACCGTTGCCAAATTTTTTTTTTTGTTTACACGCGCCTCTTTTTTTTTTTGTGTGGCGCGTGCTAACTGGTCAACAATGCTGACGTGGCATTATTTTTTAATATTTTTTTATATTCACGGTTTGGAACTGGAACCGGAACCGCCGGTTCCGATTCCAAACGTTAAAAATGAGAACCGTAACCGAACCGCCAATAGGCGGTTCGGTTACGATTCCGATTTGGGGGGGCCTACGACCGTGGGTTTGGTCATGCCTACCACTATCAAGACCCTCATCAATTTGGTCTTTATACCTCCACTTTTGAGAGTTCAAAAAATAGATAGGAATAGATGGTTTTGAAATTGAACTTAAACTTCAAACAGGATAAATGGAAGTAGCAGTAAGCATGGAAGTAGCAGTAAGCATGGAAGTAGCAGCAAACATATGTGTGTAAATTTGGGTGAGTAGTGATTAAATTCAAAAAATGATTATTAACCTCTTCTCTATTACCTAAACAAGAAGATCCATCACACTACCCTCATTGATTTTTGTTGAAGTAAGTAATGTGAAAAAAAAAACACAAGAACATGAAAAAGAAAGTTAAAAAAAGGAAGTTTTTCAAATGTATTTAAAATCTAGTGAAGTTCTTGATGCTTTGACCAAGAATAAGAAACCTTCCTTCGTCCACTATTAAGTTTATCCAACAACAATTATGGTGTCAAATTACAACAGAGCATAAAAAATTAGTTGATCTGCAAATTTAATTTCAATAATTATCGTAAAGTCGATCATATACAAAATTTAATAATCCTATCTTTAGTAAATATCTAAAAGTCACTAATGATTATCTTAAAATTTTCATCCATTATCTGAAAACAACAATATTTAGAGCAATTTTTTTTTTGGAAAAATTGACTAAAACTAAAGCAGAAGAAAAGTAGGAGAAAGAGAAAGGGAGACGGGAAGAGAGAAAGGTAGAAAAAATATGGAGAGAAGAGAGAGAAGAGGAGACGTGGAGAGAGAAAGGAAAAAGAAAAGATAGAGTGGGAGAATAGAAAGAATGGAAGACATGGAGAGAGAATGGGACAAGAAAATACGAAGAGAGAAGATAGAGGCCTGAAGACGGGGAGAGAGAAAGATAAAAGAGAGATAAGGAAGGAAGGAAGAAGAATAAATGACTAGGATAGTTAATTAAAATATCTTATTTTAATGAAATTTTAAAAGACATAAACACCTTTCAATTTCACAATTTTAAATAAGATAACAGCGTAATTGGACGGAATGGCCTAAATACATACAGTTAAGAAGTTCAGTGATGTTTTTAACTAATTTAATAATTGAATGTCCAAAACCCGGATTTGAAAAAAGTTAAGTGATCGTTTTTGCCTTTTGCTCTAAATTCTTGCATTTATTTATTATTATTATTAGAGCAAATATTTAGCTTACTTCTAAATTTAAAAAAAAAAAAAAACCAGCAAAGTCACGCATGATACCAGTCAGTGAGTTATTTAGAAGTTCATTCATTAAGTTTGTTTTTTTTTTTTTTTTTGTAAATATAAGTCGTTGATTGTATTGTGCATTTATACTAATTAATGAAATAATCGCTTTTAACAAAAAAATGTTAGACATGCAATACTACACACATTTAGATAATAATGTAATATATTTTGACAATCTTGAATTTTGAATTCAAAATTTACAATCATTACTGAATTGTCTCTAAATTCGTGATCTTTTGTTATTTATTTATTTTATTTTTTGTCAAAAGGATCAATTCTTACACTATTATTGAAAGAACTCATTTGGGATGTTTGGTTAAGAAGTTTCTGCACTTTGTATTATGACAAATCACTATTAGAATCAACTTGCAAGAATAATAATAATGTTTAAATTTGCTCCAATTATTCTTTATAATCACTTGGATTATGAAGAATAAAACAGGCGTGTATATATCGCATATACCATTAAACACGTTTAACATGAGAATACCTGTATTGTATATATTTGCTCCAATTATTCCTCACTTCAAACTTGAATTTCAATTTTATTGACTTAGAATAGTAACGAAATCCGTTCATTACCCTACAACAAGAAAACAGAGGGTGGTGGGCGGCTACTGCTGCCTCCCCCACCACCCCAAATCTTATACTGCTTCACTGTAATTTTTGTTGTCTCTCTCAAATGAGAGTGTTAGTCTCCCGAATTTCCCTTACTAAGAGAAATGTCTCCAATTTTGGAGTTTTTGTTTAATAATGTAAAAAAAAAAAAAAAACCAAATCCCCCCAGATCCAATCGTTTCCTACATTTCCAGATCCAAATGGATATCTTCAATCAATATTGGGTGGCACAAGCTTCATCTCCGTCTGAAATTTAGAAGAAACCTCCATAGTTGCTGATCTTATGTTATCTTCAGGCGAAAATTTTCAACAAATGAGTGACTAATTCTGGTTTTCTCTACAAAGATCTTGTTTATAACTTTCTTGATTGTAAGTCATTTTACAGCATGGATTGTTCGGAGGAGTAGCAATATTTGGCTAGAGCAGACGTAGTTTTTTTTGGGGGTTTATTTGTTGATTATAGTGTCTATTTTTCTATATTTCAGTGGTGGAAAAAAAGAAAAAATTGAGGAATTTTTTCCAATATGCACAAAAGTGCAATGAAGGAATCAACTTTTTAGAATTGAAGTTGACACATATCTTTTTCAGTTTTAATCAATAGCTATTAGGGGCAGACAATTTCTCTCTCAGTTTTAGTTAAAAGTTATTAGAAAAAAGATATTTACTTCAATTTCAGTTGATTACTTAGATTTTGAAAGTAATGTTTGAGAATTCCATTTTTATGGATTGTTAATTCTCCATTGGCTTTATGTCATTTATTACATTGCTCCTAATACACTGATATCCTGTGTTAGTGTATTTAGATTTTAAGCTAGTTAGCTGAATCGTATATATTTTAAGCCATTTTAACTATGATGTAAACTTTGATCATTATTAATAACATATCGCTTTTGAGTAAAAAAAAGTCCTCAAAACAAAGATTGATCTAAAATGCAAACCATACGAATTGTCAAACAAAAATAATACGGCGTTTTGGTCCAGTTACTGAGTCACACAGCATGCAGACTTGACTACTTGAGGTTCTTCTTCAGACTTAGAAAATTATAATTAAAACAATATTGTTCACTGATAGGGATTGTCATGCATGGCATTAATCATGGAAATATATTTTATTTATTAGCAGCCTTGACTAGAAGTAGTGAGAATTCATACTATGCTATTACTTAAAAAAATTTTGTGCTTCCTTGTTTGCCCAAGTCGTTGTAGTTTTTTTTTTTTTTTACCAAAAGCAATATTTTTATTATAAACAACAAATTACACAGATAACTAGCTGACATTCATTGCATTGATAAGCAATGCATTACAAGTAATAAATGGCATATAGCCATAAACCAGAATGGGTAGTAAACCACAATAAGGCATAAACTATCCTCACACAAAGGGAATGCAACTAATAACAGGCTCGTTATATTATTACGCTAGCTAATTTCTCCACTAAAACTGAAGTAATCACCCTCCTTATAAGCAAAGCTAAAAGAAGTAATTATCTCCCTAAAAGCAAAGTTAAAACTGAAGTCTAATCATCCTTCCTACTAGTTGAGAAAAACCAGCACCAAAACTCCTCTGAACATTGCTTTTCCCTCACCATCGTCAGAAACAATTTTATCTCCATTGAAATAATCCAAAGATGGAACCTTTATCTTCCACATAAACTCATGAGAGTTTTTAAATAGAACCATTCCAAAAAGGAGATAAAATATGTTCAAGATCTAGATCTGGCTCAAAAATGTAAGGCAAGATCAAGGGAAAGAAATGTAGATATTATACAAATTTGATTTTTGATTATATATATATATATAAGAAAAAATTCCACAGATAGATGCAAGAACTCTAAAAATCTCCCACGCCACAAGGGGAGACTGAACAACCCCCAAGAATGGGAGAACAAAAAAAGACAAGAAAAAAAACCAGAAAAGTCGTTGTAATAGTCAGTTTCTACGCACATATGCACACAATTATGGAGATTTTGACCAAGAAAAAACAACGCCGCCCACAACTGACTTTTAGCTTCTTCAAATTAATTAGTCGAAATTCCAAAGTTTTCTAGTATCGGTTTTAGAATCATTGAGATGTGAAGTAGAGTTCTCTCGCTTTGAATATGACTTGGACCTAATGTGATAACAGATCCAGAAAGTAGAATTGAGAAATCAAATTACATAATATATATATTTCAACTGATTTTCTATAAAGCATGTTAATATATATAATGGCGAATTAATCGCGATTTTAATTTATTACACAAAAAATTATCTAAACCATGTTTTATATATGAACCAATTTCACAAGAGTTTTTGTGTATATTTTTATTCTGGCCAAAATTACATAATAATATTATTAATATAAGTTATATTTTAATTTTTCTAGAAGAAAAATATTAATTTTCTTAAAAGTTCAATAAAAAGTTTTTAATTTTTATAAATAAAAATGTATAATTTTTGTCAAAATTTTTATCCGCCTTTATCCTAATGAAAAATATTAAGGTTGGATCTATAACTCATCTACCTTCTTACAAGGTGGAGCAGACTCGATCCACTCAAAATAGTGAGAATTTTGTAAAATATGCATTTATTACAAATGATTTTAAATAGTAAGGTGTTGTTTTGCATTATTTTATAAAAAAAATAATGGTAAGAAATGTGATTTTTTTTAATAAAAAAAATTGAGATGTAGCTGCAGTCATCTGACATCGTTTTATTATTTAATAAGAAAATATTTATTGTAGATATATGAGTTGATAAGTGAAGATAGAACTTTATACGAATATAATTACAATCTCTATAAAAAAATTGGTGCCCCTATCTCTTTTCCGAAATAAGCGTCACTAATAAGAGATCAGATCCTCTTAGCAACATTATCTCTATTTTATGTCCAAAATGACGTAGTTTAACTAAAATTAGGGACTAAATGCATAAATATCACTAAGTTCACTTTACAATTATTAGACTCTAACAATGAAATGAGTTAATCCTATGACGTACTTTAATTTTCGACATGATAAGACAGACATAATTTTGGACAAAAGATCCCCGCTCAGGGTAAATTACTTTATTTGTTCCTTAATTTAGATGTTCATTTCAATTTTATCTACAATCTTGATAAAATTTCATTTTTGTCCCTACTATAGCAATTTTATTTTTTTTTTTCATTTTTTATGCGATGAAAACCCGACTTCCATGACAATATGATATGCATTTGTCCAACTTTGACAATTTTGTATCCTTTTATTTGTCAAATACTTGTCAAATAATTATTTAAATTAAATTTTAACTTTGAAAAAAGAAATAAAAGAAAGACAATTTGAAAGTTAAATTACACCAAGAGAGATGAAAATAATTTTTTTTTAATAATTGGAGATGAAATCAAAATGATGACCAAAATTAAGAGATGGCCAAAGTAATTTAATTACCCTTACAAATAAGTTTTCTTTTTTTTTTTAACTAAATGACTCTAATGGTCCCTCAACTTTGGGGTTGGTTACGTTTTGATCCCCATTCTTTCAAAAGTTTCGTTATGGTACCTTAACTTAGATTTTGTAATGTGACCAGTCCCCAATCAATTTTCTATCCACTTGCATATTGGTGCACATGTTATTTTGGGGGCAAATCTATATTCTATATAAAAGCACGAAAGGGGTCCAATGTTTTGACGGTTTTGTATTTAAGTGGTTTTGAAAAAGAGGGTTTGGTAAGTGGTTTTAAGTGTTTTTTTCTAATAAAATTCTATATTCTATATACAAGCACGAAGAGGGTCCAATGTTTTTAAAAAATAACTTTCCTAATAAACTTCTATATAAGTATGATAAGGATTTGGTTAATAATAATGAAATACGATACTTAATTCCCTTAAAAAATTAACTTTCCTATATTAAATACAATGAACTATTTTTCTCCTTAAAAAAAGGACATTTTATTAATTATAAAACCTAACAAAAATTCCCTTAAAAAATAACTTTCCTAAATTAAATGCAATTTATTTGACCGGAATAATTCTTAATATAACTAAACATTAAATTAAAAAAAGTACCATTTTTGTATTGTAATAAAAATATTTCATACTTAATTAATTCCCTTAAAAAATAACTTTCCTAAAGTGATTATAAGTTTTTGTGTTGTAATAAACATCTATATAGTTATAGAAATATAATAATGAAATATAAGTTTGACACTATTCGGTTAAAAATTTAACTTTCCTAAATTAAATACAATGAACTTTTTTCCTCCTTGAAAAAGGGGATATTTTATAAATGATAAAAACCTTCTATAACAAAATTTCCCTTAAAAAATAAATTTCCTAAATTAAATTCAATTTAACCGGACTAAATCATAAACTTCATATACGGAGTAAAATATAAGTCGTTTTAGCTGTAGAAATAATTTACTTCCAAGTTTACCCACATTAAAATACTATCAATTGTAGTTTCAATTCACGATGAAGTTTCCACCTTCCCAACTCACCATTGAAGGCTGTATTTACCCAAGAAAAATTTAAATGATAACCACATCAAATGATAACCACATAATAAAATTTTAAAAATTTAAATGATAACCACACATCAAATGATAACCACATAATAAAAATTTAAAATTTTAAATAATAACCACATTAAATGAAAATTTTAAAAATTTAAATGATAACCACATAATAAAAATTGTAATTGATTTCTAAATTTTTTGTGCCAAAATAATTTCTTTTTACATACTTGATAAGTTGGACTTGTACCGACTTATTTGTCTCACATACTCATCCTTGTTATATAGAAATCGAGTGAAAGGAATGTTTTGTAATTGACTTGTACACATAATCGTTCATGAACTTACAATTGATAAAATAGCTAAGTGTGGAGAATATGTTGTGATTTTGATTCGATTATGATAAACATGCACACACTCTACCTTAGCCTCACAAGTCACTCATACTCACAACACTCACAAGTCAATCACATCGCACACAAACCTCACAAATCACACAACACACACATCACACTCAGAACAACCACTACACACACACACGCACGTCGGGCGCCTAGCGCACCCGCCCTCACTCACGCACGCTAGGCGCCAGCCCCCACGCACCACCGCACCCCAACACACGCACACCCGGTGCGGGCGCCTAGCGCGCCCGCACCACCCTCACACACACACTTACTCATTCGCACGCATTTTCACTTGCACACTTGCACAATTTTATTACTTGCATGTAGCTCATCGCACTCGTGTCCCCGCACACATCCAACGCATACGATAAGGCACTCATGCACGTTCACTTTTGGGCACCAATTGTTTGAAGAAATGCACTGAAAATCCTTAATGGCTAAATCTTGTATGAACCTCGTGACCTCACTTTACCTTTGCTGATATATTCATAGACACGTGGCAGCCTCTCTGGAAAAGACGGAAAGTTCTAGGAAGGTCACTAGGCCAATTCAGCGAGGGTAAGGTATAAAGGGATCAAAAAAGGGGATCTGAGAGAGGATCGGGAGATTGAGGATCAAGAAGAACGAGAAAAATTACAGAGAGAGATAAGAGCTTGAGAAATTGCCCATTTTACTTCACTCTTGTAATCATGAATTCTGAGCCGATCAAAATGATCAGCTAGACATAGAGTGTTGCCTTGAGAGGTTACATGTATGGATTTAATCTTATTTGAGACAATTGATTGAGAATTTTATCCGTGTTATTTATGTTCATCATTATGTACTTGTTGTGTTTGATGTTTTGCATTAGCTTAAATTCATATTAAATATGCGGTGACCACTGAGATTGGTGTGAACTTACCCAAGGAAATCAATCATAACGTGTACTGATTATGAATATGCTTGTGTGAGTCTTAGGTCCCGCATATTTTGTGATTTCTACTGTGCGGTGACCACTGACAGTAGACATCAACCATTGGAAAGGTCTGAGAGTGTTCTTGTATTGTGGGTCTAGATTATGAATTGGGTGACTGCCCTGAAAAGGGAGTTAGTCAGGGATTAATCGGGGTTTCATTATAGAAGAATAGGGATCTGGGGGAGTGCCATTCGTACCTAAGACTTGTCCTGACAAGGGAAGTTCGAGGAGTATTGTGGAATGGATTTGTGAGAACTGACAAGTTGATCAAATCCTAGTTCACTAGCAGAGAAGTCCCCTCACATTTGTTTACACAAGTCCGGGATAATAAGAAAAAGATCCATACTAGTTGTTCCATTCTCAAGGCAACACGTCCCGTTTTATTGAGTTTCAACCCCTTAGAAATTTCCACATTTCAATTCATTTAAATATTTGTTCGTGCCATTTTAATTGTTTACACTTTCTATCATTAATCAATACTTGATCACAGTCCTCTCCTTGTTGATACGATCCCACTCATCGCTTCTACATTAATTAGTGAGTTTGGATAAGATTGGGGAGTTGCGGCAGCTCTACACACCAATTTTTGGCGCCGTTGCCGGGGAGAGGCTAGGTGTTAGGAATTGATTGTGATAGTTTTGTGTTTTGAATTTTTGGTTTGAGTTGTTTTGTTTTGTTTCGTTTGATTGGGTTTTGATTATACGTTGTTGATTTCGTCAATATCGTTTCATTTCTACAGTTTGTTTTTAAATCCAGTAATCTATCTACGTTGGAAGTGTTTTTGGCTTGTGTAGGTAATATAGCTTATTGCAAGTTGGGGAGCCAGACTCGTGGGATAGGAACCTGAGATTTGAATTTTGATCGCAGAGCTCCAGCGAACATTTGCGACAAAGGCCGAAGTGCTCTAGAAATGACGGAACAGGGTGAAGAGACAGTTAGACCCCAACAGGGCGGAGGAGAGACCAATGAGCCTAACCACCAGCAGTTTGGGGGACCCATTTCCGCAAGTAAACTTTGAGAGGAAGGATTAATCGCCAAGGAATAGACGTAGAGAGCTATCAGATACCAACCCAAATCGTCTCCATGATTACTCAAGGGCAGATCTTCCAAGGCCTGAGCAATGAAGATCCGAACAAGCATTTAGACTGGTTCTTGGGACTCTGTAGCACCTTCAAACTGTAGAGGGTCACACCCGATGACGTGAGAAGAGTTTCGTTCCCACTGTCCCTCAAGGGGAAGGCGAAACACTGGTTCAATTCAATCGGGAGACCCTCTATAGCCACTTTCGAGGAACTGGAAAGAAAGTTTTTGGCCAAGTACTTCCCTCCAGCCAAATTAGAACGGATGAGGATGGAGATTCGCAGCTTCCAACAGCAAGATGGCGAGACGTTTAAAGAAGCGTGGGACAGGTTCAATGACTTACTCCGACAGTGTCCAAACAATAACCTTGGGGAGGTTAGAGAGCTCAACACCTTTTTCAATGGGCTGTCGCCAGAAGCTTCACTGATGGTTAAGGCTCGTGCCAACGGGGCCTTGAAAGACAAAAGTGTGCCCGAGGTTAGAGAGCTTTTCGATCTCAATCGCGGATGACGAATATTTGTTCCCAGAGGCTAGAAAGACACCTATGAGGAAGCAACGAGGGGTGTTGGATTTAGACGAGGAAACTTCATTGGAAGCTAAAATAGAGGCTTTGACCAGGCAAGTTCAGACCTTGAAAGCAGCAAAGACAGCCCCAGTGCTATCATTTGGTTTATGTAAAGGTGAACACCACACCGATGAATGTGAGCTCACACAAGAATCTGTTCAGTATGTTCAGAATTACAACAACAGACAGCAATATAGAGGCTACAGAAATCAGTCGGGTCAAGGTACTTGGGGACAGAACAATCAAGGCAATCAGCAAAGACAGTACTTCCAAGGTGGAGAGTCAAGCAATAGGGAACCGAGGAGGACCACAGATGAAATGTTTCAGACAATTCTAGAAAGGATGGACATGTATGAGAAGAGAACTTCTGCAGTAGAGGCCTCTATCAAGAATATAGATATGCAAATAAGCCAGTTGGCCAAAGCAAGCAACCAAAGCTCTCAGGGCTCCCTTCCTAGTGATACCGAGCCTAACCCCAAAGGGAAGGAGGTGTGCAATACCATTACACTGAGATGTGGTAAGAAGATCAGCGGGGATAAGAAGAAAGAAGAGAATGAGGAATCAGCGGAGGAAGTCGTAGAAGAGACTATCATGGTGGAAGAGGAAATACGGGAGGACAAGGAGGGGAGTGTGAAGGCACCTGAGCCTAAGAAGAATAGGGGACCTCCAAGCCCTTATAACTATCCGGAGTATGCACCACTCCCACCTTTTCCCCAACGAGTTCCAGCTCCGGCCAAGAAGGGGGTCCAATTTACAAGGTTCCTGGACATGGTGAAAAATGTTAACGTGAATGTTCCTCTTCTGGACCTCATCACTGCTGTACCTCGGTATGCTAAATTCCTGAAAGACCTGATCGCGAATAAAGAGCAAATACTACGTTGTGAGGTGCCAATTCCACTGACGGAGGAGAGCCAGGCGTGGATAAACAATGAGCACCCTCCCAAGCTCAAAGACCCTAGGAGCTGCACAGTTCTTTGCACTATTAGAGGAAGATTTTTCAACAAGGCATTGTGCGACCTTGGGGCAGGGATAAATCTCATGCCACTATCCCTTGCTGAGAAAATAGGCTTGGGGGAGAAGATTAAGCCTATGGCCGTCCTCCTACAATTGGCAGATAGATCCTTGGTGCATTCGACTGGAATGGTGGAAGATGTGCTGGTCTCGGTAGACAAATTTGTGCTTCCAGTAGACTTCATAGTCTTGGACATGGAGAAAGATCCTGAAGTCCCACTTATATTTGGTAGGCCATTCTTAACAACAGGAGATGCCCTCATAGGAGTTAAAGGGAAAACCATCATGTTTAGGGTCAATGGTGAAGAAGTGGTGTTCAATGTGGATTATGCAATGAAACATCCTCAGTCTATTGAGCAGTGCTGTTTGGCAGGCCTTGTGGAAGGTGACCCTCACTCAATTGCATCAGAACACACAAGTAAGTTCCTTACCTCATTACATGAGTCTTGTGAGAATGTCATGCATAATAATTTTGAGAGTGTGTTAACTGTCGAAGAAAGAGATATTGTGCATGAATTGCAAAATATGATTGAACAAACTGTGCTAGATGACTCTGCTGAAAAGTGAACTCTGATTGCGAAGATAGTGAAATCATGAAAATGAAAAGAAATGAATGAAAAAGTTTAGAACGTGAGTGTGTTGTTACTACTGATGAAAAAGTGGAATTGTGCCCACTGAGGTGAGGCTTGAAAATATTGAGTACAGGAATGAGAAGCTCATGCCATCAATCAAGAAGCCACCCAAGCAGAAACGACACCCACTGCGCAACTTCTTTAAGTGCATAGCTTGGAGAGAAAAGAAGAAACCCCCAGAGAATCCACCTAGCAGTGTAGTGAGAGCAAGGACTGCGGGCACGGAGTTGAAAAAGAAAAAGCAAAAGGGAAAGTCTACAAGTCCCACGAGGGAAGATAGGGGGCATACTCAGTACCCTTGATAACCCACCCCTTGACCATCACTTGTCCATGTCTGGTTGAAGACAGATAAACCAAGTGCTATGTTGGGAGGGCACACCCGACCATTTTATTTCGTCTTGTTTGTTAGTTTCTTTCCCAATAAAGATTGCCCCACATAAAACACCTGAATCTTGAAGCTCCATTCATGTGCGGCATGATCTGCAGAAACTTCGGAATCGACGTGGAGTTAAGCAGCTGAGGCTTCGTACACCCCGGGATATCGACAGGTAAATAGTGTAGAGAATATTCTCTGCACTGACAAAAAGGTGAGAAAAAAATCCCAGATTCGACACGGTGCACAATCCAAGAACATCACACTGAGAACTACGATTCACATTGCACTTCACTTGGCCAAATCACTGGGAAATCGGCCACTAGAATTATCACTGGCTTGTTGATAGAAATCAGTCAAGGCTTGAGGAGAATTGGTTAAAAGATCTTGACATGTGATAATGTGGGGCCAAGGATTTATGTTTGGTAGCAACCAATTGTTCAAGTGGCCGAATCATGCAAAGAAAAGTTGATTTGATTACACAAGCCCATTCTTGTCATCATTCTTGTGCATTTAGCATCTTGTCATCTAGGGTAGTCACATGCTAGTTGTTTTCTAGCTTGGGATGGCCGAATTATGCATGGGAATTTTACCTATAAATACCTTGCCATGCATTAGCAAGTGCATTCAATTTTGAGTAGCGAAAATCATAGCATTATAGTAAGGAGTGCATATCGGCCAAGAGAAAGGATATCCCAACGAGCTCTTGAATTTCTTGAGTTGGAGCTGCACAAATTCTCGTCATAATTGCATTTAGTTTTGCTAATAGCCCATCAAGTAAGTTCTCCATTCTTGTGTGCTGTATAATCTTAGAAATGATGGCCTGTGATCGTAACTGTCGATGGATTGAACCAATAACAAATGGCTTAAGTGCGAAGTGTTTTAATGCTTACATACTTCACTGTTTTGATGAATTGCGCTAGAGAATATTGATGCAAGAATTTGCGGTACATGAACTAGATAGTGTATTTAATTGACCTGCAAGGCTTAATAAGAAAATTTCAGGAACATGTATAGTGGTTCACACTCGGGTTATACTTTAATTCAAAAGATATGGTATATTTGGGTGGTACACAGCTCATGCAATGTTGTAATTTTCAGGTACCATGCCACCAAAGAAGAATACCCAAACTCCCGCATCTACATCCAAAGGGAAAGCCAAAGCTATAATGAGTGAGACAACATCGGAAGACTCTGGGTCTGATGAAGAATACTTCCCTGCAGGGCATGAAGAGCACGACCCCCAAGACACAAATAGCAAGAAAAGGAAAAATTCACAATCGGTTGTCCTTCAAAGATTTGTCAATGTCGATGCTCAAGAAAAATTCTGTAATTTTGCCATCCGACACATCCACATTGAACAACCCTTTTGCATCACTGAAAAGCCATACTCTGATATCATCCAGCATTATAAGTGGCAATTGTTGACAGCAGCTCCAAAGACATGCAATATAGCTGTGGCTAAGGAATTCTACGCGAACGCTGCTGGGGTCGACAAGAAAGAAGTCAAAGCAAAAGGTGTGTTCGTGAGGGGCAAATACATAAAATTCACCAGCCAGCTGGTGAACAAGCATTATGGACTCAAGGACTACGACAGAGATGAGCTTAGTGAGCTAATCGAATTGGGAAACCCAGACACTGTTTTACAAGCACTGGGTCTTCCGGGATCAGATTGGGTGAGGAATCAATATGGCGACCCGAGACATGCGCGGCTCAAGGATCTAACAGCAGAGGCTAAGACAAGGCTTTTATTCATCAACTCCCGCCTTATGCCCACCACCCATAATACGAAAATAACCAAGGACAGGCTCCTCCTTGTGTACGCCATCAAAAATCGATTAACTATAGATGTGGGAAAGTTCATGACCACGTACATCAACCAAGCCATATCTGAACATAACCTAGCCATGTACTTCCCACACCTAATCCTGGAGCAAGCCATCAAGCATGGAGTGAAAGTGTCTGCGGGAGAGGAATGCCGAACGTCAGCAGGACTAGTCAATGATGACCAACTGAGATTTTATCAGAACATGGAGAAAGCAAACAGACAGCAGCGGGAAGCTGAAGCAAGGGAGAGAGAAAGGGCAGAACCAATACCGATAATGGACGACATTGATGTCGACCAAAACCCAGCCGAGCTGCACCAATAGCCCCCCAACCAGCAACGACCGCAAGTGTTCGACAATTTCAACAATATGCAGCATGCACTAGAGGGACTCTAAACGTCGTTCCAAAACCACCACAATTCCCTCATGCAGCACATTGACGAAATGGAAGGCAGGTGGACTGGGCTGCAGGACTGCATGGGTATCATTGGGACCCGACTAGACTCAATGGTACAAGAACATGCTACTCAGTGGACAGTCATTGACAACAAGATCAACTAGTGCCAAACCGAAGTCCACAATCTCAATCTGATGATGGTGTATCACCATCAATCTCGGGGACCAAATTCCTACTTCCCTCCACTAGAGGAGATGGATAACCTAGCCAGAATGATTGTGGCTATGAGTAGTCGAAGGGTAGTCATGCAACAGGGGATGAGCTCAACTGCTGGATCGAGTGCCCAGAACTTCAGAAATGCTCAACCACCCTTCCCTGGCTTCTCCCGTTTCTCCAACCAGCCCCCACCACCAGGCACTTAAACGCGGTAGTCTCTCTCCTTTTCCACAATGGGGACCATTGCTCATTTCAAGTGTGGGGGGGAGACACTCATGCTTTGGGGCTGTTTTTGGAAATTGCTGTTTTTGGAAATTGTTGATATCTGTGTTGTGTGGCTATTCCCTGGTTCTTTAGAATGATGCTTGTGTTTGTGAGGCCTAGTGCCTTTGCTTAAAATTTCTTTTAGTGTGTTTGTTATATGTGCGGGGGTGGTGTGTATTATATTAGTAGCATTTAGGTGGTGTTATTTATTTTATTTTATTTTTCTTGTGATGTTGTGCAAAAAGAAAAAAACAAGTCAGTGACTAGCACTGCCCTTGTAATGTGTTTGAATTTCTTTGTTTTTGCGATAAATGTGAGTGTTTCTGTTGTGTTGTGCAAATGTTCACTACCCAGTCCTGCCCGCACACCTGCACGCCAAATTACACTCGCACTCCCAATATAATCGCAAATCCATGAATGCTAACCAATTGTTATGTATGCAAAATTTTTGAGTTTTACAGTATTTATTTGATGAGTGTGATTTGATGGGTAAAGTGCGACGTCAAAGTAAGATAGAAACGCCAGCATAACATCTGACATAGGAGAGAGCTTATGATTCTTTACGTGTATGTGCTTTCTACTCGTAAACACTTATTCTTGTATTTCGAGTGCATAGTCTATTGAAGACACACACGAACACAAGCTGATTGAAATTGTGCAAATATGAAAGAAAAAGCCAGCGGGCGAATAAAGGGAAAAAATAGCCATAAAACCCTGGCAGCCAAGCACCAAAGTGCGGCATGAATTTCAAAATATCAAGCACCAATTCATATTAAATCTGCTAGACATAGAGTGTTGCCTTGAGGGGTTACATGTATGGATTTAATCTTATTTGAGACAATTGATTGAGAATTTTATCCGTGTTATTTATGTTCATCATTATGTACTTGTTGTGTTTGATGTTTTGCATTAGCTTAAATTCATATTAAATATGCGGTGACCACTGAGATTGGTGTGAACTTACCCAAGGAAATCAATCATAACGTGTACTGATTATGAATATGCTTGTGTGAGTCTTAGGTCCTGCATATTTTGTGATTTCTGCTGTACGGTGACTACTGACAGTAGACATCAGTCATTGGAAAGGTCTGAGAGTGTTCTTGTATTGTGGGTCTAGATTATGAATTGGGTGACTGCCCTGACAAGGGAGTTAGTCAGGGATTAATCGGGGTTTTCATTATAGAAGAATAGGGATTTGGGGGAGTGCCATTCGTACCTAGGACTTGCCCTGACAAGGGAAGTTCGAGGAGTATTGTGGAATGGATTTGTGAGAACTAACAAGTTGATCAAGTCCTAGTTCACTAGCAGAGAAGTCCCCTCACATTTGTTTACACAAGTCCGGGATAATAAGAGAAAGATCCATACTAGTTGTTCCATCCTCAAGGCAACACATTTGTTTACACAAGTTCGTGCCATTTTAATTGTTTACACTTTCTATCATTAATCAATACTTGATCACAGTCCTCTCCCTGTGGATATGATCCCACTCGTCGCTTCTACATTAATTAGTGAGTTTGGGTAAGCTTGGGGAGTTGCGGCAGCTCTGCACACCAATACTCCAAATAAACATGTATAGAAAAATAAAAATAATTTTTGAGAGGAATATCAAAATAATTTTTGAAAGGTAGCCAAAAAATACTCAAATAAAAGGAGTCCTAAATAAACATTGTCAACCACAAATTTATTATGGATAGATAAATAAAAATTGAATTTCATGTAAACTTGCATAGAATAAATAAAAAATTAATAAGATTACACTTGTTTCAATAAATTTATTATAGTTAATGAATGGTAATTAAGGATATTTTAGTCATTAATAACCTTTCTTAATAAGCGTAAAAAATTGTTAAACGACTTATATTATGAATAGGTCTCGCCGTGTGGATCTTTTGCCGGCGAGGTCTCGCGGCGAGACCTCGCCGTGCATTGTGTTTGCTGGCGAGACCTCGCCGCGAGGTCTCGCCACATTGATTTCTTGCTGCACTGATTTTGGCAAACAAGCAAAATGGCTAAGTGCTGAAGCTTTTGTGTTTTGCGTACAGGTGCAGAGAAGGCGTGGTGGATGATAGCTTGAAGGCGCACGAGAGCTGAGTTCGGAAAGGAAGGCTGAAGTTGAACTTTCAAAGGCGTGAATTGCTTACCTTATAAAGGGAGTACTAATTTAATGGTAATCAAATATGATAAGGATTTGGTTAATGATAATGAAATATAAGTTTGGTTTAATGATAATGGTAATCAAATATGATAAGAATTTGGTTAATGATAGTGAAATATAAGTTCGAAACTTAATCCAATTGCTAAATATTATCCATTCATGATTGTACTATAAACTTTTCCTGAAGCAAATAATGGTAATTTCAAATATAATATAATATAATTAATAATTGAATAACTTATCTAACCTGTTTCCTAAAATATAATAACGAAAGTTTTATAATAATTCAATGTAATAAGGAAACCAATTAATGTTGTAAATCCTAATTATATTCAAATGACTAAGGGAGAAGTTTCGACGTTTATGACTACTATGTGTTTGAGTGATTTTGAATAAGTGATTTTGGTAAGTGGCTTTAAATTTTTGTAAACTTGATATACTAATTTAATGATAATCAAATATGACGAGAACTTTGTTAATGATAATGAAATATAAGTTTATACTTAATGGAATCACTAAATATTAGCGGTTCATAATTCTATACTTTGCACAGTTGACTATCAATTAAAGATGCTAATGGATAACATCATTAATTATTAATTTTAAATGATAATTTTATCTATCAATAAAAAATAAATTAAATTATATTTGTCTCTCTTATATTTAAACATTAATTTCAATTTATCTACTCCATAATTTTGTATTAATACTTAAATATTATTAGTTTGAGGCATAAAATATTTGATCAATTTTTTTAACAAAATAAGTTACTTCTTTATTTTTTTTTATCTTTTTATCTTTTTCTTTTATTTCATCTTCTTTTATATAAATAAATATATCAAGTTTCTTGTAATTTATGATTTTTTTTGCTCATTTTAGTTTCTTTTGTCTTTATAATATAATTGTTTATCTTATTTGTATTATTGACCGTTTAAAGCATTGATTTAATATCTTAAATTTTTTATTATATTATTATATATATTAAAGTAATCTAATCAACATAATAAAATTATATAATGACAAAATAAATAAATAAAATAATTATTTGCTTATTAGTTGTAAGGTGTATATTTATTATAAAAATATATTTTTCTAATAGAGATATCTTTTATACTTAATAAATTTAATAAAAAATTCATTCATTCTAAATTAAAAATCCATAGATATTAGAGTGCTAAAATAAAATGTTTCATTAATTTTTTATTAAAGAATTAAAAAAATTGGACAAAGTATGCATTATTTTATTACATTCCAAAAAATTAAATAATTCATATGAGGCTTTTATTGACCAAGTACATTAAAAATAGTTAACAAATTATAAAAAATAGTAAACCGTATCCAAAATCTAATTTTTTTAGTAAAATTATATATGTTATTCTATTATTTAAAATAATAATAAGAAATTTAATTTGTTAAAGTATATATAAGGCTAAAAGAAAATAAAATGATGATAAAGTAGGATAAGATTTTTATAATTAAATTTAAGGGTAAAATAGTCTAAAATATAAAAAAATATTTTTTTAAGGCAAAATTAAAACTTTTCATTTAAATATAGTAACAAATATCCTTATCGGTGCAAAGTACTAATAAAAATCTTTGACGGGGGCAAAGTGATTAAAGATTATCTTTCATAAAGGTAAATTGAAGATAACCTGATTTGTTTTAACTTCATGCACCAACCATTTATGTATTCATTTTCTGATGTGCATTCCTTCATTTTTAAATCCTATTAAAACTCTTTTTTTTTTTATTTTCTAATACAGTTATACATCGAATAGGTGACTAACTAAAGCACCTCATTGCCTTTCTTTTGTAATTTCTTTATCATCAAATTTGGTTAGCTTGTTGGCTTTCTTTGATTGAGTGTATGTTTTTTAAATTTTTAATAGCTCTTTATCATCAAAATTTAGTGAGTTTGTTGGGTTTGCATGATTTTAAATTCTTAATTGAATTTAAAGTCTGTTCATTTTTTTTTGTTTTTTTATGCCAATTGTTTTAGTTTCGAATTATATTTTAGTGTTTTAGCCTTTCAATCCCAATAAAACTCTTCTTAAGTAATTTTTTATATATAAAATTTAGTTAATTGGATGAAAGCTAAATCGGCATTCTTTGTTTTTTTTTTTATGGGAACTTTTTGTTTTTCGAATTATAAGTGTTTTGGTCGTTAAATCCAATTAAAACTTTTGTAATTATTTTGTTTTAATTCTCACAATATAAGTACATGTGTAAGACTAGGGGTTAAATTAATATAATTAATTAGTATTTAATCATAAACAGTAAATGTCGATTAGATCTATTAAATTTAACTAAATCATTTCCTAAACAAATTAGAAGTATGTTGATATTTTAGTGTTTTAGTGTTTTAGTTTTTAAATCCTATACAAACTATTCTTAATTAATTTTGGTATAAATAAATTTCCTTTTTGAGTAAAATATCCAATTCTATTAAAACTTTTCACAATCTATATATTTTGGTGTTTCTTATCGGATTTATAGATTATATATAATTAATGTGTTTTGATTTATAAATTTAAAAGAATTTGTTCAAGAGAACGTCAAACATTAAGAAAGAAAAAAAAAAGTTGAAAAACGTACATTATAGAAAGAAAAAGATAAAAATTGAGAGAAATTAGATTTATGTAACACAAAGTATATTTTTATTAATTGTTTCAATTTAGTAATTATATTTTTATTTTTAACATATTTTATTAATGTACTTCATTTTTCACACAATTTAGTGATTGAATCGCATATTGCACTTACTTTTTTAACTTTTATTTCTTAATGGGAGTTAGTGTCTTAATTTATTTCATTATAATGAAAAGATTGTTGTCTCTTTAAAAGTGTGCCGCGGTCATTATTTGCTTTTTCCGTTGAACTTTCCGTGTGTCAAAGTCAAACATCTTTATTAACAGAGATTGTTTTGCTTCATTCTTGGCTTTATTAGAAGATATTGTTTTGCTTCATTCTTTCCTCTTAGTGTTACGTTTACGTTTGTTTCCTTATTTGACATTTATTATTTCATTATTATTGTTGCTTCCGAAGAATTTAATTTTGTTTGTTTTTTTAATTTTACGTTTACTTTTGGCTATTTATTTTTAAAATATGACTTTTTTGGGTTTTTGAATAACTTTTGACGATTATTTGTTGCAGATTTTATATTCAAACTATTCACGCAAGTGTTAGATGTTTTTGTTTTAATTATTGAGTTTCTATTACAATACTATATTGAGTTCGATTTTGACCTTATTTTTTTGTCATTCACATTTTAGTGAGTTTCTTCAGTTTTCTTGATTAAATGTATGATTACTAATGCAAGTTTAGTGGTTTCACATTAATTATTTTTAATACAAATTTATTGGTTTCGTATTTCTTTTTGGTGATTTCGGTGTTTTAATTCTTTGTAATTTGATATATATTCTTTTTAATTTGAATTCTATTATTTAAATTTTTTGTATAATATTTATATCAATTAATTCTTTATTATTATAGTATAGTACCGATTGACGATTTTAATGAAAATTTGTTGGTTTTCATAGTCCTTTTTAGCGATGACGTTGTTTTAAATCTTCGTAAGTTGATATTTTTAGTTTTCATGGTTCTATTATTTAGATTTTTTCATATAATTTTATATCAATTAGTTCTTTGATTATTATAGTATAGTAAGTACGTATATGCATTTACTTACTAATTGATTTTCACCAAAATTACTATTTTGAACTTATAATGTACTTAAGACTTTTGAATTAAGGTTGGAAAATTGCCAAGCTTCGGGAATTATTTTGGATTAATTTTTTTCCTTTATGCGTTCTTGATTTTTTTTAAAGCTTTGATTAAATTACATTTATTAGGGAAGTTGTATTTATTGAAAACTCTATATTAATATATTCTAAAATATCATAAATGTATAATTGATTGGATGAAGAAAGTTCTTAATTATTTTTTTAAAACTTTCTATTGGATTATAAAATTTAGATTCTAATTATAAAGAAAACAAGTTAGATTTTGAACTTTTTTATTGAATTTATTTTGGAAAGTTGGTTAACTTTTTGTTTAATTGATTTGGCTTAGAGAATTTTTGTTTTAGTCATCAAAATACGACTAAAGTTCTTTTTAGGGAATTCTGAGTAATATATAGGTAAATATTTTTGTTTAATTTAGTTTTGAAAAGTTTATATTGATTTTTTAATTTGAAATTTTCATAAAAACTCAAGGCTATAGCACACAAAATTTATATATGAATTTGTTTGATTTACTTTAGGAAGGTTCTTTTTAAGAAATTTTTAGATAGTGGAAGTCAATATTTTTTATTGGTTTGGTTTAGCAAATTTTTTTTTAATTCTTTACAAATTGGACAAACTACTATTAAAGTTCTTCTTAGAGAATTGTTAGATATAATTGATGTAAATATTTTTGTTTGATTTGGTTATGGAAAGTTCTTAATTGATTTGATTTGATTTAATTTTCTTTTCAAAAACACAATGCTAAAGCCCACAAAATTTAGTTTTTGTTTTATTTTTTTACCATAATATATTAATTTACATATTTTTTATTGCCTCGAGAATAAAAAAAGGACACCATTAAAAATAGAGTGTTAAAAATGGACCTTTTTTCCACCTAAAAATCAAGGATATCGCACAAAAAGTAAAGATTTGTCAAAGTTTTTATCTTTACATTTTTTTGTTCTAATATATGAGAGAGAGTAGTTATTATGTTGCCCATTGAATTTATAAAAAAAAAATGATAGTTAAAAGCTCAAGTTATATCTCACAAAAAGCAAATTTTCTTAAAGTTTTAATTTCCTTTTTTTTTTCATAACATATTAGTTTTAAAAGTTTTTCATCAAGTTAGGAATAAAATATGACCGTTAAAAATATATCTAAATAATTTTTTAGAAATATATATTTTCTTCTGAAAATTAAATATTATGATCCAAAAATTAAATTTTTCTAAAGTTTTTATCAAATATCTATTAGTTTAGACATTGCCCAATAAGTTAGAAGCAAAAAATATAATTTCAAAACCTAGATAATTTATAAAAGTTGCAATTATTTCACAAAAACAAAGGTTAAAGCTCACAAAAATTTTAGATTTTTTTTTTTGGAATTTTTTGGATTTTTTACCTTTTCTTATAACTTATTTATTTCCATTGATATTTTTGAAACATCGCATTTTTTCATATGTAGTCTATTAGTTTAATTATTTTCAATTGAGTGAGAATAAAAGTCTATAGTCAATAAAAGTTGAGATTTTTTTTTAAAAAAAATTAACTTTTATAATATTTCAGATTACACATTTCCCAAAAAACAATCATTAAAAATATGTACATATAGGTTTTTTTTTTTGGAAAAAAATTAAGTAGCCATAACTAACAAAAGTTAAGAATTTTTAAAACTTTGATATTTCATTTTTTGCCATAGTTTAATCATTCACACACATTGAGTTGAGAATAAAAAACGAATAGTTAAAAGATTGATTACCTTGCGTTATTAATATACATATTTGCTAATAGCTATTGAGTTGAGAATAGAAAGCAAGAAGAAAATACAAATGTGTTAAACAAACAAAATATGTACAAAACAATTGTTAAATTTAGAACAATGAACAATAAAAAGAGCTAAAGGGAATAATTGAAGATATAAACCAATTATTGAAAATATTGTGAATTTTTAGATTTTGAATTATTTGATTTTACTGTTTAGTTGAATTTGATTTTATTGTTTAACGCCTATTACATCTCTAATTGTATAGTTAAATTAAATTCAAGAAAAGATTTTTCTAAATGAATTAAAAAAAAACAAATTAGTGTATTCATTATAATTAATAAACCAAATAAATTTCAGATTTAGAAGAAAGAACAACAAAAAATGCTAAACCATATTTTTGCTATTGTAATTGAAGATATAAAGTAATTATTGAAAATATTATAATTTTTTAGTGTTTTAATTGAATTTGGTTTTAGTGTTTACTGTCGATTTCAACTTTATTTCTTATACTTGAATTAAATTCAAACAAAGACTATCCTAAATGAATTAGCAAACGAATTAGTTTTATTTCTTATAACTAATAACTGAATAAGTTTCAAATACTCTCTTAAAAAATAAGAAACTAATTATTTTAAGGGTAAAATACACTAAACCCCTTTATACTATTGTTCCGTCTCGCATTCACCCCTTGTAATTTTAATTACAACAATTAAATTAATTTTCTAATTTAAAACTAATTAATCTAATATATTAATTGCCGTCAATGACTAAACGGAATTAAACACCCTATTTTAATGTAAGATAATAAAATGACAAAATTGACCTTAAAATAAAAAATTATAAACTCAACATAAATAAACAACTCAAATATCAAGAGCAGCGTAGAAAAAGTTATAATTTATTATCTCACTAATACATCCATTCTAATCAAATCTTGATAAAAGTTAAAAAATAAAACATCACAAATAATCTTTTAAATCATATTCTTAAATGACTATCAACAATCGATATAATCAATAAAGACAATCTTTTTTCATGATTAAAGAATTAGAAAAAAAATAAAAATAAATATCAAACGCGATAGTTAAAAAATTACAACAAAAGCAAAATTCAATTATTAAACTTCATCCAATATTAAAAAAATAAAAAATTGCAAAATTAAAATCATGTAAATATTTATTCTTCAAAACTTAAAGTACCTTGATATTTGTATTTAAAATAATACTTTGTATTTAAAAAATTAAATTCCTACGAAAGAAAGAAGAGACAATATATTGTATACTTTTGTAAAAGAATAGATGATCATAACAGAGATATAACATATGTCTTGATAAAATTCTTTCAACCAATCAATTCTATCCTTTTTTTTTGGGTAATTGGATAAGTATATATTAAACAATCTTATCCACACTTTTAATAGATTAATTGGGTATTATGGGTATTTACCCACTCTAATATGATTAAAATTATATTTTCATTAACTCTTTTAACGTCGTTATTAATTTGTTTAGTTTTAAAAAGTTAAGGAGGTTAACTGTTGTAATTAAAACTACAAGGAGTAAATGTGGGACAGAACAATAATACAAGGGGGTTTAGTGTATTTTACCCTTATTTTGATTGATTTTTAAACTTTTAATGGTTTAATCAACCAATTAATATTTTTTCAAAAATGATTTTCCTAAATTAATATGACTTTGAACTCTGAAGTTTTAATAATTTAATCCTATTACAACTCTATTTTAAAAATTAAGTAAATCAAAACTTTCCTAGATACTAAAAAAAAATAAAATTTAGATATTAATCATTTGAACAATAACGTTTTGCATTATAACTTTCAATTATCAAACATTATTTGACTATTGTTTAGGAAACATAAGCCTATATCTCATGAAAATTGAATTTCTAAAAACTTTTTTTTGCCATAATATCACAATTTTCATATTTTCTATTAAGTTAAAAAAAAGGAAGTATGGTGTGTCGTTATTCTACCAAAATTAAATTCGCTCCTAACAATACTAAATAGTATAGAGGAGTGAGATCGTTCCCACAGAGAACAACAATTCTCTTCTAAATCAGTTAATTTGTAATAAGTCACACCGATTCAATATTTTTAATTAAAGCAATAGACCAAAAGAAATAAAGTGGCAAACTTAATAAGTAGCAAAATACGGAAATTAATTCAATTAAAGAAAGTCTGGCAAACAAGTAATTCCACACTAATCAATTATTCATTATTCATAGATGCAAAGATAAACAATTTCAAATAAACCAGTTAGTTAAAGACTACCGAGAATCGGCTCCGACATATATAACCCAATTCTTCCTTAATTAATCGATAACTAACAAGTATTGGCTTAATCAATTATTTCCCTATTCATAACATAACCCGGCTGGAATTAGCCAACACCCGATTTAATGTTACAAAAGCGTTAAGATTTAGAAAAATCCAACTCTAACAAATCATAATCGTGATTAACATGTCACAATTTATTAACCGATTATTCACATCTACAAAAACAGTAGCTTCGCCACTAATTAATCTTACCTACTATATCCAGTGACGTAATAGGGTATTAATTGGCTCTATGTAAATCGATTAAAGATGATCAAACTTTAATAAATCCAGATAATAAATATTAGGCTTAGAGAACTTTTAGAATTAAATACGAAACATTTTAATTAAAATAATTAGGCCTCACAATTACTTAATTGATTAATGCTTTCTTACTTACTGCCAAAAGAAAGACTACTCACACAACATAATTAAAAACTAGTAGATAAACCGCGCTCGCGCGGTGTGATATGCCCTGAAAAAAAATTGCATGAGTCATTAGAAATGATTAAATTTTAGTAAGCAACCTTAAAATTGATAATAAATAATGATTTAATAATGAATTATAAAAATTTAACAGTAAATGTTAAGAACAAATATGTAAATGATTAAAGTATATGTTAATACACAATATTATAAAATAAAAAAATGTAATGTAAATCTAAGTATGTATATTGTTTGGAAATGTGTATAATATGAAAATATGAATAATCTGTGAAATAAAAAAAATAATATATATATATATAATGTGTGAAATGTGAGTAGTATCCATAATATGTAAATTATGTGAAAATATAGGAAGTAAGTATAAATATGTAAAAATATTTAAAGCGTGTCAAAATTGTGCAGTATTCATAAATAAGTATAAATAGCGACTATAAATATGTATAATAGGTGAAAAATTGTGTAGTATATATAAATAAAATATAAATATGCAAATGCTTGGAATTTTGCTTTGATTGTGTAAATGTATAGTTATTGATGATTATTAGTTGAATAAAAAAAATGTTTTGAATTGAATATGTATAGTTATTGATGATTATAATTTTATAAGTGAGATGTCTCAAATTTGTGATTAAAGCAAAATGGAATATTATTGTGCACGTTTTTTTTGTGATATATAAATATACAGAATTTGTTGACAGAAGAATGGGTGACCATATATAATTATTAGGATAAATGAAAGCGAACATAAATTCGTAATTATAAGAATCCTTTTTCACACACTCTGGCATTGTGTACATATACTTCAAATGTGAATAGTATACGTAAAATATAAACACTATGAAAATATACGCAATAAGTATAAATATGTATAATGTGAAAAAAAACATATTTAGTATGTATAAATATATGGAGTGCATGAAAATTGTGTAATATGTGTAAATACGTGTTTATTGACTCTAAATAGGTATAGTGGGTGAAAAAAGTGTGTAGTATATATAAATATGTATATGTTTGAAATTTTGTGTTGAATGTGTAAATATGTATAGTACGTAAAAATATTTAAATATGTATAGTGCATAAAATGTTTAAATATTTATCGTGTGTGAATATGTGTAAGGTATGTATACATATGAATATTGTGCAAAAATGTGTATAACGTGTATAGTAAAAATGTATAATTTATGAAGTATAGGTAAATATCTATGGTGTGCGAAAATTGGTATAATATGCGTAATATGTATAGAATGTGAAAATATGGGTAATATATAACATGTATGCGAATGCGTGTAATATGTATAAATATATACACATAATACACATGTTTTCACACACAACATATATTTATACATATTACACATATGCAATGCAAAAAAGTGTATATTTAAAAGGTTTATAGTACGTGTAAATATATAAAATATGTCAAAATGTGTAAATATGCATAGTATGTGAAAATATATGTTGTCTTATAATGTGTAATGTATGTATTTGAAAATGTAAGTCATATGTGTAAATATGTATAAAAATGTATAGTTGACGAAAATGTTTTAAATGTATAGGGTTTGAAAATGCGCGTAGTAAGTATAAATTTATATAGTGTGTGAAAACGTATGTAGTATATATAAATATATGTAGTGTGTAAAAAAGTATGTAGTATACGTAAATATGTATAGGGTATGAAAATGTCTAAATATGTATAATGCGTGTGAAATGTGCGTTGCAACTATAAATATGTATAATATGTAAAAAAATGTGTAGTATATGTAAAAATATAGTGTATGTAAATATATATATATATATATATTGAATGAAGATATGTTTACTATTTATAAATATGTATGGTGTGAAAATTTGTAGACATTAATTTATAAATTTTAAGTAAAAGTTTGTGTATAAATAATCTTTAAGTTTATTGTTTAAATTTTTTTATTATGAATATTTTTAAATTGAAATAGCCTAGGAAATAAATTTGTAATGGCCAATATTTTCATTCAATATAATATGCAAGATTAATATAATAATGAATTAAATAAATCCAAGTAAACAGTATAAAAGTGTAAACATGTTGTATTAATGTTTACGTTTGTGAGAAAAAAGGAATATTTTTGTTAATAAATTTTGTTGATTTGTATTAATTTTTAACTATTTGATTTTCTTCTTAATGAGTTGTCAAACAATGATAGTGTGTGAAAATATATTTACTATGTGCAAATATGTATAAAAATGAATAGTGTTTCAAAATTGGTTTAGCATATATGTAAACATGTATTGTGAGTGATAATGTGTTAGTATGTATATATATATATATATGTGTGTGTGTGTGTGTGTGTGTGTGTGTGTGTGTGTAGTAGATGTCAAAATGTGTTTAGTGAATATGTAATTTGTGTGAAAATGTGTAAAGTATATATAAATATGTACAGTGAGTGAAAATGTGTGTACTATGTGTAATTATACGTAGTGTGCAAAAATGTGTCTAATATGTGTATTATACGTAGTGTGCAAAATTGTGTCTAATATGTGTAATTATACATAATGTGCAAAAACATGTCTAATATTTGTATAGTGTGTGAAAATCTATGTAGTATACACATCTATGTATAATGTGTCAAAATGTATTTAACATGTATGAATATGTATAGTGTGTAAAAATAGGTGTAATATATATAATTGCATAACATTTTTTCAATTTTTAATTTTTTTTAATAAAATAGGATTTATTGGTGAGTCTCCAAAATGCATTTGGAGAAGATGAGGTAAATGTTTATCCCATTATTATTATTATATAAGATTTAAGTTTTTTTTGAATTTATTCTAATTTTATTTTCATCTTTACTGCACATTAAGAATTAAATGATGCAACTGACGATATGGATAATGAGATTTTTAAAATAATTTATCTTTTTCTTTTGACCATTGTTATAATTTTTGCACTGAGTTTCAAGTATTAATTGTAGCATGCATTTTAAAAAAGATTCATAATTTTTTAATTTCATGAATATTTTCTATTTTATTGAATTATTAGAATTTTGGTGAATTACTCTATCCCAAATATGAAAATAAATGTATTGGTAGGTTAGAGTTGTTGCGTCATAATCCCCTTTCAAACTCTTCACTGCAGTTTGGGCTCCACCTTGAAGTTTCGTGAAGACTACCAAACCTTTAAGCCTGCTTTCATTCAATCCATCAGACAAATGGAGAAACTTTGTTCTACTCTTATTTTAATGGAAATGCAGACAAGACACGCACAATTGCACAAACATTTCCTCGGGCCTTTTACATTCATGGCATGGAATTCATTTTCCAATTCCATAAGAAAATGAACAATTAATAAAGACATTTGATTAGACATGCTAACCAATACTCAAAGCAGTAAACTATGAAAGATTTTGGTTTGACACTAAATCACCACTTGGAGTATTAAATGCTACGCTAATTGGAACTGAATGAATTGCAAAGAACCTTACTACAAATTATACACTTTATCCATTAAAGTAATGAACTATGGTGCAAAACTGATATATTAAGAGTTCTTTATACCAATTGACAAAGAATATAAAAGTTAATGCAATTCAAAACTGGCATTCTTGATTCTGCTCCTCAAAAGAAATTAATGGTAGAATGTTTAATACATAAAGAGAAAAATTATCAAGCATTGAAATTGTTAGTGATAGGAGCAACATTACTCCAAGCACTTCTACAAACATCACAAGACTATGACGGGACAAAAACAAGTGTCGAATTTGCAAAGAATAGTATAGATACATTTGTATAGATGTAATTAAAAAAATTAACATTTTGTGCAGTTGAAATTTCTAGGTCAGCATTATATTGTTAACCCTCAACATTCTATCATTAATGATCACTAACCATTTCAGAGATTAATGAATGAAATTCTACCATTATCAAGCACTGAAATAGTCAGCACAAAAATGTTTAGAATTTAATGAATGAAATTGTACCACATCAATGCCTAAACGACAGCATTATATAGTTAGCTCAAAAACTACAAAGAAATTATATGGTCTCAATCACTTGCCATGGGCTCACATTAAAGAATTAGCTATTTCATATGTAAACATAAAAATGCTTATACAATACCAAAAATACAAGAGCTTCATGCATAAGATTTCCCAGAAATTCCTTCGTAACCCTAGATTTCTCTTATATTTCATGCACGAACTTAAGTCGGCAAAAAATACATTGCATTCGTTATAATCTCAATATCCACTAATTAAAACAAAAAATGTTGAACAAATTCAAAGCCTCTTAAGCAAATCTTCCGCACTTCTAACATTAAAAGCTACTAAAATAGGAAAGACCCTTTATAGGAAAGCATCGAATCTTCAGCAAGCTACCTGATTTGCACCAGTAGTAACCATCTTGAGGATTTGTGCAACTGATTCTCTTCCCACATTTGAAAAGACAAAAGGTGGAAGAATTAACCTGGAAAAATTGTCTTCATGAGTAATAAATAAGCTTTAAATACGTTAAAGTTGATTACAGATTTTGCATTGCATTTAAAAAAGATATAATACACTTAATTATAAATGAAAATATGTGTATGATGGTAAAGTTTGATCCACATAGCCAACCCCATAATCTAGTCTTACTTCCCAAAAAGAATAAGTAGAATGACGATAGTTTTCAACAAAACTATGAAAAGGACAGGAAAAAAGGGATCATTACAATGCTAGGAGAAGAGTTGCGTTGTGACAGAGGAAAGGGGAGACCACAAAATTGTAGAGTGAGAGATTAGAGAAGGGAGCAAAAACAATGTGTTTTCAAGCAGAGTGAGCCAGATTAATGAGTCAAATCTGGCCAACCAATTTCCAGATTTTAACAATTTCAAAAGTTAGTAGCATCACTCTAACACAACTTGGAAGTTCATACCTCACATGGTGAAAAACGTATCTTGATAGGTCCAAACTACCACCAAAGGGATTTCAAAATATAAAAGATTTCATAGTAGAAAATTATGAAATCTTTTATAAACTCATCTTATTTGATTACATCTCTACCTAAAAGCTGTATATTAATAAGCACCCTGATCTCAAGAGTAAGTATTGCAACTCTACAAAGACTTCAAACTTACCAACGACATTTTAGATTTAGATATCGCCATGGAATTATGCTAGATTTGACTTGAGGGTTTTTACAAGTAACACAAAAACAGGGAAAAAATGGGAAGCTAAAACTAATCAAACATTTCTAGTCTTCTACCTTAGTATGAAGGACCGGAAAGAAAGATAAAAAATTTAACACCTTATCCCCAAGATGATGTAAATCAACCATGTAGGTAAGAACCATTTATCATTTTATAATAAAGTAAGGTTACTAAGCTAAATTCAATACTCTTTGTTTACCTCGTCATCACCTTCTTCTTCTTCAAAATCCTCCTCATCAGCATCCTGTAGTAAAATAAATGGGAGATCAGCTCTAAAATATATCAAGAATCAATGCAAAACCACTTCATCAGTAAACTTTACCTGATGTCAAAAAATGGAGAGAGAGAGAGAGAGAGAGAGAGCAAAAGCTTACAGTGTTAAAATAAGTCAGAGGGTTAGGCCACAAGTCATCCTTAATTATTTCAGCGACCTATCAAAAGAGGGTGAAAATAATAAATAGAATAGTTATACGAATCAGATGTTCCAAAAATTAAGCTTTTTAAAGATGATCTTAAACTCTTAGTATAAACAGTTGGAGAACCTCATCATGAATTACATCCAAATCCTCATCTTTCTGCTGGCTTTCATTAAACCAGGTAAAGAAGCTGCATCCACATGTTCAAGAAAATAAGAAGCATATGGAAAAGTAGAATATGAACCTTCAACTACATACTATCAATTGAAAAAGTAGTCAATTATAAGGTAAAAAAAAGAACAAACAAAGTGCATTTTCCCTCATCACTATCCGTTCATGACTGTCTAGATGCACAGAACGAGCCACACAATGATCATAATTAGGAAATGCAAATAAAAGAAATTAAGTAGAGCAGAAGAGGACAATCCAAGAGGAATGTAATCAATCTAGTCTCCAAAGAATCTATTTTAAATATGGACAGTAGGCAATCCAAGGATACTAATCAAAGAGCCCTACAAAAGCATAGATGACAAACATTAAAAGTGGATAAATAAAGTGTGCTCTTCACCTAGAAAAAGAAAAAAAAATCAGAAACAATATGATATTATCACCATTACAGCTCTAATCATCTTGGTATAATTGTTTAGATATTAAGTACATCATACCATAAATCTTTCTGATACACTTGTCCTGGAAACAACCCAAAAGCTTTTGGTCCAGGTTTTCCTTACAACCAAAGATACACTTTACAATCGAGGCTCTTTGCTACCTAACGAAGAACTTTTAACCTCATCCCTAACTGTAGACAATATGGGGGAAGAATCTTTTTCAGGTTCTTCAAGAACCAGGGAAGGGGGATTGGCAGGAATGTAAGCAACCCTCAATTTAAACTCCCCAACAACCTTCTTGTTCTCTTTTTCAAGCTACAAAACAAATGAGTCCAGAAAAATAACTTACACATCTGATATATAACAAAATGAAATTACAGTCCAGCAAAGTCAAGAAACGGTATCATGCACATAAAATCATAAAACCCAACCCACCGTTTGCTGATTTATGTCCTTAACTGTTGAAGCACCAAGAACAACAACACTCTGGATTAAAAAATTTATCTTTGCACTACATATCAGTGGGCATCTCTTTAAGTGGCTGCATATTAACTACAAATATAAACAAGACTTATATTAATACCAATGCAGTTAACAACTAAACCATATAATCAAAACAACCAAGCTTCGAAATCTACAAATCGCACGTTTCAAGATAATGTAAACAACAAACTCATGCCTATGACCTCTCGCAAAGAACTATATTTTAAAGAAAGAATTTTTACCAGTGACATTGCTTATGGAACCAGGCAGAATAACACCAGCATTCGGGCGAACACTAAACTTTCTGAGGTTGGTTGTTTTAACCTTTCAAAACCATAAAAGTAACCAGTCAGCGTACATACATTAACAAGTAGTACAATCAATGAAATATTTCGTGAGATTACAAAAAGTACCTTGAATGCAATATATTGATCTGTTCTGCACTTCTTCAGCCTTCTTTTCCAGCTCCATAAATTCCTCAATTTCCTTCACTCTTTTCCTCATCTCTTTCTCCCAATCAAACCCATCCTCATCCTCATACTCATACTCATACTCATCATCTCCATTATACCAATTCCCATTCTCCAGAGGGAGAATCAACAGTGATCGACAAACAAAACAAGTTCTCAGCAGTCAGCACCCTCCTCCAGCTTTTTGTACAAAAAGCTATTGGCCGAACTCTCCACAGCAAAAATTAGAATGAAAAATATTTATCTGTTACAAAAAAGAGTAGTTGCAACATGAAAATCCAAGAAATTCAAAATCTCCAATATCTTCACCATAAACCTCGAAAAGTTAAAAATGAAGCAAAAAAAAGAAAGGAAGAATAAAGAAATTACAGCAAAAAATTAGCTTCAATATTAAACAAAGTATTACCTGAACCATGTGAATACATAAATCGATTATGACGCATCTTCTAATAGAGAGAGCGGCAAAAGAAAAAATTTGAGAGGAAAAAAGCGAGAGCGGCAGAAGGCATTGAAGCAAAAAGAGAAGAAAAGATATGAAGCCCTATAGGTGAGAGAGAGTGGCAGCGGGAGAGAAAAGAAAAAGCAAGAAAAGAGTAAACCCTAAAGCAAAAATCCTTTCAGACGAACTGACGATAATCCTTATGCCACGTTATCCAAGGCCACCATCAGAAGACACACGTCTGCCATGTCAGCAGTGGTGCGTAGCTGTCCAGCGAACGACGAAAGTGTGAGGGTGGCATTTAATAAGAATATACTTCCTAAGGATATCCCCTTATTTTAGACAATAAAAAATATAAAAGAAAGAAATCTACTAAAATTAAATTAATCGAATTCGACCGCCGATTGGGTAAACGGTGGCAAGACTTCTCAAATTTGTCCTTAATTCTTCCTTAAATGGAGGCAAGACTTCTCAAACAATCAACATAGCCCAATTCTTCCTTAATTAATCGATAATCCAAAAGCTTCTCAAATTTGTCTCCCAACCTTGCTACTACTCCATTCTTCAGTTTTTCCAAAACCTGTAATAATTTATACAATTAAGCATATATTCCATTCCTTTAAACACTAAAAGAATATACAATAAAACGAATATTTTGTGCTCATCAAAGTATCAAAAGTATATGCATATAATTATTCAAAAATCAATTTTGTTTTCCTAAGTACAGAAGGCCATATAGCTTACAAAATTTGAAACTTTTGAAACTTTGAAGATTTTAACTTTTTACTTTTTTTTTCTATAATCTTATTTTATATGTGGTTTACTAAATTGAGAATAAAAACTGTATTATTAAAATTATACTCATAAACAAATTGAAATAAAGTTGCAATATCTGTTGAAACTGCATTCTTAATAAATTCAACTAATTACATTTCTAAACAGACTAAAAAATCAATTATCATTGATAAATTTAACAAAGTACTTTTCTAATAAATAGGTACCAATTAATGGTTTTAGAAAACTGATGAGAATGAGCCGAATCCATGTCCATGGTGCCAAAGTCAAATATGAAAGCTGAAAGATTCTGCCACATTCTGGTATTCTGGACATATCTCTTTCGATATAACTCGGAATTTGGTGATTCAAGAAGCCCTGGAACGATAAGAGATAGAGCTACAACTTTCATGTTTTATGTTTTCGCAGATTCGAAGAGAATCATGGTGAAATCGGCATGTGAAGATGACGCTGCTTGCTGGACTGGCGGGAATTCCGTTTTTTTAGTTTTGTTTCCATTTGTTAAGTCTTAGGATTTATTTTTGAGTTGTAATAATTAAGTCCATTAAACATTTACTTATGGGCTTAAGTCTTTGTGTTTTTAATTATGGGCTAAGTAATTACTTGATCCAATTATCTTGCATGATAATGGCAAGTAAAGCAAATCCTTTTTGGACAAGGATTTGGTAGTTAGTTGTAGTTTTCTTTTCCAATTTGGAAAGTTGATTAGTTTAGGAAACACGAAGCCAAAACACGTTTTGCTTCTTCATTAAAAACTGTCTAACCTAATCCTTTTACAACTTGGATTAGTTAGTTAGCTAGTTTGTTAAGAAGTCAAGTTGTACTTTGCAACTACTAGGGTTTATTTCCTTTTCCTTCTTGGCATGGCCGAAACTCATCCCCTATAAAAAGGAGATGCATGTAACGTTTTTACACAATAAGTTGGTGAATAAAATTGAGTTTTTAGCTTTGCTAAAAAAAAAAAAAAAAAAAAAAAAAGTAGTCGGACTTTATTTATTGTTATTATTTTCTGTTATTTAATTATTTAATTTATTTTTAAAAAGAACACATTGTTCTTAACTTGTTTCTTGAAAACCACCTTGGATTAAAAGTGCCATAACTTTTTCAATACAACTCGGAATTAGTTGATTCAAAAACCAATCTCTTTGTTTTGAAATCTAGTTTCTGAATTTCTTAGTTTCTGGTGGTAAATCAAATTATAACTTTCACGTGTTCTAAACACTCTTGACGTGATTTCTTGTTACATCTCTTGATTTGATTTGTGAAAATTTGTGTGTGGAACTTGCTGATTGAGATCTTGCTATTAAAGTAATTGAACTTTGGTGAATCTTAATAACCCCACATATTCATTAATTGAGAGTAGTAGCTAGGTTAAACAAGAGAGAACACTACCCAAAAAGAGAGGAGAGTACCTACTATCCAATAGTGAGGAACCCGAGAGGTATATACACATATATTTCTTGTGCTTTCACTAACATTGCAGGTTTATTAATCAATGGGGAGAAAAAGTAATAATACTCTTAAGTTGGAGATTGATGAATTAATGCAAACATTCCAAAAGTTGATACAACCACATGATGAAACTCAGGAGGCTACAACTATATCTTCAGCATGTGTACAAAAGTTTTATACAAGGTGCAATGTTCAAAGTACAGTATGTGCTACAGTGATTGACAGTGGGAAAAGCTCTAACTTTGCTAATGAGCTCATGGTAGAAAGGTTGAATTTACAAACCACTCCACATCCAAATCCTTACTTGCTGCAATGGAGTGATAATTGTGGTGAAGTATGGGTGACAATGCAAGTCAAGGTTGCACTCTCAATTGGAAGGTACAAAGATGAGGTACTATGTGATATATGTCCTATGCAAACATCTTGTCTTTTATTGGGAAAACCGTGGCAGCTTGATTGCAAGGGTGCTTACAATGATCTCAAAAGTTGCTATTCACTCATGAAAGATGGTAAGAAGTTTAATATCCGAGCTTCAACACCTTGTGAAGTTTTTGAAGATCAAACTAGAATTTCTAAAGCTTGTAAAGAGATGAGTGCCGCCAAGGAGAAGAAAGTTCAAGAGCAACAAAGTGTAATAGCTAGTGCATCTTGTAATGGCCGAGCTTTAAGTCTTTTAAAGTCTTGTTATTTTACTTCTTCTAGCGAGTTTAAGAGAGGAATACTAGATAAGCAATCAATGTACTTACTTGATGATAGTGATCACCATTTGAATTGTTTGCTGCCTAGTACATATGTTTTGCAGGTTTTTGGAGTTCGTAAGAGTTTAATGGAGTTCGAAACAATCCAATCCGCCTTAGCTTGTTTCCCACAAGGTAAGCAAGGTAAGTTAGGTAAGTATGAAAGTTTCTTGATTGATTTCAATGGTTTAAATGTCAAGAACTTTGTTAATGTCAATGCTATTGATTTTCAAAGTTTGAATTCTGTTTTGACTCAATTTCAATATCTTTCATATACCTTTGAAACATTAGTTCGAAATTCTTTACCATGTGTTTTAAAATCCAATGATTTGTGTTTTGGAAAGCAACTTATTTCACATAATTCTTCAATAATAAATTCCTATTATTTTATATTGAATGAGTTTATGTATAGTTTCTTCACATGCTATGTTGCTTATCTAATACATGAATTGTATTTTGAGCTTAATGATTATAATTTTGAACTACATCAATCCTTTGTATGCACTCATTCAAGTGTTAATTATATTAACTCTACTTGCTGGATTATTCATTCATTTGATTATTTGTTTCGTGACTTTGCTCACATCCATCAAGTTCAAAGAGGTCCTTTGGTAACTCAACACTTGTATGGTAAGTTATCTCCGTTCCAACTTTCTTTTGAATTCCAAGAGGTAAAATTTTCTGTTTACAACTATTCAATAGATTGTTTACATTCTAGTCTTTGGAATTACACTCTCATATTTGATAACTTTTGCATGTTTTTAGAGGTCTTAATACGTTCATGTCATTTACACTTTCCCAAGGATGCATATATGTTTTCTTGTTATGAATTTTCGTGTCTTTATGATTATATTCATATATGTTTACATCCTTTGCTTACATTACATGTTCATAACGTAAATAAGGTGTTAATGGATGTTGTTAGTGAATTCGTCTTGGTTAGTTCTCTAATTAAGAACATTCGGTTTTCTGATTTGCATAAACTACATGATAGTTATTTGCATTATTGTTTTGAATTCATTAACTTCAACATTATGACTCATGCAAAATTTGTTAAGACTAATCATGCTATATGTATTTCGATTTTGCATACATATTCTGCCTGTTCTATTCTTTTGGTGAAAGGAAATTATTCTAAGTCTTGTTTTAGATTATTGTACTTTCTTTTACCTTATACATTTGTCGTGTTTTGGCAGGATATATATTCTTGTTGGCCAAGATTGGCATCTTCCCAATTTTACTTGGCTCGAGTTTGCAATGAGTTCGTGATATTGGTGTTTGACCCTGGAGCTCAATTTCAAGATTCGAGGACGAATCCTTTTCGAGGAGGGAGGGATTGATGAGAATGAGCCGAATCCATGTCCATGGTGCCAAAGTCAAATATGAAAGCTGAAAGATTCTGCCACATTCTGGTATTCTGGACATATCTCTTTCGATATAACTCGGAATTTGGTGATTCAAGAAGCCCTGGAACGATAAGAGATAGAGCTACAACTTTCATGTTTTATGTTTTCCAAGATTCTGAAGGTATCATCGTGGAATATGGCTGCCAAAATGAGTGACGGGATTCTGGCAGATTTCCATCTCGAATTTCATGGACTATATTGAAGACCAAGATGGCGTGCTTGGGCTTGATATGGATCACGCCACTTTTAAGTTATTTAGGATTTATTTTGCTTTAAATAAATTAAGTCCATTGGATGTTAATTAATGGGCTTATTTACGTTAAGTAGTTATTGTTATTCGTTTAGGAAAGTAGTTTGTTATTGGTTTCCTTTTCCAACTTGGAAACTAAGTTGTAATAGGATTAAGTTAGGGTTTTCTTTCCTTATTCTTCAAGCAAGAGCCGAACTCATCTCTATAAATAGAGAGCTGCCTTGTAACGTTTTTAAGAGATTTTTGGATGAATGAAATTTTAGCTTTGCTAAATTGTGTTTAACTCTTTGAGTTGACAAAGCCTTTAAGAATAGTTAATTCTTAATTGTACGAAAAAGCCTTTAGCGTGACCTTTAGGTGATTTCGACCAATGTTCTTTAGTTAAAGAACAAGCCGAATTGGTTTGTTAGCAACGTGAAGTTATCACTTGCTGATCAATCGTTCGTAATAACGTTAGGGTTGATTCATACTTGAAATCAGCTACGCGTTTCCTTAGACTTCGATTCCGCCAATTGTTTTGTTTGTGTTTTTATCTTGAAATTTGACTATCAACACGATCCACACGCTTGGTATATGTTTGGTCCAGGTGCTCGAGCCTCGCCCGATCATATCAAAAACCAATTAGTATTACTAAATAAGCAAAATTGATTTTATTACAATTCTAAAAAAATATATATACTTATCAAATTACATAAGTAAATAACAACATCTACTATACAATAAGATTTTATTTACTAAAAATTTTATTATTATCCAACGATAGTTTAAAACATGTGTAGATAACTATTTTATCTATTTTAAAATGTAAACTATTTATGAATAACACATAACTATTACTAACATATTTAAACAAAAGTATATGTTAATGTATCTTTAGATGTCAAAGGTGAGTCATAAAATTTAATACACTGACTCACATTGAATATACTGATTGAAGTATAATAATAATAAATAGAGTTAATCCGTGATAAATTATTTTCTTCTTGCTTAAAAATAGAATTTTTCTAACTTATTAGTTTACAAGGTTATATCTACAAAAATTTATGTATTTGTTAAAAATTTTACTTTTTCAATTTTTTTAATAAAATTTATGGGTTTTTATTTTTCTTATTGAATCTAAAATAATAGGCAAATAGATAACAACACGTGTACAGTTCTTTTAGAAAATTGTGATTTTTTCCAAAATCAAGGTTATAGCCAATGAAAATTGAAATGTTTCCTTATTTTATTTTTGTATTTGTTTTATCATAATCTATTAGTTTACATATTATTTGCTAAGTTGAGAATTCAAAATAATAAATAAATTGTTAAATGCAGGCATGCATAATTTTTTGAGGTTATTTTAAAATTTTTATTCTTTTACTATTTTACCATAATCTATATGTTTATATATTTTTTATTAAATTAAAAATAAAAAATAACTATTAAAAGCATGTAGACATAGTCTTTTAGAAAATCCCAATATTTTACAAATAATTCAACTATATAATCCACCAGAAATTTGCCATAAGCATGCAGACATACTTTTTCATAATTTTCCATAATTTGGCCATAAATTTAATAAAAGCTTTATTAAAACCAATGTTTTCAATATAACAAATTCTATTTCATATCAAGTGCAGATATGAGAAATACGCATGCAAACTATGCAAAACTAAATGGTGCAATTGAGATGGTTATCTAATCATGCACCCAAATATGTGAAGACGATTCACATGTGCCAACTGGTCAACTACAATCAAACTTTACGAATTTTGAAGATGCTCAAAAATCAGAATTTGTTGGAAAATACATTGGTACGTTTCTATATTATAATATTGTATCTATTATTTATGATTCATATTTTATTCTCAGGCATCAATATGATTGTAATCAATATCATGCATATGTCATGGTATTTGTAAGCGAAGTAGGTGAAAATATTTTAATCAACAAGACATACGGAAAACAAACTCAAAAAAGAGAAATCACCATAATGAACGAAAAGTAAAAAAAAATGTAATGATAAGTTTAACTTTAAATTTAAATAAATACTAATTTATCTCTAAATATTTGCACTTATTATATATTCACTTTTGTGAGGAGATATGGCCAACAACGGACAACTTTTGGAGAAAGTCAAGGATCAAAATCCAATTATAACTGCATTAACCTTTAAATGGTCAACATTTCAAGGTATCAATATAATTGTCTAAATTTAATAATTCAATGCCATATGCGAGTTTATTTAAAAAAATGTTTTCATGGCAGGTCAATTTCAACTTTCGAACATCACGTCATCTACGATACAAATACATACAAATTATCAACAAGAAGAAAAACTGCAACAATGGTAAGATATTTCTTCCAAAAGTTTTATTTTATACTAATACAACAACTTTCACTCACATAATTTATTGACATGATCAAAAAGACAAAAGTAGTTGAGCGAACTAAAACTATATCATAAAAAACTAAGAAGATTCATGTCGAAGAAATCAAATTTTCAAAATACAGTATAGAATCATGAATCACTGAATCAGGCAAGTTTGAAAACATAAACTTACAATATGCATTTTCACACATCACACAAATTTTGGACAATAATGACAAATATTGAAAATAAACATCAACCATACTATAAGTCATGCAGAAAATGCAAGAATAGCATAAAAGGATAACCGAAAAGTTGTCCATATTACGAACAAGATACATCAAATTTTTTCATGAGCTAAACTCTAATATACATATTCTAATTTTAACTTCATAATGTAAATTAAATTCTTATTTTTTCTAAATATTTATATTTCTTAAATGTTAAAGGTTCAAAATAATATTAGAAATCATTCAAAGAGTATGCAACAATAATTCTCTTTGAGGAACAAATAAGATCATTTATGGGATGTTCTTCACAACAATATATAGATTCAATCGACGATCATGTATGATTATGAAAATAAAGTTTTAGCAAAAATTAAAATATTAAAATACAACTATTAAAAGAATATCACTTTATGCAGCAAGAAGAGTGTGATCGCAGTACTATGAGAAAATGATGAAATTTGTAGGCAAGAATTAAGAATTCACAATAAAGATGAGAAGCATCAACGAATATAATAGAAAGGTGTCGATAGTGTCGACTAATACTGAAGAAATTCTAGAACGAAATTCGGTCCGTAAATGTGAAGATCAAAATTCAATTCAGAATGTCAAAGAAGGTATTCAAAAGTCAACAAAACCAAATAAAAAAAGAACAGCAAGGAAGATCGCTTCTAAAAAGAATGAAGTTCAAATTATAGGTGAAAATGACGATAATGAGAAACTTCAAAATTTAAAGAGAACGTCAAAACCATCAAGAAAGAAAAAGGAAGTAGAAGAAAGTAGATTACAGAAAAAGATAAAAATCGAGAAAATTAGATTAATATAATACAAAGTACCTTTTTAGTGATTACATTTTTATTTTTAACGTATTTAACGAAGTCCATTTTTCGCACAATTTAGGATTCTTAATCATATTGTACTTACCTTTTCATTTAAGAGTAGCGTGTCTCAAAATACGAGCATCGAACGTGTCTTATTTCTAGTAATAGAAAAAAATAAGTCTCACCATAGGTTACACACTTGAGTGGTTTGAAGAAAAAAAAAGTAGATAATAGGATTTTTAATTTTAATCACAGTATTTACTAATTTATTTTACAGGCCTAAATTACATGTAGACTGCAGAAAATATGTGCATAGTTAGGGAGATTTAATTTTTTCCTTTACCTCCCCTCAAAATGACACGTGCACAACATATGATTAACAAAACCATTACATAAGTGGATAAAAAATGGATTGGGAGCGGTTCACATTACAAAATCTAAGTTAAGGAATTATAATTGAACTTTTGAAAGAATGGGGATCAAAATATAACCAACCCTAAAGTTGAGGAATCATTGGGGTCATTTACCCTTTTTTTTAAACTGTCAACTCAGATAGAAAGAGGGAACATGGTCACTTAATTTTTTTATAAGTTGATATGATGCATTGCATTGATTATTTTTAAAATAATCAATTCAACTGATTCTAGGCATAAATACATTAACATATGTAGACATGCATGCATATTACAAGTATCAAATTACGAGAAATAATAATTATCAATGACTGCAATACTACACTTTGACAAAAAGAAAAAGGTGAAAGGTGCCATCATAATGTGGAAGAACATTTCAGAGTACAAGATATAATGGGCAATGATAGGCCAAAAGTTTATGAGTTGAGATTTTAAAGGATCTAAGAGTTATAAATTAAATAAATAAGAATTGCCTAACTACTAAGGCTCTATTTGGATGGAGTATTTTTTGGTTATATACATATATATATATATATATTTAGATTTGTTATAAGAAAGGAATATTTTGAGGGTGGTTGGATTAATAAGTTTATGAATTTGTTGTAGACAATTTTTTATTAATAAAATTTTAAATTTAAATTAATATTTTATAAGTTAATTTGTTTTAGTGGAAGATTGTATTAGTAAGATTTTTTTATTATTAAATATTTAAATTTTAAATCTAATATTTTATTTATTAATAATATAAAAATTACTGTGGTAAAAATAATTACTGTAGCATTGTTTTTATTTTTAGAAATTTTGATTGAAAAAATGGACAAAACAAACATTTTATTTTGATTTTGTAAAATAAAACACTAATTCATGAGCAAACAAACAGAGCCTAAGCTATCCCCAGAATGTTGTGGAATTTATTACGAATTCGGTTCGAAATCTGAGTATTCTGATCATCATGATAATCATGATTGTTATGGTGTTGCTGCCGCTTTAGAGAAGGATTCAAGTGCCGATGTCTGTAGCTATTATTGTTTCTATTTCGAACTGGAGATTGGTTCAGAGGACGGCGTCAGTCAGGGTCATTTTCACCCTAAGATTCCGTATCGTAAGATGGAGAGAGCTGCATTCGGTCATACATATCTGAAGCTCGCTCCAGTTCCTTGCCAGGTCGCTGACCAGGTCCTTTTACAATTGTCTTGATATGCTCAAAATTCTCAGTAAGGAATTTAATCATCTCCGGAGAGTGAATGTCAATGGGAGGATTGTTACCTTCAGCAATGCGCACCGGGGGATTTGGTTCACATCGCGGAGGATTGTTACCTACACCCAGGCGCATTGGAGGATCTTGTTCACCTTGCGGATTCTGTGGATCTGCACCAATATTCCCCTCATTACCAGTAGTTGCTCTGCGTGGATGTCTACTGGTAGTTGCTTGAGTATTAGGAATGTTTTTGGTGTTCCGTTGTGAACGAGTGAGCGTCATCGAAAAGGCTTGTAATCGACGATTCCCACAGACGGCGCCAATTTTATGATGTTAGATATCACCAAGTGCTGTGAGGTCTCCCTGAGGTCACGTGCTCCGTGTATTATCGCCGGAACCCTAGCAGACCTGCAACACACACGTCAAAAAATACCCCCGGGCTGTACCGGGGAGTATACTCCGATGCTTAAGTCAGTTTGGGACCCTGAGCAATAAGCTTAATGCGTAATAAAAGTTGTCGAGAAAGTAACCCCTTACCTGATGATAAGGAGGTTGCTTTTATAGATTTGTACCTGGTAGAGTTCCAGTAAGATTGGAACTCTCAGCTCATCAGTAATCTTAGCCCGAAGAACTCAGGTTCAAATAGGATTTATACAAGAAGAGTTATAGTACAATTCAACCATTATCATATATATATATATATATATACATATATATGTGTGTATAGATTTATGCTTTTAGTCCTTAATTTTAGTGAAATTATGTTATTTTAAACATTAGATGAATGATTTGGTCTCGTAATTTTTGCCAATTTTCATCCGTCCGGTTATTTTGGGAGAAGTGGATAAATACTCTGATTAATCCATACTCCAATAGTTTCACCAATTTTCTTGTGCATAGTATCCTAATATTTATCAATTATGTCCCTTTATCTACCTTTGTTTCCTAAAACAAGTTCATACAAATCTTTGCAGTATAAAAGATCTTCCCTTCTAGAATTTAAAATAGAATAATTTGACAATATCAATTTAATTAGAGTCCGATTAGATGAATCTTTCATTTAATCAGTACAACAAAAAAAAAAATCAACTATTAGATCTAATACCAAAAGAGGTGGTTTAGGTGCAACACACAAATAAAGGGTGTGTTGGATATGTATTTTGTTTTGAAAATTAAGAAAAAACGAGATTTCAGGTTGCATTTTATGAAAAGTATATTTTTGAGAATAGAATTAAGTATTTTGATAGGTAAGTTTTGTTTTGGAAAAATTTGTCTTAAGGGCGCATTTCATATTATTATTATTAATTAGGGCGCAACTTTGATGTATTTATTATTAAAGACGTCAAAATAACTTTATTATTTTATATAGTTAACTAAAGACTTTGTTACCCTCCCCACTATCTTATGCTTAATTTTTTTAATCTTTTGTCCCAATTAAAATCCCAATCCTTTATTTTTTAAACATTTTCAATAATCATAAATTAATCTTCTCTCTCTTAATTTTTTTCTCCATTAAATAATCAAACTCTAGGTTTTTTAATCTTTTATCCCAATCAAAATCCTAATCCTTTATCTACAAAATTCTTTAATAATCATAAATTAATCTTCTCTCTCTTAATTTTTTTTCACCATTAAAGGATTAATCTCTAGTGTTTTTCCCAGCGCTTTTATTGTTTTTCTTTTTTATTTTTTAGATTTGGAAGCCTCCAATGAAAATTTTCCAATGAATAATTTTCATAAACAACTAAGGAAATACTAAGGTAATATAAACTATAAATTAAAAATTATTCAAAGTGTGTGTGTTTTGCATTAGTGTTCTCTTATTAGAAGGTTGTGGCAGTTGAGTTTCAATCAATTTTAAATATTTTTTTGTTAATCAAATTCAAAATTCTTATGTACAAAGTTGAAGGAAAAAAGGAAAATGAAGAAATTGTATTTCCATCTCTTACTTTTTAATTTGACTTGTTAAAATTAAGGTTTTTGCGGTTGAAAATAGTATTCTATATCTTAATTATGAATGCATGATACAGATTCTATCCTCCAACTTCAAAATAATATAAATTAAAGAAAAAGTCTAGTGAACAATGCTTATAACACCCTATAAATTAAGGATTATGAAATTAAGGACTATACTTGTGCAAACCTCAAGTTGGGGATGCAGTCTCATGCATGCACATGTTCTTAAGTATGAATTTCGGTTTAAGCATGGTTACGAGACTTATATTTTTGTTCGGAACTCTCTCATGCTAATTAATAAAAATCAGTAAACAAATACAGTAAATAATAAGTTTTTGGGATAATTTGGATAGTACAAACGATTAGTTTGATATAGTTGAAAAGTTTTTGTGACTAAGTAATTGAGTTTGAATTAGGATAAGAGGTTTAAAAAAATAGGATTAGAGTTCGAATTGGAATAAAATATTCAAGAAAAGTAGTATTTAGAGGTAGACTAATGGCAAAAAGAACAACAAAGTCTTTAAATAATTATATAAAATATTAAAGTTATTTTGACGTCTCTACTAATAAATACATTAAATTTGCACCCTACTTAATAATAATGACATGAGATGAGCCCTTAATACAAATTTTCCCTTTTGTTTTTTTGGTTTTTGTGTAAAATAGTTATTGTATTAAATAAAGTTAGAAATTTTTTTTTTTTTTCATTTCTTGGTGTTGACTAACGGTGGTCAGCTCAAGACTGCAGCTGGTCAATGTTGTTGACCACCGTCGACTGGCCAAATTCTGGCCAAGTGTCTGGATTCCTGCCGGCAGCGGTCCGGTGTTGACCACTTCCTATCAACAACAACTTTTTTTAAAAATAAAAAGACTAAAATGCCCTAATATTTTGTTTTGAAAAGAGATGAGAAATGAGAAAAAAATGACTAACTAAATAGATTTCAAATTTATTTTTCCCAATACTACATAAAATGATATTGCAACCAAATAATAATAATAATAATTATTATTATTATAATATATGCACCAACTGTAAGGAAATCAACATAGTAACAACGTAGCGCAAAATATAACAATTATATTATAATTGATTTCCATAGGACCTTTATTGACAATCTATATAAAATATACCTCGAGAGATGCTAGCAAAGTCCTTGAGTGAAGTTTAATCGATCAACAAGCCGCACACGTATCCGGCCTCTAACGGTAATCCACACGAACTACTTTCGAGATTCTCAAAGGAGTGATTTTAACGTTAGGTTAATAAGCTAGATCCCTCTAAACAACACTTTAGAAATTTAATAAGAAAAACCATTTTTCTTATTTACGTGATTTCTTATTGAGAGAGTTGTGTTGTCTTTGACCTAACATTAAGCATCTATATATAATAATACAGCCTTCCAAAAAGGTTGTCTTGTCAAACAAGAAACGAATTATTAACAAACTCTATCCACTTTCCAAAAGTGAATAAGAGTATAATAGATGCCATAATTATCATATAATTATGTAAATCATTTTAACCCAAGAAGTAATTCTATTGTGTGTGACCCTTTAGGTTCCTATTCACTTGGTAATAAATATAAATAATAATCTTAGAATTAAATTGGCTTTTGTACAAAACCAACAAACTCCACTTGGACTAAAGACAATTTAGCCACGGAACTTCTAAGATAGAATAAATTAAAAAACTTTAATTTATCATTAATTCAATAATTAATTCATTTATATTTATAGATCTAGAGCAGCCTCTAGCCAAGAGATCATGACCACCCAAAAGTGTCCTAAGTCAATTGATCGACTTCACCTATCCATGAACCAGGTACTATGTAATTATCATCCTTTCACTATCCCATATTCCTATTAGTACAAGAGTAAAGTCTAAGTGCCAACTCTTTATTGTACTAATTATATTTCTTTCTTGTACCGAAATTCAACTCCTTGTAAATAAATTTAGAACTTTTCCAAATTTACTTAATAAATATGTGCACTTTGAGTTGAACTTCAACAAGTGGCATCAGAAAGGAATATACTCTTCCACTATTAGGAGTGGTGAATCCTATATCGATCATAAACTATCAATCCGTGCTTCTTGCTATATTCAACGCCTACAGCTCACATATCCAATTACGGTTATGGACAAATAAAGTCAAAACATAATATCCACACTAAAAATACTCTCATAATCTCAAGTCAAATGATCGCTTACACTACTGTCACGTAGTAGTTAATGATATGGAAATCTCTAAGCGGATCATTCTAGTGAACACATTCTCTAATGATTCACCCATATATCACTATATATACTAGTCTATCCGCATTAACAACGTCCTTGTTATTATTAATACTATGACTAGGGAAATTTAAGAATAATAAATATTATTCTAAGGACTTTATCATATTGTATATATATCGACATATATATGTTACAAAGTAAAAAATATTTCATATCTTTATTACATAAAATTGCATAGTCATTCTTCAATTATGACTCAAACCAATCATTCCGAACTTTATACCGAATGAATGAACATAACTATCATGTTTCTTTGGGATAATGGTTTAGTCAATGAACATATTATCCTTTGCAGGAATCTCTTGTATCTTTACTAATTCTATCAGTGATTACTCTAATCAAATGATAAAATTTTAGTACATGTTTGGATCATTGATGAGATCTTAATTCCTCAACTATTGAAGAAACTATTTCCATCCAAATAATCTTGTAGCAACTTCTCAAGCAATTATATACTTAATCTCTATTGTAGAATATGTTGTTATAATCTATTTGAAATATTATCAAATAACAACATTTATATTTAGGATAAATACATATCCATCTTGATACTTGTAATCATCTTTATAAGATTGAAAACTAGTATCTATGAATCTATATATATTAAACTCAACTTTCAAGAATAGGTTCTTAATTCTTCTCCAGTATTTAAGAAAATTCTTGATTACTTCTAGTGACTCTTACTGGAATTGGATTGAAATTAATATGCTCATAACACTTATAGCGCAGGAGACATTTGGTCTTATATAATATACATAAATGATCTTACTTCTTAAGAACATTTTGCATATTATATTTCTTAATATTAGTCTTTGGACGCATGTCCTAAGGTAAATCCCATCAAATATAGGAATGTAAACCTTTTAAACTGATCCATGCATGTTAAAGGACTTTAACATCTTATCAATATATTTATATATACATATATATATATATATATTGACTGTATATGACCAAACAACTTATCAAATCTATCTCTATAGACTCTTCCCAATGCATAAGTTGTTTCTCCAAAAATCTTTAATTGAGAAGGTTTTTTAATAACTACACCTTAACTAATTAAGAGTAGTTATGTAAATTCTCATTATTAATATGTCATCTACGTATAATATGAAAATACAATAATATTGCCAATAATCTTTTGTATACACAAGATTGGTATTTGTTTTTGATTAAATCAAACTTTTGATTATCTCATCAAAACAAATATTTAAACTCTTAAAAGCTCCTTTTAGTCCATAAATGAACTTTTATAATTTGCATATTTTGCTAGAATTTTTGAATAAACAACCCTTAGATTGTATCATATACATATCCTTTTGCAAATTACAGCAAGTAAAATCTTAATGGATTTTAATACGGCAATTGGTGAAAAGGTTTCATTATAGTCAATACTATGATTTTGTGTAACCTTTAGTGACCAATATTCATGCTTTATGGGTAACAATATTACCATCAATGTTTGTCTTCTTTTGAAGACCCACTTGCACCTTATGAGTTTTATCCCTTTATATGCATTGATTATGGTCTATACCTTGTTGTCATACATGGAATCCATTTTAGATTTCATGGTTCAAAACAACTTTTACATTTCTTATCAAATAAGACTTCTTTGTAGATAGTAGGTTTATCATTTTTAATAATGATAAACACATCACCTCATGTGGATGATTTATCCTACTAAACATACAATTTACTTGTGTATTGAGAGTTTCATGTCCTACCACATCACCATGAGGTACAAGCTCTAGTTCTATCCTCTTTTCATTACTAAATTATGGTTTAAGAACTTCATAAAGTTCTATATGTGATAAGGTGAACCCTAACTCAACCTGAAAACCATGGTCTCCAAGTGAGGTTTGACCCAACCTTATATACTAGCCTGGACCTCCTTGTGGAACTGATGTGGGATTCACATCATTCACCCACTCTTAAAGAACCGACTGCCTCAGTCGGCGGTTTGACGGACCCCCGGGGCCTCAACTGCCTCCGTCGGCGTTATGTCGGTCGTAGCCCAAGGAGCAGGGTGTTATTCGCACAAGTGGCTTTGATACCAAATGATAAGGTGAACCCTAACTCAACCTGAAAACCATGGTCTCCAAGTGAGGTTTGACCCAACCTTATATACTAGCCTGGACCTCCTTGTGGAACTGATGTGGGATTCACATCAATATGCTCCCACTTGCCTTTTCTAGAATAAACTATTCTTCTAGAAATATGACATATTTTGAGACAAACATTTTGTGCTCATTGGGATTATAGAAATAATATCCAAAACTTTCTTTTGGACCTTCCACAAAATAGTATATATGAAAATTTTGTATCAAACTTATCAGATTTTACCTTTTATAAAATATAGGATACTCCCAAATTTTTTGGTTATTTCCTATACCATATCTCATATGAGGTAGAATCGATAGCTTTAAATGGAACATAATTTAAAAGATCAAATGCAATATTTATGGTATATTCTCAAAGAAATTTTGAGAGAATTATATGGCTCATCATTAATCGAATAATTTCTAATAGAATTCGATTATTACTTTAATAAAGAAACAATTCATTTTTTTAAGATAATTATAAATTCTTGACTCCAGTATTCTCTATTTCGAAATATTTTAATACTTCTATCAAGTTGTTTTTCAACTTCAATTTTATATTCTTTGAACTCTTCAAAGAACTTAGTTATATACTTCAATAAGTACATATATGACTATATTTAATACAATCATTTGAAGTATGAAAAACTTTCTCTAATTAGAATTAACATAGGTCTATATACATCAATATGTATTAAACTTAGTAATTCAGTAGATCTTTCACCTTTTTAAGTAAAAGGTAAATTAGTTATTTTCTAATAAATAAAATTCGCATTTATCAAATGATTCATAATCAAATGATTCCAAATAAACATCTTTATGCAATTTGGCTATGCGTTTCTCATTTATATAACCATATCTACAGTGTTAGAGATAAAATTATCAATTTTTTGTTTCTTTGTGTTTATGTTTGAAAAGAAGATTATCCAAATCAAATATATAAAGTTTGTTATCCAATTAACCAGCACCTTAAAATATTGTCACAATAAAAAGAACACATTTATTCTTTTGAATTATTGTAAATCTATTCATGTCAAACATGAAATAGAAATAATATTTTAGTAAGTACTGATAATAACAATCCTTTATATTAAGGATTAATCTTCTGGATAAAGAAAACTCTATATTCCTATGGTTAATGTAAAAACTTTTGTCGCATTCAATTACCACATATAAGAATACATTTTCTTTACTCAACTTTCTACTTATCCTTAAATCTTGCATATTTATGTAAATATGATATCCAAATCTGGTATCTAATACCCAAGATTTTATTTATAAGCAGAAACATTTATTTCAATCATAAATATATTTGAAGTAGAAACTTCACCAAGTTCTTCTGCTTCAAAATCTTGATGAACCTTTTATTTCTAATTCCAATGTCTATCTTAATAGACCATAGTAGAATTTAATACTATATAAACTTTTGTCCTTATTATTTTGTATTAAGTTTGAGCACCCTTTTATTGATTTTCTTAAAATCAGGGTCCAATTTCACTTTCTTGAAAAACTCAAGTATTAACACAATTTTTTTTCTCTTCTTGATTGAATCCTTTGTTGTCTTATTAAGCAATTCAAGCAATATTTAGATCTCAACTTAGTTCATAACAAAATTAAAAAATCTAATTTTTCAATGAGACTAATCACCTTTAGCACATTAGATACTAAAGATTATTTGCCATTTTGCTCTAAATGAGTTCGTAAGAGAGATATCATATATCTCAATTTTAACTCTTATATCATACAATCATTTTATCTAATGAAATATTGTAAAAGCATACATATTCACATACAACTATTGTAATTAAGATTCATGAATGCTATTTAGCATAAGACAATATACATTATCAAAATCATCTTTATGTTTCTGATATGTATCTTTGATTATTCAATCAATATCATCATCAAGAAAAAAGGTTTTAAGGACATAAATCAACTTCTCATACATAAAAACAATTTTTAGATAGTAAAATTCAACCCATAAAATTTGAGCAATTAATATATTGTCAAACAATATATTATAGATAATGTTTTACAACAGAAAATAGAGATAGAAAAATATTTCATATATATGCAATAAGCAAAACCAAAATAAAATAAATATGGACTTATAAAATTTTTTAGTTTTGCTCCCACTATTTTATTCAAGTCAATATCCCTTAAATTGATTCGAGAATTTTCACAAAATTCTTAGTGGCTAAGATCTCATTTTAATTATTTTTAACCTTGAGATAGCTCAACAAGCCAAAATAATCTCAACAAGTAGGTAACAATTACCAATTACAACAAATTATAACTCTTAGATAGTTAGGCCATCAATTCTTGATACACATATCTCATATGTCCTCTAACTCTTTGCCTCAAAAACACTTTAACCTTGAGGTAACTCAACAAGGCAAAAGTCTTTGTTAAATCAAACCCATTATTCAGAGATCTCATCTCATAGTATAAACATATTTAAAGTAAAACAACCTTGAGGTAACTCAACAAGTTGCTCTAATAAAAATTTGTTTAAACTATAATAATGGAAGGCAACTAATTATGATTTAATATTTAATTAAGGGATTAATTTATGGTCTCATCATACATACATATCATACGAGAAAATTATTTGATCAATTGAACATACAATATGCAATTAAATAAATATATTATTTTATCAAATACAAATCACATATGACATGTTATTCAAATAATCACATTAAATGAATATATAATAAATTTATATCACATATAAATCATATATGACACATGTTACTCAAATAATCATGTTAAATGAATATATAATAAATTTATATCAAATATAAATTGCATATGATATGTTATTCAAATAATCATATTAAATGATAAGATTCATATCAAATAAAAATTACATGCCGTCTTATTCAAATAATCACATTAAATGAATATAAAATAAATTTATATCAAATATAAATTATATATGACATGTTATTCAAATAATCATATTAAGTGATAGATTCATATCAAATATAAATTACATGTCGTCTTATTCAAATAATCACATTAAATGAATATAAAAAAATTTATATCATATATAAATTACATATGTCATATTATTCAAATAATCACATTAAATGAATATATAATTTTTCTGTCATGAATCTATATGTATATTATTTCTAATTATATTAGAAATCATTTAATTGAATTTTTGAAACTTTTATGGGTTAAAATATAGTTTCCAAAGCTCTAGGGCCAACTGATCAGAAAGCAAATAAAGATCTGAGGTCAATTTCTAATTATGAAAATATTTTTCATTATTGTCCCAGCAAGTTGTTTCAAATACCACGCCTTCTTAAAGCCTCTTTTTTTTTTAAATGATGATGAAGTCAGATGACGTCTTCTTCAATCAGAATTGAAGACGACTTTGCTTCTTTTTTTTCGATCAGTTCTCTAAGCCAAATCGAGTGGCTATTCACGTTGACTTGACAAGCTTCATAAAGCTTGACTTCTCCACCGGCATCGCATAAAAATGTTGTTGATGTAAACTATGACTCCGCCGGATCCGGTAACTTCCTCAATGGCATAAAAAACAGCCAGATCACATCTAGCCTTGATCCATATTGAAGAAGCCGGAATCGCACCAATGAGCTAAGCAACCAAACTATTTGGCTGCCTCAATTGGAGTGGCGATCTGGCGAGATTGAATGGCGCTGGACTTGATCGTGATTGCCTCTGCGTTTCGCAACTTCAGACAATCGGACCTTTTTTTTTAAATATTAAAACTATTTTAATTAAAACAAAAATCACATATTTTTACCCATAATTATTTAAAACTTTTTTTTAAAAATAATTAAATCTCCAAACTCATCAATTAAATCAAATATACATATATTAACAATTTATCATTCATGACATGAAATATTTGGTATAGATATATCAAATTAGGCTCTGATACCACTGTAAGGAAATCGACATAGTAACAACGCAGCGGAAAATATAACAATTATATTATAATTGATTTTCATAGGATCTTTATTGACAATCTATATAAAATATACCTCGAGAGATGCTAGCAAAATCCTTGAGCGAATTTTATTCGATCAATAAGCCGCACACGTGTCCGGCCGTCTCTAACGGTAATCCACGCGAACTATTTTCGGGATCCTCGAAGGAGTGATTTTAACTTAGGTTAATAAGTTAGATCCATCTAAACAACACTTTAGAAATTTAATAAGAAAAATCATTTTTCTTATTTACGTGATTTCTTATTGAGAGAGTAGTGTTGTCTTTGACCTAACATTAAGCATCTATATATAATAATACAGCCTTCCAAAAAGGTTGTCTTGTCAAACAAGAAACGAATTATTTCCAAACTCTATTCACTTTCCAAAAATGAACAAGAGTATGATAGATGCCATAATTATCATATAATTATGTAAATCATTTTAACCCAAGAAGTAATTCTATTGTGTGTGACCCTTTAGGTTCCTAATCACTTGGCAATAAATATAAATAATAATCTTAAAATTAAATTGAATTTGGTACAAAACCAACACCAACAATACAGTATTGTTAACATTAACAATAAGTACATAACACCAAGGTTTTTAACGTTAAAAATCAATTCAAAAAAATCATAGGACCTAGTCCAGTCAAATAAATCTCCATTATAAAATAATGAAAATACAAGTTCTAACTGGAACACCCATATGATAACAGCATTAATATTATAACACAAGTGAATCCACAATAAAAATTTGGGTTAAAAGTACTTAATCCCCTCCAACTAATATATAGGTTGCACCATACCACCTTAATGAAATAAATAAGTACTTTACCCGTCATAACAAATTCTATTAATAGCTTTAATAATTAACTATATATTAAAAGATATTTGGACAATAATAATCATACATTAATTTCCAAATAATCCTCTCTAATTCTTTTGATAATATTTTTTATTTTTTTACTTATAAAACAAGTGCTATAATTTCTTCTCATATTTTTGAATATTTTGGTATTATAGTTATGAAATTTCTATTTATAAAATTTTTAATAATTAATCATAAATATTAGTTTTATATATAATTTCTTCATACAATTTTTTTTCACTCATTATTCATTTGATAAAAAAGATAAACTTTTTTTATATTTGATAATTGGTAAATTTAACATTAAATTAAGGGTTAAGCACTTCTCATTTTTATATTTACTATAATGACATTAAATATTAAATTGTTATTAATATTAAATAAATCAGAAAAGCAATAAGAATGTATTTTATTAAGAAATGGTTTGAATATTATTTCAAAAAAAAAAAAAAAGAAAGACAAGGTGACTAGTATATGCCAAAGAGAGAAATACAAATTTATCAATTATTAATTATCAAATATAAAAACTAGAAGTTTATCTTTTTGCCAAATGGTTGATGAGTGAAAATAAGTTGTAAGAAAAAATTATGATAAAACCAACATTTTAGATGATTAATTATTAGAAATGTTATAAATAGAAATTTCATAACCATAATACAAAAATATGAGAAGAAATTTTAACACTATTTTTATAAATAAAAAAATAAAATAAATATGATCAAAAAAATTAAAGAGGATTATAGGAAAATTAATGTATGGGTATTCTTGTCTAAATATCTTTAAATATGTAATTAATTGTTAAAGCCATTAAAAAAACTTTTTAGAAGGGGGAAAGTGCCTATTTATTTCATTGATAGGGTATAATGCAACTAATATATGAGTTGGAGGGGGTTAAATGCTTTTAACCCTAAAAATTTACCTAAAAATTTACTCAATAAAAAACTACATCTTTCAAAGAATTGGGTTTGAAAGGTTTTACTAAACTGATAAGAAAGCTAAAAAACTGGATCAATAGATGAGAAGAGATTGTTGAGGAGAATAAACTTATAAAATTTAATCAAAATCAGAGTTCAATTCACCTTTCGATTGTAGATTGAAAGATTGGAATTTGAGTTTTTGAGATTTGAATTTTTCTTTCTTTGCCCTTCCACGACCTTTTTTTTCTTGTAATTGTTCTTTTTTTTTTTTTTTTGTTATGGAGTAAAACAAAGTCAAAAGTAACTTATTTTTATTTATTATGGACTCTATGATGAACCCTTACCCAACATCGATACAATACTATTAGTAAAACTAGAGCAATTAGTGGAATTAAACTACCAAGTTTAACAATTAGAGTCACACTTGCTTGTATTCAAGCGTTAAATCAAAAGTGAGCCATCAATTTGTAGCATACAAATTTTTTTTTTTTGAAACTTCTCAAACACAACAGATTTGTCGGTGCCATGTTTATGATTTTGATTGCTTAGGTTCTATTTGAATAGGGATTTTTTTAATTTTATAATAGGGTCTTTTTGTTTTTAGATTTGTTATAAGAAATAAATGTTTTGGAGATGTTTGGATAGATATGTTTATTTTGATGGAAATTTGTATGAGAGAATTTTTTTATTAATGAAAATTAAAATTAAAATTTGATTAATTAATATTTTATGAGTTTATTTTGGTTGAAAATATGATAAGAAGAATAATTTATTATTAAAAACTTAAAATTTAAAATTAATATTTTATTTACAAAAATATAAAAAAATACGGTAACAAAAATAATTATAGTAGCATTGTTTTTAATTTTAAAGATTTGTAACAGAAATGGACAAAACAAACAAGTAAAATTGGATTTGTGAAATAAAATACTAAAACAATAATAAACAAACATAGGTTACACTTTCTAATTTTATAATATTTTTATGCAATTTCTTGCATCCTCCCACACAGTAACTTCTCCAACTCAAACCCTAGCATTATTCTCTAATGGCATGATTGAAGGGCAATCGCCTAAAATTCATTTTATAATTATTATATCCTAACAAAAATATAAGTAAACACTATAACGTAGTTTTAATCTTGAATATGATAAGATATGATAATTTTAAACAGAGAATCCCATCTCTTTTTTCCCTTATCCCTTTCCAAAAAGTTCTTTTGGATAGATGTAAAATCTTCACTATCGAATTGGCCATTTACACATTTATAAAGTGAAGGATAATTGTGCATAACTCGGTGACCTTGTCAAATGAGTAATTGTAGTCAAATGAATCTATACATTTTATATTATTTTTTGTTCTTTGAATTTCTCATAATTCATTTGTAATAGTAGAATTTCACATTACAACTACTTTTGTCTACCTCTTTAAACACAATATGCAACTCAACAAATTAAAGGACGATTCACGGGGATCCTAACATCAAAATATTTTCTCTTTCCCAACAATGTATTTAATGATAAGTTTTATACAAAGTGGCCCTCAAAATACATGTGAACGTTCATGTCTCAATCATTTTCAAGACTCTATACAAATTTATATTATTTGTGAGAATTATATTCAAACATATAATGAATACCCATATAGACCACAAGTTTTTACAAAAAAAAAAAAAAAAAAAAAAACATAAAGCACTTTTCTCAGCCAAATAGCATAATTTGTATATTACACTTATTTCTAAAACATATAATAGTATTAGCTTAGCTGTATTTATCTAATAGTCCTTTAGTCTATTTTGTTTTCATTGTAATCCCTAGCTATATATACTGTTTATTGTATTCTGATTTACTTTATGCTCGTCAATAAGAAATCCCTAGTATGTTAACATGGTATCAAAGCCATCATTCATGGATTCTCTTTGCTTGATTGAAGAAGTTATAATCCAATCCACAACTTTCGCGGATCGAACTTTTATTTGTTTTTTTGCTTACCTTGGTTTGTCTGGATTCTGTTGATTTTGGATATTTCGAATCTGTTGATTTCGATTTTGTTGTGTTTTTTTACTTCCGTTGGTTTGTCTGGGTTCTGTTGATTTTTGGGCATTTCGAATCTGTTGATTTCGTTTTTGGGAGTTTTGTTTTTTTTTGGGCCTCTTTCATCATGGCTAGTCGTAAGGATGATTCACTTCAGTCGATTATTATTCAATTGGATGGTCCAAACTATACGTATTGGAGTTACGTTATGAAGAATTTCTTGCGTGAAAAATCTATGTGGAACTATGTTACAGGTGTGCGGATTAAACCTACAGACGATAAGGCGACCGATTATGCAGCCTTAATCGATAGTTGGGAGGCTGATAATTCGAAGATTATTACGTGGATTAACAATTCTGTTACTCACTCTATTGGTGTTTAGTTGGCTAAGTATGAGACGGCTAAAGAGGTCTGGGATCATCTGACTAGATTGTACACACAATCTAATTTCGCCAAACAGTATCAGTTGGAGGCAGATATTTGCACACTTCAGCAGAATGATATGAGTGTTCAGGAGTTTTATTCTGCCATGTCTAATCTCTAGGATCAGTTGGCTCTCACTGAGTCTGCAGAGCTGCGAAAATTTGAACCATATCTAGCTCGTAGGGAAGAACAATGCATGGTGCAGTTTTTGATGGCTCTTCGAAATGATTTCGGGGGATTGCGTGGTACAATTCTACATCGTTCTCCTCTTCCGTCTGTTGATTCTGTGTTTCATGAACGTTTAGCAGAGGAGATTCGGCTTAACTCTAAAGCAGTTACAGGGTCTGTCCCACCTACACCTCCATCCGTCTTTGCTGCTCCACAACATTCACTGCCTAATAACCAAAATCGACCAGCTCCTAAGGTCTCTCAGGATGAATGTGCTTTCTGCAAACAGAAGGGTCATTGGAAGGCTCAGTGTCCAAAATTGTTGAGTAAAGGCAAACAACAGCAGCAACAACGACCACCTCAACAACAACGCCTGCCACAGACTGCTCCATGGACGTATCGCCCACCTCAACCCAATAATGCAGTTGCTGCCCCGTCCTTGGATCCACATATGATGGAGCAGTTTAAGTAGTTCCTTGCTTCACAGCCTCATGCTATGTCAGCCTCCTCTCATCAAGGTTTGTCCTTCTCCGATAATTCTGGTAAATCGTCTCCCTTATGGATCTTAGACTCTGGTGCTTCTCATCATATGTCTCCTGATATTGATTCTTTTGTGTCTGTTAATTCTTCTCCATCTTTGTCTGTCATGACCGCCGATGGTACTCCAATGCCATTGGCAGGACTTGGCTCTGTTCACACTTCTCGTTTATCCCTTTCAAATGTATACCATATTTCTAGTCTAACTTTAAATCTTGCATCTGTTGGTCAATTGTGTGATTCTGACCTCTTTGTTTTTTTTACCAAAACCAATTGTTTTATTCAGGACACGCGATCTCAGAAGATGATTGGGATAGGCCATAGGGAAGGGGGACTCTATGTTTTGGATGAGTTAAAAATATCAGATGTTGCTGCCTCTAGTGTGGATTTATCGTCTTTTTGTTTGAGTCGTTCGTCTTCTAATTTTTATCTTTGGCATTCTCGTTTAGGTCATGTTTCTGGGTCTCGTTTAAAGTTTTTGGTGTCTACAGAAGTTTTAGGTCATTTGGATAATCATGATATTTCTGATTGTCGTGGTTGTAAACTGGCTAAATTTTCAGCCTTGCCTTTTAATAAAAGTATTTCTTTTTCAATTGCACCATTTGATCTTGTGCATTCTGATGTGTGGGGACCCTCTCCTGTATACACCAAAGGAGGATCCAGATATTATGTTTCTTTTATTGATGATTTCACGCGTTATACTTGGGTTTATCTTATGAAACACAAGTCTGATTTTCTTACTATATTTCGTAACTTTAGAGCTCTTGTGAAAACTCAACACCCATCTGTCATTAAATGCTTTTGGTGTGATTTGGGGGGTGAATACACTTCTAATGATTTTTCTCAGTTACTTGCTTCTGATGGGACTCTCCATCAAACCTCGTGTACAGACACTCTTCAACAAAATGGTGTTGTTGAGAGGAAACATCGGCCATCTTGTTGAAACAGCTCGTTCGTTCATATTGTCAGCCGAGGTTCCTAGTGTGTTTTGGGGGGAAGCAGTACTTACTGCTACTCATGTGATCAATAGAATTCCAATATCTCATAATTCAGGTTTGTCCCCATTTGAAAAGTTGTATGGTCATTCACCTGATTATTCCTCGTTGCGCGTTTTTGGTTGTACTTGTTTTGTTCTTCGACCACATGTTGAGCGTAATAAATTGTCTTCTCGGTCCGCTTTATGTGTCTTTTTGGGTTATGGTGCTGGTCAAAAGGGATATCGTTGTTTTGATCCAGTTAGTCAAAAATTGTATGTCTCGCGTCATGTTGTGTTTTTAGAGCATATTCCATTCTTTTCTGTTCCTGCTAGTTCACATCATATGACACAGTCAGATCAGGTTTGTATTGATCCTTTCGATACCGACCCCGATGAAGCTCTATCTGATACTTTGGTTCACGAGGTATCCACCTACCATGTCCCTGTTCCTACGACCACCCAATTGTCGGATGAGATTGCGGATAATCCTCCTCTGCGTTAGTCTACTCGCACTCGTAAGTCGACTAAACTCCCCGATTTTGAGTACTCCTCTTATTCTACTTCATTTGCTTACTTTGTTGCCACTATTCATCGACTTTCTGAGCCATTGTCCTATAGAGAGGCAGTTCGTGATCTTCTTTGGCAGGCTGCTATGGCTGAGGAACTTACTGCTTTCCATCACACTCATACATGGGATTTGGTTCCACTGCCATCCGGAAAACATACCATTGGTTCTCGTTGGGTTTACAAGATTAAAACCAAATCAGATGGATCCATTGAGCGATACAAGGCTCGGCTTGTTGCTAAAGGCTATTCTCAGGAGTATGGTATAGATTATGAAGAAACGTTTGCCTCTGTTGCAAAAATGACGACTGTTCGCACTTTGATCGCAGTTGCTTCCGTTTGCCGATGAAGAATATCTCAGATGGATGTCAAGAATGCCTTCTTGAAAGGCGATCTTCAAGAAGAAGTTTATATGACGCCTCCTCCTGGTGTCGGTCATCAGCCTGGTGAAGTTTGCAAGCTTCGCAAAGCTCTTTATGGTCTCAAACAAGCACCACGTGCCTGGTTGGAAAAGTTTTCTCTGGTGATCACTTCGCTTGGCTTCCTCCCTAGTCACTATGATTCGGCTTTATTTGTCAAGCGTACAACAGCAGATCGTATTCTATTACCCTTGTATGTTGATGACATGATTATTACGGGTGATGATTATGATGGTATTGAATCTTTGAAGTCTAAGTTGGCACATTGCTTTGCTATGAAAGACTTGGGTATGCTACGTTATTTTTTGGGAATTGAGGTTGCCTATTCTCCAAAAGGCTATCTCTTATCTCAATCAAAATATATAGCTGATTTGTTTGAGCGTGCTCGACTTACTGACAACAGGACTGTTGATACTCCTTTTGAGACCAATGCTAGATACTCTCCGTCGGATGGTACTCCTTTGGCGGATTCCAGTCTCTATCGTACCATTGTAGGCAGCCCTGTTTATCTTACTGTGACTCGCCCAGACATTGCGCATGCTGTTCATATAGTTAGTCAGTTTGTCACTGCTCCTACTACAGTTCATTGGGCTGTCGTTCTTCGTATTCTCAGGTATCTTCGGGGCACTCAGTTTCATAGTCTCTTGTTTCCTTCTACATCTTCGTTAGAGCTGCGTGCTTACTCTGATGCGGATTGGGCTGGTGATCCTACGGACCGTAAGTCGACCACTGGATTTTTTATTTTCCTCGGTGACTTGCTTATTTCGTGGAAGAGCAAGAAACAAGATGTAATCTCTCGATCTTCTACAGAAGCTGAGTATCGTGCCATGGCCTCGACTACTTGTGAAATTGTTTGGTTACGTCGGTTACTTGTTGATATGGGTATTTCTCTTTATCAGCCTACTCCGCTACATTTTGATAATCAGAGTGCTATTCAGATTGCACGAAATTCAGTCTTTCATGAACGAACCAAACATATCGAGATTGATTGTCATGTCACTCACCACCACCTACAGATCGGCACCATCACATTGCCATTTGTTCCTTCTTCTCTGCAGATTGCTGATATGTTTACAAAAGCACACTCGGCTTCGTGATTTCGTTTCCTATCTGACAAACTCTCAATGCTTGTCGCTGTAGCATCGTGAGTTTGAGGGGGGATATTAGCTTAGCTGTATTTATCTAATAGTCCTTTAGTCTATTTTGTTTTCATTATAATCCCTAGCTATATATACTGTTTATTGTATTCTGATTTACTTTATGCACGTCAATAAGAAATCCCTAGCATCTTTTTCTCTATGTTAACAAATAGTTCCAACCAAACAAGTCATTCTCAAACTACACATAACATAATTAAAAATTTGCACAAAGCTCAAAAAATTATGGACATTAGTTATTAATAATTCAATTTCTCTACCAACCAACAAGGGGGTAAAATATTACATAATTATTGTATATTACACATACTTTAGATAACTAATAATAATTCCAACTAATGTAGTGGACGAGTCATTCTCAAACTACACATAACATAATTAAAAATTTGCAAGCTAAAAGTAAAAAAAAAATTGTGCACATTAGACTTAAAAAATCAAATTTCTTTGCTAATCAATAAATGAGTAAAATATTGCATAAATCATGATATACTGGTCAAGTATATTCGCAAGAATCACAACACTACCAAAACCCTATATATACAAATACAGTACTTTATGTTGATCGATGTAGTTTAAAATGATATTGAATTCCACAAATCTCAGATAATCCAATTGTTTTCAAAGGCCATAGAGATAATCCATTTTACAGCATTGCTGAGAAAAGAGCACAAAACCACAAAGATATAATCGATTTTACATATTTGATGAGAAAATAACACAAAGATAATCGATTTTACCTAATTGCTAAGAATTAGGATTTTTGTTTTCTGTCACTTAATCTCTATTTTCATAAGAATTTAAATGCTTTGAAGTTTCTCTCACTGTGTCTCTCTTTTGTTTTATTTGAGCGTATATATGACTTTTTGCTAACTGTTACACTTGGTGAATTCAGTTAGTTTTGCAAAAAAAAAAAAAAAAAAAAACACTGAAACTACATAAATAAATTGCATGTTATGAACTATAAGTAACTAATCAGTCAGTTTCTAAAGCACAGCAAGTAATTGCAATAAAAGTGGGTTGAAGTTGAAGGGATATGGTTGTAACACCACACATATTTTCACATACTACACATTTTACACACATTATGCATTTTCACATATTACACATACTATCATATATTACACATATTTACACATGTTATACACACTTTTGTACAATATATATATATATATATATCACCAAGAGCGGGATGTGGGTATGTAACCCGTTGTTTCAAAGTTTTTATGTATAGATCTTGTAGATCTATTAACTTGCAGGATAATCTTGAACTTAAACCTTGTGGCTGTTGTTTTACCAACATGGATTCCCAGCCGGGTTGAGAAAGTGAAAGGCTAAAAGGACCATTGTTGAGGGTACCAGATTTTATCTGGTATGGTAACAGGTTAAAGTATGGAGCTTATACTACAACTTAGCATACCTACATAATTTATATCCAGAAACTTTGACACAAAAGGTTAGATCTCATTGATCCCGATGGTGATGTGCCAATTAGAGGGATTTTACAACTGATTTATTAAAAGAATTCATTTCCTATTTATTATATGATTTTCCTTGATCTATTTTAGTATGGCTTCTATTTTTAAATCCTTTTTAAAAGGATCTTCAAGCTCTTCCTCAAACTCTTCTTCTCCAAACTTTTCAAACAATGTTATTTTTAAGGAAGAAGTAAACCTTGAAAATATTGAACAATCTATAAATAACTGGAAAATTCCTAAAAAACCATCTAGTGAAGTTTATAAAGATAAATAGAACTTGATTCAGACTAATACTGTTAAAACAGTCGAACAAGCTATTACTCTGAATAATGACTATGAAAACATCAAATTATTGTCTAAAAAGACAATTGAAAAACATAGACAAAAATATAATTATTTACATTTTGGACTAGTTCAAGTTGCTGCAAAACCTCTAAACAGAGAAGGACTAGATACTTCTTTGCTCCTTTGCCTTAGAGATTGCAGATTTTAAACTTTGAAGATTCTTTACTAGGCATGATTGAAACTAGTCTATGTGAAGGACCAGTTTATTTTGATTGTTTTCTAAATTTTACTGTTTCTTTATAAGATAGAAACATATTAGATGCTTTAACTTTAAATGTCAAAGTTGCAAACTTTAAAGCCAAAATTGGAACACTTCCAGTTACGATCTTATTTAGAATTCAATATAAGGCTATAAATTCATCTTTCAATACAGGAGTAGTCAGTGCTTCTAAAAAAGGTGAAATAGTCATGTTTCAAACAGATTTAGCTAAATCTAGATTGTCTATTCCTAGAAATATTAAATATGAAGATTCTTTACTAGGCATGATTGAAACTAGTCTATGTGAAGGACCAGTTTATTTTGATTGTTTTCTAAATTTTACTGTTTCTTTATAAGATAGAAACATATTAGATGCTTTAACTTTAAATGTCAAAGTTGCAAACTTTAAAGCCAAAATTGGAACACTTCCAGTTACGATCTTATTTAGAATTCAATATAAGGCTATAAATTCATCTTTCAATACAGGAGTAGTCAGTGCTTCTAAAAAAGGTGAAACAGTCATGTTTCAAACAGATTTAGCTAAATCTAGATTGTCTATTCCTAGAAATATTAAATAGAGTCAGGTAACCCTGCCTGAAAATTAGTTTTTACCAGAAGCAAACCTTCTGGTACCAGTTAAGAACAGGACGGTATCCAATATCAGACAATTTTCTAGTGATGGAGTCCAGATCACCTTTGATAGGACTCAAAGCCTCAGAATCTCAAACGGTACAAGTAGTCAGTCAGGTAGGAGGTCTTTTGAAGCCAGTCTTCTAGACAATCAGCAAGATCTTCAGTTTCCTCTGTAGATACACGTATCTATGGGTTAGATAATACCTCTATGATACCACAAGCAAGGTATACAGTTGAAACTCAAACAAATTCCCCAGATCATAGCGAAAAAAATAGCCTTCCCAGGTCACCTACATATTCTACTATGACCGACAACATAGAAAAAAATTTAGGGAAATTTAGGATGCTTAAAACAGAATTCAAAATAGATAAAGAAAGACTTCGAGAAAACTTTTACAGTGAAGAAAACCAAGAAAAAAGGAAATGGTTTTTTGAAAATCTTAAAACAGAAATTAGAAAAGAAATACAAGAAAAGTATTATGATTTCTTAAACCAACATGAGTTGCATCTAGCATTTTTTACATGGTTTGAATATTATGCAACTGACAATTGTTTAGATTATCCTTTTTTAAATAAAAAAGATATCTGTATTACAAAGACTTGGCAAGTTATAAATGGCAAGATGATAAGATCAGAATTACTACCGTCTAGCTCATTCACAACCTCCTACAAAGCTATAGAAATCAAGGCAATCCCATTCAAACATAAAGAAGCCAAAGACACAGATACTGTAAATGCAAGAGATATTCAAAGCATTTACGAACAGAACAATTATACAAATAAATACCTGCAAGCTATTGGAGAACACCTCCTTACCAAACCTATTTCAACTAATACTATTACTAGTACCCATTCTAGTAAACCACTTTTCAAACCAAATGAAATACCCATTAGGATAGCCAATCAATTGACACAAAAACCTCTAACTGAGTTAGAAAAAAGAATTGCCAAGATTAAAAAATCTTTTACAACTCCAAAATCTAAACAAAAGTCAAATGAGCCAGCATCAGTCTCAGCCTCCGTAAACCAAGCTATGTGTGCTTTGGATAAAGGAGAAATGACAGATGGAGAACAGTCACAACCAGAATCTCCAACTGAGAAATTGCCATACTAAGACACTGAAGTTCACATGGTGACAAGCAGATTTCAAATTGGAGAAAACCTCAGAAATTATATTATCCTCGAGCAACATATCCAGACATGGTCTTGGAAGAAAAAACCTAACATTCTTCAAAATATCTATAATGCCAATAATATCTATGAGTGGAACATAGATGGTCAAACAAAATATAGTATGATGACTGCTCTCCAATAAATAACGATGGTAGTAACTACATACAGAACAACACATGCCTGCACAAACAAATTGGCAGCTCATATCTTAGTTGCTGGTTCCACAGGGCAATTAAAAGATGGTGGGATGAACATCTCACTGAGGAAGAAAGACAGAGTATTATGCACTCAGTCAAAATTGATAACCAAGGAGAACCTATTCTACAAGATGGTGATACTATCCCTGATGCAGTGTCAACGTTGATATTCACTATCACTAAAACTTTCATTGGTGATCTAGGCATTTTCAGAGATCGGTCATCAGAACTACTAAACAATCTAAAGTGTAAGAACTTATCGAATTTTCGATGGTACAAAGATACATTTTTTACCATAATATATGCCAGACCTAATGGCAACCAGACATATTGGAAAGAAAAATTTCTAGATGAACTTCCAAAATCACTCCGAGATATGATCCAAGAAGAGCTCAGAAACAAGTACAATGGAGTAGTACCATATGAACAGATTACATATGGGCAGTTGACAACACAAATCCAACAGGTCGCCTTGCGAATTTGCAGGAAAGGCAAGATGTTCAAGTAACTTGCAAAAGACAGATCTCAAAGAAGAAAAGATCTTGGTTCCTTCTGTGAACAGTTTAGGCTTCCCAGTTGTAGTCAAACTCGTAGATCAGAAAACCAAAAACAAAAATCCAGACCCACATATACAAAACATTTCCCTAAACGGAAAATTACATATAGACAGCCAAAACCATTGCCACAACCATTCAATCTACAACCCAAAACATATCAACCTCCAAAACTAGCTTTGCCAAATATAATTTGTCATAAATGCCATAAACCAGGACATATAGCAAAATACTGTCATCTCAGGCTGAAAATTCAAACTTTGGAAAGAGATGATAATATCTTAAACTATATTTTAAATATCCTTGCTGAAACAGAGGATGATGATTCAGGATATAGCGAGGATAATCACATTAAACAAATGGAAGACGGTGATATTGCTAGTTCAACCTCTAGTGAAAATTCATATCAGAGGAACCAATTATCAATGTCTTAACTAAAGAACAAGACTTACTTCTTGAAATGATAGACAATCTGGAAGATCCAGATAAAAAAGACATTATATCAGCCAATTTAAGAAGGCAACCAGCAACTAACCATCTACTTACAAATTTAGAAGTGATCACCCTGCAAACCACCCTAGAGTTCTAAACACATATAATCTTACAAATATCCTAAACAGATTTCCTCAAAAATGTCCTAAACAAATAACCATACAAGACTTAGAAGCTGAAATTTCAAAGTTCAAAATGGAGGTCAAGGAAATCAAAGTTAGGCAAGAGTTTGATCAACTCGTTTTGCAAAACCTGACTAATCAGCTAGTTCAAACAAAGGGTAAGGGCAAAGCTAAAGAGGACGAAGAAGCTGGACAATTCCTAGAGCCCTTAGACTCCTCGAATGATGAAATTCCAAATATTTTGTCAGTTGTTACATTCAGAATGCATGATGTCCAGATCAAACTGGTAGTACAAAATAATTTTGTACTAGAAACTGCAGTATTATGGGACACAGGGGGGGATCTCAGTTGTATTGATGAAGGGATTATCCCATCAAAATTCTTTGAAAATACTAAAGAAGGACTTCTTAAGCAAATAGTTCAAAACTCAGTATTTCATACAAGCTTACTAATGTTGAAGTTAAATTTTCTTCATCAAAGGTAAATGTGTCTTTTCTGTTAGCAAAAAATCTTACTCATCCAGTTATTTTGGATACAGATTTTATTATACAGCTGATGCCTTACATGATAACATTCGAAGAAATCTTGCCACAAAACCTAGAAAAAGTTGTTCTTCTTCCTTTCACCAGGCCCTCAGTATACAAGGAGCTCAACCCATTGACCAACAAAATAAAGCATATTAATTTCTTGAAAGAAGAAATTGAATACAAAAGAATTGATGCACAATTGAATCAATCGATGGTTCAAAACAGAATCAAGGAAGTACGACAAAAAATTGAGCAGCAAGTTTGTGTTGAGGTGCCAACTGCTTTTTGGAAAAGGAAGTAACACACTATTTGTCTTCCTTATGAAAAGGATTTTAAGGAAGTAGATATTCCAACTAAAGGTAAACCAATCTAGATAAATCAGGAACTTCTGGAACACTGCAAATCAGAAATCAATGATCTTCTGAAAAAATAAATTATCAGGATAAGCTAATCTCCCTAGAGTTGTCCAGCATTTTATGTCAACAAAAATTCAAAAATTGAAAGAGGAATGCCCAGGTTAGTAATAAACTATAAGGCATTTAAACAAAGCTCTTCAGTGGAATAGGTATCCAATTCCTAACAAAAAGGATCTTTTGCAAAGGCTTTACGCAGCAAAGATTATCTCAAAATTTGACATGAAATCTGGATTTTGGCAAATTCAGATTAATCTACCTTACAGGTATAAAACAACTTTTACAGTTCCATTTGGGCATTATGAATGGAACGTAATGCTTTTTGGTCTAAAAAATGTTCCATCAGAATTTCAAAGGATTATGAATGATATCTTTAATCCTTATTCGAGCTTTACTATTGTTTATATTGATGATGTTTTGATTTTTTCAAATAACATAGATCAACACTTCAAACATCTTAACATCTTCTTGCAGGTTGTTAGGACAAATGGTCTAGTTGTATCAAGAAAGAAGGTTAGTTTGTTCTAGACTAAGATTAGGTTTTTAGGACATTATATCCATTAAGGAACAATAATTCCAATTGAACGATCTATGCAGTTTGCTGATAGATTTCCTGATCAGATCTTAAAAAAGCCGCAGTTGTAGAGATATCTAGGATGTTTAAATTACTTAGCTGATTTTGTTCCTGAATTAGCTAATATCATCAAACCTTTGTATGACAAGTTAAAGAAATCACCTCCACCTTGGACAAATGGGTAAAAACCCAAATCAAGGCTTTGCCTTGTCTAATTTGCCAAACCTGAGTCTTCTAAAAATTGTCGAAACAAACGCATCTGACTTGGTTTTTGGTGGAATACTTAATAGGTACAAGACAACAGGGAAAGAATTGTTGTTTTCACTTCTAAACTTTGAAATAGTGCCCAACAGAATTATTCCACGATTAAAAAAAATCACATTTTGAATCCGTCCAACAATGGGCCTCATCGGTAGAATTTCAACTTGTAAAATCTCTCCAAACACCAGTAGTGGTTGCAAACCCTAGTAATTATTCAAATGTAGTGGTTGAAAAACCCACTATCCAAACTATTGTGGTGGCATCTAGGTCCACAAATTCTAAATAGATTTCAACCCAAACAAATATTTTTCATAAAACATCTTCGAATCAATAATATTTTAAAAATCAAACTTTTGTTTTGATTTGCCAAACAGAATCGGACTTTTTTTTATCAATAACCCAAACCAGATAGCCAGAACCATACTACCAAATACTTCAAACTTTATCCAACATGCCTCAAACAAAACCCAAAAGTTATATGAGTTTATCCTTGTAGATACTGGATCAATTTCCCTCAAACAATATATTGACAAGGATTTGATTATCCATTCGACAGCCCAGATCCTAAAAATCCTTAAACCATCAGATTGGGGAACAAACCTAAATATCCCACATAACTTTTCCTAACCATTCTCTCCTACAGGATTTACCTACTGGGATTACGAACAAGATTGGTTCAACACATTTTCTACACAAAACCAAATTAACAAGCATTCATGGTTCTTCTACTTCAAAAGAGGAATTAAATACAATTTTTCAATCTGGTTTGTCTAATGGTGGAACTATTTTGGAGCAAATCAGCAAATTTTGCCAACAGACGTCCTACTAGGATTACAAATTTTTTTCAAAAAATTTACATCCACAGAAGTGCACATACCAGTACTATTGCAGTTCATCTAAATCTTTTCATTAGCATGGATTTATGCTTGGAAATTTGAATTTTTTAAACAAGATAACAAATTTCCTCCCCAGTTAATCTGACAAGGCTATACAAAATGGTGGAAAGTTTTCAAAATTGACTGTGTTCATCCACAACAAATTGAAGCATGGTTCCAGAAGAATCTCTAATTCTTACCTCCAACGAATCCAAGAATGTGCCAATTTCTTCAGCAAAAGACACTGACAGCATCCAAATTGGCAGCAAAGATACATTAATGATGATTACATTAAAAATCTTGAAAACTTGGTAGCACAATTCAAACAGACTAAAACTAAAACCAGTACCTCCAGTACTGTAACAGCACAAGTAGGACTGTCCGACCTTGAAAAAAGTGATTAACTAATATATTAAATTATTAAATTTTCTCATTATCTAATAGTATTAATGGTTGGTTATTAAACTATAAGTATATTAAAATAAAATATTACTTATGATTAACTATATTAACTTGAATTATCACGTTTTCTTGTATAATGAATGAATAAATTCATATAAACACATGATTAAACTCATAGTTTAATATTCAAATTATATCAATTATTATCCATATTCATTGTGGTACAACCATTAGTAACATGTTAATGGCAATGAATATTTAAATTTTTTTTTAGTTTGGCTGAACCTCTGTATGGAGGTGGGTCGCCACTCCCAGTTTATTACAAAATGTTGTGAGTGATGGAAATACCCTAAAATCACTCTTACACAAAAGAGTTCGTATGATCTCTATTCCATGTACATGCTCCAGGCCTAACGGAATATCGTTCATCCAAACTTGTAAAATATTAAATGTGGAGTACTTTCTCCATTTACACAAAAGATGTACATTAGAAATTTGCAAAATTCCATGTCTAGCAAAGGTTGTGCATTCAGGCAGAAGCATCCCTCCATGAAGATAGACTACGAACATATTCAGCCAAAAAAAAAACCAACAGTGCCTAGTCTATACATTACAGGTCCAGAAATAATATACATGCAGGTAGGGGAAACTTGGCCTAACATCAACAGCCAAGGCCCCAGCATCAAACAGAATACAGCAGCAGACTCCCCTATGATTTCTTTACGGCATTTCTGTAAAAGGTTCCATCCTTCTCCCCTTATATTACCTATTTTTTTAGGTCCAAGTATAGTATACATGTACCCCTCATTACCCTTACCCACTGCCCAGCAAAAGGAAATGGAAACTTGGCCTAACATCAGCAGCCAAGGTCCCAGATAATGGGAAATCAGCCTAACCTCAGCAGCTGAATCCCCATGATTACCTTGTGATATTTCAGATAACATTTTCAACCTGCCCCCTAGTTTAGACGTTGCTTCTCTTTATGAGAGGGATTCCAACTTTCTCGCTAAGGATGATCTTGGAAAATTCTGCTGCAGAGTTCTGGCCTTCAGGGCTTCCATTTTTAGCAATCCATGAAGCAGCTCAGTTCTCTTCTGCTAGTATTGAGTTAAAGCTGCACCTGAGCTGAAGGAATTCTACCTTCCACCACTGGTTAGCGAGCATCCACTGATTTTCAGTTGATCCCATGATAGCATTGTGAAATCCTCGATGGCTTTTCTCAACTATGATGTTGGTCCATCCCTTCTCACAGCAATGTTTTACGCCTTGATATGCCACATCCAGCAGCCCATTGCTAGCAGCTATTCCTGCAGGTTTAATCCATTCATACTGAGAAGAGAAAATTTTTTGGATCTCACCTTTGTTGTTCCTTATGACCGCTGCTGCAGAGATACAGTTGTCCTCTTCTTTATGAGCCACATTAAACTTTTTCCAGCTCTCCTCAGGTAGTGTCCATTTGAGAATTTGTACTTTAATCCTGCTTCTATAATTAAACACCGAATCCCAGAAGTAGCCCCATTCTCTAATCTCCCAATCCTGGTGAGGTAATTTGCACTTAATGGTTATGGCAGCTGTTCTGGAGATCTGGAAAAGAATTTGTTGTAACTCGAATTTACAGCCTTCAAAAGCTGCCTTGATTCTACATTTCCATAACTCCCAGCATATAATGGATGGCAGGGCCTTCAGTAAATATTGATGAGCGGCATTTTTAGCTGGGGTTTCCCACCAGTACTTACAAATCTGCTTTATTGAATTAGAGGCCCCAAGAACTCTCATTTCAGCTGCAAAGATACTCCAAACCTGTTTCACTAGTTTATAGCTAGCAAAGGAATGGTTAATACTTTCCTCATTTTCACAGCAAAAGTGGCATATAGATGGACCAATAAAATTAAGCCTATGCAAAGCATCCCCCAAGGGAATTCTGCCTGCAAACATGCAAAACATGAAAAAGGACACCTTAAGAGGGATTTTGGGGCACCAGATTTCCCTACCTGAGTGATAAGCTCACTCCTTTGTCTAACTTGATGAAATGCAGATTTCATGGAAAAGTCCCCATTCTCACATAAAATCCATTTTAATTCATCCTTGTCTTTCAGTTTAGGGGCTGGAATTTCAATCAATCTGTTTCTCATTTCAGCATTCATTTCATTCAACTTATCTAAGTCCCACATCCCATTCCTAATGTAATATTTCAGGAGATGATTATTAGGGGCAGGTTGATCTGAACTCAAACATCCAATTCCTAGCCAATTATCTAACCACATATGACAGCTACCATCTCCCACCTTAACCATTATGAATTTTTCAGCTCTATGACTTTTCTTCAGCATCCTAATCCAAGTGTGTGAGTCTCCCTTGTGGGGAGAGACTTGTGAGGGGTGTAAGGAGCCACAATATTTCTGAAGAAGAAAATCTGCCCAAAGAGTTCCTCCTTTCCTAAATCTCCACCATAATTTTAAGTTTTGAGCAGCAATTATATCTTCTAAAGCCCTAAAACCTATGCCCCCTCCTTAGTTGGCAAACACAGTTTATCCCATCTATTCCAATGATAACTTCTCTGATCCTTACTTTTCTGCCAAAGAAAATTCGCACAAATAGACTCAATTTGATTCAAAACACTTTTAGGTGGTCTTAAAGCGATTGTGGTATAGATTGGGATTGCAGAACGTACACTTCTGATGAGTGTAATTCTACCTCCTTTAGTGAGAAAATTAGTATTCCATGAGCTTAATCTGTTTCTCACCTTTTGAATCACCTCATCATAGTGTTTGGCTTTGATCTTCCCATAGTGAAGGGGAATTCCCAGGTATTTAAGAGGCCAATCTCCTTTCTGGAACTTAGTCACCCTTCCTACTATGTACTTCTTTTGACTAGGGAGCCTATGGTGAATAAGGTAGCAGCTTTTTTGTTCATTTATTTTCTGACATGAAACATCTTGGTAGTATCTTAAGTCCTCCATTAATCTAGCTAATGATGCATGGTGTGCTGAAGAAAAGACAAGGATATCATCGGCATAGGCCAAATGCAAAATGTTTAGGCAGTTTCTAGGGACTCTAAATCCAGGTTGCATGGTCATTGACTTGTTCAATAGTCTAGATAAGTATTCTGATCCAATAATGAATAATAGTGGGGATAGGGGATCCCCTTGCCTTAAACCTCTAGACATATTGAACCAACCTTGTGGAGATCCATTGATGAGTATCGACATCCAAACATTGGAAATCAATCTCCAAATGGAGTCAATCCATCTCTCTCCAAACCCCAACTTTCTCATTATTTGCAGAAGGAAAGGCCAATGAACCCTATCATAAGTTTTTTCCATGTCTAGTTTTAAGGAAATGTTCCCGTGTTTGTTCTTGCTAGACATAGAGGTCATTAGCTCACTAGCCAAGAGATAGTTATCGAGGATTTGCCTTCCTTGGAGAAAACCACTTTGATTACTACTAATTACAGTGGGCAGAAGTTTACCTAATCTGTTAGCTAAGAGTTTTGACAAAACTTTGTTGCAGAAATTACACAAACTAATTGGCCTAAACTGTGAAAAAGTGGATGGGTTTGGGATCTTAGGAATCAAGACAATCGAAGTAGCAGAGACAACTTTAGGCATTAGTTCTCCATTCAGAAAACTAGTGACAGCAAGCAGAAGATCCTTCTTAATAATATCCCAAGCTACTCTATAGAAGTGGCCATTAAATCCATCGGGTCCCGGGGCACTATCCTCTCCAAGAGAGAAAATAATGTCTTTAAGTTCCTCTATGGAAGAGTCACCCATTAGTATCTCATTCCATTCTGTGGACACCAACTTGGGAATTAGACCTTCTCTTATGACTTCAGTGGTTTGAGTGGCAGAATATAAATTAGAGTCAATGAATATTTAATTACTAACAAATATAGAGTATTTTTCATTTTATTATATTTTGTATATACATGATACATAATTACATTTACGTGGTAATTTAAGTTACTTTTCAATTATATCAAATTTGTATATATTTTATTTATTTTTTTCAAATGTAATGTTAAAAAATTCGAACCGTAAAAAACCGTGAACAAATCGGAACCGGAACTGTGACGGAACTGGAACTGTGACGGAACCGTGAACCGACGGTTCACGAACCGTAACCGTAACCGTGAGGCCAAGGGCCGGTTCAGGTTCTACCCTTCGTGGAACCGTGAACCGGCGGTTCGTGAACCTTGATCATGTCTACTTTAATCTCTTCCAATTTGTCTTTTAGTGTGTAATTGGAATTATTGAAGAGGACAAAACTAGCCAAACCAAGTCATAGTGGACCCTCCCCTCACAAAAAAAAAAAAAAAAACAGGAATAAAAGCCATACAATTTGGCTGCATATATCAATTGTACAAATTAATGAACATCAGATTTTGAACCATTCAACATTCGAAATTAATTGAATTAGATACACTTTCAGTTTTGGTTAAAAAAAAACAAAAAAACTATATTATTTTCGATTGACCTCATCCATTACAACAAATCATAAACTATTATAATCAAATCATATACTAGATTGAAGTTGAAATCATCTTGTTCGAGACTTTTATTGGTGTTTGGCATTGATTGATATCATTACAGGTGAACTCGTATACTAGATGCAGAGTTCTTTAATGAGTGAAGAAAAAATACTGTTAAAAGGTTTAAACCCTAATCTCCAACCCCAAAGAGTCTTAAAGCTCTTCAAAGACTAATTAAATACTTTGAGTTTCTAATGTAACATTAATCAATTGACAGGATGAGTTAAAATACTTCCATTTTCGTTGCACTAAGATCTAGTTATAATGTCTAGAAATGTTAAACTTTTTTTATTTCTTTGTAAGATTAACTAAGTTTTGTATTTAACTATTCAAACTAGTTAGGATTTTTGTTTTTCTAAACTAGATCTCTGGTTTTTATTTAGATATTTAGATCATTTCAAATGAAGTTCAATCAGTTGATTGATTGTATTCTTTAATTCATCTAACTATCATGTAACCGATTGATTGTAGTCTTTAAATCATCTAACTATCATGTAATTTTTTTTATTATTAATATAAATTATCGCTTTAGACTTAAAAAAAAGCACTGAAAATGCAAAGTTGGCGAAATTTCACCATCTGGCTGCAGAAATTCTGTTAAAGCCAGGAATCCTCCAAGATTGAAAGTGGTGGTGTAATGGTAAATAGTCAATGATGGAGAATTTGATTAGAGTTTATATGAGCATAGGCTTTGGAAGTCAGCAATTAGTGCAATGAACAATTTGTTTGGTGCTCTTATTTTCATGGTTTGAACAATTTTTTTTTTTAGCCAAAAGGGATATTTCATGGTTTGAACTTTGAAATTATCATTTTGGCCGCCAGATGCTGTTCAACTAATTTTAATGATCTCAAAAGATGATGGTTAGAAAATGTAATTGCGTGTGTTGATTGCTCAAAATCATCAAAAGCATATTCTTCGAAGATGTAATTCCTAACTCAATAAAAGTCATAACAGGGAAAAGATTTATGAAAAATAACATTTTCAAAAATTACAAATTTTAAAAAATTTTAAAAATGCATTATTGAATAATAATAATTCTACACCGATAATGCCTGGGAAAAGAAAGTTGATTTGAAAATGATCAAAACAAAAGAATTTATATTTAAAATGTCTTGAATCATGGACAAAACCTAACGAGTTTTATAAATCTCGTTGTTCACTTAAAAAGGTTTAATCATGCATAATAACTATTTTGAGTTTGAACTAAAAATCATATCCTTTTGAAATTAATGACGTGATTTCATAATTTTCAACTTTTTGAATTGGTCATATATGGCTCAATACTCATCTTCAATCCTTTTCAAAATCAAGTCTCTTATATTATTTTTTCTTTTGTTTTTTTTTTTTTTTGGAATTTGTACTAGCGCAAAAAAGATACATACAAATTACTCTTACATTTATCACTTTATAGTTTATACTCATTTAGTTCCTCACGTATAAAGGCATGAAATTCGATGTTTTGACAAAATAAAATGTATAATATTTCAATAGCAATAATTCAATAACTATTTGAGATTGGTTACCTTCATGGGTCCATATATTATTATCCTATAGTCGCTTCCATTTGTGAAAAAAAAATTGTTACTTCATTAAATTCTACTTGATACCCGTCAGTGAGTTATTTGGAAGTTCATTCATTAAGTTTTTTTTTTTTTTATCGCTTTTTGACAAAAATAAAAATAAAAAATGTCATGCATGCAATACTACACACATTTAGATAATAATGTAGTACATTTTGACAATCTTGAATTTTGAATTCAAAATTTACAATCATTACTGAAGAATTGTCTCTAAATTCGTGGTCGTTTGTTCTTTTTTCTTTTTTCTTTTTTTTTTCTTTGTCAAAAGGATCAATTCTTACACTATTATTGAAATAACACATTTGGGATGTTTGGTTAAGAAGTTTCTGCACTTTGTATATGACAAATCACTATTAGAATCAACTTCCAAGAATAATAATAATATTTAAATTTGCTCCAATTATTCTTCATAATCACTTTGGATTTCAATTTTATTGACGTAGAATAGTAACAAAATCCATTATAGTCCTCAAACCAAAGAATTGATCTAAAATGTAAACCATTCGAATTTGTCAAACAAAAATAATACAACGTTTTAGTCCAGTTACTGAGTCAAACAGCATGCAAACTTGGCTACTTGAGGTTCTTCTGCTGACTTAGAAAATTATAATTAAAACAACATTGTTGACTGATAGGGATAGTCATGCATGGCATTAATCATGGACATATTTTCTTTATTAGCAGCCTTGACTAGAAATAGCGAGAATTAATACTATGCTATACTTGAAAAGATTTGCTGTTTCCTTGTTTGCCTAAGTCGTTGTAGTTGAATTGTTGTGCATTTATAGTCAGTTTCTAAGCACATATGCACACAATTATGGAGATTTTGACCAAGTAAAAACAACAACGCCCACAACTAACTTTTAGCTTCTCCAAATTAGTCGAAGCTCCAAAGTTTTCTAGTAACAAGTTATTATACCATTATTATAAAGTAGAGATATAATGTTATGTTATGATTACTATAAAGCTATTAGACTATAACTATAAAATATGAAAAAGCATGAAATAATGCAAGAAATATAGAGAGAAAAGTAGAGTAAATTGTAGTAAGAATTCAACTACTCGTGTATTTCACATAAGCCTCTAATTAAAAGATTGAACTTTACACCTCTACTTGTAGGTTACAATGTCTTAAATGTAAGTTACATAGGTTACATAGGTAGTGGGTAATTATGAGGAAAAATAGTGTTTGCATGAGTTACATAGAATAATGTGATATAATAGGATAAAACATAGGGTATATAGGTGGACATTCATAATTATTCATAACACTCCCCCTTGGATGTCCATCCTTACGAAAAATGTCTCGTTAAAACCTTACTAGGAAAAATCCAATGGGATAAAAACCTAGTGAAGGAAAAAGAATACATTTTCTATATATAACACTGCCTCGTTAAAAACTTTACCAGGAAAAACTCTAACGGAAAAAAAACTTTAGTTAAGGGAAAAAGAGTACAATGTATAATAACTCCCCCTCTTGAGCACATTATTTGGCATCTTTCAGTCGACGCATTCCGATCTTGTAAACAAACTTTTGAAATGTTGAAGTCGGTAGTGATTTAATGAACAAATTTACCAAATTGTCACTCGAACAAATTTGTTGTACACAAATTTTACCATTCTTTTGAAGATCATGTGTGAAAAAGAATTTTGGTGAGATGTGTTTTGTTCTATCCTTCAATTGAGCAATGGATTAAGCATTATCTTCGAACAAAATAGTGGAAACTTTCTTGTCCAAATATAAACCACATGTTTCTTGAATATGATGGACAAGAAAGTGGCATTTATAGTTTGTTTCATGAATGACAAGAAATGGTTGTACCGCTACATGTGAACATATAATCCATTTGAGAACGAGCATGATGAGGATCGGATAAATATCTAGCGTCTGCATAACCTATAGGGTCAAACTTGATTGCCTTAAAATAATAAAGACCCATTTCTATCGTACCTTGAAGGTAATGAAATATACGTTTTACAACATTCTAATACCTTCATATAGGTGAAGAACTAAATTTTTCTAAGAGATTTACAGCAAATGAGATATCAGAATGTGTATGACTAGCAAGATACATTAATGCTCCAATAGGACTAAGATATAGTACTTCTGGACCAAGTAATTCTTTATTATTTTCACGAGGTCGGAAAGAATTCTTATGCACAATAAGTGATCTTACAACCATAGGCATATTCAAGGGATGTGCTTTATCCATATAGAATCTTTTATGTACTTTAACTGTACAACCTTACCGACGCAAAAATATGTCATTTTCAAAGTGATCAATTTGCAATCCAAGACAAAGTTTTGTCTTTTCAAGATATTTCATTTCAAATTCTTGTTTCAAAAAGTTAACAGCTTTTCTGAGCTCTTCATGAGTCCCAATAATATTTAAATTATCAACATAAATTACAAAAATTGTAAGTTCAGATGCAGATCTCTTAATAAAAACACATGGACAAATGAGATCATTCAATAGCCTTGTTTCATCAAATATTCACTAAGGCGATTATACCGTATGCGTTTACCTTGTTTTAATCCATATAAGGATCTACACAATTTAATTGAATAAAGTTCTCAAAAACATGAATCATATTCCTTAGGCAATTTGAATCCTTTAGGGATTTCAAATAAATATTATTATAAAGAAAATCATACAAATATGCTATTACAACATTCATTAAACATATTTCAAATCGTTCATTTGCTGCCAGATTAAGCAAATAATGAAAAGTTGTTGCATTCACCACATGAGAATATGTCTCCTCATAATTAATACCTGGTCTTTAAGAAAAACCTTGCGTGACAAGTCGTGCCTTATATCGCACAATTTTATTTTTCTCATTTTGTTCTTGCACAAAGACCCATTTATAACCCACTGACTGCACATCTTCAAGTGTGCGTATTATTGGTTCAAAAACTTTACGTTTTGCTAGTGAGTCTAACTCTACTTGAATTGCGTCCTTCCATTTTGGCCAATCATTTCTAAGTCTGCATTCATTCGCAGAGTTTGGTTCATGATCCTTGTTTTCATTCATTACAGTAACTACTGCAGCATAGGCAAATTTATTGTTGATATTTGTTGTATATCGATTTCACCTTTCCATAGTCATGATATAATTTATTGCGATTTTATAATTATCACAATTTTTAGGTACTTGAACTTCTTTTGGAAGTTTATTATCTGTTATGTCTAGAAACTCTTCAAGAATTTTCATTTTTGAAGACTCTTCTAGAATCTCAATTACCTCGATTTTGCCATAATTATTATTTTCTCCTTTTCCTGTTTCGAGGATTTTTGTCTTTGAAACCGATTTGTCTACCACGTTTCATGGGTGCCTTTAATTAATTACTAGTGGTAGAAGATCCTTTAGGGATATAGATTCGAATTGGAGCATTAACAGACGATATATGCGACTTAGTCACACATTTTGGGTAATAGTATATGACAATTGATTTACTAAACGTTGCAAATGAATGATCTTTTGCACTTTCAAGTCACATTGATTTGTACGAGGATCAAAATAAGATAATAATAATTCATTCCAACAAATTTTCTGAACCATCTGTTTATTTTCTCCGCCTAATGTTAGGAAACCTAATTTGTCAAAATGACAATCAGCAAAACGAGCTGTAAATAAATCTCCTCTTGTTGGCTCAAGATGTTTCATTATAGATGGAGACTCATACCCAACATATATTCCCAATCTCCTTTTGAGATCCCATCTTTGTGCATTGTGGTGGAGTAATTGGAACATAAATTGCACATCAAAAAATTCTAAGATGGGCAATATTTGGTTCCTAACCAAAAACCAATTGTTGGAGAGAAAATTCATGATAATTTGTTGGTCTCATGCGAATTAATGCTGCAATAGTTTAGTTCTCATAAGAAATAGTTTTGCAATTAATTGAAGGGGCTTAATAAACGATTTTGCCAAACCATTTTATGTATGAACATAAGCGACAGGATGTTCAATACTTATCCCAATGGGCATACAATAATCATTAAAAGATTGGGATGTAAATTCACTAGCATTATCAAGATGAATTGTCTTGATAGGATAATCTAAAAAATGTGCTCGTAATCGAATTAATTCTGCAAATAATTTCGCAAATTCCAGGTTGAAAGTTGATAATAAATATACATGTGACCATCTAATTGATGCATCAATTAAAACCATAAAATATAGAAATGGTCCACGAGATAAGTGAATAGGCCAACAAATGTCACTATAAATGCATTCTAAAAATGCAAGGGATTCTGTACGAATTTTCATTGGTGATGGCCTAATAATTAATTTACCTTAAGAACAAGCAGTACATACGAATCATTAGATTGAAGAATCTTCTGCCTCTTCAAAGAATGACCATATGAATTCTCTAATATTATTTGCATCATTATAGAACCGTGATGGCCTAACTGGTCATGCCAAACAACAAAATCATTATGATTAGTAAACTTCTGGTCTACTGTTGCATATATTTCAACTGTAGAAATATATGTATAATATAATACGGAGGAATAAAAAGGTAAATTTTCTAATATAATTTTCTTTCCAAAATCCATACTTATAATATACAAATATTCATTATTACCTTCACTGTTATTCTCACTATGATATCCATTATGCTGAATAACTTTAAAGTTTAAGAATTTTCTTTGAAACTTAGAAGAAAATAATGCATCTTCAATGCAAAATTTTGTTCCTTCTAACAAAATTATTATTACTCTTTTGGAGCCTTCAATTAATTTTGTACTACCATATATAGTTTTAATATGAGTTTTTTTTCATAATTAGATAAGACTAATACTTATTATCTTTTAGTATGGAATGTATTGTTGCACTATCTGCGAGACATAATTCTTTATCATTGATCATTGAAATGTCCATATTCTTCACAAAAGAAAAATTTTAAATGAGAAATATTTTAATTTCATTAAGTATAAAAGAAATATTAAAAAGTAATGCATTAATAATAATTTTTTTATTTGATAACATGAAATGAAAATATTTATTTATTACATCAAAAAGTGAGAAACTAAAATATTTATTCATTATATCAAAGTAAGAAACTAAAACGTTTATTCATTACATCAAAGTAAGCAACTAAAATACTTATTTTTGGAAATTTGCATCACTAATCAAGTGACTAGTATCACCTTCGAGGTGATTGGCAAAGAAATTCGCAACATCTAAAAATAAAATTACTAAAACCATTGTCAATCAAGCTATGGTCAAAATCAACATCATTATTAATAAAATTTGTCTCTTTCTTTTTATTTTTATTCTTCAATGATTCTTGATAGAGATCAAAAAGATGTTTCGGAGTACGGCAAGTACGAGACCAATGGCTTTTCATGCCACAATGATAGCACTTGTTATCTATTTTCTTTTTATTTTAACTTCTATCTTTTTCATCACTACTCTTCCACTTCTGGTTGTGAATTGTACCTCTTGCATGACCACTACGATTATTGTAGGAATTTCTACCACAACTACAGCCACGGCTATGACCACGACCACGACCTTGATTTTGTCCATTATAAGGATGCATCTCTGTCGCATTTACTTCATGAAATGGAGCAGCACCAGTTAGACGACATTCATTATTTTTCAACAAAACCTCATTAGTTTGTTCAGCAACAAGGAGGCAAGAAATTAGTTGAAGATTTTTTCTAAAACCTTTTCACGATATTGCTACTGTGGGAGCACATTAGATGTATGAAACGTGGAGAATGTTTTCTCCAATAAATCTTCATCAATTACTTTTTTTTCACACAATTGTAACTGAGAACTAATTAAAAAATTTGCTAAATTATATTCACCGATAGATTTAAAATCTTGCAAACGCAATTGCATCCAATCATAACGAGTTTTTAGAAGGATAACTATTTTTTGGTGATCATTCCTTTCTTTTAAACTTGTCACAAAAATAGATCTTTTATTGTTAAGTACTCAATTTTCAACCCTTCATCAAGGTGGTGACAAAGAAAAATTATTGTCTTAACCCTTTCCTAAATAGTGGATTCATTTTCTTCTTTGATGGTTTCTCCAAAATCATTTGCATCTAGATGAATTTCAAAAGCTAGTACCCATAACAAGTAATTCTTGCCAGTGATGTCAAGTACAACAAACTCAAGTTTTACAAGGATAGCCATAAAAATAATCAAAATCAAGAAAATGAAACTTACCACACTTACCCAAAAGAAGTTGATCAAAGTGGCCAGAGAATTCGTACTGATAATGTGTTATAAAAATACTACAAAACTTATAGTATTATATTATGTAACAAGTTATTATACCACTACTACAAAGTACAGATATAATGTTATGTTACTATTACTATAAGGCTAATAGACTATAACTATAAAATATAAAAAAAGTATGAAATAATGCTAGAAAAATAGAAGAAAAGTAGAGGAAAGTAAAGAAAATTGCAGTAAGAATTCAACTACTCATTTCTTTCACATAAGCCTTTATTTGCAGGCTTGAATTTCACACCTCTACCTTGTAGGATACAATGTCCTTAATGTAAGCTACAAAAGTTTCATAAATTACATAGGTAGTGGGTGATGATAGGGGTAAATATGTGTATAAAAATGTGCTCGTGGTTGCTATCTACCCCTAATAAAAAATAATGCTAAACAACCCCTTAATGGTGTAAGTATAGCAAGTTCGTTCCCACAGAGAAAGGACGATGTTGAAATTTTAAGAAAATGTTTTTTTTATATTTATCAAATTAAAAAAAGAATGCAAAAGACAAAACACAATAAAGATGACTTTGATTTAAATTACCAATTAAGCAAGTGTACTCCCGAGATTATATTTTAAGATTATTTAAAAGGCACAAGCACATTCCATCTATTGTCATGCAAAACAAGAGTAAATAACATAACTCACGCCCTCCTATGTGGTAAGGGCAAGGAATGATTTAGGCATTTACCTACTTAGATATTAACTAATTCCTTAAACCTCCCTATGTGGCAAGAGGCAATGTTTACTTCCTTAATTAACCTGGAATCTAATGCAACTACCCACAACCAAACACTCAAATCCAACCACTCCTATGTGGTAAGAGGCAACGCCCGAACCAAGTCACTTTAATGCTAAACTAATCCTCCAAACTACTTCTATGTGGTAAGAGGTAAGAGTTAAGGTAAAATTAGCATAACAAATTCACAACCAACCCACAAAAGCTTCCAAACAACCCACTCTAATCCTCCTATGTGATAAGAGGCAAGATTAAAGAAAGTTATCTCTAAGAAATTCACTGCACTATAAGAGAATATTCATCATACATAATTTGGCGCCTAATCATGCATAATTATGAAGAACGCAACAAAACTCATTTAATCAAAACCATAAGATAGAATATAGCATATAAATTATGCAAAAAAACCCTTATTCATAATCCCGGGAGCACAATATATTTAGCCAAGCATGGCTAAATCGAACATCATAATATTAATAATTAAGCACGTAATTGAAAATATAACTTGGAAAAGAAAGACAACACTTTGTGCAATAACTAAAGAAGCAAAACCCTAGCTATTACAAAAAGAAAAATCCTTGCTTAACGCTCTCAAAATTGTCACTACCCTAAAGCTATATGAAACCCTAAGAAAGAAAAAAGAAATAAACCCTAATCTATTATAAACTATGAACTCCCTATTATCTCCTATGATCTCCCATTTGAAAATTACATGGCCTTATATAGGAAACAACTTAAAACCTTATGAAACATTGATAAGATGGCATGTTTTTGGGCCCTAACATGTAAGGAACAAGTTAGGAAACAACCCATAATAAAAAGACATCTTAAAAATGTCAAAAATTGAATTTTGGAAATTTTTCACGCTGTTCAATTTCCGCACATCACGACGTCGGGCTCTCTACGTTGACGTCCCACTTGTGGGCCATTTATCTATATGATCCAAGACGAATTAGGACAAATCCAAAACATGAAAGTTGTAGCTCTTTCTCTTAGATTTCCAATAGAACTTGAATCATCCCATTGGAACGTAAAGCTAGCGAGTTATGATTGAAATACTAAACCCTAGCAGATTTCTTCAGTATTTGTTCTTCATCACCTTTCCATGTGTTTCACGTTGTTAACCCTTCTTGGAGTCTCGAGCCTCCATGGGATCAACTTAGGACTTTTTTTCCACTCTATCCAAGGTCTCAAAGCATAGTATTGATCATCAACAATTGGAATTAGCACCTTGAACATCTTGTGAATCACGGAACCAGCTTCTTTGTGACGAAAGGCACCTTTTTGACCTAAATCGTATCTTTCTCGATATTTCTCAATCTTTTCCTCTCATTTTGGCCTCCATGATTAATATACTACAAAACACACTAAAAACACATTAAATAGCAACAAAAATGGTGCAAAGTATAAGTGAAATAGAACATAAAAAGTTAACATATTTCGCCTTATCAGGTGATTATGAGGAAAAATGGTGTTACATTAGTTACATGAGTTACATGGAATAATGTGAAATAATAGGGTAAAACACAGGCTTTATGGATGGACATTAACAATTATTCATAATAAGAGAGAGAAGATTAATTTATGATTATTGAAGAGTTTTAAAGATAAAGAATTAAGATTTTGATTGGGATAAAAGATTAAAAAAAATTAAGCGTAAGGTAGTGGAAAGGGTAATCATATGAAATAATAAAGCTATTTTGATGCCCTTAATAATAAATACATTAAAGTTGCACCCTATTTAATAATTATAATGTGAGATTCGCCCATAATACAAATTTTTCCTAAATTCAAAAATTTGAGACTTCATAAAATAATTGAGATAGTTGAAAAAGGATTTTGAAATAAAATTGAAAATTTTAACTCAACTATTTGTTTGGCTTCCATGTATAAGAAGAAAACTTGTTTTGGATAAATGATATAGAACAAAAAATAAATTCCTTATTTTGATTATAAGAAAAAGGGTGAAGAGTGCCATTATAATGCAGAAGAAAATATCATAGTAAAAGATATAATGGACAAAGATAGGCCAAAAGTTTATGAGTTAAGAATGTAAAGGATCGAAGAGTTATAAAGTAGATAAATAAGAATGATAGACATGTGGAACTCTATATTTCGCCACAGTAAAGGTAAATTATAAAAAACGCCCTTGTGGTTTTAAAAATTTTCAAGTTATCTTCTTATCGTTTAAAAGGATATATTTTACTATCTGGTAATTTGGTTTGTTTTGAAAAAATACACAAAAATATAGATTTAAAATATTTATTTTTGCAAAAACTCCTTTGTGATCGTTGTAGTCATGCGCGAATCTATTATATTTGATCCGCAAATATTTTTTTGATGTGTTAATGTTGGTATATTTGATATAATAATTTTTGATACGTTATACTCTAATTTTTTTATACGTTATACACTAAATTTTTATATTCTATATGCGAATTTTTTATACTTTATACGCTAATTTTTTTTATACATGATACGCTAATATTTGATACTTTATATACTAATATGCTAGTTTTTTTATACTTTATATGATAATATTTGATACTTTATATGCTAATACGCTTATTTTTTATACTTCATATGCTAATCTTTGATACTTTATAGGCTAATTTTTTATATTTTATACGCTAAAATGAAAATTAATACGCTAATTTGCTAATTTTTTATACTTTATTCACAATTTTGATAGTTTATATGTTAATTTTTTATACTTTATACATTAAAGTAAAAATTGATACCCTAATTTTGTTGATACTTTGATTTTTTGAATTTAATTTGCGAGTCGCATATATGTGATGGTCGTACAGGAGTACGCTTCATTTAATTTTGTAAATTTATTTTGTCCAAAATATAGGTATAACTTTCTACCATTGATTTGAAGTAAATTGCACTTTTAAAATTAAAATATTTTTTCAAAAAAACCAAATGATATGGATGTAATTTGTAGGTTTTTAAACTATAGAGAAGTAATTTAAAGATTGAGGAAATACAATCAAATCAAGGAAAGTAATGAAGGGATTAATGAAAATCAATCCGACAATCAAGGCAATCAAGAGATATCCAATCAATCAAAGACAATCAAGAGATATCAATCACTCAAGATAATCAATGGAGAGAATCAAGTAATTTATATTAATTGTAATTAATTATAATTATGTCAATACTTAATTTAGTCTGTAATTAGTTTAATCTTGTACTGTATACATATGTAATACTCACCAATGAGAAATAGAAGCCATTATTCTCCAAACTCTCTCTTTTTAAAATCCTTTATGGTATTATAGTCAAGGCTTGTCATATAATTTTTGTTTCTTCTCTTATAACCATTTTTTTTCTCTCAATCTTCTACAAGATTAATTTTCTCATACTTCCATGGCCAACAAAAATTCTCATATCGTTATTCCTAATGTTAATGAAACTACAAAACCACTCACTATGATTATTATCCATACCTCCATCAAACTCATTCCCACCAATTATCTTTCTTGGAAAACTCAAATGGAAGCCGTTATCATTGGTATGATCTACAAATATTCATTGATGGGTCTCGTCCTGCTTTTTCACCCACAGTCTGTAAACAATACCACATTGGATAATCCTGCATATCAAACATGGCTACATCAGGACAAACTATTATTTAGAGCACTTGTTGGTACTCTCTCACCTGTAGTTGTAACTATTGTCACTCAATCTAAATCTTCTTATGAAGTTTGGCAAATTCTCGCCAACACATATGCTTGACCATCTTGTGTCCATATCAAACAACTGAAAAACCACCTCAAAAACATCACATAAGGTACTCAAACCATTACGAACTACATACAAACAATTAAAACTCGAGCTGATGAACTTGCTACTCTTGGTAAACCCCTTGACCATAAAGATTTGATTGAAAAAGTTCTTGAAGGTCTTGATGACAATTATCAATCCATCACTGATTTTGTTAATGGTTATGATTCCATTATATCTTTTGACGAACTTCATGAAAAACTCATCAACAAAGAGTTGTCTCTCCGCACCAAATCCAATTTCACACTCCTACCAGAATTTGCTTATCCTACCAATATTCACTTCACTCCAAGGTCCGCTACCATTCCCCCTCCTAGATTTCTAGGATTCACATCTACACCTACACATGGCACCAAAAGTAGACCTCCTATTCATACTCAACAAAATTGCCCTCCTACTCATCAATTTCTTGGTCGCTATCAATGGTGTAATACTCAAGGTTATGTTGTCTCTCGGTGTCCTATTTTTAGACAACAATTCTCACATGTTTATCCATCTTCTCGTTTTACCAATATCTTATAACCTAGGCCAACGGCCCCAAGGCAAGTACAAGTAAATGTTACAACAACTCTTCATTCCAACACCCCATGGCTACTTACAGTGGTGCTTTCCATCATGTTACCGCTGATCTAAGCAATCTTGCCCTCTATAGCCCGTATAATGACACTGATGAAATTATGATTGGTGATAGATCTGAACTCTCTAAATCTCACACTGGTTCCATCTCTCTCTCTCTTCTCCATCTACCTCTTTTACTTTTTCTAATGTCTTATGTGTTCCCACCATGAAATGTAAACTTATTTCCATTTCTCAATTTTGAAAGTTCAACAATACATCCATTGAATTCTTTCCTAATTATTTTCTTGTGAAGGACCTTCGCACAACGGGAACCCTTTTGCAGGGTCGAACTAAGAATAGGGTATATGAATGGCCTCTTTTAATAAGTCAATCACTTTAATTATTTTTTCAGTGTGAAGACCACTGTGTCTGAGTGGCATCATAGGTTAGGATATCCTTCCTTGTCAATTTTCAAAATTATTTTGTCTTCATGCAATTTAGATGTCTCTTATCCTTGTAATTCCAGTTTTAATTGTAATTCATGTCAATCCAGTAAAAGTCACAATTTACCATTCTCTACTTCTACACTCTCTACATCCTCCCATCTTGAAGTTATTTTTACTGATATATGGACATCCCAATATACTATATTGATAACTTCAAATATTATGTTATCTTTATTGACTATTTTATAAAATATATTTGGTTTTACCCGCTCAAATGTAAATCTGACATACATATGTCTTTGTGTACTTTAAGGCTCTAGTTAAAAAATTCTGTGATAGTCAAATTAAAATTCTCTAACCTGACAATGGGGGGTAGGGGATATCAAGCTCTCTCTAAATTTTTAACACTCAATGGGATATCACATCTTACTTCCCCACCACACACTCCTCAACACAATGGGCATTCTGAATGTCGTCATCATCATATTATTGAAACAAGTCTTTCGCTCCTTACCCATGCATCAATGCCTCTCTCATATTGGTCTTTTGCTTTTTCCACTGCAATCTACCTCATCAAACACCTCCCCACACCAACCTTAATTCACATCTCTCCATATTTTAAACTCTTTGGTGCACTCTCTAACTAATCTAAACTTCGAAGTTTTGGATGTCTTTGGTATCCTTTTCTTCGCCTATATATATATATATATATCTCACAAACTCGAACCTCGCTCCTCTCCTTGCGTCTTTGTTGGCTATTCCTCCACTCAAAGTTTCTATCTATATCTTGACACATATACAACTCCTATATACACTTCTCATCATATTCTTCGTTGAGTTTATTTTTTCCTTTGCCACTTCTCATAATTCTCTTCCCCGCACCACTCCATCTGCCATTATTGGGTGGTGCTCTATGATGCTACCGGTTGAGGTCCCACCTCCCTCTAATACTAACTTTCCTTTCTCTTCTACTCAGCCCATTCCTATGGCCCCAAACCCTACTTTCCACTAGTGCCACTCCCATCACTCAACATAATATCTCTAACACATCGCTACTAGAATCGAACCATCCTAGTGACTCACTTCCCCTCTTTTCTCACAATGACCCGAATCCATTAGTTGTCCTCTCACCTGATACTCGTGTAATCGTTACCCATTCCAAATATAACATATACAAAACACTACAAAAGCTTAACCTCAATGCCCAACTTCAACCATCTAAACTTGAACCCTCCACTGTTACCCAAGCTCTCAAGGACCCCAAGTTGTAACAAGCCATGTATGATGAGTATGATGCTTTACTATGGTATGATAACTAGTACCATCCTATCCAACACAAAATTTGGTTGGTTGTAAGTAGATCTTTTGCACTAAATACTTACCTGATGGCTCTATTAATCAGTATAAAGCACGATTAGTGGCCAAAGACTTCTAACAATGCCCTGGGATTGACTATTTTGAAACTTTTAGTCTTGTTATCAAACCTACCACTGTTCGTCTTGTTTTAAATCTTATAGTTAGTAAGGGATGCTCACTTAGACAACTTGATGTCAGCAATGCCTTTCTTCCGGGAACTCTTACTGAAGATGTGTTTTTGTCTCAACCTCTCAGCTTTATTGATTGCGACCATCCTCATCACATTTGCAAATTACAAAAGGCTATTTATGGTTTTAAACAAGCTCCTTGCGAATGGTTTCATGAGTTGCGCCAATCTTTACCTTTTAGTTTATGTTGATGATATCATCAGCACTTGGAATAATATTAGAGCTGTGGAATCCTTCGTTCAACAACTTTCTCAACGATTTTCTCTCAAGGACCTTGGCCCCCTTTCTTACTTTCTTGGAGTGGAAGTTACTCCTCACAATATTGGTGTTTTCCTTAGTTAACGCAAGTATATAATCAATCTACGTACGGATTCAAATAACTGAAGCGAAGCCTACTTCCACACCACTAGCAATTATCTGATCTAACTGAGTATTGAACCGTTGTTGAAAGCCTTTAGTATCTCTCCTTCACTCGACCAGAGATTGCCTATATGGTGAACAAACTCTCACAATTTATGCATTGACCGATCTATGACCATTGGAATGTAGTTAAACTTATTCTGTGATATCTCTGTGGCACCTTAGATCATGTGATCACACTTTGTCAGACCGCTCCATTAGCACTGCATGCTTTTTCGGATGCTGACTGGGCATGTAATAAAGATGATTTTACCTTAACTAGTACATACATTGTTTATCTAGGTCACAATCCTATCTATTGGATCTCAAGGAAACAACGTATTATGGTTCGTTCTTCTACCGAGGCTGAATATCGCTCGATGATTTCCACTGCTACGAAATTTGTTGGATTTGCTCACTTCTCACAGAACTTGGAGTTACCCTTCCTCGACGATCGGTTATTTATTGTGATTATATTGTGTGTTGAAATCATGATTAATTAATGATCACATGAGACCAATACTTATTGAATGTGTGTGTTTGGATTGAGAGAAGAAAAAAATAAAGAGAAGGGAGAGAGCAGGATTATAACGGTGGAATATTTTTTTGGAGGGAGATCCAACGAAATAAAAAGAAATAATAATTTTTTTATTAATAATAATTAATTGTGTCAAAAGCATCGTCCTTATCACACTTAATCGCGTCAAAAGCATTTTTTATAACGTAAACTATTCAAAATTATAAAGTGAACTATGTTCAAAAGTAAGCTATAACATAAACATATACTGCTCTTATAAAGAGTTTAAGAATGTTCTTATTTTTTAATCATAACACGGTTTATATTACTATAATTTATTAATAAAATGTAGTTTAATCTCTTATAAGTCTATTTACTTCCAAAATGATAATAGAGTTTTAATTTTGTCAGAATTTTGATTTGATTTCTAAAAACTTTGATAACTCCTGATGCTATTTTTTTATTTTTTTAAGCTTTTGTCAATAAGTATTTGATTATGAGATTATTCAAATTATTATAATTTATTAATAAACGAGAGTTTTAATATGATACAATTCTACTTAGCTTTAATACTGGTTTGTTGTTTCTTCTCTTTTTCATTAATATAATGTTCCCTTTAATAATTTTAGTTTGTGTTTATTTATAGTTATGTTCTAAATTTCTAGGATTTAGGGTAAAGATGTAGTCGAACAATTTCTTATTTGATAGTTATATGGTTTAATTGTCTTATATTATTCCAATTTATGTAAAGTTAATTAATTTGGTCTTAGCGGCGCTTTGGCAGTGGGCAAGGGACAAGTAGCATAGTAGTAAGAAAGTATGGCCTCCACAGAATTGTCTAACTACTAAAACTTTCAAACTTAATAACATTTTTATGCAATTTCTTGCATCCTCCAGCACAGTAACTTCTCTAACTCAAGCCCTAGCATTATTCCCTAATGGCATGATTGAAGGGCAACCGCCCAACCCTAAATTTGCCAACTCCTTCGCCGAAACTGTTATTTATAGGCAATGCAACCTTCAAATAAAAGAACTGTCCTTATATCTAGAGGTGAGCCCACGGTCTTCTTCTCCGGGGAAGAAGAACAATCCCTTGTGATGCCATTGAGCTTCTCCGTTTTGGGTAAATTTTCGGGTACTAGACCATCTATGGAGGATATTAGTAAGGGAATCACAACGATAATTGGCGTTAAAGGAGCCTTCCTTATAATGTTTAGTGTGTGAAAATATGTGTGTAACATGTGAAAATATGTGCAATATGTATAGATATGTGTAATACATCTAAAATTTGTGTAATGAACATTTAATTTTAAGTGAAAAAAATTAAAAAAATAATTGACTTGAGACGTGGTTAACCAAGTCATGACCTAATCCATACATATATAACCCAATCCATGATGTTCATTTTTAAAAAATTATTTTGTAATAAAAAATTTAAAATCTATTACCAAAGACGCAAAAACTTATGTGCGACGATTGTATATATACAACGGGTTTAATAACGCGCGCAGTGTATTACAATTCACATATAACGTATCATATTTATGGTGTATTAAGTATCAATTATTTCAATTGGTATGAATATTAACTTATGAATATATAATGAAGCATGTTTATGATTCGTGTATAACTTAAGATTTATTCGCATATAACGTATATATGTTAACCAATATCTTCCTTATTCCTGTATTAACTTAGAATTTATTCGCGTATAACGTATATATGTTAATCCATATCTTTCTTATTTGCGTATAACTTAGGATTTATTCACTTATAACTTAGGATTCATTCGCGTATAACGTGTACATATGTCAACCAATATCTTGCTAATTATTCGCATATAACTTGAGATTTATTCGCGTATAACGTATTTATGTTAACCAATATATTCTTTATTCGCATATAACATATCATCTTGAAGCATATATTTTGGATGAGAAATGATAGGGGGAGTGAAATTCTGGAGTGACTGACGTGGCAGTGATAAAAAGACAAACTTATTCCTTACCCATTAGGGTTCACTCATCATTTGGTTAGGGTATTAGTTTGTCTTTTTATCACTGCCACGTCAGTCACTCTAGAATTTCACTCCAGAATTTCACTCCCCCTATCATTGCTCATTTTGAATATAGACTATCACATATTCGCATGATATGCCACATATATGCGGCCGTTTTACAGGAGACTTTCTCTACCAAAGATAAACAATCCAAATAACTATGATGCAAATGAAAAACTCATTTAAATCCTCAACCAAATATGATAGAATTAATTATATAAACTCATAATAATACCAAAGTTTATTATTTTTATTTTTATTCTGATTCCGGAATGTGAACCAAACGACTAATTAATGGTTTGTCATGTTTGGTCCTTGACCAAAACAAGGGATAGTTAAAACTAAGAATAATGAACAAAGTCATCATGATCAAGTTTCTCTCACTTTATAGCTTACCAGAAACGTACATTACAGTCAAACTTGGGTATAATTTCAAAGTATTCTTATATTGCAGAAAACTCAATATGCATGTCAAACAAAAACCTTGCAATTTTAATGAGCTCAAACAAAAAACGAAAAAGAGTTTCTGAAGTTCAATTTATTCCCCTTCTTTTGTCAATAATCTTCTCTCATTTTGGTCATATTTATTTAATCGCTAGAAAATTCACCTAATATTCCTGTCAATTCAACTATAACATCATGAAAGTTTGAAAATTTTTGCCAATAATGCTTTCAAGAACATACTAAAATCCCTGCTACTCTTTTTTTTTTTTTAATGTTTCTTTATTTATAATCACATCAATTAAAAGATCACAAAAACTTCTGCGAAATCGGTTCATATACAAGACATAGTTCATATATGAAATGTATAATTAATCGTAATTAAAATTGTGATTCTAATTTTCTGTTGCATTTATTGTACGTTGAAATTCCGATTAACTCGTCATGCTTTTAGGAAACCAATTCTTAAAAGATATAGATAACATTGAAATGATATCCAAAAGCATATTTGTTTTGGCATCTTCTGAATATGTAGAAGAATGAAAGAAAATGAAATCAATTCCCAACTTTTCAGCCAAACTAAAGCATCTTTCATTGATTCAAAGAAGTGTCATTATGTGCATTATAGGTTCTACTAATACGTCAATATAAGTTCAGTTAGACATAATTTCACACAAAAATAAAAGAAGCATGGATTTCCTTCTCTTGTCTTTGTTATCCATTTTAATCCTCTATGTTTCTCTTACTGTTCTCTTCTTCTTTAAGAAGCGAAATTCCAGCCCATCAAAACTACCGCCGGGTACAACAGGATGGCCGATCCTGGGGGAAAATATGGAGATGGGCTCATCAGGACCAGAAACTTTCATTCAGAAGAGAATGAAAAAATACTCTGAAGAAGTATTCAAAACATCCTTACTTGGAGAAAAAATGGCAGTGTTTTGTGGAGCAGCTGGGAACAAATTCTTGTTTTCCAATGAGAACAATCTCCTCACAACATGGTGGCCGGCCTCATTGATAAAGCCTTTGATGTTTCAATCTTCTAGTGGTAATTCATTGAAGGAAACAACAGCAAAGAGCCGTAATGTTATCGAAGAAATTCTAAAGCCTGAATCCCTGAAACAATTCATTCCAATCATGCATAATATGGCACATCAACAGCTGGAAACTGATTGGGAGCCTTTTTATGAAGTAAAGGTTTATCCTTTGTCAAAGAAGTACACTTTCACATTAGCATGTAGATTGTTTTTGGGCGTAGAAGATCCTGGGCTTGTTAAAACATTGTCTGATTCCTTCAATGTTGCTGCATCTGGGATGTTATCAGTGCCCATTGATTTGCCAGGGACAGCTTATAATCAAGCTCTGAAAGGAGGCAAAATGGTAAAGGATGAGTTTTTGAAGATTATTCAAGAGAGGAAAAAGGAACTTTTACAGAACAGGGATGAAGCAAGAGTGGATTTCTTATCTCGCATGTTGCTTCAAAATGATGAAATTGCTTGTTCCTTAAGTGAAATGGAGATTGCTAATAATATCATGAGTCTACTGGTTGCCAGTTATGATACCACAAGTGCTGCAGTGACATTTGTGTTGAATTATCTGGCAGAACTTCCCCATATCTACAATGAAGTTTACAAAGGTAAAATTCCCTGGCTCAACTGTCAAACCCCACACAACCTATATCATGAACTCTGATTGTCATATCATTGCCATGAATCTCAGGTCTTTACTTGGAAAAAGTGCTGATTTTTTTTGTTGGTTTTAAGTTTGTTAGATACTATTCTCCTATATAAAATCATCATTTTCCATTACTATCAAAATAGTCACTCATATTAATTACAAAAAACAAAAATTATTTTGTTATCCACATTAAAAATTATGAATTTTAGTCAATGACATTTAAAAAATACACCAAATTAGTCATTTAACCAAACTAGCCATTAACGCTAGCCCAGTGTTTTTAATAGAGAAACACACATTCACATTACCAACTACTTAATGAAAGAGTAAAAGTAGAAAATCGATTTATTCTTCAAACCCATTAATACAAAGATTTATTCATCATTTGTTACCTTTTATTGGTGGATTGTTTCTCCATTAGTTATAAAGTATGAATAAATCATGAAAAGTTTTGTTTGAAAAATAAATCGATTAAGTAATACATGATGTTAACATGCATATTCTTTGTTAATTAAAAAGGTTAATAGTTTCGTTGGTGAATAATTTGGTGCATTTTTTAAATGTTAGTGACTAAAATACATCATTTTTAATGTAGATGACAAAATAATTTTTTTTTTGAAAATATCAGTGACTATTTTAGTATTTTTCTTAAACCTATCAATCTAAAAGTTATCAATTTGTTTTTCAATGAAAACAAAATTTTGACCATCATAATTTACTTGTCTCTTAAAAGAGATGATGGAGATTGCGCAGTCTAAAAGTCCCAAAGAGGAACTGAATTGGAACGATATTCGAAAAATGAAGTTCTCATGGGATGTAGCATGCGAAGCATTAAGGTTAACGCCACCAGCCCAAGGAGCCTTTAGAGAGGCTATCACCGAATTCACATATGCAGGTTTCACAATTCCAAAAGGATGGAAGGTATGTTAACAATCAGCGTTGTCGAATATTACAACGTTACCAGAACTACAATTGCAAATAATACTTAGACTACGATTATTGACAAATGTCGTTGTGCATCAGACATATTGGAGCGTATATTCAACCCACAAAAACCCCAGATACTTTCCAGATCCTGAGAAGTTTGATCCTTCAAGATTTGAAGGAAGTGGACCTAAACCATACACTTTTGTTCCTTTTGGTGGGGGATCTCGAATGTGCCCTGGCAGAGAGTATGCACGGCTTGAGATACTAGTCTTTATGTATAATGTTGTAACAAGATTCAAATTGGAGAAGCTCAATCCCAATGAGAAGATTATATACCATGCTTCTCCAGTTCCACAAGATGGCCTTCGAGTTCGGCTCATACCATTGTGATAATACATCAGTACAATTCTATTCAACATTGTCTTGATTCTTTATCTATGTCATTTGTTTGTAGTATGCAAAAATGATGTCTACTCATTGTACAATTATATGTTTTTAGATTAAATTTGATTTAGATAATTTTGCACTTAAAATTCGATGCAAGCCTAAGGATACTGTAATACTACGTCAAACTCTTGTGGTTGTTTACAGACAATCAAATAATTGATGCCTAACACACACTACTATAAAATAGCCTTGTTAAACCGCCCTTTTTAAAGCGGTTAAACAGAAACCGCTGTAATTTATAAAAGCGCGGTGGCATTATCGTAATATTAAACAAGAATTTAGACTATTTACAAGAATAACCGGTGTAGAAAGTTATTGAAAGTTTTTTTTTAAACACCAGTTATAAGAATAACCAGTGTAGAAGTTTTTGAAATTTTTTTTTAACACCGGTTATACGAATAGCCGGTGTATAATTTTTTTGAAAGTTTTTTGTTGCACCGGTTTTAATAATAACCGATGTAGAAAGCTTTTAAAAGTTTTTTTTTACACCGGTTATAAGCATAACCGGTGTAAGAAGTTTGATTTTTAACTATGATTTCTTAAGTTCTTCTTCTTTATCTTTATATCGATCAAGAAAATTTCTTTGTTTCTTTGATTTGAACTCCGAGACTATAGACCTTGAGTAAATACGAATATTTCAAATGTAATGTACATTAAAAGTTTAACTTATATAAAACTGAAGGGTTTTGCTCAGGTGGTAGCGGATACGTCGGCAGAAGAAAACTGAAGGGGCTGAAGAAAACTGAAGGGTCTGAAGAAAACTGAAGGGTTTCACAGTATCCTAGTTGACAAATTCAATGAAGATAAGTCACGATCCTTGATTCCCATAAGTCATGATCCTTCATTCCCATAAATAGTCATGATACTTCTGTGGGTTTTGCTAATTTACGTGTTAAATAAATCTCAAATTTAGGGGTTTTTTTTAATTGTATAGATCAGAATCTTTTACGGCACTGATATGGGATTTTTTTCTTTTTCCATATTGTTGAGTTTATGATATGTGTTATGAATTTTATTGCTTCGGATAGAAAATAGCTGACAATTTCATATTTTCTGTGATTTTTTTTTCCTTTTGTTGTCCAATTAAAGTTGATTAAATACACTGGATATTTGTTGAATTCAATCAAAATTGTTTTTTTTGAACTATTGGTCTGTGGGTTTGCTTATTGCAGAGAAGAGACACAACCCCATTGCTTACTTTTTCTGACTTTTTGCATGTGTTTATCAGAGTTACTGAAGATGGAGGGACTCGCAAACATGCTACAAGAACAGCAAAACGAGCTTATAGATCGTGAGGCTGAGTTGGAGAAACAACAGCCTCTCAATGAAAAGGCGATGCAATTGCTTGAACTTGAGAAGCAAAAGGTACCAAATTGAGGTTGCTATGTCAATCTTGTGTCAAAATGGAATATTTTAGTTGTCAACTTTTGTGAATGCTGTTTATTTGGCATAGTGAGCAATTTTTTGTTATTTCAGAATGCAAGAGCAACATCGGAACTGAAGAAGGCAGTTGAAAGGGTTATGCAGTTGGAAGAAAGGCATAAGGTACTGTTTCTATATGCTTTTAAAGTAAGCAAACTATGACAGTTTTACTTCAATAAAATCAACTGGGAGTTATAACTTTGCAGATCGAAAAAGAGGAATTTCGCAAGCAATCTATTGAACTGGAACATTATATTGAAGCAAAGCATGCATTAGAATGGGAGATACAGCGTCTAGGAGGTCAGATGCAAGTCATGAAGCGCACGAGAGTTGACATAAATGAGGAAGAAGAGAAGCTGGAAGAGAGTCATCCAATGAAAAAAACCCAAAAAAGAGTTAATTAATTTATATGATGTAATATTATGAACGCATCAATTAATGCAATTATTTTTTGGTTAACATATTATAATTATTTTTAACCATAATTTAAAGGGATCGTAATTAATTAGGTTTTTTAGAATTTAAGTTAACTACCATCTGTGTGGTAATTATTTAGTTTTTCTTCTTTTTATATTCTACTCCACCATGAAAACAACTTTAACAGCAATTGCCAATGGACGACACTCAAACTTCGAAGGAACTTGATTCGTTTGTTTCTGAATCAATAGAAGCAAACGACCAACCAGAAAATATCAATCTCCATATTGATGATGGACTTGATTCGTTTGTTTCAGAATCAATAGAAGCAAATGACCAACCGGAAAACATCAATCTCCATATTCATGATGGACTTGTTTCGTTTGTTTCAGAATCAATAGAAGTGAATGACCAACCGAAAAACATCAATCTCCATATTGATGATGAACTTGATTCGAATAAAATACACTTTGATGCAGGAGAGCTACATGCCGACCCAGAGATGCAAAAAGAAATTATAATTATGCTGAAGATTATGTTTCCAAAATTTTTCTAATCAGAAATTGGTGTAATCATGTATTGCTGGCTTTTGATGGGCAGATGAAAGTATGTTCTATTTGCCTTTAAAATAATTTAGACTATGTGATCTTCTCATCTTTTATCGCAATGTCTATTTTAATTAAGATTAGAAACTAATGTTGTTTATTAATTTATATGTTGTAATATTATGAACGCATCAATGCATTTATTCTGTTGGTTAAGTTATTATAATGCTTTGTTGTATAAATTAAAGGGTGCGACAGTCATGGAAAAAAATATAAAAAGGGAATTTAAACCTCCCTTTTTAAAGCGGTTACACATAATCTGGTGTAATAGAAAAACGCGGTGGCATTATTGTAATATTAAACAAGATTTTATACTTATTACACCGGTTGTATGAAAAACGGTGTAAAATAGTTAACTATTTACACCGGTTTTTCTAGAACCAATTTAAATATATTAACTATTTACACCGGTATTTCTATAACCAGTGTAAATAGTTGTCTATTTACACTGGTTTTGTTAAAACCGGTGTAAAAAGTTAACAATTTACACCAATTTTCTTACGACCGGTGTAAATAACAAATATAAATTCACTTTAGTGAGTCAGCATTATCTCCATCGTAAGAACTACGAATTTTTCCAACTACTTAAGTCAGCATTATCTCCATCATAAGAACTACGAATTTTTTCCAACAGCTGCGCACGAAAACCGGTAAAAGAACAGATCAAAAGCTACAATATCACTTTTCTTCTTTCAACGCAACCATATGAGGTTAGGTAGTTACATATAAACCGATAACTTTTATATAATTTTAATTCTCATTCGTTGGATCTTTGACATATATTTCTAGCTCTGCAATTCATTTTTAAAAAGCCTTTCTACAATTGTAGATTTCAATATATATTTGCTTCATATTGGTAATAAATGTAGTTAAATATTTGTTTTATTTTTTTATTTAGGCGTTCATGTGTATACTTTTCAGCTTTATTGATACAGTTGCATAATAAATATTTATTAGTTTTTCTTCTTATTTTGTTGCTTCATTCATATGATGTAATATTACGAAAGCATCAATTAATGCACTTATTTTGTTGGTTAACTTATTATAATTATCTTTGGAATAATTCAAAGGGTGCGATATTCATGGATCGTAATGATATTATATTTGGTGATCGGACAACATCTGCGTATGAAGAAGAGGTTGGATACTTGCATGATACCAATGCTATTGGACTACCAAAGCCTGGCCATGATGAACGGATCATAGGAAAAGGGACATCGGCAGATAAATTGTTTACCCCTTCTAATGATGAGTTGAACAATGCGCATCTATATGTACTGCGAAATTCTGAAGCGGTACAGCCTTATGTGAATGCTCATATTTGTGAAATAAAGGAAAGTCATCATAGCTGGACTGACAGGTATGTACTCAATGAACACAATCGAACATTTGTGAATTGGTTCAGTGCTGCTGTTCGTGACCAAACTGTTCATGAGACATTAAGTTGGTTAGCGTATAAGCCCAGTCACGTTGTGCTATCGTATTCGGGCTATGACATTAATGGATTTTCATTTGCTACGAAGACTGCAGATGACAGTAGCACAACGCAAAATAGTGGGGCTACATTAGTGTCTGAGGCTTTACACGAGTCTAGTTCGAGAGATAGAAATCCAGTGTACGCCAATATGTCTTATTATGGGACGATTCAGGAGATATGGGAGCTTGACTATGTGAAATTTAAAGTCCCAATTTTCAAATGCAAATGGGTGGACAACAAGAATGGTTTCGAATTGATGAATTGGGATTTACACTTGTGGATTTCAAAAGGGAAGGTTTCAAAGGGGAACCTTTTGTACTTGCTTCCCAGGCAAAACAAGTATTTTACGTCTCAGATCCTATTGACAAAAAATGGTCCATTGTCCTACACGGGAAGAAAAATCAGGTCGGTGATGAAATTGATAATGATAATAATCACGATGTCCCCCCATTCTCATCAGGTTTCCCCGCACTGAGCACAATTGAAGAGGACCGGAATATGGATGCATTCATTCTCCGAACTGATCACGTGGAAGGCATATGGGTTGATGATCCTCTGTCAAATAAAAGAAAGACCTTGGCGTGAGATGTAGTGTGTAAGTTATTATTTACGTATTTTGTAAATAGATTTGAATTGTACTTAGTATTTTGTTTATTACTTGACTTGAATAGTTGTATGCTGCACCAACAGTTGAATACAATTAAATTTTTTTTTACAGGGGGTTATGCACGAGTTACAGGGGAGACCATACAGATTTTTTATCTTCGTATGGTGTAATATTAAGGGAAATTTTGTACTAAGGCCGCACTTAATTAGAAGCAATGATTATTAAACATGGCAAAACTTTGAGCTAATTATTGTGTAGGGTGTAACTTTGATTTTATTAGTGTTTAACTATGATTTTATTAGTGTTGTTATGCATTACAGTTCACACTTTAGCATATTGGTAATTTTATTAGTGTTGTTATGCATTCGTTATACACCGGTTCTGTAGTAACCGGTTTAATAAATTTTTGGTAATTTAAAATTTGTTTTGGTAAATTAGAATTATTTTTTTATGATTAACTTATTTACATTAATATTATGTAAATATGCTTTTATCTTATTACTACGATTTTAGTAGTGTGTAACTATGAATATAGCATACATAGGGCACACATAGTTGAAATTACAAGTTTACAAGTTGAAATTACATATATTTAATTATGCGTTTAACTTCTATATAGATAACAAGTTGCATTATATGTAGTCATTGTACAAGGTTAACGTAAAGAATATATCAATATCTAAAAATGTACAACATCATATTTAATTAACCCATAAGTTAACAAGTTTAATTTATGTTCTTATGCATTACCGTTCACGCTTTAGCAAATTGGTACGAATATAGTACATTAAAATAGTGGAAATCCTTATGATTATGTATTTCAAGTCGAATTGAAACTACAATTATATGCATTTTGCAATAGTACATTAAAATAGTTGAAATCAATTTCAAAACGTACACCGGTTATGTAGTAACCGGTGTAGGAAGAGGTTGTTTACACCGGTTACTAAATAACCGGTGTAAAAACTCACTTATTACACCGGTTATTTAGTAACCGGTGTAAACAATGTTAGTAATACACCGGTTATGTAGTAACCGGTTTAACAAAAAAGTTTCACTTACAGATTTTTTGGTAATTAAAAATTTGTTTTGGTAAATTACAATTATTTTTGGATGATTAACTTATTTACATTCATATTGTGTAACTATGCTTTTATCTTATAACTACGATTATAGTAGTGTTTAATTATGATTTTTTATACATAGGGCACAGATATTTTAAATTACAAGTTTACAAGTTTCATTAAATATAGTTCATTATAACTTTAACTTATATATAGTTTACAAGTTGCATTATATATGCATTTTACAAGTTTAAAGAAAATATCAATTTATGTCTAAAACATCACAGTTACCACATAAATTAACAAGTTTAAATTTTTTATCTTATTCGTTATGGTTTACACGTAAGCATATTGGTACGAATTTATAAATGGAAAGAAATACAATAAAACCTGTTATGTTATTTATTTATTGTGGATTTAAAACAACAATTGTCTGCTTTTTACAATTGTACCGTAATACAGTATATAGCAATTTGAAAAATTAAATCACAAGTTTTAAAAATCATTTGTTACACCGGTTATGTAAGAACCGGTGTAAAAAAAACCGTTTACACCGGTTATTTACCGTAACCGGTGAATAAAACAGACTTTCTACATCGGTTTTTAGTTTAACCGGTGTAGTAAGTATTTTTTTAATCAGCCCTGGCGCCTTCTCCAAAGTCTGTCCATATTCAGTCACCGCGCCCTCGTGTTTTTAGGCTCCAAATCCACCGCCATTTTCACCTCCAATTTCACCTCCATCCTTTTGAAAACAAATCGTATACACCTCCATCGGCGATATCTCTTGAATAACAATCCCCAACGTCGACGTCTCCGTCACCTCCGTCGACACCGCCTCCGACTGCAGTTCAATTTTTATTAATCTCCATTTCCGATTATTTCACGCTCTTCCAGGTATTGTGCATTCATCATGTAGCAGAATGAAATGGTCATAATGTATGCTGCTTTTCAATTGTTTTTCCTTCATGACAGTTTGGAAAGGGAGTATGTTGATATTGATTGGGGGAGTTGATGTAATATTAGCATGCCGAACGAAATAATTGCAAATTTAATTGTAAAAAAACTTTTCGGTTCATCTTGCTGTGTTAATGTTGGTGGGTTCTTTGAAAAATTGGATATAGTAATAGTGTAGTATACGGCTTGCATGCAAACGGGTTTTCCAATTTCGATTGTTAATACATATCTGGAATTTGGATGATAATAGTGAAGTATACTGCAATATACGTTGTTTTGAGAATCCTAGTTACCCCTCGTTATGCACAAGGAATGTTATATTGATTTTGGAATCTGGATATTACAATTTATGCTTTCATTAACAATAATTTTGCTGTAGTGCTTCAATTAGTATGTCTAGTAATGAATATTTCACACATATGATCAAAATCATGCAAATCACTGCAAGGAATTTCATTACTGTTTCTGGTGTTCTTTTTACTTCTTAAATATCCTTTCCTGACATTAAATTTTGTATACTACAAAAGCTTTCTCATGGATAATAACCCACGATCAAACACCGGGGATGGGGCTGATGAAACACTTGCACAATATGGAAGAAAATGAACCAAATGTCGCGATCTATTGGAAAGGAGGGTACGAGGAGAAAAGAAGGCTATTTCTTTCGATGATGACGGTGAGCCTACGACTGACAAATCACATAATGAATGGGTTAATTTTATTGCGTTGATGACGCGCAGTAGAGTTAATGTTGTGCAATTTAAGTCGTGGCGTGAGGTCGATGCCAACATCAAGGAAATGATTTGGGCTGAAGTAATGGTATGTGCAACATATTACTTGTCCTTTTAATGTGTTTTCACATATTTTCTTTCTATATATATTAAATTTCCATTCAGTAACGTTATTTTGTGTTTTCTTTAGAGTACCTTTGACTTTGAGTCCACACCCAAGCTCAAGAAGAAGTGGTTAGTCCAGGCTGGGGAACGTTGGCGGGGGTGGAAGACAAGCTTGAACAGGTTTATATTTGGAAGCCTAACGCATGTCGACCCATGTGCTAAATATCCTTATCTTACTAGGGATACATGGGATATGTTCCGAAAATTTCGATTAAGCGAAGAGTGGCAGGTAATATTTTATTTTATCCAATGATTATTCATTTAATGTGACGTTAGAATTTGAATGATATGTGTTTCCTTGTGTTCGGAGAAATAGCCAAAGCGGCTTGCAAGCCAAGAGAGTTCGAACAAAAACAAACTCCACCATATAATGTCTCGTGGTGGATATAAGAAGTTGAAAAAGAATCTGATGCGTGAAAAACTTGAAGCAAAAATACAAACTCAGATTCACTCCGGTAAGAAGGAAGAGGAGGCCCGTGCAACAACCTCTCCGCCGTCACCGATTCCCCGTCATATTCTCTTCAAGGAAGGGCACAAGAACAAGAACGGTGAATTTTCTAGCGAAGCGGCCAGAGACGTTAGTGCCAGAATTGTAAGTATAATTTATTGAATTAAATAAAGTGTATAATAATATTAATTTGTAATGTGAATTATACTCAGATAAGTACATTAAAATATTTATCAGGATGATTTGACAAATCGCTCAAGTCAAGGAAAGACCCTTGGCGAGGGAAGCACAGACATTCTTGTGATGGCTAAGGGAAAGAAAGATCACCCTGGTCGCTTACGGGGTGTTGGTGGTCGGATGAGGAAGTCTGAAGTATTTGGGGCCTCATCTTCCAGTGGAACTAGTAATGTAGACACTCATGCTCAATGCAGAGCGGCGATGATGTTCTGGTCTGAGCAAACGCAGAAACTGTTCAGCGATTTGGGCAGACCAGTTCCTGTTTTTCCTACACCAGATGTCTTAAAATTTCCTAGCACGAAAGTACCAATGAAACAACAAGAGAATATAAGCATTGAGGTCGGGACAAAGCACAAACCGGTATGCTCCGGTAATGGACCCCCAGATTCATTGGGAGAGTTCGAGGTACCAAATATGAATTATTTCCTTTTCAAATTATTTCAATTTACTCATTTATAAATATATACTATAATTGTTTATTATTCACAGGACGGATCACAATGTCGCCTTTTTGTGATTGATCACACTAAAGGGAGGCGGCTTGTGGCTAAAGGGACGCTGTATAAATTATCCATGCATCACGGGAAAGAGGTAATGCAGGACAGAGTGAAGGTAAATATCACTACCTCTTTCGAAGATGATGCGCCGTTGCCGTTTCCGGACGAGGAGGCCACGACAGTTAGGGAAGGATCTGGATTGTTTTTAGAGTGGCCGAGAGAATTGGTTGCAATTTGCACCGATGCGGATTTGGAGGTGTAATTATATATTATTCAATGAGTTTCTTTGTATATATTTATTAATGAACATCTCTAATTACTTATTTAATGTTGTGAAGGTACCGGGCCTGAAAGGTTCGAAAGAGGTAACGAACTCTCCCCAACATAAGAAAACAAAAGTGGTGCCCCAACCGCGAGAAACGGATGATCCATTATTATCACAACTCGAGGGATCACTACGGGTATTGTGCAAGCTGGTGAGCAAACATTCGAGTGACGCTCTGTACACAATCAATATGCCGAAAGGAATAGTGGGCTCTGAGTTTCCAATATTGCTTACTAATGAGAGCCTCAGTGACTTCTTTTTGTGTGAACAGGTGATGGGTGATTGCATGCACGTGTTCATAAAGTAAGTTCGTATATGTTATTAAAGTTTCAACTTTATTTTTTTATTGGTTCTTGTGGACAATATAGTTTAACTAATCACGCGTGTCCTTATATTTGGCAATTTTATGTTGTAGAACAATGTATGAATTATGTATAGAACGGAATCAAAGTGGGATAGGGTTCCTATCACCACATCATATACAACCGTACGGGAATATCATGTCAGATAGAGTCTAGTACATTGTGTCTACCCTGAAGAATGGATACAATAGCATATACCTAGCGCCGTATTTTCTAAAGTAATTAAATTTCAATAGCTTTGCTTTTTTAACCACATTTTCAATAGGTTTATTCATTGATATGTTGGAATTTTTTATGTTATTATAATTTTTCAGTGCACACTGGATGCTAATGGCGATAAGACCACAGGACATGACTGTGTACTGGTTTGATCCAGTGCATTCAGGCCCACGAGATGATGCTACGAATTTGATGAACACGTATTTATATTTATTCATACTTTTTCGAATATCCTAGTTTGATATTAACACATGTTTATTAGGTAATTCTTATTTATAAGCTTTTACATGTTGTCTTGTACACTGTATCGACGGTGTATCAGAAAGAAATTAAAGGGTATCATGTGTCGACGCATAAACCAATAAAATGGATAGAGATAAAGGTAAGCTTGTTCAATTGTTGGACTTAAGGTTCTAATAAATGTACAGGATGTTATTTTTATATGACATTATTATTTAATTGTAGCACAAGAAGCAAGGCTCAAATTGGGAATGTGGTTATTATGTAATGTGGTACATGCGAGAGATCATACTCCGAGGAGCCATAGAGCATAAGGATATCAAGAAGGTTATTGGGCTTTGTTTTGTAATTTCATTTTCATAATATTTTGATACTCAATTCCGGTTTTTGTTTTGCATATCAGTTATTAATCAACGTAATGACTTTTTTTTGAATGTCTCAGTTCTTAAAAAAAGATGAGAAGGCATTAACAAAATTAGATTTGGAAGGTGTTCGACAAGCATGGGCCAAGTATGTAATGAATAATGAGATCGAAGCGTTGACGGGTAATAACTGACATATACAGTTGATTCATTATTTTCTTGGGACATTATATAGATATGTAGATGTAAATATATGTATAGGCAATACTTATGAAATGTAGACATAAATATTTGGAAATATAAGTACAAAATTCTTGTTACTTGTAATGGCAATTTTGTATTGCATTGTGAATGTAATGTAATTTTGGATTGGTATGTTTGTAAACTCTATGTATGTTGGGCTGTTTTTTATTTGTTTTTTGAATGCATAATTTAAATTAATTCGTAGGAAAAAAACATAATACAATGGGTATGAAAAAATCGATGCAAATGTAAATACATATTACACCGGGTACAATCAAAACCGATGTAACTATAAAACAATCAATATCAATTTAAAAAATTAAATCCTTTTTTTTAACACCGGTTACTAAAATAACTGGTGTAATATACAAAACAATGTTTACACTGGTTGACAAATAACCGGTGTAAAAAAGATGTCCATACATATTACACCGGTTAATAAAACCGGTGTAAAATATCTTTTTACACCGGTTGACAAATAACCGGTGTAAGAAAAAATTTCAATATATATTACACCGGTTAATAAAACCGGTGTAAAATATCTAATGATTTGTTTTTACACCGGTTAATAAAACCGGTGTAAAATATCTTTTTACACCGGTTGACAAATAACCGGTGTAAGAAAAAATTCCTACCTGTAACAAATCAATACATATAACACCGGTTAATAAAACCGGTGTAAAATTAAAAAATTTACACCGGTTGATAAATAACCGGTTTAAAAAGAGATTTTTTAAACCGGTCTGATTAACCGGTGTAAAAATAATGCACGTTTTACCGCGCCTGTATATACACCAGTACAATTTTCAAATAACAGGTGTAAATTAGCCTTTTTTAACCGGTGTAACAGGCTATTTTTGTAGTAGTGACAGGACCCATAGTGGAAGATAATCGATCTTCACAAGATACAAATTTTGAGGAATTTGAAAGACTTTACTAAATGATAATATTAATTCCGTATGATGGAAAATAAAACCCTTAAATCGTTTAAGCAAATTCGAAACTAAATAAGCAAAGAAGTTGAAATTGATGAAGATTCCGAAAAAGGTCTGATAGTGGCAAAGAAATTTTGGAGTTACGATCCCATTTCCAAAATTTTTATTGTTTTAGAATAAAACTATGAAGTAGGGTTTACTTATCTTTTCGTTAAGGTCTAATAATTATAAAATAATTTTAGTGATATATATGCTTCTAATCTATAGTTTTAGTAAAATTGCATTGTTTTGAACAATAGACACAATAAGACAAGATTATATTGTACAAAATATCTGATCTTGAAATTTTGGCAAAAAATAGCTTCAATCATGGATATAGCCCCATGAACCTTGTAAATCTCGCATAAACCCTTGGTTACAATAACATTTTTAACTCATGGTAGAAAGTCATCTCTGCTTAAAGTTACTAACGCAATTTCATATTTTTCTCCTTATTAGACTGATCATGGAGAGCCCAATACTCATTTGCATGCCTAAGCCCTTAATTAACTAAGTTAGTTTGTCCAAATTGGTCATCAGGGTGATAAATTTTCAGTGTTGGTTGTAAGTTTGTGGATCAAATTTTGGAATTTATCATCAGTAAAAGAAATGTTAACTAAAAACTAAATAAATAAAGAAGTCCAAATTTATTTGGGCTCAAAAGAGAGTGCCAAGTGGTCAAAACCAAGAATTTTAGTAAAAAAATGGCTTTGGTCACGAGGCTGTGCCCCATATATCTTGTACATCCTGTCGTTGCTTTTGATACCCCCAATTACAATGATGATTCTACCTCATAGCAAAAAATTATGTCGGTTTTAAGTTAATAACGAGATTTCATATTTTTTTCCCTCTTTTTGAATGTTCTATACAACCCAATACCTATCTATTTCATGCTTGTTCCACACCAGACCCTTAATTAATTAAGTTGCCTTGTCCAAATTAGCCATCAAGAGATAAATTTTGAGTGTTGGTTGTAAGTTCGTGGATTAAATTTTGGAATGGTTCAAAGAAATCCCAAAAAAAAAATTAATAATATGTAAAGAAGTCAAAATTTATTAGGACTCATAAAAGAACCTCACAATAGTCAAAACAAAGAAATATTTTAGGCAAAAAAATGGCTTTGGTATGAGGTTGTGACAGATAAATCTTGAGACCAGATACCCTATCCAATATTTATTCTGTTTAACGTTCAAAATTACGTAATTTCATTAAAAATATGGACTAAATAAATAAATAGTATTAGACTCTAACCAAGAGATTAGTGAACCCTATAACGTAGTTTTAATTAAGACAGAATAAGACAGATAAAATTTTGGACAGAAGATCTCGTGTACATCCTTGACACCTGGTGTGTCGTTTTTGCACCAAAATTAATACTTACTCTCTACAGATAAAATAATCTAATGGGAGTAAGGTCGATCCCACGAGAAACAACAATTCTTCTTAAATAATCAATTTGCAATTGTCACCATAATTAAAATTAACTAGAAATTAATATATAGGAAGATAGACAAATTCACAAATTAATAACTAGAAATTAATATCACAAAAATACTGAATTAAATTACATAAGATAAAATTCTGGCAAATAAGCAATCCACACTAATTTAAATCAGTTGTTCATTGACGCAAAAGTAATAATTTCCATTCTCAATCAGTCAGTTATAAGATACCGAGAATCAGCTCTGATGTGTCCAAATCCTTCCTTACTTATTCGACAGTGGACAAGTAAAAAAAAGTTAAAAAAATTATTTATTAACTGCTTATAAAATAAAAAAAATAAATAACTAGAAAACAGAAATTAATGTAAATAATAATTAAAAATTGGGTTGCCTCCCAAAAGCGTCATTGTTTAATGTCTTAGACTAGACAATGTCTGACGATTCAAGATCTGGGTTGAAAAAGGTGCAATTCTTCCACCTCTTCTGCTGGAACATTCTCATAAAAGATTTTAAGTCTCTAACCATTGACCTTAAAAACCTTTCCAGTTGCAAGTCCCTTTATTTCCACAGTACCGTTTGGGCATACGGCTACTACCTTAAATGGACCAATTCATTTCGACTTCAGTTTTTCACCCTCAGTCAAAGCTTAGATGAAACAGAAGAACTTTGTGGCCTACTTGAAATTCTTTCTTCCTCAATAATCGATCATGGAGAAGCTTAGTACGATCTTGTACCACATTGCATTGTCATAAGCTTCCAATCTAATTTCTTCTAACTCTTATAGCCGAAACTTCCTCTCTTCCCCACACTTAGTGTCATCTATATTAAACTGCTTTATGGCCCAATACGCCTTATGTTCTACTTGAACTGGAAGACGACATAACTTCCCAAAAATTAGGCGATACGGTTCTATAGGCCCATAAAGCATCATCAAGATGAAAGCTCCAATCCTTTCTAGAGGTGTTTACTATCTTCTCCAAAATCTGTTTAATCTCTCTATTTGACACTTCAGCCTGGCCATTGGATTGAGGATGATAGGGTGTGGTCAGTCTATGATGCCAACAGTTCTCAAATGCGAAAACAATTGCTAAGAGTTCTTTCTCAGTTGTTGTGTAATTGCACTGTGCAGTGTTTAGAGTCTTCGAAGCATAATATATAACATGACTCTCTTTGCTGAATTTTTGACCAAGTACTGCTCCTACGGCATAGTCGCTCGCATCACACATTAATTCAAAAGGAAGGTCCCATTAAGGGGGTGGACTATGGGAGTTGAAATCAGTTTTTTCTTTAGCTTGTCAAAGGCTTCTTTGCATTCAGTTGTAAAGGCAAACTGGACATCGTGCTGTAACAGCTTTGTCATTGGTTGTGCAATCTTTGCGAAGTCATGAATAAATCTTCAATAAAAACCTGCATGACCTAAAAATCCACAAACTTCTCGCATGTTAGTTGGATAAGGTAATTGAGCAATTAAATCAATCTTTGCCTTATCTACTTGAATTCCTTTATCCGAAACAATATGTCCCAAAACAATACCCTCCCTAACTATAAAATGGCACTTTTCATAATTCAAGACCAAGTTCTTTTCCATACAACGTATAAGCACATTATCAAGATGATAAAGACATTCATCAAATGAATTACCGTAAACAGTAAAGTCATCCATAAATATTTCTATACATTTTTCAATCATATCAGAAAATATGCTCATCATACAATGTTGAAAAGTACCAGGGGCATTGCATAATCCAAAGGGCATGCGTCTATATGCAAATGTTCCAAATGGGCATGTAAAAGTGGTCTTTTCTTGATCCTCTTTAGACACATAAATCTGGAAATAACCACTAAATCCATCAAGAAAACAGAAGAACATTTTACCAGCTAACCTTTCTAACATTTGGTCAATGAAAGGCAACGGGAAATGGTCTTTCCTAGTAGCTGCATTCAATTTGCGATAATCAATACACATGCGCCATCCTGTTTAAAGGCACATATGCACTAATTCATTTTTCTCGTTCTTCACTACTTGCAAACCTGATTTCTTGGGAACAACATGAACTGGGCTCACCCGTTGACTGTCCGAAATAGGAAATATGATGCCGAGTTCTAACAACTTAAATATCTCTTTGAGAACTACCTTTTTTATGTTTGGGTTGAGCTTCCTTTGCGGGTCACGAACTGGTTTGAAATCAGCTTCAAGTAAAATCTGGTGCATACAAATTATGGGACTGATTCCTTTAAGATCATCAAGTGTCCAACCAATGGCTTCTTGCCGTTCACGAAGAATTCGTAACAATTTCTCTTCTTGACTTTGAGTTAAGTGCTTGTTTATGATTAATGGAAGAGTTTCTTCAGCACCTAAATAAGCATATTTCAGATCATTAGGCAATGGCTTTAATTCAAGGACAAGAGCTTTAAAACTAGAAGGGAGAAAATTATTCTGTGCTTCCTGTTTGGGCAAACAATGAGGGTCAAATCTGGTTGCTTGCTCCTCCAAATAATGAAGGGACATGATTGCGGTTTTTATCTCCTCATTATCTTGACAGTTAATCTCAGATTCGGTCCAGCTTCTGGTGATTGCCAATTCAAGTTTATCCTGCACAAATTCAGTCTCAAGATGTTCTTGGACTAAAGGATCTATGATATCAAGTGAATAAACATTTTCCACATCCAAGGAATAATCCATTGCTTCAAAAATATTAAAAGTATGATATTCTCCATTGAATTCACTGGTTAATGTACCCTTATCCACATCAATTTTTGATTTAGCAGTTTTCAAAAATGGTCTCCCTAATAACAGAACTGCAGAATTCAAATCTTGAGGATTTTGTGAATCAAGAACATAAAAATCAGCTGGGTAAATGAAGTCATTAACCTTAACTAACACATTTTTCAACATTCCCTTTGGATAAACTAATGATCTATCAGCAAGTTGGATAACTACTCTAGTTTCAGCTAATGGACCAATATTCAATCCTTGGTAAGTAGAAAGGGGCATGACATTTATTGAGGCTCCTAAATCCAGCATGCATTTTTCAATTTTTTTCTCACCAATAACACATGATATAGAGAACATACCTGGGTCCTTGCATTTAGGGGGAGTTTTTGTTGAATAACAGATGAGACATTTTCTCCTACCACCACTTTATCCTTTGCTACATAAGGATTCTTCCTTGCAAGAAAATCCTTTAAGAATTTGGCGCATTTGGGCATCTTTCGAATGGCATCAAGAAATGGAATGTTGATTTCTATCTTGCTGAAAATTGTCAAAATATCATCCAAATCTTCATCCTTGGCATTCTTCTTCAACCTGTTAGGAAAAGGTGGGGGTATTTTAATTTCAGATTTTGGCAGATTTAGAATAGGAGTTACCTCAGTTTCCTGGACTCGCGTCGTTTGGTCGAACGACGATATTTCATTTTTCTGAATATCAAATTTTTCCTCAACAGTTGTTCCCTTAAGTTGCTTCCCACTTCTCAGAGTTATTTGACTTACATTTTCACGTGGGTTAACCTGCACTTGAGATGGTAATTTACCCTGAGGTGCTTGTGTCTCATTGATGTGTTTTGCCAATTGGGTCATTTGAGTGCTTAACCCACTTATGGCAGCTCTTGTTTCTTGCTGAAATTTATGAAAATCTCCTTGGTGCTGGACTTGGGTGTTTTGCATCATAGTGACAGAAGTGGCTAAATTACCAAGCATTTCCTCAAGAGGAATTTCTGACTTTGAAGTAGCTACAAACCCCCTATTTGGTTGGGCAGGTGCTGTTGGCCGAAACTGATTTTGCTGTTGAGCTTGTTGTGAAAAGTTTGGCAGAGGTGCGCGAGCTCTGTAGCTCAAATTCGGATGGTCTTGCCAACCTGGATTGAATGTGTTGGCATAAGGAGCATAGTGCTTTTGTTGATATCCTCCCATTGCATTTACTTGTGCATCTAATTCCTCTTGAGTCATTTGGCATAAATCTGTAGAATGGTTGGGGCTTTTACAAATCTCACAAACATTTTCCAACTGTCCCCCACTCCTTCCATTGATCAACTTCTCAACACTTGCTGTCAAGGCTTCCAGTTTGCTTTCTATAGAAAAGTTGGTAATTTCACTGACTTGCTTTGTTGCGCGACACAAAGGCTGGTATTACTGGCGGGTCTCACAAGTTTTAGTGATCAAACTCATAGCTTGAGCTGTGCTATTGTCCATAAAGGCTCCACCACTTGCTGCATCAAGTGTTCTCTTCTCTTCTGGTTGTAATCCTTCATAGAAATATTGGATTAAAAGCTCGTCAGAAATCTGATGTTGAGGACATCCCTCACATAATCTTTTAAATCTATTCCAATAGGCAGTTAAAGATTCATCATATTCCTGTTTTATGCCTACAATTTCCTTTCTACCAAATGCAATTTTAGATGCTGGGAAATAATTCATCAAAAATATCCTTTGCATGCAATCCCATGATGTAATGGATCTAGGAGTTAAAGTTTTAAACCATGCACTTGCACTTCCAGTTAAAGACCAGGAGAAACTAGCGAGTTTAATATATTCCTGTGATACTCCTCTATTATTGACAGTTTCACAAACTTTTATGAAATCATGCAAAAAGCTATGTGGGTCTTCTCCAAAGTCTCCATTAAATTTAGGCAATCGATTTAGAAATGATGCTTTCAATTCATAATCAGTGGTGAGTGCAGGCAAAACAATGCAATAAGGCCTATAATTAATTATTGGATTAGTGGACTCCCTTAAAGGTCGATCTCGCATTGGAGGTGGAGCTGGATTCTGTTCAACTGTATTAATCCCACGAGCTCTTTGTTGGTTTTCGAATCCAGGTGTTGGCTTATCACCTATAGGTTGCTGGTTTCCAGGGGGAGGATTAGCCATGGGAAGTTTGTCAGAAGAAGAGTCTGATTCAGCTGGGTCTTTGATTCTGCTCGTCGCCGTATAGTCGAACGACGTGCCTGGCGCTGAACCAGAATTAATTCCTTGGTCTTGTTCCTTCGTTTCCTTCTCTAATCGCCTTGCTGTTTTTTTCAATTTCTGGATCGAAAACCAAATCTGGATTGGAAGACATGGACATTAACCAAAAAGCAAATTAACTAAAAAGAAAAAATAACACCGTTCCCCGGCAACGGTGCCAAAATTTGGTGTGTCGTTTTTGCACCAAAATTAATACTTACTCTCTACAGATAAAATAGTCTAATGGGAGTAAGGTCTATCCCACGAGGAACAACAATTCTTCTTAAATAATCAATTTGCAATTGTCACCATAATTAAAATTAACTAGAAATTAATATATAGGAAGATAGAAAAATTCACAAATTAATAACCAGAAATTAATATCACAAAAATACTGAATTAAATTACTTAAGATAAAATTCTGGCAAATAAGCAATCCACACTAATTTAAATCAGTTGTTCATTGACGCAAAAGTAATAATTTCCATTCTCAATCAGTCAGTTATAAGACACAGAGAATCAGCTCTGACGTGTCCAAATCCTTCCTTACTTATTCGATAGTGGACAAGTATCAGCTTAATCCTCTATTTCCCTATTTCTAACATAACTAGGCCGGAATCAGCCGATCACCCAATTCAACGTTAGAAAAGCATTAATTATTAGAAGGACCCAACTTTAACAAATTAAGTTATGATCAGCATACAATAATTTATTAACCAATTGTCTCCATCTACCGAGACAGCAGCTTTGTCACTAATTAATCCTACTAATTCAATCCAGTTATTTAATTAGAGATTAATTGACTCTACCTAATTTTATTAAAGTTGATCAGTCTTTAATCCAATTAAGTAATGAATGCTATTCACAGAAAACTCTTAGAATTGAATAGAAAATCATTGATTAACACAATTTGGTCTCACAACTTGATCATAATTAGTGCTTCTTATTTACTTACCAGATAAAAATTTACTCACTATTCATAATTAAAACATGACAGAATAATAATTGAAAGAGAAATTAAATTAATACTGAAATGGAAAATCAAACCAGTCCGTCGTTTGGGCAAACGACGGTACTGCTGTTCTTGTTGTACAAATCAAACTGCAGAAAAACTTCGCCCCCAAAAAGAAAAGAAAAATTGCGTAATTCCAGATTCCAGAAATCCAAAAGTCGTCCCCCTATAATCTGATTCCTCCCCTTTTATAGAAAATTATCTTCCTAATATTCACTAAGCAAAAGAAATATCTATTGTTGCAAAAAATTAGTCAACAAACATTCAGTTATAACATCCCAATTCAAAATCAAATTCTTCCTTTCTGATCTTAGTCAAAATATCCTTTAACTGCCAAACTTGATCCTCCTTAAAACCTTCCACAAAATCCTTCTTGCTGTCCAATTCTTCAATGCTAAATTTCCTCCTTCTAATCTCCCCAAGACATCTCTTAAAATGATCTTTCTTTCCATGTAATCTTCCAAGATGGGATTTCCAATTTCTGCAGAAATAACATCCAATAAGTGCATATTTCATCCAACAAACACATTAAAGTGCGCATAAAATTATAAAGTATTTTATGCTCATCAACACCCCAATTACGATAAGATAAAAATGAAAACTAAAAATGAAAACTAAAAGGTAAATAAATAAAGAATGAATTATATGTATGCAAAGATGCAAAGATGGATAAGATGAAATCTCTATCCCATCTTTCTTTATCTTATTCTATCTAACATATCAAAATAACCGTGTTTCAATAAAATCAAAATAAAAAATGATGTCGTTTTGACGTGTCAGATAGAATAAGGCAAAAAAAAAAATATTAGTAAGAGAATCTAAGTCGTCAATAAATTTGTATTCAGAATTAAAATTCATTGAATTTTTACCGTACACTGATATTAATTACCGGGTATGAATGTACATTGGATTATAATAGCATATGCAACAAGCTTTCATAGAGTGATCAAATTCAAGCATAGCATTGTTTGTCATGTAAGAATTACTTGACAGGACTCAAGTTTATATGAGCCAACCGTTCAAATGTGCCGTTGAAGGAATCGTTTTAAAATTTAAAGTCACTATGAAACTCTTGTCATGCATCCAAGATTTGTGGAACAAAGTTGTAACTGAATTTCACCACATATCAGCGTTAATGAATTTTTCAGTCATGCATCTTAAAATTAGTTAAGTTTTGAGAATTTTCTTACACCTAAACGTAATTCCTTCCATAATCGAAGGGGTCAAATCCATGCAAGTTGTGTTGATCGATGAACTAGTCAATCTTATTCTATATAAACAAAATTTAATTGATGTAATATTGAGTCAAATTGGAGCTTCAACATGGAATTTTGTCCAACAGCAAGACATATTAAATAGCTGCTTGTCATGACTTTCATTCATTTTCTTATAAACAAAATCATAAAAATAGGCTAATTGAAACAAAAAGCAAGAATTTCTGAATAGAAATATGACAAGAAAACGAAAAAAACACAAGATTTTGTATAAAGATATGGTAGTATGCATCAATACAACAGTGTCACCTGAATTGATTTTCAAACAAAAAAACGAGTCAATTAAATGCAAGATTTATTATCTTAAATTAGACAGGATGTGGTTGGAGACGGACAGGAAGGCCATCCACAGGCGTTGGTGAAGCAAGATTTATTATCTTCTCATCAAGATCTAATTTCTCCATTTTGAATTTTGTCACAACATTGTACATGTACACTAGCATCTCCAATCGTGCATATTCTTTTCCAGGGCACATTTTTTGTCCCCCACCAAAGGTAATAAACATGTATGGTGCTGGTCCAGTTCCTTCAAATCTTGAGGGATCAAATTCTTCAGGATTTACAAAGTATTTGGGATTTCGATGCGTTGAATGTACAGTCCAGAATGTCTAAAAATGATTTCAGGATTAGAAAAATGAGTAAGAAATTAAGTGAATCTCTTTGTAATAATCAGCATGATGGAGATACGTACGTACCTTCCATCCTTTTGGGATGGTAAAACCAACGTAGTTGAATTCAGTTTTTGCCTCTCTAAAAGCTCCATTAGCAGGAGGAGTCAACCTTAAGGATTCACATCCTACTTGCCAGGAGTACTTCATCTTCTGGATATCTTCCCAATTCAGAAGCTCCCCTGGAGCTTTGTTTTTCGCAATCTCCATTTGTTCTGTTTTTAGGGAATAGGGATAATCAAGATTTGAGTTATTTGAATCCATTGACAAAAACCACCATAAATTACGCAATTCCAAATTGAATCGTTCAGATTATGCATGTGTGAAAACACATGATGCCTTGTAAGCAAAATATACAAAACCTGGAACCATACGAAATGCTCGGTAAATTTAAAATATGGCAGTTTAAACTAGAGTCATGCCCTATACGTAAAATATTCAAAACCTCCAATCCTATACAAATTTCTAGCAAAAATACACAAAGAATATACATCATTTCAAATCAATCAAGCCTAACTTTTCTAAAAGACGGTAGTCCAAGTCTGTCTACCATCAGAACACCTATAACTATACACCACAAGTTAATTAATCATCACTTCCCGATTTTAAATTGCATACTATAAAACAAGCATCCAGAAATGCATGCCCTAAAACATTGAAAGGACTACTAAAAGATTTTGATACATGCATTCCTCTTTGATCAAGACAACTTTGGAAATTAAGAAGTTGATGTTGTGAAGTGTCAGTGACAACATTAATGAATCATATATGCGATAATGAGGCTGCCAAGGAGAATACTAAAGAAAACGGTACAATTGGCCAAATGCATGGCATATGGGCATAACTTTCAACTATTGTGTAATTCTTGGCACTTTTGTATCACTTGGAACATGCTAAAGGTCCACAAAGTGTTTTAGAAGCGACAAAAACTACATGAAATATTTGAGAAAGGGAGAAAATTCATCCATATATGTTACCTTGGTAAACCTTGTCGTAAATATGAGGAAGCTCAGAGAGATATTTCAAGACAAAAGTGATTGCACAGCTTGTTGTATCATAGCTTGCAACTAAGAGACCGATGATGTTATTGCAGATCTCCATTTCCACGCAATAGCTGCACCACCCAGTGTGAAAATATAACCACTGGTTCACTTACTATCCCCAAAGGATGAGCACCACGAAGCATCAGAAAATGCTTCCAATATAGGAGGACGACCACTATAACATAGTGCATGGTTAGAGGTACCCTTCGAATATTGCATAAGTCGCGTAAGGGTATGCCAATGTTCATGTCCGGGATTACTAGTGAAATGACTCAGCATGCCTACAAAAAAGGCTATGTCTGGTCTAGTGCACGTCATTGCATATATGAGACTACCAATCCATTTAGAATAAGCCAATTGATTCATGCTAGCTCCCTCATTGGGGCTCAGCCATATATGAGAATCATACGGTGTCTCAACCACGGCATATTCACTGTATCCCCATGTAGAAAGCCATTTGTCAATGTAATGAGCTAAGAGTAATGCCTTGCTCTGTAAAATGTACTTTCATACCATACAAAGATTTGTTTAACTTACAAACTTTGTTCTCAAAACCTTTCATGACAAACCCTTCAGGTTGGTTCATGTAGATCTCCTCAGTCAGATTTCCATATAGGAAAGCTGTCTTTACATCCATTTGATGCACAATATAGAGCTCAATAGATGCCAAAACAAGAAGAATTCTTATTGTAGTCAAATGACAGACCGGGGAGTAGACTTCAAAATAATCTATCCCATATATTTGGGTATAGCCCTTAGCTACTAAACGTGCTTTATACTGAGCTATATATCCGTCAGAATTAAGTTTCTTCTTCAAAATCCACTTGCAACCTATAGTCTTAGCCCCTTTCGGTAAATCGACTAAGTCCCAAGTTTGATTTTGTAACAGAGAGCTCATTTCATCATCAATGGCTTCTGTCCATAATAAGGAGTCCCTAGATCTCATCGCCTCATTATAGGTAGATGGATCATCTTCTAAATGGTAAGTGACAAAATCCTCACCAAACGTATTGGGAACTCGGTGTCTTGTAGATACTCTTAAAGGTACAGATTCAGAAGGGATCCGAGTGTCAGAGGAAGTTAATTCAGGTTCAATAAGTGTATCTGAAATGATTTCGACAGTGCCTGATACTGTCAACCCTTTATCTCGAAGAAATTTATCTTCAAAGAAAACAGTGTCTCTAGATTCTATAACCTCATTGGTTGATAGATCCAAGAATCGATCAGCAGCACTATCCTCTGCACTACCTAGGTACACAAAAGTGTTAGTCCTAGGCCCCACCTTAGGTATTCTAGGGTCTGGTATCTTTATATAAGCAATACAGCCCCAAGTCTTAAAAGTATCATATTTACAAGGATGTTTATGTCATATCTCATAAGGTGTTGAAGACAACTTAGAGTGCGACAACCTATTGAGGATATGATTAGCAGTCAAAGCTGCCTCTCCCCAATAACAGGAAGGCATGCCAGCTTTCAATAACATAGAGTTTAACATTTCTGTTAACGTCCTGTTCTTACGTTCAGCTATGCCATTTGATTGAGGTGAGTAAGGAGCAGTAGTTTCAAAGATTATGCCCTCTGAAGCACAAAATTCCTTGAACCCTGTCAATGTATATTCTCCTCCTCTGTCACTCCTCAACTTTTTGATTTTCAAAATAAATTGGTTTTCAACACGATTCTTGAAAATTTTAAATTTATCAAAAACTTCATCTTTTGATTTTAACAGATAGATATGACAATATCGAGAAAAATCGTCTATAAAAATGAGCAAATACTTCCGACCACCTCTAGTGGGAGAACTTTTAAAGTCACAGAGGTCAGAATGTATTAAGTCAAGAAGTTGTGTACTCCTAGAGACCGGACGAAAAGGTCTCCTAGTAATTTTAGTTTGAGCACAAACTTCACATCTGTTAAATCTGATCGAAGTATCGATAGGTATATTATGACTTTTAACTAGTCTAACCATTTTCTTGTAGTTCACATGTCCTAACCGATTATGCAATATTATAGGATCAATTAGAGTTGAACTAAATTGGCTGACCGTTTCAGTTCCAGTACTCAATTCAGACTTTAACATATTTTAAAGTTAAAAGTTTACTTGAAGAGAGGTTGATATTTGCAGTACCAGTGTGAGTCATGACCTTCGTCGCCCCACTAGCCACAGCAATAGTTTCATTGGCCTCAGCAACATCATCAATTAACTTTTTAGTTTGGCAAACATGGCATGTTGCCCCAGAATCTAACCACCATTCTGAAAAAGTACTGGCCTTTCCATGATTGCCTACTATAGCAACAAAGTTTTGAGGCTCAGTCTTTTGCAGCAGCATATGTGCTTCCAATGGTGTGTCAGATTTGTCCTTCTTTGGTAGCCTACAATCTGCTATAAAGTGGCCCCATTTCCTACAATTATGGCACTTGCCTTTCTTTTTCTTAAAGATAGGCTTTTTGGCCTCTAATTGTTGAGACTCACTTTTAGGAGACTTGGATTTCTTAGGAAATTTATTGGGATATATCACCGCGTTAGCAGCTGACTGTTGCTGTCTAACCATCTCCAATGTATTCCTAACCCGATTCTCATCCTCGATTCTAATGAATCATTTAAGATAATCCAGTCTCACCTGAACTTTCTTCCTGTACATCTCAGTTTTTCAAGAAAGTTGTGCAGATAGTAATTTATAGATAATGGCACCAACGATAAAAGGATCACAAACATTGATGTATTCATTATTCAAATTAGATCTCAAGTTTTCTAGATCAGTGACTTGAGGAGTGATTTCCATATCTTCCTTGAATTTGAAATCCATGAATTTGTTAACAAGTTATGTTTTTAACAATTCCTCCTCCTTCTTAAACTGAGTATCTAAATTGTCCCAAATTTCTTTAGTAGTCAGATTCATCAACATTCTCAGTGGTATCAACAAAAGTACTCATTACAGTATAAAAAATATTTTCATATTTTAAACCAAACTGAGTCTTTTGTTTCCAGGAGTTAAAATCAGATCCACTAAAAGACTAGAGTTTAACCATATCAATTGGCACATATAGTTTAACCATATCAATTGGCACATAAAATTTAACCATATCAATTGGCACATATAGTTTAACCATATCAATTGGTACATATAGTTTAATCATATCAATTGGCACATATAGTTTAACCATATCAATTGACACATATAGTTTAACAATATCAATTGGCACATAAAGTTTAACCATATCAATTGGCACATATTTTTCCATTTTTCTAAATAAAAAATTGGAAGGAGTGCACCTGATGAACAGTGTCGCTACAGTGCCGGTGAACAGTCCGTGTATTTACAGTGTCGAGTCTCTACAGTACCGTGTAGCTACAGTGACGAGTCGCTACAGTACGTGTCGCTACAGTGACGCGTCGCTACAGTACCGTGTCGCTATAGTGACGCCTCCGCTACAGTGCCGCCGCTACAGTACCCTAACTTTTTTATGATGCTTCAAGATTGTTAGAGTTTTAGGTCAAGCAATATGCAATTGCTTGAAGCATTACACCCTAGGTATCTAATATGGAATACCTAGCATGCTGCCTCCAGCTAGCATATTTATAGGAATACACTAGGGTTAAAACCAGTTAATGGACTCTTGTCCAGTCAGACCCATTACAAAGGTTCATTATCTATTGGGCTTATATTAGAACATATTATTGGATTATATTAAATATCCAACAGTTGTATCATACATTGCAACTAAGAGACCGATAATGTTATTCAAAATCTCCATTTCATTCATGGACTCACCATTTTCATCCTTCACAAGAATCATTCGAGACAAGTGGCCTCGGCCAGCAATTTTCTCATTTTCCATAAGCTCCTTTTTCCTATCTCTAACAATTTTCAACAACTCTTCACGTACCATTTTGCCTTCTTTGGCAGCACCATTATAAGCTGTTCCAGGCAAATCAATTGGAATGGAGAATATCCCTTTTATAACACGAACAAAACAATCAGACAACCTTTTCACGAGTTGGGGATCTTCTACGTCCATAAACAATCTGCAAGCGAGAGCAAATGTATACTTCTGTGTTAGAAGGTAAACCTTTACTTCTTCAAAAGGAGCCCATTCGATCTCCAAATGTTGGCGAGCCATGGAATCCATCACTGGAATGTACTGTTTTAAAGCTTCAGGTTTAAGAATTTCATGAAGAAAGCTTCGTTGAAGTTTAATGACTTCTTTAAGAGGATTCTCAACATAGGAGGGAAAAAGCAAAGCATTCCTGATTGAACGTGGCAACCAAGTAGTGAGAATCTTGTCTTCATTGGAAAAAAAAAATTTGTTCCCTTCAGGTCAACAAAATACAGCAAATTTTTCTCCTAAAAATGAAGTTTTGAAAACTTGGGAAGAGTATTTGTTCATTCTTTCCTCCATAAATTTTCGAGGACCTGACATGGCAAACTCTACATTTTCCCCAAGAAGTGGCCATCCTAAAGCACCAAGAGGGAGTTTAATTTTGCTCAAGTTTTGTTGCTTTGGCTTGAAAACATAAAGTGTAAGCAAAAGGACTAAAATTGTGTACATGAAATAGAGTACAAGATCCTCCATTTTTGCTTACGGCTGATCAGAAAGAGAGATGAAGAAATGGAAGTTGGATTACGAGTATTTATAGTGCATTGATGTGGGATTGTTGTAGGCATTTGCAAACTTTAAAGTTTGGGATCATTCATTGTTTGTGAGACTTTTAATCTTTGATCATTCACAAAAAAAAAAAAAAAAAGTCGTGTTAGAACAATATTTAATGTGCAGTCAATAAATGCAAGAAATAATTTAAAAGAGTTTTTGTTTGTTTGATTGTAAACTCGCATGGACAACAACGAAAAGTGTGATGTAGGGATGTAGAAGAGTCAAAGTTAGTCCAAGTTTATAATTTTTCCCCCCTTAAAATAAGCTTGTTTTCTTTTTAAAAAATAATAAAGTAACACTCTTTCAAATGAAATCTCTAATTTGTTTGGCTAATTAGATCATTATTTGTTTCAGTGGAAAACATAGCACTTTTTTTTGTTTACAAAGCATCGAGGCATTCTTTTCTTTCAAATTTCTAATTAATCATAGAGAATAATAGAAAAATTGCCAAAATAGTCATGTCATTGCATAAAAAAATTTATTTTGTTATATATATTGAAAATAATGCATTTTAGTTATTAATACTTTAAAAATGCACTAAATTAGTCACCAACCAAACTCTCTTAAATTTTGTAGTAGAAAAAATGCTTGTTCACATTATGTACCACTTCATATATATATATATATATATATATATATATATATAACTAATTGAGGGGTTGAATTAATTAAAAGAAGGAGAGAAAATGCAGCAAACCCACAACTTATTTTGGTGCAATTTTCCATTAAATTTCTGGTATGCGTAGTCTTTATCAAACTTACAATCGAAAGGACAAATGGTGTCCTATCGACCTGAACTTTTGACTGGACATCCTATTTCATATTTTGATGTTGGAGATTGGATTCAACAGTTATACTCAAAGTTATTAATTTTATAAAATTGATGTAATTTTTGGGTAAAGTTTTTCACAATTTTTTTTATTTAAGATTTCGTTTCTTTTGTTGGATGATTGAAACATCTCTTTATTGTGTAATTGCTGGAAGCTTGTACTATTTCTTGATCGTTTTAATAGATATTTTGTGGTGGACTCCGTAATCTCATGGTTTTTCTCTTTCACATTGAAGAAGTTTTTCATGTAAAAAAATCGTTGTGCCTTGTGTTCTCTTTTGTTATTGTGTTTTAAGTTTGATTTATTTTCAATTGCCTACTGCTTTTAATTCTTGTTTAGTGTTCCTACGATATTCTAGCAATGGGGAATATTTTATTCCGTGTTGTGGTTGTGGTGAACTTTGTTGATTACTGGTTTTCTCCCAACATATATAAAAGTGAAAAATTGATTTATTTTTCAAACAAAATCTTTCATGATTTATTCATATTTCACTGCTAATGTAGTGTTCCTACGATATTCTAGCAACGGGGAAGATTTTATTCCGTGTTGTGGGTGTGGTGAACTTTGTTGATTACTGGTTTTCTCCTAATATATATAAAATTGAAAAATTGATTTATTTTTCAAACAAAATATTTCATAATTTATCATATTTCACTGCTAATGGAGAAAAGAGTCTACCGATAGAAGGTTGATGATGATAAATAAACTGATTGTAGTGAAAGATTTTGTTTGAAGAATAAATCAAATTTTCACTTTTATTCTTTCATTAATTGTCCATGATGTGAGCATACGTTTCTTTCCTAAAAAAACTTAACAGAGTTTGATTGAGTGAATAATTTAGTGCATTTTTTTTAATTTCAGTGACTAAAATGCATTTAATTTGGATGATAAAATAAATTTTTTTGATGTAAAGTCATTGACTATTTTGATTGTTTTTTCGAGAATAATCTAATCAAACAATTTAGATTGATGGTAGGGCTCTAATTCAGATGACAAGTCGGAGTTAGATTGGTGTGTGTAATGTTGAATTTCATTTCCTTTCAACATAAATGGAAAATGGGAATCTCGGGTGGTGGGAGGCAAATTTAACAGTGCTTTTAAATGATTCATCCAAATTAGAAAATAACTCTTTTTTTCCAGTCAAGTGATTACTATAGCTAGAATCCAAATACCAATTACTATTCTTTGTTTGTTCACATTCAGCAGTAGAAAATAAAATAGCCTCTTGTTTATTCCCATCTGTTTCAGCAACTTAGACATGCACTTCAGATTTTGCACCCCAACAATCTTTTTTATAATGGCCAAATTTTTCAACAATTATAGCATTTAATAAAATGTTGACAAAATCTCCATTAGCAGCAAAGCAAATAGAAGGGAGAAAATTCAGGAAGAAATTGCAAGAAAATAGAGAAATGACAACTATGAGGATGAACTGCCATTGTGGAATTGAAGCCGAAATCAAGACTTCATGGACAAATGCAAACCCAGGAAGAAGATTTCTAAGTTGTAAAAGATATAGTGAAGAAGGTGCTTGCAACTTTTTTCATTGGTATGATTCTCAAATATGTGAGAGAGGGAAGCAAATTATTCCTGGGTTGTTGAGATCGTTGAGGAAAACTGAAGCAGATCTGGCTGCTACGAAGAAGAAAATCTTACTTTTGAAAATTTTTTATTTTTTTTATGGTTACTATTTCTCATCTTCATCCTTATTGATTCTGTACTTCTCTCTTCTATATATGATTGAACCAATGAATGCAGTAGAATAAGAATTTCTCTTTTCTTATTATGGTTAAAGAGTTGAGTTTATGCGTTTATTCCTGGGTTGTTGAGTTTTGGTTTGTTGTTTGGGACTTGTTAGATCCCATATTGTTCATGGGTTTTGTTCATGCGTTTGGATTGAGCTCAAGAGTTGAGTTCATGCGTTTGTTATTTGGGACTTATTAGATCCTATATTCAACTGATAAAAACAGAGCTATAGATATTTGCCAAAGTGATGAAAGATGAAGGTTATCGTTTTTTGGAAGCCTGTGTGCAGTTTTTGCATTAGGAATCATTGGATGTTGTTTTTTCATTACATACAACATAGAACTGATTTGCCTGACCTATTTTCTGAAATTCATAGATTTAAATATGCTCAACAACTTAGCAATCTCATTATGAGATAATTTCTGTAGTATGGAAGCAAGTATATACATAATACAATGCATATCCTCCTGAGCATCAATGAAATCAAAACTAAATTCCAAAACTAAAGCAGCAAGATAAAAATAGAACTTCTTCATTACTTAATCACCACTAAAAATATGTCCAGTGTATTCCATACAAACTTTCATACTAATAATACAAAATGCATATCTAACAAGTATCCCATGTATTCAATTTTCTAAGAACATTTCTACGACATGGAACAATAATAAAAATCAAAATATTATAAGACAGGAAGAAGTTCAATTTCCTAACATCATCATCATCAGTGCTTAGATGATCTTTCTTGAGATCCTTTTTCAACTGAAAAAAATGTTTCATGGTCTTTATGCATCTGTTTCACAGCCTCAGCAGTTCTAGGTAGAGGGTGCAGCCAGAAGGTGTTTCCACACTTTTCAATATACTTGAAGTTCTCAGATGGCACTAGTGGCACATCAACACCGTCATCCTAATCATCATCATCATCATCATCATCTTCAAGAACAACTTTTGATTTCATAGATGCTCCAGGAGGATGAGTACGTTTTACAGAAGGTAATAGCACTTTTGGTTTAGTTCTGCTGCTGATACCTGGAGGAATAAAGGGCCTCTTGGATGGAAGTTTTGCAGGTTGTTGTTTACTAGTTGACATTTTAGTTGCACCACCCACAATTGAAGATTAAACCTATAATATAAAAGTGGCTTAAATAGTAGAATTATAATGTCTGCACCTCTAATATATCCATCTTATTTACAGTAATTAAGAGAAAAAATTTAAATTTTGTACATAGAAGACCTTACTTTTTCACATGGTTGACCAATAATAGGTGCTCCACTTACACTATTAGATTCATATGGTTTACTAACAGCCTCTGTCATGACCTACATATAATGGTTAGATATGCAAGAATAATTATCATCTAAAGTATAATTTTATATTTTTACCTCATAGAGCCAACTACTACCAACATCCTCAACTCTCACAACTTCAGGTTGATGTTAGCTTGATTGTTCATCTTGCTGATTTGCAGCACTAACCTTTTTTCTCTATTCACTTAAGGTTGGGCAGCTTTTCTTATTGTTCCCCTTAAGTTTGCAATGACTACACTTATTTTTTCCTTTTCCCACAATCCTTCTTAACTTTTCAACCCCATTCTTGTTCACTTTTGTAGGTGAATCTGGATCTCTCTTGAGTGCTTTCTTAGGCCTTCATGGTTGGTTATGAAACTTTGGAGGCAAGACAGGAAGCTGATTAGTTCTTGGCCACATTTCAGGCCTATTGATAGGATTGATTACTGGTTCATATGCTTTTAAGTACATTTCTCTAGTGTACTAGTGACGTACACCACTCTCCACTTTGTCTCCATTATCAACTAAGGCACGAGCTACATGAGATCAAGGGATACCAGTTAAATCCCATTTCCTGCAAGCACATGATTTTGCTATCAAATCAACTACAAACTGATCACCTCCTGTACAATTTACTTGAAATTTTCCATTTCCAGCATAAATGCAACTATGTCCAGCTGCATGCTCTACATGACTATTAATTATTTTCCTAATATTAGGACAAATATCCCACTTATGCTTGGTCATCCATTCCCTTTTTTGTTGTAATCTTTTCATCAAATAAATAATTCAACCATTCCACCAATCCTATAATAGGTAACATCATTCCATTCAGTATCTTCGCATTAAAACTCTCACATATATTATTAACCAACATATCACACTTTGTTTGGGTTTGAAAGTGTGATCTAGTCCAAAAATGTGCTGGCTCTTTATTTAACCATTTTGATGAGCATAAAATACTTCATGTTTTTATGCGTATTTTAATATGGTTGGTGGGATAAAATGTTTACTTAATTTGTATGTTTGTTGCAGAATTTGGGAGGTTTCCAGTCTAAAGGTTGATATTGAGAGGAAGATAATTTATAGAGAATTCATGGGAGATTTAACAGATTTAATATAGCATTGAAATATTTGGGACAGCAAGAAGGTTTTGTGGTGCGTGCAAAGAGATAGAAGCTAATTGGAGAGAATTTTGGAGGATTAAGTGGGCTGCAGATAGGAGTAAAGAGTTGGAAAAGGAGAAGACTCTTGGAAGTTGCAAAAATTGTGGAAGGATCGAATTAGGACATATATCTTTATTTGAATTATTGAGCCGTTATGGCTAAATTCATATTTTGATTTGGAAAACAAGAGAATTTTCTTGTTTCAGTTTAATTAGGAAAACTTTGTTGGTTCTCTTCTTTATAAGAGAACAGAATAATTAGGTAGAGATATCTTCATCTTGAATCTCCTGAGTATATTTAGTGCGTAGTTTTATTTTTGGAGCGTAGCTTTTTTCTGCAGATTTCAGCAAGAACAGCAGTACCGTCGTTTGCCCAAACGACGGACTGGTTTGATTTTCTATTTCAGTATTAATTTCATTTCCTTTTCAATTATTATTCTGTTTTGTTTTAATTATGAGTAGTGAGTAATTTCTTATTTGGTAAGTAAGTAAGAAACACTAATTATGATTAAGTTGTGAGATCAAATTGTGTTAATCAATGATTTTCAATTTAATTCCAAGAGTTTCCTGTGACTAGCGTTCATTACTTAATTAGATTAAAGCTTGATCGACTTTAATAAAATTAGGTAGAGTCAATTAATCTCTAATTAAATCATTGGATTGAATTAGTAGGATTAATTAGTGACAAAGCTGCTGTCTCGGAAGAAGGAAACAATTGGTTAACAAATTATTATATGCTGATCATAATTTAATTTGTTAAAGTTGGGTCTTTCTAAGAACTAATGCTTTTCTAATGTTGAATTGGGTGATCGGCTGATTCCGGCCTGGTTATGTTAGAAATAGGGAAATAGTGGATTAAGCTGATACTTGTCCACTGTCGAATAAGTAAGGAAGGATTTGGACACGTCAGAGCTGATTCTCGGTGTCTTATAACTGACTGATTGAAAAGGGGATTATTAATTTTGTGTCAATGATCAACTTATAAAAATTAGTGTGGATTGCTTATTTGCCAGAATTTTCTCTTAATTAATTAATTCAGTATTTTTATGATATTTATTGTTGGGTTATTAAATTGTGAATTTATCTATTTTCCTATGTATTAATTTCTTGATAATTTTAATTATGGTGTCAATTGCAAATTGATTAATTAAGGAAAATTTACTGTTCCTCGTGGGATCGACCTTACTCCCATTAGACTATTTTTAATCTTTAAGAGTAAGAATTTAATTTGGTATAAAACGACGCACCAAATTTATAAGCACTCTCATTTTCTTCTGTCAGTTATTCCATCAAGAGCACAAACTCCTCAACATAGGTGGCTTTCGCTATCTTCCACATTTTTAGTTTCAAAGCAAGTCCAGAGTTCATCTTTTTGAAGTTATTGTATAGATGCACAACACAATGTCTATGCTCAACTCTAGGAAGCAACTCATACACAACTGGACACAAATCCTGCAAAAAAATAATGAATAAATATGAATAGAATATAGGGATCATATAAATAAATAAATGAACATATATGTTACTAAGTGTGTGAAGTTAAATTACCTTTTGTCTGTTAGTTATAATCACCCAATCAGTGTTGTTGGAAATGTTGAGATCCTCAATGATAAACTGTAAAAACCACTTCCAAAAGTCTTTATTTTCTATCTCAACAACAGCAAAAGCTACAGGGTATATGCTATTGTTAGCATCGATTCCCACAGCTGTGAAAAGCTGCCCCCCACAAGGGCCTTTCAAATGGCATCCATCAACCCCAATAAATTTTCTACATCCTTCTATAAAACCCCTTTTCGTAGCCTCAAAACAAACATACATTCTCTTAAATCTGTCTATTTCCTCATCTTCAGTTTTGACTAAGATTGATGAGTCTGGATTTGCTCTCAATAATTCAGCAACATAATCTTCTAACTTTGCATATTGTTCATGAACCTTACCTCTCACTTTTTCTAGTGCCTTTTGCTTAGATCTCCATGCTTGACTTTTTGAAATAGTGAGTTTCTTTTCCTTTTTCACTCTGAACATTAAATGTGGAAGACTCATAGTAGGATCTGAGCCAAAATCATCAGCAAACCAATCTGAAACAATGTTAGAGTTGCAATTCTTGTTATTCCAAACCTTGCTGCAAGTGTGTTTTCCATAGAATGTTCTTACTTCAAAGGTAGGCTCACCCTCTATTATTCTTGTATAATACTCCCATTTTCATTCTTCTACATATCTATCCTTCACTCTAATCTTGTCATTTTTTAGAAATCTCACATTTCTTCTCTCAACAATTGCATACATTCTTATTGTTTTTTTCCCATAATCTCTGGTGGCAAACTTCATTCCAACACAAAATTCTGTATTATCCATATTTTTTTCTAGATTAAATTGCCTAGCTCTCACTTTTCTATTGCCATTATATTCAGCATCTGATGAGGAATATACACTATTCAAATTAGAATTTGATGCACAATCATTTTCAGAGCTATCGTTGGTTATGTCATTGGAGATCCTGCATTTTTTTCTTGCTGTTTCTTTTCTGCATTTTTTCTGTTACTGCCATATTTGGACCATCCAGCTAGCTCTACTTCCTCATCTATAAACTTTTCAAATATCTTATCATCATCTTCAGACAATTCATAATCAGAATCATAGAATGACTCATCATCACTTTCATTTTCTTCTGCATTAACTAAATGATCTTCAACATTAGGATCATGTTTTCGTTCAAAAGGGTTCCTACCAGTTGCACCCATTCTATACACCTCCACCATTCTTTTATCATTTAAAGATTCTAACATGCTACTTATGTCTACACCCCCATCAATATGTCTTAATCCCTCTTGTAGAGTTAAACCTGGGATTCTATAATATAACTTATGTGGTGTAGGATAACCAAAATTTTCAACCATTACTTGTAGCTCATACACTGATAACAATATAGGGTCTAAAAAATCATAATAGTCAACCTCCTCTTCTACGTACATTAGTTTAGGGTTGTACATAAATCTACCACCATGATGTACTTTAATTGTCAAATAGTCTGTGTCCTCATCTGTAATCAATAAACAAATTATAACAGTGGGGACCAGCAATGAACAAAAAAAAACAAGTTGCATTTTATAAATGCTAAGAATATAAACACACATTAGAAAACTCAGTCCACAGGGACCACAATGTGCTCTGTTTTCAGACAAGCATTAAAAAAGTCCAATAATGCGTCCAATGATGCATACTAAAATTCAGATAGTAAAGCAAAACAGAGCTAAAAAAGAGACATCATACATATGTGATTAGTAACTAACACTATATTTCCCAACAACTCATCTATCAGAGCAACACAAACAATAAAGCAAACAGATGAAAGGGGTACCATATAATGCATACTAAAACATCAAACAATAAAGCAAACAGAGATAAAAAAGGGATACCATATAAATGAAAGTACCATTACATTTCTCAATAAATCATCCATCAAAGCAATGAAATCAACCTCTAATAACTCATATTTTGCCCAAATCACAATCTAATTCAAAACTGTAAACCATAATTTCTGTATAACTTAGTTATAAACTATGAAAAGAATAACTTACCATAATCAATCGGTTGATTATCTACAGCATCTGGACATATGAAATCCTCCCCGCGCAACATTCTTGGATCTGATTTTTAGTGAATCTCCAAATTTCGATTAAGCGGTAATTGTTGAACTTTCACTTTCACTTAAGCTTTAAGAGAAAAGGTAATTCTGATTTCCGTCATTCATTTTGCCCTAACGTGCATTTCATGTGATATGTTATTTCATATTTTCAAACTTTGCCCTTCAGTTTTCACGTGCCACGCACATGACAAACGGAATCTGTTTACAAATGGATGAAAAACATAGTGAGGACTATTTAAAACTCAAAATGTAAGATGAAGGACTAAAATGATACGTTTTAAAGTTGAAGGACAAATTCGAAACCAACCTATAAGTTAAGGGACTATTGGCGTCAACCTTGCAATTCTTCAATTATCAATGTGGACAAATCTTTGGTTTCTTGCATTATAGCCACAACATAATCAAATTTCATGGGCAATGTATTGAGAACTTTCTCAACAAAAACGTTATCTTTTAAAAAGTGCCCCTTTAATTCCATCTCGTCTCTGATCAGTGACAGACGAGAGAAGTACTCCTCAATAGATTCAGTCTTTTCCATTGTGCAAAGCTCAAACTTTCATTTCAATACCATCAAATTACTCTGTTGAACTTTGTCAACACCTTTGTATGTCTTTTTCAAAATACCCAAGCCTTTTTTGCAGTTTTGGCCGTTGAGATTTTCAGATAAACCAATTGATGAATGGATTGATGAATTTGAGACAACGCCATTTTTTCTTGCCTCTTTTTCTCCACAGTAGCATCTTCAGGTACTTCGTTTTGAACGTATTGGATCAAATAAAAAATTTCTACATGGGTTTCCATCTGACTTCTCCAAATATTATAATTTTATTTTCTTGTAAGCTTGGGAACAACACAAATTATATTTTTTGTTTCCATGACTACCAAAACAACCAATCTCTGATATCAATTTGTAGGATCGAATTTATATAAACAAAACTTGTAATCAAGTCAAAGCAACACGCAAACCAAGAAGACTAAAATTTGAGAAAGTAAACAAAACTTTTTATGAACTAAACTGTATGGCTTCTACAAGCACAACTCCGCGGAGGCTGCACACTCAAGTTTTTGTTCATCTACAAAACCAAATAAGCCTACAACTCTATTTATAAGACAAAGACTTCCTAATTTATGTCAACAAGGAATTAGGAAACAAACCAAATAGGAACTTAACTAAACTAGTTTAGGAAACTTAGTTTAATTCTATATTAACCTATAGTTATATTATTACATATCAGATGTCTAACATTATACATTTTATAAATTACAGGTTTCTGATCACCAACAATCATACAATTACTGCAACAACTAATCTTTTATCCCACTATGTAAAGTAATCTACTTGGATCATATTCTACCATAGAATAATCAAATAGAAACAATAACAACTACGCCTTTATTCCATTGTGTGAAGTCTGTTAGTTTGTCAAATTATTATTAGTTTGTCTTTTTATTATTTTAGTAGTTTCCTATTAGTTTCCTTTTCCAGCTATTTTAGGGTTATTTGGTTATTGTATAAATACTCTTGATACGTACATTTATTTCTTAAGCTTTCAGTAATAAACAATAAATATTTTTCTTTAGTTTCAACATGGTATCAGAGCGTCAGGTTTGAATTTGTGGGCTTTTCAAACATTACTAGGATTTCTCTCACCTTTCTTCTTTACAGTTTTCAATTTGGGCTAGGCTCAGTGTTGGGCTAGCATTTGGTTTAGTTTAGAATTGTCAGTATTTGGGCTAGGCCCATTGTTAGGCTAGCATTTGGTTTAGTTTAGAATTATCAGTATTTGGGTTAGGCCCATTGTTGGGATAACGTTCGGTTTAGTTTAGATATGTTCGTCCTAGTCATGTTTGAGAGGGGGTGTTAAAGAATAATATCCCACATCGGTTAAGTAAGAGCTCTTGAACTAATATATAAGATATATGGGCCACTCCACTACTTGTCATGTCATGTAATTTCCTTGCGTCACAGTCACAGTCACATGCCATGTCTGCATCCTTTAATATAGGTTTGTTTTCGTCAAGTACATCAGGTATATCTCCCTCTTTATGGGTTTTAGATTCTGGTACGTCTCATCATATGTCTCCTAATAGGTCGTTTTTTATTTTCATTTTCCCGATTCCTCTTTGTCAATTGTAACTGCTGATGGTACTCTTATGCCATTAGCAGGTGTTGATCCAATTGTTACATCTTCTATGTATCTTCCTGATATTTATTATATTCCTGATCTTGCCTTGAATTTGATTTCTGTTAGTTAATTATGTCAATCAGGATACTTAGTATGGTTCTCTATTTCTCATTGTGCTATGCAGGACCAGTGCTCTCAGAAGCTGATTGGGACAGGCCGTAGGCAAGGGGGACTATATATTTTGGATCATTTAAAAGTACTATATGTTGCAGCTTCTAGTGTCGATTTGTCATCTTTTCGTTTGAGTCGTTCATCTTCTAGTTTCTATTTATGGCATTCTCGTTTAGGTCATGTCTCATTTTCTCGTTTACAGTTTTTAGCTTCTAGTAGAGCTTTAGGACATTTGAAAGCTCATGATATTTCTGATTGCAGTGGTTGTAAACTCGCAAAGTTTTTCGTTTTTCTTTTTTATAAAAGTATTTATTTTTCACTTGCTCCATTTGATCTTGTTCATTCTGATGTGTGGGGACCTTCTCCTATACCCACAAAAGGGGGGTCATTGTATTATGCTTTATTCATTGATGATTGTACTCGTTATTGTTGGATTTTTCTTATGCAACGTCATTCTAATTATCTCACAATTTTCAACAATTTCAGATCACTTGTCAAAACTCAACATTCAACTGTCATTAAGTGTTTTCGTAGTGATTTAGGAGGAGAATACACCTCTCACACATTTTCTAATTTGCTTGCTTCTGATGGTACTCTTCACCAGACTTCTTGTACAGATACCCCTGAATAAAATGGTGTTGCAGAACGAAAACATAGGGCATCTTTTTGAAACAACCCGCTCTCTTTTATTGTCTGCCGATGTTCCTAGTGCATTTTGGGGAGAAGCAATTCTTACTGCTGCACATATCATTAATAGGATTCCCACTTCCCACAATTCTAGTTTGTTATCTTTCCAAAAGTTATATGGATATGCTCCAGATTATTCATCGTTACATGTTTTTGGTTCTACTTGTTTTGTACTTCGACCTCATGCTGACCGTAGTAAATTGTCAGCACAATCTGCTTTATGTATTTTCTTGGGTTATGGTGTTGGTCAAAAGGGATATCGTTATTTTGATCCAGTTAATCAAAAATTGTATGTTTCTCGTCATGTTGTTTTTCTTGAACATATTCCATTCTTTTCTATTCCTGCTAGTTCTCATAATATGACAAAGTCGGATCTTATTCACATTGATCCTTTCATCACTGATACTGAGATACCCCAGTCTGGTACATTGATCCCTGATGCACCTGATGCACCTGATGCACCTGATGCACATGTTTCCCCTTCCCCTGCTCCTGCCCAATCATCTCTTGAGCCTGAGGTTCCTCCCCTCGTTCGACAATCTACACGTATTCGTAAATCTACTAAGCTCCCCGATTTTTCCTACTTTTGTTATTCCAGTGATTTTACATCTTTTTTAGGATCTATTCATCATCTTTCTGAGCCCTACTCCTATAGAGAGGCAGTCTGTGACCCACTTTGGTAAGCTGCTATGGCGGAGGTACTTACTACGTTACATCAAACTCATACTTGGGACTTGGTACCTTTACCGCCAGGAAAACGCACAGTTGGTTCTCGTTGGGTATACAAAATCAAAACTAAGTCTGATGGATCCATTGAGAGATATAAAGCTCGTCTTGTTGCTAAAGTTTACTCTCAGGAGTATGGCATGGATTATGAGGAAACATTTGCTCCTGTTGCCAAAATGACTACTGTCCGCACACTCATTGCAGTTGCTTCCGTTCGTCGATGGAACATTTCTCAAATGGATGTGAAGAATGCCTTCTTGAATGGTGATCTTCATGAAGAAGTTTATCTTCATCCTCCTCCTGGTCATCCTCACAAATCAGGTGAAGTTTGCAAACTTTGAAAAACTCTCTATGGTCTCAAACAAGCCCCCCAAGCTTGGTTTGAAAAGTTCTCTATTGTGCTTACTTCACTTGGGTTTTATTCTAGTTATCATGATTCAACATTGTTTGTCAAGTGTACTGGTTCAGGTCGTATTCTACTCTCTTTGTATGTTGACGATATGATTATTACTGGTGATGATTTTGATGGAATTGCAACTTTGAAGTTGGAGTTAGCTCGTTGTTTTTCCATGAAAGATTTGGGTCCACTGCGTTACTTTCTAGGTATTAAGGTGGCTTCATCTCTACAAGGGTATCTCTTGTTTCAGTCCAAATACATAGCTGATATATTTGAGCGTGCGCGTCTTACTGATAATAAGATTGCTAATACCCCTCTTGAGACTAATGCTCGGTATTCTCCGTCTGATGGTTCTCCTTTGCCAGATTCCAGCTTATATCGCACAATTGTTGGTAGTTTGGTTTATCTCACAATAACTCGTCCTGATATAACACATGATGTTCATGTGGTTAGTCAATTTGTTACAGCACCTACCACAGTTCATTAGGCTGCTGTTCTTCGTATTTTAAGGTATCTTCGGGGCACTCAATTTCAAAGTCTTTTATTTTCATCCGCTTCATCTTTAGAATTGCGTGCGTATTCTGATACTGATTGGGCTGGCGATTCTGCGGATCGAAAATCTACTACCGGCTTTTATATTTTCCTTGGTGATTCTCCTATTTCTTGGAAGAGTAAAAAACAAGATGATGTTTCTCGGTCCTCAACAGAAGCTGAGTATCGTGCCATGGCTTCTACTACTTGTGAGATAGTCTGGTTACGCTGGTTACTTGCAGATATGGGTATTTTGCTACAGCACCCTACTTCTTTGTATTCCGATAATAAGAGTGCTATTCAGATTGCATGTAATTCCGTGTTTCATGAGAGGACCAAACATATTGAGATTGATTGTCATGTCACCCGGCATCATTTTCAACTTGGTACCATCATATTGTGTTTCGTTCCTTCATTTGTGCAGATTGCCGACATGTTTACCAAGGCGCATTCCACTTCGCGGTTTCGTTTTCTATTTAGTAAACTCTCTATGCTTCTAGCTGTGGCATCGTGAGTTTGAGGGGGAATGTTAGTTTGTCTTATTATTATTAGTTTGTTTTTTTATTATTTTAGAAGTTTCCTAGTAGTTTCCTTTTCCAGCTATTTTAGGGTTATTTGATTATTGTATAAATACTCTTGATAACATTTATTTCTTAAGCTTTCAGTAATAAACAATAAACACTATTTTTCTTTAGTTTCAACAAAGTCAACTACATAAATCATATTTCACCATCGTATTCTATTTGTACACATATTTTTATTTATATTTAAATAAAATATAATTCTAGATATTTATTTCACCACTTTGCTAGTTAGTGGAAGAGCCAGATGGGGACTTTTGAGTGATTTGATGGGAAGTTCTAGCAAATTTCACAATAGTTTCATTTTCCGCCATACTACAAAACCAATGAATGAGTTTGGTTTGTCTTTAGCAGTAGCAGTTATTCCCTTGGGGATTCCATACTTTGCAAGGATTGTGCAAATTTTAACACTCCTACGCTAACGGTAAAGATCCACACCTTGACGAGAAACAAAATAAAAATTGATTCGAAATTGGTTTCAAAAGAAATAGAGAAGACTATTAATTAATATTGTTTTAACACCATAAATGAATTATACCAGTAGCTGAAATGCTCTCATTCAGTCCTTGGTCCATCCATTTTTGAAACGTTACAAGAGCATGTCTTGAAACATATTAATGAATTAACAAATACACAAATTTTGAGAAAAAAAAATAAAAACATAGTGTGAAAAATGTATTGCATGATGCAAACATTTCTACTTTCCAAAGTTGTAAACATACCGTTCATATTTTTTTAATTCTAGTAGATCATTAATTCAATTGAAACGAAAATCAAGATTGGATTCCTGATTTCTCTTATTCTAACTGAATTTTTCTTCATCTCGCTATGAACGAATGTTGGTGGTAATTTTCTGAGAAAGCCTTTCTTGATCGATCTCACAACTTCTGTTAGCATGAACTTATAATAAATGTGAGGCAAATACTTAATGATGCTGATGCATGACATAATGTATCATGCAAAATAATTTTTCTTTTTTTTTTTCAAATGTTGGAGTAAATCAAAATACATGGATGCAAATCATATTACATGGACATAAATCAAATTACATATATATATATATATATACATACTATATCAAGAATAATAATAAATAAGAATAGGCTTATCCTCACTATTTCAAAAAACACTTCTAAATTTCTAAAACCAAACAATTTTGTAAAGAAGAAGTTAACTTTTCCATTCACTTATCCTCCCTGAAAGTTTGTATTTGGACCAAGTTGTACAACCACCGGATGGATCCTTGAACAATACTTGGCATGCAAAGTGTTTTTCTCAAATACATAAATTTATATGTTAGATTAAGAACAAAATGATTCTAAACCAATATCAATATATGATTAGACTAATTTAGATTTTACTTTTGAAGTACTATTTTTAATTAAAAGAAGTTCAAGAAAAATGCATTGAACTTCTCAAGAGTTACTTTTATAAAGCATGAGTTATTGGCACTCAAGTTATAATTATCATTATATACAACTATTTCAATCATTAGATTATATGAGAGATAAACTTTATTTACGGAATTAATCATGTTTTGCTAGAAAAAGCTTCATATATAATTTTATGTTAGAAGAAAATGATGTGATTTAATTTTGTGACATTATTTTGATAAAGCAAAATATTGGAGATCTCTATATAAAACTAGCACGGTTATATTATGCTAGTTATAATTTATCTCGCATATAATGGCAGAGAAACTCAACCTACAAAAAATTCTCAAATATGGCAAAGCATGCAATTTATACATATGCCTTATTTCATTTACAAGCTGTCCTTTGGTTTGATTGGTTATATTGGTCATATTCATACAATCATAAATATATGGTTAAAGTTAAACCATGCATTACATTTTGCATATTCAAAATTGGGTCAATAACATGATTACAAACAAAGGAATATTTAAAAAGTAGAATTTGCTGATCTAAAATTGTATGCTCCACAAAATGCCCCATGAACTCCTCCTATGACAGTCTTAAGACTGCATAGTGGAGATGATCTAAAGATTTTTGGCTGAAGTACACCTCCCCACGCCTGGTTCATAAATCTCACCACATTCCCATATTTTGCTACATCAATAGTAAAGGCATGACCACTACTATTAAGATCAAACAGATATTCATCGTATGTTCTTTGATCAGCTTCCTCGAGCAATTCTCCAAGATATTCACATATGAAACTACCAGATTTAATCTGAACATGGGATCTAACACGCCATCCTATCGATTTAGTCGTAAAAACCTCCAAAGGCAATTTAGGACCATGTTGGCTAACTGTATTTTTGCTAAAAGGACAGGACTGCATTTGCAGACCATTTTCTTTGCTCCTTCCATCTGATACCTTTTGGAAGCTAATTTTTGACTCACCTGTACACAAGAATACAAAAGACATTCAGTTTTAAAAGTGAATACTGCAATTAAAGAACAAATTCAGAAGGGGTTTGTTAGAATTAAAGTTGAAGAGTTTCTTATTGCTCTAATGCATAAAAATCAAGGATGAATTAGAAGAATAGTTTATAGACAAGATATAATGGAAGTTTTATATATATATATATATATATATATATAAATATATATATATATATATGTGTGTGTGCGCGTGCATGTATGAACAATGCTGGTAGATCATTAATTCGATTGACATGAAAATCAAGAATGAATTCCTCGTTAATTACATCCATGCTTATCAGAATTATCATGAAATGAAAATCAAAAAAGGATTCATCATTGCATAGAGAGCGTTTATCACCATCATCTTCATTGTTGTTATCTTCCTTATATTTATTGGAGTAGTGAGAAGGGCATTTCTCCATCTCGATCCCTTCATATTGTTGGAGATAAAAATCCCTTAAATGTAACTTTACAACTAGAAATTAGTTCTTATACCAACACGCTGATATGTGGAAGCGTTTTTATTTATTTAACACAATAATATGTGTTTGAGAGAAGAGGAATATAACAATAATATCACGTGTATGGCACAACCGCCACACAACAACACAATCCGCTGACCCGCGGATTTTCACCAAACCCGAAAGGGCTTTCTTCACACCTCTTTGAGGTATTTAATCCTACTCCTCTACCTCTCTCTTCCACTATCACAAAGACCTCTAATACATCTATTTATAGGGTAGTAATAAATCTAAAATACACAAGGATTTGGGGAGTGTATCCCTCACAAATTCTAATTCCTAAAGGAAAACAATCTAATAAGTAAATCCTATTAGAAATATAATTTCCAATTAATAAAGTTTAGCTTAATTTCCAACAAATCCCCCCTTTAAACTAAACTTTCCATAAATGATCAATACCTTCAAGATCACGCGCTTGAATTCCTTTTGCAATCTCTATTGCAGTTTGCATTTTGTATTTGGTCTTGGTCTTCGTCTTCGTCTTCACATGTAACTTGAGACGAATTTTGTAGTTCTGGATCTTGAAGTCTTCAAACATGTTTTCTGCCTCTTTTCCTTTAGTAAAAAACTTCCATATATCAACATTCTCTTCAAATAGAGAATGACCAATGTTATTTCTAAAGATCATGAAATCATATTGTTCAACTTGAACAATCTTTCAATATTGTTTACATCAACAATGTCATCATTACCAGTGATATGTTTATCAACTTCAACCATGTATATGGTTTCTTTTCCCTCTTCAAAATTGATGATTTCATCTTTTTCTTCATAATTGAAATCACCAACCTCCTTTTCTTCTTTAATTGGATCAACGCTTTTTTTCACCTCTTCAATAACATTATCATGATGATAACCACAATTTTCTTCCTTGAGATTTATTTCATCAAATAAATCAAATAACCCAAAATCTTCAATGGAATCAAAATTCTCATATACAACTTTGTCATCAACAAAAGTGTCATTAACAAAATCAACCATCCATTCTACAGATTTTGGAGGTTTGTAGTCAAGATAAAATTCTACTTTCAACATTATATAAAATATATCTAACCAAAACACATCAGGTGATTGAGGAAAAAAGAAAAATTTATTATAATATATAGCTGCCATTGACTTTCTCATAATTTTATAAAACAATTTTTCTTTTTGTTTTCGAACCTCTTTAGCCAAAAGTAGTGCTGTTTTCCAATTAAGAATATCACGCAAACCACATTGATCTAAATATTTTTCCATAATTTGATCCCATTCTTCATCTTTCCCATAGCTCATATTTGGACGTAAAATCTCAAATTTTTCTCCTTGGATTAATTTTCTATCCATAATGAATAAATAAATTCACGTACCTGTCTACCAAGGCTTTAATAGATAACCCAGAATCAACTGTTTTGACTCTGATAAACAACTCAAGAACTTGATCTGGCTTTGACAAATAACCAAGATCAAGTATCTTGATCTGGCTCTGACACCACTGTTGGAGATAAAAATCTCTTATATGTAACTTTAGAACTAGAAATTAGTTCTTATACCAACACGCTGATATGCGGAAGCATTTTTATTTATTTAACACAATAATATGTGTTTGAGAGAAGAGGAATATAACAATAATATCACGTATATGGCACAACCGCCACACAACAACACAATCCGCTGACCCGCGGATTTTCTCCAAACCCGAAAGGGCTTTCTTCACACCTCTTTGAGATATTTAATCCTACTCCTCTACCTCTCTCTTCCACTATCACAAAGACCTCTAATACATCTATTTATAGGGTAGTAATAAATCTAAAATACACAAGGATTTGGGGAGTGTATCCCTCACAAATTCTAATTCCTAAAGGAAAACAATCTAATAAGTAAATCCTATTAGAAATATAATTTCCAATTAATAAAGTTTAGCTTAATTTCCAACACATATGTTGGTTGTGATATTCTCCAGAGATGAAAATTTAGCATCACAAAATGTTCATTATATACAACTTAATCCTTTATGATGGATTAAGGAAGATTTTGGTGAGAGTTGGGAAGTAGGTAATTAAGGAACTTTTTTAATGCTTTTAAAATCTTAACTATTTAATGTGGATTTGGGTAAATGTGAATTGACTATTTAATGATAACAGTAATAAGCAAGCATATGAGTTATTATTCTGTTCATAAATGGTTGTTAAAATAACTAATTTACCTTTTACAATAAATCACATTTATTATGTTTTCAAAATATAAAAATTGCTTATTAAAATTTAGTTGACAGTATTAATTTGCTTTGAGTGTAAAAATATACTCGCTCTGTTCTCCAATAAGTGTGCACACTAATTACGAAAAGTGATAAATTCTCTTATTTACCCATATTTATAACTATAACTTTATCTCTCTTCTTTTAAATAACATTACATAGATAAATGGGACCAAGGGTAAAATTGGAAGCTTTTAGAATTTTTGCATTGAAATTTGTAGAATGACACTTATTTAAGAACAAAAAAGGGGAGCTAAAACGACACTTATTAAAGAACAGATGAAGTATAGTACAATAGTAATACCATTATATGAACATAAGCACCAAACTATTTTTTTATTATATAAAAAGAATGCTTTTATAGATTTTTCCCCCAACATAGTGGCAAATAAGTAAAGAATCTACCATACTTTTAATAGCTTTTTTTGGTTCCCACTTCCCAACTATTTAGTGAGGAATATTTGAACTAATAAACTTTGCTAAGAACATGGAAAAGTTAAAAGTTTTGAAAACAATTTTTAGGTTTCAAGTGAGATCGTGATTTTCTAAAACACTATCTAGCATTCTTTTAATATTTCATTGTTTATTTCAACATAATGTGTAACATGTAAAATAATAGATATTGACAAAAAAAATTAAAAGTATAACTTTTAATTTTTCAATTTTTTGAAACATATCTTTGAGTTCGTGGGAGAAAAATGACATCAATACTATTGGGTTAGCTAGTATGTGAATCAGTGTTATTAAACTCGGACCGGACCGGCCGGTTGGACCGGGAATCGGCAAGGTGTTCGGTCCGAGTTAGGTCAAAAAACCGGTGTTAAAAAAACCGGTCAAACTCGGTAAAAAACCGGGTTCAACCGGGAAAATCGGAAACCGGTTAGAACCCGATTTTCTTTTCTTTTTTTTTTTTACATTTATATTTCAATATATTTGAATTTACCGTGAAGAGTCAAGCGAGCGTTAGGGCGACGGGACTGATGGACTGAGACGACGAAGGATGAGCGGTTAAGGCGAGGAGGAGAGAGGAAGAGTGGAAGGAACATGGTGGTTTGGTGATTCCCAGCAGTATTACCTCCACCACGGCAGTCGGGAAGAATGAAGGTTCTATTAAAATCAAGCTGAGAAATTTGAAGGAATGAAACAACTTCGTGGAGTGCAAAACGACGACGAATGAGAAGATGAGGATTGTCGTGTTGACTGCTGGACTGAAACTGATCCGCGCCATTGCCATTGAGTTGAAAGTTGTCTGCATAATGTTTTTTGGTGTGAAAATTGAAGACAATTGTAGCCTTGGAAGTTGGAAACTGAGTGAGTGCGTGTGTATTTGTGTGAATGAGATTTTTTCAATCTTCATATTAAAATAATAAATGCATTTGGCTGGTTTCAAAAAAAAAAAAATACTCATAAATATTTTAATTTATAATTTTCAATTATCATTAATGATTCTAATTTACCATATTTCAATATTTTAAAATTTGAATATATTCAATTGTCATAAATACTTTAATTTACCATTTTTAATATCTTTTAATTATCATAAATACTTCAAATTTACCATATTTTAAGATTTTTAATAAATTCTAATTGTTATAAATACTTTCAATTTACCATATTACAATATTTTGAATTAAAATAGACATTATGTTTTTTATCAATATTTTCAATCAATCACATTCATACAATTTAAATAAATATGAATTTTAAATTTTGTCATATAATATTTATTTATTTTTATTTAATTATTATTTTATAGTACACAAAATTAAATTCAAAGTATGATATGTCATTAATTTTTTTAATTCACAAGTTTAAGTTTTGAAATAAATAAATTGTGTATTGAAAACTATATTTTCTAACTTATTTTAATATAATCGATTTGATATTAAATTAATTAATACTTTATTATATCTCGTGTATTTTAATAAAATTTTATTAAATTATAAATAAAATAATTATTAGCATTATTAAGCAATACGGTTTAGGATTTTTTTTATGGATGAAAAACTAAGAATTTAATTGAATATTATTTTTTTTATAATTTGGTCATTTTATTTTGACATAAATGTGAGATATGTTAATATTTAATTAATATATTTATATTAAATATATTTATGACGTCATCCGGTTCTTGACACCGGTACGACCGATCCGACCAATTGACCCCTAACCCAATAACTCTACCGGTTCACATTCCGATCCGAGTTTTAAAACACTGATGTGAATCCATGGGGAGAATTATTGGATCGAGTAATTGGATTCTTAATTTGTTTAGAAATATTTTTGAAATTTTTGAAATTTTTAATTACATGAAAAATATTAATTAATTTTTTAATTTGTTTAGCAAAGTATTCTTTTATTTAGCGGCAAAATCCGGTACATGGAGTTGGCGGGTGTCAACTCTATATTTTATTAATTTAAAGATCTAAAATGGACAATCAATTCAAGTATGAATTGTTGGAAATACATGTGAGCGCCCGTGATATATGGCAAACAAAATATACAGCAATTTACATTTTCTTCTGAAAGAGGGAAGTCAAAATCTATTTACTTTAATTGCCTCCCTAATCTTGGATGGGAGTTCTACTTCTGCATTAACAAATGGTTATATTATTACATCTTGAATATCTAACATTATACATTTTACAAATTTAAATTACAATTTTCTGATCACCTACAATTATACAACAACAATAAAAACTAAAATTTTTATCCTAATACATGAAATCGGTTACATGGATCATATTTTGCCATAGAATAACCATACAATAACAAGAACTAAGTCTTTATCACATTATGAGAAGTTGGTGGCACGAATCATACTTTACAATCGTATTTTATCTGTACACATGTTTTTATTTAAAATTAAATGAAATGGAATTCTGTATATTGTTTCCCCCATTTGCTGGTAGGTGGAAGAGCAGATGGGGTATTTTGAGAGTGATCTGATGGGGAGTTCTTAATGTTCTTCACGTTTTTGCAGTAGTTTCATTTTTCTGCCATATTACATAGCCAATGAACGAGTCTGGTTTGTCTTTGCCAGCAATAATTCTCTCTGGCTTAATTTCCATACTTTGCTGAGATAATCTGGCAAAGCCTACCCTCTCCCCTTTTTTGTAAGTGTTTATAAACTGATGATAAACAAGATAAACAACTTATTCAATATTCGCTTCAAAAAAGAAGAAGACTGCTAATGTTTTAACACCATAAGTAAAATTATACCTCCATCAGTAGCAGCTCTCTTGGTCCCCCGGACCATTCATTTTGTGGAACATTGTATATTGGACATAAAATCCAAAAGCATGTATGTCCTGAAACATATTGATGAATTAACAAATACACAAAATTTGAGAAAAAAAATTAAAAACACAGTGAAAAAATATATTGAATGATACAAACATTGTCTCTTTCCTTACTTGTAAACATACCATTTATAATTGTATAATTCTGGTAGATCATTAATTCGACTGAGATGAAAATCAAGATTGAATTTCTCATTTCTCTTATTCTATCTGGATTTTTCTTCATCTCCTTATGAATATTGGTGGTGATTTTTTGAGGAAATCTTTCTTCATTGATCTCACTGCTCATGTTGAGAGATGAGAATTTAGACATGAAATATGTTTATTTAGAGTTTAGTAATATATTAGTGGATTTATAATAGATGTGAACCAAACATTTATTGATGCTGATGCAAGCCATAATGTTATTTTTTTTCTTTTTTTTAAATGGTGGGGTGGATCAAATTACATACATATAAATCATATTACAGAGATATATATGAATCAAATAACTGAAATATAAATGAAAATGCAAATGGCTATGAATCAAATAACTGATTAAAAATCAAATTACAAATGGTTAAATGCAAAATACTGTCTTCACTATATCTGCGTGCAGTGAATTACTATTTTAAACTATCAAATCATTCCACAACATTTTAGTCATAATAAATTGGCCAATTAATGTTTTCAAATTATTAAAGAACTATATGTTCAATAATAAAAGTTTTCTAATGTCATTGTAGCCCTTTTTATGTAGAAATAAATGTTCAAATTAGTACAATTTGAATGGTTCTATAGTTTGAGATAATAAATCACTATAATTAATAGTTATAAGGTAAAATTCAAATCAACAATAATTAGAATGGGATATTTTATATTTAACCAAATTACTACAAACTATAGGAATATTTAATTGTATTCGAGCATATATACTTTCCATTATTTGTATGCATACAATGTAACCTATTTAATACATTCATTTCTATGATGTTTTGAAATGTGTTTTTTTTTTTTTGTGTTAACCATTTGATGTCTAATCTTTTTTTTATTTGGCAGAACCCCTATCTCAAAGTGGGGCATCACTCCTAATATATTAGATAATTTTTGAGTGATGGATTTACTCTAAAATCAATCTTACACGAAAGGAACCTAATGAACATACTTACATTTACAAGCCCTTGGCCTAATGGGGAATGTTCATTAAGGTATACTAAAACTTAAATGTGGAGTAATTACCGCATTTACAAAAGACATAGCTAATATAACACATAAGTAAGCATTCTTGAACAAAAGGACTTAGCCATCTAGTATGAGAAAACTCAAAACATCCTCCCCACTTAGGGGAGTTTAATATACAAAATGCTGTTATACCCTTTTACGTTGCTGAAAGAGCTTTGCTGAATGGTGAGAGTTGCTGAGAGGTGAACCAGCTCCCCTTTATGTTTTGGAACTTCCAGCTAAAGGATTGAGATAGCAATCCTTACTAATAAGACAAACACAATTTTGAAGGGAAACTTGGCCTAACAACAGCAGCCAAGCCCCTTACTAGTTTTTGAAAGAATTACAAGAGGGAGACGGTCTACCCACTTTACCTCCCCTCCCCCCTCATAAGGATCCTCCAGGAATAAAGATTTTGACCACCCAAATTCAAAAATCAATGGGCTCATATCACTTTTACTAACCTGTTGTAACCCTTTTTATCGGTGGTATTTCCAATTTTTTTTTAAGGGAGAGTTCGTAGAGTGACTTTGTGGTAGAATGCTCCAGTTCAGGGTCCCCTTTTTCAGCTATCCATAAGGCTACCTAGTTTTCTTCAGTTGGAATCTTCTTTTGCATGCTATTCCTTTGAATCATTTTCACTGAGCTCCAGTGGTTAGTTAGTTTCCAGTGAATGTTTTCTGTATGCACCATGCTGTTGTAAAAATCTTTAGAACTTGATTCAATCAGGATGTCTGCCTATCCATGATCCAAGCAGTACTTTACCCCTTTTTGAGCAATCTCCAATAGTCCTTCAAGCTCTCCTAGCCCTGCATACTTCCAATTATCAGAATTACAAAACAATAATTTTAATATCTCACACTTACTATCTCTAATGACTCCTGCAGAACAGGAATTTGATGCATCTCTTTTGAAAGCCACATTGATCTTGACCTCGGATTTCTCTAGAGGCTTCCATTTATACATCTTGATTAATACTCTCCTTTTGAAGTTGAGAACTGAGCTCCAGAAATATCCCCATTCTCGTAGCTCCTAATCTTCCTTTGGATATTTGATCTTGACTATCATAAGGGTTATTAAAGAGATTTGCTGTCTCAGTTGCTGCTGATCCACCTTGCTATCTTCGAATGTAGCCCTATTTCTTGTTTTCCACAACTCCCAATAAATGATGGAAGGGAGGTTTTTCAGAAGTAATTTGTGAGCCCCATTCTTTGGCTGAGTGTTCCATCAGTTCTTGCATACCTATTTTATAGAATTTGAGGTATTGACTAGCCCCATTTCTGCACCATAAAGTCTCCAGACCTGTTTGACTATGGGACAGCTCGCAAAAATGTGATCTATAGCTTTCACATTATCATTATAGAAATGGCAAATTGAGGGACCATGGATGTTGAACCTGAATAGAACTTGTCTCAATGAAATTCTGTTTGATATAATGGAAGATGGGAGCTCCAAATCTCCTTAAACATAGTATTCGTTATCCTTCTTTGCCTTGTTTGGTGGAATGCTAAAGTCATGGTAAAGTCACCATTTTTATTTAACAACCATTTCAAATTATCTTGCTCTATCAGCATAGAGGGAGGGAATTTTAGAATTTTATCCTTTAGCTCTGTATTTATATCACTCAATTTGCACATATCCCATTCTCCATTTCTTACATAATCCTTAACTCTAGCAGGTTCAACATGAGGTTGAATTTGGGAGAGACAACCATTATCCATCCAATTGTCTACCTATATGTCATAATTCCCTTGTTCCACTTGGACCATGATAAATTTCTCAGCTTTATACAACATGGTTAAGCATTCTGGTCCAGGTGTGGGAGTCACCCCTATATGAGACAGTTTTAGTGGGGTGGGACTTACTACAGTATTTATGATGAAGGAATTCAGCCCAAAGAGTATCACATTTTCTAAATCTTCCCAATAATTTCACGGTTTGAGTAGTGATGATATTTTCTAGAGCCCTAAACCCAACCCCTCTCATTAGTTGGGAAACACATGTTTTTCCACTTAAACCAATGGTAATTTTTTTGTTAATGAGAGTTCTCCTAAAGAAAATTAGCACAAATTGACTCTATTTGGTTCAAGACTCTTTTGGGAGGATCTACTGCCATAGTAGTGTAAATAGGAATGGCTGACAAGACACTTCTAATTAGAGTGATTCTGCCCCTTTGTGAGAAAATTATTGTTCCAAGACATTAACCTATTAAAGAACCTAGATTTGATCTTGCCATAATGAAGACGGATACCTAGATAGTTCGGAGGCAGAGAACCTTTATAAAATTTGGTTTTTCTACTGACCATATGCCTCCTAACTCTAGGGAGCAGATGATGGGTTAGAAAAAACCTTTTCTGCTCATTTATCTTTTGCCCAGACACCTGTTGGTAGTGCATAAGATTTTCCATCAGCAAATAGAGTACTTTTTGATAGGCAACTGTGAAAATAAGGAGGTCATCAGCATAGGCCAAGTGAGAAATTTTGGGGCAGTCCTTAGGAACACCAAATCCAAGAGGTTTAGGAATAGAGTTATTCAGGATTCTAGTGAGATATTCAGCCCCTATGATAAATAGCATGAGGATATAGGATCCCCTTGGCTTAACCCTCTAAAGGTCTTAAACCACCCTTGTGGGGAGCCATTGATAAGTATAGACATCCATATATTAGAGATTAGCCTCCATATAGTGTCTATCCATCTATCCCTAAACCCCATTTCCCTTATGATTTCTAATAAAAAGGTCCATTGGATTCTATCATATGCCTTCTTCACATCTAATTTTACTGCTATATTACCATTTTTATTCTTACTAGATATGAAAGACATCAGTTCAAATGCAAGAAAATAACCCTTGCATAAATCCACTTTGATTGTTACTAACTATCAAAGTGAATAGCTTGCTTAGCCTACCTGCTAGCAATTTGGACAAGATTTTGTTGGCATAATTACATAAGCTTATTGATCTAAATTGTTAAAAAGATGAGGGGTTTGAAATCTTTTGGGATTAGTGTTATAGATGTGGCATATATGGCATTTGAAATGGATTCACCATTTAAAAAACTTTAGACAGCCAAAATGGTATCATCTTTTATAATCTCCCAAGTTGTCCTAAAGAAATGTCCATTAAACCCATCCGGTCATTGGACACTGTCTTTTCCTAATAAAGAAACTATTAATTTGATTTCCTCCATGGAAGGGTGTCCTAAAGAAATGTCCATTAAACCCATCCGGTCATTGGACACTGTCTTTTCCTAATAAAGAAACTATTAATTTGATTTCCTCCATGGAAGGGGGACTCAGCAATGTTTCATTAGCTTCATCAGAAATCAGTTTAGGGATAATTCCTTTTCTGATAGTAGGTTTGTCTCTATAGTTGAAAAAAGTTTTGTGAAATGTTTAATAGCCTCTGTCCCTATTTCTTTTTCCCCTTCCACCTATTCTCTAATTTCTCCTTGGATTCTATGAATGTGGTTTCTAAACTGTCTTTGTTTAACTATTGCATGGAAAAAGGAGGTATTCCTGTGTCCTTTTTCCATCCACTTAATCTTTGCCTTTTGACTCCAAAAACTCTCCTCCTGTTTAGCTGCTAATTTCAGTTTACCTGCTGCATGATTGAGGACTTCTCTAGACAAGGGATTTATGGCATCTATTTCTTCTAATCTGATAATCTCTTTCTTAGCTTGGTCAAGCTTTGAGAAGATGTTTCCAAACACTTTTGAGTTTCATTTCCTTAGTGATAGTTTTACTGCCCTCAGTTTTTCTGCCAAAACTCTTAGTGGACTGCCCTTAATTTGAACCCCCCAATCTTTCTCCACTACCTCCAAAAAGGCAGGATGTTCAACCCCGAAGTTTTGGAACCTAAAGCTCTTAGGACCACACTCCCTTTTCAGTCTGACATCCACAAGCAGAGGTGAATGATCTGATGGAGCCCTTATACAATGTTGGACACTGATTTGTAGGCTAGATTTCAAAAGAGGGAGATTCCCTAAACACCTATCCAGTCTTTTTCAAACCCTTGCCTTCCTTTTTCTATTATTGCACTAGGTGAAGAAGGGACCATTAAATTGAAAATCTTATAAATCTTCTTGAGCTATGAATTCAGTTAATTCTTGGGCATCCTTGACTGAACATGACTTATCCCCCTTTTTCCTGAATAGTCAAGTATGCAGTTCCAATCCCCCCATAGTATCCATGGGGAATCAGAGTGATTATGTTTAGACAGAGGCTTCCATAGGTCCTCCCTATCTTTAGAATAATTTTTTGCATAAACTGTAGACAAAGTAACTGGTGCAGGGAAATCAGAGTGTCTAATCTCACAAGTTATGTGTTGTGTAAAACTTTCTATCAGTTGACAATTGAAAGGATTCCTAATAAACAACCAAATTTTACTTTCTATATTAGAAATAGCAGATTCAAATTTAGTCTTCTTCTCAAAGACTCCATGTAATTTGAGTTAGTAAAAGGTTCAACAATAGCAAGTAGATTAATGTTGTTTCTCCGAACCATTTTTAAAGTCTTAGAAGTTTATCTTTATCTTTAACTCCTCTTATGTTCCAGAATAAGATTTTAATCATCATTACTAACCTCCTTGTAAGGAGTATTAGGATCATTTGGCCGAAGAGATCTATCTAACTCACCTTTGGCTCTAGTTCTACTACTAATTGCTGCAATCTTCCTTCTTGTTTTTGGCTTTGTTTCAGGCTCCTTGGTTGTTATATGATGATCATCTAAAAAGAATTCCACATATCCTTCCTCTTCATTGCATTGCTCTTTCTCAGATTCTGTGAGAACTTCCTACAAATTAGAACAAGATTTAACTATTTTGGGAGTGGAGAGTTGGGGAGATATCTCTGTTTGGATTGACTTAGCTAGAGAGATTTAGTGTATTTGAGAAGGTGGCTCAATTACAGTTTGGTGTTCCTCCATTCTTTCTTCAGTGACCATTTTACTTACCAAATTCAATTGGGATTGAGTAGGCAAGGGGATCTTCTTTTCTTTTTCTTGATCATCAACCATTATAGGGTGTGTGTAAGACCTTTCCTCAAACAGGGGTAATAAAGTCTCTGGAATGTCAAGAACTTCCAATCTACAAATTTCTAGAACACTGCCTGGGACTATCGACTTGCCTTTCTCCGAAGTTGTGGTTTGAGGAGCTATCACTGCATTCTAAGTTTCTTCCGCATCTCTGATTTTCAATGGACGATTCTTTTTGTTCACTTTCACCCATTCATGCTGAGCTTTCTTGATTTTTGGTAACTGAGGCTTTGTCTTTTTTGTAGGAGGCTTGCAAGATCCACCATTGTGTACCAATTTTTTGCATTTAGGGCAGTATAAAGGACAATCTTCAATTTCAATTTTTTTCCATATCCCTTTCTCTTTGCTACCAATCCATAGTCTATTAGGAATTTTCCTTTGCACATCCATTTCAACACATATTCTTGCTTCACTAGGATGAACCAATAAGTGTGCTGAAGTCGTGGCCACATCCATCTTCAATGGTCTGCTGTAACCGACGCCAGAGAGTACAGTTTTTTCGGCTCAAATAGGTGGATGGGGAGAAGTGGAAATTGAAACCACACCGGAGTGATGGAAGGTTCGACTTCTGGGTTGAATTCTTTCAACTATTTGAACAATCTAGCCTTGAATCCATTGAAGTCCCATATCTTCCTCAGCCACATTCATTGAAAATCCATTTCCTGCTCAAACTTGAAGAGCACATGTCAGTTGTCCAGAAGTCCCACATGAACTTATCCCTTGAATGCTGCATTTAGGACTTTCTTTCTTAATATTGCCATTGATGGCCTTCCCAAGGAAAATTTCCCCACCAGTGTAAACTGGAATTGCTCGGCCAGTTCATCCTCTTCCTCATCAGATAAGAGGAGGGCCGTCTCTCCTTTGAATACATACAGGGGGTTTTTCTGAACTTTGGCAAAAGAGATGTTAACTTCCTTTCTAGAAATTGATAAGCACGGAAGAGTGCTGTATTTGTATATGCTTTTATGTGCTTGTTGAGGAAGAATGGGTGCTTAATTATGTTCATTAATGCAGAAATTGGAAGTTTCCATGATGCAAGATTGATGAGAGGAAAAAGATGGATTTGGAGTATTTTATAGAAGATTCAAAGACTGGGAAGAGATTGAAGAAAGATGGCAGCAAAAGGATTCTTGGAAGATGCCGAATTGGAGGAAGAATTGGATTAGGAAACTAATTTATGGGTAGATAATTGTAGCCACGTGTGGCTTATTGGATTTGGAAACAAGGAGATTTCTTTCTTTAGTTGAATTAGGAAGCTTTGTTATTCTCTCTCCTATATAAGGAGCAGATTATTTAGGGTTAAGACATCCGGGACGCGTGCAGCTTTCATCATCGTAGCTGGGTCTGCAGAATAGCTGCAGCCCAGATTTTAGGAGATTTCAGAGTTCGTCGTTCGCCCGAACGACGAGCGCCTGGTTTGCAATTTTGAGTTTTATTTAATTTTCTTTTTAATTATTATTCTTGCTTTGTTTTTAATTATGTTTAGTGAGTAGTTCTTTATCTGGCTGTAGGTAATGAATCACTAATCGATGCATGAATTGTGAGACCTAATTGTTCTTAATTAAACTTTCTCTTATTTAATTCCAAGAGTTTTCTGAGCCTAATGATAATTACCTAATTTAATTAAAGTTTGATCACCTTTAATCGAATTAGGTAGAGCCAATTAATCCCTTTTTAAGTCACTGGATTTAATAAGTAAGATTAATTAGTGGCGAAGCTACTGTCTCGGTAGACGGAAATAATTGGTTAACAAGTTGTTGCATGCTGATTCATGATATGATTTGTTAGAGTTAGGTTCTTCACTACTTAATGCTTTTATAACATTAAATCTGGTGTTCAGATGATTCCGGCCGGGTTGTGTTATAAATAGGGAATTAATTGATTAAGCTGAAACTTGTCAATTAACGAATAATTAAGGGAGAATTGGGTTATGTCAAAACTGATTCTCGATAACCTATAACTAACTGATTAAATAGAGATTGTTATCTTTGCGTCGATGAACAATTAAGAATTGATTAGTGTGGATTTACTTATTGCCAGATCTTTCCTTTTTAGCTAATTAATTCCTGAATTTTGTTATTTACTTATTTCGTAATTGATTTCTTTACTTTAATTGTTTTAATCATTAATTAAATTGTGGTTACTATTGGCAAATTAATTGAATTAGAAAATAGTGTTGTTCCTCGTGGGATCGACCTTACTCGTACTATACATGATTTATTGTTTGAGAGTAAGTAAATTAATTTGGTATAAAACGACACACCAAATTTTGGCGCCGTTGCCGAGGAACGGCAATTATTTTCTTTTTAGTTAATTTGTATTTTTTTTACTTGGTAAATTTCCAGATTTTCTAACTCTAATCTGTTTATCTTTAGATACTGAAAAAAATAGCCCAGGTTGAGGAAAGAAACGAAGGAAAGACACCAAGAAACAATTTCTGATTCTGAACAGTCGCCGTCTGCCCAAACGGATGAACGAGGTAAACATGTTTTCTATGGAAAATAGATTAGATACATTGACCTCTTCAGTGGAAAAATTAGTTGCAGGTTTAGGTGCTGTTCAACAGAAAAATTCACGTGGAATACGCAGAAATCTTGGCCATCCTACAGCTAGGTGTGAATTTGTTCAAGAGTATCCAAGGGCACAATTCAATACAATTGGGAGATTTTATCCACAACATCATCACAACCCTTATTCCAATGCATACAATTCGGAATGGTGGAACTACCCAAACTACATTAATGGAAATAAGGAGCAGCAACAGCCATCACCATGGACATGGGAACAACAACAATCAATGGTTTCTTTTGGCCAAAACATTGTAATACCCACAACAAGTTCAGGTATATCTCTTGAAGATTTAGTTGCAAATTTAGCTAACTCAGTTAAAATTATGCAGAGAGACAATGTGCCAACACAAGATGATATATTGCAACAAGAGATGGTTCCCTTCTTTCCACACTTGACTGCGATGCAACAAGAAAAAAAAGCCACAATGGCAAGTTTTAAAGAATTGAGTAACCAAATTACTCAATTCAATGACTTGATTAGTAATCAAAGAAAAACCTCATCACAAGTGTTGGTTAATCCAATGGAAGACGTCAATCAGATGATGTTAAGTAGTGGACAAAAGATTGAAGAACCAGAGGCAAAGTTTGAAATTCAACAACCCATCAGCCCAGAAATGGAGTCGTCGTTCGACCATACGACGAAGGAGCAGAAATCAGAGGTCAGTCCTAAATTGAATTTTTCAACTTCTGAAATTAAAATACCTCCACCTTTTCCTAACAGGTTGAAAAAGAACGCCAAGGATGAGGATTTGGATGACATCATGACCATCTTCAACAAGGTGGAGATTACAGACGCATTCCTTGAAGTAATTAGAAAAATGCCAAAGGTTGCAAAGTTTGAAAAAGATTTTCTTGCCCAGAGAACCCAACATCCAAAAGAGGAGATGGTGGTGGAATGTGATGACATGCCAGTTGTTCTTGAGGATACAATGTCACATAAATGTAAAGAACCGGATTTTGAAGTTAAAGAATAAAAGGATGAGGAAATAATGGATGAGACACAATCATTGAATCTGCTGCAAGTGTTTCCAAGCAACCCAGAAAGATCTTGTTTGCCAAAACGAGACCCTGCTAATACACTTTTTCTTTATTTTTTGCAAGTTCCGATTTTGCAACTTAGATCCTTGAATAAACATTTGAAATCTGTATTTTTGAGTGACGAAAATATGCTGCCCACTATCACAAACAAGAATCTTAGTCAAAACTCATGGATCAAATTGATTTGGCACCAAAGTAGGTACAAGGAAGCTGCAGGAAAAACTTTGACTTGCATACAAGATGTCCCTTCTCCAAAACCACCTCCAGAGCCACCTCCAATGGTTTACTGAGTTCGACACATGCTTGGTCTAGCCAAGGACTTTAAACAAAGGAGCTTGTTGGGCGGCAACCCAATTTTAAATTATTTTTGCACTTTTTCTTTCTTGTCTTATTTATTTTATTAGCTTTTCTGTCAGTTAATAATATATCTTCTTGTTTTAGATTTTATTCGAACATCAGTTGGGCTTTACAAAGTGAAGCTAAATTCTAGCGTTGGCATGACATGAGAAGTTAGTGGACCCTCTTAATTAAAATGGAGTGGAGCCAGGTCCTTTTTCGTGGGATTCAGGCCCAGTACATTCTTTCACTTGTGATATTGCAAAGGCCCACTACTTTTATATTACCAAGTCAAAGTGGTCCCATAACCCAATTCACACATTTGTCTTTTTGCTAAACCCCACAACCGTCACCATCATCTTCCTTCCCAAATTAGATTGGCCATCACCACCCTTCCACACTGGTGAATATGAAGTTGCTTCCTCTTCCCCGCCGAAATCTTCAACTTCACTGGGGCAATCTTCACCGACCATACAGTCCACACACCATGAAGGAGACTCCACACCAACAACCACTTGCCTCCGCAGTGATTCCCACGATTATTTTCAGTAATTGACAGATTTTACCCAATCTGACCAAGTTGGTTATTTAAAAATTCTTTCTTTTTACCATAACCACTTGGTGGTTTCCTATTTTCTATGTCACTTGATCTTTGTTCAACACTTTAATATTTCTTTGAGATCTATTTGGCATAATATTTGTAAAGCTAGCCCAATTGTTTTATCTTTCTTGCAAATTTCTGTTTTGATTTTTACTAATGAGGCATGATGCTCTTAAGTTTTGTGAGTCGATGAATCCTCCTTCGAGCCATATCTCTTTTGTAGGTGTTTTTGATATTCGCAATGATGTGATTGATCGTGTTTCTTGGTGTCTACCATTATCTTCCTAAAGTCACAGCAATCAAGATGTCAATTTCTGATATTCTCCAGTTCTGCAGTAGTTGTTCGCCCCAACAGACCCCTCTGCAATAATTCAGGCTGTTCCTTTTCCTTTCACTTTTCTGTGTTTTTTGTTATTATTTTATTTTCTATTTTTATTGCTGTTGTATTTGGTGTATTTTATGTTGTTTTGTTTTCCTCATTCACTCTTGTTCAAGTGTGGGGAGAATTTTATGTGTTTCTATTTAAAAAATATTTTATTTTTCACTCTTTGTGAAAGGTTTTTTGTGTTTAAGAGTATTAGTTTGTTTTAGAAAATTAAAAAAATCAGAAATGAAAAGAATTCAAAACATATTTTATTTTCTTTTAGTTTTTTTGAGTCAAAGTAGTTTGTGTTTTTGTGTTTCCAAGCTTTCTTACTTATTGAGTATTACTTAAGCAAATTGGAATTGGTATGAAAAGTTTGGTTGATCAAATGTGTTAGATTTATATATGACTTTGTATGTTTTCGAGTATGATTAATACATGGAATTGAGCTTATTTTTGCCCACCTTAAAGTGAGGATTTTGAGCCAAGCATTGAATGACCACTTTGTTCATGCTTATATGAATTATTCTTTGAATTGACTGCAAATCGCGCATAGTTGAATTCTTAAACTTGCTTTCTTGTGCATGGATGTCATGTGTTGGAATTGGATTTGAATATGATAAAGACACTTAGGATTTCGCCCCTTTTTGACTTTAGTTTTCTTATCTACCCTTACATCTACCCTTAGTCAATCCCTTTGAGCCTTGAACCTTTGTTTGTATGTAAATAGCTATAAATTTTCACCTAAGACCTTTTTAGCTTTCTTTTGGCCCTTAAGGTGTAAGTAACTTGTGTATGATTTGCGCCCTCTTGATTGGACAGGAGAACATTGCATATTTTTGGTCTCTGTGAGAAAGTATTTCAGTATGACTGTTGAATTGAGATTTTGAAGTCCATTATTTGCCCGAACAGCACTTGGACAGAGAGAAAAACAAAAGAAAAAATCTAAAGAATTTTATCTGTGTTGTTTGCCTAAATAGTGGCAAGTAAGAGAAAGAGCAGGACAGCAAAAAAAATGAATAAAAAAATGTGATCTGCTGATGGAAATAAAAGAAGAAAAAAAAAGTGATGTGAAAAAACAAAGAAGGAATAAAAAGTATTTACTGTGCTGAAGTTACTTTGAGAATTTATTGATTTTGAGACTTGGTGCAATACAAATGTAGGGATGTACTTAAGTGTGTTGCTTACACCTTTGTTTGTTTTCTCTTTAAGCCTTTTAGACAATCTTAAACCATACCTTGTAAGCCCTACCCCCATTACAACCCAACGAAAGACCTTTTGATTCATGTTCAATTTTAATGTTATGATTGTCTTGTGACATAATTGCAAGTTTGTTGAAGTCCTCCATGTGCGATTTTATTGAGTGGCTGAACCCAAATTATAAAATCTTAGAGTGCTTTGGAGTGATCATGAAGAGTTGCTCATATTCTTTGTATTTTGACTTGGACGAAATTGCTTATGCATGAATTTAATATAATGGATTTGGATTGAGGATTGAAGGTTGAATTCCGGTTTCTTTGGGTAATGCTTAATTTGTAAAATTTTGGAAACTTGTGTTTTCTTTTACTAAGTTTTGTCTTTGTTGTGTTTTGTTTTTCCCCTTGCTTAGGGACCAGCAATCTCTAAGTGTGGGGATGTCTGTGTGTTTGTGATTAGGTGTTTATTTACGTGAGTTAGTTGTCTATCCTTAAATGTTTTTATCTAGTTTAGGTTAGTTTGGTGTTTAGTTTGATTTTTTTTTTAAATGTTTAGGGACAAGCATTGTTTAAGTGTGGGGATCTTGATAAGCAAGAAATAGTGCTGTATTTGTATATGCTTTTATGTGCTTGTTGAGGAAGAATGGGTGCTTAATTATGTTCATTAATGCAGAATTTGGAAGTTTTCATGATGCAAGATTGCTGAGAGGAAAAAGATGGATTTGGAGTGTTTTATAGAAGATTCAATGACTGGGAAGAGATTGAAGAAAGATGGCATCAAAAGGATTCTTGGAAGATGCCGAATTAGAGGAAGAATTGGATTAGGAAACTAATTTATGGGTTGATTATTGCAGCCGCGTGTGGCTTATTGGATTTGGAAACAAGGAGATTTCTTTCTGTAGTTGAATTATGAAGCTTTATTATTCTCTCCCCTATATAAGGAGCAGATTAATTAAGGTTAAGACACCCGGGACGCGTGCATCTTTCATCATCGTAACTGGGTTTGCAGAATAGCTGCAGCTCAGATTTTAGGAGAGTTCAGAGTTCGTCGTTCGCCCGAACAACGAGCGCCTAATTTGCATTTTTCCGTTTTATTTAATTTTCTTTTTAATTATTATTCTTGCTTTGTTTTTAATTATGTTTAGTGAGTAGTTCTTTATCAAGTTGTAGGTAATGAAGCACTAATCGATGCATGAATTGTGAGATTTAATTGTTCTTAATTAAACTTTCTCTTATTTAATTCCAAGAGTTTTCTGAGCCTAATGATAATTACCTAATTTAATTAAAGCTTGATCACCTTTAATCGAATTAGGTAGAGCCAATTAATCCCTTGTTAAGTCACTGGATTTAATAAGTAAGATTAATTAGTGGCGAAGCTACTGTCTCGGTAGACGGAAATAATTGGTTAACAAGTTGTTGCATGCTGATTCATGATATGATTTGTCAGAGTTAGGTTCTTCACTACTTAATGCTTTTATAACATTAAATCTGGTGTTCGGCTGATTCCGACCGGGTTGTGTTATAAATAGGGAATTAATTGATTAAGCTGAAACTTGTCAATTAACGAATAATTAAGGGAGAATTGGGTTATGTCAGAGCTGATTCTTGGTAACCTATAACTAACTGATTAAATAGAGATTGTTATCTTTACGTCGATGAACAATTAAGAATTGATTAGTGTGGATTTACTTATTGCCAGATCTTTCCTTTTTAGTTAATTAATTCCTGAATTTTGTTATTTACTTATTTCGTAATTGATGTCTTTACTTTAATTGTTTTAATCATTAATTAAATTGTGGTTACTATTGGAATATTAATTGAATTAGAAAATAGTGTTGTTCCTCGTGGGATCGACTTTACTCGTACTATACTTGATTTATTGTTTGAGAGTAAGTAAATTAATTTGGTACAAAACCACACACCAGAAATTAACTTTGAGGCTACTACATCTTTAAACGATTTCGAAAGTGGGGGGGTCAGGTTCCTCCAATCCCCATCAGGAGTTGGGGAAAACTCTGATAATATTACCATTATAAAATTCTAGATCGAAATGGTAGGCTAGGATTAATTTAAAATTTAAATGGAGGGATGAGATTAAAATATGTGTCTAATGTTTCTTAGAGGGTTGATGGTTCCTAGTGAGAAGGCAGAGTATATTTTTTGATGTCTAATCAAAAACACAAATAACAAAAGATGAATATATAAATCTTTGATAACTCAGTTTTTATGTTATTATTTTTAGGGTAATGGAATTTAATTGGAATGTTTATATGCATTAAGCATTGTTTTTATGCAAAATTTGATAATTTTAGAAAGAGGAATAATTGTGCTAAAATAAAGGGATGACGATCAATTTGTATTTGATTTGAGCAATGGGGATTTACGTTCAAGATTAAGAAATTACTTGAAGTCTTAAAGAGTTTGATTTGGAAGAGAAGATTGACTTATTATGTTTTAGACAATATTCAAATTTAAAAATGAGATAATTAGGAGGTATTTTATTAAAGGGTTGCATCCCTATTTTTAATAAGCCGCACGTGGCATATAAGGATTGATTTTATCTCTATATTTTAGGTTGATTTTATCATGTTTTAGGAAGACTTCTAGATTAAATCAATTTCTTTAAAGGTTTGTTTCCTAATCTTAATAACCTTCTCTATATAAAGAGAAGGAATATGTAGTAAATAGGAGGTACGTAGTTAGTAGTTTATTTTAAGTTTTTTTTTTCTTACAAAGTTTATTACAATAATTAATGAAGTTTTTTTTAGCTAAGAGTCTTTTCATTACGTAAAGTTATTTCATTCTTTAATAAGTTATATGCATGTGTGTAGAATTTATTTCAGCTTTCAAGTTTGCATCAAAATTTCCATGTTTGTGTCAGTAGAGAAATTTTTGTAATTACATCAGAATTAAATTGCTTTTACTTTGGTTCATATCATTAAAGTTTCACTCTTCATCTTGACCTCACAGAATTAGCACTTTAGTTAGATTAATCTTAGTTTGCATGTTTTTAGTTTTCAGTATTAATTTCTCTTTAGAATGATAGGAGTTTTCCGTTCAGTTTCTCTAGCTTTCTTTTGGAATTTCAGTTTATTGTTAATTAATGATACAGTGTGAATTTAAGTAACTTTTAAGTCTGCATAATCATTAGGTTTCATTAAGATTTGATAAAATAAAAATTGCACTTTAGTGATTTTATTGCCTTCATTAAAGATTTATTTCAAGTTTAGTTATTTTCATGTGAGTAGAGTTTAATCATTGCAGAATTTCCGTACATTCAATAGAGTTAATTTAATTTATGTTATATCAATTTTTTGTCATTTGGATAAGGTGCAGATTTTCATTTATATTTGCAACCAGAGGGGTGCCATTCGTTCAAACGGAATGCTGACTCAACAGTGGAATAAGCTTTCTCTATCCTTTATTTATTTTTAATTTGATTTTAATATGTCATTTATGTGTTTTGATTCTGTTTTCGTAATTATGTTTTATAGCTAAATTTCTTTTCTGTTATTTAAGTAATGAAACTCTAATTAATATTTAATCGTGAGATCAGAATGCACATGTTAATTAATGCTTCATAAATTTTGAAAAGTTCTCTGCATATATCGTTAGTTATTTGGATTATTTAAATCTTCATCAAATTTAATTAATTTGAATAAAGCCAATTAATCTCCCATTTAGTATCTATATTTAGTGGATATGATTGATTAGTGGTAAAGTTGCTGCCAAGTATACGAGAACAATAGGTTAACAAATTATGACTGCTGATTCTGATTGTGATTTGTTAAAATTGGGTTCTTTTAATTCTTAATGCTGTTAGGACATTAAATTTAGTATTGGCTGATTCCATTAGAATTGTGTCTTAATTAGAGAAATACTTAGTTTAAGCTGATTCTTGCTAATTATTGAGAAATTAAGAAGGAATTGGATTACGTCGGAGCTATTTTTGATAACCTATAACTGGTTGGTTTATGAACATTAATTAATTATTGAGTCAATGATCAATAAATATTTAATCCGTGTGGATTTGCTTAATTTTAATTTCTTTTGGCTTTATTTGTGATAATTTTAGTTTTTTTATTTTAATTACAATAATTAATCATCTTGAATTGATAATCAAAAGTGTGACATCCTTGTTGAATTAACTGAAATAGACTGTACTCTGTTCCTCGTTGGATTCGACCCTACTTTTCTCTTTACTATTTTAAATCCTTTGAAGTAGCTATTTTAAGTTTGATATAAAACGACCGTACCAATCTTACATTCAAAGTGTACAAATATAGGAAGGAAAATTTGCCAAAATAGTCAATGACTTTGTACCAAAAAACATTTATTTTGTCACCCACATTAAAAATGATGCATTTTAGTCAACACAATTAAAAAACGCATCAAATTCTTCACTTAATCAAACTCCGTCAATTTTTTTAATGGAAAAGACATTTGCTCACATTGTGTGGTACTTATAGAGAACAAAATTTGAAAATCATAATACCAACTAATAAAATTCTATTTAATCAATTCATGGTTATACTGATAATGTCAATATTTTGGTATTTATCTATATTTAATTTGGATTATATTGACATTATTAATTGAAAAAAGTGTTGATAATTGTAGATTTATCTGGAAGAAGTTGTTGGGCAGTAAAAGTGCAAGAATGGTGGAAAATGGATCTAGACACACTTTTGAGAAGATTCAAAGACATATTCTTAAGGGATAATTGAAGAAGTTGAGTTGAATAACGAAAGGGCAAGCAACAAAGTTGGAGAAAAAGTCTCCTATTTATTTGGAGAAATTCTGTCAAAGACGTATGAAAATTGAAATTGGGATTGACATTAGTTTTATGGATTTATTCCAAATAATTATCTTTTTGAGATAATTAGATAATTATAGCTTCTAAGGATAATTTCAGTATTTAGGGATAATTTCCACTTTTGGGGAATTAGATTAATATTAGGGAATTATTGAGTAGCTCTATAAATAGAGTGCCAAACCTATGAAATAAGGGAGACGGGAGTAAATTTTGATTTCGTTTTTTTCATTTGTTTTAGTAGTAGCTTAATTCGTTAGTTTTCAATTCATTTCCAATGAGTTTTAGAGTTTTGTTTTTAGTGTAGTTTGTCTTTTAATAAAGTTTTAGTATTCAGGTTTATAAATTCAGAAACGTTTCTTTTTAATTTTAGCATTCTTTATTCTTTAGTTTTAATTTATTCATCTTAACTCTTCAATCTTTAGTTTTTAATTAAAACAAATTAGTTCGTCCATTAGTTCCTATTAAATTGGTAAGCTTTATCTTTTTTTTTCTTTAATTATGGATTCTAGTTTTCTTAATTCTTGTTTCTTCAATTTAATTATGTATTTATTCTAAATTAGTTTTCCAGTTAAATTATTGATGAAACACTAACTTAATCTTGTGAGATCTAATTGGATTTAAATAAATCTGTAATCTAGTACCTTTTTATGCTCTATGATAGAGAGTTTATGAATTATTTATGATTGTTGAATATTGCGCAGTATTTAATTTATTGTAGGAAATTCTAATGCCAATTAAAACGATGGATCCGTAATTGTCCATTTAGTTTTATTAAGTGACAAGGCTGTCATTCATCGGCAGTGGGCATAAGAGGATGGTATGGGCATATGGCGTCCATATGAACATATCATAATCAGGTTTCTCTCATCTTAATACTTTTAATGAATTAAATCTAATGAGACGTCCTCTTAGATTATTTATTAATTAGAGAGTAGTTAATAAAGCGTCCTTTTAATTACCAACAAGTAAGGAGAAATGAGGTTATGTCAGTGGCGTTCCCGGTAACTATAACTGGTTTATTTAAATTACATGTTTAATATTTGCATCAAGAATCAAGTTATTAATTAGTGTGGATTCAATGCTTTAACTGGATTTTCTTTTTTATTGATTAAATTCTCTAGTAATCTATTTTATTTATTTGTTTCTAATATCTTTTTGTAACAAGTTTGAAGGAAAGTTACAACCGTTCCCTTTGGAGACGACCTTACTCCATTGCTATACTAGTGAAGAGTAGGTTTTAATTTTGGTGGCATAACGACACTATCAAATTTTGGCGCCCCTGCCGGGAAACGGCATCAGTAATTTTTTCTTCATTAATATTTTATTTTATCTTTCTTGGGTTTATGATATTTTCTAATCTTGCAGGACTATTGAATTACAATCCATAAATTGAAAAGTTTGCAAAGTGAGGAAAAACTAGACAATAGATATGCATGCTTTGATGTCCAACATGGCTAATAGTGGGCAAATATTTGGAGTTGATACATTCCACCAAATGCATGAGGTACAATTTTGTGGCATTTGCATCAATTGGCATTCAACATATATGTGTTCAAATCTACAAGATGAAATGCCCATATGGCAACCACAAAGGCATTATGAACCAATTCCTAACCAATAAAATTTCGGTTGGAATGATGAACCTAATTTGACCTATATGTCAACTGAATACCAAAATGACCATTTCGACCAATTTCACTTACCTTATTCACAACAGTCATTTACCTTTGTACCACAACAACAACTATTAAAACCATCCGCGCCCATACCGAATTCAAATTTAGAAGATGTGCTTAAAACTCTTGCGTGTGAAAATCTCAAGTTTCAACAAGAGACACGAGCCAATTTGGTTAATATGAGCACACAACTCACTCAAATGGCTACAACAATAGCAAAGTTGGCAACTAATGAAGGTAAATTGTCATTACAAGTGGAGGTGAATCCGTTGGAGAATGTAAGTGCTATAATGCTTGAAAGTGAATTCTACGAGAAAGAAGCTGATCAAATGCCCATTTCGGAATTTGATGAGGGAGAAATTGAACATATGCCCATTTTGGAGTCAAATGATATGCCCATTTCAGAGTCTATACATAAACTCGAGGTAAGTAGCAAACCTACAATTATTAAGCATCAAGTTGTTTTAACACCACCTTTTCCTGACAGGTTTGCTCAAGAGAAGAAGGAAGAAGAGACACAAGATCTCTTGAACATCTTCCAAAAAGTGGAGATTAATGTCCCACTCATCGATGCCATAGAATGGCCATATGACCGGGAATTTATTTTTAATGTTGATATTATTGAACCACTGGTTGAAGAATTTGTGCAACATACTTTTGTGCAGGATGATTATTTGACACAAAACAAGATAGATAGGAACATTGTCATATGCCCATTTGTCCAAATGAATGAGGTAATATCAATCCATATGCCCATTTTGTAGGAAACCAAGTTGGAGTCAAAGCCTCTTCGTGCCCATTTGAAGTACACCACACCGATTACTTGAGTATCATATTCATGTCTAGCCAAAGACAATAAGTAAAGGCGCTAATGGGAGGCAACCCATATTTTCTTTTCATTCTTTAATAAATTCTAATTTTCTTAGTTGTTTAGTTTATTCAAAAAAAAAAACAAAAAGATGTTTTTTTTAATGATAATTTTAAGTATGTTTGTTTTCTTTTGTAGGTAAATAAAAATCATCCCACAATCGTCATGATTTGTTTTGCCGTTGGATTTCAATTCTCAACATTCCAAGTCACAACTTTGCCAATAAATTTTCATTCAACTCCAAGTTTATTATTATTATTATTTATATATTTTTTTTGTTGCGATATGTTTATTGTGTTTTTAGTGTTTTTTATTTATTTTATTTTCTTTCATGCTTGTTTATACACGGAGGACCGTGTATCATTCAAGTGTGGGGGGAGTTTATTTGATTTTGTTATTTTTTTTGTCAATTTAATTCTTAATTTCAATTTTTTTTTATTTTCAAAAGGGTCAAGTTTTTGTCATTAAAGTCTTTTTAGTTTAAAAAAAAGTTTTTTTAGATGCCTTAAACTTTGTGAATAATAATTGTTTGGATTTGAGCATGTTTTGGAAAATTTTGGTTGTAATCTCTGTTTTAGAATAATTTAAATACCTTGTATGTGTTCCGGAATGAGAAATTGCAAGAATTAATTTTTTTAAAACTATTAATGTGAGTTTTGAACTTAAGTACGCAAGAACCACTTTCTTGGTGCTTAATGATTTTTTTTTTTGAGAGTATATCATAATTAAATAGACATTCTAGAATTTGCTTTGAGGTACATTTTGAAATTACTTGTGATTTGTGCATAAAAATGATTAAGGCACCTAGGATTAAACCCTTTTAAATTTCTAAAAATTCCTACCTTTTTAAATTGACCTAGTGAACTCTTTTGAGCCTAAACCTTTTCTTTGTTTTAAAAACCACAAAAAGCAGCCATAAACCTTATTATTTAACTTTCTTTTTCAGCCCATTTTGTCAAAGAATATGTTGGCTAAATCTTGAATTTATTTAATACTCCTTGGGTATATGTGTTCCAAGTTATGAAATCCTTGTTGTGGAAATTGAAAAAAAAAAGAAAAGGAGAAAAGAAGAAAGAAAATGAAAGAAATCTCCTTAGAAAAAGAAAAAAAGAAGGAAAAAAAAAGATAGGCATAATGGAAATAATTATTGCTGGTTGAAAAGTTGATTGAGAAGCAGCCGTGGTTGTTTAAAAAATAAAAAATCTCAAGGAGTAGTTTTTGAAGTTTGTAAAGATTTTGATTTGGTTACTTATTCTTTGATAAATTATAGCCAATTAATACCCTTTTATCATTCCCTTATCTTTAAACCCCATTTCAACCTTATAAAGACCTTCTTGATTTATGCATAAAGTCATTTTCTTATGTGGTGGAGATATGACCTCATTGCAAACTTATGGTAATGTCATTTGATTGTGATGTGTGAAATTTCATATTCATCAATGTGTGATATTATTAGTGAAAATTGTGAGAAGATTAATTCTTGTTTGTTTTAACTAGAATGAAGAGGTATTTTAAATTGTTTTGAAATAGAGATGTTTTTGTTGGTAAAATGGTGGTGTTCAAATCCAGTTGTTATTCATTTTAGTTAAAGGCACTGTTTGAGTCTATGTGTTTTTAGAGTCTTTTTAGTCATTTTGTGTAAATGTGTTTGATATTTTTTATGAGTTAACCATACTTGGGGGCAAGCATGATTCAAGTGTGGGGGAGTTGATAATGTCAATATTTTGGTATTTATCTATATTTAATTTTGATTATATTGACATTATGAATTGGAAAAAGTGTTGATAATTGTAGATTTATCTGGAAGAAGTTGTTGGGCAGTAAAAGTGCAAGAATGGTAGAAAATAGATGTAGACACACTTTTGAGAAGATTCAAAGACATATTCTTAACGGATAATTGAAGAAGTTGAGTTGAATAACAAAAGGGCAAGCAACAAAGTTGGAGAAAAAGTCTCCGGAGAAATTCTGTCAAAGACGTATGAAGATTGAAATTGGGATTGACATTAGTTTTATGGATTTATTCCAAATAATTATCTTTTTGAGATAATTAGATAATTATAGCTTTTAAGGATAATTTCAGTATTTAGGGATAATTCCCACTTTTGGGGAATTAGATTAATATTAGGGAATTATTGAGTAGCTCTATAAATAGAGTGCCAAACCTACGAAATAAGGGAGATGGGAGTAAATTTTGATTTCCTTTTTTTCATTTGTTTTAGTAGTAGTTTAATTAGTTAGTCTTCAATTCCTTTCCAATGAGTTTTAGAGTTTTGTTTTTAGTGTAGTTTGTCGTTTAATAAAGTTTTAGTATTCAGGTTTTATAAATTCAGAAACGTTTCTTTTTTACTTTTAGCATTCTTTAGTCTTTAGTTTTAATTTAATCATCTTAACTCTTCAATCTTTAGTTTTTAATTAAAACAAATTAGTTCGTCCATTAGTTCCTATTAAATTGGTAAGCTTTATCTTTTTTTTTCTTTAATTATGGATTCTAGTTTTCTTAATTCTTGTTTCTTTAATTTAATTATGTATTTATTCTAAGTTAGTTTTCCAGTTAAATTATTGATGAAACACTAACTTAATCTTGTGAGATCTAATTGGATTTAAATAAATCTGTAATCCAGTACCTTTTTATGCTCTATGATAGAGAGTTTATGAATTATTTATGATTGTTGAATATTGCGCAGTATTTAATTTATTGTAGGAAATTCTAATGCCAATTAAAACGGTGGATCCGTAATTGGCCATTTAGTTTTAAGAAGTGGCAAGGCTATCATTCATCGGCAGTGGGCATAAGAGGATGGTATGGGCATATGGCGTCCATATGAACATATCATAATCAGGTTTCTCTCATCTTAATATTGTTAATGAATTAAATCTAATGAGGCGTCCTCTTAGATTATTTATTAATTAGAGAGTAGTTAATAAGGCGTCCTTTTAATTACCAACAAGTAAGGAGAAATGAGGTTATGTCAGTGGCGTTCCCGGTAACTATAACTGGTTTATTTAAATTACATGTTTAATATTTGCATCAAGAATCAAGTTATTAATTAGTATGGATTCAATGCTTTAACTGGATTTTCTTTCTTATTGATTAAATTCTCTAGTAATCTATTTTATTTATTTGTTTCTAATATCTTTTTGTGACAAGTTTGAAGGAAGGTTACAACCATTCTCTAGGGAGACGACCTTACTCCATTGCTATACTAGTGAAGAGTAGGTTTTAATTTTGGTGGCATAACAACACTATCAAATTTTGGTGGCTAATAAAATTCTATTTAATCAATTCATGGTTATACTAATTTTGGAATCAGCTTCTAAAGGCTCCACTTCAAAGAAAATCAACTTTGTTGAGTTTGCATCCGATGAGGATAATGATTTGCTCACATTATGTGGTACTTATAGAGAACAAAATTTGAAAATCATAATACCAACTAATAAAATTCTATTTAATCAATTCATGGTTATACTAATTTCAAAGACTCAATGCAAAACATTGCCCATGAAAATTATGCGAAAAGTTATTGACAGCTGAGAAAGGAAAGGGAACTCGATGATCTTTCATTGACCCTTCTCCTGCCCAATCCAAGGAGAACCGTGGCTGCTGTTGCCGGGGTGGTGTCTGATTGAATTTGACGGAATTTTTGTGTTTTTGTTATTTGTTTTTAAATTCATTTATTGTGAAAAATCAAGTTGGTTTGTGAAATTGAATTCAAGCAATGGGGAATTAGGGTGGAAATGTGGAAATTTAAGGTGGGTTTCGGATGAAGGTGTTAGCTCTTGATTTTATTGGGGTATTTTCACTTTTCAGTGTGTAGGTAGCTTGATGATAGAGTTCTGCATGTTTATTAAAATGTATTCATCTGTGTGCATTTTTTTGCGTCTCTGTTTGTTAGTTATTTCTTGGCATTGATTCTAAAATCCCAATTGGCATCACATCAAAGTAATAAGTTGAAGAAACCCAATTTCATTTTCTTTGCGAATTCTAATTATTTGATTAGTATCAGCCCTAGACTTTCAAAGGCAACAACAATTGTTGTGCTTAATGCCAACTGTACAACCACCAATTCTCCCAAAAATTTTAACTCATCCAAACCACCAAAGTCAAATTCCTTTCTCTACATGCAAAACCTCCCGAAAGGCCTCACCAAATAAAAAACAACACAATATTCAATTTAGACAAAACCGCTAACTGGAACAGCACTCGTTCGTGTAATCTTCTCAACCTTGAACTCATCACGCTGCCTATGCAGCTAAACAAATAGCCGAATTTAAGGAGAAAACCGTGGCCTACTTTTTTGCTTTTAGCTTCTATAAACTCCAGATAGTTAGGCAATAGCTTTGAAAGTGAAGGTTTTGGATGCGGTAGTGGTGAAGAAGAGGGATCTTTTTTTTTTTTTATGTTTGAAAACCCAAACGAAACTTATACGCTTATGTAATACTAGTTGGCAATTGCGCGCCAGCGCGCAGTAATTACATGTTTTTTCCCGTTATAATTTTAATTCAGTATAATAGATATAAGTAATATAACAAATGTGTTTAGTAAGTATAAATATGTATATAGGGTGTGAGAGCATATATAGTATGTATAAATATATGTAGCATGTGAAAAAGTGTGTAGTATATGTAAATATGTATAACGTGTAAAAATGTGTAAAGTATGTGTAAATTTGAATAGTGAGTGAAAATATGTATGATATGTATAAATATATATAACGCGTTAAATACGTGTAAATATGTATAATATGTGAAAATGTGCATAGTATGTGTTAAATGTAAAATATGTGAAAATGTTTGTAATAAATATAAATATGTATAGTGTGTGAAAACGTGTATACAAAAGTGAGCAGTGCATGTAAATATGTATAGTATGTAAAAATGTGTAAATGTCAATAGTATTTGAAAATGTGTATAATATATATAAATATGTATAATGTGTGAAATATGTGTAAATATGTATAGTATGTAAAAATGAGTATAGTACTATGTATAAAATGTATAGTGTGTAACACTGTGTATAGTAAATATATATATATATATATATATTTGTGTGAAAATATGTGTAGTATGTATAAATATATATAGTGTGTAAAAAAGTGTATAGTATGTACAAAATTTATGAAATATGTGAAAATGTGTAAATATGCATAGTATGTGAAAAAAAATATTGTGTTATAATGTGTAATATATGTGTAAATATGTTTAGTGCTTGAAAACATGTATAGTATATATAAATGTATCTAATCGGTGAGGAATGTAAAAATGTGTACACTGTGCAAAAATATTTATACTATATGTATAAATGAGTGTAATAATTATAAATATGTATAGAGTGTGAAAATATGTCTGGTACATATACATATGTATAATGAATGAAGTATGTGTAAATATATATAGTACACAGTGAAAATGTATATTTAGTATAAATAAGTATAACGTATGGATATATGTGTAATACGTATATAGTATAATTAAGTATAACGTGCGGAAATATGTGTAGTACGTATAAGTATTGTGTTGTTTGAAAAATTGAATAGTATAACTTAGGTGTAAATATGTATAGTGTGTGAAATTCGGTAGAGTATGTATAATAATGTATAGTGTGTACAAATCTCTGTACTATGTGTAAATATATATAACACGCTAAAATAATGTATAGTTATATGTCGCATATGTAAATATATGTATAATGCAAAAAAATTGGGTAGTAGGCATAATGTAAGAAAATATATTCTCTTATCTTAATAAGAGGTGAACAACACAAGAATTTGGTTTAATCATTCTTTGTGGTTTCGTAAATATAAAAGGAGCAAACAAAAAGCAACCAAAGAAAAAAAGAGAAAAGGAAAAAATGGTGCACTTCAATAACACAGAAAGAAGAATGATAAGAAAGGTGAAGTATCTCTCTTGATGTTAATTATATAGTTCAACTGTTTCTCATAGCAGTTTGCCAGCTACTCGGTGCTTGTCTCTTTTGTTTCATACTTTGCATATAATCCAATTCTATCCAATTCTTTCATCTTTAACTGCAGACACACCTTGTGCTTGTACCTGTAATGTCAGAAAAAAATGGTAAAATTTGTACATCATTGTGGTTGTGCAATCATTGTGTGCAAAAGCAATCCTGTTTACAGTTTAACCGTCCAATGCAAATGAAATAATTTTCTACAGTTTGCAAGTAAAATTGCCATTCTGAATACTCATTGCCAATCAAGTAGTGTACATTAACATTAACGGATTAACCTATACTTATTGCCAATCAAATAGTGTACATTAACATTAACTCAAGATGGTCCCTAAGTTGCAGTTTAGATGGCTCCTAGGTAGTTATGTTACTTTGTAATAGTTTATGATACATTGTAATTTCAATTGAAATGAGAAACCTTTGAGCGCTTCAAAAAAAAAAAACAACTTGTTAACCATGGCCACCTCTATTAAAACTGCAGATATGCCCTGGAAGGCTGAACCAAAATAAATATAGTTCAACTTCAAACACGTCGCTGCCTTAATCGGGTGACAAACAAGAAGTTCATCCATCTAGCAGTAGCTGAGAAAAGTAATTACCTTTGGGCCAATAAGGAAATTTTTATTCTCATATGAATAGTGAGAAAACAAGAGTATATACACAAAGAGCTAATTAGGGACCATTAATGTTATTGTCTACAACAAATTAGTAAAGATGGATTTCCATCTCAAAGACCAGAATTTGATGTGGAACTGGTTATCCAGCTAGAAACATGCTAAGCAACCCATAAGGAACCGGCCTCCGTGCAAGAGAATGAGTGAGAATGGCTGACGCTCGACTTCAAGAACAACGTCCGGGACCTGCTTTGATATCTGTAAGCAGAATGTTGGTGAAACTATAGCAATTTGTACAAAATAATTTGAGGTTAGAAGATGAGGAGACCAATAACGTAGCAGGTTAATCAATTAATGGTTAAAAAATATTATGAGAATGTCTCAGATATATTACAAAAGACAAGTAAAAGTAGGACGTTGTTGTTAGCTCTATTTTTCTTTTGAATATTGAGTTTTCTAGGAGAGCTAATCAAATCCTAACTTTGATGCAAACGCTACCCAATTCTTGGGTGAACGTGCCTCTTGCATTTCTTATTTCAGAAACTGAAGGGACTGATTTTGAAGCTTGGAGCAACTTTTATGTAAGTATGTAACTTTAAGTCATCCTGTTGGAGATTCACTTACCGTTATACTACCACTTCAGCATGGTATTTGAGTTTTGACTTCATGCTTACAATGCAGCAATTTTAAATTGGTTTTGAAGCAATATGAATTGGGGAAGTCCCAATATCATGTCAACAACAAAGCAAAACATTAAAAGCACTGAAAACAAGATCATCTGAAAAAAATATAGATGTTCAGAAACAGGACATAAAGAGTGTATTGTGTTTATCAAATACAGAATAGAATCTTGTTGGCACCAACAAGTATATTTCCTTTTGGTAAAGGTTATGAATCTATATTATGTTGTAACATTTCAACAGTGGAAATCCTTGAATGAAGAAAAAATACATTGCTTTACCTCCTCAGAAAGATGCAAAGCACCCCAGTGATCATACAGACCAAACAGAAATGCAAACTGATTCCTTTTTTCCCTTAAGAAGTCCCAATCTGGAGTTTCTGAAAGCTAAAGCAAAGGATTGTTGTTGCATGATAAAATTTATTTGAGAATGGAGACAAAAATAATGAATTATGCATTCCTACGAAATAAAGAACAAATTTATTTAGCATTTTTCAACACTTTCTTCCATCTTCTTAAGCACCAGTACAATGGATATAAAATAAGAGAGTAGGATAAGCACAACTATACCTCTTTGAATTCTGTCATTGCCGTAAAGAGCACATTCCTCATTGAGTGGTACTGGGTAACCAAACAAAAGATTAATTACAGGAAGCCATTGGGGTAGAAGTAATGACTAAAACCAACAAGAGATCAAAGCAGTAAGCTATTCCTCTACTCCATTGCAAATGCACATGCAGTGTCTAAAGAAACCAAATTCATTTAGAGCTGACAATGCAAGTTTCTTAATTGGAAAAGAAGACTAAATCAAATACAAAACTCTGAAAGAGTGTAATTGACAGAAAAAATTACGATTTACGTAGGGCTAGACGATTACTTGCCAACTTCTAACCATGTGTATTTCATACACAAATCACTACTGTAAAAAAATGCATGGTTGCATTAGGAAGAAACAAAAAGATCTAAAACTGCAGTATCAGAAAAATAAATATTCAGGTCACGTTTCTGAAAATGAAATTCTAGCCCCATTATGTAGTGCAGGTCAAAATACCTTGTAATGAAGAAGTAGAACTTTTACCTGAAGTACATGAGTACAAAGAGCTTCCACTGCAGAAGAAGACCACAGTTTTCCTAAAGATCACCTGCCTGTTTGGATCTAAGGTAGTATCTTCTAATGATTCATGAATGACTGACATGTTAACCTTTACCCAGCAATTTAGAGGCTGTAGACCTTCCATCTTTACCTTACACAGCATGTTCCAGATGTGTCAGCTGTAGACTAAGAGCTTAGGCCATGCTGAAGGCTGCATCAGAACAGCTTGGAGCTATAGTATTGAGCTTGCTCCTTTTCATCACAATCATAGGAATATTCAAGCCATCTGATTTCAATAGCTTGCTCAGATCGAGTGTTATAGACTCCTACTAAGACACCAGCCACCTGGCAGTTCTGTTGACTTCCTTGGAATTAAGGTGAAGGTGGCTTGGTTTTCAATATGCTGTAGTTGGGATTTGTGCTTCCAGAATCTCCATGAATGTTGTGTGTGCAGAGCCTGTTGCAGCTCTTTGGAATTCAACTCAATGACAATGTTATGGAATCCTAACTATTTACATAATCGAATCCCTTCCAGGCAGCTGTGGATCTCCACCTGCAATTTAGACTCATGTTGTGGACATATAGATATTGTAATCAGGAAAAGGAGGTCACCTGTGGATCTCCACCTGCAATTTACCTCCCACAAATGTCTGGAAAATAAGGACAACCAAATATTGTCATAAATTAAACTCTAGAAACAGAAGCAACAAAACAGAAAAAGTGAAAAAAAAAGGGAAGAACAAACTGGTCCAGCTGCTGAGCTTGTTTCTCTTTGGGATCAGAAGTTCGAATTAAGATTAAAAAAACAACAAAAAAAGAAGCAATCTCTTACAAGTTCGAAGGTGGTGAAGCTGCTCTTAGCGATGTTGTTGCTGCTGGGAATTCATGGAAGAATATGCAAAAAAATTGCCGTGCTCTTTTGGTAAACTTAGGTCTCTCAAAATTTTGAATCTTCTCTACATACAAAAGTAGAAACAAAAACAAACTAAAGTATACAGCAAAATCATCAACTTTCTCTTCAAATCATAAAAAGGATTGAGATAGCTTACCTGAGCCTACAATGACTTGCATATACTCCTTTCTTGATCCAAATCTTTTAGAAGATCCCCCAAAAATTCTTGCTCTTTCCTTTTCAATCTGAATTATCGACAAAGAAATAAAGGGAATGTTAACGTCATTAATTGTGCCACAAAAGTTTTGGTCAATACTTTATTCAAATGAAATAATTACCTTTCTCTCAAAATACGATTCTCTTCTTTTAACAGCTATAGCGAATGGGAAGATCCATTTACAACAGCATCACTCTGCCAGTCAAACATGTCATGGTTAAAATGAATTCAGAAGTTATGACAAATAGTCCAGCCATCCATTTTACAAAATTTAATAAAAAAATTCATCGTGATTTCCCAAGAAAGCTACTATCTCAGTAGCTGATTAATATATTATAACAAATGGAGTGACAGGCATGAAACACCTTACCGAGGCTTTAAAGGAGGATTGTCTCACAAAAAATGGTAAGGGTAGTTAGGAAGAAATTTTTTTACAATCTTACAGGAAGCTCTTCATTTCAACCCTTTTTATTTTCCCTTTTTCCTCTTATTACGTGGTAGGCAAAACAAGAGAAGGAAAACCAAACACAATAACAGGCATCATAAAAAGCAAAGGCGCTGCCAATTTTGGTTGGAAATATACAAGGATAGAAACAAAAAGGTTTCAGTTTGTCCTTCATATCCCACTTTTCTTATTGAAAAATTATGTACATACATGCAGTAAAATCCTATGAGCAAAAAATATGTATAAAAATTGCCTGCACATAAATGCAAATCATTTATCCAACTCAGGAATATAACACCATTTCAACATCTCATTTTTTTCAGCAACAATATACATGAATAAGTGCAAATGCATATAGGAATCAAAATTGCATCCTATAAAATACCATTACATTTCATAGGCTATACATGTTTACACATAATACACAAATAGGATAGAATATCTAAATGCATTGACCAACCTTTGAATAACTATCTGCGAAAGTACATGAACGATTGGATTGCCCAAGATATTGCAAATCGTCCTTCTCTAATATTCCATCAATAAAACTTAATCCACCATCATTAACAGCAAAGCGTAAGAGATTTCCAGCACGGAGTCCTGCCTGAAGATCAAAAAACAACATTTCAATACCGAAAATGGCATAAGCATTAACATATCACTTTTTTTGCGGGATACGACAAAAGTATCACAGAGAAAGGAGAAATATATCTGAAAACGTAAAAACTGCAACGTTATTTGCTATGGCTGTTCTTTTAATAATTCCGTTTATAAAAGAGTCAACTCCTAGATCTGTAAACAGTATTTTGCACAAAAGGAAGAATAAATTTTGAGTTAAACTTCATGCCAGTCATAACACTGAAAGATGACCTCTTTCTTCACATCATAAACTCTGGGCATTAGCAGTAAAAAATACAATCAAACCTTTTGGATGAAATCGTCATTCAAGCAGCCAAATACAACACAAGAATCGTTAGATGTAGCAACCCTCCCATATTCTAGTAGATTCAGAACTACCTAGCACAAATGGAGAAAGAAGATTAAGCAACAAACATAGATCAGGGCTAGATACGAAAAAATAACATATGAATCATAATCAATATGATTACGATTAATCTAAATTTTAACAGTATGTACAATAGTTGGAACCATCTGTGCTTACACCATAATATTTCAGAGGAGTTTTCCAAAACTTCTATACTAACGATAGCCCAAATATCATTTACCATCCGTACCATGGGAAGACATCCTCATTTATGATTTCCAACATAACATGCTTACACTGACTGAACTCAGCAGAGCAGACATTTCCCAATTGCAATGTTATGGTGTAGGCTTTCACCTCACCTGGTTTTAAGCTTGTTTTGCTCATACTATCATCCCTCTATGAGACTGCTTTTAATAATAACCCTAAGAGAACTCATATGGATGGTAACGGAGAATGGAAGCCATAAGACTCTGGCTTCATATTGCCACTCCTCCGCGAGACTGCTCTTAAACAAAAAGTTAATAGAGAACTTGCATAAGTGGGAATAGGTCTAAAACCCGAAGGTGAGAGAGTACTCCAGGTGGATGTCACAGGATTTCAAATGAAATACCCTAATTATGTGTGACAGTCTGGGGGAACGAGTGTTTTATTTATGAACCTAAAGGTTTGCCGAGCGAATCATAATTTATTTGAGTTTAATACAGGAGTTAATATGATTAGTGAGGAAACGTTGAGACGAAGACTTAGTTGTTGGAACCCTGGCTTATGGCGTGATTGTAGATGAGTTATGAACTGAGGTGGAACCTATCGCACACACACACATGATTGGCTCAACGTGTTAAATGTGTACATTAAGGTGCTTTGATGACTGTAGGGGACACATGTTATGAGTACTTGACATTCGAATTCATTAGATGTTGAGTCATATGCATAATACTTATCATGAGCTTAAATGGATAAAGTTGGATACATGGAATAAATTTCTTTATGTTGCCATTGTGTCTTGTGAGTATAGGTTATATTTATGCCCTCTTACCACATAGGAGGGTGTGTGTTATGTTATTTACCCTTGTTTTGCATGACCATAGATAGTATGTAAGTATGTGGTTATTATATAACCCTAAAATATAATCTCGGGAGTACACTTGCTAATTTGCGTTTTAAATTAAATCACCATTTTAGTTGTAGTCTTGTTATTTATTTTCTTACTTTCAATTTGATAATTACAAAAAAACCAAAAATATTTTCTTTAGAATTTCAGCACAGTCCTTTCCTCGTGGGAACGAACTTGCTATACTATCACCTTCACGGGGTTGTTTAGCTTGATTTTTTATTAGGGGTAAATAGCAACCACGATCACATTTTAAATACATATATTTGCTCCACGTCAGCTTATCTTGGTATTCTTGGAAGTTATCATTGGAGAGCTATCTTTAGAAGAGATAAGCATGGAAGGTACAAAGGTTTCCATCTTTCTATGGGATTTACTTGGAAATAATCTTGGAGATAAACATGGGAAGATTTGGTGTGCCTATATGATCTTTCCACACCACACGGTTTTGGTGTGTGCATGATATGCGAATTGTTTGAATCGTGTGGAGGTTTCATTATTCTTTCAGTCTTTTACAAGACTGTGAACACACTTCTTTGTTGAAGATCTTTGATCAAAGTGTGTTGGCTTAAGCATCTGAATGCATTATTTTTGAAGATGCCATCCTTGTATTCTTTATTATAATCCATCCTCAGGAGGAGGTTGTTGAGGAGCTCAGGAGAGTTTAAAGGTGGGCAAGGGGATCTTGTATCAACCACGGATTTTGGGAGGAGTCACCATTGACAAGGGAATTTTGTCTTCATTGTGGGCAAGGGAATCTTGCATTAACCACAGATTCCGGGGGGAATCAACACATGTCGATGAGAGCTCGCACAACCCGTTCACTGTGGAGTTAGGAAGAGGCAGCGTCAAAGATAAGAGGGAGTCTTACTTTGTGTCAGACCGAGTGTCTTGTAACTTGTGAAATTAGTGAATTGTTTTATCTGGGAGTGGCTGTGAAACCCCGAAATTTTCATAAATAAATATCGTGCTTAATCGTTTAGAATGTTACATTTTTCATCATATGAATTTTAGTTTAGAAACGAATATATATTTAATTAGCTTTACCAACGGATAAGAATTTCGATTTAAGATTATTAAATGGAAAACATGTGTTAAATTTTAATTGTTGGTTTACAAGGCAATGTTAGAAAATTTTATGGTTTAATTGTAAAATCCTGAAAAAAAAAGTTATAGGAGTTAATTATATGAAATGATAATGTTGGGGACTCCCGTGAGTGTTTCAAATATAAAGGGTTATATAGCAATTTAAAAGACTTTAAAGAAAAAAAATGAAGAAATGAACAGCGTGAAAAGAAAACAAAAGAAAAAAAAGAAGAGTAGAGAGGAAGAGAGACGGGAACAGAACGGGAGAAGAAGAAAGAAAAGAGAAGAGAAGGAAAAGAGGAAGAGAGGAGAAGGGAGAAAAGTTTGTCAATTCCACTTTGGCTAGCTCAAGAAAACTGTGGAAATTTTCAAATACAATGGGTGAGTTTTGGATTTTCCTTCAAAGTTTTTCGTGTTTGTTTTTACTTACATGAATGAATGATTCTCAACTTTTAAATACTTTTGCGATCTATGTAGAATTCATATTGTGGTATTCAGCAGTTGTTGTGTAAAATTATATTCTGAAAATTATTGGTGAATTTTGCTCTATGATTTAGTTTTGAAATAAGATGGGTTTGTTGACAAGGAATTTATTTCATGGCTTGAGATTTGAGGCCTTAAGTATTTGATGCTTGAATTGTAATTGTTTGCAATAGGTCTGCTCTCAAGCTTTACATAGGAGTCATGACCAGTGATATCTGGTACTCACTAGCTTTACATAGGAGGCATGACCATTGATATTTTGGCACGGTGGACCTTATTAGATAAATAAATGTTTTAGTTTGCCCTTATTATATTTCACATGCCAAAGTTGAAATTGTTATATAGGATAAGTGCCGATTGATAAGCTATTCTTGCTGTTTAGTTCACATTTTTTTGGGACCGACCTTTCACCGGCAACCTCTATAATCAAAGGGTTGTGGTGGATGCTTTATGTTGGGTGTTTTAAAGATGTACTCTGTGTTTCCACAAATATTGAATCTAAATAGTTGACGCCTGCTGAACTCTATTTCCAAATGAATTTGCTATCTAAACTGCAAATAGATAGTTCAAGGTTTTTCTCCACTCTAGGGTCTTCTCAGAGTGCTCTAAGATGGATTCTTCAAGCAAACCATTTGAAACCTTCTTTGAGATATTGGAAAGTTCTACAGAAATTTACTCTTTAATATGAACATTCAGGTTCACGAGGTATGATTACTAGTGTTGCAATTTCAAACTGATTTTTGACTGCATTGTGTGCATAATTTGGAACCGAGTAAAACATAAGAGTTTTAGTATTATACATCTAGTTTTATATGGTTTTGATTTCATGCTTTTCTGATTTTTGGTTGCCAAGTTGTGGTCATTCCAAACAGTGCTGCCAGAAAGAATTTTGTAACAGAAATTTAATGCTTTTCCAGCCACAGTAGCAACTTTGCGCTATTTTTACCCCACCTTGTGGATCGAATTTGGAATATTATGTAACACAAAAGTTTTAGCTTTTTTATTCAACTTTTATATAGTTTTGGTTTCACATTATTTTGATCTTTTGTTACAAAGTTATGATTAATTTAATTCTATATGGCAGAACTGAAATCCATTACGGGATTTCAGTCCTACATGAAGATTGAACAGTTTTTAAAGCTATTTGTAAAATGAATTTGGAATTTGATAAAACATAACAGTTTTAATATTATAAATCTAGTTTCATATGCTTTTGATTTCATATTAATTGGAGTTTTGGTTACAAAGTTATGACCTTTTGAAATCACTATGGCCAAACTGAATTTGTTACGGGATTTCAGCCAATACAACAACTTTGAACAATTTTTACATTAAACAGCAAACTGAATCCAGAATTTCATAAAACACAAAAGTTTTAGAGTTTGAATTAGAGATTTAAATAGTGTTGGTTGAGAAGTTATAGTCATTTGAAACAGACATGGCAGAACTGAATTTCTGTTACTTGATTCTAAATCATTATACCAATTTTGAACAGTATTTCCAATATGTTGCATACTGAATTCTGAAAATAATGCAACATGTAAATTTGGTTGTATTTTCATATACTTTTAGTTTCAACACATTTGGGTATTTGGATATTAGGCTATAACACTTTGATTAAAACATGTCGATAATGAAATTTATGACGTAAATCTGAGGTTCACTTTTAGAATGGCTTTGAACAAACCTGGTTTCAAATGGCTTTCACCTCACCTTATTTGGAGGTTTTCATATAAATTTTTAGCGGAATGAATTGTAGAATTTGGAAGCTTAGAAAATATATTATTAAAAGCAGTCTCAATGTAGAATTTGGGAAGCTTAGAAAATATATGACGTTGTCAGATTACATTGTTTCGAATCAAACAAGGAATCATGAATTCCGCTATAAGAAGTTCAAATTGCAATTTGGAACTATATATTGAAAGCCTTTCATATTGAGATAGTTTTGTTTTTGTGTCAATTGATAATTGAAGGGCATTGTTTGAATTATGGACACTCTCTTGTCCTGCATTGAAGAGTGCACTTTTTGATAAATGAGTTTTTCTCGTCATTTGCCATTGACATATTTTGTAATTACTATGTCGGTGTATGTGTGGGACTTCACGTCCATAAATTATGTATTGATAAACTAGGTACGTTGGAACTAAGTGCTGTGCGGAGCTAAGTTCTACGCCACTTTAAAGGCGGGAGCCACCTCTAGAGTCCGTACCAGCCACCTCTAGAGTCCAACGTTACCAGCGATTGGTGAATAATTGGGATGTACTTGGTGAAAAGTGATTGTCACTATGATTTTTCAGATTTTGTGAACGTGTCATATTTGTACTGTATTTGATTGCATGGGCCCTAGTAGGTGTTGGCTTGGAGGGTGATCGAGACGGCATCGGGCCGACGATTACGCCAAGACCACATCGGTGAGCCCCGTCACGCGATTAAGGAGTTTTTAATCCCGTTGACGGGAGTCGGAGTAGCAAATCCGGATGCCACGTTAGGCCTGCGGGGCCGTTGTGGTTACTGACCACTGGGAAGGATAAGGTAGCTTCTCAAGTCGTGCACGCAACAATGAACTGTTAGGGGATATAAGGTTGGTAAAGGTCGGCAAGGCCGATCGTGACAGGTACCGATTATATGTCTAATGTTTTATATGGAATTAACGACAAAGTTATGTGATATATGGATATGTATATTGCACAATCTTTTATGTGATATTTGAGACTTTGTCATATGGTTATTTGCATTGGAAAAATGATTGTCATATGGTTATTTGAAGTGGGAAAAATGTTTAACTGAAATTGTGATTTCTTAAAGTTAATTTTCTGAAAATTATCCATTACTCCCTCACTGAGCTATTTTGAGCTCACCCCCTTTTATAAATTTTTTTTTTCAGAGCAATTCGGGACAAACTAGGAGCTGGTTTGGATTCAAAGATTAACGACGCAATGTGTGATAGGAGATAAGGAGGTTAAGGTATAAAAGTCGTTTGAAATAGTCTTTTGTTATGTTAGACTATTTTAATATTTTGGAAGTGCTTTTCTTTTGGAATGTAATATATATACAACTTGGATATTTGTTTAGTTTGAAAGATTATGGTTCCTGTTATTAATCTTAAGTTTTTGGGACGTTGAATAGTGTGATTTTCTTTTGGGATGTAATAAATAAGTTACCATTGAATAGGCGTGATTTACAGGTTGAATTATGGTTATGAATATCTGGAGGTATTTTAATCATTCAGATTTGGATTGTAATCACGCTGATAAACAAAAGTTTATTATTTTTGAATGGTTTGTCTTTTGGGAATGTAAGATAAGGTGAATATTGTGTTCAAAAGGTTATTGGTAATTTTTAGGTTATAATTTATTAATGTTCAAGGTTAGGGTCCAGACGTGAGTCGGGCGTAACCTAACGCTCCCGTCAGGATGCCGTTAAAGGATAAGGTGGGGTGTTACAAGTGGTATTAGAGCATTTTTACTCGTAAGCCAGGATAAGATTCTTGGACTTTGAAATGGTAATTTGTTAAGTTTGAATTGAGATGAGATGTATTTGGTAAATGATGAAGCTCAAATTCTTACGTCGGTCAAATTGAGAAACACCGAGCTAGAAACACTGAGCTCCAGCAATGATCACCAACTTAATATGTAAAATAGAATAGCGTTAGAGCAAAGTCCCGAGGTGATCCCCGGGGATTCCACTCCGATGCTTAAGTCAGTAATCTTGTATCATTAATTATTAGATTCCTATTCTATATTAATGAAATGTATTTAATACGATGACTTTACCGTTAAGAAGGCTCCAACTCTTTCTCCCCAAATCTCGGAAGTCAGTTAAAATTATGCTTGACTCATTCCATGCCGATCTGGAATATTCAAATAATGCCACATCAATACCTCCTCAAGTCGGTATAAATATTTTTGTCCCAACTTGATGATTGCATATAAATATTTCCGAGCTGGCTTTCTTGGACTTTTAAACAAACACTGATGCTTCGATATCATCAAGGATGAGTTTAAATCACAATTTATGAACCAATGCCTCGATTTTGAAGAATAAAATTCGCAATCATTAATTTGCACGCGGTTTCGTTCAGAAAACAATCATTATCCTGCTAACGTATACGTTATCTGAGATAACCGTCAAATTATTCGAAACTCCCCTTCTTTAATTTGAACTTGACCTAATCCCTATTTTCACGTTCTCCTTTTTCGAACACAACTGGGTTTCAGACATTCAAGCAATCAAAAACAACAATTTCCTCATTCGCTTTCGCACAAATTGAACTGAGTACTTGGGTTTTCCTTTCACCGTCTCCAGAATTTTCTACAATTCTACCTTCGTTATCAGTTATGTCTTCTGCAGATCCTTCTAATTCATCTGAACCAATTAACTCTGCACCTTATGTCGAACCTTCCACCTCTCATACCCCGTCGGTAAATGTCAATTCAGAATCCATAAGCGAGAAAAATCCCTCATCCTCTATTCACAGTGCTCCACCTCCAGTCGCCGGCGAGCCTTCAATTTCTTCTAAGTTAATAGCTCCCCTTAGAAGGTCACTTAGGCAGTCTTTTAAAGCTAATCCTTCGAACACTCTTATGGCCAAAGTTAGCGAAACAGAGACTTCTGAATCAGTTGTACTAGAGCAGAGCAGTGAAATAGAAATTTCTAAGCAGAATGATGAAGATGTAGAAGACATAACCGAGGGGGTCCTTGCAAACTCTATTTCCTCCACTTTGAGTAGGAAAAATATTGACCAAATACTGACAAAATACTTCATTCCAGAAAATTTGCCTGTTAGAGCCCCGTCTAGAGATGACCGAGCTACGCATCCCCCTCAGGGTTTTATAACCTTATATGAACATCAACTCCGAGCTGGCCTCAGAATTCCCATTTCTAGCTTACTCTCAGATATCTTAGACTATTACAAGGTGAATTTGAGCCAGCTCACCCCAAATTCCATCAAAACGATTGTGTGCTTCGAATTGCTCTGTATACATTATAAAGTAACTTACAACCTTACTTTGTTCCGACGTTTTTTCTCTTAAAAACAGTCCCTAATGAGCTAGGATGGTTTTATTTTAACCGACGTCCTAACACAGTTCCCCTTTTGCAAAACTTTACTAGCTCTATTCATCACTGGAAGAAACGATTCGTTTTCATTCATTCAGAATTTCTCACCCAAAATCACCCCTGGAAAATTGTCAGTAGCATAGCTGATAGGCAGCCCAAAAAATCCTCTTGCACAAGAGGAGAAAAAACGCTAGAGTCTTTAGGGGTTGTCTTAGATGTATCTCGGCTATTTGAGAAAATTTTGATTCAAGGTGGACTAAGTTCTGCCGTACTTGATTCTAAATTTAAGGCTCCAAGGATAAATTCGGAGTTGAATGTAAGTATCTCTCTTTTCCTTTTCAGAACTTTTGAGAGTTTACCCTGATAATTTTCTTTTCTGATATCTTCTCTTATTTCAGTGATGGACATTGCACAGTTGATCAGGTCGGGCATGGCTAAAACTGCTACTACTGTCTCCTCTTCGGGCACTTCCAGCCCGGATGCTTCCACACTACCAGCTAGTTCTGCTGCGGATACTGCTTCGCCCTTGAATACTGCCACTCCACCTCCTGTTCCTCCTAAAATTGTTAGCTCAGGTTTACCTCCATTACCCAAGGAGAAGGAGAGAAAAACAAGAGGTTCTAAAAAGAATTTTCACGACCTCAGCCAAACAGGATACTCCACCGAGTAAGAAAACTGCTACTCTAGTTACACCGACCTCCTCAGCCCAAGAACCTAACCAGGGCATACCACTTGAAACAACATCATCCATCCCAACTCCTGCTTTCTCAGCTATTCCTTTCAACTTCTCTCAAGATTCTGAATTTGGATTCCTATCCCAAATCAATCCAACCAGACTCCCATTTCTTATGTCCCAGTTATTCATCCTGGGGACCAATTTTGTCCGAGCTGGGGCTTCAATCGCAATTTCCGAATACTCACCCCGGCATTAGCTCATCAGTGGCTGGGTGAAGGAGTTCTGCCTCTGGATTTGGACTCATTGAGGCAGCTAGACAACGAGAACTTGATCAACGTCATGGCTCTATATTCTGTGCTAGTATGTTAACAAGTGCCCTTCTCTTCACCTCTTTCCTTTTTTATCTAACTTATACTCACCCTATTTTTACCTTGCCATATAGAGTGCAGCTTTATCTACTAGAGCCATTGAAGTTATTCGTTCTTCGGAGAACTCGTCTACTTTTCGGGCCGAGCTGGAGAATGAGAAGCAAGAGTAACAGAGATGGAGAGCAGGATCCAGGGTTTAGAGGAAGACGCTCAAAAATACAAAGACTTGGAAACTAAAGCCCAGCAGGAATTGAACAGCGCCAAGGCCGAGCTAGAAGCAGAAAAGAAAGAAAAAGCCGACGTCCAATTCAAACTAACAGCCGAGCAGAAAAACTCTAAAGATCTCCGCTCCAAATTGGCAGTAGAAGAAAAAAGATCTAGCGACCTCAGCTCTTCTATCTTGATCTGGGAAAGGCACTTCAATAGCATGGAACGCAAATATAAGTTTCACAAGAATGAAGGCTCAAGCCAGACGGTAGAGAACTTCCTGAAATCAAAGGAATTTGCTAAAATGGCTGCTAAAATGAATATCCCGGTGGCTAGACTCGGGTATAATGAAGCAATCAAGGTTCTTCAACCGATGTACATTCAAGACAAGAGCTTAGAGGAGTTGAGCTTTGATAGTGAAGCAGGAGAGAAAGTGAACGCTGCTTTCAAGGAAATAACTGGAGGAGAGCTCGGATTATCCATACACCAGTTTGTTCCTTCAACTCCCCTCTCTGACACACCCGAGGTGGATCTCACCTAGCTGGAAAAAGAAAAAGATGATGGCCAATCTGGATGACTTATTCTTGTAACCTGAAACATTTAATGCTTTTTAGATATTATTTTGGATAATAATGGATTTTAATTCCATCTCTTGAACTTTGTTGGATTTTGCTCCCTAATTTCCCTGAATAGTTTATCTTAGGAAATTGTATTTCTCAAAATGAATATTTTCTCGCCTTAGAATTTCACTATCAGGCTTTTATATGAATGTCTTGTTTTTTCCTTAGATTCTTTATCTCGGAATTTCACATGACTTGCTTTTTCTGGAAATTCTTTTCCTGAAATTTGCAAAATGCTTCATGAGCTTTTGATCTCGGGATTTTATAAGACTTGCTTTTCTTAGAAATTATTTTCTCAGAATTTGCAAAGTAAATTATTTCTCTTCCTGAGCTTTTGATCTGGGGATTTTATAAGAATTGCTTTTCTTAGAAATTATTTTCTCAGAATTTGCGAAGTAAATTATTTCTATTTCCGAGCTTTTGATCTCGGAATTTTATAAGACTTGCTTTTCTTAGAAATTATTTTCCCAGAATTTGCAAAGTACAGATCTGGACTTTTCACAGGGATCAATTTCCACCAGAATTCATCACCAGATTACCTTTTATTCAATAAGACTTAATTTATTACATCATCAAACGAATGGCAAACAAAACTACCGAGCCCATAACACTCAGAAATTTTGAGACTAATAGTACTTCCTCAAATTTTGGAAATTCCATGTTCTTGGAATAATCCTTCCATCTAAATGAGAAAGCCTACAATAACCTGTTGGAGATACATCTTCAATCTTGTAAGGCCCCTCCCATGTGGGATCAAGCTTTCCAGTTTTCCCGACACGACTAGCTTCTACTTTTCGGAGTACTAGATCGCCAACTTTATGATATTTATTTCTCACCCTTTTGTTATAAAACCGAGCTGCCCCTTCTTTGTATTTGGCGTCTCTTAACTGAGCGCACATCCTCCTTTCTTCCAAAAGATCAAGATTTGCTTGAAGTTCTTCTTGATTTTCCTCTTCTTGGAATAACAACACTCGGGGACTTGGCAATCCAATTTCTGGGGGTAGTACGGCCTCCGTACTATATGTGAGATTATAAGGTGTTTCCCCAGTAGCAGTCCTTGGTGTAGTTCGATATGACCATAACACCATTCGCAACTGCTCAACCCAATCTCCACTGGAACATCCTAGACGCGTTTTTAAACCTTGTAATAATATCCGATTAGATACCTCTGTCTGTCCGTTAGTCTGCGGATGTGATACATAAGTAAATTTCTGTTGAATTCCAAGCGAATAACACCAAGACTTAAAAGGATCTTCTGCAAATTGCCGGCCATTATCAGACACAACCACCCCAGGATTCCATATCTGCAAAGGATATTTCTCCAGAAGAAATTAATAACATTTTTTCCCGAGATATGCACTAAAGGCTCTGTCTCGACCCACTTGGTAAAATAATCAACAGCTACAATGAGGTGCTTATACCGACCTCGTGCTTCTGGAAAAGGCCCGAGGAGATCCACACCCCATTGATAAAATGGCCAAACGGATGCGGAAAACTGTAATGGAACCTGGGGGTTATGCGTTCTCATTGCATACCTTTGGCACTTCTCAAATGTTCTTACTAGTTGAGCAGCGTCCTCAAACATGGTTGGCCAAAAATAACCGAGCAGGAGTGCCTTCTTTGCCAACATCCTAGATCCTACATGTGACCCACATATTCCTTCATGGATCTCATAAAGCACATAATGAGCCTGCTCAGAATCCACACACCTCAATAATGGCTTCAAATACCCTTTCTTGTATAAGACATCACCTTCTATTACATACCGAGCTGCTCGCATGCGAATCCGTCAGGCTTCTACTTTATCATCTGGCAGATTCCCTGACCTCAGGAAATTATAGATCGGGGTCATCCAATTCTCAGTGCTTTCAACACTCATCACCTCATTTGTAACAATGCTACGTTCAGGAAGCGTCTCTACCCATACCTGCTTATTCAAATGCGACGAGGTGGATGAAGCAAGCTTACTCAGTGCATCAGCTCGACGGTTTTGAGATCGGGATATCTTCTCCATGTGGAAACTTTCGAACTTACTCATCAAAGTCTGTACCACACTCAAATATTTCTTCATTATTGCGTCCTTAGTTGCATATTTCCTAGACAGCTGTCAACCACCAGTTGAGAATCACTATGAACTTTAAGGCACCGAGCCCCTACTAATAGTGCTAATTTCAGCCCGATAATTAGCGCCTCATATTCTGATTCATTGTTAGACGCGATAAATTCAAATTTCAGAGCATATGCTAATTCATTACCTTCAGGGCTTATCAACACTAAACCAGCTCCTGATCCTTCTCCAGCTGAAGCTCCATCTACGAACAATTGCCATTCTTTGTCTGCCTTTGACATCACTGCCCCCACCTCGGGTAATTCTTTCTCCTCCTTTCTCCTCGGTATTTCTGCAACAAAGTCTGCTAAAGCTTGCCCCTTTATTGCTGTGCGAGGTTTGAAAGTGATATCAAACTCCCCGAGCTCGACAGCACATTTAGTTAACCGCCCTGAATTTTCTGGTCGGTATAAAATCTGCCTGATAGGTTGATCAGTAAACATGCAAATTTGATGGCCTTGAAAGTACGGTCTCAGCCTCCGAGCTGCAAACACTAAAGACATTACCAGTTTTTCCATTTCTGGGTACCTTTGTTCTGCTCCATGAAGAGTCTTACTTACGAAATAAACTGGCTTCTGTATCCGTTCATCTTCCCGTACAAGAACTGCGCTGATCGTGAATTCTGATACAGCCAGGTACAGAAATAATTGCTCTCCGGATGTCGGGACAGATAGAGTGGGCAACTGCTTCAAATGCTCTTTTAATGCCTCAAAATGCTGCTGGCACTCTTCATCCCACTTAAAATCCCTGGCAGATTTCAAGAGCTTAAAGAACGGTAAGCCCCTCTCTGCAGCTCGGGACAAGAACCTATTCAGAGCTGCCATGCACCCGGTCAATTTCTACACCTCCTTTATACTTTTGGGAGCTTCCATTGCTATTATGGCCTCCAACTTCTTGGGATTAGCTTCGATTCCCCTTTTTGACACCATGAACCCGAGAAACTTTCCAGAGCTAACTCCAAATACACATTTTTCTGGGTTAAGCTATAGACCGACCTGCCGGAGTGTCGTGAATGTCTCTTTTAAGTCATCTAGCATATTTTCTTCTGCTCTACTTTTAATCACCATATCATCTATGTAAACCTCTAGGTTTCGACCTATCTGTTTGTGAAAAACCTGATTCACCAGGCGTTGATATGTGGCCCCAGCGTTTTTCAGCCCAAATGTAATTTTCTTGTAGTAAAAAACCCCTTGGTCTGTCACAAATGCTGTCTTCTCGGCATCCTCTGGGTTCATTAGAATCTGATGATATCCTTTGTAGGCATCCAAGAAGCTTAACATCCCAAAGCCAACTATAGCATTAAAGATCTGATCAATAGAAGGCAATGGATAACAATCCTTTGGGCAAGCTCGGTTCAGGTCTGTAAAGTCAACACACATCCGCCATCCACCGTCAACTTTTCTGACCATTACTGGATTTGCTATCCAGGTCGGGTATTTGACCTCTCTAAGAACACCGACCTCCAATAGCTTATTCACCTCCTGTTAAATAACCTGCTTGCGCTCAGGAGCAAAACTCCTCTTTTTTTTGTTGCACTGGTTTTGTATCTTCATGAATGTTCAAAGAATGAGTTATCAATTTAGGAGAAACTCCACCCATCTCCTTTGGGTCCCAAGCAAAGATATTCCTGTAATCCTTGAGAAGTTTTAATAAGCTACGTTGAATGCCTTCAGAGATGTTTTTACCGATCTGGATTGCCCTCTCAGGTCGGGCACAATCAATTTGAACCTTTAATATTTCCTCATCATTGAAATCAAAATCCACACTTTTTATGGGATGCTATTCCCGTACTTTCGTCAGACCTTTGATTCCAGCTTTCCCTTGTACGCAATTCACACGAACATCTCGATAAGGCTGATTCTTCCCTCTCATAGCCACCATGTAACACCTCCTAGCTACCTCTTGATCTCCCCGTATTGTTGCTATCCCCGCTTCGGTTGGGAATTTCATCACCAAGTGGTAAGGCGACCATATTGCCTTTAACTTCACCATGGTCGGTCGACCTATTATCACGTTATAAGGAGATGGTGATTTCAGCACTGCAAAATCCGTATATACCGTTCTACTCCTCGGGTATTCTCCTATGGTAACCGGTAATGTTACAATCCCCATGGGCTGAACTGCTTCCCCAAAGAATCCAACCAATGGAGTTGGGCTCATTCGGAGGTACTTGGGGTCGACCTCCAGTTGTTCAAATGCATCGATATACAAAATATCTACCGAGCTGCCGTCATCCACATAAACCCGATGTACCAGCTTGTTGGCGATGTTGGCTTTTATTATGAGAACATCTTAATGAGGAAATTTAGTAGGGACAGCATCTTCTTCAGAAAAATTAATGGTCTCTAAAGATTTAAACCGCTTTCCCACTGGCTCCTGCTCGAGAATTCTCCTGCACCTGCTTTTACGCATAGAATTACTTCCTCCCCCTTCTAATCCTCCGAGGATAGCGTGAAATTCACCTGTAACATCCCGAGCTGGGGGATAATTGTTGGGCCGCTGACGCTTATCCTCAGTTCAGACGTTGCTCCTTCCAAACTGAGGCCGATAAGGCGAACGCCCTTCAGCAGATCGGCCTCTACGGGATATCTTGTATGTCGTCTTAACAAACTCTTGTAAGTATCCCTCACGAATACAATCCTCAATTTCCTTCTTCAGGTCGGTACAATCTTCGGTGTTGTGGCCGTGCTGCTGATGAAAATTGCAAAAGAGGTCCCTGTTCCGCTTATGATTTGGTGCATTCATTTTCATTGGGATCTTAGAATCCCTTGCTTCCCAGCAATAGCTAGGATTTCTGAACGGGTCTTGTTGAGTGGGGTAGTTATCCTTTCCTTTAGCGTTGATTCTGCAGTACGCCGAGTTAGGTTAAGGCGGTCGAACACCTTGACTCGTTTATCTATCCCCACATTCTTTTTTCCTTCATCTCGACCTCTTGTTGGCCGTTTCTCATTGTCCTTCTTTCTTTGATCTGCCTCTTCGTCTTTAGCATATTTTTCTACCCTATCCATAAGCTGCTCCATATCACCCGGTATATCAGTAGCCATTTTAGTGTAGAAGCGTCCAGGTCGTAAGCCATTGAGAAATGCTCCGACTAAGACATCCTCTGAACAATTCTTCACCTGCAGGCTTTCATCATTGAACCTATTCATGTAGCTTCGTAGGGACTCACTGTCCCATTGACGTAAATTCAATAACTCTGCTGTAGACTTATCAGATTTCTTTCGTTGTAGAAACCAGATAAAGAAAAGATCACAAAGTTAAGAAAAGGAATTCACACTCCTTGGCCTCAAACCTTCGTACCAGAGACGGGCTTTTCCCTCCAGAGTGGTAGGAAAAGCCTGGCATTTCGTCTCTTCTGGTGCCGTCAAGAAATCCATCGTGGACTCGAAACGATGAATATGATCATTGGAATCAGTATCCCCAGCGTAAGCCTGTAACTGTGGTAGCTTAAATCGGGGTGGCAACGAAAAATCTGAAATTTCCTGGGATAAAGGGTTGTCCCTCTGGTGCCTCCTTTTCCCTGGATTATCACCTGTAGCTTGATTAACATTTTCTCCCCCTCTGGCTTGAGAAAAAGACAGAGTCTCAGATCTCCTATCATTTTTCCCATCAGACTCACTTCAGATCACCTGGGGTGCTTTTTCCCGGGCTTTCTGCTGATCTTCCTTCTTCTTGCGAACCTCTTTAATCATAGCTTCCATCTCGCCATAATGTTCTGCAAAAATTTTCATCATCTCAGGGGTAATGCGGTTCCCCTCTTGAGATAATTTCTCGGGAGCTTTCTGATGAGAATGTGATTGCCTTCCTTCTTCTCGCCTGCTCGTCTGAGTGGCAACTCCTTTCGACCTTGTGTTTGCCATCAGAACGCGAATGTTGTAGTGCGAAACTTTTGTCTGGTTCCCACATACGGCGCCAATTGATGAAGCTCAAATTCTTACGTCGGTCAAATTGAGAAAAAACCAAGCTAGAAACACCGAGCTCCAGCAATGATCACCAACTTAATCTATAAAACAGAATAGCGTTAGAGCAAAGTCCCGAGGTGTATTCCTGGGGATTCCATTCCGATGCTTAAGTCAGTAATCTCGTATCATTAATTATTAGATTCCTATTCTATATTAATGAAATGTATTTAATACGATGACTTTACCGTTAAGAAGGCTCCAACTCTTTCTCCCCAAATCTCGGAAGTCAGTTAAAATTATGCTTGACTCATTCCATGCCGAACTGGAATATTCAAATAATGCCACATCAGTAAACGTTAAAGAAAATATTGTGGACATTTTTGGTTCCACGGTTAGGAATGAATTCCTTGAGAAAGAATGCTAAATTTAAGTTTGAATCCTGATTTTGTTGGATTATTTTCGTTTGAGGTTGTTCCATTTTATATATGGGATTCTCTTAAATTCATTTCTTAAGGTACAATTATTAGAAAATTTTGACAGAATCTGTGAAACATGATGATTTCAAATTTTGATGTATTACCAAGAGTTAGGTGAAATGTTAAATCAAAGTACTGTGAAAGAATTGAAGAAATGTGATAAAATTTCAAATTTTAGGTAATTTAAATTGTGGTTCGTTTTGATGATATAAATAAACATATAAGGATATAGAATAAAGGTTTATTGATAATGGATAAATCTGAAGCAAGATGACAGCTTAAAGTCGTATCAGCTCAATTTTACCCTAAACACTAATGTAGTAGCGTAAGTAGGGATCGTAATCCACAGGGAAGGCGTAGGTCAAGAATATTGAGCAAATCGTTCTAAAAGACTTGTCACAGAATCTAAGTACTGGAAAAAAGGAAAATTCAACACAAAAGAACGAAAACAAAGATGCAAAATATAGCAACAAGCAAGGATGAAACAGATATCTCAGGATTCTTGTATTGGACGAACACAGGCTAGTAAATCTATGCTATGCAATCAGTAAATAGTTAAATGCGATGGAGACCTAAATTGCCTAGAAGTCCAAGCTGTGGTCAGTATGGCGACCACACCACTGCTTCTACCCCCAAATCACCATCCTCTCCCATGGCGAGGCCTGAGAATGGTGGTATAAGCTCCGCAAAGTCTCAACTTTCCAAGCTAACTACTCTAACATGCAAAGTCCTAAGAACTCCCATGGCGAGGCCCATCCTAGGGTTCACATATCATCGTTGTTAACACAGAAAGCTCCTTTAACACTTTTCCTAATGTTTCAATTCATTAACACTTCCTATGGCGAGGCCTGAGTTTCAGAATTGATTTGATTACAGAGATCAAGTGCAAGGACTTAAACAATCACAATTTAGTTCTCAGTTCATGCAACTTCGCTAACTTTGATTAATCACTCCTCAATTTAGCATGTCGACCACAATTGAAGCTTGATCTATTCAAGATTAGCTAGAAATTATGAAATTCAACATATGTTTATGCTCAATTCAAATGTGATTCCAATACTCAACAACTAGATCGATTGCATAGCATACAATCTACTAAAACACGTATTCATCCGTTAAGAATCCTAAGATATCATAGATTTAGCCAGAAAACATCTTTCTCATTTCAAAATCAACAAATTCCAACATTGATAAGCTCATTCTCACTCAATTGGAAGAATTTACCGATTTAATTCGAGAGAATTGTTGATTCCTTTGTCAATTGAGAATAAGAAAGAAGAATCCAGTCCAAATTCACAATCGGAGTTGAGATCGGAGAAGAAATGTTTAGTGAGAGAAAATAGATCTAGAGAGAGAAAATGAGAGGGAGAAAAACTCCCGCTAAAATTCAAAAACGATAGTTCTCAAATCTCCAATCCCTTACATGTTAGCTACCTTCCCTATATATAGAATTGGGGAAACGTAACTAATACGCCACATGAAATGTATAAAGTGTTACAAAAGTGTCTTCCAAAGAGAATGACTAAAAATCAGCCCAAAAAGTGTAAATTCGAAGTTTGAAGAAATGTCCAGCAAATTCGCGCCTTTAGGCTTCTCCAGAGCACGCCCTCAGTTTCCTCATCAACCCGCCGCACGCCTTCAAGCTTCAACGCCAGCGCCTTCGCTTCTCGAAGTCCAAGTGAGGAAATCAGAGTAGCTTCACGCCTTCTGGCTTGGGTGCTTCACGCCTTCAGCAATTCTGCGAAACTCCATGCGAACCAACCTATGAAGAACCACGCCTCCTAGCCTCTGCACACCACGCCTTCAGCTACCTGGAAATTCAGAATTCAAACACTTAGCCATTTTTTCAAAACCAGAAACAACTCCATTATGCTTTGCAGCATTTTCCAACCAGATTTTGGCCCTGATAAATTGTAAATTTGGGAAAACTTAAAACATGACAGTTGTAACCCTTTGTCTTAGCTTTCAATAGCCGTTTGAAACACCCAATTCGGATCTAAGACAAAAAAGTTACGACCAAATCAATGTAGTGCAACAAAACTGAAAAACTTCATAGAACAATCCTTCAACACTTTACCATTTTTCAGCTCCCATCTTAACAATTAGCCTACGACATGTCGTAGGCTAAATGCACTTGTTCCAGAATTGGCCTACGACATGTCGTAGGCCAAAATCCATCTCCAAAATCTCATGTCGTGGGCGAAAAAAACTTTCCTCCAAGAATGGCCTACGACATGTCGTAGGCCATTTTCTTTCTTCTCAAGATTGGCCTACGACATGTCGTAGGCCAATTTCCTTTCCTATGCCAACTACTGCTTGTTGAATGTGATAAGTTGTGCTCAAGTGGTGTGGCTAGGTAACCTGCCAAATGAAATATGCAAGTGTTTGTGCCAAGGTGAATGAGTGGTGTGCCACGGTGCAAATGTTGTGCCAAGAGTGGCATGTTGTGTTGTGCACAAATGGTGTGCCAAGAGTGTGTAAGTGTCGTGCCAAAGTCGTGCCAATGTCGTGTGTGAAATGGTGTGCAAATGGTTGTGTGTTGAATTCTTGGCAAGGTGTTGCTTGGCAAGGTTGGCAAGGTGTGTGTTGACAAGGCTTGGCATGGTGTGTTGGCAAGGCTCTGCATGGTGTGTTGGCAAGGCTGTTGTGGCAAGGTGTTGCTTGGCAAGGTGTGTTGGCAAAGTGAGGTGCCAAGTGTGGCAAGGTGTTGCTTGGCAAGGTAAGGCAAAGTGAGGTGCCAAGTGTGGCAAGGTGGTTGACCGAATTGGCAAAGTGCTCATTCCAGCTCAATACCCTACTTCATGCCAAATAATTGTGTCTTAGCCTCTGATTCAGACTTGGTGGTGAACTTAAGAGTTCTAGCTAATCCTCTTGGCTTTCCAATGGTTCAAGAATCCGCTTAATTGGAGGTTTGTAGCTCAATATATATACAATTCACCAAACTGTGGCAATCTGAATTCAAGTATGAAAACCTGAAGTAGCAATTGGAACAACACCCCCGTTTCTCATACTTGCACAGAGAAATTGGAGAAAGTTAGAACATAACAATTGAAGTTCATTCAAAGAGCTTTCCAGAACATCCAAGATCTCATCATTTGGATTAGTAATGAAGAAGTTATACTCAAAACAATTTAACACTCAAAGCTGCCAAAACCCTAATTTGACCAAATATGCATTTTCGGTTCCTCCATTTGCCTTTTGACAATTTTCACTTCACTTATCACCATTTTTGCTCTTTTTGTATCATTTGATCATTTTCATATTGCAAACATGTAAATGCCTAAAACCTTTCAAAACATCACATATGCACATAAAACACACAACAAAAGCCAAGCATTTTAACACATATTAGTTGGTATAAAACCAACTTATCAAATTCCCCCACACTTGAACTTTTGCTTGACCTCAAGCAAAGACATAACACACAACTCACATTTCAAAACCACTTTGCACTAGACTTCACTCTTCTGTCAAACTTGTTCTCATTTGAGCTCATCAAAACAGATTTTTCATGCAATATCAAAACTCCTATCATAACCTCAATTCCAAGCTATCAACTTTTAGCACAAATTATCAACCAAGGCACAATGAATAAAGACCAAAATGTCATGCGTGCAAGTGTGTGCTGAGGAACATGCACTTCATCTATTCCCTTGCTATACACCATCTAGCTGGTCTCACATACCATTCAATACATGCCAATCTCCTTGTACACCCCTATGAACATGCAATCACAAGATCAATGGTACCTATGCGTACATTGGTACTCTATGGGACATTGCCCTTATTCTGCACATTGGTGCACATATTGATGACTGAAATAATGCCTGGGTTTTATGGCTTTTTTCTCCAAATTTGAATGCCAGGTTCTTATGGCTTTTTCCTTCCCAGTTGCCAATATGGCTTTTTCTCCCATATCATTTCTTGTGCAAGCACATGTTCATAAGAATCCCAAATTGACTAAACATGCACGAATTCTGGAGACACCAGATAAATGCTTAACAAAAAGAAACGAATCCATACACATTACCTCCTATGTCAATTGAATTTTGCATGGCATATCTATCTTACATTAACATCGGGCCTTAGTCAGCAAAATGCACCAATTTCATCAAGATTGGAATCAAAGAGAACAAACCATTTTCGCATGCAATACAAAAGTAAAGATGGATGAACTTCAAATTTTGAACATAGCCTAACAAAAGAACAAAGCATAGCACAAAGAGTTACTGCCCTTGCACTCACTTTCACCACACTCTTGTTTCTTTCATTACACATTTGACACCTTATTGCTCACTCACACTCCTTAACACTTTAGAAAAAACTTCATCCCACTAAAAACTCACCACTCACACCAAAACTTCCACTTATTCACCAAATTTTCAAATTTCATCAAAATTTTAAATTTTTCTCAATACATGAAAAACTTGCACAAAACATGGAAAACACCACACATACGGGTAATAAACTCAAACTAACACAACAAAACTAACACTACAGGCAAAAGTCTCAAAGCAACACATATTTTCACTAAAAATTCATGAGAAGAAAGTAAACACAAAAAATCAAATTTTTAAAAATTTCCAACACATCAAATTTCCAAACGTCAAACTAAGCACAAAAAGAAAACACAAACCACAGCAAGCAACGTTCCCTCCCCCACACTTAAAACTTACATTGTCCTCAATGTAAAGTAAAAAGAATAGGTTCAGGAGCTCCCTGATATTGGTAAGTCATGAAGTCCAATGTTTGCTCTGTGGAGATGTCTTGGTCCATTTTCCTCATAAAAAAAAATTCCGTGGCATCACTCCCCCACACTTAGCCTCTTGGGTGCATGGCTAATATCTTGCAATGTCCTTCCTGAGCAAACACCTTTACATGAGTGGTTTTGATGAATGATTTCCAAAATGAAAGCAATGTAAAGATAAAACGAAAACAAGAAAACAAACTACTTAGTAGAGCTAAAGGAAAAAAATAGTTCTGGATTTAAATAGTCTCCAGCTAGACTTTATTCTTCCACAACATCTGTCTTGGTCATGAAAAGAACTCAGTAAATCCATCTCTGCTCCACACAAAAGATGAACTCTCATTATCATGCTCCTTCCCAGAAAACACTGGAGTGTTGAGGAGATGTGTGAGCACAGGATCATGAGAAAAATTTTCTCCAAATTTCACATTCATTTGAAGCACATCATAGCCCTCTTGTACCACACTATCCACAGTAATCCTGCCAGGCTCAACCAAGGAATGCACATCCATGGTCTTAACAAGCTCATCAGAAAGTTCAAAAGTAAAAGTCTCAAACTCACAGTTGTTAACCATGTTTTCATTATCAATAAGAAACTTTACATCTTTATCATCAGGACTAACATGATTGGCTTTCTCATGTAACACTTGTTGTATGTTTCCAGTGACATTCACAGTTTCAAGAGTTGATGATCCACAAAGAATCTCAGCAATTTCCACATTATTTTGATTTAGGGTATCACGATGTTCTTCCAAATGTGACTCTATGCAATTAATCAAGACATCAAGAAAAGAACAGCCATCATCATCAAGTAAAGCATAACCCTCCCTATCATTTGAACAATTCATAACACATGCTTCATGTGAGGTACGATCTACCAAAGTTTGGCTTGATAATTCAAAGTTTGCCTCCTTTATTGGACCAATTGAACAACAATCTACCACAGATGCATTGTCAGGTAAAATCATGCTATCTTCCTTATCATGCTCGTCCAAATCAATCTCTTCATCATCAACAAATTTATCAACAGAAATGTAGTCATGCTTAATACCCTCATCAACTAAAGTTGTAGAACACTCAACAACTTGAATGGAACACAAAGACTCTGTGTACATGGGTTGTTTCATGGCATAGTTAACATCAAAAACTACTTCCTCATTATTAACTCTAAATGTGACCGTTTTGTTTCGAACCCCAATTAATGCATCACCAGTGGCCAGGAAAGGACGACCAAAAATGAGAGGTACCTCAGGGTCCTCTTCCATATCAAGTATAATGAAATCAACAGGCAAAGTGAATTTATCAATACTTACCAGAACGTCTTCTACCAAACCTGTGGGAGTCACTAATGATCTGTCTACTAATTGGAGTGTGACTGCAACTGGCCGAATCCTGCTTTCCAATCCAACATTAATGGCAATGGACAATGGCATTAAGTTTATTCCAGCTCCCAAATCACACAAAGCCTTTGCAAAATGCCTCGTGTCTATTTTGCATGGGATAGTGCAGCTCCCAGGATCCTTAAGCTTCGGAGGAAGATCATGAACCATCCATGCTTGAGTGCACTCAGAAACCATCATGGGCACATCACATCTCAAGATTTGCTCTTTGTTTGAGATGAGATCTTTGAGATACTTAGCATACTTTGGCATTGATGTCACTAAATCCATCAGAGGAAGATTCACATTCACCTGCTTGAGTACCTCCAGGAACCTTTTGAACTGAGGGCCTTGCTTTGGAGGTGGTTTCTTTCTCTCTGGAAATGGAGGTTTTGGAGCATACTCAGGGTAGTTATAAGGATTAGAGTTCTTGGTGATCTCATTTCCTACCCTAGCTGGTATTTCCTTCTTCACAGTTTTAGTATCTGATTGTTCACCCTTTTTCTCAGATGCTAGAGCTTCCTGTTCAACATCCTCCACATCCTCATTGATACTATCTTTCTCCATTTGATCACCTTCCTCCTCAATAACACATTTCTCGTTTTCAGGCTTAGATGACTTCTGAACTTCCTTACCACTTCTCAGCACAATGGCATTACACCCAACCTTGTTCTTAGGATTCGGCACCGTATCACTAGGAAGAGCTCCACTAGGCCTATGATGTATATCATTAGCAAGTTGCCCCAATTGCGTCTCAATGTTCTTGAATGTGGCAACATGATGTCTTACAGTTGTCTCCAAAGCAACAAATCTTTCCTCGTTCTTATCCATTTTTTCCATAAGACTTTGGAACATATCCTCCATGGACGGTTTCCTTTGTTCTGAGGTGCTGGCTTGGTGATCAAAACCTGGAGGTGCAGTGGTTGTTTTCCTTTGATCATTCCCTTGGTAATAGTTTCCTCCTTGGTTCTGCTGATTACTCCAACTTCCTTGGTTGCCACCATATGATCTATTGCCCCCATTGTAGTTGTTGCCAGAATAGTTCCCACCATATTGAGGTTTATTGCCAGAGTTGCTCAAATACTGAATGGATTCAGTAGTGATGGCGCATTCATCCGTGTGGTGATCCCCTTTGCATAGTCCACAAGACAACACATGTGTCTTGGCTTGAGTTGCCTTTAGAGTTTGCACTTGCTTGGCCAATGCTTCGAATTTTGCACTAAGAGAAGTCTCCTCATCTACATCAAGTACTCCTCTTTGTCTTCTGGCATGTGGCTTTCGGATCTCTGGGAAGATATACTCATCCTCAGCAATTTGATTAAATAGCTCCCGTACTTCAGGCACAGACTTGTCTTTGAGTGCCCCGTTAGCACATGCCTTAACCATCAAAGAGGATTCAGGAGTTAAGCCTTTGAAGAAAGTATTTAGTTCCCTGATCTCTCCTAAGTCATGATTGGGACATTGTCTGATTAGGTCGTTGAATCTCTCCAAAGCTTCTCTAAATGTCTCACCTTCTTGTTGTTGGAAATTCATAATTTCCAACCTTCTCTTTTCAAGCTTAGCTGGAGGGAAGTATTTGGACAAGAACCTCTTCTGTAGATCATCAAATGACATTCCAGCATTTGCTCCCCCAATACTCTTGAACCAATTTTTAGCCTTTCCACGCAGAGATAAAGGGAACAAAATTCTGTGAACCTCACCCCTGTCAACTCTTGGCAACTTAAAAGTGCTACATAACCCGAGAAACCAATCAAGATGATCATTAGGATCCTCATTGTCAAGACCTTGGAAGAATTGGCCCTGGGTAATCATGGAAACAATTTGTGGAGGAATGTGGTAACTTTCCACATCGATGTCGTGATGACTAAAACGATTGTCAAAATTTATTGCATAATGGACTCCGAACCTAGGTGCTTGTGCTCCTTGAGCTGCCATTTCTCTCTACTGCTTCAAATGTGCTCTCAAAGTTTTCTCCAACTCAAGATCCAATAAGAATTGTGGTTCTCCTGCAAACCTGCTAGACCTTGGCATACACAACACACAGTTGTAGAGTGTAATAACAAAAGAACAAGAACTTCAAAAATGCAACACAGAAACAGATCACAATTCTCAACACGAACAGAAAACAACACAAAATGAAAGCTACGGTAAATACCACAAACAAAACACAAAGTAGAACAAGTAAAAATCAAGAACAATTCACAAAATTCCAGAACCGATTGCCTTCCCCGGCAACGGCGCCAAAAATTGATAGCTTAAAGTCGTATCAGCTCAATTTTACCCTAAACACTAATGTAGTAGCGTAAGTAGGGATCGTAATCCACAGGGAAGGCATAGGTCAAGAATATTGAGCAAATCGTTCTAAAAGACTTGTCACAGAATCTAAGTACTGGAAAAAAGGAAAATTCAACACAAAAGAACGAAAACAAATATGCAAAATATAGCAACAAGAAAGGATGAAACAGATATCTCAGGATTCTTGTATTGGACGAACACAGGCTAGTAAATCTATGCTATGCAATCAGTAAACAGTTAAATGCGATGGAGACCTAAATTGCCTAGAAGTCCAAGCTGTGGTCAGCATGGCGACCACACCACTGCTTGTACCCCCAAATCACCATCCTCTCCCATGGCGAGGCCTGAGAATGGTGGTATAAGCTCCGCAAAGTCTCAACTTTCCAAGCTAACTACTCTAACATGCAAAGTCTTAAGAACTCCCATGGCGAGGCCCATCCTAGGGTTCACATATCATCGTTGTTAACACAGAAAGCTCCTTTAACACTTTTCCTAATGTTTCAATTCATTAACACTTCCTATGGCGAGGCCTGAGTTTCAGAATTGATTTGATTACAGAGATCAAGTGCAAGGACTTAAACAATCACAATTTAGTTCTCAGTTCATGCAACTTCGCTAACTTTGATTAATCACTCCTCAATTTAGCATGTCGACCACAATTGAAGCTTGATCTATTCAAGATTAGCTAGGAATTATGAAATTCAACATATGTTTATGCTCAATTCAAATGTGATTCCAATACTCAACAACTAGATCGATTGCATAGCATACAATCTACTAAAACACGTATTCATCCGTTAAGAATCCTAAGATATCATAGATTTAGCCAGAAAACATCTTTCTCATTTCAAAATCAACAAATTCCAACATTGATAAGCTCATTCTCACTCAATTGGAAGAATTTACCGATTTAATTCGAGAGAATTGTTGATTCCTTTGTCAATTGAGAATAAGAAAGAAGAATCCAGTCCAAATTCACAATCGGAGTTGAGATCGGAGAAGAAATGTTTAGTGAGAGAAAATAGATCTAGAGAGAGAAAATGAGAGGGAGAAAAACTCCCGCTAAAATTCAAAAACGATAGTTCTCAAATCTCCAATCCCTTACATGTTAGCTACCTTCCCTATATATAGAATTGGGAAAACGTAACTAATACGCCACATGAAATGTATAAAGTGTTACAAAAGTGTCTTCCAAAGAGAATGACTAAAAATCAGCCCAAAAAGTGTAAATTCGAAGTTTGAAGAAATGTCCAGCAAATTCGCGCCTTTAGGCTTCTCCAGAGCACGCCCTCAGTTTCCTCATCAACCCGCCGCACGCCTTCAAGCTTCAACGCCAGCGCCTTCGCTTCTCGAAGTTCAAGTGAGGAAATCAGAGTAGCTTCACGCCTTCTGGCTTGGGTGCTTCACGCCTTCAGCAATTCTGCGAAACTCCATGCGAACCAACCTATGAAGAACCACGCCTCCTAGCCTCTGCACACCACGCCTTCAGCTACCTGGAAATTCAGAACTCAAACACTTAGCCATTTTTTCAAAACCAGAAACAAACTCCATTATGCTTTGCAGCATTTTCCAACCGGATTTCGGCCCTGATAAATTGTAAATTTGGGAAAACTTAAAACATGAAAGTTGTAACCCTTTGTCTTAGCTTTCAATAGCCGTTTGAAACACCCAATTCGGACCTAAGACGAAAAAGTTACGACCAAATCAATGTAGTGCAACAAAACTGAAAAACTTCATAGAACAATCCTTCAACACTTTACCATTTTTCAGCTCCCATCTTAACAATTAGCCTACGACATGTCGTAGGCTAAATGCACTTGTTCCAGAATTGGCCTACGACATGTCGTAGGCCAAAATCCATCTCCAAAATCTCATGTCGTGGGCGAAAAAAACTTTCCTCCAAGAATGGCCTACGACATGTCGTAGGCCATTTTCTTTCTTCTCAAGATTGGCCTACGACATGTCGTAGGCCAATTTCCTTTCCTATGCCAACTACTGCTTGTTGAATGTGATAAGTTGTGCTCAAGTGGTGTGGCTAGGTAACCTGCCAAATGAAATATGCAAGTGTTTGTGCCAAGGTGAATGAGTGGTGTGCCACGGTGCAAATGCTGTGCCAAGAGTGGCATGTTGTGTTGTGCACAAATGGTGTGCCAAGAGTGTGTAAGTGTCGTGCCAAAGTCGTGCCAATGTCGTGTGTGAAATGGTGTGCCAATGGTTGTGTGTTGAATGCTTGGCAAGGTGTTGCTTGGCAAGGTCGGCAAGGTGTGTGTTGGCAAGGCTTGGCATGGTGTGTTGGCAAGGCTCTGCATGGTGTGTTGGCAAGGCTGTTGTGGCAAGGTGTTGCTTGGCAAGGTGTGTTGGCAAAGTGAGGTGCCAAGTGTGGCAAGGTGTTGCTTGGCAAGGTAAGGCAAAGTGAGGTGCCAAGTGTGGCAAGGTGGTTGACCGAATTGGCAAAGTGCTCATTCCAGCTCAATACCCTACTTCATGCCAAATAATTGTGTCTTAGCCTCTGATTCAGACTTGGTGGTGAACTTAAGAGTTCTAGCTAATCCTCTTGGCTTTCCAATGGTTCAAGAATCAGCTTAATTGGAGGTCTGTAGCTCAAGATATAGACAATCCACCAAACTGTGGCAATCTGAATTCAAGTATGAAAACCTGAAGTAGCAATTGGAAAAACACCCCTGTTTCTCATACTTGCACACAGAAATTGGAGCAAGTTAGAACATAACATTTGAAGTTCATTCAAAGAGCTTTTCAGAACATCCAAGATCGCATCATTTGGATTAGTAATGAAGAAGTTATGCTCAAAACAATTTAACACTCAAAGCTGCCAAAACCCTAATTTGACCAAATATGCATTTTCGGTTCCTCCATTTGCCTTTTGACAATTTTCACTTCACTTATCACCATTTTTGATCTTTTTGTATCATTTGATCATTTTCATATTGCAAACATGTAAATGCCTAAAACCTTTCAAAACATCACATATGCACATAAAACACACAACAAAAGCCAAGCATTTTAACACATATTAGTTGGTATAAAACCAACTTATCACAAGACATTGGAACCAGTTAATTGTAAGACAATGGGAATTATCAATTTCTTAGAATTGATGAATGGTGCTAGGCCTAAATTGAATTCTTAAAATTGTGGTGCTCTTGGTGTAATACTAAGAAATTGACTTTACCAATTTGAAAAGGTTGATGAATAGAAATTGTGTTAGCTGTTCAGGTGGCAAAATAAATAAGACACAAGACACATAAATCTTTAGGTTTATGATTTGAGTATGACTTATCTTTATATATAAATGAATTGAATTGAGAGGGAAAAAAAAGGTAAATATTCTTACACTGGAAAGATGGGTTGGCAATATGGGAGCCCGAGATAGGATTTTGGATAATGAGACCGAAGAATTTTTTTTTATTGTCCAAAGGAGTTGAAGGAACTAATAGGAAATTAATTGGATTGAACAAAGCACTTATACGAGCATTGGTCCGAAAGTGTGCTTGTGCTTTTATTTACTTTAATTTATTGCCAATATGGCAATATTTTATTAAAACCTAATGATTATTTGAAACTATTCTAAAATTATTTTAATCCTTTCACTTTAACCTCAACTTTAATCCTCCAGCAACTCAAATAAGTGATATTCTCATTTCTATATTATAAACACTATTTCTTGGACTTCCTACTCTTGAACTTTTGAACATGTGTTTAAAAAAAAAAAAAGGTTAAACTTTGTTCTAAATTAATATTAGAACTGTGGACTAGTATCATTTAAATTGTCGGTCAAATTATATATCTCATTCCTAAATTAGGTTGACTTTACACTCTAAACGATTTGCTTTCCTTTAAAGTCTTGTGTCACTTTTGTAGTCTAAGAATAAATTGGATTAGTACAGTAAGCACATGGTGGGTGTTGAAAAAGTATAAGGGTATACTGCACCTTGAGCTAAGTTGATATCTAGTGAGTGCCTAGAGAATACAAGTTTGCAAGAACCCACTTAGGTAGCTTCTCAAGTTTTTGGGACGTTGAATAGTGTGATTTTCTTTTGGGATGTAATAAATAAGTTACCATTGAATAGGCGTGATTTACATGTTGAATTATGGTTATGAATATCTGGAGGTATTTTAATCGTTCAAATTTGGATTGTAATCAGGCTGATAAACAAAAGTTTATTATTTTTGAATGGTTTGTCTTTTGGGAATGTAAGATAAGGTGAATATTGTGTTCAAAAGGTTATTGGTAATTTTTAGGTTATAATTTATTAATGTTCAAGGTTAGGGCCCAGACGTGAGTCGGGCGTAACCTAACGCTCTTGTCAGGATGCCGTTAAAGGATAAGGTGGGGTGTTACAGTGGCCCTGCAGACGTAGGCAGATTGCCGAACTGCGTTACCAACCTCTTGTCTCTTTACTTTCCGCAGTTTATTATTGTCCATTACTGCTTTTATTATCGGTGTCACACCTAGTGTTCCAACACACTAGAACACCATGTATATAACCTAGATCTTTCACACTCCAACAACAAAGGTAAAGATCCACACCCTGATGATAAACAAAATAACAACTGATTCAATATTAGCTTCAAAAGAAATAGAAGACTACAAATTAATATTGTTTTAACACAATAAATGAATTATACCAGCAGCTGCAACGCTCTCATTCTGTCCCTGGCCCATCCATTTTTGAAACCTCACAAGAGCATGTCCGGAAACATATTGATGAATTAACAAATACACAAATTTTGAGAAAAAAAAATTTAAAAACGTAGTGTGAAAAATGTATTGCATGATGCAAACATTTCTACTCTCCATACTTGTAAACATACCATTTATAATTGTATAAATCTAGTAGATCATTAATTCGATTCAGATGAAAATGTAGATTGGATTCCTTATTTCTCTTATTCTAAGTGGCTTCATCTCACTATGAACGAATGTTAGTGGTAATTTTCTTAGGAAGCCTTTCTTGATCGATCTCACAACTCATATTAGCTTGAATTTATAATAAATGTGAAGCAAACATTTAATGATGCTGATGCATTTCATAATGTTATCATGCAAAATAATTTTTCTTTTTTTGTTTCAAATGATGGAGTAAATCAAATTACATGGATGCAAATTGCATAGATATAAATCATATTACAGAGATATATATATGAATCAAGTAACATAAATATAAATCAAATTAAAAAAAGTTAAATACAAAAAACTCACTACAATTATGTGATTTACTGCAACAAGAATAATACTTAATAAGAATAGGCTTATCCTCACTATTTCAAAAAAAACTGCTAAATTTCTAAAACCAAATAATTTACCAAAGAAGAAGTTAACTTTTCCATTCACTTATCATCCATGAAAGTTTGTATTTGGACCAAGTTTTACAATCACCGGAACGATCCTTGAACAATACTTGGCATGCGCAGTTTTTTTCTCATATACATAAATTTATGGGTAAATTACAAAACAACTCCCTGTGGTTAGGCGATATTTTAAGTTACCTCCCTGACATATTAAAACCTATCATTCGCCTCCTCGTGCTTTGGATTTTTTTGAAAAATGGACGGAAATGATCATATGTGACGGAATTAGTATAAAATGACAATATACCCCTTTAACAAAATTTTTCTCACATGTTCTTCTTCCCCTTTTCCCGCTTTGGACCCATTTTGGATTAATCCCAGGGGAGCCAAGACGATTGGACCCATTTTGGATTAATCCCCTCTTCCCCTCTTCTTCCCCTCTTCCCAGGGGAGCCAAGACGATTGGACCTATTTTGGATTAATCCCAGTTGAAATTGAAGATTTTGGTGGAGGTGTAAGCCGGAAGTATTTTAACAGTATAAATTTCTGAAATGTGGAGTACGTTTTTGGGGTGTTTGTTGTTGATAGTATGATGGTGCGAAAATTGATTTTTTTGTTGTTAAGTGGTGGTGGTGGTGGTGGTGGTGGAGAAAAAAAGGGAGGGGAGCGGAGCAGATTTGGTTAACCTTGACGAAGAGGCGTTTGTCGTGGCCGATAGCGGCGACTCTGAGGACGGACTCCACAGCGCCGACGGTGTTGGCGAGGGAGGCGAATATGGAATTGGCGGCATCGTGGGAAATTTTCCACTCAAGGGGATCGACGGGGACCTGGATGTTCATCTGGCGGAAGAGGAGTCCGAGGATGGCGAAGGAGCAGAAGAGGACGATGAAGACGTCGGATACCAGAGAGACGAGGCTGCAATTCCGGTAGGAGCAATGGTAGTACACCAGGCTCCGACATATCATGACTATGACCGGCTTTCCACCAACAACGTCGCCAGAGGTTGAGGAGAAGCCGCTTCAGCTCTGCCCTTCCCCTTTCTAGTAGTAGCACCATCGAGGACTGCTTGCTCCTCCGCCGCCGCCGTCAAACCAACATTCATTTTTATTATTCTGATTCACCACGTGCTTATGTATTTGATTATTCAATCTTGCACGAATATCCTCTCTGTGGCCTTTCTTTCATTCAAGGAAATGGAGGGAAGGGGCGTTTAATTTAATGACTTGTGGTTTACTATTTCCTTTGATTTTAACAAACCATCTCTATCCTTGGATTTAGTGTGAGAGATGAGAATATTTTTTTGAGAGGAAATAACACTGGAAAAGAGCAATTGCTTGGGATGATGAAATGGAGAAGATGAGATTAGTCAACAAGGATAGATTTGTCTTTTCAATAATTATTTTTGGGTTAAATAATAAATTTTCTCTATCACACCTAATTTGTAGGCGCGTAAGTCTTACAACACGTTAAGTGAATGATTTTCCGTTACTTTTTAAAAAAATCCAAAGCACGAGGAGGCGAATGATAGGTTTTAATATGTCAGGGAGGTAAGTTAAAATAACGCCTAACAACAGGGAGGTGTTTTGTAATTTACCCTAAATTTATATGTTAGATTAAGAACAAAATGATTCTAAATCAATATTAATATATGATTATATTAATTTAGATTCTACTTTTTCAGCACTGTTTATAATTAAAAGAAGTTCAAGAAAAATGCATTGAACTTCTCCAGAGTTACTTTTAGAAAGCATGAGTTATTTGTAAGGAAATCAACATAGTAACAACACAGCGGAAAATATAACAATTATATTATAATTGATTTCCATAGGGCCTTTAATGATAATCTATACAAAATATACCTCGAGAGATGCTTGCGAAATCCTTGAGCGAGGTTTAATCGACCAACAAGCCGCACAAGTGTTCGGCCTCTAACGGTAATCCACACGAACTACTTTCGGGATCCTCAAAGGATTGATTTTAACGTTAGGTTAATAAGCTAGATCCCTCTAAACAACACCTTGGAAATCTAATAAGAAAACCCTTTTCTTATTTACGTGATTTCTTATTGAGAGAGTTGTGTGTTGTGTTTGACCTAACATTAAGCATCTATATATAATAATACAACCTTCCAAAAAAGTTGTCTTGTCAAACAAGAAACGAATTATTACCAAACTCTATTCACTTTCCAAAAGTGAACAAGAGTATAATAGATGCCATAATTATCATATAATTATGTAAATCATTTTAACCCAAGAAGTAATTCTATTGTGTGTGACCCTTTAGGTTCCTAATCACTTGGCAATAAATATAAATAATAATCTTATAATTAAATTGGCTTTTGTACAAAACCAACAAACTCCCACTTGGACTAAAGACAATTTAGTCACGGAGCTTCTAAAATAGAATAAATTAAACAACTTTAATTTATCATTAATTCAACAATTAATTCATTTATATTCATAGATCAAGAGCGGCCTCTAGCCAAGACATCATGACCACCCAAGAGTTAGGAAAAGTCAATTGATCGACTTCACCTATCCATGAACCAGGTACCATCTAATTATCATCCTTTCACCATCCTATATTCCAATTAGTACAAGAGTAAAGTCTAAGTGCCAACTCTTTATTGTACTAATTATATTTCTTTCTTGTACCGAAATTCAATTCCTTGTAAATAAATTTAGAACTTTTCCAAATTTACTTACTAAATATGTGCACTTTGAGTTGAACTTCAACAAGTGGCGCCAGAAAGGAATATACTCTCCCACTATTAGGAGTGGTGAATCCTATATCGATCATAAACTATCAATCCGTGCTTCTTGTTATATCCAACGTCTATCGCTCGCATATCCTGTTACGGTTATGGACAAATAGAGTCAAAACATAACATCCACACTAAAGATACTCTTATGATCTCAAGTCAAAGGATCGCTTACACTACTGTCACGTAGAGATTATACCATTGGCACTCAAATAGTTAACGATATGGAAATCTCTAAGCGGATCATTCCAGTGAACACATTATCTAATGATTCACCCATATATCACTATATATACTAGTCTGTCCGCATTAACAACGTCCTTATTATTATTAATACTATGACCAGGGAAATTTAAGAATAATAAATATTATTCTAAGGACTTTATCATATTGTATATATATCGACATATATATGTTACAAAATAATAAATATGCCATATCTTTATTGCATAAAATTACATAATCATTCTTCCATTATGACTCAAACCAATCATTTAGTACTTCAAACCAAATGAATAAACATAACCATCGTGTTTCTTTTGAGATAATGGTTTAGTCAATGAATAATTATATTATCCTTTGCAGGAATCTCTTGTATCTTTACTTAAATTCTATCAGTGATTACTCTAATCAATTGATAAAATTTTAGTACATGTTTGGATTATTGATGAGACCTTAGTTCCTCAACTATTGAAGAAACTATTTCCATCCAAACAATCTTGTAGCTACTTCTCAAGCAACTATATACTTATTCCTTGTTGTAGAATATGTTGTTATAATCTATTTGAAACAATTTCAAATAACAACATTTATATTTAGGATAAATACGTATCCATCTTGATACTTGCAATCATCTTTATAAGATTGAAAACTAATATCTATGAATCCATTTATATTAAGCTCAACTTTCAAGAATAGATCCTTAATACTTCTCAAGTATTTAAGAAAACACTTGACCACTTCTAGTGACTCTCACTGGAATTGGATTGAAATATGCTAATAACACTTATAGCGTAGGAGACATTTGGTCTTATATAATATACATGAATGATCTTACTTCTTAAGAACATTTTGCATATTATATTTCTTAATATCAGTCTTTGGACACATGTCCTAAGGTAAATCCTATCAAATATAGGAATGTAAACCTTGTAAACTGATCCATGCATGTTAAACACCTTTAACATTTCATCAATACATATACAAATATATATATTGACTGTATATGACCAAACAACTTATCAAATCTATCTCTATAGACTTTTCCCAATGCATAAGTTATTTCTCCAAAAATCTTTAATTGAGAAGGTTTTTGAACAACTACATCTTAACTAATTAAGAGTAGTTATGTAAATTCTCATTATTAATATGTTATCTACATATAATATGAGAAATACAATAATATTGCCAATTATCTTTTATATACACAAGATTCATATTTGTTTTTTATTAAATCAAACTTTTTGATTATCTCATCAAAACAAATATCTGAACTCTTAAAAGCTTGCTTTAGTCCATAAATGAACTTTTATAATTTGCATACTTTGATAGGATTTTTGAATAAAAACCCTTAGATTGTATCATATACTAATCCCTTTGCAAATTACAACAAGTAAAATCTTATTGGATTTTAACACGGGAATTGGTGAAAAGGTTTCATCATAGTCAATACTATGATTTTGTGTAACCTTTAGTGACCAATATTCATGCTTTATGGGTAACAATATTACCATCCATGTTTGTCTTCTTTTGAAGACCCACTTGCACCTTATGAGTTTTATCCCTTTAGATGCATTGACTAAGGTCTATACCTTGTTGTCATACATGGAATCCATTTTAGATTTTATGGTTCAAAACCACTTTTACATTTCTTATCAAATAAGTCTTCTTTGTAGATAGTAGGTTTATCATTCTTAATGATAAACGCATCATCTCATGTGGATGATTTATCCTACTAAACATACAATTTACTTGTGTATTGAGAGCTTCATGTCCTACCGCATGACTATGAGGTACAAGCTCTAATTCCATTCTTTTCATCACTAAATTGTGGTTTAAGAACTTCACCAAGTTCTATATGCTCCCACTTGCCTTTTCTAGAGTAAACTATTCTTCTAGAAATATGACATATTTTGAGACAAACATTTTGTACTAATTGGGATCATAGAAATAATATCCAAAACTTTCTTTTGGACATTCCACAAAATAGTATATATGAAAATTTTGTATCAAACTTATCAGATTTTACCTTTTATAGGATACTCCCAAATATTTTGGTTATTTCCCATACCATATCTCATATGAGGTAAAACCAATAGGTTTAAATGGAATATACTTTAAAAGATCAAATGCAATATTTATGGTATATTCTCAAAATAATTTTGAGAGAATTGTATAGCTCATTACTAATCGAATAATATCTAATAAAATTCGATTATTACTTTAATAAAGAAACAAGTTCATTTTATTACGATAATTATAAATTCTTGACTCAAGTATTCTCTGTTTCGATCTAATCGAAATATTTTAATACTTTTATCAAATTGTTTTTCAAGTTCAATTTTATATTCTTTGAACTCTTCAAAGAATTTAGTTATATACTTCAATAAGTACATCTATGACTATATTTAATATAGTCATTTGAAGTATGAAAAACTTTCTCTGATTACAATTAACATAAGTCTGCATACATCAATATGTATTAGACTTAGTAATTCAGTAGATCTTTCACCTTTTAAGTAAAAGGTAAATTGGTTATTTCTAATAAATAAAATTCACATTTATCAAATGATTCATAATCAAATGATTCCAAATAAACATCTTTATGCAATTTGGCTATGCGTTTCTCATTTATATAACCATATCTACAGTATTAGAGATAAAATTATCAATTTTGTTTCTTTGTGTTTATGTTTGAAAAGAAGATTATCCAAATCAAATATATAAAGTTTGTTATCCAATTAACCAGCACCTTAAAATATTGTCACAATAAAAAGAACAACATTTATTCTTTTGAATTATTGTAAATCTATTCATGTCAAACATGAAATAGAAATAATATTTTAGTAAGTACTGATAATAACAATCCTTTATATTAAGGATTAATCTTCTGAATAAAGAAAACTCTATATTCCTATAGTTAATGTAACAACTTTTGTCGCATTTAATTACAACATATAAGAATACATTTTCTTTATCCAACTTCCTACTTATCTTTAAATCTTGCATATTTATGTAAATATGAGATCCAAATCTGGTATCTAATACCCAAGATTTTATTTATAAGTAAAAACTTTTATTTCAATCATAAACATATTTGAAGTAGAAACTTCACCAAGTTTCTTCTACTTCAAAATCTCGATGAATCTTTTAATTCTAATTCTAATGTCTATCTTAATCGACAATAGTAGAATTTAATACCATATAAACTTTTGTTCTTATTATTTTGTGTTAAGTTTGAGCTCCCTTTTTATTGATTTTCTTAAAATCAGGGTCCAACTTCACTTTCTTGGATAACTCAAATATTAACACAATTTCCTTTTTCTTCTTGATTGAATCCTTTGTTGTCTTATTGAGCAATTCAAGCAAATATTTAGATCTCAACTTTGTTCATAACAAAATTAAAAAATCAAATTTTTTAATGAGACTAATCATCTTTAGTACATTAGATGATACTAAAGATTATTTGCCATTTTGCTCTAAATGAGTTCGTAAGAGAGATATCATATATCTTCAATTTTAACTCTTATATCACACAATTATTTCATCTAATGAAATATTGTAAAAGCATACATATTCACATACAACTATTGTAATTAAGATTCATGAATGCTTTTTAGCATAAGACAATATACATTATCAAAATCATCTTTATGTTTTTGACATGTATCCTTGATTACTTGATCAATATCATCATCAAGAAAATGATTTTAAGGACATAAAATAACTTCTCATGCCTAAAAACAATTTTTTTAGGTTGTAAAATTCAATCCATAAAATTTGAGCAATTAATATATTGTCAAACAATATATTATAGATAATTTTCTACAACAGAAAATAAAGATATAAAATTATTTCATATTTATGCAATAAGCAAAACCAAAATAAAATAAATATGGACTTATGAAATTTTTGGGTTTTGCTCCCACTATTTTATTCAAATCAATATCCCTTAAATTGATTCGAGAATTTCACAAAATTCTTAGTGGCTAAGATCTTATTTTAATTATTTTTAACCTAGAGGTAACTCAACAAGTTAAAAATAATCTCAACAAGTAGGTAGCAATTGCCAATTACAACAAATTGTAACTCTTATTTTAATTATTTTTAACCTTGAGGTAACTCAACAAGTTAAAAATAATCTCAACAAGTAGGTAACAATTACCAATTACAACAAATTGTAACTCTTAGATAGTTAGGCCATCAACTCTTGATACACATATCTCATATGTCCCCTAACTCTTTGCCTCAAAAACATTTTGACCTTGAGGTAACTCAACAAATCAAAAGTCTTTATTAAATCAAACCCATTATTCAGAGATCTTATCTCATAGCATAAACATATTTAAAGTAAAACAACCTTGAGGTAACTCAACAAGTTGCTCGAATAAAAATTGTTTAAACTATAATAATGGAAGGCAACTAATTATGATTTAATATTTAATTAAGGGATTAATTTATGGTCTCATCATACATACATATCATATGTGAAAATTATTTGATCAATTGAACATACAATATGCAATTAAATAAATATATTATTTTATCAAATACAAATCACATTTGACATGTTATTCAAATAATCACATTAAATGAATATTTAATATATTTATATCAAATATAAATCATAGATGACACATGTTATTCAAACAATCAAATTAAATGAATATATAATAAATTTATATCAAATATAAATTATATATGACATGTTATTCAAATAATCATATTAAATGAATATATAATAAATTTATATCAAATATAAATTGTTTATGACATGTATTCAAATAAACATATTAAATGATAGATTCATATCAAATATAAATTACATGTCATCTTATTCAAATAATCACATTAAATGAATATTTAATGTATTTATATCAAATATAAATTACATATGTCATATTATTCAAATAATCACATTAAATGAATATAAAATAAATTTATACAAAATATAAATTGCATATGTCATATTATTCAAATAATCACATTAAATGAATATATAATTTTTCTGTCATGAATCTATATGTATATTATTTCTAATTATATTAGAAATCATTTAACTTAATTATTTGAAACATTTGGAGTCAAAATATAAGTTTTAAAAAATACAGGGCCAACTGATCAGAAAAGAATGCACACTTGTGGGGTCAAAACAGAAATAAAGAGAACCCTTCCCTTTATGCTCCAGAAGGCGTGTTTCCAAAACCACGCCTTCAGGCAATCCCTTTTTTTTTTTTTTTAATTGACGATGACGTCATCTGATGCCGTCATCGTCTTCTTCAGCAAGAATCCAGAAAAAAAACTTCAGCTTCTGTTTTGATTTTTTTTTTCTTTTTTCTTTCGTTGCATGACTTCGTCATAACAAACGCCAAGATCACATCTCGCGTTGTTTCGGCAACAAAGAAGAAATTGCTGGCTGTAGCTCGATCGAGATCTGGGCTGAGTTTCCGGATCTGATCCGGTCTCTCCCAGTTTTTTTTTTTTTTTTTAATTTCAAAACAATTTTGAATAAAATAAAATTGCATATTTGACCCATAATATTTAAAACGAATTTTTCAATATTTATGTCTCAAATTTATCAATTAAATCCAATATACATACATAAACAATTTATCATGCATGACATGGTATATTATGTATAGATAAATCAAATTAGGCTCTGATACCACTGTAAGGAAATCAACATAGTAACAACGCAGCGGAAAATATAACAATTATATTATAATTGATTTCCATAGGGCCTTTAATGATAATCTATACAAAATATACCTCGAGAGATGCTTGCGAAATTCTTGAGCGAGGTTTAATCGACCAACAAGCCGCACAAGTGTCCGGCCTCTAACGGTAATCCACACGAACTACTTTCGGGATCCTCAAAGGATTGATTTTAACGTTAGGTTAATAAGCTAGATCCCTCTAAACAACACCTTGGAAATCTAATAAGAAACCCCTTTTCTTATTTACGTGATTTCTTATTGAGAGAGTTGTGTGTTGTGTTTGACCTAACATTAAGCATCTATATATAATAATACAACCTTCCAAAAAAGTTGTCTTGTCAAACAAGAAACGAATTATTACCAAACTCTATTCACTTTCCAAAAGTGAACAAGAGTATAATAGATGCCATAATTATCATATAATTATGTAAATCATTTTAACCCAAGAAGTAATTCTATTGTGTGTGACCCTTTAGGTTCTTAATCACTTGGCAATAAATATAAATAATAATCTTATAATTAAATTGGCTTTTGTACAAAACCAACATTATTGGCACTCAAGTTATAATTATCATTATATACAACTATTTCAGTCATTAGATTATGTGAGATAAATATAAATAATAATCTTAGAATTAAATTGGCTTTTGTACAAAACCAACATTATTGGCACTCAAGTTATAATTATCATTATATACAACTATTTCAGTCATTAGATTATGTGAGATAAATTTCATTTACCGAATTAATCAAGTTTTGCTAGAAAAAGCTTCATATATAATTTTATGTCAGAAAAAAATTATGTGATATAATTTGGTGACATTATTTTGATAAAGCAAAATATTGAAGATCTCTATATAAAACTAGCACAGTTATATTATGCCAGTTATAATTTATCCCGCATAAAATGGCAGAGAAACTGAACCTACAAGAAATTCTCAAATATGGCAAAGCATGCAATGTATACGTATGCCTTATTTCATTTACAAGCTGTCCTTTGGTTTGATTGGTTATATTAGTCATATTCATACAATCATAAATATATGGTTAAAATTAAATCATACATTACATTTTGCAAATTCAAAACTGAGCCCATAACATGATTACAAACAAAGGCATATTCAAAAAGTAGAATTTGTTGATCTAAAATTGTATGCTCCACAAAATGCCGCATGAAATCCTCAAATGACATTCTTAAGACTGCATAGTGGAGATGACGTCAAGACTTATGGCTGAAGTATGCCTCCCCAAGCCTGGTTCATAAATCTCACCACATTCCCATATTTTGCTACATCAATATTAAAGCCATGACCATTACCATCAAGATCAAACAGATATTCATCGTATGTTCTTTGATCAGCTTTCTCGATCAGCAATTCTCCTAGATATTCACATATGAAATTACCAGCTTTAATCTAAACATGCGATCTAAAACGCAATCCTATTGATTCAGTCCTAAAAACCTCCAAATGCAATTTAGGGCCATGTTGGCTAAATCTATTTTGGCTAAAAGGACAGGACTGCATTTGGTGTTTGGAATGCATTCGCAGACCATTTTCTTTGCCCCTTCCAACTGATACCTTTTGGAAGCTAATTTTTCACTCACCTGCACACATGAATACAAAAGACATTCAGTTTTAAAAGTGAGAAGCCTGCAATTAAAGAATAAATTTAGGAAGGATTTGTTAGAATTAAAGTTGAAGAGTTTCTTATTTCTCCAATGCATAAAAATCAAGGTTAAATTAGAAGAATAGTTTATAGACAAGAAATAATGGAATATATATATATATATATATATATATATATGTTCATGTGTGTACAATGCTGGCATATCATTAATTCGATTGACAGGAAAATCAAGAATGAATTCCTCGTCACATCCATGCTTATCAGAATTATCTTGAAATGAAAATCAAAAACTGATTCATCATTGCATAGAGAGCGTTTATCACCATCATCATCATCTTCATTGTTGTTATCGTCCTCATCTTCATTGGATTAGTGAAGAGGGCATTTCTCCATCTCCATCCTTACATATGTTGGTTGTGATATTCTCAAGACATGAAAATTTAGTATCACAAAATGTTCATTATATACAACTTAATCCTTTGTGATGGATTAAGGAATATTTTGGTGAGAGTTGGGAAGTAGGTAATTAAGGAACATTTTTAATGCTTTTAAAATTATAACTATTTAATGTGGATATGAGTAAATGTGAATTGACTATTTAATGATAATAGTAATATGCACACATCTGAGCTATTATTTCATAAATGGTTGTTAGAATAACTAATTTACCTTTTACAGTAAATAATATTTATTATATTTCTAAAATATAAAAATTTCATATTAAAACTTAGTTGACAATATTAATATGCTTTGAGTGTAAAAATATATAGTACAATAGTAATACCATTATATGAACATAAGCACCAAACTATTTTTTTATTATATAAAACGAACGCTTTTATAGATTTTTTCCCCCAACATAATGGCAAATAAGTAAAAAATCTACCATAATTTTAATAGTTTTTTTTTTTGGTTCCCAACTATTTGGTAAGGAATATTTGAACTAATAAATTTTTCTGAGAACATAGAAAAGTTAAAAGTTTTGAAAAAAGTTTTTGGGTTTCAAGTGAGATCATGATTTTCTAAAACACTATCTAGCATTTTTTTTTAATGCTTCATTGTTTATTTCAACTCAACGTGTAACATGTAAAGTAATAGATATTGACAAAAAAATATTAAAGTATAACTTTTAAAATTTTTAATTTTTTGAAACATATCTTTGAGTTTTTGGGAGAAAAATGGTATCAATAGTGTTGGATTAGCTAGCAAGTGAATCCATAGGGAGAATAATCAGATCAAGTAATTGGTTTCTTAATTTGTTTAGAAATATTTTTTAATTTTTAATTACAAGAAAAATATTAATTAATTTTTAATTTGTTTAGGAAATTCTTTTATTTGTTGAGTTGTGGAGCCTACGACGTTTGAAGACCTTACGCAGAGAAATTTTTATGTGTAAGGGTTTTTAGTTTTGGGTATTTTGATGTTTTTACCCTCTTATTTCGTAGCGCCTTATTTCATTGAGCATATAAAGATATATTTAGGATTTCGAATGTTTGATTAGAGGGTGAGAGGCAGTGATATGATTGTAACTCGATTTTTATCATAGTGAAATCTTGTAGTGGCTAAGTGGACGTAACTTTCGCATTGAGAGTGAACCACTATAAATCTGTGTGTTCTTATATTCGCATTATTAATCATTTCAAAACAGGTTGGATTAGGGCGTCTAATCCTAACATTATTTAGTAGCAAAATCAGGTACATGGAGTTGGCGGATGTTAACTCCATATTTTATTAATTTAGATAGTAAAATCATCTATAAAATTCTCAATACAATGTTCAATCATGTCTGAAAAGATACTTATCATGCATCTTTGAAAGTTTCATAAGTATTGCATAAACAAAATGACATACATCTATAAGCAAAAGTTCCAAACGGGCATGTAAAAGTGGGTTTCTCTTGATCTTCTTCAGGCACAAATATTTGGAAATAACTACTATACCCATAAAAAAAATAGAAAAATATTTTTCCAGCTAACCTCTCTAACATTTGATTAATAAAAGGTAATGGACAATGATCTTTCCTAATGGCTGCATTTAATTTATGAAAATCAATACTTATACGCCAACCTGTTTGGAAATGCATAGGTACAAGCTCGTTCTTTTCATTATTTACCACTTGGAATCCTGATTTCTTTTGAATCACATGAACCGGACTTACCCACTTACTATACGAAATAGAGAAAATAATGCCAAGTTCTTACAACTTGAGTATTTCCTTGAGGATCACTTCTTTCAAGTTCGGATTTAGCTTTGTTTGTGGGTCTTGTACTAGTTTGGAGTCGGGTTCAAGCAAGATTTGATGCATACAAATTTTTGGGCTTATACCTTTAATATCCGCAAGGCTTCAGCCAATTGCATTCTTGTGCGCTTGAAGGATTCGCAACAACTTATTTTCTTGGGTTTGTGTAAGGTGCTTATTGATGATAACAAGAAGCATCTCTCCAGCACCTAAATAGACATATTTCAAATTGTCAAGTAATGGTTTCAATTCAAGAACAGGGGCTTTCAAAATAAAAGGAAGAAGTTTATCTTGCAACTCCTAATTTGATAAACGGTGAGTATCATATTTGGTTTGCTGTTCTTCAAGAGAATAGAGGGACATGACGGCATCTTTTACCTTGTCATTGACGTGAATTTTAGCCTCAGCTTCAATCCAGCTTCGTGTAATAGCCACCTCAACCTTATCCTACACAAATTCAGTCCCAAAATGCACTTGGACTAAGAAATCTATCACATCAATTGAATGAATATTTTCCACATCAATGGGATGTTTCATAGCATAAAAAATATTGAAAGTCACATAATCTCCATTGAATTCACATGTAAGTGTACCCTTGTCCACATTAATTTTAGTTTTAGTGATTTTCATGAATGGCCTACCCAATAACAAAACTGCAGTAATTTTTCATTAGAGCTACCCATATCTAGAACATGAAAATTAGTCGAGTATATAAAATTATTGACGTTCACCAAAATATTTTCAAGCACCCCTATTGGGTAGGATAATAACCTATTAGCTAATTAGATAACAACTTGTGTGTTAGCGAATGGTCCTATGTTAACCCTTGATATGTAGAAAGAGGCATGACATTAATTGAAGCACCTAGATCTAACATGCATCTTTCAATTTTTTTTATCTCTAATGACACATGGAATAGAAAACATACCTGAGTCCTTGCATTTGGGAGGGAGCTTTTGTTGTATCACAGCTAAAACATTATCTCCCACTATGACATTTTCCTTTCCTATATACGAAAATTTTCTTGCAAGGAAATCTTTCAAGAATTTGGCACACTAGGGCATCTTTCGAATTGCGTCGAGAAAAGGAGCATTGATTTCAATCTTGTTAAAGATTGTTAAGATGCCATCTAACTCCTCATCCTTATCGTTCCATTTTAGCTGCCGGGTAAAAGTGGATGAATTTTAATTTCAGATGTAGGGAAATTCCACTTAGATTTTACCTCTGATATTTTATTCTGCGTTGTTTGGTCGAACGACGCTGCTGGTTCTCTTTTCTCTTCAGTTGCAATCTTGATGGGAGGAGCTTCAATTTGTTTCACACTTCTCAACATCATTTGACTTATATTTTTTCGTGAATTAATTTGCACATGAGAGGGTAACTTCCCTTGATGACATTACATCTCATTGATATTTTTGGGCAATTGAGTCATTTGAGTGTTTAACCCACTTATAGCTGCTCAAGTTTCCTGCTGAAATTTTTGAAATTTACCTTGATTCTAGACCTGATTGTTCTGCATTAAGGTCATCAAAGTAGCTAAATTAACTATCATGTCTTCAAGAGGAACTCCAGATTTTGTGGTTGCTATGAAACTAGGATTGGTTTGGGTAGACGGTGTTGATTTCTACTGGGTTTATTGTTGGGTGTGATGTTGTGCTAGCTGTTATGGAGGATTATACTGAGATGCTCGATTCCTATAGCTCATATTATGATGGTCCTGCCAGCCTTAGTTATAAGTGTTTGAATAGGGATCGTAGCGACATGGGTAACCTCCTACATCATTTACTTCAGCGTCGAGCTCTTCTTGAGTCATTTGGCATTGATCCGCTGTATGGGTAGAGCTTTTGCGGATTACACAAACCTTTTCTGTCTGAATTGCACCTATGCCTATGACTAATTTTTCCACACTTGCTGTCAACACCTCCAATCTGCTTTTTATTAAAGAATTGTTAATTTCGCTCACTTGTTTGGTTGAACGACGGCCAAGCTGTGTTATTATCCATGAAAGCTCTACCACTTGCTGCATCAAGTGCTCGTTTCTCCTCCGATTGCAAACCTTCATAAAAATATTGGATTAAAAGTTCATCGGTGATTTGATGTTGAGGACAACTTTCACACAAACGCTTAAATCTAGTCTAATATGCAGTTAATGATTCATCTTAATCTTGTTTAATGCCTATTGTTTCTTACAGACCAGATGCAATTTTAGAAGTTGGAAAAAAATTCATAAGAAAAATTCTTTTTATGTCGTCCAGTGTTGTAATAGATTTAGGATTAAGACTTTTAAACCACAAACTAGCGTTTTTAGTTTCACACACTTTAATAAAATCATGCGAAAAATTATGAGGATCTTCCCCAACATCTACATTAAAGTTAGGCAATAAATTAAGATAAGATGTCTTCAATTCATAATCAGTTGCAAGTGGAGGCAAAATAATAAGAAAGCCTATAATTAATCACTGGGTTAGTGGACACCCTTAATGGTCGATCATTCAACGGAGTTTGGATTAGCACAAATGGATTAATCACAGAGACACGTTGCTCCTATACACGCTCAGGTGGTAGCAAATTGCCGACAGAGGGCTGGTTCACAAGTGGAAGTTCAGTATGGAAGTTTGACAAGGTTGATTCTGCGTCTGTTCAGGATGTCGTTTGGGCAAACAACGTGTCAACTTCAGAACCACATTTAGTTCTTTAGAGATGTTCTTTTGTCTCCTTCTTCAATATACGAGCTGATCGAAAAGTAAATTAGGGTTAGACGATATGAACATAAACCAAAGAACAACACAAATTAGCCAAAAGATAGAAAATAATTGACGTTCCCCAGCAACGGTGCCAAAATTTGGTACGTCGTTATGCTACCAAAATTAAACTCGCTCCTAACACTACTAAATAGTATAGAGGAGTGAGATCGTCCCACATAAAATAACAATTCTCTTCTAAATTAGTTAATTTGTAATAAGCCACACCAATTCAATTTTTTAATTCAAACAATTAACCAAAAGAAATTAAATGACAAAATTAATAAGTAGCAAAATAAGGAAATTAATTTAATTAAAGAAAATCTGACAATTCAGTAATTCCACACTAATCAATTCATCAATGCTCATAGAAGCAAATATAACAATTTCAGACAAAATAGTTAGTTAAAGGCTACCGAGAATTGATAATTGACAATAAAGCTCAATTCTTCTTTAACTAATCGATAATTGATAAGGATTTTCTTAATTAATTATTTTTCTAATCATAACATAACCCGGTTTGAATCAGCCAACACCCGATTTAATGTTCCCAAAGCATTAAGATTTAGAAAAACCTAACTCTAACAAATCATAATCATGATCGGTAGGTCACAATTTATTAACCGATTATTCCTATATACCAAGACAATACTTTCGCCACTAATTAATCTTATCTACTAAATTCAATGACGTAATAGGGTATTAATTGGCTCTATCTAGGTCAATTAAAGGTAATCAATCTTTAATAAATTTAGATAATAAACATTAGGCTTAGAGAACTTTCAGAATTAAATACGAAACAGTTTAATTAAAACAACTAGGTCTCGCAATTACATAATCGATTAGTGCTTCCTTACTTACTGCTAGAAGAAAGACTATTCACTAAACATAATGTAAAACAATAAAAAATATTAAAAAAAGAAAACTGATAAAATTAAATTAACCGAATTCTACCACTGTTTGGGCAAACAGCGGCAAGTTTGCAGCGGTTCTGAAAACTGAAAAACGCAAAACTGAAAGTAAAAGTCTGAGTGCAAGAGAGGGCTAACCTAATTAATTCGTTTCCCTTAAATACAAAAAGAATAACAACTTCCTAAAACAAGTTAAAAACACAAAACCTTCTTGTTTCCAAATTCTAGTTGCCACAAGCGACTCAAACTTTAGCGTACAAGTTAGTTACCTAATCATATTCTTCAACCAATTTGGTAACTGGAAAGAATCTTTGAACTGCCATAATTCTTCTTCACGCTCAACAGGCTTTTATCTTCCAAAAAACTTCTCAAATTCGTCTCCCATCCTTGCTACTACTCTATTCTTCAGTTCTTTCAAAACCTGCCACAATTTATGCAATTAAGCATATATTCCACTCCTTTAAGCACTAAAAGAATATACAATAAAATAAATATTTTGTGCTCATCAATTTTCAAAGTAGGAAGAGAGCAATTGGAGTGACATGAGTTTATAAGACAAAATATAAATGTGATAGAGAAGTGGATAGATACAAGACGAGATTGGTTGCAAAAGAATACAAACAAAAATCTGGCATTGACTAATTTCATGTATTTGCTCATGTTGCTAGACTTGATAGATTTCGTTTGATAATTTCTTTATTTGCATAAAATAATTAGAGGATTTTGAAATGCATGTTAAGTTCACATTTTTTAAATGGTGTTCTTGAAGAAGAAGTATATGTTGAGCAACCTATAGATTTTCTCAAAAAATGTAAGGAAGATAAGATTTACAAGTTGAAAAGAGTTTTATATAGTTTAAAACAATCTCCAAGGGTTTGGTATACATGTATTAATTGATTCTTTCTTTGTAGATCATGATTTTCAAAGGTGTCCATATGAGCATACTTTATATGTGAAATTATCTGATCATGATGATGTTCTCTTGATATACTTATATGTAGATGATTTGATTTTTAGAGGCAGTAATCGGAAGATGATTGCTAAATTCACTGAGGCCATGATTTAAAAATTTGAGATGACTGATTTGGGTCTTATGTTTTATTTTCTTGGAATTGAGGTTTTGCAGTCTGATCAAGGCATATTTATCTCTCAAAAAAAAATGCAAGAGATATTTTGAAATTTTCAAGATGGATGGAGCGAAATCAATATAAACTCCAGTTGAGAAAAAATTAAAGTTGACTAAAGAAGGGATAGGAGGGCTTGTAAATTCGGATATTTGACTTCTACACTACCATATATCAATTTTAATGTTGGCCTAATTAGCAAGTTTATGGAAAATCCATGACAGTCATATTTACAAGCAGTAAAGAGAATTTTGAGATATATTAAAGGTACTCAAGGAAATGGTATTCTTTATTCATCTGGTGATCCAACTGAACTTTTTTGGTTCACAGATAGTAATTGGACTGGTGACACAGTTCAACAGAAAAGTACTTCTGAGTATGCATTTTTTACTGGATCATGTATGTTTTCTTGGAGTTTAAAGAAACAACAAGTGGTTGCACTATCTACAGTGAATGCAAAATATATTGCAGCGTCAAACAGTGCTACACAAGTATTGTGGTTAAGGAAAATGCTTGAGTTTTCTCAACATACACAAAATGGTCTGACCACAGTATATTTTATGATAGCAAATCAGCTATTGAGTTGACGAAAAATCCAATGTTCAATGAACAGAGCAAACACTTCGACGTCAAGTTTCACTTTAGATGTGAATTGGTACGAGACAAAGAGATTGCAATTAACTATTGCAGTCTGAAAAATTAAGTGGCGTACATTTTCAGAAAGGCATTAAAGATAGAGACATTCGTGAAACTGAAGAAACTTTTAGGCATGATTAATCATGGAAATTTAGTTTAAAGGAGGCAAATGTAGAATTAAACTAAATCCTGATAAGATTGGTGTTTTAATTAATTGTTGTTTTAAATTAGAAAATAGAATTATAGAAGGACCGTGGGTCAAATTTTTGTTGAGTTAAGCTACGTAAGTTTCCCCACAAGCTTGGGAAAGCTTGGTGAAGAAGAAATAAAAGTTGGCCACTGAAAGTTTGTCTTCTTCCTAAAAGTGTGGTCCCGGTTTTTTTTTTTTTTTTTTTTTGGCCTTTTATATTCAAGCAATACTTTTTTTTTTTTGGTTCAAAATTATATTCAAGCAATACTGCTTGCTGCTTTCTTTTACTGTGATATAAATTAAGACTTGATAATTGCTTCTTGGGTTTAAATAATTTTTGCAGCTTATTAATATTTTGGGACATACTTATTTGAGTTTTGATTAAATTAGATCCTACAGTGGTCTGGTTGAAATTCAGGGTGGAACTAGAAGAAAAATTTAATGGGGGCTAATTTAATTTTCTTTCGACTAATTAAATACATGCATTTAACAACTGAATTATCAAATCAACCATTATCAAAAAGATATAATATATATATATGTATTTTTTGTGAGTTCATCGTTCAATTGTGTCGAAAATGAATCTTATGTGTTATTATGTGTTTTACTTTTTGTTTATTTTATGATATTTTATTCCTTATTTGATTTTATTTTATATTAAGACAGCACACTTTTTTTTATTAATGTTAAAAAATAACACAAAATTAGACCAATTTTATGATAAAACTTTATCACTTTCTCTTTGTATTTTAATTTTAATTCTCCTTATCTTCATCATAATATTAAAAACATAAATACACTTTGTAGTAAGAGAATAATTTTTTTACTATTACATAATTAATTCATAGAATTTTAGGAGAATTTTTGTAATTATTTACAAATTTATCATTATTATGTAATTAATTCATAGAATTTTAAGAGAATTTTTATAATCATTTACTAAAGAAATATGTTGAAGTTTAGGCAAAATTGATATGGATTGAAAGATAAAATTTTATAATTTTGAGAAAAAAAATTAATATAGATAACATTTAAAAAAACTTGGAGGGAGCCGGGGTGGCATCCTCTTGCGCAAAGAGAGAACTTGTTTTTTCCTTTGACTTTTTTCATATTTCCTGCCAAAAGCGAGAAAAACCCCCATGGGTTGAATCCGCATGACCTGTTGTAATCCAAAACCCATATTTCAAGTTACAGATATATGAAAAAAATCAAGAGAATCCCTATGTCATTAAAAATATCTTATAACCACCACTTCACACTATTAAAAAGAGATTAAATTCTAAATATTCGTGTTTATTTTTTACATTGTGCTTAAGATAAATAATAACTTAGTCATCGGAGTTGACACCTGATCTTCCAGAAGTTTGTGGAGTACGTTACAGTTCATCTGTCCTCAAATCGAGAATTAGACGATTTATTGAGAAACCACACAGAACGGTTCTCGATTTCATCATAAAGCAAAAAATCATTACAGTTTACGAGGATGAAGTCGAACCGGGAGACCATGCATGGGAACTGGAACTGCTTGATCTAGTATCTTTTCATCCGGAATCAATTTCTCTAGTTTGAACTTTCTCACCACATTATACATGAAAATCAAAATCGCCAATCGTGCATATTCTTTTCCGGGACACATTCGAGGACCTCCACCAAATGGGACAAATGTATACGGTGCAGGTCCATTTCCTTCAAATCTTGAGGGATTGAATGTTTCAGGATTCACAAAATATTTTGAATCATGATGTGTTGTATATGCACTCCATTGAGCCTGGAAAAGTTTTCTCTAGAGAATTAAAAACAATCAATACATACCATGTAATAGTATTATCTAAATGGATTTTATATATTTATGGCAAAAGACATGAAAAAAACATCCATTAAACTTTCTCAAATGTATATTTCTGATCACTAAGACTTTATTTGTTTATCCATTTTTAACTGAATTTTTATCTCAAAACATATAAAAAGTTTTTTTCAATTTTCCTACTCATTAAAAAAAGTGGTACATTAGTGGCCACTCCGTCACAGTTAATTGTTATCTTTTACTTTTTACATTAAGTTCAAAAAAATAAAATTAGCAAACAAATTAAAATATAAATTTATTGGTACAATTTTGTTAGATTAACACTTACAAAAGTAAAATTGTTATATCATTTTTCTTATGTTTAGACTCGATTTTACAGAAAAAAAGAAATAATGGTAAAAAATTTAACGAAATGACTACTAGTATATCATTTTGATTAGATGAGTGAACGAATAAAAATAGAAAAAGGTTTAGTAAATAAAATATACTATAGTGATTCTTGAATTTTTTTTTTATTTTTTTTTTTGCCCTATACTTATTTTACTGCTCGATTATCCTTGACTTACCTTCCATCCTTTAGGGATGGTAAAACCATTATAATCGAATGAAGTTAGTGCCTCTCTGAATGCTCCTGGACCAGTAGGCATTAACCTTAATGCTTCACAAACTACATTCCAAGAATACTTCATTTTGTGAACATCTTCCCAATTCAGCACTGCATGAAGATCTTTAGTCTTTGCAATCTCCACTTGTTCTGTCAACAAAACATGATTTAGTTAAAACTGACCGCATAATCGTGAACTTCAAGTTTCAACGACAACAACTAAACATTGACCCTGTTATGTTGGATGGGCCACATGGATTATATTTCTCTATCATATTCTATTTTATACTATTTTCAATCATGAACTTCAAGTTTATTTGGATAAAATTTGACTTAATTAATTAATAATGTAGTTTCACTATAGAGGAAGCCCGTGTACAGGTTTGCCACTATTACTAAAAATAAATAAAAATAAAATGTAGTTTTACCTTTGTAGACCTTGTCATAGATGTGTGGAAGCTCTGAAAGATATTTCAAGACAAAGGTGAGAGCAGTGCTTGTTGTATCGTAACTGGCAAATAGAGGACCAATAACATTGTTACAAATCTCCTTTTCATCAAGAAACTTGCCATCTTCATCCCTTTCCAGGAGCATTTGGGACAAGAAGTCTCGACGTGTTGATTTCACATTTTCAATCAGTTCTTTTTTCCTTTCTCTGATGATTTTCAGCAGCTCTTCGCGTACCATTACGCCTCCTTTCATGGCCCGACGATAAGGGGTGCCAGGAAAATCAACGGGGAACGAGAACAAGCCCGATTGAATACGAGTAAACAAATCAGACAATCTCTTCAGATGCTGAGGATCTTCCACATTGATAAACAATCTGCAAGCTAGAGCGAATGTGTATTTCTTTGCTAGATGATGAACCTTTACTTCTTTAAAAGGAGCCCATTCAGACTCCAAATGGTTACATGCCGTGGAATCCATGATCTCAATGTAATTCTTCAAAGCTTCAGGTTTCAAAATCTCTTGAACAAAACATCGCTGAAGTGCAGCAAATGAAGGAAAGAGCAAAGCCTTTTCAATTGATTTTGGTACCCAAGGAGTAAGAATTTTATCTTCAGCTGTGAACAGAAACTTGTTCCCTGAAGGGCCACAAAACACAGCAATTTTCTCCCCTAGAAAAGATGTTTTAAAAATTTTGCTGGAGTATTTGTCCATTTTCTCAACAATAAACTTTTTAGGCCCCAACAAAGCAAACTCTAAATTTTCACCAAGCAATGGCCATCCTGTAGACCCTGGAGGAAGTTTCAATTTGCTGATAGTTTTACCCCACCACAAGAAAACATAGACAGAAACACAAAGGACTAAAATGGTGCACATGTAACATAGAGAAAATGCCACCATTTTTGAATTGGCTCCAAATCATAAATGTACATTTGGATTTTCACGAGAGAAAATGGTATATATATATAAGAGTTAATGTAGTCCTGGTTTTTGTGCTTTGGACAAATTTCATGGAGGATAACGGTGCGGCAACAAATTTGTCTCGCACGGCTCAATTTTTATAAGGACAAGGAATAACAGCCGGCCCGACTCCATTACACATTTGACTTTGTTTACTCAAATTCTTGGTTGTCTTCTTCTTACATAACATTTAGTGCTCCTTTTATTATACGGGTCATGTTTCTGTAACACCCTATCATATATATACGAAATTTGCGTATAAAGTATTAAAAATTTGTATATAAAGTATAAAAAATTAAGATATTAACGTATAAAGTATCAAATATTAGTGTACACTGTATAAAAAATTAATGTATTAATATATAAAGTATAAAGTATAATTCGCGGATCACGTCTCATATATAACTCACAAGAATTTTTGCGTTATTTTATATAGGTTCGGTTTACAATTAATAATAATTTATTCTTCCCATGTTAAGAATATTTTGTTCTTTATATCTTGTTCTTGTACTAAGAAATTTAATTTGTTTTTTTCCCGTTTAAGAAATAATCCAAATGTTATAAGATCCATATAGGAAGAAAGAAAGAATTTGAGAATTTAAATTTGAGAAGATGGGACATGAAGAACGAATGGATTTGAGTGTCCAATTTGGGATCATATAGTTCTGGTATTAATGCAAAAATCTATATGGTATTTGATTAGGGGACAAGAATATTTTTTTTATTAGTGAGGCCAGTGTTAAATTCAGTATTTATATCCATATAATATTTGAAGTGAACTTTTCTCCTTATATTTTTACGGAATTCTCAATTCCTGTATTTCTTATTCATGTTTTTGGATATTTTGAACTATTAAAAAAAAATGATTCAATGACCTTCAGAGACCAAAATGGAATCAAAATCCTTCAAAGAAAAAATCACGAATCAGAATTCCTAAAGGTCTTAAGACCTCTTTATTTGATTTCGCTCTAAAAATTTTACTGCATATACTCTTTTTAGAAAAAAAAAAAAGTTGCTGAAGATACGGCAGATCTAAACAAAAAAAAAAAAAAAGAAGAAGAAGAATAAACTGATCTATAAAAATTTCAATGCTTATATATGGTTATTTGGGTAGTTTTGATTCCTTAATAGAGAGATCAAAATACCCCATTTTTTTGCTGAATTAATACTATAGGACGAACGATCCTAATATGAAATTGTTAGATCTTATTCCAGTTTTGAGTTGGGGTATTTTAGAATATTTGTGTTTTGGTGTTATTTCCTAAACACTTTTTTTTATAGATCGAATTACTTGTAAACTCATTTATTGAATTATATGTAAGTATCATTCGGTTGACTCTAATATAAATATTTATTCAATAATGAAATTATTGTTTTTGAGAAAAAAAAACCAATTATCCTCTGATCACTCTAGCCCAGTGGACTCCACCAATGAATGCCCATTATAGAGAAGAAGGGATTGGCTAGAGGGAGAGAGTATTCTGACAAAGAGTATAAGGAAGATGGTGGGAAAGACTCCGCCGGGGGATGGTGTCGATGTAGGTAAGTATGGGTATGGTTCTAGGAGCGCCACAGTTTTAGAATAAATATGTTTGAATATGAATTTTGTTTTGAAAATTGAATTTAAAAAAAAGAAGAGATTTTGGGTTACATTTTATAAAAGAAATATTTTTATTTTTGAGAATTTAATGTTTTGGTTGATAAATTTTGTTTTTAATAATGTTTTAACAAGAATTATTTTGTTAAATAAAGTTTAAAATAAGAAAATATTTTTAAAAAATTTTTTGGAATTGACTCGCAGCGATCAACCCTTTAAATTATTTTTATATCAAATTTATAAAGCAAGTAAAAATACTAAACTGCCCTATTTCCTGTTTAAAAAAGTTAAAAAAATTTGTTTTGATAAATGATTGTAAACAAACAAGGTATTTTGAAAAAATGATTGGGGCTATCTCAATGATTAGAGAGTTAGCATTCCGACCTCAACGTTTAGAATTCGATTTGGTGGTGAAAGAAGGTAATTTCTTGCTCTCTTTTATTGACCCATTGTCTGTCTTATACAATATTACAAGAGAAACTCTAACCTACAATCAAGCATAACCGAATATACACTTTCCTCATATAAGAGGATTGCTACCAATTACAATTAATACTAAAGCATTGTCCTATCACATTTACACGTATATTCTACCACACCCCTACACTTGAAACGAGAGGGTGACGAACGTTGAGACTGTCCCAAAACTCTTCAAACAAAATCAATGGTAGACCCTTCGTAAAGATATCAGTTATCTGATAGCGCGATGGGACATGTAAGACACGAACCTGTCCACGAGCAACCTTTTCATGAACAAAGTGAATATCCATCACGATATGTTTAGTGCGCTGATGTTGAACAGGATTGCCAGAAAGATATATTGTACTAACATTATCACAGTATACCAATGTAGCTTTCTGAATAGGACAATGAAGTTCCAAAAGAAGGTTGCGTAACCAGCAAGACTCAGAAACCACGTTAGCTACCTCTCGGTACTCCGCCTCCGCACTAGAACGAGATAAAGTTTCTTGCCATTTAGCAGACCAAGAAATCAAATTATCACCAAGAAAACACAATAACCAAAGGTGGAGCGTCTGGTGTCAGGACAACCACCCCAATCAGTATCTGTAAAAGAAAGGAGAGTGGTAGTCGAAGAGGGATAGAGATGCAAGTCATAATCAATCGTACCCTGAATGTAGCACACAATGCACTTGAGGGCATGCATGTGCTATTCCTGCGGGTTATGCATAAACAAACAAATTTGTTGCACAGCATATGAGATATTGGGTCTCGTGAATGTAAGATATTGCAGAGCACCTGCAAGACTTTGATAATGGGAAGAGTTCTCAAATGGTGTGCTAGAATTAGCACTCATCTTCTGTTTAGTATCAACTGGTGTGGGTGAAGGCTTGCAAGTAGACATGCCGGCTAGCTCGATAATCTCGATTGTATATTTTCTCTGAGATAAAAACAAACCTCCTGCATGTCGTCTGATGGCAATACCCAAAAAATCACTCAAAAGGCCCAAGTTCTTCATAGCAAATTCTGAGCTAAGAAGAGATATGATAGACTTGCGAAGAGCATCAGAGGAAGCAGTCAAGATAATATCATCAATATAGAGATGAATGTAAGCCATGTCATTACTCTGACAGTAGATGAACAACGAGTGATCATACCTGCTATGAGAAAAACCAATAGTAGAAGCGTAATCAGCAAATCGCTTATACCAGGCCCGTGGTGCTTGCTTGAGCCCATACATGGATTTCTTGAGCAAACAAACATAATTAGGATGAATGGCGTCGCGGAATCCCATGGGCTGATACATGTACACTATTTCTTTGAGGTCTCCATGCAGGAAAGCATTCTTCACATCAAGCTAGTGAATAGACCATGCTTTAGAGAGAGCTAAACTGAGTACATTGCATTGGTTTGACTACCGGACTAAATGTGTCACCACAGTCTACACCAACCTGTTGAGTCTTGCCATCACCAACAAAACATGCTTTATGTCTCTCAAAGGAACCATCAGATCTTTCTTTATGAGTAAAAATCCACATAGACCAAATAATATTAACATTTGGTGGACAAGGTACTACTTCCCACGTCTTATTTTTAATAAGAGCATTATATTCGTCTTCCATGGCCATTTTCTAATTAGGGTCATGAAAGGCAGATATGGGGTTGCAAGGGAGTGGTGATTTAGAAACACAAGTGTGGAGGTCATAGTGATGTTTTGGTTTAAAAACCCCATGTTGACTACGTGTGACAGGTCTGTGGACTAGTATAAGAATATGTGGGTCTAGAGTGGTGGCAGTGGATTGAGAGTGTACTGGGCTATCAGTATCAGGGCCTATGTAGGCGGGGATGTGGACCAAGGAGAGGATGGGTGAGGTGGACCGAGGGTCTTGTGGTTGGCTGGATGAGGTGTGATGTCTTGGTGAGGAGATGGTGTGTTTGTTTGTGAAGTTAGATGATGATTCAAATATGGAGACAAGTCTTCATGCAAGAAATCATAAGTAGGAGAAGTTAGACTATGCAGTTTAGCAAAAGGAAAATGTGTCTCATCGAAAATGACATGTCGACTAATAATGATTTTTTGAGAAGATAAATAATAACATTTGTAACCACAATGATTGGAAGGGTAACTCGAAAATACACACGGGGCTGAACGAGGTTGAAGTTTGTGTATAGTGGTGGAGGGAAAAAGAGAGTAGCATTAGAAACCGAACACCTGGAAATGAGAAAAAGATGGGTCCTTTTGATAAAGAATTTGGAGAGGGGAGTGATAAGCTAATAGTTTACTTAGAAGTATGTTAAGAAGGTATGTGGCCATTTGTAATGCATGGTGCCAAAAGGAAGGTGGTAGGGAAGCATGGACAAGAAGAGTACAAATCATATTGTTAACGGTTCGGATTTTTCTTTCAGCTTTTCCATTTTGAGAAGAAGTATATGGAGAAGACAATCGAAAAAACAAATCATTATCAATACAAAATTTCCAAAACGGCCCATTATCAAATTTTCTACCACTATCACATTGAATATTTTTAATTTCTCAATCAAATTGAGTGCGAATGAATACACGAAAAAATAAAAAGGTGGAAAAAAACTTGAGATTTTTTGGATAAAAGAAATGTCCATAAAAAATTAGAGTAATCATCCAACAAAATTAAATAATAATGATGCCCAAAAGAGCTCAAAACTGGAGATGTCCAAAGATCACAATGGATAATATCAAATGGCATAAAAGTGTGTGACGTAGAAGCAACAAAAGGCAATTTAACATGTTTGCCAAGAGAGCAAGATCGACAAACATGAGAACTAAGATTGTTATTACACTCAATAAATTTATTTTGCTTAAGAGAGTCGAAAACAGGAGCGTCCGAATGACCCAAACGATCATGCCATATAGAAGGTACTAAAGCTGCAAAAGTTTATGGTGGGGCTTGAGATGGAATGATGGTGAGAATGGGATATAACTTGCCCTGACTATTACATCTCATTAGATGTTTTCCCGTCTGAAAATCCTGCACAGAAAACTCAAAAGGATCAAATACAACAGAAACCAAGTTATCAGTAGTAAATTTCGAACCAAAACCAAGTTCTTAATAAGTTGAGAAGCATGAAGGACATTTTTTAAAGATAAATATGGGTGTGGGGAAGGTTGATCCCACTTGCTTACTCCATTATGGATCATCTGGATATTTGCATTTAATTTGATATTGTTCATCGGTAGAGAGATTGCAGCTATGCTAACAATGCAACAACATATTGGCTCCGCATTCCATTTGCTTATTGACTGGAGCTATGCTAACAATGCAACGACATATTGGCTCCGCATTCCATTTACTTATTGACTACATAGTTTAGGGACTCACAGGCAGAGGTAAATAGAGCTTATCTACTGGAACCCATCCAAGTAGATTTCCTCCATTTTCTTTACAAACATTGAGGTAGATCTATCATGTAATAGAGAAGTACTCCAGTTGTAATAGAGTAGAGACAAATTTTTGGATCACATGCTTGTAACGGTGTGGTCAGGTATATTCGGTACCGTATTTTGTTCATTATGATATAAAGTTTCTCCTTTTCCTTGAAAACAAATATGGGTGTGGGGAAGACAGAGTTGTGTGATCATAACCACAAATTGGAATTGTATGACCATTACTAATAATTATACCACGATTACTGCTCAAATTAAAATAAGACGAGATATTACCAGGATTTGATATCATATGAGATGTGACACCGGTGTCCATGTACCAGTTTGCATTTGGAGGATTAAGCCCAAGAGTGTGCATTGCGGCTTCAATATCGATCGGATAAGGTTGGGTTATTGTAGAATAGGTCTGCTATGGTCGTGGCCCAAGGACCACAAGTTGCTGCCACTGTGAATTGGGCCTGGTCCATGGAGCGGTAGGGTATGGACAAGGGGACATGACCCAAGGAGACCACTGCCAAGGCCACTGTTGTCTACCTGTCCGTGGTTGTGACCACGACTGTTGCTGTCATGGCTATTGGTGACCCCCCCACATCCGCCACCACCACCGAGGTTGCCGCCTCTGCCACCGCTACGGCCGCCACCACGATGTCTCCCAGAATTGTTTCCGTGGGGACCCTTTCTGCCACCAAAGTTATTATAGTTTTGAGGGTAGTCATCATACAAAGATGGAGTATCATCAGACTCCTTGGTCGAGGCAGCCGCCATAGCGGTTGCGGCCTTCTTAGTCAAGGCCGCTTCTTCAAGAATGAGCATAGAACGGGCTTGATAGAAGAGGGGAAGGGGGTTGCTTTGGTGGATAAGATTTCCAACATCATTATAGGCCTCCTTGAGTCCCAAAATCATCTGAAGAAAAAGCCGATTATCAGATATTGGTGCCCCAACATTCTTGAGTTGATCTGACAATCCCTTGAAGCATTGACAATACGTATTTCGAAAAATCCTCCATGTTGGTATGAGAAAATTCCTGTTCCAGTGTTACGGTCTGAGAGTTTTTGTTGTCTTGAAAGGGATCACGCAATCGATTCCAAGCCTCCATGGTCGTGGAGTCGGGTTCAATTATAGTATGTAATAGATTAGTGGAAATTGTGGCATAAATCCTCTGAAGAACAATAGCATCTAAAGTCAACCATAACTCTTTTTCGGCATCGATGGTGGACAATTTATCGAGAGCTTTTTCTGGTTGAATGATGAGGTGGAGGTCCTTATGAGATTTGGCATGGATTTTGAACAGCTTCGTCCACGTAGCATAGTAGACGATTTCCATTTCAAGGGTAATTGAGATATGATTCTTGATGTTCGAGACAACAAGAGTTGGGTGGAAGATTGATTTGGTGTCAGTCATGGTGGGCAACGGTAGAGGAAAGAAAGATTGGCTGAGAGCTACTAGGTTGCAGTGGAAGAAGGAAGAAGAAGAAGGTTCCCTAGTGTTCTGATACCATAACAGAAGGTAATTCCTTACTCCCTTTCATTGACCCATTGTCTGTCTTATACAATATTACAAGAGAAACTCTAGCTTACAATGAAGCATAACTGAATATACACTTTCCTCATATAAGAGGATTGCTACTAATTACAATTAATACTAAAGGATTATCCTATCACATTTACACGTATAATCTTTCAGTTGGGAATGTATGTGAGGGTGTATGCGTTTAATAATAATAATAATAATAATAAATGGCATTTTGAAAAGATCATGGGAATTTGCCAAAAAAAAAGAGACCATGGGTCTAGGGTCTATTTGGAACAAAACTTTAAAGCATCTAAATAATATTTGCTAGAAATAATTTTTGATCTTTCATGGGTCTTAGTGCGCGAGGGATTTAGGTTTTTTTTCTTCCGAATTTTATTGCATACCTTACTCGATTGAATTGCTTAATAAGCAAGGTTCGTGTGTTGAAAAATTATTATAATTACTCCATCACAATGTAATTAGTTTCTTCAAATTATGCTCTTTGCTTCTAGGTTGTGTATAGCAAAATCTTGAACCTACAATTATATAGACTCTTATATTGATTACATATTGCCTAGTTGATGTTGATTTTCACTATAATACTTGCAACTATCCATCGCTATTGATTTTCACTCATTTTTAATGTATTAGGGGTGATTGTTAAAGCCTGTCCTATCCGTTTTATCCCTGAAAAAGAAAGTCAAGCTAAGTTCGCGTAATTACATATAAATATTTACAGTTTTGAAATATAAGAAACTATTTTATCTCGTTTTGTATGTGATGGACTAAATAAATTAAAATGTGAAGTGTAAGGAACATCTCGGTAATTAATTTTCCAAAGTAGTAATGTCGGTTTCCTAGATATATCATTGTAATAAAGCAGAAGAGTAAATTAGTTTAATCTTTTCTCAACTTGGGGGGTGCACTTCGCTTTTATTCTAATCTTTAAAAATTTCTATTTTCATCTACCATGTTATAATTTAGGTTTTAAATCATTATTCGTCCATTTTCTTTCACTTAAAATCCAACTTGAATAAGTATTTAATTCACATGTGATAAATAAAGGGCATAATTAAAATTGATAGGATTTGACATATGCTTGTCAAATATTCACTAGAGTTGGACTTTTCATACATGAAATGATACGAAATCGAGATTATATGTCAAGATCGAGGAATTCAAAGTTTTCACTCCAGTTATAAAAGACGAGTCCTTCATTTGGAGACCTGGAATTGAAAAAAGAGACGTGTGGGAATTTTTAGCGTTAATTAGTTTCATATTTTGTTAAATTTTAGGGTTTAATTTGTGTTTTAATAAGATTAAGTCCAAACGTTAATTATGGGCTTATTAATTTCGTGATTAATTAGTTAATTACATGGCCCAAATTATCTTGCATGATAATGGCATGTAATGGGCTTAATGGATTTTTAATTTTAAGGGTAGTTTTTAGGAAACATGATTGGCAATTATCCCATATCGGGAAAGTACCAAACATTGACACTTCTTGTAGCCTATTTAAAGGGCACACTCCATACGTTTTCAATAGAGTTGAATTTTGAGAAAATAAGAACACATAGTTGTTTCTTTTACGTAAGTTATTTTCCTGAGGAGGGAATTCCAATTTACATTGTGAGTTTTAGTTCCTGAGGAGGGGATTAAATCTTACGCGACTGTCGTGTTAATTGTATGTGAGGAGCATCCAATTAATTATGCTTCAAGTTAATCTACAGAGATAGATTGATTCTACCTGTCCAAATTGATTTACGAAAAGATTGTGGAAGCTATTCCGCATCAACTGTCAATCTGCGTGAAGAGCATGGTGAGATCGTTATCATGAAAAGTGAACAAAATACTATTGAAAACTAACATCGCAACTTGAAGAACAAAAATATAACATTTTAACAATTGGAGATGAAAGTGAAATGAACCACCAACCTCATAAACGATTGAAATAATTTACCTTTTAACATAATAATAGTTTTGGGAAATAACAAGTGCGTGCACAAGACAAATACTCTTTTATCCCAGGAGTAGAGCATTTTCGTTCTTGGGGGATTATCTTTGTGTATTATGTTTACATTTCAAGAGATCTAATTTCTGTCAAATGTTTCTAGTCTATTATGGTTCATTTTTTTACATTATGTTATATCACTTTTGTTTTTAATTTGAATTCTTCTATATATGATCTTCAAAATAATCAGAAAGAAAAAAAAATTTGGAAATTAGTTAGCTCTTATGCACTTAATTTGACTATAAATTAGTAATATGTATTGTATTTTATTTTGTAAAATAATAGCTATTTTTTTTTTGTTCTTGTCCAAATGGCAAAGACAAAGCAACATTATAGATGAAACCCAAATTTGGAGGCAAAGAATTTTACTTTTATGGTCTTTGGTCCTAATGGATATCTTGAGTAAGGAGTTGTTTGATAAAATTGAAACTTAATTGAATTTCAAATTTGAAAATAATACCTTACTGAATTCATTAATTTTATATATTTGATAATTTAACTAATTTTCATATTTCAAAATATAGTGTGTGAAAATATATAGTATCCAAGAATTTATTTTGTATGTATAAATACGTAGTATATGTAAATGTATAGTGTGTAAGAATATGTATAGTATATGTAAATATCTGGTGTATGAAAATGTGTGTAGTATGTATGAAAATATGCAGTCACTACTACAAAATGATCCTATAGCAATGCCTAAAAAGTGTTGTTTTTTTCCCTAAAAATGTTGCTATAGGCCTAAAGTAACACTTTACAAAGTGTGTTATAAAAAGGTATCTCCTTAGATATATAGCAACACTTTTTCCATTTTAGGCAACACTTTTTAAATGTGTTGCAACTGTCAGAATATGCAACGCTTTTATTTGTGCAACGCTTTTTTCTCTAAAAATGCAACGCTTTTTTATTTATTACCTTTAAACAATTGTAACGTTTTATGAGACGAAAAGTAACACTTTATGCTACGAAAATAGAACACTTCTTGCACTCTTTTAACCCAATAATGCAACACTTTTTCCTATCAAATGTATTACTTTTATATATATTGAACCGCTTTAAAGCATCACTTTTTATAAATAAGTAACACTCTTATTTGTGTTTCATTTTGAAAAAGACAATAATTGTACACGTTAATAGCAACATTTATTTTTCCAACTATATTGTTACTAATTCAATATCATTTACTCAAATGCAATAATATAAAATATATAATCCAAAATAATATTCGTATTATAAAAGTACTTCTAGTGTCAAATACAAAAGTAATATATGAAGTTATACCAAATAATATTCCAACAAAGAATTTACAAAATTTACTCCAACTAATGGCACCTTCCAAAATTATTATCGATATTTGTACTATAGATGTGACGTTATCGTTGAATATCAACAAAAGTATCTTTACATAGCAATAAATGTCCTTCACCAAAAGTCTTATGATTTCCTGTGCAAGAAAGAAAAAAATAAAAATAAACTATTTAAACAAGTTGAATATATAAGTGTGAGCACAATAAAAAAAAAAACAAAACAAAACAAAATCTCATTTTAATGCATATTAATGAAATAAATGTCTAAGGTGCGTTTGATAGTGACAATTGTATCTACTATAGGCTACTATGACTACATTGATCATTAAGGATTCAAACCAGGAATAAATAAAAGGATGCATTTATGCTTGGTCCAGTAATGGGCCAAATATACTGCATGTAATCCATTTTTTTTTGTATAATGCAATAAGGATAGCATGATTGTCATAGTTTAAAAAACAGCTATTAATAGCATTCATGATAACCTTAACTATCTAATCCTCTATTGCAAAAGACTTCCCTAGTGGCTTAATTCAGTTTGTGCGACATATCATTTACCACAAGTGAGAGTTCAATTTGATGACTTATGATTGGATGTAAGAAGAGAAAAAGAAGAGAATGTAAATGGCTCGACTAACATTGGCAACTATTGGCTTTTTTTAGTTTTTGCTTATTATAATGCAATTGAAATGCCTCAACAGGGCTGTCACATATTTATATACGGAAAATTACGACAAATAGACCTAACACTAACAACCTATGAACTCAAACATTGGTAAAATAGCCTAACATCAGCAGTTATTAACCATTCATTTTAAGCATTTATAAGTGCTATTGCAAAAGACTCTGTAATGACTTAATTCAGTTTGTACATCATTCACCTAGAGTTAGAGTTCAATTTGATAAACTGTGACGGGATGCAAGAAGAGAAAAAGCATATGTGCATGGCTAAATGGGCTAACATTAGCCACCATTGGCCTTTTTTAATTTTTACTTACTATAATGTAGTTGAAATGCCACAACAGGGCTGTCACACATTTATAGACAAAAAAATTACGACAAATAGACCTAACATCAACAACTTATGAACTCAAATATTGGTAAAATGGCCTAACATCAGCAGCCATTGACCATTCATTGTGAGCATTTCTAAGTGTAAAGTAATGGCATGCATCCTAAGCTCTTCATCATTAGTAAAGTTCAACATGCAGCAATACTATTCAAAACTCATCAACCTCATTTATCAAACCTTGACAACCATTATAGAACAAATTGACCAAAAATTTGGAACTAAAAACAAAAGCACGAACATGTATATTGCCAACTACTTCTACAACACAGGGCATTAGTAGAAAACATACCTTATCATAGATATTCTTTAACAATTTCAGGAGGTAGTCTTGCAAGAACCATCTTCACAGCATCATCAACAATTTTATCCCATTGATTTTTTAATGTTCTTTCGCATTTCTTCCAACTCCACCCTTTGCCATTCATGATTGGCTTCAAATTCTTCCAACTGCTCCAACTCTTCCTTACCTATTTGATAACTTTTTTCAACCTCAACAGCATTAGTTAATGGCTCAAAAATCTCCTTAGACACTATATATAACGTCTTAGTACCATTCACTTTCTTCAACACCTTGGTAGTAACTCCCCTACCATAGAGTCTACGACGTCCATCGGACTCCTTGCCCATAACAGCAAGAAAAGCATCAGCACCACTACTTCCCTCAGCTGGAGGCTCATCGCTTTTCATAGCTACCTGTGATATTAATGAAAATAAATGTCAATATTAAAAAGTAAGTATAGATGCAGAAAAATATATATAAGAGAAAAGAGTTGAATATTTGTGTTACAAGCTTTTTTGTGGTGTCATCAAATAAATCAGTATATTGCCTTCCCTCTTTTCTTTGGCGTGTGTTCTCAAACACTTCAGCTAAAGAAGGTGGTTCTTTATTTGGATTTTTATCTTTCTGATTTCATGAAAAGAAAGTGGAAAATATATTGTTAAAAGAAAGTACAGCAAAACAAATTAGGCAAGAATGTAGAAATAAAGCTTTCACAAAGAAAAATGTTTACCATTTCCTCAACTACTCTAGCAAAACTTTTTGGATCAACGGTGTGCCTATTCTTTTGGGACTTACAATGAGCACTTGCAATAGCACAACGCTTCTGCACATACATGTATATCCAACTAATTATTAACTAAATAACATATGAAAATAAGAAGAATAGTAGTGAAAAAATGGTCCCAATTTCTTGGACCATGTACCAAACCACCCATTCGTAAGCCCCAGACGATATCATCTTTAGGCAAGTCAGACATGGTAACAGCCCACTATAAATCCTCAACTATATTATAGCTAAAGTTTCCTGAGTAAACAACTAGCCTCCAACTAAGGCACAAAAGTTATTTCATATCATGATACGCAAATAAGCTAACTTTTTCATTGCCTTTGCTGTACATTTTGCCTGAATCTATATACACACAATTTTTGTAAGCATTAAAAAAATACCAGAAATCTCTTCCTTTGCTTCACAGAAATCCAATCCTTCGATTCACAGAAATCCCTTTTCTATTGGGTGAATTTTTTACGTTTGATTGCTTCCTTTTTGGCTTCGTCTTTCTACCAATTTTTCACTTCTTCCTTACATAAAAATCAAACAAATCATAAGTCGATTGAAACTTTAGAAGTTTTGGGGGTTTAGGGTGTAGAAGATTGAAACTTTCTCAGCAGATTAAAGAAAGGGCGAAAGGGCGTGGCATAAGGGCTTAAGGCATATGGTGTAGGAGCTGAAAGGTTAACGTTTGTGAAGTGTGAAGTGTGTAGGAGCTGAAAAGCTGAGAATATCTTAAGTTAAAACAAAGGCTAAAACGACGTCGTTTGGCAATTTTTGTGGGTATTTGTTATATTTTAATAAATTAATAATTATCTATTTTAAACAATATTTATTTAACAATTATTTTTTATATAAAGATAAATAATCAATTTGTTATAATTATACACAAAAACATTAGCTTCTTATATATATATATATATATATAAAACATTTTATAAAGTGTTACATATTATATAAAGTGTTACATATATTATATAAGTATTACTTTAAATACCCAATAAAGGTAACACTTTTTAAACGTATTACATATTCCTATAATAATTGTAACACTTATAGACAAGTATTGCATTTAACTTATATATGCAACACTTATTTCAAAGTATAACAAATTTTCTAAAAATTCTGCTGAAATGCAATATTTTTAAAGTGTTGCTCTCAAAGAGATGCTATAGTCTCATTTTGTAGTAGTGAGTATATGAAAATATGTGTATTATGCGCAAATATATATAATGTGTGAAAGTGTGTGTAATAGATTTAAATATTTAGTGTGCGAAAATATGTATAGTATGTGTAAATATATAGTGTGTGAAAATATATAGTAAGTATAAATATGTGTAGTGTGTGAAATTTTATGTAAGAGGTATAAATATGTGTAGTGTAAGAAAATGTGTGTAGCAGGTATAAATATGTATAGTTTGTGAAAACGTGTGTAGTAGGTATAAATATGTGTAATGTGTGAAAATGTGTAGTGTGTGTAATTTCATGTGAAAAGTAAACAAAATGTAAGCCTTGTTAACTATGTCATATTAAAATACTTTAGAACTTTATAGTTGACCATGCTTTCAAATTAAGCAAATTCAACCAGATTTTATCGCTTAAAATTCTATTATAATTTTGGCTGTATTTTCATATCCTTTTAATCCATTAAGATGTGCAATGTATGATTATAAAATAAGCTTAACTTGTTCAAATTTAAATCAATTAATTTTCAGAGATGAATGAATTTATCAAACCGGCCCTAAGTGAACAGTTAAAGTGGTGAATTCATAATATCTTGTGTTCTAAAAGGATGACTAGATGGATTATTGGCTCACATTTGTCAATTGTTAAAAATCTTTCAAATAAGGGTAAATGATCTCAATAGTTCCTTAATTTGATGGTAAGTATCGTTTTAATTCTTAATTTTAGAAAAGTTATATTTTGACCCCTTAACTTGAATTTTGTCACATAAATACTCCTCAACTCATTTTTCATCTATTTTACAAATAATATCACTAGTCATATGATATTGTTCATCATTCAAAATAATGTCATTTTGTACTACATGAGTAACATTATTACTTGTCAAATAGATACTAAATAAGTTAATAATTATTTGTGTAACTAATTGAAGTTGAGGGATTAAAATATAACTTTTTCAAGATTAGAAGCCAAGGACCCATTTTGCTTATAATTAATAAAATTCAAGAGTCGCGCCCCTCCCCGTGTACGGAGTTAGCCAATTGTTTTAAAAAAGAGTCAAAAGGAAACTTAGCAACAGGTTGAGGGACTATTGAAGCCATTTACAAGAGTTACTATCCTTCTTCAAGGGTGAATAATGACAATGAAAGGTTTCTAACTTTTATCTAACAATAAATGCTAGAGGTGTGCAAAAAAATCAAAAAATTGGTAACCGGACCTAAACTATCAGTTAACTAGTCTTATTTTCAGTCAGAATACTTTTTCAACCAGTTATTCGGTAGAACTGGTATTAGTCGGTTAACCGATTTTGGCAAAAATCGGTACAAACCGAAATTGATTAACGGCCAATTGCACACCCCTAATAAATGCTAACAATGAATAGGATTAGCTCAAATGAAAATGAAGTAACAAACTAAAATCTCAAGAAATTAATGTTGGTAGGTTAGATGAATGTTTTTGCTCTTTAATGTTTTTGAGAGAAAGTTCTTGCAAGTTCAAAACTCAAGGATTGTATTCTTATATTTTTTTCACCGATTTGAATCATTTTATATGACCCAATTTAGTCTTGGGTAAGTAAAGCATTAAGTGGGTAAAAAACTATACGTTATTAAGGCTAAAAATGAAATTCGGACGAGCATCCTCAAGTTTCAGACGTCCAATTGTACTTTGGAAAATCCTAATTTTGAATTCGAGATTGATTCGGACGTTTGAAACTCCTAGAGGTCATTCAAATACACTTTTTAGAGAAAAATCAATTTTGTTTTTCATTTTTGCAATTTGGACAGTCGAATTTTATAAAGGTCATCCGAGTACACTTTTCTCATAAAAATCAAAGTTTTTCATTTTAGTAATTCAAATGGCCAAATTTTATGGAGGTCATATGAATACAATTTTTAGAGAAAAAAAAAAAACATTTCTCATATTCTTGAGATGCGTTAGAAGAAATGAAACTATAAAACCATTGTTTTTTTTTTGTCGGGCTTGTTTTATAAGATGCAATATGTAAATTTCAATTCTTTTAAATTTTTAATGAGTTAAATCATATCATTTGAGTTAACTTATATTTTTTGGAGTTAGGGAATTGGAGTTTGTCCTAAAATGGTTAAACCTCTACTTCTTCATCTTTTTCGCTTTTTGAATTTTGTCCTTGCATCTTTGCATACTTGAATCTTAATCAACACTTGATGAACCATTAGTAAATATAATATTTGTTAATCATCAAAATAAGTGGATTAAAATCTTAAGTGTTTGAATTTAGTATTTGAATTGATAAATTTTATTTTTATTGATTTTTATGTAGAATAATTATTTTACTAAATAAAGTTTAAAATAAGAAAATATTTTTTTTTATTTTTGGGGTTGATGGGTGCTAGTCAACAGTTGACGAGATGTTTTATCATGTGTTAAATTAAAAGTACGTAGTTTTATTTTTATTGATTTTTATGTAGAATAATTATTTTACTAAATAAAGTTTAAAGTAAGAAAATATATTTTTTTTTATCTTTGGGGTTGACGGTTGTTAGTTAACAGTTGACGAGATATTTTATCATGTATTAAATTAAAAGTACGTAGTAGGTACACTCATATATTAGTTAGGGTCTATTAATTGTAAAGTAATTTTAATGATATTTATTCTTTTAGTTCCTAGTTTTAGTGAAACTCGATCAGTTTGAACATTAGATATAATATGACACGATAATATTGAAAATGGGATTTGGTCTCGCAGTTGACATATATCCATATAATGAAATAAGAAATAAAAGACAATGGAACAGAAAATCTACTATGTGAGAATTATCTAGAATCTCTTTAGTGTAAATGTGCACCTCGACCAAATTCAATTCCTAATATTAACGTGGGTGTCTTTGGTGTAAATATGTAACTCGGCCTATTTTCAGTGACGGAAGACTTGAAAATTTTTAGTTGTTCTGTACGAAAAATTCAAAATTTTTAATTAAATTCTTTAAAAAAATTAGAATTTTGCCTTATGAGAAATTAAAATTTTTGTTTCTATTGCTATTAGTCGTCACCCCTTCCTCCCTCCCTCCCCCAACCCCACCTTTCAATCCTTAAAGCTTACATGGATCCATTATATTGGTGGCTTCATCAATAGTCACGTCACCTTAATTTTTGACAAATTTCAATCCATTCAAAAAACACGAGAAAAGACACTTTCAATTTGAGTTAAAAGTCCCCTAACACAAAAGAACACAAAAATTGATCTCAATCTTTTGTCTCCATAGAAACAACCAGATAGTAGATGACATTAATTAGGATTGCGGTTAGGGATCAAGACAGAATATGTAGTAGTAAATAAATGACATATTTTAATAATAAAATAATGCAAGTTTGATGTCCAAATACGACCTTAATCAAGAAAATAAAAGAAAGAGACTGTCTGTATTTTCTTGACTTGATTTTATTACAATGAATCCAATTATATAAGGGTGGAGTAAAATGATAAAAACATACACAAATCTATTAAATTAATTAAATTGATCAATCACTCTATCAATTTAATTAACGATCGATCATCATAAATGAAAATATCAATCACCATGGCAATATCAATATTCAATTACCATAATTATTCACATGAATCACCAATCATCATAATGGCAATATCAATCTTCAATTATGACAGCATCAATCACCAATCATCATAATGGCAATATCAATCATCAATCATCATATTGACAGCATCAATCACCAATTAGTCAGCATCATTTGTATTGAATGTACCATTCTTATCGGCCTCCCTGAAGATGGAGACGGGAAGCAAATCAAGTCCCATCTTGCTTCGAAAGTAGAAAAATGAGAATTTGGACAGAGGTTTCATAAAAATATCAGCTAGTTGCTGATTCGTTCGAGCATGAAACAATGGATTAACAAACATATGAAGCGTGCTAATATTATTACAAAATAATTGTGGAGGCTGAAGTAGACGGATATCAATATCCCGCAATAAAAATGTAAGCCATGTTAATTCAGCAGTAGTAGATGCCATGGATCTATATTCCGCTTCTGAACTCGAGTGACCAATTGTAGATTGCTTTTTAGAACACCATGGGATGCAATTTGTACCTAAAATGGCACAAAAATCTAGTTGAACTTCGTCGAGTCAAACGACAAATGCAGTCAATTACATGAGCTAGTCTCTGCTGTTAACAGCATTTAACCGTTGGTGTTAATTATTATCCATAACATTTTGATAGTTATTAATGGATCAATACATTATTATCAATTACAATAGGTTGCTGTTATTGCCAGAGCAATAATTAGCTTCCAGAGCAATAAATCACACATATTCCAAAATTACCCTTAATCAATCAACTCTTTTATTTTTCTCCATTTATCATTAAAACTTATCTTTATCTTCTTTTTAACTTATCATTAAAACTTAACAATTCTTTATAACATTTTCCCGTAACTTTTGTTTTCTTCTCCTTTACAATGATTTTTCTCCCAAATTTTTATTAATATAACATTTATTTTCACCCTCAAATTATAAGAAAAAATTATATAAAAATAATATGATACTTATTTCTATTAATAAATTTATTGTTCTTTCAATTAAATTATAAAATATTTACCAATATATATTTAAAAAATTTAGGCTCCATTTGTTTACCGTTGTCTTAGTGTTTTATTTCACAAATTCAATTTAATTTATTTGTGTTGTTCATTTTTTCTATCAAAATTTGTAAAACAAAAAAAATGTAACAGTAATTATTTTTGTTATAATATTTTTTCTATTTTTATAAATAAATTATTAAATTTAAATTTGATTTTAGATTTGTAATAATAAAAAATTCTTTCTAAGACATTTTTTTACCAAAATAAACTCATAAAATATTAATTCAAATTTGAATTTTAAATTTTTAATAATTAGAAATTCTTCCTGGCTTAATTATATTATGAGCAAATTAAATGAATGCTCATAATATTGTTGGGAGTATAAATGGAAGTAAAAAATTTTAAAATAATATACTCCCACATATTTTAAAATGTTAGTAGATCACAAGGAAAAAATTGTTGGGATTATAAATGGAAGTAAATATATGCATCTAAATTATAAAGTAAAATTTGTTGCCTTTTTATTATTTAAAATCTATGAATTATTGTAGCATAAAAAGATACATGAAATTTATATTTCTATTATCTATATAGTGGTGGTGTCTTCCTTTTAAGTTTTAATTTATGAAAATTATTTTAATAAAATATTAGTATGAGCAGTGTTATTAGAAACAAAAATAATAATTTATAGCTGCCATATGTTTATATATTAGTATTTTAACAAAAAAATATAACCTGCATTGGATAGAGTATTTTTTTAGTTTTATAGTATGATTTTTTTCTTGAGATTTGTTAAAAGAAATAAATATTTTGGAGGTATTTGGATTGATGAGTTTGTTTTGGTGGGCATTTATATTTGATAATTTTTTATTAATAAAATTTAAAATTTAAATTTGAGTTAATATTTTATGAGTTTATTTTAGTATTAAAATGTATTCAGAAGAATTTTTTATTTTTAAAAATTTAAAAGTCAAAATTAAATTTAATAATTTATTTATTAAAATATAAAAAATGTTGTATAAAAAATAATTACTGTAATATTATTTTTTTATTTTAAAAAATTTGATGAAAAAATGGACAAAACAAATAAATCAAATTGAATTTGTGAAATAAAACACTAAAACAACGGTAAACAAATGGAGCCTAAATTTTTTGAAGTATATATTGGTAAATATTTTATAATTTAATTGAGAGAACAATAAAAGCTATTAATAGAAATAAGTATCATGTTATTTTATATAATTTCTTTCTTATAATTTGAGGTTGAAAATAAATGTTAGGAAAGTAGAAGTTACGAAAAGATGTTATAAGTTGTAATGATAAGGTAGAAAGAAGATAAAGACAAGTTATAATGATAAATGGATAAAAGATAAAAGAGTTGATTGATTAAGGATAAATTTGGAAGATATGTAATTTATTGCTCTGGAAGCTAATTGTTGGTCTGGCAATACCAGCACCCATTACAATATGATTGTTCCAAAAGTGTGTTGCATTCTCATCCATTTAATGCTAACATCTGCCAGATTTGATGCCTCAAATCTCGCAAAAAAAGTCAATATTCATTGCTTCGAGGAAGCTATGCTATGTACTATGATTTATTTTGAATTATTTTCTAATATCGCTTTTATTCAATGTTCAAAAACTTTGATTTTATCCATCATGTTGCAATTTTTTATTTACAAAATTGAGTGAGAGTTGAAATAATTTTACCAAATTTGTTTTTATTGTTAATTTTGGATTAATGGAAACTTAAACTCCAGGACGTGTTCTGCTCAAATACTCACTTAGTAAAAAACAAAGGAATTAATGGATTCGGAAGTCATCACTCCAAAATAAAGTATCTCCCTATTCTTATTTAGACATTATCATTATATATTGGCTTCAATTTGGAATAATTTTTTCTTAGGTATAAAATCTAGGTCATTTTTTCTTACTTGCGAATGAATTTCAATTTAGCGTATAAAGTATAAAAAATTAATGTATTAACGAATAATATTAGCATATAATATATAAAAAATTAATATATTAGTGTATACAGTCGCGTATCATGCTTTTGCAAAATATTTAAATCAATACCAAAACGGAAAAAAAAAGAGAAAATCAATAGATCTAGTCTATAACAACGCCACCAACAACAAGCCTTTTCTCCGAGTATGTCCTATGGATAACACTTGTCCACATGATTCGATTTAGACCTATTTACTTATTTATATTTGCATATAAAATATATCTTTTAATATATGGTGTCTTTTCAATTAGTTTTTTGTTTTCGTCTTCCCGAGTTTAACGGCTAGTCTCTTATGAAACATGTTATTATATGGAACAACGAGTTTATTGCGATTTTAATGCGTGATTAAAACGGTACCAAATTAGAACCATGATTTTAACAGTTATTAATTGTTTGTTTCATATATAAATCACATCTTATATATACATGAATCGTTTTCACAAAAGTTTTTGTATATTTTTAATTCGAGTTTTATTTTCTTTATTTTCTACATGTCTCATTGAAGCATGTAAAGATCTCTTATATACATGTTCAAACCATTTAAACGTGTTTATCTCATTCTTTCATATATAATTTATCCCAACTATTTTTTTACCGAATGCAGTCATTAATTGTTATTTATAATCTAATGTGTCCACACATGTATCTATTTCAATATTTTTATTTGTGCTACTTTTGTTTTTTTGTTTTGTTTGGTCAGTTTCATATTTAGTTGCTGTAAAGAATTGCATTTTTTGACAGTTTTATAAAATTTTTCCTTTAATTCCAAATTTCCAATGACATTTTACTAATACAGTGTATATTAGAGACATTTCTCCATCTGTTTGACTCATATATAACATATTTATCAATTCTCTTATCCTTAAATATTTAAAAAAATTTAATGCATTTAATTCATACTTGTCAATTTTCTTTCTTATCATCAGTGGCGGAACAAAAATTTTTTTGAGGGATGCTCAATTGTACAAGAATTTTTTTTTCATAAAATACATATATGTAATTACTAAAATAAAATAAATATATATTTCTCATAAATATTTGATCACAATAATTAATTAAAAAAATAGAAATTTTTTTAAACATTACTAATATTAAAAAATATTTACAAAAATAAAAAGAAGACACTCACATCACCAGAAATCACTAGTGACAACAGGATAGATTTTAGCAGATTAGACATATTCAATTGAATAACAGCGGAAGAGCCAATGAAGGTGAGATCACGAGCAAAAAGTAGGTTGTAGACACGAGAGAGAGAGCAAGAGATAGAGAAATTCATGTTTAAAAGTTTGAGAGATGGAGCAAGATATATGAATTTATGTTTAGCAGTTTATGAATTAGAGATGGATGAGATTTTAAAAAAATCCGAGAATTTTTTTTATTGTACTCTTAAGTAAAACTATGTCGTTTTACTTAAAATAATAAAAACAAATTAGCATACAATTGTTAAAAGCTTGATCATTTTGAAAGTGTATAATAATTAGTTAACTTCGACTACTATTTTCCACTTAATAAGGAAGGGAGGGAAGCGAAGCTTAGCGAGCTTTATAAGGCCGACCACTACATAAGCCGCTGGCGGAGAAAGCTCGAAGAGCTTCCCTTCATTCATTGCTAAGCCAAGGTCCCAGGTCTCCGAGTCAGCCCGCGCTTTTTCGAAGAATCCTGCACCCATGGGCAAAATTCCCTACACTATATGTTGCCCTAGCTTTGCTTCTTCCTCTCTAGGCTTAGGCTTTCACGGGAGCTCTCTCTTCTTTCTTGCTTGTTGAAGAAGCTGTTCAACTGTTGCTAATCTCTGCGAGGCAAAAACAAACTAGACTATACTAAAGTAAAGAGGCATTCTGGAAGCGACTAGTCGCTTCTGGCGAAGCTTTGTCAACTCGAGTTGAGAATATGGAAATTCTTTGGAGCCAATTAATTTTATTTCACTAGTTTTCTAATATTTAAATGGTCCCAACAAAATGATTCTGAGAATCAAGTTGTTTCTTCTTGGAAGTTAAGGTTGAAGCAATTAAATAAAAATAATAATTTGTTGAAGTAACAAATTAACAAGAAAAATATTAAATATCAATCAGGTGTATCATACTAATAATAAGAATGCAAATTGCTAGAAATTAATTAATTAGTCTGTTAGGAAGGATGTTATATTAGATCAGCATCCTTTCTTGATTGTACAAACTCCATAACTCATACTTCATAATTCATACAACTCTTTCTTTCTTTTGGCTGAAGAGAAACAAACATGGAGTACTCCATTTCCCTGTTTTTCTTCTCCCTCTTAGTCATTTTTCTTTCCTTCGTTCTTCTCTCCTTCTTTCACAAGCGCAAGAACAGCCACTCAACACTACCCCCTGGCGCAACTGGATTGCCAATCATTGGTGAAACTATCGAGTTCGGCTCTTCAGGGCCAGAAAAATTCATTCGTAACAGAATGAAAAAGTACTCTGATGTAATATTCAAAACCTCATTACTCGGAGAAAAAATGGCTGTGTTTTGTGGGCCGTCAGGGAACAAGTTTTTGTTCTCTAACGAGAACAATTTTCTCACTACATGGTGGCCTGAGGCATTCCTAAAACCTCTAACTTTTCCTGATCCTGATGGCAGGATATTGAAGGAAGTCACTTCCAGGAATCGGGGATTTTTTCAAGAATTTCTAAGACCCGAATCACTAAAAGACTTGATTCCTATCATGGATTCCATGTCTCATGAGCAGCTGGATACTGAGTGGGCACCGTTTGAAGAAATAAAGGTTTATCCGCTGTCAAAGAAGTTCACCTTTTCATTAGCCTGTAGATTGTTTCTGGGCTTGAAAGATTCAAAACTTGTCGACAAGTTGCGTGAATCCTTCAATTTTGTTGCATCTGAGATGATTTCAGTGCCTATTGACTTGCCTGGAATGGCATATAATAAAGCTATAAAAGTAGGCAACATTGTCAAGGATGAGATTGTGAAGATTATTGCTCAGAGGAAGAAGGAAGTGGTAGAGAATAGGGATGCTGTAGAAAGCCTGGATTTGTTATCTCGCATTCTTCTTCAATCCGAAGACACAAATTCCATTAATGAAAAGGATATTTCAAATATTATCACAAGTATTATGCTTGCTAGCTATGATACCACAAGTGCTTCAATAACCTTTGTCGTGAAGTATCTGGCCGAACTTCCCCACATCTACAATGAGGTATACAGAGGTAATACTAGAAAAAGCTTTGATGCTGATAATTTTGACCATAATTTGGGACTGCAAAGGAAAAATATTTCCTATAATGAAAGATCAACATCAACGAGCCTTTATCTCAATAGGGGATTCGGCGTATGAAATATATTATCCTATCAATCTCTCATGTTTTCATTTATATTTAAATATATTATTTCTTATTTTTATTGTTCTTTCCAAATCTTTTTAGATCTCTCCCTTACTCTTTTAATTCGAATTAATGTCTCACTATTTTCTACCATCGGCGTTGAACATCTAAAAGTCTCATATGTACATGTTTAAACCATCTTAACCGTGTTTCCCTTTTTTTTTTTTCATCTATTTCAACTACTCTCATTTCTTTCTAATGCATTCATTACTTATTCTATATAATATAGTGTGTCCACGTATCCATCTCGACATCCTAATTTCTGTTCATACTCATATATAGTCCCCAAAGGATCTTTGAAGTATCGTTGGTCTTATGACTGCTTTATAAAATATTTCTTTCAATTTGAGCGGTACTATGATCACAAAGTATTGAGGATGCACTTCTTCATTCGTTCTAACATGATTGGATCAGTAAAAAACAAAAAATTAATTGACAACAGCCTAACTAACTGAAAACAGCTTTCATTATCATTATGATTATTGTTTCTGTTATTCAACAGAATGTATGGGGGTTGCAAGCTCCAAAGTTCCGCAAGAACTGCTCAACTGGAATGATATTCAGAAGATGAAGTATTCCTGGAATATGGTTTGTGAAGTATTTAGGTTGACACCACCTGCACAAGGAACGTTCAGAGAAGTCACAACTGATCTCACATATGCTGGTTTTACAATTCCCGAAGGATGGAAAGTATGATCATAACTTCTCCAATTTGTTCAATAAAATCCAGCAGAAATATATTTCTTGAAAACCAGTAACCTAATTATTCTTTATAAATTTTTTTGGCAGACATTATGGAGTGTTTATTCAACACATAAAGATTCAAAGTACTTTTCGGATCCAGAAAAATTTGATCCTTCAAGATTTGAAGGAAATGGACCTGCTCCCTATACTTTTGTACCATTTGGTGGTGGATCAAGAATGTGCCCTGGAAGAGAGTATGCCCGACTGGAGATACTTGTGTTTATGTATAATCTAGTCACTAGATTTCAGTTGGGGAAACTTATTCCAAATGAGAAGGTTATGTATCATGCATCCCCTTTTCCAGAACATGGACTTCCAATTCGGCTCCTACCACACAAACAATAAACTGCAGCCATCAGGCAATGATGAACATGGTTGTGTCATGTGTACTTTCCTTTGCAGGTATTAATGCAAATGTGTGTAATCTGTATTCATTGTTTCTTTTTTTGCTCAAATGTATTCATTGTTTCTATAATATTAAAAGTATTTTTTAGTATGATTACTATTAGCAAATGTTTCATCTCTATTTGATAATGATTATAACTCTGCCTAATTATAAGTAGTTTGGTATAAATTGTCGGCCCCAAGATCGGAAAAAGAAGGGTTGCCTCAAGTTGGAAGTCTGATGTAAAATTTGCTACTCGAATGATATGAATCATATTAGATATAAATGAAAACACGTGTATAAATAGGATAAGAAGACGGAATATGAAATATGATCCACATAACTGATCCCAAGATAAAGGTTTAGTTGTTGTTATTGTATTTGATAATGATTTTGCACCAAATATATTGAAGTGTTACAAATTGTAACGCCACGATTTCTGAGGATCGAAACACGCCATGACCTCAAGATTTAGTTTCTCTAATTTCAAGATCACAAAGCACTTCTTACTATCACTTCTCAATAATGTGAAACTAATACTTTATTAACTATCCTTACAAAATAATAATTAATAAATATCCATCGTAATTATTCAAAACATAGCCACGGGTCTAAAACCCATAACTTTATTCAAAAGTTCTTATACTAGACGCTTGATCCATTTCTCCTTTACCATTCTCAGACTCTGGTCTCGTCCTTATCTACTCCATCAATTTCATCTGTAAAATATTATATATAGAGAAGAATGAGCGAGTTGCTCAGCAAATAAACCCTAGATCGTTTAAAATAATCATACTTAACAAAATAATACCTTTTTAAAATAAACATTTAATCATACAGAACAAATGTCTTAACTCCAATAATCAACTTAAGGAGTAATGTTAACGTATTCGTTACTTAAACTTTCACATGGTTCATACTTTCACATATATAAAGAAAACATGTTCATAATATATATATATATATATATATATATATATTATTAATGAATGGGTAATCATGACATAACATGCGTTCATGGCTTACTGAGTACTCAGCCTAGCTGTGTTCCCACTAGGTCAGCCATTAGGCCTATCGGCCACATACATGACATACATTGGTCCCCCTTAGATCGAGAATCATCATGACATAATTTAATCCCCATTAAGTCGAGGATTATCCTTAGCATGACATACATGTTCGGAACATGTGTTCCTACCATTAAGACATATAAGTTTTGATACCATTCATTAATTTTACATTATGTAAACATGCTAATTCTAAAACGAGATAATACCAAAATATTTATATTTTTCACGTTTAGTTCAAACTTCAGCTTAAAGAGAAGAAGTGTATCTCATAATTTTTTATGACATCGTGCAAGTCAAAGTTATCGACTAATTCGTGTACATGTTCAGAAATCAGTTAAATCACATTACATTAATAACTTTGACGAAATTGTACTGTGCAAAGTGCATTCAAAAATTGTAATATATATATAGAAAGAGAGAGAAGAAATATTCTTATAACTCAAGTACAGTATTTTCTTTATAAAAATAGCATGTGTAATATATAAGTACAAGGAGGAGCAATAAATATTACCTTCATTAACATTCATCATTCTGTTACGCAAGTCCAATTAGATATTCTAAATTCTTGAAAACAAAACAATCATTATTTGAACACAAAAAAAGGAGAGATCATTGTACTTATTTATCTTTGTATGCATCACAGTAGTAAAATATTTTGCATACATACGTGAAAATTCACTTATGGTCACACGCAACAAAAATTGTATTACGCACTCAAATTATTTGCACACGTAATTTATAATACATATAATTTATTTAATAAAAAGATTAAATGCACGTAAATTATAATACATATACATCATTTAATAAAAACATTAAATATTTAATACTTTAGAAAGAATCTAGAAATTTACTTACTTGATATTGTAGTCGCTATTTGTCTTTTCTGCCTCTCAAAATTTTCACATGAATCTTATAATATATGGGAGGGGTCCTATTTATAGTGTTTAAGTAGGGTTTACACATGCATTAGATTCCTTATACATAAAGTATTATACTCCTACTTTTTAGCCTTATTTCCTAGGGTTACATGTATTAGATTCCTTATACATAAAGTATTCTAATCTCACTTTTTTAGCCTGATTTTCCTAGGGTTATTAATATTGCAAATAAAGTATTTTATATATATCAATTTAACAAGGATTTCTTTCACACGTTATTTATCTCTTAATCATAAATTATTACTCTTGTACACTTTATTCGTAATTAAAATTCTTGAGATATTACATACTTACCCATTAAAATAAGTTTCGTCCTCGAAACTTGCTTGTCCTATTCTTCGAATAATTTAGAATACTTCTTCTTTTACGCGTTATTTATCCCTTAATATTAAATGACTACACTTGTACACTTTATTTGTTATAAGAATTCTAGAGATATTACATACTTACCCCCTTAAAATAAGTTTCGTTCTCGAAACTTGCTGGTCCTATTCTTCAAACAATTAGGGCTCGTTTGGTTGGCAGGGAATCTGGGTTGGGAAAGTACTCTTTTCCCTAATTTTCAGATTCCTGTGTTTGTTTCAACTGGGAAAGTAATCATTTTCCTAATTATTAAATTCCTGCGTTTATTTCATCCAGGGAAAGTAAAAAAAATCTTAAATCAAGGAAAATAACTGCAAGATTCCCACATTATGAATCCTCTTTAAAAGTTGGTATTATGATTCATTTTTGAGGAAGAAATTGAAACGTAGCAAAACGTAGAAAAACTTTGACTAAATCTCCACTGATGCTTCTCATTCTCTCTAGAGTTTAATCCGTCAAACTCTAAATCTACTATTTAGTTTCTACCAACCAAACATTATCTTCAACCTATTCGGTCTCCACATCCAAGCTTCCACTTCACACTACAGCAGATTACATTCATTATTCACTTCATGGCAGCTACAGACCGATTCAGCCTCCATCGGACCGCCAAAGACCACCGAAGACCCAACTCAACAACTAACTTCATGGCAGCTATAGTTATGGTTGCTCCTATGTTAGCATCCAGCTCCTCCAGCCCTGGTAAAGTTGGCACATTAGCTGAGCCCGTCCAGATCCGACATGGTTCTTCACCAGCTCAATTACTCCTCACAAGCTCATTCCCGGCCCTCCGTCCTCAGCTAGCCTCTACGATCAGGAGAAACATCAGGGCTGCATCTTTTCAGAGTTCAATTCCGCCACTTCAAGCTAAGTCGGTGGTTGCTGGTCATTCAACTGGGAAGCAAACTATGCCCACAGCTCTAGGACTCCCTCCTATTCCACAGCAGTTTGCCTCTACTTTGATGGCAGTCCCGCTGGCAGTGCCTCCACCACCTTTAGCCACCACTTCAACCTTCAGCTCACCATCTTCTTCACACCTCCCCAAAGCTTGCCATGAACCAGCTCCACTGCCGGAAAAGAGGTCTTTTAGATAGGTGGTCTCAACCCCTTGAGCCAAGGATATTGATGTCTCATTTTCAGCTTCTCACGCTACTCGATTGTCCTCCTACAAGGGGGAACGAGCCCTCTTCTTGACAGAAGAAGAGGAGGAGCAGTTGGCCACACCATTTAAACATACTTTGGTTGGTAAGTTTTCAAGTGGAAGACCCTCTATGGCCTCCCTTAGGAAGGATGTTCTTGCAGCTGGTTTTAATGGAAAATGTGATTTGGGGCTGTTTGATAAAAAACACATTCTTTTCAAATTTGAACTGGAAGTAGATCTCCCTTAGGATGTGGATGAAAAAAGAATGGAACTTTCATGGATTTGTTGCAAAAAAATTTCGCTGGTCAAAAGAATTTTAATCCTGATCATGAATCGTCTATTTATCTGGTGTGGGTGAGATTCCCTTTGCTACCCATCCATTTATGTAACAAAGAGACCCTTTTCTCTCTTGGCTCTGTAGTTGGAATTCCTTTGAAGCTTGACCGAGCTTCAGCTGCAGCGGATAGACTCCTAACACCTAGTGAGGCTAGGTTATGTGTCCAAATTGATGTACTTAAACCCATTCCCTCTAGAGTGTGGATTGGTAGCAAGAATAAAGGTAGGTGGCAATCGATCAAAGTGGAAGACTTGCCATCCTGTTGCTCCGGATGTCACAAGCTTGGCCATCCTATCTCCTTATGTAAGGCAGCTCGCCCACCCTCAGTGAAGACATGGGTTCCCAAAAATGATGCTACTATTACTATGGGAAAAGGCAAGGAGGTGATGATCTCCGTTCAGCCTCCAGCAATGTGTATTGGCCCTCACACGAATGAGCAGATTCAAAGTTCACATTTAGAAGCAATTAGGCAGAAAAATGGGAACCGGGACATATGTGAACATGTGATGAAAGCAAACAATTGAGAGACTTGTGCAGAGAATACATTGGCTATAATCCAGGACTCTTTGCAGGAACAGATTACAAGGACTCATACTAATGATGCTCTTGTTTCTCGACAAGATTACAGGAAGGGTAGGGTCCGAAAGAGGTTGAAAACCCTCCAACGAGCATGCAAGGGATCGAAGGAGTACTATCGATAAAGGAACAACAACAACCTGTCCCTATGGAGATGGCTATTCCAGAGGGTTCAAGCGAGTTACAGCTGGTGGAACAAGAACCTGGGCCCCAAGGAACATCAGTGGAAACACACCTGTAGCCTACCAAAAAGGCCTTAGACAGGGCAGCCGAGGAGTTTTCAAGTAAGGAGAAAGAGCTGAATTTGCTTCCTCTTCCTCAGTTGATCATAGCAAGGTGGACCTTTGCCAATATACAGGGTCAATTCGACATCTAACCTAGCACACCTACAAAATATACCCACTGAATCAGAATCCGAGGAGGATGGGGAGGACCGATGGACTGAAAATAGCTTTGAAGAGGAATCAGAAGATGAACTATCCAAGTTCCTTTCAAAAATGGAAAAAAGTCAAAAACCTCCAAAGCAAACGAAGTACATAGAGGCTCTAGTTAGTCCCAAAGCATCTGTCCTAATAGATAGAAAGCTCAGGGAGAGGAATCCCTTCATTTGTTATTCAGGAGGTAAAAAATGGAACCCTGGATAGTATGTTGGCCCCTGATTACCGATGTTAGATCAGTTTGGCCTATTACTTTTACTAGACTTTGGCCCCTGATTACCGATGTTCACATCAGCTTGGCCTATTCTATGATTTTTTTTATCAAATGTAAAAATTATATTGATCAAAGAATGTTTAATATACAAAGTACACCGGGCATACCAGGGTCTGTCGCAATAACATCTAACAAAAGAACTAGTCTAGGATCCCAAAAAGAACTAATCTAGGATAGAGACACTAGGGTACAATGATGTTCCGACCCTGTACACATGTGTCTTTATCCTATGAACAATATCATCATGAATAGGCGTCACCCTTTCAAAACACAGTCTATTCCTGTCAAGCCATATATAATAGACTGTGCATACAAAAGCCAGCTTGCTCTTCCTAGACCTCCAAGAGGTTCCTCTGTTTTCCTTCTTTAACCACTTCAAAGCCGCATCCAAGGTGTTCATCTTCCTCTTTAGTCCACATCAAATACGTATGTCATCCTAGATTGCCCTAGAGAAAGGGCATGCAAAGAATAGGTGCTCAACGGATTCCTCCATAGCGTTGCAAAAGTCGCATCTCTGGTCAATGTCGAGGTGGCCCAGCCTGTCTCTGGTGAGTAGCTTCTTCCTAACTACTAGCCACAGTGTGAAGGAATACTTAGGCGGGATATAAGAGCTACAAAAAGTCGCCGCCCAAGGTACCTTCTGAGCCGAAAATCAGAAATAATGGTATGCCGTCCTGGTGAGACCGGGCTGCTTCCAGTCTTCCATCCTAGCCATCGCCTGGGTCACCAATCCCTCCATCTCAATAATCCGGTCTCTGATTGTCAAGAGCCTCCTCATAAGAGTGGACTTCTCCCTATGAATTTTGTTGTTGCTTAATTGGAGGATAAGGAATGATTGTGGACTTAGAAGAAGAAAGCACAGTCCGCTTTATATTTTTGGTGGTCATTGGTTCGGCTGTTTCTTAATTGGCTACACTAGCCCAAACCCTGGGGAAAATTTGCTTATAGAATTGAAGTGATCATGTTGGGGTGGTTAGGCTAATTCATCTAAACTACTTTTGACTCCTTGGTTGAGCTAGATTTAACTTGGCCTAGTGTTGGAATTGGAACCCTTAATTGGTGGCTGGTTTGAACACTTTGGCAAGTCATTTATGTAATCAGTAGACGACCTTTTCATTTTGATTTTGATGCACACGGATGGATGAAGATTGGAGGACAAGTGAAGCTAAACAGAAAGGGACCATGGAGATTGGTGGCTGATAAACTGACTACAATTTGTTTCACACAGAGTTTGACACACATATCTTTTGTAAATGGTATAAGGAATTTTGGTGTGGAATATAGAAAAACTTCATCTAGTGATTCTAGAGGAAACCCTTTCTTATTTCCCGTTCATATTGATTCATGGAATATGTAATGGAGTAGTACTCCACATTTACAACTTTCTCTTTTGTAACGATGCTCTTGGGTACGTCCCAGCATCGTCTTTTGCCTACCATGTATATAAATCCGGTTAAATATATATATATATATATATATTATTCATTTCTTGAGGATTTTGACTATGTGACTCTTTCTTTATGTTTATTATTTATATTTTGAGTTTCATAAGTTTCTTATGCTTAATTCTAATTCATTTGGTCAAATAACTTTATTTTTTTTAGTTTGATATTTTTTTATTGAATTTACTACTTAATTGAAATTAAAATTTTAGTAGTTTTTAAATGTCTTTATATTGATTTTAAAAATGTAATTCAATGTAAAAAGAGTTAAATAGATGGATGATATGTTATTTTTTTATTATTAAAATTATTAACATTATGTGGGTTTTATATATTTTTTTTAAAAAACTCAAAATTGTATTTATGTTCCTTTAGACTTTTTATATCATATTTTTACTTAATTAAGTTTCATACATTTTATATTTTCAATACTTATTGTTTAATAAATTTTATCTATTTTTATTAATATTAATTTGTAAATTTATTTTTCATTTATTTAATCAACTATTATTTATTTAATAATATTAACAAAGAAATTTTTTATTTTAACACCTTTTTATAAGTTGTAGTTAATAGCTTAATTATTTAATTAAATTAAAAATGATAATTTTTACAATGATGAAAATATAAAACATAATATTAAAAAATTTATTATAAGGTAAAAATATATAATTAATTTTAATGATATGATTTAAAATAAAACTATATAAATGGTTATGTATAAGTATAACATACAAATGGAATTCAAATAACATTATTTGGTTCAATAATTTAATTCAAATAATAAAATAAGAATCATACTAATTTTTTTAAAAATCTATCCAAACAGAGGGTAAGTATTCAGATTCTTCACAATTAAATTCCTAGGAATCAGATTATCACGAAAACTATTCATTTTCCTCAAAATTAAAATCTTAAGGATTACATTCCCATTAAACATTACTTTCCTGCCAACCAAACGAGCCCTTGAGGATAATTCTCTAGCATCTTTTCTTTTAGTTCCCATGTGGCTTCTCTTGGCGTTTGATTTGTTTATTGCACATTTACAAATTGTATGCTTTTATGTCGTAATTCATTTACCTTTTGGTCCATAATTCTTAGAAGATATTCTTCATAAGTTAGGTTCTCCTCCACTTGGATGTTAATCATCCTCCTCCAGTACATGGCTTGAATCTTGTATGTATCTCCTAAGTTGTGATGCATGAAATACATTATGTACACGAGACAGGTTTGGTGGTAACGCTAGTCGATAAGCTAATTTTCCAAATTCGCTCAAGAATGTCACAGGGTTCTATATTCCTTGGGTTCAACTTTTCTGATCTTCCAAATCGCATGGCTCCTTTTTGTGGGAGAAACTTTAAGGTATATTTTATCTCCTATATTGAATTCTATTGGTCTTCTTTTTAAATTTGTCCAACTCTTTTGTCTATCTTGTGCAGCCTTTAAATTTTCTCGAATGATTTTCACTTCATCCTTTGCTAGTTGAAGTAATTCAGGGCCTGTATTATATTTTTCTCTTATTTCGTCCCAATATAATGGTGACCGACACTTCCTTCCATACAGGGCTTCGTACGGTGCCATTCTTATGCTACTGTGGTAACTATTATTATAAGAGAACTTTGTCAATGCCACATATTTGTCCCAACTCCCTTCAAATTCCATAGAACAAGCTCTTAACACATCCTCTAAGGTTTGGATAGTTCTCTCAGTTTGTGAATGATAAGCAGTACTCAAATTCACTTCACTTTGCAATTGTTTTTGAAATTTCTTCCAAAATCTCGAAGCAAACTGATAAGTTGATTTTATACCAACTTATATGTGTTATATCACTTAGCTTTTGCTTTGTTTTTCATGCATTGGTGTAGTGTTATATGCAATTTTGTGCATTTATTTTTGTTACGAGTTGTTGTGCTAAAATGGAGAAAAAGACCTAAAATGTTGATTAAATGAAGTAAATGTGTGTTTGGAGTTGAAGGCTAGAAGAAGAATCCAAGAGAGTTTAATGATGTGTGTGAAGATTGGATGAAAACCTCAACATGATTCATTTGCGATTTTTAGGTTTGGGCAGAATGGGTAGCGCAATTCATTTGAGTGTATCTCTCTTAATTCTAATCCAAATGATGCGATCTTGGATGTTCTGGAAAGCTCTTTGAATGTACTTCAATTCATATTTTGAAACGTTCTTCTAATTCTGGGCGCACTTATAAGAAACGGGGGAATCTTTATGACTGCCTCTTTAGGGTTTTCAAGGTTGAGTTTTTCTGCCACAGGTTGGGAGTTTATTGATATCTTGAGTTCCGGACTTCCAATGATGTTGATTCTAGAGCCTATGGAAATTTAAGAGGAAGCTCTACAACCTTTATGTTGATCACAAACTCTAATTCGGAGGTGTACAGGTGCAAGGAAGCGTGGACAGGAACGGCACAAAGGCGCTGGAGCTGAATGGGAGGTGCAGAAGTGAAGGCTCAAAGGCGCTGGAGAAGACTTGAGGCTTCTACTTTGGATTTTTAAACATGCTCTTATTTTTAGACATTCCTTTTGAGGACATTCTTGTAATATCGTAGTTATTTTACGTTTGCATATTAGTTACATTTTATGATACTCTATATATAGGGAATGTAGCTAACATGTGAAGGGGAATCATTCATGACAGTGAACAGACTTTTGAACTAGAGAGAAAATTTCTCTCTAACTTTCTCGCTCTATAATTTTCTCTCTCTAGAAATAGAACTCCGATTTTGATTCCGATTGAGGATTTGTTCCGTGCATTGGAATTCTCTTGTGAATTGAAGGCAATCAGAGCAATTCTACTGGTATAATCTTTCCATTTAATGAGAATGATTTGCTTGATGTTGCAAAGTGAAGATCGTGAATTAGAAATGGAGTTTTGTGGCTAGATTGAGGTTGTCATAGGGAATGGACCAGATAATTGAGTGAATGAACCATGGATGCTATGCAATTGATGTAATTTTGCGAGAATGAAATCATACTTGTTTTTAATGCACTAATATGTCAAGTTTCATAATGTTAACGCTTTAATTGGCTGAATTGAACTTTGATTGTGGTCGCCATGCTAAGTTGAGGTTCGGTTCACCAATTTGAGTGAGAATTGCATGGAATGAGGTCTGAATGTATAAGTATGGAGTTTCTCCACTTGCTCAGTTTTATCATGATCCGAGATGTGGTTGCCATGCTAATCGGAGATCATTGAGTCACTAGAATAAAGTGTGGAATAGCTCTTTAATGCTAACTAAGGTCTAGGAACTTAGGTCGGGCCTCGCCATGGGAGACCTAGAGTTTTGCATGCTTGAATAGTTAGTATTGAGAGTTGAGATGCTGCGGTTCTTATCCGTCATCCTTAGGCCTCGCCATGGGACAAGAATGACGATTTGGAGAGTAATAGGTGGTGCGGTCGCCATGCTGGCTTCATACTATGATCCTAGGCAGTTTTGATCTCTTTCTTATTCGCATAAGTTTCGAATGCATAGCGTAGTTGTTTAATTGGAAATTATCTGGCTCCTGGACCCTAGGAAATCTAGTCTTTACTTGGTTACATTTTACTATCTTTGTTCTTGTGATTTTTACTCATTGTTCCTATAATAGCATTCTGTCTTGTTCTTGTGACATTTGTGACATTCCGTGAGCAAACATTGAATTCAAGAATCCATCCCCTTCCCTGTGGATACGATACCCTACTCATCGCTACTACCTTAGTTTAGGGTTAAAATTGCTAGGTTAAAGACACGCTTGTCAATTTTTGGCGCCGTTGCCGGGGAAGGCACGGTTTCTTGAATTTGGATTTGCTCTGTTTTTTTTTCTTTTCCTTTGTGTAGCTTAGTAGTTTTGTTATGTTTAATTATTGTTTTTGTTTTTGTGTTTTGTTCTGTCTACTGTGGTGTATTTGTGGCCAGTGCAGGATACTCAATTGAAAAAGAATATTGCACACCATAAGTACCCAAGATGTCTAGGTGGTGTGGGGACTTTGTAGAGCCTTGTTATGATTACCCACCAGATTGGATGGATGACACACGACCAACACCTAGAACATTTGGGGACTTCTCTCCACCACCATATGAGGAGCAATGGCATAATCAAGCACAAAGCAATAAGTTGTATGACATGCTTTCTCAATTTTTGGAAAGACTTGATAGAAACTCACAAAAGGAAGAATTGAGATTTTCTCAAGAAGAGTTTTCAAGAGGTCAACAGAGGAGTACTCAACTAGATGCATTATAGAGCAATGTAAGAGAACAAAGTGAGATACCTAGCCGATATGCATCATGCTATCCACAAGGTACACCTCTAATTTCTAGAGTACCAACTCCTGAGGAATATCATTTTGAAATGCAAGATAATCTTCAATAGGGTGAAGAGCATTCTTGGGAGGTGGAATCTACAAATATTGGGGTTGTTTCACAAAAATGCATTGTTGATAAACTTGGGTTACATAAGTCGAATTTTAGTTGTTCAATTGAGAATGATGTCTTCTATGATAAGGATTATGACTCTTGTGATGAGCTTGCTATCGATGAATTGAATGCTGTGTGGCTTCTTAGTGCCAAGATGGGAAGTGTGTCTAATGCTGAGTTTTGCACTAATTTTATGGAATTCCCTGAGTCAGATGATGTTAATAGCCATTCATTAGATGTTTCTCCTCTTGATAGCTTTGTGAATTGTATAGAGACATTTCTTGATGATCATTGTAATATCATGAATGAAGATAATGTTGCAATTGCTAATGAGAATGTCAACACATTGTTTGAAACTCTTGTTGAGACACCAACTCTTGAAATGGAGAATGAATCTAAATGTCTATATGTTGACTCACAAGAAGCGCAAAATAAGATCCTCTTGCTAATTGATGATAATGTTTTTTGTGTTGTTGACAAAGAAAAGACTCAAGAATTCCCTATGTTAGTTTAGACGATGAAGATGTGCCAATTTTGAATGACATTGCTAACATAGTGGAAAATTGCTTCATTGATACATATATTTTTGAGCTTACTGATGTTAGTCTAGATGAAGAAGATGTGAAAATTTCTAATGAGATTGCTAACATGGTAGAAAATTGCTTTGTTGATGAATCCATTTTTGAACTTACTGGTGGTTTTGAGATTACTGATACGTTTGTTGAGACCATGGATGTACAAGCCTTGGTTGAGCCTTGCAGGGATAAAAAGTCTAGTGTGGTGGAAGAAGTAAATGATATGCCTCCAATGGTGGAGGAGGTAAATGATGTGTCTCAAATGGTGGAAGAAGTAAAGGAGGTGCCTTCACTGGAGGAACCTCAGTGGTACAAAGTGAAATTTATAGAGGTTGCTCCCCATGTACATGAGCTTAAACACCTCCTTAAAAATATTCCTCAAGTGCCTTACAGGAGGAGAAAGAGTGTTTATGAAAGAGCATTTTTATGGTATAAAGAAGGATATTCCGAATCTTGAAGAAGAATAAGGCTTAAACACTAAAGTCTAGCTGGAGACTAATGAAATCCAGAACTACTTCTTTTTCACATTACCTTGAATAAAGTATTTTGTTTAAGTTGATCTTTATGTTTTGCATTTTGCTCATGCTCACCAAGGCCACTCATGTTGTAGGGGCATGTACATGAAAGAAGTTGCAAGAGGAATGGACTATGCACATGAGGCTAAGTGTGGGGGAGTGGTGCCATGGACTACTCCCATACTGCACACAACCTTTTTATTTTACATATCAAGCATGAATTGTGCATGTGCCACTAGTGTTACTAATTTTATATATTTTACACCACTATGATTCCAAATCATAGTGCGACACTTTGCTTGCATACTACCTCCATATCATGTCTAGCTTGCACCAACGTGTAGTGTACTTGAGTGAGTGATCTCTAATAAGTTTTGATCCCCCATGTGTAGGAAATTTCTCATTCAAGGAGGGAACTATGGACAAAGACACTCCACCAAGCAAACATTGGAATTCCTGACATATCAGGGAGCTCCTAAACCTATATTCACTTTACATTGAGGACAATGTAAGTTTTAAGTGTGGGGGAGGGAATGTTTGCTTTGGTTTGTGTCTTTTGCATTTTTTTATGCTTATTTTCTTTCGTGCATGAAGTTTTTTGTGCTATGTGATGCAAACCATGTTACTTTTTTAGTTTTGTTGTGTAATCTTGAGCTTTTGCATATTATACCCCGTATATGTTGTGTTTCTCATTTGTTGTGCAAGTTTTAAATTTTTTTTTGCAACATTTTGGACTTTTTGTGTATAAGTGATGGTGTTGAACACAAGTTATGTGTAGTTGACATTTTTGTGGAAGAACTTGTCTATCCATGGAGAGTGCACTAGGACTAGAGTTGGATGTGTGTTTAAAACTTGAATAAAAATGCTCAGTGGTGAGGATAGTTCTATGCTAAGTGGTAGGAGTTAAAACATAGTGGAAAGTTTGAACTTTAACACAGTTGTTTTCAAGCACTAAAATGGATTGCATACAAGGATTGTTGAACTTATGTGAAAAGGCAAGAAATAGAGAATTTTTGAAAATTTTCGTGGATAAGCTGAGTAATCCTTGGAAACCTGTTGTGACATTTAGGCACCAGGGGAAATGATTTGGAAAAAAGGCAGGTTATGCCAATATGAAATGTGCTGGATGCTAAGTGCGTGGACAATGTTCCAAAAGCACACATTTATGAACCACTCCTCTGTGGGACTGCTCTATCACACTAAGTGTGCATTTGAAGAGAATAATCCGCATGAGTGGGGATGGAATTCAAAAGCCATAAAACCCGAGGCAACAATTGGAAAGGCTAAGGAGTACCCCAGTGTAATAATGTCATGTGCGAAACGAAGGTAAAGCACTAAAGGATGACAACCTAGGGGAAAGAGTGGTAAGAAACGAGGGCAACCAATGATCCTTAAGATGGTGCATTTATGTCTATACAGTGTGTACGAGTTGAGGACTCGAAAAGAACGCATAATAAAAATCTTTGCATTCTCTACTATTGCTTTGATCATAAGTGAGACTTGAGCTGTATGTATCCTTTGCACACAACTCACACATCTATGTTAAAGCTTCAAATGAGTACATCTTGGTTTTGATGATTGCCATGAAGAATTGAGCATTTCCTTACCACTAGAGTACAATTGGTTAACTAAGAAACATGCACATCCAATACTAGTGTGAAATGTTCTTGAAGTAGATAGATAGGTTTCTCTATAAAAGTTCATTATGTCGAGAGTTGTGTGTTATGTGTTGGTGTATTGTTGTGACCGTGATTGAGTTGTGCAAGAGTGGTGTAAGTGCATTGCTGTGATCTCAATATCTTGCTTGAGGACATGCAAGAGTTCAAGTATGGGGGAAATTGATAAGTTGGTTTTATACCAACTTATATGTATTATATCACTTAGCTTTTGCTTTGTTTTTCATGCATTGGTGTAGTGTTATGTGCAAGTTTGTGCATTTATGTGTGTTACGAGTTGTTGTGCTAAAATGGAGAAAAAGACCTAAAATGTTGATTAAATGAAGTAAATGTGTGTTTGGAGTTGAAGGCTAGAAGAAGAATTCAAGAGAGTTTAATGATGTGTGTGAAGATTGGAAGAAAACCTCAACATGATTCATTTGCGATTTTTAGGTTTGGGTAGAATGGATAGCGCAATTCATTTGAGTGTATCTCTCTTAATTCTAATCCAAATGATGCGATCTTGGATGTTCTGGAAAGCTCTTTGAATGTACTTCAATTCATATTTTGAAACGTTCTTCTAATTCTGGGCGCAAGTATAAGCAACGGGGGGATTTTTATGACTGCCTCTTTAGGGTTTTCAATGTTGAGTTTTTCTGCCACAGGTTGGGAGTTTATTGATATCTTGAGTTCCGGACTTCCAATGATGTTGATTCTAGAGCCTATGGAAATTTAAGAGGAAGCTCTACAACCTTTATGTTGATCACAAACTCTAATTCAGAGGTGCACAGGTGCAAGGAAGCGTGGACAGGAACGGCACAAAGGCGCTAGAGCTGAATGGGAGGTGTGGAAGTGAAGGCTCAAAGGCGCTGGAGAAGACTTGAGGCTTCTACTTTGGATTTTTACAAATGCTCTTGTTTTTAGACATTCCTTATGAGGGCATTCTTGTAATACCGTAGTTATTTTACGTTTGCGTATTAGTTACATTTTATGATACTCTATATATAGGGAATGTAGCTTGCATGTGAAGGGGAATCATTCCAGACAGTGAACAGACTTTTCAACTAGAGAGAGAAAATTATAGAGAGAGAAAGTTAGAGAAAATTATAGAGAGAAAATTTCTCTCTCTAACTTTCTCTCTCTATAATTTTCTCTCTCTAGAAATAGAACTCCGATTTTGATTCCGATCGAGGATTTGTTCCGTGCATTGGAATTCTCTTGTGAATTGAAGGCAATCAGAGCAATTCTACTGGTATAATCTTTCCATTTAATGAGAATGAATTGCTTGATGTTGCAAAGTGAAGATCGTGAATTAGAAATGGAGTTTTGTGGCTAGATTGAGGTTGTCTTAGGGCATGGACCAGATAATTGGGTGAATGAACCATGGATGCTATGCAATTGATGTAATTTTGCGAGAATGAAATCATACTTGTTTTTAATGCGCTAATATGTCAAGTTTCATAATGTTAACGCTTTAATTGGCTGAATTGAACTTTGATTGTGGTCGCCATGCTAGGTTGAGGTTCGGTTCACCAATTTGAGTGAGAATTGCATGGAATGAGGTCTGAATATATAAGTATGGAGTTTCTCCCCTTGCTCAGTTTTATCATGATCCGAGATGTGGTTGCCATGCTAATCGGAGATCATTGAGTCACTAGAATAAAGTGTGGAATGGCTCTTTAATGCTAACTAAGGTCTAGGAACTTAGGTCGGGCCTCGCCATGGGAGACCTAGAGTTTTGCATGCTTGAATAGTTAGTATTGAGAGTTGAGATGCTGCGGTTCTTATCCGTCATCCTTAGGCCTCGCCATGGGACAAGAATGACGATTTGGAGAGTAGTAGGTGGTGCGGTCGCCATACTGGCTTCATACTATGATCCTAGGCAGTTTTGATCTCTTCCTTATTCGCATAAGTGTCGAATGCATAGCGTACGTGTTTAATTGGAAATTATCTGGCTCCTGGACCCTAGGAAATCTAGTCTTTATTTGATATACATTTTACTATCTTTGTTCTTGTGATTTTTACTCATTGTTCCTATAATAGCATTCTGTCTTGTTCTTGTGACATTTGTGACATTCCGTGAGCAAACATTGAATTCAAGAATCCATCCCCTTCCCTGTGGATACGATACCCTACTCATCGCTACTACCTTAGTCTATGGTTAAAATTGCAAGGTTAACGACAAGCTTGTCACAAACCTTGGGTCCCTATCCGAGACTATACTCATTCGAGTACCATATAATCTTACATCTTGATCAATATAGAGTTCTACTAGTTTATCCTTACTCATGTCAAATCTTATAGGTAAAAAGTATGCGGACTTAGTCAAACGGTCCACTATTACCCATATCGCATCATTTCGCCTTCTGGTTCGCGGTAAGCCCACAACAAAATCCATGGAAATACTTTCCAATTTCCATACTGGTATATCAAATGATTGTAAAAGTCTTTAAAGTTTCTAATGCTCAATTTTGACTTTCTACCATATCAAAATTTTAACTATTTGTCTCTTCATTCCATTGCATCAATATTGTGTTTTAAATACTTAGATACTTTTGTACTTTATAGGTGGATTGAAAACTTAGAGTTGTGTGTTTCTTTTAATAATTCTATTTCCCAATGTTCATCTTTAGGTATGCACAATGTTTTGTCCTTCTATATGCTTCCTAAATCTTAGAAATACCTTATCCTCAATTCTTCTTTTATAATTTGTATATCTTAATTCATGCCTTGTTTCACTTTGATTGTTTACCAAACTCAAACATAAGGTAATAAAATTTAATATCCCTTCTATTAAATCCAATTCATGTGCTCTCAATTCTTCTATTTGTTGAGCTGACATACCAATCACCATATCACTATTCATTTACTTTAAGTATTGGCTATCTTAATATTGTTTTTTTCTAAGATAATACTAATTTTTATTATTTATTTATAATCTTTAATCAATTCCCACTATTTCTTTTTGGATTCCCCTTAAATATATAAGAGTACTTTAAGTTCTTATGATAGGTAGATATTTCACATATAAAGCCATAAATGGAATGTCTCTAAACAAATTTCTTTTAAGCAATAACTAATGCAATGAACTCCCAAATTATAAGTATGATAATGTTGCTCTTACGATTTCAATTGATTAGAAACATATGCAATGTCTTGCGTTAACACACATTTTAAATTCCCCCTAAATATATCACTATAAACAACAAGGTCTTCTTTTGGTAAGGAAATACCAAAACCAATATTGAAATCAGTTTTTTTTTAACTATTGAAAACTTTGTTCACATATCCGAGTATATTCAAACTTAACTATCTTTTGCATTAACTATCTTTTATAAATCCTCTATAAAGTTACAATAGTAAATAGATAATCCTTAAGCTTCTTACATTGAAAGTTTTTGTTGAGGTTTGCCAATTTTGAGGTATTTTCAATCTTTCTCGAGTCAACTAATAGTCCCTTGACTGAAACTATATGTCCCAAGAATGTCACACCCTTCAGACAAAATTTACACGTAATAAACATAGCATATAAGTTTTTTTTTAGTTTCAAACACTCTTCTTAGATGTCCTCAATAAATCTCTTCATTAGGTGAGTATATCAAAATATTATCTATAAATACTATTATAAACTTATCCAAATACTCTTTTATAACTCAATCCATCATATTCATAAAAACTCTAGGAGCATTAGTCAATTCTACGAGTATCACCAAAATTTGTAATGCCTATATCTCATCCTAGATGCACTCTTTAGTACATCTTCGGGGTTTATCCTTAATTAGTAATATCTTGACCATAAATATATTTTACAAAATATTTTGACTCGTTTTAATTGATCGAATAGATCATGTAGCATTACAAATAGGTTCTTATTCTTTATTGTAACCTTATCTAACCTCGTTACTCGATCAAAAGTTTAAAGTTCAAGTATTTTTTTAAAAACAAAATAGGAGCGCCCCATAGCAAAATATTTCATCCAATAAATTTTTTTATCTAAAAGTCCTTGTAATCGCTACTTTAACTCTTCCATTCTAAAAGGCATTTTAGTAGTGCTTTCAAAATTAATTTCTTTATTAATTTGAATATAGTTCAAAATCAATTTCTTTCTCTATGGTAATCCTTATAATTCTCTAGGGAATACTTTCACAAATTTAGTTACTACTAGATGATTCTTATTTTTACCTCATTAGTTTCATTCTCTCAACATATACTAAGTATCCCACAATAATATTTTTTTTGGTATAACTTTGAAAACGACTCATTAAACCTTATCACCTTATAGTTCTCATCTCTCGTATTTTGCAAGTGATGTCTCTCCTAATATGTCAACTTTATGGTCGTTATTCATCCCTAAAATATCCATTGTCCGTTTCAACCCTTATTAAAAATACTAATTTTCCTCTAAGCTTTCCTTCTAATCTTTTCTTTTTCTAACATGAACTGTTATTAAAATAATAATAACTCTACTCCCTCAAATACAAATATCAACATTTTGCTATTTTCTTTCATACCCTACTAATTATAATAAGAATTTAAATTAAAATACTTATAATTTGTCATATAATACCAAATATATATCACTTTCTCAAAAATCCTTTAAGTCTTCATCTGCTGCTTCTAATATTATTTTTTTTCTCATTAATGGATTATTCTTTATTTTATTATATTTACACTAGTCTCTTGGACTTTCCTTGGTAGAAGAAAATTTGAAGCTTATTTGATCCATGGCAACTATACGAGTACTCATACCGTACTATTTAAACGAACATCCAGTGAGAACTACGTTAGGGTCACGCTTTGAATTTTCTTAATTATCTGTAACAATTTCTTAATTTTTATACAAATATCAGTCCATGCTATTTATTCAAACACATGATGAAAACTACGTTAGGCTTTCACATATGACCTTACCTTGACTATATTCATAATGCAAGGTTTAATAACTTATTTTCTATATCCTTATCATTTATTTATTTATTTTTATTCAATTACACTATACATCCTTAAAACAAGAGTCAGCATATAAGGGTTGTCTATCAATATTTAGACTTAAAAGGATTCTCTAATCCTCAAAATAGTAGTCTTACTAGTTTCTATCCCAAAGACCTAAGAATCTTTTTCTCTGATACCACTACATGTAGCGCCATGATTTTCGAGGACGGAAATACGTCATGACCTCAATATTTAGTTTCCCTAATCTCAAGATCTCAAGACACTTCTTACTATCACTTCTCAATAATATGAAACTAATACTTTATTAACCATCCTTACAAAATAATAATTAATAAACATCCATCGTAATTATTCAAAACATAGCCACGGGTCTAAAACCCATAACGTTATTCAAAAGTTCTTATACAAGACGCTTGATCCATTCCTCATTTACCATTCTCGGACTCCAGTCTCGTTCTTATCTACTCCATCAATTTCATCTGTAAAATATTATATATAAAGAAGAATGAGCGAGTTGCTTAGCAAGTAAACTCTAGATCGTTTAAAATAGTCATACTTAACAAAATAATATCTTTTTAAAATAAACATTTAATCATACAGAACAAATGTCTTAACTCCAATAATCAACTTAAGAAGTAACATTAACGTATTCGTTACTTAAACTCTCACATGGTTCATACTTTCACATATATAAAGAAAACATGTTCATAATATATATATATCTTAATGAATGGGTAATCATGACATAACATGCGTTTACGGCTTACTGAGTACTCAGCCTAACTGTATTCCCACTAGGTCGGCCATTAGGCCTGTTGGCCACATACATGACATACATTGATCCTCTTGGGTCGAGGATCATCATGACATAATTTAATCCCCCTTGAGTCGAGGATTATCTTTAGTATGACATACATGTATGGAACTCGTGTTTCTACCGTTAAGACATGTAAGTCTTGATACCATTCATTAATTTTACATTATGTAAACATGCTAATTCTAAACGAGATAATCCCAAAATATTTATATTTTTCATGTTTAGTTCAAACTTCAGCTTAAAGAGAAGAAGTGTATCTCATACTTTTTTATGACATCGTGCAAGTCAAAGTTATCGACTAATTCGTGTACATGTTCAGAAATCAGTTAAATCACATTACATTAATAACTTTGAAGAAATTGTACCGTGTTAAGTGCATTCAAAAATTTTAATATATATATATATATATATATAGAGAGAGAGAGAGAGAAGAAGAAGAAGAAGAAGAAGAAGAAGAAGAAGAAATATTCTTACAACTCAAGTACTGTATTTTCTTTATAAAAATAGCACGTGTAATATATAAGTACAAGGAGGAGAAATAAATATTACCTTCATTAACATTCATCATTCTGTTACGCAGGTCCAATTAGATATTCTAAGTTCTTGAAAACAAAACAATCATTATTTGAACACAAAAAGAAGAGATCATTGTACATATTTATCTTTGTATGCATCACAGTAGTAAAATATTTTGCATACATACGTGAAAATTCACTTATGGTCACACGCAACCAAAATTGTATTATGCACTCAAATTATGCGCGTAATTTATAATACATATAAGTTATTTAATAAAATATTAAATGCACGTAAATTATAATACATATACGTTATTTAATAAAAAGATTAAATAAAATATTTTAGAAAGAATCTAGAAATTTACTTACTTGATATTGTTGTCGTTATTTGTCTTTTTTGCCTCTCAAAAGTTTCACGTGAATATTATAATATATGGAAGGGCCCTATTTATAGTGTTTAACTAGGGTTTACAATGCATTAGATTCTTTATACATAAAGTATTCTACACCTACTTTTTAGCCTTATTTTCCTAGGGTTACATGTAGTAGATTCCTTATACATAAAGTATTCTAATCTCACTTTTTTAGCCTTACTTTCCTAGGGTTACTAATATTGCAAATAAAGTATTTTATATTTTCACGTATATCAATTTATCAAGGATTTCTTTCACACATTATTTATCCCTTAATCATAAATCATTACTCTTGTACACTTTATTCGTATTTAAAATTCTTGAGATATTACACAAATGGTCTTGGCTTTTGAGAAGTTTTAAATAACCATGCATATATATATATATATATATATATATATTCTAGAAATTAGGCACGTGCGATGCACGTGTTTGTTTTGAGGTATGCTATTTAAACAAAAGGAAATGAACAAAAAGAATTAAGTTATGAATTAAAAAGTTTGTATCACATGAATTTATTTTTTTCTCAAATCTTATCTTCTTTTGTATTGAAATTTCTTTTGCTTTCTTTTTCTTTTTTGATGGGATAAACGTTCTCTTCAAATATGAAGTATTATTGTCGGCTTCCAATCAAACCATACTGCACCACACCATTTAATGTGTAAACCGTGATTTTATTTTTTTCTAAAGGTTTGTTTTGATTTAAAAATTTAAAAATAAAATCACACCGCAAAAAACTTGCACTGTAAGAATTTGACAATAGTAATATAATTCTATATAAAATCATTCTATATGACAATAACGGATAATTTGCATTAATTGTTTACACTTACTACATTAATTTTATCCGTACTTTCATATTATATTAGACATACGTATTAACACTTTCCTTTTTACATATAATAGTGTAAGAAAATAATATACATATGCCATATATTTCAAAAGCTTGAATATGGTAACTATAGCAAATTTATTTTTTAAAAATTTTTTGTTGGTTTGTCTTATTAACATAAACAAACTTTGACTAACTTTTCTAACACCACTAATTCACAAACATACATTGCTTTATCTAACTTACCGTTGTGAGACAACGGTTAGGTTAGGTTCCCCAAAAAAGGCTCTGGCCTCCTGCCGGAGCCACCACCTAACACCGCCAACCGAAAAATTCCAAGATGGGGGATCTTGCTAAACCCCCAGAGTCCCAGAAAAAATCCTTCAAAGATGCTGTCGGCTCAAATGGCAGCTCATCACCACAAGTCTCCTTTGCAGACATTGCTGAGATGAACCTCCCTGGTCTTGATAGCTTCAAAGGTGAGCCAGCTCTACTCATCACGCCGGAAGAGGAGGATAGCCTTGCCCAGCGGTACCAGTTCACAATTGTGGTGAAGTTCTCTTATGGCAGACCTACAATGGCAGTCATCAGAAAAGAAATTTTAATGGCTGCCTTCAAAGGACAAGTACATGCGGGGCTACTAGACCACCGTCACATCCTGATTAAATTCCAATTGGAAGAAGACTTCCAGCGAATCTGGCTGAGAGCAACATGGACATTTGCAGGCTGCCAAGCAAGGATCTTTCGCTGGACAAAGGACTTTAAGCCTGGTAAAGAACCGACCATTGCCCCTGTGTGGTTGAGCTTCCCACTTCTCCCCCTCCACCTGTTTGAAAAAAAGAAACTGTTTTCCCTAGCCTCATGCATGGGAAAACCCCTTAAATTGGATTCAGCAACTGCAAATGCTGAAGAACTCCATAGACCGAGCGAAGCGCGAGTGTGTGTCGAAATGGACGTGGTCAAGGTCCAACCGAGTCGTATCTGGATTGGAAGCCGTTAGCTTGGATGTTGGCAAGATGTTGAGATTGAAAACAAACCTCTGTATTGCTTCTCCTGCACCAAAATGGGTCACTGTCAAAGCCAATGTAACCCTAGCAAACCTAGAAGAAAAGCTCAAAATCAAGTCTCTGCTCCTCAGCCAAAGAACAACCAAGAGTGGATTACTGTTGGCCGAACAAAGGCTAAAAACAATGAAGGTAATGGCAATCCTCTGAACTCAAGAATGAATGAAGTTAATGGCAAGGAAAAAAGGAAAGACATTATGCAATGCGCAGGAATGCAGCTGGATATTCCAGAGTCCTCCAAAACTAGGAATCAAGTCTCTGATCAGAAGATAATCTTGCAGATAGGTCCGGCCAAAGATGCAGATGCAAATGTGGAAGCTCATCCAATTCAATGTGAGCAAGCTGGTTGTGAATTACCTCAGTGCACGGAGAAGGAAAAGGGTGAGGCTGAAGTTGCAAGCTTGGTGTGTGCCGAGAGGCTCCCTAGTCAAGCTCCTGAAGCGATGAATGTTGAAACTGCGGCTGAGGTAAATGTTGCTGCAGCTGAGGAGGAAAATTATGGCAGATCCACTGTGCCTACTACTGTATACTCAGACACCACCAATGAGATAGTAGTGTTGTCTGATGACCACCCCTGTCCGTGTGTTGAGAAAAGCCAAGAAACAACCCCTCCATTGGAAGACACTAGAACAGAGATGGAGCTTAGCACACAGCATGGGACACAAGGAAACCTGCTAGAGGCAGGCAACACAGAATCTAAGGAGACTACATTGCCTCAAGAGGAAACTGAAAACTCTCCTAAAGTACAGAACAGAAGGCTAAAGTACAGAAGCAAATCCACAGAGAAAAATCCGATGGAAGGAATGGAGTCCCCTGTGGAGGACTCTGATGAATCTGAGGATCGAATCACAGTGGAAGGCCCTGAGGAGGATGATATAACTAAGATGGATGACACTCCCCCTAAAAGCAGAAAAAAAGGCAGACCAAGAAAACAACAAAAGGACAACAACAACACTGAGAGCTCTGTCAAACAACCCCCTCCAAATCGATCCCTGAGAAGCAGGGATTCAGGTACTCCTCCCTCTACTGCTATTTGATGATTAAAATGCTATATTGGAATATCAGAAGTATCTTAAAAAAACCTAACTACAGGAAGCTAAAAAAGATAACTAATGAAAAAAATATTAACTTTGTAGGCATTGCAGAACCCTTTATAAATCAGAAACAGATTGTTAAAATTCTGTTTAGATTACGTTTTGATCATGTTATCACCAATGACAATAGATCCTTATTGGTCTTTTACCGTAGCCCTTTCAAATGTGACCTTATAGTGAATTCCACTCAACACATCACTCTATCAGTGGAGCACCCTGGTTGGAAAGAAAAAATCCTGGTTTCAAATGTCTATGCGAAGTGCTCACACAATGAAAGAAAAGAACTGTGGACTTCCCTTAGTGCTATGAATGGTTTAGGCCTTCCTTGGATAGCATGGGGAGACTGGAATTGTATGCTAAATCGAGAAGAAAAGAAAGGTGGTAAAGCTTTCCAGTTCAGAGATTTAGAGGAGCTTACGAACTTTGTTGAGTGTGAGAATCTAACTGAAATTAACACCCTTGGCAGCATCTATACATGGTATAGAAAGGGTAAGGCTAGAATTTGGAAGAGATTAGATAGAGGCCTTTGCAATGTTAGTTGGCTGGATTCTAACTTTAGTTCACTATCAACCTGTTAAGTAGGTCTCCATCTGATCACTCTCCTATGATCTTAGAATTAACACCTAAAACAGAGAGAACTAAGAGCTTTAGGTTCCAAATTTTTTGGACCCAACATAAGGACTTTCTGAACATTGTCTCAGCTGCCTGGACCGTTGATTGTAGAGCTGACCCAATTAGAGTCCTCACGGAAAAGCTGAAAAGCCCAACTGAAATGGCTGAAAAAAGGGGAAAGAAACACGGCCTTGTTCCATGCACAGGTTAAACAAAAATAGTCCCAAAATTATATACATAAAATTAAAGACATGGAGGGAAATTACATTGAAGATGAGCTGGATATAGGCTTGCTAGCTGAAGCACACTTTAAACATAGGTTTACAGCTCCCTCCATCCTCCCTACTTGTAGAAGTGACATTATCCCAGAAATTCTAGGGGAGCAGGATAGATTGCTCCTCATGGCTCCTCCCACACTAGATGAAGTTAGGAATGTAGTTTTCGGATTGAAAAAAGATAGTGCGCCTGGCCCGGATGGTTTCAATGGTGTTTTTTTTAGAGCTGCCTGGGACATTATCAAACAGGACTTAATTATGGCTATTGCATATTTTCTGAATGGAGGGGAATTAAATAAAGCTATAACTGCCACTTCTATTTTACTAATTCACAAGAACAAGAACCCAACCACCTTTGACCAGTTTAGACCTATTAGTCTATGCAACTTTGTTAATAAAATTTTCTCAAAATTATTAGCAAACAGATTGTCTCCACTTCTATCTAAGATCATTAGCTTCAATCAAAGCGGCTTCGTGAAAGGTATACAAATCACTGATAACTACTTGTTAGCAATGGAGCTTATGTCTACCTTATCACATAAAAATAAGGCTAATAACATGGCCATGAAACTTGATATGGTAAAGCATATGATAGGGTCCATTGGCCCTTTCTACTCCAGGTCATGAGACGACTAGGTTTTGGTGAAATGTGGATTGATGTGATTTGGAGATTAGTCTCCAATACCTGGTTTTCCATCCTAGTGAATGGGTCCCCAAGAGGCTTCTTCAAATCAACTAGGGGACTAAGGCAAAGGGACCCTATCTCCCTCTTACTCTTCATTATAGGTGCTGAATATCTTACTAGAAGCTTGAATTCTCTACTTATGCAACCTAGGATTCCTAAATTCAGCTTACCTAAGAACTGCCCCCAAATTAATCACTTGGCATATGCGGATGACTTAATAATCTTTGGGGCTGCTCACACAACTTTTGTAAAAGCTGTAATGGAAATCTTGCGACATTATGAGAGTGTTTCTGGCCAAAATGTCAATCCCCACAAATCTACCTTTATCACTCATACTAAGGCTCATTGTGGGGTGAAATATAGGCTAAAGAGACTCACTAAATATTCCCAAGAGGAACTACCCATCAAATATTTAGGTCTCCCATTGCATTGTAAAAGGATTCAAGCAAAACACTTCTCAGCTTCTATTGATTCAGTCTCAGCCAAACTACAGTCATGGAAAGCTAACTTGCTTACCTTAGGAGGAAAGATAACACTGATCCAAAGTGTCCTAGCCTCCCTCCCTGTATATTCCTTAATGGCCATTAACCCTCCTAAGGCAGTTTGTACTCAGATTGAAAAAACTATGGCTAACTTCCTTTGGAATTGAGCTGATAAAGAAAATAAACATCACTGGATTGGGTGGAAGTCTTTGTGCTTTCCTAGGGAAGAGGGTGGCATAGAAATGAGATCCTTGGAGGATGTCACCAAAGCTCAATCAATGAAACTTTGGTGGCGCTTTAGACAAAATGAGACTCTATGGGCCAACTTCCTGCATGCTAAATACTGTGGGAAAGTGCACCCCTCAGTGGTCCTACCAAAAAGAGAGGATTCTCAGAACTGGACTAGACTGCTAAATATCTCCAAAGCTGCTGAGGAACATATTTCGTTTACGATCCATGAAGGAGATATCCATTTTTGGTTAGATAAATGGTTTGGACCAGAAAATCTGAGCTCCATTACTGGCCTTGATGGGGAACATAAAGTCTCTCAATTTCTCTATGGAAATCAATGGAACAAGGATGCATTACTACAGGTACTGCCTAAAGAATGGGTTCTCAGAATTTCAGATATTCACATATTCGATCGAGGGTCAAAGGACAAAATCCATTGGTGCTTAAATAGCAGTAGGGACTTCTCTTCCTCATCTGCCTATAAGCACATCAGACCACATAAGCTGCCTGACCCTTATTTTTCTCATATTTGGGACCCTGGTTTACCTATAAAAATATCTTTTTTTATGCTGAGAAAAAGATTATATAAACTTCCCCTTCACAGAAATCTTCACAGGTTTCAAATACATGGACCTTTCATATGTCCATTGTGTTTCCAGCAAGGGGAAACACAATTCCACCTCTTCTCTGACTGCAGGTTTACAACACAAGTGGGCAATATTTTTGGGGCTGAAGTAGGGATTTACAATCAGGTCTTCAGGCCCTTAAAATGGTGGTCTACTCATCTTATTAGCAAGCTTCTCCAATTCATTTGTAAGATCACTCCCTCTCTCATTTGCTGGGAAATCTGAAAATGCAGAAATAAAGTCACATTTGAAAATGTTATGCCTACCCTTGACACAGCTGCTGGTAATATTTTCAAACTTTTGATCAGTTTAGTACAAATTAAAACAGGTAGAAAGTTCAGTAATTGTTGGTCTGAATTTTGGCATGAAGTGCATACATTTAGTTCCCCCTCAAGAATGATTGGTATAACTTGGACGCCTCCAAAGGAGGATTGCTGGAAACTGAATGTGGCAGGCCATATTTCACAGAATCACATGCAAGGGGCAGGTTTAATTAGAAACTCATTGGGGGATGTTATTTCTTGGTTTATTGTCACTAACTTTCCATTTAGTTTAGTGTCTAAAATGCAGGTCCTTATTTGCACAATTCACAAAGGAATACAGAACATTAAAGCCATGCCCCCCACTCTTTGGACCTGGACTCAGACTCAGCAGACTTAATCCAACTGTTCAAAAAGCAAAAATTTGAAGATTGGAGGTGCATCCAGCTGAAGGATCAGATTTCGGCTCTTCAAGAAGTGAGGTATGTGAGGAAGATCACCAAAGAAGAAAACAGGGCTGCCAGGTGCTTAGCTAGTCATGTTGCTACTAACTTAACTGCCCTTCCCCAATGCTGCTCTCATGCTCTAAGACAAGACAAAATAGGACTCCCATACTTCAAAAGAGTGGTAAGAAGGTAAGAGAAGGCCATTGTCTACGGATGTTAGGACAATTTGCCTAAGTTTCGGGTTCTAAATGTTTGCTGCCTGCTGATGTTAGGGCATGTGCTATATCCTGATGGTGCTGACTTTTTGAGTTGGATTTATTGAGTTGCTTAGCTTCTGTCATAATAGGTTCAAGTCTATATCTTATTGTTGATTGTGCTGTATCGCTTGCTATTCACCACTGATGATTTTTGGGAATCATGTACCTATACTATGCGCTTAAAGGACTCTATCCCGATTATCGCATTTACATGATTTCACTAGACTTTTGTACAAAAGGGGCTGTCCCTACAAGCCCTATGAGATAGATCTCCATTGCTTTTGATCGTTTGTATTGACAAATGTAAATGGAGTAGTACTCCAAGTTTATGATTAAGCCTATGTGTGTAAATGGAGTATTACTCCACATTTCATATTTTGTTGACCTTAAGCACAATCTCCCATTAGGCTTTGGCATGTAAATGGGAGCTTGTTCTTAATGGTCTTGCATTTTGTAAGAGTGATTTTTGGGTATATCCATCACTCAAAAAAATATCTAATATATTGGGAGTGGCGCCCCACCTCAAGAAGAGGTTAGCCAACTAAAAAAAAAAAAAAAAAAAAACATAAACAAACTTTTAATTTTTATTATTTTAAATTTTATAATCCATACACGTCTATATGTTCTTTAAAAATTTATCACAATTGTTACTATGTTCTTTGTTTAAAAGTTATCATAATGCTATTTTTTTATTTTGTTAAATGGATATTGGGTATACTTAAAATTTAAACCGCATACACCTCACCAGACCGTACAAAAAGTAGCATGAATTTTAATTATACCCAATGACTAAAACTAAATCATGAGTTGAATGGGTTTTATTTATCAAATATATTAAATTAATCCATAAAATACTTTATTTAATGAAAAATTATAATAGAACTCAATGACTAAAACAAAAACATGAATTTAATCAGCTGCATTATTTACATGAAATCTATTAAATTAATCCATATATTTAATGTATAATTGTAATAGAACTCAATGACTAAAACCAAAAAAAAATCAATTTTCTTATATATATATATATAAATATAATAAATTAATTGAATGAGTTTTATTTATCAAATCTAGTAAATTAATTCATAAAATACTTTTATTTAATGTAAAATTGTAATTGAACTCAAATTTTAACGGTTTGTTATGATTTTCATTTTTCATAAACTGCAAGCCATGGTGTGGTTTAAAAGTATAATGCAACAAAGGCTAAATCATACCATGTTTACCTAGATCTAGGTATAAAGATCTTCGTTATTTTTAAACATTGTCTTCATTATGAACCAACCAACCACTTTAAACTAAACTTTTAGACAAGTTGAATTAACACTATTATCATCACATGTTTGAACTTCTTTTAAAATTTTTGCCGTAGTCTCGATCTTGTATTTGACATTTGTCTTCACATATAATTTTGGAAAGATCTTGTAGCATGCAAAAATATTTTACGATTGCCTTTTTTATCAAAAATTCCCACATGTTGATATTTTCTTCTAATAGACAATGGCCAACATAATTTTCAAAATATAAGAAATAATAATTTAAATCCTCAATTTTATCAATTCCTTCAATATTATTTTACCCAATAATACTAAAATTTTTTTCCATGTCAACATTTTAACTAGTTTTTTTCCAGCCATGTGTTTGATTTCCTGTCTATTCATAAAGCTATGATTTCTTCTTTCCTGTCATTAGTGAAATTGCCATTTACTTTTTCTTCTTTTTTAATTTCTTCCTCTTCAGTTTCACCAAATAATTCAAATAATTTAGTGAAATTTGGCACGTGCGATGCATGTGTTTTTTTTTCGAAGTATGTTATTTAAAAAGAAGACAATGAACAAAAAGAATTAAATTACGAATAAAAAAGTTTTGTATTGTACTTTCTTTTTCTTTCTTGATGGAATAAACTCTATTCAAATTATGAAGTATTAGTGTTGTCTTTATCTATAATTTGAACTTTATAGACAACTTAATAGAAGACCACAACATTCTCAAAGAACACAAATTCCACATAACTTGAAACAGCTTTATTGAATATCAATAATGTAGTAATATCTTATAAAAAATAAAACCCTACAATTACTTATAGGGCTCGTTTGGTTGGCAGGGAATCTGGGTTGAGAAAGTAATCTTTTTCCTAATTTTCAGATTCCTGTGTTTGTTTCAAACTGGAAAAGTAATTATTTTCCTAATTATTAAATTCCTATGTTTGTTTCATCCAGGGAAAATAAAAAGAATCTTGAATTAAGGAAAATAACTGCAAGATTCCAGGATTTTGAATCCTCTTTAAAAGTTAGTATTCTGATTCCTCTCTTGAGGATTTTGACTATGTGGCTCTTTCTTTATGTTTATTATTTATATTTTAAGTTTAATATATTTCTTATGGTAGATTCTAATTCATTTGGTCAAATAATTGTTTTTTAATTTGATATTTTTTTATTAAATTTACTACTTATCTGAAATTAAAATTTTAGTACTTTTTAAAATTCTTTATATTGACTTTAAAAATGTAATTTAATGTAAAAAGAGTTAAATAGATAGAAGGTATGTTATTTTTTTATTATTAAAATTATTAACATTATAGGGTTTTATATATTTTTTTTTAAACTCAAAATTGTATTTATGTTGCTTTAGACTTTTTTCTTTCATATTTTTACTTAATTAATTTTCATACATTTTATATTTTCAATACTTATTGTTTAATAAATTTTAGCTATTTTTATTAATATTAATTTGTAAATTTATTTTTCATTTATTTAATCAAGTATTCTTTTTTTAATAATATTAATAAAGAAAATTTTTATTTTAAAACTTTTTATAAGTTGTATTTAATAGCTTAATTATTTAATTAAATTAAAAATGATAATTTTTACAATGATGAAAATATAAAACATAATATTAAAACATTTATTATAAGGTAAAAATATATAATTAAGTTTTATGATATAATTTATAATAAAACTATATAAATGGTTATGTATAAGTATAACATACAAATGAATTCAAATAACATTATTTGGTTCAATAATTTAAATCAAATAATAAAAGAAGAATCATACTAACTTTTTTAAGAATCTATCCAAACACAGGGTAATTATTCAGATTTCTCACAATTAAATTCCTTGGAATCAGATGATCAGGAAAAATATTCATTTTCCTCAGAATTAAAATCTCAAGAATCACATTCCTATTAAACATTACTTTCTTGCCAACCAAACGAGCCCATATAGTTTTAGGAAACCCAAAACTAAATAAGAAAAGAAATCAAAATTGGATAGAAAAATAAAATAGGCCCAAAAGTTGCCAAAATAAAGGAATTTGGGTCTAAACTCAATTTTTTCTGTGTAACCCAATACTCAACAAATCCATCTACGTGAGTCCTCTCCAATTGATTAGAAATCGTGCGATGCACGTGTTTATTTTGTAATATGTTATTTAAAAAGAAGGTAATGAACAAAAAGAATTAAATTATAAATGAAAAAGTTTTGTATTGTACTTTTTTTCTTTCTTGATGGGATAAAATTCTCTTCAAATTATGAAGTATTATTGTGGTCTTCATCTACAATTTCAACTTTCTGTTTTTTAAAAAGTTATCTTCTTTGCTACTCTTTCCTTCTTTTATTTGTTGACTTTTGGTTGTCTTCATTAATATCCTCAATCAAATTTTGAACTTCACAAGTATTGATTGAATTTCGTTTCTAATTTTTTTCCAAAAAAATCACTCACAACCATCAACACCTTTCTGTCAAATTCGTTGATGTTTTGTATTTTTATTGTAAATTCATAATCCTTACCCACGAAACTTGTCACTTTTTTAATAATTACATTGTATATTTTATTTTTTTCTAAAACTTTATTTGTCATTCATTCTTGATTGTTGATTAAGTCTATATATTATTGTGAACAACATCGTGTAAACATATTGTTGTATCCTCTTCAAATGATTTTTGATACTATATCAACATGATACAAGTTAATACAAGATCAAAATCTTCTCAAAGAGCACAAATTTCACATAATTTGCAATAGGTTTATTGAATATCAGTAACGTTGTAATGTGGTATTATGGAAAATAAAACCGTGCAGCTACTTATATAGTTTTAGGAAACTCAAAACTAAATTAGTAAAGAAATCAAAATTGATTAGGAAAATAAAATATGCCCCAATTAAAGTGACTACAACAAAGAAATTTGGGTTTGAATGCAATGTTTATTGTGTAGGGTGATATTCAACAAACCCATTCAATATCAATTATGAACTTTTAAAATTGAAGAAAAATAAATATTTAAAAAATATAATAATTTAATTGATAATTGAGAGTTAAAATTAGAATATGTATATTAGTGTTATTTCGACACAAAATTTAGCATATCTTGTTCGAAATGTGGATGGTTCTTATGTTGTCCTTTATTTTCTATACTCTTTTTTTTGTATTTTTTTGCATGAATTGCAGAATGATAGATACTTGTTTTCAATATCTGTGATTGTTTTCCAAAATTTGTAGGATTTATTTTGCAAAAGAATAATTTTTAGTTAAATTCAGTGTGGAAATGTATATTGTAATTTTTTTTATTACTTTCCACATCCAGTGATTGCATATAGTAATGAATTGATAAATGTAGGTAATATATTTAGTTCAATATTTCAAGGTATTAAATATAATGGAGGTTTTGTATTAACGGCGCGTTTCATATCTTTATTTCTAAATGAGTCGCAACTTTAATATATTTATTATTAAGGGCATTAAAATATCTATATTAAGCATCTTAAACTCTTCACCATTTATTGTTTAAGAAAAATTTCAAATTCAATAAGGGTATGTTTGGTTTCTTCCTTTTACGATTTATTTGTAAAATAAAAAAAAAAACTCTTGTTTGTTTGTGTATTTTTTTACATTCTGCATTTACTATCCTAAACGAATTGCAGAGTGCTATTTTTTTAGAATATTAATAAAATAAAAAACAGTATTTTGTCAAACTTGAAGAGCCAAGAGCATTGTTCTCAGAATATGTCATCCGTCAGTGGACTTTCTCACATCAGACCGCATGCTGCAAGCCTTTGAATTTCAAGGCTTCTTAAGGATGCAGGCTTGCCACGTTCAAATCCTAATAAAAGTGGGACCCACATTTTTCAAAAATTAATTATATAATAATATATAAATTAATCATTATATATATAATAATAATTTTTTTATACACAATTTTTAATAAATTAACCAAATTTATCTATCCAAACGCATCTAATCATTTTATAAATATTCCTTTCTCATTCCAAAACCCTATAAAATCATTTCATAAATAAAACCAAAAAACACCTTATTCAAGCAGAGCCTAAGTAATTTATAAATTAATAGATGCTGCAAAAAAAAAAAAGAAAAATGTAAAAGTTTCAAATAAATTGCAATTTTTGTGGGTTATAATTTTAGATTTTGAGAAAAAGAAAACTGAATATCTTTGTAAATCTTCCTATATTTAACAGTGCATTTTTTTTATTTGATAGTCAATTTATGAACAAAATTATGGAAATTTTAATTGATATAAAAATTTAAAAATATTACTTTAAAAACAATGACATCACTCTTTGCATTTTTATGTTGACGTCATTTATCTAAAAATTCCGAATAAAAGAACTTTTCTAAACTAAATTGAACAAAAATATTCAGGTCCAACTTTCCTAAATCATTTCAATAAAAAAGAACAAAGAGTTTCCAGTACCACTTTATAAAAACGGACATGTGTATAATAACTTATTCCTTAGAGTTTACTTATCATTTGATTAGTTAATTTAATTTTCAAAAATGAGATAACTAATTAAAAAAACACTGTCAATTTTTTATAAAGTCATACACTTAGTGGTACATGAAAGTGGTACATGAGAGACAAGGCCATCAAAAAGTTTAAAATCTAATTCGTTTCATTTTCTTGTCCAATTTGCTAAATTAATTAAATCAAAAAGCTAAAAATATAATTCATTTATTTTCTAAATCAATCAATTAAAAAAAATCAACAAATACTTTTCTAAATTAAATCAATTGAAAAATAAAATTTCAAAAAGTATTAATACGAAATCAACGAACTTACATTAAAATTATACCTTCAATAAAAAAAACCCAAGAAAGATAATTTTTTTTGAAACAAAATGAATGCAGTGTTAATTAGTTAGTCATTTATTTATAAACTAGTTGGCAACACCGCGCTCTATGTTATAACTCGCTATAATTTTAAATCAGTGTAATAGGTATAAGTAATATATTTAGATGCAGTGACACATATTTTGACACACTGTATTTTTACATAGATTACACACATTTGTGCACACTACATATATTTATACATATTATACACATTTTTACATACTACATACATTTTCACATAATATACATTTTTACATATTATACATATTGACAGAGGTGTCGCGTACTCTTCAATTTAACCCTACTCACTAGTGTAGATGTAGTGAGTGGGATCGTATCCTCAGGGAAGGAAGTGGCTCAAGAATTTGAAGTATCACTCGAAACTATTTCAGAAACGCTTAGTATCAACTTAGTGAAAGTAAAATTCAACAATCTCAAAACTCAAATCAGAAAGGAAATTTGCAAGTTCAACAGATAGGGGTAACAGAAATTTAAGCAGATGTCCTAGAGTTCATGAATCAGACTACTGTGAATCCGATGTGATTTCTATGCAATTGACCTGATGCAATTCTGACTAAGAGGAGACAGTTGCTGCCTAGGTAACTAGTAAACACTTAGCATGACGACTACAGTGTTTTCTATATTCCTTAACATTTCACTTTTCCCTTGTCGAGGCCTAAGAAAAATGGATTCAAACCGCAACATCTCAACTTCAGGTTTCTAGCTATTAATCGTGCAATTTTTTTCAAGTATCCTATGGCGAGGCCTAACTTGAGTGTCTTCGGTTAAGCTAGCTTCACAAAGTCATCCTTCACCTAATTCTTAGGACTCAACGATCTCCGATTAGCATGTCGACCACATCTCGGACCGTGTATAAGGTAAAACAGGCAAAGAAACTCCATAATCATACATCATATCCATTATTCATGCAATTTCCACTGTGAGTGATGATTCAAACCTTGAACTGGCATGGCGACCTCAAACAAAGTGTAATTCATTGACAAAAGTGAAATTGTTGTGAAACTTCTCAGATTTCAACAATTAAAACATGTATGAACTTTTCCATAGAGAGTAGGTCAATTGCATAGCTTTTCACGGTTCAAATTTATAGCTAACCGATCAAAACCCTAGGACATCACTGATCTAGCCTAGCATTTTCATTTCAACTTCGCGATCAAAATTTCTCAACATAAAGCAATTCATCATCGATAATTGAAAGGATTTTACAGAGTAACTTGCTTCGTAGGCTTCAAATCTCAATTGAATCACAACGTTCGGTTCAAGTTGTCAATCGGAATTGAAATCGTAGACCAATCGGAGTAAATGGAATTTCTAGAGAGAGAAAATAATGAACGATAATTTCCCGCTCTAAAAATCAAAAGATGGTTATGAAATCTAGAATCTTCTCCTCCTCTACTAACTATCTCCTCTAGATATAGAGGTTACAAGAGTCGTAAACAGTACGCAAGACGTAAAATGATTAAATATTTACAAAACGCCACTGCTTAAAATGAACTGTCAAAAATCAATTCATGCAAAAAAACATATCCACGCTTTTGAGCCAGTGGTCTTCACGCCTTCCATCTATTTCTGCACCTCCCAGCTTCTAAAGATCACGCCTCCAAAAAAATATCAAAACCCTCGTGTGCTCAGCTTTATCACGCCTTTATTTCCTGGACAAGTCACGCCTTCAATCCCCCAGCTTCCGCTTTTCCTTATTGAACTCAGCAGTCGTGCGCCTTTTGGCCAACTGCCTCCACGCCTTTACTGCCCCTGTGTACCACTCGGAACCAACACTTAGTCAATTTTGTTGCCAACGAAAACTCATACCTCGAGACCTCACCGTGTATTGCGTGTGTGGGCGAGGTCTCGCGGCGAGACCTCGCCGTGTAAAGTGAGTGTGGGCGAGGTCTCGCGGCGAGACTTCACCGTGTAAAGTGAGTGTGGGCGAGACCTCGCGGTGAGGTCTCGCCACTTATGTGCAAATGTGTGAGAGTTTCGGTGAGCTGCAAATGTGAAGTGTAGTGTGGATGTGAAGTGTTTGTGAGTTGTGAGTGAATGTGATTGTTGTGTTGTGGACTATCTTTCGACTGAATGCAAGTAAAATGTGCTATTGATATGATGAAAATGAGTGAAGTGAATTGAAATGGCAAAGAAATAAAATGGTGAAGTGAAGAATATGATGAAATGGTGAAGTGAAGAATGACAACTAAATGTGTGTGTTGAGCGTGAGTGTTGAATGGAATGTGTGTGAGTGGCGAGGTGAGCACAATTCATGCGACGAGGTGAGCTCGTCGCATGATGTGTGTGCGTGGTATATGGAGTGCTTGTGTGAGAGTGTTGCGGCGAGGTGAACTCGCCGCAATGTGTGTGCGTGAGAGTGTTGCGGCGAGGTGACCTCGCAACAATGTGTGCGTGCAAGATGTATGCGACGAGCTCGCCTCGTCGCATAATATGTGTGCGTTGCGTAGTCCTTGTGCGAGAGTGCTGCGAGTGTGAGTGAAAATGTGAGTGCAAGTGAGTGCATAAGGGTAGTGAAGTGAGTGCATGAGGTGAGTGTGTGAGATGAGTGCACATATAAGAGCACTATATAGCAAAGTGTCCATTTCATCTCAAGTTTCTACTTCCATGCCAAATTGATGTGCCTTAGCTCCTGAATTAGACTTGGTGGTAAACATAGAAGTTCTAGGTCTTCCTGTGAGCTTTCCACTGGCTTAAGAATCAGCATCATTGGGTACCTGTAGCGCAAGATATGCACAATTTCCCAAACTGTGGCAGAACCATAAACCATACAAACCAAAACCCTAATTCAAGCACTACAAAGAAGCCTTAGTTTCTCATGATTTCATACAGAATTTGGAGAAAGTTAAAACATGACAATTCAAGTATGCACAAAGAGCTTTCCATAGACACCAAAATCTCCTCATTCGGATCAGAATTGGACAAGTTACACTTAAATGAAAATCAGCACTCAAACTGCCAAAACCCTAATTTAGTCGAATTGAGTCCTTTAAGTTCCTTCTTTTCAACTTAGACACACACACCACTTCATTCACCATCATTTTTACCCTTTTTGCTCCATTTACACATTACCATCTAACAAACCACATATGAGCATAAAACAGCATGAATCACCACAAATTCGCATATAACACAAGACAAAAGCTAATAGATTTGGCACAAAATAGTTGGTGTAAAACCAACTCATCACATATTTTCGCACTCGTAATATATTTATCAATTATATTTTTTCATAAATTATACATATTTGCACATAATACATACATTTTCAAATTTTTGCACATTGAATATATTTACACATATTACATACATTTTGACACAAATCATTTTACACATAAACTATACATATTTGCACACAATACATACATTTTCACATTTTTACACATTGAATATATTTACACATATAACATAAAAATTGTGTGTAGCATGTATAAATATTGTTGTGTGTAAAAATTTCGTAGTATGTGTAAATATGAATAGTATGTGAAAAGTATATTATTTGTGGGCTTAATCATGACCATTATTTGGGAGAATTTGCAAATGAACTTGTGGTTTTGTAGAAAATGTACTGTTTTGAAATAAGTAATTTTTTCTTTTAAATAACTTATTTTTTGAAGTTTTACTTCAAGAACAGAACAACATCATATTGTATCGGGATATGAATAAGTTAAATAATACAGTAAATTAGTACGTCTAAACAGCACAAAATTCTTTCCCTTCCCCCAAATTCTACTAAACCCCAAAAACCCCAATGGATCTTCTTTCCCCCACTTTAAAATTTCAACCGATCAATAGTTTTGCTTAGTAATCTTCTTTTCCTTCTCTATTTTCTCTTTTTTTTTCTTCTCCAAACTTCAATTATTGGGAACACTTTGACTCCTTCTCTTTCATAAATCTTGCAAGTTAAAAACTTTTTTAAATGCCAATTTTACTTCAACAATAAATTGTAATATACAATCAAACACAAAAGATTTAGATTGTTATGGATTTTTATTTAAAAACAAATTTTACAGTTTATTTGAAAATGGACTCACGTGTCTCGCGTTAAATTTATAGGATACGTTTTTTTATATTGGAAAATTACATCAAATTGTGTAAAACATGAAAGACAGGGGAATGAATTAATCCAATTGAAACATAGGGGGGCAGCAACGATATCGGAGTACAGTAAGAGGAGGGAGACAAATAATTCATTAAAAGAAATCAGTCCTGTCTATCTAATTTTTATTCGACAGGGGATCACAAAATTTTGATATCTTGTCTATCTAATAAATAAGGAGTTTGCTTTAAAATAGTTCTCTCTACACTCACCCCCGAGGATATGGTTCAACAAATATCATAGATTCGAATTGGACATTCCAAAAATGGGTACTATCAGGTTGGGTGAATTCAATAATAGACGTCTATTGGTATTTCAATCTTCATTCTCCTTTCAAGGTATATTTAAAAGAGATGAGAATCCAGTACTTATTGATTATGAATATCTGAATTGGTTCGCAAAAATAAAACTCACGGAGTGCAATTTACTAATATTCATTAAATGTTCAAACAATGATAATGTGTTAAATATATGTGATATGTGTAAATATGTATAAAAATATATAGTGTGTGAAAATGTGTAAAACACATGCAAATATATGTAGTGTTTAAAAATGTGTATAATAAAATTAAATATGTATAATGTGTGAGATATGTTTAAATATGTATAGTAGATGTAAAAATGTATAGTGTGTGAAAATATGTATAATAGATATAAAAATATATAGTGTATGAAAATGTGTAAAAAATTGTATCCTATGTGTAAATATGTATAGTGTGCAAAAATGTGTAAAGTATATGTAAATATAAATATGTGAAAATGTGTATAATATGTATAAATACGTATAATGCGTAAAGCATGTGTAAATATATATAATATGTAAAAATGTATAGTGCATGCAAATATGTGCAGTAAGTATAAATATGTATATAGGGTGTGAGAGCATATGTAGTATGTATAAATATATGTAGCATGTGAAAAAGTGTGTAGTATATGTAAATATGTATAGCGTGTAAAAATGTGTAAAGTATATGTAAATTTGAATATTGAGTGAAAAAATGTATGATATGTATAAATATATATAACGCGTTAAATATGTGTAAATATGTATAATATGTGCATAGTATGTGTTAAATGTATAATGTGTGAAAATATTTGTAATAAGTATAAATATGTATAGTGTGTGAAAACGTATGTATAAAAGTGAGTAGTACATGTAAATATGTATAGTGTGTAAAAATGTGAATAGTATTTGAAAATATGTATAATATATATAAATATGTATAATGCGTGAAATATGTGTAAATATTTATAGTATGTGAAAATGCGTATAGTATGTGTAAAAATATATAGTGTGTAAAATTGTGTATAGTAAGTTTATATATATATATATATATATGTTTGTGTGAAAATATGTGCAGTATGTATAAATATATGTAGTATGTAAAAAAGTGTATAGTATGTGTAAATATATAAAATATGTGAAAATGTGTAAATATGCATAGTATGTGAAAAAAAATAATGTGTTATAATGTGTAATGTATGTGTAAATATGTTTAGTGTTTGAAAACATGAATATTATATATAAATGTATATTATCGGTGAGAAATGTAGAAATATGTACACTGTGCGAAAATATGTATACTATATGTATAAATGTGTGTAGTAATTATAAATATGTATAAAGTGTGAAAATATGTGTGGTACATATACATATGTATAACGAATGAAGTATGTGTAAATATATATAGTACACAATGAAAATGTATGTAGCTAGTATAAATAAGTATAACGTGTGAAAATATGTGTAATACATATATAGTATAAATAAGTATAATGTGTGAAATTATTTGCAATACGTATAAGTATATGTATTGTTTGAAAATTGCGTAGTATAACTCAGGTGTAAATATGTATAGTGTGTGAAATTCGGTAGAGTATGTATAATTATGTATAGTGTGTACAAATCTCTGTACTATGTGTAAATATATATAACACGCTAAAATAATGTATAGTTATATGCCGCATATGTAAATATATGTATAATGTAAAAAAGTGCGTAGTAGGCATAAAAATGCATAATGTAAGAAAATATATATAAAATGTGTATATATATATAGTGAATGAAAAAATATATAGTGTGTATATATAAATGTAGTAAGTACATTTATGAAGGCATTAATTTATTAGTTTGAAATAAAAGTATTATTAATTTTTAAGTTTGTTGTTTAATTTAACTCATTATGAATATTTTAAAATTTAAATGACAATTAATTATACTTTAGAAATAAACTATGAGCACTAATTGTTCAAAGTAGGCATTAGTTGGTGAATCAAGTTCATTATTTATTGTGAAGTATGTAAAAGTTTGTGTCCACTAAAATGGTAGAATACATTTAAGTATACATTTCAAAAATTTTAAAATAAACATTTAAAACGGCAGAATACATTTAAATATATATCAACTTTTAAAAATAAACATTTCAACTATTTCCGCGTTAAGAATTTGAGATTCAAGGGACACAAAGTATGTGGATATACATGAAATCCCATATTCTAATTCCAAACAAACGACAGATTTTTTGTATTATAAGGAATCCACACTGAATAACAATCCTTACAAATTCATGCTTCTTGATTAGGCTTTTCGGCTCAATCATTAGATCCTCCATTAACCAAACAAGGCAACAACGCAAGGTCCCTTTCCCACAGAATCATAAAATTCCAATCTCTGCCAATTGTCATAACTTTGCACCCCTCTCGTGTAATTTAACCCAAAGACAAAATCCTCCGCACAAACTTTCATGAAGAAAAAAATGAATATTTACAAAATAAACTGACACAGAAGAAAGCCAGCTCAGAATTTGACTTTCAGAATACTGATTACAGCAAATATTACAACAACTAAAGAACTATAGCAAAATTAAGTTAGTACAGAGAATATGAGAAAGAAACTTCTTAAAATGAATCCAATCAGTAAATAGAAAACAATAAATTTACCTTAAAATTGGTATAATAAATTCCATTCCATGTCAATTGTTCATCATGATTGTACCACAAATGAAGATTCAATAAAACAGACAGAATCGCATGAAAATAAGTTAGGAATTCAAAGTACCTAAAACTAAGAGTATCAAATAAAATAGTATGAGTTGAAGGAAATAGAAAGAGGACACCCTACAAGTAAAGGGAGTATCAACTAAAGGGGATTGCTATATAACACTCATTAAGTGGTAAAATATAAGCCATTTTGGCAAGAAATTTAAAAGAAATGCTCCATACTCATTTTGGGGTTTGATATTAAGGATACGGTATTAATGCGATTGCCAATGGAGATTGATTCATTGATAAAAGAAAAGCATTGAATGTGAATGATACGAATGGCCTTGGATGGATGTCCTTGACCACACGAAATCCACAACCTTCGGATCGTTGCTGCACAAAAACGTTAGAACAAAGACAACAAAATAGAATTTTGTGCGGAAGGAATTCAAAGGAAAAACGCCAAGTGTTGAAGAAAATCAAACCCCACGTTTTAATACAAAAGAACTTGATTCAACACATGAAAATTCATGAGCTAAACTAGTTATTTTGGCTTGTTCTTTAAATAAAGAACTTGATGAAAGTCACCTAAAGGTCATGCTAAAGGCAAGCTTTCTACAATGAATAGCAAAATAGCAATTCAAGGCTTTGTCAACACAAAGTGTTAAACACAATTTCAGCAAACTAAAACTCGAAAATTCTCTCTCTAAAAAACATTTTTACAATGGCCCTCCTTTTATAGGAAATAATTTGGCCAAAAGGAAACTAAAACAAACCCTAACAAGAAGTCAATTCCGAATTGGATTGGACTTCCCTAACCAACTCCAACTTTAGGAAACTTTCCAAATTGGAATAGGAAACTAATAACTAACTTACTTTCCTAAAAGAATTACATCTCCTAAAATTAGGAGATTACTTCCCTAAACTAATTTAGTTTCCTAAATCCATTACTTGCCATTATCATGCAAGATAATTGGATCAAGTAATTACTTAGCCCATAATTAAAAACACAAAGACTTAAGCCCATAATTAAATGTTTAATGGAATTAATTATTACAACTCAAAAATAAACCCAATTGAAACATTAAAATGGCGTGAACAATTAATGAAGCCCAATACGCCATTACTTGGTCTTCAATGTAGTCCATGGATTCGCGACGGTAATCTGCCAAAATCACGTCACTCATCTTGGTAGGCACTTTTGATGATGCTAACTTCCGAATCTCGTAAAACTTAAAACATGAACGTTGTAGATCTTTCTCTTATGTTTTTACAGCCGCTTGAATCAGCATAATCGGAGATCATATGAGAGAGATATACTAATGATACCAAACTGTGGCATAAGTCCTCAACAATGTAATTTCCATGGTGGCAACACCTTAAATGTAGTGAAGCAACAAACCTCTATGGAACCTTTAGGAACTGTGATATCGTATTTATTCTAGGCCTCCAACTATATAATTCATCACAAATTAATGGAATGAATTTCACGAACCACTTGCTTATTGACCACCCAAATAATAGGCTTTCTAGGTTCGTATCAGTGAATCACAACTTACGTGAGTGCCCTGTACTCAGCATTTGGTAACTATGGTGGTGATGAAGGACAATTTCTTGTAATCTTTCAAGAGAATTAGTGGATTGTGGCATGTTTTTTGGTTTTCAGCTGGGTTAATTGGAGCTTCTGAATCATGTGATTGCTAGGAGAAGTTTACTTACAAATAGAGTTGATGAGGATGTGAATTTATGCAGAGAAGTATTGATGGTTTATGATAGAAGTGTCATAATTGGTTGAATGCAATTGGGAATTTTAAGGAAAGGAAACAAAGACTACAAATAAAATGCACAAGAATGGACATCATTATGAAAAATGTTCAATCTTGAACTAATATAATGTCTTTAAACGAATCTCAAAAATAAAATCAAAAAAATACGTTCCGATGCTTCTTCTAACAACAGAATCAACCCATTCACTTCTAGGCCAAGAAGCGCTCTTCACAACCATTCTTGGCCTATGAAAACCATAACTTTGATGATCTGCAGACATGATCCCTCTTTCAATGTTACTTCTTGTATTTACAATTGTTGTTGGATGGAAATTTTAGAATAAATGTAATTGATTACAGAAACTTTGAGCATACATCAAACCTCAAAGTTAATATTAATTAAAACTTCACTCCGATTTTAGTGAAGCTAGTCATCGTGTAAGCAACATTTCATCGAGCAGATTAAGATAACTACAGGGTTCGTGGAAATAAACACGTATCATATATAGAAAAGCTAAAAAAGTTCTCTTAGTATCCAAATTCATTAATTTCATTTTTCTAAAGATGATTCACTTTTCAGTCCTGTCATTCATTAACAGCAAGAATTGTCTAACATATTCCCTAATGCCAACAAACAAAGAGCTTTTATTCAGTCAACCCCTCTACCAACACCCCACACCCCAAAAAAAAAACAAAAAGATGAGAACCAAAATTTCTAATGTGACTTTTAGAATATTTATCAACTGAAGGCAATATTTCACCACTGTCCAACTTGAGAAAGGGATGTCATTGATAATTTTACCTTCCGCTTTGTGTTGCAAAAAATAACAGCCTGGGTGATGGTTAGTGTATCATAAAGATCACATAATGTATCAAACTTCCATTCTTCCCTTTCCACAGCAACAAAGAAGTGCTTGATACCCTGCAGCACAGTAGCCAATAAGAAGCAGCAGAATCCAGTATTAGCTAGTAATTTGTGGACAAATATTGTTCAAGAATCAGTAATCATAGGTATATCACTTGCCTTCAGAGTCAATTCATCACGTTTCACAAGGATCCGAATAGGATCTGTCATAAATTTGCTTGTTATCTCCAAAATTTCATTTGGAAGAGTGGTAGAAATCAAAACAACCTAAATTTGAAACGTCGTATTCCTTGGACTGCTGGAAAACTAACAACGCAGGTTATTGAGAAAAAACCCCACTAAAACTAACTTAAGAAATCCATCAGCATGCATCTATGAATTGAAAAGAAGCATGAATCAGCAGGACAGGCCGAGAATATAGAAAAAAAGCTTATAAGAGGGACATCAAGAACTCCTTTTCTTTTCCAAATAGCGAGCAAAAGGCAACATGTGTATCTTCCTGGAAAGGGGAATCCTTCAAAACGAAGACAAATAAAAACCCACATACAGACATGATCAACAGAGAGAGAGAGAGAGAGAGAGAGAGATAGAGAAGGCTGACAAACTTACCAGGCAAAAGATATATGAAGATCCTTACAATTTTGTTACAAGATTTAAAAAGTAAGCTACACCTCCATACACTCAAGGACCAAGCTATTGGCCTATGCAATTGCACAAAAGAAAGAAACTTTGAATGGTCAGCATGCACAAAAAAATGGATGAGCTGAGAAAGAAACTTGCCCATGCTGAAGCCTAAATATAACCAAACATTGATACACAAAATAATGGATCAAACGTTGAATGGTCAGGGGATATGATGGGAAATAACTAAATAAGTGAAAAGAGAAATGGAAAACCGTAAACCATAATCATTACATATCATACTGTGATTGATGATTGTCAAGAGATTCACATAAATGGATACATGAAAATCAATGCTGCAAGCTATAAAAGAAAATGGACAGATGACAGAAGTTTCATAATACAGAGTATTAATTGCCTAAAAGGACCCAAACAAACATGCTAGCAAAATTAGCTTTGTAACACTCACACAGACTTGAATGCTCATAATTCAATCCAGCATAAGAAGAAGAAGTCTAGAAAAGCACATCAAATATCTAAACGGACCATTCTCCTACTTGAAGACCTATCTAAAGGAAGAAGAATCGCTCTGTCTTTGGGCTTTCCTTACATTTTCTTCCTTCTGCCAACATATAAGGAGCATAGTCGAACTCCTATTGCAGATTGATCAGAAAACAACCTGTCCAACTGCAAAGTAAGACTTTAGTTTTACACCATCCTTGACATCAGTTAGAAGAAGAAGAGTCAAAAAACTGAATTAAGCAAAGAAAAACGCAATCCCAAACTTTCATGGATGAAACACAATATCAAACATAAATTGAATGGAACTGCCAGAAATTAAAGCAATTTTTTTCAACTATGAATAATTATAATATATAGTGGTACTTACCAACCATACTTCCATTAATAATTGGGTCAGATTGGGCCAAATATTTGTCAAAATGGTAAAGAAAGCCTTCAACAGAAAATCTGCAAGGGCTGTTGAAGATGTCAATTGCATTCTCGGCATATACCAAGGTCCGCACAGTGTCATTCAACGAAGGTTCCAGCAAGCAAATGGCTCAGTATTTGTTTTTGGCGCAGGTTTCACCAATTGAGGATTTCCAAATACATCCCAAAGTTGGCGCTTTTCATCTCCTGCTGCTGATGCAACTGTACGCCCATTGGGACTCTACAGGAATAAAACATCGATACAATATTCAGGAAATTTTTTAAACATATGAAAAGTAAGTGTAGACTTGACAATATCTTATATGCTTCGGTATCTGAGCCATAAAAAGAACTCTGGATGTGTGAGCAGTAATCTCTGCTATCTTAACCATTAAAGGGTATTTCCAGAGAATGAGTTGATTATGAGGAAATCCCAACTTGTCTTAACTCTCAGCCTTTTGAACTTCCATAAGAGTAATCCCACTAAAGAAAACAACAAAAATCAAGATCTAATAATCCACAGCATCAAGAACGGTAATAAAAAACTTCACGATTTATAACAAAAACAGTAATAAAATTTGAATCTAACCTACACGATTCATCAAGAACGGCTAATAAGTAAAAAAGTTCAAGAAAAGGAGGAAGAAAAAATACGCTAAGACTAAGGTATCCCATTTGACTGCAAATTTGGCTGAATCTCAATTTTTGGTGGTTCTCGTTATTGTTTTAAAAACAAATAAATTGGGCAGTAAAACGAATCTTAACTCAAACTCAATATTATTATAGTACCACCATATTATTTATGAATTAAAAAAAAGACATAAACAGATGCATTGAAATCGAAGTTTACCTTTGTAATAATAATTGACAGGAAGAATGACCAAGAGTAGGACAACAACTATGTCATGCAAACATCAAGAAGTAGGAAGATAATGCAAAAGTTGTTACATAGGGAGCAAACCTTCTCATCAAATCCTTTAACCTTTGAGTGGCATTTTGGGACTTGTTGGGATCTTGTGTCAAATGCTTCTGAATTCTGCTACAGAATTAATCCTACTTATATATGATTCTTGAATAAGACTGATGATTCAAACTTAGTGTTAACCAGAATCACCATCATCATGCTTATGGAAATAGACATTGTAGTAATTTTCATTAGTTTGCTAGAACTTGCTAAAGCCTAAATAATGCTATTTTAGTTAGCTCACTGAAGCAGAACTTCAACTTATTCCAGTTTAGTAGCAAATTGTAAAATTTAATGCCCAAAGTATAGTTAGATTGGGAATCTTATATGGGAAGAGAAAGAAGACCAAGCAACAGTGTCAAATGGATTGTCTTCTTGTATGTTGCAAACATCCTCGGATTTCAAAAGAGGAGCCTTTTCATTTATTGATTCCAAGCTGTTCATCTTCTTGATCTCTTTAGCTTTTCCCCACATCACAGAGTAAAAGCCAATTACAATGATAATGGAGCCCCCTAGACTGCAAACAATTTGAAAAACTTTTGTTAATGCTAATCCTTGCTCATCAAATCCTCAATTATAGAAAGAAAGCTAAATAAAACTTATAGCAATATCTTTCAACTTTGACTCTTTATTCCATATAAAACTATGGAGAGGAATATTGATACCTTCCAAGATAGAAAGAATCATGCAGAAATATTACGCCCACAATAGTTGAAATGACAATGCCTAGGGGATGAAATGTTGCTGCAAAAAGAGGGCCTTTCTTGCGCCATGCACCGATGGTGACCTGAAAAACATTGCCAAATAGTCCCTGGATTTAATTATACATTCAGCACATAAAGTGCAAACATTAGAGACTCAAACAATCCAAAAATTAGCCACTGAACAATTTATTAGATATGATAGTTTTCATTTAATGTAGCCTTTGAGATATATCAAGAATTCAGTCAGCCCTTGTATGTCCAGGGAAATGGCAGCAATGCAAGTTCATTGCTTAAAGAGTGAAGCCTTGGGTCTAATGGGAGAAGGGCTGTAGGAATTCTTCACAAACATGAGACGTACCTCGTATATAACAGTAAACAACCTTCACTCGGGTTTTAAGCTCCAAACTTCGAAGTTTCAGTCCATGATTAGAGAAATTGCTGCAAAAATAATAGCAACAAAGCAGCTATAAAAGAAGATTATGATCAGCTCCAGTGGATACTTCTCGAGGACAAAAGCCTGAAAGCATCAAAATGAGATTTCACTTCATTTTGTGATTAAAAAATCATTTTTGTGTATGAGAAAGCTTATTTGAAACCATTAATTACCTGTGAAATGATAAATAGGGAAGCAAGCGATATACAATTATTAAGAAATTAAAATGTAAATCACATATTTAGTTGAAGGGGTTCCACCAAGATTTGCTACAATTTGTTGTAATCACTGGAGAGCAATTTAATATGACTAATGAAAAGATGCATAATGTATCTCAAGCAGATTAACCATGATACATCTCATGTCTGCACAGTTTCCTTCTTGTTTCCAAAAAAGAAAATTTCAGGGTTAAGATCATGATGCATTTATCGCACTTCTGCAAAGAACTGAAGGTAAGATAGTATGAAGAAATAAAAAGTAGAACTCTAGATATGATAAGACAGTTAGTACACAAATAGAGAAAACCATGGAAAATGGACTAATTTACATTGCTGGAAGAAGCATGAAGCAAAAGAGTTAAAAACAGTGCAATAAGTTTTTATTACATGAAAATACTTTTTGATGAACTCGCATGAAAAAAAAAGTATTTGGAAATTCAACAAAAGAAAAGGACATCTATAAGATCTAGGAAGTCAATTGACAGCAACACCAATTCACAAAATTAGGGGACCCCTTCAAGCATTACCAATACTCAGTGTATCCGAACTGAAATGCTAAACCGAAGATAACCACAACAGAAACAGAGAATACATAATACCTTGTAGTAACTTGTAGTACATGTAGTACACACTTCTTCTTATGTCTATTTCATTTTGTATTTTGGGGATGAAAGTATGATCTTCTTCTGTAATTAGATTTATAGATTTTATATACCAAAAATTATACGAAAAATTAATTAAGAATACCAAAAATTAATTAAGAAGAGTTTTAATAGGAGTTAAAGAGTAAAAAACAAAATCACGAAGTCACAAATATTTGGCATTTAATGAAAGAAAACAAATCAAACTTAGCAAGTATATATGTTTAGATTATTAATAGTTCAAAATTTTGAACTCGTCCATCAATCGTTTTTTTTAAAATAAAGATCAATCAAATCTAAGTTAATCAATACTTTCCTAAGTTAATTCAATCAAGATTTTCAATATGTAATTCATTTTTTTCTTCAATTCGTTTATTTTTCTAAATCAAACCAAACAAAAAATTCAGCGAACAATTTTCTAAATCAATTCAATCAATAATAAAATTTAGAAAAAAAATATAGTCCTCTATTAATAAATTACATAAATGATCTCATTTATAATTGTATTAAGGTTTCTAATATATTTGATTACTAATTGGATTTATAGATTTTCCATTGATTTTAGAGATGAGATCCTCCGTCCAAGATTATCCTGCTTATCATATCTTAGATTAAAACTACGTTGTAGAATTCACTCATTTATTGGTTAGTGTCTATTAATTGTAAAGTAATTTTAGTGATATTTATATTTTTAGTCCCTAGATTTAATAAAACTACGTTATTTTGAATATTAGACAGAATAGAATAGGATAATATTGGACAGTGGATCTGATCTATTGATTTTACAAACCAAAAATTAGTTAAGAAAAGTTTTTATAAGATGAGATCCATACTTGGATTTATAAATTTTATGTACAAAAAATTAAAAAAATTTAATTAATAATAAAAAATTTACCACAAAAAAATAAAGAATATAGGCACCACAATCTAAAATTAATTTATCTTTAATTCAATTAACTTAAATTTTATATACCAAAAATTAATTAAAAAGAATTTTAATAGATTTTAATAATCATAAAATAAATTCCCATGAAATAAACAAATTACAAGATTTGAAACTTCGTCATGATGAAAAAGAAGAGCTTTTATTTAGATGAAAGTTCAATACTAAATCAAACAAGTGGTAGATAATAGTTTAAAGATTGATTTTGTAATATATTTATAAATTTATTTAATTAATTGTGTATAAGATATTCTATTCCTCCTTGGATTTATATATATATTTTATATAAAAAAATAATTAAAGGAATAGGAATTAAAAACTAAAACACTATCGTACCAAAAATGAACCTAGAAGAGTTTTAATAGAATTTAAATATTAAAAACAAAACATCTATTTACTTCTATAATAAAAAACTCAAAAAATTGCCATAAAAAAGAAAGAATTCGAACACACTGCAATTCAAAATTGAATTGTCTTTCATTCAATTAACTTATACAGGAAGAGTTTTAATAGGATATAGAGACTAAAACATTATAATTCAAACTAAAAAATTTTGTCATTAAAAAAACGAAGAACAAGGACGTACTTGAAACGAAAATTAATTATTTCGTGCGGCAAAAACAATTTCCAAAAAATAATTAATACAAAACCAATGAAAATCAATTAATAAGAGTTTGATATGATTTAAAAATAAATAAAACTCTAAAACACTACAACATTATAATTCAAAACTCAAAAAGTGGCCATAGAAAAAGAGCAAAGAATACGGACACACTTAAACGAAAATTAATTCAAACACAATAACCATGGGTTCATGGAGAAAACAAAATACTTCACATATTAAATAAAATTTTATAAATAGATTGAAATTCTCAAAAACGTCACTAGTAAGAAACCAGTGAAATTAATTAAGAAGAGATTAATAGGATTTTACAAAATAAAACTCTAAAGCACTACAAGATTACTAGTGAATTTGCCTATTTATAGATAAGTAAATAGGTAAGTTATGACTTCAATTCATAACATAAAAGGAGGAAGAACTAATCCTTATCTTTGACATCTAATGTATTGAATTAATGGACATCCAATTTAATGTTTCATAACACTCCCCCTTGGATGTCCATTACACAAATAATATGCCTCATTAAAACCTTATTAGAAAAAAAACCCAGTAGGAAAAAAATCCTAGTGAAGGAAAAAGAGTACACTATTCTTGTGTATTAATTTCTCCCATTGATTCAAAAAATCATTTGAGATCCTTCAACCAATGCATTCCAATATTCCGTACTAATTTCTCAAAAATTGTTGTCGGTAATGCCTTGGTAAATAAATCCTTCAAATTATCACTTGACCGAATTTGTTGCACATCAATTTTACCATCCTTTTGCAGATCATGAGTAAAGAAGAATTTTGGTGAAATATGTTTCGCCCTATCTCCTTTGATATATCCTTTTTTTAATTGAGCTATACAAGCTGCATTGTCTTCATATAATATAGTTAGAGGATTTTGTTCTTCTGGAGATATCCCACAATTCTTTCGGATATAGGGAGTTATTGATCTTAGCCAGACACATTCTCAACTGGTCTCATGAATTGCTATAATTTCAGCATGATTTGAAGAAGCAACCGTTATTGTTTGTTTTGTGGATTGCTATAAAATAGCTATATCACCACATGTAAACAAATATCTAGTCTGCGACTTTGATTTATGCAGGTCAGATAAATACCCAGCATCAGTATAACCAAGCAATTCTAGTCGAGAATCATATGAATAATATAATCCAAGATCAATTGTTCTTTGGAGATAGCGAAGATTGTGCTTAATACCATTCCAATGTCGTTTTATAGGAAAAGAGCTGAATCTTGCTAACAAATTCACTGCAAATAATATATCTAGCCTTGTACAATTAGCAAGATACATTAGTGCACCAATAGCACTGAGATATGGTACTTCAGGACTAAGAATCTCTTCATTTTCCTATTTTGGTCTAAAAGGATCCTTAATAGGATAAAAAAATCGAGCGATCATTGGAGTACTCAATGGATGTGCTTTATCCATATAAAATCGTTTTAATACCTTCTGAGTATATGTAGTTTGATGAACAAAAATTCCATCTTGCAAATGTTCAATTTGCAAACTGATGAAGCCTGAAAATGAGCCTTACTGAAATTCAGTGTCTCTAGGATCCGTGATCGGCCCAGCTCCCAAGCCCACCTAGAGAAGATAGATTCGTGAAGTTCAGAATACACCCACCTCGAAATAGCTGGACCTGGAATATAACACAAACCGTTAGTGAAAGCCCCCAGGTTGTCCTGGGGAGTTCCACTCCGACGCTCAAGTTAGAAAAGAGCCTTACTGATAAATTAAGGTGACTTTTGAGTATTTCGAGACCAACCTCGATTACTGTGCATTTGAGAGTTATTTATAGAAGGAATAGTACCTGGATGATGTCACCTTTAATCATTTCTTATTGGCTAAGATTTCGCGTGTTAATCTCAACCGTTGACGTGGAATATCCAATTTTGCACATCATCAATAGTCCCCCAGATCAGTTAGATGTAAACTTCCACCTGATCTGAGAAAAACATAATCCTTTTTCTTTTACCCAGCTCGTCCTCGTTGGGGATGGGCTGGGCTATTAGATTGGGCTTATTACTCAGAGGCTTGAAGGTGGAAACCAAACGCCGCCACGTGGCGTGTACTAATTTGCTACCTCTTGGTATGTCTCGTCTCGAAAGTGCAACTTCTTGTATCACCTATATATATATATATCTGTGGGGATCTAAGACTTCTTCACCCACACTTGCTTTGGCCAGAGATTTTGACTTCCTTCAGCTAGGCTCTTCCATAGTTTTTCAGCTCAGCACGGCTCGTTGTCTTCCTTACTCCCCAGCAAGTAAGTATGTCCTCTCCAGTTCGTTCTTCTTCATTTGAGTTATATCAAGTTTATAGGAATAGTGATGAGTCTGATTCTGATACAAACGACCGTTCTGAGGCTAAGAAAAGATTAGGCCCTTATAAGAAAATAATTGAATATGTAGTTCAATCTGAGATTTTGAATAAGTCTATAATTGATGTGACCCCTTTAAATCAGATGGAGCCTTCTGTTGAGCCCTCTGTAGAAAGTTCTCAAGAAATCCCGTCTTCTTCAAACCCTTTAGCGATAACATCCAAGGAGGTTACTTCAGTAGGAGCCTTAATAAACAACCCTTCAGGACTCAAAGATTTAGAGAGGGGCCCTTCTGAGGATAATCTTTTAGAGGGTGTTAGTTCTAAAAACGATAGTTCTGGGAGTGACGCCTCTGGGGAGGAGGGATCCCAAAATAAAGAAATGATTTTGAATAAAGGGGAGGCTAATTCCTCTATTTCTGAGTCTTTAAGGTCATCCCTCACATCTAGGAAATTAAAAATAATAGCCCGTCAATTCTTTATCCCCTCCAGATATAAAATGATAGTTCCTTCTTCTGAACAAGTCACTTCTCGTCCTCCTTTGGGTTTTACCACCGTTTATATGTGTCAACTTCAGTGTGGCCTCCGATTTCCCTTGACTTCTTTTTTGAAAGACATATTAGATTTTTATAAGTTGAATCTAGCCCAACTGACCCCTAATGCTATCAAGTCCCTGATAGCATTTGAAACCTTCTGCCGGTATTCCAAAGTGAGGTGTACAGTCCCCCTTTTTAGATACTTCTATAGCCTTAAGACCTCAGGCAGGGACGTTGGGTGGTTTTACTTTACGCGTAGATCTAGTACCGAAACCTTCCTGCCTGCCCCATCAGGTTCTCTTAAGAGATGGAAGAGCAAATTCTTCTTTGTTAAGTTAGAACCCCTGAGCCTGGTCTGGAGGAGCCCTGGTAACGTCGTCGACAAGGTCCCCACTTATGGGTGGATAGAGAGTACGTCTCAACCCTTCGCAAAAACCGCAAAGATTTCCCGAAACTTAAGCCCTGGAATGTGTCTCTTATGACCGAGGGATGTTTAGTGGCACTAGGGGTCAGTAAGGCCAACCTGGGCCTTTCTTCAGAAGAGCTCCATAAACATGGTACCACCCTTCCCATCTCTGTCTATGTTTAAGCTTTATTCTACTTGCCTTCATGCGTACCTATGTTTCCATCCCTTAACTCTTTCTCTTCTCTTCTCATCTCTCTCTCTTTTTTTTTTTTTTTTTCAGTAATGGACTTTTTAGCCACGATGAAGAACCGCAGGGCAGCTGAGAAAGGGGGGGTCTTCCCAAGACTCGGAAGGAACTAAAGCCCTGGTTCTAGGTGGACGTACTTCTCCACCTCCAACCGCTTCTGAGAACGCTACCACCCTTGGGGAGGAGGTTCCTCCTTCTCGTACCTTCGGCACATTCTCTGCTCCAGTTGGTACACCGCAACTGACCCTTCTAGATAAGGAAGAACCTGAAGAACCTTTGGTGACGGCCTCAAACAAGAGGAAGCACCCTGGACGGAATGCCTTTATTGAGTCGAAGAAGGCGAAAATGGGTCGAGCTGCGAACATGACTGCTGGTTTCTCTCTGCTCTCTGATCGTCCCGTCTCTCCAAGTGAGCCATCCAAGTCATATCAGACTATCCCCATAGCTCAGTTCAATCCCTGGTGGGATTTTCAAGTAAATGATCGTTTCAACCTTGAGACGTGTCAGGAGTTTACCTCATGCGTAGTTCCCCCTACGGAGAAGAAAGCTATGGCTACCCTCGAGGATCCTGACTTGGATTCTCGCATGCGTTTGGGGCTTGCTCAGGTGAGTTTTTCTTCGTCTTCACCTTTCTCCTTTGGGTTCACGGTCTTTATTTATATTGTTAAGTATACTCAATTATTTTTTGTGGTTTTCTTCTGCAGGGTTTATTTTTGGCGACTGAGATGTCTTCCCGTTATGCTAAGGGCCAAGAGACCATCAGGGAACTCAACGCAGATCTGGCCATAGCTAAGCAAGAACAAGTTGACGCAGAAAGACGTCAACAAAATGCCGAAAAGCTCAAACAGGATGCAGTGCGTGACTTGTCTACATCCCGGGAGGAGATCCATAAGTTGAAGAAAAAGAACAAATCCTACTCGGAGAAGGTGTCAACCCAAAGAGCCCGCATCAAGGAACTGACTGCAGAAAAGAAAGCTCTGGAGGCTCGCAGCAAGTTCTTTTCCGAGGAAGGGGCCCCACTGCTAGTGAGGAACCTCTTTGTTTCTCAGCAGTTTATGGATTTTATGGCGGACTTGTGCAACTCAGTAATGGACCAAGGATCCACTGCTGCCTACCAGGAGGTTCGCAAGCTCCATCCAGACATTGAGGTTGCCCATCTGCCGGGCTATGATGAGAACTCTGCGGGTAACCTAAACACTCTGATGACCAACCTGACCACAGGGCGGTTTAATCTCCCAATCAGGAATTTCATCCCCCCGTTCCCCAACGAAACTGCTATGGCTGCTCCGGAAGCTCAGGAGGGCGTCCCTTCTGATGCCAGGGAGGCTTCAACAACTCAGGGTGATACCCCGGATGGGAGTGGTCTTGCCGGGGACAAGGGTGATACCTTTACAGAACAACCTCAGGATGGAGTAGTCTGATTTTTCTAAGCTCGATAATATATGTAATAGTTTAGGTCTCACTTCTTTCATACCTATGTTTCTTTTATGGAAAGACATAACCCTCAGGTGGGTTTCTTTTGTGGAATGACTAATCGGTAATGCCTGGAATTTTTCCAGATGGCTCCTTTTACTATTTTCACTTGCTATACATGGGTGCTATGCTTATAAGTATATATTGTTATATTTATATAGTTATATATATTCAAGTCTGATATTGACCCTTACTCAAATTTAACCTGCTCGGCCGGACCAACTCTGGCCGGGTTACTTTACTCATATTTTGCCTGAATAGCTCAGGTCTTACTGTTTTTGGAGAATTCATTTGAGAGTTTTTTGCCTGAATTGTCCTGGTCTTTGTTGATTCGTTATCGTTGCCTGACTATCTCAGGTCTCACCTTTTTTGGAGTTTCTTTGTTTTCGAATTTCGCCTGGATTTCCCAGGTCTTTGCTATTTATTTTTGAGTTTTGCTTGAGTTTCTCAGGTCTTTGCTACTTGAGATAACGACTCTTCAGAAGAAGCCTTCGAATTTCTCCTGGACTTCCCAAGTCTTTGCTATTTATTTTTGAGTTTTGCCTGAGTTTCTCAGGTCTTTGCTACTTGAGATAACGACTCTTCAGAAGAAGCCAGTATAAGCAAGTATATAAATAAGACCAGATCAGAGAATTCAAAAAACCAAAAGATCATAAAGTGCAGTACGAAATTATATATAAATAGGACCAAAATAGAGAGTCTGGATTCCATAATCATAAGCTGCTGTTTACAAATAAAACTTTCGCAAGTTTACAATATTCCACCTCCTGGGAATGATTTTCCCGTCTAGAGTGGATAACTGATAATTTCTAGACCTTTCTGCCTCAGTGACTTGGTACGGTCCTTCCCACGTCTGGTCTAGCTTCTTTAAGCCTTCAACCCTACTAGCTTCATTTTTTCTCATCACTAGATCCCCGGGTTTAAACGAGGTGCTCTTGACCCTCTGATTGTAATATCTCGCCATGTCGACATTATATCTGCTTTCTCGAGCTGCCGCCAACTCTCTCCTTTCTTCAATCAGATCGAGATTTATCTTCAGCTCATTATCATTCTCGGCAGGGTCATAATTAAGCACTCGCAGGCTAGGCAGTCCAATCTCCACTGGTACCACAGCCTCTGTTCCGTACACCATGCTGTAGGGAGTTTCTTTCGTAGCCGATCTAGGGGTGGTCCTATAGGACCAGAGTACGTGGGACAATTGTTCAACCCAATCGCTTTTAGCCTTTTCTAGCCGAGTCTTCAACCCTTGTATGATAGTTCGGTTGGTAACTTCAGTTTGCCCATTAGCTTGGGGATAAGCTACCTAGGTGAAGTTCTGCTGGATATTCATCTCCTCGCACCAGGACTTAAAGGGCTCTTCTGCAAATTGTTTTCCATTATCTGAGATAAGGATTTTTGGTACCCCAAACCGGCATATAATATTTTTCCAAAAGAATTTCATAACACTCTTTCCAGTGATAGAGGCCACGGCCTCCGCCTCTGCCCATTTTGTAAAATAATCAATAGCAACAATCAGGAATCTGACCCGACCTGGAGCTTCAGGGAAGGGCCCTGCAATGTCAATACCCCACTGAACAAACGGCCATGCTGACTGTATTGACACCATCTCATTTTGAGGGACCCTTGGGATGACTGCATGAGCTTGACATTTTTCGCATCGCCTAACCAAATTGAATGCATCTTCGTGTAAGGTGGGCCAATAGTATCCCAAGTGAATTACCTTTCTTGCCAACATCCTGGAGCCTACATGGTTCCCACAAGCCCCCAGGTGGACTTCTTTAAGAACATAGCTTGCTCGGGATCTGCACATCTAAGCCAAGGCATCAAGTAACCTTTTTTGTATAAAACATTATCTTTCAGAGTATACCTGACAGCTCTCATTTTCAGTTTCCGGGCCTCTTTCTTGCAGCTAGGAAATATTCCTTCCTCCAAGTACTGGATGATAGGTGTCATCCACGTCTCTCGTTCTTTATCCACAACATGAACTGGCGTCTCATCAAGGCTCCGCTTCGGGAGTATTTCCACCAAGATCTTCTTTGTGAGATGTGCATATGCAGATGAAGCTAACTTGCTGAGTGCATCTGCCCTCTTATTTTGAGATCGCGGCACCTGATCTATCAAGAATTCTTCAAACTTTGACTTTAGTTCCAGAGCTTTCTCCAAATACTTTCTCATGACTACTTCCCTAGCTTCGTATCCTTCGGTCACCTGGTTTACAATGAGTCGGGAGTCGCTAAATACTTGCAATTTTTTCACTTTCATTTCAATAGCAAGCTTCATCCCTGTTAGGAGGGCCTCATACTCTGCCTCGTTGTTTGTAGCCTTAAAGTCAAACCTCAGAGCGTAAGTGAATTCCTGCCCTTCTGGGTTTTTCAGAATCAACCCGGCTCCGGAGCCCTCCTCGCTGGAAGCCCCATCTACATACAAAGTCCAAAAGTCTCCTTGTACAATATTCTCCCCACCGCTGAAGTCTTCCAGGCCCAGCTGGGACGTATTATTTTCAGTTGGGGTCTCAACGATGAAATCTGCCAACACTTGTCCTTTCAAGGAGGTCCTTGGGTGGAAGGTCAGTTCGTACTCCCCCAACTCAATAGCCCATTTCATTAACCTTCCAGAGGATTCAGACTTCTGTAATACTTGTTTTAAGGGCTTGTCGGTCAAGACCTGGATCGGGTGGACTTGGAAGTAGGTTCTTAACCTCCTAGCTGCATTCACCAAGGTCAAAACCACCTTTTCTATTACTGGGTATCTCTGTTCAGCTCCCAACAGAGCCCGACTGGTATAGTATATAGGCATCTGGACTTTTCCTTTATCTCTCACCAGAACAGCACTTATGATTTTCTCACCTGCTGCCAAATACAAGCTTAAAGTTTCTCCAGGTTCAGGGATGGATAAAGATGGTAAGGTTTTCAGATATTCCTTTAGTTCCTCAAAAGCCCGTTGGCACTCCTCATTCCATTCAAAATTTTTGGCCTTCCTGAGAACGTTGAAGAATGGCAAACCCTTCTCTGCAGATTTTGATAAAAATCGACTAAGCGCAGCTAATCTCCCTGTCAGTACTTGCACATCCATTACGTTCTTTGGTGGGTCCATATTCACGATGGCTTGTACTTTCTCTGGGTTGGCTTCTATGCCTTTACTGGAGACAATGTGTCCTAGGAACTTTCCAGACCCTACTCCGAAAATACACTTTTTGGGATTCAATTTCAGGCCAACCCTTCTCAATTGCCTCAATGTTTCTTCCACGTCTGCCAGAAAGGTTTCCACCTTCCTACTTTTGATTAGCATATCGTCCACGTAAACTTCCATATTGCGTCCTATATGGGCTTCAAAAATGGTATTCATCATCCGTTGATAAGTTGCCCCCGCATTCTTAAGCCCAAAGGGCATCTTTTTGTAACAAAAAATCCCATCTCCAGTGATGAACGCAGTTTTCTCAGCGTCCTCCTCGTCCATCAATATCTAGTGATAGCCTTTATAGGCATCAAGGAAGCAAAGGACCTCATATCCAGCTACAGCATCGATTGTTTGGTCAATAATGGGCAAAGGATAACAATCCTTGGGACATGCTTTGTTCAAATCTGAATAATCAATACACATTCTCCATCCCGCTTCAGGTTTTGGGACCATAACTGGGTTAGAAAGCCAGGTCGGGTATTTAACTTCCTTAACTATATCAGCTTTCAACAACTCTTTCACTTCCTCCCTGATAATCGCATCCTTCTCAGGGGCCATTGGCCTTCTTTTCTGCTTCACTGGTATCCGAGAAAGATCTATATTTAGTTTATGCACTACCAGCCCGGGGGATACACCTCCCATGTCTTTTGTACTCCAAGCAAACACATCTTGTTAAATCTTCAAAAGTTGGACCAAGTCGCATTTGGACTCTTCTGGGAGTGAGGCTCCTACTTGTACTATCTTCTCGGGCATGGCATCATTAATATTCACTTTCTCTACCTTATTTGTGAGTTTGGGTCGATCTGCTAGTTCTTCTTCAGTCAACCTCATATCCGAACTTACACAATTAATTTTCAGCCCACCATCTTTTTTCCCTTTGCCTTTTAATGCAATCATGTGACATTCCCGCGTCATAGCTTGATCCCCTCTTACCAAAGCTATGCCTTTCTCAGTAGGGAATTTCATCACCAAATGATATGGTGACCAAATGGCTTTTAGCTGAACCATTGCGGGCCGCCTCAAAATCACATTATAGGGGGATGCTACATCTAGCACAGCAAAATCCACGTAGATAAGCTTATCCTTAGGAAATTCTCCAACTGTGACGGGCACTGACAAAATCCCAATAGGTTGTTGTACCTCCCCTGAAAACCCCACTAGGTGCGTTTTGCAAGGTTGGAGGTGTTCCTTTCCAATTCCCAGCTTTTCATAAGCATTTCGGTACATTATATCTACTGAGCTTCCATCATCAACATAAACTCGGTGTACCTCTTTGTTTGCTATTATGGCTTTGATCAACAAGGCATCCATGTGAGGGAAGCGGCTTGGGACAGCGTCTTCCTCGGAGAAAGTGATAGTTTCAATGGGTTTAAACCTCTTATGCACGGGATCTTGTTCTGGAATCCTCCTGCACATACCCCTCCTGGCCGAGTGAGAATCCCCTCCTGCTGGTCCTCCTACAATGGAATGAATAACGCCCATAATTTTTCTATGATCCGCAGCTGCAGGTGGGTCATTCACATCTCTTTGCCTTCTTTCATTCTGATCAAATCGCCCGTACTTCTTTCCTGGCCCTCCTCGTTCCTGTGAGCGGCCCCTTCGGACACCCTGTTGATACGCCACCTTCACGAACTCCTTAAGATGCCCATTCTGAATAAGTGTCTCCAACTCCTTTTTTAAATCCCAACAATCTTCGGTATCGTGCCCATGCTGTTCGTGGAAACCACAGTAAAGTTCCTTGTTCAACCTTTCATGAGGAGTGATCATTTTCTGAGGTGGGCGGAGCACACCCTTGTTGGCTAGGACGGCCAATATTTCAGCTCTAGGTTTGTTCAGCTGGGTGAAGCCCTTGTGATCCCTTGTCAAACCATATCTGCTTCTCCCGTTACTGCCCTGATGTCCCCCGCCCCTGGGAGTGGGTGCATTCTTTTCCCCCATCCGAGCATATCCTCCGTCTCTCTTTCTAGTAAGGCTCTTATCATTATCCCTTTTTCGCCTGTCAGCTTCTTCTCCTTTGGCACATTTTTCTGCTCGGTTCATCAAGGCTTGTATGTCAGGTGGAGGGTCTGTAACTAACTTTCGATAGAGCTTTCCCGACCTTAATCCATTAATAAAGGCCCCAATCACTACCTCCTCCGACGTGCATTGCACTTGAAGACTTTCATCGTTAAATATATCAATATAACTTCGCAGTGACTCTCCTTCTCCCTGCTTCATGTTCAATAGCTCAGGTGTGGACTTCTCAAATTTCCTCCTCTGTAAGAAACGATTTTGGAAGAGCTCAAACAGGTGAGAGAAGGATGATACTGATCCGGGTCTTAACCCTTCAAACCAAGCTCGGGCTTTTCCTTGTAGGGTCGTTGGAAAAGTTTGGCATACAACCGGTTCTGGCGCAGCGGTTAACATCATGCTATATTTGAACCGATGTAAGTGATCTCTGGGATCTGTATCCCCAGTATAGTTTTCCAGTACGGGTGCCCTAAACCCTGGTGGGATAGGAAAGTTTTGTATTTCCTTCACAAAAGGAGAATCTTCACAGACCATGGCAGTTCCTCTTGCTCCCCAGTAAGGTCTGTCGTAAGGATTTCCCTACTGAGATCTAGCGACGTCTTCCTCCCAAGGGTTTTGAAAAATTCTTCCCCTCTCGCTTCCCACTCCATAGGATTTGGGATGTGACCGATTCTGGTTTAGATATGACCGTTCTGGTGCTCTGCCATCTCCCTAATTTTGGTATTCCCGCTCTGGAAGATATCCCCATCCTTCTTCGTCACGTTGTCTTGCAGCTTCCCTTACTCTCAAAGGAGATCTCCCCCTGGGTGGCACTGCTTCTTCTCTTCCTCTCGAAGGAGATCTCACTTCCCTACTCAGAGGTCTTCCCCTCTCTTGCCTTGGAGGCGCAGAAGATATAGTGACGTGATCTCGGTCCAAGTTCTTATCCTTCTCTAGTAGGGCTTTAATTTTTTCGAGGTGCTCCCTCAGGAACGTCTCCACCTCTGGGGTATCCACCTGCTGAGAATGCCGAGACATTTCATCCCTACCAGGTGAGGAATGAGACAAATGCTTTTCTTCCCGTTCTGTCATGGGCTGTTTGTCTCTCTGCTGCTCCAACAGCCTTTGAGATCGTGTGGTAGTCATAGCTTTTTGTTAGAGAAACTGTGTTATAAACTGTTTCCCACAGACGGCGCCACTGATGAAGCCTGAAAATGAGCCTTACTGAAATTCAGTGTCTCTATGATCCGTGATCGGCCCAGCTCCCAAGCCCACCTAGAGAAGATAGATTCGCGAAGTCCAGAATACACCCACCTCGAAATAGTTGGACCTGGAATATAACAAAAACCGTTAGTGAAAGCCCCCAGGTTGTCTCAGGGAGTTCCACTCCGACGCTCAAGTTAGAAAAGAGCCTTACTGATAAATTAAGGTGACTTTTGAGTATTTCGAGACCAACCTCGATTACTGTGCATTTGAGAGTTATTTATAGAAGGAATAGTACCTGAATGATGTCACCTTTAATCATTTCTTATTGTCTAAGATTTCGCGTGTTAATCTCAACCGTTGACGTGGAATATCCAATTTTGCACATCATCACAAACCAAGGCAAAATTTGGTCTTTTCAAAATCCTTAATCTCAAATTCTTTCTTTAAATATTCAAATGCCTTTTGGATCTCTTCATAAGTTCCAATTAAGTTGATATCATCAACATATATGGCAATGATTACAAAATTTGACTCATCTTTCTTAATAAAAACACATGGACATATTGGATTATTTATATAAGCTTCATTAATTAATCATTCACTATGACGGTTATACCACATACGTCCAGATTGTTTAAGTCCATACAAAGACCTTTGTAATTTAATGGAATAAAATCCTCTAGAATTTGATTTAAATGCTTCAGGCATCCTAAATCCTTCAGGGATTTTCATATAGATATCATTGTCCAGTGCTCCATATAAATAAGCGGTGACTACGTCCATTAGACACATATCAAGCTTTTCATGCACTGTTAAACTCACAAGATATCTAAATATAATTCCATCCACTACAGGTGAATACGTTTCATCATAATCGAATCAAGGTCTTTGTGTAAATCATTGAGCTACAAGTCATGCTTTATATCTCATAATTTCATTTTTCTCATTTTTTTCATACGAAAACCCATTTATATCCCACTAGCTTTACACTTTTTGGTGTTTGAACTATAGGTCCAAATACTTTTCTTTTTTCTAGTGAACCCAATTTAGATTAGATTGCATCTTTCTATTTTGACCAATCATTTCTTAGATGCATTCATCAACTTATCTAGGTTCATGATCCTCATCTTCTTCCATAATATCAAGTGCTACATTATATGGAAAAGCATTATCTATAATTATTTCTTTTCGATTCCAACTTTTTCCTATAGTTACAAAATTTATTGAATTTTCTATAATCTTATTCTCTTCAGGAGTAAGCTCTTCTGGAGCAATCTCTTTAGGAGGTTGAATTTTATCACTGGCAATATTTTGGATTTCTTGACTCATACCATTATTTAATTCTCTTTTCTTTCGAAGATTTTTATCTTTGGAACCGAGAGGTCTACCACGCTTCAAGCGTGCATGAGACTAATTAGCAGTTGTAATTTCCCTTCAGGGATATCAACTTTTACTGGAGTATTTTCAGCAAAAATATGAGATTTAGTAACTCTTCTGGAGTCGGAAGAATATATCAATTTCTTCTTCAGGAAGAAATGTAACAAATCATAAAAAATATTAATAAATAAAAATTAATGAGTAAACATTAATCAATAAACAAAAATAAATTCATAAACTTCATTACTAAAAGAAAATTACATAAAAGATACAAAAATAATAAAATTCATAATATTAAATCATTTTTATATGATCATATTACACATTCAGAGTGTTTATAAAAATATGATCATATTCAATCTTCAGGGTGCTCGCAGAAATCTGCTGTGTCGAGATTTGTTCATATTAACATCATTATTATCATTAACATTATTTTGATCAATAAAGTTTGTCTCAACAACTTCATATTTCTTTTTGAATGGTGCTTGATAAAGTTTGACAAAATGTTCAGCCGTACGACAGGTACGGGTCCAATAGCCTTCCACGCCACATCGGTTGCATTTATTTTCACCAATTTTCTTTTCTTATATTTTCTTTTCATCAACCCAATTCTGGGGGTTATTCTGTTTTTTGCCACGGTAATAATCATTTTGATTATAAGGCATATTTCTACCACAACCACGTCCATGACTACGACCATGTCTATGTCGATGGCCTCTACCACGGTTATTTTCACGATCATAGTTTTGAGTTTGAGTCGCATTCACTTCAGGGAATAGACTAGTACCAGTTGGCCGGGATTCATGATTTTTTAATAACAATTCATTGTTTTGTTCAACGAGAAGAAGACATGCAATTAGTTCAGAATATCTCCTGAATCCTCTTTCTCAATATTACTGGTGGGCGAGCTGTCGTAGGCTCCCAATTTTACCCAAACTCAACTATAAATGCAGCAGCGATGAGTGGGATCGTCTCCACAGGAAGAGGGTTGTAATCAAGTATTGAATAATGATAGCAGGTATGAACAATTAAAAGGGCACGAAATTACTACTCAAATGAATGAAAATGCAAGACTGTTGGAACGGGAGATAACTCAATAAAACTGGAGGTGTTGCCTTGAGGGTGGAACAACTAGTATGGATTTTTCTCTTGCTATCCCTGACTTGTGTAAACAAATGTGAGGGGACTTCTCTGCTAGTGAGCCGGGATTCGATCAACTTGCCAGTTCTCTCAAACCCGTTTCACAATACTCCTCTAACTTCCCTTATCAGGGCAAGTTCTAGGTACGAGTGAGACTCCCCCAGATCCCGATTCTCCTACTGTGAGCCTCGATTAGCCCGGATATACTCCCTTGTCAGGGCAGTCATCCCATATGTAATCTCAATCCACAATATGAGAATACTCTTAGTCCTTTCCTATAGTGGCAGTAGTGAGCCTCCATTACTTGGATATACTCATTGTCAGGGCAGCCATCCCAGCTGTAATCTAAACTCACAATACAAAAACGCTTCTTGCCCTTTTCTAAATCATGAAATGTTCAGGACTAAGACTCACACAAGCATGTTCATAATCAATACAAGTTGGGATTGATTTCCTTAGGCAAGTTCACAACAATCTCAGTGGTCACCGCAGATTTAATATGAAGTTAATCTAATGCAAAACATCAAACACAACAAGTACAAAATAATGAACATAAATAAACACGGATAAAATTCTAAATCAAATGCCTCAAGCAAGATTAAATCCATACATGTAACCCTCAAGGCAACACTCTATGTCTAGCCGATCATTTTGATCGGCTCAGAATTCATGATTACAAGAGAGAAATGAAATGGGCAATTTCTCAAGATCTTCTCCCTCTCTGTAATTTTCTCAGTTCTTTCTTGATTCTCAATCTCCCGATCGCCCTTTCTCTTTCTTTTTCAGCTCCTTTTATACTTTTCCCTTGCTGGGTTGGCCTGGTGACCTTCCTGGAAATTTCTATATTTTCTGGAGAAGCTGCCACGTGTCTGTGAATAAGTTAGCAAAGGTAAAGTGAGGCCACGTAGTTCACTCAATACTTAGTCATTAAGGAATTTTAATGCATTTTTTCAAACACTTGGTGCTCAACAGTGAACGTTTATGAGTGACTAATAATGTGCGCAAAATATGTGCGGGAGCACGAGTGCGGTGAGGTGTATGCAAAATTAAACGTGCAAGTGTGCAAGTGAGAATGTTGTGGGTGAGTGTGTGCGCGAGTGAAAGTGGCGCCGTGCGTGTGTGCGTATGTGGTGCGGTAGGTAGGGCGGGCGCGCTAGGCGCCCACCGTGTGTGTGTGAGTGAGAGGAGGCGGGCGCGCTAGGCGCCCGCCCCGTGGTGTGTGTGAGTGGGGCGGGCGCGCTAGGCGCCCCCCGTGTGTGTGTGTGTTGAGTGGGCGGGCGCACTAGGCGCCCGCCATGTGCATGAGTGTGTTGTGTGTTGAGATGAGTGACTCGTGAGTGTTGCGAATTGTGAGTGACTTGTGAGGCTAAGAAGAGTGTGTGGATATTTCACATAATTGAGTCAAACTTAACACATATTCCCACACTTAGCTATTTTCATCAATTGTAAGTTCATGAACAATAATATGCACAAGCCATTCACAAAGTATTCCTTTTACTCAATTTCTATATAAAAAGGATGAGTATGTAAGATAAATAAGTCGGTACAACTCCGACTTATCAACCCCCCACACTTGAATCTTTGCTAGTCCCGAGCGAAGGAAAAACGAAAACTATGCCCTCATCCATTTCACATTCAAACACTCGCAACAACATCATCAGCAATCCATTTTCAAATTTTTTGCATGCTAAAATATCTAGTTGCCGAGTACACAGTTCATCCAAGTTATACAACTTGCCAAGCAAGGTGAAATGAATAAAGACCATAGCGTGCAGTGTGTGCTGAGGGTTTCTCGTGATTCCCACCTTGTCTATGCAGAGTACTCAAGTAGACACTTAAAGAAAATTCTTGCACCACAATCCTTTTGTCCACACACACGAACACTTATTATTGCAGAACTTAACAGAAATTAACTTGCACATTGGTGCTTATTCATGCCGCACTTTGGTGCTTGGCTGCCCAGGGTTTTGTGGCTATTTTTTCCATTTATTCGCCCACTGGCTTCTTCTTCATATTTGCACAATTTCAAACAGTTTGTGTTCGTGCGTGTTTCCAATAGACTATGTACTCAAAATACAAGAATAAGTGTTTACGAGTAGAAAACACATACACGTAAAGAATCATAAGCTCTCTCCTATGTCAAATTTGTTGCTAGCATTTCTATCTTACTTTGACATCGCACTTTACTTATCAAATTGTACTCATCGAATAGACACTGTAAATCTCAAAAAAAATTTGCATACATAACAATTAAGTAACATTCATGGATTTGCAATGATACTGGGAGTGCGAGTGTGGTTTGGCGTGCAAGTGTGTGGAATGGACTGGATGGTGAACATTTGCACAGCACAACAGAAACACTCACATTTATCGCGCAATCATAAGGAAATTCAAGCACACTACAAGGTCAGTGATAGTCACTGACTTTTGCTCACAACAACACAAGGACAATAAAACAAGAAGAAAACACACCACCTAAATAATAAACAATCCACACTATCACTCGTTTCCCGCACATATGATAAACACACATAAGCAATTTTTAAACAAAGGCCCTCGGCTTCACAAACACAAGCAACACTTCAAAGAAGTCCCAAGCATAGCCAAACACACAAACATCAGCAATTTCCAAGCACAGCCCCAAATCATGAATGTCTCCCCCCACACTTGAAAAGAGCAATGGTCCCCATTGTAAAGGAGAGAGACTACCGCGTTTAAGTGCCTGGAGCTGGGGGTTGGTTGGAGAAACGGGAGAAGCCGGGGAAGGATGTTGGAGTATTTCTGAAATTTGGTGCACTCGAACCCGCAGTAGAGCTCATCCCTTGTTGCATGACTTCCCTTCGACTGCTAGTATCCACAATCATTCTGGCTGGGTTGTCCATCTCCTCAATTGGGGAAAAGTAAGAATTTGGTCCCCGGGATTGATGGTGGTACACCATAATCAAATTGAGATTGTGGACTTCAGTTTGGCACTGGTTGATCTTGTTGTCAATGGCTTTCCACTGTGTGGTCTGCTCTTGTTCCATTGATTCTATTCGTGTCCCAAGGATGCCCATGCAGTCCTGCAGTCCAGTCCACCTGCCTTCCATTTCGTCAATGTGTTGCATTAGGGAATTGTGGTGGTTTTGGAATGTCGTTTGGAGTCCCTCAAGTGCAAGTTGCATATTGTTGAAATTATCGAACCCTTGCGATGGTTGCTGGTTGGGCGGTTGTTGGTGTGGCTCGGCTGGGTTTGAATCGACATCAATGTCATCCATTATTGGTATCGGTTCCACCCTTTCTCTCTCCCTTGCCTCAGCCTCTCTCTGCTGTCTGTATTCTTTTTCTTGATTCTGATAAAAATTTAGTTGGCCATCCTTGACTGGTCCTGTTGACACTCAGCATTCCTCTCCGGTGGACACTTTCACTCCATGCTTGATAGCTTGCTCCAGGATCAAGTGTGGGAAATACATGGCTAGATTGTGCTCAGATATGGCTTGGTTGATGTATGTGGTCATGAACTTTCCCACATCTATAGTTAACCTTCTTTGGATGGCATACACAAGAAAGATTCTGTCTCTGGTTACTTTTGTGTTATGGGTGGTGGGCATGAGGCGGGAGTTGATAAATAGAAGCCATGTCTTAGTCTTCGCTGTCAAATCCTTGAGCCACACATGCCTCAGGTCACCGTGTTGGTTCCTCACCCAATCTGATCCCGAAAGAGTCAGTGCTTGTCGAATAGTATCTGGGTTTCCCATTTCGATCAGGTCACTAAGCTCGTCTGTGTCGTAGTTCGGGAGCCCATAATGCTTATTCACCATCTCGCTGGTGAATTTTATGTATTTGCCTCTCACGAATACTCCCTTCGCCTTGACCTCTTTCTTGTCGACCGCAGCAGCATTTGCATAGAATTCCTTAGCAACAGCTACATTGCATGTCTCTGGAGCTACTGTCAACGGTTTCAACTTGTAGTGCTGGATGATGTCTGTGTATGGCTTTTCGGTGATGCGAAAAGATCGTTCAACATGGATGTGTCGGACGGCAAATTCACAGAATTTTTCTTGAGCATAGACATTGACAAATCTTTGGAGGACCACCGATTGAGAATTTTTCCTTTTCTTGCTACCAGTGTCTTGTGTCTCATCAGTTTCATAATTCTCGGGAACATATTCCTCGTCTGACTCAGAATCGGATGAGGTTTCATCCACCAGGACCTTGGCCTTTCCTTTCGACGCTTGACCTTTGGAAGTGGTAGTAAGAGTTTGAGAGGATTTCTTTGGTGCCATGGTACCTGAAAATTCCAACATTGCATGAGTTGTGTAACACCCAATTCCATCATGTCTTTTGGATTCATGTAAAACCCAAGCATGCGTCACCATACAAGATCATGAAATTTTCTCATTAAGCTTTGCAAGGCAATTACACCCCATTGTCTAATTCATGCTATACAACATTCCAGGATTCTCATTATGCCATACAAGATAGTTGGACATACATGGGCAGTTAAAAGACGTGAAGTGCATTTGGGAATTTTCTTACGTAAAAATCGGCCCCAAAATTATATCACAACTAATCACAATATCATTAGCACACCAAAATTCGTTCATCACAATTTATCAACATCATTCATTACCATGGTGAAGCATGGAAGCATTAAAACATCATGAGCGTCACTCATTTGGCATTAGTTCAACTCATGGAAAATTACTCTCACAAGCTACCATTTTCAGAATTGACAGTGCACAAAAGTGAAGAACTTCCTTGAGGTAATATTTAGCATGCGAAATTCAAAGAAGGAAGGATGATAACCACAAACAGTTCAACAGCCTATTACGCCAACAGTCCATTACAATAATTAAATTGCACATTCTAATTGAGCTGTTCAAATTCGCATAGCCATTCTATGTAAATCATCACATCTTGGAAATTGACCAAATGAGCATAGAGCTAAAGAGTGAGAGATGCTTACTTGGTTTGAAGACTGGGCACAACAAAAATTGCAAAACAAGGAATCAAATTTTTGTGGAGTACTACCAACTTCTCGAAATGGCCTATCCTATTGTTGCATTTCCTCTCGGCCGAATATGCACACTTTGATGCATCTGAATTGCTTGATGAATGAAATGCACAATGCATGGTATTTATAGGGAAATTTTCCATGCATGGTTCGGCTATCTCAAGCTAGAAAACAATTATCATGTGACTTCACAAAATGACAAAATGACTACATGACAAGAAGGATGCAAACAAAGCATTGTGTAATCAAATCAACTTTCCTTTTGCATAATTCGGCCACTTGAACAATTGGTTGCTTCCAAACAAATTCGTGGGCCCCACGCTATCACATGTCATCAATATTTCACCCATTTTCTCATTCATGGCCGATTTCTTGTGGGCAATTTTGGGTCAAGCTTCTCAAGGTGTTAATGATTATCTTGTGTGCAGTGGTGCGTGTGAAAGTGGCGCCTCTACTACCACTCGTGCTTTCTTTCCAAATTGATTTGACTATTCTCTGCAAAACTCAGTGTGATCTATTATATTATCTTGTTTAGACCTTGACACCGTAGCACAGCTTTACCTGAATCATTTCAGAAAGGTAGAGAATCTTGGTGTGTTCATCACGTCACGTATGCGATTTGATTCTCATCCTTCGTCAGTGCAAAGAATATTTTCGAAACTGTTTACCTGTCGAGATTCGGGTGTACGGAACTCAGCTGCTTAACTCCATGTCTATTCCGAGGTTCCTGCAGATATGCACACATGATGGCTTTTAAACTCAGGTGTTTTATTGGGGTCATAATGTATTGAAATAAACAACTATCAAATAACTAAAAGTAAATGGTCGGGTTGCCTCCCAACAAAGCGCTTGGTTTATTGTCCTCAGCCCGACGTGGAAGAGTTGATGTCAAGGAGGTGGATTGTCAAGGAACTGGATGTGTCCTTTGTCTTTACTTAACACACCCAAAGTCTCGGCACCCACATTTCTGCTTACTAGGTGGCGTTTCTTTTTCTCTTTCCACACCATACGCTTCAGATAGTTGAATAATGGTTGGCACTTCCGCTTGGTTGGTTTTTTTTCTGATTGGGGTGAGCTCTTGTTCCTGTACTCAATATTCTCAAGCCTCACCTCAGTGGGCACAATTTCCACTTTTTCGTCAGTAGAGACAACAAAATCAAGATTTTCCTTTATTTCATTCAATTTCCTCTCATCAACACAATTTCCACTAGATTCATGATCAGAATTCATTTTCTCAACAGAGTCATTCAACACAAGTTGTTCAATCATGTTTTGCAATTCATGCACAATTTCACTTTCTTCATCAGTTAACACATTCTCAAAATTATCATGCCTATCATTTTCACCAGGGTCATGTGTTGAGGTAAGAGACTTACCTGTATGTTCTGACTTAAGTGAGTGAGGGTGACCCTCCACCAGGCCTGCCAGACAACATTGCTCAATGGTTTGAGGATGCTTCATCGCATAATCCACATTGAATACCACTTCTTCACCATTGACCCGAAATGTGATGGTTTTTCCTTTAACTCCAATGAGGGCATCCCCTGTTGCCAAGAATGGCCTGCCAAATATAAGTGGGACTTCGGGGTCCTCCTCCATGTCCAAGACTATGAAATCCACCAGAAGCACAAATTTGTCTACCGACACCAACACATCTTCCACCATTCCGGTCGGTTGTACCAAGGATCTATCTGCTAACTGTAGGAGGACAGCCACAGGTTTAATCTTCTCTCCCAGACCTATACTCTCGGCGAGGGATAGTGGCATCAGGTTTATCACTGCCCCGAGGTCGCACAATGCTTTATTGAAAAATTTTCCTCCGATGGTGCAAGGGATTGTGCAGCTCCCAGGGTCCTTGAGCTTGGGAGGGAGCTCATTGTTTATCCAAAACTTGGCTCTCCTTAGTCAGCAGAATTGGTACCTCACAACGTAATATTTGCTCTTTATTCGCGATCAGATCCTTCAGAAATTCAGCATACCGAGGCACTGCAGTGACGAGGTCCAGAAGAGGGACATTCACGTTGACGTTTTTCACCATGTCCAGGAACCTTGTAAATTGGGCCCCCTTCTTGGCCTGTGCTAGAACACGTTGGGGAAAAGGTGGGAGGGGTGCAAACTCCGGATAGTTATAGGGGCTTGCAGGTCCCCTCTTCTTCTTAGGCTCAGGAGCCTTCACACTTTCATCCTCATCCTCCCGTATCTCTTCTTCCACAATGATAGTCTCTTCTGGGACTTCTTCCACTGATTCTTCATTTCCTCCCTTCTTCTGATCCCTTTTGATCTCCTTACCACATCTTAGTGTGATGGCGTTGCACACCTCTCTCTCCTTCCCTTTTGGGTTGGGCTCGGTATCACTAGGAAGGGCGCCCTGAGGGCGTTGGTTGCTCGCCTTGGCCAGCTGGCCTATTTGCATGTCTATGTTCTTGATAGAGGCCTCCACTGCAGAAGTCTTCTTCTCATACATGTCCATCCTTTTCATGATTGTTTGAAACATTTCATCTGTGGATCTCCTCGGTTCCCTGTTACTCGACTCTCCACCTTAGAAGTACTGTCTTTGCTGATTTCCCTGATTGTTCAGCCCCCAAGACCCTTGACCAGACTGGTTTCTATAGCCACCGTATTGTTGCCTATTGTTGTAATTCTGGACATACTGCACAGACTCTTGTGTGAGCTCGCATTCATCGGTGTGGTGTTCACCTTTACATAAACCACACATCAGCACAGGAGCAGTGTTTGCGGCCTTGAGAGTTTGGATCTGCCTTGTTAGGGCCTCAATCTTTGCTTCCAAGGAAGTCTCCTCGTCCAGCTCCAGCACTCCTCGCTGTTTTCTCACAGGTGCCTTCCTAATTTCTGGGAACAAATACTCATTGTCAGCTATAGAATCGAATAGCTCTCTTACTTCCGGGACACTTTTATCCTTGAGGGCTTCGTTAGCCGAGGCCTTAACCATCAGTGAAGATTCGGGGGACAATCCTTTGAAGAACGTGTTAAGCTCCCTTATCTCTCCAAGGTCATTGTTGGGGCATTGCCTGAGCAAGTCATTAAACCTATCCCATGCTTCCTTGAAGGTCTCCCCATCTTGCTGCTGAAAGTTCCTTATTTCGAGTCTCATTCTCTCCAGTTTAGATGGGGGGAAATATTTGGTCAGGAATTTTCTTTCCAATTCCTCAAAAGTGGCTACCGAGGGCCCTCCGATCGAGTTAAACCAGTGCTTTGCCCTGCCTTTGAGAGTGAGTGGGAACAATATCCTTCTCACCTCATCAGGTGTGATTCATTGCAGCTTGAAAGTGTTACATAATCCCAGAAACCAGTCCAAGTGCTCAGTTGGGTCGTCGTTGCTCAATCCTTGAAAGACCTGACCCTGAGTTATCATCGATACTATTTGAGTTGGGATTTGGTAACTTTCCACATCCACATCTTGCCTGTTGTTCCTCCTCTCGAAGTTGACCGCGAAGTGGTCCCCAAACCTTGGTGGTCGGTCTCTTGGTCTCTCCTCCCCCTGTTGCTGCCTAGCTCTCTCTTCACCCTGTTCCGCCATTTCTAGAGCCCTTCTCCTTTGCCTCAAAGTCCTCTGGAGCTCTGGATCAAAATTAAACTCAGGTTCTATCCAACGAAGTCTGGCTCCCACTTGCATAAGCTGTATTACCTACACAAGCCAAAGACACCTCCCACGTAGATAGGTTACTGAATTCAAAAACAAACTGTAGAAATGGGATGAAATAATCTTGACAGGATCACCAGCTATAATCAAAAGTCAATCAAAAGAAACAGAGCAAATACTGAAAGATGAAATACCAAAAATTCGAAACATAAAACTATCACAATCAATTCCTAATACTTAGCCTCTCCCCGGAAACGGCGCCAAAAATTGGTGGGCGAGCTGTCGTAGGCTCCCAATTTTACCCAAACTCAACCAATTAAATGCAGCAGTGATGAGTGGGATCGTCTCCACAGGGAGAGGGTTGTAATCAAGTATTGAATAATGATAGCAGGTATGGAGCAATTAAAAGGGCACGAAATTACTACTCAAATGAATGAAAATGCAAGACTGTTGAATGGGAGATAATCTCAATTAAAACGGAGTGTTGCTTGAGGGTGGAACAACTAGTATGGATTTTTCTCTGCTATCCCCTGACTTGTGTAAACAAATGTGAGGGGACTTCTCTGCTATGAGCCGGATTCGATCCACTTGTCAGTTCTCTCAAACCCGTTTCACAATACTCCTCTAACTTTCCTTGTCAGGGCAAGTTCTAGGTACGAGTGAGACTCCCCCAGATCCCGATTCTCCTACTGTGAGTCTCATTAGCCCCGGATTATACTCCCTGTCAGGGCAGTCATCCCCATATGTAATCTCAATCCACAATACGAGAATACTCTTAGTCCTTTCCTATAGTGGCGGTAGTGAGCCTCGATTACTTGGATATACTCCTTGTCAGGGCAGCCATCCCAGTTGTAATCTAAACTCACCATACAAAAACGCTTCTTGCCCTCTTCTAAATCATGAAATGTGCAGGACTAAGACTCACACAAGCATGTTCATAATCAATACAAGTTGGGGTTGATTTCCTTAGGCAAGTTCACAACAATCTCAGTGGTCACCGCAGATTTAATATGAAGATAATCTAATGCAAAACATCAAACACAACAAGTACAGAATAATGAACATAAATAAACACGGATAAAATTCTAAATCAAATGCCTCAAGCAAGATTAAATCCATACATGTAACCCCTCAAGGCAACACTCTATGTCTAGCCGATCATTTTGATCGGCTCAGAATTCATGATTACAAGAGAGAAATGAAATGGGCAATTTCTCAAGATCTTCTCCCTCTCTGTAATTTTCTCAGTTCTTTCTTGATCCTCAATCTCCCGATCTCCCTTTCTCTTTCTTTTTCAGCTCCTTTTATAGTTTTCCCTTGCTGGGTTGGCCTGGTGACCTTCCTGGAAATTTCCATCTTTTCCGGAGAAGCTGCCACGTGTCTGTGAATAAGTTAGCAAAGGTAAAGTGAGGCCACGTAGTTCACTCAATACTTAGTCATTAAGGAATTTTAATACATTTCTTCAAACACTTGGTGCTCAACAGTGAACGTGTGTGAGTGACTAATAATGTGCGCAAAATATGTGCGGGAGCACGAGTGCGGTGAGGTGTATGCAAAATTAAACGTGCAAGTGTGCAAGTAAGAATGTTGTGGGTGAGTGTGTGCGCGAGTGAAAGTGGGCGGGCGCGCTAGGCGCCCGCCATGCGTTTGTGCGTGTGTGGTGCGGTAGGTAGGGCGGGCGCGCTAGGCGCCCACCGTGTGTGTGTGAGTGAGAGGAGGCAGGCGCGCTAGGCGCGCGCCCCGTGGTGTGTGTGAGTGGGGCGGGCGCGCTAGGCGCCCGCCGTGTGTGTGTGTGTTGAGTGGGCGGGCGCGCTAGGCACCCGCCATGTGCATGAGTGTGTTGTGTGTTGAGATGAGTGACTCGTGAGTGTTGCGAATTGTGAGTGACTTGTGAGGCTAAGGAGAGTGTGTGCATATTTCACATAATTGAATCAAACTTAACATATATTCCCCACACTTTAGCTATTTTCATCAATTGTAAATTCATGAAAAATAATATGCACAATCCATTCATAAAGTATTCCCTTTACTCAATTTCTATATAAAAAGGATGAGTATGTAAGATAAATAAGTCGGTACAACTCCGACTTATCAATTACTGTTGCGGAGCATATTCGATGCATGAAAAGTAGAAAATGTCTTTTCTAACATATCAGTATCAGTAACATTTTCTCCACATAATTTCAATTGAGAAGTAATTCTGAACATGGCTGAATTGTATTCATTAATAGATTTAAAATCTTCAAGTCGTAAATGGAGCCAGTCATACCAAGCTTTTGGAAGTACAACCAACTTCAGGTGGTTGAATCTTTCTTCCAGATCAAGCCAAAGGTCAAGCGAATTTTGAAAGCAGGATATTCCGTTTTTAATCCTTCATCTAAATTACGACAAAGGAATATCATAACTTTGGCACGGTATTGGTTGTTGCATCATTATTTCGTATTTTCAAGACCCATTGATTCAAGATAGATTTGAACATCCAACATCCATGATAAATAATTTTTCTCAAAAATATCAAGAGGCACAAATTCTTGTTTTGTAAGATTAACCATAAAAATAAATTAGAACAAAAGGAGGAATACTACCTGAAAAGTTGATTTATTCCAAAAGTCTCTCTTAGCCTGTAGAGTCTCGTTCTGATAACGTGTGATAAAACTAATGCTACTATTGATATTATTCAATATAGAGATAATTATATATATATATGTATATATATATATATATATTTATATATATATATATATATATATTCAAGTAATAAACTAAAAGAACTAAAGAAAATCTTGAAGACAAATCAATAAGATATAAGAATTATTTTAGTCACCGAATTCGTTTTCTTCAAGTATATATCTCTCTCCCAAGATTACAAGTGAATTTACCTATTTATGTATAAGTAAATATGTAAGTTATGACTTTAATTCATAACATAAATCGAGAACGAATTAATCTCTATTTTTGACATCTAATGCATTGAATTAATGGACATCCAATTTAATGTTTCGTAACAAAAGACAATTATTATAAAGAGATCAACAACGTTAAAAATTATACTGACGAGATTTTAAAAAATTATAGAGAGCCAATAAGATTGTTGAGTTAATTAGGAACTCATATATTTATAGATGTTATAAAATTTGGATGCTTAGTGGGATTTATACATTCCTAATTGTATTATATTGATCAAAAGCTAACTAAGAAGAGTTTTAATAGGATATATAGACTAAAACATTATAATTCAAACTCAAAAATTTTGCCATTAAAAAAAACGACGAACAAGGACGCATTTCAAACGAAAATTAATTAAAAACAGTTTAATAGAATTTAAAAGACTAAAACACTAAAAAATCAAATTAATTAAGAAGAGTTTTAATAGAATTTAAAAACTAAAATATCAATATGCTTTTACAACCAATAAAATAATTATTATTATTATGAAAACAAAATATTTCGTGCCGCAAATAAAATTCCCAAAAAATTAATTAATAAAAAACCAACGAAAATTAATTAATAAGAGTTTGATATGATTTAAAAAAATAAAACTTTGAAACACTACAACATTATAATTCAAAACTCAAAAAGCGGCCATAAAAAAAGAGCAAAAAATACGGACACAGTTAAACGAAAATTAATTCAAACACAATAACCATGGGGTTCATGGAGAAAAATAAAATATTTCACATAGTAAATAAAATTTGATAAATAGATTGAAATTCTTAAAAACGTCATTAGTAAGAAACAAACGAAATTAATTAAGAAGAGATTAATAGGATTTAACAAAATAAAACTCTACAGTACTACAAGATTATAATTCGAAACTCTAGAATAACATACTTCAAATGAAAATTAACTCAAACATAATAATCATGAAGTTTGATAGAGAAAATAACCTATTATGAATTATCAAAAGGAAAAAAGAAATAGTGAATTATCTAAAACCAAAGCATTTCAAAAAAAAAAAAAAGAGAAAATATGAATTATCTAAAAGAAAAGCAGATAATGTATTAAAAAAAAAAACAAGGATTACTTATATTTTGTAATTATTTTAAAATTCAAGATGAATCCGGATAAAAAAAAGTAGGTTAAAAGGTCAATTATTTAAAAAAAAAAAACAAAAGCAAAAACGTTGAAAAAAAAGAGGATTACCTATATTTTGTAATTTTATCCTTTTGGAGAAGAAATTTAATTGGCCTGCAAAAACAAAATTATATAAAAACATTAAAGAAAATTATTATAAAGAGATCAACAACGTTAAAAATTATAGAGGCTAGATTTTTAAAAAATTATAGAGAGCCAATATGATTGTTGAGTTAATTATCAACCCATATATTTATAGATGTAATAAAAATTCGATTGTTTAACTACACCAATGTTGAGTTAATTATCAACCCATATATATATATATATATATAAAACAATATTTGCTCGATTATTGAACTACATCAATAAGAATTACTGGTAATTATTTCATAGCGATAGAGTAATGTCTATTGATGAACATCAGCAAATTAATGTGCAACAATTAATTGAACTTAATTAAAATATCTTCAAAATTGGCATGATGGACTGACCAATTAACTACCCATTTCGCCTTCATTTACAGCTAGCCTGGTGGCTGTTAGTGTAGCAGATATATTTCCTAGGATATTTTTGGGTGTCTTGTGCCACTTACACATGTAATTTTTATAAAAGGGCATACAAAAAGTAACAAAGGAGATCCATTGCGTATTTCCTAGAACTGCTTATTTGTTTTATATATTTATTGAATGCATATATAGTTTGACGCGGAAAGGTAGAGAGACTCCCACAAGCTTAGTTTGATATATTTGCTTTAAGTCATAAATTATAGTGTCTTTTGTCGATTTGAATTAAATTTTTATCAAAGATTTCAATATTTTCAATATTTGGTTTTTTTTAAAAAAAATACCAAATCATCGGGATAGTTGTTATTTCCAAACTATAAAAGAGATAAATCGAAGATCTCCTAAATTACAAAAGAAATTTTGTAATTAATCCGTTGGAGGATAACAAGGATAACGCATCAAGCTTATTATACAATAGCTAATTCTGGTAAGACATGTCTCTCAACTAGAGAGAATGTTGACAATATGTTAAAGATTTAATCTTAGCATTTGATAGGGACAATCATATAGTTTTCTTCCATTAAAAGCTTCGGTATAACTAATATTTTAGGCAGAGAATTGTGGCGTGCGAGTTAGCCCCTATAACATTTATCTATGAGCTGATCTCCTATTAAACCGGTTCATATATGTAATTACAATTTAATCACCAATTTTACTAGCCAAAAAATTACAATCACTGTTTTAAAGGTGAATAATTATTCGTTTCATATATGAACCACAACTTATATAGGAACTGATTTTACTTATATTTTTATTAATTTTAAAATTAATTAGTTACATTAACCCGATATAGAAAGTATATATATATAGTTTCAAAAAGCAAAGTTACATAATATTGCGGGTAATTAAATGTTATATTTTAATTTTTGAGGACGTGAAATTCTGATTTTTAAAGGAGTAATTAAAATTTTTTAATTTTTCTTAAGAAAATAATACAAAATTTTCAAATTTCCTGTGGAGGGGGTACCCTCCTTAGATCCAACCCATACTGTTAATTTTGCCAACTTTACCAAATATATTGTTCTTATACAATCCACAATGCGAGTACGATGAGATTTAACTTTCGCCATCAATTTAAGGTAAAATATCTCAGTTATTCGGATTTGGAATAGGCTATTTGTAGACAAACATATTGTTTAAATATAATTCAGATAACCAAACCTACATATATAGTGAAATAAACATGTAATTGTTGTTCTTATTTTTCCAAAAATATTATCGTAAGCTTGTAAGATTGATGCGAAAATAGAAAAGTATGATAATTAAAGTTACTTAGAAATCTAAAAATTCAAATGCATACCTAACTAATTGAAAGTTCTTTGTGCAACTCTTATAAGCTAGAACTCATACTAATTAATTACCAAAATCCACTATATAAATATATATGTTTACTATTTGAGTAACAAGATGTTTTTCAAAAGTTTTTTGCACATCTTAATAACTTCATTCCTCTGGAGTTTTCTAGTCACTCAACAAACTGATATTCATTTTTATTTTGATATTTATTCTAGATAAATAGAGAAATGAAAAATGTTAACATTCAATGTAGGGCAAAATTCACAAGTTATAATAAAACTTACGTATTTTCTATCATTATTCTTACTATTTTCTATCTCCTTTCTTGCCGTTTTCCTTGTAATTTCATCCGTTCTTCGTCACCTATAACTCCCACATGCATTAATTTGTTGTTCTTGGCCTTTTGATTTTGTTTGAGGCATTTGGGAAGGTTTTTTTTTTATGATTTTTCTTCGATTGCGTGATTGTCAAGGATCAAGTCTTCAGTATAAATATTCTGGGAACAACCATAATTGAAGTAAACTTGCGAACTGACATTTTCAGATCTGGCTGTGTTGTTTAATATAATTGTTGTATTCTGTTTTCAAAAGAAAAAAACAATTGTCATGTGGCGTGCATGGTCTGAATTCCCAATTAAGTTTGATGAAGGTGTACTCAACATGGCAAAAATCAAATACATTTATAACTGATCAAGTTGTTGTTGGATTCTATTATTTAAATCATTTAATTATCATGCAACGAACATGGTTGTTTCATGTACTTTCATTTGCAGCAATTAATCCAGATGCGTAATATGTATTCATCTTTTCCATAATAATCTTGAAAGTATTCTTTGGTATTATTCTTCTTCTTATTATCATTATTATTAAACTTCTTTGATAATGATTATGCACCAAAAGTACTGCAGCGTAACAATTGGTCATGGCTTTTGAGGTTTTAAATAACCATATATATCACACTACTTGCTGGATTATTATTGAACTACACAATAAGAATTAATTCTGGGTAATTTTTTCGTAGCGCATAAAATCTATTGATGAACCTCTGCAAATTAATTTGCTACAATTGAACTAAAATCTTTTCGAAATTGGCATGATGGACTCACCAATTCACTACCCATTTTGCCTTCATTTACAGCAAGCTTGATGGCTCTTAGGGTAAAAGATATATTTTCTAGAGCTATACAGATACTGCTTATTTTTTTGTCACTTCATTGAATGCATAGTTTTTTTTTTTTTTTAATGCATAGTTTGATATTGAAGAAAACTTAGAGAGACTCCCACCGACATAGGAAAAAAACATATTTTAATATTGCGTGGGCACTATACTGTAACAACACCAAACTCGTCACTGTTACATCACAGTGACTACATTTTCAGAATTAATCACAATTTATTGTCGTCACTAAATGCCATATTTTTTGTAGTGTTTTTGGAGAAGGGTAAATTAAAAAAGAAAAAAAAAACCTTATCATCTGAGAATTTTCCAAGTTATAAATTCCCTATGTCTGATAATTTATGAGTTACTTTTTTATTGTTTGGGTTTTTTTTCCCCAAAATGCATACAAATTAGTTTAATATGTTGTTTTGTGTCAATATGTTTACTTTAATTTATAAATTATGTTTTCTTCTACAAATTAGAAGTAAAATTTTGTCAAATTTTTTGGTATTTGATTTTTTTTTTTAAATATCAGATCAGGCTGGATATATAGTTTGCTATTTCCAAACTATAGAGAGACAAATCGAAAATCTCCTAAACTAGAGAGTTTTCTAATTAATTTAATCATTTGGACAATAACAAGGATAACGCATCAAGTCAGCTACGATAGCTTCTTCTTGCAAGACATGTCTCTCAACTAGAGAATATGATGACGATATGCATCTGTTAAAGATTTAATCGTAGCATTTGATAGAGAGAATCATATCGTTTTCTTGGTTTAAAAGTTTTGGTAACAATATTTTAAGAGGTGGAGAAGTTGCGTGTTTGCCCAAGAATTTTTTTTTAATTACAAAAGTGCATATGAAACTAGTTCACGTATGAGACATAATTCATATATGAATTATAGTGATACTTTTATAACAAACAACAATATATTTTTTAATATTATTAGTGATATTTTTTAATATTATATATAGTGGTATTTAACGTTATAGTAATATTTAAATATTATAGTGATACTTTTAATATTACAATAATACTGTTTAAGTCGTCATATATATGAACTTGCTTCATAGAAAGCTAACAATTTTTCTTTATTAGTCCTCAAATTAATTTGTTACAATAAATCTGTTAACGTTTTGAAATATATTGTTCTTATATGACTTATATTGTGAATATGACAAGATTTTAAGTCGACTCTCAATTTAATGCAACAAATTTCCTTCTTTCTGAATTTGGATTTAGAATTATTTACTTATAGGGTAGACTGATTGCTTAAATATGATCTATATAATCAATCTCACATAGTGAGATGAAACTTTAATTGTTATTATTGTTGTGTTTAAAATATATTGTCATAATCCTATTAAGATTTATGTGAAAAATAGAAAAGATTGATATTTGTTACTTAGAAATCTAAAGAGTCAAATGTTATATAGCAAAATGAAAATTCTCACTCTGCAATTCTTAAAAATTTATAAGCTAGAAATCGTACTAAATTACCAAAATTCTATTTTATAACTTTCCTATTTGAGTAATGAGATGTTGTACAAATTGTTTTATATGGCTTTAATAACTTCATTCATGTAGAGTTCTCTACTCACTCAATAAACTGGTATTCACTTTTATATTGTTATTTATTTTAGATAAATAAGGAAAAAAACTAATGATAATTAACATTATACATAAATTAAAACTTCATACTTTCTGTTATTGCTCTTACCATTGTCTTTCTATTTAATTTCCTACCGTTTTCATTGTAATTCATCCGTTTTTCCTCACCTAGAACTCCCAAATGCTTTAGTTTGTTATTCTTAACTTTTTGATTTTGATTGAGATGTTTGGGGTGCCTGTTTTTTAAGATTTGTCTTTCTCTTTAATTTTCTACCGTTTTCATTGTAATTCATCCGTTTTTCCTCATCTAGAACTCCCAAATGCTTTAGTTTGTTATTCTTGACTTTTTGATTTTGATTGAGATGTTTGGGGTGCATGTTTTTTATGATTTTTCTTGAATTGAGTGATTGTTAATTAGAGGATAAATCTTTAATACAAATATTCTGGGTACAACCATAATTGAAGCAAACTTGCGAACTAACATTTTCATGTAGCTTTGTTGTTTAATATTATTATTGTATTCTGCTTTGAAAAAAGAAATAATTGTCATATAGCGTGCATGGTCTGAACTTCCAAGTTCGATGAAGTTGTACACTCAACTGGCCAAAACAAAATCAAATGCATGTGTAATCAAGCCGGTTAGAATCAATAACTTTTTTGGGACACTCTCAGTTATCTAAGATATCAACTCTATGAATGTCGATCTTTGGTATGGTATCATAACAATTGCTAATCATCTAGGAGTCAGCAAGTCGCTTGGGTTCATAAAAATAAGAATAGAATTGTGCATAAATTATGCTAACTTAATTTGTAATTTCAATGACTTGAAAGAAATCAGTTAGCTAGAACTTACCTCCAACAAATATACATTTTTCTTGAGTTGAATGAATGAAAGTAGTAAAGATTTTTTATTTCAAAAAAACAAAGAAAAGAAAAAATTGCTTGATCAAAAAACATCAGAAACAACAAAGAATTGGTTCATGGAAAACATGAGAAACAACAAAGAAAGATATTAGGAAATTTGCTATACTAAACAACCATAACACCTTTAGACACTATCGGCTCTTTCTAAACTTTCCTTTTTTAGAACTTGTCTAGGGTTTTCTATGGCGGCTCTTCAGCCTGAGGCTGAAGGGCAACCACCGCCTAACGTGAGGCAGTCGGAATTTGCTCAGAAGTCCTTTTCTGAACTTTTTAAGTCTGGCAACCACTGTATGCAACTCAACATTCCAATAACCACACACAGAGGCGAGATCACAATATGTTTGACGAATAATGATATTAAAAAACTATCTAAACCATTTAGACTTGCGCTTGTTGGGAAATTCTCACATGGAAGACCAGCTTTGGAGGATATTCGGCGATTTATTGTGAAGTTGGATCTAAAAGGATCAGTAGAGATGGGTCTAATAGATTATTGGCATGTGCTTATGCGTTTCTCGAATGAAGCTGATTTTCATCGGATGTGGATTCAAAGCATATGGCAACTCGGCAAATTTCCAATTAGAGTATTCAAGTGGAGCCCTTCATTCCAAACTTCAAAGGAATCGTCGATTGTGCCGGTCTAGTTTACACTTCCCAATATGCCTTTTCACCTATTTGACAAAGGTTTCTTGTATTCACTTATGATAGGAGTTGGAACCCCACTAACCATTGATGCATCTACTGTAACTGTTGCAAGACCGAGTGCTGCAAGAGTATGTGTAGAGGTGGACTTGCTGAAACAAATTCCAACCAGGATCCGGATCGCACACTGTTATGATTGGGATGGTTTCTGGCAGAAAATAATACCTGAAAATTTGCCTAATTATTGTATGGGGTGCTATCGGCCGGGGCATCATGAAACACAATGTAACACGATGAAGGACAATGTGAAGGATAATGGAGTCCAGAAAATTCAGCAGCACTGGAAGGAGAAAATAGCTACCGATAAGGGAGAGAAGCACGTACCAAATTATGATATCAAGACTGATAAGTCGATGGAGGCTCTACCAGAAGTGTTACAATTGTTGACTAGGAATGCTAAAGGGAAGGAACAGGAAATTATTCCGTACCGGATTGTTAAGGAAACATAGAGGGATGCAGAAACCCCTAAACAGATTTTATCAGTTCCTGAGTCTGGCCAGTCATCAGTTTCTCTTCATGCGAATTGTCCAAACACAGAAAATATGCTTGTGAGGGTGGAGCAGGTGCAAGATATTATCTCATAGCAAATTCCTGAACCTTCAACAAATCACGAGGATGACTTACATATCAAGCGTGCGGGGAATATTCTGAACCAGATTTCTGATAAGCCGCAGGAGGACGAATTAGTGCTGCTTTCGCAACAGCCGTGTGTTGGTGCAAAGCAGACTCGAGAAATAACTGTCCTGATGAATTCGGAGGTGGCACGGTCAACAGATGGTGGTGGAATAATACAAGGATCAAGTGACGATTTAGACTGTGATACATTCCCTATGAAATCCTTGGATAATGAGTGTCAAATAAAGATCCAGCATGAACCTGAAATTTTTGTGCAACAGCATATTGATGCTCCGGACAAAGGATCATCACAACTTCTTTCCAAAAACAATATTTCAGACAGAACGCTCTGGTCTAAGGTACGATCTTCAAAAGATCCGGCCTCACCCTCTTCTTATCAATGAATATGCTATTTTGGAATACCCGAGGGGTGGGGAATGATGATACTATAAGACGACAAAGAAAATTGAAAACTGAATATAGCTTATTACTTCTATGTATTGTTGAACCTAAACTCAGTTTAATGGAGTTGGATGAAATACGGGTGAAGTTAAAATTTGATGCTGATTTGGCGAATACCGATGGGCGTATTTGGGTATTTTTTTCGAACTCTTTGCAGGTGACATTACTGAGGCAGCATACACAACACTTAACATTAAAGATTCTGCTGTCGGGTATGCGATTTCCGGTGGTTTTGTCTTGTGTTCATGGGCTTAATACGAGATTTGCTAGATGGGAATTATAGGTGGAGTTAGTGGGACTGAATAGGGGATCTAACAGCTGGTTGTTTATGGACGATTTTAATGTAATAGCTGCTTATAATGAGAAAAAGGGTAGACGTGCCTTTCATCACTGTGAAGCTCAAGAGTTTTTAAATTTCATTCAAGATGCGGAATTGCTGGATACTGTTTATATTGGAGCTCGCTTTACATGGTGTAATAATTAGAAGCATCCCCCTTGTATTTGGAAAAGATTATATAGAGTGCTTATGCATCCAACATGGATAGATGAATTCGATACTTTGGTTTTTCATTTGAGTAGAACGGCCTCGGACCATGCTCCACTATTAATCAAGCTGAACTTGAAGAACATCATTGGTATACAGGCATTCAGATTCCTGAATATTTGGCCTTTGAGACATGATTCTTTATCTGTGGTAGAAGCAGCGTGGTACACACCTTGTGATGCTAGGCCTCTAGTCAATTTGTGTATGAAGATGAAGCACATCAAGAAGGCCCTTAGTGATTGGAATAAGTTAGTGGTGGGTAATGTTTTCTCCAGAGTACGAGATGCTGAGAGATTGGTGTAGATATCGGAATTAAATTTGGAGAATTATGATAATGAGGCAACCGGCTTGATTATAGTAGGACACAGGCAGAGTTACGTTCTGCTTTGTGGTAGGAAGAAATTTTTTGGAAACAGAAAGCTCATGCTAAATGGTTGAAGGATGGAGATCAGAACACCAGTTTTCTTCATGCATCTGTGCGGAAAAATAGAAATCGGACAGTAATACATTCTATCTAGCTGGCAGATGGATCTATTCTCATGGATCCAAAGGATATTCAAGATGCTGCGGTGGGATTCTTTCACCAACTACTTTCGGGGGATTCTCCAATTATCACAGAAACATATGTGACGGTGTTGCCTAGAGTGTTAGACGAGTCGGACCGTGAAGTTCTTGAGGCAGCCCCAACAATGAAGGAGATTAAGAATGCTATTTGGATGATTGATGACGATAGTGCATCGGGTCAAGATGGTTTTTCCAGCTCTTTCTTTAAGAGTGCGTGGGAAATAATTCGTGATGATTTATTTCACACATTTCAGGAGTTTTTTAGTGAAGGTACGTTGCCTAAATCCTTTACGGCCACAACCTTGATCTTAATTCCAAAGTGTGAGAATCCGAAAGACTTTGGGGAATATCGTCCGATTAGCCTTTGTACGGTTATAAATAAAATCATCACAAAGATTTTGGCAAATCGACTGCGGGTTCTCCTTCCGAGATTGGTTTCTAAGAACCAGAGTGCTTTTGTTCAGGGTTGTGCTATCACTGATAATATACTTCTCGCTCAAGAATTGGTCGGCTCTATTAACACTAAGGCGAGCAATGGCAACTTGGTGATTAAATTGGATATGTTGAAGGCTTATGACCAAGTCTCCTGGGGGTTCTTATGTCAAGTGCTTCAGAGATTTGGTTTTGGTGAATGGTGGGTGGATATGATTTGACGTTGTGTATCAATTTGTTGGTTTTCGTTTATGATTAATGGACAACTACATGGTTTTTTCCAATCCACTAGAGGGCTTCGACAGGGTGATCTGATTTCACCAGGTTTATTTATTCTGGTGGCGGAATATTTTTCGGTTTTGTTGAACTCCTTATTGACGGAGAGGTTCTTAACCCCTTTCCGTACCACACGGAGTGCCATGGCAGTCACGTACTTATCGTATGCTAATGATGTACTCATTTTCTCCTCTGGTGACACGACATCGATTATGTGCATAATGAATGTGATTCGACAATATGAGAGTGTTTCTGGTCAGATTGGTAATGTCAGTAAAAGCGACTTCTATGTTGGTAAATCATCCTTGATAGCGTTACGGAGACGTGTAGTGAGACTCACTGGTTTCTCTTTTATGGAATTCCTATTTATCTATTTGGGCTGCCCAATTTTCACAGGACGCATCAAGGGGGAATATTTCCAGTCAATTTTGTCCAAAATTCAGAGCCGTATTATGAGTTGGAAGCATAAATATCTATCATTTAGCACCCGGATTATTTTAATTAAACATGTTCTCTCGTCTATCCCATCGCATATCTTAGAGGTTGTTTAGCTTCTGAAAGGTATTCTACAGCAATTTTCGACGATGCTAGCTAGGTTTTTTTTGGCTGGTATGGGAGATCGAAAACAACATTGGATTAGTTGGTCGAAACTTTGTAAATCCGTGTCTGAAGGCGGTGTCAGTTTTCGAGAGGTTAGTGATGGGGCTAATGCTTTTATTTGAAAACTTTGGTAGTCATTTCAAAAGGGCGAGTCTTTATAGTCTCAGTTTATGAGAGCTAAGTATTGTCGCCGTGTGCATCCAGCTGTAGTGCAACCAACATGGTCGGCTTCTTATGTGTGGCGGAGAATGTTACATATACTGGAGATTATTGAGCCTTTAATTGGCTGGTTACCGGGGCATGGTTCCATCGATTTTTTTCATGATAACTGGAGATTTGTGGGAACTTTATCAGAGTTTACAGATAATAGTGGGGTTTCTCTCAAGTCGTTATTTCAGGATGGGTAGTGGGCACTAGGTACGTATGCGGGTATCCTCCCAACGGGTATGCTAAATTACCTATTGATTGTGTCGTTATCACCAAAAGCTCCAGTTGCAATTTGGATGGGGGCGCAAGATGGTTGGTTTTCTGTAAAATCGGCATATGAGCTTCTGAGGATCAAATATTCTTCTGTGAGTTTCCTCAGTAATATTTGGTGGAGAGGGATTCCATTGAAAGCCTCTTTCTTTCTCTTGCAATTGCTCTATGGACGTCTTCCACTCTCGGAGTGGTTAACTAAAGTGGGGTTTCATGGGCCTTTTCCATGCCTATGTTGTCAGGATCCTGTGGAAGAGGCTATTGAACATTGTTTTGCTCATGGTTAAATTGCGATTAGCTTATGGAATTTTTTTGGTTCCTCATGTGGTCTTCGCTATTGGGATGGTGGGTGGCAAATGCGATGTTCTACCTGGTGGTTATTTCGCGGCAACCGATACAGTAGATTGGTTTTTAAAGTTATACCTTCATTAATTTTATGGCCAATTTAGCGCTGGAGAACAGCGGCTTTCTTTGATGGGATTTTTTCTTCTTCTGAGCAGCTTCAACATCGAGTGTTACTTGATGTACGAGTTATTTGGATGCTATATTTCCCTAATATGCTTCTTCCGACGGAATGGTGGGATATTGTGGTATTTTGCCAGTCACAATTACCTTTTTATAAATGTCTTCGAGTGGTGTGGTTTTGGCCGAGTCATGGAGAATGTAAATTGAATACCGATGGTTGCTAAGAGGTAATCCTAGCATCGGTGGGGGTGGTGCATTGGTGCAAGATTCTGAAGGCAAATTGCTTTGTGCACGAGCTATAGGGCATCAATTTGTTACTAGTCTGGAGGTGGAGATGTTAGCTCTTTTAGGAGGCTTGGAACTTTGCATGGATAGAGGACTCCAGTGGGTGGTGGTGGAGACGGATTCTCTTTTAACAGTTCGAATTGTGAGAGGGGATTGTGCTCCCCTTGGGAAACTCATTAAGCTGATGGAGAAGATTCGGGGTTTTTATTGCATGGCGAGTATTACACATATCTATCGTGAAGCAAATCAACCGGTGGACAGACTGGCTAATATAGGATGTGAGTTGCACCACGACATTCAGTATAACTCATTTCGTGAGCTACCGAAGGAGGTGAGACGCTGCGTCAATATGGATAAGTTGAAAGTCCCAAATTTTCGTATTCGGAAGTGTTTATGAATTTCGATGTTTAGGTTCAAATTACATGTTTTTTAGATGGATGATGTTTATTATTTTGTAAGGGGCTTTTTTCCATACATGGTTATTTAATAAAACGATGGGCTGGCATCCCCAACCCGCTGAGAGGGACGTTGCCTTAAAAAAAACAAAGAAAAGAAAAAGAAATTTGGTTAGAATTGAATAAAGAATAAAGAATCTAAGAACGTAAACCCCAAGGATCAATTTGAGGATTAGATAAATAGAACTAAGGAGGCAGTCCTAAATTCAATTAATGAATTAAAACTTACCTATCAAATTCACGTAAGGAACACCCTAAGAAAAACCTGTCCCTTAGAACCCTCATTATCAAATATTCCAACCTTTCCAAACTCTGATTGATTGGAATTGTCGTACTTCGCAAAGAACAAAAGAAAGCTTTTTACAAAACTCTCAGAAATAGGTTTTAAAACCAAAGTAATGAATAATCTCAATAATCTCAATAAATATGTAATGAATATTGCCTATTATAGTAGGCTTACAACCCTAAAATAATTAACGGTAAATAAAATTCAAAACTAGAAAATATTTAAAATTATGACGCAAAAACATTTCTGCACGTCGCGACATCGGGTGCTCCACATCATGACGTGGGGATTAAATGGGAATTATTCACCAATTAAATTGGAATTATTTGCCAATTAAATTTTCTAGTGAGCCACGCCGCAACGTGGAAGGGGCTGGACGCCGTGACGTGGAAGGGGCTTGACGTCGCGACGTCGGTGCACGTCGTGACGTCGATGGTCGCACATCGCGACATTGGCAATCTTCGTGAACTCTCTTTTGCGTTTCTCTACTTCGCGACGTGGGACTCAGTGGACGTCGTGACGTGGAGCTTCTTATGCTCATTGTCTATTCTTTTCAGCAACTCTTCCCTCCGATGCTCCATTTTGGTCCACCACACCAATGTACTCCACCTGGGACATTTTGAGCATGAAATGTATGTTACATCCTCTTCACGAACTTCACGAACTGATTCATGGATGTGATCCTAGTCATATTATATTCTCGAATCCCTTGTATAAAGCTAGTAATAAAGACATTCTCCTTGAGGTTGCCCATATTCTCATCAGAGGTTTATTTGGATTAAGGGTTTGAAAGGACAAAACAACTACCAAATCAACAGAAAGTATTATTACTTTTGTTAACTTGTTGGATTAAGCTTCAGTGTCAACAAATTGAACCTGCGATATGTAGCCAAATTGCCTAAAGCATCTTTAGTTACATTTATATTTCTTGAATTTAAACTATATTACAAAACGATCTTCCTATAGTTAATTGACTATATGGTTTACTAATTAGGTTTGTTTATATATATATATTTGTGAAATCCTTAAAATGCTTATAATAAGTTTTTACTATAAGAAAAATTTTCAAAATCTCAAAATCCTTTTCCCACTTTGCGGTTGTCTCCTATAATGAATATTATTTCCCAGTAGCCACCTGAAGAGTTTTAAGGTTATGGGTTCAACTCCCCCTAACATTATTTTTTCTTCTCTCACTCGTGAAATGCTAGCACAGGTTCTGGGCAAAATAGTCTCAAGTGCAAACTAATCTAGGATTGATTGTAATTGTAATATATTAGGATCTTCAAAAGAAAAAGAAAAATCATTATGTAAATTGACTCAAACTTAACTAACCAGTAGCCATGGAATTAGCTTCTCAAGTTTAGTGTTCGAAATTTAGGGGATGAATATGTGGGTGCGTGTTAAAAAAGAAAGGGAAAAAAAGTAAACTTAACTAAATTCCCTAATTTCTAGACTTATTTTTTAACTACATCATTATGTTTTTCAACCCAATTTTTTTGGTTACAAAATTTTCGATAATTCTTGTTTCAATATATAACATGATTATGCAGATTTCAATAGGTAAAAACAACTTGTATTGACGGTGATGTGCAGTGGCGGATGGCTTGCCCCCCCTCTTCGTTTTAAGGAGCAAGGGGGTGGTATATATAATCCACCCCTAGCACACCCTATCGGAAAATTGCAAGGGTGCTGAACTCGTCCCGCCGTCCGCCGTCTAGAAGTGGAAGTTTCAAGTTTGGAACTATGGTCTCTGCCACTCTGGTCTATGGAAGAAGAATGGATATGAAGTTTGATTGTGAAGATGGAAGACGACAGTGTTGTCAAATTTTGTTTTTTTTAACACTTAAGTAAAACAACGTCGTTTTACTTACTCAAAAAAAAGAAACAATTTTACAAATCTGAATATCTCTAATCGTGTTTCACTTTTGCTGCTGTTTTCAAAGTTCAGAGTATTGAGACTCTTCATTCTTCAGACAAAAACCTAATTGGCTAATCCCACTTTGAAAGAAACTCCTGCTTGCTGCTGCTTCTTCTTCTTACGACTGGAGCGGATCTGTGCCTGTGGACTTTGGTGATGCCTTCCTCAATCTTTCTCCTTGCTGCCAAGCCTTTAGATTTGAGGTAAGTATTTTTAAGTATTTATATATATATATATATATATATATTATATTTATAATATTTAAGATTTTACTTATATTTAATCCTTTTTTTATATTAGCTTTTAAACTTTTAGTAATTAGTAATAATTTGAAGTAATTTTTTCATGTTTTTATGTTTATTTTCCAATATTTAAGTTTTTATTAATATTTAAATTTTTTATGCAAGTTTTTAGTAATATGTGTAAATTTTTTATATTTTTATGTTTTGGTAATATTTAAATTTTTGTGTGCATATTTTTTGTGAACTATAATTGATTATTATAGTTAAATATTTATTAATAGTTTATTAGTGAATTGTGATTAATTAATTTTAAATTTATAAATTATAATTATTTAGTTACAAAAAAATAAGAGACTTGTTAGTGAATAGTGAGTTAATAAATGTTTTAAAATATATTAAATATTTAATGATTTTGTGGATTGTGATTATTTATTTGTGTAATTATTTTAATATTGTTATAATTTTTAATTTGGTAATTTTGATGAATTGTGGTAGGTTATGGATAAATTTTTAAGGCAAAGTGTTGATTCTTCTAAAAGTTCTAAGGAAAAAATAGTAGACAAAAATATTCTCGTGTGAAATTCAACCCAGATGATATTGTTAGTAATACAGGTTTACGCAAACCAATTATAGAATTTGATGTTTTTATTAGAGACCGTGTTCGAAGAGAATATTTGACAAGAGGGCCATGTCAACCAATTGGCCATATTTATCCCCGAAAACAATTTCGTAAAGAGCATAGAAGTTTCCAAGCTACTTGGTTTCAAAAATTTTCGTGGTTGGAGTATAGCATATCAAAGGATGTAGCCTTTTGTTTTTGGTGCTATCTTTTTAAAAATTCACATAGAGGATGTCGAGTTGGAGATGAGGCGTTTACTAATTCGAGAATAAATAATTTGAAAAAAGCTATAGAAATATTCAATACACATATTGGTGGTGTAGCTAGTACTCACAATGATGCAAGAATACAACTTGTGGCTTTTCAAATGCAAAGACAAAGTGTGTCGCATTTGTTACAAGCACAGGTACGTGAAACAAAAATTGCCCATCGCACCCGCTTAACAATGATTTTTTATGGTACACACTTTCTTTTAAAACAAGGTTTACCTTTTTGTGGACATGATGAATCTTTGAGTTCTTTAAACAATGGAAACTTTCGTGAATTAATTGAGTGGTATACCTAACGAAGTAAAGAGGTTGCTAAGACAATTAATGAGAATGCCCCTAGAAATAATCAAATGACGTCTTCAAACGTTCAAAAGGAACTAACAAGTGCTTGTGCTGTTGAAGTCATAAATGTCATTCTTAATGATTTAGAGGACAATATATTTTCTCTTATGATTGATGAATCTCGAGATATTTCAGTCAAGGAGCCAATAGAAGTTGTTTTGAGATATGTGAACAAACATGGACATGTTATTGAACGTTTTCTTACTATTATTCATGTGCTTGACACTTCCTCTATTTCTTTGAAGAAAGCTATTGATGAGTTGTTTGCAAAACATAGGTTGTCTTAATCGAGATTGAGAGGTAAAGGATATGATGGGGCTTCAAATATACGAGGCGAATATAATGGATTGAAAGCTCTCATATTGAAAGAAAATTCATATGCATGGTATGTTCATTATTTTTCTCACCAACTTCAGCGAGTTGTTGTTGCAGTTGCTAAGAGTAACAGAAGTATTAGTGATTTTTTCCAATATGTTACTATGATTGTGAATATTACGGTGCTTCATGCAAAAGAAAAGACAAACTTAGACAACTTGAACATGATAGGCTTTTAGAATATTTGGAGAAAGGAGATATTATTAGTGGTAGAAGAACAAATCAAGAAACTAGTTTAATGAGACCTGGGGATACTCGTTGGAGATCACATTACATAACTATTATTCGTCTAATGTCTATGTGGATTTCCATATTACAAGTACTTGAAAATATTCATAATGATGGTACTAAAGATGATAATAGCCGTATAGCCACAAGTTTGATTGATAAGATGGAGAGTTATGAATTTGTGTTTGTGATGCATTTGATGCAATATTTGCTGGGAATTACAAATAAGTTGTCTCTTGCCTTACAACAAAAGGATCAAAATATTGTATTGGCTGCCAGTTTGATCAAGACAATAAAAGTTCAATTACAAGAATTCAGAGACGAGAGATAGGAGAATCTTTTGAATGAAGTCAATATATTTTGCGGTAACCACATGGTTCTAGGGACTAATATAGAAGAAAATATGAGAACTCGTGGTCGTAGCAGGCGAAATGGGTAAATGATTACTAATTTTCATCACTTTCGTGTTGAAATTTTTTGTTATGTATTACTGTTAAATTTCTTATTTCATTGTGTTATCTTCAATAGTATTTTTCTTATTTACTTTTTTATTGTTATAATATTAGGTTGTTGATATGATGGTTCAAGAGATGAATAATCATTTTTCTGAAGCAAGTATGAGTTACTAACTTGCATTGCATCCCTTGATCCAAAGGACTCTTTCTCTCAGTTTGACATTGGTAAGTTACTCCGTCTTCTGAACTTTATCTGGAAAACTTTTTATTGACTGATCGTATGGTACTTAAGGAGAACTTAAGACTTACATTCATAATGTAAGAGCTGAATTTTCTATGATTGAGGATTTGGGAGGTCTCGCTAAAAAGATGGTTCAAACCAGAAAGAATGTAGTTTTTTCATTGGTATATCGTCTGATCGAGTTAGCATTGGTTTTACCAATTGCAACTGCTTCTTTGAAAGAGTTTTCTCTGCCATGAAAACTATCAAGAATGATTTGTGTAATAGAATGGGGGATGAGTGGATGAATGATAGTTTGATAGTTTACATCTAAAAGGAGATTTTTGCCACAATCTAGAATGAATAAATTTTGCAATGTTTTCAACAGATGCAGACTCGTAGAACACAATTATATATCTTCTATTATTTGTATGTCTGGCGCTAGTAGCTCAAGTGTGAACAAATAATTATTTTATTAGTATGTGTATATATTTATATTTTTATTATTATGATTATTAATTTAATACTTTAGAAGTGAGAATTTTTTTCTAAATACATTTAAGCTCCCCTCAAAATACGTTCTATTTCAGCCACTAATGATGTGTCTTGTATGGAATAAAATATTTGTGTATGTGTACAAAATTATGCACATTTCAATAAAAATCAGAAAATAGATATTAAAATAGTATTTTTTTTGAAATGGACAGAGATGATTTTGCAACGAAAAATCTTCATAGATAAAATTTAGAGGTGCTGATATGCCTCCATCATGCAGCTCTTTATTATTATTATTTTTTTTCTTTTGCCTCTATTTCTTCAAAGGTTATTTTTTGCTGGGTAAATTTCAAACATTGATCAATTTCCGAACTGAGTTGTGCACTTGTGCTATACCGGAATTCCAACTTGAATTCTACAAAATATAGACAATTACATCAAAACAAACATACAGTGAAAATAATATAAAAAATTAATGTTAAACTAGATCTATTAAATACGTCTTTCTTTTTTTTTTTTTTTTAGAACAGACCTATAGCAAAAGGCGGAGCTGGGCATACCCATGCAATCCGATACAAACAAAAGAAGTGGGGCTCCAAGTACAGGCTAGGGTGCCTCTATCTACAGTAGTAAATAGAAAAGCATTATTTTCGTCAAAGACGAAAATAATACCTGTCTATCTACCTCACTAGTAATCTAGAAAGCAACAAAAATTAAATGTGGAGTACTTCCTCCATTTACACAAAAGCATCATAGAAAACAAAATTTGGTCCCTGTTTGACTAAGATCACGCCTTCCCAACCCGAGTATGCCAAGGAGTAGGTATTTGTACACAGTAAACTAGCTAGCAAAAATGGCCCCAATAATTGTTCTAAGTGGGCAGTCCTCCAGTACAGCCCTGGCCATCAACACCAGGCCTTGGAGAATCCGGCAGCATGACAAAGCCATAAAACTCTAAGAAATTTCTTCACCAAAAAACATGCAGTTAACACCAACACATAAAACCCTCATGAGGAGTATAAAAGGAGGACTTTCCCCAGTCCACAGTATCATCCATCACCACGGCAGGACATGATTATCACAAAGGATGCCAAGGGAAAGTCCCAAACATCCCACCTTAAAGACAAGCTAACACCACGACACACAACTCAATCACCGAACAGTTATTCAGTAAATCAGTGTGATAAAAGAGAGCAATCCGAAACTGCATTACATTTCTAATCAAATATGCATCAGCAGCACCCCATCATTCAAAACAGCGCCCAAACAAGTAGTCAAACAGTCGGTTGATAATCAGGGCATATCAGATCCACATTTCCTTTCCAAACAAATATACATCTTCACGGAGCAACCCATAACCACAAAGTCACATAATCCGAACAGAACATCAAGCATCTTTATAAACGAAAACATGTATGTGCCAAACGTATAGCCATCAAATACGTCTAAAAACAAGAAATAGCAAGATAAGTGACAACTTATATTGTCACTTTAGGATTTAAAGTTCGGCTTAAAAATGTTAAATGACAAAAAAAAAATTATCACTGCCTTGTCTTAATAGATCTGTCGCAAAAGTTTTTTATTGTAACACAGTTAAAGTTGTGAGTCAATTGAGTTCAACCGTTACACCACTACAGGTTATCACATTAGCCATATTTGTTTAATTACAACCTTAACTATCACAAAATTTTACAATTGTTGTCACTTTACCTAAAAAGTTATCACACAATACTATAGTTTGGTGACAACTTTGGTGACAACTTTTATAACTACAATATATGATAATATCAAATTTATCACTAATAATTATATAAAAGTTTTTATTTTTCCTTTAATAATATACATAATATCGAATTCGTATAAGAAATTACCTCGGAGACAGAGCACCTCTACTTCTTCCTTGAATTCTGGCGGAGCTATTTGGATCCGTTTATGATTCTCTGATACAATTTTGACGATCTTGACATGAATTGGTTGGAGAAACGAGATATTAGGATTTTGTTATATGAAAGAGAAAGTTAATTTGTTTGAGAAAACAAGATTAAAAGCGAAAACTAGTTTGAGAAAACTCAATAAGGTGGAGGTGGTGGAGCTGACGGTGGCGACTAGAGGTGTTCAATATTCGGTTTAAACCGAAAACCAATTCGAAAATTCGAAAACCGAATTCGAATTCCGAAATTTGAATTCGGTTTTCGAATTTCGAATCGGTTTTCGGTTTAAACCGAATTCGAATTTCGGTTTTCGATTCGGTTTTCGAATTGGGCTTCCAATTCGAAAACCGAACTGAAAACCGAATTCAATATATATATATAAAATATAATTTTTATAAATATAAAATATATAATAATAATACAACTTAAACTTAAAAGACATAATTAGGTCATTCTTTTATGTATTATTTGATTTAATTGAATATTTGTAAATTTTGATATAATTTATGTAATTTAATGATTTAATTAGGATTTAAACAAATTCGAATTCAGTTTATTCGAATAAAACCAAATTCGAACCGAAATCGAATTTCGAATTCGGTTCGGTTTGTTCGAATTATATTCGAATTCGGTTCGGTTTTCGAATTCGAGTTCAGAAATGTCCAAACCGAATAAACCAAAAACTGACTCGATGAACACCCCTAGTTGCAAGAACGACCATTAAGGGAGTCTACTAACCCAATTATTAATTACAGGCCTTCATGCATTGTTTTGCCTCTACTTGAAACTGATTATGAATTGAAGGCATCATTTCTTAATTTATTGCCTAAGTTTAATGTTTTACCTGATGTTCACCATTTTGTAGTTATTTTACTTCTTGACAATTTGGGAAATTACTTAATATTACTAGTAAAAGTTATATTTAATTTTTTTGAGGAGGCGGAACTATAATATAATAAAACAAGATACTAACAAAACTTAGGCTGAAGTTTATTTTTATCGTCCGACCACAAAACTTTTAGGAAGACAAGACATCTTTTTCTTTCTATTTTATTGTACACATAACCAATTCCTATTAGGAAACTAATTCAATATAGTATTATAAAAGAACTAAATCCAAAAATATATTTGCTTTTATTCAAAAATTAATTAAAAAGAGTTTTGATAGATTTGAACACTAAAATACTAAAACACTAAAACAAGCATGCTTAAAATAAAATTAAAAAATTAAGAAGAGTTTTAATAGAAAGTAAAGTCTAAAACATTAAAACACAAACAACTCATGCTTATATATAAATAGATATAGGGTAAATTACATTAATCGTCCCTTAATTTAGGAGTTAATTGCAAATTTGTCCCTCAATTTCAAAATATCTTATTTTAGTCTCTTATTATACATTTTGACTTTTAAATCGTCATCAGTCTGTTGTCTGTCCATGTATAGACAGATTACGTTTCTCACGTGTGTGTCATATGACAAAAAAATGAAGTTAAGAAACAATAACCATGAAATAAATAAATGATAAGTGAAATTGGTTCATCTTGCCCTCCAATTTGTCATGTGTTACACACATGAGAGATCTGTCTATACATTGATGGAAAACAGACCAAGAACTATTTAAAATTCAAAATGCAAGATGAGAGACTAAAATGGAACGTTTTGAAGTTAATGGATAAATTTGAAATCAACCCCTACATTGAGGGATGATTGGTGTAATTTACCCTTTTATATATAAGTAATTAATTTGAGTGACAACTTATAAAAATTGTAACTTACTTTAATACCACGCGGTGATAAATTTTGTCACTTAAATATTTTATATTATAGATAAGTAATTAGTTTGAGTGACAACTTATAAAAATTGTAACTTATTTTGATAAGACAACTTTAGAATTTTTTTTTGCCATTAAATATTTTAATATTTTTATGACAATCATAATGTATCATCAATGATAAATATTAAAATTGTCATTAATTACCTACTTTATATGACAATTAATTATATTGTAGCTAAATTTGAATTAGTGAGTGACAATCATTGTCACTCATTTACAATTTTCTTGTAATGTGTCATTTGCTGCTTATTTGTTCTCCAAGTTTCACTACAAGTTCTAAATAAATTACAATATTATTTTGACAAACATAAAATTGTAACTCAATAATTTATTTAAGCAACAATAAATATTTTTGTCACATAAAACTAAAATTTACTAACAACTCCATCATTTATCATTAATAATATTTTATTATTGTTATAAAATGAATAGAATTTTGGTGTGACAAAAAAGTTAGTCAAAAGTTATCATAATTGCCCATTGAGAAAAAAGACAACATTTAAGTTGTCACTTAACTAAATAAGAAGTGACAACTCACTTTTTATAAGTAAATAGCAAATGGTAAAAATAAATAAATTAAAATAATCATTTAATTACAAAATATGTACAATGAAATAGTCAGTTTTACGTCTTTTTTTATTATTATCTGAAATCCCTCACTCGCATCAATTATGCCATAACCACTGCTATACCGTCGCCACTAGGGGTGTTCATCGAGTCGGTTTTCGGTTTATTCAGTTTATTCAGTTTGGACATTTATGAACTCGAATTCGAAAACCGAACCGAATTCGAATATAATTCGAACAAACCGAACCAAATTTGAAATTCGATTTTTGGTTCGAATTCGATTTTATTCGAATAAACCGAATTCGAATTTGTTTAAATCCTAATTAAATCATTAAAATACATAAATTATATCAAAATTTACAAATATTCAATTAAATCAAATAATACATAAAAGAATGACCTAATGATGTCTTTTAAGTTTAAGTTGTATTATTATTATATATTTTATATTTATAAAAATTATTATTTATATATATATTGAATTCGGTTGTTCGAATTGGAAGCCCAATTTGAAAACTGAATCGAAAACCGAAATTCAAATTCGGTTTAAACCGAAAACCGATTCGAAATTCGAAAACCGAATTCAAATATATATATAAATAGTAATTTTTATAAATATAAAATATATAATAATAATACAACTTAAACTTAGAAGACATCATTAGGTTATTCTTTTATGTATTATTTGATTTAATTGAATATTTATAAATTTTGATATAATTTATGTAATTTGAACACCCCTACTTGCAACGGAGCTTGAACCGGTATTTGCACTACTGGATTAACTACAGGAGCTCGTGGCTGCTACTCACGTTCAGGTGGTGGCACATAGCCTCCAGGTGGCGGAATCACAGGTGGAAAGTCAGCCATGGAAGTTTCGTCAGGTGAGACAGCTGATTCTGATTCTGCACTGGTCGCTGTGGAGGCAAATGATTTGTCAACTTTTGAACCAGAATTGGTTCTTTGGCGATGTTTTTTTGTCTCTTTCTTTAATCTATGAGATGTCTTTTCGATTTCTGGATCAAAAAGAAAATTTGGATTGGACGATCTAGACATAAACCAAAGAACAATACAAATTAACTAAATAGAAAATAATTGTCGTTCCCCGGCAGCGGCGCTAAAATTTGGTATATCGTTTCCGTACCAAAATAAATACTTACTCTAAAAGATTAACAATAGTGTAGTGAGAGTAAGGTCGAACCCATGAGGAACAACGCTATCTTCTAATTTAATTAATTCGCAATTAGTTACAAGAATTTAATTATTAACTTAAACTATTGTTAACATCAAATTAAGTAAATCCACACTAATCAATTGTTCATTGTTCTTTGACGCAAAGATAACAATTTCATATTAATCAGTTAGTTATAGGATACCGAGAATCAGCTCTCGCATATCCCAATTCTTCCTTAATTGTTTTATAATTGACAAGTACCGGCTTAATCAATTATTCCCCTATTCATAACATAACCCAGCCGGAATCAGCCGAACACCAGATTCAATGTTACAAAAGCATTAAGTAGTAGAAGAACCTAACTCTAACAAATCGTATCATTATCAGCATGCAAAAATCTATTAAGTGGTTATTTCCGTCTACCGAGACAGTAGCTTCACCACTAATTAATCTTACCGATTAAATCCAGTGACTTAACAAGGGATTAATTGGCTCTACATAAATCGATTAAAGTTGATCAGGCTTTAATTAGTTTAGATAATTAACTTTAGACTCAAAAAACTCTCAGAATTAAATATGAAATAGATTAATTAAATCAATTAGGTCTCACAACTTATCAATCGATTAGTGCTTCATTACCTACAGCCATAAAATAAACTACTCACGAAACATAATTAAAAACAATCACAAAAAAGTAATTAAAAGAAATAAAACTAAATTCAGTTGAAAATATCAAACCACCCAGACTTTCGTTAGGGCAAACGTCTGTACTGTCGTCCCAACTATGAAGAATTGGAAAACTGCACCCGTAGAAAAACTATGAAGAACAAAGCTGCGCAATAAAAAAGTGTGTCCAACCCTAATTAATCTACTCCCTTATATAGAAGGAAAAACACAACTTTCTAATTCAACTAAAAGAATAAATCTTTTTGTTTCCAAATTCTAATAAGCCACACGCGGCTTAACTCATTAACATATAAAGGAATTCCTAATCAAATTCATCCACCAATTTGGTAACTACCAAGAATCTTTTTACTGCCAAATTCCTTCACCTCTATCTTCAGCCCAATCTTCTAGAAACTCTTCCAATTTCATCTTTATCCCTTTGGCATGCTCATTGATGGAATTCTCCAAATTCTGCAAAGATTAACATCATTAAGCACCAATTTCAGCCCACAAAGCACTAAAAAGAATATGCAATAAACTGAATATTTAGTGCTTATCAAGATCCCCACACTTAAATCATTCTGGTCTCTCAGCATTCAAACGAAAATAACAAACAAACAAACAATCACACAAACCAATAAACCACTTCACTAATTAAACACCAGTCCAACAAAATCGAAAAACTCTTTCAAAAATTCATGCTTAGTCCAAATGAAAGGCTTATGTGCAATCAAGTCCTCCAAGTCAAACTACAAAGTTCTGTGTAACTCTTCAAGATCACTCCAAGCACTCATAAGGTATACAATTTGGGTTCAACCACTCATTTAAATTGCACATGGAAAACTTACTACAAACTTGCAAATATGTCAATAGATAACCATAATATTGAAACTAAACAAGAATCAAAAGGTCTTTCAATGGATTGTAATGGGGCTAGGGTTTACAAGGTAAGCTTTAAGATGGATAAAAAGCTAAAAATAAAACTAAAGTATAAGCAACTTACTACAGAACATCCCCACACTTATCTTGTATCAAGTCTCAAAATTTTTACATTCAAAGCATCTCACAGTAATTGCAGCACAGCAATTATTTTTTTTTCTTCGTGCTTTTATCACATATATGCTTTTCTTTTTTCAGATCACTATTTTTTTTTCTTTTTCGTTTCTGCTGCTGCTGCTCTCTCTTTTCTTTTGTTTTTCTTTCTGTCCAGTGGTGTATGGTCGAACAACAGACTTAAACATTTAACTTCACTTCATATACTGAAATACCTTAATGCATAGAGACTTAAAAGATGCATTTTTCTCCTGTTGAACCAAGGGGGAAACAAATCACAACAAACTTAGTTACTTACATCTTAGGGGCAAAAAGAAAGCTAAAAAGGGTTTTAGGTGGTGTGAACACAATGAAAAGGTTCAAGGCTCAAAGGGGTTAACTAAAGGTCAAATGAAGGGTAAGAATGAAAATCAAAGTCAAAAAGGGGTAAATCCTAAGTGCCTTTATCATATTCAAGTTTAATTTCCACACATGATTTCCATGTATAACAATGCAAACTTAATAAGTCAACCATGCACAATTCACACTCTTCTAAAGAATTAATCATTTAAACACCAACAAAGTGATTATTGTGTCTTTGGCTCAAATCCTCACTTTAAGGCGGGCAAAAATAAACTCGGAATATGTATTCGTCATCCTTGGAGTCATTCAAGATCATGCAAAAACCAACACAAAAAACTCGGCAAGGATTAATATAAGTTCGGCCAGACCATGTTTAATAGAGTGAAACAGTTCAAAAACATCTTACAAAATGAAACTGTTTTTTTTTGAAAATTTTTCTATTTTTTTTGTTTTTTTGGATTTTTGGTTTTTGGAAATAAAACAAAACTACACAATGAAATACAACACATAACACAAAACACCATATCCACATTTAAACAAGAACATGTCATCATGTGAGAAAAAAGCACATGTAAAAATTTCACATAAACTAAAGAGAAATAAAGGACAGCCTGATCATTGTGGGGGGTTATGCGGGGCTGGAGAATGGCAGCTTGGTTTGTCCTGATCTTATTTACCATGGTGATAGGTGGGTTGTCAATCTAATTTCTCGAGCCACCTTGCAAAAACTATCTAGAACAAAAGTAACTTTATTAGCTTAAAATAATACTTAAAAATTGGTGATAGGTGGTATAGTTGGTGAATTATGCTGCTTGTAATGTCAAGGTGTACACACGGTAAAAATTGGATTTGTTACCGTGTGAAACTGAATGTACGTTATCCTGAGGACGGTTTCAAATTGCTGTTGATAAACCATTTATGTTTATTGGTAAATTTTCATGTGCTTGGCTGAGATAAATCTGTATTGGAACATTGATGTGAGACGAGGTTTTTGTGGTCTCATTCATATGCTTCCCGAATTGGATTGATTGTGGCTCTTTGGTGAAATGAGTGAAATTCATGTACTTGGCAATTTCTTGTGTTTGGTAGTTCATATACTTGGCAGCCAGTTTGGTGAGATATCTTGCCTCCTTTTGGTTGAATTTTCGATTGCTTATTAGAAAATGTTGGCATGGATTTGATGAAGGGGAACCTCTGATTATTGAAGAAGAGCTCCCGATCTTTCCCTTTGCTTATGGAATTCGGTGATATTGGTAAATTTTTCATGTTCTGGGCAAACCATTCATGTAATTGCCCTGTGCGTTTAATGGCTTAATTTGTGTTTGACTGGCAAAATTTTGTGTTGTGCTGCAATAAGATGACAAAATGTTATATGAAGCACACATGTTTGGACTTTTGCTTTGACTGGTAATCTGTGAGTCTAGGCTGCCTTGGTGAAAATGAAAACATGGAAATATAATGCATGCAAGGCAAAGCCTCCATCCTCCGAGATCCGACCTTTATGGTAGTATTACTCACTAGAGCTGATAGGATTAGTCATATACTTCCAAGAGGGAATTAGAGCATTGATACTTTGGTAATCACTAAAGTGGCCTTTCTATAATTCCCTGCTTTAGCTCATAGGATGTTTCATGTAATGGAGTAGTACTCCAAATGTATAGTTCATATGCTTGTAACAGTGTGGTTGAGTATATCCGGCACCGTATTTTGCTCATGTTGGTATAAAGTTTTCCTTTAAAAAAAAGGGTCCACCCAATTGCTTTCTTATGTTCTCGAAGAATTCAAAGCAATTTTTCCTAATGTGTTTGTGTGAATTAGGTAGTGGTTTAATTTCAATAATAGGAGGTTCAATAATAGAAGGTAAAAGCTTATCAAATGAATCCAGTTTGGGCAAAAAGCGGGTTTCTGCTTTAATTGGATTTTTAGCTAGAGAATGTAAGGACGTAATGGCATCTTGCACTTCATTATTCTCTAGATCTTTGACCTCGATTTCAGTCACACTTCTTGTGATAAAAACCTTCAACTTATCCTGCACAAGTTTAGTCTCAAGATGCTCTTGGACTAAGGACTCAATCACATCAATTGAATGAACATTTTCTACATCAATGGGATATTTCATAGCATCGAAAATATTAAAAGTTAAATATTGTCCATTGAATTCAAATGTAAGTGTTCATTTATCAACATCAATCATAGTTTTTGCAGTTTTCATGAATGGTCTACCCAACAATAATACCGCCGAATTCCTTTCATGAGAATTTCCCATGTCTAATACATAATATCAGCTGGGTATATAAAATCATTGACTTTAACCAAAACATTTTCAAGAACCCCCAATGGGTAAGATAAGGACCTATCAGCTAATTGTATAACAACTTGTGTATCTGATAATGGTCCTATATTTAAACCTTGATATGTAGAAAGTGGCATGACATTAATTGAAGCACCTAAATCTAACATACATCTTTCAATTATTTTTATCTCTAATAACACATGGGATAGAAAATATACATGGGTCCTTGCATTTGGGAGGAAGCTTTTGTTGTATTACAGCCGAAACAATCTCGCCCACAATGACTTTTTCCTTTGTGGGATGCTGAATTTTTCTTGCAAGGAAATCCTTCAAGAATTTGGCACACTTTGGCATCCTTCGAATTGCGTTTAGAAAAGGCATATTGATTTCAATCTTACTAAAGATAGTCAATATGTCATCCAAATCCTTATCTTTGGCATTCCTTTTCAACTTGTTTGGAAAATGTGGTGGTATCTTAATTTCAGAAGTAGAAAAATTCGATTTAGAAGTTACCTCTGATTTTTGCATCTGCGTCGTTTTGTCTAAAGACGAGGGTGAGTTTTTCTATTTTCCAGCAGCAACTTTGGAAACAGGATCTTCAAGTTGTTTTGCACTTCTCAATGTGTTTTGACTTACGTTTTCTCGTGGATTAATCTATACCTACGATAGTAATTTCCCTTGAGGACCTTGTATCTCATTAAAGTGTTTTGCCATTTAGGTCATTTGAGTACTTAACCCACTTATAGTTGCCCTTGTTTCTTGCTGAAATTTTTGAAATTCTCCTTGATTTTGGACTTGATTGGTCTGCATTAAAGTCAAAGATGTAGCTAAATTAACAACCATATATTCAAGAGGAACTCCAGACCTTGTAGTAGCTATAAGGATGGGATTTGTTTGCGCAGACGAAGCTGCTGAATTCTGCTGGTTTTGTTGATGAGAAGTTGGCTGCTGCGGAGCTCGATTCCTATAACTCAAATTAGGGTGGTCTTGCCATCCTGAATTAAAAGTGCTGGAATAGGGATCGTAGCTACGTAGATATCCTCCAGCGGCATTAACTTCGACATCAAGCTCTTCTTGGGTCACTTGACATCTATCAGTTGTATAGGCAGTACTTTTGCAAATTGTGCATCCCTTTTCAGTCCGAACTGCACCTATTCCAGTGATTAACTTCTCCACACTTGCCATCAAAGCTTCCAATCTGTTCTCTAGTGAAGAATTGGAAATTTTGCTCACTTGTTTTGTTGAACGACAAACTAGCTGGTACTGTTGGCGGGACTTACAGGTCTTAACAATCAAGTTTGTGGCTTGAGTTGTGTTATTGTCCATGAAAGCTCCTCCTCTTGCTGCATCAAGTGTTCTTTTCTCCTCCGGTTGCAAACCTTCATAAAAATATTGGATTAGAAGTTCGTATTGATTTTATGTTAAGGACAACCTTCACATAAATGTTTAAATCAATTCCAATAAGCAGTTAAGAATTCGTCATATTCTTGTTTAATGCCTACTATTTCTTTTCGACCAGATGCTATTTTAGAAGCAGGGAAATAATTAATAAGGAATAATCTTTGCATATCATTCCATGTTGTAATAGATCTAGGAGTAAGACTCTTAAACCAAACACTAGCATTTTCAGTTAAAAACCAAGAAAAACTAGCTAGCTTTATGTATTCTTGCGAGACTCCTCTATTGTTCACAGTGTCACATACTTTAAGGAAATCATGCAAAAAAATATGCTGGTTTTTCCCAGCATCTCCATTAAACTTAGGCAATAAATTAAGAAATGATGCCTTCAATTCATAATCAGTTGCAAGTTAAGGTAAAACAATGCAGGAAGGCCTGTAATTAATAATTGGGTTAGTAGACTCCCTTAATGGTCAATCTTGCAACGGAGTTTGGATCGGTATTTGCACTACTAGATTAACTACAGGAGCTCCTGGCTGCTGCTCACGTTCAGGTGGTGGCACATCGCCTCCAAGTGGCAGAATCACAGATGGAAAGTCAGCCATAGATGTTTCGTCAGGTGAGAAAGCTGATTCTGATTCTACGCTGGTCGCTGTGGAGGCAAACGATTCGTCAACTTTTGAACAAGAATTGGTTCTTTGACGATGTTTTTTTGTCTCTTTTTTTAATCTACGAGCTGTATTTTCGATTTCTGGATCAAAAAGCAAATTTGGATTAGATGATCTGGACATAAACCAAAGAACAATACAAATTAACTAAATAGAAAATAATTGTCGTTCCCCAGCAGCGGCGCAAAAATTTGGTATATCGTTTCCGTACCAAAATAAATACTTACTCTAAAAGATTAACAAAAATGTAGTGAGAGTAAGGTCGAACCCATAAGGAACAACACTATCTTCTAATTTAATTAATTCGCAATTAGTCACAACAATTTAATTATTAACTTAAACTATTGTTAACATCAAATTAAACACCGAAAGCAAATTACCGAAATTAATAAAAAATTCACGGAAATTAATTAACAAAAGGGAAAGATCTGCCAATAAGTAAATCCACACTAATCAATCGTTCATTGTTCATTGACGCAAAGATAACAATTTCATATTAATCAGTTAGTTAAAGGATACCGAGAATTAGCTCTCGCATATCCCAATTCTTCCTTAATTGTTCGATAATTGACAAGTATCGGCTTAATCAATTATTCCTCCATTCATAACATAACCCGGTTGGAATCAGCTGAACACCAGATTCAATGTTACAAAAGTATTAAGTAATAGAATAACCTAACTCTAACAAATCGTATCATGATCAGCATGCAGCAATCTATTAACCGATTATTCTCATCTACTGAGATAGTAGCTTCGCCACTAATTAATCTTACTTATTAAATCCAGTGACTTAATAAGGGATTAATTGGCTCTACCTAAATCGATTAAAGTTGATCAGGCTTTAATTAATTTAGATAATTAACTTTAGACTTAGAAAACTCTCAGAATTAAATATGAAATAGTTTAATTAAATCAATTAGGTCTCACAACTTATCAATCAATTAGTGCTTCATTACCTACAACAAGAAAATAAACTACTCACAAAATATAATTAAAAAGAATCACAATAATAATTAAAAGAAATAAAACTGAATTAAGTTGAAAATATCAAACCACCCAAACTTTCGTCTGGGCAAATGTCTGTACTGTCGTGCCAGATATGAAGAACTGGACCCGCAGAAAGACTACGAAGAACAAAGCTACGCAACAGAAAAGTATGTCCAACCCTAATTAATCTACTCCCTTATATAGAAAGGAAAACACAACTTCCTAATTCAACTAAAAGAATAAATCTTTTTGTTTCCAAATTCCAATAAGGCACACGCGGCTTAACTCATTCACATATAAAGGAATTCCTAATCAAATTCATCCACCAATTTGGTAACTACCAAGAATCCTTTTACTGCCAAATTCCTGCACCTCTATCTTCAGCCAAATCTTCTAGAAACTTTTCCAATTTCATCTTTATCCCTTCGGCATGCTCCTTGACGGAATTCTCCAAATTCTGCAAAGATTAACATCATTAAGCACCAATTTCACCCCCACAAAGCACTAAAAAGAATATGTAATAAACTGAATATTTCGTGTTTATCAATCATGGAAGAAAAAGTTAGTCGGATATCAATGTGCAAGTTTTGTCTTTATTTATATCTTATTGCTGCTTGTTTCTTTACCAGTGACATTACGTATTGAATTGCATTGCATCTATTCTTGCCTTTTTTGTTATCAAATACAATCAATAGGAGGCCTCGGGTCACATGTAGAAGTATTGATGCACTAAACAAAAAATTGTCACTAATTATTATTTGAAGAAATCTAAACGCCATGAAACAATATAGATGAAACTAAAAAAGAGCAGATTTATTCATGTATGTTACTTATCTTTTGGGGTATGTATGTATAAAGTATAATGAAAATAGCACTTTGTTTATGCTTGTTTAAGTAAAAGAAAAGACATTGTACGTCTGCAGATTTTTAGTGCTCCCTTCAACATTGATGATGCTCTGAACCTATATATGAAACATTGATGCAAGTTAATTGGTGCAACTAGAAGAGTGAATCAAGAATTTTTAACATCAGTAAAATGTAGTTTCATTCCATAAACACTAAAATGCACTGTAATTAGTAATGAACAAATTAAAAATGCATTCTAGAGAAATCAATTGCAAACAGTTACTTGAGCATCAATTTAATTCATATCCAACTTTGGTAAAGAAAGATCATTTGAATTTGTTCTCTACTCTGATAGCTAGTGTAGAAAAAGACTAGTTCAATATGCAGCTTAGCTACTCTGATAGTAATAGTAACACCATATTCATCAATTTCAATGTTAGCGGAAGAAGATGATGAAGTACTGTTTTGATGATCATTGATTGGCAAAACATTATTGTCAGACTTGTGACTGATCCCCAGTCCCCAAGCAAGGTCTTCATTTTTCATCTTCATGCTACTTAGAAAATATTGCCCCCTGCGGGATCTCCTTACCCTCGTTAAATTAAATGTACCTTAGAAGCAAACCTTAGTTATTGACGTTGATAATTGTGGTAGCTCACTTGAATATTACTGTTGATAATTGTGGAATCGAATTTGGACTACTAAATGGAGAAATTATTAATTAGGAGTCAGAACTTTGGACAAATTTCTGTATATTAATTAATACACAAACACATTTCTATATTTAGCAAGGATTAATATGCTAGGCTGCCACTGGGATACTTTAACAGTGTATAATGTATAATGTTTGATGACAAAATTTCTCCTTAAAGTTGTTTTCTTTAAAGCGTTAGTGCATATTAAATATTTTTTTTCTACAGTATGTTGTTATTCAATCCTAGAAGTTGGAAATTGTGATAGGTTGGTTCAAACTTTTTGAAATGCTTTTCCAGTGCAGGTCAGAAGAGGAGCTTGATGAGTTTCAAGGTAGTCTAGCTTCTTATGAATATTAATGCTACGATGATGGCAATTGTTGAGCTATAATGGTGATGATGCGGAGCAAATATGTGTATAAAATTGTGATCGTGGTTGCTATTTACCCCTAATCAAAAATCAAGCTAAACAACCCCGTGAAGGTGATAGTATAGCAAGTTCATTCCCACGATGAAAGGACTGTGTTGAAATTTTAAGAAAATATTTTTGTGTTTTTTATATTTATCAAACTGAAAATAATAAGCAAATAACAAATAACTAAAACAAGACAGTGATTTAATTAAAAACTCAAGTTAAGCAAGTGTACTCTCGAGATTATATTTTAGGGTTACATAAAAAGCACATACATACATCCTATCTATGGTCATGCAAAATAAGGGAAAATAACATAACTCACGCCCTCCTTTGTGGCGAGAGGCAAGGAATGATTTAGGCACTTTACCTATTTAGATATTAACTAATTCATTAAACCCTCCTTTGTAGCGAGAGGCAAGGTTTACTTCCTTAATTAATCCGGAATCTAATGCAACTACCAACTCAACCAAACCCTCAAGTTCAACCGCTCCTTTATGGCCGAGGCAATGCCCGAACCAGTCACGCTAATGCTAAACTAATCCCCCTAACTCCTCCTTTGTGACGAGAGGCAAGAGCTAAGGTAAAATCAATCTAACAAATTCAAAACCAACCCACAAAAGATTCCAAACAACCCACTCAAATCCTCCTTTGTGGTAAGAGGCAAGATTAAAGCAAGTTATCTCTAAATAATTTACTGCACTTTAAGCAAATATTCATCATACATAATCTGGCCAAATCATGCATAATTATGAAGAACACAGCAAAACTTATTCAACAAAGACCATAAGATAGAACATAGCATGTAAATTAAGCACAAAAACCCTTATTCATAATCTCGGGAGCACAATTAATCTAGCCGAGCATGGCTAAATCGAACATCATGATATTAATAATTAAGCACAATATTGAAAACATCATTAAAAGGAAAGAAAACACCTTGAATAATAAATCTTTGAATGTAATCTTTACTCGTAAAAGATTGAGTTCAATAGTAGAATATGTTCCCAATCCGTACAGCTGCAATTCTCCAAGCAATAACCGAAGTAGAAAACCCTAGCTATTACAAAGGAGAAATCTCTTGCTTAATATCTCTCAAAGTTGTCACCCTCTCAAAAGTTGTAACCCTAGCCCTATTTATAGTTATTCTATGAAAATATTCGCACATAAGTCCTTAAGGAATTCCTTGTTGGAAAAGAAAACTTAAAGTGGGCCAAAATCGTAAATTTCCACAAATTAGGTCGAAAAACTGCGTATTCCCCGACGTCTCGACGTGGGTGAACCCTAGGGTTTTTTTACTAAACGTTACTGGACGTCGCGACGTGCGATCCTGGACGTCGCGACGTGCGATCATGCACGTCGGGACGTGGGAGACTTTCTTCCAACGGCGCCAAAATTTTCAATATTTCTGGACATCGTGAAGTGCGATTGTGAACGTCGCGACGTTGGCGATTTTTTCCACGTTTTTGCACATTTATTCCTCCAAATTTCCCTTAATCCTTTGCACAAAACAAAACATTTACACAAAAAGACTATTAGTTAATGGAATATTTAGCCTAAATTCTAAATAAACTTAAATGAAACTTAAAAATATAAAATATAAACTTGGGTTGCCTCCCAAGAAGCGCTTTATTTATCGTCAAAAGCTCGACGCCTGTTGCTTATTCTTCCCTCGGTGACTCTTCAAGAGTCACCTTTTCAACAATGCGTAAGATCTTTTCTCCTTGAGAAAAATAGATTTTCAATCTATGCCCATTGACTATGAAAGAATTTCCCGTCTTTCCATTTAGAAGCTCCACTGTGCCATAAGGAAACACTGTCTTAACCCTGAATGGACCACTCCATCTTGACTTAAGCTTGTCTGGAAAAAGTTTCAGCTTAGAATTGAAAAGCAAAACCAGTTGCCCGGGTTTGAACTTTTTATGTAGGATGCGTTTATCATGCAACTTTTTAGTTCTCTCTTTATAGAGTAATGCACTTTGGTAAGCATCAAATCTAAACTCATCCAAATCATTGAATTCCAACAACCATTGCTCAGCTTCCTTCCTATAATCCATTTTCAATTCCTTTAATGCCCAAAAAGTCTTGTACTCAAGCTCAATTGGTAAATGACAAGCCTTACAAAAAACCATGCGATATGGAGATGTACCAATAGGTAAGGGGTACAATTGATCTCCCGATTTGATATCTCCACTTGTCCATCTGTTTGAGGATGGTAAGGGGTTGCCACTTTATGCCGGACTCCATATTTGGTCAATAAGGTTTGAAAAGCCTTGTTGCAAAAATGTGTGCCTCCATCACTGATTATAGCTTTTGGGGTTCCATAACGAGTGAAAATGTGCTTCTTAATGAACCCCACCACACTTTTTGCATCACAAGTCGGCAAAGAAATTGCTTCTATCCATTTAGAAACATAATCCACAGCCACAAGAATGTAAGATTGACCATTAGATTTTGGGAATGGTCCCATGAAGTCAATGCCCAAGACGTCGAAAATTTCCACCTCCATAATATTGTTTAATGGCATCTCACTCCTCCATGAAATATTTCCTGTCCTTTGGCATTCATCACACTCTTTGATCCACTCTTGAGTGTCATGGAATAGTTTGGGCCAATAATACACCGACTGCAACACTTTGTAAGCTGTTCTTCACCCCCCAAAACGTCCTCCATAATCAGATTCGTGGCATGACCGAAGAATTTCTTTTTGATACTCCTCAGGAACACATCTTCAGATAGCTTGGTCACTACATACCTTGAAAAGATAAGGCTCATCCCAATAATAGTAGCTTGCATCGTGGATGAGTTTTTTCCTTTGTTGGACAGACAATTTGGGTGGAATTCATTGTGAAACCACATAATTTGCAATGCCGGCGTACCATGGAACTTTTTCAGCTTCGTCCACTTGAAACAATTATCCAAGCACCGATCAAAAGAATGGCCAAAAACTGAGAAATCATCCATTAATACCTCAATAATATCTTCTACCATGTCATGGAAGATGGCCATCATACACCTTTGAAATGTAGCTGGTGCATTGCATAACCCAAAAGGCATCCTCTTAAATGTGAAAGTACCAAAATGGCAAGTGAATGTTGTCTTGTCCTGATCCTTTGGGTCAATAGTGATCTGATTATACCTGGAGTAATCATCCAAGAAACAATAAAATAAATAACCAGCAATTCTGTCCAAAACTTGATCAAGGAATGGTAGAGGAAAATGATCTTTGCGGGTTGTCTTGTTGAGCTTGCGATAATCCATATAAACTCGCCATGCATTAATGATACGGGTTGCCAACAACTCGTCATTATCGGTCTTGACCACTGTCACCCCCCTCTTCTTTGGCACACATTGGACTGGACTTACCCATTCACTATCAGATATAGCATAAATCATCCCAAAGTCCAAGAGTTTGATCACTTCTTTTTTTACCACATCCATCATTGCTGGATTTAATCGACGTTGCCTATCACGTACTGGAATTGCATCATCTTCCAAAAGAATTTTATGCATGCAAATTGATGGACTAATTCCATTAATGTCAGCAATAGTCCACCCAATAGCTCCTTGATACATTTTCAGTACCATAATAAGCTTCTCTTCTTGCCATGGTTCCAAGGTAGCTGAAATCACTACTGGTAAAGTGTTATTTTCTCCCAAGAAGGCATATTTGAGATGTGAAGGGAGTGGCTTGAGCTCCAATTTTGGAGGTTCTTCAACTGAAGGTTTCAACCTATTTTCACTGCAATCAATGACTTCAATTGGCCTCACCTCAATGGGCTCCTCATAAACAGTATCAGTTAGCTCATAAATGGAAGCATCAAGATAAGCATTATCAACTATACTTTGTAACTCTAATGCTATATTTTCATCGATCAAAAGCAAGTAAGAATTAGACATATGCATTAAAGAGTCATTATCATTAATACTACATTTTTTCATGGGATTGCATGCATTAACTGAAGTTTCAACCACATCCATGAAAAAACAAGTACTAATATCCCGAGGATGCTTCATAGCGTAATTCACATTAAATGTTACCTCTTCGCCATTGACACGAAAAGTGATTGTCTTGCTACGTACGCCTATTAAAGCATCTCCAGTTGCTAAGAATGGTCTTCCAAATATGAGAGGAAACTCCTCATCCTCCTTCATGTCCAAGATAATAAAGTCCACCAGAATTGTGAACTTATCAACAACCACCAAAACATCTTCAATGATACCCATAGGAGTGATGATGGATCTATCAGCTAACTGAAGAGTTATAGCCACTGGTTTGATTTGCTCACCCATTCCCACACTTACAGTAATAGAATAAGGCATCAAGTTAATACCAGCCCCCAAATCACATAATGCCTTAGCAAAATATCTTGTGGCAATCTTACATGGAATTGTGCAACTTCCTGGATCTTTAAGCTTAGGGGGAAGATTTTTCTTCATTAAGCATTGCCCAACCTCATTCAATTGGATTACCTCTTCACATTGCAAAATCTGCTCCTTATTTGAAATTAGATCTTTCAAGAATTTTGTATAAGTAGTCACTGTCTTCATCAAATCCAACAAAGGAATTTCCACATGGAGTTGCTTAATCATCTCAGCAAATTTGCTAAACATAATCTTCTTCTTTGATGGCTGAATCCTTTGAGGGAAGGGTGGTGGTGGAGCACATTCTGGAAAATTGAAGGCACTTGGAGGATTTTTCTTTCTCCCTTTACTTGCACTACCTTCCTTGTGTTCGGTTTGCTTGGGTAAACCTTCCTTTTCAATTTGAACCTTGACAGCTTCTTGATCATCTTTTGGAGATTCTTCTTCATTAAGAATTGGAGATTTCAATTCTTTACCACTTCGTAGTGTCACAGCATTGCATTGCTCTCTTCCCTTAGGATTGGGAAAAGTATCACTTGGTAAAGTCCCTGTTGGCCTATTATGCACTTCATTGGCGAGTTGGCCTATTTGAGTCTCCATATTCTTAAGGAGAGCTTTATGCTCTCTGAACATTCCATCATATACCTCCATTCTTTTCTCCATATTGGCTTGTTGCTGTTGACATTCTCCAAAAAGCTTTTCCATCTTGGCCCCCAACATAGTTATAACATCATCAATTGTTGCTTGAGAATTACCACCTTGTGTGTGTTGTTGATTTCCATAACCAGGCGAATAAGTTGGTCTTGATGAATTATACTGTGTGCGATTTTGTCCTCCTTGAGACCACTGATTTCCACTGGATGGTTTCTGTTGATTTGGATTAGCATTCCGGTTGTAATTGACATATTGAACAGGCTCATTAGTGACTTGAGGACATTCATCCATATGATGTGCTCCTTGGCATAATCCACAAGATGGCGTGACTTTGTTTGTCAAGGATGCATGAATACTAGCAAGTTGGCTCTGCATGGCTGTCATTTGTGCTTCCAAGTTGGCTGTTTTATCCAACTCTAACATTCCAACTTGCCGTCTCCCATGTGTACTTCTTGCAGTGGGCAACATTAGCTCATTACTTACTATACGCTCAAAAATCTCTTCAACTTTTTCTGGTGATTTATCACGCAAATTTCCTCCAGCTGAAAGATTTACCAAATGCATAGTATCAAAATTGAGTCCATTGCAAAAGAAATTTAGCTCTCTTCCCGGCTCTAACCCACTGTTTGGGCATTTATTAAAAAGCTCCCTGAATCTATCCCATGCTTCAGTGAATGACTCATTTTCTCCTTGACGAAACTGCATGAAATCCATTCGAACCTTGTCCATTCGGGATGGAGGAAAGTATTTAGTCATGATCCTCTTCGCAACTTCATCAAAAGTTTCACTCCGTGCCCCATTAATAGAGTCATACCATCTCTCAGCTGCTCCTTGAAGAGAAAAAGAAAACAACATTCTCTTCAAAACATCATGCGGGATATGTGGAAGATTGCTCGTGTTACATACTTTAAGGAATGTCCTTTAATGTGCATGTGGATCCTCAGTATTCAATCCATGGAAAACATGGCCATTTTGAATCAAATTAATGAAAGCCGGCGAGGGCGGGATTTGAAAGTGTTCTCCAGTGTCAATAAAAGGTGAATCCAAGTTGTCCATTCGAGGCTCATAATGATCACCATACCGACGCCGCGGTACCAATGGTTGTGCTTGTGGCATTCGAGGGGGATCTCCCCCTAGAGGATTTCCACCCACTGGAGGTACATCATCATTGACCTGATTACCCGGTGCAGCCATTGGTTCAAACTCCAATTTTTTTCTAACACACAAAGTCCGTGCAAGTTCCGGGTCGTATGCAAATTCCGCTAGACCTTGAGATCTTGTCCTGGGCATACAAAGAGAAGGATAGCAACAGTACTAAAAGGATGTAAGAAAATTAAACTAAAACTTAACAAAATAAAATAAAAATTCCAACACGACTGCTCTCCCCGGCAACGGCGCCAAAATTTGATGCGGAGCAAATATGTGTATAAAATTGTGATCATGGTTGCTATTTACCCCTAATCAAAAATCAAGCTAAACAATCCCGTGAAGGTGATAGTATAGCAAGTTCATTCCCACGAGGAAAGGACTGTGTTGAAATTTTAAGAAAATATTTTTGTGTTTTTATATTTATCAAACTGAAAATAATAAGCAAATAACAAATAACAAAAACAAGACGGTGATTTAATTAAAAACTCAAGTTAAGCAAGTGTACTCCCGAGATTATATTTTAGGGTTACATAAAAAGCACATACATACATCCTATCTATGGTCATGCAAAATAAAGGTAAATAACATAACTCACGCCCTCCTTTGTGGAGAGAGGCAAGGTTTACTTCCTTAATTAATCCGGAATCTAATGCAACTACCAACTCAACCAAACCATCAAGTTCAACCGCTCCTTTATGGCCGAGGCAACGCCCGAACCAGTCACGCTAATGCTAAACTAATCCCCCTAACTCCTCCTTTGTGACGAGAGGCAAGAGCTAAGGTAAAATCAATCTAACAAATTCACATCCAACCCACAAAAGGTTCCAAACAACCCACTCAAATCCTCCTTTGTGGTAAGAGGCAAGATTAAAGCAAGTTCTCTAAATAATTTACTGCACTTTAAGCAAATATTCATCATACATAATCTGGCCAAATCATGCATAATTATGAAGAACACAGCAAAACTTATTCAACAAAAACCATAAGATAGAACATAGCATGTAAATTAAGCACAAAAACCCTTATTCATAATCTCGGGAGCACAATTAATCTAGCCGAGCATGGCTAAATCGAACATAATGATATTAATAATTAAGCACAATATTGAAAACATCATTAAAAGGAAAGAAAACACCTTAAATAATAAATCTTTGAATGTAATCTTTACTCGTAAAAGAATGAGTTCAATAGTAGAATATGTTCACAATCCGTACAGCTGCAATTCTCCAAGTAATAACCGAAGTACAAAACCCTAGCTATTACAAAGGAGAAATCTCTTGCTTAAAATCTCTCAAAGTTGTCACCCCCTCAAAAGTTGTAACCCTAGCCCTATTTATAGTTATTCTATGAAAATATTCGCACATAAGTCCTTAAGGAATTCCTTGTTGGAAAAGAAAACTTAAAGTGGGCCAAAATCGTAAATTTCCACAAATTAGGTCGAAAAACTGCGTATTTCCCGACGTCTCGACGACCATGATCGCCCGTCAAAACGTCCGCGCACGTCGCGACTTGGAGGGTCTGGCGTCGCGACGTCGCGGCACGTCGCGTCGTGGGAGGGGTCCCGACGTCGCGACGTGGCTCTCTGGAAGTTTCTCAAAATTTGTCCAAAAATTCCAACAAAAATCGCATTTTTAACGTCGCGACGTGGAGTGTCTACGTCGCAACGTGCACCCACGTCGCGACGTTAAGGGTCTGACGTCGCGACGTGGAGAGTTTCTTCAATAATTTCGCGCAATCTTTCTTCCATTTTTCCTCCACTTTGCGTCCGATTTGACTCCTTATGATCTCCCGCTTCCAAAAGCACACCACGGTCAACAAACCTACATTTACAACACTAAAAACGAGTAAAAACGTACAAGAACGTTCAAAGAATTAAGTATAATCCCTACATAACCAGTGAATAAATTCACCTCATCAATTTCCTCCACACTTAACCTTTGTTCGCCCCTGAACAAACTTAATCACAAAATAACAAACCTAAACAAAAATCTAACACAAAAACCCTAATGAAATTCTAACACATAGCCACAAAATGCATCCAACTTCATCTTGATCCAAGAACAAATGTCATGTATGAACCTCATAATCTCAAGTATTCAAATGTCAAGTACACATAATATACGACCCAATAGTTATCAAAGTACATTAACGTACTCATTTAGACACGTTGAGCCAACCATGTGTGTGTGTGCGATAGGTTCCACCTCAGTTCATAACTCATCTACAATCAAGCCATAAATCAGGGTTCCAACAACTAAGTCTTCGTCTCAACTTTTCCTTACTAACATATTAAAAATTCATTATCAAACTCTTATAAATGAGGATTCGCTCAGCAAACCTTTAGGTTCATAAATAAAACATTCGTTCCCCCAGACTGTCACACATAATTAGGGTATTTCATTAGAAATCCCGTGACATCCACCTGGAGTACTGTCTCACCTTCGGGTTTTAGACCCATTCCCACTCATGCAAGTTCTCAATTAACTTTTCGTTTAAGAGCAGTCTCGCAGAGGAGTGACAATATGAAGCCGGAGTCTTACGGCTTCTAATCTCCGTTACCATTCATATGAGTTCTCTTAGTGTTATTATTAAAAGCAATCTCATAGAGGGACGATAGTATGAGCATAACAAGCTTAACAATGCAAAAGCATTAAGTGCGAACAATTATGCAAGCACCTTTATTAAAGAACACATTTTAAGCGAGTTATATAAGTTTCAACTAAACAAAGCGTTAAAAACACACCAATATACTTAATGATTACAAACTTGTCAATCCCCTCAGTAGTTCCCCTAAGTGAATAAAAATGGTCGACTCAAAATGCTAAACTTTTCATCAAAGACCCGACTCCCTCTAGATAGCATATTACTTTCATATCCCACATCGAATTTGTCGAAAAATTCAAATCATTGGCAACATAACATTTATCACGACAAGATCAAAATTTCAAAAAAAAATTGGATACTACACGAAAAAGTCCTAAAACCATGGTGTAATTATGCAAATAGTTATCATTACCGACTAATGTACTTACGAGCTAAGGTTACCTCAAGGGATAACTATACGAATGGGACATCATAATAAATTAAAATAAATCCTAATTCCATTAACATAATTGTCACAATTTGGTGCAAAATAACAAGAAAACTTCAAAATGAAAAAAACAAAACAAAAGAAAAATAATCATCCAAATAACAACTAAATAACATAAGAACAGAACAAATAGAAAAACAAAAACACACAAAAATAAAAAAAACACAAAACTCCCCACCCCCCACACTTAAAATCCACATTATCCTCAATGTGGGCAAGGAGAAACACAACCTAATCCTGCTGCATGTCGTCGCGTGGAGGAGGCTGCGAACTGGTGCCCTCGACGCTAGAAATCTGCCACTGTCGGCTCATCTGACGGACCAAATCAGTCATCTGCGACATCTGATGAGATAAGTTGGTATATACCATCTCCATCTGATCAAACCTCTCATCAAAATGTGTCGCCTGCGTCCGCGCCATATCAGTCATCTGCGTCATCATAGCCTCCATCTCATCCATACGTGTGTGGATGCCCTCAATATTCATGACACGGCACGGTGATGGTGGAGAAACGGGCTCCTCGTCCTGCTGCTGCTGCGTCTGGACCTCCTCATGCTGCTGCTCTTGGCCTAGCGGGGGCGGTTGCGCCTGCCCTGGCTGTAGCTGTGGTGGTTGTACTAGGGGTTGACCTGGCCACTCATACGAACTACCCCAATATCCATTATACTGTGCAGTGGTGATGACATCACGCACTCCACACATCTCATCTGTGCCCAAAGCTGGCACTCCAGCAGCATAGCAAATGGTTGTAATCGGCGACGGATAATAAAGGTCTGTCCGTACAAACCGACGTGCCTTCCTGATCTCAATGTCCATGATCTCCCCAACATCTATAGAAAGCCCTGCCTGAATAGCGTAATTCAGAACCGCCTTCTCGTCGTCGCAGGAGGACTGATGGATGCTTAGAATGAACTTGCCAATAATGAAATAATGCCAAGCTTTGGTGACCTTGGTCATTTGAGCTAACTTGAGCTCAGAAATCCCGTGCGTCCGTCTGACATCAGCAAGTCGTTGAGCCGTGATAGTGGACAAGATTTGCTGACGAGGAGGCTCAGGATAATATAAAGTGCGGTATGCACTTCCCTCAATGTCAGTCAACCCGTAGTACTCGTTGAATCTGGTGCGACTAACGGGCACATCGACGCCTCGCATCCGCAAAATACCCTGCTGTGCATAAGGGTAGTTTGCGTAGAACTCCCGAACCAAAGTCGCATTGCTGCCTACCGGTTAACGGCAAAATTGTGTCCATCGTCGGTTCCTGATCTGAGTCGCAATCGGTGCGATTGTGACCTGGATACCTCGCTCCATGACCATGTCCTTCAGTGCCAAATGCTGATCATGGAATGTCGCCGCCTCCAAGCACATAAACCTGAAGTCATCGAACCCCGCTAGATTGGGCTGCGGTAGTGGTGGAGGAGGCGGTGGTGGCGGTGGTGGCGGTGGTGCACCACCAGCGGTAGAGCTACGTGTCCTTTTTGGTCCCATACCTGTCAATACAAGTACATTAAATACAAACCATAAACTAATTGACAAGATAATTACCACACAATTCGCACACTTAATCAACGCTATTAACTAACTAACCTTGTCCCCCCCCCACACTTGAGTTAAAACACAATCTCAACACTAGGCATAAAATGCAAATAGTATGACTACACACTTGCAAGATCAACAACTAATCACAGAACACCAAAAACAGAAATAACAACACATAAACACAACAATTACAGTTCCACAATGTACATAAGTTGAAGATCACAATTTTGCACAACCTTAAGACATTCAAGAGTTGGTATGAAGTCAAAAGAATATCAAAGAATCAGTAAAACAAACACATGACATTCCTGTGATGTTCAAGCATAAAAAGGTGTGTCAAATTTAAGAGAAAAACTCATTGAAGCATTTTAACAAACACCTTGAATGCAACAAAACCAACTCTTGCCCAACCAACAATCCAAAGCAATTGCCCAACAAAACCACATCAATGCTTAATAACATTGCAATACGATTACAATGTACCAGTCAAACATGATTACTCAACACGAATGTGCGCAACCAGTGAGCAAAATGTGTGAAAAATCGTGTCTAATTCTTGTCCAAAACTTTAACAACCCAATTCTTGCTTTGATTGATCACCGAAATTACCACACTACACAAGCACAGACTAATGTAACATGATTTCTATCAAGAATGGATCATGATTTCATAAGCCGAATCACAGAAATCAGAGTTGTTCCAAAATAGTATGTAACCCTGTGCACAGATTTTTCAAAAATTCAACAATTCAAACTTTGAATACATTCATCATCACAATTCACTCAATACTATGAATAGAATATGTAAAGCACGATTAAACACAAGATTGCAACAAAATTTAGAGAAAATTTTCGGAATTTACCTCTTGAAGACCAAAAATCAAATTGCAAAATTTGTGTGTTTTGTAATGAACTCGAGCCCTCTACACCGTCCCAAGACCTCCTAGAATGAATTGAAACCACCTAACACTAACGAATTTCACTTGAAATTCGGATTTTGATGTTTGTGGGTTTTGGGAAAAATTTCAAAATTTTGGTCGATTTTTGGGAATTGAATCGGTTAAATTGTGTGGTTTTGTTGTTAATGTGATCCTATCTCAACCTATAACACTAATGTGGAATGGATTTTCAGAAAAAACGAAAGAAAGGAAGATTGAGTAGAGAGGATTTTAGGTTTTGTGAGGTTTCGGTGAAGAAGAACAGATTATGTTCTTGATTTTAACACAATTTTGCCCAACGTCGCGACGTGGATCATTGGACGTCGCGACGTGGGTGAACCCTAGGGTTTTTTTACTAAACTTACCTGGAAGGTCGCGACGTGCGATCATGCACATCGCGACGTGGGAGACTTTCTGCCAACGGCGCCAAAATTTTCAATATTTCTGGACGTCGCGACGTACGATCGTGAACGTCACGACGTTGGCGATTTTCTCCACGTTTTTGCACATTTATTCCTCCAAATTTCCTTAATCCTTTACACAAAACAAAACATTTACACAAAAAGACTATTAGTTAATGGAATATTTAGCCTAAATTCTAAATAAACTTAAATGAAACTTAAAAATATAAAATATAAACTTGGGTTGCCTCCCAAGAAGAGCTTTATTTATCGTCAAAAGCTCGACGCCTGTTGCTTATTCTTCCCTCGGTGACTCTTCAAGAGTCACCTTTTCAACAATGCGTAAGATCTTTTCTCTTTGAGAAAAATAGATTTTCAATCTATGCCTATTGACTATGAAAGAATTTCCCGTCTTTTCATTTAGAAGCTCCACTGTGCCATAAGGAAACACTGTCTTAACCCTGAATGGACCACTCCATCTTGACTTAAGCTTGCCTGGAAAAAGTTTCAGCTTAGAATTGAAAAGCAAAACCAGCTGCCCGGGTTTGAACTTTTTATGTAGGATGCGTTTATCATGCCACTTTTTAGTTCTCTCTTTATAGAGTAATGCACTTTGGTAAGCATCAAATCTAAACTCATCCAAATCATTGAATTCCAACAACCGTTGCTCAGCTGCCATCCCATAATCCATTTTCAATTCCTTTAATGCCCAAAAAGTCTTGTACTCAAGCTCAATTGGTAAATGACAAGCCTTACCAAAAACCATTCGATATGGAGATGTACCAATAGGAGTTTTAAAAGCTGTGCGATATGCCCATAGAGAATCATCCAATTTTGCTGCCCAATCCTTCCGAGAAGGTTTCACAACCTTTTCTAAAATTCTCTTGATCTCCCGATTTGATATCTTCACTTGTCCACTTGTTTGAGGATGGTAAGGGGTTGCCACTTTATGACAGACTCCATATTTGGTCAATAAGGTTTGAAAAGCCTTGTTGCAAAAAATATGTGCCTCCATCACTGATTATAGCTTTTGGGGTTCCATAACGAGTGAAAATGTGCTTCTTAATGAACCCCACCACACTTTTTGCATCACAAGTCGGCAAAGCAATTGCTTCTATCTAGTTAGAAACATAATCCACAGCCACAAGAATGTAAGATTGACAATTAGATTTTGGAAATGGTCTCATGAAGTCAATGCCCCAGACGTCGAAAATTTCCACCTCCATAATATTGTTTAAAGGCATCTCATTCCTCCATGAAATATTTCCTGTCCTTTGGCATTCATCACACTCTTTGATCCACTCTTGAGTGTCATGGAATAGTTTGGGCCAATAATACCCCTACTGCAACACTTTGTAAGCTGTTCTTCGCCCCCCAAAATGTCCTCCATAATCAGATTCGTGGCATGACCGAAGAATTTCTTTTTGATGCTCCTCAGGAACACATCTTCGGATAGCTTGGTCACTACATACCTTGAAAAGATAAGGCTCATCCCAATAATAGTAGCTTGCATCGTGGATGAGTTTTTTCCTTTGTTGGACAGACAATTTGGGTGAAATTCGTTGTGAAACCACATAATTTGCAATGTCGGCGTACCATGGAACTTTTTCAGCTTCGTCCACTTGAAACAATTGCTCATCTGGGAATATCTCCTTGATTTGAACATTACTTTCTTCTTCCAAATGCTCATGCTTTTCCAAACGAGAAAGGTGGTCGGTAACTTGATTTTCAGCTCCCTTCTTATCACGGATTTCCAAGTCAAACTCTTGTAGAAGTAGAACCCATCGAATCAACCTCGGTTTTGCATCCTTCTTTGCCATTAAGTAACGAATTGCTGCATGATCAGTGTATATAATCACTTTGGCTCCCAGCAAATAAGAACGGAATCTATCCACCGCAAATACAACTGTCAACATCTCCTTTCGGTTGTAGTGTAATTACACTGAGCTGGATCGAGTAGACGGCTGGCATAATGTATAGTATGGAAAATTATGTCTGTCCTTTGACCAAGAACCGCCCCCATAGCAAAATCACTCGTATCGCACATAATCTCGAAGGGGGCTCCCCAATTGGGCTGTTTGATGACTGGAGCTGCTACAAGTTGGCCTTTTAGAAAATCAAAAGCTGCCTTACAATCATTATCAAAGTTGAATACCGCATCTTTCTCCAAGAGATGACACAAGGGCTTGGTTATTTTAGAGAAATCGCGAATGAACCTACGGTAGAGCCCGGCATGGCCCAAAAAACTTCTTTCTCCCTTGACATTTATAGGATATGGTAACTTTGCGATAAGATCCAATTTTGCTTTATCCACTTCCATGCCTTTAGCTGAGATCTTGTGGCCAAGTACAATTCCTTCTTGCACCATAAATTGGCATTTTTCCCAATTCAAAACCAGATTAGTCTCTACGCATCTTGCAAGAACCTTAGCCAAATTATCCTAGCACCGATCAAAAGAATGGCCAAAAACTGAGAAATCATCCATGAATACCTCAATAATATCTTCTACCATGTCATGGAAGATGGCCATCATACACCTTTGAAATGTAGCTGGTGCATTGCATAACCCAAAAGGCATCATCTTAAATGCGAAAGTACCAAAAGGGCAAGTGAATGTTGTCTTGCCCTGATCCTTTGGGTCAATAGTGATCTGATTATACCCGGAGTAACCATCCAAGAAACAATAAAATAAATAACCAGCAATTCTGTCCAAAACTTGATCAAGGAATGGTAGAGGAAAATGATCTTTCCGGGTTGCCTTGTTGAGCTTGCCATAATTTATACAAACTCGCCATGAATTAATGATACGGGTTGCCAACAACTCGTCATTATCGGTCTTGACCACTGTCATCCTACTCTTCTTTGGCACACATTGGAATGGACTTACCCATTCACTATCAGATATAGCATAAATCATCCCAAAGTCCAAGAGTTTGATCACTTTTTTTTTGACCACATCCATCATTGCTGGATTTAATCGACGTTGCCTATCACGTACTAGAATTTCAACATCTTCCAAAAGAATTTTATGCATGCAAATTGATGGACTAATTCCCTTAATGTCAGCAATAGTCCACCCAATAGCTCATTGATACATTTTCAATACCATAATAAGCTTCTCTTCTTGCCATGGTTCCAAGGTAGCTGAAATCACTACTGGTAAAGTGTTATTTTCTCCCAAGAAGGCATATTTGAGATGTGAAGGGAGTGGCTTGAGCTCCAATTTTGGAGGTTCTTCAACTGAAGGTTTCAACCTATTTTCACTGCAATTAATGACTTCAATTGGCCTCACCTCAATGGGCTCCTCATAAACAGTATCAGTTAGCTCATAAATGGAAGCATCAAGATAAGCATTATCAACCATACTTTGTAACTCTAATGCTATATTTTCATCGATCAAAAGCAAGTCAGAATTAGACATATGCATTAATGAGTCATTATCATTAATACTACATGTTTTCATGGGATTGCATGCATTAACTAAAGTTTCAACCACATCCATGAAAAAACAAGTACTAATATCCCGAGGATGCTTCATAGCGTAATTCACATTAAATGTTACCTCTTCGCCATTGACACGAAAAGTGATTGTCTTGCTGCGTACGCCTATTAAAGCATCTCCAGTTGCTAAGACTGGTCTTCCAAATATGAGAGGAACCTCCTCATCCTCCTCCATATCCAAGATAATAAAGTCCACCGGAATTGTGAACTTATCAACAACCACCAAACCATCTTCAATGATACCCGTAGGAGTGATGATGGATCTATCAGCTAACTGAAGAGTTATAGCCACTAGTTTGATTTGCTCACCCATTCCCACATTTACAGCAATAGAATAAGGCATCAAGTTAATACCAGCCCCCAAATCACATAATGCCTTGGCAAAATATCTTGTGCCAATCTTATATGGAATTGTGCAACTTCCTGGATCTTTAAGCTTAGGGGGAAGATTTTTCTTCATTAAGCATTGCCCAACCTCATTCAATTGGATTACCTCCTCACATTGCAAAATCTGCTCCTTATTTGAAATTAGATCTTTCAAGAATTTTGTATAAGTAGGCACTGTCTTCACCAAATCCAACAAAGGAATTTCCAAATGGAGTTGCTTAATCATCTCAGCAAATTTGCTAAACATAATCTTCTTCTTTGATGGCTGAATCCTTTGAGGGAAGGGTGGTGGTGGAGCACATTCTGGAAAATTGAAGGCACTTGGAGGATTTTTCTTTCTCCCTTTACTTGCACTGCCTTCCTTGTGTTCGGTTTGCTTGGGCAAACCTTCCTTTTCAATTTGAACCTTGACAGCTTCTTGATCATCTTTTGGAGATTCTTCTTCATTAAGAATTGGAGATTTCAATTCTTTACCACTTCGTAGTGTCACAGCATTGCATTGCCCTCTTCCCTTGGGATTGGGAAAAGTTTCACTTGGTAAAGTCCCTGTTGGCCTATTATGCACTTCATTGGCGAGTTGGCCTATTTGAGTCTCCACATTCTTAAGGAGAGCTTTATGCTCTCTGAACATTCCATCATATACCTCCATTCTTTTCTCCACATTGGCTTGTTGCTGTTGACATTCTCCAAAAAGCTTTTCCATCTTGGCCCCCAACACAGTTATAACATCATCAATTGTTGCTTTAGAATTACCACCTTGTGTGTGTTGTTGATTTCCATAACCAAGCGAATAAGTTGGTCTTGATGAATTATACTGTGGGCGATTTTGTCCTCCTTGAGACCACTGATTTCCACTGGATGGTTTCCATTGATTTGGATTAGCATCCGGTTGTAATTAACATATTGAACTGGCTCATTAGTGACTTGAAGACATTCATTCATATGATGTGCTCATTGGCATAATCCACAAGATGGCGTGACTTTGTTTGTCAAGGATGCATGAATACTAGCAAGTTGGCTCTGCATGGCTGTCATTTGTGCTTCCAAGTTGGCTGTTTTATCCAACTCTAGCATTCCAATTTGCCGTCTCCCATGTGTACTTCTTGCAGTGGGCAACAATAGCTCATTACTTACTATACGCTCAAAAATCTCTTCAACTTCTTCTGGTGATTTATCACGCAAATTTCCTCCAGCTGAAAGATTTACCAAATGCATAGTATCAAAATTGAGTCCATTGCAAAAGAAATTTAGCTCTCTTCCAGGCTCTAACCCACTGTTTGGGCATTTATTAAAAAGCTCCCTGAATCTATCCCATGCTTCAGTGAATGACTCATTTTCTCCTTGACGAAACTGCATGAAATCCATTCGAACCTTGTCCATTCGGGATGGAGGAAAGTATTTAGTCATGAACCTCTTCGCAACTTCATCAAAAGTTTCAATCCGTGCCCCATTAATAGAGTCATACCATCTCTCAGCTGCTCCTTGAAGAGAAAAAGGAAACAACATTCTCTTCAAAACATCATGCGGGATATGTGAAAGATTGCTCGTGTTACATACTTTAAGGAATGTGCTTAAATGTGCATGTGGATCCTCAGTACTTAATCCATGGAAAATTTGGCCATTTTGAATCAAATTAATGAAAGCCGGCGGGATTTGAAAGTGTTCTCCAGTGTCAATAAAAGGTGAATCCAAGTTGTCCATTCGAGGCTCATAATGATCACCATACCGACGCCGCGGTACCAATGGTTGTGCTTGTGGCATTCGAGGGGGATCTCCCCCTAGAGGATTTCCACCCACTGGAGGTACATCATCATTGACCTGATTACCCGGTGCAGCCATTGCTTCAAACTCCAATTTTTTTCTAACACGCAAAGTCCGTGCAAGTTCCGGGTCGTATGCAAATTCCGCTAGACTTGAGATCTTGTCCTGGGCATACAAAGAGAAAGATAGCAACAGTACTAAAAGGATGTAAGAAAATTAAACTAAAACTTAACAAAATAAAATAAAAATTCCAACACGACTGCTCTTCCTGGCAACGGCGCCAAAATTTGATGCGGAGCAAATATGTGTATAAAATTGTGATCGTGGTTGCTATTTACCCCTAATAAAAAATCAAGCTAAACAACCCCGTGAAGGTGATAGTATAGCAAGTTCATTCCCACGAGGAAAGGACTGTGTTGAAATTTTAAGAAAATATTTTTGTGTTTTTTATATTTATCAAACTGAAAATAATAAGCAAATAACAAATAACAAAAACAAGACGGTGATTTAATTAAAAACTCAAGTTAAGCAAGTGTACTCTCGAGATTATATTTTAGGGTTATATAAAAAGCACATACATACATCCTATCTATGGTCATGCAAAATAAGGGTAAATAACATAACTCATGCCCTCCTTTGTGGCGAGAGGCAAGGATTGATTTAGGCACTTTACCTATTTAGATATTAACTAATTCATTAAACCCTCCTTTGTGGCGAGAGGCAAGGTTTACTTCCTTAATTAATCAGGAATCTAATGCAACTACCAACTCCACCAAACCATCAAGTTCAACCGCTCTTTTATGGCCGAGGCAACGCCCGAACCAGTCACGCTAATGCTAAACTAATCCCCCTAACTCCTCCTTTGTGACGAGAGGCAAGAGCTAAGGTAAAATCAATCTAACAAATTCACAACCAACCCACAAAAGATTCCAAACAACCCACTCAAATCCTCCTTTGTGGTAAGAGGCAAGATTAAAGCAAGTTATCTCTAAATAATTTACTACACTTTAAGCAAATATTCATCATACATAATCTGGCCAAATCATGCATAATTATGAAGAACACAGCAAAACTTATTCAACAAAGACCATAAGATAGAACATAGCATGTAAATTAAGCACAAAAACCCTTATTCATAATCCCGGGAGCACAATTAATCTAGCCGAGCATGGCTAAATCGAACATCATGATATTAATAATTAAGCACAATATTGAAAACATCATTAAAAGGAAAGAAAACACCTTGAATAATAAATCTTTGAATGTATTCTTTACTAGTAAAAGAATGAGTTCAATAGTAGAATATGTTCCCAATCCGTACAACTGCAATTCTCCAAGCAATAACCGAAGTACAAAACCCTAGCTATTACAAAGGAGAAATCTCTTGCTTAAAATCTCTCGAAGTTATCACCCCCTCAAAAGTTGTAACCCTAGCCCTATTTATAGTTATTCTATGAAAATATTCGCACATAAGTCCTTAAGGAATTCCTTGTTGGAAAAGAAAACTTAAAGTGGGCCAAAATCATAAATTTCCATAAATTAGGTCGAAAAACTGCGTATTCCCCGACGTCTCGACGTCCATGATCGAGCATCAAAACGTCCGTGCACGTTGCGAAGTGGAGGGTCTGGCGTCGCGACGTCGCGGCACGTCGCGACGTGGAAGGGGTCCCGACGTCGCGGCACGTCGCGACGTGGGAGGGGTCCAGACGTAGCGACGTGGTTCTCTGGAAGTTTCTCAAAATTTGTCCAAAAATTCCAACAAAAATCGCATTTTTAACGTCGCGATGTGGAGTGTCTACGTCGCGACGTGCAGCCACGTCGTGACGTTAAGGGTCTGACGTCGCGACGTGGAGAGTTTCTTCAATAATTTCGCGATCTTTATTCCATTTTTCCTCCACTTTGCGTCCGATTTGACTCCTTATGATCTCCCGCTTCCAAAAGCACACCACGGTCAACAAACCTACAATTACAACACTAAAAACGAGTAAAAACGTACAAGAACGTTCAAAGAATTAAGTATAATCCCTACATAACCGGTGAATAAATTCACCTCATCAGGTGACAAATGAATACTTTGTCAACTTTATGTACATATAGATGCCTGGAATACTAGTATATTGACACCTTTGTATTCGCATAGATATTGGAAGGGATTTTAATATATTTTGAAGAAGCTTATTTTTGTTTTGATGTTTGGCTTCATTAGTCAAATTGTAAACAAATACTTCTTACAAGAAATAGATATTATTGTTGAACGAATAAAATATCTTTGATATTATTTAGTGCAAATGAGTTTTAGACCATTTGATTTGATATTTTTGTAAATGTATTAATTGGTTAAATTTCAGTGACTAAAAATTTGTAAAAAATGTGCAAAACAAAAAAACAGCAGTAATTGTCGTCACTGACCCATTTTGCATTAACAAATTAAAATTTGTCAATTTTAAATGTATGCTATTGACGACAATATGTAGTCACTCATGCGCTTTGACATCAACATGCTACATAAGCTTATTGTCCATGTCATATTGCCATAGTGGCATTCAAATCCATGTTTAACATACTATTGACGACTTTGTGTCATCAAAGAGTGTCAAACTTCATTGACTACAATATAAATATCGTCAAACTCTAAATATTGCATCTGGGCTGTATTGACTACTGTGACAACACCAAGTCGTCACTATTATGTTTCAGTGACTACATTTTCAGAATTAATCAGAATTTATTGTCATAACTAAAAGGCATATTTTTTGTAGTGAGTTATGAACTCAGTATCAAGGTCTTCATTTACTTTACGTATGAACTGGATTTATAAACTTCATATCAATGTATTCATACACTTTATGTATGAATTGGAGTTTTGAACTCTATATCCTTGTATTTTTAGTATGAACTCGAGCTATACACTTTAGTATGAACTAGAGCTATGAACTCCAGATTATTGTACTTTTAGTATGAATTAGAGCTCAATAAGGTCAAGGTCTTCATATACTTTACATATTAATTAAATTATAAACTTGAGTTATAAACTCTACATATTTTTAGTATAAATTTGAGCTCTATAAACTCCACATTTTTATATACTTTAATGTGAATTAGAGCTTTAAGCTCAAGTACGAGCTAGGCTAGAGCTGATATATGAATTGGAGGTATGAACTCCATATCTTTCTTATACTTGTAGAATGAACTACAACAATAAGTTCCAATTCGTCATATACTATACGTATGAATTAGATTTATAAAATGGAATATGAGCTGGAATTATGAAACAGAATATGAGTTGGAGTTATGAACTTCTTATACTTTTAGTATGAATTAGAACTCTATAAGTTATAAGCCTTCATATACTAAGTATGAACTAGAACTCTAAAAACTCCATATATTTTTAGTATGAATTGGAGCTCTATAAGCTCCACATCTTCATACACTTTAATACGAAGGATATTTGAGGTTAAGTATGTATTGGATTATAAGATGGAGTTATATATTTCATATCCTTCTTATACTTGTAGTATGAATTGGAGTTATGAGTTCTAATTCTTTATATATTATACATATGAATTTGAGTTATGAATTAGAATATGAGCTAGGTTATGAGCTTCATTTCCTTCTTATAATTTTAATAAAAACTCAAGATCTATAAGCTCCATGTCTTCATGTACTAAGTATGAATTAGAGTTCTGTAAACTCTATATATTTTTAGTATGAATTGGAGTTCTGATCTTCAACTCTTCATATGTTTTATTTAGTGGTTATCAACTTCTTGTATCAAGTTCTTATAGGCGACACCAATTGATGATATCAAAGAATCACAAGGCGTTACGAGATCTTCTTTCGTGCACATGCGCACAATTATGCAACTAGAATTCACAAAGACTTATAATAAAATTGTTAGAGAAATACCCTAAGGGATACTGGAGAGTACTCTCCAATGTTTAAATTAGTAATTGATCTGAGCAATAAGCGTAATGCAAATATGTATATTGTAAATTGTGTATCCATACACATGGTGTTAGGGGCTAATTTATAGGGCTCATACCTGATAGATTTTGAGTAGGATTGAATATCTTTTTAGAAGTAGAATATCTGAAATTATGAGATGTAGCAAAGTTAGAGTAGAAGAAGAAATCCTTATGAGGCTAAAAGTCTTTAAGACAGAACAAGTCCCGCTTCACGTAACTCGGAAAGAGAGGTTTTCAACTTTAGAATCCAATTATAATTTAACTCTTATCAAGCTTAATTTAAAAGAAAAAATACTAGGGAGAACAGAAAATAAGATTGTTTCAAAAGATGGAAAGTTAGACATAAGGAAAAATGAGATTGATGTAAAAGAGAAAATTTTGTACATCAAGAAAAAATGAGGTTGATTCAAATGAGAGAAATTTTAATAAGGAGGGAAAATTTGATGGATTTATTAGAAAAAGATAAAATTGGAAAGAAGGGAACATGAGATTGATATAAAAGAGAAAAAGTTGAAAGATCTTGTAAAAGAAACTAAAGTGAGGGAGGGTGCTTTGGATTTGAAATTAAAACTTATTTCTATAAAACAAAATCCAGAGCCATGTATTTAGGAATCAAATTCAGTAAATTCAAGTAAGACAACAGAAGTAAAAGGGTAAGTGAAGAAAAGATGTAAGACCTCAGGTTTGGTGTTTAGTGAAAATTATGATGCTAATAAAGAAGGGATGAAACACGGGTGGTATCAGGCTAAAAGGAGTTGCATTCATGAGAATGTCATTGGACAAATTAAAGTTCTGTACATGTTCACCCGAGAAGCCACAAGCCAAACTATGGTTTTCCTGTAAGAAAATGAAAACTAAACATAAAGTAGTGTAAATGTTATGGGATAAGCATTTGTCTAAAAGTGGGGAGATTTGATAATGATGTTTATGCCTTGTATTTTAAGGGATTTATTGTGGTCTAATTGGAGTAGATTTGCATTTAATAAGTGTTTATTTTCAAGAATTGACGTAATTAGCAAATTCGACAGTTTGTATTATAAGAATTGTACACAAGATCAATTTGGAAGAAATTAAATCTTTTTGAAAATTTGTTAAAAAGTTGTTGAAAAGTGGTGAATTAAAGAAGGAAAAGATTGTCTTGACTTGTTTTAGGAAATAACAAAAGAAGATAAGAAGAGACTTAGGAAATCAAAAGTGTTGCATCCATTTTTTTTTACTTTGGTTGCATGTGACACTTTGATGAACACATATTTATTATATATTTGATGGGTTTATTGTGGTATAATTTGAGTAGATTCACACTTAATTGAATAATTATATGCAAGAATACAGGTAATTGGAATATTGAGGCAATCTACATGGAAAGAAAAGAAGAAGATGAATTTGGAAGTTTTTGGGCTGTTTGATAAGTCAGTTTTATACCGACTTAATATTGTTACTTTTCGCTTGGCTTTTGTCATATTTACTGCACTTTACGTAGAAAGATTGTTGAAATTGGTGTGATTGTGTAAGGGATGTTGTGAAGCATAATGTGATTAAAAAGATTGGAAATGGTAAAATATGATGTTGAAGTTGATGTTGTGGTTGAGGAAGTTAATGACAATTTGATGGGGCAGTATTGTGACTTGTGAGTGTGTGAAGTTGTGTTTGAAGTTTTCGTGATGAATTTCTGTGGAAGTTGTGTGCAAAGTGTTATTCAGAAGTGAAGCTTAAATTTGTGCTAAGTTGTGCGAAGTGGACATATGCACACACACCATTTGCAGCACCTTGCACGCCCGAGCATATGTGCACGGGCATCCTAGCACACAAGCTGCGCGCGCTGGTGCGCGTCCAGAACAATCACGCTGCGCGAGATGGTGCGCGCGACAGCACCTCAACGCCCACACACGCTGCGCGCTCATGCGCGCGCAGCACCCTCACTCGCCTGCGTGCAGCGGCAACGCACTCCACACCACACACATGGGCACTTCATTGCACATTTCATGCACACCACATGCACATCACATCATGCACTTTGGCACACTTATGCATCGTTCTTGCAACATTCTTGCACACTTCATGCATAACTCATGCATACTTCTTGTACTAACAACTACACTTGCTACACAATCGTGCACACTTTACAGTACACTACACGCACAAGTGATTGCATGCTTCCTGCTTAACTCATGCACACTTTCATGCGCACTTCTTGCGACACAACGTGCACACTTGCAAGCACAATTCAAGCACACTCATACACTGCACACACCTCATGCCCATCATGGACAATATTCGCACACATGCACTACCACAAGGAATAATAGTTGCACGAACACACATGAAAACACACTGTGCGCACACCATGATTAGGTGGCCGCACTGTGTAAACATTTTCATGGTGCGGCTGCCCTAGGCAGCCAGACCGTGTTAATATTTTCATGGTGCAGCTACCTTGGGCAGCCGCACCGTGTTAGGAATTTGTGAAGTGCGGCTGCCCTGGGCGGCCGCACCATGTATTTCTTCATGTTTTGTCTTGCGAAAATTTTCTAAGTGTTGGGTTCGTTCTTCTCATGTGCAGATTTTGAAGGCGGGTGTTGGTGTGGCTCAAGAACGTGATGGGTGAAATGAAAACGTGATTTATGGTAGCTCGAAGGCGCAGGAGGTTGGACTGGATGCTGACGTGGAGGCACAGCACACGTTCATATTTTGGACAGTAGATTATACCAGTGGCATTTATGTAATTTAGGGCTTAGTTTACGTATGTGTATTGTTCACGTTTTGTAACCTTTATATATATATATAGAGGAATTATTCAGCATTTTAGGGGATCAATCATTATAGAATTGTAACTGACTTGGATTTCAAGAGCGGGAACTTTCCCACTCTAACTTTCTCTCACTAGTATTTTCTCTCTCTAGAAATTGTTCTCTAATTTCGAATCCGATCGCACCTTTGTTTCAAGCATTGCATTTGATTCTCGATTGATGAAGCATTTGACAATTCAGCGCACTTTTATCGGTAAATTTGTTCAATTTAATTGGAATTAATTGTTCAATGATGTTTTGTGATGAATATGAGTTGATAATAGAGATTCTCGGCTACATTGTGTGATGTCCTAGGGCTTGGAGTAGATGATTGTGTTATTAAAGCGTGTAATGCTATGCAATTGACCCAAATTCTAAGCTAGAGATCATATGTGCTCATGAATGCATGAATTTGTCAAGTTTCATAGATTTTGCACTTTCGTTGATGGAATTGAACCTTGATTGTGGTCGACATGCTAGGTTGAGGCTTAATACATCAATTGGAGTTGAGAATAGCATGAAATGAGGATTGAATGTATGAAAATAGAGTTTCTCCACTTGTTAAGTTTTGTTCAAGATCCGAGATGTGGTCGCCATGCCAGTCAGAGGTCATTGAGTCATTAGAATAGAGTGAAGAATGATTCTTCGATGCTAACTAAAGTCTAGAAACTTAGGTCGGGCCTCGCCATGGGAGACCTAGGGTTTTGTAATCTCTAGTAGTTAGTATTGGAAGTCGAGACACTGCGATGTTCATTCATCTTTTTTAGGCCTCGACATGGGAAAGCAAGATGTTTAGGAGTATAGAAAACATTGCGGTCGACATGCTGGGTGTTAACTAGACTCTTAGGCAACCTTTGTCTTCTCCTGTTTTGATTTTCATGGGGTCAAATGCATAGCACGAGTGTTTCATTTGCAATTTTCTAGCACCTAAACCCTAGGATGTCAGTCTAAACCTTGCCATTTCTCTTTTGGTGTTTGTTCCTACCTTTCTTTCCTAGCATTTGAACTTTGCTACCTTGCATTTGATTTTGTTATCTTTTACTTCTCTAGTCTAGTTGTTACTTTTGCTGGTTCTTGATATTGCATGTTTTGTGACATAATTAGAGTAACATTCAGAGAATTCTCGAGACTACCCCATTTCCTGTGGATACGATCCCTCTCACTACTACTGTAGTAGTTTAGGGAAAATTTGAGCGATACGACTTTAGCTTATCAATTTTTTGTGCTGTTGCCGGGGAAGGCACGATTTCTTGATTTTATTGTGCTGTTTTTTTAGTTTTATTATTGTTATTTTGTTGTTGTTCTGTTTCCTTTGGTTACAATTGAGATTCGTGTTTTTGTGTAATCTTTTCTCCCCTATCATACTTAACTTGTGTGGTGTTTTGTGTATGCCCAGGTCTCTAAGATCTTCTGGTGAACCAGAGTATACACTTGATCTAGAATTGCCAAAGACTTTGAGAACTTAACTGAGACAAAGAGAAATGGCCAACCAAGGAGTGAGACCACCAAGATTTGGCGACCACTATGCCATAAATTTTGAGAATGGATTTGATCAACAGGACATCGATGTTGAAAGTTACCACATTCCTACTCAAATTGTGTTAATGATCACCCAGGGCCAATTCTTCCAAGGCCTTGACAATGAGGATCCAAATGAACATCTTGATTGGTTCCTAGGCCTTTGCAGTACTTTCAGGCTTCCGAGAGTGAATCGGAGTGAAGTTCATACAATTCTTTTTCCTTTATCTCTGAGAGGCAAAGCAAAGCATTGGTTAAAATCCATTGGAGGTACAAATACTGTGACAACTTTTGAGGAACTACAAAAGAAATTTTTGGCCAAATACTTTCCTCCTGCTAAACTGGAGAAAATGAGAATGGATATAATGAATTTCCAACAGCATGATGGAGAGTCATCCAGAGAGGCATGAGAGCGTTTTAATGATTTAATCAGAAAATGTCCTAATCATGACTTGGGAGAAATCCGAGAATACTTTCTTCAAAGGCCTCACAGCTGAATCTTTCATGATGGTTAAGGCATGTACTAATGGTGCATTGAAATATAAGAGTGTGCCTGAGATAAGGAAGCTACTTGATAAAATAGATGAAGATGAGTACCTTTTCCTGAAACAAGGAAACCACATGGTAGGAGGCAGAGAGGTGTATTAGACCTTGATGAGGAAACTTCTTTGAGTGCCAAGTTTGAGGCCTTGGCTACACAAGTGCAAACTCTGAAAGGTACACAAGCTAAGGCAACTATGTTATCATGTGGGTTGTGTAAGGGCGAACATCATACAGACGATTGTGCTATCACAATTGAGTCTCTATAGTATGTGAATAACTATAATAAGCCACAATACTCAGGCAATTACAATGGGGGCAACAGACAATATGGTAAAGGCCAAGGTAATTGGGGAAGCCAAAATCAGAATCAAGGAGGCCAATATTTTAAGGGAAATGAGCAAAGAAGATCTGCACAACCACCTCTGGGCTTTGACCATCAACCTAATTCTTCAGAGCAAAAGAAGCCATCAGTAGAAGACATGTTCCAAAAGGTTATGGAAAAGATGGACAAGAATGAACAAAGATTTGGTGGGTTGGAGACTACTGTCAGACATCATGAAGCCACGTTAAAGAACATTGAGATGCAATTGGGAAAACTTGCCAATGTTGTACATCATAGGCCTAGTGGTTCACTTCCAAGTGATACAATTCCAAATCCAAAAGGGAAAGAAGTATGTAATGCTATTACATTGAGAAGTGGGAAGCAAGTGCATAAAACCACTAAGTTCGGAGATGATGTTTGCGAGTTTGAGGAGGAGGACATTGTTGATATTGAGAAAGATTGTGCCAATGAGGACATGGCACCAAAGAAGGAGGAGGTGCAAGATAATGGAAATAAGGAAGTGAATAAGAAGGTTAGAGGGCCTCCAAGCCCTTACAATTTTCCAGAATGTGCTCCTAAACTTCCATTCCCTGAAAGAGTGAGACCAAAGCCAAAGAGAGGGCCTCAATTTGATAGATTATTGAACGTAGTTAAACAAGTTAATGTGAGTTTGCCATTGTTGGACTTGGTGGGTGCAGTACCTAAATATGCAAAGTTTATAAAGAACTTATATCAAAAAAGGAACAGATTCTTAGGTGTGAGGTACCTTTGACTCTTACAGAGTGTAGTGGAGCTTGGGTTGGCCATAATTTGCCACCTAAACTGAAAGACCCTGGCAGTTGTACCATACCTTGCAAAATTGGCACTAGATTTTTTGAGAAAGCATTATGTGATCTTGGTGCTGAAATTAACCTCATGCCCCTCTCCATTGCCATTGACGTTGGATTGAGTGGAAAGATTCATCCTATGGCTATAACCTTACAATTGGCTAATAGATCATTGGTAAAGCCTACAGGAATGGTGGAAGATGTGCTTATAAGGACAGACAAATTCACTCGGCCAGTCGATTTCATTGTGTTGGATATAGAAGAGGACCCAGAGGTGCCCCTCAGTTTTGGAAGACCATTCCTAGCTACTGGTGATGCTCTGATTGGAGTATGAAACAAGAAGGTAACATCCCGAATCAATAATGAAGAAGTTGTATTTGATGTAGATTATTCTATGAAACATCCTATGCATGTTGAGTCCTGTTTTGCCATAAAAGCTATAACATGTTCTCCTTTGCATTGAATGAATGAGAATGTTAAGCATGACTTTTCATATGTTGATAAATTACAAGTTGGAGAAGAAGAATTTGATGAGTTTGAGTTAGATGAGATAGATAGGAAAATTATGTTTGAAATAGAAAATGTTGTTGAATGCTGTGTGTTAGATGAATCCATTTTGGAATTGCATCATAGGGTTGTTGAAGTAGAAAGTGAATATGCAATGAAAGACATGATGGAAAACGTATGTGTTAAAGGTTTGAAAAATAATAGTGTTGGTGGGTCTTCAACTAATGAATTGTGTGCACCCACTGAGGTGAGGAGCAAAGAAAGTTTGTGCAGGAATGAAAAGCTTATGCCTTCCATCATGGTGCCACCAAAGCTTGGACTGAAGCCTTTACCTCCATTTTTGAAATATGCTTTTCTAGGGGGAAATGAGACCTTGCCAGTGGTGATTTCTTCTAAATTGGAGGCTTGGCAAGAGGATAAATAGTTGGGAGTCTTGAGGCAATACAAACAGGCCATTGGGTGAACCGTTGCAGATATTAAGGGAATAAGCCCAAGCATTTGTATGCACAAGATTTTGCTTGAGTTTAATGCTATTCCTGTACGAGATAGGCAAAGAAGATTAAACCCTCAAATGATGGAGGTTGTGAAGAAGAAAGTAATCAAATTGCTAGACTTTGGTATGATTTTTCCCATTTCAGACAGTGAATGGGTAAGTTCTGTGTAATGCGTACCAAAGAAGGGAGGAGTTACAGTTGTGAAAAATGATGCAAATGAGCTTTTTGCAGCAAGTATAGTCAGTGCATGGAGAGTGTGTATGGATTACAAAAAGCTTAACAATGCAACTAGAAAAGACCATTTCCTACTTCCCTTTTTGGAGCAGTTATTGGATAGAATTGTAGGTTACATTTTCTACTATTTTCTCAATAGATACTCGGGCTACAATCAAATAGCAATTGATCCAAAGTACCAAGAGAAAACTACCTTTACTTGTCCCTTTGGTACTTTCGCATACAAGTGCATGCCCTTCGGCCTATGCAATGCTCTAGCAACCTTCTAGCGTTTTATGATGGCTATATTCCATGTTATGGTGGAGTCTATCATTGAGATTTTCATGGACGACTTCTCTTTTTTTCGGCATGACATTTGATGGTTGTTTAGAGAATTTGGCCAAGGTACTACAATGATGTGAGGAGACACATCTAGTGCTTAACTGGGAAAAGTGCCAATTCGATCATGGTGCAAGAGGGGACAGTGCTTGGACACAAGATTTCTAGCAAGGGAATTGAAGTCGATAGAGCAAAGATTGATGTAATTGCAAAACTTCCTCCTCCAACCAATGTGAAAGGAATCAGGAGTTTCCTTGGATATGGGGGGTTCTACAGAAGATTTATCCAAGATTTCTCTAAGATTGCAAGGCCATTGTGTAGCCTATTGGAAAAGAATGTCAAGTTTCAGTTTGGGACAGAATGTGTTGAAGCCTTCTAGCAATTGAAACCAAAGTTGGTGGAAGCACCAGCCATAGTCACTCTTCGATGGGGTGAACCATTCGAAATAATGTATGATGCAAGTGACTACGCATTGGGTGCTGTTCTGGGGCAAAGAAGAAACAAGGTTTTTCATACCATTTATTGTGCTAGCAAATTGCTAAATGAGGCTCAATTGAACTACACCACTACTGAGAAGGAAATGTTTGCTGTTGTATTTGCCTTTGTCAAATTCCGTGCATACTTGTTGGGATCTAAAGTCATTATGCATACAGACCAAGCAGCATTGAAATATCTGTTAGCCAAAAAAGAAGCAAAACCAAAACTCATAAGATGAGTTCTTCTTCTTCAGGAATTCGATGTTGAGATCAAGGACAAAAAGGGATCTGAGAATGTAGTAGCTGGCCATCTTTCAAGGTTGGAGTCAAAGGCACAAGATGAATCGAGCATTTTGATAAGAGACCATTTCCCTGATGAGCAAGTGTTCAAAATGGAGAAAGAGGACTTTGCCATGGTATGCAAAAATGGCGAATTTTGTGGTGGCAGGGCAAGTTCTTATTTTTCGCATGAGCAGAAGAAGAAGTTGAGGAGTGATGCAAAACACTACTTTTGGGAAGACAATGCTTTGTATAAGGTGTGTAGTGATCAAATCATAAGGAAGTGTGTCAAAGAAGAGGAGAAGGATGCTATTTTGCAAGCTTGTCATGAAGGTCCTTGTGGAGGGCATTTTGGTTCTGCAAGAACGGGATTCAAAGTGCTACAATGTGGTTCCTATTGGCCGCACATTTTCTTGGATTCAAGTATTTGGGTAGGTAAATGTGATAGGTGCCAAAGAACTTGAAACATTTCTGCACGAAATGAGATGCCTCTTCACAACATCTTGCAAGTAGAATTATTTGATGTATAGGGTATTGATTTTATGGGACCTTTCCCAAGATCATATGGAATGGAGTATATCTTGGTTGTAGTAGATTACGTTTCAAAATAGATCGAGGCCAAAGCTCTTCCACACAATGACACTAGGAGTGTTGCTGCATTCTTGAAGAAACACATATTTAATAGATTTGGAGCTCCAAGGGCTATTATAAGTGATGGAGGATCCCGTTTCTATAACAAGATCTTGCCTTTCTTTTGGCTAAATACAGGGTAAAGCATAAAGTGTCTACTGCATACCATCCCCAGACCAGTGGACAAGCTGAAATATCCAACATGGAGATCAAACGAGTTTTGGAGAATGAGGTAAATCCAAGTAGGAAGGATTGGGCCTTGAAGTTTGATGATGCTTTGTGGGCATACAGAACCGCGTATAAGACATCAATTGGTGCTTCACCCTTCCGACTTGTATTTGGTAGAGAATGCCATCTGCCAGTCGAGCTGGAACACCGAGCATATTGGGCAATTCCAAAGCTTAACATGGATCTCAGTGGAGCTCAATTTAAACGAATGATGGAGTTAAATGAATTGGATGAATTCAGGTTTAATTCTTATGTGAGTGCAAGGTTGTACAAAGAAAGGACCAAGAGATTACATTATGAAAAAATTCAAGCAAAGGCTTTTGCACCTGGACAATTGGTTTTGTTATATGAGTCAAGGCTTAGACTTTTCCCAGGAAAATTAAGGTCACCCTGGAGTGGTCCATTTTGGGTTATGAGAGTAATGCCATACGGTGTTTTGGAGATCCAAAATGAGAAGAATGGCAATACATAGCAAGTGAATGGTCACAGGCTTAAACCCTATACGCTACAGAAGGATCACAACGTGTTGCCAAATTCCCAAGCTCCAAGGGAATTGTTCTTGGATGATGCAATGACTTCACATTGAGACAATTCATGGTTGGGCTATCGACGTTAAAACAAGCGCTCCTCGGAGGCAACCTAGTTTCTTCTTATTAGGGTTCTATTTTAGCTTAGTTTTGTCATTTTCGTTTACATTCTTGACTGTTAGTTAGAATGTTATTGTGTTGATCTACTTTGCCAATGAATTATGCAACTATTCAGGTATGCATTCAAGAAGAATGGACTTCGACAAGTGCAATTTTGATGGTCTCACCAGGCTATGGGGACCATTGCTTGGACCACGTGTGGGGGAAACATTGCAGTGGAAATTTGATGATTGGTGGTCCTTGTCGATGTTTTGTTGTGATGCTTGCGTTGATTTGATTTTTGTGTTAAGAACTTTATTGTTTTTATTTTTTTAGTAGTTATTTCGTGAGACTTCTTGTTTTATGATAGTTTCTCGGGTGCTTTATGTTTGTTTTCTTCGTATAAATGGTGAAATTAGTTTTTCGTTTCTTTAACATGAAGTTGAGTCTAAGTTGAATGTTGCTGTATTTGTTTCATGTGCTCGTGTGCAGTCAAGAAGAGATGGATTGCAGTCAATGCAAGGGTAAGATGCAGGATGGTGAGATACTACCAATCATCCATTTTATGATACTGGAAACTACCTCCCTGACATGACTTTAAATTTTTCAACCTGAAAATGATTCAATTATCTGGAAAGCTGAAATGAATAGTTTGCTAGATGGGAAAAGACATTAAAAGCAAAAAGAGCAAAAGCTGAACATTTTTGGCTAGTTTTTGTCATGTGAGCAATAATGGGAGCAACGGGGCATACTTGATAACTCACACATTTGAAGAACTTGGGGACCCACCCATGTGTCTAGTGTTTGTCTTCTTGTGAGATGAGTGGTTGGCCTTATTATTGCATCTTTTGACCGAATGGCCTTATTATTTCATCTTTTGACCGAATGGCACTACTTTCTTTTGCTATATATATGGTTGCCATGTATATAATTGTAGTTGCTTTTATCTTCGAGAATTTCATCCATTTAAAGGAGAACTTTGGGTTTTGTAGGCTGAAGAGGGATAATTCCTACTCAATTCTTATTTTCAAGTTCCTTTCTTTCTCTTTCAAGTTAAGGTACGTTTCTTCTCTTTTGTCTGTTTCATGGCTAGCGAAATTTCCTTCACTTAGAGTAGATGGGACTTAGGAACTCTTATGTGGATATGCGTACTGTGTTGAAGATGCAAATGGTATGATTTGGTAGGATAATGAGGCTATATTAGTTTTAATTAATGCTACCGAAATGCTAAGTGTGGGGGAAAGGAACAAAATGACTCAAAAAGTTGGCTCCAGCTTTGCCATGATTTTGTAATTCTCACATAACTTGAGTTTATGCTATCCAAATGGGATGATTCTAGTTGGAGAATTCAACTAAGGTGATGGGCTACAATGTTTATGTTTTACACTTTTGCTATTTATGGACGGATCATAGGCATTTGGATTAAGGAATGGAGCATTTGTGCTGAAATTAGTCGTGTGATGTTTGTTGAAATTGCTCTGTTTGACACTATGCAGTATTTTGGCCATAAAATGCTCCTTTTAACTCCAAATTGTGGGATTCTGATCCCTGCATTTAGATAACATCTTGCTTTACAACTTTGATTTTAAATGTTTTGGCTAGATTTACCTGTTTAGCATGTTGTTTTAAATGTGTAGTTGATGATTAAAGCTAAACTTTTTGCTGGACATTCTGCAATTCGTGTCACACTTTGGTTTTTTGAGCTTATCGTGAATAATATTTTTTATCTAAATGAGATGTTTCAAGTTGTTAAATGTAGCTTACACATGGAGCTTCAATTTTTGTGTTGAAAAGATTGCCTATTTCTATTTCTTCTAAGCTCCTAAGATATGTGCAAAGTTGGTGTTTGTACGGAATATCATTGTGGCGTGTTATGCCCTTTGTACAAACTATGGCCTGTGGATAGGAGTTGGGTAATAATTCACCATTTGTATGTTGTGTTAAGCTGGTTGTTTCATATGTAAGTATAGTTAATTGAAATGTTGGAGATCTTAGTTTATGGGTGGGTTACTATAGAACTTCATGATGGTGCATTTTGCATATATTTACGATTGAAGTTGCGGCTTGGCAATGTAAGCATGCATGCTAGGTTGTATGTTGCATGAAGGGTGTGCTGTGTATATCTTCGTGATGTGCGGTGGTTATGAGTATTATGCTGGAGTGGTCACAATGGAGTGCATGCATATGCATCTACCTACTGTTATTATGATACGTTAGTCATATCTATGTTAGCGTTTGTGGTATTTGCATCTAGGTGCTTGAATTTCTGTTATCTTGCATGAACTTTGTGTAGTTTAAATCATCATATTGCCAAATACTTGAATGCTTGTGCGTGCTTGTGGTTCACATTCCCAGTTGTCTATCATGCTTAGGTTGGGTGTTTCTCATTTCAGGAATTTTCTTATGGGACCAAAGAAAGGCTCTATCCCTCGCAAGGGGAAGGGGAAGGCAAGAGTGCCTTTGGACTCAGATATCGACTACTTCTCGGAAGATATGCCAATGTTTGAAGATCCTCCACAGGTTACAGTGAATCTAACCTTGCCCAAGAAGCGTAAAGACGAATCCCCTGTATCTGTGATTTTCAACGAGGAAGCACTGCAAAGGTGGGAGGATGGTGTGTATGACAAGAAGCAACATTTGGAGCGAGCTTTTGCTGTGGACAAGGGACCTTTTAGGAAACTGATGAAATATCATAAATTCAATGAAAGATTAACTATGCCGCCAGATTTTTGCAGCATTAGCATTGCTCGAGAATATTATGCCAACGGAAAATTTCCCAATAAGGACGGAGCAGTTTATGTTAGAGGACTCTGGATTTACATTGATAGTGCGGTAGTGAACGAATTTTTGGGAACGCCTAGTTATGATGACAATGTTTTTGAGCGAATGGATGATGAGACTGCAGATCAGGAACTGTTGGAAGAACTGGCACATCCGGGTGCTGCATGGGAATGGAATCATCATGGGGAACGTAAGCACATCTTTCAGTGATTCTTGAAGAGTGATGCTAAGATTTGGTTGATGTTTATACTGTCTACGCTTATGCCTAGTTCTCATGTCACCAAGGTTATGCGGCAGCACCTATATTTGATTTCTGCAATTTAGAATCGTAAGCCCATTGATGTGGGACATATCATCATTGCTCATATACGAGCTGGGATTGACGAGGACGATGCTGCCATCTATTTTCCAGTGCTTATTGAAGATCTGTGTCGTGCTCAAGGTGTAAGTGACGACATGGGTGCAGATTGGCGTAAGACTCAACTTCCTATCGCCACACCTCTTTATGTGAAGTATGTGAGGATGGATAAAGAAGTGGCTCGAGCTCCTTTGTTAGCAATCCATCCATGTCCATGCCAAAGTCGACTTCAACTGTTCATCCATTGACAAATCTTAATGGTCCAATGACAAGATCAAGAAGCAAGAAGATGAAGGAGGCGTTGCAAGCATTATTGATAACTCATTGTGAAGAATTGGACATCTTTGAAGAGAATCATGATCTGATCCAAGCAACTTCCACCAATGGAGCTTTATGGAATATCTCTTCTCTCACAATCCATGAAGAGATGGATCAATCACAATGAAGTCCAAAGAAGGCGTGTTTGGGCTTTGCTTAATGGATCACGCCTTTGTTTTAATTAAATTAGGTTTTTTATTTCATGTAATTTTAAGCCCAAAGTGACGTTTTTATTTATTAATAAATGGGCTTGGAATTTCGGTTTTAATAAAGATTACTTGGCCCAATTATCTTGCATGATAAAGGCAAGTAATAGTTTAGGAAACTTAAGAAGTCAAATTGAGTTTTGCTTCTTCATAAGTTTAGGAAACAAAGAAGCCAAAACGTGTTTGTCTTCCTTTTAAGTTCGTGTGTCACAAATCCTTTTTGGAAAAGGATTTAGTTTGTTAGTTGTTAGTTTCCAATTCCACTTTGAAAAGTTAGCTAGCTTACAAGTCAAGTTGTAATTGACTTGAGTTAGGGTTTTGTCTTTGTAAGGGCCGAAATTACTTCCTATAAACAGGAGGGCTCTTTAACGTTTTTTTATATGTTGAAATTTGATAAAAATTTAGCTTTGCTAAAGAATTTTGCAGCCTTGAAAAGTTGTAAAGACATGAATTAACTATTCTAAGTTTAGTTGAGTTTTCATAAGAACCGTGAACCTAGAAGCTAAGACCTTTAGGTGAACTTACAAGTTCTTGATTTAAAGAACAAGCCAAACTGATTTGTTTAGCTTATGAATTTTCATAGGTGATCCGAATCTCTTTGAATTCATACGTGGGGGTTTGATTGCTTCATATCAAATCTTTTCGTGTCAATATTTTTTACTTTCTTTTTTTGTTAATTCCGCACCTTGTTGGTTCTTGTTCTTGTACGTGATAGTTTGGTAAGCAACGGTCCAAAGGAGGTGGTTTCGAGTGGTCCAAGATGCTGCATCTTGATCATTCATATCAATTGGTATCAGAGCTCAAGGTTGTCTTCCAAATTCAGGTTTAAATCTCGGTTTTGAGTTTTTATTGTTTCTCGGTTTTTGTCTTGCTGTTTTGCTTCGTTTTGTGTTGCTGTTTTTGGCGTCTTTTTGTTGCTGTTCTTGAGTCAATTTTCTGCAGTAAATTTGTGTCTTAAGTCAGTCCTAAAGTCGTCATAATTCTGTCCAAAAATCGCATGCAAAAGATTGTTGAAAACTGCCCAAAATCGCTAGTTTGTTTGCTCTCAGTTTTTTTGCGAATTTTTGTGTTGATTTCTTGCTGTTTTCCTGACGTTTTTGTTACTGTTTCTTGGTGTCTATATTCTGCACTTTTTCTTGTCTTCATAGTGTTGAATTCTTGTCTTTTCATTGGCTGTCCACACGTCAAACTTGTTAAGGTTTTTGAGTCAAGAATTAGGGTTTCTTACAAACCCTAGTTTCGGTCAAATTGTGTAACTTCCTTGATTCTTATCCGAATTGCATTCTTTCTTTTGTGTTGTCTTCTTTATTGTCTCTATATCAAAGTGTGTTTTGATCAAACTTTTATCACACTTGAAAAAGATAAGTTCTTGAACACTTTCTTGAACTTCTTGATTTTCTTGAAAATTCAAAAATGTCAAAATTTGAATCTTAAGCCATATTCTTGATCTTCTTGATAAATCTTGAATATTTTGTGAAAGTGGCACATGCAAATTCATAATTCTTGGTGAGATATTAAAGTTTGAAAATTTTAAGGTTTTTTAAGGTTAAGACAAAAGACAAAACATCCTTAAACCCTAATCCTAGGTTCTTGTCTTAAAACCTTAAACCTAGTATTGTCCTAGGTTCTTGTCCAACCTTAATTGTTTTTGTTTGTCCAAGGTTTGTGTCCAAACCTTAAAAAGTTTGTTTTGTCCTAGGTTGTTGTCCGAACAAAAAATAAAAAAAAGAGGCCGTATAAAAAAAAAAGGCCCAACTAAAAAAAAAAAAAAAGAGGCCGAACTATAAAAAAAAAAAAGGCCCAATACAAAAAACAAATTTGGACTTTATTTATTTATTATTTTCAGTTTATTGTTTTTATTTAATTTATTTTATTTTAAGAACACATTGTTCTTAAGTTGTTCTTGAAAACCACCTTGGATTAAAAGTGCCATAACTTTCTCAATACAACTCGGAATTAAGTGATTCAAATTGCGTTTTCTTCGTCTTGAAGTCTACTTTCTGTTCCTCTTAGTTTCTGAAGTTAAATCAAGTTATACCCACACGTATTATTAAATAATCTTGACGTGATTTGTTGAAACTTCTTTGGATTTACTTGTGAAAATTTGTTGGTGGAATTAATTGGTTGAGTCTTGTTATTACAATCATTGAACCAGTAATTTCCATAGTTTGAGAGTATTAGTATAGGGTATACACGAGAAAATCTTTCATATTAAGAGAGGAGAGTACCTACTACCCCATATTGTGAGAACCCGTGAGGTATATTTCTATATATTTCTTGTGTTTTTACTAACTTGCAGGTACAAATGGAGGGTGAAGAATCTAAATCACCAAAGGTAGTGGACCAAAAGTTCACTAATGATGTCCTCTTTGACATGATCTGAAAACTCACACTCAAAGTTGATAGTTTGTCTTCGCCACCACCCAAGGGTTCTAAATCCCGAAGAGTTGAGTTTGAGTCTGACAATGATTCTAGTCATGAAGAGGAAGAGGAGGATACGAGTTCTTCTAAGAAAGGTGATAAGTCTAAGATTTCAATTGATTCTTTAAAGCTAACTATCCCTACTTTCCATGGTAAAGCAGATCCCGAAGCTTATTTTGATTGGGTTCGTGAGCTTGAACACTTTTTTGAAGGCCATGATTACCCCGAAAAAGAGAAGTATCGAATTGCTTTTGTGCACCTAAAGGATTATGCTAGTTTATGGTGGGATGAAGTTATGAGGTCTAGACGTCAAGATGGTGAAAGGTCAATCAAGACATGGAGCCAAATAAAAATTCTTATGAGGAAAAAGTATGTCCCTTCTCATTACAACCTTGAGTTGAACAGAAAATTGCACTCTCTTGTGCAAGGTAATAAATCGGTTGAGGAGTATTACCATGAGATGGAAGCTTTGATGATCAAGGCTAATGTGCATGAAGATCCTGATTCCACTATAGAACGATTTTTGAGAGATATGCATTCTGATTTAGCATATTATGTGGATTTACAATGTTATGTTGACATTAATGAGCTTGTGCATAAGGCTATTAAGATTGAAAGGCATATGAAAGGGAAAAATAAGTTTTCACAGCCGCCACCACCATGGCAAAGAGATAAGAAGCCGAATGTGTCTCCTTTCACTCCTTCAACAAAACCGCGCGCGCCAATTCACTTCCAATCAACCATCAAGTGCACCATTTAATGTCTCAAAATCAGTTCCCAAAGCTGCTGATCCTACACCTAAATCGGTGTCAACTCCTGGGCAAAGGTTAAGAGATATTCGTTGTTATAAGTGTCAAGGTTTCGGTCACATGCAATCAGATTGTCCAACTCGGAAAATAATGATGCTTCTTCCTAATGGTGAAGTGGTAAGTGAAGATGATAATGATGATGAATGTGCCGACATGCCTGCACTTGAGGAGAAATATGTAAGTGATGAAAGTGAAGAGTGTGATGGTTCTTCTTATAAGGTTGGTGATTACTGTTTAGTCTCTCGTAGAGTACTTAATGCACATCCACTTGTTGATGAAGATTTGATCCATCGAGAGAACATATTTCATACACGTTGCATAGTTCAAAACAAAATTTGCACTGTTATTATTGATAGTGGTAGTTGTGCAAATGTGGCAAGTACATTTCTTGTAAATAAGCTGAATTTGACTTGCATGAAACATCCCAAACCATATAGACTTCAATGGTTAAATAATTCAGCTGAGTCACGAGTTACCAAGCAAGTTAAATTTACACTCACCATTGGTAGTTATGTTGATGAAGTTACATGTGATGTTGTTCCAATGGAAGCTAGTCATATATTGCTTGGAAGACTTTGGCAATTTGATAGAGATGTTGTGTATCATGCCAAGAAGAACTTTTACCATTTTTCGCACCAAGGTAAAAAGTTTAATTTGAGAGCCTTAAGTCCTACCAAAGTCTTTGAAGATCAAGCTAAAATAGCTAAGGCTTATGGTGCAATGCGTGAAGCAAAGGAGAAGAAGTTACAAAAGAAGAACAATGTAACTAGCATAGAGTGAAACATTGTAACTAGAAATAGTGATAGTGATAGACGAGAGTTAGTTGTTTCAAAATCTTGTAATTATGCTTCTAAAAGTGAGGTTAAGAGAGCTATATTAGATAGGCAAGTAGCGTATTTACTTTTTCGCAAGGATGTACTTATCATTGATAGTGCTCACCTTGATTCTTTTGCCTAGTATTGTTTCAGCTCTTTTGCAGGAATATGAAGATGTGTTTCCTGAGGATTTACCGAAGGGTTTACCACCTATTAGAGGTATTGAACATCAAATCGATTTCATACCTGGATCTCAAATTCCAAACCGTCCAACCTATAGAGCAAACCCTTAGGAGACAGAGGAAATTCAACGCCAAGTGGACGAACTTATTGACCGAGGTATGGTTCAAGAATCTTATAGTCCATGTGCTGTTCCTGTTATTTTAGTTCCTAAAAAGGATGATTCATGGAGAATGTGTGTTGATTGTCGTGCCATAAATAAAATAACTATTAAGTATAGACATCCTATTCCTAGACTAGATGACATGCTTGATGAGTTATATGGTTCATGCATATTTTCTAAGATAGACCTAAAGAGTGGTTATTATCAAATTCGAATGAAAGAAGGTGATGAATGGAAAACTGCTTTTAAGACAAAGTTTGGTTTGTATGAATGGTTAGTCATGCCTTTTGGTTTAACCAATGCACCCAGTACTTTTATGAGATTATTGAATCAAGTTTTTCGTCACTTCATTGGAAAATTTGTTGTGGTCTATTTTGACGATATCCTTATATATAGTAAAACACTTGATGAGCATGTTAATCATTTAAGACAAGTGTTTGCTGTTTTACGTGAGAATAAATTATATGCTAACCTTAAAAAGTGTTCTTTTTGTATGGAATCAATTATCTTTTTAGGTTATGTTGTTAGTTCTCAAGGTATATCTGTTGATGAGTCAAAGGTTAAGGCAATTCAGTGTTGGTCTCGACCTACATGTGTTAGTGATGTTAGAAGCTTTCATGGATTGGCAAGTTTTTATAGGAGATTTATTAAAGATTTTAGTACTATAGCAGCTCCTCTAAATGAACTTGTTAAGAAAAATGTTGTTTTTTAATAGAAGGAAGAACATGAAAATGCTTTTAACAAGTTGAAATATTTGTTGACTCGTGCGCCTTTACTGGCTTTGCCCAATTTTAGTAAAGCTTTTGAGATACATTGTGATGCCTCCGGGATAGGTATTGGTGCTGTTTTGATGCAGGAATCAAGACCGGTGGCCTATTTTAGTGAAAAGCTCAATGGGGCACAATTGAAGTATGCAACTTATGACAAGGAGTTGTATGCGTTGGTAAGGTCATTACAGGTTTGGCAACATTATCTATAGCCTAAAGAATTTATAATTCATTCTGATCATGAAAATCTTAAATTTCTGAAATCTCAAGGAAAATTGAATAAGAGGCATGCTAATTGGTTATAGTTTATTGAAACTTTTCCTTATGTGATTAAGTATAAATCTGGTAATGAAAATGTTGTAGCTGATGCATTATCTAGGAGACATTCGTTATTCACCTATATGCATGCTAAGTTACTTGGTTTTGATTTGATCAAGGATTTATACAAAGATGATGTTGATTTCAAAAATGTAATTGATTCTTGTGTTGTAAAGTCGAATGGAGAATTTTATATGTATGATGGTTTCTTGTTTAAAAAGGATAAATTGTGTATACCGTCTTGTTCCATTCGTGAATTGCTTGTTAAGGAAACCCATGGGAGAGGGTTAATGTGGCATTTTGGGGTTGCCAAGACTCTTGCTGTTTTGAATTAACACTTTTACTGGCCTAACATGATTAAAAATGTTAAAAGTGTTTGTGAAAGATGCATTGTATGTAAACAAGCAAAGTCGAAAATTATGCCTCATGGTTTGTATACACCATTGCCTGTTCCTAGTCATCCTTGGGTAGACATTTCTATGGATTTTGTACTTGGATTGCCTAGATCACGTAATGGTCATGATAGCATTTTTGTGGTAGTTGATAGATTTAGTAAGATGGCACATTTCATTGCATGTTCTAAGTCTAATGATGCTACAAAGGTTGCTGATTTGTTCTTTAAGGAAATTGTAAGGTTGCATGGAATTCCTAAGAGTATTGTTAGTGATAGAGATGTCAAGTTTTTATCTCACTTTTGGAGAACTCTTTGGAATAAGTTAGGCACTAAGTTATTATTTTCTACTGTTGCACATCCCCAAACTGATGGACAAACTGAGGTAGTAAATCGTACTTTATCTACTTTACTTCGTGCTATTATTCAGAAAAACTTAAAGAATTGGGAAGGTTGTTTGCCGCATATTGAATTTGCTTATAATAGAACTGTTCATAATTCTACTAACTGTTCGCCTTTTGAAATAGTTTATGGATTCAATCCTTTAACTCCTCTTGACATTTTGCCTTTGCCTATTAATGAGTTTGTTAATGTTGAAGGTCAAAAGAAAGCAGATTTAATTAACGAGTTACATGAGAAAGTAAGGCATAATATTCAAAGACGTAATGAGCAATATGCCAAACAAGCTAATAAAGGTCGGAAAAGAGTGATATTTGAACCGGGTGATTGGGTTTGGATTCACTTAAGAAAGGAGAGGTTTCCCGACAAAAGGAAATCTAAGCTTCATCCACGAGGAGATGGTCATTTTCGTGTTTTGGAAAGGATTGGAGATAATGCTTACAAGATAGAGCTTCCTAGTGTCTATGGCAATGTCTCATCTACATTTAATGTTACTAACTTATCTTTGTTTGATGTAGGTGATTCGAGGACGAATCCTTTCGAGGAGGAAGGGAATGATAGCAATCCATCCATTTCCATGCCAAAGTCGACTTCAAGTGTTCATCCATTGACAAATCTTGATGGTCCAATGACAAGATCAAGGAGCAAGAAGATGAAGGAGGCGTTGCAAGCATTATTGATAACTCATTGCGAAGAATTGGACATCTTTGAAGAGAATCATGATCCGGTCCTAGCATCTTCCACCAATGGAGCTTTATGGAATATCTCTTCTCTCACAATCCATGAAGAGATGGATCAATCACAATGAAGTTCAAAGAAGGCGTGTTTGGGCTTTGCTTAATGGATCACGCATTTGTTTTAATTAAATTAGGTTTTTTATTTAATGTAATTTTAAGCCCAAAGTGACGTTTTAATTTATTAATAAATGGGCTTGTAATTTCGTTTTTAATAAAGATTACTTGGCCCAATTATCTTGCATGATAAAGGCAAGTAATAGTTTAGGAAACTTAAGAAGTCAAATTGAGTTTTGCTTTTTCATAAGTTTAGGAAACAAAGAAGCCAAAACGTGTTTGTCTTCCTTTTAAGTTCGTGTGTCAGAAATCCTTTTTGGAAAAGGATTTAGTTTGTTAGTTGTTAGTTTCCAATTCCACTTTGGAAAGTTAGCTAGCTTAGAAGTCAAGTTGTAATTGACTTGAGTTAGGGTTTTGTCTTTGTAAGGGCCGAAATTACTTCCTATAAAAAGGAGGGCTCTTTAACGCTTTTTTATATGTTGAAATTTGATAAAAGTTTAGCTTTGCTAAAGAATTTTGCAGCCTTGAAAAGTTGTAAAGACGTGAATTAACTCTTCTAAGTTTAGATGAGTTTTCATAAGAACCGTGAACCTAGAAGCTAAGACCTTTAGGTGAACTTACAAGTTCTTGATTCAAAGAACAAGCCAAACTGATTTGTTTAGCTTATAAATTTTCATAGGTGATCCGAATCTCTTTGATTCATACGTGGGGGTTTGATTGCTTCATATCAAATCTTTTCGTGTCAATATCTTTTACTTTCTTTGTTTGTTAATTCCGCACCTTGTTGGTTCTTGTTCTTGGTCGTGATAATTTGGTAAGCAACGGTCCAAAGGAGGTGGTTTCGAGTGGTCCAAGGTGCTGCATCTTGATCATTCATATCATCCTTCTTCCATAAATATGCTTTTAGATGCTACTCCTTACTCTTTTGGTCACCAAGATGAAAATCCACACTCTTTTGACTTTGATTCTCTCTAGGACTCCATTACAAATTTCCAGCACTCTGTCGATATTTGTTTTCAACATATAGATGAAAGGATTCAAAGCATGCATGGGCAAATCAATGACATGTATCAGGGTTGGAATTCTCATGCATCCACAATTGAAACTAAATTGGATGACATTTTATCGATTGCTCAGCAGCAATTTGAAGTGCTTTATCACCGGCAACTTATGATGCAAGTGGAGCTAGATAGGTGCAACAAGATGGCTGTCTATTATCATTCCCCGCCTGGGCCACCAAAGCCAATGCCTTCTCAAGCATAGCTGGCAGGTTACAAAATTCCTAATTTGTCGATGGATGAAACTGGTGGGGTGCAAGAACTTCCCCTAGTGGTCTCGGCGAAATCTTCTCTTCAGCCTTTACCAACATTTTACCAGCTTTCACAAGCACCTCCTACTTCTACTTTTCGTGTGGATTCGGAGTTCATGCCAGCAACAAGAATACCAATGTTTGGTATAGGGCAACCACTCCAAGGGCCTCTACATGGTCCCTTTCATTGGGTAGCATCCCCTTTCAGTGGATCTTCATTTTCAACTATGTCTTCATCCTCATCCCCGTCTTCATCTGCGCCTTCTTCTTCTCATTGAGAACAATGTTATTGCAAGTGTGGGAGGTTGTGGATGATTTGAATATGATGTTGTGTGGATGATTTGCATATGATTCGGTGAATTTGTTTTTAGTATGCTGAAGTACATTGGGGGTGATTGCATAATGGGGGGTGTTGTTCTGCTTATTTCTGTTGGCTGAAGTTGTGAAGTGGTTTGTTGTGATTATTCCTTTGCTATGATAGATGCTGTGATTATGACGTTACTTGTTGTAGTGGTTGTTGGGGGTGTTACATTTATGGGGATGCCTTCGTTATTACTGTTGGGGAGTTCTCATTTTTTTTGAAGTCTTCTTGAGGTTCTGAAGTTTTTGAGAGCATAAAGCCATGATATGTGCGGTGTTCAATTGTGCGTGGAAGTCTTGAATGATGAAGTTATTGCTAGGAGTGGAAAGTATGCCATGACATGATGAAGTTTGAAGTCGTTATAATATGTGAAGGATAGAAGTCTGAATGTTGTGTGTTGTTGATAGTTCTTTAAGTTTCTTAAGTGTCTAAGAGTGTGAGTAGGTTGAATAAGTGAAATAATTGTGTATGTGTATTTAAACGAACATGAGTCGGGACTATGTGAGTGGGCGATGTAATGAAAGATGTTAAATGGGAGATCGTTTTGCATTGGGCCTTTGTTCTTTTGTTGGCTATGTTTGAACTTGAGTTCATCAACTGTCTCTTTCATAGTATTGCATGCGAAATTTGTTTCTGTTCTGATTCTAAATGTTAAGGAATTTAGCATATTTTGTTGACCAATGTACGATGTTAAGGTAAAATAGATATGCTATGCAAAACATTTGTTGACATAGGAGGAAATCTGGTTTTTGTGTCTTGTTGTAAGCATTTCCTTGGTATTTTGGTGTTCTTACATGTATAGTCCCTTAAAAACAATTATGAACAAGTGGTTACACAAGAAAGGATTTGGTGGAAAAAGCCTTTGGCAACTGGGAATGAAAAGCCATAAGACCCTGGCATACATATTTGGGAAAAAATAGCCATAAAACATAGGCAAATTTGCTTATGTTCTGATTCCAAATGTGAAGGAATTTAGCAAATTTTGTTGACCTAGGTATGATGTTAAGGTAAGATAGATATGTCATGCAAAACATTTGTTGACATAGAAGGAAATCTGATTTTTGTGTCTTGTTGTAAGCATTTCCTTGGTATTTTGGTGTTCTTGCATGTATAGTCCCTTAAAGACACTTATGAACAAGTGGTTACACAAGAAAGGATTTGGTGGAAAAAGCCTTTGGCAACTGGAAATGAAAAGTAATAAGACCCTGGCATGCATATTTGGGAAAAAATAGTCATAAAACCCAGGCAAAAAGTGGGAAAAAAGAGCCACAAGACCCAGGTGAATCATACACCAATGTGTGTGATAAAAGGAAGCACCAAAGTGCAAATTTGAAAGATGTAATAGAAGCACCAATGTTATGCATACATGAAGAGCACTGAGCCAACATTCCTGTGTGCTATTTGTTCCTAAGTGTGGATAAGGAGATTGATGTGTAGTGAATTAAAAGACAAAATGCAAAAGGTTATGCATACATGAAGAGCACTGAGCCAACATTCCTCAGCACACACTTGCACGCATGACATTTTGGTATTTATTCATTGTGCCTTGGTTGATAATTTGTGTTGGAATCCAAAAGTTTGGAATGGAAAACTTTTGAGAGTTTTTGTGTGAAAACGTTTTGATAAACTTAGGGGAGGATGTAGTGAACTGGGGAGCAAAGTTTTGAATGTAAGTGATTGACATGTGAAATGTGAGTTTAGCTTAAGGACAAGCAAAAGTTCAAGCGTGGGGGAATTCGATAAGTCAGTTTATACTGACTTAATATTATTACTTTTCGCTTGGCTTTTATCATATTTAGTGCACTTTATGTAGAAAGATTGTTGAAATTGGTGTGATTGTGTAAGGGATGTTGTGAAGCATAATGTGATTAAAAAGACTGGAAATGGTAAAATATGATGTGGAAGTTGATGTTATGGTTGAGGAAGTTAATGGCAATTTGCTGGGGCTGTATTGTGACTTGTGAGTGTGTGAAGTTGTGTTTGAAGTTTTCGTGATGAATTTCTATGGAAGTTGTGTGCAAAGTGTTATTCAGAAGTGAAGCTTAAATTTGTGCTAAGTTGTGTGAAGTGGACATATGCACACACACCATTTGCAGCACCTCGCACGCCCGCGCACATGTGTGCGGGCATTCTATCACACAAGCTGCGCGCGCTGGTGCGCGTGCAGCACATTCACGTCTTACGCGCGGCAGCACCTCACTGTCCACACACGCTGCACCAGCACTCGCCAGTGCGCATGCACGAGGGTGCACTCACTAGCAGCTGCACGCATGCACGCAGCGGCAACGCACTACATATCACACACACGGGCACTTCATAGCACATTTCATGCACACCACATGCACATCACAGCATGCACTTTGGCACACTTATGCATTGTTCTTGCAACATTCTTGCACACTTCATGCATAACTTATGCATACTTCTTGTACTAACAAGCTACACTTGCTACACAATCGTGCACACTTTACAGTACACTACACGCACAAGTGATTGCATGCTTCCTGCTTACCTCATGCACACTCTCATGCGCACTTCTTGCGACACAACGTGCACACTTGCAAGCACAATTCACTCACACTCATACACTGCACACACCTCATGCCCTTCATGGACAATATTCGCACACATGCACTACCACAAGGAAGAACAGTTGCACGAACACACATGAAAACACACTGTGCGCACACCATGATTTCATGGTGCGGCCGCCTGTGTAAACATTTTCATGGTGCGGCTGCCCTTGGCGGCCACACCGTGTTAACATTTTCATGGTGGGCAGCCGCACCGTGATAGGAATTTGTGAAGTGAGGCTACCCTGGGTGGCCGCACCATGTATTTCTTCATGTTTTGTCTTGCAAAAATTTTCTAAGTGTTAGGTTCGTTCTTCTCATGTGCAGATTTTGAAGGCGGGTGTTAGTGTGGCTCAAGAACGTGATGGCTGAAATGAAAACGTGATTTATGATAGCTCGAAGGTGCAGGTGGTTGGACTGGATGCTGACGTGGAGGCACAACACACGTTCTTATTTTGGACAGTGGATTATACCAGTGGCATTTTTGTAATTTAGGACTTAGTTTACGTTTGCATATTGTTCACGTTTTCTAACCTCTATATATAGAGGAATTATTCAGCATTTTAGGGGATCGATTATTCCAGAATTGTAACAGACTTTTGGATTTCGAGAGCGGGAACTTTCTCTCTCTAACTTTCTCTCACTAGTATTTTTCTCTCAAAATTGTTCTCCGATTTCGAATCCGATCTCGCCTTTGTGTCGAGCATTGCATTTTGATTCTCGATTGAAGAAGCATTTGATAATTCTACGCAATTTTATCGGTAAATTTGTTCAATTTGATGGGAATGAATTGTTCGATGATGTTTTGTGATGAATATGAGATGATAATGGAGATTTTTGGCTAAATCGTGTGATGTCCTAGGGTTTGGAGTAGATGATTGTGTAATTAAACCGTGTAATGCTATGCAATTGACCCAAATTCTAAACTAGAGATCATATGAGCTCATGAATGCATGAATTTGTCAAGTTTCATAGATTTTGAACTTTTGTTGATGGAATTGGACCTTGATTGGGGTCGCCATACTAGGTTTAAGCTTAATATATCAATTGGAGTTGAGAATAGCATGAAATGAGGACTGAATATATGAAAATGGAGTTTCTCCACTTGTTAAGTTTTGTTCATGATACGAGATGTGGTCGCTATGCTATTCGGAGGTCATTGAGTCATTAGAATAGAGTGAAGAATGATTCTTCGATGCTAACTAAAGTCTAGAAACTTAGGTCGGGCCTCGCCATGGGAGACCTAGGGTTTTGCAAGCTCTATTAGTTAGTATTGGAAGTCGAGACATTGCGGTGTTCACTCATCTTGTTTAGGCCTCGACATGGAAAAGCAAGATGTTAAGAAGTATAGAAAACATTGCGGTCGACATGCTGGGTGTTAACTAGACTCTTAGGCAACCTTTGTCTCCTCCTGTTTTGATTTGCATGGGGTCAAATGCATAGCATGAGTGTTTAATTTGCAATTTTCTTGCACCTAAACCCTAGGACGTCAGTCTAAACCTTGTCATTTCACTTTTGGTGTTTGCTCCTACCTTTCTTTCCTAGCATTTGAACTTTGCTACCTTGCATTTGATTTTGTTATCTTTTACTTCTCTAGTTTGGTTGTTACTTTTGCTGGTTCTTGATATTGCATGTTTTGTGACATAATTAGAGTAACATTCAGAGAATTCTCGAGACTATCCCCTTCCCCGTGGATATGATCCCTCTCACTACTACTGCAGTAGTTTAGGGTAAAATTAGAGCGATACGACTTTAGCTTATCACTATTTTGGCGTGATAATAACAAAGCTTGGAAGAAAAGGTTTCCTTAATCTAATTTAGAAATAATGAAGACTTTTGGAAGATTAAGAAATCTATTCCTTTGCCAATTTGGAGGAAGAGCAATTAGGAAACTAAAAGAATAAGGCTTGCATGCTGTAATTATTGGCTGACATGTGACATATTTATTTAGAAACAAAAGAGTTATTTCTTTATTAGACTTTTAGAAGGTTTTTAGTTGCTTTTATTACTTGAGAATAAAGTTTACTTTTCCTATATAAGGATAGCAAGTAATTAAAAGTAAATTTGTAGCTTTAGGTAGATAGTAGATTAGTAGTAAATAAATTCGTAGTTTTATTTCGGTCGTTGTTTACTGCTCTAGACTTAGTCGCCATTTGCCCAAACGATGGTGGTTAATTCTAGACAGTATCGTATTTCTTACTTTATTTCTTTAGTTTAATTTCTTCAATAGCAAGTAGTTTTGGTAGTTTAATTTAACTTCAACTCAATTACTTAAGTATTCTTCTTTTAAATACATCATAATTAAGTACTCAATTCCCTTTGTTAGATTTGCTTGTAATCAATTGGTGTAATTTTATGAATTTCATACACAAGATGTTTTACTTTACACATGATTTGCAACCATTTGCCAAGACAGAGGCAACATCAAAGGTAGCAATAAGATTTCTTACTCTTATTTTCTTTAGTTTGATTTTATCATGTTTTTTAGATATATTATTTCTCTTTCAATAGTTATGTTTAGTGAGTATATTTTTTTCCGATATTAAAGTAATGAAGTACTAGATATAATAAATCACGAGACTAAATTTTTCATACTAAATTAATATTCTATAATTTTTGAAAAATTCTCTATGCATAGCGGTAATGTTTAGATGATTTAAATTATGATCAAATTTAATTAATCTAAACAGTGCCAAATAAGCTCCTATTATTTATCTGTATAGGATTAATTAGTAGCAAAACTACTATATAGTAGATGGGAACAATAGGCTAATAAATTGTGACTGCTGATCTTCATTGTAATTTATTAGATTGAGATTTTCTAATTCTTAATGCTATTGAAGTATTAAATCTAGTGTTGTTTGATTTTCAGGTTGTGTTTTGATTAGAGAAGTAATTAATTAAGATTTTTTTTGTTAATTATTAAATAACTAAGAAGAAATTGGACTACGTTGAGACGATTCTTGATAGTCAACAACTAGTTGATTCATGAATATTAATTAATCATTACATTAGAGATTGAATGATAATTAACTAGTGTGGATTTATTTTTTGTCGGGCTTTCCTTTATTGTGTTTTTATCAAAATAATTCTTGTTAATTATTTTTTTAATTTTTAGTTTATCTACCAATGATTCCTTTTACCCAACATTTTCAAATTAACTAAAAGTGATTGTATTCACGTATCCTATGGGAGATGACGTTACTTCTATTAAACTGTTTTCCATATTTTGAGAATTAGGCAATTAACTTTAGCAATAAAACGATGCATCAAAACCACACTTTCTCACTTCAGTTAGGGAAAGAGATATTAGGATTATGTATATGAATTTGCAACCCTCGGCTCACAAGGTAGCTTTTGGAATATAGTTAGGTAGGTTCGTATCATTTGGTATCACAACCTGCTCTTAATTGATCAATAGGCACATGTACGAAGATCCCTTGACACTCCTATGTAAGCCATGACACCATGAGTATATGAGGTTGACGAGGATATGCACTTTAAAGGGTTTTAGAATGATGTGTCCTACATTGGTTAGGAAGAGAAGTCTTGATGTTTATATATGAAGCTTTTGGGTGGAGTTAGGTAGGTTCATCAATTGAAATTCATACAATACCACTTTGATCTAATATCGACCATTGGAGAATGACATGCATGTTGAATTCATAATTTATAACTATACAAGATAATTCAAAACAAACTTAAATTGATGCTTAGGACTATGCTGAATAAATCCAAAGAAACCAAATGTAGTAAGAATGAACAAAGAAGACAAAGAATTAAAAAAGAAACATAAAGAAATGCGATTCTAAGGAAACTAGCTAGTCCAAGGCCCCAATACTATTGCAAGATTTTAATTTAACTCAAATACTCTTGAATCTACAAGATTTTAATTTAATTCAAGCACTCTTAAATTAAATAAGTATCTTGGCATGTTCTTACTCTAAGAAAAAAAAGATAATTTCTAGGGTCATGCCTAAAGGTATCTAAAATTTCAAATTATAAGGTCACACTTATAATTTATAAGTAAGCAAACTTTACTTTTTTTTTAAAAAAAAATATTTTTATTAATCTTTAATTGGCAATTTTTAAGGCATTTAACTAGAGTACAAATAGTGTTTAAAAAGGAACAAACTGCCAAAAACATCACTAAACTATTCTCAAATTTGGGTTTTGGCCATCGAAGTATTAAATTGGGAAAAAATGTTACTGAACTCCTTAAGTCTATGTGTTTAGGTCATATCGTCTAATTTACCGTGATCTCTTTTTAAAACGGTTAAATTAGAGGGTATTTATGTCTTTAAATATAAATTTTAAAGGGTATTAATGTAAATGACACTATCCATGTGCATCATCTCCCCAAAATTCCTCTTTTCTTCTCACTTATTACGACCTTCACTATTGTCTTCTTCTCAATTTTTCTATCAAACAAACAACACAATTCAATGTTATGCTTTCTCTAGTTCCATTGTTTTTTTTACATCGGTAGATTTCTAACAAAAATAACATTGAATTTGGGCAATTAAGAGGTGAATCCTCTATTTTAACTTCTCTAAATATGACACGGGTCTCTGAATAAGGGTTTTTGAAGACATACTGTTTGGAGGTGAAAAACAATAAATTTGACACATTGAATAATGATGAACTGTTACTATACAAGTGTGCTACAGAAGAAGTTTCATTGTGTTGAACAAGAAGAGTAAGATGCCCAAAAGAAGAGAATAGATTTTAAAAATTAATTAATAATTTCCAACTATGAAAGCGGTTAGTAAACAATCAAAACAACAGTTTATAGATTGTTCTTACAATCCACACAACTAGGTCTCCGTCAAGTCGACATATGCACTCTCACTCCAAGGAGAAGGGCAGAGAAAAACACAAAACTCATGCTCTTTTGGTCCTACACGATGCTTGGGCACAAGAATTTCAAACATAGTTCTTGTCGGATCGTGCGTAATACATTATATCTGCTACAATTAACTGGATCTCAGAAGGGTTTTGACCGTCGCTCTCTAAATATTGCGGAAAACACAAATAGTCTATGAAAATATAGATGTCTTACAGTCTATATTGTGCTACTTCTTGGACTTTTGAGAGACATACATGGGCTTCCATCTGCAAAGCTGATGCTGCAGGCCTGCTGCATACCTACTGGGTGATGATTTCATTTTGTGAGTTCCTCCTGATCCATGCATAGACATCATAATGTCTATTCTAAAAAAAGCACCATCCACCTTATACTTGACTGTTGCAGTATTCCCAGCTTCCCCTAATTGGCCAAAAACTAGAGTAATATTCCCTTTTTTCTTAGAACAAATTCGTTTTTCTGTTCAAGGATGCAGAGCTACCCACCTTATCGTCCCTCTCTTGCTAGTAGGACTCAAAATTTCTATTTTCCATATAAATAACTTGTGATAGATCAAACTCCTTCACTTCTTATATATAGGCATTGCAAGCAAGCCACAAACTCCATAGAATGCAGATAGAGTAAATTATGTCCTTCGAACTTAGGGCCTCCTTACACCATTCTGGAAACCATGCATACAACTCTATTGGGTTCCTACATCAAAATTAAAACACAAATGTGATTTTCACCATACGCGTTTTGATCTCTCATTTTGTAGAAATAAATGACAAGCCGATTCTTCTTGTTTAGTGCATTGCCAACACATTGGTGACAACACACAACCCCTTTTAAAAAGAGCTAAATTGGTCGGGCATGCATTGTTCATTATCCGCCATATAAAGAATTATATTGTTGCTGGTATGTTAGATTTCATAATTTCTTCTACAAACCTTCTATAAATTCCAGGTTTGTGTTACATGTTGAGACTGAGGTGATAGTTTTTTAGAGATTCAGGGAGGCGTGATAAGTCAAATTGGTTGTGAAACTCCATTCAATGTTCTCTTCTAGTTCAATGAGTCCCTGTGTCTCCATAGGTAGATGAATAGAAAGGATCTTGTTAACCACCTCTTTATGATAAATTACTCAAAGTAGTTGTGTCCTCCAACTTTTTCTAGCATCAATGAGATCGCTAACTTTTAATTGTAAGAGATGATTTGTAGTTGGTTTGCCTCGTAGTAGGTTTTAGGTTATTGGAATACAGTCATCATGCACCTCCAAGGATTTTCCATCCCCCACTCTCTATTTAGACGACAACATAAGGTCCCTTCCCCATAATATTCTCTGTTACCCTATGACATTAGTGTTTTTGATCCCCGCGAATTAAAAACTTATTTTAGAGCAATATTTAGCTCTGAAAAATTTGCTAAAGAAAGAGTCCTTAGCAGTCATGATTCTCCATGCCGATTTTGCTAATAAAACTCTGTTCATATGCATTGTTGATCTAATACCCAGACTCCCTATAGAGCTTAGATTGGCAGATAAAATCCCAATACCTCTAATGAATTTTCCTGCTATGTTGTTCCCTACTCCAAATAAAATTTGCCATGATTTTGTCTATTGAATGTGCCACACACTTAGGTATATGAAATACTAGAAGCATGTATTATGCCAGGGATGAGAGCATATGCTTTGCTAACGTAATTCTCCCCATCATTGAGAGGGAGAAGTGATATGAGTAATCACGGTGCAGCACCTTAGACCACTTGAATCCACTTCCTTTGGACCGTTGCTTACCAAACTCGAACCAAGAACAATACTCACAAAGATGCGGAATTAAACAAAAACAGAAATTAAAGGATATTGACACGAAAAGATTTGATATGAAGTAATCAAACCCCCACGTATGAATCAAAAAGATCCGGCCAACTTATAAAAATTCATAAGCTAAACAAATCAGTTCGGCTTGTTCTTTGAATCAAGAACTTGTAAGTTCACCTAAAGGTCTTAGCTTATAGGTTCGCGGTTCTTATGAAAACTCAACTAAACTTAATTGAATTAATTCACGTTTTTCTTGAAGCTTTTCACGGCTGCAAAAAGTGTTTTAGCAAAGCTAAACTTTATAAAAATTCATCTATATTATAAAACGTTAAAGGAGCCCTCTTTTTAAGTGAGAAATTCGGCCCTTACAATGAAAGAAAACCCTAACTTAAGTCAATTACAAATTGACTTCTAAGCTATCTAACTTCCATATTGGAATTGGAAACTAACACTAACAAACTAATCCTTTTCTAATAAGGATTAGGGCACACGGTTTTTAAAGGTGGCCAAACACTTTTTGGCTTCCTTTGTTTCCTAAACTATGAAGAAGCAAAACTCAATTTGACTTCTTAAGTTTCCTAAACTTTTACTTGCCATTATCATACAAGATAATTGGGCCAAGTAAACTTTATTTAAAACCGAAATTCCAAGCCCATAAATAATAAATTAAAACGTCACTTTGGGCTTAAAACAACATTAATTAAAACCCTAATTAAATTAGCAAGAAGACGTGATCCATTGGTGAAAGCCCAAACACGCCTTCTTTGGACTTCATTGTGATTGATCCATCTCTTCATGGATTGTGATATAAGAGATGTTCCATAAAACTCCATTGGTGGAAGATGCTTGGACTGGATCATAATTCTCTTCAAAGATGTCCAACTCTTCACAATGAGGTATCAATAAAGCTTGCAACGCCTCCTTTATCCTTTTGCTCCTTGATCTTGTCATTGGTCCATCAAGATTTGTCAATGGATGAAAACTGAAAGTCGGCTTTGGCATAGGAATAGATGGATTGCTATCATTCCCTCCCTCCTCGAAAGGATTCGTCCTCGAATCACCTACATCAAACAAAGATAAGTCAGTAACATTAAATGTAGTTGAGACATTGCCATAGGCACTAGAAAGTTCTATCTTGTAAGCATTATCTCCAATCCTTTCCAAAACACGAAAAGGACCATCTCCTCGTGGGTGAAGCTTAGATTTTCTTTTGTCGAGAAACCTCTCCTTCCTTAAGTGAATCCAAACCCAATCACTCGGTTCAAATATCACTCTTTTCCGACCATTATTAGCTTGTATGGCATATTGCTCATTACGCCTTTGAATATTATGCCTTACTTTTTCATGTAACTCCTTAATAAAATCTGCTTTCCTTTGACCTTCAACATCAACAAACTCATTAATAGGCAAAGGAAAAATATCAAGAGGAGTTAAAGGATTGAATCCATAAACTATTTCAAAAGGCGAACAGTTAGTAGAACTATGGACAGTTCTATTATAAGCAAATTCAATATGCGGCAAACAACCTTCCCAATTCTTTAAGTTATTTTGAATAATAGCACGAAGTAAAGTAGACAAGTACGATTTAATACCTCAGTTTGCCCATCAGTTTGGGGATGTGCAACAGTAGAAAAGAATAACTTAGTGCCTAACTTATTCCAAAGAGTGCGCCAAAAGTTAGATAAAAACTTGACATCTCTATCACTAACAATACTCTTAGGAATTCCATGCAACCTTACAATTTCCTTAAAGAACAAATCAGCAACTTTTGTAGCATCATTAGACTTACAACATGCAATGAAATGTGCCATCTTACTATATCTATCAACTACCACAAAAATGCTATCATGACCATTACGTGATCTAGGCAATCCATGTACAAAATCCAGAGAAATGTCTACCCAAGGATGACTAGAAACAGGCAATGGTGTATACAAACCATGAGGCATAATTTTCGATTTGGCTTGTTTACAAACAATGCATCTTTCACAAACACTTTTAACATTTTTAATCATGTTAGGCCAATAAAAGTGTTCATTCAAAACAGCAAGAGTCTTTGCAACCCCAAAATGCCCCATTAACCCTCCCCCATGGGTTTCCTTTAACAAGCAATTCACGATGGAACTGAGGGTATGCACAATTATCCTTTTTAAACAAGAATCCATAATACATATAAAATTCTCCATTCGGCTTTATAGCACAAGTATCAATTTACATTTTTGAATCAACATCATCTTTGTATAAATCTTTGATCAAATCAAAACAAGTAACTTAGCATGCATATAGGTGAATAACAAATGTCCTCCTAGATAATGCATCAGCTACAACATTTTCATTACCAGATTTATACTTAATCACATAGGGAAAAGTTTCAATAAACTCTAACCACTTAGCATGCTTTTATTCAATTTCCCTTGGGACTTCAGAATTTAAGGTTTTCATGATCAGAATGAATTATAAACTCTTTAGGCCATAGGTCAATGTTGCCAAACCTGTAATGACCCTTACCAACGCATACAACTCCTTGTCATAAGTTGCATACTTCAATTGTGCGCCCATTAGCTTTTCACTAAATAGGCCACGGTCTTGATTCCTGCATCAAAACAGCACCAATACCTATCTCGGAACGCATCACAGTGTATTCAAAAGCTTTACTAAAATTGGACAAAGCAAGGTAAAGGCCGCTGAGTCAAAAAAATATTTCAACTTGTTAAAAGCATTTCATGTTCTTCCTTCATTCAAAGACAACATTTTTCTTAACAAGTTCATTTAAAGGAGCTGCTTATAGTACTAAATCTTTGATAAATCTCCTATAAAACCTTGCCAATCCATGAAAGCTTCTAACATCACTAGCACAATGTAGGTCTAGACCAACATTGCATTGCTTGACCTTTGACTCATTCAACAGATATAACCTTGAGAACTAACACATAGCCTAAAAGATAATTGATTCATACAAAAAGAACACTTTTTAAGGTTAGCATATAATTTGTTATTATGTAAAACAGCAAACACTTGTCTTAAATGATTAACATGCCCATCAAGTGATTTACTATATATAAGGATGTCATCAAAATAGACCACAAAATTTTCCAATGAAGTGACGAAAAACTTGGTTCATTAACCTCAATAAAAGTACTGGGGTGCATTGGTTAAATAGAAAGGCATTAATAACCATTCATACAAACCAAACTTTGTTTTAAAAGTAGTTTTCCATTCATCACCTTCTTTCATTCGAATTGATAATAACCACTCTTAGGTCTATCTAGAAAATATGGCATGAACCATATAACTCATCAGCATGTCAATCTAATCTAGAATAGGGATGTCGATACTTAATAGTTATTTTATTTATGGGACGACAATCAACACACATTCTCCATGAATCATCCTTTTTAGGAACTAAAATAACAGGAAACAGCCCATGACTATAAGATTCTGAACCATACCTCAGTCAATAAGTTCGTCCACTTGGCGTTGAATTTCCTCTGTCTCCTCAGGGTTTGCTCTATAGGTTGGACGGTTTGGAATTTGAGCTCTAGGTATGAAATTAATTTGATGTTCAATACCTCTTATAGGTGGTGAAACCCTTTGGTAAATCCTCAGGAAACACATCTCCATATTCCTGCAAAAGAGCTGAACAATACTAGGCAAAGAATCAAGGTGAGCACTATCAATGATAAGTACATCCTTGCGAAAAAATAAATACACTACTATGCGTATCTAATATTGCTCTCTTAACCTCACTTTTAGAAGCATAATTACAAGATTTTGAAACAACTAACTCTCGGCTATCACTATCACTATTTCTAGTTACAATGATTCGCCCTATGCTAGTTACATTGTTCTTCTCTTGTAACTTCTTTACCTTTGCTTCACGCATTGCACCATAAGCCTTAGCTATTTTAGCTTGACCTTCAAAGACTTCAGTAGGACTTAAAGCTCTCAAATTAAACTTTTTACCTTGGGTGTGAAAAAATGGTAAAAGTTCTTCTGCCATGATACAAACATCTCTATCAAATTGCCAAGGTCTTCAAGCAATATATGACTGGCTTCCATTGGAACAACATCACACTGTAACTTTATCAACATAACTACCAATAGTGAATGTAATTTAACCTTGCCTTGGTACTCAGTGAGTTCAGCTGAATTATTTAACCATTGAAGTCTATATGGTTTGGGATGTTTCATGCAAGTTAAATTCAGCTTATTTACAAGTAAAGTACTTGCCACATTTGCACAACTACCACTATCAATAATAACCGTGCAAATTTTGTTTTGAACCATGCAACGTGTATGAAATATGTTTTCACGATAGATCAAATCGTCTTCAACAAGTGGATCTGCATTAAGTACTCAACGAGAGACTAAACAATAATCACCAACCTTATAAGAAGATCCATCAATGTCTTCACTTTCATCACTTACATATTTCTCCTCAAGTGGAGGCATGTCGGCACATTCATCATCATTATCATCTTCACTTACCACTTCACCATTAGGAAGAAGCATCATTATTTTCCGAGTTGGACAATCTGATTACATGTGACCGAACCCTTGACACTTATAACAACGAATATCCCTCAATCTTCTGGCTGAAGTTGACGCCGATTTTGGAGGGGTTTCAGCAGCCTTTGGAACTGATTTTGGGACATTGGAAGGTGCACTTGATGACTGATTTGAAGTGAATTGTCGCAGCTTTGTGGATGGAGAAAAAGAGACAACATTCGGCTTCTTATCTCTTTGCCATGGTGGTGGCGGTTGTGAAAACTTATTTTTCCATTTCATGTGTCTCTAAATCTTAATAGCCTTGTGCACAAGCTCATTAATGTCAACATAACTTTGTAAATCCACATGATATGCTAAATCAGAATGCATACCTCTCAAAAATCGTTCTATAGTGGAATCGAGATCTTCATGCACATTAGCCTTGATCATCAAAGCTTCCATCTCATGGTAATACTCCTCAACCGATTTATTACCTTGCACAAGAGAGTGCAATTTTCTGTTCAATTCACGGTTGTAATAAGAAGGAACATATTTCTTTCTCATAAGCATCTTCATTTGGCCCCAAGTCTTGATTGGCCTTTCACCATCTTGACGTCTAGACCTCATAACTTCATCCCACCATAAACTAGCATAATCCTTAAGGTGCATAAAAGCAAGTCGATACTTTTCCTTTTCGGGTTAATCATGGCCTTCAAAGAAGTGCTCAAGTTCACGAACCCAATCAAAATAAGCCTCGGAATCTGCTTTACCATGGAAAGTTGGGATAGTTAGTTTAACAGAGGCAATTGAAATCTTAGACTTGTCACCTTTCTTAGAAGAACTCGTGTCCTCCTCTTCCTCCTCCTCATCATGACTGGAGTCATTGTCGGATTCAAACTCAACTCTTCGGGATTTAGAACCCTTGGGTGGTGGTGAAGACAAACTATCAACTTTGAGTGTGAGTTTTCGGATCATGTCAAAGAGGACATCATTAGTGAACTTTTGGTCCACTATATTTGGTGATGTAGATTCCTCACCCTCCATTTGTACCTGCAAGTTAGTGAAAACACAATAAATATATATATAGAAATATACCCCACGAGTTCTCACAATATGGGGTAGTAGATACTCTCCTCTCTAGTGTGATGGCTTTTCTCTTGTATACCCTATACTAATACTCTCAAACTATGGAACTTACTGGTTCAATGATTGTAATAACAAGACTCAACCAATTAATTCCACCACAAATTTTCAGAAGTAAAAACCAAAAAGTTTCAACAATATCATGTCAAGATTATTTAAGAACACGTGTGGGTATAACTTGATTTAACTAATGAAAATAAGAGAAACAGAAAGTAGATTTCAAGAAGAAGAAAACGCAATTTGAATCACTTAATTTCGAGTTGTATTGAAAGAGATATGGCACTTTCAAGATTGAAACAAAAGAAAAGAAAACAACAAAATAGGTTCGGACGGGTAGGTCGTCCGAAATGGTCATCCGAAAGATAGGTTCAGACGGGTAGGGCGTCCGAAAGGGGCGTCCGAAACTTTGTGAAAATTGAGTGCTCTCTGAAGTTTAGGTTCTGACGGTTAGGTCGTCCGAAAGTGGCGTCCGAAAATTTTTGTGAAAAATGTGACCTCTCAGAAATTTAGGTTCGGACGGTTGAAGGAGTCCGAAAGTGGCGTTCGAAACTTTAATCAAAAAATAAAAAAAATATTTATTTTATTTTTATTTTTTTATTTTTTTTTTACTTTAGACCAATTGCCTTTGGACTAATTTTACTTGGTCTCTTTTTTTTTAACTATTGGCCCTTTTTTGTAGGCCTTTTTTTTTAACAATAACCTAGTAGTTTGCTAGGGTTTTTAAGGTTGTTGACTTAACCTTAATTTCAGCCACTATGAAGTATCAAGAAGTCAACAAGAATTCGGAATTTGAAGTTACCACTTTGACAAAAGATTCAAGAAATGTCACAAAGAACAAGAATATGTATCAAGAATCAAATTTTAGCACTCTTGGATTTTTTTCAAGAAAATCAAGAAGTTCAAGAAAGTGTTCAAGAACTTGTCTTTTTCAGATGTGATAAAAGTTTGATTAAAATGCAAGATATGGTAGACAATATGAAGAAACTAACACAAAAGAAAGAATGCAATTCGGATAAGAAACAAGGGAGTTATGCAATTTGACCGAAACTAGGGTTTTTAAGAAACCCTAATTCTTGACTCAAAATCCTAGCAAGTTTTGACGTGTGGACAGCAATGAAAACCAATGGAATTCAACACTATGAAGACAACAAAAAGTGAAGAATATAGACTACAAGAAACAGCAACAAAAACGTAACAAAAATCAGCAAGAAAACAACACACAAATCGCAAAACCCTAGAACAAGAACACTAGCGATTTTGGGCAGATTTGAGCAAGAATTTTTGACAGATTTATGACGACTTAAAGACTGAATTTAGAGCAGATCTAAGACACAATTTACTGTAGAAAATTGACTCAAGAACAGCAGCAAAAAAGACAAAGAAACAGCAGCACAAAAACGATGCAAAAACAGCAAGAAAAATCGAGACACAAGAAGACTCAAAAACGGAAATTCAAAACCTGAATTTGGAAGACAACCTTGAGCTCTGATACCAATTGATATGAATGATCACGGTGCAACACCTTAGACCACTCGAATCCACTTCTTTTGGACCATTGCTTACCAAACTCGAACCAAGAACAATACTCACAAAGATGCGGAATTAAACAAAAACAGAAATTAAAGGATATTGGCACGAAAAGATTTGATATGAAGTAATCAAACCCCCACGTATGAATAAAAAAGATCCGGCCAACTTATGAAAATTCATAAGCTAAACAAATCAGTTCGGCTTGTTCTTTGAATCAAGAACTTGTAAGTTCACCTAAAGGTCTTAGCTTATAGGTTCACTGTTCTTATGAAAACTCAACTAAACTTAATTGAATTAATTCACGTTTTTCTTGAAGCTTTTCACGGCTGCAAAAAGGGTTTTACCAAAGCTAAACTTTATCAAAATTCATCTATATTATAAAACGTTAAAGGAGCCCTCCTTTTATAGGTAGAAATTCGGCCCTTACAATGAAAGAAAACCCTAACTTAAGTCAATTACAAATTGACTTCTAAGCTATCTAACTTTCCATATTGGAATTGGAAACTAACACTAACAAACTAATCCTTTTCTAATAAGGATTAGGGCACACGATTTTTAAAGGTGACCAAACACGTTTTGGCTTCCTTTGTTTCCTAAACTATGAAGAAACAAAACTCAATTTGACTTCTTAAGTTTCCTAAACTTTTACTTGCCATTATCATACAAGATAATTGGGCCAAGTAAACTTTATTTAAAACCGAAATTCCAAGCCCATAAATAATAAATTAAAACGTCAATTTGGGCTCAAAACAACATTAATTAAAACCCTAATTAAATTAGCAAGAAGACGTGATCCATTGGTGAAAGCCCAAACACGCCTTCTTTGGACTTCATTGTGATTGATCCATCTCTTCATGTATTGTGATATAAGAGATGTTCCATAAAACTCCATTGGTGGAAGATGCTTGGACCGGATCATGATTCTCTTCAAAGATGTCCAACTCTTCACGATGAGTTATCAATAAAGCTTGCAACGCCTCCTTCATCCTTTTGCTCCCTGATCTTGTCATTGGTCCATCAAGATTAGTCAATGGATGAACACTGGAAGTCGGCTTTGGCATAGGCATAGATGGATTGCTATCAAGGAGTTTCTCCATGTTGAAATCCTTTTAATAAGTCTGTTCTTCATTTCAGAGAAAATATGCATCTTTGTTTGCGAGAAATCAAGATTTAACCCAAGTATTTATCGGCAGTAAATGAGTGCTGAAAGCCAAGAATGTGGCTTATCTTCTTCCCTCTCCCCCACCTGTACCTCAATATTTGGACTGAAAAGAATGCTTGATTTCTCTGTGTAACTTATGTCTTGTCTTTTAGGAGTAGTCGCTCACCAAATTGTGAATCGAACACGCCGAATCAACTGAAGCTCTGAAGAAAATCAAACAGTCACCGACAAACATGAGGTGGGACATTATAGGGACTCCTCTTCCAATACTGATTCCCACTATATAATTTATTTGAAGAGTGAGGAGAGTATCCGATAATGCTTGTTGTCCCAAAATAAATGATAGTGGTAAAAGGGGGCACTCTTGCCGCAATCCCCATTCTGGTGTAAACAGATTTGAAATCCAACCGTTGACACAAATAGAGAAGTAACACATTTCATTAACAATTCAACTCATCTTTTTGAAAAACAATATTCACTCAGCACTTGTTGTATGAATGACCAAGAAATTTTGTTGTAGAATTTTCTTATCTCAAATTTCAATGTTGCAAGAGTAACTTTTCCCTTCTTCTGCTTGCGTATGTGTTCTATCACTTCATGCGCCATAAGCACATTATCCAAGATTAGTCATCTTAGACCAAAAGAATTCTGAAAATCTGATACCAGATAATGGAAAACAGGTTGTATCCTTCTTGACAATATTTTTACTGCAATTTTATACATAACGTTGCAGAAGCTGATTGGTCTAAAATCCGTAATTTTTTTAGGGATTGGGCCTTTCAAAATTAGGATTAAATTTGTTTGATTCTATTCTTGAGGTAGTACCCCACCATATACCAATATTGCTGGAACAATCTGTGGGAAACCTATTCGGGTCTAGAGCTTTCTAATTGGCCATTCCAAAGATTGCATTCTGGACCTCCTCTTTTGTGAATTCCATATCCAGTTGTCTCTTTTAACCTCATCTGCTAGCAAGGTGGATATGGATTCCATAAATTATCTCTTACCCCCTCCCCCTCCTCAACTCTTTCTCTTCAAGTTATTCTAGCAAATAATTATATAATGCTCTTTTAATATCTTTTTCCTCTAGAAGCCATGTTCCCTTCTCATCCACAATTGCCTCAATCATTTTGTTTTTCTTTATTCTGGTCGCCCACGCATGAAAAAACCTAGTGTTTTTTTCTCCTTTTGTCAACCAACTTACTTTTGAGCGTTGCGCCCAAATTCCTCTTTTCATTGCATGATATGATCTAGATGTCGGTTTAAAAAATTATTTAAAAAATGGACCATTATCCATTTGGATATCCTCCAAATGTGTTATTGCCTCAAAAATCTTCACATCTAGATTCCCATAAGACTTTTCGCTCCACCTTAATTTCTAGATGCTTTATAGTTTTGTTTGCAGACATTGTGACACATCCATCACGTCCCCATTTGTTTCATTTGTCCTCCACACCCCTCTCACAATCTGTGTTGTTACGCTATCTTGCACCCAATATGCCTAAAATGTTTTATTGCATTTTTTCCTCCGCCAGAAAGTTTTAGTATCTAAAATCATCGTTCCATGGTCTAATCGTACTATGGACATATTCTGCATTAAGGCTTTTGAAAATATCCTTAACTAGGTATTATTTGCAAAAATGTTGTCCAACCTCTCATATACCGCCGCTGGACCTAATCGTCTATTCGTCCACATGTACCACATTCCACAGTGATTTAGTTCTTCCATTTGCAGCTTGTGAAGGAGCCTTTGAAATAGCTCATTGTCTCGAAGCCGTCCCGAGGCAAGGCCAATTTTATCATTAGTATCCTGTATTTGATTGAAATCTCCCGCCAAGCCTATTGGCAACTCAGAGTTTTGGAGGCGTTGTAGAATTGTATCCCATACGATGTGACAGTAATCCGCCCATGTCCGTGGTGCCAAAGATAACTTCACATGATCCATTGGCGAATCTTGATGGACCAATGACAAGATCAAGGAGCAAAAGGATGAAAGCCGCCTTGTAAACAATGTTGTCATTACATTGTGAAGATTTTAACAACATTGAAGATCACTTGGCGTCTCTACCATCATCAACTCAACATGAAGTTGTTTGGAACATTTCTTGTATCACAATTCATTAAGAAGTTCCTAGGAGTTCTACATTGGAGCTTAAGTATATTCCACCTTGAAGAAGTGTTCATGGACTATATTGAAGACCAAGATGGCGTGCTTGGATTTTCACATCTTTGGATCATGCCATTGTCTTTATTTATCTAGGGTTTATTTTGAGTTGTAATAGTTAAGTCCATTAACATTTAATTATGGGCTTGCATTTTCGTTTTATGTCAATTACTTAGCCCAATTATCTTGCATGATAATTAGGAAAGTAATCTCCTATTTTTTAGAAAAATTTAGGAACGTAAACTCATAAATTTTAGGAGCTTGGCCGAATCCTATTTTGTAGGAGATAGGCAAGTTTTTTATCTATGTTTTGATTTAGGAAACTAGTTAGTTAGTTAATTAAGAAGTCAAGTTGTAATTGGCTTTCATTAGGGTTTTCTAAACACCATGGCCGAATTACTCCTATATAAAAAGGTCATCATTGTAACATTTTTTAGATAGAGAAATAATAAAGATTTTTGCCTTGCAAAAGTTAAAAACACTTTGTATTTTAAATCCCGCGAAGCCTTTAGTGAGGAGATATAGGTCTAGCCTACCCGTTCTTGATTTTAGGAACAACCCAAACTAAATTAGTTGATCTCTTGATTACATAAGATTAATTGATTTGTTTGTAATAGCGTAAGGGGTTTGATTTGGCTTAACATCAAATCTTGTGCATTTCCCTTGAATTCTACTTCCACCAATTTGTTTTGTGTTTGTCATTGTTGAATTTATTCGTGCAACACGGTCCAAAGGTGTGGAGATTTGGTGGTCCAGGATTCCAAGCCTCGCCTATTCGTATCATTTGGTATCAAAACCCCGGTTATTGCTTCAAATTCAGGTCATTTTTTTCTTTTTTGTTGTCTTGTTTTCTTCTCGGAATTTTCAAAATTTTTTTCGTGTGTCTTTGTTGCTGTTTGTTGCGTCTGTCTTGCTACTATCCTACAGTCATCTTGCTGTTGTTCTTTCGTGTTAAATTCTGTCTAATTTCAGTCATAATTGGTGTTGAAAAATCATTTCAAACTTGTGCTGAAATTTCATCAAAATAGTCCCACTCTTGCTTGCCGATTTGTATCAAATTGTGCTGCTGTTTTTCCCGTTTTGTTGCGTCATTATTTTGCTGAAATTTTGCACATTTTTATGTTGAATTGTATGTTGAAAACCGCATACAAATTGCTTACCTTAGTGCTGAAAAAAATTGTTTTAATCTTCTTGTCAAATTTCGTCAAAAACCCTTGATTTCTAGGGTTAGGGTTTTTGTTTCGAAATTCATAACTCTTTGTTGCTATCCGACTTGATCATTGTTTCTTCATAATTCTTGAGTCTATACTGCTAATTGTGTGACAATATACGTGCTGGAACATTGAGATTAAGACAACACAAAATTAAAAAACCTAAGTTGTCTTAAAACCCTAGTTGTCCGAGAAATTTAGAAAAAAAGGCCGTCAAAAACAAAAAAAAAGAGGTCGTGATAAAAAAAAGACCAAGTAGAATACAACCCAAAGGCAATTGGTCTAGATACAAAAATAAATTGGACAATTAAGAAACAAAGTTGTTTTCAAGGACTAAGTGTTCTTATTTGTTTCCTAAAAGCACACTCAAATTGAAATTGTCATATCTTACTCAATATAAATTTGAATAAGTTTATTCTAGTCCCCATCTTCTTGTTTTTCTTACCATGTTCTGATTTCGTTGGTTCCAGTAGCTTAATCAACTTATAACCCTATGTGATCTTAAAAATTCTTTTCGTTCTCATACCTAATTTCACTCTATTTGATTTGACTTATGTTTTTCTTGATTGATTGAACTTCTTAGTTGAGAATTGTTCCTTTAATCAAAGAATTGATAGGTCTAATATAGAATAGGTTATACATTAAAAGAGAGTAGTTAGGGTATACACGAGAAAAGCTACCCATAAAGAGTGTTGTATACCTACTCCCTAAAGTGAGAAACCCGTGAGGTATATAAATATTTTCCTTGTGTTTTTCACTAACGTGCAAGTATAATGGAGGGTGATAAAACCGTATCACAATCTGGATGAAAGATTGATAGTGACATGCTTTATTATATGCTTCAAAAGATGCAAATTCAACTTGATGATTAACTTCGAAATCTAAGCATCAAACCGTCAAGAATTCCACTTCAAGACAAATTTATTTTGATGAAGTTGCATCCGACAATGAAGAGGAGGAATTCATTGGTTCTTCCAAAAGTAGTAAAACATCCGAGTTGTCTATTGGTACTTTTAAATTGACATTACCTACTTTTCATGAAAAAGCTGACCCCGAAGCATATTTTGATTGGGTTCGAGACCTAGATCATCTCTTTGAAGTCAACAATTATCCCGAGGATAAGAGATATCGCCTAGCCTTCATGCATCTCAAGGATTATGCTAGTTTATAGTGGGATGAGGTAATTAAAACTAGACGCCAAGATGGAGAAAGACCAGTTAAGACATGGAACCAAATGAAAGTTCTCATGAGGAAGAAATATGTTCCTTCACATTATAACCGTGAACTCAACCGAAAGTTGCATGCTCTTGTGCAAGAAATCCGTACTGTTGAGGAGTACTACCATGAGATAGAAGCACTTATGATTAAGGCTAATGTTCAAGAAGATTCCGATTCCACAATTGAAAGGTTTCTTCGAGGTATGAATTCCGAATTAGCTTATCATGTTGATCTTCAAAGTTATGTTGATATTAATGAGCTAGTTCATAAAGCTATTAAGATTGAAAGACATATGAAGGGAAAGGGCCGAGCTAGTCAACCTTTCACCCAACCACAACCGCCTTGGAGGAGAGATTCAAAACCAAACACTACTCATTTCCCTCCACCATCAAAGCTGCGGACATTTACTCCAAATCCGCCATCAAGTGCACCGACCAATGTCCCAAAACAGTCCCTAAGGTCGCCACTCCTACCTCCCAAACGGTGTCACAACCTCCACAAAGGTTGAGGGATATTCGATGTTTTAAATGTCAAGGCTATGGTCACATTCAAACCAATTGTCCTACTTGTAAGTTGATGTTTATTAATGATAATGGAGATGTGGAAAGTGATAATGATAATGATGACGATGAATGCATTGACATGCCCGAACTTGAGGAAAAATATGAAAGTGAAGAAAGTGAATCACATGAAACATATGGTGTTAGAAATTACTGTTTGGTCACTCGTCGTATTCTTAATGCACAACCACAAATTGATGGTGATTTTATTCAATGTGAAAACATCTTTCACATACATTGTATGGTTAAAGATAAAATTTGTATTGTGATCATTGATAGTGGAAGTTGCACTAATGCGGCAAGTACTCTACTTGTCAAGAGAATGAATATATCTTGTTTCAAACATCCAAAGCTATATCGACTTCAATGGTTCAACAACTCCGCCGAGACTAGAGTCACAAAACAAGTCAAGGTACCATTTAAAATTGATAAATATGTTGATGAATTTTTATGTGATGTTGTTCCTATGGAGGCCAGTCACATCCTTCTTGGAAGACCTTGGAAATTTGATAGAGATTTGATTTACTATGCCAAGAAGAATTACTATAGTTTGGACCATCAAAGCAAGCGATTTAATCTTAAAGCCTTAACTCCATCCCAAGTCTTTGAAGACCAAGCAAGACTTGCTGAAGCTTGTAGTAAATTACGTGAAGAAGAAGCCAAAGAGAAGAGTGATCTCGAAAAGCAAAAGCATGTAAACAATAGTATAGGTCGTGAACTTGTACTTAGTAATAAATGTGCTAAGAGCCGAGATGTATCTAGGTCTAAGTCTTGTTATTTTGCTTCTTCAAGTGAGATTAAGAGAGCAATACTCTAGATAGGCAACCATGGTATTTACTTTTTCGCAAAGATGTACTTATCATTGATAGTGATCACCTTAATTCTTTGCCTAGTGTTATTTTGTCTCTTTTACAAGAATATGGAGATGTGTTTCCCGAGGACTTACCAATAGGTTTACCACCTATTCGTGGCATTGAACATCAAATCGACTTTGTGCTTAGGGCGCAAATCCCGAACCGTCCCACTTATAGAGCTAACTCTTGGGAAACAAAAGAGATCCAACGTCAAGTTGATGAACTCCTTGACAAAGGTATAGTTTGAGAATCTCTTAGTCCATGTTCAGTTCCTGTTATCTTGGTCCCTAAAAAGGATGAATCTTTGAGAATGTGTGTTGATTGCCGTGCTATTAATAAAATCACCATTAAGTATAGACATCCAATTCCTAGATTAGATGATATGCTTGATGAATTGCATGGTTCTTGTATTTTACCAAGATTGATTTGAAAAGTGGCTACTATCAAATTAGAATGAAAGAAGGTGATGAATGGAAAACAGCCTTTAAAACAAAGTATGGTTTTTATGAATGGTTAGTCATGCCTTTTGGTCTAACTAATGCACCTAGTACTTTTATAAGGCTAATAAATCATGTTTTTAGATCTTTTATTGGTAAATTTGTTGTAGTTTATTTTGATGACATCCTTATTTATAGCAAATCACTTGATGAACATGTTAAACATTGCGTGAGAACCAACTATATGCTAACCTTAAAAAGTGTTCTTTTTGGATGGAATCTATTATCTTTTTGGGTTATGTTGTTAGTTATTAAGGTATTTCTGCTGATGAGTCAAAAGTCAAGGTAATCATGGATTGGCCAAGACCTAAAAATGCTAGTGAAGTTAGAAGTTTTCATGGTTTAGCAAGTTTTTATAGAAGGTTTGTTAAAGACTTTAGTTCTATAGCTGCACCTTTAAATGAACTTGTTAAAAAAAATGTCACTTTTGAGTGGAAAGAAGAACATGAAAAAGCTTTTAACACATTGAAAGATAACTTGACTCACGCCCCTCTACTTGCATTGCCCAATTTTCATAAAGCTTTTGAGATACACTGTGATGTCTTCGGGATAGGTATTAGTGCTATTTTAATGCAGGAATCAAGACCCGTGGCTTACTTCAGTGAAAAGCTTAATGGGGCAGCCATGAAGTATGCAACTTATAACAAGGCGTTGTATGCTTTGGTAAGATCATTACAGGTTTGGCAACACTATCTATGGCCTAAAGAGTTCATTATTCATTCTGATCACGAAAGCCTTAAATTCTTGAAAACTCAAGGTAAATTAAATAAGAGGCATGCTAAATGGTTAGAATTTATTGAATTTTTTCCATATGTGATCAAATACAAATCTGGTACAGAAAATATTATACCTGATGCATTATCTAGGAGATACACGTTATTCACCTATTTGCATGCTAAGTTACTTGGTTTTGATTTGATTAAAGATTTGTACAAAAATGATCCTACTTTTAACGCCACCTATGATCTATGTTCTTCAAAACCGAATGGTGAATTTTATGTGCATGATGAATTTTTGTCTAAGAAAGATAAATTATGCATACCCCTTTGTTCCATTCGTGATTTACTTGTTAAAGAAACCCATGAGGGATGGTTAATAGGGCATTTTGGAATTGCTAAAACACTTGCCGTTTTAAATGAACACTTTTATTAGCCTAAAATGTTAAGAGTGTTTGTGATAAATGCATTACGTGTAAATAATCAAAATCGAAAGTGATGTCTCATGGTTTGTATATGCCTTTTCCTGTTCCTAGTCATCCTTGGATTGATGTTTCTATGGATTTTGTACTTGGTTTGCCTAGGTCACGCAATGGGCATGATAGCATATTTGTTGTAGTTGATAGATTTAGCAAAATGTCGCACTTCATTACATGTTCTAAGTCTAATGATGCTACACATATTGCTGATTTATTCTTTAAGGAAGTTGTTAGTGATAGGTATGTTAAATTCTTGTCTCATTTTTGGCGTACTCTATTGAATAAGTTAGGCACTAAATTGTTGTTTTCTACTATTCACATCCACAAACTGTTAGACAAACTGAAGTAGTTAATCGCACTTTATCTACCTTACTTCGTGCCATTATCAAAAAGAACATAAAGAATTGGGAAAACTGTTTACCTCATATTGATGTTGCATATAATAGGACTTTGCAAAGTTCTACTAATTGCTCACCTTTTGAAGTTGTTTACAGATTTAATCCATTCACTCCACTTGATATTTTGCCTCTTCCTATTAATCAGTTTGTTAATGTTGAAGGTAAAAATAAAGCTGATTTTGTGAAGGAATTACATGAGAAGGTTCAAAATAATATTCAAAGGCATAATAAACAAGTTTCTAAGCAAGCCAATAAGGGTAAAAAGTAAGTGATATTTGAACCAGATGATTGGGTTTGGATTAACTTAAGGAAAGAGAGGTTTCCCGAGAAAAGGAAATCTAAGCTTTATCCAAGAGGAGATGGTCCTTTTCGAGTCTTGGAAAGGATTGGAGACAATACTTACAAGATAGAACTATCAAGTGAATATGGCAATGTGTCATCTACATTTAATGTTTCTGATTTATCTTTGTATGATGTAGGTTATTCGAGGACGAATCCTTTTGAGCAGGGAGGGAATGATAGCAATCCACCCATGTCCATGGTGCCAAAGCCGACTTCACATGATCCATTTGCGAATCTTGATGGTCCAATGACAAGATCAAGGAGCAAAAGGATGAAAACCGCCTTGCAAACAATATTGTCATTACATTGTGAAGATTTGAACAAAATTGAAGATCACTTGGCGTCTCCATCATCATCAACTCAATATGAAGTTGTTTGGAACATTTCTTGTATCACAATTCATGAAGAAGTTCCTAAGAGTTCTACATTGGAGCTTAAGGAAATTCCACCTTGAAGAAGTGTTCATGGATTACATTGAAGACCAAGATAGCGTGCTTGGATTTTCACATCTTTGGATCACGCCATTATCTTTATTTATCTAGGGTTTATTTTGATTTTTAATAGTTAAGTCCATTAACATTTAATTATGGGCTTGCATTTCTGTTTTATGTCAATTACTTGGCCCAATTATCTTGCATGATAATTAGGAAAGTAATCTCCTATTTTTTAGGAAAATTTAGGAAAGTAAACTCTTAAATTTTAGGAGCTTGGCCGAATCCTATTTTGTAGGAGATAGGCGAGTGTTTGATCTATGTTTTGATTTAGGAAACTAGTTAGTTAGTTAATTAAGAAGTCAAGTTGTAATTGGCCTTCATTAGGGTTTTCTAAACACCACGGCCGAATTACTCCTATATAAATAGGTCATCATTGTAACGTTTTTTAGATAGAGAAATAATAAAGATTTTTTGCCTTGAAAAAATTAAAAACACTTTGTGTTTTAAATCCCGCGAAGCCTTTAGTGAGGAGCTATAGGATTAGCCTAATCGTTCTTTCTTTCAGGAACAACCTAAACTAAATTAGTTGATCTCTTGATTACATAAGACTAATTGATTTGTTTGTAATAGCGTAAGGGGTTTGATTTGTCTCAACATCAAATCTTGTGCGTTTCCCTTGAATTCTACTTCCGCCAATTTGTTTTGTGTTTGTCATTGTTGAATTGATTTGTGCAACACGGTCCAAAGGTGTGGAGATTCGGTGGTCCAGGATTCCAAGCCTCGCCCATTCGTATCACGACGCCCCTCTCTGCCCATACTGGATGACCGAAAACCGAAAAGAGAAATTAGTTGCCAATGATGAGGTCATAAATCTTCACATAATCAAAATTTCGGTTTGACACAATCAAAGATACCCCGTGAGACTTACACCATGCTAAACATATTCCCTCTGAGCTATTCACTGGATCCACCACTTCTGGAAGAAACTGGAATACAACCATTTTTCTAATTTTTCTTTTTTTTCCATAAGAAAAAGTAAGTCTAGCTTATGTGCATGGGTCAGACGATTGAGCATTTAAATTGTGATGGAGTGACTTATCCCCCTACAATTCCAACTTAAAAGCCTCGTGTCTCTTTGGGGGGTTGTTTTGGGATAATCTATCCGAAACCCTCATAAGTGTTAGAGAATGAGCTTTCAATTACTTAACTTAGCACCACTACAAATTGTGAAGCCAATATGGTCGTTTCAAGCATGACATTTTTCTGCTATCAAATTCACCATCTATGATTTTGAAGCATGATTCATCCAATGAGGTTTCTCTTATGCATTCTAAACCAACTTTTTCTTTTGAAAATTTGTAATATCCCATCTGTGCAACATCCTCCTTTTCCTTTTCCCTTGATGATTTATCACTTGCTGCGATTTATTCCATAATCCATATCTAACTACCCATTTATGGTATTTTCATCTTTAACCCGATACTTTGACACTATTTTTGCAGCAGTGGCAGAACCAGAACTAAAATTGAGGAGGTGCTATATATAATTAGTATAAAATAATTTTATCATTAAATAAATATGTATAAATAAAAAAGTATCAATTAATTGACAATCATAATAATAAATATATATATATATATATCACCTACTAATAAATTACTTATTTATTAACATTTAAACATAAAATAAATTTGTCATATAAGTCTACAATTGTTATAAATTTTGAAAAAATTATTTATTTTATTCTTATCCTCCATGTATACAAAACTTGTCAAAAAAAATTCAATATTTGTACTGCTATTTTATACATAACGTTGCAAAGGCCGATTGGTCTAAAATCCATAATTTTTTGAGGGTTTGGGCCTTTCGAGATTAGGATTAAATTTGTTTGATTCTATTCCTGAGGCAGTACCCCACTATTCAAGAACCTCAATATCTCCTCTGTCACTTGATCCCCAATTATATACCAATATTGCTGGAAACAATCTGCTGGAAATCCATTCGAGCCTGGAGCTTTCTAATTGGTCATTGCAAAGATTGCATTCTAGACCTCCTCTTCTGTGAATTCCATATCCAGTTGTCTCTTAGCCTCATCTGGTAGCAAGGTGGATATGGACTCCATAAAGTATCTATCACCCCTCCCCCTCATCAACTCTTTCTCTTTAAGTTATTCTAGCAAAATAATTATATAATGCTCTTTTAATATCTTCTTCCTTTAGAAGCCATGTTCCTTGCTCGTCCACGATTGCTTTAATTATTTTGTTTTCTTTCTTTTGGTTGCCCACGTATGGAAAAATCTAGTGTTTTTGTCTCCTTTTGTCAACCATCTTACTTTTAAGCGTTGTGCCCAAAATTCCTCTTTCATTGCATTAGATGATCTAGACGTCGATTTAAAAAATTATTTAAAAAATGAACAATTATCCATTTGGATATCCTCCAAATGTGTTATTGCCTCCAAAATCTTCACATCTAGATTCCCATAAGACTATTTGCTCCGCCTTTCTAGGTGCTTTATAGTTGTTTGAAGACATTGTGGCACATCCATCATGTCCCCATTTTTTGCATTTCTCCTCCACACCCTTCTCACAATCTATGTTGTTATGCTATCCCGCACCCAATAGGCCTAAAATGTTTTATTGCATTTTTTCCTCCGCCAGATAGTTTTAGTATCTAAAATCATCGGTCCATGGTCTAATCGCATTATGGGCATGTTCTGTATTAAGGCTTTTGAAAACATCCTCAACTAGGTATTATTTGCAAAAATGTTCTCCAACCTCTCGTATACCACCGTTGGACCTGATCGTCTATTTGTCCACATGTACCATATTCCACAGTGATTTAGTTCTTCCATTTGCTAATGGTGAAGGAGCCTTTGAAATAGCTCTTTGTCTCAAAGTTGTCCTAAGGGAAGGCCCAATTTATCATTAGCATCATGTATTTGTTTGAAATCTCCTACCAAGGCAATTGGCAAATCAGAGTTCTGGAGGCGTTGCAGAATTGTATCCCATATGACGCCCTTCGTTGCTCATACTAGATGACCGAAAACCAAGAAGAGAAATCAGTTGCCGATGATGGGGTCTTAAATCTCCACATAATCAAAATTTCGATTTGATACATTCAAAGATACCATGTGAGATTTACACCATGCTAAACATATTCCCCCTGAGTTATTCACTGGTCCACTTCTGGAAGAAACTGGAATACAACCATATTTCTAATTTTTCTTTTTTTTTTTTATTTTTTTTCCATAAGAAAAAGTAAGCCTAGCTTATGTGCATGGTTCAGACGATTGAGCATTTAAATTGTATGGAGTGACTTATCCCCCTACAATTTCAACTTAAAAGCCTCGTGTCTCCTTAGGGGGTTGTTTTGGGACAATCTATCCAAAACCCTCAAAAGTTTTGGAGAATGAGCTTGCAATTACTTGACTTAGCACCACTGCAAATTGTGAAGGCAATATGGTCGTTTCAAGCATGACATTTTTCTGCCTTCGAATTCCCAATCTATGATATTGAAGCATGATTCATCCGATGAGGTTTCTCTTATGCATTCTAAACCCAACATTCTCTTTTGAAAATTTGTAATACCCCGTCTGTGCAACATCCTCCTTTTTCCTTTCCCCTGATGATTTATCCCTTGCTGCGATTTCTTCCATAATCCCTATCTAACTGCCCATTCCTGTAATTTTCGTCTCTAACTCGATACTTTGACAATATCTTTGCGGCAGTGGCGGAACCAGAACCAAAATTGAGGGAGTGCTATATATAATTAGTAAAAAATAATTTTTTCATCAAATAAATATGTATAACTAATAAAGTATCAATTAATTGACAATCATAATAATAAAAAAATATATATATCACCTACTAATAAATTACTTATTTATTAACATTTAAACATAAAACAAATGTGCATATAAGTCTAAAATTGTTATAAATATTGAAAAAATTATTTATTTTATTCTTATCCTCCATGTATACTAAAATAGTCATAAAAAATTCAATATTGTACTGCAATTTTATACATAACATTACAGAGGCTAATTGGTCTTAAATTCGTATTTTTTGAGGGTTTGGGCCTTTTGAGATTAGGATTAAATTTTTTTGATTCTATTTCTGAGGCAGTACCCACTATTAACCTTAACATCTCCTCCGTCACATGATCCCCCACTATATACCAATATTGTTGGAAACAATCTGCGGGAAACCCATTCGGGCCTGGAGCTTTCTAATTGGCCATTGCAAAGATTGCATTCTGGACCTCCTATTCTGTGAATTCTATATCCATTTGTCTCTTAGCCTCATCTGGTAGCAAAGAGGATATGGATTCCATAAAGTATCTCTCACCCCCCATCGCCAACTCTTTCTCTTCAAGTCATTCTAGCAAAATAATTATATAATGCTCTTTTAATATCTTCTTCCTCTAGAAGCTATGTTCTCTACTCGTCCACGATTGCTTTAATCATTTTGTTTCTCTTTCTTTTGGTCGCCCACGCATGGAAAAATCTAGTGATTTTTTGTCTCCTTTTGTCAACCAGCTTGCTTTTGAGCTTTGCGCCCAAATTCCTCTTTTCATTGCATGAGATGATCTATACGTCGGTTTAAAAAATTCTTTAAAACATATACCATTATCCATTTGGATATCTTTCAAATGTGTTATTGCCTCCAAAATCTTCACATCTAGATTCCCATAAGACAGTTTGCTTCGCCTTTCTAGATGCTTTGTAGCTGTTTGAAGACATTTTGACACATCCATCATGTCCCTATTTTTTGCATTTGTCCTCTACACCCTTCTCATAATTTGCGTTGTTATGCTATCCCACCACCCAATAGGCCTAAAATGTTTTATTGCATTTTTCCTTAGCCAGACAGGTTTAGTATCTAAAATTATCAATCCATGGTTTAATCGCATTATGGGCATATTCCGCATTAAGGCTTTTGAAAACATCCTCGACTAGGTATTATTTTCAAAAATATTGTCCAACCTCTCGTATACTGCCGCTGGACCTGATCGTCTATTCGTTAACATGTACCACATTCCACAGTAATTTAGTTCTTCCATTTGCAACTGGTGAAGGAACCTTTGAAATAGCTCGTTGTCTCGAAGCCGTCCCAAGGCAAGGCACAATTTGTCATTAGCATCCTGTATTTGATTGAAATCTCCGGCCAAGGCAATTGGAAAATCAGAGTTCTGGAGGAGTTGAAGAATTGTATCCCATACGACGCCCCTCTCTGCATATACTGGATTACCGAAAACCAAAAAGAGAAATCAGTTGTCGATGATGGGGCCATAAATCTCCACATAATCAAAATTTTGGTTTGACACATGATAAGCACTAATTATACATTTTATAATAAATCTTTTTCTGTGCGTTGAGGGGTAAGTTTGGTGCTAATTAATAATAATCTTTGTAGAATCTGGAAGTTTCCAACAGGAGCTTGGCATGAAAATAGAGATTGATTTGGAGGGATTTTAGGAAGAATTACGGGCTGAAGATGGAGTGGAAGAGTTTCGAAAGGAAAAGAATAATTGGAAGCTACCAATTTGGTGGGAAAACTAAGTTAGGAAGTTATCCCATGTGATAAGGATGGAAGCCGTGAATATTTCTTTCTTTAATCAAATTAGGAAGTTATGTTTTTCCCTTCTATATAAAGAAGAAGGATAAATAGGGTGAGGGATCTTTTTGGACATAATTTTTAGGCACTGCTTTTCTTTCTTCGTATTTTTTTATGCATTAGCTGCTGCCGTTCATAGCTGAAGCAGCAGTACAGCTGTTTGCCCAGAAGACAGTCTGGGTGGTTTGATATTCTCTTCTTAATTTAGTTTTATTCTTTAATTTATTATTGTTTTGTTGTTTTTATTATGGAGTGTGAGTAGTTCTTTATCTGGCGAGTAAGTAAAGAAGCACAAATAATAAATAAGTTGTGAGACCTAATTGTTTTAATTAACTATCTCATATTTAATTCCGAGATTTTTCTGAGTATAACGTTAATTATCTAGATTAATTAAAGCCTGATCAACTTTAATAAATTTAGGTAGAGCAAATTAATCTCTCGTTAAATCACTGGATTTAATAAGTAAGATTAATTAGCGGCAAAGCTACTGTCTAGGAAGATGGAAACAATTGGTTAACAAATTGTAGCATGCTGATCATGATATTATTTTGTTAGAGTTAGGTTCTTCTAATAACTAATGTTTTTGTAACATTGAATTTGGTGATCGGCTGATTCCGCCTGGGTTATGTTATGAATAGAGAAATAGTTGATTAAGCTGATTATTATCATCTATCGAATAATTAAGGAAGAATTGAGATATGTTAGAACTAATTCTCGGTATCTTATAACTAGCTAGTTAATATGAGATTGTAATCTTTGCGTCAATGAACAATGAACATTGATTAGTGTGGACTTTCTTATTTGCCATATCTTTATTTTGAGTTATTTATTTAAGTACTTTTAATATTTATTATTTATTAATTTAGTCGATTAATTCCCTTTGATTATTTAGAAATTGATTAGTTATATTTATAATTTTAAATGTTGTGACAAATTGCAAATTAACGAATTTAGAAAATTTTTGTTGTACCTCGTGGGAACGATCTCACTCCTCTATACTAATTCATTAGTGTTAAGAGTGAATTAATTTTGGTACATCAACGACACACCAAATTTTGGCGCCATTGCCGGGAAACGGCAATTATTTTCTTATTAGTTAATTTATTTTTTCTTTAGTTTATGTCCAGATTGTTTAACCCAGATATGCTTTTTGATGCAGAAATCGAAAAGACAACAAGGAGATTGAAGAAAGAGACGAAGGAACATCACCAAAGAATCAATTCTGGTTCAACACCTAACGAGTCGTTTGCCCCCACAGCGACCAGAACAGAACCAGAATCCACGTTTCCGCCTGACAATACATTCATGGCTAACCTTCCACCTGTGAACCAGCCGCCAGTAGGTGACGAGCCACCACCTAGATTTGAACAGCAACTAAGAGCCCCTTTGATTAATCCCGTTGTGCTAATACCGGTCCAAGCTCCATTGGAAGATCGACCATTAAGGAGTCCACTAATCCAATTATTAATTATAGGCCTTCTTGCATTGTTTTACCTCAGCTTACCACTGATTATAAACTGAAAGCATCTTTTCTGAATTTATTGTCTGAATTTAATGGAGATGTTGGGGAAGATCCTCATAGTTTTTTGCATGATTTTATTAAGATCTGTGAAACTGTGAACAATAGAGGAGTCTTACAAGAATACATTAAACTAGCTAGTTTTTCTTGGTCTTTAACTAGAAACGCTAGTGCTTGGTTTAAAACCTTAACTCCTAGATCCATTACAACATCGGATGGCATGTAAAGATTATTCCTTATGAATTATTTCCCAGCCTCTAAGATTGCATTTGGTCGAAAAGAAATTGTAGGCATTAAACAAGAATATGATGAGTCTTTAACAGCTTATTGGAACAGATTTAAACGTTTGTGTGAGAGTTGTCCTCAACATCAAATATCTGACAAACTTTTCATCCAATATTTTTATGAAGGTTTACAACCAGAGGGAAAACGCACACTTGATGCAGCGAGTAGTGGAGCCTTCATGGATAATAGCACAACTCAAGCCACAAACTTGATTGCAAAAACCTGTGAGTCATGCCAATAGTACCAACCTTTTCGTCATTCAATAAAGCATGTTGGTGAAATCTCCAGCTCTTCTATCGAGAGCAAACTAGAAGCTTTGACATCAAGTGTAAAAAAGTTGATAAATGGAAGGGGACCAGGTCAGACGGAAAAAGTGTGTGCAATTTGTAAGATTCCTAATCATTTAGCAGATCAATGTCAAATAACTCAAGAAGAGCTTGACGCCCAAGTTAATGCTATGGAAGGATATCCTCAAAGGCGCTATAATCCTTATTCCAACACTTTTAACCCAGTTTGGCAAGACCATCCCAACCTGAGCTACAGAAATCGTGCCCCCCAACAATAGACGCAATAGCCTGCGTAGCAGCAAGCTCATCAGCAGACCTAACTGAGACCAGTTGCACCATCTGCCCAAACATATCCTAGCTTTATAGCTACAACAAGGTCAGGAGTTCCTCTTGAATATGATTGTTAATTTAGCTAGTTCTGTAACATTAATGTAGAATACGCAAGTCTACAATCAAGGAGAATTCCTGAAATTTCAGCAAGAAATAAGGGCAACAATAAGTGGATTGAGTACTCAAATGACCCAAATGGCAAAACACTTTAATGAGACACAATGTCCTCAGGGTAAATTACCATCTCAAGTGCAGGTTAATCTGTGAGAAAACATTAGTCAAATCACATTGAGGAGCGGAAAGCAGCTAGAAGAACCGACTGTTAAGGGCCAGACTGATAAACAGAAAAATGAAACAGCATCGTTCAACCAAACAACAAAGGAACATAAATTAGAGGTAACTTCTAAGTTGAATTTGTCAACTGGTGAATTTAAAATACCTCTCTCTTTTCCTAACAGGTTGAAAAAGAATGCCAAGGATGAAGATTTGGATGACATATTAACAATCTTTAGCAAGATCGAAATCAACAGTCCATTCCTTGAGGCTATTCGGAAAATGCCAAAGTGTGCCAAATTCTTGAAGGATTTTCTAGTAAGGAAGAATCCTTATCTAGCAAAGGATAAAGTCGTGATAGGAGAAAATATTTCAGTTGTCATACAACATAAGTTACCTCCTAAATGCAAAGACCCATGTATGTTTTCTATTCCTTGTGTTATTGGCGAAAAGAAAATCAAAAGATGCATGTTAGATTTAGGTGCTTCTATCAATGTCATGCCTCTTTCTACATACCAAGTTTGAATATTGGCCCATTAGCTGAGACGAGAGTAGTTATCTAACTTGCCGATAGGTAATTAGTCTATCCGATGGGAGTTCTTGAAAATGTGTTGGTTAAGGTTAACAATTTCATTTATCCAGCTGATTTTTATGTCCTTGAGTCAAGCAGTCCTCATGACACAAATGTCGCGGTTTCGTTGTTAGGAAGACCATTCTTGAAAATCGCTAAATCAAAGATTGGTGTGGATAAGGGAACATTAACTTGTGAATTCAATGGAGAGTATTATAAATTTAATATTTTTTAGGCTATGGATTACCCCATTGATGTGGAAAATGTTTACTCACTTGATATTTTAGATTCTCTAGTCCAAGAACATCTTGAGACCGAATTTGTGCAGGATAAGCTTGAATTGGCCATTATATAGAGCTGGACTAAATCAGAGGTTGACTGTCACGCTAATGACGAGATTACAACGGCAGTCATGTCTCTCAACTCTCTTGCAGAACAGGTGACCAGATTTGACACTCACTGGCTGCCTAAACAGGAGTCCCAAAATAAAATTCTTCCATCTATTTTAAAAGTTCCTATTCTTGAATTAAAACCTCTTCCTGATAATCTTAAGTATGTTTATTTAGGTGCTCGGGAGACACTTTCGGTGATCATTAACAAGCACCTCACACAAGGCCAAGAGGAGAAATTGTTGCGAATTCTTCGTGAGCGCAAAGAAGCCATTGGATGGACTCTTGCCGATATCAAAGGTATTAGCCCAAAAATTTGCTAGCATCCTATTTTGCTTGAAGCTGATTCCAAACCAGTCTGTGACCCGCAAAGAAAGATCAATCCGAATATGAAGAAGGTGGTTCTCAAAGAAAAATACTCAAGTTGTTGGAACTTGGTATCATATTCCCTATCTCGGATAGCCAATGGGTGAGCCCAGTTCATGTAGTGCCCAAGAAATCAGGTTTTCAAGTGGTGAAGAACAAAAAGAATGAATTAGTACCTATGCGTCTTCAAACAGGTTGACGTATGTGTATTGATTTCTAAAAATTGAATGCTGCCACTAGTAAAGATCATTTCCCGTTGCCTTTTATTGACCAGATGTTAGAAAGGTTAGCTGGAAAATTATTTTTCTATTTTCTTGACGGCTATAGTGGTTATTTTCAAATTTATGTGTCAAAAGAAGATAAAGAAAAAACAACTTTTACATGTCCATTTGGAACATTTGCTTACAGACGCATGCCCTTTGGTTTATGCAATGCCCCCAGTACTTTTCAACGCTGCATAATGAGAATTTTTTCTGACATGATTAAAAAGTGTATTGAGATATTTATGGATGACTTTACTATTTACGTTAATTCCTTTGATGAGTGTCTTAATCACCTCGATAAAGTGTTACTTCACTACATTGAAAAGAACTTGGTCTTAAATTACGAAAAGTATCATTTCATGGTTAGGGAAGGTATTATTTTAAGACATATTATATCGGAAAAGGGAATTCAAGTAGATAAGGCAAAGATCGATTTAATTTCAAAGCTTTCTTACTAATGTGCGTGAAGTTCGTGGTTTCTTAGAACATGCAGAATTTTATCGCAGATTCATCCATGACTTCGCCAAAATTGCATAACTATTGACAAAGCTGTTACAGCAGGATTTTCATTTTGCCTTTACAGCAGAGTCCAAAGCATCTTTTGATAATCTTAAATGCAAACTGATTTCAACTCCTATTGTTCAACCGCCTCAATGGGAGCTCCCTTTTGAATTAATGTGTGACGCTAGCGATTATGCAGTGGGCGCAGTGCTTGGTCAGAAATTTGGGAAAGAGAGCCAAGTTATATACTATGCTTCAAAGACATTAAACAATGCTCAGTGCAATTATACAACTACTGAGAAAGAACTCTTAGCAATTGTTTTTGCCTTTGAAAAATTTAGATCTTATTTGTTAGGCTCTAAAATTGTTTTTTACACTAATCATGCTGCTTTAAAATTTCTATTTTCTAAGAAGGAATCTAAACCGCGTTTCATTCGTTGGATTCTTCTTTTGTAGGAATTTAACTGGGAGATTAAAGATAAGAAAGGTGCTGAGAACCACGTGGCTAATCATCTAAGCAGATTAACTCTGGATGACGATAGTCTGCCTATATGAGAAACCTTTTCCGCTAAAGAGCTATACACTTTAGCAGGTAACTAGGTAAGAATCCTTGGTTTGCATACCTGGTTAATTATCTAGTCAGTAAAGAGTTACCCAAAGATCTCACACATGCCCAAAAATTAAAAATTCAGAGTGATGCAAAATATTACATGTGGGATGATCCCTATATGTGGCATATTAGAACTGATCAAATTTTAAGAAGATACATTGTAGAAAATGAAGTTAATGATATTTTGCAGCACTGTCATTCATTTGCATGTGAAGGTCATTTTGGTCCTAAATGTACAGCAAGGAAATTTCTTGATAGTGGATTTTATTGGAAGTCTCTTTTTCGTGATGCATATTTATTTTGTAAGAGCTGCGCGCATTGTCACTAGTTAGGGAATATTACCCAGCGTGATGAAATGCCTCAATTGCCTATAATTGTTTGTGAGATATTTGATGTTTGGGGTATCGATTTCATGGGACCGTTTCCTAGTTCGTTCTCAAATTTATATATTCTTCTCGCTGTTGATTATATGTCGAAATGGGTGGAAGCAAAGGCCACCCGTACTAATGATTCAAAAGTAGTTGCATGTTTCTTAAAATCGACTATTTTCAGCCGTTATGGAATTCCTCGTGCTATAATCAGTGATAACGGCACTCACTTTTGCAACCGCATAATTAAAGCCATTCTGAAGAAATATGGAGTGCATCATTGACTTACCACACCCTATCATCCTCAATCTAATAGCCAAGCAGAGGTTTCCAATCAAGAGATCAAACAGATTCTGGAGAAAACCGTGAACACCTCTTGCAAAGATTGGAGTCTTTGCCTTGATGATGCCTTATGGGTATATAGAACCACTTTTAAGATTCCAATCAGAATGTCTCCATATCGCCTAATTTTTGGGAAGCTATGTCGCCTTCCGGTTCAAGTTGAGCATAAGGCGTATTGGGCCACCAAACAGTTAATTATAGATAGTACTAAGTGTGAGGAGGAAAGGAAGTTTCAGCTGCAAGAATTAGAGAAAATTCACTTGGAAGCTTATAATAATGCAATGTGGTACAAAGATCGAACCAAGCCTCACCATGATTGCCTTTTAAGGAAGAAGGAATTCCATGTTGGTCATAAAATTCTGTTGTTTCAATCTAAGCTACGTCTTATGGGTGGCAAACTGAAATCTAAGTGGATTGGACCATTTGTGGTAGTAGCTGTCTGCCCAAACGGCACTGTGGAAGTAAAAGGACTTGGTACTGGGAAAGTTTTTAAAGTTAATGGATAGAGACTTAAACCCTTTTATAAAAATGTTCCTGCTGAAGTGGTGGAAGAATTGCAGCTTTTACACCCCAGATCTTGAGTTGTCAGGCATTGTCTAGTCCAAGATATTAAATAATGGCACTTTTGGGAGGCAACCCAATTTTCAATTATTTTTCTATTTTTCGGTTATTTCTTTATTTTATTGACAGTTAATAAATCATCTTCTTGTTCCAGAGTTTCTTGGCATTCGTGGGTGTACAGGTGGGAGCAAATTCAGAGCATGTATGGAGATAATGGACTATAAAATTGGGAAGTGGAGACATAATCCGAATAACTAGGGATTTGGGCCCGTTTAGGTTCCCTTATTTTATTGTTCAGGCCCACTATCTTTCTAATCCAAGTACAAGTGGTCCCAAACAAACATTCTTAGGCTTTGTCTTTTTCCTCAAACCCTAATTCGTCACCATCATCTCCCTCTCTCTTCCTGCCACCCGTCATGTCGCTATCTTCCCTGACACCATCCGTCCAACCGACCGTCGGCTATCACCATCCCTATTAAACTTGTTCACTCTGATGAGCATTTTCCGGCTGAACTGTACATGATTAAACTTGTTCAGTTTTAAGTGATAGTTTGTGCATGAGCTTGAATGATTCCAGGAATGAAAAAATCCAGTTTCTAAGCTTTATTTGCCCACTAAAAGTGAGGATTTTATGCCTAAGCACGCAGTAACCACTTTGCTAGTACTTTAATGATTAAATCTTTGATGAGAGAAGGAAGGAACTACATAGATGTATATATATGTTGTTTTAGTTTGGGAAAAAAAATTAAAGAGATCATCTTTTCAACCATAGATATGATATGGGACAGTAGCAAAACGATTCGTGTACGGGTTAATAATAAAAATTGAAGCTAACTTACGTTGAAGAAGAAGGCCTAAAGAGCGGATTTTCAGATGAAGGTTGAAAAGAGAACCTCCCGAGGAACCTTGCTGCACACTTGTCGTTGCTGCTGATATGCTTTGGGCAATTGTTGACATACATCTCAATCACAAACATAGCAATGTTTGCCACAATAAACACCGGAATCAACCATGATATCCACTGAGTGTCTCTTTCTTCATAAATCGTGTAACTTCCTCCTCCTCCTCCTCCGCTGTTTTTCCCTGCCCCTGTTTCTATATCTTCACCGGCCATAACTTTTTTCTCTGTTTCTCTTGGCAAAAAAATGTTCGTGTAACTCTCGATGATCTTTTACTGAGAGTAGTGAGTGAGGAATTTGATGGAATTGTTGTTGTCTTATCTTCAAATCATGTAGAGAATGAATTTCATTATCTTTTTAGCTGCTTCCACAACTGTCTGAACAAAAGTGATACTAACATAGAAGCCTTTTATTTCTATATGATCAATAAAGAACAAGGAATGTAAAACCAATAGTGTAATCTTCAAACTACAATTCTTACAAACTCCTCTAACAATAATTAAAAAGCAAACAGAGCTGAAAGCTAAAAAGACTTTAAAAGGGAAAACAAAGCAGAAATGCTCCATGAAGAAAGAACAACTAAATTATCCTAGAAGCTCATTTTATAAATATGAAAAAAGAGTAAAGTTAAAAACGTTTTTGGTTGAAGAAAGTATTAGCAAAATTTTGAAAGGGCACCCGCGGCTAAATAGATAACGATTTTATTTGTGAATTTATTTTTGGAGATATTGAATCAAGTAATCGACTTACGGATTCGTCGTTAAAACATTTCTTCCCATTACTTGGTGCCAGAGAAGAGCACTGATACAACATAAAATACAAATTAGCCATACAGTTACAATGATGCTAATTATCAACAACAACGATAACATAATTGTAGTTAGAATTACCTATAGTAATCCGGATGAGGCACAAAGGTTGTAGTGTTGAGTAAACCATAGTTTCCGCCAATCAATGACTGTCGTCATTAAGTCTTTGTACCATAAGCTGCTGACATACGAAGCTGATCCAGATACCTACATATCATTTCCAATTCAGTATGTCTAGAGAGAAACAATTGAACAAGATAACATAAATTATTCATATAATCGCTTCGCAAGTTACTGCTGCATTACCAGAAACTATACACAAAGGCATTGGAGACGCGATCTCTGCCACTGTTGTATGCCCCTCCAGCCTCACCAACCCATGCAGCTGCAGAAGTTGCAGAATTCTTCAGAATGCTCTGGAGTTTACTAAATGTATCAACCTCGCCATCTAGATACAATGGATTGAGAATTTTTTCAATGAGGTGATCATCAACTCTTGCTAATTAAGACGAAAAAATTCAAGTAAACACATGAGCATTTTGATTATACAGAGTTCCTAATTTGTATCAAAGTTGCACCTGGTCCTAGATTGTATATGTGATGAGTGACTGCATCTAATGCCTTGTTTGCATTCCGTACAAAAGTTGTAAACCAGTTTACATCAAAGAATCCTCCTGGCGCAATGACAATTGGCTTGTAGGCAACATCCTTGTAAATTTCTTACACTCTGTTGCCTAATAAAATTGTGTCAGAAGCATACTGATCTGCTACAACTGTCGCCCCAACTCCACTCCCACACCATTCATTCCCTGACAAAAATAAGGATGGTATTAAACAATTGTTTTGTGACACCAAAAACAATTCTTTAGGCAAAATTTTCATTTCTATAAAATCTTGGTAAAACAGGAAAATAGCAACTCTGTTGTGCGAATTGACTATAATTGGTCAATGTTCATACCAAGTTCCCAACCATAAATTTGGTAATCCTTCTTGACAATATAACAACCAAGAGAAGTAGGTTTACTGTATAATCATTATAAACTGCATGCAAATAATGACTAGTAAAAATAAGTGAAAAGAAAGCTACCAGAGGATAGCTTCCCCATTATCACAAATTGCACAAACATGTTTGAAAAAGTCCTCTCCCTTATCATCAGATTCATCTTCACTGAATTCATCACTTTCATTGCAAAAATCATCTACTATGAAATTTGACTTGGTTGTAGTTTAAAATTCCTGTAAAACAATTAAGTGAGCCTATTTAAATTCAAATGTAACGTCAATACTCAATTATTAATTTCCCCTTTGTAAGAAAGAAACGGATGGAAAGGAACAATCACCTCACTAAAACCTTTCTTCCCGGTAGGCTTGTCCTCAAGAAATGTAGCCAACACCTGTTTAATAAAACAATATTAGGATCGTCACTGATAACATACTCACACCAAAGAACAGGAAAAAGGTTTAATTGTCATATTTGCCAAATCATGCTTTGCATTAGAAGCACACGCAATTTTGTTTAGTGACACAATACACTCACATTCTATAACTGAATAAAGGACATCTAGCGATTCCTTAATAAACTCAAACATAATAGATACATTGTGAAATATTAGAGTTGGATATCAAACAAAATACATGCATTATTAAATATTAGAGTATGATATCTACCAATTAGTAAAGTGTTCATTGATATGAATTAACGAAAGAAGTAAAACCTGAGTTTCTCATTTAACGGGATTCTCATGAGAATTAAAACAGGAGCATAGATAGCATTCAAGGTTTTTAGTTATCCTGTAAAGAAAAATAACAAACAATTCTTACCAATCCTTGGTAGACAAAAGGTGCTACTCCTCATGAAATATAAATTTTATTAAAATGCGAAAAAGGAAGAAATTGCAGATAACACTTCATTCCCCTCAACATGAAACAACAAAAATCAGAAACAGCAGAAACGTTAAAAAGCCACAAAATCCAGTTCTTGAAGCAAAAAGCATCATCTTTTCCAAACCAGCAATGCGACGATCACATTTGAGTCCCGAAGATTTTTTTTAAGCGGGTACTTGAATAATGACTTTCTTTTTAAGAAAAACTTAAATGAAATTAAGAAAGATGGGATGAACTCCCAGTTCTATTTGCAGAAAGAGGAAATGTTACAAACACAGCTTCTTTGGTATTATGATCAATTGATAAAGATTAAGGGAATTCTAGGCCATTTAAATAATATAGTTCCACTACTAACCTTTGCAGTTACAACAACAATTGGCTTCAGAGAATACAGTGATTCAAGTTCTTTAAGCCTCGTTCGAATGACATTAATGTCCTAAAATTGTAGACAAGAAGAAATAACCATCAAACATCATTTTAATCCACAGGTATCAAATATGACAAGAAGATAAAGATAGGCAACATCTTTTCAGAAATGTGAAACTAAGGGGAAAAAACACAAAGGAGATCAACTTGTTATAATTCATTTTATCAGTTTTAGCTGCATAACAGAAAATGTTATTAGGTTCAAATCCAGGGCATAAAGTAGTAATTATTTTTGGACCAGAATGCTGAGAACAAAAGAACCTATTCATTCTATCCAAATAGCTGACAATAACAAATGAATGAAAGTAAAACCATGCCAAGAAGCAAGATAAGAACTAAGATGTACCTTAGTCTGAAACAAATGATGATCACTGAAATCTAGTTGATGAGCGTGCTTTGGGCCTATCTGCAACAGCCATGACATAGAGACCATCTTTTAGAAGTGAATGTAGATCACAGATGGTGGCATTACAAAATGAAAAATTCACAAAGGCCCTGAGAGGTCTCCGTGTATAACACATAATTATCGTACTTAAATGAACAGAAATTGAACATCTTTGGGCCTATCTGCAACAGCCATGACATAGAGACCATCTTTTAGAAGTGAAAGTAGATCACAGATGGTGGCATTACAAAATGAAAAAATCACAAAGGCCTTGAGAGTTCTCCGTGTATAATACATCATTATCGTACTTAAATGAACAGAAATTGAACAAGGAATAACATACCAAAAGCTAAACTTATAAGATTCTCAAGAAAAAGTGAAAGCCAGAAATTTCAAAATCCCTACCTGCATGATAGTCTGCACAAAGTACTCCGCAAAACCAATTGCAGAAACACATAGTACTGATACATCATATGCTACAGTAAGAGATAATATACACGAAGTGTTTGCTGCTTTAAAGAAGTATGAAGGACCCATTTTCGTGAGGAATACAGGAAGGGAGTTGTTGACTTCCCGAACTGTTGATTCAATGGTCTCCATATATTATTTAGCCACCTGTATGATTCCCCTGCATTAAACGCAGAGGGCAAATTGCTCTAAGGTGGATCCCTCGGCTCATTAAAACACAGGTGACCATCCGTTTCAACTAACAAACCAGCAGTCTTCAAGTAGGGAATATCAATTGCAGAAGAAAGACAATCATTAGGCCAAGTATGACGAAACTGCAAAGAAACGGGAACATGCGATAACATAATAGCAACGATATGACCTAAAACCAGATTCCGCTTATCATTTTTGGATGCTCTATGCCACACAAATGTAAACCAATAAGGAAGACTCAATTTGACTGCTCTTTTCATAGCCCACAAGATGATTAATTCATGTGAGGACACGACTGTGGTTTGATCATTACGACCAAACATTGTGTAAGCTAGGAACTTATGCGATAAAATTAAAGCAGAGTCAGCTATAAAGTGGGCTCTAGAACGAGAAGGTTTGTACGAATCGGTGTCAGATGGTGCAATCTCTTTCCAAAAAACAGCCAAAGGAAATTTGGGAAGCCCAGTTTTTGCAAGAAAATAATCAGCAACAATTTCACCCTCAGCATCTTCTTCGACAAGTTCTAACAGTTCGGCCAAATCATGTAAGGACAGATTGTAGGGCACATTTAACAAACGAAAGGACATAGCAGGAATAGTAATTTTGGCAGAAGACTCACTAATCTCAGACGAAAAAGAAGCATAAAATTCCCGCAAAAATCGCACAGGCATTTTCAAAGAAGGGATATTCAACAGCCATGTCCAACCCACATTAGCAAAATATTCACGGATTTTTGGTTCCACATTCAACACGGATAAACTGGAAAAATCAAACACTTTATAATTAACCGCAGAGAGTTTTTGAACTACCTCATACCGCCAGATATGGTGTTTGTTGGTGAATGACTGAAAGATAGGGTAAATGGCGCCTCCAACATTTTCTGTTAATGTAGTAGATGAGGAAACTGAAGCCTTACCCTTTTCCGAGGCTGTAGCACGTCGAGGGGCTGAAGTGGAAGGCGGTGGTGGGACCGAACGAGCAGGGGTCTGAGCGGCGAGTCGTCGCGATTGACGCCGGCTAGTGGTGGACGGCGTGAAGGGAACCTGGATTGGCGACCTCTCCGCGTCAGAAAGAGAGATAGTCTTAGGAGAACTGGAATCCGAATGGACGTCGGGATCAGAATTGGCGGCGGCGGTTGAACTGCCGGAATCGGTATTGCTGACGTGCGGCATAGCATGCTTGATCGCCGCTTGTTTGCGACGCTTCGCCGACGAGGGAGTAGGCGACGGTTCGGTGGCGAAAATGGGGGCCTCGAGCAGTACGTTCGGTTGCGGTGATGAAGAGGGTTCCGGATGTGGGGGTGGCACGAACTTCATGCGCACCATGGCGGGGTGCGGTGACGGCGGAGATGAAGCGGCGCGTGGTTGCGTGACAGTCGGCTGATGTTGGTGGAAACAAAGGAAGGATCGGCTAGGGTTTAGGAGACAAGACAAAAAAAAAGTAGGGAATTAGGGGACCACTTGGACTTTGTTAATAAAGTCTGATGGGCTTATGTTAGAAAACTAAAGGCATGTAAGTACTGGGCCCGAATCCCATAGAGAAGGACATGTCTCCAATCCCCATTACTTAATCCACAAACTCCATGTCTACAACTAATCTGACTCCACGTTGTATACCACGAATTCACACAACCTGAACAAAAAGACAACCTTTATTAAATGGGAAAACAATAATAAATCAAAATAAAATTAAAATAAACAAACGTGCGAGAAAAATAACAAATAAATACAAATAAAATAAACGTGGGTTGCCTCCCACAAGCGCCATTATTTAACGTCTTAGACTAGACAAATTCTGACAGCTTAAGGAATGTTTGGAAATAACTGCAGTTCTTCAACAACTTCCATTGGAATTGCCTCGTAAAAGGGTTTAAGCCTCTGTCCATTAACCTTTTAGTTTTAATACTCAAATATATGAGCTATTGATTTTGAATGTAAAGGAGTAGTACTCCTCTTTATGGCTTGCCTTTTGTAACGGGGTGTCGGGTATATTCGGCCTCGTCATATTTTGTTTATTTTCTAATAAATTGGGTTTAAAAAAAAAAATTCGGCCCTTACAACGAAAAACCCTAACTCAAGTCAATTACAACTTGACTTCTAAGCTAGCTAACTTTCCATATTGGAATTGGAAACTAACAACTAACAAACTAATCCTTTTTTAATAAGGATTAGGGCACACGGTTTTTAAAGGTGGCCAAACACGTTTTGGCTTCCTTTGTTTCCTAAACTATGAAGAAGCAAAACTCAATTTGTCTTCTTAAGTTTCCTAAGCTTTTACTTGCCATTATCATGCAAGATAATTGGCCCAAGTAAACTTTATTAAAACCGAAATTCCAAGCCCAAAAATAATAAATTAAAACGTCAATTTGGGCTCAAAACAACATTAATAAACCCCTAATTTATTTAATAAAAAGGGCGTGATCTTCAAGTGAAAGCCCAAACACGCCTTTCCTTGGACTTCATTGTGATTGATCTATCTCTTCATGGATTGTGATAGAAGAGATATTCCATAAAATTCCATTAGTTGAAGATGCTTGGACCGGATCATGATTCTCTTCAAAGATGTCCAACTCTTCACAATGAGTTAGCAATAATGCTTGCAACGCCTCCTTCATCCTTTTGCTCCTTGATCTTGTCATTGGTCCATCAAGATTTGTCAATGGATGAACACTGGAAGTCGGCTTTGGCATAGGCATAGATGGATTGCTATCAACAGTGGGTTTCTGTTTTGATTGGATATTTTTCTAGAGAATGCAAGGATGTAATGGCATCTTGCACTTTATTATTCTCAAGATCTTTGACCTCGGTTTCAGTCACCCTTCTTCTGACAATAGCCTCCAATTTATCCTGCACAAGTTCATTCTCAAGATGCTCTTAGACTAAGGAATCAAACACATCAATTGAATTAACATTTTCTATATCACTTGGATGTTGCATGGCATTAAAAATGTTAAAAGTTACATAATCTCCATTGAATTCACATGTGAGTGTTCCTTTATCCACATCAATCTTAGTTTTTGCAGTTTTCATAAATGGTCTACCAAACAATAATACCGCAGAATTCATTTTATGAGAATTTTCCATGTTTAACACATAAAAATCAGCTGGGTATATAAAATCATTGACTTTAACCAAAACATTTTCAAGAACACCTAATGGGTAAGATAAGGACCTATCAGCTAATTGGATAACTACTTGTGTTTCAGCTATTGGACCAATATTCAAACCTTAATATGTGGAGAGTGGCATGACATTAATGGAAGCACCTAAATCCAACATGCATTTTTCAATTTTCTTCTCACCAATAACACAAGGAATAGAAAACATACCTGGGTCCTTGCATTTGGGAGGAAGTTTTTGTTGTATTATAGCCGAAACAATTTCGCCCATAATGACTTTTTCCTTTTTGGGAAGCTGAATTTTTCTTGCAATGAAATCTTTCAAGAATTTGGCACACTTTGGCATCCTTCGAATTGCATTCAGAAAAGGCATATTGATTTCAATCTTGCTAAAGATGGTCAACATATTATCCAAATCCTCATCTTTTGCGTTCCTTTTCAAACTATTTGGAAAGGGTGGAGGAATTTTAATTTTAGAAGTGGAAAAATTCAATTTTGGACTAACCTTTGATTTCTGCCCCTTCGTCGTTCGGTCGAACGACGCTGGTGCAGTTTTCTATTCTTCAGCCTTGACCTTGGCAGTTGGTTCTTCAAGTTGTTTACTACTCAGTAATGTGATTTGGCTGACGTTTTCACGTGGATTTAGCTGCACTTGAGAAGGTAGTTTCGCTTGAGAACCTTATGTCTCATTAAAGTGTTTTGCCATTTGGGTCATTTGGGTACTCAACCCACTTATGGCTGCCCTTGTTTCTTGCTGAAATTTATGAAAATCTTCCTAATTTTGGGCTTGCGTGTTCTGCATCAAAGTAACAGAGGTGGCTAAATTAACAAGCATATCCTCAAGAGGAACTCCTGGTAGGAGCTGTCGTAGGCTCACCAATTTAACCCTAACACTACTGTAGTAGCGGCAAGAGGGATCATTCCCACAGGGAAGGGTTGCTTGTTCAGAGACCAATTGCTCACTCAACACTACAAATGTATGAAATTAACAGAATAAAATAAGATAAATGCATGCTAAGTATAAGAAATGCAAAATAAGAATGAATGGGTTAGTATGCAAAACACTGCCTTGAGGGGTTTAACACATACAGAACTCTCCTTATTATCATCGACTCGTGTAGTTGTATGAGGGGACTACTGCTAGTGTCATGAAATTGATTAACCTGATGGTTCTCACAATCATACTCCACTTACTCCTCAAACTTCCCTTGGTAGGGCAAGCTATTGGCACAAATTAAGAACCCAGATCCCTACCCTCGTGTAACAATTCTAGTTCAATCATTGACTATCTCCCTTGGTAGGGCAGCTACCCAATTCAAGCGTTCAATTTGTTTTACAAGAATAATCCTAAGTTTTTTCCAAAGGGTCGATTCCAAATGTCAGTGGGTACCACACATTTGGAATCACAAACAGACCAGATTTTAGAACTCACACAAGTTTGTTCATAATTCAATTCATATCCAGTTCAATTGCCTTTGGTAGAGCCACACTAATCTCAGTGGGTACCGCAGATCTGATGTGGATTTAAGTAAGAACATGCAAAATATTGAATTCAAACATGTAAAGAACCATGGACAATAATGACACAAATAAATTCAATTCAAATGTCTCAAATAGGTTGAGATCCATACATAGAACCCTCAAGATAGTAAAATGTGTCAAAGAGAAAGGAGAGAGGAAATCCTAATCTAAACTATGAACTAGGAACCCTAATCCTCTTGTGTGTCTTGTGTTGCCTCCCTCCTCCTAATTCCGATCCCCCCCGAATGCCTTTAGGGTTGCCTCCTTTTTCCTTTTATACTTTCTCCTTCTCATGTAGCTTGATCATGACCGCTCAGCTCTTTCTCTCGCTCTATGATTCGTCCACGTGTCCCTAAAAAATGGCATTCAGATAATAAGTGGATCAAGTGAGGCACGTGTTCTACCTATGACTTAAGCATTAAGATTTAGCAATGCAAAACTACGAACACCTTGTGGTCATATGAATTAGCCGTGTCTATGCCTTCTGTGTGCGAAGAAGTGTATGAATTGTTAATGCATTTGTGCATGAGTGTGTGCTTCGTGGTGTGTGAGTGTGTGTAGTGGCGGGCGCCAAGGTGATTTTGTGTTTAGGCTGGGCACCCGCCAAGCTCTTTTTGTATTTGTTTATGATGTGTATTGTTTATGTGTTGTGAGGTGAAAGTGTGCAAGTGTGTGAGATGAGGGCAATGCGTGAGTGATGAATTTAGTGCAAGTGTATGCAAGTGTGATACTGAATGCATGAGTGAGTGAGTGATGTTAGTGTAGTGCGTGTTTTGTGAGGTGTGTTAGTGTGTGAGGTGGCGGGCGCCAAGGTGATTTTGTGTTTGGGTGTGGCACCCGCCAAGCCCTTTTGTGTTTGTGTGTGTGTAAATGAGTGAGTGCATGAGTATTTGGTTAAGGATACATATGTGAAGCGAGTGTAAGTGTATGCAAGGGATGGGTATGTGAAGTGGGTGTAAGTGTATGCAAGAATGCATGAGTGAATTGGGTGTAAGTGTATGCAAGAATGTGTGTGTTTTTGAGTGTGTGTTGGTGTGTGGGATGGCGGGCGCCAAGGTGATTTTGCATTTAGGCTTGGCACCCGCCAAGCCCTTTTTGTGTTTGTGTTTGAGTTTGTGTTGTGTGGTTTATACAATGCATACGTGAGAGGTGAGTGCAAGTGTATGCAAGAATGCATGGGTGCAGTGAGTGCAAGTGTAGCGTGAGATGTGTGTGTGAGTGAAGGTGTTTTGGTGTCTGTTGTGGCGGGCGCCATGCCCATTTTGTGTACAAGTGGGTGTGTGAATGCATGAATGTGTATGCAAGTATTGTGCTGATTGTGATGTGTGTGTGTATTGTGGCGTGTAGTGGTGTGTGTTGTGGCGCCAGCCACAAGTGTGTGTTTGTGAGGTGTGTGAGTGTGTGTTGTGGCTGGCGCCATGTTGTTTTTGTGTGAGTGTTGAGTGAATAGAGTGAGTGGAGTGAATGTGTGTAAAGTGTGGCGAGCTTGAGGGTCTCCAGCCCGCCATGAGTGATTGTTGTTGGGTTTTGAAGGCTTTCGGCTGAGAATTGGATTTTCTGGTAGACATAAGAAATGTAGATCTCCTCTTAGCTTTCTGCAGGTTTAAGAATCATTAACTTTGGAGTATTGTAGCTCACGATATGGGCAATCTACTAAACTGTGACAATATGAAGTCAAATATGAAAACCTGAAGGAGCAATTGCAAAGATGCCCCCGTTTCAACTATTTGCACACGGAATTAGAAGAACGTAAAAACATAAGAAATAAAGTACACTCAAAGAGATTTCCGGAACATCTAAGATCTCCTCATTTGGATTACTATTGAGAAATTTACACTCAAATGAAGTAGCACTACCAATTCTGCCCAACTTCAAACTAAGAAAAATAGGCATATTTAGGTTTCCCTCAAATTCTCACGCACCATTTAAGCCCTTTAAAACTCTTTCCTTGTCTTTTAACATCAACACACATTTGCCTCATTTTATCATTATTTTTGGTCTTTTCAACCATTTTAGCATATCAAGTTGTAAATCACATAAAACCACCAAATAACACATAACACCACATAAATGCATGAAAAACAAGTCAAAAGCTAAGTGAAATAAGATATATAAGTTGGTATAAAACCAACTTATCAACTCCTGACCTTGAAGTAGCTATAAAGCTAGGATTTAGTTGGGCAGATGGTGCTGTTGGTCCCAACTGGGTTTGTTGTTGAGCTTGCTGTTGTGGAGGATTCTGTTGAGGAACTCGATTCCTGTAGCTTAGATTTGGATGGTCTTGCCAACCTGGATTGAAAGTATTGGCATAGGGATCGTAGTGCTTTTGTTGATATCCTCCCATTGTATTAACTTGAGTATCAACCTCTTCTTGAGTCATTTGACATAGATCTGTAGAATGATTATGACTTTTGCAAATTGCACAAACATTTTCCATCTGTCATGTACCCCTTCCATTTAGCAATTTCTCAACACTTGCAGTCAAAGCTTCCAATTTACTTTCAATTGAAGAGTTGGAAATTTCACCAACTTGCTTAGTCGATTGATGTAAAGACTGGTACTGTTGACGTGATTCACATGTTTTAGCAATCAAGTTTGTGGCTTGGGTTGTGCTATTATCCATGAAGGCTCCACCACTTGCTGCATCGAGTGTGCGTTTCTCCTCAGGTTGTAAACCTTCATAAAAATATTGAATTAAAAGTTCATCAGAGATTTGATGTTGTGACAACTTTCACACAATCTTTTAAATCTATTCCACTAAGCTGTTAAAGATTCATCATATTCCTGTTTAATGCCACCTACAATTTCCTTTCTACCAGATGCAATCTTAGAAGCTGGAAAATAATTCATCAAGCATATTCTTTGCATGCCATCCAAAGATCTATTACATCTTGGAGTCAAGTCTTAAACCAAGCACTAGCATGTCCAGTTAAGGACTATGAGAAACTAGCTAGTTTAATATATTCCTGTGAGACTCCTCTATTGTTCACAGTTTCACAAACCATTATAAAATCATGCAAAAAACTATGCGGGTCTTCCCCAAAATCTCCATTAAACTTAGGCAATAAATTCAGAAATGATGCTTTCAGTTCATAATCAGTAGTGAGACCAGGCAAAATAATGCAAGAAGGTCTATAATGTATAATGGGTTAGTAGACTCCCTTAATGGTCGGCCTTGCAATGGAACTTGAGCTGGTACTGGAGCAATTGGATTAATCACAGGTACGCGTTGTTGCTGTTCGCGTTCATGTGGTGGATTATCACCTACAGGTTGCTGGTTCACAGGTGGAAGATTTGCCATGGAAGTTCCCTCTGTTGAAAATTTTGGTTCAGCTGGGTTTGTGATATTTCTGGTCGTCGTATAGTCGAACGATGTGGGTACTTCTGAACCAAATTTGATTCTTTGGTGATATTCCTTTGTCTCCTTCTTTAATCTTCTTGCTGTCTTTTCGATTTCTGAATCAAAAAGTAAATTTGGATTAGAAGATCTGGACATAAACCAAAGAATAAAGCAAATTAACTAAAAAGAAAATAATGCCGTTCCCCGGCAACGGCGCCAAAATTTGGTGTGTCGTTTTGTACCAAATTAATTTACTTACTCTCTAAAGATAATTTAAATATAATGTGAGTAAGGTCGATCCCACGAGGAACAACTCTATTCTCTAATTTCGTTAAATTGCAAATAGTCACAAAGATTAAATTAATGAATTAAAGAAATTAATAAAAAGGATGAAATTACGGATTTAATAAATAACAAAATAATAAAATTCAGAAGTTAATTAATTAAAGGGAAAGATCCTGCTATCAATAAATCCACACTAATCAATGCTTAATTGTTCATCGACTCAAAGATAACAATCTCTATTTAACCAGTTAGTTATAGATTGTCGAGTATCGGCTCTGACATAATCTAATTCTTCCTTAATTAATCGTTAATTGACATGTATCAGCTTAATCAATTAATTCCCTATTCATAACATAACCCGGCCGGAATCAGCCGAACACCAGATTCAATGTTATAAATGCATTAAGTAGTGAAGAACCTAACTCTAACAAGTCATATCATGAATCAGCATGCAATAACTTGTTAACTAATTATTTCCATCTACCGAAACAGTAGCTTCGTCACTAATTAATCTTACTATTTAAATCCAGTGACTTAACTAGGGATTAATTGGCTCTACCTAATTAGATTAAAGGTGATCAAGCTTTAATTAAATTAGGTAATTAACATTAGGCTTAGAAAACTCTTGGAATCAAATAAGAGAAAGTTATTAAGAACAATTAGATCTCACAATTTACGCATGATTAGTGCTTTATTATCTATAGCCAGACAAAAGACTACTCACTAAACATAATAAGAACTAATAACAATAAATTAAAGAAGTAAAAACTGAATTAAAATAAGAAAAACCAAACCAGGTAGCCCGTCGTTTGACCGAACGACGAACTGCTGAATTCTGGCTGCTGCACTCCGCAGACCCAGATGTAAGAACACTCCTAAAACGTAAAAACAAAGCTGCTAAAAGATATCCCAAACCATAACTAATCTACTCCCTTATATAGGGAAGAGAATAATAACTTCCTAAATCAACTAAAAGATCAAATCCTTCTTGTTTCCAAATTCTATTAAGCCACATGCGGCTATGAAAATCTGTTTCCTAACTTACTTCAACAACCCAATTGGTAATTGCCAAGAATCCTTTTGTTGCCAAATCTCTCCATCTTTATCTCCAAGTCTTTGATCTTCTAGAAAACTCCAAATTAGTCAATCTTCCTCTCAGCAATTCCGTATCATGATATCTTCGAAACTCTGCAAGAATAAACATAATTAAGCACTGATTTTCCCTCACAAAGCACATAAAATCATAGATAATAACAGAACTATTTCGTGCTTATCAACTGGTACTAAACATCATCACTTTCGCAGCAACCCAACATATGCAAAATCTCTCATGTCACAAATATATAACATTGCATAAGATCAATTGAGGGTTCTTACCGTAGTTAATATCCATCACCCAAAAAAGTATCTAATATATTGGGAGTAGCGACCCACCTCGCAATAGAGGTTATGCCAAAAAAAATAAATATAGGTCTAAATTAGCAACATAATAAAGGAATTCAAAAGGCATTCGTGAATATTAATTAACAATGTAAGAATGGACGGGTAATTCCAGCTACTCGCTAACACCTGACAATACCCGTCTATAATTACCCGTTGATACCTACTAAAATACCTGTATATAAATTGCTTTGATAAATTACTTATTAGTTATTAGTTTTAAATTTTTTTGTTTTATTTTTCAACTTATTTTCATAATGAAATATAGGTACCTTTTATTTCTCAACAGATTTAAAGTATTGTTATCATATTTAATGAATATTAATTGAAAGTACTATTAAATGAATATTAATTAAAAATGTATTATTTTGATAACTTTAAGAAAAAGTTATTTTAAACAAATCTATTTTTTCCAACAAACATAAGTATGTTGTGTTCAAGAGAAGTATGAAAAAAACAAAAAAAAAGGAAACTTTGAAAGATTTAACGAGGGCAAATAATGAGGATGGTTTTGGATACCCATTAATGGCTAGTACCCACTCGCATATTACCCATACCAAGTATTACCCTACCCTATAATACCCACGAGCATTATTGTGCTAGTTTGGATGAGCATTATTGGGCATATTACCCATACCATGTATTTTTGTCGGCTCTAACTCTTGACCAACTTATAATCTCATTATGTTCATTATTCTGCCCTTACTACTAAGATATAAAATTTATTAGAGTAAAATACTATTGAAGAATATTAAACTCATCTAACTTAAATTGAAAATATTTTTATTTAGGCCTAATGAACACGTGATTGGCATATATTTTGTGGGGTTTATTGTGATATAATTTAAGTAGATTTACACTTAATTGAATAATTATCTGCATGAATTAAGGTAATTGGAATATTGAGGCAATCTACATAGAAAGAAAAGAAGAAAATGAATTTGGACGCTTTTAGACTCGTTTGGAACATGGAAAAGCAATTCTTGTAAGAAAAGATTTCCTTAATCTAATTTGAAAATAATGAAGACTTTTGGAAGATTAAGAATTCATTTTCTTTGCCAATTTAGAGAAGAAGATCAATTAGGAATCTAAAAGAAAAAGGTTTGCATGCCTTAATTATTTGCCTACATGTGGCATATTTATTTGAAAATAAAAGAGTTATTTCTTTATTAGAGTTTTAGAAGGTTTTTAATTGCTTTTATTACTTGAGAATAAAGCTTCATTTTCCTATAAAAGGATAGCTACTTAGTAGAAGAAAATTAGTAACTTTTAGCTGTAGCTTTTAGGAGTAGCTTAGGTAGGTAGTTTATAGCAGTAGTTTAGGTTATTCCAGTTTGTTAGTTTTCTGCTGATTTGCAGCTGTCCAGTTTTTTACAGCAAGAACAGACGCCCGTTGTTTGCCCAGATGACGATCGGACAGGTTTGATATTTTTAATTCAGTTTTATTTCTTTTAATTATTTTAACTGTTTTTAATTATGTTTCTTGAGTAGTTTATTATCCGGCATATAAGTAATGAAGCTTTAACTAATATTTACTCGTGAGACCGAATTGTTTTAATATAATTAATATTTTATGAGTTCTGAAAGTTATCTTTGCATAGCATTAATTGTTTGGATTTGTTATACATTGGCCATGTTTAATTAATCTAAATAGTGCCAATTAATCTCCTATTATTTCACTGGATCTAATAGATAGGATTAGTTAGTGGCAAAGCTACTGTCTCGGTAGCCGAGAATTTTAGGATAATAAATTGTGACATGCTGATCATGATTGTAATTTATTAGAATTTGGTTTCTCTATTGTTTAATGCTGTTTTAACATTGAATCTGGTGTTCGGCTGATTCCGGCTGGGTTATGTTAGAATTAAAGAAATAATTGATTAACCTGATTCTTATCAATTATTGAATAATTAAGGAGGAATTTGGCTACGCCAGAACTGATTCTCGGTAGCTTATAACTGGTTGATTCATGATATTAATTAATCTTTGAGTCTATGATCGATAGATAATTAGTTAATGTGAATTTACTTGTTTGCAGAGCTTTTCTATTTTGTGTATTTTTTCCTAATAATTTCTTTCCTTTAATTTGTTTTAGTTATTTTAGTTTAATCATTAATAAATAATTATTTGTGACAAGTTTCTTGAATTAACTAGAATATATAGTGTTTCCGTTCCTTGTGGGATTGACCTTACTCTTGCTATACTATATTTTATCCTTTAGAATAAGTAATTTATTTTGGTACAAAAACGACACTACCAAAATTGGCGCCGCTGCTGAGGAACGACAAAATACATTTGATTTTAGTTGATTCAATTATTTATTTTATTTTTTTTACTTGGTATAATTCCAGATTTTCTAACTCCAAGCTGTTTATCTTTAGAAAAAAAATCGCACAGGTTGAGGAAAGAATTGAAGGAAAGACACCAAGAAACAATTTCTGGTCTAAACAGCTGCTGTTTGCCAAAACAAATGAACGAGGTAAACATGTTTTCTATGGAAAATAGACTAGATACACTGACCTCTTCGCTGGAAAAATTAGTTGCAGGTTTAGGTGCTGTTCAACAGAAGAATTCACGTGGAATACGCAGAAATCTTGGTCATCCTACAGCTAGGTGTCAATTCGCTCAAGAGTATCCAAGGGTACTATTCAATTCAATTGAGAGTTTTCATCAATAACATCATCACAACCCTTATTCCAATGCATACAATTCAGAGTGGTGGAACTACCCAAACTTCATTGATGGGAATAAGGTGCAGCAACAGCCATCATCACGGACATGATTGACTAATAGCCCTCTCAAGAATTTTCTCTGCCTTCTCTCTAAGCTCAGCCCCTCTTCAGCCCGCCTCCACCCGGTCAACTCCACACTTACCAACATAATCACCTTAGCTTTTTTTTCTTTTCCTTTCACTACAGCTCTCTCACAACTCTTTCTCCATTCTTTCATTTCTTTCCTCTACAGTCCTTGTTAATGCAAACGTGAGTTGGCATTTATTTTAATTGGCATTGATTTTTTGGCAAAGATAAGGAAAGCTTTTATTGAAGGCAAAATCAAATAAAATCAATCTAAGCAAGGAAGATTGATTTAATGATTAATGCCATATGGATAATTATGGGACTTATCTTGGTATTCTTGGAAGCTATCTATTTATGGAAGAGATAAGCATTGAAGGCACAAGAGTTTCCATCTTCTCATTTAAATTATTTTGGAAACAATCATGATGATAAACGTGAAGGCATGGAACGTGTTTATGATCTTTCCATTTGAATTATTTGGAAATAACCTTGGGATAAACATGGAAGGATTTTTGAGTGCCTATATGAAGCTTTCCATCACACGGTTTTCATGTGTGAGTTTTGTGATTTTTATTCGGTCCTTCTCTAAGACTGTGAACACACTCCTTTGGTGAATATCTTTGATTAAGAGTGTGTTGGCTGTTGCATCGAAAGGTTATATTCTTGAAGATGCTATCCTTGTCTTTCTTGATTCAAGTATAGAGCTCGGGAGGAGTTCAAACGTGGGCAAGGGGATCTTGCATAACCACGGATTCCGGGAGGAATCAACATAAGTCGAGGGGAGCTCGCACAATCCGTTCACTGCAGAAGTTAGGAAGTAGCAGTATTTAAGATAAGATGGTGTCTTACCTTGTGTCATACTGAATGTCTTGTAACTTGTGAACATAGTGGATTGTTCTTTCTGGGCGTAGCCCCAAAGACGTAGGCAATTGCCGAACTGCGTTACCAACCTCCTGTCTATTTATTTTCCGCATTTTTAATACTGTCCATTTGCATTTTATTATCGGTGTCACATCCAGTGTCACTCACCCACTGGGACACCGTGCTACTAACCTAGATCTTTCAATTGGTATTAGAGCGGGTCGTCTTTGTTTCTTCGGCGGGATCCGTAGGACTTGATCTTGGTTTTTGTGTAATGGACTCTATGAAGGAAGGAGGTTCAACAATGTGTCCACCTTTATTGGATGGCAGCAACTATACTTATTGGAAGGCCAGAATGAGAGCCTTCATCAAAGCTATCGATGAGAAGGCTTGGAAATCAATTCTGACTGGATGGGACTCTCCAATGATTACCAACACAAAGGGTGTCACATCTCCCAAGCCTGAAGAAAGTTGGTCTGGTAAGGAAAATGCATTATCAAATAGTAATTCAAAGGCTCTTAATGCTATTTTCAATAGTGTTGATCCCTGTCAGTTCAGACTCATTTCCACATGTGAGTCAGCCAGAAGGGCATGGGAAATTCTTCAGATCACTTATGAAGGGACGTCGGCTGTAAAGTTATCAAAAATGCAGATGCTAACTTCAAAATTTGAGAGCCTAAGAATGCATGAAGATGAAAGTATTGCAGAGTTCAACGCCAAACTTTGTGACATTGCCAATGAGGAGTTCGTTCTTAGTGAAAGTTTTTTCGAAGAAAAATTGGTGAGGAAAACTCTACGATCTCTGCCCCAACGTTTTGCTTATAAAGTCACAGCCATTGAAGAAGCGAAAGATGTCTTCAAGATGAAGTTAGAAGAACTGATGGGATCTCTTAGAACGTTTGAGATGAATCTTGGAGTGGACTTGAAAGCAAAGAAGGATAAAGAGATGGCTCTAAAAGCAAAAATGCAAATGATGGATAATCATGGTGAATATAACCTTGAGGAATCTCTAGCACTGCTGTCTTATTACCTTAGCAGAGTTATGAAGGGATTGGGCAGAAATATTCAAGGTGTCAAGACCAGTGTCAGCAACATCAAAAGTGGATTACTTAGCAATAAGAAGTACAGGGAAGAAAATCATGCATCTGACCAACCTTTCAACAGCAAGGGAATTCGATGTAGAGAATGTGATGGCTTTGGGTATGTTCAAGCGGAATGTGCTAATACATTGAAGAAAAAGAAGAATTTTCTCAACACATTCTGGAGTGAAGATGAGTCAGATAGAGAGGATGAATTTCATAATAATCATCTGGCTCTTACTTCAAAAACTGAACAATCAGACACTGGTGTTGTCAAGAATGTTACACGTAGTGTCACCGAAAATATGTCGACTTATAGTGACGAAGACGAAGATGAAATCACGGAAGAAGATATTCTTGTTGAATATAAGATCCTTTCTGAGAAATGTATTGAATTTGTTAGAGTAATTCGGCATCTTCGTACTCAAATTGAGGGTTTGAGAGATGAGAAGCTAAATCTTCAAAACTCTGCTGAAGAATTGGAAGCCAATCTGAGAGCAAGCCAGGAGGAAGTAAAAAATCTGACTAACGAGCTAAATCACATAAAGAAAAATGTCAAAATGTTAAATTCAGGTTCTTCCAAATTGGATGAAATTCTTAAGACTGGTCAATCTAGTGGTGATCACTCAGGACTGGGGTATAAAGGAGAAAGCTCAGTGTCACAACCAATGTCACAATCAGTGTCACTACCAGTGGATACTACCAAAGCGAAGCAAGTTGCTGTGAATACTGCAAAAAACGCAAATAAGGCAAATCCTCATTATTCTTATCATGCTCCTAATGGAAGAGGTAACAGATTTATTCCAATTTGCCATTATTGCAATCGTCGCGGTCATATTTGCCCTAGATGTTTTACTTATCTTGCTGAATTGAGACAAGGTACTGCTAGAAAGTTTTCTTCTTACAGAGATTCACAACAGAGATAGATAAAAAATCCAATTTGAAGTGCAATTTTATGTATACTCCTTTCAAAGCTGTCACAAATGATGAGTGGTATCTTGACAGTGGGTGTTCTAAACACATGACTGGTGAAGAAAAATTCTTGAGGAATATTGTGTATCGAAAGTTGGGTCAAGGAAATGTTATAGAATCTGTAAATATTCAAGTCGATGACTCTCTGAAAGTAACTCCTGTTTCTCATGAAAATGTTACAGAATCTTCACATGAAGTAAGTTTCAGTGTTCCAAGTAGTGTTTTAGCCAGTGTCACAAGTGGTGTCACTGATCAGAGTACCGAGGATGATAATATGGAAGATGTCATCTCACCTCACAGGCAGCCATCCACTCGTGTTCAGAAGAATCATCCTACTGAGGAAGTTATAGGAAATCTGGATAATGGTGTTCGGACAAGAGAAAAGCCAAGAGTGAACTATCGAGATATGATGGTATGTTTTACTTCATCTATTGAGCCCAAAAATGTGAAAGAAACCTTAATAGATGAGTATTGGATTGGTGCTATGCAAGAAGAACTAAGGTCTGCCCTAAGCCTTTGTGTCATGTGAAGAGGTTCTTTACTGTTGTAAGTTTTATTTTTTTTATTTATTTACAACAATAGAAAAATATGAAAAACACAAAAGTATGGTAGAATAGCTGTTGGAGGGTGATCATGTCAATGATATGGCGGATGTCACTGATGATTCTGACTCTGACAAAGAAGAGTTGGGGAATTCAGTCTTGCTATCACGCACAATTAAGGTGCTGGAAGATGAATTGATTGAAGTCTCTGATTACTCAGCAAACTGATATTAATAAGAGAAAGAAGGAAGTCTCTACATTACTTGATGATCTTGTTGCTGCAAAGAATGCTAAGGATGTTGCTGTTGAGGCTGCTGAAAGGAAGTAGCAGTTTGATGCTAAAGTTGAATATGCAGCTGATTATTGGAGCTGGTTCTTCAGGTATTTCACCTGATGTCACTCAGGATGTCACACAAGGTATTCCTCAAAATTTAGCTCCTATTTTTGCAGAATCTGTATTGGAGCCAGAATAGCCTATTGTTGAGGAGATTGTTGATGAGGACATCATTATGGAGGATATTTCTGTTCCTGTTTCTGGTGTAAAGACATCTGATGATGTCTCTGCCAGTGTCATACCTGATGTTCCTGACAGTCATGTCCCTTCCAGCGCCCAATCTGGTGGGTTTGATGCTGGTAAAAATGATAGCATTCCAGAAGCTGCTGCAGGTGTTCAATTGCTTGCAGATTCAGTTGACCTTGTGCCTGATGATGAGGAAAATTCTGCCTAATTACCTTGATATTTTATTTATGCTGATTTTTCAAGACAGTTTATTATGGTTTTATTATTGCTTTTATGGCCCTTTTGTCCTTTTATGGCAAAAAGGGGGAGTAATTTTGGATTTTGGATATTTGGTTAGTAATTCCTAAACCTATGTATGCTGGGAAACTTGGTGTCTCTTGCTGTGTCTTGCATAATGTCTTATGCAGATGTTTATTTACCAAGTGCTCATTCAGGGGGAGTTTGATTCAAACGCATCCAATTCAGCATACAGGGGGAGATTGGATTTTGCCAAAAAATGCCAAAGGGGGAGATTCTTAATGCAAACGTGAGTTGGCATTTATTTTAATTGGCATTGATTTTTTGGCAAAGATAAGGAAAGCTTTTGTTGAAGGCAAAATCAAATAAAATCAATCTAAGCAAGGAAGATTGATTTAATGATTAATGCCATATGGATAATTATGGGACTTATCTTGGTATTCTTGGAAGCTATCTATTTATGGAAGAGATAAGCATTGAAGGCACAAGAGTTTCCATCTTCTCATTTAAATTATTTTGGAAACAATCATGAAGATAAACGTGAAGGCATGGAACTTGTTTATGATCTTTCCATTTGAATTATTTGGAAATAATCTTGGGATGAACATGAAAGGATTTTTGAGTGCCTATATGAAGCTTTCCATCACACGGTTTTCATGTGTGAGTTTTGTGATTTTTATTCGGTCTTTCTCTAAGACTGTGAACACACTCCTTTGGTGAATATCTTTGATTAAGAGTGTGTTGGCTGTTGCATCGAAAGGTTATATTCTTGAAGATGCTATCCTTGTCTTTCTTGATTCAAGTATAGAGCTCGGGAGGAGTTCAAACGTGGGCAAGGGGATCTTGCATAACCACGGATTCCGGGAGGAATCAACATAAGTCGAGGGGAGCTCGCACAATCCGTTCACTGCATAAGTTAGGAAGCAGCAGTATTTAAGATAAGATGGTGTCTTACCTTGTGTCATACTGAATGTCTTGTAACTTGTGAACATAGTGGATTGTTCTTTCTGGGCGTGGCCCCGCAGACGTAGTCAATTGCCGAACTGCGTTACCAACCTCCTGTCCATTTATTTTCAGCATTTTTAATACTGTCCATTTGCATTTTATTATCGGTGTCACGCCCAGTGTCACTCACCCACTGAGACACCGTGCTACTAACCTAGATCTTTCAGTCCTCTCACTCTTTAGCTCTAGTTCTCTTATCTCCTTTCACCGCCTCTAGATATAAGGATCGGCTCTGGCCTTAATCGGGAGCTGCAAACCTCAAACTAATCAACTCCAGCTCCAAGCTCTTAGCCCCATGTTCAAATCGAAAAGAGAGTTGGTCACCTGTGCTCATCTGCTCATCTTTTTTAGATCGGTCAAAGCTCAGCTGCTCAGATCTGTTCAGATCGTCCAAGCCAGAAGCTACTCAAGGTTCAGAAACCTGAGCTCTCTAACTAAAATAGGGAAGTCCAGAGAAACGGGATCACCAATTTGCTATCCAACTAAACAGAGTGGACCTGAACTTGGATATCGGGAGTACCGATCTGTCTCATGCGAGCTCTAATCTGCCAGTCACCACAAAGATCGAGCCAGCAGAACCTATGCTCTTACTGAGCAGGAAGCTTTGGAGGATGGGTCATTGCCGATTTGGAAGCTCGCCGCTGACCTTACTCATGTGGTCACATGGACACTGCTGTGAGGCTGATCCATCTACTCTCACTGTTAAAGCTTTATAATCACCCATGGTGGTGGGTGGATTTTCGAGCCCTGGCATATGGACTCTTTTTTTGAATCCTCAATTAATAAGTAAGTGTACTCTCAATTGATCTCTTTGGGCGGCTGGTTGAGCCTTGAAGCTATACCGTATACTTTGTTGATTGGAAACTGAACTTTTGAATTGGATTGAAGATTCAGACTGTTTCCTTGGTGAATTGTGTTTGAATAAGGCTGATTGTGTATATTCTGTTTGGTTTGCCTTGCTGATGAAACGTGTTTTCATGTACTGCAAGAGTGTTCAATTTGGTCTGGAGAAATGTGAAAAAAACCAATTTGATTGGTTTGTTGAGGAAGGATGGGATGTAACAATAGCTTATGCAAAGAATGTGTATAAGATATTGGAATCCATTTGCTTGAAAGATATTGATTAAATGTGATTAACTGGGTGATAAACCGCCAATTTGCTTTCTTCAATCACTCATGTATTTGGTATTTTTCTCCTTTTCTTGGGGAAACATTATGCTCTTGTGCTGTTTTGGATGAACATTTTGTAAAGAGTGGATGGAATAGAGTATTGATGGAAATGTGCTGCTGGATTTGTTACCGTGTCAAACTGAATGTACATTATCTTGAGGACCGGTTCAAATTGATGTTGATAAACCATTTATGTTTTTTTTTGGAAAATTTTCATGTGCTTGGCTGAGATAATCTGGTATTGGAACATTGATGTAAGGCTAGGTCTTGATGGAAAGATACATTTGTGGTCTCATTCATATGCTGCTCGAATTGGATTGATTGTGGATCTTTGGTGAAATGTGTGAAATCCATGTACTTGGCAACTTTCTTGTGTTTTGGTAGTTCATGTACTTGGCAGCTAGTTTGGTGCGCTATTGGTTTGCCGTCCTGGTGGAATATTCTGATGAGTAGGAAATGGTTCAATATTCTTCATTCATGTGATTCATGCTCATGTGCTTGGTGAGGTCGGGCTTTTTCCGATTTCCAAATTTGAATGAATGTGGAATCTTTGATGCAATGCGTGATAAACTTTCGAGGGGACTTCCTATTCAAATCGCTTTATGTACTTTGGTAAATTACTCCTGTGCTTCTGCTGGGCAGTTCATGTGCTTGGTTTTTGGAGCTACGCTAACAGTTCTTAGATATATTTGAGCTCTGCACACCTTTTGCTTCTTAATTACACATACTAGGGCTTCAAATTTATAGGGAAATAGAGCCTATCTACTAGAATTCTTTTCAAGTAGATTATCTCTATTTTCCTTACATATATTGAGATAAAGCTTTCATGTAATGGAGTAGTACTCCAGATTTATTGCATTTGCTGTGTAACAGTGTGGACGGGTATAGCCAACACTATATTTTGTTTTGTTTTAGCTATGTATATATCTACTTTTCGATTAAAAAAAACAGCCATCACCATGGACATGGTAACAACAACAATCAACGGTTTCTTTTGGCCAAAACATTGCAGTACCTACTATAAGTTCAGGTACATCTCTTGAAGATTTAGTTGCAAATTTAGCTAACTCAGTTAAAATTATACAGAAAGACAACGTGCCAACAAAAGATGATATATTGCAACAAGAGATGGTTCCATTCTTCCCACATTTGGATGTAATGCAACAAGAAAGAAAAGCCACAATGGCAAGTTTCAAAGAGTTGAGTAACTAAATTACTCAATTAAATACACAAATCATTAACTTGATGAGTAATCAAGGAAAAATCACATCCCAAGTGTTGGTTAATCCAATGGAAGACATCAACAGATGATATTAAGTAGTGGACAAAAGGTTGATGAACCAGAGACAGAGATCGAAATTGAACAACCCATCAGCCCATAAATGGAGTCGTCATTTGCCCAGACGGCGCAGGCACAGGAATCAGAGGTAACATCTAAATTGAATTTGGCTACTTCAGAATTTAAAATACCTCCTCCTTTTCCTGGCAGGTTAATAAGGAATGTACAGGATCAATACATGAGTGATATCTTAACCATCTTCAACAAGGTGGAGATTACCGACGCTTTCCTTGAAACAATTAGAAAAATGCCAAAGGTTGCAAAGTTTGAAAAAGATTTTCTTGCCAAGAAAATTCAACATTCAAAAGAGGAGATAGTGGTGGAATGTGATGACATGGCGATTGCTCTTGAGAATATATCACCCCATGAATGTGAAGAACCAGATTTTGCAGTTAAACAATTGAAGGATGAAGAGATTGGATATGAAACAATGTCATTAAATCCGCTGGAAGTGTTTCCAAGTAACCCAGAAAGTTTCCATTTGCTCAGATGAGTTCTTGCTGATACACTTTTTCCTTATATTTTGCAAGTTCCAATTCTACAACCTAAATCCTTGAATAAACATATGAAATCTGTGTTTTTGAGTAAGAAAAAGATGCTGCCCACTATCACTAATGAGAATCTTACTCAAAGCTCATTGATCAAATTGATTTGGAACCAAAGAAGCTATAAGGAAGCTGTAAGAAAAACTTTGACTTGCATACATGATGTACCTTCTCCAAGACCATCTCCGGAGCCTCCTTCAATGGTTTACTGAGTTCGACACATACTTGGTCTAGCCAAGGACTTTAAACAAAGGCGCTTATTGGGAGACAACCCAATATTTCCTTTCTTTTTTTAGTTTTTGTCATTACTAGTTTCCTTTTTATTTGCTTGCAATAGTTTTAATAAATTTGCTTTTGTTCTAGGTTAATTATGCACTTGTGGCTGAATGAGGTTCCATTACAATTGCCCTCGTAGTGATTCTAACAATTGTTTTCAGTAATGGATTGATTTTACACAATCTGACCAAGTGGGTTATTTAAAAATTCTTTCTTTTTACCATAATCACTTGGTAATGGTATCCTATTTTCTATGTCAATAGATCTTTGTTCGACACTCTAATGTTTCTTTGAGATCTATTTGGCATAATATTGTAAAGTTAGCCCAATTGTCTTGTTGTGCTTGCAAACTTATGATTTAAATTCTACTGATGTACTTGGAGCTCTTAAGTTTTGTGAGCCGAGGGATTTTCCTTCAAGCTAAATATCTTATACAGACATTGCTATCTTTGAGGGGAGGTGATTGATCGCATTTCTTGGTGTCTGCCATGGTCTCTAAAATTCCTCTAAAGTCGCAGCAATCAAGATTTCAACTTCTAATATTCTCCAATTCTGCAGTCATCGTTCGCCCCCACAGACCCCTCTGCAATAATTCAGGCTGTCCCTTTTCCTTTCACTTTTCTGTGTTTTTGTTATTATTTTATTTTCTATTTTTATTGCTGTTGTATCTGGTGTTTTTTATGTTATTTTGTTTTCCTCTTTCACTCTTGTGTAAGTGTGGGGAGAATTATATGTGTTTATGTTTAGAAAATATTTTATTGTTCACTCTTTGCGTAAGTTTTTTTTTGTGTTTAATAGTGTTAGTTTGTTTTTTTTTTTTAAATCAGAAAATGAAATTCCAAAAATATTTTATTTTTAGTTTTTTGTGTCAAAATATTTGTGTTTTTGTGTTTCCGAACTTTCTTAGTTATTGAGTATTACTTAAGCAAACTGAAATTGTTATGGAAGGTTTGGTTGATCCATTGTGTTAGATATATGTATAACTTTATATGTTTTCAAGTATGATGAATACATGGAATTGAGCTTGTTATGACTACTTAAAGTCAGGATTTGAGCTTAAGCACACAATAACCACTTTGTTAGTGCTTAATTACAATATTCTTTGTGAGTGTTAATTGTATTTGGATGATACTACAGAATTTACTTTGTTGTACATGGTAAGCCACAATATTGAAATTGAATATGAATGTGATTAAGGCATTTAGGAATAAACCCATTTTAAATTTAATTTTCATTCCTATCCCTAATTGACCCTTAGTTAACCTCATTGAGCCTTAAACCTTTTCTTTGTATTTAAACCACAACAAATTTTCACTCAAGACCTTTTTAACTTTCTTTTGGACCCCCAAGGTGCATGTAGCTAAATAACTTATATGTTGTTCATTTTCCCTTTGTTTAACGGAGAGAAAATTGCATATTTTAAGTCTTTGAGAATAAGTTATTTAAGTTGTTCTTTTGAATTGAAGGAGTGATGTCCACTGTCTGCCCAAACAATACTGAGCAGCGAAGAAAAAAAACTGCAGTAATCTAATTATCTGTGCTGTTTGCCTAAACTATGGAAGGAAAAAAAAAAGTACAGCAGCAAAAGAAAAAAAAGAAGAAAAACAGTGATCTGAAAAAAATGAAAAATATGTGATGAAAGCACGAAAAAAAATGATTTCTGCGCTGGAATTACTTTGAATTGTTTTGAATATGCAATATAAGTGTGGGGAAATGCTTGATTAAGTTACATTGCACTTTGGTTTTATTTATTTTTTAGCCCATTTTATCTATCTCTTTTATCTCACTTTAATTACCCTAGCCCCATTACAACCCAATAAAAGACCTTTTGATTCATGTTTGATTTTGGCCTTGTGGTGAATCTTTGACATATTTTCAAATTCATGGTAATACTTCTTTGTATAATTTCTTTTGAGTGGTTGAACCCAAATTATTACATCTTCGAGTGCTTTGGAGTGATCATAGAGAGTTGCTCATATTCTTTGTATTTTGACTTGGATGAAATTGCTTATGCATGGATTTAATATAATGGATTTGGAATGAGGATTGAAGGTTGATATTCTAGTTTGTTTGGGTCATGCTTAATTTGTACAAGTTTGAATAATTGTGTTTTGTTTTACCTTTTTTTTTGTATTTGTTTTGTTTTTCCACTTGCTTAGGGATCAGAAAGCTCTAAGTATGGGAATGTTTTGATGTTTGTGTGTTTGTGACTAGGTGTTTATTTACTTGAATTAGTTGTTTGTCATTGCATGTTTTTATATTTTACGTCAAGTTTAGGTTAGTTTGGTGTTTAGTTTGATTTTTTTAATTTTAAATGCTTAGGGACAAGCATTATTTAAGTGTGGGGATGTGATGAACACGTAATTGGCATATATTTTGTGGGGTTTATTGTGATATAATTTGAGTAGATTTACACTTAATTGAATAATTATATGCAGGAATTAAGGTAATTGGAATGTTGAGGCAATCTACATAGAAAGAAAGGAAGAAGATGAATTTGGACGCTTTTGGACTCGTTTGGAACATGAAAAAGCAATTCTTGGAAGAAAAGATTTCCTTAATCTAATTTGGAAATAATGAAGACTTTTGGAAGATTAAGAATTCCTTTCCTTTGCCAATTTGGAGAAGAAGATCAATTAGGAATCTAAAAGGAAAAGGTTTGCATGCCTTAATTATTGGCCGACATGTGGCATATTTATTTGGAAATAAAAGAGTTGTTTCTTTATTAGAGTTTTAGAAGGTTTTTAATTGCTTTTATTACTTGAGAATAAAGCTTTCTTTTCCTATAAAAGGATAGCTACTTAGTAGAAGAAAATTGGTAACTTTTAGCTGTAGCTTTTAGGAGTAGCTTAGATAGGTAGTTTATAGCAGTAGTTTAGGTTATTCCAGTTTGTTAGTTTTCTGCAGATTTGCAGCTGTCCAGTTTTTTATAGCAAGAACAGACGCCCGTCGTTTGCCCAGATGACGGTTGGACTGGTTTGATATTTTTAATTCAGTTTTATTTCTTTTAATTATTTTAACTGTTTTTAATTATGTTTCTTGAGTAGTTTATTATCTGGCATATAAGTAATAAAGCTTTAACTATTATTTACTCGTGAGACCGAATTGTTTTAATATAATTAATATTTTATGAGTTCCAAAAGTTCTCTTTGAATAGCGTTAATTGTTTGGATTTGTTATACACTGACCATGTTTAATTAATCTAAATAGTGCCAATTAATCTCCTATTATTTCATTGGATCTAATAGATAGGATTAATTAGTGGCGAAGCTACTATCTCGGTAGACGGGAATTTTAGACTAATAAATTGTGACATGCTGATCATGATTGTAATTTATTAGAATTGGGTTTCTCTATTTTTTTAGTACTGTTTTAACATTGAATCTGGCGTTCAGCTGATTCCGGCCGGGTTATATTAGAATTAGAGAAATAATTGATTAAACTGATTCTTGTCAATTATCGAATAATTAAGGAAGAATTTGGCTACGTCAGAGCTGATTCTCGGTAGCCTATAACTGGTTGATTCATGATATTAATTAATCCTTGAATCTATGATCGATAGATAATTAGTTAATTTTAATTTACTTGTTTGCTAGGCTTTTCTATTTTGTGTATTTTTTCCCTAGTAATTTCTTTCCATTAATTTGTTTTAGTTATTTTAGTTTAATCGTTAATAAATAATTATTTGTGACAAGTTTCTTGAATTAACTAGAATAGATAGTATTTTCGTTCCTCGTGGAATCGACGTTACTCTTGCTATACTATCTTTTATCCTTTAGAGTAAGTAATTTATTTTGGTACAAAAAAGACACTACCAAAATTGGCGGCTGCCGGGGAACGACAAAATACATTTAATTTTAGATAATTAAATTTTTTTATTTTATTTTTTTTACTTGGTATAGTTCCAGATTTTCTTACTCCAATCTGTTTATCTTTAGAAAAAAAAATCGCACAGGTTGAGGAAAGAATTGAACGAAAGACACCAAGAAACAATTTCTGGTCTGAATAGCTGCTGTTTGCCAAAACAGATGAACGACGTAAACATGTTTTCTATGGAAAATAGACTAGATGCACTGACCTCTTCGCTGGAAAAATTAGTTGCAGGTTTAGGTGCTGTTTAACAGAAGAATTGATACGAATGGAGTAGCTTTTGAATTCTATTCCACACGTTTTCCACAACCTTTGGATCGTTGTTTCTCAATAATCACGAACAAGCAACAAACACAACAAAATAGAAGATATTGAACGAGAAGGAATGGAAGAAATCAACCAAACCCCAACATTATCACAAAAAGATTCAGTCCAACTAATGTAAATCAAAAGTTAAACTTCCTCAGTTCGGCGTGTTCTATAAATCTAGAACGGGTAAGCTCAACCTAAAGCTCCTCACTTAAGGTTTTCGCGGGTCTTATGAAAACACAATTGAAATCAATTGAATTCTCACGTTTTTTTCTCTCAACTTTTCACGGTTGGAAGAAGGCTTAAGCAATGCTTAATTTTTATCAAAATTCATGTCTCTTAGTCGTTGTAGAGACATGAGTACCAGGAGCTCAAATTCCAAATCGTCCATCTTATAGAGCAAATCCGGAGGAAACCAAAGAGATTCAACGTCAAGTGGATGACTCCTTGACAAAGGTATTGTACGTGAGTCTCTTAGTCCTTGTTCCGTTCCTGTTATTCTAGTTCCTAAAAAGGATGAGTCTTGGAGAATGTGTGTTGATTGCCGTGCTATTAATAAGATCACCATTAAGTTATAGACATCCAATTCCTAGATTAGATGATATGCTTGATGAATTGCATGGTTCTTCTATTTTTACAAGGATTGATTTGAAAAGGGGATACTACCTCAAATTCGCATGAAAGAAAGGTGATGAATGGAAAACTGCTTTAAAACAAAGTATGGGTTGTATGAATGGTTAGTTATGCCTTTTGGTTATATCTAATGCACCTAGTACTTTTATGAGGCTTATGAATCATGTTTTTCGTCACTTTATTGGTAAGTTTGTGTAGTCTACTTTGATGACATCCTTATTTATTGCAAAATCACTAGATGAACATGTTGCACATCTTAAGCTAGTGTTTTTGTTGTTTTTACGTGAGAACAAGCTTTACGCTAACCTCAAAAAGTGTTCTTTTTGCATGGAATCTATTATCTTTTTGGGTTATGTTGTTACTTCTCCAAGGTATTTCTGTTGATGAGTCAAAAGTCAAGGCAATCATGGATTGGCCGAGACCACAAATACTAGTGATGTTAGAAGCTTTCATGGATTGGCAAGTTTTTTATAGGAGGTTTGTTTAAGGGACTTTAGTTCTATAGCCTGCACCTTTGAGTGACTCGGTAAAAAGAATGTCACCTTTGTATGGAATAAGGAACATGAAAATGCTTTTAACACTTTAAAAGATAAATTGACTCACGCCCCTTTGCTTGCATTGCCGGATTTTCATAACGATTTTGAGATACACTGTAATGCCTTCGGGATTGGTATTGGTGCTGTTTTGATGCAGGAATCAAGGCCCGTGGCTTACTTTAGTGAAAAGCTTAATGGGGTAGCTTTGAAGTATGCAACTTATGACAAGGAGTTGTATGCTTTGGTAAGGTCTTTACAGGTTTGGCAATATTATTTATGGCCTAAAGAATTCATAATACATTCTGATCATGAAAGCCTTAAATTCTTGAAGACTCAAGGTAAGTTGAATAAGAGGCATGCTAAATGGTTAGAATTCATTGAGTCTTTTCCATATGTGATTAAGTATAAGTCTGGTAAAGATAATGTTGTAGCTGATGCACTGTCTAGAAGGTATACTTTGTTTACTTACATGCATGCTAAGTTACTTAGTTTTGATTTGATTAAAGACTTGTATGAGCATGATCATGATTTTGCCACCGCCTATGAGATTTGTAAGACCAAACCGAATGGTGATTTTTATGTGCATGATGGTTTCTTGTTTCGAAAAGATAAATTGTGCATTCCCCAAAGTTCCATTCGTGTTTTACTTGTTAAGGAAACCCATGGGGAAGGGTTAATGGGGCACTTTGGTATTGCTAAAACACTTGCTGTTTTGAATGAACACTTTTATTGGCCTAACATGATTAAAGATGTTAAAGGTGTTTGTGATAAATGCATTGTGTGTAAACAATCAAAATCTAAAGTGATGCCTCATGGTTTGTATCAACCTTTGCTTGTTCCTAGTCATCCTTGAATTGATATTTCTATGGATTTTGTGCTTGGTTTGCCTAGGTCACGCAATGGTCATGATAGCATATTTGTTGTAGTTGATAGATTTAGCAAAATGTCACATTTTATTGCTTCTTCTAAGTCTAATGATGCTACACATATTGCTGATTTGTTCTTTAAGGAGGTTGTAAGATTGCATGGAATGCCTAAGAGTATTGTTAGTGATAGAGATGTTAAATTTCTGTCTCACTTTTGGTGTACTCTTTGGAATAAGTTGGGTACTAAGTTGTTGTTTTCTACTGTTGCACATCCTCAAACTGATGGACAAACTGAAGTAGTGAATAGGACTTTGTCTACCTTACTTCGTGCACTTATTCAGAAAAACTTAAAGAATTGGGAAGGGTGTTTACCACACATTGACTTTGCTTATAATCGAACTGTGCATAGTGCTACTAATTTCTCACCTTTTGAAATTGTCTATGGTTTTAATCCTTTAACTCCTTTGGATATTTTGCCTTTGCCTGCTAATGAATTTGTTAATCTTGAAGGTCAAAATAAAGCTGAATTTGTTAAGGAGTTACATGACAGGGTTCGCCAAAACATTCAAAGGCGTAATGAGCAATATGCTAAGCAAGCCAATAAGGGTAGACGACAAGTGATTTTTGAACCGGGTGATTGGGTTTGGATTCACTTGAGGAAAGAGAGGTTTCCAGACAAAAGGAAATCTAAACTTCATCCAAGAGGAGATGGTCCTTTTCGAGTTTTGGAAAGGATTGGAGATAATGCCTATAAGATCGAACTTCCTAGTGAGTATGGTAATGTCTCATCTACATTTAATGTTACTGATTTATCTTTGTTTGATGTAGGTGATTCGAGGACGAATCCTTTCGAGGGGGGAGGGAATGATGGAAATCAGCCCATGTTACCTAGTCCACCTTCACGAGATCCTTTGGAGAGTCTTGATGGTCCAATGACAAGATCAAGGAGTTCAAAGATGAAGGCAGCTTTGCATTCATTAATGGCGACAACTTGTGAAGGATTTGAGGAAGCTCTTGCATCACCATCTCAAGATGAAGTTATTTGGAACGTTTCTTCATTAACAATTCATGATCCACCTTGAAGAAACTCCACAAAGGCCGAGAAGACCAAGCAATGGCTTGTTGGGCTTCATGATGTGTTCACGCCATTCTTAATATTAATTTTAGGATTTATTTTAAGTTGTAATAATAAGTCCATTATCATTAATTAATTGGGCTTTAATTTCGTTGATTAATAAGTCCATTACTTGTCCAACTGCCTTGCATGGTAATTTGGAAAGTAATCTTTTAGGAAACGCATGGTAATTTGGAAAGTAATCTTTTAGGAAACTTTTAAGTTAGCCAAGAAGTCAAAATTGTAATTTGCTTCTTGTTTCCTTTTTCCTAAAAAAAAAAAGACCGATCAAAAAAAAAAAGAGACGGTCAATTCAAAAAAAAAAGAGAAAAGAACAAAAAAATATATAATATCTTCGGATTTTACTTTATATTCTGTTTTACATTGGTAAGAACTAAGTGTTCTTAAGTTGTGCTTGAAAATCATCAATATTGGACGTGACATAACTTGCTTGGGTGAAATCAAAATCAATCATCTTGCTTTCTTGCCTAGTTGCTAATTTCGTAGTTTTCTGAAATAAACCAAGTTATACCCCATACGTGATCTTTAAAATACTCTTGTGACGTGTTTCTTTTCAAACTTCTTTGGTTTAACTTGTGTGAATTGACTTGTTGAACTAAATTGGTTGAGATTTGTTATATAAATTGTTTAACGGTAAGTTTCAATTAGTCTGAGAGAAACATTGTTGAGAGATTAGTTAGGGTATACACTAGAAAAGCCTTTACACTAGAGATGAGAGTATTTACTCACCATATAGTGAGAACCTGTGAGGATTACATTTGTTTTCTTCTTGTTTTCACTAACTTGCAGGTACAATGGACAGAGATAATACTGTATCTCAAGGTGCACAGAAATCTGAAATGGAAGTACTTTTTGATATGATTCAAAAGTTGCAATTTCAAATGGATAGTTTTGCTTCCAATCCAAAACGCCGTACAAAGAATTCCACTTCACGACACATCAACTTTGATGAAGTTCTATCCGATGATGAGGAGGAGGAGGAGTTTGTTGGTTCTACAAAAATTGGTAAAAAGTCTGACGTTTCAATTAGTTCTGTTAAATTGACATTACCTACTTTTCATGGAAAGGCAGATCCCGAAGCATACTTTGATTGGGTTCGAGAATTTGAACACTTCTTTGAAGGCAATAGTTATCCCGAGGATAAAAGATACCGTCTGGCCTTCATGCACCTCAAAGATTATGCTAGCTTGTGGTGGAATGACGTAATGAGAACTAGATGCCAAGATGACGAAGCTCCAGTCACGACTTGGAACCAAATGAAATTGCTTATGAGGAAGAAGTATGTTCCTTCACACTTTAATCGTGAACTCAATAGGCAATTGCACACACTTGTGTAAGGAAGTAAATCAGTGGAAGCATACTACAATGAGATGGAGGCTTTTATGATCAAGGCTAATATTCATGAAGATCCGGATTCAACCATTGAGAGATTTCTTCGAGGTATGAATTCTGAGTTATCATACCATGTGGATCTTCAAAGTTATGTTGATATAATGAGCTTGTTCATAAAGCAATAAAGATTGCAGAGGCACACGAAAGGAAAGCAAAGGTTCACACAACCTAATCTGCCTTGGCAAAGAAGTTCCAAACCAAATGTGGCTCCTTTCACTCCATCAACAAAGCCACGCCAATTCACTCCAAACCAGCCTTCAAACACGACATCAAGCTTTCCAAAATCAGTCCCAAAGGTTGTGGAAAATGTGTGGAATAGAATTCAAAAGCTACTCCATTCGTATCAAGAATTCACGTGAAATACGCAGAAATCTTGGTCATCCTACAGCTAGGTGTCAATTCGTTCAAGAGTATCGAAGGTACTATTCAATTCAATTGAGAGTTTTTATCCATAACATCATCACGGCCCTTATTCCAATGCATACAATTCAGAGTGGTAGAACTATCCAAACTTCATTGATGAGAATAAGGTACAGCAACAGCCATCACCATGGACATGATTGACAATAAATAGACTTTCACAATATTAAACCCAACTTAACTTTGAATCTTTTTCCACATAAATTTAATTATTTAATAATAATTAATTAAATAAACTTATTTATTTCGAATAAAAAAGTTGAAATTGTTAAAAATACAATTAAACCTATAAAGAGTCCATGAAAGACATAAATAGAATTCAAAAGAATTTATCGTATTTTATTCACAAAGTTATCAATAGTTGTAAAACGACCAACATTTATAGAGATAGAGGTGGGGACAAGTTATAAAATATTTGCATTAAGATTAAGACAATCTACGGACGTGGCAAATTAAAGGGGCTAAACTAGTTGAATTTGGGTGTTGGAATTACATGGTCATGGTTTAGTAACTGATGAACTTAATTTGTGAGGGATGCATGTGTGCGTGTGTAAAAAAAAAGGATGAAACTTAGGGTTAATTTTGATGAAAATCAAAATTAGCTAAATTTGAAGTCTAAAATATAAAAGTAATAAATTGTTGAATTTATTTATTTTATATATTTGATAATTCAAAGGATTTTCACATTTAAAAATATAGTATGAACTAAAATATATAGTGTAAAAGAATTTATACAATATATATAAATATATGGTATGTAAATATATATAATGTGTATGATTTAATTTAATATTGAGATTATTTAGCTATGTATAATTATATGTAAAAATTTGGTATGTAAAAATGTTTGTAGTATATGTATACATATATATATAGTATGTATGTGAAAATGTGTCTAGTGTATGTAAAATTGCGCAATGTGTAAAAATATTTGTAGTATGTGTAAAAATGCGTAGTATGTGAAAATATATGTAGTGTGTCGTAGGTTTAAATATGTAGTATGTAAAAATGTTTAGTTTGTAAAAATATGCATAGTATGTAAAAATATGCACAACAAGTGTAAATATGTGTAGTGTGTAAAAATACATGTGTGTTGTGTGCGAAAATACATGTTTGTATTATGTGTAAATATATATAGTATGTGTAAATATGTGTAGTATGTGAAAATATATGTAGTATGTGTAAATATGTGTAGCATATAAAAAAGTGTATACTATGTATAAATATGTGTTATGTGTGTAAATATTTGTTGTGCGTGAAAAGAAAAAAAAATTAAACTTCATTAATTATGTCATATTAAAAATATTTTAAAATTCTATAGTTGACTATACTCTCAAATTAAGAAAATTAAGATAGATTTTATTGTTTAAAATTTTATTAGAATTTTGTTTGTGTTTTCAGATCATCTTAATCCATCAAAATGTGAATGTGTGAATATCAAACATGCTTAATTGGTTCAAATTTGAATAAATTAATTTTCAAAATTGAATGAAATTATCAAACATGCCATTAGTAATGATTTTGACAAATTATTCATTCTAATATCAATAATATGAGCCCAAGAGTTGTCAAAATTACAAAATAAAATAAAATGAAATAGAAGTTTAAAAAAATTACTTGAGAGTTTCTTTAAATAACTCAATGCGTGTCACTATATGTATAAGTAATTTCATTAATATATTATGTTGTATTCAATATTTCATTATGTGTTTTATTCTATGTATCCATAACACGTGTTTTTAATTGAAATTCTATTAAGTAATTACCATAAAGGATAAGTGTTAAAACATGTGACGTGTATCTATAAATAAAATAAATAATAAAAAATTGAATGTAATTAAAAAACTTTCCTAAATTTCCCATTTTACATAGTTCATTTATATCTGCCAGTAAAATGAATATTGATGAGTGTTTTCCCAATTTTCTAAATTCATTTAATACATGTCCGCATGTAACTTTAAATTAAAAATATAAAATATAAAATAGCAGCCACACCTCGTTCTTGGCTTCCCTGTGATAGTTATATGCAGCTTTGATATGTATGACTATATATATATATATATATATATATATATATACAGTTAGAATCAAATGAACAGTGTAGTTGTTGCAAAAATCATATTTATATCATGCCAACTGCCAAGATACGGTATTTCACAGGATCTCGAGAGAAAGCGGGAGGCGGTTAGAATCTGAGGAAACTAAGACAGAAGAGCAGAGTAGCCACATGGAAGAAAAGAAAGAAAATGCAGATATAACCCAAAAGCAAAAATGACTGGCGCAGGGCGCGCGCACCTGTGCATTCCAAGAACGCAAGAAGTCAACTTAAGTTCAGCGTCTTGAATGGGGGAAGTCACGTGAGACTGACAAATGGGAGAAATAAGCGGCTTACACTTGAATTAATTAATCAAAGTATTTGCCACTTTAATTTCAAAATTACAACATGATATGGCCATTTCTTGCTGTAAGCGAAACAAACATGGAGGTTCTTCTCTTGTGTTCGTTGTCCATCGTAGTCATTGTTCTTTCTCTTTTTATTCGCTCTTATTTCAGCAAGAACAATGGCACAAAACTACCTCCAGGTACAACAGGATGGCCAATTCTTGGAGAAAATCTCAGGATGGCCGAATCAGGGCCAGAGAAGTTTATTCAGAAGAGAATGGAGATGTGCTCATCGGACGTATTCAAAACCTCAATAGTTGGGGAAAAAATGGCAGTGTTTTGTGGAGCAGCAGGGAACAAGTTTTTATTCACCAACGAGAACAAACTTCTCACAACTTGGTGGCCTGCATCAATTGTAAAGCCGCTGATTTTTACAACTTCTAAAGAAAAATCAATGAAAGAGATTGCTACAGTACAACGCAGTTTTACTGAAGAATTTCTAAAACCTGAGGCACTAAAACAGTACATCCTTGTAATGGATTCAGTGGCTCGTGAACAGCTGGAGACTGACTGGGCTCCCTTTGATGAAGTAAAGGTCCATCCTCTGTCAAAGAAGTATACATTTTCATTAGCTTGTAGATTCTTTTTGGGCTTAGAAGATCCGAAACTTGTTAAATCATTATCGGATTGTTACAATATTACTACAGCTGGGATGTTTTCGATTCCAATTGATTTACCTGGGACGGCTTATAATCAAGCTATAAAAGGAGGCAAAATGATAAAGGATCAATTTTTGAGGATCATCAAAGAGAGGAAAAAGGAACTTCTGGAAAAGAATAATGCTGCAGAAGGTTTTGATTTCTTAACTAGGATGCTGCTTAGAACTGATGAAAATGCACGTTTGATGACTGAAACGGAGATTGGTACTAATATCATAGGACTTCTTATTGCTGGCTATGATACAACAAGTGCTTCAATTACCTTTGTCTTGAACTATCTTGCAGAACTTCCGGACATCTATAACAAGGTGTACAAAGGTAACATTCCAAACTAGTTTTGGCCCTTTTTTATGCCAATCTGATCATCAGAGAGTTAACTCAACCTCATCATGATCTGTTCTTCTTACAATTTTTGACCATGATTGCATGTGTTAATTCAAGACTTTTTATTAGTAATTTTCAGTCAATGATGTTAAATAGTTATGCAATTCTAGCTTATAATTAAGCACTTTTCATGGGACAGAAATGATGGAGATTGCCAAGTCCAAAGGTCCTCAAGAGCTACTGAACTGGAATGATACTCGTAGGATGAAATACTCCTGGAACGTAGCATGTGAAGCAATAAGGTTAACTCCACCAGCCCAAGGAGCCTTTAGAGAGACCATCACTGATTTCACTTATTCAGGTTTCACAATTCCAAAAGGATGGAAGGTATATATATAACTGTATATGTTTATAATCATTGTCAAGATTTTCCATTCTCATTCAAGTGTTTTCATTCAAATATTAACTTTTGAAACTGTTGTTTGTTAGACATTTTGGAGCGTATACTCAACACATAAAAATCCCAAATATTTTCCGGATCCAGAGAAATTTGACCCTTCCAGATTTGAAGGAAGTGGACCTGCACCATACACTTTTGTGCCTTTTGGTGGAGGATCTCGAATTTGCCCTGGAAGGGAGTTTGCACGACTAGAGATCCTTGTGTTTATGTACAATGCAATAACAAGATTCAAATTGGAGAAACTTAAACGAGATGAGAGGGTTATATATCATTTATCTCCAGTTCCTCAAGATGGTCTTCCTGTCCGGCTTATACCACACGGAAAGTAAACCATTGGGATTCCAAGCTTAAACATGTGGCTAGCTGTCAACTTCGATAGTTTCTTAAGAATAAAAAACTTGAATTTCAGCGCTTGTAAAAGCAAATATGTAAGATTTTGTGATCCTTAATTTCTGTAGTACAGTGGTTTACATGATCATGGTATCTTGTCACCACCATAAGTAGCTATGAACTTTGATATTGATTTCGCACCATAATTACTTCAACTGTTGCCCCTTGGTTTCATCATGACAATTTTTCTAGTATTACTGGCTTAATCATTGAGCAACATTAAGTATATATTATTGCATGCATGAAATCCTTTTGCATCATGTCTTTCTACACGACAAATGCTTACACATCTCATAGCGATCCTAAACATGGATCTATACCATCTGTGGAAGAGACTATAAGGATGTAATAATATTAAACCGTATATTCAAGAATTTCTACAAATTGGACATCCTGGGTTGACTTGCTGAATGTCCATTTGGCCAGCTCTACCCCATTTACAGTTTTCTTGCATGTCAGTAACTTCAGTAATATATCAAGTGTTGATTTTGTACAAAAATCAATTTAGTTTTAAATTTATTATTTATATTTATAGTCAATTAATTAGGAAGTTAAATGGTTGTACACAATAGATTTATTTCTTTGCTCAAACTGATTTACATAATTATAATAATTATGACATCTATTATACTCTTATATTCTCTTTTGAAAACATAATTGAGTTTAGTAATAATTTTTTTTTTTTTTGTTTGACAAAGCAACCTTTTTAGAAAGATATATTATTATAAATATGCTTAATATAAGGATTTGATAGCACAACTCTCTTGATAAGAAATCCCACAAATAAGAAAATTATTTTTTTTCTTATTATACTTCTAAAATGTTGTGTAGAAGGATTTAACTTATTAATTAACTAACATTAAATTAATCATTCGAGAATCCTATAAATAGTTCGTGTGGATTACCTTAAAGGCCAAACAAGTGGCAACTTATTGATAAGTTAAACATCGCTCAAAGATTTCGCTGACATCTCTCGAAGCATATTTTGTATAGTTTATCAATAAAGATCCTGTGGAAATCAATGATAATATAATTGTTATATTTTCCATTATTAATTTGTTGATTCCATAGGTATCAGAGTTTAATTTGATTTATCTATATATAATAAACAATGTCATGAATGATAAATTGTTTATAGGATTTATTTGATAGATTTGAGACATATATACGTTTAAAATTTTGTTTTTAAATATTATGGGTTAAATATGTGATTTTTATTTTTATTTAAAACTGTTATGAATTTTTTTTTTAAAAAATAATGTAAAAAAAAAAGAAAGGTAAAATGTTATGAATGCGTGGTTTTCTATTTGCTTAAATGGGTTTTTTTTTTTTTGAATGATGCGACTGGAGGGAGGCTACCCGTGATTCATCCGTCATTTTTTAAGAATCCATTGGCGCACATGGATGGTCCAATGTCTAAGGCGAGAGCTAAAAAGATAAAGGAAGCTTTACACTCATTGTTCGCCCAATGATGTGGTGTTGTCTACTACTCACTTGCCACATCATCCCACCTAACTCAGGGGCTCGCAGATTGATATGGAACATATTTCCTTTCATAGTGGGTGCAAGAAGATGGTTCCTGCAAGGTTCATGCATGGCATGATTAAGAAGAGACGTTTGTATTGAAGAGAGACAAAGTTTAGATTCTGAAGAAGGCAGCTCCACGTCGCGACATCCAGTAGCCCCACGTCGCAACATCACTCTATAGAACTCTCTGGAATTGACGATGCGCTCTGCGTCGTGACATCGAAACGGCCCACATCACGATGCCCGTGCACGTCGTGACATCTTATGTCCTGAATTTTGACCTCAGAATTTTGATCAGTTGGGTTTCATGAAAAGAGTTTTCTTTAATCATGAATTGGCCCAAAAATTTTGTTCCTTCTTTTGATCAGTTGTCCAATATTTTTGAAAATTATATTTAGATCCACAAAAGTTTCAAATAATTCAATTAAATAATTTCTAATATGATTAGAAATAATATCCATATAGATTCATAGCAGAAATATTATATATTTATTTAATGTGATTAATTGAATAACATGACAAAAATCTATTATATATTCATTGAAGATGATTATTTGAATCATATGTCATATGTGATTTATATTTGATATAAATTTATTATATATTTATTTAATGTGATTATTTGAATAACATGTTATATGTGATTTATATTTGATATAAAATTATTATATATTCATTTAATGTGATTATTTGAATAACATGTCAAATGTGATTTATATTTGGTAAAATAATAGATTTATTTAATTTCCTATTGTATGTTCAATTGATCAAATAATTTTTAGATATGATATGTATGTATGATGAGACCATAAATTAATCCCTAAATTAAATATTAAATAATAAATAGTTGTCTTCCCTTATTATAGTTTAAACATTCTTTTATTCGATCAATTTGTTAGACTAGCTCAAGGTTTTTATACTAAAAGACTTGTTTCTACTATGATATGATATCTCAGAATAATGGGTTTGATTAGACATTGCCACCCGTCCAGCTTTGGAATTGGGGGCTCCACAGTTATGAACCGTAATCGAACAGGCCTTGTCAATTTTAGTTTGGTTTCGAACCGGCAAAAAAATCTTATTGTTTTTCATTTTTATAATTTTATAAATCTTTATATATCTCATAACATAATTCTTTTTATAATATTGTTTCTTACTTTTCTTATCTTTATATTCTAAATTTTAGAGTTTAGGTTTACGGTATCAACTTTTTGAATTTATATTGTTCTAATTCTATTATTATATTATACTAATACACTATTTGAATTCCAATCAGTAGTTCAATCATTCTTTCAATACCCTTATTATTTACATCTCTCTTTGTTACTTATCTAATCCTTGATAATTCTATTTTTTGAAAAACTCTATATATTAGTTCAATTTTAACTACTATTCCAATTATATTATTATATTATACTAGTTGAGTTCTAATTAATAATTTGGATATTCAACTATTTTTTCAATATTCTTATTATTTTTATATCTTTCAATCTCACTTATCTAATCCTTCCTAGTTCTATTCTTCTAAAAACTCTATATATTAAGTTCAATTCAAACTATTATTCTAATTATATTATTATGTTATATTATTTGAATTTCAATTAATAGTTCAATCATTATTTCATTAGAAATCAAATTAAAAGTGGGATTAAATTTGAAACCGAAACTAAAACCAAAATAAAAAATCAGAACAGGAACAAAATCAAAACTGTAACCGTAACCAAATCGAAACCAGAACCAAATTGGCAAGGGAAACAAAATTGACAGTTCCAGTTTCCATGACCACGGAACCGAGAACCTATGGTTCCGAAACCGTGGTCATGTCTAGGTTTGATTTAACAAAGATTTTTTATTTGTTTGGCAAACTCAAAGTCAAACATCTTTGAGGCAGAGTTAAGGAACATATGAGATATGTACACTACTACAAAATGAGTCTATAGCAACACCACAAAAGTGTTGTTTTATGCCTTAAAAATGTTGCTATAGCCCTAAGGTAACACTTTCCAAAGTGTGTTATAAAAATGTATCGCCTTAGACTTATGGCAACACTTTTGCAATTTTATGCAACACTTTCTAAATGTGTTGCAATTTTAAACATATGCAACGCTTCTATATGTGCAACACTTCTTTTCTCCAGATGCAACACTTTTTTATCTATTACCTTTAAGCAATTGCAACACTTGATCCTATTAAATGCAACACTTTTTAGAATTTTTTAACCAATAATGCAACACTTTTTCTTTTAAAATGTATCACTTATATATATATATACTATTGCTAATTTAATATCATCCTTTGAAATGCAATTTTATAAAATAAATAATCCAAAATTATAATTGTATTACAAAAGTATTTGTGTAAAATACAAATGTAATTGATAAAATTAGTGCCAAACTATATACCTAAGAGCAAATTTACAAAATTTAACCTAACTAATGACACCTTCTAAAAATAGCATTACAAAAAATTAGTAACCATATTTCTTTTAGCGATGTGACATCTCCATGAATGTGCACAAAAGCATCTGTATACGGAACTAAACATACTTTACCAAAAGTCTAATAATTTCCTGAAACAAATAGAAACAAAAAAAAAAGAATAAGTTATGTGAGCAAGTTAAATATACAGGTGCAAGTACAAACAAAAAAGATGATTAGACAAATTTTTCATAATAAATGACTTGAAATCGAAACATCAACAAATTATAAGCATGTCAAGAATAAAGGAAAAATATGATATTTTCTAAATTCCTTGAAATATCAACAAAATCATGGAAAGCATAATCAAAACATTGTTTTTAACAAATTAGAATCCACTTAATGTCAAATATAAAAGTTAATTCTTGCAATAATGTCATGTTTTCTTCAAGTTTGCATTAGATTGGAAGCTACACAAGCACATCTTTAAGGCTTAACATGCAAGCTGCCCAAAAATAAAATATATCAAAAGCCACATTGGAAATAGTTACCCAATACAAATATTTTTAAAGAGCAAAAAATTGTATTGAAATGAAGCCGCACATGTATACAAGCAAATAAAACTAATCAAAAAGTGTATAAAAACGTAAATAAAACACATTACTAACAGTTAATCTAAAAATCCACATAGCTATTTTTAGATGTCCCGAAATCCATATATAGAAAACATTCATTATTAGAGTTCATATAGTCAATCTCATGCATTAATGAGTACATGCATGTTTTCACCAAAACTTTTCCCCTTTGCCCAGTTAAATTAAAAATACCTTCAATATCATTGAAATCTTAAATTCTCATTAAACTAAGAAAAGAAAAGAAAAAGACTAAGATATGAAGGTATGACCACATAAGTAATCTGGCTTTATTTTAATTAAAGATAAATTTAACATAATCAAGGCATAATTTTATAATCAAGTCGTAACAATATTGTAGGTGATAAGGGTTGAATTGTACAAGGACTCTTACTGTACAAATCCTACCCGAACTCGAGTTCTTTAGGATAAGTCCATCGATGAGTTGAGAAGTTCCAATCCTACTTGAACTTTATCAGGACTCCTCTTGCGCAAATCCTATCTGAACCCGAGTACTTCGGGATATGACTACTGATGTATTAGGAGTTTCAATCTTACTGAAACTCCATCAGGTATGAGTCTATAAAAGTAACCTTATTGTCAACAGGGAGGGGGTTACTTTCTTTACAACTTAAATTTCACATTACGCTTATTGCTCAGACACGAACTGACTTAAGCATCAGAGTATACTCCCCGGTACAGCCCGGGGGTATTTCTGACGTGTTTGTGCTGCAGATCTTCCAGGTTACAAGCTAACATACAGGGAACACGTGGCCTTAAGAAGATCTATTGGAATTTTGTGGTATTTGACTTCATCAAATTGGCGCCGTCTGTGGGAATCGATAAATAAGCTATATCGATGACGCTCACTCGTTCATAGCGGAACACTACCGATGTTCCTAATAATCAAGCCACTACCAGTAGACCTCCGCGGGGAGCAACTACTGGTAATGGGGGCAATATTGGTACAGATCCACCGAATACGCAAGCTCAGCAAGATCCTCCATTGTTGTTGGGTGGAGGTAGTAATATTCCACGACGTGAACCAAATCCTCCAGTGCACAACGCTGGAGAAAACAATCCTCCGGTTGATATTAACTCTCCGGAGACAATCAGATTCCTTACCGAAAATTTCGAGCATATCAAGGTTATTGTTGAAGGACCTGGTCGGCGACCTGGTAAGGAGTCCAAACGAGGATCAGATATGTACGACCAAATGCATGTGTCTTCATCTTATAGTCAAGAATCTCAAGGAGATAATGATCTGGAGCATCGCCGACCTTTGAACCGATCCACAGTTCGGAATCAACGCATTAATACTCATGGATATCAGCATTTGAATCCTTCTTCCCCGCGATATGGACGACACCAAAGTCCTGATCATCGTAATGACCAGGATGATCGTATTACGAATCGTATTCAAGACGAAGTCCATAACATTTTGGGGATAGGAGCTGGGGGAGCTTACCGGACGGTGTCACCATTCGTGGACGCTATTAGCCGTTTCCCTAAACCCCATAAGTTCAAGATTCCATCCATGGATATGTACTCCGGAGATACAGATCCCCGAGATCACCTGGCACGCTTTACGTCGCTTATGAAGTTTGAGCAAGCCTCAGAAGCGACTATGTGCCAAGCCTTTGAGACAACCCTGGTTGGAAAGGTGCGTGGTTGGTTTGAAGGTCTGATGCCGAATTCCATTTCTTCCTATGAGCAACTCTCTCAGCTCTTCTATCAGCGATTTTTGCAAAGGAAGAAATTTGATAAATCTTCTGCAGAGCTCTTAAATATTAGGCAACGTGAAAATGAATCGGTTCGGGAGTACATTGATCAGTTTTATGACGAAAGTGTACAAGTTAAGACTCGATCTGAAGATGTCGTCGTCGGTGCCTTTATCAACAGGTTACGACCCGGAAGGCTTTACAGAAAACTTGTTACTGACCCGCCTAAAGACAAGCATGAACTTATGGACCGAGCGGACAAGTTTGCAAAGGGAGAGGATGCCGATAAAACCAAAAGAGATATGCACCGAGGTCCGGAGAACAAGAAGGATAACAATAATAACCGATCTGGAGTTTGAAGCAAGCGTCCTCCAGTATTCGACAGATTATCCTTCGGCAAACCTCAAAATCAGAGTTCGGTTGGACAAAAGAACTCTTCAGCTTCACGTAATCAAACAGAAATGTTAGCTATCATGGAAAAGAAAGGTTTGATTAAGTCCTATCCGAAAATGAATACTCCGGAGGGAAAAAGGAATAAAAATCTCTTTTGTAAGTTTCATGAGCAGACGGGACATGATACTGAAGAATGCCGAGACCTCAAAAAGGAAATTGATGAACTCGTAGCAAGTGGGCAACTACGCAAATTTGTGCAGCAAGCTTATCAAAAGGTCGTCGTAGAGGCCGATCTCAGGAAAGAGGACGACCTGATAATGATAAGAAGCCTAAGGAAGATGGGTATGCTAAACCCAATGAGGAGGAAAAGAATGTCACGGGAGTAATTCATACTATTGTGGGAGGTCCGATTTGCGAATCTAGATCGGCATGAAAATCGTCATCACGAAGAATTCCCGAGCAGGAGCCGGTACACAAGCGTTTCAAACAATCCGAGGTCATCACTTTTTTAGAGGAAGATGCGGTACCAAGTAAGTTTCCTCATTACGACGCTTTATTAATAAAGGCTATTGTCGCGAATAAAGAAGTCCACAGAGTATATGTGGACGATGGCAGTTCTTCAAATGTCATTTATCGTAATGCATTTGAAAAGTTGGGAATTTCGCGTGAAGAACTACAGAAGTGTCCTGGTCCATTGATCGGATTTTCGGGAGAAGCGACACAACTAATTAGCACGATTACTTTGCCCGTAACCCTGGGGAAAGCCCCAAAAGATAGATTAATATACACTTCTTTTGCCGTTCTTGATATTACCTCCCCATACAACATTATCCTTGGAAGACCAACAATGGTGCAACTTAAGGCAATTTGGTCGCCTTATCACCTGGTGATGAAATTCCCTACAGCTGGGGGAATCGCAACCATCCAGGGTGATCAGAATATGGCAAGAGAATGTCATATGATCGCTTTGAGGGATGCGAACAAAAACACCAGTGCATCGAAAGTTAATTGTATTGCTGGAGCATTACCTCCTACAGAAGGAGAACCCGAAATCGGGCTAGATTGGATGAACTCCAGAGATCATCCAAAAATGACTGATGATCTAGAGGAAATAATACTGGATGCAGTGCTTCCAGATCGGATAGTAAAGATAGGCGCGGCTCTGCCGCATGAGGTCAAGCAATCTCTCATAAGTTTACTCCAGCAGTATAAGGATGTTTTTGCGTGGGGACCTGAAGACATGCAAGGCATTTCGCCGAATATTGCAGTACATAAATTAAATGTGGATCCCGAAATACCTCCAGTTCGACAGAAGAAACGATTGTTTGCCCCGGATAGGAATAAAGCAATTAGTGATGAACTAGATAAACTTCTAAACGCCAAGATTATCCGAGAGGTCTTTTATCCGACCTGGCTTTCTAATCCAGTCATGGTGAAGAAACCTGACGCAGGACTTCGAATGTGTATCGATTATACAAACCTGAATAAAGCATGTCCAAAACATGCATAAAGTCTACTCAATTTTGCTCTTTTGCTCTTTTGCTTTGGCATAATATTCTCGAATGACGCCATTGACTTAAGAATCAGGGTATTTATTAAGGAAACATTATTGTCATCCCCTACTATTGATAACACCTATCCAGATATGTTGTTCGAAATTCCCATTTCATAATCATGACTTTCTTGTCCATATATTCCTCGGCCATTTTCAACACATCAATCGTCCCTTAATTTGGGGGTTGATTTCAAATTTATCCATCAATTTCTAAACGTTTCATTTTAGTACCTCATCTTGTATTTTGAATTTTAAATAATCTTCAGTCTATTTGCCATCCATGTGTAGACATATTACATCTCTTACATACGTGACACATGACAAAAAAAGATAAATTTAAGGAACAACATTGATTATAGAATAAATAAAACATACCATGAAATAAATAAATTATAAGCCAAATTGGTTCATCTTGCTCTTCGAATTGTCATGTCTCACGCACATGAGATACGTAATCAGCCTGCACACGAACGAAAAACAGAGTGAAGACTATTTAAAACTCGAAATGCAAGATGAGATACTAAAATGAAACACTTTAAAATTGAGGGACAAATTCGAAATCAACTCCTAAGTTGAGGGACGATTGGTGCAATTTAACCAAGAGTCATAAAAGGAGAAAAATACGGGAGTAAAGCAAGAGCTTAGTGATTTAGGAAAGGTTAAAAAAACACAAAGTTTTTCCATACCTGTGCATCACAAAACAGAAATCAAAACAACATTAAAAGGCTAGTTAGAATATGGTAAACTTTTCTCATCCAAGGAAGAAGCTAGTGATTGAAGAAATATTAGTAAATTAGGTTATCCTGTGAGACCGTCTTATATATATATGAGACTTGTGCATGAATTTCACTTTAATGTATAAATTATAAAAAATTAGCGTATAAAGTATCAAATATTAGTGTATAACGTATAAAAAATTAGCGCATTAACATATAAAATATAATTTACTTATATATCACGATCTCACAAGAAATTTTGTTTAGCATATTATAAGATTAATCTAGTTAGAAACTATGGTACATTTTGCTCATCCAAGGAAGAAGTGATTGAAGAAAATATTAGCATATTATAAGATTAATCTATCTACACTTCTAATCTATTTCTCACATAAGAATTGTACAAGTTGCAATCCTTAAATCTATCTCTAGTGCAATGAATTTAGCTTTAACTTAATATGTGGAGGAAGCTAAAATTTTGCAAGCACTGAAGGTTGTTTATCACAAAGAAGTTCCAGTGATGGAAGGACTGTATGCTTTACGTTTGTGTCATAAGTTCTTGGTGTATTCGTTGTTTGGTTGGTCAAATAGTGTCACTGTTATGTACAAGTATGAGTTAACCATGTTGTGGGGCTATGAAGAATAATGTTTCTCTCAAATTGGGATTTTGGATTAATTTTCAGTGGGGGCAGGTTCCTTTTCATAAAAACCGTCATCTACCTTTGGGCCACTTTATTACTATTTTACTTCTCGTGATCGTTTACTTGCCTGATGAGGGTTGATTTTTACTATAAGTATAATACCTCAGAAGTAGACTCACAATACAACAAGTATTTCTCAGTTCATAGGAGTTTAACTCCTCCTCAGCTATTACGCTTATTTCACATGCACCTTAAGTTACAATCTTATTACAACTCTTACACTACAGAAAACTCTACTTCAAGGTATGTTATTAAGTGTTTCAATACAACTCAAACTTAGGTATGTATCCTATAAATACCTCCCCTCCATAACTTTGGAGGGGGATTCGATTTATACAAATCTCAATTGTACATCATAGAAGGCTTAAGACTCATAACTGAGTTAAGATTCGGAGTTTATTCCCTGGGTCAATCTCGGGGACTTCTTGTAGGTATTCGGCGTATTTCAGACAACCAGACTCATCAATTGGTGCCCACCATGGGGCACGAAGACAAAATTATGCATACTACTCGGTTACAACAATCAAAATGTGACAAGCAACTGGTTTGGAACTCTCCCGATCCTGATCATCAAGAGGAGAATGACCCTTCCTTAAGGGAAGATCCCGCTGATTCATCAACTCCTATTCAAGATGGAAAGGGTTCTGATCCTCATAATCAAGATGCAAGTTCAAATCCGTTTATTGATTTGAATTCGCCTGATGTGTTTAAGTTTTTTTTTATCGAAAATGGAGATCAAATACAAACGATGATAACAAACCGTGCTCTAGTTAATTTAGCTGAACGAGAAGCCCGCACAGCCCAGTAGCGTGAAGAGTGAAGCTAGGCTATTCGCAAACAAGATCTTGGTCAGAGGCTTTGAGAAGAGCATGAACTCAGGTTGAGAGCTGAAGAACGTGCAAAGAGGAAAAGTCGTAACCATATCTCAGTTTTATCTCATAGAAGAGAATCAAGGTCTCCTGTAAGAAACGAGAGATGTACTCATTATCATCAGAACACTCGACAAGAAGATCATCGTCATGACTTATATATGTTGTATGAACAACCAAGAGTTCAAAACGTACAATTTGGTGATACACGTCAATCCGACGTGTCACCCACTTTGCATAAACCACAAAATGGTGTCTTTCAAGTACATTCTCCATTTGTAGATGAGTTAGGGAATTACCCTATCCCTCATCATTTCAAGATGCCAACTTTGCTGTTATATACTGGAGATACCTATCCCAAAGAACATTTGCATCATTATGTGGAAAGCATGAAGATCTACAATTATCCCGACCAAATTCTATGTAAGTGTTTTGGCACAACGATGATGGGAACTGCACGATTATGGTATAAAAGTTTAAGGCCTAAGGTTTTTCACAACATTGGAGATATCTCCTTAGCTTTTCAAAGCAGATTTGTACAACGTGAAAAGTTTGTGAAAACTAGCATTGAATTACTTAATGTAAAACAAGGGGATTCAGAATCACTAACTGAATATGTTGAGAGATTCTTATATGAAAGTTTAGAAGTGGGACACAAATCGGATGAGGTTGTGATCAGGGCTTTTATGAATGGTTTACGACTAGGAAGGCTGTACAAAGAATTTGTAGTCGATCCTCCCTTCAACATTGAAGATATGATGAAACGAGCTAAAAAATTTGCAAAGGGAGAGAACACAGATAAGAGAAAGTGTGATAATGAAAAAGGATCTGAAAAGAAGAAAGAAGAAAAAGCAAAAATTTCAGGTGTTGGAAATCGAAAACAGAAATATGATAAAGTGTCCTACAATACACTTAGAGTTGGTGAAGATAAGGAATTCACTCCTTTGAATAAGACTACAACATATGTGCTTGCTATCCTAGAAAACAGAGGAATAGCAAAATACCAACGAATGGCTGGACCAGACAACAAAAGAAGTAAGAAATTCTTTTGCAGGTTTCACAATCCACACTGTCACGATACTGAACAATGTAAAGATCTCAAGAGGTACGTAGAAAAGTTGATTCAGAACGGACACCTAAAAGAGTTCGTTCGTGTTAGAGGTTCTGTAAACCAACCTGAAGACAAGAAAGATGCATATCATCCTGATGAAAAAAGGAGAAAAGATAATGGTCATGACAAAAATCCCGATGTGAATAAAAATATCACAGGGATAATTCATACCATTATTGGAGGGCCCTATGATGTGGAATCAATGACCACCAAAAAATCCAAGAACAGAGGATTTCCTGAACAAGAATCGGTTCATTAGCGGTTTAAGCCAACGAATACGATTACTTTCTCAGAAGAAGACACTGTACTGACCAGATTTTCACATGCAGATGCATTTCTAATTAAAACAATCATAGCTAACAAGGAAGTCCATAGCGTATATGTAGATGATGGTAGTTCGACCGATATCCTCTATTACGAAACTTGCCAAAAAATGGGTATTGACAAAAAATAGCTGAAAGCTTGTTATTCACATCTCATTGGCTTTTCAGGAGAAACATCGATGCCAATTGGAACGATAAACCTGCTAGTAATATTAGAAGAATATCCTAAGGAAAAGCTCATCTATGTTGAGTTCACTATTCTTAATGTCACGTTTCTATACAATGTTATTCTAGGATGACTTGCAATGGTGCAATTGAAGGCTATTTGGTCACCGTATCATCTTGTTATGAAATTTCCTATAGACGCTAGAATTACTACAATACGAGGTGATCAGAAGTTGGCAAGAGAGTGTCATATAGTTGCCTTGAAAGGAAACAAAAACAAACAGGCGGCGAATGTTAATTATGTAGGCACGGGAAAAGAAGAAAATCGAGTTGAACCTATTATGTTGACGGAAGAGGTGGAAAGTATTCCTTTGGATGAAATAAAAGCAAATAAGATAGTTTTAATCGGATCATCTTTACCGATAGAAGTTAAAAGATCACTTATAAATCTTTTAACTGAATTTAAAGATGTTTTTTCTTGAAGACCAGATGACATGAAGGGAGTATCAACCGACCTGATGGTTCATAAATTGAACATCGACAAATTTGCTCAGATAATCAGACAAAAGAAGAGATCATATGTGCCAGATCGTAATTGGGCCATATCTGAGGAAGTTGACAAGTTGTTAAGAGCAAAGATAATTAAAGAAGTATTCTATTCGACCTGGCTGGCCAATCCTGTCATGGTTCCAAAACCTGAAAATTCTTTAAGAATGTGTATTGATTACACGAATTTGAACAAGGCATATCCAAAAGATTGTTATCCCTTGCCAGTAATTGATCAAAAAGTGGACGCGACCTCGGGATTTGAGGTCTTATGTTTTCTGGATACTTACAAAGGCTACCATCAAATTCAAATGGATGAGGACGATGCAGAAAAATAACATTCATAACTGAGAAAGGTATATATTGTTACCCAAAGATGCCTTTTGGATTGAAGAATACTAGTGCTACATACCAAAGATTGGTGGACAAAATATTCTTTGATCAAATTGGGAGAAACATAGAGATATGTGGATGATATGCTTATTAAAAGTAAAATGATAGAAACTTTCCTGGATGATGTGAAGGAAACTTTGAACAAATTGCGACAAATAGAGCTAAAGTTAAATTCCTTAGTCACATGGTATCAAATCAGGGGATCGCAGAAAATCCTAAGAAAATCGAAGCAATTCAAGATATTAAACCACCAAAAAATTTGAATGAGGTTTAGAGGCTTACAGGTCGTTTAGCTGCTTTAAATCGCTTATTGTCAAGATCGGCTGATTGCAGTCTTCCGATCTTTAAAGCTTTAGAAAAGGAAAAAGCCTTTGAATGGGATGAAAGCTACAATAAAGCGTTCGATGAGCTAAAAATATATTTGTCAAATTTGCAAATGTTGTCCACACCAGTTCATGGAGAAATCTTATACTTAGACTTGGCAGTAAGTGACGCAACCATCAGTGTGGTTTTGGTAAGAGATGACCAGGGAATACAAAAGCCAGTATACTACACAAGTCGTTCGTTGCAAGGAGCCAAACAATGATATCCTACGATGGAAAAATTGGCGTTACTACTCATTCATGCTTCAAGAAGATTGACATACTTTCAAGCACATAAAATTCACGTCCTAACGAATAACCACTAAGGCAAATTCTGCAAAAACCTGATTCTTCAAGAAGACTTATGAAGTGGGTAATTGAATTGGGTGAACATGACATCACATTTCACCTCGAACAGCGATCAAGGGTCAAGTACTTGCCGATTTCATAGCATAAACTTCGGTTGCTAAAGAAGATCTTTTAAAGGAAGACGACGTGAAGAATTATTTTAAAGAAGTAAAATGTTTTGGGTTTTATTTGTCTATGGAGCATCAAGTGAGGATGGTTTAGGAGCTGGGCTAATACTAATAAACGCAAAAGGACAAGAATTCACATATGTTTTACAATTTCAGTTCAAGGCAATGAACAATGAAGTAGAATATGAGGCGTTAATAACTGGAATGAAATTAGCCTATCAAATGGGAGTTAAAAAGTTACAAGTTTACAGTGATTCACAACTCATAGTAAACCAAGTAAATTGGGGATATGAGGCTTGAGACCTGAATATGAAGAAATATTTGGTCAAAACTGATGATCTCAAGAAAAAGTTCGACGAATTTTTAACTGAGCGAGTACCCCATGCTCAAAACAAATGCACATATGCACTCAGCAAAATGGCGTAATCAGCACATATTCACCTCAAAAAGAAAGTTTTGGTTGAGGTCCTCCCAACTTGAAGCATTAAAGAGCTACAGGTCTTCGTGGTTGAAGATGTGGGCAATACTTGGATGACTCCAATTATCAAGTTCCTCATAGAATGAGAATTGCCACAGGACAAGGCCTCAGCTCGGAGTTGGTCCTACGATCAATCAAGTATGCTATCAAAGATGGAATCTTGTTTTAAAAAGGTTACCTCATGCATTGGTTACATTGTGTAGGTCCAAAATAGGCAAAATATGTGTTGAGAGAAATTCATTTTAGATTATGTGAAAGTCACGTAGGGGCGCGTATGTTGGCTAAAAAGGCAATACGATTTGGTTATTACTGGCTCACGATGTATGCAGATTTACATGAACTGGTGCAAAGGTGCCTTAAGTGTCAAATACATGCTATTGTCAGACATACTCTACAATCTGAGCTGGTCACTATCCAAAGTCCATGGCCATTTGCTCAGTGGGGGATTGACATCAGTGGACCTTTTCCTGAGGCTCCTGGATAGCTTAAGCATTTGGTAGTAGATGTCGATTATTTCACAAAGTGAGTGGAGGCTGAACTGCTTATGCAAATTTCTAGAAAAAGTATGATTAAGTTTGTTTGGAAACAAATAGTGTGTAGGTTCGGAATACCGAAAACATTAATATCAGACAATAAAACACAATTTATAAGCGATCCGTTCAGAAGTTGGGGTGAAGAGCTGAATATAAGACAACATTTTACCTTGGTAGCTGATAAGTCGAGGTTTAGTCGACTTATCTGCTTTGCTTTCTTAATCTTTTGCTGTGATTTATGAGTGAAAATGATGCTTGGTATGTCAATGGTATGCAAGAATGTGCGTGATTGGGAAATATTGAGAAATGGCTAAGTGTTCGTGTAACAATGTGAATATTTTGTGATTTTATGCAAAATACTTAGGCATCTATGCCACTGACCTCCAAGATCACTGACCTCCAAGCCTTCATGGAGGTCCACACTTTGGAAGTCCACACTTTGGAGGTCCATAATCACTATTCACAAGTCCACCACTTCACTTACGCAGCACTCACACTTACTCTTGGGCTCACACTTACACTCTTGACCTCCACAATACAAACTAGCACACAACTGACCTCCAAGTCTTCAGGAAGGTCCATGACTACTCCTGAAGCACAACACCATCACACAAAACACTTAGCACAACACTTCACACACGCACACACTGCGGCCGCATCGTGCGACCGCCCACTCACACACACGCACACACGGCGGCCGCATCGTGCGGCCGCCCTCTCACACACACACACACACGGCGGCCTCATCGTGCTGCCGCCCACTCACACACACGCACACACGATGCGGCCGCCTCACTCACCTCACACACATGCACTCTCATGCATTTTTCCTTTGTCATATCTTAGTTAGGAATTATCTCAAGCATTTCATAGTCAATAAACTCCACATCCGTACCAACACACTTGGTAAACACAGCCATCAACCTATATGATAGTTTGCCTGTAATTATTCTCATTCATTAAGTACACGTGTCTTCACTAAATTCTTGGTATATCAATGCAGGAACACGTGTCAACATCTGGGCTGGAAAGGGAAACTTCCAGGAAGCTCACTAAGCCAAGGTATCGAGGGCAACTATAAAAGCACAAGGAAGCAGCTTGGAGCCGGGGAGAGGGGGAGCGGCACAGTAGAGATAGTATTCCTTAGTTCTAGTTCTTAGGTTAGATTAGGTTTTTCTCTTTCTTTTCCCTTTCGCACATTTTGCTGTCTTGAGGGCTCGACTGTACAGATCTCGACTTATTTGAGACATTTAAATTGCTCATTATGTGTTTGATCTTTGTTCAATGTCTTTTGATGTTTCATTCCAATGTTTACTCACACACGCTTATGCTCTTAATTTGATTTGCGGTACCCACTGGAATCAGTTTAGCACTGTAAAAGGAAATTGGAATATCATCATAGATTTATATATGTGTTCTTCATGTTCATAATCTGTTCTTGTTTATCTTCAATATTTCGCATGCCATTGCTTAAGTTTACATTTAAAGCTGCGGTATCCACTGAGTTTTGTGTAAATCGATATGAGGCAATTGAACATAAAGTGAACTGATTGTGAATATGCTTATGTGAGTTCTTAGGTCCTATACACTTTGCCGATTTTAACTGTGCGGTACCCACTGACAGTTAACATCAACTATAGGAAAGGTCTCAGAGTGTTCTTGTCTTAGAATAGGGATCTGGGAGAGTCTGACTCGTGCCACGAACTTGCCCTACCAAGGAAGTTCGGGGAGTATTGTGAGATGGGGTTGTGAGATCTACCAAGAAGATCAATCCCAGTCCACTAGCAGTTTAAAGTCCCCTCACATATGTTTACACAAGTCGATGATTTTAGGGAGAGATCGGTACATGTCGAAATCCCTCAAGGCAGTGCTTGCATACTAACCTTGCATCCATCCTCATTCTTGCATTTATATTGTTCTGTATTTGTTCCATTTGCTTTGGTTTCTTGAACAAGTGATCTCTTGACACCCAAACCTTCCCTGTGGATACGATCCCACTTGCCACTTCTACATTAGTTGAGTAAGTTTGGGTATTTGGCTAGGTTGAGCGACGAACCTCCACTTACAAGGATAGATTCAATGAGGCAATAGCACACCACTCAATGGACAACACTGGACAACAAAATAACCCAGTGTCAAACAGACGTCCACAACTTGAACTTGATGATGGTCCACCATCACCAAACCCGAGGTCCAGATTCGTACTTCCCTCCTCTGGAAGAAATGGAAAGTCACTCCCGTATGATTGTGGATACCTCGAGTACTACACGAGTGGTGATGCAACAAGGCATGAACTCCAATGCTGTTTCGGCCTCACCAAACTTCAGGGCAGCGCAAACCCAATTCCCAGGATTCTCCCGTTTCTCTGGCCAACCACCACTTCCCGACGCTTGATACTGGGTAGACTCTTTTCTTTTTCACAATGGGGACCATTGCTTCATTTTAAGTGTGGGGGGGAGAGTTTTGGTTTATGGTGGTGGCTGTGAATTATGTTTGTGTGAGCTTGATGGTTTATGCTTGTGTGAATGATGCTTGCTTCCTATTATGCTGATGTTTGTGAGGCCTAGAGCCTTTGAAAAATTTCAATCTTTATGCTGTGATTGCTAAGTGTGCAGAGGATCGGAGGTGGTGTGTACTATTTTAGTAATAGGTGGTGTGAATTATTATTTTTCTTTTCTTTTATCTTGCTTCCTTTCACGTGGTGTGGTGTTGGAATCAAAACAAGGCAGTGATTAGGACTGACCTTGAAATGTGGTGTTGTGATTTTTTCATTCCAAATGTGATGTATTGTGCGGCTTTAAATGTATGAATGTGAAAGTTGATGTTATGATTGTGCAAGAGGTCCACCACTATTCATTTAACAAACGCACTTCCAATTTCATCAACAATCTACCAAGTGTTCGATGTTTGATGCATGCGAAAAATTTTCTTTCACAAGTTCACGGTATTCAGTCGATGCATACAGAGTGCTAAGTAAAGTATAACGTTAAAGTAAGATAGAAGTGCCAGCAACATCTTTGACATAGGAGAATGATTATGCTTCATAACTTGTATGTGCACTCTACTTGTACACACTTGTTCTTGCATTTTTAATATATAGTCCATTGAAGACACGCACGAACACGAATGATTGAGTTATGATGTTTATGCTGAGAAAAGCCAAATAGGCAAATAAAGGGAAAAAATAGCCACAAAACCCTGGCAGCCAAGCACAAAAGTGCGGCACGAATAAGCACCAATGTGCATATTAAGTTTTATGTTTGTTAAATTCGCAAAGTGTTCGTGTGTGTGGACAAGGGGACTGTAGTGCGAGAATTTTGGTTAAGTGTCTGCTTGAGTACTTTGCATAGACAACGTTATAGGCATAAGTAATTCTCAGCACACACTTCACGCGGGCGCCTTGGTCTTTATTCGTAATACCTTGCTTGGCAACTTTGTGTAAATCGAATAAACTGTGGATTTGCGTATTAAAGCGATGTTATGCATGCGAAAGTTTTACAATGGATGGTTGATGAGGTTGAGAGAGTTGTTTGTGAAGTTGGTAGTTGGATTTACTTTGCTCGGGACTAGCAAAGACTTAAGTGTGGGGGGATGATAAGTCGATGTTTAGTCGACTTATTTGCTCCGCTTTCCTTATTCTTTGTTGTGAATTATGAGTGAAAATGATGCGTGGTGTGTCAATGGTATGCAAAATGTGCAGTATTTGGAAACATTGATAAATGGCTAAGTATCGTGTGAAAATGTGAATATTTTGTGAGTTTGTGCAAAAATACTTAGTCATGTATGCCACTGACCTCCAACTCTTTTTGGAAGTCCACAACTATTCACACTACACAAACTCTCAACACAAGCACACAAACGCACAACTCATTCAGCACACACAAAAGACACACACGCACGGCGGTCGCACGATGTGACCGCCTACACACACACACAAGCACGATGCGGCCGCCACCCCTCAGGGCGGCCGCATCGTGCGGCCGCCCTCTCACACACACACACACGGCGGCCGCATCGTGCGGCCGCCACCCCACTTGCATCACTTGCACTCCAATTGCATTTTCCTTTGCTGTTTTTAGCCTATTTTACTGATTGTCATGTTTTAAGTTAGGAAGTCTTTCATGCATTGTTATTTCATCATTTTAGTTAGTCATTTCCTCATGCATTTCGTAGACACCAACTCCGTATTCTGTGTAACTTATTTAGCAAACTTAGTAGTTAAGGTTTCCAATATTGTGTACTGATTATTGTCATTTCTCAAGTACACGTGTCTTCACCAAATGATCTGTTGTAAATGCAGGAGCACGTGTCAACATCTGGCTACACAAAGGAAATTTCCAGGAAGCTCACCGAGCTAAGTCGGCAATGAAAAACTATAAAAGCTGGAGAAATTGATCAAAGAGGGAACGGGAGACGGGGGAATCAAGTGAGAAAAGAGAGAGGAGTTCTGAGAATCTAGAGTTTTAGAGATTAGAGTAGAGATCATTCAACTCTATCCGTTTGTAATAGCAATGTTTGATCTGGGTTTGTTAAACTCATTTTCAAAGCCGATCAACATGATCGGCTAGATTTTCAGTGCTGCTTTGAGGGATTAAGTGTAATGACTTAATATCGTTTTGAGACATTTGAATTGCATATTTTGTGTTTGGTTAAAGTTCCATGTCAGTTAGTGTTCCATTTCAATATTTATTCACTCACGATTATGCCTTTATATGATTTGCGGTATCCACTGAAATCAATTCAGTGCAATAAAAGGAAATTGGAATGAAACCACAGAACATAGAACAACCTATGTATGAGTCCTAAGATCTGGGTGAGGAAGCGATTTTCTACTGTACGGTATCCACTGACAGCGGAAGTCAAGGAATGAAAAGACTTAGGATCATTTGCACACTAGTGCTTGTCTTAGTGTACTGTCAGATAGGGATCTGGAATTAGGAAGCGAGCCTAAATCTTGCCCTAGCAAGGGAAGATAGAGGAGCATGGTTGGTTAGGATTGTGAGACCTATCAAGGAGATCAATCTTAAATTCACTAGAAAACCGACCCCCTCATACATGTGTCAACACTAGGTCAAGGATAAACGATTGAAGTCATTAGCACTGGCCTCCCTCAAGGCAGCACACCTTTCTCCTTTTGGTTGATTTCTCGTTTGTTTTCTATTTTAGTCTACACATCGCTTAATTGCTTATTCTATCACTGTACAACTCTTAATTCTACCCTTTTCCTGAGGATTCGATCCCACTTACCGCTTGCTTCTAGTTAGTTGTTTTGGGTAAAATTGCGAGGGAGACGACGCTCTCGCCAATTTTTGGCGTCGTTGCCGGGGACAAGCATAGCGTTGAGAGTTGATTTTGTGATAGTTTTACTTAGTGTTACTGTACGAATTCTTGTTTGAAATTGTTGTTTGTCTTTTTGTTAAAATTCTAGTTCATTATTAGTTTCTGTTGATTTTGTTCTACTAATCTGTTGTTCCAGTGGTGTTTTCTTCCTTGTGATAATTCACAGTTTATGCTACCTAGAGCAAGGCTACGTGGTGAAGCTCCAGAGTTTGCACTTGACTTAGAATTGCACAGAACTTTAAGGCAGAGAAGAAGGGAAATTGAAATGGCAGAACAAAATGAAGAGAGACCTCAGCCCCAACCAGCTCGGTTTGGGGACCATTTTGCGGTAAATTTTGAGAGAAGAAATAATCATCAAGGAATTGACGTTGAGAGTTATCAAATCCTGACACAAATTGTGTCCATGATCACCCAAGGGCAGATCTTTCAAGGCTTAAGCAACGAAGACCCTAATGAGCATTTGGATTGGTTTCTAGGACTCTGTAATACCTTCAAGCTGCAGAGAGTGACCCCGATGATGTGAGAAGGGTGCTCTTCCCACTGTCCTTGAAAGGGAAGGCCAAGCACTGGTTTAACTCAATTGGTGGTCCAGCTATATCTACATTCGAGGAACTTGAGCGGAAGTTTTTAGCAAAGTATTTTCCTCCAGCAAAGTTGGAGCGAATGAGGTTGGAGATCCGAAACTTCCAACAGCAAGATGGCGAGACCTTCAAGGAAGCATGGGATCGATTCAACGATTTGCTCCGCCAATGCCCAAACAATGACCTTGGAGAGGTCACGGAACTCAATATTTTCTTCAAAGGGCTATCACCTGAATCCTCACTGATGGTCAAGGCCAGCGCAAATGGGGCCTTGAAGGATAAAAGTATCCCTGAGGTCAGAGAACTCTTTGATTCGATAGCAGACGACGAATACCACTTTCCAGAAACTAGGAAGATGCCGGTGCGGATGCAGCGAGGAGTGCTAGAGCTGGATGAAGAGACATCCTTGGAAGCAAAACTCGAGGCTCTCACAAAGCAAGTTCAAAACCTAAAGACTGCTAAGGTGGCACCTGTATTGATGTGCGGATTATGTAAAGGGGAGCACCACACGGATGAGTGTGAGCTCACCCAAGAGTCAGTGCAGTATGTGGCCAACTACAACAACCGACAGCAGTATGGAGGCTACCGAAATCAGTCGGGCCAAGGCAACTGGGGACAGAATAATCAGGGAAACCAGCAAAGGCAGTACTACCAAAGTGGGGAGTCAAGCAATAGGGAACAGAAAAAGTCCACGGATGATTTACTCTATGAAATTCTGGGTAGAATGGACATGTTTGAGAAAAGAACCTCCACTGTGGAAGCTCAAGCGAAAAGTACGGAGGCCGCCATCAAAAACCTCGAGATGCAAGTGGGCCAGCTGGCTAAAGCCAACCACCAAAGACCTCAAGGTGCCCTTCCAAGTGATACGGAGCCAAATCCCAAAGGAAAGGAAAGGGAGATGTGCAATGCCATAACGTTGAGGTGTGGAAAGGAGCTTAGTGGAACCAAAAGACAAGAGGAAGAGAAAGTTTCACCTGAAGAACAAAAAGATGAGCCTGAAAAGGAAGTCTTGGACGAAGAAATCATTATAGAAGAGAAGATCCTGGAAGGGAACAAAAGGGAGTGTGTAAAGGTCCCAGAAGGTAAAAGGGAGAGGGGGAGCGGCACAATAGAGATAGCATTCCTTAGTTCTAGTTCTTAGGTTAGATTAGGTTTTTCTCTTTCTTTTCCCTTTCGCACATTTTGCTGTCTTGAGGGCTCGACTGTACAGATCTCGACTTATTTGAGACATTTAAATTGCTCATTATGTGTTTGATCTTTGTTCAATGTCTTTTGATGTTTCATTCCAATGTTTACTCACACACGCTTATGCTCTTAATTTGATTTGCGGTACCCACTGGAATCAGTTTAGCGCTGTAAAAGGAAATTGGAATATCATCATAGATTTATATATGTGTTCTTCATGTTCATAATCTGTTCTTGTTTATCTTCAATATTTCGCATGCCATTGCTTAAGTTTACATTTAAAGCTGCGGTATCCACTGAGTTTTGTGTAAATCGATATGAGGCAATTGAACATAAGAGTCTTGATCATATGAGTGCCTTAAGGAGCGACATGACGGAACAACTTGAGACACCAGTTGAAGAAGCTCAAGGCCACTCAGAAGGTATATCTCTCATTACTGAAACACCAACTCTTGAGGAAATTTTTTTTGATATGAATGCCAACATTGATTGCGGTTTAAACTGTCCAAATGAGTTGGAGTCGACAAATGTTAGAGAGGTCATACCTGAGTGCTTTGTTGAGGAATCTCTTGTGCATGAATGTTTGAGTTCTTCTGATGAGAATGATGTCTCTGGTTATGAGCTTACATCTGATCAACTTAGGGCCTTTTTGGTTGCTTACTATCAATTTGGGGATTTGTCTAATGCTAGGTCTTATGTTGAATCCATGGAGCCCCATGAGAACATTGATGATCTTAGATTTCCTTTAGACACATCTCCTTCACTTGAATGCCCTGTAAAATGCACTGAGACATTTCTCATTGAGCCTTGTGTGAGCATGAATGAAATCAATGTTGCACATACTAAAGAAAATGACAACATGACCATTGAGCATTTTGTTGAGGCACCAACTTTTGAGACTATGCATGAATCTGAAACTCTGAATGGTGACCAACAAATAGAGAGCATTGAGATACCTTTGTTGAATGTGCATAGTGAACCATGTTTTGACTGCAAAATAAAGACCCAAAATTTCAACCATGTTAGGTTGTGTGATGATGATTTAATTCTTTGTAAAGAAATTTCTAACATGGTGGAGAATTGCTTTGTTGATGCACCCATTTTTGAAATTACTGATGAATTATTTGAGACCATGGATGCAAAAACTATGGTTGAGCCTTGCAGGGTGTTAGAGCCAAAGGTGGTGGGAGAAGTGAAAGAGGTGATTCCTATAGGGGAACATACATGGTATAAAATGGAGTTTATTGAGATTGTTCCCCAGGTACCTGAGCTCCAACACCTCTTCCTGAAAAATATTTGTCCAGTTCCATACTGGAGAACAAAGAGTGCTCATGAAAAAGGATTCTTCTGGTATAGAGATGGGTACTCCGAATCTTGAACAAGAAGGCTTCATGAATAAAGTCTAGCTGGAGACTGAATAAATCCAGAACTATTTAATCCACTTCTCTTGAATAATTTGATACTTGAGTTTTTAGTTACTTTTGTTTCGTTCATCTAGTTAGACCTCTCTTATGTGCAGAGCCTCAAGCAATGGCCTTCAGATGTTAAGTTGTGGGAAAGTGTCCTCAAAGTGCTGATAACATGATACACTACACACCACCATGACCCAAGGTCATGGTGTGGCACTCACTTGCACACCACAAATTTTCTCTACTCTCTCTTGTATATCACAAGTCACAACTCACACACTCACAATAGGTTATGTAGCATCACCACTTTAACATCAAGTTTCCACAAGTCACTATTCACTCATATTTGCACAGTATAAGGTATGAGCTCATTCCCTTGGGCTTTATTGAATTCCATTGTTTGTGGGAAATACCTTCGTGGACTTTCATGGTTTATATGAGATGAATGTTGTTTAGTTGGTTGGGTTTTCATGCATATCACAGAAATTGAGAAGTGGTAACCATGTGTGAAATTTAAACTTTCTATGAACATAGTGCATTATTGGGACGCCTTTATTGCATGGAGTTCCGCCTTGAGATGAAAAACATGGTTAGTGTGCTACATGAAGGTATGCTTTATACTTATAGTGAGTTGTGTTCTTTTGGTGCAAGGAGTCATGAGTTCAAGTGTGGGGGTCTGCAAAGGAAGAGGCTGACCAAAGAAAACCCAAAGCTAATGACCACGCAGTTCAGAGCTAGTGCACCAAATTTCGGAAGTGGTCAACCAACTTTCTCGGGATTTTCTCGATTCTCCAATCAACCAGTCTCCGCCTCCAGGAACTTAAACGCGGTAGTCTCCTTCCTTTTCTCACAATGGGGACCATTGCTAAGTTTAAGTGAGGGGGGGACAGTTGTGACTTTGGATGCTGGTGGAGGTTGGCTGATGTTTATGCTTGTGTGACTTGATTGATTCTTATGCTGATGTTTGTGAAGCCTAGGGCCTTTCCTTTGAAACATTTCAAGCTATGCTGTGTTTTCTATATGTGCAGGGATCGGAGGTGGTTTGATATTATATTAATAGTAGGGGGTGTGCTTTTCTTTTATTTTTGTCTATTTTCTTTCATGTGTTGTTGTGTGGGAATGAAAAACAAGGCAGTGACTAGCACTGACCTTGTAGTGTGCTTTCCATTTCAAAGTTGTGATGTAGTGTGCTGTGATTTCCAGTTGATTATGAATGTAAGAGTGTGATGTTGTGTTGTGCAAAGATTGCCACTGTCCATCTAACACACTTGCACAATCCATTACATTCGCACTTCCAATTTCATCAACAAATCCACCAATCCACAAACTGTTCAATGTATGCGAAAATTTTGGAGTTTTACTGAATTCATTCGATTGCATACGATGTTGATGGGTAAAGTACGGTGTTAATGTAAGATAGAAACGCCAGCACAAAAATTTGACATAGAAGGGGGCTTATGTTTCTTTGTTTGTATGTGCTTTCTACTCGTAAACACTTTTTCTTGCATTTGTATATATAGTCTCTGGAAGACACACACGAACATGGAGTGCGACGAATAAAGGGAAAAAATAGCCACAAAACCCTGGCAGCCAAGCACCTAAGTGCGGCATGAGTTTCGAAAAGAAAGCAATAAGCACCAATGTGCATTGAATAAGGGGAAATCCCCAGTAAGCTTAGTGAAGTCTTTGTCTTTCATTTTAGTATGAAGTGTTTGTGTGTGTGGACAAAAGATTGTAGTGCAAGAATTCTTAACTAAAGTGCCTACTTGAGTACTCTGCATAGACAGAATAAGGAGACATATGAATCTCTCAGCACACACTTGCACGCTGACGGTTTGGTCTTTATTCACTTCACCTTACTTGATAACTTGTATGAAGTCGAATAAACTGTAAACTCAATCAAATGTTTTCCTTTGCATGCGAAAATTTTAAGTGGATAGCTGATGATGTTGAAAGTGTTGAATGTGGGGGTGGACAGTTGGTTATACTTTGCTCGGGACTAGCAAAGACTTAAGTGTGGGGGGATGATAAGTCGAGGTTTAGTCGACTTATCTGCTTTGCTTCCTTAATCTTTTGCTGTGATTTATGAGTGAAAATGATGCTTGGTATGTCAATGGTATGCAAGAATGTGCGTGATTGGGAAATATTGAGAAATGGCTAAGTGTTCGTGTAACAATGTGAATATTTTGTGATTTTATGCAAAATACTTAGGCATCTATGCCACTGACCTCCAAGATCACTGACCTCCAAGCCTTCATGGAGGTCCACACTTTGGAAGTCCACACTTTGGAGGTCCATAATCACTATTCACAAGTCCACCACTTCACTTACGCAGCACTCACACTTACTCTTGGGCTCACACTAACACTCTTGACCTCCACAATACACACTAGCACACAACTGACCTCCAAGTCTTCAGGAAGGTCCATGACTACTCCTGAAGCACAACACCATCACACAACACACTTAGCACAACACTTCACACACGCACACACTGCGGCCGCATCGTGCGACCGCCCACTCACACACACGCACACACGATGCGGCCGCCTCACTCACCTCACACACATGCACTCTCATGCATTTTTCCTTTGTCATATCTTAGTTAGGAATTATCTCAAGCATTTCATAGTCAATAAACTCCACATCCGTACCAACACACTTGGTAAACACAGCCATCAACCTATATGATAGTTTGCCTGTAATCATTCTCATTCATTAAGTACACGTGTCTTCACTAAATTCTTGGTGTATCAATGCAGGAACACGTGTCAACATCTGGGCTGGAAAGGGAAACTTCCAGGAAGCTCACTAAGCCAAGGTATCGAGGGCAACTATAAAAGCACAAGGAAGCAGCTTGGAGCCGGGGAGAGGGGGAGCGGCACAATAGAGATAGCATTCCTTAGTTCTAGTTCTTAGGTTAGATTAGGTTTTTCTCTTTCTTTTCCCTTTCGCACATTTTGCTGTCTTGAGGGCTCGACTGTACAGATCTCGACTTATTTGAGACATTTAAATTGCTCATTATGTGTTTGATCTTTGTTTAATGTCTTTTGATGTTTCATTCCAATGTTTACTCACACACGCTTATACTCTTAATTTGATTTGCGGTACCCACTGGAATCAGTTTAGCGCTGTAAAAGGAAATTGGAATATCATCATAGATTTATATATGTGTTCTTCATGTTCATAATCTGTTCTTGTTTATCTTCAATATTTCGCATGCCATTGCTTAAGTTTACATTTAAAGCTGCGGTATCCACTGAGTTTTGTGTAAATCGATATGAGGCAATTGAACATAAAGTGAACTGATTGTGAATATGCTTATGTGAGTTCTTAGGTCCTATACACTTTGCCGATTTTAACTGTGCGGTACCCACTGACAGTTAACATCAACTATAGGAAAGGTCTCAGAGTGTTCTTGTCTTAGAATAGGGATCTGGGAGAGTCTGACTCGTGCCACGAACTTGCCCTACCAAGGAAGTTCGGGGAGTATTGTGAGATGGGGTTGTGAGATCTACCAAGAAGATCAATCCCAGTCCACTAGCAGTTTAAAGTCCCCTCACATATGTTTACACAAGTCGATGATTTTAGGGAGAGATCGGTACATGTCGAAATCCCTCAAGGCAGTGCTTGCATACTAACCTGCTAGTGGACTGGGATTGATCTTCTTGGTAGATCTCACAACCCCATCTCACAATACTCCCCGAACTTCCTTGGTAGGGCAAGTTCGTGGCACGAGTCAGACTCTCCCAGATCCCTATTCTAAGACAAGAACACTCTGAGACCTTTCCTATAGTTGATGTTAACTGTCAGTGGGTACCGCACAGTTAAAATCGGCAAAGTGTATAGGACCTAAGAACTAACCTAAGCATATTCACAATCAGTTCACGTTATGTTCAATTGCCTCATATCGATTTACACAAAACTCAGTGGATACCATAGCTTTAAATGTAAACTTAAGCAATGGCATGCGAAATATTGAAGATAAACAAGAACAGATTATGAACATGAAGAACACATATATAAATCTATGATGATATTCCAATTTCCTTTTACAGCGCTAAACTGATTCCAGTGGGTACCGCAAATCAAATTAAGAGCATAAGCGTGTGTGAGTAAACATTGGAATGAAACATCAAAAGACATTGAACAAAGATCAAACACATAATGAGCAATTTAAATGTCTCAAATAAGTCGAGATCTGTACAGTCGAGCCCTCAAGACAGCAAAATGTGCGAAAGGGAAAAGAAAGAGAAAAACCTAATCTAACCTGATGAGGTGAATTTATTCACCTTTTATGTAACGTTTATCCTTAATTCTTTGGTCGTTCTTGTTTCTTTTTATTTGTTTTAGTGTTTTATTTGTAGTATTATCAACCATGGTGGATTCTTGGAAGATGGAAACCATATGAAAGCCAAATTGGATGCAAATTGGAAGAAAAGATTGAGAAAGATCAAGAAAGGTGTGATTTAGGCCAAAAATGTGCTGAAGAACAAATGCTGAAAAAATCTGCCAGTATTTTATATTTTGATCATATCTCTCTCAATTTAACTCCAAATGGAATGATTCAGGTGCCATTGGAAAGCTAAGAGGAAGAGCTACAACTTTCATGCTTTACGTATTTCCTAATTCAGATTGGACGATATCGAAACATGGCTTGCAAGTGACCTTCTCGGAGGGCATTCCTCCGCGTCGCGACGCAGATCTGGGTGTCGCGACGCCTAGAGGCCAAAAAGTGGGCAGAGACATTGTTCCTTCGTGTCGCGACGCCGGAGTGCTGAGCGGCGCGACGCGGAGGGTCTGCAGCCTCAAAATGGTCAAAAATGACTCTCCAACCATCAAGCAATGGGCATGTGTCGGTGGAGTGTCGGTAGGGGCATATTTTGGACGACTTTGGAGAGCATAAAACACCTACAAAGGGCTGGAAAACAAAAAGGGACAAGAGGAAGAAGTAACCACCAATTAGATAGGATAGTTTTTCTCTTTAGCTCTTCCACAAGAACACACAACTAGTGTGTGTTCTTGGTGGAAGTAGCATATTATGGAGAGGATTTCTTGTATAATCTTGGCTCTAAGGACTTGTTTTCATGTAAAGCTTGGAGCTTGGACTTGGAATATCAAAGGGGAGTGCTACTCTTTGTATTTTCTTTGTTTAATTCATGCTTTAATTCATTTGTTCTGATGTTCTTAGTAGCTTTGATGGGCTAATTTGCTAACACCCTTGGATTATGGTTATGTGTTGTTGATATATTGTGTTAATGTGTGGTTTTAGGCTATGGATAATTAAGGAGTAAGAATTACATGCTATGTCCTATTTTATGGTTTTTGTGGAATGAGTTTTATTGTGTTCTTCATAGTTATGCATGATTTGGCCAGGTTATGTATGATGAACATTTTGTAAAGTGCAGTAAATTATTTAAGGATAATTTGCTCTTTTCTTACCTTAATAGCCACAAGGAGGATTAGAGTAGATTGTTTAGAATCTTGTGTGGTTTGTTGTGAATTTGTTGGATCAATTTTAGTTAGCTCTTACCTTAATAGCCACAAGGAGGAGTGAAAGTAAAATGATCTAGCATGAGTGTGACTAATTTAATTGTTACCTTAATAGCCACAAGGAGCAATTGAATTTGAGTGTTTGTTAAGTTGGATGTTGCACAAGATTTTGGGTTAATTAAGGAAGTAAATCTTGCCTTTAGCCATAAGGAGGGTTTAAAGAATTAATTAACACTTAAATAGATAAATAACTAAATCAAATCTTGCCTTAATAGCCACAAGGGAGGTATGAGTTATGTTGTTTATCCTCAATTTACATTTCCATAGGTAGGATGTATGCATGTACTCTTTATGCAAACCACACATAACACTAACATTTGAGATAACCAAATCCAAGGGTGTACTTTAATTATTTGAATTTTCTTCCACACATTTACATATTTACTTGGTAGTATTAGTATAGTTTAGAATATTTTCCTTGGCATATTTTTACTTCCACTACAACACACACATTTTCACTAATTTCATAGACTCATTCCTTCCCCGTGGGATCGACCCCTACTTCCTCTAGCTACGAAACGTCGGTGTCTTGATGCACCTTAAATGCGTGAGGATTAGGGTAATAAATTTATTTGATTCGGTTAAGCCTTAGTATTTGACCCTAGCTCCAAAATACCGCACATCAAATTGGCGCCGTTGCCGGGGAAGGAAATTGATTTTTGGATTAGTGTTTTTGTGTGTTGAGTAGTTGTAAATATTTATGTTGTGCATATTTGTTTCTTGTGTTTTCTTTCATTTTTAGTTTTATTTTGTTTTTTGTTTTTGCTTTGTCCAAATATGTCTAGGTTGTTTGGAGACTATCTTGAACTAAATCATAATGACCTACCATTTGTGGTAGATGATACAAGACCACAACCTAGAGTATTTGGAAACTTTCACCATGTAGAATATGGGAATACCAATGGATGGAGATATAATGAACCTTCATTTTTACATTGTTTTGAAAATCCATCAACAAATTTGAATTTGTATGATAATGAACAAGCTACTTTGAGAATGAATGTTGTTTCTTGTAGGTTGTGCCAAGGAGATCATCCCACTTATCAATGCTACTCTCAATTTGGAAATGAATGCAATTATCAAGGTGATTATCAATCACACTTGAGGGAGCAAGGACCTTATATGAGGGGATATCACAATGATGTTGGCCAACAATCTTCTTCTCATTTTCAAGAAGAGTTTGGTTATTATCCGGGTTATAATGGTGAGTGGTCAATTCAAGAACCAAGCAAGAACATGCATCTTGAGAATAAAATGGGAGCAACATGTGAAGATGTGATCAAAATCCTCTCGGAGCAAATGGATAAATATAGTGAGGTTTTGTTTAACAAAAGACTTATTAAATCGGAGGAATCCATGACAAGTCTAGGTGACATGTTGGGAGAGAACCATGAATCTCAAGAGTGTTCATATAATGCAACATGGATCAATAGTGAGGTACAACATGTTAAATCACCTCATATTTCATCTTCTATTTCACAACATGATTTGTTACATGATAGTGTCCCAACTTCTATGGATTATGATTTTGAGTTTAATGATTATCATGATTATTCAAATTTTCCTAGGAAGTTGAACTCTTTGCATGTTGTTGATAATTTAGAAGAATGCATTAATGATGAACCAATAATAAATGAATCGAATCTTGTTTGTTTTGATGATGAAGATACTTCTTACTTTGACCCTTTTGTTGGTTTAAATGATGAAGACATGTTTATTTGTGATGAATTAACCAACAAAGTAATGTCTTGCGTCATTTTAACATCTTACATGGAATTTCATGGTTTAAATGATATGGTAGATGTTATTAAAATGGCGTACATGGAGACACCTCTATCAAATGATAATATTGCTCAATGTGTTGATGATGTGGAGGTGCCAAAAATTGAATACCATGTTAGTCTAGATGAGGAAGATTTGCATATTTTTCATAAAATGGCTAACATGGTAGAGACTTGTTTTGTTGATACTTCCATTTTTGAAATTACTAATGATTTCATTGAGACCATGGATGTAAAACCATTGGTGGATTTTTGTAGTTCAAATTTTGGAGAAAAAAATGTGAAATTGAAGGATGACAAACCATTGGAATTCCCAAAGAAAATGGTGAAAGAGAAGGAGGAACCTACAAAGGGGGAGCAAGAGTGGTACAAAGTTGAATTTGTTGAAGTTGCTTCCCATGAACATGAGCTCAAGCCCCTCCTTAAAAGGTTTAAAGTGGTGCCTTACAAAAGGCATAGAAGTGCCTATGAAAGGGCATTCTTTTGGTATCGGGATGGTTATTCCGAATCTTGAAGGAGTAACCACAAGAATAAGGTCTAGCTAGGGACCAAATAAACCTAGAACTACTATTACTTTCTGTTTTATTTTTATTTTTATTTGAATAAATGTGAATTTTTATTTTTTCTGTTTTATTAATATTATTATGTTGGTTTTTATGTTTGTTTGGTGTGTTTAATGTAGTTTGGTTTATTTTTCTTGTAGGAGTTCAAAGAAAAATAAAAATGTGAAAAATTGAATATGAGAGAATGAAAAATGTGCATAAATGATAAAAATAGCTAAGTGTGGGGGGGATGCATACCTTTCACAAATTTGCTTAATTTTTTTCTTCATTTTCACTCTCATAGTCATTGGCACACAAACACAATTTTCACTTTAAATCACTTCATGAATTTCAATGTTAAATTGTATGAGTTGACATATGTTGTGAGGTTTCAAAAGCTTGATGTGTGCAATTTTCATATATGTTGTTAATGGCACATTCATTGTTTACCTAGCATGAATTCATTAGGACTCAAGTGCACATGAGCTCAATGAATGAGATTAGGATTTGAATATGATTGTGATGCACACATAGCACAAAATCGCTCACATGAGCATATTTTAAAAATTTCTCATGCATGCCATAGAGTGATTGTGAACATTTTTGTTTTGAGTGATTATGTTTGAGTGTCATATATAGAGCTTATTTGTTTAAATGTTTTCTTATTGAACTCATACATGGAATTAGTTTACTTGTTTTCTTTCTTTTATTTTTGTTTTTCAGATTTTCCATCCATGAGGAAGCAAACATGAAAGACATCTTCATGATGGCCAAGTTCTATGAAGAGATGGCCAAAAATTCATACACCTTGGGGATACAAAGAATTACATGTTCAACGGGTTTTTTCTTATCCCTCTCTTGTATTTTGAAAATAATGCATATTTTAAGTGTGGAGGGGGATATTAATTGTTGAAGATGTTTGAAATTGTGCTTAAATGAATATTGTGTGATTTATGGATGTTGAAATTTGAATTTTTAGTTTTTTTTTCTTGTTTGAGTGTGATTTTAATTATTTGTTTGAATAAAGAAAGCTATTTGAGAAATTGTCAAGGCTTCAACTACACAACAAAACTACTAGAGATTACATGGATAATAGGTGAATTCTCTCATTTTCTCACACATTGAGGACAATGTGTATTTTAAGTGTGGGGGGATGAAATCCATGTTGTTTTGTATGTCTTTATGTTAAATTCTTGGTAGTTGAAGTGTGGTTGTATGCTTTGATTAATGATTAATTAGCTTTTGTGTCAATTTTTTTGTTTTTAATGTTGGTATTGGCAATAAAAATGAGAAAATGTGTCTACTCTAACTTTTATGTGATAAGTGTTATGTTGCCAATGATTTGATTATATTGAAAAATTTAATGTGGGATAGGAAAATAATATACTATTTGAGAAGAGTCAAGCTTTTAATGAAAAATTTAGCATTTTGAGTCAATCGTTTTTATGCACTTAGGGGAACTACCGAGGGGATTGACGAGTTTGTAACCATTAAGTAGATTGGTGTGTTTTTAACACTTTGTTTAGTTGAAACTTATATAACTCGCTTAAAATTGAGCTATGTAATGAATGTGCTTACATAAATGTTTGCACTTAATATTTTTATATTTTAAGCTTGTTTTTGCAGGCTTCATATTGCCACTCCTCTGCGAGACTGCTCTTAAACGAAAAGTTAATAGAGAACTTGCATGAGTGGGAATGGGTCTAAAACCCTAAGGTGAGACAGTACCCCAGGTGGATGTCACGGGACTTCCAATGAGATATCCTAATAAAATGTGACAGTCTGGGGGAACAAGTGATTATTTATGAGCCTTAAGGTTCGCCGAGTGAATCCTCATGAATAATAATGAATTACTTTGATTAGTGAGGAAAAGTTGAAATTAAACTCAGTTGTTGAAACCCTAATTTATGGCGTGGTTGTGGATGAGTTATGAACTTAGGTGGAACCTATCGCACACACACACGTGATTGACTCAACGTGTCTAAATGAGTACATTAACATGCTTTGATAATTTTTGGAGATGTATATTGTGTGTACTTGACATTTAAATACTTGAGATTATGAGGCATTTACATAACACTTGTCCTTGGATTGAATTGAAGAAATTGGATGCATCTCATTATTATGTGTTGACCTATTTGTTAAGATTTTGTGTTTTGAGTTTGGTTTGTTCGGGGACGAACAAAGGTTAAGTGTGGGGGAATTTGATGAGGTGAATTTATTCACCTTTTATGTAACGTTTATCCTTAATTCTTTGGTCGTTCTTGTTTCTTTTTATTTGTTTTAGTGTTTTATTTGTAGTATTATCAACCATGGTGGATTCTTGGAAGATGGAAACCATATGAAAGCCAAATTGGATGCAAATTGGAAGAAAAGATTGAGAAAGATCAAGAAAGGTGTGATTTAGGCCAAAAATGTGCTGAAGAACAAATGCTGAAAAAATCTGCCAGTGTTTTGTATTTTGATCATATCTCTCTCAATTTAACTCCAAATGGAATGATTCTGGTGCCATTGGAAAGCTAAGAGGAAGAGCTACAACTTTCATGCTTTACGTATTTCCTAATTCAGATTGGAGGATATCGAAACATGGCTTGCAAGTGACCTTCTCGGAGGGCATTCCTCCGCGTCGCGACGCAGATCTGGGTGTCGCGACTCCGAGAGGCCAAAAAGTGGGCAGAGACATTGTTCCTTCGTGTCGCGACGCCGGAGTGCTGGGCGGCGCGACGCGGAGGGTCTGCAGCCTCAAAATGGTCAAAAATGACCCTCCAACCATCAAGCAATGGGCATGTGTCGGTGGAGTGTCGGTAGGGGCATATTTTGGACGACTTTGGAGAGCATAAAACACCTACAAAGGGCTGGAAAACAAAAAGGGACAAGAGGAAGAAGTAACCACCAATTAGATAGGATAGTTTTTCTCTTTAGCTCTTCCACAAGAACACACAACTAGTGTGTGTTCTTGGTGGAAGTAGCATATTGTGGAGAGGATTTCTTGTATAATCTTGGCTCTAAGGACTTGTTTTCATGTAAAGCTTGGAGCTTGGACTTGGAATATCAAAGGGGAGTGCTACTCTTTGTATTTTCTTTGTTTAATTCATGCTTTAATTCATTTGTTCTGATGTTCTTAGTAGCTTTGATGGGCTAATTTGCTAACACCCTTGGATTATGGTTATGTGTTGTTGATATATTGTGTTAATGTGTGGTTTTAGGCTATGGATAATTAAGGAGTAAGAATTACATGCTATGTCCTATTTTATGGTTTTTGTGGAATGAGTTTTATTGTGTTCTTCATAGTTATGCATGATTTGGCCAGGTTATGTATGATGAACATTTTGTAAAGTGCAGTAAATTATTTAAGGATAATTTGCTCTTTTCTTACCTTAATAGCCACAAGGAGGATTAGAGTAGATTGTTTAGAATCTTGTGTGGTTTGTTGTGAATTTGTTGGATCAATTTTAGTTAGCTCTTACCTTAATAGCCACAAGGAGGAGTGAAAGTAAAATGATCTAGCATGAGTGTGACTAATTTAATTGTTACCTTAATAGCCACAAGGAGCAATTGAATTTGAGTGTTTGTTAAGTTGGATGTTGCACAAGATTTTGGGTTAATTAAGGAAGTAAATCTTGCCTTTAGCCATAAGGAGGGTTTAAAGAATTAATTAACACTTAAATAGATAAATAACTAAATCAAATCTTGCCTTAATAGCCACAAGGGAGGTATGAGTTATGTTGTTTATCCTCAATTTACATTTCCATAGGTAGGATGTATGCATGTACTCTTTATGCAAACCACACATAACACTAACATTTGAGATAACCAAATCCAAGGGTGTACTTTAATTATTTGAATTTTCTTCCACACATTTACATATTTACTTGGTAGTATTAGTATAGTTTAGAATATTTTCCTTGGCATATTTTTACTTCCACTACAACACACACATTTTCACTAATTTCATAGACTCATTCCTTCCCCGTGGGATCGACCCCTACTTCCTCTAGCTACGAAACGTCGGTGTCTTGATGCACCTTAAATGCGTGAGGATTAGGGTAATAAATTTATTTGATTTGGTTAAGCCTTAGTATTTGACCCTAGCTCCAAAATACCGCACATCATAACCTAAGAACTAGAACTAAGGAATGCTATCTCTATTGTGCCGCTCCCCCTCTCCCCAGCTCCAAGCTGCTTCCTTGTGCTTTTATAGTTGCCCTCGATACCTTGGCTTAGTGAGCTTCCTGGAAGTTTCCCTTTCCAGCCCAGATGTTGACACGTGTTCCTGCATTGATACACCAAGAATTTAGTGAAGACACGTGTACTTAATGAATGAGAATAATTACAGGAAAACTATCATATAGGTTGATGGCTGTGTTTACCAAGTGTGTTAGTACGGATGTGGAGTTTATTGACTATGAAATGCTTGAGATAATTCCTAACTAAGATATGACAAAGGAAAAATGCATGAGAGTGCATGTGTGTGAGGTGAGTGAGGCGGCCGCATCGTGTGTGCGTGTGTGTGAGTGGGCGGTCGCACGATGCGGCCGCAGTGTGTGCATGTGTGAAGTGTTGTGCTAAGTGTGTTGTGTGATGGTGTTGTGCTTCAGGAGTAGTCATGGACCTTCCTGAAGTCTTGGAGGTCAGTTGTGTGCTAGTGTGTATTGTGGAGGTCAAGAGTGTAAGTGTTAGCCCAAGAGTAAGTGTGAGTGCTGCGTAACTGAAGTGGTGGACTTGTGAATAGTGATTATGGACCTCCAAAGTGTGGACTTCCAAAGTGTGGACCTCCAAAGTGTGGACTTCCAAAGTGTGGACCTCCATGAAGGCTTGGAGGTCAGTGATCTTGGAGGTCAGTGGCATAGATGCCTAAGTATTTTGCATAAAATCAGAAAATATTCACATTGTTACACGAACACTTAGCCATTTCTCAATATTTCTCAATCACGCACATTCTTGCATACCATTGACATACCAAGCATCATTTTCACTCATAAATCACAGCAAAATATTAAGAAAGCAAAGCAGATAAGTCGACTAAACCTCGACTTATCAGTAGCACATCCACATGCAAATGGGCAAACCGAGGTCACCAACAGAATAATAATCCAAGGCTAGAAAAGCGTATGGAGATTGGGTTTAAGAACTGCCAAACATTTTATGGGCGTACCGAACTACCCCAAAAATGGCAACCCAAGAAACTCCATTCAGCTTAGTTTTTGGAGCTGAAGTAGTTGTGCCCGTAGAAATTAGACTCCCAAGTCCAAGGTCTCAGAGTGTTCTTGTCTTAGAATAGGGATCTGGGAGAGTCTGACTCGTGCCACGAACTTGCCCTACCAAGGAATTTCGGGGAGTATTGTGAGATGGGGTTGTGAGATCTACCAAGAAGATCAATCCCAGTCCACTAGCAGTTTAAAGTCCCCTCACATATGTTTACACAAGTCGATGATTTTAGGGAGAGATCGGTACATGTCGAAATCCCTCAAGGCAGTGCTTGCATACTAACCTGCTAGTGGACTGGGATTGATCTTCTTGGTAGATCTCACAACCCCATCTCACAATACTCCCCGAACTTCCTTGGTAGGGCAAGTTCGTGGCACGAGTCAGACTCTCCCAGATCCCTATTCTAAGACAAGAACACTCTGAGACCTTTCCTATAGTTGATGTTAACTGTCAGTGGGTACCGCACAGTTAAAATCGGCAAAGTGTATAGGACCTAAGAACTAACCTAAGCATATTCACAATCAGTTCACGTTATGTTCAATTGCCTCATATCGATTTACACAAAACTCAGTGGATACCACAGCTTTAAATGTAAACTTAAGCAATGGCATGCGAAATATTGAAGATAAACAAGAACAGATTATGAACATGAAGAACACATATATAAATCTATGATGATATTCCAATTTCCTTTTACAGCGCTAAACTGATTCCAGTGGGTACCGCAAATCAAATTAAGAGCATAAGCGTGTGTGAGTAAACATTGGAATGAAACATCAAAAGACATTGAACAAAGATCAAACACATAATGAGCAATTTAAATGTCTCAAATAAGTCGAGATCTGTACAGTCGAGCCCTCAAGACAGCAAAATGTGCGAAAGGGAAAAGAAAGAGAAAAACCTAATCTAACCTGATGAGGTGAATTTATTCACCTTTTATGTAACGTTTATCCTTAATTCTTTGGTCGTTCTTGTTTCTTTTTATTTGTTTTAGTGTTTTATTTGTAGTATTATCAACCATGGTGGATTCTTGGAAGATGGAAACCATATGAAAGCCAAATTGGATGCAAATTGGAAGAAAAGATTGAGAAAGATCAAGAAAGGTGTGATTTAGGCCAAAAATGTGCTGAAGAACAAATGCTGAAAAAATCTGCCAGTGTTTTGTATTTTGATCATATCTCTCTCAATTTAACTCCAAATGGAATGATTCTGGTGCCATTGGAAAGCTAAGAGGAAGAGCTACAACTTTCATGCTTTACGTATTTCCTAATTCAGATTGGAGGATATCGAAACATGGCTTGCAAGTGACCTTCTCGGAGGGCATTCCTCCGCGTCGCGACGCAGATCTGGGTGTCGCGACGCCGAGAGGCCAAAAAGTGGGCAGAGACATTGTTCCTGCGTGTCGCGACGCCGGAGTGCTGGGCGGCGCGACGCGGAGGGTCTGCAGCCTCAAAATGGTCAAAAATGACTCTCCAACCATCAAGCAATGGGCATGTGTCGGTGGAGTGTCGGTAGGGGCATATTTTGGACGACTTTGGAGAGCATAAAACACCTACAAAGGGCTGGAAAACAAAAAGGGACAAGAGGAAGAAGTAACCACCAATTAGATAGGATAGTTTTTCTCTTTAGCTCTTCCACAAGAACACACAACTAGTGTGTGTTCTTGGTGGAAGTAGCATATTGTGGAGAGGATTTCTTGTATAATCTTGGCTCTAAGGACTTGTTTTCATGTAAAGCTTGGAGCTTGGACTTGGAATATCAAAGGGGAGTGCTACTCTTTGTATTTTCTTTGTTTAATTCATGCTTTAATTCATTTGTTCTGATGTTCTTAGTAGCTTTGATGGGCTAATTTGCTAACACCCTTGGATTATGGTTATGTGTTGTTGATATATTGTGTTAATGTGTGGTTTTAGGCTATGGATAATTAAGGAGTAAGAATTACATGCTATGTCCTATTTTATGGTTTTTGTGGAATGAGTTTTATTGTGTTCTTCATAGTTATGCATGATTTGGCCAGGTTATGTATGATGAACATTTTGTAAAGTGCAGTAAATAATTTAAGGATAATTTGCTCTTTTCTTACCTTAATAGCCACAAGGAGGATTAGAGTAGATTGTTTAGAATCTTGTGTGGTTTGTTGTGAATTTGTTGGATCAATTTTAGTTAGCTCTTACCTTAATAGCCACAAGGAGGAGTGAAAGTAAAATGATCTAGCATGAGTGTGACTAATTTAATTGTTACCTTAATAGCCACAAGGAGCAATTGAATTTGAGTGTTTGTTAAGTTGGATGTTGCACAAGATTTTGGGTTAATTAAGGAAGTAAATCTTGCCTTTAGCCATAAGGAGGGTTTAAAGAATTAATTAACACTTAAATAGATAAATAACTAAATCAAATCTTGCCTTAATAGCCACAAGGGAGGTATGAGTTATGTTGTTTATCCTCAATTTACATTTCCATAGGTAGGATGTATGCATGTACTCTTTATGCAAACCACACATAACACTAACATTTGAGATAACCAAATCCAAGGGTGTACTTTAATTATTTGAATTTTCTTCCACACATTTACATATTTACTTGGTAGTATTAGTATAGTTTAGAATATTTTCCTTGGCATATTTTTACTTCCACTACAACACACACATTTTCACTAATTTCATAGACTCATTCCTTCCCCGTGGGATCGACCCCTACTTCCTCTAGCTACGAAACGTCGGTGTCTTGATGCACCTTAAATGCGTGAGGATTAGGGTAATAAATTTATTTGATTTGGTTAAGCCTTAGTATTTGACCCTAGCTCCAAAATACCGCACATCATAACCTAAGAACTAGAACTAAGGAATGCTATCTCTATTGTGCCGCTCCCCCTCTCCCCGGCTCCAAGCTGCTTCCTTGTGCTTTTATAGTTGCCCTCGATACCTTGGCTTAGTGAGCTTCCTGGAAGTTTCCCTTTCCAGCCCAGATGTTGACACGTGTTCCTGCATTGATACACCAAGAATTTAGTGAAGACACGTGTACTTAATGAATGAGAATAATTACAGGAAAACTATCATATAGGTTGATGGCTGTGTTTACCAAGTGTGTTAGTACGGATGTGGAGTTTATTGACTATGAAATGCTTGAGATAATTCCTAACTAAGATATGACAAAGGAAAAATGCATGAGAGTGCATGTGTGTGAGGTGAGTGAGGCGGCCGCATCGTGTGTGCGTGTGTGTGAGTGGGCGGTCGCACGATGCGGCCGCAGTGTGTGCATGTGTGAAGTGTTGTGCTAAGTGTGTTGTGTGATGGTGTTGTGCTTCAGGAGTAGTCATGGACCTTCCTGAAGTCTTGGAGGTCAGTTGTGTGCTAGTGTGTATTGTGGAGGTCAAGAGTGTAAGTGTTAGCCCAAGAGTAAGTGTGAGTGCTGCGTAACTGAAGTGGTGGACTTGTGAATAGTGATTATGGACCTCCAAAGTGTGGACTTCCAAAGTGTGGACCTCCATGAAGGCTTGGAGGTCAGTGATCTTGGAGGTCAGTGGCATAGATGCCTAAGTATTTTGCATAAAATCAGAAAATATTCACATTGTTACACGAACACTTAGCCATTTCTCAATATTTCTCAATCACGCACATTCTTGCATACCATTGACATACCAAGCATCATTTTCACTCATAAATCACAGCAAAATATTAAGAAAGCAAAGCAGATAAGTCGACTAAACCTCGACTTATCAGTAGCACATCCACATGCAAATGGGCAAACCGAGGTCACCAACAGAATAATAATCCAAGGCTAGAAAAGCGTATGGAGATTGGGTTTAAGAACTGCCAAACATTTTATGGGCGTACCGAACTACCCCAAAAATGGCAACCCAAGAAACTCCATTCAGCTTAGTTTTTGGAGCTGAAGTAGTTGTGCCCGTAGAAATTAGACTCCCAAGTCCAAGGGTAATTAACTAAGTTTCATAAGCAAACTCTGAAGAACTGCAGCTAAACTTGGATTTACATCTCGCAGAAGATAGCTCGTTATTATGATAGACAAGTTAAAAGAACTCAGTTCCTACCCGGAGATTTGGTTCTACAAAAAAATGAAGCGAATCGAGTAGAAGGTCTCAAGAAGCTCGATCCAATCCAAGAAGGACCTTATAAGGTAACTCAAGTCGGAAGAGCAGGAAGCTACAAGTTGGAAACTCTAGATGGACGAACTGTTCCAAGGATGTGGAAAATCACCAACTTACGCAAATACTATCAGTAACTTTAGTTATTTTTCAGTTCAATTTTATCAAAATAAGCACATTGATGCTTCAATAAGTGTAATACAGCTTAAATACTACACATCAATAAAATAGCTTATTATGAGTTTATTCTTTATGAATTGAAATGTTATTCAGCTCGTTTATGCTCATTACATGACATTTAAGCACTTACTTTCCGACAAAAAGGAAATATGTGTATCGTAAATTCGACTTAGCTTGGATTCATCAGTTTTACACCAAATCACCTATCTTCCGACAAAAATGAAATAAAGTCTGATTTAAATCGGATTAATAGATTTTACATCGTATTAATTACTTTTTCGCCAAAAAGGAAAAATTTTAATCTAAGTTCGATTTGGATTTTGATTCAAATTGGATTAAACGATTTCATAATAGAGAGATCACTCATTTTCAACTAAAAAGGAAAAACGTTATTCAATCCACATTGGTGCAACTCAAGTTAAGTCCTATATCATATCAAAATGATTCAGATTGAATTATCTATTGATTGGATTTAGATCAAATTATTGGACTATATAACATAAAAGTTCAAGTCAGATTAGATTTTGATTTATTTTGGACAATTTGCATAATAAATATTATAGAGACGACATCAAAATAAGTTAGAAATAAAGAAATTTTCAACAAGAATAAGATCAATAGATATTTTGATTAAAAGATCAAAAAAATTGATCAATTGTTGTTTAGAACATCAGTACAAAAGCTCTGATAGAACTAGGGCTGGTAATCGATCGAGCTACTCGCGAGTAGCTCGGTCAACTACTCGACTCGAACTCGGTTTGACCGAGCTCGAGTCGAGTTCAAGCAGTTTGAATTGGAATTCGAGTCGAGCTCTAGCTCAGATTATATGGGCTCGAGCTCGAGTTGAGCTACTCGAGTATGTATTTTTTTTAATTTTTATTCTTATATTTATATTTTAGTCCCTAATATTTAATAAATTCTAATTTAAGCAACTTATAATTATATTTTGGTCCTTAATTTTATATAAATTATTATTTTACCATACTAATTTTGAAAAATTACAAATACATCCTATAATTTTTTATAAAAAAATAAAAAAAATTTAAAAAAATTAAAAAATAATAAAAAAATCGAGCTCGATACTCGGTGCTCGAAGTCGAGCTCGAGCTCGAGCTCAACAATTAGGTACTCGATCGAGCTCGAGTCGAGTTCGAGTACCACTCTTAAAAAGATCGAGCTACTCGATTAAGGGTGTACTCGAGCTCGACTCGGCTCGATTACACCCCTAGATAGAACTAATACAAAAGCTGAAGGCTGGGAGGCTAAAACTATTCTTCTTCTCTTCTTTCATCGGCTTCATCATTGGCTTCTTGAGAGGTTCGAGAAATGTACTGGCGGCGGTCGGCTTTCACAAGCTTTAGGTCAACGAAGGCTCGATTCAAAGCTTCTTGAGATTTGGCATTATAACCTTTTTTAGAAGCTATGTCAACTCCAGGACACTTCAAACTAAGCGCAACCAAAGCCTTGTGATAGCAATGGTTATGAGCAGGAGTGCACAACTTGACCCGCACTTTCCTCTCCTCGTCGGATGCCAAAAAGTTCGAAATGATCTGAGAAGAGCCTTCTCCCTCCAAGAAAGCCACTCGCGCAACCAATTCTTTGTTAGAGGAGCGAACAACTGTCAGATCATCTTGAAGAAGATCGATCTCCTTTTTCTGCTCGGCAGCCTTTTCTCTTTCGGCATTTAGAGAAGAAGAAAGCTTCTCTATTTCCTTCATATCTGCAACTTTTTCCTTAGACAGCTTCTCCAGCTCGTCCTCAGCCCTTTTATTGTGGTTGATGAGTTCCGCAGCTAAGCACATGACCTGAAACACAGTTGTTATTATAAAATTATAAAAAGAAGAAACCTTTTAAAGGTAACAAGTAGAATACCTGTGCAGCGCCAAGAGCGAGCCTTTATGGAATTGAGGTGGTGTCAGTCTTTCTCATCATCTTTCTGTCCCGATGAGGAACATTGTTACAGACGAAGTCAGGCACCATCTTAATGGTGAGCCGATCATTGACGTCTATCCTTACATCGGGACAAAAGGAAGACCGAGAAATGGAAACTTCTCTCTCTAGCTCTTCGAATGGAGGAACAAAAACGTCCCCAAAAAGAGAAGGGCCAGTCACCTCGACATCTTCTACCTCAATTGTTTCTGCTCTGGGCTTCTTCCTATCCATGACTTTGGCGCTGACCAGTTTTCTCTTCCCGATAACCTGCATAACCGTTTTAAAATACTTTCCTATCCCAGGAGAAAGTTTCTTTATTGATCATTTAACTGATGAGGAGGTCGGATCAAGAGTTTTGTTCTCTGACTTCACCTCATCAGTGAGGGCTTCATCATTATGGGCCTCACCTTTGACAGTTGAAGGCTCGAAAAGATCTTCTATAAGGTCGTCAATATTAATTACTAAAGAAAGAGGGAAATAGAAAATCTATCAAAATAATACACACATAAATTCTCAACAAGAAGACCTGAAGTAAAGATAGGGGTTATACGATTCTTTCCATTTTCTACGTGGTCTGTGTGGTCGGAAGGAAGAATTGTAGGACTAATTTTTGCCGACACTAACACCCTTTCAGGAAAGAAGTTAGTGTTAAGAACTCGTTTTTGCTTTCTGAGCTTCTCAGCAAGCTCATTAGGGAGTTTTTTTCATGGAAATCAGATAAAAAATACAACCAGCGTCCTTCCAATACACTCGCATCCTAATGAGTTGAGGCTAAGAAAAAAGAACTTGTCCTTCCACTCGTGGATAGAACTGGGCTTTCCGCTTAGAAGTTGTTATTTATTAGATCGACCGGTGAAGTAGTACCAACTCGGATATTTTCTAGAAGACTTCAAGCAAAAGAAATGCCTGAAGTGAGGAGGAGAACACTTCTGGTTTAAATAGTTAAAGAATAACTCAAACCCGACCAGGATTCGGATCGCCTTTGGAGTTATTTGAGTTAGGCTGATCATATATCAGCAATGATATCTTTGATGAATTGAGATAAAGAGAATCTCAGTTCGGCCCTAAGATGCTTTATGAAAATACTCACAAAGCCCTTAGAATGACGGTTAACTACTTCTCAATCTAAAGGAATTCTAGTTTCAATTTGGGGGCTGATGTGAAAGTCCCTAAGAATATGTACTAGGGCAGATTCAATAGTGGTTGAGCTTAAAGTTTCTAGCTTAACGATCATAGTCTCTCTGGTCAGATTTAGCTCCTGGGGTTTTCATTTTGTGGTCGGCTAGTCGAAGGATGATCCTCAGGAAATTCTACTGCTAGAGGGATAGCATGGGTGACTAGTCGATCTAAATCAAACTCTAAATCTGCTTTTACTTGAGCTGAATTATCTAACCCTACGAGCTCCAGAGTTTCATTCAGGTCCTCTTTCCTTACTCTTGCTAAACTATACTTTTTTGTAGTCTTTAAGGTCTTAGCTAAATTAGTTTGGCTATACGAACTACAAGAAAAATTTGAAGATGAGTAGAGTCATTACTTCTAGAAGTGGTATGAGCAGAATTGTGTGTAGGTGAAGCAGAATTATTTAAATTAGATTCAGAATGAATTTCTGAAGAGGAGTTAGAATGCTCTAAATCAGACATACTTACTTGTTAAAAGGATGATGAAGATGTCTTAAGGGTGTTTGAGCTCAGGATGACACGGGAATTGGAAACAGACGAATACTCAAAAAATTGCTGGAGTCCGAACTGAAAGTTGAGAGCTCTAGATGAATGAAAGTGACAAATGAATTGTAAAACACCCTAATTATAGGTTAAGGGTAGAGGAATTTGAACGGGCGTAACAACTGTGGTGGGAGAACATGCCGCCAAAATATATGTCAGACAAGTTGTGGTTAGAAATGTGTAAGCGTGTTTCTTAGGCACGAAACTCAAAGAGGATAGTGTGTACATTGCAGATCGACATTATACAAAAATTATTAATTAGATCGGAATGAATAAATGCAAACCAACCTGAGGGGCTATTGATGAGGGTTGAATTTTACTATAAGTATAATACCATAGAAGTAGATTCACAATATAACAAGTATTCCTCAACTCATAGGAGTCTAACTCCTCCTCAGATATTACGCTTGTTTCACATGCACCTTAAGAGTTACAATCCTATTACAACTTTTACACTACAGAAAACCCTTCTTCAAAGTATGCTATTAAGAGTTTCAATACAACTCAAACTCAGGTATGTATCCTATAAATACCTCCCTCCATCACTTTGGAGGGGGAATTCGATTCATACAATTCTCAATTGTACATCATAATAGGCTTAAGGCTCATAACTGACTTAAGCTTCGTTGTTTACTCCCTAAGTCAATCCCAATGACTTCTTACATGTATTCGGCATATTCCAGATGACCAGAAGACCTACCAACGACGTGAGATTTCAAGACTCATCATTTCCCAACTAGAATATGTTTTCCCACATTCCGTGCTCATGGTTCAATAGACATTACCTTTCTAAAGTTGGTGGAAATGTTGGCAACTTATGAGCATAGGGTTTTGAAATTTTGTGGGCCGAAGGTATTCCCTTTGAGCAATCTTGCTAATACAGGTACGAGTGCTGTTAAAAAGGACATGGAGGATATTAAGGCACACTTGGTTTTGCTTGAAGAGGGGATGTCCACTAAGCTTGATGCCATTGTAGTTCATTTGGACCAGTTGTCTGCTCAAATGGCTCGTTCTACTCCTCTTCCTAAGGCTATTTCTTTTCTTTTTTTCTTTTTTTCATTTTGTTATTTTTTTTTGTTAATTATTGTCTTTGTTGTGTTGTTCTCCTCGTTTAGAGACCAACAAGCTCTAAGTGTGAGAAATGTTAAGTCTTTGTGTTTGTGTCAATGTGTTTATTTATTTGAATTTTTAGTCTGTCATTTCATGTTTTCATTTCAGTTTAGTTCATGTGGAAGATATTATGTTGTTAAACGAGAGTTGATATGGGAAGTGTGGTAGAGCTATTTTGTACATGTGTACATAGCCTTTCATATTTCCAAGAAAGATGAATACATTATTTAAGTTTGTTTTTACTTACTTAAAGTGAGGTTTTGACCCAAGCACAGAAGAAGCACTTCTTGGCGCTTAATTGAAAATATTATTTGTTGAGTGTTAATTGTATTTTGATAAATTACAAAATTTTCTTTGTTATACATGGTGAACTGTAATGTCAAAATTGAATATGAATATGATAAAGATATTTAGAAATTTTCCATGTTTGATTTTAGTTTTCTTTTCTACCCTCACATTTCCCCTAGTTAACTCCTTTGATTCTTAACATTTTTTTTGTGTTTACACCACCATAAATATTTACCAAAACATTTTAGTTTGCGTTTGGTTCCCCAAGGTGAATGTAACTATGTGAGAATAGGTGTAACTTTTTCTCACTTGATTGAGTGAATGAAACTACATGTTTAATTCTGTATGCATGACGATGTTTCAACATGTTCTTTGGAGTTTAAAAGTGTGAAGTCCATTATTTGCCTAGACAATACCAAGAGTAGTAGTAAAAAAAAGAAAAAAAATATTTGTGCAGTATTCAGTTTGTATGTGCTATTCGCCAAACTGTGATAGGAAAAAAGAAAGAACAGCAATAGAAAAAAAGAGATTTGAAAGACAAATATGTGATCAAAACACAAAAGAAGATGTTTGCTGTGTTGAACTTAATTTGAAAAGTTAAATTTTAAGAGTTAATCCAGTCCAAGCGTGGGTAAATTCTTAAATAAGTTACATTGTACTTTGATTTTATTTTTTTTTAACCCATTTTATCCATTTTTCTTATCCCACCTCAATCACCTAACCCCATTACAACCAAAATAGAAGACTTTTTGATTCATGTTTAGTTTTAGCATTGTAGTGAATCTCTAAAATACTTGCAAATTAAAGATGTATATTGTACAATTTATATAGAGTGGATGAACTCAAATTCTGAAACCTTTTGTGTTTAGAGTGATCCTGGAAAGCTGGCTTGAATCTTCTGTTTTGAGTTAGGGCTTACTTAGGTCTTGAAGTAGGTAATTTTGGCAGTAGAATAGTTAAGGGAAGCATGGAGGAAAATATGAAGAATTTAGAAGTTTTGGAAGAAAATAAGAAGGAAAGTTCAAGAGAAAGTATTTGGAAAGAATTCGATGGGCAATAAAGGTGCTAAAATGAAGTTGTCATAGCAATTTTGGTAAGAGAAAAAGATGTAGGACGATTTCCTTATAGGTTTGCATGCCTTGTTTGGCCTCTGTGGTAGTTGATGCTTTGAAAACAATAGTTAATTCCTAACCTTATATGTTAAGGTCTAAGTAATTTTAGGATTTTCTGAATAAGTTAGTTGCGTCCATATAAAAGGGAGCGAGTGAAGATAGCAGAGCTCTCTCTCGGAACCTTTTTGGGAAGTTTTAGTCTTTTGTAGCTTTTCATAATTGTTAGCTCCAGGAACTGCAACCATCTACTCAGATAGAAACGTACTTGAGGGCAGTAATACGTTTATCTTTTCTTAGTTTATTCATGTAAATTACGTTTTCAATTATAATTGATTCTTTGTTAGTTATTATGTGTTATGAGTAGTTTATTTTTCCGGCGCTAAGTGACGAAGCAATAACCAAGGCTAAATCGTGACATCTAACTGTTTGACACAAATTAATAATTGGTGAATTTCAGACGTTCTCTATGACTAACGATAATTGCTTAGGTTCTTTAAACACCAGCCATATTTAGTTAATCTAAGTAGAATCAATTAATCTCCTGTTAATTCTCTTGATTTAATAGATAGGATTAAATAGTGGTGTCACTAGTGTCAGGTAGAAGGGAATGATTGGTTAATAATTTGTGACATGCTGAGAACTGATTACAAGTTATTAAAATTGAGTTCTTCTATTTCTTTGTGCTCTTGAGGAATTAAATCGGGTTTTGCCTATTTCCAGCCTGGTTGTATTTTAATTTAGAAAGCAATTAATTAAGTTGTTTCTTATTAATTACCAACTAACTATGGAAGAATTAGGTAAATAAGCTAATGGAGCGAATAAGGGAGTTCAAATGTGTCACAAAGTTGGAACATATCTATCGAGAGGGGAATTAGCCGGCGGACTTATTGGCGAATGATGGTTATATGTTACAACAGGACATTACATTTTATAATTTTAGGGAGTTACCACGTATGGTACGAGGGGATATGGACCATTTACAAGTTCCATTGTTTAGATTTAATAAGGTTCAACGATTGTAATTGTATAGGAGATGTATTCCTCATTTTCGTTTTTTTTATACGGTGTAGGTTTTTGTAAAGGCTTGTGCCTCGTATTCTTGATTAATAATATTAAGGGCTGGCATCCCCAACCACCTGAGAAGGTAGTTTGCCTGAAAAAAATATTATGGAAGAATTGGACTACGTCGGAGCTGTTTCTTGGTTGTTTATAACTAGTTGGTTCACTACTATTAATTTATTCTTGAATCGATGATCGATGTATACTTAGTTATTGTGAATTTACCAATATCGAAACCTTTAATTAATTTAATTTCATTTACTATCTTTAATCGCTTTACTTCTTTGATTTTAGTTGATAGTAGTAACCACTCTTTCAAACCAGAATTATGTAAATTAACTAAAGGGCATTGTACTCTGTTCCTCGTGGGACTTGAACCTACTTTCACTGTCCTATTTTCGATCTTTCAAAGTAGACAATTTATTTGGTAACAAAAGCGACATTACCACCCCTATTTCCTCTTGCTACGTATTGATGGTGTCTTGACCTTAAAGACATGGGGAATAGGGGATAAATATCAGTTTTGGTGCGATTGTACACTTGTGTTTGTTCTTAGCTCAAAAAATCATCCATTATATAGACAAATTATGTCTCTCATATGCGTGGAACATGACAAATCGAAGAGCAAGATGAACTAATTTCGTTTATCATTTATTTATTTCATGGTATATTTTATTTATGTCATGGTTACTATTCTTTACCTTAATTTTTTTTTCATATGCCACGCATGTAAAAGACATAATTTGTCTACACATTAACGAAAAATAGACCTAGGACAATTTAAACTCAAAATGCAAAATAAGTGATTAAAATGGAACATTTTGAAGTTAAGGGACAAATTCAAAATTAACCCTAAGTTAAGGAACGATTGACGTAATTTTCCAGGATAAATTTCTAAGACAAAATGTTGATTTTTCTAAAAGCTTTAATAAAGAAAATAGTAGAGAAAAATATTTTCGTGTGGAATTCAACCCGAATGATGTTGTGAGTGACCGAGGGTTACGCAAACCAATTAAAGAATTTGAAATTTTTATTAGCGATCATGTTCTAAGAGAATATTTGATTAGAGACCCTTGTCAACCAATTAACCATATTTATCCCCGGAAATAATTTGGTAAAGAATATAGAAGTTTTTAAATTTCTTGGTTTAAAAGTTTTCCATGGTTGGAGTATAGCATATCAAAGGATGTAGTATTTTTCTTTTGGTGCTTTCTCTTTAAAAAATAACATAGAGGATGTTGAGTTAGAGATGAGGCATTTACTAGTTTGGGAATAAGTAATTGGAAAAAAAAACAATAGAAATATTCAATACACATGTTGGTGGTGAGGCTAGTGCTCACAATGATGCAAAAATATAAATTGAGGCTTTTTAAAATCAAAGACAAAGTGTGTCCCATTTGTTACAAGCATAGGAACGCGGAATAGAAGTTGTCTATTGCACCCGCTTAACAACAGTTTTGGGTGTGACATATTTTCTTTCAAAACAAGGTTTGCCTTTTTGTGGACATGATGAATCTTTACATTCTTTAAATAAAGGAAACTTTCCTGAATTAATTGAGTAGTTTATCAACGAAATAAAGAGGTTGACAAGACAATGAATGAGAATGTCCCTAAAAACAATCAAATAACGTCTCCAAAATTTCAAAGGAACTAACAAGTGCTTGTATTACTGAAATCATAATTGTCATTCTTGATGATATAGGGGACAATATATTTTCTCTTATAGTTGATGAATCTCAAGATATTTCAGCCAATAAGGCAATGGAGTTATTTGAGATATGTGAACAAAAATGGACATGTTATTAAACCTTTCTTGCTAATATTCATGTGCGTGAAACTTTCTCTATTTCTTTGAAGAAAGATATTGATGAAATATTTGCAAAACATAAGTTGTCATTATCGAGATTGAAATGTCAAGGATAAGATAGGGCTTCAAATATGCGAGGTGAGTATAATGGATTGAAAGCTCTCATATTTAAGGAAAATTCATCTCCATGGTATGTGTATTGTTTTTCTCACCAACTTCAACTAGTGTTATTGTAGTTGCTAAGAGTAACAGAAGTATTAGTGATTTTTTCCAATATGTTACCATGATTGTGAATGTTACTGGTGCTTCATGTAAAAAAATATAAATTTAGACAATTTGAACATGATAGGCTTTTAGAATGTTTAGAGAGAAGAGATATTGTTAGTGGTAGAGAAAAAAAGTCAAGAAGCCAGTTTTAAAACACTCAAGGATACTCGTTGGGGATCACATTACATAACTATTATCCGTCGGATATCTATGTGGACTTCCGTATTACAAGTGTTTGAAAATGTGTATGTGCACAATTTTGAATGATAAGATAGAGGGTTATAAATTTATGTTTATGATACATTTGATGAAATATTTGTTGGGAATTACAAATGAATTGTCCCTTGCCTTACAACAAAAGGATCAAAACATTGTATTGGTTGTCAGTTTGATCGAGAGAATGAAAATTAAATTACAAGAATTTAGAGTTGAGGTATAGGAGAATCTTTTGGATGCAGTTAAAGTATTTTGTGGTAACCACGTGATTCTAATGCCTAATATGGAATAAAATATGAGAATTCGTAGTCGTAGCAGGTGAAATGGGCAAATTATTACTAATTTCCAACACTATCGTGTTAAAATTTTTTGTGACATATTACTTTTAATTTTTAAATATATTGTTTCATTGTTCTTTCTTCAATACTATGTTTCTCATTCACTTTTTTATTGTTACAATATTAGGTTGTTGATATGATGGTTTAAAAGATGAATAATCACTTTTCAAAAGCAATGACAAAGTTAATTACTTGTGTCGCATGCCTTGATCTAAAATACTTCTCTCAATTTGACCTTGATAAACTCATTCTTGCTGAACTTTATTCGGAAAACTTTTCATTGAATGATCGTGTGGTACTTGAGGAGCAACTTAAGACTTACATTCATAATGTATGAGGTGAATTTTCTATGATTAAAGATTTGGGAGGTCTTGCTAAAAAGATGGGAGACGAGTGGATGAATGACAGTTTGATAGTATACATCAAAAAGGAGATTTTAGCCAAAATTAAGAATGAACAAATTTTGCAAATTTTCAACAGATGCAGACTTGTGCAATATAGTTGTCTCCTCTTATTTGTACGTACGGTACTAGTAGTTCAAGTGTGAACAAATAACTATATTTTGGTATGTATGTATATTTATATTTTTATCATTATGATTATCAATTCGATACTTCAGTTTTGTATCTACTTATTTTACGATGAATTTTTCTTTGTTATATAATTGAGCCTTTTAAAATATGTTCTAGTTCTACCACTACCCGTGATAATGATATGTAGCTTTGATATGTGTGAATATATATAGACAAATTAATTGGACTTTCATAATGATGAAGTCTAGAAATTAGCCACTCTGCAAAGTGACGAATTGAAACGTATAGATCTTACCTCAGAATAGGCCCAACTTCCAAGTCTACCGTAAAATAAATTCCCAGTAGATCTAATTACTTGTGAAAAGATCCCACCTCAAAATTAAACTAACTTGCATAAAGGGAATTGTCAGTGAAATGTCGCCAGGTGGTCCTGGAAAGATTCACTCCGATGTTAAAGTTAGAAACGAGCCTTGGTGAAATAGTTATAGCTGAATTAAATAATGAGAGACCAACCCCTCATTAATTAACTCGGTATTTATGTATAAGTAAAAAAAATGCACTTTGATGACATCACCTTATTAGCTTACTTCCCAAGTTTGAATTTATCTTTTTCTCCATTATGCCCCTTGTTGTGGCATCTATTTTTACATATCATCACACAATATTAAACCCAACTTAACTTTGAATCTTTTTCTGCATAAATTTAATTATTTAATAATAATAAATGACATAGAATGATATATTTTGAATAAAAAAGTTGAAATTATTAAAAATACAATTAATTCTATAAATAGTCAATGAAAGACATTACAAGAATTCAAAAGAAATTATCTATTTTATTCACAAAGTTATCAATAACTATAAAACAATCAACATTAATGGAGACAGAGGTGGGGACAAGTTGATAAAATATTTGCATTAAGATTAAGACAATCTACGAACAGTAAGGAAATCAATATAGTAACAACGCAGCGAAAAATATAACAATTATAATTTAATTGATTTCCATAGGATCTTGAATGATAATCTATATAATATATATACCTCGAGAGATGCTAGCGAAATCCTTGAGCGAGGTTTAATCGACCAACAAACCGCACAAGTGTCCGGCCTCTAACAGTAATACACACAAACTACTTTCGGGATTAATAAGCTAGATCCCTCTAAATAACACTTTAGAAATCTAATAAGAAAAACCCTTTTTCCTTATTTATGTGAGTTTTTATTAAGAGAGTTGTGTTGTCTTTGACCTAACATTAAGCATCTATATATAATAATAAAACCTTCAAAAAGGTTGTCTTGTCAAACAAGAAACGAATTATTACCAAACTCAATTCACTTTCCAAAAGTGAATATAAATAATAGATGCCATAATTATCATATAATTATATAAATCATTTTAACCCAAGAAGTAATTCTATTGTGTGTGACCCTTTAGGTTCCTAATCACTTGGTAATAAATATAAATAATAATCTTAGAATTAAATTGGATTTTGTACAAAACCAACAAAGTCCCACTTGGACTAAAGACAATTTAGTCACAAAGCTTCTAAGATAGCATAAATTAAACAACTTTAATTTATCATTAATTTAACAATTAATTCATTTATATTCATAGATCAAGAGCGACTTCTAGTCAAGACATCATGACCACCCAAGAGTTACGAAAATTCAATTGATCGACTTTACCTATCCATGAACCAGGTACCGAGTAATTAACATTCTTTCACCATCCTATATTCTAATTAGTGCAAGAGTAAAGTTTAAGTGCCAACTCTTTATTGTACTAATTATATTTCTTTCTTGTACCAAAATTCAACTCCTCATAAATAAATTTAGAACTTTTCCAAATTTACTTACTAAATATATGTGCACTTTGAGTCGAACGTCAACAAGTGGCGTCAGAAAGGAATATACTCTCCCACTATTAGGAGTGGTGAATCCTATATCGATTATAAACTATCAATACGTTCTTCTTGTTATATCCAACGTCTACCGATCACATATCCAATTACTATTATAGACAAATAGAGTCAAAACATAACATCCACACTAAAGATACTCTTATGATCTCAAGTCAAAGGATCGCTTACACTACTGTCACGTAGAGATTATACCATTGTCACTCAAATAGTTAATGATATGGAATTAGGATCGTTAAACTAATTAAACTAATATTAAATTAAAAATAAATAGGGAATAAATACCTTGAAAGTAAAACACAATATTAGTTAGGGTCGTTAAACTAATTGAACTAATATTAAATTAAAAATAAATAGGGAATAAATACCTTGAAAGTAAAACAGTGGAAGAAAAAGTAGATAAAGATAAAGATAGTAGAGAGAAAGATAGAATGAGAAATCAGATTTTATTTCTTAGAACTTCCAAAACTTCTCTCTAATACATCTTCAACATTTGATTATATAGAAACTTAAATTACATTGGAATACATAAATTTTGAAATCCGTAATCTCCTTTTTATTAAAAGTCTTGATCTTCATATGGGTGTGTCTTTTTTGAGTGGGCATCTTGAGTGTCGTCAACTTCTTGTTGAGTGGAGAATCTTGAATTGTTGAATAGGGCTGCTTTCTGTCAATGTCTTCTTTTTCTGCTATTGTTTTTACATAATTCTTTCGCATTCTTCCATACATCCAGTTGCTGTGAAAACTTTAATAATTGCCTTCGTTTGTTGAATTGATAATGAGTTCACCAATTTTGAACTTGTTTAGCTTTATCCACTTGCTTTGCAGTACTGATTGAAATGATTGAATCCATTCCTTCTTGCCTTTGAATAATAGGATTGGGTCCTCCATTTTCTCGGTTATGCAGTAACTTAACAATATTGAATGGTTTTGCTGTCCACATGTTTATCTGAAAATATAACATATAATTATATATATTTTTTATTATTTATTTATTTATTATTTTTTTTTTATTCTTCAAATGGGTCTTGTGCAAAATGTCCACCAAACATGTCTTCTGGTGATGGACTGGGAGTTGAGTCTATTGACATATGTGGTTGTTGAGTTTTGTTCCTTTTTAATGCCATATATTGGAGAAAGTCTTCCATATCTTTTTTACTAATCTGAGGAATTGTTGGAATTTATTGAGTGCTGGGGTTTTCACTTGACTGACCTGGATTGTTTATCCAAGTTCTTTTTCCTGTTGTCATGAGTGTAGAAACAGCTTTTTGACAACATAAATCTAAAGCATATGAATCCCACCACTTACATTTGAATTGATGGATGAGTGACATTGGCTTCGGTTGAGGTCTGATTTGCAATATCTGAAAGTTCCAACAACAAATCCATGGAACTCTCATTGACACATGCCATTGAATTTCTTTTACATACTCTCTCATTTTACTATGTTCTTTCCAGTATTTGAGTCCTTCCTGTGCTTTTGTTGGCAATATGTCTTCTTGACATCCATGAGTATCCCACTAGTCATAAAACCATAGTGGAAATTCTACCTTACAATCTTTATTGAATGTAAAAAACCATGAGTGGTTCAAAGATCTAAAATAGAATGCCTTTTTCCAAGCTTGTCTATAATCTTCATAACTATAATCCTCAGGTTCAAATGGAATGGAAAATGAATTGAGAGATTGATAAGTATTCCAATTATCTGAATTTAAAACTTGCTTAATCACACATTTTGAATATGTAATTTTATTAGTAGCATCGGTTTGATGAAATATTTCCGCTGAATCTAAATCAACTAAAATGAATTCATAAAAAATTTGATTTTTGTGTGGGTTATCAGATAACCATAAAATATTTTCTTTGAATAGTTGTTGAGTATAGAGTTTCAAATCTGGAATTTTCAAAGTATTTGTATATTTTGTAAGAGAAATATATTCATATGCCTTCTTAGTTTGATAAGAGGTTTTTGTTGATTGGCTGGAGACTTCTTTGAGTGTTTGACTAGAACTTTTGAGTGGTAATGGTGTTATTGCTCTTGGAGTAGTTATTGGACTTTGTGATTGATTTCGGAGTTGGGCAAATGGAGTAGTTGCAACTTGAGTATAAGTAAGTGCAAGTGCTGGGTATTCTTCTAAATTAACAAACCTATTGGAAGTTTGAATGACTGGAGACAATGGTCTTGGAGTCTGTACCTTTGATAAATAATCATTTGGAGTGCGTTTTGTCTGATTTTTGAATGACGACTCTCCTTTGTCCGTCATCTTGAATTTTGCCTGTTAAAAATTCTCTTGTTAGAAAATCAGGTAAGGAATTCTCTTTACCTTTTATATATTCTATATCAAAATCGAAAACAGATAAAATTCCTTGCCATCTAGCAAATATTTGTTTTGAAACTAGATTTTGAATATCTTTTTGTAATATATCTTTGGTTGATTGACAATCAACTTATAATAAAAAAATTTTATTATATAAATCATCTTGAAATTTTGAAATACATAGAACTATTGCTAATATCTCTTTTTTAACAATAGAGTAATTCTTTTGTGATCCTATCCATACTTTTGAAGTAAATCTTACTAATTGTTCTTTTCCCTCTAATTTTTGTTTAAGAATACTGCCATAACCTACTTTGGAGGCGTCGGTTTCAACAATCATGAATGCCTTAGGATTTGGAATACCTAAATAAGGTAATGACTTAATTTTCTCTTTGGCTTCTTTAACTATTGACGTATGTTTATTTGCCTATGCTGGAGGGTCTTTTTGTAATTTTGGCATAATGGTGCACATATAGTTCTTAATTTAGGAAAGAAATCTGCTACATAATTCAGACCTAAAAATCTCTGTAATTGATTTTTATCTTTGATTTCATCTGGAAATTTTGTTCCAAATTCTAAAGATCTATTAATTGGTTTAATAGTTCCTTTATGAATGTCATGACCTAAGAATCTTATTTGAGTTTGAAATAATTTCATTTTTTATGCTGAAATAACTAAACCGTTTTGAATAACTATTTTTGAAAATATATGTAAATGTCTAAAATGTTCATCAATTGAATTTGAATATACTAATATATCATCAATATATACTATCATAAATGTATACACTGAAAATATGTCATTCATTATATTTTAAAATTCAGAAGGAGCATTTTTCAAACCAAATGGCATTACGTTCCATTCGTAATGGCCAAACGGTACTTTGAATGCTTTTTTATATTTATCTTTCTCTGCAATTTGAATTTGCCAATATCCGGATTTTAAATCAAATTCTGAATAAACTTTAGCATTGAATAATCTATCAAGTAAATCTTTTTTATTAGGTATAGGATACCTAATCCATTTTAATACTTTATTTAGTGGTTTATAATTTATGACTAATCTAGGAACTCCTCTTTCTTTTTCAGCTTAGTTATTGACATAGAATGCTGGACAACTCCAGGGTGATTTTTATTTTCTAATTAATTTTTTATCTAGTAATGATTGTATTTCTTTTTTGCAATATTCTAATAATTCTGAGTTCATTTGAATTGGTCTAGCTTTTGTTGGAATGTTTTTCTCTATGAAATTTTTTTCATATGGTAATTCTATTATATGTGTTTTTCTTGCCCAAAAAGCATATGGGTACTCAGCACATATGGTTTCTTTGAATTTAAATTCTAATTCTGTTATTCTTTTAATTATTTCTTCTCTTTGTAATTGTAATTCTATTTGATTATATGTAATTTCTTATTTTATGTAATTTATTTGATTTTATTTATTTATTATTTTTTGTTGAAATATGCTATTAGATTGTAATAAATTTAATTCTTTTTGCCTAACTATTATCTCATTTCCCATTATTTTAAGACTTAATCCTTCAGTTGTTTTCTTAAATGGTGTTATTTGAAATAAGAAAGGATTTCCTAATATTACATCTTGAGTTAAATCATCTATAATTATAAATAAATGTTTAAAACAATAATTATTATTATATATAAATCTATTGGATAACTTATTTTTTTTTAAAGGACTGCCATTTGCAGTAAGTAATCTTTGAGTTGTTTTAGAACAATATTTGAGAGGTATGATTCCTGATTTTATAAAACTTTGATCTGCACCACTATCTATCATTGCTATATATGTAGTATTATAATCTTGAATTCCTATGGTAACAAATACATACCATTTTTCTATTTTAGTTTTTCTATAATATTTAAATATTCTTCTTCATCTTCTTTTTCTTTATAGATTTGAATTCCTTTTCCTCTATCTTTGTTTGAAGTTTCTGGTATATCTTTTTGATCTTTTAATATCATTTTTGCTTCAATTTCTAAATCTTTTACTTTCAAATTTTTTATTTCACTTCTTATTTCTTTGATATCTATCTTTAATGTTTTAATTTCTTGTTGAATTAAATTTGAATTTCCTATTGTGTGATTAACTATTCTTGGAATGGAATTAGTCGTTGAATACTTAGTAAAAAGCTTATTTATACTAAATGGTTCAAGAAATTTGGGTTTTTTATCTTCTTGTATTATTAAATCTTCTAATTTAATTAAATAATCTCTTTGTTCTATTGGATTATTAATTTTACTTATTAATTCAAATAAAATATCTTTATTAGATGTATCATTAGTTATTACATTAATACATTTACAAGGTGATGAGTAATCTGAATATTCTTCACTATCTGTTTCAATGTCATTAATATTTTGATCACTTTCTTCTGATTCTTCACTAATCATTATCTTCATTAATTTATCTCTTATTTCTTTATCTTTTTCAGAATCAAAAACTTCATTTATTCTTCTTTGAGTTCTACAATTTGTTGCAATATGGCCTAGTTTGCCACATTTATAACAAATAAGCTTCTTTTTCTTGAATTTCTTTTTTCTAAAATCTCTATTTTGTTGTTCATTTCTATTTTGAAATGGTTGAAATGTTCTTCGTTTACTTCTTTTATACTGTTTTGGATATGAAATTCTTTTGTAATTACTTGATGGTACTCTTATTCCTGTAATACCAAATGCTTCACAAAATGAACCTAACTCTCTTCTTTCTGATCCATATTTTGCTTGTAATTTCAATTCTTGACATAATTTTAAACTTCTTCTTTTATGAATCCGAATATTTGACCATAAGTTAACTCATTAAAATTTATTACTTCTGATCCTGTTTCTATGTTTAAATTTGTCATTATCCTTTGAGAAAATAGATTTGGTAATCCTGTAATTAATTTTTCTTTCCAAAATGGTAATGAACAATCTGGTCTTTTAAATAAGTATGTCATAAACATATCTTTGTACCATCTAAAATCTGTTAATGTTGGACATCTTAAATTAGTTAAGAATATTTGAGAACTATTATTTTCTTGAGATGGATTTCCTAGAAAATGTACTGTCATTACATACATTAAAAAATCTGCACAATCTGAAACTTTTCTTGTAATTATTTCTCCTTTTTCATTTTTTACTATATCTCCTCTAACATCTCTTTCTTCTTCTTCAGTAGTATGGTCTAAAATTTTGTTCTTATCTGTGTCAGATAATAGATTATCCCACCAATTTTTTAATTGACCTGAAAAACCAGATACAAATCCGGTTGCTGTTGATTTTTGATCAAATCTTTGTTGTTTGTATGCTGTTTAAGCCATTCCCATTTCTTGTAATAATCTTAATATCTCATATCCTGATTTGCCATCTATGTTTCATTCATAAACTGCTCTACCATCATATTGACTAGCTGTAAATTTTGCTTTTTCTTCTATTTGTAAACCAGGAGGGGTTACTTTTGGATAATAATTTTGTCTTTGAAATGGTGCATAGGTTGGTCTGTTATTGTAATATTTTCTTGGTTTATATCTTTTTCTAATTCTATTAATTTCATTATCATCAAATTCACTTTGAATTTTATCAATTATTTCATTTATATCTTCGTCTTGTTGTTGAATATCGCTATCACTTGATTTATTATTGATTATTAGATTTGTTTGTTGTATATTTTGTATTTGACTAGTACTTGGTTGACTTTCTTCTAATTTTTTTAATATTTTTTGCAATTTATCATGTTCTGTGTTAGGAAATTGAATGTTTTTAAACACATCTTTAACTTGGAAATGTGGTTTTGAAATTTCATTTGGAAATCTTAAATTATTATTTTTAAATGGATTTTCTATTAATTTTTCTTTTTCTCTAGGAATTGAATCTATCTTTTATGACACAATATCTACTTGGTGTGCTAATGTTGATAATTTGATTTGAATAATTTAGCTGCTGATTAAATTTTTTAATATCTTCTATTTCTATTGGACCTTTTTCTGATCTAGCTTCTCTAAATGGTGTTGCAATTATTTCTCCTGAAGTAGTTTGAATTTTTATATTTAGTAAAGGTGGATGTACTGAACTTAGTATTTCTCCGCCTAATATATTCCATTTTTTGTATAATGATGTTTGAACATTTATACTCTGTGTAGAATAAATTTCTTTTTTATTTACAGTTTGAGTTATATATTCTAACCATGAAAAGAAAGGAAAATTGAATTTCTTTAGTAATAGTTATTCTTTCCATTTTTGATTTAATATTTCTTGAAATTTTTTATCTAATTTATTACACCATTGTCTTTTTATTAAATTATGTTCATCATTAAATTCTTCATCTAAATATTTATAATTTGGTTCGAATTCTTCATTAATAACATTTAAAGAATCAGGTTTCATTTCTGACTTTGTTGGAGATTGAATGAATGATTCTGTATTAATTATTTCGGGTAATGGTGATTTATAATATATCCTTTGACTTCCTGAAATTGGAATTAAATATATTTCTGGATTATTATCTATTTTTGTATGTTGACTATAAGTTCTTTTTAAATTTGGAATATCCGAAGTTGAATATCTAGCTGGTTGTATAATATTTTTATTAGCTCCATATTTACTAGATCTTATTTCATCAAAATGTATTAATATACTTCCATCTTCTTGCTTAACTATTTTTGAAGTATTACTTTGTTGAATATTTCTAGATTGAATCTGAGGAATTATCGTAAATATTTGTGGAGTTGTGAATCCCACTTTAAAGTTTTTAGAATATAAACAGATGATTTTGTAGAATCTTCTTCAAAAGTCACTGTTTCTTCAGTATTTGTTTGTTCTAATTTTAATCGTGGATCTATTATTGTTTTGAGTAATTTAAAACATACTTTATATAATACTACAAAACTACGACTTCTAGAATCAATCTTATGTTGATCTATTTGAATATCCATAATCAATGAATCAAGAATTAAATCATCATGCAAACTTGCTAAAAAATTAGATACACAATTGAATGAAATTGAACCATCACATATATTAGTCTGAATTAAAACAAGTATTGAATCTTGGTACTCTATTAATCTTTTATCTCTTAGTGCTATGAATATAGGATTATTAATACCTATTCTATGCATAGGTTTTACTACGACTTTTATTAATCCATAATGAATATATTTAAATCCTTGACTTTTATATCTTTCAATAGCTATGCTAGACATTAATCTTATAGTTTTTGAGGTTTCTTTGAATGTCAAATCTTGTTCATGTATGTTGACAGAATATGAATTATTAAAACTTAGATTACCTAAATGATAAATAGAACTTAATGTTTTTGAATTTATATCAAATTGTATTTCATGACTTTGATTCATATTATCGGTATCTACTTAATTAGTATTATTACCAATATTAAACAATTTCTGAAAAACATTTAAATTCATAACTTAAAACGTACCTGAGTTACTTAATGCAACATGCAGAATGAAGAGTGTATGGGGAACATAGGAGTGCCTAACCGGGAACACCTTAAGCTGACTTCGCAATGGCTTACCAACGGATTCACAAGGCTACTCGACCGCTTACCAAACCTTACAGATCTTTATTCTAAATGTTGATTAAAGAACTTGAGTATTTTTAAGTTAAAATTTTAAAAATTTTAAAAGAGATTGAATAAACATGGCTCTGATACCAATATTAGTTAGGATCGTTAAACTAATTGAACTAATATTAAATTAAAAATAAATAGGGAATACCAATATTAGTTAGGATTGTTAAACTATTTGAACTAATATTAAATTAAAAATAAATAGGGAATAAATACCTTGAAAGTAAAACAGTGGAAGAAAAAGTAGATAAAGATAAAGATAGTAGAGAGAAAGATAGAATGAGAAATCAGATTTTATTTCTTAGAACTTCCAAAAATGATAAATATGTGACAAAATGATAAATATGCCATATCTTTATTGCATAAAATTACATAATCATTGACTCAAACCAATCATTTAGAAATTTATACCGAATGAATGAATATGACTATCATGTTTCCTTTGGAATAATAGTTTAGTCAATGAATAATTATATTATCCTTTGTAAGAATCTTTGGTATCTTTACTTAAATTCTATCAGTGATTACTCTAATCAAATGATAAAAGTTTAGAACATGTTTGGATTATTGATGAGACCTTAGTTCCTCAACTATTGAAAAAACTATTTTCATCCAAACAATCTTGTAGAAACTTCTTAAGTAGCTATATACTTAATCTCTATTGTAGAATATGTTGTTATAATCTATTTGGAACATTTCCAAATAACAACCTTTATATTTAGGATAAATACGTATCCATCTTGATACTTACAATCATCTTTGTAAGATTGAAAACTAGCATCTATGAATCCACACATATTAAGCTCAACTTTCAAGAATAGATCATTAATTCTTCTCAAGTATTTAAGAAAATTCTTGACCACTTATAGTGACTTTCACTAGTATTGGATTAAAAACTGCTCATAACAGTTAGAGCATGGGAGACATTTGGTCTTATTTAGCATTCATAATTAATCTTATTTTTTAAGAATATTTTGCATACTATATTTCTTTAATGTCAGTCTTTGGACACATGTCCTAAGGTAAATCCCATCAAATATAGAAATGTAAACCTTTTAAATTGATCCATGCATGTTAAATGTCTTTGACATTTTATCAATATATATATACATATATATATATATATATATTGACTGTATATGACCAAACAAATCTATCTCTATAGACTTTTTTCAATGCATAAGTTGTTTCTCTAAAAATCTTTAATTGAGAAGGTTTTTGAACAATTACACCTTAACTAATTAAGAGTAGTTATGTAAATTCTCATTATTAATATGTCATCTATATATAATATGAGAAATACAATAATATTGCCAATAATCTTTTGTATACAGAAGATTGGTATTTGTTTTTTTATTAAATCAAACTTTTTGATTATCTTATCAAAACAAATATTTGAACTCTTAAAAGCTCGCTTTAGTCCATAAATAGACTTTTATAATTTGCATACTTTGTTAGGGTATTTAGACATAAAAACCCTTAGATTGTATCATATACTAATCCCTTTTGCAAATTATAGCAAGTAAAATCTTAATGGATTTCAATACGGCAATTGGTGAAATGGCTTCATCATAGTCAATACTATGATTTTGTATAACATTTAGTAACCAATATTCATGCTTTATGGGTAACAATATTACCATCAATATTTGTCTTCTTTGGAAGACCCACTTGCACCTTATGGATTTTATCCTTTCAGGTGCATTGACTAAGGTCTATACCTTGTTGTCATACATGGAATCCATTTTAGATTTTATGGTTCAAAACCACTTTGCATTTCTTATCAAATAAGACTTCTTTGTAGATAGTAGGTTTATCATTCTTAATGATAAACACATCATCTTATATAGACAATTTATCCTACTAAACATACAATTTACTTGTGTATTGAGAGCTTCATGTTGTACCGCATCACCATGAGGTACAAGCTCTAATTCCATTTTCTTTTCATTACTAAATTATGGTTTAAAAACTTCATCAAGTTCTATATGCTCCCACTTGCCTTTTCTAGAATAGACTATTCTTCTAAAAATATGACATATTTTGAGACAAACATTTTGTGCTCATTGGGATTATAGAAATAATATCTAAAACTTTCTTTTGGACATTCCACAAAATAATATATATATGAAAATTTTGTATCAAACTTATCTTATTTAACTTTCATTAAATATAGGACACTCCCAAATATTTTGGTTCTTTCCTATACCATATCTCATATGAGGTAGAATCGATAGGAGATTTTATTTATAAGCAGAAACATTTATTTCAATCATAAATATATTTGAAGTAGAAACTTCACCAAGTTTCTTCTTCTTTAAAATCTCAATGAACCTTTTAATTCTAATTTTAGTATCTATCTTAATAGACTATAGTAGAATTTAATACCATTTAAACTTTTGTCCTTATTATTTTGTGTTAAGTTTGAGCGCTCTTTTATTGATTTTCTTAAAATCATGGTCCAACTTCACTTTCTTGGAAAACTCAAGTATTAACACAATTTCCTTTTTCTTCTTGATTGAATCCTATGTTGTCTTATTAAGCAATTCAAGCAATATTTAGATCTCAACTTTGCTCATAACAAAAATTAAAAAATCCAATTTTTCAATGAGACTAATCACCTTTAACATATTAGATAATACTAAAGATTATTTGTCATTTTGCTCTAAATGAGTTCGTAAGAGAGATATCATATATCTTCAATTTTAACTCTTATATCATACAATCATTTCATCTAATCAAATATTGTAAAAGCATACATATTCACATACAACTATTGTAATTAGTATTCATGAATGCTTTTTAGCATAAGACAATATACATTATCAAAATCATCTTTATGTTTCTGATATGTATCTTTGATTATTAAATCAATATTATTATCAAGAAAAAAAGGTTTTAAGGACATAAATCAATTTCTCAAACCTAAAAATAATTTTTAGGTTGTAAAATTCAATCCATAAAATTTGAGCAATTAATATTTTGTCAAACAATATATTATAGATAATTTTCTACAACAGAAAATAAAGATAGAAAAATATTTCATATTTATGCAATAAGAAAAACAAAAATAAATAAATATGGACTTATGAAATTTATTGGGCTTTGCTCCCACTATTTTATTCAAATCAATATCCCTTAAATTGATTCGAGAATTTTTCACAAAATTCTTATTGGATAAAATCTCATTTTAATTATTTTACTCTTGAGGCAGCTGAACAAATCAAAATAATCTCAACAAGTAGGTAACAATTACCAATTACAACTATTTATAACTTTTAGATAGTTAGGCCATCAACTCTTGATACACATATCTCATATATCCCCTAACTCTTTGCCTCAAAATGTTTTGACCTTGAGGCAGCTCAACAAGACGAAAGTTTTTGTTAAATCAAACCCATTATTCAGAGATTTGATCTCATAGCATAAACATATTTAAAGTAAAACAACCTTGAGGCAGCTCTACAAGTTGCTCTAATAAAAATTTGTTTAAACTATAATAATGGAAGGTAACTAATTATGATTTAATATTTAATTAAGGGATTAATTTATGGTCTCATCATACATACATATCATATGTGAAAATTATTTGATCAATTGATTTAATATTTAATTAAGGAATTAATTTATGGTCTCATTATACATAAATATCATATGTGAAAATTATTTGATCAATTGAACATAAAATATGCAATTAAATAAATATATTATTTTATCAAATATAAATCACATATGACATGTTATTCAAATAATCACAGTAAATGAATATTTAATATATTTATATCAAATATAAATTACATACGACACATGTTATTCAAATAATCATATTAAATAAATATATAATAAATTTATATGACATATAAATCATATATGACACATCTTACTCAAATAATCATATTAAATGAATATCTAATAAATTTATATCAAATATAAATTGTATATGACATGTTATTCAAATAATCATATTAAATGATAGATTCATATCAAATATAAATTACATGTCGTCTTATTCAAATAATCACATTAAATGAATATAAAATAGATTTATATCAAATATAAATTACATATGTCATATTATTCAAATAATCACATTAAATAAATATATAATAAATTTATATCAAATATAAATTACATATGTCATATTATTCAGATAATCACATTAAATGAATATATAATTTTTCTGTCATGAATCTATATGTATTTTATTTCTAATCAAATTAGAAATTATTTAATTGAATTTTTGAAACTTTAATGGGTCAAAATATAGTTTCCAAAACTAGAGGACCAACTAATAAGAAAAGAATAAAGATCTGGGTTCAATATTTAATTAAGAAAACATTTTTTCTTAAAGGCTCCAGATTGGGTTTTAAAAACCACGCTTTCAGATTTTTTTTGTTTTTTTAAACTATTATTAAATTGATGACGTGAGATTATGTCATGTTATCTTCCCCAAACTAAAAACAGTTGGGAAAATTAAAATTTGCTTCTGAAATTACTTTTCTATTCTAATCAATTTCTGTTTTATCAGGCACATTTCTTGATAGCAACAGAAACAGCAAGATCGCATCTTGCCTTGTTCAAACGAGAGCCAATCCTCCGTCGGAGACTTCTCTTTCTCATGAGATCACAACAAGTATGCCATTCTTGCAGCCTTGTTCCGGCGATATCGTGGTGATTCTTCGCAAGGCTAGTCGCACCAACCCGGTTGTGTTCAAGCCTCGCTTGGCAGCGGCCATCCCATGGCCTGAATCAAGTCTTTGACCAGAACGATATCATTTTTTTTTGAAAATTTCAAAATCAATTTTGAATAAAATAAAATTGCATATTTGACCCATAATATTTAAAAAAATGAATTTTTAAACAAATAATTTTTCAAACAAATCAACTAAATCAATATACATATATAAACAATTTATCATTCATGACATGTTATATATTAAGTATAGATAAATCAAATTAGGCTATGATACCACTGTAAGGAAATCAACATAGTAATAACGCAGCGGAAAATTTAACAATTATATTTTAGTTGATATCAATAGGATCTTGAATGATAATCTATATAAAATATACCTTGAGAGATGCTAGCAAAATCCTTGAGCGAGGTTTAATCGACCAACAAGCTGCACAAGTGTCCGGCCTCTAACGGTAATCCACACAAACTACTTTCGGGATCCTCAAAGGATTGATTTTAACATTAGTGTAATAAGTTAGATACCTCTAAAAAACACTTTAGAAATCTAATAAGAAAAACCCTTTTCCTTATTTATGTGATTTCTTATTGTGAGAGTTGTGTTGTCTTTGACCTAACATTAAGCATCTATATATAATAATACAGCCTTCCACAAGGTTGTCTTTTCAAACAACCAAACTCAATTCACTTTCCAAAATTGAATATAAGAGAATAATAGATGCCATAATTATTATATAATTATATAAATCATTTTAGCCCAAGAAGTAATTCTATTGTGTGTGACCCTTTAGGTTCCTAATCACTTGGCAATAAATATAAATAATAATCTTAGAATTAAATTGGCTTTTATACAAAACCAACACAAACGTGGCAAATAAAGGGACTAAGGTGTTGGAATTACATGATTATGGTTTAGTAACTAATGAACTTAATTCGTGAGGATGCATGTGTGTGTGGGTGTGTGTTAAAAAAAAACAGATGTAAACTTAGGGTCAATTTTGATGAAAATGAAAATTAGCTAAATTTGAAGTCTAAATTATAAAAGTAATAAATTGTTGAATTCATTAATTTTATATATTTGATAATCCAACAGATTTTCACATTTGAAAATATAGTATGAACTAAAATATACAGTGTAAAAGAATTTCTACAATGTGTATAAACATATGGCATGTAAATATATATAGTGTGTAAAAATATGTGTAGCATGTGTAAATATTTGGTATGTGAAATTATGTATAGTATATGTAAATATATATATATAGCATGTATATGAAAATGTGTTTAGTATATGTAAAATTGTGCAATGTGTAAAACTATTTGTAGTGTGTGTAAAAATATGTGCAGTATGTGCAAATATATATAGTGTGTGAATAGTGGCGAACCTAGAAACTATAGCTTGGGAGGGCAAAATTATATAGAATTAGTGGTAGAAGTTCTATTTTAATTTTTTTTTGGAGGGGAGGAGGGGGAGCTACCCCCCCTTGGATCCACCATTGTGTGTGAAAATGCATAGTACGTTTAAATATGTAGTGTGTAAAAATATATGTAATTTGTAAAAATATGTGTAGTATGTGAAAATATAAACAATATGTGTAAATATGTGTAGTGTGTGAAAATACATGTCTGTAGTAGGTGTAAATATGTGTAGTATATGTAAATATGTATAGTATATAAAAAAGTGTGCATCATGTGTAATGTGTGTAAATATTTGTAATGCATGAAAAGAAAAAAAAACTTTGTTAATTATGTCATATCAAAAATATTTTAAAACTCTATAGTTGATTATACTCTCAAATTAATAAAATTAAGTTAGATTTTATTGTTTAAAATTTTATTATAATTTTGTTTGTATTTTCTGATAATCTTAATCCATCAAACATATTTAATTGGTTCAAATTTGAATCAATTAACTTTCAAAATTGAATAATTATCAAACATGCCATTAGTAATGATTTTGACAAATTACTCATTCTAATATTAATGATTTGAGCCTAAGGGTTGACAAAATTACAAAATAAAAAAATGAAATAGAAGTTTAAAAAAATTGCTTGAGAGTTTCTTTAAATAACTCAATGCGTGTTACGATATGTATAAGTAATTTTATTAATATTTATGTCATCTGTTACATTCAATATTTCATTATGTATTTTATTTTGTGAATACATGACATGTGTTTTTACCACAAACCCTGTCAAGTGATTACCATAAAGGGATAAGTGTTAGAATACGTGAGACCCAAAAATTTTAACGCGTTAACATTCTTATTAATATTAAATTTATGCAAATAATGTTAACTTTAAAGTTAGAATATCACATCTTTGATAAGGGTTGTTGCAAAAATTAAAATCACGCAATTAAACACTTTAGTCAATGGTTAATTTTAAAAGTTTTAGTTACAATTTTATAATATCATGAGGGGTTTAATTGTATAGTTAATATTAATTTTAGATATTTGTTAGTTTTTTACTAAAATTAAAGGACCAAACAACAATATAAGAAAAACTAGTAAAAAAATGAAAGAAAAGAAAATGATTTGCCACGTGGGTGGCTAACATGTAAGCCATCAAAGCTTACAATGCCACTCATTAACTAGACAGAGAGGCTTATTTTTGCACCTAAAAATACAGCACAAATAATATGAAGAAGAAAGTCGAAGCGGGAAGAAAAAATTGGAGGAGGAAGAAGAAAGGCTAAGTGAAAGATAGGAAACTTCGTGCCGTGAGTTTGAGAAACTAAACAAGAGTTTTGAAAGACAAGTAGGTGGGTGAGTTTTTTGTTTTACAACTTAATTGGTTTACATTTTTGGGGAAAAGAACGAGATTGATTTCTGAGTCTATAAATTCATATAAGCCATTTTGAATGTTAGATGCTAAACCAGAGGAAAAAAAAGTGAGTAAATGGATTATGTTTTCCTCAGTATATTCTTTGATGTATTGCACGAGGAAGATTATTTTTTGGTTCGTGTCATGAGTTTGAGAAACTAATCAAGAGTTTTGAAAGACAAGTAGGTGGGTGAGTTTTTTGTTTTGCAACTTAATTGATTTACATTTTTAGGGAAAAGAATGAGATTGATTTCTGAGTCTATAAATTCATATAAGCCTTTTTGAATGTCAGATGCTAAACTAGAGGGAAAAAAAGTGAGTAAAAGGATTATGTTTTCCTTAGTATATTCTTTGATGTATTGCACGAGGAAGATTATTTTTTGGCACTCATAAGATGAATTTTGGTTTAAGAATTAGAAAATTTTCTGAATAATATGATTTTTAACTTGTAAATGATGACTTAAGAATTATTCATTATCATGGACACTACCTTGGTTTGGGAAGCATAGAACGGGGTTGTATGCTCTGTTTGCTATGAAACCTTCGTATCTATTTTGCACATGAAATGCTTGTTTAATTACCTCAATGAATTCAGTGCTATAAATAAAAAAACAATGAAAAGGAACCTAAAGTGGGTAAATTTCTGAAGTGGTTATAGGAGTTCAACTATTTGCTTGTCTAGTTATGTTCGAACGACTACATGTGCGGAATATCTGCCAAATATGAGTTGGATTTTATGGCTTGACCACTTGTTCTGAAAGGTACAATTTTGGAACATAATTTTTGGGAGTTTGAAAATATTATGTGTAGGATGATCATGTCCGCACTCAATTGGAATTGATTTTTGAATTCCCTGTGACCATAATCGTTTTGTGAATCATATAACAATTTTTTTATATCATCTAACATGCCATGTGTTTCACAGGTTATTTTTCCTTATTTGGGAGACTGGAATGCTTTGTGCTTTGGCATGGCTGTCATGAGAGGATTTTGTGGAATTGGAATATAAATGGTGCCCCAACATTTTTGGCGCAATTCTTAAATGAAGTATGAGTTGAAATTTAAAGTGATATCCAAAGTGGAGCTGTATACATGTTATTTCAAACTGATATTTAATTCCGTTGTATGCATAATTTGAAAATAATTATAAAATAATAGTGTTAGTATTATAAACCTAGTTTTATATGGTTTCGGTCTCATCTCATTTAGGTAGTTATGGCCATTTGCAGTAGTGCTATTAGAACAAAATTTTGTGTCAGAAACTTAATGCCTACAACAGTTTTGGTTGGTGTTGTTTTTCTGCTTTTGTAAGTAGAATTCTAAAGCTTGTATGGTAAAACAAATGTTGCATATTCAGCCTAGTTTTATACTTGATTTCATGTTATTTAGATATGTAACCACAAACTTATAGTTATTTCAAGGTACTTTGATATTAAAAATTAGCTCATGCATTTCTAGCTACTACAACGATTTTGAACTATTTTTATCCTTTCTTGCAGATTGAATTTGGACTTTTATAGAACACAAAAGTTTTAGAATTTTGATTCAACTGTTACACAGTTTTGGTTTTACATTATTTCAATTTTGGTTACAAAGTTATGATTATTTGAAATCTATATGGCAAAACTGAAATATCTTACGGGATTTCAGTCCTAAGTGATGTTTGAACAATTTTTTAAAACTATTTGTAGAATGAATTTGGGTATTAATAAAACATAAAGGTTTTAATATTCTAAATTTAGTTTCATATGCTTTTGGTTTCATATCATTTGAAGGGTTGATTACAAAGTTATGACCATTTGAAATAACTATGGTAGGACTGAGATTTATACGGGATTTCAGTCATTACAGCCAATTTAAACAATTTTTACAGCTTTTTTCTTAATTGAATTTTGGATTACATGAAACACAAGAGTTTTGGAATTTTTAATCTAGATTTTTAGAGTTTTTTTATCATATCAATAAGGTTATTGATTAAAAGGTTATGTCTATTTGAACTTACGTTGGCAGAAATGAATTTCTGTAAAATCTCTGAAACCATTCATAATGGTATTTTCAGCACTATGCAAGTAAAATTTGGAAATTTCTGAAACACAAGAATTTCTGTATTCTGAACCTAGTTTCAAATAATTTTGGTTTCGTATCATTTTGATATATCGTTGCCAAGTTACATTGATTTGAACTAAACACGACATTTTTGAATTTTGATACATGAATTTTAGACTATTCTTTTAAACTAACTTTTGAACATGTTCTATGTGGAACTTGGTATTCAAAGAAACATGAACATTTTACTATTTGAAATCTAGTTCTATATAGTTTTGATTTTACGTTATTTGGAATCTTAACTATAAAGGTTTAGCCATTTGAATCCACGCTGACAAAGCCGAAGCTGGGTTACAACGTTTGTGACCATGATCGGAGACCAATTTAAATGCCTTCATTACAAATTTTGAGAATTTATAAAACATAATACATTGTGGGTTTTGAGTTTAGCTTTATTGGGTACTAACTCAAAATTTATCCAATTTGTTCTCATCACCTTTGAAAAAGGAGAATGAGTCTTATTGGGGAACTTACAAGCAATGTGGGGTTTGTTTGAACATGTTATCATTATGATGATTGGAAACTCCCTGATATTGCACCAACTTGTTTCTACTGTGTTCGATATATATAATATGATTGAGATATCAAGTTTGTGTTGTGTGGAACTAAGTGATTTCCTAAATTAAAGGCAAGAGCCAATCCACACAAGCCGCTATTGATTATAGCACACCGACACGAAGTGAAATATTTGTGTATGGCATGAATTTGCCTATACTGTGACTGTCTGACTGACTAGGGCCTAGTCATGAGTGGCTTATTGATGACCGGGAAGGCAAAGGCCGACGAGTTCATCGTAAGTCCACGGTGACATTTAACCCTTGTTAAGTGGAATTAAGGAGGTTTTAGTTTAATGAGAAAGGGTACTGATTATTCGGATATATCATACTGTGCCTAAATTACTGACTGTGGTGGATAAGGTAACTCTAAATCACGCGCACAATTTGTCAGGAGTCATATGGCTGGTACTAGGTCAGTTGGGCTGACCACAGGTAGCAAATCTAAACTATCATGTGCTCCCTTATGAGACATTGTGCTACTTGAGCAGAATACTCTTTGTGACTGTTTATTGGTAGTTCATCTGTGACTATCTACTGTCAGTTCCTTCATGACTGAGCACTGCCAATTTTCTATGACTGTTTATTTTTATTTTTTGTGACTTTTAATGTGGATTTCTTTTGGTATGTATAAATTATTTTGGCACTCGATATTTTGAAAATGTAGTTCTAAATTATTCACTGTTTTCAAAAACTATACCTAATTTTCCACCCACTAAGCGATTTAGCCCAGTGGTTAGGGAGTTAGCTTCCCGACCTACAGGTCAAGAGTTCGATTCCTGTAGGATGCATGTGAGGGTGTGTGTGTTTAAAAAAAAAAAAGGCTCACCCCCTATTTTCTCTAAATATTTTCAAACGAGCAAGGAGAAAGGCCGCTAAGGGCAGCATGTAGGAATTGCTAAGATAAGTGAAGCCATTATCAGTGGTGTGAGATATTTGATACTAAACCCTGCTGTCGAAATTAAGTTGCAATCTAATATTGTAAATGTTGGATTACCTTGTACATGTTATGGTTATTAGTGTTGAAAAGAAATATATATAAATAAAACAAATCCTTGAGGTTTCACTATATGTTTATGACTATGTTGATTGATTCAACGAACAGATTCACTTTTCAACTAGGGGTAGATTGGGTCGTTACAAAATACATAGCGTGTATCTATAAAATAAAATAAAGAATGACACATTAAATTTAATAGAAAATTCATTCCAAAATTGTCGTTATAATTAGTTCATTTATATTCGTTAGTAAAATGCATATTGATGAGTATTTTCACATTTTTCTAAATTAATTTAACCTCCTCTACACGAACTCTCCACCACCTTTGCATGTAATCTTAAATTAAAAAAATATATATTACCAGCCACACCACGAGCTTGGCTTCCCTGTGAGGCTGTGATAGTTATATGCAGCTTTGATATGTGTGACTATATATATAGAGAAATTAATTGGATTTTCACAATATTAAACCCAACTTAACTTTGAATTCGTTGACGTTTCGCATTTTTATTGTTAATTTATAATCTTTTCGACCTATGGAACTAAGGGCGTAAAGATTGAAAAATACTGTATTAGATATTTACTATCTTGTAAGTTGTAAAAATATTTGTATTTTATAAGTTGCATGAAATTTGTAATTATGTTCAACTTTGATAATTGAATTTCAATTATTTTTGTTTTTTGGACACATTAGATACGAGCTCAAGAAGATGAAAAAAAAAGTATTCTAATTGAGTACAAAGCAAAATATGATTGAAAAAATCACTGAGTTTTAATTAAAAGTATAACTGCAAGATTTTGAATTCATTAAAAAATAATGCTAATTGATTACATGCTTAGCATAATTCTAGTGAATCCACTTAAAATATTTGTTTTACTTTTCCTAGCTGTAGCAAATAAACAAATTTGCATGTTTAATGCAAGAAAAAACAATGAGAGTATGGTCAAGGAATACTCAAAAGAATGTTAAAAAGGATCACTGACTGTAGTGAGCAAACTCCTACTCATCAATCAAATCATATATAGGATCAAAATCATAGTTATTAGTTAAAATTATTATGAATAATAGACAACAAAATTAGCAAATAACATTAGAATACAAAAAAAATTGTAATATTAAAATTAAATGGAAATTATAAAACCATGATTCTTGAATGCATTTCTTCGACTCACTGAAATTACCACTTGAGTGTAAAGTTAGACAAGAAGAGATAGGAAAGGTTTCTCAGGGATGGGTTATCAATCAATTCAAGAAATTCATCCTTCAAGAAAATTAAGTTAATTTCATTAATTGGTATCTACATGATGTACACACTTCCCTACATTAGATGCAAAATCAAAATAAATGTTAATTCAATGAAGATGTGGTGTTCGATATTGAATTTAAATTCCCACAATGACTTTAAAATATGAACATAAACTTAGGGTTGCATCCTACTTTAGAGTTATTTTGCTTGGGGACTTAGAAACCACTGCTTTGGGTTGTGTGCTTCAAAGTAGATGGTTTCTTAGTCCCTTATTTTCAATATTTTGTAGGAACATGTGATGGAGTAGTACTCGAAATTTATTGTTTATGCTCCTGTAATGTTGTGTTTGGGTAAATCCAGCACCGTATTTTGTCTAATATTAATATAATGCGCGTTTAAAAAAAATGATCAGAGAAATAAGCAAATACATCCAATAGTGGCCATTTCTAGATGAACCGTTTCCTTTTTCCTTACAAATTTAACTCTTCTATTTTTTTTATTTATTTAAAATTTTGTTATAATCTATTAGTTTATATATTTTTCTATTAAATGCATAGTAAAAAATATTTAGTGAAAAACAATATTATAATCCACAAACGCAAATGTATTTTTTAAAATTTTTACTTTCCAATTTTTTACCACATCTATCATTTTAGATTTTTCTCATTGAATAAAAAATGACAAAAACATGCGAACATAGTTCTTTTTAAAATCTGAGATTTTTTAACTCAAAAAACCACGGTTATAGCCAACCAAAAAGGAAAAAAAACTCTTGCAAGTTTTTATTTTTAATTAGAAAAAATAATAGTAACTAAAAGTATACAATTCAAATAATTTAATGATTTGTTACTCTTTTTTATGGATTGGAAAAATGTAAGAAATCACTAAAAATAGTTTAAAAATATGAAATAAAATTAGAAAAAAACAATTTTTATATTAAAATGAACTAAAATAAGTGCAAGTTTTAATGGTAATAAAATATTTATACAAATAAATGTACACATATAAATATTAGAATGTAATATACGAAGCGATACATGAAGTTTGAAATAGAGGATTCATTGCTTCCTATTTTGTTGAATATTCCAACTTGAGTGGTGTCAATAGATGCCAATTATTTTTCCAAACAAAGTTTTGTGCTAATTTGGTTTAAGAAAAAAAAACTCCTTTGAAATCAATACGAAACAGGCAGTGAATGGCAATTGAAATCGTAATTTTAATTTTTTGCTCTTTTTATTGAAATTATGATTAATTTCAATTTTATTTTATTGTGCGATAAAATTATGATTAATTTGAGTTTTATTTATGAGTCTACTCCACATGAGACCACCTCTTTGTTTAAGGCTATACATTGTGTTTTTATGCATAGTGGGCTGACAAAAGCATAATATATTACTGAATTCGTTAAACTATCTAAATATTGGAAACTAATCAAAATCAAAACTAATCAAAAAAAATTATGTGATTTTAAGTTTTGTACTTGATTCTTACCATTTTTCTAATTTTTTACTTCTTGGCCATTTGAATGTATTTGTATTGTAGATGGATTGATGCTAGAAAGTTAAAATTGTCCTGACATGAAAAATTTGTAAATACATTTGCATATAGTAATGAATTGATAAATTTAGGTAATTATATTTACCACCTTAAAATGTTGAACATTTGAAGGCTAATACACACATGTTCACACACTACATATATTTTACACATAGTACAATCCTAAATGCTTCCATTTTTCATTTTGCACATTTTCAAAAAATCATCAAAGATTAAAATAGTTTCAATAAAAGCATATAAAATGAAAATAATAATTATATAAACGAGATTCGTATAAGGAATTTTGAAAGATAATAATTACCTTTGGAATTATTTCCTGTAAAAAAATCAATTAATCTAAAAATGTGTAAAAAATTTTTTCTAAACCAAATCACACAAAAATATTAACACCCAATTTTCCTTTATGAACATATAAGTATAATTCTTAATGTGGATATAAAGATTTTTAAGTGAAGAATAATCCTTACTTTATGCACATAAGTTTGCCAATGGTTGCAACATATGATTGTCATTTTAATTTGTTGTGCAAATCATGTCTTAGGTCATAAAAATATAATTGAAAATACTTTGGTGAGTTTTCTTCTAGAACAAAAGATGGAAGATGAAGATTTTTTTTTAATTAAAGAAGCCACTTATTCTGGCTGTTGGGCTTGGTTACCCCTTTTATTATCAAAAGAGCATGCATATACAAAGAGGAAATAAACTAACTAGGAACGTAAACAAAACATTCATCGTACACGTATGTATGGCATTTCTCGCTGATCCTGAACAATAAGGCCCTTTATATGGCTATTCAAATTTTGCATTCCATATGTTCCCGAGATCCTTGAACTGCCCATTTTCGCTAACGCATCTGCAACAGAGTTAGCTTCACGGAAGATATGACGAAGTGAACATGTATGCAACTCTTCCCAATTTGATGCAATAAATTCCTGTACCGCCATGGCCACTGCATGCGGCTATTCAGCATATCCACTAAAGCTTTATTATCACACTCAACAACAACTCCTTGAAGGTTCATTCGAGAACAAATATGAAGTCCCTCCAACAATGCTCGAACTTCCGCCTGAAAACTAGTGATACTGCCAACGAAAAAAGACTGTGAATGCCTAAGCTCCCCCATACCCGTGCCGAGTACTATTCCTCTTCCTCCATCTCCATTACCTAAGGACGAACCATCTCCATTCAACCGGAATGCTACATGCGGTAGCAAATGCCATGAGACTGCCTGTGCTAGCTTAGGGAAATTCTGTCTGACAGATGAAACCAGCCCTTTATGTAGCCAAAGTTTATTCCTTGGTGTTCCTGCCAAAGAATGTATCCGTGTCTGCAAAAGAACATGTTGTAGGATCTGCTGCACCACTGCATCCATTGAAGGTCGAGTTTCCTCATAAAGCCACTTATTCCTTGCTTTCCAAATCTCCCAACATACATAGAGCGGAAGTACAGCAAACAGACCCGTCTGATTCCACCAAAAATCTAGCATGTCCCAAAAGTGCATTCGAGAAACATCTGAAATCCCAAATTTAGACCCAATAGTCTTCCAGACTTCAAAGGAAAATGAGCAATCTCCCAAGGTATGTAACAAAGTTTCCTCGGTAAAACAAAAAACACACTTCGAGGGACCATAGAATCCGATCCGTTGAAGGATATCCGCAAATGGGAGCAAAGAATTGATAGCCTTCCACATAAAAAATGAAATCTTCCGAGGAACCTCTTTTTGCCATATCAACCTTAGTGAGGGATGGCGAGTACCTGGACTCCTCATTATTCCATAGGCAGATGATAAGGTAAAATTCCCAGCGATTGAAGGCTGCCACACAATCTCATCAGGCAATCTATCTTTGAGAATCTATCTCAAAACTATCTTTGAAGATGAAGATGAAGATAAATCTATCTTTGAGAATTAAATTAACATGAAAACTTTTCTCTTACTTGTTGTAAGCTACTTATTTAAAACTACTCCAAATGATGTTGAATGAAAAATTAATAATATTTTAGGCGCATATTATTTTGAAATTCTCTTGTCTCAACTGAATTAGAAGTGAATATGTTAGATAGTTTTTCGATAATGTCAACACCTAATAGTTTGATATTCCCATTTTCGCAACAAGATAATGGTGGCTCAAATTCATGTCTTTTTGTTGCACAAAACTAACAATTGCGTATATCTTTTAATATATGTGTATGAGTAAGCACTACAAAAAAATGGCTTTAATGACCAAAATCTTAGTGACTAAAAAAATTCCAGTCAACAAAGAGCATCTTTGTTGACCAGAATAAATTTAGTCACAAAATTCTAGTCAAAGTTAAAATATTATAGACCAAAACAAAAAGTGGTCACTAAGTTGTCAATAAATACCATGGCGGGAAACATTCCCGCCAATGAGACACACTATTTGGTGACCACATTTTGTGACTAAAAATTTTTTGGTCAACAAAAAATGTGTAGTAATCATTTGGTGACAAGAAAAGTAGTCAATAAATTATAAAAGTTTAATGACCACATTTTTTTGTCAACAAGATTCTAGTTCTAATTCTAGAACCAAAATTGACAGTTTGGTTCCGGTCCTGACTCAATTCCAGTTAGAGCCGAAACCACAGTCATACTTAAATGAGTGCTTATAAGCCCATCTAACCAATTAAAAGTATATATTGGCCTTCATATATTTTTATTTGGAGTTATTATCGGACCAACTCCAACTCCAACTCCAACTCCACAAAATATCATATTATTACTTATCAACCCATCACTATGCAACCTTAGAGAACTACAGGGTTATTTACCTAAATAATGTTGCAAAAAAACAAAATTAAAGAAATAATGTCAATCTTAATATTCTTTCACAAATAAGGCAGTTTCAAACTATGAGTTTAGAAGTCACAAGTTGATGGGTTGATTATATATCAATTTATATTTTAATTTAATTAAAAGAATAATCAAGCAAAGAAATTGCAGTTTTAAACTAAGACTTTAGAAGTTGCCGTTTGAAGCTGTGACTTCTCAATTTAGATTTCAACGGTGTCAACATTTATTAAAGGCACACATGCACTGGTAATATTGTATGCAAATATGGTAGTAGGTTATCCACGCAAAGTTGTAATAGAGAACTCCCACCACTTAGGCAACAAACCCTTAAAAATAAAAGATTGATGAGCACAAAATACTTGTTTTATTGTATATTCTTTTAAGTGCTTAAAGGAGTGGAATATGCTTAATGGTATTAATTGTCAGGTTTTGGAAGATTCCAAGAATGGAACGGCGGGGAGGAAGATGAATTTGGGATACTTCTGGAAGATAAGGGCTGATTGATTAAGCGTGAAGAATTATGGCAGCTCAAAGACTCTTTTTAATTACCAAATTGGTTGAAGAATAGGATTAGGAAACTAGCTTGTATGCTAAAGTTAGAACCGCGTGTGGCAATTGAAATTTGGAAATAAGAAGGATTCATGATTTTTAGTTGATTTAGGAAGTAGTTATTTTCCCTCTTATAAAAGCGAACGAATTAATTAGGGTTAGCTTTGGGCTCTTTTGTTAGTTTTTCCAGCTTTACATATTCCAGTTTTCATAACAGCATCAGACGCGCTATCATTTGCCCAAATGACGATCGACTTCGGTTTGATTTCATTTATTCAATTTTATTTCTTTTAAGTTTTTGATTGTTTTTAGTTATGTGTAGTGAGTAGTTGCATTTCTGGCAATAAGTAAGGAAGCACTAATCGATTAAGTAGTTGTGAGAACTAATTATTTTATTTAAACTGTTATGTATTTGATTTTGAAAGTTCTCTAAGCCTAATGTTTATTATCTAGATTTATTAAAGCTTGATCACATTTAATCAATTTAGATAGAGCCAATTAGTACCCTATTACATCACTAAATTTAGTAGGTAAGATTAATTATTGGCGAAGCTACTGTCTCGGTAGATGGGAATAATCGGTTAATAAATTATGACATGCTGATCATGATTACGATTTGTTAGAGTTAGGTTTTTCTAAGTCTTAATGCTTTTGTAACATTAAATCGGGTGTTGGCTGATTCCAATCGGGTTGTGTTATGAATAGGAAAATAATTGATTAAGTCGATATTTGTCGATTATTGAATAATTAAGGAAGAATTGGGCTATGTCGGAGCCGATTCTTGGTAGCCTTTAACTAACTGGTTAATATGAAATTATTATTCTTATGTCTATGAGCAATGAAGAATTGATTAGTGTGGAATTACTTGATTACTGGATTTTCCTTTAAGTTAATTAATTTTTGTATTTTGCTACTTGTCGATTTTGTCATTTAATTCCTTTTGATTAATTGTTTTAATTATAAATTGAATTGGTGTGACTTATTACAAATTAACTGATTTAGAAGAGAAATGTTGGTCTCTATGGGAACGATCTCACTCCTCTATACTATTTAGTAGTGTTAGGAGCGAATTTAATTTCGGTAGAATAACGACGTATCAAATTTTGGCGCTGTTGCTGGGGAACGGCAATTATTTTCTATCTTTTAGTTAATTTGAGTTGTTCTTAGGTTTATGTCCAGATCATCTAACCCTAATTTGCTTTTCGATCCAGAAATTGAAAAGACAGCTCGGAGATTGAAGAAAGAGACGAAAGAACATCGCCAAAGAACTAATTCTAGTTCTAAAATTGACGCGTCGTTTGCCCAAACGACAACCCGCACAGCCCCAATAACTAGCTTATTCAACTAACGACACTTCCAAGGCTGAACTCCCACCTGTGAATCCTCCGTCTGTAGGTAATTTGCCACCACCTAAGCGTGTGCAGGAGTAACGTGCTCCTGTTATTAATCCATTGGTGTTACTCCAAGCTCTGTTGAATGATCGACCATTAAGGGAGTCTACTAACCCAGTGATTAATTATAGGACTTCTTGCATTGTTTTGCCTCCACTTGCAACTGATTATGAATTGAAAGCATCCTATCTTAATTTATTTCCTAAGTTTAATGGAGATGTTGAGGAAGATCCTCATAATTTTTTGCATGATTTTCTTAAAGTGTATGAATTTGTGAACAATAGATGAGTATCACAAGAATACATTAAGTTAGCTAGTTTTTCTTGGTCTTTAACTAGAAACGCTAGTGTATGGTTTAAAAGTCTTACTCCTAGATCTATTATAACATAGGATGGCATGCAAAAAATATTTCTTATAAACTTTTTCCCCGCTTCTAAATATGCATCTGGTCGGAAAGAAATAGTAGGCATTAAACAAGATTATGATGAGTCATTAACTGTATATTGGACTAGATTTAAGCGTTTATGTGAAAGTTATCTTCAACATCAAATCACTGATTTTAATCCAACAATTTTATGAAGGTTTGCAACTGGAGGAAAAATGAACACTTGATGCAGCAAGCGGTGAAGCTTTCATGGATAATAACACAGCTCAAGCTATGAGTTTGATTGCTAAGACTTGCAAGTCCTGCCAACAATACCAGCTTGGTCGTCGTTCGACCAAACAAGTGAGAGAAATTAGTAATTCTTCAATGGAGAGCAAATTGGAGGTGTTGACATTAAGTGTGGAAAAATTAGTCACTTGAATAGGTGCAATTCAGCCGGAAAAGGTTTGTGCAATTTGCAAAAGCCTTAACCATACAGCGGATCAAAGCCAAATGGCTCAAGAAGAACTCGACGCCGAAGTGAATGCTGTAGGAGGTTATCCACGTCACTATGATCCCTATTTAAACACTTTTAACCTAGGTTGGCAGGACCATCCAAATTGATCTATAGGAATCGAGCTCCTCAGCAAAATCCTCCACAATAGCAAGCTCAATAGAAAACCCAGTAGAAATCAGCAGCACTGTTTGCCCAAACGAATCCCAGCTTTATAGCTACCACAAGATCTGGAGTTCCTCTTGAAGACATGATAGTTAATTTAGCTACTTCTGTGACCTTAATGTAGAACAATCACGTCAAGAATCAAGAAGAATTTCAAAAAATTTAGCAAGAAACGATGGCCAACTATAAGTGGATTAAGTACTCAAATGACCCAAATGGCTAAAAATATTAATATGATGCAAGGTCCTCAAGGGAAATTACCGTCCCAGGTGCAGATTAATCCACAAGAAAATGTAAGTCAAATGACGTTGAGAAGTGGGAAACAAATTGAAAATCCTATTGCCAAGGTCGCAGCTAAAGAACAAAGGAGCCCAGCAGTGTCGTTCGACCAAACAACGCAAACACAAAAATCAGAGGTAAACTCTACGTTGAATTTGCCTATTTCTGAGATTAAAATACCTCCACCTTTTCTTGGCAGGTTGAAAAGGAACGTCAAAGATGAGGATTTGAATGACATATTGACAATCTTAGCAAGATTGAAATCAATATACCATTTCTTGACGTTATTCAAAAGATGCAAAGTGTGCCAAATTCTTGAAGAATTTTCTTGCAAGAAAGATTCCGTATCAAAAAGTCGTTGTGGAAGAGAATGTTTTGGCTGTAATACAACAAAAGCTCTCTCCTAAATGGAAGGACCCCATGCATGTTTTCTATTCCATGTGTAATTGGATATAAGAAATTGAAAGATTCGTGTTGGATTTAGATGCTTCAATTAATGTCATGCCCCTTTCTACATATCAAGGATTGAACATTGGCCCATTAGCTGACACACAAGTTGTTATCCAATTAGCTGATAGGTCATTATCTTACCCATTGGGGGTGCTTGAAAATGTTTTAGTGAAGGTTAATAATTTTATCTACCCTGCTGATTTTTATATTCTAGATATGGTTAGCTCTGATGAAAAAAATGCTGCAGTTTTGTTGTTGGGTAGACCATTCATGAAAATCTCTAAAACTAAAATTGATGTGGATATGATAACGATCTCACCATGCTCCTCACGGATATTGACAGTTGTTACGAAAAAAGTGTCCACGATCTTTTCGTAAATCAATGTGAATTAAGTCGAATCAACCTATCTCTGTAGGATGACAATTTGCACAGTTATATAATGACTTCTCAACAACAAATAACAAGACAGTCAAGCAAAGAAAACTCCCTCCTCAGGAACAATCTTCACAATGTAAATCGAAATCCCTCCTCAGGAAAACAACTCATATAAAAAGAAAAACAACTCTGTTTTTAACTAAATTCTCATTAATCTCAAATCTGAATAATACGTAAACATAATAGTCTTTTTATAGGCTTACAAAATAAAACCTTAACTTTCTAGAAACATAAAACCCTAGATGGACTAAACAAAAGCCCAACATTAAAACTCAACTTAAACTCCAACTAAACAATAATTAGAAGACATATTTCTGGGCCCTAACATCTTGGGAACACTTTAGGAAACAGCCCAAAATAAAAAACATGAAAAAACACACAAAAAAATGAAAAACTAAAAATCCCGAAATTTGTCTGCGTCATGACGTGACGTGCAAGTTCACGACGTGTTTTCACCTTGATCCCATCAGAATATGGAAAAATGCAAAACATCAAAGTTTTAGCTCTAGATCTTAGCTTTCTAATGTCGTAAAAATCAACCCATTCTGCTCCATCCTATTCAGGCCTCCATACATGAGATTCATCTTTCACAATTGGAACAAGTACCTTGGATTTTTCAAAATATGTGATCACACTTGATTTTGTATAATTCCCTTCCACTTGAAAAAATTTGTCCTCAAATCTTGTTTATTGGTAACAAAAGAATCTAGCACAAAACCTAGAAAATTATCAAGACAAAAAGACAAAATATATGGAAATTCACACTTATTATTTTTCCCCTCTTTGCCTTTTCTTACAAACCTCACCTCAAGGCTTTTTTCATTCAAATCATTACTCAATTCTTTTTCTTGCTTATCATGATATAAAACAAAATTATCAATTAATGCACAATCACTTAAAACAATAAAAGAATTTACATCACAAAAAGGTTCTTCAAGAGTAGTAATTTGATCAACCTCTTCCTTTTGATTTGTCTTTGTTGATGACAAAGCTTCCTCCAATATGGGTGAGTGAATTTCCTGCAAAGAAGCTTCATCTTCCTTGGATTCATTCTCCTCAATGGTAAGCTTAATATCCTCCAAAATAACCTTTTGGCCAAGGCACATCCGAAAGAAATTTGCCTTCACATTTGGCTCAATAATGATCTCTTCAATTGTATTTGCCTCATTTGGTTGTGGAATGGCATCACCCCATCCCCATGTAGAATGATCATCAATAACATAGGATTTTGGATCCATAAATTTAGCAACCCTATCAACAATGTCCATTTTCAATTGACTTGCGCATTTAATCTCAGTATGACCATATCCAAGACATGTACCACATTTAGGTATCTTTGTTTTAGTATTCAGTGAAGTACCCGCTCGAGATACCGAATCTAACTGTTCAAACCTTTACTTACACAACTGATGCATCTGCTTAAACCGTTGATTGTCAGCTAACATCTGTCGTAATTGTTCACTGATAGTAGCAAGCATACCTTCCAAATTTTGGTGTATACTAGCACCTTCTACTTGTTTACTTATATTGACACTTAACCAAATTTCCAAAAAGAATGTCCACGACAATTGCTACAGAAACAATAACCCACAAATATCCAATATAATCAATCCAAACAATCAATCACCAATTTTCAACTGGATCAATTTCTCACAATACCAATTAAACAATAACAAAGGATAAAATTGTTGTAACCTTCTCACAATAATCAAATTATGCAAAGCTGCGAATAACAACAATTTAGGGTTTCAATTTTAAAGAAAACTGAAAAACCTGATTTTGAAAATCCCTTGAGATCTGATACCACTTGATAAAGATATCTCACCACGCTCCTCACGTAGATTGATAGTTGTTGCGAAAAAAGTGTCCACGATCTTTTTGTAAATCAATGTGAATTAAGTCGAATCAACCTATCTCTGTAGGATGACAATTTGCACGGTTATATGATGGCGCATCACCAACAAATAACAAGACAGTCAAGCAAAGAAAACTTCCTCCTTAGGAATAATCTTCACAATATAAATCGAAATCCCTCCTCAGGAAAACATAATAGCCTTTTTATAATACGTAAATCTGAATAATACGTAAACATAATAGCCTTTTATAGGCTTACAAAATAAAACCCTAACTTTCTAAGTAGATAAAACCCTAGATAGACTAAACAAAAGCCCAAAATTAAAACTCAACTTAAACTCTAACTAAACAATAATTAGAAGACATATTTTTGGGCCCTAACATCTTAGGAACACTTTAGGAAACAGCCCAAAATAACAAACACAAAAAAATGAAAAACTAAAAATCCCAAAATTTGTCAGCGTCATGACGTGACGTTCAACGTCACAGTGTGCTTTCACCTTGATCCTATCAGAATATGGAAGCATGCAAAGCATTAAAGTTTTAGCTCTGGAGCTTAGCTTTCTAATGCCATAAAAATTAATCCATTCCGAGTTAAATTGAGAGAGATATGAGCAGATTACTAAAATATGGCAGAATCTCTCAGGAAACAATATTTGACGCCTCTTGTCATGATTTCTTTTGTTATCCCATTTTTGCGTCTCGGACCTCCTTGGGACAAACATGAGACTTATTATCCATCCTATTCCAGCCTCCATACATGAGATTCATCTTTCACAATTGGAATAAGTACCTTGGATTTTTTGGAACATGTGATCATACATAATTTTGTATCAGGATAAGGGAACACTTACTTGTTAATTCAATGGAGAATATGTAACTTTAACATTTTCGATGCTATGAAATATCCCATTGATGTGAAAAATGTTCATTCAATTGATGTTATAGATTCCTTAGTCCAAGAGCATCTTGAAACTGAATTTGTGCAGGATAAGCTTCAGGTGTCTATTACACCAAGCTGGACTGAAAGTGAGACTAAATATCACGTCAATGAAGAGATAAAAGATGTCGTCGTATCTCTCCACTCTCTTGAAGAATAGTCAGCCAGATCTGATACTCACTGTTTGCCCAAATAGGAGTCGTAGGATAAAATTCTTCCTTCTATTTTAAAAGCTCTTATTCTTGAATTGAAACCATTACCTAACAATCTGAAATATGTCTATCTAGGTACTGAAGAGACGCTTCCTGTATTATCAATAAGCACCTCACACAAAGCCAAGAGGATAAGTTGTTGCGAATCCTTAGATAGCGCAAAAAAGCCATTGGAAAGACTCTTGCAGATATTAAGGGTATTATCCCAGCAATTTGCATACATCAAATCTTGCTTGAATCCGACCCTAAACAAGTACGAGACCCACAAAGGAAGCTAAATTCGAACATAAAGGAAGTGGTCCTCATGGAAATACTCAAGTTGTTAGAACTTGGTATTATTTTCCATATCTCAGATAGTCAGTGGGTAAGTTCGGTTCATATGGTTCCAAAAAAATCAAGATTTCAATTGGTAAAGAATGAGCTCGTACATATGCATCTTCAAATAGGTTGGCATATGTGTATTGATTTTCATAAATTAAATGTAGCCACTAGCAAAGATCATTTTCCATTATCTTTTATTGATCAAATGTTAGAGATATTAGCTAAAAAAATGTTTTTTTTTTGTTTTCTTGATGGGTATAGTGGTTATTTTCAAATATTTGAGTCTAAAAAAGATCAAGAGAAAACCACTTTTACATGCTCGTTTGGAACATTTGCTTATAGACATATGCCCTTTGGTTTATGCAATGCTCCCAAAACTTTTCAAAGATGCATGATGAGTATCTTTTCAGATAGGATTGAACATTGTATTGAGATTTTTATGTATGATTTTACTGTCTTAATAACCTTGATAAAGTCTTACTTAGATTCATTGAAAATAATTTGGTGCTTGGTGCAGCGGAGCTGTCGTGGGCTCGCCTCGCCAATTTTACCCAAAACTCTAAGAATGTAGTAGTGGTGATGGGATCGTATCCACAGGGAGAGGGATGTGTCACAGTTTTGATCAGTGATAGAATGAAACAATAAAATGATAGGACTATAACAAATGTAAGGATCGAGGGGTGCAATTAATATGGATCTCAGCTTATAATTCTTGACTTGTGTGTGCTCGTGTGAGGGGACTAAACTGCTAGTGTCCTGGACTTGATCAACCTGGTGGTTCTCACAACTCCATTTCACAATGCTCCTTGGACTTCCCTTGGTAGGGCAAGCCCTTGGCACGAATTAAGACCCCAGATCCCTACCTTACAAAACAATCCTGGTTCTAATCCCAATTATCTCCCTTTGTAGGGCAGCTAAATGAGGCAAGTATTCAGACTATTCTATACAAATAAATCCAAGTCATTTTCATAGATTTGATTCTAATTGTCAGTGGGTACCGCACAAGTAAAATCACAAGGGTAACTGATCTTGAGACTCACAGGAGTTTGATTTTCAATTCAATTCATGTAGATCCACACAGATCTCAGTGGGTACCGCAGACCAAAAGTGGATTTAAAGGAATTTATACAAACACATTGAGATAAAACATGTAATGAACATCAATCAAGAATAACACAGATAAATCTATTTCAAATGTCTCAAACAAGCTGGAGATCCATACAATTGACCCTCCAGACAACACCCTAAATCTAGCCGATCATGGTGATCGGCTGATATCCCATAATTACAAAGAGTGAATTATGTATGTAAACTATGTTGTGCTGAATCCTCTCTGTAATCTCCACTTAGGGTTTTCCTCTCTTCTTCTCTCTGATTTTCTTCCCCTAAGATCCGATCCCCCTTTCTTTGTGCTCATCTCTGCCTTTTATACTTTTCTCTTGGTGACTTGGCTCCGTAAAATTCCCAAAAGTTTCCTTCCTTTGTGGGGAGGTCGCCACGTGTCTACAAAGATATCGATAAAGACTGAAGTGAGGTCACGTGCTCAACACAAACTTAACAACTAAGAATTTACAATGCAATTCTACAAACATTTGGTGCTCGTATGAATGATGTATCAAAGGCTTGCTTGTGTGAGTTAAGGCTTGTGCGCGCTCGTTGCTATGTGTGCATAGTGTAAGTGTGGAATCCGAATTCGGTGTATGAAGTGAGTGCCGGTGTGTGAACGTGTATGCATGAAAAATGTACAGAAAATACATAAGTGCAATGCATGAAAAATGTAAGTGAAAATAATGAGTGAGTGTAGGTATGTGCATGTGTGTGTGGTGCGCCCACTGTGGTGAGTGTGGCGGGTGCCATAGCGCCCGCCGTGTGTGTATGAGTGGCGGGTGCATTAGTGCACCTGCCATGTGTGTGTGTGATGCATGTTTTGTGTGTGTGGGTATTACATGTTTTGTATGTGTTTGTGTTGTGTGTTAGGACTTTTATGTGATGTTTGTTGCTTGGACTCCAAAATGGTTGAGTGTGTGCTTGACTCCCATTCAAGTGCAAATATAACACTTTTACAAGCTATTTTCTCAACACTTCACCAATCTACTCAATTTCCAGATTCTAAGCATATATGCATACAAAATGTATATCAAGCATCATTCATCTTGTAATTTCATGCAAAAGACTAAGAAAGTAGAGCAATTAAGTCGGTACAAGACCAACTTATCAGTGCTAAACTATGAGAAGTGTCATTTCATGGTTAAGAAGGGCATTGTATTTGGACATATTGTTTCTGAAAGGGAAATTCAAGTTGATAGAGCAAAGGTAGATTTGATTTCACAGTTACCTTATCCTACTAATGTGCATGAAATTCGTGGTTTCTTAGGTCATGCAGGATTTTATCCCAGATTCATCCACGACTTTGCAAAAATTGCACAACTATTGACAAGGCTATTACAGCAAGATGTCCCGTTTACCCTTACGACAGAATGTAAAGAAGCTTTTGATATGCTTAATGCAAAATTAATTTCAGCTCCCATAGTTCAGCCGTCTCAATGGGATCTTCCCTTCGAGTTGATGTGTGATGCCAGTGATTATGCGGTGGGAGCGGTGGGAGCGGTGCTTGGTCAAAAATTTTGAAAAGAGAGCCATGTTATATACTTGCATCGAAAACATTAAACAATGCTTAATGCAATTACATGACTACCGAAAATGAGCTTTTAGCAATTGTTTTGTATTTGAAAAATTTTGATCTTACTTGTTAGGCTTTAGAATTGTTTTTTATACAGACCATGTTGCTTTAAAGTACCTATTTGCTAAGAAGGAGTCTAAACCGCATCTAATTTGTTGGATTCTTCTTCTGCGAGAATTTGATTAGGAGATAAAGGATAATAAAGGTGCCGAGAATCATGTGGCGAACCATTTAAGTCGGTTGGTTCTGGACGACGATCGTTTGCCCGTACAAGAAATCTTTCCCGATATTTTTAATCTTTGCGGACCGAATTAATCACTTGGTTAGTAAGGAATTACCTAAATGTCTCACACATGACCAAAGATTAAAAATTCAAAGCGATGCTAAATATTATATATGGGATGATCCTTTTGTGGAATATTGAAACTGATCAAATAATAAGGAGGTGCATCCCAAAAAATGAAATAAATGATATTTTACAACATTGTCATTCATTTGCATGTGGGGGTCATTTTGGTCCTAAATGAACAGCTAGAAAAATTTTCGATAGTGGTTTCTTTTGGAAGTTTCTTTTCGTGATGCCTATTTATTTTGTAAGAGCTGTCCACGATGTCAACAGTTAGGAAACATTACTCATCATGATGAAATGCCTCAATTGCCTATAATTGTTTGTGAGATATTTGATGTTTAGGGTATGAATTTTATGGGTCATTTTCCTAGTTCTTTTTAAATTTTATATATACTTTTAGCTGTTGATTATGTTTCGAAATGGGTAGAAGCTAAGGCCACCCGCACTAATGATTCTAAAGTAGTGGCAGGTTTCTTGAAGTCGACTATTTTCAATCGATGTGGAATACCTCGAGCGATAATCAGTGATAATGGAACTCATTTTTGCAACCAAACAATAGAAGCTCTTATGAAGAAGTGCGGTGTGCATCATCGGGTTGCAGCCCCTTATCATCCTCAATCAAATGGCCAAGTAGAAGTTTCTAATCTTGAAATCAAATAGATTCTGGAAAAGACAGTGAACACCTCTCGCAAGGACTGAAGTTTTTTTCTAGATGATGCCTTATGGGCATATAGAACTGCCTTTAAGACTCCAATTGGTATTTCACCCTATCGCCTTATTTTTTTGAGGCTATGTCATCTTCCAGTGCAAGTAGAGCACAAGGCATATTGGGCCATCAAACAGCTGAATATGGATGATACTAAGTGTGGGGGAGGATAGGAAGCTTCAATTGAAAGAATTAAAGGAAATTCATTTGGAAGATTATAATCATGCTATGTGGTATAAGGATCGAACCAAGCTAAACCATGATCATCTATTACGGAGGAATGATAAAGCACTAATTATTCATTTATAATATATCTTTTTAATGTGCTTTATAAGGTAAAGTTGTGGTTAATTGTTGGTATTCAATGCAGAATGTGAAGTTTATGGGATGAAGTATATTGTGGTGATAAAAAGATGATTTGGAGAGTTGATTAGAAGATTTGAGGAAATTAAGCAGCAAGAGAAATTTGTGGAGAACTTGAAGAAGGGAAGAGGACAGCAATGATTTTGGGAAAGAAGAAAATATATAGAACCTTCCACAAAAGCTGAACAAATAAATTTGGACAGTTATTGTTTGCTGAATATCTGTAGCCACGTATAGCTGGATTTGATTCCAAATCTGAATTAGGGAACTGATTTGTAGCGGAAAGCTTTGTGGTTGTTTTGGGTTTGTTAAAAAGAAGATTTCTTTTCTTAGTTAAATTAGGAAGTTATGATTTCTTTTCCCTTTATAAAAGGGAACTCGATAATTAGATGCAGATGTCTTTTATCTTTTTAGAGTTTTGGGAGCACAGCGTTTAGATTGGATGTTCTGCAGTTTTGCAGAGAACAAGAACAGCAGCCCGTCGTTTGCCCAAACGACGGGCGGCTCGGTTTGATTTCTTTTATTTAATTCAGTATTTATTTAATTAATTTGTTATTGTCTTGTTGTTATTATGAGTAGTGAGTAATTCCTTATCTGGTAAGTAAGTAAGAAGCACTAATTATGATTAAGTTGTGAGACCAAATTGTGTTACTCAATGATTTATATTCAGTTCCAAGAGTTTTCTGTGAATAGCGTTCATTACTTAATTGGATTAAAGCCAGATCAACTTTAATAAAATTAGGTAGAGTCAATTAATCTCTAATTAAATCACTGGATTGAATTAGTAGGATTAATTAGTGACAAAGCTGCTGTCTCGGTAGACGGAGACAATTGGTTAACAAATTATTGTATGCTGATCATAACTTAGTTTGTTAAAGTTGGGTCCTTCTAAGAATTAATACTTTTCTAACGTTGAATTGGCTGATTCCGGCCTGGTTATGTTAGAAATAGGGGAATAGTGGATTAAGCTGATACTTGTTCACTATCGAATAAGTAAGGAAGGATTTGGATACGTCGGAGCTGATTCTCGGTGTCCTATAACTGACTGATTGAATGGGAATTATTATTTTTGCGTCAATAAACAACTGATAAAGATTAGTGTGGATTGCTTATTTGCCAGAATTTTATCTTAAGTAATTTAATTCAGTTTTTTTATGATATTAATTTCTTGTTTATTAATTTGTGAATTTATCTATTTTCCTACGTATTAATTTCTTTATGATTTTAATTATGGTGACAATTGCAAATTGATTAATTAAGAAAATTTGTTGTTCCTCGTGGGATCGACCTGACTCCCATTAGACTATTTTTAATCTTTAGAGTAAGTATTAATTTTGGTGCAAAAACGACGCGCCAAATTTTGGCGCCGCTGCCGGGGAATAACATTATTTTCTTTTTAGTTAATTTATTTTATTCTTTGGTTTAATTTCAAATTTTCTAACTCTAATCTATTTATCTTTAGATATTGAGAAAAATTGCACAAGTTGAGAAAAGAATTGACTGAAAGACACCAAGGAACAATTTTTGTTCTGAACATTCGCCGTTTGCCTAAACGAAACCCATACCAGAACCAGAACAGAATTTTACACAGCCACAAAAATGCTAAATATGGCTGATTTGACTTGTGTCCAGAACCAGAACTAGCAGGGAGGACGCACTTTAAGGGAGTTGACTTGTCCTTTGATCAATTTTAGATATTCTTGCATAGTTTTGCCTAAACTCAATGTTGATTTTGAATTAAAAGCATCATATTTGAATTTCTTGCCCAAGTTTCATGGTTTAGATGGGGAAGACCCATATAATTTTTTGCATGAATTTCTTAGAGTATGTGGGACAATAAATAAAATAGGGGTATCACAAGAATACATTGCATTGGCTAGTTTTCCTTTTTCTCAATCTGGAATAGCTAATAAATGGTTTAATAGCTTGACTCATAATTCTATCACCTCTTGGGATAACATGCAACACATATTTCTTCAAAACATTTTCCCTACAACTAAGATTGCATCAATTAGAAAAGAAATTTTTGGAATTGAACAAAATTATGATGAATATTTGTCTGCATATTGGAAAAGATTTAGAAACTTATGTGAAAATTGTCCTCAACACCAAATACCCGATGATTTACTAATTCAATATTTTTATGAAGGGTTGCAATCTGAGGAAAAGAGGATACTTGACACTGCAAGTGGAGGTGCATTCATGGACAATAATACAAATCAAGCCACGAATTTGATTGTCAAAACTTGTGAGTCTCGCCAACAGTATTAACCCATTTGTCGTGCGACAAAGCAAGTTGGTGAAAATTTCAGTTCCTCTCTTGAAAACAAATTGGAAGCTTTGACAGCATGTGTGGAGAAGTTGGCTACAAGAAGGGGCGTAATTCATACAGAAAAGCAAAAATCAGCAGCACAGTATGCCCAAATCAATTCCAATTTCATAGCCATCACGAAATCAGGAGTACCTCTTGAACATTTGATAATGAATTTGTCAACTTCTGTGACGTTGATGCAACATGGACAAACTCAGAATCAAGAGGACTTTCAAAAATTCCAACAAGAGACTAAGGGAGTCATTGATAATTTGAGCACTCAAGTCACTCACTTAGCAAGATCTATCAATGCATTGAAAGGATATCAAGAAAGACTACTCTCACAGATGGGGGTAAACCCCATGGAATATGTCAACCAAATCACATTGATAAATGGACAAAAGGTTGAAGAACCAGAGGCAAAGTTCAAAATTCAACAACCCATCAGCCCAGAAATTTCATCCACGTCGTTCGACCAAACGACGCAGGAGCAGAAATCTGAGGTACAATCTAAATTGAATTTGTCTACTTCAGAATTTAAAATACCTCCTCCTTTCCTGGCAGGTTAATAAGGGATGTAAAGGATGATGACATGAGTGATATCTTAACCATCTTCGACAAGGTGGAGATTACAGACGCATTCCTTGAAGCAATTAGAAAAATGCCAAAGGTTGCAAAGTTTGAAAAAGAGTTTCTTGCCAAGAGAAACCAACATCTAAAAGAGGAGATGGTGGTGGAATGTGATGACATGCTGGTTGTTCTTGAGGATACACTGTCACATGAATGTAAAGAACCAGATTCTGATATTAAAGAATTGAAGGATGAAAAGATTGGAGATGAAACAATGTCATTGAATCTGATACAAGTGTTTTCAAGCAACCCATAAAGTTTCTGTTCGCCCGAACAAGATCCTGCTGAAACACTTTTTCCTTATATTTTGCAAGTTCCGGTTCTACAACTTAGATCCTTAAATAAACATCTGAAATTTGTGACTTTGGGAGAGGTAAAGACGTGTCCCATCATCGTATATCAAACTCTCATCCAAATCCAATTGATCAAATTGATTTGGACTCAAAGGAGGCACAAAGCATCTTATGAAATAACTTTGAGTTGTATACAAGATGTACCTTCTCCAAGACCACCTCCAGAGCCACCACCAATGGTTAATGAGTTTGACACATACTTGGTCTAGCCAAGGACATTAAAACAATGGCGCGCTTGTGGGAGGCAACCCATTTTCCTTTTAGTTTTGCGAATTTATTTTGTTAGTTTTATTTTATTAGCTTAATTATTGTTTTTCTTTCCAATTAATCAGTTGTCTTCTTTGTCCAGATGTGTTTCAAAACGTGGCTTCCACAGTAGAGTTGATTTAATTGCAGACATGGAGTAGAGGCCTTAATTTAAGGGAAGTGGAGACATGTCTTTGTCTATGGAATTCGGGCCCAGTCCAAGCATTCCTTTATTTTACAAAGGCCTACCAATTTCATTTTGAACCCATATTCAAGTGATCCAATAACCCATTTACCCATTTCTTTTTGTCTTCCCAACCCTAGCCATCTCTTTCCCCTTGTTCCCCAACTTCCACACACGACCGCCCACCACCACGCACCACCATGGTCCACGAAGTTCGCCTCTCCGCCTCTGGAACCCTACTCTTCACCGGTGGTTTCGTCACAGACCTCGCCACAAATGCCGCCCGAAGTCACCTCCACCGGAACACTCTACATCGCTGACTGCTCTGTCACCAACTTCTCCGACGCCGCCGATTGCACAATCGTCTCTATCCACTGCCTCTTTGCACAACGTCAATGGCGAGTGACTGTAAACGCCCACGCGCCGTCCGTCAACGACGGCCCCCACAAAAACAGGCTGTCCCTTTTTCTTTTTCGTTTCTATGTTTTTATTTTTTTTTTGTCTTTTATTCTGTGTTTCTATGGCTTAGTTTCTTTGTTTTAGTGACTATTTTACTCCTTTATCACATGAGGACATGTTATTGTTTAAGTGTGGGGAGGGTGTAGTTATGGTTTGTTTTTCATTATGTTGTTTCTTTTATAAAATTAAATTAAAAAAACAGAAAACTGGAAAATCTTTGAACAAAAATAAGTTACAGTTGTGTTTTTATAGTATGTTTTAGGATGTTTTTTTTTTGTTGAACTGTTTCACTTTATAGACATTTTCTAGCCAGCCTGTTTTTGAGTAAAAATAGTTTAGTCATGGTTTCTAGTAATGGTTTGTGAATGATTAAGAGTGAATCCAAGTATGACGAATGCAATTTCTGAGCTATTGAGCCTACTTTGAAAGTGAGGATTTTGAGCCCAAGCACACAATAACCACTTTGTTGGTGCTTGAATGAATTTCTGTTGAATGAGTGTTAATTGCATTTAGTCTACTTAGTGAGCTTGCCTAGTTGTGCATGGGTATTGTGATGTTGGAATTAATCTTAAATGTGATAAAGGCATTTTAGGAATGAGCTCCTTTTTGTCTTTAGTTTTTCTTATCTACCATTACATTTACCCTTAGTTAACCATTTTGAGCCTCAACCTTTTCTTTGTATCTTAACCACTAAATCTTTCACCCGAAGGCCTTTTAACTTTCTTTTTGCCACTGAGGTGTAAGCAATTTAATGGTGATGTGTTCCCTCTGAGTTTGACAGAAGAAACTTGTTTGTTTTAAGTCTCAAATGGTAAAAGTTATCTCAGTATGAAATGATGAGCTTGTTGTTCAACTATAAAACACTGGACAGAAAAGAAAAAAAGAGAAAAATCTGCAGAAATTCTGTTTGTGTGGTTGCTACATTGATGAAAAAGTGAAAAAGAGAAAACGAATGCAGCAATTTATAGAATTGAAGAAACAGCTGCTGGTAAAAAGAAAGAAGCGAAAAGGAAATGTGTGCTGAATTTGTTTTGAGAATTTAGTGATTTTGAGACATGGTACATGTAAGCTCTAAGGCAACCTAAGAGGAGGGGTGAATTAGGTTTCTAAAAATTTAATGTGAACTTAATCAATTCAAATTCAACACAATTGAGTGAGTAGTGTGAATCACAACAAGTGTAAGATATACAATGATTTTCCAGAAATGTAATCAACAATTTCAACACTTTAATATCAATGAATCAAAGCATAAGCAAATCAAAATAAGTGCAGAAATGGAACCAATGGAAATCAAGAACACAATCAATTTAGAGTGGTTCAAGTCTCCTCCTTAGAGTACTCTACATCCACTACCTAAGTTTTCCAACTTAGGATTTCAAACCTCTTCACTATCAATTGATCTTCTTCTTGTGGTGAGATCAAAAGAACCACTTTTAATACCCAAGTATCTCAACTTAGGATTTCAACCAAGGTACAACCTTTTAACTAGCTATCCCAAGCTATGTGCTAAAGGTTTTTACTCTCAGTTGAGAAACCTTTTACAATCACTCACAATAGATTTTTGAGAATGAAATTTCAACCCTCAATAAGGATGAATAAGAAGAAGTAAAGTTCAAAGTATGATTCCTATTAAGAAAATTACAACTCAAACTATATAGCTCAAGAATGAAATGAAGAAACTCAAGGTGTAGTGCAAGAGTTGTAGAGAGTGTCTTTCAAATTTGGAGCTTGAGGAATCAAGTATTGTGTCTTGAAAACGTTCATGGGTTGGCCTGTATTTAAACCCTCTCAAAAGATGACAAAAAAAACGTATATGTTTGACTTTTGAAAAACTAGCCGTTATTTGAAAAATTGAGTTTCGGATGCTTGTTTCGGACTCTATCAGGCGTCCGAACTTAAGTTTCGGACGTCCGAAACTTCTCTGAGGTGTCCGAACCAAAACTACTGAGAGCTTAATTTTTCAACAAAGTTTCGGACGGTAGTTTCGGACTCCTGGAGGCGTCCAATCCTAAGTTTCTCAAACTTATTTTCAATTTTCGTTTTCCAAATCATTTGTGCAACTTTGTGTGACTTTGTGCAAGTATATTTATCACTTTTTGAAGTGTATTTGAACACTACTAACATATGGAAATTATTTTTACTTGAGCCTTAAAAGAGTAAAACAATTTCTTGAGCTATTTACATAATTAGGGTTTAGGGGTTTGGAAATGACCTATTTTACCAACTTTGTATCTTTTGCACTTCCAATTCTTTCTTCATGCACTAAAGCTCCATGCTAGGCTTCTCTTGAATATCTATCATATTGAGACACTTTTTCCAACCATTAGCATAAACATAATTATTTGTTAAACATCAAAATAAGTAAGATTAAGACCATAGGTCTTTACAATCTCCCCCTTTTTGATGATGACAAACCAATTATGTAGGAGAATAAATAACAAGTGCAATAATGTATTTCTTTTAAACAAAAGATGATATATACTTCCCCTATGTGTATATTTAAAAAAAATTTATATGCTCCCCTTCCATTTTATTGTATGCTTCAATTTATTTGTCTGCCCCTTTGTTTTCCAAATCATTATATTCTCTCCCCCTTTGTTTTCCAAATCATTATATTCATCACATGATACTAATATGCAATATTTTTCTCTTCTTATCTTCTCCCCCTTTTGACATCATCAAAATAAGAATGTGAGGAAATTGACCTTAATAGCATATAAACCAAAAACAACAATAACTTTCTTTTACCTTGTGACCATTGGTGGAGGAGAAATGTAAACAACATAAAAACTTAGGACTTCCTTTCTACTCCTTGCAACCTAAAGGGTGGCTAGGCAAAAAATTGGTTAATTGCAATAACTTTTTGAAAAATTTTGACAGAGTTTCCTTTGTATATTGATGGATTCCACCTGTCAACAGCCCATATATTTCCACAAAACAATATAGCATAGAAACGGAAAAATCACCATTCTCACCAAGACATCAAAAGAAACAATATCCATAATCATGTGAAAAGAACAAGAAAGAAAGGAATCCATATATCAAAGCATCAATTCATCCAAGAAATCGCATTCAAAAGACAACATCCATAACAAAACAAAAATCAACTAAACATTAAGATGAAGTTCCAAATCCAAAACAACCAAGTAAACATCCAATCATAACGTAGGAAATCAAGAGCGTCCTAATCCATTACATGTATGTAATAGCTAATCACGTGCCGGTGCCTTCCCTTTGCGGCGAGCTTGAGCTAGAGCTTCACGTTGTTCATCCGTCATAAGCACCTCATACCCATAGTGGATCTCTTGTCCCAAATCGTCCACTCTCACGGTCAACTCCTCAAGTTGCTCTCTTATCTTGGCCATATTTTTGTCTAAGCTTGCATGCACGCCGGCAATACCACTATCAATGCGATCAGTTAAAGAGTCAAAATACCCTTGAATGAGGGTCTTGAAGTCTTCATCTACGTGATGTGCTTGGGCAGGCTCCGGTGCATCTTGACCTTGTCCCTCTTGACCTTGAGCTTCTTCCTCCTCATCATCATCATTTCCCATCATGTCTTCATCCTCATCCCCTTGTCGTCCCTCAATCAGCTTGTCGAACGTCCAAGCCCCATTCACCACATAGATTCCTATAGACTTAAGGAAAATCGAATCATAAAGATTTCGGGAAGATATGGGGTACTCAACGACATTATTTAAGGATATGCCATGATGTCTAAGAATCTTGGTAATGAGCATGCCATAGGGTAGACTACGACGTTGATCCTTAATATGCACCTCAAGATACTTAAGCATTAGATATCCAAAGTTGACGGGAATTTTCTTAAGATGACAATAGAGAAGATAAAGGTTCATAGTGTTGGGATCGGTCTTATGGCCATGATTGGGGAGAATGACTTTGGTAATGATGTGAAAGAGAATTCGGTGTTTAGGACTCATATTTTTGATTGGTGCCTCACTAGCCCTATTGAACGTCTCACCATTGAAGACACTAGCTACCAAGTCATTAAAATGGAATCCATGAGAGGCATCCGACCAATAATGAAGCCTAAAGTATTTCATGATAGGTTTGCCGTCTTTAGCTACGGCATTTGGATAATTGGTTTTAAATAGAGAGTTTAGGCTTTCAGGAGTCAATATGATATCCTCAAATTTCACCCTAGTACATAACTTATCAGAAGCAGCAGCCCCTTTGGGCGAATGCAAATTTGTAAAAAATTCATAAACTAGCAAAGTGGGAATTGGCTAATTGGTAAACAAAACTTCATTCCAATCCTAATAATCAAATAGCTCTAGGATGTCTAATGCATCAACAAAGTCCTCATTCCTAATAATCCTAGGTACAATAATCTTCTTTTGATTGTTAATGTAACTATTGTATTTGGAAGCACACTCACCATTGATAAATAGAGGTGGAGGATTGCTGATGGGTGTTTGTCCTCGTGCCGTAACCTTTGTCCTCTTTCTTCCCCTTAATGAACTCATTGTGATGGAAGAATTCGAGTAAATCACTTGAAATTGAGAGAATTGGGTATGAACCTAAAATCTAGGGTTTGAATCAATTGGAGGAAATTTAAAGTTAAATTTTGTGTTTTGAATCGGTGAAAATGTTCTCTAGATGGCAAGGAAGGATTGTAGTGGAACAATTTGAAGAATGAACTGTTAAAATTAAATATGGGTATGAAGAGGCGCGAAGAAAGGTTTGAAAGGCTTTTGAAATTTGTGAGAAACTGTTTGGAAAATCAGAATTTTTAACCCTGACGCGATAGTTTCGGACGGCCGAAACTATGGAGGGCGTCCGAAACTCCAGCAAAAATGCACCCTCTCAGAAGTTTAGGTTCGGACGGCTCTAGGCGTCCGAAAATGGCGTCCGAAACTTCTGAACAATTTTACTCTTCTCTGATATTTAGGTTCGGACGGCTATAGGCGTCCGAAACTGGCGTCCGAAACTTCTATGAATTTTAAAATTCATTTTTAAGAGACAAAATCGAGGTTTTCGGATCACTTTAATTTTATTATACCAATGATATCTCTTAAGATAGAAAATTGGTCCTCCGGGAGTGGTTTTGGAAAGATATCCGCCAATTGTTCTTTAGTGGAAACATATTCTATATGGATTTCCTTATTTTGAACAAGATCACGAATGAAGTGGTGTTTAATGTCAATATGTTTTGATCTAGAGTGTTGAATGGGATTCTTGGTTAGATTAATGTCACTGGTGTTATCACATTTAATGGATACACACCCAAAGTCTAAACCAAAACCAAGGAGAGTGTGTTTCATCCAAAGAATTTGAGAACAACAACTTCCGGCGGCTATGTATTCGGCTTCCGCCGTTGATAAGGATACGGAAGATTATTTTCTACTAGACCATGATACAAGAGATTTTCCTAAGAATTGACATGCTCCACTTGTACTTTTCCTATCAACCCTACACCCAGCGAAGTCGGCATCGGTGAACCCTACTAATTCAAACGTGTTTGTCCTAGGATACCATAATCCATGTGCTAATGTTCCTTTAAGATATCTTAGTATTAATTTTACAGCCAAGAGGTGAGATCGTTTAGCACATGATTGAAACCTAGCTCATAAGCACACAGCATACATAATATACGGTCTACTAGCAGTCAAGTAAAGCAAGCTTCCTATCATTCCCCTATATTGTGTTTCATCAACTTTCACACTATTTTCATCTTTATCTAACTTAGTGGAAGTACTCATAGGTGTTCCATTTGGTTTTGATTCTTCCATACCAAATTTTTTAAGTAACTCTTTAGTGTATTTTTCTTCACTTATAAAAATACCATCATCCATTTGTTTTATTTATAACCCAAGAAAGAAAGTTAGTTCTCCCATCATACTCATTTCAAATTCATTTTTCATTACATTTAAAAATTCTTCACATAATGATTCATTTGAAGCACCAAAAATAATATCATCAACATATATTTGAACAATAAGTAATTCATCATCATAATGCTTTGTAAACAATATAGTATCTATTATTCCCTTGCGAAAGTTCTTTTCTATTAGAAATCCACTAAGTCTTTCATACCAAACTCTAGGATCTTGTTTTAATCCATATAGAGCTTTGACCAATTTATATACATGATTAGGGAACTTATTGTTTTCAAAACTGGGAGGTTGTTCTACATATACTTCCTCTTGAATGAATCCATTTAAAAATGCACTTTTAACATCCATTTGAAAGAGTTTGAATCCTTTAAAACAAGCATATGCAAGTAACATGCGGATAGACTCAAGCCTTGTAACGGGAGCAAAGGTTTCATCATAGTCTATACCTTCCTCTTGCCTATACCCTTGAGCCACCAATCTAGCTTTGTTTCTTACTATATTTCCTACTTCATTTAGTTTATTCCTAAAAATCCAGTTAGTTCCTATAATTGAAGTGTCTTTAGGCCTTTCTACTAGATTCCATACTTTACTTCTTTCAAATTGATTTAATTCTTCTTGCATAGCTATGATCCAATTGTCATCTTTTAAGGCTTCATTTATATCTTTTGGCTCAATTTGTGAGAGGAATACCAAATTATTATCTATATGCAAGGTTGACCTAGTGTTGACTCCTCTAGATGGACTTCCTATGATTAAGTCTTTAAGATGACTTTGGATGAATTTCCAAGCTCTTGGAAGATCACTCTTTTGTGGATTATTATCTACGTTTTGAATATTTTCTTTAGGATCAATTTGTGAAGATGAATTGTTGTCTAGTTCAATTTTATCTTTCTCATTAGATGGATTTTCTTCTATTCCTATTTCTTCATCACTTTCTTCATGATTTTTACTTGTGTCACCTTCATCAAAGTTTACATGAATTGCCTCTTCTATTATCATGGTTCTTTTGTTATACACTCTATATGCTTTTCTAATTTCGGAATATCCTAAAAATACTCTTTCATCAGATTTCTTATCAAATTTTCCCAAGGTATCTTTTACATTAAGAATGAAGCATTTATAACCAAAGACTTTAAAATATCCAACATTTGGAGTTTTCTTATATACTAATTCATATGGAGTTTTCTTCAATAATGGTCTAATTAAAGCACGGTTCATGACATAACATGCGGTGTTAACTGCTTCGGCCAAAAGTATTTAGGCAAGTCATTTCACACAAGCATAGTTCTAGCCATTTCTTGAAGTGTTCTATTCTTTCTTTCAACTACTCCGATTTTTGTTGTGGTGATTTTTACTAATGAAAAATTGTGTGTAATACCATTTTCATCACAATGATTTATAAAGCTTTCATTTACAAATTCGGTTCCATTATCACTTCTAATTTTCACCACATTTAAATTTAAACTCATTTTGGAACTTTTTTAAATAGTTTAGGCATATTCTTTAAATGTATCACTTTTATGTGCCAAGATATTACCCAAGTGTACCTAGAATAGTCATCTACTATCACAAAAACATATCTTTTGCCACCTAAACTTGTGGTTTGTAAAGGTCCAAACAAGTCCATATGTATTAACTCTAAAGGTTTTGAAGTTGTCACCATGTTTTTAGGTTTAAATGTACTTTTAGTTTGTTTTCCAAATTGACATGAATCACACACTTTATCTTTTTCATATTTTTGTTTAGGTAAGCCTCTAACTAGTTCTTTAGCAACTAGATTGGTTTATATGATCTATTCCCAACATGAGCTAATCTCCTATGCCACACCAAGTTGTATCATGCACCACACTAAGACATTGCATATCTTGTTCCATAATATCACACAAATGAAGAGTATAAACATTGTTATGTCTAGATCCGGTAAGAACAATTTTACCATCTATAGAATCAATAACTACACATTTCTCACGTTTAAATAGCACATCAAGATCTTTATCACATATTTGACTTATACTAATCAAGTTGAATTTCAAGTCATTAATTAAAAGCACATTTTCAATCACATTACTATATTATTATTTGCTACATTTCCAATGCCAATTATTTTTCCTTTTTTATCATTTCCAAAAGTGACATGTCCTTTGTGTCTTGTTTCCAAGTTTTTAAGCAATAAAGGATTACCGGTCATGTGTCTTGAGCATTCACTATCAAGGAACCATTTTGTGTCCAAAATTGTATTTTTTAAACATACCTACATTCAAGAATCAATGTGTGATTTAAAGTACTTAAGTTCTTGCAACATTAATGTATTTTCTTATCCAAGTCTTTGATCCATTTTCTACTTCTATTCTTGCAAAACATTTTCTTGACATGTGACCCTTTTTACAACAATAATCACAAATTACATGATATTTAAAAGAGTGTGAAGTTTTATAATGAAGTCCACCATTGTTAAACCTATGTTCAAAGTTATACCTCTTATGTCCATATCTTTGGTTATATGTGTTATGCATTCCGTACCTATGGTGTTGATTTTGTCTAAATTTTTCAGCCCCTTTTTCATGATTATATGATGTGTGAGTAATTTTTACAGGTTTGGATGTGGAGCTTTGACCTATCTCATATGAATATCCTAATCCATATTTACTATTTCCCATTCTTTGATTTCCTAAAAGTATTTCTAAGTTGTTCTTGCCTTGAGGAATTAGCTAAACAATCACTAAGATCTTCATTCTCTTCTTTAATCCTACATGTTCCTTCTTAACTTCATCATACTTTTTAACCTCTTCTCTAACCTTGTTACTATCTATTTTTAATTTTTCATTTTCTGTTTTTAATGTACAATTTTCTATTACTACACAATCATACTTAGTGATTAACTCTTGATTACATGAAGTGATTTCTTCCACTTTGGCCTTAAGCTTCTTGTTTTGAGTCTTGGTTTTCTTTAACTCATCTACTAGTCTAGCAATGTACAACTCAAGTTCATCTAGATCATTACAATTATCATCATCATCATCACTAGAGGAAAGACTTACCTCATGGTCTTCAAATCCCATAAAGCACATATTAGCAACTCCTTCTTCTTCTCCTTCGATTTCCTCTTCTGATTGATCATCATCCCATGTGACCTTGAAGCTTCTTCCTTTTCCCTTTTTGTCTTGTTTGAACTCCTTCTTCCTTCTTGGGCAATCTGCAATAAAATGTCCAGGTTGATTACATTCATAACATTTATTGACTTTTGATGTTTCCCCTTTTTCTTTCATCCAATCTTTGCTCTTGAAGTTCCTTCCTTTATTAAACTTGTTTTTCCTACTTTGAATTCATCCTAGATAGCCTTCTAGTTAGAAAAACAAGATCATTATCATCTTGTTAATTTATATCTTCCTCATCTTCATCATCATCATTCTCATTCTTTGACACTTTAAGTGCTATGTTCTTCCTAGCCTTAGTGTCTTTTTCTTTTTGAGTTTTAGATTTAATCTTTATGATGAGAATGAGCCCGTGTCCATGTGATTCTGGCAGATTACCGTCGCGAATCCATGGACTACATTGAAGACCAAGTAATGGCGTATTGGGCTTCATTAATTGTTCACGCCAGTTTTAATGTTTTAATTGGGTTTATTTAAGTTGTAATAATTAAAGTCCATTAACATTAATTAATTGGGCTTTAGTTTCGGTTTTTAGGAAACTTTCTTGTTAGTCAAGAAGTCAAATCGTAATTTGCTTCTTGTTTCCTTTTCCTGTTTGGGCATGGCCGAATTCTTTCCTATTTAAGGGTGGCCATTGTAACGTTTTTCATATGATGAAATTTTGACTTGATACGAATGGAGTAGCTTTTGAGTTCTATTCCACACGTTTTTCACAACCTTTGGATCGTTGTTTCTCAATTAATCCGAACAAGCAACAAACAACACAAAGCGGAACAAAACAATGAAATAAAACAAGATATTGAATGAGAAGGATTGGCAGAAATCAACCAAACCCCAACGTTAACACAAATAGATTCAGTCCAACTAATGTAAATCAAAAGTTAAACTTCCTCAGTTCGGCGTGTTCTATAAATCTAGAACGGGTAAGAAAAGTGTGAATTGGAAAAGCAAAGAGGTTGTTTCCAAACTCAACGTAATCCGTTTACGTTCTTGCTATTTTGTGCTTCTTTGTTGCTGCAGTTTTTGCGTCAAAAATTTGATGCTGCTCTTGCGTTTTCTTGTTGCTCTTTTGAGTCCTTATTGCTGTCTTAAGTCGTCTTAATACAGCCTTTTAAATTTCGTCAAGATTCGCATGCAACATCTTGTTGAATTCTGCCCGAAAACATCTTGTTCTTGTTGTTGCGTTTTTGTGTTTTTGAGAAATCTTCTTGTGTTGTTTTCTTTCTGTTCTTTTGTGTTCTTTTGGTGTCTACATTCTACACTTTTGAATTGTCTTCATAGTGTTGAATTCCTTCTGTTTTCGTTGATTGAGTCGCACGTCAAAAACATCACTAGGGTTTCATCAAAAGTTTCCAAAAAAATTCGTCAGAAAAATCAGATTTTTCACCCAGTCGCGACAGTTTCGGCCGTCCGAAACTAAGACAGGCGTCCAAAACTAGCGTCCGAAACTCAACAGAAAAGTCGTTGTCCCAGGAATTTTAAGTTTCGGCCGTCCGAAACTAAGGTAGTCGTCCGAAACTAGCGTCCGAAACTCGGCAGAGAAAAAAAAATCAAAAAAATATATATATATCTTCAAACTTGTCTTTACCTGCTGCTTTAATTTCCATTTGAAAGAACTAAGTGTTCTTAAGTTGAGTTTGAAAATCATCAATATTGATCGTGACAAATCTTGCTTGGGTGAAATAAAAAATTATTCATCTTGCTTTCTTGCCTAGTTGATAATTTCGTAGTTTTCTGAAATAAACCAAGTTATACCCCATACGTGATGTTTAAAATACTCTTGTGACGTGTTTCTTTTCAAACTTCTTTGGTTTAACTTGTGTGAATTGACTTGTTGAACTAATTGGTTGAGATTTGTTATATAAATTGTTGAACGGTAAGTTTCAATTAGTCTGAGAGAAACATTGTTGAGAGATTAGATAGGGTATACACGAGAAAAGCCTTTACACTAGAGAGGAGAGCATCTACTACCCATATTGTGAGAACCTGTGAGATATATTTCTATATATTTCTTGTGTTTTTACTAACTTGCAGGTACAAATGGAGGAGTCTAAAACCACATCTACATCATGTGTACAAGAGTTTCATACAAGGTGCAAAGTCCAAGATAAAGTATGTGCTGTGGTGATTGATTGTGAAAGAAGCTCTAACTTTGCTAGTGAGCTCATGTTAGAAAGGTTAAATATGCAAACCACTCCACATCCAAATCCTTACTTGCTGCAATGGAGCGATAATTGTGGTGAAGTATGGGTGTCCATACAAGTCAAGGTTGCATTCTTCGTGGGGAATTACAAAGATGAGGTACTATGTGACATATTTCCTATGCAAACAGCCCATCTTTTATTGGGAAAACCATGGCAACTTGCTTGCAAGGGTGTTTATAAAGAGCTCAAAAATTGCTATTCATTCATGAAGAATAGTAAAAAGTTTAATCTTCATGCTTTAACGCCCTGTGAAGTTTCTGAAGATCAAGCTAGAATTGCTAAAGCTTGTAATGATTTAAGAGATGAAAAAGAAAGTCAAAAGAGTGACTTAGTTAGCATAGGCTGTGAGCAAAATAAGTGTAATAGAAAGAGTGAGCATGAGAGTTCATTGAGAGCTAAACAACAACATCTTGTACTTATGAATTCTAGTGATCACGATTTGTATTGTTTGCTGCCTAGTTCTTTTGTTTTACAGTTTTATGGAGTTCCTAGACATCTAATGGAGTTGCAAACAACTCATTATCAATTGGAAGGAGTCCAATCTGCCTTAGTTTGTTTTCCACAAGGTAAGCAAGGTAGGTTAGGTAAGTATGAAAGCTTCTTGATTGATTTCAATGGTTTATATGACAAGAACTTTGATAACGTCATTCATATTGATTTTCAAAGTTTAAATCCTGTTTTGAATCAATTTCAATGTCTTTCACCTACCTTTGAAACATTAGTTCGAAAATTTTTACCATGTGAATTAAAGTTTGATGGTTTGTGTTTTAGTAAGCAAATTCTTTCACATAATTCTTCAATTATGAAATCTAACTATTTTGTATTGAATGAGTTTATGTATAGTTTCTTAACATGCTATGTTGCTTATCTAATACATGAATTATATTTTGATCTTAATGTTTATCATTTAGAGCTTAATCAATTCCTTGTGTTTAAAGGTGTTAAATATATTGATTATACTTATTGGAATGATTTTTCCTTTGAATTTTTGGTTCGTGTGTTTGTACTAGTCATTGTCAATCCGTTCCTTAGCCAAAATCATCAAATTCCAAGAGGTAATCAAGTAGTTCAACACTTGTCTGGTAAGTTATCTACATTCTTAAGATCTTTTCAATTCCAAAAGGTAAAGTATGGTGTTAACATCTATTTATTATATTGTTTACATTCTGTTTTTAATCTAAGGAATTGTATTTTTATAATTGATAACTTTCACATGTTTGAAAATTATGTCCAACGATTTTGTGATTTACATTCTATTCGAGATGCATATATGTTTAGTTGCTATGAATATTCTTATGTATCTTTGGATAATCCTTTTAGTTACATTCATATATATTTAAGTTCTTTCTTACATTACATGTTAATACTACAATTGTTTTCTATGCTAGTACTGGTGTATCTATGCATGATATTACTAAGTTTATCTTAAATACTTCCATATTGACAAAATTACTAAATTCGTTTTTACATGAAGTATTAATATTGTTTCATGATGCAAATCAGAATAACTTGTTGCATTTAATACATGAAGTTTATTTGCATAATTGTTATGAATTTTCTTTAACAATATCGTGTTTATATGCTTCATGTATACATAAATATTCTGCCAGAGAAAGTTTATCTTATCCACTTGTTTTGATCTCGCAGAATATTAAGCATTGTTGGCCGAGAATTGTTTCATTCCAACTCGACTTGATTCTTATGGAGTTCGTCATATTGGTGTTTGACCCTGGAGCTCAATTTCAAGATTCGGGGACGAATCCTTTCGAGGAGGGAGGGAATGATGAGAATGAGCCCGTGTCCATGTCCATGGTGTGAAAGTCAATTATTCATCTTGAAAGTTTCTGTCATGTTTTGGTATTCTGGACGTATCTCACTCGATATAACTCCGATTTACGTGATTCAAGAAGCCCTAAAATGATAAGAGATAGCGCTACAACGTTTATGTTTTACATTTTACGAGATTCGGAAGTTAGCATTGTCAAAAGTGCCTCCCAAGATGAGTGACGTGATTCTGGCAGATTACCGTCGCGAATTCATGGACTACATTGAAGACCAAGTAATGGCGTATTGGGCTTCATTAATTGTTCACGCCACTTTTAATGTTTTAATTGGGTTTATTTAATTTGTAATAATTAAAGTCCATTAACATTAATTAATTGGGCTTTAGTTTCGGTTTTTAGGAAACTTACTTGTCCAATTATCTTACATGATAATTAGGAAAGTAATTTAGGAAAGTTATTCTCTTAAGTTTTAGTTTCCTAAATCAACATTAGGGTTTTGTTTTGTAGCCTATTTAAAGGCCTTCTTTTACACGTTAATAATAAGATGAAATTTGATAAAGTTTAACTTTGCTAAAACCTTCTTCCAGCTGTGAAAAGTTGAGAGAAAACGTGAGAGTTCTTCTAAGTTTAGTTGAACAATCATAAGACCCGCGAAAACCTTAAGTGAGGAGCTTTAGGTTGAGTTTACCCGTTCTAGATTTATAGAACACGACGAACTAAGGAAGTTTAACTTTTGATTTACATTAGTTGGACTGAATCTATTTGTGTTAACGTTGGGGTTTGGTTGATTTCTGCCAATCCTTCTCGTTCAATATCTTGTTTCGTTTCATTGTTTCGTTCCGCTTTGTGTTGTTTGTTGCTTGTTCGGATTAATTGAGAAACAACAATCCAAAGGTTGTGGAAAACGTGTGGAATAGAACTCAAAAGCTACTCCATTCGTATCACTTTAGCTCATATGACATAAGTGAACTAATTAGTTGATCTATAGGTAGTTCTCTTAGATTTTTAGCTTCTTCAATTGCTATGGCTTTTGACTCCCATTCCTTAGGTAATGAATTTAAAATCTTTCTATTTTGCTCACCTAAGGGATAGATTTTTCCTAGACTTTCCAAATCTTTGATTATGCTATTGAATCTACAAAACATCTTATCTATGGATTCATTGCTATCCATTTTAAAACTTTCATATTGTGTTACTAGCAATGATTTCTTTTCCTCTTTTACATCTTCGGTTCCCTCATGAATTTTCCTAAGTTTCTTCCAAATATCATGTGCATTTTTACATTCTTTAACTCTACTTGATTCATTGACATCTAGTGAGTTATACAAGGCATTTGTGGCTTTAGCATTTAGGGTGAGGTTTCTCCTATCGGTTTCAGTGAGTTCACTCCTTTTCTTTTCTCTAGTTTCATTCCCTATGGTTATTTCAGCTTTGTAAGGTCCTTCCTCAACAATATACCACATCTAAATGTCAATAGATTTAAGATAGATTTCCATTCTATCTCTCCAACTGCTATAGTTAGTTACATTAAACATTGGAGGCCTAGAGATAGATTGTCCCTCCATAAACATAGCATTGTTTGTTGCCATAATCTTTACTCTAAGGTTGTTAAGCCTAATCAAATAGAGACCAAGCTCTGATACCAATTATAAGCTCTAAGGCAACCTAAGAGGAGGGGTGAATTAGGTTTCTAAAAATTTAATGTGAACTTAATCAATTCAAATTCAACACAATTGAGTGAGTAGTGTGAATCACAACAAGTGTAAGATATACAATGATTTTCCAGAAATGTAATCAACAATTTCAACACTTTAATATCAATGAATCAAAGCATAAGCAAATCAAAATAAGTGCAGAAATGGAAGCAATGGAAATCAAGAACACAATCAATTTAGAGTGGTTCAAGTCTCCTCCTTGGAGTACTCTACATCCACTACCTAAGTTTTCCAACTTAGGATTTCAAACCTCTTCACTATGAATTGATCTTCTTCTTGTGGTGAGATCAAAAGAACCACTTTTACAACCCAAGTATCTCAACTTAGGATTTCAACCAAGGTACAACCTTTTCACTAGCTATCCCAAGCTATGTGCTAAAGGTTTTTACTCTCACTTGAGAAACCTTTTACAATCACTCACAATAGATTTTTGATAATGAAATTACAACCCTCAATAAGGATGAATAAGAAGAAGTGAAGTTCAAAGTATGATTCCTATTAAGAAAATTACAACTCAAACTATATAGCTCAAGAATGAAATGAAGAAACTCAAGGAAGGCTCAAGAACTTTTAATCTTTTGTGTCTTGAGAAATCAAAGTGTAGTGCAAGAGTTGTAGAGAGTGTCTTTCAGATTTCCAGCTTGAGGAATCAAGTATTGTGTCTTGAAAACGTTCATGGGTTGGCCTTTATTTAAACCCTCTCAAAAGATGACAAAAAAACGTATATGTTTGACTTTTGAAAAACTAGCCGTTATTTGAAAAATTGAGTTTCGAACGCTTGTTTCGGACTCTGTCAGGCATCCGAACCTAAGTTTCGGACGTCCGAAACTTCTCTGAGGCGTCCGAACCAAAACTACTGAGAGCTTGATTTTTCAACAAAGTTTCGGACGGTGGTTTCGGACTCCTGGAGACGTCCGATCCTAAGTTTCTCAAACTTATTTTCAATTTTCGTTTTCCAAATCATTTGTGCAACTTTGTGTGACTTTGTGCAAGTATATTTATCACTTTTTGAAGTGTATTTGAACACTACTAACATATGGAAATCATTTTTACTTGAGCCTTAAAAGAGTAAAATAATTTCTTGAGCTATTTACATAATTAGGGTTTAGGGGTTTGGAAATGACCTATTTTACCAACTTTGTATCTTTTGCACTTCCAATTCTTTCTTCATGCACTAAAGCTCCATGCTAGACTTCTCTTGAATATCTATCATATTGAGACACTTTTTTCAACCATTAACATAAACATAATTGCTTGTTAAACATCAAAATAAGTAAGATTAAGACCTTAGGTCTTTACAGTACAGCTCAAGTGTGGGGATGTTCTTAAATGAGTTATTTACACCTTGGTTTTATTTTTAGCTTTTTATTCCTCTTAAACCATACCGTGTTTAACCTTAGCCCCATTACAACCAGTTGAAAGACCTTTTGATTTATGTTGAGTTTTGATATCACGATTATCTTTTGACAGCTTTGCAAGTTTGAGGTAAGTGTTCTCTGTGCAATTCTTTTCAGTGACTGAACCCAAATTTTATAAATATCTTTTGAGTGCTTGGAGTGATCCTGGATAGTTGCTCAGAACTTTGTAATTTGATTTGGAGGATTTGATCATGCATAGACTTGTTACTGGAACTAGACATAACTGGTTTGGAAAGTTGTTGGTTGGGCTGGATTAATGCTTATTTAGTGAAATTGGTTTTTTGTTTGTTTGTTTAGTTTGTTTTCAATTTTTGTTTGAATGCTTAAGGACCAGCATTAGTCAAGTGTGGGGATCTTGATAAAGCACTAATTATTCATTTATAATATATCTTTTTAATGTGCTTTATAAGGTAAAGTTGTGGTTAATTGTTGGTATTCAATGCAGAATGTGAAGTTTATAGGATGAAGTATATTGTGGTGATAAAAAGATGATTTGGAGAGTTGATTAGAAGATTTGAGGAAATTAAGCAGCAAGAGAAATTTATGGAGAACTTGAAGAAGGGAAGAGGACAACAATGATTTTGGGAAAGAAGAAAATATATGGAAGCTTCCACAAAAGCTGAACAAACAAATTTGGACAGTTATTGTTTGCTGAATATCTGTAGCCACGTATGGCTGGATTTGGTTCCAAATCTGAATTAGGGAACTGATTTGTAGCGGAAAGCTTTGTGGTTGTTTTGTGTTTGTTAAAAAGAAGATTTCTTTTCTTAGTTAAATTAGGAAGTTATGATTTCTTTTCCCTTTATAAAAGGGAACTGGATAATTAGGTGCAGATGTCTTTTATCTTTTTAGAGTTTTGGGAGCGCAGCTTTTAGATTGGAAGTTCTGCAGTTTTGCAGAGAACAAGAACAACAACCCGTCGTTTGCCCAAACGACGGGCGGCTCGGTTTGATTTCTTTTATTTAATTCAGTCTTTATTTAATTAATTTGTTATTGTCTTGTTGTTATTATGAGTAGTGAGTAATTCCTTATCTGGTAAGTAAGTAAGAAGCACTAATTATGATTAATTTGTGAGACCAAATTGTGTTAATCAATGATTTATATTCAGTTCCAAGAGTTTTCTATGAATAGCATTCATTACTTAATTGGATTAAAGCCTGATCAACTTTAATAAAATTAGGTAGAGTCAATTAATCTCTAATTAAATCACTGGATTGAATTAGTAGGATTAATTAGTGACAAAGCTGTTGTCTCGGTAGACGGAGACAATTGGTTAACAAATTATTGTATGCTGATCATAACTTAGTTTGTTAAAGTTGGGTCCTTCTACGAATTAATGCTTTTCTAACGTTGAATTGGGTGATCGGCTGATTCCGGCCTGGTTATGTTAGAAATAGGGGAATAGTGGATTAAGCTGATACTTGTTCACTATCGAGTAAGTAAGGAAGGATTTGGATACGTCGGAGCTGATTCTCGGTGTTCTATAACTGAATGATTGAATGGGAATTATTATTTTTGCGTCAATGAACAACTGATAAAGATTAGTGTGGATTACTTATTTGCCAAAATTTTATCTTAAGTAATTTAATTCAGTTTTTTTATGATATTAATTTCTTGTTTATTAATTTGTGAATTTATCTATTTTCCTACGTATTAATTTCTTTATGATTTTAATTATGGTGACAATTGCAAATTGATTAATTAAGAAAATTTGTTGTTCCTCGTGGGATCGACCTTACTCCCATTAGACTATTTTTAATCTTTAGAGTAAGTATTAATTTTGGTGCAAAAACGACACGCCAAGGAAAGAGTTTCATGTTGGTCACAAAGTTCTTCTTTTCCAGTCTAGGTTGTGTCTTATGGGCGAAAAACTGAAATCAAAGTGGATTGAACCGTTTGTAGTGGTCGCTGTTTGCCCAAATGGAATCGTGAAAATCAAGGGAGTTAACACTGGGAAAGTTTTTAAGGTTAACGGGTAAAGGTTTAGACCCTTTTATGAATCTACACCAATTCAAGTGCTGGAGGAGTTGCAACTTTTCCCCTCGTACCTTGAGTTGACAATGCTTGTCTAATCTAAGATAATGGCGCTTATTGGGAGGCAACCCAATTTTAAATTTTTCAATTTTTAGTTATTTATTTATTTTTCTTGTCCGTTAATGAATTTTCTTCTTGTTCCAGATTTATTTTTGCAATCGTGGTCAAGTACGTGGTGATGATTCAGTTATAGTAGAGTAGTGGGTGGACAAACATGGTGAAGAGGAGAATAACCCTTTTAAAAAGGGTTGGGCCCAATAGCTTTTCTTTATTTTAATGAGTGGTCCATTAGTTTTCTACTCAAAAGTCAAAAGTTGTCCCAAGCAAAATATTCCCTCAAATTGTCATCTTCTAATCCCTAGTCACCGCCATCACCTCCCTTCCCAACCTCGTCGCGGTCAACAAATCTCTTCCCTCCACTCAAGCCAATGAACCAACCACTGTGGTGAACATGAAGTTCACTTCTCCACCACTTCCGAAACCTCCATCTTTACCGGAGGATTCCTCTCCGACCGAACAATCCACGCCGATAGAGGAGACTCTATCTCCACAGCCACCACCTGCTAAAGGCCATAAATAGGCGTCCATCAAACATGCAACCCCGGTGATCAGCAACACGTCGTCCGAGAATAATTCCAAGTCCGACAATGCCACGGCGGAAGGAACGTTGACCACCATCTCCATCTTCGATACCGAGCGATCTCCGATCCGAGTTCCCTTTACACCATCTATCACTGGTCGCCGTCAATCGTACCAATTGGCTACTCAATTGCTGGATAGTTCGGCCCCATCACTACCTTTTTCTTCCTGCCGAGCCACTGCTGCCGAGAAAGGAAAGGCTCTGACGACTTCTTCAACTGCCGATCCCGATGCAGGTAGAGCCATCTATCATGATTTCAAAGCTTTTACAAAGCCCTCTCTGATTCACCGATATAAGGTATTACTCAATCATTCCGCGATTAGTTATAAACTATTTGATTTTCATAGCTTGGCGGTGTTGAATATTGAGACTCAAGTACATGCTTATTTTGAAAATATTAGTCAGTTATGGTTGCTTGATTTTCCTACTTTTAAATGCCAGTTAATTTTTTGCGGAAATTTTATGCCTCTTATTCTTGTGATGGTTTACTCTTCTTCCAAAAAAACAAAAACACTAAAAAAAATAAGAAAATCAAGAAAAGTTCCACAAAAACATGGTTGTTTTACTTTCAGTTGTTGATAGTATTTTAGATTGTTTTGTAACTATAGAACTGTTTCACTTTTGTAACACTGTCTGACCAAACTGATTGTAAGTGAAAGTTGTTTAGTTCATTGTATTGGTTTGTGTATGATTTTGAATGACTCCAAGGATGACAAATGCAGAAATTGAGTTTGATTTGCCTACTTAAAAGTGAGTTTTGAGCCTAAGCACATAATGACCACTTTGTTGGTGCTTTAATGAATTATTTCTTTGAATGAGTGTGGATTGTACATGGTTGGCTTATTGAATTTGCTTTGTTCTGCATGGAAATCATGGTGTTGAAATTCAACTTGAATGTGATAAAGGCATTTAGGATTTCACCAATTGGACTTTCGTTTTCAATTCTTACCCTCAAATTTACACCTAGTTACCCCTTTTGAGCCTTAACCTTTTCTTGGATTTAAACAATTATAATTTCACTCAAGACCAATTTAGCTTTCTTTTGGCCCACTAAGGTGTGTGTGGCTGAGCTGAGTGTGATGAATTATTCCCTGTTGGTTGTACAAGACTGTGCAGTAAAATCTCTTAATGAAGTTGTTTAACATGCTCTTTGATTTGAAGTGGTATATCTGGTTTGCCCAAACAACATTGGGGCAAAAAAAGTAGCAAATGTTGAATTGCAGAATTTTGCTGATTTAAGCTATTTGTCGTAATAGAGGCAAAGAAAGAAAAAACAAAAGAACATAAAAAAAAGAATGATGAGATATGAAAATCTTTGTGATAAAAGCACAAGAGAAAAAAATGTAATTGTTGTGCTTAAGTTACTTTGAATTTATTTGAAGATCCAGATTTTGAGATTGACTGCAAAATAAGTGTGGGGATGTTCTTAATTGAGTTGCTTATACCTTGGTTTTATGTTTAGCTATTTATCCATCTTTTTATTCTACCTTGTTTACCCTAACCCCATTACAACCCGAAGAAAGATCTTTTGATTCTTGTTTGCTTTCGATATTGAGGTTATCTTTTGACATATTTGCAAATTTACTGTAAGACTTCTATATGCAATTTGATTGAGTGGTTGAACCCGATTTAACACATCTATGAGTGCTTTGGAGTGATCTTGGAGAGTTGCTCAGATTTTGTATTTTGACTTGGAGGACTTGATTATGTATGAGCTTATTACTTGAACTAAGCATGAATGATTGGAAGAATTTTTCAGTTTGATTGGATTAGTGTTTATTTTGTGAAATGGTTTTACTTGTTTGTTTATTTTTGTTTAAATGCTTAGGGACCAGCATGGGCTAAGTGTACGGATCTTGATGAGTACAAAATACTTGTTTTATTGTATATTCTTTTAAGTGCTTTAAGAAGTGGAATATGTGCTTAATTATGTCAGGTTTTGGAAGATTCCAAGAATTGAGCGTGGCGAGCGAGGAAGATGAATTTGGGAAGTCTTCTAGAAGATAAGGGCTGATTGATTAAGAGTAACGAATTATGGCAGCTCAAGGACTCTTCTCAATTACCAAATTGGTTGAAGAATAGGATTAGGAAACTAGCTTGTATACTAAAGTTAGAGCCACGTGTGGCAATTGGAATTTGGAAACAAGAAGTATTCATGCTTTTTAGTTGATTTAGGAAGTAGTTATTTTCCCTCCTATATAAGTGAACAAATTAATTAGGGTTAGCTTTGGGCTCTTTTGTTAGTTTTTCCAGCTTTGCGTATTCCAGTTTTCAGAGCATTAGACGAGCCGTAGTTTGCCGAAACGACGGTCGACTTCGGTTTGATTTCATTTATTCAATTTTGTTTCTTTTAAGTCTTTGATTGTTTTTAGTTATGTGTAGTGAGTAGTTACATTTCTGGCAATAAGTAAGGAAGCACTAATCGATTAAGTAGTTGTGAGACCTAATTGTTTTATTTAAAATATTTCATATTTGATTTCGAAAGTTCTCTAAGCCTAATATTTATTATCTGGATTTATTAAAGTTTGATCAACTTTAATCGATTTAAATAGAGCCAATTAGCACCTTATTACGTCACTGGATTTAGTAGGTAAGATTAATCAGTGGCGAAGCTACTGTCTCGGTAAATGGGAATAATCGGTTAATAAATTATGACATGCTGATCATGATTACAATTTGTTAGAGTTAGGTTTTGCTAAGTCTTAATGCTTTTGTAATATTAAATCGGGTGTTGGCTGATTCGAGCCGGGTTGTGTTATGAATAGGAAAATAATTGATTAAACCGATACTTGTCGATTATCAAATAATTAAGGAAGAATTGGGCTATGTCGAAGCCGATTCTCGGTAGCCTTTAACTAGTTGGTTAATATGAAATTATTATCCTTGCGTCTATAAGCAATGAAGAATTGATTAGTGTGGAATTACTTGTTTGCCGAATTTTCCTTTCAGTTAATTAATTTCCGTATTTTGCTACTTGTTGATATTGTAATTTAATTCCTTTTGATTAATTGTTTTAATTATAAATTGAATTGGTGTGACTTATTATAAATTAACTGATTTAGAAGAGAATTGTTGTTCTCTGTGAGAACGATCTCACTCCTCTATACTATTTAGTAATATTAGGAGTGAATTTAATTTTGGTATAATAACGACGTACCAAAGACATCCTGCATGTGGTATTTAATTTTATTGATGGATTATTTTTCTCAATATTTTGAATTTTATTAATTATTAACTTTTGCATATAATAGTGTATTTTTTTATCCAATTGCTACATATTTTATTAAAATTAATTTTTATTGATTATTCCTTCATTTAATTCAACTCATGTAATTATTCAAATTGAGATTGATTTTTAGGAATTGACAATTTCGTACTTTGAGGTCTGGTTTAAATTTGATAGGTAGTATTAAAGTTTGATTTTTCAAACTTACACAAAATATACACTTGAGTTTGATTTTTTTTTTTTAAACCTTATCTATTCATTGTGTCTCAATTATGAAAATATATGAATTTTATAGAATTATATAATTTATATATTTGTTTTGTAAAAGAAATATGTTCTATTATATCATTGAAATATAGTTAAGTTGTCAATATTTTAATGTAGCGTCTGAATTGAAATTTTTTTCCTAAAGGAAGACATAAATTTTTCTAAAAGAAAATACCAATATGATCAAATTGTAATTTTATATATTTGAGTAGGAGAAAAAACAAGATCCATGTAGCAATAATAAAATTTATAGCTGAAACGTCAATTTATATTTTAATTTAATTTTTAAGAAAACTAATCAAAGAAAGAAATCTGAAATCGTAATTTCAAACTGCAACTTTCATATTTTTGGAAGAATATTAACTTTTGAACCTATAAGATATTTGGATCCATTATTATTCTCTATCTATTAAATATGTTATGTATAATTTTTATTTACAAATTCTTCTTAACCCAATAGGCCCATTTTTTTTTTATTCTTATTTACAAATACTTCTTAATCCAATTCTGATATATATATCCTTGCCGCTCCCCCCCCCCCACCCCCTCCCCCCCCCCTTCTTGCCGAGCTCGGATCTGCTGTCCAAGTTTTCCCCTGTCTTACTCTGTCGAAGAGGCTAAACGACGCCGTTCCAATTAAATTTGGAGACAGGCTTTAAGATTATCTCTTTTCACAAGAATTACCCACAGTCCCTCTCAAATCCCACCACAACCGCCAACACTGCCAGTAAGCCTCTCACCTTCTCTGCAAACACTTCTCTCAGCCTCGTCTCCAAAGGTAAATTCAATATTCAACCACCCATTATTGCATACTTCATAAAGTTTCTGTCTTTTTTTTTCAACTTTCTGGGTCTATTCAAAAACTCAAAACTCTGCTTAAGATTTTGCAATTTTTGTGTTTTTTTTCTTGTTGGGTTTTGAATTGATTGGGATTTTGATGTTTTTCTTGTTGAGTTTTAATTTCAGGGCTTGTGAGTATCAGTCCCCTGCAAAGGGTACCTCGCCATTCCATTGTTTGTGAAGCTGCTACAACGAAGAAGGCGTCGATTGCTGCCAAAAGGGCACGCCAGGCTCAGAAAAGGCGCACATACAACAGAGGCCGTAAATCTGAAATCAGAACTCGCATGAAAAAGGTAACCCGTCATTCTTCCAAATGTTGTGACTCATTATTTTGGGAGGATGATGCTGATAAGCTATAATAGTAAAATTAAGTTCAAATTTTGGCTTGATGGTGTTTTTCTGCTTGGAAATGAACCAATTTGGAAGTAAATTTTCAAGCTTTTTCCTAATTTTTTTAAATTGTTTTTGGTGGGATTTTTGTTTTCTTGACATATTTACTGTGTTCTTTATATTTGTACAATTCATGGCTTTAGGGTATGCAGAGTTGCAAAAGAATATTTTGCAGTCCAAAGTTCATTTTCTTGTGTTTCTGGATTTATTTTTTCTTGACGAAATAGTCGTTTCGCTTTTGATTGAAAATTGCAACTGTGATTTGGGTTTATTTTGGGTGTTTTAGAGAATGAAATGAAATTTGAGGGAAAGTTGCGGGCTGTTTTTTAATGGTTTATGTTGATACATTTGAGTTTTCTTAGTGGTGGAAATGGTTGTGACCTGTGTTTGATAATCAATTTATGCAGATGCTTATAGTATGGGAGAAGAAGATTATTATGAGGCTGGGGAAGAAGAGTCTAGACCAGAATATCTCTGCCCTTTCTGTGCTGAGGATTATGACATTGTTGGTCTGTGTTGTCACATTGATGAATAGCATAATGAAGCTAAGAATGGGGTACAGTTTCTTCGTTAAGGTTTTTCTCCACAGTTTTCATATTGCTATGGAGGTTTACTTTTTAGAAATATGCAAATAAAAGGTTTCTTGTTGGTGCCCACAAATGAATTTAGGTAAGTATGTTTAGCTAACGTTGGCCCCTGACTGCTGGTGTTTGATCAGATTGGCCATTAATTATGCAGTTGTGAAATTCTTGATATCCAACAGTTTGATGTTTGATTGGCAAATCTGTTTCTCGGTGTGCTGGTTGCCCATATATTGGTGGTTGTTGGAAAAATCTTATTGTCCATTTATTGGTTTGCTGTTTGTCCTTACATTATATGGCTGGTAAAGTTATGATGTGTCACCAGAGTTTTGTGTTGTAAATGTCGGTTGACAAATTTTGATGGTTCATGAATATTATCAAGTTTCCTTGGTGCGATGCTGATGACTATGAAGGATTGACTTTTCCTGATTCTACCCAATCCCTACGTTGATACCTTGAATTATTTTGGTAAATGGCTTTCATTGGTGTGTTGAATGTCCCATATGGTGGGCTGTGGTTCTTGACTAATCTGTGTCTAACTCAAATTGTTGAAGTGTGGACTGTCGTGCTTAAAGTGGAAAGGATAGGTGAATGTTTTGATTTTGCTGCTGCTGGACTTCGGTTGTTTTTGAAATGCTCGTACCTTGGAATGGGTTCTGTGGCTGTAAAAATCCTGTTGGCCAGCCAGGAAGCGGAAACAAGTTTTAGAAGAATTACTAAGATGATGCATAATCCTAGGACTAACTTAGTAGCGGTCCTCTAAGTCTCGGTTCTTAATTGTGAGATTACATGTAATGGAGTAGTACTCCAAATTTACGATTACTTGTCTTCATTTTGTAACGGTGTGACGGGTATATCTGGCACCGTATTGTTAGTTTACGATTACTTGATTATATTGTTCGTTGTAATGTTAAGTTTGCAAAGGCATATTGATATAGAGAACTGATTTTCATGAAAAAAATGTTGAATGGTATATTGATGAAGCGGATTTGATTCTTCAGCGCCAATTACCTCACCTGACAATATAGATTCGCATTTCATTTATGCAAATGTGTACGATAAAGCAAGGATTCCACTACAACAATTATAATGCAAGGATTCCACTCTAGTAATTATACACCGTCTATACAAATATACAATCTAATTAATCTAATTAACAATTCTAATGCATTATAGGTAAACATTTGGAATCAAATATATAATATAGTTAAAATAATATTATCAATGAGTACATAACAAAAAGAATTGTCTGAATGTTTGAATTCTTACATTAAAAGTTTAATATATGTAAAATATTACTTGGGCGTAAAAATCAAAAAGTCACCCAACTAATTGCCATTTTCCTCCTTTACAAATACAAAGCATTCCACCAAAACTCCAAAACATGGAAGTGAACAACCACATTACTGATTGCAAGTAGCAACATCCAAATTGCCAAAACCAAGAAATTGTTGCACCTATAAAAAATTTTTGCATAATTTGGATTAATCATGTGAATGATAATTTCCAAACATCAAATGAGTAAAAATAAAATTGAATATTTAAAGATCTTACAAGTGTTGTCGAGATTGATTAAATCTGACATTTTTGAACTGGCTTTCTCTTCTTCGAACTCTTCTCTAGGCCGCCCCTTATTCTTTTACCAGAAATAGGTTTTGTCTTTGTTTTTAAACCTCGAATCCTATTTCTTTCCCCAAAATTGGTCTCACTTTCAACAGAGAGATTCATCTCAAAATTCGAACCTGGGACTAACTTTTCACTTTGCAGCATTGAATTTCTTTCAACAATAACTTCTTCTTTTTCCAACATCTCATCAATCGTTTTTAGAATGTTTATGAGGTGATCTTCAGCAACTTTGTAAGTGTCGCTTCTCTCTGCTGCTCTTGTAAGTAGTCGAGTGGTTAATGCACACAACTTTTTATACCTCATACTTGACAACATTTTAGGATCCAATTCACTTTCATTGACATTTGTGCTTTTATCACTAGAATATCCAGTTTTGGCTCTTCGTGTCCACCTTTTTAATATATACTGGCTTGGTATTCTCAAAATACTTCTCAGGCTAAAAACCTTCAAAATATGTGAACATAAAAAGCCCGCAAATTCTAACTTCCTACAGCTACAATAGATTTCATAATTTGAGGAATCATAAGTAACTGAATGGATGTATTTCTTCGATACCGGAGTGATCTCATATTTTGTAACGGTTCCAATTTCACTAAAAACCTGAAAACTAGAATCATGAGATGCATTCCATTCATCTTGAAAGCATTTAAACACTTCAGGTGTATAAATACTGGATGCATTCTTCAAATTTTGAACTGGGGCTGCTAATGTCGGAGTGCTTATGTTACTTATAAAATCAGCCTTTAACTCCTCATATCGACGATCATCAATAAGTCTATCGAAGTGAGTAAAAAACTGTAAAAGGTTATGCTTATAACTCACATACCTTTTCAGAATGCTGTGCATGCTCTCACTTCTCTGTGTGGTAGTCATATCTGCACAAAACATGTCTCGTCCATAAACCGAAGCCCATTTTTCCTTTATATTAAACAAACGTTTCAACCATGCATTATCTTGAAGCTCATATTTCTGTAGCATCACTTCCCATCCAAGAAAAAGATCTACTTCCTCTTCAAAGTCATATATGCAGGAACTAAAATCACGAGAAAAATCTTTAAATTGAGAAAAAACACCACTTAAATGGTTAGCAGCATTTTGGTAAATGTGCCAAATACAAAGTCGATGATGTGTTTCAGGCCATTTAGAAGCTAACGCTTTTTCCATCGCCGCATCTTGGTCAGTGAGAATAGTTTTAGGCTTCTTCTCCGACATAGCTATTGCAAATGTATCAAATAACCACCCATATGTGAAAGAAGTTTCATCATACAACAATGCAGCACCAAAAATAGTCGTTTGCTTGTGATGGTTTACTCCTACAAATAAAGCAAGTGGACGACCCTCATTATTTTTTCTATGAGTAGTATCAAAGCAGACAACATCACCAAAATCTGAGTAATCATTCCTCATCTTTGCATCTGACCAAAAAATGTTGGTTATCAAATCATCTTCGTCCACTTGAATTGCATAAAAGAAATTAGGATTTTCAAGTTGCATTTTATGCAAATATTCCAACACCCCACCTGTATCTCCCTTTTTCACATCCCTAGTTCTCTTGGATCTTAAATAATTCTTGTAGTCTTCAGGAATAAAGCCTAATTTCTCCCTTCCACCTGCTTGTCTTGCCAAAAGATCATGGGATGCCTAGGGTGGAATACCCACATCATTAGCCATCTGAATTTGCATTGCTGCGATTGAGGATATATCTCTATGACTTCTATGCAAGTGTGTTTTGTTTGGACTTGAAAGATAGTGATTATGCTCCTCAACAAACTGAATCACTTGAAACTTCCCCGTTTCTGAACTATTGACTTTCATTCTTGCCTCACAACCACATCTTGTCTCTGGCCGATGTGACCTTATATAGAGATCTCTTTTATCATGCATTCTTTTACCTTCAGCACTACAACAGAAGAGTCTGCAAATTAATTTACCAGATTTGTCATTGTGGCTTTTGCTCCTTCGTATGCTAAATCCGACTTTTTTGGCATATGCTAGATAAAATTGATAAGCTTGTACTTCTGTCTCAAACTCCATACCAATTTTTGGAATCAAATCTCTTGGAACAACTGAGTGAATATTGTTCAATTTATCATCAAAATTTGAATGCAATAAATCAACTGGCTCAATGTCACTACTCTGGTTGAGTATGCAACTTTCGCTATCTGTCGGTTGCACTTTATCATTATCAAACTCTAGTTGACGATACGGCGTAGATTCACCTCCCATTACTTGGTTTGGTGCTGAATCTAAAACCTATCAAATTCATAACACAAGTCATTAGAACAATAACAAACTCACCCACTTCTCAAAACAAAAATTTCAAAAAAGTCTTCCTTGTATTATTTTACTGCACATTGTGCATGTAGTATATCCTAAGAATTAGCACAAATCACAAGATCAATAATCAAACTGAATTTTAGTTATTACTATTAAAAAAAATTCTTGCTGCAGTGACCATAATTAACCAGACCCCTGAAAATTTTTACAAGAAACACAAATTGAACACAAAAAGAAAAGGCAAAATTCGCACAAATTCTTTTTTACTGATGTTGAACAAGTATTTGCATAATCAAAACAATTACAAGCAACAATAGTAAACAAAGAATCCAGTAATTCCATGATAAACATTCATTTAACTAAGCAGTTCCACACAACACCAAAAAAAAAAACCCACATTCAGAAACCAAAAAAAATCCCAATTGATACATAAACAGGGAAGGAAACCTTATGAACCCTAAAAACTGCATAACATAAAAAACCCACAAAAACACTCACACAGACACACACATATGCGACACCATATATAAGAGTGGTTGAATTCATATCCATTCAAAATCATCATTTTAAAAATGGATATGAATTACAGAAAATTAAGAACAAATGAACAAAATAAAAAACGAAATTCAACTAAGAATTTCGAATTGCTTTAATTACCAGTTGAAGAGAGGTTCAACTCAATGTGCGTACTTGCTTGCTTGCCAGCCACCAAAAATGGAGGAACTTTGAGATAGTTCAAAGGAGTCAATCGCCTCCTTTGAAACCCGTTCGAAGAAGCTTAGAGGATTTGGAGAGAGTGTCTGGACGATTTGGAGGATTTGGAGGATTGAAGAAGCTTTCCAAATATTTGAGACGATGGTATTAATAGTCTGGACGATTTGGAGGATTTGGAGTATCGAAGAAGCTTTCCAAATATTTGAGACGATGTTCTTAAAGCCTGTCTCCAAATTTAATTGGAACGGCGTCGTTTAGCCTCTTCGACAGAGTAAGACAGGGGAAAACTTGGACAGCAGATCCGAGCTCCTTTTTGCCTAATTCTTATTTACAAATATTTTAAAGGGTTATCTTCAATTTACCCCCATGAAAGATGATCTTTAATCACTTTGCCCCCATCAAATATTTTTATTAGCACTTTGCACCGATAAGGATATCCTGTTACTATATTTAAATGAAAAGTTTAAATTTTGCCTTAAAAAATTATTATTTTTATTTCTTTTTATGTTTTAGACTATTTTACCCTTAAATTTAAGTTTCAAAATCTTGTCCTACTTTGTCATCATTTTATTTTCTCTTTGCTTCATATATACTTTAACAAATTAAATTTCTTTTTATTATTTTAAATAATAGAATAAAATATATAATCTTACTAAAAAAATAGATTTTGGATACGGTTTACTATTTTTTATAATTTTTTAACTATTTTTAATCTATTTGGTCAATAAAAACCTCATATGAATTATTTAATTTTTTGGAATGTAATAAAATAATACATACTTTGTCCAATTTTTTTAATTCTTTAATAAAAAATTAATGAAACATTTTATTTTACCACTCTGATATCTATAGATTTTTAATTTAGAGTGAATGAATTTTTTTATTAAATTTATTAAGTATAAAAGATATCTCTATTAGAAAAATATATATTTATAATAAATATACACCTTACAACTAATAAGGAAATATTTATTTTATTTATTTATTTTGTCATTATATAATTTTATTATGTTGATTAGATTACTTTAATATATATAATAATATAATAAAAAAATTTAAGATATTAAGTCAATGCTTTAAATTGTCAATAATACAAATAAGATAAACAATCATATTGTAAAGAGACAACGAACTAAAATGAGTAAAAAAAATCATAAATTACAAGAAACTTGACATATTTATTTATATAAAAGAAGATGAAATAAAAGGAAAAGAAAAAAAGATGAAAAAAATAAACAAGTATTTTAATTTGTTAAAAAAATTGATCAAATATTTTATGCCTCAAACTAATAATATTTAAGTATTAATACAAAATTATGGAGTAGATAAATTGAAATTAATGTTTAAATATAAGATGGACAAATATAATTTAATTTATTTCTTATTGATGGATAAAATTGTAATTTAAAATTAATAATTAATGATGTTATCAATTAGCATCTTTAATTGATAGTCAACGGTGCAAAGTGTTAATAAAAATCTTTTATGGGGCAAAGTGATTAGAGTCTATCTTTCATGGGGGTAAATTGAAGATAACCCTATTTTAAATGAATAGATTCGATAATATATAAACTGCGACTATTTTTATTTATATATTATTTTAATTTGATAAGTTGTTGTTTTTTATGTATTTTAAAATTGTTAAGCTTATAAATGAAATGCTTTTCTTGTCAAAATTATGACACAGTTCATTTTTCATCCCCACTTCAAAACGTTAGATTTCTGGATTCGCCACTATTTGGGATGGTTATAAGTAATGTTTTTCTTGTTGAAACTATGAGAGAGTTCATTTTAATCCTCCAACGTTAGACTTCTAGATTCGCTACTATTTGGGATGATTATAAATAAAATATTTTTCTTGTCAAAATTCTGAAAGAGTTCAGTCTCGTCCCCCAACGTTAGACTTCTGCATTCGCCACTATTTGTGATGATTATAAATAAATTATTTTTCTTGTCAAAACTACGAGACAGTTCACTTTTGTCCCTCTCCAAAGCCCCACCCCCTCCTTCCCCTCACCAACCAAATAGATTTCTGAATTTATATAGGTTACTACATGTTCTAGAAACCTGTACATCTAAATCAAAATTAATTGATTATAAGTGGAGTGGTCCAAAAAAATTATTTTTCAATTAGTTGAATTTATTTTTGACTCAATTATTTATTTATATTCATTTACTTACTTTTTGAAAAAAAAAATTATTATACGATATTAAACTTTGAATAAAAAATTTTAAGACTTCCAAAAAAGCTCAAAATTATTACAAAGTTGACAAAAATCGAACAATTAAAAGTGACAATTCATTACGTCAAAGAGATTATATTTAAGGGAAAATTTTGGAAAAGGGCGTGTCTGAAGTCATTATTATAAAATAGGGCGTAAGTTTAACGTATTTATTATTAAGGGCGTTAAAATAACTTTATGATTTTTAATAATTAGTAAAAGACCTCTTTGTCCTCCCAAAGTTGATTTAGGTTCAAACGTGGTGTTATTTAAAATTTTTATACTAAATTAAAAACTTAACCTTTAAACCCTAAAATTATATTGTTAGATGAGGATTTACAAAAGTAATCAGAAATCAAAAAGAGAACTTCATCATCATCAGCACTTCCCCACAATTGGAGTTGAATTGGATTGTGGATACTGAACACAGACAGTTCTAAATTGTCAAAAGAGTACAAAAAACACGAGAACAATTAAAACAGAATTTTTTTTTTCCTTGTGCGATGAACTCCAATCTTGCAATCCTTGTTCCTGATTTCTACATGTAGAATTGAATTCCTTCATGTAGCCTTTTAGACAGAGAGCATAGTCCTCTTTAAGTTATAAAGTAATCATTGTTCCTGCCCCTTCATCAGTGAGAATCTCTAGGAGTAATGAGTGTTGCAATCGTCCATCAAATTATACTTGCTGTTCTAACACCTTCCACGAAATTGTCTTGCCACGGAACTTCTGTATAAAGTGCAGGGCTTCAGAAAGGGTTTTGACTCTGTTTTGCGTTGCGATGGAATGGGATTCAGCCGACACTACCGATTTTGAGGAAGTCTTGAGGCATGAGCTGGCAAAGCCACAAACTTGATCGACATTCCTTTTAGTCCTCCATTTATTGATGGGTATATAATTTGGTGAGCTGAGCTTGGAATCAGGAGGAATGGAAGTTTTTGTTTTAAGGGAAGATAGAGGTAGAACTAGGGGTGTAATCGAGCCGAGTCGAGCTCGAGTACACCCCTAATCGAGTAGCTCGTTTAAAAAATTTCCCTACTCAAGCTCGAGCTCGAGCTCTATCGAGCTTCAATAATCGAGCTCGAACTCGAGCTCGAACTCGAGCTCGACTAAGAGCAATTGAGCTAGCGAGTAGCTCGATCGAGCTCGAGCTCAAACGAGCTCAATCGAACTCGAGCTCGAGCTCGAGTATTTTCTCTTTTTTTTTATTTTTTTTTATTTTTTTTATTTTTTATAAAAATTATAGGATGTATTTGCAATTTTTTAAAATTTAATGCGGTCAAATTATAATTTACTATAAATTAAAGACTAAAACATAATTATAAATAGATTAAATTATAATTTATTAAACTACAGGGACTAAAAAATAAATATAAATATTAAAAATAAAAAATATATATATATATACTCGAGTAGCTCGCGAGCTACTCGAGTATATGTAATCCGAGCTCGTGCTCGGTCAAACCGAGCTCGAGTCGAGTAGTTGACCGAGCTGCTCGCGAGCAGCTCGCTCGTTTTACACCCCTAGGTAGAACTTTACCAGCCAACATCTTGTTCTGGTGTATTATGTTTGGCCAAATTAAAGATATCAAAACCACCACAACGAATCAAATATCATGGGAAATAGAGAAACCCAATCTTGCCGAAAGGATTTTTACACCGAAAAAATCACTGAAATCCTCAGAATTTTGGAGGGCTTATATGTGCTTTCGGACGTCAAAGAAGGCTGCTTTCTCCATCCCTCCATTTTGTAAATCTTCCTCTAACAATATAATATTAGTGTTTAAAGGTTACGTTTTTAATTTAGTATAAAATTTTAAATAAGACAACATTTGAACCTAAATTGACTTTGGGAGGACAAAGAGGTCTTTTACTAATTATTAAAAATAATAAAGTTATTTTAACGCCCTTAATAATAAATACGTTAAACTTACGCCCTGTTTTATAATAATGACTTGACACACGCCCTTTTCCAATATTTTCCCTATATTTAATTTGCAGTTCATGTAAATTGTATATAATGCATGGGAGACTGTTATAATTTCAATCATGCAAAACTTTGATAATCCAGAGCCCTTTACTTGATCATATCTTGGAATATTCTTGCTGCAAATTTCTTTCTTCAAAATCCAGACAGCAATTTGGGCAATATTGTTGTACAAGTCAATCCCAACTCCTTGCATACCTCAGGATACAAAGCTTTCCTTAATTCAGAGTACACTTCTCCATGCCATTCCTCTTTGGCCAATCTTTCTGCTAACCCTTTTGCAACATGAACAGCATCCTCTCCAATCTCAAATCGCATGTCCAAAATTCCGATTTCCGCAGCGTCCTTTGCATCAAACTGCAAGTCCCTTAAAACTAAACGGCGACGTGCCAAGGGAGATCCCACCTTTGATCTGATTAGAGCTGCGAAGTAAGGCGGTAAGCTCATATTCATGGATAATTGGTCGGAGCGTAGAGAATCAATGTTTGGCTTCATAGTGAGGTAGTCATGGCTAATGCCTAACATCAGCCCGGCTCCTGTGGCATAGCCATTAATGGCGGCTATGGTGGGCATGGGGAAGGAAATGAGGTCTTTTACTATGTGTTTGAAGAGATCAATCATTTCAATATACCGATTTTTGTGGGCTTCATCGCAGCCTCCAGCCCTGGCATACCTGAAAAACAGAGCAAAGGAATCAGTCAACACTCAACAGGGGCTTAAGAAATGAAAAAGTTCCTAACAGGCTAACTCGCATGACTGGAAAGGTTTTTGTTTCTGTTCAGGACTTCAGGTTTTGTGTACATTTGATACTTTTGTGTATACAACAATGTTTTTGTTCTGTTCTTTTTAAATCTACTTTTTGGATTTTCAGTCGCTTGTAGTTTAATCGTCAATAATTCTGTTGTCATATTTTAGGATTGAGAAGTTTACCAAGTTCTAAAATATTAACTAACACCAGTAAAGTGTCAATTTGGTTATTAAACTATCACAAATTGTAAATTTTGGTAACTGAACTATTTTTTTCAATCAAAAAGTCATTTAACTATTATTTTTTATAAAAAAAAGTCATTTCGTCTACTCAATTTATTTGCTCAAACAGAAATACGTTCATATACACTGCACATGCATAGTATCGTCATTTATGAGGAATAATTTTTTTTTATTTGCTGGATAATTTTAACCTTAGAAATATGTGTGTGCAGGTTACATGAGCCTATTTCTATTTGCTCTAACTAGTTAAATGGATGAAATGACTTTTTTGGCCGAAAAGAATAGTTGAATAACCTTTTTGGGTGAAAAAATAGTTCAGTGACTAAAACGCATAATTTGTGATAGTTTAGTGATCAAATTGATATTTTACTCTAACTAGCACTTTAACTAACGCATAAAGGCAAGAGCAAAGTCCCAATATTTTTATCAAGGCTCCGTTTGGATGAGCTATTTTTGAATTATATCATGAAATTTTTTTTTCTTGGGATTTGTTATGAGAAAAGAATATTTTGAGAGTGTTTGGAATGAATGATTTTGTTTTGTTGGGATTTGTATTGAATATTTTTTTATTAATAAAAGTTTGAAATTTAAATTTGAATTAGTATTTTATTAGTTTATTTTGGTGCGAAGTGTGTTAGAAAGAATTGTTTATTAATAAAATTTAAAATTCAAATTCAAATTCAATATTTTATTTATAAAAATTACTGTAGCAAAAATAATTACTGTAACATTGTTTTGTGTTTTAAAAATTTTGATGAAAAAATTGAATAAAACAAACACCTCATTTTACAATTGTGAAATAAATCACAAATTAGATGCCATCCAAACAGACCTGCACAAATTATGAGTTTTGCTCACATAACTATTTTTTTAGCCAAAAAGATCATTGGATTATTATTTTTTGTCAAAAAAATTTATTCGGTCCACCTTGTCTGTTTGAGCAAACGGAAATATAATCACATGCAGTGCACATGCATATTTTCAGGTTATAATTATCCCACAAATAATAAAACTATTCCTCGTGAATAATATGTTGCTATCCTTTCTTGAAATTTCTAAAATTTTAGAATTTCATCCTCTTCCAACAAACCAGTTCAAACCTTCTACAAATTCTCTCTCACTCACCTCACCAAGAGAACCAAAACCAACAACCGTGGTGCTAAAAGGAGATGGCCACTGAAGCAGCCAACAATGGAATCTTCAGGGTGTTTTTGATGGACGTATTTCAACCCAAGATTTGGGGATCCAATAAAGACCTGAAATTGTAGTTGCGGTTTGGACAAATCAAAGGGCATGGCTTACCCAAATAAGGCAGACCTAAAGTGAAGGTTGTTTGTCTTTAACGGCGACTGCGAATTCCTCTCTCCAGCCTTGTTTTCACCGATTTTATGGCAGTGGCAGTGGAGACTAGGAGATCCTGATTATTATAATTGATAATATTTATTTTAAGGTTTAAAAAAGAATATGGGTAGGCTCTAATCAAAACATGTGTTACGAATTGAGTAGAAAAAGGAAGAGGCAACGGAGTTATGATGGGTTTAGAAAAATCGATATTGACAATCTGAGTAGAAAAAGAAAGAAGTGAGACAGTAGTGAATGGTGATGGGTTTAGAAAAAGAAGAGAGGAAAAGGTGAGGCAGTGGCAATGGTGACACTGGTGATGGTTTAGAAAAATCGGAATTGACAAAAAAAAAAAAATCAACTTTTTATGAATTGTTTTGATTTAATTGAATCACATTCAACAATTAATGGTTAAAGAAGTTTTGACTTGATTGGTATATTGTATATTTTGTATTTTTATGCTTATTGTCGCCGGTAGGATGGTGTTATTGGCGGTGAAGGTGGTTTGTAAGTAGTGTTTGTGATGAAGGTGCCGCATGTGTTGATGGAGTCCAAATCCTCTATCCAATATTTATCCAGTCCTATTATGTTTAACGTTTAAAACTACGTAGTTTCATTAAATGTAGGGACTAAATGCATAAATATCATTAAAATTATTTTAAAATTATTAGACCCTAATCAAGAGATTAGTGAACCCTACGACGTAGTTTTAATTAGAATAGAATAAGACAGACTTGGACAGAAGATACTATGTCGTGTTGATGGTGGTGAAGGTGGGTTGGAATTTGAGAAAGAGAGAAAAAATAGGAAATAAAGAAAAAAAACGTGAAAAAAAAAACGTGGAATAGAAAGGAAAAAGAAACAAAAATGGGAAAGAAAGAAAGGGAAAAAAAAATTCCAGTAACTCCTAATTTTGATTAAAAGGGAATGGAAAGGAAAGAAACAAATAAAAAAAGAATCTTGGATTGACTTGTTTTCACTTGTTGGACAATAATAACCTTGAAAATATGCATGTACCGTACAGAATAATTTTTTCGTAAAAAATAATAGTTGAATGACATTTGGATTGAAAAAAATAATTTATTCATCAAAGCCCATAATTTGTGATAGTAGTAACCAAACTAACACATTGCTCTAAAGGCAAATTACCCCCACCATTACTAAACTATTCAAATGATATATTTTGAACTACTATTCTTTGTTTGATTTTAATTTAGTCACTCATCTATAAAAAGTAGCATATTTTCCATCATTCCATTAATTCGATATCTTTGAATTTTTTTTTTGTTAAATTCAAATATTTCTTTTCATTAAAATACGTATTTAAGTGTAAAATTTAAATACAACTTAATTTGTTAGATGAGCATCTACTATTTTAAATTCAAAACCTTATCAATTAACCTCATTTTTAGGTATAATATTACTTTAAAAAGTTAGAAACCAAGGTTGAATTTAATGTAATGACTATTAATGTACCAATTTTGATAAATGAATAGTCAAATTAAAACAAAACAAAAAAAAGAATAGTAATCACATGTATAAACAAATAGTTTAGTGACCTGTAACTAGTTTACCTAAAAAGAAAGAAAAAGAAAATGTAGGAAGTTTTAAATCATTATGTGTTGGGTAAACTACCTTAGTGAACAATAAACTATTTGAATTGTATACTTTTGGACAGTATCTTTTTCTTTTTTTTGTGTGTTTTAATTTTATCACTCATTGACGAAAAGTGGTATACTACTAGAAATTCTGTCGAATTCAGTGGTTACTTTTGAAATTTTTCATTAAATTCAGAAAATTTTTAATGAGGGTATTTAAATCATTATGTGTTGGGTAAACTTTTCTATTAAATTTAGATATTGGTTTATTTTTTAAGGTCATATTGTGCCAAAAAAATGAGGGTATTTAATAAAATTTAGGATTTAGAAGACTAGATGCTCATTTAATAAAGCTGTGCTAAAATATTTAGATTTAAAAATATGGTTTAACATAAATAAATATTTAACACGAAAAAAATTAAAATATAACAGCCGAATTTGACGTAATGAGCATGAATATACCATTTTTCGTCAGGTAATGGCCAAATTGAAATAATTAAAAAAAGAATAATTACCAAAAGTATATTATTTGAATAGTTTAAGCATTGTTAGAGTAATTTACTCTTCTTTTTAAAGAAAAATCTCCAAGCACCCTGTTGATCAAGTGTACCATATGACAAGATTTACACACCAAACATTTTTAATGATTAAGCCAACTTAGACTCTAAGAAATGTATCAAATACTGGGATTAGTATGTCCTGGATTCCAGACTTCAATTCCTTCCTGATTCATCAGAGTTTTTTTTTTTTTTTTTTTTTCAATTTGCAAAAACATTCTAGAAGAGGACTCGTAATGATCACTTTCTCAAAGATACATCTAAACACTGAAATTGAAAACAGCAATTAGGAGTTGGACAAATCACATTTTCAGTTAATATTACATGTGTTAAATTTCTTGTTGAAGGACTTCCTTTTTTTGTGATTATGTTTTAAATGAAAATATTCAATTATAACCAGTGACGGATCTAGAAATTATAGTCTGACGGGGCAAAATAGTAGAAGTTATATTCTAATTTTTGAGGGGGCAAAATTTTAATTTTCTTAAGTACTGCAACAACAACCCCCAAACAATTGGATCCGCCTCTGATTATACCGCTGCAAACTTTATGAATTTGAATTATGCTTTTGTAAATGTAGTCTTTCATCAACCTGTTGATTGAAATACTAATAGAACATAATGTCAATTTGTTCAAGTGAACTATGATGGACAGGTTTTGATGTCATGAAAAAAAGATAAACTGGTTATTAATTATTATGTTAACATGAACTATGACATTTGAAGGATATGGCAGTTGTAATAATATGAAATCCGACGAAGAAAATTCACCGAAAACTTTCAATTCAAAATTTGTTTTACTTACCTGAAGTCAAATCCACGGCTGAAGGACTCACCTTCGGCGGTGGTGATGAGGACAGACCCCTTGGTGGCTTGGGACTTTGCATAATCAAGATTTTCCCGGATTGAGGAGATGAGAGATGGGTTCAAAAGATGCTGATCTTTGCGGCTGCTATGGTTCATCAAAGTCAAGAGAAAAGTGTTGCCGGAATTTGATTTTTCTAACTTGCACATTTTGCACTGTCTTATTATGTTCATGGTGGACTTGTTCCTGAACTTGTTGGCAATGAAGTTTTGTTCGATGGCAAAATTTGATCCTTCAGAAAAATAATGCACTCTTTCTCATTGAATTGCTAACTAGTGCTAATATGTATATAAATAGTGCACTTTATACATGTTCAAACAAGGCTAACGTATGTTTGATTCATCTTTTGACTAATCAAACTTATTCAATTTTCATAAGATCTTGCAATCCTTCTAATCAAGGTCATGCAATTTGATTTGATCTCGACTCAAATATTAAGAAATCATTAGTCAAGTTGAACAAGATAGGATTCGCCATGCTTTGATCCATCAAAAACTTAGAAGATCAAGGTTGGATTCCCTTAAAAAAGTTAACAATAAGATATTGGCATATTTTAAGAATGCATAAGATTTAAGGTAGACTAAAACAACACAATTGAACATTATCGTTAGTTTGTTGAGCAAATATAATCACATTTTGATCTACAATGGGATGAAGATGAGTATTAGACTTCATAGGATCCATCGGTCCAAAAAAAAAGGCAAAAAAGCGAAATTGCGGTATTATCTTTAAATAAGTATAATTTTTTTATTCAAATTTAAAATTTCTATTGTGATTTGGTGTTTCATCAACGAAATCTACAAAACTCATTAGATTCTACCCTATACCGCAAGGCATTTTAATTCCAAATTCGTTTGTTTTTGACACTTTCGAATCTATTTTCTTTTTCTAGATAATTTCAACTTCTTTTCTGCTTGACTTTGTAAAAACTATAATAAATACTTGTAGGATCTTATTTTACAGGTTAAAGTCATTATTATTAAATAATACGTCTTTTCAAATTCTTTAAAATTTGAAGATTGTTGTCTTCTACAATAATGGATCTAGGCAAAGGTGGGATTGTCCCCCTGAATTTGAAAAACTATACTATTTTCTTTGAAAAAATTATAAATTTTCAATTAAATCCTTAAAAAAATTAGAATTTCGCCCATCTAAAATTAAAATATTAAATTTCACCTCCTTTAATAATTCTTTCTGGTTCAGCCACTGATCTTCTGTATATCTGTCCCATATTACATTCCACTCTTTAAAATAATTCGGCCAATTTGGGTACAATTGCCCATTGCCATGGCTTTCTACACGGGTTGTATTTTGCATTCAGATTATCATTGCTATGCCTATGATAACAAAATAAAATATCTAATGGCCATCAATTTCTTTGTTTGTTGGCTTTTGTATTCAGATTAACTTTGCCATGATATGAAAATTAAAAAAAATCAAGGGGTCCTTTTCAATTTTGTAGAGTAAAAATTTTCAAATACTAACTTAATTAATTATGTAGATTTACATGTAATATCTAAAACGGAGGAGAACAAATTAGTAAACAACAATCGAAGCAAATTTACATACATAGGAAATTTCTAAGGTGGAGACATTAGTGATAGATATATAAATTCTAGTTTGGATGACGAAATTACATAGTATTAATAATAAAAGTTATATTTTAATTTTTCAAATGACAAAATTCTAATTCTTCAAAAGACGCAGTTAAAAAAATTAATCTTTTATAGAGAAACAATACAAAATTTTAAATGTAGGAAGTCGTCGCTCCCCTGCACCTTAGATCCACAACTGAGAGATATAGTTTTGAATTCTATTGTAGGGATTCCAACTGCAACCACACAGCAAAAAATATTTTAAAAATGATGTAACATGAAAAAGAATAATTCTATGTATACTTTGCTGATCTTAATGGTGCATTATACAATTTCTCAACATTTTAGAAAATATACAAAAACTACTCTAAAACTGATTTATATATAAAATTTGATTCATATATGAAACGAACAATTAATAACCATTAAAATTAGTATTTTAATTTTATATTATTTTTATTATGCATTAAAATCGTAATTAATTCATTTTAAGTATGAGACTACCCTGTGGAATATATTAGCTGGTGAGTACCTGTAGAAGATATTTGCATTGCTTCATACCTAACCTTTTATCCCTATCTCTGTTGCCGATGAAATGAACTAAACTTTAATAGCAATGGAGTAAAGGAGAAACCTACCAAATACCCCACCAAAATATAAAGTAGATATGTTCTTAGAAACCATGGAGGATTTCATTTCCAAGTGTTCGATTTTCATAGGTATACATCACTTTTATAGGAATACCTATCATTTTTGTTTTATCCACCCTCGTGTAAAAGATAAGATACTTTAAAATCAGCCTACATATATCAAAATCAACCATGGAAAATTGCAGATCACATGTAACTCGCTGTCGCAATTGACAATGATTTGTAACATGTATACGATAATTGTATGATTGTGTTTACATTGCATGTTGGATATTTTCCAAAATAATGAATTATGACCTTGAAGGATATTTGTTCGACTATTAATTGATGAAATAATTCTCAAGAGTTTTGACACTTGAGTACAATTGACACTAGTTAATGGTTGTAGTTTGATTCTAAAGGTAACTATAGAGATTCAACTAATTGTGTTTAACTGAATAGTTGTTAGTAATTTAACAAGAATTGTAATTCTTCAATTTAAGTTTGTTAATTTAACAGACTAACAATAGTTAAAACTATTCAATCAAGAAATTTTTTTTTCCACCTACGGTGTCCGTACCCCTTATAACTCAAAACCACTTGACCTACACTTTATTGTGCCAAAAAGAATACAACTCAAAACCACTTGACCTATACTTTATTATGCCAAATAGAATATTCAGACGGTAAAGGAAGGGATATATCGTGATCAATTCATCTTCTTGTCTTCTCTTTACCAAATTATTCTCACAATTATGATAAACATGCTTATTAAATTTGGAAAAAAAAGAAAGATTGTGATAGGGTAGCAACCGACCCAAAAATTTTGTCAAGGAGAACAGATAAAGTTAAATCTAGTACATTGACAAAATATAATCCATATAGTCGATCTCATTTAGTGGGATAAAGTTTTAGTTGTTATGGTACCATAAACATAGAGCGCTGAGCGGTTTAAAATAGTTAGTACAAAAATGCTATAAAACATTACTACATTCTAAAGATTAATTTGCATAACCCTATTACATACAAATATCTATTAAGGCAAACTAAATTTTAAAGAAAGCCACATTGTAACGCTCCTTAAAGCCATCTATTCAATACTATTTTTTAACATTGCATTTACTGAGTAAAAAATATAGTAAAACTTAATTGAAAGATGAGTATTCAAACAAACTTATACTATAAATTTACTGGTTTTGCAAGTCCAAAATTTGCTGTAAAACCAAACAAGAAAATTGGCATGCTTGGAGGGCTTTATTTTACATCATCATTATATAACAATCAAGGTTAGTGAATAAATTTTGCTTCTAAAATCACGAATTCAATTCAATTGTACCAAAAGAATGTCTTCCAGTTCATTCTTCACTTCCCGCGAAAGCCAAAAACGATGGAGAGACCATATGAGACACAATTACATCTCAAACCATGACATCCGTCCCTGCGTTTTCCAGGTTCCCGACAACTTGAGGGACACAAAGCCCGACGCCTATACTCCTCAAATCATTGGCCTCGGACCATATCACCATTTTCGTGCAGAACTTCAGCTCATGGAAAGCAAAAAGCGTGCTGCAGTGAAAGACTATTTAGAAATTGTGGACTTCAATGATTTTATTGATTTGATCGACAAGAGTCCCCAAGAATTCGAACCTATAATCCGTTCGTGTTATGATCGATACCTTGACCTCGATAAGGAGACATTGTCATGGATCGTGATTGTGGATGGTATATTTTTGTTGCATTTCATTGATACTTACTTTGGCCCCGAGGAAGAGAAGCACAAAATATATTCCAGTGTTGGGCAATTAGTTCCCGATGTTTGGATGCTGGAGAACCAAATCCCAATTGTTTTGATACTTGGAATGCGCAAGATTCTGGAGTTATCATTTGATGTTCCGACGGACGATGAATTGTTTGACAAATTCCGTCATTTCTGTAGCGAACATTCTCCTCTTGAATTGACTAGTGCGGCAGAACTCAAAAGAGAAGCATTTGACAAGAATAACCACATGTTACATTTTATGTACCAAATGATTATGAAAAATAAGCGCCCAGATGATGATCAGGGCCATTCTCAATCTCAAAGCAAAGAAGAAGATGATGTTGATGGAAAATCTGAAGGAGACGACAGGGAAACGTTGAGAAAAAGAGTAGAGGTATTTGCACAAGAGGCTAAAAATCAAGGCAGCGAGATTCTAAAGCATGCAATGGAAGAATTTAATTCTGCACTGACAACTGCAACAAATGCTGGACTTGAGGTTCCTGGAAACATACGAAAAGTTTCTCAGATTCTGCGAAATTTGGAGAAGACTTTCCAATTTAATCACAATAAGAAAATGATTTCAGGTGATAAAATACAAATCCCTTCAGTCTCTAGGCTAATTGCAATTTTGAAGATAAAATTCAAGCCGCTTCCTAAAGGTTGTGGGGTTGGAGATATTGCTCTGGACCGAAAGAAGAACAAGCTTTACCTTCCAGTGATCCATATGCAAGCCAATTCAGAAGTCATATTAAGAAATTTGGTTGCATACGAAGCAACAATATCTAAGCAGCAAGGCTCAACCCAAATCCGGGATTACGTTGATTTGATGTGTGGCATTATAAAATCCGAGAAAGATGTGCAGTTGCTAAGGCAAGCTGGGATCGTAAAACCCTTGAAAGGGGGACTTTCTGATCAAGAAATTGTTAAAATCTGCAATGGGATTAAGAAATCTGATGAAAATCCTGATGAAAAATCAAAGGTTCATAGTACTACCAAGGATGTGAATAATCAGTTCAACAATGCAAGAATTGTTAAGTTCTGCAGATGGCTTATGAAGTGTGTCGCGGATTTCGTGAAATTTTGCAAGCCATTTTTTCCCGTAATGGTACTCATCTTTCTTGGTTTTCAATCAGCTTGTGAAATTTTTGACTGCCGGCTGAGATCTCAGGGAGGAGCAGCACTACAGAAGCTTTATTTGGGTGATGATTACTTAGACACTGAAGCTAAGCTCTTGCTGCCAAGAAAACTACTTCGCCATTAATCGATCTAGCAAATTAAGTCAATGGTGATCTTTTTTGTGTTTTCATTCTGCTAGTTCTAAACTCTCAGACCTCTGGACTTCGATTGTTGTTCTTAACACAACTTTTCCATTTTAGTCTCAATAACAAGTAAAAGGTACATTTTGATATCATAAGGGTGTAATGAGTCTCTTCACTTCTGATTTTTATTTAAGTATAGTTGTAATGTTGCTATTGAACATTTTATTTAACTTATAGTTTCATCCAAATTAAGATGAATTAGATTTATGCCAAAAAAAAAATTTATAGTCAAAGATGGCAAAATGTTTATTGCAAGGAACACCATATAGCAACAAAATAATAACAAAGTTGTCAACATTCAAACATGTGGCATTGTGATTAATACTGAGTTGGAATTTTGAAAAGTCAATGAATTTTTTTTTTATTGAGAATCTAATTTGTAATGTGAAGAATGTGCAAGCTTTAAAGTTTATTACATATAATTTAGTTTTAATTATACTTTGTCTCCCTAATTTTTAGGTTATATATTTTTACTTGGAAAATACGTTCTTTACCTCTTTAAACTAACGGTTAGATCTAATTTTAACCGTTGGCAATTCAACGGCCAGAATTGTGTGTGTGTGTGTGTTTTTTTTTTTTGTTTTGTTTTTTCTTTTATAAATACCCAAACCCTCCAAATTAATTTTTCACACCATTTCCTCAATTCATTCTCAATCTCAATTCTATTAATTCTCTCAATTATTATTTATATTATTTACTTTTGTTTATTATCATTAACTTATTTTTACCCATTAATTCATTATATTCAAAATTCAATTCTTTACTTTAGCTTAATTTATTTTATTCAAATCTTTAGCTAATTATTTTTGAAAAATTATTTATTTTATTTAATATTGAATTCTCATTATTAGTTTTTATTATTTGTGTTATTTCTATTTATTTAAATACTTTTATTATAGACTTATAATTCTATTTATTTAATTATTATATTTATTCAATTACTTTATTTTAATTTACTATAAAATGGATAGTTTTAATAGAGATATTATTGGTAGTTCATAATTTGGTGCTAACTAAAGTGAGCAAATTTTTAGTGGTGGTGAAGAAACCAAAAGCCCCAATATTGAAGAAAGGCTAAAATCGGATATGTTCAAAAACCACTACATAAAGATATTAGATTCCAACCAACAACCAATCAAGGCGAAATGCAATTATTGTTCCAGAAATAAATTATATGCTTTCAAGAAAGGATTGGGCTATGAAAATTTATCGCGACATTTGAAGGAAAAACATCCACACGAAATTGACATTTCCACCAACCAATCGCAATTATCCGGGTTTGCTCTCTCTACTACTCCTCTTTTCAAATATTCGGATGAAAAAAATAGAAAAGAATTAGTTAAAATGATAGCCATGAAACATTTGTTATTTGATTTTGTTGAAAAGTAGGATTTACTCATTATTGTCAAAGTGCATTAAATCCACAAGTTAAAAGAATGCCTAGAACAACAATAACAATAGAATTAAAAAAAATATAAAGGTGAAAAACAAATTTTAATTGACACCTTTTCAAAATTAAATGGTTGTGTTTCTATATGTTCTGATATTTGGAGTGATTTATGGCAAATGTATTCTTATATGGGAGTAACTTATCATTGGATTGATAGTGATTGGAAAATCAAAAAAGAATTATTGCTTTTTGTCATTTTGAATTAAGACATACTACAAATAATATATCTAATTTGTTGGATATTATTTTAGATGAATATGGTTTATCTAAAAAAAAATTCAATTGGTTTTGATAATGCTTCAGGCAATACTGCTTCAATTAGTCAATTAATAAGTCTTTGTCAACCAATAATAGGGGGGGGGGGGGGGAATTTTTTCATATTAGGTGTGCATTCCACATATTAAATTTAGCGGTACAAGATGGTTAAAAATACTAAATACGTATATTTCGCCTAGTAAAGAGACAAATTAGTCTTTTATGGACATATCCACTGAAAATATGGGCAAAATTGTGTATGAAAAATTGATGAAAACCTAAAAGATTTAGTAAAGATGTTCCTAATAGGTGGAATTCAACTTATAAATTATTGAATTCATCAATATAGTACTTTACTTTTTTTATGCAAAATCATGTAGAAAATATTGCTTTGCATCCTAATATGTGGAAAATTTGTTGTAAATTATTACAACATTTAAAGATATTTAAAGATGCTACTGAAATTTTATCTAGTGTTTGTTATCCTACTTCTCATTTATTTATTCACATTGCATGTGATATTGTTGGTATTTTACAACAATTCAAAGATGACCTTGTTTTATCACTTCCTATATATGATATGTTAATAAAATGGCTTAACTATTATCAAAAAAATTCTACCTAAATATTTAATTGCTTCTGTTTTTACCCACATTAAAAAAATTAATATTTTAGAGGAATATATTAATGCATATAATAGTTGTGTAGATTCTTTTTTTTTCGACAATGAAGGTTATAAAGGTCAATATGCTAAGGAAATTATATAAGAAGTAAAATTTCTTCTTCGTAATTTTATTTAATGTATTTCATTCTAAATATGGTAGTCAAGTTCCTCTTAATACCGGATCTAATAGTGATGGTTCTACTAGTAGTGCATCACACCAAAATACTACTAGCATCAATATTTTCTATAGCACTACATAAACTTGATAAATCTATATATTCTTCACATAAAAAACCAAGATCCAGTACTGAGACAGAACTTGATATGTATTTAACAACTACTTTTAAGTTTTGTGATGAAGATAAGGATTTTCACGAGTGGTGCGTGTTATAATGGTGGAAGGAAAAAGAGAAGGATTATACAATCATTTCTATTATTGCAAGACATATTCTCGCAATTCCAGCATCAACCATAGCGGTGGAGTAAACTTTTAGTGCGGGAGGGAGTATTTTAGATGAGCACCAGTCCCGATTATTATCAAAATCATTAGAAATCCAAGCATTAGTAGATGATTGGCACAAGGCAGTTTTGAGAGCACAAGAAATGGATAAGACGGATGACATTGATTTAGATTAGGACACCGACATTTTCGAAACGAGCAATGCTAGTACAACTAGATCTTCAACCAGAGTTTCCTATTTCACGGATTTCGTCCATCCCGATGTTGACGTTGAAGAGTTAGATGATTAAAATTTAGATCAATTAACTTGTACTCAAATTACTTTATAAATGAAAATTTTTCATTTTAGTAAATGTTGTATCATGATTCATATATGTAAATGGCCAACTCGGAATTCGATATTTAGGCCAAAATTTTCTATTTCAATAATAAAATAAGTTATTTTCAATTATATCAAACTTGTAAATTTGTACATATTATATTAAACTTCTTATTTTTCACATTTTAAATTTGTAAAATTTTCAATTATATTAAACTTCTTATTTTTATTTTGTTTAAAAAAAATTGAACCATGGAAAAACCATACTAAAATCGAAATTGGAAGAAAACCGAAATTAGGACGAAACCAGAACCTGGATGGAACCGGAATAGGGACAGAACCATGAATCGGCGGTTCACCAACCGTAACTGTAACCGTGTGGCCAAGTGCCGGTTACGGTTCCACCCTTTGTGGAACCATGAACTAGCGGTTCATGAACCGTGGCCATGTCTACTAACGGTATTAGTCAATTTAACCATGCAAAATAGCCTGACAATGATGTCACTTATTTATGAAGAGAAACCCTTATCCTTTTTTTTTCAAAATCCTATTTAACATGTTTGGAAAAAAAAATTTGTTTCAAAAACTTTTTTAGAAAAAATGTATATAGTTTCATTGTGTTTTTTTTACAGAGAAAGAAGAATCCTCTACAAAAATTATAATTTTATATTTAAATTTTTTGAAATCTTAATAATATAATATTCTTTAACACAATAAAATATGAATTTTAATTTTGAAATTCAAAATTTTGATAATAAAAAATTCTCTTAATATAAATTCCTGTCAAAACAAATTCTTTACAACAACAACAACAACTAAATCTTTATTCCACTATGTAGGATCGGCTACATGGATCACATATCACTATCGTATTCTATCATTACACATGTTATCATTTATATTTAAGTATATCATATCTTTTTTTTAATCAATTCTTTTCAATTCATTTTAGGTCTCCCCCTTTTCTTTTTAATTTGAGTTGATTTCTTTTTATTTTCTATACAACGCACTGGTGCATCTAGAGGTCTTTTATGTACATGTTCGAACCATTTTAAATATGTTTCTCTTATTTTCTTATCTATTGGAACTACTCCCACTTTCTTTCTAATACAATCATTACTTATTGTATCCATTCAGGTATGTTCACACATCTATCTTCACATTCTCATTTATGCCAGCCTCATTTTTTTTGTTCATGATTATATTTAGTCACCCAACATTCTGATCCATAAAGCATCGTTGGTCTTATACCTGTTTTATCAAATTTTTCCTTTAATTTCAATGATACTTTATGATCACAAAATATAGAGGATGCACTTCTCAATTTGTTCCACCTTGTTTGAATCCTATCTGTAACATCTTTATTAATTCCCCATTTTCTTCAATGATAGATCCTAAATATTTAAAACTCTTAGATTCATTTAATTCATTCCCGCCAATTTTTACATTTATTCTATTGTTACTTCTATTATTACTAAAGTGCCATTCCATATATTCAGTTTTACTTATACTTATAGTAAAATCTTTTGATTCTAGTGCTTCCCTCCAACCTTCTAACTTAGCGTTTGCTCCGTCTCTTGTTTCATTATTTAGTACTATATCGTTGCCAAACAACATACATTCAGGATCAGCTTTTTGCTAATATTTTCTAATTTCATCGATTATTAAAGTAAAAAGGTACGGATTTAAAGTGGCCGGATCCCTGATACAAACCTATAGTATTCAAAAAAATTCTCGAATATCTCTATTGATGTCCTTACATAAGTTGTTATATCTTTATATATGTATTTTATAACTCCTATATATGTTACTCTTATCCCTCTTTTATTCTAATACTATCCACATTATATCCCTATTTACTCTATCATATGTCTTTTCTAGATCAATAAATACCATATATAAGTTTTGTTTTCTCTCATTATAGTGTTCGCATAATCTTGTAATTAAATGTATAGCTTCCATTGTAGATCTTCCAGGCGTAAAATCGAATTTATTATTTAGTATCCTAGTTTCATTTCTCAACCTTGTTTTTGTTATTCTCTCCCACAATTTCATAGTGTGATTCATCAATTTAATAACTCTATAATTTGCACAGTTTTGTATGTCTCCTTTATTCTGATATAAAGGATTCAGAATACTCTTTCTCCATTTGTCATGTATGTTTTTAGTCTTCATAATTACGTTAAATAGATTTGTAAGCCATATAATCCCAACTTTTTCAAAATACTTCCATGCCTCAAATCATCAGGACCAATAGTTTTACCGTTTTTCATTTTGTTTCAACTAAAACTTTTTTATTTTTATATTTTATACACCTAATTTGTGTAAAATCTCTTGTTTTCTTTTCTCTCATCTTTGCTATATATATATATATATATAATATCGTTTTCTCCTTCCTTGATATATAATCTTTTATAAAATTCTTTGAAAGCCTTTGTTTTTGCCTCATTTATTACTTTTTTTTACATCTTTCTTAGTCTTTTTATATCTTTAAATATTTTCATCATTTCTGAAAGTGTATAATGTTTTGTGACTTTCCCTTTTTGTTTTCACCTTTTCTTGAATTTCTTGATTTCACCACCATAATTCTTTATTCCATTTATCTTTCTTTGACTCTCCTAATACAATTTTTGCAATTCTTTTTATATAATTAATTACAATTTGTCATGTGTTATTTGATTCTTTTTTCCATTGTGCAATTAATAGTTTTTAGTACTGTTTTTGTAAAAAAAATCCGTTTAATTTTATTTTTTAAATCCCACCACTTATTTTGCAATTCTTTTCATTTAATTAGTTACAATTTGCCATGTGCTATTTGATTCTTTTTCCACTGTGCAATTAATAGTTTTTAGTACTATTTTTGTAAAAATTTCTCTTTTAATTTTATTTTTTAAATCCCACCACTTAATATTAGGTATGTTACATGACTTTTTCTTAAATTGTTTGTTGTTAACTATTATATTAAAAACAAATGACCTATATATGTTGTGTTATGAAACTTTCTTCCGATATTACCTTATAATTCCTACATAATTTTCTATCGCTCTTTTTAAAAACTAATCGATTTGTGATTTAGTAGTATCACTTTTAAATATAATTAAGTATTCTTCTCTCTTTTTATACAAGGGTATTACATATAATCAAATCGTAAGCGATTGCAAAATGTAAACTAGTTTTACCTTCATTATTTCTCGACTCTAAACCATAATCCCCATGAACCCTATCATAATCCTTATTACCCTCTTTCACATTTCCATTTAAATCTCCACCTATGACAATTCTTTCATTTTGAGGAATTATTTGAACTAAAACTTCTAAATCTTTCCAAGATTTAATTTTAAATCGATTCATCTAATCTTATTTGAAGTGCATACACTCTAACTATATATATAGGTTTATTTTCTATAATAATTCTAAGAGCGATAATCCTATTTCCCTTTCTAACTACACCTACCACATGCCCTATCAATGTTGAATTTACAATAATACTTACTTCATTCCTATTTCTATCATTACAACTATACTAAAGTTTATGTCATGTGGTATCCAAAACCTTACCTTTTTCACCTATCCATTTAGTTTCTTGAATATACAAAATATTGATGCATCTCATTCTTATAGTGTCTATTAACTCTATCATTTTCCCCATCAAAATACCAATATTCTAACTACCTATTCTATAAGTTTTAATTTTTCTATATTTTTCTCTATTATCACTCCGATTAATGTATGAGGACTCTTGCACATTTTTTACTACGCCGAGTTCTCTTGGAGATGCAGCGGTCCTTGCTCAAATGGCATAGTTGGACCCTGTGATTCACTCCATTATTATTATTTTGAGCTACCAAACTCCAAACAAGAGTTTGAAGTACCCTTCAAGTATATAAGTATCCACTTTACAGCCTGCCAGTGTTCTATGCCTGGATTTGCTATATACCTGCTAACAACACTAATTGCTTGTGAAATATCTGGATGAGTACAAACCATTGCATACATGATACTGCCAATGGCACTAGAATAAGGAACACGTGCCATAGAACTTTCCTTTTCCTCTGATTATAGTGATTGACGGCAGATAGCCTAAAATGGCTAGTAAGATGAGTACTATCTGGTTTGGCAACCAACATACCAAATCTCTCCAAAACTTTCTTAAGGTAACTTTCTTGGGTCATATATAATTTGCCAACTCCTTGATCTCGTCTTATCTCCATACCAACAATCTTCTTAGCTGCTCCCAAGTCTTTCATTTGAAATTCACCATTCAATAAGTTTTTCAACTAGTGAATTTTTGCAAGATTCTTAGCTGCAATGAGCATGTCATCAACATATAACAAGAGATAAATGAATGAATTGTCTTTTAACTTCCGGAAGTAGACACAACTATCACACATGCTCTTGGAGAAATCATGACCCAACATAAATGAATCAAATCTCTTGTACCACTGTCTTGGAGATTGCTTTAATCCATACAAGGATTTATTCAACAAACAAACATGGTCTTTCTTACCTTCAAATTAAAAGGCTTCAGGTTATTTCATATAGATTTGTTAATCTAACTCACAATGTAACGCTGTGTTGGCATCAAGCTATTCTAACTTTAAATTAAACATGGCTACTAATGCAAACAATACACGAATAGAGCTATGTTTTACAATGGGTGAGAAAATATCACTAAAATCAACACATTGTACCTAACTATAGCCCTTTACAACTAATCGTGCCTTATACCTTACATCTTCAACACCTAAATTAGCTTTTTTTCTTTTGAAGACCTATTTGCAACCAACAATTTTATTTTCTTGTGGCAGCATCACAAGATCCCAAGTACCATTCTTGTGTAGAGATTTTATTTTTTCATTCATAACCACCACCCACTTATTTGAATTAGCACCTGAAATAAATTCGGTATATGTGGAAGGTTCTCTATCTCCACTTATTTCCTATGCCACTAATAAAGTATATGCAACCAAATTTGCATACCTATGTGCTGGTCGAATCTCTCGTCTTGGTCTATCTCTGCTTATGGAATATTCCCCCTCTACTGGTTCATTTTCAGCAAAATCTGAATTTGGTTCATCACCTTGGTCTGTAAAGAATCTTTGAGAATGATTGAAATTTATGATCTCTAGCTCCACATGTTTCTATGTGCTATATTTCTTTTCTAAATTACAATGATTACAAAACTCGTTTCTAGGATTCAATATGAATGACTCATCAAATGTAATATCTCTACTAATTACAAGTTTAGGTGATTTGGGATCAGAACAGAATAATTCGTATCCTTTCACTCCTGAGGCATAAACGAAGAAAGTACATTTTCTACCTCTATGCTCTAACTTTCCCTCATTAACATGCATATATGCTAGACACCCAAATATTCTTAAATTAGAGTAATCAGCAGGAGTACTTGACTAAACTTCATCCGAAGTCTTGAAATCAAGAGGAGCACAAGGAACACGGTTGACAATATAACAGGTTGCAGCGATAGTTTCCACCCAAAAATCTGAAGTCAACCTAACATTTGAGATCATACACCAAACTCTTTACAAAAGAGTCTGATTCATACGCTCGGACACACTATTTTGTTGAGGTGTCATTCTAACGGTGCGATGTCAAGCAATTTCTTCAATTTTCCAGAATTCATTGAATTCATTTTCACAAAATTCCAAGCCATGATCAGTCTGCAACCGCTTAATATGATTTCCTGTTTACTTTTCAATTAAAGTTTTTCATTGTTTAAATGTCAGGAAAACATCATTTTTATTCTTCAAAAAATACACGGACCTTTTATTAATAATCATCAATAAAGGTTAATATATACCTTGCACCACCCTTAGAAGGAATACGAGAAGACCCACAAAGATTAGAATGAATGTAATCCAAAACACCTTTTGTTTTATGGATTGCAGGTGAAGTAAAACTGACTCTTTTTTGTTTTTCAAAAATTCAATATTCACAAAAGTCCATATTACCAGTACTTTATCCAAAAAGTAGGCCCCTATTGCTTAACAACGTTAAGTCTTTCTCACTCAAGTATCCTAATCGCATATGCCATAATTTGGTGATGTCGGTATCTAATGATACAGAAACTGATGCAGTACTTGAAACTATAGATATCTGTAAGATATACAAACTATCAGACTTGCAAGCTTTCATTAATACAAGAGTACAGCGTGAAATTTTCAAAACTCCACCTTCAACCGAATACATGTACTCAAGAAAATCAAGGGTACTTAATGAGATGAGATTTTTCTTCAGATCTGGAATATTTCTAACTTTAGTAAGTGTTCGAACGACATCATACATTTTAATCTAGATTGTACCTCTACCAACAACCTTACATGGAGCATTATTGCTCATCAAAACAACTCCACCATCACATTTTTCATATGTGGAGAAATAATTTTTTTATGACACATGTGGTAAGAACAACCAGAATCTAGAATCTAATCATCTTTAGACCTAACTTTATTTGTTGTAGCTACAAACAAAGTTCCATCATGCTTTTGCAACTACACTAGCTTTGGTAGTGTTGTTGTTACTCTGATCATTTTTATATATATTTTTTATTTTTTAATTTGTAGCAGTCAGCCTTAATGTGCCTATTTTTCTTGCAATAATTACAAATTTTATTTTTATGTCTGGATTTAGGCCTGCCTTTGGATCTTCTACTTTCAAAATTTATATTTTTAGGTCTTCCATGTACCACTAATCCCTTTACCTGACTTTCACTAGTTTTCTATGTGATATCCCTATCAATCTGCTCTTTTGATTTTAATGCTGATTTTACATGATTATATGAGACAAAATCTTTCCCATAAATCATGGTATCACAAAAATGTTTAAATGACTGTGGAAGAGAGCATAACAATAATATAGCTTAACCCTCATCTTCCATCTTAATATCTACATTCTCAAAATCCATAATAATAGAGTCAAATTTATCGAGATGTGAGATTATGGATGTACCTTCAGTCATTTTTAACATGTACAACTTTTGCTTCAAGTAAAGCCGATTCTCCACCGTCTTTTTCATATACATGGACTTTAACTTGTCCTACGTGGCTTTGTCTTTCTTTTCACCGGCAACTTTCTATAAAATCTCGTTATAGAAATTCAATACAATACCTAATCTAGCCTTTTTATCTGGATCAAAGAAACTTTGTATCGACATTTTTTTTGGCTTTTTCTCTACCCTTTCAATTGCTAACTCACATCCATTCTGAATAAGAATGGCTTCTATTCTGAGTTGCCATGTACCGAAGTTGATGCTCCTGTCAAAACTTTTAACAGAGGTCTTAGTTACTGTCATGGTTGCTAAAAGATCTAAATAAGATATGGCTTTGATACCAATTTGTTAGAGAAAAATGAATCTCACGTTGTATCTAATAATCCAATCTAATAATAAAGGACAATAAAGAGAAAAATAAATGAGACAATGGACACAAGGGTTTACGTGGTTCAGTCAATGTGACCTATGTCCACGGCTGGAGGCGGTGTCAAAATTCACTAATATGTGGAGACAATTTACAAAAGTGGAACACCAAACATACACAAGGCTGTAAGCAAAAGAAACGGAAAGGAGAGCTAAAAGCTTGAGGGATAGAAAGCTTAAAGCTTTTTTTAAGATGATTTCAGAATACTACAAGGCCTCCCTTTTATAGGCAAATTTGAAAAACCAAATCACTGTAGCTTGTTCATGTCCCGCCGAAATATCTTTTAGCATGTGAGATTCGTTTGTGTATAAATTTGACTTTCTTTTTAAAACATGCAGCAAAGTCAACAAAAACTACTTTGAGGGTCCAGAGTAGGGGTGTTCATCGGTTCGGTTTTCGGGTTATTCGAGTTGTTCGATTCGGTTTGTTCGGTTTGAACATCTCTAAACTCAAATTCGAAAACCAAACCAATTTGAATTGAATTTTAATTCGGTTTTCGGTTCGAATTCGAATTGAATTCGAATAAACCGAAAATGATATTTGAATTTAAAAATCAAATCTTCATTCGAATTAACCGAATTCATACAAAGAAACTGGATTCGAATTTAGTATTAAATTAAATCAAATTATCAAATTACATTACAATTTAGGATTCAAAATAATAATTTAGTTAAATATTATATATTTTATAAAATATTTTATATTAATTTATACTTTTAATATATGAATTCGGTTTTCGGTTTGGTTTTCGAATTGGAAACTAAACGCGAAAACCAAACCATTAACCAAAATTCGAATTCGGTTTACCTTAAACGAATTCGAATTCGAATAATTCGAGTTCGGTGAATTTGAATTCGGTCGGATATTCGGTTTAACTCGAATATTACTTTATCACATTTTTCCTCTAAACTTCGTGAAAAATATTTTTATGAAGACATTTATGTCATAAACTTTGTGAAAATATTTTTTATGAAGACATTTATGTCAATTTATACATATCGACAAAGTTTTCTTGTCTAATGGTTTGACCAGATAGCGGTGTACTAAAGTGTAATCAACAAATCAAAGGTGAGTGAAATATAATTACCTATAAAGCTTATAGGGACAAATAGTAATTAATTTTATAATTTCTTACCTCTAATTGAAAATAAAAATAATAATTGAATAAATAATAATTGGAAATTACAATAATAATTGAACAAGTAAAATAATAATCAACAAATCAAAGGCGATTTCGGTTCCAGAATAGGAATCCTAGGGCTCTCGGTTTCGGTTCCTGAAAAAGTGGAGCCGGAATCGGCAAAAAAAAACTAAATTTATTTTTTCATGTTTATAATTCTATAAATATTTCTATCTCTTTATTTTCATCACATAATTCTTTTTCTAATATTATTTCTTACTTTTTTAATCTTTATATTCTAAATTTTAGAGTTTAGAGATTAGAGTTTAAGGTTTAGAGTTTAGGGTTTATAGTTTAGAGTTTAAGTTTTAGGGTATTAACCTTTTCAATTAATTATTCTAATTTTATTATTATATTATACTAATATATTATTTTAATTTTCAATTAATAGTTCAAATCATTCTTTCAATGCTCTTATCATTTATATATCCTTCTTTCTCACTTATCTAATCCTTCATAATTTTATTTTTTAAAAACCTCTAAATATTAGTTCAATTTCAACCATTATTCCAATTATATTATGTATCAACTTTTTTAATTTATATTATCATAATTCCATTATTATATTATGTTAATATACTATTTGAATTTCAATTAATAGTTCAATTATTCTCTCACTACTCTAATTATTTCAATATCTTTCTTTCTTACTTATGTAATCCTTCATAATTCTATTATTAAAAAGTCTATATATTAGTTCAATTTTAACTACTATTCTAATTATATTATCATATTATACTAGTTGAATTCTAATTAATAATTCAAATGTTCAATTATTTTTATTATTTTTATATCTTTCAATCTCTCTTATCTAATCCTTCCTAGTTCTATTCTTTTAAAAACTCTATATATTAATTTCAATTCCAACTATTATTCTAATTATATTATTATTTTGTGTTATTTAAATTTTAATTAATATATCAATCATTATTTCAATAGAAATTAAATTCAAAAGTGGGATTAAAATCGAAATCGAAACTAAAAAATCGGAATAAAAACTGGAACCGGAACAAAATCGAAACTGAAGTCGGAACAAAAATCAGAACTAGAACAATCCCTCTGCGGTTCGATTCCATTTTTTATGACCACAAAATCAGGAACCGACAGTTTTGAAATCGTGATCATGCCTATATAAACCCATTTAACAGGAGAATGCCCCATATGTTTGACATCTTTTATGTTTTGCATTAATTACATTTACCACCTCTGATATTTAATGAAACTACCCAACTCAATGCATCATGTGGCTTCATTACAAAACTACCATGAATCTCCTTAACTAAACGTACATGAACATAAGTGGCAAAATTACCAAAAAAATAACTCTAATTTGATGTTTTGAAAAAATATTTTTAATTCCTTGTGATTAAAACTTTATATGGGTGTTTTAGAAATTTTATAATAAAAATTTACTGATCGAGTTAGTCAATTAACAGTAAGATATATTTGTTATAAGTTTAGTTAATTAAGAAGAGTGACTGTAATATTCATAAACACGAGGGTGATGAATATTAAATATTTGTAGTCGTTGCAAGGCCTCATTTTGGTTTTTTAAGAAAACAAAAACAAAAGAATTTCTCTCCAAAAACTTGTAAAATTATGTAACTATATCCAATGATGATTTCAACTTTTTCTTTCAATTATGTATGCAATTCAATCTTTATTTGCGCATGGAGGAATTTTTTCATATAGTTGATTCCATGAAGAGTAAATCAAATTGTTTTTTACAATTTGTGATATCATACCTAAAATTACATGGCACAAAGAAGAGTAAATTATGCCTAATGAATCTTTTATTATATTCTCTATTTCAATCCCTGTTTCAATTTATAAATATACTTCATGTGTATTTAACACTTATCCGTTAAAGTTTACTAATCATTTGATAGTGTTTTACTTAAATATATGTGACATGTATTTATAAATTGAAATGGGGATTGAAAGAGAAAATGAAAAAGAAGATTTGAGTGGTAAATTATGTGTTGCTTTTACTTTCCATAACCATAACAGTGTGGCAAATAGCAAACTAGGAGCTGATTTTTCTATTGCATACAGTACTAAAAGGCTTTGTTTAGTTATATCATTTTTGCCTATTACTCATATCTTTTCAAAATAGTGTGTTTGTTTTACACCAATTCTCAAAACAAAAATTTTTAACTTTTTTAAAACAAAAAGTGAGGGCATTTTGGTTTTTTTGATTTTTTAAAAAATTTGTATTAAAACAAATAGGTTGGTGTTGACCACCGCAGGTCAAAACCAGAAAAATAGAAAAAAAAATTCTTATTTTAAACTTTATTTAATAAAATAATTATTTTACACAAAATTTAATAAAAATAAAATTTATCTATCCAAACACTCAATTCTATTCTCAAAAATATAGCTTCCATAAATCGTGAGGCGAAATATCGTTTTTCTCAATTCTCTAAACAAAACACGTATCCAAAACATAAGAAGATATTTCGTGAGGGTTTAGATTTTTTTGATTCACTCATGAACAATTCAATCTTTAGTACAATTACAAGATTATGTCCTGTCCCGTCAAGATTTAGGACAACCATTAGGTGAGCAGAAACTGAGATGGAGACACAAGTCACATAACAAAGTTTCATGGACTAAAATGAATTGCAAATAAAATGAGCATAGATAGTCATAGGGGCGAGCCGGTGCGCCCACCCCCCTTCGTTTTGGGGAGCAAGGGGTGGTATCTATCCGCCACTGCCTAGCACTTGCTGTCGCCGCTGTCCGCCCTCCGCCCTCCGCCCTCCGCCGCCGCCCAGCTGAAGAAGATGAAGACTTTTCGTTTTTTTTACACTTAAGTAAAACGACGTCATTTTACTTAAGTGTAAAAAAAATACACTAAAGTAAAACCACGTCGTTTTACTTAAGTTTTCTTTTTATTTTTAGCCCAAACCAGAATATGAAACCCAAATCAGAAGCCCTTATTACGATGCCTCAAAATTAGAAGTCCAAAAACCAAATGAAATCAGCTTTACAAATGCAGATTTCACTAGCCTTATATTTTTAATATTTAAGTTTTTACTTATATTTAAATTTTTTATGTTAGCTTTTAAACTTTTAGTAATTAGTAATAATGTAATATCTTGAAGTAATTTTGTATGTTTTTATATTTATTTTTCAATATTTAAGTTTTTATTAATATTTAAATTTTTTATGCAAGTTTTTAGTAATATGTGTATGTAAGTTTTTTATATTTTTATGTTTTGGTAATATTTAAATTTTTGTGTGCATATTTTTGTGAATTATAATTAATTATCATAATTAAATATTTATTAATAATTTATTAGTAAATTGTGATTAATTAATTTTAAATGTATAAATTATAATTATTTAATTAAAAATAATAATTATTTTATTGGTATGTGTATATATTATATTTTTATTATTATGATTATTACTTTGATAATTTAGCGCTGAATTTTTTTTTTAAATACAGTTAAGCCCTCCTGAAAAAAAAGTTCTAGTTCCGCCACGGTAGATAGTGATCAAGAAACTTTCGTTTTCAGCTCAAGAAAAATATGTCAAGGCTTTCATGTGAAAAAGAAGAAAGATACAAAAAAATGATGTGGAAAGAAGAAAAGGGAAATCAATTATGGACATGACCAAGATATTTTGTCATCAATTTTCCATGCATCCTCATCTGAATTTGTTGCTGCAATTATTTCCCATGCACCCCATCTGCTCAGAAATGTCAAAAGTTGGAAAGGGTTATAATAATTATTTTTGTATTACCTTCCTCTTCTTGATTCTCTCTCAACAGCCACCAACCTCCAACCCACTCAAACTCTAAGGGGAGGCCGGTGGTGCCTTCCCCACCAAATCAGTCCCCAAAATTCAAATTTAATAACTAATCTTCTTTTGTTATTAGAATCCATAAAATCCATCTCCGGATAGAAAAAGAAAAACAAAAAAAATAGTTAATTCCACTTTACCCCTTATGTTTTGAGGAAATTCCCTCTTAAATTCTTATGCTTTCATAATATCCTCATAACTCTCCTATACTTTGGACTAATGTGGAAGACGGATGAAACCGTCTAAATTGACAGAATTGAGCGATACGCATTTAGATTTGCGAGCAAAAATTTTAAAATTAATTACTATTAATTAAAGACAAAATTTAGTTCCAAAATTATCCTTTGCAACATTAAAGTTCATCCTTTTTCATCTTTACTTTTTCAATCCCATGTTAAGTCCATTCTCTCTCCTCTTTTATTACTCTCACTCATTATCTCTTCTATTTTATTACTTTTAATCATCATCTCTTCTCTTTTGTTTTTTTTGTTTTTTTTAGTATTTCTTTCTTCTCTCTCTTATTTTTTATTTTTTTTCCTCACGTTTTAGATTTTAGGTTCACTTTTCTTTTTATCTTCAACCACTATTATCTTTCTCGATCTTTCCTTTTCTCTTCCATGTCCAACATCGCCAACTCAGTTGATGAGTAATTGATATCATCCTCATCAAAATCATCTTAAAAGTAGTTGAAGAAATCGACATTGATAAGGCGTTGGTGTTTCAGGGTGATGAGAGGTCTTCTTTACCGCTTAATCTACTAAGGGAGTCGGCATCATCTATATCCATTATGATGATTAAGCCATGCTTATTTAGATCCGTCAAGAAATCGATTCATAAAGGATTTATTTTTCCTAATATTTCTTTATACTCTACTCCCGCTTCACTTTCTCAAGTTTAGAACAATCTCAAGCTCTTTGTATGAGAGAGAGAGTGCGTGTGAGAGAGAGAGAGATTATGTATGTATGTTATTCAAACCAATAAATTGAACATCACCCTTGATTCTAGTGTTTTAACTTGCATATCAGTGATTTTCATAACAGTGGATTTATCTCTAGATCTGGCGATTTTATCTTTGTTGGATGATGCTTCTAATCGATTTTAATCAATTGGGCTAGAAAATTTTGAGATCAGTGATTTCATAAATCTAATTTTATCATAAAATCTAGCGATTTTATCCTTGTTGGATGATGCTTAATTGATTTTAATCAAACTTGGTTAGAAAATTTTGAGATAACATTGAATGATGTTTGAGAAGATTGAATGGTGTGATGAGAAGATGAATTTTGATTTGAAATAAGATGGAACATATTTGAAGAAATGAGTAATTGTTGATGATATTATTGGGATGTTTGAGTTATTATTTTTTTTGATAATGCTAATTGTAGTGTTTAAAATAATTGATTCATTAATGATGATTCCAATATATTGGGAAAAATAGAAAAAAGGGAAAAAAATAAAGAAAAGAAAAGGTGAAGTATCCTTGTAAAAGAAAAAAGAAGAAAAAAGAAAAAAACAATGAAAAGAAAAAAGGAAAGAAAATGAAATGGATTTGAAGAGTAAAGAAACAAAAGAGTAAGAAAAGAAAAAAGAAAGAAGGGGCTTCAACATAAAGGGTATTATGATAATTTCACTCTCCACGTTAGATTAGACAGTTTCCATCCATCTTTCACATCAGCCCAAAGTATAGGGAGGTTATGAGGATATTATGAAACCATAAGAGTTTAAGAGGGAATTTTCTCAAATTACAATGGGATAAAGTGGAATTAACCCACAAAAAAACGATAGTTCTTATAATCCACTAGGGTAAAAAGTTTTCTCCCTTCTCAATGACTTATATGTTCAAATCTTGATTTTGGCTATGTTGGTCATTGGTGCTTCTAAAATTTGATGGATAGCAAAGTTATAAGAGAAATCAAAAACTAGGTTTCGTTTTGCTGCTAGGGATGAAGATTTCTTTTTTTTTTATGTCTGCAACGAGGAGATGTAATTACTTCAGTTTTAGCACGGTGATGAGGGATGAATTGTACTATGGTATAATACCTCAGAAATAGACTAATACAACAAGTACTGTTCAGCTCATAGGAGTCTTAACTCCTTCTCAGTTATTATTTCTATTTCACGTATGTGTTAAGAGTTACAATCCTATTACAACTCTTACATTATAGAAGACCCTTCTTTAAGGTATTTTATTAGAGTTTCAATACAACTCTAATTCGGGTACGTATTCTATAAATACCTCTCCTCCATCACTTTGGAAGGGGATTCGATTCAAGTACTCTCAATTGCTTATTGATATTTGCTTAAGGCTCATTACTGAATTAGGCATCGGAATTTACTCCCGAGGACTAATTCTGGGGAATTTTGCAGGTATTCATTTTGCTCGAGACGCTCGGGACGACCTGAAGGCCTGCCAGACGACGTGAAATTTCTGAGAGCTATCAATTGGCGCCCACCGTGGGGCAGAAAGCAATATGCCTACTACTCGTTTGCAGTCATCTAGACGTGACAAGCAACCAGGCGAAAATCCTCCTGATCCTGTTCACCAGGAGGAGAACAATCCTCCTCTGAGGGACGAACTCGCGAATTCACCTTTCAGGACTCCTCATCAGAACGGACAAGGTCCTGGTCTTCGAAATCAGGAGGGAAGTTCAATTCCCATTGTTAATTTGGATTCACCAAATGTGCTCAAGTTTCTGCTCGACAATGGACAGCGAATTCAAGCCATGATAGCAAATCATGCTACCGGTAATCCAACTGAACAAGAAGCTCGCACTGCAGGACAGCAAGATCGGGAACAAGTGATTCATGAAAATTATTTAAATCGTGAACGAGACCTTCGACAGCAGCTTCAGAAAGAGCATGAGCTCAGATTGAGAGCCGAGGAACTCAGAATAAGAGCTGAAGAGCGTGTTAATAGGAACAATCAATATCAACATCGAGATCAAATCGGGATCATTTTTCAGTTTCATCTCGCCGAAGAGATTCGCGATCACCGAACAGACATGAAAGATGTGTGCACTATCGTCAATGCACAAGAGCAGAAGATCATGTTGATGATAATATGTACACAATATACGAACAGCCCAGGCATCAGGATTTGCGTTTTGGGGACATAGGCCCATCCGACCTGCCACGCACTTCACAGCCACAACACAATGATGATTTGCGAATAAATTCTCAATTTGTTGATGATGTGGAAAATTATCCTCTTTCGAATAAGTTTAAAATGCCAACTTTGTTATATTATAACGGAGAAGCAGATACGGCAGTACATGTGCATCATTATGTGCAAAGTATGAAAATTTATAACTACTAAGATCAGATTCTATGTAAATGTTTTGGTATAACAATGATGGGAACTGCCCGACTGTGGTACAACAACCTTAAACCTAAGGTGTTCTATAGATTTAGTGAGATCAAGGCAGCTTTCACAAGCAGATTTGTGCAGAGACAGAAATTTGTGAAAACAAGTGTTGAATTACTCAACGTGAAACAAGGAGATTCTAAATTGTTGACCCATTATGTCGACAGATTTATAAACGAAAGTTTGGAAATAGGACACAGATCGGAAGAGGTAGTGATTGGAGCCTTCACAAACGGTTTGCGACCTGGAAGATTATATAAGGAATTTGTCATAGATCCTCCCGCTAATACTGAAGAGATGATGAAACGAGCTCGTAAATTCGCAAAAGGTGAAGACGCGGATAAGTGAAAATGAGACAATGATAGAGGACCTAAAAAAAAGAAAGAAAAAAAAAACAAGGCGCCTGGTAATGGAAACCGCAAGCAAAAGTTTGATAAATTTGACAAGTGCAAAACAACACGTCTACAATTGGTGAAGATAGAAATTACACTTTGTTGAATAAAAGGCAAACCGATGTGCTCGCAATCTTGAAAAACAGAGGAAATGTGAGATATCCACAAAAAATGACGACTCCTGACAACAAAAGAAGTAAGAAGTTTTTCTGCAAGTTCCACAATCAGCACGGTTATGACACAGAACATTGTAAAGATCTCAGGAAGTATATAGAGGAGCTGATTCAGAACGGTCATTTGAAGGAATTTGTCATGAGAAATCAGTCAAGCCGATCTGAAGATAAGAAAGATCCAGATCTTCCAGATGATAAGAGAAGGAAAGAAAATGGTGACGACAGGAATCCTGGTGTGAACAAGAATGTTACAAAAGTTATTCACACCATTATTGGAGGGCCCTATGACGAGGATTTTATGACCTCAAAGAAATCGAAAAACAGGGGCATTCCAGAACAGGAACCAGTTCATAAACGGTTCAAAGCAACAGATACCATCACCTTTTCAGAAGATGATGCTGTGCCGACCAAATTTCCACATGCCGACGCATTGCTAATTAAAGCAATCATCGCCAATAAGAAAGTTCACAGAATATATGTAGACGACGGTAGTTCGACTGACATTCTCTATTACGAAACTTGCCAAATGATGGGTATTGACAAGAAACAGTTAAAACCTTGTCATTCAAATCTCATCGGCTTTTCAGGAGAAACGTCAATGCCTATTGGCACGATAAACCTGCCAGTGACATTGGGAGAATATCCCAAGGAAAGACTCATATACATTGAGTTCACAATCCTTAATGTCACGTCTCCATACAATGTTATTCTGGGACGACCTACTATGGTGCAACTTAAGGCTATCTGGTCTCAATATCATCTGGTCATGAAATTTCCTACTGAAGCGGGAATTGCTACAATCCTAGGTGATCAAAAGTTAGCGAGAGAGTGCCACATAATTGCTTTGAAGGGGAGTAAAAAATAGCAGGTTGCAAATGTGAACTATGTGGAAATAGATAACCGATCAGAAACAGTGATGTTAACAGAAGAGGTAGTAGCCGTATGCTTAGATGAATCTCATACAGATAAAACAGCTCTCATCGGGTCATCATTACCGATAGAAACAAAAAAAATCACTGGTAAATCTCTTGTCGGATTTCAAAGACATTTTTGCTTGGAGCACAGAGGACATGAAATGAGTCTCACCCGTCCTAATAGTTCATAAGTTAAATATTGATAGATCAGCTCAAGTAATCAAACAGAAGAAAAGGAAGTATGCGCCAGACAGGAATAAAGCCATATCTGAAGAAGTTGAAAAATTGTTGAAGGCAATGATAATCAAGGAGGTGTTCTACCCGACCTGGCTTGCCAATCCTGTTATGGTTCCAAAGCCAGACACTTCACTTCGGATGTGTATAGATTATACTAATCTGAATAAGGCTTGTCCAAAAGACTGTTATCCGTTGCCAATAATCGATCAGAAAGTGGATGCGACCTCCGGATTTGAGGTCCTATGTTTCCTCGACACCTACAAAGGTTATCATCAAATTCAGATGGACGAAGACGATGCGGAGAAAACAGCGTTCATAACTGAAAAGGGTACGTATTGTTACACAAAAATGCCATTTGGTTTGAAAAATACCGGTGCTACGTATCAGAGACTGGTGGACAAGATCTTCTCTGATCAGATCGGACGAAACATGGAAATCTATGTTGATGATATGCTGATTAAGAGCAAAAGAATAGTAACTTTTTTAGATGATGTGAAAGAAACTTTGGCAAAACTGAGAGAAACAGGGTTGAAATTGAATCCGAAGAAGTGTACATTTGGTGTCGGGTCAGGAAAGTTTCTTGGGCATATGGTTTCAAGCCAAGGAATTGCAGCAAATCCGGAGAAGATCAAAGCCATTTTGGATATGCAACCACCACAAAATTTGAATGATGTTCAGAGGCTTACGGGTCGTTTAGCTGCGTTGAATCGATTTTTGTCCCGATCGGCCGACCGCAGTTTGCCCTTCTTTAAAGTATTGAGGAAAGCAAAAAACTTTGAGTGGGATGCGAATTGCAACAAGGCATTGAGAATTTGAAATCATATCTGGCAAACATACAGGTGTTATCAACTCCAGTTCATGGAGAAATTTTATACGTATATTTGGCAGCAAGTGATGCAGCAATAAGTACGGTTTTGGTCAGAGACGACCAGGGAGTACAAAAACCAGTGTACTATATGAGCAGAGCCCTACATGGAGCTGAACAGAGATACCCGATCATGGAAAAATTAGCACTGGTACTAATTAAAGCTTCAAGAAGGTTAAAACCATACTTCCAAGCACATGAAATCCATGTCTTAACAGACAAACCACTAAGGCAGGTCTTGCAAAAACATGATTCTTCTAGAAGACTCATAAAGTGGGCAATTGAGTTGGGAGAATATGCAATCACATTTTCACCTCGGACAGCGGTAAAGGGCCAAGTACTCACAGATTTTATAGCAGAAATCCCTATCTCAAAGGAAGACATTCCTATCTCAAAGGAAGACCCTGCGAAAGAAGATGACCTGCAGAACCCTTGTAAGAAAACAGAAGGTTTTTGGATTTTATTTGTTGACGGAGCATCGAGTGAAGATGGTTCAGGTGTTGGGCTAATATTAACCAACCCCAGAGGACAAGAGTTCACATATGCTTTGCGTTTTGAGTTCAAAGCTACGAACAATGAGGCAGAGTACGAAGCATTAATAAATGGGATAAAGTTAGCTTCTCAGATGGGAGTTGAAAAGTTACAGATTTTTAGTGATTCGTAGCTCATTGTAAACCAAGTAACTGGGGGGGTATGAGGCCCGATATCCGAATATGAAAAAATATTTGGATAAAACTGAAGACTTGAAGAGGAATTTTCAAAAATTCTTAATAGAGCGAGTACCCCGAGCTCAGAACAAACGAGCGGATGCGCTCAGTAAGTTGGCATCTTCGGCACATGTTCATCTCACCAAAAAGGTTCTGGTGGAGGTCTTGCCAACTAGAAGCATTAAAGAGTTGCAAGTTTTAGCGGTAGAAGAGCTGGGAGATACTTGGATGACTCCAATTATCAACTTTTTGATAAACGGAGAATTACCGCAAGACAAGGCTTCAGCTCGGAAATTAATTATGCAATCAGCCAAGTACGCTATCAGAAATGGAGTACTGTTTAATAAAGGTTATCTTATACATTGGTTGCGTTGTATAGCACCTGAGCAGGCGATGTACGTTATGAGAGAAATTCATTTCGGATCATGCGGAAGTCATGTCAGAGCCCGCACATTGGCAACGAAGGCAATGCGACTGGGATATTACTGGCCTACAATAAGCTCTGATTCGCATGATTTGGTGCGGAAATGCCCCAAATGTCAAATCCATACTGTCATCAGACACGTTCCACAAACCGAAATGATTACAATTCAAAGTCCATGGCCGTTTGCTCAATGGGGAATTGACATCGCTGGACCTTTTCCTGAAGCTCTTGGACGGCTTAAGCACTTGGTAGTGGCTATTGACTACTTCACAAAATGGGTAGAAGCCGAACCACTTGTGCAAATTTCTGGAAGAATTATGGTTAAGTTCGTATGGAGACAAATTGTATGCCGATTTGGAATACCGAACACGATTGTATCAGATAACAGTACTCAATTTGCCAACGATCTGTTCAAAAGCAGGTGCGAAGAGCTGAATATCAAGCAGCATTTCACCTCGGTGGCACATCCACAAGTAAATGGACAGACCGAGGTCACCAATCGAATAATTGTTCAAGGTTTGAAGACAATATTGGGAAAAGCTAAAGGTGATTGGGTGGAAGAGCTGCCAAATATTCTATGGGCGTACAGAACTACCCCAAGAACAGCCACTCGAGAAACTCTTTTCAGCTTAGTTTACGGTTCGGAAGCAGTAATACCTGCGGAAATCAGACTCCCAAGCCCCAGAACAATTCAATACGTCTCAGAAGCAAATTCAGATGAATTGCAATTGAGTTTGGATTTGCTGGAAGAAAAAAGGGAAAAAGCACATCTTGAAGAAGCTAAGTATAAATCTGACATGGCCCGATATTATGATCGGCAAAGTTAGAAAAACTCAACTACAACCTGGAGATTTGGTCCTGTGAAAAAATGAAGCAAGCCGAGTTGAAGGACTCAAGAAGCTCGACCCGAACTGGGAAGGACCTTACAAGGTAGCTCAGGTCGGTGGTGCAGGAAGTTACAAGTTGGAAACTTTGGATGGAAAGACTATCCCGAGGATGTGGAACATCACCAACTTGCGTAGATACCACCAATAGTTCGTAGTCTTTCAGTTCGCGTTTGTCAAAACAAGCACATTGATGCTTCAATAAGTGTAATTCAGCTTAAATGCTACACAAATAAAACAACTCTTTATAAGTTCATTCTTATAACTTGAGTTTGTCTTCAAATTATTTATTTTTTACGTCGTATTAACTAATTCCGGCTCAGATCGGATTACGTGACGTCGTATGGATTTTCCGTCAAAAAGGATATTATCCAGATCAAATTCAAATCTAAGTTTGATTCAATTCAAAATAACAGATTTTAAATTGAACGATTGCTTTTCCGCCAAAAGGAAACATGCAAATCAAATTAAACCTACTAGTTCAGTTCATCTTGAATTAAATATTATTAATTTTCCGTGAAAAAGGAAAATATCCAAGTTCGATTCTGTTCAAACGCCATAATTTCTTTCCAAAGGAACTACAAGTTGAAGAAAACATGCAGATCGTCTTTTAAAGAATTAAATTGAGTTAATTTAATTTGAACAAAGTTCAGTTAAATTACTTATTGACAAGACAATTCAAGATATTCGAATCAAAGTTGAGATCAATTAGACTCAAAAATATTTCATTAAAAATATCCAAAAGGAACAAAAAACTGATTAACTGCTGTTCAGGAAATATATAAAAAACTTACAGCACTATTACAAAGATATTTGATCTCGCTGGCTCAGCTCTCTATCTCATTGTTTTTCTGCCTGAGAGGATGAAGGTATGAATTGGCGACATTCCACTTGCAATAGCTTCAGATCTGCAAAAGCTTGGTTCAGAGCCTCCACTGCCTTAGGATTGTAGCCCTTCTTCGAGGTTATGTCAAGCTCGGGATGCTCTTCTTTAGGAGCAACCAAGGCTGAATGATAGCCGTGGTTGCAAGCTGGGGTGCATAGCTTAACAAGCATTCTCCTCCCCTCATCAGATGATAAGAAGTTTGTGATCAGTTGAGAAGAACCATCCCCCTTTAAAAAAGCCAGTTCAGTGGAAAGCTCGTTGTTGGAGGTTCTGATGACATTTAGCTCATCTCGAAGAAGCTCAATTTCTTGTTTCAGCTCAGATGTTTTCTTCTTTTCAGTATCGAACGAGGAAGAAAGAGTTTTGATTTCTTTAGCGTTTGCATCCTTATCGGCAGAAAGCTTCTCCAAACCTTCAGCAACTCCTTCGCTACGGTCAATGACCTCAGATGCAAGAATCATGACCTGAAAATCATTTGGGTGTTTTAACTGATTGTAAAAAAATGCACGAACAAGTTCAAGACCTGAGAAACCCCAAGGGCGAGACGTTCGTGAAGAGTAGTAGTGTCTGTTCTTCTCATCACTTTCCTATCCCGACGAGGGCAGGCCTGCCAAATGAAGTTGGGTGCTGTGTCTATAGTCATTCTGTCATTAATAGACATTTTCAGGTTAGGACGGAAGCTGTTTGGAGGATAGGAGGCCTCGCCTTCCGGTTCTTTAAAGAAAGGGACGGAGATGAGGTCTCCAAGCAACGAAGGCTCGATTTCGTCGTCCTCAGGAATTTCAGAATCAGCAGTTCGGGGTTTTTTCTGCCCCTCAGATGTTGATTCTTCGGCCTTCCTCTTCTCAAGTACTTTATTTACTGTCGAAAGGGATTTTCCAACGCCATGTGCTTTTTTTCTTTCCTTTCTCTTTTTTCGACGAGGAAGAAGTTTTAGGGATGTTTGTAGTCGACTTCTTCTCGTCGACGGGGGCATCAGCAGTGCAGGTCCCATCAGCAGAAGTTTGATCAGCATGAGCTCCGCCTCTCGCAACGGTAGAGTCGGGAACATCCTCAAAGAGGTCTTCAATATTGATCACTAAAACAAATAATAATAAAATATAATAATAATAATAAAATAAAATACATTATGATCAGAAAGGAGTACGACGACATGCAATAAAGCTAGAAATATACCCTTCTTCCCATCTCTCATATGGTCTGGGTAATCAGGAGGAAGAACTGCTGGACTCATTTCAGAATTTACCAACACCTTTTCAGGAAAAATGTTGGTATTGAGAACTCGCTTTTCGAGTTCAAGTTTCTCAGCAAGTTCATTAGGGAATTTCTTCATTGAGATCGGATCGGAAACTCGACCAGTCTCTTTCCAATACCACTCCAAGCCTAACGAACTGAGGTTAAGATAGAAAAATTTATCTTTCCATTCGTGAATGGAACTAGGTTTGCCACTAAGAAGTTGTTGTTTCTTAGATCGGCGGGTGAAATAATACCAGCGGGCACTTTACCAGAAGATTTTAGGCAAAAGAAATACCTAAAGTAGGGAATTGAAGCTTTATGCTTCAGATGTTTGAAAAATAACTCAAAACAAATCAGAATTCTAATCGCATTTGGAGTTAGTTGGGTCAAGCTGATCGTGTAGTCAACAAGGATATCTTTGACGAACTGAGGTAAAGGGAATCTCAGTCCGGCCCTAAGCTGTTCTACAAAAATACTTATGAAGCCTACTGGAGGTCGGCTAGCTACTTCTCCTTCTAGAGGGGCTCTAATTTCGATCTTGGGGCTGATGTAGAAATCTCTAATGATATTGGCTAAAGAGGAGAGAGTTGTGGTCGAACTTAGACTTTCTAATTTAACAACTGTTTTATTGTTCGGATGCTGTGTTTGAAGTTTTTTTGTGGCTGATCGGCTGGTTGAAGGAATATCTTCAGGAAATTCTATTGACAGGGGAATAGTGTTAGAAACGCGTTGATCTAAGTTCACCAGATCTTCTTCATGTGTGGAATTATCTAAGCCTATATGATCATTTTCGTCCATATCTCCTATTCGAACTAAATTATATTTTTTAGTGGTTTTTAAGGCTCTGGCTAAGTTGTTTTGGTTACCTGAATTACTAGATGAACTGAAAGAAGAATCAAACTCACTGCTACTAGAAGTGGTGGGTGCAGAGTTGTGTTAAGATGTGTTGTGTTCATAACCTAAGTTATTTTCAGATTGAATTCCAGAGGAAGAATTGGAATGTTCTGAATTGGACATGACTTACTTGTGAACTGAGAATCGGGGCGACCTAAGGCAGTTGAGCTGGAAGAACTGAAAATCGGAGGCAGATGTCTTGGAGTTTCTGGGATGCCGAATTGCAGGATGGAAGCTCTAAATCAGTGAAGTAACAAATAAGCCCTGAAATGATCTATTTATAGGTCAAGGGTGTGGGAATTCGAAGAGACACGACAGTTGTAGTGGGAGAACGTGCCGCCGAACGTGTCTGTCAGGAAAATCGTGGTTGTCGAAGTGGAATCGTGTTTCTCGGGCATGAAATTCAGAGAAGGAACGTGCCCACGTGAAATCGGTATTAAACCTTAATATTATTCAGATTAGATTTGTATATATACAATCTGACCTGAGGGGCTATTGATGAGGGATGAATTGTATTATGGTATAATACCTCAGAAATAGACTAATACAACAAGTACTGTTCAGCTCATAGGAGTCCAACTCCTTCTCAGTTATTATTTTTATTTCACGTATGTGTTAAGAGTTACAATCCTATTAAAACTCTTACATTATAGAAGACCCTTCTTTAAGGTATTTTATTAGAGTTTCAATACAACTCTAATTCAGGTACGTATTCTATAAATACCTCTCCTCCATCACTTGGAAGGGGATTCGATTCAAGTACTCTCAATTGCTTATCGATATTTGCTTAAGGCTCATTACTGACTTAGGCATCGGAGTTTACTCCCAGGGACTAATCCCGGGGACTTTTGCAGGTATTCATTGTTCTCGAGACGCTCGGGACGACCTGATGGCCTGCCAGACGACGTGAAATTTCTGAGAGCTATCACACGGCTACTAGGGAGATGAAAACACTCTATTGTTATTAGTTGCTGGAAAGGAGATATGAATTCAGTGTAACCTGTCGACCAAGTGAATATTGTGGTGGATTTTGTACATTTCAGATTGATATGGCTTTAGATCATTTGATGAATTGTTTGCTTGTAATGCAGTGAGTTTATAAGTTTAGACAACGTAACTCATTGCAATTAATCTTAAATAGTTATATGAATATGTATATGTCATTTGTATTTTCAATAAAAATATCGCTTTTGGACAAAAAAATATAATAAATATTTTTGCTATAGTTTTTTTTACATATTTAATTTTTTTTATTAATAAATTATTAAATTTTAATCTTAATTTTTACTAATAAACCACAATTTTTTACCCAAAAAAATTATAAAATATTAATGAAAAAACTGCGAAATTTTTTTTTCACATTTGTTTGAAAAACTTTTTTCATCTTTGACATTTCAAATAATACAAATTCGTCCCCGAGACTAAAATAATGTATACCAAATTGGTCTTTCCATCTATTCTCATTTTTTTAACAGAAACAATTCACATGCACGTCATGTGATAGTTTTTCATGAGCAAAGATGGAATCAAAATTCTTTCTTTCAATTCTTCATTAATTATAAAGCTATTATATAACTTAATTTTATATTGATTCCAACTTTGTCCTAAAAAAATTATCAAATGGCGCACACGTGACTTGTTTCTGTTAAAAAATAAATTAAAAATTGATGGAATGACCAATTTGGTACACAATTTTAGTGTGAGGGATGGATTTATATCATTTAAAATATCATGAACTAAAAACGTTTTTCAACGTAAGGGACGTTTTTTGCAATTTTTCCAATATTAATTCAAAATTGAATCTTAAATTTTCATTAATTAAAGGGTAAATTGCAAAATATTACCGTACTTTATAGTTGAATTGTAATATATCCCTTATTAAACTTTTAATCTTAATATTTTACCACCTTAGATTATTATTTTTTTGCATGGTCACTTAATTTCATAACTATATGTGAAATTAAATGAAAGAAGACAAAATAACATTTTATACTGTATGTCTGGAAAGCTTGTGATCATTAAAAACCCTTTTCAAAATATTTAGCATTCCTTTGCGCTGTTTTCTTTCTTATAATTTTACTAAATCTCTGTAAATTAAATATTTTCTATTTTTTTTGGTTGATTTAGAGTTTAAATAATATAACAATAAGAAAAAGGCTAATGTGAATGATTGATATTTAGCCTCTTGTTTGGTATTTTATAAAATACAAAATGAATAATAAGTGTAAATTGGCTTAAAATATTTATTTTTTCCAAAATTATTGTACTTTGCAAAAAACGAATAGTTTAAGAATGTAAAATACATATTTATTGTACTTTACAAAAAAAATAGTTTAAGAACCTAACTACAAAATTATTGTACTTTAAAATAATTTTTCACAAAATTATTGTACCACCTTATTTTTCAGAACAACAACAACTAAACTTTTATGCTATTATGTGGTGCCGATTACATGGATCATATTTCACTATTATATTCTATTTATACATATATTTTCAAAAAAATTATCAAAATAGTCGCTGACATTGGACCAAAAAAATTATTTTGTCCTTCACATTAAAAATGATGCATTTTAATCACTGACATTTAAAAAACACACAAAATCCTTCACTCGACCAAACTTTATTAGGGAGTTAACATCTCAACCTCAAGGTTTAGAGTTCGATTCTTTGGGGATTCATGTGAGGAAGGTTTAGAGTTCGATTCTTTGGGGATTCATGAGAGGGTGTGTGTTATAGAAATAAAAAAATCAAACTTTGTTAGCTTTCTTAACAAAGAAAAAAACACGCTAACATTACTTGTCACTTAATGAATGGATAAAAGTGAAAAATCGATTTATTCTTTAAACAAAACCTTTCACTACAATCAATTTATTCTTCGTTACCCTTTTGTCGAGGATGAATAAATCGATTGTAGTGCAAAGTTTTGTTTGAAGAATAAATTAAATTTTCACTTTTAACCCTTCATTAAATGATACGTAATGTGAGCGTGAGTTTTCTCTATTAAAAACGTTAACACAGTTTAGTTGAATGATTAATTTGTTACTTTTTTAATATATCAGTGACTAAAATATATCATTTTTAATGTGGATGACAAAATAATTTTTTTTTTTTTTTTGCTAGGGCAATTTTTCTATGCTTTCATTTATAACAAAAGAAAACATGCCATTGAATCAGCCACTCTTGAAGCATGCATGATATATAAACTGGATAATAGATGCTATTGTTTACATCTCAGAGCAATATCAATATCCCCTTGCAAAACTCGGGTCAATTTTTTCTGCTCTCATCAGTGTTATTAAACTCGGACCGGACCGACCGGTTCGACCGGGAACCGGCCAAGTGTCCGGTTCGGGTTTTGCTCAAAAACCGCTTGTCAAAAAACCGGTCAAATTCGGTCAAAAACCGGGTTCAACAGGAAAAATCGGAAACCGGTTAAAACCCGGTTTTCGATTTTCTTCTTTTTTTTTTCCTTCCTTTCCTGATTCCTTTCTTTCTTCCTTGTTTCTTTCTCTCTTTCTTTCTTTCCTTCATTCCTTCTTTCTTTCCTTCTTTCTTTTTTTCTTTCCATTTACACTTACACTTAAAGCTAATTAATAGTAGTAAATGTTTTTCTATCAATACATCCCAATTGTCATTAATGATTCAAATTTACCACATTTTAATATATTAAAATTTGAATATATTCAATTGTCATAAATACTTTAATTTACCATATTCAACATTTTTAATATCTTTCAATTATCATAAATGCTTTCAATTTACCATAATTTAAGATTTTTAATAAATTCTAATTGTCATAAATAATTCTAATTCACCATATTACAAGATTTTGAATAAATATGATAAATATGGAAATTATGTTTTCATTAATATTTTCAATCAATCACATTCATACAATTTAAATAAATATTAATTTTAAATTTTATCATATCATATTTATTTTTTTATTTAATTATTATTTTATAGCACACAAAATTAAATTCAAAGTATGACATGTCATTATTTTTTTTAATTTACAAGTTTAAGTTTTCAAATAAATAAATTATGTATTGAGAACTACACTTTCTAACTTATTTTAATATGATCGATTTGATATTAATTAATTAATACTTTAATATATTTTGCATATTTTAATAAAATTTTATTAAATTATAAACAAAATAATTATTAGCAGTATTAAACAATACGATCTATGAATTTTTTATTAATAAAAAACTAAGAACTTAATTGAATATTATTTTTTTTTAATTTGGTCATTTTATTTTGACATAAAATGTGAGATATGTTAATATTTAATTAATATATTTATATTAAATATATTTATGACGTCATCCGGTTCTTGACACCGGTTCGACCGGTCCGACCAATTGACCCCTAACCCAGTAGCTCTACCGATTCGCACTCCGGTCCGAGTTTTAAAACACTGGCTCTCATTATCTACGACAGACATAATGATTAACATGAATGCTTAGAATATAAAACCAAAGGGAATTAAGAGGTTTTGGAACATCAATTAAAAGGTCCAAAATGATAAAAAAATAAGTCTTAGTATTCAGCATCAATAAAGGATAAAGAACTAACAACTAGATTACAAATGACAAGACCGCGAATTCAAATTCGTAGGGTTGAAATGAATGACCTCAACAACTGATTCAATGCAACAATATCGAAATATACACTCTACTAAGAAAACTGCCCAATCCCTGCCTGCATCAAGAAGGAAGGAGCTGAAGGATAAATTGTCATGCTAAAAACTGTTGCCACTGTAATGACATTTAGTTTGATTTCTGTACAAACATAGTCAGCCTTTTGTACGTCTCTGTGAAATCTCCTCCGCAAGGACATGATTTACCATCACATATAAGCAAGTATGCAGACATAAACAAACAGATATGAACTAATTAAGTGGAGAACACCCCACTTAATTTTATATAGATCAAAAGTAAAAGTTACAAAACTGATCAACATAATGAATCGAAGAAAAGCTTTGCGGAGAATTGTAACATTCACGGCATACAAAGGCTTTCTAGTTGGCAAGGAGAACATATATGCATCCATCCATGCCCAAATGACAGTCTCAAGAACACACTGGTGTTTTAAACTTCAATAATTATGTCTTGAGCTTTCCACAGTGTATCCAGGAGTAATCCTTGCAGCTCAAGCAGAGAGACTCAAAAGATGCCAAAAAGAGAATTGAAATTCAAAGCAACCTCAGCAGTGAAACTTACCTCCAATTTGACCAACATGTGCCGTCCCACAAAATAGCATCTTAGGACCGATAACTTTGTAACCTAAAAAGATCCAGAGAGTTGCAATGTACCAAATGATCCTCATTAATCTGCCGTGTATGATTTCAGCCTTGATCCATTGGTTTCCAACTTCCAAAGTATCTTGGTAAGAGAAAGATCATTTCCTTTTTCAGGGAGTAAATTTAGTAAAATGGAAAAGGTAGATGAATCTAGTGAAATTCCTCTCTCATCCATTTGTTCAAGATAGTCGAGTATATCATCATATTTCCCAGCCTTAAGAAGTCCTTGGATCAGAACATTGTTTGTAATCCCATTCCCTAAGCAACCATTCTCTACCATTTTCAAATAAGCTCCTTAGCTTCCTCAATGAAACCTTATAAACAAAGGCCATTTATCATCGTTGTATATGTTACACAATTAGGATCCAATCCTTTAAAAGGGAGAATAGTGAAAAGATCTTGTGCAGTATGAAGCTTACCACTTTTGCACAATCCGACAATGATGATAGTTTACATTGTTATATTAAGACCTACTCGATCAGCTTCAATCGTGTGCAACAAATGCAATGCTTCATCAACATGTTTGCTCTTGCACAAGCCGTCCAACAACAACCAGTAGGTATGAAAATCAGGACTTAGGACAGCAGCTTGCATCTCAATGAAAACTTTTCTTGCATTTACCCATCCTAAACAACCATTTCAAGATGGTGTTATAAGTACCAGTATGAGGTGTTAATCCTTTGCATGGCAACTCGCAAAAGAGATTGATGGCCTCATCCATTTTCATTTTCATAAAGTATCCATTGATCAAAATATCACAGTGGAGAACATCGGGAACTAGACTTCTAGCAATCAACAGTATTAAAAAGTTTTCTTGCTTCATCTCTTAGTCCCCACAAACAGTACCCATCCATCAGTGCACCATACGTGACTGTTAGGATTCTCACCTCCCTGAACCATGATTTAGAACACTTCTGCATTTTCTACCAATCCTTCCTTACATAATGAATCAATCATACTACTGTAAGTAACAATATTTGAGCAATACCAAAACTTATAATCTCATTCCACAACTTTTTGACCTCATTCCATTTGCCTAATTACGAAGCCCATGAATCAAACAAGTATAAGTGACAACATCTGGGGCAATGCCCTTTTCAATCATCTCATGTAAGACGACAAGAGCTTCATCTACCATTTTATCCTTGCACAGGATGTCGATGATGGTTCTGTAAACACTGGCATTAGGTTTACAAGTTCCCCCTTTTTCCATTTCTCTAAGGAATTCAACATCCTTGGCAGTGTTCCCTGCCTTACAAAGCCCATTTATTATAGTTCCACATATAACCAAATTATGATCACACAACGCTTCAAGTATAATTTTCTTGAACAATTCTTGTGCATGAGAAATCATACCTTCTAGAAAGATCCCTTTTAGTAGAGTGCCAAATGTCGTATCGTTTGGCACAAACCACGCTTGAAAAGCAATCCCAACAGGGAAAACTCAAGATCAACTCGATCAATGAGGCAGTAACAGTTAATGACCATAGTAATGGTATAATCATTAACCAGTGCACCCATTACACACATATCTTTGTAAATGGAAATTGCAGGCGAATAATGCCTCAACTTAACCACACGCCCAAGCAGTTGGGAGAACTGAATGACAGAAGGCATAGGCCTCATTCATACCATCTGATTGTACAAATCCACGGCATCCTCCAACTTATTAAGACAATTAAGAATATTCTCCCAATTCAACGCTCCAGACCCAGAAATGGTTGCAGCAGAATGAAAACCAAAATGGGGATACGGACTTGGTTTGGTTTTGAAGAGAGAAATGTAACTGATACTGCAGCAGCTTTCTCAGTTGAAACAAGGGAGACAAGGGCAAAAGCCCTTCCCGTGCTCATCTAAGCCTGTAACAGTGATGATATCAAATTCTCCATGAAATAGTAGTAGCATCTTCAAATAATGCTTATCTTCCATTTACAGAAATAATTTCTGAGTATGCAAGCGACAAATCACATTTGGACAATGCAGAGTGTATATAAGCACACAAGAATTGATGAGTAAGAGATGAAGAAATGAGAGGAGAAAAGAGAATACTAATCCAGATGCCATCAAAGACAAAATCCATATACCAGAAAGATAGGAAAGAAAATATTACTTTTGTGGCCTTAGATTTGTACAAGAAAAGTTACGAAGATGAAAGTCTGCACCAACGTGAAGTAAATTTTGGATCTATACTCGGGACGAATCAAGGCTAGAACCTGAAATATTTGGATTGTATCATTCTTAGAATGTAACCTGCAATTAGAATTAACAAAAAATCTTACGCAGTAACTAGAAGGACAATTTCCACACCTACTTCAAATAAGTCAATACGCATCACCACCGGGCCGGAATTTCAAATCTTTAGGAATTCTCAAACCAACTCAACTTTGCAGCAACAATATCCAACACGTACCTGAGAAATAGAATTAAATTTGCAGTAAGTTCCAGTTATAAACAAGAGAATCCAACCAACACCTTCCTGAAAGTCAAGATCTCTGGCAGTGTAGTTTCAAATGCAAAGAGAAAACAAATCTATCACTTTAAGCACACATGACTGATTTCAAATTATTATATGAAGCTACAATGCATAAAATGAAGAAGAATTCATGTTTTACAACTCATTAATGATATTCAAAGTGCTTTTAGGCGCACATATTTCATTGTTAAGCATGTACAACGAAATGTCATTTGTAGGCAACAACATAGATCCAATGAGACAATAATCAGCAGAAAGAATAAGCTAAACTGGCCAAGAAAGCAAGTTTTTGTTTTTTTTTCTCTTTTGGAACCTGAGCCTTTGTAATTTGTGCGTGCAGAAATCTTTTCTATTTTGTTTCTGATGTACGGAGGGATAAGCCACTCTAGTGGCTTAGATGAATCGTTTTTCTGTTGGAAAAATAAAGAATACAAAGACAGCTAAGGCTAAATCAAACCGGTGTCAAATACAAATATATAACAAATTATAAAAATTCAGAAATAATTAATACATTTATCAAGTTCAAAATGTTCCCTTCCAACCAAAATAACAATATGAACCTGGAAAAAATTAAGCATTAATAAGTAAACAAGCAGCTCACAGCCAAAATGGACAGGAATAGAGTCAGAGGATAGGGACAAGAAACTCCACGAGTTGGTGTTCATAAACAAGTTTCCACTTTATGCAGGGCAGTGAAAGGGCATTCTGCTGCTGGTGGTTGGGGAGGGGGGATGACTAGGAAGTGAGAACACTGATATTGAAAATGATAAAAAAGAGTGATAAATAACAAGTTTTTTTCCTTGACGGCTGACTTGTGAACTCTGACAAGAACCAATTGAGCATTCAGTCTCCAAAATAGTGAGAGCCATATATATTTGGAATATTAAACAGGTGGCTGCTTCAGATACTTCTTTCCCAGTTTCATTTTCTAGTCAGGCCAATATGAGTTAACGGCTCTGCAAAATCTCACAATGGCCCTTTCTTTCCAAAGTTAGCATCTTGTATGGGCAACCATAGTATCAAAAACTCTTCTTCTTCATCTACTTGGTTCTATAAACAGTATCCCCATCCATCAGTGTACCTTACATGAATATATCAGTATTCTCACCTTGCTGAACCATGATCTTGAACGCATCTTCTGCATCATTCATCAATCCTTCCTTGCACAATGAAGCAATGATACTATTGTAAGTAACAATATTGGGAGCAATAACAAAATCAATCATCTCATTCCACAACTTTCTTGACCAAATTTAGCTTGATGAGCTTAAAGCCGACCCCACATAGTGTAATAAGGGCTTAGTTGTTGTTGTTAGCTTGATGAGCTTAATACCAATTTCAACTCTCTAAAACTTAACAAATCAAAGAGTACAATGTTGGAAATAATTTCAATAACAAGTATTTCTTTTTTGAGGATTCAGCGGTTGACATAGAACCTGTTTTTTGCATGAAACATATCTACTTCGCTGGACGAATTCATTGCTTCCATAGTTTTCTCATCAAATGAAAGAAACAAAACTGGAGCAAATGAAGTGTTATTCCAAGTGAAAGGAGGTATTCCAAATCTTGGTAATATTTCTAGAAAGTCAAGCTTGTCAAAAAACCATTGTTCATAGCATGGCTGCATGCATTAGAAACCTGGGGCCATTTAAGTAATTCTGTTACCCTGCGATCATATTCATTCCATTCCTTTTCTTTTGAATCAACATTCTCACAGTAACAAGACTGATGGTTTCTACACCCATGACCCTCCTCTTCTTCTCCAACTTGTCCTCATAACTATTCTTGAAGCAGGAATGATATACAAACAATATACATGATGCTATATGAAAGATCCAAAAAGAGCAAACAAGTTTTGTTTTTATTGGCTGGCATTCAGCATCGACAAATGATAAAGACCATAAGAACTTCGCAAAACTAAAAATTCAAGTTCATAATATTCAAATGAATGAATCCTACAAATGATACAATGCAACAATCGAAATATATACTGTATTGAAGAAACAGTTCATTCCTTGCATAAGGATAAATTTTCAAATAAAAACTTTTTGGCACAGTCATCACATGTAGTTGGATTGCTGTACAAATACAGCCAGCCCTTGTACTTCTCTATAACATCTCCACCAGACAAGATTTACCATCATATACAAACATGCACACAAGTATACACACAGATATAGACCCAATTAAGTGGATATCGATCAACAGCATAAGTTACAATCTGAACCAGAAAAAATCAAAGAAAGGCTTACAGAGAATTGTTAGATTCTTGGCATACAAAGGCTGTCCAGTTGGCAAGGAGATCATATATACATCCATTCATGCCCAAATGATAGTCTCAAGAACCCAATCATGTTTTAAACTTCAACAATTATGTCTTGAACTTTCCACAGTGTATCCAGGAGTAATCCTTGCAGCTCAAGCAGAGAGGCTCAAAAAATGCCAAAAAGAGAATTGATTCAAAGCAAGCTCAGCAATGAAAATCACCTCCAACTTAGCATTTGTAACCTCAAAAGATCCAGAGAGTTGCAATGTACCAAATGATCCTTGTTAATCTGCCATTTATGATTTCAGCCTTGGTCCATTATTTTCCAACTTCCAAAGTATCTTGATAAGAGAAAGATCATTTTCTTTTTCAGGGAGTAAATCCAGTAAAATGGAAAAGGTAGATGAATCTAGTGAAATTCCTCTCTCATCCATTTGTTCAAGATAGATGAGTATATCATCATATTTCCCAGCCTTAAGAAGTCCTTGGATTAGAACATTGTATGCAATCCAATTTGCCCCAACCATTCTCTTCCATTTTCAAAATAAAATCCTTAGCTTCCTCTATGAAACCTTCCAAACAGAGACCATTTATCATCGCCGTATATGTTACCTGATTAGGATCCAATCCTTTAAAAGAGAGACTGTTGAAAAGATCTTGTGCAGTTTGCAGCTTACCTCTTTTGCACAAGCCATCAATGATGATAGTGTACATAGATATATGAAGATCTACTCCATCAGCTTCAATCGTGTAAAACAAATGCAATGCTTCATCAACATGTCCACTCTGGCATAAGCCATCCAACAACACGCAATACGTATGGAAATCAGGACTCAGGACTTAGGCCACTAGCTTGCATCTCTTTGAAAACTTCTCTTGCAGTAATACATTCACTCATCCTAAATAACCCTTTCAAGACTATGTTATAAGTAGTAGTATCAGGTGTTAATCCTTTGCGTGGCAACTCATGAAAAAGATTCATGGCCTCATCCACTTTCATTTTCCTAAAGTATCCGTTTATCAAAATATTGAAGTGGCGAACATTGGGAACTAGGCCTTTAGCAATCATAGTATCAACAAGTTTTCTTGCTTCATCTCTTTGGTCCCGCAAACAGGTCCCATCCATCAGTGCACCGTACGTAACTATATCAGGATTCTTACCTCTCTGAAGCATGATCTGGAACATGTCTTCTGCATCTTCTACCAATCCTTCCTTACATAATAAATCAATCATAATATTGTAAGTAACAATATTTGGAGCAATACCAAAACCGATCATCTCATTCCACAGCTTTTTGAATCAAACAATTATAAGTGACAACATCTGGGGCAACCCTTTTCAATCATCTCATGTAAGACGACAAGAGCTTCATCTGCCATTTTATCCTTTCACAGGCTGTCGCTGATGGTACTGTAAATAATGGCATTAGGCTTACAAGTTCCCCCCTTTTCCATGACTCTGATAAATTCAATGGCTTTTTTGGTGTTCCCTGCCTTGCAGAATTCCATACATAACCTCATCCGGTGGGCATAGCTTTTCATGTATAATCTTCTTGAACAAATCTTGAACCTCAGAAACTCTGTGCAGTCGAAAGAGTAGCTTGAGTAATATGCTAAAGGTGATTGCTTTAGGCACAAAACCACGCTTGAAAAACACACCAAGTACAGCAAACCCAAAATCCAATCGACCCACGAGGCCATAACAGTTAATGACTATGTTCATGGTACATTCACTAAATGAGATGCCCTTAACGCACATATCTCTATAAAGGGAAATGGCAGCAGAATACTGCTCCATCTTAACCAAACGCCCAAGCAGTTGATTAAAGTCAAGAACATTAGGCAGAGGCCTCATTCTGATCATATGATTGTACAAATCCACAGCATTTTCCAGACTATTTCCATCAGCAATAATCTTCCTCAACCCGAACAAAAACCCAGAATTATTATGTTCATTCCTCACCCTACTAGTAATTACAGCAGAAGAATGAAACCCAAATGGGAAATTGGGATTTGGAATTGGAAAATGAAATGTAAGAGCATGAGCAGTAGTAATTAAGATAACTGAAGATGATGATGGTGAATTCTGAATGTGGGGAGTAATACGAGTTGAAACAACACCGAATCCAAAAGTTCGTCTTATTTTCATCATCAAAATTAATTGTTTAGTGAAATTTGAATAGATTTCCTGGAGGCTGAACCACTAAGCAGCCACAGTTGACTGTATATGCCTTGGTTTGAAAAAATAAAAATAAAAATTGCAAGACAGGTTTTTCACATTTTTCAAGTTTTTCACCATTTACATTAAAAATATACACAAAATTAATATTTCTATTCAAGTCCGTCTATCTTTTATATAAAAATATACCTTTATAATTACATACATGTATATGTGTATATTTTTTATTAAAAAATCAAACAAATTTGGCCTAACTTTATTTTAATTGATTAATGAAAAAAATTCAATAAATATAGAAATTAATTTTTATAATTTTTTTTTCCTGTATTTTCACAATTTGCCATTATATCAAAGATTTGGAAGTTAGATGCTACTTCTCTAAACCTCTGGGGTTGTTGATGAAAATAACCCTAAATTTTGGGTTATATACGTATATATTGCTAAAAAAATTAAATTAAAAAATAATATCAATTTTATTATTTTTCCATGGGGAAGTGCAATTTAGGATTGCTACTTTTCTAGTAAATAAAAAATAAAACTATGACCTAGTGACTTCTTTGTTAAACCTAATCACAAATGAGCCTTTTAACTTTGTGTTACAGGACCATCTCCAATGCTGCGGTATTATACCGCAACATTGGGGTCAAACAGTGCTCCAACCCTGCCGCCACTTTTGCGCAAGAATTGGAGCGCAGTTACAGTCTAGCGCTGCACTGTAGCTGTTGTGTTATTTTTTTAATAATGTAAGTAAATTGCAATTTGGTCCTTTTTGTAATTTAGGTTTTTTTTTCATTTTAAGTTTGATATTTTAGTTCATTTTAAAATTATAATTAATTAGTTATGAACAATTAATTATATTACTAAATTAAATAAAAACTATTATTAAAAAAATACTCATTAAATTTAATTATTTTTAATTAACAATAATTAACCCTGCAACAAATTAATTACACTTAATTAATTGAAAAATATTATTAAATTAACTTAAATATAGAAAATAAAATATTAAAGACTGGGTAAAAGAGTTGAACAGTTGCAAAGAAATAAAAAATCTAAAACATCAAACGAACAACATGATATAATTCATAATTTATTTAATAATCTGGTAGATCAGATCCAGATCCTCCGAGGTTGGTGAAATAATTTCCAAATTCATCAGTTCCAGAATATGAGGGAGCTTGTTTATCTTGCTGAGATCTTTTTTCTAGTATTCGGCTTTGCTCAGATTTGGCGTAGCCATATATTTTTGGATCGGTAATAGTGCTTAAATCCTTATCCAACATTCTATCCTCGTGTTTTTTTGTTTGAATAATAAATTCCTTTCTTGGAAATCTAGTTGATGTTGCCTTCTCAAATCATTTTTTCCAACATATTTAAAATAGCTTGATGTCCCTCTTTTATAGCCTCAGTGGATAATGAAGATTCTCCGTCAATTTTTCTTTTCAACTTGGCTTTCTTCACCCCAATTGGGCGTTCTGATGCAGAACCACCGGAAGTATCATCCAGATGAATAGAAAATGACGATAACCCAGGAGATGTCGATATTGGAGAATCAGTAGAGGGATTGTTCGACTCTGATGTGACATCATTTATGTCTCGAAGATGTATTGTCTTTCTTGATGGGATGACATCATCTTTAAACTTCTCAAAGTTTTTAACAATATCCCAAACGTGATCGAATTTGAAGACTTTTGTGTAGTTCTTGTCTTGTATCAATAACGTCTTTGCCCGGTGCATCTGCAATAAAATTAAACAATTAAAATTTATAATTTTTACAAAGATATAGGTATTATTGAAAAAAAAATTAGAAATTATACACAATATCTTTTTCAGAAGCACCACTAAGATGCATATTTTCAACTTGACGGATACATCCATTTAATTTTCGAATAGCCTTCTCGATTGTCTGAATGCGACATTGTAGAGATCTTTTAGTACGAGAGTCGAAGCATTCATTTTTTTGCTCGTTGTATGTGTCTTCCACACGGGACCAAACGATTAAACAATTAAAATTTACAATTTTTACAAAGATATAGGTATTATTGAAAAAAAATTAGAAATTATACACAATATCTTTTTCAGAAGCACCACTAAGATGCATATTTTCAACTTGACGGATACACCCATTTAATTTTCGAATAGCCTTCTCGATCGTCTGAATGCGACATTGTAGAGATCTTTTAGTACGAGAGTCGAAGCATTCATTTTTTTTGCTCGTTGCACGGGACCAAAATTGATCTACAGACTGATGTTTTCAGTAATTGGATCTTGCGATATTTCCATATACACTAGGCATAGGAGCACATCTTCATCATTATTGTAATTTGAAGCTCGAGACATTTTTTTTCGGATGAAAAAATTTATATTAAGTAGAATACAAGAATAGAAAGTGTATATTAATTTGGCAAATGTCATTGCTTTTGAACGTGGTATATATAGGCGATGAAATTATGGAGAAAAATGCATTGATATTGAATAATCAAATCAATTCAACTTGATATGACTAATCTATATATGAATTGTCATATCAAGTTGGGAAAAAACCAAAACAAATTAATACTACATGACCCACTCTCCACTCTCACGTCTCATTCCATCTTTTTTCCTATATTTATGTATTACGTGTAATTTTTACCATATAATGATTTTAACGGTCAAATAATGCAATTGAAAATGCCAAAGAAGTTCAGATTTTGAGAAAAAAACTATAAAGGAGAAACATTGATATGACTAATCTATGCATGAATTGTCATATCAAGTTAGGAAAAAACCAAAAAAAAATTAATTACAGCTGACCCACTCTCCACTCTCATGTCTCTTTCCATCCTTTTTCCCATATTTATGTATTACGTGTACTTTTTACCATATAATGATTTTAATGGTCAAATAATTGCTATAAATAACACAATGAACTTAGAATTTATTCAAAAGTCATCAACACTATATTTTTTGAATATATGTATTTGTATTCTCTCTATTTAATCATCCATAACATCTAAAAAAAATGAACTTCAATTTTGGAGGTCCATCAAATCGGGTACCATATTCATCTTCCTCTTCCTCTTCAGATGACTTGGAAGATATGTCAATATTGAGTGATCTTGACGAAGAGGAAGCAATTGTATGTCAGATGTTGCAGGACAAAGAAATGATCTTAAATAATTACAACATTCAATGAGAAGAACAGCGTAGACACGGCTGCTCAATTCAAGGTCATATCGTGATAGTGAAGCTGCGGATCGTAATTTATTTGATGATTATTTTTCTGACAATCCACGCACAATGAGCAGATGTTTTGTCGACGATATCGCATGTCTAAGAATTTATTCTTACGTATTGTTGATGCAGTCAAATCTCATGATAACTATTTTATACAACAAAGAGATGCAGTTGGTAGAGTTGGACTATCATCTTTGCAAAATGTAACTGCGGCGTTTCAAATGTTGGCGTATGGCTTGCCAGCAGATGCTATTGATGAATATATTAAGATTGGAGAGTCAACTGAAATTGAAAGTTTTAAGAGATTTTGTCGTGTGGTTGTAGAAATTTTTGCGGAGATATATCTACGAGCACCTAATGTTAATGACATCGCTAGACTACTTCATATTGGTCAGCAGCATGACTTTCTAGGAATGTTAGGCAGCCTGGATTGTATGCATTGGAAGTGGAAAAATTGTCTGACAGCATGGGCAGGCCAATATGCAAGTCGTAGTGGGTCACCATCAATTATTCTTGAAGCTGTAGCAGATTATGATCTATGGTTATTGCATGCATATTTTGGTATGCCGGGTACAAATAATGACATCAACATGTTGGAGTCATCACATTTGTTTTCTAATCTTACTTAACGTATTGCTCCTCCGGCTAATTATGTTATTCAAGGTAATGAATATAATATGGGTTATTATTTAGCTGACATTATATATCCAAAATGGTGCACAATTGTGCAAACTATTCATGAGCCACGCACTCCAAAAAAAATATTTTGCAATGAAGCAGGAGACTTGCAGAAAAGATGTTGAGCGTGCGTTTGGAGTTATACAATCACATTTTGCGATTATAGGAGGACCATCCCGATTTTGGGCCAAACAAGTGTTACACGATATAATAACTTCACGCATTATAATGTACAATATGATAATTGAGGATGAGCGTGATCTTAAGGCACCAATTATAGAAGAGATGAACACACCGACTCCTACAGTGGATATTGCTAGCTAGGGACGAAAATGCTCAATTTCAACAATTTCTTTCTTGACATAGACAAATGAAAGATAAAAGTGCTCACATTGCGCTCCGTAACATAGACAAATGAAAGATAAAAGTGCTCACATTGCGCTCCGTAATGCATTGATAGAGCATATGTGGGAGCAACATTCTAATTCGGAGTATTGAATGATTTGTAATATTAATTTGTGTTTTTAATGTGTGACTTAAATTATATAATGTAATGTTTTACTTTTTGCATTTCAATAAAAAGTGGGTCCTTATTAATATTAAGAAATTAGTAATTTTTCATGACACTTGTTAATTGTTATTTTCGTAATATTATTATTTCTTAAAATCCAATGTCTTGGATTAATATGTAAAAAAAAAGAAAGATTGGAGGTTGTTTTGTTAAATAATAAATTAGTATAAAAAGTAATAAAAATGAATATAAAATGAAAAGTATAAATGAATCAGTATAGAATATTCTTTTAGAGTAAGAAATAAAGTTATGGTTGGAGTAAATTTATTGTAGCTTCTATAAAATTGAGTAAAAGTGTACTGTAAAATAGAGTGTGGGTTGGAGATGGCCTAAGAGAGACAAATAATGTAAAACCTCGCTTTCTAAATTCTTGCAAGTTGCAATTAGCTTGTAGAATTTGTTTATATTGCGATTAGTAGATATTTCTGGAAAGTAGGAAAGAATTAGGTAACTACTACACATTCGACAAGACTCTGAAAATTAAAATACTGCAAATAAAAAAAACATAATAATCCTATTCATTATGTATCAATTATGAAAAGATATGAATCTAGTGGAATTATAAAATTAAATCTCTGTGTAGAAAAAAGTACGTTGCATGGCAACAATATAATAAAGAATTGAGAATTCTTTTGTAAAGATACAAATATTTGCAAATTTTATATGTTTGTGCAGGAAATAAAATCAAATTTCATACAACAATAATGAAATTTATAGTTCAAATAAATCATTATCAATTTGTGTTTTAATTGAGTTTTAAAAAAATAATAATTAAACAAAGAAATTGCAATTTAGAACATAAGTTATTGTTTGAAACTGTGACTTTAGAAGTCGCAATTTGAAACTATCCCAAATTGCGATTTCACTATTTGTGGAAGGATAATAAAAATCACATTATTTTTTAATTTATTTTCTTTCAAACAATATTTTGGTAGATAACCCCTCGAGTTTTCCTTTTATTCATGGCTACAATTTTTATTATTAGGATTAAGAAGGCTAAAACCTATATGTTACAAAGCTATTAATGTCTTTTTATTTTATTTTATTTTTCTGAAAAGTAACGTATCTAGCCTTATGTTATGAAGAAAGTGATGAAAGAAAAAGAGAAAAAGAGTAGGTAAAATATGTTATACTCCAAACCCTAATCTCTACTTTGTGTAATTAACTTAAAAAAACATCTTACTATTTAATGGATCAAGTAAAATTATTTACAAAATATTTTTTACTTTTAAAATGAGTTCAAATGATGCAGTTGAGTGAGGAACATATTTACATGAAGTGAAGTATACTTAAACAAAATGTTTTTAAAAATAAAAAATAAAAATAAGTGAGAAAAATAGGTTGTGAAAATTGGTTGTTTGTCCTATCTTCTTTACACAAAATGAGAAGTTTTAGGAGTTTAAGTTCAGACAACTATCCTAAAATATCAATCGTCCGATAGTTAGATTCAGACAGGTTCATGAAAATTTGACATTCCGGTAATGTCGCGTCAGGCTTAACATATATCCTGAAATTTAGGTTTAAACTACTGAGACATTCGATCTACCTGAAATTTCGATCGTCCAATAATGTTATGTCAACCTTAACATGTATTCTGAAATGTAGGACTCAGGCATCCCCCTCTTAGGTTGTTTTAGGGTTAACAATTAGTATCAGAGTTTGGCATTCACACATTTAAGTTTAACAACCTTAGAGAAAAGATCATAGCAACCAACAAACCTATATTCGTAGAAGGACAATTTATTAAAAAACCTCACATATTTAACGAAACCAACTATAGTAGATAGAGAGATAAAATGCAAATCTATTTCAAATCAATTAATATAGAATTATAGTAGATTGTAGAAGAAGGATCCAATAAGGCACTCATAATTATAGAAGTTGAAACTAGAGAGAAGAAAAGAAGTGAATTAGATCAAAATAATAGAAGAAATATCACCCTAAATGTTAAGACAACAAATTCATTATATAGTTTACTTGATGAAATAAATTTAGTAGAATCAAATATTGTAAAGATGCTCATGAAATTTTAAAAAACAAAAAAATTTAAGGAAATACGTGCAGGTTCAGAACGTATTAAAGAAGACAAAAATGCACTACTTGTGACTCAATATAAAAATTTTGAGATACAAGCAAATGATTCCATAAAAAAATATTTTATAAGTTTAATAGTATTATCAAAGACTTGAAAATTTTAGGAAAACACTATTGTGAAGACCTAGGGTCTAAAATCTTACTTATTTTGATGAGTAACAAACAATTATGTTTATGCTAATGGTTTAAAAAGTGTTTCAATTTGATAGAAATTCAAGGAAGCCAAGCATGGAGATTTATCAAACGAAGAAAGAATTGAAATCGCAAAAGAAACAAAAGGATGGTAAATTAGGTCATTTTCCCCAACCCAAAACCCTAATTTGTAAATAGCTCAAGAAAGTGGTTTACTCGTTTAAGGCTCAAGAAAAATTGTTTTCAAAATGTTTTTAGTCTTCAAAAGAACTTCAAAAGATGTAGTACACACTTGCACTAAGTCGTATAGAGTTGTACAAAAGATAAGTAAAACGAAAATCGAAATTAAATTGAAAAGAAAAGGTTCGGACGACCTTAGCCTAGTTTCGACCGTCCGAAACTGTCGTCCAAAACTGTCCAGAGAAAATGATTTTCAGGGTTTGGGATCAGACGGTCCGAAACACCAGTCCGAAAGTCCCAACGGCTATTTTTTTTAAATGTCAAACATGAACGTTTTCTTGTCTTTTCTTTGATAGTATAAATACCATCAAACACACAAACGTTAGGACACAAAAAAACACTTGATTCCCAAGCTTTACATCTGAAAATCTTCATCTACAACTCAAATTTTTCATTTTGATTTCAAAGGAAACAAAAGATTAAAAAGTTGCTTGAGCCTTTAATTGAGTTCTTCACTTCTTCTTTGAGATATATAGTTTGAGTTGTAATTGCATTGATAGGAATCATATTTTGAGCTTCACTTCATCTTATCCACCCTAATTGAGGGCTTGTGTATCTCTTCAATCAATCACTGTAAGTATTTGTAAAAGGTTTCTCAAGTGAGAGTAAAAACCTTGAACACTTAGCTTGGGATAGCTTGTGTTAAGGTTGAACCTTGGGTGAAATCCTAAGTTGTGATACTTGGGTTGTAAAAGTGGTTCTTTTGATCTCACCACTTGTAAGGAGATCATTTCATAGTGGAAAGGTATGAAATCCTAAGTTGGGAAGTGGATGTAGAGTGCTCCAAGGAGGAGACTTGAACCACTCTAAATCTCTTGTGTTCTTGATTCCAATTATTTTCATTTCTGCACTTATTTTGATTTACTTATGCTTTAATTCATTAATCATATTGTTGGGTTTATTGATTACATTTCTGGATTATTAATATACATCTTTGTATCACTCACTCATTATAATTCACTTTACTTACTCACTTGTATTGAACTTGATTGGAGAAAGTACAAGAAATTTTTAGAAACCTAATTCACCCCCCCTCTTAGGTTGCCTTAGACCTTACAATTGGTATAAGAGCTTGGTCTCTACTTGCTTAGGCTTAACAACCTTAGAGTAAAAGATTATAGCAACAAACAATGCTATGTTTATGGAGGGACAATCTATCTCTAGGCCTCCAATGTTTAATGGAACCAACTACAGCAGTTGGAGAGATAGGATGGAAATCTATCTCAAATCCATTGACATTGAGATGTGGTATATTGTAGAAGAAGGACATTATAAGGCTGAGATAATCATAGGTGATGAAATTAGAGAAAAGAAGAGGGGTGAACTCACTGAAACCAATAGGAGAAACCTCACCCTAAATGCTAAAGCCACAAATGCTTTATATAACTCACTAGATGTTAATGAATCAAGTAGAGTTAAAGGATGTAAAAATGCACATGACATTTGGAAGAAACTTAGGGAAATCCATGAGGGAATCGAAGATGTAAAAGAGGAAAAGAAATCATTGTTGGTAACACAATATGAAAGCTTTAAAATGGATGGTAATGAATCTATTGATAAAATGTTTTGTAGATTCAATAGCATAATTAAAGACTTGGAGAACCTAGGTAAAATTTACCCCTTAGGTGAGCAAAATAGAAATATTTTAAACTCTCTACCTAAGGAATGGGAATCAAAAGCTATAGTATTGAAGAAGCTAAAAATCTGAGAGAACTACCCATAGATCAACTAATTAGTTCACTTATGTCATATGAATTGAAGATCAAGTCTAAAACTCAAAAAGAAGAAGATACTAAGGCTAAAAAGAACATAGCACTTAAAGTGTCAAAGAATGAGAATGATGTTGAGGAAGATGAAGAAGACATAAATGAACAAGATGATGATGATCTTGTATTTCTCACTAGAAAGTTATCTAGGATGATTCAAAGTAGGAAAAACAGGTTTAACAAAAGAAGAAATTTTAGGAACAAAGATTGTATGGAAGAGAAGGGAGAAACATCCAAGGTTAACAAATGTTATGAATGTAACCAACCTGGACATTTTATTGCAGATTGCCCAAGAATAAAGAAGGAGTTCAAACAAGACAAGAAAGGCAAAGGAAGAAGCTTCAAGGTCACATGGGATGATGACCAATCCGAAGAGGAAACCGAAGGAGAAGAAGAAGGAGTTGCTAACATGTGCTTTATGGGATTTGAAGACCATGAAGTAAGTCTTTCTTCTAGTGATGATGATGATAATAATTGTAATGATCAAGATGAACTTGAGCTGTACATTGCTAGATTGGTAGATGAGTTAAAGAAAACCAAAACTCAAAATAAGAGGCTTAAAGCCAAAATGGAAGAAATCATCTCTAGTAATCAAGAGTTGAGCACTAAATATGATAGTGTAGTTAAAGAGAATTGTACCTTAAAAACTGAAAATGAAAAACTAACAATAGATAGTAACAAGGCTATAAAAGAGGTTAAAAAATATGATGAAGTCAAGAAAGAACACATAGGGTTAAGAAAGAGAATAGAAGACCTTAGTGATTGTTTAGCCAAATTCACTCATGGTAAGAATAACTTAGAAATACTTCTAGGAAATCAAATGATGGGAAATAGCAAATTTGGATTAGGATACTCACATGAAATAGATCAAAGTTCAAAATCCAAACCGGTAAAAATGGCTCACACATTATACAATCATAATAAAAGGATTGAAGACTATAAAAATAGACCTCACCTACATCATGGATATGGAAAGCATAACACACATAATGATCATAGAATGTATATTCCACATTATGGACATAAGAGGTACAACTTTGAACCTAGATTTCACAATGCTATGCCTTACTATAAGACTTCAAATTCATATAAATACCATGTAATATGTGACTATTGTTGTAAAAAAGGACACACCTCTAGAAAATGTTTTTCTAGAATGGAAGTAGAAAATGGATCAAAAACATGGAAAAGAAAAGATATCAATGATGTATGAGCTTAACTTTACACATTGATTCTTAAATGTAGGAATGTTTAAAAAACACAATTTTGGACACCAAATGGTTCCTTGATAGTGGATGCTCAAGACACATGACCGGTAATCCTTTGTTGCTTAACAACTTGAAAACTAAAAATAAGGGACATGTGACTTTTGGAAATGATAAAAAAGGGAAAATAGTTGGAATCGGAAATGTAGCAAACAACAATAGCAATGTGATTGAAAATGTACTTTTAATTGATGATTTGAAATTCAATTTGATTAGCATAAGTCAAATATGTGATAAAGATCTTGATGTGTTATTTAAACGTGAAAAATGTGTTGTTATTGATCCTAGCGATGGTAAAATTGTTCTCACCGGATCTAGACATAACAATGTATACACTTTGCATTTGTGTGATATTATGGAAGATGATATGCAATGTCTTAGTGTGGTGCATGATATTACTTGGTTATGGCATAAAAGACTAGCTCATGTTGGTATTGATAACATAAATAACCTAGTAGCTAAAGAACTAGTTAGAGGGCTACCTAAACAAAAATATGAAAAAGATAAAGTGTGTGATTCATGTCAATTTGGAAAACAAACCAAGAGTAGTTTCAAATCTAAAAACATGGTAACAACTTCAAAACCTTTAGAGTTAATCCACATGGACTTATTTGGACCTTCACAAACCACAAGCTTAGGTGGTAAAAGGTATGTGTTTGTAATAGTTGATGACTATTCTAGGTACACTTGGGTAATATTCTTGGCACATAAAAGTGATACATTTCAAGAGTATGTTAGATTATTTAAAAAGGTTCAAAATGAGTTAAGCTTAAATGTAGTAAAAATTAGAAGTGATAATGGAACCGAATTTGTTAATGAAAGCTTTATAACTCATTGTGATGAAAATGGTATTACACATAATTTTTCAGTGGTAAAATCACCTCAACAAAATGGAGTAGTTGAAAGGAAAAATAGAACACTTCAAGAAATGGCTAGAACTATGCTTTGTGAAAATGATTTGCCAAAATATTTTTGGGCCGAAGCGGATAACACCGCGTGTTATGTCATGAATCGTGCTTTGATTAGACCTTTGTTGAAGAAAACTCCATATGAATTAATCTATAAGAAAACTCCAAATATAGGATATTTTAAAGTCTTTGGTTGTAAATGCTTCATTCTAAATGTAAAAGACACTTTAGGAAAATTTGATAAGAAATCGGATGAAGGATTATTTTTAGGATATTCAGAAATTAGAAAAGCATATAGAGTTTATAACAAAAGAACCATGATAATAGAAGAGGCAATTTATGTAAAGTTTGATGAAGGTGAAACAAGTAAAAGCCATGAAGAAAGTGATGAAGAAATAGGAATAGAAGAAAATCCATTAAATGAATAAGATAAAAATGAAATAGACAATAACTCTTCCCCACAAAATGAACCTAAAGAGGATAATCAAACATTAGATAAAAGTCCACAAGAAAATGATCTTCCTAGAGCTTGGAAATTTATTCAAAGTCATCCTAAAGATTTAATCATAGGAAGTCCATCTAAAGGAGTCAACACTAGGTCATCATTGCGTTTAGATAACAACTTTGTCTTCCTCTCACAAATTGAGCCAAAAAATATAAATGAAGCTTTAAAAGATGATAATTGGATTGTAGCTATGCAAGAAGAATTAAACCAATTTGAAAGAAGTAAAGTTTGGAATTTAGTAGAAAGACCTAAAGATACTTCAATCATAGGAACTAAATGGATTTTTAGGAACAAACTTAATGAAGTAGGAAGCATAGTAAGGAACAAAGCTAGGTTAGTGGCTCAAGGATATAGGCAAGAGGAAGGCATAAACTATGATGAAACCTTTGCTCCCGTAGCAAGGCTTGAGTCTATCCGCATGTTACTTGCATATGATTGCTTTAAAGGGTTTAAACTTTTTCAAATGGATGTTAAAAGTGCTTTCTTAAATGGTTATATCCAAGAAGAAGTATATGTAGAACAACCTCCCGGTTTTGAAAATGATAAATTTCCTAATCATGTATATAAATTGGTTAAAGCACTATATGGACTAAAACAAGCATCTAGAGCTTGGTATGAAAGACTTAGTGGATTTTTTTTATAGAAAAGAACTTTCACAAGGGCATAATCGACGCTACTTTGTTTACCAAATATTATGATGATGATTTGTTGATTGTGCAAATTTATGTTGATGATATCATCTTTGGTGCATCTAATGAATCATTGTGTGAAGAATTTTCAAAACTAATGAAAGATGAATTTGAAATGAGTATGATGGGAGAATTAACTTTCTTTCTTGGATTACAAATTAAACAAATGGATGAAGGGATCTTCATAAGCCAAGAAAAATACACTAAGGAGTTACTTAAAAAATTTGGAATGGAAGACTCTAAACCTAACGGAACACCTATGAGTACTTCAACTAAGTTAGACAAAGATGAAAATGGCGTAAAAGTTGATGAAACACAATATAGAGGAATGATTGGAAGTTTGCTTTATTTGACGGCTAGTAGGTCGGATATTATGTATGCTGTGTGCTTATGTGCTAGATTTCAATCATGTGCGAAACAATCACACTTGTTGGCTGTAAAAAGAATACTTAGATACCTAAAATGAATGATAGAGTATGGATTATGGTACCCTAGGACGAACACCTTTGATTTAGTAGGGTTTACCGATGCCGATTTCGTCGGATGTAGGGTTGATAGGAAAAGCACAAGTGGAACGTGCCAATTTCTAGGAAAACCACTTGTATCTTGGTCAAGTAGAAAACAAGCTTCCGTATCTTTGTCAACGGCGGAGGCCGAATACATAGCTGCCGGAAGTTGTTGTTCTCAAATTCTTTGGATGAAACATACTCTTCTTGACTTTGGTTTAAACTTTGGATGTGTATCTATAAAGTGTGATAATACAAGTGCCATAAATCTTACTAAGAATCCTATCCAACACTCTAGATCTAAACACATTGATATTAAACATCACTTCATTCGTGATCTTGTTCAAAATAAGGAAATTCACATAGAATATGTTTCCACTAAAGAACAATTGGCGGATATTTTTACCAAACCACTTCCCGAAGATCAATTCTCTCTATTAAGACTTAATATTGGTGTAGTCCAACTTAAGTGAGCTAAAAACGTTGAGTTTATTTCGCAAAGATTCATTTTTCAAAATTTTCTGAGTTTCGGACGACAGGATCGGATGACCTACCCGTCCGAATTACCCGTCCGAAACTAAGTTTCAAGCGCGCAATCTCTGTTGAGGATCGGACGACCAGATCGGACGACCCCTAAAGTTTCGGCCGTCCGAAACTTTCTTTTCAGGCTTAAAATTCCAGATTTCTTTACGCGATTTTCACAATTGTTCTTCACTTTTCTCAAACCCTTTTCTCCCCGCCAATTATCAATTTGAATTCTACACGATTAATCTTCAAATTGGTCCATTAGAATCCTTCTTTGGCATCTAGAGAACACTTTCACCGATTCAAACTCAAAATTTTCACATCAAAATTCGTCCTTTGATTCATAGCCCTAGAAATTGGGTCAAACTCAATTTTGGACATTCTTGAGTTTTCTCTCTTCAAATTTCACCTTATTTTGATACTCAAGTTCGTAAACAACATGAGCACTTCACGAGGACGCAAGAGAACCAAGGTTACGGCACCTCCACACATTCAACATGGCTCATTGGGTGCATCTCAACCTCCAATCTCTCCATTCATCAATGCTGAATGTGAAGCTAAGTATAATAGCTATCTTACATCTTCAAAGAAGATAATTGTCCCTAGGATAGTGAGAAAAGATGATTTTGGTGATAACGTAGATATTCTAGAGCTTTTTAAGTACCAAGATTGGGAAGACATATTGTATGCTAATGAGCCCATACCTACCTTGTTAGTGTAGGAATTTTTTGCCAATTTGCATTATCCTGAAGGCTTAAAATCAAGTGATGATAAACTGTGTACTAGGGTTAACTCCAAGGATATCACATTGGCCCCTGCGAACCTTAACATATTGTTTAAATGTTATCATCAATAAGGTTTAGCAAAAGATGGCAACGAAGTCATGAAATATTTTAAGCTTCATTATTAGTCAAATGCATCACATGGTCTTAACTTTCGTGACCTAGTTGCGATTGCTTTTAATGGAGAGACTTTCACTAAGGCAAGTGAAGCACCAACTAGAAATTTGAGCCATAAGCACCGCATTTTGTTCCATATTATTGCCAAAAATATTCTTCCAACTCATGGACATAAGACCGATCCCAGCATCATGAATCTTTATCTTCTCTATTCCTTACTTAAGCAAGTTCTCGTAAATTTTGGATATTTAATGCTTAAGTACATTGAAGTTACCATTAAGGATCCACGCCGTAGTTTACCATATGGCATGCTCATTACAAAGATCCTAAGGCATAATAGCATATCCCTTGAGAGTGCCATGATGTACCCTGTACCCCCTCGTAATCTTTATGATTTGACATTTCTTAAGTCCATGGGTATATATGTGGTAAATGGGGTTTGGACATTCGAGAAACCCATTGAAGGCCAAGAGGAGGATGAAGACATGGCGGAAAGAGATGAGGAGGAAGAAGCACATGATCAAGATGTGCACGATCACGAAGTCCCCGAACCAACTAGAGCCACTCACAGGGATGATGATTTCAAAAACTTCCTCCAAGGGCACTTTGATTCTTTGATTGACCGAATTGATAGTGGGATCGCCGGTGTGCATGTGAGTCTCGATCGAAATATGGAAGAGATAAGGGGTAGGCTCGATGAATTGACACTTAGGGTGGATGATTTGGGAAATGAAATCCATTATGGACATGAAGTATTGATGACGGATGAGCAACGGGATGCTTTGGCTCAAGCTCGTCGCAAGGGGAAGGCACCAGCGCACGACTAGTCATTCATGTAATAGGCTAGGATGATATCTCATTTTCATATGTCTAAGTACTTGCTTTTCGGATTGTTTTGATGTGTTTAACAAATTGATAACTTTTATGTCGTAGATTGTTTCGATGCTTTGAGGGTTTTACCATTTGTGTGACTATTATGGTTAATTGATATATATTGCTTGATGATTTCAATGTTTTTGAGGCACTTAATGTTCATGGCATTGGATTATAGTGATATTGAATGGAATGTTGTATATTGTGCCTCTTTGTTCTTGTGTTGTTTTTTTGTTGGGTTGTTGACAGGTGGAAATGGTCAAATTACAAAGGAAACTCTGTAAAAATATTTCAAAAATTATTGCACTTTACCATTTTTTTGCCTAGCCACCCATTAGGTTGCAAGGAGTGGAAAGGTAGTCCTACAATGTTATGTTATTTCCCCACAAATAAAGGTAAAAGAAACCAAGTAAGAAAAGAGTATCGCTTTTATGTCGTTTATGAATTCTATTTGATAATCTCACTATCTTGTTTTAATGATGACAAAAGGGGGAGAAGAAAAGAGAAATATAAAGCAAAAGAAAAGAGAGCAGTTTATGAACTCTATAAAGAAAGATAGTGAAAGAAAAACTAAGGGGGAGAAGAACATTTAAAGAAAAACAAAGTAGAAGTATATACATAGGGGGAGAAAAATTGAAAGAAAATGGAAATATACACATAGGGGGAGCTTATATCAATTTTTCTATTAAAAAGTAAGTTATTACACTTGTTATTTATTCTTTTGCATAATTAGTTTGTCATCATCAAAAAGGGGGAGATTGTGAAGACCTAGGGTCTAAAATCTTACTTATTTTGATGAGTAACAAACAATTTTGTTTATGCTAATGGTTTAAAAAGTGTTTCAATTTGATAGAAATTCAAGGAAGCCAAGCATGGAGATTTATCAAGCGAAGAAAGAATTGAAATCGCAAAAGAAACAAAAGGATGGTAAATTAGGTCATTTTCCCCAACCCAAAACCCTAATTTGTAAATAGCTCAAGAAAGTGGTTTACTCGTTTAAGGCTCAAGAAAAATTGTTTTCAAAATGTTTTTAGTCTTCAAAAGAACTTCAAAAGATGTAGTACACACTTGCACTAAGTCGTATGGAGTTGTACAAAAGATAAGTAAAACGAAAATCGAAATTAAATTGAAAAGAAAAGGTTCGGACGACCTTAGCCTAGTTTCGGCCGTCCGAAACTGTCGTCCGAAACTGTCCAGAGAAAATGATTTTCAGGGTTTGGGATTGGATGGTGCAGGGCAACTTTCGGCCGTCCGAAACTTAGTTTCGGACGACCTACCAATCCGAAAGTCCCAACGGCTATTTTTTTTAAATGTCAAACATGAACGTTTTCTTGTCTTTTCTTTGATAGTATAAATACCATCAAACACACAAACGTTAGGACACGAAAAAACACTTGATTCCCAAGCTTTACATCTGAAAATCTTCATCTACAACTCACATTTTTCATTTTGATTTCAAAGGAAACAAAAGATTAAAAAGTTGCTTGAGCCTTTAATTGAGTTCTTCACTTCTTCTTTGAGATATATAGTTTGAGTTGTAATTGTATTGATAGGAATCATATTTTGAGCTTCACTTCATCTTATCCACCCTAATTGAGGGCTTGTGTATCTCTTCAATCAATCACTGTAAGTATTTGTAAAAGGTTTCTCAAGTGAGAGTAAAAACCTTGAACACTTAGCTTGGGATAGCTTGTGTTAAGGTTGAACCTTGGGTGAAATCCTAAGTTGTGATACTTGGGTTGTAAAAGTGGTTCTTTTGATCTCACCACTTGTAAGGAGATCATTTCATAGTGGAAAGGTTTGAAATCCTAAGTTGGGAAGTGGATGTAGAGTGCTCCAAGGAGGAGACTTGAACCACTCTAAATCTCTTGTGTTCTTGATTCCAATTATTTTCATTTCTGCACTTATTTTGATTTACTTATGCTTTAATTCATTAATCATATTGTTGGGTTTATTGATTACATTTCTGGATTATTAATATACATCTTTGTATCACTCACTCATTATAATTCACTTTTCTTACTCACTTGTATTGAACTTGATTGGAGAAAGTACAAGAAATTTTTAGAAACCTAATTCACCGCCCCCCTCTTAGGTTGCCTTAGACCTTACAACTATCCTTTTGGGGAGGAAAATTGAAAAAATGAAAATATTTTGCCAAAAGAATGGGAATCAAAAGGGATAACCGTTGGGAAAGCCAAAAACTTAACAGAATTACTAGTTGATCAATTGATTGGTTCACTTATATCTTTTGAATTGAAAATTAGGTCTAAACAAAAGGAAGAAAAGCCAAAGGCAAAGAAGAGCATAGCTCTTAAAGTTTCAAATGGTGAAAGTAAAAAAGAGGATGAAGAGGAATGAGTAGTCAGCATATGTTTCATGGAATTAAAGACTCTGAGATAAACTCTTCTTCCAATGACAATGATGATCATGATCATGATCATGATCATGATGATTTTGAATTGTATACAACTAAATTAGTTGATGAACTAAAAAAGACTTGAAGTCAAAACAAGAGGTTTAAGACAAAGTTAGAAAAAACTACTAATTAAGTGTAATCAAAACTTGATCACTAAATATCATATTGTATTAAAGAAAAACTATGAATTGAAGATTGAAGATGAAAAGCTAACTTTGAAAAAAAAAGTCAAAGAAGAAATTAAGAAAAATGATGAAGTAAGAAAATAAAGCATATTGATATGAGGAAAAGAATTAAGGAATTTAGTGATTGTTTAGCGAAATTCACTCAAGTGAAGGATAATTTAGAAAAACTTTTAAGAAATCAAACAGTAGGAAATAATAAGTACGATTTAAGGCATACACATGGTGAAAGAGTACAAAACTCAAAACCCAAATTTGTTAGAGTTAACCATAACTCATACCATTAATTACCATTATGATAGTAGAGTGAAATTTTTTAAAAATAATTCAAATTATCATCATTATGAATATGAAATATATAATTCACATTATCACCACTTTAAATGTGAAATGAAAAATTCAAAACTTAGGGAGGAATGGCAATGGAAATGATAATGATAGAAGTGAGGAATGAAAATGATAAGGTTCTCGTTGATTTGATCCACCTTTGGGCAGATTAGACAACCTTATTGATCCACAGGACAGGTCTAGCTTGGAAAATTCCACCAACAACACAAAGAATTGAACACAAAGAAAGATACAGGAAAGAATGGATTAGAACAAACAATAAGAACAAGAAAAACAAAGAAAGATATGGAGCGCGATTCAATGGAAACTTGTCCAAAGCCCCAACGCTATTACAAAACAAACTTGACTCAGGCGGCACCTAAATCAAATCAGATTTGGCTGTTCTCAAACTTAGAACAAAAGCAAGACTATTAGCTTAATCTCACTTTGGGGTTAGAAATCAAAAGCTCAAACTTAGCTTAAGGTCTCTAAAGGTTTTGGATCAAATTTTGCTCTGCAAAATTATGACTTCTTAATTCAAAATTCAACTACTAAAATTCGTGGGTTTACAAGCCTTTAAATAGGCACAAAAACTTGGCAACAAAGTAAACCCTACTTTCCTAAAAGATAGTTTCCTAATTGGAATAAACTTCCTTAAAATGTAATTAACACATGCTTTAATCATGCAAGATCTTTAGCCATGTGAAAACATCATATAGAACATATCAATGTTCATGCAAGAACATTAGATCACATTCCTTATTGAAAGGATCAAACAAAAAACGATTAAAAATCAAAACAAAAAAAAATTATAAAAATTCCCAACGTCGCGACGTGGGAGTCTGGACGTCGCGCGACGTGAAAGGTCTCGCATCGCGACGTGCGAAAAAACTTTGACGTGAATCTCAACTCTCAGAGACACACGTCACGACGTGGAGGTCGGTGGACGTCGCGACGTCGATGCACGTCGCGACGTGAAGCTGTGGACGTCGCGACGTGGATTGCTGGACTTCCAACACTTGTCCAATCTTGCTCTCCATCGAAGTGTCTTCATGTAATATCAAAATCACGAAGTTCCAAGGCCTAAAATCAGTCTTCTCTTCATCAAAGCCTTGTTCCAACAACTTATATGCATCGTCCATCACTTCCATGATCAGACCATTAAGAGCCATCTTGAACTGTTTGGTTTTAGCTCGAGTCATTGGTCCACCAATTCCACGTAACGGGTCAACGGAATGCTGTCCACCATTAAGTGCGTCTAGATTCCTATCATTCCCCCCCTCGTCAAAAGGATTCGTCGTCGAATCTCCTACATCAAACAAAGAGAGATCAGAAACATTAAAAGTAGCACTAACGTCTCCATACTCATCGGGTAAATCAATGCGGTATGCATTGTCATTAATGCGCTCGAGAACTTGGAATGGTTCATCGCCTCTTGGGTGAAGCTTTGATTTCCGCCGCTCAGGAAATCTTTCTTTACGCAAGTGTACCCAAACCCAATCACCGGGGTGGAACACCATGCGTCGTCTACCTTTATTGGCTTGCTTGGCATACTGCTCATTTCTCCTCTCAATATTGTCACGAACCTTAGCATGAAGGTCCTTAACAAAAGTAGCTTTGCTTGCGCCATCAACATTAACAAACTGGTTAATAGGAATAGGCAAAATATCCAAAGGCGTCAAAGGATTAAAGCCATATACAATTTCAAATGGAGAAAAAGAAGTAGAACTGTGAATAGTACGATTGTAAGCAAACTCAATGTGTGGTAAACAATCTTCCCATTTCTTCAGATTCTTTTGTATGATAGCATGCAATAATGCAGATAGAGTTCTATTAACTACCTCAGTTTACCCATCCGTTTGGGGGTGTGCAACAGTAGAAAATAGCAATTTAGTTCCCAATTCACTCCAAAGAGTACGCCAAAAATGACTAAGGAACTTGATATCTCTATCACTCACAATAGACTGAGGAATACCGTGCAATCTCACAATTTCTTTAAAGAAAAGGTCTGCTATGTGCGTAGCATCATTGGTTCGTGAACATGCAATGAAGTGTGCCATTTTACTGAACCTATCAACTACCACAAAGATACTATCCTTACCACTTGGTGACCTAGGCAACCCTAAAACAAAATCCATTGAAATATCTAACCAAGGATGCAAAGGTACGGGAAGTGGTGTGTATAGACCATGAGGCATTATTTTTGACTTTACCTGTTTACAAACAATACATCTTTGACAAACAGATTGAACACTTTTTCTCATATAAGGCCAATGAAAATGTTCTTGCAAAATATGTAATGTCTTGTTAATACCAAAGTGACCCATCAATCCTCCCCCATGCGTCTCATTAACCAATAAATCACGAATAGAGCAATTAGGCACACACAATTTATCCTTTTTAAATAAGAAACCATCATGCAAATAATACTCTCCTTCGGATTTATGCAAACAATTCTCATATACAAGTTTAAAATCAGCATCTTCAGCATACAATCCTTTCATGACATCAAATCCAAGCAGTTTAGTATGCAAGAAAGTAAGTAAATTATACCTTCTCGACAATGCATCAGCAACCACATTTTCCTTTCCAGCTTTGTATTTAACAACATAAGGAAAAGTCTCAATAAACTCCAACCACTTAGCATGCCTTTTATTCAACTTACCTTGGGTCTTAAGGAACTTAAGACTCTCATGATCCGAATGAATGATGAATTCCTTCGGCCAAAGGTAGTGCTGCCAAACTTGTAGAGATCTCACCAATGCATACAACTCCTTGTCGTATGTGGGGTAATTCAGTGTTGCTCCATGAAGCTTCTCACTAAAGTATGCCACGGGCTTGCCTTCCTGCATCAAAACAGAACCAATACCTTTCCCGGAGGCATCACATTGTATTTCAAAAGCTTTCTCAAAATTAGGTAACATAAGAACAGGAGCATTGGTTAATTTCTGCTTCAAAGTATTAAAAACTTTTTCTTGAGCATCAGTCCAAACAAAAGTCACATTCTTTTTAACTAGATCATTTAAGGGGGCTGCAATTGTACTAAAGTCCTTCACAAACCTCCTATAAAATCCAGCTAAACCATGAAAACTCCTAACATCATTAGCTGACTTAGGTGTTGGCCAATCTCTAATTGCTTTCACTTTATTTTCATCAACAGAAATTCCATCAGCACTTACAACAAATCCTAAAAAGATAACAGATGAAGTACAGAATTCACACTTTTTAAAATTTGCATAAAGCTGATTCTCACGAAGTACAACAAACACTCTTTTTAAATGTAACACATGCTCATCAAGTATTTTGCTGTAAACAAGTATATCATCAAAATAAACTACTACAAATTTCCCTATGAAAGATCTAAGTACATGGTTCATTAAACGCATAAATGTGCTTAGTGCATTAGTCAATCCAAAAGGCATAACTAACCACTCATAAAGACCATACTTAGTTTTAAAGGCAGTTTTCCATTCATTACCTTCTTTCATGCGAATTTGATAATAGCCACTTTTCAAATCAATCTTTGTGAAGATTTTAGAACCATATAACTCATCTAGCATGTCATCTAACCTAGGGATAGGGTGACGATATTTAATGGTTATCTTGTTAATGGCTCTACAGTCAACACACATTCTCCATGTTTCATCTTTCTTAGGAACAAGAATAACAGGCATAGAACATGGACTAAGGCTTTCACGAACAATACCTTTTTCTAGAAGACCATCCACTTGGATTTGAATTTCCTTTGTTTCCTCAGGACTTGCTCTATATGCTGGCATGTTGGGAATTGAAGCACCAGGAATGAAATCAATTTGATGTTCAATACCTCGAATTGGAGGTAAACCATTTGGCAACTCCTCGGGGAATAAATCTTCAAATTCCTGTATAAGAGAAATCACAGCACTAGGCAAAGTAGAAAGGTGATCACTAGACAACAAATACAAGTCTTTGTAAATAAGTACAAACATCTCATGCCTATCTAGTATTGCTCTTTTGACTTCACTTTTTTGTGCAAAGACTGTTAATCTCTTTTCCTTTTCCTCTTGCTTCATCTTTTGGCCTTCCAATATCTTGGTATTTATGCTAGAAGGGGTAGATGTGTTTCCCACTTCTTGTTTCATTTGCTCGGCTTGCACCAATTGCCTACATTCCTTGGAGATCTTGGCTTGATTATACTTTCCATGGTTTCAAAGAAGCCAAAATGTACTTCTTACCATCCTTCTCCACGGTGTAATGATTCTTCCGTCCATCATGCATGACATGTCGATCAAATTGCCATGGACGTCCAAGTAACACATGCGCTGCCTCCATTGGAACAACATCACAAAGAATATCATCAGTATACCTTCTAATAGACAAAGATAAGCGCACCTGTTTGTTTACCTTAACCTCCCCACTTTGATTCAACCACTGAAGCTTGTATGGTTTGGGGTGTTTTGAACAAGTAAGCTTCAACTTGGATACCAACAATGTACTCGCCACATTAGTGCAACTCCCACCATCAATAATCAAACTGCACTGGTTTTTCTGAATAATACACTTGGTGTGGAAAATATTCTCACGTTGCACTGTTTCACCATCCAACTGTGGTTGTGTACTCAAGGTCCTCATGGTAACAAGAGACTCAGCAACTTCCAACTTTTCTGGAGTATCTTCATCATATTCTTCACCATAAGTCTTTTCTTCAAGCTCAGGCATCTCATCATCACTTGAATGAACACTAGCAACATCCCTATTGTCAAGGAAGTAAATAGCCTTTTTGCTGGGACAATTTGATTGCATATGACCATATCTTTGACATATATAACATTTAACATTACTAGATCTTTGGGGTGTGTTTTGGGCTGACTTCTGAACAAATGGTGGTGTTCTTTCTACCAGCTTGGGTGTATCATTACCTCTAAAAGGCTTGTTCTTCATAACTGGATTAGGTGGAGCCTGTCGGTTGTTCTTTTGCCAAGGAGGTTGACGAGGTGTAAGTCGTCCCTTTTGCTTCATGTGACGCTCTATTTGAATAGCATTATGCAACATCTCTGTCAAATCATAGGATTTCTGAAAACCCATCTTGTAGGCCAATGCGGGAGTCATTCCTGCCAAGAACCTAGCCATTGTTGTTTCGGATTCTTCCACAATATTTACCTTTATCTTGAGCAACTGCATTTCCTTAAAATAATCATCAACTGATCGATTTCCTTGGGTAAGAGTTTGAACTTGCATCCGCAATTCATTTGCTAAATAAGATGGCACAAATCGCCTCCTCATAATTGATTGCATCTCTCTCCAAGTTCGGATTGGACGCTCCCCATTGAGTTGTCTATCCTTTACCAATTGAGTCCACCAATGAGCTGCATAATCCTTAAAGTGTATTGTCACCATTCGCATCTTCTTATCTTCAGAATAAGAATTTCCAGCAAAAATTTGCTCCACTGTATAAATCCAATCCAGGAATGTGTCGGGGTCTGAAGTGCCATGAAATTTTGGAAAATCCAATTTAACTGAAGCCACATCAAATTCAGACTTGCCCCGGCTCTTGGACTGTTCAGATTCTATGAACTCCTCTTCATCAAAATCAGCTTCATCAAATTCTTCCTCAAGCTTCTTTGAGGGCTTTTTCCTAGAAGCAGATTGTTGAGCTTCTTCAAGATTTTGTAATTGAATATTCATCTTTTTAACCATGTTTAAAAGTTAATTAATCTGAAATTGTTGTTCAGATTGAGTCTTTAAAATTTGTTGTTCAGATTGATTCTTTGAAGTTTCCTCTGCCATTTTTGATATACCTGCAAGTTAGAATAAACAACACAAGAAACAATAATAATAATTAAGGCTTCTCACGGGTTCTCACTTTAGGTATGGTCGGTTCACTTCACTCCTTTAATATGGTTATTCTCGTGTATAATTGCTCTCCCTAATCTACTCTCCAAATGTGGGGTCACTCGTAGTTTGCTTTGCAAGTACTAAGTTCTTAAACCGCCTATCAATAATTCAACTCAAATACCACACAAATCAAGTAAGGAATTGAAGAAAGAATTATGAAGAATTGCAATTTAGAACACGTTAAGGCACAATTTTGGACAAATTAGCAAGAAAAGAAATAGAAACACCAAGAATTAATATCGAATATCAAGAACAGATTTCAACAGTGATTGTATAACCAGAATTTCGTTTTTTTCAGATTTGTTGCTGCAATATATATATATATATTTTAACGTATTTTTTTTTCACGTGATTCCTTTTTTTTTCACGAATTTCTCTTCTTTTTTTTAATATCAGCAAGAAAATTCAATCACTCAATATTTAGAAACACGAAATTCAATCCAATTTCACGAGATTCAATCACAAATTGAAAAGTTTATGAGATGGAAAATTTAACCTGAAATTTTCAAGCACCAAAATGCTCTGATACCACTTGATAAGGTTCTCGTTGATTTGATCCATCTTTGGGCAGATTAGACAACCTTATTGATCCACAGGACAGGTCTAGCTTGGAAAATTCCACCAACAACACAAAGAATTGAACACAAAGAAAGATACAGGAAAGAATGCATTAGAACAAACAATAAGAACAAGAAACAAAGAAAAACAAAGAAAGATATGGAGCGCGCGATTCAATGAAAACTTGTCCAAAGCCCCAACGCTATTACAAAACAAACTTGACTCAGGCGGCACCTAAATCAAATCAGATTTGGCTGTTCTCAAACTTAGAACAAAAGCAACACTATTGGCTTAATCTCACTTTGGGGTTAGAAATCAAAAGCTCAAACTTAGCTTAAGGTCTCTAAGGGTTTTGGGATCAAATTTTGCTCTGCAAAATTATGACTTATTAATTCAAAATTCAACTACTAAACTTCGTGGGTTTACAAGCCTTTAAAAAGGCACAAAGACTTGCCAACAAAGTAAACCCCACTTTCTTAAAGATAGTTTCCTAATTGGATAAACTCTTAAAATGTAATTAACACATGCTTTAATCATGCAGATCTTTAGCCATGTGAAACTCATATAGAACATATCAATGTTCATGCAAGAACATTAGATCACGTTCCTTATTGAAAAGATCAAACAAAAAACGATTAAAAATCAAAACAAAAAAAACTGTAAAAATTCCCAACGTCGCGACGTGGGAGTCTGGACGTCGTGACGTCGGTGTACATCGCGACGTGGAAGGTCGTGCGTCGCGACGTTCGGAAAAACTTTGACGTGAATCTCAACTCTCAGAGACACACATCGCGACGTGGAGGTTGGTGGACGTCGCGATGTCGATGCACGTCGCGACGTGGATTGCTGGACTTCCAACACTTGTCCAATCTTGCTCTCCATCGAAGTGTCTTCATGTAATATCAAAATCACGAAGTTCCAAAGCCTAAAATCAGTCTTCTCTTCATCAAAGCCTTGTTCCAACAACTTATATGCATCATCCATCACTTCCATGATCAGACCATTAAGAGCCATCTTGAACTGTTCGGTTTTAGCTCGAGTCATTGGTCCACCAATTCCACGTAACGGGTCAATGGAATGCTGTCCACCATTAAGTGCGTCTGGATTCCTATCAGAAAATATGAATAATGATTATATTATTGGTGCTTGGTTGGGGAGGGATAATGATTACCATTGCCATTGATGGTGGTTGATTTATTATAAATTTTTAGAAATTAAAATTGTTAAACTTTCTATTTTGCATTAAATTTTAAATGTATTATAAATTATAAGATGTTTAAATGTTATTATAATTATGACAATTTTTTCTAAGTCAATACATTTCATAACTTAAGGATCAAGGTAAAATTTGCATCATTTTTCATTACAACAACTCTAATAAAAAATTTCCTTAATATGTCCTACATCTTGTGAAGTGTCTTGAATTTGTATTTGTAAAGCATCAAATATAAGGAGGAGGAGTTATATGTGTGGATTGGAATAATGAAACTTTATTTTGGAGTCATCTTGTGATTTGTAAGAACAAAAGAGAAAATAAGAAAAAACAATTATAGGAAAAAGTTATCACTTTTTTCTATTCTATAAGTAATCACATCCATTCCCCCCAAAATAGAGGGGTGTGGAGTATTATCCAATATTGATATATGAAAATACCCTCAAGTTAATTATTACATTATACCAAACACTATTTGTTTTTTTTTATTTCATACCCTTTCCTCTCCCCTAAACCCACTAACCAAGCACCCTCTTAGGTATAATGATAGTAGAATGAATTGATACCATAGAGTCTCTCCTTTATTTAAATAGCATATAATTTGTGATTATTATTGTAAAAAGGGTTATACATCTAAAAAATATTTTGTAAGGGTAGAAGTAGGGGTGTAATCGAGTCGAGTCAAGCTCGATTACACCCCTATTCGAGTAGCTAGATTTTAAAAAATAGCCTACTCGAGCTCAAGCTCGAACTCGATCGAGCTTCATTAATCGAGCTCGAACTCGATTGAGCTTCTCGACTCGACTAGGAGTGATCGAGCTCGTGAGTAGCTCGATCGAGCTCGAGCTCCAATCGATCCCAATTGAGCTCGAGTTCTAAGCCTTATTTTTGTGAAAAAAATAAATTAAAACAATCTCATTTAAAATGTCAACCTAATATTTATTGTACTACAAACACTCAATGAAATACAATAAATTCAAGACTTTTGTTGTCTGTGTTTTTTTATATTTTTTGAAATATCAACCTAATATTTGTTGTACTACAAAAACTCAATGAAATACAATTCATTCAAGACTTTTGTTGTCGGTCCATTTTTTATATTTTTTAAAAATTTTGACAGAGTCTCTCCTATTTTTGGAACTAAACTCCCTAATAACCATAAAACATTCAACCCAAAAATAATATAATAACCCAATAAGGGATAATTCAATCAAATATCATTCGCGTAACAAGTCACATAATTAAAATGCAATACCGACAATCATTAGAAAAAGATTAAAATCAAAATATGTCTAACATAACATTTGCAAATACAAATTATAAAAACACAAGTTTATCCTTCAACAACTTAAAACGTAACATCTTCACATAAGCACCATTCATTCAATAATATATCATCACTTGATTGAGAGTTGAATGTCCATTGGTGATTTTCCTTGCTGCATATAAATAGATACAATAAATAAATGAGATAATATACATGAATATTATTTTAAATAAAAAAATTTGAACTATTAAGTGCACTTACTTTCAATTTCTTCTTCACTCCATGAATGTTCCGATACCAATCTCCCGCACACATCAACATCTAAATAGTTTCTGAAGATAATGAAGCAAGATATGCATCAATCACTCTCATTCCAACACTAAATGTGGCTTCTGAAGCTACAGTTGTAATAGGAATGACTAAAATATCACAAGCCATCTAAGATAACACATTGTAATTTGATTTATTTTCCCTCCACCATTCCAAACAATCAAATTTCTTAGAAAGATTTTTTCTATTGATGCAAGGCTTTTCTAAATAATCGGCTAATTCAGATTTTTAGGCTCAGAAATCTCAACAGTTTCAACAAAACTCCTCTAGAGCAGTATTCCATTTTACTAAATCGGAGTGTTGATCTTTAACAACTTTTCCCGGTTGACCAAATTATTTCATGTATGTGGCACTTGCTTGAACATCAATAACCTTTGAAATGAGCGTATGTCATCATAAATGAGAAGATAGAGATCCTTAGCCTTACATGCGAAGATTATAATCGTTTGCTTCAAAAGGAGATAAAGCTTAGGGAAGCAATATTCTAACAACTTTGCTCTTTTTCGTGGAATAAAAACGGAAAGCTCATGGACATCAACAAAGTTATATTGCTCTAATATTTATCAAATTTGTCCCTCCAGTATTTTTGAACCAGTCGCTTGGATATGATAGTCATCTCATTGGCTAGTTTTGTATCCAAAAATAGATTTATCATAGCCAACTCTTGAAGGGAATCAAATTGAATGTCGGGATGCACTCCCTGAAATAATATTTGTGGTTGTCCAAAAAGGTTCTAAAACTGAACATACTTTCTCTACTCTTTCCAGTATTCAATAGATCGACAACAATCAAAACTTGAATCCCGATCCTCAAATCGTGGAAAAATTTCTTTAAATTTGAGTGCATAGTTCAACATCTCAAACGTAGAATTCCATCTTGTCTTGCAATCATAAATCAATCTTCTTTTGAGCAAACCTAATTGCTGCACAATCTCTGCAAATAATGACAATCTCGCTTCTAAGCCATTCACAAAATATACGCTTTCCCTTATTTTGTTAGTGATGTCAACAATCTCACTTAATCCATCTTGAACCATAAGATTCAAGATATGTGCACAACACCTGACATGAAATATTTTTCCACCACACAACTTTCTGGACCTTATGGCACATTATTGGTCTTTATATTGACACAACACATGACATGCAAATAATGACACATTATTGGTCTTTGTATTGTCAATTGAAATGGTGTGAATCTTGTTCTCAATTCCCCACTATTTTAAACACTTGAAAATTGAATCTGCAATTTCTTGACCTCTTCGAGGGGAGGAATATGAACAAAATTTAGAACTCTCTTTTGCAACTTCCAAAACTAATCAATCCAATGTCTAGTGATGACCATGTATTGAATCTTCTGATTTTTAGATTTTCACAAATCTATTTTCAAGCGTACTCTTTGCACATTTTTCTACAAATTCTTAAGCTTTCTTTTCTCCTGCTTATAAACTATCTGGCAATCATTTTTACCTGTTGTTACTTGAAATTGTGTTGCCACTCTATATTTGCACACCTCATCATTTAAGTGTGTGAAGCCTATTATTCCATCCAAGATTGTGAAAGGATGTTCAATGCATGAGATAGTTCAAATGAGGCAGTGCCTCTCTTCATTTTGATATATCAAATCGCAGCCTGAAAAGCTGATTGAGAAAATCAGACCTGAACTAAAAAGGTTAAAAGTTGAGCGCCAAAACGTTTTGTTGTTGAGCCTTTTTTTGGGTCAACTTTCTCACTGAACAAGTGCTCTGATGCCTTTTGTAAACCTCAGTCTGCCTCTTGGGTCGACCTCGAGGTTCCATTATGTGTTTACTTGCAATGCTTGGCAGTTTCTCACTTTTTGACACCATAACAATTCCCACAGTCCCTTCGAAATATAACCAAAATATTGTGATGTTCTATATCTGTTTTTGCCTTTGAATGCATCACTATCTTCATTTTGTTGTTCACTATTCTTGTCTTCACCATCTATATCATGTGTTTGTATACTTGGTTCTTCTGGTACGCTCTCATTACTTGTAGGAATAGTTGAACCAACAATGATCGGACTATTTGAATCTGTCGTGGAAGTTGGTTGACTTGAAAAAGCTGTTGAAAATAGTAATCCATTATAAATTGGAGGTTAGTGTAAAATGAAGACAACAAAATAATTAAAAACATCAACAACTTGTTTTAGCAACTAGACAACTCCTGTAGAAATTGACTTTTAAAGGTGCTGATGATGATGAAGCAGTAGCCATTAATATATCCACATTGAAATCTAAAATCATGACAAACAACAAAATAGGCAGTAATTTCCTAATACGCACCATCATTACAACTTCAATGAAAACAAAACAAAATTCAAGGGAGAATTAAGGAAATAACGAGAGACATGAGAAATGTATACTAATTTGCTTATAATGAAAGAAAATAAGATATATACTAGTAATATATGTATTGAGAAAATCACAGTGATTATAGAGATAAAAATAAGAGTGATGTTAAGGTATAAAAAAGAGTTAATACACTTATTATCAATTAATGAAATAAAAGTTAGAAGCAACAGGTGCAATATACAAGTTGATAATCGTCTTGATTTGCATTGTGATACAATAATTTTGTTAAGATAAATTGATTGGACAAAATAGAAGTCATTAATGTGTAACCACTTTTGACCACTGTATGAAACATAAGCCAGAAGAATATTAAAGAGTAAAAGTAAGAAGATAAATGTTCAACAAGAAATCATGAATTTAATGATAAGGTAAATAATTTTCCAAATGCAACAATGTGTTTTACTATGCTTTTCCTAACTTTGATGGCTTTCCCATTCAAATTATCTTGAAAGACTTATTTTAATTAAATGAAATAATGTTCTCATCTATTAAGTCTTAATAGATTTGTGTTTCTATGTTTTGACCATTATTGTGCATATGTTACCTTGGTTTGTAATTCCACAAGAGGAGTAGGAGGAGGGAGGGGGGTTTGACATAATAATATGATAAAACCATGTACTGTACCATGTTAATTTGATAACAGTAATCATCATATTGCTATACCTATGTGCTTCATTTGACATATCTAAAAACCTACGAAGTCAATATGAAAAGTCATTTTGCTTAAGTTCTAACTGATTCTTTGCCAAGTATCCATCAGCTTAGGTAGATATCTGGATGACATGATAGTAAAAAAATTGTTACAATTACCTAATTGCAACATATTGGCATCAATCACAAAGCAATGTACATTACCTTCTCTTTTGCTAAAACTCGAGGCCAAGCTTAGAAGTTCTAAAATAATATCCCCCATTGTAAGTAAATAGCAAGTGTCAAAAATCATAAAAGACTGTTAAGGAGTTTGCCTTTACCACTCATTATTGCTTATGTTTTAAGCAAAATGCACCATTAGCACATTGGAATACAAAGAACCCAGAGATATAGATGTGCATGAACACGAGACAATAAGCAGCCAAATAACATTTAAGGCTTCAAGAAAATGATACATTGTAATAGAGAGGTGACCAAAACAAGAACTAAAACCTGTGCCTAAAATAATGCATATTGTACCTAATCAAAATATGATCCATCAAATTTCTACATGGATCTTGATTTAAGGGAAAGAAAAAAGGGTAAAAGTAAAACTACCGATACCATTGGAAAATGATTTGGAGAGAGGTTTCAATCACATAAGCGATATTCAGAATGTAGACGAGTTTAAAGATACACGAAAGAAATGCAGTCATAGGTTGCCATAAGGATTAAGTGTGAGTGAGAGTGCATCCATTGAAATTTGAAAGCCTCACCTTTTAGACACATAACAAGAAAGCCACCCTACAAGAACGCCACCCCACCACCATTCTCCTCCAACTAATCCACAACGAAAAGAATCCCAAATATGATTTTCTACAAAAAATCATTTTTTTCGCCAACAAAAAGAAGCCACAACCATAAACCTGAGATAATCTACCCTTAATAAAATCCAAAACAAGAAAAAGATTAGTCGAATCATTACCTTCACCTTCACGAAGAGATGAGATATCTTCCATGTTTAGGGCACTAGATCTTGATAACACAAATCCAATAGGAGTGAAAATAGATTGAAATCTTGATTCGTTGATTCTTGACATCGATTGGATTGGATAGATTTTCTAACTTCCAACGGAACTTTGGCCAGAAATTGAAAAAGATTGAAGTCTCAAGTCGCGAAGCGGAAAGAAAAAAATGTCAATGAAATTGAAAGACAAATATGTGATATTATTTACATATTTAGATATATATTTTTAATTAATTAAATAAAAGCTCGCGATTCGAGCTTTTATTTTTGTACTCGTAGTCGACTCGATAATTACTCAAGCTCGAACTCGGTCAATGAGAGCTCTAGTAGAGTTGTTGACCAAACTGCTAGCGAGCTACTTGCGAGCGACTCGATCATGTAGCAGCCCTAGGTAAAAGTAGAGAATGGAACAAAGAAATAGGTAAAAAAGATAATTAAAATAGAAGGATCCATTATAATATAGGTAACAAAAATTAATTTTTTATCATTATATGCAAGTACTTAAAAAGAAGAATATATCCTTTGAATGATTTATTTGAAAAAGAGCTAATAGAGGTGTACTTAAACTTAAATATGAGAAAGACAAAGCATGCAATGCATATGTTTTAGGAGGAGCCTTGGTAAAATTTTTATTAGTATACATAAATGTGTATTGTGGACATGTATAAGCATGCTTGTTACCTAAATTTGACAATAGTTTAGCAATTAGGTTGAAGGGTCTCATCTATTTTAAGCTAATATTTGAAATCTCGTAAATATTCTTCTTGAACTTGTTGAAAATAAAGAATGATTGAAGTGAATTCCTTACTAGTATAAACTTAATGGCTAGTTGATTATCTTGCATGAATATTAATTGATAATCTATCAAATTTATTATCTTTAATGGATTCAATCTTAAATAATATCCACTTTGTGTATATATTGACTATGGTGCTTTTATATTGAATATTGATGTTTGTGTAGAAAGTTGTGGTATTTATGTGTTAAAAAAGATTGAATTATTGGCTGGTGAAAATTGGTCCAAAAACGAAGGAGACTCTACCCAATTTTGTTTTTTCAAAATCTTACTCTTAACTAAAATTATAATCCTTGATTCAATACTTATTCTTTGAATTTATTGTTTTGATGCATCTTGCATTTTTTATACTAGAAGAGCAAGAAAACGGAAGTGAACTAAATGTTAATGAAGCAAATGGTTAGGGGAACATACATTAAAAGAAAGAAGATCATTTGGTTTAGAGTTTGGCTTAATTGGTATCAAAGTTTTATGCTAAATAAAATCTAACAATTTGGTATAGGAGCTCTTATGTTCAAATATAAAGTGTAAGTCACATTGATTATCAATGTTTTACTTGTTTTGATGATATGAGTTTGTTGGTACTTAAAAGTTTGTGTGTAACTCTTAACAGGTTTGTGTATGAACTTAATAAGTTTGAAAATAAAGTGAATACTATAATGTCTTATTTTTGTTACAAAACTTTCTCTCAATGAAATATAATCTTAGATGTATTTTTGTTAATGATAGAAGAGGGAGAAATAAGAAATTATGTGAATTTTCAATAAAAAAAAAAGAGAAATGAGATGTGAAATAACAAAAACCTTTTTATATATTAATATCAAAATGGGCACAAGAAAAGAAATATCTTTTATAATCTAATTCTATAGAATGTTTAGGGGGAGCGTATATTTATCTTTCATCACATAATTAGTTTGTTATCATAAAAAAAAACCTTTATATATTAATATCAAAATGGGCACAAGTAAAGAAATATCTTTTATAATCTAACTTTATAGAATGTTTAGGGGGAGCGTATATTTATCTTTCATCACATAATTAGTTTGCTATTATAAAAAAGAGAGTCTAATCCAATTATTTTTATGAGTAACAAACAATTATGTCTATACTAGTGGTTCACAAGTGTTTTTAATGTGATAGGTGTACAAAGAAACAAGACAGAAAGCCCTATATTATGAAGAAGGTGATGAGAATTCAAAAGAGAAAGAATAGTAGGTAAAATTGGTTATACTCCTAACTCTAATCCCCTACTTTGTATAATTAGTTTAAGAAAATACCTTACTCTTTAAAGGCTCAAGTAAAATTATTTTCAAAACCTTTTTGACTTTTAAAATAAGTTAAAAAGATGTAATTGACTGATAAATATATTTACATGAAGTCAATTATACTTTCACAAAAATGTGTTTGAAAGATGAAAAATGAAAATAAGTTAGAAAAATAAATTCAGACGCTGCAGGGGAATTTCGGCCGTCGTATTTTATTTGAACAAAATGAGAAGTTTTAGAAGTTTAAATTCAGACGCCTCTCCTAAAATGTCGAGTATCCGATAGTTATGTGGGTCCATAAAACTTTGGTCGCCTAATAATGTTGCGACAAGCTTAATATGTATCTTGAAGTTTAGGTTTGGATGGCTCAAGCGTCCTATCTTCCTGTGTAATATTTGAATTTTGTAAGTAACAACTAGTTTTCTAAAAATAAATGTTTTGTCCCTGTTTTGCTTTATATATCATCCTATATAAATACAAGGGATGAAAATAACGAATACAACATGATCCTAAGAGTTTTAACTTGTGAAAAACACTCTTAAAAATAACATTAAGCAAGAATCATTCCAATCTTTCAAGATCAAAATTTGAGTTCTTAACTAGTTTTAGTTCACTCTTGAACTAAAAATTTTAGTTGTAATAATTTCTTGAGTGATTCTTTGAGCTCTCATTGTATTATGTAAACTAAAAAGATTGTAAACTTTCTTGTAGTTATCTAATGTGTGAAATCTTAACTTAGGATGATTGGGTAGTGAAAGTTTATGGAGAGGAGAGTAAAAAGCCAAGTTTTATAGTATAAGTTGCAAGTAACATTGGTTTATCCTTGAAAGTCTTGTTATAGGGAATGTTCTTGATCTTATAACTAGAAGCGATCACCTTTTAATAAAAATGTTTGAAATTCTAAATTAGGGAGTTTGGGTTATGGATGTACGTAGAGTATTCAAAGGGAGAGATTTAAACCACTCTAAATCTTTTGTCTATTTTATACCCTGTTTTTAGTTTTTTTCCCCCTTGTTTTTACACTCACACACCCTTACATTGTATGTATACCTCAAGTCTTGTACTCTATTTTTAGTTCTTTTATTATTGTTCTAGTGATCATAGCTCATTGTGTATTTAAGTTAAATTATTGTGAATTGATGTTTAAAAAATATTGATTGATTGATTTTTACAATATTGGGCACAACATCCACACATACACACACCAAATATTTGTTTAAATTTTTAAAGAAGCATTTTCATAAGTTCACTTGTTCTTGCTATAATTTTTAAACAACCTAGTTCACCCCTCCTTTTTAGATTGCTTTAGAGCCAACAAAAACATTCATTAATTTAACTAAATTAGATCATTTCTAATTTCTTATTATATTTAATTTGGATTAATTATGATTGTTCTTAAAAATTTAGATTCTAATTATTGAAAAAAACCAATTAGATTTTGAACATTTTGATTGAATTGATTTTGGAAAGTTGGTTATGTTTTTTGATTGATTGATTGAACTTAGGGTTACTTTTCTCTCTCTATTCTCTCTATATTCTCTCTTACCCTTAAATCTCAACCAATTTCAAGCCTAAGGGGAGGCGGTGATTACCGCCGCCTCCCCTACCAAATCATACTCCCTCAATCCAATTTTTTACGTAATTTGTCAATTATCTCCTTTGATAGGAGTTCTTATCTCTCCATGTGAGAGTTTTTTTTCTCTCATTTGAGAGAAATTTTTCTCCACTTTGTTGGAGTTTTTTGTTCGAAAATGAGGAGATCCAGATCCGGTCAAGGCTGTATCCATCTCCACTAGAAACAAAAGAAAAAATAGTTCTTCAATCCACTCTTGGGCTGTAGAGTTTTCTCCATATTTATTTTTGTCTTCAGATCTTGGTTTGAGAGGTGAAGATTCACTCATCTTGGTCATTGGTATTCCTTAGATTTGAGGGATTACAAAAGTAAGAGGAGAAATTGAGAGTTTGGTTAAGTTTAACTATTAGAGAGGATGAATCCTTCTTTTTCAACTTGCCATTTGGAGTTGATATCACTTCAGTTTTAGCACTGCTATTTGGGAGATGAAAGAATTCCAGAACTGCCTACTCTTTAAAAGATATCAGAATCCAAATCCAGTTTTAGCAACCTACTAAGTGAATATTGTCGTGGATTTAGATTTTTGCACAATTCAAGTTGATATGACTTTAGTCATTTGATGAATTGTTTGCTTTGTAATGAATTGAGTTATAAGTTTGTATAACTTAACTCATTGCATTGAATTACGGCTAGTTAGCTGGATGTAAATTATATTCTTTTGAATGAAATTATCACTTTTGACAAAAAAAAAAGAACTTAAGAAAAAAATAAATTTAAATTTGATGAAAGAAAGTGTTAGTTACATTTTTTTGATTGATTTGATTTAAGAAAATAGCAAATAAGATTTTATAAAAGAAAGAAAAAATTAGATTTTGAAATTTTTTGATTGAATTGATTTAGGATAGTTGGACGTCTTAAGTTAATAATTTATCACAGACCTTTCTAACATATTTTACAAATATATGCAGTTACTAGGGAAGTATCCTGCGCAAGGCACAGGAGGTGTCTGCGAGTGAAGAGGAGGGGGTTGTTTTGGTTCAAGAGAAATTTGGGACCAATCAACAATTGCTTTACATTCCTATTTGGAATCTTACTATTTCAAATGGCAGCAAAAAAATTGGAATATTGCTGGAGAAACAAAATCAACTTCTCATGGCCTGGGAATTTAGCTTCAATGAACTCTAATGTGTCATGTTAACAGAATTGGGAAGTAAAATGAACTAAACTTGTCCCTAAAGTTAAGATCAATTTTTGTTATTTTCTTTTGAAACCGAACTGAAATGTCATCTCTAAATGTTCTAAATTTCACCCACCATGTCATACTGCCATCTTTCTTTGACCTCTAATGTGTTCTCAAGGAATACAACAAGATCAATGCTAATGTTGGTGTAGAGGCAAACATTGTGTTCAAAAATGCATTGAACTGTACGATGAAAAGAAGACAAAATTGAAAACAAATTAATATAAGTCAATAAAAGGGGTTATATGATAAGGAGATCAAATTTGTAAACATAATTCAACCAATCCTTGTGACAACATTTGCATGTTTAGCGACATGCATATTTCTTCTTAGTATAGTTTTATGGCATAGCTCAATTTCAAGAATTTTGTAACTTTTACTAAAATTTTGGCTACTTTTCTATGAGCATTAAATACTTGATTTTAATATAAAGATCCCATAAATTGAAACACTTGTAGAAATTCATGTTTCAAAAGCTCTTTCTTGTAACCATAAAGGAAGGTATGCATGATACTAATAACCAATCTTACATTGGTATTCCTAAGAGTTTCTTATATTTCTACAATTAGATCACTATTAAGTGGTATTTGAATTGAAAAACCAGTATCCCACTCTTGCCTACCAAAACTCTAGATTTGTATTTAGGCTAGTATAAATCTAAAATTCAAATATATATACTGGTGAAAAAAACATATATTTGAGGGCAAGCATAAGAACCAACAGAAATGCATGGTACATATTTAATTATTAAGCAAAGTGAATTGTTCAATATGTTTTTACTAACATGCATCTTTATTCTATCTTTAGCCACCCATATGTAGTCAAGAATTCTAGCAAGATGTTTCTTAAAATAGTCTTCATTGGAGTCCTCAACCAAATAGCCATTCACACATAAAACCTAAATAATGAGGATAAATTCTACATCGACGCTAAAATTTCAAATCTTATCTTATCTTTATCTAATACCTGTATGGATTTAACTACATTAGTCTTACTACTTTAGGTATTCTGAGAAACTTGGACTAAAACACCACTTATTGGTTGTTAAACTACAATTCTAATCCAATTTTACTTTGGGTATGAATATTATAAATAAATCCTTATTCATCATATAACGAGTAAGTTCTCATAACGTTCTTATTATATTCTAATGACTCTCTCCTTATTTGCTACTGGCAATTATTCTATATTAAGCTTTACTGATTGAAGCATCGCAGCAAGCACCGGGACTCTCGGGGTGCTTGTCTGACAATTGTACTTTAGGTTGTAGGTCATCCATGGACAAATTGACTTGATAGCACCTCGACAAATTTTGAAACTTATCAATTGGCGTCGTCTATAGAAATTCATATGAAAAGTCAATCACCACTACCAATCACGTTGGAACTGATACAAACTCATTAATACATTGATGGGATTTCGAGCTTTGTCCTACGACGAACTTAAGCTAAATTCTCAAATATCGATATCGTGATAGTTCAGACGTTGATAACATACTGAAATCATTTATTGGGTTTCTTTAGTACTATTTGTTTGTTTATGAATGTTATGTGGTATTTGTTCAAAATTAATACATGATCCATATTGAGATGTACAATTAACATCTTAGAACTGGAGCATTAGAATTTTGGCATTTATCTATGGTTTTTCTCTTATATTTTGAACATATTGAGATGAGGAGAAAAAAAGAAACATGAAATCAAAGAAAGATTTCACTGACCATTGGCTCTCATTTATATTGCACCAGAAACGTTCTCACTTTCATAGATTGTTTCTGAAAAAGTTTCTCTAAATTTACTCAAAGAATGCTTGCATATACTATAAAAGCAACAGAGAATCTTGGCTACCGGTGGGTAGTTGATGTTGAATTATGCTCACTTCATGACTTTTTCTTCAATCATTTTACTTGGTGCCTGACATCTTGACTGTTGATCACTTTTTCTCTCATATTGACGATTCAACCCTTGATTAGAGGGAAAATGATTCAGTATAGTCAATAGTGAAGGACATCATCAATGCATTAATTACTTCGGAGGATAAATTATCACTTGTGAAAAGTGAGGCCTCCTCCTCAAGTGCTTATATTCTACAAAAATAAAATAGTGGCCAAAATACTCCCACCACTATTTTTCTTTCTGAGAAGGTTTGATGATACATATACTCATCCTTCATGATGACTCATAATGAGTACGTAAATCCTTTACTACTCTTAACTTAATCAACAAAAAGAGATATGTATTAGTTTGGCATTTGTTGATCAGAATGAGTAAAGCTATCAGTGGCTTGGAAATTTTGTTCTTTTTTGGATTTCAACATTCATATATGGAGTTACAAATTTGGGGATTGGCGAAACCCGGAAATAACTTCTGGTGCAATTTCAGCAAATCTATTTATGAGCAGTATTGATCAAACAAATTATCGAACTAGTAAACATTGTCCAATCTTGTTGCAATTTTAACCGGTTAAAGCAGGCATTCAATTCTATATTCTATATGGTTACGATCTTATTTCAACGTTTATATATGAAGTTACAAATTTTGGGAGTGGTGAAACCCAAAAATAACTTCTTGTGCAATTTCAACAAATCCATGTATGAGTCGTATTTGATCAAACAAATGATTAAATGTGTAAACACGGTCCGATCGTGTTTGAATTTTAACCTATTATAGAAGGCCTTCAATTATATATTTTGAATAGTTAAGATATAATTTCAACGATTCTATATTGAGTTACAAAGTTTGAGAGTGGTGAAACTCGAAAATAACTTATGCTCTAATTTCAACAATTCAAGTCTGAGCAAGTTTTGAATATCTAAATGATCGGTTGGATAAATATCTCCGATCTTGCTGAAATTTTAACTGGTAATAGAGAACATCCAGTTCTATATTTGGAATAGTTACAATCAGATTTCAACGAATTCACCGAGGTATAATTTTAGAAGCCTACTATAAATTTTTTATATTGTGGAGTTATTGGTTCCAACAAGGTTATCAAAGGTTACAAGCTATAAAGCAATGCCTCTACGTAGAGTGAACTCAAAAGTCTAGTCGGCCAACAATTATATAGAAATTCTACTTCTAATTAGTTAAGTGAAATGATTCGTATTGAGGAGCTCATCATAAATAGGACACTCCAACTCAGTATATACGTATATCATATTCCTCAACATATGTGAGAATAACAAAAGATGGGTGTTGACCTAAAGAATTGATTTAAAGAGCTAAGGTTCTCAAAATGGTAAAAGACCAGATACAAATTAGTACACTATTGACCTAAAGACTTAAGGTCCTCAAAAGGTCCAATTAAAGACCAGATATGAACTAGCATACTATCGACCTAAAAAACTAAGGTTCTCAGTCTATTATAAAAATTCTTCAAGTGTTTTCAAGAAGTATGAAATGGAAATGAAATATAGTTTATCTATGAATTAAGCATGCTATAACAATATTAAAATATTTTTGAGAACTATGAAATAGAGATTAACAGTAGTTTATTTCTGAATTGGCCAAAAAAGAGGGGCATGACCTCCACCAAATTTATCTAAAGAACTAAGGTTCTCAAAAGGCCCAATCAAAGACCATACATGATTTGACATACTATCGACCTAAGGAACTAAGGGTCTAATCAAAGACTAGAGATGAACTGGCACGATCTTCTCCTAGTATGTAGAAGAATAAAAAAGACTTAGAAATAATCTAAGCAATAAACAAACAAGGATGTTTAAGGAATATAAACAAAGTAATGACATGATCAGCCACGAGATTCACATTACTTGTAAAAATTCCTTGTCGAAAAGGAAAATACAATATAAAAGAACTACTTGTTCTAATATATGAAAGTAGTTACATGATCAGCCATGAGGTTTATGATAACTTCTCCCTAAAAAGTAGACTACCATGAAAACGAACTACATGTTCTAGTATACAAATTAATGATTAGCCACGAGCTTCACATTACTACCGTAAGCAAAAAAGTCTTAGAAAATTTGTCTAAGTATCCAAGAAGATGTTGAAAAGCAATTAACAAAGAACTTAGATGAACTATCAGGTCAGTTACGACAAGTCTCAATTGACCTAGGGGGCTATATTGCATCACAATTCTTTGTTTTTGCAGTTCTTTACTTTTTAAAATTTTTTCTGCATGAAGACATAAAGTCTGACAAAAGATGATGACATTAGGAATCATCCAAAGTCAGTCCAGTTTAGGATATATTGATTATAAGAAACAACAACACAACCCTTTAGGGTCTTTTTTATGAATTGATTGTTTACATAATGCAGTTCATATATTGGGCAAATTATTATTTCAGATCGATCGAAACAAATCTCAATCGATCTGAGGAGATGTTGATGAGGATAAATTCTATAACACTAAAACCTCAAATTTTATCTTATCTTTTTCTAATACCTACTACATAAGTCCTACTACTTGAGGTATTTTGGAATACTGACTAAAACACCATTTTATTGGTTGTTACACTACAATCCTAATATAATTCTTTGGGTATGGATATTATAAATAAACTCTTATTCGCACCATATAATGGGTATGTTCTCATTATGTTATTATTACATTCTAATGATGCTCTCCTTATTTGTTGCTGGCAATTATTCAATATTAAGCCTATACTGATTTAGGCATCGGAACAAGCTCCCAGGACTCTTGGGGTGCTTGTCTTACCGTTGTACTGCAGGTTGTAGGTCATCCATGGAAAAACCAACTTTAAAGCACCTCGACAAATTTTGAGACTCATTACTAAACAAATTTAGAAATGTATCAGCACATTAATTAGTCAGAAAAGGTAAAGAGTATCATGGTAATAGTATAAACCATCTTGTTATGTTGATTGCTGCCTTGCTTTATCTTCTCGACACATCCAATGGTGATACACCAACTATTCATCTTCGTATTGTATATGTTTTGTGACAGTTCAAAAAGCTCTATCTCTTAGCTTATTAAAAGGCCAATGAGTCAAAAGAGGTTCTGTGAAAATATAGACTATCGCATATCAAATCTTGGATAAAGGGGTGAAGTAGTTAAGGTCCTCCTTATTGAATAAATTTCAATTAGTGTACCCTTAACTTGAATTAAAAGGGAATGACAAGATCTAAAAGGAATTAGAATGAAACTACTAAAAATATTGTGATACTTAAATATAAATAAAAATATTTTTAGAAAGAATACAATGGCGAATTATAATCTATATAGTCGAACCACACAATGAAAAAATCTTAGTCGTTGTTGTAGTATGCTTGAAATTTGAAATGGAAGCATAGGCAGAAAACTGGAGAAGTGTAAGTGAAAAGAGTAAAGAATGTTGCTCAGGAAATGGTACCTTTGCACACACATGTCGTATACATAAACAATACAGCAAACTAAAATAAATAAAAAGAGAGTTAATTTTCAAATTAATCTAGACAAGTAACCATATAAGGAGCTGGCTAAATATGACTAATTAAGTATGAAGTACCTTTTTTTCTGTGGAATAGAATACTGCAGGAGAATTGTTTGCAAAGATTAAAATATATAGTGTTAACTAATGTTAATTAAATCGATTAATATAATAGTTACACTTACTTTGATTCTTTGATAGACCCTTCAAACATCTTCACTAACATACAAAGAAAATATTTTAAGAATCCAAAATTCAGGGGGTATTGGATTGGTTCCAAACTAACTTCTTCATAGCTAATTCAGTGTCGTAGGTCTTATGAACTCTATCTAATATGCACCAACCAATGAGCTTAGCATCCACTGGCCGACCATCTTCACAGAAAATTGCAACCTGCTCAAATATTATTTGGATGAATAACTATGAGCTGACAATACTGTAGTTTTTCGAGGCACGGATGACAAGAAAAATTAATACAAATTCAGTGAAGGTGTTTATATACTCTATAACTTAAATTGGCCATCAATATCCTTTACAGCAACTTTAAAACGATTAGTCAGTAGTTGGATCTTTTACTCTTCTGTTCCCAAACCCCGTCTTGCCATGGGAATACGAAACTTTTTCTTGACTAATTTTGATACAGTTTTGGTAAGGGTAACATTTGGAAGAATTGGAGGGGGAGGGGGCAAAGCCTCAACCTTAGGAGTCCTATTTTTATCTTATGGAGCCACATTAGTTCCTTGTTCAGATGAATCCATCACATCAACTACAAGAGAAGTTTTGAAAAAAGTAGTATGATTAGAATGCCATCATCAACTCATAGTCATTTACAAAAAAATGAACCCCTAACATCCACCGCAAAAACTATTACAAGAACGCAGACAAAAAGTGATAACTAATTTGTCATTTCAGCAATAGTAAAATAAAAATGAAAGTTAAGCAAACTAAATAATCCAAGTTGTGGCAAAGACATTGGATTTGACAGCAATAGTGGCTTAGGTAGTAATGTTGCAAAACAATATAACTACATAACATCAACCCACATTATAACTTTTTTCCTCTGTGATATTATTTAATTGGTTGGGATCCAACACATAATATGAAATATAGGAAAGAAGACTTTATGATATCCAAAAGCAAATGAAGACATAAACACCAAATTTCTCTCTATTTCATTCCCACACAGCCTCCAATACACTTCCTAGTTTCACAATTGCCCATACAATCCTTAACTCCCCTTAAGAACCCAATTAAAAGAACCACCAAGAGCAAACCATCTGCCATATATGAAGCACACTCCGTGACGTCTATACATGTACATGAGCTCCCCTCATTAGCTAGTTGAAAAAAAAAGATAACAGCCATAATTCTTCCAACACTACCAATGCATGAAGACCCATAATGATAATACACAAAATATAAGTTACAATCAAACATGACAGTAATTTGTAGGCAAAAAAATACACAATTGCATACATGTATGTCCAATCCAACTCACCACAAATGTCAAAAACCAATTAAATGAGCCTAATAGGTTTGTGAGATGAAAATAGCATCAAAGACAGAGCAAAACAAATATAGCAACAAATAAAATCAAGGAACATGACCAATGAGGAATGATGGCAATGTGGTGACCTTCTTGTCCCAATTGAAGCTTTTGGGTTCGTTGGAGCAAGCTAAGAGACACCCAAGAAAGATGGTTTGTGTTTTTTAGGCCAAGGGAAAATAAGGATGTACAAAAGGCGCGGACAGTGAGCCACATCGCGATGTCGAGCCCGACGAACGTCGGACGTCGCAACATCTGTCATTGCACGTGCGACGTCTAGGAATTTAATGTTTTTATTTTTAGTTGTTTTACCTGATGTCGCGACGTGTGTCACTAGACGTCGCAATGTTCAGAAAATTATTCATGTTAATTATTTTTATTTTCGTATTTTTAGGGTTTTTAAGTTGTCAAAGGTTTCCTTTTATGTTTAGTTTGTTTAGGGTTTGTTTTAAGCCTATAAATAGGCTTTATTTCATTGTAATAGGGAGGTTGAATATTTTTTAGGCTTTTTGCTAAAACTAGAAATTTTAGGATTGGTTTCTTTATTGTAATATTGTTTCCTACTACGGGTTTCAATACTGCAATTTGAGAATTGAATTGTTTGCGCGACGCAACTACTCAAATAGTGCGTAATTCCAATCTAATTGTTAGGTTGTACGACGTTCACAGATTTATTCGAAAACGGTCCTATAGATTTTACTTTCGTGACATATCAAAACCGGCTTTTAAGCGAGTCAATCTGGGTTTGCTATTAAGTATTTCATTCTAACCTATTTTTTTCATGTAGATGCCCTTCTTAGAGGGCAAAAAAAGGAAATTGATAAGAAAATGTCCCTCATTCCACATATATTCCACTATGATTGTTGATTCTTGAAGAAAATTTACCATTCCCTATAATTAAAATAAGCAAGGATTTAATATGAGAAATTACTCACTAAGCAACAAGTCATAATCTTAAAAAAGAAAGAAGCAAATAACCATAGTGACAGGCAGTGGTACATCGACAACATACCCTAACTTTCTCCATGTACAATTCCCGAGCAATAATCTTTCTTTGAGTGAGCCGATTTAAAAAAGGGCAAAAAAATTGTTAAGTTGATTACATTTAAGTATATAAACATTTATTTCTATCCAGAAATATAATTTCAAATTATTGTGTAGAATTAAAGAATGCATACCATGCAACATATTTTGCTAACTATTGAAGAAAAGTTGAAGAAAAGTTACAAGAGTCTCCAAGTATGCTAATCTAGCAAGTGAAGAAAAACATTTGTGCATACTAATATACAAAATAAAAACAGAGTCCTAAAAGACATAGAATTTATCATTTTAAAATAAAATTCAACCTAAATACAACATACTATCTGCAAGATTTCACTTCCCATAAAAAGGGACCACATTAAATGTGTAAGGAATATGATCCATTGTTCATTTCAACTTATTTGTAGGTAAGAACTAAAAACAGAAATGTTTAAAACATAAAAAGTGCCTAAATAAAGAAAATACATATCTAACTTACAATTTTAGGACTCCATAGGATAAGCAAGAAGGTAGAAATCACCAGAATCAATAACTGATCGTCTTGAAACATGTAGGTTTGATCATTGCCTGGCTAAGCTTTTTAGACCAACCGTGTTTGAAAACTTTTCTGGAGTAAGCTCATGCAAAGTAATGTTAAACAAAAAAAACCAAGCAATTATAAACAACATACATGTGTAATTAACCATATGACATACATGTTAAGAAAGTTTTACAAAGAAAATGAAGCACATATTTTACAAAGAAAATGAAGCACATAGAGTAAAATGAAATGAGGTATGGGAAATAGAAATAACGTCTACCGTGTGTATTTAGATTGAGTAATCATTAAAGAAAATGGGTCGTTATTTTTGTGGTTGATACAGGAACTCATTTGGCAAACTTTACCTGCAAACCAAATATTTTAGAAAGAAAAAATAAATGATTTTCTTACACTTTCCTATTCCCTACCTTCAAACCTTATCTGGAGAGGGAAAGAACCAGCATTGTCTTTTTGCCTGAAAAACACATGTAGCTTGCTAGTAGATATGAAGCCCAAGGTCATATAGTAGTGGTTTAGTATGTGAAAACTCGGTAGCTTTGTTTGTAGTTTCAGATATCAATATCATCAATTAACGGAAATTCTTTCCCCATACAAAGATTCAATAACTCATAGTAGAATTCCTCTAAGTGCGTAGCAAAAATTCTTAAATCACAGGTTAACAATTTTTGACAAAACTCAGTTCTAAAGTCTAGACTAAACCAAACAGAGAATAGAATATTGTCTGATGATAGACATTATCGTAAACAGGAATGAAATACTATCCATTTGAAGCACACTTTGCACTTAGTTATGTTCTTCACGAATCTGTTCAATATGTGACGTAAGTAACTATTCTAGATGTTGAGATCATTCTGACAATCAATATTTTAGGTAGCCAAAATCTTAGAAGAAGAAAATCTAACTGATAACATTTAGACTTACATGGAAAATACTAATCACCAGTCATAAATACTACATATGTAGACTCTGCGCCTAATGATTATTGTTTTGAGACTACTATACAAACTTTCACCAACACCTAAACTACCCAATGTCAAAAATGATAAAATACCTAAAGCATACGACCAACTTGTCAAATGGTGCACAGAACCATGAAGTCTAAGGCCTGATGGCTGGACTTTTGCATACGTCAATATTGTAGCTACTATTTTCTTGGCACACAGAACATAATAGTTAATAACCGCCTAAAATGAATTTTATCACAAAATTGTGATGCTTTTGGAAACATTTCGGTCATAAAATACATAAGCAATATAAAGATTTTTAGCTCATTTCTCTAACAAGGAGCATCCATATGACTTGGTTAGCAAAATGTGAACAAAAAATAGTACGAACTTCAATAAATAAAAAAATTGATAAATGATTAACATTCACCTGTGTGCTTGGAAAAGCATAAGTCTGATCTATTTCCTGCGTCTCATCAGCAGTCTTTTTTCTTGGAACACTAAGAACAAAAGCAATGCAGTTTGATCTCACATAGCAGCAATAGCTGTGATAAGATAGCCAAAATCCAACCTTCTATGAATATCTTCATTGGGGTACAAGAATACAGTAAAAAAGCTAAGCATGAATTGTACAATAAAAAACTGAGTTAAATCCATTAAAGCTCTAGGACACAAGTAAGTGGGCTACATAAAATCACATGATTTTCTATTTGTAAATATAACCAATATGCTTTTCTAGGTTATTAAAAAACTTTAAGCCACAAAAAGTTATTGCTTTTATTTTCCTTGTGCCCCACCAATTAGTCCACCCTGTGTAATTTATTAAATGAAACTTGGCAAAACCATAATTAGCATCACCTATTGACCGATGAGTTATTTAACTTCAATATATACAATGAAGCTTCTTAAACTTGTTAAGAATCTAGTTTAAATTATGGAAAATGAATGAATTATGTAAACAAGAAAATAACAATTTTTTATTTTTAAGGCCTAGTACAAATGGGTAATGTTTCAAGCACAAAACAAAATTATACATATCTCATGACAAAAATAAAAAATATAAATTTAATCATGTCTCCAATAAGTTAAGAACAAAGTAAATCAAGAAGTGAAATATTTTTAGAATACTACCTGAGACATGCAATGAGACCTTATGATACGAACCTAGACCCTTATGAATTCTAAGAACGTAAATCCACGATCAATTGAGGAAAATAATTGAATGAACTCAATAAGATGATTAGAATGCAATAGAACAAAGGAGGCAGCCCCAAATTCAATGATTGAATGAGAAACTTACCTATCAAATTAAGCAACGAACACCCCAAAAATACTTGTTTCTTGGAACCTCTGTTATCCAAAATCATACACAATCAAACCCTTGATGGAATGGAATTGATGTTCTTCACAAAGAACCAAAAAAAGTTTTATATAAAACTCACAAAATTCAAATTATCAGAGTCTGCAGAAAAACGTATAAAAGGTTTCCTTAAATAGGATAGAAACCCTAACAAACCCTAACAGAATGCAGAGTCTGCAGCACGTCACGACTTCTTTGGTCGCACGTCACGACATTGGCGATTTGCTCCAACTCCTCTTTTACGTTTCTCCACGTCGCGACGGGGAGCTCCATGGACGTCGCGACGTGGAGCTCTTTCATGCTCCTTGTCCATCTTTTCCATCCATTCTTGCCTTCAAAGCTCCATTATGATCTAACACAACATCGTACTCCATTTGTGATACTCCCAAACATGAAATGAACTCAGAATCCTTGTCATGAACTTCACGAACTACTTCACGCTCAAAAATGTCTTTGATCAATCAATACAAGGCCGTCTTCATTTGCTTAGTCCTTGCACGCGTCAAAGGTCCTCCAACTCCTTGCAATGGATCATCCACAAGGCTTCTCGGGTTGGCTTCCCCATTATTCCTCTCCTCCTCAAGAGGATTCGTCCTCGAATCACCTAGGTCATACAATTAAAGATCACTAACATTAAATGTGCTAGAAATATTACCAAATTCACTAGGCAATTCTATAGTATATGCATTGTCATTAATTTTTGCTAAAACTTGAAAAGGACCATCTCCACTTTGTTGGAGCTTAGATTTCCGTTGATGTGGAAACCGTTCCTTTCGCATATGAACCCACACCCAATCTCCGGGTTCAAAAGAAACCTTGATTCTTCCCTTACATGCTTGCTTAGAAACTTGTTCATTCCGACGCTCAATGTTTGCTCGAACCTTTGCATGCATCTCTTTGATGTGGTCAGCCTTCATTTTGCCATCTAAATTCAAAATATGACTAGAAGAAATAGGCAAAACATCTAAAGGTGTTAGTGAATTAAAACCATAAACCACTTCAAACGGAGAATAAGATGTAGTGGAATGCATGGCCCTATTATATGCAAATTCCACATGTGGCAAACATTTTTCCCAACCTTTCAAATTCTTTTGAATTAATGTTCGAAGTAAGGTGGTTAAGGTTCGATTGACAACTTTCGTTTGCCCATCCATTTATGGATGTGCAGCTACAGAAAACAAAAGCTTAGTGCCTAATCTAGACCACAATGTGCGCCAAAAATGACTCAAAAATTTGACATCCCTATCACTAACTATAGTCTTTGGAATACCATGCAATCTGACTATTTCACGAAAGAACAATTCAGCAAAATGCGATACATCATTAGTCTTATTGCATGCTATGAAATGCCGCCATTTTTCTAAAGGGATCTACTACCACAAAGATGCTATCTTGACCCGACTGTGTCCTAGGCAACCCTAACACAAAATTCATTGATATGTCAACCCATGGATGACAAGGAACAGGTAATGGGTATAAAAATCGTGAGGCGTGACCTTAGACTTTGCTTGACGACATGAGATACATTTTGCACAGAAAGTTTGAATATCATTTCGCATTTTAGGCCAATAAAAATGTTCATGCAATATGTCTAGTGACTTTGTGATACCAAAATGCCCCATAAGACCCCCACAATGTGCCTCCCTAACAAGCAATTCACGATAAGAACTCTTAGGCACGCACAATTTTCCTTTCTTAAAAAGAAATCCATCATGCTGAAAATAATCATTCCATGCAGTTTGTGAACATTCAGCAAAGATTTCACCAAAATCATTATCACTCGCATACAACTCCTTAAGTAAATCAAATCCCAACAACTTTGACTACAAGAAAGTAAGAAGCACATACCTTCGTGATAAAGCATCTGCCACTACATTTTCCTTACCCTTCTTGTGCTTGATGACATAAGGAAATGATTCAATGAATTCCATCCACCTAGCATGTCTTTGGTGCAGCTTCCATTGAGACTTTAAATGCTTGAGTGGTTCATGATCGGAGTGGATAACGAACTCCTTTTGCCACAAATAATATTGCCAAGTTTGCAACGCCCTCACGAGAGCATAAAGCTCTTTGTCATACGTTTGATAGTTCAGGACAGCCCCATGCATTTTCTCGCTGAAATACGCTAACGGCTTTGAATCCCGCATCAAAACAGCTCCAATCCCAAGCCGAGAGGCATCACATTGAACTTCAAAAACTTTATTGAAATCAGGCAACATTAAAACAGGTGCTTGTGTGAGTTTGTCCTTCAACATGTTAAAAGCCTTTTCATGCACTTTTTCCCATTTAAATACAGCATGCTTTTTAACAAGATTATTCAATGGTGCGGCAATAGTGCTAAAATTTTTAACAAACCTTTGATAAAATCCCGCCAAACCATTAAAGCTCCGGACCTCACTGGCATTCTTTGGTGTAGGCCACTCCTTGATTGCCCTAACTTTCTCTTCATCTACCTTAATGCCGTTAGCACTCACAACAAATCCAAGAAAAACAATAGAATCCATGCAAAAAGAACATTTCTTCAAATTAGTATATAATTGATGTTCTCTTAACACGATAAAAACTTCTCATAAATGAAACACATGCTCATCCAATGACTTACTATAAATTAATATGTCATCGAAATAAACAACAACAAACTTCCCTATGAAAGATCTCAAAACATGGTTCATTAATCTCATAAATGTACTAGGCGCATTTGTCAAACCAAAAGGCATGACAAGCCACTCATATAAACCAAATTTTGTTTTGAAAGCAGTTTTCCACTCATTTTCCTTTTTCATGCAAATTTGGAAATATCCACTTTTCAAATCGACCTTAGAAAATATGCATGTACCATGCAACTCATCCAACATGTCATCAAGTCGAGGAATAGGATGACGATACTTTACCGTAATTTTGTTGACGGCTCGGCAGTCCATACACATCCTCCAACTCGCGTCCTTCTTGGGCACCAAAATGACGGGCACCGCACACGGACTAAGACTTTCTCTCACAGCCCCTTTTGCAACAGCTCCTCCACTTGAGCTTGAATCTCCTTGTACTCTTCCAGATTAGCTCGATAGGCTGGACGGTTTGGTATAGAAGCACTGGGAATGAAGTCAATTTGTTGCTCTATCTCCCGCAATGTTGGAAGTCTTGCAGGCAATTCCTCAGGAAAAACATCCTCGTACTCCTGCAATAAAAACACCACTTCTCGAGGCAAAAGATCAAGCATCTTAGCATCAATCAAAAACACATCTTTATACAACAAAATAAACACACTCTCTCCCTCACTCAATGTTTCTTTCACCTCTCTTTTTGTTGCAAAAACACTCAATTTCTTTTTCTTATTTTTTGATTTTTCTTCCTCACTTTTGATGATTTCCTCTCGATTTTTACTCTCGCTAGATTCGCCTTTTTCTTTCTTTTCAAAATCATTCACAATCCTAATCTGATCTTCATGCACCTCCCAAGGTTTCAAAGGCAGCAAAGTATGCTTGCGATTGTTCATCTCCAACGTGTACTTATTAGAGTAACCATCATATACTACCCTCCTATCAAACTGCCAATGACCCCAAAAGAATATAGGCAGCTTGCATAGGTACCACATCACACAACACCACATCCTTATACCACCCTATCACAAACTCAACCTTCACTTGCTTATTCACCTTTGCCTCCTCACTAGTACTCAACCATTGCAGCTTATAGGGTTTAGGATGTTTAAGTGTCTTTAACCCCAATTTCTCTACCAACAATGTACTAGCTATGTTAGTACAACTCCCACTATCTATGATTAAGCTACACACCTTCCCTTGCACACGGCACTTAGTATGAAAAATGTTATCCTTTTGCACCAATTCCCTCTCTAGCTTAGGTTGAACATTCAAAAGCTTTAAGTTAACTAGTGCCTCTCCCCCCATTGGCAACTCTTCCTCTTCATCACTCTCCTCAACCAATAGTATATCTCCCTCGTCATCGGAATGCTCACTTTCATACTCCCCATTAGGTAATAAGAACATGGTCCTTTTGTTAGGACATTGAGTTTGAATATGCCCTATCCCTTGGCATTTATAACACCTAACGTCCCGACTCCTCCCAACTGCCTTCTCCTCAACCTTCTCCTTCCCGGTTCCCCATTTTTGTTCTACCGTAGGTTTGGAGTCAACCTTTGCATTTCCGAATTTAGTGTTTGACACTGGCTTGTTATCCTTCCAAGAACTCTTCCAATTAGTCTTCCCCCTAGCCTTAACAATCCTCTCAACTTTCAAGGCCTTATGCAACAATTCTTCTATGTCAACATATTGTTGCAACTCTACCACATCAGCTATCTTCCTATTCAAACCCCCTACAAATCTACCCATAGTAAACTCAGGATCCTCCTCTATATTAGCCTGAATTAACGCGACCTCCATCTCCTGAAAATACTCTTCTACATTCTTATTACCCTGGGTCAAGGTTTGAAGTTTCCTCACAACATCTCATTGGTAATGGTTAGGAACAAATCTCTTCCTCATTATCCTCTTAACCTCCTCCCAAGTCCTAACTGGTCTCTCCCCATATCTCCTCCTATTGCGTACTAACTGATCCCACCAAATTGAGGCATAATGGGTAAACTCTACAACCGCTAACTTAACATTTTTCTCCTCAGAATAATTATAACGATCAAACACATAGTCTACCTTCCTTTCCCACTCTAGGTAAACCTCCGGATCATTCTTCCCTTGAAACTCAGGGATTCTCAACTTAATTGATCCCAGTTGACTATCCCTTCTCCTATCGTTCCTATCATTCCTATCATTCCTATCTCTACCCCATGTTCTCTCTTCTTCCTCCTCCGACTCTTCCTCATGGTTTCCTCTCTCAAACAATGGATTCCTACCCGCTCTCCCCCTAGTTGGTTGTTCACTAGACTCTAGAAAGTTAAGTCTAAGATTAATTTTATCAAATTGTGCTTGAATGGCTTTAAAGACAGTTTCAATATTTAAAGAATGACTACTTGTACCCTCCATACTCATGATGAAATTGGGATTGATAATTTGTCCTTTCCACTCCCTAAGTGTTTACACTCGCACTCGTGTATCACTCAAAAGATTGGAGCTCTCGAACTTCCTTTGCAAGTTCTTTGAGTTGAATAAATACTCACACACCAACCAAGAATTCAATTGAATAAAAATATGTAAGAAAAATAGAAGACTGTAAGGAACGAGAATGAGTACAGGAACTCTTGAACAATGGAATGAAATTAGGCAACAAGAACAACAAAGTCACCCAATACCCACATAAACTATGCAATAATCCCCAACTGATTTAGTGCAGCAACTTCTAAGCATATATTGGAAAGAAAATTTCTGCACACTTGTGCAATTCAACAAATTCAAGAAACTTTCCAAGAAATCAAGGCAAATATGTTACCTTGAAACTCAAGCTGAAACTTAAGAATCAAAACTCAAACAAGACTCAAACTGGCCTTTTTTTTAATCGAATTCTGCACTTTTTTTCACGTTTTCTGCACTTTTTTTTAAATTTTCTTCTTGACCACAATCTGCAACAATGATAAAAAGAACACAATACTAAACAATGGAATCAACAATACAACAATGACACAATATATCAAATTCACAAGAAACAATCAAAGATGTAATTCTTTGATGGAAAATTCCCCAATTTGGCTTTGACACCAAACTGATACGAACCTAGACCCTTATAAATTCTAAGAACGTAAACCCACGATGAATTGAGGAAAATAATTGAATGAACTCAATAAGATGATTAGAATACAATAGAACAAAGGAGGCAGCCCCAAATTCAATGATTGAATGAGAAACTTACCTATAAAATTAAGCAACGAACACCCCAAAAATACTTGTTTCTTGGAACCCCCGTTATCCAAAATCCCACACAATCAAACCCTTGATGGAATGGAATTGATGTTCTTCACAAAGAACCAAAGAAAGTTTTATATAAAACTCACAAAATTTAAATTATCAAAGTCTGCAGAAAAACGTATAAAAGGTTCCCTTAAATAGGTTAGAAACCCTAACAAATCAACGGCTAACAAAAATTTCAAACAAATCTGTCCGAGTTCCTGCACGTCGCGACGTCGGGATCTCCACGTCGCGACGTGGGGTTTATTCATGATTTAAAAATCGGATTTCTTCAAACATGAAATTGGCAGAGAGTTACGTCGCGCGACGTGGAAGGGCCTGGACGTCGCAACGTCGCAGCACGTCGAGACGTCTTTGGTCGCACGTCGCGACGTTGGCGATATGCTCCAACTCCTCTTTTACGTTTCTCCACGTCGCGACGGGGAACTCCATGGACGTCGCGACGTGGAGCTCTTTCATGCTTCTTGTCCATCTTTTCCATCCATTCTTGCCTTCAAAGCTCCATTATAATCTAACACAACATCGTACTCCATTTGTGATACTCCCAAACATGAAATGAACTCAGAATCCTTGTCACGAGCTTCACGAACTACTTCACGCTCAAAAATGTCTTTGATCAATGAATACAAAGCCGTCTTTATTCGCTTAGTCCTTGCACGCGTCAAAGGTCCTCCAACTCCTTGCAATGGATCATCTACAAGGCTTCTCGGGTTGGCTTCCCCATCACCTTAAAAATCACAAGCAAGAAATTTAGGAAATCTGTAATTGATTTATGTTGCCCACAGCAATATCTGATATGGTGCAACAAGGTTCCTTTTGTGTACTTTCTTGAAATCTCCATTTAACAATATAAGAAGATGATTGACAATTAAGGACACACTGTACACATATAATTTCAACCTATTTAGTGAGTAACGTAAAGAAGCTCATAACCTATATACGATAACAATTGCATTCAAGGTGCTAATTCAAGATTTAATTCTTGACCACTATCTCCATCAACTCTGAAAATTGAGATGTTAGATGATCCTGAAACGCAAAACCAACTGCTCAATTACCAAACAACTAAATATTGTCAATATTAATCTTCATGTCTAATTAACAACAAAATGCAAAGCTTTGAAGAGGCAAAAAAATAAAAATAGAAAACCTTATTATACCGACTACGATTTAACAATCATATCTTCAATAATATTAAAAAACTCATCTGATATATAAAAATCAAATCTTTAACTCAGTTCTAGCATGACCCAAAATCATGAAAAAAAAATAAAACATTGGGAGAATAAAGATTATCATGGCAAGTAACTACATGTCATAGAAATCGATGTATGTGATTCAGAGAAGAGAAAGAAGCTGAAAGGAAAAAAATGAGAAGAAAATGGAGAAGAAAATATGATATCAGTGGGACTGTGGGAACCCTTTGGATAAGTTTGCTGGTACAGAGAAATGAGAGAAATTATTTTCAGTTGCCTTAGAATGGACGCGTGTTTGAGCTACGTGGCAGACGTGACAATCTAACAGGTCATCACAACTTGTATAAAATGTACAAAAAAAAAATCTTTGCCCCCATTTAAAAAACAAAAATCCGTTGATATCCTCATACCAACATCCAAGAGATACTAGCTTCCACTAATGGTCTAACTCCTTTTCCAATTCCTTATAAGAATTAGTGTAGATTAGTTGCACACATTTTCAATTCAACGCATCTCCAAAATACATTTAGCTATACAACACATCTCTTGTACATTTATCTTTTAGGTTTCCTTAAATTTACACTAGTGATGTCATTAGGGCTGATAAACGATCGAACTACTCGCAAGCTATAGAATGGTCAATTGCTTAACATTATCTCCATTTGACCAAGATTGATCTGAAACTAATTAGATTCAAGTAGCTCTTGAGATATTTGAATAGTGCTTTCATTATATTTTTAATTTTTTATATTCATATTTAGTTTTACTCCTTAATATTTAAATAAATTTTAATTTAACCTACTTATATTTATGTTTTAGTCATTAATTTTATAATAAATCATCATTTATCCTTACAAAATTGATTTTTTTTTGAAAATTTAAAAATTATAAAATAATTAAAGAATCGATTTTGAACTCGAACTTGAGCTTGGGTTCAAGCTTGAACTCAATATTCGAAGTTGAGTTTGAGCTCGAACTCGAGTTAGAGTTTGAGTATCACCCCTAATGAGACGGAATAGTTTGAAGAGAAGTACTCGAACTCGATTCGCTTCAATTACACCTCTAGTTGTCATACATAAAGATAAGTCAGTTTTATACTGACTTATATATACTATTTTACTTAGCTTTTGACTTGATTCTCATACAATTTTGTAGTTTTTATGTGTCGTTTTGTGCATTTTAGGTGGATTAAAACTTGGAGTGATAAAATAAAGAAAAAGACCCAAATTGATGATTAAATGAGGAAAATATAATTTTTAGGTCAAAGAACAATGAAAGAGTTTGAAAAGCTAGGAAATGATGCATGTTAAGTTAGGAAAACCTAAACATGTTTAATTCTTAGTTGGGTAGAATGGACAATGAATTTCATTTAAGTGTATCTTTCTTAATAACAATCTAAATGAGAAGATCTTTTTTGAAGGTACTTCCATTCTTATGTTTTGACTTGCTTCTAATTCAGTGTCCAAGTATGGAAAATAGGGGCATCGTTTTGATCACTCACCAGTTTTGAGTTCATTGCCATAGACTAGTAGAATACCATTATCTTTTGCTACAGACCTCTAAATTTAATAATTCGTAAACCTATAGAAAGCTAAGAAAAAGATCTATAACTCTTATAATTACAACAAAGTCCAGTTATGACCCTAAGACCTTTAAATATTGCATACAAGTGGAACAAGTGCGCTAGAAGGAGAAAATTGCACGAGGCAGCTGCCCGTGGCAGCTGCACCATGAAAATGTTTACATGGAGCGTGCCCGAAGCATCTGCTTCATGAAATAAGTTACACAAGGCACCTGCCCGAAATGGTCGTGCCATGAAAATTCAGAACTGGTGCAGTTCAGCATTTTAACCATAACGTTGTCGTCCAATCTCCGAATTGAGTGATTCAAAGTGTTGTGGATAGATAAGACATGGGGCTACAAAGGGCATATTTTGGTGTTTCAAGATTCGCATTGCATCAGGGAAATATTTGTGTTGCAAGATGACAGTTTGTTTTCTTGGAAGTTTGAGAGGTGAAATGTTCCAATCTCATACCTTTGTCATACATGTTTGTGTTTTCCTTGCATTTATATGGTAAACATGAGCCACAAATTTGGTGTTTATCTTGTACATTTTGATGCCCACATATTATACACAACACTTTGTACACATTTGTGGTACATATGCACATAAGCACAAGCTGCGTGCAGCGTACCTTGCACACATGCTGCGCACCAATGCATGTAGTGAGCACACATAGACACACGCTATTGTGCGCTTGCGCAACATCTGAGCACTGTGCACGTGGCGCGCAACACCTAAAGTTCCCACGCACGTGTGCATAGGCAGCCACACATATGCCAATATATGGCTACACACTTTGGCTACGCTTGTTGCACTCATTCACACATTTTTTTTATTTGGCAGAACCTCCTTTTGAGGTGGGGCGCCACTCCCTATTTATTTCATAACTTGGTGGATGGAGGACAAACCCAAAAGCCATCCTTACACTTCTAGACCATTTGAATCCGCATCCATTTATATGCCAAAGGCCTAATGGAAATGGATTCAATGGTGTACACAAAATTAAATATGGAGTACTTCCTCCAATTACATGCAAACCTATGCATAGTCTATAGTACAAAAAGATCCTTTGATCACAAGGAGTGACAAAAAATCCATTTTTATTGGGACAACAAAATAATGGCATTACAGCTTTTTGACAAGCCTTAATATTACAAATAGTTGAGTGCCGACAATGATTTGGGAAAATTTAGTCCATTCTGAATACTAGGATGAAATAACAGGCTTGTGAGCCAATGAAGGGGGAAATCTGATGGCAGTAGCTGTCCTCAGTTGGATCAGCAGAGACCATCATTTTCAAACCTGGTAAAGATTTGAATTCAAGGCACAACAGGCTTGCAGGCTAGGCATCATCACTTAGCATTTGAGTATTTGTGTCTTCTGCAGTGACTTGATCCTGGAGTAAGCAACGCTTTCTTTTCTTCCATATAGGCCACGACAAGGAAATGAGCAAGGGGAGAAGGCACAAAAACCAATCCAGCATAGCAAGAACAAACATATAGATAGACAAGCTAGCTCTAACATCAGCAAGCAGGGGTCTGAATTTATAGACATGGCAAACTAGTCTTAGCATCAACAAACATTGCTACACAAGCATTCACACTTCGACTACGACTCACGCATACACTCACTAGCACACATATGCACACAACTTAGCACTCACCTTATGCATACATGCAAAAGCGAATGCACACAAGCACTACTACACTCTCACCATCCATGCACTTGACATATGCTCACATGCACACACCACTAGCACCAATAAACTTACAATGCATGCACAACACTTCATCACTCACTTACACCTCACTTGCACATCACACGCACAATGCACACTCACACATATATTAAAGAAAATTTGTGTGAAGTGGCAACCTTGGGTGGCCGCTCTATGGAAACTTTTATGTGGAGCGGCTGCCTCAGGTGGCAGATCCATGAAAAAAATATGTGGAGCAGCTGCTTCGGTTGGCCGCTCCGTGAAAACTTTTTTGTGGAGCGGCTGTCTCGGGCTGCCACTCCGCGATAAATGTATGTCTGGAGCTGCCACTTTGAGCGGCCACTCCATGTTAATTTCCAAATGTTATGAATTTTTTCTAAGTGTTGTGATTGTTGTGTGTTCATTTTGTACAGGGAACTGGAAGCACAAATTGCTTGGCTCAAAGGCGTGGTCGTGAAGTATTTAAATGACAAAATGAAACTTGATGAGAGAAAACAAGACTTGTGGCATATGCAAATTTTGGAGCTATTTTGAGTCAAAGTTGTAAATCTTATTCTGTTATTTTACATTTTAGTCCCTAATTTCCAATAAATGGGGTACAACTTGTAACTAACACATTTTTTAGTTTTTTTCTTAGGAGTTAAGTTCATGACTATGAATATTTGATTTTCACTTTTATGTGAATTGTTATGCTTGAATTATGTTCTCATTTGGCCGACGTCAGTGTGAATCTTATTTTGCTTATGAATTATGCATGAAAAAAATAAATCAATTCCTATATGTGATTATTATGTCAATATAGGTGTTGATTAAATTTATGAACTTAATTCTCAAAGATCTTGAAAACCTAAAATTGAAACCTAGTCTATGTGATTATTTTGTGTGTTACATATATCCTAGTATGATCAACTAGCAGGAATGTTATCTCGTGTTGAGAAATGCAAATACTCCACTTGCATCCGGTGTTCAGATATCTTTGTGAGTGTGATGAGTGTTTTCTATGGGTAGATCTGGGCACGTAGAGGATAGAACCGAAGTCGATAGGAATTGGTTAAGCTTTTTTTGCCTCAATCATAAGGAAAGACTATTCCCTATATCTGGATCTCCTAGGGTCTAGTTGGGTGAGTCAGAATTGGTAGCTGTCCCCATCATGGAAAGAGACTGTAGATCCGTGGGTTTGGATTGAGAAATTCAAGCCAAACTCAAGCCTTATCATGGGAAGGGTTTGGTGAATGGCGGTAGAGACGAGAGTGCCACTATCCTTATGGACTTCAGTTTCTTTCCAGGAAGCTAAACACCCCTAGAAATTGTCAAATCTTCATAGGCATGAATCATTAGCACATTGAAAATTCACTTCACCATAACTGAGTTTCCAGGATGCATTTCTCCCAAATTACATTTATTCTTTGAATTTTGTTTTGTTGCTACTCGAATTCACTAAAGTTCATTTCATTGTTGCTTGTTTTACATTCTTTGCTCTTTAAACAAAATTTCTCTTCTACTCTTGCTTGAACATATACATTCTAAATACACAATGTCCCTCTCTGTGGGATCGACTCCTTGCTCATCATATCTACCTATTTTGGAGTCAAGGGAATTAATTGTTTGTCTGTCAGGCTATACAACTACACATTTCTCACACAACAAAATGGTATCATTACCGAGAAGGGGCAACATGCACTAGGGTTGCTTGTTTAAGTACTTGAGCAATTTTTTGTTTTTTTCTTTTGTGTTTTGTGTAGTTTACTATTTCTATTGTGTTTCATTTCGTTGTTTCTTTTGTTTTTGTGTTTTGTTTAGTCTACTGTTATTTACTTGTGGCAAGTGCAAGATAATGGTGTTTAATTGAAAGTGAATAATGTACACTACAAGTACCCAAGTATGTCTAGGTGGTTTGGGGACTATATTGAGCCTTATCATTTTTGCCCACCAAATGGGATGGTTGACACATGACCTATACCTAGGATGTTTGGAAACTTCTCTCCAACACCATATGAAGAGCAATGGTCGAACCACCAACAAAGCAACAAGTTGTATATTATTAGAAACCAAAGAATCTTTGTGGAAGACATGTTTTCTCAAATTTTAGAAAGATTCGATAGATGCCCAAAAAAAGGAAGAAATGAGATTTTCTCAAATAGAAGAAGACCTTCAAAAGAGTCAACAAAGGAGTGTTCATCCAGATGTATTATTGAGCAATTTTAGGGAACATATTGAATTACCAATTCAAGATGCTCAAAGCTATCCACAAGGTACACCTCTAATTACTAGTAATCTAACTCCTAAGGAATATCATTTTGAAATGCATTCCAATGTTGAATATGGTGTAAAGTATCCTAAGGAGTTGGAGTCTACAAATATTGAGGATGTCTCAAAAAAATGCATTATTGATGAACCTTTGTTGCACAAGACAAATTTTTGTTGTTCTATTAAGAATGATGTATCTTGTGATGAGTTTGTAATGATTGAGAATATGGTTGAACCACCAATTTTTGAAATTGTGCATGAATTTGAAGTTATAAATAGTGGTCAACAAATAGAGCAAAATGAGACATTCTTGTTATTTGGGTATAATGACTTACATTTTGTTAATAATTGAGAGACTTGTGATGATCCCCATGTTAGTGTGAATGATGAAGATGTGAGTATTTCTAATGAAATTGCTAACATGGTGGAAAATTGCTTTGTTGATACATCTATTTTTGAGATTACTGATGGGTTTGTTGAGACCATAAATACACAATCCTTGATTGAGCCTTGTAGGGATTTAGAGACTATCTTGGTAGACGAAGTAAAGGAGGTGCTTCCAAAGGGGGAGCAAGAATGTTGCAAAGTGGAATTTTTAAAACTTGCTCCCCATGTGCATGAGCTCATTCAGCTCTTTAAAAATATTCATCAAGTGCCCTACAGGAGGAAAAAAAGTGCTCATAAAAGATCATTTTTCTGGTACAAAAATGGATATTCCAAATCTTGATGGAAGAGTATTTTTCAAAAATAAAGTTAGAGACTAAAGAAACACAGAACTACTTCTTTTTAACATTACCTTGAATAAAGTATTTTGGTTAAGTTGATCTTTATGTTTCTTGCATTTTTTTATACTCACTAAGGCCACTCATGTTATTGGGGCATGCATATGAAAGAAGTTTCAATGCCAGCAGGCAATTCACACAAGAGGCTAAGCGTGGGGGAGTGGTGTCATGATACACTTTCCCTTTGCACATGATGCAATTTCATTTTACACTTCAAGCATGAATTGTGCATGTGCTATTATAGTGTCACTCATTACACATTTTTACACTACCATGATTCTTAGTTATGGTGCGACACTTGTTTGCATGATGTTTCCTTGTCATGACTAGCTTGTTTCAGCATATTGTGCACTTGAGTGAGTGACTTTTAATAAGCCTTTGTTCACCATGTGCAGGAAATTCTTTATCCAAGGGGAAATTAAGGACAAAGACACTCCACCAAGCCCATATTAGAATTCATTACATATCAAGGCCAAGGAGCTCCTAACCCTATATTTACTTTACATTGAGGACAATGTAAGTTTTAAGTGTAGGGGAGTGAATGTTTACTATGGTTTGTCTCTTGGACTTTATATGCTTGCTTTCTTTAATGAATGAAATTTTTTGTGCTATGTGATACAAAGCATGACATTTTTTTTATTAGCATGCTTTGATCTTTTGCATGATATACCCCGTATGTTGTGTTTTTCTTTCTTTTTTGGTGAAATTTTTACATTTTTGTGAATAAGTGATGGTTTTGAACACAAGTTATGTGTAGTTGATTTTTGTTTAAAAACTTGCTTATCCATGAAAAGTGCACTAATTCTATAGTTGGATGTGTGTAAAACATAATATGAATGAAAAAAAGTCTTAGTGGTGAGGATAACTCAATGCTAAGTGGTAGGAGTTAAAAATCTTAGGTGGAAAGTTTGAACTTTAACATAGTTATTTTCAAGCATTAAATGAGGTATATACAGGGATTGTTGAACTTATGTGAAAGTTGAAAAATAGAGACTTTTTGAAAATTTCATGAATTAATCTGAGTAATCCTTGGAAACCTGTACTGACATTTTGGCACCATGGGAGATGATTTGGAAAAAACGGTAGGTTATGCCAACATAAAGTGTGATAGATGTCATGGACAATGTTCCAAAAGCACACATATATGAACCATTCCTATGCGGGACTACTCTACCATACTAAGTATGCTTATTAAGAGAATAATCCATATGAATGGGGTAAGAATTCAAAACCTATAAAACACGAGGAAATAATTGGAAAGGCCAAGGAGTACCCCAGTGTAATAATGTCATGTGCAAAACGAAGGTAAAACACCAAAGTATGACAACCTGAGGAAAAGAGTGGTAAGAAACAAGGGCAACCAATGATCCTTAAAATGGTGCATTTATGTATATACAGTGTTTACAGGTTGAGGACTTGAAAGAAGTATTAATACTAAATCCTTGCACTCTCTACTATTACTTTGATCATATGTGAGATTTGAACTGTATGTAAAACATTGCACACTACTCATACATCTATGTTAGAGCTTTAAATGTGTACAACTTGGTTTTGATTATTGCTATGAAGAATTGAGCATATCCTTAACACTAGGGTACAATTAGTTAAATGAGAAACATACACATCCAATGTTAGTATGAAATGTATTTGAAGTGGATAGGTAGGTTTTTTTTACAAGAGTTATTCTATATAGTGATATGTGTTATGTGTTAGTGTATTTTTGTGTCTTTTCTTGAGGACAAACAAGAGTTCAAGTGTGGGGAAAATTGATAAGTCAGTTTTATACTGATTTATATATGTTATTTTACTTAGCTTTTGACTTGATGCTCATGCAATTCTGTAATGTTTATGTGTTGTTTTGTGCATTTTATGTGGATTACAACTTGGAGTGCTAAAACGAAGAAAAAAACCTAAATTTATGATTAAATGAGACAAATATGTTTTTTAGGTCAAAAAACAAAGAAAGAGTTTGAAAAGCTAGAAAATGATGCATGTGGCGTTAGGAAAACCTAATAATTTTTAACTCTTAGTCGGGTAGAATGGACAATGAACTTCATTTAAGTGTATATTTCTCAGTACTAAACCAAAGGAGGAGATCTTGTATGTTCTGGAAAGCTCTTTGAAGGTACTTCAATTCTTATGTTTGGACTGTCTCCAATTCAGTGTGCAAGTATGAGACACAGAGGCATCTTTGTGATCACTCACCCAGTTTTGAATTTTGAGTTCATTGCCACAGGTTGATAAAATGCCATTATCTTCGGCTACAGACCTTCAAAGTTGATGATTCCTAAACATATGGAAAGATAAGAGAAAGATCTAAACTCTTATGTTTACAACAAAGTCTAGTTTTGAGCTGAAGGCTTTAAAATATTGCATACAATTGGAACAAGTGCGCTGGAAGGGAAAAATTGCATAAGGTGGCCGGCCATGGCAGTTGCGCCATGAAAACATTTACACGGAGTGTGCGCCCTAAGCAGCCAATCCATGAAATGAGTTACGCAAGGCGCCTACCCGACGCGATAGCGCCATGAAAATCCAGCCCTGGCAATTCAGCATTTTGACCATAACTTTGTCGTCCAAGCTTTGAATTGAGTGATTCAAAATACTGTGGATAGCTCAGATATGGGGCTAAAAAGTTCATGTTTTGGGTGTTTCCAAATTTGCATTGAATCAGGGACATAGTTGTGTTGAAAAATAGAGATTTATTATCTTGAAAGCTTGAGAGGTGAAATGTTCCAATGTTCCAATCTCATACCTTTGTCATACATGCTTGTACATTTTGATGCCCACATATTTGGTGCACACATTTGGTGTTTATCTTGCACATTTTGATGCCCACATATTATACACAACACTTTTTACACACTTGTGCAAATTTATGGCACATATGCACATAGGCACAAGTTGCGTGCACTACGCGTGTAGCACTCATACACGCACAGCCCGAGCGCATATGCACTGGCATACCTTGCACACATGCTGCATGCGCACGCTGCTGTGCGCTTGCACAATAGCCTAGCACTGGCCGCGTGCACCACCTACATATTCCCGCGCATGTGAGCTCAGGCAGCCACACACATGTCCATATATGGCTACACACTTTTGCTACACTTGCTGCACTCATGCACATATTGCTACACAGCCATGCACACTACCACTACAACTCATGCATACACTCACAAGCACACATGTGCACACACAACTTAGCACTCACGTTATGCACACATGCACATGCCAATGCACACAAGCACTACTACATTCTCACCATCCATGTACTTGACATATGCTCGCATGCATACACCACTAGCACCACTAAGCTTACAATGCATGCACAACACTTCATCCTCACTTGCACCTCGCTTGCACACCAAACACTCAATGCACACTCACACATACATTAAAGAAAATTTATGTGGAGAGGCTGCCTCAGACGGCTGCTCTATGGAAACTTTTATGCGGAACAGCTATCTCGGGCGGCCGATCTATGAAAAAAATGTGTGGAGCAGCTGCTTCGGGCGGTCACTCTATGAAAAGTTTTATGTGGAGCGGCCGCTCCATGTTTTTTTTAATTGGCAACGGACCTTTTGCGAGGGGTGCCAATCCCTCTTATATTAATATTTGGTTTAGGTGATGGATTTACCCTAAAATCACCCTTACAAAAGTAAGCCGTCTTGATCTCAACACCATTTACATGCAAGAGCCTAATGGCGAGGAGATCAAGCGGAGAGTACAAAAGAGGAGTACTACTCCTTTTACATAGGATATTAAATTTTGTATACATGTTAATTTCCAAATGTTGTGAATTTTTTCTAAGTGTTGTGATTGTTATTTTTTCATTTTTAGGCAAGGAATTGGATGCGCAAATTGCTTGGCTCAAATGCGTGGTGGGTGAAGTACTTGAAATGACAAAATGAACCTTGAGGAGAGAAAACGTGACTAGTGCTATGTGCAACTTCTGGAGCTATTTTGTGTCCAAGTTGTAAATTTTATTTTGTTATTTTATATTTTAGTCCCTAATTTCCAATAACAGGTACAACTTGTAATTGGCTCATTTTTAATCTTTTTCTTAGGAGTAAAGTTTTTTAGTTAGTATAAATAGAAGGACTTAGGAATTTTAGAGGGGGAGTTAGAGAGAGGTTTTGAGGATGAAATTTAGAACGCGTTTTACTTCCTGCTTAGTTTTAGTTTTGATTTTCATTTTTCAAGAGAAATTTCCAAATCCATTCTTTATGGTGAAAACACACCTCTAGTGTGTGTATTATAGTTCTGAAAATTCATAGACATTTGTGGACTCATTTAACTTAAGAATTGAATGAATCATTTTGGAATTCAATTGAAGAAGCTTCTCTTATCGGTTGTTTCTCATCTTTTACAAAAATGATTAGTTATGTGCTCTTAATTGTTGAATTCAAGTTGTTTGAAGCCATGAGTGGCTATATCTATTGTGTATCATGGAAATGAAGTTATGGAAGTGAAATCTCAGTAATATGATGATGCTCAAGACTATGAATATTCATGACTATGAATATTTGATTTTTACTTTTATGTGAATTGTAATACTTGAATTATTTTCTCATTTGGCCGATGTGAGTGTGAATCTTATTTTGCTAATGAATTATGCCTGAAAAATATGAATCAATTCATGTATGTGATCATCATATCAATATAGGTGTTGATTAAATTTATGAACTTAATTCTCAAAGAGCTTGAAAACCTGAAAGTGAAACCTAGTCTATGTGCTTGTTTTGTGTGTTACATGTATCCTTGTGTGATCAACTAGTAGACATGTGATCTCGTATTGAGAAATGCAAATACTCCACTTGCATCCGGTGTTCAGATATCTTTTTGAGTACGATGATTGTTCTTCATGAGAAGATCCAGGCACGTAGCGGCTAGAACCATAGTCGATAGGAATTGGTTGAGTTTTCTTTGCCTACATCATAAGGAAAGACTATTCCTTATTCTCTTCATCTCCTATGGTCTAGTTAGGTGAGTCGAAACTGGTTCGGATTAAGGAATTCACACGTAACTCAGGCCTCATCATGGGAATGGTTTGGTGAATGGCGGTAGAGACGAGAGTGCCACTATCCTTATGGACTTTAGTTTTGTGCTATGAACCTAAACACCCCTAGAAATTGTCAAATCTTCATAGGCACGAGTCATAGCACATTGAGAATTCACTCCACCATAACTGAGTTTCCATGATGTATTTCTCTGAAATTACATTCATTCTTTGCAATTTTGTTTTGTTGCTACTCAAATTCACTGAAGTTCATTTCATTGTTTCTTTTTTTACATTCTTTGCTCTTTAGACAAAATTTCTCTTAAAGTCTTGCTTGAACATATACATCCTAAATATACAATCCCCCTCTCTATGGGATCGACTCATTGCTCTTCATATATAACTATTTTGGAGTCAAGGGAATTAATTGTTTGTTTGTGAATCTATACGACTACGCATTTCTCACGCAACACATACTTGTTGTCTTCTTTCTTTTATGCTATCGCTAATAACATAGATACATTATCATCTCAATCCTTTTACAATATCGCTAATGATATGAAAAGTCTATAAGTTGTTACTGAATTTATGGCACCAACCGCTCTTGCCTATTATTTTTATCTTCTGGATAAAAAAGAGAAGATAACACACTACACTACTGAGATGGATGAGATAGCTGAAGTTCAGAGGTGTCCCAATGGTAACCAATGGATAAGTTTTATAGCATAGAAATTTGATTTTTAGCCTTATTGGAATTCAAAAGTCAAGCACTTAAGTCAAACATTTTAATTGATCTTACATTTTCCTCTACCTTATCTTTGCATTTTCTCTCCCCTCACTCCAACCCCCCAAACCCGAGACTCACACACGTACTTGCACAATATGTGAATTGTTTTCTTAGCTTTGATCTTGAAGTGTCATCATCCTCAATCCATTCCAAATGCACACAAAACCAGAGCAACCTAGATATTACAAGTAATAAGAAAGCAACATCTTCTCTACTTGAGGAAACCATGGATACTCAAACCTTTTGATATTTTCAGGGAGTCAATTTTCACACTTAAATCTCTTTTCATTTAAGACATTGCAAGATGAAAGATCTAGGTTAGATATGTAGTGTCCTAGTGAGGTGGAACACTAGATGTGACACCGTTAATAAAAACAGTAATGGACAATATTAAAATGGGGAAAGTAAAGAGACAGGAGGTTGGTAACGCAGTTTGGCAATTTGCCTACGTCTGTTGGGCCACGCCCAGGAAAAACAATCCACTAAATTCACAAGTTACAAGACACTCGGTCTGACACAAAGTAAGACTCCCTCTTATCTTTGACGCCGCCTCTTCCTAACTCCACAGTAAACGTGATTGTGCGAGGTACCCTCGACTTGTGTTGATTCTTCCCGGAATATGTGGTTAATGCAAGATCTCCTTGCCCACAATGAAGACAAGATCCCCTTGTCAATGGCGACTCCTCCTGGAATCCGTGGTTAATGCAAGATCCCCTTGCCTACGTTTGAACTCTTCCGAGCTCCTTAACAACCTCCTCCCGAGGCTGAATTATATAAAAAAAACAAGGATTGCATCTTCAATAATAATGAATTAAGATGCTAACAGCCAACACACTTTGATCAAAGACCTCCAACAAAGAAGTGTGTCCACAGTCTTGAAAAGACCGAAAGAATAATCAACTCTCCACACCAAAATACGTGTGGTTGGAAAGATCATATAGGCATGCCAATTACTTCCCATGTTTATCACCAAATCTTCCAATGTTTATCTCCAATATTATTTTCAAATAATTCAAATGGAAAGCTGGAAAACCATGTGCCTTCAATGCTTATCTTTTCCAAAGATAGAACTTTAATGATAGCTTCCAAGAATACCAAGATAAGATAACATTAATCTCCAAATCAATCTTCCTTGCATAGATTGATTTGATTTGATTTATGCTTCCAATAAGATCTTTCATTATCTTGCCAAAAAATCAATGCCAAATAAAATAAATGCCAACTCCATGTGTGCATTAACAATCTCTCCCTTTGGCATTTTTTGGCAAAATCAAAACTCCCCTGTATGCTGAATCGGAAGTTCTCTGAAATCTCCCCCTGAATAGGAACTAGGTAAAGAAATATCTCTGCACAAGACATCATGCATGACGCAACAAAAGACACCAAGTTCCTTAAGAAACATCACTGCAGAAGATATTGTGCATGACACATCAAAAGACAATAAGATCCCAGCATACAAATGTTTCAGGGATTACAAAACAAATATCCAAATTACTCCCCCTTTTGCCACAAAAAGACAAAAGGGCATAAAATAACAATAAAACATAACATATTGTCTTAAGTAGAGTAAAATAACCAAATATCAGAGTTATATCAATCAGAATCCTCCTCATCATAAGGCACTAAGCCAACTGAAGCTGCTAGCAATTGAACACCAGCAGTAGCTTCTGGAACTATATCATCTTTACCAGCAACAAACCCACCAGATTGGGCGCTGGAAGGGACAGGACTATCAGTGACATTAGGAGTGACACCAGGAGTGATACTAGAAGTGCCTTCACCAGAAACAACAAAAGGAACAGGAGTTTCTTTTGCAACAACTTCCTCAGCAGAATCAGAGTCAACATGTTCTTCAATGATTGGATTGCCTGGATCCATTTCAAACTCTGTAAAAATAGGAAATAAATTTTGAAGTATACCTGCTGAAACATTCTGTGTGACATTAGGTGGATTTTCTGAAGATCCAGCCCCATCAGCTGCAGCAGTGGCAGTCTTTGCAGCAACATTCTTCTTCCTTTCAGCAGCTTCAGCTGCAACATCCTTCGCCATTTTTACAGCAGCCAGATCATCAAGTAAGGAAGAAAACTCTTTTCTCCTCTTTTCAATCTTAGCTTGCTGATCCATCAAAGCTTTCAACTCATCCTTCAGCACCTTAATGGTGCGTGATAGCAACACAGTGTTAGCAAGCTCTTCTGTGTCAGAGACACCATCTGTGACATCTTCCATGTCATTGACATGGTCTCCCTTCAGTAACTTGTAACTGATCCTGATTTCTTCCTTATCAGTCTCCAAAATCTCCCTTGCGCGAATGACCTTGAGAGGACAAAATGGTATAAATCAAGCATGGAAAAGGATATGCTATCCTTTTATTTTTGCATTCTGCATGCTTTACAATCTGGTCAAATAAGAACTGTCCAACATCGAATTCAACAAAATTTCCAATCTTAAACAGCAAGGTTGCCATAGACTTATTAACTCCAGTTCCATGAGACGTTGGTAGCCAATTTCTCATTGCAATCTTGTGTAAAATTGCATGTTTAACTGACAACTGAGAGGCAGGAAAATCTTTTCCTCTCGGCCATACCCATCTGACACCTCCAGTGATATCAGTGATTATCACGCTATAGTCAGGATTGAAATCTTCCACATTCGCCCGGTGGCTACCTAGATAGGTATTAATCACATCAGGAGAAAATTTAAACAGCTTACCCCTCACATACACATGACCACCGTCGGGGTATTCAACATCTTTCACAGTAGAGTCCAAATTAAAATAGAACTCTTACACCACTCTCCTGACTTAGGGCTTAATTCCCTTAATGGTCCTCCCTAAACCTTGGCTAATCAATTGATCAACAAGTTTTTGACAATCTTTGAAATCACCATCATGGATATTCCTTTCATTCCAGATATTCCTCCTAGAAACTCTACTCCACAATCCAGCAGTATATTCAGATCTAAAATCATCCAAATTAACAGAATCTGATGACTTACTTGCAGTGGCAGGAGACTTGCCCTTTGACATCGATCTTAAGCGAGTGACTCGCTGAGATTCTGAGACTGGAGTTCTCTTCTGGCGCTTTGCCTTTGGTGATTGAACTGGTTCTGGATCAGAAAGGGTCTGATCATCATTATCAGAAGGAACATATTCTCTGACATCTTCTTCTTTTTCACCCCAGGCATCATCTGAATAATCTTCATCCACAACCCGATATCTCTTTCTCTGAGGCTCCACAGTAACCTTGGACACATCAGGTGCTTTAGTGGGTACAGCACTTGTCTTAAATTGTCCACCACTTGCTTGTCCAAATCTAGTTCTCACACCAGATGGATCTACTGATTGAATGGGAGTGGCCATCTCCGCTTCTGAAGACAAATCAACCTCAAAACTTGAGGACTTCTCTTTTGAGTGAGAAGTATTACCACCTTTACTTGACGAACTTGGAGAGGCAGGGGTGATAATCATATGAACTTCGCCATCATCTACTGTTTCAATCACTTTTCTAGCCTGAGATGAAGATCTTGATTGAGACATCTTGAGATTTTTGAATCACTTGACTCAATAGAACTCTCGGAGACTTCGATTTTGTTCATAATGATGAAAATGGCTGAGATGGGTTCAATACTTTGGATAGTAGAAGTCCAGAAGACCAGAAACCCTAAGAATATCAAATAGAGAAATAAGTGCCGAAATTATTGCAGTTAGAATTTACGTAACCGAGACCAACTCTTCAATTCCATATATTCAGCTGAGGATTCCCAAAAAGCTACGTGTCACTTGAAGTGCTGAAGAGCTGAAGAGCTGAAAATCACAAATCCCACAAAACACGAAATCTACAACTACAAACTCGCGTCAGAAAGCAATAGACGGGAAATCAAAAACGACAAACACACCTATTCTACCATATTTTTGTGTTTTTCATATTTTTATATTTTGTAAATACAATTACAATACAAAAATAAAACTTACAACACTGAAGAACCTCTTCACATGACAAAAAGGCCTAGGGCAGACCTTAGTTCTTCAAACCTTGCTCCATCCAAAGCTTTGGTGAAAATATCAGCAATCTATTTTTCTGTCACCATATGTTCCAAAGTAATAATTTTATCTTCCACAAGGGATCTAATAAAATGATGTCGAATATCAATGTGCTTTGTCCGATAATGCTGAATAGGATTCTTAGAAATATTGATAGCACTCATATTGTCGCAGTAGAGTGTCATGACATCCTGCGTGACACCATAATCTTTCAGCATTTGCTTCATCCAGAGAATCTGAGTACAGCAACTACCAGCTGCAATATATTCTGCCTCGGCAGTAGACAGAGAAATAAAGTTTTATTTCTTGCTGAACCATGACACTAAATTGTTCCCCAAATAGAAACATCCACCAGAAGTGCTTTTTCGATCATCTGAACTTCCAGCCCAGTCAGCGTCACAATAACCAACTAAGTTGGTGTTTGTATCGAAAGAATACCAGATCCCATGGTCAGTTGTCCCACTAACATATTTGAGAATTCATTTCATTGACACCAAGTGTGACTCGCGAGGATTTGCCTGAAATCGAGTACATAAACCAACACTGTAGCAGATATCTGGACGACTGGCTGTTAGGTACAATAGACTACCAATCATACTCCTGTATAAACTTACATCAATAGGAGTTCTCTTCTCATCTTTAGATATCTTCTCATGAGTTCCTATAGGTGTGCGCCTTGGACGAGCATTCTCCAATTTAAACTTCTTTAGTAAATTCTTGGCATACTTGCTTTGACAAATGAAAATACCATCATTGCGTTGCTGAATTTGAAGTCCAAGAAAGTAATTAAGCTCACCAACCATACTCATCTCAAATTCTTCAGTCATTTGAGCAACAAATTCATCCACCATCGCCTGTGACACTGAGCCAAACACTATGTCATCAACATAAATTTGAGTAAGTAAAAACTGACCTTTAACACTGCGAATGAAAAGGGTTTTATCTACTCCCCCTTGCTCATATCCCTTTGTCAATAAATACTGCGTTAGCCTTTCATACCATGCCAGAGGAGCTTGTTTAAGGCCATATAATGCCTTCTTCAACTTGTAGACAAACTCGGGATGATGAGGATCTTCAAACCCCTTTGGTTGAGCAACATACACCTCCTCGTTAAGAAGACCATTGAGAAAAGCACTTTTCACGTCCATTTGATACAACTTGAAATGCAACACACATGCAATTGCTAACAATAACCGAATAGACTCAAGTAGAGCAACGGGAGCAAATGTCTCATCAAAGTCAACTCCTTCAATTTGTGTATACCCCTATGCAACTAATAGAGCCTTGTGGCGAGTGATATTTTCATGCTCATCACTCTTGTTCTTGTATATCCACTTCGTGCCAATGACATTCACATTAGGGGGGCATAGAACTAGATCCCAAACTTGATTGCGAGTGAATTGACCAAGTTTTTCTTGCATAGCACCAACCAAATACTCATCTAGTAAGGCTTCTTTCACATTTTTGGGCTCAATGGATGAAGAAAAACATGCCATTTGAATCATATCTCGATAGTTCTCTCTTAGATTTTCTCTTATCCGAACACCATTATCCAGATTTCCAATAACTTCCTCAGCAGGATGATTCTTCTGAACACGAGTGGATGGCTGCCTGCGAGGTGAGAGAACATCTTCCATAGTATCATCCTCGATACTCTGATCAGTGACACCACTTGTGACACTGGGTAAAACAGTGCCTGGAACACTGGAACTTACTTCATGTAAAGATTCTGTAACATCTTCATGAGATACAACAGTTACTTCTAGAGAGTCATCGACTTGAACATTTACAGATTTCATGACAGTTCGAGTTCTTTTGTTGTAGACTCGATAAGCTCGACTATTAACAGCATATCCAAGAAAAATAGCTTCATCACTCTTGCGATCGAACTTTCCTTAATATTCCCTGTCATTCAACACATAACAAGTACTACCAAAAGGATGAAAATAGTTAACAGTTGGAGTTCTACCTTTCCATATTTCATAGGACGTCTTTTTAGTTCCTTCACGAAAATATGCTCGATTTATAGTATAGGCATGTTTGATAAATGAATCGAGTACCCTAAGAAATTTGTGACTCTTGGTGATATGAAATTCTATCAAGTTATGACACTTTGGAGAAAGAATGAATAAAAGACCCATGGATCTTGAATTGATGTGTGAAAGTGCATAACTAGAGTACAAGTGATTATCAAGAAGAAGATACACTTACTTGTTTTATTTTATTTTAATGTCAAGTTTCACTGAAAATATGAGCTATACTTGCACTCTAAGTATCTCTTTGCACACCACTCACACAAGGAATATTAATACTTTGAATGAATACTACTAAGTTACATGATTACTATGAAGTGTGAGCATTTCCTTAGCATTAAGTAAAAGGGTTTATAAATAAGGGCACTAAATTCATTGACTACGTGAAAAGCGCTTTGAGTGATTTGCATATTCTTAAGGTTAAAAGATCATTTATTTGTTAAGTGTTGTTTTCTTTTATTTTTTATTTTAGTCTTTCTTTGAGAACAAACAAACCTTTAAGTGTGAGGGGTTATAGAGTCCTTTTAAGACTACCTATAATCTCTCTTTTCTTAGGATTTTTGCTTTGTTTTTGAGTATTTATATGGTACTTAAGTGCTTTGTAGCTCAATTTGTAAGTTTTACAAGATGGAGAGCTTAAAGTCCATGCCGCGACATCAATACACTAGATTTCACTCATTCTCACACACTTCACTCAAAACACTAGGTTTTAGGCTATTGATGATGTGGCATTCCATACATTATAAACTCACATACACATATATTACTCTCAAGGTCATCGATGTCGTGGAATCCATGCCACAGCATTAATAGCCTTGAATCCTCCACAATTCACACGCTTGCACTCTCTCTCCTCATATCATGCACATTGATGTCATTGCATGGATGTCACGACATCAATACACTATTTTCTTACTTCTCACTTCTTATTTTTTTTCATTGTTGTTTGTTATTTAGGTGTTAGACCAAGTAGAACCTACATCTCCACCTTTATGCCCTTATAAACCTTCTTACAGATGTATCTCTAGCACTAACCTCACACACCTTTAGGAAACCTTTAGAACTAACACCTTAAAACTTAGAACCAAACTTTAGGCTAGAAAACTAGGAGCACAAGGCCATCCTAGGCTATTGATATCGTGGCATGGATGCTACGACATCAATACACACAAAATCCCTCAACACCTCACAAAACCCTCAAAATCCCAAATCAAGCACATTGATGTCGTGCTATGGATAACTCGATATCAATGCACATAAATTCTACTTTATCTTCAAAATCTCACTTTTTAGGCAATTGATGCCTTGGCATGGATGTCACGACATCAATACACATGAAAACCAATTTTTTCAACTTTAACCCTTAGTTAAGCCTATTTTGTCTTTTACCTCAAATCAAGACATATAGTATTGGAACAACATTCTAACCTTCCCAACATAGACCATAGGACTTGGTTCACACCCACATGAATATGCATGAACCATAGGCTCTAGAATTGACCAAACTTAGGCTAGAATGGATTGACTAGTTTGACTAGTTAACACTAGTTTGGCCAATTATGACTAGTTAGCCTTTATTAGACTTAATTAGGTCAAATTAACACTAGTTGACCTAGTTTGACCAATTCACCTTTAATTTGACCATAGTTAACTTTGTTTAGGTTAAGTTTGACTAGTTTGACCTAGAGTGACTAAAATGACCTAACTTACACTAGTTTATCTTAAATGAGTCAAATTAAATCTAAATTAGGTTTAACTTGGTTTAGTTAGGGCTGATTTGGTCATTTTACCTTAAAGCCCCTTAGAAACCTTAGGAACCTTCTAGTTTTACCACATTGACCAAGTTTTATTCTTTGACTTTACTTGTATCTCTTGATTTTGACCTTGATTTTATTGTAAGGATGCATATGACACTTAACCAAAGATAGCCAGCATGGAGGAGCTCAAGAAAATGTGCACATGTTAAGGATGTCAACCAAGGGTGAAGTACAAAAATGAAGACTTGTTCTTTGTGAAGTACCATTTTGTAAATCTGAAAGTACAAGCACGAGGTATTTTTTGTAATAAGTAGAAATTTGTAGATTTCTTTCTTTCCAATTTTGTGTAAAGTATAAATAGTAGTTTTTTAGCTTTGAAGAAAAATCATATGGGAGAGAGGAAGCCGATTTGGATAGATTGAGTGATACGAGTCAAGGTCATATGTCAAGTTCGTTGAATTCAAAGTACTCATTCCAGTTGTAGAAGACGAGTCTTTCATTTGGAAACCTGGGATTGAAGAAACGACGTGGACAGTAATCTACGTCGCGATGTGGAGAGGCTACGACGTCGCGACGTCCACCCACGTCGCGACGTCCATCGTCACGCGTCACGACGTCCAGCCAGCTTAGGGTTTTTTATTTTAGCGACTTTTCCCCGACGTCGCGACGTCGGGCTCTCCCACGTCGCGACATGAGGGAATTTTATGCGTTAATTATTTTTCTGTTTTTAGAAACTAGGGTTTTAAGTTATTTAATGTTTCCTTTTATGTGTTATTTCGTTTAGGGTTTGTAATAAGCCTATAAATAAGCCTTTTTATCAGTTGTAATGGGGGAGAGTAGAATTTTGAGAATTGAAAACACAGAGTTGTTTTTACGTGAGTTGCTTTCCTGAGGAGGGAAATTCAATTTACTTTGTGAAGATTATTCCTGAGGAGGGAGTTCTTTTCACACGACTGTCTTGTTATTTGTTGGTGAGGAGCAATCAAATAATCGTGCTTACTGTCAGTCTACGGAGATAGATTGATTCTAGTTTATTCACATTGATTCTCGAAAAGATCGTGACCAATATTCCGCAACAACTATCAATCTACGTGAGGAGCGTGGTGAGATCGTTTATCAAGTGATATCAGAGCCCAAGGGATTTTCGAAATCAGGTTTTTCAGTTTTACCTTAAAATTGAAGCCCTAAATTGTTGTTATACGCGGCCTTGCATGATTTGGTTATTGTGTTAAGGTTACAACAATTATATCTTTTTTTTTATTCATTGGTATTGTGAGAGTTTGATCCGGTCGAATTGGTGTTGATTGTTGGTTTGAATATATATTGAATATTTGTGGGTAATTGTTTGCTGTAGTAATTGTTGTGGGCATTCTTTGGAAAAATCTGGTTAATTGACAATCATGAGTAATCAAGGAGAATCAGATATGAATCAAAGGCTCGCAAGATTGATTGCAGCCATGGGAGATCAGGTAAGCCAAATATCTGCTACCTACCAGCAAATTCGAAGTGACAATCAACAGTTTAAGCTGCGGATTGAACAGTTGGAGTCGAGATCTAGAGCAGGTATTCCAAAGAGAACTCCATCTAAAAATCCTTGGATTGAGGGTTTGAAGGAGTCTAAACCAAAACCAATCCGGTGTGCTATATGTATGGCTGTAGGTCATAATTCTATTAGTTGTCCAAGATGGTATGATTTGTATGTTGAACCTCCAAAGGTAAACCAATCTGTCAAAGTTGTTACTATACCATTGTTGGAATGTGTTGAAGATCATGGGGATAATGAATTGCATCCATTGGAGATGCGACAAGCTAGTGAAATTAATGAAGCAATTGTGGAGGCCATTAATGAAGATCCTTGTTGGAGGAAGTTTTGTCATCAACAAAAATAAATCCAAAGGAAGATGAAGCTTCTTTGCAGGAAGTTCAATCACCCATGGTGGAGGTATCACATGATGTGCTTGAGGAACAATCTTGTGAAGATTTAATTCCTTTTATTGCTTTAAATGATTGTAATTTAATTGTTATTAATGATGTTTATCATGATAAGCAAGAAAGTGAATTGATTCATGATTTGGATGGAAAAAGCCTTACGGTGAGGTTTGTAGAAAAAGGCAAAGAGGGGAACAACAATGAGTATGAATTTCCATATATTTTGTCTTTTTGTCTTCAGGATTTTACAAATTTTGTACCGGATTTCCTTGTCACCAATCAACAAGATTTGAGGTCAAATATTTTTCAAGTAGGAGGGAATGATACGAGATCAAGGTCATATGTCAAGTTCGTTGAATTCAAAGTGCTCATTCCAGTTGTAGAAGACGAGTCTTTCATTTGGAAACTTGGGATTGAAAAAACAACGTGGACAGTAATCTACGTCGCGATGTGGAGAGGCTCCGACGTCGCGACGTCCACCCACGTCGCGACGTCCATCGTCGCGCGTCGCGACGTCCAGCCAGCTTAGGGTTTTTTATTTTAGCGACTTTTCCCCGACGTCGCGACGTCGGGCTCCCCCACGTCGCGACGTGCGGGAATTTTATGCGTTAATTATTTTTCTGTTTTTAGAAACTAGGGTTTTAAGTTATTTAATGTTTCCTTTTATGTGTTATTTCGTTTAGGGTTTGTAATAAGCCTATAAATAGGCCTTTTTATCAGTTCTAATGGGGGAGAGTAGAATTTTGAGAATTGAAAACACAGAGTTGTTTTTACGTGAGTTGCTTTCCTGAGGAGGGAAATTCAATTTACTTTGTGAAGATTATTCCTGAGGAGGGAGTTCTTTTCACACGACTGTCTTGTTATTTGTTGGTGAGGAGCCATCAAATAATCGTGCTTACTGTCAGTCTACGGAGATAGATTGATTCGAGTTTATTCACATTGATTCTCGAAAAGATCGTGACCAATATTCCGCAACAACTATCAATCTACGTGAGGAGCGTGGTGAGATCGTTTATCATTGAGTTAGATCATTGAGATCTAGATCGAGAGCTTTTTTTTCTTAAAACCTTGGTGGAAGGATCATTTTTACCACAATATTATACTTGGATCTTGAACTTATTATTAAAATCTAAGAGTTATTTTTCTTTTTTTCATGGGTAATCTCTTGATTTTACTTTTTATTGCATTATATTTTTGTAATTTGACATTTTCGTGCTTGAATCTACCCATGGAAGACTAAGACTCCGTTGGATAGGGCATTTTTAGGTTTTATGATAAATTTTGTTTTTGGCATTTTTTATAAGAAAGGAATATTTTAAAAGTGTTCGGATTGATTATTATGTTTTGTTGAAATTTGTATTGGAGAATTTTTTATTAATAAAAGTTTGAAATTTAAATTTGAATTAATATTTTATGAGTTTATTTTGGTGGGAATTGGATTAGAAAGAGTTGTTTATTATTAAAATTTTAAAATATGAATTCAATATTTTATTTATAAAAGATACTGTAGTAAAAATAATTACTGTGACATTGTTTTTTGTTTTAAAAATGTTAGTAAAAAAACTTAACAAAACAAATAAGTAATTTTGATTTTATGAAATAAACCATTAAAACTTGCTCAACCAAACAGAGACTAAACTTCCATGGTGTTCTTAGATTAATTGCTATAGGTATATGAGATCTATGTAAATTAGTGACTTGTTGTTGATAAAAATGATCGTTGATCCATTTTATGTGTTTTGAATAGTTAGAATTATCGATCTTATGTCTTAATTTTTGTATCTGTGACTTGAAATGAATGAATCCAAGGAATTTATACATTTCATGTGTGTGTGTAATTGCCAAATTAACTTGCATGTGAATTAAGGTGAATTTTATGGTGGATTATTCATTTAAAGCATAGATTGACTAACATAAATGGAATTGAGTTTGCATAATTAGAATGGATATATCACTTTACACATGTAGATGAATGTCACCTGAGTATTTGTGATACTAAGAAACTTGTATGTAAAGACTAGAATGATACTTAATTAGAGTTGAAACCAAAGGGGTTTTGTCTCTGCCAAGAAAAGGACCTTGATTTCTCTTCACACTTGATTAATATAGAAGAAACTAGTTGGGTTGTTGACTTGGTCACGGATTGCGATTTTAATTAATAATTTAGACTTATCTCTGCTAAGAGAAGGTACAAATTGATGAGATCCGAACTTAGCTTTGTCTGCCAAGGAAACATAACACTGGTTCATAAGTACAATCTTATACCCCATAAAAATTGATGATCATTAGTTCAACACAAGGTAATTAAGTTATCGAATTACATTTCCCATAGCAAGGTTCAACACCTCTTTCTCTCTTTCTTTCTTTCTCTCTCTCTCTCTCCATTTGACTATTTCATTCTTATACTCTATTTACTACATTCCTATTACTTGTTTTACTATTTGAATCTATTAAACTATCCAATTCTCTTTAGACACATTACACACCAATAGCTAGTGTACCTCGATATGGGTTCGACAACTTACTCACCCTACTACAAGGTGGCAAAGAATTGTGTTTCAAAAGTACACTGGAACACGCAATTGAATACATGTGTTTCTGCTATCGATGCTTATCTATGTTGATGTTTTGACTTCTGTTTACTTAACTCCCTACTACACTCTTAGCCACCAACCTCAAATGTTTTTGTATAATTTCACTTTATGTTGTAGTTGATAAATCAAAAGCTAAATTAAGCTACCTCATATATTTTGTGTTTTGTGTTTGTTTAATATTTAATTTGACAAATTATGATCAAGAAAGTACCACTATAGTCATAGGAGGATTGGACTAATTAAGAGGCATAGTATTGAGTAAGTTTTTGGATACTTAGTTAATTTGAATGAGTGAATTTGTTATATTAATAATCTTATTTTATTCATAGAGTTGTAGAGTTAGGAACTTGAGACATCAAAAATAAACTAATCTTCTTTTATTAATTCACGGTTGCCCTCTTTTAGGAGTTTCTTATGGATTCGTTATAGGCAGTTAGACAAAATCTTTATATTTCACCCGTTTATAGAGATATGAGAAAGTGATTAGAACTTATTATTTTAGTTGATGGAAATTTATTTTAATTTTACTACGTATCTGCTTATTATATCTTTTTTTCAATAGTTAGAAGGATTTATTGCTTATTATATTTTTATTAAATGGTTAGAAGGATTTCTTACTTATTATATTTTTTTATTTAAATTGTTAGAAGGCTTCTTAAAATCATAATGTTATTATTAGCTAAGTCATGATAATTAATTCTACCTGCAGCATACTTTGAGAGAAATAATTATTTCATTTGTTTATCTTATCTTTAAATGCAACCTACTCCATTATTCTGATTTATTGTTGTTGTAGGTTTCTATGGAAATGTATATATTAATCTTCATATGGAAAATGACGTTCAAATAATTGTATCCAATATATAAATTAATATACCAAAGTTACCACAAATGAATATAGCTTGAATCTTATTTCAACTTGTGCACCCATGAATTCTACATTGTTATAGTTATTATCATATACACAAACTAATTCCCCCAATCTTGATTCGAACTCCATGTTCAAGATTGTCCTTTTATCATTAACCTCTACAGTAAAAAGTTAAAACGTAACAATCACATATTACCCAAGGACAAAAGTTGCCAATCAATAACTCTACGAAATTCAAAATTCAAATGCCTCGTATTCCATCACGTGTATTATATTTTTTCACATTGTATAAAATTTCACTTATACTTGCATTCTAACACTTTTGGGATTCACTCTCATCCAACAAGAAATACTTAGAAAATTAATGAGTTCTTCACTTTTATCTTTCTAAAATCTTATCTTAGAAATTTTCCTAACTCATTCAATGTTTCACAAATTGCAATTTCTTTCTATCCCACACTCCTAATCTCTTTTTAATCCATGGATTCCAAAAAATCTTCCAAAAAGTCTTTTAAAATAGGAAATATAAGAAGTTTATAGTTTTTCTTACTAATAAATCCTCTCACATTGCCCCCATAGAGCTGCAGAATTGTCAAATAAAAATCATTTTTGAAACTTCATGGAATTCTAACTGAAACCCTCTCCCATTGCCTCTTAGGGCTATCTTTGTGTATGAAAAAGAAAATTCCAATTGGGCAGCACAAACCGACTTGAAAACCCTTAGCCATAAATTATTCATAAAAATCATCTACCTAACCGACATCTATGCCAAGTATTTTATCTTCATGCCAGGTTAATTACCAAAAATTCCTTCATGTGGTTTGCCACATTCCCCTAACCCTCCCATGTGTTTAAAAAATATATCGTTCAACATATTTGTTTTGGTTTCAAGAAGAAAATGGAAGGAAATCAAGTGCACTAACGGCACTGTTAAAATTTCCAATAATACCCTCTCTTAATAAGCATTAAACTTTTAAATAATTAACGTTTTGGGGCCAAACTTTAAATTATTAAAATTTTAAGGTAAAAAGCCAAAACAAAATCCTCTGTTATCTCACTTTCATTTAAACAACCGTGCTTATCTCCTTTTCCACCACTCATGTTTCTCTCTCATTTTCTCTCTTTTCTCATTTTCTCATATTCATCATTTGCTCGATCCTTTTCTATTTTTTCAAGAAAACTCCAGTTGCAAAACTTACACAAAAAATTCCTCCAAGTATAAAATATAAATCTCCAAATAGGATCATAACAGAAAAAAAAAATCAACTAAGAGTGCAAGATGTAAGTCTTTAGTAATCTGGGCCAATTACTTTGATCTATACTTCATCTTTTGGTGTTTTCTCTTCAACCTCATGCACTTCTTCTTCCACTTTGCTCTCATAGTCGTAGAGTAAATAAGGGTCCCTAAATTTTTTCTTCATATCGATATTATTTGGTTGATTAAATTTTGATTTTTTTCATCTTTTTGGTCAACTATGATGGGTTTTTAAATTTGTGGGTTTGGATCTTTCTTTTATTTTTTTATTCGTAATGTTGAGTTCTTACATTGGTGTTTCGATATTAACAATAAATTGGTGTAGGTTTTTAGATTTGTGAGTTTGAATCTTTTTTATTTTTTCAATATGCCATGGTGGCTTTTTTTATTTTTAAATTTTATTGAATTTTTTGATTTGGGTTTTTTACATTATTCTTTGACATGTATAATTTCTTGAAATTTTGAATTTTTGAATTTTTGGTTTGAGAGTAAGGGAAAAGGGAAAGAAATTAGAAATTTTTTATAAAAGATACTGGATTGAAGAAGGAGAAAGGATATTCGATTTTGCAAAAAAATAATTATACGAGATATTAAGAAAGAAAACAAACAATTAAGAAAGAAATTTAAGTTTAAAAAAAAATCAATCACGAACAAAGCATAAAGGAATGAGAAAAAAGGAAAGAAAACAAATAAAAGATGAAGAGGAAAGTAGAGAGGAAAGAGAAAAAATGGAAAGTAAAAAAATAGGAAAAGAAAAAAATAGGAAAGAAAGCATAAGTGAAAGCGAAAAAAAAAAAAGATGACGAAGTAGAAAGTAGAAAGGAAAGAAAAAACAAAGAATGTCAATTAAATCAAGGATTTGGGTTTTGCAAAAGAAAGAAGATGATCGACTAAAGAGATGACAAATGTAACTAAATTTAAAAGTTGTAAAAGTATAAGATTTGGATAATATGGTTAAAAACACAATTCATAAATTTACTAAAGAACAACAAACGTGCACAACTAAGCACGTTTAACACACTCGCCAATAACATACTTGACATTCATCTACTTTTCGCTTGAAAACAAAGCAAATGGGGGTGAACAGTATATTTTTAAAATACATGGGGTGATAGGGAAATGTGACAAATCACATAGGGGATTCTTGATCATCAACCCCTTCATGTCTTTCAAACTTATATTTCTAACTCGCATAGATATTTGGATTCTCAATAGATTGTGTAGAGATAGTTGAGAGTGAAAAAGAGAAAATCAAGACTGGGTTGATGGAGTTTATTTTAATTTTACCACATAGTTTCTTATTATATATTTGTCTAAATGGTTTGAAGTAGGGATATTATTGGCTTTGATTACACTAGAATCGAACTACTCGAGATCATTAGGGATGGTGCTCAAATTTGAGTTTGAACTCGATTGAGCACCCTTTTTGAGCTAATGCATCAGCAATCCTTATATAGGATACAAAAGAAACTAATTGAAGAAATATTCCCTATAAATCTTAACAAATTAAAATCTAACAAAATAAAATATCTTAAACCTACTACCGAATTTACTAGTTTTGACTTTTTCATTATATGGTAAATGACTTCAGTAGTCTCTTAACTTGGGAGAAAGTATTGTTTTGGTCCCTAATTTTGAAAAGGCTACATTTTTATGCTTCAACTTGATTTTTTTGCACAAATGGTCCTTAAGTTATTTTACATCCAATTGATAAGTAACACTGTTAAAATGACATTTTGAATGCTGAACAGGATCACATGACTAATAGTGAGATACACTCTATCTTGTATATAATAAATAATGTGATTAATGAAATTTAATCTATGAAAGGGCTTAAGCTTGTGATATATCTATCTAGATATAGTGATTAGGATACAGTTGGGTAAAAACTTTAGTTTTAAACCTTACTTAATGAAAAAAGAGTTTGGCATGAAAAGATAGGTTTGTATGTCTTCATGGGCTAGATTTAGAATAAAAGTAAAAAGAATCTAAAATTACTCCCATTTGATATTCGAACTCGAATATAGGTCTCTCATACTACAAGTGATTATGAAGCTCAAGCTAAACATGTTAAGTGCATTTTCTCACATAAACATGTTATATTAGTTTAGAAAGCTAAATTCCCTCTTTGTGGGTTCACAAATTTTCTATATTATGGTGTTCATATAATTGGATGACATCACAGAAAAATATTATAGTACAATGAATGTGAAGATAGCTAATTTACTATCGGCTATACTTCAAGGGTTAAGTACCCTACACATACATTTCTAGTTTTTACCCTCTAATAAATTTCTTTCTACCTTTCCCTCCAAAAATTTTTACTCTCTTTTTGTTTTATTATTTTTTATGCCCATTCAGGATTTGGAATCTAATTTTTTTATTACTAATCAATTTTTGTTAATTTTGACAATATCTATCTCCGTCATCTTGGCTGCACCCAATTGCCTCTTCTCAAGCATGAAATTGTGGAATATGACCGAATCATCCATTGCTCAGGAATTTATCGCGTTATCATTCTTTATTTATATTCAAATTACTTGGGAACGAGTTATTATCAAGTAGAAAAATCTGATATGGGATGGATTGATGATCAGCTTTAGACTACACATGATCAATTCAAGAAGGGCAAAATGGTAAAATAGCAATTTGAATTTCTCTTTATTTTTGAAAGAAAGCATAAGTTCTAATTCAAGTTAAAGGTAGGAAACAACAGCCATAAGCTATAGTTCAACATAGTTTAACATAAAGGTAAAAAACAAAAGTTGAAAATAAATAGCAAGCATAAGTTATAGTTTAACATTGTTCAATATAAAGGTAGGAAATAAAAGTCGAAGCTTCTTCAAGAAATGCTTGGCAATTTTGTAATCCTTGTGAAACCTTCAAAGATGGTCATCAAATTCTTACTAAAAAATATCTCTTTCTTGTTGGCTAAATTCAAAAGTAGACTACTGCAACAAGTGTTACTGTTGTTGTTGCTGGAGCTAATAAAGTTGCTATTGCAGAGCATCGACCTGGCTGAAAATCGAAATCAACCCTCGCTGAGCCTGAATCTTGAACAGTAACCGACCTAGGCGGGCCAATTACGGTTCATCTCTTCCTGAACCATGAACCGGTAGTTCCGTAACTCCGGTTCCAAAATTTAAAAAAAAATCCTTTATTTTTCATCTTTAAATATACTCCATTTTATTTCCACACAATATTTTCTTAATTTTCTCAATCTCAAATTTTCACATACTCACTATTCTCTCATGATATCCTTAACTTTTAATTCTCAATAAAATTATTTATTTCTTATTTGTCATTATTACATATTTATTTCATTTTGTTGACTTTAATTTATTTCATTTTTTTAATCTTTACCTAATTCTCATGGTTAGTTATTTAGCTTTAATTTATATTATTAGTTACTACCATTTCATTTATTTCTATTTATTCAATTGTTTTATTTTACCAAAACTAACTTGAATTGTCTAATGCAACATATATGACTTTAATCTCATCACAGATCAAACTTGTCATAAAAGTTTTTATTTTCTAACTAGTACAATAAAACTATGAACCATAGTCGTTACAGTGAAGTGATAAGAATTACAGCTTACATGAAAAAAAATACCTTATTTTACTATAAAACCTATAGCTTTATTTAATATTTGTAAATTTTTATATAATAAATTTCTTTCATTTTATAATATTTTGGTATGTACATGGTAATTAATATTTAGGCCAAAATTTTCTATATCTCTAATAAATGAGTTACTTTCCAATTATTTGAAATTTGTATATATTGTTCTTATTTTTGTAAAATTTTTATTTAAAAAAGTTCGAACCGTAAAAAATCATGAAAAAACCAAAATCGAAATGGAACCGAAACCTACGGTTCTAGAATCAGAACTGTAACCAGCCACCCAAGAACCAGTTCTGGTTCTACCTTTGGTGGAACTGTGAACAGACGATTTACGAATCGTAACTGGCAGTTTGTAAACTTTGGTTATGCATGTCTATATCGACCTGCTACTCTAGTCTATAGACATCTAATATGATAGAATTGATGATCATTATTTTAGGAGGAGATTCCAATATCTAACGTAGACCATTCATGTGATAGTGAGGCAAACACAACTATCTTTGACTTTTTTGTTCACTTAAGGGTCTTTTCAAATTTTCTAGTACAAATCATGTGGGTATGAAATACATTTAAATGACATCCATTCTTGAATCCTTTGTAGCATGACTTCTACGTCTCTTCTCTTATGGAACTTATGAAATAGATTTGCTCAAACCCGAGTAAACCAAGAATAACATGCAATATAATTCATTGGTGGAAAGAATGAGTTGATATATAGAAAATCTAATTGCACTATTTTTATACATGTATTTGAAAGTGAGGTCTGTCACGCCCCAAATCTGACATGACACGGCCACACGATTGGAAACCGACTCCAAACGTGCGAAGCCTCCTGTTCACAATGTTGACTATCTCCAAACAATATATATATATACATTTAGGCCACACCTTACCTAATAGACAATAAGTACATTCTCAAATTCCCATCTCTAACACACCACATTCAAACCTATATCTTTAATATATATATATATATATATCATCTTTCTCCAAACAAACATTGTATATACAGCTTATAACAAAATGACGTCGCTTAAGATCACAACTATACAATTCCTTATACGTTCTACATGACTATAAACATCATTACCATAAACATCTCTACATAATTACAATATCCACAAAATATCTTTCCATGCTTTCTGTCATTCACCTCCTATGCATTCGGAACTTTAGAATCTGCAAAGATAACATCATTGGTGGTATGAGCATACACTATGCCCAGTAAGTAGTTAAGACATTCCTTTATTTGGTTTGAACACGTTATATACATAATATACTTTCTCAAAACATTATTTAACACATGAAAACCATCATTTGAAAGCATTTCAACTCAAAACACACACACATACATATACATAGCAATGGCATCATCATTGATCAAAACATTCACAAATACATTGAGTATTTGTCATCATTTATCAACATTTCACATTTAGCTCATGAATCATTCAATTCACTCTTGGGTCATATACTGGATCCAGCCCTAACTTTTATAACCCGTTAGGTAGGCCATTACATATGGTTCCTAGCTACTATAACCCGCTAGGAAGGGCCATTACAATAGGTAGAACATGTTCCCCCCCATCGTTCATTAAACATTCAAGAGCTCAAAACATTTCAAATACATTCAAATCATTTCACAAGATGCTTTACATTCACAAAGCCATTGCATACATTTCATAATCATCAAATCACAATCTATTCATGCTCAATCCATTTTAAGATAATAACATAATCAACTTTCAAAATATGTTTCATAAAAGCTTTATAAAATATAAAGGGATATCATAACCACTTACCTTAGCCAATATCCGATATAGCCCTTGATTCTAAGATTTCCTCCACCTATTTACTTCACTTTCCTATAAAAATATATACCCAAGACAAAAGAACAATCAAAATAGAGCTTAATAACTCTTAGACACCCATTCTTAATCTAAACACTTCATTTCCCTTACAATTTCTAAAACCCATACATATTATTTCTCATAAATTTCCTTCAATCACAATATCCTCACAATTTAACTTAAATTCACCAATTCATGTTCTATTCCTAATCAAATGAATACTAACATCTTTATATGAGTGTTCTTGAGCTTACATGATCAAACCCATATCCTATTATCACCAAAGTTTCAAACCCTTACTAATTTAAGATATTAAAGAAAGAGATTAACATCGATAATAGGCTCAAGAGTTTCCTTACCTTGTATTGGGCAAAAATAAGGATGAGAATGGAATCCTTTCTCCCTTCAATCCAACCTTTCCTCTTGCCCTAATTGAGATGGAAAATAGGGAAAAGTATGAATAAGAAAAGAAGAGGAAATGGAGAAGAAAGAAATGAAGACCCAATAGGAAACAAAGGGTTTTCAAGATCTATTTTCACAATTTGCAAATTAACCCTTCTATTTTTACTTATTTATGAAAAGGCCCTTATATTTGGTTGTGGGTATTATAAGGTCTATGATGGTTAACACAAGATGAGGTAATCCAAAATGCAATTCCTAACATGTTAAAATCCGACTCTTAACAATTTATTGTTAACTTATCTTGCAACAAATAACCAAACATAAACTCTTGAACATCTTGACCTTTGAAACCAAACCATCATCTAATAATTTTTAATTTGGAAAGCTAGTTCAAAGGAAATAACTCCAAGTGTCATCCATGATCTAGTTTTTTTTTGCCTGTTAAATTTTTCTTACACCATATAGAAAACACTTTTGTATAAACTCCAACTATAGATTTGACCAATTCAACCCATTCAAAGTGTTGATGTAATAAAGTTCTCAAAGGTGTCAGAGTAACCATACACACATTGGTAGGCAGTTTCCAAGCAGTTGCAAAATGTTTCTTGTTTTACCATCATTCCAAAATTTATCTCATAAGTAGACAACTATACCAATCAAAAAGCCACATAGTGTTTAGCGGATACAAGGGTAGACAAGATGAAACAAGAACGTGTTTAATACAAAATCATTGTCTTGTAAATGTTTGGAAGGTAGACAAGATGAAACAAGAACGTGTTTAATACAAAATCATTGTCTTGTAAATGTTTGGAAGTAGGGGCATAATCGAGCTCAATACACTTTGAATCAAACTATTTGAAATCATTAGGGATAGTACTTGAACTTGATTGAGTGTCATTTTTTGAGTTAATTCATCCACAATCCTTATATAGGATAATAAAGAGACAAATTGTAGAAATTTTCTCTATAAATTTTAACAAATTAAAAATAAAATAATAAGTTAATTCCTAACAACCTTAACAAGAATCTTGAGTTTCAACTTTAGTAAAAATTGAATTTTATTCAAATTGTTGTAAAAGAGTTCAACAGTCTAACAAGATGAAATAACTAAAACCTTCTTTCAAATTTGCAGTAGCAGTCGCCCTTGTGTGTCACTTCTATTTTCTTAATAGAAAAAGAAGATAATACAACATAATATTGTGATAGGTGAGTTAGATAGGGTGTAGAGGCATATCACGGATGATGACTAGTTTAGTTTTCACTACACAAAAATTTGATTTTTAGGCATGTCTATTCTTTATTTGATTCTTTGGCTTTTTTGATTATTTATTCCTGATTTGACGGCCTATTTTTTAAGTATATGATGATAAGTTTTAGCTACATAAAGATTTGGTCTCATCGATATTTGAATATCATGGCTAGTTTCAATTTTTTTCATTATATATCCTTATTTCATTGTCCTAACTAATTTGATGTTTGGGTTTCATGATTGTCCGTTTTTTATTTGATTTGGCATATTAGAATTGAGAAACTAGCAATAAATTACATTAGAGATAAATAAGTACAATTTTTTTTATTTCAACTCTAATTCTTGGCTTCTATAATTGCTATGACTTTTGATTCTCATCCCTCAGGCAATGCATTTAAGATTTTTTTATTTTTTTTCACCTAATGGGTATAATTTTTCTTAAATTTTGAAATCCTTAATTAAGCTATTGAACCTGCAATACATTGAATCTATGGACTCGTGGCTTTCCATTTGAAAATTTTCTTATTGAGCCACAAGTAGTGACTTCTTTTCTTCTTTAACGTTTTCGGATCCTTCATGAATTTTCCCAAACTTTTTTAAAATTTTAAAGGCATCCTTACACCTTTTGATTCTACCAAATTCACTTTCATCAAGTGAATTATATAAGACATTTGTTGCCTTTTCATTAAGAGTAAGACTTTTCCTATCCTATTGACTTAATTCAGCTCTAGTTTTCTCCTTAGTTTCTCCATATATTGTGATTAAGGCCCTATAAAGTCATTCTTCTACAATATACAATAATCCTATATTAATGGATTTGAGATAGATTTCCATTCTATTTCTCAAACATATGTAGTGATACAATCCTAGACCCTTATGGATTCTAAAAAACGCTAAAGCCGAATGATCAAATTGAGGAATTTAACACGATATGAATTAATAGATGAATAGATTGTAAGGAGGCAAGCCGCCAAAATTAATGAATAAAGTTGAAACGTACCTATCAATTATTACGTAACAAATACCCTAAAGAAGACCTGCCCTTAGAACCTTTGCTATCAAGAATCCCACACAATGAAACTCTTAATTGGATGGAATGGATTGTTCTTCACAAAGAACAAAAGAAAGTTTACAACTCTCAAAATTCAATATTCAAAATAGTCTAACTGAAAACGTTCACAAAAGGTTTCCTTTTATAGGTATGAAACCCTAAATAAATAACGGCTAACAAATTTAAAGCAAAACAGTCCGCGTTCCTGCACGTCGCGACGTCGGTGGTCGCACGTCGCGACGTGGGGATCATTCTTGATTTAATGTCGAATTTTGGTGAATTTTCTTCCAACTTGAAAACTTCCAGAGAGTTACGTTGCGACATGGAAGGGCATAGACGTCGCGACGTCGGGACAAGTCTCGCCATCGGTGGTAGCGCGTCACACGACGTGGGTGAATCCCTCTAAGCACCTTGATGCGTTTCTCTACGTCGCGACGTGGAACTCCATGGACGTCGCGACGTGGGGCTCTTTATGCTCTTTGTCCATGTTCTTCGACTCTTCTTCCTTCCAATGCCTCATTTCGATCCACCATGACATTGAACTCCATTCTAGACACTTCCAAACAAGCAATGATTGTTGCATCCTCCTCACGAACCTCACGAACAAGTTCACGCTCAAATATGTTGTTGATCAACACATATAGTGCACTTCTCATATGCTTAGTCCTCGAACGCGTCAAAGGTCCTCCAACTCCTTGTAATGGATCATCCACAAAGCTTCTTGGGTTAGCTTCCTCATCATGTAGTTTGTTACATTAAACAAGGGAAGTCTCAAATTTGATTGCCCTTCTAAAAACATAACACTATTGTTTCCTATAATTGTTCTCTAAGGGTTTTAATCCTAAATGTTGATAGCGGTTTTGGAGCTAAGGTCAAATGCAAAAGTTTAACCAAATCAAATACATTTATAACTCTAATCCTCACGACATTTAAGGTGTATCAAGACATCGATGTTTTATAACTAGAGTAAGTAGGGATCGTACCCACAGAGAGGGGAGTAGTCTATAGAATTAGTGTGAACGAGTGTGAAGTAGTAGGAGATAAAACAAGCAAAGAAGTAACCTAAACTACCAAATAAACATGAAAATATGTGGAAGAGGATTGTAAAGGAATTATACCATTGGATTTGGTTCTCTCTAATATGAGTGTTAAGTGTGGCCTATCTTATAAGATCAGTTTGGCCAATTTTGTACATGATCCCTGATTGCTAATGTTAGATCAGTTTGGCCTTTGTAGCTTTCTTTTGGGTTGTGGCCCCTGATTACTGAAGTTAATATCAGTTTGGCCAATTTTGTACATGATCCCTTTGATTCCTGATTGATGGTTATTAAGGGAGGAAATATAGTAGCTAGTTAGGGGAGATAGGGCTGGGAGCCTTAGATAGCCTTGGTGACAGGATCTTAAAATTTGGGGCTTATTACTTGATGCATTGGAATATGAATGGACTGACCAGAGTGTTGCTAGGTTTAAAGGTTGTCCAAAATGGAAGAAAAGATAATATGGTTAGACTAGACAATGTTTGAATCTGATGGTACCATGTGGTTATTTTGTCTTTGAAATCGACTAAAGGAAGTAATGCAGAATCGTTTGTATCATGTGGGATTGATGGCCAAATATCCAATGTGGTTGGTTGTGTTAAATCCAGGAGCTTCAGGGTATTGATCGAACCTATACGGATTATAGAGTATAGGTGAGATAATACAACAATGACGGTGTTGACAATATGCATCCACTAGTGACACCAGGCAGGTGGTAATAACTTTGTGCAATCAGGTAGGATTGAGGTGCTACAACAATGGCTTTGGAAATTTGGAATTGGTACTCTTCAACTAAAATAGCTCTAAGTGAGACAGAATGTAAACTCATGATTTGTAGTGTGAGGTTTTAACCAGTGATAACTTTAACAGGTATTTAGAAAGGTTCATTCACGTATACTGCACCGGACATTCTGATTGGGAACTAGACAACCATACTCTAGTATGTACTAGAGTAGAAGTTTTCTTAATTCCATCTTTTCATTTACTTAGGAAGTCATGTAATGGAGTAGTACTCCATGTTTACTGATTTTCTTTTGTAACGATGCGGTGGGTATATCCAGCATCGTATCTTGCTCATCATGTATATAAGTATGGTTTATATTAAAAAGAAAAAGTGTGGCCTATCCTATGAAAGCTAAGGGATACAGCTAAAACTTTTATGATTTAGGTTTTATGAGATTTGGACTTTATCATCGTGAAACATGCCTACCACGATGAATGACGTGATTCTGGCAGATTACCGTCGGGGAATTTTAGTGTTTTGCGTTTTATTTAATTTTTAGTAATTTTGGTCTCACGTGGATAATAATCCTTGCATGGAATTAACATGTGAATTATTAGAAAGTTTCTTGTTTTATTTATTTTTGATTTAGGTTAATAAGTTGCTTCCAAATAGGAAATATTTTCTAATTTGGATTAGTTAAGTGTTAGTTTCCTATTCCAATAAGACAACTTGTTTAGCAAGTTAGGGTTAAACTTGTCGCCTATAAATAGGAATAATAATTTCATTTTTTAATATTGAAGAATTTGGAAAAGTCGTTTCTTGATATTCTTTGAGTTGTGTACTGAAGAAAACCCTAGTTTAGGCGTAACCCTAAATTAATTCTGTTGATTTTAAGGCGTAACCCTTAAAACTGATATTTGTTCTTAATTGAGAACAGGCCAGATAGTTTGTTTAATTCAAGATTTCTTGAATTGAATTAATTATTTGTAATAACGCAGAGATTTTGGATTTAATATATCCAAGGTTGCTATTTACATATCTCTTCCCCACAATTTTATCCATTGTTTGGTTTGAATTTCTTAGCTAGGTCCTTTAATTTATATTGGCGTGAGGATACCGCACTCACATCGCCATCAAGTGGTATCAGAGCTTAATTGCAAGAAATTCAGGTACGATGAAGGAATCCAACTGCATATTTCAATGTTGTTTGAGTTTATTTTATACAAGAATCCACATCCAAGATAAAATTTGTTCCTTGGTGATTGATTGTGAGAGAAGATCCAACTTTGCTAGTGAGTTTATATTGGAAAAGTTAAACATGCAAACAATTGAACATCCAAATCCTTATAAGCTACAATGGATTGATGAATGCTGTGAAGTTTTGGTGTCAAAGCAAGTAAAGGTTGCATTCTCAATTGGAAATTATAAAGACGAAATCCTATGTGATGTATTTACAATGTAGACCACTCATCTCTATTGGGGAAGCCGTGGCAACTTGCTCACAATGTTGTCTATAATGCTTTGAAAGGTTGTTATTCTTTGGTGAAGGATGATCAAAAATTCAACCTTGCTCAACTGGATCTTTTTAAAGCTCATGAAGATCAACAGATTATATTCAAAAATTGATGGGCGAAATCAAAAGAAAAGAGTTAGAAAAGAATGAAAAAGAAATTGAAACAACTATCATGGAAGAATCCATTCGTGAAGAGGACATGGAGATTGAAGTTCCTTTGGTTGCAGTTCAATCAACAAAGGTGGAGCCAATTCATGTGGTAAATCTAATACCTTTACTTGAAGTACAATCTCAAGTATATTCAAACTCTTGTCATGATTATCATAATTGTAATTTGAGTGATGAAATTGTCCAACATGAAGGGCAAGAAAAAGAGTGGTTGTTGCATTAAGTGGAAAGAGCCTTGATGAAAGTCTTGATGAAAAAGGCAAAGATAAGAACATATTATGTTCTTTCTTTTTGTCTTGATGATTTTACAGGATTTAAATCGAACTATCTTGTTATCCATAAACAAGATTCAAGGTCGAATCTTGTTGAGGTGGGAGGGAATGATATGAAATCATGTTTTTATACAAAATCCAAGAAATTTAAGGTGTTTATCCCATTTTCGTGTGATGAATATTATATATGGAGACCTGGGATATCTTGTAAATCAAGCCTCAAGTTGATCTCATGGAGGTTCGAGACTCCAACGTGGATTAACAAAACAAAATACGACAAGAGGCGTCAAACATTAAATTCTAAAAGATTCTGTCACGTTTTGGTAATCTTGACATATGTCTCTCAGTATAACTCAGCATTTTGTGATTCAAGCGGCCCTGGAAAGCTAAGGGATAGAGCTAAAACATTTATGTTTTAGCTTTTAGGAGATTTGAACGTTATCATCGTGAAACGTGCCTACCAAGATGAATAACGTGATTCTGACAGATTACCGTCAGGGAATTTTAGTGTTTTGCGTTTTATTTAATTTTTAGTAATTTTGGTCTCACGTGGTTAATAATCCTTGCATGGAATTAACATGTGAATTATTATGAAGTTTCTTGTTTTATTTATTTTTGATTTAGGTTAATAAGTTGTTTCCAAATAGGAAAAGTTTCCTAATTTAGATTAGTTAAGTGTTAGTTTTCTTTTCCAATAAGACAACTTGTTTAGCAAGTTAGGGTTAAACTTGTAGCCTATAAATAGGAATAATAATTTCATTTTTTAATATTGAAGAATTTGGAAAAGTCATTTCTTGATATTCTTTGAGCTGTGTGCTGAAGAAAACCCTAGTTTAGGAGTAACCCTAAATTAGTTCCGTTGATTTTAAGGTGTAACCCTTAAAATTGATCTTTGTTCTTAATTGAGAATAGGCCAGATAGTTTGTTTAATTCAAGATTTCTTGAATTAAATTAATTATTTGTAATAACGCAGAGGTCTTGGATTTAATATATCCAAGGTTGCTGGTTACATATCTCTTCCCCGCAATTTTATCCATTGTTTGGTTTGAATTTCTTAGCTAGGTCCTTTAATATATATTGGCGTGAGGATTCCGCACTCACATCGCCATCAGTGTGTCTAATGATTTTAAGCACTAGATAAGTGTTTGTGCACATACCTCATGGCTCACTCGACTCAAATGACAAGTAACTGTTCCTTGTCTCCACAAGAGTCATCAAAGTGCCTTTTTGTACGCATTCAACACGTTGAGTATATTGTGTGTGTGTGCAATGGGTACATGACTTATTGAAGTCCATGCCATAGGTAAGAAATCCGACAACTAAGCTTTGTCCTACTCTTTTTCCTACAATCACCTCTTTGGCCATTGTGTAGATACTAATAGGTTTACAAGATCATCGGGACTTTTATTCTTGTTACAAGTGCCAAGGGTTTTGTGGCTTTTTATACCTCATTCCCGCTCATATAAATTCTTCTTCAACCTTTTTGGTTAGTGAAGGAGCAGTCTCATATTGGATGGGAACATCATTTATCACAAAGACATATTTAAGCAACTTAAAAACAAATGCCAAGGGTTTTTCAGCTTTTTATACCACATTCTCGCTTATATGAATTCTCCTTCAACTTTTTCGATTAGTGAATGAGCAGTCTCACATTGAATGGAAACTTTATTCATTATACTCAAAACATTAGGGCTTTTCACCCAATATCTAGGAAGCTTTGAAACAAACATGTAATGCCCAAATCATTCCTTCAAACCTTAAAGTATCTACATATGTCTATTAAGGAAAGCTAGCCGAAGAGTTAAACTAACCAAGTGCAAAGGTACTCCGACCTATCTTATTCAATAAACTTGTCAATCCACATGTGTTCCCCACCAGTGCATATTAACAATAAACTCAAAATGTCGAACTCTCTACCAAGGACCCAACTTCCCTTATTTAACATGTTATTTTCCTCATCACAAGTCAAGTTTAAGACAAAACAATTCAAATCATAGGCAATACAACACTTATTTTGCACAGTTTAAACTAGACACATTTTCTCATTTTGGTTGCCAACACCAACACTCAAACACTAAATACAAATATATATATATATATATATAATCACAAAGTTCCACAAAAGTTCACAAAGACATAAAAAATGAAAAATTTGCACAAGAATCACAATAAACATGACAACTAACACTTAAACACAATAACTTTGGACATTGTGGTATTCCAAAAGATTAACTATGGATTTCTGGAGAAGAGTTACAAGCCTCTAGCAAATCTCAAAACTTCAAAAACACACAAGGAACTTTCAATGTGCAATCAAGAGGATTCAAAAATCAACCCAAATTCTAACCTAAACAAGAAAAAAAACTAAAAATTCAAGTTTGAACATCCACAGGTCACAAAATGTTCACTTAAGCACAATCTCATGTATCATCAACAAATATCATCCTCTCCATACTTAGAATATGCATTATTTTCAATAGATGAGAGACGGATAAGAAAACACCCGTTGAACATGTATTGCTCGGTATCCTTGAGGTGTATGTATTACGGCCATCTCTTCATTTGTGCATGTGAAATGTGAACTTGGCCATTATGAAGATAAATTTCCTTTTTGTTTCCTTATAGATAGCAAACCTAAAGAATAAAAGAAGAAAGAAAAGAAGTGAACTATCTCTATGTATGAGTTCATGAAGAAAATATTTTAACATGTAAGATCCAATACATGACACTCAAACATAATCACTCAAAACAACAATGTTCACAGTCACTCAATCACTTTAGGGTATGCATGAGAAGTGGTTACCATTATGCTCATGTGAGTGCTCTCGTGCTAGGTGTGCATCACAATCATGCTTTAATCCTAATCTCATTCATTAAGCTCACGTTCATTTGACTCCTATTGAATTCATGCAAGGTAATCCATGAATGTGCCATTAACCATATATATGAAAATTGCACAAATTATCAAGCTTTGGAACCTCACCACATATGCTAACTTATGCTAATTAACATTGAAATTCATGATGAGATTTAGAGTGAAAAATGTGTCTGTGTGCCACTGACATAAGAGTGAAAAATAAGAAATAATTGAGTAAGTGTTGTGAGAGGTATGCATCCCCATCCACACTAAGCTATTTTTATCACTTAATGCTCATTTTTCATTCTCTCATAGTTATTCTTTCATACTTCTTGTTCTCTTTGAACTCCTACAATAAAAACAATCCTAATTACTCTAAACATATAAAAGAAACACAACAAATAAGAAGAAAAAAATAGAGAAGAAATTATAGTTTTAGGTTTATTTAGTCCCTAGCTAGACTTTACTCTTGTGGTTACTCCCTTAAGATTGGAATAGCCATCTTGGTACCACAGGAAAGTTCGTTCAATGGTACTCCTTTGCCGTTTGTAAGGTGTCCTTTGGCATCCTTTGAGGAGGTGCTTGAGCTCCTGTTTATGGGGAACAAGCTCAATGAATTCAACTGATGAGGTGAATTTATGCACCTTTTATGTAGTGTTTATACTTAATTCTTTGGACGTTCTTGTTCGTTTTTATTCGTTTCAGTGTTTTAATTGTAGGTTTGTTGACCATGGTGTATTCTTGGAAGAGGGAAATCACAAGGGAGTCAAATCGGATGCAAAGTGGAAAAAGAATGGAAGAAAGATGGCGAAATCATTGAAGAGCAACCTCCATGTCGCGACGTCTGTACCTTTAACGTAGCGACGTGGGTGCACGTCGCGACGTGGCTGTACGTCGCGATGTAGACCCTCCACGTCGTGACGTCAAAAATGTGATTTTTGGACGAATTTTATGAAATTTCCAGAGAGTTACGTTGCGACTTCGGGACCCCTTCCACGTCACGACCTGCCGCGACGTCGCCGATGTAAGACCCTGGACGTCGCGACTTGTGTGGACATTTTGACACGTGATTAGGGACGTCGCGACGTCGGGAAAAAGTGCAGATTTATGACTTAATTTTGTAAATTTGCGATTTTGGCCCACTTTGAGACTTCTTATCCGACATGGTTTTCATGAAGGACTTATTTGCTAATATTTGCATAGAATAACTATAAATAGGGCTAGGGTTACAGCTTTTAAAGTGTGTCAACTTTGAGAGAGCTTAAGCAAGGGTTTTTCTTCTTTGTAATAGCTAGGGTTTCATTCTCTTAGCTATTTACGGAGAATTGCAGCGGTACGAATTGGGAACATACATCATTCATTATTGAATTCATTTATTTAGAGACGAAGATTTCTTTCAAGAATTTACAATTCAAGGTGTTTTTTTTCTTTTTAATTAATGTTTTCAATATTGTGCTTATTAAATATTATTAACATGATGATTATGTTTGATTTTGCCATGCTCGGCTAAACTTATTGTGCTCCCGGGATTATGAATAAAGGTTTTTGTGCTTAATTTACATGCTAAGTTCTATCTTATGGTCTTTGTGAAATAATATTTGTTGAGTTCTTCATAATTATGCATGATATGTCGCGAGTATTATGTATAATGAATATTTGTTTAAAGTGCAGTAAATTACTTAGAGATAACTTGCTTTGATCTTACCTTTAGCCTAGTAGGAGGATTAGAGTAGGTTGTTTGGGATCTATTGTGGGTTGGTTGTGAATTTGTTAGATTGATTTGCCTTAATTGTTACCTTTAGCCTAATAGGAGGAATTAAGGGGGTCAGTTTAGCATTAGCGTGACTGGTTCGGGCGTTGCCTCTGCCATAAAGGAGCGGTTGAACTTGAGGTTTGGTTGAGTTGGTTAGTTGCATTAGATTCCGGATTAATTAAGGAAGTAAACTTTGCCTTTCGCTATATAGGAGAGTTTATTAAATTAGTTGATATCTAAGTAGGTAAGTGCTTAAACCATTCCTTACCTTTAGCCTAATAGGGGGTGGAGTTATAGTATTTATTCTTGTTTTGCATGACCATAGATAGGATGTATGTATGTGCTTTTTATGTAACCCTAAAATATAATCTCGGGAGTACACTTGCTTAACTTGAATTTTAATCAAATCACCGACATTGTTTTAGTTATTTGTTCTTTGCTTACTTATTATTTATTTTGAAAAACATTAAAAAACCAAAAATATTTTCTTAAAGTTTCAACACAGTCCTTTCCTCGTGGGAACGAACTTGCTATACTTTCACCATCAAGGGGTTGTTTAGCATTATTTTTTAGTAGGGGTAAATAGCAACCACGATCGCATATTTATTACACATATTTGCCCCCATCATCAACTTGTGCCACTCTTGCTCCCCCAAGATAGACTCCTCATCTTCTTCTTCCACTAAGATGGTTAGGAACTCCAATGGATTCTCAATATCCTTCAAGATAGTCTCCACTTCTATCGTACTTGTCCTACAAGACTCAACCAATGGCCTTGCATTTATGGTCTCAAAACACTCATTAGAAAGTTCATATGTAGATGCATCAACAAAGCAATTCTCCACTATGTTAGCTATTTCATGAAAAATATGCACATTTTCTTTATCTAAGCTAACACAGGAGTCATTTCTAAGCACTTCCTCATTATCAATATATTGAACATCATTATCATCTAGGGAGGATGCCTCATTGCACGTCAATCTAATTGTATCAATTATAATATTTAAATCATGAAAATCCATGTATGATGTCAAAATAACACAAGATTGCACAATGTTATCCATTTCTTGACATATAAACACATCATTTTCACCTAAGCCAATATATGAATCTATGTGCAATGTTTCTTCATTTGTAAGCCAATTATCCATAATACAAGGAATTTCCACACTCTTAGGATACTTTGCACTAGCACAACAATCATCATTGATTTCAAAATAATTATCCATAGGAGTTGTGAAATTATCACAAAATAAATCACAATGTGAAAATAAGAGAGAGTTTGAGGGGGTGGGTCAAGTTGTACCTCACTTTGGCTCATAAATGCATCAAATGAATACCCTTGGGGTCTATAGTGAATAGCTTGAGCTAAATGTCCCAATTGCATCTCCAAATTTTTCATTGAAGTTTTATGCTCTATCAGCGTATCTTCTTGAGCCTCCAAAGTAACCTCTTGCTCCTCAAGGGTTGTATCCAATTGAGCACACCATCTCTTATTCATTCGAATACCTTGTCGGCCTTCTCCATTAGCTCATAGAGCATATCCTCCAATGATTGTACTCTTTCTTACATGGGATGCAACTCATTGCTTTGATCTTGATTTGACTATTTATCTTCATAGCTTTGTTGATATCGAACTCCATTGGAAGGTTTAACTCATAGTATGTACTATTTTGCTCACCACTCCCCCAATATTTATCCTCTTGCCCATACCAATTGAGGTTGGAAGCCTCTTGATGAATATAGGTGCTCCCATATTGGTTGGACTCTACATTCAACTTGTATTAGTAAGTGTGGTGCTTGCCTCGGCACAACCTACAAAATGAAACATCATCATAGCTCATTGACGCTTGCATATCATTTATCAAGTTGGTCATATTGGCCATTTGAGCCTCAAGCATAGTATGTCTATCATTAAGGTCATTATCATTAAAGCATGAAGTGGTGGAAAATCTTAAAGTTTCTATTTATACACATTCATTAGGGTCCCAAAAACCTAGGAAAGAAGGGTTTCCAAATATATTAGGAGTTGGTCTAGTGTCTTCCACCAATTAGTAGGTCAACATGATTTGGTTCAAGAAATTCTCCAAACAACCTAGACATACTTGAGCAAAATTCAACACAAAAAAAAACTAAAAAGTAAAGGAAAAAAAGAAACAACTATACAAAACATAACAAACTAAATATTTACAACTACTCAACACACATAAACACCAATCCTAAAACTAATTTCCATTCCCGGTAACGGCGCCAATTTGCTAGCGGTTTTGGAGCTAAGGTCAAATGCAAAGGTTGAACCGAATCAAATACATTTATAACCCAAATCCTCATGACATTTAAGGTGCATCAAGACATCGATGTTTTATAGCTAGATGGAGTAGACATTGTACCTATAGGGAGGGAAGTACTCTATGGAATTAGTGTGAACATGTGTGAAGTAGTGGGAGAAAAAAATAAGAAAAGAAGTAACCTAAACTACACTATCACTACCAAATAAACATGAAACCGTGTGGAAGAAGATTCAAGTAAAGGAATTATACCCTTGGATTTGGTTATCTCTAATATGAGTGTTATGTGTGGCCTATCCTATAAGATCACTAAGACTAAGGGTGAACCAATTCAACTAAGTTTCCCCTTTATAGCAGAGGCAAGGACCTAAATGCATTGTCTCCTACCCTAAACTGACTAATTAACCAATCCCCCCTTTATGACGGAGGCAAGGACTAGCTAACTAATGTCAACCAAGATTATAATGTTACTCCAACCTTTCAACTCTCTAATCCAACCCCTCATTTATGGCGGAGGCAAGGGTCGAACCTAGTCACTGCCTTGGAAGTCACTCCCTAATCTTTTCCTTCCTTTATGGTAGAGGCAAGGATTAAAGTAGTTTGTGTCAACCAAGTTCATCAAACCTACATTGGACTCCTAACATCCTAATTGATTCCCCCTTTATAGCGGAGGCAAGAACAGATTAAGATATCCCTACCAATCCACCACTCATATACTAGTCTACCATGAACATTACTAATATGAAGTAGTAAATTAGCTTGGGTCCTAATTCCTAGCTCCTATAGTATAAAAACTATACATTAACACAATAAATCAACAATCCATAACAACAATCCAAGGTTAATTAACAAGTTAGCCCCTCATGGCACACAAGAGCTTCACTAGCATATATAAATAAGCAAGAAAATAAGCTAAGAAATGCAAGAAAAAGAGACTACCCATTTGATTTAACCCAAAAAGAGGCCTTCCAAATGTTGATTCAAAGCTAAAGATCCGAGCTTTACATTGATTCCAAGCTCTTGAAGCACCTGAATATTACAAGAATCTCTTCCACAAAATGGAAGGCACCAAGATCTACTTTAATCTACTCTAATCCAATCTACTCCTAAGCTAACTATTTTGTGCCTCCTTGTTGTTCTCTATCTTCTTCTCCTCTCTTTCTCTATTTCTCTAGACTATACAAAATAAGAGAAAGAAATAGGGTTGTCCTTGTGTGCTTAAGGAGTTCCCAAAATGCCCTTGAAGACTCTCAAAATTAGAGGACAAGACTAATATTTTATCTCTTCAGCGCATTGCTCTTCGACGTGCCGTAGGCTCTCTGGCGCGCTGGAAAGTTCTCTGTCCAGCCGGAGAGCTAGGAGAGTTTTGCTCTCTGGCACGCCGGAGGCCTCTGCCCCAAATTCCAAAATCTTCAAAACTCTTCCTTTTCTCGCTCTTTTTATCATTCTTTAACTCCAATGCTTATCCCATGTCACAATGACCTACAACTACATTAAAAATACATTGAAAACACGTAAAAATGCTACAAGGATAATCAAAGTATAAGTGTCACGAATCCGATAAGGTGAAAATTGTCACCTTATTAAATGTATAGAAATTACTCTCTAATACTACTTGTTAGCCCTATATGCAACCTAAGGAGGGGGAGGGTGAATTAGGTTAGGCAATTAAAAATCCTATCAAAAATTATGTTTCCTAAACTTATGTATTTTTAGTGAAATTCAATAACAATTGAATTCACCAAGTGCACTTCACAATGAACCAATTCAATTCATAATAATTGAAATCAAATATGCACAATATCAATTTCGAACAACACAAGACAAATATTCAATTCACAATTATCACATTAACATTAAGCAATTAGTCATATACAATTATAAAGCATTGAAGATAAAGCTTTAAAGAAGAGAACACAAGATTTATAGTGGTTTAAGTCTCCCCTTGGAGCACTCTACATCCACTATCTAAACCTTCAATCTTAGGATTTCAATAATCCACTAAAAAGGATCTCTTCACCAAATGTGAGATTCAAACCTTTTAAAAACCTTCAAGGATGAACCAATCTTATTAGCAAATGCTATAAAAATTGGTTTTACTCTCCTTCTTGAAGAAACCTTTCTAACGTACCAAAGTGAAAATTGTAACTCTTGAAACCCTCTCAATAGGATGAATAATTACAATTTAAAGCTCACTCCAAACTTCCTCTCAAACGTTTTTCACAAAAGGGAAGGATTGGCTCAAGAGGAATGAAAACAAATTGAAGCTCAAGATTTCTTTTGATCCTTTTGATTGATTATCAAATCTCTTTTCTTTGATGTTTTGGAAATTGTTTGTGAACAATTTTTTGCTCAAGGATCATTAGAAAACATTTATGAAAATCCAAGGTATTTATATAAAATGATTTGTGAGGCAAAATAGACAAGAATTTCGTTTTCAGAAAACTAGTCGTTAGTCACAAACCTGAAAAATTCAAACATCCAAACCTTAATGAAGTCGTCCGAAATCATTTTTAGAAAAACTTGGAATTTCTCAAATTGACTGATTTAGACATCCAAACCTCAAAGAGGTCGTCTGAATGCATTTTTCAGAAAGTTTTCAAAATTATTTAAAATCCTAATTCGGACGTCTGAATTCCTCTTAGGTCGTACGAATTCACTTTTCTCAATTTTTCTAATTTTTTATTTTTTGAATATTTTGAAAAAAAATGAAAAACAACTTTTGTAAAATACATTTTCAACTTTCATTTTTTATTTGTCATACTTGAACTTTTAAATGAATCAAACATGATATGAGCCAATATACAATGCAAATTAAGGATTGGGGTTGGGAAATCTACCCTAATTTACCTAGTTCCTCTTTCTTCAATATCTTCAACACTTTAAATTTCATCTTTGTTAATTTGCATACCTATAAATTCAATAAGTTAGTTGAAACATTATTATACATAATTTTTTGTTAATTATCAAAACAACAAATAGATTTAAGACAATAGGTCTTTCAGATATAGATATACAATATCATACTATAAAACATCATCAAACTATTCATAAATAATAGCTTTAGATTTTTCACACAAAAATAATAAGTTTATCTAAATTTAATACATTTTTATTTAATTGTTATGTCTACGTTTTTTTTTATTTTATTGATTCTACGATTTTCTTTTTTTCCCTAAATTTTTGAATAATGTATATATTACAATTTAGTGTTTCAACATTTGTACAATAATGGGAATAACAAATTGCATAGATTTCTTAAACAAAATCTATTATTAATTATAATTTAAAATAAAATATTAAACTAAAAAAATGAATGATTTTTTGTTTAATTTTATCTTGAATAAGAGATTAAGATTGAAAAAAGATAGTAGATTAAAATTAAAAAGAAAAAACAAGTAGGTACCAATTCATTTGTTTTAAATTTATTATATTGGTTTATAAATTAGTCATAAGTTATTAAAGGACAATAATGTAAAACAAAAGTTTTATCTCTTCCTTTCTTTTCTTTTCCTTCCAATCTCCAAATAATGTTTTTAGTATATCCCTTCATTTCTTTCCAAATTTATCCAAACAGATTGGAATGAGACCGTTTTCCTCTACTCTACTTTCTTTTTCTTTCCACTTATTTCTTTTCCTTTCCTTTCCTCTCTCTCCCTTTCCCTCAATCCAAATATAGCCTTAGTCTCTAAACTTACAAAAATGTAGCACTATTAGTCCACAATTTTCATACCTGATACTTTTAGTCCATAAGGATTTAACTTCAACACTTTTAGTCCATGGAGTTATAAAAATATTGCAATTTTAATTCACTTAACAGAATTAAAACAATTACAAACGGAACTCCCACGTAGCAATTAAACTTAGGGGCCAGAATACAGTTTCTCATAAGTTTAATGCTTGATAACTAATTTCTTAAACTTTTACCTCAAATATATATATATATATATATATATATTTATGTTATATTAATATATGATTGCCATAATATAATATATATATATATATTATATTAATATGATATATATATATATATATAAGGAAATTAATGTTTTCCTTTTAGTCATTGAATTCCATTAGAATACTGTATTGAATTATATTAAAATCTATTTCTAGGTCGAAATTACTTATGGATTAATTTAGTAAATTTTCCAAATAATAAATACTTTAATCAAATAAATTTTCTTTTCCTATTAGAAATTTTCTTTACATTAAAATCTATTTCTACATGGAAAAGTATTTATAAATTAATTTAATAAATTTTCTAAATAAATACGCTAATCAAATAAATTTCCTTTTCCTATTAGAACTCTTCTTTACATTAAAATATATTTCTAGATCGAAAAGTACTTATGGATTAATTTAATAAATTTTTTAAATAAAAACATTAATCAAATAAATTTCCTTTTCCTATTATAACTCTTCTTAAATAATTTAAAATTGTCTAAATACAATTGACTAATTAAATATCAAAAAGTAATTATGGATCAAAATAAATTTTCTGAATAAACACATTAATCAAACAAATTTTCTTTCCTATTATAACTCTTCTTAAATAATTTTAAATTGTCCAAATAAAATTGACTAATTAAATATCAAAAAGTAATTATGGATTAATTTAATAAATTTTCTGAATAAACATGTTAATCAAACAAATTTTCTTTTCCTATTAGAACTCTTCTTAAATAATTTAAAATTGTCTAAATAAAACCTATTAATTAAATAGATTTGGTTTTAGTCTTTGAGTTCTACTACAATTATACATTAAATAAAAGTATTTTATAAACTAATAAATATTTAAACATGACTATCATACAAAATTAATACTCACGCTCGAGAATTATTTTTAAAACTAATGCTTAAATTTATCTAAATGATAAATCTCCTAAATTAATTACAATTAAGAAATAAGATTAAACTATTAAATTATGATTAGAAAATCAAAATAATTTAGAAAAGCAAATAACCTTTATTTTATGTATATATAAATTATACTTATGAAACAAGATTAAACTATTAAATTATAATTCAAAATTCAAAATTAGGAAACTAACTAATCATGATTTTCTTGAATTATTATAACTTCAAATGCTTCAAATATAATACAATTAAATAGATTTGTTTTTAATCTTTGAGTTCTACTATAGTTATTCATTAAATAAAAGTATTTTATAAACTAATAAATAGTTAAACATGACTACAATTAGGAATATATAAATCGTATTAGAAATCAAATATCTTATACGTACAATCTATAAATATATGGATTGTTAACCAAACAATCTTATTTTCTCTATAATTTTATGAAATTTTGTCTATAATTTTATATTCCATAATTTTTTAACGATCTTGATCTTTATATGATAATTGTGTTTGATGTTTTTACATAATTGCCTTTTTGTAGTTCGATTTTCTTCATCTTCACCTCAAAAAAAATTACAAAGCTCCGAAAGAAGCTCCAAGAGAATAAAATTACAAAAGGTAATCCTTATCAATTTTTTATGACTTACAAAAGGTAATCCTTATCAATTTTTTCTGATGTTTCTTTATTTTTAAAATTTTTGGATAATTGACATTTTATCCTACTTTTTTATTCAATTTTTTTCATCTTCAACTGTGGAAGAATTTTGAATAACTAATTAAAATACCTCATTAATTTCCATTTTAGTGAGTTTGTTAGGTTTCTTTGATTGAATGTATTATTTACAATACAAATTTAGTTGGTTTCCTATTAAGGATGTTGGGTTTCTTCGATTGAAGGTATGATTTTTAATGCAAATTTGGTTGGTTTCTCACTAATAATTTTTTTAAAAAAATTTTAATCTATTAATTCAAACTTTATTTATCAAAAATTTTTTATGGTTTTTTAAATTTTTTTGAATATTTTGTCTATATTGAATTAGGTATGAAGAAATCGAATAATTCGAAGGTGTTTAAGAAGTGCAAAAGATTTGTAAACAAGAATCGAGAAGTGGTAAACATAATTGAGAATAATTGATTCAAGAAAATTAAAAAAAAAGAATTACAAATACACTACACATATTAATTATTATTTTAATTACTTTTTTCTTAATAATCAACATTTTTTTTACTCTTCTACTCGAAAAGTTTTCCAGAGAATGACAATCACAATAATTTCAATTAGGGAGTTGAATGATAAGAGAGTAATGCAATGCATGATAAAAGTTTTATTACGTTGAAAGACGAAGAGGTAAACATCAACATACTAATATTGCTGTAAAATTAAAAAATTAAATGTAATAGAAGTTTTTTATTCATAATTTATTTCTTTTATTCAATTTAGTAATTATTTCGCATATTGCAATTGCATTTTATTTAAATAAAATATTATAATAGAAACACGTGCATTAGCACGTGAATAGATAACTTATTCAATCAATCTATTTATAGTTGACTAACTAATTAAAACACCTGCATTGCCTTTCTATTTCAATTTCTTTATCATAAATTTAGTAAGTTTATTGGGTTTCTTTGAGGTATGATTTTTAATGCAAATTAGGTTGAATTCTTATTAATGATTATTTTTTCGAAAATTTAATCTATTGATCAAATTTTACTTAAAGTCCGAAATTATTGAAATTATTTTTACTCTAAATTTGGCAATTTTTTTACTTATGTTTGGTTAAACTTACCTTTTCTTGTGAAATTCAAAGAGCTTTTCCATGTATGAAGTTGCAAGCAAATTTTTTAGTTTTCTTTACACACATAATTATGGCAGTTATTTTGTCCATTTATAATTTTAATCTTACTCGAAGTTAAGCTCTAAATGTTTTAATTTAGAGTTAGTTACTATATTTTCAGGTTTTAATATTGAGAAAAAGATGAACCTAATTTTTTTGTTATCATATAACTTTACAAACTTTAATATATAATGAATTATTATTTCTTTTAACTGTCTTATCATCTTCTTATAGCACGTACTTTACATATTTTGCTATTTCTTTTCTTATAAAAGTAATTTGATCAACTATTTTTTTAGCGTTTTAGTTGCACTTGGTTTTAGTGTTTAGCAACTATTACAACTCTATTTCATAATTTAAATGATGTTAATTTGTTTAGAAAATGTTGATTGATTTTTTAATTTGTTTAGGAAAGGTTTTACAATTTATTTAATATTTTTTAATTTGTTTAGGAAAAAAGAAATAAATACTAAGTAAGGCTAACTCTAATCTCCATTTCTGTCATGCCCCATTTTTGAGGTCCATAACATGCCACAATCAGGATTAAGAAACTCTGGTTCTAGTCATAAAAGTAAGGCTAACTCTAATCTCCAAATTACTAATTCAAACCATTTAATCATAATTCTGCCAAAACGGCTACAAATGACATTTAAATAAAATGGTTCACTACAATTAATGTCAATATGGTAATATGAAAAAATAACATCAATCACCTCTAAGCTTCAAAGCGATTTCTCTTTCCTTATTGGGAGATTATTAAAATTCATAATAATCATCAATATTGAACTTATTATTCACTGCTCGATCTGAAAATTAATATTTGCATACGTTACACAAGATATATATACATATAACAAGTACCATACAAGGATAATGTTTTTCTATAAATCAAGTCATACAATCACAGTCATATCACACCACTTTATAAATTCCTTTCATAAAAATCATCATAATCTTTGTAAAATCATCATTCATTTGTATTCAACTATTCAATTCCTTTCATAAAAATCATCATAATCTTTGTAAAATCATCATTCATTTGTATTCAACTATTCAATTGTCATATTATATCCGTAATTGACTAACATATCTAGTGTAATTTTTGGTCTTGTGCACAAGTCAATAGCTTAACCTTGCTGCCGGTAAGGTCGTAAAACCCATAGGTTTGGTTCATTGTGATCATATTTGGAAATTTTTATATATTTTCGGTCCCTGTTTACAGCTAACTGCTTAACCCAGCAGCCAGTAAGGTCATAAAACCCATAGGTTTGGTTCATAATATCATTTGGGAATTCCCACGTAAGAAGATAATCAATCACTTAGATCTTTCATTCATATCATATCTCTTTCCAATCATATCATATGATCGGTCTTTCATTCATATCATATAACTTCATAAAACCTTTTCATCAAATCATAAAATTGGTCTTTCATTCAAATCATATATTTTTCCATCAATTCAAAACCCATAATCCGGTTTTCATAAAATCATAAACACATTCGTTGCACAAAATAACTATTTTCATTTAAACAATTAACAAATCAATACAAGTATACATATATACATATGAACGTCACGCACCTTGGTCAATGAATATACGATTCTACTACATCTGGTCTCAATAATCAGTGACTTGGTTCACCTAAAACAAATAAGTAGGATTTCTCTAAATACTTACTTGACATACCTTCCTATCTTCAATACTTATTCATAATTTGAATTTTCCAATAAAGTCACGTATCATTTTTGATTGTCTTTATGACTAATTCTTATGCTCTAATTTCCTCAAAAATAAGTTTAAACACTTTAAGGTCATGTCTAAGTATGATCTCATTTAAATAATATTCTCAAAACTTATAAATTCTAGTTTGGGTTTTCAAAATGCATAATAAAGGCTCATGTTGGTCTCTTTGATTCTTTTAAACTACTCTGTATAAATAACTAAAATTTAAGTATGTTATTCTTGGTGTTCACAAAACAAAACAACATAAGAAACATCGATTTGGTTTATAATACATTAAGAAAACAATTCGTGAAAGCATGACTCTCAACAAGAATAAAATATGAAACCCATTTAAAAACCATCAAATTTGAATTTTAAAATCATGATTTCTGTTACTATCTAATTTTCATCATTCAAGGAAGCTTTAGAAATAGATAAAACAAAACTTAATTAGCTAAATAGAGAGAATAAAAAATTTAAATCTATAAACCCTAAAACTTTCCAAAATTTGTTTCTCACAATTTACTCAACAAAATATTCTAAATTTTGGATATGTTGTTCCTCACAATGTGAAAAACATATTCTGAAAATTTTATAATTTTATAACATTTTTACTTTGACTTATAAATTTTCGAAGGCCTCAGGTCATTTTAGAATTTGCAAATATCATAACAATTAAAATAATCAACAGAAATATCTGAATTTTGGATATGTTACTCTATAAAATAGAATGAACAAACCCTCAAAATAGCATAACTTTTTAATGTTTAAAAATTGACTTACAAATTTCTGAAAACTAAGATAAAAGAACACAATTTTGGAATTTCAAAAATTTTAAAAAAATAAATTTCTTAATGAAATAATGAAATTCTTTTTGCAGAATATTTCTTCAGTAGCATAATAAGTTCATGAATATTTTCATAATTTTCTGATATACCTAACTATTTTTCATAAGTTTTTGAGATTTCAAATTATTTTTCATAAATTAAGAGAGTTTCTAGAGAGAGAAATTAACTAATTCTTGGAAGGAATACTTGATTCTCTATCTCTTCGATCTACGTGCACCTCCTAGGTTTCTTTTCTCTGATGTTTAACCACCATGTATAAATGCTTAGTTGGATATGGCCCCTTTAGGTTTAGAATTTGAATTCCAACCTATCATATGCCCTAAATAAGTGTCTCTACCTTCCATTCAACGTAATAGGCCAACGTAAATACTTATAACTCAAATCTACTTCACATCCTTATCCCAATACGTGACTTACTCATCAATGTTACCATTACTTTTATTATTTAACTATTTATCTTCGAATTAATTGTTTAGAAAAATCAAATATAACTATTTACCATTATAAATTCACAATATGAGAGTAAATCCATAAAATTTTCATACCCAAAATTTAATTTGAGTAAATTTTGTGGTTGTTACAATTTTTGTGAGATATAGCATTAAGTCTGCGTCGATTATGCAAAACAAAATTGAAAACATGAATTATTATCTAAAAGGAAATCAAAAACATGAATTATTTAAAAGAAAAAAGGAAATAATGAATTCCGAAAACATGAATTATCTAAGAGAAAACAAGATAATGAATTCCAAAAAATAAGAATTACTTATATTAGGCTAGTATATTTGATCGAATTAATTATGGATATTTATCTTTATAGCGTTTGAATGAATTGTTAATATGTTAATTCCAAAAATAAGCACAATATACTAATATTAGTTTTACTAAAAGACAATTGCAATAATCATGACAGATAAGTAGCTTCTTTATGAAACTAAATTTTCTTAATTTTTATTTTATTTTGTAATTTCCTTTAAAAGATTATGATAAAAAAAAATAAAAATTTTAGAAAATTTTTATTTTTATGAACCATAACAATTAATGAGTATAAAGTCGTTTTTTATTCATATCTCGATGAAAAGCTTTTAAACTAAGACTAATTTATTTAAATTTAAGCATGTTACTTGCAAATTTAACACTCAGGCTTGTCAAGTCGATAGTGTTACTTTTAAACTCAACACTTATATAATTCAATATAATTGTATTACTTTTATATACAATATTCATACTTGTCAAGTTTATAATGATACTTTTAAATACAATATTGATACATTTCAAAACAATATGATTACTAAGACTTGTTAAATCGACAATGTTGTTTTTAAACTCAATACTAATACAACTCAATATAACAGTGTTACTTTAAAATACAACATTGATTCTTATAAAGTTTAGAGTAATAATTTTAAATCTAATACTTATACATTTCAATCTAAGGATGTTACTTTAAAATCTAACAATGATAGCTATAAAGTTTAAACTGTTACTTTTAGACTTCTCATTGATACTTTTTGTTTTGGTTGGCAGAACATCCTTTTGAGGTGGGGCGCCACTCCCGTTATATATAGATAATGGTGTGAACAATGGATTTACCCTAATATCGCTGTTATACAAAAAACCTTGAGAACATGTCCCCATTTAACCTAATGAGATTATGTTCTTCAAGGGTTATAAAAGTAAATGTGGAGTACTACTCCATTTACAATCTTGTTTACCACCACAATACAAATGTGCTTAAATATTTCTATTACAGAGCATAGGGCATAGAAGTAAATATGGATTACTACTCCATTTACAATCTTGTTTACAAAATGTACTTAATATCTTTCAATTCAAAGCATAGGATATCCCCTTTGTTTTTGGCATATAATAAAAGCATGTAAATTAAACATTCCACTTTTGAGGCAGAGCCTTTTCATTTGTCATTACATGCCTTCACAAAAAATCACGAGAGGTGAATATTACATAAACTGTCACCAATCACTACAACAACAGGCATAAAACATTGAGACTCCAATGAAGTTTTCCAATGAATCCAGCAGCTGAGAAGTGCATCATTCAGCTCTTCATTCAGTCATCCCAAGTTGCATACAACAGTCAAATCAGCATATAGTTCATTCTTCAAAATCAGCATTCATGTTAAGGGCCAGATTCAAAAGGTTCGAGATACTCAAACCAAACCAAAATCAGGCTACCATAAAGTATACAGCAGTCAAAGAATATAGAAGAAAACCAAACCACCAGCCTAACATCGACAGCTGGTGTGTAAGTAGGAGAAAATCAGCCTAACTTCAGCAGCTGATGCCTCTTCTTTTTCTTACCTTTGTCTTTTTGAGATAAGGAATACCTGTTTTCTCAGCATTGATCAATTTCAGTACTAGCATAGATATAATTTCTTTCGAGATCGCGGTTGGTGCAGCTGCTATAGCTCTTGCTGCTTGGTTTGCCCACTTGGAGGTTTTTATGAAGGTTGAAGTTTTCTTTTATACTTTGAAGCTCCTGGTGCATATGTGCATATCTCCAATATAGGGAACCTGTTTTGTTGATTATGTGTGCTAGACGTAATGAATCTGTTTCCAATTCAATATGTTTACAGCCTTGAGAGTGGCATTGAGCTATTGCTTGTGCTGCTGCGGCCAACTCCATCTGACCAGTAGAGCTTAGAAAACGAGGTTCATAGCAACAATTATAACAATCAATGATATGTCCATATTCATTTCTCAAAAGAACTCCTACCTGAATTTTATTTCCTTGCGACTATGCCGCCATATTAATTTTTATCTTACCTTGAATAGAAGGTTGCCATTTGATCACTTCAATTACTGTTTGAAATTCAGGATTAAAAAGTTCCTTCCAGAAAAACTCCCATCTCAGCTTAGGTATATTTGTGGGATAAATAATCTGTTGTGCATGTTTAAATATGCTCATTTTCAGTTCATATGCATCTACTTTGTGGTTTTCGAAAATGATTTTATTCCTTAAAATCCATATCTCCCAACAGATCAATAAAGGTAGAAGCTGTAGCATTTCATTACGCATTTTGTTCTTACCCTTAGTGTGTTTCCATACAAGAAGTGTTGTGCATAAGGATTTTGAAAATTTTTTGATTCCCAGTTCAGCTCCGAAAATCCTCCATACACAAGCTGAGATGTGACAATCTGAGAACACGTGATTAATATTTTCCTCATGCAAATTACAAAGAGGGCAAACAAAGGGACCATTGATATTAAACCTGTATAAATTCCTCCCTAATGGTATTTTTTTGCTCCTCAATCTCATGTTGAAAAATGAAATTTTTGTTGGCATTTTAGAGCTCCAAATAGTTTCATTAATTAAAACATTTGGTTCTCTTCTTTGCCTTATGTTTTGGAAGGCTGAAGCTAATTTAAAGTTCCCATTTTCCTCCAATAACCATATCAACCTATCATTACCTTCAAATAATGGGGGAGGGCATAGGTCTAAAACTTGCATCCATTCGTAAGGTAGAATTTGTTCCAAGGCTGAGATGTTCCAGCCCTGAGAATTAGCATAATTCGCCAATCTTTGAGGACCATGAGGCTCCTTAAAGTTAGCTAGCTTCCCCTTTTTTAGCCAGTTGTCGTAGAGATTCAGCAATCTCAGCACATTGTTTCATTCTTTGCCAAATTTTAGAGTTTCCTCTACGTATTGAAACTTGAGAAGGGTGTAGGTTTTTACAATATTTTCCATGTAAGAATCGAGCCCATAGGGAGTCATTCAATCTGAATTTCCACCACAACTTGATGGATTGTGCTTGGATGACGTCTTCCAATCTTTTCAACCCTAAGCCTCCCTCATCTTTAGGGTAGCATAGATTATGCCATTTAATCCAATGATAGGACTTGTGGCCATCTGATTTCCCCATAAAAAGTTAGCAAACATGAACTCTATTCGGTTTATGACCTTTTTTGGGGGATATAGTGCCATAGTGGTGTATAGAGGAATGCTATTAAGCACACTTTGGATCCACGTGATTCTCCCACCTTTAGATATCATTTGAGCATTCCAAGGGCTAACTGTTTGAATAATTTTCTGCACCAAACCCTCGTAATGCACTGCTTGAATTCGCTTATAATGAAGTGGTATACCCAATTAGGTAATAGGCAGCTGCTCTTTATTCATATGGGACAGTCTTCTAATCATGTGCTCCCTACCCATTCTCAAATTTTTATGAGCCACAAAGCAACTTTTTGTCAAGTTAACTTTTTGACCTGAAACTTTCTCATAATGTCTGAAGGTTTTCATTGCATTTCTAATAGAAGAAAGATGGGCTTTGGTGAATAGAATGAAATCATCCGCATAGGCTAAGTGTGTTACATTTTGGCAGCCTTTAGGGACGCAGAATTGCGGGACTTGAGGTCTAATTTGGTTCAGCATAAGAGACAAGTATTCAGCACCTAGGATAAAAAGTAACGGGGAAATAGGGTCCCCTTGTCTCAATCCTCTTGAGGACTTAAACCATCCATATGGTGCACCATTTATGAGGATTGAAAACCAAGTATTGGAGATCAATCTCCATATTGTATCTATCCAGCATTCCCCAAAGCCCATTTTCCTTATTACTTCAAGTAAAAAAGGCCAATGTACTCTATCATACGCTTTTTCCATGTCTAGTTTGATTGCAATATCTTCATCTTTATACTTGTTAGACATGGAAGTCATTAATTCAGTAACTAGGAGATAATTATCTATTATATTCCTACCTTTGACAAAGCCACTTTGATTTTGTCTAATTAGAGGGTCTAGAACAAGAGCTAGTCTCTTAGCAAGTAATTTAGAGATAATTTTATTGATGAAGTTACAAAGACTTATAGGCCTAAAATGTGTAAAATCTGAGGGATTTGGTTTTTTGGGAATTAAGCAAATAGAGGTCGCAGTAATGGCTTTTGGTATCTCTCCCCCATTTAAAAAGTAGCATATGGCATCTAGGAGGTCAGCTTTAATTATTTCCCAGGCTTTATGATAAAAGGTACCATTAAAGCCGTCTGGACCAGGAGCACTTGCAGCACTTAAGGAGAAGACTATCTCCTTGAGTTCAGACATAGTAGGGTATTCAATTAACCTATCTTTTTCCTGAGTAGGTACTGTCTGAAATACTATGTTCTGTTTCAGCATTAGCTGGTTTGTTTCACTTGTGACTAGTGCTTGGAAGTGTCTTTCTGCCATTAAACCTATTTCATTCTGGTCTTCTATCCATTCCCCATTTTGGTTTTTTATTTTCTGAATATAATTGGACATCTTCTTTTGTCTCACAGAAGCATGGAAGAAGGATGTGCTTCTATCACCATCATGAAACCATTTTGTCTTTGCTTTTTGAGCCCAAAATTCCTCCTGCCTTATTAATGCATATTTATATTTGGCAGCTGCTTCATTTATGTGTTCCCTATTTTGTGGAATGTTTTCATCTAATAATTCTAATTCCCTAACTCTATTTTCAGCTTCTTCTAACTTGCTAAATATGTTCCCAAACTGGACTTTATTCCATTTCCTAATTTCTATTTTAACTAGTTTAAGCTTTTCTGAAAAAACTCTCAATGGGTTCCCCTCTATGTGGCACTCTCACGTACTTTTAACAACATCCAGAAAGGAGTCATGTTTGGCCCAAAAGTCCTGAAATCTAAAGCTTTTAATCAAATTTTCTTTTCGTTTTCCCAATTCCAAGATTAATGGCGCGTGGTCTGATGGAGTTCTAGGGTGATGAGTGATGATTCCTTGGAGGTTAGATGTAAGGAAGTCTCTATTTACAAAGGCTCTATCCAGTTTTTTCCAAATTCTTGCATTTCCTAACTGATAATTACACCATGTATAGGCCGACCCTAAACTCCTCAGCTCACAAAAATCTTCATTGTTTACTAGGTTAGTTAGTTCTTCTCCCTCTCTAGCTATGAATGGTTTCCCTCCTTTCTTTTCCTGTTTTGAAATTACACAATTCCAGTCCCCCCATATTACCCATGGTGTGTTGATATTTCTATATTTAGCTAATTCAAGCCATAGGTTTCTCCGCTCCACTGCAGTACATTTAGCATACACCACAGTGACATAGATTTTCTGATCTAAATGAGGATGTTCGACAGAGATTAAAACATATTGTTCATGAGTTATCACTAGCCTGCATGTAAAAGGGCTCCTAGATATGATCCAGATTGTATTTTCGGGGTTCGAGACTCCAAAATCAAATTTTAACTTAACCATGACCTCATTCATTGTTCTTTTATCATACAGGGGTTCAGCGAGGGCAATTAAGTTTAATTTCTCTTCTCTTATCATTTACTTCAATTTCAGAAAATTGGCCTTTTTTTTAACACTTCTAATATTCCAAAATAGAGCCTTAATCATTTAAACCGACTTTGAGTTGTACCTTTATCTGCAATTTTCTTTTAGAGCTGACGTCCTGGAGTAGAACAAGAGCCTTTGGGTCCAGATTCTTCCAATTTTTTCTGTTTTGCCTTGTCTTTTTTCTGGGATTTTGATTCCACCAATATAAAGGCCTCTTCTTTCTTTTGGTGTATCTCATCCTGCGGACTTTCTTCCTCAGATTCCTCCTGCACAGAAAGATGATCAATATCAGAATTTGTTTTTTCTATTATTGCTTGTGGATATTCTTCAATTCTCAGAATCTCCTCATTAGCTAAGATGTCCGTTTCGGTTTCCATTTCCTTCAAGTTCTGCTGAGCCTGTGCTAATGGTGGCTCTACAGCTTCCAATCTAGAATGTTCTTCTAGGGTCGTTTCTCCTTTCTTTGAGCTTTTAGCAACAGCGTCCCCCTCCTGAATGATAGCTGAGGGACCTTCCACCACTACAACTTGTTTTCCTTTGTCCTTCTCCGCCTGACTTCTTGCAATCTACTCCTTTTTCATATTTGTGGGTTTTGGCTTTTGGACGTCTGAGGCTACTACTTTAACCTCTATTCTTAGACCTGGTGAGCAATTTTTGACACTGTGCCCCATTTTACATCATTTTGTGCAGTAGGAGGATCTACTTTCCACAACAATTTCCTGCCACTTTCCCCCTTCTTTACTTCCAAGCCAAACCCTATTTGGTGTAGATTGAAGGATGTCCATCTCTACGCAGACACGAGCCTCACTCGGTCTCAGTAAAGTGTCCGCTGATGCAGTTGCCAAATCCATTTTTAGAGGCCTTCCTGCAACTGTTGCAAGCATATAGAGTTTTTCTGGTTCAAACATGTGAAGCGGAAGCAAAGGGAAACTGATCCATACGGGTGTGATTGAAGGCTCTTTTCTGGGATCAAACTCCTTTGTCCACCTGAAAATTCTAGCTTGAAATCCAGCAAAAATCCAAGTTTTCCTTGGCCACATTCGCTGGAAATCCTCTTCCAAATCAAATTTAAAGAGCACGTGTCTTGAATCCAACAAGCCAACATTGCAATCTCCTTTGAAAGCTGCAGCTAAGACTTCTTTCCTAATCACCTGCATTTGTGGACGTCCCCATGAGAACTTTGCTACCAGTGTGAACTTAAATTTTTGGGACAAGACTTCCTCTTCTTCTTCGGATATGAGTAAGGCTGGTTTGCCTCTAAAGGTGTCCAATGGTTTGGCCTTCTTACTGATTTCAGCAAAAGAAACTGAAACCCCAGTTTGTCTAGGAGGCTTGATGTTCACAGCATCTTTAAAGCTCTTCTTTTTCTGGATCACAGGAGGAGGATCTCCCATTGTTGGAGCTGGCAGAGCATATACGGCTAATTTGTGAGTACTGTTGAAACTCACTTCCTGTTGTCGATTGGTTTCAAGCGGTTGAGCTACTATTAGTGGAGGATCCGTCTAAAGTAGGGCTAAGGTAGATCTATGTGAGTCTTCTAGCTGTTACCTCTATTGAGGCGGGAAGTGCTAGAAATGAAGCTGATATGGAGTGGAGTTGGTGGGCGAAACTGAAATGGAGCAAGGGTAGTGCTAGATAGGGTGAGGCTTTGGTGGATCGGTTAGGTTCGGTTAGGTGGATCTCAAATTGAATCGGAGGAGCTTACTGGATCTAGGGTGGGGAAGATGGTGCTAGGGTGGATCTAAGGTGGATCGATGAAGGTGGTTCTATGGTTGATGTTGGGGGTGTTGGGGCGTTAGTGGTGGCAGTGGATCTAAGGCAGCTATAGGTTAATGGTAGGTGGGTTGGTTGTTGGTGGTGGCTGGGAGTTGCTGTTGTAGGGTGTTGTTACCGTTAAAAGTCTCTAGTAGAATTATAGTCAAATGATGAATAGTTGTAGTTAGTTGTTATGGTGTTGTAGCCGTTTGTTAGTCTAGTGAGAGTTGAGAGCATTTGAGTTAGTGAGAGAAAGTACATAAGTTTACCATTTTACTTGTCAATCTCCATCCTAAGTCAGCAAATTTTTACTTATCATTGATACTTCTCAAATAGATAATACTACTTTTAAAGTTCAGAATGATATATTTTTAAATTACACAATACCTATTCACTAATTTCATCAAGTTAAAATGCAAGTGATACTTTCAATCATCTAAGTGATACTTTTGATTTACAAACTACCTAATCTATTCACACTCTTTTTACTTCCTATTCAATCTTAAAACACACGATTATTGATTTATTTCATATATGCATCAAATCTTATATAAAAATCAATTTCATATATGCATGCAAATTATGTATAATGGAATGGGGTAATTGAGATAATTATCCAACCATGCACTCAAATATGTGAAGGCGCCTCATATGTACCAACTGCCCTATTACAATAAAATTTTATGAAATTTGAAAACGCTTAAAAACTAGAATTGAATAGTACGTTTCAAAAGTAAATACATTGCACAGTACAATACAGATGTCATAGGATTTGTAAGTCCAATAAGTAAAAATATTTTCATCAACAAGACATTCAAAATACCAACTAAAAAAAATAAGAAATCACAATCCTAAACGAAAGGTAAAAAAATATGGATAATGATATACAGAGTGAAAACGTAAAGTGATAGACGTGACAGTTAAAAAAAGACAAAATTATCCATTATCCATAAGGGTTCACTCATCATTTGGTTAGGGTATTAGTTTGTCTTTTTATAGCTTTCACGTCAATCACTTTACGCTTTCACTCAAATTTTTCACTCCCCTATCATTACTCAAAAAATATATGCAATGTTAAATTTATCTTTAAATTTATATAAATGATAATTTATCTAAAGTTCCCAGGTAGGAGCTACGACAAACATGGGTTTCTGAATTTGAGTTTGAGTTCATTATATAATTATAATTGTGCAGAATGGAACTACTAATGATTGTACTACATGGAGATATTGACAACAATGAAGGACAACTTTTGTAGAAAATAAAAGGCCAAAATCCAATTATTACTACATTAACCTTCAAATGTTCAACATTTCAAGGTATAAAATATAATTGCTTAAATTTATTAATTCATCACAAATACATTAAAATTGTCAAGTAGCAAAAGAACTACAACAATGGTAAGCATCAAATAAAAAAAATTAAAACTACATAGCTTTTTTCGTACAAAAACTTTCTTTTATACAAATTCAATAATTTTATACTTAAAATTACAATATGCATTTTCACACTTAATATACTTATTGCAAAATACATCCTACAAATTTTGGACAATAATTAAAATATTGAAAATAAATATCGACCATACCTTAAGTCATGCCTAAAATTTAAGAAGAACATAGTATATATAAGAGAATAGAAAAATTGTTCACATTTCGAACAAGATACATCAATTTTTTTTCGAAGTATCTCTAATATACATATTCTAATTTTAATTTTAAAATGTAAATTATTATTTTTAAATATCTACATTTCTTCAATATTAAAGGTTCATCATAGTATTAGAAATCATTCGAGGAGGTAACTATGCAACAATGGAACAAACAAAATTATTTAGGAATGTTGTTCTCAACAATATATAGAATCAATCTCCGATCATGTATGAATAAGAAATAAATTTTTAGTAAAAATTAAAATATTAAAATATAATTATTAAAAAAAATATCACTTTATTTAGCTAAAAAAGCAATGGTAGTGCTATGAACAATGATAAATTCCTTGGTTAATGATTTAGAATTCACAATAAAAATGTGAAACATAAACGAATTTGACGTAAAGTGTCGATGGTTGCGAGAGATATTGAAGAAATTCAAAATGAAAATTCAAGAATGAAATTCAGTCAATAATTGTGAAGTTTAAAATTCAATTCAAAAGATCAATGAAGGTAGCGAAAAGTCAACAAAACTAATTACAAAAAGAGCGACAAGGAAGATAACTTTTAAGAATAATAAAGTTAGAGCCTGTTTGATAAACTAACTTAAATTTGAAAATTAATTGATTCATACCTTAACCAATTAAGTTTGTATGATAACTAAAAACTGGATGTCTTAATGATTAAAAGTGTCTGAAAAGGAAGGTAAAATCTGATAGGAATCCAGACGCACTTAATGGTGAACAACATTCCATTGACCCGTTACGTGGAATTGGTGGACCAATGACTCGAACTAAAACCAAGAAGTTCAAGTTGGCTCTTAATAGTTTGATCATGGAAGTGATGGACGATGCATACAAGTTGTTGGAACAAGGTTTCAATGAAGTGAAGACTGATTTTAAGCATTGAAACCTCGTGGTTTTGACATTACGTGGAGAAACTTTGTTGGAAAGCAAGATTGGACAAGAGTTGGATAATCGTGCCTCCACGTCGCGACGTCCCCAGCTTCACTTCGCTACGTGCACCGACGTTGCGACGTCCACCATCCTCCACGCCGCGACGTAACTCTCTGCACTACTACAAAATGGCCTTTTTAAACCGCCCTTTTTATAGCGGTTAATCATAATCCGGTGTAATTTTTAAAAATGCGGTGGCATTATCGTAATATGAAGCAAGAAGGACATCAATTTACACCGGTCATGTGTATGACCGGTGTAACAAAGAACAAAATTTACGCCGGTTTATACAAAATCGGTTTAATATTGAAACATTTACACCGGTTATCAAAAAACCGGTGTACAAAGTTAATATTTTACACCGGTTTTCTTATAACCGGTGTAAATTGTATGGTTTGTTACACCGGTGTGAGAAAACCCGGTGTAAAATCTTGTTTTTACACCGGTTATTAAAAAAACCGGTGTAAATGCTTTATTTTTGATGAAATACCACGCATTTTTCCTTCTGCTCCAGCTTAAGTCAACATTATCTCTATCGTAAGAACGAGGTTTTTTTTCCAAAAGCTGCGCACGACAACTTTTTGCAGGACAATTCCGAAGCGTCAAATTAACTTTTGTTCTACCAACTCAATCATTTGAGGTTAGCTAGTTATATATAAACTGATAACTTTGATATGATTTTTCTTCTCATTCCTCAGAGCATTGACATATATCTATAGATCTGCAAGATGAAATTGTTTATAATCGACTAAAAATGTAGAACTTCATATACATGCTTTATATTTGTGATAAATGTAATTAAAATGATGTTTTGTTATTTTATTTAGCCTGTCATGTGTATATTTTTTTAGGGTTATTGATACATTTGCATAATACACAGTAATTAATTATTACTGTTGTTCTGCTGTTCTTCATTTAATTTGTGAAAGTAAATATTTTTAGCTATGTCTTCTTCCTTTTAAATTTCAAACAGATTTTGTTAATCACAAAAGCACGATGGAAGACAAAAAACATTCTCCCAAAGCATTGAAAACCCAAAAATCTTCTTTCTCGCCAGAATCAATTGAGGCAAATGACGAAACAGAAAACAAGAATCTCCATATTGATTATGGCCTTGATTTGAATAAATTACACTTTGAAAAAGGACAGCTCTATGCCGACCACGAGATGAAAAAAGTTATTGTAACTATGCTGAAGATTATGTATCCAAAATTTTTCTAATACGAAATAGGTGCAATCATGTAGCAATTTTATCGTGTGCCTTCGTTCTCTGTCATGTGGCTTTTGTACACCCTTATTTAGAAAGTGTTAGTTGCTAGCTTTGGATGTGCATATGCAAGTATGTTGTGCGCTTCTAAAGTGCTTTTGTGATTGTATTAGCCTTTCAAAGAATTTATAGTATGTGATCTTATCATCTTCTCTAAAAAGTGCGACTTGTGGAACTAAAATATTTTTATCAATGTTTATTTTAATAAAAATTATAAACAAATTTCGTTGATTACTTTATATGATGAAATATTATGAAAGCATCGACGCATTTATTTTGTTGGTTAACTTATTATAATTATTTTTTGTACAATTTAAAGGGTGCGATAGTCATGGATCGTAATCATATTATATTTGGTGATCGGACAACATCTGCTTATGAAGAAGAGGTTGAGAAATTTATTGAATATGCTTATAAAAATGCGAAGTACATCTATTGTCCATGTAAGGATTGTAAGAATTTTGCGGTGTTCAACGACCGTGACACTATAAGAGACCATTTGTACCGGAGAGAATTTGATCCTGCTTATAAAATATGGAAATGGCACGGTGAGAGTGAAAATTCATCGAAACAAGAAGATTATGCGGTAGAAGATGATGTTGCGATGGCAACTGATCGATTGGATGATATGGTTGAGGATATGGTCGGTAGTTTTGCCGATAATCCTGATATGCTTGCTTCGTTGTTGAATGATAGCGAAAAGCCTCTATATTCTGGGTGTATTAAGTACACACGATTATCGGTTACTTTAAAGCTGTACAATTTGAAAGCGACACATGGGTGGACTGATACTAGTTTTACAGCACTGTTAAATTTACTGAAGGATGTGCTGCAAGAAGGTAATGAACTTCCGAATCGCATTTATGAGGCTAAAAAAATCTTGTGTCCTATGGGTATGGAGTATAAGAAAATAGATGCTTGCCTAAACGATTGCATACTATACAGGAATGAATACGAAAATTCATTGTATTGTCCTAAATGTCAGGTTTTCCGTTTCAAAAAGAAGCAAATTGGTGATGGCGTTGAAGATTATATAAATGCGAAGAAGAAATCATCACCTGTGAAAGTGTTATGGTATCTCCCTATAATACCGAGATTCAAGCGATTGTTTGCCAACTCAGGAGATGCTAAAAATTTGACATGGTATGCAAGTCGAAATATTTCCCCAGAGGACAAGATGATAAGGCATCTTGCAGATTCTGATCAGTGGAAAAAGATTGATTCGATTTACCCGTTATTTGGTATGGAATCAAGAAATCTAAGGTTAGGATTGTGTACGGATGGGATGAATCCTTATGGTTGTCTAAGTAGTACACATAGCTCTTGGCCAGTAATGTTGGTTATCTACAATCTGCCTCCTTACTTGTGTATGAAGCGCAAGTATATTTTGGTGTCATTAATGATTTCGGGTCCACGCCAACCTGGAAATGATATAGATGTTTATTTAGCCCCTCTAATTGATGACCTGAAGAAGTTGTGGGCTGAAGGGGAGGTGATGTTTGATGCACATCGTCAGGAGTCATTCACATTGCGTGCCATGATATTCTGTATAATAAATGACTTTCCTGCATATGGTAATTTATCTGGATTTTCTGTTAAAGGACACCAAGCATGTCCTATATGTGAGGAGAATACAGATTCTTGTCAGCTTGTACATGGGAGCAAGACGGTCTATCTTGGACATCGTAGATTTCTTCCAGATTCCCATTCATATCGTCGAATGAAAAGAGCTTTCAATGGGAAACAGGATTTTAGAAGTGCTCCAATTGCCTTGAGTGGGAAGGCAGTTCATGGTCGTGTTAAGGATATCAAGGTTGAATTTGGAAAACATAAAAAGTCTCGCAAGAATGATACGAACTGTTGGAAGAAAGAATCAATCTTTTTTGATCTTCCATATTGGGAGACACTAGATGTTAGACACTGTCTCGATGTGATGCATATTGAAAAAAATATCTGTGACAGTTTGTTGGGTACTATTTTGAATATACCTGGAAAAACAAAAGATGGTTATAAAGCGAGACTTGATTTGGTTGATATGGGTATTAGGGCTAATTTAGCACCTGAGATTCGAGGACAGCGCTTGTTATACATTGTCACGGAAAGAGAAACAGAGTTTGTGTGAGAGTCTCCAGAGCATCAAGGTCCCATCAGGGTATTCTTCTAATGTAAGTCGACTTGTTTCGATGGGAGATTTAAAATTGGTTGGATTGAAATCCCATGACTGTCATGTGTTGATGCAGCAGTTCTTACCGATTGCTATTCGATCTATCTTGCCAAAACATGTCAGATACAGCATAACTAAACTTTGTTTCTTTTTCAATGCTATATGTAGCAAGGTAGTTGATCGTGACAAACTTGATGAGCTGCAAGATGAAATTGTCGTCGTTCTGTGCCAACTTGAGATGTATTTTCCACCTGCCTTTTTTGACATTATGGTGCACTTGGTGGTTCATTTGGTTCGGAAGATAAAGATTTGTGGGCCTGTATATTTGCACTGGATGTATCCATTCGAGCGATATATGAAAGTCTTCAAGGGTTATGTGAAAAATCGCTATCGTCTTGATGCAAGCATTGTTGAAATGTACATAGCTGAAGAGGTTATTGAGTTTTGCACTGGGTACTTGTCTAATACCAATGCTATTGGACAACCAAAACAGAAGAATGATGAACGGATCAGAGGAAAAGGGACATCAGCATGTAAATTGTTTACCCCTTCTATTGGTGAATTACAAAATGCGCATCTATATGTCTTGCGCAATTCTAAAGAAGTACATGCTTATGTTAATGCTCATATTCGTGAAATAAAGGAAAGTCATCGTGGTTGGACTGACAGATACATACTCAATGAATATAACCGAACATTTGTCAATTGGTTCAGTTCTGCTGTTGGGGACGAATCTGTTACAGAGACATTAAAGTGGTTAGCTTATAAGCCCAGTCACGTTGTGCTATCATATTCGGGCTATGACATAAATGGATTCTTTCATTTGCTACCTGAGACTCAAGGACTGACAGGAGCACAAACGCAAGATAGTGAGGGCATTACATCCGTGTCAAGTTCGAGGAGATAGAGAATCCAGTGTACGCCAATAGTTTCATTATGGGGTGATTGAGCGAGATATTGAGGAGCTTGAACTTATGTTAGAATTCAAGTCCCCAAATTTTCAAATGCAAATGGGTTGACATACCAACAATAGCGTTACGAAACTGACGAATTGGGAGTGACACTAATGTCGGATTTTGAATGAGGGAAGGGTTTCACAAAGGGGAACCATGTCATACTTGCTTCCCAGGGCAAAACAAGTCTTGTTATGTGCTACTGATCCCATATGAGCAAAAAAATGGTCCATTGTCCTACAAGGGAAAAAATTGCTTGTCGGTTGATGGAAATTGATAATGATAATACTCACGATGTGCCGCGTTCTCATCAGGTTTCCCCCCATCTGAGCACTAATGAGGAGGACCGCAATATGGATGCATTCATTCCCCGCACTGATCACGTGAAAGGCATATAGGTCGATGATCCTTTGTCAAATAAAAGAAAGACATTGATTCCCCCCGAGAAGATATAGTCTGTAAGTTATTATTCACGTTCTTATATTCGGATTTTTCATTGTACTTATTAATTTGTTTATTACCAGATTTGGATAGTTGTATGCTGCACTAACTCCAGAGACTGAATATGTTATTTTTTGTTAATTTTGGTACAGGTGAATGTCTTCGATGATATGAGCGTCATGCAACATAGGCTTCAGTTATGGCTATTAGTGCATTTTTAGTATATTGGTATTAAGGTTATTCAATGTACGCTGGTGTCTCAACTTAATCATATCTGTTAGTCTGGTATAAAGTTTTATACATTTAATCATGTTTTCGACGGGAAGTTTTTCTCTAGTTATAGGGGATACCATGCAGATGTTTTTGTCTTCGTAATGCATGATAGTTTGTTTAATAATATGGAAAAATACAAAACCATCATATTATACAAAACTCTTTTATGTGGAATGCAAAAGACAGATCTTACATAATATTATATTCTAATATAAATGATCTTCTAATATAGATTGGATTTATGACTTTTCTGTACAAACAATTAAATAAATAATCAAGGAATTGTGTTTTTACACCGGTTATAACATTAACCGGTGTAACGAGACATTGTAATTATAATTTTTATTACTTAAAAAGTTTCAAATACGAAGAATTTTTTAAATTAAGAAGCTTTTCATTGGATTCAAAGACAAAAAAATTAAAACACTAAAATATTAATGATTTGCTAATATAGATTGGATTTACACTTTTATTTAAAAATAGTTAATTAAATAATCAAGAAATAATGTTGTTACACCGGTTTCTTTAATTAACCGGTGTAAATTATCAATTTTTACACCGATTTTTGTTAGTAACCGGTGTAAAAAGACATACTTTTTGTAATCTTTATTAACTTAGTATAGTTTCAAAAGCGAAGAATTTTTTAATTAAGAAGCTTTTCATTGGATTCACAGACAAAAAAATTAAAACACTAAAATATTAATGATTTGCTAAAATAGATTGGATTTACACTTTTATTTAAAAACAGTTAATTAAATAATCAAGAAATAATGTTGTTACACCAGTTTGTTTAATTAACCGGTGACATACTTTTTGTAATCTTTATTAATTTGTTTTACTTTCAAATACGAAGAATTTTTTAATTAAGAAGCTTTTCATTGGATTCACAGACAGAAAAATTAAAACACTAAATTATATATGATTTGCTAATATAGATTGGATTTACAATTTTCTTTAAAAACAGTTAATTAAATAATCAAGAAATGTTTGTTGTTACACCGGTTTGTTTGATTAACCGGTGTAAATTATCATTTTCTACACCGGTTATTGTTAGTAACTTGTGTAAAAAGACTTACTTTTTGTAATCTTTATTAAATTGGTATAGTTTCAAATACGAAGAATTTTTTAATTAAGAAGCTTTTCATTGGATTCACATACCAAAAAAATTAAAACATTAAATTATATATGATTTGCTAATATAGATTGGATTTACAATTTTCTTTAAAATCAGTTAATTAAATAATCAAGAAATAATGTTGTTACACCGGTTTGTTTAATTAACCGGTGTAAATTATCATTTTTTACACCGGTTATTGTTAGTAACCGGTGTAAAAAGACTTACTTTTGTAATCTTTATTAAATTGGTATAGTTTCAAATACGAAGAATTTTTTAATTAAGAAGCTTTTCATTGGATTCACAGACCAAAATAATTAAAACACTAAATTATATATGATTTGCTAATATAGATTGGATTTACAATTTTCTTTAAAACAGTTAATTAAATAATCAAGAAAGAATGTTGTTACACCGGTGTGTTTGATTAACCGGTGTAAAATATCATTTTTCACACCGGTTACTAACAATAACCGGTGTAAAAATACATAGTTTTTTAATCTTTATTTCATTGGTATTGTTCAACTACGAAGAATTTTATAATTAAGAAGCTTTTCATTTGATTTAAAGACTGAAAATTACAACACTAAAAATATTAATGATATTCTAATATACATTGGGATTTACAATTTTGTACTCTTTATTAAATTGGTATAGTTCAAAAACGAAGAATTTTATTAATTAAGAAGCTTTCATTTGGATTTAAAAGACCAAAAATTAAAACCACTAAATATTATTGATATTGTATATACATTGGATTTACAATTTTTGTAATCTTATTACATTGGTATAGTTCAAAACCGAAGAATTTTATTAATTAAGAAGCTTTTCATGTGGATTTAAAGACAAAAATTACAAACAGTAAAAATATATTGCTATTCTAATATATCATTGATTTACCAATTTTGTAATCTTTATTAACATTGGTAAAGTTCAAAACGGAAGAATTTTTTAAATTAAGAAGCTTTTCATTGGATTCAAAGACCAAAAATAAAAACACTAAAATATTATTGGATATTCTAATATACATTGGATTTTCAATTTTCCTCAAAAACAATTAATTAAATAATCAAGAAAAGAATATTGTTACACGTTACACCCGCCTCCGGTTTGTTTAAAATAACCCGGTGTAAATATCCTTTCTTTTACATACCGGTTACTAACAAAAACCGGTGTAAAAAGACATAGTTTTGTAATCTTATTTCATTGGGTATAGTTCAAATACGAAGAATTTTTTTTATAAGAAGCCTTTTCGTTGGATTAAAGACCGAAATTAAAACACTAAAATATTATTGGATATTCTAAAATACATTGGATTTACAATTTCGTAATCTTTATTACATTGGTATAGTTCAAAAACGAAGAATTTTGTAATTAGAAGGTTTTCATTTGATTTAAAGACCAAAAATTAAAACACTAAAATATAATTGATATTCCTAATATACATTGGATTTACAATTTTCTTTAAAAACAATTAATTAAATAAGCAAGAAAAGAATGTTGTTACACCAGTTGTTTAAATAACCGGTGTAAAATATCATTTTTTACACCGGTTACTAACAATAACCGGTGTAAAAAATATTATTGATATTCTAATATACATTGGATGCACATTTTTATCTACCAACCATTTTTTACTGTTTATATCTTTTTTTTGGTAAATTAAAAATTTAAAAAATTATGTTATTTATATTCATTTTTGTGAAAACATGATTTTATCTTATTCATTATAGTTCACAGATAATTAAGCATATTTGTGTGAATATGGAAGGGTAAAAATAGGAAAAATTAACTGTTACGTATGTACTTTCTTCTGGATGATTTTATCTTATTCATTATAGTTCACAGATACTACACTTGTATGCATTTTAAAAATTAAACTTCAATCATCAGATGAAATTCAAAAAATAATACAACTCTTTGTTTTCACACCGGTTACATGAATAACCGGTGTAGAAAACAACTTTCTACACCGGTTATAACTTTAACCGGTGTAGAAAATATTTTTAAAGTTAAGAAATACTAGCGCCTTCTCCAAAGTTTGCTTCCAAACACTTGCTCTCCACCTCCACCTCCATTTTCACTTGGAGCATCCACCACCAGTTGTACGGTCGACCCCCAACTCCATATTTTCGTCATCATTTTGACTGCAAATCCATCACATCTGCCAGAAATAGGAACGGAGGACATACTCCACCTACCAGAGACACACTTCTCTTCTTCGTCTGCCTGATAGCGAAATTCGTTTTGATTTCATTTGGTATTCACCATTTTCCCCTCGTTTTCTCTCCATATCTTTTTAAGTGTTACTTTTCTATGTATTTTATTTCATGTTTGGATCGATTATTCTACGAGATCTGTTAGTGTTCCATTTTTTGGAAACCTATGTATATGCCTTCAGCTTTGGGTCGTTGTTTTTGGGGGAAGATAAAGGAAATATTTCAAGTATGTTGTTTCCAGTTCTTAAATTGAGGGTTTGATTTGAAGTGGGGCGTTGTTTGTCTTCAATTTTGTATCTTATCAGTTTTAATTTTTGTCGCCGGAGAAGTAAAGGTAACAAACAAAGAAATCAAATCAAAACGACCTTGTGATTGTTGATGAATAGGGGACTATCAGCACAAATTTCCTTGCCTTTGGGTAGCCAACAATACATTAAAATACACAGCTAAAGTGAACACGCTGATTTGAGCATATGAATGATCAGCCATTATTGTTATTACTCTCATTCTGTAACAATAAAACCCAATAATAACATTTGACTTGATTCTTTGTTGAATAACCAGGGATCTCCATAGTTTCTTCGTCATTGAGCCCATAAAATTCCCATGAATGAGTAGTGTGCAGAATCCTTTGGAGTTGGGAAATACTGATACCACCCCTGGCATTTCTGTGTTGGTTTGACCAACAGAGAGAGGTTATATTATAACCTTCCTTTATGAATAACAGTCAAGCATTTGATGATTTCGCCTCAAAATCCTCCTCTGGGTCATCATTTCCTCTGCTTCCATATAAACCACAATACAACTGCAGCAAAAAAATCCAATTTTTGTCGCTTGCATTCTCATAAACAAATGAACTCACAAAATGTAACTACTTATATATACAGTGTGTTTGAATGAGCATATTTAGTTCCTTGATTACGTTGGTTTGGTTTTTTCAGCCTCTGGATATAGTTTCTTTCGGAATTGTTTTCATATTGTAAGAAGATGCATCATTTTAGCCTGAAAAGCTTTGCAAGTTGCTGGAAATAATCTGTAAAGTCTGGTCATGGGTTCTCTTAGTTGTGCATGTTGGGTGTTTTTTTACATGTTCAAGTGTGTACTTCTTCAAAGTTGACTAATGTGTTAGTAAATAGTTATGAAAGTCATAGTAAGCATTAAATTTTTCCCCTTTACTCTTCTACTGTTTAAACTTGGAATCTGCTTGCTTTTATTTTTTCACTTATAAATACAGAAAAAGTTATCATCTCTATTTCTGATTAGTACATACTCCAATCTATTAGTTTTTCGTTAATTGATAATTTAAAGTGTCTTTTACTCACTTGAGCATAATTCTGGTAATAATCGGACTAAACATTTTGAAAGATTAATTTATATCATGGACATTTTAAATTATTATGTCTGTAGACAACTATCTTATTTTAGACTTAATATTGGCATGCATATGAATTGAATATTTATATGAATTTATTACCATAAGACATAACCAAAATATGTAACGAAACTCAGTTCGCATACTATTGAACACTTGTCTTTTTTATCCTTGCCCAGAGTATTTTTTATCCTTCTTCAAATGGCTTAGCAAATGACGATCACACACCGGGGATGGCGATGAGCAAACCCCGTTCACATTACGGAAGAAAAGGAACAAAATGTGCCGAGCTTTTGGAAAAGGAGGGCAAGAGGAATAAAGACACCTATTTTCTTCGATGATGATGGTGAGCCTACGATGGAAAAAGCACATAATGACTTGGATTAATTTTCATTGGCGTTGATGGTGCGCAGTAAAGTTAATGTTGTGCAATTTAAGTCATGGCCGGAAGTTGACAAGAAAATAAAGGACATGATTTGGGATGAAGTAATGGTAATGTGCAAGATATAAATGGTACTTTTAATGTTTTTCGCATATGTTCTTTCAAAATTTATATTAAGTGAAGTTCACTTAATGTTTAGAGGTTTTTTTTTTCAGAATACATTTGATTTTGAGTCCACACCACAACTGAAGAAGAAGTGGTTAGTCCATGCTGGGGAACGTTGGCGGGGCTGGAAGGGCACCTTGAACCGGTAATATTTGGAAACCTACAGGATGAGGACCCGTGCCATAATATCCGTATCTTAGTAGGGATACATGGGAGATGTTCCGCAAGAATCGTTTTAACCGAAGAATGGAAGGTAATATATTTATTTTTTCTAAATTTTATTCATTTAATGTAAAGGTAACAATTTGCATGGTATATATTTCCTTTTTTGGACAAATAGGCTAAGCATGTTGTTAGCCAAGAGAGTTCCAACCAGAACAAACTCCATCACACAATGTTTCGTGGCGGATATTCGAAGTTGAAAAAAAATGATGCGTGACAAATTAGAGGCAAAAATACAAAGGAAGATTGCCTCCGGTATGACAGAAGAGGAGGCCCGTGGAACAACTTCTCCCCCGTCACCCATTCCCCGTCATCTTCTCTTCAAGGAATGTCACAAAAACAATCATGGTGACTTTTCAACCGACGCGGCTTAGAGATGTTAGTGCTACAATTGTAAGTATAATTTATTCAATTAAGTATAACGTCTATTAACATTAATCAGTAATGTGAATTATATTAAGAATAATGTTGGAAACAATTGATCAGGATGATTTATGCGACCGCGCGAGTCAAGGAGAGTCCCTTGGAGAGGGAAGTAATGACATTCTTGTCATTGCTACAGGAAAGAAAGATCACCCCGGTCGCATAAGGGGTGTAGGGGGTCGGATGAGGACGTCTCAAGTTTTCGGAGCCTCATCTTCCCGTCGGAATACGAACTTAGACAGTCACGCGCAATGCAGAGAGGAAATTAGGTTCTTGACTGAAGCAATGAATGACCTATACAGAGCTTTGGGCAAACCAGTTCTAGTTTTTCCTATGAGACATGTCTCAAGTTGTCCAACTACGGAGTCATCACTGCAGCAACAAGAGTTAAAGCATCCAGAGACTATCAGGTCGGACTTCGTGGCGGAGCACATACCGGTATGCTCTAGTGTTGAACTGGCAGATTCATTGGGAGAGTTCGAGGTAACAATAAATTAATTATTTTCTTTTAAAATTATTTCATTTAACTCATTTACTAATATATACTATATCTTATTCATTTATCAACAGGACGGTACAAAATGTCGCATATTTGTGATTGATCACAGTAAAGGGAGGCGGCTTGTAGCTACCGGGAAGCTGTATAATTTAGCAATGCATCAAGGGAAAGAGGTAACGGGGGACAGAGTGAAGGTCAATATCAGTACCTCGATCGACAATGATGCTCCATTGCCATTCCCAGATGATGAGGCCACGACAGTTGGGAAAGGATTGGGGACTCTGTTACTGTGGGCCAGGTCATTGGTTGAGATTTCTACCGAGACGGATTTGCAGGTGTAAATATATATCATTATTTGTGTATTTGTGTTATTAATTTATTAATAAACATCACTAATTACTGAGTTATTTTGTAAAGGTACCGGACCCGAAACGTTCTAAAGGGTCGAATAAAGCCCCTCCACCCAAGAAAACGAAAGTGAGGGCCCACCCGCAAGAAACGGATAATCTTTTAATATCTCGACTCAACGGATCTTTACGGCAACTGTGCATATTGGTGAGCCGTCATTCGACTAATTCTATGTATACAATAAAGATGATGGAAGAAATCGTGGGCACTAAGTATTTAGTTTATCTTACTAATGAGAGCCTCACTGATTTCTTCTCAAAAGATATGGTGGCGGGTGATTGCATGCAACTGTTCATAAAGTAAGTTCAGTAACTTCGTATATATTTTTGTAGTTTCTACTTTATTTTATTATGTGATTAATTCGTAGTACAGTTTAACTAATCAAGAGTGTCTTGATAATTGTCAACATCGTGTTGTAGGACAATGTATACACTATGTATACAACAGGGTCAAACTGGGATAGGGTTCCTATCTCCATATCACATCCAATCGTTCGGGAATAAAGAAACGCATAGAGTTCAGTACATTGTGTCGACCCTGAAGAATGGAAACAGGAGCATCTACCTAGCACCGTATTTTCTAAAGTAATTAAATTTCAAATAGCTTTATTTTTTTAACCGCATTGTCAATAGGTTTATTCATTGATAAGTTAGCCATTATTAATGTTATTATAATTTTTCAGTGCACACTGGATGCTAATGGCAATAAACCCACAGGACTTTATTGTGGACTGGTTTGATCCAGTACATTCAGACTCTCGAGATGATGCTACGAAGTTGATGAACACGTATTTATATTTCTTCATGTTTTTATGTCATTATATCACTAATATTGTCACATGTTTATTTGCTAATTCTTATTAATAAGCTTTTAAATGTTGGCTTTTACAGTGTATCGATGGTATATCAACTTGAAGGGGATCACACGCCGACGCCTAAAACAATCCAATGGATAGAGATAAAAGTAAGCTTGTTCTATAAACGACTTAATGTTCTATTGTAATCAATGTTATTTTTTTATGACATTAATATTTATTTGTAGCACAAGAGGCAAGTCTCAGATTGGGAATGTGGGTATTATGTCATGTGGTACATGCGAATGATCGTACTCCGAGGAGTCATACATAGTAGGATTTCAAGAAGGTTATGGGATTGTTTTTTTTATTTCATTTATCATATGTATTTTGCCAACTAAATTATTTTTTTTTGGCAAATTAGTTATTAATGACATTTTTTGAATGTATCAGTGCTTCAAAAAAGACCGTGAAAGCATTAACAGAAACAGATTTGAATATTGTCGAGAAGAATGTGGCTAGAATACGTAATGAATCAATAAGCTCCAAGCGTTGATTGATGCAAACTTAATACACTTGAGCTCATTATTTTATTAGGACATTATATATGTAGATGTAAATATATGTATATGCATACTGATTGACTTTAGAGATCAATATTTGTAAATATATGAACAAAATTTTGGTACTTTTAATGGGAATTGTTGAATGCATTGTTATCAATTTGAATTTTGTATGCTACGTTTATCCTTAAGTCTGTAATTTGAGGCTGTTTTGCTCTTGTTGTGTGAATGCAGATTAAATTAGTTCGTAGGAAAAAACATATACACCGGGTATAAATAACCGATGCAATTGTAAATACATAAATATTAAATCGGTTACACAAAACCCGCATTAATTCAAATAATTTTACAGCAAATTTACACTATTTACACCGGTTTTAAAAAATCGATGTAAATATAGGGTTTTTACACCGGTTATAAAAAACCAGTGTAAATATAGGTTTTTTACACCGATTTTTTAAAACCGGTGTAAATGTAGGTTTTTTACACCAGTTCTTTAAAACCGGTGTAAGTAGAGACATTTTACACCAATATCTCCCTTTTTAGTACAAACTTTTTTACTCCGGTTATTTAACCGGTGTAAAAAAAACGTTAAACCGGGTTTAAAAAACCGGTGTAAGAAAGACATTTTACACCGGTATCTTAAACCGGTGTAAAAAATATTCACATTTTACCCCGCCTTTATATAGACCGGTTCATTTTCAAAAAAACCGGTGTAAAACTCTATATTTACCCGCTGTAAAAGGCTGTTTTTGTACTATTGCTGGAAGTTTGAGGTTTGAAAAATTGGAATTAAAAATCCAATTTTATTTCACGACGCGATTTCCGCACGTCGCGACGCGCGATCTTCCACGTCGCGACGTCCTCTCACGTCGCGACGTCCACACCCCCACGTCGCGCGACGCTGGGAATTTTTACAGTTTTTTTTTAAGTTTTGATTTTTAATCCGTTTTGTTTAATCTTTTTAACAAGGAACGTGATTTAATGTTCTTGCATGAACATTGATATGTTCTATATGGTGTTTTCACATAGTTAAAGATCTTGCATGATTTAAGCATGTGTTAATTCTATTTTAGGGAAGTTTATTCCAATTAGGAAACTATTTTTAGGAAAGCAGGGTTTACTTTGTTGGCAAGTCTTTGTGCCTATTTAAAGGCTAGTAAACCCACGAATTTTGGTTGTTGAATTTTGAAATAAGAAGTCATAATTTTGCGGAGCAAAATTTGATCCAAAAATCCTTAGAGACCTTAAGCTAAGTTTGAGCTTTTTCTATTCTTCTAAACCCTAAAGTGGAGATTAAGCCAATTCTTGCTTGTAATTCTAAGTTTGAGAAACAGCCAAATCTGATTTGATTTAGGTGCCGCATGAGTCAAGTTGGTTGTGTAATAGCGTTGGGGCTTTGGGCAAGTTTCCATTGAATCGTGCTCCATATCTTTCTTTTGTTTTCTTTGTTTCTTTCATATTCTTTGTGTTTTCTGTCCTATCCATTATTCTTCTTGTGTTCGTTAAATTCTTTGGTTTGGTGAACTTGTTGTGGAATTTTCCAAGTTAGACATGTCATGTGGATAAATAAGGTTGTCAAATCCGCCCAAAGGTGGATCAAATCAACGAGAACCTTATCAAAATCCTTTTATGATTTTAAGCGATAAAATTTAGCTTATCGCTTAATTTCACAATACGCTGATATGTAATCTTTAAAATAAAATTTAATATACCATAAATATCCACAATATCTTTTTAATTTCTTTTACTGTCCCAATTTCCTTTTTACTGCTATATTTTAATATTTTTATTTATTATTCTTTTCTTCTTCTTTTTATATGCTAACATTTTTATTCAATAAATTTTCTTTCTATTTTTAATATTTTTATTTAATATACCTGATTTGATAAAAAAAATTTATGTTTTACAACTTGATTAAATTTTTTACCTTTTTTATTTAAATCAAGTTTTAATTAATTAAAAATTATTTTTTAATTTTTTTTTTAAAAACAATCAATATAATAGACCACGTTTTATTCAATATACATTTTTCCTATATTTTAATATTTGTATTTAATATACTTGATTTGATAATAAAATTTATGTTTTACAGTTTGATTAATCTTTTTATCTTTTCTTTTTTATTTCAATCAAGTTTTAATTAATTAAAAATTATATTTTTAAAATTTTTAAAAGATAACATTCAATATACTAGAAAACTATTAATATGTAGAGTTCATAAATATATGCATTTTTATGATAATATTTTATATTCAAAATTACTAATTTTGAAAATTTTTTATTTTCAAAATTATATTTTATAGATTTTTTATAATAAATTTGATTTTTTATTTACAAATTAATATATTGTACATTTATTAAAAAATAAATAATTTAAAAATAAAATCATACTATTTGCCATTCAGTTATCATATCAATATGTTTATGAAACAAGCTTAATTATTTAAGTATTCAGACACCTTATCTTTTTTTTTTTAATATATATACTTGAGACATTGATTCCCTTCAATTCGTCTATGAAGAATTAGCAACTGTTACAGGACAATGCATTCCATAGAAAACAACATAGAGAAGCTCTCCATTTTTCTTCCAAAGATTCATGCTTCAATAGATCAAGTTGTACATCTGGCCAAGTAGACAAGAAATGGAGCTCAGGCACCACCAATTCTTCTACATCTCCATTTACTGGTATTCTTTTATGTACAACAATTCAGTCTAAAATGCAGGATGATATCTGAGACTGGCATTTGCTTCCACCCGGTGCACTACTCTCCTTAAACTCCATTCGCGGCAGAACTCGAGGGCTAGCCGAAGAACCGTTCCAAGGCCCAACACCACAATCACGCCAATAATAATATTTACAGGGAGAGCAGAGACACCCAGGGTAATTGATATAAGCACATCCAGCATAAGACCGCCAATTAGGATTGAGAAAGCCACCCAAAGGGGACTGAAACATCCCCTTTCACTTTCTTGGCTAATAACTCTTCCCCTTTAAGCAGGGTTGAGTCTCCAAACCCAGTAACTTGCCTGGGACTCTGGGAGTGCAACATTTTCAGTTACTTGCTGGCATATAGGGGTGGCAAATGGGCGGGTTGGGTCACTCCGCGGGTAGGGTTGAGTGAGGAGTGGTAGTTGGCGGGTCATGACCCAACCCAACCCGCCTATTGGCAGGTCAAAGGCGGGTTGGGTCACAGGCGGGTTGGGTTATAACTAGTTCAACCCGCGGGTCAATTTAGGTATTTTTTTCTTGACCCGCGGGTCAATTTAAGTATTACTTTTTTTTGACCCGCGGGTCAATTTAACTATTACTTCCTTAATACATTAGTTAATTCAAATTTTTCTTTTTAATTTTTGTTACTTTTAAATTAAATGTTTATTATCCATATTACACACACTAATTATATTTTCACATACTACACACACTACACATATTTTACACATAACATATTTTCACATACTATACATATTTTACACATAATACACATTTTCACACATTACACATATTTTATACATAGTACACACATTTTCACACACTACACATATTTTACACATACTACACATATTTTCACACAATACACGCATTTTCACACACTACACACATTTTCACACACTACACATATTTTTCACACAATATATATATTTTACACACAATTTACACAAATTAACACGATCCAGACCAATGACCCACGACCCAGACCCACGACCCATGATCCAGACCCATGGCTCACGACCCATGACCCACTACCCATAACCAAAACCCACGACCCAGACCCACGACCCATGGCTCACGACCCAGACCCACGACCCATGGCTCACGACCCACGACCCAGACCCACGACATACGACCCACGACCCAAGACCCACATACTACACACATTTTCACACACTACACGCATTTTACACATAGTACATGCATTTTCACACACTACACATATTTTACACATAGTACACATTTTTTCACACACTACACACTTTTTCACACACTACACATATTTTACGCATAGTACACACATTTTCACACACTACATGTATTTTACACATAGTACATATTTTTTCACACACTACACATATTTTACACATAGTACACACATTTTCACACACTACACACTTTTTCACACACTACACACATTTTCACACACTACACATATTTTCACACACTACACATATTTTACACATACTATACATATTTACACGCGTTGCACATATTTTCACACACTACACATATTTTACACATACTATACATATTTACACGCGTTGCACATATTTTCACACACTACACATGTGAAAAAATGTGTAGTGTGTGAAAATGTGTGTAGTGTGTGAAAATATGTGTAGTGTGTGAAAATGTGTGTAGTGTGTGTGTGTGAAAATATGTGTAGTGTGTGAAAATATGTGTAGTGTGTGTAAAATATGTGTAGTGTGTGTAAAATATGTGTAGTGTGTGAAAATATGTGTATTGTGTGAAAATATGTGTAGTGTGTGAAAAATATGTGTAGTATGTGTAAAATATGTATAGTGTGTGAAAATATGTGTAGTGTGTGAAAATGTGTGTACTATGAGTAAAATATATGTAGTGTGTGAAAAAATGTGTATTATGTGTGTATTGTGTGAAAATATATTTAGTATGTGAAAATATGTGTAGCGTGTGTAAAATATGTGTAGTGTGTGAAAATGTGTGTATTAAGTGTAAAATATGTGTAGTGTGTGAAAATATGTGTAGCGTGTGTAAAATATGTGTAGTGTGTGAAAAAGTGTGCAGTGTGTGAAAAAGTGAACAACGTGTGAAAATGTAAATTAAGTGTAAAACAAATTGACCCGCGGGTCACCCAAGACCCAACCCAACCCAACCCATTAAATATGGGTTAATTTTTAACCCATGACCCATTTGACCCGTGGCCCATTTGACCCAACCCAACTAGTCAAAATAATGGGCGGGTTGGGTTGGACCCGCGGGTCATGGGTCAAGATTGCCACCCCTACTGGCATATCTCGCATTTTTATCAAATTGAATGTTATTTTTATTCACTTATTATTTTCAGATTGCAGAGTTTTCAAATTTCAGTTTTATCAAACAGGCCCTTAATATTATAGATGAAAATGACAATAACAAGATACTTCAGAATTTTAATAGAGCATCAAACCTGGCAAGAAAGAAAAAGAAAAGAAGAAAGTGCATTTCAAAAAAAGATAAAAAAATCAAGAAAAATTATATTCATGTAATGCAAATTATCTTTTTGGTAATTGTCTCAATATAGTAATTATATTTTAATTTTTAACTTATTTTATTAATCATATTTTATGTTTTTCCTCAATTTAGGGCCTATTTAATAAAACTGAAATATGAAAACTGAATTCTGAAATCTAAAATCTGAAATAATAAGCGTCTGAATTCTGAAATAATTAAGCTTGTTTGATAAACATATTGAACTGATAAATGAATGACAAATAATACAATTTTATTTTTTAATTATTTATTTTTTAATAAATGTGCAATATATTACTTTGCAGGGAGAACGACCCTATAAGTCCCTCACATTTTACTCAATATATTGTTTGGTCCCTCACATTTAAAACGGGGCAAAATAGTCCCTCACATTTCAAAAGTGTACTTTTGTGGTGCTTTTGACGGAATCTGTTAGAAATTTTATCAAATGTTATCACGAGCTACACACGTGACCATTTTTCATGGGTAAAAAAGGAATCACAATTTATAACCCATTTCCTCCTCTCTCTCTCTCTCTTCTTCCTCTTCTCCCCCAATCCACGGCTCCTTCTCTGTTACACTAGAAAATTGAACCCATTTCCTCCTCTCTCTTCTTCCTCTTCTCCCCCAATTTTCGATTCTTTAGGTACATATTCACCAGAGCATTCCCAACACACATCTCAATCCCATGACCAAACTTGACGAGCTTTGCATCAAGTTTGCATTTTTGTGTAGAAATTGCAGTACATAAAGGATTGTGAAATTTGTTCTGGTAGTTTTAAGTCTGGGTGCAGTTGACAATTGTGGTTGACATGGTTAATTGAAGTTGTTTTATTTTAAAGTTTTGATTCCAGGTTGGGTTTTGGGTTCAGAGATATCTGCTGAATAAATGTTGTTTGATTTGTTTATTGGATCTCTGATACCCTCGAATTTTAAATGTTTGTTTAATGGGGCTTTCATGAATGTTTACCATAATAATTTTGCTCTTACGACTTAGATCTTATACGGTACAAGGGTCAAGTTGAAATACTGAATGGATACTTGTTGATGACTTTTGAAAATATTTCCCTTTTGATTTACTTTGGATTATCTGTTGTTTGTGATAACGGTGTGATGCCGGGACACTCTTAATTTTGATAAATAGCATTTTCTCGAGCATCTTATGAAAAAATTTCCTTCATTTATTTTGATGATAGCATCTTTGATGCCAGGTGAGAAGATGTTATCTTTAGGAATCTGTTCAATTCTAATGACAAGCATCTTAGTTGTTGAAATTCTTCTTGATTCTCATTTCCTCGTTGGACATGTTAGTCACACCGCGAATTGTGCATAGGTGTGGTGGTGGTGGTGGTGTGTGTTGGGCAGTGGAACTGTGTAGATGTGTGCTTTGCTTGAGGTTTGTTGCTGTATTTGTACAACATTATTCGAAAAATAAGCTTTTTTCCCAAATTCTTTATAGGAAGCATAAGTCATTTGTATGCAAGGGGTTACTACAGAGATGGTGATGGTTGTAATAGCAACAAATAGACATACTAAGCAGATCATCACCATGCTTGTGGTAGTGATTCAGCAGTCAGGATACTCTCCAAAATGTGAGCCATGATGAGCAAACTCTGCATCAGATTTCTCTACAAAAACTGTTAATTTAATTGAGAGATTCGATTCTGCATATTTTGAGAGATACAATTATGCAAATTAGGTTCGAGAAGTGAAGCTGCATGGAGAGTATACGAACAAAAAAGAAACAAAAGCATCCTTCGGAAATAAGTATGGACACCAGAACGCATTTGGGCACTTGGCTGGGTGCTTTTCATTGTCGAAATATTCTTTTAAATCCAAATGTTAAATGGCATCATCATACAACAGTGCCAATGGGGAATGGTCAAAGAATATAATGAAATTAACATATGCAAGCAGCAAATGTTCCCAATCAACGGAACAAAAAGAATTCCTAACCATGTGCAAACATAAAGCTACAGAATAATACTACCACAAACTAATTCGTGCGCAAATATGCATGAGAGAGAGAGAGATTTTATGCATGAGAGAGATTTTGAATACAATGATCGCAATCGTCTGAACTGAACTTGTTACTGTAAGCTTTACAATTTAAGTAAATCTTGTCCCTTAAGAGCTCCCATGAGATCTGACAGACGAAATTGATTGTGCAGAGACAGAAGCAGTGGACTGTTAAGATCCCGCTCCCCATTGGCAACTTTGGGTTTTCCACTCAGCCTTTCTATTGCATCTTGACAACTGTCGATAAACCAGTCATCATCTGGAAGAACACTGCAAACTTTAAAACCCAACCTGGAATCAAAACTTTAAAATAAAACAACTTCAATTAACCATGTCAACCACAATTGTCAACTGCACCCAGACTTAAACTACCAGAACAAATTTCACAATCCTTTATGTACTGCAATTTCTACACAAAATTGCAAACTTGATGCAAAGCTCGTCAAGTCTGGTCATGGGATTGAGATGTGTGTTGGGAATGCTCTGGTGGATATGTACCTAAAGAATCAAAAATTGGGGGAGAAGAGGAAGAAGAGAGAGGAGGAAGTGGGTTCAATTTTCTAGTGTAACAGAGAAGGAGCCGTGGGTTGGGGGAGAAGAGGAAGAAGAGAGAGAGAGGAGGAAATGGGTTATAAATTGTGATTCCTTTTTTATCCATGAAAAATTGTCACTTGTGGAGCTCGTGATAACATTTGACATAATTTCTAACAGATTCCGTCAAAATGACCACAAAAGTATACTTTTGAAATGTGAGGGATTATTTTGCCCCGATTTAAATGTGAGGGACCAAACAATATATTAAGTAAAATGTGAGGGACTTATAGGGTCATTCTCCTTACTTTGCAAGCAACAAATCAAACTTATTAAAAAATATATATGCAATATAATTTTGTAAAAAAATAAAAACATCCAAAATTAGTAATTTTGATATAAAATATTATCATAAAAATGCATATATTTATGAACTCTACATATTAATAGTTTTCTGTAAAACATAAAATTTTTATCAAATCAAGTATATTAAATACAAATATTAAAATATAAAAAAATGTATATTGAATAAAATACGTTCAATTATATTGGATGTTATTTTTTAAAAAATTTAAAAATATAATTTTTAATTAACCAAAACTTGATTTAAATAAAAAGATAAGGTGAATAAGGTTAATCAAGTTGTAAAACATAATTTTTTTTTATCAAATTATGTATATCATATATAAATATTAAAAAATGAAAAGAATATTTATTGAATAAAAATATTAGCATACAAAAGAAAGAAAGAATAATAAATAAAAATATTAAAAAATATAGAAGTAAAAAGGAAATTGAGATGGTAAATGATATTAAAGAGATATTGTGGATATTTATGGTATGTTAAATTTTATTTTAAAGATTATGTCTGAGCGTTTTGTTAAATTAAGCGATAAACTAAATTTTATCACTTAAAATCACAGAAGAATTTTGCCTACATTTTCAAGCACTCTTAATTCATTAAGATATCTAACTTTTAGCTATCAAACAAATCTAATTAGTCAAAGTCTGAAACAATTAATTTTCATACTTAAGTTAGTTTATCAAACAAACCCTTAGTTACTGTATTACATATTGTAATTGCCCTTTTCTTTTAAAATAGCATATTACATAACGAACAAGTGCATTACCCGTAGCCAATTTCTAGTAAAAATTAATAACAAATTGAACCACTTGCTCCTAGGAGTAAAAAATTGAAGAGTTTCTCCAGCCTACACTTGAACTGTGTTTTTCCCTCCAAGAGATATCATCCGTCTATCTTTTGTGACAAGAAAATTTGCAGCCCAAACCCCATCTTTTCTTCCGTTCAATCCTATTTGAAGATGTACGCGTCCTTCAGTTTCTTTATTTTATTTGAGATAAAAGTTTAAAAAATTATTATCGAGTATTAGACTTATTAGGAATTGAGATAGGATCCTCTTTTCAATATTATCCTATCTTATCTTAATCCAAAATTAAAACCACGGTTCACTCATATCTTTGTTAGAGTCTAATAATTGTAAATTTAATTTAGTGATATTTATCCTTTTAGTTCCTAATTTTAGTGAAATGACGTTATTTTGAACATTAGACAGAATAAGACATGATAATATTGTACAGAGAATATGATCCCATTAGGAATTATAGTTTGGTCCCTAAGTTTAATTGCTCTGTGAAAATTTCTTTTATAGTTGTTCTAATCAGTATTATTATACTGGGATCGGAATATCTAGTTCAACCGATTGTCTGGTTCGAATTTGTTAAAAAAACAGATCAAACTTGAAAAAAACTGGGTTCAACCAGAAAATTCGAGAACGGTTTAAAACCATTTTTGTTTTTTTTTCTTTACATTTAAACCAAATTAATTATCATAAATATTTTTCAATTACAACATTCAATTATCATAAATACTTTTCAATCAACACATTCCAATTATCATAAATGCTTTCAATTTACCATATTCCAACATTTTGAAATTTGAATGAATATTGTAATTATGTTTCTCATTCAGGTTGTTATAAATGTTTTTAGTTAACCACATTACAAAATTTGAATAAATATGGTTTTTAACTTTTGTCATTTATTATCATTATTATTTTAAGACAGTGACTACTTGATTTTCTTTTGTTCCATCAATCACACCTTACCAAATATACAACTAAAAATTTACATTTGATTAAATATATTAAATATTTACAATTCTCTTACTATTTTTATAATTATTATGAATAAACAAAATTAAAATTATAGAATTTATTTATGGTGTCTAACCAGTTAGATTAGAATTTTCTTTTGTTTGATTAACAACTAAGAATTTAATTTATTTTATTTTGTAGGAATTTAATTGGTATTCCATTTGGTTGTTATTTTGTTTTGAGAGAAGAGGTGGGTATGTTAATATTTAATTAATATATTTATATTAAATATATTTATATTAAATATATTTATGATGTCATATCATTCTTAAAATCGATTCAACTGGTCCAACCAATTGATTCATAACCCAATAATTCTACCCGTTCGTACTTTGGTCCAAGTTTTAAAATATTGGTTATAATTTTGTTAAGGTGATAAAGAGTGCAATATTTCTATAAGTTTGGGACTAAAAGTGTTTGAAGTTAAGACATTGAGAATTAAACGTGTCGAGTTCACAAACATTGAGGACTAAAAGTGCAATATTTTGTAAATTTGGGGACTAAAAGTGTTGAGGTTAGAAGACCAGATACTCTGTCCAATATTTATCCTATCTTATTCTGTCTAACGTTCAAAATGACGTAGTTTCATTAAAAGTAGGGACTAAATGCATAAATATCGCTAAAATTACTTTACAATTATTAGACCCTAACCAAGAGATTAGTAAACTTTACGAAGTAGTTTTAATTAAGACAAAATAAGACAGACAAAATCTTAAACAGAAGATCCAGTGTCTGAGGTTAGGAGATCTGATCCTTTGTCCAATATTATCTCTGTCCTATTTTGTTTAATGTCCAAAACGACGTAGTTTAACTAAAACTAAGGACTAAAATCATAAATATCACTAAAATCACTTTACGTTTACGATTATTAGACCCTAATCAATATTTTTAGTGAACCCTACTATGTAGTTTAATTTTGAACATGATAAGAAAAAGATAATTTTGGACATAAAATCCAAACTTTGAGGGTAAAACATTGGAGACCAAAAGCATAAGTAGACAAATAATAGGGACTAAAAATGCGTTTTTTTCCTTTTTAAAATAATTAGAATGGAATTGGTTAACTAATATTATAATAATTATTATATATTTAAAAAGAATTATGTAAAAATATTCACACGGTTGACTATACCAACAAAATCAGATAGAAGATCCAGTGCCCATAAATGAGAGTTGACAAGACATTATTTACAAGTAAATTCAAAAACCAAGGAGAAGCAACATTTGCTTGCAAGTTGTAACTTAGTTAAAATAATAGGGATGCCCTACATGGCCACCCTGCTCACATGGTTGATGGAATATCCTAATAATCTGAACCAAATTCTTTTGTGCGTAAACAAGAGTATTGAAGTTGACCCTTTGCTGTATTTGGATGATTAAAGAATGTTAACTTGTAGTAACTAGTTTTCTCACCCAATCAATCCGCTTATGAATGATCCAAATTTAGGGAACACTTTGGCTGGATGGATGGAATGATTTTGAGTGAAAAAGACACCAAAGAATACAAACAAAATATATAAATAAAGTTGTGTATCATACTTGCAAAACTATTTTTTTTTTTCAATGCAAACTTAGCCGATTAACATTAATCAACGAAGTTGTAATACCAAATGATGTCAAGTTAAGGAAATGCAATTCTCGTGGTGCTAGCTGCAATGCTACACTTGGAAATTGGAATGGAACAAGGGAAGAATTTTTTTTGCACAAAATGTTGATGCAGCAGCAGTGACAATCAAGAATATTTTGTGTGGTGCTTTCAAATGGAGATTTCAGAACAGCCCACAAGCAGCTGGAATTGTTGTTACAGAGGAATGTCCTCTGATAATGTAAAAGGTTTAATCTTGGCTATGTCTTCTAGTATCTTTATAGGAGCAAGTTTTATTATCAAGAAGAAGGGTCTCAAGAAGGCTGGTGCTTCTGGGCTCAAAGCAGGTACTTAATGAAATATGAAAGTTGTGTTCTTTGCTTTTAAATCTTACATGGTGTAATTAAGAATTCAAGCTGTATTTGTGAATGGAAGTTCAAGTGCAATGGGTTTGCTACTAGCTTATTGATTACAGTTGAACTACATAATTGTTTTTCTCATGTTGTTTGGTGCAGAATTATGTGTTTTGTGACTAATTTTTGAATTGTTTCAAGAATTATGCTGGTAGAGTTAAGCATATTTTGGTTTGAGATTTAAGTTGATGGGAGAGCTATTAATTGATTGGGGTTCTTATATTAGTTTGAGTTTTTGAATTTATGATAGTTTTGTTGTAATCATGGAGTTATCCTGCAGTGCTGTATTGGCACATTTTGTTTTACATGAGAAGCTGCACATTTTTGGGATGCTTGGTTGTGCTTTGTGCATTGTGGGCTCAACTACAATTGTTTTACATGCTCCTCAAGAACGTGAAATCAACTCTGTGTTGGAAGTCTGGAATCTTGCCACAGAACCAGGTAAGTGTGTTTTGTGCAGATTCATTTTCCATTCCTATGGAGACCATAGAGTAGTTGAAGTAGTTATAATTTGTTGTCATGATAATTGGTGTTTCCCGTGACAGCCTTTCTCTTGTATGTAAGCGTGGTGGTTGCAGCTGTTTTCATAATCATAACGCACTACATACCACACTATGGGCAGACGCATATAATTGCCTATTTTGGAGTTTGTTCGCTTGTCGGTTCTATAGCAGTAAGCAGTCTCCTGCTGTTCCATTTGAAGTACCCCTTTATAATTTGGAAAACTCTCTTATAGTTTTTATAATAGTTAGTCTTTTTCTTTTGACATCTTATCTCCTGTCTGAATGGTGAAAATATTTCTGGTAGGTCATGTGTGTCAGAGCACTTGGAATAGCAATAAAACTGACATTTTCAGGAATGAATCAGCTGTTGTATCCTCAGACATGGATCTTTTCAGCAATTGCTAATACTTGTGTTCTCACTCAATTGAACTACTTGAACAAGGTAACTGACATTTCTTTGCTGATATGTCCCATATGTAGTGATCTATACTTACAGTTCAATTGCGATCATTCAATTTTCAGTGGTGGGGTTCAATTCACCTGTACACCGATTTATATGGCTCCCCCTGGTTACTCTTTGGATGATTATAGGGCTTCCTTCGAAAGATGTTTCTGTTGTATTTACATATTAGACAAGCACATGAACCTAATATCCTGTGAACTCAGGGCCTATAGCGTTAAAACTTACGTTGTATATTGTTTGGACTCATCACAGAAAAATTTAAAAAGAAAGTACTGATCTTTTCTATTTGAGAAAGAACCTAATTGCACATTGATTGGTACCATATGGAGTTCAGAAGAGGACAGAACTCCCAAAACTAGTGGACTATTGTATATACTTTTGGATTTCTGACTGCCATCTAAATTTATGCTTTCACCACATTAACATGGAGGCCAAATTTTTGTTCTCTGTGCATAAAGTGAAATGAATTAGTAGTTTTTTTCGAAAATGAAGTTGAAATTAGTTGTGGGATTAGATACACATCCCATGCTGAGACTCCATGTCACATTTTGCAAGTGCATACTAAATAACAATTGTACTTGTATCTCAATCATTTCTTCGGCTCCCCTAGTTTTTGAATCTTTAACGAAAACCCTTCTGGTTTGTGCTTTTATATCTTTACTGCAGGCTCCTGATACGTTTAATACAGCGGTTGTGTCACCGATATACTATGTTATGTTCACATCATTCACCATCATTGCCAGTGTTATCACGTTTAAGGTAGCCATCTTTACAAATTTATCATGGATTGGTTTATTGACTTATTTTATATAGCTCATTTTACTTATAAAAAATGAAATGAGTTTGTGCAATATTTATCTGTTGCAGAGACATTTTCTCCTTATGTTTTACAGCCAAGTGTCACCATATTACAGTAAAGAGACTGAGTAGATTCTATACTCATAAACTTCTGCATTTTGTTTTGGACAGCACCATCTTAGCTCTATAAGTCTAGCTGTTAAACATATGACAATCTCCTAAACCTGTTTCAAGTGATTGGTCTGATAGTTATATTACTAAGCTCAAAAACATAAACAGAACTCAGCTTCTTTGGTGTTTTAAGATTTGGTTTGAGGTGCCCAATTTTGTTCTATACTTGATCTAGGATTAAGATTGGGCGTCTTCTTTTCTAATTTGGCTAGAAGGTGGTCTTTTACTACTGCAGTCCTTTTTCTGTGACACACTTGTACAGTTCTAAATTTCTGAACTGATGTACATGATTGCTCGTTTGTCAGTTAACGGACCTTGCTTTTGTTACATCACAGAAGGCCTCTCACCTACCACTCTCCACCTCCAATTTTAGAGAAATAAGGACAGATACATTTTGATATTCCATGTGCATCACCACCAAAGTAGCCTTAAGGCCTTCCTACAACTTTCAGGATCTGTTTCTGGCTTCTCTACTTTGAACAATCTCTGTAGGCAAACAACACATCTTTTTCTTCTGTTGTAATACCTTAAAACTATCACATTCAATCTCAATATGAATACTAATCAAAAGATACTTGAAATCTGTTACCTTATTTTCCACTTTCCTACTTGAAATGTCGGCCACATTGTCCATTGTGCTAGTTATGCTGATAAATTCTGTAGGTCCAGAAGATAACATCTGTTTCTGCCCATTAATGATGAACCATTTTCCATGTCTCCCTTAAACTTTTTTTCGGCTCTTTCTATCTTCTTTCGAAGACACGACACATTTTCCAAACGTTGTGCGACATATTAAAGCTTCAGAATCTGGTAATATGGCAAGCCTTTCAAGAAAGGATGTCATTGTCCTTTCAGAGATCGACATATCAGTGCTCAAAAACTTGGAGGAACACAAAATACTTGATCCTTTATTTCTATGTTGGACGTACAACTCTAAATGTTGAATCTAAAACATAATGGGCTTATAATGACACAATGTTGAACCACACTACATTATTAAAAGCTTTCCTCATCTGTAAATCACTCTGCCACCCAGGCTGGTAAATTCCTAATTATATCCTGGTTATTCCTCAATTTAATGTTATTGTCCTTCTCAGTTAACGTCCTAGTCATACGGCAAATTTCTAACCATGTGTTTGTGATGCTAAGTAACTTAGTTAATGGCCCTTCAACCACTATGGAAATGACTCTAATATGCCCTTCCATCTTATGCATTTGCTCTGTTGGTTGTCATTTCCTGTACAATTTCATTTTTGTTCAAGTTTGTGTCCATTGTTTCTGTACACTATTTTATGTTTTTCAAATTGTTGTATGCCTCAATAACCTTTGAAGTGCCTTTTTGCCTGCTACTTTTTCCTTGTCTAGCTTTTGTTCATGATACATGATTCAATCATAGACTTTGTTCCGGAATCTTTTTGGTCAAAACTCGAAGTTTGTTAGAAGCGTTATGCATTGGTGGTAAAATCTGTATAGCGTTTATGGCTTTGCCTAGTTAGTCATCATATAGAGCTATTTTACTATGTCCTGTGTTTCCTTAAGATAGCTTTCTGCTTTAAGTTTTGTTTGAATAGAGTCCATCGAGGTTTCTAAATGGCATTCATCTCTTGAAATTGCAATAGAACAGTACTTCTTTTAACTAACTGGTTCTAGCTATGAAATGATTATTTCTATGTTTCTCATGCCTGCCTAAAAGACGTAAATCGTCAGTTAACATCCTTTCATTTCAAGTTATGGTACTTAGATTCAATTCAACATTGATGAGCTTGAACTAAAATTTGTTAAACTTCAAGAAGTGTGAGTTTTTATACAAGTAAATCTCAGTGAGCTGATTCTGAGTGCTGAAATGCATTCCTTGGACCTAATGAAACAGGATTGGGATGGGCAAAACGCAACTCAAATAGTGACAGAGCTTTGTGGCTTTGTGACCATCCTCTCGGGAACTTTCCTCCTTCACAAAACTAAGGACTTGGAAGACTGTAAGTTTTTGAGTTCATTCTCTTTAATCACGCTTTATAGAAAAACTTACATTATGCTGCATTTGTGATGATTCTGTTCTATGCATTCCATGACAGATCCTTCATCATCCAAAGCACTTAAAATTCAAAAACATCTACAAAAGGATGGATTTAATCTTGAAGAAGTTCCTCTTCGGCACCTAGAAGTTGTTAGATGAGAGTTATTCAGTAAACCAATGTCAACTATTTTGTTTTTCAATGGAATGATTGGCCAAATGTTGCATACTTTTGTCAATAATTTGAAACAGTTTGTGCTTGGGAGAGTAGATGGATTCAACATAACATCAAGCAAACAGTTGCCTCGGATCGAGTTAAAACAGAACGAAATGGTTGGTTTTAGATGCTGGTATACTTCTTTTCAGCTCTGCCTTCACTTCCACCATTGCAAAAATCGACATCATTTCTTCAAGTTCTGACTATTGGTGTTCATATCATTGATTGCTTCATGGCATTGATGAAGGGAAGTCTAGTCCACAAGTTCTACAAAGGTATTGAAGTGCAAGATTATGCAATGAATGTAGTTGTAGCAATGTGAATGATTTGCAGACTTTTACTCAAATACTGAATTTGTTTGTAGATGTAGAGTTGAAGCAACTGGACTGAAAACTCAATTCTTTTGTGATATATTTGGTTAGAGAAAATTGCAAAAGTGGTCCTTTATATTTGTGGAAACATCTTTTTTCAACATTCATATTTGATGCAATTTCGTAATTCACATTAAAAATTATGCCAAATTTACCTTTCCATCCAATTCCGTCTAATTTTTTTAATGGAAAATATACACATGTCATCATCTAACTATTACTTGTATATATTTTTTGTTTAAAAAGTAGACGAAATTATATAGAATGACTAATTTAGTGTGTGTTTTTAGTGTGAGTTACGAAATCGTATTATTTTAAATATAAGTAAAAAAAATCAAAAAAAAAATGTGAGAACTTTTTTCTTAACGCATTTTTCCCTTTGGTTTAATTTTTTTTTGGGTTATTAATTAGTGATAATTTCTATTCTATCTTAATCTACACTATCTATGGGTTGACTCAACTGAGTCAAGGGGGTTGGAGCGAGAGGAACCCACTTTATAGGAGAATGATTGACACCCATCTGTATTTTTTTCTGGCTTCAATTGAAGCATATATTACACGAACACTGCACTATTACATCAATCATATGAGGTACAAATTTTTTTTATGGCTTCAATTGAAGCATATATTACACGAACCCTGCACTATTACATCAATCATATGAGGTACACTTTGGATCTCGTTCGGATCCTCTGCTGGCATCTGGACTGATTAGAACCGCTGCAGGTGAGTGTGTAAACTAGAGATAGAGTCTTCGAATAAAGGGAAGAGGAAATGTTATTGGGGGAATTCGAACCCCTGATCTCTAACCCCCAAAGAACCTTAAGGCTCTTCTTGTGGCCACTAGGGCAACCCCAGTGCCCATATGCATTTAGTGTCAGAATAAATCTGGCAAATTTAATGTAAAGCTAGTGTACATTCTTCTCTCTTTAAATGTTTAAATTTGTGATTAACAATGTCAAATTTTTATTACTTTGATTTTGAGAGTCCATAATGTAATGAAGGATAAAACTCATTGCGCATAATAATTCAAGAGAAAATATGAGAAAAGATTTGAATTCAATTATTTCTTTTTTTTTCTATTTATTAAAACTGACCAGCGAACTAGATTTCTTATACTTAACCGATTTGTGTATTTATCTCAATAATGCTAGTGTTCCATGATCATTAAGGAAGAAGATTTAGGTAATATATGCATTGACTCGGAATTAATTCCAACAAATTTTCCTTTTGAATGCGAAATCCACTTAAATGGAAGATTTAGGTCATATATGCATTGCTCATAAAAATGAAGCAAGATTTTCTACTCAAATTTCATCATGAAATATTTCCATTACCGAATGATTAGTGTCTCTATATCATCTTGTGTTTTAGTTGAGTTTTTGTTTCAAGTTAAAAAGATTAGTTTTTGGAGACTTTCTTGAACTTCTTGATCTTCTTGAAAATTTCAAAGTGGTCAAAATTTGATTCTTGAGCTAGATTCTTGATCCTTGTTATAAATCTTGAATATCTTGTTAAAGTGGCATCTTTAAAATCGAAATATTTGGTGAGATATTAAAGGTTTAAATTTCTGAAATTTTAAGGTTAAGACAAGACAAAAACCTTAAATCCTAAGTTTGTTTGGACAACATAAGACAAATAACCTTAAATCCTAGGATTGTGTCTTAAAACCTTAAATCTTAAACCTTAAACTTTTGTTTTGTCCAAGTTTCTTGTCCGAACCTTAAACTTTTGTTTTGTCAAAGGTTCTTGTCCGAACCTTAAACTTTTTTTGTTTGTCCAAGGTTTGTGTCCGAACAAAAAAAAAAGTGACCGATTGAAAAAAAAAAAGAAGTAAAAAAAAAGAGTACGGTCAATTACAAATATATATATATATATATATATATATATATATATATTCGGACTTTTTTTTTTTTTTTAATTTCGTTTAAAGTTCTTGATCTTGTTTTGCTTAAAAACCACCATATATTGAAAGTGCCATATCTTGCTCAAGACAATTCGGAATCAAGTGATTCAAATTGCGTTCTCTTCGTCTTAGAGTCCACTTTATGTTTTCTTTAGTTTCTGGAGTTAAATAAATTTATACCCACACGTGTTCTAAATCTTCTTGTGACGTGTTTTCTTTGATAATTTTCTTTGGTTTTTACTTGTGTAATTTTTGTTGTGGAACTTGTTGATTGAGATGTGTTCTATAAGTCATTGAACTCGGTAACTCTCAATAGTTCTAACATATTCATTACTTGAGAGTATTAGCTAGGATAAACAAGAGAGAACACTACTTAAAAGAGTGGAGAGTACCTACTACCTCAAATTGAGGAACCTGTGAGGATTTTCTATATATATTCTTGCGTTTTTCTTTACTAATCTTGCAGGTACCAATGGAGGAAGGTGATAAACCAATCACCCAAGCCGAACAAAAGTACGCCAATGAGGTACTTTTCAACATTTTACAAAAGCTCCAACTCCGTCTTGATAATTTGGAGTCGGCATCCAAAGGATCTACCTCAAGGAAACTCAAATTTGATGAGGATGTATCTGAAGATGAGGATGAAGGGGAGGAGATCTCGAATTCTTCTAAGAAGGGTAACAAATCTGAAATTTCAATTGGTTCTGTTAAACTAACAATCCCTACTTTTCATGGAAAGGCAAATCTCGAGGCTTATTTTGATTGGGTTAGAGACCTTGATCACTTCTTTGAAGGCAATGATGTTTCCGAAAGTAAGAAGTACCGCATTGCCTTTATGCACCTCAAGGATTATGCTAGCCTATGGTGGGATGAGGTTATTCGTTCTAGACGTCAAGATGGTGAAAGGCCAATCAAAACTTGGAACCAAATGAAAGTGCTTATGAGAAAGAAGTATGTTCCCTCACATTATAACCGAGAGCTCAACAGAAAATTGCACTCTCTTGTGCAAGGTAGCCGAACAGTTGAAAATTACTATCATGAGATGGAAGCTTTGATGATTAAGGCCAATGTTCAAGAGCATCCCGACTCAACCATTGAGAGGTTCCTTAGAGGTATGAATTCCGAATTGGCTTACCATGTTGATCTTCAAAGTTATGTTGATATTAATGAACTTGTTCACAAAGCTATCAAAATTGAGAAACATATGAAGGGAAAGGGTCAGAGTTTCTAACTACCACAACCACCTTGGAGAAGAGAGCAAAAGCCGAACTCAACTCCATTTACACCACTAACAAAACTGAAGTCCTTCACACCAAATCAGCCCTCAAACACTTCGAACAATGCTCCAAAATCAGTCCGCCAAGTTGCTGATTCTACCTCAAAATCGATGCCAAAACCTAATGAAAGATTGAGGGATATTCGCTGTTTCAAGTGCCAAGGTTATGGCCATTATCAATCTGACTGTCCAACTCGAAAATTAATGATTGTTCGTGATAATGGAGAAGTGGAAAGTGATAAGGAATGTGCCGACATGCCACCTCTTGAAGAGAAATACCAAAGTGAAGGTAGTGAAGATCTTGAAACATACGAGGTTGGTAATTATTCTTTAGTCACTCGCTGAGTTTTAAATACACAACCACAAGTTGATGATGACTTGTCTCAAAGAGATAACATATTTCACACACGATGCATGGTTCAAGGAAAAATTTGTAGTGTGATCATTGATAGTGGTAGTTGTACAAATGTGGCAAGTACTTTACTTGTTAAGAAATTGAACTTGACTTGCATGAAACATCCAAAACCATATAAACTTCAATGGTTAAACAATTCGGCAGAAAGTAAAGTGACTAAACAAGTTAAATTTTCATTCACCATTGGAAAGTATGTTAATGAGATTTTGTGTGATGTGGTTCCCATGGAAGCTAGTCATATTTTGCTTGGAAGACCTTGGCAATTTGATCGAGATGTAACATATCATGCCAAGAAGAATTACTACTCTTTTGACTATGAGGGACGAAAATACAATCTTAGAGCATTAAGTCCGTTTCAAGCATTTGAAGACCAATCAAGGATTGTACAAGCTTTCCGTGAGATGACTGAACAAGAAGCAAAGGAAAAGAAAGAACAAGAGCATAAAAAGAATGTATCTAGTTTAGGCCGTGACATTGTTAATAAAACTTGTAATAGCCAAAAGTTAGATAGTTCAAAATCTTGTTATTTTACTTCTAAAAGTGAGATTAAGAGAGCAATACTAGATAGGAAATCATTGTACTTAATGATCCGTAAGGATTTTGTACTTATTGTTGATAGTGATAACCTTGCATCTCTGCTTAGTGTTGTTTTATCTCTTTTGCAGGAATTTAGTGACGTGTTTCCCGAGGACTTACCAATAGGTTTACCACCTATTCGAGGTATTGAACATCAAATTAATTTCATACCAGGAGCTCAAATTCCAAATCGCCCAGCTTATAGAGCTAACCCTGAGGAAACAAAAGAGATTCAGTGTCAAGTTGATGAACTCCTTGACAAAGGTATTGTGCGTGAATCTCTAAGTCAATGTTCAATTCCTGTCATTTTAGTACCTAAAAAGGATGAATCTTGGAGAATGTGTGTTGATTGCCGAGTCATAAATAAAATCACAATTAAGTATAGACATCCAATTCCTAGATTAGATGATATGCTTGATGAGTTATATGGTTCGTGTATTTTCACCAAGATTGATTTAAAAAGTGGCTACTATCAAATTATAATGAAAGAAGGTGATGAATGGAAAACTGCCTTTAAAACAAAGTATGGTTTGTATAAATGGTTAGTCATGCTTTTTGGTCTAACTAATACACCTAGTACTTTTATGAGGCTAATGAATCACGTATTTAGAACTTTCATTGGAAAATTTGTTGTGGTCTATTTTGATGACATCCTTATATATAGTAAATCACTTGATGAACATGTTAAACATTTAAAACTTGTGTTTGCTATATTGCGTGAGAACAAATTGTATGCTAACCTCAAAAGTGTTTTTTTTTGCATGGAATCAATTATCTTTTTGGGTTATGTTGTTACTTCTCAAGGTATTTCTGTTGATGAGTCAAAAGTCAAGGCTATTATGGAATGGCCGAGACCTACATGTGCTAGTGATGTTAGGAGTTTTCATGGTTTGGCAAGTTTTTATAGAAGGTTTGTTAAAAACTTTAGTTCTATAGCTGCACCTTTAAATGAACTTGTTAAAAAGAACATTACTTTTGAATGGAAAGATGAGCATGAAAATGCCTTTAATAAATTGAAATACATGTTGACTCACGCTCCTCTTCTTGCCTTGCCAAATTTTAATAAAGCTTTTGAGATACACTGTGATACCTCCGGGATAGGTATTGGTGCTGTTTTAATGCAGGAATCTAGACCCGTGGCTTACTTTAGTGAAAAGCTCAATGGCGCAGCTTTGAAGTATGCAATTTATGACAAGGAGTTGTATGCTTTGGTAAGGTCATTACAGATTTAGCAACATTACTTATGGCCCAAAGAGTTTGTAATTCATTATAATCATGAAAGCCTTAAATTTTTGAAAACTCAAGGTAAATTGAATAAAAGGCATGCTAAATGGTTAGAATTTATTGAAACTTTTCCATATGTAATTAAGTATAAATCTGGTCACGAGAATGTTGTAACTAATGCATTAGGAGATATACATTATTCACCTATTTGCACGCTAAGTTACTTGGATTTGAATTGATAAAAGATTTGTACAAAGATGATGTTGATTTTAATGCCGCCTTTAATGAATGTACCTTAAGACCGAATGGAGATTTCTATTTGTATGATGGTTTCTTATTTCGAAAAGATAAGCTATGCATACCCCTTTGTTCTATTCGTGAATTACTTGTTAAGGAAACCCATTGGGGAGGGTTAATAGGGCATTTTGGTATTGCTAAAACACTTGCTATTTTGAATGAACATTTTTATTGCCCTAACATGATTAAAGATGTTAAAAGTGTTTGTGATAAATGCATTGTATGTAAACAAGCAAAATCGAAAATAATGCCTCATAGTTTGTATACACCTTTTCCTGTACCTAGTAATCCTTGGATTGATATTTCTATGGATTTTGTACTTGGATTGCCGATATCACGCAATGGTAAGGATAGCATATTTGTAGTAGTTGATCGATTTAGTAAAATGGCACATTTTATTGCATGTTCCAAAACTAATGATGCTACACATATTGCTGATTTGTTCTTTAAGAAAATTGTAAGGTTGCATGGAATTTCTAAGAGTATTGTTAGTGATAGGGATGTAAAGTTCTTATCTCACTTTTGGCGCACTCTTTCGAATAAGTTAGGCACTAAGTTGTTGTTTTCTACTATTGCACATCCACAAACTGATGGACAAACTGAAGTAGTTAATCGCACTTTGTCTGCTTTACTTCGTGCTATTATTCAGAAAAACTTAAAGAATTGGGAAAATTGTTTGCCGCATATTGAATTTGCTTATAATCGAACAGTCTATAGTTCAACTAATTGTTCGCCATTTGAGATTGTTTATAGTTTCAATCCTTTGACTCCTCTTGATATTTTACCTTTGCCTATTAATGAGTTTGTTAATGTTGAAGGTAAAAAGAAAGCTGATTTTATTAAGGAGTTACATGAAAGGTTAGAAATAATATTCAAAGGCGTAATGAACAATTGATGAGGTGAATTTATTCACCTTTTATGTAGTGTTTATACTTAATTCTTTGGATGTTCTTGTTCATTTTTATTCGTTTCAATGTTTTAATTGTAGGTTTGTTGACCATGGTGTATTCTTAGAAGAGGGAAATCATACGGTAGTCAAATCGGATGCAAAGTGGAGGAAAAATTGAAGGAAGATCACGAAATTATTGAAGAGCAACCTCCACGTCGTGACGTCTGTACGTTCACGTCGCGATGTGGCAGCACGTCGCGATGTAGACCCTCCACGTCGCGACGTCAAAAATGTGGATTAAAGTTATTTTTGGCTGAATTTTTTGACGAATTTTGTGAAATTTCCAGAGAGTTACGTCTCGACGTCGGGACCCCTCCCACGTCGCGACGTGGGTGCACTTCGAGACGTCCATCCAGGGACGTCGCGACGTGCGTGGACATTTTGACGCACGACCGGGGATGTCGCGACGTCGGGTAAAAGTGCAGATTTACGACTTAATTTTAGAAATTTGCGATTTTGGCCCACTTTGAGACTTCTTATCCGACATGGTTTTTGTGAAGGACTTATTTTCTAATATCTGCATAGATTAACTATAAATAGGGCTAGGGTTACAGCTTTTATAAGTGTGTCAACTTTGAGAGAGGTTAAGCAAGGGTTTTTCTTCTTTGTAATAGCTATGGTTTCATTATTTTGGCTATTTACGGAGACTTGCAGTTGTACGGATTGGAAACATCATTGATTATTTATTTCATTTATTTAGAGACAAATATTTCATCTACGGATTCACAATTCAAGGTGTTATCTTTCCTTTTAATTTATGTTTTCAATATTGTGCTTAATTATTATTATTATGATGTTTGATTTAGCCATGCTCGGCTAAACTTATTGTGCTCCCGAGATTATGAATAAGGGTTTTTGTGCTTAATTTACATGCTAAATTCTATCTTATGGTCTTTGTTGAATAAGTTTTGCTGTGTTCTTCATAATTATGCATGATATGTCGCGAGTATTATGTATGATGAATATTAGTTTAAAGTGCAGTAAATTATTTAGAGATAACTTGCTTTAATCTTACCTTTAGCCTAATAGGAGGATTAGAGTAGGTTGTTTGGGGTCTATTGTGGGTTGGTTGTGAATTTGTTAGATTGATTTGCCTTAATTGTTACCTTTAGCCTAATAGAAGGAATTAAGGGGATTAGTTTAGCATTAGCGTGACTGGTTCGGGCGTTGCCTCTACCATAAAGGAGCGGTCGAATTTGAGGGTTTGGTTGAGTTGGGTAGTTGCATTAGATTCCGGATTAATTAAGGAAGTAAACTTTGCCTTTCGCCATATATGAGAGTTTATTGAATTAGTTAATATCTAAGTAGGTAAGTGCTTAATCATTCCTTACCTTTAGTCTAATAGGAGGGTGTGAGTTATGTTATTTTCCCTTATTTTGCATGACCATAGATAGGATGTATATATGTGCTTTTTATATAACCCTAAAATATAATCTCGGGAGTACACTTGCTTAACTTGAGTTTTAATCAAATCACCGACTTTGTTTTAGTTATTTGTTATTTGCTTTCTTATTATTTAGTTTGATAAACAGAAAAAACCAAAAAGATTTTCTTAAAGTTTCAACACAGTCCTTTTCTCGTAGGAACGAACTTGCTATACTTTCACCTTTAAGGGGTTGTTTAGCATTATTTTTGAGTAGGGGTAAATAGCAACCACGATTACAATTTTATTACACATATTTGCCCCCATCAAATTTTGGCGCCATTGCCGGGGAAAGCAGTTGTGTTGAAATTTTATTTTATTTTTTTAGTTTAAGTTTTAATTTTCTCACAAATTTTTATTACTGTTGCTATTCTTTTCTTTGCATGCCCAGGACAAGATCTCTTGGTCTAGCTGAATATCCATACGACCCGGAACTTGCACGGACCTTGCGTGTTAAGAAAAAGTTAGAATTTGAAGCAATGGCTGCACATGGTAATCTGCCCAATGTGGTTGTACCTCCAGCATGTGTAGATCCTCCAGTGGGGGACCCTCCGGTTATTCCACAAGCACAACTAGTGGTACCGCGGTGTCGGTATGGTGATCATTATGAGCCTCGAATGGATAACTTGGATTCGCCTTTTATTGACACTGGAGAGCATTTTCAAATCCGGCTGGCTTTCATAAATTTGATTCAAAATGGCCAGGTTTTCCATGGATTGAGTACTGAGGATCCACATGCACATTTAAGGACATTCCTTAAAGTGTGTAACATGAGAAATATTCCACACATCCCACATGATGTTTTAAAGAGAATGTTGTTTCCTTTTTCTCTTCAAGGTGCAGCTAAGAGATGGTATGACTCTATTAATGGGACACGAATTGAAACTTTTGATGAGGTTGCAAAGAGTTTCATGACTAAATATTTTCCTCCATCCCAAATGGACAAGATCCAGATGGATTTCATGCAGTTTCGTCAAGGAGACAATGAATCATTCACTGAAGCTTGGAATAGATTTCGGGAGCTTTTTAATAAATGCCCAAACAGTGGGTTGGAGCCGGGAAGAGAGCTAAATTTCTTTCGCAATGGATTCAATTTTGATACTATGCATTTGGTAAATCTTTCAGCTGGAGGAAATTTGCGTGTGATAAATCACCAGAAGAAGTTGAAGAGATTTTTGAGCGTATAGTAAGTAATGAGCTGATGTTGCCCACTGCAAGAAGTAACCATGGAAGATGGCAAATTGGAATGTTAGAGTTGGATAAAACAGCCAACTTGGAAGCACAAATGACAGCCATGTAGAGCCAACTTGCTAGTATTCATGCATCCTTGACAAACAAAGTCACGCCATCTTGTGGATTATGCCAAGGAGCACATCATATGGATGAATGCCCTCAAGTCACTAATGAGCCAGTCCAGTATGTCAATTACAATCGGAATACTAATTCAAATCAATGGAAACCATCCGGTGGGAATCAATGGTCTCAAGGAGGACAAAATCGACCACAGTATAATGTATCAAGACCAACTTATCCGCCTGGCTATGGAAATCAACAACATACACAAGGTGGTAATTCACAAGCAACAATGGATGATGTTATAACTGTATTAGGGGCCAAGATAGAGAAGCTTTTTGGAGAATGTCAACAGCAACAAGCCAATGTGGAGAAAAGAATGGAAGTATATGATGGAATGTTCAGGGAACATAAAGATCTCCTTAAGAATATGGAGACTCAAATAGGCCAACTCGCCAATAAAGTGCATAATAGACCAGCAAGAACTTTACCAAGTGATACTTTCCCCAATCCAAAGGGAAAAGAGCAATGCCATGCGGTTACACTTCGTAGTGGTAAGGAATTGTCATCTCCAACTCTTAATGAAGAAGATTCTCCAAAGGATGATCAAGATGCTGTCAAGGTTCCCATTGAGACGGGAGAAGTTCCAAAGCAAGCTGAACCCAAGGAAGTTAGTGCAAGTAAAGGGAGAAAGAAAAATCCTTCAAGTGCCTTCAATTTTCCAGAATGTGCTCCACCATTACCTTTTCCTCAAAGGATCCAACCATCAAAGAAGAAGATCTTGTTCAGCAAATTTGCTGAGATGATTAAGCAGCTCCATGTGGAAATACCTTTGTTAGATTTGGTAAAGACAGTGCCTACTTATACGAAATTCTTGAAAGATCTTATTTCAGATAAGGAGCAGATTTTACAATGTGAGGAGGTAATCCAATTGAATGAGGTTGAGCAATGCCTAATGAAGAAAAATCGTCCCCCTAAGCTTAAAGATCTAGGAAGCTGCACAATCCCATGTAGAATTGGCTCAAGGTGTGAGACCCCAAAATTTTAACATATTAATAATATTATTAATATTAAATATATGCAAATTATTTTAATTTTAAAATTAAGATACAGCATCTTTGGTAAGTGTTGTGTGAGAATTAAAATCATACGACTAAGAATTTTAGTTAATTAATAATTTTAGAATTTTAATTATAAATTTTATAAGATTATAAGAGATTTAATTACATAATTTAAATGAATTTTGGTCCTTGTTGGTTCTTACAAAATGCAAGGCCCAAGTTGCAAATAAGGAAAAAAAAAAAAAGATGGCAAACACATAAGCCCTTAGGATTACAAACTGCCTCCCCAAAAGTTAAAGGGGAAGCAGCATAAAAGAAAAACAATATACAGAGAAGAAGAAAGCGGGGAAGCAGAGAAGGAAAAAAAAGAAGAAAGAAAGGGAAGAGAAGGGGAGAAATAGAGGAAGCAAAAGAGTGGTCCTGAAAAGTCTTGAAGAAAATAAGGGGCAAGAAAATGTTGGGGAAAAGAAGAGAGGGCAGCGGAAAGCAGAGGAGAAGAAAGGGGAGAGGCAGAGAAGAGAAGAAAGAAAGGCTTGGCAATTATATTTTTGCTAATTCAGAGAAAACTGTGAAAACTGGAGAAAGGTGGGTGAATTTTATTTTCGAATTCTGATTTACAAATGATGTGCACATTCCTTTAGTTTCATTTACAGGCAGTTCAAAGGTACTTCTAAAGTTTTTCTATAATAAGGATTTTGCCTGTAATCCTACTTAGGTTGAATTCGTATCTTGTTATTTTCATTCTCTCTTACGTTTACTTTGTTTCTTCTTCTTCTTATTGTGCTAAAATGGTTTGTTGAGGGGTGAAATTCTTGAATTGAGCAACATGTGGTATACGACTCCATTTTGTTTTTATGGACTAATTCTTGAAGTAAATCTGGTTTACACATCCCAATCCATTAAAGGATATCCAGTTTCACTTATTTGAAAATTACTGCATACTAGTCTTATAAGCACCCTAGCATTTGGCCTTAATGAAGATCCTTAAATCAGATATTTTTAGTGATTGATGGTGTTAATCCTTTTCCTTTTTCGGATCATACGTGCTGAAAATTGGGCGGTGACTTTGAAAAGGAAGTAAGTTAGCACGATGTTTAAATCAGAATTAGGCAACTGGATTGCTAAACTATGATGTCATTTATGCCCAATTTCACTGGGTTATCATAGAGTTGGATTTCATATGGATGATGTTTAAGATGAAGATGAATTGTTGCGCTAGGAAGTTCAAAGTTTCAAAATTATTCTAGAAGCTTTGAGTTTGTGGTCTCCAGGTTGTGTAAAATATTAAAGTTTAACATGGTTAATTTCTTTAAGGGTTCACGTGTATATGTGGGCTATGGAGGAAAAATTAGACAGCTCAATTAAAAGTGGTTAGAGCTTTAATATTAATAGTCTTGTCTTGAGTAATTTATTTTTCTTGAAATCTTTAGATAATTACTACCGGTATTGCTTGGAATTTCTAAATGCTGAAAGTTGATGTCAATTTCTGACATATTGACACAAAGAATTTGGGAATTCATGTGAAACAATAATTGTAGTACTTCGAGTCTAGTTTTGAATGGCTTTGATTTTACCTTTTTTGGACTTTTGGTTACAAAGTTATGACTTTTTGAAATAAGCATGGCAGAACTGAAATCCATTACGGGATTTCAGTCCTACATGAAAATTGAGCAGTTTTTCCAAGCTATTTGTAAAACGAATTTGGGGATTGATACAACATAAAAGTTATAATATTATAAATCTAGTTTTAGATGCTTTTGGTTTCATGTTAATTGGAGGTCTTATTACAAAGTTATGATTATTTGAAATCTGTATGGCAGAACTGAAATCCATTACGTGATTTCAGTCCTATGTGAAGATTGAACAGTTTTTAAAAGGCTTTTGTAAATTGAATTCAGCGTGTTACCAAACACGGAAGTTGTAGCATTTTGAATCTAGTTTTATACAGTTCAGTTTCACATTACTTGGATAATTGGGAGTGAAGTTATCATCAGTTGACTTCACCTTGACAGGACTGAAAGTTGGCTAAGGTATTTTCAGCTGTTGTAGCTACTTTGAATAGTTTATATACAGCTTTATGGATCGAATTTGAGGATTTGCAAATCATGAAAATTTTGGTATTTTTAACATATTTTCATATGAAATAAATGGTGTATTTTTCTAACCTATAGAAAATAAGATACAAGGGTTCGAAAGAATGGTGTCAAAGTTGAAATTGGAACTTGGCATATTCCTGTTTAGTTTTACTAATTGGTTCTCTCTTTATGAGTTTCATATTGAATTTGAAACTCTGTAAAACGTGAATGTTTCTGAATTATGAAATATGGTAATATGCTTATGTTCGTGTTATTGGGATGATTACCTGGATTGTATTCAATCCAAACTTGCAAGTTGCAAGGGAGAATGCCATGTGATGATTGAATTTCCTAATTTTGTGCCAATTTGATTTTGAATTGATGGTATCGAATACCTGTGGTGAAATTTGGATATTGGATTTATGTACTGTGGAACTAAGTGCTGTGCGGAACTAAGTGCTATGTCAATTTAAAGGCATGAGCTACCTCTAGAATCCGTAAGAGCCACCTCTAGAATCCACATGAGCTTTGTTGACTCTAGTACTTTGACATTGTGAATCGGTGAAGTTTGGCACAAGTGGATGAATTTCCCTAATTATTTGCCAACTTGCAATGATTGTATGTGATACATGTATTGTAATGGATTGTTTGGGCCCTAGTAGGTGTTGGCTTGAAGAGTAATCGAGACGGCATCGGGCCGACGATTACGCCAAGACCACACTGGTGAGCCCCGTCACAGGATTAAGGAGTTTTTAATCTTGTTGACGGGAGTCGGAGTGGCAAATTCGGATGCCACGTTAGGCTTGAGGGGCCGTAGTGGTCACTGACCACGAGGAAGGATAAGGTAGCTTCTCAAGTCGTGCACGCAACAACGAATCGTCAGTGGAGATAAGGTTGGTAAAGATCGGCATGGCCGATCGAGACAGGTACCAATTATATATTTAATGTTTGATATGACATCCATGGTAAAATTTTGTGGTTCATGGTTTGTGCATTAGAACTCTTTCTTGTAACTGTATTTTATGGAAAATCAATTTTTCAATAATTAAGCACTATTCCCGCCCACTGAGCTATTTTGAGCTCACCCTTTTGTAAATTATATTTTCAATGATTCAAGATGGATTCGGCGGTGGACGGGATTCTGGTTTACGTACTTAAAGGAAGAGATAGATGATTAGATTATTAAGGTGTTTAATTACCTTGGTTGTATTTGTAGCTATTGGAATGGGCCATTTTGGCGATCTTGAACATATGCATTTTGGGATGAAATAGAAATATGTATATTACCAAAATAGTGTTTTATTGTAAATTATGGCGGGGCGTTACACAAGATATTTTGCTAAGGTATTATGTGATTTGGGGGCTGATATTAACTTGATGCCTTATTCTATTGCTGTCAGTGTGGGAATGGATGAGCAAATCAAACCAGTGGCTATAACTCTTCAGTTAGCTGATAAATCCATCATCACTCCTATGGGTATCACTGAAGATATTTTGGTAGTAGTTGACAAGTTCACAATTCTGGTGGACTTTATTATCTTGGACATGGAGGAGGATGAGGAGGTTCCTCTTATATTTGGAAGACCATTCTTGGCAACTAGAGATGCTTTAATAGGCGTACGCAGCAAGACAATCACTTTTCGTGTCAATGGCGAAGAGGTAACATTTAATGTGAATTACTCTATGAAGCATCCTAGGGATATTAATATTTTTTTTTCATGGATGTGGTTGAAACTTCAGTTATTGTATGCAATCCCATGAGAACATGTAGTATTTAATGATAATGACTCTTTAATGCATATGTCTATTTCTGAGTTGCTTAAGATTAATGAAAATATAGCATTAGAGTTACAAAGTATGGTTGAAAATGTTTATCTTGATGCTTCCATTTATGAGCTAACTGATACTGTTTGTAAGGAGCCCATTGAGGTAAGGCCAATTGAAGTCATTGAGTACAGTGAAAATAGGTTGAAGCCTTCAGCTGAAGAACCTCCAAAATTAGAGCTCAAGCCTCTCCCTTCACATCTTAAATATGCCTTCTTGGGAGATAATAACACTTTGCCAGTAGTGATTTCAGCTACATTGGAACCATGGCAAGAAGAGAAGCTTATTATGGTGCTGAAAATGTATCAAGGAGCAATTGGGTGGACTATTGCTGACATTAAGGGATTTAGTCCATCAATTTGTATGCATAAAATTCTTTTGGAAGATGATGCAATTCCAGTACGTGATAGGCAACGTCGATTAAATCCAGCAATGATGGATGTGGTAAAAAAGGAGGTGATCAAACTTTTGGACTTTGGGATGATTTATGCTATATCTGATAGTGAATGGGTAAGTCCAGTCCAATGTGTGCCAAAGAAGAGTGGGGTGACAGTGGTCAAGACTGATAATGACGAGTTGATGGCAACCCGTATCATTAATGCATGGCGAGTTTGTATGGATTATCCCAAGCTCAACAAGGCAACCCGCAAAGATCATTTTCCTCTACCATTCCTTGATCAAGTTTTGGACAGAATTTCTGGTTATCTATTTTATTGCTTCTTGGATGGTTACTCCGGGTATAATCAGATCACTATTGACCCAAAGGATTAGGACAAGACAACATTCACTTGCCGTTTTGGTACTTTCGCATTTAAGAGGATGCCTTTTGGGTTATGCAATGCACCCGTAATATTTCAATGATGTATGATGGCTATCTTCCATGACATGGTAAAAGATATTATTGAGGTATTCATGGATGATTTCTCAGTTTTTGGCCATTCTTTTGATCGGTGCTTGGATAATCTAGCTAAGGTGCTTGAAAGATACGTAGAAACTAATTTGGTTTTGAATTGGAAGAAATGTCAATTTATGGTGCAAGAAGAAATTGTCCTTGGCCACAAGATCTCAGCTAAAGGCATGGAAGTGGATAAAGCAAAATTGGATCTCATTGTGAAGCTACCATATCCTATAAATGTCAAGGGAGTAAGAAGCTTTTTGGGCCATGTCGGGTTTTACCGCAGATTCATTAGAGATTTCTCTAAAATCACCAAGCCTTTGTGTCATCTCTTGGAGAAAGATGCGGTATTCAACTTTGATGATGACTGTAAAGTAGCATTTGATTTTCTTAAAGGCCAACTTGTAGCATCTCCGGTCATTAAACCTCCCAATTGGGGAGCCCCCTTCGAGATTATGTACGATGCGAGTGATTTTGCTGTGGGGGCAGTTCTTGGTCAAAGAACAGACAGAATTTTCTATACTATTCATTATGCCAGCCGTCTACTCGATCCAACTCAGTGTAATTACACTACAACCGAAAAAGAGATGTTGGCAGTTGTATTTGCTGTGGATAGATTCCGTTCTTATTTGCTGGGAGCTAAAGTGATTATTTACACAGATCATGCAACAATCCGTTATTTAATGGCCAAGAAAGATGCAAAACCAAGGTTGATTAGATGGGTTCTACTGCTACAGGAATTTGACTTGGAAATCCGTGATAAGAAGGGAGCTGAAAATCATGTTGCCGACCACCTTTCTCGTTTGGAAATGCATGAGCGTTTGGAAGAGGACAGTAATGTTCAAATTAAGGAGATATTTCCGGATGAGCAATTGTTTCAAGTAGAAGAAGTTGAAAAGGTTCCATGGTATGCCGACATTGCCAATTATGTGGTTTCGCAACTAATTCCACCCAATTTGTCTGTCCAACAACAGAAAAAACTCATACACGATGCAAGCTACTACTATTGGGATAAGCCTTATCTTTTCAAGTTATGCAGTGACCAAGCTATTCGAAGAAGTGTTCCTGAGGAGTATCAAAAAGAAATTCTTCGGTCATGCCATGAATCTGATTATGGAGGACATTTTGGGGGGCGAAGAACAGCTTAAAAAGTGTTGCAATCTGGGTATTATTGGCCAAAACTATTCCATGACACTCAAGAGTAGATCAAACATTGTGATGAATGCCAAAGGACAGAAAATATTTCATGAAGGAATGAGATACCTTTAAACAACATTATGGAGGTAGAAATTTTTTATGTTTAGGGCATAGACTTCATTGGACCATTCCCAAAATCTAATGGTCAATCTTACATTCTTGTGGCTGTGGATTATGTTTCTAAATGGATAGAAGCAATTTCTTTGCCGACTTGTGATGCAAAAAGTGTGGTGGGGTTCATCAAGAATTACATTTTCACTCGTTATGGAACCCCAAAGGCTATTATCAGTGATGGAGGCACGCATTTTTGTAACAAGGCTTTTCAAGCTTTATTAACCAAATATGGAATCCGGCATAAAGTGGCAACCCCTTACCATCCTCAAACAAGTGGACAAGTGGAGATATCAAATCGGGATATCAAGAGAATTTTAGAAAAGGTTGTGAAACCTTCTCGGAAGGATTGGGCAACAAAATTGGATGATTCTCTATGGGCATATCGCACAGCTTTCAAAACCCCTATTGGTACATCCCCATATCGCATGGTTTTTGGTAAGGCTTGTCATTTACCAATTGAGCTTGAGTACAAAACTTTTTGGGCATTAAAGGAGTTGAAAATGGATTATGGGAAGGCAGCTGAGCAACGGTTGTTGGAATTCAATGATTTGGATGAGTTTAGATTTGATGCATACCAAAGTGCATCCTCTATAAAGAGAGAACTAAAAAGTGGCATGATAAACGCATCCTACATAAAAAGTTTGAACCCGGGCATCTGGTTTTACTTTAAAATTCTAAGTTGAAACTTTTCCCAGGCAAGCTTAAGTCAAGATGGAATGGTCCATTCAGGGTCAAGACAGTGTTTTCTTATGGCACAATGGAGCTTCTAAATGAAAGAACGGGAAATTCTTTTATCGTCACTGGGCATAATTTGAAGATTTATTTTTCTCAAGGCGAAAAGACTTTCCGCATTGTTGAAAAGGTGACTCTTCGAGGGAAGAATAAGCAACAGGCGTCGAGCTTTCGACAATAACTAAAGCACTTCTTGGGAGGCAACCTAAGTTTATATTTTATATTTTTAAGTTTCATTTAAGTTTATTTAGAAGTTAGGCTAAAAATTCCATTAACTAATAGTCTTTTTGTGCAAATATTTTGTTTTGTAGGTTGGAGAAAGGTTTAAGGGAGATTTGGAGAATCACATTGACAAAAACGTGGAGAAATTCGCCAACGTGCCACCGCTGAAGCAAAAGCCAGGACAGGAGTAACAGCCACCGCTAGAGCACGGACAGCAACAAGAGCAAGAACACAAGCAGGAGCAGCAACAGCAGAACGAGGAGCCAATTCCTCAACCCCCACTCCCACCTCACCGTGTAATGAACATTGCCGGCATCCATACACGCATGGATGACATGGAGGCGATGATGGCACAGCAGGCGACTCATTTTGACGAGCGGTTTGACCAGATGGAGATGGCGTATGACAACTTATCCCATCAGATGTTGCAGATTTTTGATATGGTCCGCCAGATGAGTAGACAGTGGCAGATTTCACGATAAGAGGGAACTAGTTCGCAGCCTCCTCTACGTGACGACATACAGCAAGATTAGGTGGTGTTTCTCCTTGCCCACATTGAGGACAATGTGGATTTTACGTGTGGGAGGGATTTAGGAGTGTTTCTATGTTTTTTTATTTTTTCTGTTTTTATGTTTTTATGTTTTTTCTATTTTCTTGTTTTCTTCGTGAAGATGTTATTTTTCTTTTCTTTTCTTGTCATTTTGTTGTTTTCCTTGTTAAGTTGCGCAATATTAAGACAATTAAGTTAATGGAATTAGGATTTGTTTTGGTTTTTAATTATGTCCCATTCTTATTAGTTATTTCCTTGAGTTAACCTTAGCTCGTAAATAAGTAAGTCGGTAATGATACACCATGGTTTTAGGAATTTTTTTGTGTAGTATCCAATTTTTGAAATTTTGATCTTGTTATGATAAATGTTATGTTGCCAATGATTGGATTTTATCAAACGATTCGATGTGGGATAGGAAAATAATATGCTATCTAGAGGGAGTCGGGTCTTTGCTGGAAAGTTTAGCATTTTGAGTCAATCATTTTTATGCACTTAGGGGAACTACTGAGGGAATTGATGAGTTTGTAATCATTAAGTAGGTTGGTGCGTTTTTAACATTTTGTTTAGTTGAAACTTATATAACTCGCTTAAATTGTGTTCTTTAATAAAAGTGCTTGCATAAATGTTTGCACTTAATGCTTTTGCATTTTTAAGCTTGTTATGCTCATACTATCATCCCTCTATGAGACTGCTTTTAATAATAACCCTAAGAGAACTCATATGGATGGTAACGGGGATTAGAAGCCGTAAGACTCTGGCTTCATATTGCCACTCCTCTGCGAGACTGCTTGATACAAAATCATGTGTGATCACATGTTCCAGAAAATCCAAGGTACTTGTTCCAATTGTTAAAGATGAATCTCATGTATGGAGGCCTGGAATATGATGGAGAATAAGCCTCATGTTGGTCCCAATGAGATCCGAGACTCTAAAATGGGATAACAAAGGAAATCATGACAAGAGGCGTCAAATATTGTTTGCTGAGAGATTCTGCCACGTTTTAGTAATTGGGCCATATCTCTCCTATCGTAACTCAGAATGGGTTGATTCTAGCGGCATTAGAAAGCTACGATCCAGAGCTAAAACTTTGATGTTTTAAATTTTTCCAGATTCTGACGGGATCAAGGTGAAAACACGCCGTGAATTTGCACGTCACATCATGACGCGGACAATTTTGGAATTTTAGTGTTTTGCGTTTTATTTAATTTTTTGTAATTTTTGTCTCACATGGTTAATAATCGTTGCATGGAATTAAGATGTGAATTATTAGGAAGTTTTCAGTTTTATTTATTTTTAATTTAGGTTAATAAGTTGTTTCCAAATAGGAAAAGTTTCCTAATTTGGATTAATTAAGTGTTAGTTTTATTTTCCAATTAAACTACTTGTTTAGCAAGTTAGGGTAAGCTTGTAGCCTATAAATAGGCATCTTAGTTGCGTTTTTTTTAAAGAAGAATTTTGATTTGAGAAATAAAACAGTGATTGTTTTATCTTTGTGAATTTGATTTCCTGCGAAGGGTTTTCAAGCTAACAAATCTTGAGAATTGATTAGTTTGCGCGAAGCGGCTTTATCAATTGGTGTGTAATTTCCAATCTACTTGTTAGATTGTTCTTGTTCATTGGTTTTATTCGAAGGTCTTGTAATTGCTTCCGAGACATACAAGCCGGGGTTTAGAGCGAATCGATCCGGGTTTTGTATCACTGCTCTTAAACGAAAAGTTAATAGAGAACTTGCAAGAGTGGGAATGGGTCTAAAACCCGAAGGTGAGACAGTACTCCAGGTGGATGTCACGGGATTTCTAATGAAATACCCTAATTGTGTGTGACAGTCTGGGGGAACGAGTGTTTTATTTATGAACCTAAAGGTTTGCCGAGTGAACCCTCATTAATATGATTTTAATAATGAATTGTTAATATGTTAGTGAGGAGAAGTTGAAACGAAGACTTAGTTGTTGGAACCCTGATTTATGGTGTGGTTGTAGATGAGTTATGAACTGAGGTGGAACCTATCGCACACACACACATGGTTGGCTCAACGTGTCTAAATGAGTACATTAATGTACTTTGATAACTTTTGGGGACTTATATTATGTGTACTTGACATTTGAATACTTGAGAGTATGAGACATTTACATGACATTTGTTCTTAGATCGAATTGATGAAGTTGGATGCGTTTTGTTGTTATGTGTTAGAATTTTGTTAGGGTCTTTGTGTTAGACTTTTGTCTAGGTTTGTTATTTTGTGGTTTAGTTTGTTCGGGGACGAACAAAGGTTAAGTGTGGGGGAAATTGATGAGGTGAATTTATTCACCTTTTATGTAGTGTTTATACTTAATTCTTTGGATGTTCTTTTTCGTTTTTATTCGTTTCAGTGTTTTAATTGTAGGTTTGTTGACCATGGTGTATTCTTGGAAGAGGAAAATCATACGGGAGTCAAATCAGATGCGAAGTGGAGGAAAAATTGAAGGAAGATCGTGAAATTATTGAAGAGCAACCTCCACGTCGCGATGTATGTACGTTCACATTGCGACGTGGGTGCACGTCGCGATGTAGACCCTCCACATCGCGACGTCAAAAATGTGAATTAAAGTTGATTTTTGGCTGAATTTTTGGACAAATTTTGTGAAATTTCCAGAGAGTTACGTCGCGCGGCGTCGGGACCCCTCCCACATCGCGACGTGGGTTCACGTCGAGACGTCCATCCAGGGACGTTGCGACGTGCGTGGACGTTTTTACACGCGACCAGGGACGTCGCAACGTCAGGGAAAAGTGCAGATTTACGACTTAATTTTGGAAATTTGCGATTTTGGCCCACTTTGAGACTTCTTATCCGACATGGTTTTTGTGAATGACTTATTTACTAATATTTGCATAGAATAACTATAAACAGGGCTAGGGTTACAGCTTTTATAATTGTGTCAACTTTGAGCGAGCTTAAGCAAGGGTTTTTCTTCTTTGTAATAGCTAGGGTTTCATTATTTTGGCTATTTACGGAGAATTGCAGCTGTACGGATTAGGAACATCATTGATTATTGATTTCATTTATTTAGAGACAAATATTTCATCTACGGATTCACAATTCAAGGTGTTATATTTTCTTTTAATTTATGTTTTCAATATTGTGCTTAATTATTATTATTATGATGTTTGATTTAGCCATTCTCGGCTAAACTTATTGTGCTCCCGGGATTATGAATAAGGGTTTTTGTGCTTAATTTACATGCTAAGTTCTATCTTATGGTCTTTGTTGAATAAGTTTTGCTGTGTTCTTCATAATTATGCATGATGTGTCGCGAGTATTATGTATGATGAATATTTGTTTAAAGTGCAGTAAATTATTTAGAGATAACTTGCTTTAATCTTACCTTTAGCCTAATAGGAGGATTAGAGTAGGTTGTTTGGGGTCTATTGTGGGTTGGTTGTGAATTTGTTAGATTGATTTGCCTTAATTGTTACCTTTAGCCTCATAGGAGGAAAGAAGGGGATTAGTTTAGCATTAGTGTGACTGGTTCGGGCGTTGCCTCTGCCATAAAGGAGCGGTCGAATTTGAGAGTTTGGTTGAGTTGGTTAGTTGCATTAGATTCTGGATTAATTAAGGAAGTAAACTTTGCCTTTCACCATATAGGAGAGTTTATTGAATTAGTTAATATCTAAGTAGGTAAGTGCTTAATCATTCCTTGCCTTTAGCCTAATAGGAGGGTGTGAGTTATGTTATCTACCTTTATTTTGCATGACCATAGATAGGATGTATGTATGTGCTTTTTATATAACCCTAAAATATAAACTCGGAAGTACACTTGCTTAACTTGAGTTTTAATCAAATCACCGACTTTGTTTTAGTTATTTGTTATTTGCTTTCTTATTATTTAGTTTGATAAACAGAAAAAAACAAAAAGATTTTCTTAAAGTTTCAACACAGTCCTTTCCTCGTGGGAACGAACTTCCTATACTTTAACCGTTTAGGGGTTGTTTAGCATTATTTTTGAGTAGGGGTAAATGGCAACCACGATCACAATTTTATTACACATATTTGCCCCCATCAACAATATGCCAAGCAAGCCAATAAAAGTAGAAAACAAGTGATTTTTGAACCAGGAGATTGGGTTTGGATTCACTTGAGGAAAGAAAGGTTTTCTGAAAGAAGGAAATCTAAACTTCATCCACGAGGAGATGGTCCTTTTCAAGTTTTGGAAAGGATAGGCGACAATGCATACAAAATTGAACTTCCCAGTGAGTATGGTAATGTTTCATCTACATTCAATGTTTTTTATTTATCTTTGTATGATGTAGGTGATTCGAGGACAAATTCTTTCGAGGAGGGAGGGAATGATAGCAATCCGCCCATGTCCATGTTGCCAAGGCTGAGCTTGCATGATCCATTGGAGAATCTTGATGGTCCAATGACAATATCAAGGAGCAAAAGGATGAAAAAAGCTTTGCACAATTTATTATCATCACATTGTGAAGTCTTGGAGGCCGAACCATCTCAACATGAAGTTCTATGGCATGTTTCTTCAATAACAATTCATGAAGATGTTTCTAAGAGTTCTACATTGGAACTTAAGGAAATTCCACCTTGAAGAAATTACCATGGCCGAATTGAAGTCTAAGAAGAAGGCGTGTACTTGGGCTTCAAAGTTGGATCACACCATTCTTTAATTGTTAGGATTTATTTTGTTGTTAATTAATTAAGTCCGAAACACTTTGTTGGGCTTCAATTAATTTTGGTTATTAATAAATTACTTGGCCCAATTATCTTGCATGATAATGGCAGGTAAAAGATTTAGGAAAGTAAATTATTTAGGAGAGTCAAATCGGTTTTGGCTTCTTAAAAGGACAAAACCGTTTCTTCATATTTTAGGAAACTAGTTTGTTAGTTAGTTAGTTGTTAGTTTCCAAATCCAATTTGGAAGTTTCCTAAATTGTGATTGGTTATCTTGGAAGTCAAGTTGTACTTGATAACCATTAGGGTTTCACGTTTTTGTAAGCCTTATTTAAGGTGAGTTTTTCATGAAATAAAGGGAGAGAATTTTCAGAATTTTAGCTTTGCTAATTCGTGATTAACACTTTGTGTTGTCAAAGCCTTGGAGATCAATTTTGTTCTTCATTGTAGACAGTCTACCTTTAGCGTGACCTTTAGGTGACTTCACCAAGTTCTTGATTTCAAGAACAAGCCAAATTGACTAAGTTTAGCTCTTGAATTTTCACGAGTTAAGCCAAATCCATTTGTTTAAACGTGGGGGTTTGATTTGCTTCAAGTCATTCCTTTTCGATCCCCTTGAGTTCCTTCCGCCCGAAATTGTTTGTGTTGTTTTGGTTGAAAGTTTTTGTGCAGCAACGATCCAAAGTTTGTGGTGGATTGTTTGGTCCAGGAGTTTGAGCCTCGACCATTCACATCAAATTACTTAAAAAAATATATTTTCTCTTTTTGTTAAAAACCATCAGATCTGTTATCCTCTCCTAATCCTTGTTAGTTGTTTGCCAGCTGTAACATATCTGCCTTTCTCTCCTTTTCTCTTCATCTTTGCCTGCTGTCATTGTTGTTCTTTTGGCCACAACCATTCGTTACTCCCTTGTATATTCTTTTGACCGAAACTCTGATGTATATTGTTTTGCTTTCTAAAATGTTGAAAATATATCTATGTACTCATCCTATATTTTGGATTTTGAGGGTTATGAAAAATCTTTAAACTCCTAAATATAGGAGTCAGAACTCTCTCAAAATGAGAGCAAAACACTCTTATTCAAAGGAAACTTTGATATCATAGATAGAAAATCTCAAAGATGTCAAGAAAAACTCTTAGAGAGAGCAATTTTCTAAAAATTTCATTTCCTGATGAGTTTCTCTCTCTAAAGAGAGAGCTCTAGAGAGAGAAGACACGTTTTTTGGAAAAATGGATTTCAAGTTGCTAACTTTTCATCGTCGTCATCATCAGATGCAAATAAAGTTTAATAAAATTTTGGTAACCAACAGTCATCCAAAATGCCTTTAAAATTCTTACCAAAGCCCTTAACATCATTACCTCCCACCACCTTAACAACCACTATCAATCACCACCCATCGATCGTAGGAACAAGTTAAGGTCCAACTTTTTTTTGTCAAAAGTGATAATTTCATTATAAACAATAATATATACAAACCAACTAACTAGCTGAACAAAAGTGCACTAAAATGAGTAATTTTACCCTATTATAGTTCATTACCAGCAATTAAACAAATGAACAAAGTTCATACATGCTTAAATTGTACAAAAAATTCAACGCGCAAAAAAATTGAACTATTTACTTAGTTTATAGTTAAAATTAGATATAATTTTCCCTTTACAGCAAAGTTAAAATTAGAGTTATGTAGAGTGTTTTTTCCTCTCTAATAGCAGAGTGGAAACAGGAATTGAATCTTTATCCTAATAACTGATCGAAACCAAGTTTATAGCTAATACAATATCCTTTTTTCCATCATTTCTAATTTCTCCATCATATCCAAAATTGGTCCAAAATCTATGGATCTCCAAAGATTAGATTTGGAGAAGTGAAAGTAGAGATGGCCATTTGGCCGGTTCCAAAATCGGAACCGTGGTCCCACAAAACCGGAACCGAAATCGGAACCGGCGATTCCGAAACCACCTGAACCGGCCAAAAAAAAATTATATAAATATTTTTATACCACTTCATTTTCATCACATAATTTCATAGTTTTCTAATCTTTATATTGTAAGTTTTAACGTTTATAATTTACGGTTTAGAGTATCAATTTTTTTAATTAATTATTCTAATTATATTATTATATTGTTCAATCATTCTTTCAATACTCTTATCATTTATATATTTTTCTTTCTCACTTATCTAATCCTTCATAATTCTATTTTTTTAAAACCTCCATATATTAGTTCAATTTCAACTATTAATCCAATTATATTATATATCAACTTACTTTTCTAATTTATATTATCCTAATTCTATTATTATATTATTCTAATATACTATTTGAATTCCAATTAATAGTTCGATCATTCTCTTAATACTCTTATTCTTTCTATATCTTTCTTTCTCACTTATCTAATATTCATAATTCTATTATTCTAAAAAATTCATATATTAGTTTAATTTTAACTACTATTCTAATTATGTTATTAAATTATACTAGTTGAATTCTAATTAATAATTCAAATATTCAAATATTCTTATGATTTTTATATCCTTGAATTTCACTTATTTAATTCTTCCTAGTTCTATTATCTAAAAACTATATATTAATTAAGTTCAATTGTAACTATTATTATTCTAATTATATTATTATATTATATTATTTGAGTTTCAATTAATTGTTTAATCATTATTTCAATAGAAATCAAATTTAAAAGTAGGATTACAATCGAAATTCGAAACAAAAAATCGAAATTGGAACCAAATCGAAACCGGAACCGGGATGGAACCGGAACCAAAACCAGAACTGCCGGTTCCGCCCTAGGAGGAACGGGGAACCGCCGATTTTGGAACCAGAACCGCCGGTTCCGGAACCGTGGCCATCCCTAAGTGAAAGTATGGTAGAGGAGATGGGGACTTCTCCCTTGTTCACACTTATATAGGAGGTGGAGATTTTTTTTATTATGTTCTAAAAATTCCCAAATTGGAGAATATCTCTCTCAAAGAGAGAGAAATTTTTAATTTTTGTTTCAAACTTTTATGTCAAACCCCAATTGGTTCTTCTTTACAAAATCCAAACCGTCCAAAGACTTTACATTATAAGAAAAATTGTTAGGTAAATGTCAATTTGGAACAACCCATTTGTTCAATAAAGGATATCTATGAGGATTATCTTTATGGTTAATTACCAAAAACCCTCATGTGGTTTGCCGCATTTCCCTATTATTCTCATGTGTTTCAAAAATATATTACTCACTTTCATGTGTTTTGGTTTCAAGTGGAAATTGGATAGAAATCAAATTTGTTAATGGAAAGTGTGTGAAATGTGCCTAATATGCGTATATGATGTTCCTACCTTGGTTAATTATTTGTGTTTTTCCTAAATTAGCCAAACTTTATCCTTTAACAACAACCCTATCTTGATCTCTTTTTTATCTCTTCATTCTTTTTTCTTTGGTTTTTTTTCTTTTTTCTTTTTCTTTCCTTTCTTTCTTTTTTTTTTAATTTTTATCACTACACTTCCGATTATTTTCCTTCCTTTTTTTATCCTTTTATAAAAGAATAAAGTTGATCACTAGAGTCTAACCAGATCTGCAAACTTATTTATTTTGCAAAATTTTTCTTGATGTATAGAGTTTTAAACAGATGTGTTAAAGGGTAGATATGAATGTACAATACATATTTCTCATTCTTTTCGTGATCTCTTCTGAAAGGTGAAATTCAACCTTTCAAAGCAACTCCTCTAAACCCTCATTATACCGTTGTTAATAACTATGGGATCGAGTCCTCTATGTCGTCATCATCTCCTGGTCTATCTATAGCCAATTTTGGTACTTAAAATTCTAATTACTTGGATTTTCTGAATTTGGGTTGTACTTGAAGTCAAATTAGCTTTCGATTCTCGTACTGCAAAGTCATCAAGCACCCCCAAAATATTTGAGAAAAGACATTCGTATGTTGTTAGGATAGAGTTCCATTTTGTACACCATTGTTCACATGCATTCTCCTTCATGACAAGCCTGTATTTGTGCGAACCAAAAGAAAACTAATGATCGATTTTGAGATCGAACATAAAAATCAACTACTTCAAGAAACACTTGAAAAAGTTATATGTAATTCATGAATGTATTGAAAGTTTAAAATAAATTCTTTTTGTTCATTTTTTTATTGATGTTTTTGTAGTGAATTTTGGGACATCTTTGATGATTTTTTGATTTAAAATTGATGATTTTGATTCTCTTATCCAACTCTCTCTTTCTCTATTCTCTCTCTCTCTCTATCTCTATCTCTATCTCTCTCTCTATATATATATTTGCCAATTTGATAATTTGGAAAGTAGTTGTTGAAGAAAAAGAAAAACAATAAAAAGATAAAATAAAGAAAATAAATTTTTTAGGAGTATGTAGGAGTATAGATGAAGTTCGTTTAAGAGAGAAATGAGAGCAGTGACAGAACTAAGGGGGAGGGGTGAGAGGCTGTATGACAACCCCTTCTTCTTCTTGGGAAAGAAGGTAGTATGATACCTCCTCTACCATTCTGGCACCCCTTTTTGCCACTCTGCAGTGCAGCCGCCCTGCCTAGTAAAGTGCAGAACTTCCCCTACAGCAAGCGAATAAAAGAAGAAGACTTTAATAGTTTAATTAGATGTAATTTTTTTTCATTCTTAAGTAAAATGACGTTTAAATAAAATGACGTTGTTCTGCTTACTACAGAGTAAAAAATAATCATGCGCATTTTAAAATCTTATGTCAATTTAATAAAATTTCTCCCACCCTAATTCCTATTTCCTAACATCCTATTCTATTATTTCACATTCTCTATTGCACCCTCTCTCCCAAACGCTCTCCCTTCTCATAATCCCACCTCTCTAGATAGGACAATCAACTGTTTGTATCCTTTCTCCGACTCTGGACCTCCATTGATATTCAATTCTAATCCACTAGAGCCTGATCCATTGCTGCTAGCACCGATTTTGATGTAAATTTTTTATGGTTTTATATTTTTTTCTTATATTAGTAATATTTAAAATTTGTTTGTGAATGTTTTTGTGAATTGTGATTGATCATTGTGATTAAATGTTTATTAATAGATATTTATGAATTGTGCTTATGATTAATTAATTTTAATTATAAATTATAATTATTTATTACGAATAAATAAGAGGCTTGTTGGGGATTGATAAATGTTCTAAAAGAAGCTAAAATATTTTATGATTTTGTAGATTATGATTATTTATTTGTGTAATTATTTTAATATTGTTATAGCTTTTGATTTGGTAATTTTGATCAATTGTGATAGGTTATGGATAAATTTTTAAGACGAAATATTGATTTTTCTAAAAGCTCTACTGAAGAAAATAGTAGAGAAAAATATTCTCGTGTGTAATTCAACACGAATGATGTTGTCAGTGACCTAAGGTTATGCAAAATAATTAAAGAATTTGACACTTTTATTAGAGATCATGTTCGAAGAGAATATTTAATTAGAAGCCTTTGTCAACTAATTGGTCATAGTTATCCCTCAAAACAATTTGATAAAGAGTATAGAAGTTTTCAAGTTTCTTGGTTTAAAAAATTTCCATGTCTGGAGAATAGCATATCAAAAGGATGCAAAATTTTGTTTTTTGTGTTGTCTCTTTAAAAATTCACATAAAGGATGTCAAGTTGAAGATGAAATATTTACTAACTCGAGGATAAGTAATTGAAAAATAGCAATAGAAATATCCAGATTACACAGGTTGGTAGTGTAACTATTGCTCACGGTGAATGCAAGAATACACTTGGAGGTTTTTCAAAATAAAGACAAGTGCTATCGGCATTTGTTAGAGCGGAAGGGACGTGACATGGAAAGTTGGTCGTATCGCATCCGCTTAACAGCAGTTCTTTGAATTCTGACACACTTTCTTTGAAAACAAGGTTTGCCTTTCCATGGACATGATGAATCTTTGAGTTTTTCGAAATGAAAGAAAAATTTCTTGAATTATTGAGTGGTATACGCCAACCAAATAAAGAGGTGTCCAGACAACTGAGATGAGAATGCCCCTGGAAACAATCAAATGGTGTCGTCAAAAAAATTTTTTAAACGAAACTAACAAATGTGCTTATGCTGCTAGCTCACAAAGTTTATTCTTAATTATGTAGGGGACAATATATTTTCTCTTATATTGATGAATCTCAAGATATTTAGTCAAGGAGCAAATAGGAGTTGTTTGAAATATGTGAAACAAAAATGGACATGTCTTTGAACGATTCTTACTATTATTCAAGTGCCTAACACATCCTCTATTTCTTTGAAGAAAGCTATTGATTAATTATTTCCAAAACATAAGTTGTCCTATTGATATTGAGAGGTCAAGGATATGATGGAGTTTTAAATATGCGAGGCAGTATAATGAACTAAAAACTCTCATATTGAAGGAAATTCATCTGCATGGTATGCCCATTATTTTCTCACCAACTTCAACTAGTGTTGTTGAAGTTGCTAAGAGTAACAGAAGTATTAATAATTTTTTCAATATGTACTATAATTATTAATGTTTACTGGTGTTTCATGTAAAAGAAAAGACAAATTTAAGATAACTTGAACATGATAAGCTTTTAGAATATTTGGAGAGAGAAGATATTGTTAATGGTAGAGGAAAAAAATCAAGAATCCAGTTTAAAGAGACTAGGGATACTCGTTTGGGATCACATTATATAACTATTATCCGTCTGATGTCTGATGCTTGAAAATGTTATGGTGCTGGTACTAATTATGATAATATGGTATAGTCACAAGTTTGATTATAAGATGGAGAGAAATGAATTTATGTTTGTGATATATTTGATGAAATATTTGTTTGCGAATTAAAATGAATTGTACATTGTCTTACAACAAAAGGATCAAAACATTATATTGGCTGTCAGTTTGATCAAAACAATGAAAGTTCGATTATAAGAATTCAGATATGAGAGAGATAGAAGAATCTTTTAGATAAAACTAATACATTGTGGGTGCCACATGATTCTAGGCCTAACATGAAGAAAATATGAGAACTCGTGGTCATAGTAGGCGAAATGGATAAATGATTAATAATTTCTTCACTTCGGTTGAAATTTTTTTTGAGGCCTCACTTTAATTTTTAAATATCTTGTTTCATTGTGTTTCTTCAATAGTATTTTTCTATTCACTTTTTTATTTTTACAATATTAGGTTGTTGATATGATGATTCAATAGATGAATAATTATTTTCAAGAGTAAGTACGGAGTTACTTACTTGCATTGCATGCCTTGATCCAAACACTATTTCTCTCAATTTTGACATTGGTAAGTTTACTCGTCTTGTGAAACTTTATTAGAAAAACTTTTTATTAATCTGATCGTGTAGTGCTTGAGGAGCAATTTAAGACTTACATTCATAATGTACGATGTGAATTTTCTATAAATGAGGATTTGAAAAGTATTGCTAAAAAGATGGTTCAAACAGGCAAGAACGCAGTTTTTTCAGTGGTATATCGTCTGATCGAGTTAGCATCAATTTCACCAATTGTAGCTGTTTCAATTGAAAGGGTTTTCTCTGCGATGAAAACTATCAAGACTGATCTGCGTAATATAATGGAAGATGAGTGGATGAATAGCAATTTGATAGTATACATCGAAAAGGATGTTTTTGCCAAAATGAGAATGAACAAATTTCGTTAATATTTCAACAGATGCCAACTAGTAGGACACAGTTGTCTCATTTTATTTGTATGTCCAGTACTAGTTAGTTCAAGTGCGAATAAATAACTATTTTTATTGGTATGTATATATATTTATATTTTTATAATTTGATACTTTAACATTACATATATTTATTTTATGAGAAATTGTTTTTTTATACAATTATCCCCCCTCCCTCAAAATATATTTTGGTTCCGCTACTGAATGAGAGAGAATGAAAAAAATAAACTTGCGATAGAAGAATTATTTTGCTAGAAACAAGAAGAGAAAAAAAAGGGAATGATTTTGCTGGAAACAAGAAGAGAAAAAAATGGACATACATGTGAGAGAAAGAAGATTTTTTTAATTTTATATTTTACCTTAAAAATGTAATGATTTAAACTTTGATCCAAAACTTTAATTATTAAAGATTTTGTTAATGCAAACATGAGTTGGTATTTATTTTAATTGGCATTGATTTTTTGGCAAAGATAAGGAAAGCGCTTATTAAAGGCAAAATCAAATAAAATCAATCTAAGCAAGGAAGATTGATTTGAAGATTAATGCCATGTGGATAATTATGGAACTTATCTTGGTATTCTTGGAAGCTATCCTACTTTGGAAAAGATAAGTTTTGAAGGCACAAGAGTTTCCATCTTCTTATTTAAATTATTTTGGAAATTACCTTGAAGATAATGATGGGAAGATTTGGTGACTACGTCCTTCCATTCGAAATGGTTTTGGAAATAATACTTGGAATAAACATGGAAGGATTTTTGAGTGCCTATATGAAGCTTTCCATCACATCGTTTTCTAGTGTGAGTTTTGTGATTTTTATTCGGTCTTTCTCTAAGACTGTGAACACACTCATTTGGTGAATATCTTTGATTAAGAGTGTGTTTGGCTTTGCATCTAAAAGTTATATTCTTGAAGGTGCCTATCTTGTGTTCTTGATTCAAGCATAGAACTCGGAGGAGTTCAAACGTGGGCAAGGGAATCTTGCATAACCACGGATTTCGGGAGGAATCAACACAAGTCGAGGGGAGCTCGCACAATCCGTTCACTGCAGAAGTTAGGAAGCAGCAGTATTTAAGATAAGATGGTGTTCTTACCTTGTGTTATACTGAATGTCTTGTAACTTGTGAACATAGTGGATTGTTCTTTCTGGGCGTGGCCCCGCAGACGTAGGCAATTGACGAACTGCGTTATCAACCTCTCTGTCCATTTACTTTCTGCATTTTTAATACTGTCTCATTTTGCATTTTATTATCGGTGGTCACACCCAGTGTCACTCACTCACTGGGACACCGGCTACTAACCTAGATCTTTCAATTGGTATCAGAACGGGTCATTTGTTTCTTAGGTGGGATCCGCAGGACTTGATCTTGGTTGTTTGGTGCGATGGACTCTATGAAGGAAGGAGGTTCAACAATGCGTCCACCTCTCTTGGATGGAAACAACTATGCATATTGAAGGCAATAATAAGAGCCTTTATTAAAAGCTATTGATGAGAAGGCTTGGAAATCAATTCTGGTTGGGATGGATCCTCCAACGACTACTGATGCAAATGGTGTCAAATCACTCAAGCCTGAAGAAAGATGGTCGCCTACTGAAGATGCCTTTGGCAAACAGTAACTCAAAGGCGCTTAATGCCATATCTAATGGAGTAGATCCAGCACAGTTCAGACTTATTTCCACATGTTGTGATTGCTAAAAAGGCATGAGAATTCTGCTAAACTACTCATGAAGGAACCTCAAGTGTAAAGTTTATCAAAGATGCAAATTCTGACTACAAGATTTGAAAACTTGAGGTATGCTTGAAGAAAGAAAGCATTACAGAATTCAATGTCAAGCTGTGTGATATTGCCAACGAAGCATTTGCCCTTGGTGAAAGTTTTTCAGAAGAAAAACTTGTGAGGAAACCTTACGATCTTTACCTCAACGCTTTGCTCATAAAGTTACTGCCATTGAGGAAGCAAAAGATATCTCAAAGATGAAGCTGGAAGATTTGATGGGATCTCTTATAACATTTGAGATGAATCTGGGAGTAGACATGGAAGCAAAGAAAAACAAGGAGCTTGCCTTAAAAGCAGAAATGTAGAAGTTGGACAATTCTGGAGATGATGACCTTGGGAACTCCTTGGCTTTAATATCTAAAAACTTCAGCAAATACTGAAAAGATATGGCAGAAGTAATCCCTGGTGTCAGGAGGCAGTGTCAGTAACTTCAAGAATGAGGTGGCAAATAATAGAAAGAACAGGGAAGAAAATCATATGTCTGATCAATCTCATTCAAACTTAAAGGAATTAAGTGCAGAGAATGTGAAGGTTATGGGCATGTTTCAGGCAGATTGTGCTAATACACTAAGAAGAAAGAGGAACTCACTCAACACAACTTGGAGTGAAGATGATTCAGACAAAGAAGATGATTTTCAGAACAACCATGTGGCTCTTACCACTAGACAGAACAATCTGATCATGACAAGAACGGATGTTACACAGAGTGTCACTAGAAATATGTCAACCTATCTTGATGAAGATGAAGATTATGTTACAGAAGAAGATTTCCTGGTGAATTCAAGAATCTTCATGACAAGTGGACTGAACTTTCTAGAGTGAATTAGCAACTTCATACACAGCGTTGGAATATGCAAACGAAAGGGACAATCTTCAACAATCTCACACTGATCTGGTTATCAAACTGAGAGTAAGCCAGAGGAAATAAAAACATTGACCAACGAGTTTAAATCACTTAAAGAAAGGAGTAAGTGCTAAATTTAGGTGCTTCCAAGCTGGATGAATTCTTAAGGTTGGTCAATCGAGTGGTGACTACACAGGACTGGGGTACAAAGGAGAAAGCTCAGTGTCACAGCCCATGTCACAAATGATGTCACAGTCAGTGTCACTGACAGAGAATCAATCCAAAGGGGTGCAGGTTGCTGTGAACAGGTCACATTCTGTATTACTATCGATGCTCATAACGAAAGAGGTAACAGATTTATACCATGTTTGCATTACTGCAATCGTCATGGTCATATTCGTCCTAGATGTTTTTATCTATCTGCTGAGTTAAGACAAGATACTGCTAGAAACTCCATTTTTTCGCAGAACATACACAACAGAGCTGGGTGTGAAGCATAATTACCGGTGCAATTTCACATACACGTCACTAAAGGCTGCCACAACAGATGAGTGGATTTTGACAGTGGATGTTCAGGCATATGACTAGTGAAAATAATTTTTTTGAAGGATGTGGTGTCTGAAGTATGGGAAAAGTGACTTTTGGCAATCGTGTCATTGGAAAAGGTACTCCAAATGTGCCTTGGTTACCAAGTTAGATGATGTACTGCTGTAGATGATCTCAAGGCAAATTTGCTCAGCATTAGTCACTTGTGCGACCAAGACTTGGATGTAAATTTCACAAAGAAAATTGCAAGGTGATTGATCAAAACAACAAATGTATCATGGAAGGAGTAAGATCAAGGGATAATTGCTATCTCATCTCTGCCACATCAACATGTCTTCGATCAAGTATGGAGGATTCAATTCTATGGCATCGAAAATTGGGTCATATGAATATACGGATAATGCAGAACATAGTTACTAAAGGAGCTGTCCGTGGGATTCCTCAACTGCAATTTGATGAAAGCAGAATATGCGGACCATGTCAGATCGGTAAACAAACAAAGGTGTCACATCCCAAGTCATAAACACCAGGAACAACTCGTGTGCTAGAGCTGCTTCATATGGATTTGATGGGTCCTATGTCTGTAGAAAGTATTGGAGGAAAACGATATGCATATGTGACTGTTGATGATTTTTCTCATTATACATGGATTAAATTTCTTCGAGAAAAGTCCGACACATTTAATGCATTTAAAGCATTGTGTATACGCCTTCAGCGTGAAAAGGGATGTGCTATTCTGAAGATTGTACGGATTCGTAGTGATCATGGAAGAGAATTTGAAAACTCAGATTTCTCAGATTTCTGTAATCAGCATGGAATAGGTCATGAGTTCTCTGCACCTAAAACTCCTCAGCAAAATGGAGTTGTGGAAAGAAAAAATCGGACTATAGCAGAGACGTCATGCGTCATGTTACACGAAAAAAATATTCCACAAAAATTATGGGCTGAAGCAATGAACACAGCATGCTACACTATAAATCGTGTATATCTCCGTGGAGGAACTGAGAAGACGCCCTATGAAATTTGGAAAGGTAGAACTCCAACTGTTAACTATTTTCATCCTTTTGGTAGTACTTGTTATGTATTGAATGACAGGGAATATAAGGGAAGCTCGACCGGCAAGAGTGATGAAGCTATATTTCTTGGATATGCTATCAATAGTCGAGCTTATCGAGTTTACAACAAAAGGACTCGAACTGTGATGGAATCAGCAAATGTTCAAGTCGATGACTCTCTGGGAGTAAGTGATGTTCCTAATGAAGATGTTACAGATTCTCTACCTGAAGTAAGTTCCAGTGTTCCAGGCAGCGTTTCACCCAGTGTCATAGGTGGTGTCACTGATCAGAATGCAGAAAATGATAATGTGAATGAGGTCACTTTACCTCACTGACAGCCCTCTACTCGAGTACAGAAGAATCATCCTACTACTGAAGTTATTGGAAGTTTGACTGATGGTGGTTCGTACAAGAGAAAAGCCAAGAGTAAATTATAGAGATATGATCAAATGGCTTGCTACACTTCCTCTATTGAACCAAATAATGTGAAAGAAGCTGGGAAGATGAATATTGGATTGGTGCAATACCAAGAAGAACTTGATCAATTCACTCGCAATCAAGTTGGGATCTAGTTTCATGGTCCTCCTAATGTGAATGTTATTGGCACCAAATGGATATACAAGAACAAGAGTGATGAGCATGAGAATATCACTCGCAACAAGGCTCGATTGGTTGCTCAGGGGTATATGCAAATTGAAGGAGTTGACTTTGATGAGACATTTGCTCCAGTTGCTCGACTTGAGTCTATCCGATTCTTGTTGGCTATTGCATGTGTATTGCGATTCAAGTTGTATCAAATGGATGTAAAGAGTTCTTTCCTCAATGGTTTTCTTAATGAGGAGGTGTATGTTGCTCAACCAAAAGGTTTTGAAGACCCTCATCATCCCGAGTGTATCTACAAATTGAAGAAGGCATTATATGGGCTCAAACAAGCTCCTAGAGCTTGGTATGAGAGGCTGACTCAGTACTTGTTAGCCAAATAATACGAGCGAGGGGGAGTAGATAAACCCTTTTCATTCGCCAAGTGAAATGTCAGTTTTTACTTGCTCAAATTTATGTTGATAATATCGTGTTTGGCTCAGTGTCACAGGCAATGGTGGATGAGTTTGTTGCTCAAATGACTGGCGAATTTGAGATGAGCATTGTTGGTGAGCTTACTTACTTTCTTGGACTTCAAATTCAGCAATGACATGATGGCATCTTCATTTCTCGAAGCAAGTATGCAAAGAATTTATTGAAGAAATTTGAATTGAAAAATGCTCGTCCAAGAAGAACACCTATGGGAACTCATGAGAAGATCTCCAAAGATGAGAAGGGAACCCCTATTGATGCAAGTCTTTATAAAAGTATGATTGGCAGCCTCTTGTACCTAACTGCTAGTCGTCCTGATATCTGCTTCAGTGTTGGATTATGTGCTCGATTTCAGGCAGAACCTCGCGAGTCACACCTGGTGTCAGTCAAAAGGATTCTCAAATATATTTGTGGAACAACTGATTATGGAATTTGGTACTCCTTTGATACAAATACCAACTTAGTTGGTTATTGTGATGCTGACTGGGCTGGAAGTTCAGATGATCGAAAAAGCACTTCTGGTGGATGTTTCTATTTGGGAAATAATTTGGTGTCATGGTTCAGCAAGAAACAGAACTCTATCTCTCTGTCTACCACCGAGGCAGAATATATTGCAGCTGGTAGTTGTTGTACTCAGCTCCTCTGGATGAAGCAAATGCTGAAAGATTATGGTGTCACACAGGATGTCATGACACTCTACTGTGATTAATATGAGTGCGATCAATATTTCTCAAAGAATCCTATTCAGCATTTCAAGGACAAAACACATTGATATCGACATCATTTTATTCGATCTCGATTATGGAGGATAAATCATTACTTTAGAAAACACATGGTGACAGAAAAAAACATTGCTGATATTTTCACTAAAGCATTGATGGGCTAGATTTGAAGAACTGAGTCTTCTCTAGGGGCTTTGTGTTATGTGAAGAGACTCTTCAGTATTGTAAGTTCTTCATTGTATTGTATTTTTATGTACAACAATATTTATAAATATATACGAAAAACACAAAAATATAGTAGATAGCTATTTTGTCTTTTTCTGCTTTCCCACCTAATGCTTTTGGGAAAGCTTGTAGTAGCAGAATTTGTGTTGTGTGGTTTTTGGGGAACTTCGGCAGTTCAGCACTCCAAGGGATATCTGTCATCTTCGACAATTCTCGGTCAATTACACGGAATTGAAAGAGTTGGCTTGGAATACGCAATATCTGACTGCTGTATTTTGGCAATTATTTCGCTATTTGAAATCAAGGTTTCTGGTCTTCTCAACTTCTACAAACTCATAAGTGTTGAGCTCTACCCTGCCGTCTTCACTATTTTGAGCACAATCAGAATTCCTGAAAATATTTTCAAGACAAGAGATCAAAATTCAAGAGATGTCTCGAGAAAGTCTTCATCAAAGAACAAGCAATGTGACTCTAGATATGATGATGAAGTACATGCTGTGGTGATTCGCACCTCTCCAGAATCACCCGACATTGATGAGTTTTTTACTGAGCCGCAAGAACAAGTCCCAATTTCTAAGGATGATCTGGCTTCAAAGGCGATTGTTGTCACACCAATTCAATCTATTGATCTATCTGGCGTAAGAACACGGTTTGGGCAGGCCGGTGATACTCAGTTCAAGACCAGTGCTGTTCCTCCCAAGGCACCGAATGTATCTAAAGTGAATGTTGAACCCAAGAGAAAAAGGTTTCAACTTGTGGATGAAAGTTCCTCTGATGAGGATTGGCTTGGTGAAGGAAATATTGGAGGAGGTGTGTCGAATGAAGAAAAAGGGGACTCCTCTGATGATGAAGAAGAATCCTCAAACAATGATGGCTCTCCTGTTGATGATGATTCATCTAAGAATGCTGAAATTCATGACCTTTCAGATTCTGACCCTGTAAAGTCATCAAAACCTAAGCGACAGAAGGCAACCCCTGCTCCCATATCTCAGAGAATGACTCGCTCAAGGTCAATGTCAAAGGGCAAGTTCCCTGCAGGTTCAAGTAAGTCATCTGTTCCTGATATAAACCTTGATAATTTTAAATCAGAGTACAATGCTGGCTTGTGGTCTAAGGTGTCTAAGAGAAATATCTGGAATGAAAGAAATATACATGAGGGGGATTTTAAAGACTGTCAGAAATTGGTTGATAAGTTAGTTAGTCAAGGACTTGGCAGGACAATCAAGGGTATTAAACCTTATGTTAGAAGAGTAGTGCAGGAGTTTTACTGTAATCTTGACTCTAGTATAAAGGATTTTGAACACCCGGATGGCGGTCGTGTATATGTGAGGGGGAGAGTGTTTGATTTCACTCCGGATGTAATCAATACATATCTGGGAAGTCATTGGGCAGAAGTAGAAGACTTTACACCAGACTATAGAGTGATAATTTCTGATGTCACTGGGGGTGTTAGACGTGTTTGGCCAAGGGGGAAAGATTTTTCAGCTTCCCAACTATCGGTGAAGTATGCAATCTTGCATAAGATTGCTATGAGAAATTGGCTGCCAACTTCCCATGGAACTGGAGTGAATAAGGGAATGGCTACCCTGCTGTACAAGATTGGAAATTTTGTTGAGTTTGATGTTAGGCAGTTTATATTTGATCAGATAGTTAAGCATGCAGATTGTAAGAACGAGAGGTTGGCTTATCCATTTCCTAGCTTGATTTATGCAATTCTGTCTTCACAACATCCATTGATTAGAGCAAGGGAAATCCTGGAAACTGACAAGGAGGAGATCAGGATCAGTTACAAGCTGTTGATAGGTGATCATATCAATGACATGGAGGATGTCACGCAGGATGTTTCTGACACTAATGAGCTTGGCAACACTGTGCTGCTATCAAGCACCATTAAGGTGCTAGAGGATGAGCTGAGAGTGCTAATGGGTCAGCAAGCTGAGATTGAAAGGAGAAGGAAGGAAATTTCTGCTGTCCTTGATGATCTAGCAGCTGTAAAGACAGCTAGAGATATTGAAGCTAAGAAGAAGAAGAATGCTACTGCCAAGACTGCCACTACTGCAGACAATCCATCTGATGTTACTCCAGAAGTTCCAGCAGGTAAAGATCAAACTCTATCTCCTGTACTTGCAGAGACAGAAATGGATGCTGAAAAGCCCATTGTTGAAGAAGCTGATTATTCTGATCCTGATGAGGACATGATTTTTTAATACTGCAGTTCCTACTAATGTATCTGATGATGTCCTTGCCAGTGTCACATCCGATGTCCCTGACAGTTCTGTCCCTTTCAGCGCCCAATCTGGTGGGTTTGATGCTGGTAAAGATGATAGCATTACAGAAGCTGCTACAGGTGTTCAATTGCTTGCAGATTCAGTTGGCCTTGTGCCTGATGATGAGGAAAATTCTGCCTAATTATCTTAATATCTTATTTATGCTGATTTTTCAAGACAGTTTATTATGGTTTTATTATTGCTTTTATGGCCCTTTTGTCCTTTTATGGCAAAAAGGGGGAGTAATTTTGGATTTTGGATATTTGGTTAGTAATTCCTAAACCTATGTATGCTGGGAAACTTGGTGTCTCTTGCTGTGTCTTGCATAATGTCTTATGCAGATGTTTATTTACCAAGTGCTCATTCAGGGGGAGTTTGATTCAAACGCATCCAATTCAGCATACATGGGGGAGATTGGATTTTGCTAAAAAATGCCAAAGGGGGAGATTGTTAATGCAAACGTGAGTTGGCATTTATTTTAATTGGCATTGATTTTTTGGCAAAGATAAGGAAAGCGCTTATTAAAGGCAAAATCAAATAAAATCAATCTAAGCAAGGAAGATTGATTTGAAGATTAATGCCATGTGGATAATTATGGAACTTATCTTGGTATTCTTGGAAGCTATCCTACTTTGGAAAAGATAAGTTTTGAAGGCACAAGAGTTTCCATCTTCTTATTTAAATTATTTTGGAAATTACCTTGAAGATAATGATGGGAAGATTTGGTGATTACGTCCTTCCATTCGAATGGTTTTGGAAATAATCTTGGGATAAACATGGAAGGATTTTTGAGTGCCTATATAAAGCTTTCCATCACACAGTTTTCTAGTGTGAGTTTTGTGATTTTTATTCGGTCTTTCTCTAAGACTGTGAACACACTCCTTTGGTGAATATCTTTGATTAAGAGTGGGTTGGCTGTTGCATCTAAAAGTTATATTTTTGAAGGTGCTATCCTTGTGTTTCTTGATTCAAGCATAGAACTCGGGAGGAGTTCAAACGTGGGCAAGGGGATCTTGCATAACCACGGATTTCGGGAGGAATCAACACAAGTCGAGGGGAGCTCGCACAATCCGTTCACTGCAGAAGTTAGGAAGCAGCAGTATTTAAGATAAGATGGTGTCTTACCTTGTGTCATACTGAATATCTTGTAACTTGTGAACATAGTGGATTGTTCTTTCTGGGTGTGGCCCCGCTGACGTAAGCAATTGCCGAACTGCGTTATCAACCTCCTGTCCATTTACTTTCTGCATTTTTAATACTGTCCATTTGCATTTTATTATCGGTGTCACATCCAGTGTCACTCACCCACTGGGACACCGCGCTACTAACCTAGATCTTTCAGATTTAACGCTTGACTTTGAAAATAAAGAATTAGGCATATTTGCAATTATCAATGGTGCCATTAATGCATCTAATTTGTCTCTAATTTCCACTTGAAACCAAAGTATATGGGAATAAGTGATATATTTTTTAAGCACACAAAAGGTAATAGGAAAATATGACCAACTATGTGGGAATTCTTGGTAACTAACCCTTATTTTTATGTTCATATAGTAATGGAGTTATGTGCCATGTAGAACTTTTTGATAGGATTAATGTAAAAAAAATGTCATTATAGTGAAAGGGAGATTGCAAGATTTTCCTTCTTGTTTTGTGAAAGTAGCCCATATATGATTGAATGTAAATTTAGTGCCAGCTCTACAGATTTGAATGATGAAGAGTGAGTAAATGGTCAAATTGGAGAAGATGACCGTTCGAGAAAAAAATAAGTTTAAAGATCTATTGTTGTATTTAAAAAATATTTTTACCTTCTAATTTAACGATTTTAGAAAAGATATAACGAAGTTGAATAACAAAATTGCATCTAAACACGTACATTTAAAAAGTTAAGTGACATTTTTGGTAATTAAATAGTTGGATGATTAAAGCCCGAATTTAGAAAAAGTTTAATGACATTTTCTGTATTTTGCTCAGAGAAAATTGAACTATTATCAATTAATGAATCTTATGCCTATTTGGCTTTTTTTTTTCAATGTTATTGAATTCGAGAATCAAACGAGATGAAATAAAACAGTTTTATACATTGAAATTTTGAAACGTACGTATTTAATTACTCCATAAAACTAAAATGGTACATATCATAGTGAAATAATGGTTTAATTATTAGGGAAAATTTGTATTAAAGGCGAGCTCTAAAGGCTTATTATTTAATGGGTATTTATTGTTAATAGTATGAAAATAATTTAATTAGTTTATATAATTAGTAAAAGACTTTATTATCTATAGATAAACTCAAACAACAAATAACAATTATTCAATTAATTCACTTCTAATAATTTTCAATCACTCATTCAACCCACGTCATTCAATCAATTCAATTTTAATCTTTTTCAATCACTTGTTCTTTAAAGTCACCCAATCTTCTCCTTATCTAAAACTGTCTAGTTTTCTTCTCCAATGGTTGATTCAATTTTAATTTAATTTTTTTTTAAATCTAAAATACATTATCCATTAGTTTAAAAACAATATATATTAACTAATGATTTAATCATATCAGTCATAAAATTATAAAAGGAGTTATGCTAGTTTAAGAAAATAAAAAAGAATTTTAATATTTGAATATAATAAATAGAAATAATTAATTCCGTATTCACTTTGAAGGAAAAATAAATAAGAATATTATGCATTCACTTGTAATTAATACTTTTACCCTTTGTGAAAAAAAATAAAAAATAAAAAGAAAAGTCAAAGAAAATAAACTTGAACTAGAGGATTTGAGTTGTCCGTCATTAGCAATAGTATGATTTAATTTGAGATATAATTCAATTTTTTTTTCTAAATTAGTTATAATTTATTTTTTTGTTTGTTGCTATTTTGTTTGTTTTAGATTAAATATATAATTCTAACAATCATATGATTTCAACCTATGACATAATTTACCTTTCATTTATTTTATTTTTTTCTAAATTTCAATTATAATTATTTTCCTTTTTTCTTGTCCAAATTTCTTTTTTGTTGTTTTAGATTGAATGAATAATTATGTCGCTAATATGATTTCAATTTGAGATGTAATTTATTTTTATTCGATTTTATGACGTTGAATTGATTGAATGGCGTTGTTTGGATGAGTGATTGAAAATTGTTAGAATTTAATTAATTGGATAATTGTTGTTCGTTGTTTGAGTTTATCTATGGATAATAAAGTCTTTTACTAATTATAAATTAATTAAATTATTTTCATACCCTTAATAATAAATAAGTTAATATTTTCATGCCCTTAATAATAAATAGGTTAAAGTTACGCCATATTTAATAATAAGGCTTTGGAGCGTACCCTTAATAAAAATTTTCCCTAATTATTATTATAATATTACTGAATTGGAGGATTAAACCAGATAGAATGGAAACAATTTTTATTCAATGAAATTTTGAAGTGTATGTATTTAGTTATCCTAGCAAACTAAAACCGCATGTAACAGATCATAATCAAATAGAAATAGATGAGACAAATCGATAGAATTAGGAGATAATTGCAAAAAACAACTGAAACTATGGCACAATTCTAAAATACCTTTTGAACTTTTAATTTTAATATTTTACCACCCTTAATACTTAATTTTTTACAATGTACTATATTTTCATCTAAATTTGTATAAATAAGACTATAGAAACAATTTTGATCTTGTTAAGTTTGTTGGACTTTATGATATACCCAAACAAAATGTGCCATATTAACAAAACTTCAAAGATAAAAATTACCAAAAGTTTTGAAAGTGAAAAATTGGAAAAAAAAAAAAAGAATTTTAGCGCTAAACAAAAATTATTCGAATGAAGCAATTTATGAAAATTAAAGACAACTAAATGAAAGTGCTTTGAACAACTAATATTCATAAAGGTTGATTCTATTTCTTCATAAAACAATTTTTACCAGTTGGGCTAAAAATGTAATACATTAATCGCAAAAATTAAATGTTAAGAATGATAAAATACTGAAATTAAAAGTTTACGAAGTATTTTGCGATCAAGATACGGTTTAAGATTTTTTTTGCTCTAAAATTAAATACTATGTCAATTCCATAACTAATATTTTTTATGTGTGTGCATATTCCATGTGAAACTTTAAAAAATGTACAACCATTTCACAAATTGGTTAAGCCATGGATCCATGAAGTCATAAAAGTACGAACTTGGACGGCTGGTATTGCTTTTTTAATTGGAATTTCCCAAATACCAAAGAGTCCACACTTAAAACAAACAAAGCCAGCCAGAAACATGCCTTGAATGAACTTCATTGTTAATGAGAAATATTTCAGGAAATATTTTATGGAGGAATGAGATGCCTTTAAAAAACATTATAGAGGTGGAAATTTTCGATGTTTGGGGCATAGACTTCATGGGACCATTCCCAAAATCTAATGGTCAATCTTACATTCTTGTGGCTGTGGATTATCTTTCTAAATGGATAGAAGCAATTGCTTTGCCGACTTGTGATGCCAAAAGTGTGGTGGGGTTCATCAAGAAGTACATTTTCACTCGTTATGGAACCCCAAAGGCTATTATCAGTGATGGAGGCACGCATTTTTGTAACAAGGCTTTTCAAGCTTTATTGACCAAATATGGAGTCCGGCATAAAGTGGCAACCCCTTACCATCCTCAAACAAGTGGACAAGTGGAGATATCAAATCGGGAGATCAAGAGAATTTTAAAAAAGGTTGTGAAACCTTCTCGGAAAGATTGGGCAACAAAATTGGATGATTCTCTATGGGCATATCGCACAGCTTTCAAAACCCCTATTGGTACATCCCCATATCGCATGGTTTTTGGTAAGGCTTGTCATTTACCAATTGAGCTTGAGTACAAAACTTTTTGGGCATTAAAGGAGTTGAAAATGAATTATGGGAAGGCAGCTGAGCAACGGTTGTTGGAATTCAATGATTTGGATGAGTTTAGATTTGATGCATACCAAAGTGCATCTCTCTATAAAGAGAGAACTAAAAAGTGGCATGATAAACGCATCCTACATAAAAAGTTCGAACCCGGGCAGCTGGTTTTACTTTAAAATTCTAAGTTGAAACTTTTCCCAGGCAAGCTTAAGTCAAGATGGAATAGTCCATTCAGGGTCAAGACAGTGTTTTTTTATGGCACAGTGGAGCTTCTAAATGAAAGAACGGGAAATTCTTTTATCGTCAATGGGCATAGGTAGAAGATTTATTTTTCTCAAGGCGAAAAGACTTTCCGCATTGTTGAAAAGGTGACTCTTGAAGAGTCACCGAGGGAAGAATAAGCAACAGGCGTCGAGCTTTCGACGATAACTAAAGCGCTTCTTGGGAGGCAACCCAAGTTTATATTTTATATTTTTAAGTTTCATTTAAGTTTATTTAGAAGTTAGGCTAAAAATTCCATTAACTAATAGTCTTTTTGTGCAAATATTTTGTTTTGTAGGTTGGAGAAAGGTTTAAGGGAGATTTGGAGGATCACATTGGCAAAAACGTGGAGAAATTCGCCAACGTGCCACTGCCGCAGCAACAGCCAGGAAAGGAGTAACAGCCACCGCTAAAGCACGGACAGCAGCAAGAGCAAGAACACCAGCAGGAGCAGCAACAGGAGCAACAGCAGGACGAGGAGCCAATTCCTCAACCCCCACTCCCACCTCGCCGTGTAATGAACATTGCGGGCATCCATACACGTGTGGATGACATGGAGGTGATGATAGCACAGCAGGCGACTCATTTTGACGAGCGGTTTGACCAGATAGAGATGGCGTATGCCTACTTATCCCATCAGATGTCACAGATTTCTGATATGGTCCGCCAGATGAGCAGACAGTGGCAGATTTCACGATGAGAGGGAACTAGTTCGCAGCCTCCTCCACGTGACGACATGCAGCAAGATTAGGTGGTGTTTCTCCTTTCCCACATTGAGGACAATGTGGATTTTAAGTGTGGGAGGGATTTAGGAGTGTTTTTATGTTTTTCTATTTTTTCTATTTTTTTTGTTTTTATGTTTTTACGTTTTTTCTATTTTCTTGTTTTCTTCGTGAGGATGTTATTTTTCTTTTCTTTTCTTGTCATTTTTTTGTTTTTCTTGTTAAGTTGCGCAATATTAAGACAATTAAGTTAATGGAATTAGGATTTGTTTTGGTTTTTAATTATGTCCCATTCGTATTAGTTATTTCCTTGAGTTAACCTTAGCTCGTAAATAAGTAAGTCGGTAATGATAACTCTTTGCATAATTACACCATGGTTTTAGGAATATTTTTTGTGTAGTATCCAATTTTTGAAATTTTGATCTTGTTATGATAAATGTTATCTTGCCAATGATTGGATTTTATCGAACGATTCGATGTGGGATAGGAAAATAATACGCTATCTAGAGGGAGTCGGGTCTTTGCTGGAAAGTTTACATTTTGAGTCAATCATTTTTATGCACTTAGGGGAACTACTGAGGGAATTGACGAGTTTGTAATCATTAAGTAGGTTGGTGTGTTTTTAACGCCTTGTTTAGTTGAAACTTATATAACTAGCTTAAATTGTGTTCTTTAATAAAAGTGCTTGCATAAATGTTTGCACTTAATGCTTTTGCATTTTTAAGCTTGTTATGCTCATACTATCATCCCTCTATGAGACTGCTTTTAATAATAACCCTAAGAGAACTCATATGGATTGTAACGGAGATTAGAAGCCGTAAGACTCTGGCTTCATATTGCCACTCCTCTGCGAGACTGCTCTTAAACAAAAAGTTAATGGAGAACTTGCAAGAGTGGGAATGGGTCTAAAACCCGAAGGTGAGACAGTACTCCAGGTGGATGTCATGGGATTTCTAATGAAATACCCTAATTGTGTGTGACAGTCTGGGGGAACGAGTGTTTTATTTATGAACCTAAAGGTTTGCCGAGTGAACCCTCATTAATATGAGTTTAATAATGAATTGTTAATATGTTAGTGAGGAGAAGTTGAAAAGACTTAGTTGTTGGAACCCTGATTTATGGCGTGGTTGTAGATGAGTTATGAACTGAGGTGGAACCTATCGCACACAAACACATGGTTGGCTCAACGTGTCTAAATGAGTACATTAATATACTTTGATAACTTTTGGGGACGTATATTATGTGTACTTGACATTTGAATACTTGAGAGTATGAGGCATTTACATGACATTTGTTCTTAGATCGAATTGATGAAGTTGGATGCGTTTTGTTGTTATGTGTTAGAATTTTGTTAGGGTCTTTGTGTTAGACTTTTGTCTAGGTTTGTTATTTTATGGTTTAGTTTGTTCGGGGATGAACAAAGGTTAAGTGTGGGGGAAATTTATGAGGTGAATTTATTCACCTTTTATGTAGTGTTTATACTTAATTCTTTGGATGTTCTTGTTCGTTTTTATTCGTTTCAGTGTTTTAATTGTAGGTTTGTTGACCATGGTGTATTTTTGGAAGAGGGAAATCATACAGGAGTCAAATCAGATGCAAAGTGGAGGAAAAATTGAAGGAAGATCGCAAAATTATTGAAGAGCAACCTCCACGTCGCGACGTATGTACGTTCACGTTGCGACGTGGGTGCACGTACCCTCCACATCGCGACGTCAAAAATGTGAATTAAAGTTGATTTTTGCTGAATTTTTGGACGAATTTTGTGAAATTTCCAGAGAGTTACGTCGCGCGACGTCGGGACCCCTCCCACTTCGCGACGTGGGTGCACGTCGAGACGTCCATCCAGGGACGTTGCGACGTGCGTGGACGTTTTGACGCGCGACCAGGGACGTCGTAACGTCGGGAAAAAGTGCAAATTTACGACTTAATTTTGGAAATTTGCAATTTTAACCCACTTTGAGACTTCTTATCCGACATGGTTTTTGTGAAGGACTTATTTAGTAATATTTGAATAGAATAACTATAAATAGGGCTAGGGTTATAGCTTTTATAATTTTGTCAACTTTGAGAGAGCTTAAGCAAGGGTTTTTCTTCTTTGTAATAGCTAGGGTTTCATTATTTTGGCTATTTACGGAGAATTGTAGCTGTACGGATTGGGAACATCATTGATTATTGATTTCATTTATTTAGAGACAAAGATTTCATCTACGGATTCACAATTCAAGGTGTTATCTTTTCTTTTAATTTATGTTTTCAATATTGTTCTTAATTATTATTATTATGATGTTTGATTTAGCCATACTCTGCTAAACTTATTGTGCTCCCTGGATTATGAATAAGGGTTTTTGTGCTTAATTTACATGCTAACTTCTATTTTATGGTCTTTGTTTAATAAGTTTTGCTGTGTTCTTCATAATTATGCATGATATGTCGCGAGTATTATATATGATGAATTTTTGTTTAAAGTGCAGTAAATTATTTAGAGATAACTTGCTTTAATCTTACCTTTAGCCTAATAGGAGGATTAGAGTAGGTTGTTTTGGGGTCTATTGTGGGTTGGTTGTGAATTTGTTTGATTGATTTGCCTTAATTGTTACCTTTAGTCTAATAGGAGGAATTAAGGGGATAAGTTTAGCATTAGCGTGACTGGTTCGGGCGTTGCCTCTGCCATAAAGGAGCGGTTGAATTTGAGGGTTTGGTTGAGTTGGTTAGTTGCATTAGATTCTAGATTAATTAGGGAAGTAAACTTTGCCTTTCGCCATATAGGAGAGTTTATTGAATTAGTTAATATCTAAGTAGGTAAGTGCTTAATCATTCCTTGCCTTTAGCCTAATAGGAGGGTGTGAGTTATGTTATTTACCCTTATTTTGCATGACCATAGATAGGATGTACGTATGTGCTTTTTATATAACCCTAAAATATAAACTCGGGAGTACACTTGCTTAACTTGAGTTTTAATCAAATCACCGACTTTGTTTTAGTTATTTGTTATTTGTTTTCTTATTATTTAGTTTGATAAACAGAAAAAACCAAAAAGATTTTCTTAAAGTTTCAACACAGTCCTTTCCTCGTGGGAACGAACTTGCTATACTTTCACCGTTAAGGGGTTGTTTAGCATTATTTTTTAGTAGGGGTAAATAGCAACCACGATCACAATTTTATTACACATATTTGCTCCCATCAACAATATGCCAAGCAAGCCAATAAAGGTAGAAGACAAGTGATTTTTGAACCAGGAGATTGGGTTTGGATTCACTTGAGGAAAGAAAGGTTTTTCGAAAGAAGGAAATCTAAACTTCATCCACGTGGAGATGGTCCTTTTCAAGTTTTGGAAAGGATAGGCGACAATGCATACAAAATTGAACTTCCCAGTGAGTATGGTAATGTTTCATCTACATTCAATGTTTTTGATTTATCTTTGTATGATGTAGGTGATTCGAGGACGAATTCTTTCGAGGAGGGAGGGAATGATAGCAATCCGCCCATGTCCATGTTGCCAAGGCCGAGCTTGCATGATCCATTGGAGAATCTTGATGGTCCAATGACAAGATCAAGGAGCAAAAGGATGAAAAAAGCCTTGCACAATTTATTATCATCACATTGTGAAGACTTAGAGACCGAACCATCTCAACATGAAGTTCTTTGGCATGTTTCTTCAATAACAATTCATGAAGATGTTTCTAAGAGTTCTATATTGGAACTTAAGGAAATTCCACCTTGAAGAAATTACCATGGCCGAATTGAAGTCTAAGAAGAAGGCGTGTACTTGGGCTTCAAAGTTGGATCACACCATTCTTTAATTGTTAGGATTTATTTTGTTGTTAATTAATTAAGTCTGAAACACTTTGTTGGGCTTCAATTAATTTTGGTTATTAATAAATTACTTGGCCCAATTATCTTGCATGATAATGGCAAGTAAAAGATTTAGGAAAGTAAATTATTTAGGAAAGTCAAATCGGTTTTGGCTTCTTAAAAGGACAAAACCGTTTCTTCATATTTTAGGAAACTAGTTTGTTAGTTAGTTAGTTGTTAGTTTCCAAATCCAATTTGGAAGTTTCCTAAATTGTGATTGGTTAGCTTGGAAGTCAAGTTGTACTTGATAACCATTAGGGTTTCACGTTTTTGTAAGCCTTATTTAAGGTGAGTTTTTCATGAAATAAAGGGAGAGAATTTTCAGAATTTTAGCTTTGTTAATTCGTGATTAACACTTTGTGTTGGCAAAGCCTTGGAGATCAATTTTGTTCTTCATTGTAGATAGTCTACCTTTAGCGTGACCTTTAGGTGACTTCACCAAGTTCTTGATTTCAAGAACATGCCAAATTGACTAAGTTTAGCTCTTGAATTTTCACGAGTTAAGCCAAATCCATTTGTTTAAACGTGGGGGTTTGATTTGCTTCAAGTCATTCCTTTTCGTTCCCCTTGAGTTCCTTCCGCCCGAAATTGTTTGTGTTGTTTTGGTTGAAAGTTTTTGTGCAGCAACGATCCAAAGTTTGTGGTGGATTGTTTGGTCTAGGAGTTTGAGCCTCGACCATTCACATCAAATTACTTAAAAAAAATATATTTTCTCTTTTTGCTAAAAACCATCAGATCTGTTATCCTCTCCTAATCCTTGTTAGTTGTTTGCCAGCTGTAACATATCTGCCTTTCTCTCCTTTTCTCTTCATCTTTGCCTGCTGTCATTGTTGCTCTTTGGCCACAACCATTCGTTACTCCCTTGTATATTCTTTTGACCGAAACTCTGATGTATATTGTTTTGCTTTCTAAAATGTTGAAAATATATCTATGTACTCATCCTATATTTTGGATTTTGAGGGTTATGAAAAATCTTTAAACTCCTAAATATAGGAGACATAACTCTCTCAAAATGAGAGCAAAACACTCTTATTCAAAAGAAACTTTGATATCATAGATAGAAAATCTCAAAGATGTCAAGAAAAACTCTTAGAGAGAGCAATTTTCTAAAAATTTCATTTCCTAATGAGTTTCTCTCTCTAAAGAGAGAGCTCTAGAGAGAGAAGACACATTTTTTTGGAAAAATGGATTTCAAGTTGCTAACTTTTCATCGTCGTCATCATCAGATGCAAATAAAGTTTAATAAAATTTTGGTAACCAACAGTCATCCAAAATGCCTTTAAAATTCTTACCAAAGCCCTTAACATCATTACCTCTCACCACCTTAACAACCACTATCAATCACCACCCATCGATCGCAGGAACAAGTTAAGGTCCAACTTTTTTTTTGTCAAAAGTGATAATTTCATTATAAACAATAATATATATAAACCAACTAACTAGCTGAACAAAAGTGCACTAAAATGAGTAATTTTACCCTATTATAGTTCATTACCAGCAATTAAACAAATGAACAAAGTTCATACATGCTTAAATTGTACAAAAAATTCAACGCGCAAAAAAAATTGAACTATTTACTTAGTTTATAGTTAAAATTAGATATAATTTTCCCTTTATAGCAAAGTTAAAATTAGAGTTATGTAGAGTGTTTTTTCCTCTCTAATAGCAGAGTCGAAACAGGAATTGAATCTTTATCCTAATAACTGATCGAAACCAAGTTTATAGCTAATACAATATCCTTTTTTCCATCATTTCTAATTTCTCCATCATATCCAAAATTGGTCCAAAATCTATGGATCTTCAAAGATTAGATTTGGAGAAGTGAAAGTAGAGATGGTCATTTGACCGGTTCCGAAACCGGAACCGTGGTCCCACAAAACCGGAACTGGAACCGAACCGTCCCTGGACGGTTTGGTTCCGGTTCTTGATTTTGTGGAACCGGAACCGGAGGTTCCGAAACTGCCTGAACCGGCCAAAAAAAATTATATAAATATTTTTATACCACTTCATTTTCATCACATAATTTCATAGTTTTCTAATATTTATATTGTAAGTTTTAACGTTTATAATTTACGGTTTAGAGTATCAATTTTTTTAATTAATTATTCTAATTATATTATTATATTGTTCAATCATTCTTTCAATACTCTTATCATTTATATATTTTTCTTTCTCACTTATCTAATCCTTCATAATTCTATTTTTCTAAAACCTCCATATATTAGTTCAATTTCAACTATTAATCCAATTATATTATATATCAACTTATTTTTCTAATTTATATTATCCTAATTCTATTATTATATTATGCTAATATACTATTTGAATTCCAATTAATAGTTCGATCATTCTCTTAATACTCTTATTCTTTCTATATCTTTCTTTCTCACTTATCTAATATTCATAATTCTATTATTCTAAAAAATTCATATATTATTTTAATTTTAACTGGTGTTCTAATTATGTTATTAAATTATACTAGTTGAATTCTAATTAATAATTCAAATATTCAAATATTCTTATGATTTTTATATCCTTGAATCTCACTTATTTAATTCTTCCTAGTTTTATTATCTAAAACTATATATTAATTAAGTTCAATTATAACTATTATTATTCTAATTATATTATTATATTATATTATTTGAGTTTCAATTAATTGTTTAATCATTATTTCAATAGAAATCAAATTTAAAAGTAGGATTACAATCGAAATTCGAAACAAAAAATCGAAATTGGAACCAAACCGGAACCGAAATCGGGACGGAACCGGAACCGAAACTGGAACCGCCGGTTCCGGAACCGTGGCCATCCCTAAGTGAAAGTATGGTAGAGGAGATGGGGACTTCTCCCTTGTTCACACTTATATAGGAGGTGGAGATTTTTTTATTATGGTCTAAAAATTCCCAAATTGGAGAATATCTCTCTCAAAGAGAGAGAAATTTTTAATTTTTGTTTCAAACTTTTATGTCAAACCCCAACTGGTTCTTCTTTACAAAATCCAAACCGTCCAAAGACTTTACATTATAAGAAAAATGGTTAGGTAAATGTCAATTTGGAACAACCCATTTGTTCAATAAAGGATATCTATGAGGATTATCTTTATGGTTAATTACCAAAAACCCTCATGTGGTTTGCCGCATTTCCTTATTATTCTCATGTGTTTCAAAAATATATTACTCACTTTCATGTGTTTTGGTTTCAAGTGGAAATTGGATAGAAATCAAATTTGTTAATGGAAGTGTGTGAAATGTGCCTAATATGTGTATATGATGTTCCTACCTTGGTTAATTATTTGTATTTTTCCTAAATTAGCCAAACTTTATCCTTTAACAACAACCCTATCTTGATCTCTTTTTTATCTCTTCATTCTTTTTTCTTTGGTTTTTTTTCTTTTTTCTTTTTCTTTCCTTTCTTTCTTTCTTTTTTTTAATTTTTATCACTACACTTCCGATTATTTTCCTTCCTTTTTTTGTCCTTTTATAAAAGAATAAAGTTGATCACTAGAGTTTAACCAGATCTGCTAACTTATTTATTTTGCAAAATTTATCTTGATGTATAGAGTTTTAAACAGATGTGTTAAAGGGTAGATATGAATGTACAATACATATTTCTCATTCTTTTCGTGATCTCTTCTAAAAGGTGAAATTCAACCTTGCAAAGCAACTCCTCTAAACCCTCATTCTACCATTGTTAATAACTATGGGATCCAGTCCTCTATGTCGTCATCATCTCCTGGTCTATCTATAGCCAATTTTGGTACTTAAAATTCTAATTACTTGGATTTTCTGAATTTGGGTTGTACTTGATATCAAATTAGCTTTCGATTCTTGTACTGCAAAGTCATCAAGCACCCCTAAAATATTTGAGAAAAGACATTCGTATGTTGTTAGGATAGAGTTCCATTTTGTACACCATTGTTCACATGCATTCTCCTTCATGACAAGCCTGTATTTGTGTAAACCAAAAGAAAAGTAAGGATCGATTTTGAGATCGAACATAAAAATCAACTACTTCAAGAAACACTTGAAAAATTTAGATGTAATTCATGAATGTATTGAAAGTTTAAAATAAATTCTTTTTGTTCATTTTTTTATTGATGTTTTTGTAGTGAATTTTGGGACATCTTTGACGATTTTTTGATTGAAAATTGATGATTTTGATTCTCTTATCCAACTCTCTCTTTCTCTATTCTCTCTCTCTCTCTCTCTCTCTCTCTCTCTCTCTCTCTCTCTCTATCTATCTATCTATCTCTATCTCTATCTCTCTCTCTATATATATATTTGCCAATTTGATAATTTGGAAAGTAGTTGTTGAAGAAAAAGAAAAACGATAAAAAGAGAAAATAAAGAAAATAAATTTTTTAGGAGTATGTAGGAGTATGGATGAAGTTCGTTTAAGAGAGAAATGAGAGCAGTGACAGAACTAAGGGGGAGGGGTAAGAGGCTGTACGACAGCCCCTTCTTCTTCTTGGGAAAGAAGGTAGTACGATACCTCTTCTACCATTCTGGCACCCCTTTTTGCCACTCTGCAGTGCAGCCGCCCTGCCTAGTAAAGTGCAGAACTTCCCCTACAGCAAGCGAATAAAAGAAGAAGACTTTAATAGTTTAATTAGATGTAATTTTTTTTCATTCTTAAGTAAAATGACGTTTAAATAAAATGACGTTGTTCTACTTATTACAGAGTAAAAAAAAATCATGCGCATTTTAAAAACTTATGTCAATTTAATAAAATTTCTCCCACCCTAATTCCTATTTCCTAAAATCCTATTCTATTATTTCACATTCTCTCTTGCACACTCTCTCCGAAACACCCTCCCTTCTCATAATCCCACCTCTCTAGATAGGACAATCAACTGTTTGTATCCTTCCTCTGACTCTGGACCTCTATTGATATTCAATTCTAATCCACTAGAGCCTGTTCCATTGCCGCTAGCACCGATCTTGGTATAAATTTTTTATGGTTTTACATTTTTTTTCTTATATTAGTAATATTTAAAATTTGTTTGTGAATGTTTTTGTGAATTGTGATTGATCGTTGTGATTAAATGTTTATTAATAGATATTTATGAATTGTGCTTATGATTAATTAATTTTAATTATAAATTATAATTATTTATTACGAATAAATAAGAGGCTTGTTGGGATTGATAAATGTTCTAAAAGAAGCTAAAATATTTTATGATTTTGTAGATTATGATTATTTATTTGTGTAATTATTTTAATATTGTTATAGCTTTTGATTTGGTAATTTTGATCAATTGTGATAGGTTATGGATAAATTTTTAAGACGAAATATTGATTTTTCTAAAAGCTCTACTGAAGAAAATAGTAGAGAAAAATATTCTCGTGTGGAATTCAACACGAATGATGTTGTCAGTGACCTAGGGTTATGCAAAATAATTAAAGAATTTGACACTTTTATTAGAGATCATGATCGAAGAGAATATTTAATTAGAAGCCTTTGTCAACTAATTGGTCATAGTTATCCCTCAAAACAATTTGATAAAGAGTATAGAAGTTTTCAAGTTTCTTGGTTTAAAAAATTTCCATGGCTGGAGAATAGCATATCAAAAGGATGCAAAATTTTGTTTTTTGTGTTGTCTCTTTAAAAATTCACATAAAGGATGTCAAGTTGAAGATGAAATATTTACTAACTCGAGGATAAGTAATTGAAAAATAGCAATAGAAATATCCAATACACATGTTGGTAGTATAGCTAGTGCTCACGGTAATGCAAGAATACAACTTGAGGTTTTTCAAAATTAAAGACAAAGTGCATCGCATTTGTTAGAAGCGCAGGGACGTGACATGAAAGTTGTCTATCACATCCGCTTAACAGCATTTTTGAATGTGACACACTTTCTTTTGAAACAAGGTTTGCCTTTCCATGGACATGATGAATCTTTGAGTTTTTTAAATAAAGAAAAATTTCTTGAATTAATTGAGTGGTATACCCAACCAAATAAAGAGGTTGTCAAGACAATGAATGAGAATGCCCCTGGAAACAATCAAATGGTGTCTCAAAAAATTTAAAAGAAACTAACAAAGTGCTTATGCTGCTAAGTCACAAATGTTATTCTTAATTATGTAGGGGACATTATATTTTCTCTTATATTGATGAATCTCAAGATATTTTAGTCAAGGAGAAAATAGGAGTTGTTTTGAAATATGTGAACAAAAATGGACATGTTATTGAACGCTTTCTTACTATTATTCAAGTGCCTAACACATCCTCTATTTCTTTGAAGAAAGCTATTGATGAATTATTTCCAAAACATAAGTTGTCCTTATTGATATTGAGAGGTCAAGGATATGATGGAGTTTTAAATATGCGAGGCGAGTATAATGAACTAAAAACTCTCATATTGAAGGAAAATTCATCTGCATGGTATGCCTATTATTTTTCTCACCAACTTCAACTAGTTGTTGTTGAAGTTGCTAAGAGTAACAGAAGTATTAATAATTTTTTTTCAATATGTTACTATAATTGTTAATGTTACTGGTGTTTCATGTAAAAGAAAAGACAAATTTAGATAACTTGAACATGATAAGCTTTTAGAATATTTGGAGAGAGAAGATATTGTTAGTGGTAGAGGAAAAAAATCAAGAATCCAGTTTAAAGAGACTAGGGGATACTCGTTTAGGATCACATTATATAACTATTATCCGTCTGATGTCTATGCTTGAAAATGTGTATGGTGCTGGTACTAATTATGATAATACGGTATAGTCACAAGTTTGATTGATAAGATGGAGAGAAATGAATTTATGTTTGTGATATATTTGATGAAATATTTGTTGCAAATTACAAATGAATTGTACATTGTCTTACAACAAAAGGATCAAAACATTATATTGGCTGTCAGTTTGATCAAAACAATGAAAGTTCGATTATAAGAATTCAGATATGAGAGAGATAGAAGAATCTTTTAGATAAAACTAATACATTTTGTGGTAGCCACATGATTCTAGTGCCTAACATAGAAGAAAATATGAGAACTCGTGGTCATAGTAGGCGAAATGGATAAATGATTAATAATTTTCTTCACTTCGTGTTGAAATTTTTTTTGAGGCCTCACTTTTAATTTTTAAATATCTTGTTTCATTGTGTTTTCTTCAATAGTATTTTTCTCATTCACTTTTTTATTTTTACAATATTAGGTTGTTGATATGATGATTCAAGAGATGAATAATTATTTTCAAGAAGTACGGAGTTACTTACTTGCATTGCATGCCTTGATCCAAAACACTATTTCTCTCAATTTGACATTGGTAAGTTACTCCGTCTTGTTGAACTTTATTCGAAAAACTTTTTATTAACTGATCGTGTAGTACTTGAGGAGCAATTTAAGACTTACATTCATAATGTACGAGGTGAATTTTCTATAAATGAGGATTTGAAAAGTATTGCTAAAAAAATGGTTCAAACAGGCAAGAACGCATTCAGTGGTATATCGTCTGATCGAGTTAGCATCAATTTTACCAATTGCAGCTGTTTCAATTGAAAGGGTTTTCTCTGCGATGAAAACTATCAAGACTGATCTGGGTAATATAATGGAAGATGAGTGGATGAATAGCAGTTTGATAGTATACATCGAAAAGAAAGTTTTTGCCAAAATGAGAATGAACAAATTTCGTAATATTTTCAACAGATGCAGACTAGTAGGACACAGTTGTCTCATTTTATTTGTACGTCCAGTACTAGTAGTTCAAGTGTGAATAAATAACTATTTTTATTGGTATGTATATATATTTATATTTTTATAATTTGATACTTTAACATTACATATATTTATTTTATGAGAAATTATTATTTTTATACAATTATCCCCCCCCCCCTCCCTCAAAATATATTTTGGTTCCGCTACTGAATGAGAGAGAATGAAAAAAATAAGCTTGCGATAGGAGAAATATTTTGCTAGAAACAAGAAGAGAAAAAAAGGGAATGATTTTGCTGGAAACAAGAAGAGAAAAAAATGGACATACATGTAAGAGAAAGAAGATTTTTTTAATTTTATATTTTTACCTTAAAATTGTAATGATTTAAACTTTGATCCAAAACTTTAATTATTAAAGATTTAACGCTTGACTTTGAAAATAAAGAATTAGGCATTTTTGCAATTATCAATGGTGCCATTAATGCATCTAATTTCCACTTGAAACCAAAGTATATGGGAATAAGTGATATATTTTTTAAGCACACAAAAGGTAATAGGAAAATATGACCAACTATGTGGGAATTCTTGGTAACTAACCCTTATTTTTATGTTCATATAGTAATGGAGTTATGTGCCATGTAGAACTTTTTGATAGGATTAATGTAAAAAAAAAAGGTCATTATAGTGAAAGGGAGATTGCAAGATTTTCCTTCTTGTTTTGTGAAAGTAGCCCATATATGATTGAATGTAAATTTAGTGCCAGCTCTACAGAATTGAATGATGAAGAGTGAGTAAATGGTCAAATTGGAGAAGATGACCGTTCGAGAAAAAAATAAGTTTAAAGATCTATTGTTCTATTTAAAAGATACTTATACCTTCTAATTTAACGATTTTAGAAAAGATATAACGAAGTTGAATAACAAATTTGCATCTAAACACGTACATTTAAAAAGTTAAGTGACATTTTTGGTAAATTAAATAGTTGGATGATTAAAGCCCGAATTTAGAAAAAGTTTAATGACATTTTCTGTATTTTGCTCAGAAAAAATTGAGCTATTATCAATTAATGAATCTTATGCCTATTTAGCTTTTTTTTTTTCAATGTTATTGAATTCGAGAATCAAACGAGATGAAATAAAACAGTTTTATACATTGAAATTTTGAAACGTATGCATTTAATTACTCCATAAAACTAAAATGGTACATATCATAGTGAAATAATGGTTTAGAGAAATGATAGGGGGAGTGAAATTCTGGAGTGAAAAATTGGAGTGACTGACGTGGCAGTGATAAAAAGACAAACTTAACCCTTACCCATTAGGGTTCACTCATCATTTGGTTAGGGTATTAGTTTGTCTTTTTATCACTGCCACGTCAGTCACTCCAATTTTTCACTCCAGAATTTCACTCCCCCTATCATTGCTCTAATGGTTTAATTATTAGGGAAAATTTGTATTAAAGGCGCGCTCTAAAGGCTTATTATTTAATGGGTATTTATTGTTAATAGTATGAAAATAATTTAATTAGTTTATATAATTAGTAAAAGACTTTATTATCTATAGATAAACTCAAACAACAAATAACAATTATTCAATTAATTCACTTCTAATAATTTTCAATCACTCATTCAACCCACGTCATTCAATCAATTCAATTTTAATCTTTTTCAATCACTTGTTCTTTAAAGTCACCCAATCTTCTCCTTATCTAAAACTGTCTAGTTTTCTTTTCCAATGGTTGATTCAATTTTAATTTTAATTTTTTTAAAATCTAAAATACATTATCCATTAGTTTAAAAACAATATATATTAACTAATGATTTAATCATATTAGTCATAAAATTATAAAAGGAGTTATGCTAGTTTAAGAAAATAAAAAAGAATTTTAATATTTGAATATAATAAATAGAAATAATTAATTCCGTATTCACTTTGAAGGAAAAATAAATAAGAATATTATGCATTCACTTGTAATTAATACTTTTACCCTTTGTGAAAAAAAATAAAAAAATAAAAAGAAAGTTCAAAGAAAATAAACTTGAACTAGAGGATTTGAGTTGTCCGTCATTAGCAATTATTTTGAGATATAATTCACTTTTTTTTTCTAAATTAGTTATAATTTATTTTTTTGTTTGTTGCTATTTTGTTTGTTTTAGATTAAATATATAATTCTAACAATCATATGATTTCAACCTATGACATAATTTACCTTTCATTTATTTTATTTTTTTCTAAATTTCAATTATAATTATTTTCCTTTTTCCTTGTCCAAATTTCTTTTTTTTTTGTTTTAGATTGAATGAATAATTATGTCGCTAATATGATTTCAATTTGAGATGTAATTTATTTTTATTCGATTTTATGACGTTGAATTGATTGAATGGCGTTGTTTGGATGAGTGATTGAAAATGATTAGAACTGAATTAATTGGATAATTGTTGTTTGTTGTTTGAGTTTATCCATGGATATTAAAGTCTTTTACTAATTATAAATTAATTAAATTATTTTCATACCCTTAATAATAAATAGGTTAATATTTTCATGCCCTTAATAATAAATAGGTTAAAGTTACGCCATATTTAATAATAAGGCTTTGGAGCGTACCCTTAATAAAAATTTTCCCTAATTATTATTATAATATTACTGAATTGGAGGATTAAACCAGATAGAATGGAAACAATTTTTATTCAATGAAATTTTGAAGTGTATGTATTTAGTTATCCTAGCAAACTAATTTCGCATGTAACAGATCATAATCAAATAGAAATAGATGAAACAAATCGATAGAATTAAGAGATAATTGGAAAAAACAACTGAAACTATGGCACAATTCTAAAATACCTTTTGAACTTTTAATTTTAATATTTTACCACCCTTAATACTTAATTTTTTACAATGTACTATATTTTCATCTAAATTTGTATAAATAAGACTATAGAAACAATTTTGATCTTGTTAAGTTTGTTGGACTTTATGATATACCCAAAAAATGTGCCATATTCTGAACAAAACTTCAAAGATAAAAATTACCAAAAGTTTTGAAAGTGAACAATTGGGAAAAAAAAAAAGAATTTTAGCGCTAAACAAAAATTATTCGAATGAAGCAATTTATGAAAATTAAAGACAACTAAATGAAAGTACTTTGAACAACTAATATTCATAAAGGTTGATTCTATTTCTTCATAAAACAATTTTTACCAGTTGGGCTAAAAATGTAATACATTAATCGCAAAAATTAAATGTTAAGAATGATAAAATACTGAAATTAAAAGTTTACGAAGTATTTTGCGATCAAAATACGGTTTAAGATTTTTTTTGCTCTAAAATTAAATACTATGTCAATTCCATAACTAATATTTTTTATGTGTGTGCATATTCCATGTGAAACTTTAAAAAATGTACAACCATTTCACAAATTGGTTAAGCCATGGATCCATGAAGTCATAAAAGTACTAACTTGGACGGCTGGTATTGCTTTTTTAATTGGAATTTCCCAAATACCAAAGAGTCCACACTTAAAACAAACAAAGCCAGCCAGAAACATGCCTTGAATGAACTTCATTGTTAATGAGAAATATTTCAGGAAATATTTCATGGAGGAATGAGATGCCTTTAAACAACATTATGGAGGTGGAAATTTTCAATGTTTGGGGCATAGACTTCATGGGACCATTCCCAAAATCTAATGGTCAATCTTACATTCTTGTGGATGTGGATTATGTTTCTAAATGGATAGAAGCAATTGCTTTGCCGACTTGTGATGCCAAAAGTGTGGTGGGGTTCATCAAGAAGTACATTTTCACTCATTATGGAACCCCAAAGGCTATTATCAGTGATGGAGGCACGCATTTTTGTAACAAGGCTTTTCAAGCTTTATTGACCAAATATGGAGTCCGGCATAAAGTGGCAACCCCTTACCATCCTCAAACAAGTGGACAAGAGGAGATATCAAATCGGGAGATCAAGAGAATTTTAAAAAAGGTTGTGAAACCTTCTCGGAAAGATTGGGCAACAAAATTGGATGATTCTCTATGGGCATATCGCACAGCTTTCAAAACCCCTATTGGTACATCCCCATATCGCATGGTTTTTGGTAAGGCTTGTCATTTACCAATTGAGCTTGAGTACAAAACTTTTTGGGCATTAAAGGAGTTGAAAATGGATTATGGGAAGGCAGCTGAGCAACGGTTGTTGGAATTCAATGATTTGGATGAGTTTAGATTTGATGCATACCAAAGTGCATCTCTCTATAAAGAGAACTAAAAAGTGGCATGATAAACGCATCCTACATAAAAAGTTCGAACCCGGGCAGCTGGTTTTACTTTAAAATTCTAAAAGAACGAAAGTTCTCTTTTTATTAATGTTTTCAAAATTGGGATGGAGTATGAACCGGTCGAGATAAAATGTCAAAGGTCACTAGATCAACTCAATTACACGGGACAAAAACTAAATGGCATCACCATGATATCATAACTAAATTTAATTTATAAATATATTAATAATTTTAAAAAATCTTTGTATCTAATTATAAATATTTACTAAATTATAACTAAAATATATAAATATTCATAAAACACCATAATTCATCTAAACATTGAACATTATTTACTATCAAACATAATAATTCTAAAATAAAAGAAAAAAATTACAAAATGTCTCGAAATTTGAGAGATTTTATTTTATATGAGCCTTTATTCTAGACTTCAAATGAATAAACCGCATATCTATTATTTGTTTGTTTTGGAAGGATTAAGAAAATTGTATCAACAGGCCCATATATATATATATATTGGTATTGGATCCAAAATTTAAAACTAAAAGATAAAATTTATAAACTCAAAATTAACAAGCCCTTACATTTATATTGTTATTGGTCCAAGATTAAAAACTAACAAAGTCAAAGTTCAAAGCCAAAAAAAAAGAAACCAGTTGACAACACGAGTTTTGATCGATTTTTTTAAAAAATAGTTTTTGAAGAAAAATCAAATCGGATCAAGGACAGGTCTTCGATCGACCCATCGGACCTGCCATCCGGTTCGATTCTCAAAACACTGCTTTTTGTCTCTGTCATTACCAAATTAATACAAACACGAAATTTGACTGCAACAAAAAAATTCCTAATTTTCCAATAGCAGCAAAGAATTCCAGAGTTGCAACCTTTTGTTTTGCAATTTGGAACATGACTCTCAGAAGCAAAGATTTGAATAAAAGACTACCTCAAAATTATGATGTCACTGAAATCTTGTGTTATATTACAATATGATGTGCCCTGAGTAGCAAGTTATGTAATATCTCAGAGTGAGTGAGGATAAATAATCTATGAAAGAATAAGTTTTCTAAATCGTTCCAAGAATAGGACAAAGCAAGTTTCGAGGACGGAACTTATTTTAATGAGGTAAGAATGTAATACCCAGAGATTTTAGTAAAATTAAAATCTCTATGTATTATTTTTATATAGGAAACTATTTAATAGATTATGTTTATAGTACTAAAGATACGTGAGGAATTAAATAGTTTTAAGCTTAGGGAATTATTTAAAAAGAAATAGAATAAGATACAAATTAATTGGAAATTTAATATCTAAAATAAAAGGAAATAAAATACTTTACGTACAAGGAATCTAACACATGTAAACCCTAGAGAAACAGAATACTTGAGGGATAAGGAAACTATTACATGTAAACCCTAATCAAACACTATAAATAGGACCCTTCAATAAAAATTCACGTAACGACTTTTGGAGCAAGAGAAAAGGCTGACTTTGGAGCAAGAGAAAAAGGCTGATAGAAACTACAATAATCAGTAAGTAAATTCTAGATCCCTTCCATAGTTATAAATTATTAGGTCTCTTCTAAATTATTTGATTATATATATACGTATATGTATGTTACGATTTATATATGATCAGATGTTTACGTTTGTTAAGGATTTAAAAATCCATTCGTTACGTTGGATGCATACTAAAATATTTTATGTTCATAATTAATGATTAAGTGATCAGTATGTAATCACGAAGGAATTTAAATGCTATACATGTGTATATTTAACAATTGCGTTGATTCAGTGATCATACAGAATGATCACATGGATATTCTGTGGTCATGAAAGTTTTCCTTAAAATTGATTGAGCATTCAAGTATATTTAATATGCTATATTAATAATTACTGATTGTGTGATCATCATGTAATCATAAGGAGTTTATATGACAGACTTGTATATATTTGATAACTGCATTAATTCGATGATGATTATGTGATCATAAAAGTTTTCTTTAAAGCTGATTAGGTATACAAAGTGATTAATTGCATTGTTCTTGTGCATAATGAAGAATTAAATTTCTTAATGACAACGTACTATTTTCATAAAAGTAATTCTTGTAAGTAAATTTCTAGATCCTTTCAAAATTATAAAGTTTTAAATCTTTTCAAGTATCTTATTATACATAATATAATTTATGTTTCCAAGTGCATAGATTATATAATATGAATCTAATATTTTTAATAAAAGGAAACAATTGTTTTAAAGCAATATGATCAATCAATTATGTGTTACAACAGATTTGATCAACAGATTGCATAAATTAACGCATTGCATGTTAATTTGTCAAGAATGGTGATCATTCTATGTAGTTAATTTAGGATCATTCGTTGCATGACAAATTAACATAAATTAACGCATTGCATGTTAATTTGTCAAGATTGGTGATCAGTTTATGTAATTAACAAATTAACGCATTGCATGATATATAAAAGAAAACATATTACTGTATGAAGTTAATGAAAGTCATATACATGACCCAAGAGATAATGAAAGTTATGTACATGGCCCAAGAGATAATGAAAGTCATGTACATGACTCAAGAGATAATGAAAGTTATATACTTGACCCAAGAGATAATGAAAGTCAAGTATATGGCCCAAGAGATAATGAAAGTCATGTATATGGCCCAAGAGATAATGAAATGCATGTACTTGACCCAAGAGATAATGAAAGTCAAGTATATGACCCCAAGAGATAATTTATGTATGTATATGTATATTTATATATATGTTTATGGATGTTTAAAATATGTGAAAGTACAAGTGATGTTAAGTTAATGTTATTGTATGTTGATTATTGAAATTGGTTATTTGAATGTTTATCTGGAAAATATAATATTTTCAAAGTATGATTAGTTTAAATGATCTAGAGTTTACTTGCTGGGTAACTCGCTCATTTTTCTATATATATAATACTTTACAGATGAAGTTAATGAAGTAAACAAGGACGAGACCAGGATATGGGAATGGTGAAGGATGAAAGGAGCTTATAATTAGTATAGGAATTTTTAAATAAAGTTATGGGTTGTAGACCCATGACTACGTTCTTTAGGATGGATAATTATTAACTTTGATCTTGTAAGGATGATTTATAAATTATTAGTTTTATTATTAATAAAGTATTAAATTATGGAGAAATGACAATAAGATGTGCCTTGTAATCTCAAGAGTAGGAAAACTAAATCTTGAGATTACGGCGTGTTTCGGTCCTCAGAAATCGGGGCGTTACAAGTTATGTGTTAATATGTTGAATATTAGTATGTAACTGAGTGTTATGTTGTTGTTTGCACACATGTATTAATTTAATAATTGTTGCCTTCAGTGAGTGACTTTGTGGTATTAATGTGTTCCGGTAACTTTAGAAAATGTCCGAATCAGTGTGTGGTCTCTTTTTGTCTGACTGTAGTTCATGCCCTAACTATATATGTAAAATTCATGTGCCTTACTTTGTTTTTATTATTATTATATTTATTATTTTTTGTTTCAAATAAAGACAACACTTTAATTACCATGAAGTTTCATCATTGAAAAACCATAGAAAATGACCCCGATCCACATTATGTGGGTGAAAAATTGACCATATTTGATGAGATTGAGATATCTAGACTCAGTATATTTGAATTGGGTAGGTTTTTAGAAATAGTTAAAAAAAATTTGCCAGAAGAACTGCTATACACTTGTAGAGGAATATGTTTTTTATAGAGTTATTGTGGCACAGAACTGCATAACATTTGTAACGATGTATTTGAATTTGAGAGAGAAGTAGAACTGTATTTGGAGGTTGACCTAGTAGAACTCCTAAGAAACAATGATGACGAAGACGATGATTGATTATGATTATGAAGTTATTAAAGATTAATGATAGATTAGGAAAATGGTCTACAAATTATTATTATGATATAGGAGTTGACAAGAGATGTTCAACAAAATATGAAAATCATCTTACCAAACTATACCGCACCATACCACACCTTATAATGTGTAAATCGTGATTTTATAGTTTCTATTTGTTAGTTTTTGTTTTAATATTTTAAAATCGCATAGTGTAGTTTTATTTTGTCCAATTAAAATTCGCAAAAAAAGAAAAAGAAAAAAAAACGCATTGCAACAATATGGTAATAGTAAGTATACTTTTACATAGTAAGTATTGATAATTTACCCTAACTACTTGTCGGCCTTTGGCCACTTAACTTACCTTTATTATTATTTCTTTTAGTAATTTTTGTTTCACAGATAAAAATATACATGTCATATATTTTAAAATATGCATGTCGATATATTTTAAATTTTAAATAAGCCAATGTTCTTTTTTTTATTATCGCCCATATTTTTTCTTATTTGTGCTTTTATATTATATTAACTATATGTGTGAACATTTTTCTTCTCACATACAAGATTGAGATACTCACTACTTATTTCTATATATATTGTTGAACGAATGTATATTTATATATTTCTTAATAGCAAGGTGGTTACACCTACAATCGAAATGGAAACTAAGCATTTCGTGGTTTAAGGTAAGGGGGTGATTGTAATATGAGAAAACTACGAGATTCGATTTGTAATTTGACTTTGAGAGAAGTAAATGTACATATAATTAACCCTTGGTACTATTATGTGTTTGCTATCAGAAATATTATTACCTTTATTACATTATTTTTGTTCTAGTTTTGTTTGATTTTTGGTAATGAAAGAAACATAAAAGTTATATATACATATACATATATATATATATATATATATATTAGTGAAACACAAGGTAAATAAATATAATTAACCCTTAATAGTAATCTAAATAAATAAAATTATACTCTTTAATATTATTTCCAAAAAAGAAAGAAAGAAATGTTTGCTTCAATGGTGCCTTTGTTGGGGATGTGTTTGAAAGTGGGAGGTAACACAAGTTTGAAAGTGGGAGGTAACACAAAAGAACACTAGAGACCTAATAAGGTGATAGAACCCAACTTGAACCCAAAAACTTAAGCCAATGAGTCTAGGATCACTACCAACTTATTAAGAGTTCTATTTCTCTTCACTTTGTGATGTGGGATTCTTACATACTACCCACGAACCCTTAACAAACCTCCCCTTCATGGGTAGTCCATCACATCAAAACTCAAACACCCTTTTAACCCCATGTTAGTAATTTTTGCAAGTTTACTTATTATTCTCAGTTAGACTCTTTTGCTTCCAACTCAATACAAGTCCACTCTTCAATTATAGACCTACAGCTCAAACTCAGGGCATTCACATGGTCTAACCCTAAAGAAGACTTGACCCAAATCCATGGACCAATAACTACTTGTCACCAAGTAGAGTCCAGATCTAACACTAAGAAAAATTGCACATGACCTGCACCACCATATTTCTTGGTGGTCACTAGGCCAATTACCCATGACCCATAGCCTTTGTTGGGGATGTGTTTGAAAGTAGGAGGTAACATAAGATAACACTAAAGGCCCAATAAGCTGATAGAACACAATTTGAACTCGAAAGCTTAAGCCAATAGGTATTGAATCACTACCAACTTATTAAGAGCTCTATTTTTATTCACTTTTTCGATGTGGATTTTTACATACTATCCATGAATCCTTAACAGCCTTCACCCTATGTCTAATCTTCCGTGTAGGCAGCCTTTTAATATCTAAGACTTTAGTCCATAAATAGCTGATCGGGGCTTCAATTGCAATTGTGTAACCCCAAAAGCTTAAAAAAAGGCCGTTTCTCTTATATTTAATGAAGTTGTAAAAAATTCTTATTAACGTTTGCAAAAACAACAATTAAGCATGCATTTATCCCACTATGTGGCTCGGCTACATGAATCATATTTCGCTATCGTATTCTATCATTACACATATTTTCGTTCTTCTTATTAACGTTTGATTTTTTTTAAGCTTCTAATGAATCATTGACAAGGGGCATAACTATAAACAAAATATACTGAAAGAATAATTTTATTTGTATTTCTTACTTACAGAGTGTTTTACATATCAGTACAATAAATAGCAAGAGTGATTTTGATTGTTCCTATTTACAAGGGAAAACATAGGCAAATATTATGTAATAGCCTTTGAAACATTCTTGTGTGTAGTGTCAACCGAACTTGATGAATGAGTAGTTATACATGTAGATTCTGGTGGAGATTCTTGTGACACCAAAGATGGAACAACAACTTTAACATGCCCCCGCAAGACGGTGCTCCCATTGGAGACACCGAGCTTGGAACGTAACTGCTGGAACGATGTAGAAGGAAGGGGCTTGGTAAGAGCATCAGCAAGTTGATCCTTTGAAAAGACATGAGAAACTATAAAGGAGCCTCGAGTAACATGATCGCGAACAAAATGATAATCAAGCGCAATATGTTTCATACGCGAATGAAAGACCGGATTGACGGAGAGATATGTAGCACCGATGTTATCACAGAATAGTTGGGGAGGAGAAGAACATTGAACATGAAGTTCGTGCAGCAAGTTTTCAATCCAAAGAACTTCACCAGCACATGAAGCAAGAGAGCAATAATCAGCCTCCGTGGATGATCTAGCAACTGTCTTTTGCTTCTTAGAACACCAAGAGATGGCATTGCCACCAAGATAGACCATGTAGGCGAAAGTAGATGTGAAATCATCACGGTTACCTGCCCAATCGACGTTGGTGAATGCGGTAAGGTGAAGTGATTGACCACGCTTAAGAAAGAGACCATGATGTAAAGTAGCCTTAAGATAGCGGAGCACACGTTTAGCAGCAGACCAATGCGTATCGGTGTGAGCATGCATAAAGCGAGCTAACTTGTTGATAGCGAAAGATACATCCGGCCGAGTGAGGGATAAATATTGAAGAGCTCCAACAACTTGACTGTACTATGTAGCATTTGTAGGCGCAGATCCATCATGAAGTTGCAGAGACTGAGAGGAAGACATTGGCGTGATACACTCTTTAGCACCAGTCATGTTGGTTTTGGCTAAAAGATCACGAATATATTTATGCTGAGAAAGAAACAATCCAGACGGTGTAGGAATAACCTCAATACCAAGAAAAAAATGTAGGTCACCAAGATCTTTGATAGAAAATCTAGCAGCCAACGAATGAAGAAGCTTTGAAGCGGGTATCATTACCAGTGACAATAAGATCATCGACATACACCAAAAAATAAATAGTGACAGTAGAGTTATGGTAAATAAATAAGGATGTGTCACTCTTAGAATTGACAAAACCATAAGACAATAGAAATCCTTTTAACTCATTATACCAAGCACGAGGTGCTTGTTTGAGACCATAGATTGATTTACGCAGCTTACACACATAGCCTGGATTTGTAGTATCAGTGAACCCCGGAGGTTGCTGCATAAATACCTCTTCAGATAATGTACCATGAAGGAATGCATTATTAACATCTAATTGGCGGAGAGACCAACCATGAGATAAAGCAAGGGCAAGAATAACACGAATAGTTGTAGGTTTAGCCACAGGACTGAATGTGTCATGAAAATCAATGCCTGACCTCTGATGAAATCCCTTTGCAACAAGGCGCGCTTTATACCTAGAGATTGAACCATCAGGATGGCGTTTAATACGGAACACCCACTTGCAACCAACAATATTATTAGTTGAGCTAGGCGGCACTAGTTCCCATGTACCATTGCGAAGAAGGGCAGTAAGTTCATCATACATAGCTTGTCTCCATTCAACATGTTTAATAGCTTGAGATACACAAGAAGGTTCAATGGACTCAGGTAAAGGATGATTCGTAGAAGTGTGATAAAGATGTTTTGGTTTAAAAATATTATTTTTGGAACTAGTGGTCATACTATGAGAAGGAGGGGGAGGTAGAGAGAAGGACATAGATAGAGTAATAGAGGTAGTAGGGAGAGGTGCAGGGGAGAGAGATACCGAAGAGGAGGGCGAATTACTTACCTCCGTGAACGTGGGCAACACTGGTGTCGATGATGGCAGCGGCAAGACTTGCATGAGGGGAGATGCTGCTTCCAAAACTGGTGTATGTTGAGAAGTACGAGTGGTGGAAGAAGAAGATGGAAAAACAAGAGGATGGGGAAACCGATTTTGACATGGTAAAGTCGAAGAGGTGGGGGAAACAAATTTAGAGAATGGAAAGTCAGTTTCAATAAAACGAACATGACGAGATGTGTAGACTTTATGGGTTTTTAAATCCTGAAAAAGATAGGCACTTTGATTAGTTGAATACCCAAGGAAAACATAAACAGCCAAAGATTCATAGTTTTGAGTAATTTGGTGACTTAGAAAATAGCTTGTGATAAGGAGAAGAAAAATTAAGAATCGGTATAGGGAGTCAATTAATTAAATAAACAGCAATTTGAAAAGCATATGTCCAAAATTTGTAAGGTAGATTGGCGTGATAAAGAAGAGTTAATCCAGTTTCAACAATATGACGATGGCGGCGTTCAGAAGTTCCATTGTGTTGAGGTGTATGTGGCGGTGTTTAAAGATGTTGAATACCCAGATTACTTAAGAGATCTTTAAGCGCAATATATTCACCGCCACCATCAGAGTAAATAGAAATAATAGATCGATTAAAAAAATTTTCAACAACAACTTTAAATTGACGAAAAATAGTGAAAACATCAGATTTTAAGCGTAACGGATAAAACCAAACATACTTGGTAAAATGATCAACAAAAATGACATAATAAACATGACCAGTAATAGATTCAATTGGGGATGGTCCCCAAAGATCAGTGTAAATCAATTCAAGAGGACCACGACTTGCCAAAGTTGATTCACCAAAAGGTAAAAGGTGACTTTTATTACATAAACAGGAAGTACAAACACAATCAAAGGAACAAGAAGAAGACAGTGAGATAAGACCAAGATTAGCAAGTTTATTTATGATTCGAAATGAAGGGTGACCGAGACGACCATGCCAGGTAGTCGGAGAAGCAGCTGGCATGACATCAGTAGAGAAAGCAACACAGGAATATTTGGATGCATAGTCAGTCGCTAGCCATTCATAGAGATCATGTTGATTCCTTCCGCAGAGTAAAGACTTCCCCGTCTGTAAATCCTTGACAAGAAAATGTGAGGGAAAAAATTCAATAGATGAATTGTTAGAACGACAAAATTTAGAAATAGAAATGAGATTGCGATTAATAGTAGGAACACAAAGAACTTGAGATAAAGTGAAAGAAGGCGAGAGAGAAGTAGACCCAGTATGAGTGATTGTCAAACCTGAACCATCACCAATAATAATATCATCAGGGCCTTCATAGGGTTGATGAATAGATAAATTTGAAGGATTAGAGGTGACATGATGTGAGGCTCCCGAGTCTAGAATCCAGGGAGTATGGGCAGAGGATGACATGGTTGCATGATGAGCAGATGGACATTGAGGACGTAGTTGTGGGAAAAGCTTGAAGCAACGGTTAGCACTGTGACCACGTTTGTCACAATATTGGCAAACAACAGAACCAGGAGGAAGAGATGTAGGGAAGGTAGGCTTCGATAGTGAAGATGATTTGGGAAGAGATGGGGTGGGAAGTAGACTAGATGAGGGAGAGAAGGATTGATGTTTGGAAGATCGAGGAAACGGAATGTTACGCTTGGTAAAGTGAGCTGTAGGTGGAATATGATCAGATTTGAATTTGTCATCATGAAGAAGGAACAGTTCATGGTCAATTATCTTATCAAATAATTCTTCGAATGGTATGACAGAGTCACGAGTGCGAATACCAATGATAAGTTCCTTGTAGGCAGTGCCAAGGCCGCGAGTAGCATAGACAAGAAGATCAGCATCACTTGGAGGACAGCCAAGAAAAGTGAGTTCATCAGCAATTTGTTTGATTGAAACAAGGAAGTCATTGACAGAGAGATCCCCTCAATTAATTGTTGTTAACTTATCTTTGAGATAAATGATGTGCTGAGTTGAGCGTTTGGCATAGAGGCGAGATAGACGAGTCCAAGCGTCGTTACTGGAGGTTGCAGAGGAAACAAGCGGAATAACAGATTCACTTAAAGAACTGAGAATGGCATGAAGTATGAGTTGATCTTGACGGCGCCAAGAAAGATAGGCCGGATTGGGAAGCTGCACACCATCTTGGAGAACGGTGGGAGGGGGACAAGCATATGTACCATCGAGGTAGCCGAGAAGATCCAAACCAAAAAAGTGGGCATTGAATTGAGCTTTCCAGGAGAAGTAATTAAATGTTGTGAGTTTGAGGGGAAGTTGAGATGCAGGATTGATGGTGATGAGAGTTGGTGAAGTGGGGACAATGGCAGTGGGAGTGACAGCAGTAGTGGAAGAATCAGAAGCCATGAAAAAAAACTCGTTGAAGATATTAGGCTTTGATACCATATAAACAAAATATATTGAAAGAATAATTTTATTGTATTTCTTACTTACAAAGTGTTTTACATATCAGTACAATAAATAGCAAGAGTGATTTTGATTGTTCCTATTTACAAGGAAAACATAGGCAAATATTATGTAACAGCCTTTGAAACATTCTTGTGTGTAGTGTCAACTGAACTTGATGAATGAGTAGTTATACATGTAGATTCTGGTGGAGATTCTTGTGACAGCAAAGATGTAACAACAACTCTAACAATAACATGCTTCCGAAGACAGTCTTTGCTTGTTTATACTTTTTTTTTCCTTCTAATGATAATTTATAATGTTGTAATCTATTTCATTTTGTTTTGTTAGAATGTCACTACAAATTTATTCCATCTCCATTATAAGTTCTCCCATTAGTTCAATATTAATTCTTGGCATAGGAAAAACTATAGCAACATCATCCATTATTTCCAAACATTCAAAAAAATGAGCCAAAGCCAAGATCAATCAATGCTGAACAAATATCAGCAAGAATCATTATTGCCCTTATATTGGGGTTGTGGTAGGGTTCTTGATCGTGTTTTCAAAACTGCTGTTGAGCTTAATTTATTTTAGATAGTTTCAAAAGCAGGCCTTGATGCTGACTTTCTTCAATGGATATTGCATCTCATCTTCGCACTCAAAATGAAAAAGCACCAGAAATTCTTGACAGAATCTTGCATCTTCTTGCCAGTTATTCCATTGTCAAGTGCACCTTTGGTTCTGCTAAGAATAGAGATGAATCACAAACCATAAGATTGTATGGTTTGACTCCATTGTCCAAGTGCCTTGTTCCTGATCAGGAAGGATTCTCAAGGGCTCCCTCAGTAAGATGGGCTTGTGACAAAGCAATCAGCAACAGTTGGTATGGTTTGATCTCTCAATATTTTTTTGTTCCATTGAATTTCTTGTTTGTGAAAGGGGGATCTCAAAATAATTGGAAAGAAATGATAAAAAAAAAAGATAGAATTAATTGTAAAAAACATTCTTGAACTATGGTGCAATCATAAAATATGCTCTAAACTTTTAATATTAGCACTTTATCACTCTTAATATTTTAATTTTTTTTTCAATAGACTACATTTTGATAGAAATTATATTGTGAAAAGATATAATTATCCCTTGTAAATGTTAATTACCCAAAGTACCCTCATTTGTTTGTCTTTATTTTCTAACAACTTTTTTCCAATGTTAAAACTCTTTCTCTTTTCAAAAATCTATAAAATTTTTGAAAAAGAAATAAAGAGTTTTGGAGAGAGAAAGAGTTTTAACTTTAGAAAAAAGTTATTTAATTCAATCAACTTATAAAAATAAAGACAATCAAATGAGGGTATTTTGAAGAATTGACATGTATAAAGGTTGATTCTATCTTTTCACAATACAATTTCTAACAAAATGTAATACATTGCAAAAAATTAATTATTTGTAAAGTTTAAAAAATAAAAGTTTATGAGATATTTTACAATGAACCCATAGTTTAATGATTTTTTTTTTTTTTGCAATTAACTAAAAAATATATGATATATTTAAATATAAATAAAATCATGTGTATAAATAGAATAGAATACGCGTTTTCCATTAAATGAATGGGAGACTTATAAAGAATTGTAACAAAACGATGAAAAAATATATAATAATTTTAAATATAAATACAAATATACATATAAATAGAATACAATAGTAAAATATGATCTATATATTATTGTTAAATTTTGTGAGTGTCTTGATTGCAACCTGAAAAAGCTAGCCTCCTAAAGAAAGGAGCAATAACGACCCTCTTGCTAATAATAAAGAATGTTTTCATTGTTATCCAGGGATTAATTGAAAGATGCTATACTAGAGGGAGGAAATCCATTTCATAAGGCAAATGGAATGAACATGTTTGAACTCTTGGGAAACAACAGCGGGCTCAATATGGCATTTAATGATTCGATGCTCTCAATGGCGATCCTTTTTATGAGAGAAAACCTTGAATCGTAAAAGGGATTTGAGAATTTGAAAGAAGTAGTACACATTGGCGGTGGATTTGGAGTTACACTTAAGATGATTATTTCTAAACATCCTTGGATTAGAGGAATCAACTTTGGAAGCAATCCGTGAAGCTCAAATACATGCATTCAAGAACAACTGGAGTAAAATAGAAATTCAGTTAGATGAACAAGCTATGGTGGAGAAGATGAACCAAGGGGGTGTGTCCAGTAGCAAGTTTATCCACCATAGCTGAAGACATCTTCCTGCTGCGCTGTTGTTTTGATGAATGTTTGTTCTCATGGATTCACCAAAAGTTTAACTCAGCAAGTAAACATCTTGCAAATGTTGCATGTGATGCTTTGTGCCAACTGGAATGGAGAAACCATTTCCCAGCTTGGTTTGTACAAGCAATTCAACTGGATTCACACCTAGTTAGCTGATGTATTTTGACTTTTATTTCTATTAATAGAAATGATTATCGCTTTTGTTTAAAAAAAAAGAGGAATCAACTTTGACTTGCCTCAAGTAATTAAAAATGCTACTGCCTGCCCAGGTACGATACAAATTTCTCAATTTATAGTCCATTTATCATATTCAATTCAATGAAGCCATAAAATTTAGAGTTAATTGCAAAAAAACACACTTGAACTATGATTTAGTTGTAAAATACTTTCTAAACTTTTAATTTTAACACTTTATCACCTTTATTATTTAGTTTTTTTTTTTTCCATATACTATATTTTGATAGAAATTGTATTGTTAAAAAAAAAAATCAATCCTTATAAATGTTAATTGCCCAAAGTATATCCTCATTTGATTGTCTTTATTTCTCATAACTTTATTCAATCGAATAACTTTTTTCTAATGTTAAAATCCATTCTCTCCAAAACTCTTTATTTCTCTCAAAACTTCTGTAAATTTTGCAATATAATATATTCTCAATCTAACTTATATAAATAAGACTACGGAGATAATTTTATTCTTGTTGGACTTTCCAATATACTCAAAAGATGTGTTGTATTCTGAAATATACTCTATTGATAAAAATATATAGAGGTTTTGAGAAACAAGTAAAGAGTTTTGAAGAAAGAAACAGCTTTAACCATGGAAAAAAATTATTCCATTGATCAATCAACTTATAGAAAATAAAAACAAACCAAATGAAGGTAATTTGGGACATTAGTATTTATAAGAGTTGATTCTGTCTTTTCTGCATACAATTTTTATCAAAATATAGTACAATGCAAAAAATTAAATATAAAGGATGGTAAAGTGTTAAAATTAAAAGTTTAGAGGTGTTTTGCTATTGATCCATAGTTTAAGGGTGTTTTTTCAATTAACTTTAAAATTTTTTATTCATTTGAATGTGTAGAAAAATATGCTGGAAAATAACGTTTATTTGATAGCTTCCTATATGTTGATTTGCATGTAAAGTTTGCATGGTGCAAAAAGAGTAGTGAAAAAGATGAAGTAGTAGTAATGGTTTTCCATTTATTAAATACATCGACATATATATATATTTTGAGTAATGATAGGGGGAGTGAAAAATTAGAGTGAAAACGTAAAGTGACTGACGTGGCAGTTATAAAAAGACAAACTAATACCCTAACCAAATGATGAGTGAACCCTAATGGATAATGGATAAGTTTGTCTTTTTATAACTGCCACGTCACTCACTTTGCGTTTTCACTCTAATTTTTCACTCCTCCAATCATTACTTATATATTTTATTCATCAATCAAGCGAGTATTAATCTCTCTAAATCTAAATGCTCAACCTTTAGCTTGCTTTAGATACCAAATAATAATAAGTTTAATTCATCAATATACGAGGGATGAAATATGACTTTTCTTGGGCATTTTTCTTTGTCCAGAAAGCATTAATATCTCACTCTAATTTTTCATCACAGCCTATGAGAGCTTGCTAGATGTGATTTGTGTTGATTAAATTAGTTCATTACTACCATTACAAGCAAACCCTTTACTAATTAATCTTCTTTTGATCATAGGTATACAACACGTAGACGGTAATATGTTTGAATTAGTTCCAAAAGGCGAGGCTATCCCAATCAAGGTTGGTTACGTTAGTGCTAATAAAAAAACTCTACAACCTGTGATGCACAAATTCATATCTTTATGATCCACTTTTCTAATCTTATCCCTCAACAATTTGCACAGCCTGTATTTCATAATTGGACAGACGAACAGTGTTTGAAGATACTAAAGAATTGTTGGGATTGCCTTACCCGACTCCGGCAAAGTGATAAACATTGATATGATACTTCCAGAGTCCTCAGAAACTGATATCTCATCCAAAATTGCTTTAACTTGTGACTTGATCATGTTTACAATGACTACAGGAGGGAAAGAGAGAACGCGAAAAGAGTTTGAGATTCTTGCAAAAGGAGCAGGTTTTGCAGCTTCAGAAGTGTTTTTTCGCACTACTGAATTCTATGTTCTTGAATTTTACAAGAACTAGCCTAGCTTTGATCAACTCTGAAATCTGGATATCACGAGTGGCATTCAAAAAAACATCTTATTTTGTTGTTTCTATTTACTTATTTAGTAAGCATACAAAAACTCCAATGAAATTATTTTATATATAAAACGTAATTCATAAATAAAACGGACAATTAATCACCGTTGAAATAGTGATTTTAATTTGTTATCGCTTTTATGGTGCTTTAAAATTGCAATTGCATATAAGATCTCGTTTCACAAAAAATGAACTGTAGTAAAACAATATTCAAAAAAAAAAAAAAAGAAACCGAGATCAGAAGATAAATAATTTCTTTTACTTGGAACTTCTAGCGATGGGACACAATAGTCCTACTCCAATCAAGGATTATTTCAATTCCTTCTTTGGAGTTTTTGTTCTATATAAATTCGTTTTGTACTCTCAATTATCTCAAGGAAAAGTAAAGACAAAACTATTGGCTACATAATTGTCCCTAAATTGCTATGAAGCTACTGATGCATTTCTTCACATATTTATTGATAGGAAAGATAGGATACCAGCTCATCCTCTAATGAAGATAATTGAAATTGCATTAGTAAATTGCAAGTGTATTCCTCCCTTCTTGGTTTTGAGTAAGTCATGCCCATTTCCTTATTTTTCTTGGAATGCTGGGGTACTAATCCAACTTTAATTTGGGATGGTTAACAACACCCACCCATCCCTCCCTTTCACACACCATATGTTATTAAGGCATTCAAAACTGAACCAACTTCGAAGATTGTGGGATGAAAATAGCTGATGTAGCATCTCAGTTAACAACAAAGCTTGTCAATGCACTCTTAATGACCTTGATATATGTGTTAAGACAGACATAATCATGACTAGATTTATCAGTCAATGGTTCATTTCAGGTTTGAAGGAATGTTACAAACATGCTAAAATTTGATTAAATTGACCAACCTAATCAATTAATTTTAGATCAATCCACTCAATCAACAATAGTATAATATCAATATTGTCTATTCTACCATTTCTAACTTTTCACTAACAAATAGAAGTGGAGTGACCAAAGAAGTCTCCAGCATGAGGAAGATGTGTAAATAGCATTAGGAAATGATTAAATGGAAATAAATCTGAGAAACCATACTTCAAGAGCTTTCACACAGCTTGAGATTTCCGGCGCTTCACGTACTGAATGATGGGCTCTTTAACCTGTGAAAGAAAATGGTACAATGAGAAGAATAACTTCAGACAGACAAATAATAAAAACAAATTATGTCTATAAGAAACAACAGAACGCAATCAATATAATGGCAAAGTTAGACCATACAGTGCTTGATTTCCTGAAACGTTTGTCTTGAGAAGACATGCTACAGAGAACTGTATCAAATTCATCACGGTGGTCAGTCTTTCCATTGTCTCTGCCATTCTCAGCTCCTGGTGCAAAACTCTCCCTAGAAGCTGCAGGCTGCACAACCCCAAATGATGTTTGAAATTAAATAGATGAAGAATAACATCGAATGGAATTGCAATCCATGGAATATATTCAATATAGGTTCTCGTGACTGGACAAACCTGAGCCCTGCTTATGGGTGTGTTTCCATTTTCCTTTCTTTTTGAGACAGTTTGCTCACTTCTAGAGCCATTCAAATGTCCAATAGACTTGGCCATAGTACGCGTGAGATCTGATCCAAGAGAATGAAGGGCACCGCAGGTGGACAAATCTTTATAATCTTTCCCTAATTGGCCACCAAACACGTTATAAATTTCTAAGGGAATGCACAAATTGTTGCACAAGTATAGAGGAGAGATGAGGAAGTACCGATTGCCTCAGTTTCTGGATGGCTGAACTTTTTACCAGAGTCATTCACATCCACATCCTGGCAAAAGAAAAAGTTTAGGAACTTAAAAGATGCGTGGGAACTGGGAAGTTATGATTTTTAAGTAGAATTACGACTATCACCATAAGATCTATTTCCAGGGCTTTCTTGACTTCCAACAGCTTTTTCTCCGACAGATCTGAGTGTATGACACGCCTCCCTAAAACAAAAAAAATGAGAGAGAGTATAATATAGCATATTAGCAAGTCAGATGTTGCGAGAACAATCTGGAAAGACACGATTAAACTGCTTGTACCTAGTCTGCGATTACTCTTGGACTCAATGAAGCCATCTTGAGCCATTTTATCAATCAACTTGCGAACAGTATTCAGGTTGGCTTCTCCTTCGAGCTTATTCTGAAGCTTCGTAACAGTGATATAGTTCATTGGAAGAGCATGATACAAAGCCTGAAACAAAGATGAAATGTAACAATCTTATAAGAGATGCTGCGAAACCAAGAAATGACAAGAAGAGTCTTTCAAAGCAGAAAAAGTAGCAACTTAGGTAACTTGTAACCAGGATCCTTCTGTGAAATTCTACAGGTGAATAACTTTAACTACAAACTTAAGCATTTTCCAGCATTCCTTTAAACTTTTGTGCACTCATCATGAAGAAAAAATAGCTCTGGGATAAGCTCAAAAGAATGTGAAATAACTACATTTCCAGGATTATCTGCTTCGAACAATTATATGGCATAATGGTCAAATAGCCTTTCAAGTATAAGATCCTGCTCAGAAATTAAGCAATAAGGAGACAATTTAAAAACTAATAGTTTGTTTTTGGTTAAACGAACCAAAGAATAATCTATTGGCATTGACCAGTTTTATCCACGAAAACAATAGGTTTAGGAGAGGAATTGCCAAAATGAGCTTAAATTTCTTCAAAAATAGTCTGTGGAAGTTCCATAAACTCACCTTCATGTACATATGTTCTTCACCTATACCATACTTCCCAGTGGCTAACATTTTTGCTGCAGTTTCTTCTTTCACAAAATCAAACTCATAGTCAAATTTCTGCAATTTCCCACAGAAAAAGGAAACAAACAAATTAAGATACAATGGCAGCTTATGACTCCAAATGATGTCTAACAAATGAAAAAAGTTCAACCTTTTGTCTGTTGATACTGTAATTGTCTGATCCAGATTTTGATAACAAACCGTCCATAATGAGCTTGTCTATAATTTCTGATACATGGAAAATTGGATGAATTATGCAAACTTTTAGATTTCTCACGTCATCAGCTTCAGCAGAAAACAGGTCTTTGAGTTACCTTTAATCAAGATCTGCAATCAAAATTTGCAATGTGTAAACCATTAACAAAAAGCTGATTGATTCAGTTGACAAATCGCATAGGATAGAACAGAATTAACACGAGATATGTGAATTGTTTCTTACGACTGAGATGTCAGGAAAATGTGAGAGAATGTCTGTAAGTCCAATCATTTGACGGTGATAAGAGTCGATCCAGTCCTTCACTCGGCTTAACTGTTGTTCATCCTCTTCAGGATCCTGAGTATCATCTGCAGAAATAGCTTGTTATGCATCATATCGAGATCTCACATGGAAATTGATCATTCTTTTGAGCAAGTAAACGTATACCTTCATTCACCACAGTGTTGTTTTCAGGACCATGTTGCTTTTCTGCTAAGGAAATCATTGTGTAAAAATGTTTCTATACTAGTGCAAAGATGAATTTACACAAAATGCCCAAGAAAAACACAAATATTATGCATTTACCGACTGCTGCAACTATGTACTGATCTTTATCTGGCATGCTGGTCTGAAATGAGTAGTGCACAACTATTAGTATGTTAAAAAAAATCCAATTAGGTATCAAAGAAAGGAATAGGTGAACAGAAGGTGATACGAGCATATTACATCAGTATCAGATTCAATGTCTCCATCTCTTTGGGGAGAATCACCTCCCAAGCTCACATCATCATGGTTGTCATCATTTTCATCCTCACAAGGATCAAGTACACTCTTAACCTGCATAAGTTCCAATCATGGCCAATGTTGATTAAATCATTTTGAGGAACTATATTCCCTATACTTCCTGCAAGTCCATCATTTACCTTTAGAGCTAATATCAAATGCTTGCTATTGACATTTCCAACCTCCATCTTCAGAGGACTTTTAGTCCAGGGATTACGAGCTTCCTCTTCTGTGCAGCCTCGGAAGAAGGGAGGCTCATAATCAGCAGGCTGCAAGATCAAGAGACCCTTCATTTAATTGGAAATATGAAACAAAAAAAAAATGAAGGTCATACAAATGCAGTGCTAGCTGAAAGATTCTGGATATAAAGCTCCATGTTATGGCAATCTATCCAAACATTCGTTTCACTGCCTAAACATCGTTAAAATGCACTAGACTTGTTCAGTTAATTAGGGACTCAAAATTAATGGACTGAATGCAGTCAGCTGGAAAATTAGTACTTAAGTAAAGGGCATACCGTGATATCATCATAATACAGGAGTTTCATCAGTATAGTACGCTGAAATGAAATAAAGGACGTCAAGTTTGTATCATGGAAGCAGAAAATAAGCCTGAATGTCAGTAACGGATCTAAAATTAAAAATTCAACACTACAGAGAACAAGTTTTACCTCCTCTGGCATCTTGTCCAAAGTTCTCATCAGTTGAATCAATGTGCGGACCATCTTGCAAGCAGAACTCCTGAAAATCATTGCTTTCATAAAGCCTCTAAGACTCTTGAATTCAAGTCCCATTCAATGTCAGAACAAGAAATTAAACCAACTTATCTTTATTCAACTACCTCATCTGATTAGGAGTTATTTCAGTGGTGGAATTACACTTGAAAGTTCCTCCCTTCTTGATTCCAGAACGATTAATGTTCATTGAAACTTCTTGATTATCAGAATTTGAGTAACTGAAAGAGACTGTGAGGAAAAAAATACGGTTAATATAAGATCAAAACAGCACATACTTAAAGAAAGCAAAAAATTCAGAGAGCATCATCAATGTTCTGCTTCAAATTTTCTGTAATCAATCATTACCTAGATTTTGATCCAGTGTGGCTATTTCCTATTGGCATGAGCCTCAGGCTGTAGAAGCAGGATTTCTTATCTAAAGGATGAAGGCAACTAGAAACCCGCTCTGCTTCTAGCAGATGTTTTCTTAATCTAGTGTTATTTCAGGAAAATCGGATGTGATAGATAAAACACATTCTAGCCAACGCTAACCACGAAGCACAAATTCTTGGAGAAGAAGTTAAGCTATAGCATCTTACATGCATATTCTTCAATCATAGGCCCTTCAATTGCTTCGCACACACTAAACAGGAGTGTTTTGAGATACTTTTTCTGGAGTGCATCATAAACACCTGCAAATGCAAAACATATATGAACAATAAGGAGAGAAGAAAAATGTCTAAGTGATCAGTCCGGGAAATGAATAATTAGATAAGCGTGCCTTTCTCCATCCAATCAATGAGTCGGCGCGATTCTGCATCCATCGGCATTAGTTTCTTAATCTTCATCTCTGATTACAAGGCAAGAAGTAATTGAAGCAATCCCGCAACTTCATTAAGCACATTTAAACCAAAAATGCAGGATGAGAATTTACCCAAGGCGGGAACAGACTTGTCATTAAAATACTTCTCAGGGAAAAGGCCTCTGATGTAACTAATGTTGAATATAGCAATTCGCAGAAGATTCCTTGTCTGTTAGTCATAGGAATGAATAAACAGCATTAGATATATAGAACTGAAAAAATTAGTGCACAAAGAGATTAAAAACTGCTCCAATTCGTTATATGGCAAGCAGTAGACTTACTCTAATGAACATAGACAAGTGCAATAGTTACATACAAAATCTGATATTTTGTTAAAACCAAAGAGGAACTGCAGCTTATAACCAATCCAAAAAAAATCAGCTTAAACTACAATTCTATGAACAAAACACATGAATTTCACTCTGCATCTTATAGCCTGGTACTATAATGAGATCAACAAGCTTAAGCCAGTGAAAAGTCATCAACAGTAAAAATCAAACAATTTACACAAAGAATAGCACAAAATCACCAGTCAAATTCCAACAGACTTGAATCCCTACGAAACAAAATGAACGAACAACTTCAGATCCAAAATTTTTTACTTATATTAGGCATCGATTCCTGTGATTATCAACCATACACTTTCAGCAAAATTACGCCAAAATAACAAAAACAGATGAATCGCACCATTCAATCAAATAACTAGAACAAAAAGTTCGGAAAGAAAAAACAAACCAAGTCATATCTCATAGAATACATTTCGATTTCACTGAGTAAATCTGTAATTTAAAAAAAATGAAAATAACTTCACGATTTACGGATGAAGAAACAGATGAATAATCGGTCGAAAATCAAAATTTATTTAAGCATTTAACAGATTGAAGAACTAAAAAAGAAATCGGAGAGTAAAATTACTAGAAGAAGAGAATCCTGCTCGGTAATCTCCGATTCTTTCACTTTCTGTACAACAACCTGAAATTTCAACAACAATCAACAGTAAAATTTTCGAGAATTTCATGACAATTAAAACAATGACGAACTATACATGATCGAAACTGAACAAATTATCGTAGTTCGTAGCTCACCATTTTTGCTCTGGCTTGGAAAACTTGAAGAGAAAGAAAGTTTGAGCGAGTTTGAGGAGAGTGAGTTTGAAGTAAAATGTTTGGGAAGAAAACTGGCGGGACTTTAAAGGCGTAAATGGTGCTTGCTAGGCGAGTTTATATACTGTGATTAACCACGGTTAAATTGGAATTAACTGTAGTTAACTCGGGCAACGCGGAAAGCGTGGAGCGGTGGAGGATAGCGGTGGAAACTTGTCATTTTACTTGATTAATTTCAAGAGAAGCTAAAAAGTTTTAGCGCAATGGGACGGATTAGTATTTGAATATTTGGATTTTTTTTTTTTTTTTTTTGTGAGGGAAAGGAAAAGTAAGGGAGGGATTAGATATAACTGTTAGAATCAATTTTTATTTCCGTCTAAAAGTGGGCGGAAACGGAAGGAAATCATTTATTGTTAATAAGTATTCATTATAAAAGTAATTTTTTTAACTTAAATTTTTGTTAAGAAATTATAACGTAAACTTTTATGTGTAAATAATTCTTATAAAGATTTAAGAAATTTAATCTCTTGTAATTTTATCTATATCTAAAGTTCTAATTTTATTAAATTTGATTTTATTTTTACAAATTTAATAATTCTTCAAGTGAATGAATATTTAACTATAATATTATTCAAATTATTATGATATATTAATAAACTTGAGTTTCAATTTCTTACAAATTCTACTCACACGCAAAATAGTATTAGACTTCTATTTTATTAGAATTTGATATGATTTATAAAATTTTGATAATCTCCCTACTTTTTTTTTTAGTTGAATCAACATTTAAATAAAAATAATTTATGTTAAAAAAAGTATTATCATATAATTTAGAATAATTATATATTAATAAAAAGTTTATTCACATCCAAACGATTAGTTATTTATGCTTCAAACATCATCGTCTTATATAAAAACACAATAGTCTCGTAAAAAATTATAATAAAAGTTATAAAAAAATAAAATTTGATTTTTTATAAAAAAATAATGCGCTTATCTAAAAATAACATATTTTTTATTTGATTGTTGTGTTTATATTTATTTATTTTATTAGTTCTATTATTTTTAATTTAATGTTATCTTATATAAAAATAATAATAATAATAATAATAAAATAGATAGTAGATTAACATTAAAAAGAAAAAAAGTAAGTATAAATTGATTGTTTTAATTTATTATATTAGTTGGTAAATTAGTCATACATTCTAAAAAAATTATCTTTTTTTTATTTCTCTTCTAATCTCCAATAATATTTGTAGTAAATCATTTTCTTTCTTTCCCATCCTAATTTGCAACAAAACAAATTTATTTGTTGCAAGATACTACTAATCTATCAAAATTGAAATAGAAAAGGATGAAATCAAACTCTAAAACAAATTAGGATAGTTTCAATAAAAAAAAAAAGTATAATAACAAATAAATTTGTTTTTCATATTTCAATTTCACCAAATGGAGTACATTGTGGGTCCATTTAGAAATGTGTTTTGTTTTGAAAATTGAGAAAGACAAAGTTTCAATTGCATTTTTCAAAAGGATTATTTTAGTTTTGAAATTTGAGTGTTTGGATAGATAAATTTTATTTTTATTGATTTTTGTGTAAAAGAATTAATTTATTAAATAAAGTTTAAAATATTGATCAGCTTGATTCTGGCCAAGTGAAAAAAAATTAAAAGATTGAAAAAGACTAAAATACACTTATTTTCTATTTGGAGAAATTAAAAAATTTTGTTTTAAGAATTGGAAATAAACAGACAATGAGATGAAAAATTGGCAAAAATACACTATCCAAACATAATTTACAATTTACACTACTTTTTTATCATTTGAGAATTTACAATTTACATTCTTGTTCTTTAGTTTTTCTTAGAAAATAGGCAAAAATCATCCGACGTAAAAATTTTTATAAAACGAGATTTGTAATTTGAGTATGTGCTAACAAAAATTATTTTTAGCTTAAAAACAATACATAAAAAGACAAATATAACCTTCTTTCATAATAATGAATAAGACACAAAAGAAAAGAATCGACACCTAAGCTTGCTTTTGTTCTTTTTCATTGTTGATTCCTTGTCATCTACAAGGAATACTCTTTGTATTGAGGTTTTTTTTTCACTCTCTTTTTTTATAAACTTCTTCCTTAAATTAAATTTTAAAAAATAAAGAAAAAACAAAAATTATACTAACTAGTATTACAAATTAATTGAGCTACAGAAGGTACTCTTATTGGAAAAAACACCAAATTTATTTTTTTTGTCTTAGCTAACCCGTCCACAGGGAAGGACGCTACCTCTAACTTTATTAATAGCAATCATAATCGTAAGGCCAACAAGCCATAGTAAATACAAGTGGAAAGCAAAATTAATTAGGAAGTATTAACTCTCTTTACATGAAGATGTTGAAAAACGAAAATTTGGAAAAGCAAGTCTATCTAAATTAATAAACCTCTAACCTGACTTGGCAATTCATGAAAACTTCTATACTTAACTCAAACACCATTCAAATATCCAAAATTAGCCAATTCATCTGCAGGTCGGTTTCCTTCTCAAAAGATATGTGAAATGCCAAACATAATGTGAGATAAAGTTTGGATATTATGTATTGTCGTAGAAATGCGCCAATGCACAAGGACCTAATGGCAAACAACCATTTTGAGGACCGTCGAATCCACCTCCACTTTGTACTGGTATTCTATCCTACTGTATACACAACTGGAGTCCTTCTCATAAGGCCAAAATTCACCCTCCAAACTAGTAACCATCTTTCCCTGAAAATCTCTAACTACAGCACCCACCACAACTACCTAAATTGCCCTTCGTAGAATCATCCGTATTTAATTTATACATACCATATAGTTGTTTGAGCCAACAAACCTGAGATACCCTGATTAGAGGCCGAAATCCCAAAATATCAAACCCAGTCCCAATCATACATAACGCCATATCTTTCTAAATCCACATGTACACCTCATTTACAGACTAAGATCAACCTTCAAATAGCTTCATTTTGGGACTTCCAAATATGACAAAGAATCAAATCAATCAAGTTAAGCAAGGAAGAAACTCGCAATTGATGATTGACTAAGCATGCTTTCACAGCTCATGATGGAATATTCTCTAAAAGATTCACACTATTATTATCCCCTCTTTTTTAGGGAGTTTTTTTTAATTAAGTCGTGTGGCGAAACCCACAAAAAAAAGCATTATTCTATAGACTCGTTGATACACACTATTAAACATGGCACAAATGGGGGTGTTTTTAAGAATAAGGGATGGCTCGTTACTTTATCCCCGGCACAATGCCAACTTGTCAAATACATGCTTTGGTCGCTGTGTTTTGAGACTACAATTAAATTTGTAATCTTACCCCACCTTGTAGAAGGGTGAGTAAGGTATTAATCCCACAGGCAGGTACACTAGCTAAAAGACGTGATGTGTTCAAAGGGTTTGAAATAAAGAGTAAAGTATGTAAATTAACAAACAATCAAATAACAATGCAATAGACAAAGAACTAGTAAGGTATTCAAATGGAAAGAGAATGGTGTTTTTGGACTTGGGTTGTGAGAAATTCCATCTAGTGAACTAATAACCTTTTGTTAAGTTATGATTTTTGTTAGCCAGATATGCAACCTAAGATGGGGGTGAATTAGGTTATCTAAGTTTAATTCTATTCAAAAACTATTTTTCTAAACCAAATATTTTTAGTGAAATTCAATAACAATTGAATTCACCGAGTCCAATCCGCAATCAAACAATATAAACACAACAATTGAAATCAAATATGCACAATATCAATTTCCAAAATCAGACAATAAATATTCAATTCACAATGATCACAATAACGTTAAGCAATTGATATTGTACAATTATAAAGAAATTATAGATAAAGATTTAAAGGAATGAACACATGATTTATAGTGATCCAAGTCTCCCCTTGGAGTACTCTATATCCACTACCTAAGCACTAAAACTTAGGATTTCAATAATAACTAAACAATGATCTCTTCACCAAAAATGAGATCCAAAACCTTTACAAACCTTTTAGGTTAACCAATCACACTAGCAACCGATGCTATAAGAATTAGTTTTACTCTCCCTCTTGGAGAAACCTTTAAAACTTACCAAATGAAGATTAAAACTCTTGAATTCCCTCTCAATAGGGTGGATTATTACAAATGAAAGCTCACTTAACTCTTCCTCTCAAAGAATGATTTTACAAGGCGAAAGATTGGCTCAAGAAGATGAATACAAATTCAAGCTCAAGATTTTAATCCTTTTAATTGACTTAAAAATCTCTTTTCTTTTGATGTTTCAAATAATGTTTTCTAGACAAATTTTTGCTCAAAGATCATAGGAAATCTGTTATAAAAGGTCAATGTATTTATATCAATGGTTTGTGAGGCAAAATGGACAAGAAAAGCGTTTTTCAAAAAATTAGCCATTACTCACAAACCTGGGAAATTCAGACATCCGACCTCTACTAGTTCTAGTTTAAGGCCTAAGCTTTTGCTTCTTGGCCAAAAGGAAATCCTCAGCTCCAGAAAGAGAACTAAAAATCTGAACTTTCGAAACTCTAAAACTTAAATGGTCTTGAGAGCTTCTATTTATACTTAACATAAAACTTGGAGAGAAAGAAAATCTACTTCTATGATTTACAAAAAAGGTACCTATGCTAGTACAATTTATTTACAATGTGATCCTCCTTGGGGAGTAAGTTTCATTTAAGTCACTTCCCTTGAATGTCATCCATGACGTTTCTTTCCTCTTTGAGGTCATTGCTTTCATTTTATGTCTTTGAATGTCATCCCTTATGTATGCACTTTGGTTTGACCTTTTCCTTCTGATGAACTTTGGCTTAAGTATCATTTTCACTCTCATAAGAGAAACAAGGTTAAGATCATAATACACAAGTATAGAAAAAGCATGAATAATAGCCCACGTGGCTAGAATAAAGGATTCTTAGTGTGAAAAATTACCAAATCATCCCTAACCAAACTAAGTTATACCTTATTTAGTGGTTAAGTGGACACACTTAGGCTAAACTAATGAGACTTAGGTTATTCTAGTCATTATAGGATAAACTTTGTAACATTAATTCAAACTAGCCCACTAAACAAGATTAACTAAGGTTTCATTAAGGGTGATGAGTTGGTCAAACTTGGTCAAAATTAGTCAAACTAGGTCAAATTAATCACACTAGTGTTCAACTAACCTAACTAGAGTCAACTAAGGGTTTTTTAGGGTTAACTAGAGTTAGCTAGTTAAACTAGGTCAAACTAAGTCCACTAGTATTAATTTGACTAAACTAGGGCTAATTAAGATTAACTAGCCCTATTTGGCCAAACTAGTGTTAACTATGTGAAACTAGTGTTAACTAGTGAGACTAGCTAAAACTAAGGGTTCTAGCCTATGTGTGGTATACTATGGAGCCTATGGTTTATGTGGGTTCCTGTTGGTTATGAACCATGCCCTATGGTCCATGTTGGGAAGGTTAAGAGGTGGTCCCAAGACTATGTGCCTTGGTTTGAGGTAAAGGACAAAACAAGCTAAACTAAGCCCAAATGATGAAACAAGTAAAGAATTTATGTGCATTATTTTCGTGGCATAAATGCCACTGCAACAATGGCCTAGGGTGGCTTGTTTTGAAGAGGATGAGAGACTTTTGTGTATTTCTATCATGGTATTTATGCCACGGCAGAAATGGCTTGAGTGTTGTGGTAGTTTAGGATTTTGGAGAGAAAGTGAAGTTTTGTGTGTTTAAATGCCACGGCAATAATGGCCTAAGAGTTCTAAGTTGATGCAAATCAGGAGTTCAAGAACGTGGATAATGCCCCAAGTCGCGACGTATAGGCCTTGCACATTGCGACGTTCGTGCAGTCGCGACGTAGGGACCCTCCCACATCGCGACATGGATCTCTGGAACATTTTACTTTTGAATAAAAAGCCTGACGTCGCGATCCATGGTCGCATGTTGCAACGTTCAGAAATTGGCATTTTTTATTTTGGGATTTTAATCTCCACATCGCGACGTGGGAGTACCTGCACGTCGCGACGTCCAGGAGCATTGACGTTTTTTTATTTATTTTTGTTAGTTATTTACGAATTTAGTTTTCCCATCTAGGGTATTTGGTGAAAGCCTATATAAAGGCTTCTTACTCAATTGTAATGGCAGAGAACGTTTTAGAAGAATTTTCATAAGATTTCAGCGATTGAATTCTTATATGTGAATTTGTATTCCTGCGAAGGGTTTGATTATTTGTATCTATTGAGAACTGTTAGTTTTGCGCGAAGCGGACTAATTTGTTGGATCCTTTAATTTCTAACTCACGGATTGTTTGGTTGTTCTACCAATCATTGATTTTATTCGAAGGTCCTGCAAATTACTTCCATGACATACAAGCCGGGGTTTGGAGCGAATCGATTTGGGTCTCGTATCATAAGTGTATCCTATTTCTAGCCTAGAGTTGGATTCTAAGTCCTAAGGTTGGGTTCTAAAATTTCTCTAAATGTGTCAAGGGTTAAGGTTTGAGATAGATTCCTTAGAGAGATTCTAAGTACCTAGAGGTACAGAGATAGGTCCTACATGAGCTAACACCTAACACACACAATATTTTACACACAACAAGTGTGTGAATGCAAACTATATTGTATTTCTTCTATGGCATAGATGCCACTGTAGAACTACGTATGTAACTCTAACCTTAATGACCTAGGTGTGCAAAGGTGTGTGTTTTAGTGTATTTCTATCGTGGCATAAATGCCACTGTAAAAATGTGTTTGCGTGCAAGTATTTTGTAAGTGGAAAGAAAGTGAGTGTATGAGTGGTATGTGTATTTATGTCATGGCATAGATGCCACGGCAGAAATATGCATGAAACTATCCTAATATGCCTAAAAGCGCAAAGTGTGTGAATTGTAGTGCAAATGCCATGACCAAACTAACCTAAAGAAGCCTAAGAATGATGTTTGAAATGAAAAATGAGGAAAGCTAGTGTATTACATATGAAATGGAGTAGAAGAAAGTGAAATGAAGACAAAAAGCAAAAAGTGTAAAGTTTATGTGCATTTCTGATGCCACGACATAAATGGTTTGTGTGTTTGTGTATATACAGTTTGTTTTGTATGTTGTGTTTGCTTGGTGTGTCATAGTTTGGATTCTAAGGGTTAGTGGTTTCCTAAGGTGCTCTAAAGTTAGAGAAAGTACTTATGCGCTAGGGTTTTGGTGGGTAGTCCTAGGATTCGTGCCTAAGGTGTGCTAGGTTGTGCATGTATTGTATGCTTGGGCTAAATTCTAGGCCAAGACCGTGGCTATGTACCTTGGTGTTGGCCTTGGCATCCTAAGGATGAGGTTTTGGTAATAAGTGCTTATAACTTAGGCATTAGCTATGTGTCTTGGCCTAGAGGGTGTAGTGCTAGATAGTCATTTTAAGGCAAAACATAGTCCAAAAACATGCTAAGTCTTTACTCAAATATTAACATTTACCTTCAAAGAGTGCTTTAATTTGTCCAAAGCTCATCTCCACCATGAATTATGCACAACCCGAACTCAAACCCTAAGGGCAAATCCTAGGGCTTAGGGTTTCTCCTCCTTGCCTTGTGACTTCTCTTTTGACTTGTTGAATTTTGTTGACTTTTTAGTCAAAATAACTTCCAAATAAGCCTTTTTAGCATTTTAACCTCTCCACCTTGTAAATTCTATAATTAAGCCCAAAAAGCACTTAAGTGCCATAAAAATACTCAAAAACAAGGCAAAATCCTTCAGAAAAGAGATATTCGAGGTAGTTTTAGACGGACTCTACATATTCCCTCTTTAATATGGGACTTTTGTACTCCATGAAGAAATTTATATTTAACTAAACTTGTATTTTTCCATTCAACGTGAGCAACCACTAGGGTGTACATCATATTTATACTCAGACAAGAAAATAACTAAATAAGAAAAGATTACATCAAAATAAATATGTAGAGTATAATCCCTTTAATCAAGCAAAATTATCACCTTGATTGTAATTGAGTTGTACTCAAGTTAATCATGTCACACAAGAATGTCTCTAATTATTGATGAGGATAAATGCACCCTTATAACTCCAATCAATAGAAACAACCTTATCACTCCACAATATTCTCTTCTTTCTCTACTTGCGGAAATGATTGTAGAAGTGATAGCTGAGTTGTATTAATATCTCCCCGCAAACTCTGCCGAGGGATTATAGTCTTGCTGTTGTTGTTATAATATCTCCCCGCAAACTCTGGAGGCAAAGTTTGAGCCGATGAATTTTGCTTGTTGTTGTTGTTGTAATTTGAGATCTTGGAAACTAAATCTTGAGGATAAATGGATCAAGTGTCTAGTATAGGAACTTTTGAATAAATTTATGGGTTTTAGACCCATGATTGTATTTGAATAATTATGATGGATATTTATTAATTATTATTTTGTAAAGATGATTAATAAAGTATTAGTTTCATATTATTAAGAAATGTCAATAAGAGGTGCCTTGTGATCTTGAGGTTATGGAAACTAAAACTTGAGGTTACAGTGTGTTTCAGTCCTTGAAAATCAGAGTGTTACATTAACTGGTATCATAAACAAAGGGATTAGGTCTTAGAAATAAAACTTGGAAGTCTAAAGAATTTTTTTTAGGATGAGGGAATTTCGTAAATGTGAATATTAATGGGTAACCTTTATTTATGCCCCTTCCTATATTAAAATAAAAAAAATAAGCGTTGATCAAATTAAGAAATAAAGGATAAGAATTTAAACTTTTAAAATATTATAACATCTTTAAGTATACACTTAAAAAAATTTCAAAGCGGGACCTTAACGTAGTTCTTGCTTGGTGTTCGTTTAAATAGTACGGTATGAGTACTGATCATATCGTTGTCATGGATTAAATAAGTTTCAAATTTCTTCTACTAAGGAAAGTTCTAGAGACTAGTGTGAATTTAAGGAAATGGAGAATAACCCATTAATGAAAAAAAATTGTATTAGAAGAATCAAATAGAGACTTAAAGGATTTTGAGGAAGTTATATATCTTTGGTATTATATGACAAAGTATAAGTATTTTAATTTTAATCCTTATTATATTTAGTAGGATATGAAAGAAAATAGTGAAGTTGAGAGAGTAGAGGTACTATTTGTTTTAATAACACTTCATGTCCTAAAAAAGGAAAGCTTTGGGGAAAATTAGTAATTTCAGTAAGGGTTCAAACAGGTGATTGATATTTTAAGGGTGAATCACGACCATAAGGTTGACATATTAGTAGAGTCCTCACTTGCAAAATATGAGGGATGAGAATTATAAGGTGATAGGTTTAAAAAGTGGTTTTCAAAGTTATAAAAAAAAATTGTGAAGGATACTTAGCATATGTCTAGAAAATAAAACTAACGATGTAAAGATAAGAATCTTCTAGTAGTAAATGAATTTGTGAAAGTATTCCCAAGAGAATCATAAGAATTACCATAGAGAAAAAAAATTATTTTGAATGTTATTCAAATTAGAAAGGAAATTAATTTTAAAAGAACTAATAAAATGTCCCTTAGAATTGAAGAGTTAAAGTAGCGATTACAAGAACTTTTAGATACAAAAAATTTATTAGATGAAATATTTTGTTATGGAATGCTCCTATTTTGTTTAAAAATATATACTTGAAGTTTAAGGCTTTAATCGAATAACAAGATTAGATAAGGTTAAAATAAAAGAAAATAAGAACCTCTTTACAATGTTAGATAATCTATTCGATCAATTAAAAGAAGTCAAAGTATTTTTTTTAAATATATTTGTGGTCAAGATATTACCAATTAAGGATAAAACCCGAAAATGTACTAAAGAATGCATCTAGGACGAGATATAGGCATTACAAATTTTGGTGATACCCGTAGGAATGACTAATGCTCTTAGAACTTTTATGTATCAGATGGATTGAATTATGAAAGAGTATTTGGATAAGTATGTAATAGTATTTAGAGAAAATATTTCGGTATACTCACATATTGAAGTGATTTATTGAAGGCATCTGAGAAGAGTGTTTCAAAAATTTTTTAAATAATATATATATATATATATATATATATATATATATATACGCCAAAATTTAGTATGTGTAAATTTTGTTTAAAGAGTGTAACATTCTTGGAACATGTAGTTTTAGTTAAGGTCCTATTAATTGATTCGAGGAAGATTGAAAATACGTCAAAATTGTCCAACATCAACAAAAGTTTTCAATGTAAGAAGTTTTGGAATTATCTATTTATTATTGTAACTTATGAAGGATTTCTCAAAAATAACTATACATTTAACTAAGTTAATACCAAAGATAGTTAAGTTTGAATATTCACAGACATGTGAAGAAAGTTTTCTATGGTTAAAGAAGAAATTGCTTTCAATATCGATTTTAGTATTTTCTTACCAAAAGAAAACCTTATTATTTATAGTGATTCTTTTGGAATGATTTAGAATGTGTGTTAATGCAAGTCGGTACATATACTTTTAAACAATTGAAATTCTAAGAGTAAAATTATCTTACTTATATATTTTGGAGTTAATTGCACTAGTCACTATTTAAAAGAAAATTTTTTAGAGACATTCTATTTATGGAATTATATGTGAAATATCTACCTATCATAAGAACTTAAAGTACTATTGTGTATTTAAAGGGAATCCAACATGAGACAAAAGTAATAGTAGGAATTGATTAAATATTATGAATTAAAAAAAATTAGCATCATCCTAGCAAAAAATAACAAGGTAGCCAATACTTAGAGTGAAGGAATAGTGATATGGTGGTTAGTATGTCAGGTCAACAAATAGAAGAATTAAGAACACAAGAATTAGATTCAATAGAAGAGGTATTAACTTTTATTATCTTATGATCGAGTTTGGTAGATAAAATTAAAGTGAAACAAGGCATGGATGAAGAGATACAAATCATAAAAAGAAGAATTGAGGATAATGTATTTCTAGGATTCAAGGTTAGAAAGCATATTGAAAGACAAAAGATTGTGCATATCCAAAAATAAATATTTGGGAATAGAATTATTAAAAGGAACACAAAACTGTAAGTTTTCTATCCATCCAGGGAGTACAAAGATGTGCAAGGATTGAAGACACACTATTGGTGGTGTGGAATGAAAAGAGAAATAGCTGAATTCATGGCTAAATGTATAGTATGCCAGAAAATCGAAGCGGAACATCAGAAGCCCGATGGACTGTTACAACCACTAGAGATACCAGTATGAAAATGGGAAAGTATTTTCATGGACTTAGTTGTGGGCTTACCACGAACAAAAAGGGGAAATGATGCGATATGGGTCATAGTGGACCGTTTGACTAAGTTTGCACACTTTACCTATAAGATTTGACCTAAGTAAGGATAAACTAATAGAACTCTATATTGATCAGGTTGTAAGATTACATGGTATCCCAATAAGTATAGTCTCACATAGGTACCCAAGGTTCCCTTCGAGATTTTGGAAGGAATTTCAGAAACAAATGCATCCTGAAGTGAATTTGAGTACTGCTTAACATCCCCAAACTGATGGATAAATTAAGAGAACTATCCAAACCTTAGAGGACATTTTAAGAGCTTGTGCTATGGAATTTGAAGGGAGTTGGGACAACTATGTGGCATTGACAGAGTTCTCTTATAACAATGTTACCACATCAGTATAAGAATGGCACCATACGAAACCCTGTATGGAAGAAAGTATCGATCACCATTATATTGGGATGAAATAGGAGAAAAATATACTATGGGACTTGAATTGCTTCAACTGGCAAAGGATAAAGTGAAAATCATTGGATAAAATTTAAAAGGTGCACAAGATAGACAAAAGAGCTGGGGTAGATTTAAGAAGAAGGCCAATAGAATTCAATATAGGAGATAAGGTGTACCTTAAAGTTTCTCCCACAAAAGGAGTGATGCGATTTGGAAGATCAGGAAAGTTGAACCCAAGATATATAGGACCCTATGACATTCTTGAGCGAATTGAAAATTTAGCTTATCGACTAGCATTACCACCAAACCTGTCTCGTGTCCACAATGTATTTCATGTATCGCAACTTAGGAGATACATACATGATTCAAGCCGTGTACTGGAGGAAGATGATAACATTCAACTGGAAGATAACCTAACTTATAAAGAATAGCCTCTGAGAATTATGGACCACAAGGTACAAGAGTAACAGTATAAGAGCATACCATTTGTGAACGTGTAATGGACAAATCACAAACCAAGAGAAGCAATATGAGAATTAGAGGAAAAAATGCGCAAAAAGTATCCTCAATTGTTCGAAGAATAGAACCAGCAATTTTTTAGGACGAAACTTATTTTAAGGGAGTAAGTATGTAATATATCAATATTTTTAATTACGAATAAAGTATACAATATTAGTTATTTATGATTAAGAGATAATTAAACTGTGAAAGAAGAAGTATTCTCAACTATGAACCAGCAAGTTTCGAGGACAAAACTTATTCTAAGGGGGTAAGTATGTAATATATCAAGAATTTTAATTACGAATAAAGTGTACAAAATTAGTTATTTATGATTAACGGATAATTAAGGTGTGAAAGAAATTCTTGATAAAGTGGTTTACGCAAAAATATAGAATACTTTATGTATAAGAAATCTAATGCATGTAAACCCTAAAGAAACAAGGCTAAAAGTAAGAGTAGAATACCTTATGCATAAGGAATCTAGTACATATAAACCCTAATTAAACACTATAAATAGGAACCCTCCCATACATTAGAGAATTAACGTAAAACCTTTTGAGAAGGAGGATAAGTAAATTCTAGATTCCTTCCATAATTATAAATCCTTAGATATTTTTTAAATTACCTTAATGTATATTACGATTTACAATAAGATTTATGTTACCATGTGTCTGGAGTCGTTAAAGATTTAGAAATCCACTCTTTTACAATTGAATGCATACTAAACAGAACATGATAGTAACTTATTGTGAGTATTTTTTATAACTGAAAGGCATGAAACAAGTAATATTAACATGATGTGACCGTAGGTAATTATTCTGAAATCATTAATCATGAAGAAATTTTAAATACTATATATGTATATATATGTGATCATTAAATAATCATGAAGGAATTTAAAATGTTATATATGTATATATGTGATCATTAAGTAATTATAAAGGAATTTTAAATGATATATATGTATATGTGATCATTAAGTAATAATGAAGGATTTTTATATGCTATACATGTATATATTTGATGATTTTATTAATTCAGAGTTCATACAGTATGTTTTCGTGGTCATTATATGTCCATGAAATTGGGTTAATTATACTGCCTGTAATTAATTGCAATAATTTTGTGATTGGAAATAATTATTACGTGATCATGAAAACATAAATTGTTTTGTGAAATACTGTTTTGTGCTCAATCTGAGACCATGAAAGTTTTGTTTTACAAAATATTAATACTTAACGTGTTTTCTTTTAAAGCATACATAGAGGATGAAGATTAATTTTCATGTAAAGGACTTTGGAAAATTTATGATAAGGCTTATATGTTGGAAACAATTTGAGGTATGGTTCACAACGTACACGTTTTTAATAAGAAGAAATAGTTTTTTTTAAATTAACTTATTCTTTATATGTTTCCTAATTAATTAATGCACTACATATTATACGTGATCTCAGCTTAGTGAATGATTCTATGGGTTACATGTCCTAATAGTAGAGACACGTGTTCCGAACATGTATGTCATGGCATAATTAATCCTCGACCCAATGGGGATTTAATTATATAATGAAGATCCTCGACTCAAAGGGGATCTATGTATGTCATGTATGTGGCCTAAGGGCCTAATGGCCGACCTAGTGGAAATACAGCTAGGCTGAGTACTCAGTAAGCCGTGAATTATGCATGTATGTCATGGAAATACATTCATTAAGATATATCACGTGAATATGTTTTTAGTTTTTTTGTATGTGAAAGTACAAACCATATGAAAGTAACAAATAAATTAACGTTATTCTGTAAGTCGATTATTGAAGTTTGTTTGTTTAATTAAATGTTTATTTTGAAAAGATATTATTTTGTGAAGTATGACTATTTTAAATGATCTAGGGTTTAATTGCTGGGCGATTCGTTCATTCTTCTATATATATACTATTTTACAGATGAAGTTGATGAAGTAGATAAGGACGAGACCGATGTCTGGGAATGGTAAAGGATGAATAGATCAAGCGTCTAGTACAAGAACTTTTGAATAAAGTTATGGGTTTTAGACCCATGACTATATTTGAATAATTATGATGGATATTTATTAATTATTATTTTGTAAGGATGATTAATAAAATATTAGTTTCATATTATTGAGAAATGACAGTAAGAGGTGCCTTATGATTTTGAGATTATGGAAACTAAATCTTGAGGATGAATGGATCAAGCGTCTAGTATAGGAACTTTTGAATGAAGTTATGGGTTTTAGACTCATGACTATGTTTGAATAATTATGATGGATATTTATTAATTATTATTTTGTAAGGATGATTAATAAAGTATTAGTTTCATATTATTGAGAAATAACAGTAAGAGGTGCCTTTTGATCTTGAAATTATGGAAACTAAATCTTGAGGATGAATGTATCAAGCATCTAGCATAGGAACTTTTGAATAAAGTTATATGTTTTAGATCCATGACTATGTTTGAATAATTATGACGGATATTTATTAATTATTACTTTTTAAGGATGATTAATAAAGTATTAGTTTCATATTATTGAGAAATGATAGTAAGATATGCCTTGTGATATTGAGATTATGGAAACTAAATCTTGAGGTTACGTCGCGTTTCAATCCTCAAAAATAAGGGCGTTACAAATAAGATGGGAATGTTTGGAATGGAGAACAAGAATGATTCAAATCTAGTTCATGGCCTAGTAGAAGTAGAAGACGTTCTGGTGGGATCTTCACGGATTGAAAAAGATTGCAGCCAGTTTAATAATGATCAAGTGACATTGCTTCTCCCACCTTCCTCTTCAAACTCCGATTTGTATTTTTCATAGAGAAATCTCTAATCAAGGATAGAACAAGATCCGGTCTGCATCATATCTAAGGGATTTCTGAACACAAAAATGCTTATCATTATATATTGGGTTATTACAATAATAACATAGGAATAATGGATAGTCACTACATAAGTGGTTAAGTGATTGCCATGAATAGTTGATAGTGGATACATAGAAGGCAAAAAAGGAAAGTAATTCATATGTAAAGACATAAAGTTTATCAGCAATATGAGATTAAATACCAATTAGATTTATAAAATATATAAATATTGCGTAGATTCATATAAAGAAAGCCAAAAGTGTTGGAGGAGGGAGGAAATTAATAACATCATAAGATGGAGACTTATGTCGTTTATAACTTTCTATTCCCCTCTTTTTTTTTTTATGAATGGATTTTTCCTTTTTCAGTCGGAAAATTAAGAAGGTCAACTAAATTGAACTATCTTAAACTGTGGTGTTCACTTTTTTTTTTATTCTTCATATTTTATTATTAAGTTTTTAATCTATTTGTGCATATTAACTAATATTAGATTCACCATAATTCCTAAGTCCTAACTTCTCTCTTTCCATGTGCTCTATGAGACACCATTTATTCATCAAAATATCCCATAATGAGAAAAAGGAAGGGTTGAATTAAATATCTACATTTTGAAATCTTGTATAATATGAGAAATGTCAAAGTTAATTTTATTTTAATACTTAAAAAGACTATAAAACCATAAAAAAAGGTAATATGTGCCCCCCTTACATGTAAAAACTAATTATCCAAAACTAGAAAGGCCTTCATTTCAAAATTCTTATTTCCTCTTTCAGTTATCTATCTTATCCTTTCTTTCAGAACAAGGATTTCCTCATTTTGATGGATATGATTAGGAAGCTTAAAAAGTATTTTCTCCTTCCTTTCTTGTTTCTCTATCAAGTTTGAGTATTATTCAATTAAGAGTAATGATAGGGGAGTGAAAAATTAGAGTGAAAGCGTAAAGTGACTGACGTGACAGTTATAAAAAGACAAACTAATACCCTAACAAAATGATGAGTGAACCCTAATGGATAATGGATAATTTTGTCTTTTTATAACTGCCACGTCTATCAATTTACGTTTTCACTCTATATATCATTATCCTTCAATTAATTACCACAACAATAACTTGCTTTGCCCAAAATTTATTCTTTTTGACAAGTCTATGCCCCTTTTGTTGTTATGACTTTACTTTACCTTTGCCATGCTTAGGTTCGTATTTGTTAAAATTTTCGACTTTCCTTTAGGACTTCATAATAGATCAAGGAATTAAACTCAACTCAGGCTGATCCTTCCCTTGTTTGTCGATTTTGAAGAATTAGAGCTGATCATGTTTCACATCAAATTTCCTACTTCTCGATTTTGTACTAATAATTGGGTGGAATTTTGGAATTCTATAACTTCTTGGAATTCATTTTATCATATGATGATGATTCCCTTTTATTTTCAAACCTAATTAATATTGATCGTTGTTTTAAAGGTAACTCTAGTATGAGCGGCTGCGGTGGCCTTCTTTAAAAAAAAAAAAAAAAAACTCATTGTTCTTGGTGAATTTTTTGTAACTTTGAGGAAATATACTTTCTGCAACTTATCTATTAAGTATTGTTTTCTTGAGAGCAACAAACATGCAGATTCCTTAGCAAATTTTAGTTCGGGTACTTCGTCATACATATTGTTTTCATTTGAAATCTGTAAGTTGATAGGTTAGATTTTCTTTGGTAAAAAAGTTTAAATGTACGTAAGGAAGTAGTACTTCTGAGTAAAATTTTTCTTAATTTGGCTCTAAAATATTGTTTTCTCCTTCTACAAAAATTTTGTTATTTTTTAAAATTATTAATAATATTGGGGTTGACATTCCCACCTAATGTATGAGGCCTTTTGCTGAAAGAAAAAAAAAACGGGAAAGAAATATTAGGTTGGGAAAGAAAACTCTCTGAGATAGCCCAATGGTGGTATTTTTTTTTTCTTTTTATAAATGACACCATAAAGCAGTGGCAATTTCTAAAAAATATAAGTAAAGTAAAAAAAAAAAAACTTCCTTATAATTTAAGATATTTTAAAGTTATATTCTTGTGATTTAAAAATCTGAGTTACTTACTTGTAGTATTTATTCTAAAAAAATATAAATTATGAGTTTAAGTATTTTATTTATTTGTGTCCATCTTTCTATTCAATTTACAAATTATGCTCTCTATTCTCAATTTTAAATGAATTTCTACCAATATCCTCTATTTTAGTCTATTTTTAAAAAAAAATATAAAACACGCTAGTATAACTTGTAGATTTGCAACTACTAGTATAACTTGTAAATTTTTTCTAATCGATAGTTTTTTTTTTTTTTGGTAATCAATCTGACAAAAAAAACTAATATAAAGTGTGGAAATACCAATTATCAAGAAAGTATGCAAATACCCAAAAGAATAAGAAACAAAGATAAAAGCAAAAAAGCTAAAATATAGATTAAAAACTTACACTTAAATTACGTCGTGATTTTGAAAATTTTTAACTTACTCCCTTATAGTTTAAAAACTTACATTTTATTTTCTTTGTTATTTTGTTTTCGTTTTTAAACACCCAAAATATAGATTTAAATACTTTTTTTTTTAAATCTAGCTAAATCAATATATAGGATAACATTATTCTTTTTTTTAAAATTGTTGATTTTTTAAATATTTTTTAAAAACCATTATGGTAGCTCAGGGAAATTATTTGTACGTTTTTAAACTATAAGGATGTAATTTAAAAATTTTCGGAAAAGTTTGTTGCGATTTATCCAAGAGTGAAACGGCTAGATTTTCTTGTGAGAAGATGCATTGCATCCAAGTGCATGACTAGACTTGACTTTAGTTCCTTCCAATTTGGCAATTTCCAAGGCACAAAGTCAAAATGCATAACATGGATCTATACATAATAACGCCAGACATTGCAGGCAAATTGCCACTTTCATTCCCCGATCAATCCGGCGTTTTTACGTGACAGCTGTGTGTCCAATGTTCGTGTATCTTACACTTTGTGAGCACAATGTTTTTTTTTTATAAATGTAATTTGATGGGGATAGATGAAAAAACATAACAAAAAAATAACAAAATTCATTCATGAAATTCAAATATTTCCAAGCAAAGAAAAGATTAAAAAAAATAAGGGAATTAAAATAAACAACCATATTAAAGGTCGTAATATTTATTTTGTAGTTTTAGTATTTCATCATCAGCTGAAAATCAATGGTTTAGGAAATTATAAATAACGCGGGTGACAAAGAATAAATTTGGTACTTGTTATGGTTTTTTTCCTTTTAATTTTCATGAATTTTCATTAAAAAATATTACCAATATATCTATTTTATACGTTCATGAAATATTGAGAGTTTTACTACAAGGGTCAAATTTTGTGAAAGTAATGAAATACGAAATTTTTTACACAAAATGATAACTTCACTTAGGTAAAGTCTTATGATCTTTTATTTGTTCATATATTCACAATATATGCTTATTTATCATCAGTTGTCGTGTATGACAACAACAGCTAAAGTACTACGTGAAATTTGTTATATGAATCGCATTTTACCATTATATTCGATTTAAACTTATTTGTTAATGAGTTATGATACTGCGTAAAAAAATGAGAAAAAAAATCTGTTTTTCAGTATTCATACTTATTTTTTTAAAATAATTGAAAGTCTCAAAATACGTCCATATATCAAGAATTTTATAGATTCAAAATAATTGTTGCTGTGAATATGTGATAATGACACATTAACATGTTATTGAGTAACTGTCACCCTCTATATACCTAGAAAGTTGTAAATATCTGGTCATATTAATGGTTGTACCTCTAACATTTTAGTAAATTATGCTAATAGTCCTTCAACTTTTATTTATGCATCTATATGGTCTCTTAACTTCAATTCTCTTTTCAAAAAAAAAAAAATTCAATTCTCATGAATTGGCCTAATGTAAGGTTAGTGACAAATTAAAAATGGATGACTGAATATATAAATTTGCAAAATTATAGTGACTATCAGCGTCATTTAACCCTATTAAAAAAATATCCTTTATGAACTAACTTTAGATCATTAATAGGACAGCAAAATTCTCATGCTCTTTAAATCTATTCATAATCAATATAGTATCATTAATCAACATTTTATCTAAAATATAATTTCTTAAATGAAAAATAATTTATTTATCGATAAATCATTAGTTTGAAAAAAAATTTGGTTGAATTGTCTATATTTTTACAGATTATGTCAATGAATAAAAAATAAATAAAATCACTTTACACCTCAAAATTTTACTGAATGGGAAATTTTCAAATTTTATTTGGACACATCACAATCTACAAAAATCATATATGCACATCTTACCCCAAATGGCTAAAATGTTTAATGAAAATGGACAGGTAAATATATGCAATATTTAAAATTTTATATATCTTTCTAGAGGTAGAAAGTGACATTACCCATCAAAATATCAAAACTTACAAGTATATATAGTTTTTAATTTTACTTATAAGTTTTTTGGGTGATTTTGGATCAACCTTAAGTACAAAATTTCCAAACATAAAATTCAAATTGTAAAGTTATAAGTGATTTTAATTTGAAACATTTCAAGTGCATGAGAGTTGATAATTATTAAAATAAAATAGTTGGGATTTATTCGGTAAGATAATAATACATAGAGCAAAATATAGTAAACCCCCTCAAATTATTGATTTCTCTCGTATTGACTCCAATAATTTCTATAATAATACTAAATTAATGTTTTTAAATTTTTAATTTGATATAAATAAATTTATTTAGATAATTCTCGTCAAATAATTGAATGAATCAATAGATCCGACTGAAACATCATAATAGAGAATTGCATAAAGACTAACTTCTTAATAAAAATCAAATCCGTCACTTAATTCATATTTGAGAAGAATCATTAGAAAGTTAAGAGGGTTAAATTTGACAAATCAAAACTACCGAAAATTAATGTAAGACAAGACAATAAATCGAGAAAATTTTATAGTATTTTCCTTATTAGAATGTATACCTGCCCATACGAGACACATATTTAAACATATTACATACTTAATTTGTATATTGTATTTGTTCATTTATTCCATTTACAAACACACAAACTTCTGACCAAAATTTATCTAAAAAGTTTTCCTCTTGAACTTTGCTGGAAATATTTGGCACCACGAATCAAATGGGACCATTTCTTTTAATAATTCTTCCAATTAATCAACAAATTGATCCACAAGTTGTAGGCACGTAGCAGTTGAACTAAAATTTCTTCCATTTACAAACAAAACCACCAACCAAACCAAAAGCAAACCCATAAACCCCACCACCAACATTGCCACCACCACCAAAACTTATTTACATACAACCAAATTGGCCAAGTCATGGCTACACAAGAAGACTTCAGCTTCCCCACCACCACCGATCCTCCGCCGCGGTTCATCGAATCGCCTCGGCTGTGGCGGACAACTTCTCTTATATCACCACCCCACGAAAGAAATATCATCCCAGATGAGGAAAATGATGGAGAATTCAATTTCTTGTATCAGTACTCGTCAAAAAAGAAGTTCATGATCAATTCTATGCATCATCATCGTCATCAAAGGAAGAGTTTTTCACATATAGAATGTGGGGTTAAAAGAACTAGTGCAAGTGAAGACGGAGATCAGTCTCTAGAAGAAAAAATGGATATGTTATGGGAAGATTTCAATGAAGAATTCTCAAGAAATTTACCAAAGCCATCATCATCATCTTCATCATCAACAAGGGATGATTCTGATCATTTTCATCACAGTCATCATCATCACCATCAAATGTCTCCAGGGAGAATGCTAAATTTTGGATGTGTACATTCTTTAAAGTTATCTAAACCAAACAAAAAGCCAAGCATAGTGGTGTTCATGAAGGTTTTGAAGAAGATGCTAACGCTTCAAAATTCTCATCGTGCAATCAAGAAAAGTCATCAAGGAGTGAATTAAATTGGTTTTTTTTTTTAATTCTATATTTTTTTGTACATTTTTTTTTTTGTTTTTTAAACTTTGTATTGTACAAACTACAAATCATTTGCCAAGTTTTAATCACAAATTATTGCATACTTTCTTTTCTTTTCTTTTTTTTTTTATGAGGCATTGTGGACAAGTTTTTCTTTCTTGACATGAAATGAAATTTGATGCATTTTTTTTTAGTTAATATTATTATTTAATTAGACAAGTTCTAGTAAATCCCATCTATATATCAATGCCCATATGCACTAAACTTTCATAGTACTAATATTTTGTAATTCTTTGTCCATAGTTTACAATAGATTGAATATATATTTTAAAAAAAAAGGAAAAAACTCCTTTTCTTTAATTTGAGTTGGAATGAACCGTAAAAGGAGACAAGCAAATCCAATCATGCATTAATCAATGAATGACGTAAGGTGTATGTAAAGATGATGTGAGAATTAAAATATATACTTAAGTAATTTTTATGTGAATATAGTTAATAAAATAGAATAAATATAAAATTCTTTTAAAAACAAAAAAGCTTTCCAGCCTGAAATTCATAAATATTATACAAATTTAACTTATTTATCATGAACATCGTATTTTCAAGAGAATATATAGATTTTGTATGTAAAATTAACATTCACATGTAGATAAAATGTTTTATATATATATATATATATATATATATATTCTTAAGTACAAATATCTTTTATAATAAATAAAGTATAATTATTTTTCATGAATTTAACATTCGTACGCATCTTTTTAATAATTAGTTTTTTCCATATATACTCATAATTCTTTAATTCATTTAATTTCAATAATTTGATTGACTAAAAAATGAAAAATTAATATCAACCCCAACAAGAGAAACAATGAAAAACTCTATTTGTCTAATGTACAAGTAACTGAGTAAAAAAATTATTGTAAAAGACTAAAGAGAGTTGGCAATGTATGTGCTCATGGTTGTACTTAAACTAAATAGTATAAAAATGGAGACAATATATATATATATATAAAATATAGTAATCAACTCACAATGTCAATGTCGCATTTTGAATTTTTTGCCATATGGCATTGAAAACCATGTTCTATCTACCCATGATGACATTAATTTCACACAGTTTAGTTGTTTTCATAGAATTCAGCTCAACAATCATTGAGACATGAAAATTTTGCAAGGCTACAATGAAGTTAATGAATGTTTGAGAGCTTGTCAATAGTAACTTTATTATTAACTTTGTCTAGTTATAAGTAATTTATTTAAATATAAATAGTTTATCTCAAATTTGAAAAAGAATATAAAGGTTGAGATAAATTTGCAATTAATATAAAACTTTATCAAATCGTATAATATAGATTAAATTAAATTTAAAAAAATAACCGACCCCTTAGTTGTTACTTGTTAGGGTAAATTACTAAAAAAAAAAAAACCCGCGTGATTTAAAAAATTCTTAAATTACCTCTCTATAGTTTATATTAGTACCGACACAGGATCTTCTGTACAAGATTTAGTCTGTCTTATTCTGTCTTAATTAAAACTACGTCGTAGGGTTCACTAATCTCTTGGTTAGGGTCTAATAATTGTAAAGTAATTTTAATAATATTTATGCATTTAGTTCCTACTTTTAATAAAACTACGTAGTTTGAATGTTAAACAGAATAAGACACGATAAATATTAGACAGAGGATCTGGTCTCATTAGTACAGACATGGGATCTTCTGTCCAAGATTTTTTCTGTCTTATTCTGTCCTAATTAAAACTACGTCGTAGGGTTTACTAATCTCTTGGTTAGGGTCTAATAATTGTAAAGTAATTTTAATGATATTTATGCATTTAATCCCTACTTTTAATGAAACTACGTAATTTTAAACGTTAGACAAAATAAGACTGGATAAATATTAGACAGAGAATCTGGACTCATTAGTACCAACCTAGCTTCCTTATAATTGAGTCAAATTATATAACGAATATAAAACTTTTGCCATATTACAAATTATTTCCTTTACCAATCATTCGTCAAAAGAAGTGACGAAATGATATTTAAAAAAAAATCTTGAATGAAGTTTTGAAAAATCTTGAATGTTACAACAAAAATTTAAAGATTGAATTAGTTAAATAAGTGTAAGGGTATCTGTTATATGTCTGAATTAGTTAAGTAACTATAATATTCGTAATATAATTGGATATCAACGAAGGGTAAATGTAATTATCCCTACAAAGCTATTTATATATGCAGTAATATTTACAAAGGACATTGATGACTTGCAGGCTTTTGTAAGTTGTAATTGATTATTGCAATACAATTCAATTTTGTACTTTATTTACCATATCTTTCCTCCCTATTTGAAAAAAAATTAAGAATTGTCCATTTTTTAATTTAAATGTCAACTACAAGTATAACTGGTTTATTAATTAGTTTAACTAATCAATTACGTAGAAGCTACTTGCAACAATTATTTGGTGTGACAATTCACCTACATCTATATATCATCAATAAAAAATTAAGAACAAATTGTTTTTCTACCAACAAAATGTCCAACAGTACAGTAACACGTATGTAGTGATGCTTATTACAGGAAAAACAATTTTTTGAGTCTTATCACATTTTGCAAATTAAATATATATATATATATATTTTTAATAACATGTACTCCTTTTAAATACTTAATTAATAAATATTTCCTTATTCAACTCAATAAGATAGTTATGTTAAACCCATTTAATAGCTGGAACCTTTCAATCATTAGGATAAAAATGAGTGTAGAAGTGAAAAAAAATGTATAGTTCAAAGTAGATTACTCTAAGAGCAAGATCGAAGGTCACAAACTTAAAACTCGTAATAGCTTCATAATTGTAAACTATAATTGTTTGCACTTGTTCTACTATTTGTAAACTAATTATACACTTATGAAAGAAAAACCTTTTTTTTTTTATAGCAAAACTAGACCCCACTCATTGAGATGAGATCCTCAGTTGAATATTATTCTTTCTTATATCTTCTATCTAATGTTTAAAATGCGTTCGTTACACTAAAATTAATTATAAATAGAATTTATTATATTTGAATTAGACTATAATAATTGTAAATTTAATTTTAATGATATTTATATTTTTAATTTTTAGATTTAGTAAAATGATATGGTTTTGAATATTGAATGGTGTAAGACAAAATAATATTAGACAAATAATTATTTTAACTTTAACTAGGAGTAAAGTTTTGAATTTTTTTAATGAATGCAATGCGTTTGGGATCATTTTTATGAAGGGTGCAAAATTACACATCATAGATGTGGATAGGCATTGAATTAATCAAAATAAATAAAATTGCAAAAGTCATTTTTCACCCGTTTTAATTTTGTTATATTTGATAAACTAATTATTTTTTTTATACTTGACATTGTTATATTTGATAATACAACATTATATTTTTTAATTTTAATTTTATATTGTTATAATATTATATTTGATACCTGTTTAACAGTAGAATGACCCATAATTTTTTTTTGATTTTTTTTAATTTTTTTTTTATATTTGACATGATAATATTATATTTGATACTCGTTTAATAAGAGAATGAACATTTCTCTCAAAAAAAAAAAAATTATACTTGATATGATATATTATATTTAATACCCGTTTAACATGAGAATGACCCATATTTTTTTTGGGAGAGTTTTGAGTTGCAGTTAAGATTATCTTATTTGAGTTCTCTCATTTAGAGCGGAGAATTGTCTATACATCAAAGAGCCTTAAAACTTCTTCATATGGCCTAGTGGCCACCAGTGGTTATCCATGTTTTAAAATGTCTATACATTCATTCTCATTTTATAGACTTCATTAAAATTATCATTATAAGAAAAGTCGAAACACTCAACGGATTAATCCAATAATAAAATAACCTTTAACTTCTTGCTTTGGCTCTTCACAAATCAATAAAGTTATCCCAATACAAAGGATATATATAATGAGTGCTTTACTTGTTTTAATCTTTCTTGCATTATTTTATCAACATAATATCTACAACTTTGACTTTATTTATTCACATACTTTTTTCTTGGTAGTCCTTATAAACATAGAGAAGCCATTGCAAAAACTTGTAGAAATTAAAGACATGTAAGAAAAAGTTTTCAAGAGGTTGCAAGAGAAATTTTTTCCCCCAATGATTAAAGAAATGTAAGAATTCAAATTATTTCTTGTAGTATTGATTTTACAAGTTTTTTTTCTTGACTGCTTTGCAAAGGTAGCTAGCAAAATTTATTTAAAAAATACTTTTTTAAAAAAATAAATGTTGAAATATTAAACTAAACTTTTAGTAATCGCAAAAACTTATGTGCGACCGTTGCATATATGCGACATCATACTCGAATATGTTATATTTGATACGCGAACTTTTTTATACTTGATACGTGAATATTTTTTTTGATACGCTAGTTGGTATACTTGATATGGTAATTTTTGATACGTTATACGTTAATACACTAATTTTTTGTACTTTATATGCTAATTTTTTTTATACTTGATATACTAATACGCTAATTTTTTATACGTTAAACGCTAATATTTGATGCTTTATACACTAATACGCTAAGTTTTTATACATTATACACTAATTTTTTATACTTTACACGCTAAAATAATAATTGATACACTAATCTTTATTCTTTATATGTCATTTTTGTATACTTTATACGTTAAAGTGAAAATTGATACGCTAAACTTTTTTATATGCTAATTTTTTGAATTTCATACGCCAATCGCATATATGCGATGGTCGTGCATGAGATTGGCTCTTTAGTAATTAGTAGTTTACATGTATGTTTTGTTTCTTAAAATTTAATGTAGTTTTTTATTAGAATCGGTTGCTTCTTTAGTAAGTAGTAGTTTACCTGTATGTTTTATTTCTTATAGTTTAAGATAGTTTCTTATTAGAATTAAGGTATGCTTGGTTCTTGCAATGGTAATAATAATAGTAAGTAATGGTAATGATAATCACATTCATTTCCTTTAAAATATAGAGATATAGAGTATTATCCAAAACTAGGATATAAAAATAATTTTACGAGAATAATTATATCTTTACCAAACATCTCTTTTTCATTTTATTCCTATCTCTTTATCATGAACCCACTAACCAGGCATATCCTTAGTTTCTTAATTGGTTAGTTGCATTGATTAGGAAATAGGTAATACTCATCAAGTAGTTTCTTATTTGAATTAGTTTATTAATTAGTTATTGGCATTGATTAGAAGATTGGTAGTATTCTTATAAACATAGGCGTAGGTATTGAATTCTTTGTATCAAAACAAAAAGAAAGTAGCCAGTTTGAGTGGTAAAATTCAATTCTTTGCATCAAAACAAAAAGAAAGTAGCCGAACAAAAAGATTTTGTTTCAAGTCAGTCGTTCAACTTGTAGGGGCTTTTTACCAAAATGTTGTCATTTTAAAAAAAATTACCAAAATATTATTTTTTTTTTATGTTTCCAAAAATACCTAGGTTTCCCAATCTCGACTTTGAAGTCGAGATTTGGAACCTCGACTTTGAAGTCGAGATTGCCACCCTCGACTTCAAAGTCGAGATTCAGCTTTTTTTTAACACTTTCTTATTGTCGATTTGAGTCCTCACCCAAATTCCCAATCACCCAAATTCTCAAAAAGCTTTTTAACTCCTCACCCAAATTCTTAAGGTTCAGCTCTCTGTTTCTGCCGCCGGCGCCCGACAGTATCTTGAACCGTTTTTGTGTCTCTTCAATTTCTCATTCTCCTTTGAATGGTCCGAAATTCTTGGTGAGCTCTGTGTTCTCCTTTGAATGGTCCGTCGTCTTGACCCGTCAGCGTCTTGACCCGTTTTTGGTGAGCTCTGTGTTCTCGCTAGTTTCCTTGCGTAACTATTCAAACTTTATGAGAGTGCTGTTCATTTTTCCTACTCATCTGCGCTCAAGACTTTCTCATTAATGGAGCAGAATTTAATTTTGTTTGATTTCTTGATGAAGAAATTTCGTGATGTGCGTTTTCAAGGTGTAAAGAGGAGATTATTGTGTATGATGTAACGGAGATGGAAAGCTTCAACAATGTAAAGCAATGGTTGAATGAGATTGATAGATATGCTAATGATAGTGTGTGCAAGCTTCTGGTTGGGAACAAATGTGATTTAGTTGAGAACAAGGTTGTTGATACCCAGGCAGCGAAGGCATTTGCAGATGAGCTTGGGATCCCTTTTCTTGAGACCAGTACAAAAGATTCCATTAATGTGGAGCAGGCTTTCTTAACTATGGCTGCAGAGATTAAGAAAAAAATGGGTAGCCAGCCATCTGCCAACAAGAAGAGCACTGTTCAGATTAAGGGGCAGCCAATTGATCACAAAAGCAACTGTTGTGGGTAACTATATATGTGTGTTTATCTCTGTTATGATATTAGTAAAGAGATGGTAGAATAATCATTGACCTTGAATCCTTGACGTTGTGTGGACCTTTGACTAAAGATCAAAGCCCTGTAAACTGCTTTGAAGTCGATGTTGGGAAGCTCACTTTAGTTATTTTTGGAAAAACAAAATAAAAATGACAATATTTTGGTAAATTTTTTTAAAAATGACAATATTTTGGTAAAAAGCCCCAATGTAGCCTTTATAGGGACAAATTACTTTGTCTTTATTGTTACTTTCCAATTTTGGTTTCCCACGATAATAGAACAAGAGATTTGTTTTATTTTTGATTTGATAATTCGATCCTACAATAAATGAATAACGTTTGATTAGTCTGGTTGATTTAAGAACAATATTGAAACAAGAATTTTAAGCTTGTGGAATTCAAACAAGATTAAAACAAATTCATAATTTGTCATCTTTGCTTGCATACATAGCTAATTGTCTTTTTCTCTTTGGGAGACATGTCATCTTCTGTCACTATTACTCCAACATTGTTTGAAAATTCCCCCCCTCTAGAAAATATGCTAATTTTTGCTTCAACTGCAAGAAGTTTGCGTAACTCATCCAACCTGTCATGAACTTTGCTTATGATTTTGTCCCACTGAAAACTTATTGATCAACTTATCTTGTGCTACAAACATTGTTTTTCTCCAAATAAGAAGAGATCAAAGCCTTGTAAACACAGCAAGGTATAGACTTGTCAACAATTATGGCTTCCAAAAACTGATATTTGATCATATATACCTATCCCTTCAAACTATTTGTTTGAAGATGCTGCTAGTAATCTTCTGTAAATGTTATCGATATTCATACTGAATCTATCGTTTTCGGATAAAGGGTTGTCCAGGTTAGTCAGAGAAGACAAATGGTTAAGGCATATTTCATCACCCGTGTCGCTCCATTTCAAATTGAAGAAAGCTCATACACCATCAAACTGAAGGATGTTGCTGCATTGTTCATTTCGTTGGCATACGATATCCAGAAACTGCAGAAGGCACTTTCTGCAAATTGGATAACAGTTCAATGGTGCACAGAAGCTATGATTCTGCTGAAGAAAATGCATGCCGAATTTCTCAAGTTATTTGAGAGCTTAAAGGTACCGATGATCTCTTGGAATGGTATAAACGTATTGTTAGATGAGTACATGAATGAGAGTTTAAACATCTTGGAGCTTTGCAATTTGTTGAAATCTGCAATTTCTGGTATGAGCATGCATATTCTTAAGACTGATATTGCCATCAGAAGTATGTGTGACAGTGAGTTTTTGGCTGATATTCGGAATACGGATAGGCAAGAGATGAAACTTAATGGCATTCAGAAGTGGAAAAATGATGATAATCTCAAAGTCTCAATGCATAGTAATAATAACAAATACTGTATAACAGATTCCATCTGTGCAATTAGAGATGCTATAAACATATTATGTTCAATCCTTTTCTGTGTAATTTGCCATCCAATTCCAGTAGAAATTGAGAAAGAAATACACTATGAACTTCCTCAAATGAAACTATTTCAAGACTCAATTGAAGAGCTTGCCAAATGTTTTAGTAAGAAATCCAACATAGCTGGTGAAAATCTATCCGTGGCATTTCTTGAGAATGAAATCATTGAGAAGGCAATAACAGATACAGAATCTCAGCTGAAAAGGCATAGTTTAGCAGATAGAGAAAAATTGGAGAGAATCAAAGCAAGAATCCAACAAGAATTGGCTTCTATAAAGGTCGGCTTGGAGATGTTTGAATCAGAAATAGAGAAAGTATTTGGAGAGGTCCTTAGAGGAAGAAATGAGCTGCTGCAAAAGATTACTACGAGCAATGAAAATTAGATTAAGTACTACTTTATGCATGTCCATAGTCAACATAATCTTGTATCAAATTTCTGAATATCTTCAACAGCAAGTGATCCCAATTCATTTCACGTCTTAAGATTCGTAGACTCTCTCTGGAAATGTATAAACATTAATACTCTCAAGAAATATAAATTGTAAATCGTCATTTTAAGTGTCAAAACCTCTAAGCTTTGTTGTCATTTGTCTTCCTCCCCCTATTCTCCTCCTTTTCTACTATGCTTTTGTAATGTTTATCCTTTTCTCAGCTCAATTAGGCGAAAGCAGGAAAGATGAAGTTGTCAGAAATTCTCATGTATATGCAATTCTTGCATTAAACATATATACCACCACCCTATCAATTGTTCTTGCTTCTAAAATGTATAACTACGATATTGACAGAACAATCTTTACAATAGATTAGGCCAAAAGGTTCTCTCAGTACTAAAAAAAGACCGTTGAAGATTTATCATGAAAACATGTAAAAGAACATCGACATGCTTTTAAAATTTTTTTATCCTAAACCTAGTGTTATGCAATTGGTATATAAATCATGCAAAAGAAGATAAGGTAACAATACAATGGGCTATGTCCTCATCCCCATTCTCATAGTCCTATTGATCAAGAGCAGAACACTCATTCAAGGAGCAAATTTTCCACTGTAAGGCAAGTTAATATGTATATGTTTTGGCAAACATTCAAGGAGCATCAGGGAAGGAACAGAGCTTAACCATCATGAATGACGAATTATGTTCACAAAGGTTTACAACAACAACTACAACTAAGCTTTTATCCTAGTATATGGGGTTGGCTACATGGATCATATTTCGCCATCGTATTCTATCATTACACATGTTTTCATTTATATGTATATCATAACTTTTTTTTATCATTTCTTTCCAATTCTTTTCAGGTCTCCCCTTTCCCCTTTTAATTTGAGTAAATTTTCTCTATTTTCTACACATCGCATTCGTGCATCTAGAGGTCTCCTATACATGTCCAAACCATCTCAAACGTGTTTCTCTCATTTTCTCAACTATTGGACCTACCCCCACTTTCTCTCTAATACATTCATTACTTATTCTATCAAATCTAGTATGTTCACGAAGGCTTAAGATGCAAAATTTTGAAAAGAACTACTAAATAAAAGTTGTATTCACTAAAGAATCAAATACAACCTGTGGTTTGTTTCTTATCTCAGAACAAGAAATCAATTATCACTAACCCCATTTTTTCCCCTTCTAAACTTTTGGAAAAAGAAAAAGAAAAATAATCTTCACTGGTTACCTTAGTTAGCAAATTAGTTTGGCCAATGCCTACAAGCCTGATGAAATCCAAATATTAGAACATTTTGAAATAAAATCAAGAAGCATAAATGTCAACACAAAATCAAAGGGACTTGTTAGCCATCATATAAAAAATCGTATGTAAAAGTGGTTCCATCTATTCACACATATATGCAGATAAGAGCATAGCCCATGTTATATACAATACTATCCTTTATAGTTCCAATTTTGGTCGCACAGACATCAAATATACTATTTCTACTGTTTCTCTCTCTACATTCCATGCACTTATGTTCCATACACAAATACTTTTGTAGATTAACTCTACTTTTTCCTGTTCAGTTTTGTAACTTGCATAGAGCAAATTCAATAACCACTGTCAAATATCCACGAAACTGACAACCAAGTTATGTGACAAATCTCATGACCAGTAAATCTGTGATAGGGTATAAAATATCTCTCTCTCTCTCTCTCATCGGCAGTTGGAATTAGTGTAATGGTGCTCTTATCCCAAGATGATAAAATGTACAACAAAGCAACAAAGAAAGAAACATTAGATACTATATTGACATGAACATAACTGAAGCTACTCCTTGTCTTTAAAAAATAACTACTCAGAAGAGTTCGGATGGAATTCTTAGTGCACCTTACAGATTTGAATGACCCAAGAAATTTCATAATCCCCCATCAAAAAAGAAAAATTTGCAACAACTTGGCAAGGGAAGAATACATTTCTTACTAGAATTATAACGAAAGTAATATTGTTACAAAAGGTATAAGTTGCTTCAGGTAGCTATGATACAAAGAAATGAATCAAATGGAAAAACTGGAGGCTCTTGGTTTGTGATTTCTATTTCCAGGTGAAAGACAGTTTTGAAAACTGACCTGCCTTTTCTTGTGCGGTGTCTATGACGTGCAAACCTCCCATTCTTGCACACCAATTGGCAGAATACAATGGGAAAAATGGGAACAACCATCTCTTTACAACATATATGCTGGAAGAATTGAACCAATAAATTGGACTCTGATGTTGTAGACACGCAGAGAACACATCATTCCGGGGACAGACAACTTTCCGGCAGATTGTGTCCAACACTATTCTATCTCGTTTTGCTGCGTAGTTCTCTTCTCTTCTGACCTGTGATGAAACAACTTCGCTATCTTTCGCCTCTCACAGTCCTGCAAGACAAAAAACAACAGGTTTCAGGGACTTATGTATCATGAAGAGGCAAAACCAAAGCACAAGAACCTACTAGCTCAGATTTTGGATTCAATCCACGGGAATTCTCACCTTGAACATATTTAGAGAAAAAGGTTTCTCAGGGTTTGTCTTCCTCAATTTGTAATATGTGTATGCGAAACTCAGTTGATCACGAGGAGTGAATCGATCAACCTCATTATACCAAAGACAAGAAAACAAGTTCGACATAGGCGTGTGCGCTCTTACAATAAAAGAACCTTCAGGTACATCTGTCAACAACCAGGAAACATTCTGCTGAGATCATAGTATTAGGATATGAAGCACAAAGGTATCAGGTACAGAGAAGAAACAGAATCATACTACTCGGAAGAAGTTTATTCGGATCTGATGCATTAAATCGTTTCAGCCCATCATTTTGGTAGAATTCAAATTGTTCATCTATAACAGTATGGTTGTACTTGTTAAGCCTCTTATTTTGGGCAACTTCAGCCCACACGCAATGGCGGTCATAGTGATTCGAGATAGCATATTCATGACCTTTCCTCCAGAGGAAATATTCCAAGATGAGCAGTGGGTCAAGCTGTAGGCGTAGCTTGCTATCTAACCAGATAGAATACCTGAAAGAGTTTAAAACGATGATGTTATTGACACAAGAGGATCATTTCAGATGTGAAACGCAGTTTGACAGATGATACCGGAGAAAGGATTAACAGGGCATGTTGCTCAGTAGAATAAAAGTGAAATGATTCTCTTGGCTAACTATACTGTATAAGGATAAAATCACTGATTGATCCTTCCATATGTCTAATATATGAATTGCACATTGTAGCACTAGTGGGCAAAACGTGTCCATGTATATGGGAGAGAATGGCAAGAGAGGAGGTAGAGAATGAAGATTCACGTAATCACAGAGTTATTGCAGCTAGTTCACAACCTCACAAATAAGTACTCATTTTTTAGCTGCATATATCCCCCAGAGTTGAATATCATTTTCTGACATCTAAACATTAGTCCAATCCCAAGTTGCGCAATGATTAACTATTATCATGTAACTCATGAGCAACATTCAAGGTGAAACTACACCAGGGGCATGAGTCTTTCCATATCAGCATGTCAAAAGGTAATTGGTGACACTATAGATGGATGAACAATGGTTATAATGCTAAAGAGTATAGAGAAAAAGTCACTAGCCTTAAGAACACAAATCAATGAGCAGTTTTTTTTTCTAAGAATACTAATGCATCGTCTCAAGTGTCAATCTGACTGCAGGATTTGATCCTTCCTCCATAGTCCTAAAGCTTCAGCAGAATTATGATTTTCAAAACCTCAAAGCTTTCCCATTGACAGTTTGATAGATTTCAGTTTATTTAGCAGGGCAAAATGCACAAGTCTCCCGCAGCTTCAAAAGTTTGAGTACAGGTTGACAATACAGCATATCTAATTTCTAACTTTTTCCAGATTAACATTTACCCCATAAAGAAGATGCATGAAATACAGTTTCAAGTATGTCTCAGATAAATTAACTCATTTTCACACTTTGTTGGTGTGATCATATCTGCTGTGATTTTGATTCACTATCTTAAACAACGGATTCAAGCTAGACTAGAACAGGAATGTCAGGATGATAAATCTTGCTAGATATAAAGCCTATGGGTTTAACATACTGCAGTTTTGCTTTTCTCTAAATTAATGCAACTACTATTCCGACTCCACTTTTCCATTACTTTCTTTTAGTACTTTTTATCCTCAAGAAGTTAATAGTATATCAGATTTTTAACTTCTCTATGAATGAATTCATAGAACTTCTTCTTATTGCAGAAAGCTAGGAGATAAAGGAGAAAACAATAAGTCAAAGACTGAGAATTCTCTTAGTAGATAGAGAGAAAGTTTTTTTAAAAAAAAAATAGCATAAGGAAATGAGAACACCAATAAAAGTTATCAAACAAGAGTTGAACTTTTGAATTCTAATAAATCACAATTCTATATATGCCTAAAACAAGAAAGTTACATGAATAATCAATGAAATTATTTGAGAAACAATGAAAAATCTGCATCACCTGGCTGAAGGAAAAAGTCGATGTGACAAAAGTTTTGGAATCTTTCCAACTCTCCTCATGTCAGTATAAGGTAGGTTCTTCACCACTACAACTTTCCACAATCCAATGAAGCCCATTCTATCTAACATTTGGCCATCTGATGAAAGTGTTTGTAAAGTAGCTTCATCAACAAACACGACAAAACATACATTTTTCCTTGAAAAACGAGAGACCTGAGTGATGAAAGAAGAAAAAGAATTACCGACCAGGAAATCATTGTCATGCCAATCAGTTTTAGACACTGAAAAGCACTAACCAAGAAGAAAAAGTTGACAAGCAAAACTCCTACTCAAATATAATAAATCAAAAGTGCACACAAATTTCACTAAAGAAACTAAATTTGCCTCTAATTCCCATTTGCATAGTTTTCTAGTGCTTCTTTTTTGAAAATAAGCAAGAGGCCCAAGAAGAGTAAGATGGAAGCCTTGCTCCAAACTCTTTCTGTATCACTTACTGCTTTGAAAAAGCATATGCTTGTGCTGCACATGAACTTTGAAAAAACTGTAAAACAAATAGAAATGACAACACATGTTCATGGAGATAGTAAAACCTACAAACAAGGAGACAGCAGAGTTTCGAAAGTGACCAAAGGTAAAGCTTAATCAATGTTATTAAATCTCATCAGCTTTCAGTTTCATGTGCTTTATATTCTTTCTACACCAACAACTCTACACAGCCTGATCAAGTCAAGTACCCAAAGAAAAGCCAGCATTTAGATCTCCATTTGCATTACTAGTAAATAATTCATCTCTTCATAGGTAAGAGGAGTTCATCAAAGAGGCAACATGGCCATTGACATGCACTTTCTTTTTGCACTCAGTATGTATTTCACAATTTCTTCTTATGGCCAAACAGATATCAACATAAAATTCCCGCAAATATACAGAGCAAATAAAATCCCTATCCTCATAACATCTCTACTCCTTGCACGTAACAAACACACCAGGACAAGAATCTTTAAGACTTAATAAAAAGTTTTTTTCCATTCAACGTGATTTAATACAAGCTTGATTGGACACCAAGGAAAACTGTATAGTCCATGTCAATTAAAAAGGAAAGGCACGTAAGATGAGAAGACTGCATGTAGCCCATAGGACAATAGGACCTCAATCCTTTGTATACCTCCCTCCCCCAACCCATTTTCATCAATCAACTTGATGTGTCCCCTTCCATCAACAAAACTTCCCTTCTCCCAATCCATATTTAATCCTTCCCATTAAAAAGGTAGAAATTCAGAAAACAAATTGTGTAGATGTTCTTGTAATAATGATTGTGACAAGAAATCTGTAATTTGAATCAAGTTGCCAGGCAATTTCAAGGTAAAAATCTGCAAGATGAAATCATTAGTTTGACTATGCATCAATTACACACTGTGAAAACACATTGTACATAGATCTTGTTCAAGAAAGTAAATGATTTACCGAATGGCATGGAATCTTCAGTTCCCAAGTTCCACCAGAACATACCAAAGGAAAACCTAAAAGAAAATTGGAAAGATGAAACTGGTTACATACCCTTTTCTCTGCTGGCATTCTCAGACGATCTGAGCTTCCAAAAATGCAAGACACCACTGCAATGTGACAACTGCTAATAAATTTGGCATCATCTTCTGCAAGGTCAAAACCTGTACTAGGATATCCAATAGGACCTTTTACAAAGCCACAATTTATTTTCTGATCATGTGCAATAAAAGATTCTTCCCGTTCTCCAAGACTCTGATGCCCGGCAAATCTAGGTTCCCACTTTTCATCATCATTGGGTTTTTCTTCTGCGTCAGAAAACTGCAAGGAAAACCTCGAAAATTTTCGACTTTCTAAAGGTTCCACAAGAAGTGAAGAAGAATTCAAAAGCTTCATCTCACAGGAACCTGAAATCATGAGTAGGATGCTGAGACTAAAAGCTAATTTCAAAATTTAGAGGAAAATGATGGAAAATAACTAAAGAGTAAAGCACAAAAGGATCTGTGCCCACTCCAAACCAGGTATGCAGGAGAAACAACCCAAAGTGTTTCTAACACGACAAAACTACATGATCAGCTCTCATACATGATCATGTAGTTTTGTCTCGTTAGAAACACTTTGGGTTGTTTCTCCTGCATACATGATCAGCTCTCACATTTCCATGAAAATAAAACTATCAAATTATTTAATAACCTCGTTAAACAAAGTACAAAATACGATAATCAGCTTGGCTTAATTAGAAATGCAAATGCATATGCAGATATATAAAATTTATACATGCATCTTACAATAAATATGTTGATTCTCCAGTTCAAACTTCATAGAAGCTTGCTTATCTAGCTTTTTTCCATAAAATTCTTCTAATAGGTTACACAAAAGGTAAACAGAGGCTACTTTCAAGCTAATAGGTTCACATACGTATTTAAAAGTCTGAAGTTGTGTGTAAAAAAAAAAAACATGCATATAACACATATCCGATGACATGCATGTGATCCACATGGTCAGAACATGTCATTCCGCAAGTTATGCAATTCATATATAATAATGTGAATATATTAAAAATAAAAAGTTTATGCAGACACTGATTGTGGCTCCAAAAAAATTGATACATGCATCTTACAATAAATATGTTGATTCTCCAGTTCAAACTTCATAGAAGCTTGCTTATCTAGCTTTTTTCCATAAAATTCTTCTAATAGGTTACACAAAAGGTAAACAGAGGCTACTTTCAAGCTAATAGGTTCACATACGTATTTAAAAGTCTGCAGTTGTGTGTAAAAAAAAAAAAACATGCATAAAACACATATCCGATGACATGCATGTGATCCACATGGTCAGAACATGTCATTCCGCAAGTTATGCAATTCATATATAATAATGTGAATATATTAAAAATAAAAAGTTTATGCAGACACTGATTGTGGCTCCAAAAAAATTGAAATACAAATTGGTAAAAGTTTGTTCATTCCTGTATCCCAATAGAACTATTAGAGTCCATTACCATACCATTGGATCAGTCCTTACTGAGGCAACATAGTTCCATGAGACAGACATGTTAGCAATAATATCTTATTTATAGGACAAAATCATTTCAGCAAATTCAGCCCACTTGTATGATAGTACATATTGGGTAGAAAGGTTGAACCCTTCAACTTAACAAATGGATCATAACCATTCAAAAGCACATAACTAGTCGAGCAAAGAAAAGTAATGATTGAGATCCTGAGAAAGAGTAATCCCCTATGTTCACATCTAACAAGAAACTGCCACCCTAATATATTAGACATGCCCCTGTTTCACAGAAAATCATGAAATAGAAAAATCCTGCAAAAGTAAGATGACAATTGTGAAAAATTTACACACTTCAAGGTTCCATTGTCTAAGAACAAACTGACATCCAAAAAAGCGCATGAACTCCAAAATTTGTGATCAAATACCTTATTACATATAATGTGCCACTCATGTTAAAAAAATAAAACAAGTAAAAATAAAAATTTTAATTAGTTCAAGTGCGGAGGTCACTTCACATGGAAAATGAGTGAAAGGTGGAACTAAAGATTTGTTGAAAGGGAAAAGATAAACAAACTTGAGAAGGAGCACAAATTATAAAAACAACTAAGTACCAGAAAGATTTTGTCTACAGAGAAAGTGTTAAAAATGTTCGGAACAATAAATCATCTCAGAAATAGATACAAGAAAAGTGTGTGCTTGATTTCCACAATAAAAAAAAAATGTTGAAAAAAATAATAGTATAATAGATCTAGAAGATGGGTCCAACTATGGACATATTCCCAACATCCTGAGTATGTCAAAACATGTCCACTAAGTGACATGACATTCGTCTAGTAATCAACCCCAAGTCCATTAAAGGAACAGTCTTGCGGAAAGTGCATGCAGCATACAAAACTAAGCTGAAACTTAATAAAATAAGGCCCTCAGTCTATAAGTCAAAGCAAGTTTATTTTACTTTTCCAAGTAATTACATTTGTGCATGTGTTAACCATTGGTCATTGGTGTTACACCTCAGTATCTTCCTTTCTTTGTTGACAAAAATGCTGACTAGAACTAGCCCCTCAACTAGTAAAACATTGCCTTCGGTTAAGAAATAAAAGAACAAAATGATTCAAATTTAATTGATGAGGGAGCAATAATTCAAGTTCATTGACACCCAACATTGTAACCCACTAATTCTTAAGGTTTTACCAGACTACAGAGACTTAATTACTGCCCAGATATGTAATAACAACCGTCGGGCAATTATGTAACAAACTTCTCTAATAAATCAAGCAAGAACACCAAAGGGAATCACTCCTGTGGACAAAATTGGAGTTTAGAAAGTGGTCTGAAGACAATTGTTCCACCTTTTGTTTGTTTTAGTTGCAATTCATGCCCTCGCATTTGTTCCAACTCCTGAATGTGCTCATTTTCAATAGTAAAAACCCACATTAACTCAAATCCACCAAACCTCATTATCAGGGTAATTGTTAACAAGTTGTAGGATCTGCCACTTGTATAAAGAGCATCTTTTAAGAACATTTAAACCATCAGATCATGGTTGAACAAGATCCATAACATGCTAAATTACTACTAACAAATTAAGTTCAAAGCAATTACTGTTACAAGACATCCCTTAGTCCACCATTTTACTGTTCACAAATCAGGCATATGCAAAATGTTGTATCCATGCAAGTGATAATGGTTCCCATAATACATATCCTTGTCATTGAATGATATACTTTATAGTTTTCCCTACTTCCCACAGCAACAGTTCTTGATATTCACATAAGTATCTGGTTTTGTATTCAAACTTACACGAAAATATTAACAAGTTCCCTAATCTGATATGATTTTTCTTTTAGCAAGTTTAGCGATACTTGCTAGATAGTTGAATCAACAGTCTCCGATTGTTACAAGCAAGCAATTTAACAAAACAAGTAAAAGCAGGTCCCACTAATGAAATTCAGATGGAACTGAAAATAGCAAGCTAAGAATGAAAAGCTCGTTACAAATTGATACTTCTAAAAAGGATTGAAGCTTCATAGGCTAGAAAACTAGAGAAACTGGTACTGACTTATGGTTATAGATTATAAGCAACTGAAGGATAAACAAAATTCTCTTAAATCCATTCCATTTAAGGTTCAAATAAAGAGCTCAATATTTACACTAGCCCCAACATGATCAACTCACTCAGTGTCACATAACTCAAGCTACAATACATATAATAAACATGTTAGCACGAAGAGCATGTACTGACCAGAAAACTTGCGGTGCTTGGTCTTTTTTTTGGTACCAGACCGTTTTTCAGAAGCAGACCTCCTTGAAGCTTGACCTTCAGTAAAACTCGAATGTCTTGAATTACCAGCAGCTTTGCCAGAATTTTCAGAGCTAGAGAGTGATTCCTTGTCAGACATACCAGTAGAAGTTTCATGATTCTGTTGAACAATATTATGGTATTCGGTTCGAGAATTATGCAAATCAGAAGACTCTCCACCATCAAGATCATTTGATGTGGTAGAACCAGAATGATCCCCATCATTCTGATCTATTTCATCATATTCTTCAGTTCGAGCATCCTGTAGGTCCATGCCATCATCATACTCGTCATTGGGATCTACCATCTTGCTCTCTTTTTCCCTACTAGCATCATCTGGCAGCTCATTTGCACCGCCATGTCCTTTTGACTCCCTTATCTGTTTTATAGATGCCTCATATTCAGCCTCATACATTTTCAATTCGTTACGCCCTGCCTCATTATACAATCCATGGCCTCTGTATTCACCAGTGGAAGACTTACCACCATTTTTCCCCTTCCCTGTCACATGACTCTTATCTACAGAACCTTCCCGAGTCGCATCTACGTCCTCTTCATGATAATCTTCATCCCTTCTCCTATCATCCCCATCCCAATACCGTGAATCCCGACCATGTGTAACTGATCCATGTCCAAACTTGACAGCTTTGTATTTCTTTGTCCGTGTAACATTTGCAAGAAAATCGGTATAATTTCCTAAATCATCATCTTCTATATAATTACTATCTATATCTGCATCAATACCAAAAAACAAAAAAAATCAAGAGAGTTAAAAATTTGTAAAATAAGATTTAACAACTAAAACAAACAATCTGTAATCAACAACACCAACCTAATTACAAAGTCTCTTCAGCCTCAGAACGAAATACTGTATTTACCCTTCCAAAAAAATTGCTAATCTCTTTGATTTGTCAATTTTTCATGCAATTCAGATTTTCTTCATGATTTCAAGTTCCAACTATAGTTTCACTAACTACACTACCTCAGTAAGTAATTGCGAGTTCCAACCAAGCCAAACATTCCGAAAATTTATTTTTCATCGAATGGTCCTCAACCATACATGTCTGCCCTGCATTTAACCATGTCTCTAAACCACAAAAAGATAAAATAAAATAAAAATATAATCAATATTTCCTTTTGTATAATAGAACTTTTTATATAAATTCAGCTTTCCTTTTCTTATTTTCTTCCACTTTAATCACTATAATATATTTCCATGAATTTTATTTTATTTTTGCAAATTCAAGTTACCAAACAAAAAGTATTTAAAATAGTTAAATCAACTAAGAAGTAATTCACATTACTATATCGCATTAATCCAAATTATCGCCGCATTCCATTAACAATAAAAACAGTAAAAATTAAAAAAACTAAAAATAAAATAAAAATGCGTAGAAATTTATCCAAGGTTTAATTTACCTTTATCTTTCGAAGATAAGTAGAAGAAAGCAGAAACGGAGGCAACAAAGGCAACAAACAAGAAAAGTATGAGTGCGCCGATGACGGAGATCCTGCGAACTCTTAATAACCGACGGTGGTGATGATGGTGAGCGTAGCGCGATTGCTGCTTATGCGAAGCACCTGACCGAATTCCAATCGAGACGTGGTTCTGGTGACTATGATCCGATGAAACGCCGCCGTTTCTTACTACTCCGCCGCTGTTTACACTACCGCCATTGAAACCGTTGAATTTCCGCATTATAAAAAAATATATAATTATTTTTTTCCCTAAGTCATTTATTTTATGTACAATGTGTTAGTGTGTGAGTGCGTGTAAATTTTGACTTATTTAGAAAGCAGAGAGAGAGAGACAGAGATTTATGAAATCAATGGCGAGGTTTCTGTGTGTAGAGAGAGCGTTTGATTGTGTGTGCGTGTGTGTGTTTTTTTGAAGTCACCGGGAAAGGAAAATAATTTGGAGGGGTGTTCTTCTTGATCTAAAGTATATGCTACTATGAAGTTACTAAACTAACCATACGTCAAAGTTTTTTTTTTATTAATTACATTTACCACTTGAGATTTGGTGAAACTAACAAATAAATCTTGTGATTTCAAAAAATTACATCGACTAAGCAAATATTTAACAAATCCACATCTCTTATCAAATATCATCCAATAATGTGTTGATTTCACCCAAAAAAAATATGTGTGTGTTACTTAATATGTTTTTAAAATTTTATCTATAATTATTATATTGGCATAATTAACTATATATATATATTAAATATTAAAATAAAAACAAAGAAAATTTTCTTTTATACATAAACAAACCATCAAAAATAAAAATCTTTTTTCTTAATTAATCAAAATAATTATTTTCTTCTCCAAAAATAATTATTTTCCTTCTAAAATTTAAAATTTCGATAGAAAAAGATTTCTTAATTAAAGTTTGATTAATTTGATAAACCTATTTATAACAAAGAAGATGAAATTGATAATTTATAATAAATAACTAAAAAGTGTAAATAATTATTTATTATCATTTCATATTTGTTCATTTTTTTTTACAAAATAATTGATGGTATTTTAGTATTTTTTATCAATTTTGTTAGTCAACTTTAACAGTAAGGGTAATTGTAATTTTCTGAATTCACGATTTGGTACTTTTATCGAACCTGCGGAAAATATAATTAACCCTTAAAAAAAAAAGAAGTTCGTAATTTTATCGTTAATTTCTAAACCAAAAATAAGAAAAAAATGGAAATCATAAGCGTGATTCTCTAATTTGATTCTTTTTATGTTGAAAAATGATCTTATCTAAATCTGTCATCATATCTTTCTGTTAAAATTTTATTCTCTCAATCGTTTTCTTTATTAAAATTCTCAACGTGTCTTAATTTCTTTGGTCTCAATCATTTCAATATTTCATCTAGTTTAGAAAATATTTAGAAATATAGAAAAAAAAATTACTATAATACTTGAAAAAAAATTATTTATGAATAAATAATTAAGAAATAAGATTGAAAATAGGAAAATGTGTCTTACGTGTTTTTGTTGCATATTATTTTCCATTACTTGAAAATTTACATTTATTTTGTTAAAATTAATATAATAGAAAAATAAAGAAATTTTGTTGGTGAGGGAATAGAATAGTAGATAATAAAGAAATTAAGTTAGAAAAGAAAAGAAAAGAAAAGAAAAGTAAAAAATAAAGAACGTAGTTAAAAAGGTTTGAGAAGGTAGGAATCTTTTTGTGTAATATTTTATCGCAAAAACTCTTGTGCAACGGTCACATATATGCAACGTGATGTGCGACGTGATATGCGAATATGTTATATTTAATACGCGAATTTTTTATACTTGATATGCGAATATATATATATTTTTTTTGATACGCTGATGTTGGTATTCTTGATATGGTAATTTTTTATACGTTATACGCTAATACGCTAATTTTTCATACGTTATATGCTACCTTTTTATACGTGATATGCTAATACGCTAATTTTTGATAAGTTATGCACTAATTTTTGATATGTTGTACACTAATATGCTAATTTTTTTTTACTTTATACGCTAATTTTTTATACTTTAAAATTGATACGCTAATACTCTAATTTTTTTGTACTTTATACGCTAATATTTGATACTTTCTATGCTAATTTTTTATATTTTATATGCTAAAGTTAAAATTGATACGTAAATTTTTTTGATATACTAATTTTTTAAATTTCATACGCCAGTTGCATATAAGTGACTGTGGTATAAGAGAATGCTTCATATTTGATTATTAAACATTTATAGAATAGAACAACACCGTGTGTTCGGATATATATAAATATTGCCTGCACTTTTGTAACGGTGTTCGGATATATCCGACACCGTATTTTGCCCATATATATATAAATATTTTTTCTAAACCATTATCTATTTTACTTCTAAATCAGTTGTATAATAAAATAAATTAGTCATTATCTGTTTTCAGTGGCGGAACTAGAACACATTTTGAAGGGGGCTCAATTGTATTTGAAAAAAAAATTCATGGCTAAAGTATCAAATTGAGAATTATAGCCAGCACAGTGGTGGGCAGTGGGCGTGAAGAGAGTATTGAATTGAGGATTAGGTTAGAACACTCCTTCAAATTTGTACCCTTTTTTTTTTTGCAGTATTTACTGAGTTTTTGTTTTTACTCTTAAGTAAAACGACGTCGTTTTACTTAAGATTTAAAAAAAAAAACAAAATTCAAATCTTCTACTTCTTCGTCGTTTCTTCAGCAGGCCAGCAGCCCCAACTCTAAACTCCAACTTGGCGGCAGTGCCCTAACAAAGTCAGCAAAGGGTGGGCATTCGACAAAAATGCTCCCCCGTCCCCTAGTTCCGCCACTGTCTGTTTTACTTCTAAATAAATTAGTCATCCATTGGTCTTTGGTGAAGCATGTTCAAATATACAAACGGTGAGTTAATCGTGATTTTAACACATGATAAAAATAATAGAAAATTAGAACCAAAATTCAATAATGATTAATTGTCTGTTTCATATATGAATCATATCTTAAATATAAATCGATTTCACAAGAGTTTTTATGATTAGTCATATAGTACATTATGTGTAAAATAGTTAATTGTATTATATGACAAATTAGTCATACATAATTCAAGTGACAAAAAATTATTATATTTTTTATCAAAATAAGTATTTTCTCTCGTTAAAGTCTCTTTTAATTCATAGAAAGACGTTAGAAAATTCAGAAAAAAAAAACAGTATCAAGCTTGTTATTTGACTGTAGAAACATTTTTTTAGAAGAATTTTTTATTTGGCTATGTGTTCTATTTTTATAATTTTTTATAATTTCTAAATTTATGCTTTCTAACTCGAATATTCCAAAAATTATAACACTTCATCCATAGCCCAAAAGTTCAAGAAATTCAAAGGTTTTATTCGTGATGTCAAAGGGATGAAACTAATTAAAATTTAAAATTTTTCATTTATATTAATGAAAATTGGACAATCCAAATTTCTTTAGTTTTCTTGATTTCAAAATCTTGATTCTCTTTTTATACTCGACAAAAGTTTTTAATAGAAAATTGAAATTGTAAACAAAACTCACAAATTTAAAAATCTAGATTCAATAGCTTTGATTTCAAACATTTGTGTTTTCGAAATTTATAAAACCAACCTTACGAATTAATTTCTCAATGTATATTAAATTAAATATTCTTGTTTGAGTAATAGCAATGAGATTTCTCAATATCATGTTAAGAATAACTATGATTTTCAAAAGAAGATGCCTTCCGTTTGATAAAAAATGAAAAGGAATATAGAAAATTTGAGTGGTTGAAGCTGAAAGCTTTCAAAGTAACAGAAATAAAAACAAGTACTAGAGTAGGAGAGTAAATGATGATTCTTCACTTCTTTATAGCATTCAAAACCGTGCATGAGATTCTTGTTTGTTTTATTCTCTTGTATACAAAGAATAATATATTTAAATTTTAGATTTTTGTACAAAATTTTTTAAGAAAACTAAGGAGATAAAGTTGCTTCTTTTAATCAAGTTTATCCACCGTTCTAATGAATTTAGGGGGCGTTTGGTAACGGGTAATAGAAGGTGTCAATGGTAATCAACAAAATTGATTGCCATTGTTAATATTTAGAAAGAGGTAATGTGAATAACTATTCCTTAATGATTACTTAAAATGAGTCGATGGATGATTCTATACTCTCTCCCCATTAATCATTAATTACCCTGTATTGGGTAATCGATTTTTCCCACTTCTACTAAATAATTAATAATGATAATAACAATAATTATTAATAATAATAATTAATAATAATAATAAAGATGCAAACTCTATTAGAGGTAAAATTAAAATTTTGACTGATTTCTATTACTATTATTGATCTGAACGAAACAACATCAATCACAATAATACCTATTATTAGATTTGAACCAAATATTAACAATGCAATCATAATTTTTATTGTCATTGACTCTTCAGTCCTCAATCAATCCGATTGTAATTGTTATTGAAGAATTTGAACCAAACACCTGTTTAGAATAACTAGTTAGAGTACCACCACATCTTACATGGCGGATTAAATTGGTCTACCTAATATAGAAAGTAAATAGGAAATAACACAATGCATTTGTTTATTAGACCAATTTAACTTTCTACTAAGCATTTGCTAACAAAAGCTATTCAATGTTTAAACAGTTAAAACAGTGTTTAGAGAATCAAATCAATCATTCAACCATCACTATAATTCAACTGCATAAATTTGAAGTTATAAATTGGATTAATTGCAAATACTTTTGTTCACTATTCTATATTTTTTTATCCACCCTCCTACTCACTCTTACAACACCATATGTAGATCCTAAGCCTTGATGGCATGAAGACCTAAGGATCAGAAGAGAATTAAATGATCTATTTCTGACCAATTCACTCAACATTTATAGCACTGTTCCAATTTCTCACAAAATACACATTAATAAAAGTTGTACAATTTACATTAATAAAAGTTATACAATATTTAAATAATTTGAATATATAGAGAATATCATCAATCCTTCAGCCACAAGATAACTAAAAATACAATGGAGATGTAATTACACATTTTAACATTGAATGATGTCACTTTTTCAAATATGCCTTTATACTTATTCTATCAATGGTTACTTGTGAAGGTAAATATCTATTTTTATTGCTATTTTTTAAAATCTTCACATTCTAGAACATTTCCCGATTTATTGTCCACTATTCAAAAAAAAAAAAAAAGATTTATGTCATCTTCTTCAAACATGCTTTTAATGACAAACTTTTTCCATCTTCTTTTAAAAGCATGTCATGTTTCTTTTGTGTTATACTTAATGATCCAAATTTTGTGTCTCATTTGGAGGCTGGTGTTTTGTAACTTATCACCTATTTATTCCTTTGCCCAGTAGGTCAATAGTATGCAACAAAACAATTATGGATAAATATAAAATTTGTTATTTTACATCAGTTAGTATAATTTTATCTTATATTTGTCGATAAGAAAAACAGAATCTAAACTAATATTATGAAGTAAATGAATAGGAATACTGAATACATAGTTTAGTAGGAATTTTTAAAGATTTTAGTATGGAAAACTTTTAAAAAATGTACTGATTGTTGCATTGTTGTTTTGAGCATATAGTACTACTTATATGGCACAATTATTGATATTAAACCAAGCTATGCTTATCTTAAGAAATAACAAACATGTAAAATACTTACCAATAAAATGGTACTCTTAGTTTATACACTAATTGCTGCATTGATAATTTGAGTATATATAGTCCATTTGCATGGCACAATTAGTGACACCAAATCAAACTATGCACATCACAAGGGATAGCAAACATGTAAAATACATATCAATAACATATCACACACCTTTTATATATAAGAAAATTATTTAGTGTTAATCAATATGAAGTAATGTTTAACAACTATTTTTAGTTGACACAGAAACACCAATTACAAGCAACTCATTTCATTTCAATTTCAACAGTTTCAAGGAAAGTTGAACTGAAAATGTAAAACCCAAAAAAAAAAGTTAAAACATAAAAATTAAAGAATTAATGATATGTGAGCAATCAAACAATAATTTAAATTGTAAACTAATAGAAAATAATTTTGTAAGGGCTAAAATAGAAAAAAATAGTTAAACCCTCCAATATTATAAAAAATAATAAGAAAAGTTCACTTATTTATGCAAATTAATAACACAATTAACAAATCACAAAGAACACTACTATCTCACAAAAAATTATAGTATGTAAATAGGTAGCAAAAAAAAAAAAAAAATCCTAAACAATAAGAGGAACCATTAACTTATTAAAAATTTTCTAACAGACTTCAAACATGAAATGACTAAATTGTGACCCACACCACATTAGTCAACATAAATTTAGTAAATAACAAAGTAAAACATTGAACACCATTGTGTATCTAACAGAAGAAAAAGATAACGATAAATGGTATGAATTTTTACAATATTTACATAGACATCAAATAAGTTGTCTATTTTTAAGTAATATCTTAGAGCAGCACAAAACATTCTTATTCATTGTACTTTACTATCAAGAGCATTCAAAATTTGAAGCGAGTATCTCTTATTGGATATTTAATATAATCCAATAATATGTTCTAATATAAGCTCAATAAATAATGAACCTTTGTAATAGGTCTGAATGGGCAAGAGTCCATTAACTGAGTTTAACCCTAGTGTACTTCTATATATATGCTAGCTGGAGGCAACATGTTGGGTATTCCAAATTAGATACTTGGGGTGTAATGCTTCAAGCAATTGCATATTCAATTGCTTGACGTAAAAACTCTAACATTGAAGCATTACAAAAAGTTAGAGTACTGTAGCGGCGGAACTGCAGCGTTACTGTAGCGTCGACACTGTAGCGTACTGTAGCGGCGGATTGTAGTGTACTATAGCGGCGGCACTGTAGCATTGGCACTGTTCATCAGGTGCACTCCTTCTAATTTTTATTTAAAAAAATGGAAAAATATGTGCCAATTGATATAGTTAAACTTCAGTCTTTTAGTGGATTTGATTTTAATTCCTTGAAACGAAAGACTCACTTTGGTTTAAAATATGAAAATATGTTTTACACTGTTTTGAGTACTTTTGCTGATACCACTGAGGATGCTGATGAATCTCAATGGAACAAAGATAACGACTTCTGCAGAGATTATCTCTTGAACTATCTTTCAGACCATCTTGCAGAAGTTTTTAGCAAGTTTAAGACTACTAAAGAAATTTGGGACATACTCAGTTTAAGAAGGAGGAATTGTCAAAAACACATCTTGTTAACAAATTCATGGATTTCAAATTCAAGGAAGAATTGGAAATCACTCCTCAAGTCACTGATCTAGAAAACTTGAGATCTAAATTGACTACTAAAAACATCAATGTTTGTGATCCTTTTCTCGTTGGGGCCATTATCTATAAATTACCATTTGCATGACATTCTTTCAATACTGAGATGTACATGAAGAAAGTTCAGGTAGGACTGGATGATCTTAATCGGTTCATTAGAATCGAGGATGAGAATCGAGTTAGGAATACATTGGAGATGGTTAGACAGCAACAGTCAGCTGCTAACGCGGTAATATATCCCAATATATTTCCTAAGAAATTCAAGTCTCCCAAAAGATAGTCTCAACAATTACAGGCCAAAAAGCCCATCTTTAAGAAAAAGAAGGGCAATTGCTACAATTGTGGGAAATGGGGCAACTTTGTAGCAGATTGTAGGCTACCAAAAAAAGGACAAATCTGACACACCATTGGAAGCACATATGCTGGTACAAAAGACGGAGCCTCAAAACTTTGTTGCTATGGTAGGCAATCATGAAAAGGTTAGTACTTCTTCAGAATGGTGGTTAGATTCTGGGGCAACATGCCATGTTTGCCAAACTAAAAAGTTACTTGATGATGTTGCTGAGGCCAACGAAACTATTGATGTGGCTAGTGGGGCGACGGAGATCGTGACTCACACTGGTATTGCAAATATCAATCTCACTTCAGGTAAACTTTTAACTTTAAAAGATGTTAAAGTAGTTCCTGCGATCCAAAAGAATTTAATTTCTATTAGTCGCTTAGAATATGTTGGCATGAATTTATTTTTCTCTAGTGGTAGAGCCAATTTATCTGTTAACTCTCATTATTTTGGTTCTGCATTCTTGACTGGTGGTATGTATGAATTGAGTACTGGAAGTGAAACGGTCAGCCAAGTTAGTTCAACTCTAATTTATCCAATAATATTGCATAATCGGTTAGAATATGTGAACTACAAGAAAATGGTTAGGCTAGTTAAAAGTCATAATATACCTCTTAATACTTTGATCATATTTAACAGATGTGAAGTCTGTGCTCAAACTAAAATTACTAGAAGACCTTTTCGTCCGATTTCTAGGAGTACACAACTTCTTGACTTAATACATTCTGACCTCTGTGACTTTAAAAGTTCTCCTACTAGAGGTGGTCGGAAGTATTTGCTCACCTTTATAGACGATTTTTCTCAAAATTGTCATATTTATCTGTTAAAATCAAAAGATGAAGTTTTGATAAATTTAAAAATTTCAAGAATCGTGTTGAAAATCAATTTACTTTGAAAATCAAAAAGTTTAGGAGTGATAGAGGAGGAGAATATACATTGACAGGGTTCAAGGAGTTTTGTGCTTCAAAAGGCATAATCCTTGAAACTACTGCTCCTTACTCACCTCAATCATATGGCATAGCTGAACATAAGAACAGGACGTTAACAGAAATGTTAAACTCTATGTTATTGACAGTTGGCATGCTTTCCTGTTATTGGGGAGAGGCAGCTTTGACTGCTAATCATATCTTCAATAGGTTGCTGCACTCTAAGTTGTCTTCAACTCCGTATGAGATATGAAATAAACATCATTGTAAGTATGATACTCTTAAGACTTGGGGCTGTATTACTTATGTAAGGATACCAGACCCTAGAAGACCTAAATTGGGGCTTAGGACTAACAATTGTGTGTACCTAGGTAGTGCAGAGGATAGTGCTGCTGATCGGTTCTTGGATTTATCAACCAATATGGTTATAGAATCTAGAGATGCTATTTACTTTGAAGATAAATTTCTTCGAGATAAAGGGTTGACAGTACCAGGTACTATCGAAATCATTTCAAAGACACTTATTGAACCTGAATTGACTTCATCTAACACTCGGATCCATTCTGAATCTGTACCATTGATAAGGTGATGATTTTCACCTTATCGGATTCGTTTCACATATCTTTTGAGCGTTCTTGTAGCATGTTTCTATGTTATTTTTATGTGTTTTTATATGTTTTGTAGGACATTATGGCGTAGGAGGAGCAACGGAGCAAAAGAACGATGAAAAGAGCGTTCGGAGGCTGAACAGGGCACCTCCAGTGCACCGGAGAAGTTCCTGTGCGCTGAAAAATGGTGCATTTAATTGCACCAAAAATGGTGCAATTTTGGAGCAATAGGCAGACTTCTCCGGCGCGCCGCAGAGAAACTTCTTCGGCTCGCCGGTGGCTGCCAGGGTTTAGTATTTCGCTCATATCTCACTCAATTTACATCCGAATGGACTGATTCTTGTGCCATTGGAAAGCTAAGAGACAGAGCTACAACTTATATGTTTTGAGTTTTTCCTAATTCGTTATGGATCATATAGAAAAAGGGCTCACAAAATAACATTGTTGACAATGCTGGCTCTCCAACGCGCCGGAGAACTTATCGGCGCCCTGCTGGTGATCGCGAGGGGCTGATTTTGGACCATTTTGTCCTCCATTTTGAGAAGACTTCAAGGGCATTTTGGGGCAACGTCTGAAACACACATTGCAGCCTTAATATCATCTATATATCATTGTGAAGGCTGCAACAAGAATAAGGGGGAGAAGAGAGGAAGCCATCTTTTGTTAGTTTTGTAGTTAGTCATTAGTTAGGGTTAGTTTTAGTTTTTAGAATAGAGAGTTCTTCTCTTGTTTGTTCTTAGAGTAGTGTTAGTTAGGATTCCATTTAGAAGCTCAATCTTTTGTATAAGGAAGGGAAATCCATCAACTATGTGGACAAAGCTTGTAATGAATGCCAACATTTATTGAAGAGAATACCTTTCCATCCAAGATTGGTAGTATCCTTTCTCTAGTGCCATTTATTGCTTTGTATGTGCTATTTATTGTTTTCATGATGGATGCTCTAGCTATGTTAGTCTAGAGCCTATCGTGCTCCTTGGGTTGTTGTTGGCTAGGTTGATGCATTAATTGTTTCTTTATAGGGTTAAACCTAGAGGATATCTAGGTTGGTAGGTTCTATGGACATTGATTGGAAGAGTAACTAGTTGGCTTAATTGTTGACTAGTAAGTGTTTGATAAAAGGCTTGAATGAACCTCTAAGCCTTGGGTTGGAAATAGAATAAAGGAAATGCTTCAAATGACCTTGCATCCACCATACATGAGGGAAAATGAATAGCATTCGTGCATTACGTTAGTTTGTGCACCCAGAGTCAAGAACTAAGTTAATTCTTGCGTCCGTCTTAAAGGGAGAGTGAGCTTAGGAAGAGACTTTAGAGGAGAGTGACTAGGACCGGTTCTTGCCTCCGACATAAAGGGGGAACGAGTCTAGAGAGTGGTAAGAATTGGGGGAACGTAGGTACCGCGGTTAGCTAGGATCAAGTAGTTTTGCCTCCGTCATAAAGGAAGACACCTTGACCTAACTAAATCCTCTAGATGAACGCCCCTTTGGCTCTAGCTTCCGCCGTAAAAGTGGAGCTCAAAGGAAGCGGGTGTCCCTAGCCCTAGTGACACTTTAGGACGAACCCTAATAGAGAATCCTTAGTAACCATAGCCGACAACACCCGGGAGCACATCGTACCCTTCTTGACTTAAGATTGACGCTTTAGCATATTTTACTTGTTAATTAACTTTCCTTTTTAGCTATTTGTTCTCACTTCCACTACTTCACACACGTTTACACTAATTACATAAACTCATCCCCTCCCTGTAGGTTCGACCCCTACTTCCTCTAGCTATAAAACGCCAGTGTCTTGATGCACCTTAAATGTCGTGAGGATTAGGGTTATAAATTTATTTGATTCGGTTAAACCTTAGTTTTAACCCTAGCTCCAAAACCGCTATCAAATTGGTGTCGAAAATTAAGGTTTAGTCTTCACGCCTATCAAATTGGCGCCGTTGCCGGGGAGGAAATTGGTTTTAGGATTTGTGTTTTGTGTGTTTGGTAGTTGTAAATAACTTCTTTTTATGTTTTTTATTGTTTGTGTTGTTTTTGTTATTTTTCATTTTGAAGTTTAGTTTGTACAAATATGCCTAGGTTGTTTGGAGACTTTCTTGATTCTTATCATATTGACCCACCAAATGGGGTCGATGACATTAGACCAACACCTAGCATATTTGGGAATCCTTTTTCCCTAGATTTTTAGGACACTAATGAATGTGTGCAAAGAGAACCTTCAAGATGTTTCACCACTTCATGCTTGTATGATAATGAGCTTAATGATAGATATTCTATGCTTGAGGCTCAAGTGGTCAATGTGACCAACTTGGTAAATGATATACAAGCTTCTATGAGCTATGATGATGTATTATCTTGTAGGTTGTGCCAAGGCGATCACCACACTCACCATTGCATGTTAAATGTGGAGTCCAACCAATATGAAAGCTTTCAAGTTCATCAAGAGGCTTTCAACCAAAATTGGTGTGGGCAAGAGGATAGATATTGGGGGAGTGGTGAACAAAATGGTACATACTACGAGTCAAACCTTCCAACGGAGTTTGAATATCGACCAAGCTACGAAGAGAATTGGTCAAACCAAGAACAAAGCAATGAGTTGCATCCCGTGCAAGAAAGAACATAATCATTGGAGGATATGCTCTATAAACTAATGGAGAAGGCCGACAAAGAAATTCAAGGGAACGAGAGATTTTGTGCTCAATTGGAAACAACCCTTGAGAAGCAAGAGGACACTTTGGAGGCTCAAGAAGATACTTTGAGAGAACATGAAGCTTCAATGAATAAGTTGGAGATGCAATTGAGACAATTAACTCAAGCTATTCACCATAGTCCCCAAGGGTATACATTTAATGCATTTATGGGCCAAAGTGAGGTACAACTTGACCAATCCCCTCAAACTCTCTCTTATTTTCCACAATGTGATTCATTTAATGATAATTTCACAACTCTTATGGATAATCATTTTGAAATCAATGATGATTGTTGTGCTAGTACAAAGGATCCTAAGAGTGTTGAAATTCCTTGTATTGTGGATAATTTTGAGTCATGCATTAATAGTGAACCCTTGTCAAATGAGTTCAAAGTTAATTGTCTTATAAATGAAGAAATATTGCACATAGATTCATATGTTGGCTTATGTGAAGATGATTTGTTAATTTGTCAAGAAATATCTAACATAGTGCAATCTTGTGTTATTTTGACATCATACATGGATTTTCATGATTTAAATAATATGGTTGATGTTATTAGATCGACGTGCAATAAGGCATCCTCACTAGATGATAATGATGTTCAATATGTTGAAAATGAGGAAGTGCCTAGAAATGATCCCTATGTTAGCTTAGATAAAGAAGATGTGCATATTTTTCATGAAATAGCTAATATAGTGGAGAATTGCTTTGATCATGCATCCATATATGAACTTTCTAATGAGTGTATTGAGAATATTGGATGCAAAGCCATTGGTTGAGTCTTGTAGGTTAAACATGGTGGAAGTGGAGACTATCTTGAAGGATATTGAGGATCCATTGGAGTTCTCAACCATCTTGGTGGAAGAAGGAGAGGAGGAGCCTACAATGGGGGAGCAAGAGTGGTACAAAGTAGAATTTGTTAATGTTGCTCCCCACGAACATGAGCTCAAGCGCCTCCTCAAGGGGTACCAAAGAACGCCCTACATAAGGCATAGGTGTGCCTATAAAATGGCATTCTTTTGGTACCGGGATGGTTATTCCGAATCTTGAGGGTGTAACCACAAGAATAAAGTCTAGCTAGGGACTAAATAAACCTAGAACTACAATTTCTTTCCATTTTTTTTATTTTTATTTAAATGTTAGCTTTTATGTTTGTTTTGTGTGTTTAGAGTAATTAGACTTGTTTTTCTTGTTGGAGTTCAAAGAGAACAAGAAATTTGAAAGAATGAATATGAGAGAATGAAAAATGTGCATAAATGATAAAAAGAGCTAAGTGTGGAGGGGGATTCATACCCCTCACAACACTTGCTTAACTCTTTCTTCTTTTTCATTCTCATTTCAATGGCACACAAACACACTTGTCACTCTAAATCACTTCATGATTTCAATGTTAAATAGCATGAGTTAGCATAAGTTGTGAGTTTCAAAAGCTTAATGTGTGCAATTTTCATATATGTGGTTAATGGCACATTCATGATTTACCTAGCATGAATTCATTAGGACTCAAGTGCACATGAGCTTAATGAATGAGATTAGGATTTGAACATGATTGTGATACACACGTAGCACAAGAGCACTCACATAAGCACAATGTAAAATCTTCTCATGCATGCCATAAAGTGATTGTGAACATTTTTTGTTTTGAGTGATTATGTCTTGGTGTCGTTTGTAGGTGCTTAATTGTTTAAACTTTTTCTTCTTGAACTCATACATGAAATTAGTTTACTTGTTTTCTTTCTTTTATTTTTTTTAGGTTCTCCATCCATAAGGAAACACAAAGAAGAGGCATCTTCACAATGGCCAATTTCCATGAAGAGATGGCCATGATACATACACCTCGGGGATACAAAGCAATACATGTTCAATGGGTGTTTTCTCATCCCTCTCTTGACTTTTGAAAATATTGCATATTTTAAGTGTGGAGGGCATGATATTGGTGAAGATGCTTGAAATTGTGCTTCAATGAATATTGTGTTATTTATGGATGTTTAACTTGAATTTTTAGTGTTTGTCTTGTTTAAGTTTGATTTTTGGTTGATTCTTGTATCCTCTTGATTGCATATTGAGGATTCCTTGTGTGTCTTGAAGTTTTTGAAACTCCCTTGTTGTTGAGGCTTGAAGCTCTTTGATAGAAAACCCGTTGTTGCTATTTTGGGATTCCATAATGTCCATAAGTGTTGTGTTAAATGTTAGTTGTCATGTTATTGTGAGTCTTGTGAAAATTTTTCATTTTTGTGACTTTGTGAACTTTTATGGATGTTAGTGATTATATATATTGTGTATTTGTGTTTTGTGTTTAAGTTTTGGTGTTGGCAACCAAAATGAGAAAATGTGTCTAATCTAAATTATATGAGATAAATGTTGTGTAGCCAATGATGTGAATTGTTTTATCTTGGAACTCGACTTGTGATAAGGAAAATAACATGTTACATAAGGAAAGTCGGGTCCTTGATGGAAAGTTCGACATTTTGAGTTATTGTTAATACGCACAAGTGGGAAACACATGGTGATTGACAAGTTTAGTTAATAAGATAGGTCGGAGTACCTTGGCACTTGGTTAGTTTAGCTCTTGGACTAACTTTCCCTAAGAGACATGTGTAGATACTTTCAAGTTTCAAGAAATGAATTGGGCATTATATGTTGTTTTTAATATTCTGTTGTTTGCAATGAATAAATTCCTCTCCAATGTAAGACCGCTCCTTCACTAACCGAAAAGGTAGAAGAAGAATTCATATGAGATGGAATGGGAAAAAACAGCCACAAAACCCTTGGCATTGGTTTAAGTAATGTGTTTTATGAATTTTGATGTGAATAAGTTCCCCTTCAATGCCAGACCGCTCATTTACTAACCAAAAGGTTGGAGGAGAACTCATATGAGGTGGAATACGGGTATAAAAAGCCGAAAAACCCATGGCATTTGTTATAAGAATAAAAGTCCCAATGATCTTGTAAACTTTTTAGTATCTCCATATTAGTGAAAGAGGTGATTTTAGGAAAAGGAGTAGAACAAAACTTAGTCGTCGGATCTCTTACCTATGGCGTAAACATGAATAAGTCAAGATCCAAGTGGTACCCATTGCACACACATACACACAATATACTCAGCGTGTTGAATGTGTACAAAAAGGCACTTTGATGACTCTTGCGGACACATGGAATGATTACTTGTCGTTTTAGTCGAGTAAGGTAAGAGGCATATACACAAACACTAATCAAGTGCTTAAATGATTAGACACATTGTGGAGTAAAGTTAAATTGCCAATCCTTCATTCTTTGCTGTATATATATGTGTTTTTGCGTGATTTTGTCTTGTTGCTCGAGGACGAGCATATATGTGTTGTGTTTGATTTTGTTTTGTTGCTCGAGGACGAGCAAGGTTAAAGTGTGGAGGGTTTGATAAGGTGATGATTTTCACCTTATCGGGATTCGTTTTACATATCTTTGAGCGTTCTTGTAGCATGTTTCCTCATGTTATTTTTATGTGTTGTTTATATGTTTTGTAGACATTATGGCATAGGAGGAGCAACGGAGCAAAAGAACGATGAAAAGCGCATTCGGAGGCTGAACAGGGCACCTCGGCGCTGAAAAATGGTGCATTTAATTGCACCAAAAATGGTGCAATTTTGGAGCAATAGGCAGACTTCTCCGGCGCGCCGGAGCTGCCATGGTTTAGTATTTCCCTCATATCTCGCTTAATTTATGTTCGAATGGACTGATTCCGGTGCCATTCGAAAGCTAAGAGACAGATCTACAATTTATATGTTTTGGGTTTTTCCTAATTCGTTATGGATCATATAGAAAAAGGGCTCACAAAATAACATTGTTGACAATGCTGGCTCTCCAGCGCGCCAGAGAACTTACCGGCGCGCCGCTGGTGATCGCGAGGGGCTAATTTTGGACCATTTTGTCCTCCATTTTGAGAAGACTTCAAGGGCATTTTGGGGCAACGTCTGAAACACACATTGCAGCCCCTAATATCATCTATATATCATTGTGAAGGCTGCAACAAGAATAAGGGGGAGAAGAGAGGAAGCCATCTTTTGTTAGTTTTGTAGTTAGTCATTAGTTAGGGTTAGTTTTAGTTTTTAGAATAGAGAGTTCTTCTCTAGTTTGTTCTTAGAGTAGTGTTAGTTAGGGTTCCATTTGGAAGCTCAATCTTTTGTACAAGGAAGGGAAATCCATCAACTATGTGGACAAAGCTTGTAATGAATGCCAACATTTATTGAAGAGAATACCTTTCCATCCAAGATTGGTAGTATCCTTTCTCTAGTGCCATTTATTGCTTTGTATGTGCTATTTATTGTTTTCATGATGGATTGCTCTAGCTATGTTAATGGCTAGAGCCTATTGTGCTCCTTGGGTTGTTGTTGGCTAAGTTGATGCATTAATTGTTTCTTGATAGGGTTAAACCTAGAGGATATCTAGGTTGGTAGGTCCTATGGAACATTGATTGGAAGAAGCATAACTAGTTGGCTTAATTGTTGACTAGTAAGTGTTGATTAAAGGCTTGAATGAACCTCTAACCTTTGGGTTGGAAAGTAGAATAAGGAAATGCTTAAGTTGACCTTGCATCCACCATACATGAGGGAAAATGATAGCATTCGTGCATTACGTTAGTTTGTGCACCCAGAGTCAAGAACTAAGGCTAATTCTTGCCTCGTCTTAAAGGGAGAGTGAGCTTAGGGAAGAGACTTTAGAGGGGAGTGATAGGACCCGGTTCTTGGCCTCCGACATAAAGGGGGAACGGGTCTAGAGAGTGGTAAGAATTGGAGGGAACGTAGGTGACTGCATGCTTAGCTAGGATCAAGTAGTTCTGCCTCCGTCATAAAGGGAAGACACCTTGACCTAACTAAATCCTCTAGATGAACGCCCCTTTGGCTCTAGCTTCCGCCGTAAAAGTGGAGCTCAAAGGGAGCGGGTGTCCTACCCTAGTGACACTTAGGACGAACCCTAGATAGAGAATCCTTAGTAACCATAGCCGACAACACCCGGGAAGCACATCGTACCCTTCTGACTTAAGATTGACGCTTTAGCATATTTTACTTGTTAATTTAAACTTTCCTTTTTAGCTATTTGTTCTCACTTCCACTACTATCAACACACGTTTACACATAATTACATAAACTCATCCCCTCCCTGTAGGTTTGACCCCTACTCCCTCTAGCTATAAAACGTCGGTGTCTTGATGCACCTTAAATATCGTGAGGATTAGGGTTATAAATTTATTTGATTCGGTTAAGCCTTAGTTTTAACCCTAGCTCCAAAACCGCTATCAAATTGGTGTCGGGAATTAAGGTTTAGTCTTCACGCCTATCAACCATTAAGAGTATCTACAAGACAACGAGTTCCCAATACGTTTGGTGAGAATTTTGTCACTTACCATTTAGAAAATGATCCATCCAACTATAATGAAGCGATGAGATCTAGGGACTCCCTATTATGAACAGAAGCCATTGATGATTAAATGAGCTCTCTGTTACAAAATCAAACTTGGGACCTAGTCGATTTGCCGAAAGGGGCTAAGACTATAGGCTGAAAGTGGATTTTGAAGAAGAAACTTAATTCTGACGAATCTATAGCTCGGTATAAAGCACATTTAGTAGTTAAGGGCTATACCCAAGTATACGGGATAGATTATTTTGATGTCTACTCCCCGATCTGTCATTTGACTACAATAAGAATTCTTCTTGCTTTATCATCTATTGAGCGCTATGTTGTGCATCAAATGGATGTAAAGACAGTTTTCCTAAATGGAGATCTGCCTGAGGAGATCTACATGAACCAACTGAAAGGTTTGTCATGAAAGGTTTCGATAACAAAGTTTGTAAATTAAACAAATCTTTGTATGGTCTCAAACAAGCACTTAAATTGTGGCATCAAAAGTTTGACAAGGTAGTAATGAGTTTAGGATTTCGATCCAGTTATTCAGATAAATGCCTTTACTATCATTCTATATCAACTAAAGTTGCACTTATTTGCTTGTATGTAGACGATATGTTAATACTTGGTTCCGATCATTCTACAGTGAGTGACGTAAAAACTGAGTTAACAAACGCATTTAACATGTACGATCTTGGAATGGTCGATACCATTCTTGGTATGAAAGTACGTTTTACAGAGCAAGGTATTACTCTTAGCCAAGCTCATTGCATTAAAAAACTGCTTTCTACATGGGGATACAGTGAATATACCGTAGTTGAGACACCGTATAGTTCTAATAAACGGCTGAGCCCCAATGAGGGAGCTAGCGTGAATCAATTGGCTTATTCTAAGTTGATTGGTAGTCTCATGTATGCAATGACATGCACTAGACCAGACATAGCCTTTTCTATAGGCATGCTGAGTCGTTTCACTAGTAATCCGGATCATGAACATTGGCATGCCCTCACGCGACTTATGCGATATTTGAAGGGTACCTCTAACCATGCACTATGTTATAGTGGTCGTCCTCCTATCTTGGAAGCATTTTCTGATGCTTCGTGGTGCTCATCCTTAGGGGATAGTAAGTCAACCAGTGATTATATTTTCACATTGGGGTGGTGCAGCTATTGCTTGGAAATCCAAAAGGCATACTTGCATTGCTTTGTCGTCTACGGAATCGAAACTTTCTGCTCTAGCTCCCGCAGAAGGAGAAGCAGAGTGGATAAGAGAACTGATCCTGGATATTCTACTAACCCGCTTAAAGATTACATCTTTAAGTATGTTATGTGATAATCAGGCTACAGTTAGTAGTAAAAAACTCACTCTTTAATGGTAAGAGCAGACATGTTCGACTGAGACATGCCATACTGACGTATCTCATAGAACATGGTATTATTACTTTGGTCGATGTGAGATCGAAGGATAATCTGGCTGATGCTCTCACAAAGGGACTGAACAAAACTCGAATATTCAAAATTGTGGGGGATATGGGGTTAAAGACTATATAGATATGTCTTAACCTACATTCATGTTAATTTTGAATTTTTCGCATCTCCCTTTGCTAGCTAAGATAAGCACTTGATAATATTTCGATGATGATTATAGTTGTCAATATATCATTCCACATCTGATGATATCCTTTTTGGATGCGTTGACTCATTCCACATATAATGAGGTGATTTTACTCACTCTGGATGTTCTGTTTAGAGCGGTAGTATCATTCAATATTTGATGATGTTGCTTAACTAAATTTGGACTTCACTGCTGTAACATTCGACATAGAAATATGAAATGGTTCTTTTGAAAAAGAAACTGTTTAGGTCTTGTTCTTATAAAGAAACTGGACATTGATGCTTATTGGAATATGGTATTGATGCATTTTGACATTGATATATATATTTACTTTCAATCATTGAGATATTGTGCTAAGTTCTTCTGCTTGAACTAAACACTTTATTTTATTACACAAATGATTAAATTCATATTTGGTAACTTACAGAAAATGATTGAAATGGAGGAGCTGATTCCAACTGGAATTCTGAAGAGGATGATCTGCTTGATGGATAATTCCTCTAGAGCTATGGACTGTGGGGGACTACTATTTGAATAACTGGTCCACCTACATACGCTTTGCCCATTTAGTTTGAGTTTAGAATATTTTTAAACCTCTTGTGTACGAAGTTTAGAGATTTCTAAAACTTTAATCTTGGTAACACTTTTGTTAGTGTTTGGTTGAGTTTAGGTTGTTTTCTAAAATTCATAACTGTGTTTAAAGAATTCATAATTTTGAGTAATGAATCTTTTGTGCTATGAATGATTCAATCATCTGTTTTGAACATTACATTATCTATTTATTGGATTGTGCTATATGTAGAACATATGAGGAGATTGTTGGATATTTAATATAATCCAATAATATATTCTAATATAAGGCTAATAAATAATGAACATTTGTAATGGGCCTGAATGGGCAAGAGTCCATTAACTGAGTTTAACCTTAGTGTACTTCTATATATATGCTAGCTAGAGGCATCATGTTAGGTATTCCAAATTAGATACATGGGGTGTAATGCTTCAAGTAATTGCATATTCAATTGCTTGACGTAAAAACTCTAACATCTCCAACCGTTTTAGTAATGATACAACAAATAGTACAATCCAAGAATAAAAATCAATCAACAAAATCACAAACTTTTAAAACCAAATTATAATGTTTGCGAGAGAAAAAAAAAACAAATTGAAACATTTTCTAAATATAAAACTAATAGAATGTAAAACCTTATTTTAATCATCATGTCATTGAATTTTAAAAGCAAAACACCCAAATTTTCAAGTTAATTGTATTTTAAAACAATCTTTCACGGAAGTTATTATTACTATGTATTAAAAGTTAACGGTAATGCACATTGAATAAAAAAACTATGGGCCTCTTTGATAAAACTGAATTTGAAAATTAAAATCTGATATCTGAAATAATAAGTATCTGAATATTAAAATAATTAAGCTTATTTGATAAACATATTGATATGATAGTTGAATAACAAATTGTACGATTTTATTTTTTAATTATTTTTTTAATAAATGTGAAAATATTACTTTTCAAACAACAAATCAAAATTATAAAAAACAATATAAAATATAATTGTGTAAAAATTAAAAAATTCAAAATTAGTAATTTTGAACACAAAATTTTATCATAAAAATGCATATATTTATGAACTCTACATATTAATGGTTTTCTAGTATATTGGATGTTATCTTTTAAAAATTTTAAAAATATACTTTCTAATTAACCAAAACTTGATTGAAATAATAATAAAAAGATAAAAAATATTAATCAAACTATAACACATAAAATTAAGTATATTATATAAAAATATTAAAATATAAAATAAAATGTAAATTGAATCAAATGTGTTCTCTTATATTAGATGTTATTTTTTTAAAAATTTTAAAATATAATTTTTAATTAACCAAAACTGGATTTAAATAAAAAAAATAAGGTAAAAAAGATTAATCAAGTTGTAAAACATTTTTTTTATCAAATTAGGAATATTAAATAAAAATATTAAGAAATAGAAAGAATATTTATTGAATAAAAATATTAGTATATAAGAGGAAGAAAGAAAAAAATAATATATAAAAATGTTAAAATATAGAAGTAAAATGAAAATTGAGTTTGTAAAAGATATTAAAGAGATATTGGTGATATTTATGGTGTATTAAATTTTATTTTAAATAATACGTCTGAGCCTATTGTGAAATTAAGCGATAAACTAAATTTTTATCACTTAAAATTATAGAAGAAGTTAGCTTGTCTTTCCAGACACTCTTAATTCATTAGGACATCAAACTTTTAGTTATCAAACATACTTAATTGGTCAAGGTTTGAATCAAACAATTTTCAGATTTGAATTAATTTATCAAACAACCCCTAAATAATGACATTCAATCTCCTTCTATTATATAAAATAACATTTACACACATCATTTCATTTGCTTAATTAAATAGAACTCTATTATATAACACATGGTAAAACTCATCCAAACATACAACACTAGTTTAACTATTTAAATCATTAATTCTTTTAAAACATACAATTTTGGATCAAATCCCTAATTTCTCCCTTCGCAACACATCACTAAAAATATTGGAATTTTATTCCTTTAAAAGAAACATGATAAAAGAAAAAAAAACTCCAACGAAAACTATCCAACATGCATGTTATAAATATTTAAATCATGCCAAAATATCATATTTTATGTAAGAATTAAAATGTATGGCACTTACTATAATGAATTTAAATAGAAAGGTAACAAATGCAATTAAACAGTCAAGAAATCATGGCTATATTATATAAAAAAATATATAAATATCTCTTAAATTTTTCCTAAAGTAATCATGATTAAGAAATTGAAACATTCTCCTCATTAATGTCTTAGGGCCTGTTTGATAAAATTAAAATCTGAAAACTGAAATGTGAAATCTGAAATATGAAACAATAAGTGTCTAAATATTGAAATAATTAAACTTATTTCGTAAACATATTGATATGATAACTGAATGGTAAATAATATGATTTTATTTTTTAATTATTTATTTTTTAATAAATATGCAATATATTACTTTCCAAATAATAAATCAAAATTATTAAATAAATATAAACAATATAATTTGTAAAAAATCAAAATTTCAAAATTAGTAATTTTGAATATAAAATATTATCATAAAAATGTATATATTTATGAACTCTATGTATTAATAGTTTTCTAGTATATTGGATGTTATCTTTTAAAAATTTTAAAAATATAATTTTTAATTAATCAAATCAAGTATATTAAATACAAATAGTAAAATATAGAAAAAAGGTATATTGAATAAAATGTGTTCTATAATATTGGATGTTATATTTTAAAAATATTATTTTTAATTAATCAAAAAATAATTTAAATAAAAAAGATAAGGTAAAAAAGGTTATCAAGTTGTAAAATATCATTTTTTTATCAAATCAGGTATATTAAATAAAAATATTAAAAAATATAAAGAATATTTATTAAATAAAAATATTAGCATATAAAGGAAGAAAGAAAACATAATAAATATAAATATTAAAAGGAAATTGAGATAATAAAAGATATTAAAGAGATATTGTGGATATTTATAGTATATTAAATTTTATTTTAAAGATTTCTTCTCAGCATATTGTGAAATTAAGCGATAAGCTAAATTTTATCACTTAAAATCATAAAAAAAATTTGTCTGCTTTTTCAGACAATCTTAATTCATTAAGACATCTAACTTATAATTATAAAATAAACTTAATTGATAATTAATTAATTTTTAAATTTTAGTTAATTTATCAAACAAACCCTTAGTTGCAAACTAAGATTTTGATAGCTTGTGTTTATTTTGTAGAGGACAGAAAAGAAAAAGAAGGCAATCAAAATCACGTTGGATTCTTTAATAGGCTAACGACAATCTTTACTCATAAGTAATTTTTAAGACTGGCTTTACCCTTTTCTCTTATCCAAAAATATATTTTATACAAGGAACTATAGACAATATTTTAAAAAATTATAGACATATAAATAAGTAAAGTTCATGATTATTATGACAATATTTTAAAAAATTAGACATTCTTTTCAAGACATACAAAAATATTTTCAATTATGCAAACATGAAGATCAATGAAAATTCTATGATTGGATCATTGAAATTTCAATGTTAAAAATTAATATACAAATTCATAAATTGCCTACTAACTAAGAAGAGTTGAAACTATTTTAAAAGTCGATGCGTTAATTCCATATTGCATGAGACAATCGTTTTAAAATTTAATAGATGTTTGCATTATATTCTCTTATGCATTTTTTAATGCACTAATTCTATCATATGTATGAAGGGACAATTTTAATTTGTAATACATACCGGCATTGACATTAATTCGATTTCAATATTCAATAAAATAATCTTAACTCTTACATACTAGGACAGAAAAAAGAGTTTTCAACTTTAAATTAATCTACTTTCTGTATATGTATATAATTAAATTTATAGATCACTATGATGTATCAGCAAAAACATTGGCCATATATGCGTTGTGAAAGGGAAAAAGGGAAAGTAATCTAATGTGGGGTAAATTTAGAATACAGTTATAATTTGGTAACTTGCCTAAAACGTTGGGTGGTGACATCATCAAGGTATGACATTTTCTATAAATATCACTTGTGTGCAATTAATGAGGGTTGGTCTCTCTATGCTTAATTGAGCTATTACTGATTATCATCTCGTTCCAATTCTGACTTTTGCATCGGAGTGAATCTCCCCAGGACCACCTGGGGACATTTCACTAACAAATTGTTCCTTGCAGGTCAGGTCATTTGGAGGTGGGGCATTTCTATGACTTCTTCGATATGACTGATATACATTTCATGCTCAGCTAAGGAGCAAGGCTATTTTGAGGAACACCGATGTAGGGTTGATTCATGGCATACGGATCTAGGTAGACACATTTATAACAAGTTAGGGAGTTAGTATCTTTTTGGAAGATATGCAGTAAGACCTCAAACTTCAGAATGATGAATTATTTGGAGGTGGGGTGAACTTTATTGTTTCCCTATCATAGCGACCTCTTGTCGGTCTTTTCTGATGTGAAGTCAATTAGAAGGTGTCCCTACTTGGGAACCTCTTGTCAGATCGGAAGGGATATCATTTGTAATGTGCTCTCATTTGGGACTCTTTTCTTACTTGGGAATGTTTTCATTTTATGGTTAACAAAGGAGTTGAACTTTTTTGGGATGAACTGCAAAATCACCCTTCCTCATGCAGTGAATAAATTTCTTAGACTCATCAATTCAGGAGTTGGGCCTTTCTGAAGTAACATATTCAAAATTGTCTAGACCTCCCAGAAGGGTCATTTCTTGAACTTCATCATTGGCACCGTATGTGGGAAACTGATATGAAAAGTCAATGACCACTACCAAGTATAAAATTGCAGCCAAGGTACGAGCTAACTAAAATCTCTTCATGTTCCCAAATTAAATTTGAAACAATTTAGTTCATGAATCTTTTTGCTTAAAACCATATTACCATCTCAGTAGACATTTGCAATTTTTTTAATGATAATTTGATTACGGAAATATCAAAGTAAGTCTAATTGTATGTTAAAAATTGCATTGAATCATTGAAGTTAATTATTGACTACGTTTGAGATATAAATTGTGCTTGAGAAAATTTAAATTTCTAAATCGCAATTGTTGATTGCTACTTGCTGTGGTTTCAAGCCAGACTGAACCCAGGAAGGCTATTCTGTTTCGTTGTCTTACAATGTAAGATATTTTTTTATGATTTCTCATGCAAATATCCATGCATGTACATAAATCCATGACTTGGGGCATTATTTTTTTCCTTTTACCATATACGGTATTATTTTTTAGTGTATATGTTTAACATAAATAATTAGCCCTACTGGAGTTCGTAATTCCTTATTAAAATTTATAGAGCTCCACCATTTATTAAAAATATAAAGTGTTAATAGCTCCTTAGAGGAGTTTGTCACTCCCTACTGGAGTTCGTAACTCCCACATGGAGTTTATAGAACTCCACCATTTATTAAAAATATATGGAGTGTAAATAACTCCATATGTGGAGTTCGTAACACCCTTTTAGAGTTATAGAACTCCACTATTTATTAAAAGTGTTAATAACTTCCTACTGGAGTTTGTCACTCCCTACTGGAGTTCGTAACTCCCTATTGGAGTTTGTAACTCCCTACTGGAGTTTATAGAACTCCACCATTTATTAAAAATATATGGAGTATTAATAGCTCCCTACTGGAGTTCATCACTCCCTATTGGAGTTTGTAACTCTCTACTGGAGTTTATAGAACTCCACCATTTATTAAAAATATATGGAGTGTTAATAACTCCCTACTGAAGTTCGTAACTCCTTACTGGAGTTCGTCACTCCCTACTAGGATTCATAACTCCCTATTGAAGTTTATAAAACTCCACAATTTATTAAAAATATATGGATTGTTAATAACTCCCTACTGGAGTTCGTCACTCCCTACTGAAGTTTGTAACTCCCTTTTGGAATTCGCAGCTCCTTATTGGAGTTCAAACTCCTAATGGAGTTCGTAACTCCCTACTGGAGTTTATAGAACTCCACCATTTATTAAAAATATATGGAGTGTTAATAACTCTATACTGAAGTTTGTAACTCCTTACTGAAGTTCGTCACTCCCTACTAGGGTTCGTAACTCCCTATTGGAGTTTATAGAACTCTATAATTTATTAAAAATATATTGAGTGTTAATAACTCTCTACTGGAGTTCGTCACTCCCTACTGAAGTTTGTAACTCCCTTTTGGAGTTCGTAGCTCCCTATTGGAGTTCAAACTCTTACTGGAGTTCTTAACTCGCTATTGGAGTTTGTAACTCCCTACTGGAGTTTATAGAACTCTACCATTTATTAAAAATATATGGAGTGTTAATAACTTCCTACTGAAGTTCGTAACTCTTTACTGGAATTCATCACTCCCTACTAGGGTTCGTAACTCCCTATTAGAGTTTATAGAACTCCACAATTTATTAAAAATATATGGAGTGTTAATAACTCCCTACCGGAGTTCGTCGCTCCCTACTGAAGTTTGTAACTCCCTTTTGGAGTTCGTAGCTCCCTATTGGAGTTCAAACTCCTACTGAAGTTCTTAACTCCCTATTCGAGTTCGTAACTCCCTACTGGAATTTATAGAACTCCACCATTTATTAAAAATATAAGGAGTGTTAATAACTCCCTACTGAAGTTCGTAACTCCTTACTGGACTTCGTCACTCCCTACTAGGGTTCGTAACTCCCTATTGGAATTTATAGAACTCCACAATTTATGAAAATATATGGAGTGTTAATAACTCCCTACTGGATTTCATCACTCCCTACTGAAGTTTGTAACTCTCTTTTGGAGTTCGTAGCTTCGTAGCTCCCTATTGGAGTTCAAACTCCTACTGGAGTTCTTAACTCCCTATTGGAGTTCGTAACTCTCTACTGGAGTTTATAGAACTCCACCATTTATTAAAAATATATGGAGTGTTAATAACTCCCTACTAGAGTTCGTCTCTCCCTACGTGGAGTTCATAAAGGCCCACCTAATATTAAAAATATAGGAGTTTAAACTGCCTAGCTGGAGTTCGTAGAACTCCACGTTATATTTAAATTATGTAAGAAGCTCAAACTCCCTGCGTGGAGTTCATAAAGTTCCACCTCATATTAAAAATATGGAAGGAGCTTAAACTCCCTACTTGGAGTTCATAGAACTCCACCTTATATTTAAAATATGTAAGGAGCTGAAACTCCCTACGTGGAGTTCATAGAGGTCCACCTCTTATTCAAAATATGGAAGAGTTTAAACTCCCTACCTGGAGTTCATAGAACTCCACCTTATATTTAAAATATGTAAGGACCTCAAACTCCCTACGTGAGTTCATAGAGCTCTACCTCATTAAAAATATGTAAGGAGCTCAAACTCCCTACCTGGAGGTCATAAAGTTCCACCTTATATTAAAAATATGTAAGGAGCTCAAACTCCCCACCTGGAGGTTATAGAGTCCTACCTCATACTCTACAAATATGTGGAGCACTCAAAACTCCACACATGGACTTACTAGAACTCCAATTTTTATTACAAATATATAGAGTACCCAAAATTCCACACTTGGAGTTAGTAGAACTCCAATATTTATCACAAATATATAAATGTAAGCTCTAAAGGTAACCTAAGAGGGGGGGGGGGGTGAATTAGGTTTCTAAAAATTCTAAGTGCAACAATCAATTTAAATTTTCTTAACCAAATTAAATCCAACACAAATGAGTATGTAGTGTGAATCACAACAAGTGTAAGATATATATATATTGATATTCCACAAATTCAATCCACAATATCAACACTTCAATATCAATAACCCAAAGCATAGGCAAATCAAAATAAGTGCAGAAATAAAGAAAATGGAAATCAAGGACACAATCAATTTAGAGTGGTTCAAGTCTCCCCCTTGGAGCACTCTACATCCACTACCCAAGTTTTCCAACTTAGGATTTCAACCTCTTCACTATAAACTGATCTTTTCTTGTGGCAAGATCAAAAGAACCACTTTTACAACCCAAGTAACCTTACTTAGGATTTCAACCAAGGCTCAACCTTTACACTAGCAATTCCAAGCTATGTGTACAAGGTTTTTACTCTCACTTGAGAAACCTTTTACAATCACTTTCAATGAATGTTTAGAGATGAAGTACAATCCCACAAATTGGGTAGATATGATATTGTTTAGCTCACAATATGATTCCTATAATGAAATTTACAACTCAAACTATATAGCTCAAGAATAAGATGAAGAACTCAAAGAATGCTCAAGAAAAACTTTTGATCTTTTGTTTCTTTTGAAATCAAATTGAAATGAGAGTTGTAGAGAGTGTCTTTTTGGTGCAAAGCTCAGGGAATCAAGTGTTTTTAACGTTCATGAATCATCTAGTATTTATACTACATAGAAGGGGACATAAAAACGTTTATGTTTGACATTTGAAAAACTAACCGTTATGTAAAAAAATGAGTTTCGGACGGTAGTTTCGGACTCAGGGTTCGTCCGAACCTATTTGACTGAAAGCATGTGAAACCATATCGCGACAGTTTCGGACGGCCGAAACTCGAATGGGTCGTCCGATCCTAAGTTTCGGACGGCCGAAACTCCCCTGCACCGTCCGATCCTAAACTTCAGAGTGCTTGAAATTTTGCACCAATTTCGGACGATCAGAGGTCGTCCGATCCTATATTTCGGACGGCCAAAACTATGCCATGGTCGTCCGATCCTATATATTTTGAACTCATTTTCAATTTTCGTTTTTCAAATCATTTGTGCAACTATGTATGACTTAGTGTAAGTGTTTTGATGAATTTTTAAGGACTAAAAACACATTGAAAATACTTTTACTTGAGCATTAAAAGAGTAGATCAACTTCTTGAGCTATTTACACAAATACACTAATTTACCATATTTTCATATCTTTTGCACTTCCAATTCTTTCTTCAACCGATAATACTCCATGCTTGGCTTCTTTGTATATCATATTTTCATATCTTTTGCACTTCCAATTCTTTCTTCAACCGATAATACTCCATGCTTGGCTTCTTTGTATATCTATCACATTGAAACACTTTTTCAACCATTAGCATAAACATAATTGTTTGTTAAACATCAAAATAAGTAAGATTAAGACCCTAGGTCTTCACAATAAAGTACCTAAAATTGCACACCTAGAGTTAGTAGAACTCTAATTTTTATTACAAATATATGAAATGCTCAAAACTCCACACCCGGAGTTAGTAGACTCCAAGTTTTATTAAAAATATATAGAATACTCAAAAATTCATATATGGAGTTTATAGAACTCCAACACTTATTAAAAATATATGAGTTTTATAACTCTATACCTGAAGCTTATAGAGCTCCAGTTCATGCTACAAGTATAAAAAAAAGCAATCAATCATTTTTTATTAACTTCTTCTAGGATATAGCCCAAAAAGCACAAATCAAGACCTGAAAAAATTACCAGGCAATCAATTATTTTTTACAAAATCTTTTCAGATATGTACTGAAATGCTTATGGGAAGACCTGATGAATTATCAGGAAATTAATTATTTGAGATGAAGTTCTCTCAGGTACGTACTGAAATGCATATGGGAAGACCTGAAAAATATTCAGGCAAATTGATGACCTCAGGGAAATATCAGGCGAATGGTTATTCTTTAAAGCATTCTTTTTAGAGAAAATGATGTAAGGTGTGGGCATTTTAAGATTATTGGCAGTTGCGGTGGTTCTATTTCTAATGCGAACGGATGTGAACATATGTGCTAAATATTGAGATATAGAAAAAAGTAACTACGAAGAGACACAAGAAGGTCTAATAGCGAGGATGGAGCTTCATAAGATAATGCAGCTCTTCTCATTTTGATCTTTCTGAATTCAATAAATACCACTTCACATGAGTGTGTTTTCTTTTATGAATTTTGGGTCAAGATCGGTGGACATGCACTACCCCTTCAGCGATAGTAAAGAGAAAAGGCTTAGGAGGTGTGACCAAAGTTCTAAAAGTCTGAAATGGGGGGGCTGACATTCTAAGGTCGGTCTATTTTCTTCCATAGTTGATTGAACGACAATTTTGGAGGTGGTGCATTCAATATGATCTTTCCCTGCTTTATGATTCTTCATCAAAGTCCAAAAATTCATTACTGCAAAATGAATAGAATTCATCAATATCAGAACAAGCAAAGTAAAGTTATAATTTGGACAGATGTGAAAAAAAAGTACCATGCTCTTGAAGTTCTTCTGAAGATAAACCCAAATTGACCGAGCTCATACCTAAAGGTACTAGTTCTTTCTTATTCAGAAGGGATAAATCCCATTGTTCACCATTCTTAACACAGGCCTCTAAAGTTTTTATGGATTTTATATCTACCCCAAAGATGGGGCCTTTATCTAAAATAGTACCACGTGACTTCCATACAAGACTTACTTATGGGCTCTAATTTAATAAAGAAAAATTTGACAGAGCTCAAATTAGGAGCAATGAAAGGATCTTTTCTAAGTCTTACGAGAAAAGTAAAACTAGCCTATCTCCCTACCTGAGGTCTTAAGGCTATAAAAATATCTAAAAGAGAGGAAGTGAGCATACGAACTTAGAATGATTACAGAAAGCCTCAAATCTCACTAAAGTTTGAATGACATTAGGAGTTAGTTGGGGTAGGCTTAGCTTATAAAAGTATAAAACATCTTTAAAAAGAGACAAGGGAAATCTAAGACCTGACTGGAGTGGGCATAAATAAGTGCTTGTATAGCTTATCGGAGACCGATGTGCAAATTGACCAGCATAAGGAACAATAGAAGTATATCTAGAAGGGACATGAAATATCTTGAGCATAATCTCGTCAGAGTAAAGGAAGAATTCAAGGTAAATACTATCGATGGACCTGGATCAGATGGTGGTAAAATGATAGAATTATTATTAAAACCCATCTCTACATAATGGTTATTAAGGGGATCTATTTCTACATAAGGGCCATTCAGAAAACCTAGTTCTATAGAAAGGTCATTTACAATATCTATTTCTGTAGAATGGTTATTTTTAGAACTAACGTCTGACGAGTAACTCTCGTGGGAGCTCTCTACAGATAGTTCATTTTGGGAACTCATAGAATCCTGAGAAGAAGACACACACAATTAATTGTTATGGGTTATCATTTGAGTTGGGACTTTTTTCTTAAGAGATTTTTGAAATCCTTCTAAACTATCCTCTACTGGAAAAAATCGCAGTAGGGTCAAAGCCTATTAAATTACGAGCCCATATCCATAAATAATATATAATTTATCTGACAAAGAGGAAAGAGCTAGAAAAGTCACATGTACTCACTTGAGGATGACAAAGGAAATCAACGAGTTGTCGCAAGTATAGAAAAAGGAAGACATGCACGCGTTATGGGGAAATAACTGAGATGAACAAGTTTCAAACTTTCAATCGGAATTAGGTAAAGTAAGGTTCTCAGAGAAAGGCTTCATTATATATGTAAGACATGGTGGCGAACCATAGACGCAACCTTATCAAACAACAACAAATAGCCATTGAATATGTGGCACATCTCAGTAAGTGAAGAGGTGACATCTTTATTGGGGATATTATTAATACTCAAACATTCGATTTATATCTAACCAAGTTAGTCAGAAAAGATAGAACAAGGTGAATTAATTTCGTTCAGATCAGATTGAATATGTTCAAACTGATCTGGGGGGGACTATTGATGTGGGGTAAATTTAGAATACAATTATAATTTGGTAACTTGCCTAAAACATTGGGTGGTGACATCATCAAGGTATGACATTTTTTATAAATACCACTTTTGTATAATTAATGAGGGGTTGGTCTCTCTATGCTTAATTGAGCTATTACTGATTATCATCCCGTTCCAATTCTGACTTTGGCATCGGTGTGAATCTCCCCAGGACCACCTGGGGACGTTTCACTAACAAATTGTTCCTTACAGGTAAGGTCATTTTGAGGTGAGGCATTTCTATGACTTATTCGATCTGACTGATAAACATTTCATGCTCAGCTAAGGAGCAAGGCTATTTCGAGGAATACCGATGTGGGGTTGATTCATGGCATACGGATCTAGGTAGACACATTTATAACAAGTTAGGGAGTTAGTATCTTTTTGGAAGATATGCAGTAAGACCTCAAACTCCAGAAGGATGAATTATTTGGAGGTGGGGTGAACTTTATTGTTTCCTTATCATAGCGACCTCATGTCGGTCTTTTCTGAGGTGAAATCAATTAGAAGGTGCCCCTACTTGGGAACCTCTTGTCAGATCAGAAGGGATATCATTTGTAATGTACTCTCACGTGGGACTCTTTTCTTACTTGGGAATCTTTTCATTTTATGGTGAACAAAGGAGTTGAACTTTTTTGGATGAATTGCAAAATCACCCTTCCTCATGAAGTGAATAAATTTCTTAGACTCATCACTTCAGGAGTTGGGCCTTTCTAAAGTAACATCTTCAAAATTGTCTAGACCTCCCAGAGGGGTCATTTCTTGAACTTCATCATAATCCAACATTAACCAAAGAAATATGTAACTGATGAAATTCAACTTGCATGCATTAAAGTTTTCATCTTATTATACAATACATTCATATCTTGGAGAACTAGTTTTGCCTAGTTTGAAAAGGGAAATTTTTGAATAAAGTAGTAGAATTATAATTACACATAATATTACCCATCATGTTAACAAAAATAAGGTGACATTAGACAAAGATGGCCAACATGGGAGCATGGATAACTCTAATTAAACCTTTGAAAGGGTAAAATAAATACAAAAATATTTGTATATCTATGTAACTTTGCATAAAAAAATTCATGTAACAAGTTTAGAAATGACAACCAAATTATCTTTAAACTAAAATATAAAGTAAAAATATAAATAAAACCAATAAGTAAAGCCCATCAGGCAATGGGATCAAAATATTCTCTGAAAATGACAAAATTGAAACACGTGTATTATACGAAATGTGCCATTTACACAATTTATGTGAATAGGCTTCATTTTACTATGTTAGAACTTCTTTATTAGCTGCATAAAAGTAAATTAGAAGAAAATTTAAAGTTTGTTTAAGTTTTAAAAAAATATCACTATACTTTTTTTAAGTTCTACATATTCTTTTTGCACCTCTCTCTCTCTCTCTCTCTCTCTTTGACACTAAAAAAACTCTAATATATTTTTGTCCAATTAAATTTTTAAATCCAATAAACTATCAAACCCTAAATATTATATTTTCTTAAATCAAATAAACTACCAAATCTTTGTCTTCTAGCTACTCTTATATCTCTCTTATTATGAGTAACTCCAATCTACACCAAATTATCGATTTCAAATCCTTATCTTCTAGTTACTCTTACCTCTTTCTTTTTAAAGTTGTGATCTTCTATCCAAGATTATCTCCATCTTGTTATGTCCAAGAATAAACTACGTGGGTTCACTCATTCCTTGGTTATGGTCTAATAATTGTAAAGTGATTTTAGTGATATTTATACTTTTAGTCCCTAGTTTTAGTTAAACTATGTCGTTTTGGACACTAGATAGAATAGGACAGAGATAATTTTGAACAGAGGATCTGATATCTTCTTATTATGAGTAACGCCAATCTACACCATATTATTAATTTAAGAAGCTCAATATCACCTTGGTTACAGGAATCATTTTTTTCTCTATTAGAGGTTTAGATTTGGTTTAATATTTGGATTCTTAAGATTAGAGAAAAACTTGGGCTTTACGTTTGTGAGTTTGAATTAAACACTGGATGAAACACAATTATATTAATCCTCAGTGAATAATTCTTCAATATATTAGTCATGTTCAGTTGCTTATGTGAATACATTAGGAAATTAAAAAGAAATCTGATTGCTGAGGATCCTTGTTGTCATGTCTCTTTTCCTTTCTATGATTGAGATAGAGAAGTTGAGTTGGAAGAAAAAAGAAATTAAAGATGTGAAAAAAATTGTCCGATCTATTCTCACCAAGTATATTTGTCATATTCAGGTGCTTATGTGAATGCTTTATAAGTTTAGAAAATTAAAAAGGAATTTGATTGCTGAGAATCTTTGTTGATGAAAGTCCTAGTGTCTTAATCCATTTGTTCTGATGTTTAACAAATAATTATATATATATACTAATGGTTCTATCAATATTTTTTAATGTGATAGGCATTCAAGAACCAAAAAATGAAGTTTGAAGATATTGGTGAAGTGAAGAAAATAGTTGAATGCAAGAAAGAAAGAAAAGTTGGTAAATTAGGATAAATCGCCAACCCCAATTCTAATTTGTGTAATTACTTCAAGAAAAATTTAACTTTTTAAAGGCTCAATTAAAATAGATTTTAAAATGAATATTTTGAGAAAAATAATTTCACAAAGTTTTTATACTTGTACAAAAATATTTTAAAAAAGAAAAATTCAAAAAATTGACAAAAAGATAGGTTCGGATGACCTCTAACAAAGATTGGTTGTTTGAAACTAGTTTGGAAAAGTTTTTTTTGACAATTTTAGAGTTTAAGTTCAGACTTAAGATTGGTTGTCCGAAACTAGTTTGGAAAAGTTTTTTTTGACAATTTTAGAGTTTAAGTTTAGACTTTCTAGAGTAACTTTCAGTGTCCTAAATATAGGTTTGGACCCTTTACAGTTACTTTTGACCATCCGAATCTATTTTTCTTGTGAGTAACGACTAGTTTTCTAACAATGGATGTTTTGTTCTTTTTTGCTTCATAAATCATCCTATAAAAACAAGGGACATATAAAACCATTATAGCATGATTTTAGGAGATTTAAACTTGTGAAAAATATTTTTAAATTATCATATTTGAGCAAGAATCGTTTTAATCTTTCAAAGGCAAAATATGAGTCTTTAACTAGTTTTCTTTTACTCTTGAGTTAGAAATTTCTCTTGTAATAATTTATTGAGTGATTTTTTGAACTTTCATTGTATTATCCACAATATAAAGAGTGTGAACCTTCTTATAACTCTTTAAATCTGTGAGGAAGTAAAATCCTAAGTTAGAGATATTAGGTAGTGACAGGTTTCTCAAGACAAGAGTAAAACCCAAATCTTGTAGTATATGCTGCTAGTAAGATTGGTTCAATTTATGAAGTATTTTTGATCTCACCAATAGAAGAGATTACTTTTTAGAGAAAAGATTTGAAATTCTAAGTTAGAGTGCTTATGTAAAGGATATAGAATGCTCCAAGGGGGAGACTTGACCACTCTAAGTTTCTTGTCTATTTTTCTACTTTGCTTTTAGTTTCTTCATTATTGTATTATATTGATTTCCTCTTTTTTTTTTCTTGTGGTCGTTGTTCATTGTGTATTTAACTTGAATTGTTGTAAATTCAAATTTGAAAAGTATTGATTGATTGATTTCACAAAATCGGCCACAACATCCACACACATACCAAGTATTTGTTTAAATTTCTTAAACAATCACCTTTGTAATTTCATTTATTTTTGCAATAATTTTTATTGTACAACCTATATCACCCCTCTATTATTCTTTTTATTGTACAAATCGCTGGTTACGATTCGTGAACTACTAGGCCACAGTTCAGAGAGGGGTAGAATCCGAACCGACCCTTGGGTGGCCGATTTTGGTTATGGTTCTGATTCCGTTTTCGTCCCGCTTCTGATTTTAGTACGGTATTTTCACAGTTTAATTTTTTTTAAAAAATAATAAAAGAATAATATATAAAACTTTAATATAATTAAAAAATACCTCAATTTATTATTGAAACTCGAGTAGTTCGATTAGGGGTGTACTCGAATTCGACTTAACTCAATTACACCCCTAGGCATTGCAGTAATGATAGTTCTTGTTTATTGATTAATTTCATTGTCTTTAAAATTGCCTTATGTTTATTATTAATTGTTAAAACTAATTAGAATAATTTGTATGTAAATATAGAGTTTGGATAAAGCACTGGTCGGCCTTCTTCCAAACAGTGAAACATAAATATTGTGTGCAGCATATTTATAGAAATTTCTAGAAAAAACACTCTGAAAAGGCACTGAAATCTACAATTTGGGATATTGCTTCTTGTACACATATGCAGATATATAAATAATTGGTGAAAGATTTCAAGAATTATGACAATGATGCTTATACTTAGATAAAAAAATGGCCATCTGCCAAGTACTAGTGCAAAACATTTTTTCAGCCTCATACTAAATGTGATATAATTGTTAACAATATCTGTTATTTTTTTTTGTTTTAAACATCACTTAACCTTTACTGTTATGAACATAAGTTGTTCCTTTGGCAAACACATAAACTCAATAGTCATTGAACTAGTGTAAGCATGGCCACGGTTCCGGAACCGGAGGTTCCGGTTCTGGTTCCGTCCCGGTTTCGATTCCGATTTTGTTTCAATTCTGATTTTTTTCGATTTTTAGTTTCGAATTTCGATTGTAATCCCACTTTTAAATTTGATTTTTATTGAAATAATGATTAAACTATTAATTGAAACTCAAATAATACAACATAATAATATAATTAGAATAATAATAGTTACAATTGAACTTAATTAATATATAGTATTTAGATAATAGAACTAGGAAGAATTAGATAAATGAGATTCAAGGATATAAAAATAATAAGAATATTTGAATATTTGAATTATTAATTAGAATTCAACTAGTATAATATAATAACATAATTAGAAACAAGTTATAGTTTTTAGATAATAGAACTAGGAAGAATTAGATAAGTGAGATTCAATGATATAAAAATAATAAGAATATTAAAAGAATATTTGAATATTTGAATTATTAATTAGAATTCAAATAGTATAATATAATAACATAATTAGAATAGTAGTTAAAATTAAACTAATATATGAATTTTTTAGAATAATAGAATTATGAATATTAGATAAGTAAGAAAGAAAGATATAGAAAGAATAAGAGTATTGAGAGAATGATCGAACTATTAATTGGAATTCAAATAGTATATTAGCATAATATAATAATAAAATTAGGATAATATAAATTAAAAAATTAAGTTAATACATAATATAATTAGATTAATAGTTGAAATTGAACTAATATATGGAGGTTTTAGAAAAATAGAATTATGAAGGATTAGATAAGTGAGAAAGAAAAATATATAAATGATAAGAGTATTGAAAGAATGATTGAACAATATAATAATATAATTAGAATAACTAATTAAAAAATTTGATACCCTAAACCCTAAACTATAAACGTTAAAACTTACTATATAAATATTAGATAACTAAGAATTAAGTGATGAAAATGAAGTGTTATAGAAATATTCATAGAATTAAAATTTTTTTTTTGGCCGGTTCCGGTTCTGTGGGGCCACGGTTTCGATTCTGGACCCGGCAATTTGGTCATGTCTAAACTAGTGATTTGGCCCTAAACAAAAAAACTTTTGATCAATTTCCAAGATATTAGTGGCTTGCTTTATGAGTAATATTCTCTTCCTCCTTTTCATTAATCTTTAGCATTTCCTCACTTTGACTCTCCTCCAAAGTGTTCATTCTTGCTGCCACATCATCAAACCTTTTTTGATAAGTCTTATATGTTGTTACAACAACATTATTAATTTCTCTTTTACACCATTTCTTTTAATACGACATAGCATCATTTAGCTTGCATTCCCTTATGTTAGCCTCGCGTGCATCAATCACTTGACCTATACCATATATATATGATGATCCCTACAATAATTTGCTGCCCAAGGTTCATTTGAATACCATGATCCTTCTTGTGATCCGAGCACACAAGCTTCACCACCAAGATGCGTCTTCTCCAATTTGGCATATGGGCATTAGGTACACACCCAGGCTTGAGTAAACCATATACACCAAGATACTTGTTACATAAGGTTGTCTGAACTAGAAAGGGAACAATGGCAAGGGAACACTTGGTACTGCAAACTCTAATGCCAAAAACTAGAGAATTGCTCCGACTAGTTAACCTAAATATTTCTCCGATGTCTTAGGATACTCTTTGTTTCTATAGAGCATAGAGAGGACGCTATCTGTGAAATATTCAATTCTCACATTTTGATATATCGTGACGAGCCTATAATTTTCATGCTTGAAGGCATAAATAAATATTTGAAAGACATAATTCAAAGGAGGTATGTAAAAATGTGCAAACTTGAAGGACCTATTAGTCCAACAATTAGAAAATTGATTGATGATAGGGTGAAGCTATCCTTGAAGTGGAAACTTTTTGCAAGTGGACAGGATGGATACTAGGTGCAAAGTCCAAAAAGAGCTTAGTTTGTTGTTTATTTGAACTACAGAACATGTACATACATGTTATGGTAGGTTTCTAAGCTACTATGTGCTTATGCAATTGTAGCATTACATAGAAATGGTAAAAATTTATGTTAAAGATTTATGAGAATGTATTGCAGCCAATTAATAGAAAGACTCTATGACCCAAATCTAACATTCTTATTCTTGATCCGCCAATTGTTTGGATGCATTCTCGCAGGGATAGAAAGGTAAGAAGAAAATATAATACTGAAATAAAAAAAGTGAAATATAATGTTCATAGGTTGAAAAAACATATCATTATACATTGTAGGAAGTGTGGGTAGGCATGACATTATGCTGCAACATGTAAGATGTAACTAGAAGAAGGTGGACAAGAAAATGAATATCATACCAGAACAATAATAGAGTAGAAAGAGAAATATCTACACAAGGTACTAGTGAGGTAGAAGAAGAAGTCATAACATAAAGTCAGCAACATGGGACAAAAGATGGAGGAACAAGAGAAGAAGTCTTGGAACAAAGTCATCAATATGGGACAGAAGAATGAGAAACTTTGACTCAAGAACTCCCATTAGAGAGCAATGAAATTGTTACTGCCTGTATGTTTTATTTCTTCTTATTTGGATAAACTTAATTGCTTACATATGTATATCTCTTTTTCTAAGTAATTTACTTTTTTATGATATCATATATCCATTGGTTAAGACAACTAGAACAACAGTTAGGAGGTAGGATAAAAATGAAGCTACAAAAATTCAAGATCGGGAAGAACAAAATCAGCAACGTAGGGCAGATCATAGAGCAACTATGATTCAAGAAATTTCTCTCCAAGACACTCAAACTATTGATGCATAGAATTGTAGGAAAAAGAGGAATAAATAGAGTGTATGTTTTATTTTTTTCTTACTTTGATAAACTTAATCGCTACACCTATGTATATCTCTCTTTCTAAATAATTTACTTTTTCATTATATTATATACCCATAGGATAGACAACTAAAATAACAGATAAAATGTAGGACAGACGTGGTGCTAAAAAATTCAAGAAGTGGGAGAATAAAGTTAGCAATATGGGGCAAAATAAGGAGAAACTATAACTTAAAAAATCCCACTCCAAGAACTACTCCAATTCAACAACCACTGCTGTCAATCCCGCAATCACAATTGTTAGTTCTATAGCACAACCATCAAATACTATTGCCAATCCAACAGCCAGAACTATCAGTTTTGTAGCACATAAACAGACATAACAGCAAAGTAATATCCAACTGAGGTAGACAAAGGCAGAATCAATGTCAACTATGTATGGTTAGGAAAAAGTCCACATTATCAAGTTGGTGATTACTTTGGTCAAGGAAAAAGAAGAGAAAGGGGAAAATGAAGGAGAGGATAATAGTTAGAAAGCATACATCAACTTTAATATGTCTTTTGTATTACTTGATGAAGTGGGGCACAAAGTCAGAAACATATTGTCATTTCATCTACATATACAATTATCTTTTACATTCAATGGTAAGGTTCTGTCTTTATTATTAATGATATACATTGTTAATCTATAATAATACAATAAGTTAATGTTGTCTTTCGTATCACATGATGCATGAGGGCAGAAAGGCAGCAACTTTTTTTTTTAAGAAACCAAATTTATTAAAACATAAGCAAAAAAACGACGAAGCCGGATATACCCGACACCCCGTTACAGAAGGAAAGCCATAAAGAGGAGTACTACTCCTTTACATTTCAAAATAAAAACTCCTAAATTTGGATATTGAAACTAACGAACTAGGAGAAAGATAAGGGTTGAGAGTCCAAAAAATTTGAGAACCACAAAGGCATTTCAAATTTTAAAGACTCTCAATCCCTATACTAAGTTTATCCTAACCATTATGAACATTAGCATGAATTCTACCCATTTGTAATATCCATGGAAATTCTATGCTCTATGTTAGCTCAGTCCAAAAGGTCCAGGTCCAAAAGGAGTCCAATTACGCAATAGTCCAAGCCATTTATTTAACCCAAGAGTCAAATCAGACTTTTCATCCCAGACCGTGGGGGGCCCCAAATCATCCCAACCACATTTCAGCCCATAAGTCCAGCCCATAGGTCCGAAGCAGCCTCCCAAAACAGCCCAAAAATAATTCAGTGCCACACCAAGTACGCAAAGCTACTCAGCTGCTCAATTCTTCCAAAGGGAAGCCATTAACGTCAGGATTCAACCAAGGCCAGCTCTTGCCGCCAAAGATCAAAAACCGCAAGGAACATTCAAAGCAATCAGAGGACCATCATCTACCATTACCAATCTACCATTACCACAAAGCAATCCAATCAGGACAAACACAGCCTATTCCCAACTTCAAAATGCAGCAGAACCAACTACTGCCAACTTCGAATTGCAGCAATGTCTAACAACATGTTTCGACAAGCCCTCTATACACTTAAATAAATGAGGCATGACTACTAACAGTTTCAGAGTTCCTCTAACTTTCACCAAATTCAAAAGGCCACTCAAAAAATGGCTACTACATAGCTATATCTGGAGGGCAGAATTGATCCAAATAACAGATGTACAGACAATAGCTGAACCATCAGCAACCTAAATAACTTACCAGAAAGTAATACCAACTGACAGCCAACAAAATTTGGCAGCATAACCCCTGTATGTGCCCTCTAAACACCATCTCCCAATTCAAGAGACTGCATAGCATAAACATGTAGATTGAAGGTTTGAGGCAAACAGCCCTAACATCCGCAGGCTGTGGCCAAATACACCATACCCACATAGTACAGACTAAAATCAGCATCGCAAATCAATATAGCAGACCTAGTGAATCTCACCTAATCAGAAATAAGGCACTCAGTTTTTTCAGAGCAGCATTCGAGCTAAGGCTAGCTATTTACCTTAAATTCCATCTTTTACCTTCGGAATAACATATGAAGGGATTTCGGTCCCTAAGTTTTCTTCCCGATGATACGCTGGCCTTGGGACTGATCAAAGCATCCACATACTTGGATTGCTTAGCAGTTTTGTGGTGTTTGTCCATTTTGTCAAGGAATGTATCAAAGAAGTCTTGCGATTCCTCCTCAAAACTGTGTTCCATCCATCTATTCTCCTCTTGATCTTCCGGTTCAGAATCCGTTGGGATAGCTTGTAAGCGTGTCAGGTCGGATATAGAGCAGCCTGTGAGCATTCTTGAAACTTCTTCCTCATCTATAACAATAGTTGGCATCGCTGCCACAATTTCACGATCCGTCATGACAGTGCCTTTGTGCTTGTTCGAAGATTCCCCTTCTTCCCAATTAATCGTTACATTTATCCCTCCCTGTAGCAGCTCTTTGTCAGACTCCAGCTTTACATTAGAGTGCTCCGTCAATGCATTTTTGGATGGAACCAAAGCTAGGGAGGCAGCATCATGAAGATTGGGTTCCCTGTCTTGATTGTTAATAAAATTCAGGAACTGGCCAAGATTGGATAGGAATTGTCCAAGGTTGTTCTCTGTTTGCTTGAGGGTAGGTCCTGGCGACATTTTGGATTATTGCTTGCTTTCCTTTAGGTTTTCTTGCGGCAGAACTTGATTAATCTCAGCTGTGGGATGCTGGAAAATCGTGCCATTAGTACTTATTTCCATCTGTGGACCAGGGCTGGGAGACTTGCCTCCCTAATCAGCAGCTTTGAGCTTCGAAGTCTGTGATGCCTCTTTGTTAGCAGCCACTGGGAGCCAGACCTTTTTCTTCCCTTTACGACTTTCTTCCAAGCTACCTCCCTTCCAAGACTGTTGAGGTTTACAGGTGAGGGCAGAGTGCCCCATTCGCTGACAATTGGTGCAGAACTGAGGGGGATCTTCCAGTACTATGTTTTGCCATTTCCCTCGTTCTTGGCTTTCTATCCACACCCGGTGAGGATGAGGAAGGAGGACGTCCATCTCCACCAGAATCCGTGCTTCACTTGGCCTCAGGAGTTTGGTGGCAGAGGCGGTTGCCCGATCAATCTTGAGTGGGTTACCGACAACAGAGGCGATGGAGAAAAGGGAATCTCTATCAAAGAAGTGTAGAGGAAGCTGCGGTAGTTTAATCCATACCGGAGCTAGAGAAGACTCCACCTCAGGGCTAAATTCCGGCGTCCAACGGAATAATCTTGCCTGAAAACCTGAGAAGTTCCATGACCGGCGAGACCACATCCGGTGAAAGTCATCCTCCACCTCGAATTTGAAGAAAACATGGCGATAGTCTAGCAGACCAGCAGCCACTTCACCAGCAAACGAAGATGACAAGATCTCTTACCTAATCGCGACCATCGAGGGCTTTCCATGGCTGAATTTTCCAACTAGTGTCAGTTGGAAGGGCCGTGCAAGCTTCGATTCATCTTCTTTTGACAGAATCTGTGCCGGCTCTCCTTGATGAGTGGAGAGGGGAATCCGCTTGGCTGTTGAGAAGGAAATATCAAGTTCGGCGTCCCTCCGGCAGCGGTTGGGGCCTGAGATGAAGGACCCGCTGCCGCCTCCCTGTAGGACTTCTAAGCTGAAGGCCTCTCCGCCGACGGTGGTTGTGATGGACTTTGTGGAGACTGGTCAGAGCTTTGCCCTTTCCGAGGCGGAGCAATCAACTGTAAAGAACAGGGGAGAGGACAAGAGAGGGCCGGCATAGGAGCCGGACAGTCGGCTTGGAGTGAGCTTACTGTACTGACGTTTGGGTTCGGGGTGAGCCTCCGATTACTCTTCAAAGGTGGAGTAAACCGCTGTAGAGGCGGGAAAGAGACCGAGCTTAGGAGGAAGGCTGGTCCATAACCTTGATAGAATGATAGTCTTGCAGCAAAAGAGATAACCGGAGAGGCCATATTAACTAGCGGGCTAAGGTCACTAGGTGACTCCGGCCAGGGAGGCCGGAGCCAAAGGATGAAGCCTTCCGCCTAATCAATGGAGATGATTATTGGGAAGATGATGAAATGGGCAAGAAAGTCGGGTGGATTCAATGCTCTACTGCTGACAGTTTAACCTAGATTAAGAGTACTGTTTGGTGGATTGGAAAAAGGGGAGGAAATTAGGGTTAAAGCTAAGACCTTTTTTTAGAGAGAAGGCAGAAAGGCAGCAACTTGTTGTCATTTTGTGTACATATTCAATTGTTGTTCACATTTAATAGCAAGGAACTGTCTTTGGTATTACTAATGCATATTGTTAATCTATATTAGTACAACAAGTTAATGTTGTCTGCTGTATTACATGGACAGCTTTTGCATTAATGAATGAACAACAATTTCATAAATGGAACCAACAAACTTCATACATACATAGTAAATAGTACTAGCACATTCAACTCAATTTATTTATCTTATTAAGTACATAAGTAGGAGAAGAAAATTAACATACATAATATCTTTTATTGACATAACTCATTTCTACCAATAAAGGGATGTAACAACAACAAAATATGCCCTAAAATGCCAAAAATATATATATGACCTATAATGTCAAGGAATGATTACTTTACTTCAATACTGGAAAGCTTTATACTCAAATCTCAGCACTCCAATTCTTAAAAAAAATATCATCAATACAATACATAGAAAGCTAATTGCCAATTTTTTTCTCTTTGTAAATTTGGTATCTTCATCTCTGAGTCTCATATTTTCTTTCTCCAATCTCGCAACTGTCTATTGCAACTTCATGACAACATCTTTCAATCATCAATTTCACTCTCTATTTGATTTTTTCTATGAATTAGATCTAAAATAATCTATATTGATTTCTCACACATTTGGGGATCATACTATTCTCAAAATCTATAATTTTGATCCTACGAACAATACCGATTAAAAAATCATACGTATTATTCTAGAATAATTCATCCAATCGAATAGTAATATTATTATGCATATTTATCTCTACTCCTCTGCAAATAACATATTTTCTTCCTAAATTATATTTTTTTCAAGACATTTTCATGATTGTTGTCACACCACATTAACAAATAGGAACTTGTAGAATTTTTCTTGCTATCCTTAAGCCCTCAGGTTTTCTCTCTCTCTCTCTCTCTCTCTCTCTCTCTCTCTCTCTCTTTCTCTCTATTACTGTTATAGTTGTAGTATAAAATTCTCTGTCTTCTTCGATGGAAATAAAGGAGGAAAACCTGGTGGGTGTTTTCACACCGAAAGAGGATCTATTCACAAGTCTAATGTTTTTGCGCCTATTTAAACCTGTTCGAACATTTTTACCCTTGAAAAAAGTGATTTCTGTCTGTACAGACAAAATTAATGGACGGATTGACCTAAAATTATAGAGTGAAATGCCAATTTGATCACCAAACTGTACCAAATTACTACTTTTAGTCACTAAACTATTTTTTCAGCCAAAAATATCACTCAACTATTATATTTTGGCGGAACAAGTCCTTCTGTCAATTCAAACTGTCAAATACGTAACGGCATGAATTTGAAGGGACAAAAATGTAAAATCACCCGATCTTATCGTCTTCTTCGTTGGGTTTTCCAATTTTCTGCAACTCATTTGGATAAGCCATTTCGTCAACAAACAGTATTTAATCCAAGATCGAAATTATCAGATATTCTAGTCAGCAATCCAAACAACAAAGTACAAAAGATGAGTCAAAAGATGCTTCAATCACTGCCATTTGTCCCTTTTTGTTTGTTGTCATTATAAGAAAAATTGACTTTGAAATTCACGTGATACAGTTCCATTTACGCACCAACATCTATTTTTTCCTTTTGAATAAAAGAGTTTTGAGAAATTGATCATTCTAGAGTCTGGAGAGAGATATTAAAGGTTTGTTAAAGGGAACCTTTAATTTCTTCACTGCTCGCTCGTATTCAGGATTGCTTACCTGTCCAGTTGCAATAATAACAGGATCTGTCATTATCTCCAGAGTTATAGGACAGAGGAATTCATTCGGAATTAACAAAGATTGGCACCTCCCCAGACATCCCGTCGACACTGGCAGTGGCAAATCATGCACTCCAGTCCCCTCAATTCCAGCAATTTGTTTGAATTTGCACAAGAGATCTACAATATGTTGGATACTCTCTTTATGCCGCAATTTGTTGTCTTGGATGAGCTTCTTAACAGCCACTGTTTCAAGTCTCAGATCAGCAACAGTGTGTAGCTCCAATTTCTTGGCTAGTCTTTTTATTATTGCATCGTCTGCTTTTCTCTCATCATTTTTAGAAAATACAATCATCATATCCATTGCTAGTTCCATATCCTGCGTTTTTATCCTGCTTTTGGCGGTGAGGCACTGTGCCTGAGTCGTTGGTATTGGAAACTAAATCATCGTTTGGGTCAACGAGTTCTTCCATTTCCATGTCGAATTTGCTCCAATTGTTTTATTCACTCAAATTTTCTATGTATTATGGATTCTTCATTTGATTTAGTGTTGCTTTTATGATTTTATCTTCTGTTAATTAATAGTTCTAGAAAGAAAAAAGAAAAAAAAATGAAACAGAAAGAAATTACTGCGCGCCAGTTACCTCCGATTCATTTGTTGTACTGTTGTTGAAGTTGAGAAGTTTCAGATTGTTTTGACTCATCTTTTGTAATTTGTTGTTTGGATTGCTGACTAGAATATCTGATAATTTCGATCTTGGATTAAATACTGTTTGTTGACGAAATGGCTTATCCAAATGAGTTGCAGAAAATTGGAAAACCTAACGAAGAAGACGATGAGATAGGGTGATTTTACATTTTTGTCCCTTCAAATTCATGCCGTTATGTATTTGACAGTTTGAATTGACAGAAGAACTTGTTCCGCCAAAATATAATAGTTGAGTGATGTTTTTGGCTGAAAAAATAGTTCAGTGACTAAAAGTACTAATTTGGTACAGTTTGGTGACCAAATTGGCATTTCGCTCAAAATTATATGTCTAAAAAGTTCAATAATCTTTTTGGCCAAATAATATTTTAATGGCAAAAACCCAGATTTTGAATAAAATTGAGTGACTTTTTTTAAATTTTTCTCTTAAATTAAATAGCATGGTTTGAAAAACAAATGCAAGATTCTAGCTGATTTGGTGATAAGTTTGTAACAAATGCATTTTTATCTATTCTATTAATAAAACAACCACTGAATAATAATGTTGAAGAAAAACTTTATTGGGATTCTTGCAAATTCTAAAACTTTGAATATTGAAATATTTAGGTAGAATTATTTTAATTGAGTCATTTTATTAATATATCATAAATAAAATGTGACAAAACATAGTTATCTTTATATTGATGTAAAATACCAATAGTATTATATGCAATATGAATAAACAAATTGAAAGTAGAATAATAAACACGAGATAGAATTGTTGGATATTTTCAATCATTGAAAGTATTAGAACAATCAAGAATCTGAAAAATTGAAGAAAGCAAAAATTTCCCCAATGTCGCGACGTAGAGACTCTCACGTCGCGACGTGGAGAATGTTTCCCGACGTCTCGACGTAGAGATCTGGACGTCGCGACGTGGAGCCGACGTCGCGACGTGGAGCCGACGTCGCGACGTAGAAGACTCTGGACGTCGCGACTTGGCTCACTGGAAAAGAATTCCAATTAATTGGAATTTGGACTTCGCGACGTGGAGAGTCGCACATCGCAATGTCGGGTAGAATTTTGGGAAATTTATCTTACGCTTTATTGGACGTCGCGACTTGGAGACCCCTACGTCGCGACGTTGGGTAAAAATCTGAAAAATTGAGATAAACTCAATTGATTGGTTTTCGGGAAGTTTTCAGATTAACACATGAGCAGTTATCTTATGTGTCTTAAAGTGGTTATGATTGGTTGGATTGTGTCTGTATCAAGAAACAACAGTTGGATAGATTTTATCCAACAATAACTAACAACTACTCTAAGGATTAAAGGCCAAAATTGAAGTCATATAAAAGTATCATTCTTGAAGGAAAAAGACTACAGGTTTTTCTTTTGAAAAACACAACTTTTGCAAACACACTTTTGTCTAATTGTAGAAGTTTTGTTAGTGCAAAACAATTATTCTTTTCTTCATCTTATCCTAAGGATTTATTTGCTAGAATTCTTGCACAATAAAGGGCAAATAAAAGTCTAAAGGAAAGTGTATTTACACAATTTGAAGTGTTTCGTTTTTGTAATAGTTAGTCATTTTTCACAAGTTGTACCATTTTTGTAGCAAGAAGAAATTCTCCAACAATCTTTAGACTTCTATTCTGAAACAATGACTGGTGGAAGAGACTTGACATCCAACATCACAAAGTTGGAAAGGTTTGATGGAGGCTAATTCACAAGGTGGCAAAAGAGGGTGCATTTTCTAATTGTTGCACTCAAGGTGGCTTATGTTCTTACAACTCCAAAGCCACTTCTTCCTATTGGAGTGGAAGAAACTCTTGAAGACATGAGGAAAAGGCAAAAATGGGAGAATAATGATGAAATATGTAGAGAACACATACTCAATGCAATGAGTGATGGCCTTTTTGACACCTACCATACAATTCCTACTGCAAAGGAACTTTGGGACAAAGTGGAAGCAATGTATATGCTTGAGGATGCTTCAAGTAAGAAGTTTCTTGTCTCAAACTTTCTGAATTACAAAATGGTAGATGCTAAATCTGTAATGAGTCAACTTTCTGAAATTGAAATCATATTGAATTAGTTTACTCAACATAACTTGAACATGGATGAAACTATTATAGTTAGTGCTATAATAGAAAAACTTCCTCCTTGGAAAGACTTCAAGAAGAAGTTGAGACACAAGAAAGAGGAAATGATCATTGATAGTCTTGCTAAGTCCCTTCGTATAGAAGAGGAATGTCGTATGCAGGAAAACAAGATTCCTTTAGTGAAGCAAGATGACAAGGACAATGAACCTTTCAACAAAGTTCACATGGTGGAAGAAGGCCAACAAAGCAAGCCAAACAAAGGCAAAAGGCCATTCCAAAGCAAGGATCAATCCAAGAACAAAAAGAAGAAGAAAGGAAAGTGCTTTCATTGCAACAAAGAAGGACACTACAAATATGAGTGTCGGTTGTTGAAGAACAAATCTTTCAACAAGGGTGAGTCTTCTAAAAATGAGACTCAAAATTTTGTTGCGCTATGATTTCTGAAGTTAACATGATAGAAGAAGACTTTCCTTGGTGGATTGATACCGGTGCAACCAAACATGTGTGCAAGAACAAAAGCTTCTTCAAGAACTTGAAGCCCATGAATGATGCAAAAGTTGTGGTTTACATGGGAAATGCTTCAACAACTCCTATTGAAGGCATAAGAGAGATTGATCTCAAGTTTACTTCTGGACATATTTTTACTTTGACAAATGTGTTGTATATACCAGAAGTTAGGAAGAACTTAGTTAGTGGAAGTTTGTTGAACAAATTTGGTTTCAAACTAATTTTTGAGGCTGATAAGTTTGTACTCACTAAGGGTGGGATGTTTGTTAGAAAGGGTTACCATTGTAATGGAATGTTCAAGTTGAATGTACTACCTACAAATAAGATAAATGAAATTTCAGTTGCTTATTTGATTGAGCCGTCTTTTACTTTATGACATAATAGATTAGGTCATGCAAATTACAAAAGAATGATTGAAATAATGAAGCATGATCTTATGCCATACTTTAAAGAAGATGATAGGAAATGTAGAACTTGCATGCTCACAAAGATTACAAGACAACCATTTCTTAAAATTGAAAGAAAATCAAATAAATTGGAATTGATTCATAGTGATGTATGTGATTTACATAGCACACCTATTTAGGAGGTAAAAAGTATTTTGCTACTTTTATTAATGATTGTACTAGATTATGCTATGTTTATTTGTTATACTCTAAAGATGAAGTAATTGATAAATTCAAAGCTTATAAAGCTGAAGTTGAGTTACAATGTGGTACTCAAATTAAGTGCCTAAGAATCGATAGAGGTGGCGAATACTACCAAAAAGAGTTCTTTGAGCAATGTGGTATAAAACATGAAATTACAACTCCTTATACACCACAACAAAATGGTGTAGCTGAAAGGAAAAATAGAGTATTAACTGAAATGGTTAACATTATGTTGTCAAATTCAGGTTTGAGCCATAGATTTTGGGAAGAAGCAGTACTTACTGCTTATTATATATTGAATAGAGTTCCAAATAAAAGGAGCTCTACTACCCCTTATGAATTTTGGTTCAATAAAAAGCCTAATCTTAAACACTTAAAAGTTTGGGATTGTAGGGCTATTGTTAGACTTCCAGAACCAAAGAAAAGGAAGTTAGGAGAAAGAGGTGTTGAGTGCATTTTCTTGGGATATGCACTAAACAGTAAGGCCTATAGATTTATGGTTATAAAGCCTAATGATTCAACATCAATTAATACAATTATTGAATCAAGATATGCTATCTTTGATGAAGGTAGATTCACCTCAATAACCAAAGAGTTGGATAATGATTCCAAAAATGATTTGACAACTAATGAAGCTTTAAATGACCAAGAAAAGGTTATTGAGCTTAGAAGGAGTAAAAGAACTAAAAGGGCTAAATCTTTTGGTTCTAATTTTGTTACTTATCTTGTTGAAGGAACAAGAGATGAATTAAGTAACAAAGTGGCATTTTGTTTTAATACCGAAGCTGATCCTAGAGCATTTGAGGAAGCTATGAAGTCTCAAGACTCCTCATTTTGGGAAGAAACGATAAATGAAGAAATAAGCTCAATAAGAACTAATAGAACTTGGGAGTTGGTGGATCTTCCACCAGGTTCTAAACCTATAGCTTGTAAATGGATCTTCAAAAAGAAGATTAGAATTATTTATTGTCTCAAATAATGCTAATATTTATATATAATATAAATATTTAAATTTCACCACTTAAATGGATACTAACAAGTGTATTTTTATATTTTCTTATAATAAACCAAGGGCAAAGACAAAAAATCGCAAGTTGATACCATATCCTCATACTAGAGGTTCTCAGACATTTCTTAGGCGCTATAAAAAATGGTAAATTTTTTTCTTATTTATTTTAGGGCGAATTCTCTTTTACCCCCCTGTGGTTAGGCATAATCACCCTTTCACTACCTCGTAGTTTCAAAATACCCACATAACCCCCTCGTGTTTTGAACTAATGTGAAAAAGCGACAGAATCCGTCTAAACTGACGGATGTGTGCTACACGCGCAATAATAGGCGTGTGGAAAAATAAAAAAAGTGCTCCAGTTATTATTGTATTCCGAAAATACCCTTATTTAGACAGAGAAATTCACATATGCTGTTTAAAGCTATCTTGCATCTGGGACTCAAGGGGTTGACCGAAATTGCTGACAGATCGGGATCAGCAGACGAGATTGCTAACAGATCGGGAGAGCTCCGATCAGTACCTCAACGGAGTGGACCTGGGAGAACTAGGCTGAAGGGCCTAGCTACCAAAAAACGAAGCCCCCCTGTATTTGAAGAAGTTCCGATCTGGGCTGTTGCTGACAGATCGGAAGAGCTCCGGCGACTTCGATCTGGTCTGTTTGCTGATAGATCGGGAGGGCTGTTTTGCTGAATCTGAAGAGAGCTCCGACGACTTCGATCCTACTTTCTCTCGGCAGATATTGCTGGCATTAGTTCAAAATTGAAAGCTTAGATCACGGATGGGACAAAGGCTCAATAGCTGGAAGCAGCTCACACGTGAACTATCCCTGGCCGGAAAACATCCGATTGCTATCCCATCCTCATACCGGACTTAAACTCAACTCGTGAAATATCTACCTAAGCTGAACCAAAGTGATCAAAGTCGGCAAAATTTGAAAATACTCTCCAGTATCAATATAAGTCGTATCCAAGTTGTCCATCCTAGACTTATAATGATCACCATAGCAACGTCACGGTACCACTGGTTGTGCTGGTAGAATAACCGGAGGATCCCCTTGAGGAATAACAACATTCGGTGGATTTCTTGGATCAGCCATTGCATCAAATTTCAACTTCTTTTTAGCACGCAAAGTCTTTGCAAGTTCAGGGTTCAATTGGTATTCCGCTTTTCCAAAAGATCTTGTCCTGGACATACAATCCGTGTACCCTCGACAAGTATTCCTTCAAAGAATTATAAGGAAAAGTGATAATCACAGAAAAATGATTAAGCAAGAGTATTTAAATTGTCTAAATATGAAAAAGTAAAAACAAAATTAAAATAAAATTTAAACACGACTGCTTTTCTGGGCAACGACACCAAAATTTGGTAGAGCTAAATATACTTATGAAATATGCCCGTAGTTGCTATCTAGCCCTAATAAAAAATAATGCTAAACAACCCCTTAATGAGGTAAGTATAGTAAGTTCGTTCCTATAGGGAAAGGACAATGTTGAAACTTTAAGAAAATGTTTTTAGATTTTTATATTCATCAAGCTAAATACACTAATTTAAAATACAAAACACAATAAATAATATGATGACTTTGATTTAAAATATCAATTAAACAAGTGTACTCTTGAGATTATATTTTAGGGTTATTAAATAGCACAAATATATCCTATCTATGGTCATGCAAAATAAGGGTAAATAACATAACTCACGCCCCCCTATGTGATAAGAGGCAAGGAATAATTTAGGCATTTACCTACTTAGATATTAACTAATTTGCTAAACCCTCCTAGAGGCAAGGTTTACTTCATTAATTAACTCAGAATATAATGCAACTACCAACAAACAAACCATCTAATCCAACCACTCCTATGTGGTAAGAGACAACAGCGAACAAAGTCACGCTAATGCTAATCTAATCCCTCAAACTCCCCTTATATGGTAAAAGGCAAGAGCTAACGTAAAATTAGCCTAACAAATTAACAACCAACCCACAATAGATTCAAAACAACCTACTCTAATCTCCCTATGTGGTAAGAGGCAAGATTAAAGCAAATTATCTCTAAATAATTTACTACACTAATAAAAGTATATTCATTATACATAATTCGCACGCCAAATAATGCATAATTATGAAGAACACAGCAAAACTCATTTAACCATGACCATTAAATAGAATATAAAACTTGTAAATTAAGCACAAAAACTCTTATTCATAATCCCGATAGCACAATAAATTTTAGCCGAGTATAGCTAAACCCAACATCATAGATTTAACAATAAAGCATATAATAGAAAATATAGCTTGAAAAGAAAGATAAAACCTTGAATTGTAAAATTCTCGGAAGAAATCTTTAACTCAAAACCAACGAATTCAATAACAAATGTTCCAATTCCGTATGGCTGCAATTCCCGGTACAATAACCACAGAAGAAACCCTAAGCTATTACAAAGAGAATCCCTTGCTTAATTCTCTCAAAATTGCCACATATTTTTATGTATGAAAACCTCGCCCTATTTATAGTGAATCTCTAAAAATATTTGCAAATAAGATCTCCATGTAATCCTTATCGAACACAAAATCTCAAAACGGGCCAAAAACGTAATTTTTCAAAATTAATTCAAAAATCTTTGTCAACTCCGACGTCTCGACATGTAGGGTTGCACGTCACAACGTTCACCCATGTTGCGACATGGGAGACCCTCAACTTCGCGACGTGGCACACTGGAATCTGCCACAAGAAATAATGAATTTTAAATCGATGTTTTTATCCTTTTTCCTCTACATCGCGACGTGCAAGCTTGCATGACCATAGATAGGATATATTTATGGGAGACCCCCGACGTCGCGATGTGGAGCGGAACTCTACTGATGTCACAAAATTTCTTCAGCTTTTCCTTCACTTTGCACCCGATTTGACTTTCATATGACTTTTCTCATCCAAATATACACCATGGTCGATAAACCTACAAATATGACACTAAAATGAATTAAATAGAATAAGAATGACTAAAGAATTAAGTGCAAAAAACTAAATAAAAGGTGAATAAATTCACCTTATCAATGAGTTGCGTGCAGAACCAAAGGAATTGACAAGAGAAGATATTTAGAATGGCTGAAATCTTTAAAAGATGACTTCAACCAACCAGGAAAAAATCCGAAGTACAACAAGCAAAAACGTGATTATAGTAAAGGTGATTGGGTTAAAATGAGTATTTTTTTTCAATTACCTTACTGGTCTAAACTATTAATCAGGTATATTTTGGATGTTATGCATGTAGAGAAGAATATTTGTGATAATGTGTTTGCAATGTTACTTAATATTCCTAATAAAACCAAATACACTGAAAAATTACGTGAAGATCTATGCAATATGAAAATCAGGAAGGAGTTGCATTTAATTAAAAAAGAAAATCGAACTATAAAGCCATCAGCTTTGTATATGTTGATTGCTACTGAAAAGAAAGGCTTTATTGAGTTTTTAAGGTGGATCAAGTTTCTTGATGGATTTACCGCAAATATTTCAAGATGTGTAAAGGTTGGAACGATGTTAGGTTTGAAATCTCATAATTGTCATATTCTTTTATAAAGGATTATTCCTGTTGGAATTCGATGATATTTGCGCAAAGATGTAAGGCAAGTTTTGTATGAGTTGGGAAATTTCTTTAAAGAATTATGTTCTAAGACTTTAAAAGTTGAGGATGTTGAAAAATTAGAGTATAATATACCTTTGATTCTTTGCAAATTTGAATCTATATATCCCCCAACGTTTTTTGATGTTATGGTTCACTTAGCAATTCATTTGCCAAAAAAGGCAAAGATTACAGGACCAGTACATCCTCGATGGATGTATCTAATTAAAAGATAATTTTTATATTTAAATTATTATTTTATTAAATTTATTGATATTACAAATTTGTTAATTAATATGTTGACACAATTTATGTTTTTTTTCATTTGTTCAAGGAATTTTGGCTCTATTAAAAAGTTTGTCTGTAATAGAGCACGTCCTGAAGGTTCAATTGCAGAGGGATATATTGCAAATGAATGTTTGACATTTTTGTCAATGTATCTTCCTGGAATTGAAACACAATTCAATCGAGAAGAACGAAATTATGATGATGGTCAGAGTTTACAAAATATTGAACTTCCCATAATTTCCATAAAGTATCGTGCATTTGGACTTGTCAAATCAGGACATATATTATTAGATAAAGAGTTTGATGCAACTTATTGGTATATTTTAAATAATTGTGATGAAGTTGATAAATACCTCAAGCAAGTACTTTAATAATTTATATGTCTTTGAATAATATAATTTTTAAATATCAAAGTAGTTAAATTTATAAATGTTTTAATGCTCATATATGCCTTTTTATTAATGAATTGTTGTTGTTAGAACAAAAGGTAAGACATTGTAATAAATGTACTTATGAGTAACTAAATACTGATTTCTTGACAAAGGTTTGTTATCACAATAAATAAACAAAGTTCTAATAAAAATATTTGTCAAAGAAAAAGGTGTATTGTCACCAAATATGGCCAAATCTTGTGACAAATTTTGTTAATCGCAAATTTCTTTTTATTGACAAAACATCATTGTCACACTAAAAGAAATTACATTTTAACAAATGTATTCTTCACAAGAAAAGATAATTTGTCACTAAAAATATTTTGCTCTTGACAATTTATGTTTATCACAAATTACTGTTTTATTAACAAAACATTATTGTCACAATAAAAGTTAATACATTTCGACAATTTTATTCGTCATAAGAATATATAAATTATCACTTATGTAATGTAATTTTCGTGAAAAAGTACAATTTGTCACAGATGGCTTTATGTTAACAAACTGTTATTGTCATAATAAGGGAAACAATATTCTTACAAAAGTATTCGTCACAATGACATATAAATTGTCACGTAAGATATACACATCTCTTGACAAATATTATTTGTCTCAAATGCAACTTTCATGACAAAAAGTTATTCACAAAAGTATTAGGTGATGAAATGTTAATTTCGTCACTATAAAACACTATTTTTGCAACAACTTTATGGTTTATCAGTACAAATATAGCTTTTTTTTTACAAATATAACATTTCTCATATTAAAATATTTTCTTGCAACAAAACACAAATTTATTACAACAACTTATCACAAAAAGTAACATTTTTTGTAATGTATATTCACTAAAATGATATTTAATATACAAATAAATTATTAGTGGTGTGTCTTGAATAAAAAATATGAAAAGTAATAATTCTTTTTTTATAAAAATCAATCACTATCAATCCAATTACAAAATTATACAATATAAAAATGTGTTTGCCACGAATCAACTTTAAATATTCTCACATATAAAAATATGATTATTTAAATTAGCAAAAGTTGAACTAAAATTTGGTTTTCAATTTTATACTTTTTTTAATCCAATTGTTATTGTTGTTCTAGGCATGTATTTAGTTTGTGAATTTCAAACATTTTGACAATAATATATAAATCCCACCTTTTCACTAAACATAAAGGATAAATATTCCATGACTATCACTTTTGCTATTTCAATTTTATTTTTTTTATCTGTATATTTAAAAGGAGGAGTGTTAATTGAATAAATATGAAAAGTTGTGATTGGTTGGTTGGAATGCCTATTTCATGCATATGTTTGTCCTTCAAGTGCTGTATAAAAGTTTCATACCTCAATTATTTCTTGAAAGTATATAAAGGGTTTCCCAAACAATAATTGTATTTTGCTTACACCATCAATTCTTGGAATAAAAAATTTTGATGTGGTTTTTTTTTTTTTTTGAACAAGTTCAATTTAAAACTTTCTTCAACATTAAAAGGCTATTTTTCATTTTTATTTTCAAATTAAAACCACTAAATCTGAAAGCTACTACCAATAATGGTATCTCGACTATAGCAGTACATTTTATAATAAAGGAAAAGTAAAGTAAATGAATAAATAGAAATAATTAATAATAAAATAAAGAATTGAATAAAATAAAATAAATAACTAATAATGAATGAGAATTCATAAATAATTGGAGATTTTAAGAGAATTGATTTGGGCTGATTGGTTTGGTTACAATTCACAGTTCTGATTTGTCTTATGTTGATTCCGTTTTGAACCTGAATTAAGCCAGCGAGCCCAATTTTTAGTTAATTATTAATGTAAATATCACAAATAATATCAGGAATGCCAACATTTAGACATGGCCACTTCACGGTTCTGGAACCGGAACTGTGGCCCTACCGAAATTGGAACTGGGATTGGAATCGGCTGGAAGGTTTCGATTTCGGTTTCGGTTTCGATTCCTGAAAATGTAGATCCGAAACCAGCAAAAAAAACTAAATTTTTTATTTTGCATTCTTATAATTTTATAAATATTTTTATATCTCTTCATTTTCATCACATAATTCTTTTTCTAATATTATTTCTTACTTTTTTAGGCTCCGTTTGGTTCCCTCATTTTTCAACCTATTTGTAAAAGCAGTTGAAATTATGTTTGACATTGCATTCTTTCTTTGATTACAATTACGATTGCAAAATTGCTCTACAGTAAACTTAAATTTGATATATTATTAAAAATTACTACACTTTTTTTGTGTCAAAAGCATGAGCAGCCGTCAGACTAGAAGCTAACTGTTTGCCCGTTCCCGAGGCTACAGCGAACAGGACTCTTATTCCTCTGAGCTTCTGCTGCCGAGGAACTGAGGCCATGGTTTCTTCTCTTGGCTGATATGTCAACTGCTGGCAAGCTGGAAGCTAGCTGGAAGCATGGTGCAATGATTAAAAAAAAATGTGGGTCCCACTTTTGTACAATTTAATTATATATATATACAATATATTTTATACACATTTTTCAATAAATTAACCAAATTTATCAATCCAAACACATCTAATCATTTTATAAATATTTCTTTCTCATTACAAAACCCAATAAATTCATTTCATAAATAAAACCAAAAAACACCCTATCCAAGCGGACCCTTAGGCTCCGTTTGGTTCTCTCATTTTTCAACCTATTTGTAAAAGCAGTTGAAATTATGTTTGGCATTGCATTCTTTCTTTGATTGCAATTACGATTGCAAAATTGCTCTACAGTAAACTTAAATTTGATATATTATTAAAAATTACTACACTTTTTTGGTATCAAAAGCATGAGCAGCCATCAGACTAGAAGCTGTCTGTTTGCCCGTTCCCGAGGCTACAGCGAACAGGACTCTTATTCCTCTGAGCTTCTGCTGCCGAGGAACTGAGGCCATGGTTTCTTCTCTTGGGTGATGTGTCAACTGTTGGCAAGCTGGAAGCTAGCTGGAAGCATGGTGCAATGATTAAAAAAAATGCGGGTCCCACTTTTGTACACATTTAATTACATATATACAATATATTTTATACACGCTTTTTAATAAATTAACCAAATTTATCAATCCAAACACATCTAATCATTTTATAAATATTTCTTTCTCATTACAAAACCCAATAAATTCATTTCATAAATAAAACCAAAAAACACCATATCCAAGCGGACCCTTAATCTATATGTTTTAGGTTTTAAAGTTTATAGTTTAGAGTTTAGTGTTTAGGATTTAGGGTATCAACTTTTATAAATAATTATTCTAATTCTAGTATTATATTATACTAATATGCTATTTGAATTATAATTAATAGTTCAATCATTCTTCAATATTCTTATCATTTATATATTTTTCTTTCTCACTTATTTAATCTTTCATAATTCTATTTTTCTAAAACCTCTATATATTAGTTCAATTTCAACTATTAATCCAATTATATTATGTATCAACTTTTCTAATTTATATTATCCTAATTCTATTATTATATTATGCTAATATACTATTTGAATTCCAATTAATAGTTCCATCATTCTCTCTTTATATATACTTTTATTCTTTCTATATCTTACTTTCTCACTTATCTAATTTTCATAATTCTATTATTCTAAAAAAAATCTATATATTAGTTCAATTTTAACTACTATTCTAATTATATTATTGTATTATACTAGTTGAATTCTAATTAATAACTCAAATATTTAATTATTCTTTCAATATTGTTATTATTTTTATATCTTTTAATCTTACTTATCTAATTCTTTCTTGTTCTATTCTTCTAAAAACTTTATATAATAAGTTCAATTCTAACTATTATTATTCTAATTATATTATTATGTTGTATTATATGAATTTGAATTAATAGTTTAATCATTATTTCAATAGAAATTAAATTTAAAAGTGAGATTATAATCGAAATTGAATCTAAAAATCAAAATAAAATTCAAAATTTGAGGAAAATCGTAACAAAACCAGAATTGGAACAAAACCAAAACTAAAACAAAATCGAAACCGAAATAAAATCCGAACTGGCGGTTCCAGAAACGTAATCGGAACCGTCCCTCGGCGATTTCGTTTCTTATGACACAGAACCAAAACCGAAACCGGCGGTTTCAAAACCGTGGTCATGCCTACCAATATTGCCTTCCACAATAAGGCCCTCTTTTTTGCTTTGGTTTTTCTTAGTTTAAATTAGACTCTAAGCTGATGTACCCTATGATTATAGGGCCATTCTCCTGTGAGACCATCTCATATATGAAACTTACATATGAATTTTACCTTAACGTATAAAGTATCAAATATTAGCGTATAAAATTTTAAAAATTAGCGTATAAAGTATAAAAAATTTGCGTATTAGTATATAAAATATAAAATATTATCATATAATATATAAAAGTTAGCATATTAGCGTATAAAGTATAATTCACGAATCACGTCTCATATATAAGACAGTTTCACAAGAGTTTTTGCGATGATTATATCATTATACTACTTTGTTAGAGTCAATGCACATGGACTTTCTATAAAGTCCAAACAACAAACAAAACCCAATATAAAGGCCCAAATCACCTAAGTCGGTCTATTGCATTACCACCGGCTTAGGCCCAAAGATATTTCTGTCCATTCATTTTTTTTTCCATATAAAAACCAAACCAGCGCGTGAAAATTAATTCCCACTCTTCTCCCCTCGAGGATGAGACATAGTAAGTACACTCGCGCTCTTTTCTCTTCTCTCTCACTTTGAAAAACCCTAGCTAACAAATCTCACTCAACTAAACCCTTTCAAATTCGTAGAGAAATGAAAAAATTCCGCCATTTTTGAGCTGAGGATCGAGTTTGGTTTTTGTAACTTCAAAAGTTTCAGTTAGGGTTAGGGTTTTTTTTGTAGTATCGAACGATGTGGGGTGGAAATGTGCAGGATTTGTGGGGGAACACTAGTACAGACGGTAATGTTGGTAATATGGCGCCGCCGCCGCCGGGGATACCACCACCGGCACCTTTGATGCCGCCGGGAACTAGTGGAAGTGCGGGACCTAGTGGTCCTCCGCCTCTTCTACCACCGCCTTCGTATACAGTTTTACCGACTGAAGCGCAGCTTGAGGAGAAAGCTAGGAAATGGATGCAGCTTAACTCCAAGCGGTATAGTGATAAGAGGAAGTTTGGTTTTGTTGAAACGCAGAAGGAAGATATGCCACCGGAGCATGTGAGGAAGATTATTAGGTGAGTTTTCTTTGTTTATTTATTTTGGTTTCTTTTGGCATATCTAATTATTTTGTTTAATTTTCAGTTGTATTGTTGGTTTCATCCATCAATTTTTAGCTTCAATAGTTATGGTCTGGTGTGTGAGCAATTATGGTCTGATGGATTTGGTTCTGGTTGGGGCATGAGATGTTAGTACAAAAAATAAATTTATGCTGGTTGCTTGGTTTCAAAGAGGGAATGCAGTAGAAATTGTTTTACTTTACCTGAATCGTTTAAAATGAAAATTTTACTTTCTTGGGATGAACGTTCTGAATCTAATTCTCTTTGGGAAAATTCTAATTAAATGCTTGTTTTCGTTGGATTTCAGGTTGTTTTTGATTATCTTGGTGGGTGGTGGGATAAAGTTGTTGATTGATTGAATAACTGGTCTTTGTTGTGTGAATTGTTCCTGAAAAATATTAAGACAGCTGTCATGATAGGACTGGGAGTAGAGGAAATCATTCTGGAATTTGGTCTGAGTTTTTTTGTTTCCATGTTATTTGGGTTTTGGTGTTAAATGTGGGTTGTTAGTTTGGTATATTCTCTCATTTAGGTGCATATGACATGGAGTTGCATGTGCATTTATAGAAGTGTCTGTTAAAAATATAATGCTGAATTAAATATGTAGTAACTTGTAATGTGGAGCTGCCATTGACCAACCTTTTTCATGATTTAGTAGTCACATCGCTCTCCGTTCGTGTTCCAAGAACTGATTATCGTGGAAAGTAAAATATTTTTGTTTGGTAAGAAGAAAGCTTGTTTCAAAATGCTCTATGTGTTCTGTATGTCATGAGGAAGTAGAGATGAATCCAAACATATGAATTTTGGCTATTTTGCTCAGGATTAATATAAAGAAGCTTGTACACTTTTTTTGATTATATAACCTAAATATGTTTTTGCTCCTCAAAAGTGATGTTTCTGTTTTCAGGGTGTGCTTGGTTAGTGGGTTTAGGGAAAAGGAATGGGAATGAAATAAAAAAATGGTGCTTGGTAGTATATAATTATTCCCTTGATTATTTTCATATACCAGTATTGGGGAATACTCCATACCTCTCTATTTTGGGAGAAATGGAGTTATGATCATTATCATTCCTCTATATTATCATTATCATTACTACTGCTATTCCTTCTCATGAACCAGGCACACCCTCAGTTCTATGTGACCTATGCAAAACTTCAAGTATATGCTTAAATATTCTAACATTGGTGTTTTCCCCTGTAATTACTATGGTAAATGGTTTTCCATCTCAAAATATTAGTTTTTAAAATATTAGTCCTTTGGTGGTAGAAGTACTAACTTAGGGATTTGGAGCGTAAGGTCCTAAATGGTTTGTCCATTATGAGATGAGCATATGATTATATATTTATAAGACCATCAGCAGCGCATTCATTCCTGATTGGCTCGCATTGCATATTGATTTGTCTATAATGTCTTTTTATTATAGCTTGGCATGCAGTCTATAGCACCTGTATCAGTAATCAATCATCTATAATGATTGTCATTTTCAAGGTTTGGCATTAAATTCTGTTCACTACCGTGATTGTTCTACTTTGTATCAGTGTTGAGCACTCACGATTTTTGTTATCTAGATTGTGTATTTTTTTTGGATCATGTTTGCCATTGTTGGTTGTAGGTGAAGAATATCTTTGTGTGGATGCTTTAGAATAATTAGTTTGACATTCTCTCCCCTTCTTGGAATTACCAATTTCTCAATCTTGCTATATATTCTCTCTTTTTATCAAATAATTGGGTCCAAGTAGCCCTAAATTGAAATGTAATTTTTATTCTGTCAAAATATCACATTAGTTGCAATAAATGGGTGCCTGTTACCATAAATTTTCTTGGAATGCGTGCTCAATATCTTGCATTCATCCTTTAACAGGGATCATGGTGACATGTCATCAAAAAAATACCGTCATGATAAACGCGTATATCTGGGAGCTCTGAAGTTTGTCCCACATGCTGTGTACAAACTTCTTGAGAACATGCCGATGCCTTGGGAACAGGTACTTTCTTGCTTTGGTGGAATATTGTATTGTGATACCGGGATTTTACATCCAAGTTTATCTTGTATTAATCTTCTATTGCTATTCATTTTTTCAGGTGCGGGATGTGAAGGTCCTATACCATATTACTGGTGCCATCACTTTTGTGAATGAAATACCATGGGTTGTTGAACCCATCTATTTAGCACAGGTGCTTTCTCACACTGTTAATGGGCTTTCTACTGATCTCTCTTTTGTCTATAGCTTCTCAGGAGTTTTTATTTCTTCTGTTTTGATTGTCACTTCATTTGTAATATTTTTTTCCGGTAACCTGCACTCCTTACCTTGTAATTTTGTGTGATTTTGTATTTAACTAATTTTACAGTGGGGTACAATGTGGATTATGATGCGAAGGGAGAAGCGAGATCGGCGACATTTCAAGAGAATGCGGTTTCCTCCTTTTGATGATGAGGAGCCTCCTCTGGATTATGCGGATAATCTTTTAGATGTGGATCCTTTAGAACCAATTCAGTTAGAGTTGGAAGAGGAAGAAGATTCTGCTGTATATCATTGGTTTTACGATCACAAGCCCCTTGTAAAAACAAAGCTTATCAATGGCCCTAGTTATCGGAAGTGGCATTTGTCCCTCCCAATTATGGCAACCCTTCACCGTCTTGCTGGACAGCTTCTGTCGGATCTAATTGATCGCAATTATTTTTACTTATTTGATATGGAGTCATTTTTTACAGCCAAAGCATTGAACATGTGCATACCTGGTATGTGTACCTAATTTTGTTTTTAAGTTTCTTCAAGGAGATAGTTTATTGAAACTTGTTAATGGTGCATCTTTTCTATTTCCAAATGCTGATATAGTATGCCAGTGTAAGGCTGCATTAATAATTGTTTCAGTTTTTATATTCTCTTGAATGCCATTTGATTTAGTTAATATTTCTTTGTGTGATTCTCCACCCTTTCAGTGGCTTAGTCATTTTTTTCCTCCTTCAGGTGGCCCTAAGTTTGAACCATTGTATCGAGACATGGAAAAAGGAGATGAAGATTGGAATGAGTTTAATGATATCAACAAGCTTATCATCAGGTCACCTCTAAGGACAGAATACAGAATCGCATTCCCTCACCTGTATAACAATAGACCTCGAAAGGTGAAGCTTGGAGTTTATCATACACCTATGGTTATGTACATAAAGACCGAGGATCCTGATCTACCTGCGTTTTATTATGATCCTTTAATTCACCCCATAACCAGCACCAATAAGGACAGAAGGGAGAAGAAACATTTTGAAGAGGATGATGACGATGACTTCACTTTGCCTGAAGGGGTTGAACCATTACTCAAAAGTGTTCCCATCTACACTGATACTACTGCTGCTGGTATTTCACTTCTGTTTGCGCCACGACCTTTTAACATGAGATCTGGTCGCATGCGACGTGCTGAAGATATACCTCTTGTCTCTGAGTGGTACAAGGAACACTGGTAAGACTTGGTATTCTTGTGGATCTCAATTGTTGCTTTTCCACTATGTATGACTTTCAGGTGTGTTAAATTTTCTTATTTGTTTATCTTGCAGTCCTCCATCATATCCTGTCAAAGTTCGGGTGAGTTATCAGAAATTGTTAAAATGTTTCGTGTTAAATGAGCTGCATCACAGGCCACCCAAGGCTCAGAAAAAGAAGCACCTGTTCCGGTCTCTTGCAGCCACAAAATTTTTTCAAACTACAGAACTTGATTGGGCTGAAGCTGGTCTTCAAGTTTGTAAGCAGGGGTATAACATGCTGAATCTGCTGATTCACCGAAAGAATTTGAATTATCTTCATCTTGACTATAATTTCAACTTGAAGCCTGTGAAGACTCTCACCACCAAGGAGCGGAAGAAGTCTCGTTTTGGTAATGCTTTTCATCTTTGCCGTGAAATACTCCGGTTGACGAAGCTTGTAGTTGATGCAAACATCCAGTTCCGCTTGGGAAATGTTGATGCTTTTCAGTTGGCAGATGGTTTGCAATATATATTTTCACATGTGGGGCAATTGACAGGAATGTATAGATACAAATACAGGCTTATGCGGCAGATAAGAATGTGCAAGGACTTGAAGCACTTGATTTATTACCGATTCAATACTGGGCCAGTTGGGAAAGGGCCCGGATGTGGTTTTTGGGCTCCCATGTGGAGAGTATGGTTGTTCTTCCTTCGTGGGATAGTTCCTCTTCTGGAAAGATGGTTGGGAAATTTACTGGCAAGACAATTTGAGGGACGCCATTCAAAAGGGGTTGCTAAAACTGTTACAAAACAGCGTGTTGAAAGCCACTTTGACTTGGAGCTTCGAGCTGCTGTAATGCATGATGTTATTGATGCTATGCCTGAGGGTATTAAGCAAAACAAAGCGAGAACAATCTTGCAACATTTAAGTGAGGCATGGCGTTGTTGGAAAGCAAATATTCCCTGGAAGGTCCCTGGTTTGCCTGTTCCCATTGAGAACATGATTCTTCGTTATGTCAAGTCAAAAGCTGATTGGTGGACAAATGTTGCTCATTATAACCGTGAACGCATACGAAGAGGTGCAACTGTGGACAAAACAGTCTGTCGAAAGAACCTTGGCAGATTGACCCGTCTTTGGCTGAAGGCAGAGCAGGAACGGCAGCACAATTATCTAAAAGATGGTCCATATGTAACACCAGAAGAAGCGGTGGCCATTTACACTACCACTGTGCACTGGTTGGAATCAAGAAAGTTCACTCCTATTCCATTTCCTCCTTTGTCATACAAGCACGATACAAAGCTTCTCATCCTTGCACTTGAAAGGTTGAAGGAGTCTTATAGCGTGGCTGTGAGGCTAAATCAACTGCAAAGAGAAGAGCTAGGTCTTATTGAACAAGCTTATGATAATCCACACGAGGCTCTGTCACGGATTAAGCGTCATCTTCTCACACAACGTGCCTTCAAAGAAGTTGGCATTGAGTTCATGGATTTGTATAGCTATTTGATACCTGTTTACGAGATTGAACCCCTTGAGAAGATCACAGATGCATATCTAGATCAATATCTGTGGTATGAAGGTGACAAGCGTCATCTCTTCCCAAATTGGATAAAGCCAGCAGATTCAGAGCCACCTCCTCTACTTGTCTATAAATGGTGTCAGGGGATAAATAATTTACAAGGCATATGGGACACAAGTGAAGGGCAGTGTGTCGTGATGCTTCAAACTAAATTTGAGAAATTTTTTGAAAAGATTGATTTAACCATGCTAAACAGGCTTCTTCGCTTGGTGCTTGATCATAATATTGCTGATTATGTCACGGCAAAGAACAACGTTGTGCTTTCGTACAAGGACATGAGTCATACCAATTCTTATGGGCTTATTCGTGGTCTGCAGTTTGCTTCTTTTGTGGTGCAGTACTATGGACTAGTTCTGGATCTTTTGTTGCTGGGTTTGACTCGAGCTAGTGAGATTGCCGGTCCCCCACAGATGCCAAATGAGTTCATAACTTACTGGGATGCTAAAGTGGAAACACGGCACCCTATTAGGTTGTACTCACGGTACATTGATAAGGTGCACATATTGTTTCGGTTCACTCATGAAGAGGCACGGGACCTCATCCAGCGGTATCTTACTGAGCATCCTGATCCCAACAATGAGAATATGGTTGGTTATAACAACAAGAAGTGCTGGCCGAGAGACGCCAGGATGAGGCTCATGAAACATGATGGTGATTTTCCATTTCTCCTCACTTTTGTTCCTCGAGAGTTTTTCTTTATTTGTTGTATTTTATGATCATGGTACTGACTGTCTTTGTGGTCAATTTCATTATTCAGTCAACCTTGGGAGAAGTGTGTTCTGGGACATGAAGAATCGGCTTCCTAGGAGTATTACTACCTTGGAATGGGAGAATAGCTTTGTCTCTGTTTACAGCAAGGACAACCCTAACTTGCTTTTTAGCATGTGTGGGTTTGAGGTTCGTATTCTGCCAAAAATAAGAATGAGTCAGGAAGCATTTAGCAATACAAGAGATGGAGTTTGGAATTTGCAGAATGAACAGACCAAAGAGCGTACTGCAGTTGCTTTCTTACGTGTTGATGATGAGCACATGAAAGTGTTTGAGAATCGTGTGAGGCAGATTCTCATGTCATCAGGTTCTACAACCTTCACCAAGATTGTGAACAAATGGAATACAGCCTTAATTGGTACTAAAATCTTTCCTCGATTTGTCTATACGTAATACTGTTCTGCACTGATATTTACTACTAGCACATGGTTTGTTGTGCTGAGTTTCTTTGATTTTCTTGGTTCAGGCCTTATGACATATTTCCGGGAAGCAACAGTGCATACTCAAGAATTGTTAGATTTACTGGTGAAATGTGAAAATAAAATCCAAACGCGTATTAAGATCGGGTTAAACTCAAAAATGCCAAGCAGGTAAAGTTCATCCTCATGGCTTATATTTTTCAATTTTCAGATTGTGTGTTTAAATTGTTTGCTTTGCAATGTTTTTGTCTTTTACAGGTTTCCTCCTGTGATTTTTTACACACCGAAGGAAATTGGAGGATTAGGAATGTTATCAATGGGTCACATATTGATTCCACAGAGTGATCTCCGATATAGTCAGCAGACAGATGTTGGCGTGACACATTTCAGGAGCGGTATGAGTCATGAAGAAGACCAGTTGATTCCAAATCTTTATCGCTATATACAGGTACAAGGATTTCATTTGCTGCTTAACTATTCTTCTCGTTTAGATCAACTGCTCTGACCTCTGCCTTGATATCATGACAGCCTTGGGAGAGTGAGTTCATTGACTCCCAACGTGTTTGGGCTGAATATGCATTAAAGAGACAGGAAGCTCAGGCACAAAATAGGCGTTTGACTCTTGAAGATCTGGAGGTTAGTGTCGCTGCTACAGCTATACAGCTATTGTGTATACTTTCTTTTTCAGTTGTGTTAATGAGGATAATGCACAAATGTTAAATTAATTTCTTTTCTTTTTGGGTTAGACATAGTTGTTGGGCTAAAACCATTTTAATTATTTCCTGTGTGCTCTGGTTAACTTTTTGCTATCTCAGAGAAAGACTTTTCAACAAATTTTTCAAGCGTCCAAGGAACCTTCTGGTTTTCGCTGATATCTTTTACCAATTTACTGCAGGATTCATGGGATCGCGGAATTCCTAGAATCAACACTTTGTTTCAGAAGGATAGGCACACCCTTGCATATGACAAAGGATGGAGAGTGAGAACTGATTTTAAGCAGTATCAAGTTCTGAAGCAGAACCCATTCTGGTGGACACACCAGAGGCACGATGGAAAGCTATGGAACTTGAACAATTATAGAACTGATGTTATTCAAGCATTAGGAGGAGTTGAAGGAATTTTGGAGCATACATTATTCAAGGGAACATAGTATGTCTGGATGTATTTCTTCCTTGCTTCTGTGTATCAAATATATTTTTGCATCTGTCCATGTTTATGATAATCATGTAAACTCTGTGGACACTATTTTTTCCTCTGTAAATTAAGGTTATCTATGAGGTTAAAAAAATAGATTGGGTGTAAAAAAGACGACAAACAGAAAAAAAAAAAACCGTTGTAGATCCCATTTTCAGATTGATACATGTGCAAGAAAAGTAGATTATGTCCAGTTGCTAGCATTGGGTGGAAATTAATTGTAGGATGTACTAATCGGAAGAACTTTTGCTGTCATTGTGCTCAATGTGTTGACCAGTTTATGTGGATTATGTTTCTTTGCAAGTTGAATGGCTTTTGTACAATTTGCATTTAGAGTTCATATGATGATTTGCTGTTGCTTTTAGCCATTCCTAGAGCTGATTCTTTTGTTTTTGGGTTGTTTCAGCTTCCCTACTTGGGAGGGTCTTTTCTGGGAGAAGGCTTCTGGTTTTGAAGAGTCCATGAAGTATAAGAAGCTGACCAATGCACAGAGATCTGGGCTCAACCAAATTCCTAATCGTAGATTTACCCTCTGGTGGTCACCTACAATAAATCGAGCCAATGTCTATGTGGGTTTCCAAGTGCAGTTGGATTTGACGGGGATATTTATGCATGGAAAGATACCAACTCTTAAGATATCTCTGATACAGATATTCCGTGCCCACTTGTGGCAGAAGATTCATGAGAGTGTTGTCATGGATCTTTGCCAGGTCTTGGATCAAGAACTTGATGCCCTAGAAATTGAGACTGTGCAGAAGGAAACTATCCATCCTAGGAAAAGCTACAAAATGAACAGTTCATGTGCTGACATTCTCCTGTTTGCTGCCCATAGATGGTCTATGTCAAAGCCTAGTCTTGTGGCTGAGTCGAAGGATGTGTTTGATCAGAAAGCTAGCAATAAATACTGGATAGATGTGCAGCTTCGTTGGGGCGATTATGATTCTCATGATATTGAGCGTTACACAAGGGCAAAGTTTATGGATTACACAACAGATAACATGTCTATATACCCATCACCAACTGGTATGCCATCTGTAATTCGTTGTCAGTGCTAAATTCAATTACACAACAGACAACATGTCTATATACCCATCACCAACTGGTATGCCATCACTAATTCGTTTGAAATCTTACTGTTTATTTTTCTTTATGTAGGGGTGATGATTGGCCTTGATCTTGCTTACAACTTGCATTCTGCCTTTGGTAACTGGTTCCCAGGCTCTAAACCGTTGATTGCGCAAGCCATGAACAAAATAATGAAGGTACTTTTAAGTCTTTTCAGATTAGTTATATAATTTGGTCTCTGTTCTAACTTGATCCATTAGTTATGCAGAGATCACTTTAAGATACTTACTTTTTGTCTTTCTTTCTGCAGTCAAATCCCGCTTTATATGTTCTGAGAGAACGTATAAGGAAGGGTTTACAGCTTTATTCGTCAGAACCGACTGAGCCCTATCTTTCATCTCAGAACTATGGGGAGATTTTCAGTAACCAAATTATATGGTTTGTTGATGACACTAATGTGTACCGTGTCACTATTCACAAGACTTTCGAGGGCAATCTCACAACAAAGCCCATTAATGGTGCAATTTTCATATTCAACCCAAGAACTGGCCAGCTATTTTTGAAGGTTTGCTTTTTGACTGAACTTCTTTCCAATCCTTCCACTTGATCTTATTGCATGTTATATTGATGTTTGACTTTTCCAGGTGATCCACACTAGTGTATGGGCTGGGCAAAAGCGTCTTGGCCAACTGGCCAAGTGGAAAACAGCTGAAGAGGTTGCTGCTTTGGTACGCTCATTACCAGTTGAAGAACAGCCAAAACAGATCATCGTCACTCGGAAAGGAATGTTGGATCCATTGGAAGTGCACTTGCTGGATTTCCCCAATATTGTCATTAAAGGAAGCGAGCTCCAGTTGCCTTTCCAGGCATGCTTAAAGATTGAGAAGTTTGGGGATCTGATACTGAAGGCTACTGAACCGCAGATGGTTTTGTTCAACATATATGATGATTGGCTGAAAAGTATTTCATCATACACAGCGTTCTCTCGATTAATTCTTATCCTGCGTGCACTTCATGTGAACAATGAGAAGGCGAAAATGTTACTGAAGCCTGACAAGACAATTGTTACTGAACCGCATCACATTTGGCCTTCTCTTACAGATGATCAATGGATGAAGGTAAACTTGCTTTACACAACAAGTTTCTTAGATTACAATAACTGGAAGGAAAAAGAAAAGGGAAAAACAAAGTACATAAACGGTAATATTTATTTAATATTGCACAAATCCTACTGGCGTTATAAGCTGTTATGTGTTCTTAAGCTACTATTGGTTTAAGGTGTTTTTGTTTGTCTTTTCTTAATGCTTTTCATCTATCTGAAGCTGGAAAAATCTGACTTTTTGTAGGGCCCTAGATATTCCTTCGGGAACAAGTTGTAGCTATTCAAAAGTTTCATATCCTGCTTTCAATATTTTTCCAAAAAAATTTTGAAAATTACCTTTTATAATCAGATAAAACAGAGCTGCATTTACCGAAACCAAGCGATAGTAAGAAAATGAAAATATCTTCTCTTGATTTTACTTTTAATGATTGCAAGTCTTGTTGCTTATGTATTCTAGGTTGAGGTTGCTTTGAGGGATCTAATATTGTCTGATTACGCAAAGAAGAACAATGTGAGCACTTCAGCACTGACACAATCAGAGATCCGTGATATTATCCTCGGAGCTGAAATTACTCCACCTTCGCAGCAGAGACAACAAATTGCAGAGATAGAAAAACAGGTGATTATTTCCCATGTTTTTGTGATAGTGATTGCATGATATGTTATCTGCTTCTTTAATAGTCAATGATGTGTAAAATGTTCAGGTTTTTATGAGTTATGCTGATACCTTTTTGCAGGCTAAGGAAGCTAGTCAGCTGACGGCAGTCACCACAAGAACCACGAATGTACATGGTGATGAACTGATTGTGACAACTACGAGTCCATATGAGCAAGCAGCATTTGGGTCTAAAACTGACTGGCGCGTGAGAGCAATTTCTGCTACAAACCTTTATCTTCGAGTGAATCATATATATGTAAATTCTGAGGATATTAAGGTAGTAATTTACTTCTCACTTCAATGTTATGAATTTGAAGGGCAATAGTTTTGGCAGATAAAGATGGATTTTCTTATTCTTTCGTAATATTGGTTATGCAGGAAACTGGCTATACCTACATTATGCCCAAGAATATTTTGAAGAAGTTCATCTGCATTGCAGACTTGAGGACTCAAATTTCAGGCTACTTGTATGGCATAAGCCCGCCAGATAATCCTCAGGTGAAGGAAATTCGTTGTATTGCTATGCCGCCACAGTGGGGAACTCATCAGCAAGTGCATCTGCCATCAGCTCTTCCTGAGCATGATTTTCTAAATGATTTGGAGCCCTTGGGATGGATGCATACCCAGCCAAATGAACTTCCTCAGTTGTCTCCTCAGGTTTGAACGTGTTCTATACTTTATATCTATTTGTTTACTAATTTTCTGGTTGTTTTGCTTGTCAATATGACTGCAGGATCTTTTTTAATTCTTATTTTGCATTGGTTATATGACATGAAATCAATTTGTGCATTGTAGGATCTGACTAGCCATGCTCGAATTCTGGAAAACAACAAGCAATGGGATGGAGAGAAGTGCATTATTCTAACCTGCAGTTTTACACCAGGTTCGTGCTCATTAACTGCGTATAAGCTGACACCATCTGGTTATGAGTGGGGGCGTGCCAACAAGGATACGGGAAGCAATCCTCATGGTTACTTGCCAACACATTATGAAAAGGTCCAAATGCTCCTGAGTGATCGCTTCCTTGGTTTCTACATGGTAAGGATGTAGTAAGTAGCACTATTTAACATACATAAGTGGTTTACGTTTTGATTATCTTTTTTCACCTTTTGATGATATTCTGCTCATGTACGTATTGTGATTTTTGGTGGTTCTGATTTTCAGATCCCTGATAATGGTCCATGGAACTACAACTTCATGGGTGTAAAGCATACAGTAAGCATGAAGTATGGAGTCAAGCTGGGAATGCCCAGGGAGTACTATCACGAAGACCATCGACCAACGCATTTCTTGGAGTTCAGCAACTTGGAAGAGGGTGAGACTGCAGAAGGGGACCGCGAGGATACTTTCACATAAACTTCACTTTCATATGCACCTAAGATTCCTGGAGCATGCCGTCTACAGACTGGAATATGGAAAACTTGAGTATGTTGAAAGATCTCAGTTTCTTCCAATGGTGTTCTCTCTTGTGGGACTGATGTACATCTTAATACCCCTAAAACTTGAAATACAGGTGTAAGCTGTTGTAACAGGTTTTGAAGTTGTAAATATGTAATTTTGATGTTTACTTTCTCTTGGGGAGTTGGTTGTGTAGAGATTCAGTTGAAGGTTAACTTTAATTTCCTTTCTGAAATTGCATATATGCTGATGCAAAGTAGTCTTTTGGATGACAGTATTTTTAACTTTGCCCGTAGTTGGAAAGTAAGATATACGATAGGTAACCTATTCTGATGTATAAGAAATTGTTACTTGAGTTTCAAAAATGTTTTCCTTACTTTTCCAGTGGCATTTGAATCAAACGATTTAGGGCTATGTTACAGGTTGGTTACAGAAGAGTGGTTTATTACTTTTAACTCGTAGCCTGCTGGTCATGCTCTACAATCTTGCAATTTTTTGGCATTAGGCAACGAAAATGTGCCACAACCCTAGCAATTTGGGTTTGAAATCCACAGAAAAACATGCATGGCAATCTTGGATTTGTGTCACATTTTTGGCTATTTCTTCATTTTTCTTTCCCGTAATGGATGAAGTTGCTTGAATTCAATCCGCATTGCCTGCTAGATCGTCATAAAAGTTGGTTTTAGGTTGGATTGAATCCACTGCAACATCACAAGAAATCTAGGAGAAAATTGTTTTCCATGATTGCACAAATTTGACATATTTACTTAAAGTCGAGAGCTTTCTGATCATGTTTACATGTTTCTTAAGTTCAGAAAAATTGATATTTCATAGATATATGCATAGCTAGAAAGGATCAATCCTGGGACCAAGTGATCTCTATCGAACCAACATCATCAGGATCTGAAATGCCCAAAGCTTCCCACACAGCTTTTGAGCCATCAACAATGTTATTTGGACATGGAGGTTGGAAGTCATGGTCATCATCACATCCCATTGTCGAATCACACTCGTCGACAACCATAGCCCTTACGCTTCGACCATTGTGGCTAATGGTGATGTTGTTGAAGCATCTACTCCCTCCATTATACCATCCTGTTGAAAGTGCCACAATTGGTGTGCTATCAGAGTGGAACTGATCATCACACTCTGACGGACCGCCACCGTCTCCGCCGTCCTCAAAACTGTTTATTGTAAGTGTTGCTCTTGTTTGTGAAGTAACTGGTGGTGAACATTCAAAAGTCTTGTACCTTTCTCCTGCCTTGCAACAATCAGAGTCATTCTCTTTATTGCATTGACCTGGAGGTGGAGTTTTGCCTGTTATTGTCCCACTTGGTTTGCAAGCTTGAAGTCTAGCCTGTGAAATGTTATAATTTGCTAAAAGAATGAACAAGAGCAGGAGAAGAGAAGAAACTCTTATGCTAAAGTTTTTCATGTTTTTCTGTCACTTCTTTTGAATGTATTGATGATGAAATATTGTGAATTAAGATTTGATTTATATACAGTTTTGACAAGAAAAATGCCAAGATTGTGCTCAATGCATTGAACTGCCATGCATCTAGTAAAGCACAAATTACGTACGTCAAAGAGTGTAATTCTTTTCAACTTTACTGCCACGGCCAAATATCTAGAACTAGTGAAGAAGGTAACACACTCCCACAGACACACGTATATAAATATTCCATTTTTTCATTCAACTATACATATTGTTATGATATTTTGTATGTTACTCTCATTGCAATAATGTAAGAACAAAAATAAATACATGTTCACAATCTTGTTAGTATTAAATTTATGCACATTAACCTAATTTTAAATTGGAAAAAATTGTCAAAATAGTCGTCGTATTGTATAAAAACAATTATTTTGTCATTCACATTAAAAATAAAAAACAATGTATTTTAGTCATTGACATTTAAAAAATGCGCCAAATTAGTGACAAACCAAATTTTGTTAAGTTTTTTAAAAGAGAAAAATGCACATTAATATCTTGTACTATTTAATAAAGGTGTAAAGTGGAAAATTGATTTATTTTCAAATAAAATCCTTCGATTTATTCATAGTCCGCCGCTAATGGAGAAAGATTCCTCGATAGAAAGATACATATAATGAATAAATCGATTGTAGTGAAAAAACTAATAGAATTTGATATATTGAATGACTAATTTAGTATATTTTTTAAATATTAGTGACTAAAATGCATAAGTTTTAATATTGATGAAAAAAAAAAAATTGTGTAATGTCAATGATTATTTTTGTTGTTTTCCTTTTTAAATTTGAAATATCATGTTTTGCGTATACGAGAATTAAGATTACAAGATCAAACACATCATATAATTAAGGATAAATTACCTTGATGACCATTAAAGTATTCAAATGATTATTTTTAATCACTATTTTTTTGTTTAAATTTGATCACTCACCTATAAAAATTAGAGTAATGATAGACATAGTGAAATCTTATAGTAACTGATGTGTCATGTATAAAAAAAACAAAATTATTCATTATGTATAAAAAGACAAAATTATGTACCACCTTACAAAAAACTGATACGTGTACAATTACTTATCCCTTAGGATTCACTTATCATTTGATTAGAGTATTAGTTTAATTTTAAATAATGAGATAACTAACTAAAATGATACGTGTCAACATTTTATAAAGTGCTACATAAAAGTGGTACAACAAACCTAATTTTGTCTTTTTATACATGCCACGTCACTTACTATGAGATTTCACTATAGAATTTCAATGTGTCTATCATTACTCTAAAAATTGGTATACTGATGGTCATTCCGTTAATTTCAACTGTTATTAATTTTGAATTTTTTTCATGAAGTTCAGATATTTCGTTTTATTAAACTATGTTTTGAGTATAAAATTTAACTCTATCAATTTAACTCATTTTTAGGTATAATATTACCTTATATAAATTTTTAAAAATTTTCATTTAATAAAAAATTTCAAAGATAATAAATAAATTTAACAAAATAACTATTAATATATCACTTTCCTTAAATTAATAGTCAAATTGAAATAAGAAAAAAATAGTGATTGAAGTATATAATTCTAATAGTTTATCCTGTAATTAGTAAATTTACAGTTTAAATTGCAAATTTTATAAGAATGGAAGGGCTAGTTATGTTAATTAATTAGAAATATATGTTTTAATTAGCATTTATCGAAATTCGAGGGTTGAATGACAAAAAAAAAAAAAAAAACAAACAAACACTGAATGGTTAACGTGTAAAGCCTTTAGAGCTTACAAGTCAGCATCCTAATTAGACTAAAAGCCAAGTAAAGGCTCGTTGGGAACTGGAAAGGAAAGAAAGGAGGTAGTGAGGCTCTATGTTATCTGGGACAAGATTGGGCAAGACGCAAGCTTTGTTAGACCTAATACTCTATTGTACTTATTTTAGTTTCTAATTAATTTTTCTTAATTAGATGCGTGTTAAATATATTATACACATTATTTTCATTTAATATATAAATTTTAACATATTTATGTCTCTCTCTCTCTATCTATATATATATATATATATATATATATATACACACACATTTGCATATATGATGCACATCTTCATATCTTTCTTTTACATACGCAAATAAATTCACACATACATACTACACATACCATATATTTTCGAGTATTTTTCTAAAATAACATAGTTTCTAAAAAATATTTTCAATCTAACACACTTTCAAATTTAATTCTCTAACTAACATTCTTCTTCAATTATCCGCCGTGGAATAAAAAGTTACAATATACTCTCACTTATTTTTCAATTTAAAAAGAGTTCTAATAAAAGAGAAATTATTACTTCCTTCCAGTTTTTTTCCTCTCTTAATTCAAAGTTATCTTCTCTATCTTAATTTTTCATTTTAGAAATCATTACTTCATCATCAATTAATAAAAAAATTACTACTTTGTCTTGGAGAAATAATAGTTTTTTTTAAATCATTCAGTAAAATACATGAAAATACCTATTAGAGTTCTTTAATAAATGACTTTAATAGATGGTCATACTAAGAAATTTAAGATCATTCATATTTGTTAAACAAAATACATACTTTTAATTAGAATTCTTTAAATGCATAATTTTTTGTTAGAATTCTTTAATAAATCGTCACAAGAAGAAAATTCATATCAATATTATTTGCTAAACAAAACACACAAATTTAATAATACATGAATTTTAATTTTTGTGATTGCTCAAAATTGTAAATCACTCAGTGGCGGATCCAGAAATGATAGTTTGGGGGGGCAAAATTACATATTAGAAATTATATTTTAATTTTGGGGGTGCAAAATTATAATTTTCTTAAGGATTCAATTGAATTTTTTAAAATTTTTACAGGGCCCTAGTATAATTTTTCAAATTTCAGGCCCCCCCCCCCCCCCCCCCCCCGCACCCCCCTGCATCCGCCTTTGAAATCACTATGGGTTTTTCTTACCTTCATTGTTGTTTATTGTGTGAATTGTTTTCCTCAATTTTAACTAGTAGAATAATGTCTAAATGGGGATGAGTAGGTTTTCTTTAAAATGATTTACAATTAGTTTTATTTTCAATGAATTCTTTCATTTATAATTATTTTTCTTTGTAACGATTTTATTTTAAATTATTTTAGTGTGTTTTAAAATTTGTCCATCATGATCTTGAGTTTTGATAAAGGAAAAAATATGTGAATTTTGATAAGAGAAAAACATTAAAAGAAGAAAATAAGGAAAAAATTAAAAGAAGATAAGAAAAAAAATGTAAGAGAAAGGTGGAGAGAGAAAATTATTTGTAAAGAGAAATTAAAATAAAAAAAATAAGGAAAGATCAAAGAGATAGAGGGAAAGAAAAAATTATGGGAGAGAATATATAATTTGTGAAAAGAGATAATAATTTGTCTTTCACATTGGCTAATTGAGACTTACGTGACAAAAAGAGTGTTATTAAGAAAACATAATTGAAAAGTGTGTTATTTTGGTAATAATTTTTTGAAAGTATGTTATTTTGGAAAAAAAAAGTGGGTTTATTGTGGTTAGTAGGAGAGAGAAAAAAATTAATTGTCTTATTTGGCAAATAATGATCTACACGGCGAAAAAAATGTTAGTTAGGGAATTAAATTTGAAAGTGTGTTAAATTGAATTATTTTTAAAAAAATTATGCTATTTTGGAAAAACACTCACATATTTTCATACATAAATGTGTATATGTGTGAGTGTGTGTGTGTGTATACATATATAAATTGGTAACTAGGATTAAAAAAACGCCAAATTGGTCCTGGAGTAAAAATTTTGTTTCCTTCAAGGATCGAAACATTATACATATCATATTTTGATTTTGTTGGCTCTTAATCATCTAACATCCCATTGGTAGCTCTATACTTTAATGGTTGTAGTAGATATGACTACGGTTATGAAGCTACCAATTCCGATTATGAAATTGTTGGTTCTGATTGCGGTTCTAATTTCGGTTTCATTCTGATTTCGAAGTTAATTTTGATTTTGATCTCATTTTTAATTTTAATTCATATTTTTAATGTGTTTATTAGGAATTAAATTATTTAATTTTGATTCCACTTTGAAATATATAATTTTTGTGTATAAATATATAAAAGGAATTATAGAATTGAAAGGACAATTGAACTTTTAATTGGAATTTAAATAGTATAATATAATTAGAATAATTGTTAGAATTGAAATTATATATAGAATATTTAGAAAAATAAAATTAAGAAGAATTAGATAAGTGAAAAAGAAAAATATTTAAATAATAAGAATATTGAAAGAATGTTTAACTCATCAGTTGGAATTCAAATAGTATAATATAATAATATAATTAGAAACATAGTTGAAATTAAATTAATATATAAAGTTTTTAGAAGAATAGAATGATGAATGATTAGAATAAGTGGAAAAGAAAGACATAGAAAGAATAAAAGTATTGAAAGAATAATTGAACTATTAATTGGAATTCAAATAATATAATAGTTAGAATTTAATAACTTATACATAAAGTTTTTAGAATAATAGAACTAGGGTACTAAAAAAAGTGAGGAAAAAAAATTAAAATATTAATATAATTATAAAATAAAATAATTAGTAGTCGAAATTCAAATAATATAATATAATACTAGAATTATAATAGTAAAAATTAGAAAAGTATATAACCTAAACCTAAAATCTAAAACCCTAAACCCTAGAATAATAACAATTAGAAAAGTGAGAAATAGTATTGGAAAAAAAATCATGTGATGGAAATGAAGAAAAATAGTACTTTTTTTGTGATTTGTTTTAACAAAAAAAAAAGAATTTGAAATACTTATTTTTATTGATATATCTAATCCAATATGTAGATATTGATTTCCATTGTTGATTGAACTAAATTGTACTATATCTTTTCCAAAATCATTGATTTTTTTTCTTTCTAAAAAAAAAACAAATTACAAGGAAATAATTTGTAGGATTTTAAACTATGAGAAGATAATTTAAAATTTTTCAAACTGTAGGGTTTTGTTTTGTAATTTATCCTTTCTTTTACTTGTACTTTACAACTTTCTTGGCACCCTTGTTATTTATAAATAGATGAATTATCCTTGGAGTGTCTAAAATTTTTCACAATTTGATATAACTAACCTTTGAAATCCAAATTAAATGAGATTTTATTAAGGTTTTATTATACAAAGACACTCATAATCGCATAAAAAAGTACAATTAATATTAAAATGCACGAAAAAAAATGAACTAGTTTTTCATTCTTTTAGTGATGAATAAATGAAACAATTTGCTAATTAATCACACGCTTATTTTTGCTAGATTTAAACCTATTGAATTTATTTGATATATATTAAACAATTCATGCCTAGTATAATTATCTTTTACCACAAAATGTGCAGCTTTTTGTGACAAAAATCATTTTTGATTTGTAGTTTCTTAATTTGATTGTATAATATTGGAAAAGAATGAAAAGTTTAGAGTGAAGAATTGTCCAATGTATAATAAGGGGCAATGCGAGAAAATGTTTTCCATCTCAAACAAAAATAATAAAAGAAAATAAATTTGGGAAATTTTGTGTTAAGGGCAGGATCAGATTATTTGTCCAATATTATCTTATATTACTCTATCCAATGTTCAAAACGACGTCGTTTCACTAAAATTAGAGACTAAAAGTATAAAAAATACTAAAATCAAATTTACAATTATTAGACCCTAACCAAATATAAGTGAACGCTACGATGTAATTTTAATTTTAGATAGGATAAGACAAAATAATATTCAATAGAGGATCCCATGTTGTTAATGGCGCGCTAAACCCTTATTATTAAAAAGGGGTAACTTAACATATTTATTGTTAAGGGCATGAAAATAACTTAATTAGTTTATTTAATTAGTAAAAAACTCTATTATCTATGGATAAACTCAAATAACCAAAAACAATTATTCAGTTGATTTACTTCTAATCATTTTCAATAACTCCTTCAAAACATTATTCAATTAATTCAATTATAATCATTTTCAATTACTTTTTGTTTTAAACTCATGTAGTTTTTTCCTTCTCTTAAAGTGTATAAACTTTTTTTGTCAATGATTGATTAAATTTTAATATCTTGAGGTTAAGGTGCGTACCAGGCTAGAGAGATTGGGAATGATGCACTGATGGCATAGGAGAGCATGGGGATAATGAGTGAAGAATTAGGGTAGGTTTTGATACTCACAGAGACATCTACTGTAGAAGGGCTAAAATGAATTGTTCTCAGTGATGTATCTGAAGGCTTGCCTTGGGACAGAACTTAGGTACCTGGAAAGTGGAATGTGTACAACTTGGAGCTAGGAGTCGAATATAGAGTTTAGGGATGTAGTAAAGTCTATGTTCTATCGCTATAGCTCTTATTGCCCTCTGCCCCTATTATTTGCAAAGGCGGAAAGAGTGCAGGGGCAGAATGACGAGATGAGCGAATGCTGTTTTGCATAGAAATTGGATGTGGTGGCCAGCGATCCTTGGGCTTCTCAGGGTTAAAGCGAAAGGCGGCAACTTTCTCCTCATTATCTTTTGGAAAGGCGGACAATGGAGAAGGAGAAATTAGTTTATCCTTGTAGTGTTTGACTGGGAGGTTCCCGGTCTTGAGGGCATGAGTTTGGCTGTTGTGGGCACAAATGGATGCAATGGTGGACTTGGAAACGCTGGAAACAAGGCCTATGAGCGGAAAAGTGTATACATTTGCTTTGATTGGAAAAATGTTGATTTTGTTCTGCCTGGGTGAAGATGACTATGGAAGGAAAATGCACACAAGGCATAACCTATATGGCTTGCTTATTCTTTAGCTTCATAAATTGCAATCACTACAATTATTGAAAAGGCTCAGGATTGTTCACTAGATATTAGAAAGTTATACTCTAGTTATGCTAGAGTAGACATTTTCTTCATTCCATCTCTACATTTAATTCCAAATTATGTAATGGAGTAGTACTCCACATTTATTACTTTCTTCATTTAATTTCAAAACTAAGTAATGGAGTAGTACTCCATTTTATTGCTTTCCTTTTTGTAACGATGCGTTTGAGTATATCCAGCATCGTATTTTGCCTATCATGTATTTAAGATCGACTTTCAAAAAAAGAAAAAAAGAAAAAAGAAGGGCGAATACCATTTTACCCCCCTGTGGTTAGGCATAATCACCCTCTCACTACCTCGTGGTTTTAAAATACCCACATAACCCCCTCGTGTTTTGAACTAATGTGGAAAGTCGACGGAATCCGTCTAAATTGACGGATGTTAACGAAATTACAATAACACCCTTACTTAATTATATAGTCAAACCTATAAAACTAAAGAGGTCAAAATAAATATTATAAAATATTTGAGATCCAATTGAAATTTCTGAAACTCGTCCCTTTGCCATTGTTCCTAACCCTTATACAAATCTGCCTCTTCTCCAAACCCGTCTCTCCTCCATCAAACAAATCAGCTAGCATCACTCTTCTATGTCTTTATCACTCAAACAAATCAGCTAGCATCACTCTTCTATGTCTTTATCACTCAAACAAATCAGCTATAATCCCTCAAACAAATAGAGAAACAATCAAAAGTAAATCCAAACCTAATCAAACAAGCTAAATCTCATGTCGGCAGCGGAAGCAGAGCGACAACAGGAGATGGCAGTGGCGGCAAGCGCAGTACCACCAGGAGATGGCAGCGGCAACGGTGACAACAGAGCCACCACCTCCAGAGCCAACATTGAAGATAAGATCTTTGATGTTCCTCTTCTCGCAAAGCTTTGAGAAATCAGAGATGTGCAAGGTAGCAGATAGGAAAATAGAGCCTAAAACACTGATTAGAGGCTCAAATTGATCTTGACTCGATAACATAGTTTAGGTTACCAAAATAATCCAAGTGATGTGATTGTTGATGAAAACCCTCTTCTCCATCAAACAAATCAGCTAGGTCCCTGATGTGATTGTTGATGAAAAGATTGATAATGATTTGGAATCTTCATCCATTGTTTATTTAGATGAAGATTATGAAGGGGTGCTTAGAGATGATCCGTTTGAGGTTTTTGTGAGGGAATTAAGGAATAAGAAGAGGGTTTTATCTATAAACTCAAATGGGTTGTTTGATTTTGAGCAATTAAGGAAGAAAAATGAAGGGGAAGATTGGGAGGAAAGGTTTAGAGGGCATACTGATTCGAGGCCATATGGCCCTCAATCGATTAGATGTATCATTTTTCGGGGCTGATTTTGTATCTGGGATTCCTGAGCATGCTACGAGTTTGGCATTGAAGCCTACTAGAGGCCATGGTGTGGAAGATGATTATTCAGAGCCATACCGGCTTTTTAATCTTGATGTGTTTGAATACCTTCATGAATCGCCGTTTGGTTTGTATGGTTCAGTTCCATTCATGATTTCTCATGGAAAGGCTAAGGGGGCTGCAGGTTTTTTCTGGTTGAATGCTGCTGAAATGCAGATTGATGATTTTGGTTCGGGCTGGAATGCTGGAGAAGACGAGATAATGTTGCCAGTGGATGAGAAGAGGATTGATACATTCTGGATAAGCTTGTGCTTGGCTAACGAGTTTTTCCCGATGAAGTGATGCTAAGGTGGCGTGTTAGATGAAAGAAAAGAAATTCAGACGGAGAAGACGAAGGGAAAACGTGAATAAGGGTAATTTTGTAATAAAAATTTATTTTAATAGCGCTTTATTTTTCCACGCGCATATTTTTGCGCGTGTAGCACACATCCGTCAGTTAAGACGGATTCCGTCCATTTTCCACATTAGTCCGAACCACGAGGGGGTTATGTGGATATTTTGAAACCACGAGGTAACGATAGGGTGATTATGCCTAACCACAGGGGGGTAAAATGGTATTCGCCCAAAAAAGAATGATTAAATTTTAATCTCAATTTTTTTCTCTAAACTAAAAATAAATTATCCATTAGTTTAAACACAATATATATCAACTAATGATGTAATCATATCAGTCATAAAATTATAAAAGTAACTATGTTAGTATAAGAAAATAAAAGAGAATTTTGATATTTAAATATAATAGATAGAAATAATTAATACCGGATTCACTCTGAATGAAAAATAAATAAGAATATTATGCACTCACTTCTAATACTTTTACCATTGATTAAAAAATTTTAAAAAAAGTTTTAAAAAAATTAAATTTGAACTAGAGGATTTGGATTGCCCATCATTGGCAATAATATAATTTAATTTGAAACATAATTCACTTTTTCCCCCTAAATTAGTTATAATTCATAATTTAATTTGAGACATAGTTCACCTTTTTTTTTTCTAAATTAGTTATAATTTATTTTTTTGCTTGCTGCTATTTTGTTTGTTTTATATTGAATGTAGAGTTGTGACAATTATATGATTTCAACTTGAATTTCATTTATTTTTTTCTCAATTTCACTTATAATTATTTTTTTTTTCTTGTCCAAATTTCACTTTTTTTTATCTGTTTTAGATTGAATAAAAATATTGCGTCTGTAATAAGATGTCAATCTGAAATGTAATTTACTTTTCTTTTATTTTGTTTTTTCTCTTGAATTTCAGTTTGAATTCTTGTTATCTGTAAAGCAACCTAAGAGGGGTGAGGGGGTGAATTAGGTTCCTAAAAATTGCAAGAGTAAGTAAAGCAACAAATAATAGTTTTTCAAAACAATTTAACAAACACTTGGTTTGTGTGTGTGTGTGTCTCTATGTATGTTTGATGTACACAAGCAATAATTTCAATAAAACCAATCTATTCACCAATCAAACACAATAAGATATCAAGTGCAATAAAAATATGAATGTTAAATGCTTCAATATGAACTTTATCAAAACAAGAATGAATAAAGCATAAAATATTTGCAAGAAGATAGAAATGTAGAAGTAAAGGACACAAGATTTTAGAGTGGTTCAACCCTCCACTCGGAACACTCTATATCCACTACCTAAACTCTCAAATTTAGAATTTAATCAATACACTAAACTTGATCTCTTCACCAACGGTGAGATCAAAACCCTATTTACAAACTTTTGAATGTTGAACTAATTTTACTAACAACCAATGCTATAAGATTTGGTTTTACTTTCTACCTTTGAGAAATCTTTCACTCTTTCTAATTTGAAGATTATAATGATTGAATACCGTTTTAATAAGATGGATAATAACATTGGAAGCTCACAAGATGATTCATCAACTAATAACTATTACAACTTAACCTATTTAGCTAAAAAAAATGAAAAACTCAATGAAGGCTCAAGCTTTTAAGTGTTTAATTGATGTTGTTTCAAAGCCTTTTAGAAGATGAAGAGATAGTGTTTTTCAATGTTAGGGCTCAAGGAATCAATCACAAACCATTATATATGTCCCTTACATTTATAAGGTGAAAAATGAAGTAAAATAAGGACAAAACACTAATGTTAGAAAACTAGCAGTTACTTAGTAAAATTGAGTTTCGGACGCTAGTTTCGGACCCTTAAGCCGTCCGAATCTAAATTTCGAGAACTTCACATTTTGTTCAAAAAAGTTTCGAACACTAGTTTCGAACTCCTAAGCCGTCCGAATCTAAATTTCAGGAAATGTGGTTTTTCACTCAAAACATCTTTTCAACTCATTTTGAAAGTCAAAAACATTTTTGGACAAGTATAAAAACTTTAAAAATCATTTTTCTCAAAACATTCATTTTGAAATCTATTTTAATTGAGCTTTTAAAAAATAAAACTTTTCTTGAACGTAGGAATTAGAATTGGGGATTTGACCTAATTCACCTTATCTTCATTTCTTCAAGTTTTCAATAATTCCAAACTTCACCTTTGTCTTTTTGCATATCTATAACTTCAAGAAGTTTGTTGAAACATTAGTACATAATTGTTTGTTAATCATCAAAACAACAAATAGATTTAAAACACTAGGTCTTTCAATTCTTTTTTTATCTTGTTACAATTTTGTTCGTTTATCATTTTATATTTGAGATAGAGTTCTAGCATTAATATGATTAATAATTTGTTTATCTTTCTTTTATTTTTTTAAATTTTTTCTAATTCTTTTTGTTATTTTATTGTCATAGTTTTTTTTTATTTATAATTGTGGAGATAGAGTTCTAGCATTAATATGATTAATAATTTGTTACTTTTTTATTTTTTTTTAAATTTTATTTCTAATTATTTTTATTTTTTATTGTCATAGCTTTGTTATTTTATAGTTGTGGAATTGAAATAGAACACTATACATTTTCTATCTTGGACAGTTTACTTATACAAAAAATCTAAAGAGAAAAAAGATTAGAGATGGTAAAGGGATAATAAATTCTTTTACTACTTATATAAACTAATTAAATTATTTTCATACCCTTAACAATAAATAGGTTAAAATTACACCGTCTTTAATAATAAGAGTTTGGAAAGCACCCTTAATACAAATTTTAAGAAAAAAAATACAAAATTCAAAATTCTTGAATTTAAAAAAAAAAACTGAAATTCATAGATTTTCATCAAAATTTCATATTCATTGCACCAATAGCTATCCAAATATTCCGAAAGAATTGGACTGAATTTAAAACCCAAATCCCCAAATACAAACAGACCCTTCATTGATAATTTAACATTATTTACCCTTTGCATTAAAGTTTGTCCTATTTTTTTTATTGGATTGAGCCTTGCAGTTGGACCGAATCTAAACATAAGACCCAATTTTCTGTCGAGCATAGATAGGGCTGAGAATGAATACGAACGTTCACGAACAAGCTCGGGCTTGACTAGATAAAAGCTCGGCTCGAGCTCGTTTATTTAATAAATGAACGAACACGAACAAGATTTTAGGCTCGATTAATAAATGAACAATAAATGAACACATGTGTGAAAGCTCGTTTATGTTCATGAACAGCTCGTTAAAAAGCTCGTTCATAACTCGATTAAAGCTCGGTTAAAATATTAATTATATAATATATATTGAACTAATATACGAAATAAAAATATTAAACAATAGAAATATATAATTGAATTTTTATATATATATATTTATTGACACATAAATCACACTATACAGTGGTGAGAACGGGCATAAACCTTTATGAACAAGACCGGGATCGACTCGGTTAAAGTTCCACTCAATCTCGTCTACTTAATAAACAAATGAACACAAACAAAACTTTAGGTTCGATTAATAAATGAATAATAAATCAACAAGCAAGTGAAAGATTCGTTTATGTTGGTCAACAACTCATGAAAAATTTAGTTAAAATATAAATTATATAATATAAATAATATATACCCTAAGTAAAGTTCTTAAATAATAGAAACAATTGATTTTTTATACATATAAGCACACAAATCATTATATATGAGTTTCAAATAAATTTGGAAATTTATGTAAAGAAACAAAATATATTAATTTAACTAAATTATACCATCTTATGCAAGCCGCAAAGTGTTCACGAACAAAGCTTGGGCTCATCTCGGTTCACGTAAAGCTCGGCTCGAGCTCGTTCATTTAATAAATAAACGAACACGAACAGATTTTTAGGCTCGATTAATAAACGAACAGGGCCTGAACACCCTAAAGCTCGGGCTCGGCTCGGCTCGATATCACCCCTAAGCATAGACTTGGGGCAATGCGATGAAGAAATCATTACAGTAACGAGTCTTTGGTCTAAATATTATTGAAATAGGTATTAATTTGTTTTTCTATGCCTTTACTTTTTTTTTTTTTGAATTATTCCTCTTTCTTCTACAAGCACTAGTTCCTGTTCTTGCACAGTTTTTATCATCAACAAATGTCATAACAAATTATTTCAATTTAAAAAAAAAAATTGATAAAAAAACTTCTTTCTTACATATAAACAATCAAAATGATTGTTGTTTGCAATCCCTTTCTAAAACCCTGAATATGAATCACAAAATGAACATAGAAACAACATTTTCCAATTCAAAGATTAACTTGTTCTCTTATAAAGTGGGTTCATATATACAACAACGAACATATTAATCTCAATTCCAACGCAAGATAAAACAGCTAAAAATTAGAATTACAATTTCAACGACAATTAATTGTCCATGTTATATATGAATCACGTCTTATATATGACTTTCTTTTACAAAAGTTTTTGTGTCAAATGATTTATATTAAGGGAGTAAAAAACAAAGCCCATTGAATGTACACCAAATTAGACAATTTTGTTTAATAGATTGATTTTAAAAGTTGATACTTTTTGCAAAAGTATAGGTTCGAACAAGGTATTCACTTTACTTATCATTCACATTTAGATTATTGCATTGGTGCTGTTTAATTTTTTTTTTCACCACAAATTTAGTGTTTTAAGGTTTTAGTTAATTATGTGGTATAAGTGGAGTGTATTATTATTATTATTGTGAATATTAAAAAAAATACTTACATGACACTTGATGATTAAGGTTTGATAAAGGGTTTATCATGATGATATTGATAAACTTTAGGAAAAATTTGTGTTAAATGCGCGCTCGAAAGCCTTATTATCAAAGAGGGCATAACTTTAACATATTTATTGTCAAGGGCATGAAAATAACTTAATTAGTTTATTTAATTAGTAAAAGACTTTATTGTTCATAGATAAACTCAAATAACAAACAACAATTATTCAATTAATTCACTTCTAACCATTTTCAATCACTCTTTCGAACGACATCATTCAATCGATTCAATTCTAATCCTTTTCAATTACTTTTTCTCTTAAAATCTTCTTGTTTTCTACTTCTCTTAAGCTGTTTATCTTTGTTTGCTAATGATTGATTCAATTTTAATTTTAATTTTTTTAAACTAAAAATACACTGTCCATTACTTTAAACAAAATATATATTAACTAGTGATTTAATCATATTAGTTATAAATTTATAAAAGTAATTATATGAGCATAAAAAAATAAAAGAAAACTTTGATATTTGAATATGATAGATAGAAATGATTAATATCGAATCCACTGTGAAGTAAAATAAATAAAAACATTATCCACTTTCTAATGCCTTTACACTATAGATTTTTTATTCTTCTGCTTTGGATAGTTTATTCATACGAAAACTCTTGAGAGAAAAAAGATTAGAGATTTTAAAAGGATAATAATTTTTTTTACTAATTGTATAAATTAATTAAATTATTTTCATACTCTTAACAATAAGTAAATTAAGTTACGTATTCTTTAATAATAAGGGTTTAGAGCGAGCCCTTAATACAAATTTCTTTTCTAAAATTTAAACATTTTTTAATAAATCCTTATAAAAAAATAGTAGAATCCGTCTCTCCAAAATTAAATATGATCCTCCTCCGTCAAATTTTACTTTCTAAATCCACCACGGTTAGAGATGTTATACGTCCAGTAACCTATCTAGCTCTTTCCCATAACCAACCAGGATCATATTCACCATATATAAATGTTTTTCTCAACCAAATTAAAAAGAAACTTAGAGTAAAGGGAAAATTTCAATGGAATTGCAGTTCGTGAGAATTTAAACATATGTTATGATTGTGCCATTGTATATATAAACTTTGTAAACAATGTTATTGTGATCAGTTCAGTATATCAGTAAACCCAATATATGCAGAACTATTTTGGGTTTTTGTTATGCATGACTTTTAAGTTACCACAAAAACTCCTGTGAAATGGATTTATATATTCGACGTGATACGTGAATTTTGTTATACTTGATACTCTAATATTATATTTGATAAGTTAATCTTTGATACTTGATACGCTATTATTTGATAATTGATATGCTAATCTTTGATATTTGATACGTTAAATTAAAAATTTGATACATAATATACTAATTTTTAAATTGATACGTAAGTCACATATATTAACCCGTTTCACAGAAAAATAGTGCTTAAGTTAATAATGCATTTGTTCATATGGGCATTTTCAAATCTATGCAATGTTGTGCATAAATCTATGTTCTGTTATCTTCAGTCCAACTGTGAAATTTGCTCATGCATGTCCATATATTTGTTTTCGAGAAAAGTGAAAATTTTCTTTATGGAATAGATAGATGCAGAGTAGTTCATCAAAATGCTATACTTTTACTCCCACCAATATATGGAGCATTGTGCCAAAAAGTTCATTGAAACTATGTAGCCATGAATTTAGTAGCAAAGCCCATTATTGGCTTTCATTTCTATTTCTGTTTTGAGATTATTTAACCATTGAAATTTTAACATTTTTATTTTTTTTTGTCATAATTCATGAATTACACATTTTTTATTAAATTGAAAAAAAAATCCATCAGGTGTTGAAAATGGTTGTTTTTCAAATTTGATTTTTTTATAAATAAATCATATATTTTAGACATTCATCTATATTCCTTCATTTAGCTAAATCTAAACCCTTTGATAAAGGTTGAACAACATAAATAGGAGTGCATTGCCAACAGACATAACAACAAGCGTGAAACTGTAAAAGTTAAGGAAGGTAAAATTGAAAAAGTGTGAGGGCTTCAATTAAATTAACAAGAACAGTGTAATGGAAAAAGATCAATTTAATTTTTTATAAACTCACAACTGAAAAAGATAGAATTTTTTAATAAACTCACGCCAGAAAAGATCAAATCCTTGAAATTTCCGAACAAGAATAGTAGAAATAATAGCAAAAAAAATCAACACAGTACACACAATGACGGCCAGAATGAAAAAAAAATTCAAAATTTTTGAGAACCTTGATTAAACTCAATTCCTTAATGTGATAAAGACAATGGTACTGCAAAAAGTTTGCGACAATGGCCAGGGGATGGAGTAAGCAGTGGCAACGAAGATAATGGCGTTGGGCGGTGAGTGATCAGAATCTCTTCCTTAATTTGCGCAGTGTTTCAGAAGAATGAAGAGAAATTCTGTGAGAAATATTGCTGCTTTAGGTTTTTATTTGATATTTATAGTTTAGGAAAGTATTTGTTAACTTAAAAGTCGTGGAACGTGGTAAATGTAAATGTTCACTTAAGAGTTAAAGTTAAAGGCGTGATAAAAATGCAAATGTTGTGATTAATTAGTAAATTGATAACTTTCCTTATTAATTACCAATTTTGAAAGTTAATCTTCAAATAACTAATTATAAATCTTAGCACTTCTTTATGAGAAATTACTATTAATTAATAATTGGAAAAGCCAGCTAATTTATTTTGGTCAAGAAATTAAATAGTAATTAAAATTTTTCAAGTAATTTTGGCTAAATATGATTATAATTACAATATATTACATTAATTCCATGAAGAAAATTTGCTATATTTTCATACACATTAATCTTTAGAGGCTTGTAATGCCAAAAATATTGTACAATAAGAGATTTGGAGCATGTTTGAGAGTACAATTTAAATTTAAAAATTAATTAATTCGAACATAATTTCTTTAATTCTATTTAATTGTTAAAAATTGCAAATGTTGATGAATTAAGAGTATGGGTGAACTAAATTCCATCACACTATATAGTGTATACACTATGATTTTATTTTTTGTTTCAAAGATTCTTTAGATTTAATATTTTAGAACCACATAGAGGAGTGTGCTTTTATGTTATAAAACTAAAATTACATGAAAATTGTACCACAAGAATATAACAGTATAATTATATATAATTTTAGATGGAAAATATTGATAATTTACTTAATTGTCTACAGATCCATCTTCAATATATAACACCAAATTTGGTGCAGTTTTCACACCAAAATCGTGCAATTTCGAATTACTATTTCAACTCCAACCCATTCATACTATTTTACACAAAAAAGAATATTCTATAAGATAATTTATTTTTCTTTCTTATAATCTAATTATTACCATACACATTAATTTGTTACATATTTTTTTAGATAGTAATTATTATATTTTAAAATTAACAATTTTATTATATATTATAAGTTAATATTTAATTAATAAAATTTGTAAGTTAGTACATTCACTATTAATTTTTATTATATATTTTGTTAGACTTAAAAGTGCAAAAATAAAACCACAAACAATTAAAACAAAATATATAAAAAATTAGAGATAAAAAGTTAATCTCCACTAAAAGAATGTGGTTGAGATAAAAAGTTAGAGAAAACTCCTCTCAACTCCCTATCTCTGGGCGTGATTTTTCTTAGCTACTTTATTACTTGATCAAGAAACTTCCTTAGATATCATCACAATTTATACTAAGAATCCATCAAAACTGAGGTTGGATTTCATTATTCAGATTCTGACTTTCAAGATTATTGGATTGAGCTTGGTTTCTTGGGCTACTCCAACAGCTGGTTGTTTGGCTTTCACAACTAGGCATTGGAGGAAAATCTGAACCAAGGTATATACACTGCTTAGCTACTATGGGATAGCTGATTGTATTTACCTTGTTGGTTGCTTGTGGTTAGTTTGGTGAAGAAGGAGAAACACCACTTTTAGATCCACAAACATTGTTTGAATGTTTAAAAAGTTGTTTCCCCTCCAAAATTTCAAATTCAAAACAAGTGAGCTACGTGACATAAGCCTACTACTGCAACATCCACTTGGCTGAGACATGACAGCATCAGGTGGAGTGATGCCTCCATATGTCATGGAGGCGCCTATAACTAATGTCAAGCCTGCGGCCGAGTTGTTGCAAAAAGATGGGTACTTAGCTTCTCAAAAACAGACATGGGTGGAACTATTTAGAGATCAAAAGAAAGTCAATAAGAGCTTCAAACTCCAGAAGTGGATGGAAGCTGATCGATTGCTGAAAGAACAGGACTTGAGGGAGTGTGGATACTACCTAGTTAGCTATGTACTAGGTCGATTCCCTGGGCTAAAGACTGTTAATGACGTTAGGGCTGCCTGGAAAATTAACCACACATTTTTCATACATGAAAGTGGTTGGATGATTTTTAAGTTTGAGATTGAGAATGATAGGGATAAAGTGCTATAGAATGGTCCCTATAAAACATTCGACACGCCGTGGCTATTGAAGATCAGACCGCCTTTCTTTATATTCGGTGATAACTGCTTTGGTTCTCTCCTGACCTGGATTCGTCTACGGGGACTGCCCCTAAACTGCTGGAGTGACGTCGCTCTAGGAAAAATAGATTCATATGTGGGGGAACCTATTGCTACAGATGAATGCACAACAAAGATGACTAGGACTTCCTATGTAAGAGTGCCAGTGGAGGTAGACGTCACACAGGCTCTAGTCAAGGAGTTTACTTTCAAGCTACCAAATGGTGTCATGTGCAACCAAAAAGGGGCATATGAAAATGAACCGAGATACTGTACCAAGTATAGAATGGTTGGCCATGATATGGAGCATTATAGAGGTAGGCTGAATAAGCAGAGAGGTATGTTAGCTGGGTCATGGAGTGTGTTACCACAGTGTCCTATTATGTTTGGATTAATGGTGAGATACACAGTCACTTCTAGGGCAAGAGAGGATTGAGACAAGGTGACCCCATATCTCCCTACTTATTTGTTATCTGCATGGAATACTTATCAAGACTACTGTGCATGAGAACAAGGGAACTTCCCTTCAATTTCCACTCCAGATGTGGGTCTATGAACATCTCACACTTGGTGTATGCGGACGACCTTATGCTATTCAGCCGAGGTGATATACCATCTGTGGGTATCTTATGGGACTGTTTGCAGCACTTCAGCGATGTATCGGGCCTAAGGGCAAATGTACATAAATCTCAGGTATTCGTAGCTGGAATACAAGGACATGAGAGGAAAGAAATTGGAAGGCTTGTGGGTATGCCGATGGGTATGTTTCCAATAAGGTACCTAGGAGTCCCCTTAGCAGTTGAAGGATTGAAGGTCGCACACTACGCCTCTCTCCTAGATAAGATCAGTACACAGATCGGGATGTGGACAACCTCCTCGCTGTCTTATGCGGGAAGGCTAGAGCTGATCAGGTCGGTCCTGCGGGGCATACACTGCTTCTGGTTATCGACTTTGCCAGTTCCCTCGGTGGTTATAGACAGGATGGTCGGCTTATGCAGGCGTTTCCTATGGAATGAAGGGAAGCCTTTGGTGGCTTGGAAAGACCTAGCAATGCCGAAAGAGGAATGAGGGTTAGGTGTGAAAGATGCAAGGGCTTGGAATCTGGTTCTACTATCCAATGTCTTATGGAACATCCACCACAAGAAAGATACATTGTGGGTGAGATTGATGCACCACTTCTATTTGCAGAGACAGACAATTTGGGAAGTCTCATCTAAGAGGGACCATTCTGCACTCTTAAAGAGACGTCTCAGCATAAGGGACAAGATTGTTGACAAATAAGGGACGGTGGAATGGGCTAATAGGTGCCTGGATGCCTGGCAGCAGGATGGTCTCACGGTTACAGCATACAAGTATTTCAGGACCGTGACACCGAAGGCTATTTGGGTAGGAACGGTTTGGAATTCCTACATTCCCCTAAGTACTCCTTCACAGTCTGGTTAGCTATAAGGGGAAAGCTGCTCGCCAGAGATAAATTAGACTACCTCCATATTGACAATGATTGTGGCCTTTGCAGGTTGAATTTGGAATCCAATGCTCACTTATATTTCACTTGCCCTTTCACTAAGGCAATCTCGAATGAGGTGCGAGCATGGTGTGGCATCTGTAGGGGAATGACAACAGTCCATGCGGCTATTAAATAGCTCAAGAAGGAAACAAAAGGGACCTCATGGAGGAGCAGAAAATATAGACTAGCTTTTGCATGTACAGTCTACTATGTGTGGATCACTAGAAATAGGTTGTATTTTGAAGGCCTCGTGCCTAAATATGAAGATGTTGTGCATAGGATAAAGACACAAGTGTACAGGGTCATCATGTCGTTGGACCCTAATGTCTCTGTTCTATTCTAGAACTCATTGTACAGCTCATTTGAGCTAACCTCGGGAATGGCCAGTAAATTTGTACATTAACACCTGATCAATATAATTTTTATATTTGATAAAAAAAATATATTAAAAATCTGAAATGTAAAAAATCAAGAGATCTTTCAAGTGGTAGAATTGGTGTATTTTAAGTTACAATTTTGTCTACAAAGTTAAGTGGCCATAAGGAGGACATTGAAGCTCTCTGCCAAGTATTGTGATCCATTTGCTATCACTGCCAAAATAGGAACTATGGCCTATCAACTTCAACTTCCTGCAGGCTCACCAATCCATCCAATTTTCCACGTATCCTTATTGAAGAAGCATGTAGGGAATCAGCATAGCATTATACCTTCATTACCTCAACTCACTAATGAAGATAAGTTTAAAACAATGTTTTGAAAACTGAACTGAAGTACGATCCAAACGAGCTACTGGGTCACTGAGTCAAATCGGTCGGATTTGACGAGAAAATTAGATGACATCATCACGACGTTATAAATATATTAATAATTAAAAAAATTTTATGCCCAATTATAAATTTTTATTAAATCATAACTAAAATACATAAAATTAATAGAATACCATTAATTTAACTAAATATTAGACATTATTTAATATCAAACATAATAACTCTAAAATAAAAATAAAAAAAAGTTTCAAAATTTATGGAATTTTATTTTATTTTATTTTAGCATTTATTCTATCAACAAACAACTCAAAAATGATAATAAACTACATATCTATTATTTATTTATTTAGTTAATTTAGGTAAATCAACAAAAATTTTATAGAATAAAGTTTTATTCCTACACATTATAGATTTATAGCATGTTTTTATGTTAGATTCAAAATTCAAAAATGATAAAATTTATAAATACAATAGGCCCATATATTTGTAGATTTAAAAGTGGGATAAATTTAATCTTCAAAGAAAATAAAAGTAAACCTAAATATAACTATAGCCCAAATGATGAAAAAACAAGTAAGCCCAAGTGAAAAAAAAATGCCCAATTGGCAGAAAAAAGAACACAAAGTAATCGATAAAACCCAAGTTTTAACCGAGTTAACCGACTTTTGACCAGTTTTTTGACATTCTGGTCTTGCCTTAGAATCGGACCATAAACCGGTCCCTGGTCCAACCAGTCGGACCGGGTGGTCCGATCCAATTTTAATAACACTAGTTTAAAGTGGAACTTGAAGCGTGCAGTTCTGAAAAGAAAAGTTTTGATGCACAAAGGACATACGGTAATCCTATGGCTATTGAAATGGTCCAATCTACCAACAGATAAATCAACTCGAGAGTGTAGGATTAAACTAAATCTAAATTAGATTAGTGTTTTAATTAGCTGTTGTTTTGATTTAGGAAACAGAATTAGAAAAAGATTATGGTTCAAGTCCTTATTTGTTTAGATTGAATTCTTAACCTATAAATAAGTATAAGATTAATGGGTTTGTAGAACACCAAAAATAGAAAAGAAAAGGCCGTCGCCTTGTTTGTTGTTTTTTTTATCATTGTATTTTCTTCAAAGCCAGTCGGCTTGCTCAGATTTATAAAAGTTGATTTTCCTCAAGTTTTTTTTCCTTGATTTGCATGCTTGTTCTTATAAATAAATAAAAGCATTGTTCTTTGCTTCACAAAAATTAAGCCTTACGGCTTGTTTGATTTTTGGGTATCTTTATTTGTGGGTTTTTGATTAAATCGATCCTACATAGTGGTATCAGAGTTAGGTTATTATTGATTAACCATGACGGAAAATATAATTTGTATTATTCCTAAACTCACGAAAAAACAAAATTATAATTATTGGAGAAGTCATATGAAAACTCATTTGGAAGCCTTTGATTTATTCAAATATATTGAAGTGGAATTATTCGAAGATGCTGATACAAGTACAAGGAAGAAGTCAAGTTTGATGTTGTTCGAAATTCATCAAGCAATTGATATGTTAGTATTTGAAAAAATCTCAACGGCTAAAAGTATAAAGAAAGTTGGATAAAAGCAATGGATGAAGAAATTTATACCATTGAGAAGAATGATACTTGGGAGTTTACAAATCTTTCAAGTGAAAAGAAAGTAATTGGAGTGAAGTGTGTTTATAAGACAAAATATAAACTTAATAGAGAAGTGGATAGATACAAAGCGAGACTTGTTGTTAAAAGTTACAAACAGAGACCTTGCATTAACTATTTTAAGGTATTTGCTCCTGTTGCTAGACTTGATACTGCTCATTTGATAATTTCTTTATTTACACAAAATAATTGGAGAATTTATCAAATGGATGTTAAGTCTGCATGTTTAAATGGTTTTCTTGAAGAAGAAGTGTATGTTGAATTATTTGTAGGTTTTGTCAGAAAAGGTCAAGAAACCCAAGTATCCTCCTTAACCATAATGCTTGAATAGCACTGTTTGCTGCTGCAATAAATCCTGTCTCCATTGTAGATAATGCAACCATTTGTTGTTACTTTGAACTCTAAGAAAATACACCAGAATTAGTAAAAAATGCATACCCAAAAGTAATTTTTCTTTGAACCGTATCACCAGCCCAATCACTGATTGTGAACCCAAATAGTTCAATTGGATCACCAGCCAAATAAAGAATACCATATCCTTGAGTACCTTCAATGTACCTCAAAATTCTCTTTGCAGCCTGTAAATGTGGCTGTCATGGATTTTTCATTAACCTGCTAATCAAACCAAAACTTAAAGTAATATCCGATCTTGTAGAAGTAAAATATCTCAAACTTCCAATTATACTCTTAAAGTATGTCGGATTTACATGTTCTTATGTCCCTTCTTTTGTTAACTTCAAATTTTTCTCTAATAGAGTCAATATTGGTTTAGCTCTATCCATCTTGAATTTCTTTAAGATATCTCCTGCATATTTTTTCTGAGAGATAAATATGCATTGATTAGACTGTAAAACCACAATTTCAAGGAAATAAGGCATAAGACCCAAATCAGTCATCTCAAACTGTTTGATTATGGGCTCCCTAAATTTAGCAATCATCTCCTGATTGTTGCATGTAAAAATCAAATCATCTACATAAAAGTATATCAAAAGAACATCACCATGATTAGATGATTTCACATATAAAGTATGCTCATATGAACACATTTGAAACATCCATAAAGAAAGAATTAATGTGTGTATACCATACCCTTGGAGATTATTTTAAGCCATATAAAGCTCTCTTCAACCTGTAAACCTTATTTTTTTTACATTTTCTGACAAAACTTGCAGGTTGCTCAACATACACTTATTCTTTAAGAACACCATTTAAAAAATGCAGACTTAACACCTGTTTGATAAATCCTCCAATTATTTTGTGTAGATAAAGAAATTATCACACGAGCAATATTAAGTCTAGCAATACATATCATTTTTAGTAGTTATTTAATTTTTAAAATTAAATTAAAACCCTAACCAAGTGATAAGTGAACCCTAAGATTGTTTGGGGGGAAGTTCTATCTATTCGTGTGTTAATGGATAATGGTGCTCTTGAATGTTTGGTCTCGTGTGTACACGGCTTCTGTACACGGCGTGAACGGGAACAACTTTGGGAATCTTTAAGATCATTGCAGGTTGCTAGTTCTCCGTGGATTGTTTGGGGGATTTCAACTCTATTACATCAGTGGAGGAGAAGAAAGGTGGAAGACCTTTCCGTGATGTAGAAGCTCGGGATTTTTGTTCCTTTATTGAGATATGGGCCTGTCGGAAGTTGGTTTTACGGGTTCCCCTTTTACATGGTGCAATAACTGGAAGACTAGGCCGAGGATTTTGAAACGTCTTGATCGCGCGTTGGTGAATGGTCAATGGGGAGATACGTTTGTTTCATCGCTACAACATTTGAGCAAAGTATCATCTGATCATTCTCCTTTGCTGTTACGGCTAGATCGTCTACAGGTTCAATCGAAACCTCAGTTTCGGTTTTTAAATTTTTGGACTACTCGAAAGGATTTCCTTGATGTTGTGAAAGATGCTTGGCGTGAAGAATTAGACGCTAGACCTTTGATTGTGGTTTGGAGGAAGTTAATGAGAGTGAAGAAGGCATTGATTGATTGGAATAAATCGCATGTGGGCAGGTTTGATGTGCGAATAAAGGAAGCTGAAAATAAATTGGTGTTCCTAGAAAAGGAGATCCATAGCAGTCACCTTGAATCCTGGCGTACTGAATACAGTAGAACTACTGCGGAGTTAAATCGGGCCCTGTCGGATGAGGAGGCTTTTTGGCGGCAGAAAGCGAACTTAAAATGGGTTGCGGAGGGTGATTCTAATTCGAAGCTGTTCCATTCCCATGTTAACTTGAGGAGGAAACGAACATGTATTCATGGGATTGTTGATGATAATGGAACTTATCTTGGTAATACAGAGGATATTAGGAATTCAGCAGTTCATTTTTTTGATAAGTTGCTTAAAGCTGATAATGTTCCTGCGGCTATCAATCTTAATTCGGCCTTTCCTACTCGTCGTTTGTCCAGGCTGGAGAGTGAGAAGGTTCAGGAGTTGCCTTTGATTGAGGAAGTCAGGGCGGTGGTGATGGGTCTGAGTGGTGATAGTACGGCTGGACCGGATGGGTTTTCTAGTCGGTTTTTTCAAGTGGCATGGGACATTATTGGATCTGATATCCATCAGGCGGTGATTGAATTTTTTTGTGGTGGTGTGTTCCCTCGCGGATATACTTCTACTTTGTTGGTCATTCTACCAAAGTGCGATCACTCAAGCTCCTTTGGGGATTTTTGCCCTATTAGTCTTTGCACGGTGCTGAATAAAATTTTTACTAAGCTGTTGGCGAATCGGTTAACTGAGGTATTGCCGAATATAATTTTGCCTAATCAGAGCACTTTCATCAAGGGGCGTTCCATTGTGGAAAATGTTATGCTGGCCCAGGAATTGGTTGGGGAGTTGTCCTTTAAATCGCAGGATAGGAATGCTCTTCTCAAACTGGATATGGCGAAGGCATATGATAGAGTGTCATGGAATTTCTTGTGCCAAGTTATGAGGAAGTTGGGTTTTGGGGAAGGCTGGATCGATATGGTGTATAGATGTATTTCTAATTGTTGGTTTTCAGTTTTGATTAATGGGGAGCAGTTTGGCTTTTTCCACTCATCGCGTGGAATTCGACACGGTGATCCTCTTTCGCCAGCATTATTCATTATGGCAGCTGAGTATTTGTATTGGTTGTTAAATGAGCTCCCTCGTTCTCCGCGGTTTCATGGCTTTTGTAATGTGAAGAAGAGGCTCACTGTTACGAATTTGGCATATGCTGATGATGTCCTGATTTTTTCTTCGGGAAAGCTTGGTTCTGTAAGACTGGTTATGAGGGTTTTAAAGGAGTACCAGGAGGTGTCCGGGCAGCTCATTAATGTCGCTAAGAGTGGTTATTTGGTTCATCCTAAAAGTGGCTTATCTCGTCGGGTATCTCGAGTTACAGGCTTTTCGCGTAAATCGTTTCCGATGACATACTTGGGCTGTCCTTTGTTTCTGGGGTGGAAGAGAGTGGCTTATTTTGAACCCATGATTACGAAGGTCCGTCGAATTTTAGACGGCTGGAAGCGTGGAAAGCTGTCACGGGGAGGACGGCTGACTTTGCTGAAATCAGTGCTCATGTCCTTACATGTCCATTTAATTGCGGCGTGTGATCCTCCTCAGTCTACCATTCAGACTATCCATCGCATTTTTGCGTCCTTTTTGTGGGGGGGTTCTGATGACAAACGGGGTGTGCCTTGGCTGAGTTGGGAGAAGGTTTGTAGTCCGGAACATAGTGGTGGCTTGGGGTTGCGTCGATTAAAACATGTGCTCGAGTCCTTTTTGGCGAAACTGTGGTGGGTTTTTCATAGAGAAAATTCATTATGGTCGGATTTTCTGCGTCGCAAGTATTGTACAAAGTTTCATCCTGCGGTGGTCCCTCTTAGACCATCAGTTTCGGTGGTCTGGAGGCGAATGTTGCGTGTTCGGGATGCCGTCGAGGTTCACATTGGATGGTTTCTTGGGGAGTCGGATGTGGATTTTTTCTTTGATCGGTGGTTGCCATCGGGGACATTAGCAGAGTTTACTGGGTCTCGGGGTTACTGCCCGGTTAGGACATTCCGACAACAGGGCAGATGGATGATAGAGAAGCTTTTATCTGTGGTTCCTATACATATTGTATCTTTGATTTTGAAAGCCAAGTTTTTTACTGTGTCGGAGCCATACTGGATTTTGGATACTGGGGGTTGTTTTTCGGTTGCTTCGGCGTATTTGTTGTTTCGTGGTCCTACTGAGAAGCATCTGTTCTTGTCTCGCCTGTGGAGTAAAGGAGTATCAGCTAAGATTTTTATATTTATGATACGTCTATGGTTTGGGCGATTGCCTCTGTTGCATTGGTTGACGATGATTGGTATAAATGGTCCGTTTCGGTGTTGCTTGTGTGAGGAGGAAGAAGACTCGAGTGAACATCTGTTTGGTGGCTGTCCGGTGACTTCCCGTGTTTGGAATTTTTTTGCCGCCGATATAGGTGTGCAGCATGGGCCTGGAAATTGGAGGGGTTGGTGCCTTATTTGGTGGGATTGGGGTGATAATAAGTGTGCGCATTTTGTTGGTCGAATTTTGCCTCTCCTTATTTGTTGGCATGTGTGGAAGTTGCATAATTCCATACTTTTTGATGGTGCTAAGTTTTATTTTGAGGGGCTGGTCCAACTGATCTTGCGAGATATTCAGATGTTGTTGAAAGTTCATTTTCGTGTTGATTTTTTATGGGACAATTGGCGAGATATTGTGGATTTTTGTTGTGTTCGACAGTCGGTTCTTCGTCCTGTTTCTGTTTGTTGGTAGCCTCCTCTGGGGGGAAGATGTAAGATTAATGTTATGGGTATGGTTCGGCATATCGATGGTCGTGGGGGTGGGGGTGTAATTGTTCGGTCCTCGAATGGGGAGTTTCTAGGGGCTGTTGCTTTGGGATGGCGGGACTGCTCGTGTTTAAAGGCGGAGATGGAGGCAATTCTTGAAGGCCTTAGGTTGTGTGCACAGTGGTCTCCAGCGGATATTGTGGTGGAGTTATATTCTAAGCTTTTGGTGCAGATTTTAAATGGTAAGGCTGTGGTGCCGTGGCGGCTTCGAGGTTTGGTTGAGGATATATGGAGGGCCAAGGTTACGAATTTTTCATCCGTTTATGTTAAAGGTAATCGGCCGGCTTGTGTGATTGCTGGTATTGGATTGGGGTTGGGGTATAGAATGGAATTCTTGCATTTAGGTATGCTTCCACCTAGATTGAGGGGTTTGGTTTATTTGGACCGAATTCGGATGCCTAGTTTTCGGTTTCGATCATAGCATTATGTAAGGGGATAGTATCCTTTATTTGGCTTCTTTTCTAATTTTATATTGTAATGGTTACCGTAATTTATTAATAATAAAAAGAAAAGAACCCTAAGAGATAAGTGATTGTACACATGTCATCTTCTCGTAACTCATAGAGTGGCATACTAAAAGTGGTACAGGAGACCAATGCCCTATTTATTTGTGGTAAATTTTGTTTAACTCTGGATCTTTATGTTGGGATTACCACCTTCAATCCCAAATATTACTTGTTGGGGGGAAAACACAACAACAATAATAAAAACTGACAAGAACACAATATTTAACGTGGTTCTCTCTCAACATACAAAGTCTCACCACCTCATAATAAAAGAGTTACACAAGGTATGTTCTCTCTGAACATACAAAGTCTCAACACTTCAATTCTATTCTCTATGTTATGCGAATCAGAAGTTTATTGACGTGGACGATGCCCCCACGTCACGATGTCAGTCTATACACGTCGCGCGACGTATAGCTCCTTCCACGTCGCGACGTGGCTCACTGAAATTATTTTTATTTTGAATAAAAGCCCGATGTCGTGACGTCCATAGTCGCACGTCGTGACGTCCAAAAATCAGCATTTTTTTATTTTAGGTTAATAATCTCCAAGTCGCGACGTCCAGATACCTGCACGTCGCGATGTCTAGGAATGTTAGTGTTTTTATTTTATTTTATTTTTTGTTAATTAGTTACAAATTATCTAGGGTTTTGGTGAAAGCCTATATAAAGGCTTCTTATTTAGTTGTAATGGAGAAGAACGTTTTTGAGAGAGAATTTTAATAAGATTTCAGTGATTGAATTCTTACGTGTGAATGTATATTTCTGCGAAGGGTTTCTTATTTACATCAATTGAGAACTGTTAGTTTTGCGCGAAACAGACTAATTTGTAGGTTCCTTGATTTCCAACTCACGAATTGTTAGGTTGTTTTACTGATCATTGATTTTATTCGAAAGTCCTGCAATTGCTTCCGTGACATAAATTGATCCAGGTTTTCGTATCAAGTGGTATCAGAGAACGGTTCTTCGAACAAAAATCAGGTTTTCAATTTTTCATTTTAAAATTAAAATTCAAGTTGTTTGATAATCGCAAGCTTAACATAGATCTTGATTTGTGTTGAGTATCAACAACTATATCTTGTGTGGTATTGTTTTTAGTCTGAAATTTATTCACTCGTGCATGGATTTATTATACCATTATTCTTGTTGGTTTGGTTTGTTTGTTGGAATTCTTAGATTTGATAATATGAGCAAACAAAGTGAAGCTAGCATTAATCAGAACATTGAGGTTCAATTGCCTGCTATGTTAGAGCAAATCACCAAATTGTATGTTGATAATCAGCGGTTGCAACGACAGATGGATCAATTGAGTTCGCCAGCTCCTAAACCAGTGCGAAAACCTCTAATGGAGGATATAGATGAAGTGGGTTCTGAGTATGAGGAGACTTATCGACGATGGATGCCAAAACATGCTACCACTGAAAAGGAGGGAAAGATGAGGGTGCCGACATTTACGGGCAGTGAGGATCCTAAGGAATTTCTGCAATAGGTTTGTAAGGCTGACCACATCTTTGACTTCTATCAATATTCCGAGGAGATGTGAATCCGACTCGCAGTTATGGAGTTTTCAAGATATGCTAGTGCATGGTGGGATAGCCTATGTGCTCATCAAGAGAGAATGGGAGAGAGGCCAATTCGGACTTGGAAGGATGTTAAGTCCATTATGCGCAAGAGGTTTATTCCAGTCCACTACTACAGGGACCAGTGGTTGAAGTTGCAAAATATGACTCAAGGGGATCGAAGCGTCTAGCAGTATTATAAGGACATGCAGATGGTGATGAGTCGAGCTAAGGTTCATGAAGATAAAGATGCAACTATTGCTAGATTCACTAGTGGTTTGCAATGCAAAATTGCTAAGGTTATTGTCCTTTATCATTATTTTGACCTTGATGATTTGGTCCAGAAGGCTAGGAAAGTGGAGAATCAGTTAATGCTGGAGACGAAATCGGGATCTAGTTATACTTCACACTGGAAGACAGTTATAGCAGAGTCACCGCCAATTAATAATCCTAAGGTTGAGGTGCAAGAGAAAGCGAAAGCTTTATGGAAGTCAAGTGCCAAGCCGCCTGCTAGACCTTGTCAATGTTATCGATGTCAAGGGTTTGGCCATGTTGCAGCTCAATGTCCTAAAAAAAGTACATTCGTCATCCGTTCAAATGGTGTTGTGGTCGAAGAGGCAGATTTCGACCTAGATATGCCCGCTCTTGAAAAAGTCGTGGAAGTGTTCTGTGAACCAGAAAAAGGCGAGCTCTTAGTGTTTCGACAGGTTTTAACCTCACGTCCGATGTTAGAGATTGAAGATTACAAGCGTACACAACTTTTCCATACCCGAGGTGCACTTAATGGTAAGACTTGTAATGTGATCGTGAACAGTAGAAGTTGTACTAATATTGTAAGTACCTTGTTGGTACTTACCTTGTTGGTACTAATATTGTAAGTACTACATGCGGAGTATCATCCTTACCCTATAACTTACAGTGGACGCAACAAGAGTCTTCGGCAAAGGTTACTAAAAAAGCTTTGATTTCATTGTCGATTGGAGCTTATCGGGATGAGATATTATGTGATGTGGTTTCAATGACAGTTGGACATGGTCTTCTAGGAAGACCATGGATGTATGATCGTGGAGTGACGCATTTTGGTTGAGACAATGTGTACTCTTTCGAAATGGATGGCCGCAAAATGGTATTAACGTCACTTCATCCGTCGGAGTTGTACGAGGATCAATGTCAGATTGCCCAGGATAAGCAGTCCGTCGAGGGAAATGAAGCAGACCATAAGGAGATTTATTGCAAACAAACATCGATATGCACAGCTGTTGGTGTTTTTCCATTTGGTTAATTACAAAACACCTCCTTGTAGTTAGGCGATATTTTAAGTTACCTCCTTGACATATTAAAACTTATAATTCGCCTCCTCGTGCTTTAGGTTTTTTTGAAAAATGGATGGAAATGAGCAGACGTGACGGAGTTAGTATAAAAAGACAATATACCCCTGTAACGAAATTTTCTCCACTTGTTCTTTGACCAATTAATCAAACCGAAGCAAACCTGCTCTGCTTCCCCTCTTCCCACTTTGACTCACTCAAGAACTCTAAAAAATCTCCTTATTTCTTCCTCCCTCCATGCAATTACTCGATTGCTACAACAATCCATCCATCCAAAATACAAAAATTAGATGGTCGATTGAACCGACTGATAAAGCACTGTTGCCACCACCATTTCATCATCGGATTCTAGTACTTGATGGAATCCAGGTTTTGAACCAATTTTTTGTAAGAAGCAACTATGAGCAAGGCCATCAATATTGATGTGGATTAAAATGAACTGGCACAATAGGCAAGATTTCTCTGTACAACAATCCATCCATCCAAAACACCATAGCTGCCACCATCGTCGTCCCATCGTCATCACCGTGAACACTGCCGCATGTGAAGCATAGATGGTCGATTGAACTAGATCATTAAGGATTAACATAAAAGTTGATGTTTATGCTCTTCTTCTTCCTACAAAACCTCGATCTCGTCAAGAGCCTACAGACCTTTCGCTTGAGAATCCAAGCGGCCAAAAAACTCACCTCAATAACAAAAGTGAATTGTTGGAGGTGGTGACCTTCCAATTGGCGTTGCTCTGCTGAAATTGAAACAATCCATTGATTGCCAGTGATACGATTACATGATTGGTGTTGTGATTTGGGAGGTGAACGGCCTGAGCAACCTTGGCGGGAGGTGAACGGCCTGAGCAATTTCTTAAAAAAATCAACAACAAAACTCAATCAGTACTTGATGGAATCCAGGGCCTTGCTCATAGTTGTTTTTTCTTTTAGGTAACTGCCTACTTTGTGAAACATTGATGGAATTCTAACTACTGCAGCCATATCAATAGAATCAATTGATTGCAACCCTAACAGTTTCTGCAACACCAGTGGACTAACATTGATGTAGCGAATGGTATGGTTATTCAGATCATCAGGAACTTGAGCATTATCAAGCACAATCAAACATTCTATTGTTGTATATCCTCCTTCAATTTTTCCTTCAAAGCTGTATAGTTCTCTTATAGGGGTAGAACCCACAAGAAGAACTGAACCATGAGAGTGTCGATAAGAAGAGCTTTGACGAAGCTTCACACAGTGTTTCACAAATGGGTTTGATGTGCTTGTGATAGTTTTCACATGATTAGGCAATAAAGGTTGAATCTTCACTAAACTTTGCTCATTTTCATCAGTTTCTGCAACATAATAAGGTTTTGAGCAACATAAAAGTTGAGTTTTGGGCAGAAAATTTAAAAGGGTTGTTGCCTTTTGATGAAGGATTAACGATTTGGTTTAACCGACCAAATCGAAGCAACAGAAGAAGAGCGACAACATCATGCCGTCAATTTCAATTTTGCAGGAAGAATAAGATATATTTGAATAATTTTACCTTTTTAATCTCAATTTTTGGTTTGTTGGGATTTTGCTATAACATCACTATGGCTGTAGAGAAAATAATTGAAGAAAAAAATAAGTTGATTTCGATATTGAGTTTCACGAATGAGGAAATTGGCTTTGAGTTTTGGACAGAAATTTGGGTAATTTTGTAGGAAGAAGAAGATGTATTTAGGTAATATTTTCGTTTTTTAACACAAATTGAGGTTATTTTTGTCTTTTTGCTCATTTTATTAAGTTAAGAGCTTATCTTTTCAATTTCCAATCGCTCGTGTGATTCACGCTCTGTCAACGTTTCTATTTCCATCCATTTTTCAAAAAAACCCAAAGCACGAGGAGGCGAATTATAGGTTTTAATATGTCAGGGAGGTAACTTAAAATATCGCCTAACTACAGGGAGGTTTTTTGTAATTAACCCTTTTCTATTTAATGTCGCAGATTTGAGGACAAATCTTTTCCACGATGGAGGGACTGATGCGAATCAGGAGTTTATTGACATGGATGATGCCCCCACGTCGCGACATCAGTCTGTGCACGTCGCGACGTCTGTGCATATCGTGATGAAGAGCCCCTTGCAAGTCGCGACGTGGCTCACTGGAATTATTTTTATTTTGAATAAAATCCCGACGTCGCAACGTCCATGGTCGCACGTCGCGAAGTCCAAAAATCGGTTTTTTTTTATTTTAGGGTAATAATCTCCACGTCGCGACGTCCAGATGCCTGCACGTCGCAACATCCAGGAACGTTAGTGTATTTTTTTTATTTTATTTTTTGTTAATTAGTTACAAATTATCTAGGGTTTTGGTGAAAGCCTATATAAAGGCTTCTTATTCAGTTGTAATGGAGAAGAACGTTTTTGAGAGAGAATTTTAATAAGATTTCAGTGATTGAATTCTTACGTGTGAATTTGTATTCCTGCGAAGGGTTTCTTATTTACATCAATTGATAACCGTTAGTTTTGGGCAAAGCGGACTAATTTGTTGGTTCCTTGATTTTCAACTCACGAATTGTTGGTTTGTTCTACTGATCATTGATTTTATTCGAAGGTCCTGCAATTGCTTCCGTGACATACAAGCCAGGATTTGGAGTGAATCGATCCGGGTTTTCGTATCACTATGTCTGTCTTTTTCCACGGTCTTTCCCACACAAAGTTTAGTACAAATAATATATATTTATACTAAATCTAAAATCCTATTGGGCCTAGTTTTCAAATTGGACTTGATCTTTGATGAGATATCCCAACACATTATGTAATTATAACATAACTAAAACAGCTGGTCCCATGTAAAGCAGATTCATATATGCAACAACGAGTTAATCACGATTTCAATGGGCGAAGTTGTAGCAAATTAGAATCATGTTTTTAAAGGTAATTAATTGTCTATTTCATATATGAAACACGTTTTATATATGAATCGATTTCATAGGAGTTTTGTGTAACTAAAAACACCCAAAAATTTAAGCCTTCAAAAGACAAAATCTTCTATAAAATGCAATCTGCTATAAAAATACAAAGTCTTTACATTTTTTTTTCTTTTAAACAAATGCGATCTGCTATAAAATGAAATTGTTAATTGAATGAACACAAAACTTCTGTACAAACTCACTTGTAACATAAACAAATTGTTACTATGAATCAAATGGTGAATAAATGCATAGCCTCACAACTGAAACTGAGTAATAGAAGTTGGTACTCAATAGTGTTGTTCTTGATAGATTGGATCAAATTCTGATCTCCATGCTTGATCATCATCAGGGATTGAAGATGATGTCGCATCATGCCTTCCTACATAGGAGTCTTCTCTGACTAAAGGTCAAAATGCGGCTTCAAGCAATCGACTCTGTGCTTGGTACTGTTTCATTGTGATCATTTTCATCTTGTGCTTCCTCTTGAGTTTCTCCATTTGTTTCTTTTATATTCTCATTTCTTCTTGTATCCTTTGTGAAATTTTCCTCTGACACTGAAGCTGCTTCCTTTGATTCTTTCAGCCTAACAATTAGTTCACCAGCAGCATGAACAGCTTCTGCAGTGTGTCTCTAAGTTGAGTTCTTAGACTGTTATTCTCCTTCCTTACAAGTTCCCTCTCCCTTTCCCTCTGCACTCTCAAAGCTGAAAGTTCTGCCGTAAGCCAACTTGAAATTGTGACACTTAAAACAGTAAGCTGAAAGTTCTGCTGTAAGCTGAAACTTCATGTTCTCGTATTTTTAATCCGTCAACAATCAGTTGACAAACATGCTGAAAACAAAAAACATTTACCCAGCTTTAGCATCACAAAATTTGCGCAGAAAGTATTAAGTTCTCTGGATAAGATTTTCACATGTAAGTATAGGCATTAGTCTAGAAAATGTGTTATTATGACAAGTTTATTTTCCTCAGTAAAAGTTCAAGTTTTCTTTTTAACATCATTCTGGATTATGAGTTCCTTAACTTGGAGATACCTACAATCTCCATTGTGGGATCACTTTTCAAGGAAGGAATTAATTACAGTATTGGTGTATAGGTAACTGAATCACAAAATTTGCACAGAAACTACACTATATAGAGTTTGGTTAGCAGTCCAGCATGTAGAAAATTCAATATGCACTTTTTTATATTCATTCAAAACAAAGTAATACAAAACTGTTCAATCTCTCTAATATTAACAAAGTTGCAATGCAACTAAAACCATTACAACCAAAACAATGTAATATTAACAAAGTTGCAGTAGCAATGCAACCAAAACCAACACAGATGCTGTTTTACTCTAAAATTTCCCCTTCTTCTGCCTCCGAACACAAGAATGTGTCATCGTCGTCATCATCATCAGCTGTAAATTCCTTCTTGATTCGCAATCCATGAACCCGATCCATAGAGATAATCAGAAAGAGAACACTGGCTTAATGTCTTGAGCTCCTTTAAAATCAGTAGATTGTCTTCGAACTCGACATTACTCTCCACCTTCTCTAAAGCGATTCGAAACGCTTCCCTTTAATTCTTTCTGATGGTTCCTATCCAATTCATCCTTTTTGTTAAATTGTTCCCATATCTCTGTTTCTTGCTGCATTTGTCTGGGATCAGCTTTATTACTCATAGTCGTAGACTGGGACATAATTTCTCCATAACGTTTTGTTGACTTTGCCAGTTGTAATGCCCTCTTCACACACTGATCATCAACCATTAAAGAAGTTCCAGATATAGTCTTTGTAACATGGGTGCCTGGTCTAGGGCATGTGTTTTCTTCTTGCAAGCCAGGCAATCTCATATCCAACTTCCTTGCATTAGTTGACAAAATTCTGTCTTCAATAGAAGAACATGCATCAAGAGAACCATTCAGCACATTCTTCAACTTCCATAAAGAATCATCATCGAGACCATCAATATCAAAATCAATTCTTTCCTTTCCAAAAACATTGGATACCTGATTTTCTTAATCCACTTTGCATATTTTCACTCGTTTTCCTGTTCAATGTTACCATTAGTTTCTCCTTAAGCTTCCGTCTGTCCTCTAATGACATTTGATCTCCACTTGAAATAGTCCCTTGCTATTTCTTCCCGCACGCCTGTTTCACTGTCGGGTTCGTCTTCGGCCGTTTATCCTTACTCAGATCAATTTTGCGCTTGATGCGACCACATGACACATAGAAGTCGGCAAATGCGAACTGCACATTTTGGGAATCACATTTTAGAAACATCACAAAACATGAATTTTTTTTCAAAACAATCACATTTTGGGAAACTTCTCTAGCTTTCATAATTGCCCTGATAACTCTGTTCAAATTTTCAGCCATGTTAGCATCAACTGTGAATATCAACTCACAATCCCACTAAACAAAGACTTAGAAAAGAAGCAATTTTAATGCAACATTCAGCACCATATCACCAAAACTTCGACAACAAATCAGGGTTTCGATTAAACTAACAAGAACTGATCAAATCTTTGAAAAACACATTACATGCACCACGCATTGATAGAAAAAAAAATCAAACTTTAAAAACCCTAACCACAATAAGGGAGAATCATCATATTTTTGAAAAATTCAAAAACATCATTGATAGAAAAAACATCAAAATTTGGAAAATTCAGAACTAGAATAACAACTATAACTGAAAAAAAGAATCAAAATTTCAAAGGAATGAAAAAAAACAAACCTTGATTAAATTTTTATAAATTTTATTGCTAAGGCAGTGGGAATGGTGTGGTGACTGATTGATTGTGTTGAGAGATTGTGAGTAGAAAATTTGAGAATGAAACGAAGTTTTTTTAGAAGGGTTAAGACTTGAAGCTTCGGCACATATTTATACTTTTCTTAAGGGTTGTTGACGGCGTGATTGCAAATGATCAAGTTTGTTTAACGCCTTCAAAATTTCCTTTTATGAGAAAATTTAGCCCAAAACTATCATTGAGTGTTAAAATTTGTACTTGTTAATGAATTAATAATTAAAATTATTCGTTTTACTTTTAATATTTTTAGAGCAGTATGTTTTTATTTTATAAAAATAAATTTATATAAAAACTGTGACATAACAATATAATACTATAATTATATATATAACTTTATATGGCAAATATTTATAATACGCAAAAACTCTTGTGAGACGGTCTCATATATGAGACGTAATACGTGAATTATACTATATACGCTAATACGCTAATTTTTTATACGTTATACACTAATATTTGATATTTTAGATGCTAATACGCTAATTTTTTATATTTTATACGCTAATTTTTGGTACTTTATAAGCTAAAGTAAATTGACACGCAGCTCTCATATATGACACAGTTTCACATGAGAATGACCTTTTATAATTTATCTTAATTGTCTACACTTACTTTAGAATTTTTCTTTTCTCTCTTTAGTAATTTTAGTTTCGTAGGAAAAGAATATACATATGTGGTATATTATTTAAATAAATTAGCATTCTTTGTTTTTGTTTTTTTGGTCACACATATTATTTGTTATTCTGGTATTTTCATACTATATTAATAATGGTTTTTTCTTTTCACATACAAGAATACGAGATAATAGTTATGATTATTATACAGTTAGCTGGACTTGTGTTTTCTAATTTTTTATTATTATACAGTTATGAGTTTTTTTAAAATGACATATAAATGTTAGTATTTTTTTTAGAGTAATGATAGGGGGAGTGAAAAATTAGAGTGAAAACTTAAAATGGCTTACGTGGCAGTTATAAAAAGACAAACTAATACCCTAACCAAATGATAAGTGAACCCTAATGGATAATGGATAAGTTTGCCTTTTTATAAAATCACTTTACGTTTTCACTCTAATTTTTCACTCTGTATATCATTACTCTTTTTTTTAATACATGTATTATTATTAGATTATAAATCCATCAACAACATCATTATATATGGCAAACTATCTTGGTGGTTACTTAAATTATTAAAATTATACATTGTTGTTCACTATTATTTTTTTTTCAATTTGGTTAATCATCAATCAAAAGTTGTATACTATTAGCCATTTTATCAAATTCAGTCGTTTCTTTAAATTAAAAAAAATCTAATATTTTTAAGGTAATATTTTAACTAAAAATGAGGTTAATTGATGGGATTTAAAATTTACAGTAATGGATTTTTATCTAACAAGTTTGTGACTAAATTTTACATTTAAAATGTAGTTTTATAAAAAAATATTTGAAATTAATAAAAAAATTCAAAGATAATACTTATATTTAACGGAATAATAATGACCACTAGTATACAATTTTTTATAAATGAGTAGTCAAATTAAAATTTAAAAAAAGTATTTAAAAGTATACCATACAAATAATTTAGTAGTCGTCGAGATAATTTACCCTTGACTATTTCCAGCAGTGCCTGCAAAATAGCGTGAAACCCATATAAGACAAAAAAAAAAATGCAAAATAGCGCAAATCCAACTACGCCATTCTGGCAAAACTTTTTTGCACACCACCAGATTTAGCGCTGCACTGTAACTGTAACTGTAGGTGCGTTATATATATATATATATATATATATATATATATATATACTTTTAAATTTTCTTTTAAATTGCAATCCGGTCCTTTTTTAAGGCTTTTGGTTGTTCTTTAAATAATTTTATTTTTGATATTTTATTTCATTTTCAAATTATAATTAAATCATTTTAATAATTAATAATTATAGCGTAATTAATAACAAATATTATTAAAAATTAATCAAAAACATAAATTAAATTATTTGAATCACAAATATTATAATTTGAACACACTAATATTTAAACTAACACACAAATATTATATAATATTTAAAATAAACTTGCAAATAAATATAGAAATACATAACATCAAATTAACAAAATACGATATTCAATTAATAATCTAGTAAATCGGTTATGGATCCACCCATGTTGGCAAAATAATTGCCAAATCATCACATCCGGAAAGGGAGGGTCCTTGTTTATGTTGTTGAGATCTTTATGCTATGCTCCGTCTTTGGTCAGATTTGAAAACACCTACATTTCTGGATCAATAATGGTGCTCAAATCCCTCTGTAACATTTTATCTTCTTATTTCAATTCTTTGAGTGCCAAACTTTGTTCTTGGATTTCAAGTTGTTATTGCCTTCGCAATTTGTTTTGCTTCAACAAATTTAAAATCGGTTGATTTTCCTCTTTGATAAGATCCATGATCTTTGAACATTCTTCATCAATTTTTCTCTTCAACTTGGGTTTTTTTACCCCAATTGGGCATTTTGATGTCGAACCACTACAAGTTTCATTCAAATTTATAGAAAATGATAACAAGTCGGGAGATGTCGATATTGGAGATTCAAAAGTGGGATCATAGGAAATGTCCTCTGCACCAGGATTAAATTAAACATAAACAAAATAAATAAAAAGCCTTATTATTTATTTTCTTTAATCTTAATGCATTAAACTCCAAACTATGAACATAAGAAATAAAGAAAACAAGAGGGAGAAACTCCTTAGCTTGTACATGTGACAGAACTATGTACAAGACTTGAAACTAGAGAGAGAAAGTTTAAGAGAATTGCAAGAGAAATTTTATTGTTTAAGAAAAGTTGAAACTTGAAAATGGAACCTAAAACTTGAACCTATCTCATAATCAAATTTTGGCTCTATTTATAGATCCTATTACATTTGAATTTCATTTCATTTACACTAAAAGACAAAAGAAATAATTTAATTTCATAATTAAAAGACATGATTTGATGTCACCACTAGGTGTTATCTTCACTTGATTTCTTGGAAATTTCTTCTTTCGAAGGTGTAGTCTTTTTTTTTTTTTTTTTTGAACAAAATGAAATTTTATAGATAAAGAACAAAGAGGGGCTGGATATACCCAAAGCCACCTTTCCATGAGTTAGTGCAATGCATATGGAATACTACTCCTTTACATGAAATCTGGAGAAAGTATATGATGGGATAGAGGATCTGACTAATTTGATCATCATGATAACCAAATTATATGAAAATCTCAGTCCCTAATTACAAAAGCTCCCTTAAAACTATATTATGTTTTCACCATGGGAGATTCTAACAAAAGTATGAGCTGTTCACATCTTTCAACTCACACGAATCTTACTTAACAAAAACTTTGTGCTTTCCTAATATCAAATCCATAAAGTCCTACTGATCAAGCTGTCACAAGAATGTGAACTCACCATTTTAAATCCCTGGGTTCATCTCGTGCAACATTAAATTATGGTTATGAGTTCCTTCATCTTTGTACTAGCTTCAAAACCTCACAAGCCTTCCCAACCACAATAAAGTTGTGGTCATTGTTCCAGTTCCAGAGCTTTATCACCCATACAGTCTAAAATGTAGAGGAACCTCCATCAACAAACCCGATGTGCATAATAACCTAGTCATCAACTCCTCCAATCACTTCAAACCATTTAGTGAATATTGTCTCAGTTGTTTAAATGTGCATTCAGCCATCACATACTACTATAGGACATAGTGGACAAGACTAAAAATCTTCAAGTTGCATCCCATCACAGTTCAGTTTCCCAAAGGATTAGGCATCCCAAAACCTCTTCACTCTAAGTTCAATTACATCTAAACCATATCCATCCACATTTCTATCCCAAAATCTCAAAGCAGCATGTAGGTACATGTACTAAGACCGAACAAATTTTTTATCCATTCCAGAAATTACCTAGTTTACCCTAATTCAAATGGGGGATACTGATTAGCAATTGCAATTAACTTCTGAATCACCTTAGGCTTGATTTTAGGGAGTTGGAAGAATTGTTTCATCAGAACGTCTTTAGCAGCAAGCGATATAGTTCCACGACTCCAAGTTGGTTTATTCCGTTTGCGTATTGATATAACATGATTAAGATATTCCCTAAAATAGAGGAGAAAGAGTCAAAGGCAGTTACAACCACTTGACAGCAAATCAACCGAGATATGAGGAAATAGGTAAATGGTAGCGGTAAGCATATTTTAAATAAATGGGGGTTACATTTGGATAGGGGGATGATTACTCATTCAATTACTGACTTTAGCATCGGAGTGGACTCCCGGGGATTCACCTCGGGTCTTTACTCTAACGCTATTCTGTTTTACAGATTCAGTTGGTGATTATTGCTGAAGCTCGGTATTCTTGCTCGGTCACTCTTAATAACCCGAGGTGCAAACTTGAGCTTCATCAATTGGCGCCGTCTGTGGGAACTCGTACAAAAAGTTCTCACCACAAGATTATCGTGTGATGGCAAATACAAGATCGAAGGGAGGAGCTGCCCAAACTAGTAGGCGTGAAGAAGGGAGACAGTCGTCGTCTACGAATCAGCAAGCTCCTGAGAAGACACCGCAAGGGGAGAATCGGATTACCCCTGAGTTAATGAAAATATTTGCGGAACATTATGATGAAATGGAAGCCATGGTAAAAGAAGTCCGGAAGAAAAATCAGGATCAACAGAAAGACCCAGGGAAAAAACCCCTGGTGATCCAAAGTGAGTCTGGGGGAGAGAATGACGGAAGGTCTGAGACTCAACCTTTTCTTCGGACTGGAGGGATTGAAAATATCAATCGAGATGTGGGTAATAATCCAGGGAAAAGGAGGTCTCGGAGGGATAGCCCTTTATCCCAGGAAATTACCGATTTTCCTTTACCGCTTCGGTTCAAGTTACCACAATTCCAAGCTTATACCGAAGATTCAGATCCTAATGATCATATCCACAGGTTTGAATCTACGATGGATTTTTTAAAGGCACCGAAAAAAACAAAGTGCCAGGCTTTTCCTACTACCCTAGAAGGGAAAGCCCGTCTCTGGTACGAAGGATTAAGACCACGGAGTGTGAATTCTTTTTCTCAGTTATGTGACCTTTTCTTTAACCGTTTCTTGCAATGGAAGAAATTTGATAAATCTACGGCGGAGTTGTTGAATCTCCGTCAAAGAGATAATGAATCTCTTCGTAGTTATATGGGGAGATTCAATGATGAGAGTTTGCAAGTAAAAAACTGTTCTGAAGATGTACTAGTAAGAGCGTTTCTTAATGGTTTGCGGCCTGGACGGTTTTACACTAAAATGGCTACTGACCCACCATCTGACATGGAAGAGTTGATGGATCGGGCAGAGAAGTATGCTAAGGGGGAAGAGGCAGATCAGAGGAAAAAAGACATTGACAAGCGGGGCGTGAGAACCCGCGATGAAGGTAGAAGGAATGTAGTGTCGGATAGGAGATCAAAGGTATTTGATCGTCTGAATCCTCCCCGACGTATCATGGAGCCAACAATAAGGGACAGGATAACTACCCCCCTTAGTAGGACTCGGTCAAAAATTCTAGCCATTGTGGGCAAACAAGGTATCTTAAAGCCCCCTGCAAAGATGAACGCCCCTAATCATAAAAGAAACAGGGACCTGTTCTACAGTTTTCATCAGCAACACGGGCATGACAGTGAAGATTGTACTGACCTGAAGAAGGAAATTGAGGACTGCATTCGTGAAGGATATTTACAAGAGTTTGTTAAGATAACTTACAAAGTAGCTCGGAGAGGCCGATCTGCTGAAAGGCGTTCACCATACCGACCTCAATTCGGAAGGAATGTTGCTAGAAACGAGGACAAACGTCAGCGGCCTAACAATTATCCCCCGGCTCGGGATGTCACCGGTGAAGTCCACTCTATTCTTGGGGGGACTGGAAGGTGGAGAAAGTAATTCTGTGCGGAAGAATAGGTGCAGAAGAATTCCCGAGCAGGAGCCTATGGGAAAGAGGTTTAAATCTTCAGAGACCATCGTCTTTTCTGAAGAAGATGCTGTTCCCACGAAATTTCCACACTCGGACGCTCTCATAATCAAAGCTAACATCGCCAACAAGTTAGTGCATCGGGTTTATGTGGATGACGGCAGCTCAGTAGATATTCTATATATTAACGCATTTGAGCAGCTAGAGGTAGATCCCAAATACCTCCGACGGAGCCCAACTCCGTTGGTTGGATTCTCTGGGGAAGCAGTTCAACCCATGGGAATTGTAACATTGCCAGTTACCATAGGAGAATACCCCAGGAGTAAGACGGTATACACGGATTTTGCAGTGCTGAACTCACATTCTCCTTATAATGTGATAATAGGCCGACCTACTATGGTGAAACTGAAGGCAATATGGTCACCATATCACTTGGTGATGAAATTCCCAACCGAGACGGGAATAGCAACGGTACGTGGGGACCAAGAAGTGGCCAGAAGGTGTTATATGGTGGCCATGAGAGGGAAGACTCAGTCTACTCGAGATAATCGTGTAAATTGTGTGCAGGGTAAGACAGGAATCAAAGGCCCAATGAAAGTACGGGAACAGCATCATGTAAAGAGTATAGACTTTGATTTTAACGATGAGGAAATACTGAAAGTTTCAGTTGACTGTGCCCGATCTGAGAGGAAAATCCAGATCGGTAAAAACCTATCCAAACAGATTCAGCATGGATTATTAAGGCTTCTCACGGAATACAGAGACATATTCGCCTGGGATCCAAAGGAAATGGGTGGAGTTTCTCCCGAGTTGATAACCCATTCTTTGAATATCCATGAAGATGTAAAACCAGTGCAACAGAAGAAGAGGAGTTTTGCTCCTGAGCGCAAAAAAGTTATCCAGCAGGAGGTTAGCAAGCTGCTTCAGGTCGGGATTCTTGGAGAAGTGAAGTACCCGACCTAGATAGCTAATCCAGTAATGGTTAAAAAAGTCGATGGCGGATGTGTATCGACTTTACGAATTTAAATCGAGCCTGCCCGAAGGATTGCTATCCCCTACCGTCCATCGATCAGATTATTAATGCTATCGTGGGTTTCGGGGTGCTGAGTTTCTTGGATGCCTACAAAGGCTATCATCAGATTTTAATGAACCCAGATGATGCTAAAAAGACAGCATTTATAACCGATCAGGGGATTTTTTATTACAAGAAGATGCCTTTTGGGCTGAAAAACACCGGTGCCACATATCAACGCCTGGTGAATCAGATTTTCCAAAGGCAGATAGGTCGGAATTTGGAAGTGTATATAGATGATATGGTGATAAAGAGTAAAGCAGAGGAGAACATGTTGGATGATTTGAAAGAGACTTTCACAACACTTCGTCAGGTTGGACTAAAGCTCAATCCGGAGAAGTGTGTATTTGGGGTTAATTCAGGAAAATTCCTCGGGTTTATGGTGTCAAAAAGGGGAATCGAGGCTAATCCCAAGAAACTAGAAGCCATAATAGCAATGGAACCTCCTAAGAGTATAAAGGAGGTGCAGAAGTTAACCGGATGTATGGCAGCTTTAAATAGGTTCTTATCCCGAGCAGCGGAGAGGGGCCTATCATTTTTTAAACTCTTAAAGTCTGCTAAGAATTTCAAATGGGATGAAGAATGTCAGCAGCACCTTGAAGCACTGAAAGAACATTTGAAACAGTTACCCACTTTATCTGTCCCGACATCTGGTGAGCCCTTATTTTTGTACTTGGCTGTCTCAGAGCTTACAATCAGCGCTGTCCTGGTGCGAGAAGATGAGGGGATACAGAAACCAGTTTATTTTGTAAGCAAGGCCTTACAAGGGGCAGAACAAAGGTATCCAGAGGTGGAGAAGTTAGTAATGTCTTTGGTTTTCGCAGCACGGAGGTTAAGACCTTATTTTCAAGGTCATCCAATTTGTGTACTAACGGATCAGCCTATCAGGCAGATTCTATATCGGCCAGAAAATTCGGGACGGTTGACTAAATGGGCTATTGAGCTCGGGGAGTATGACATCACCTTCAGACCTCGAACAGCAATAAAAGGCCAAGCTTTAGCTGACTTTATTGCTGAAATGCCACGAAAAGGAGGTAAGGTGGAAGCGCATATAGTGGAAGCAATCCGACCAGGAGCGGAAGGAGAATGGCAGTTGTTTGTTGATGGAGCTTCAGCAGGAGAAGAATCAGGTGCGGGTTTGGTGCTGATAAGCCCTGAAGGTAACGAGCTAGCTTATGCTTTAAAGTTTGAATTCATTGCCTCTAACAATGAGTCAGAGTATGAGGCGTTAATCACCGGGCTGAAATTGGCACTATCAGTAGGAGCTCAGCATGTCCGAGCTCACAGTGATTCTCGGTTGGTAGTCGAGCAGTTGACAGGCAAATATGCTACCAAAGATGTGATGATGAAGAAATATTTGAACGTAGTTCAGAAATTGATAAGGAAATTTGAAAGTTTTAATATTAAAAAAATATCCAGATCTCAGAACAGAAGGGCAGATGCCCTGAGCAAGCTTGCATCCTACACTTTTCCACATTTAAATAAGCAGGTATGGGTGAAAACACTTCCCGAACGAAGTATTTGTGTACAGGAGGTGATGAATATAGGAAGTACAGAAAATTGGATGACCCCGATTATAAATTTTTTGAGGTCGGGGAATCTACCAGAGGATAAATCTGAAGCTCGGCGAACACGCATACGAGCTGTTCGATATGTATTTGAAGATGGGATTCTGTACAAGAAAGGGTACCTAAAGCCCTTGCTAAGGTGTTTGGGTTCTGAACAGGCTCAGTACGTGCTCTATGAGATTCATGGGGGAATATGTGGGTCCCATGTTGGGTCTAGAATGCTGGCAAAGAAAACACTTCTGCTCGGGTATTTTTGGCCTACAATGTTTGAAGACGCAGCCCAAGTAGTCAAGACATGCGAGAAATGCCAAAAGTACGCCGTGAAGACTCATAACCCTCAGGTCCCATTACACTCTTCTGTATCCGTTTGGCCATTTTATCAATGGGGAGTAGATCTCCTCGGGCCTTTCCTAGAAGCCTGAGGTCGATATAAACACCTTATCATAGCAGTCGATTATTTCACCAAGTGGGTGGAGGCAGAACCATTGGTACATATTTCAGGGAAGAATGTTATTGGGTTTTTCTGGAAGAGTATTCTTTGCAGGTATGGAATTCCCGGGGTGGTGGTATCTGATAATGGCAGGCAGTTCGCGAAAGAACTATTTAAGTCCTGGTGCCATTCTCTTGGAATTCAACAGAAATTTACTTCTGTTGCACACCCCCAAACCAATAGCCAAGCGGAGGTATCTAATCGGATAATTTTGCAAGGTCTAAAGACACGGTTGGGACGTTCTAGTGGAGATTGGGTTGAACACTTGCCTATGGTATTATGGTCATACCGGACCACACCAAGGACCGCAACTGGAGAAACCCCTTATAATCTCACATACGGCACCGAAGCTGTTCTACCCCCAGAAATTGGTTTGCCGAGTCCTCGAATCTTACTTTTCCAAGAAGAAGAAAATCAAGAGGAACTTCAAGTAAATTTGGATCTTTTGGAGGAAAGGAGAATGTTCGCGCAGTTAAAGGACACTAAGTATAAAGAAGGAGCAGCTCGGTTTTATAACAAAAGGGTGAAAAGTAAACATTATAAAATTGGAGATCCAGTATTGAGGAAAGTGGAAGCTAGCAGAGTCGGGAAAACTGGAAAGCTTAATCCCACTTGGGAAGGGCCTTACCGAGTAGAAGAAGTATCCCCAACTGGGTACTGTAAATTAGCTCGGTTAGATGGAAAAATCATTCCAAGAACATGGAACTTCCAAAGCTTGAGGAAGTATTATTAGCTCAAGAGTTATTTTATAGTTTGTATTTGTTCACAGTTCAGTGTTCTTATATCTTTGATGTTTGAGTCTTCGTTCAGAAAGCAATAAAAACCGTCTGGTTCGAATAAAAATGTGTCGGTTGATTATTTCGGAGAATGAACTCTGTAGAAAATCTTCAATTAGACATGATTCCAGAGAAACTAAATCTCAGGAAAGAAATTTATTTCGCAAAATGGCAATTCTAAAGTTTCTAGAGGCGCTATCATAAAAACCCGAGCTGAAGTCCTGGGTAACATTAATTCCGGGGTAAATGAATCTCTGGAAATAAATTATATGAAAATTTATAAAATCCGAACATAATCTTAAATAGTAATTATAAAACAAGAGATTGTTCAGATTACATAAAAGTCTTTTCAACTATTTCGTTTCATTTTCTTTCTCCAGCTGAAGAAGGTCCACCTCAGCCGCTTCATGAACAGGAGTAGATGGGACGAACTGTTTCATGGAAATCCCGAGATCGCCTCCGGTCAATTCCTTGAAAACAGCGTTGACTTTATCTGCAGCATCAGCTTCAAAACCCAGTTCCTCTAAACTCTTGCTGGGAAGATATTGCTCTTGGAGAACTCTGATCGCTTCGTTGTACCCGAGCTGAGCCACGGGTTCATTCATCTTTGCAGCCATCTCAGCAAATTCAAAAGATTTCAGGAAATTTTCTACTGCCTGAGTTGAACCGTGCTCTTTGTGGAAATTGTATTTGCGTTTCCAGCTCTCACAATGTCTTTCCCAAACCAGGATACTTGAACTAAGTTTTTGGTTGTCAGTACGGAGTTCATCAGATTTTTTCTGCTCAGCTTCCACAGCAGCCGTCAATTTTTGAACCACCGAACGAAGCTCTCCTGATTTGCCTTGCTCGGTTTCAAGAGTAGAGGAGTTGCTGAACATGGGATTGAAGATCTTGTGATTTTTTCTGCTCAGTCTCCCAATTAGCACGAAGATTGGCAGCAGTTTTCCTTTCTAGCTCCAGGTCATTTCCCAGTTTGGACTGGAGGTCAGCAAATTTTTTCTTCTCATTTTCTAGCTCGGCTTGAAGATTATTCAAATGTTCGATAGAGCGAATAACTTCAATGGCCCTAGCAGATAAAACCGTGCCCTGTGAAGCGAGATGAGGACAGAAGGAGTATAAGTTAGAGAACTAGTGATAATATAAAGCAATGATTATTTAGCCACATATTTAGCCACAAACCTGTGCGGTGTACAAAGCCATGATATTAATCTGGCTGTCATTATCTAGCTGCCTCAGTGATTCTAAGTCTCGAGGCAGAACTCCTTCACCCAACCATTGATGAGCTAATGCTGGGGTGAGTATTCTGGAATTTCGATTAAAACCCCAGCTCGGGCAGAATTGATCTCCTGGGTGGGTAACAGGGCCATAAGAGATAGGGACCCTAGATGGATTAAAATGAGACAGAAATCCGAAGTTAGAATCTGGAGAAAAGTTAGAGGGAACAGCAGAGAAAAGGGGAGTTGGAATTGTTGCTTCGAGGGGTGTGTCTTGGTGGGCATCCTCGGTAGGTAGGGTTGGTGACTTGCTTGGTGGGGCATATTGCGTAGCTGAGGTTTCTGGTTTCCTCTTATTACCCCTTTTCCTTTTATCTTTTTCCTCAGGTAATGGAGGTAAACCCGAGCTGACAACCTTGGGCTCGTCAGCTGATGTTGGATTGCCTACTGGAGGTGCTGTATTTGTAATATGAGCCACTGGTTGAGAGGAAGATCCCGGGTTGGATTTACCCGAAGAAGAAGCAGTAGTAGCAGCTCTGGTCCTCCTTGACATGATCAATTGTGCAATATCCATTACTACAACAAGAGAAAACATCAGAAATGGAGAATTTTAGTATAAATTCTTAAAAAGTATAGTATGGAATAAAGGATACTTACATTCAACCCCATATCTATTCTTGGAGCCCTTATACTTAGAATCGAGTATAGCGGAACTTAACCCGCCTTGAATCAAAATTCTCTCAGATAATCGGGATACGTCAAAGGTAACCCCTAAAGTTTCAAGTGTTTGTTCCCCACTTGTATTGTAAGATTTTTTAGGTTGTTTATCAGTTATGATTTTGACAATTTTCCATGGATGATTCTGTTTGATAAACTCTGAGTGAATGAAGAAAAATCGCTTTTCCAGTTGTGAATGGAACTGGGGAAATTTTGTAGAAGGGGAGTTGCATTGGGACGACGGTTAAAATAAAACCATCCTAATTCATTAGGGACAGTTTTTAAAGAGAAGAAACGCCTAAACAGAGAGAGAGTAAGGACTACTTTGTAATGCACACAGAGCAAATCAAAGCATACGATCGTTCTAATGGAATTCGGGGTAAGTTGACTTAAGTTCACTTTATAGTGATCTAAGATGTTTGAAAGTAAATTAGAGAGGGGAATCCTAAGGCCGGCGTGAAGCTGATGTTCATAAAGGGCAACAAAACCCTGAGGAGGGTGTGTAGCTCGGTCATCTCTTGATGGGGCTTTGACAGGTAGATTTTCAGGGATAAAATATTTTGTCAGAATTTGGTTAATGTTTTCTCTACTCAGGCTAGAAGGAATTGAGTCAGCTAAGATCCCCTCAGTTGTTCCTTCTTCAACATTCAGCTCGTGAGTTTCGGTATTCTCACTATTTTGCTCAGAGGGTGTCTCAACACCCAGTTGTTTGGAAGTTTCCATGGAGATTGGCTTTATATTTGAAGGGTTAATCCTAAGAGAGCGCCTAAGGGACCTTCTAAGAGGAGTTGTTACTTTAGAAGAAATTGGGGATTCACTATTGACTGGGAGTGACGCACTGTGAGTAGATGGAGATAAATTCTTGTTACCTACAGATTCTAAACTCACATTCATCGACGGAGTGTGAGAAGCAGAAGGTTCTACATAGCTTGTAGAGGGGACATGTTCAGACGAATTAGAGTGCTCTTCAGAAGACATACCTGTTATTGGAAGTTGCCTTGGAAAATTTTCTGCAATTGATGAAGAAGAAACTCAATGATTTATTCAATGAACAACAGAGAAGATAAAGAAGTTATCTTTTGAAGTAATTATCTTTATCGCTTGTTTTGAAATTGAATGCCAGACCAGAGAGGATAACGCGGGGATATGAATTAAGGTAGATTTAAATTGGGGAAGAGAGATTTTGAATAATTTTGGAGTTTTATGGTGATGTGTCCGTTACAGCTCAAGGGGAGTGGAAACGCGTGCAAGAAGTAATGAGCTGTAATCATTATTTTCCCAATTACGAAGCGTTATTTATGCTAGAAAATCAAAAGCCTGTTTTTCTTCAATATCGAAGCATCAGGGTTCAGCTTATTAAGAGTTAAGGGATTCCAGTTCGGGAATATTTATATGTTATGATCAGGTCGGAAGTAAAAAATTAATACCGACCTGAGGAGGTATTGATATAACATGATTAAGATATTCCCTAAAATAGAGGAGAAAGAGTCAAAGGCAGTTACAACCACTTGACAGCAAATCAACCGAGATATGAGAAAATAGGTAAATGGTAGCGGTAAGCATATTTTAAATAAATGGGGGGTTACATTTGGATAGGGGGATGATTACTCATTCAATTACTGACTTTAGCATCGGAGTGGACTCCCGGGGATTCACCTCGGGTCTTTACTCTAACGCTATTCTGTTTTACAGATTCAGTTGGTGATTATTGCTGAAGCTCGGTATTCTTGCTCGGTCACTCTTAATAACCCGAGGTGCAAACTTGAGCTTCATCACGTGTGTTCCTTTTATGCCTCCAGTTTGGTTCAAACTTCTTCCGGTTTTGTTTTTCTCTTAGGATTTTTGAAGTGATGATCTGTAGTGAGGGAAGTCTCAGAATCCACGTTCTTGCAGCATACTTGAATTTGTGAGCAATTAGAGTTGCTGTTAGCACCGGAAACAGGGTTGATGGACAACGTTTCCGCTAGAAAATTTTCTGCGATATCCTCACAGAATTCCTTTACCGCCTCAATTGCGTGACCCTCAGAGGTAATGGAGGCGGAGGATATGTCATGTTCTTTTTCTAAAGTCTGTGAGACCTCCTTGGGAATAAGTTGAGGTTGGGAGTTGGAGGTATTGACTGATTCCACAGTTGATTCCCTGGTAACCCCCTCTTCCTTAGCATTTACAGATTTGGAACTTCCAGATGTACTCTTCGCTGTAGGAGATGGAGAGGGCTCAAGAGCCAGCTGTGAAGCCAATATGGAACAATGTTGGCAGAAATTAGGGATTTTGGCAAAGATTAAAGGTTGCCAGAACCCACCCTTACTTCCTTGGATCCAAATGTGTTTTGTCAGTGGCTGTAATAAGTTAATCTCAACGCACATGAAGGTCTGGACAGTGATAGTGTCGCATTGTCAAGAGCAATTGGATCACCAAACTGCTGCGCAAAAGCAAAGAGAAAGTCTTGATCGAAGAATTGAACCGGTAGATTTGGGAATTCCACCCAAACAGGGGCCTTTGTAGTCTCTATTTTCTGCAGATTTTCTTGAGAATAACTGGAAAATCTCATCGGCATCCATCAATAAAGCACAAACCTTTAAACCGTAGGCGTGTAGTGTCTTCCCTGGAGGAACATCTGATCAAGAAAGATTTTCTGCTCAATCTCCCAATCTGGATCTTGTTCCTGAAGTTTCCATTTGAAAAGAAATTTTGAACATTCTCTAGTTTAGGGCTTTCTTTCACAAATTTACCGATCAGTAGGAACTTGAGAGGGGCAGCTGAGAGGAAAATCGCAGTCTCCCGTCCATATAGTCCTGATTTGAAAACTGAGTTGGGTTGTAGGTCCACCATCCTTCAAGCATAGGAGGCTGTATTATAGTTGGGAGGGCATTTGGGATTCGAAGTGGAGGAGGGTTCAGCTCCACCAGATTTGGAAATTTTTCTTTCTTTTTTTTCAATTTGGTTCAGTTCCTAGTGAGATGTGAGGAGGAGGAGAAAGCGAGTTAGTGAGAGAAACCATTCTTGTTCTCTTTCTCAGGTGTGGTCAAATATTAATTCTTTGACTTTTTTTTCCTTGCAGATTTTCTTCTTGGTATTTTATCACCTTCAACTTCGTCCGATGAAAATGTCCTATGCGTAGAAACTAAATATACTGCTCTAGATTTATCAAAATTGGAGTTTACAACTTTTAATACATATTCTTTATTTTTATAAAGATTATGTATTAATTGTTCAAATTCATATTTTTCTTTTTCTGACATCTCCGGATAAGATTTTGATACAAAAAAGTGTCAAATTCTTCTTCATCATCATCAAGATTTATTAAATCCTCTGTTAATATGCAAGATGTAGATGCTTTTTCTTTTTCTTTTTCATTTTTCTCTTTTTCAATTTTTTCCTTTTATTTTTCTTTTTCAATTTTTTCTAATTTTTCTCTTTCTATTTCTCTTTCCATTGATCTTAACTCTAAAATAAGATCAAAATATACAAGTAAAGACAAAACATGAAATTTGGCCTATGTGACAAAACTAGCTAGAAGGTTCTTAGGATTTCTAAGGGTTTTCTAAGGTTTCTAGTGTGAAGATGATCAAATGAACCCTAACTAAATCAAGTTAAACCTTATTTTAGAGTTAAATTGACTCACTTATACTAAACTGGTGTAACTTAGTCATTCTAGTCACTTTAAAGCAAACTAAGTAACACTAGGTCAAACTATGATCCTACTTAAAAAAATATAGGAAACAGTAAGCATTACTTAGGGTATGAACATGAAGAAAAATCCCAAAACTTAATCCCTAAATTTGTAAAAATTAGTAATAGTTCATATCATCATAATCATAAAAATAGAACACAAAACGCTAAAAATAGATCACACCATCACTATGAATATGGGATGCATAACTTATAAAACTACCGCTATAGTAGTGCAATGCAAAATGTTAAACCTAAATTTGGTAATGGTAGAACTAATGTTCATCATAAAGCCTAACGCACTTTTAAATACCATATAATTTTTTATTTTTTTTTAATTTGGCTAATATCCTAAACTCGGGGGGGGGGGGGGGGGGGCAATCCCTATTATATTAATTAAAAGTACAAAAGGTAGCGGATGAACCCAACTACCATTACATATTTTGACACCATATTCTAGGATATACGTAAGTAATCCTAACTATTAAACACGTATAAATTAGGAGTACTTCTTTTTAAATATCATATAATTTGTGATTATTGTTACAAAAATAGGCACACCTCAAAATGAAATTGCACCAAACATTAATTATTAATTTCGTGACGATTTATCCTCAATATATATTTTAATAAAATATTATTAATTTTATTTATCTAAAAATAAATTACAAGTCATTTAAATAGCTAAAAGTTTTCATGCATTGCATTTAAGTGCCACAGAAAAAAAATACCATTCTAATTATGTGATTGCACTGTTAATGATAGTACAAAAACAATAATTTTATCTTTGTTGCTAATTGTTTTTAGTGAAAAGCGACATTTTTATTATAAATATAAAATTTACACGGCTAATTAGATGAAATTCATTGCATTGTTTAACAAGAAGAACAATGCATTACAAGCATTACAAGTAGGCAAATAGCTTAAAGCCATAACTATAAACTACAATGTGGCATAAACCATTGAATGACATAAACTACAATCCACGCAGGGTAATGTAATTAAAGACAAAATTAATCTCTTATCACGCTAGTTTTTACTCAATTAAAATTGAAATTGATTCTCTTCCCTAAAAGCAAAGCTAAAATTGAACTTAAATCATCATTCCTAGTAGTTGAGCAAAACTATCGCGCTACAAACAACAAAATTAAATATTCTCCGAACATTACCATTATAAAGATGAAGAAGGAAATCCATCTCTATTTCCTTCTCCTTCCCTTAACAACCACATTCTCTCGAATTTCGAAACTTTGCCAAAAGTGGAGTCTTTTATCCCCATCTCAACACACAAAATCTCAAAAGTGAAATCTTTTTTAGAACCATTCTAATCTAGAGAAGAAAATTAATTACAGATCTAGCACTAGATATGACTGAAAAAATGTAAGGAAAGAGATTGGAAAAAATAGGCAATGTTATAATAATTTTAGTTTTTTTTTATCTATGTATTTGTAAGAAAAAATTCAAATAATGGTATACTCTCACAAGGGAAGACTAAATACTCCCCTCAAACGGAGATAACAAGAGAAATAACAAAAAAAATATATATATATATAAGCAAAATATGGAGTTGAGAGGAGGTGGCAACTGCTGTGCCCCCTCCCCTCTCCTTAAGTTTTCTTTGAGATTGTGATTTTTAGGGAGAAAAGAGAAAGTTTTTTTTTAATCAAAGTTGCTAATTGAAGGGAAAAAACATTGACAAAAGAGTTTGTTTTATTAACAAAATGTCTTCGGACTATTATAGATACATCAATTCATTGTTGAAATTAGACATTTGATGAGTTTATCTGTAATGGTTTTCATATCTGATTGCATTGGTGGAATTAGGTGGTGGTTTGTGGGCTCCAATTCCCACCAAGTTTATTAGGACCATGGCGAATCAGTGCTCCAACCTCTATGGGCCCTACTCTTTCTGTCTAGTGCCTATTTCTTTTGGAAAAAAAATGAGGTCGTTTCATTTAATTTTAAAAAAATAATAAAAAAATAGAACGGTTGCACTTTTATGTTACACTCCTTATAAGGGCATCTCCAACCCATTACTCCATTTTGGAGTAAGGTTACTCCAAAATGGAGTAGCTACACTAGAATGTTCTCCAACCACAAACTCTATTTTTCACACTATAAGACATATTTTTTATATATTCTTATCCATACCTCATTTTATATCATTATTTTAATATCTCCATACTATTAAATTAATTCATTAAATAAATTTTATCAATTTCATCTAAAATAATAAAATTTATTATTAATAATTAAAAATTTTAAATTAATTATTGTCTAAATAAATTAAAATTTTTCTTTATTTAATTATCATAACTTGTACAAAATAAAATAAAATCAACGGTATAGATAAGGATAAAATTCATCCAACAATTGAAATAATGATAAATTCATCTAACGGTAGAGATGATGATAAAATCCATCAAACGGTTGAAATTAGGATAAAGTCATCTAACGGTAGAGATGATAATAAAATCCATCAAACAGTTGAAATGAGGATAAAATTCATCCAACGGGTAAGATGAGAATGAAATCCATCTTACGGTTGTAATAAGGATAAATCCATCCAACGGTAGAGATGAAGATAAAATTCATCCGATGGATGATATGAAGATGAAATTCATCCAACAACTGAGATGAAGATGAAATCTATCGGCTCACAATTATTGAATAGATATGCATTATCTATACTTTATCTACATTAAAATGATAAATCCACCCTTTATAAGCTCTCTCTCTCTCTCTATATATATATATATATATATATAAATATGAGAGTTTACTTCAATATACTTAAGCCAATTGTGTATCTTATCATATAACTCTAACCTAAATACCAAACTTCATTTTAAGAAAAAATGGCTACTCGATCTACTGGATATAGTATTGAAGAAGATGTGCTGCTTTGCCAAGAGTATATAAACATTTCACAAGATCCTGTCGTAGGCGTTTATCAATCTTCAAATCACTTTTGGGGTAATGTTGAGGAGGCATATAATCAGGGGCGGAACCAGAAATTTTTTTTATTGGGGACTCAAAAATAAATTTTTTTGTACGATTAAATAAATTATTTAATAATTAGTAAATTCAACTAAATTAATAAAAATTTTAATTTTTTATAGATAAAATAGAATTTTTTAAATTTTGGGTACCATAAATATTACAAGGGTTATTTTCCTATGAGACCGTCTCATATAAGAGATTTGCGTATAAATTTCACTTTAGCGTATAAAGTATAAAAAATTAGTGTGTAAAGTATAAAAAATTAGCGTATTAGCATATAAAGTATCAAATATTAGCATATAACGTATAAAAAATCAGCATATTAGCGTACTTTTATTATTAGCATAATTTTTTTATGTAATATTACAATTTGCATGTCACTTATGTAAAATTTTTTAAGAATATGAATTTTAGGGTGTAGAAGAGTTTTTTAAGGATATAATTTTTATAACAATAATGATAAAACAAATAATTATACAAACCGCTAAAATCCGTATGAAATAATGTCTTTGTTTAATAAGGAAAATAAACAATAACAAGAAAAAACAATCAAAATAAAAATCAAATTATGCCCAGCAACTTAAAGAACTAAACAATATTATTGGACTAAAAACTCTCATGAAAAACATATGATTTTTTCAGTTTGGAATGTTTTTTAATTTATTAAATGTTGAAAAACTTGGTGGGGGCTAAATTAATTTATTTGGCCAAATTTGAACTGAATTTTAAATTTTCTAACTTACTAAATCTTGATTTATAGAGCCTGGTGGGGGGCTGGAGCCCACACTAGCCCCCTCTTGGTTCCACCTCTGCATATAATAATGCAAAAGATTCATGTTTGGAACATCGCAACAAAAGATCATTGCAATCCCAAATTCAAATCATCGAAAAAGCAGTTCGAAAATTACATGGTTGCATTCAACAAATTGAGAATATGCATCCTAATGGTGCATCTGACAAAGATATTGTGAGTTTTTTTTTATTGGGAAAATTTGCATTAAGGGCGTATTACATTTCGTTATTATTAATTAGGGCGCAACTTTAATGTATTTATTGTTAAGGGCGTCAAAATAGCTTTATTATATTTTTTAATTAGTTAAAGACTTTATTACCCCTCCTTTTACCCAATATTAATTCTACTGTTAAATAAATACTACGTTTATAAAATTATTATTCTGAATTCAAACCCTAATCCTTAATTTTAAAACTCTTCAATAATCAAATTTTCGTTTTTACTATTTACGACAAAAACTCATTATTCAAACCAAATGTGACACTGATTTTCTCATTAATGTCCACAAATATCTCCTCCCTCTTACGACCTCCTGGTTCATTTGCCACCACAGACTTGGTAATGGCAGTCCCCGGCATCCTTTTACTCCCTTGCATAAACATGGAAGCAAGGCAAGCGGTGGTAAATGGGCTGCATCAACCACAATTGGCTCATTAAATACATAGGACTTCAAGACTTCAGTAGATGTTGTCTGAACATAACCAAAATCAATAACTTCATCAAGCAACTCATAAACGAGCACAAAATTCTTTCGCAGTGAATCTTCATTAAGAAGGCCAAGATAATCCTTGATGACTCGTGCGATCCTTTGTAAAAGCTCCAAAACAAGAGAAGGCGAGATGTTTGTTCTCATGGTTGCAACAAAAAGCAGCCCAGCCACCTTGACATGGAAGTAGTTTACACCATCCACATTAAATACAGGAGGAGCCTCCTCTTCGCCATCTTCTTTCCAAAATTTTACTTTGCGGAAGAATATCTCAGCACTTCCCTTTTGTATGTCACCGCGATAGTCGCGAAAGACGATGTTATCGCCTTTCTGAGAGAGCACAAAGAACTGAGAGATCATCATAATGTCGGCGACGGAGACAAAACCCTCCGATTCCGATTTTTCGATGGCAATTCGGAACTTTTCTTGCAAATTCCGGCCCGATCGTTCGGTTAACCTCCTTGGACGGTTCGGTTTTAGCTTAGTTAAATATCAAGATGGGGTGGATGCACGTTCTCAGTCTCTTCTGCATTCTGATCAGTTTCTAACCAATGAAAACATTAGCATTAAACAAAAATTTGATTATTGAAGAGTTTTAAAATTAGGGATTAGGGTTTGAATTCAGAATAATAATTTCAGAAACGTAGTATTTGTTTAACGGTAGAATTAATATTGGGTAAAAGGAGGGATAATAAAGTCTTTAACTAATTAAAATAATAATAAAGTTATTTTGATGCCCTTAACAATAAATACATTAAAGTTGTGCCCTAGTTAATAATAACGAAATGTAATACGCCCTTAATGCAAATTTTTCCTTTTTATTTATTTATTCTATATTTTAAACATTTTAAATTTGAATGATTAATATTTTTTTTAGATGGATCGAGCCAAAATCTAACTAAGGGAAGATGACCACTACAAAAAAAGGTTTCAAATTTGATCATATTTGGAACATAATGAAGGATTTTGAGAACTTTAAAGATAACATCGCTGGAAAAAGGGTAAATCATACTCTAACTCAAAATTATGTATCATCAGAGTTTGACAATCACCTGGCGACTCTCCAAATTTAGACTCTCCCGGGCTATCATCATTTTCTCTTAATTTAGATGATGTTGGTGGTGGTTCATCTTCAAAGCGAATGTAATGTTGTACTTTTATTTGGTTCATTATGCATATTTTAACTTTCAGTTGTAAGTTTTTTTTTAAATATTATGTATTTTTATTATGTATTTGCATCAATATGTCACTTTGTTTTCAATTTTTTAATTGTTAGTATATATATATATATATGTATTTTAAAAGTTTATAGAACAATTATATGCAATTAAGTATGTAATTTAAAATTGTGGCATATTTAACATGATAATCAAATATGTATATGAGTTCAAAATTAACATAAGTATAATTAGGATAATTTATTCTAAAGTTCAAAAAATTAAACTAAAATTAAAATTTGTAATTGTTATATTATTTTTATTCATACTTTCAATTCAATTATTTTAAAATTTTAAATTGAAAGTATGTTTAAAAATGAAATTAAAATTAAAATTAAATTATTATAATTAAAATCAATTTAGTTGAAAAGGAAAAAAAAATGAATGAAAAGTAAAAATAATAAAACATTAAACCTTTAAAAGAAAAGTTAAAAAAAACTAAAAAGAATCAAAAGAATCCTAATAGATAATAATAAAAAAATAGGGTGATCTACAGTGCAATGCTAAATAGTATATCAACATTAAAATGGTGGAAAAAATAGAATGCCTTGAAGTGATTTTTTTTCATTTTTTTTGTCTTTTAGTGAACAACGGACGCTATTTTAGCGTCGGTCGGTTGCAGATTGTCTAATTCACTCAGCATTACAATTTAAACATCAATAACCTTTTCTTCCTTTATTCGCTCACGCTATTTGTCCTTCTCTCTCCATTTCTCCTTCAACTCACACACACACACCTTAACACCTAGAGTAGTCAAGGGCACGAACCGGAACCGGCCCGGCGGGCCCAGCCCGGAACCGAAACTGAAATCGGGACCTACCGGGCCCAAACCGTGAACCGGAACCGGCCATGGCGGGCCGGTTCCAGTTCATTACTTTTCGAACCGTGGAACTGGCGGTTTCAAACTGCCTATTCCCAAAAAAAAATAATTTTTTTTTATTTTGCTTTTACAAAAAGTGGCGGAGACAAAATGGGGGCAATAGGGGCAATTGCCCCCACAGACCCTACTTTGTCTCTATCTTATATATAAAAATTATTTGATTTTTAAAAATTATGGTAATTTTTGTACCTTTGCCCCCATTGGTCAAGATATAGATAAATTTAAGTAAATTATTAAAATTAAATCTAAATCCACCCACTTTGTTCATATCATATACAAAGAAAAGATAATGTAATCTTTTAAAAATAGAATAAATTTTGTGTTTTTGCCTCTATTAGAAAATATACGAATAAGTGAGTGATGTGGCATTATTCAAATATCCCCTGATCAGCATGGAATAAGTCAAACACAATCCAAACCAACTTTCGAGATTTAAGGAGAAAGAGATGGAGCAATTTGAACGGTAAAGTAATGGTATTTAATACATTTGATTGAGATAGAATGGAATCTAGGAGATTATTATCAATTCAATTACTAACTTAAGCATCGGAGTAGAATCCCCGGGGACCACCTCGGGACTTTGCTCTAACGCTATTCTGTTTTACAGATCAGGTTGGTGATTATTGCTGGAGCTCGGTTTTTCCTGCTCGGTATATTCATAATTTACCCGACGTGCAAATTTGAGCTTCATCAATTGGCGCCGTCTGTGGGAACCGTGCAAAAGGTTCTCACCACAAGATTGCATTCTGATGGCAAACACAAGATCGAAGGGAGGTGCTACTCAGACTAGCAGGCGAGAGGAAGGAAGACAGTCGTCGCCTTCTCAGTAGAGAGCTCCCGAGAAGTCACCACAAGAGGGGAACCGCATTACCCCTGAGATGATGAAAATATTCGCGAAACATTATGACGAGATGGAAGCCATGGTCAAAGAAGTTCGGAAGAAAAAGCAGGATCAGCAGAAAGACCGGGAAAAAGCACCCCTGGTGATCCAAAGTGAGTCTGATGGGGAAAACGATAGGAGGTCTGAGACTCAGCCTTTTCCCCGAACTGGAGGCAGAGAAAATGTTAATCGGGATGCGGGTAATAATCCAGGAAAAAGGAGGCCCCGGAGAGACAGCCCTTTATCCCAGAAGATTTCTGATTTTCCATTACCGCCCCGGTTCAAGTTACCACAATTGCAAGCTTAAACTAGAAATTCAGATCCTAACGATCATATTCACAGATTTGAGTCCACAATGGATTTCTTGAAGGCACCAGAAGAAACAAAGTGCCAAGCATTTCCTACCACTTTGGAAGGAAAAACCCGTCTCTGGTATGAAGGTTTAAGGCTAAGAAGTGTGGATTCTTTTTCTCAACTCTGTGATCTTTTCTTCAACCGTTTTCTACAACGAAAGAAGTTTGATAAATCTACGGCAGAGTTATTGAATCTTCGTCAGGGAGATAGTGAATCCCTTCGGAGTTATATGGGAAGGTTCAATGACGAAAGTTTACAAGTGAAAAATTGTTCTGAGGATGTTTTAGTGGGAGCATTCCTTAATGGCTTACGACCCGGGCGTTTCTATACTAAAATGGCTACTGAGCCACCAGGTGATATGGAAGAATTGATGGACCGAGCTGAGAAGTATGCTAAAGGAGAAGAGGCGGATCAGAGGAAAAAAGATAATGACAAGCGAGACGTAAGAGCCCGGGAAGAAGGAAAGAGGAATGCGGTACCAGATAGGCGGTCAAAGGTATTTGACCGCCTCAACCCTCCACGTCGTATTACAGAGCCGACGATAAGGGACAGAATAACAGCCCCCCTTAGCAGAACTCGGTCAGAGATCTTGGCCATTGTTGGTAGACAGGGTATTTTGAAGTCCCCTGCAAAGATGAACGCCCCTAATCATAAAAGAAACAGAGATCTTTTCTGTAATTTTCATCAGCAGCATGGACATGATACTGAGGACTGTACCGACCTGAAGAAGAAAATTGAGGATTGTGTTCGTGAAGGGTACCTGCAGGAGTTTGTTAAGACAACATACAAAGTATCCCAGAGAGGCCGATCTGCGGAAAGATGCTCACCTTACCGACCCTAGTTTGGAAGGAATACTGCTCGAAATGAGGACAAGCGTCATCGGCCTAATAATTATCCCCCAGCTCGGGTTGTAAATGGTGAAGTTCATGCCATCCTCGGAGGATTAGAAGGATGAGAGAGTAACTCCATAGGTAAAACAGGTGCCGGCGAATACCCGAGCAGGAGCCCGTAGGGAAAAGGTTTAAACCTTCAGAAACTATTTTGTTTTCTGAAGAAGATGCCGTACAGACTAAATTCCCTCATTCAGATGCCTTCATAATAAAAGCCAACATCGCTAATAAGCTGGTGCATCGGGTTTATGTGGACGACGGCAGCTCGGTAGATATCTTATACATTGACGCATTTGAACAGTTGGAGGTAGACCCCAAATACCTCCGACGGAGTCCAACTCCGTTGGTCGGATTTTCTGGGGAAGTTGTTCAGCCTATGGGGATTGTGACGTTGCCGGTTACCATAGGCGAATACCCGAGGAGCAGAACGGTATATACAGATTTTGCAGTGCTGAGCTCACCATCCCCTTACAACGTTATAATAGGCCGACCCACCATGGTGAAATTGAAGGCAATATGGTCACCTTACCACTTGGTGATGAAATTCCCAACCGCGGTGGGAGTAGCAACATTACGGGGAGATCAAGAAGCAGCTAGGAGGTGTTATATGGTGGCCATGAGAGGAAAGAATCAGCCTTCTCGGGATGTTCGTGTGAATTGTGTACAAGGAAAAACTGGGATTAAAGGTCCGACGAAGGTACGAGAACAGCATCCCGTGAAAAGTGTGGATTTTGATTTTAACGATGAAGAGATATTGAAAGTTTCAATTGATTGTGCCAGGCCTAAGAGGACAATTCAGATCGGCAAAAATATCTCTGAACAAATTCAGCGTCGTCTGCTGAGGCTTCTCAAGGAATACAGAGATATATTCGCTTGGGATCCAAAGGAGATGGGCGGAATTTATCCCGAATTGATAACTCATTCGCTGAATATTCATGAGGGTACAAAGCCAGTGCAACAGAAAAAGAGAAGTTTTGCTCCTGAGCGTAAGCAGGTCATTCAACAGGAGGTTAATAAGTTGTTGGAGGTCGGAATTCTTTGAGAGGTTAAGTACCCGACCTGGATAGCAAATCCGGTGATGGTCAGAAAATTTGATGGTGGATGGCGGATGTGTATCGACTTTACAGACTTGAACCGAGCTTGCCTGAAGGATTGTTATCCTCTGTCCTCTATTGATCAGATCATCAACGCTATAGTTGGTTATGGGATGTTAAGTTTCTTAGATGCTTACAAAGGGTACCATCAGATCTTAATGAACCCAGAAGACGTTGAAAAAATAGCATTTGTGATTGACCAAGGGATTTTGTATTATAAGAAGATGCCGTTTGGGCTGAAAAACGCCGAGGCCACATATCAGCGCCTGGTGAATCAGGTTTTCCAAAAACAGATAGGTCGGAATTTGGAGGTGTACATAGACGATATGGTAATCAAAAGTAAAGCAGAGGAAGATATGTTAGATGATTTAAAGGAGACATTCATAACACTTCGGCAGGTCGGTTTAAAGCTTAATCCAGAGAAGTGTGTTTTTGGAGTTAACTCTGGAAAGTTTCTCGGGTTTATGGTGTCAAAAAGGGGAATTGAGGCTAACCCCAAAAAGTTGGAGGCCATAATAGCAATGGAAGCTCCTAAGAACATAAAGGAGGTGCAGAAGTTGACTGGGTACATGGCAGCTTTGAATAGGTTTTTATCCCGAGCAGCGGAGAGGGGCTTACCGTTCTTTAAACTTTTGAAATCTGCCAAGGATTTTAAATGGGATGAGGAGTGCCAGCAATATTTTGAAGCATTGAAGGAACAATTAAAGCAGTTACCCACTCTATCTGTCCCAACATTCGGGGAGCCGTTATTTCTGTACCTAGCTGTGTCAGAATTCACGATTAGCACAGTTCTTGTTCGGGAAGATGAAGGGATACAGAAGCCGGTTTACTTCGTGAGTAAAGCTTTACACTGAGCAGAGCAAAGGTACCCGAAAGTAGAAAAACTCGTAATGTCTTTAGTCTTTGCAGCACGGAGATTGAGACCGTACCTTCAAGGTCATTCAATTTGCGTTTGACCGATCAGCCTATTAGGCAGATTTTATACCGACCAGAAACATCTGGGCGGTTGACTAAGTGGGCTGTTGATCTCGGGGAATATGATATCAGTTTCAAACCGCGAACGACGATAAAAGGCCAGGCTTTAGCTGATTTTATTGCTGAAATGCAGCGAAAGGAGAGGAGGCAGAGACACTAAAGCGATCCAGCCGAAAGTAGCCAAGGAGTGGCAATTGTTTGTTGATGGAGCTTCAGCTGGAGAAGGAGTAGGAGCTGGTTTAGTGCTGGTAAGCCCTGAAGGTAATGAGTTAGCATATGCTTTGAAGTTTGAATTTATTGCTTCTAACAATGAATCAGAGTACGAGGCATTAATTACCAGGCTGAAGTTGGCACTCTCAGTAGGAGCTCAGCATGTTAGAGCTCACAGTGATTCTCAGCTGGTAGTTGAACAATTGGCTGGGAAATATGCTACTAAAGATGGAATGATGAGGAGGTATTTAGGTGTACTGCAGAATTTAATGAGGAAGTTTGAAAGTTTCCATATGGAGAAAATATCCCGATCTCAAAACCGAAGAGCTGACGCGTTAAGTAAGCTTGCTTCTTCTACCTCGTCGCATTTAAATAAACAGGTATGGGCAGAGACACTTCCTGAACGTAGCATTGTTATAAATGAGGTAATGAATGTTGAAAATATTGAGAGTTGGACGACCCCGATCTATAACTTTCTGAGGTCGGGGAGTCTACCAGAGGATAAAGTAGCAGCCCGGCGGATTCGCATGCGAGCTGCTCGGTATGTGATAGAAGATGGGGTTTTATATAAGAAAAGGTATTTAAAGCCGTTATTGAGATGTGTAAATCCTGATCAAGCCAGGTACGTTCTTTATGAAATTCATGAGGAAATATGCGGGTCACATGTCGGATCCAGAATGCTAGCAAAGAAGGCACTTCTGCTCGGTTATTTTTGGCCAACAATGTTTGAAGACGCTGCTCAAGTAGTGAGAACATGCGAAAAGTGCCAAAAGTATGCGCGACAAGAACACTTAACCCCCAGGTTCCGTTACAATCTTCTGTATCTGTTTGGCCATTTTATCAATGGGACCTCCTCGGTCCTTTTCGAGAAGCCCGAGGTCGGTAAAAACACCTCATTGTAGCTGTTGATTACTTTACCAAATGGGTGGAAGCAGAGCCTTTAGTGCACATCTCGGGAAAGAATGTTATCAGTTTCTTTTGGAAAAATATCCTTTGCAGATATGGAATTCCCGGGGTGATCGTGTCTGATAATGGTAGGCAGTTTGCAGAAGAGCCATTTAAGTCCTGGTGCCATTCGCTTGGAATTCAACAGAAGTTTACTTCTGTGGCACATCCGCAGACTAATGGTCAGGCAGAGGTGTCCAACCGGATATTATTACAAGGTCTAAAGACGCGTCTGGGACGTTCTAGTGGAGATTGGGTTGAGCATTTGCCAATGGTATTATGGTCATATCGAACCACACCAAGAACTGCAACTGGAGAAACGCCTTATAATCTCACATATGGTACCGAAGCCGTACTCCCCCCGAAAATTGGACTGCCAAGTCCTCGAGTTCTGTTGTTCCAAGAAGAAGAAAATCAAGAAGGACTTCAAGTGAATCTTGATTTCTTAGAAGAAAGAAGGATGCACGCCCAGTTAAAGGAGGCCAAGTATAAAGAAGGAGCAGCTCGTTTTTATAACAAAAGGGTAAAAAACAAGTATTATGAAATTGGTGATTTGGTATTGAGGAAAGTGGAAGCTAGTCGAGTCGGGAAGACGGGGAAGCTTGACCCCACATGGGAAGGGCCTTACCGAGTGGAGGAGGTATCTTCAAATGGTTATTGTAAATTATCCCGATTGAATGGAGCAATCATTCCGAGAACATGGAATTTCCAGAATTTGAGAAAGTATTATTAGATTGGTTTCTTTTTTCCGCAAAGTTGAGTATTAGCTCGGAGTTTATTTGTATTTTTGTCTTTTGAGTTCTGATCAGTGATGTAATAAAAAGAAATCAGTTTGAATAAAGAATTATTCGATTGGTGATGATTCCGGGGAAAAGATCTCTGTGAAAATTCCATCGTGTAAGACACTTTAGTGAAGAGTAATTTCAGAGAAATTAAACCTCCGAGAAAAACTCTATTCTGGAGGAAGAGCAATTAGGGAGGCGTAATCTCTAAAAAGCTAACAAAAAAAAAAGAAAAATCTGAGCTAAAACTCGGAGGAAGATAGTAATTCCTGGGGAAATAAAACCTCCGGAAAGCAATCAAACCAAGTATTGAAAAGCATAAAAGAAAAATCCCAAAAGATGGAGTCAAAGTCCATCATAATCTAGAACAATAAAAAAAAAACTTCAAATGTTTTAGATTACGTGGATAGTCTTTAAGATTGGCCGTCTTTTTTTTCCTTCTCCAGCTCGGTGATATCCACCTCGGGTATTTCAGAGAGGGGAGTAGAAGGAACAAATTGGCTCATAGAGAATCCGAGCTCTCCTCCAGTTAACTCTTTGAAAGCAGCATTGACTTTGGTTCCCGCTTCAGCATCAAAACCCAACTCTTCCAAGCTCTTTTCTTGAAGGTGTACTTGTTGGAGAACCTTGATTGCTTCGTTATACCCAAGTTGAGCCACTGGAACATTCATTTCGGCAGCCATTTCAGCAAATTCCTTTGATTTCAAGAAATTCTGCACTGCCTGGCGTGAGCCTTCCTTCTTATGAAAGTTATACTTGCGTTCCCAACTTTGGCAATTTCTTTCCCAGACCAGGATAGAGGAACTAAGTTTCTCGACTCTTGAGTGGAGATCGCCAGATTTTTTCTGCTCGGTAGCCTGTTGAGAGTGAAGGTCGTCAAAGTTCTTTTGCTCAGCTGCCAGTTTAGAATGGAGGTCGGCGTTTTCTTTCTTCTCTTTTTCCAACTCAGCTTTAATCATATTTAGTTCTTGTTGAGTCTGGGATTCAACACCTTGATATCTCTGAACGTCTTCTTCCAAGAGTTGGATTCTGCCTTCCATTTCGGCAACCTTTTTCGTCTCATTTTCTAGGTCGGCATGAAGAGTAGATGTATGCTCTAAAGAGCGTATGAATTCAATAGCTCTCGTGGATAAACCATATTCTATAAAGCAGAATAAGGATAGAATGAATATGAATTGGAGAAAGAAGAATAAGGTAAGGAGATGAGCACTTAGTTACATACCTGTTCAGCAGATAAAGTCATGACGTTGATTAAGTTGTCATTGTCCAGCTGCCTCAGCGAATCTAGATCCCGAGGCAGAACTCCTTCACTCAACCATTGATGAGCTAACGCTGGGGTGAGCACTCGGGAATTACGATTAAAACCCAGCTCGGACAGAATTGGTCGCCGGGATGAGTAACTGGGACGTAAGAGATGGGAACTCTAACTGGATTAATTTGAGACAGAAATCAAAATTCAGAATCCTGATAAAAGTTAAAGGGAATAGTGGAAAAATAAGGAGTTGGAATGGATATTGTTGTGCCAAGGGGTATGTCCTGGCTAGCATCCTGGGTGGACGAGGTCAGTGTAGTTGGAGTAGCTGTTTTCTTGCCCGGGGGAATATCCTGGCCAGTTGAGGTCAGTAGTTTCCTCTTGGAACCTCTTCTCTTTTTCTCTTTCTCCTCGGGTAACGGAGGTAAACCCGAGCTGACAACTTTGTGGGCGGAAGGTGGTGTCGGAATACTTAATGGAGATGCAGTATCCGCAGCAAAGGTTATTGGCAATGTGGAAGCCTCTGGGCTGGATTTACCCGAGGAGGAAGCAGTCGCGATAGCCTTGGATATGCCCGACGTGATTAATTGTGCAATGTCCATCACTGTAACAAGAGAGTACATCAGAAAGAGAAGGTATCAGAGTAAATTCTCGAAAATTGTAGTGTGAAAGAAAGGATACTTACATTCAACTCCGTATTTATTCTTGGAGCCCTTATATTTAGAATCAAGAATAGCGGAAACTTAACCCGCCCTGAATCAGAATTTTCTCAGATAACCGAGACACATCGAAGATAATTCCAAAAGATTTGAGTTTTTGTTCTCCGTCAATATTATAAAATTTTTTGGGTTGTTTGTCAGTTATGCTATTGACAATCTTCCATGGGTGATTTTGGTTGATAAATTCTTAGCTGATGAAAAAGAATCATTTTTTCTAGTTGTGTATGGAGCTAGGGAAATTATGCAGAAGGGGAGCTGTGCTGGGACGTCGGTTGAAATAAAACCATCCCAGTTCGTTAGGAACTGTTTTTAGAGAGAAAAAACGTCTAAACAGGGAAAGATTGTAGATTACTTTGTAGTGCACACAGAGCAGTTCAAAGCATATGATCGTCCTAATGGAGTTCGGGGTAAGCTGACTCAAATTCACTTTGTAGTGGTCTAAGATATTTGAAAGCAAGCTAGTAATGGGAATTCTAAGACCAGCTTGGAATTGATGTTCATAAAGGGCTATAAAACCTTGAGGGGGGTTGTGTGGCCCGGTCATCTCCAGATGGAGTTCGGACAGGCAAATTTTCTGGAATGAAATATTTTGTCAATATTTGGTCAATATTCTTCTACTTAAAGTAGAGGAAATGGAATTAGCAAGAATCCCTTCAGTAATGTCTTCTACATCTTCATTGTTTGGTTCGGGAGTCCCTATCTCGCTACTCTGCTCAGATAATTTCATATCTTTAATTTGTTCAGAAGCCTCTATTTTGGCAAGCTCTATCGTATTACTCGAAGGGTTAGTTTTGAGCCTAAGCGACCTTCTAAGAGGGGTTGTTAGCTTAGAGGAGATTGGAGACTCGCTGTTGACTGGAGGTGGAGCATTATGAACAGATGGTGAGGGGTTTTTATCACCTATGGATTCAAGGCTGACATTCGTGATGGAGCATGAGAAGCTGAAGGTTCAACATAGGATGCAGAATTAATTGGCTCAGATGAGTTAGAATGTTCTTCGGAAGACATACCTGATGACGAGTGTAGACTTGTAGAGAATTCTGAAGATGGTGAAGAAAAATACAAGCACTTGGTCTAATTTATGGGGAAGCGAATGAGAAAATCGTCGTTTCTGATTGCCTGAAATTGAATTTTGTCAGAGAAAGGATAACGTAAAAATGGAGATTAGGTTGAATTCAAATTGAGGAAGGGGAGTTTTGAATAGTTTGGCAGTTGTCTCATGTAACGTCTACGTTGGCAGGATAATGACCGTTTTTTTGAATAAAAGCGCGTGCAGATTAATGATCAGAGATTTGTCTTCTTCAGTATCGAGGCGTTGGTTCATGTATTGTGACTGGAAATCATCTTTGATGGTATCGAAGCATCAGCACTCATTTTAAAGTCCAAGAAGGTCAGCTCGGGAACATTTGTATGCAATCGTCAAATCGGGATAAAAATGTTTATACTGACTTGAGGAGGTATTGATGTGGCATTATTCAAATATCCCCTGATCAGCTTGGAATAAGTCAAACACAATCTAAACCAACTTCCGAGATTTAAGGAGAAAGAGATGGAGCAATTTGAACGGTAAAGTAATGGTATTTAATACATTTGATTGAGATAGAATGGAATCTAGGAGATTATTATCAATTAAATTACTAACTTAAGCATCGGTGTAGAATCCCCAGGGACCACCTCGAGACTTTGCTCTAACGCTATTCTATTTTACAGATCAGGTTGGTGATTATTGCTAGAGCTCGGTTTTTCCTGCTCGGTATATTCATAATTTACCCAAAGTGCAAATTTGAGCTTCATCAGTGAGCAAATTATTAAAAATAAATACTCAATTTAATTGCACCATCACCATTAAAAAGGCAAAATAAGAGATGAGATTTAACTAAATATAAGTTTATCTCTGTCAACTCTAATAAAAATTTTATAAGATTTTATGATAATATAGCAATAATGAAATTTCTCTTTACTTGTGAGTTGTAAGTTTCAATTATTATAAAGTAGAAAAGGTAAAATAAGATTTGCATAAAATAGTCAATTAATTGAATTTTAGTGACTTTAAATTATTGAAGTAAAACTTATGATTATGGTTATTACGAGTAAGATGAGAAAATAGCATAAATATTAAAAATTTTAAAAAAGTAAACAATTGTAAATTTAATTTTCTTTAGCCTCACCTATATTTTATTTACTATAGTTTACTTTTAAAAAGTTTAAGATATCAAATTCATTTTATTTTGTTCAAAACAATCATTAATTTGTTTAGACATTAGTTTTGAATACTTATCTAATAAACTTGCTAAACATCTAATTCTATTCTTCTATTTCTCTCTGTTATGGACATATTTAAAAAGAAATACTTTTAATCAATGACATCTATATGTATATAATTTTGAAAAAAAAATTACAAGACAAATTGTGTACATATTAATGAAGATGATTTATTAATTCAAAATTTAGAGAGATTTTACATTATTAAATTGATATACCAATAACTATATGTGATATCTAGAATTTTATATAGCATAATTATAATACAAATTTTGTGTTATTTATTTGTTGCTTTTAGCGAAATTGAGATTTTTTTTTCTTTTCATACAAGTATTAGAGGATTTAGTTATATATATTTTTTTGAAAAGAACAAAAGTATTTGCTTTAATATCTCATATTTAACTAATTTAGTTAAGGTTAGTTTACAAAACTAGTAAAATATAACTATATGATGTTGCCCCCACTAGAAATATTTTCTAGCTTCGCCACTGTTTACAAATATATTATATTTCATTATTTCACATAAATTTCTTGAATTTTCTCATATATTCTCTCATAATCTCCTATTACTTTTAAAATTATTTCATTTTATTCAATTATTTACTTTAATATATTTCATTTCATTCACTTTGTTATTTAATTCTCATTGTTAGTTGTTTATTTTGTTAATTGTTATTGTTAGTTTAGAAGTAAGATTCTTAAATTTAATCTTTTATGGTTTGTTTTACATTGAATAATGTATATTGATTTCTTGTGAATGAAAAATATGATTAACTAATATATTGAATTATTAAATTTTCTCATTATCTAATAGTATTAATGGTTGGTTATTAAACTATAAGTATATTAAAATAAAAGATTACTTATGATTAACCATATTAACTTGAATTATCACGTGTTATTGTATAATGAATGAATAAATTCATATAAACACATGATTAAACTCATAGTTTAATATTCAAATAATATCAATTATTATCCATATTTATTATGGTACAACCATTAGTAACATATTAATGGTAATGAATATTTAATTACTAACAAATATAGAGTATTTTTCATTTTATTATATTTTGTATATACACCATTACATCTACGTGGTAATTCAAGTTACTTTTCAATTATATCAAATTTGAAATTTGTATATATTGTATGTATTTTTTAAAAATTTAATGTTAAAAAATTCGAACCGTAAAAAACAGTGAACAAACCGGAACCGGAACCGTGAACCAGCAGTTCACGAACCCTAATCGTAACCGTGAGGCCAAGGGCCGGTTCAAGTTCCACCCTTCGTAGAACCGTGAACCGGCGGTTCACGAACCGTAACTGGCGATTCATGAACCGTGGTCATGTCTAACCTAGAGCCGCACAGCCCAAGGCCTCCCTGCTCTTGTCCAACATTTTTTTTATCTTACTCCGTTTGCTCTCTTGGTCAATATTAGTCTTCTTTTTTTTTAGCTTTTTTTTATTTATTAATTGTAAGTTTAAATTTATAAATTACTAAATCAATTTGGGTGTGTGAATGATTAAGATTTATTGTTATTAGAACTAATTCTTATTTTTTTTTATTTCAATTAAAATTAGGATTAATTTTAGCGTTTGAATTAGAGAAATAAGGAATTTTGAGTGTGAATTTACATTAGGAAATTTAAAAATTCAAATGGTGATTTTATAAATTGAAATAGGGAAATTAAGGATTTTGAATGTGAATTTATATTAGGGATTTTAAAATTTTAATTAGGAATTTTATGTATTAAAATTAAGGAAGTTAGAGATTTTGAATTTAAATTTCAGATTTGAACCAAGACACATAAAATACAACTAACTCATCGTAATCATATGAACGACGAAAATTAATAATTATATATTTATATAATTGGTGTGATTGTTTCTAGTTGTATTGCCATTTGCCACTAAGTTCTGATTCCCACTCACTATCTCCATATACCAATTTCATCATCTTAGGTAAAGCTTTGTGAGGTTAATAACTCAACGATGCGATTCTGATCTATAGAATTAACAATGTCCACCTTAATTTGTCTTGCTAAAGGTAAGTATGATTAGACTCAACACCATTGATTTTGTTCATTTATCAAGTTGTTCAGATCGATATAACTTTAAGCTTTTAAGATTTATGAAAACAAAATCGTCCCACAAATTCCAATTGTCTGAATTTTCATACGAATTGGAAAGAGTTAGAGAATCAAACTTGGTTTGAGATTGCCTCTTCACTTTGAGTTTGAGATTGCCTGTATACGTATACGTACACAATCAAACTTGGTTCAATCGTGAAGAGATCCATCCAGATAAAGCGAAGAATCAAATTGAAAGAAAACAAACAAAAAAATTGCTTCTGTGGCAGCAGCGCGCTTGCATGGGGAGTACGTGTAACTTCAAATCCTTCACGTTCTTTGACATGCAAAAGATCTCTTCTCCTATAAATACCCTTTAATCTCCACTGATTTTCACCACAAAATCTTCAACTTAATACATAGTTAGCCTTCCTTTACTTGAATCCTATCAACAATGGCAAAGTTCATAGTGTTTGCAGCAGTCATGGTAGCCGTCTTGGCTTGTTCAGGCCTCCAGGTTCACCATAACCACCACTGTTGATGAGGAAGGCAACCAAGGAGGAATGTTACAACAGAGATGCCAGCAACAGATCCAACAGCAATACCAGCAGCTCAAACAATGCCAGCAATACTTGCAATCCCAGATGAGCCCATTTCAAATGGACATCATGAACCAACAGTACGGGAAGCAGCACCGCATGCAATGCTGCCAGGGTCTCCAGAACATCCAGGATGAACAGTGCCGCTGCGAGGCTGTAAGGGAGGTAATGAGGCAGATGGAGCAGCAACAACTGGGACAGGGAGGCTGGCAGGGACAAGGACAGCAACAGATGCAGGAAATGAAGCAGAAGGCTAGGTTTCTCCCACAAGAATGCAACGTCGGACCCCAAGAATGCCAGATTTGAGCAATGCTTTGCTAGATTAAGCAAAGGATTGTAGCATTTCATGTGCATGATAATTAAATAAGGTTCATTTAGTTCTCTAGTTTGTTTGGCTAGAGAATTTGAATGAACACTTTGTTGTTGTGGTTCAATAAGCACATGATTCGTGTGTGTTTTGTTTTGTAATGTATTTTCTGGCAATTATGAAAAAAAAAATCTCCCTATGATCATTAAGATCTTTGCGTTTTTATTACTTTTTGGTTCAAATCTTTTTATTTTCCATTTCATTTCTGTTTCTGTTTCCAACCTCGAATCAGACCACACCTAATATTAGTGGGTAATTTGTTGTCTATTTCCAGTATTTAAATGTTGTTTAAGATTTAACTAATTAATTTTAAATTCATTCCAAATTAAAAAATCATAAAAGGAGTAATGAATATATGCGCTGCAACAAACTCATAGATGGTTGAAGGCGTGATTGGCTATGTGACAGTGGCTTTCGAGATTACGGTGAATGATTACAGTAGATGTACACTTGCATACGGTATCTTCTCTAATGTGGACTGTGACTTTCGAGTTACGGTGAATGTAGGATTGTGGCTTCCGAGATTACGGTGGATGTACACTAGCGTATGATATCTCCGCTAGAGTACGGTATATTCTCTAATGTGAACTGTGGCTTTCGAGATTATGGTGGATGTACACTAGCATACCGTATCTTCTCTAATGTAATAGTCCACGCTTTCAAATAATAAGAATGTAAAAGTATACGCTTGCTGTAAGTTTTGTATAATATCCTTATCCCAGATAAAAGCTATACAAGTCTCCTCATTTATCCTAAAATTGATTACAAAATGATTGATCCGCAAAAGTATCAAGAAAAACTCCTAACTATTCTCGATGTGCTAGTGAGTACTACAGAGATGCTGTTTCACCTGTTTATTCAAGGGTCATAAACCAAGTCAGTTGATGTGTGTATTTCATCAGTGCTATCCCAATTAATCCAAGACCATTAGTGCCTCCTGTAGTTAGTTATCATCTCTACTTTACTTCAGTCATGCAAATTCTTAAGCTTCTCAGATATGCTTTTTAGATTTTAACTAGGATTTTTGGACAACTGGCCAGCAAAATGCAGAAAGTATCGATCTTTGAATAGAAGGTGAAACTATCAATTATTTAAACCAGCAAAGATGTGCAGAGGGCACTTCATGCAAGGCTCGTAGGAGAGGGGCAGATGGCTTGTTTGCAGCGAGTAATTCTCTTTCACCACTAAATATCAAAATATTGTTCAACGTTCTCATCCTTGAACCTCAGATTATAGCCATGGATTATTCTGACAACTGTATGATCTGATGTTAATTATTGTGGGATCACTTGTCAAGGAAGGAATTACTTACATTGTTGGTGAAAAGGTAACTGCGACACAAAATTTGCACAGAACTATACCATATAGAGTTTGGTTAGCAGGCCAGCAGGTAGAAAATTCAATATGCACTTTTTTATATTCATTCAAAACAAAGGAATACAAAACTATTCAACTCCCTCTAATATAAACAAAGTTGCAGTGCAACTAAAACCACTACAACCAAAACAATGTAATATTAACACAGTTGCAGTAGCAGTGCAACCAAAAACCTACACAGAGATGCTATTTTACTCTAAAATTTCCCCTTCTTCTGCCTCCGCACACAAGAATGTGTCTTCATCGACATCATCAGCCGTAAATTCCTTCTTGATTCGCAATCCTAGCTGTTCTAGAGGGTATAGTACTTTGCCAGTCCTCAAGTCTCTTAACGCCATCCATGAACCAGATCCATAAAGATTATCAGAAAGAGAACACTGGCTTAATGTCTCGAGTTCCTTTAAAATCAGTAGATTGTCTTGGAACTCGACAGTCCTCTCCACCTTGTCTAAAGCAGTTCGAAACGCTTCCCTTTCTCTCTGATGGCTCCTTTCTAATGCATCCTTATGGTTCAACTGTTCCCATCTCTCTGTTTCTTGCAGCAAATTTATGGGATCGGATTTATCGCTGGTAGACCTGGACATAATTTCTGAATACCTCTTTGTTGACCTTGCCAGTTGTAAGGCCTTCTTCACACACTGATCATCAACCATTAAAGAAGCCCCAGAAGTAGTCTTTGTGACAGGGGCACCTATTCTAGGGAATGTGTTTTCTTCATGAAAGACAGGCAACCTCGTATGAATATCCAACTTCTTCGCAGTAGTTGACAAAATTCTATCCTCGTGATTAATGGCAGAACATGCACCTAAAGAACCATTCAGCACATTCTTCATCTTCCATAAAGCGTCAACATCAAGAGCATCAACGTCCAAATTAATTCTCTCCTTTCCAAAACATTGAATACCCGATTTTCTCAAACGACTTTGCAACTTTTCAGTCATCGTCCTGTTCAATATTCCCATTAGGTCCTTCTTAACCTTCCGTTTGTCCTCTGATGACATTTGATCTCCACTTGAAATAGTCCTTTGTTGTTTCCCGCCCTGTTGTTTCACTGTCGGGTTCATCTTCCTCCTCTTATCCCTACTCAAATCAAGTTTGCGCAAGCCGCATGAGACAGAGAGGTTGGCTTTTGCACGCACACTGTTAGTTGTCATAATGATTGCTCGCACACTTTTAGTCTTCATAATAGCCACCCTGTTCAAATTTTCAGTAAAGTTAGAGCATACTATGATTATCAACCCACAATCCCACTAAACAAATACATAAAAGAGAAGAATCAATAGTAAAGCAACATTTAGCACCATATAACAAAAAATTTGAAAACAAATCAGGGCTTGAATTATACTAACAAGAACAGTAAAAATTATCCAGTAATAATGGAAAAAACAAAAAAAAATCAATTTTTTTAGAAACCCATTACCGGCATCGATAGAAAACGTAAATTTTCAAGGTTTAACTCACAATCCCACAAAACAAATACATAAAAGAGAAGAATCAATAGTAAAGAAACATTCAGTACCATATAGCAAAAAATTTGACCAAAAATCACTCTAGTTTTCATAATTGCCCTGATAACCCTGTTCAAATTTTCAGCCATGCTAGCACCAACTATGAATATCAACTCACAATCCCACTAAACAAAGACTTAAAAAAGAAGCAATTTTAATGCAACATTCAGCACCGTATCACCAAAAATTTGACAACAAATCAGGGTTTCGATTAAACTAACAAGAACTGATCAAATCTTTGAAAAACACATTACATGCAGCAAGCATTGATAGAAAGAAAACATCAAAATTTGGAAAATTCAGAACTAGAATAACAACTATAACAGAAAAAAGAATCGAAATTTCAAAGGAATGAAAAGAAACAAACCTTGATTAAATTTTTATGAATTTTATTGCTAAGGTAAGACAATGGCAGTGGGAATGGTGGGGTGACTGATTGATTGTGTTGAGAGAATGAGTAGAAAATTTGAGAATGAAACGAAGTTTTTTTAGAAGGGTTAAGACTTGAAGCTTCGGCACAAATTTATACCTTTCTTAAGGGTTGTTGAAGGCGTGATTGAAAATGATCAAGTTTGTTTAACGCCTTCAAAATTTCCTTTTATGAGAAAATTTAGCCCAAAACTATCATTGAGTGTTAAAATTTGTACTTGTTAATGAATTGATAATTAAAATTATTCGTTTTACTTTTAATATTTTTAGAGCAGTATGCTTTTATTTTATAAAACTAAATTTATATAAAACTGTGACATAACAATATAATACTATAATTATATATATAACTTTATATGGCAGATATTTGTAATAAACTCTTGTGAGACTGTCTCATATATGAGACGTAATACGTGAATTATACTATATACGCTAATACGCTAATTTTTTATATTTTATACGCTAATTTTTTATACTTTATAAGCTAAAGTGAAATTCATACGCAGCTCTCATATATGACACAGTTTCACATGAGAATGACCTTTTATAATTTATCTTAATTGTCTACACTTTAGAATTTTTTTTCTCTCTTTAGTAATTTTAGCTTCATAGGAACAGAATATACATATGTGGTATATTATCTACATATTATAGTAAATTGTGAAGGGGAATACACGTGACTATTTTCTTGGTCGTCCCCTATCACGTGCACAATAATAACGTTAATAATAATTATTAATAAAATAGATAAAAACGTTATGAAGGTAAAAAGATAGTAACGGTTTTGGTAGGGTTTCATATTTCATTTATTACATATCCTACTATTTTTCTTTCACCCGTTGCTTCTCCTTCCTTTCTTTCTTTAATTTCAAGCATTAAGTAACTCATTAAATGCAAATTCCTTCTTATTGTTGTTATTTGTTTGTCTTCTTCATTTTGTAGTGGTTTATAATGTTGTGACCCAAAAAACGATCAAAATAGTGAAAATATATAGAAAGAAAAAGAGAAAATTGGATGGCAATAATGGAGCACGGAATTCTAGCCTCCTAAATGGTCAGTTGTATTATCATCGAAATATTCACAACTTCGTACATATAGTTAAATACCTTTTACCACTTTTGTTGTTCGATAATTGTGTGACACTTTGATTATAATTTTGTAGTTCGAAAATAGTGTGCCAGTTTCATTAGAATTCTATTTTAAAGATCACTCTATAATTTGGTGTTCTTATCCCTATATATATTTCACTTTGGGTGGGAGATGGTGAATTGATTATAACTTTATTAATGCATGAGGCAGATAATCTTTTTACTCTTTGATTCTTTTACCTTAATTTGACGATGATATTATGATGTTGAGGTGAATTATCCTTTTACTCTTCGATTCTTTTACCTTAATGACATTCATGTTGATTGATAGTGTTAATTGAATTAGAAGTGGATATTTTTTGTTCATGATTTACCTAATCTCGAGAAAGAGCCTTTTCGCTGTGACATAAGCGGTGAAGATGAAGGATGCAATACAGGTCTCATGGAAGATATATTTACCTTCACCATTGACAACAAAGGTCTAACTACTAAACAAAGTCAATAATCTTAGAGTTGAAATGGGACAAGACAAGAAGAACGAGCCAAAGTCGGCAGATGATTCTGTTTAACTTATTACTTATGCGATGAGATGAGTTTCAATAAAATGGCCTAATAGTTTGGTTTGTCTAATAATTGCCAGTTAAAGCTATTTTATTTCGGCTTTTTGTTACTTTTGAATCTTTGATTAAGATTACATGCCCTTAGTTTTTTTTACTTTTAATGGTTCATGTGGGGTTTGTGCATCTTTTGTTCAGGAAAGTAAAATCGAGAAGAAATGTGCAGTTCTATGATTTTTTTCCCTTAATATATTTTTTGTGGTTTGGATGATATATTTAGAATGGATTTACATTTCTTTTTTTTTGTTGGAACTATTTAACTAAATTTCACGTGATTTAGTTTATCTTTTGTCCCATCATTAATACTTTACACATTGTATCTTTTTCTTTTCTGTGCAAGAATTAGTGCCAATAATATATTATTTAATAGTTTGCATTTATAAGTACTTTAATAGGGTTGAATTGCCAAGTTTCTATTTCTTTATTTAAGTTTTTTGCTTTTATTTTTAGGTTCATCATAGATATTTTGTTTTGACTCTAATTTCTACTATTATGTTTTAGGACACTTCTTTTGCTATAGAAGTCTAGAATATATTAAACTTGTGCATTTTCATATGCTCTTTTTTTGCGTTTTAGTTCACAATTGTAGAATTGAGGTTGATGTTAGTTAATGAATTTCTTTTTTAATTTTGATTATGCTGTTTGTTAGCTTGAGTTGCTAATTCTGTGGCATCTGCCTGCCTCACTTCTTCTTGAAGTGCGAGAAGTTGTTGCAGCTTATAAAGATACTCAAGGGATGCTGTCCCTTTTTTTAATTATGTTGCATTGAGAGGTTTTGCACCAAAAACTACAGGTTCGGCGGAGTATATTAGTGCCCACTCCAGGAAGGGTTTCTCTCCCATGAGTGAATTCGCTATTTTTTGAATTAATCCTGAGGTCCAAGACAATTAAGAACCCACAAAAATATATAATGGTCAACTTTTATGAAGAAGAAATAATGGCATCACCAAAAGAGGCAATACATGAAGAAAGTAGCGGCACAACAAAAGAAATCTCAAAAAAGGAATCAAATTAAGAATGATACGATGGTGGCAAATTTGGAAGATGATGATATAGATGATCGAGCAGGGAAAAAGAGCTTTGAAGAAAATGGAAAAAAACCAATAAGGATGCACACCAAAACAAAATGCCAGGCAACCATTTGAAGAGTTATTTTACAATAAAAAAAAAATGCACGACTACAAATGTTATATATGTGTGTATTTTCAATATTATATAAATAATGTTGTGTATGTTTATTAAAGTATTTTAACTTCAGTTTTTTATATTTACATTAAAATTAAAAGTTAAATAACCAACCGTGCAGGGCACGGTTCTACTCTTCTAGTTTAAATAAATTAGCATCCTTTGTTTTTGTTTTTTTCGTCACTCATATTATTTGTTATTCTGGTACTTTCATACTATATTAATAATGGTTTTTTCTTTTCACATACAAGAATACGAGATAATAGTTATGATTATTTTACGGTTATGATTATTATACAGTTAGCTGGACTTGTGTTTTCTAATTTTTTATTATTATACAGTTATGAGTTTTTTTAAAATGACATATGAATGTTAGTATTTTTTTTAGAGTAATAATAGGGGGAGAGTGAAAACGTAAAGTGACTGACGTGGCAGTTATAAAAAGACAAATTAATACCCTAACCAAATGATAAGTGAACCCTAATGGATAATGGATAAGTTTGCCGTTTTATAACTATCACGTCAATCACTTTACGTTTTCACTCTAATTTTTCACTATGTATATCATTACTCTTTTTTTTAATACATGTATTATTATTAGATTATAAATCCATCAACAACATCATTATATATGGCAAACTATCTTGATGGTTACTTAAATTATTCAAATTATACATTGTTGTTCATTATTATTTTTTTTTCAATTTGGTTAATCATCAATCAAAAGTTGTATACTATTAGCCATTTTATCAAATTCAGTCGTTATCTTTTAAATTTTTCTTTAAATTAAAAAAAATCTAATATTTTTAAGGTAATATTTTAACTAAAAATGAGGTTAATTGACGGGATTTAAAATTTACAATAATGGATTTTTATCTAACAAGTTTGTGACTAAATTTTACATTTAAAATGTAGTTTTATAAAAAAATATTTGAAATTAATAAAAAAATTCAAAGATAATACTTAAATTTAATGGAATAATAATGACCACTAGTATACAATTTTTTATAAATGAGTAGTCAAATTAAAATAAAAAAAAAGTATTTAAAAGTATACCATACAAATAATTTAGTAGTCGTCGAGATAATTTACCCTTGACTATTTCCAGCAGTGCCTGCAAAATAGCGTGAAACCCATATAAGACAAAAAAAATGCAAACTAGCGCAAATCCAACTGCGCCATTCTGGCAAAACTTTTTTGCACACCACCAGATTTAGCGCAGCACTGTAACTGTAACTGTAGCTGCGTTATATATATATATGAGATACTGAGTTTGGAACCATTAGCTGATAAATCAAAGCAAGACAAGATCTTGATCAACTTGTCTTACAAAATCTAACTGATCAGATGGCACAAACAAAAGGGAAAGACAAGATTGAAGTTGACGAATCATTCCTTGAATCTTTAAACAATGAAACTCCAAAGATTCTGTCAGCTGTTTCATTCAGACGACATGATGTTTCTATTAAACTGGTAGTGCAAAATAGCTTTGTATTGGAAACAGCAGCATTATGGGACACAAGAGCTGATCTTAGCTGTATTGATGAGGGGATCATTCCATCAAAGTTCTTTGAAAAAACTAAGGAAGGACTACGATCAGCTAATGGTTCCAAACTCAGTATCTCATACAAACTTTCTGATGTTGATGTCAAATTTTCAACAGCTGTGGTAAAGGTATCAACAGAACTATTCTACAATGGAACTCCAAAGATTCTGTCAGCTGTTACATTCAGACGACATGATGTTTCTATTAAACTGGTAGTGCAAAATAGTTTTGTATTGGAAACAGCAGCATTATAGGACACAGGAGCTGATCTTAGCTGTATTGATGAGGGGATCATTCCATCAAAATTCTTTGAAAAAACTAAGGAAGGACTACGATCAGCTAATGGTTCCAAACTCAGTATCTCATACAAACTTTCTGATGTTGATGTGAAATTTTCAACAGCTGTGGTAAAGGTATCATTTCTGTTAGCAAGAAATCTTACACATCCAGTTATTTTGGGAACTGATTTCATTACGCAGTTGGTACCATATTTGACAACTTTTGAAGGAATTTTACCAATGAATTTTCGAAAGGATACTCTTCTGCCTTTTATCAGGCCTCCAGTCCAGAAGGAACTCAATCCTTTGACAAACAAAGTCAAACAAATCAATTTCTTAAAGGAAGAAATTGGATATAAACGAATCGAAGCACAATTGCAGCAATCTGTAGTTCAAAACAGGATCAAGGAACTACAAGGACAATTTGAACGACAGGTCTGTGCTGAGATCCCAACAGCTTTCTGGAAAAGGAAGCAACACACAGTTTATCTCCCATATGAAAAGGATTTCAAGGAGAAAGATATTCCAACCAAAGCAAGACCAATCCAGATGAATCAAGAACTTCTGGAATATTGCAAAAGAGAAATTAATGATCTTCTAGAAAAACAAATTATTAGACCAAGCCAATCATCACCTTGGAGTTGTCCAGCATTTTATGTTAACAAAAATTCAGAAATAGAACGTGGAGTACCCAGGTTGGTTATAAAATATAAAGCTTTGAATAAAGCTTTACAATGGATCAGGTACCTAATTCCAAACAAAAAAGATCTCCTACAAAGGCTTAATGCTGCAAAGGTATTTTCTAAATTCGATATGAAATTTGGATTTTGGCAAATCCAGATCAATCCTTCTGACAGGTATAAAACAACTTTTATAGTTCCATTCGGGCATTATGAATGGAATGTTATGCCTTTCGGATTGAAAAATGCTCCATCTGAATTCCAAAGGATTATGAATGACATTTTTAATCCTTATTCAAATTTTACTATTGTTTATGTAGATGATATATTAGTTTTTTCAACTAATATAGATCAACATTTTAAACATCTTAATACTTTTTTACAGGTTGTTAAGACAAATGGACTAGTTGTGTCTAGTAAAAAGATTAGTTTGTTCCAAACTAGAATTAGGTTTCTGGGACATTATATTCATCTCGGAACAATAATTCAAATAGAGAGGTCTATCTAGTTTGCAGATAGGTTTCCTGACCAAATTCTAGAAAAACAGCAATTACAAAGGTTTCTAGGATGTTTAAACTACATAGCTGATTTTATTCCTGAATTGGCTAATATTATTAAACCTCTGCATGACAGGATGAAGAAATCACCGCCACCATGGACTGATGTCCATACTGAGGTGGTAAGACGGGTGAAAACCCAAGTTAAGACTTTGCCTTGTCTGGCATTGCCAAATCCAAATCTGCCAAAGATCGTTGAAACAGACGCATCTGATTTGAGTTATGGTGGAATACTTAAACAAGTACAAGACAACAAAGAAAGAGTCGTTGCCTTCACTTCTAAACATTGGAATAGTGCTCAACAGAACTATTCTACAATTAAAAAAGAAATACTAGCTATTTTTTTGTGTATATCAAAATTTCAATCTGATTTACTTAACCAAAAATTTCTTGTTAGAGTAGATTGTAAATCTGCAAAGGACGTTTTGCAAAAAGATGTAAAAAATCTTGCTTCTAAACAAATTTTTGCTAGGTGGCAAGCAATCTTATCTGTCTTTGATTTTGATATTGATTATATTAAAGGCGATACAAATTCTTTGCCTAACTTTTTAACTCGTGAATTCTTGCAGGGTCGATAATGCCGCCAAGGAAGAAGAAAGAAGAACCACCTCCTCCAATGCCTAAGCGCACTGTTCAAATTCCAACCCACCAAACTAAAGTCTCAACTTCAGCACAAATTTCAACAGGCAAACAGCTCAAAGACTATGCTTTGAGCCCAACCCAATTAGAAACTATCAAAACAGAAACCGCAAACTTACCTATTTCAATAGTTAACCCAAACCTTTGGGCCAAAATGGTGGAAGACGATGAAAGGGTTGAATTGGAGACCATTCAAAAATATGTGTGACTTCTGTTAAAGAAATTGGCATGTTTTTGGATCTGCTGCTGGGAGAAATTGTGGATTCTTTCGAAACCATGCATCTATTTGCATTGGGTGGATACAGTGAATATCGAATTCTTTCCACCATTTTGTATAGCACTGTCTGACCAATCGAGGAGGAAATTTTTCATCCTGTTTGAAGAATTCAAACTTCCAAGCATATATCCATGATAATAAATAAAATTGGAGTAATACAGGCACAAATACTTCTAGGGATGTAAATTTTTTAGAAAAAATCTGCAATCCAAGTTGTACTTCTGCTGGCAATATTTGCGGGTTTGGTCCAAAATAATTCCACAATTGAACAAACCATATTGAAAAATTATATTTGTTTCATCGTTTAAAATAAAAAAACCAGGAATGTTTGTTTACTTGGTTCTGTGTTGAAAATGTGTTGAACCAGGCTTGTCTATAATCCCAGTATGTAAATCTTGGGGGAGAAAATGCTTGGGAAAAATTTCTAAGGGTGTTCAAATTGGTTCCCCAATCTGATGGTTTAAGAATTTTTAAGATTTGTGAAGTTGAATGGGTAACTAAATTCCTATTGTCTTTATCAAGATATTGTTTGAGAGCAATAGAACCAATATCTACAAGGATAAACTCGTAGAACTTCTGGGTTTTATCAGGAGTTTGTTGGATAAAGTTTGAAGTTTTTGGGAGTATATCCTTAGCTATTTGATTAGGATTGTTCACAAAGAAATCCGGCTCTGTTTGAATAATATAGGTAAAAGATTGGTTTTTAAAATATTCATGTTTTGAAATTGTTTTTTGTAAAACAGTTTTTGAAATTTGTTTTATATTTGTGGAGCTAGATGCCACCACATTTGAATAATTAGTAGGGCTTGCCACCACTACTAAAGTTTGAGAAGGTTTTGAAATAGTAGGGCTTGCAGCCACTACTGCAGTTTGGGAGATTTCACAAGTTGAAATCCAACTGAGAAGACTTGACTATGAAGACTTTGACTGTAATAGTTTAGTCAAACATTAAAAAAAATGAGAAAAATGCTATAAGTATCCCCACTTTCAGCAGCAAGAGGCAGAACTTTGGAGTTTCATTGTTTAAAGATTCAAGGAATGATTCGTCAACTTCAATCTTGTCTTTCCCTTTTGTTTGTGCCATCTGATCAATTAGATTTTGTAAGACAAGTTGATCAAGTTCTTGTCTTGCTTTGATTTCTCGGACCTCCATTTTCAATTTGGAAATTTCAGCTTCAAGGTCTTGTATGGTTATCTGTTTGGTAGATTTTTGGGGAAATCTGTTTAGGATGTTTGTAAGGTTGTAAGTGTTAAGAACTTTAGGATGGTTTGCTAGATGGTCACTTCTAAATTGAAAAGTAGATGGTTGTTCACTAGCTGCATCTTTGAACTGGCTGAGGTAGTGTTTCTTTTGTTCTGGATCTTCCAGGTTGTCTATTAATTCTAGCAATAAATCTTGCTCCTTTGTCAGAACATTGATTCCCAATTCCTCAAGATCCTCACTGGAAGTTGTGTTATCAATATCATCATTCTCCATTTGATTGACATGATTATCAGCATTATAACCAGATTCTTCTTCATCAGACTCAACTAGAAGGTTTGAAATTTGGTTAAGAATTTCCTTATCAATGTCCAAGGCTTGGATTCTTCTTCTTAGTCGGCAATATCTGGCTATATGTCCAGGCTTTTGACATTTGTGGCAAATGATATTTGGCAAAGCTGGTCTTTGTGGTTGATAAGGTCTTGGAGGTTGTAGGTTCGTTGGCTGGGGTAATGGCCTGGGTTGTCTGTATGTAATTTTCTTTTTAGGAAAATGTCTTGAGTAATTGGGTCTAGGTTTCTGTTTATGGTGTTTTGGTTTGTGGGTTTTGCTGCAACTAGGAAGCCCAAATTGTTCACAGAAAGTTCCAAGATCTCTGCTTCTCTGAGCCCTGTCTTTTGCAATTTGTCTCAGCATTTTATCTTGCCTACAGATTCGTAGGGTAACTTGTTGGGTTTGTGTTGTCTATTGTCCATATGTAATTTGTTCATATGGAACTACACCATTGTACTTGTTTCTGAGTTCTTCTTGAACCATATCTCGAAGAAATTTTGGAAGTCTATCCAAGAATTTTTCCTTCCAATATGGCTGATTCCCATCCGGTCTAGCATATATGCAAGTGAAGAATGTGCCTTTGTACCATCTGAAATCAGATAGATTTTCGCATTTTAAATTATTCAATAATTCAGATGATCTGTCCCTGAAGATACCTGGATTTCTAATAAATGTTTTGGCAATGGTAAAAATTAAGGTTGATACTGCATCTGGGATAGTATCACCATCTAGCATGATTGGTTCTCTTTAATCATCAGTCTTAACATAATGCATAATACTTTGTCTTTCTTTCTCGGTAAGATGTTCATCCCACCAACCTTTTAGTTGTCTTGTGAACCCAGCTACTAGAATGTGAGCAGCCAATTGATCGGTGCATGCATGAGATGTTCTGTATGCAGTTGCTACCATGGTTATTTGTTGGAGTGCAGTCATCATGCTATACTCTGTTTGTCCATCTATGTTCCATTCATAGATATTGTTGGCATTATAACTGTTTTGAAGGATATTTGGTTTTTCTTCCAAAACCATGTCTGGATATGTTGCCCTTGGATAGTACAACTTCTGAGGCCTTCTCCAGGTTGTGATTTGTCTTTCACCATTTGAATTCCCGTGCCTGAGTTTAGCAATTTCTGCCATTGGAAATTTAGGTGGCGATTGTTCCTCAACTGTTGATCCTCCTTTATCTAGAACACACATGGCTTGGTTTACTAACGCTGAAGCTGAAGCTGGTTCATTTGACTTCTGTTTTGTTTTTGGAGTTGTAAATGTTTCTTCTATTTTGGCAATTCTTTTCTCCAACTCGGTTAAGGGTTTTGTGTTTAGCTGGTTGGCTAATTTTGTGGTTATTTCATGTGGTCTGAACAAGGGTTTGCTAGAAAAGGATTCTGACATATGAATATTGTTAGTTTGGATAGGTTTGGCTAGGAGGTGTTCTTCTATGGCTTGTAAGTATTTGTTTGTATAATTGTTTTGTTCGTAAATGCTTTGGACATCCTTTGCATTTACTGGATCTGTGTCCCTTGCTTACTTATGTTTGAAAGGAATTGCCTTAATTTGAACTGTCTTGTATGAGGTTGTAAACGAAGTAGAAGGCGGAAGTTCGGATCTTACTGCTTCACCATCTATAACCTGCCAAGTTTTAGTAACACAAATCACATTTTCTTTCGAAAAAGGATACTCTGAGTAATAGTCAATAGCATATTTTTCAAACCATGTAAAAAATGCTAAATGTAATTCATGTTGGTGCAAGAAATTATAATATTTTTCTTGTATTTCTTTCCTATCTTTTGGTTTATAGTTTTCAAAAAACCATTTTCTTTTTTCTTGATTTTTATTACTATAAAAATCTTTTCTTAAAATTTCTTTATCAAGTTTAAAATCTTTTTTAAGAGTCCTAAGTTCTCCTAAATTTGGTTCTACATTGTCGGTCATGGTAGAATAAGTTGGTGACCTAGGAAGACTATTGTTTTCACTATGTTCAGGCGAATCTGTTTGAGTCTCTACTGTGTATCTAGCTTGTGGTATCCTAGATGAATTATCTAGACCATGGATACGGGTATCAACAGAGGAGACTGCAGATCTTGGTGGTTGTCTAGATGACTGGGCTTCAAAAGACCTTCTTCCTGTTTGGCTATTTACCATTCTTGAGATCCTAAGGCTTTGAGTTCTATCAAAAGTGATTTGGACTCCTCCATTAGAAAATTGCTTGATGTTTGATACAACTATATTTTGGACTGGTACTGGTGGATTTGCTTCTGGAAAATACCAATTTTCTGGCAAAGGTTACTTGACTCCATTTGATGTTTCTAGGGATTGACAATCTAGATTTAGCTAGATCTGTTTGGAACATAACTGTTTCTCCTTTCTTTGAAGCACATACAGCTCCGGTATTAAAAGCAGAATTCATAGCTTGTATTGAATCCTAAATAACAATGTTACTGGAAGAGTTCCAGTTTTTGCTTTAAAATTTGCAACTTTAACATTTAACGTTAAAGCGTCCAGAATATTTCTATCCTGCAAAGAAACAGTAAAGTTTGGGAAACAATCAAAATAAACTGGTCCTTCACATAAGCTAGTTTCAATCATGCCTAATAAGGAATCTTCAAAATTTAAAAATCTGCAATCTCTAAGACAAAGAAGTAAAAATGTATCTAATCCTTCTCTGTTTAAAGGTTTTGCAGCTACTTGAACAAGTCCAAAATGCAAATACTTATATTTTTGCTTATGTTTTTTAATTGTTCATTTTGAGAGCAATTTTATGTTTTCATAATCATTATTAAGATTTACAGCTTGTTCTACTGTTTGACAGTATAATCGGACATCAAATTCTATTTATCTTTATAAACTTCATTTGATGGTTTTTTAGGAATTTTCCAATTATCTATTTATTGATCAATATTTTCCATGTTGATTTCTTCTTTAAAAACAACATTGTTTGATGAGTTTGTAGAAGCGTTTGAAGAAGAGCTTGAAGCTCCTTTTGAAAAGGCTTTAGATAAAAAAGACATAATAGAGATAATAAGCAAGGAAAGCAGATAGTAAGTGGGACAATAAATACGTTTAAACTTATCTGGTGTAAATCCCTCCGTTTGGCACATCACATTCGGGATCCATGAGATCTAACCTTTTGTTTCATAGTTTTCGGATAGAGATTATGTGGATCTGCTAAGTTACAGTGTAAATTCCATACTTTTAACTTGTTACCATACCAGATCTGATCTGGTACCCTCAACATGATCCTTTTCGTCTTTCAATCTCAATACGGCTTTGGATCCGTGTTGGTAAACAACAGGCACCAAGTTTAGGTTCAAATTCACCCTGCAAGTTATCAGATCTACAAGAACTATATCAAAGATTAGTACGTGGCATTGTTTACACCAAGTCTACGGAGATAAAATCCCCTTTTCTTCTGACAGACCTGGTTTCTAGCCGATATACTTATCTTGCACAGTAAATATGAAACAACGGGTTATATACCCACTTCCCCCTCTGGCTAGTTAGGCCCCGGGAGAGATTAAGAAATTAAAAGTGTAGAAAGTAAAATGGGTCGCAGACGGACTGCCACTGAATTAAATGCTAAATTAATGTTAAGTTAGGTACAAGAAATTAAATGACATAAAATTAAAGAGTTAGGTAGTTAGGTAGTTAGATCACAAATAATATGAAAAACAACATATTATAAAGCATTAAGAAAAGAAAATACAATAATATTACAAGTTCATATGATTAAGGATCTTACACAAGTTTGGTCCTTAATCAAACTCCAAAAGTCTTAAGCTAAGGGATCCAAGCAAAGGTATCCTTGCTAAGGTTCCAAAGCTTAGGAAGTCTTCTAAGGAAAGAGAAGAAAAGATGAAAAGAAGGGAAAAAGTAGAGAGAAGGGAGAGCAAACTTGCTTAGAGAGAGATTTCTAAACTTTGAATAGTGTAGTCTCCAAAGTTTCTGCCTCTTGCTGCTGAAAGTGGGGATACTTATAACATTTTTCTCATTTTTTTTAATGTTTGACTAAACTATTATAGTCAAAGTTTTCATAGTCAAAGTCTTCTTTTCTATGGTATTTGAGAAAATATACCATAACAATTGTCTTCATTTTGGTCTGGGTCGATTAGCAAGTCATCCTCGTCTATTCCCGAGATTGAGCTTGCTTGTGTTGGGCCAGTGCCGGAGGTACTGGGCTCATTCTGATTGGAGGTGTTAGCTTGTTTGAACTGAGCTAACAAATCTTCAAGATGTCTGACATAGTCATCTTTGTTGTTGATTGCTGCCAATTTAGAGGCCGTGAGTGACTTCTGTTGAAGAAATTGACATGTTTTTGGATCTGCCGCTGGGAGAAATTGTGGATTCTTTCGAAACCATGCATCTATTTGCATTGGGTGGATACAGTGAATATCGAATTCCCTGTCTGACCAATTGAGGAGGAAATTTTTCATCATGTTTGAAGAATTCAAACTTCCAAGCATATATCCATGATAATGAGAAGATTGAATAAAATTGGAGTAATACAGGCACAAATACTTTTGGGGATGTAAATTTTTTAGAAAAAATCTGCAATCCAAGTTGTACTTCTACTGGCAATATTTGCGGGTTTGGTCCAAAACAATTCCACCATTGAACAAACCATATTGAAAAATTATATTTGTTTCCTCATTTAAAATAAAAAAACCAGGAATCTTTGTTTACTTGGTTCTGTGTTGAAAATGTGTTGAACCAGGCTTGTCTATAATCCCAGTATGTAAATCTTGGGGGAGAAAATGCTTGGGAAAAATTTCTAAGGGTGTTCAAATTGGTTCCCCAATCTGATGGTTTAAGAATTTTTAAGATTTGTGAAGTTGAATGGGTAACTAAATTCCTATTGTCTTTATCAAGATATTGTTTGAGAGCAATAGAACCAGTATCTACAAGGATAAACTCGTAGAACTTCTGGGTTTTATCAGGAGTTTGTTGGATAAAGTTTGAAGTTTTTGGGAGTATATCCTTAGCTATTTGATTAGGATTGTTCACAAAGAAATCCGGCTCTGTTTGAATAATATAGGCAAAAGATTGGTTTTTAAAATATTCATGTTTTGAAATTGTTTTTTGTAAAACAGTTTTTGAAATTTGTTTTATATTTGTAGAGCTAGATGCCACCACATTTGAATAATTAGTAGGGCTTGCCTCCACTACTGAAGTTTGAGAAGGTTTTGAAATAGTAGGGCTTGCGGCCACTACTGCAGTTTGGGGAGATTTCACAAGTTGAAATCCAACTGATGCAGCCCATTTTTGAATGGTCTCCAATTCAACCCTTTCATCGTCTTCCACTATTTCGGCCCAAAGTTTTGGGTTAACTATTGAAATAGGTAAGTTTGCGGTTTCTGTTTTGATAGTTTCTAATTGGGTTGAGCTCAAAGCATAGTCTTTGGGCTGTTTGCCTGTTGATTTTTGTGCTGAAGTTGAGGCTTCAGTTTGGTGGGTTGGAATTTGAACAGTGCGTTTAGGCATTGGAGGAGGTGGTTCTTCTTTCTTCTTCCTTGGCAGCATTATCGACCCTGCAAGAATTCACGAGTTAAAAAGTCAGGCAAAGAATTTGTATCGCCTTTAATATAATCAATATCAAAATCAAAGACAGATAAGATTGTTTGCCACCTAGCAAAAATTTGTTTAGAAGCAAGATTTTTTGCATTTTTTTGCAAAACGTCTTTTGCAGATTAACAATCTACTCTAACAAGTAATTTTTGGTTAAGTAAATCAGATTGAAATTTTGATATACACAAAACAATAGCTAATATTTCTTTTTTAATTGTTGAATAATTCTGTTGAGCACTTTTCTAATGTTTAGAAGTGAAGGCAACGACTCTTTATTTGTTGTCTTATACTTGTTTAAGTATTCCACCATAACTCAAATCAGATGCGTCTGTTTCAACGATCTTTGGCAGATTTGGATTTGGCAATGCCAGACAAGGCAAAGTCTTAACTTGGGTTTTCACCCGTCTAACCACCTCAGTATGGACATCAGTCCATGGTGGCGGTGACTTCTTCAACCTGTCATGCAGAGGTTTAATAATATTAGCCAATTCAGGAATAAAATCAGCTATGTAGTTTAAACATCCTAGAAACCTTTGTAATTGCTGTTTTTCTAGAATTTGGTCAAGAAACCTATCTGCAAACTAGATAGACCTCTCTATTGGAATTATTGTTTGGAGATGAATATAATGTCCCAGAAACCTAATTCTAGTTTGGAACAAACTAATCTTTTTACTAGACACAACTAGTCCATTTGTCTTAACAACCTGTAAAAAAGTATTAAGATGTTTAAAATATTGATCTATATTAGTTGAAAAAACTAATACATCATCTACATAAACAATAGTAAAATTTGAATAAGGATTAAAAATGTCATTCATAATCCTTTGGAATTCAGATGGAGCATTTTTCAATCTGAAAGGCATAACATTCCATTCATAATGCCCGAATGGAACTGTAAAAGCTATTTTATACCTGTCAGAAGGATTGATCTGGATTTGCCAAAATCCAGATTTCATATCGAATTTAGAAAATACCTTTGCAGCATTAAGCCTTTGTAGGAGATCTTTTTTGTTTGGAATTGGGTGCTTGATCCATTGTAAAGCTTTATTCAAAGCTTTATAGTTTATCACCAACCTTTGTACTCCACGTTCTATTTCTGAATTTTTGTTAACATAGAATGCTGGACAACTCCAAGGTGATGATTGGCTTGGTCTAATAATCTGTTTTTCCAGAAGATCAATAATTTCTCTTTTGCAATGTTCCAGAAGTTCTTGATTCATCTGGATTGGTTTTGCTTTGGTTGGAATATCTTTCTCCTTAAAATCCTTTTCATAAGGGAGATAAACTGTGTGTTGCTTCCTTTTTCAGAAAGCTGTTGGGATCTCAGCACAGACCTGTCGTTCAAATTTTCCTTGTAGTTCCTTGATCCTGTTTTGAACTACAGATTGCTGCAATTGTGCTTCGATTCATTTATATCAAATTTCTTCCTTTACGAAATTGATTTGTTTGACTTTGTTTGTCAAAGGATTAAGTTCCTTTTGGACTGGAGGCCTGATAAAAGGCAGAAGAGTATCCTTTCCAAAATTCATTGGTAAAATTCCTTCAAAAGTTGTCAAATATGGTACCAACTGCGTAATGAAATCAGTTCCCAAAATAACTGGATGTGTAAGATTTCTTGCTAACAGAAATGATACCTTTACCACAGCTGTTGAAAATTTGACATCAACATCAGAAAGTTTGTATGAGATACTGAGTCTGGAACTATTAGCTGATTGTAGTCCTTCCTTAGTTTTTTCAAAGAACTTTGATGGAATGATCCCCTCATCAATACAGCTAAGATCAGCTCCTGTGTCCCATAATGCTGCTGTTTCCAATACAAAGCTATTTTGCACTTCCAGTTTAATAGAAGCATCATGTCGTCTGAATGTAATAGCTGACAGAATCTTTGGAGTTTCATTGTTTAAAGATTCAAGGAATGATTCGTCAACTTCAATCTTGTCTTTCCCTTTTGTTTGTGCCATCTGATCAGTTAGATTGTTTAAGACAAGTTGATCAAGTTCTTGTCTTGCTTTGATTTCTCGGACCTCCATTTTCAGTTTGGAAATTTCAGCTTCAAGGTCCTGTATGGTTATCTGTTTGGTAGATTTTTGGGGAAATCTGTTTAGGATGTTTGTAAGGTTGTATGTGTTAAGAACTTTAGGATGGTTTGCTGGACGGTCACTTCTAAATTTAAAAGTAGATGGTTGTTCACTAGCTGCATCTTTGAACTGGCTGAGGTAGTGTTTCTTTTGTTCTGGATCTTCCAGGTTGTCTATTAATTCCAGCAATAAATCTTGCTCCTTTGTCAGAACATTGATTCCCAATTCCTCAAGATCCTCACTGGAAGTTGTGTTATCAATATTATTATTTTCCATTTGATTGACATGATTATTAGCATCATAACCAGATTCTTCTTCATCAGACTCAACTAGAAGGTTTGAAATTTGGTTAAGAATTTCCTCATCAATGTCCAAGGCTTGGATTCTCCTTCTTAGTCGGCAATATCTGGCTATATGTCCAGGCTTTTGACATTTGTGGTAAATGATATTTGGCAAAGCTGGTCTTTGTGGTTGATAAGGTCTTGGAGGTTGTAGGTTCGTTGGCTGGGGTAATGGCGTGGGTTGTCTGTATATAATTTTCTTTTTAGGAAAATGTCTTGAGTAATTGGGTCTAGGTTTCTGTTTATGGTGTTTTGGTTTGTGGGTTTTGCTGCAACTAGGAAGCCCAAATTGTTCACAGAAAGTTCCAAGATCTCTGCTTCTCTGAGCCCTGTCTTTTGCAATTTGTCTCAGCATTTTATCTTGCTTACAGATTCGTAGGGCAACTTGTTGGATTTGTGTTGTCAATTGTCCATATGTAATTTGTTCATATGGAACTACACCATTGTACTTGTTTCTAAGTTCTTCTTGAACCATATCTCGAAGAGATTTTGAAAGTCTATCCAAGAATTTTTCTTTCCAATATGGTTGATTCCCATCCGGTCTAGCATATATGCGAGTGAAGAATGTGTCTTTGTACCATCTGAAATCAGATAGATTTTTGCATTTTAAATTATTCAATAATTCAGAAGATCTGTCTCTGAAGATACCAGGATCTCCAATAAATGTTTTGGCAATGGTAAAAATTAAGGTTGATACTGCATCTGGGATAGTATCACCATCTTGCATGATTGGTTCTCCTTGATCATCAGTCTTAACAGAATGCATAATACTTTGTCTTCCTTCCTCAGTAAGATGTTCATCCCACCAACCTTTTAGTTGTCCTGTGAACCCAGCTACTAGAATGTGAGCAGCCAATTGATCGGTGCATGCATGAGATGTTCTGTATGCAGTTGCTACCATGGTTATTTGTTGGAGTGCAGTCATCATGCTATACTCTGTTTGTCCATCTATGTTCCATTCATAGATATTGCTGGCATTATAACTGTTTTGAAGGATATTTGGTTTTTCTTCCAAAACCATGTCTGGATATGTTGCCCTTGGATAGTACAACTTCTGAGGCCTTCTCCAGGTTGTGATTTGTCTTTCACCATTTGAATTCCTGTGCCTGAGTTTAGCAATTTCTGCCATTGGAAATTCAGGTGGAGATTGTTCCTCATCTGTTGATCCTCCTTTATCCAGAACACACATGGCTTGGTTTACTGATACTGAAGCTGAAACTGGTTCATTTGACTTCTGTTTTGTTTTTGGAGTTGTAAATGTTTCTTCTATTTTGGCAATTCTTTTCTCCAACTCGGTTAAGGGTTTTGTGTTTAGCTGGTTGTCTAATTTTGTGGGTATTTCATGTGGTCTGAACAAGGGTTTGCTAGAAAAGGATTCTGACATATGAATATTGTTAGTTTGGATAGGTTTGGTTAGGAGGTGTTCTCCTATGGCTTGTAAGTATTTGTTTGTATAATTGTTTTGTTCGTAAATGCTTTGGACATCCTTTGCATTTACTGGATCTGTGTCCCTTGCTTACTTATGTTTGAAAGTAATTGCCTTAATTTGAACTGTCTTGTATGAGGTTGTAAACGAAGTAGAAGGCGGAAGTTCGGATCTTACTGCTTCACCATCTATAACCTGCCAAGTTTTAGTAACACAAATTTCTTTTTCTTTTGAAAAAGGATACTCTGAGCAATAGTCAATAGCATATTTTTCAAACCATGTAAAAAATGCTAAATGTAATTCATGTTGGTGCAAGAAATTATAATATTTTTCTTGTATTTCTTTCCTATCTTTCGGTTTATAGTTTTCAAAAAACCATTTTCTTTTTTCTTGATTTTTATTACTATAAAAATCTTTTCTTAAAATTTCTTTATCAAGTTTAAAATCTTTTTTAAGAGTCCTAAGTTCTCCTAAATTTGGTTCTACATTGTCGGTCATGGTAGAATAAGTTGGTGACCTAGGAAGACTATTGTTTTCACTATGTTCAGGCGAATTTGTTTGAGTCTCTACTGTGTATCTAGCTTGTGGTATCCTAGATGAATTATCTAGACCATGGATACGGGTATCAACAGAGGAGACTGCAGATCTTGGTGGTTGTATAGAAGACTGGGCTTCAAAAGACCTCCTTTCTGTTTGGCTATTTACCGTTCTTGAGATCCTAAGGCTTTGAGTTCTATCAAAAGTGATTTGGACTCCTCCACTAGAAAATTACCTGATGTTTGATACTGCTGTATTTTGGACTGGTACTGGTGGATTTGCTTCTGGCAAATACCAATTTTCTGGCAAGGTTACTTGACTCCATTTGATGTTCTAGGGATTGACAATCTAGATTTAGCTAGATCTGTTTGGAACATAACTGTTTCTCCTTTCTTTGAAGCACATACAGCTCCGGTATTAAAAGCAGAATTCATAGCTTTGTATTGAATCCTAAATAACAATGTTACTAGAAGAGTTCCAGTTTTTACTTTAAAATTTGCAACTTTAACATTTAGCGTTAAATCGTCCAGAATATTTCTATCCTGCAAAGAAACAGTAAAGTTTGGGAAACAATCAAAATAAACTGGTCCTTCACATAAGCTAGTTTCAATCATTCCTCATAAGGAATCTTCAAAATTTAAAAATTTGCAATCTCTAAGACAAAGAAGTAATGATGTATCTAATCCTTCTCTGTTTAAAGGTTTTGCAGCTACTTGAACAAGTCCAAAATGCAAATACTTATATTTTTGCTTATGTTTTTCAATTGTTCCTTTTGAGAGCAATTTTATGTCTTAATAATCATTATTAAGATTTAAAATTTTCTTTTAAATTGCAATTCGGTCCTTTTTTAAGGCTTTTGGTTGTTCTTTTAATAATTTTATTTTTGATATTTTATTTCATTTTCAAATTATAATTAAATCATTTTAATAATTTATAATTATGACGTAATTAAATAACAAATATTATTAAAAATTAATCAAAAACATAAATTAAATTATTTGAATCACAAATATTATAATTTGAACACACTAATATTTAAACTAACACACAAATATTATATAATATTTAAAATAAACTTGCAAATAAATATAGAAGTACATAACATAAAATTAACAAAATACGATATTCAATTAATAATCTGGTAAATCGGTTATGGATCCACCAATGTTGGCAAAACAATTGCCAAATCATCACTTCCGAAAAGGGAGGATCCTTGTTTATGTTGTTGAGATCTTTATGCTATGCTCAGTCTTTCACCCGGATATATGCTAGATCGGATGGAAATCAATCATATTGGAAGGAAAAATTCCTGGATGGACTTCCAAAATCGCTCAGAGACATGGTTCAGGAAGAACTCAGAAGCAAATATAATGGTGTAGTTCCATATGAACAAATTACATATGGACAATTAACAACACAAATTCATCAAGTTAACTTGCGAATCTGCAGGCAAGACAAGATGTTGAGACAGCTTGCAAAAGATAGGGCTCAGAGAAGCAGAGATCTCGGGTCTTTCTGTGAACAGTTTGGATTTCCTAGTTGTAATCAAACCCAGAAAAGAAAATACCATAAACAGAAATCCAAACCCAAATATACAAAGCCTTTTCCCGAACGGAAAATCCCATACAGACAGCCCAAGCCATTACCTCAGATACCAAACTCACAACCAAAGCCCTACCAACCTCAAAGACCAGCCTTACCAAACATTATCTGTCACAAACCAGGACACATAGCTAAGTATTGTCGTCTCAGGCGAAGAATTCAAGCTTTAGAAATTGATGAGGATATCATTAATTAAATATCCAATCTCTTGATTGAAACTGATGATGAATACTCTAGTTATAGTGAAGATAACCATATAAATCAGATGGAGAATGATGATTCCAACAGCTACACCTCTAGTGATAATCCACAGGAGTTAAGTATCAATGTTATGACTAAAGAACAAGATCTTCTACTGGAAATGATAGACAATCTGGAAGATCCAGAATAAAAGAAACACTATCTCAGCCAGTTTAAGAAGGCAGCCAGTGAGCAACTATCTACTTCTAGATTTAGAAGTGATCATCTAGCAAATCATCCAAAAATCCTGAACACCTACAATCTTACAAACATCCTAAATAGATTTCCCCAAAAATCTACAAAACAGCTAACTATACAAGACCTCGAAGCTGAAATTTCAAAGCTGAAGACCGAAGTCAGAGAAATTAAAGCAAGACAAGAACTTGATCAACTGGTCCTACAAAGTCTCACTGAACAAATAGCACAAACAAAGGATAAAGGGAAAACTGAAGATGATGAGTCTTTTCTTGAATCCTTAAATGATGAAACTCCAAACATCCTGTCAGCAGTTACATTCCGATGGCATGATGTTTCAATCAAACTAGTAGTACAAAACAGTTTTGTATTCGAAACAGCTGCATTATGGGAAACAGGAGCTGATCTTAGCTGTATCGATGAGGGGATTATTCCATCAAAGTTCTTCGAGAAAACTAAAGAAGGACTTCGATCAGCAAATGGTTCCAAACTCAACATCTCATACAAACTCTCTGATGTTAAAGTAAAATTCTTCACAGCAGTGGTAAAGGTATTATTTCTGTTAGCAAGAAATCTTACTCATCTAGTTATTTTGGGTATAGATTTTATTATGCAGCTGGTACCATATTTAACAACATTTGAAGGCATATTACCACAAATATTTGGAAAGGAGATTCTTCTTCCTTTTACCAGGCCTCCGGTACATAAGGATCTTAATCCCTTAATCAACAAGGTGAAACAAATCAATTTCTTAAAAGAAGAAATTGAATACAAAAGAATTGAAGCTCAATTGCAGCATCCTTTGGTTCAAAATAGAACCAAGGAGTTGCAGAAGAAAAATGAACAACAAGTTTGTGCTGAAATTCCAACGGCCAAAAGGAAACAGCACACAGTCTATCTTCCTTATGAGAGAGATTTCAAGGAGGTAGACATTCCAACAAAAGATAGACCAATCTAGATGAATCAAGAACTTCTGGAGCATTGCAAACCAGAAATCAATGATCTTCTGAAAAAACAAATTATTAGACCAAGCCAATCTCCCTGGAGTTGTCCGGCATTTTATGTCAACAAAAACTCTGAAATTGAAAGAGGAGTTCCCAGGTTAGTAATCAACTACAAGGCCTTGAACAAAGCTCTGCAATGGATCAGGTATCCTATTCCAAATAAAAAAGATCTTTTGCAAAGGCTCAATGTGGCAAAGGTATTTTCTAAATTTGATATGAAATCTGGATTTTGGCAAATTCAGATTAACCCATCTGACAGGTATAAAACAACATTTACAGTTCCATTTGGGCATTATGAATGGAATGTTATGCCTTTCGGATTGAAAAATGCTCCATCCGAATTTCAGAGGATTATGAATGATATTTTTAATCCTTACTCGAGTTTTACAATTATTTATATAGATGATGTTTTAATCTATTTAAACAATATAGATCAACATTTTAAACATCTTAACATATTATTGCAGGTAGTTAAGACTAATGGACTAGTGGTGTCTTGTAAAATGATTAGTCTATTCTAGACTAGAATCAGGTTTCTAGGACATTACATTCATATTGAAAAAATAATTTCAATAGAAAGATTTTCCAGTTTGCAGATAGATTTCCTGACCAAATCCTAGAAAAACAACAATTGCGGAGGTTTTGAGGATGTTTGAATTATATAGTTGATTTTATTCCTGAATTGGCTAACATTATTAAACCCGTGCATGACAGGTTGAAGAAGTCACCACCACCATGGACAGATATCCATACTGAGGTGGTAAGACGGGTGAAAATCCAAGTCAAGACTTTGCCTTGTCTAGCTCTGCCAAATCCAAATCTGTCAAAGATAGTAGAAACAGACGCATTTGATTTGGGTTATAGTGGAATACTTAAACAAGTGTAAGTCAACAAAGAAAGAGTTGTCGCCTTCACTTCTAAACATTGAAATAGTGCTCAACAGAACTATTTTACAATCAAAAAAGAAATACTAGCTATTGTTTTGTGTATATCAAAATTCCAATCTGATCTGCTTAACCAGAAATTTCTTGTTATAGTAAATTGTAAATCTGCAAAAGATGTTTTGCAAAAAGACGTAAAAAATCTTGCTTCTAAATAAATTTTTGCAAGATGGCAAGCAATTTTATCTGTTTTTTATTTTGATATTGATTATATTAAAGGAGACACAAATTCTTGGTTATTTACCTAAATAATGCTAAAACAAACCAAAATTAAAGAAATAATGCTATTTTTAATATTCTTCCAAAAATAAGGAAGTCGCAATCTGAGATTGCGATCTCTAAGTTCGCAATCTGAGATTGCGACTTCAGACTAATCATCAAACCAAACAAATCGAAGGCTCTTTATTCCGAACTTAGAGAGGAAGGGCATACTTGGGCTCTTTATTCCGAATCGTCAAACCAAACAATATCACCGCCTCCTTATTCCGAAGGCTCTCCGACAAGGAAGTGCCGTCTCCTTATTCCGAAGGCTCTCCGAAAAGAAAGGGCTCGTGACCGTAAGAGATTAAGGGTGGTGGAAATGGTGGAGGCACTGTGAAGAAATTGCCATTCATTGATTGCTTCTCGGTGACAACCTAATTTGGTCAACATTAGGTAATTTTTTCTACTCATTCCATTAGGTAATTTGGTCAACATTGGTATTACTACGAATATACACGGAATTTGTGTATAATTTTTTTTTCGTTCTAAGATTCTCGATAAAGAATGATGGTCTATGGTTGATGATTGTTTCTAAAGAAGCATGGGCATACTTGGGCTGGGGGAGTGGGATCTGCGGTGGGATTTTAATTGGAAGATACTGAGGCTTAAAAATTGTCCACATTGAACTTAAGGAGTCCTTCTTGATTTAAATGGAAAATTACCTCTATTTTAAATCTCAACTTTGGAATGACTTATTCATATGGGGTTATTTACCTAAATAATGCTAAAACAAACCAAAATTAAAGAAATAATGTTATTTTTAATATTTTTCCAAAAATAAGGATTTTAAGGCTTGTTTTATGGGAGCTAAGGATTTTAAGGCTTATAATAACTTGGGAATGGAATTATGTAAGCATTTCTTGCTTTTGTTTTTAAGCATGTTTGGATTTTGGGTATTGTTTAGGATATCATATTGTTAACTCCTAAATTTGGTTAATGTTAAGAGCTTTGCTTATCTTCTCCTTATCTTTGTATGAACAAAGATGCTTGTGGTCTGATTTCTTGATTTAGATTAAGGTAATATGATCTATGTGAATTACATCCCAAATCATCTTATATGGTCCATGATGATTTTCTTGTGGTCTTGATATTGGTTTCCATTTGCAGTAAGTACAAAAATAATTCTTTAAGAATCTGGTTTAGTGACTTCATCCAATTGTCTTTAGATGTTGAGCACAAATATATTTAAATTCATTGGGTGGATGTGGAACTCAATGTTCTTCGGTTGTTTTCTCTCAATTGTCCTATTTCTTCTATTGTTCCTTGTTCGAAGATGCTTTTAACCTGAGCAAAGATGTTTGCTACCTTGTGAGACCTATTATCTTTACATATCCACACAACCTTAATGCATGTTTTATTTGTATTGTTTCTGATGGTAGCTTTAGCAATTTATTGATTTTCTACTATCGTACTTGGATGCAGAAAACTTTGGATATGGCATTGCTTCTTCGGAAGAAGCCAAACTGATTTCTTGTTGGGAGCTTTTATTAGATAATTTCAATTATCTCTTTTGGATGGATCTATTAGATTGTGTACACTTTGATCCCTAATGTTAAGCTCACCTTTTTGTTCCTGAGTATGCTGAGTTTTTACACAATGGAATCACACACTTCTTCGTTATTCGTTTTGAGTTCCTTCCAGGTACTTAAGACAAAAATAGTATGTGGGAAGGGAAATAAAGAGGTAACATAATTCATAAACATACCAAAGAACTTTTTGGAAATCGAGTGACTTATCCAAGACCTCTAAATGTATGCATAGAGGAGGAATCCTCTTGCATCATGCTTAACAATAAGTGACTTACATAATCTGATAACTTTTTGTTATTATATTTGCTGTGGGTTTGTTAAGTATCGAAATGAAGGTTTTATGAGGAACCATACAAAACTCATCATTCCGAGAGGTTATGGAGCCCTTTGATGATTGCAAGCATAAAGTGCTCCAATTATTTAAAACTTTGGAAGGCGTGTAGAAAATATAAACACAGATTACTCTAAATAATTAACTTTGTAAAAATTAGAGTACATGATAATTAACTCTGAATAATTAACTGTGGGTTTGTAGAGATTCTTGCATATAGTCTTTAGTACTAGAGAAACTAATTCAATTTATAAGACTCGTGCAAATTAAAGAAATGTTTCCTAGCATACTTTGTTCAATTCAAGGCATGCATAACATATGTTGTTAACAAATTTATTACTTTTTAGTAGCATGAGATAACAGACTAAACATATTTTTTTGATTATTTAATAGAAGGTTCTTATGGATAACGATCGTGACCAAGTGAGGATTATGTTGTATTGGGATGGACAAATAATAAAAGATGCCGATGGTTCTCATTACTCTAGTGATCCAAATTGTTGTCTCATTGTTGATCCTAAAATGAGATTGGCTAGCTTATTGCAAATATGCCACCAAAAAACTGGAATAGATTGCACAAAGTTGAAAATAAAAATGATGGTTCAATATCCTATGAGTTTTGCTAGCCCAATTAAGTATGTAGTTGTATCGGTTGAGGATGATATTTTTTTATGTGAAGTGTTGGGTATTCCCAAAATGTTCCCTATCTTTAGTGAGGTAGAGCTATATATCACTCACGAACCGGTTACAACTACAAGAGAAGATAAAAATGAATTATTGGCTCACCAATACAGTGTTAGGTCATTTACGCAGACACTAAATGGTGGAATATGTGCAGAAAATCTTAGTGATGATTGGCTTCATTATGGGGCTTACATAACAAATTGTCATATGCACAATGCATATGTTGAGGGGCCAAGCAGCCGTATCTTGCAAGTATCCAATGAGAGGTCAAACAATTGCATCTTGCAAGCTACTGATCAGAGACCAAATAGAACAATCTTGGAAGATGTTAGGTTCGATGCGACTACTAGTCAAATTCCACATAGAGTTCCAGTTGAAATTATGTTGGAGGATGACAACACAAGTGATGATGGTGCACATAGTCATGAAATTATGTTGGAGGATGACAACACAAGTTATAATGGTGCACATAGTCATGATTTGACTAATAGTGACAATGATGAGGAGCATGTTCATTTAACTAGTGATGAGCTTATAGAAGATGAAGGAAGTAGCAGACCGTTTTACTCTAATATTGGCAAAGAGGAAGATTCACTCATTGACAAATTTGATGATTATGATCCAGTGTGGAAAGATGATCATACTTCAAAGTTAGAGATTGGGATGATATTTAAATCAAAAGATGAGGTTCAACATGCAGTGAAAGCTTGGTCAATTCGGATACATCTATATTTCAAGGTACATGAGAGCACTCCCGAAAAATGGTTTCTGCGTTGTCTATACTTCAAGGAGAAAAATTGCTTGTGGAATGTACGAGCCAAATATAAAAAGAAGCATTGATTGTTCGAAATAACAAAAATGAATAGGAAACACACTTGTTTCCCCGATATTCAACTTGAGGGCCATCCAAATTTAGATTCCAATATGGTTGGTTGATTAGTGAGAAATCACTTGATGGAGAATTTCTCTTATAATGTTATTGATGTTGTCACAGATGTGAAAGCTCTTGGTGTTGACATATCTTACAAGAAGGCATGGCTTGGGAGGAAAAAGGCAATAGAAATGGTGTATGGAAACTGGGAGACTTCATATACATTGCTGCCCAAATTTTTACTTGCATTGCAATCATGTAATCCGGGTACAGTAGTGGAGTGGAGGTATACAAAATCAAGAGTTGGTAATTTAAATATTTTTCATTTAGTGTTTTGGGCATTCAAACCGTGCATTGATGGTTTCAAGCATTGTCGTCCTGTGATAAGTATTGATGGGACATTCCAATACGGGAAGTATAAAGAAAAAATCCTTATTGCAGTTGGGACTGATGCTGCTGGACATGTATTCCCTTTGGCATTTGCTATTGTGGATGAGGAGACATTTGCAAACTAATCTTGGTTCTTGGATAATTTGAGAAAACACATCATTGCAACACGACATGGTATTTGTTTGATTTCTGATAGAGCCCCGGGTATATTGAGTGCAGTTGAGAATTCTCGGGAGTTGAAGCCACTATTTGTGCACCATAGGTACTGTTTGAGGCATGTTAAAGCAAATTTTAGTCAACGTTTTAAGGACAATGTGTTGACTGAATTGGTTCATAAAGCGGCATGTTCTCATCAGCAACGAAAGTGGGAGCCAATAATGAATACAATTAGGAGGATAAATGAAAGAGCTTATAATTGGTTGATGGAAATTCCTCTTGAAAAATGGACACTTTTACATGATGGTGGTGTACGGTATGGCATAATGACTACAAATCGATCTGAGTCATTCAATAGTGTGCTTAAAGGGGCAAGAAAACTTCCCATTACCGCATGTGTTAGGGCAACTTTTTATAGAATGAATAAGAACTTCAACAGGTATAGGGCTGATGCAGAAGATAACATAAGAGATGGTAATCCATGGCCATCAGATACATTGGAAAAGTTCATTCGACATGAATTGAAGGCCAAGTACCACCGAGTTACCTCTTTCTCAAGGAGTGAAGGGTTGTATCAAGTCACAACTAGTGTACATGGTGGTAAGGGTGGTAATGTGCACACTGTGAATCTTCATAATCATAGTTGTACATGTGGAAAGTTTATCATTTACAAGCTTCCTTGCTCTCATGTTATGAAGCTTTGTGAAAATATGGGTAGAGCCTCTGTTGATTATCTTGATAGAATCTACACATCTGAAGAGATGTTGAGGACTTATTCAACACATTTTCATCCTTTGACTCATGAAGATTATTGGCCACTGGCACCATTTAATTTGGTATCAAATGCAGAGCGCATCAATGATCGGCCTGGCAATCCATCACATCATCCAGAATATGGATTTCGTACGTCTGCACCCATGGTGGAGTTTTGGGTATGTTTGGAAACAAATATTTTCTCACGAATACTATGTGTTGTAGTTTTTCACTATGCTATCAAATTCATATGCATATTTGTTAATTCTGATATGTGGATTCATGTTTTGTTTGACTTAGATGTAGATTCATGTTTTGTTTGTCTTATGTTGTTGCAGGGTGAGTTACTTTTCTTTCTTTGCCCTCATTTTATTTTCTTTGTTCATTTTCTTTTCTTTTAATTTTTTACATGCATATTTGACAATTTTATAGTGTGAATGTTGACTATTATATGACATAAAATTATTTTGACTACTAAATTTTTAATTTCATTTTATTTACATTATTTAGGGGCAGTGTATGGCACATATCTATCATCTATCGGCTAACGCATTACAAAGTGCTCATACTGATAATCCACTAGCCTCTGTTCTTGGGTCTATATGTAGTATATCCGCTCAAGCATTAACTTTAGTTGGAGAGGATCGTCGGATGACAGTTCACATATCTCAAACGTCGGATACACAGGAAGAGATGGAAGACGTGTCACGTCAACAACCTTTACAAATTACTCCTAGTCAACCATCTATATCTGGACATGAACGGAGAGATAATGTGGAAGATATTAACATTGAGTCTTCATTTCCACATCAAAGGGAAGATTTTGAGAAACAAATGTCGATTCAAGTAGATCACAATATTTCAACTATAGTACCGGGTGGGACTATTGTATGCAAACATCGTAGTAGATTACCCACCCAGTGTCATAATAAGGAGCTCCCACCACTTAGGCAACAACTCTGTAGAAATAAAAGACATCCTCCATGTGGTACTTAATTTTGTTGATGAATTACTATTTCACAATTTAGATACTTTTCTTTCTATTAATTATTAAGTTTTGCATATAATAGTGTGTTTTTTATCCAATTGCGAAATATTTTATTACAAATAATTTTTATTGTTGATTCCTTTGCTTCAATTCATGTAAGTATTCAAGTTGATGAGGTTGAATTTTAAGAAATGACAATTTCATGTTTTCGGATCTTGTTTAAATTTTTAGTATTGAATTTTTTCAAACTTGCACAAAATATGCACTTAATTTTTTTTTTATTTTTTGTTTAAAAACGTTATGTATGTATTGTGTATCAATTAAGAAAAGGTAAGGAATCTTATCAAATTATAAAATTTATATATATTTGAAGTAAAAAAAAATGTTTCATGCAAACAATGAAAATTAAGCCATTGTGTATTTACTACACATCAATTAAGAAAATATATGAATTTTATCAAATCATAAAATTTATATATTTTTGAAGTAAAAAAATAATGTTTCAAGCTAACAGTGAGAATTAAGTCGTTTACAGTGTTTGAATTGAAATTTTTTTAAAGAAACTAGTCAACATTTTAAATATAAAATTTATATTTTATTTAAATTTAAAAAATAATCAAATAAAGAAGAAGTCGCAATCTGAGATTGCGACCTCTAAGTTCTCAATCTCAGATTGCGAATTTAGAGTTCGCAATCTCAAATTGCGACTGCTGAAGTCACAATCTCAGATTGCGAATTTAGATGTCGCAATCTCAGATTGCGACTTCCCTATTTTTGGAAGAATATTAAAAATAGTATTATTTTTTTAATTTTGATTTGTTTTAGCATTATTTAGGTAAATAACCCCAAATTCTTTGCCTAACTTCTTGACTCGTGAATTCTTGCAGGGTAGGTAATGCCCCACAGAAAGAAGAAAGAAGAACCACCTCATCCAATGCCCAAGCGCATTATTCAAACCCCATTAAACCAAATTGAAGCATCGTCTTCAACTTCAAACAAACAGATCATTCCAAACAAGCAATCAGCAGAGAAACAGCCCAAAGACTATGCTTTAAGCACCTCTCAAATTGAGATAATCAAAACAGAAACCTCCAACTTACCCATATCAATCCTAAACCCAAAAGTTTGGGCTGATATGGTAGAAGAAGAGGAGAAAACCTTAGCCCAAAATACACATCTTGAAGCTATCCAGAAGTGGGCCTCATTTACAGAATTTCAACTTGTGAAATCTCCCCAAAATTCAGTAGTGGCTGCAAGCCCTACTATTTCAAAAAATTCTCAAACTTCAGAAGTGGTTGCAAGCCCTACTAATTATTCAAAAGTGGTGGTAACAAATCCCACAACTTCAAAACAAGTACAACTCAAACAAATGTTTTACAAAAAGCATCTTTAAAACAAGAGTATTTTAAAAATCAAACTTTTGTGCCCATCTGTCAAACAGAGTCTGACTTTTTTGTAAACAGCCCAAACCAAGTAGCTAAGGCAATACTTCCAGCTACTTCCAACTTCATTCCACCAGCTCTAAATAAAATCCAAAAATTTTATGAGTTTATCCTCATAGACACTGGTTCAATTACTCTTAAGCAATATATTGACAAAAATAATAAGGATTTTGTGACCCATTCTACAGCACAAATCCTAAAAATCCTCAAACCATCAGATTGGGGAACTAATCCTAATACCCCTAAAAATTTTCTCATACCCTTCTCTCCCCAGGATTTACATATTGGGACTATAGACAAGCCTGGTTCCAAACCTTCTCTACGCAGAACCAGATGAACAAACATTCTTGATTTTTCTACTTTAAAAGAGGAACCAAATATCATTTTCCAATATGGTTCATTCAATGCTGGAATTGCTTTGGGCCAAACCCTCAAATTTTGCCCGCAGACGTACAACTAGGTTTGCAAATTTTTTTTGAAAAATTTACATCCCCAGATGTACATACACCTGTGTTACTCTAATTTTATTCAATCTTTTCACTATCATGGATCTATGCGTGGAAGTTTGAATTTTTAAAATAGGATGAAAAATTTCCTCCTCAGTTAGTATGAAGGAAGCAATAAGTCAGGCTAACAACATTAAACTTAGCACTGCTTGGGAGGCAACCCAAGATTCCTACGCTCAACCTTGTTCTTTCTTTTGTTTATTGTCTTTAGTTAGTAGAACTAGAAGTTTAATTAATTAGGTTAAGTATTTTTGTAGGACCATTCCCCAAGCCAAAAGCACATAAGGGGAGTCTAATTCCTACTCAATTGGTGAGTATTGACTTAAAGGGTAGGGGGTAGTTCTTAGTAAGCTATCCACTCTTGAGTCATGCACATTGAGGGGTTGCTCCCAAGCCTGCGTGGCAAATCGTGCTGGATTCTATCGAAACTGAGATTTGCGGAATTCTATACAATGACACTGTAGAACAATGGAAGGAGTGCATTCATTCACAAAAAATTGAAGCATGGTTTCAAAAGAATCCCCAATTTTTACCGTCAGCAGATCCAAATATATGTCAATTTCTCCAACAGAAGTCACTCACGGCTTCCAAATTAGCAACAATTTCCAACAAAGATGATTATGTCAGATATCTTGAAGACTTGTTAGCCCAATTCAAACAAGCTAACACATCTGCACCCAGTACCTCTAGTACTGGCCCAATACAAGCAAGCCCACTCTCGAGGACAGACGAGGAAGACTTGCTATTTGACCCAGACCAAAATAAAGATGATTGTTATGGTATATTCTCCCAAATACCATAATAAATGAAGACCTTTGACTGTAATAGTCTGTAGAAAAAGTGTAGTCAAACCCTTATAAAAAAAACGAGAAAACTGTTATAAATACCCCCTTTCTCCAGCAAAGGGATCAGATTTTAGACTCCCATCTAAAACATTAGACTCTCTCTCTAAACAAGTTTGCTCTTCCTTCTCTGTACTTTCTTTCTTTCTTTCTTCTTCTCTTTTCATCTTTTCATATTTTCATCTTTTCTTCTCTTTTGTTTGAAGACTTCCTAAGCTTTGGAACCTTTGCTTGGATCCCTTAGCTTAAGACCCTTTTTGGAGTGATTAAGGATTAATCTTGTGTAAGATCCTTAATCATATGAACTTGTAATTTATTTTATTGATGTTTTTATAATATGTCTTTCATATTTTTCATATTATTTGGTATCTAACTATTCAGATCTAGATCTAACTATCTAACTTTTCATGTCTTTTAGTTTATGTTATCTAACTTAACACTGATCTACTAACAATTCAGTGGCAGCCCGTCTATTTATGTATGTATTTTAAAAGTTTATAGAACAATTATATGCAATTATGTAATTTAAAATTGTGGCATATTTAACATGATAATCAAATATGTATATGAGTTCAAAATTAACATAAGTATAATTAGGATAATTTATTCTAAAGTTAAAAAAATTAAACTAAAATTAAAATTTGTAATTGTTATATTATTTTTATTCATACTTTTTAATTCAATTATTTTAAAATTTTAAATTGAAAGTATGTTTAAAAATGAAATTAAAATTAAATTAATATAATTAAAATCAATTTAGTTGAAAAGGAAAAAAAATTAATGAAAAGTAAAAATAATAAAACATTAGACCTTTAAAAGAAAAGTTAAAAAAAAACTAAAAAGAATCAAAAAAATCCTAATAGATAATAAAAATAATAAAAATAGGGTGATCTACAGTGCAAAGCTAAATAGTATATTAGCATTAAAATGGTGGAAAAAATAGAATGCCTTGAAGTGATTTTTTCTTCAATTTTTTTGTCTTTTAGTGAACAACGGACGCTATTTTAGCGTCGGTCGGTGGCAGATTATCTAATTCACTCAGCATTACAATTTAAACATCAATAACCTTTTTTCCCTTATTGTCCTTCTCTCTCCATTTCTCCTTCAACTCACGCAAACACCTTAACACCTAGAGTAGTCATGGGCACGGTTCTGATTTTAACCGGAACCGGCCCGGCGGGCCCTGCCCAGAACTAGAACCGGGGCCTGCCGGGCCCAAACCCTGAATCGAAACCGGCATGGCGGGCCGGTTCCGGTTCATTACTTTCCGAACCGTGGAACTGGCGGTTCCCAAATTTTTTTTTTTTTTTTTTGCTTTTACAAATATATTATATTTCATTATTTCACACAAATTTCTTGAATTTTCTCACATATTCTCTCATAATCTCCTATTACTTTTAAAATTATTTCATTTTATTCAATTATTTACTTTAATATATTTCATTTTATTCACTTTGTTATTTAATTCTCATTGTTAGTTGTTTATTTTGTTAATTGTAATTGTTAGTTTAGAAGTAAGATTCTTAAATTTAATCTCTTATGGTTTGTTTTACATTGAATCGTGTATATTGATTTCTTGTGAATGAAAAATATGATTAACTAATATATTGAATTATTAAATTTTCCCATTATCTAATAGTATTAATGGTTGGTTATTAAACTATAAGTATATTAAAATAAAAGATTACTTATGATTAACCATATTAACTTGAATTATCACGTGTTCTTGTATAATAAATGAATAAATTCATACAAATACATGATTAAACTCATAGTTTAATATTCAAATAATATCAATTATTATCCATATTCATTATGGTACAACCATTAGTAACATATTAATGGTAATGAATATGTAATTACTAACAAATATAGAGTAATTTTCATTTTATTATACTTTGTATATATACCATTACATCTACGTGGTAATTCAAGTTACTTTTCAATTATATCAAATTTGAAATTTGTATATATTGTATTTATTTTTTTAAAATTTAATGTTAAAAAATTCGAACCGTAAAAAACCGTGAACAAACCGGAACAGGAACCGTGATGGAACCGGAACCGTGAACCGGCGGTTCACGAACCGTAACCGTAACCGTGAGGCCAAGGGCCGGTTCAGGTTCCACTGTTCGTAGAACCGTGAACCGGCAGTTCACGAACAGTAACTGGCGGTTCATTAACCGTGATCATGTCTAACCTAGAGCCGCACAGCCCAAGGCCTCCCTGCTCTTGTCCAACATTTTTTTTATCTTACTCCATTTGCTCTCTTGGTCAATGTTAGTCTTTTTTTTTATCTTTTTTTTTATTTATTAATTGTAAGTTTTTATATTATAAATTACTAAATCAATTTGGGTGTGTGAATGATTAGGATTTATGGTTATTAGAATTAATTCTTATTTTTTTTATTTGAATTAAAATTAGGATTAATTTTAGCGTTTGAATTAGAGAAATTAGGAATTTTGAGTGTGAATTTACATTAGGAAAGTTAAAAATACAAATGGTGATTTTATATATTGAAATAGGGAAATTAAGGATTTTGAATGTGAATTTATATTAGGGATTTTAAAATTTTAATTAGGAATTTTATGTATTAAAATTAAGGAAGTTAGAGATTTTGAATTTAAATTTCAGATTTGAACCGAGACATGTAAAATACAACTAACTCATCGTAATCATAAGAACACGACGAAAATTAATAATTATATATTTATATATTTTTATGGTTTTTTGTAATAATGAATTTAGAAATTTAGTTGTTAAATACAAATATTCAATCACACACAAAAAAAAAAATTGTTTTTAAGTCAGTCCCACTAAAATCTTTTTCCTGATTCCGCCTCTGTCTGAATGTATTTCGCTATTTTCCCAATTTTCTTGCTCTACCATTGGTGTGATTATTTCTAGTTGTATTGCCATTTGCCACTAAGTTCTGCAGATTCCCACTCACTATCTTCATATACCAATTTCATCATCTTACGTAAAGCTTTGTGAGGTTAATAACTCAATGATGCGATTCTGAACTATAGAATTAACAATGTCCACCTTAATTTGTCTTGCTAAAGGTAAATATGATTAGACTCAACACCATTGATTTTGTTCATTTATCAAGTTGTTCAGATCGATATACCTTTTAAGCTTTTAAGATTTATGAAAACAAAATCGTCCCACAAATTCCAATTGTCTGAATTTTCATACGAATTGGAAAGAGTTAGAGAATCAAACTTGGTTTGAGATTGCCTCTTCACTTTTGAGTTTGAGATTGCCTCTAAACGTATACGTACACAATCAAACTCGGTTCAATCGTGAAGAGATCCATCCAGATAAAGCGAAGAATCAAATTGAAAGAAAACAAACAAAAAAATTGCTTCTGTGGCTGCAGCGCGCTTGTATGGGGAGTACGTGTACCTTCAAATCCTTCACATTCTTTGACATGCAAAAGATCTCTTCTCCTATAAATACCCTTTAATCTCCACTGATTTTCACCACAAAATCTTCAACTTAATACATAGTTAGCCTTCCTTTACTTGAATCCTATCAACAATGGCAAAGTTCATAGTGTTTGCAGCAGTCATGGTAGCCATCTTGGCTCTTGCTCAGGCCTCCAGGTTCACCATAACCACCACTGTTGATGAGGAAGGCAACCAAGGAGGAATGTTACAACAGAGATGCCAGCAACAGATCCAACAGCAATACCAGCGGCTCCAACAATGCCAGCAATACTTGCAATCCCAGATGAGCCCATTTCAAATGGACATCATGAACCAACAGTACGGGAAGCAGCACCGCATGCAATGCTGCCAGGGTCTCCAGAACATCCAGGACGAACAGTGCCGCTGCGAGGCTGTAAGGTAGGTAATGAGGCAGATGGAGCAGCAACAACAGGGACAGGGAGGCTGGCAGGGACAAGGACAGCAACAGATGCAGGAAATGAAGCAGAAGGCTAGGTTGCTCCCACAAGAATGCAATGTCGGACCCCAAGAATGCCAGATTTGAGCAATGCTTTGCTAGATTAAGCAAAGGATTGTAGCATTTCATGTGCATGATAATTAAATAAGGTTCATTTAGTTCTCTAGTTTGTTTGGCTAGAGAATTTGAATGAACACTTTGTTGTTGTGGTTCAATAAGCACATGATTCGTGTGTGTTTTGTTTTGTAATGTATTTTCTGGCAATTATGAAAAAAAAAAAATCTCCCTATGATCGTTAAGATCTTTGCGTTTTTTTACTTTTTGGTTCAAATCTTTTTATTTTCCATTTCATTTCTGTTTCTGTTTCCAACCTCGAATCAGACCACACCTAATATTAGTGGGTAATTTGTTGTCTATTTCCAGTATTTATATGTTGTTTAAGATTTAACAAATTAATTTTAAATTCATTCCAAATTAAACAATCATAAAAGGAGTAATTAATATATGCGCTGCAACAAACTCATAGATGTTTGAAGGCGTGATTGGCTATGTGACAGTGGCTTTCGAGATTACAGTGAATGACTACAGTAGATGTACACTTGCATACGGTATCTTCTCTAATGTGGACTGTGGCTTTCGAGTTACGGTGAATGTAGGATTGTGGCTTCCAAGATTACGGTGGATGTACACTAGCGTATGATATCTCCGCTAGTGTACAGTATCTTCCAAGATTACGGTGGATGTACACTAGCATACCGTATCTTCTCTAATGTAATAGCCCACGTTTTCAAATAATAAGAATGTAAAAGTATACGCTTTCAAAGGATAGGGTACTGTTGACAAGAGTGCGGTATACAGGGTAAAACGTGATCCATTGAAGCCCCGCTAAAACTCGCCTATAGGAACAACTATGTCATTCAAATGCGCTATAATTAATTGTTGTAGATGTGTATACCTTTACTATCCCTTTACATGAAGGGAATTTCCTTTTATGATAAAATATAGCTCAAAAGTATATGAAAAAGTTAACATTATAGAAAAAGTAGTATGTACATCTGCAAGGTGCATTTCGTGATGAATTAAAAATCTTTACACTATTTTCTGAGAAAAATCGTTAGACTAATAGTACCAACGTCTTTACATTTTTTTTTCTTTCAAACAAATGCAATCTGCTATAAAATGAAATCAATTGAATGAACACAAACTTCTGTCCAAACTCAGTTGTAACATAAACAAACTGTTACTATGAATCAAATAGTGAATAAATGCATAGCCTCACAACTGAGTAATATAAGTTGGTACTAAATAGTGTTGTTGTTCTTGATAAATTGGATCAAATTATGCTCTCCATGCTTGATCATCATCAGGGATAGAAGATGATGTCTCATCATGCCTTCCTACATAGGATTTTTCTCTGTATAATGGTCGTAATGCAGCTTCAGGCAATCGGCTCTGTGCTTAATTGGTACTGTTTCATTGTGATCATTTCCATCTTGTGCTTCCTCTTCAGTTTCTCCATTTGTTTCTTTACATTCTCATTTTCTTCATGTATACTTGTGAAATTTTCCTCTGACACCGAAGCTGCTTCCTCTGCTTCTTTCAGCCTAACAAGTAGTTCACCAGCAGCATGAACAGCTTCTGCAGTGTCTCCAAGTTGAGTTCTTAGACAGTTATTCTCCTTCCTTACAAGTTCACTTACCCTGCATGATCTGATGCTAATTATGACCCAAGTTTAACCAGCTTATCACATAATAATGCATGTGTGTATTTTGATATTTCTCTGAGATAGCAGGCAGTTGTTTAGATCGTTAAAAATGCGTTGCAATCACATGCTACGAATAGCTGAAGATAATTGACAGATTTTTCAATATTTTCTGAAATGCAAGTAAACTTCATGTTCTCGTATTTTTGATTCGGCTGCAATCAGTTGACAAAAATGCTGAAAACCATAAACATTTACCCAGCTTTAGCATCACAAAATTTGCACAGAGTGTATTAGGTTCTCTGGATAAGATTTTCACATGTAAGTATAGGCATTAGTCTAGAAAATGGATCACTTGTCAAGGAAGGAATTACTTACATTGTTGGTGAAAAGGTAACTGCAACACAAAATTTGCACAGAAACTATACCATATAGAGTTTGGTTAGCAGGCCAGCAGGTAGAAAATTCAATATGCACTTTTTTATATTCATTCAAAACAAAGGAATACAAAACTATTCAACTCCCTCTAATATAAACAAAGTTGCAGTGCAACTAAAACCACTACAACCAAAACAATGTAATATTAACACAGTTGCAGTAGCAGTGCAACCAAAAACCTACACATAGATGCTATTTTACTCTAAAATTTCCCCTTCTTCTGCCTCCGCACACAAGAATGTGTCTTCATCGTCATCATCAGCCGTAAATTCCTTCTTGATTCGCAATCCTAGCTGTTCTAGAGGGTATAGTACTTTGCCAGTCCTCAAGTCTCTTAACGCCATCCATGAACCAGATCCATAAAGATTATCAGAAAGAGAACACTGGCTTAATGTCTCCAGTTCCTTTAAAATCAGTAGATTGTCTTGGAACTCGACAGTCCTCTCCACCTTGTCTAAAGCAGTTCGAAACGCTTCCCTTTCTCTCTGATGGCTCCTTTCTAATGCATCCTTATGGTTCAACTGTTCCCATCTCTCTGTTTCTTGCAGCAAATTTATGGGATCGGATTTATCGCTGGTAGACCTGGACATAATTTCTGAATACCTCTTTGTTGACCTTGCCAGTTGTAAGGCCTTCTTCACACACTGATCATCAACCATTAAAGAAGCCCCAGAAGTAGTCTTTGTGACAGGGGCACCTATTCTAGGGAATGTGTTTTCTTCATGAAAGACAGGCAACCTAGTATGAATATCCAACTTCTTCGCAGTAGTTGACAAAATTCTGTCCTCGTGATCAATGGCAGAACATGCACCTAAAGAACCATTCAGCACATTCTTCATCTTCCATAAAGCGTCAACATCAAGAGCATCAACGTCCAAATTAATTCTCTCCTTTCCAAAACATTGAATACCCGATTTTCTCAAACGACTTTGCAGCTTTTCAGTCATCGTCCTGTTCAATATTCCCATTAGGTCCTTTTTAACCTTCCGTTTGTCCTCTGATGACATTTGATCTCCACTTGAAATAGTCCCTTGTTGTTTCCCGCCCCTGTTGTTTCACTGTCTGGTTCATCTTCCTCCTCTTATCCCTACTCAGATCAAGTTTGCGCAAGCCGCATGAAACAGAGAGGTTGGCTTTTGCACGCACACTGTTAGTTGTCATAATGATTGCTCGCACACTTTAGTCTTCATAATAGCCACCCTGTTCAAATTTTCAGTAAAGTTAGAGCATACTATGAGTATCAACCCACAATCCCACTAAACAAATACATAAAAGAGAAGAATCAATAGTAAAGCAACATTTAGCACCATATAACAAAAAATTTGAAAACAAATCAGGGCTTGAATTATACTAACAAGAACAGTAAAAATTATCCAGTAATAATGGAAAAAACAAAAAAAAAAATCAATTTTTTTAGAAACCCATTACCGGCATCGATAGAAAACGCAAATTTTCAAGGTTTAACTCACAATCCCACAAAACAAATACATAAAAGAGAAGAATCAATAGTAAAGAAACATTCAGTACCATATAGCAAAAAATTTGACCAAAAATCACTCTAGTTTTCATAATTGCCCTGATAACCCTGTTCAAATTTTCAGCCATGCTAGCACCAACTATGAATATCAACTCACAATCCCACTAAACAAAGACTTAAAAAAGAAGCAATTTTAATGCAACATTCAGCACCGTATCACCAAAACTTTGACAACAAATCAGGGTTTTGATTAAACTAACAAGAACTGATCAAATCTTTGAAAAACACATTACATGCAGCAAGCATTGATAGAAAAAAAAACATCAAAATTTGGAAAATTCAGAACTAGAATAACAACTATAACAGAAAAAAGAATCGAAATTTCAAAGGAATGAAAAGAAACAAACCTTGATTAAATTTTTATGAATTTTATTGCTAAGGTAAGACAATGGCAGTGGGAATGGTGGGGTGACTGATTGATTGTGTTGAGAGAATGAGTAGAAAATTTGAGAATGAAACGAAGTTTTTTAAGAAGGGTTAAGACTTGAAGCTTCGGCACAAATTTATACCTTTCTTAAGGGTTGTTGAAGGCGTGATTGAAAATGATCAAGTTTGTTTAACGCCTTCAAAATTTCCTTTTATGAGAAAATTTAGCCCAAAACTATCATTGAGTGTTAAAATTTGTACTTGTTAATGAATTGATAATTAAAATTATTCGTTTTACTTTTAATATTTTTAGAGCAGTATGCTTTTATTTTATAAAACTAAATTTATATAAAAACTGTGACATAACAATATAATACTATAATTATATATATAACTTTATATGGCAGATATTTGTAATACGCAAAAACTCTTGTGAGACTGTCTCATATATGAGACGTAATACGTGAATTATACTATATACGCTAATACGCTAATTTTTTATATTTTATACGCTAATTTTTTATACTTTATAAGCTAAATTGAAATTCATACGCAGCTCTCATATATGACACAGTTTCACATGAGAATGACCTTTTATAATTTATCTTAATTGTCTACACTTACTTTAGATTTTTTTTTCTCTCTTTAGTAATTTTAGCTTCATATGAAAAGAATATACATATGTGGTATATTATTTAAATAAATTAGCATCCTTTGTTTATGTTTTTTTCGTCACTCATATTATTTGTTATTCTGGTACTTTCATACTATATTAATAATGGTTTTTTCTTTTCACATACAAGAATACGAGATAATAGTTATGAGTATTTTACGGTTATGATTATTATACAGTTAGCTGGACTTGTGTTTTCTAATTTTTTATTATTATACAGTTATGAGTTTTTTTAAAATGACATATGAATGTTAGTATTTTTTTTTAGAGTAATGATAGGGGGAGTGAAAAATTAGAGTAAAAACGTAAAGTGACTGACGTGGCAGTTATAAAAAGACAAACTAATACCCTAACCAAATGATAAGTGAACCCTAATGGATAATGGATAAGTTTGCCTTTTTATAACTGCCACGTCAATCACTTTACGTTTTCACTCTAATTTTTCACTCTGTATATCATTACTCTTTTTTTTAATACATGTATTATTATTAGATTATAAATCCATCAACAACATCATTATATATGGCAAACTATCTTGGTGGTTACTTAAATTATTCAAATTATACATTGTTGTTCACTATTATTTTTTTTCAATTTGGTTAATCATCAATCAAAAGTTGTATACTATTAGCCATTTTATCAAATTCAGTCGTTATCTTTTAAATTTTTCTTTAAATTAAAAAAAAATCTAATATTTTTAAGGTAATATTTAAACTAAAAATGAGGTTAATTGATGGGATTTAAAATTTACAATAATGGATTTTTATCTAACAAGTTTGTGACTAAATTTTACATTTAAAATGTAGTTTTATAAAAAAAATATTTGAAATTAATAAAAAAAATTCAAAGATAATACTTAAATTTAACATAATAATAATGACCACTAGTATACAATTTTTTATAAATGAGTAGTCAAATTAAAATTAAAAAAAAAGTATTTAAAAGTATACCATACAAATAATTTAGTAGTCGTCGAGACAATTTACCCTTGACTATTTCCAGCAGTGCCTGCAAAATAACGTGAAACCCATATAAGACAAAAAAAATGCAAAATAGCGCAAATCCAATTGCGCCATTCTGGCAAAACTTTTTTGCACACCACCAGATTTAGCGCAGCACTGTAACTGTAACTGTAGGTGCGTTACATATATATATATATATATATATTACTTTTTAAATTTTCTTTTAATCTGCAATCCGGTCCTTTTTTTAAGGCTTTTGGCTGTTCTTTAAATAATTTTATTTTTGATATTTTATTTCATTTTCAAATTATAATTAAATCATTTAATAATTTATAATTATAGCGTAATTAAATAACAAATATTATTAAAAATTAATCAAAAACATAAATTAAATTATTTGAATCACAAATATTATAATTTGAACACACTAATATTTAAACTAACACACAAATATTATATAATATTTAAAATAAACTTGCAAATAAATATAGAAGTACATAACAACAAATTAACAAAATACGATATTCAATTAATAATCTGGTAAATCGGTCATGAATCCACCAATGTTGGCAAAATAATTGCCAAATCATCACTTCCGGAAAGGGAGGGTCCTTATTTATGTTGTTGAGATCTTTATGCTATGCTCCGTCTTTCACCCGGATATATGCTAGATCGGATGGAAATCAAGCATATTGGAAGGAAAAATTCCTGGATGGACTTCCAAAATCGCTCAAAGACATGGTTCAGGAAGAACTCAAAAGCAAATATAATGGTGTAGTTCCATATGAACAAATTACATATGGACAATTAACAACACAAATTCAAGAAGTTGCCTTGCGAATCTGCAAGCAAGACAAGATGTTGAGACAGCTTGCAAAAAATAGGGCTCAGAGAAGCAGAGATCTCGGGTCTTTCTGTGAACAGTTTGGACTTCCCAGTTGTAATCAACCCAGAAAAGAAAATACCATAAACAGAAATCCAAACCCAAATATACAAAGCCTTTTCCCAAACAGAAAATCCCATACAGACAGCCCAAGCTATTACCTCAGATACCAAACTTTCAACCAAAGCCCTACCAACCTCAAAGACCAGCCTTACCAAACATTATCTATCACAAATGTCACAAACCAGGACACGCTGAGTATTGTCGTCTCAGGCGAAGAATTCAAGCTTTAGAAATTGATGAGGATATCATTAATCAAATATCCAATCTCTTGATTGAAACTGATGATGAAGACTCTAGTTATAGTGAAGATAACCATATAAATCAGATGGAGAATGATGATTTCAACAGCTCCACCTCCAGTGATAATCCACAGGAGTTAAGTATCAATGTTATGACTTAAGAACAATATCTTCTACTGGAAATGATAGGCAATCTGGAAGATCCAGAAAAAAAGAAACACTATCTCAGCCAGTTTAAGAAAACGCAGCCAGTAAGCAACCATCTACTTCTTGATTTAGAAGTGATCATCCGGCAAATCATCCAAAAATCCTGAACACCTACAATCTTACAAACATCCTAAATAGATTTCCCCAAAAATTTACCAAACAGATAACTATACAGGACCTCGAAGCTGAAATTTCAAAGATGAAGACAGAAGTCAGAGAAATTAAAGCAAGACAAGAACTTGATCAACTGGTCCTACAAAGTCTCACTGAACAAATAGCACAAACAAAGGATAAAAGGAAAACTGAAGATGATGAGTCTTTTCTTGAATCCTTAAATGATGAAACGCCAAACATCCTATCAGCAGTTACATTCTGACGGCATGATGTTTCAATCAAACTAGTAGTACAAAACAGTTTTGTATTGGAAACAGCTGCATTATGGGATACAGGAGCTGATCTTAGCTGTATCGATGAGGGGATTATTCCATCAAAGTTCTTCGAGAAAACTAAAGAAGGACTTCGATCAGCAAATGGTTCCAAACTCAACATCTCATACAAACTCTCTGATGTTGAAGTAAAATTCTTCACAGCTGTGGTAAAGGTATCATTTCTGTTAGCAAGAAATCTTACTCATCTAGTTATTTTGGGTACAGATTTTATTATGCAGCTGGTACCATATTTAACAACATTTGAAGGCATATTACCACAAAGATTTGGAAAGGAGATTTTTCTTCCTTTTACCAGGCCTCCGGTACATAAGGAGCTTAATCCCTTAATCAAAAAGGTGAAACAAATCAATTTCTTAAAAGAAGAAATTGAATACAAAAGAATTGAAGCTCAATTGCAGCAGCCTATGGTTCAAAACAGAATCAAGGAGTTGCAGAAGAAAATTGAACAACAAGTTTGTGCTGAAATTCCAACGGCCTTCTGAAAAAGGAAACAACACACAATCTATCTTCCTTATGAGAGAGATTTCAAGGAGGTAGACATTCCAACAAAAGATAGACCAATCCAGATGAATCAAGAACTTCTGGAGCATTGCAAAGCAAAAATCAATGATCTTCTGAAAAAACAAATTATTAGACCAAGCCAATCTCCCTGGAGTTGTCCGGTATTTTATGTCAACAAAAACTCTGAAATTGAAAGAGGAGTTCCCGAGTTAGTAATCAACTACAAGGCCTTGAACAAAGCTCTGCAATGGATTAGGTATCCTATTCCAAATAAAAAAGATCTTTTGCAAAGGTTCAATGTGGAAAAGATATTTTCTAAATTTGATATGAAATCTGGATTTTAGCAAATTCAGATTAACCCATCTGACAGGTATAAAACAGCATTTACAGTTCCATTTGGGCATTATGAATGGAATGTTATGCCTTTCGGATTGAAAAATGCTCCATCCGAATTCCAGAGGATTGTGAATTATATTTTTAATCCTTACTCAAGTTTTTCAATCGCTTACATAGATGATGTTTTAATCCATTCAAACAATATAGATCAACATTTTAAACATCTTAACATATTCTTGCAGGTAGTTAAGACTAATGGACTAGTGGTGTCTAGTAAAAAGATCAGTCTATTCCAGACTAGAATCAGGTTTTTAGGACATTACATTCATATTGGAACAATAATTCCAATAGAAAGATCTATCCAGTTTGCAGATAGATTTCCTGACCAAATCCTAGAAAAACAACAATTACAGAGGTTTTTATGATATCTGAATTATATAGCTGATTTTATTCCTAAATTGGATAACATTATTAAAACCCTGCATGATAGGTTGAAAAAGTCACCACTACCATGGACAGATATCCATACTGAGGTGGTAAGACGGGTGAAACCCAAGTCAAGATTTTGCCTTGTCTAGCTCTGCCAAATCCAAATCTGCCAAAGATAGTAGAAACAGACGCATTTGATTTGGGTTATAGTGGAATACTTAAACAAGTGCAAGACAACAAAGAAAGAGTTGTTGCCTTCACTTCTAAACATTGGAATAGTGCTCAACAGAACTATTCCACAATCAAGAAAGAAATACTAACTATTGTTTTGTGTATATCAAAATTCCAAACTGATCTGCTTAACTAGAAATTTCTTCTTAGAGTAGATTGTAAATCTGCAAAAGATGTTTTGCAAAAAGACGTAAAAAATCTTGCTTCTAAATAAATTTTTGCAAGATGGCAAGCAATTTTATTTGTTTTTGATTTTGATATTGATTATATTAAAGGATACACAAATTCTTTGCCTGACTTCTTGACTTGTGAATTCTTGCAGGGTAGATAATGCCGCCCAGAAAGAAGAAAGAAGAACCACCTCCTCCAATGCCCAAGTGCATTATTCAAACCTCATTAAACCAAACTGAAGCATCGTCTTCAACTTCAAACAAACAGATCATTACAAACAAGCAATCAGCAGAGAAACAGCCCAAAGACTATGCTTTGAGCACCTCTCAAATTGAGACAATCAAAACAGAAACCTCCAACTTACCCATATCAATCCTAAACCCAAAAGTTTGGGCTGATATGGTAGAAGAAGAGGAGAAAACCTTGTTCCAAAATACACATCTTGAAGTTATCTAGAAGTGGGCCTTATCCGCAGGATTTCAACTTTTGAAATCTCCCCAAAATTCAATAGTGGCTGCAAGCCCTACTATTTCAAAAAAATTTCAAACTTCAGTAGTGGTTGCAAACCCTACTAATTATTCAAAAGTGGTGGTAACAAATCCCACAACTTCAAAATAAGTTTCAACTCAAACAAATGTTTTACAAAAAGCATCTTTAAAACAATAGTATTTCAAAAATCAAACTTTTGTGCCCATCTATCAAACAGAGCCTGACTTTTTTGTAAACAGCCCAAACCAAGTAGCTAAGGTAATACTTCCAGCTACTTCCAACTACTTCCAACTTCATTCTACTAGCTCTAAATAAAACCCAAAAATTTTATGAGTTTATCCTCATAGACACTGGTTCAATTGCTCTTAAGCAATATATTGACAAAAATAATAAGGATTTAGTGACCCATTCTACAGCACAAATCCTAAAAATCCTCAAACCATCGGATTGGGGAACTAATCCTAATACCCCTAAAAAAATTTCTCAACCCTTCTCTCCCCCAGGATTTACATATTGGGACTATAGACAAACCTGGTTCCAAACCTTCTCTACGCAGAACCAGATTAACAAACATTCTTGATTTTTCTACTTTAAAAGAGAAACCAAATATCATTTTCCAATATGGTTCATTCAATGGTGGAATTGCTTTGGGCCAAACCCTCAAATTTTGCCCACAGACGTACAACTAGGTTTGCAGATTTTTTTTGAAAAATTTACATCCCCAGATGTACATACACCTGTGTTACTCCAATTTTATTCAATTTTTTCACTATCATGGATCTATGTGTGGAAGTTTGAATTTTTAAAACAGGATGAAATATTTCCTCCTCAGTTAATCCGACAGGGTTATACAAAGTGGTGAAAAGAATTCAACATTGAGTGCATTCATTCACAAAAAATTAAAGCATAGTTTCAAAAGAATCCCCAATTTTTACCATCAGTAGATCCAAAGATATGTCAATTTCTCCAACAGAAGTCACTCCAAATTGGCAGCAATTTCCAACAAAGATGATTATGTCAGACATCTTGAAGACTTGTTAGCCCAATTCAAACAAGCTAACACATCTGCACCCAGTACCTCTAGTACTGGCCCAATACAAGCAAGCCCACTCTCGAGGACAGACGAGGAAGACTTGCTATTTGACCCAGACCAAAATAAAGATGATTGTTATGGTATATTCGCCCAAATACCATAATAAATGATGACCTTTGACTGTAATAGTCTGTAGAAAAAGTGTAGTAAAAAAAAAGCGGGAAAACTGTTATAAATACCCCATTTCTCCAGCAAAGGGATCAGATTTTAGACTCCCATCTAAAACATTAGACTCTCTCTCTAAACAAGTTTGCTCTTCCTTCTCTCTACTTTCTTTCTTTCTTTCTTCTTCTCTTTCATCTTTTCTTCTCTTTTGTTTGAAGACTTCCTAAGCTTTGGAACGTTGGCAAGGATCCCTTAGCTTAAGACCCTTTTTGGAGTGATTAAGGATTAATCTTGTGTACGATCCTTAATCATATGAACTTGTAATTTATTTTATTGATATTTTTATAATATGTCTTTCATATTGTTCATATTATTTGGTATCTAACTATTTAGATCTAGATCTAACTATCTAACTTTTCATTTCTGTTATTTAATTTTCATGTCTTTTAGTTTATGTTATCTAACTTAACACTGATCTACTAACAATTCAGTGGCAGTCCGTCTATGTATGTATGTATTTTAAAAGTTTATAGAACAATTATATGCAATTAAGTATGTAATTAAAAATTGTGGCATGTTTAACATGATAATCAAATATGTATATGAGTTCAAAATTATTATAAGTATAATTAGGATAATTTATTCTAAAGTTCAAAAAATTAAACTAAAATTAAAATTTGTAATTGTTATATTATTTTTATTCATACTTTTTAATTCAATTATTTTAAAATTTTAAATTGAAAGTATGTTTAAAAATGAAATTAAAATTAAAATTAAAATTAAATTAATATAATTAAAATCAATTTAGTTGAAAAGGAAAAAAAATTGAATGAAAACTAAAAATAATAAAACATTAAACCTTTAAAAGAAAAGTTAAAAAAAAAGTTAAAAAGAATCAAAAGAATCCTAATAGATAATAATAATAAAAAAATAGGGTGATCTATAGTGCAACGCTAAATAGTATATCAGCATTAAAATGGTGGAAAAAAATAGAATGCCTTGAAGTGTTTTTTTTCATTTTTTTTGTCTTTTAGTGAACAACGGACGCTATTTTAGCGTCGGTCGGTGGCAGATTGTCTAATTCACTCAGCATTACAATTTAAACATCAATAACCTTTTCTCCCTTCATTCACTCACGCTATTTGTCTTTCTCTCTCCATTGCTCCTTCAACTCACGCACACACCTTAACACCTAGAGTAGTCATGGGCAAACCGGAACCGGCCCGGCGGGCCCAACCCGGAACCAGAACCGGGGCCTGCCGGGCCCAAACCGTGAACCGGAACAGACCATGGCGGGCCGGTTCCGGTTCATTACTTTCCGAACCGTGGAACTGGCTGTTCCGAACCGTCGATTCCCAAAAAAAAAAATTATTTTATTTTGCTTTTACAAATATATTATATTTCATTATTTCACACAAATTTCTTGAATTTTCTCACATATTCTCTCATAATCTCCTATTACTTTTAAAATTATTTCATTTTATTCAATTATTTACTTTAATATATTTCATTTCATTCACTTTGTTATTTAATTAGTTGTTTATTTTGTTAATTGTAATTGTTAGTTTAGAAGATTCTTAAATTTAATCTCTTATGGTTTGTTTTACATTGAATCATGTATATTGATTTCTTGTGAATGAAAAATATGATTAACTAATATATTGAATTATTAAATTTTCTCATTATCTAATAGTATTAATGGTTGGTTATTAAACTATAAGTATATTAAAATAAAAGATTACTTATGATTAACCATATTAACTTGAATTATCACGTGTTCTTGTATAATAAATGAATAAATTCATACAAATACATGATTAAACTCATAGTTTAATATTCAAATAATATCAATTATTATCCATATTCATTATGGTACAACCATTAGTAACATATTAATGGTAATGAATATGTAATTACTAACAAATATAGAGTAATTTTCATTTTATTATACTTTGTATATATACCATTACATCTACGTGGTAATTCAAGTTACTTTTCAATTATATCAAATTTGAAATTTGTATATATTGTATTTATTTTTTTAAAATTTAATGTTATAAAATTCGAACCGTAAAAAACCGTGAACAAACCGGAACCAGAACCGTGATGGAACCGAAATCGTGACGGAACCGTGAACCGGTGGTTCACGAACCATAACCGTAACCTTGAGGCCAAGGGTCGGTTCAGGTTCCACCCTTCTTGGAACCGTGATCCGGCGGTTCACGAACCGTAACTGGCGGTTCGTAAACCGTGATCATGTCTAACCTATAGCCGCACAGCCCAAAGCCTCCCTGCTCTTGTCCAACATTTTTTTTTATCTTACTCCATTTGCTCTCTTGGTCAATGTTAGTCTTTTTTTATCTTTTTTTTATTTATTAATTGTAATTTTAAATTTATAAATTACTAAATCAATTTGGGTGTGTGAATGATTAAGATTTATGGTTATTAGAATTAATTCTTTTTTTTTGAATTAAAATTAGGATTAATTTTAGCGTTTGAATTAGAGAAATTAGGAATTTTGAGTGTGAATTTACATTAGGAAATTTAAAAATTCAAATGGTGATTTTATAAATTGAAATAGGGAAATTAAGGATTTTGAATGTGAATTTATGTTAGGGATTTAAAATTTTAATTAGGAATTTTATGTATTGAAATTAAGGAAGTTAGAGATTTTGAATTTAAATTTCAGATTTGAACCAAGACACTTAAAATACAACTAACTCATCGTAATCATAAGAACACGACGAAAATTAATAATTATATATTTATATATTTGTATGGTTTTTTATAATAATGAATTTAGAAATTTAGTTGTTAAATACAAATATTCAATCACAAAAAAAATGTTTTTAAGTCAGTCCCACTAAAATCTTTTTCCTGATTCCGCCTCTGTCTGAATGTATTTCGATATTTTCCCAATTTTCTTGATCTACCATTGGTCTGATTGTTTCTAGTTGTATTGCCATTTGCCACTAAGTTCTGCAGATTCCCACTCACTATTAAGAATTATTAAGAAAATTCAAGATGAGGCACATGAATTATAGTGTTTCAAGTCTCCCCTTAAAACACTTTACATTTACTACCTAAACTTTTAGAGTTAGGGTTTCACAATTAAATAATTTGATCTCTTTACGAAGGGTGAGATTCAAACCCACAATTTTTCTCTATTATAATCAAGGTGAAATTACCTCAATAGCTACACAAAGCTATGAGAATGATTTGTTTTAATCTCCACCTATGAGAAACTTGTTAATCTTACTGAACCTTTCATGCAAGAAATAAATGTCCTCTTCAAGGATGGATGAAGTCTATTCAATACTTACAACCTCTATCCAACAAGTAATGAATACAATAGAAGAATGTTAGTTCGAGGATAAATATCAATAACTAGCTAGAAACTCAAGTAATAATTTTTTTAAATGAGAATGATTTTGAACTTTTTGTTCATAGTTAAGAGAGATTTTTGCAAATTGGTAGCTCAAGGATAATGTTTTGAGATTTTCAAATGGGTAATATTGATTATATATGGTCAAGAATGGTCGAAGGGTAGGTAAGCATTAAATGCTCCAAAAACTATCTGTTATTCAACAAAAAATTAAGGTTTATATAATCCCTCATGGGTTACAGATGTTCGAATCCAAACCCTACATATTAAATCTCATTGATTTCGGACGGCTAAAACTACTTATGGGTTCGAATTAAAATTCCAGTGAAAATCTTTATTTTGCTAAAACTCGTTTCGGACGGCCTAAATTCCTTAGGGCATCCAAATTGAAATTGATTGGTCAAAGTCAAATTTTTTTATGATTGAGTTTCGGACCTCCAAAACTAAATATGGTCGTCCGAATTAAAATTTCAGAGAAATCAAGATTACCAAAAAAACGGAGTTTCGGACGGCCTAAACCTAACATGGTCGTCCGAACCTATTTTCCAAAAAAAAAAATAAAGTTGATTTGGTTCAAATCTTTTGAAAACTTTGATTTGTAAAATAATTTTGAACTTCTAACAAGTTAACATCATTCAAACGAGATAACTTACAATATATAGAGCTTTTGGATCAATGAACAAACTTGACGATTCTAAACTTCCAAATCTTCTCCTTATGCATCTTCCAAACTTCACTTTTCTTGAATCGTCGCATTCGTTAGTAGACATAATTATTTTGTTAATTATCAAAAGAAGCGGATTAAGACTTTTAAGTGTCTCAATAACTTTATAGGGCAAATATTTATAATTTACCTTAATTGTCTACACTTACTTTAGATTTTTTTTCCCTCTTTAGTAAATTTAGCTTCATAAGAAAAGAATATACATATGTCATATAATATTTAAACAAACTAGCATCCTTTATTTTTTTGTCACTCATATTATTTGTTATTGTAATGTTTTCATACATTATTAATAATTTTCTTTTCATTTCTATTCATTTGTCTACTTACTATTTAACTAAGTTATTCTTCTATTTAATTAATTAATTGAATAGTGTTTTCTAAATTTTTTTTTAATATTATACTGTGATGATTTTTTTTAATGATGTATGAATGTGAGTCTTTTTTGGTATATATGTATTATTAGATTATAAACCCATCGGCAACATTATTATATAGGAAAATACCTTGGCGTTCACTAAATTATTCAAATGGTATACTTTATGTTACTTTTTTTAAAAAAATTTAATGTGATCACTCATCTATCCGGCATACTAATAGTCATTGCGGTCAAATTTAGCCCTTAATTTTGAAATTTTTCATTAAATTCACATTTTTTAAGGTCATAGTTTACCTAAAAATAAGGTTAATTGATAGGATTTAGGATTATAGTGAATGTTTATCTAACAAGTTTGTGACTAAATTTTACATCCAAAAATATAGTTATAATAAAAAAAGTATTAAAATTAATGAAAAAAAAATTCAAAGATAGTACTTAAATTTAACGGAATGAAGTGACCATTAATATAATACCTTTTTTTTTTATAAATGAATAGTTAAATTGAATTTAAAAAAAAAATTAATAGTTAAAAGTATACCTACGAATAGTTTAGTGCCCATCGAGATAGTTTACCCTTATTATATTAGATCAATGGTAGATTAAAGAAATTATACTTTGTTATAAGTACAATATTAAAAATATTATCATAATTTTAAACATATATTAATTTTGTCATACTTATTGTGTGATATAAATATTGCTTGGATTATAATGTCGTACTTTCTTTTCATATTTGAATTTTTGATTGATTACTAGTGTGCACTTCTTTTATTAATTTTAGTTTTTTTTACTTATAGATGGATGTAAATCCAAGCATCAATGCTTCAACTAAAAACTCTATTTATTGATTTAATTTCTTATTATTATTCGAATTCTATTATTATATTATATTATTTGAATTCTAATTAGTAGTTCAATTATTTTTTCAATACTCTTATTCTTATTAATTTCTTTTTCACTTATCCAAACCTTCCTAATTCTCTTCATCTCAAAACACTCTATATTAATTCAATTCTTATTATTATTGCATTATAGTATTTGAATTTTAATTAATAGTTTAATTATTCTTTTAGTTCTTTTATTCTTTTCATATATTTATAAAAAAAAAATTATATTATTTCAAAACGAATGCTATAAGATTATAAAGATTTCAATTTGAGAATGAGATCAAAATTAGAAAACTTAATTTATAAGAAACAAACTAAACTTAGGATCAATATCGAAATCAAAACCGGAATCACAATTAGAACTGACAGTTATACAACCATTTGTTATTGTATATATAGTGCACATTGCCTAATAAATTGACGGTTCTAGAACTGCATGTTATTTTATTGGTATGTTCCTTTTTTATTTCAATTTTAATTATATTTACCATCCTTGATGTTTGGTAAAAGTACTGAATCAACAGTCGACTTTCAAAAAATTACAATCATCTCCTTGACTGGGTCTGTTTGGATATATATAAATTTGTGATTTATTTCACAATTGCAAAATAAGGTGTTTGTTTTATTCAACTTTTTCATCAGAAATTTTAAAATACAAAACAATGCTACAGTAATTATTTTTGCTACAGTAATTTTATATATAAAATATTGAATTTGAATTTGAATTTTAAATTTTAATAATAAACAATTCTTCCTAACACACTTCCCATCAAAATAAACTAATAAAATACTAATTCAAATTTAAATTTCAAACTTTTATTAATAAAAAAATCTTCAATACAAATCCCAACAAAATAAAATCATTCATTCCAAACACTCTCAAAATATTCTTTTCTCATAACGAATCCCAAGAAAAAAAATTCATGATATAATCTAAAAATAGCTTGTCCAAACGGAGCCATATATATATGTTTTTCTACAGTACCACTAAACGATTTCTCATAATGTGTTTATTTCAGTAAAAAAATATGTGTGCATGGTCTATAATCCCTTAACACTTTACATGTAATAATTCTAGCGTGTTTGTTTTACAAAACTACCCATATTGAATATTTAAATAAAAGTAAAAAAAAAAAATCTCTTTTCTTACACAAACAAAAACACATAATATATGAAATTATTCAAAACAGATTTTCTTTTTAAAAAATAATTATTTCCCTTCTAAAATTTGAAAATTAAATAGAGAAGAATTTTGTGATTAAAATAAGAAATCAAATTGATAAACTCATTCATATTAAAGAATATGGAAATGACAATACGTAACAAAGATTTAAAATGTGCAAACAAGTCTTTATTGTTATTCATATTGCCTTTTTTTTTCTGAACAAAACAAGTGATGAGTTTTTTATCTTTTCATCAATTCTGTTAATTTTATTAAATTACAAAGTTTCTTTTAATACTTTCATCAAAACTCAAGGTAATAAATATAATTAACCGAAAAAATAAAACCGATCCAAGCTAATTTATGCCCGGCTCTAGTTTTGACAGGTTTTGAATTGAGAAATTCAAAATAGAATCAGCCCATGGCTAAGTCTAAGCCAGAGTATGTAATTTGACCACTTCTAACTTTTTTCTTCTAAAAGTAGTCAAGGACCTATTTAGAAACAATTCATTCATGCATTTAACAAAAGCCAAAGCATGATCTTTGTCAAAATGTCTTTGGTTGATGTCCAGCGCAGAAGTTCAAATTCCACCACTCTTGATCTAAAAATTGTTTCGAAACAACAAAAATGAGCAACTGAATGTCAAATCAAATATTTATTTTGTTATAATTTACATACAAACATGCACATTCAAAATATTCCAATGCAAAAGAAGGATTAAGTCCTGATATGTACATTAGGCATCCAACAGGAAAACTTATCTGCAATCTGTTTTAACTTTGCTTATTTCAACAGAAATGTCAGAGAATGCAATCAATATTCCCTCTGAAACAAAATGAGGTTACAAGTGAAGTACATAACTTATTGCTACAATCTTTTCAGTTCATCTTCTCCTTCCTGGAGAGTTACAGACTGATTCTTTGAAGTAGGGAATTCACCTAAGAACTCTGATCTCAATTGCATTAACAGCCTTCCGAGATAATTTAAGCCTTCTCCATCTCGACCTCCTCCCCAAAACAGGTCATGGGGTGAAGCTTCTACAAGAACAGACCCTGCAGTCGAGAGCAGCATGGAGTTCAAATGCGGATAGATGGCAAACTTGCATTTTAAGGCTTTGTACATGATGTTAATCTTGACAAGTTCCCAATCACTTCTCACCTGATGAGCAGAATATAGAAAAGAATGTTACACAATTGTAATCATATATTCAAATTAAGCTAATGCTCAGAGTCTACTTTAACGTAATTTGCATTGGTACAACATTGGTAAATCATTCTTTGTCTTACTCATTTGATATTAATAACAACTCACTCAAATTAATTTGCTGATATCCATAACAAACCCGCTTGAATAAACTTGTTGATTTGATCAATTTGATTTAATTAAAAGAGTGAGTAGTTAATTTAGGGATGAATGATCAAAAGCCACATATTTAAGAATCCAAGGTGTGGAAAGAGATAAAAGAGGAAATATGTGCAAAGGCAGCACCGCAAAACTGCTTTCTAATCTGCTGAACACCAGAAGCAAGATCTTTAACAATTGTACAACACCAAAGTATGCAATTGAGAGAAGTATCTTTTTCAGCAGACGAGAAAAGTATAATACAAGCTGCATCACTTCTACATAGAAGTTGCTTCGGCCGTAGAGGTGTAATGTAAATATATAGTGAATGTCAACTAATTGTCCTTTGAAGGTTGAAAGTACTTACTATAATCATCTGTGTAGGGATATTCTAAATCAAGTATGTGAATCTAGAAAAGAGAAATGATGTATAGCACACTTGTGCATATTATCATCATAAGTACTATTAGCTATTTCAAGATAAATCTGGTACCAAACATTCCTAACCTCATGGTTGGGCCAGTGACCAATTGACAGGTCCCGGTAACAGGTTCATTGACTAACAATTAAAGGAAGTAGCTTAAATGTCAAACAAAAACACTAACAAATGCCGGATAGAAGGGAGAAAAACAAGTCATTCAGTTGATTGAGTGATTTCTTCTGACAACTTGGCCTACAAATTATATAGTGGAAGTACAAGCACATACCATATAGAACTACTACAATCTCATCTAGCAACTAACTATTTAAGCTTGCAAAGAAATGGATCATTAAGGATTATGTTGCTACTGTCAAATACACAGTCTGCAGGCAATGGGCTTCCCAGTTAAGAAATTATTACCAGATTAGGACATTGCCTCTGTATTTTTCTCCCAATCCGTGCTGCTTCTTCCGGACTTCTAGCAGATTTTATTTCATCCAAACATTCCCGAGCTCTAGGATCAGTCACTCCCACAAATTTTTGTGCCTACAGATTGAGGTCATTTCATAACAATCAGAAGACATATGCTGTAAACAAATGTATTTTTCTGTAGTGTTTATTTGGTTTTCAGCCAAAATTTCCTTTTCAAGACCAATTTATGCAAGAAGAGAGTAGGTTGGTTCTTGAACTATGAACACAACCTGGTAATAATGCTCGACACTTGACCAGGTGAAGTAACCTCCATTTTCATCAGGCATTCGAATTGGATGCGGAGAGAAGTTTGAAAAAGCACCATAAGGATCCCATGTTTTGTAAAAGAATATGATGCTTGACTCGTAGGGAGAGACCGTTGGATCAACTACAGATGTTTCTTCAATTGATGGAATAGTAGGGGACAGGTCAGGAACTGGCTGCAGATACCCACTTATAAGCATGTCAGGCCAAATCTGTAATTTATTCATGAGAATTAACCAAACAAAACAAATTATGTAAGAAGAAAAGTGAAACAGACAATATAGAGGCAACCCAGCTGAGAAATTAATACTACAGCATTGTTAAACTGAGCAAGCATATCTACAGAATTAAGCCTTCACAAAATGACTTAATAAGGCAAGCAGAAGTATATGATATTCATCATATCAGTTGGAAGTTGAAGGATTCTTAGTAAAGATCAGATTCTGAACAAAATCTCATATGATGAACTTAGGACAAGGAATATTTTTATAACTTGTGAGAAAATTGAGCCAACAAGAAAGGGAAGTCCAATAAAATGGCTGTTTCAATATCATTCTTCAATAATATAATGTTGACCCATTTAAGCAAATTAACAAACTTGGGCCCCTTTTCCAATGAATATAAACTAGTGCTCCTTTGAATTCACAAATATAAGCTGATTACTTAAATTCAGTATTCAACTTGCAAATGAATATATTGTATCAGTTAGTTGCTTTAAGGAAACAGTTACTTTCAACAAATCAAAATCAGTCTACTGGTTACAAGTTTTGGTGATCAGGAAAACTTAAAAAGTGAAGCATTAACAGAAGTTCATTCTTTCCAAAACCTAGTTCTGTTGAAAAGTTTGTGTTTTATATTCAATGTTTATAGCAATAATGTTTTTGCCAAAAAGAAGAAAAAAACATTCAATCTAAAATAGAGAGAAGAAATGTCATTGAATCCAAATTCAACATCAGCTTAGATTTTCACACATTTTCCTTTGTGTTAGTCATCATACAATCCGCATGCCACACATCAAATACAAGAACACATATTCACAAAAGAAAAACCAGAAACACAAAAACGAGCAATTTTCAAATGCAAATCACACAAAGAAAAATTCTTGGTTTCTACCCATGTATACGGCAGTACCCAAATTGGTGAGGAATATGGTAAAAAGATAAAAGAAATACTAGGTAATGAAAAGAATAAATTACAAAAGCTACTACAGGAGCTCCATAGATATCTCAATTGCGATGCAGACGTTAAGTGGAAAAGTATATTTATAACAAGAAAAGAACATATTAACCTGCTCATAGGAAACATCAATTAACTCCATTGCCTGTGACATCTCAACCATCCCAAGTTCGCCCACAGGAGAAGGTGCATTCTTTCCACCAATAATTTTAGGAGCAACAAATGCATGTATCTGTATTACTGTGACCATTAAAGGACATTCTCTAAAATAAGAGTGCTAGTAGAATTTCTTTCGTAGAATCTAAGCAACTATGGGTTAAAAAAAAGGAAATGATGGAAATCAACATAAATCAAGGAAGATATCAGTAAAGAAAAAAATATAGCAGGTGACAGTGTCACAAAATCATTCCCTTATATTACATTCTTGAGAATGTGTCACTAGGTGTATCAAGCTATGCAAAGATGACGCATACCTTGTGTATGACACCAGATGCAATAGCAGATGCTGCCAATGTCCCTCCACATTCCCAGAGAATGGAAAGATAACCACGGTCGTAGAAGTACTCCATAACATCTTTAGGATTTAAAATGTCAAACTCCACTACTTCAACACCTTTGGATGCAAGATATCTTTGAAAACTCCGTTTTGCACCTCTTTGAGTTGCAACTATAGTGGGTACCTCGGTAACATCCCAAAGATTTGCCACCTCTGGAAGATTAAGTGTCCTTGACATTACAATCCGCCTAGGAAAATGGCCACCTCCATGTCTTGCAGTTAAATGTGGATCTAGGTTACCAAATTGGATCTTGACAGCATTAGAATATTAATTATGTTCAACAGTATAAAAAAATAGCTAGCATAGATTCATACTATCTCTTCGTACAGTGTTTCCTCCAACAATCACAGCATCACTTCTGCCACGCAATTGGAAAACCAAAGTTCTTGACATTTTGCTGCTTATCCACGATGCATCTCCACTGCTTGCAGCAATTTTTCCTGTTCTCAGATATGCGATCCCATAGCAAATGTAAGGAACATAGCTTGAAGGTCAGCAAAATTATGGGTTAATTACTAATTACGCTCCTATGGTTTGCAAATCTGACTAGTTACCTACCTATGATTTATAAATATGCAATTTACCCCATATGGTTTGAGTTTTTTTGCAAAACTAACGGATTTTAAGAAACTAAAGATTCTGAACAGAAAAACACAATAATTAAACGTCTATTTTATTATTAATGCATTTCTAATACACAAAACAACTAATACAACCCCACCATATTCATCAATCATCTTCTTCATCAGAAAATCCAAAACCCAATTCATCTTTCAAAACCAAGTTCAAATCAACAATTCCAAAACCCAGTTCATCTTCTTCATCAACAATTCTAAAACCCAGTTCATATTCCAACAACTAATCATATCAGAATCGTCCACAAAATCTTCCTAAAATCCAGTTCTAATACATATCAAATCAAGAACCCAAATAATCAAATCATCTTCTTCTTCAATCAACTTCTTCATCAACAATTTCAAAATCTAGTTCATCATCTTCACCAACAATTCCAAAACCCAGTTCATATCGTTAATAATATCATATCAAAAAAATAACCTTCTTCTTCAATCATCATCAAAATCCAACAAGGGTAGATTTCTGCGTTGTCATTGATTCTAGATCAATCATCCTTTAAATCAAATGGATTTTTCATTTTTTACTGTGAATGTCAACTTAGCAATGGTAAAGAAAGAGATTAAAATTGGAACCAAAATCGTGAAGACCCATTTGGCAACTTTATGCGATACTTAAGTTGACATCATCGCCACTTTGAAAAGAGGGATATATACAATTTCCAGTGCAACTAAAGTATATTCATTAGCACTGCCAAAACTGATTTTCCATCTTATCATCATGAAAAACGGACAAAACAGAGCACAAATTAATCATGCAATAACCATCAACAAGGGAATATACAGAAACTATGTTCAAGTATATAATGCTTCTTCCATTCTTAATAATACAGTGAAATTTCTTGCTTTGATATATTTCTCACAGCCTGATGGATGTCAAGCCATGTACAATCCCATAGATTTTATTCTCTACGTTCAAGTCTAGATTTGTCTCTCCATTCAAAATCAGGGGCCTCCATTGACCAAACTATCGCCACCTTATCTGCTTACATGGAGCCCGGGGACATTATTATTGATGACAGTAATGAATAGTACGAAAATACTAAGAAGAGAGAATGGAGGAAGGTGGGTTATTGCAGATTGGATGAAGAAGAAAGTGGGTTATTTTAGGGAAGAAGATGAGTTATTCAGGATAAATATGATCTTTTGTTGAGATTTGCAAGAAGTGGTTTGCAAAAAAACTCAAACCATGAAGGGTAATTTGTATGTTTATCAATCATAGGTAGGTAATCATTAAATTCCATAAACCGGAGGAGGGTAATAAGCAATTAACCCTAAAATTATTGAAATCAACATAGCATTTGACTTACCGTCAAGTGTCATTGCGTACTTGAGATAAGAGAATGGAACTCGATAAGCAGCTCTAAAAAGCAAAGGAGCATTTACTACCTGACAGGATTTCAAAGCCTCCTGCAGCATAAATAACAGTATGTTAATAAAAACATAATCCAAATATCAAGACCTCAGAACGACATTGAGTTTTAGGAACATTTGGATTTTAAACAAAAGAGGAACATAAAGGGACACCTTATCATACCTTAAGAAGCACTTAAAACAAGTCATGAAAACCAGTACCACTTATTACATGTCTTGTAAGTTCATACTAGCCATGCCGATTGTACTAATTTGAATCCTAAACATCATGGGTTATGTACTAAAATCCTTATGATTCCATTTCTTTGTTGATCAAAACATTTTCTTTTACTTGATTTATTTGAGTTTATCACACTGTAAACAGGCCTAAAGAGCCTCCAGAAAAGGGTCAATTAACACCCAGTATAAGAGTTGTTAAATCTTACACAACTCTCGCACCTCATATGCCTCTTGGATATTTTAAGAATGCACATAACATCTTATTAGACACTTATTTATGCATGGACCTATAAAGTACACAAAGAACTTTCGATAACAACAACTAAGCCTATATCCCACTATGTGAGGTCGGCTACATGGATCATATTTCACCATCGTATTCTAAACTTTCAAAAACGAACAACTAAGCATTTACCCCACTAAGTGGGGTCAGCTACATGGATCATATTACCCCGTCGTATTCGTTCTAAACTATAACACAAAAAATAAATAAATAAATAAAATGTTTCTCAATTATTCTCTTTCAACATAGTTGCACAACTACAAAACTTAAAAACAGAGTAACAATAACCCTATAATGCAGAATACCTCAATAGTTTTACTTTGTATATCTTCTCCAAGAACATCAACTTGCAGTCCTTCACTTCTCAAAGCACGAATGGCATTGCCCCGGAGATGTTGCAATGGATGTCTAATACCAACAACAACTCTACTAATTCCTGCCTAATTCACATACACATATACAGTCACATTAGAATCTTGGAGTCCAACGGAACTCGATTTAATTAACATCAAAACAATCACATAATAATTCCAACAAAAATGATGAATCCATTTCCAATTAATATACACAAAAAACATCATTAGTATACAACAAAAACTAAGAATCACAATTCATCACCATGCTTGCTCTAAACACATTTTCTCATATATATATATATTTTAAAACAATTAATCATTATCAAACTAAAAAATAATTTTAAAAAGAAATAAAGATATAATAAATATTCCTACTAAACGTGTGTAAATTGAAAGTGCAAAGTATACATTGATGAGTGCAGAGACGGCACTGCGATCACTGTAGCAATCGCCAGGTTCCATATTGAGATACGCGGTGGCGCCTCTACAGAGCTCTCCGGCGGACTCAATAGCCTGCAGCTCAGCCGTAGCGGTCCCCTCGGCATAAAGATAACCTTCCCCGACTATTCTTCCACCTCCATTGTCGACGGCGGCAATCACGCAGCCGAAGTTGGGATGTGGAGCGGTGAATCCAGCGGATTTGTCCGCTAACTCCGCCGCACGTTTGATGTACAATGCATCAAAAGCATGGGATGAGGAATTGTGTAAACGAGCAATGGTAAGTTTGGCAGTAATGGGAATCGGAAGACCTCCGAACGATAACGCTACCATTGATTGATTTTTGGACTAATCTGTAAAATTATCCAAAATTTAGGGGAAGATTTTTGGATAGATCTAAAAAAAATGAGAAGCTTCAAGAATTTTTTTCCTTCTAGAAGATTGACATTATTTATTTATAGTCTTTGAATGAATCAATCCAAACTGGTTTGCTAAAAAGTTTTTTCTAACAATATTTGAAATTGAAGACTTTTCAACTTTTATAATTTCATCTTGTTTAATTTTATAAATGTTTTTGGGAGGGGTTTATAGAAAATAGAGAAATAATATTATCGAATTAAAATATAAAAAAATGAAAAAGTTAAAACAATTTTGAAAATATATCTTTTTTTTTTTAATATATATTTAAAACGGGTAGACTATTGCATACAATTCATATATGGAACGACTTGTCATTTGTGTATCAATACAAAAATTAGTGTATGAGATATTTATTTTCAATTAAAAAATCAATTCAAAATTTAGTATATAAAGTATAAAATATTAGTGTATCAAAATTTTACTTTACAATATTAAATTTTCATTCAGAGCATCAATTTTTACTTTAGCGTATCAAACTTTTACCTTAGTTATCAAATTTTAGTCCACATGAATCAATTCAATACAAAAAATTAGCATATTAAGTATACAAAAATTAGAGTATCAAATATAATATTAGCGTAGTATAAAAAATTAACATATCAAATATAATAAAAATTAGTATATCACGTTTTATATAAGAATTAGTATGTCACGTTTCATATAAGAGTTTTTGTGTAAATAATACGGAGTCAGATCCTGGAATAAAAGTTTACTTATAGTTGTAAATGTTTTTGAAAATAATATTTTTGACAAATTATTCCATATGCTTCTTTTTATCATTGACATTAGTTTTAGTCATATAGGTTCATTAGAACTTTTTCTCATTGAGTTAGACATTCACTTTTGAAAAGAAAAACAATCTTATACAAAGTAAAATTATTGAGGTATTTTGTTATGATATTACAGGGTTATTATACTCTTTTCTGATTTTTTTTTTTTTATTTCTTAATATTATCAATATATATGTGCGTGTGTTATTAAGTTAAGCTAGGCCTAAGAAAAAAATGACTTCATACATGTTAACATTAGAACTTTAGAAAGTAGAAGTTAATATTTAGGAAAAATGTTTCAAACGTTTGAAGTCCAACAAAGCATTCTCTCTTGCATCTGCATATACATTTGAAAATTTTACAAAAAAGAGTCTTACCCATTTTTTTAAAAAACTTTTTTCAAGATGCACCTCTAGAAATACACACTAAATTGTTCCTTACTAGATAACATGCACATTAAATTGAACCATGTATACATGCATGTTTCATGCATATTTTTTTTATGATAGAGACGAATCGAGGTATTGTCTAGAAACCATTTCATCTAAATCTGACAAAGAATGGATAATTGTAATGAACGAGCCTAGGAGAATTAATTAAGTTTGGATCTTGATTGACCATATCCTTGACGTTGAGGATGAAAGGCTGTTGGAAATAAAGAATTGTTAAAAGTCAAATAACAAGCATATGATTCCATTGAAAAGTACAAGACTCAAACCCACCTTAATCCTAGTTCCCATTGCATGTTTTGGATTAAAATTTTACGTTATTAATAATGAACAGAGACACATGGGAATGAATTGCTGAGTTAGCTTGAACACAATCTTCCTTTCTTTTTATTTTAACTTAATGTAGAGGAACATAAAGCAGTACAACCATTTCCTTCTGTTTCTTGTCAGTAGTCAAAGTGCATATGCCATTATGGTCGGTTTACTGAAAGACTTTCAATTTTGCCGTCTTGTTTAACTTCTGAAACAAACTGTATGCTTTGCTTTCTAAGGAATCCATGAAGGGAAAACTGGAAAAGGGAAACAGAAGCCAAACTATAAAAAGGGATAGAAGCAGCATTGCAAGAGGTGAGTAACAACCAAAAAGGAGAGAGGTTAAACATTTTAGCCTGTTGTTTGCGGCCATAAACAGCAAAGCAAAGGAGAGAGGTTAAACATTTTGCTTTTGGCCTGCTTTTGCAGGCTTAAACAGCAAAGCAAACACACAAACGACCCACATTGTTGCACTACACCAGGAAACAGGAAAACAGATGTTTAGCAAATTGACCAAATATCATTCACATCAGTTATCAATTGCCTATGTAACCAACCAAATATAGAAAAGCCAACTCCATGTGCATTAGTAAGATTTTTGTAATGGATGGAAATCGTGTTGGAAACTAAAATGCATACCACTATGATGATTTAGAGGAAATACGATTACACTATAAAGGTCAAATAATTGTCTAGCTTTCTGCTGATGTTAGCTCCTGAAGGCAAATATGTCCACTGCAATAATCTCCTACTCATTGCACAAGAATGATGGTGGATGAGATATATTGAGGGGGAAATGACTTGATAAGAGTAGCACCATTAACAGTATCTCCGAATCACCAGTAGTGTATAGGTTTTCCTGCAAACCAGATGAATCTCACTTGTCACTAGTAGCTACAAAAATAAATTTCAACTGCAAAACACATATCAGGCAGCTAAATCCATCTATTTCAACTTCCAGTTCCTGATTAAGTGCCCGCTACGAAACAGAAAAATATCTTTTCAGGGAATGAATAGACAGATAGTCAAATCTCAGAAAACGTTCTACGGAGGGACAGTGGTAGATGTACCATTATGAGCTCCTTTGGCTTTCTTTCTCTGAAATAAGGTCTCCAAGTTCATCAACAATAGCATCGTAGCAGAAAAGATATTGCTCCTGAAATAGTTTAAGACATACAATAAGTAGTCAAAGAATGTTGGAGCTATAGAATGTTAATGTTTCCATCTAATGAATTTATGAATTTGTTACGACAGTACTATAAACATAATACAGCAGTTTGCAGTCTAAATCTAGTTTACAAGATTGAAAAGAAAATGCAGTACAGTACTACAAACATGATACAGAAAGCAGTTCACAGTCTAAATCTAGTTTACAAGATTGAAAAGAAAATGCAGTAGACAGAAAGAGAAGTACTTGAAGATCTCCATGCAATCAGGTCTAGCCCTAGAAACCAGAAATCTGGCCCCGCTATTTATTATAACCATACAAGGTTTGAACATTTAGAAACTGTGACACATATCTGGAGAAGCAATTTTATTCAAGGCAGAACACTAAAAGATTTTTCTTCTATTCCTCTTCAACTAAGTTAACAATTGACAGATGCAAATAAGACTTTGTTTTTTAACACACACAAAGAAAAGTTCAATTGCCAAATTATCGTCCAAACTTGATCTTTGCAATTTGCAAAAAGCATTATACTTGCAACATTATAACAAAAATAAAAAAAAAATACAACTGCATAGACAAAATTATACTTACAACAGCAATAAAAAGAAACTTGGAGGAAGACTGCATTACCCACTGAAACACATGACATCATTTTTTGCCTCTGGTCTAGTGGGATAAAGGCTTAGTTGTTGTTGTCTAAAGTTAACTAGTGCTGCTTACCAACTTTAGTCTTGTCTAGTGCTGCTTTGTGCTTTATCCAATCTGAACCTGAATTGTAATTCGTTGGGTCCTTTAGGATCATCCCCATTCCTATTCAGTTTTTACTTAATATCTATCGTGATGCACACTTTTGGAATACATTTTTATTTACTATCAGAACCAACATATGGTCAGTGCCTGCAGATTATCCAAACCTAGATGGCAAACTTCAGATCTTGTTTGAAACATTAGAGAGACATATACCACCCATCGTTCCTGGTAAAAAAATGCCAACCAATGTGTCCTACTGTATGAGGAGAAATTCTTTACTTTGTTCCTGCAATGTGGGATTTTTGAGTAATCATGCGGCATTGCACCACTGCCCTAGACTTAGATTTCTTGTATTCATGCTTCAACTCTTTCCAGTTTCTTTTGTTGATCAAATAATGATTTGGATTTCATTTTGAAATGCTTTCATAACATCATTGTATTGTTAAGGTTTGAGTTATCTAGGTCTTACTACCAAACGCTATAAAATTAGCCATCTATCATGCTATAAAATACCAAACCCTGTGGATTTCTCATCCGATACATAACCATTTATTAATCAGGTTGAAGTATCTGTCCAGTTAATTTTCCATCTGACTTGCTTTTGTCCCAATCAAAAACTGCACGTTCAAGAAAATATATTTATGAAAAGAAAAATATATTATAAGCTTCAAGAAAGAAGGCACTACCAATGTCTGAACCATCCCAATTCGCTGCGACCTAAAAAGACTGATGGTATTAGAAAGATCCAGAGCTGACATGTCTCCGAGCAGGATCCGTTGGATGGTATTGTGGATTGTGCAATATGTTCCAGTTCTACCAATTCCCGCACTGCTCAACAAAATTAAGTATCAGGTGCACGTAGATAAATTACCTCAAGTAAAATAGAGAGACATGCACCTGCAGTGCACCACAATTGGTCCAAGATTTGGTGGAACATCATATATTCTTTTTAGAATTTCTCGAACAGCATGGGTATCCTTAGGAACTCCATGATCAGGCCATTCAGGGTACTGGATGTGTAAAACATTTAAAGGTTGTTCTTCTGACTGCACCAATGCCAAAGAGAAAATATAAGAGACATGATTATCCCGTACTTTCCGTTAAAGAGGCAGATCATCAAAATATGACTAACCACAAGATTTTAAAAAAGACAACCAGACAAAATATAATTCCTGATAGGAAAATATCCAAAAAAGGAGATCAATAACTTTTAGCCAAAGATGTGGAGGGAGGTTAGTTTGAAAGAGGGGGAAAATGCTGAATCAATTACTGAAACTTCTCTGCTCTCTCTAATGGATGCAACAAAGACAAAGCCTAACAAAAGAACGTGAAAAAGTTCACCTTCAAGAGATGCAATGAAACAGAAATACTAATTATTACAATGTTTGAACATGGCCACAAACTGATCTGAAAAAATACACTTGAGGCTTAAAAAACATGGTGCTCAGAAGCAATCTATATTTTAACTATTAGCAGCAATGGGCTCCTTCCCCATTCTGATAAGGAGCCCAAGAATGAATCTGTTTCACATTGACAATCCAAAAATACAACTAAGACTTTATCCCACTATATGGGGCCGTATTCTACCTATACACATGTTTTCATTTATATTTAAATATATCTTTTTATGATTTCTAATATGATCGATTAATCATAAGCGCGTCGAAGGTTTACGCTGGCTGCCAACTTAACACAACCCTCCTCCTCTTCCCAAACTTGGGACCAGCTAGTTATAGACAGACATGCTTCTAATAAGAAGGCAAGAGTTATTGAGAATCCAAAAATAATCAGAAAGAAATTATTGCACTATTACCAATAATATTTCACCTCAATTGTTGCAGATACAAAAAATAAGTATGACTAACTAAACTCATATGGCACTTACCATTGAATTTTACGGTCTCTTCTTTAACATGGAATTTGTTGTATTTGCTTGGCTAGATAAAAACTCACATTACATTGAGCCTACATGTTTATCCATTTAACCAAAAGTTTTCTGTTAGGAATGTTTATTACTTAATCTCAGGTTCATCTAATGAGAAGATCTGCAGATTTTGCTTCTGAGGTCATTGAATGTACCAGATCATGTAGTGTACTGAGTCTAAGAGCCACCATAGTGCAGACTTCACAATAATTATGCTTCTGGTCCAGGTTCATTTGCCACCAAGTTATTCATGCTCTTTTAGTAGAGTGCGTGCCAGCTCCTTTTAGAGGGGAAGGAATGGAACACTGTTTAATAGTCTTTAAAAGAAGTACAGTACGTCGCTTTCTTGTGAGTGATGTCTTGCACCTTAATAATGCTTTGGCTTCAACTTCATTCTCTTACCTTGTACCCAAAAAGTGTTATCTAATTTTCAGAACTCAGCTCCTAAGTGTCAAATCATTCACTATCAGTCTTTCAACCAATATCATGTCAGTAACCACCCATGGCTCCTGTAATGGATAATTAAAGTTGCCCTAGCAGTAGGCTGCTGTGGGATTGTGTAAATCAAGAGCTGCAGCATGTCTACTTGACAAAGAATCACTAGAATCGCTATGATATGATAAACCAATCTCGAATATGCTTCTCCTTAGTACTGTCAAGTTCAAGTAAGTCATTCCAAACTCACCATGCTTGAGCTCACCCAAAAATGTTTTGAGCTGAGCTGAGCTTCAGCATAGGATCATTTCATCCAAATTGAAAGTCCTAAAATCACTCCATTTTATCCTTCAACCCTATATGCTAGGATCCCTCGCCAGCTTTTGTCAACCAGCCTAATATCAAGAAATTCCACCCAATTCCCATATTAAACATTTATAGCTCCCCAAGTACACAAAATGTAACCACAATTGACTAAAACTTCAACCCTAATATAATTCAACAGAAAACTTAAAACTCTCAAAAAAAAAAGTTTTATCACTAATAGAGAGAACGACATAAACATACATTCGACCATAAGGATCCATGATTTTCATGAAATCAAAGTAATAGAATTGAAGTTTCCTTCAAGTTATGAAGGTTGCCCAGTAGAATTCCTATCCATATTTTATATCGAAGAGAAACAAAGTAGTGTATCAATATTAAACAAACATAGAAGTCTCCTTAGAAAGTTAAGAAACAAAAATGCCACATAACAGGAGCCACCAAAATATATTCAATTTGTGTCAATCTACAAATACTCAATTCCAAATTTCTCAAAATATACATTTGAAGTGTAACTGGTTTCATCTTAAAGCTTCACATTCCTAAAATGTACTCCCATTTTAATTCATATTGGATGTACCATACTTCAGAGTTGTCACCAAACCAGTATGACAATAAATGCTAAAAAAGCAAAGTCACATTTAATATTTAGAAATCAATTTCAGACAAATACTACATATACCATTTTACCACCACCCGTAAAGCCTCAGAGAAAAAGGGTCCAAAGATACTCCAATTTCAAAATGAATGGCTTTTATGCGGTTGAAAACTCTCTAACAGTTATCAGTTCATTACATGTCCCTCTTACTTCCATAAACTGAAATGCTACATAAGTATAACCTTACCTCTTTATATTTTACCTCCAAGCATCGAAATACCAACAAAGTATCAGTAATTCTAATCCATTTAGTGTTGATACATATATTGCCAAATTCTCTGGGTCCATCCTCTGCCTGGAAATAATCTCCACATTTCACCATCTGTATGCAATTTCATAGTGAATGAGAAATAAAGGAGTATTACAGGGGGAAAAACCAAAGAATAGTACCTAAACCAGTAAAACAATAGGAATAGATGAATTAGACAAACAAATTTAAGCACATAAATGAACAGAAAATAAATCATGCAATATAATGATGAAAAGACGATTCAAGGATGTGCTTTCGGAAGCAGTCACGTTTTACTTGGTACCACTAGTTAATGACCATTTAGCATATGGAAGCAGTTACATCTGATTTTTATTATTAAGAGTATTTTAAAATGATAGAATTTCAGTGTTGTTTCTAAACACAGTATAAGGAATTTCAAGAGCTTCTAACACTCCAATCAGTTGAAATTGTAACAAGTTTATTTTTAGAAATGGAACTTCTATGGTTGTCGCTAGACCTAATATTATGAAACTTTACTAATAAGGACTGCAAGCTAAGTTAAGGAATAGACTGAGGTTCCAATTCAGAAAACACATTTTCATTTCGATTACAATCTATCAGAAATGAATGATTATTTGTACCAGATCCTTCAACAAAAAACTATGAGGTTTTCTTCCTTGAGAGGGGTGGCAAGGAATGGAATACGTATTGCTCAATCTTCAGAAAAGAAAAAAAATGCACAAAAAAGTGCGATTAATAGAACAATATGAAGAAAGATAATATCAAGTTGCTTTATATTCTATGCAGTTGAGGACCTTGTAATTGTCCACCAATTGAGTAAGCATTATAATCACAGGACAACGATTTTGGAGTATCATTTCCCAAAAGTCTTCAAAGGTATGTGGTAGTGGACCTTGCGTTGCAATAAACCGAGAAACGCTGTCAGAAGTCTACAATTCAAAGAAACATTCCTAAACCATCAGAATTGAATATTGTTAAGACTTATGACAAAAAGGCTCTCACTAAGAATTTAACTTAAACTACCATTGTTAATTATGGAAAGGAAATGTGACATGGTTACACAATAGAAGGTCAAGGAAATAGGGAACACCTTAATGAAGCTGGCGTTAATATATCCCCTTGCAGATGGTCTGTAATCCATGCATGGGTCCAAAACAACCCTGTTACTGTCAACTGACGGTAATGACTTTAAAAAAAAAACTCAACTATAAACCATGAGTTGCAAAACAAATGGAACTTGTTACTGTCAACTGAGGGTAATGACTTTTAAAAAAAAAAACTCAACTACAAACCATGAGTTGCAAAACAAATGGAACTTAATAGTCACATAACTAAATCAACATACAAGGTAGGACATCAGTATAACGATTTTTGCTGTGGTTCACACTGTCAAGAGCCACTAAGCAGCTATTCCTCATATCTGATGCTCTCATCCTTTTCGCCTGCAATAAGGAAAGGTTAATGGAGTAGAGATATCTAATCACAAGGGAAGAACATAAGGAAATAACAAAAAAAACAACAACAACAACAAGCCTTTATCCCACTATGTGTGGTCGGCTACAAAAGGAAATAAAAGAAGAAAAAAAAACCCACAAAAACAATGATGCAGACAACTGCCGGAACAACTAATCGGCCTAAAAACCAATATAACGTACTATCAAATAATCCTAAACAGCTATAATGAACCCAATAATCCATCAACATAAGTTTGATTAAACTGTAAACTAATGCATCAGATAAAGAGTCTATTCAATACTATAAAAGGAAGACAAAAAGGTCTCAGCACCAATACCACATCCATATGCCACCCAAAAATAAAATAAAAGTTATTGACTTACAAGATGAAGGTTCAAAACAATGTCTTTTGATCACACCCCAGTCAAATTTTAAAAGGGTTGTTTTTAAAAGAAACAAAATTATACGTCCGAAACAGAAAACACTAAAATGATGCAGTTTATTTATTTACTGCCCCAAATTTGTTGCCATGATTATTAACACATTATGTCCTAATGACTCCAGGTACAATTGAAGGTGTTCTGAATTCAAATGCTCATGAACCTTTCACATCAACTTAAATTCTACACTTTCATATAACATTTTCCACAATTTATTCTCAATTTAGAATAGTTTTAAGCAAATAAATCAAAGACAATTAACAAACTAATAATGGGTTTTACGTCATAAACATAATTAAGTACCTGCAATGCACGGAAATCAACTACATACTGCAATTTCATATGCATTTTTCCACACTTTATTCTCAATTTACGATAGTTTTAAGCAAATAAATCAAACAACAATTAACAAACTAATAATGGGTTTTTAAGTTATAAACAAATTTAAGTACCTGTAATGAGAGGAACTCTTGGCGTATAGTTTGCGGAGAAATGACCATCTTTTCCTTCAAAGCTTGAAGAGATTCGGTGCTGTAACGGAGTTGATCCGGAGACAATACGAGTCTCGACGGCGTGAAATCCGGTGAAAATTCATAAGGTTTAGGAGCTGGAGGAGCCGAAGACGAAGCCGAAGAGGAGGCAGAAATGGGTTTTCCAGTGGCTGCCATGGCCGATCTCCGGCTGCAACAACGACCGGGAATCGCGTTACCCGTGGTTGACTCCTAAGCAAATTAGTACTAATATTATTATTATTTTTTTTTTTTTGTTATTTTCTATTTTCGTTTTTTGGTCGGAGATCGTAATGATTTGAAACACCGAAGAAAAATTGCACTCGGCTTAGGGCCCCACCCGTTGAACTTGAACCGCTAAAATTAAACTTGGGCAAAAAGTGCAAAATTTAGTCTTAATATATACTTAAAGAGTTAATTGCAAACAAACAACACCCTTGAACTATGAATAAATCACAAGATACTTTTTAAACTTTAAATTTTAGCACTTTACCGCCATTAACATTTAGGTCCGTTTAGGGATGCGTTTTATTTTGAGAATTGAGAAAAAAACGTGGTCACATGTTGCGTTTTAGAAAATAAATATTTTTTTGAATAGAATTGAATATTTGGATTAATGAGTTTTGTTACATATTCTTTATAAGTTAATACGCTAATTTTTTTTTTATATTATACGTTAATATTTGATATTTTATACGATATATGTCAATTTTTTATACATTATACACTAATTTTTTATATTTTATATATTAATTTTTAATACTTTATGCACTAAAGTAAAATTTATATGCAAGTCTTATATATTATACAGTCTCACAAGAGAATGACCCTTAAATTAATGATAAGAAGTTGTAGGGAGGGTAATAAGAGATTATCGTAGGGTGGGTAATAAGAGATTGTATCATTTGACCAACATTACCCTGTTTTATCATGTCTAATAATCAAAATGGGGTCCTTTTAATAAAATCATGATTAAAACTATAGGGTTCACTCATATTTGAGTTAGGGTTTAATAATTGTAAATTTGATTTGACTAATATTTGTACTTTTAGTATCTGATTTTAGTGAAACGATGTTATTTTGAACATTAAATAGAATAAGACAGAGTAATTTTAGACAGAGGACCCGGTATCAGATATAAAGTTTTTTATTAATTATATAAAATAATAAAATTATTTTAACGTCCTTAATAATATATATATATATATATATATATATTAAAGTTGTGCTCTATTTATTAATAGTGACTTGAAACACGCCTTTTCAAAATTTTCCCTAAAGTTTCTTGTATTATTTTTAGAATTATAATTTTGAGATTATTAGATATTATAACTATTAAATAAATATTAAATATATTTTTAATTATAGATATATCTAAAAATTGATTTATTAGTTTATTTTTATTTTGAATTAGTTCATATATTTTGTAATAGCTTTATAATTTATAAATAATCTCACTAATTTTATAAAAAAATACCATTAAACATTTAAAATTTTTGATATATTTTGCTTTAATTAGTTGTGGTTTTACTTTTGTACTTTTATGTCTAATAAAATATATAATAAAAATTAATAGTGAATGTAATCACTTTCAAATTTTATTAATTAAATATTAACTTCTTAGATATTATAAAATTATTAATTTTAAAATATAATAATTACTCTCTAAAAAAAATATGTAACACATTAGTGTGTATGGTGATAATTAAATTATAAGAAAGAAAAATAAAATATCTTATAGAATATTTTTTTGTGTGTAAAATATAGTGTAAATGAATTGAAGTTGAAATAGTAATTTGTGCTAAAATTGCACAATTTTGGTATGAAATTAAAGTGTACCAAATTTGGGAAACCAGATTCTCTGTCCAATATTTATCCAGTCTTATTCTGTCTATCGTTCAAAACGACGTAGTTTCATTAAAGGTAGGGACTAAATGCATAAATATCATTAAAATTACTTTACAATTATTAGACCCTAACCAAGATATTAGTGAACCCTACGACGTAGTTTTAAATAAGACAGAATAAGACAGACAAAATCTTGGACAGAAAATCTGGTGTCCAAATTTGGTTGGTGTTATATTATTGGAGATGGGTGTTATATTATTGGAGATGACTGTGTAGACAATTAAGTAAAGGTTAAAAGCCCTCAAACTTATACATTAGTTGCACTATACCCCATCAATAAAACAAATTTTGCTAATGACTTTAACAATTAATTATATATTTAAAGATATTTGGATAAGAATGCTCATACATTAATTTCCTTATAATCCTCTTTAATTTATTTGATAATATTTATTTTATTTTTTTATTTATAAAAAAGTGCTATAATTTCTTATCTTTTTTTTAATATTTTTGTATTATGATTATGGAATTTCTATTTATAAAATTTCTAATAATTAATCATCTAAAATATTGGTTTTATATATAATTCTTTCTTACAACTTATTTTCACTCATCAATTACAACTTATTTTCACTCATCAATCATTTGGCAAAAAGATAAACTTCTTGTGTTTATATTTGATAATTAAGGGGTGTAATTTGTCATCTAAAATTATATATATAATTATACTTTTATATTCTTGTGGTTCGCTTTTCATGTAATTTTAGTTTTATAACATAGAAGCACACTGCTATATATGGTTCTAAAATATTAAATCTAAAGAATCTTTGAAAAACATAAAAATAAAAATAAAATCATAGTGTATACATTATACACTGAGATGGGATTTAGTTCACCCATACTCATAATTCATTAACATTTGCAATTTTTAATGATTGAATAGAATTAAAGAAACTATATTTGAATTAATTAATTTTTCAATTTAAATTGTATTCTCAAACATGCTCTAAATCTCTTATTCTACAATTTTTTTTTCATGACAAGCCTCTAAAGATTAATGTGTATGAAAGTATAGCAATTTTTCTTCATGAAATTAATGCAACATATTGTTATTATAACCGTAATTAACAAAATTAACTGGAAAATTTTAGTTATTATTTAATTTGTTGACCAAAATTAGCCAGCTTTTCCCATTATTAATAGTAATTTCTCTTAAAATAGTGCTAAAGATTTATAATCTAATTAATTTCTCATAATAGGGCTAGTTTAGGGTGATGATGTGAGGGTGTGTTTTATAAAAACAAAAAAAAGGTTAATTACATTTACAACTCTCGAGGTTTGGTAAAAGTACCAAACAAACCACGTGGTTTTAGGAAATTACGGTCACCCCCTACTGTTAAAGTTGACTAAAAAAATTAATGAAAAGACCAAAATGCCATAACTTCTTTTGTTAAAAAAATAACAAAAATATGTAAGTAAATATGGAATGACAATAAATACTTTTTTCACTTTTTAATTCTTTGTTATAAATTATAAATTTCATATTCTTTATTACAAATGGGTTTATCAAATTTTAATCAAGAAATCGTTTTCTATATAAATTTTAAATTTTTGGAAGAAAAAGAATTATTTTTCGAGAATAAAATAGTTAGTTTGATTAATTAAGAAAGAAAAATTTTCTTTTTGAATTTTTTTATGTTAAAAAAAATCTTTGATTTTATTTTAATATTTAACATATGTATTTTGTTAACTAAAATAATATAATTATTATAGATAAAATTTTTAGGGCATATTAGGCAATACACAAACATTTTTTTGAGGGAGGGGTTGATTTGTTATAAGTTTGTTCAGCGAGGGGGTGATCGTAATTTTCTGAAACCATAGGATTCGTTTGGTACTTTTATCAAACCTCAAGGGTGGTAAATGTAATTAACCCTTTACCAATTGCTAATTAACTTTCAAAATTGATAATTACTAATGAAAGTTACCAATTTACTAATTATTAAAACATTTGAATTTTTATCACGCGTTTTAACTTTAAGTTGACATTCACAAAGACCACGCCTTTACCACTTTAAGTGAATTTTTATCACGGCTTTATATTACTCCATTCCCCGACCATCATCCCAAACTTTTTGCAGTATCATTGTCTTCATCAACATTAAGGTATTAAGTTTAATAAAGGTTCTCAAAAATTTTTATTTTTTTTTTTTACATTCAGGCCGCCATTGTGTTTTCTGTGTTGATTCTTTTTCTATTATTTCTACTATTCCTGTTCCGAAATTTCAAGGATTTGATCTTTTCTGTCGTGGGTTTATTAAAATATTCTATCTTTTTCAGTTGTGAGTTTATAAAAAATTAAATTGATCGTTTTCCATTACACTGTTCTTGTTAATTTAATTGAAGCCCTGATTTTTGGTCAAATTTTTTGTTATATGGTACTGGATGTTACTTTACTATGGATTCTTCTCTTTTATGAATTTGTTTTGTGGTAGTGGCGGACCCAGAAATTATAGTTTGGGGGGCAAAATTACATAGTATTGCTAGTAGAAGTTATATTTGGAATCCAATATGCTTGATTTCCATCCGATCTAGCATATATCCGGGTAAAAGACGGAGCATAGCATAAAGATCTCAACAACATAAACAAGGACCCTCCCTTTCCAGAAGTGATGATTTGGCAATTATTTTGCCAACATTGGTGGATCCATAACCGATTTACCAGATTATTAATTGAATATCGTATTTTGTTAATTTGATGTTATTTACTTCTATATTTATTTGCAAGTTTATTTTAAATATTATATAATATTTGTGTGTTAGTTTAAATATTAGTGTGTTCAAATTATAATATTTGTGATTCAAATAATTTAATTTATATTTTTGATTAATTTTTAATAATATTTTTTATTTAATTACGCTATAATTATTAATTATTAAAATGATTTAATTATAATTTGAAAATGAAATAAAATATCAAAAATAAAATTATTTAAAGAACAACCAAAAGCCTTAAAAAAGGACTAGATTGCAATTTAAAAGAAAATTTAAAAAGTAATATATATATATATATATATATATATATATATGTTACAGTGTTGCGCTAAATCTGGTGGTGTGCAAAAAAGTTTTGCCAGAATGGCGCGCAGTTGGATTTGCGCTATTTTGCATTTTTTTGTCTTATGTGGGTTTCACGCTATTTTGCAGGCACTGCTGGAAATAGTCAAGGGTAAATTATCTCGACGACTACTAAATTATTTGTATAGTATACTTTTAAATACTATTTTTTTAATTTTAATTTGACTACTCATTTATAAAAAATTGTATACTAGTGGTCATTATTATTCCGTTAAATTTAAGTATTATCTTTGAATTTTTTTATTAATTTCAAATATTTTTTTATAAAACTACATTTTAAATGTACGATTTAGTCACAAACTTGTTAGATAAAAATCCATTATTGTAAATTTTAAATCCCATCAATTAACCTCATTTTTAGTTAAAATATTACCTTAAAAATATTAATTTAAGGTAAAATTTAAAAGATAACGACTGAATTTGATAAAATGGCTAATAGTATACAACTTTTGATTGATGATTAACCAAATTGAAAAAAAAAATAATAGTGAACAACAATGTATAATTTGAATAATTTAAGTAACCACCAAGATAGTTTGCCATATATAATAATGTTGTTGATGGATTTATAATCTAATAATAATACATATATTAAAAACAAGAGTAATGATATACAGAGTGAAACTGATAAAGCACTAATTGTTCAGTTATAATATATATTTTTATGTGATTTTATGTGGTAAGTTTGTTGTTAATTGTTGGTATTCTATGCAGAATGTGGAGGTTACGGGCTGAATTATATTGTGGACATAAAAAGATGATTTGGAGAGTTGATCAGAAGATTTGAGGAAATTAAGCATTAAGAGGAATTTGTGGAGAACTTAAAGGAGTGAAGAGTGCAGCACTGATTTTGGATGATGAAGAGAATATATGGAAGCTTCTAAAATAGCTGAACAAATAATTTGGACAGTTATTGTTAGTTGGATATTTATAGCCACGGCTGGATTTGATTTTAAATTTGAATTGGGAAACTGATTTGTTATTTAAAGCCATGTGACTGTTTAGAGTTTGTTAACAAGAAAATTTTGTTCCTAGTTAAATTAGGAAGTTATGATTTCTTTTCCCTACATAAAAGGGAACTGGATAATTAGGTGCAGATGTCTTCTATCTTTTGGGGGGAACATTTTGAGCGCAGCTTTTCTGCAGATTAGTCTGCAGTATTTCAGAACAAGAACAGACGCCCGTCGTTTGCCCAAACGACGGGCGGCTCGGTTTGATTTCTTTTATTTAATTCAGTCTTTATTTCATTAATTTATTATTGTCTTGTTGTTATTATGCTTAGTGAGTAGTTCTTTATTTGGTAAATAAGTAAGAAGCACTAATTATGATTAAGTTGTGAGACCAAATTGTGTTAATCAATGATTTTATATTCAGTTCCAAGAGTTTTCTGTGAATAGCGTTCATTACTTAATTGGATTAAAGTCTGATCAACTTTAATAAAATTAGGTAGAGTCAATTAATCTCTAATAAATCACTGGATTGAATTAGTAGGATTAATTAGTGACAAAGTTGCTGTCTCGGTAGACGGAGACAATTGGTTAACAAATTATTTTATGCTGATCATAACTTAGTTTGTTAAAGTTGGGTGCTTCTAAGAATTAATGCTTTTCTAACGTTGAATTGGGTGATCGGCTGATTCCGGCCTGGTTATGTTAGAAATAGGGAAATAGTGAACTAAGCTGATTCTTGTCCACTATCGAATAAGTAATGAAGGATTGGCACACGTCGGAGCCGATTCTCGGTGTCCTATAACTGACTGATTGAAAATGGAAATTATTGTTCTTGCGTCAAGGAACAACTTATAAGAATTCGTGTGGATTGCTTATTTGCCAGAATTTTATCTTAAGTAATTTAATTCGGTATTTTGGGTTATTGGTTATTATTTTTATTATTAATTTATTTGGTTCCATAATTGATATTTATAATTTTCATTGTTATGACGATTGCAAATTAACTAATTTAGAGAATTTGTTGTTCCTCGTGGGATCGACCTTACTCCCATTAGACTATTTTTAATCTTTAGAGTAAGTATTAATTTTGGTGCAAAAACGACACTCCAAATTTTGGCGCCGTTGCCGGGGAATAACATTATTTTCTTTTTAGTTAATTTGTTTTATTCTTTGGTTTAATTTCAGATTTTCTAACTCCAATTTATTTATCTTTAGATATTGAGAAAAATTGCACAAGTTGAGGAAAGAATTGACGGAAAGACACCAAGGAACAATTTTTGTTCTGAACATTCGCCATTTGCCTAAACGAAACCCATATCAGAATAAAAACAGAATTTTACACAGCCACAAAAATGCTAAATATGGCTGATTTGACTTGTGTTCAGAACCAGGACCAGCAGGGAGGACGCACTTTAAGGGAGTTGACTTATCCTTTGATCAATTTTAGATATTCTTGCATTGTTTTGCCTAAACTCAATGTTGATTTTGAATTAAAAGCATCATATTTGAATTTCTTGCCCAAGTTTCAAGGTTTAGATGGGGAAGACCCATATAATTTTTTGCATGAATTTCTTAGAGTATGTGGGACAATAAATAAAATAGGGGTATCACAAGAATACATTGCATTGGCTAGTTTTCCTTTTTCTCAATCTGGAACAGCTAATAAATGGTTTAATAGCTTGACTCATAATTCTATCACCTCTTGGGATAACATGCAACATGTATTTCTTCAAAAAAATTTCCCTACATCTAAGATTGCATCAATTAGAAAAGAAATTGTTGGAATTGAACAAAATTGTGATGAATCTTTGTCTGCATATTGTGAAAGATTTAGAAACTTATGTGAAAATTGTCCTCAACACCAAATACTCGATGATTTACTAATTCAATATTTTTATGAAGGGTTGCAATCTGAGAAAAAGAGGATACTTGACACTGCAAGTGGAGGTGCATTTATGGACAACAATACAACTCAAGCCACGAATTTGATTATCAAGACTTGTGAGTCTCGCCAACAATATCAACCCACTTGTCGTGCGACAAAGCAAGTTGGTGAAAATTTCAGTTCCTCTCTTGAAAACAAATTGGAAGCTTTGACAGCATGTGTGGAGAAGTTGGTTACAAGAAGGGGCGTAATTCAGACAGAAAAGCAAAAATCAGCAGCACAGTATGCCCAAACCAATTCCAATTTCATAGCCACCACGAAATCAGGAGTACCTCTTGAACATTTGATAATGAATTTGGCAACTTCTGTGACGTTGATGCAACATGGACAAACTGAGAATCAAGAGGACTTTCAAAAATTCCAACAAGAGACTAAGGGAGTCATTGATGATTTGAGCACTCAAGTCACTCACTTAGCAAGATCTATCAATGCATTGAAAGGATATCAAGAAAGACTACCCTCACAGTTGGAGGTAAACCCCATGGAATATGTCAACCAAATCACATTGATAAATGGACAAAAGGTTGAAGAACCAGAGGCAAAGTTCAAAATTCAACAACCCATCAGCCCAGAAATTTCATCCACGTTGTTCGACCAAATGACGCAGGAGCAGAAATCTGAGGTACAATCTAAATTGAATTTGCCTACTTCAGAATTTAAAATACATCCTCCTTTTCCTGGCAGGTTAACAAGGGATGTAAAAGATGATGACATGAGTGATATCTTAACCATCTTCGACAAGGTGGAGATTACAGACGCATTCCTTGATACAATTAGAAAAATGCCAAAGGTTGCAAAGTTTGAAAAAGAGTTTCTTGCCAAGAGAAACCAACATCTAAAAGAGGAGATGGTGGTGGAATGTGATGACATGCTGGTTGTTCTTGAGGATACACTATCACATGAATGTAAAGAACCAGATTCTGACATTAAAGAATTTAAGGATGAAGAGATTGGAGATAAAACAATGTCATTGAATCTGATACAAGTGTTTTCAAGCAACTCAGAAAGTTTCCGTTTGCCCAAACGAGATACTGCTGAAACGCTTTTTCCTTATATTTTGCAATTTCCGAATTTACAATTTAGATCATTGATTAAACATCTGAATCTTGTGTTTTTGAGTAAGGAAAAGGCGCTGCCCACTGTCAATAATAAGAATCTTACTCAAAGCTTATTGGTCAAATTGACATGGAGCCAAAGAAGCTACAAGGGAACTGTAGGAAAAATTTTGACTTGCATACAAGATATGCCTTCTCCAAGACCACCTCCGGTGCCTCCTCCAATGGTTACTGAGTTCTACACATACTTGGTCTAGCCAAGGATAGTAAAACAATGGCGCTTGTGGGAGGCAACCCACTTTTCTTTTAAGTCTTGCGAATTTATTTTATTAGTTTTAGTATTGTTTTTTGTTCACTCAATAAGTTGTCTTCTTGTTCAGATTTTGTTTGAATTCGTAGCTGCAGAAGCGGAGTGATTTAGTTGCAGACATGGAGTTAGTGGCCCACGTACTAAGAAATGGAGACAATTCTTTATCCAAGGGATTCGGGCCCAATACCACCATTTCTTACAAAGGCCCATAATATTTTATTATCCAATCCAAGTGGTCCCAACATATTCCCCACTTGTCTTTACCCTTAAGCCTTAATTTTTCCTTTTCTTTGTCTCCTAATCGCCTACCGCCGTCGCACCAACTCCATCGTCGGCCGCCCCCCTTCACCGCCTCTTACGGTTTATATGGTCCACATGAAATTTGCGTTGCCGCCACCGCAACTCTCCTCGTCGCCTGACATCTCGTCCCCGACCTCGCAATCGACACTGACCGCCGTTTCATCACCCACCACTGCCTCCACACCGGCCATGGCACCATCTCCCTCTCCACCGCCTGTTAAACGTCAACGGCGGGCCGCGGTCAAGAATGCGACACCATCGCTCAACGTTTCCCCCTCCGGTAGTTCTCTAGCCTCTAACTCAATATCAGAAGCCGGCAAATCCACTGAGTCCGACACCCCGGTGACCATCTCACTTTCTGACACCGAGCACGAACCAATCCCGGTGCCTTTCACACCAACATCCACCGGCCGGCGTTAGTCTCGAAAACTGGTGGCTCAGAACACAGCGGGCACGACCCCACTACCACACCCTGAATCCACTTCTGCTCGTCGTGCCACTACTTTCGAAAAGGGAAAGCACCCACCTCCTCTTTCACCACTGTTGTCCCGGATGCTGTGGAGCGATTTACCCGGATTTCAAACCCTTTTCAAAGGCTTCAATGATCAGGTGACATGAGGTAGTTTAAACTCAGTCTGTGATTAATTACAAATTTTTTTTTGATTTCCAGAGTTTAGCTATCTTGAATGTTGAGACTCAAATTCGACTTTATTTTGATAACATTGGTTGGTTTCGGTTGTTGAATTTTCCTGTGTGCAAAATGCCCGTGCAATTTTTGTATGAATTCTATGCGTCATATTCTTGCTCCTTAACTGCTTCTTTCCGTCCTTACTATTCCTGGCATTAAGTTTTGATTGTTGAATGAGTCATACTTTTTCTTTCTTTGCATGATTTAGCTCTCCAGTTGGTTATTGTTAATTCTGAAACTACAGATTCTGATGATTATTTGACAGCTAGATTAGGCAGTCCAAATTATGTTCTTCTTAATGTTTTTTTGAAAGGAAATTGCTCATTCGGATCCTAAAACTTATATCCCTTCCCGTTCTGAGGGACATTTGATTGCTTATCCTTTTTTATTGATGTTCCATTTTTAAGTATCGTCGACTTATTGGTTGAGGATCGCCAAGGTATTTTGCGTTTCAATGAGCCGAGGGACCCCCCCTTCGAGCAATTTACCATTTGCAGGTTTGACAGTATTACGGCAAGATGTGAAAGATTTGGGGCGGTTGATTTTGGCCACTTATGTGTATGCCGACACGGATGAGCGAATCCACACTTTGACAACCCACCTCTCATAATGGTTAATCAAAGATTAGAGCAAACCAAGATGCCATTCTTCAAACTTTTCCAGTTCTGCAGTCCCGTAGCGACCCCCACAATGATCAGGCTGTCCCTTTTCTCTTTATTTTCTGTGTTTTTGTTTCTAAGTTTGACTATTTTCTGTTTTAGTAGTAAATCCTTTTTAACATGAGGACATGTTGATGTTTCAGTGTGGGGAGGGTTTTATGTGTTTAGTTGTTATGTTCTTTTTCTTAATTAAAAAAAAAATTAGAAAATCATGAAAATTTCACAAAAAAATAGTTTACATTTTTATTGTGTTTTAGGATGTTTTAGTTTTGTTGAGCATTTTCACTTTATAAGCATGCTTTAGCCAAACAGTTTTTGAATAAGAAAGGTTTAGTTATGGTTTAATTTATAGTAATGGGTTGTGATAGTTGAGTATGATTCCAAGTATGATGACTATTGATTCTGAGCATTTTTGCCAACCTTTAAGTGACGAATTTGAGCCAAGCATTGAATGACCACTTTGTTCATGCTTTAATGAATTATTCTTTGAATGAGTGAAAATCGCGCATAGTTGATTTCTTTAACTTGCTTTGTTGTGCATGGATGTCATATGTTGATATTAAACTTGAAAATGATAAAGGCAATTAGAATTTCACCCATTTTAACTTTTAGTTTCTTTCCTTCCTTCATTTGACCATTAGTGAACCACTTTGAGCCTTGAACCTTTCTTTGTATTTAAATCATCTAAAAATTTCACCTAAGACCTTTTAGCTTTCTTTTGGCCCTAAAGGTGTAAGTGACTAATTTGTTATGATGTATGTTCCCTTGAGTAAGCAATATGAGAGAAGTGAAAAATTAAGTCTCTATGAATGAAAAAGTTCAGTATGCTTTGACTGATATTCTGGAATCCAGAATTTTCTTGAACAACATTCAGCAAGGAAGAAAATGAGAACAGAAAATGTTTGCAATATTCATGTGTTCTATGCCTAACTGTGGCAAGAAAAAGACAAGAGCAGCAGCAAAATAAAAGAAAAAAAGAGACAAATCTGCTGGCTGATACAAAAAGAGAAAGAAAAAGAAACAAAATGATGAAAATGAATGCAGGACTGAAGTTGTTTTAATGAATGATTAATGTTGAGATTTGGTGCAGTTCAAGTGTGGGGATGTTCTTTACAAGTGTTGCTTACACCTTCCTTTGTTTGTTTTATTTTTCAGCTTTTTAAACCATCTTATACCATACCTTGTTAAAACCCGAGCCCCATTACAACCTTTTAAAGACCTTAGATTCTTGTTTAATTTTAATACTATGATTGTTTTTTGACATATTTGCAAGTTTGTTGAAGTTTGCCATGTGCAATTTTCTTGAGTGATTGAACCCAATTTCGAATATCTTGAGAGTGCTTGGAGTGAGCTTTGAGAGTTACTCAGAATTGTGTAGTTGGACTTGGAGGACTTGATGATGCACAAGCTTGTTACTTGAATTAAACCTAACTGTTTGGAAGGATATTTGTTTTGGCTAGAGTGATGCTTATTTAGTGAAATTGGTTTATTGTTTGATTTCTTAGTTTGTTTTCGATTTTTTGTGTGAATGCTAAGGGACCAGCATAATTCAAGTGTGGGGATTTTGATAAAGCACTACTTGTTCAGTTATAATATATATTTTTATGTGCTTTTATGTGGTAAGTTTGTTGTTAATTGTTGGTATTCTATGCAGAATGTGGAGGTTACGGGCTGAATTATATTGTGGACATAAAAAGATGATTTGGAGAGTTGATCAGAAGATTTGAGGAAATTAAGCATTAAGAGGAATTTGTGGGGAACTTAAAGGAGTGAAGAGTGCAGCACTGATTTTGGATGATGAAGAGAATATATGGAAGCTTCTAAAATAGCTGAACAAACAATTTGGACAGTTATTGTTACTTGGATATTTATAGCCACGTATGGCTGGATTTGATTTTAAATTTGAATTGGGAAACTGATTTGTTATTTAAAGCCATGTGGCTGTTTAGAGTTTGTTAACAAGAAGATTTTGTTCTTAGTTAAATTAGGAAGTTACGATTTCTTTTCCCTATATAAAAGGGAACTGGATAATTAGGTGCAGATGTCTTCTATCTTTTGGGGGGGAACACTTTGAGCGCAGCTTTTCTGCAGATTAGTCTGCAGTATTTCAGAACAAGAACAGATGCCCGTCGTTTGCCCAAACGACGGGCGGCTCGGTTTGATTTCTTTTATTTAATTCAGTCTTTATTTCATTAATTTATTATTGTCTTGTTGTTATTATGCTTAGTGAGTAGTTCTTTATTTGGTAAATAAGTAAGAAGCACTAATTATGATTAAGTTGTGAGACCAAATTGTGTTAATCAATGATTTTATATTCAGTTCCAAGAGTTTTCTGTGAATAGCGTTCATTACTTAATTGGATTAAAGTCTGATCAACTTTAATAAAATTAGGTAGAGTCAATTAATCTCTAATTAAATCACTGGATTGAATTAGTAGGATTAATTAGTGACAAAGTTGCTGTCTCGGTAGACGGAGACAATTGGTTAACAAATTATTTTATGCTGATCATAACTTAGTTTGTTAAAGTTGGGTGCTTCTAAGAATTAATGCTTTTCTAACGTTGAATTGGGTGATCGGCTGATTCAGGCCTGGTTATGTTAGAAATAGGGAAATAGTGAACTAAGCTGATTCTTGTCCACTATCGAATAAGTAATAAAGGATTGGGACACGTCGGAGCCGATTCTCGGTGTCCTATAACTGACTGATTGAAAATGGAAATTATTGTTCTTGCGTCAAGGAACAACTTATAAGAATTCGTGTGGATTGCTTATTTGCCAGAATTTTATCTTAAGTAATTTAATTCGGTATTTTGGGTTATTGGTTATTATTTTTATTATTAATTTATTTGGTTCCATAATTGATATTTATAATTTTCATTGTTATGACGATTGCAAATTAACTAATTTAGAGAATTTGTTGTTCCTCGTGGGATCGACCTTACTCCCATTAGACTATTTTTAATCTTTAGAGTAAGTATTAATTTTGGTGCAAAAACGACACACCAAAAACGTAAAGTGATTGACGTGGCAGTTATAAAAAGGCAAACTTAACCATTATCCATTAGGGTTCACTTATCATTTGGTTAGGGTATTAGTTTGTCTTTTTATAATTGCCACGTCAGTCACTTTACGTTTTCACTCTAATTTTTCACTCCCGTTATCATTAATCTTAAAAAAATACTAACATTCATATGTCATTTAAAAAAAACTCATAACTGTATAATAATAAAAAATTAGAAAACACAAGTCCAGCTAAATGTATAATAATCATAACCGTAAAATAATCATAACTATTATCTCGTATTCTTGTATGTGAAAAGAAAAAACCATTATTAATATAGTATGAAAATACCAGAATAACAAATAATACGAGTGACCAAAAAAACAAAAACAAAGGATGCTAATTTATTTAAATAATCTACCACATATGTATATTCTTTTCCTATGAAGCTAAAATTACTAAGGAGAGAAAAAAAAGTTCTAAAGTAAGTGTAGACAATTAAGATAAATTATAAAAGCTCATTCTCATGTGAAACTGTGTCATATATGAGAGCTGGGTATCAATTTCACTTTAGCTTATAAAGTATAAAAAATTAGCGTATAAAATATAAAAAATTAGCGTATTAGCATTTAAAATATCAAATATTAGTGTATAACGTATAAAAAATTAGCGTATTAGCGTATATAGTATAATTCACATATTACGTCTCATATATGAGACAATCTCATAAGAGTTTTTGCATATTATAAATATTTGCCATATAAAGTTATATATATAATTATAGTATTATATTGTTATGTCACAGTTTTTATATAAATTTAGTTTTTTTAAAATAAAAGCATTCTGCTCTAAAATTATTAAAAGTAAAACGAATAATTTTAATTATTAATTCATTAACAAGTACAAATTTTAACACTCAATGAGTCAATTGTAGTTTTGGGCTAAATTTTCTCATAAAAGGAAATTTTGAAGGCGTTAAACAAACTTGATCATTTGCAATCACGCTTTCAACAACCCTTAAGATAGGTATAAATATGTGCCGACTGCCGAATCTTCAAGCCTTTAACCCTTCTAAAAAAACTTCGTTTCATTCTCAAATTTTCTACTCACATTCTCTCAACACAATTAATCAGTCACCCCACCATTCCCACTGCTATTGTCTTACCTTAGCAATAAAATTCATAAAAATTTAATCAAGGTTTGTTTCTTTTCATTCCTTTGAAATTTTGATTCTTTTTTTCTGTAATAGTTGTTATTCTAGTTCTGAATTTTCCAAACTTTGATGTTTTTTTCTATCAATGATGGTTTTGAATTTTTCAAAAATATGATGATTCTCCCTTATTGTGGTTAGGGTTTTTAAAGTTTGATTTTTTTTCCTATCAGTGCGTGGTGCATGTAATGTGTTTTTCAAAGATTTGATCAGTTCTTGTTAGTTTAATCGAAACCCTGATTTGTTGTCAAATTTTTGGTGATACGGTGCTGAATGTTGCATTTTTAGTGGGATTGTGAGTTGATATTCATAGTTGGTGCTAGCATGGCTGAAAATTTGAACAGGGTTATCAGGGCAATTATGAAAACTAGAGTGATTTTTGGTCAAATTTTTTGTTATATGGTACTGAATGTTTCTTTACTATTGATTCTTCTCTTTTATGTATTTGTTTTGTGGGATTGTGAGTTAAACCTTGAAAATTTGCGTTTTCTATTGATGCCGGTAATGGGTTTCTAAAAAAAATGATTTTGTTTTTTGTTTTTCCATTATTACTGGATAATTTTTACTGTTCTTGTTAGTATAATTCAAGCCCTAATTTGTTTTCAAATTTTTTGTTTTATGGTGCTAAATGTTACTTTACTATTGATTCTTCTCTTTTATGTATTTGTTTAGTGGAATTGTGGGTTGATACTCATAGTATGCTCTAACTTTACTGAAAATTTGAACAGGGTGGCTATTATGAAGACTAAAAGTGTGCGAGCAATCATTATGACAACTAACAGTGTGCGTGCAAAAGCCAACCTCTCTGTCTCATGCGGCTTGCGTAAACTTGATCTGAGTAGGGATAAGAGGAGGAAGATGAACCCGACAGTGAAACAACAGGGCGGGAAACAACAAGGGACTATTTCAAGTGGAGATGAAATGTCATCAGAGGACAAACGGAAGGTTAAGAAGGACCTAATGGGAATATTGAACAGGACGATGACTGAAAAGCTGCAAAGTCGTTTGAGAAAATCGGGTATTCAATGTTTTGGAACGGAGAGAATTAATTTGGACGTTGATGCTCTTGATGTTGACGCTTTATGGAAGATGAAGAATGTGCTGAATGGTTCTTTAGGTGCATGTTCTGCCATTGATCACGAGGACAGAATTTTGTCAACTACTGCGAAGAAGTTGGATATTCATACGAGGTTGCCTGCCTTTCATGAAGAAAACACATTCCCTAGAATAGGGGCCCCTGTCACAAAGACTACATTTGGGGCTTCTTTAATGGTTGATGATCAGTGTGTGAAGAAGGCCTTACAACTGGCAAGGTCAACAAAGAGGTATTCAGAAATTATGTCCAATTCTACCAGCGATAAATCCGATCCCATAAATTTGCTGCAAGAAACAGAGAGATGGGAACAGTTGAACCATAAGGATGCATTAGAAAGGAGCCATCAGAGAGAAAGGGAAGTGTTTCGAACTGCTTTAGACAAGGTGGAGAGGACTGTCGAGTTCCAAGACAATCTACTGATTTTAAAGGAACTCGAGACATTAAGCCAGTGTTCTCTTTCTGATAATCATTATGGATCTGGTTCATGGATGGCGTTAAGAGACTTGAGGACTGGCAAAGTACTATACCCTCTAGAACAGCTAGTATTGCGAATCAAGAAGGAATTTACGGCTGATGATGTTGATGAAGACACATTCTTGTGTGCGGAGGGAGAAGAAGGGGAAATTTTAGAGTAAAATAGCATCTATGTGTAGGTTTTTGGTTGCACTGCTACTGCAACTGTGTTAATATTACATTGTTTTGGTTGTAGTGGTTTTAGTTGCACTGCAACTTTGTTTATATTAGAGGGAGTTGAATAGTTTTGTATTCCTTTGTTTTGAATGAATATAAAAAAGTGCATATTGAATTTTCTACCTGCTGGCCTGCTAACCAAACTCTATATGGTATAGTTTCTGTGCAAATTTTGTGTTGCAGTTACCTTTTCACCAACAATGTAAGTAATTCCTTCCTTGACAAGTGATCCATTTTCTAGACTAATGCCTATACTTACATGTGAAAATCTTATCCAGAGAACCTAATACACTATGTGCAAATTTTGTGATGCTAAAGCTGGGTAAATGTTTATGGTTTTCAGCATTTTTGTCAACTGATTGCAGCCGAATCAAAAATACGAGAACTTGAAGTTTACTTGCATTTCAGAAAATATTAAAAAATCTGTCAATTATCTTCAGCTATTTGTAGCATGTGATTGCAACGCATTTTTAACGATCTAAACAACTGCCTGCTATCTCAGAGAAATATCAAAATACACACATGCATTATTATGTGATAAGCTGGTTAAACTTGGGTCATAATTAGCATCAGATCATACAGGGTAAGGGAACTTGTAAGGAAGGAGAATAACAGTCTAAGAACTCAACTTGGAGACACTGCAGAAGCTGTTCTTGCTGCTGGTGAACTACTTGTTAGGCTGAAAGAAGCAGAGGAAGCAGCTTCGGTGTCAGAGGAAAATTTCACAAGTATACATGAAGAAAATGAGAATGTAAAGAAACAAATGAAGAAACTGAAGAGGAAGTACAAGATGGAAATGATCACAATGAAACAGTACCAATTAAGCACAGAGCCGATTGCCTGAAGCTGCATTACGACCATTATTCAGAGAAGAATCCTATGTAGGAAGGCATGATGAGACATCATCTTCTATCCCTGATGATGATCAAGCATGGAGAGCAGAATTTGATCCAATTTATCAAGAACAACAACACTATTTAGTACCAACTTATATTACTCAGTTGTGAGGCTATGCATTTATTCACTATTTGATTCATAGTAACAGTTTGTCAACGGTACTGGTGTGTCATTTTTGCACCAAAATTAATTCGTACTGTTAAAGAATACAATAGTGTAATGGGAGTAAGGTCGATCCCACGAGGAACAACAAATCTTCTAAATAGTTAACTTGCAATTTGCCACAACAAATAGAATTCAAAATAATACGAATGAACTTGATTATTTAACGAAATAATAACCAAAGCAAATAATAACATAAAAATTCCAAATTAAATTACTTCAGATAAAATTCTGGAAAATAAGCAATCCACACTAATCTTTATCTGTGACGCAAGAATAACTATTTTCATTTTCAATCAGTCAGTTATAGGACACCGAGAATCGGCTCCGACGTGTCCCAATCCTTCCTTACTTATTCGATAGTGGACAAGTATCAGCTTAGCTCACTATTTCTCTATTTCTAACATAACCAGGCCGGAATCAGCCGATCACCCAATTCAACGTTAGAAAAGAATTAATTCTTAGAAGGACCCAACTTTAACAAACTAAGTTATGATCAGCATACAATAATTTGTTAACCAATTGTCTCCGTCTACCGAGACAGTAGATTTGTCACTAATTAATCCTACTAATTCAATCCATTGATTTAATTAGAGATTAATTGACTCTACCTAATTTTATTAAAGTTGATCAGGCTTTAATCCAATTAAGTAATGAACGCTATTCACAGAAAACTCTTGGAATTGAATATAAAATCATTGATTAACACAATTTGGTCTCACAACTCAATTATAATTAGTGCTTCTTACTTATTTTACCAGATAAGAAATTACTCACTACTCATAATTAAAACAAGACAGAATAATAATTGAAAAGGTAATTAAATTAATTCTGAAATAGAAAATCAAACCAGGCTGCCCGTCGTTTGGGCAAACGACGGGCTGCTGTTCTTGTTCTCTGCAAAACTGCAGAACTTCAAATCTAAAAGCTGCACCCCAAAATTCTAAAAAGATAAAAGACATAAGATAAAAGATGTTCTAATGATCAAAGATCCAAAGACACCTCTCTCTAATTATCCTCCCCTCTTATATAGAAGAGAACATAACCCCTTTTCCTAACTTTACTCAAACAAGAATCCTTCTTGTTTCCAAAATATTCTAATAACCATATTCGGTTACAACAACCCACTTCCAATTCAAATTCCTCTTCCATAGTATTAGTCAAAACATCCTTCAACTGCTCAACTTTAGTTGTTCCATAAGATCCTCTTTCTGTCCAATTCTTCAATGTTGAATTTGCTCCTTCAAATATCCCCAAGAAGTCTCTTAAAATCGTCTCTCTCCACATCATCCTCCAAGATGGAATTTCCAATTTCTGCAAAAATTAATATTCATTAAGTACATATTTCATCTCACAAAGCACATTAAAGTGTGCATAAAATTATGAAGTATTTTATGCTCATCAAATATCCCCACACTTAGAATATGCTGGCCCCTCAGCATTTAAACAGAAAATAACTAACAAACGCACAAAACTAACTAGACCACTTCACTACACAAGCATTAATCTGGCCAAATCGAGAAAATCTTTTCAAAACAGAATTCATGCTTAGTCCATGTAACCAGTTCATGCATAATTAAGTCCTCCAAGTCAAAATACACACTTCTGAGCAACTCTCCAATATCAGTCCAAACTTTCGAAAGATATATAACAAATTGGGTCCAGCCACTCAATTAAATTGTATATAGAAAACTTACCTCAAGCTTGCAAATATGTCACAAGATAACCATAATATCAAAACTCAACAAGAATCAAAAGGTCTTTAACAAGGCTATAATGGGGCTAGGGTTTAAAGGTATGGTTTAAGATGGATAAAAAGTTAAAAATAAAACTAAAGTGTAAGCAACACAATAAAGAACATCCCCATACTTGTATCGCACCAAATCTCTACTTTTGATTTCCAAACAACTCAAAATTATTCCAACACAGCAGTTATTTTTTTTATTTATAATAATAACTGCTCCTCTTCCTTTCTTTTCCTTCATGTCGTAGTTTAGACAAACGGTACAAACAGAATTCTGCAGATTTTTCTTTTATTTTTCCATTCTGTCCCAACATTGTTTGGGCAAACAACAGTTTATATCACTTCAATTCAATACCCATTCTGGAATAATTTCTTCATAGAGACTCAAACTTGCATTTCTCTTTCAAGTAATGGGGGAAACAAATTATAACGAACTTAGTCACTTACACCTTAGGGGGTCAAAAGAAAGCTAAAAAGGCTTAGGTGAAAGATTTTTAATAGTTCATCACAAAGGAAAGGTTAAAGGTTTGAAGGGGTTCACTAATGGTCAAATTTGAGGTGGGATGAAAAATAAAGTCAAAATGGTTTATTCCTAGATGCCTTTATCACATTCAAGTTAAATTCTAATATCACAGTATCCATGCACAACAAAGCAAGTTCAATAAATCAACTAAATGCAATTTTCACTCCTTCAAAGAATAATTCATTCAAGCACCAACAAAGTGGTTATTGTGTGCTTAGGCTCAAATTCTCACATATAAGTGGGCAAAATAAAACTCAGAACTTGTATTCGTCATACTTGGAATCATTCAAGATCATGCAAAAACCATCACAATAAACGAAGCAAGTTTTAATTATATTTAGTTTGGCCTGACAATGCTCATAAGAGTGAAACAGTTCAAAAACAACAAACAAACTAAAACAAAACTATTTTTTTTTTGTGAAAATTTTCATGATTTTCTGATTTTTCTTTTTTTTAATAAACTATATATGAAAAGACAGAACAAATAACACAACACATAAACAGTCTCCCCACACTTAAACACTTACATATCCTCATGTGAGTAAGGAAAAAAGTTTAAACGGAAAATTCAATATACGAAAAGAAAACAAAACAAAAAATTAAAGAGGGAACAGAACAGCCTTATCAAAGTGGTGGTGGGGGTGGTGGAAATCTGTCATGCAGAAACTGTAGAATTGAAGCTTGACTTGCTTGAATTGCATCGAGTGCGACAGTCAAAGAGTGTACATGGGCATTTGTATTGGCATATCGGGATGCAAGAGATGAAATCAACAAAGCAAATCCTGAACGTCTTGTCTTTAAGCTGCTACACCTGCAGATTGTAAATTGCTCAAGGGTGGATCCCTCGGCTCACAAAACTTAAGAGCTCCAAGTACATCAGTCAAATTCAAACAAAAAAATTTGCAAGCACATCAAGACAATTGGGTTAAATTTACAAATATTATACCAAAATGATCTCAAAGAAGTTTTAGAATGTCAAACGAAGATCATAAGACAGAGAGAGAATAAGATACCACCAAGTGATTATGGTAACAAGAAAGAATTTTTAAACAACCCACTTGGTCAAATCATGTAAAATCATCCAATTACTGAAAATAATCATGAGAAACACTACGGGAGAGCTTGTAATGGAACCTTATTCAGCCACAAGTGCATAATAACCTGAACAAAAAACCAATTTATTAAAAATACTAAAAGAAAATTAAAAGCAAAACTGGAAAGAAGAAAATTAAAAAGAAAAAGGGGGTAGTTGGTTGTTGGTGTGGAGTCTCCTCCGCCAGCGTGGACTGTGTGGTTGGTCAAGTTGGAAGCAGTGATGGCAGCCTATTGGAATGAAGAAGATGGTGGGTGTGGCTGTGGAAAGAAGAAGAAGATGGTGATGGCTGATAAGGTTTAGAGGAGGACAAAATTAGGGAATGGTGGATTTTGGACTACTGTGGTTTTTGTGAATAATAGTGGTGGGTCACTTAGTATAATAATGTGTGTCTCTTGGGCCCAACACTTGTTTAAAGGGCTATTTCATTTGTCCCCATTTTTATTTCACCCACTCCATTACTGCAAATTAATCATCTCTACATCCATGACTGCAACTTAATCATCTCCACATCCATGACCACGATTGCACACAAACCTGGACAAGAAGAAAACTTTATTAATTGACAAGAAAATTAAATAAATAAATAACTAAAAATTAAAAATAAAATAAAATTTTAAAAATTTAAAATTGGGTTGCCTCCCAAAAAGCGTCATTATTTAATGTCCTTGGCTAGACCAAGTATGTGTCGAACTCAGCAAACCATTGGAGGAGGCTCCGGAGGTGGTCTTAGAGAAGGTACATCTTTTATGCAAGTCAAAGTTCCTCCTACACTTTCCTTGTATCTTCTTTGAATCCAAAGCAATTTGATCCATGAGCTTTGAGTAAGATTCTTGTTGGTGACAGTGGGCAGCGTATTTTCTTCACTCAAAAACATAGACTTCAAATGTTTATTCAAGGATCTAAGTCGCAGAACGGGAACTTGCAAAATATAAGAAAAAATTGTATCATCAGGATCTCGTTCGGGCAAACGGGAACTTTCTGGGTTGCTTGGAAACACTTGTATCAGATTCAATGACATGGTTTCATCTCCAATCTCTTCATCCTTCAATTCTTTAATGTCAGAATCTGGTTCTTTACATTCATGTGACAGTGTATCCTCAAGAACAACCAGCATGTCATCACATTCTACCACCATCTCCTCTTTTAGATGTTGGTTTCTCTTAGCAAGAAACTCTTTTTCAAACTTTGCAACCTTTGACATTTTTCTAATTGCATCAAAGAATGCGTCTGTAATCTCCACCTTGTCGAAGATGGTTAAGATATCATCCAAATCCTCATCTTTTGTGTTCCCTTTCAACCTGTTAGGAAAAGGAGGAGGTATTTTAATCTCAGATATTGGTAAATTCAAATTAAATCTTACCTCTGATTTCTGAGATTCTTCCGTTTGGGCAAATGAAGTCTTCATTTTTGGGCTGTTGGGTTGTTCAGTTTCGAACTCTGCCTCTGGTTCTTCAATCTTTTGTCCACTACTTAACATCATCTTATTAGTGTCTTCCATTGAATTAACCAACACTTGGGATGAGATTTTTCCTTGATTACTTATCAACTTATTGAATTGAGTAATTTGGTTACTCAGTTCTTTAAAACTTGCCATTGTGGCTTCTGTTTCTTGTTGCATCACATTCAAGTGTGGAAAGACTGGAACCATCTCTTGTTGCCATATTTCATCTTGTGTTGGCACATTGTTTTCCTGCATAACTCTAACTGAATTAGCTAAATTTACAACTAAATCTTCAAGAGATATACCTGAACTAGTAGTGGGTACTGCAATGTTTTGGCCAAAAGAAACCATTGATTGTTGTTGTTTCCATGTCCATGGTGATGGCTGTTTTTTTTTCTTGGTGATGGCTGTTGCTGCACCTGATTCCCATCAATAAAGTTTGTGTAGTTCCACCCCTCTGAATTGTAGGCATTGGAATAAGGGCTGTAATGATGTTGTGGATGAAAACTCCCAATTGAATTGAATTGTGCCATTGGATACTCTTGAGCAAAGTGATACATAACTGTAGGATGACTTAGATTTCTACGCACGAGCGGTGACAAATTACTGCCAAGAGGCTGGTTCAGATGTGGAAAATCAGCCATAAGAATTTCGTTTGTTGAGGTTCAACTGGGTTTCTTATTCTGCAGGTTGTCGTATGGTCGAACGATGCGGATTCTCCTGAACCTAAGTTGGTTCTTTGGCGACGTTCCTTCGTCTCCTTCTTTAATTTGCGAGCTGTCTTCTAAATTTCTGGATCAAACAGCAAATATGGGTTAGAAGATCGGGACATAGACCAAAGAACAAATACAAATTAACTAAAAAGAAAATTAACGCCGTTCCCCGGCAGCGACGCCAAAATTTGGTGTGTCGTTTTTGCATTAAAATTAATTCTTACTCTTAAAGATTACAATAGTGTAATGGGAGTAAGGTCGATCCCACGAGGAACAGCAAATCTTCTAAATAGTTAACTTGCAATTTGCCACAACAAATAGAATTCAAAATAATACGAATGAACCTGATTATTTAACGAAATAATAACCACAGCAAATAATAACATAAAAATTCCAAATTAAATTACTTAAGATAAAATTCTGGAAAATAAGCAATCTACACTAATCTTTATCATTGACGCAAGAATAACAATTTCCATTTTCAATCAGTCAGTTATTGGACACCGAGAATCGGCTCCGACGTGTCCCAATCCTTCCTTACTTATTCGATAGTGGACAAATATCAACTTAGTTCACTATTTCCCTATTTCTAACATAACCAGGCCGGAATCAGCCGATCACCCAATTCAACGTTAGAAAAGCATTAATTCTTAGAAGAACCCAACTTTAACAAACTAAGTTATGATCAGCATACAATAATTTGTTAACCAATTGTCTCCGTTTACCGAGACAGCAGCTTTGTCACTAATTAATCCTACTAATTCAATCCAGCGATTTAATTAGAGATTAATTGACTCTACCTAATTTTATTAAAGTTGATCAGGCTTTAATCCAATTAAGTAATGAACGCTATTCACAGAAAACTCTTGGAACTGAATATAAAATCATTGATTAACACAATTTGGTCTCACAACTCAATTATAATTATTGCTTCTTACTTACTTACCAGATAAGAAATTACTCACTACTCATAATTAAAACAAGACAGAATAATAATTGAAAAGGTAATTAAATTAATTCTGAAATAGAAAATCAAACCAGGCTGCCCGTCGTTTGGGCAAACGACGGGCTGCTGTTCTTGTTCTCTGCAAAACTGCAGAACTTCAAATCTAAAAGCTGCGCCCCAAAATTCTAAAAGATAAAAGACATAAGATAAAAGATGTTCTAAGGATCAAAGATCGAAAGACACCTCTCTCTAATTATCCTCTTCTCTTATATAGAAGAGAACATAACCCCTTTTCCTAACTTTACTCAAACAAGAATCCTTCTTGTTTCCAAAATATTCTGATAACCATATTCGGTTACAACAACCCACTTCCAATTCAAATTCCTCTTCCATAGTATTAGTCAAAACATCCTTCAACTGCTCAACTTTAGTTGTTCCATAAGATCCTCTTTCTGTCCAATTCTTCAATGTTGAATTTGCTCCTTCAAATATCCCCAAGAAGTCTCTTAAAATCGTCTTTCTCTCCACGTCATCCTCCAAGATGGAATTTCCAATTTCTGCAAAAATTAATATTCACTAAGTACATATTTCATCCCACAAAGCACATTAAAGTGTGTATAAAATTATGAAGTATTTTATGCTCATCAGGTACCCTATCCTTTGAAAGCGTGTACTTTTACATTCTTATCATTTGAAATCGTGGACTATTACATTGGAGAAGATATGGTACGCTAGTGTATATCCACCGTAATCTCGAAAACCACAGTTCACGTTAGAGAATATACCGTACACTAGCGGAGATATCATACGCTAGTGTACATCCACCGTAATCTCGAAAGCCACAATCCTACATTCACCGTAACTCGAAAGCCACAGTCCACGTTAGAGAAGATACCGTATGCAAGCCTACATCTATATGTAATCATTCACCGTAATCTCGAAAGCCACTGTCACACAACCAATCACGTCTTCACACATCTATGATTTTGTTGCAACGCATATATTAATTACTCCTTTTATGATTGTTTAATTTGGAATGAATTTAAAATTAGTTAGTTAAATCTTAAACAACATATAAATACTGGAAATAGACAACAAATTACCCACTAATATCAGGTGTGGTCTGATTCGAGGTTGGAAACAGAAACAGAAATGAAATGGAAAATAAAAAGATTTGAACCAAAAAGTAATAAAAACGCAAAGATCTTAATGATCATAGGGAGATTTTGTTTTTTCATAATTGCCAGAAAATACATTACAAAACAAAACACCCACGAATCATGTGCTTATTGAACCACAACAACAAAGTGTTCATTCAAATTCTCTAGCCAAACAAACTAGAGAACTAAATGAACCTTAGTTAATTATCATGCACATGAAATGCTACAATCCTTTGCTTAATCTAGCAAAGCACATTGCTCAAATCTGGCATTCTTGGGGTCCGACGTTGCATTCTTGTGGGAGAAACCTAGCCTTCTGCTTCATTTCTTGCATCTGCTGCTGTCCTTGTCCCTGCCAGCCTCCCTGTCCCTATTGTTGCTGCTCCATCTGCCTCATTACCTCCCTTACAGCCTCGCAGCGGCACTGTTCATCCTGGATGTTCTGGAGACCCTGGAAGCATTGCATGCGGTGCTGCTTCCCGTACTGTTGGTTCATGATGTCCATTTGAAATGGGCTCATCTGGGATTGCAAGTATTGCTGGCATTGTTGGAGCTGCTGGTATTGCTGTTGGATCTGTTGCTGGCATCTCTGTTGTAACATTCCTCCTTGGCTGCCTTCCTCATCAACTGTGGTGGTTATGGTGAACCTGGAGGCCTGAACAAGCCAAGACGGCTACCATGACTGCTGCAAACACTATGAACTTTTCCATTGTTGATAGGATTCAAGTAAAGGAAGGCTAACTATGAATTAAGTTGAAGATTTTGTGGTGAAAATCAGTGGAGATTAAAGGGTATTTATAGGAGAAGAGATCTTTTGCATGTCAAAGAATGTGAAGGATTTGAAGTTACACGTACTCCCCATTCAAGCGCGCTGCTGCCACAGAAGCAATTTTTTTGTTTGTTTTCTTTCAATTTGATTCTTCGCTTTATTTGGATGGATCTCTTCACGATTGAACCGAGTTTGATTATGTACGTATACGTATACAGGCAATCTCAAACTCAAAGTGAAGAGGCAATCTCAAACCAAGTTTGATTCTCTAACTCTTTCCAATTCGTATGAACAAAATCAATGGTGTTGAGTCTCATCATACTTACCTATAGGAAGACAAATTAAGGTGGACATTGTTAATTCTATAGTTCAGAATCGCATCATTGAGTTATTAACCTCACAAAGCTTTACCTAAGATGATGAAATTGGTATATGAAGATAGTGAGTGGGAATCTGTAGAATTTAGTGGCAAATGGAAATACAACTATAAATTTACACACCCAAATTGATTTAGTAATTTATAAATTTAAACTTACAATTACTAAATAAAAAAAAGATATAAAAAAGACTAACATTGACCAAGAGAGCAAATGGAGTAAGATAAAAAAAAATGTTGGACAAGAGCAGGGAGACCTTGGGCTGTGCGGCTCTAGGTTAGACATGACCACAGTTCACGAACCGCCAGTTAGGGTTCGTGAACCGCCGGTTCACGGTTCCACGAATTAAGGGTGGAACCTGAACTGGCCCTTGGCCTCATGGTTACGGTTACGGTTCGTGAACCGCCGGTTCACGGTTCCAGTTTCGATTTGTTCACGGTTTTTTATGGTTCGAATTTTTTAATATTAAATTTTAGAAAAATAAATACAATATATACAAATTTCAATTTGATATAATTGAAAAGTAACTTGAATTACCACGTAGATGTAATGGTGTATATACAAAATATAATAAAATAAAAAATACTCTATATTTGTTAGTAATTAAATATTCATTATTGTTAATATGTTACTAATGGTTGTACCATAATGAATATGGATAATAATTGATATTATTTGAATATTAAACTATGAGATTAATTATGTGTTTATATGAATTTATTCATTCATTATACAAGAACACGTGATAATTCAAGTTAATATGGTTAATCATAAGTAATCTTTTATTTTAATATACTTATAGTTTAATAACCAACCATTAATACTATTAGATAATGAGAAAATTTAATAATTCAATATATTAGTTAATCATATTTTTCATTCACAAGAAATCAATATACATGATTCAATGTAAAACAAACCATAAGAGATTAAATTTAAGAATCTTACTTCTGAACTAACAATAACAATTAACAAAATAAAAAACTAACAATGAGAATTAAATAACAAAGTGAATGAAATTAAATATATTAAAGTAAATAATTGAATAAAATGAAATAATTTTAAAAGTAATAGGAGATTATGAGAGAATATGTGAGAAAATTCAAGAAATTTGTGTGAAATAATGAAATATAATATATTTGTAAAAGCCAAATAGAATTTTTTTTTGGGGAACCAGCGGTTTGGAACCGGCGGTTCCACGGTTCGAAAAGTAATGAACAGGAACCGGCCCGCCATGGCAAGTTCTGGTTCACGATTTGGGCCCGGCAGGCCCCCGTTCTGGTTTCGAGCTGGGCCCACCAGGCCGGTTCAGGTTTTAACCGGAACCGTGCCCATGACTACTCTAGGTGTTAAGGTGTGTGCGTGAGTTGACGGAGAAATGGAGAGAGAAGGACAAATAGCATGAGTGAATGAAGAGAGAAAAGGTTATTGATGTTTAAATTGTAATGCTGAGTGAATTAGACAATCTGCCTTCATCCGACGCTAAAATAGCGTCCCTTGTTCACTAAAAGACAAAAAAAATGAAAAAAAATCACTTCAAGGCATTTTATTTTTTCCACCATTTTAATGCTGATACACTATTTAGCGTTGCACTGTAGATCACCCTATTTTTTTTTTATTATTATCTATTAGGATTCTTTTGATTCTTTTTAGTTTTTTTTTTTAACTTTTCTTTTAAAGGTTTAATGTTTTATTATTTTTACTTTTCATTCATTTTTTTTCCTTTTCAACTAAATTGATTTTAATTATATTAATTTAATTTTAATTTCATTTTTAAACATACTTTCAATTTAAAATTTTAAAATAATTGAATTAAAAAGTATGAATAAAAATATATAACAATTACAAATTTTGATTTTAGTTTAATTTTTTGAACTTTAGAATAAATTATCTTAATTATACTTATGTTAATTTTGAACTCATATACATATTTGATTATCATGTTAAACATGCCACAATTTTAAATTACATACTTAATTGCATATAATTGTTCTATAAACTTTTAAAATACATACATACATAGACGGACTGCCACTGAATTGTTAGTAGATCAGTGTTAAGTTAGATAACATAAACTAAAAGACATGAAAATTAGATAACATAAATGAAAAGTTAGATAGTTAGATCTAGATCTAAATAGTTAGATACCAAATAATATGAACAATTTGAAAGACATATTGTAAAAACATCAATAAAATAATTAGTAGGGTTTGAAACCACTACTGAAATTTGAGAATCTATGGTGTGCATAAAAAAGCAATAATTCACATTCGCTTTAAAACAGTGTTTACTACGCTAAGATATATAAAATCGCAGATGAAACCAAGAATATATATCCCCTAGATGCCAAAAACAATATAGAAATAGTAGGGCTTGCAGCCACTACTGAATTTGGGGAGATTTCACAAGTTGAAATCCTGCGAATAAGGCCCACTTCTGAATAGCTTCAAGATGTGTATTTTGGGCCAAGGTTTTCTCCTCTTCTTCTACCATATCAGCCCAAACTTTTGGATTTAGGATTGATATGGGTAAGTTGGAGGTTTCTGTTTTGATTGTCTCAATTTGAGAGGTGCTCGAAGCATAGTCTTTGGGCTGTTTCTCTGCTGATTGCTTGTTTGGAATGATCTGTTTGTTTGAAGTTGAAGACGATGTTGCAGTTTGGTTTAATGGGGTTTGAATAATGCGCTTGGGCATTGGAGGATGTGGTTCTTCTTTCTTCTTTCTGGGCGACATTACCTACCCTGCAAGAATTCACGAGTCAAGAAGTCAGGCAAAGAATTTGTGTCTCCTTTAATATAATCAATATCAAAATTAAAAACAGATAAAATTGCTTGCCATCTTGCAAAAATTTATTTAGAAGCAGATTTTTTACGTCTTTTTGCAAAACATCTTTTGCAGATTTACAATCTATTCTAACAAGAAATTTCTGGTTAAGCAGATCAGATTGGAATTTTGATATACACAAAACAATAGCTAGTATTTCTTTTTTGATTGTGGAATAGTTCTGTTGAGCACTATTCCAATGTTTAGAAGTGAAGGCAACAACTCTTTCTTTGTTGTCTTGCACTTGTTTAAGTATTCCACTGTAACCCAAATCAGATGCATCTGTTTCAACTATCTTTGGCAGATTTGGATTTGACAGAGCTAGACAAGGCAAAGTCTTGACTTGGGTTTTCACCCGTCTTACCACCACAGTATGGATATCTGTCCATGGTGGTGGTGACTTTTTCAACCTGTCATGCAGTAGTTTAATAATGTTAGCCAATTCAGGAATAAAATCAGCTATATAATTCAGACATCCTAAAAACCTCTGCAATAGTTGTTTTTCTAGGATTTGGTCAGGAAATCTATCTGCAAACTGGATAGATTTTTCTATTGAAATTATTGTTCCAATATGAATGTAATATCCTAGAAACCTAATTCTAGTCTGGAATAGACTGATCTTTTTACTAGACACCACTAGTCCATTAGTCTTAACTACCTGTAAGAATATGTTAAGATGTTTAAAATGTTGATCTATATTGTTTGAATAGATTAAAACATCATCTATGTAAACGATTGAAAAACTTGAGTAATGATTAAAAATATCATTCATAATCCTCTGGAATCGGATGGGGCATTTTTCAATTCGAAAGGCATAACATTCCATTCATAATGCCCAAATGGAACTGTAAATGCTGTTTTATACCTGTTAGATGGGTTTATCTAAATTTGCCAAAATCCAGATTTCATATCAAATTTAGAAAATACCTTTGCCACATTGAACCTTTGCAAAAGATCTTTTTTATTTGGAATAGGATACCTGATCCATTGCAGAGCTTTGTTCAAGGCCTTGTAGTTGATTACTAACCTGGGAACTCATCTTTCAATTTCAGAGTTTTTGTTGACATAAAACGCCGGACAACTCCAGGGAGATTGGCTTGGTCTAATAATTTTTTTTTTCAGAAGATCATTGATTTTTCCTTTGCAATGCTCCAGAAGTTCTTAATTCATCTGGATTTGGTCTATCTTTGTTGGAATGTTCTCCCTTGAAATCTCTCTCATAAGGAAGATAGACGGTGTGCTGTTTCCTTTTCCAAAAGGTCGTTGGAATTTTCAGCACAAAACTTGTTGTTCAATTTTCTCCCTGCAACTCCTTGATTCGGTTTTGAACCATAGGCTACTGCAATTGAACTTCAATTCTTTTGTATTCAACTTCTTCTTTTAAGAAATTGATTTGTTTCACCTTGTTGAATAAGGGAATAAGCTCCTTATGTACCGGAGGCCCTCGTAAAAGGAAGAAGAATCTCCTTTCCAAATCTTTGTGGTAATATGCCTTCAAATGTTGTTAAATATGGTACCAGCTGCATAATAAAATATGTACCTAAAATAACTAGATGAGTAAGATTTCTTGCTAACAGAAATGATACCTTTACCACTGCTGTGAAGAATTTTACTTCAACATCAGAGAGTTTGTATGAGATGTTGAGTTTGGAACCATTTGCTGATCAAAGTCCTTTAGTTTCTCGAAGAACTTTGATGGAATAATCCCCACATCGATACAGCTAAGATCAGCTCCTGTATCCCATAATGCAGCTGTTTCCAATACAAAACTGTTTCTGTACTATTTAATTTAATTTATGTTTTTGATTAATTTTTAATAATATTTGTTATTTAATTACGCTATAATTGTTATATTAAAATGATTTAATTATAATTTGAAAATGAAATAAAATATCAAAAATAAAATTATTTAAAGAACAACCAAAAGCCTTAAAAAAGGACCGGATTGCAATTTTAAAAGAAAATTTAAAAAAGTATATAATATATATATATATAGTATTATGTTACAGTGCTACGCTAAATCTAGTAGTGTGCAAAACGTTTTGCTAGAATGGCGCAGGTTGGATTTGCGCTATTTTGCATTTTTTTGGTCTTATATGGGTTTCACGCTATTTTGCAGGCACTGTTGGAAATAGTCAAGGGTAAATTATCTCGACGACAACTAAATTATTTGTATGGTATACTTTTAAATACTTTTTTTAATTTAATTTGAGACTCATTTATAAAAAATTGTATACTAGTGGTCATTATTATTCCGTTAAATTTAAGTATTATCTTTGAATTTTTTTATTAATTTCAAATATTTTTTTATAAAACTACATTTTAAATGTAAAATTTAGTCACAAACTTATTAGATAAAAATCCATTATTTTAAATTTTAAATCCCCATCAATTAACCTCATTTTTAGTTAAAATATTACCTTAAAAATATTAGATTTTTTTAATTTAAAGAAAATTTAAAAAATAACGACTGAATTTGATAAATGGCTAATAGTATATAACTTTTGATTGATGATTAACCAAATTGAAAAAAAAATAATAATAGTGAACAACAATGTATAATTTGAATATTTAAGTAACCACCAAGATAGTTTGCCATATATAAGTTGTTGTTGATGGATTTATAATCTAATAAATAATACATGTATTAAAAAAAGAAGTAATGATATATAGAGTTAAAATTAGAGTGAAAACGTAAAGTGATTGACGTGGCAGTTATAAAAAGGCAAACTTATCACATATCCATTAGGGTTCACTTATCATTTGGGTTAGGGTATTAGTATTGTGTTTTTTATAATTACCACGTCAGTCACTTTACGTTTTCACTCTAATTTTTCACTCCCGTTATCATTACTCTAAAAAAAATACTAACATTCATATGTCATTAAGACAAAAACTCATAACTGTAATATAATAAAAAAATTAGAAAACACAAGTCCAGCTAACTGTATAATATCATAATCGTAAAAAAATCATAACTATTATCTCGTATTCTTGTATGTGAAAAGAAAAAACCATTATTAATTATTAGTATGAAAATACCAAAATAACAAATAATACGAGTGACAAAAAAACAAAACAAAGGACTGGCTAATTTATTTAAATAATCATACCACATATTGTTATATTCTTTTCTATGACAGCTAAACAATAGCTACAAGCAGTAGAAAAAAAGTTCTAACAGTAAGTGTAGACCAACAAGAATAAATTATAAAAGGATACATTCTCCGACATTACTAGTGAAACCTTGTGGTATAATATGCGGAGGTTGCCGGTATCAATTTCACTTTAGCAACCTACAAATATCGAAATATTAGTGTATAACGTATAAAAAATAGCAGTATTACGCGTAATATAGTATAACTTCACGGGTTTTACGTCTCATATATGAGACACTCATATGAGTTTTGCGTATTCATAACATATTGCCATATAAAGGCATTATATCTAATATATAGTATTATCATTTTTATGCTCCAAAAGCCTTTTTCAACTACTAAATTTAGTTTTTTTTAAAATAAAAGCATTCTGGCTCTAAAATTATTAAAAGTAAATCGATATTTAATTATTAATTCATTAACAAGTACAAAATTTTTAACACTCATGAGTCAATGGTAGTTTTGGGCTAAATTTTCTCATAAAGGAAATTTTGAAGGCGTTAAACAAACTGGATCATTTTCAATCACGCCTTCAACAACCCTTAAGAAAGGTTATAATATGTGCCGACTGCCGAAGCTTCAAGCCTTAACCCTTCTAAAAAAACTTCGTTTCATTCTCAAATTTTCTACTCACATTCTCCCAACACAATCAATCAGTCACCCCACCATTCCCACTGCCATTGTCTTACCTCTAGCAATAAAATTCATAAAAATTAATCAAGGTTTGTTTCTTTTCATTCCTTTGAAATTTTGATTCTTTTATTCTGTAATAGTTGTTATTTCTAGTTCTGAATTTTTCCAAATTTTGATGTTTTTTTCTATCAATGATGGTTTTGAATTTTTCAAAAATATGATGATTCTCCCTTATTGTGGTTAGGGGTTTTTAAAGTTTGATTTTTTTTTTTCTATCAATGCGTGGTGCATGTAATGTGTTTTTCAAAGATTTGATCAGTTCTTGGTTTAGTTTAATCAAAACCCGCTGATTGTTGTCAAATTTTTGGTGATATGGTTGCTGAATGTTGCAATTTTTAGTGGAGATTGTGAGTTGATTTCATGTTGGTGCTAACATGACTGAAAATTTGAACAGGGTTATCAGGGCAATTATGAAAACTAGAGTGATTTTTGGGTCAAATTTTTTGTTATATGGTACTGAATGTTTCTTACTATTGATTCTTTCTTTTATGTATTTGTTTGTGGGATTGTAGTTAAACCTTGAAAATATGCGTTTTTATCGATGCCGGTAATGGTTTCTAAAAAATTGATTTTTTTTTTGTTTTTCCATTATTACTGGATAATTTTTACTGTTCTTGTTATATAATTCAAGCCCTGATTTGTTTTCAAATTTTTTGTTATATGTGCTAATGTTACTTTACTATTGATTCTTCTCTTATTATTTGTTTAGTGGATTGTGGGTTGATACTCCATAGTATGCTCTAACTTTACTTGAAAATTTGAACAGCGGTGGCTATTATGAAGACTAAAAGTGTGGGCGAGCAATCATTATGACAACCTAACAGTGTGCGTGCAAAAGCCAACGCTCTCTGTCTCATGCGGCTTGCGCAAACTTGATTTGAGTAGGGATAAGAGGAGGAAGATGAACCCGACAGTGAAACAACAGGGCGGGAAACAACAAGGGACTATTTCAAGTGGAGATCAAATGTCATCAGAGGACAAACGGAAGGTTAAGAAGGACCTAATGGGAATATTGAACAGGACGATGACTGAAAAGTTGCAAAGTCGTTTGAGAAAATCGGGTATTCAATGTTTTGGAAAGGAGAGAATTAATTTGGACGTTGATGCTCTTGATGTTGACGCTTTATGGAAGATGAAGAATGTGCTGAATGGTTCTTTAGGTGCATGTTCTGCCATTAATCACGAGGATAGAATTTTGTCAACTACTGCGAAGAAGTTGGATATTCATACGAGGTTGCCTGTCTTTCATGAAGAAAACACATTCCCTAGAATAGGTGCCCCTGTCACAAAGACTACTTCTGGGGCTTCTTTAATGGTTGATGATCAGTGTGTGAAGAAGGCCTTACAACTGGCAAGGTCAACAAAGAGGTATTCAGAAATTATGTCCAGGTCTACCAGCGATAAATCCGATCCCATAAATTTGCTGCAAGAAACAGAGAGATGGGAACAGTTGAACCATAAGGATGCATTAGAAAGGAGCCATCAGAGAGAAAGGGAAGCGTTTCGAACTGCTTTAGACAAGGTGGAGAGGACTGTCGAGTTCCAAGACAATCTACTGATTTTAAAGGAACTCGAGACATTAAGCCAGTGTTCTCTTTCTGATAATCTTTATGGATCTGGTTCATGGATGGCGTTAAGAGACTTGAGGACTGGCAAAGTACTATACCCTCTAGAACAGCTAGGATTGCGAATCAAGAAGGAATTTACGGCTGATGATGTCGATGAAGACACATTCTTGTGTGCGGAGGCAGAAGAAGGGGAAATTTTAGAGTAAAATAGCATCTCTGTGTAGGTTTTTGGTTGCACTGCTACTGCAACTGTGTTAATATTACATTGTTTTGGTTGTAGTGGTTTTAGTTGCACTGCAACTTTGTTTATATTAGAGGGAGTTGAATAGTTTTGTATTCCTTTGTTTTGAATGAATATAAAAAAGTGCATATTGAATTTTCTACCTGCTGGCCTGCTAACCAAACTCTATATGGTATAGTTCTGTGCAAATTTTGTGTCGCAGTTACCTTTTCACCAACAATGTAAGTAATTCCTTCCTTGACAAGTGATCCCACAATAATTAACATCAGATCATACAGTTGTCAGAATAATCCATGGCTATAATCTGAGGTTCAAGGATGAGAACGTTGAACAATATTTTGATATTTAGTGGTGAAAGAGAATTACTCGCTGCAAACAAGCCATCTGCCCCTCTCCTACGAGCCTTGCATGAAGTGCCCTCTGCACATCTTTGCTGGTTTAAATAATTGATAGTTTCACCTTCTATTCAAAGATCGATACTTTCTGCATTTTGCTGGCCAGTTGTCCAAAAATCCTAGTTAAAATCTAAAAAGCATATCTGAGAAGCTTAAGAATTTGCATGACTGAAGTAAAGTAGAGATGATAACTAACTACAGGAGGCACTAATGGTCTTGGATTAATTGGGATAGCACTGATGAAATACACACATCAACTGACTTGGTTTATGACCCTTGAATAAACAGGTGAAACAGCATCTCTGTAGTACTCACTAGCACATCGAGAATAGTTAGGAGTTTTTCTTGATACTTTTGCGGATCAATCATTTTGTAATCAATTTTAGGATAAATGAGGAGACTTGTATAGCTTTTATCTGGGATAAGGATATTATACAAAACTTACAGCAATTACTTTCAAATTGAACAGCTTTTCGTTTGTGTTGAATTGAATCATGAGCTGAGCAAGTTGAGGTACATAATGGCCTAATGGCATCAAGCAGAAAAAGTGTGAGAAACAAAGGATTTTAACACTTGAGGCAGAACTTTCAGCTTTGAGAGTCTAGTGCAGAGGGACAAACTTCTAAGAAAGGAGAATAACAGTCTAACAACTCAACTTAGAGGCATACAGAAGCTGTTCATGCTGCTGGTGAACTAATTGTTAGGCTGAATGAAATAGAGGAAGCAAATGGAGGAAAATTTCACAAAGGATACAAGAAGAAAATGAGAATATAAAGAAACAAATGGAGGAACTCAAGAGGAAGCAAAAGTTGGAAATGAGCAATTGCCAGAAGCTGCATTAAGACCATTATTACAGAGAAGAGGACTCCTAGGTAGGAAGGCATGACGGCACATCATCTTCAATCCCTGATGATGATCAAGCATGGAGAGCAGAATTTGATCCAATTTATCAAGAACAACACCACCATTGAGTACAAACTTGTATTGCTCAGTTGTGAGGCTATGCATTTATTCACCATTTGATTCATAGTAACAATTTGTTTATGTTACAAGTGAGTTTGGACAGAAGTTTTTGTTCATTCAATTTTATTTCATTTTATAGCAGATTGGATTTGTTTAAAAGAAAAAAAATGTAAAGACTTTGGTGGTATTAATTAGTCTAAAGATTTTTCTCAGAAAATAGTCTAAAGATTTTTAATTCATCAAAAATGCACTTGCAGATATATGTATACATACGTCATACATACTACCTTTTTCTATAATGTTAATTTTTTTTTCCAGAATATTTTGGGCTATATTTTTCATAAAAGGAATTCCCTTCTGTCTAACTTTTAAAATACATAATATTCATGATTTGAAAGATTAACTTTTAAAATTAATAATTACAACAAACAAAGTTGCCAATTTTACTTTGGGCCATTCTCCCTGTCAGATCGTCTCATATACGAGACTTGCACATAAATTTCATTTTAGCTTATAAAGTATCAAGATTAGCTTATAAAGTATAAAAAGTTAGATATAAAATATTCCAAATATTATAGTATAACATATAAAAAAGTAGGCATACTTAAGCGTATAAAGTATAATGTCAAGTATCATCGTCTCATGTATACGGTCTCATAAGAGTTTTTGGCCGGTTTTACTTAGGAACAACATTTGCACATATCACGCGTGCATGGTAAAGCCGATAGTAAAGGTTCATATAACAACATATAATTATATGTCGCCTTTGGAAGTGACATAGGTCTTTATAGACAACTTAGGAGCTTTTTGCTGTGCCTCAAATGTATGCGCCTCTTTCCTGCCTTACCAAACCCCTTTTACGTAACAACCCCCTACAACATTCCTACTTTTGAAAGCGTAGAACTATTTACATTAGACGAAATAACGATACGCTAGCCCGTACATCCACTGTCAAGGCGAGGCAATAGAGATAAATCAGACCTTCGATTTTTAATCTCGAAAGCCACGACTTTGAGTAACTAATTCACGCCTCAAACATCATGAATTTGTTGCCAGCATATATTTAATATGCTCCTTTTTACTGTATTCGAGTTAAAAAATTGATTACTCATTAATTTGGGGCCTTCAAAAGCAAGTTTCTTCATCACAAGATCATTATGATAAACAAACATTCATATGATATATTTATTTAGTCCTTTTCCTTTTTAACAAGACGTGGCACTCCACTGACTTCGAACCATGACCTATATTAATTTTGATTGGCCCTCCACTTTGATGATTCAAACCCGTGACCTATATTAGTTTTACCTGAACCCGTGACTTATATTCGTTCACAATAAAAATGTAAACCATTTGATCCACCTTGACTTATATTGGTTCACAATAAAAATGTAAAGCATTTGATCCACTTGATGACTCGAACCGTGACCTATATTAGTTTGAGTGGCACTCCACTTTGATGATTCTAACCCGTGATCTATATTAGTTTTACCTGATGTGATCTATATTAGTTTTACCTGAACCCGTGACTTATATTGGTTCACAATAAAAATGTAAACCATTTAATCTACACTTCTTTGTCGATAAACAAACATTCATATGTTTTGCCATTATGCTAAATTCATGAAAGAATTGTTTTTAAATGTCAAATTCATCTATATATCACTTTTTTTTTTTCCTTTTTGGTGCATTAAAAAGGCCACTTTTGTACTTCTTGAGAAGAAAAAGATGTTACAAAAGGATTGTAACGACGAGGTTGGGTATATCCAGCGCCGTCTTTTACTCATTATGTATATATATGTTCGGCTAAAAAATAAAAAAAAAAAAAGAGAAGAAAAAGAGGTTAGAATTAGGCAAATTCCATATTTAGTGCATAAAGAAATTGAAATTATGATTGTTTAATTTAGAATGAATTTAAAATTAATTAGTTAAATAGTGGTAATAGAGAGCAAATTACCCACTTTTGTAATATTAAGTGGCGTTTGATTCTAGGTTGGAAACAGAAACGAAATTGTTCGGAATCGTTCGGAATTGGAACTAAAAAGATTTGAATCTAAAAGTACTAAAAACGCAAAGATCTTACTGATCATAGGGAGATTTTTTTTTTTTTTTTTTGGTTCCATAATAGCCAGAAAATACATTAGAAAACCAAACACACACGATGATGTGCTTAATTATTTAAGCACTACAACAAAATGTTCATTCCAATTCTCTAGCCAAAAAGAACTAGAGAACTAATCGAACCTTATTTAATCATCATGCACATGAAGTGCTACAATCCTTTGCATAATCTAGCAAAGCATTGCTCAAATCTGGCATTCTTGGGGTCCAACGTTACATTCTTGTGGGAGAAACCTAGCCTTCTGCTTCATTTCCCTGCATCTGCTGCTGTCCTTGTCCCTGCCAGCCTCCCTGTCCCTGTTGTTGTTGCTCCATCTGCTTCATCATCATTCTTACAGCCTCGCAACGGCACTGTTCATCCTGGATGTTCTGGAGACCCTGGCAGCATTGCATGCGGTGCTGCTGGCCCAACTGCTGGTGCATGATGTCCATTTGAAATGGGCTCATCTGGGATTGCAAGTATTGCTGGCATTGTTGGAGCTGCTGGGATTGCTGTTGGATCTGTTGCTGGCATCTCCGTTGTAACATTCCTTGTTGGTTGCCTTCCTCATCGACAGTGGTGGTTATGGTGAATCTGGAGGCCTGAGCAAGAGCCAAGACGGCTACCATGACTGCTGCAAACACTATGAACTTTGCCATTGTTGATAGGATTCAAGTAAGGATGGCTAACTATGTATTGAGTTGAAGGTTTTGTGGTGAAAATCAATGGAGATTAAAGGGCATTTATAGGAGAACAGATCTTTTGCATGTCAAGAAACGTGGAGGTTGATCCATGCGGAGGATCACTGGGGTAGAATGAGGTGTTGCTCAATTCGGATTTGAGGTTACACGTAAAGTTTGCTGCTGCCACAGAAGCAATTTTTTTGTATGTTTTCTTTCAATTTGATTCTTCAGTTTATGACTTTATGTGGATGGATCTCTTCACGATTGAACCAAGTTTGATTGTGTACATCATACATGTATAGAGGCAATCTCAAAGTGGGGAGAGGTTGATTCTCTAGCTCTTGCCAATTTGTATGAAAATGCAGGCATTGGGAATTTGTGGGACGATTTTGATTTCGTAAATCTTAAAAACTTAAAGTTATATCCCAACAACTTGATAAATGAACAAGATCAATGCCGTTGAGTCTAATCAGAGGTAGCTTTAGCAAAATCAAGAATCGCATCATTGATCAATAATCCTCATTTAATTTATAAAATCATTAATTGAATTTTTAAATTTTATAATGTAAATTCACACTCAAAATTCCTAATTTCTCTAATTCAAACCCTAAAACTAATTATAATTTTAATTCATATAAAAAAAATAAGAATTAATTTTAATAACCATAAATCCTAATTACTCAAACACTCAAATTGATTTAGTAATTTATAAATTTAAACTTACAATTAATAAATCCAAATAAAAAGATTTTAAATAAAAAAAACTAACATTGACCTAGAGAGCAAATGGAGTAATATATAAAAAAATGTTGGACAAGAGCAGGGAGGCCTTGAGCTGTGCGGCTCTACGTGTGTACGTGAGTTGAAGGGGAAATGGAGAGAGGGACAAATAGAGAGAGTGAATAATATATATAAAATATGTAGTATGTGTAAAAAATATGGAGTTTGTGTAAAAATATGTATAGTATGTGTAATATATATATATATATATATATATATATATATACTATATATACATAATATGTGAAAATATATGTAGTATGTGAAAATGTGTATAGTATATGAAAAATATATATAGTGTGTAAAAATATGTGTTGTATGTGAAAATGTGTAATGTTTTAAAATATATGTAGTGTGAAAACATATATAGTTGTCATTTTTATTTCTTTCTTTTCACTTATCTAATCCTTCATAATTCTATTCTTTTAGAAATTTTATATATTAGTTTCAATTTCAATATTATTTCAATTATATTATGTATCTACTTTTTTAATTTTATATTCTAAATCCTATTATTATATTTATTATTTGAATTTCACTTAATAGGTCATCATTATTTCAAGTTTCTTATTCTTTCTATATATATCTTGTCACTTATCAAATACTAATTCTATTCTTTTAAAAAAATCCTACTATTTGAATTCCAAAAAATAGTTCAAAATTTAATTATTTTTTCAATATTCTTATTATTTTATATTTTTCTTTCTCACCTATCTAATCCTTTCTAATTCTATTCTTCTAAAAACTCTAAATATTAAGTTCAATTCCAAGTATTATTATTCTAATTATATTGTTATGTTGCATTACTTGAATTTTAATTAATAGTTTAATCATTTTTTCAATAGAAATCAAAATAAAAAATGGGATTGAAATCAAAATTGGGATTAAAAATCAAAACAAAAACACGGATCCAGAACAAAACCATAATGGGAACTGTAACCAAAGCGAAACTAGAATCAGAACCAAATTAATCACAACCGATAATTTCAGAACCAGAACCAAAATCGCCCCTCAGCAGATCGGTTTCGGTTCTCATGACCACAGAACTGGGAACCGGTTGTTTCGGAACCATGGTCATGTCTCAAGACGGAGGCAGAACCAGGAAAAAGATTTAGTGGGACTAACTTAAAAATAATTTTTTTGTGCAATTGAATATTTGTATTTAACAACTAAATTTCTAAATTTACCATTATATAAACAATAAAAATATATAACTATAGAATTATTAGTTTTCATCGTGCTCGTGTGATGACGAGGAGTTAGTTGTATTTAACTTACCTGCATACATTGAAATTTGGAATTTAAATTTAGAATGCCTAATTTTCCTATTTCAATACATACAATCCCTAATATAAATTCACATTCAAAATCCCTAATTTCCCTAGTTTAAATTATAAAATCCCAAATTGAAATTTTAAAATTCCTAATGTAAATTTACATTCAAAATTCCTAAATTCTCTAATTCAAACCCTAAAATTAATCTTAATTTTAATTCAAATAAAAAAGAATTAATTATAATAATCATAAATCCTAATTACTCAAATACCCAAATCGATTTAGTAATTTACAATTTTAAACTTACAATTAAAAAATCCAAATAAAAAAATTAGATAAAAAACTAACATTGGCCAAAAGAACAATGAAGTAAGATAAAAAATGTTGGGCGAGGGCAAGGGGACCTTGGGTTGGGCGGCTCTACTTGTGTGCATGAGTTGAAGGAGAAATGGAAAGAAAGGGAGAAATAGAGAGAGTGAAGGAAGGGAGAAATTAATGGTAATTGATTCTTGAATTGTAATGATGAGTGAATTATGAGAAGTGAACCAGTGGGGTTGCACATGTGGCCTTCTAGAGATGCCTTAAGACTCTCTGGGGTTAAAGGTTAGGGGTTTGAATCCCCCAACAATATTTTCCTCACCTTTTGTTTGTATACCCTGTCTCTAGTATACTAAATCACCTGCAGCAATTCCAATTAGCATAAGATGTTAGAAAAGGACTCGGAGACCCAGGCATCATCCACGATGGACAAGATCTCAAGTATAACAAAGGTAAAAGTATTGATTATGTAAAATCATTAACTGCGAAATCACATAATTGGATTAACAGTATTTTTTTCTATGACACTTAAATGCAATGCATGAAAACTTTTAGCTATTTAAATGATTTGTAATTTATTTTTTGATAAATGAAACTAGAAATTTTTTATCAAAAGATATATTGAGGATAGACGGTCATGAAATTAATAATTAATGTATGGTGCAATTTCATTTTGAAGTGTGCCAATTTTTTACAATAATAATCACAAATTATATAGTATTTAAAAGTGTGTGATGCTTTATGATAAATATTAGTTCTACCACTATCAAATCTAACTTTAACATTTTGCAATCGATTTCTATAACGGTAGTTTTGTAAGTTATGCATCTCATATCCATAGTGATGATGTGATACATTTTTAGTGTTTTGTTTTCCATTTCTATGATTTTGATGATACGAACTATAAGTGATTTTTACAAATTTAGGTGTTGAGTTTTGTGATCTTTCTTCATGTTCATACCCTAAGCCATGATTACTATTTTGTATCCTTCGTATACCTAATATTTTTTCTAAATTGTCGTTATCTTGAATGAATTTAGTTAAATATTAACTAAGTTCCATAATTTTTTTCTTAATGTCAATGTGTTCCAGCTTTTTTCGTGTCTTCCTTGTTCTTGTATTTTCTAGAGTTAGCTTCTTATTTTCAACTTTTAGCACATTATTTTCTTCTACCATACCTTCATATTTAATGATCATTTCTTGATTGCTCTTTGTTAAATAACCCTTGTGCATCCAACTCACAACCAATTGGCAATGAGTGGAGTAGCCCAAGGATCTTATTAATTAGTTCAAGTTCTTTTATTTAACTGATGTGGGATATCCCTTAACATCCCCCCTCAAACATGACTTAAATCCTAATTCATGTTTGAAAGGCCCAAATTCAAACAGATAAGAGCTTACTAGGTTGCTAGGCTCTGATACCTGGCTCTGATACCATGTTAAATAAGCCTTGTGCATCCAACTCACAACCAATTGGCAATGAGTGGAGTAGCCTAAGAATCTTATTAATTATTTCAAGTTCTTTTATTTAACCGATGTGGGATATCCCTTAACACTCTTAGAGGCCTCTACTAATTTCTCTCTAAACTTCTTGTTTTGACCTTGAGTCTTTTGCAATTCATCAACAAGTTTTGCAATATGTAGGTCAAGTTTATTATGATCATCAATTTATTTTGCTATCATTATCACTAGAGGAAAGGTTTACCTCTTGGCTTTCAAAACGCATGAAACACATGTTTGTAACTCCTTCATTTTATCCTTTCATTTTTTCACCATCATTCCATGTAAATTTGAAGCTTTTTGTTGGGATTAACCTTCAATCCCAGAAACTGCTTGTTGGAAATAAACACAACAATAAATCAATCACAAACAAGAATACAATATTCAACGTGATTTGATCTCAACAAATCTAATTTATGAAAACAACGTCTATTTTAATCAACTATGAGAACAAATAAGTTACACCAAGTATATTTTCTCTCAATATACAAACCTCACAAACCTCAATTCTATTCTCTATGTCTGTCTCTCACCATAAAATTTACTACAAACAATATATATTTATACTAAACATAAAACCCTATTGGGCATAGTCTTGAAATTGAATTTGGGTTTTGAGGAGTTATCCCAACACTTTTCCCTTGCCCTTTTTGTCATACTTGAAATATTTTTTTCTCCATGGGCAAGACGTAATAAAATAACCCGGTTTGTTACATTCAAAACATTTACCCACTTTTGAGGATTCTCTGTTTTCTTTCTTCTTGTCTTTGTTCCTAAGGTTTCCACTTTTCTTAAACTTATTTCTTCTAAGTTTGAATTATCCTAGATAACTTTTTAGAGAGGAATGTTAGATTATTTTCATCTTGCTCGTTACTATCTTCATCATCCTCGTCATTGTCATTTCAAGCCTTGAGGGCTATAGTCATTTTAATCTTAGTTTTTCTTTCTTTTCATGTTTTGACTTTATTTTTAGTTCACAAGACATGAGGAAACTAATGAGTAGGTATATTGGTAATTCTCTCAAGTTTTTCATTTTTTATATAACTATTGTCTTGGATTCCCATTCCTTAGGTAAAGAGTTTAAGATTTTCTTATTTTACTCACCTATAGGATAGACTTTCTCCAAATTTTCCAAATTCTTGATTATGCTATTAAAATTATAAAACATCTTGTAAGTGGTTTCATTGCTCTCCATTTTAAAGCTATCATATTGATCCACTAAAAGAGACTTCTTCTCTTATTTTAAATTCTCGATTCCTTCATATATTTCTCTCAATTTTTCTTTTTTAAATTTCATATGCATCTTTGCAACCTTTTACTTTACTCACTTCATTAGTGTCCAAAAAGTTATACAAATAATTAGTGGCCTTAGCATTGAAAGTGAGATTTCTCCAATCATATTCATTAAGTTCACTTCTTTTCATTTCCCTAGTCTCACTTTCTATGGTTATGAGAGTCTTGCAAAGCCCTTTCTTAACTATGAACCCCATATCAATGTCAATAGATTTGAGATAAATTTATATTCTATCTTTCCAACTGTTATAGTTGGTTTAATTAAATATTGGTGGTCTAGAGATAGATTCACCTTCCATAAACGTAGCATTATTAGTTGTCATGATATTTTCTCTAAGGTCTTTAGTTCTATTAATTTAGAGACCAAACTCTGATACTAATTGTTAGACCAAAGGCAACATAAGAGGGAAAGGGAGGGGGTGAATTAGGTTTCTCAATTTAAAATTTACTTGACTATAAATCAATATCAAGAATAATGAGCTTTTATCAAGAAGTGATATGTATGAAATTTGAGAACAAGATTAATTAAACCACAGCACATAATGATTAAGCAATGAGCACACTCAAGAATTACTCTCAAAATCCCACAAGTGGATGTAAATAAGTGATCCAATATTAATTTCAAAGGAAGGCACAATATGGAATCAATATCAACTCGTAAGAATAAAATAAAATAGGACAAGAACACAAGAAATTTTTAGTGGTACAAATATCCTCTTAGAGAACCCTACATCCACTACATAAGCTGCCTAACTTAGGATTTCAATGAATTTACTATAATGAATTTCTTCACAATATGATATTTCAAATCTAGTTCTTACACAAGTAAAATTTAGGTTAACTTGTTCCTATAGCTGTCCCAAGTTATGAGGCAAGTTTTCGCTCTTCCTCTGAGAGGAATCTTTACAACCTTATCAAATATGAGATAGGAATTCAATGCCATCTTTATAGGGTGATGAAATCTGTTAATGATTACTTAACACATTTTCTTCATCAAATGTATATAAGAAATGTATTAGCACAAATGAGGTGTCAACCAAATTAAAAATTCAATGGTGAATCTTAGTGAGAGAATAGTGTGCGATGTTTTTCTTTAGGGGCTCATTTGGTTGATAGAAATGTAAAGTTTAATCGGAATTTGATTCTTGAAATTTTAATTTTGAGGAAAATGAATAGTTTTCCTAGTCATCTGATTCTTAGAAATTTAATTGCAAGGAATACAAAGACTTACCATGTGTTTAGATAGTTTATCAGAAAAGTTAGTATAATTCTTATTTAATTATTTGATTTAAATTATAATAATTTAAATAATAATTTTGGCCATTTTTGTATTATTTTTTACACCCATCTCAATTGTGAACGTGCATTATAGTGAATTGTTTCATAAAAATAAAAATCATATTTATCACAAAATCTCCATTTTTGTGGCCTATAGCACACGTATTTTGGCTGAAAATGATAATGTCTAAAAATGTGCCGATTTTTGCCATTTTTTGTGCTATTTTTTGCATCCACCTAAATTCTAAATGTGCATTCTAGTTAACGGTCTCAAAAAAAGTGAAACAAATATTTTCACCAAACCTCCATTTTTTGTGGACTATAGCATACGTATTTTGATAAAAAATGACAATGTTTAAAAACGTGCCAATTTTGGCCATTTTCGTGCTATTTTTTTCACCCAATCTCAATTGTGAATGTGCATTCTAGTGAATTGAGTAATAAAAAGTGAAACTTATATTTATCACCTAACGTCTATTTTTTGTGGGCTATTGCACACGTATTTTGGGCGAAAATGACAATGTCCAAAAATGTGCTAATTTTGCCTATTTCTATTTTTATTTTTAATAGCCATCAATTTTTAACTTGCATTATAGTGAATTATGTCAAAAAAGTGAAACTCATCTTTATCACAAAACCTCCATTTTGTGGACTATAACACACTATTTTGGTCGAAAATGACAATGTCCAAAAAAGTGCCGATTTTGGTTATTTTCGTGCTAATTTTTGCACACACCTCAATTGCGAATGTGCATCTAGTACATAGTTTCAAAAAAAAGTGAAACTTATATTTCTCACAAAATTTCAATTTGTGTGGGCTATAGCACACATATTTTGGCCGAAAATGATAATGTCCAAAAACGTGCCGATTTTGGTTGTTTCTGTATTATTTTTAACAACCACCAATTTTGAACGTGCATTCTAGTGAATTATGTCAAAAATGTGAAACTCACATTTATCACAAAACCTCCATTTTTTGTGAAATATAGTACACAATTTTGGCCGACAATGATAATGTAAATATATGTGCAGATTTTGGCTATTTTCGTGCTATTTTTTTTCACCCACCTTAATTGTGAATGTGCATTTTAGTTCACAATGTAAAAAAAAAAGTGACTTATATTTATCACCAAACCTTCATTTTGTGTTGGTTATAGCACACGTATATTGGCCGAAAATGACAATGTTTAAAAATGTGCTGATTTTGGCCATTTTTGTGCTATTTTTTCGACCCATCTCACTTGTGAACATGCATTTTAGTGAATTGTGTCGAAACACTGAAACTTATATTTTTCACGAAACCTGTATTTTTTTGCTCTATTGCACACATATTTTGGCCGAATTAACAATGTCAAAAAAGTGCCAATTTTGGTCATTTTCATGCTATTTTTTGAATCCACCTCATTTGTGAACGGGTATTTTAGTGAATAATGTAAAAAAGTGAAACTCGTATTTGTCAATAAACCTCCATTTTTTGGGCTGTAGCACACATATTTTAGCTGAAAATAACGATGCCCAAAAACGTGTCGATTTTGCTTATTTTCGTACTATTTTTTTCACTTATCTCAATTGTGAACATACATTCTAGTTAATGATGTCTAAAAAAGTAAAACTTATATTTATAAAAAAACCCCATTTTTTGTGAATTATAACACATGTATTTTGGCAAAAAGCGACAATATACAAAAACATGCCAATTTTGGCCATTTCAATATTATTTTTTTACACCTATCTCAATTTTGAATGTGCATTCGAGTGAATTGTGTCAAAGAAAGTGCAACTTATACTATTCACCAAACTTCCATTTTTTGTAGGCTATATCACACATATTTTGGCCTAAAATGACAATTTCCAAAAACGTGCTGATTTTGCCCATTTCTATATTGCTTTTAACACCCATCACAATTTTGAATGTACATTCTAGTGAATTATGTCAAAAAAGTGAAACTCATATTTATCACCAAACCTCCATTTTACGTGGGCTATAGCACACATATTTTGGTCGAAAATGACAATGTCTAAAAACATGCCAATTTTGTTCATTTTCGTGTTATTTTTGCACCCTCCTCAATTGTGAACGTGTATTCAAGTGAAAAATGTCAAAAAAGTGAAAATCATATTTATCACCAAGCCTTTGATTTTTGTGGGATATAGCACATGTTTTTGGCCGAAAATGACAATGTTTAAAAACGTGCAGATTTTGGCCATATCTATGCTATTTTTCTGTCCATCTCAGTTGTGAACGTTCATTTTAATGAATTTTGTCAAAAAAGTGAAATTCATATTTATCAACAAACCAGCATTTTTTGTTGGCTATTGCACACGCATTTTGGCCGAAAATGATAATATAAAAAAAATGTGCCGATTATGGTAATTTTCATGCTATTTTTTGCACTTGACTCAAATGTGAACGTGCATTTTAGTGAACAGTGTCCAAAAAAGTGAAATTCATATTTATTACCAAACTTCCATTTATTGGGCTATAACACACGTATTTTGCCTGAAAATGACAATATCCAAAAACGTGTAGATTTTGGCTATTTTCGTGCTGTATTTTGCACGCACCTCAATTGTGAACGTGCATTCTAGTGAACGGTGTCAAAAACGTTATACTTATATTTATCACAAAACCTCCATTTTTTGTAGGGTAACACACATATTTTGGCCGAAAATGACAATTTTAAAAAATGTGCCAATTTGGCTGTGTCTATATTGTTTTTTCCACCCACATCAATGGTGAACGTGCATTCGAGTGATTTGTGTAAGAAAAGTGAAAATAATATTATTCAATAAGCCTCCATTTTTTGTGGGCTATAACACACATATTTTGGCAGAAAATGACAATGTCTATAAACGTGCCAATTTTGGCTATTTTTATATTTTTTTAACACCCATCACAAATTTGAATGCGTATTCTACTGAATTATGTAAAAAAAGTGAAAATCATATTTATCACAAAACTTCCATTTTTTTGTGCACTATAGGACATGTATTTTTGCCAAAAATGACAATGTCTAAAAACTTGTCAATTTTTACAATTTCTGTGCTATTTTTTGCACAAACCTTAATTGTGAATATTTATTCAAGAGAATGACGTAAAAAAAGTGAAACTCATATTGATCACCAAACCTTCATTTTTTGTGGCATATAGCATATGTATTTTGGCCGAAAAAGACAATGTATAAAAACGTGCTGATTTTGGTCATTTTCGTGCTATTTTTTCACCCATCTCAATTATAAACGTGTATTTTAATGAATTGTGTGAATAAAGTGAAACTCATATTTATCACAAAATCTCCATTTTTTGGCTTTTACATACATATTTTGTCCAAAAAGGAGCATGTAAAAAAAAGTACCAATTTTGGATGCTTTTGTGCATTTTTTGCACCCAGCTTAATTGTGAAAATGCATTATAGTGAACGGTGTAAAAAAGGTGAAACTCATATTTATTACCAAAACTCTATTTTTTGTGGGCTATAGCACACGTATTTTGGTTGAAAACAACAATGTCTAAAAATGTGCTGATTTTGGCTATTTTCGTGCTATTTTTTGCATCCATCTTAATTGTGAACAAGCATTCGGGTGAATGGTGTCGAAAAAGTGAAACTTATATATAAAAGAAAACTACATTTTTTGTGGGTTATAACACATGTATTTTGGCCAAAAAACGTCAACATCCAAAAATGTTCAGTTTTTAACGTTTCAATATTATTTTTTACACTCATCTCAATTTTGAACATGCATTCGAGTGAATTGTGTAAAAAAAAAGTGAAACTCGTATTTATCAGCAAACCTCTATTTTATTTCGGCTATAGCACATGTATTTTGGCAAAAAATGACAATGTCCAAAAATGCACTATTTTGGACATTTCTGTATTGTTTTTAACACCCATCAAAATTTTGAACGTGCATTCTAGTGAATTATATCAAAAAAATAAAACTCATATTTATCACAAAATCTCCATTTTTTGTGGGTTATAGCACACGTATTTTGGCCGAAAGTGACAATGTCAAAAAAGTGCAAATTTTGGCCATTTTTGTGCTATTTTTTGCACCCGCCCCATTTGTGACATGCATTCTAGTGAACGGTGTCAAAAAAAGTGAAACTCATATTTGTCACCAAACCTTCATTTTTTGTTGATTGGAACCCACCTCTTTTGAACAGTTGGGAGCTCACATTGCACCGGTTGACACATTTTTTCTGTGCGGCCCATTTTCTTACAAAAATCATAGTAATCTGGTAAGTCTTAAATTACAATCCAGGGGAAGATCAAGAAATCGAGTTCCCCCAAAGCAGAGCCAATCCCACTCAAGCCGAAATGCTACCCCAAGTGTTGGAGCATTCCAGCTCCAAATGTAAGGAAGCCAACACTTAATGCACAGAGCAGCTGATTCCAAGGGCCATTAATGTCGTGGTGAACTGAGAGGAAGGGGAACCATCGTCAATACAGAGAGTCAGCTCTTCATCGGACCTAGTGATCCTACAAGCCATCCCAACAGAGTGAGAATCGGATGGGGATGACCGTTGGACGGAAAATAGCTACGAGGAAGAAACAGAAGATGAACTAGGGAAATATCTCGAAAAAATGGAAAAATGCCGGAATCCGTCAAAACACACGTGGTACATGAAGGCTTTGGTTAGCCCCAAAGCTAGTGTCCTATCGGGAAGAAAGCTCCGGGAACGAAATCCTTTCATTTGCTACTCCGAAGGTAAAAAATGGAAACCTAGGTAAGAAAACTTGAAGCTTGTGAGGGCCCCTAATTACTGAAGTTCAGATCAGCTTGGCCATATATGTTGTATAAACAAAACATTTTAGAACTTGCTACAGAATTTCTGGTGTTGCTGTTGTACATTATTTTTGTGACTCATTTACGAAGCTTTAAGGGTTTGAGGCCATTGGAATGTGGTAATTTCTTGCTGACTCTGCTGGGATCTAATTGTTGTGCATAAAGTCATGCTTAAAGTGATGATAGCTGGAAGCTGCTGGACTGTTTTGGACTGGGGATTGAAAAGTTGTCTATGGCTGTGGCTTTGTTGCAATGTTGATCAGAAATGGGAGGGCAATGATGCTACCATGACTTATACTTTTGTTATGTTTTGAGGCTGATGGGAAGTGTCTTGACTCTACTTGTTTATATTCTAACCTCTCTAGGTGCTTAGCTGTTCTTTTTACAGTTTAATACATACAGGGCATGCAAATGGTATATAGACTTTTGTAGTGGATGATAGAAAGTTTTACTCTAGCAAATCTAGAGTAAAAATGTTCTACGTTCCACGTTTTACTCTTTCTAAAATTTCATGTAATGGAGTAGTACTCCACCTTTTTGCTTTCTCTTTTGTACGATGCGTTTGGGTATATCCAACATCGTATTTTGCCTATTAATGTATATATAGAACCTATTTAAATTTAAAAAAAAATTTAAATTTTTTTTTTAAAAAATGACAATGTTGAAAAACATACAGATTTTGGACATTTTCGTACTATTTTTTTAACCTATCTCAATTGTTAACGTGCATTTTAGTTAATTGTGTCAAAAAATGAAACTCATATTTATCTTCAAACTTCCATTTTTTGTGGGCTATTGCACAAGTATTTTGGCAGAAAATGAAAATGTCCTAAAATGTGCTGATTTGGCTTTTTTTTTGTTTTTAATACCTATCCCAATTTTGAACGTGCATTCTAGTGAATTATGTCAAAAAAATGAAATAATATTTATCACAATACCTCCACTTTTTGTGGGCTATAGAAAATGTATTTTGGCAAAAAATGACAATGTAAAAAAACTTGTCAATTTTGGCTATATTCGTGCTATGTTTTTCATGTGCCTAAATTGTGAACATGCATTCTAGTGAACGGTGTAAATAAGAGTGAAACTCTTATTTATCATCAAACCTTCATTTTTTGTGGGTCATAACACATGTAGTTTTGCAAAAAATGAAAATGTTTAAAAACGTGCCAGTTTTGGCTATTTTCGTGCTATTTTTTTCACCAATCTCAATTGTGAACGCGCATTTTAGTGAATTATGACAAAAAACTAAAACTCATATTTATCACCAAACCTCAATTTTTTGTGGCTATTGCACATGTATTTTTTCCAAAATGACAATGTCAAAAAACGTGCCAATTTTTTGCCATTTTCGTGTTATTTTTTCACCCACCTCAATTGTGGTGAAAAGTGTCAAAAAATAAAACTCATATCTATCACTAATCCTCCTTTTTTGTGGGCTATAGCACACGTATTTTGGCAAAAAATCACAATGTCCAAAATTGTGCGATTTTGCCTATTTTCGTACTATTTTTTGCAACCACCACAATTGTGAACGTGCATTCCAGTAAATGGTGTAAAAAAACCTGTATTTATAACAAAACCTCCATTTTTTTGTGTATAACACAAGTATTATGGCAAAAATGACAATATCCTACAAACGTGAAGATTTTGGCCATTTTGTGCAATTTTTTCCACTGATCTCAATTGTGAACGTGCATTTTAGTGAATTACGTAAAAAAAGTGAAACTTATATTTGTCACCAAACATCATTTTTCTGTTGGTTATTGCACACGTATTTTGGCCAAAAATGACAATGTCATAAAATATGCCAATTTTGACCATTTTCGTGCGATAGTTTGCATCCACCTCAATTGTGAACGTGCATTCTAGTGAACGGTGTCAAAATAAGTAAAACATATATTTATCATCAAACCTCCATTTTTTTGGGCTATAACACACGTATTTTGGTCGAAAATGACAATGTCCAAAAATACGCCAATTTTGTCTATTTTGATTCTATTTTTTTCACCCATCTCAATTGTGAATGTGCATTCTAGTGAACGGTGACAAAAAAAGTCAAACTTATATTTATCACAAAACCTCCATTTTTTGTTGGTTATAACACACATATTTTGGCAAAAAATGGCAATATCCAAAAGCTTGCCGATTTTGGCCGTTTCTATACCCATATCAATTTTGAATTTGCATTTGAGTGAATTGTGTCAAAAAAAGTGAAACTCATATTATTCACCAAACTACCATTTTTTGTGGGCTATAGCACACGTATTTTGGCCAAAAATGTCAATATCCATAAACGTGCCCAATTTTGGCTGTTTCGATATTGTTTTTAACACTTATAACAATTTTGAGCTTGCATTCTTGTGAGTTATGTCAAAAAATTGCAACTCATATTTATCACTAAACCTCCATTTTTTGTGGGTTAAGGCACATTTTTTTAGGCTAAAAATGATTGTAAAAAATTGTGCCGATTTTGACCTTTTTTGTACTATTTTTCCCACCCTCCTCAATTGTGAATACGCATTCTAGTGAATGGTGTCAAAAAAAGTAAAACTCATATTTATCATAAGCCTTCATTTTTTGTGGGTTATAGCACATTTATTTTAGCCAAAATAGACAATGGTTAAAAATGTGTCGATTTTGGCCATTTTCATGTTACTTTTTTCATCCATCTCAATTGTGATGTGCATTTTAGTGAATTGTGTAAAAAAAAAATTAAACTCATATATATCAATAAACCTCCATTTTTGTAGGCTATTGCACATGTATTTTGGCCAAAAAATAACAATGTAAAAAAAATGTGCCGATTTTGGCAATTTTTGTGCAATTTTTTGCACCCGCCTCAATAGTGAACATGCATTTTAGTGAAACGTGTAAAAAAAGTGAAACCTATATTTATCACAAAACCTTCATTTTTTGTGTGCTATACCACACTTATTTTGATCGAAAATGACAAAGTTTAAAAACATGCCAATTTTGGCAATTTTCGTGCTACTTTTTCTAACCTTCTAAACTGTGAACGTGCATTTTAATGAATTATGTTCAAAAAAGTAAAACTTATATTTATCACCAAACCTCCTTTTTTGTGGGCTATTGTACACTTATTTTTTTCGAAAATGACAATGTTAAAAATCATGCCAATTTTGGCCATTTTTCGTGCTATTTTTTCCACCCATGTCAATTCGGAACTTGAATTTTAGTGAATTATGTCAAAAAAGTGAAACTCATATTTATCACCAAACCTTAATTTTTTTGGAGTATAGCACATGTATTTTGGCCGAAAATGACAATGTAAAAAAAGTGCCGATTTTGGCTATTTTCATGATGTTTTTTCACCCGCCTCAATTGTGAATGTGCATTCTAGTGAACGGTGCAAAAAAAAAAGTGAAACTCAAACTTATCACCAAACCTCCATTTTTGTGGGCAATTGCACACATATATTGGCCGAAAAAGATAATGTAAAAAAACTTGCTGATGTTGACCATTTTCGTGCTATTTTTTCCATCCATTTCAATTGTTAACGTGCATTATAGTGAACAGTATAAAAAAGTGAAACTCATATTTATTACTAAACCTCCATTTTTTGTGGGCAAATGTATTTTTGCTGAAAATGACAATCTCCAAAAATGTGCCGATTTCTTCTATTTTTGTGCTATTTTTCCAACCCACCTCAACTGTGAACATGCATTTTAGTGAACTGTGTAAAAAATGTTAAAATTATATTTATCACTAAACCTTCATTTTTTGTTGGTTATGACACATATTTTTGTGAAAAACAACAATATCCAAAATTTTGATGATTTTGGCCATTTCTGTATTGTTTTTTACACACTTCTCAATTTTGAACATGCTTTTGAGTGAATTGTGTAAGAAAGAGAAACTTATATTTATTACCAAACATCCATTTTTTGTGGGCTACTTACATTGGCCGAAAATGATAATGTCCTAAAACATGCCGATTTTGGCTTTTTTTTTGTTTTTAAGACCCATCACAATTTTGAATGTGCATTCATTCTATTGAATTATGTCAAAAAATGAAACTTATATTTATCACAATACCATCACTTTTTGTGGGCTATGGCACACGTATTTTGGCCGAAATGACAATGTCAAGAAACGTGCCGATTTTGACTATATTCTTGCTATTTATTGCGCCCGCCTCAATTGTGAATATGTATTCTAATAAACGGTGTAAAAAAATGAAACTCATATTTATCACCAAACCTTCATTTTTTGTGGGCTATAGTACACATATTTTGGCCGAAAATGACAATGTTTAAAAATGTGCCAATTTTTTGCCAATTTTCTGCTATTTTTTTCCACAAATCTCAATTGTAAATGTGCATTTTAGTGAATTATGTCAAAAAATGAAACTCATATTTGTCACCAAACTTCCATTTTTTGTACGATATTGCACAAGTATTTTTTCCCAAAATGACAATGTCAAAAAACGCGCTAATTTTTGCCATTTTTGTGCTATTTTTGCACCCAACTCAATTGCAAACACTGTGTAAACAATTTGAAATTCGTATCTATTACCAAACTTGCATTTTTGTGGGCTATTCCACACGTATTTTGGCCAAAAATTGAAATGTCCAAAAAGTGCCAATTTTGGCTATTTTTGTACTTTTTTTGCATCCAACTCAATTGTGAATGTGAATTCTAGTGAATGGTGTCAAAAAAATTTAAACTTATATTTATCACAAAACCTCCATTTTTATGGGTTATAACACAAGTATTATGGCTGAAAACGACAATATCCTACAAATGTGCAGATTTTGACCGTGTCTATATTGTTTTTTACTCCCAACTCAATTTTGAACATGCTTTTAAGTGAACGGTGTTAACAAAAGTATAACTCATATTTATCACCGAACCTTTATTTTTTGTGGGCTATTGCATCATGGAAGGAGTGAGATCTTCTGACAATTGCTATCTCATCTCTGTTTCGTCTACTTGTCTTCGTTCAAGCATGGAAGATCCTGTCCTTTGGCACCGAAAATTGGGTCATGTGAATGAAAGAATGTTGCAGAAAATTATTTCTAAGGGAGCTATCCGTGGGATTCCCATACTGAAGTTTATTGAAGATAGGGTGTGTGGGCCATGTCAGATTGGAAAGCAAACAAAGGTATCACATCCCAAGTCTCAGACACCAGGAACAACTCGTGTGCTTGAGCTGTTTCATATGGATTTAATGGGTCCTATGCCTGTAGAGAGTATTGGAGGAAAACAGTATGCCTATGTGACTATTGATGAGTTCTCTCGATATACATGGGAGGAATTTTTTCGAGAAAAGTCTGACATATTTAATGCTTTCAAGTCATTGTGTATTCATCTTCAACAAGAGAAGGGTTGTGCCATTGTGAAGATTATCCGTATTCGCAGTGACCATGGAAGAGAGTTTGAAAACTCAGATTTCTCGGATTTCTATAATCAATATAGAATAGCTCATGAATTCTCTGCACCTAAAACTCCTCAGCAAAACGGAGTCGTTGAGAGAAAGAATCGGACTATTGCAGAGATGTCACGTGTAATGTTACACTAAAGAAATGTTCCACAGAAATTCTAGGTAGAAGCTATGAACACAACATGTTACACTCTACGGCTAAAAGATAAAGAGTCTTCTAATGATGCTTGGGTTGATGAAGAAGATGGCAAGGATAATGTTTCTTCGGATGATGATGTTCAAGAGGTTTTTGATCCAAAACCTGTTAAGTCACCCAAGGTTAAGCGACAGAAAGGAAATCCTGCCCTTGAGTCTTAGCAAGTCACTCGCTCTCAGTCGATGTCAAAAGGAAAGTTACCAGCCACCTCGATTAAGTTATCAGTTTCCTCTATTAATTTGGATGATTTCAAATCTGAGTATAATGCTGGCCTCTGAGATAGAGTTTTTAAGAGGAATATTTGGGGAGAAAGAAATATTCATGAAGGAGATTTTAAGGATTGTCGATAACTTATGGATCAACTGATAAGTCAAAGGCTAGGCAGAACTTTTAGGGGTTTAAAGTCATATGTTAGGAGAGTTGTTCAGGAAGTTTATTGCAATTTAGATCCTAATGTGAAGGATTTTGAGCATTCTGATGGTGGACATGTGTTGGTCTGTTTGAATTCTCCCCTGATGTTATCAACACTCACCTAAGCAGTCATTAGGCTAATGTTGAGGAGTTCACTCTGATTATAGTAAGATCATTACAGATATCATAGGTGGTGTCAAACGAGTGTGGCCTAGAGGGAAAGATTTTCCTGCCTCTCAACTCTCTGTTAAGTATTCAATTCTGTAAAAGATTACCATGAGGAATTGGCTTGCTACCTCATATGGAACTGGTGTGAACAAGTCTATGGCTATCCTATTGTTCAAAATTGGGAATTTTATTGAGTTTGATGTAGGACAGTTTTTGTTTGATCAAATTGTGAAGCATGCAGACTGCAAGAATGAAATGATAGCTTATCATTTTCCGTGTTTGATATATGGCATTCTCTCCTCACAACACTCTGTGATTTGAGCTAGAGAGATTCTGGAGATGGACAACAAAGAGATCAAAATCAGCTATAAGCTCCTGAAGGGTGATCACATCAATGATATGGAGGATGTTCTTGAGAATGTTTCTGACTCTGATAAGGAGGAGATTGGTAATCCTGTCTTACAGTCGCGCACTATTAAAGTACCGGAAGATGAACTGAAGTCTCTGATTACCCAGCTGCATATATTGAGAAGAGAAGGAAAAAAGTCTCTTCATTGCTTGATGATCTTGTAGCCGTAAGATCGGCTAAAGATATTGCTGCTGAGGCTGCTGAAAGGAAGAAGCACTTTGATGAAATGACTAAGACTGCAGCGGATGATGTTGCTGGTTCTTCAGGTGTTCCACCTGATGTACAAAAGGTATTCCTCAAAACTAGTCTTATGTTTTTACAGAGTCTGAGATGGAGACTGAAAATCCTATTGTATAAGAAAATGTTGACTCTGATTCTGATGAGGAAGTTATTGCAAAGGAAACTCCTGTTCCTTCAGCTCTTTCTGGTGAGGGTACTTCTAGTGTCATTCCTAGTGTCCCAGATATTCAGGATCCTTCCAGCGCCCAATCTGGTGAGTTTGTTGCTGGTAAAGATGAAGCTGTTCTAGAAGAAGCTATTGGTGTTCATTTGCTATCAAATTCAGTTGGCCTAGTGCCCTATGATGATGATGATTCCACTTGAAATCGCTCTGATGTTTTTTATGTTGCTTTATTAAGACAATTTGCTATGTTGTTAGTTGTGTTTATACCTTTTTGTCTTTTTGTGGAAAAAAGTGGGAGTATTTTTGGATTTTTTTTGTAATCCCTAAAACATTGTATGCTGGGATCTTGATGTCTTTTGCTGTGTCATGCACAATGTCTTGTGCAATGATGTTTCTTTTGTAAGTTCCTGTTCAGGAGGAATTTTAGTGACATTCCGTTCAGCATACAGAGGGAGTTTGGATTTTACCAAAAAATGCCAAAGGGGGAGATTATTAATGCTAAAAATGCGTTGTCATTTATTTTGATGAGTTGGCATTGATTTTTTTGGCAAATAAGGAATGATCGTGATTGACTGCAGCAACTGAATCAATCTACACAAGGAAGGTTGATTTTGGAGATTATGCTATCTTGATATATTTGGTAATTATCTTGGTATTCTTGGTGCTTATCTTGGTATTTTTGGTGATTATCTTTGGAAAACTATCTTTGGAAAGATAAGCGTGGGATGCACATGGTTTCCATCTTTCTATGCGATTTATTTGGAAATAATCTTAAAGATAAACATAGAAAGATTTTGTGTGCACTATAAGGATCGTTCTTCTCACACGATTTTGGTGTGGAGAATTGGTTTTATTCTTTCGGTCTTAGAAAGACTGTAAACACACTTTTGATTGGAATTCTTTGATTAAGTGTGTTGGCTGAAGCATCTAAATGCAAAAGTATTGAAGGTGCATTTCTTGTATTCTTTGTTGAAACTCAGTCTCGGGAGGAGGCTGACAGGAACTCAAGAGAGTTCTGATCGTGGGTAAGGGGATCTTGCCATACACAGATTCCAGGAGGAGTCGCTATTGACAAGGGGATCTTGTCTCTTAAAGATTTTGGGAAGAATCGCTCAAGTCAAGGGGAGCTTGCAAAACAGATTCACTTGGGAAGATAGGAAGAGGTGGCGACAAAGAAAAGAGGGAGTCTTACTTTGTGTTAGACTGAGTGTCTTGTAACTTTGTTAACCTAGTGGATTGTGACGTAGGCAATTGCCAAACTGCGTTACCAACCTCCTGTTTCTTTATTTTCCGCATTTTAATACTATCCATTATCGTTTTTATTATCGGTGTCACATCTAGTATTCCAACTCACTAGGACACCCGTATCTAACCTTGATCTTTCATGTAGGATCTTTAATTTCATTAATTAAATTTAACATCATTTTTTGGTTTTTAGATAGTTTGAATATTTCTAACTGATTTAATTTATTATTAACTGTCCCTATTTCAAGATTATCAATTTCACATACTTCATGAATATTTTTAAAATTATTATTTTCAATATTTTCATCTTTTGAATTATTTTCTTTAATGTTAAAATTATGCAAATTTTCTTGTTCTATTATTTCATTTTTATTAACATATGAATCATTATTATTTTGATCTATATCAATTTCTTCATTTTCCGCACAATAGTGATTTATTATTTCTTCTTTACATGTTGATAAATTATAAATTGATTTTGGTAACTTATTATTTGGTAATTTCCAAATTTGATAAGCCTTATCTATGATATTTACACTAAATAAATCATGCATGTAATTTACTCTTTTTCAATATAAAACTATGCAATAAATGAAATAATTACTTCAGTATTTTTAATTAAATCATAATATTCATTTTGAATATAATTTTGTTGTTTAGAATCATAGGTTCTAAAGAACCAAGTTCTAAATGATGCAAGGAAGATTAAAATCTTCAGCATATATTTTACTTATTTCTTTCAAATCTAATTTAATTAATTGCTTATTTTCCATAGAAGAGAAGAGATGAGAAATAAAAAATAAAAATAAATTACTTCAAGAGCAAAAAGTAATTCAAGAGAGCTTCGGGTAGGATTATTAACATATTTTATGGTGTATCCATAACATAGTTCCTTTCATATGGAATTACGTATTGAATATTTTAGATTTTCTCCATACTTGATATCACGTATTGAATATTTTAGATTTTTTCCATACTTGATAACTTATTGTGCTAATGATACTCAGCAAAATATTAGTTTATATATCAATCTTTTGACCATTTAAAAGATAGAACATGTCTTATTTTTATTATGGTGCCGATCTTGCTCGACTTTCAACGACATATTACAGGCTAAAACGAGGTCTTACAACATCAACTGCCTCATGAAACACCGAACGCGACTTGGGTGTCGATCCATAAGATCATACCATAAGAAACATGAAACAGTTCATTCTTTTAAGGATTGTATAAAACATATAAAATAAGTTTCAACTAAGACTTCTTGTTGTGAAATCAAATAAAATAGATCTAAAACTTCTTGTTGTGAAATCAAATTAAATAGATCTAAAACTTCTTGTTGTGAAACCATATGTTTAGATCAAAAATTACGTTACCATAACTGCTAGTAATCCCCCCCTGAAAAGAGGCTTAGCCTTCCATGGCTCTGATACCAAATTTACAACAGGATTATAAACATAAAATTAAACAAACAAAAATATACAAGTAAGGGACTTACTAGTTATTTTTTCTAATCTTGAAGCATTTTTCTTCAAACTTTATGCAAAAGAAACCAAGTAATTTATAGAAGGAGGGAAGAACTTCTTAACTCCTTAGCATAAACATATAAAATTATAAAAACTTAAGAAGAAAGAAGAAGGGAAGATTGCTTAGAGAAAGAAGAGAAAGTTTTGAAACCAAAGAAATTCTATTGCATAAGAATCTTTGATTTCAAAGAAGGGAATTACAAAGAGAGCTTAAGAGCTGAAATGTCAAAATGAAAACTTGAAAGTAGGAATTGTGTGAAGTGTATCCCCTTATAACCCATTTTGGGTTATATTTATAGACCTACCAATGAACAAAGGCATAATTTAATAAAGTAAAAGACATAAAGACAATTATTTAAAGACATGATGTGATATTTCCAACTTTGTCTTCCCTTGTCTTGATGTGACGTCTACCACCTTTAATTGATAATGTTTTCCACTTGGTGTTTGTATTTTTAAATTTTTTAAATTTCTTTTTTCTCGTAGATCTTCTTGTTGGTATTTTGTCAACTTCTTCAATTTCTTTAGATGAAAATATCTTCTGAGTAGATACTGGAGATACTGCTATTGATTTATCAGAATTGGAGTTTAAAACTTTTAATACATATTCTTTGTTTTTATAAAGATTATGTATTTATTGTTCAAAGTCATATTTTTCCTTTTCAGTTATTTCAGGATAAGGATCATGATTCTGATACACTGAAGTGTCAAATTCTTCATCTTTATCAAGATTTATTAATCATCAGTTGATATGTGAGATGTCGATTTATTTAATTTTTCTTTCCTTTTCTAATTTTCTCTCTTTCAATTTTTTCTTTTTCCTCTTTTTCAATTTTCTCTTTTCCCTCTTTTTCAATTTCTTTTTCTTTTGCCAATTTTTTCTCTCTTTCCTTGAGTGGAGTAGAGACAACAAAGATTTTATCTATTTCTTTTTTTATTTTTTTAAAACATTTCTTTTTTCTGATTTTCAACAAAAGTATTTCTTTTAAGAGGAGATACATTAAAAGAAACATCTAATAATTTTCCTTTTGCAATAAGAACATCCTCTTGTGCTAAGATTTTTTGAATTGAATCATAATCAACTTGACATTTGGTCACCATTTGTATATAGTATTTTTCTGAGCTGTGGAATACCATCAATTGCATATCCAACTTCATATTTCTATGCAAATAGCCATGGTATTTGAAATTTTATTAAGAATAATAAAAGGGATTCTCCAAAGATTTCTGGATTTTGGAATTTTGAGGAGTAAATGTATTGAAATTGGCTAAAGAATGGGTGTAATTTTTCAGGTAAAAAATTCTCTTGTTTTGGTCCCATATTTTTGAACCATTCAAGAATCCAATTTGGTATGGGTTTTTCAAAAATTGTATTATCAATGCGTATCCACCAAGTGTGTTTACACAAGGAATTTTGGTATAAAAATACATTGGAGAAGCTATCTACCATATCATAATAAGTAAATTGATATTCAATTTTGTTATAATTGGAAATGAATTTTAAAGCTTGGGTAGATGGTATTTTCCAATCTGAGAAAGAAGGGATTTGGTGAATATAAATTTGAGAATGGGGCTATTTCACTATCCTTATAGGTAGGAGGCCAATCATGAGGGATGGTTTGTTTTCGATTTATAATATTTGCAAATTTTGTAAAATTTAAAACATCTGCATATGTATGACGGGTTTTTAGTGGTTATGGTCCCTTTAAACCAAATTGTGAACTAGAAGGATGATTAAAATATTTATTTGCTACATCATAAGGATCTAATTTAAGATCACTTATTGATATAGTTAAAGTATGTACTTTTACTCCATTTATCATAATCCTGATTTGAGGATGATCCTTTTAAAATATTTTTATTAATAGTAGGGTTAAAACTATAAGAGGAGTAGTATTTCTTGTATTTGACTATATATAGGGATTTGACCTCTCATTTGAGATGGCCATTAAAGGGAATAATTAGGAAGTCTATTTTGACTTACTTGATTTATATTATAATCAAGTCTATTTTGGGGATCTACGACCTCTGCCTCGCATTTCCTGCAAAAAATAAAATGTTGTTGAAGAGAACCAATTCTTTTCTTCCATTTTCATAACTTAAAGTCTATTTTGACTTACTTGATTTATATTATAATCAAGTCTATTTTGGGATCTACGACCTCTGCCTCGCATTTCCTGCAAAAAATAAAAATGTTGTTGAAGAGAACCAGTTCTTTTTCTTCCATTTTCATAACTTAAACCTGCAAAATTCAATCTCGTGAGATTTTAAAAGATATTTAAAGATCTCTAATTTTAGGAAGAGTCACAAATTTAAATGATAAGTTAGAATAAATTTTTGATAATTTCTTACCATCACATTGATAAGGATGTATTGAATTTAAAAAAAGATTTCCTAATATCACATGCTGACCAATTGCATTAGTTAATACAAATGGAGTACAAATGTAATTATTTTCTTTAGAAAATATGCAGACATCTAAAATTTTATATTAATATTTATTTGTGTACCCTGTGTTGCATGTAATACTACTTGAGTTTTTTCAAAATATTTTGAAGGTATTTATCCTTCTTTTATACAATTTAAATCAGCACCTGAATCAACCATTGCAATTGTTTGGAATTTATATTCTCTATTTATTATAAGCATTAGAGAAATATAATATTTTGAGAAGTAATTAAGGTGTTTATTTGAAGAAAATTATTTTGTTATGAGATTTCTTCTATTTGTTCCTCATTTTGTTTATTTAAAATATTTGTTAAATTTACTTCTTCTAATATTGAATTTTTTTAACCTTTTAATTTCTATTTTTCATTCCTTAACCTCTTGTTTTAATATGGGTAAAGTAATTTGTTTAGGATTTTCATTTTGTAGATGATCTATTATATATTGCATTGTGAATGAAGTATTTATTCTATCTAATTTTCTGGTTAAGCAGATCAGATTGGAATTTTGATATACGCAAAACAATAGCTAGTATTTCTTTTTTGATTGTGGAATAGTTCTGTTGAGCACTATTCCAATGTTTAGAAGTGAAGGCAACAACTCTTTCTTTGTTGTCTTGCACTTGTTTAAGTATTCCACTGTAACCCAAATCAGATGCATCTGTTTCAACTATCTTTGGCAGATTTGGATTTGACAGAGCTAGACAAGGCAAAGTCTTGACTTGGGTTTTCACCCTTCTTACCACCACATTATGGATATCTGTCCATGGTGGTGGTGACTTTTTCAACCTGTCATGCAGTAGTTTAATAATGTTAGCCAATTCAGGAATAAAATCAGCTATATAATTCAGACATCCTAAAAACCTCTGCAATAGTTGTTTTTCTAGGATTTGGTCAGGAAATCTATCTGCAAACTGGATAGATTTTTCTATTGAAATTATTGTTCCAATATGAATGTAATATCCTAGAAACCTAATTCTAGTCTGGAATAGACTGATCTTTTTACTAGACACCACTAGTCCATTAGTCTTAACTACCTGTAAGAATATGTTAAGATGTTTAAAATGTTGATCTATATTGTTTGAATAGATTAAAACATCATCTATGTAAACGATTGAAAAACTTGAGTAATGATTAAAAATATCATTCATAATCCTCTGGAATACGGATGGGGCATTTTTCAATTCGAAAGGCATAACATTCCATTCATAATGCCCAAATGGAACTGTAAATGCTGTTTTATACCTGTTAGATGGGTTTATCTGAATTTGCCAAAATCCAGATTTCATATCAAATTTAGAAAATACCTTTGCCACATTGAACCTTTGCAAAAGATCTTTTTTATTTGGAATAGGATACCTGATCCATTGCAGAGCTTTGTTCAAGGCCTTGTAGTTGATTACTAACCTGGGAACTCATCTTTCAATTTCAGAGTTTTTGTTGACATAAAACGCCGGACAACTCCAGGGAGATTGGCTTGGTCTAATAATTTTTTTTTCAGAAGATCATTGATTTTTCCTTTGCAATGCTCCAGAAGTTCTTAATTCATCTGGATTGGTCTATCTTTTGTTGGAATGTCTCCTTGAAATCTCTCTCATAAGGAAGATAGACGGTGTGCTGTTTCCTTTTCCAAAAGGTCGTTGGAATTTCAGCACAAACTTGTTGTTCAATTTTCTCCTGCAACTCCTTGATTCTGTTTTGAACCATAGGCTACTGCAATTGAACTTCAATTCTTTTGTATTCAATTTCTTCTTTTAAGAAATTGATTTGTTTCACCTTGTTGAATAAGGGAATAAGCTCCTTATGTACCGGAGGCCTCGTAAAAGGAAGAAGAATCTCCTTTCCAAATCTTTGTGGTAATATGCCTTCAAATGTTGTTAAATATGGTACCAGCTGCATAATAAAATATGTACCTAAAATAACTAGATGAGTAAGATTTCTTGCTAACAGAAATGATACCTTTACCACTGCTGTGAAGAATTTTACTTCAACATCAGAGAGTTTGTATGAGATGTTGAGTTTGGAACCATTTGCTGATCAAAGTCCTTTAGTTTTCTCGAAGAACTTTGATGGAATAATCCCCACATCGATACAGCTAAGATCAGCTCCTGTATCCCATAATGCAGCTGTTTCCAATACAAAACTGTTCTGTACTATTTAATTTAATTTATGTTTTTGATTAATTTTTAATAATATTTGTTATTTAATTACGCTATAATTGTTAATTATTAAAATGATTTAATTATAATTTGAAAATGAAATAAAATATCAAAAATAAAATTATTTAAAGAACAACCAAAAGCCTTAAAAAAAGGACCGGATTGCAATTTAAAAGAAAATTTAAAAAGTAATATATATATATATATATATATATATATGTTACAGTGCTACGCGAAATCTAGTAGTGTGCAAAAACGTTTTGCTAGAATGGCGCAGTTGGATTTGCGCTATTTTGCATTTTTTTGGTCTTATATGGGTTTCACGCTATTTTGCAGGCACTGTTGGAAATAGTCAAGGGTAAATTATCTCGACGACAACTAAATTATTTGTATGGTATACTTTTAAATACTTTTTTTTAATTTTAATTTGACTACTCATTTATAAAAAATTGTATACTAGTGGTCATTATTATTCCGTTAAATTTAAGTATTATCTTTGAATTTTTTTATTAATTTCAAATATTTTTTTATAAAACTACATTTTAAATGTAAAATTTAGTCACAAACTTATTAGATAAAAATCCATTATTTTAAATTTTAAATCCCATCAATTAACCTCATTTTTAGTTAAAATATTACCTTAAAAATATTAGATTTTTTTAATTTAAAGAAAAATTTAAAAAATAACGACTGAATTTGATAAAATGGCTAATAGTATATAACTTTTGATTGATGATTAACCAAATTGAAAAAAAATAATAATAGTGAACAACAATGTATAATTTGAATAATTTAAGTAACCACCAAGATAGTTTGCCATATATAATGTTGTTGTTGATGGATTTATAATCTAATAATAATACATGTATTAAAAAAAAGAGTAATGATATATAGAGTTAAAAATTAGAGTGAAAACGTAAAGTGATTGACGTGGCAGTTATAAAAAGGCAAACTTATCCATTATCCATTAGGGTTCACTTATCATTTGGTTAGGGTATTAGTTTGTGTTTTTATAATTACCACGTCAGTCACTTTACGTTTTCACTCTAATTTTTCACTCCCGTTATCATTACTCTAAAAAAAATACTAACATTCATATGTCATTAAGACAAAAACTCATAACTGTATAATAATAAAAAATTAGAAAACACAAGTCCAGCTAACTGTATAATAATCATAATCGTAAAAAAATCATAACTATTATCTCGTATTCTTGTATGTGAAAAGAAAAAACCATTATTAATATAGTATGAAAATACCAAAATAACAAATAATACGAGTGACAAAAAAACAAAAACAAAGGATGCTAATTTATTTAAATAATATACCACATATGTATATTCTTTTCCTATGAAGCTAAAATTACTAAAGAGAGAAAAAAAAGTTCTAAAGTAAGTGTAGACAAACAAGATAAATTATAAAAGGTCATTCTCATGTGAAACTGTGTTATATATGAGAGTTGCGTATCAATTTCACTTTAGCATCTAAAATATCAAATATTAGTGTATAACGTATAAAAATTAGCGTATTAGCGTATATAGTATAATTCACGTATTACGTCTCATATATGAGACAATCTCATAAGAGTTTTTGCGTATTATAAATATTTGCCATATAAAGTTATATATATAATTATAGTATTATATTTTTATGTCACAGTTTTTATATAAATTTAGTTTTTTTAAAATAAAAGCATTCTGCTCTAAAATTATTAAAAGTAAAACGAATAATTTTAATTATTAATTCATTAACAAGTACAAATTTTAACACTCAATGAGTCAATGGTAGTTTTGGGCTAAATTTTCTCATAAAAGGAAATTTTGAAGGCGTTAAACAAACTTGATCATTTTCAATCACGCCTTCAACAACCCTTAAGAAAGGTATAAATATGTGCCGACTGCCGAAGCTTCAAGCCTTAACCCTTCTAAAAAAACTTCGTTTCATTCTCAAATTTTCTACTCACATTCTCCCAACACAATCAATCAGTCACCCCACCATTCCCACTGCCATTGTCTTACCTTAGCAATAAAATTCATAAAAATTTAATCAAGGTTTGTTTCTTTTCATTCCTTTGAAATTTTGATTCTTTTATTCTGTAATAGTTGTTATTCTAGTTCTGAATTTTCCAAATTTTGATGTTTTTTTCTATCAATGATGGTTTTGAATTTTTCAAAAATATGATGATTCTCCCTTATTGTGGTTAGGGTTTTTTTAAAGTTCGATTTTTTTTCTACCAATGCGTGTGCATGTAAGTGTTTTTCCCACAGATTTGATCCAGTTCTTGTTAGTTTAATCAAAACCTGATTGTTGTCAAAACCCTGATTTTGTTGTCCAATTTTGTGATGGCTAAAGCCTGGGTAAATGATTAATGGTTTTTCAGCAATTTTTGTCAACTGAATTGCCAGCGAATCAAAAATACGAGAACACTGAAGTTTACTTGCTTTTCGAAAATATTAAAAATATCTGGTCATTATCTTCAGCTATTTGTAGCAGTGATTGCAACGCAATTTTAACTGATCAAACAAGCTGCCTGCTATCTCAGAGAAAATACAAAATACAGCCACATTGTCGATTATTATGTGAATAGCTGGTTTAACTTGGGTCTAATTAGTCAATCAGATCATACAGGGTAAGGGACCTTGTAAGGAAGGAGAATAACAGTCTAAGAACTCAACTTGGAGACACTGCAGAAGCTGTTCTTGCTGCTGGTGAACTACTTGTTAGGCTGAAAGAAGCAGAGGAAGCAGCTTCGGTGTCAGAGGAAAATTTCACAAGTATACATGAAGAAAATGAGAATGTAAAGAAACAAATGAAGAAACTGAAGAGGAAGTACAAGATGGAAATGATCACAATGAAACAGTACCAATTAAGCACAGAGCCGATTGCCTGAAGCTGCATTACGACCATTATACAGAGAAGAATCCTATGTAGGAAGGCATGATGAGACATCATCTTCTATCCCTGATGATGATCAAGCATGGAGAGCAGAATTTGATCCAATTTATCAAGAACAACAACACTATTTAGTACCAACTTATATTACTCAGTTGTGAGGCTATGCATTTATTCACTATTTGATTCATAGTAACAGTTTGTTTATGTTACAACTGAGTTTGGACAGAAGTTTGTGTTCATTCAATTTGATTTCATTTTATAGCAGATTGCATTTGTTTGAAAGAAAAAAAAATGTAAAGACGTTGGTACTATTAGTCTAATGATTTTTCTCAGAAAATAGTGTAAAGATTTTTAATTCATCACGAAATGCACCTTGCAGATGTACATACTACTTTTTCTATAATGTTAACTTTTTCATATACTTTTGAGCTATATTTTATCATAAAAGGAAATTCCCTTAATGTAAAGGGATAGTAAAGGTATACACATCTACAACAAATAATTATAGCGCCTTTGAATGACATAGTTGTTCCTATAGGCGAGTTTTAGCGGGGCTTCAATGGATCACGCTTTACCCTGTATACCGCACTCTTGTCAACGGTACCCTATCCTTTGAAAGCGTGTACTTTTACATTCTTATCATTTGAAAGCGTGGACTATTACATTAGAGAAGATACGGTACGCTAGTGTACATCCACCGTAATCTCGAAAGCCACAGTTCACATTAATTAGAGAAGATACCGTACACTAGCGGAGATATCATACGCTAGTGTACATCCACCGTAATCTCGAAAGCCACAATCCTACATTCACCGTAACTCGAAAGCCACAGTCCACGTTAGAGAAGATACCGTATGCAAGCGTACATCTACATGTAATCATTCACCGTAATCTCGAAAGCCACTGTCACACAACCAATCACGCCTTCAAACATCTATGATTTTGTTGCAGCGCATATATTAATTACTCCTTTTATGATTGTTTAATTTGGAATGAATTTAAAATTAATTAGTTAAATCTTAAACAACATATAAATACTGGAAATAGACAACAAATTACCCACTAATATTAGGTGTGGTCTGATTCGAGGTTGGAAACAGAAACAGAAATGAAATGGAAAATAAAAAGATTTGAACCAAAAAGTAATAAAAACGCAAAGATCTTAATGATCATAGGGAGATTTTGTTTTTTCATAATTGCCAGAAAATACATTACAAAACAAAACACACACGAATCATGTGCTTATTGAACCACAACAACAAAGTGTTCATTCAAATTCTCTAGCCAAACAAACTAGAGAACTAAATCAACCTTAGTTAATTATCATGCACATGAAATGCTACAATCCTTTGCTTAATCTAGCAAAGCACATTGCTCAAATCTGGCATTCTTGGGGTCCGACGTTGCATTCTTGTGGGAGAAACCTAGCCTTCTGCTTCATTTCCTGCATCTGCTGCTGTCCTTGTCCCTGCCAGCCTCCCTGTCCCTGTTGTTGCTGCTCCATCTGCCTCATTACCTCCCTTACAGCCTCGCAGCGGCACTGTTCATCCTGGATGTTCTGGAGACCCTGGCAGCATTGCATTCGGTGCTGCTTCCCGTACTGTTGGTTCATGATGTCCATTTGAAATGGGCTCATCTGGGATTGCAAGTATTGCTGGCATTGTTGGAGCTGTTGGTATTGCTGTTGGATCTGTTGCTGGCATCTCTGTTGTAACATTCCTCCTTGGTTGCCTTCCTCATCAACAGTGGTGGTTATGGTGAACCTGGAGGCCTGAGCAAGAGCCAAGACGGCTACCATGACTGCTGCAAACACTATGAACTTTGCCATTGTTGATAGGATTCAAGTAAAGGAAGGCTAACTATGTATTAAGTTGAAGATTTTGTGGTGAAAATCAGTGGAGATTAAAGGGTATTTATAGGAGAAGAGATCTTTTGCATGTCAAAGAATGTGAAGGATTTGAAGGTACACGTACTCCCCATACAAGCGCGCTGCAGCCACAGAAGCAATTTTTTTGTTTGTTTTCTTTCAATTTGATTCTTCGCTTTATCTGGATGGATCTCTTCACGATTGAACCGAGTTTGATTGTGTACGTATACGTTTAGAGGCAATCTCAAACTCAAAAGTGAAGAGGCAATCTCAAACCAAGTTTGATTCTCTAAGTCTTTCCAATTCGTATGAAAATTCAGACAATTGGAATTTGTGGGACGATTTTGTTTTCATAAATCTTAAAAGCTTAAAGTTATATCGATCTGAACAACTTGATAATTAAATGAACAAAATCAATGGTGTTGAGTCTAATCATACTTACCTTTAGCAAGACAAATTATGGTGGACATTGTTAATTCTATAGTTCAGAATCGCATCATTCAGTTATTAACCTTACAAAGCTTTACGTAAGATGATGAAATTGGTATATGAAGATAGTGAGTGGGAATCTGCAGAACTTAGTGGCAAATGGCAATACAACTATAAACCAGTGTTTTAAAACTCGGACCGGAGTGGAAACCGGTAGAGCTACTGGGTTAGGGGTCAATTGGTCGGATCGGTCGAACCGGTGTCAAGAACCGGATGACGTCATAAATATATTTAATATAAATATATTAATTAAGTATTAACATATCTCACATTTTATGTCAAAATAAAATGACCAAATTATAAAAAAAAAATATATTCAATTAAGTTCTTAGTTTTTCATCAAAAAAAAATTTATAGATTGTATTGTTTAATAATGATAATAATTATTTTGTTTATAATTTAATAAAATTTCATTAAAATACATGAAATATAATAAAGTATTAATTAATTTAATCTCAAATCGATCATATTAAAATAAGTTAGAAAATGTAGTTCTCAATACACAATTTATTTATTTCAAAACTTAAATTTGTGAATTAAAAAAATTAATGACATATCATACTTTGAATTTAATTTTGTGTGCTATAAAATAATAATTAAATAAAAAACAATAAATATGATATGATTAAATTTAAAATTCATATTTATTTAAATTGTATGAATGTGATTGATTGAAAATATTGATGAAAAATATAATTTCCATACTCCTTCAAAATCTTGTAATATGGTAAATTAGAAGTATTTATTACAATTAGAATTTATAAAAGTCTTAAAATATGGTAAATTGAAAGATATTAAAAATCTTGAATATGGTAAATTAAAGTATTTATGACGATTAAATGTATTCAAATTTTAAAATATGGTAAATTTGAATCATTAATGATAATTAAAAATCTTGAATATGGTAAATTAAAGTATTTATGACGATTAAATGTATTCAAATTTTAAAATATGGTAAATTTGAATCATTAATGGTAATTAAAAATCTTGAATATGGTAAATTAAAGTATTTATGACAATTAAATATATTTAAATTTTAATATATTAAAATATGATAAATTTGAATAATTAATGACAATTGAGTTGTATTTTTTTTAATTAAAAAGCAGAAAAAGGGAGTTTCATTAATTAAAAATTCAGTAGTAATACAATAGCCACAGAACTAAAGAACATTCGCCCATTTTTTCTCCTATTCTTCACTACCAATTACCAAAAGCCCACAACCCCAATAACTCTTAAGTCCTAACCCACAATTACATGCAACTGAAACAAAGAAAATCTAAGCTGCAACCTTCTTGGGGGATTTGGTGGCTTTTGCTGGAGATTTTCTAATCAATGCAAAGTTGGCTACAATTTTTGTCCCTATCGCGCTCTAACCCTTAATAGCTTTCTCTTCCAGCAATCCTTCCATCCACACTTTGAAGTTTCAGTGTTAAAATGGAGGAAAAAGAGCAATCAGCAATTACAACAACAACAAACCCATCTCCAAAGCAGCCACCTTTATGCGAAGAATGCAAAATAAACCCATCAAAATACAAATGCCCAGGTTGTTCAACCCGCTCTTATAGCCTCCCTTCTGTGAAAGCTCACAAGGAACGGACTTCCGGCAATGGCGAAAAGCAGGACAACAACAGATGTAAAAGTTAAAAAAAAAAAACCAGAAAACAGAAAACCGGGTTTCAACCGGTTTTCGGTTTTTCCGGTTGAACCCGGTTTTTGACCGGGTTTGACCTATTTTTTAACTGACGATTTTTTATATTAACTCGGACCGAACACGTGGCCGGTTCCCAGTCCAACCGGTCGAACCGGCCGGTCCGGTCCGAGTTTAATAACACTGCTAGAAACAATCAGACCAATAGTAGAGCAAGAAAATTGGGAAAATATCGAAATACATTCAGACAGAGGCGGAATCAGGAAAAAGATTTTAGCGGGACTGACTTAAAAACAAATTTTTTTTGTGTGATTGAATATTTGTATTTAACAACTAAATTTCTAAATTCATTATTATAAAAAACCATAAAAATATATAAATATATAATTATTAATTTTCGTCGTGTTCTTATGATTACGATGAGTTAGTTGTATTTTACGTGTCTCGGTTCAAATCTGAAATTTAAATTCAAAATCTCTAACTTCCTTAATTTCAATACATAAAATTCCTAATTAAAATTTTAAAATCCCTAATATAAATTCACATTCAAAATCCTTAATTTCCCTATTTCAATTTATAAAATCACCATTTGAATTTTTTAATTTCCTAATGTAAATTCACACTAAAAATTCCTAATTTCTCTAATTCAAACGCTAAAATTAATCGTAATTTTAATTCAAATAAAAAAAATTAATTCTAATAACCATAAATCTTAATCATTCACACACCCAAATTGATTTAGTAATTTATAAATTTAAACTTACAATTATTAAATAAAAAAAAAGATATAAAAAAGACTAACATTGACCAAGAGAGCAAATGGAGTAAGATAAAAAAAATGTTGGACAAGAGCAGGGAGGCCTTGGGCTGTGCGGCTCTAGGTTAGACATGACCACGGTTCACGGTTCCACGAAGGGTGGAACCTGAACTGGCCCTTGGCCTCATGGTTACGGTTACGGTTCGTGAACAGCCGGTTCACGGTTCCGGTTTTGATTTGTTCACGGTTTTTTACGGTTCGAATTTTTTAATATTAAATTTTAAAAAAATAAATACAATATATACAAATTTCAAATTTGATATAATTGAAAAGTAACTTGAATTACCACGTAGATGTAATGGTGTATATACAAAATATAATAAAATGAAAAATACTCTATATTTGTTAGTAATTAAATATTCATTACCAGTAATATGTTACTAATGGTTGTACCATAATGAATATGGATAATAATTGATATTATTTGAATATTAAACTATGAGTTTAATCATGTGTTTATATGAATTTATTCATTAATTATACAAGAACACGTGATAATTCAAGTTAATATGGTTAATCATAAGTAATCTTTTATTTTAATATACTTATAGTTTAATAACCAACCATTAATACTATTAGATAATGAGAAAATTTAATAATTCAATATATTAGTTAATCATATTTTTCATTCACAAGAAATCAATATACATGATTCAATGTAAAACAAACCATAAGAGATTAAATTTAAGAATCTTATTTCTAAACTAACAATAACAATTAACAAAATAAACAACTAACAATGAGAATTAAATAACAAAGTGAATGAAATTAAATATATTAAAGTAAATAATTGAATAAAATGAAATAATTTTAAAAGTAATAGGAGATTATGAGAGAATATATGAGAAAATTCAAGAAATTTGCGTGAAATAATGAAATATAATATATTTGTAAAAGCAAAATAAATTTTTTTTTTTGGGGAAGCGGCGGTTCGGAAAGTAATGAACCGGAACCGGCCCGCCATAGCCGGTTCCGGTTCACAGTTTGGGCCGGGCAGGCCCCCGTTCTGGTTCCGAGCTGGGCCCACCAGGCCGGTTCCGTTTTTAACCAGAACCGTGCCCATGACTACTCTAAGTTCCGGTTTTAACCGGAACCGTGTGCTATAGCAGCCAAATGCTCTCACCTCTCTCTACAATTTTAGCCAAACCCTAAACCTACCTACCGCCTTAACCTCTCAAACTCCAGACCTCACTAATCGGCCCTATTTCAATTTCCACTCTCACAGCCCATCAGATTCCATTAACCCTAGGTTTTATTCTTCACCGATCGGAGGAGCAAAACGACAATCCAGTCTTGGGGGCCGGAGCCATCCACCTCAGAAACCAGTGACCAGTGACCATCTAGCCGCCTCCTGACAGTACTTTACGATTTCAAGGCAGCGGCAGTGGAGATGACTACCGTCTCATTGTCTTCTCCAAATCATTGCATAGTGAATCCGTCAAGCTCCTGCAGAGCTAGGCCACTTACTGTTCAGCTTCTAAATGGCCCTCCCCTAGCTAATTTTCTTCACTCTAGTGCCTTCCCACCTCTCCTATCTCAGCTAGCATTAAGATCGAGCACCAAGGCTCCAGCTTTTGTCAAAAATCTGCAGAAATCTTCCCCCCTCTCAGAGCTAAATCGATGGAGAATCCCCCATTCTCAAAGCCAACAGCAGCTGATCCTAAAACCCCTCTTGGCAGCGGCGGCAGTAGCCCCAGCTACACAACCTGCTTCTAAGATGCCTTTACAGGAAGGGCCACCTCAGTCTCAATTAACCAAATCATACCGGAAGGCAGTCACCGGAGCTTGCCCTAGAACAGTCGCAGAACCGAGTGATAATGTTGATGTTGATGTTTCGTTCTCCTCAGCTTCAAAAAGAAAGCTATCCTCTCATGATGGAGAGCCAGATCTGATTTTGACTCAAGAGGAAGAAGAGAAACTAGCTCTCCCTTATATCTTCACCCTAGTTGGGAAATTCAGCCATGGGAAACCTTCTATGGTGGCTCTCCGTAAAGAGATACTGGCAGCCTCCTTCACTGGACAGGTACATCTTGGTCTCCTAGATTTTCGCCATGTCTTCTTTAAGTTTGAATTGGAAGAAGACTTCCACAGAATGTGGGCGCGGCTTATTTGGAATTTTTTGGGATTTCAGGCGAGAATATTCCGTTGGACGAAGAATTTCAGCCCTGATATTGAATCATCAGTGGCTCCGGTGTGGATTAATCTGCCTCATCTGCCATTGCATTTTTTTGATAAAGACTCGTTATTTGCGATAGCATCTACTGTTGGAAATCCACTTAAAATTGATCGTGCCACTGCCTCCGCGAAGAAGATTCTGAGACCTAGTGAGGCTAGGGTGTTAGTGGAACTTGATGTTTTAAAGCCTAGAACTAACCGAGTATGGATTGGAAGTAATGAGTGGGGAAGATGGCAGTCCATTGTTTTTTAGGACACCCCGGACTATTGCACAAATTGCCAAAAAATGGGACATCTGTCGATACACTGCAAACCCCCACAGTCTCGTAAGGAAGCAAGATCACAGGAGATAAGAAAAGGAAAGAAGGTGTGGATTCCGGTTGTAAACAGCTCAAAGGATCAGGGACAGAAGGCCGGGCCATCAACCAGCGTGCTAGTCTCCTCAAGCCGTGGAGAAGCAGCAGCTACTACCGATGAGCACAGTAAGGAAGATCAAGTAAGAGTATCCCAGGGTGCCTCAGAACCTGGTCCTTCAGGAGAATTAATTGTCTTCCAGGGAGATAAACAAGTGGAAGCCCAGGGCATGAATGAAAAGGAGAGCCCAAAGAAACAAGGTGCAGAACAAGAGGAAAATGTGATCGGTGAAATAGTAGAATCACCTTTGAATCGTGCAGATAACAATCTTGGCCAATTCTTGGAACTCCTTAACAAGCAAGATGGGGAATCTAATCAATTTGATAAATCTGTTGAGCCTCCTTTAGCAGCCAGCAAGCCTTTACAAGATTGCCAAAACGTCCCTGATGTGATGAAAAGGAAACAATCGAACTCGGTGGATATAAATGTGATGATGAGTGGTGATAAAAGGGAAACATTGCACATGAGTGATTTTGGGTACATGTCGGAATTGGAAATCCTCCAAGCAACCCCAAAGGTTATGTGGGACGAAGGAGAGTTAGCAAAGCTAGCTCCTCTGAATCTGCCTTGCAAAGAAAAGAGAAAAGGAGCTATCAACGTGGAGGTTTTGTGGGAAGAAGGGGAACCTTCTACTTTACACAGAGTTAGCTCAACCTCGGATTTAGGATTTCTTCAATCTATTCCAACTGAATTAGAAGATGGGGATGATGGTGAAGACCAATGGATGGAGAATAGTTATGAGGGAGAGGCAGAAGATGTATTCAGTAGCTTTTTGGAGAAAATGGAAAAATGCCGGAAGCCGCCAAAGCATACCAAGTACATGGAAGCTCTTCTTAGTCCTAAAGCCAATGAATTTTCAGGGAGGAAACTTAGGGGATCGTAACCCACGCATATGCTACTCCGAAGGTAGAAATTGGTATCAAAGGTAAGCTTTCAATGTTTCTTGAGAAGGTCCATGATTACCAATGTTTAGATCATTTGGCCAGTCGTTTTTTGTTCATAAATTAAACTCCAGTGTGAACTACTGGACCGATTGTGGCCTGGTTGTGATGGCAAGGCTGAATTGACTGCTGGCCATGGTGGTGAATTTTGGCTGTTTTGGTAGCCTGGATAAGAGGCTGTGAAAAATAGTAAGTCTGTCGTCTTTTGAACTGTTTTGGTAGTCAGTTTTGAACTGTTTTTGACTGGGTTGTTGCTGAATATTGAGTTTGTTTTTGAACTGTTGTGTGATGGTCTGCTGAATATTGAGCTTGGCAAGGCTGAACTGATTGCTGGCCATGGTGATGAAGTATAGCTGTTATTGGTATGAACTATTTTGGTAGTCTTAGCTTTGAACTGTTTTGACTGGGTTGTTGCGTTATGATCGTCATATGCTGTTTCCCTCTTGCTGAATTTTGAGCTTTGGAAAATCTTCACTCTGATTGAAGATTTTGGTTATTGAGCAAGTAACGTTATGCTGCCGAAATTTTGATTTTGATGTGATTAAGCAATGAAAAGGTTAACTGGCTCTTTGTGGAAGACAGACTTGGGAGCCATATTTTGTCATTGAAATGATTCTGTTGTGTGATGGTCTGTTGGAAATCATTCTTCCCCGTGCTTGACTACTCTGTGCTTTGGAGGATTGCTGATTAATTTTCTATTGCTGTCCAGTGCTGTGATGTCTGAGAAACGCCTCAGCCTTATGCTGTTTTGCCTAATCCTTTTCTGCTCTTTAGTCTCTTAAGGCAGCTTGAGTCCATTATCCTGCTTTCCCTTAGATGATTAATGGTACCAATATGTTTGGAATGAGGGACTGATGGGTACGTTGTTGGATCCTGGATGGGCTGCAAACTTCAAATGAGGAGATCCTAAGATGGTCTGGGCCATTATATGGACCTGAAAGAAACCAAACCGGTTTGGGCCTCACCGTTTGCTGATATAGGACACTTTGGGCTGAAGTGGGATGTTAATCCATGGTTCTCATTAACTATACTTGTTTAGGTTTGGGCTAAAGGTTTTGAAGCCTTTTGTAATTTATCAAGATTCAAGAGTCCCTAGGATTTGGTGTGCCTATTGGGCTTTCAAATTGTTTGGACTCTTAATCTCCACACATACTACTAGTTTGACCTTTTGGCTTTTGGACTGTAAAGGAGTAGTACTCCTTGTTTACGGTTTTCTTTTGTATTGGGGATTCGGGTATATCCAGCCTATTATATTTTATTTATGGTATAATATAGTAGCTTTTAAAAAAAAAAGTGTGTGCGTGAGTTGAAGGAGAAATGGAGAGAGAATGACAAATAGCGTGAGTGAATGAAGAGAGAAAGGATTATTGATGTTTAAATTGTAATGCTGAGTGAATTAGACAATCTGTCTTCGACCGACGCTAAAATAGCGTCCGTTGTTCACTAAAAGACAAAAAAAATGAAAAAAATCACTTCAAGGCATTATATTTTTTCCACCATTTTAATGCTGATACACTATTTAGCATTGCATTGTAGATCACCCTATTTATTATTATTATTATCTATTAGGATTCTTTTGATTCTTTTTAGTTTTTTTTTAACTTTTCTTTTAAAGGTTTAATGTTTTATTATTTTTACTTTTCATTCAATTTTTTTTCCTTTTCAACTAAATTGATTTTAATTATATTAATTTAATTTTAATTTCATTTTTAAACATACTTTCAATTTAAAATTTTAAAATAATTGAATTAAAAAGTATGAATAAAAATATATAACAATTACAAATTTTAATTTTAGTTTAATTTTTTGAACTTTAGAATAAATTATCCTAATTATACTTATGTTAATTTTGAACTCATATACATATTTGATTATCATGTTAAACATGCCACAATTTTAAATTACATACTTAATTGCATATAATTGTTCTATAAACTTTTAAAATACATACATACATAGACGAACTGCCACTGAATTGTTAGTAGATCAGTGTTAAGTTAGATAACATAAACTAAAAGACATGAAAATTAGATAACAGAAATGAAAACTTAGATAGTTAGATCTAGATCTAAATAGTTAGATACCAAATAATATGAACAATATGAAAGACATATTGTAAAAACATCAATAAAATAAATTACAAGTTCATATGATTAAGGATCTTATACAAGATTAATCCTTAATCACTCCAAAAAGGGTCTTAAGCTAAGGGATCCAAGTAAAGGTATCCTTGCCAAGGTTCCAAAGCTTAGGAAGTCTTCAAACAAAAGAGAAGAAAAGATGAAAAGATGAAAAGAGAAGAAGAAAGAAAGTAGAGAGAAGGCAGAGCAAATTTGTTTAGAGAGAGAGTCTAATGTTTTAGATGGGAGTCTAAAATCTGATCCCTTTGCTGGAGAAAGGGGGCATTTATAACAGTTTTCCCATTTTTTTTAAGTGTTTGACTACATTTTTTCTACAAACTATTACAGTCAAAGGTCTTCATTTATTATGGTATTTGGGAGAATACACCATAACAATCATCTTCATTTTGGTCTGGGTCAAATAGCAAGTCTTCCTCGTCTGTCCTCGAGAGTGGGCTTGCTTGTGTTGGGCCAGTACTAGAGGTACTGGGTGCAGATGTGTTAGCTTGTTTGAATTGGGCTAACAAGTCTTCAAGATGTCTGACATAATCATCTTTGTTGGAAATTGCTGCCAATTTGGAAGCCGTGAGTGACTTCTGTTGGAGAAATTGGCATATCTTTGGATCTGCTGACGGTAAAAATTGGGGATTCTTTTGAAACCATGCTTCAATTTTTTGTGAATGAATGCACTCAATGTTGAATTCTTTCCACCACTTTGTATAACCCTGTCAGATTAACTAAGGAGGAAATTTTTCATCCTGTTTTAAAAATTCAAACTTCCACGCATAGATCCATGATAGTGAAAAGATTGAATGAAATTGGAGTAACACAGGTGTATGTACATCTGGGGATGTAAAATTTTCAAAAAAAAATCTGCAAACCTAGTTGTACGTCTGTGGGCAAAATTTGAGGGTTTGGCCCAAAGCAATTCCACCATTGAATAAACCATATTGGAAAATGATATTTGGTTCCTCTTTTAAAGTAGAAAAATAAAGAATGTTTGTTAATCTGGTTCTGCGTAGAGGAGGTTTGGAACCCGGCTTGTCTATAGTCCCAATATGTAAATTCTGGGGGAGAGAAGGGTTGAGAAAAGTTTTTAGGGGTATTAGGATTAGTTCCCCAATCTGATGGTTTGAGGATTTTTAGGATTTGTGCTGTAGAATGGGTCACTAAATCCTTATTATTTTTGTCATTATATTGCTTAAGAGCAATTGAACCAGTGTCTATGAGGATAAACTCATAAAATTTTTGAGTTTTATTTAGAGTTGGTGGAATGAAGTTGTAAGTAGCTGGAAGTATTGCCTTAGCTACTTGATTTGGGCTGTTTACAAAAAAGTCAGGCTCTGTTTGACAGATGGGCACAAAAGTTTGAATTTTGAAATACTCTTGTTTTAAAGATGCTTTTTGTAAAACATTTGTTTGGGTTGAAGCTTGTTTTGAAGTTGTGGGATATGTTATCTCCACTTTTGAATAATTAGTAGGGTTTGAAACCACTACTGAAGTTTGAGAATTTTTTGAAATAGTAGGGCTTGCAGCCACTACTGAATTTTGGGGAGATTTCACAAGTTGAAATCCTGCGGATAAGGCCCACTTCTGGATAGCTTCAAGATGTGTAGTTTGGGCCAAGGTTTTCTCCTCTTCTTCTACCATATCAGCCCAAACTTTTGGATTTAGGATTGATATGGGTAAGTTGGAGGTTTCTGTTTTGATTGTCTCAATTTGAGAGGTGCTCGAAGCATAGTCTTTGGGCTGTTTCTCTGCTCATTGCTTGTTTGGAATGATCTGTTTGTTTGAAGTTGAAAACGATGCCTGGTTTAATGGGGTTTGAATAATACTCTTGGGCATTGGAGGATGTGGTTCTTCTTTCTTTTTTCTGGGCGACATTACCTACCCTGCAAGAATTCACGAGTCAAGAAGTCAGGCAAAGAATTTGTGTCTCCTTTAATATAATCAATATCAAAATCAAAAACAGATAAAATTGCTTGCCATCTTGCAAAAATTTATTTAGAAGCAGATTTTTTAAGTCTTTTTGCAAAACATCTTATGCAGATTTACAATCTATTCTAACAAAAAATTTCTGGTTAAGCAGATCAGATTGGAATTTTGATATACACAAAACAATAGCTAGTATTTCTTTTTTGATTGTGGAATAGTTCTGTTGAGCACTATTCCAATGTTTAGAAGTGAAGGCAACAACTCTTTCTTTGTTGTCTTGCACTTGTTTAAGTATTCCACTATAACCCAAATCAAATGCATCTGTTTCAACTATCTTTGGCAGATTTGGATTTGACAGAGCTAGACAAGGCAAAGTCTTGACTTGGGTTTTCACCCGTCTTACCACCTCAGTATGGATATCTGTCCATGGTGGTGGTGACTTTTTCAACCTGTCATGCAGTAGTTTAATAATGTTAGCCAATTCAGGAATAAAATCAGCTATATAATTCAGACATCCTAAAAACCTCTACAATTGTTGTTTTTCTAGGATTTGGTCAGGAATTCTATCTGCAAATTGGATAGATCTTTCTATTGAAATTATTGTTCCAATATGAATGTAATAATCCTAGAAACCTGATTCTAGTCTGGAATAGACTGATCTTTTTACTAGACACCACTAGTCCATTAGTCTTAACTACCTGTAAGAATATGTTAAGATGTTTAAAATGTTGATCTATATTGTTTGAATAGATTAAAACATCATCTATGTAAACGATTGAAAAACTTGAGTAAGGATTAAACCTTCCAGATTGTCTATCATTTCCAGTAGAAGATCTTGTTCTTTAGTCATAACATTGATACTTAACTCCTGTGGATTATCACTGGAGGTGGAAGCTGTTGAAATCATCATCCTCCATCTGATTTATATGGTTATCTTCACTATAACTAGAGTCTTCATCATCAGTTTCAATCAAGAGATTGGATATTTGATTAATGATATCCTCATCAATTTCTAAAGCTTGAATTCTTCGCCTGAGACGATAATACTTAGCTATGTGTCCTGGTTTGTGACATTTGTGACAGATAATGTTTGGCAAGGCTAGTCTTTGAGGTTGGTATAGGGCTTTGGTTTGTGAGTTTGGTATCTGAGGTAATTGGCTTGGGCTGTCTGTATGGGATTTTCCGTTTGGGAAAAGGCTTTGTATATTTGGGTTTGGATTTCTGTTTATGGTATTTTCTTTCCTGTGTTTGATTATAACTGGGAAGTCCAAACTGTTCACAGAAAGACCCAAGATCTCTGCTTCTCTGAGCCCTATCTTTTGCAAGTTGTCTCAACATCTTGTCTTGCCTGCAGATTCGCAAGGCAACTTGTTGAATTTGTGTTGTTAATTGTCCATATGTAATTTTGTTCATATGGAACTACAACCATTATATTTGCTTCTGAGTTCTTCCTGAAACCATGTCTCTGAGCGATTTTGAAAGTCATCCAATAATTTTTCCTTCCAATATGCTTTGATTCCATCCGATCTAGCATATATCCGGGTGAAAGACGGAGCATAGCATAAAGATCTCAACAACATAAAACAAGGACCCTCCCTTTCCGGAAGTGATGATTTGGGCAATTAATTTTGCCAAACATTGGTGGATCCATAACCGATTTAACCAGATTATAATTGAATATCGTATTTTGTTAATTTGATGTTATGTTACTTCTATATTTATTTGCAAGTTTATTTTAAATATGATATAATATTTGTTGTTAGTTTTAAATATAGTGTGTTCAATTATAATAATTGTGATTCAAATAATTTAATTTATGTTTTTGATTAATTTTTAATAATATTTGTTATTTAATTACGCTATAATTATTAATTATTAAAATGATTTAATTATAATTTGAAAATGAAATAAAATATCAAAAAGAAAATTATTTAAAGAACAACCAAAAGCCTTAAAAAAAGGACTGGATTGCAATTTAAAAGAAAATTTAAAAAGTAATATATATATATATATATATATATATATGTTACAGTGCTGCGCTAAATCTAGTGGTGTGCAAAAAAGTTTTGCCAGAATGGCGCAGTTGGATTTGAGCTATTTTGCATTTTTTTTTGTCTTATATGGGTTTCACGCTATTTTGCAGGCACTGTTGGAAATAGTCAAGGGTAAATTATCTCGATGACTACTAAATTATTTGTATGGTATACTTTTAAATACTTTTTTTTTAATTTTAATTTGACTACTCATTTATAAAAAATTGTATACTAGTGGTCATTATTATTCAGTTAAATTTAAGTATTATCTTTGAATTTTTTATTAATTTCAAATATTTTTTTATAAAACTACATTTTATAAAAATTTAGTCACAAACTTATTAGATAAAAATCCATTATTGTAAATTTTAAATCCCATCAATTAACCTCATTTTTAGTTAAAATATTACCTTAAAAATATTAGATTTTTTTAATTTGAAGAAAAAATTTAAAAAATAACGACTGAATTTGATAAAATGGCTAATAGTATATAACTTTTGATTGATGATTAACCAAATTGAAAAAAAATAATAATAGTGAACAACAATGTATAATTTGAATAATTTAAGTAACCACCAAGATTGTTGATGGATTTATAATCTAATAATAATACATGTCTTAAAAAAAAGAGTAATGATATACAGAGTGAAAACGTAAAGTGATTGACGTGGCAATTATAAAAAGGCAAACTTATCCATTATCTATTAGGTTCACTTATCTATTTGGTTAGGGTATTAGTTTGTCTTTTTATAATTGCCACGTCAGTCACTTTACGTTTTCACTCTAATTTTTCACTCCTGTTATCATTACTCTAAAAAAAATACTAACATTCATATGTCATTTAAAAAAAACTCATAACTGTATAATAATAAAAAATTAGAAAACACAAGTCCAACTAACTGTATAATAATCACAACCGTAAAATAATCATAACTATTATCTCGTATTCTTGTATGTGAAAAGAAAAAACCATTATTAATATAGTATGAAAATACCAGAATAACAAATAATATGAGTGACAAAAAAACAAAAACAAAGGATGCTAATTTATTTAAATAATATACCACATATGTATATTCTTTTCCTATGAAGCTAAAATTACTAAAGAGAGAAAAAAAAGTTCTAAAGTAAATTGTAGACAATTAAGATAAATTATAAAAGGTCATTCTCATGTGAAACTGTGTCATATATGAGAGCTGCGTATCAATTTCACTTTAGCTTATAAAGTATAAAAAATTAGCGTATATAATATAAAAAATTAGCGTATTAGCATCTAAAATATCAAATATTAGTGTATAACGTATAAAAAATTAGCGTATTAGCGTATATAGTATAATTCACGTATTACGTCTCATATATGAGACAATCTCATAAGGCTGTGTTTGGTAGTTTAGAAATCGAATTGAATTCGAATTTAAATACTATAGTAATCTAATTCAATGAATTGAAAGTATAAAATGTTTTAATTCCTTTGTTTGGCAAAATAACAAAATTCTTATAGAATTGAATTATAACTCCAAATCCTCTGTTTGGAAGTTTAGAAAAAATGTATAAAATTAGATTTCATCGTAATCAGAATTGTTAAAATAATTTATTTTTAATATATTTTTTATAAGAATATTTACTTTTCAATATTATTTTCTAATTTCTACAATAAATTTAAACAAAAAAATTTAGTTTTATTTTTTCACCCACTACACATATTTTTTACATAGTACACATTTTTTCACACACTACACGTATTTTACACATAGTACACACATTTTCACACCCTACACATATTTTCACACAATACACATATTTTCACACACTACACACTTTTTCACACACTACACATAGTACACATTTTTTTCACACATTACAAACTTTTTCACACACTACACATATTTTACACACGCTACACATATTTTCACACACTACACACATTTTCACACACCACATATTTTACACATAGTACACACATTTTCACACACTACAAATATTTTACACATAGTACACACATTTTCACACACCACATATTTTACACATACTACACATATTTTCACACACTACACATATTTTACACATAGTACACACATTTTCACACACTACACATATTTTACACACACTACCTATTTTTCACACACTAAATATATGTAGTATGTGTAAAATATGTGTATTGTGTGAAAATGTGTGTACTATATGTAAAATGTGTGTACTATATGTAAAATATGTGTATTATATGTAAAATATGTGTAGTGTGTGAAAATGTGTGCAGTATGTGTAAAATATGTGTAGTGTGTGAAAATATGTGTAGCGTATGTAAAATATGTGTAGTGTGTAAAAAAGTTTGTACTATGTGTAAAATATGTGTATTGTTTGAAAATGTGTGTAGTGTGTGAAAATATGTGTAGTGTGTGAAAATGTGTGTAGTATGTGTAAAATATATGTAGTGTATGAAAATGTGTGTAGCGTGTGAAAATATGTGTAGTGTGTGAAAAAATGTGTAGTGTGTGAAAATGTGTGTAGTGTGTGAAAATATGTGTAGCGTGTGTAAAATATGTGTAATATGTGAAAATATGTGTATTATATGTAAAATATGTGTGTGTGAAAATGTGTGCAGTATGTGTAAAATATGTGTAGTATGTGAAAATATGTGTATTATATGTAAAATATGTGTAGTGTGTAAAAATGTGTGTAGTATGTGTAAAATATGTGTAGCGTGTGAAAATATGTGTAGTATGTGTAAAATATGTATAGTGTGTGAAAATATGTGGTGTGTGAAAATGTGTGTAGTATGTATAAAATATGTGTAGTGTTGACCCGAATTTGTATAGAAATGGTATTGGAATTTTTTGATCCAAGTAAAGAATTGAATCCAATGAATTGGACCATTTTGAATTGGAACACAATTCCAATTTTTGTGATTTAATAAGGAACCAAACACAAGAATTCGAATTGGACCCTCCAATTCGAATTCAAAGGGTCCAATTCAATGCTACCAAACACAGCCTAAGAGTTTTTGCGTATTATAAATATTTGCCATATAAAGTTATATATATAATTATAGTATTATATTGTTATGTCACAGTTTCTATATAAATTTAGTTTTTTAAAATAAAAGCATTCTGCTCTAAAAATATTAAAAGTAAAACGAATAATTTTAATTATTAATTCATTAACAATTACAAATTTTAACACTCAATGGTAGTTTTGGGCTAAATTTTCTCATAAAAGGAAATTTTGAAGGCGTTAAACAAACTTGATCATTTGAAATCACGCCTTCAACAACCCTTAAGAAAGGTATAAATATGTGCCGACTGCCGAAGCTTCAAGCCTTAACCCTTCTAAAAAAACTTCGTTTCATTCTCAAATTTTCTACTCACATTCTCCCAACACAATCAATCAGTCACCCCACCATTCCCACTGCCATTGTCTTACCTTAGCAATAAAATTCATAAAAATTTAATCAAGGTTTGTTTTTTTTCATTCCTTTGAAATTTCGATTCTTTTTTTCTGTTATAGTTGTTATTCTAGTTCTGAATTTTCCAAATTTTGATGTTTTTTTCTATCAATGATGGTTTTGAATTTTTCAAAAATATGATGATTCTCCCTTATTGTGGTTAGGGTTTTTAAAGTTTGATTATTTTTTTCTATCAATGCGTGGTGCATGTAATTTGTTTTTCAAAGATTTGATCAGTTCTGGTTAGTTTAATCGAAACCCTGATTTGATGTCAAATTTTTGGTGATACGGTGCTGAATGTTGCATTAAAATTGCTTCTTTTTTAAGTCTTTGTTTAGTGGGATTGTGAGTTGATATTCATAGTTGGTGCTAAAATGACTGAAAATTTGAACAGGGTTATCAGGGCAATTATGAAAACTAGAGTGATTTTTGGTCAATTTTTTTGTTATTGGTAACTGAATGTTTCTTTACTATTGATTCTTTCTCTTTTATGTATTTGTTTATGGGATTGTGAGTTAAACCTTGAAAATATGCGTTTTCTATCGATGCCGGTAATGGGTTTCTAAAAAAATTGATTTTTTTTTGTTTTTTCCATTATTACTGGATAATTTTTACTGTTCTTGTTAGTATAATTCAAGCCCTGATTTGTTTTCAAATTTTTTGTTATATGGTGCTAAATGTTACTTTACTATTGATTCTTCTCTTTTATGTATTTGTTTAGTGGGATTGTGGGTTGATACTCATAGTATGCTCTAACTTTACTGAAAATTTGAACGGGTGGCTATTATGAAGACTAAAAGTGTGCGAGCAATCATTATGACAACTAACGTGTGCGTGCAAAAGCCACCTCTCTGTCTCATGCGGCTTGCGCAAACTTGATTTGAGTAGGGATAAGAGGAGGAAGATGAACCGACAGTGAAACAACAGGGCGGGAAAAAACAAAGGACTATTTCAAGGGAGATCAAATGTCATCAGAGGACAAACGGAAGGTTAAGAAGGACCTAATGGGAGGTGGAGCTATTGAAATCATCATCCTCCATCTGATTTATATGGTTATCTTCACTATAACTAGAGTCTTCATCATCAGTTTCAATCAAGAGATTGGATATTTGATTAATGATATCCTCATCAATTTCTAAAGCTTGAATTCTTCGCCTGAGACGATAATACTTAGCTATGTGTCCTGGTTTGTGACATTTGTGACAGATAATGTTTGGCAAGGCTAGTCTTTGAGGTTGGTAGGGCTTTGGTTGTGAGTTTGGTATCTGAGGTAATGGCTTGGGCTGTCTGTATGAGATTTTCCGTTTGGGAAAAGGCTTTGTATATTTGGGTTTGGATTTCTGTTTATGGTATTTTCTTTCCTGTGTTTGATTATAACTGGGAAGTCCAAACTGTTTACAGAAAGACCCAAGATCTCTGCTTCTTGAGCCCTATCTTTTTCAAGTTGTCTCAACATCTTGTCTTGCCTGCAGATTCGCAAGGCAACTTGTTGAATTTGTGTTGTTAATTGTCCATATGTAATTTGTTCATATGGAACTACACCATTATATTTGCTTCTGAGTTCTTCCTGAACCATGTCTCTGAGCGATTTTGAAAGTCCATCCAATAATTTTTCTTCCAATATGCTTGATTTCCATCCGATCTAGCATATATCCGGGTGAAAGACGGAGCATAGCATAAAGATCTCAACAACATAAACAAGGACCCTCCCTTTTCGGAAGTGATGATTTGGCAATTATTTTGCCAACATTGGTGGATCCATAACCGATTTACCAGATTATTAATTGAATATCGTATTTTGTTAATTTGATGTTATGTACTTCTATATTTATTTGCAAGTTTATTTTAAATATGATATAATATTTGTGTGTTAGTTTAAATATTAGTGTGTTCAAATTATAATAATTGTGATTCAAATAATTTAATTTATGTTTTTGATTAATTTTTAATAATATTTGTTATTTAATTACGCTATAATTATTAATTATTAAAATGATTTAATTATAATTTGAAAATGAAATAAAATATCAAAAAGAAAATTATTTAAAGAACAACCAAAAGCCTTAAAAAAAGGACTGGATTGCAATTTAAAAGAAAATTTAAAAAGTAATATATATATGTTACAGTGCTGCGCTAAATCTAGTGGTGTGCAAAAAAGTTTTGCCAGAATGGCGCAGTTGGATTTGAGCTATTTTGCATTTTTTTTTGTCTTATATGGGTTTCACGCTATTTTGCAGGCACTGTTGGAAATAGTCAAGGGTAAATTATCTCGATGACTACTAAATTATTTGTATGGTATACTTTTAAATACTTTTTTTTAATTTTAATTTGACTACTCATTTATAAAAAATTGTATACTAGTGGTCATTATTATTCCGTTAAATTTAAGTATTATCTTTGAATTTTTTATTAATTTCAAATATTTTTTTATAAAACTACATTTTATAAAAATTTAGTCACAAACTTATTAGATAAAAATCCATTATTGTAAATTTTAAATCCCATCAATTAACCTCATTTTTAGTTAAAATATTACCTTAAAAATATTAGATTTTTTTAATTTGAAGAAAAATTTAAAAAATAACGACTGAATTTGATGAAATGGCTAATAGTATATAACTTTTGATTGATGATTAACCAAATTGAAAAAAAAATAATAATAGTGAACAACAATGTATAATTTGAATAATTTAAGTAACCACCAAGATTGTTGATGGATTTATAATCTAATAATAATACATGTCTTAAAAAAAAGTAATGATATACAGAGTGAAAAATTAGAGTGAAAACGTAAAGTGATTGACGTGGCAATTATAAAAAGGCAAACTTATCCATTATCTATTAGGTTCACTTATCTATTTGGTTAGGGTATTAGTTTGTCTTTTTATAATTGCCACGTCAGTCACTTTACGTTTTCACTCTAATTTTTCACTCCTGTTATCATTACTCTAAAAAAAATACTAACATTCATATGTCATTTAAAAAAAACTCATAACTGTATAATAATAAAAAATTAGAAAACACAAGTCCAACTAACTGTATAATAATCACAACCGTAAAATAATCATAACTATTATCTCGTATTCTTGTATGTGAAAAGAAAAAACCATTATTAATATAGTATGAAAATACCAGAATAACAAATAATATGAGTGACAAAAAAACAAAAACAAAGGATGCTAATTTATTTAAATAATATACCACATATGTATATTCTTTTCCTATGAAGCTAAAATTACTAAAGAGAGAAAAAAAAAGTTCTAAAGTAAGTGTAGACAATTAAGATAAATTATAAAAGGTCATTCTCATGTGAAACTGTGTCATATATGAGAGCTGCGTATCAATTTCACTTTAGCTTATAAAGTATAAAAAATTAGCGTATATAATATAAAAAATTAGCGTATTAGCATCTAAAATATCAAATATTAGTGTATAACGTATAAAAAATTAGCGTATTAGCGTATATAGTATAATTCACGTATTACGTCTCATATATGAGACAATCTCATAAGGCTGTGTTTGGTAGTTTAGAAATCGAATTGAATTCGAATTTAAATACTATAGTAATCTAATTCAATGAATTGAAAGTATAAAATGTTTTAATTCCTTTGTTTGGCAAAATAACAAAATTCTTATAGAATTGAATTATAACTCCAAATCCTCTGTTTGGAAGTTTAGAAAAAATGTATAAAATTAGATTTCATCGTAATCAGAATTGTTAAAATAATTTATTTTTAATATATTTTTTATAAGAATATTTACTTTTCAATATTATTTTCTATTTCTACAATAAATTTAAACAAAAAATTTAGTTTTATTTTTCACCCACTACACATATTTTTTACATAGTACACATTTTTCACACACTCACGTATTTTACACATAGTACAAACATTTTCACACCCTACACATATTTTCACACAATACACATATTTTCACACACTACACACTTTTTCACACACTACACATAGTACACATTTTTTTCACACATTACAAACTTTTTCACACACTACACATATTTTACACACGCTACACATATTTTCACACACTACACACATTTTCACACATTTTTTCTACAAACTATTACAGTCAAAGGTCTTCATTTATTATGGTATTTGGAGAGATACACCATAACAATCATCTTCATTTTGGTCTGGGTCAATAGCAAGTCTTCCTCGTCTGTCTCGAGAGTGGGCTTTGCTTGTGTTGGGGGCCAGTACTAGAGGTACTGGGTGCAGATGTGTTAGCTGGTTTGAATTGGGCTAACAGTCTTCAAGATGTCTGACATAATCATCTTTGTTGGAAATTGCTGCTGCAATTTGGAAGCCGTGAGTGACTTCTGTTGGAGAAATTGCATATCTTTGATCTGCTGACGGTAAAAATTGGGGATTCTTTGAAACCATGCTTCAATTTTTTGTGAATGAATGCACTCAATGTTGAATTCTTTCCACCACTTTGTATAACCCTGTCAGATTAACTAAGGAGAAATTTTTCATCCTGTTTTAAAATTCAAACTTCCACGCATAGATCCATGATAGTGAAAAGATGAATGAAATTGGAGTGACACAGGTGTATGTACATCTGGGGATGTAAAATTTTCAAAAAAATCTGCAAACCTAGTTGTACGTCTGTGGGCAAAATTTTAGGTTTGGCCCAAAGCAATTCACCATGAATAAACCATATTGGAAAATGATATTGGTTCCTCTTTTAAAGTAGAAAAATAAAGAATGTTTGTTAATCTGGTTTCTGCGTAGAGAAGGTTTGGGAACCCGGCTTGTCTATAGTCCCAATATGTAAATTCTGGGGGAGAGAAGGGTTGAGAAAAGTTTTTAGGGGTATTAGATTAGTTCCCCAATCTGATGGTTTGAGGATTTTTAGGATTTGTGCTGTAGAATGGGTCACTAAATCCTTATTATTTTTGTCATTATATTGCTTAAAGCAATTGAACCAGTGTCTATGAGGATAAACTCATAAATTTTTGGGTTTATTTAGAGCTGTGGAATGAAGTTGGAAGTAGCTGGAAGTATTGCCTTAGCTACTTGATTTGGGCTGTTTACAAAAAGTCAGGCTCTGTTGACAGATGGGCACAAAAAGTTTGAATTTTGAAATACTCTTGTTTTAAAGATGCTTTTTGTAAAACATTTGTTTGGGTTGAAACTTGTTTTGAAGTTGTGGGATATGTTATCTCCACTTTTGAATAATTAGTAGGGTTTGAAACCACTACTGAAGTTTGAGAATTTTTTGAAATAGTAGGGCTTGCAGCCACTACTGAATTTTGGGGAGATTTCACAAGTTGAAATCCTGCGGATAAGGCCCACTTCTGGATAGCTTCAAGATGTGTAGTTTGGGCCAAGGTTTTCTCCTCTTCTTCTACCATATCAGCCCAAACTTTTGGATTTAGGATTGATATGGGTAAGTTGGAGGTTTCTGTTTTGATTGTCTCAATTTGAGAGGTGCTCGAAGCATAGTCTTTGGGCTGTTTCTCTGCTCGTTGCTTGTTTGGAATGATCTGTTTGTTTGAAGTTGAAGACGATGCTGCAGTTTGGTTTAATGGGGTTTGAATAATACGCTTGGGCATTGGAGGATGTGGTTCTTCTTTCTTCTTTCTGGGCGACATTACCTACCCTGCAAGAATTCACGAGTCAAGAAGTCAGGCAAAGAATTTGTGTCTCCTTTAATATAATCAATATCAAAATCAAAAACAGATAAAATTGCTTGCCATCTTGCAAAAATTTATTTAGAAGCAGATTTTTTACGTCTTTTTGCAAAACATCTTTTGCAGATTTACAATCTATTCTAACAAAAAATTTCTGGTTAAGCAGATCAGATTGGAATTTTGATATACACAAAACAATAGCTAGTATTTCTTTTTTGATTGTGGAATAGTTCTGTTGAGCACTATTCCAATGTTTAGAAGTGAAGGCAACAACTCTTTCTTTGTTGTCTTGCACTTGTTTAAGTATTCCACTATAACCCAAATCAAATGCATCTGTTTCAACTATCTTTGGCAGATTTGGATTTGACAGAGCTAGACAAGGCAAAGTCTTGACTTGGGTTTTCACCCGTCTTACCACCTCAGTATGGATATCTGTCCATGGTGGTGGTGACTTTTTCAACCTGTCATGCAGTAGTTTAATAATGTTAGCCAATTCAGGAATAAAATCAGCTATATAATTCAGACATCCTAAAAACCTCTACAATTGTTGTTTTTCTAGGATTTGGTCAGGAATTCTATCTGCAAATTGGATAGATCTTTCTATTGAAATTATTGTTCCAATATGAATGTAATATCCTAGAAACCTGATTCTAGTCTGGAATAGACTGATCTTTTTTAGAGACCACTAACACCACAGTCCATAGTCTTAACTACCTGTAAGAATATGTTAAGATGTTTAAAATGTTGATCTATATTGTTTGAATAGATTAAAACATCATCTATGTAAACGATTGAAAAACTTGAGTAAGGATTAAACCTTCCAGATTGTCTATCATTTCCAGTAGAAGATCTTGTTCTTTAGTCATAACATTGATACTTAACTCCTGTGGATTATCACTGGAGGTGGAGCTGTTGAAATCATCATCCTCCATCTGATTTATATGGTTATCTTCACTATAACTAGAGTCTTCATCATCAGTTTCAATCAAGAGATTGGATATTTGATTAATGATATCCTCATCAATTTCTAAAGCTTGAATTCTTCGCCTGAGACGATAATACTTAGCTATGTGTCCTGGTTTGTGACATTTGTGACAGATAATGTTTGGCAAGGCTAGTCTTTGAGGTTGGTAGGGCTTTGGTTGTGAGTTTGGTATCTGAGGTAATGGCTTGGGCTGTCTGTATGGGATTTTCCGTTTGGGAAAAGGCTTTGTATATTTGGGTTTGGATTTCTGTTTATGGTATTTTCTTTCCTGTGTTTGATTATAACTGGGAAGTCCAAACTGTTCACAGAAAGACCCAAGATCTCTGCTTCTCTGAGCCCTATCTTTTGCAAGTTGTCTCAACATCATTGTACTTGCCTGGCAGGATTACGCCAAGGCATCACTTGCTTTAGAATTTGGTGATTAATTGTCCATATGTAATTTTGTTCATATGGAACTACACCATTATATTCTGCTTCTGAGTTCTTCCTGAACCATGTCTCTGAGCGATTTTTGAAAGTCCATTCCAATAATTTTTCCTTCCAATATGCTTGATTTCCATCCGATCTAGCATATATCCGGGTGAAAGACGGAGCATAGCATAAAGATCTTCAACAAAGGACCCTCCCTTTCCGAGAAGTGATGATTTGGCAATTATTTTGCCAACATTTGGTGGATCCATAAACCGATTTACCAGATTATTAATTGAATATCGTATTTTGTTAATTTGATGTTATGTACTTCTATATTTATTTGCCAAGTTTATTTTAAAATATGATATAATATTGTGTGTTAGTTTAAATATTAGTGTGTTCAAATTATAATAATTGTGATTCAAAATAATTTAATTTATGTTTTTGATTAATTTTTAATAATATTTGTTATTTAATTACGCCTATAATTATTAATTTATTAAAATGATTTAATTATAATTTGAAAATGAAATAAATATCAAAAAGAAAAATTATTTAAAGAACAACCAAAAGCCTTAAAAAAAGGACTGGATTGCAATTTAAAAGAAAATTTAAAAAGTAATATATATATATATATATATATAATATATATGTTACAGTGCTGCGCTAAATCTAGTGGTGTGCAAAAAAAGTTTTGCCAGAATGGCGCAGTTGGATTGTTGCTATTTTGCATTTTTTTTTGTCTTATATGGGTTTCACGCTATTTTGCAGGCACTGTTGGAAATAGTCAAGGGTAAATTATCTCGATGACTACTAAATTATTTGTATGGTATACTTTAAATACTTTTTTTTTTAATTTAATTTGACTACTCATTATAAAAAATTGTTATACTAGTGGTCATTATTTATTCAGTTAAATTTAAGTATTATCTTTTGAATTTTTTATTAATTTCAAATATTTTTTTATAAAACTACATTTTATAAAAATTTAGTCACAAACTTATTAGATAAAAATCCATTATTGTAAATTTTACAAATCCCATCAATAACCTCATTTTTAGTTAAAATATTACCTTAAAATATTAGATTTTTTAATTTTGAAGAAAAATTTTAAAAAATAACGACTGAATTTGATAAAATGGCTAATAGTATATAACTTTGTTGATTGATGGATTAACCAAATTGAAAAAAAATAATAATAGTGAACAACAATGTATAATTTGAATAATTTAAGTAACCACCAGAATTGTTGATGGATTTATAATCTAATAATTAATACATGTCTTAAAAAAAAGAGTAATGATATACAGTATTGAAAACGTAAAGTGATTGACGTGGCAATTATAAAAAGGCAAACTTATCCATTATCTATTAGGTTCACTTATCTATTTGGTTAGGGTATTAGTTTGTCTTTTTATAATTGCCACGTCAGTCACTTTACGTTTTCACCTCTAATTTTTCACTCCTGTTATCATTACTCTAAAAAAAAATACTAACATTCATATGTCATTTAAAAAACTCATTAACTGTATAATAATAAAAAATTAGAAAACACAAGTCCAACTAACTGTATAATAATCACAACCGTAAAATAATCATAACTATTATCTCGTATTCTTGTATGTGAAAAGAAAAAACCATTATTAATATAGTATGAAAATACCAAGAATAACAAATAATATGAGTGACAAAAAAACAAAAACAAAGGATGCTAATTTAATTTAAATAATATACCACATATGTATATTCTTTTCCTATGAAGCTAAAATTACTAAAGAGAGAAAAAAGTTCTAAAGTAATTGTAGACAATTAAGATAAATTATAAAAGGTCATTCTCATGTGAAACTGTGTCATATATGAGAGCTGCGTATCAATTTCACTTTAGCTTATAAGTATAAAAAATTAGCGTATATAATATAAAAATTAGCGTATTAGCATCTAAAATATCACAATATTAGTGTATAACGTATAAGAAAATTAGCGTATTAGCGTATATGTATAATTCACGTATTACGTCTCCATATATGAGACAATCTCTAAGGCTGTTGTTTGGTAGTTTTAGAAATCGAATTTGAATTCGAATTTAAATACTATAAGTAACCTAATCAATGAATTGAAAGTATAAAATGTTTTAATTCCTTTGTTTGGCAAAATAACAAAATTCTTATAGAATTGAATTATAACTCCAAATCCTCTGTTTGGAAGGTTTAGAAAAAATGTATAAAAATTAGATTTCATCGTAATCAGAATTGTTAAAAAATTTATTTTTAATATATATTTTTATAAGAATATTTACTTTTCAATATTATTTTCTAATTTCTACAATAAATTTAAACAAAAAATTTAGTTTTTATTTTTTCACCCACTACACACATATTTTTTTACCATAGTTACACATAATTTTCACACACTACACGTATTTTACACATAGTACACACATTTTCACACCCTACACATATTTTCACACAATACACATATTTTCACACACTATACACTTTTTCACACACTACACATAGTACACATTTTTTTCACACATTACAAACTTTTTCACACACTACACATATTTTACACACGCCTACACATATTTTCACACACTACAACATTTTCACACACCACATATTTTACACATAGTACACACATTTTCACACACTACAAATATTTTACACATAGTACACACATTTTCACACACCACATATTTTACACATACTACACATATTTTCACACACTACAACATATTTTACAACATAGTACACACATTTTCACACACTACACATATTTTATACACACTACCTATTTTTCACACACTAAATATATGTAGTATGTGTAAAATATGTGTATTGTGTGAAAATGTGTGTACTATATGTTAAATGTGTGTACTATATGTAAAAATATGTGTATTATATGTAAAATATGTGTAGTGTGTGAAAATGTGTGCAGTATGTGTAAAATATGTGTAGTGTGTGAAAATATGTGTTAGCGTATGTAAAATATGTGTAGTGTGTAAAAAGTTTTGTACTATGTGTAAAATATGTGTATTGTTTGAAAATGTGTGTAGTGTGTGAAAATATGTGTAGTGTGTGAAAATGTGTGTAGTATGTGTAAAATATATGTAGTGTATGAAAATGTGTGTAGCGTGTGAAAATATGTGTAGTGTGTGAAAAATGTGTAGTGTGTGAAAATGTGTGTAGTGTGTGAAAATATGTGTAGCGTGTGTAAAATATGTGTAATATGTGAAATATGTGTATTATATGTAAAATATGTGTGGTGTGTGAAAATGTGTGCAGTATGTGTAAAAGTATGTGTAGTATGTGAAAATATGTGTAATTATATGTAAAATATGTGTAGTGTGTAAAATGGTGTAAAATATGTGTAGCGTGTGAAAATATGTGTTAGTATGTGTAAAATATGTATAGTGTGTGAAAATATGTGGTGTGTGAAAATGTGTGTAGTATGTATAAAATATGTGTAGTGTTGACCCGAATTTGTATAGAAATGGTATTGGAATTTTTTTGATCCAAGTAAAGAATGAATCCAATGAATTGGACCATTTGAATTGGAACACAATTCCAATTTTTGTGATTTAATAAGGAACCAAACACAAGAATTCGAATGGACCCTCCAATTCGAATTCAAAGGGTCCAATTCAATGCTACCAAACACAGCCTAAAGAGTTTTTGCGTATTATAAATATTTGCCATATAAAGTTATATATATAATTATAGTATTATATTGTTATGTCACAGTTTTATATAAATTTAGTTTTTTTAAATTAAAAGCATTCTGCTCTAAAATATTAAAAGTAAAACGAATAATTTTAATTATTAATTTCATTAACAATTACAAATTTTAACACTCAATGGTAGTTTTGGGCTAAATTTTCTCATAAAAGGAAATTTTGAAGGCGTTAAACAAACTTGATCATTGAAATCACGCCTTCAACAAACCCTTAAGAAAGGTATAAATATGTGCCGACTGCCGAAGCTTCAAGCCTTAACCCTTCTAAAAAAACTTCGTTTCATTCTCAAATTTTCTACTCACATTCTCCCAACACAATCAATCAGTCACCCCACCATTCCCACTGCCATTGTCTTACCTTAGCAATAAAATTCATAAAAATTTAATCAAGGTTTGTTTTTTTTCATTCCTTTGAAATTTCGATTCTTTTTTTCTGTTATAGTTGTTATTCTAGTTCTGAATTTTCCAAATTTTGATGTTTTTTTCTATCAATGATGGTTTTGAATTTTTCAAAAATATGATGATTCTCCCTTATTGTGGTTAGGGTTTTTAAAGTTTGATTATTTTTTTCTATCAATGCGTGGTGCATGTAATTTGTTTTTCAAAGATTTGATCAGTTCTGGTTAGTTTAATCGAAACCCTGATTTGATGTCAAATTTTTGGTGATACGGTGCTGAATGTTGCATTAAAATTGCTTCTTTTTTAAGTCTTTGTTTAGTGGGATTGTGAGTTGATATTCATAGTTGGTGCTAAAATGACTGAAAATTTGAACAGGGTTATCAGGGCAATTATGAAAACTAGAGTGATTTTTGGTCAAATTTTTTGTTATATGGTAACTGAATGTTTCTTTACTATTGATTCTTTCTCTTTTATGTATTTGTTTATGGGATTGTGAGTTAAACCTTGAAAATATGCGTTTTCTATCGATGCCGGTAATGGGTTTCTAAAAAAATTGATTTTTTTTTGTTTTTTCCATTATTACTGGATAATTTTTACTGTTCTTGTTAGTATAATTCAAGCCCTGATTTGTTTTCAAATTTTTTGTTATATGGTGCTAAATGTTACTTTACTATTGATTCTTCTCTTTTATGTATTTGTTTAGTGGGATTGTGGGTTGATACTCATAGTATGCTCTAACTTTACTGAAAATTTGAACAGGGTGGCTATTATGAAGACTAAAAGTGTGCGAGCAATCATTATGACAACTAACAGTGTGCGTGCAAAAGCCAACCTCTCTGTCTCATGCGGCTTGCGCAAACTTGATTTGAGTAGGGATAAGAGGAGGAAGATGAACCCGACAGTGAAACAACAGGGCGGGAAACAACAAAGGACTATTTCAAGTGGAGATCAAATGTCATCAGAGGACAAACGGAAGGTTAAGAAGGACCTAATGGGAATATTGAACAGGACGATGACTGAAAAGTTGCAAAGTCGTTTGAGAAAATCGGGTATTCAATGTTTTGGAAAGGAGAGAATTAATTTGGACGTTGATGCTCTTGATGTTGACGCTTTATGGAAGATGAAGAATGTGCTGAATGGTTCTTTAGGTGCATGTTCTGCCATTAATCACGAGGATAGAATTTTGTCAACTACTGCGAAGAAGTTGGATATTCATACGAGGTTGCCTGTCTTTCATGAAGAAAACACATTCCCTAGAATAGGTGCCCCTGTCACAAAGACTACTTCTGGGGCTTCTTTAATGGTTGATGATCAGTGTGTGAAGAAGGCCTTACAACTGGCAAGGTCAACAAAGAGGTATTCAGAAATTATGTCCAGGTCTACCAGCGATAAATCCCGATCCCATAAATTTGCTGCAAGAAACAGAGAGATGGGAACAGTTGAACCATAAGGATGCATTAGAAAGGAGCCATCAGAGAGAAAGGGAAGCGTTTCGAACTGCTTTAGACAAGGTGGAGAGGACTGTCGAGTTCCAAGACAATCTACTGATTTTTAAAGGAACTAGAGACATTAAGCCAGTGTTCTCTTTCTGATAATCTTTATGGATCTGGTTCATGGATGGCGTTAAGAGACTTGAGGACTGGCAAAGTACTATACCCTCTAGAACAGCTAGGATTGCGAATCAAGAAGGAATTTACGGCTGATGATGTCGATGAAGACACATTCTTGTGTGCGGAGGCAGAAGAAGGGGAAATTTTAGAGTAAAATAGCATCTCTGTGTAGGTTTTTTGGTTGCACTGCTTACTGCAACGTGTTAATATTACATGTTTTTGGTTGTTAGTGGTTTATGTTGCACTGCAACTTTGTTTATATTAGAGGGAGTGAATAGTTTTGTATTCCTTTGTTTTGAATGAATATAAAAAAGTGCATATTGAATTTTCTACCTGCGGGCCTGCTAACCAAACTCTATATGGTATAGTTCTGTGCAAAATTTTGTGTCGCAGTTACCTTTTCACCAACAATGTAAGTAATTCCTTCCTTGACAAGTGATCCCACAATAATTAACATCAGATCATACAGATATGTCAGAATAATCCATGGCTATAATCTGAGGTTCAAGGATGAGAACGTTGAACAATATTTGATATTTAGTTGGTGAAAGAGAATTACTCGCTGCAAACAAGACCATCTGCCGCGCTCTCCTACGAGCCTTGCATGAAGTGCCCTCTGCACATCTTTGCTGGTTTAAATAATTGATAGTTTCACCTTCTATTCAAAGATCGATACTTTCTGCATTTTGCTTGGCCAGTTGTCCAAAATCCTAGTTAAAATCTAAAAAGCATATCTGAGAAGCTTAAGAATTTGCATGACTGAAGTAAAGTAGAGATGATAACTAAATACAGGAGGCACTAATGGTCTTGGATTAATTGGGATAGCACTGATGAAATACACACATCAACTGACTTGGTTTATGACCCTTGAATAAACAGGTGAAACAGGCATCTCTGTAGTACCTCACTAGCACATCGAGAATAGTTAGGAGTTTTTTCTTGATACCTTTTGCGGATCAATCATTTTGTAATCAATTTTAGGATAAATGAGGAGACTTGTATAGCTTTTATCTGGGATAAGGATATTATACAAAAACTTACAGCAATTACTTTCAAATTGAACAGCTTTTCGTTTGTGTTGAATTGAATCATGAGCTGAGCAAGTTGAGGTACATAATGGCCTAATGGCTCAAGCAGAAAAAGTGTGAGAAACAAAGGATTTTAACACTTGAGGCAGAACTTTCAGCTTTGAGAGTCTAGTGCAGAGGGACAAACTTCTAAGAAAGGAGAATAAACAGTCTAACAACTCACTTAGAGGCATACAGAAGCTGTTCATGCTGCTGGTGAACTAATTGTTAGGCTGAATGAAAATAGAGGAAGCAAATGGAGGAAAATTTCACAAAGGATACAAGAAGAAAATGAGAATATAAAGAAACAAATGGAGGAACTCAAGAGAAGCAAAAAGTTGGAAATGAGCAATTGCCAGAAGCTGCATTAAGACCATTATTACAGAGAAGAGGACTCCTAGGTAGGAAGGCATGACGGCACATCATCTTCAATCCCTGATGATGATCAAGCATGGGAGAGCAGAATTTGATCCCAATTTATCAAGAACAACACCACCATTGAGTACAAACTTGTATTGCTCAGTTGTGAGGCTATGCATTTATTCACCATTTGATTCATAGTAACAATTTGTTTATGTTACAAGTGAGTTTGGACAGAAGTTTTTGTTCATTCAATTTTATTTCATTTTATAGCAGATTGGATTTGTTTAAAAGAAAAAAAATGTAAAGACTTTGGTGGTATTAATTAGTCTAAAGATTTTTCTCAGAAAATAGTCTAAAGATTTTTAATTCATCAACAAATGCACCTTGCAGATATATATACATACGTCATACATACTACCTTTTCTATAATGTTAATTTTTTTTCCAGATATTTTTGGGCTATATTTTATCATAAAAGGAAATTCCCTCTGTTAATTTTTAAAATACTAATTATTCATGATTTGAAAGATTAACTTTTAAAATTAATAATTACAACAAACAAAGTTGCCAATTTTACTTTGGGCCATTCTCCTGTCAGATCGTCTCATATACGAGACTTGCACATAAATTTCATTTTAGCGTATAAAGTATCAAAGATTAGCTTATAAAGTATAAAAAGTTAGCATATAAAATATCAAATATTATAGTATAACATATAAAAAATTAGCATATTAACGTATAAAGTATAATTCAAGTATCACGTCTCATGTATACGGTCTCATAAGAGTTTTTGCGTTTTACTTATAACAACATTTGCACATATCACGCGTCATGTAAACCGATAGTAAAGGTTATATACAACATATAATTATGGCGCCTTTGAATGACATAGTCTTTATAGACACTTTAGGAGTTTTTGCGGTGCCTCAATGTATCGCTCTTTTCCTTGCTTACCAAACCTTTGGCTACACCCCTACAACATTCCTATACTTTGAAAGCGTGAACTATTACATTAGAGAAGATAACGTACGCTAGCGTACATCCACTGTCAAGCAGCAATAGAGTAAAATCAGACCTTCGATTTTAATCTCGAAAGCCACGACTTTGAAGTAACTAATCACGCCTTCAAACATCTATGATTTTGTTGCAGCATATATTAATTGCTCCTTTTACTTTTCGAGTAAAAAATTGATTACTCATTAATTTTGGGGCTTCAAAACAAGTTCTTCATCAAAGACATTTTGATAAACAAACATTCATATATATATTTTTTAGTCTTTTCCTTTTTAAAAGAGTGGCACTCCACTGACTGGAACCATGACCTATATTAATTTGATTGGCCCTCCACTTTGATGATTCAAACCCGTGACCTATATTAGTTTTACCTGAACCCGTGACTTATATTCGTTCACAATAAAAATGTAAACCATTTGATCCACCTTGACTTATATTGGTTCACAATAAAAATGTAAAGCATTTGATCCACTTGATGACTCGAACCGTGACCTATATTAGTTTGAGTGGCACTCCACTTTGATGATTCTAACCCGTGATCTATATTAGTTTTACCTGATGTGATCTATATTAGTTTTACCCGAACCCGTGACTTATATTGGTTCACAATAAAAATGTAAACCATTTAATCTACACTTCTTTGTCGATAAACAAACATTCATATGTTTTGCCATTATGCTAAATTCATGAAAGAATTGTTTTTAAATGTCAAATTCATCTATATATCACTTTTTTTTTTTCCTTTTTGGTGCATTAAAAAGGCCACTTTTGTACTTCTTGAGAAGAAAAAGATGTTACAAAAGGATTGTAACGACGAGGTTGGGTATATCCAGCGCCGTCTTTTACTCATTATGTATATATATTTTCGGCTAAAAAATAAAAAAAAAAAAAGAGAAGAAAAAGAGGTTAGAATTAGGCAAATTCCATATTTAGTGCATAAAGAAATTGAAATTATGATTGTTTAATTTAGAATGAATTTAAAATTAATTAGTTAAATAGTGGTAATAGAGAGCAAATTACCCACTTTTGTAATATTAAGTGGCGTTTGATTCTAGGTTGGAAACAGAAGCGAAATTGTTCGGAATCGTTCGGAATCGGAACTAAAAAGATTTGAATCTAAAAGTACTAAAAACGCAAAGATCTTACTGATCATAGGGAGATTTTTTTTTTTTTTTTTGGTTCCATAATAGCCAAAAAATACATTAGAAAACCAAACACACACGATGATGTGCTTAATTATTTAAGCACTACAACAAAATGTTCATTCCAATTCTCTAGCCAAAAGAACTAGAGAACTAATCGAACCTTATTTAATCATCATGCACATGAAGTGCTACAATCCTTTGCATAATCTAGCAAAGCATTGCTCAAATCTGGCATTCTTGGGGTCCAACGTTGCATTCTTGTGGGAGAAACCTAGCCTTCTGCTTCATTTCCTGCATCTGCTGCTGTCCTTGTCCCTGCCAGCCTCCCTGTCCCTGTTGTTGTTGCTCCATCTGCTTCATCATCATTCTTACAGCCTCGCAACGGCACTGTTCATCCTGGATGTTCTGGAGACCCTGGCAGCATTGCATGCGGTGCTGCTGGCCCAACTGCTGGTGCATGATGTCCATTTGAAATGGGCTCATCTGGGATTGCAAGTATTGCTGGCATTGTTGGAGCTGCTGGGATTGCTGTTGGATCTGTTGCTGGCATCTCCGTTGTAACATTCCTTGTTGGTTGCCTTCCTCATCGACAGTGGTGGTTATGGTGAATCTGGAGGCCTGAGCAAGAGCCAAGACGGCTACCATGACTGCTGCAAACACTATGAACTTTGCCATTGTTGATAGGATTCAAGTAAGGATGGCTAACTATGTATTGAGTTGAAGGTTTTGTGGTGAAAATCAATGGAGATTAAAGGGCATTTATAGGAGAACAGATCTTTTGCATGTCAAGAAACGTGGAGGTTGATCCATGCGGAGGATCACTGGGGTAGAATGAGGTGTTGCTCAATTCGGATTTGAGGTTACACGTAAAGTTTGCTGCTGCCACAGAAGCAATTTTTTTGTATGTTTTCTTTCAATTTGATTCTTCAGTTTATGACTTTATGTGGATGGATCTCTTCACGATTGAACCAAGTTTGATTGTGTACATCATACATGTATAGAGGCAATCTCAAAGTGGGGAGAGGTTGATTCTCTAGCTCTTGCCAATTTGTATGAAAATGCAGGCATTGGGAATTTGTGGGACGATTTTGATTTCGTAAATCTTAAAAACTTAAAGTTATATTCCCAACAACTTGATAACATGAACCAAGAATCAATGCCGGTTGAGTCTAATCAGAGGTAGCTTTAGCAAAATCAAGAATCGCATCATTGATCAATAATCCTCATTTAATTTATAAAATCATTAAATTGAATTTTTAAATTTTATAATGTAAATTCACACTCAAAATTCCTAATTTCTCTAATTCAAACCCTAAAACTAATTATAATTTTAATTCATATAAAAAAAAATAAGAATTAATTTTAATAACCATAAAATCCCTAATTACTCAAAACACTCAAATTGATTTAGTAATTTATAAATTTAAACTTACAATTAATAAATCCAAATAAAAAGATTTTAAATAAAAAAAACTAACATTGACCTAGAGAGCAAATGGAGTATATATAAAAAAATGTTGGGACAAGAAGCCAGGGAGGCTTGAGCTGTGCGGCTCTACGTGTGTACGTGAGTTGAAGGGGAAATGGAGAGAGGGACAAATAGAGAGAGTGAATAATATATATAAAATATGTAGTATGTGTAAAAAATATGGAGTTTGTGTAAAAATATGTATAGTATGTGTAAAATATATATATATATATATATATATATATACTATATATACATAATATGTGAAAATATATGTAGTATGTGAAAATGTGTATAGTATATGAAAAATATATATAGTGTGTAAAAATATGTGTTGTATGTGAAAATGTGTAATGTATTTAAAATATATGTAGTGTGAAAACATATATAGTTGTCATTTTTATTTCTTTCTTTTTCACTTATCTAATCCTTCATAATTCTATTCTTTTAAAAATTTTATATATTAGTTCAATTTCAATTATTATTTCAATTATATTATGTATCTACTTTTTTAATTTATATTATTCTAATCCTATTATTATATTTATTATTTGAATTTCACTTAATAGGTCAATCATTATTTCAAGTTTCTTATTCTTTCTATATATTTCTTTGTCACTTATCAAATACTAATTCTATTCTTTTAAAAAAATCATACTATTTGAATTCCAAAAAATAGTTCAAAATTTAATTATTTTTTCAATATTCTTATTATTTTATATTTTTCTTTCTCACCTATCTAATCCTTTCTAATTCTATTCTTCTAAAAACTCTAAATATTAAGTTCAATTCCAAGTATTATTATTCTAATTATATTGTTATGTTGCATTACTTGAATTTTAATTAATAGTTTAATCATTTTTTCAATAGAAATCAAAATAAAAAATGGGATTGAAATCAAAATTGGGATTAAAAATCAAAACAAAAACACGGATCCAGAACAAAACCATAATGGGAACTGTAACCAAAGCGAAACTAGAATCAGAACCAAATTAATCCCAACCGATAATTTCAGAACCAGAACCAAATCGCCCCTCAGCAGTAATCGGTTTCGGTTCTCATGACCACACGAACTGGGAACCGGTTGTTTTCGGAACCATGGTCATGTCTCAAGACGGAGGCAGAACCAGGAAAAAAGATTTAGTGGGACTAACTTAAAAATAATTTTTTTGTGCAATTGAATATTTGTATTTAACAACTAAATTTCTAAATTTACCATTATATAAACAATAAAATATATAACTATAGAATTATTAGTTTTCATCAGTGCTCGTGTGATGACGAGGAGTTAGTTGTATTTACTTACCTGCATACATTGAAATATTGGAATTTAAATTATAGAATGCCTAATTTTCCTATTTCAATACATACAATCCCTAATATAAATTCACATTCAAAATCCCTAATTTCCCTAGTTTAATTATAAAATCCCAAATTGAAATTTTAAATTCCTAATGTAAATTTACATTTCAAAATTCCTAAATTCTCTAATTCAAACCCTAAAACATTAATCTTAATTTTAATTCAAAATAAAAAGAAAATTTAATTATATAATCATAAGAATCCTAATTACTCAAATACCCAAATCGATTTAGTAATTTAACAATCTTTAAAACTTACAATTAAAAAATCCAAATAAAAAATTAGATAAAAAACTAAACATTGGCCAAAGAAACAATGAAGTAAGATAAAAATGTTGGCGAGGGCAAAGGGGACTTGGGGTTGGGACGGCTCTACTTGTGTGCATGAGTTGAAGGAGAATGGAAAGAAAGGGAGAAATAGAGAGAGTGAAGGAAGGGAGAAATTAATGGTAATTGATTCTTGAATTTGTAATGATGAGGTGAATTATGAGAAGTGAACCATGGGGTTTGCACATGTGGCCCTTCTAGAGATGCCTTAAGACTCTCTGGGGTTAAAGGTTAGGGTTTTGAATCCCCAACAATATTTTCTCACCTTTTGTTGTTACCCTGTCTCTAGTATACTAAAATCACCTGCAGCAATTCCAATTAGCATAAGATGTTAGAAAAGGACTCGGAGACCCAGACATCATCCACGATGGACAAGATCTCAAGTATAACAAAGGTAAAAGTATTGATTATGTAAAATCATTAACTGCGAAATCACATAATTGGATTAACAGTATTTTTTTCTATGACACTTAAATGCAATGCATGAAAACTTTTAGCTATTTAAATGATTTGTAATTTATTTTTTGATAAATGAAACTAGAAATTTTTTATCAAAAGATATATTGAGGATAGACCGTCATGAAATTAATAATTAATGTATGGTGCAATTTCATTTTGAAGTGTGCCAATTTTTTACAATAATAATCACAAATTATATAGTATTTAAAAGTGTGTGATGCTTTATGATAAATATTAGTTCTACCACTATCAAATCTAACTTTAACATTTTGCAATCGATTTCTATAACGGTAGTTTTGTAAGTTATGCATCTCATATCCATAGTGATGATGTGATACATTTTTAGTGTTTTGTTTTCCATTTCTATGATTTTGATGATACGAACTATAAGTGATTTTTACAAATTTAGGTGTTGAGTTTTGTGATCTTTCTTCATGTTCATACCCTAAGCCATGATTACTATTTTGTATCCTTCGTATACCTAATATTTTTTCTAAATTGTCGTTATCTTGAATGAATTTAGTTAAATATTAACTAAGTTCCATAATTTTTTTCTTAATGTCAATGTGTTCCAGCTTTTTTCGTGTCTTCCTTGTTCTTGTATTTTCTAGAGTTAGCTTCTTATTTTCAACTTTTAGCACATTATTTTCTTCTACCATACCTTCATATTTAATGATCATTTCTTGATTGCTCTTTGTTAAATAACCCTTGTGCATCCAACTCACAACCAATTGGCAATGAGTGGAGTAGCCCAAGGATCTTATTAATTAGTTCAAGTTCTTTTATTTAACTGATGTGGGATATCCCTTAACATCCCCCCTCAAACATGACTTAAATCCTAATTCATGTTTGAAAGGCCCAAATTCAAACAGATAAGAGCTTACTAGGTTGCTAGGCTCTGATACCTGGCTCTGATACCATGTTAAATAAGCCTTGTGCATCCAACTCACAACCAATTGGCAATGAGTGGAGTAGCCTAAGAATCTTATTCATTATTTCAAGTTCTTTTATTTAACCGATGTGGGATATCCCTTAACACTCTTAGAGGCCTCTACTAATTTCTCTCTAAACTTCTTGTTTTGACCTTGAGTCTTTTGCAATTCATCAACAAGTTTTGCAATATGTAGGTCAAGTTTATTATGATCATCAATTTATTTTGCTATCATTATCACTAGAGGAAAGGTTTACCTCTTGGCTTTCAAAACGCATGAAACACATGTTTGTAACTCCTTCATTTTATCCTTTCATTTTTTCACCATCATTCCATGTAAATTTGAAGCTTTTTGTTGGGATTAACCTTCAATCCTAGAAACTGCTTGTTGGAAATAAACACAACAATAAATCAATCACAAACAAGAATACAATATTCAACGTGATTTGATCTCAACAAATCTAATTTATGAAAACAACGTCTATTTTAATCAACTATGAGAACAAATAAGTTACACCAAGTATATTTTCTCTCAATATACAAACCTCACAAACCTCAATTCTATTCTCTATGTCTGTCTCTCACCATAAAATTTACTACAAACAATATATATTTATACTAAACATAAAACCCTATTGGGCATAGTCTTGAAATTGAATTTGGGTTTTGAGGAGTTATCCCAACACTTTTCCCTTGCCCTTTTTGTCATACTTGAAATATTTTTTTCTCCTTGGGCAAGACGTAATAAAATAACCCGGTTTGTTACATTCAAAACATTTACCCACTTTTGAGGATTCTCTGTTTTCTTTCTTCTTGTCTTTGTTCCTAAGGTTTCCACTTTTCTTAAACTTATTTCTTCTAAGTTTGAATTATCCTAGATAACTTTTTAGAGAGGAATGTTAGATTATTTTCATCTTGCTCGTTACTATCTTCATCATCCTCGTCATTGTCATTTCAGCCTTGAGGGCTATAGTCTTTTTAATCTTAGTTTTTCTTTCTTTTGATGTTTTGACTTTATTTTTAGTTCAAAGACATGAGGAAACTAAAGAGTAGGTATATTGGTAATTCTCTCAAGTTTTTCATTTTTTATATAACTATTGTCTTGGATTCCCATTCCTTAGGTAAAGAGTTTAAGATTTTCTTATTTTACTCACCTATAGGATAGACTTTCTCCAAATTTTCCAAATTCTTGATTATGCTATTAAAATTATAAAACATCTTGTAAGTGGTTTCATTGCTCTCCATTTTAAAGCTATCATATTGATCCACTAAAAGAGACTTCTCCTCTTATTTTAAATTCTCGATTCCTTCATATATTTCTCTCAATTTTTCTTTTTTAAATTTCATATGCATCTTTGCAACCTTTTACTTTACTCACTTCATTAGTGTCCAAAAAGTTATACAAAGAATTAGTGGCCTTAGCATTGAAAGTGAGATTTCTCCAATCATATTCATTAAGTTCACTTCTTTTCATTTCCCTAGTCTCACTTTCTATGGTTATGAGAGTCTTGCAAAGCCCTTTCTTAACTATGAACCCCATATCAATGTCAATAGATTTGAGATAAATTTATATTCTATCTTTCCAACTGTTATAGTTGGTTTAATTAAATATTGGTGGTCTAGAGATAGATTCACCTTCCATAAACGTAGCATTATTAGTTGTCATGATATTTTCTCTAAGGTCTTTAGTTCTATTAATTTAGAGACCAAACTCTGATACTAATTGTTAGACCAAAGGCAACATAAGAGGGAGAGGGAGGGGGTGAATTAGGTTTCTCAATTTAAAATTTACTTGACTATAAATCAATATCAAGAATAATGAGCTTTTATCAAGAAGTGATATGTATGAAATTTGAGAACAAGATTAATTAAACCACAGCACATAATGATTAAGCAATGAGCACACTCAAGAATTACTCTCAAAATCCCACAAGTGGATGTAAATAAGTGATCCAATATTAATTTCAAAGGAAGGCACAATATGGAATCAATATCAACTCGTAAGAATAAAATAAAATAGGACAAGAACACAAGAAATTTTTAGTGGTACAAATATCCTCTTAGAGAACCCTACATCCACTACATAAGCTGCCTAACTTAGGATTTCAATGAATTTACTATAATGAATTTCTTCACAATATGATATTTCAAATCTAGTTCTTACACAAGTAAAATTTAGGTTAACTTGTTCCTATAGCTGTCCCAAGTTATGAGGCAAGTTTTCGCTCTTCCTCTGAGAGGAATCTTTACAACCTTATCAAATATGAGATAGGAATTCAATGCCATCTTTATAGGGTGATGAAATCTGTTAATGATTACTTAACACATTTTCTTCATCAAATGTATATAAGAAATGTATTAGCACAAATGAGGTGTCAACCAAATTAAAAATTCAATGGTGAATCTTAGTGAGAGAATAGTGTGCGATGTTTTTCTTTAGGGGCTCATTTGGTTGATAGAAATGTAAAGTTTAATCGGAATTTGATTCTTGAAATTTTAATTTTGAGGAAAATGAATAGTTTTCCTAGTCATCTGATTCTTAGAAATTTAATTGCAAGGAATACAAAGACTTACCATGTGTTTAGATAGTTTATCAGAAAAGTTAGTATAATTCTTATTTAATTATTTGATTTAAATTATAATCATTTAAATAATAATTTTGGCCATTTTTGTATTATTTTTTACACCCATCTCAATTGTGAACGTGCATTATAGTGAATTGTTTCATAAAAATAAAAATCATATTTATCACAAAATCTCCATTTTTGTGGCCTATAGCACACGTATTTTGGCTGAAAATGATAATGTCTAAAAATGTGCCGATTTTTGCCATTTTTTGTGCTATTTTTTGCATCCACCTAAATTCTAAATGTGCATTCTAGTTAACGGTCTCAAAAAAAGTGAAACAAATATTTTCACCAAACCTCCATTTTTTGTGGACTATAGCATACGTATTTTGATAAAAAATGACAATGTTTAAAAACGTGCCAATTTTGGCCATTTTCGTGCTATTTTTTTCACCCAATCTCAATTGTGAATGTGCATTCTAGTGAATTGAGTAATAAAAAGTGAAACTTATATTTATCACCTAACGTCTATTTTTTGTGGGCTATTGCACACGTATTTTGGGCAAAAATGACAATGTCCAAAAATGTGCTAATTTTGCCTATTTCTATTTTATTTTTAATAGCCATCAATTTTTAACTTGCATTATAGTGAATTATGTCAAAAAAGTGAAACTCATCTTTATCACAAAACCTCCATTTTGTGGACTATAACACACTATTTTGGTCGAAAATGACAATGTCCAAAAAAGTGCCGATTTTGGTTATTTTCGTGCTAATTTTTGCACACACCTCAATTGCGAATGTGCATCTAGTACACAGTTTCAAAAAAAAGTGAAACTTATATTTCTCACAAAATTTCAATTTGTGTGGGCTATAGCACACATATTTTGGCCGAAAATGATAATGTCCAAAAACGTGCCGATTTTGGTTGTTTCTGTATTATTTTTAACAACCACCAATTTTGAAAGTGCATTCTAGTGAATTATGTCAAAAATGTGAAACTCACATTTATCACAAAACCTCCATTTTTTGTGAAATATAGTACACAATTTTGGCCGACAATGATAATGTAAATATATGTGCAGATTTTGGCTATTTTCGTGCTATTTTTTTTCACTCACCTTAATTGTGAATGTGCATTTTAGTTCACAATGTAAAAAAAAGTGACTTATATTTATCACCAAACCTTCATTTTGTGTTGGTTATAGCACACGTATATTGGCCGAAAATGACAATGTTTAAAAATGTGCTGATTTTGGCCATTTTTGTGCTATTTTTTCGACCCATCTCACTTGTGAACATGCATTTTAGTGAATTGTGTCGAAACACTGAAACTTATATTTTTCACGAAACCTGTATTTTTTTGCTCTATTGCACACATATTTTGGCCGAATTAACAATGTCAAAAAAGTGCCAATTTTGGTCATTTTCATGCTATTTTTTGAATCCACCTCATTTGTGAACGGGTATTTTAGTGAATAATGTAAAAAAGTGAAACTCGTATTTGTCAATAAACCTCCATTTTTTGGGCTGTAGCACACATATTTTAGCTGAAAATAACGATGCCCAAAAACGTGTCGATTTTGCTTATTTTCGTACTATTTTTTTCACTTATCTCAATTGTGAACATACATTCTAGTTAATGATGTCTAAAAAAGTAAAACTTATATTTATAAAAAAACCCCATTTTTTGTGAATTATAACACATGTATTTTGGCAAAAAGCGACAATATACAAAAACATGCCAATTTTGGCCATTTCAATATTATTTTTTTACACCTATCTCAATTTTGAATGTGCATTCGAGTGAATTGTGTCAAAGAAAGTGCAACTTATACTATTCACCAAACTTCCATTTTTTGTAGGCTATATCACACATATTTTGGCCTAAAATGACAATTTCCAAAAACGTGCTGATTTTGCCCATTTCTATATTGCTTTTAACACCCATCACAATTTTGAATGTACATTCTAGTGAATTATGTCAAAAAAGTGAAACTCATATTTATCACCAAACCTCCATTTTACGTGGGCTATAGCACACATATTTTGGTCGAAAATGACAATGTCTAAAAACATGCCAATTTTGTTCATTTTCGTGTTATTTTTGCACCCTCCTCAATTGTGAACGTGTATTCAAGTGAAAAATGTCAAAAAAGTGAAAATCATATTTATCACCAAGCCTTTGATTTTTGTGGGATATAGCACATGTTTTTGGCCGAAAATGACAATGTTTAAAAACGTGCAGATTTTGGCCATATCTATGCTATTTTTCTGTCCATCTCAGTTGTGAACGTTCATTTTAATGAATTTTGTCAAAAAAGTGAAATTCATATTTATCAACAAACCAACATTTTTTGTTGGCTATTGCACACGCATTTTGGCCGAAAATGATAATATAAAAAAAATGTGCCGATTATGGTAATTTTCATGCTATTTTTTGCACTTGACTCAAATGTGAACGTGCATTTTAGTGAACAGTGTCCAAAAAAGTGAAATTCATATTTATTACCAAACTTCCATTTATTGGGCTATAACACACGTATTTTGCCTGAAAATGACAATATCCAAAAACGTGTAGATTTTGGCTATTTTCGTGCTGTATTTTGCACGCACCTCAATTGTGAACGTGCATTCTAGTGAACGGTGTCAAAAACGTTATACTTATATTTATCACAAAACCTCCATTTTTTGTAGGGTAACACACATATTTTGGCCGAAAATGACAATTTTAAAAAATGTGCCAATTTGGCTGTGTCTATATTGTTTTTTCCACCCACATCAATGGTGAACGTGCATTCGAGTGATTTGTGTAAGAAAAGTGAAAATAATATTATTCAATAAGCCTCCATTTTTTGTGGGCTATAACACACATATTTTGGCAGAAAATGACAATGTCTATAAACGTGCCAATTTTGGCTATTTTTATATTTTTTTAACACCCATCACAAATTTGAATGCGTATTCTACTGAATTATGTAAAAAAAGTGAAAATCATATTTATCACAAAACTTCCATTTTTTTGTGCACTATAGGACATGTATTTTTGCCAAAAATGACAATGTCTAAAAACTTGTCAATTTTTACAATTTCTGTGCTATTTTTTGCACAAACCTTAATTGTGAATATTTATTCAAGAGAATGACGTAAAAAAAGTGAAACTCATATTGATCACCAAACCTTCATTTTTTGTGGCATATAGCATATGTATTTTGGCCGAAAAAGACAATGTATAAAAACGTGCTGATTTTGGTCATTTTCGTGCTATTTTTTCACCCATCTCAATTATAAACGTGTATTTTAATGAATTGTGTGAATAAAGTGAAACTCATATTTATCACAAAATCTCCATTTTTTGGCTTTTACATACATATTTTGTCCAAAAAGGAGCATGTAAAAAAAAGTACCAATTTTGGATGCTTTTGTGCATTTTTTGCACCCAGCTTAATTGTGAAAATGCATTATAGTGAAGGGTGTAAAAAAGGTGAAACTCATATTTATTACCAAAACTCTATTTTTTGTGGGCTATAGCACACGTATTTTGGTTGAAAACAACAATGTCTAAAAATGTGCTGATTTTGGCTAGTTTCGTGCTATTTTTTGCATCCATCTTAATTGTGAACAAGCATTCGGGTGAATGGTGTCGAAAAAGTGAAACTTATATATAAAAGAAAACTACATTTTTTGTGGGTTATAACACATGTATTTTGGCCAAAAAACGTCAACATCCAAAAATGTTCAGTTTTTAACGTTTCAATATTATTTTTTACACTCATCTCAATTTTGAACATGCATTCGAGTGAATTGTGTAAAAAAAAAGTGAAACTCGTATTTATCAGCAAACCTCTATTTTATTTCGGCTATAGCACATGTATTTTGGCAAAAAATGACAATGTCCAAAAATGCACTATTTTGGACATTTCTGTATTGTTTTTAACACCCATCAAAATTTTGAACGTGCATTCTAGTGAATTATATCAAAAAAATAAAACTCATATTTATCACAAAATCTCCATTTTTTGTGGGTTATAGCACACGTATTTTGGCCGAAAGTGACAATGTTAAAAAAGTGCAAATTTTGGCCATTTTTGTGCTATTTTTTGCACCCGCCCCATTTGTGACATGCATTCTAGTGAACGGTGTCAAAAAAGTGAAACTCATATTTGTCACCAAACCTTCATTTTTTGTTGATTGGAACCCACCTCTTTTGAACAGTTGGGAGCTCACATTGCACCGGTTGACACATTTTTTCTGTGCGGCCCATTTTCTTACAAAAATCATAGTAATCTGGTAAGTCTTAAATTACAATCCAGGGGAAGATCAAGAAATCGAGTTCCCCCAAAGCAGAGCCAATCCCACTCAAGCCGAAATGCTACCCCAAGTGTTGGAGCATTCCAGCTCCAAATGTAAGGAAGCCAACACTTAATGCACAGAGCAGCTGATTCCAAGGGCCATTAATGTCGTGGTGAACTGAGAGGAAGGGGAACCATCGTCAATACAGAGAGTCAGCTCTTCATCGGACCTAGTGATCCTACAAGCCATCCCAACAGAGTGAGAATCGGATGGGGATGACCGTTGGACGGAAAATAGCTACGAGGAAGAAACAGAAGATGAACTAGGGAAATATCTCGAAAAAATGGAAAAATGCCGGAATCCGTCAAAACACACGTGGTACATGAAGGCTTTGGTTAGCCCCAAAGCTAGTGTCCTATCGGGAAGAAAGCTCCGGGAACGAAATCCTTTCATTTGCTACTCCGAAGGTAAAAAATAGAAACCTAGGTAAGAAAACTTGAAGCTTGTGAGGGCCCCTAATTATTGAAGTTCAGATCAGCTTGGCCATATATGTTGTATAAACAAAACATTTTAGAACTTGCTATAGAATTTCTGGTGTTGCTGTTGTACATTATATTTGTGACTCATTTACGAAGCTTTAAGGGTTTGAGGCCATTGGAATGTGGTAATTTCTTGCTGACTCTGCTGGGATCTAATTGTTGTGCATAAAGTCATGCTTAAAGTGATGATAGCTGGAAGCTGCTGGACTGTTTTGGACTGGGGATTGAAAAGTTGTCTATGGCTGTGGCTTTGTTGCAATGTTGATCAGAAATGGGAGGGCAATGATGCTACCATGACTTATACTTTTGTTATGTTTTGAGGCTGATGGGAAGTGTCTTGACTCTACTTGTTTATATTCTAACCTCTCTAGGTGCTTAGCTGTTCTTTTTACAGTTTAATACATACAGGGCATGCAAATGGTATATAGACTTTTGTAGTGGATGATAGAAAGTTTTACTCTAGCAAATCTAGAGTAAAAATGTTCTACGTTCCACGTTTTACTCTTTCTAAAATTTCATGTAATGGAGTAGTACTCCACCTTTTTGCTTTCTCTTTTGTACGATGCGTTTGGGTATATCCAACATCGTATTTTGCCCATTAATGTATATATAGAACCTATTTAAATTTTAAAAAAAATTTAAAATTTTTTTTAAAAAAATGACAATGTTGAAAAACATACAGATTTTGGACATTTTCGTACTATTTTTTTTAATCTATCTCAATTGTTAACGTGCATTTTAGTTAATTGTGTCAAAAAATGAAACTCATATTTATCTTTAAACTTCCAGTTTTTGTGGGCTATTGCACAAGTATTTTGGCAGAAAATGAAAATGTCCTAAAATGTGCTGATTTGGTTTTTTTTTGTTTTTAATACCTATCCCAATTTTGAACGTGCATTCTAGTGAATTATGTCAAAAAAATGAAATAATATTTATCACAATACCTCCACTTTTTGTGGGCTATAGAAAATGTATTTTGGCAAAAAATGACAATGTAAAAAAACTTGTCAATTTTGGCTATATTCGTGCTATGTTTTTCATGTGCCTAAATTGTGAACATGCATTCTAGTGAACGGTGTAAATAAGAGTGAAACTCTTATTTATCATCAAACCTTCATTTTTTGTGGGTCATAGCACATGTAGTTTTGCAAAAAATGAAAATGTTTAAAAACGTGCTAGTTTTGGCTATTTTCGTGCTATTTTTTTCACCAATCTCAATTGTGAACGCGTATTTTAGTGAATTATGACAAAAAACTAAAACTCATATTTATCACCAAACCTCAATTTTTTGTGGCTATTGCACATGTATTTTTTCCAAAATGACAATGTCAAAAAACGTGCCAATTTTTTGCCATTTTCGTGCTATTTTTTCACCAACCTCAATTGTGGTGAAAAGTGTCAAAAAATAAAACTCATATCTATCACTAATCCTCCTTTTTTGTGGGCTATAGCACACGTATTTTGGCAAAAAATCACAATGTCCAAAATTGTGCGATTTTGCCTATTTTCGTACTATTTTTTGCAACCACCACAATTGTGAACGTGCATTCCAGTAAATGGTGTAAAAAAACCTGTATTTATAACAAAACCTCCATTTTTTTTGTGTATAACACAAGTATTATGGCAGAAAATGACAATATCCTACAAACATGCCGATTTTGGCTTTTTTTTTTTGTTTTTAAGACCCATCACAATTTTGAATGTGCATTCATTCTATTGAATTATGTCAAAAAATGAAACTCATATTTATCACAATACCATCACTTTTTGTGGGCTATGGCACACGTATTTTGGCCGAAATGACAATGTCAAGAAACGTTCCGATTTTGACTATATTCTTGCTATTTATTGCGCCCGCCTCAATTTTGAATATGTATTCTAATAAACGGTGTAAAAAAATGAAACTCATATTTATCACCAAACCTTCAATTTTTTGTGGGCTATAGTACACATATTTTGGCCGAAAATGACAATGTTTAAAAATGTGCCAATTTTTTGCCAATTTTCTGCTATTTTTTTCCACCAATCTCAATTGTAAATGTGCATTTTAGTGAATTATGTCAAAAAATGAAACTCATATTTGTCACCAAACTTCCATTTTTTGTACGATATTGCACAAGTATTTTTTCCCAAAATGATAATGTCAAAAAACGCGCTAATTTTTGCCATTTTTGTGCTATTTTTGCACCCAACTCAATTGCAAACACTGTGTAAACAATTTGAAATTCGTATCTATTACCAAACTTGCATTTTTTTGTGCTATTCCACACTTATTTTGGCCAAAAATTGAAATGTCCAAAAAGTGCCAATTTTGGCTATTTTTGTACTTTTTTTGCATCCAACTAAATTGTGAATGTGAATTCTAGTGAATGGTGTCAAAAAAATTTAAACTTATATTTATCACAAAACCTCCATTTTTATGGGTTATAACACAAGTATTATGGCTGAAAACGACAATATCCTACAAATGTGCAGATTTTGACCGTGTCTATATTGTTTTTTACTCCCAACTCAATTTTGAATATGCTTTTAAGTGAACGGTGTTAACAAAAGTATAACTCATATTTATCACCGAACCTTTATTTTTTGTGGGCTATTGCATCATGGAAGGAGTGAGATCTTCTGACAATTGCTATCTCATCTCTGTTTCGTCTACTTGTCTTCGTTCAAGCATGGAAGATCCTGTCCTTTGGCACCGAAAATTGGGTCATGTGAATGAAAGAATGTTGCAGAAAATTATTTCTAAGGGAGCTATCCGTGTGATTCCCATACTGAAGTTTATTGAAGATAGGGTGTGTGGGCCATGTCAGATTGGAAAGCAAACAAAGGTATCACATCCCAAGTCTCAGACACCAGGAACAACTCGTGTGCTTGAGCTGTTTCATATGGATTTAATGGGTCCTATGCCTGTAGAGAGTATTGGAGGAAAACAGTATGCCTATGTGACTATTGATGAGTTCTCTCGATATACATGGGAGGAATTTTTTCGAGAAAAGTCTGACATATTTAATGCTTTCAAGTCATTGTGTATTCATCTTCAACAAGAGAAGGGTTGTGCCATTGTGAAGATTATCCGTATTCGCAGTGACCATGGAAGAGAGTTTGAAAACTCAGATTTCTCGGATTTCTATAGTCAATATAGAATAGCTCATGAATTCTCTGCACCTAAAACTCCTCAGCAAAACGGAGTCGTTGAGAGAAAGAATCGGACTATTGCAGAGATGTCACGTGTAATGTTACACTAAAGAAATGTTCCACAGAAATTCTAGGTAGAAGCTATGAACACAACATGTTACACTCTACGGCTAAAAGATAAAGAGTCTTCTAATGATGCTTGGGTTGATGAAGAAGATGGCAAGGATAATGTTTCTTCGGATGATGATGTTCAAGAGGCTTTTGATCCAAAACCTGTTAAGTCACCCAAGGTTAAGCGACAGAAAGGAAATCCTGCCCTTGAGTCTTAGCAAGTCACTCGCTCTCAGTCGATGTCAAAAGGAAAGTTACCAGCCACCTCGATTAAGTTATCAGTTTCCTCTATTAATTTGGATGATTTCAAATCTGAGTATAATGCTGGCCTCTTAGATAGAGTTTTTAAGAGGAATATTTGGGGAGAAAGAAATATTCATGAAGGAGATTTTAAGGATTGTCGATAACTTATGGATCAACTGATAAGTCAAGGGATAGGCAGAACTTTTAGGGGTTTAAAGTCATATGTTAGGAGAGTTGTTCAGGAATTTTATTGCAATTTAGATCCTAATGTGAAGGATTTTGAGCATTCTGATGGTGGACATGTGTTGGTCTGTTTGAATTCTCCCCTGATGTTATCAACACTCACCTAAGTAGTCATTAGGCTAATGTTGAGGAGTTCACTCTGATTATAGTAAGATCATTACAGATATCATAGGTGGTGTCAAACGAGTGTGGCCTAGAGGGAAAGATTTTCCTGCCTCTCAACTCTCTGTTAAGTATTCAATTCTGTAAAAGATTACCATGAGGAATTGGCTTGCTACCTCATATGGAACTGGTGTGAACAAGTCTATGGCTATCCTATTGTTCAAAATTGGGAATTTTATTGAGTTTGATGTAGGACAGTTTTTGTTTGATCAAATTGTGAAGCATGCAGACTGCAAGAATGAAATGATAGCTTATCATTTTCCGTGTTTGATATATGTCATTCTCTCCTCACAACACTCTGTGATTTGAGCTAGAGAGATTCTGGAGATGGACAACAAAGAGATCAAAATCAGCTATAAGCTCCTGAAGGGTGATCACGTCAATGATATGGAGGATGTTCTTGAGAATGTTTCTGACTCTAATAAGGAGGAGATTGGTAATCCTGTCTTACCGTCGCGCACTATTAAAGTACCGGAAGATGAACTGAAGTCTCTGATTACCCAGCTGCATATATTGAGAAGAGAAGGAAAAAAGTCTCTTCATTGCTTGATGATCTTGTAGCCGTAAGATCGGCTAAAGATATTGCTGCTGAGGCTGCTGAAAGGAAGAAGCACTTTGATGAAATGACTAAGACTGCAGCGGATGATGTTGCTGGTTCTTCAGGTGTTCCACCTGATGTACAAAAGGTATTCCTCAAAACTAGTCTTATGTTTTTACAGAGTCTGAGATGGAGACTGAAAATCCTATTGTATAAGAAAATGTTGACTCTGATTTTGATGAGGAAGTTATTGCAAAGGAAACTCCTGTTCCTTCTGCTCTTTCTGGTGAGGGTACTTCTAGTGTCATTCCTAGTGTCCCAGATATTCAGGATCCTTCCAGCGCCCAATCTGGTGAGTTTGTTGCTGGTAAAGATGAAGCTGTTCTAGAAGAAGCTGTTGGTGTTCATTTGCTATCAAATTCAGTTGGCCTAGTGCCCTATGATGATGATGATTCCACTTGAAATCGCTCTGATGTTTTTTATGTTGCTTTATTAAGACAATTTGCTATGTTGTTAGTTGTGTTTATACCTTTTTGTCTTTTTGTGGAAAAAAGTGGGAGTATTTTTGGATTTTTTTTGTAATCCCTAAAACATTGTATGCTGGGATCTTGATGTCTTTTGCTGTGTCATGCACAATGTCTTGTGCAATGATGTTTCTTTTGTAAGTTCCTGTTCAGGAGGAATTTTAGTGACATTCCGTTCAGCATACAGAGGGAGTTTGGATTTTACCAAAAAATGCCAAAGGGGGAGATTATTAATGCTAAAAATGCATTGTCATTTATTTTGATGAGTTGGCATTGATTTTTTTGGCAAATAAGGAATGATCGTGATTGACTGCAGCAACTGAATCAATCTACACAAGGAAGGTTGATTTTGGAGATTATGCTATCTTGATATATTTGGTAATTATCTTGGTATTCTTGGTGCTTATCTTGGTATTTTTGGTGATTATCTTTGGAGAACTATCTTTGGAAAGATAAGCGTGGGATGCACATGGTTTCCATCTTTCTATGCGATTTATTTGGAAATAATCTTAAAGATAAACATAGAAAGATTTTGTGTGCACTATAAGGATCGTTCTTCTCACACGATTTTGGTGTGGAGAATTGGTTTTATTCTTTCGGTCTTAGAAAGACTGTAAACACACTTTTGATTGGAATTCTTTGATTAAGTGTGTTGGCTGAAGCATCTAAATGCAAAAGTATTGAAGGTGCATTTCTTGTATTCTTTGTTGAAACTCAGTCTCGGGAGGAGGCTGACAGGAACTCAAGAGAGTTCTGATCGTGGGTAAGGGGATCTTGCCATACACAGATTCCAGGAGGAGTCGCTATTGACAAGGGGATCTTGTCTCTTAAAGATTTTGGGAAGAATCGCTCAAGTCAAGGGGAGCTTGCAAAACAGATTCACTTGGGAAGATAGGAAGAGGTGGCGACAAAGAAAAGAGGGAGTCTTACTTTGTGTTAGACTGAGTGTCTTGTAACTTTGTTAACCTAGTGGATTGTGACGTAGGCAATTGCCAAACTGCGTTACCAACCTCCTGTTTCTTTATTTTCCGCATTTTAATACTATCCATTATCGTTTTTATTATCGGTGTCACATCTAGTATTCCAACTCACTAGGACACCCGTATCTAACCTTGATCTTTCATGTAGGATCTTTAATTTCATTAATTAAATTTAACATCATTTTTTGGTTTTTAGATAGTTTGAATATTTCTAACTGATTTAATTTATTATTAACTGTCCCTATTTCAAGATTATCAATTTCACATACTTCATGAATATTTTTAAAATTATTATTTTCAATATTTTCATCTTTTGAATTATTTTCTTTAATGTTAAAATTATGCAAATTTTCTTGTTCTATTATTTCATTTTTATTAACATATGAATCATTATTATTTTGATCTATATCAATTTCTTCATTTTCCGCACAATAGTGATTTATTATTTCTTCTTTACATGTTGATAAATTATAAATTGATTTTGGTAACTTATTATTTGGTAATTTCCAAATTTTATAAGCCTTATCTATGATATTTACACTAAATAAATCATGCATGTAATTTACTCTTTTTCAATATAAAACCATGCAATAAATGAAATAATTACTTCAGTATTTTTAATTAAATCATAATATTCATTTTGAATATATTTTTTTTGTTTAGAATCATAGGTTCTAAAGAACCAAGTTCTAAATGATGCAAGGAAGATTAAAATCTTCAGCATATATTTTACTTATTTCTTTCAAATCTAATTTAATTAATTGCTTATTTTCCATAGAAGAGAAGAGATGAGAAATAAAAAATAAAAATAAATTACTTCAAGAGCAAAAAGTAATTCAAGAGAGCTTCGGGTAGGATTATTAACAGATTTTATGGTGTATCCATAACATAGTTCCTTTCATATGGAATTACGTATTGAATATTTTAAATTTTCTCCATACTTGATATCACGTATTGAATATTTTAGATTTTTTCCATACTTGATAACTTATTGTGCTAATGATACTCAGCAAAATATTAGTTTATATATCAATCTTTTGACCATTTAAAAGATAGAACATGTCTTATTTTTATTATGGTGCCGATCTTGCTCGACTTTCAACGACATATTACAGGCTAAAACGAGGTCTTACAACATCAACTGCCTCATGAAACACCGAACGCGACTTGGGTGTCGATCCATAAGATCATACCATAAGAAACATGAAACAGTTCATTCTTTTAAGGATTGTATAAAACATATAAAATAAGTTTCAACTAAGTAACAACGCCTTATTGTCATCAATATGAATAGATCTAAAACTTCTTGTTGTGAAATCAAATTAAATAGATCTAAAACTTCTTGTTGTGAAACCATATGTTTAGATCCAAAATAACGTTACCATAACTGCTAGTAATCCCCCCCTGAAAAGAGGCTTAGCCTTCCATGGCTCTGATACCAAATTTACAACAGGATTATAAACATAAAATTAAACAAACAAAAATATACAAGTAAGGGACTTACTAGTTATTTTTTCTAATCTTGAAGCATTTTTCTTCAAACTTTATGCAAAAGAAACCAAGTAATTTATAGAAGGAGGGAAGAACTTCTTAACTCCTTAGCATAAACATATAAAATTATAAAAACTTAAGAAGAAAGAAGAGAAAGTTTTGAAACCAAAGAAATTCTATTGCATAAGAATCTTTGATTTCAAAGAAGGGAATTACAAAGAGAGCTTAAGAGCTGAAATGTCAAAATGAAAACTTGAAAGTAGGAATTGTGTGAAGTGTATCCCCTTATAACCCATTTTGGGTTATATTTATAGACCTACCAATGAACAAAGGCATAATTTAATAAAGTAAAAGACATAAAGACAATTATTTAAAGACATGATGTGATATTCCAACTTTGTCTTCCCTTGTCTTGATGTGACGTCTACCACCTTTAATTGATAATGTTTTCCACTTGGTGTTTGTATTTTTAAATTTTTTAAATTTCTTTTTTCTCGTAGATCTTCTTGTTGGTATTTTGTCAACTTCTTCAATTTCTTTAGATGAAAATATCTTCTGAGTAGATACTGGAGATACTGCTATTGATTTATCAGAATTGGAGTTTAAAACTTTTAATACATATTCTTTGTTTTTATAAAGATTATGTATTTATTGTTCAAAGTCATATTTTTCCTTTTCAGTCATTTCAGGATAAGGATCATGATTCTGATACACTGAAGTGTCAAATTCTTCATCTTTATCAAGATTTATTAATCATCAGTTGATATGTGAGATGTCGATTTATTTAATTTTTCTTTCCTTTTCTAATTTTCTCTCTTTCAATTTTTCTTTTTCCTCTTTTTCAATTTTCTCTTTTCCCTCTTTTTCAATTTCTTTTTCTTTTGCCAATTTTTTCTCTCTTTCCTTGAGTGGAGTAGAGACAACAAAGATTTTATCTATTTCTTTTTTTATTTTTTTAAAACATTTCTTTTTTCTGATTTTCAACAAAAGTATTTCTTTTAAGAGGAGATACATTAAAAGAAACATCTAATAATTTTCCTTTTGCAATAAGAACATCCTATTATGCTAAGATTTTTTGAATTGAATCATAATCAACTTGACATTTTGGTCACCATTTTGTATATAGTATTTTTCTGAGCTGTGGAATACCATCAATTGCATATCCAACTTCATATTTCTATGCAAATAGCCATGGTATTTGAAATTTTATTAAGAATAATAAAAGGGATTCTCCAAAGATTTCTGGATTTTGGAATTTTGAGGAGTAAATGTATTGAAATTGGCTAAAGAATGGGTGTAATATTTCAGGTAAAAAATTCTCTTGTTTTGGTCCCATATTTTTGAACCATTCAAGAATCCAATTTGGTATGGGTTTTTCAAAAATTGTATTATCAATGCGTATCCACCAAGTGTGTTTACACAAGGAATTTTGGTCTAAAAATATATTGGAGAAGCTATCTACCATATCATAATAAGTAAATTGATATTCAATTTTGTTATAATTGGAAATGAATTTTAAAGCTTGGGTAGATGGTATTTTCCAATCTGAGAAAGAAGGGATTTGGTGAATATAAATTTGAGAATGGGCTATTTCACTATCCTTATAGGTAGGAGGCCAATCATGAGGATGGTTTGTTTTCGATTTATAATATTTGCAAATTTTGTAAAATTTAAAACATCTGCATATGTATGACGGGTTTTTAGTGGTTATGGTCCCTTTAAACCAAATTGTGAACTAGAAGGATGATTAAAATATTTATTTGCTACATCTTAAGGATCTAATTTAAGATCACTTATTGATATAGTTAAAGTATGTACTTTTACTCCATTTATCATAATCCTGATTTGAGGATGATCCTTTTAAAATATTTTTATTAATAGTAGGGTTAAAACCTATAAGAGGAGTAGTATTTCTTGTATTTGACTATATATAGGGATTTTGACCTCTCATTTGAGATGGCCATTGAAGGGAATAATTAGGAAGTCTATTTTGACTTACTTGATTTATATTATAATCAAGTCTATTTTGGGATCTATGACCTCTGCCTCGCATTTCCTGCAAAAAATAAAATGTTGTTGAAGAGAACCAATTCTTTTCTTCCATTTTCATAACTTAAAGTCTATTTTGACTTACTTGATTTATATTATAATCAAGTCTATTTTGGGATCTACGACCTCTGCCTCGTATTTCCTGCAAAAAATAAAATGTTGTTGAAGAGAACCAGTTCTTTTCTTCCATTTTCATAACTTAAACCTGCAAAATTCAATCTCGTGAGATTTTAAAAGATATTTAAAGATCTCTAATTTTAGGAAGAGTCACAAATTTAAATGATAAGTTAGAATAAATTTTTGATAATTTCTTACCATCACATTGATAAGGATGTATTGAATTTAAAAAAAGATTTCCTAATATCACATGCTGACCAATTGCATTAGTTAATACAAATGGAGTACAAATGTAATTATTTTCTTTAGAAAATATGCAGACATCTAAAATTTTATATTAATATTTATTTGTGTACCCTGTGCTGCATGTAATACTACTTGAGTTTTTTCAAAATATTTTGAAGGTATTAATCCTTCTTTTATACAATTTAAATCAGCACCTGAATCAACCATTGCAATTGTTTGGAATTTATATTCTCTATTTATTATAAGCATTAGAGAAATATAATATTTTGAGAAGTAATTAAGGTGTTTATTTGAAGAAAATTATTTTGTTATGAGATTTCTTCTATTTGTTCCTCATTTTGTTTATTTAAAATATTTGTTAAATTTACTTCTTCTAATATTGAATTTTTTTAACCTTTTAATTTCTATTTTTCATTCCTTAACCTCTTGTTTTAATATGGGTAAAGTAATTTGTTTAGGATTTTCATTTTGTAGATGATCTATTATATATTGCATTGTGAATGAAATATTTATTCTGTCTAATTTTCTTTTTATCTCGGAATTTTCATAACAATTAGAAGTAGATGGAGAATGATTTAAGGAAATTTTATCATCTTCTTCTAATTGCAAACATCTTTCCAAATATTGTCTTCTTTTTATTGGATCTTGAATTTCATCAGCTAAATCAAGTATCATTTTATGCTTTTCAGACAATGTAAATATTTCTATTCCATTTAACATATTAGCTTCAATTATTGCTTTATAATAATCTGTTTGTGAATTGCAATTTTCACAATTATCATCTGTATTATCTGAACTTATATTATTTATTTCTACAGACTCTTCACTATCTGATGATTCAGATTTGTATATTTTATTTTCTATTATTTGTATTAGATATTCTTTTAATTCTTTATCTAAATTTATGTCTTCTATTTATTCTAAAAGAATTTCATTTATATTTGTCCTAGAAGTACATCTATTAGAATAATGTCCTTTTTACCACATTTTTTACATATTATATTTTCTTCTATCTATATTTTTCTATATTTTTTCTTTCTTCTAATTCTTTCCTTAGAATTTTTAGATCTTTCAAATCTGTCATTTCTTTCACTTTTATGTCTTTTCTTTAAATATTTTTTACTTAAGTTTTTAAGGGGTAGTTTTAATTCATTTGGATTATAAGTAAATTGATGACAAATATCTCCTAATTATGCTTTTTGGGTTTCTCTTTTTAATTGTGCTTTTAATTTTATATCATTTCATAATTTCAAACATTCTTCAGTATATACACTGATTAATTCTCCACAAGTGATTTATGAGAATGGAATATTTATTCCATCAAAACAATTTCTTAGATTTCCTCTAACCATTTCAACAAATAATTTAGGTAATCCAGAAAGAAATTTTTCTTTTTAAAAATCTGCTTTAGCGTCTGGCCTTGAATATAATTTAGATAAGAAAACATTATACCATCTAAAATGAGATACTGTAGGACACTTTAAATTCATTAATAATTTTTGATGAGAATTTGCTAAATAATTATTTCCAACAAAATATTTAACTATTGCTCATATTAAATAAAAAGCAGCATCTTGAATATTTGTTGCAACAATTGTTTCTTGAGGTTGATTATTTTATAGTTTTGGGGGAATGGTTGTGGTTATTTGTTTAGTAGTTTTTAATTTTTCATATCTTTGATGGTTGTTTAAATAATGATCCCACCAACCCCTTAATTGACCAGTAAAACATTGAGTACAAACTGCTACAACTTGTTCTTTAGAAATTGATTCCATTTTTATAATACTAATACACATAGACATTTTATGACACATATTAGAGATTTGATAAGGCGTAAACCCATATTCATTTTATGACACATATTGATATATGAAATTATTTTGATAACAATTTTTGAAATTCACCACGTTCTTCAATTATAAGATCTTGAGGAATTGGCCTAGGGTAACAAAATTGAGTTTGTGGATATTTTGGTCTAAATTTTGACCTAGATTATTTTATTTTATTTATTTCAAATTGATTTGAATCCTCATTTATGTATAAATTATTAAACATTTATTCTAATTGATCTATTTGCAAATCATTTGTCATTTCTTTTTTTTCAGATCTTAATACATTAAGTCTTAATTTATTAAATTCTAAAGTTAATTTTTCTAATTTTTCTTTAGTAAAACATGAAGGTTGAGATTTTAACATATTTAAAGGTAAATCAGGCATTGGTTTAAATGAAAATGGTTGAGGTTTGGTAGATCCTAATTTCATATTTTCTAAAGGAAAAATATTTTGTGAGGTTTGAAGATTAATTTTATCTTCAATATGACATAATTGTTTAGAAATGGTATTCAAATTGAGATTTGTAAAATTATTTTGCTTAGCTAATTTTGGTAATTCAACTTTATTGACATCAATATAAGGACAAGCCTCAGTTGAGGTATTTGCAGCTTCTATTTTTACTAGCTGTAAAGAAGGATGAATTGCTTTTAACAATTTATCATCAGATAATCTCCAAGTCTGATGGGCTTCTTCAAGAACATTTAGACTGAATTGATCATCAATGTATTTAGCTTTTTGTTCAATATGAAACCAAGATATAAAAGAAATTCTGACACCAGTAATTTTAATAAAATCATAATATTGATCTTGAAATTGTTTTTTTCTATTTAGAATTATAGGTTTTAAAAAACCAAACTCTAAATGATGCATATTGTGGAAGATTAAAATCTTTAACACATATTTTACTTATTTCTTTCAAAATTTTATTTTCTTGAGAAATTGTATTTATTTCAAAATTCATTTCTGACCCAAGACTTATATTATCCTGTGATTTTTGTGTGTAAACAGGTCTTGGAATTTGACTATCTGTTTATCTAATTCCTTCAAAATTAAACCTATCAGATCTAGATGCAGATGACAATGAGGAGACTGAATGTCTTCTAGGAATATATGGTTCAAATATTATTTCTACATTTCCTTCATTATCTTCATGAATTTGAACATCTTTAAATTTTAAAGGAATTGTTGGTTTACTTATTTTTTTTCTAAAACCCAATTTGAAGGTAAAGAAATTTCATCCCAAATTATAAATCTATGTATTTGTAAATTTGATCTTTTTAAATTAGTCTCAATTAACATTGTACTTTTCCCATTATTTGTTAATCTTGCCCATGGACTTGTAGTATTCATTAATTTGTAATAAAGTCTATAAGTTAAATTAATATTTTCAGATTCAGGTTTCATATCATAACCATTAGTTAGTAAATTAACAGTTAAGACATCTTGTAAATTTCTATCAGTTAAAGATACTGAAAATTTTGGATATGTATTAAAATAATTTGGACCATTGTAGAGACTAGACTCAATTATGCCTAATAATGAATCATAAAATTTATTATGTATGCAATCTCTCAAGGTGATGAGAATGAGCCGAATCCATGTCCATGGTGCCAAAGTCAAATATGAAACCTGAAAGATTCTGCCATATTCTGGTATTCTGGACATATCTCTTTAGATATAACTCGGAATTTGGTGATTCAAGAAGCCCTGGAACGATAAGAGATAAAGCTACAACTTTCATGTTTTATGTTTTCCAAGATTCTGATGGTATCATCGTGGAATATGGCTGCCAAAATGAGTGACGGGATTCTGGCAGATTTCCATCTCGAATTTCATGGACTATATTGAAGACCAAGATGGCGTGCTTGGGCTTTGCCAACTTTGGATCACGCCATTGTTTAATGTTAGGGTTTATTTTTAAGTTATAATAATTAAGTCCATTAATTATGGGCTTAAGTCTTGGTGTTTTAATTATGGCTAAGTAATTACTTGATCCAATTATCTTGCATGATAATGGCAAGTAAAGCAAATCCTTTTTGGACAAGGATTTGGTAGTTAGTTGTAGTTTCCTTTTCCAATTTGGAAAGTTGATTAGTTTAGGAAACAAGAAGCCAAAACACGTTTTGCTTCTTCATTAAAAACTGTCTAACCTAATCCTTTTGCAACTTGGATTAGTTAGTTAGCTAGAAGTCAAGTTGTACTTTGCAACTACTAGGGTTTATTTCCTTTTCCTTCTTGGCATGGCCGAAACTCATCCCCTATAAAAAGGAGATGCATGTAACGTTTTTACACAATAAGTTGGTGAATAAAATTGAGTTTTTAGCTTTGCTAAAATTCGTGAATTAACTCCTTGAGTTGTTCAAAGCCTTGAAGAGTTATTTAACTGTTCATTGTAGTTAATCCCCTTTAGCGTGACCTATAGGAGATTACACCAATTGTTCTTTATTTAAAGAGCAGGCCTAATTAACTTGTTTAACTGATTGAATTTTCATAGGTTAAATTAAGTTCATTAGTAATAAAACGTGAAGTTTTGATTTACTCAATTCCTAGCGTTTTTCCTTTGATTTCGTTCCATCCAATTTTGTGTTCTTGTTGTGGATTATCTTGGTAAGAGCAACACGGTCCTATAGCTTGTGTGGGAGATTCGAATTTGGTCCAGGAGTTGGAGCCTCGGCCATACAACATTCGCATCAATTGGTATCAGAGAACAAGTTGTTGCCCAAGAAAATTCAGGTTAATCCGTTTTCAATTCTTCCGCAAAATTTCTGTTCTTGTTGCGTCAATTCTGCCCGTATTTTGTGTCAATTTTCTGCAGTTTTGCTGGCATCTTTCTTGCTGTTATTTGGTGTTCTTCTTGCTGTCCAAAGTCGATACATATTCACCCATTAAAATCACCAAAATCGCATGCAACAAATCATTCACAATCTGCCCGAAATCGTCTAAATTGAGTCTATCTTCTTTTGCGATTTTTGTGTTGTTTCTTGCTGTTTCTTGTTGCGTCTTCTTGCTGTCTTTTGGTGTTAAATTCTGCACTCTTTTGTCATAATCATAGTGTAGGATTCTTGAAGTTTTCTTTGCTGTTTTCACGTCATAACATTGTTAGGGTTTCGTGTGTCAAACTAGGGTTTCATAACTAGGGTTTCTAGGTCAAGTTTTCATAACTTTCTTGATTCTTATCCGTTTCTTGATTTTCTTTTTGCGTTTGATTCTTTATCTTGTCCACCATATATTGAGTTTTGATCAAACTTTTACTCCACTCGAAAAAGATAAGTTCTTGATAACTTTCTTGAACTTCTTGATTTTCTTGAAAACTCAAAGTGGTCAAAATTGAATTCTTGAGTTGGATTCTTGATCTTTGTCTTGAATCTTGATATTCTTGTTAAAGTGGCACATCCGAATTCATTGTCCTTGGTGAGTTAATAAAGTTTGAAGTTTTTAAGGTTGTTAAGACAAGAAGACAAAACATTCTTAAACCTAAATCCTAGGTTGTTGTCTTCAAACCTTAATTTTTGTGGTGTTTAAGGTTCTTGTCCGAACCTAGTATTTTGATTGGTCCAAGGTTTATGTTCAAACCTTAAAAGTGTAATTTTGTCCTTTGTTGTCCGAAGTTTAAAAAAAAAAAAAAAACTCACGGTCAAAAAAAAAAAAAGAGTGACCGAATAAAAAAAAAAAAAAAAAAAAAAAAAAAAAAACAAAACAAAAAACAAAAAAATAGTCGGACTTTATTTATTGTTATTATTTTCTGTTATTTAATTATTTAATTTATTTTTGAAAAGAACACATTGTTCTTAACTTGTTTCTTGAAAACCACCTTGGATTAAAAGTGCCATAACTTTTTCAATACAACTCGGAATTAGTTGATTCAAAAACCAATCTCTTTGTCTTGAAATCTAGTTTCTGAATTTCTTAGTTTCTGGTGGTAAATCAAATTATAACTTTCACGTGTTCTAAACACTCTTGACGTGATTTCTTGTTACATCTCTTGATTTGATTTGTGAAAATTTGTGTGTGGAACTTGCTGATTGAGATCTTGCTATTAAAGTAATTGAACTTTGGTGAATCTTAATAACCCCACATATTCATTAATTGAGAGTAGTAGCTAGGTTAAACAAGAGAGAACACTACCCAAAAAGAGAGGAGAGTACCTACTATCCAATAGTGAGGAACCCGAGAGGTATATACACATATATTTCTTGTGCTTTCACTAACATTGCAGGTTTATTAATCAATGGGGAGAAAAAGTAATAATACTCTTAAGTTGGAGATTGATGAATTAATGCAAACATTCCAAAAGTTGATACAACCACATGATGAAACTCAGGAGGCTACAACTATATCTTCAGCATGTGTACAAAAGTTTTATACAAGGTGCAATGTTCAAAGTACAGTATGTGCTACAGTGATTGACAGTGGGAAAAGCTCTAACTTTGCTAATGAGCTCATGGTAGAAAGGTTGAATTTACAAACCACTCCACATCCAAATCCTTACTTGCTGCAATGGAGTGATAATTGTGGTGAAGTATGGGTGACAATGCAAGTCAAGGTTGCACTCTCAATTGGAAGGTACAAAGATGAGGTACTATGTGATATATGTCCTATGCAAACATCTTGTCTTTTATTGGGAAAATCGTGGCAGCTTGATTGCAAGGGTGCTTACAATGATCTCAAAAGTTGCTATTCACTCATGAAAGATGGTAAGAAGTTTAATATCCGAGCTTCAACACCTTGTGAAGTTTCTGAAGATCAAACTAGAATTTCTAAAGCTTGTAAAGAGATGAGTGCCGCCAAGGAGAAGAAAGTTCAAGAGCAACAAAGTGTAATAGCTAGTGCATCTTGTAATGGCCGAGCTTTAAGTCTTTTAAAGTCTTGTTATTTTACTTCTTCTAGCGAGTTTAAGAGAAGAATACTAGATAAGCAATCAATGTACTTACTTGATGATAGTGATCACCATTTGAATTGTTTGCTGCCTAGTACATATGTTTGCAGGTTTTTGGAGTTCCTAAGAGTTTAATGGAGTTCGAAACAATCCAATCCGCCTTAGCTTGTTTCCCACAAGGTAAGCAAGGTAAGTTAGGTAAGTATGAAAGTTTCTTGATTGATTTCAATGGTTTAAATGTCAAGAACTTTGTTAATGTCAATGCTATTGATTTTCAAAGTTTGAATTCTGTTTTGACTCAATTTCAATATCTTTCATATACCTTTGAAACATTAGTTCGAAATTCTTTACCATGTGTTTTAAAATCCAATGATTTGTGTTTTGGAAAGCAACTTATTTCACATAATTCTTCAATAATAAATTCCTATTATTTTATATTGAATGAGTTTATGTATAGTTTCTTCACATGCTATGTTGCTTATCTAATACATGAATTATATTTTGAGCTTATTGATTATAATTTCGAACTACATCAATCCTTTGTATGCACTAATTCAAGTGTTAATTATATTAACTCTACTTGCTGGATTATTCATTCCTTTGATTATTTGTTTCGTGACTTTGCTCACATCCATCAAGTTCAAAGAGGTCCTTTGGTAACTCAACACTTGTATGGTAAGTTATCTCCGTTCCAACTTTCTTTTGAATTCCAAGAGGTAAAATTTTCTGTTTACAACTATTCAATAGATTGTTTACATTCTAGTCTTTGGAATTACACTCTCATATTTGATAACTTTTGCATGTTTTTAGAGGTCTTAATACGTTCATGTCATTTACACTTTCCCAAGGATGCATATATGTTTTCTTGTTATGAATTTTCGTGTCTTTATGATTATATTCATATATGTTTACATCCTTTGCTTACATTACATGTTCATAACGTAAATAAGGTGTTAATGGATGTTGTTAGTGAATTCGTCTTGGTTAGTTCTCTAATTAAGAACATTCGGTTTTCTGATTTGCATAAACTACATGATAGTTATTTGCATTATTGTTTTGAATTCATTAACTTCAACATTATGACTCATGCAAAATTTGTTAAGACTAATCATGCTATATGTATTTCGATTTTGCATACATATTCTGCCCGTTTTATTCTTTTGGTGAAAGGAAATTATTCTAAGTCTTGTTTTAGATTATTGTACTTTCTTTTACCTTATACATTTGTCGTGTTTTGGCAGGATATATATTCTTGTTGGCCAAGATTGGCATCTTCCCAATTTTACTTGGCTCGAGTTTGCAATGAGTTCGTGATATTGGTGTTTGACCCTGGAGCTCAATTTCAAGATTCGAGGACGAATCCTTTTCGAGGAGGGAGGGATTGATGAGAATGAGCCGAATCCATGTCCATGGTGCCAAAGTCAAATATGAAACCTGAAAGATTCTGCCACATTCTGGTATTCTGGACATATCTCTATAGATATAACTCGAAATTTGGTGATTCAAGAAGCCCTGGAACGATAAGAGATAAAGCTACAACTTTCATGTTTTATGTTTTCCAAGATTCTGATGGTATCATCGTGGAATATGGCTGCCAAAATGAGTGACGGGATTCTGGCAGATTTCCATCTCGAATTTCATGGACTATATTGAAGACCAAGATGGCGTGCTTGGGCTTTGCCAACTTTGGATCACGCCATTGTTTAATGTTAGGGTTTATTTTTAAGTTATAATAATTAAGTCCATTAATTATGGGCTTAAGTCTTGGTGTTTTAATTATGGCTAAGTAATTACTTGATCCAATTATCTTGCATGATAATGGCAAGTAAAGCAAATCCTTTTTGGACAAGGATTTGGTAGTTAGTTGTAGTTTCCTTTTCCAATTTGGAAAGTTGATTAGTTTAGGAAACAAGAAGCCAAAACACGTTTTGCTTCTTCATTAAAAACTGTCTAACCTAATCCTTTTGCAACTTGGATTAGTTAGTTAGCTAGAAGTCAAGTTGTACTTTGCAACTACTAGGGTTTATTTCCTTTTCCTTCTTGGCATGGCCGAAACTCATCCCCTATAAAAAGGAGATGCATGTAACGTTTTTACACAATAAGTTGGTGAATAAAATTGAGTTTTTAGCTTTGCTAAAATTCGTGAATTAACTCCTTGAGTTGTTCAAAGCCTTGAAGAGTTATTTAACTGTTCATTGTAGTTAATCCCCTTTAGCGTGACCTATAGGAGATTACACCAATTGTTCTTTATTTAAAGAGCAGGCCTAATTAACTTGTTTAACTGATTGAATTTTCATAGGTTAAATTAAGTTCATTAGTAATAAAACGTGAAGTTTTGATTTACTCAATTCCTAGCGTTTTTCCTTTGATTTCGTTCCATCCAATTTTGTGTTCTTGTTGTGGATTATCTTGGTAAGAGCAACACGGTCCTATAGCTTGTGTGGGAGATTCGAATTTGGTCCAGGAGTTGGAGCCTCGGCCATACAACATTCGCATCACAAGGCAACTAAAATTGTAGTTTCTAAACCTTGTCTATTTAAAGGTTATATTGCAATTTGTATAAGACAAATATGTAAATAATTATATCCTTCTTGTCTAATATGAGACAAATAATCTAAATCTAGTAAATGAACTTCTTCAAACTGATTTTTTATAGAAATTATTTTTTCTACATTTTTATTGCTTTTTTAGTATTTTGATCAAAAGTTCCATATTTATAAATTTTTTTATGTTCAATTTTTGGAATATGCCAACTTTGTATTGTTTGTTCAATTTCAGAGAATTCAATTAATTCAGAATTTTTAGTATTTTTATTTGAAGAGGAAGATGAAGTAGTAGAATTACTACGTGAAAACATTCTAGAATTACTACGAGAAAACATGATATATATAATTAATAAGAGCTTCATATAAGATTACTAACAGATTTTATGGTGTACCCATAACTTAGTTCTTTACATATGGAATCACGTATTGAATATCTTAGATTTTCTCCATACTTGATATCACGTATTGAATATTTTAGATTTTCTCCATACTTGATAACTTTTTTTTAAAGAATGAATGGTTTCATGTTTCTTACGGTATGATCTTGTGGGTCAACACTCAAGTAGCGTTCGGTGTTTCATGAGGCAGTTGATGTTGTAAGACCTTTTTTTAGCTGGTAATCAATTCGTTGACTGTCGAGCAAGATAAGCACCATAACAGATTTTCTCCATACTTGATATTACGTATTGAATATCTTAGATTTTCTCCAAACTTGATAACTTATTGTGCTAATGAAATCTTCTTGTTGTGAAACCATATGTTTAGATCCAAAATTACATTACAATAACTGCTAGTAAACATATGGTTTCACAACAAGAAGTTTTAAAATCTTCAGCACATATTTTACTTATTTCTTTCAAATCTAATTTAATTAATTGCTTATTTTCCATAGATGATAAGAGATGAGAAATAACAAATAAAAAATAAATAACTTCAAGAGCAAAAAGTAATTCAAGAAGCTTTGGGTAAGATTACTGATAAGTTGGTTTTATACCAACTTATATGTGTTAAATCACTTAGCTTTTGTCTTGTGTTTTATGCAAATGTGTGACGTTTTGTGCAATTTTGTGCATTAAGGTGGTTTGCAAGTTGAAAGTGTTTAAATGGTGAAAAAGACCAAAAATGATGTTCAAATGAGTCAAGTGTATATTTGAAGTTCAAGAACAAGGAAAAAATTGGAAAAGGTTGGAAATGATGCATTGAGAAAACCCTAACATGTTAATAGGCTTGTTTTAGGGTTTGGGCAGAATGTAGGTCAAACTTCATTTGAGTGTAACTCTTTCAATACTAATCCAAATGAGGAGATCTTGGATGTTCTGGAACTCTCTTTGAGTGTAATTCATTTCTTATGTTTTAACTTTCTTCTAATTCTGTGTTCAAGTAGGGGAAACGGGGGCATCGTTATGATTGCTGCTTTAGGGTTGTGCATTGTTTGGCCTTTTGCCACAGTTTGGTAGAATGTGCATATCTTGAGCTACAGACCTTCATTTAAGCTGCTTCTTGAACCCATGGAAAGCTAAGAGGACGTTATACAACTCATATGTTGACCATAAGCTCTGATGCGTAAGGAAAAAACGGCTAGACCTCGCGGAAACGTTTACAAGGGGAGACCTCTCCGCGAGGTCTCGCCATGAAATTTCCTTCTTTGCCACAGTTTGGTGTTTTGGCCATAACTTTCTCGTCCTAGATCCAAATTGGATGATTCAAAATGATGTAGAAATATAACACATAGAGATATAACTTTTATGTTTTAAGTTTTCCCAAATTCACAATGTATCATGGCCAGAATTTGGTTGGAAGTGGATGCATATTGCACATGAGCGCACAACACTTGTTGGCCACCAACTCACCTCGTCGCACACCAGCAACCCACCTCATCGCACACAAGCAGCTCACCTCGCCGCATAGGACACTCACCTCGCCGCACACACATGCACATCTCGTTGCATGTTCATGTGACGAGCTCACCACCTTCATGCGGCGAGCTCACGCACAGCGCACACAGCTTCACCACACTCCAGTATTTTTGCCATAACTTTCTTGTCCGAGCTCCGATTTTGGTGATTCAAAAAGCTATAGAAAGCTATGTTTGGGGCTATAACTTTCATGTTTTAAGTTTTCTCTAATTTACAACGCATCATAGCTAGAGTTTGGTTGGAAGTTGCTACACAATCACATACTTCCTCTCAACACTTGCTATACCCATACGGCGAGCTCCCACTTGCATGCACACATATTTCTTCTTTCCTTTTGTGCGTGTTTTATTTAGTCTGAATGCATGTTGATCATTCATGATTGTGAGAGTTTCATTGCTTCCTTTATAACATTTGCAATCTTATATATGCAGTCACTTTGTATCCCATGATTTTCTCACATTCATTTTCATAAGCATTTAATTGCTGCTCTTTTTTTAGATTTCAATAGCTTGCATTTCCGAGTGATCTAAAAATCTTTAATTTACTTTCTCCAAGCATTTCATTTAGTCATACATGTAGTTCACAACTCATACATTTCATTACAATTTTCTTGGAGGTGCATTACATACTTGGTGTCTCACATGTTTCAAGCATAAGTTGTTGTGCATGATCATTTCATTCTTCATTCTTTCATGCATCCTTGCACACATTCACAACACTCTCACTTCACAGCAAGTTAGCACACTACACTACACTTCACATTTGCATTTCATCACATCACATATCACTCATTTGTCCATCACTCATCTCACTCAATCTTCATCGTAGCATTCACTTCACACATTTCACTTTTCATTTCATTTCATTTGGATTAATTCTTGCGCACACTCACAGCACCAATTTACTCACATGTTGCATTCTCATTTCACACCTATGCAACACTATATTCACGACACATACAAGGCGATGCCTCGCTACGAGGTCTCGCCCACACACACAACACTCGGCGAGGTCTCGCTACGAGACCTCGCCCACACACCCTCACACGGTGAGACCTCGCCTCGAGGTCTCACCGCGAGACCTCGCCTTGAAAAGTTTTTATTGCTCTTGCACGGATGGTTTTTGGTTGATGAAAAATTCTCTAAGTATTGAAGCTTTGTTCTTGTATTCACAGGTTTGGAAGGTGTGAGTGGTCCAGGCTGGATGACGTATTGCTGGAGATGAATGCGCTGCAACTTAAGCTCAAAGGCGTGATTGGGTGTGTGCACAAGTTATTCTTGTGCTTATGTTATTGACAGTGGCATTTATGTAATATTACATCCATTTTACATTTGCGTAGTTATTACGTTTTGTGGCCTCTATAAATAGAGGATTTAGTTAGATTTTGGGAGGGGATTGGAGATAGTAAACAGACTTTTGAACTAGAGAGAGAAAGTTTCTCTCTCTAACTTTCTCTCTCAAGGATTTTCTCTCTCTAGATTTTCTTCTCCGATTTCATTTCCGATCGTGACTGTGTACCGAAGATTACATATTGAACTCAATCGAATGAGTATTTGACATTCCTCTACACTTTAATCGATGAAATCTTTCAATTTGATGGAATTTAATTGCTTAATGCTGGAATTTGATGAATATGAGTTGAATATGAAATTTTCTGGCTAATTGTGTGATATCTTAGGGTTCTAAACGGATGAATACATGATTTAGGAGATTTGATGCTATGTAGTTGATGTAATTGATAAAGATTGAAATCGCATTTGAATTTATCACTAGAAATCTGTTGAATTTCATATCTCTGTACTGATTTTGAATGGATCGAGCTTCGATTGTGGTCACCATGCTAAGTTGAGGATTGATTCACCAACGTTAGTGAAGATACATGAAATGAGAACTAAAGTGTGATTGTCTGAGTCTTTACACTTGCTTTCTATGATTATTTCATTTCTGAGATTCAGGCCTAGCCATGGGAAGCTTTGATGAATTGAAACATTAGGAAAAAGTGTTAAAGAAGCTCTTTGTGTTAATAAACGAAGACATTCAAACCTAGGTCGGGCCTCGCCATGGGATTTCCTAGGATTTGCATGTTAGAGTAGTTAGCTTGGAGAGTTGGGACGTTGCGGAGTGAAAACCACCATTCTCGAGCCTCGCCACGGGAGAGAATGGCGTTAGGAAGTACAGGGAGTAGTGTGGTCGCCATGCTAACCACAACTTGAGCTTCTAAGCAACTTAGGTCTCCTTGAGAATTGCTAGTTTGTCAATTTCATAGTATTGATCAGCTAGGTTTGAGTTCATCTGGCACACGAACCCTAGGATATCTTGTTATTCTTAATTGTTATTACTTCATAGTTCTCTGTTCTTGTTTACTTTTGAGTTGATACCACATTCTGTTTGTTGTGATTTGCTACCGAGACAATACTTAGAATAATTTCTGAATTCAAGAATCCATCCCCTTCCCTGTGGATACGATACCCTACTCATTGCTACTACACTAGTTTAGGGATAAAAATTGCAAGTACGCGACACGCTTGCCAATTTTTGGCGCCGTTGCCGGGGAAGGCACGGTTTCTTGAATTTTGATTTGCTTTGTTTTGTTTTTGTGTAGTGTAGTACTTTTGTTCTGTTTCATTGTTGTAGCTTTTGTTGTTTTATTTGTTTTTGTGTTTTGTTCTTGCTACTTTGGTTTACTTATGGCAAGTACGGGACTATGGAATTCAATTGAAAGAGAAGATTGCACATCACAAGTACCCAAGCATGTCTGGGTGGTATGGGGACTATTTTGGCTCTTATCATTACACACAGCCAACACCTAGGAGATTTGGGGATTTCACTCCACCATCACCATCATATGAAGAGCAATTGCAAAATCAAGCACAAAGCAACAACTCATATCATATTGGAACACAAGGACTCTCTGTGGAATACATGTTTTCTCAACTTCTGGAAAAATTTGACAGAGGCTTACAAAACAGAGAGCAATGGCATAACCAACAACAAAGTAAGGAGTGTTATCTCAGACAAAAGGAAAAAATGGAAGACATGTTGTCTCAAGTTTTGGAGAGACTTGATTCAAGTGCATTTTGTGACACACGTTTGACTCAAATGGAAGAGGCGGTTCAAAGATAACAAGAGAGACTTGATCAAATCAATGCCTTAATCAGTAACCTGTGGGAACAAATTGAGACACCAGTTCTAGATGCTCAAATACAACTCAAAATGTACCTCTCTTTTCACTAAAACACCAACTCCCGAGGACAATCATTTTGATATGCATGCTAATGTTGATTGTGGCTTAAAGTGTCCAAGGAAGGTGGAGTCTACAAGTTTTAGGGATAGTGTACATGAGTGCTATGTTGCTGATTCTTTGGTGCATGATTATTTGAGTTCTTATGATGAGGATTGTATTGTGCATGAACAAAGTGAGCTACCAATTAAATATGCACAATGCTATCCACACACACCTCTAATTGCTGGAATACCAACTCCTGAGGAATATCATTTTGAAATACAAGCTAATATTGAATGGGGTGAAACGAGTCCTAGGGAGGTGGAATTCACAAATACTGAGGGTGTTTCACAAAAATGCATTGTTGATGAACCTTTGCTTCATGGGTCAATTTTTAGTTGTTCTATTGAGGATGATGCCTCCTGTGATGAACTTGATACTGATGAATTTATGGGGAGTGTGTCTAATGCTGAGTCTTGCATTAATTTTATGGAGTTTTATAAGCCAAATGATGTTGATAGCCATTCATTAGATGTTTTTCCTCTTGATAGCTATGTGAATTGTATAGAGACACTTCTTGAGGATCAATGTGATATCATGAATGAAGATAGTGTTGCAATTGCTAATGAGAATGTCAACACCTTGCTTGAAACTCTTGTTGAGGCACCAATTCTTGAATTGGTGAATGAATCTAAGTGTTTAAATGGTAACTCACAAGAAGTGCAGAGTGAGATACTCTTGTTAATTGATGATAATGCTTTTTGTGTTGTTGACAAAGAAAAGATTCAAGAATTTCCCCATGTTAGTCTAGATGATGAAGATGTGAGAATTTATAACAAAATAGCTAAGATTGTGGAAACTTGCTTTGTTGATGCATCCATTTTTTAGCTTACTGATGGTTTTGAACTTACTAATGAGTTTGTTGAGACCATGGATGTACAACCCTTGGTTGAGCCTTTGCAGAGTTTAGAAATGTAGTGTGGTGGAAAAAGTAACTGAGATGACTCCAATGATAGAGCTTATTATTGTGGAGGAAGTGAAAGAGCTATCTTCAACTTCAATGGTGGAAGAGGTAAATGAGGAGCCTCCAATAGGGGAGCCTCAGTGGTTCAAAGTGGAATTAGTAGAAGTTGCTCCCCATGTGCATGAGCTTAAGCACCTCCTTAGAAATATTCTTCAAGTGCCCTACATAAGGAAGAAGAGTGCTTATGAAATATATTTTTTCTGGTACAGAGAGAGATATTCAGATTCTTGAAAAAGAATGCTTCATGTAGTAATAAAGTCTAGCTGGACACTAAATAAACCAAGAACTACTTTTGTCTCACATTTTATTGAATAAAGTATTTTGGTTGAGTTTATGTCTTGCATTTTACGTATATTCACTAATGCCACTCATGTTGTAGGGGCTTGCACATGAAGGAAGCTGCAAGGGAAACAAGCAATGCACACATGAGGCTAAGTGTGGGGGAGTGGTGTCATGGACCACTCCCACAATGCACTCAATCACTTCATTTTACATTTCAAGCATGAATTGTGCATGTGCCATGTAGTGTAGCTAGTTGCATATTTTTACACCACCATGACTCCTAGTCATGGTCCGACACTTTGCTTGCATGATATTTCTATATCATGTTTACCTTGCACCAACATGTAGTGTCCTTGAGCGAGTGACTTCTAATAAGCCGTGTTTCACCATGTGCAGGAAATTTTTCATGCAAGAGGGAATTACAGACAAACACACTCCACCAAGCAAACATTGGAATTCATGAAATATCAGGGAGTTCCTAAAGCTATCTTTGTTTTACATTGAGGACAATGTAAATTTTAAGTGTGGGGGAGTGAATGGTTGCTATTCTTCTCGAATGAATGAAATTTTTGTGCTATGTGATGCAAAGCATGTTACTTTTTAGTTTTGTTGTGTTAAATTTGAGTGTTTGCATATTATTTCCCGTTAAATGTTGTGTCTTTCATTGTTGTGTAAGTTTAAAATTTTTTGTGGAAATTTTGAAATTTTTGTGATTAATCTGTAGATGATGTTTCGGTGGGAAAACTTGTCTATCCATAGAATGTTTGAGGTTGTTTTTAGGAGTGTGATTGTCCTAATAAAGTGTAAAATATGAAATGAAATGAAAAGAGGTGTGGTGACAGTGAGGGCAATGGAATGAAGTAACACTTTGTACTATGCTTCTGCTCCTTTGTTAAGCTATGTTAAAAAATTTGAAGTTCATCCATCTTTATTTTTGTATTGCATGCGAAAATGGTTTTTGTTTTCCTTGTTTCCAATTTTGATAAAATCAGTATATTTTGTTAATCAAGTCATCATGTTAAAGTAAGATAGATATGCCATGCAAACATGTTCTTGGACATAGGAGGAAACTGATTCAATTTGTTCTTGTTGTTATGCATTACTTCATTTGTATTGGATGCTCTAGCATATATAGTCCCTTAAAGACATCTAAGAACTCATAGTCACACAAGAAAGGATATGGAGAAAAAGCCTTTGGCAATTGGGAATGAAAAGCCGAAATACCCTTGGCAAGCATAATTGGGAAAAAATAGCCACAAAAATCGGGCAACTAAAGGGGAAAAAGAAGCCAAAAGACATAGGCAAGCACACCAATGTGTGTAATAAAGTAAAAGCACTAAAGTGCGGAAGCAAATGAAATCTGAAATCAATTAAGAGAAGCACCAATGTGCGACCATTGATCTTGTGTGATTTTGAGTTCTTGTGTGTGGACATTGTGATTGTTTATGAAAAGAGATGTTCTGGAACAAAAGAAGTAATGTATGCATAAAGAATAGATGGGCCGGTATTCCTCAGCACACACTTGCACGCATGATATTTTGGTCTTTATTCATCGTGCCTTGGTTGATAATTTGTGCTGAAATTTGATGGGTTGGGGTTAAGGACTTGGTGTAAGTTTTATGCATGAAAAAGATTGTTTTTGATGAACTCAAATGAGAACGGGCTGGACTGAGGAGTGAGGTGTAGTGCTAAGTGGATTTGAAGTGTAAGTTTGCTTGAGGGCAAGCAAAAGTTCAAGTGTGGGGGAATTTGATAAGTTGGTTTTATACCAACTTATATGTGTTAAATCACTTAGCTTTGGTCTTGTGTTTTATGCAAATGTGTGACGTTTTGTGCTATTTTGTGCATTAAGGTGGTTTGCAAGTTGAAAGTGTTTAAATGGTGAAAAAGACCAAAAATATGTTCAAATGAGTCAAGTGTGTATTTGAAGTTCAAGAACAAGGAAAGAATTGGAAAAGGTTGGAAATGATGCATTGAGAAAACCCTAACATGTTAATAGGCTTGTTTTAGGGTTTGGGCAGAATGTAGGTCGAACTTCATTTGAGGGTAACTCTTTCAATACTAATCCAAATGGGGAGATATTGGATGTTATGGAAAGAGCTTTGAGTTTACTTCATTTCTTATGTTTTAACTTTCTTCTAATACTATGTGAAAGTAGGAGAAACGGGGGCATCGTTATGATTGCTGCTTTAGGGTTGTGAATTGTTGAGCCTTTTGCCACAGTTTGGTAGAATGTGCATATCTTGAGCTACAGACCTTCATTTAAGCTGATTCTTGAACCCATGGAAAGCTAAAAGGACTTTCTACAACTCGTATGTTGACCTCAAGCTCTGATTCGTAAGACAAAAATGGCGAGACCTTGCGATAGAAAGTTTTACAAGGCGAGACCTCGCAGAGAGACCTCGCCGCGAGGTCTCGCCATGAAATTTCCTTCTTTGCCACAGTTTGGTTTTTCAGCCATAACGTTCTCGTCCTAAATCCAAATTGGATGATTCAAAAGGCTGTAGAAAGCTAACAAATAGGGCTATAAAGTTTATGTTTTAAGTTTTCCCAAATTCACAATGTATCATGGACAGAATTTGGTTGGAAGTGGCTGCACATTTGCACATATGCGCACAACACTTGTTGGCCACCAACTCACCTCGTCGCACACCAGCAGCCCACCTCGTCGCACACAAGCAGCTCACCTCGCTGCATAGGACACTCACCTCACCGCATAGGACACTCACCTCGCCGCACAAACATGCACACCTCGTCGCATGTTTATGCGACGAGCTCACCACCTTCACGCGGAGAGCTCATGCACAGCGCACACAGCTTCACCACACTCCAGTATTTTGCCCATAACGTTCTTGTCCGAGCTCCGATTTTGGTGATTCAAAAAGCTGTAGAAAGCTAAGTTTTGGGGCTATAAATTTCATGTTTTAAGGTTTCTCAAATTCACAACGCATCATAGCCAGAGTTTGGTTGGCATTTGCTACACAATCACATACTTGCTCTCAACACATGCTATACCCATGCGGCGAGCTCCCACTTTGCATGCACACATATTTCTTCTTTCCTTTTGTGTGTGTTTTATTTAGTCTGAATGCATGTTTATCATTCATGATTGTGAGAGTTTCATTGCTTCCTTTATAACATTTGCAATCTTATATATGCATTCACTTTGCATCCCATGATTTTCTCACATTCATTTTCATAAGCATTTCATTGCTGCTCTTTTTTTAGATTTCAATAGCTTGCATTTCCGAGTGATCTAAAAATCTTTCATTTACTCTCTCCAAGCATTTTATTTAGTCATACATGTAGTTCACAACTCATACATTTCATTACAATTTTCTTGGAGGTGCATTACATACTTGGTGTCTCACATATTTCAAGTATAAGTTGTTGTGCATGATCATTTCATTCTTCATTCTTTCATGCATCCTTGCACACATTAACAACACTCTCACTTCACAGCAAGTTAGCACACTACACTACACTTCACATTTGCATTTCATCACATCACATATCACTCATTTGTCCATCACTCATCTCACTCAATCTTCATCGTAGCATTCACTTCACACATTTCACTTTTCATTTCATTTCATTTGGATTCATTCTTGCGCACACTCACAGCACCAATTTACTCACATGTTGCATTCTCATTTCACACCTATGCAACACAACATTCACGACACATACAAGGCGGGGCCTCGCTACGAGGTTTCGCCCACACACACAACACTCGGCGAGGTCTCGCTACGAGACCTCGCCCACACACCCACACACGGCAAGACCTCGCCGCGAGGTCTCGCCCACACCACTTTGCACGGCGAGGCCTCGCCGCGTGACCTCGCCTTGAAAAGTTTTTATTGCTCTTGCACGGATGGTTTTTGGTTGATGAAAAATTCTCTAAGTATTGAAGCTTTGTTCTTGTATTCACAAGTTTGGAAGGCGTGAGTGGTCCAGGCTGGATGACGTATTGCTGGAGATGAATGCGCTGCAACTTAAGCTCAAAAGCGTGATTGGGCGTGTGCACAAGTTATTCTTGAACTTATGTTATTGACAGTGGCATTTATGTAATATTACATTCATTTTACATTTGCGTAGTTATTACGTTTTGTGGCCTCTATAAATAGAGGATTTAGTTAGATTTTTGGGGGGGGATTGGAGATAGTGAACAGACTTTTGAACTAGAGAGAGAAAGTTTCTCTATCTAACTTTCTCTCTCTAAGATTTTCTCTTTCTAGTTTTTCTTCTCCGATTTCATTTCCGATTGTGACTGTGTACTGGAGATTACATATTGAACTTAATCGAAGGATCATTTGACATTCCTCTACACTTTAATCGGTGAAATCTTTCAATTTGATGGAATTTAATTGCTTAATGCTGGAATTTGATGAATATGAGTTGAATATGGAATTTTCTGGCTAATTGTGTGATTTCTTAGGGTTCTAAACGTATGAATACATGATTTGGGAGATTTGATGCTATGTAATTGATGTAATTGATAAAGATTGAAATCGCATTTGAATTTATCACTAGAAATCTGTTGAATTTCATATCTCTGCACTGATTTTGAATGGATCGAGCTTCGATTGTGGTCACCATGCTAAGTTGAGGATTGATTCACCAACGTTAGTGAAGATATATGAAATGAGAACTAAAGTGTGATTGTCTGAGTCTTTACACTTGCTTTCTATGATTATTTCATTTCTGAGATTCAGGCCTAGCATGGGAAGCTTTGATGAATTGAAACATTAGGAAAAAGTGTTAAAGAAGCTCTCTGTATTAATAAACGAAGACATTCAAACCTAGGTCGAACCTCGCCATGGGATTTCCTAGGATTTGCTTGTTAGAGTAGTTAGCTTGGAGAGTTGGGACGTTGCGGAGTGAAAACCACCATTCTCGAGCCTCGCCACGGGAGAGAATGGCATTAGGAAGTACAGGGAGTGGTGTGGTCGCCATGCTAACCACAACTTGAGCTTCTAGGCAACTTAGGTCTCCTTGAGAATTGCTAGTTTGTCAATTGCATAGTATTGATCAGCTAGGTTTGAGTTCATCTGGCACACGAACCCTAGGATATCTTGTTATTCTTAATTGTTATTACTTCATAGTTCTCTGTTCTTGTTTACTTTTGAGTTGATACCACATTCTATTTGTTGTGATTTTCTACCGAGACAATACTTAGAACAATTTCTGAATTCAAGAATCCATCCCCTTCCCTGTGGATACGATACCCTACTGATTGCTACTACACTAGTTTAGGGATAAAAATTGCAAGTACGCGACACGCTTGCAAATTACTAACAGATTTTATGGTGTACTCATAAATTAGTTCCTTTGATATGGAATCACGTATTGAATATCTTAGATTTTCTCCATACTTGATATCACGAATTGAATATCTTAGATTTTCTCCATACTTGATAACTTATTGTGCTAATTATACTCAGCAAAACATTAGTTTATATGTCAATTTTTTGACCATTTAAAAGATAGAACATGTCTCATTTTTATTATGGTTAAGAAGTTCTTCCCTCTTTCTGTAAATTACTTGGTTTATTTTGCATAAAGCTTGAAGAAAAATGCTTCAAGATTAGAGAAAATAACTTGTAAGTCCCTTACTTGTATATTCTTGTTTGTTTAATTTTATGTTTATAATCCTGGTGTAAATTTGGTATCAGAGCCATGGAAGGCTAAGCCTCTTTTTGGGTTATGCAATGCACCCGCCACATTTCAAAGGTGTATGATGGGCATTTTTTATGACATGGTGGAAGACATTATTGGGGTATTCATGAATTATTTCTCAATTTTTGGTCATTCTTTTGATCAATGCTTGGATAATCTGGCTAAAGTGCTTGAAAGAAGCGTAGAGACAAATCTGGTCTTAAATTGGGAGAAGTGCCAATTTATGGTACAAGAAAGTATTGTCCTAGGCCACAAGATCTCAGCTAAAGGCATGGAGGTTGACAAGGCATAATTAGATCTCAATACAAAGCTACCTTACCCGATAAATGTCAAGGGAGTTAGAAGTTTTTTGGGCCAGGTCGGGTTCTACCGGAGATTCATTCAGGATTTCTCTAAGATCACCAAACCCTTGTGTCATCTCTTAGAAAAAGATATTGTATTCAACTTTAATGATGACTGCAAGGCAGCTTTCGATTTTCTTAAGAGCTAACTTGTTGCAACTCCGGTGATTCAACCTCCAAATTGGGAAGCCCCTTCCGAGATTATGTGTGATCTTAGTGATTTTACTGTGGGAGCAGTTCTTGGTCAGAGGACGGATAGAATTTTTCACACTATTCATTATTCCAGCCGTTTACTTGATGCAGTGCAATGTAATTACACTACAATAGAAAAAGAAATGTTGGCAGTCGTCTTTCCGATGGATATATTCCGTTTTTATTTTTTAGGAGCCAAAGTGATTATTTACACAGATCATGCAGCAATCTGTTACTTAATGCCAAGAAGGAGGCAAAACCAAGGTTAATCTGGTGGGTTCTACTTCTACAAGAGTTCAACTTATAAATTTGTGATAAAAAGGGGCTGAAAATCATGTTCCAGATCACCTTTCTCGGTTGGAAAAACATGAGCATTTGGAAGAGGACATTAATGTATAAATTTATGAAATTTTTCCCGGATGAGCAGTTATTTCAAGTGGGAGAAGTAGACAAAGCTCCATGGTACGCCGATATTGCTAATTATGTGGTTTCACAATAAGTTTCGCCAAATTTGTCTATCCAACAATGGAAAAGACTCATCCATAATGCAAGCTACTACTATTAGGATGAGCCTTATCTTTTCAAGGTATACAGTGGTGATGAGGTGAATTTATTCACCGATTATGTGGGGTTTATACTTAATTCTTTGGACGTTCTTGTTCATTTTTATTCGTTTCAGTGTTTTAATTGTAGGTTTGTTGACCATGGTGTATTCTTGGAAGAGGAGAATCATACGGAAGTCAAATCGGATGCAAAGTGGAAGAAAAACGAAAGAAAGATCGCAAAAACATTGAAGAGCAACCCCCACGTCGCGATGTCAGTACCCTTCACGTCGCGACGTTAAAAATGCAATTTTTGGACGAATTTTGAGAAATTTCCAGAGAGTTGTCAGACCCTCCACGTCGCGACGTGCGTGGACATTTTGACCCGCGATCATGGACGTCGAGACGTCAGGAAATACGCAGGTTTACGACCTAATTTTTGGAAATTTACGATTTTGGCCCACTTTGAGTTTCCTTTTCCGACAAGACTTTCGTGAAGGACTTATTAGCAAATATCTTCATAGAATTACTATAAATAAGGCTAGGGTTTATAGATTTTAGTGTGTGACAACTTTGAGAGAGATTAAGCAAGGGTTTTACTTATTTGTAATAGCTAGGGTTTCATTCTTTTAGCTATTTACGGAGAATTGAAGCTGTACGGATTGGAAAAATTGTTCAGTATTGATTTCATCAATTTAGAGACAAAGATTTCATCTACGGATTCTCAATTCAAGGTGTTATCTTTCTTTTTAATTTATGTTGTTAATATTGTGCTTAATTAACATTAATATGATGATGTTTGATTTAGCCATGCTTGGCTAAATCTATTGTGCTCCCAAGATTATGAATAAGGGTTTTTGTGCTTAATTTACATGCTAAGTTCTATCTTATGGTCTTTGTGGAATAAGTTTTGCTGTGTTCTTCAAAATTATGCATGATATGTGGCGCGAGTATTATGTATGATGAATACTTGGGTTAAGTGCAGTAAATTATTTAGAGATAACTTGCTTTAATCTTACCTCTTATCATATAAGAGGATTAGAGTGGGTTGTTTGGAATCTTTTGTGGGTTGGTTGTGAATTGGTTAGATTGATTTTACCTTAGCTCTTGCCTCTTACCACATAGGAGGAGTTAGGGAGGGTTAATTTAGCATTAGAGTGACTGGTTCGGGCGTTGCCTCTTACCACATAGGAGCGGTTGAACTTGAGTGTTTGGTTGAGTTGGTTAGTTGCATTAGATTCCGGGTTAATTAAGGAAGTAAACCTTGCCTCTTACCACATAGGAGGGTTTAACGAATTAGTTAATATCTAAATAGGTAAGTGCCTAAATCATTCCTTGCCTCTTACCACATAGGAGGGTGTGAGTTATGTTATTTACCCTTGTTTTGCATGACCATAGATAGGATGTAAGTATCTGCTTTTTATATAACCCTAAAATATAATCTCGGGAGTACACTTGCTTAATTTGAAGTTTTAATCAAATCGCCATTTCAGTTTTAGTTCTTGTTATTATTTTCTTAGCTTTAGTTTGATAATATAAAAAAAAAACCAAAAATATTTTCTTTAGAATTTCAACACAGTCCTTTCCCTGAGAGAACGAACTCGCTTTACTATCACCTTCACAGGGGTTGTTTAGCATTATTTTTGAGTAGGGGTGAATAGAAACCACGATCGCAATTTTATTACACATATTTGCTCCACATCAAAGTTTGGCGCCATTGCTGGGGAGAGCAGTCGTGTTGAAAGTTTATTTTATTTTATTGTGTTAGTTTCAGTTTTAATTTTCTTACATCCTTTTAGTACTGTTGCTATTCTTTTCTTTGCATGCCCAGGACAAGATCTCTTGGTCTAGCGGAATTTTCATACGACCCAAAACTTGCACGAACTTTGCGTGTTAAGAAGAAATTGTAATTTGAAGCAATGGCTGCACATGATAATCAGCACAATGTGGGTGTACCTCCAGTGGGTGATGTAGATCCTCCAGAGGGGGACCCTCCCAGAATTCCACAGGCACAACTAGTGGTACTGCGGCGTCGGTATGGTGATCATTATGAGCCTCGAATGGATAACTTGGATTCACCTTTTATTAACACTGAAGAGCACTTTCAAATCCCGCCGGCTTTCATAAATTTGATTCAAAATGGTAAGGTTTTCCATGGATTGAGTACTGAAGATCCACATGCACATTTAAGGACATTCCTTAAAGTGTGTAACACGAGCAATCTTCCACATATTCCACATGATGTTTTAAAGAGAATGTTGTTTCTTTTTTCTCTTCAAGGAGCAACTGAGAGATGGTATGACTCTATTAATGGGGCGAGAATTGAAACTTTTGATGAGGTTGCGAAGAGGTTCATGACTAAATACTTTTCTCCATCCCGAATGGACAATATTTGGATGGATTTCATGCAAGTTCGTCAAGGAGAAAATGAGTCATTCACTGAAGCATGGGATAGATTTCAGAAGCTTTTTAATAAATGCCCAAACAGTGGGTTGGAGCTGGGAAGAGAGCTAAATTTCTTTTGCAATGGACTCAATTTTGATACTATGCATTTGGTAAATCTTTCAGCTGGAGGAAATTTGCATGATAAATCACCAGAAGAAGTTGAAGAGATTTTCGAGCGTATAGTAAGTAATGAGCTGATGTTGCCCACTGCAAGAAGTAACTATAGAAGACGGCAAATTGGAATGTTAGAGTTGGATAAAACAGCCAACTTGGAAGCACAAATGACAGCCATGGAGAGCCAACTTGCTAGTATTCATGCATCCTTGACAAACAAAGTCACGCCATCTTGTGGATTATGCCAAGGAGCGCATCATATGGATGAATGTCCCCAAGTCACTAATGAGCCAGTCCAGTATGTCAATTACAACCGGAATGCTAATTCAAATCAATGAAAATCAACCGGTGGAAATCAGTGGTCTCAAGGAGGACAAAATCGCCCACTGTATAATTCATCAAGACCAACTTATCCGCCTGGCTATGGAAATTAACAACACACACAAGGTGGTAATTCACAAGCAACTATTGATGATGTTATAACTGTGTTTGGGGCCAAGATGGAAAAGCTTTTTGGAGAATGTCAACAGCAACAAGCCAATGTTGAGAAAAGAATGGAGGTATATGATGGAATGTTCAGGGAACATAAAGCTTTCCTTAAGAATATGGAGACTCAAATAGGCCAACTCGCAAATGAAGTGCATAATAGACCAGCAGAAACTTTACCAAGTGATACTTTCTCCAATCCAAAGGGAAAAGAGCAATGCCATGCGGTTACACTTCGAAGTGGTAAGGAATTGTCATCTCCAATTCTTAATGAAGAAGAATCTCCAAAAGCTGATCAAGAAGCTGTCAAGGTTCAAATTGAGGAAGAAGATTTATCCAAGCAAGCTGAGCATAAGGAAGTTAGTGCAAGTAAAAGGAGAAAAAAAATCATCCCAGTGCCTTCAATTTTCCAGAATGTGCTCCACCACCACCCTTCCCTCAAAGGATTCAACCATCAAAGAAGAAGATCTTGTTCAGTAAATTTGCTGAGATGATTAAGCAGCTCCATGTAGAAATACCTTTGTTGGATTTGGTGAAGACAGTGCCTACTTATACGAAATTCTTGAAAGATCTAATTTCAAATAAGGAGCAGATTTTGCAATGTGAGGAGGTAATCCAATTGAATGAGGTTGGGCAATTCTTAATGAAAACAAATCTTCCTCCTAAGCTTAAAGATCTAGAAAGCTGCACAATCCCATGTAGAATTGGCGCAAGATATTTTGCTAAGGCATTGTGTGATTTGGGGGCTGGTATTAACTTGATGCCTTATTCCATTGCTGTCAGTGTGGGAATGGGTGAGCAAATCAAACCAGTGGCTATAACTCTTCAGCTAGCTGATAGATCCATCATCACTCCTATGGGTATCATTGAAGACGTTTTTGTAGTAGTTGATAAGTTCACAATCCCGGTGGACTTTATTTTCTTAGACATAGAGGAGGATGAAGAGGTTCCTCTCATATTTGGAAGACCATTTTTGGCAACTGGAGATGCTTTAATAGGCATACGCAGCAAGACAATCACTTTTCGTGTCAATGGCGAAGAGGTAACATTTAATGTGAATACGCTATGAAGCATCCTAGAGATATTAATACTTGTTTTTTCATGGATGTGGTTAAAACTTCAGTTATTGTATGCAATCCCATGAAAATATGTAGTATTAATGAAAATGACTCTTTAATGCATATGTCTAATTCTGAGTTGCTTTTGATTGATGAAATATAGCATTAGAGTTACAAAGTATGGTTGATAATGTTTATCTTGATGCTTCCATTTATGAGCTAACTGATACTGTTTGTGAGGAGCCCATTGAGGTGAGGCCAATTGAAGTCATTGATTGCAGTGAAAATAGGTTGAAACCTTCAATTGAAGAACCTCCAAAATTGGAGCTCAAGCCACTCCTTTCACATCTCAAATATGCCTTCTTGGGGGAAAATAATGCTTTGCCAGTAGTGATTTCAGCTACATTGGAACCATGGCAAGAAGAGAAGTTTATTATGGTGCTGAAAATGTATCAAGGAGCAATTGGGTGGACTATTGCTGACATTAAGGAAATTAGTCCATCAATTTGCATGCATAAAATTCTTTTGGAAGATGATGCAATTCCAGTACGTGATAGGCAACGTCGCTTAAATCCAGCAATGATAGATGTGGTCAAAAAGGAGGTGATCAAACTCTTGGACTTTGGGATGATTTATGCTATATCTGATAGTGAATGGGTAAGTCCAGTCCAATGTGTGCCAAAGAAGAGTGGGGTGACAGTGGTCAAGACTGATAATGATGAGTTGTTGGCAACCCATATCATTAATGCATGGCGAGTTTGTATGGATTATCGCAAGCTCAACAAGGCAACCCGCAAAGATCATTTTCCTCTACCATTCCTTGATCAAGTTTTGGACAGAATTGCTGGGTATCTATTTTATTGCTTCTTGGATGGTTACTCTGGGTATAATCAGATCACTATTGACCCAAAGGATCAGGACAAGACAACATTCACTTGTCTGTTTGGTACCTTCGCATTTAAGAGGATGCCTTTTGGGTTATGCAATGCACCCGCAACATTTCAAAGGTGTATGATGGCTATCTTTCATGACATGGTAGAAGATATTATTGAGGTATTCATGGATGATTTCTCAGTATTTGGCCATTCTTTTGATCAGTGCTTGGATAATTTGGCTAAGGTTCTTGAAAGATGTTTAGAGACTAATCTGGTTTTGAATTGGGAGAAATGCCAATTTATGGCGCAAGAAGGAATTGTCCATGGCCATAAGATCTCAGCTAAAGGCATGGAAGTGGATAAAGCAAAATTGGATCTCATTGCGAAGCTACCATATCCTATAAATGCCAAGGGAGTAAGAAGTTTTTTGGGCCATGCCGGGTTCTACCGCAGATTCATTCGGGATTTCTCTAAAATCACCAAGCCCTTGTGTCATCTCTTGGAGAAAGATGCGGTATTTAATTTTAATGATGACTGTAAAGCAGCATTTGATTTTCTTAAAGGCCAACTTGTAGCAGCTCCGGTCATTAAACCTCCCAATTGGGGAGCCCCCTTCGAGATTATGTGCGATGCGAGTGATTTTGCTGTGGGGGCAGTTCTTGGTCAAAGGACAGACAGAATTTTCCATACTATTCATTATGCCAGCCGTCTACTCGATCCAGCTCAGTGTAATTACACTACAACCGAAAAGGAGATGTTGGCGGTTGTATTTGCTGTGGATAGATTCCGTTCTTATTTGCCGGGAGCCAAAGTGATTATTTACACTGATCATGCAGCAATTCATTACTTAATGGCCAAGAAGGATGCAAAACCAAGGTTGATTCGATGGGTTCTACTTCTACAGGAGTTTGACTTGGAAATCCGTGATAAGAAGGGAGCTGAAAATCATGTTGCCGACCACCTTTCTCGTTTGGAAAAACATGAGCATTTGGAAGAAGACAGTAATGTTCAAATAAAGGAGATATTCCCGGATGAGCAATTGTTTCAAGTGAAAGAAGCTGAAAAGGTTCCATGGTACGCTGACATTGCAAATTATGTGGTTTCACAACAAATTCCACCCAATTTGTCTATCCAACAAAGGAAAAAACTCATCCACGATGCAAGCTACTGCTATTGGGATGAGCCTTATCTTTTCAAGGTATGCAGTGACCAAGCTACTCGAAGATGTGTTCCTGAGGAGTATCAAAAAGAACTCCTTCGGTCATGCCATGAATCTGATTATGGAGGACATTTTGGGGGGCAAAGAACAACTTACAAAGTGTTGCAGTCGGGGTATTATTGGCCAAAACTATTCCATGACACTCAAGAGTGGATCAAACATTGTGATGAATGCCAAAAGACATGAAATATTTCATGGAGGAATGAGATGCCTTTAAACAATATTATGGAGGTGGAAATTTTCGATGTCTGGGGCATAGATTTCATGGGACCATTCCCAAAATCTAATGGTCAATTTTACATTCTTGTGGCTGTGGATTATGTTTCTAAATAGATAGAAGCAATTACTTTGCCGACTTGTGATGCAAAAAATGTGGTGGGGTTCATCAAGAAGTACATTTTCACTCGTTATGGAACCAAAAAGGCTATTATCAGTGATGGAGGCACTCATTTTTGCAACAAGGCTTTTCAAGCCTTATTGACCAAATATGGAGTCCGGCATAAAGTGGCAACCCCTTACCATCCTTAAACAAGTGGACAACTGGAGATATCAAATCGGGAGATCAAGAGAATTTTAGAAAAGGTTGTGAAACCTTCTCGGAAGGATTGGGCAACAAAACTGGATGATTCTCTGTGGGCTTACCACACAGCTTTCAAAACCTCAATTGGTACATCTCCATATCGCATGGTTTTTGGTAAAGCTTGTCATTTACCAATTGAGCTTGAGTACAAGACTTTTTGGGCATTAAAGGAGCTGAAAATGGATTATGGGAAGGCAGCTAAGCAACAGTTGTTGAAATTCAATGATTTGGATGAGTTTAGGTTTGATGCATACCAAAGTGCATCTCTCTACAAAGAGAGAACCAAAAAGTGGCATGATAAATGCATCCTTCATAAAAAGTTCGAACCCGGGCAGCTCGTTTTACTTTATAATTCTAAGTTAAAACTCTTTCCAGGAAAGCTTAAGTCAAGATGGTATGGTCCTTATAGGGTGAAGACAGTTTTTCCTTATGGCACAGTTGAGCTTCTAAATGAAAGGGCGGGAAATTCATTTATCGTCAATGGGCATAGGTTGAAGATTTATCTTTCTCAAGGCGAAAAGGTTATTCGCAATGTTGAAGAGGTGACTCTTCAAGGGAAAAATAAACAACAGGCGTCGAGCTTTCGACGATAAATAAAGCGCCTCTTGGGCGGCAACCCAAGTTTATATTTTATATATTTAAGTTTCATTTAAGTTTCTTTAGAATTTTAGGCTAAAAATTCTATTAACTAATAGTCTTTTTGTGTAAATATTTCGTTTTGTAGGTCGGAGAATGGATTAAGGGAGATTTAGAGGATCAAATGTGCAAAAACGTGGAAAAAATTCTCCAACGTCGCGACGTGCACAATCGCACGTCACGACGTCCAGGTATGTTTAATAAAACCCTAGGTTTCACCCACGTCGCGACGTCCAAGTGCTCTACGTCACGACGTCGGGCAAAAATTTGGTTTTAAACTGAAGAACAGAAGCTGTTCTTCACCAAAATATCCAAACACCCAAAAATTCTCTCTAACCAATCTTATCTTCTCTCATTTTTCTGCAATTTCAATCCATGTTCGTCATCTAGGTTGAGTAAGGATCCAATTAACATCAACACCATACAGATTTACCGATTCAAACTCCAGAAATCATCAAATTTTGAAATTTTTCCCAAAACCCACAACCTTCAAAATCCGAATTTCAAGTGAAATTCGTTAGTGTTAGAGAGTTCTAATTCATTCTTGAAGTCATTGGAAAGGTGTAGAAGGTTCAACATCATCACAAAACACACAAATTTTGCATTTTGATTTTTGGTCTTCAAAAGGTAAATTTCGAATTTTTCTCTTAATTTTGCTGCAATCTTGTGTTTAATCATGCTTTACATGTTCTATTCATAGTATTGAGTGAATTGTGATGATGAATGGGTTCCGGGATTAAATTGTTGAATTTTTGGAATTTTGTTTAGACACGATTGTTGGAAAAATTGTGATTTCTGTGATTCGGCTTATTAAATCATAATCTATTCATGATAGAAATCATGTTACATTAGTCTGTGCTTGTGTATTGTGGTAATTTCGGTGATGAATTGAAACAAGAATTGGTTTGTTGAAGTTTTGGGCCAATTTTTTAGACCCAGTTTTGCACACATTCTGCTCACTGTGATTTGTTTGCTGGGTAATCATGTTTGAATGATACATTTTAATCGTGTCGTTATACTCTCTAAATTGTTGTGATTTTTGTTAGAAAATTGTGTTGGATTGATGGTGTTAAAAGGATAAAAAGATTACTGCATGTTAGGTGTTTGTCAGAATGTTTCAATGACTTAGTTTTGAATTTGACACACCTATATATATGCTTGAACACAACATGCATGTTATGTGTTTGATAGAATGCATATATGGTATCCTTTTACCTTAACAACTATACATTGTCTTTAAAGATGAAAGATTGTACTCTTGAACTTATACACATTGTGGAGATGAATTGTTTTTGTTTAATGTGTTGCTATTTCTGTATTTGGTGTTTTGTGATTAGTTGCCATCATTCTTGCATGTGTGTAGTCATAATATTTGCATTTCATGTATATGTGTTGAGGGTATGTTTTGCTTTAAGTGTGGGGGACATGTTATTTGGTAATGGTGTTATTTCATTGTGCGAATTGTGTTACACATTATCTTGTCAATTAGTTTATGGTTTGTATTTAATATACTTGTATTGACAGATATGGCACCCAAGAGGACACGCCGCACTACAGCTGAGGATGCACCGCCACCTCCTCCACCACCGCCACAGCCCAATCCGGCGGGGTTTGATAATTTTCGTTTTATGTGTTTGGAGGTGGAGAAATTCCATAATGAGCATCTGGCAATCAAGGTTATGGTAGAGGAGCGCGGTATCCAGGTCACAGCAGCATCGATTGCGACTCAGATCAGGAATCGTCGATGGCAACAATTTTGCCGTCAACCAGTAGACGGCAATGCTACTTTGGTGCAGGAGTTCTACGCTAACTACCCTTATGCACAGCAGGGCATTTTGCGCATGCGTGGAGTAAATGTGCCCGTCAGTCACACAAGATTCAACGAGTACTATGGATTGAGCGACATAGAGGCCAATGCATACCGCACCTTGTATGACCACAAAAATCCTCGTCAACAGGTATTGTCCACTATCACAGCTCAACCACTTGCTCAAGTCGCACGGACGCACCGAATATCTGAGCTCAAGTTAGCTCAAATGACCAAGATCACCAAAGCTTGGCATTATTTCATCATTGGCAAGCTCATCCCCAGAATCCATCAAGCCTCCTGCGATGACGACAAGGCTATTTTGAATTACACTATTCAGGCAGGGCTCTCCATAGATGTTGGGGAGATTATGGACATTGAGATCAGGAAGGCGCGTCGGTTTGTACAGACAGGATTATACTACCCGTCTGCGATCACAGCCATTTGCTATGCTGCTGGGGTGCCAGCATTAGACACGGATGAAATGTGTAGAGTGCGTGATGTCATCACCACTGCCCAGTATAATTCATATAGGATTAGCTCCTATGAGAGGCCAGGATCACCTCCAGTGCCACTGCCGCAGCAACAGCCACAGCAAGAACAAGAGCATGAGCAGGGCCAGGAGCAGCAGCAATAGGATGAGGAGCCCATTCCTCCACCCCCACCTCGCCATGTAATGAACATTGCGGGCCTCCATACACGCATGGATGACATGGAGGCTATGATGGCGCAGCAGGCGACGCACTTTGGTGAGCGGTTTGACCAGATGGAGATAGCGTACGCCAACTTATCTCATCAGATGTCGCAGATTTTTGATATGGTCTGTCAGATGAGCCGGCAGTGGCAGATTTCCAGAGGCGAGGGAACTAGTTCGCAGCCTCCTCCACGTGACGACATACAGCAGGATTAGGTGGTGTTTCTACTTGCCCACATTGAGAACAATGTGGATTTTAAGCGTGGGGGGAGTTATGCTATTTTGTTTTTCTATTTTTTCTATTTGTTTTGTTCTTTTATTTTGATGTTATTTAGTTGTTATTTGGATGTTATTTTTCTTTTCTTTTGTTGTTTTCATTTTGATGTTTTTATTGTTATTTTGCATCAAATTAAGACAATTACGTTAATGGAATTAGGATTTAATTTAAATTTTTAATTATGTCTTTAATTATGTCCCATTCGTATTAGTTATTCTTTGAGTTAACCTTAGCTCGTAAATAAGTAAGTCGGTAATGATAACTCTTTGCATAATTACACCATGGTTTTAGGTATTTTTGTGTAGTATCCAAATTTTTGAAATTTTGATCTTGTTGTGATAAATGTTATGTTGCCAATGATTGGATTGTATCAAAAGATTCGATGTGAGATAGGAAAATAATATACTATCTAGAGGGAATCGGGTCTTTGATAGAAAGTTTAGCATTTTGAGTCGACCATTTTTATGCATTTAGGGGAACTACTGAGGGAATTGACGAGTTTGTAATCATTAAGTATGTTGGAGTGTTTTTAACGCTTTGTTTAGTTGAAACTTATATAACTCGTTTAAAACGTGTTCTTTAATAAATGTGCTTGCATAATTGTTTGCACTTAATGCTTTTGCATTTTTAAGCTTGTTTTGCTCATACTATCATCCCTCTATGAGATTGCTTTTAATAATAACCCTAAGAGAACTCATATGGATGGTAACGGAGATTAGAAGCTGTAAGACTCTGGCTTCATATTGCCACTCCTCTCTGCGAGACTGCTCTTAAACGAAAAGTTAAAGGAGAAATTGCATGAGTGGGAATGGGTCTAAAACCCGAAGGTGAGACAGTACTCCAGGTGGATGTCACGGGATTTCTAATGAAATACCCTAATTATGTGTGACAGTCTGGGGGAACGAGTGTTTTATTTATGAACCTAAAGGTTTGCCGAGTGAATCCTCATTTATATGAGCTTAATAATGAATTGTTAATATGTTGGTGAGGAAAAGTTGAGATGAAGACTTAGTTGTTGGAACCTTGATTTATGGCGTGATAGTAGATGAGTTATGAACTGGGGTGGAACCTATCGCACACACATACATGGTTGGCTCAACGTGTCTAAATGAGTATGTCAATGTACTTTGATAACTTTTGGAGACGTATATTATGTGTACTTGACATTTGAATACTTGAGAGTATGAGGCATTTATATGACATTTGTTCTTAGATCGAATTGATGAAGTTGGATGCGATTTGTTTTATGTGTTAGAATTGTTTTTAGGTTTTTTATGTTTGACTTTTGTTTAGGTTTGTTGTTTTTAGTTTAGTTTGTTCGGGGACGAACAAAGGTTAAGTGTGGGGGAAATTGATGAGGTGAATTTATTCACCGATTATGCAGGGTTTATACTTAATTCTTTGGACGTTCTTGTTCTTTTTTATTCGTTTCAGTGTTTTAATTGTAGGTTTGTTGACCATGGTGTATTCTTGGAAGAGGAGAATCATACGGAAGTCAAATCGGATGTAAAGTGGAAGAAAAACAGAAGAAAGATCGCAAAAACATTGAAGAGCAACCCCCACGTCGCGACGTCAGTACCCTTCACGTCACGACGTGGGTGCACGTCATGGTTAGACCCTTCACGTCGCGACGTTAAAAATGCGATTTTTGGATGAATTTTGAGAAATTTCCAGAGAGTTACGTCGCGACGTCGGGACCCCTCCCACGTCGCAACGTGTCACGACGTCGCGATGTCAGACCCTCCACGTCGCGACATGCATGGACGTTTTGACGCGCGATAATGGACGTCGAGACGTCGGGAAATATGCAGGTTTGCGACCAAATTTTTAGAAATTTACGATTTTGGCCCACTTTGAGTTTCCTTTTTCGACAAGACTTTCGTGAAGGACTTATTAGCAAATATCTTCATAGAATTACTATAAATAAGGCTAGGGTTTACAGATTTTAGGGTGTGACAACTTTGAGAGAGATTAAGCAAGGGTTTTACTTCTTTGTAATAGCTAGCGTTTCATTCTTTTAGCTATTTACGGAGAATTGAAGCTATACGGATTGGGAACATTGTTGAGTATTGATTTCATCAATTTAGAGACAAAGATTTCATCTACGGATTCTCAATTCAAGGTGTTATCTTTCTTTTTAATTTATGTTGTCAATATTGTGCTTAATTAACATTAATATGATGATGTTTGATTTAGCCATGCTTGGCTAAATCTATTGTGCTCCCGGGATTATGAATAAGGGTTTTATGCTTAATTTACATGCTAAGTACTATCTTATGGTCTTTGTGGAATAAGTTTTGTTGTGTTCTTCATAATTATGCATGATATGTGGCGAGTATTATGTATGATGAATACTTGGGTTAAGTGCAGTAAATTATTTAGAGATAACTTGCTTTAATCTTACCTCTTACCACATAGGAGGATTAGAGTGGGTTGTTTGGAATCTTTTGTGGGTTGGCTGTGAATTGGTTAGATTGATTTTACCTTAGCTCTTGCCTCTTACCACATAGGAGGAGTTAGGGAGGGTTAATTTAGCATTAGCGTGACTGGTTCGGGCGTTGCCTCTTACCACATAGGAGCGGTTGAACTTGAGTGTTTGGTTGAGTTGGTTAGTTGCATTAGATTTCGGATTAATTAAGGAAGTAAACCTTGCCTCTTACCACATAGGAGGGTTTAACGAATTAGTTAATATCTAAATAGGTAAGTGCCTAAATCATTCCTTGCCTCTTACCACATAGAAGGGTGTGAGTTATGTTATTTAGCCTTGATTTGCATGACCATAGATAGGACGTAAGTATGTGCTTTTATATAACCCTAAAATATAATCTCGGGAGTACACTTGCTTAATTTGAAGTTTTAATCAAATCGCCATTTCAGTTTTAGTTCTTGTTATTATTTTCTTAGCTTTAGTTTGATAATATAAAAAAAACCAAAAATATTTTCTTTAGAATTTCAACACAGTCCTTTCCCTGAGAGAACGAACTCGCTTTACTATCACCTTCACAGGGTGTTTAGCATTATTTTTGAGTAGGGGTGAATAGCAACCACGATCGCAATTTTATTACACATATTTGCTCCACATCAAGTGGTCAAGCAATAAAAAGATGTGTCCCTAAGGAGTACCAAAATAACATTCTTCGTTCATGCCATGAATATGATTATGGAGGGCATTTTGGAGGGCGAATGACAGCTTATAAAGTGTTTCAGTTGGGTATTATTGGCCAAAACTATTCCATGACACTCAAGAGTAGATCAAACACTGCAATGAATGTCAAAGATCAGGAAATATTTCATGGAGAAATGAAATGCCTTTAAATAACATTATGGAGATGGAAATCTTCGATGCCTGGGGCATAGGCTTCATAGGACCATTTCTAAAATCTAATGGTAACTCTTACATTCTAGTGTTTGTGGATTATATTTCTAAATGGATTGAAGCCATTGCATTACCGACCAGTGATGGGAAGAGTGTGGTAGGGTTCATCAAAAAGTATATTTTCACATGTTATGGAACCCCAAACGCAATAATTAGTTATGCAGGCACACATTTTTGTAACAAGGCATTTCAAGCCTTATTGACCAAATATGGAGTCTGGCATATGGTAGCAACTCTTTACCATCCTTAAACAACTGGTCAATTAGAGATATCAAATTGGGAAATCAAGAGAATTTTAAAAAATGTTGTGAAACCTTCTCAGAAAGATTGGGCAACAAAATTAGATGATTCTCTATGGGCTTACCACACAACTTTTAAAACCCCTATTGGTACATCTTCATATCGTATGGTTTTTGGTAAGGCTTGTCATTTACCTATTGAGCTTGAATACAAGACTTTCTGGGTCTTAAAGGAACTTAAAATGGATTATGGGAAGGCAGTGAGAAAAGATTGCTAGAATTCAATAATTTGGACGAGTTTTGATTTGATGCATATCAAAGAGCATCTCTTTATAAAGAGAGAACTATGAAGTGGCGTGATAAATGCATCCTACATAAAAAGTTTGAGCCCGGGTAACTGTTTTTACTATATAATTCTAAGTTAAGAATTTTCCCATGTAAACTTAAGTCAAGATGGTATGGTCCATATAGAGTGAAGACAGTGTTTCCATATGGTACAGTTGAGCTTCTCAATGAGAAAAGGGGAAATTCTTTCATAGTCAATGGTCATAGGTTGAACATTTACTTTTCTCAAGGTGAAAAAGTTCTCCGCAATGTTGAAAAGGTGACTCTTGACTAGTCACTGAGGGAAGAATACGAAAAAGGCGTCGAGCTTTCGACGATAAATAAAGAGCTTCTTGGAAGGCAACCCAAGTTCATATTTTATGTTTTTAAGTTTTATTATGATGCTATTTAGATTTTACGCTAAAATTCCATTAACTAATGGTTTATTATGTGAAAATTTTGTTTTATAGGTTGGAGAAAGGAATGAGGGGGGTTTTGATGCTTTAAAGATGCAAAAACGTGGAGAAATTCACCCACGTGGTGACGTTCGGCCTCCCCACATCACGACGTCTAGAAAATACAAATTTTAAATTCGTTACATAGTAAGCCACGTCCAACATCCAGGGGGTTTGACATCGCGACGTGCATCCACGTTCCAATGTGCATCCAAATTGCTACGTGAATAGTCACATGTCGCAACGTCCAGGTACGTATAGAAAAAAAATTAGGTTTTCACCCAGTCGCGATGTCTATGGAGCTCCACGTCGTGACGTCAATAAAATTTGTGTTCTTAAATGAGAGCATAATTAAAACTTTTCAAACATATTTTCTCAAAAACACAAAAGTTCCCTCAACACCTTCTTTTCTTTTTTAGTTTTCTCTACCAGTTCAATTCACATTAGTGTGGTAGGTTGAGTTAGGATCATAATAACAACAAATCATCACTAATTCACCGATTAAACAACCCCAATTCCTCAATTTTCAAGATTTTTCTCAAAAATTACAAATTCCTCGATTTGAATTTCTAGTGAAATTCATTGCCATTAGGTGTTTGCAATTAGTTCTAGATGCCTTTCAGGTAGTGTAGAGGTCCTTAGTTCCACCATAACTCACAAGCATTTTCACGTTTGATTTCCGTTCTTCACGAGGTAATTTTGAATTTTTCTTTAAATTTCGTTGTAATCTTGTGTTGAATTGTTTTTATATGTTATATTGACACTACTTGCCCAATTGTGATGCGTATTTGATTCAAGAATTGTTGTTGTCAAATTTTTAAATCTATATATATATATATACAATTTTGTGAAGTTACAATATTCCTTGATCGTTCTAATGTGTGATGGCATTATGATGATTGAATATGGTTATGTTAATATAGTACAATATATTGTCATGGTATTGTTGGATCTTCAATTCTAAGTGTTGGTTAAAATAGGCATTAATTTCTAATGAATGTAGGTGTTTGTTAGAATGACTCTATGATACTTGGTTAAGTTAAAAGAAGCCAGTCATGCTTGAACTTCACATGCCTATAATGTGTTTGTTAAAATGCCTATATGGGATTCTTTTGAATTAAAGCCAACTATGAATTGTTCTTAGGTTGTTCGCATTATGATTTTTAAGGTATATGCATTGTGGTGTTTGAATTGGTTATTAAGTTCATTTTTAGTCATGTAGATTTACTTTGTTTTGAGATTAGAGTGCATTTGTTCTTGCATAAGTGTAGAAGAGGTGATTGATTGACCGGTTTGGTGTTGTGGACATAAGTGTGGAGGGAAGTTATTATTAAACAGGAGTGGATGATTAAATGTCAAAGTGCGTTTTGGTTTATAATATTTGAATTTCACATTACCATGTCAACCTGGCTTTTTATTTGTTATTCATAAATTTATTTTCGACAAATATGACAAGCCGACCGAAGCGTTCACGCAACACTTCAGAAAATCCCCCACCACCACCACCTCTTCCACCACCGCCGTAGCCAAACCCCGCGAGATTTGACAACTTCCGCTTCATGTGTCTAGAGGTGGAGACTTTCCACCATGACAAGCTAGCGCAAAAAGTCATGGAGGAGAAACGTGAACTCAAAGTGACAGCTGCGCCAATCGCGTCTCAAATTCGGAATTGACATTGGCAACAACTCTGCCACCAACCTCTTGGAGCCAATGATACATTAGTTAGCAAATTTTACGCGAACTATCTGTATGCTAGGTAGGGTATACTTAGTATCCATGGTGTTAATGTTCCCGTCAGCCACACAAAGTTTAATGAATTTTACGTTCTTCCCAATATTGAGGACAGTGGATACTATGTATTGGTGGGAGGCCAATTCTTAGTTCCGCAAGTTTACTCCACCATTACAACTAGACCTTGCCTCCATCATGTTGTCATTCCGGATTGCTGAGCTCAAACTGGCGCAGATGACGAAAATCACCAAGGCATGGCACTATTTTGTCATTGGAAAGCTTATCTCAAGCATTATCAGGCGTCCAGTGATAGCGACAAGGCCGTACTCAATTATTCTATTCAGACCGGCCTGTCTATCGATGTCGGGAAGATCATGGAGATCGAAATACGGAAGGCACACCGCTTCATCAGGACCGAACTTTAATATCCATCGGCACTCACGGTGAATTGTTACGCAGCTAGTGAGCAGGCTTTAGATACGGATGAGCTATGTTGTGTTCGTGACATCATCACCAATGCCATGTATAACTCCTAAAAGGTGAGTTCATTTGAGCGGTTAGGACACAGACCAGTGTCGCAGTCACAGCAGGAGATAGAACAAGAACAGGACCAGGGTGAGGAGCCGATTCCTCTACCACCTCCACCACCACCATGACTACTTACATTTATTGGTGTTCATACTCGCATGGATGAGTTGGAGGATCATTTGACACGCCAGATGACTCATTTTTATGAGCGCTTTGACCAGATAGAGATGGTGTATGCCAATTTATCCAATCAGATTACCCAGATTTCCAATATGGTTCAACAAAAGAGTCGACAATGGCTGATTTCTTGAGGCCAGAGATCCAGTTCTCAGCCTTCTCTGTGCGATGATATGTAACATGATTAGGTGGTGTTTTTTCTTTCCCACATCGAGGACAATGTGGCATTTAAGTGTGGGGGGAGTTATGGTAGTCATGTTTTTCTGATTTTCTATTTTCTAGTTTCTTTGTTTTGGATCTTATTTGTTTTTTTTCGTTGGATATTATTTTCATTTTTTTCATTATTTTGTTATGTTGTCAATTTGCGCATTATTAATACAATTTAAGTTAATGGAATTAGGATTTTATTGTAAGTTTAATTTTGTCCCATTCGTATTAGTTATGCCCTTGCATTAAGCTTAGCTCGTAAATAAGTAATTCAGTAATAATAATTCTCTTCATAATTAACCCATGTTTTTTTGTTTTTATGTTTAGTATCCAATTTTTGAAAATTTTGATCTTGTTGTGGTAAGTGTCATGTTGCCGATGATTGTATTTTAATCAAAAGATTTTATGTAGGATAGGAAAATAATATGCTATCTAGAGGGAGTTGGGTCTTTGATGGAAAGTTTAGCATTTTGAGTCAATCATTTTTATGCACTTAGGGGAACTACTAAGGGGATTGACAAGTTTGTAATCATTAAGTATGTTGGTGTGTTTTTAATGCTTTGTTTAGTTGAAACTTATATAACTCACTTAAATTGTATTCTTTAATAAATGTGCTTGCATAATTGTTTGCACTTAATGATTTTACATTTTTAAGCTTGTTTTGCTCATACTATCATCTCTTTATGAGATTGCTTTTAATAATAACCCTAAGAGAACTCAAATGGATGGTAACGGAGATTAGAAGTCGTAAGACTCTGGCTTCATATTGTCACTCCTCTGCGTGACAGCTCTTAAACGAAAAGTTAATGGAGAACTTGCATGAGTGGGAATGGGTCTAAAACCGAAGGAGAGACAATACTCCAGGTGGATGTCATGGGATTTCTAGTGAAATGCCCTAATTAAGTGTGACAATCTGGGGGAATGAGTGTTATTTATGAACCTAAAGGTTTTGTGAGCAAATCCTCATTAATATGAGTTGAATAATGAATTTTTAATATGATTAGTGAGTAAAAGTTGAGACGAAGACTTAGTGGTTGGAACCCTGGCTTATGGCATGATTATAGATGAGTTATGAACTGAGGTGAAACCTATCGCACACACACACACATACATACATGATTTGCTCAACGTGTCGAAATGAGTACATTAATGTATTTTGATGACTTTTGGGGACATATATTATGTGTACTTGACATTTGAATATTTGAGATTATGAGGTATTTACATGTGTGCTTAGATCGGATTGATGGAATTGGATATATTTTGTTGTTTTGTGTGAGTATTTTGTTAGAACTTTTGTGTTAGGTTTTTGTCGTGTTTAGTATAGTTTGTTTGGGAACGAAAAAAGGTTAAGTGTGGGGGAAATTGATAAGCTGAATTTATTCACCTTTTATTTAGCATTTTGCACTTAATTCTTTAGTCGTTCTTGTTCTATTTAATTCGTTTTAGTGTTTTATTTATAGATTTGTCAATGATAGTCTATGCTTGGAGGAGAAAAGACATATGAGAGCCAAATCGGATGCAAAGTGGAGGAAGAATTGAAGAAAGTTTATGAAAAGAGTGGAGATTTGCTCTACGTAGTGATATCGAGGTTCACCCATGTCACGACGTGGGTGTATGTCGCAACGTGGGGAAAATGGGAATTTAAATTGATTTCTTGGAATTTTGGCGATTTTTGGTGGTTGATTCCAATGAGCCACGTCGCGACGTCGGGGCCCTTCTACGTCGCGACGTCGGTGGACGTCGTGACGTACAAACATGCATGTCGTGAGATAGGGTGCAAATCCAAATTAATTTTTGGAAATTACATTTTTGGCCCACTTTGATATTTTGTGTTCGACAAGGTTTTTGTGAAGGACTTATTTGCGAATATATTTATAGAATCGCAATAAATAGGGCTAGGTTTTCATATTTTTAGTGTGTGACAATTTTGAGAGCATTAAGCAAGGGTTTTTCTCTTTGTAATAGCTAGGGTTTTCATCTTTGGTTATTACACGGAGAATTTGCGGCTGTATGGATTTGGAACATCTATTGTTATTGAATTCATTCTTTTATGAGTTAAAGATTACATCCAAGGATTTACAATTCAAGGTGTTGTCTTTCTTTTTCAAGTTATGATTTCAATTATGTGCTTAATTATTAATATTATGATGTTCAGTTTAGCCATGCTCAGCTAAATATTTTGTGCTCCTGGGATTTTGAATAAGGGTTTTTGTACTTAATTTACATGCTATGTTCTATCTTATGGTTTTAGTTGAATGAGTTTTGCTATGTTCTTCATAATTATGCATGATTTAGTGCTGGATTATGTGTAATGAAAATTTTCTTATTGTGTAGTGAATTTCTTAGAAATAACTTGCTTTAATTTTGCCTCTTACCACATAGGAGGATTAGTGTGGGTTGTTTGGAATCTTTTGTGGGTTGGTTGTGAATTTGTTAGGCTAATTTTACCTTAACTCTTGCCTATTACCACATAGGAAGAGTAAGGGGTTTAGATTAGCATTAGCATGATTTGGTTTAGGTGTTGCCTCTTGCCACATAGGAGCAGTTAGATTTGAGTGTTTGGTTTGTGGTAGTTACATTAGATTCTGGGTTAATTAAGGAAGTAAACCTTGCCTCTTGCCACATAGGAGGGTTTAATGAAGTAGTTAATATCTAAGTAGTTAAATGCCTAAATCATTCCTTGCCTCTTACCATATAGGAGGGCGTGAGTTATGTTATTTACTCTTGTTTTGCATGACCATAGTTAGGATGTGCTTTTACTTTTAAAAACCCTAAAATATAATCTCGGGAGTACACTTGCTTAATTAGTAATTTAAATCAAATCATCATTTTTGTTATAGTTCTTTGACATTTACTTTCTTATTTTCAGTTTAATAATTATAAAAAAAAACCAAAAATATTTTCTATAGAATCTCAACATTGTCCTTTCTCTGTGGGAACGAATTTGCTATACTAACACCATTTAGGGGTTGTTTAGCTTATTTTTTACTAGGGGTAGATAGCAACCACGAGCACATATTTATACACATATTTGCACCTATCACTAATATTTATCACCAAACCTCCATTTTTTGCGGGCTACACTATACGTATTTTGGCCAAAAAATGACAATGTAAAAAAATGTGCCAATTTTGGCTATTTTCTTGCTATTATTTGCAGCTACCTCAATTTTGAACGTGCCTTCTAGTAAATGGTGCCAAAAAAGTGGAACTATTATTTATCGCCAAACCTTCATTTTTTGTCAGCTTATGATGGGGGCAAATATGTATGTAAAATGTGATCGTGGTTGCATTTACCCCTACTCAAAAATAAGCTTAAACAACCCCAATGAAGGTGATAGTAAAGCGAGTTCGTTCTCTCAGGGAAAAGGCTATGTTGAAGTTATAAAGTAAATATTTTTGTGTTCTTATAATTGACAAACTGAAAGTAACAAAAGAAACAACAATTAACTAAAATAAAGATGGTGATATGATTTAAAACGCAATTCAAGCAAGTGTACTCCCGAGATTATATGATAGGATTACATAAAGACATACACATTCATTCTATCTATGGTCATGCAAAATAAGGATAAACACATATACTCACACCCTCCTATATAGCGGTAGGAAAGGAGTGATTGATGCACTTAACTACTTAGATATTAAATAACTCATTGAACACTCCTATATGGCGGTAGGTATAGTTCACTTCCTTAATTAACCCGGAATCTATTGCAACTACCAACTCAACCAAACCCTCAAGTTCAACAGCTCCTTTATGGCCGAGGCAATGCCGGAACCAGTCACGCTAATGCCAAACTAACCCCCCAAATTCCTCCTATATAGCGGTATGTGAGAATTAAGGTAAATCAATCTAACAAATTCACAACCAACCGACAACAGATTCCAAACAACTTACTCTAACCCTCCTATATAGCGGTAGGACAGATTAAAACAAGTTATCTCTAAGCAATTTACTACACTTTATGAAGATATTCATCATAGATAATTAAGGCCTTAAATCATGCATAACTATGGAGAACACAGCAAAACTCATTTACAAAGACCATAGAGTAGAACTGAGACTGTAAATTAAGCACAAAAACCCTTATTCATAATCTCGGGAGCACATAAGATTTATCCTAGCATGGCTAGATCAATCATCTTAATATTAACAATTAAGCACAATATTGAAAACATGATTATAAGGAAAGAAGACACCTTAGTTGTGATCTCGACTTGTAAAAACATGAATCAAATAAGAGATGATGTTATTCTCCAAGTAATAGAAGAGGTAGAAAAACCCTAGCTATTACAAAGGAAAACCCTTGCTTGAAATCTCCCAATAATGTCACACCCTTTAAAACTATGAACTCTCTATTCTTCTATGATCTCCTTTTCCTTTAAAATTACATAATAGATGGCCTAATATAGGAAACAACTTGAAACCCTATCAAACATTGATAAGATGGCACGTTTTTGGGCCCTAACATGTAAGGAACAAGTTAGGAAACAGCCCATAACAAAAAGACATATTAAAAACGTCAAAAACTGAGAAAATGAAATTATTCGCGCTGCTTCAGTTCCGAACGTCGCGACGTTAATCTACGAACATCGCGACGTTTATGAATTATTAAAAAAACACGATAACAGTGATACACGTCGCGACGTGGATTTTATCCCACGTCGCGACGTCCATAAATTGCCATTTTACTCCATTATTCCAGACGCATTTGGAAAAACCCAAAACATAAAAGTTGTCGCTCTATCTCTTAGCGTTCTAATGGCACTTGAATCATCCGATTTGGATGTAAATTGAGAGAGATATGATTAAAATACCAAAGCCTGGCAGATTTCTTCAGCATTTGTTTTCAATCACCTTTCCTCATGTTTCGCGATGTTAACCCTTCTTGGAGTCTCAAACCTCAATGGGATCAACTTGGCACTTATCTTCCACTCTATCCAAGGTCTTTTAATATAGGATTGATCATCAAAAATTGGAATTAATACCTTGAACATCTTGTGAAACACGGAACCAGCTTATTTGTGACGAAATGCACCTTTTTGGCCTAATCACGTCTTTCTTGATCTTTCTCAATCTTTTCCTCTCATTTTGGATCCGATTCGACTCCTTTGTGATTTTCCTCTTCCAAGCATACACCATGGTCGACAAACCTACAAATAAAACACTAAAACGAATCAAAAAGAACAAGAACGACCAAAGAATCAAGTATAAAATAATACATAAAAGGTGAATAAATTCACCTCATCAATTTCCCCCTCACTTAACCTTTGTTCGTCCCTGAACAAACTAAACTAAACATGACAAATCTAAACCAAAAACTTAACACAAATACTCTTAACAAAATACTAACACATAAAGACAAATGCATCCAATTTATCAATCCGATCTAAGAACAAGTGCCATGTCTTATCCTCATAATCGCAAGTATTCAAATGCCAAGTACACATAATATGAGTCCCCAAAATTTATCAAAGTGCATTGACATACTCATTTAGACACGTTGAGACAACCATGTGTGTGTGTGCGATAGGTTCCACCTTAGTTCATAAATCATCCACAATCACGCCATAAGCCAGGGCTCCAACAACTAATTCTTTGTCTCAACTCTTTCTCACTAATCATATTAAAGATTCATTATTCAGCTCATATTAATGAGAATTCACTCAGCAACCCTTAGGTTTAAATATAACACTCGTTCTCCCAAACTGTCACACTTAAGTAGGGTATTTCATTGGAATTCCCGTGACATCTACCTGAAGTATTGTCTCACCTTTGGGTTTTAGACCCATTCCCACTCATGCAAGTTCTCTATTGACTTTTCGTTTAAGAGCAGTCTCGCAGAGGAGTGACAATATGAAGCCAGAGTCTTATGGCTTCTAATCTCCGTTACCATCCATATGAGTTCTCTTAGGGTTATTATTAAAAGCAATCTCATAGAGGGATGATAGTATGAACATAACAAGCTTAAAAATGCAAAAGCATTAAGTGCAAATAATTATGCAAGCACATTTATTATAGAGCACATTATAAGCGAGTTATATGAGTTTTAACTAAACAAAGTGTTAAAAACACTCCAACCACTTAATGATTACGAAATCATCAATCCCCTCAGTAGTTCCCCTAAGTGCATGAATATGATTGACTCAAAATGCTAAAATTTCTATCAAAGACCCGACTTCCTCTAGATAGCATATTACTTTCCTATCCCACATTGAATCTTTCGATAAAATCAAATCATTGGCAACATGACACTTATCACAACAAGATCAAAATTTTCAAAAATTGGATACCACACAAAAACAACACAAAAACATGTAAAAACATATAAAAAACCATGGTTTAACTATGAAAAGAATTATCATTTACTAAATTACTTATATTCGGGCTAATATCATAAGAATGGAACACAACATAAAAATAAAATAATAAAAACTACTAAGGAGAACTAATTAACCATTAATCAAAGCATAACATCCACACATCAACTCCCAGGAATTTAAGCATAACGACATTGTCCTCAATGTGTGAGAAAGGAAAGAATTCACATATTATCCACGTTATTCCCGGTAAGCTTGTTGTGCGGTTGAATCCTTGTCAATGTCTCAAGTAGCCTTCTTCTTTATTCAAACTAAAAACTAAAAACAAAAACATAAAGACAATTACTTTAAAAGAAGGGTAAGAAGGTAGTTCTAGGTTTATTTGGTCCCTAGCTAGACCTTATTATCATGGCCCTCTCCTTCAATACTCAGAATACCCATTCTTATACCACAAGAAACATCTCTCACGAGCACTCTGCCTTCTTGCATAATGCTTCTTGTGCAGCCCTTTAAAGAGGAACTTGAGCTCATGCATTTGAGGAGCAAGTTCAATGAACTCAACAGTGTACCACTCTTGCACCTCCAAGGTAGATTCCTCCTTGTCTTCTTCCACCATTATCCTTGGGATTTCCCAAGACTCTTCATTATTTGACGTCACCTTTTCTTCCACCCTGTTAGAAATATAAGAATCCACCAACGGATTTGCTTCCATGGTCTCAATAAAATCATCAGTAATTTCAAAGATGGAGGTATCAATAAAACAGTTCTCTACCATATTAGTTATTTCATGAAAAATCCACAAATCTTCCTTATCTAAATTAACATGGTATTTAGTTTTAGGCATCTCCACATCGTCAGTTATCTCTAAAATGGAAGTATATATGAAAACATTTTCAATCAAATTTCTCAACTCTATTGCTATACTCTCATCTATCTTATGCACTTCAGAATTAGATATATGCATTACAGAGTTATCATCATTCACAGTACATGTTTTCGTAGGATCGTATGTAACAACTGAATTTTCAACCACATCCATGTAAAAGCAAGTATTAATCTGTCCTACCGCTGGCGATCAAATTTGTATTCTGGCAATCCACAAGATCTTGTCCTGTTCATGCAAGGAGTAAAAAGAAAGGGTGAAAAGAATACAAAAAAATATAATTAAAAAAATTAAAAAAATAAAAATAAATAAAATAAATAAAAACAAAAACTCCAACACGACTGCTCTCCCCGGTAACGGCGTCAAAATTTGATGGGGGCAAATATGTATGTAAAATGTGATTGTGGTTGCTATTTACCCCTACTCAAAATAAGTTTAAACAACCCCAATGAAGTTGATAGTAAAGCGAGTTCGTTCTCTCAGGGAAAGGGCTATGTTGAAGTTCTAAAGTAAATATTTTTGTGTTCTTATAATTGACAAACTGAAAGTAACAAAAGGAACAACAATTAACTAAAATAAAGATGGTGATATGATTTAAAACGCAATTCAAGCAAGTGTACTTCCGAGATTATATGATAGGGTTACATAAAGACATACACATTCATTCTATCTATGATCATGCAAAATAAGGATAAACACATATACTCACACCCTCCTATATAGCGGTAGGAAAGGAGTGATTGATGCGCTTAACTACTTAGATATTAAATAACTCATTGAACACTCCTATATGGCGGTAGGTACAATTCACTTCCTTAATTAACCCAGAATCTATTGCAACTACCAACTCAACCAAACCCTCAAGTTCAACCGCTCCTTTATGGCCGAGGCAACGCCGGAACCAGTCAAGCTAATGCCAAACTAACCCCCCAAATTCCTCCTATATAGCGGTAGGTGAGAATTAAGGTAAATCAATCTAACAAATTCACAACCAACCCACAATAGATTCCAAACAACTTACTCTAACCCTCCTATATAGCGGTAGGACAAATGAAAACAAGTTATCTCTAAGAAATTTACTACACTTTATGAAGATATTCATCATAGATAATTAAGGTCTTAAATCATGCATAACTATGGAGAACACAGCAAAACTCATTTACAAAGACCATAGAGTAGAACTGAGACTGTAAATTAAGCACAAAAACCCTTATTCATAATCTCGGGAGCACATAAGATTTAAACTAGCATGGCTAGATCAATCATCTTAATATTAACAATTAAGCACAATATTGAAAACATGATTATAAGGAAAGAAGACACCTTAGATGTGATCTCGACTTGTAAAAACATGAATCCAATAAGAGATGATGTTATTCTCCAAGTAATAGAAGAGGTAGAAAAACTCTAGCTATTACAAAGGAAAACCCTTGCTTGAAATCTCCCAATAATGTCACACCCTTTAAAACTATGAACTCTCTATTCTTCTATGATCTCCTCCTCCTTTAAAATTACATAATAGATGGCCTTATATAGGAAACAACTTGAAACCCTATCAAACATTGATAAGATGGCACGTTTTTGGGCCCTAACATGTAAGGAACAAGTTAGGAAACAGCCCATAACAAAAAGACATACTAAAAACGTTAAAAACTGAAAAAAGGAAATTATTCGTGCTGCTTCAGTTCTGAACGTCGCGACGTTAATCTACGAACGTTACGACGTTAATGAATTATTAAAAAAACACGAAAACAGTGATACACGTCGCGACGTGGAGTTTATCCCACGTCGCGACGTCCATAAATTGCCATTTTTCTCCATGATCCCGGCCGAATTTGGAAAATCCCAAAACAGAAAAGTTGTAGCTCTATCGCTTAGCGTTCCAATGGCACTTGAATCATCCGATTTGGATGTAAATTAAGAGAGATATGATTAAAATACCAAAGCCTGGCAGATTTCTTCAGAATTTGCTTTTCATCACCTTTCCTCGTGTTTCGCGATGTTAACCCTTCTTGGAGTCTCGAACCTCAATGGGATCAACTTGGCACTTATCTTCCACTCTATCCAAGGTCTTTTAATATAGGATTGATCATCAACAATTGGAATTAATACCTTGAACATCTTGTGAAATACGGAACCAGCTTCTTTGTGACGAAATGCACCTTGTTGGCCTAATCACATCTTTCTTGATCTTTCTCAATCTTTTCCTCTCATTTTGGATCCGATTCGACTCTCGTGTGATTTTCCTCTTCCAAGCATACACCATGGTCGACAAACCTCCAAATAAAACACTAAAACGAATAAAAAAAACAAGAACGACCAAAGAATCAAGTATAAAATAATAGATAAAAGGTGAATAAATTCACCTCATCAGCTTAGCACACATATTTTTCTCAAAATTGACAATGTTTAAAAACATGCCAATTTTTGCCATTTTTGTGCTATTTCTTCCACACATCTCAATTGTGAATGTGCATTTAAGTGAATTGTGTCCACAAAAAGTGAAACACATATTTATCACCAAACCTCAAATTTTTTTAGCTATAGCACATGTATTTTGGCTGAAATTTACAATGTCCAAAAACGTGCTAATTTTTGCTATTTTTCGCACCTCTCTCAATTGTGAATGTGCATTTTAGTAAATAGTGTAAAAAATGTGAAACTTGTTATCACAAAACCTCCTTTTTGTGGGTTATAACACATATATTTTACCCGTTTCGGTATTGTTTTCTACACCCATCTGAATTTTAAACATGCATTTGAGTGAATTCTATAAACGAAAGTGAAACTCATATTTCTCACCAAACTTCCATTTTATGTGAGCTACAACAAACGTATTTTGGCAGAAAATTACTAAGTAAAAAAAACGTGTCGATTTTGGCTTTTTTATGCATTGTTTTTAACAACGATCACAATTTTGAACAAGCATTCTAGTGAATTATGTAAAAGAAAAGTGAAACTCAAATTTATCACCAAACATCCATTGTTTCTGGGCTACAACATACGTATTTTAGCCAAAAATGACAATGTTAAAAAACGTGCCAATTTTGTCCATTTTTATAGAATTTTTTGCACTCGTCTCAATTGTTAATGTGCATTCTAGTGAAGGGTGTAAAAAATTGAAACTCATATTTATCACCAAACCTATATTTTTTGTGGGATATAGCACACGTATTTTGACCGATAATGACAAAGTTTAAAAATCTGTTGATTTTGGCCATTTTCATGTTATTTTTTCCATCCATCTCAACTGTTAGTGTGAATTGTGTCAAAAAAAGTGAAACTCATATTTATCACAAAACCTCCATTTTTTGTGGGCTACTGGACACATATTTTGGCCAAAAATGGTAATATTACAAAAGTGCCAATTTTTGACATTTTCGTGCTATTTTTTCACCCGTCTCAATTGTGAATGTGCATTCTAGTTAACAATTTCAAAAAAGAGAAACCCTTATTTATAACCAAACCTTTATTTTTTGTGGACTATAGCATATGTAATTTGATCAAAAATAACAATGTCAAAAAATGTGTCAATTTTGACTATTTCCGTGATGTGTTTTGCACCCACCTTAATTGTGATTGTGTCAAAAAACTGAAACTCATATTTATTACCAAACCTCCACTTTTTTTTGGGCAATAACAAACGTATTTTGGCAAAAAATGACAATGTCCAAACACATGACAATTTTCGGATATTTTTGTGCTATTTTTGTACCCATCTCAATTGTGAATATGCATTCTAGTAAACGGTGTCAAAAAAGTAAAATTTATATTTTTCACAAAACCAATCTGAATTTTAAACATACATTGGAGTGAATTCTATCAAAGAAAGTGAAACTCATATTTTTCACCAAACCTCCATTTTATGTGAGCTACAACAAACGTATTTTGGCAGAAAATTACTAGGTTAAAAAACGTGCGGACTTTGGCTTTTTTCTGTATATTTTTTAACACCGATCACAATTTTGAACAAGCATTCTAGTGAATTATGTCAAAAAAAAGTGAAACTCATATTTATCACCAAACATCTATTGTTTCTGGGCTATAGCACCCTTATTTTGGCTGAAAATGGCAATGCTAACAAAAGTGCTAATTTTGGACATTTTTGTAGAATTTTTTGCACTCACCTTAATTGTTAACATGCATTCCAGCGATGGGTGTTAAAAAAAGTGAAACTCATATTTAACACAAAATCTACATTTTTTGTGGGCTATAGCACACGTATTTTAACCGATAATGACAAAGTTTAAAAATCTGTTCATTTTGGCCATTTTCATACTATTTTTTCCATCCATCTCAATTGTGAAAGTGCATTTAACTGAATTGTGTCAAAAAAGTGAAACTTATATTTACCACAAAACCTCCATTTTTTTGTAGGCTAGCACACGTATTTTTGCCAAAAATGGCAATGTTAAAAAACGTGCAAATTTTTGATATTTTCGTGCTATTTTTTCACCAGTCGCTTGTGAATGTGCATTCTAGTTAACGATACCAAACCTCTATGTTTTGTCGGCTATAGCACATGTAATTTCATCGAAAATAACAATGTCCAAAAATGTGTCCATTTTGACTATTTTCGTGCTATGTTTTGCACCCACCTTAATTATGACTGTGTCAAAAAACTGAAACTAATATTTATTACAAAACCTCCACTTTTTGTGGGCAATAACACACTTATTTTGGCAAAAATGACAATGTAAAAAAAAAGCCAATTTCAGCTATTTTTGTGCTATTACACCCACCTCAATTTTGGATGTGCATTCTAGTGTACGGTATCAAAAAAGTAAAATTTATATTTTTCACAAAACCCACCTGAATTTTAAACATGCATTTGAGTGAATTCTATCAAAGAAAGTGAAACTCATATTTTTCACCAAACCTCCAATTTATGTGAGCTACAACACACGTATTCTGGTAAAAAATTAATAGGTAAAAAAACGTGCCAATTTTGACTTTTTTCTGTATTATTTTTAACACCGATCACAATTTTGAACAAGCATTCAAGTTAATTATGTCACAAAAAGTGAAACTCATATTTATCGCCAAACATCCATTGTTTATGGGCTATAGCACTCGTATTTTGGCCGAAAATGACAGTGTTAAAAGAGTACCTATTTTGGCCATTTTTGTAGATTTTTTGCGCTTGCCTCAATTGTTAACGTGAATTCAAGCGAAGGGTGTCAAAAAGAGTGAAACTCATATTTATCACATAACCTACATTTTTTGTGCGCTATAGCGCACGTATTTTGACCGATAATGACATAGTTTAAAAATGTGTTGATTTTGGCCATTTTCATGCTATTTTTTCACTCTATCTCAATTGTGAAACTGCACTTCAGTGAATTGTATCAGAAAAAGTGAAACTCATATTTATCACAAAACCTCATTTTTTGTGGGCTATTGCACACGTATTTTGGTAAAAATGACAATATTAAAAAATGTGTAAATTTTTGCCATTTTCGTGCTATTTTTTCATTCGTCTCAATTGTGAATGTGCATTATAGTTAACGATGTCAAAAAATAGAAACTCATATTTATCACCAAACTTTTATTTTTTCTGGGCTATAGCACATGTAATTTGGCTGAACATAACAATGTCCAAAAATGTGTTAATTTTGGCTATTTTCGTTCTATGTTTTGCACCCACATTAATTGTGACTGCGTGTCAAAAAACTAAAACTCGTATTTATTACCAAACCTCCACTTTTTGTGGGCAATAACACACATATTTTGGCAAAAAATAACAATGTCCAAAAACATACCGATTTTGGCTATTGTCGTGCTATTTTTGCACCCACCTCAATTGTGAATGTACATTCTAGTGTACGGTGTCAAAAAAGTAAATTTATATTTTTCATAAAACTCACCTAAATTTTAAACATGCATTTGAGTGATTTCTATCAGAGAAAGTGAAACTTATATTTCTTACCAAACCTCCAAATAACATGCGTTTGGATTTTTTCTTTTTTCTGTATTGTTTTGAACACCGATCACAATTTTAAATAGGCATTCTAGTGAATTATGTAAAAAAAAAAGTGAAACTCATATTTATCACCAAACATCCATTGTTTCTGGGCTATAGCACACCTATTTTGGTCGAAAAAAGGCAATGTTAAAAAACGTGTTGATTTTGTTATTTTTGAAGAATTTTTTGCACCCGTCTCAATTGTTAATGTGCATTCTTGTGAAAGGTGTCAAAAAAAGTGAAACTCATATTTATCACCAAACCTACATTTTTTGTGGGCTATATCACATGTATTTTGACCGATATTGACAAAGTTTAAAAATCTATTGATTTAGGCCATTTTCATGCTATTTTTTCTATCCATCTCAATTGTGAAAGTGCATTTCAGTGAATTGTGTTGAAAAAAGTGAAAATCGTATTTATCACCAAACCTCTATTTTTTGTGGGTTATTGCACACGTATTTTGGCTAAAAATGGCAATGTTAAAAAACGTGCCAATTTTTTCCATTTTCGTGCTATTTTTCACCCGTCTCAATTGTGAATGTGCATTCTAGTTAACGATGTCAAAAAAAGAGAAACTCATATTTATCACCAAAACTTTATTTTTTTGGGATATAGCACATGTAATTTGTCCAAACATAACAATGTTCAAAAATGTGTCAATTTTGACTATTTTTGGGCTATGTTTTGCACCAATCTTAATTATGACTGTGTGTCAAAATACTGAAACTCGTATTTATTACCAAACCTCCACTTTTTGTAGTCAATAACACACGTATTTTGGCAAAAAATAATAATGTCCAAACACATGCCAATTTAAGCTATTTTCTTTCTATTTTTGTTTCTGCCTCAATTGTGAATGTGCATTCTAGTGAACGGTGTCAAAAAAGTAAAATTTATATTTTTCACAAAACTCATCTAAATTTTAAACATGCATTTGAGTTAATTCTATCAAAAAAAGTGAAACACATATTTTCTCCAAACCTCTATTTTATGTGAGCTACAGCACACGTATTTTGGCAGAAAATTACTAGGTAAAAAAACGTGCAGCTTTTGGCTTTTTCTGTATTGTTTTTAACACCGATCATAATTTTGATCAAGCATTCCAGTGAATTATGTCAAAAAAGTGAAACTCATATTTATCACTAAACATCCATTGTTTTTGAGCCTATAGCACACGTGTTTTGGCCAAAAATGACAATGTTAAAAAACGTGCTGAGTTTCGCCCATTTTGTAGATTTTTTAAAAAACGTTTGGATTTTTGCTTTTTTCTGTATTGTTTTGAACACCTCACAATTTTAAACTAGCATTCTAGTGAATTATGTAAAAAAAGTGAAACTCATATTTATCACCAAACATCCATTGTTTCTGGGCTATAGCACACCTGTTTTGGCCGAAAAAGACAGTGTTAAAAAACGTGTTGATTTGTGCTATTTTTGTAGAATTTTTTGCACTCGCCTCAATTGTTAATGTGCATTCTTGTGAAGGGTGTAAAAAAAAGTGAAACTCATATTTATCACCAAACCTACATTTTTTGTGGGTTATAGCACATGTATTTTGACCGATAATGACAAAGTTTTAAAATATGTTGATTTTGGCCATTTTCATGCTATTTTTTCCATCCATCTCAATTGTGAAAGTGCATTTCAGTGAATTGTGTTGAAAAAAGTGAAACTCGTATTTGTCACAAAACCTCCATTTTTTGTGGGTTATTGCACACGTATTTTGGCTAAAAATAGCAATGTTAAAAAATGTGCCAATTTTTGCCATTTTCGTGCTATTTTTCACCCGTCTCAATTGTGAATGTGCATTCTAGTTAACGATGTCAAAAAAAGAGAAACTCATATTTATCACCAAAATTTTATTTTTGTGGGATATAGCACATGTAATTTGTCCAAATATAACAATGTCCAAAAATGTGTCAATTTTGACTATTTTTGAGCTATGTTTTGCACCAATCTTAATTATGAATGTGTGTCAAAATACTGAAACTCGTATTTATTACCAAACCTTAACTTTTTGTGGTCAATAACACACGTATTTTGGCAAAAAATGACAATGTCCAAACACATGCCAATTTAAGCTATTTTCTTGCTATTTTTGTTCCCGCCTCAATTGTGAATGTGCGTTCTAGTGAACGGTGTCAAAAAAGTAAAATTTATATTTTTCACAAAACCCATCTAAATTTTAAACATGCATTTGAGTTAATTCTATCAAAAAAGGTGAAACTCATATTTTTTTCTCCAAACCTCTATTTTATGTCAGCTACAGCACACGTATTTTGGCAGAAAATCACTAGGTAAAAAAACGTGCAGCTTTTGGCTTTTTCTGTATTGTTTTTAACACCGATCACAATTTTGAACAAGCAATTTAGTGAATTATGTCAAAAAAGTGAAACTCATATTTATCACCAAACATCCATTGTTTCTGAGCCTATAGCATACGTATTTTGGCCAAAAATGACAATGTTAAAAAACGTGCCGAGTTTCGCCAATTTTGTAGATTTTTTTACTCGCCTCTATTGTTAACGTACATTCTAGTGAAGGGTGTCAAAAAATGTGAAACTCGTATTTATCATTAAATCTACATTTTTTGTGGGCTGTAGCACAGGTATTTTGGCCAATAATGACTAAGTTTAAAAATGTGTTGATTTTGGCAATTTTCATGCTATTTTTACCATCCATCTTAATTGTGAAATTGCAATTTAGTGAATTGTGTCAAAAAAAGTGAAACTCATATTTATCACCAAACCTCCATTTTTTGTGGGCTATTGCACATGTATTTTGGCAAAAATTGACAGTGTTAAAAGATGTCAATATTTGCCATTTTTATGCTATTTTTGTACCCGTTTCAATTGTGAACATGAATTCTAGTGAACAGTGTCAAAAATAGTGAAACTCATATTTATCACCTATCCTTCATTTTTTGTGTGCTATAGCACATGTAACTTGGGTGAAAATAACAATGTTAAAAATCGTGCCAATTTTGGCTATTTTTGTGCTATTTTTTGCATCCACCTCAATTGTGAATGTGTGTCAAAAAAATGAAAATTTTATTTATCACCACGAAATCTCCATTTTTTGTTGGTTATAACATACGTATTTTTGTCGAAAACAATATAATCCAAAAACGTGTCAATTTTGGCCTTTTTTTATTGTTTTACACCCATCTCAATTTTGAATTTGCATTCGAGTGAATTGTGTCAAAAAAGGTGAAACTAATATTTATCACTAAACCTTTATTTCTTGTGTCCTAGAGAACATGTATTTTGGCCAAAAAATGACAACATCCAAAAACATATCGATTTTGGCCATTTCTATCTTGTTTTAACACCCATCACAATTTTGAACGTGCATTTTAGTGAATTATGTCAAAAAAATGAATGTCATTTATTAGCAAACCTCCATTTTTTGAGGGCTATAGAACAGGTATTTTGGCTGAAAATGACAATGTCCAAAAATGTATCGATTTTGGCCATTTATGTATCGTTTGTAACACCCATCACAATTTTGAACATTCAATCTCATGAATTATGAAAAAAATAAGTTAAAGTCATATTTACCACCAAACCTCCATTTTTTGTGAGCTATTGCACACGTATTTTGGCCAAAAATGACACTGTCAAAAAACGTTATAATTTTGGCCATTTTCATTCTATTTCTTTCACCCGTCTCAAATGTGAAAGTGTATTCTAATCAACGGTGCAAGAAAAGTAAAACTCATAATTTTCACCAAACCTCCATTTTTTTGGGTTATAGCATACGCATATTTCCCAAAAATGACAATATCCAAAAACGTGTTGATTTTGGCTTTTTTTATTGTTTTTTACACCCATCTAAATTTTGAATTTGCATTCGAGTGAATTGGGTCAAAGAAAGTGATGCTCATATTTATCACTAAACCTCCATTTTTTGTGAGCTATTGAACACGTATTTTGACAATGTCAAAAAAATGTGCCAATTTTAGCCATTTTCATGCTATTTTTTGCACCCGCCTTAATTGTGAATATGCATTTTGGTGAATAGTGGAAAAGAAAGTGAAACTCCTTTATCGCAAAACCTTCATTTTTTGGACTACACGCATTTAAGCAGAAAATTACAATGTTTGAAAACGTGCTAATTTTTTCCATTTTCGGGCTATTTTTTCAACCCATTGCATTCGAGTTAATTGTGTCAAAGAAAGTGAACCTTATATTTAACACCAAACCTCTATTTTTTTTGGGCTACTACACACGTATTTTGGCCGAAAATGGCAATGTCAAAAAACCTGCTGATTTTGGCCATTTTCATTATTTTTTTTCACTTAGTCTCAATTGTAAACGTGCATTCTAGTTAACGGTGTAAAAAAAAGTGAAACTCATATTTATCACCAAACCTTCATTTTTTGTGGGCTATAGCACACGTAATTTGGCCAAAAATAACAATATCCAAAATTGTGTCGCTTTTGGCTATTTCTGTGCTATCTTTTGCATCCACCTCAATTGTGAATGTGTGTCAAAAAAGTGAAACTTGTATTTATCACAAAATCTCCATTTTTTGAGTTATAACATCCGTATTTTTGTCGAAAACAACATAATCCAAAAGCATGTCAATTTTGGCCGTTTTTGTATTATTTTTTACAACTATCTCAATTTTGAATTTGCATTCGGGTGAATTGTGTCAAAGAATGTGAAACCCATATTTATCACTAAAGTTTCATTTTTTCGTGGCGTAGAGAACACGTATTTTGGCCAAAAATGACAATATCCAAAAACATGTCAAATTTGGCCGTTTCTATATTGTTTTTAACGCCCACTACATTTTTGAACGTGCATTTTAGTAAATTATGTCAAAAAAGTGAATGCCATTTATTAGCAAACCTCCATTTTTTGTGGGCTATAGCACATGTATTTTGGCCGAAAAAGATAATGTCCAAAAACGTGTTGATTTTGGCCATTTAAGGCTCGTTTGTAACACCCATCGCAATTTTGAATATGCATTCTTGTGAATTATGACCAAAAACGTTAAAGTCGTATTTATCACCAAACCTCTATTCTTTATGATCTATTGCACACATATTTTGGCAAAAAATGACATTGTAAAAAAAGTGACGATTTTGGCTATTTTCATGTTATTTTTTGCACCCGACTCAAATGTGAACGTGCAGTCTAGTAAATGGTGTAAAAAATGTGAAACTCATATTTTTCACCAAATCTCCATTTTTTGGGCTATAGCACATGTATTTTGGCCAAAAATGACAATGTAAAAAATGTACCAAATTTTTAAATTTTCATGCTCTTTTTTGCACCCGCCTCAATTGTAAATATGCAGTCTTGTGAATAGTGTCAAAAAAAGTGAAATTCATATTTAATACCAAACCTCCATTTTTTGTGGGCAATAATACACGTATTTTCACCAAAAATCGCAATGTAAAAAAATGCTGATTTTGGCTATTTTTGTTCTATTTTTTCACCCACATCAATTGTGAACGTGCATTCTATTGAATGGTGTCAAAAAAGTGAAACTTATATTTTTCACAAAACCTCCATTTTTTATGGATTATAACACACTTATTTTGTCTGAAAATGACAATATCCAAAAATGTGTCAATTTTGGATTTTTTTTATTATTTTTTACACCCATCTAAAATTTGAACTTGCATTTGAGCGAATTGTGTCAAAAAAAGTGAAACTTATATTTATTACCAACCCCTTTTTTGTGGGCAGGAGTACACGTGTTTTGGCCAAAAATGTGTCAATTTTTGTTGTTTCTATTTTGTTTTTAACACCCATCACAATTTTGAATGTTCATTCTACTGAATTATGTCAAAAAATTAAAACTTATATTTATCACCAAACCTCTATTTTTTGTGAGCAATTGCTAATGTATTTTGGCTAAAAATGAAAAAGTAAAAAAACGTGCCAATTTTGGCAATTTAATGATATTTTGTGCACCCACCTTAATTGTGAGCGTGCATTCTAGTGAACGATGTCAAAAAAGTGAAACTCATATTTATCACTAAACCTCCATTTTTAGTCGACTATTGCACACGTATTTTGGCAAAAAATGACAATGTCAAAAAAAATATGCCAATTTTGGCAATTGTTGTGCTATTTTTAGCACCCACCTCAATCATGAATATACATTCTAGTGAACGGTGTCAAAAAAGTTGAAACCCATATTTATCACCAAGCCTCTAATTGTTGTGGGCTACACGTATTTTGGCAAAAAATGACAATGTTGAAAACGTGCCAATTTTGGCTATTTTTGTGCTATTTTTTGCACTCATCTCAAATGTGAACTTGCATTTTAGTGAGCATTGTCAAAAAAGTGAAACTTGTAATTATTTCAAAACCTCAATTTTTTTGTGGGTTATAACACACGTATTTTGGCCGAAAATAACAATGTCAAAAAAATGTGCTAATTTTGGCATTTTCATACTATTTTTTGCACCCGCGTCAATTATAAACTTGCATTCTAATAAACGGTGTCAAAAAGTGTGAAACTCATATTTATCACCAGACCTTCATTTTTTGTGGGCAATAATACACGTATTTTGGCCAAAAATGACAATGTTTAATAACGTGCCAATTTTGGCCATTTTCGTGCTAACTCATCCACCCATCTCAATTGTGAACGTGCATTTTAGTAAATTGTAGCAAAAAAGTAAAACTCATTTTCATCATCAAACCTCCATTTTTTGTGGGCTATTGCAAACGTATTTTGGCCGAAAATGGCAATGTAAAAAATGTGTTGATTTTGGTCATTTTTGTGCTATTTTTTTTGCACCCGCCTCAATTGCAAACATGCATTCTAGTGAACAGTGTAAACAAAAGTGAAACTCAAAATTATCAACAAATCTTAATTTTCTATGGGCAATAACACATGTATTTTGGATGAAAGTGACAATGTCAAAAAACGTGCCGATTTTGGCTATTGTTGTGTTATTATTTGCACTCGCATCAATTATGAACGTGCATTCTAGTGAATGGTGTCAAATAGTGAAAGTTATATTTATCACAAAATTTTCCTTTTGTGGGTTATAACATACATATTTTGCCCGAAAATGACAATATCCAAAAACATGTCAATTTTGGCCGTTTCTATATTGTTTTTAACACTCATCACAATTTTGAACGTGCATTCAAGTGAATTATGCCAAAAAAGTGAAACTCATATTTATTACCAAACCTCCATTTTTTGTTGGCTATATTACACGTATTTTGGTTGAAAATGACAATGTCAAAATATGTGCTGATTTTGGCTATTTTCGTGCTATTTTTTGCACCTACCTTAATTGTGAACGTGCATTCTACTTAACAGTGTAAAAAAATGAAACTCATATTTATCACCAACCTTCATTTTTTGTGGGCTATAGCACACATATTTTGACCAAAAAATGGCAATGTTTAAAGACGTGCTTACTTTGGCCATTTTCGTGCTATTTTTTCTGACAATCTCATTTATGAATGAGCATTTTAATAAATTGTGTTAAAAATTGAAACTCATATTTATCACCAAACCTCCATTTTTTGTGGGTTATTGCACATGTGTTTTGGCCGACAATGTAAAAAAACTTGTCGATTTTTGCCACTTTCGTGCTATATTTTTGCAATCACCTCAATTGTGAACATGCATTTTAGTGAACGATGCAAAAAAAAAACTCATATTTATCACCAAACCTCCATTTTTTGTTGGCTATGCACACATATTTTTTACGAAAATGACAATGTCCAAAAATATGCCGATTTTGGCTATTTTCGTGTTATTTTTTGCATTTACCTCAATCATGAACATGTTTTTTAGTAAACGGTGTAAAAAAAAGTGAAACTTATATTTATCACAAACCCTCCATTTTTTGTGGGATATAACACACGTATTTTTGCCAAGAACGGCAATATCCAAAAATGTGCCAATTTTTGCCATTTCTGTATTGCTTTTTACACCCATCTCAATTTTTAACGCGCATTCGAGTGAATTGTGTCAAAGAAAGTGAAACTCATATTTATCACCAAACCTCCATTTTTTGTGGGATAGAGCACATGTATTTTGGCCGAAAATAACAATGTTAAAAAACGTGCCAATTTTTGCCATTTTCATTCCATTTTTTGCATCTGCTTCAATTCTGAACGGTGTAAAAAAAGCGAAACTTATATTTATCACAAAACCTCCATATTTATGGGTTATAACACACATATTTTGGTCGAAAACTACAATATCAAAATATAGGCCGATTTTGGCCATTTTTTGTACTGTTTTTTACTCCCACCTCAATTTTGAATGTGCATTCGAGTGAATTTTGTCAAATAAAGTGAAACTAATATTTATCATCAAACCTCCATTTTTTGTGGGCTAGAGCAAACTTATTTTGGCCAAACATGACAATGTCCAAAAACATGCTGATTTTGACCGTTTTTTATTTGTTTTTAACACCATCACAAATTTTGAACATGCATTCTAATGAATTATGTCAAAAATAGTAGAAGTCATATTTATCACTAAAGATCCATTTTTTTGTTGGTTATAGCACACGTATTTTGGCTAAAAATGACAATGTCCAAAAACGTGTTGATTTTGGTCGTGTCTGTATCATTTTTAACACCCATCACAATTTTGAAAGTGCATTGATAAGGTGAATTTATTCAACTTTTATTTAGTAGTTTATACTTAATTTTTTGGTCATTCTTGTTCTTTTTAATTCGTTTTAGTGTGTTATATATAGGGTTGTTGATCATGGTGTACGCTTGGAGAAGGAAAGTCATATGAGAGCCGAATCGGATGCAAAGTGGAGGAAAATTGAAGAAAGTTCGTGATGAGAGTGAAGATGTGCTCCACGTCGCGACGTCGGAACCCTCCAACGTCGCGACGTAGGTGGACGTCGTGACGTGTGCATCTGCACGTCACAACGTGAAAAATACGAATTAAAATTGATTTTTGGTGATTTTTTGGCGATATTTGGTGAAGATTGGTAGTATGCAACGTCGCGACGTCAAGACCCCTCTCATGTCACGACGTGGGTGGACGTCGCGACGTGCGACCATGCACGTCACGACGTTGAGAATCGCGTGTAATTCCCAGTTATTTTTCAAAATTTGCGTTTTTGGCCCACTTTGAGATTTCGTGTCCGACAAGGTTCTCGTGAAGGACTCATTTGCAAATATCTTTACAGAATTACTGTAAATATGGCTAGGTTTACAGATTTTGAAGTGGGTGAAAATTTTAAGAGATTTTAAGCAATTTCTCTTTGTAATAGCTAGGGTTTTCATCTTCGGTTATTGTACGGAGAATTGCAGCTGTACGGATTCGGGAACATCTACAATTATTGAATTCATTCTTTTACGAGTAAAGATTTCATCTAAGGATTCACAATTCAAGGTGTTATCTTTCTTTTTCAAGATTATGTTTTCACTTATGCTCTTTAATATTAATATGATGATGTTCGGTTTAGCCATGCTCGGCTAAATATTTTGTGCTCCCGAGATTATGAATAAGGATTTGTGTGCTTAATTTACATGCTAAGTTCTATTTTATGGTCTTTGTGGAATGAGTTTTACTGTGTTCTTCATAATTATGCATGATATATCGTGAGTATTATGTATGATGAATATTTTCTTAAAATACAATAAATTATTTAGAGATAACTTGCTTTAATCTTGCCTCTTACCACATAGGAGGATTAGAGTGGAATCTATTATGGGTTGGTTGTGAATTTGTTAGATTAATTTTACCTTAGCTCTCGCCTCTTACCACATAGGAGGAGTTAGGGGGATTAGTTTGGCATTAGCGTGACTGGTTCGGGCGTTGCCTCTTACCACATAGGAGCAGTTAAACTTGAGTGTTTGGTTGAGTTGGTAGTTGCAGTAGATTCTGGGTTAATTAAGGAAGTAAACCTTGCCTCTTACCACATAGGAGGGTTTAATGAATTAGTTAATATTTAAATAGGTGAATACCTAAATCATTCCTTGCCTCTTATCACATACGAGAGCGTGAGTTTAGTAATTGACCCTTGTTTTGCATGACCATAGATAGGATGTGCTTGTGCCTTTTATATACCCTAAAATATAATCTCAGGAGTATACTTGCTTAATCAGTGTTTTACACCAAAGTCATCTTTTTATTTAGTGTGTTTTGTCTTTTAATTTAGTGTCTTTAGTTTAATAATCATAAAAAACAAAAATATTTAATATAGAATTTCAACATATCCCAGCCCTGAGGGAATGAACTCGCTATATTATCAACTTTATGGGGGTTGTTTAGCATATCTTTGATTAGGGGTGAATCACAACCACGATCAGATTTTATATACATATTTTGCTCCTGTCATGCATTCTAGTGAATTATGTCCAAAAAAATTGAAAGTCAAACTTATCACAAAACCTTCATTTTTTTATGGGCTATTGCACATGTATTTTGGCCAAAAATGACAATGTCAAAAAATGGGTCAATTTTGGCCATTTTCGTGCTATTTTTTGCACCTACCTCAATTCTAAATGTACATTCTAGTGAACAGTGTCAAAAAAGTGAAATGCATATTTATCACCAAACCTCCATTTTTTTGGGCTATAGCACATGTATTTTGGCTGAAAGTGATAATGTCCAAAAACATGCCGATTTTGTCTATTTTTGTGCTATATTTTGCAGCCATATCAATTGTGAACGTGTATTTTAGTGAATGGTGTCAAGAACTTGGGTGCTAGCCATTTATTCTTGTTAATTAGTTGATTAATTCAACACTTGAATTAATCTTTGAGCAATATAGTAGGGTTTTGATTCTCTAATAAAAAACTGTCTCTCAGACCTCTCTGGAATGAAACGTATGTTTCTCCTTTTAAAGGCAGACAGTTAAGTTGATATTTATAGGCTTAGGGTTTCACAAACCTTAGCCAAACAGAATATTCTTAATAGTATTCTGATATACCTTTTATTTAATTTATTTCCTTAATTAATTAAATAATTAAATAGGAAATCAATTAATAATCAAATACTAGTCTAACTAGGAAATTAATTAAAATATATACCATATATATATTTATTAATTAATTATGACAAAATCAAAACTTAATCCTAGTCTAACTAGGAAAGTTTATTAATTGCTCAAATAAGATTCATCTAATGAATTTAAACGTTCTGAATTACTTACTATTCTAAGTGTGCGACCCTGTAGGTTCCTGTAATGTTGGCAATAATTATAAAATCATATTTCATAATTATAAACAATGAGCGGTGTCTAGCAACACATCATTGCTACTCAAATTAATTACGAAGAATTATATGCTTCAAAGCAACCTAAACTGTGACTGATGTTACCATGTTGTAAATTCCTTTTGTTCTCGATATCTAGATTAAACACGAGACATGGACATGTCATTCTCGTATAGTTTAATCTTTATTTCTTGATTCCTGAATTAGCTAATCAAAACAAATGACAAATCATTTGGGCATGTCCATGCACTTATTAGCTTAATTCAATCAAGAGGCCATAGATATCATTCACATGTTATAGGAAGAACAAATCCCATCTTGATCACTCACAACCCACTACATAAATTATTATATATCCAATCACCATCTTCATAATCCCCTTGTTAAGGGCAACGTTTAATGGAGTCAAAATATACAATTCTTTATGTTGGGCACCATGGTGACCTCAGGTCTAAGGAACAGTCAACACCATCATCACTACGAAATCATTTATGACTATCATAACATGATCCATGCAATGATTTCATAGCGAGTTGGTCCAGTACATGAATTCTCTAATTTATGCACTTATGTATTGTCCTTAATATTACATATTAATCAATCACACATTAGTCTTACCGTATTATTAATGTCCCTATTAATAATACTCGACTAAGGACATTTAAGAATATACATTATATTCTAGGGACATTATTATTACAATAATTCATATAACAATTATAAATAATTGTGACAATAATAAAATGCCTTTAATTAATAGAATATTCATGATAATAAAATGTTAAACAATCATCAAATGATTGACTTTAGGACATTCATTCCAACATTTTCATGCTATTTTTTTGAACTTACCTTAATTGTGAACGTATTCTAGTGAACGGTGTTAAAAAATTAAAATCCATATTTATCACGAAACCGTCATTTTTCCTGTGCTATAGCACATGTATTTTGGCCGAAAATGATAATGTAAAAAAAAGTGACGATTTTTGTCATTGTCGTATTATTTTTTGCATCCATCTCAATTGTGAACGTGCATTCTAGTTAACGATGTCAAAAAAAGTGAAACTCGTATTTATTACCAAACCCCCATTTTGTGGCTATAGCACCCGTATTTTGGCCAAAAATAACAATGTTTATAAGCGTGCCGATTTTGGCTATTTTCATGCTATTTTTCCATCCATCATAGTTGTGAACTTTCATTCTAATGAATTGTGTCAAAAAAGTTAAAATTATATTTAGCACCAAACCTCCATTTTTTGTGGGCTATAGAACTCGTATTTTGTATGTTATACTTATGCATCACCAATTATATAGTTTTATTCTAAATCATATTATAAAACTTAATTATATTTTTTTACCTTATGATAAAATTAAAATTTTATTTATTAATATTATTAAAAGGGGAATAGTTGATTAAATAAATAAAAATCAAATTTACAAATTAATGTAAATAAAAATAGCCAAAATTTATTAAACCATAAGTATTGGAGATATAACATGTATGAAAATTAATTAAGTAAAAAGATGAAAGAAAAAGACTAAAGCAACATAATTACAATGATGAACTTTTTAAATAAAATATAAAACATTGATTATGTTAATAACTTTAATAAAAAAATAAAAATAGCATACCATCTATCTATTTAATTCTTTTTACATTGAATTACCTTAAAAATCAATATGAAGCAATTTAAAAACTACTAAAATTTCAATTCTAGTTAGGTAGGAAATTCAATAAAAAAAATATCAAACTAAAAAAAATATAAAATTGTTTGACCAAATGAATTATAATTTACCATAAGAAACATACGAAACTCAAAATATAAATAGAAAACCTAAAAAGAGTCACATAATTAAAATCCTCAGTAAAGTAATCACAATACCAACTTTTACAGAGGATTCATAATTTTGAAATTTTGTACTTATTTTCTTTAGTTCATGATTTCTTTTACTTTCCTAGGACGAAACAAATGCAGGAATTTAATAGTTAGGAAAATGATTACTTTTGCAGTTTGAAACAAATACAAAAATCTGGTAATTAGTAAAAAGATTACTTTTTCAACTCAGATTCCCTGCCAACCAAACGTTCCCTAGATGTTTTTTAAGGTTCCTTCAAATATTGAAGCTTAGAGATTGTGCATTTTCATTTACAATTGGTTTTTCAATTTATATGTGTAAATATTGGGAAAAAAAGTAAAGCATTTAATGCTAAAAAAGTTTCCATTACTCTTATAAAAAAATAGGATTAGATTGATGACCTCCAAGAGGTTTTAGATGTTCGAAACTAGTTTAAAAACCCTAGAATTCAAAATCGAGATAGTTTCACATGGTTGAAACTCCTAGAGGTTAGTCAAATTAAAATTTTTGAGAATTCTGAATTTGTCTGAAAACATGAATTGGACGGCCGAAACTCCAACATAACCGTCCGAATTAAAATTTCTAAGAACACTGACTTTTTCTGAAAACATCTTAGTCGTCCAAAACTTTTATTTTTGCTAATATTACAAATTTTCAATTTTCAATTAATTTTTGTTAAAATGGGAAACACTTTTCTATGAAGTTCATTTTCTAAATGAGCTTTTGAAGAGATAGAGACCCTTCATAAGCTAACTTACACTTTTATGGATTGGAAATAGAAGGTTCCGGTTCCGGAACTGCCGGTTCCAAACTGCTGGTTCCGGTTCCGGTTCCGGTTCCGGAACCGTGGGCCCTCCTCAACCGGAACCGTAACCGAACCGTTTATGGGCGGTTCGGTTACGGTTCCAATTTTTCAGGTTTGGAACCGGAACCGCCGGTTCCAGTTCCGGTTCCAAATCGGGAAATAAAAAAAAATTATATATATTGCCACGTCAGCATTCGGTGACACTTCACGTGGCGCGTGCTATAAAAAAAATTACAGCGCGCCTGTAACCAAAATAAATAAATAAATAAAAGCAACGGTCAAATGACTGTTGCTGTAGTTGCAGACCGTTGCCATGGTGGCAACGGTCCAAAATAAATTGCTGAGGAACAGTCAAATAATTGACCGTTCCTCTCAATTCCTTTTTTTTTAATTTTGTTTTAATCTTTCCTAATCAATAAATACCCCTTATTTTTTCATTTTTCCCACACAATTTCTACTCTTCTCTCTCAATATTCTAATTCTCTTCATCTCAATTTTCTCAAGCATCAAAATTCTATAAAATTCAATTCTATTTATTGTTTCTATTATAATTATTAGTTAAATTATTTATTATTGTTTTCAATATATTATTATTTCAATTTCTCATTCTAATTCTCTTCATCTCAAATTTCTCAAGCATCAAAATTTTATAAAATTTAATTCTATTTATTATTTCTATTATAATTATTAGTTAAATTATTTATTATTGTTTTTAATATATTATTATTCTAATTTCTCATTCTTTTTTAATTCTTTTGAATTTTTTTTATAAAATGGATAGTTTTGGTTCTTCATCCCAACCAATTAATATTGGTGATGCATCACAATCAACTCGTCGTCCACCAACGAATCCAAAATCTGAAATGTTTGTGAAATATTTCACAAAAATTTTTGATGCCGATGGAGTTCTTATTAGAGCACAATGCAATTTTTGCGAGAAATCATACGCCTTCAAAATTGGGAGCCGATATCGTACACTAAACAAGCATTTGGAGAAAACACATCCTCAAGAAATCGGCCTTCAAAAGTCACATGCGCAATTAACCGGTTTTGCTCAACAAGGTTCTTCTTCTACTAATTTAAATTTATTTAAATTTAGTGATTCAAAATGGAGAGATGGTGTAGCTAGATTTGTTTGTGCACAACATTTACCATTTTCATTTGGTGAAAAACCAAATTTTGTGAGAATAGTACAAGAAAATGCAAATCCACAAATTAAACGTGTTCCTAGAACAACTTTAACACGTGATATTAAAAAAATTTATAAAAAAGAAAAAATTAGCTTATCGGAATATTTTTTAAAATTAGATTCTCATGTTTCAATATGTTCCGATATTTGGAGTGATCATTGGCAAATGAATAGTTATATGGGTATAACTTGTCATTGGATAGATTCAAATTGGTTTTTACAAAAAAGAGTAATTGCATTTAGAGTTTTTAATGATTCTCATACGGCCATAAATATATCTAGATTAATTAGTATTATTTTTGAAGAATATAATTTGAAAAATAAAATTTTTTCAATTGGCTTTGATAATGCATCGGCTAATAATGCATCTATTGTAGAATTAAAAAATATGTGTGCACCAATTTATGTGGGAAATTTTTTCATATTAGATGTGTATGCCATGTTTTAAATTTATCCGTTCAAAATGGTTTAAGTGCATTAGAAATTCATATTAAACCAATTAAAGATGCAATTAAATATTTGACTGGACATCCAAGTTTAATGAAAACATAGGGAAAATATTGTATACAACATGGACAAAAACCTAAAAGATTTAAAAAGGATGTTCCAAATCGTTGGAATTCAACTTATGATTTACTTGTGGATTCTTCTAAATATAGTTCATTGTTATGTAATTTTTATATTGATAACTCTTGTCTTGAAATTGTATTATATCCTAATCATTGGACTTCTTGTTTAAAATTGTTAGAAGTTTTAAAAGTTTTCAAGGATATTACTTGTTTGTTTTCACGTGTAATGGCTTAATTATTATAAAGAAATTCCAATTTTATATTTAGTTGCTATTGTTCTTTATCCTCGTTTTAAATTTCAAGATTTAGAACAATATTTGAAATTTTATAGATGCATTATCAAAATAATGTTTTCCATTAGATCCGAACATTATGCAATTACAATTAAATGTAAGTAGATACATAAATGAGACTAAAGATATGTTAAATGCATTATATGAAGAATATTCTTTTAATTTTCAACCTCAAGTTCCTACTAGTAGTACCATTAACACTCACACTACTCACCATAGTTTTTCAACTTCAAATATTGGATCATCTTCGTCTTCCTTTATCCTTCCTGGTTTAGAAATGTTTCAATCTTTAAAAAAAACACAAGGGTACTACTAGTACGGAACTTGATGTATATTTAACCACTTCTTTTGATTTTAGTGATAACAAGTATGAATGTGATAGTATTGAGAACTTCCAAATATTGGAATGGTGGAAGTCCAAGACAACGATGTGCCCCATTATCGCTTCAATAGCCAAAGAGATTTTGGCGGCCCCGACATCAACCGTAGCCGTGGAACAAGCTTTTAGTCAAGGTGGCAACATTTTGGACGAGACCCGATCGCGTTTGAGCCCCATGTCCTTGGAGATTCAAGCTTTAGTAGATAATTGGACTAAAGCCGCATATAGAGAACAAGAACAAGACATAGAAGAAAATTTTGATTTGAATTTAGACACTACCACCGATGGTAACTCTACTTGTACAACTAATTCACCGGTCACCGATGCCGATAGAGCCAATAATGACGACGACGACGACGACGGCGACTATTAGTTTATTAAAATGAAGAAAAATATCATATTATACATTTTTACATTATTGAAAATTTGAAATAATTTATTATGTTTTTTCAAATATTATAATTTCCATATCTATATATTCGTTTATATAAATTAATGTCATAGTTTTATTTATATACACTATAGTTGTATTATTGTATATTTGTATATCATAATATATTTTGTAATTGTATTATTGTACTATTCAAATTTAAAGTTTAAACCATCAATTATGAATAAAATTTAGTAGTTTCTTCATTTATTAATTTCTAACTTGTAAATTTATGAATTAAAATCTTAACTTGTAAATTTTTCTATCCAATGAATAAAATTTAGTAGTTTCTTCATTTATTAATTTCTAACTTGTAAATTTATGATTAAAAATCTTAACGTGTAAATTTTTCTATCAAATGAATAAAATGTAGTAGTTTATTCAGTTATTAATTTCTAACTTGTAAATTTATGATTTAAAAATCTTAACTTGTAAATTTTTCTATCCAATGAATAAAATTTAGTAGTTTCTTGATTTATTAATTTCTAACTTGTAAATACTCTTATTCTTTCTATATCTTTCTTTCTCACTTATCTAATATTTATAATTATATTATTCTAAAAATTCATATATTAGTTTAATTTTAACTACTATTCTAATTATGTTATTATATTATAGTATTATACTAGTTGAATTCTAATTAATAATTCAAATATTCAAATATTCTTATTATTTTTATATCCTTGAATCTCATTTTTCTAATTCTTCCTAGTTCTATTATCTAAAACCTATATATTAATTAAGTTCAATTGTAACTATTATTATTCTAATTATGTTATTATGTTTTATTATTTGAGTTTCAATTAATAGTTTAATCATTATTTCAATAGAAATCAAATTTAAAAGTGGGATAACAATTGAAATTCGAAACTAAAAATCGAAAAAAAACCGGAACCGGAACTGAAACCGGAAGAACCGGAATCGGAACCGGCTCTTGGCGGTTCGGTTCCGGTTCCGCCCTAGGCGGAACTGCGAACCGCCGGTTCCGGAACCGTGACCATGGCTAGTTGGGAATAACCCCTCTTGGCATAAAAAACGTTTCTTCACCTTTTGCAACATCTTCAATCTGTCCATAGCATTTTTGCACACATTTTCCTTGCAAAATAACTCATTAAACCTTTAGTATGTATAATTATTTGTTAATAATCAAAATAAGTAGATTAAGAAATTAGGTCTTTCAATATATGTGTATTATTTTCCTATTAAACTAAAATTACTAAAGAAAGAAAACAAATCTAAAGTAACGGTAGACAATTAAGGAAAATTATCAATATTGCCGTATAAAATCAGATATAATTATATTCTGGTATAGTTTTTATGTAATTTTAGTTTTAAAAAATAAAAGCACATTTCTCTATATGCATGATTTAAAATATTGAAACTAAACGAATAATTTAGAAATTAAAATTATGGTGTATATTCTATATGGTGTGATATCATTTGGTTTGAATACTATAGACAGTGCTTTGACTTTATTTTCCACCTCTACTCTTAGGTCATAAATATATGGAATTTTTAATTATTAAATATACTTAATGAACCTATGTTTAAATCAGTATGTATATCTCCACGGTGCATTTCTTAATGGAGTATAAATTTTAAGCACTATTTTCCGAGAAATTGCTATTAATAATGGGAAAAGTCAGCTAAGTTTGGTCAAGCAAATGGTATTTATAATTTTTCATCTTTTAAGTAATTTTGGCTAATAACTGTTACAATAACAATATTTTCCAATAATTTCATGAAAAGATTTGCGCTACTTACATACAAATTAGTCTTTAGCTGTTTGCAATGCAAAAATACTAAAAAATACATAAGAAAGTTAGAGCATGTTTGAGAATACATTTAAATTAAAAAATTATTTACTTTTTATTTTATTTTTAGATATTTTTGGGCTATATTTTATCTTAAAATGAAATTCCCACTGTTAATTTTTAAATACTAATTATTCATTATTCTTTTTTTTCTTTTTTTTTTGTTTTTTTGAATAATTATTCATTATTCAAAGATTAACTTTTAAAATTAATAATTCAACAATAAAAGTGGTTGAATTAAAATTACCAATTATACTCCTTAAAAGTAATGCGATTTTAAAGGTAGTTGTACCTATAGTCTATAGATCACTCTTTTCCCTGTTTACCAAACCTTTGTCTATACCCCTATCCTTCGAAAGCGTGGAGTATTACATTAGATCAAAAGCTACCATACGCTAGCTGTAGGGGTGGCAAATGGGCGGGTTGGGTCACTCCGCGGGTCGGGTTGAGTGAGGAGTGGTAGTTGGCGGGTCATGACCCAACCCAACCCGCCTATTGGCGGGTCAAAGGCGGGTTGGGTCACAGGCGGGTTGGGTTATAACTAGTTCAACCCGCGGGTCAATTTAGCTATTTTTTTCTTGACCCGCGGGTCAATTTAAGTATTACTTTTTTTTTTGACCCGCGGGTCAATTTAACTATTACTTCCTTAATACATTAGTTAATTCAAATTTTTCTTTTTAATTTTTGTTACTTTTAAATTAAATGTTTATTATACATATTTACACACACTAATTATATTTTCACATACTACACACACTACACATATTTTACACATAACATATTTTCACACACTATACATATTTTACACATAATACACACATTTTCACACACTACACATATTTTATACATAGTACACACATTTTCACACACTACACATTTTACACACACTACACACATTTTCACACAATACACGCATTTTCACACACTACACACATTTTCACACACTACACATATTTTTCACACAATATATATATTTTACACACAATTTACACAAATTAACACGATCCAAACCAATGACCCATGACCCAGACCCACGACCCATGATCCAGACCCATGGCTCACGACCCATAACCAAGACCCACGACCCAGACCCAGACCCACGACATACGACCCACGACCCACATACTACACACATTTTCACACACTACACGCATTTTCACACACTACACTCATTTTCACACACTACACGCATTTTACACATAGTACATGCATTTTCACACACTACACATATTTTACACATAGTACACATTTTTTCACACACTACACACTTTTTCACACACTACACATATTTTACACATAGTACACATTTTTTCACACACTACACACTTTTTCACACACTACACATATTTTACACATAGTACACACTTTTTCACACACTACATGTATTTTACACATAGTACACATTTTTTCACACACTACACATATTTTACACATAGTACACACATTTTCACACACTACACATATTTTACACATAATACACATTTTTTCACATACTACACATATTTTACATATAGTACACACATTTTCACACACTACACATATTTTCACACACTGCACACTTTTTCACACACTACACATATTTTACACATAGTACATACATTTTCACACACTACACATATTTTCACACACTACACACTTTTTCACACACTACACATATTTCACACATAGTACACACATTTTTTCACACACTACACACATTTTCACACACTACACATATTTTACACACACTACACATATTTACACGCGCTGCACATATTTTCACACACTACACATATGAAAAAATGTGTAGTGTGTGAAAATGTGTGTAGTGTGTGAAAATATGTGTAGTTGTGAAAATATGTGAGTGTGTGAAAGTGTGTGTAATGTGTGAAAATATGTGTAGTGTGTGAAAATGTGTGTAGTGTGTGTAAAATATGTGTAGTGTGTGTAAAATATGTGTAGTATGTGAAAATATGTGTAGTGTGTGAAAAATATGTGTAGTGTGTGAAAAAATATGTAGTATGTGTAAAATATGTATAGTGTGTGAAAATATGTGTAGTGTGTGAAAATATGTGTAGTGTGTGAAAAATATATGTAGTGTGTGAAAAAATGTGTATTATGTGTGTAATATGTGAAAATATATGTAGTGTGTGAAAATATGTGTAGTGTGTGAAAATATGTGTAGCGTGTGTAAAATATGTGTAGTGTGTGAAAAAGTGTGTAGTGTGTGAAAAAATGTGTACTATGTGTAAAATATGTGTAGTATGTGAAAATATGTGTAGTATGTGAAAATGTGTGTACTATGTGTAAAATATGTATAGTGTGTGAAAATATGTGTAGCGTGTGTAAAATATGTGTAGTGTGTGAAAAAGTGTGCAGTGTGTGAAAAAGTGTGTATTGTGTGAAAAAGTGAACAACGTGTGAAAATGTAAATTAAGTGTAAAAAAAAATATAAATTAAGTGTAAAACAAATTGACCTGCGGGTCACCCAAGACCCAACCCAACCCAACCCATTAAATATGGGTTAATTTTTAACCCATGACCCATTTGACCCGTGACCCATTTGACCCAACCCAACTAGTCAAAATAATGGGCGGGTTGGGTTGGACCCGCGGGTCATGGGTCAAGATTGCCACCCGTACCGCTAGCTATACTACATTCACCGTCAAGCAAAAGGGGAGTAAAATCAGACCTCCAATTATATTCTCAAAAGCCACAACTTTGAGGTAACCAATCACGCCTTCAAACAGATATGATTTTTTTCCAGCGTATATTAATTACTCTTTTTGCTTTTCAAGTGAACATTTGATTGTTCATTTTTGGTGCTTCCAAACAAGTTCTACATCAACGACATTCTGATAAAGAAATATTCATATGTTTTGCCTTTATGCTAAATTCATGAAAGAATTGTTTTTGAATTGTAAATTCATCTATCATTTTTTCCCTTTTTTGGTGCATTAAAAAGTCCACTTTGACTTATTCAGAAAAAAAAAGAAATTGTATTATCCAAATTTTCATACTTAGTGCCTAAAGAAATTGAAATTATGATTGTTTAATTTGGAATGAAATGTAAATTAATCAGTTAAATCTTAAACAACATATAATAGCCGAAATAGAGAACAAATTACGCTCTTTCTTTTTGTAATATTAGTTGGCGTCTGGCGGCTGGTTCGAGGTTGGAAACAGAAACGAAAATAAAAACGAAATTTCTAGATCCCGATATTGTGGTTCGAGGTCTTAACAGAAAGAAATTGCTCCGAATGGAAAATAAAAAGATTTGAATCTAAAGGTACTAAAAACATAAAGATCTTAATGATCATAGGGAGTTTTTTTTTTTTCCATAATTGCCAGAAAGTTCAATACAAAATAACACACACGATCATGTGCTTACTGAAACCACCACAACAAATGTTCATTCCAGTTCTCTAGCCAAAAGAACTAGAGAACTAAGCCAACCTTATTCAATTATCATGCACATGAAATGCTACAATCCTTTGCTTAATCTAGCAAAGCATTGCTCAAATCTGGCATTCTCTGGGTCCAACGTTGCATTCTTGTGGGAGAAACCTAGCCTTCTGCTTCATTTCCTGAATCTGCTGCTGTCCTTGTCCCTGCCAGCCTCCCTGTCCCTGTTGTTGCTGCTCCATCTGCTTTATCATCATTCTTACAGCCTCGCAACGGCACTGTTCGTCCTGGATGTTCTGGAGACCCTGGCAGCATTGCATGCGGTGTTGCTGGCCGTACTGCTGGTTCATGATGTCCATTTGAAATGGGCTCATCTGGGATTGCAAGTATTGCTGGCATTGTTGGAGCTGCTGGGATTGCTGTTGGATCTGTTGCTGGCATCTCCGCTGTAACATTCCTTGTTGGTTGCCTTCCTCATCAAAAGTGGTGGTTATGGTGAACCTTGAGCCTTGAGCAAGAGCCAAGAGAGCTACCATGACTGCTGCAAAAACTATGAACTTTGCCATTGTTGATAGGATTCAAGTAAGGATGGCTTACTATGTATTGAGTTGAAGTTTTTGTGGTGAAAATCAGTGGAGATTAAAGGGTATTTATAGGAGAACAGATCCTTTGCATGTCAAGAACGTGGAGGTTGATGGATGCGGAGGATCGGTGGGATAGATTGAGGTGTTGCTCAATTTGGATTTGAGGTTACACGTACTCCCCATGCAAGTTTGCTGCTGCCACAGAAGCAATTTTTTTGTTTGTTTTCTTTCAATTTGATTCTTCACTCTATCTGGATCGGTTTCGTCACGATTGAACCAATTTTGATTGTGTACATGTATAGTGGCAATCTCAAAGTGGAGAGGCTTGATTCTCTAGCTTTTGCCAATTTGCATGAAAATGCAGGCATTGGGAAATATGTGGGGAGTATGTTGAAGCCAATAATAAAATCCCAGGACGATTCTGTTCAAGGAAAATTAGGTTATTGTTTATTAGTGAAAGTTTGAAAAATAAAGGTACATAATAAGAGTATTTAAAAAAATAACTAAATAATTCTAAAATAATTAAAAAAACTACTAAAAATAACTAAAAAAGGAAATTACTAAAATAATAATAACACAAACTAACATATTTAAATCTGAACAACTTGATAAATGAACAAGATCAGTGATATTCACTCTGATTATAGGTGCATTCAGCAAGACAAATTAAGTCCACCTTGCTATTTCACTAGTACAAAAATAGCCTGTTAAACCGGTTAAATCTGGATATTTACACCGGTTATTTTGAAAATGAACCGGTGTATATACAGGCGGGGTAAAATGTGCATATTTTTTATACCATTTTTATAAACCGGTGTAAAATGTCTTTGTTACACCGGGTTTATAAACCCGGTGTAAAAACGTTTATTTTACACCGGTTATATAACCGGTGTAAAAAACAAAAACATCCCAAAAAAAATGAGCCTCACACAGCAGCCAAGATATGTGAATAATTAACTATAAACATTCATCAGGATCAAAAACAGAAATTATAGAAATGCATCCAGCCACTAGAATCCAATCAACTAAAGCACAAATTCCTTTCACGATTACTGAATCCATCCATAGCTGAACAACATTCATCCATCATCAAGGAGGGTATCCCGCAACTCCAAAAAAACCGCTGCTTACCATCGGGATAGGGGGCTCGAATCTGGAAGCACACATTTGATGGGCAGGTCGGAGCACACGTTTGGCAGATCTGAGCCTTGTGAAATGTTTAAGTAGTATTAGTTGGGTCGATAAGTTGTCTCCTTCACAAAACAGTAAAGACAGCAAGCAAAGAGCATTCTTTATCAGATATCAGTTTCTCTAAGAACAAAATAGAACTCACCAGTAAATATTTGACAAGCAAGATATTTGTAATAAGATAATTAAAACCCAAAACAAGAACGAGTCCTCCTCAAAGAAAAACATTCCTTTCAGGAAAACAATGAATGAAAGGGAAGAAAAAAATATTTAGTCTGACGATTGATAGACTTACCTAATTCTCAAACCCGAAAACTTCTCCACCTCAGTGGTATCGTCATTTGAGCTATTCTTGGGTTTGAACTTGAGAGTGCGGGAGAGAAAGAGTTTTGGTAGAATCGATCTTGCCAGGTCTTTTAAAAACTATTGAAACTTATTTACACCGGTTGTAAGATAACCGGTGTAAAAGTTCCACTTTTTACACCGGTTATCTTATAACCGGTGTAAAAAGGCACTTTTTTCCAAAAAAAATAAAAAATAATAAAAAAATATTTACACCGGTTATTATATAACCGGTTTAAAAGGTACACTTTTTACAAAAAATATATATATATATTTACACCGGTTATTATATAACCGGTGTAAAAGGTACACTTTTTAGATAAAATAATACAAAACTCGTCCATTTAACGATAAAATAATAATACAAAACTCATCCATTTAACGGCTTTGACATAATTTTCTCCTTACAGATAAGAGATAACCTCCAGCATCTACTCAAATAAATATGTCATTATCAACAATTTTAAAAAATATTAATCCCAACCTAATCTAAAATAAACATAAATAAATCCCAAAATATTAATACATATGATTCATTAAGATAAATAATTAACAACAAATTCAGTTGATGAATTAATGATTATTAACCAATTAATGTTTTCACTAGTATACATATATATAGTTCTATTTTGTTACCACAAATAAAGCAAATAGCTAATAAGAGCCAGCAGAAACACATGAAAGAGCATTTAAATTCAATAAGCATGTCCTTTTCAAGTGTTTCTTGGGTTATAAATTAAAGGTGGTTGTTCAAACTCTATCCTCTCGTTTAATTGAGTCCTTGTTTTGTAGTATAAATTAGTAAAAGATATATCAAGGTATCATCAAAGATTTGTGGCTTAAATAAATAAGGGCTTTAATCAACTCTAAATAAATGTTTTAATAGAAAATATTGGATTAAAACTAAAGTATAAACATATATAATATATAAATGCATATAATTGAAGCATCTTCAATGAATTAAACCTATGTATACTAATAGTTATAGAGCCGAACATTTTGTTTTGATTAATTCTAAGTTTCTTTTTGTCCTTAAAAGTGCCCTAGTTTAAAAACACTCCCGATCTTCTATTAGTTGAAATTTGTTTCATTTTATAAATAATGCAATAGAAAATTCTCTAGAATTTAAAAATCCCACTTAATTGGTCATCTTTGCTTATACAATCATCAACTTAGCTTCAATTTTTTTGTCAATATCTATAATCAACTTTTTTTTTAATATTTATTTTTAATTTAGATCAATTACTTCCCATCCAATATCCTCCATCCACCATAAAAATTTAAAAGCATAAATAATAATCATTTAGTCCCATAAATAATCTAGAATCTATTATATCCCTAATTGAACAACAACACATATGGTACACTAGAATCTATTATCATCTTTGCTTGTCATTTGAGACTCCACTTTTTACACTAGTTATCTTATAACCGGTGTAAAAATTCACTTTTTTTCAAAAAAAAAAAAAATAATATTTACACCGATTATTATATAACCGGTGTAAAAGGTACACTTTTTACACCGGTTAAAAGAAAACCGGTGTAAAAAGTCACTTTTTACAGCAAAAAAACTATTTACACCGGTTATATAATAACCGGTGTAAAAGGTATACTATTTACACCGATTTTCTTATAACCGGTGTAAAAAATTATACTGTTTATACCGGTTATTATATAACCGGTGTAAATAGTTCTCATGTCACTTTCATATTACGATTATGACACCGTGTTTTAATAAATTACACCGGTTTTTGTTTAACCGCTTTAAAAAGGGCGGTTTAAATTCGCCATTTTGTAGTAGTATTTCTGCAGTTCACAATCGCATTATTGATCAATATATTGGAATTATTAACCTCACAAAGCTTTAACTAAGATGATGAAATTGGTATATGTAGATATCGAGTGGGAATCTGCAGAACTTAGTGACAATCAGACTAATCTAACTCAGGGTTGTGCAAGAAAATTGGGAAAATATTGAACTACAATCAAATATGAAAACTATTGTAGATGGACAAATCTACAATCAAATATGAAAACTATTCAATGTCTAATTTTAACAATGGACAAATCTATAATAGACGAAGACTGTCTTCTTCTTGATAAAACAAGTCTTTTGTCAATGGTTTTTCTCTTCTATTAGCAACAAGGTTAATAGTACTGATTTTGTACTATCATTAACAGCTTGTAATGCAACTTCAACCACTTACACATGTTGGCATTCCAACCTTTCTTCTCCTTAATTTGAAGCCTGTCGAGAATCTAATATTTCTTGATTGTAAATATCTGAACTGGTTGTTTACTGGTTTAGAATTCTTGTTTAGATCATTCATACCATTCATATATAGTATTTTATCTAGGATTTCAATTTTTCCGTATTTCAAGAGTAACATATTGTTTCATGCATGGAATTAAAGTCCAAAATATGGAAGAAAGAAGTTTTCATGACTTAGTCTATTCAATCCTGTTCCACCCAATCTCTCTATTTTACGGCAACATATCTTTCTAACTAACGAATGGGAAATCTTACTATCCTATTACATGAATTCCATTTCATTTCCTATAGAAAAAGTCTATTTTTTTTACGACAATGTCTTTTTCATTTGATCTATATACTATCATTAAAATGCATTGCATTCACAGAATTGGAACAATAATTTTTTCTATGACACTTAAATGCAAATATGCAATGCATAATTAAAGACTTTTAGCTATTCAAAACTTGCAATTTTTTTTTTTTTTTTTTGCAAATGAAATTAACTATTTTTTTTTTTATCAAAAGATATTGAGGGTACGTAAACCGTCACCAAATTCATAATTACGGTTTGGTGCAATTGTTACTTTTGGAGGTTGTCAAAGATCTTTCTAAGTAATTTATCTATCATGATATGAGGGCAATTAAGAGTGGCTGACTCACAAGTTTCAAAGTGAGGGCGCTACACAAGCAAAGCCTCTACAACGTACAAAAGTAGCTATGCAAATGCAAGTGAATGAAAACAAAATGCTTCTACTATACGTGTAAACTTAACTCCAAACAGCTCAACACCTCACCATATCCCACCGATCCTCCGCATCTACCAAGCAAATCCAGCAATCATCCACGTTTCAGACATGCAATGGAGCAACTTTGCTATAAATATCCTTCAATTCCACAGCTAGCCCTGCAACTACACATATCCTTAACTTCAATTCAAATCCATACAGGTGAAACACAGCAATGGCAAAGTTCATAGTGTTTGCAGCAGTCATGGTAGCTCTCTTGGCTCTTGCTCAGGCCTCCAGGTTCACCATAACCACCACTGTTGATGAGGAAGACAACCAACAAGGAAGGCTGCAGCAGAGATGCCAGCAACAGATCCAACAGCAATACCAGCAGCTCCAACACTGCCAGCAGCACTTGCAATCCCAGCTCAGCCCATTTCAAATGGACATCATGAACCAGCAGGGACAGCAGCAGCAGCAGCAGCACCGCAACCAATGTTGCCAGGCTCTCCGTAACATCCAGGACGAACAGTGCCGTTGCGAGGCTGTAAGGGAGGTAGTGAGACAGCTAGAGCAGCAACAACAGGGACAGGGACAGGAGGGCTGGCAGGGACCAGGACAGCAGGGCGGACAGCAGCAAATACAGCAACTGAAGCAGAAGGCTAGGTATCTCCCACAGGAATGCAACTTGAGACCCCAACAATGCCAGATTTGAGCATTGTTTTTCTGTACTAATTAAATAAGACCGCCTGTACGAGTTCATGTGCGTGACAATGAAATAAAAGTTCGATTAGTTCTCTAGTATTTTTGCTAGAGAATTGAATCCGATATATCGGAAACTTAAAACAAGAAATGAGCTTTTAATTAATGCATTTTGATACTTTCTTCATGTCATGAAGTAATGAAATTATTTCTTATATTTAACGTGTTTCTATTCTTCTTGTTCTTTTTTTTTTTTCTAAATTTGCTCACATAGTATGGAGATAAATTCGAAAGATTTTTTGTGTCATTTGAAAGATTTTTTTTAATGTAAAAAAAAATATATAGAATATTGTCTTCATACAGAAAAAGAGTTAGCACTAAGTTTTAAACTTAAATTTCATTGTAAAGCAAATTGGAATTGATTTTGGAGCCTTTTTTTATGAAGCATAACAGCCTAATTTCATGTATAATACCATTAAGCAATTTATCAAAATTCAAACTGTTCATGTATAATAACATTAAATAACTTTCAAAAATCACATTATTATTTTGTTATAGAATGATTTGATTTCAACCTCTTCAAATGTGGATTAGATGGAAAACCACAAAGTTCGGCAAAACTCTGATATAATAAAATTAATTCATCTTGTCACTTTTAGCTATTTTATTTATAGAGGTAAACGCCTATATGTCGGTCGGATATATGCGCATATGTTAAATTTAAACATCATCACATATATGCGATCTTAAATTTAAATTGCGCATGTAAAATTTAAACATCAGCACATATATGCGATCTTAAATTTAAACATCAGCTTGCTCGGTCGCATATATGCTATGTTAAATTTAAACACCGGCTGGCATGTTAAATTTAAACATTCGGTCGCATATATGCACACATCAGCTTATCAAAATTCACTTTAAAATCAGCGTATCAAAATTCACTTTGTAAAGTATAAAAAATTAACATAAAAAGTATTGAATATTATCTTATAAATTATAAAAAATAAATTAGCATATTAGCGTATCAATTTTAACTTTAACGTATAAAATATAAAAAAAATTAGCGTATAAAGTATAAAAAATTAGCGCATAAAATATAAAAAAATTAACATATAATGTATAAAAAAATTAGCTTCTAACATATAAAAAATAAATTAGCGTATTAACATATAATGTATCAAAAATTTGCGTTTAAAAGTAAAAAAATTACCATATTAAGTATATCACATTAGCGTATAAAAAAAATATTCGCATATGAAGTGTAAAAAAATTCGCGTATCAAAATTCACTTTGGTGTATGAAGTATAAAAAATTAACATACAAAGTATCGAAGATTAGCGTATAAATTATTAAAAAATTGGTGTATTAACGTATGAATTTTTACTTTAACGTATAAAGTATAAAAAATTAGTGTATTAAGTATAAAAAAAATTAGCGTATAAAGTATAAAAAATTAGCGTATAAAATATAAAAAAATTAACATATAATGTATAAAAAATTAGCTTCTAACATATAAAAAATTAGTGTATTAACATATAACGTATCGAAAATTAGCGTTTAAAAGTAAAAAAAAATTACCATATCAAGTATATCACATTAGCGTATCAAAAAAAAAAATATCCGCATATCAAGTGTAAAAAAAATTCGCCTATCAAATATAACAATTCACGTATGACGTCGCATATTTGCGATAGTCGCATTGGAGTTTTGTGTTATCTATTTGAGTAAGATATTATATTCTTTTCATAAAATGGTATACTAACATCACACTCAAAAAAACATATTAATGAATTTTTCAATACTATTACACAATGCACATTTCATGCATTTTTCAATACTATTATACAATGCACATTTGATGCATTTTTCAATACTACTACACAATGCACATTTCTCTTACACTTGCATTTTCCATGTTCGTTGTGATCGCTGTCTCATTCTACTTAGGTTGTGATCGCCTTTTATAGAAAAAATCTATCACACTATGGAGTGAATGGGTCAATGAATATTCGATTCTGGTATTTTCTGAATGGTATAGTTTTTCTATGCCAAATGACTCTATCATACAGACTAGTTCGCCACTCTTCCTTCGATAATTTACAGTAGATTTTACTGTAAATTTATATATATACATTTTTTTACTAATCATTCATTAGAAACAAGTTAGATAATACCGTGTTAATTACATATTGAGCTTCTTTTGAGACTCACCTATTAAGCACGTCCATTTATCTTGATCATTGATTGTATCAATTGTTGTCTATATAGAGCTTCCAAATGCTTGTACAAGGTTTTTGGAAAAGAAATTTAGTAATGCTCCAATAGAATGCCAATTATCAAACCAAAAAAAAAAAACTTGCTTTCCATTCTTGAGTAATAGAAGGGTTTCATAACCGGTTGGTTAACTGTTTTGTTTTGTACCAATTTCGACATTTTTTTTGCTTTAATCGGTTAGCCGATCGGTAGAGGTACCGATTCTACTGGTTTCGATTTTACTGGTTCCAGTCAGTTAACCGGTTAAATCGAAAACATTTTTTTTTTATTCTTAAAGGTTAAAATATAAGTATCTTATTCACTATGTTGTAAAGGTAAATTAAAAATAGATACATGTAATTTTAAATTTTAAATCATAAAGTTCATCCTATGTACATAAATTTTAAAAAAAATGCAATTAATGTACTAATTACTTATATTTATATTATTATTTACTTATAAGCTATTAATAGATTCATGGTATTATTTATCTTAAAAGTTAAAATATAAACTAATAACTTATTAACTATGTTGTAAATGTAAAATTGAAAAAATATATATAATTTAACGGTTTAAATACTAAAGTCCAAGTGATCTAAGTGTGTGTGGGTTACTTAGTTAATGTACTAATTACTTATATTTAAAGTATTATTTACTTATAAGTTATTAGTATATTCATATTATTGTTTACTTATAACCTATAAATATTTATGTACTTAGCTAATGTACTAAATACATATATTTATAGGATATTGTTTATAAACTATAATGCACTTATTTTATTTACTTACTTGTTATTGTTATAAACTTTAATAATATAAATTACAATATGATATTATTAATGTTTATTTATTGTCTTCTTGATATTATATTTCGAGTACACATTAAAATTACTATAAGATCAAAATATAATTTAGAATATGTTTTGATTTCTATGTTAAGTTATTTATAGACCTTAACTTTTATAATAGAAATAAACTATAATAAAAATTATAATAGTTATATATTACATTTATAAAACATTAAAACATGCTATTGTTTGTCATACTTTTATCTTAAAATATTAACATTGTTGAAATTACATTATAGAATATATATACATATATATATATATTGTTAATTATAATTTATGAATTATAAGTTAATTAAAAATTTTGAATAACAAATAGCTTAACTTTTAAAATAAAAATTAAAGTATATTACAAATAATAATAATATTATTATTATTATTATTATAAATATTTAAATTGGTTAACCGGTTATAAACCGATTAACCAATTAACCCGTTAAACAGAATAACTGGTTATCAAGTTTATTAACAAGTGGGAAAAATAACCCAATAAGTAACCGAAACGATTAACAAGAACCAATAAAATCAAATAAATAGTTAATCGACAATTCCGATCCGATTACCGATTTTTCGATTTTTATGCACGCCCTTAAGTAATAAGGCTTAATTTGAAAAGTTTCCTCCATATCCAAGAACAGTCCAAAGGGATTTTGATAGACCATAATTACTTCCCTTCAAGAATCACTGTATGAATCCATTTATGTTTGTTAATTTATGCAAATAGTTGGCCAACTTACCTTAATTTGCTTGGTAATGCGACCTTTCTTCTCCAATCTATTAGAAAATTGCCAATAAGCCTTATATCTTCTTAGTAACAGATTTTTTAAGAATGAAAATGTTAGACTAATACGCATGTATAATATTCAAAACTGATTTGATTAGCTATAATCGTCCATCATAACTTAATTTTTATATTTGTCCATTATCTTTACATTAATTTTTCCAATTATCGGTAGATAGTATGTATATTTTAACTTCCAAGATATAAAAGGAACATCAAGATCGATATCTTACAGGAAGTGTGCATAATTTCATTCCCATTAATGAACACAACTTCGAGCCTATCTCATTCAACACCTGCTATATAGATAATACATTTTTGTTGATTTAGGGCATGTTTGATAATTGAAATTATGTTTGAAAATTAATTAATTCAAACTTGAACCAAATAAGTTTGTTTAATAACTAAAAATTGAATGTTTCAATGAATTAAGAGTATCTGAAAAGACAGGGAAAATTCTTCTTTGATTTTAAGATATAAAATTTAGTTTATCGCTTAATTTCACAAAACGTTCAAACCCAAAGTTTTAAAATAAAATTCAACCTACCATAATTATTAATTCACAATATCTCTATGATATAACATAATTATTTATAATATCTATTCAAGTTATTCTTTCTACTATCTCATTTACCTTATTCCTTTTATAATCTAAAATTTTTATTCAATATACTTTCTTTTTTCATTCTATTTTCTAATATTTTTATTTCATATATATTCCATCTATATTTTAATATTTTTATTTGATATATTTGATTCCATAAAAAAAATTATGTTAGAGTATGATTAATATTTTCTACCGTCTCTTTTTTTTTAAATCAAATATTTGTAAATTAAGAATTATATTTTTGAAAATTTTAAATATAACATCTAATATAGTAGAACACCATGAATATGGAGAGGTTACAAATATATGCATTTCTATGATAATATTTTTATATTCAAAATTATTAAATTTTGTAATTTTATTTTTTTTATAATAATTTAATTGGTTGTTTAAAAAGTAATATATTGCACATTTATTAAGAAAATAAATAATTTAAAGACAAAATTGTACTATTTGAATCATTAAGTTATCATATCAATATGTTTATAAAATCAATTTAATTATTTCAACATTATGATTCAAACATTTAAAACTGATTGTTTGATTGTTTAAAATTCAGGCACTTTGGCTCTGTTTGGTTCTTGTGGTTTTTTGATTAATTTTACAAACATAAAATAATTTGTTGGTTTTTTTTTTAATTTTTTTTTACAAAAACTTTTAAAATTAAAAATAATGCTACTCTAATTATTTTTTCTAAAGTGAATTTTAATAATAAACTATTCTTCCTAACACAATTTCCCGCCAAAACAAATTTATAAAATATTAATTCAAATTTAAATTTAAAATTTTATTAATAAAAAATTCTCTAATACAAATCCCAACAAAACAAATTTTATCAATCCAAACATATCCAAAATATTTATTTTCTTATAACAAATCCCAATAAAAACGATTCCATTATCAAACAAAAAAATACCCCATCGAACAAACAAAAAATTCCAGAGCAACTATTAGCTTCCAGAGCAATAAATCATACATCTTCCAAATTTACCCTTAATCAATCAACTATTTTATCTTTTCTATATTTATCAAGACAACTCATCTTTATCTTCTTTCTACCTTATCAGTACAACTTATCAATTCTTTACATCATCTTCCCGTAACTTCTTCTTTCTTCTCCTTTATCTTTTCTCACGAAAATAATATGACTCTTATTTCTATTAATAGTTTGTATTATTTTCTCAATTAAATTATAAAATATTTACCAATATATACTTTAAAAAAAAATATAGGCTCCATTTGTTTACCATTATTTTAGTGTTTTATTTCACAAATTCAATTTGATTTATCTATTTTGACCATTTTTTTATCAAAATTTTTAATGAAAATAAATAATGTTACAATAATTATTTTTAATACAACATTTTTTTATATTTTTATAAATAAATTATTAAATTTATATTTGACTTTTAAATTTTTAATAATAAAAAATTCTTCCAAAAACTTTTTTTACCAAATAAACTCATAAAATATTAATTCAAAATTGAAATTAAAATTTTATTAATAAAAAATTCTCGAATATAATGTCTACCAAAACAAACTCATCAATCCAAACACCTTTAAAATATTTATTTCTTGTAACAAGTCTCAACAAAAAAATTCTACTATAAAATTTAAAAAATACTCTATCCAAAGTGAGTTATATTTTTTGTTAAAATACTAAACATAAACATATGGAAACTATAATTATTATTTTTATTTTTAATAATGCTTCTCATACTAATATTTTATCAAAATAATTCGCATAAGTTAAAACTTAAAAGGAAGACACCACCATATATATATATATATATATATAATAGAAATCTTGATTTCATGTATTTTTTATGCTACAATTTAATTCATAAATTTTAAATAATGAAACAGCAACAAATTTTATTTTAGAATGTGGATGCATATATTCACTTTTTTATTCTGAGCAATTTTTTTCCTTGTGATCTATTATCATTTTGAAATGTTAATTTACTCATAATATAATTAAGGCAGCAAGAAGTTTTTATTATAAAAAATTTAAAATTTAAACTAGAATTAATATTTTATAAGTTTATTTTCGGTAAAAAAAATGCCTTAGGAAGAATTTTTTATTATTAAAAATTTAAATTTAATAATTTATTTATAAAAATAAAAAAATGTTGTAACAAAAATAATTACTGTAATATTATTTTTTTTATTTTACAAAATTTGATAAAAAAAATGGACAAAAAAATAAATTGAATTTATGAAATAAAACACTAAAATAATGGTAAACAAATGGAGTCAAAATTTTTTTACGTATATATTGGTAAATATTTTATAATTTAATTGAGAGAAAAATAGAATCTATTAATAGAAATAAGTGTCATATATATATTATATAATTTTTTCCTTATAATTTGAGAGTGAAAATAAATATTATATTAATAAAAATTTGGGAGAAAATCAGTTTAAAGGAGAAGAAAACAAAAGTTACGGGAAGATGTTATAAAGAATTGATAAGTTGAACTGATAAGGTAGAAAGAAGATAAAGATGAGTTGTACAGATAAATGAAGAAAAGATAAATAGTTGATTGATTAAGGGTAAATTCGGAATATGTGTAATTTATTGCTCTGAAAGCTAATAGTTGCTCTGGCAATAACAGCACCCAATATTTATTTTCTTATAACAAATCCCAATAAAAACGATTCCATTATCAAACAAAAAAATACCCCATCCAAACCGAGCCTTAATTATTTCAGATTTTAGATTTTAAATTTAATACTTTCACTTTTCAGATTTCAATTTTAATTTATCGTACATGCCTTAGTTGTAAACCAGAAAGCTACTGAAACTCAATTAAACTATTCTTCGAATTGTGGAAAGATGCTTTATTGGCAATTAACTATAACAACAATTCATTGCAAAATCAATATGAGAAATTTTGAGTTGTTCGCATTTATGATGAAATTGGAATTTTCATTTTCTTTCTCATGTTCCAATTCACGATTTAGGTGAATACTTGAATTGCAATAAAAAAAAGAAAATAAATGGTCATCTTGTTTCAATCCTCTGTGACTTGCAAAGAATGCTATGAATCCTACTACTAGTGATCTTCTGTCCAATATTATCTTTACTATCTAATATTTAAAATAACGTAGTCTTATTAAAATTAAGGACTAAAAATATATATATTACTAAAATCACTTTACAATTATTAGAGGCTAACTAATGAATGAGTGAATCGTAATTTTAATTTAATATAAAATAAAACATGATAATGTTGTTCAACCATTCAATCCATACTACGAACTTAGTAGGAAACTACAAAAGCTCCATCACCAGAAAAAAGAAAAGTTCAATCAACTACGTCAAAAACTTTAATGATGTCCACAACTCTTGATCTACCACATATTCTATTAATAGTTTGGGGGCAAAATTACACCGTAAAAATTATATTTTAATTTTGAGGTGCAAAATTCTAATTTTTTTAAAAATTTAATTGAATTTTTTAAAATTTTCAAAATGAATTAACATAATTTAGGGGGCCGCACCCACCCACTAGATCCTGATTATATCCACAAACTAATTCATGCATTAACGTGATGTTTTTTGTTTTTGCCTAGCCTTCGCAACAGTATTTTGCTAGTCACTTATAATTGAATCTAGATCTCAGTTTTAACCTTTCAATCAAAACTTTCTTGTAGACCACATTGTTGCAAGAGATTGGTTTGAAATCCTTCATACAGGCGGCATCCTCTACCCTTGAAATTAGTGAAATAATCAGATTGTTCAAAGCTTTGCAAAAGTGTATAGTTGTTCAAAATAAATTTTTGCAACTTTTACATAATCTATTTTTTCACAATTTCCAAATTTGTCTTGAAAAAGTTATTCTATAAATACATTTTGACCAATAGTTTTATTATTTTCTATGCTAATTTTTTTTATGCTAATTAAAAGAGGCTTTTATTTTTATTTTTATTTTTTAGTTTCTACACTTTGTCACTTCTTCTTGCAATCAATTTTTACTTTTGGGGTTGTCAAAAGATCTTTCTACACAAGCAAAGCCTCAAAAACATACAAAAGTAGCTATGCAAATCCAAGTGAATGAAAACAAAATGCTTCTACCATACGTGTAAACTCAACTCCAAACAGCGCAACACCTCATTCTATCCCACCGATCCTCCGCATCTACCAAGCAAATCCAGCAATCATCCACGTTTCAGACATGCAATGGAGCAACTCTGCTATAAATATCCTTCAATTCCACAGCTAGCCCTGCAACTACACATATCCTTTAACTTCAATTCATATCCATACAGGTGAAACAGCCATGGCAAAGTTCATAGTGTTTGCAGCAGTCATGGTAGCCCTCTTGGCTCTTGCTCAGGCCTCCAGGTTCACCATAACCACCACTGTTGATGAGGACGACAACCAACAAGGAAGGCAACAGCAGAGATGCCAGCAACGGATCCAACAGCAATACCAGCAGCTCCAACACTGCCAGCAGCACTTGCAATCCCAGCTCAGCCCATTTCAAATGGACATCATGAACCAGCAGGGACAGCAGCAGCAGCAGCAGCACCGCAACCAATGTTGCCAGGCGCTCCGTAACATCCAGGACGAACAGTGCCGTTGCGAGGCTGTAAGGGAGGTAGTGAGACAGCTAGAGCAGCAACAACAGGGACAGGGACAGGGGGGCTGGCAGGGACCAGGACAGCAGCAACTACAGCAACTGAAGCAGAAGGCTAGGTATCTCCCACAGGAATGTAACTTGAGACCCCAACAATGCCAGATTTGAGCAACGTTTTTCTGTACTAATTAAATAAGACCGCCTGTACTAGTTCATGTGCGTGACAATGAAATAAAAGTTCGTTTAGGTCTCTAGTATTTTTGCTAGAGAATCCGATTGGAAACTTGAACAAGAAATAAGCTTTTCATGCATTTTCTGTGACTCTCTTCTTCATGTGAACAATGAAAATGACTTCCTGCATATATATCCAGATTCACAACAATAAAAGTGGCACGCATACAGGAACCTTGAACTTAACCATTCTTCAGAATATTGTTATCTTCAATTAATCTCAAAAAGATTAACGTTTTTCTCACTACAACAAAAATGTTTCTCACTACAACAAAAATGTTCATTAGCGACAAAATGTTAGTAAGGAAATTTTTCTTTCCTCGCAAACTAGCGAGAAATCAAAATATTTTTACTCTTCATCTATAACCTTTGCATAATTGGCGAGGAAATTATGTTCATTAGCGACAAAATGTTAGTGAGGAAATTATGTTCATTAGCGACAAAATGTTAGTAAGGAAATTTTTCTTTTCTCGCAAAATAGCGAGAAATCAAAATATTTTTACTCTTCATCTAGAAGCTTTGCATAATTGGCGAGGAAATTTTTTTTCCTCAACATATTTTTTATTTCATTCGCAAGGAAAAAATATAATCCTCAATAAAACAAAGTTCTACATTCCTCGCTAAAATAATTATTTCTTTTAGCGAGAACATAAGTTTTTTGCAAAACCTATAATCATAAAATAGCAACGAAATAAATAGCGATGAAACTAAAGTAGCGCATAATGCAATTAAATATTCTTTTTTATTTTCTCTTTTTCTTTTTTCTCCTATTTTCTTTCTTTTTTCTTTTATTTTGTAATTTGTTTTTTTAAAATCTATTATTTAATACTATTCAAATTATTTTACTAAATACTACAAATCTTTATTGCATACATGCTAATCAAATTGTTTTACTATAATATTATAAATACTATTAATTTATTTTTAATAAGACTTGGAAAGTAATATTTTTTTCAAACTATGAACATTTTAACGCAATAGAGATTTTTCTAAAAAGTTTATATTTCTTTTTCTTTCTCTCTTCTTCCCTTTATAAGTAAAGTGACATGTTGATAAATTAAAACTTTTTACTTTTTTGGAAATTAAAGTGATTAGTTTAAATAGTTTTTGTTATCTGAATAAGGAACCGAAAAAATATAATTAAATACCTACAATTTCAAACGTTAATTAATTTATATAAATATTACAACCCAACACATATTGAAAACATTGATTGTGTAGTGGTCAATACTTTTGTTGGTATACATGAGGTCTTGAGTTCGATCCCATCCATCTTGATCTTTCTAATAATTTTGTTGAATTATTCATATCCCTAATTTGCCTAAAAAAGTTTCATTATTCGTAATCAAACAATTGCCTAAATAAGTTTAGTTATTCCTAATCAAGATTGCATTAATTATTTTATCCTTAATTAATGTGATTACATTATAGTTTCTTAATTATTACTAACTCTTTCCTAACCTATATAATAGAGTTGCCTAAATAACCTTAATTATTTTATCAATTGAATAATAATAGAATTGCCTAAATGACATTAATTATTCTATCAATTGGATCCCTAATCAAAATAATAAAATTGCATAAATAACCTTAATTATTCTATCAATTGAATCCCTACTCGAAATAATAGAATTGCCTAAATAACCTTATTATTATATCAATTGGATCCCTACTCAAAATATTATAACTGTGTAAATAAGCTTAATTATTCTATTGTGGAGCCCTAATCAATATAATTAGATTATAGTTTCATAATTATTACTAACTTTTGTGATATAAAAAATTATTTGTTAGTTACAAACTTATGATTCAACATTATATTAAGCTAAGTTAATAACTTTATAAATTTAAGATAATGAATTCATATTGGCAATAATACAAATAAGATAAATGATCATATTACAAAGAAACAACAAACTAGATCGAGTAAAAAAAATCATAAATTACAAGAAATATGATATGAATTCGTCAATGGTTAATCTTTATATGTTTGCTAGTGAATTGGATTTAGAAAAAGTGTTATTAATCAATGAAAATACCAAAAAGAGAAAGAATAGTATTTTAAAACAAATTTATTTATGGATGAAGAATATACCCTATTTACCACTATATGCATCAACAAATTGATTGTATATATATGTGTGTGTGTTTATATGTATATATTAACTACATGAAACTAGTATAACTAAATTTATAGTTATTATCGAAATAGATATTTGATGTGGGAGAAGATCAAACTTTACTTATGACGGAAATCTTTTTAGACCCAAATTTTTTTTAAACCTATTTTATTTTTCTAGGCAATTTACATTTCTTTTCTAATATATGTTATAGTTTTATATAGTTATTTTATGCTTTAGGAGATTATTCAAATGACGACTTTGAAATTATGAAAATTTGTGTTATTTGTGAAGAACGTGTGTTTTCCATTAATATATCCTATGTTAATATTTGTAATAAATTATAAAATAACATAATTGTACTTGACACACTTGTCTTACTTCATATCTAATACATATACAAACAAGACTCTATCAATGCCTATAACAATTGGCAAAATTATATTTATCTCTTATATTACTTTATTGATGAACTTATTTGTAAGCCTCAATCTATAAGAAAAAAAAGAAGATAAAATAGAAAGACAAACATTACTATGTACAAAGATTGAATAATAATTTTGAAAAATTTCCTTAAAAAAAAAGAAAAAGGAGATAAACAATTAATCTAATTTTAAGAAATTTAATTCCAACTCCAAATTAGTGAATTTTCAATTGAAAATTTAGTCTTATTAAGGTGGAAAAGAAAAATTAATTAGTTTTGAAAAATATTAATGCAAAGTGATAATTGATAAATTATAGTGTTGAGTAGTTTTTAATTGGAGGGAAATGAAAATGAAAGCTTACAAATAAAAAAGTTTCCCACGTTATTTTCCCCCTTCTGTCTCACTATCCCTAATATCTCCCCTCCAACACTAAGAAATTTACACCCTTTCCCTCCCCAAATGAAAGTGCGAAACCCACATCCTTCCCCTCTCTTAATTGAAGATCCAACCCTTCTTTTCCCAAATTAAACCCACAAGTCCACAACCTTTCTCTCTGCAAATCCAAGACAAATCCCAAAGTTTCTTCTCCTCAAACCCAAATCACGTCTAAACAATAAACACGAATTTTTTATCTGTTGCAGTGGAAGAATGAACCTCAATTTTCATATCGGCAACTACCTCCTTGAATTCGCTGGCAAAACTGTTATCTACCTTGATCCAATCCTTTCTACAGCTACCAGCCCCTCAATTTCCCGGTCAGCCTGACAGCTCAAGGATCGTTCATTCAAATGCAGCTCCTTGAGTGGAGCTGCCACTATCCAGTGGATCCGGTTGATCAGGGCTGTAGAGATCAGAGTGAGAGCTGCTCTCTTAGCTCATCAGAAGAAAAAGATGCTCTCTTAGCTACTTCCCAACGCACCAAGAGAAACTCAGATAGGAGCTGCTCACTATGCTGGGCTGCTCCAGCTCCATCTAATCGGTCAAAGGTCCAACTGACACAGACTCCACCCGGGATTTTTTCAGAGATCTGAGCTATTCAGCTGAATCGGTGGCGCCTCCAAGATCAGTCAAAGCTCCTGCCCCAAATTGCGACCGGGCATCGTCGGATTCCAGTCAAAGCTCCCCTAGTTGGCTACTTCATTTCACAACTCACTGTTCATATCAGCTGGCCAGAATAGCGGCTCCATGTGGTAAGATTCTTGAATTGATATTTAGTTCCAGAGTTCATGGCTTTGTTAGAATATGCAACTTTGATGACTCTGTTGAATGAATTTGTGATGGAGAGAGTTTTTTTGAATAAGCAGCCCAGCTGGCTTTAACTCAGATATTTGAATCTGAAAATTTTGATGCTGGAATCCAAACATTTGTTCTCTGTTTTGTTGATATGATTCTGAACTTGAAGTGATACTGTGGGCACTCGAATGACTTTTCCTTGGGCACGGTTCTTCATTATTGATTCTTCGGTGGGTGGTGATTTGGAGCTTGGTATGTGTGACGTTCCTACCAATCTAGATGGAAATACTGTGAAGTGGAACTTCTGAGAATAGCTCCCATTCAATTTGCTGTTTTGGCTAATCACTCCTGTACTTGGTTAATTTTTCATTTGCTGAATTGAAACTGCCCCAATGCTTGGGGTTCTTTGGATGAAAAAAAAAGAAAGATAAGCTTTTTAGTTGAGAACTTTAATATCTGTGGTTAATATTAGTGTTTTTTTGTGTTGAATTTAATATTTTTATGATTTTTGTGGGTTTGTCTGTTGAAGAGAAGCATAACTATGATAAAGTTAGAGAAACAAAGTTGGAAGAATGAATTTTCCTCTGTGGAGGGTTCTGTTCTAATTTGTTCATAATCAGGTGCATTTTTTAATAAAATAGGGACGGATTGAATTATTCAATAGGAAATGAAACATCATATAGTTTAATTTCTCAATTTGAGGAGATGAAATACAAAATGAAACCAAGTCCTGAATTCCCTTCAAATAGCCCAAACTCATCTCTCCAGAAATTACAACCTTCTTAGTTCTTGATTTTTTTGTTATTTTTCTTTATGTTTGGCTTCATTGATCATGTTCTCACATGCTTATAATCAGCTGATATATCTCTTTTGAGAAACTAATTGAGGTGTTCTCTTTTGCTTTGATCTTATTTTAAGTTGAAAAGAGTTAATTATAAGAAGCAGCCATAAACTTACTTCTAAAACTGCTTTTGGCTCTTCTAAAACTTACTTCTAAAACATCATATTAAATCTTTAGAGAAAGTTCATATACTCGTCAATACATCTTTCATAATGTATTGTGGATTTAAGATGACACTTTAACTTGATTAATTTTCTTGGAGGAAGTTCTTGTTATGATAGTAATCCAATTGTCTATTTTATCTTGCTTGCAGAGTGCATATTTGTTAAATTTGTGAAGATGAGACTGAATTTACTATGGGTGAGAGCCATTTGTGGCCTAAAATGAATATGTATTCCATGTTTGTAGACCATGTTATGATTATGAAAGAAAAAAGGGTAATCAAGCTTACCCTCAATGCAAAATTAGATACCAATGCATAAATGGCAACGCTTTATCCCTCTATGACTTTTGTTTGACTGGGTCATTCCCACTATGGTTTTGGAGAAGTGGCATTTTGTTTATTAATGAATTAGGTGAATTTATTTCTTTCACTATTTGAATTGTGTGTGAGTTGAAAACATGGCTGAAATTATATTCTTATGCATCAACATTTTATGACAATGTAGTTTGCGTTCCTATGACATGTTTTAGACAGATTTCTTTCACTATTTAGGTAGCTTGTAAGTTCAAAATGCGACTAAAATGATGTTCCTATGAATAGGGACAAATGAATAATAAAAAACTTCTTGATTATTCTTGTTTATATCTTGTTTAAATGGGATTGAAATGATCTTCCAATCAATAGGGACAAATGTTGTATTGAGTTTTATATCTTGTTCTTGAGTACTCTTGTTTAGCAACCTCTTCTATTCTAAAGTTTATTTGATGATCTAGGAATCTGTTTGGTTATATATTTTTTGAGTTTTTGATGATCTAGGAATCTGTTTGGTTATATATTTTTTGAGTCTCAAAGTTGCCTGATATCAATTGTTTAGTCTTATCTAGTTGTTGTTTTGGGGGTTCCAAGTCTTTAGTGGAACATTTGAGGATATTGTGCAGATAAGGTATTAGCGGATCAATTTTGTTGTCATCAGTTGAAGATATCTATTAGGACTATATTAAAATATGCGAAAGAAATTTTATTAAAAAGGTTTTCTAAAAAACTCTTAAAAAGGCATGACCTGCTTTAGCTCCAGAGTTACATAGATAATTTTCAACCCTTGTTGCTTTCTTATGGTCATTGTTTCATATCATCAAAATAGGTGCTTATTTTAGCCTTTTATTTTTAAGTCTCTCTACTTCCATTACATTTAATATTGAAAATTATTCTTAAGTATTTTCAAATATGGCTTCTTGAATCATTATTCTCTATTTCTTTGCAGTGCAGTCAAATACCAAGAAAAAGGTTGAGTACATGAATTTCTGGAGGCATCTTTCAAGACCAAGGAACATTTAGATTCTATGAACTAGTACTTGGATTTTTTTCTTTACATGTTAATAATATTAGTGTTTTTCTTAATTTAAGTTGTTTTATATCATTGAAAAATGTAAATTTTGTAAGTGTGTTAATTATTGATTAGCTTTTTTTTTGTTTATTACTTCATTTTGGCTATGTAATTTTCTCGCTAACATTGTTATAGAAACCTCACAACTTCCAACAATTAGTGAAAAACATCGTCATTAAAACACGACATTTAGTAAGAAAATATTCTCGCTAGTTTAGCAATACTCCAGCTATTGTTTGTTTTAGAGGGAAATTGATCCTCGCTACTATTATAATTAACAAGATAAAATCAAATCATTAGCAACCGTTTTTTTCTCATTAAATGCCCTTTTTTAGCAAGGAATAATATATGATTAGCGAGGATACTTTATGTTTATTTCAACTTTTAGCGATGAAATTTTTACCCACTAAATTCGACATTTAGCGAGTAGTTGTTCAGTTTTTGCTAGGAAAGGCATACTTTTCTTTTCATATTTTTTGCAAGGAACCCTTATTTCCTCGCTAACACTATGGACCATCTGCGAGGTTTCTCAACTTTTAGTGAAGAAATTACATAAGTAATAGCGAGAAAAAATTACTCGCTAAAGCCCTAAAAATTTTGTGAGAAACCAATTTTCTCGCTAAATGTTGACATTTTTAGTGAGTAATGCTTTTTGGTTCCTCGCCATAACCTTTTGCGACGCTAAACTAGCTAGAAAACTAGTTAGCGAGGAAATTTCGTCACTCTATACTTTTAGCGAGTATTTTCCATGTTTTGGCGACCGTTTTATTTCCTCGCTAATGACCTTTTTTCTTGTAGTGTCTGTTGTTTGTCTGCCCTGAAAGATATTGTTCTTGTACGCTTTCTGGGCAGCTAAATTACTCTCCATTTGAAGGGAAAACAAATGCAAAACTAGAGATAAGGCTCAATTAATCGTAGAGATTCCACTTTGATTTTTTAAAATACAGTTGATTGATGATTATTATGGCAACATTGACTTCCATTGATGTTGATCCAATGCTTGGCAATTTATAAATTACTCCCATTGATTTTAAGGAAAAGAAAATTGATGGAGGGAGGGAGAAAGGCTGAATTAGTGAAAGAGATTTCACTTTTGATTTTAAAGTAAACGGGATTGTTCACTATTAAGAGTAATGACGGGAATGATAAGAAAATGCGAGTTTTTATTATTCAATGAATTAATATTTAGCTTCATTATTTAATAAATTAATCTATCTATATATAATAGTTTTAGTGTTTTGGTGTTTTAATATTTAAATACTATTAAAAATTTTCTAAATTAGTTTTTGGTATAATTTTTAATATATATATATATATATGTAAAATTTATATATCCAATGAAGAATAAAATACCTTATACTCTTTGATTTTTTTGGCGATACTATTAAATTAAAATTAGAAAAACAAAGCAATTTAAAAAACTTTTTTAGTGTTTAAGTCCTATTAAAACTCTTATTACTAGTTTTAATATTACTTAAATTAAATTATAAAGAAGTGTGATAAGGATTGAATTGTACTAGGACTCTTCTTGTACAAATTCTATTTGAACACGAGTTTTTTGGGATAAATTTGCTGATGAGGTGAGAGTTCTAATCTTACTGTAACTATATTAGGTACGATTCTATAAAAGGAACCCCCATTATCACATGGTAGGGGGGTTACTTTCTCTACAATTTTAATTATGTATTAAGCTTATTGTTCAGGGTCCCAAACTAACTTAAGCATCGGAGCATACTCTCGGTACAGCCCGGGGGTATTTCTGACGTCTGTGTTGTAGGTCTGCTAAGTTTCAGGTGACAATACAAGGTGTACGTGACCTCAGGGAGACCTTACAGCACTTGGTGATATTTCACTTCATCAAATTGGCGCCGTCTGTGCGATTCGATTACAAGCTTTTTTGATGACGCTTACTCGTTCACAACGGAACAACAAGGACGTTCCTAATAATCAAGCTACTACCAATCACCCTCCACGCGGAGCAACAATTGGTAATGAGGGAATCCGCGACATGAGCAAGATCTCCCAATGTGTATGGATGGAGGTAATAATCCTCTGCGACGTGAGCAAAATCCTCCGCTGTGCATTGAAGAAGGTAACAATCCTCCTATTGACATTCATTCCCTGGAGATGATTAAGTTCCTTACCGAGAATTTTGAGCATATCAAGACGATTGTAAAAGGACCTGGTCAGCAACCTGGCAAAGAGATGGAGCGGGCTTCGGATATGTATGACAGAATATAGATTTCTCCACCTTATGATACTGAATCTCAGGGTGATAATGACCTGAACGACGACGTCCTTTAAACCGATCTCCAATCCGGGCTAAGAGAAATAATAGCTACGGACAACCGCATTTGAATCCTTCCCCAAATCAGCATCAACACAATCACAATCATGATTATCATGATTATACGAATACTGATATCACAAATCGCATTCGTATTGAAATCCACAATATTCTGGGGGTAGGAGCTGGGGGAGCTTATCGAACGGTGACACCATTTGTGGAAGCTATTAGCCGCTTTCCTAAACCACATAAGTTCAAAAATCCGTCCATTGAGATGTACTCCGAAGATACTAACCCAAGAGATCAATTGGCACATTTCACCTCACTTATGAAATTCAAACAAGCATCGGAGGCGACTATGTCTTAGACCTTCGAAACAACTCTGGTTGGAAAAGCACGTGGTTGGTTGGAAGGCCTCAAGCCAAATTCAATTTCTTCCTATGAGCAGCTCTCTTAACTCTTCTATAAGAAATTTTTGCAAAGGATGAAATTCGACAAGTCGTCTGCGGAGTTCTTAAATATTCGACAAGGTGAAAATGAATCAGTTTGGGAATATGTTGATAGGTTTTATGACGAGAGTGTCCAGGTCAAGACCCGATCCGAAGATGTAGTGTTTGGAGCATTTATCAACGGGTTACAACCTGGGAGGCTTTATAGGATGCTCGTCACTGACCCACCTAAAGATATGCATGAGCTGATGGACTAAACTGCCAAGTTTGCTAAAGGGGAAGATGCAGACAGAACAAAACGAGATATGAATCGAGGTTCTGAGAAAAAGAAGGATAATTATAATGGCAGATCTGGAACTGGAGGTAAGCGAACTCCAGTATTTGATAGGCTATCCTTTGATAAATCTCAAACTCCAACGTCAAATGATTGCAAGAGCTCCTCAACTCCTCGTACCCGAACTGAGATGTTATCTATTCCGGAAAGAAAAGGGTTGATAAAGTCATATCCAAAGATGACTACCCCTGAAGGCAAAAGAAATAAAAGTCTTTTTCATAAGTTTCATGATCAAACGGGATATGATACTGAAGATTGTCGAGACCTCAAGAAGGAAATAGATGAACTTATTGCAAGTGGTCATCTTTGAGATTTTGTGCAACAAGCATATCAAAACGGTCGCCGCAGAGGCCGATCTCAGGATAGAGAAAGACCTGAGAATGATAAGAAGCCCAAGGAGAAAGGGTATGTTAAACCCAAAGACGAAGACAAGAACTTAACTGGAGTAATCCATACCATTGTGAGAGGTCCGATTGGTGAATCCAGATCGGAACAAAAATCATCATCACGAAAAATTCCCGAGCAAGAGCCAGTTCATAAACGTTTCAAGCACTCAGAAGTTATTACTTTCTCGGAGGAAGATGTTGTTCCAAGTAAGTTTCCTAACTGCGGCGCTTTATTAATTAAAGCAATTGTGGCAAATAAGAAAGTCCATAGAATATATGTGGATGATGGCAGTTCTTCAGATGTTATTTTTCAAAATGCATTTGAAAAGTTGGATATTCCACGGGAACTGTTACAAAAATGCCCTGGTCCATTAATAGGATTTTCGAGAGAAGCAACACAACCCATTGGTATGATTAATTTACCAGTGACATTGGGGGAAGCTCCAAAAAATAGGTTAATATATACCAATTTTGCAGTTCTTGATATTACCTCTCCATAGAACGTTATCCTCGGTCGACCGACAATGGTTCAACTTAATACTATCTGGTCACCTTATCAACTGGTCATGAAGTTTCCCATATCTGGTGGGATCGCTACTATCCGAGGTAATCAAAATACTGCAAGAGAATGTTATATAATTGCTTTGAGGAATGCAAATAAAACGACACGTGCATCAAGGGTAAATTGCATAGCTGGAGAGCTGCCGCCTATAGTGGAAGAGCCCCAAGCTGGGTTAGAGTTGATGAACTCCGGAGATCATGGAATGATAACGGATGACTTGGAAGAAGTAATCATTAACTTAACATTCCCAAATCGGACAGTAAAGATAGGCGCGACTTTGCCGCAGGAGATAAAGCAGTTACTCATTAATTTACTTTAGCAATATAATGATGTCTTTGCATGGGGACCTGAAGATATGAAATGTATCTCACCAACTTTGGCGATGTAGACCACACTTTACCTTCAGTTCGGCAGAAGAAACGGCCATGTGCTCCGGATAGGAATAAATCTATTTGTGATGAAGTAGATAAACTTCTCAAGGCCAAAATTATCTGCGAGGTTTCTATCCGACCTGGTTGGCTAATCCGATTATTGTGAAGAAACCAGATTCCAAATAAAGGATGTGCATTGATTATACAAACCTGAATAAGGCATGTCCGAAACATTTATATCCCTTACCCCTGATTGATCAGAAAGTTGATGCAACCGCTGGATATGAGGTTCTTTGTTTTCTTGATGAATATAAGGGATATCACAGATCTTCATGCATGAAGAGGATGCTGAGAAAACCGCTTTCATAACTGAAAAGGGCATCTACTATTATGTGAAGATGCCTTTTGGGTTAACAAATGTGGGTGCAACTTATCAACGAATGATGAACAGTGTTCAATTCTTATATCGGCCGCAACATGGAAGTGTATGTCGACAATCTACTCATCAAGAGTAGGAAGATGGCAAATATGTTAGATGATATCAAAGAAACGTTTGAAACATTAAGATCTACAGGTCTTATGCTCAAACCCAAGAAGTGTATTTTTGGAGTTGGGTCTTGAAAATTCCTAGGGTATATGGTCTCAAGACGAGGAATTGAACCAAATCTTGAAAAGGTTGAGGCAATTCTGAAAATAACCCCACCTCAGAATGTACATAAAGTTCAAACTTTAACGGGACGATTGGCTGCGTTAAATAGGTTACTCTCTAGATCAACTGAACGTTGCTTGCCATTATTTGCTACTTTGAAGAAAACAAAAGATTTTTTATGGACAGAGGAGTATCAGAGGCATTTGAAGAGCTCAAGCAGTACTTATGCGAATTGCCCGCTCTAGCTATTCCAGTTCATGGTGAAATTCTGTCTTTGTACTTAGCTCAAAGTGAAAAAAGCGGTAAGTGCAATTTTGATGAAGGAATATATTAATATTCAGAAGTCGGTGTATTATGTTAACAAGGTATTGCAAGGAGCAGAACAACAATATCCGAGACTTGAGAAGTTGGTGTTGGTATTAATTATTGCAGCTCAGAAGCTGCACCCCTACTTTCAAGCTCATTCTATCCGGGTTCTCACCAATAAAGATTTGAAACAAGTTTTGTACAAACCGAACCATTCAGGTTGTCTGATGAAATGGGCCATTGAATTAGGCGAACACGATATAATATTTGTGCCGAGATCGACAATAAAAGGAAAAGTCCTGGTTGATTTTATTGCCAAAACACCGCAAGATTGGGACGTTCAGACACTAGGTCGTACGAATGAGCCTATGGACATTGTGGCAAACGACACTACCAATGTTTGGGTGTTATTCATGGATGGTGCTTCTAGTGAAGAAGGATCTAGGGTAGTTCTGATTTTGAAAAATCCCGCAGGTCAGGAGTTCACTTATGCTATTCGCTTCGATTTCTAAGCACTAACAATGAAGCTGAATACGAAGCCCTCATAACAGGAATAAAATTGGCACAAGAGATGGGAGTTTGAGAGTTACAGGCTTACAGTGACTTGCAACTCATTGTAAACCAGGTAACTGGGGGATATGAAGCTCGAGACCTAATTATAAAAAGATATCGAGAAATTGCGGAAGAAATGGCTAAGGGATTTGATCTCTTCACAATTGATAGAATTTCGCGAGCTCAAAACAAACGAGCTAATTCTCTTAGCAAGTTAGCATCGTCAGCCTATACACACCTAACTAAGCGTGTATTAGTAGAAGTGCTACCGACAAAGAGCATTGATGAAATGTCAGTTCAGTTCATCGAAGAAAAAGAAGAAGAAAGTTGGATGACTCCAATAATGAAGTACCTCAGTTTGGGAGAAACCCCAAGCAACAAAGTGGCAGCTCAGAAATTGAGAATCCAATCTGTTAGGTATGAAATAAAGGACGGGGTTCTGTACCAAAAAGGATATCTAACGTCGTGGCTGAGGTGTGTAGATCCGAATCAAGCAGAATATGTACTAAAAGAAATCCATGAAGGGTCGTGTGACAGTCATGAATGAGATCGGACGATAGCTAAAAAAGCTATCCGAGCAGGATATTATTGGCTTACTGTTCACCGCGGGACGTTCATGACTTTTTTTTTAAGGAACACGCTATATATATATATATGCCAGGCAAAAAATGGTGCTGGATATACCCATGTACAGTTACATAAGTAAATGCAGTAAATTTGGAGTACTACTCCATTACATGATTTCTAATTGAAGTAATACATGAAAGATAAGAAAAGAACTGCCCAATGTAGTTCCTCTCTTATCTCCAATCCAAATGAAGTATCTCAGTAAATGCTTTATCAAGAGATCTACAGATTCGGCACTACCCTCTCTCTTGGAATTCATCAATGTAGTAGATGTTTACACAATGGTTATTCATGAACCTCATTTCCAAATTATCTCAAGTCCTTGCATCCATTAGTGCCCACAAAAGCCAAACTTGTGCCCTCGAGCTCGGGAGCCTCTCACGTCAAAAGCTACCTAGACGAAACTAGTCTCTCCTACACCATTGATCGCCTTTTCGAAAGATAAAGAGAAGATAAAAGCTGCCTATCACTTCTGCCCTGAAAATGCCCAAGAACGGTGGCCTCCACTTTTTCTATGCAACACGGCAATCAAGCTCCTCTCATCATTCTGCCCCAAACAATTTTTTTCCTTTACTAAAAATGGGGGCAAAAGACAATTGCAACTAAAGCTATAAAGCATAGATTTTACAACATCCAAAATCTGTCAAGTTCTATCTTTAGCTGTTAGAACCAAGTTATACCACTATCCAATTCTATCCCAAGGCAAAACTTCATTGATAACACTGAGACATATCATTTACGCCCCTTTCCAAAAGTTGTCTCTATCAATCAAACCATGCCCTAGTTCTTCCCTAGACTCTCATAGGTCGTTCAGTGCAACACCCCCAATCACTCTAGCCTGATAAATCCCTTTCCTCAAGATATTAGAAGATCAACAAGGCTGCAACTAACACATATGAGGTGTGGTTCTAACAGGCCAAACAAGCATATAGATAAAGCAAAACAGAGAGAGTGAGACTGTCATAGTTACGTATGGCTTGAGCACTATAGATCAATAGCCTACAAACAACAGGGTCAAAGGTGTACAAGTCCAGTGTCTCTTCAAAATCAACTGCTAAATGCTTGAATGGATTTCCAACATCGGTTCAAATTTCAGAACCATCTCCAAGACACACCAAATGCAGCCAAGCAATAAGCCAACAATGTCAAGCAAATGTTCAGAAGAACTAAGGTAACACATAAAGTCAACAGATGACTATTCCAAGGACAAGCTAGATCCCCACAGAATAGTCAAATTAAATGGAGTAATTGACAGCCAAATCAACAGCTTCAGCAGCAACGCAACAACATTTCATCAACTTATATGGATTGGATTCAGTTTGCAGCACTATGAGCAAAGCACACCAATATCCAAACAAACAAAATCTATAAATGAGGATTCCCACCAGGAACTTTGATTTATCAATCAAATAGATCCAAGCAAGAATTTAGAAAAGCAATCAAAAGAGCCTCAAACCTCATCAAATCGGTTCAAGAAAATTGAGAAAGCTCATCAGCAGCTAGTCTAAGCTCTGAAAGCAAAAGAGCCCTACATCAGCCACTGGAGCACATAGGAAACCCAAACAAGCCAAGTTAACATTCATCAAAGCCCATTACAGATGCTGAAGTTTTAATTCCAATGTTCTCAAAATCAAAACTCCAATTTTCAAGCTGTATTAAGGTAATAAATCATTGTTCAAGCTGTATCAACGACTACACAACCATTGTTCAAGTTAATCGTTCCCTCCCGCATTGTCAAAAAGAGCCCATCTAGAATTATCAAAACTGCAGGAAAGCATTTATACTATTGACCTCTGCCCTAACATCAGCAGGCAGTGTTGAAAATTATCATACTGTAGCAAGGTAATAGAATCACCAAAATAGCAGGATGAGCAAGATGTGTCAGCATTGCTACCGACTATTCGACCCATAAAGTAGATAGAAGCTGTACGGAGCTCCACAGATAAGCTTATTGGAGTCGGCATCCAAAAACCTCCGGTGTGGCGGGGTACTTCTTCTAAGATAAAGATTGGTCCTCCGGGCTGCTTTATGTTTGTGTGCAGCTCCCACCAGGTCTAGCTGGTCACCAGAGCTCGCGTGTCAGCTCGAACCGGATTTGGGCTCTGAGTCTCGATCTGACCAGATTGTGACTCCCTCTTATGGACATCCAGCTTGAGGACCGCAACTCTAATCCCTTCAGACAGTGAGAATGTGATCGGGATTTTGAATCCCGTTGAAGATCTAAAAATGGACGGCGTGTTTGAGCTAGATTTCACTGAAGTCGTCATGCCTTTGAAGTTCTTCCAGCAGAAATCATCAGCCAAAAGGCGGGTACAACTTTGGAGTGGTGAAATCCCGTTGAAGATCTGAAAAAAGGCGGCATCTTTGAGCTCGATTTCGCAGAAGATCGTCTATGGAGAGCTCGGATCTTCCTCTTCATTCGGTCCTTCCCTTATGGACGGGATGAAGATCTGGGCTTAGAATAAATGATTGTTTGTCAGATCGGGCCCTTCAAATGCTGCTTCCGATAAACAGCTGTAGTAAGAAAGAAAGGAAAGAGAGAAAGAGAAAGGAAAGAACGAAAGAGAGAGCTTAGGTGAATCAGTGGGAATTGCTGAAGACCAGTTGACCAGCTCTGGCCAAAAGGCCAGAGCCAACATTAATTTTCTCTTGGAGTTTGAGAGCAAAATCGATCTTCTTGGGAATCGAACGATGTTGATTGAACATGCATTCTAGTCACCGTGACGCTCATGACTTGGTACAAAAATGTGTCAAGTGCTAGCAGCATACGAGGATTCATCATATATCTCAGGTTAAAATGGTAACGATGCAAAATTCTTGGACGTTTATGCAATGGGGGATGGACATTGCAGGTTCCTTTCCAGAAGCTCCAGAACAAGTTAAGTACTTGGTAGTGACAGTTGATTACTTCACAAAATGGATTGAAACGGAGCAGTTGGCAATTATAACTGGGAAGAATATACTGAAATTCTTCTGAAAAAATGTTGTTTGTCAGTATGGGATACCAAAAATTATGGTATCTGATAATGGAACACAGTTTGCAAGTGATCCATTTAAAAGTTGGTGTGAAGAACTCAAGATTCATCAGCACTTCACTTCGGTAGTGATGAACAAAATTATCATCCAATGAATAAAAACTGGGTTAGAAAATGCCAAGGGAGAGTAGGTAGTACACATTCCGAATGTGCTATGGGCACACCGAACTACCCGAGGACAGCTACACAAGAAACTCATTTCAGCTTAGTATACAGATCTGAAGCAGTTATCCCAGCCGAGATAGGCCTCCCGAGTACCAGAGTGCTTAACCATAAGCAAGACATGAATAATGAAGCTCTGCTCCTCAACCTAGATCTAATGGAAGAGAAACGAGAGGTGGCGTTTATTCGAGAAGCAAAGTACAAGTTAGATATGACGCAGTACTACAATAAACGGGTTAAAAGCACTTATTTCCGACCCAGAGATCTAGTGATGAGGAAAAATGAAGTAAGTAAAGCAGAGGGAATTCGGAAGTTAGACCCAAATTGGGAAGAACCATATCAAGTTGTCGAAGTTGGACGAGCTGGGAATTACAAGCTGTCAACTCTAGATGGGAAAATGATTCCGTGAATGTGGAACATTGCTCACCTGAGAAAGTTTTACATATAGTTATTTTTTAATACTATGATAGAATAAAGTGCTGCACAACTCGGTTGAGACCGATTAGATAGTAAATAAAATGTGCAGCTCAGATTTTCATATTATCCCATTATTTTCTAAGATGTAGAAAAGATTATTTATTAATACCCCTTTCTATCTCATTAAATTTGGCTTATTTTTATTTTTGCAGAATTTCTAAATATTCTAATTTCGGAAAGAAAAAGAAAAAGATGTTATTCAAATCTCAAAAAGTTTTTGAGAATTATGGAACGGAGATGAACAAATTCATCTCTAAATCATAATCCCAAATGTTCTCGGGAAAGATAAATCAAAAAATGTAGCAGTAGCTTATTTATTCAACTGATGGTCGCAACCTCGGAAAAACCACTTTAAAGAACTCAAATTCTAAAAGATAGAATAACCCTAAGACCAGCTACAAGAAAGCAGCATGGTCGAAGTTAGAGAACGGAGTTCGGAAAGATTAGTTGTTAATAACTTTTCCCGAACCCACAAAAGATAGAAACAATATTGAGCAAACCAGTTTAAAGAACGAATTCAAAAAAGATTGGTAAAGCTTAGAGATTGGCGACAAAGTTCGGAAAGTTAATTAATGAAAATTGTTATCCGAACTACGGAAGGATTAAAATTAAATGCTTATTTTTAAAAGTTTCCGAACTATGGAATGATAAAGACAACAAAAGGAGTGATTCATTGCTCAAAATTATAGAATGGAAAATATATAATATTCCAACAAAATATCAAAACGATGAATTCAGGAAAAATAGTCTCATTCCGAGCTAAGATACATAAATAAAGTCCTAATCTTTTTTTTTAAATAAAGTCCTAATCTATTACAAGATTATTCTCTGCATAAGGATCTTCAACTCAGACGAGTGTCTCATAATACTCTTCACCCTCTCTGTGCAGAGAAAATTGAACAATCGGTGACGCTAGAAAAAAGTCGGTGATTGGCAGAGAAAATTTTCTATTCTTCAGTTCGTCCAATTTCGCATCCTTGTCAATATAAGCTTCTTCATCATAGCCTTAGATCGGGATGCTGAGAGTTCAGATATGCCAAGGCGAGATGATATCCATAGTTCTTCGCGGGAGTGAGAATCTTCCCAAGATACTTGCCGAATTCACCCGAGTTGAACATCTCTCGGACTAGATGCGAAGCTCCTTCTCATTTAAAGAATTTCTTCTTAGTCTTCTCTGCCAACACTTGCTGCTTGAGTTCAATGTTCTCTGCCTTCAGCCTTGCTACTTTGTCCTCAGATGCCTTCAGAGCATCTTGAGCCTTCCCGAGCTCGATCTTCATATTTTGCTCCCTATAGCTGAACTCCTGATTGAAACTCTCCAAGTCACTTCTCTTTCTCTCCGAAGTCTTTAGTTCGGCTTGGAGTAGTTTCAAATTGGCTTCGTCATCTTCAGAATGTGACAACATTTCTCTGACTAGAGCTAAAGTCTACCAATTGCAAGGGAATATTAGTAGTTGTGGTTAAAAAGGCATAACAATATACAAGTGAGCAGGAAATACATGAGAAATTTCAAGGGCTGTACGCCTCTGCAGCTCTCTCTTTTTGAAGTTGTACAGCACGTCCTTGTCCCGAGGTTGGACAACTCCCTTAACGAACTCCATAGTTGTGTCGACTGATAGTCTATCATTACTAGTTAAACCCCAGTTTGGGAGTAACTGGTATTCAGGGATTTCAATGTTGCCTTCCCCGAAGGTGTATCGTGGAACCACCAACTCGCCAAACAGTAAAGGACCCGGTAGCTCGGAGATGGTTTTCATCCTCTTGTTTACTTGAGCTAGAGTGTTCTCAGCACTTTTCTTACGGTTGGAGCCCGTTGAGATTGTGATCTTCCCTTCAGAACCTTCGAGAGGAGGATTTTCTGTCCTTCCGAAAATTTCATCGATCTTTTCCAGCCCCTGTTGCGGCTGTTCAGACGACGGTAGTTTGGCATCAGTTTGCGGTGGTAGAGACAATGAGGGAGGAATAGTGCTGCTCTCCAAGGCCAAAACAGCTTCCGGAGCCTTGGCTTTGGTTACTTTGGTTTTCTTGGGTTTGAACCCAGCTAACATATCCTAGAGCTGCATAACTGTAAACAAAAGGCGATCAGAAATAAGTTAAAAAAAATAAGAGGTAACATGAGGTGTAAACATCTTTAAAAAACAAGATGTACCCTTATGATCAAGCTCATCCACTTCGTCCTAGTAGTCGCATCCCAGTTCGGCAGGGCTCATTTTTAAAGATACTAGCACCCGCTCTAGGATGTTAGTAAGGCAAAGTTTACCTTGGTTTGTCACTAAGTCTTCTAACTTCATCAATGATTCTATAATAGAAGCAATACTTTTAAAAGCTCGATTTGAGACAGACTCATTGGGGTGCCAAAATGCTTTTATACCTACTGACCGAGCTCAAACAAAAATAAATCTATCTTTCCAGTCGTGAATGGAGCTCGAATTACCTTTGAATAAATTTAATCTACCTCTACGACGGGAGAAATAAAACCACCTAATGTCTTGACCAGAGGACTTCAAACTGTATAAATATCTGAAGAGGGGTACTGTACAAGCAATGTCTAAGTGTATACAAAGCATCTCAAAACCTATTAGAGTTCAAATAGCGTTTGGAGTAAGTTGGGCTATTGAATTGGTATAAGTGGATAGAATAGATTCTAAGAAGGTGGAAAGAGGAAGTCGCAATCTGGCTACGAATTGATTGACGAATACACTGACGAATCCTTCCAGAGGCTTGCTCGCAACTTTGCCAGGTAGCGGAGTTTGGGCCCCTAGATTGAAAGGAATATGGCATCTTTTTGCCACATTTGCTACTTCATCATATGACAAAGTAGAATTCAAAGAATACAGTTTAGATATGGGTTCGGTATCTACATCCGATATGTTTTCTAGTTCGGCGTTTTCATCCGAAGGAGGGTCTAGATTAGAATTCATGTTATTTTCGGGCTTGGAGTCAGATTCGAGGTCGGATATTCCATGACGAGATGAAGTGACATGTTGTTCCTCAAATTGGTTTTCTACGATATTATGATATTCTACTAAACTAGTGTGTGAGTTCGGAGGATTAGGACTACCTAACTCTCCCGATCTAGACATGGAATTGAAAGTGAATGAAGAATTTGAATGTTCGGAATAAGACATACTTACTTGTTCCAAATGAAGAACTGAATTTGGGAATAAGCCGGAGTTCGGAAATGTTGGAAGTCTGAGTTGAGGATAGAATCAGCTGAGATGTTGCAAATAAAAAACAGTGAGAAAGAGAATCTACTGAAATTGTTATTTATAGCAGTTCCATGGGCTAATGGTCTGAATAATCTCTGCCTTCGATCTTGTATTGAGATTCGTAAAACGAATAGCTGGCAACGACTAAGCAGCATTCGAGCAAGTTCTGGAGTTCGGCATATAATTTGTTGCTTCAAAGGATTGCGCAAATCAATACTGAACTAGGGCATACTTTTATACCATGATGAAATATTCCACATAGCTATTGTGTACATTTTCGACGACCTCCGGAGGACGGATGAGACATAAGGTCTCTCGAGCAAGGAATGAGGAAATTCTACGATTGAGGGCACGACCTTTAGGAATTCAGGGTGATTGTACTTGCGGTAGACCCAATTTGATGAGTCCGAAGATTGGATGACATATATCAACCAAGTCTTTCAAAGTATACATAAGGCAATTATATATTTCGTCATAACTAGTCTGAGTTGGGAGTAGTCCTATGGCGAAAATACACACATCGCATTTGGGGAGACCTATGGAGTTCGTTATTTTCGTATTAATTGCCGATATAGTTTTAGTATACTTGGGGCTTGTTAGGCAAAGAATGCGTACGGAGATCGGACAACGTATGATGTGTGCAGAGGATGGAAACTATATTGATCAGATCGGATAAGATAAAAAGAATCTCAACTGATTTGAGGGGGTTGAATTATGCTAGGACTCTTCTTGTACAAATTCTATCTGAACCTGAGTTCTTCAGGATAAGTTCGCTGATGAGGTGAGAGTTCTAATATTACTGGAACTCTACTAGGTACGATTCTATAAAAAGAATCCCATTATCACATGGTAGGGGGTTACTTTCTCTACAACTTTAATTATGTATTAAGCTTATTGTTCAGGGTCCCAAACTGACTTAAGTATCGGAGCATACTTCCGGTACAGCCCGAGGGTATTTCTGACGTCTGTGTTACAGGTTCGCTAGGTTTCAAGTGACAATACAAAGTACACATGACCTCAGGGAGACCTTACAGCACTTGGTGATATTTCACTTCATCAACGTAAATTAATTATAAATCTAACAAGGAAACGAATATATTATATATAATCTATATATATATAATATGATAACCAAACCAATTTATTAACAACAGATTATTATAATCATAATAAAGAAAAAAATTTAATCAAATTTCTATATATGATCCATCCGATCATCTTCCCTTCCAATTTTCAAATATTGCAAGTAACTTCATTCGTTAGGATAAACTTTTTTTTTAATTTAAGCGTAAATTTGTCTAAACACCACAAAAGTTAAAAGATAAAATAGTCAAATCATTAATATTCTCCATAGCCACTGGAATATTCTCTTTCTCTCTACACCTTCCCTTTCCACCAACAATACCACCGATTTTGCTTTCATCAACCACAAATTTGTTTTTCATAGATGATGGTTATGAAGAAAAATCACTGACAAGTTTCTACATGAAGAGGACGTTCACAGTAAACGAATTCCAACTGTTTTATTCAAAGGTTACACTGTCCTAACCACCTCCCAATCCAATTGCAGCTCCACTTCGGAATCAATGAAGCATCAGTTTACTTCAACCCACACGACTAAAATAGGATCTTTAGGTGTCGAGAGAATTAAGGGTTGGGAATTTCTTGAAAATTTTCAAAAAAAAAAAAGTTTATGTGCAAAAAAGTTTATGTCCCTTCAAGTTTTCAGGGGAATTACCAGAGATATTCGACCAAGAGATATTAGCCCAAATGAAGGGAAAGAGTTTTTTTTTTTCAAATTAATTTATCTCTAACAGCAGCTCAAGTGTCAACAAAATCCACCTGTAAAGAAGCAGGAGCTTTACCCTTCAGTTATAGTTAATGAATCCAATTTTCTTCGCATTGCTGCGAAGTAAACTGTCTGCAGCACTTTAGACCATACTTTCTGACTATACCATGAGAATTCGGTAGGCGTGGGAGCTAAGGCTATGGTTCTTTGGATGAGGGTTCCAAATGTTGAAGTATCCCATCTTTCGTCTTTGTCTATTTGCTTTGATTGTTTTCTGTCTTTTTCCTTTGATTCGATTCGGCGACTATTGTTTTGTGTAATCTCTCGAAAGATGAAACAAAGGGGAAGAGTAAGAAGAAGAAAAAGGTGAAAGAGTTAAAGGGTATGTAGGAATATGTTAATGTTATAAACCTATTACAACTCCAATTCTTCTAATGTGTATTTTTAAAAGGGTGAATTACATATACTTCCCTGTGGTTAAGCCAATCCCTGTAGTTTAGTCATATTAGGGTCACCCCCTTGATCTAACTTTTATTGACAAATTCAGTAAAATTACCAAACAACTCTAACTTATGATTTTGAAAAATAAAATGAAAAGAACATAATTACATATTTACTTAAAATTAAAAAAATAAAATGAAAAGAACTACAAATTAATTTTAATTAATCTTATGAGTTAATGATGCTAATGATATGTTTGATCAAAATTTATCAATTATATTATTTTTTATTTAATATGGTGAAAAATTAAAATGAAAATAAAGTAACTTTTATTTGCTTAAAATAAAATAAAAAGAATCCAAATTAATTCTAATTTAATTTGGTGGACCAATAGTGTTAACAATGCCTTTGACCAAATTTTTTAAACTTTATTTGTTTATTTAATCTAATAGAAAAATAAAATAAAAAGAATCCAATTACTTATTTAATTAATATAAAAAAATTAAAATTAAAATAAACTCAAATTAATTCAAATTCAATCAAGTGATGTAATGGTGCTAATGATGTATTTGTCTAAAAAAATTTAAATTTTATCAGTTTTAATGTAGTGGAATAGGTAATTTTATGTCAACATACTTATCCATTTAAATTAATATTTAAAAATTCAATCATTTTTTTTATTGATTTACTAATGGCAGGGGTTTTGTTACACAATAGTTAGGTCAAGGGGGTGACCATAATATGGCTAAATTATAGGCACCAATCTGTAATATAGTTTAACAACAAGGGAGGTAAATGTAATTCACCCTTTTTAAAATAACTCTTGAAAGATATATATTTAACTTATTCATTGACCATTATTGAGGATTATGAACTAATCCATCAATGAATAAAAGATTATTAATAACATATAATAACATAGTACATTTGAATAAATTATTCTACGATAATTGTATCGATACTATTATTAAGACACAAAAAATAATTGATCAAATTACTTTAATACATTTATGTTTCTAAAATTATATAAAAAAATTAGAGTTCATATTTTTCTCCATATTAAAAATAGATAACTTTTAATAATTAACTTTCAACTGAAAATTTTGAAACTTAATTTTGAATAAGATTACAATTATAAGAAGAACAAATAGTTGATAAAATTATGTTAAAAATTAATATAAGTAAATTAATTCATGTTAGAAAAAAAAAGTGTTAGAATGTATAGAATAGGTAGATAATATATCTTATATGTTTATAACTACGAATAGAGTTTAATAATTTATTTCATTAAAAGGTTTGTATGTCTCATGCAACTTTTTGGGTATGTTAATCTCTCACATAAAATAACTTTTAAGATAAATGAATGAGTCAATTATACAAAAATCATTTAATAGAAGTATTCACTAACTCTATTAAGATTTCTAATTTTTTTTTTAAGTAGATTGGAACTTTAAATCAACAAAAGTGAATAAACTTTTGAATTTTCCAAAAGCAAATAAGTCTAAAACAAAATTTTAATATATATATTACTTAACTAGCTAAGATGTTTTAGTCAAAATTTTATATTATTTACTAAACATAATACCAAAAAGATCAAAGATGATACGATTGAATAAATAAAATAGAAGTAAAAACAACTACTAGATTTAGAATAATGAATAAAAAAAAGTTAAAGTGAATCTTTTAGTATTACAACTGGAAATTCAAAATTTAGATAATTAAAGATGTGGAATAATTATTTAACATATTGTGAATCAAGCTATGCATTTTTTTTTTACCAATTTTAAACATGATTATTGACAACTTTGCAGAGTCAATTGAAATATAATTTGAAAATCTTTAATTATCATGGTACATTTTATCTAGCGTATAATAATTTCTTAAACTTAAAAATTTAAGTAAATTTTGATATCAGCATAATAATGTGATATATAAGTTTTTTATTTATTACTAAAAATATGGTTCATCCTATCCAAAAAAAGGGCATAGTTTTTGTTTAACAAAAAATATAACTACATATTACATTGAGAAAAATATTTTATTTAATAGATAAATAATTATCAATCACCAAACATTGATTTGAATACGACGATTGATCTTATTGAGAAATAATTCAAGTAAAATAATATAATGCATAGAAAAATGAATAACTGTTTTTTATTTTTTTCCATGAGCAAATTATTGTTGAATTTAATAAAGGTGAATATGAATATGTTTATTACATTGTAAGAGATAGTTTCATGTTCAATGTCGTATAGTGGTATAATGCCAAACAATTTATCTATTTTTTATGCACTTTTTAATTAACTTTATTAAAAGAAGACAGTAATGAATAAAAGAGTATTAAAAGTAATCTTATAATTCTTTTACGTTCAAATGGTTTAACATTGCGGTATAAAATTTAGTAATTATCGATTATAACTTTTAGGTTTTAAAAACACAGAAAAAAGACTTATATGCTTTCAAATATATACTATTTTTACTACTATTTATAAATAGTAAATATCCACAGGCAGAGTACGTACTTAGTCTAAGCTATTTTTTATTACCATTTATGAAGGGTAAATATCCACATGCACACTAATTAATTTTTGTTTATCATTAATTATTCCTATTTATTTTAAAACATTAATATAACTATATCATTATATGCAGGTATCACAAGATTTATAAGTACTATAAGTGAAAATCCTCCTCGAATTTGAAAATTTTTATTTTTCCCATTAAAAATAAAAATTTTTGAAAAATGAAAAATTTTCTATGGAGCTTATATTTTGCCCCTCAAAAGTCAAATTATAACTTTTTCTATTAAATATAATTTCGTTCCCTCCTCCAGTTTATATTTTCTAAATTTGCCACTACAGATATCATAGGATTTGGAAGTGTAATAGGTAAAAAATCTTTTCATATTCAAGTATACAAGAGCATCAACTTAAAAACAAGAAAGCATCATTATGAACAAAAGGTTAAAAAAATATTTTTTATTAAATTTATTTTCAAATCATTAACTACTAATTTATTTGTAAATATTTAGAATCATTAAATAATTTAGAAAAAAATTGTATTAAGGGCGCGTTCCAAAACCTTATTATTAAATAGGGTGTAACTTTAATCTATTTATTGTTAAGGGTATGAAAATAATTTAACTAGTTTATATAATTAGTAAAATACTTTATTATCCATAGATAAACTCAAACAACAAATAACAATTATCCAATTAATTCACTTCTAATAATTTTCCATCACCCACGTCATTCAATCAATTCAATTTTAATCTTTTTAAATCACTTCTTCTTTTAAACTCACCAAATCTTCTCCTTCTCTAAAACTATCTCGTTTTCTTTTCCAATGGTTGATTCAATTTTAATTTTAATTTTTTTAAAAATCTAAAATACATTGTCCATTAGTTTAAACACAATATATATTAACTAATGATTCAATCATATCAGTCATAAAATTATAAAAGAAGTTATGCTAGTAGAAGAAAATAAAAAAAGAATTTGAATATTTGAATATAATAGATAGAAATAATTAATTCCGTATTCACTTTGAAGGAAAAATAAATAGAATATTATGCATTCACTTCTAATTAATACTCTTACCCTTTGTGAAAAGAAATAAAAAATAAAAAAAATAAGTTAAAGAAAATAAACTTGAACTAGAGGATTTGAGTTGTCCGTCATTAGCAATAATATGATTTAATTTGAGATATAATTCACTTTTTTTTTCTAAATTAGTTATAATTGTTTTTTTGTTTGTTGCTATTTTGTTTGTTTTAGATTAAATATAGAATTCTAACAATCATATGATTTCAACCTGAGACATAATTTACCTTTCATTTATTATTTATTTTTCTAAATTTCAATTATAATTATTGTCCTTTTTTCTTGTCCAAATTTCATTTTTTTTTGTTTTAGATTGAATGAATAATTATGTCACTAATATGATTTCAATTTGAGACGTAATTCATTTTTATTTTATTTTATGACGTTGAATTGATTGAATGACGTTGTTTGGATGAGTGATTGAAAATGATTAGAACTGAATTAATTGGATAATTATTGTTTGTTGTTTGAGTTTATCCATAGATAATAAAGTCTTTTACTAATTATATAAATTAATTAAATTATTTTCATGCCCTTAATAATAAATAGGTTAAAGTTACACCCTCTTTAATAATAAAGCTTTGGAGCAAGCCCTTAATACAAATTTTTCCAATAATTTAAACTATTCACAATTGAAGCAATTATAATTGTATTATAAAGAGATATCCTACTAAAGAATACAAACTTTTAGAATAAATATATGTTGTAGATAAAAATCTCTTATATGTAACTTTAGAACTAGAAAATAGTTCTTATACTAACACGATAATATGTGGAACCAATTTTATTTATTTATCACAAGAATATGTGTCTGAGAGGAGAGGAATATTACAATAACAATATCACGTGTATGGCACAACCTACCACACAACAACACAATTTGCTAATCCGCAGGATTTCTCCAAACCCAAAAGGACTTTCTTCACATCTCTTTGAGGTATCTAATCCTACTCATGTACCTCTCTCTTTCACTATCACAAAAACCTCTAACACCCTCTATTTATAGGGTAATAATAAATTTAAAACACCTAAGAATTTGGGGAGTATATCCCTCAAAAATTCTAATTCCTAAAACAATCTAATAAACAAAATTCTATTAGAAATATAATTTCTAATTAATAAAGTTTAGTTTAATTTCCAACAAATCCCCCTTCAAACTAAGCTTTCTATATATGATCAATACCTTCAAGATCACGTACTTGAATTCCTTTTTCAATCTCTATTGCAATTTGAATTTTGTATTTGGCTTTTGTTTTCATCTTAATTTTCGTCTTCACAGGTAATTTGATACGAATTTTGTAGTTCTGAATCTTGAAATCTGTGATCACATTTTCTGTTCCTTTTCCTTTATCACAAAACTTCCATATACTAATATTCTCTTCTAATAGGGAATAACCAATATAATTTCCAAGAATCAAGAAATTATATTTTTCAACTTGAACAATCCTTCCAATATTGTTTACCTCAATAATATCACCATTATCAATAATATTTTTATCACCTTCATCCATGTATATGGTTTCTTTTCCCTCTTCAAAATTGATGATTTTTACATTCTCTTTGTCAATAAAATCATCAATTTCAACCATCTCAATTTTATTATATAATTCATTCATGTCCACCCATGTATCATCACATAAATATTTTTCACCAACATTGTCAATTTTTTTTCTTCATATATTCATCAACTTGAATTTCTTGATCTTGTTTCACCAAACAAATTATCTTTTTCTCTTCCTCAATTGAATCAACACTCTTTTTTTTACCTCTTCAATAACATTATCATGATGATAACCACAATCTTCTTCCTTGAGATTTTCAATTTTATCAAATAAATCAATTAACCCAAAATCTTCAATGGAATCAAAATTCTCATATACAACCTTGTCATCAACAAAAGTATCATTAACAAAATCAACCATCCATTCCATAGATTCTGGAGGTTTATAGTCAAGATAAAATTTTAATTTCAACATTATATAAAATATATCTGACCAAAACCCATCAGATGATTGAGGAAAATAGAAAATTTTATTATAATATATAGCGGCCATTTACTTTCTCATAATTTTATAAAATAATTTTTCTTTTTGTTTTCGAACCTCTTTAGGTAAAAGTAGTTATGCTTTCCAATTAAGAATATCTCGCAAACCACATTGATCTAAATATTTTTCCATAATTTGTTCCCATTCTTCATCTTTCCCATAACTCATATTTGGACGTAAAATCTCAAACTTTTCTCCTTGTATTAATTTTCTATCCATAATGAATAAATAAATTCACGTACCTCACTATCAAGGCTCTAATAGATAACGCAGAATCAACTGTTTTGACTCTAATAAACAACCCAAGATCAAGTATCTTGATCTGACTCTAATACCACTATTGTAGATAAAAATATCTTATATGTAACTTTAGAACTAAAAAATAGTTCTTATACTAATACGATAATATGCGTAACCGCTTTTATTTATTTATCACAAGAATATGTGTTTGAGATGAGAGAAATACAATAACAATATCACGTGTATGACACAACTCACCACACAACAACACAATCCGTTGATTCTCGGGATTTCTCTAAATCCGAAAGGGCTTTCTCCATACCTCTTTGAAGTATCTTATCCTACTCTTGTACCTCTCTGTTCCACTATCACAAAAACTTCTAGCACCCTCTATTTATAAGGTAATAATAAATCTAAAACACACAAAGATTTGGGGAGTGTATCCCTCACAAATTCTAATTTCTAAAACAATCTAATAAACAAAATCCTATTAGAAATATAATTTTTAATTAATAAACTTTAGTTTAATTTTCAACAATATAAGACACAAATCAAATCATTACAGCATTAACCTTCAATGGTTCAATATTTAAGATTTCAATTTGATTTTCTAAATCAATTAATTCATTACTATATTAAAGGTTATTACAGATTTAAATTCATAAGTTAAAATTTTTGTTTACTTTATCTGTTGTTTTGGATGTTGCAATTGCTTGCATAATAAAACCAATATTTTCATATTGTGCCTCTTTTTTAAACTAACACATTAGAATACCATAAAAATAAATTTTACAATTAATTCAATCAAATACACATTCAACGCACGTGCTTCATCTCTAGTCCTTTAGAATTTCACATACTAGGATTTATCTTAAATTCGTTATTCAATGAATTAGTATTTATTTTAAAAAAAATGAGTAATGAGTAATGATAAAATCAAACGAGTGAATCAATGGATCAATATATATTATATATTTTATAAATAGATAAGTGAATGACGAATGATAAGATTTTATAACGAAGCCGGAAGCTCCTATAAAAAAACTCGTACTTTATATAATTGAAATAGCATCGACAAAATGCCTATACTTATTATGTTCAACATATAGATGCAATAAGATCGTTAATGCACCAATGAAAACATAACAAACATATAAGGTGACATCTCTTTGAAGAGCTACGCACCAAATTGTGACATTTCTTTGAAGAATTACATCACAAATTACGACATCTTTTTGAAAAGTTACATTTCAAATTCAATACTTTTATATATACGTGTACTCTTAATCAAATTTGAACTAATTCTTATATTTTAATCCTTGTGAAAACAAACCAAAAACTTGCTATTTAGTAGTTTCGTTGAGTGCAGTGGCGGAACTAGGTGAGGATCGGTAAAGGTTTCAACCCTTACCAAAAACCTTAGAGAGGGTTGTTCCGTCACCATCGCCACCTTGCTCACCCCTTGCCATGGTGAAAGAATTTGAGAAATAGGGTTGGGGAATGAGAAAGACAATCGACTTGTAGATTAGGTAGATTTGAATTTTTATTAAAAAAAAATGCCACATTTTGTTAAATGGGAAAAGCACCCCATTTATCAAAACCACGTAATGTTGATTATTATTATTATTATTTTTTGAAAAAGCTACTTAATTTATTCACCAAGAAATAAACTTTCTCATTCTTTTAAGTTTCAGTCGTCCAAATTGCGAGTAAAGAAAGCAAAACTGGACAAGCATCAGCTAACAAGGGAAAAGCAGCCAACAAAGCTAAACCCTAAGGAATTCCTTGATTTTTATTTTTCATCAAAATATTTCCATTTTTACCTCCATTTCCTTCGTTTACTCTCTCCACTTTCCGTCTTTTTTTTCCCCTCTCCATTTTTGCTCTCTACCTGTTGAATAGATTTATTTAATTGCATAAAAAAAATTAGTTTATTAGTAGGCCTTACTAAAATTTTGTTCTAGTTCCGCTACGGGTGGCCACGGTTTCGGAACTGGCGGTTCCCGAGGTGGAACCGGAACCTAACCGCCCCTTGGCGGTTCCGGTTTCGATTTCGGTTTTGTTCCAATTTCGTTTTTTTTTCGATTTTTAGTGTCAAATTTCGATTGTAATCCCGCTTTTAAATTTGATTTCTATTGAAATAATGATTAAACTATTAATTGAAACTCAAATAATACAACATAAAATATAATTAGAATAATAATAGTTACAATTGAACTTAATTAATATATAGTTTTTAGATAATAGAACTAGGAAGAATTAGATAAATGAGATTCAAGGATATAAAAATAATAAGAATATTTGAATTATTAATTAGAATTCAACTAGTATAATATAATAACATAATTAGAATAGTAGTTAAAATTAAACTAATATATGAATTTTTTAGAATAATAGAATTATGAATATTAGATAAGTGAGAAAGAAAAATATAGAAAGAATAAGAGTATTGAGAGAATGATCTAACTATTAATTGGAATTTAAATAGTATATTAGCATAATATAATAATAGACTTAGGATAATATAAATTAGAAAATTAAGTTGATAGATAATATAACTAGATTAATAGTTGAAATTGAACTAATATTTGGAGGTTTTAGAAAAATAGAATTATGAAGGATTAGATAAGTGAGAAGAAAAATATATAAATGATAAGAGTATTGAAAGAATGATTGAACAATATAATAATATAATTAGAATAATTAATAAAAAAATTGATACCCTAAACCCTAAACTATAAACATTAAAACTTACAATATAAATATTAGAAAACTAAGAAATTATGTAATGAAAATGAAGTGGTATAGAAATATTTATATAATTTTTTTTAGACGGTTTCGGAACCGCCGGTTCTTGTTCCAATTTTGTGGGTCCACGGTTCGGAACCGACAGTTTGGCCATGTCTAGGTTCCGCCACTAGTTGAGTGTGTTATATCTTGAAGGTAAACGTAAATTGTCACAAAATCCTATTAGCGAGTAGACGTAGAGGCAATCAACACATTAAAAACAATGTTATACACTAGCTATTCAACTCCTGTATGCAAATTTTGAGGCGGTTCTGTTATATTGGTGAGAGTTTTCAAATACATTGTGCTTTGGAATATTTAAAGACGTTTGTTCATTTTTTTTTTTCCTTAATCATAATAAGTAGATTATCGAAATTTAGGAGATATCTGTGGGCTTTAGTGTAATTAAGAAAAAATGGGACCCTCCTCCAAATCCCTCCAACCGTGGAGAGTCATCACTACTTCAACGGCCATACTCAAAGAATTTTCATCTTCTCCGGTGAACTGAACAACTTTGAAGTGCACTTTGGCAGACAATCCAGCACTGCACAGGTAGATAAACAAAAATATTTGAACTTAATTTCTTAATCCCATTTATTTAATTATTTTTCCTTGTCTGAAGGAGTTTCTTTGGGTTATTTTCATTCTTCTTATCAGGGTCAGCTGAGTTTGATTAGTGATATATTCTTGTAATGGTTTTTCTTATCAAAATTGGGTTTCAACTGAATGAAAGAATTTTCAAAAATCAAGCTCATATAGTTAAGAAAGATGCAAATTTTGCCCCTTATGGTTGATACCGAATTGGGTTCAGGTAATCTTAGTTTGTCCAAAAGGTTTAGTCTGCTGTAGTTCTTTGGTCCATTATGAATTTCTGAGTCAAAATATTTTGAGATAATCAATATGCTTCCAGCATTGCAAGTTGCAGGAGTGTGAGATATCAAAAGGGTCAATCAGCATTGCAAGTTGCAGGAGTGTGAGATAACTAAATTGAGAGTAGTTAATTAATTTAAGGATCAATCAGCTGGCCACTGGAATAGTATAAGCACTTCTTGGGCTACAAGATCAGGGTTCAAATCCCTGCATTGTAGTGCTCCCGTCGGCCTCTAGGTGGCCTTACCTTAGTATAGATTACTCTGACATAGGAGGATAGGAGCAAAGGAGATGTTGCCTATTGGCAGAAAAAACTAATCTAAGGATCCAAACATGTTGAAATTGGAATAGAAAAATGTTAACTAGAACTGTTTCTAAACATGGAGGAGGGAACTTCATATTTTCTTTGTTTTTTCGTTTTAATTAGATTTTAAGCTCTTGTTGGTGTTAAAAGAATTGATTGTCCACTTTTAGTAGTTAAGATTATAGTCGTAATGGCAAGGTAGATCCCCAAGAAAGTACTTAAGCTCAGCGTGAAGTGAATTGAACTTTGTTGTATGTATTGTAATCCAAAGGCTTTTAAGAATATGCAGTGAGATTGATGAAACAAGTTCTTATTGCCATAAAGGTTGAACTTTTTGCAATGCCAGTTTGAATATGTGCAACTCACAATTTCATGGAATAATAAGTTGTAGAAATGATTGAAGTGAACTCTAATGACGATAGTGGAGGAATTAGCAGCAAATTATCCTTTTCTAGACACTGTGAGTCAGAAGATTGTATGGGGATCAAGATGCAATTGTTTTACATACTAATATGGTACAATTGCTTAAAGGGCCAACGCATGGATCACAATTGGTAAAATGGGCCTTTGCCGAAAGTCAAATATTCGGAAACTTCTCATAACTGGCAAAGCTTCTGACATGCTAGAAGTTTTTTCGGGAGTCTCTCTTCTCTTGAAAACCACAAACAAAAATTTTGTTATCTGATATTCAGTTATTAGGTAAAATGATGTCAGTGATGTACAAGCATCATAGGCAGAGCTTGATTGGTTATAGGCCGTCAAAGAAATCTTAAATGTTAAATCTAATATATGATGGTTAGTCTGAGATTGGCTTCTAAGATTGATACCAATTGAGGCATCTGAAAGTTCCAGGAAGCTAAAGTTTTGTATTTTGTTAGTGTATTATGAGTTGATTATGGAGAAGCTGCATTGAGTGACGGAAGTTTACTATTTTTTTCTCAGATATGAAGCTATACTAGTAAGCTAGACAATTTGATTGCTAAGTGTTTTGGTTGTTTGATAACCTCATTTACATCTATATTGAAGTTTGTTCGTACTGTATCTCCCTGATATTTCAGAAAGTTTCAAAATTCATTATCTCTTAGTTCCTTCAAAGCTTAATTTGATTATTCATTTTCATTATTTATAGCATTTTTGCATGTTTGTAGCATGCTGTAACCTGTATTAACATTAAGTAAATTCAGTTCCAAATCAGATTTTCTCTGAAATCACTGCTTAAAACTCATTAAACATGATCAATTGCAAGTTTACCTTTTATGGATACATGTTAAATAATGGTCTTAACACCTTAGTGAATTGAAGCTTTAGTTTTTGTATAGCTGACACAAGGTCCAAAGATGTAGATTTGTTCTTAGATCTTACAGGCAGCTGATTATTTTATTTGACTTCTCCTTTTAACTGCTGAAATAGGATACTTTTTTTAGTCATCTCGTGTTAAATATAGCAAACCAAGCTTGGAATGGCCTGATATATGATGCAGGGCATGATATTTGATTTCATCATCTCAATTCAGAAATTGCTTTCCATGTTGCAGTTTCACCATGTCCTTCTATATGATGCAGGGATGCTGGGAAAAACTTGCACTTCTCCAATCTTGATATTGAACTCAAATACATGCATGTTCTTTTCTTCTGTGAGTATCGTTCTTCTATTTTTTGATGATTTATATTGACATCAAGGGGATGGCATTATCCAGTCGTCAGTATCATTAATATGTGGAAGTTGAAATTTCGTAATGGGTTAATTATGGAACTTGGTGTCTTTTCATACTCCCATGCATTGTTTCAAGTCATTGGCAATTAGTTTGATGATTGATCCTTTTTATTCTTAGTCATCTAAAAGCATGAAACGACATAAACATAATTTTTTTGAAAAAAGAGAAAACTCTAGCTTACTAATTCGTTGTGCTTGTGATTTAACATGTTAGTTTGGATAAATTCGCTTAATGAATTGGACTTGAATAGATCAAACCCACTTAACATGAAAAAGTCACTATGTTTTTAGGAAAATTAACTTGAAAAATTATATGTACAGGTCATGGATAAGTGCTTGAAAGAAGGGAATCGGAGTTAACTTCTAAATAAAAAAATTAAGCCAAGAATTACTTTGAGAAGATATATAAAATGAAGTGCCATTTAATATTTCCTGTACCACTGTTTGCCTTTTTATTCTAAAAAAAGATGTGGAATATAGTTTAAGAATATATGGCACAATACATGAAACAAAAATATCATAATGTGAGTCTATGATATTCAAACATTTTATGAAACAAGGTTTGAAATTTTAGGTCCTGAATGTAAAAATGTGATTCAAGCTATTGATGTTTCACGGTGCACATTTCACTTGGTTCATTTTTTTGTAAATCATAATTGCTTCATGATGGATGGAGCACCATTTTTGTGAAGGAGTAAAGAAATCTGTTGATAGGTGTCATTCATCGGAGTTGAAATCCTCCCAACCAAAATTAGCAGGACTTTTTCCAGAGGCATGATCTAAGAACACAGCAAGAGCTGCTGTTAGCGAGCAAGGTCCTTTTTGGATCATTAAACATTGTAATCTGACCATGCTCCATTGTTTGATCACGTATACCTTAACCAACAATCTATTTGTACTTATAAGATCCCGAGTATAGTACCTATGTCAATTCCAAGATAGCTGGTACAGATGATATAAGTGCTTACTACAGTTTTTAAGTGCCCTGCCCTTAAATGGTTTCTTGATTGTCAACCATGAGAGAAACAGGTTTAACTAGACTGGAAAGGACATTTTTTTGTCAAAGTATAACATAGGCCATCTGTGTGAAACCAAGAGATTAGAATGAGGCAAACAACCACAGCAACTTAGAGCGGCAATTACAAAGTGAAAAAGAAAGAGAATATGTGGAATATATATGTGTTCAGTTTTTTAAAGCTTTTGGAGGGATGATGTTTTTGAAAGTGGTGTATCTTGCTGGAAACCAGCCAGTTTATAGAGTGATGTGTTAATATATATTTGACAACTTCTAAATATGTATAAATCAACTTATGAAATGTTTTGAAGTCCACAGTTAAGTATGGCAATTTCAGAGTTCTGACCTTGTGTTAGCAAGTGGCAGACTCAGTTGCTTGCCTGCATATGTATGTGTGAGTTATGAACATTTGTGCTACTTTTATGCTACCTCTTCGGTTAACTCTGCCAATGTCTGATATTGCCAACTAGTAACTCCCTTTTGTTTAATGCTTGCCCTTACTGTATTATTTTACCTTCTTATAATCTGATGCAATCTTGACTTTAAGCCTGTACCTTTGTAGCTTGACTCTGCCTATGTAGCAGCTAACAATCTACTCATCAATGTTCCAACAAGTGTCATCAGAAGCCCTATGTCAAGGAAATGGGAATTGTGTTCAGCTGCAAAATTTGAGAGTGCTGTCTTAAGCAACGAAGAAAAGAAATCATGGGATGCTTGTAAAGAAGCTCTGTCCGCATTTCAATTCAGTATCGAGGAGGAAGACAAAATATTAGGGAAAGCATTCGGCTATATTCATTCTCCTTATTGGAGTGAAGAACGGATAAAGGAAGTTCCAAGAGTTGATGTTGTAAATAAGGTATTGAATTATTTGAGGAGCTTAAACCTTGCCGATGGTGATCTTTGCAAAATTCTAAAGAAGTTCCCTGAAGTTCTTGGATGTTCCCTTGAAGATGAATTAGAGAACAATGTCAAGAATTTGGAAAAGGAGTGGGGAATTGAAGGAAAAACTCTGAAAAACCTCCTTCTACGCAATCCAAAGGTCTTAGGTTACAATGTAGACTGTAAAGGAGATTGTATGGCCAAGTGCACTCGTTGCTGGGTACGGTTCTAATTGTTTTCTTGCTCGCTATTACGCCATGAATATATATGCATTATACCTCTTCTCTACTCGCTAAAATCAATACGAAAGCACACAGGTTTAATCACATTTCAGATATGTTTGTATGTTAAGATCTATGTTGTGTAAGGATGCTCTCAATGTCTTGAAATACACATTGTTTTCGGGTAAATGAACCTTTAAAGTTATATGTTCTTTCTAACTCTTTCTCCATAAGATGAAGGAAGAGTTTTGCCAGTTCCTTTGAAAAAAGTGAAGCAATTGTAGCATTAAAGATATTCTGCAATTATTATTGGTGCAGGGAGACCAATTCTTTGGAACAAAGCTACGTGTATAGTAGCATTTCCAGCAGTTTCTAGTAGTAACAACGGTAGCATTCTGCTTTTTATTTCTGTTAATGGCTTACTGTTGTAGAAGGTTAGGTATTTTAGATGGTCTATTTATAAAGATACAGCTACTATGAAAGTGTCTTTATTATACCACTATGTGTAGGCTACATGCATGGTTAATATTTTGTCATTGTATTTTATCTTTATATGATTTCTAATATGTTCTGTGTCATTTGTGGCAAAATTTTACGCCATCTGTCGATCTCACGCAATCTTCTTTGTTTTTTTCAAAATTGGGACCGACTATTTATAGACACGTAAGTTTAAATATATGTACGTCTATATTGGAATTGCAAAAAAAAAAAAAAAGACTACATCATAAAGCATTATTCTCCGTTTAATTTACCTTTGAGGAAGAAGAAATATTATGATTAGGACAATGTTAGAATAAGAGTAACTAGAGGAACTAGAAGGTTTTTTTTCCATGCTAGGTTATAATTTCACTAACGTGAAGTCTTATTATCATTCAATAAATAACCATTTAATGTGGATGGATAAAGGAATGAATATTAATAAAAATTTTCGAAAATAAAATTTCACACTAAAGAAAATCATATTTCCTATCATTATTCTTATAATAAAATATCAAAACACATTTCTTGGCTCAACAATATTGAATTGGTTTTTAATTTGATATCCCGCATAAATTGAATTGTCTAAATTTTGTTGTTAGTCCAATATCTCTAATTGTTCATGACTACTCCACATTATAACTTGTGTCTCTCTTAGTTTTAGCTTCACAAGAACTTGTAAACTAGATGGACAATTATTTAAATTTAAGATGCCATTTAAGATCATAAAAGCTCACATTATTATATTGATTAATAGAGAATATATTTAACTAAGGAAAAATTACGAAAATCATTCTTCACATTCGTTAGGATTTTTTTTCATCACTCACACTTAAAATTATGCAATTTCGTCACTCACATTAAAAAATAGTACCAAATTTATCTTTTTATCCAATTTTATTTCATATTTTAAGGAAAAGTATGCACATGTACATCGTCTGATAAGGACACTTGTATATTTTTCGTTAAAAAATTAGGTAAAAATGACTAAGTTACTTCGTATTTGCGAGAGATGAAATTGCATTGTAAATGATGAAAAACGTTTTTCAAAACAGTGTAGATGATTTTGTTTTACAAATTTTCCTTTAATTTATTGTATAATTGAGCTATATATAAACCTCTAATTTAGAAATAATAGGAAAAAAAAGTTAATTTCACCTAATGAACATATATTTTGTTGCATAACACATGATTCCATGACAAAAATAAAATCAACAAACTTCTTAATTTGTTTTTTTTCTACTCATAAGTCATAACTAACATTAATACGTGTACCAAATATATTGTTAGCTTCACAATGGAGAGTTCAACGGATCACTTGTAACTTGTAAGATCGTTTCAAGCACAAATTGCATTCAAATTATACAAATAAACAGGAGTTTCCTACGTATACGTTGTTGGAATAAACCACCAAAAATATCCCTATATCTTGCCTTCATAAATAGAGAATGTTCATCATTCTTTTATCCAATTAAGTACAATAATACTGATCAATTCTTCTCTTTCCTTTCAACCAAAAACATACAAAAATCTTGTGATTGTTCTTCCAAAATGGCAAGCTCAAAGGCAGTGTTGTTTCTTGTTTTGCTTTGCATGATCCTTGTTCATGAGGTACAAGACAATGTTTTTGTGTGCCATTGCTTGGATGATATTGCTACATATATATATATATATATATATATATATATATATATGATATATTCAAATATTAATGTCAAAAGTTGATGCTGCAAATTCTGCAGCTATATAAATTTTATGCACTTATAACATGAGAGGGAGTAAGGAAATATTTGAGAATAATTATGAAAAGGGATGGTGGCAGATTCAGAAAATAGAATTTGACAATTTATACATATATAGAATTTAATAAAAAAAATTAATATTAAGAGTTTGGAAATTCACAATTTATACATATGTAGAAGGAACAAATTTAGCTGATTTGGAACTAATTTTTTTAATTTTTTTTTTTTTGCAGATAAGTGGTGAAAAAGAGGTGGCAGTTGAGAAAGCAACAATTGGTATGGCTAAAAATTATGATATGGATATCAATATTATTTGGGACCTCATCCATTCACCAACTTTTCCATGATATTAGAATTAGAGTTTATAAATAATAAAACAAAATATATGCATCATAACTAATCAATGTGAACTTTTTTTTTCTTCCATAATACCAAAAGTTAGAGCATGTCAAGTGGCATAATTTTCCTTGTTGAAGATTCAAACATATAATCATCAATAAATTATTTATTTTAATTTCCATGACAATTTCTTTTCTATTGCACATAAATATCAATTACTAACTTCTAATTGCCTTGAATTTGATAGGATCGATGTTAAAACTATAAATATGCACTGAAAATTCGTTCCGTTTTTTTGCCTTTTTCCTAACCGAGAAAAGGGAAAAAAAATTGTTCCATTTCTACAATATCCTTAATTAATTAGTCTATTAATCAGTAAAGAATAAAGCAATTGATAGATTCTGTTTTTGTTAATTAATTCTTGGGAACTTGTTCACTATTTGTTTTTTCCATTTCCAGATTGTCAAGGAAAATGTGAATATAGATGCAGCAAAACCAGCAGGCATAAAATGTGCATGAGGGCATGTAATACTTGTTGCCAAAGGTGCAATTGTGTTCCTCCAGGCACTTCAGGCAATGAAGATGTCTGCCCTTGTTATGCCAATATGACAACTCATGGTGGAAGGCACAAGTGCCCTTGAATTAATCAAAAATTAAGTTCATCATCATCATCAATGTTAATAATTATGCAAATAAATATATATATATAGTACTATAAAAAAATTAAATTAATGTAGAATAATATTTAAAACAAAATAAAACATTAACATATTAGTAGAAGAATAAATGGAAGAGAAATATTAAAATACATGCATAGTTTCCCTGAAATAATGGGACTAGTTTGTAAGAAATTTTGATGTCCTGTGATGAAGTTTGTTATATATATATACAATGCTTGATTGCGTAGAAATTATTGCAATATTTGGACCCTCTCTGATGCCTTTTGATTTCTTTGCAATTTGCATTCAATTCAGCAAATCAAAAGAGCATAAGTACGTCCTACAAATATACATTAATTCATCATACTTAGGAAATTAATGAATGTATTGCCATTATTCATTTAATTCTCCATTTGTGATGCAACTAAATACTAGGGTATCAAGAAATGGGATTTGGATGATGGTAATTTAATTAGTTGATGAAAATCGAAATGAGTGAATGGAATTGGAAATTATTTAACGTTTTTAACAAATGAATCTCATGTTAATACGAAAAATTTGCTCAATTCTTTATCCTAATGAAAAGTAAATTACCGATAAGAATATCGATTTTGTCAGAGTTTATTAAATCGTATTAATTAATTTATTTTTTCTCATATTTTGACTCACTTAGATTAAAAATCATTTTTTCTTTCTTTAATTATTTAATATCAGCAGCACAATTGAAAATTTGGTTAATTATTAATCCAAAAGACCCACAAACCAAAACATCAATTTGTTGAATTGTTTGTTTTAGAAAAAAGGAAAACACATGAAATGAAATTTTTTAGCAAATTTTGTATTGCACTACCCAAAAATAAAAGGATTTTGTGAGCCACTAAAAATAATCAATTTTGTTCATTTTAGGCATCCAAATAAAATGTTAGATTATGTCAAGTGAGCACTCAATTATTCTTTAAGTTTTCAACTCATTATGTAGGCTGAATTTGATGGAAGCAACCCTACTAATTTCAACCTTTCTTTCTTTCTTTTTTTTTACCATGAAAACATAATTTTTCATATGATTTGATAATTTATTACTCGCGTGAAATTTCATTATTATTCATTCATTTATCGATTCAAAATGAATAGTAATTTATTTATTAAATGACTATAAATTATATATAAATAAAATTATTACAGTTCGGTAAAAAAATTTCGTACCATCATTATTCATACGTAATTAAATATATCCTCCCATCCAATACTAGCAGGCAATTGCGTGACAAGCTTTAATTAATTAATGTGAGAATGAAAGTGCTACAAGAAAGTATCTTATAACCAATTTACTAAAAACATTCTACATCTTCTAATTGCCTCTTCTACTTTCTCACGAATTTGCAATTACGTGCTGATTGAGAAAACTAGGTGGCAATCAGTTATATGTTATTTTCCGCTATAATTTTAATTCAGTATAATAGATATAAGTAATATAATATTTGTTGCACTTTACGGTTAATATTTCTACAAACCTACCCATAACTTTACTCGCTATACATATCTATACATATTTAAACCAGTGTTTTAAAAGTCGGACCGGAGTGCGAACCGATAGAGCTACTGGGTTAGGGGTCAATTGGTCGGACCGGTCGAACGGTGTTAAGAACCGGACGACGTCATAAATATATTTAATATAAATATATTAATTAAATATTAACATATTTCACATTTTATGTTACAATAAAATGACCAAATTCTAAAAAAATAATATCCATTGAATTCTTAGTTTTTTGTCCATAAAATGACCAGCGTGGTGTATTAGATGTTATATCCCGTTATAATTTTAATTTAGTGTAATAGGTATAAGTAATATAAAATTTGTAACACAATACATATTTATAGAGAAGTTTTTTTTCACATACTACATACATGTCTACACACATATTTATACATATGCACATACTGCACATAGTTATACACACTACACATATTTTCACATATGCACATACTGCACATACTTTCATAGGCTATACATGTTTACGCATAGTATTTTACTCATTATAGATATATATACATATTACATACATGTCTCATACACTATACATAATTACACATATCTACACACATAAAACACATATATCACACAGAAAACGTTTTATACATATTGCACATATTTTTCTACACTAAATATTTAGACATACTACACGCATTTTCACATTATACATAGTTGGGCCTAACTTATATATTTTCGCATACTGTACATATTTACACATACAACAAATATTTTCAACCGCTATAATAATTTATACATGCTATAGATTTGTTCATATTCATATATCTACACATATTATAGACATTTTCATATACTATACATATTTATAAAACCTCAAACACTTTCTCACACTATACATATTTAACGTATTTTCACACATTACACATATTTATATATATTACCTATATTTTTACACATTAATTATATTTATATATACACATTTTCAACCACTATACATATGTACAAATACGTCACATATTTTTAAACACTACATAATTTCACATAGTATACATATTTTCACATATCATACATATTTATACGTAGTACATATATTTTCATTCACAATACATATATGCACATATTTCATACACAATATGTATTTACATATACTATACATATTTTCACATACTATAAATATTTATACACGCTATATATATATATAAATACCACACATATTTCCACACACACTATATATATATTATACATATTTACACATACTATACATATTTTCATAAATTATATATATTTATTCTTTTTCACACACTATACATATTTACATATAGTATGCACATTTTTACACATTGCATATATTTATACATAAATAAATAAATATATATATATTGTGTGAAAAAGTATATAGTATGTGTAAATACATATAGTGTGTGATGTATAAATGTGCGTAGTATGTGAAAATATATAATTGTCTAAACTATGGCAGGTAAATATATATAATTAGCCAAAAAAGAGCAAATTTTTATGATATAAAAAGCTTGCAAAAGTTTCGTAAATTTATTTCTCTCCGTTAATTCATCATTATCTTGCAATAGGTTTGTAAATTTATTTCACTCCATTAATTCATCATTATCTTTGCTACGCCTTAATAGAATGGAGAAAAAAATACTTTTGCGTACAAAATCCTTATCCTCTCATTTTTTTCCCTCTTTATTGTGTATAATAGCATAAACAACTTTTAAAAGCTAATTTTTTTTTCATGTTTAATGAACTTTTCATTTTTAAAATAAAATGAAAAAACTGACATTCAATTCTTGGATTTTCACTCAAAACCAACCTTCAATGTAAATGGGTGTCTTTACCCTAAAGTTAAGAATCATTTCAATTGTTAACTAACTCTGAACATTGATGTAGTTATATGCACATTTCATGCGATACTCTCAAAATTGAATAAGTATAAAACCACAAAAGCTTAAATTATATACTAAACATTAGGAAAAAAAAAATATATTGTTAAAACAAAAGCTAATATTTGATTTGTGTAATGCTATTACAAAAGTATCAAAAGATGGGTTACAAAAAACTGGCTTAATTTGTTTCCATTAATAAACTCCAATGCATTCAACTTTACCTCACTTCCACAAGCAATAAAAAATTGGGCGAATTCCCTTTTACCCCCTTGTGGTTAGGCATAATCACCATATCGCTACCTCGTGGTTTCAAAATACCCACATAACCCCCTCGTGCTTCGGACTAATGTGGAAAAGTGACGGAATCCATCTAAACTGACGGATGTGTGCTACACGCGCAACAATAGGCGCGTGGAAAAATAAAAAGTGATCCAAATTATTATTGTATTCCGAAACTACCCCAATAAAAATCGAGTCAAAGTATTTCCTCCCTTCCAAATTGTTAGGACTGTCAACTCATCTTCTCCAAATTACTCACACTTTCAACTCAACCACCACCATCTCGGAATTTCAACTCAACTACCGCCTCACCTGAAACCACCGCCACTGCTATCGCCGTCACCTGGAGTTGTCCAAAATTTATCCCAAATTCCACACCATCAACGCCACCTGCCACCTCCACTGAAACATGAAACCACACAAATGACAGCACCCTTTGACCTTGAATACAATATTTCCATCCCTAAATTAACACACCAGATCAGATCAGAAAGGTAATTTGTTGATTGTATTCTGGCAATGACTTTTCTCTTTATTCCATCAGCATAAGCATGAAAGATTAAAGATTGAGTGAATTGATCTGTGAGCGGACCATCGATGGAAGCAGCAAATCCCAAATGCAGAGAGCCTCTCTCAACCCTTATCTTTGGGTTTGCTTTTTCCATCTCCTACACCGATTGTTCTTGGGTTCTTGCTTGAATTTCTTTGGTACTACCATTGGCATCATCTCCAATTGGTTCTATCAACTCTTACCGGATTTATTGGACGTTTGCTCATCGGTTTTTCTCAGTTTTCACTTTTTGGAAAAACATATATTTTGGCCAATTGTTGGTTGGATTTCACACGGATTTGGACCTTTTTGATTCATGGAACTTACTCCCTACACTCTTGGGTATTTTTCATGATTTATTGGGAATTCTTCAAGCTCTATTTGGTCGGATTTCGTTCGAATTTCAGTTTGGGCAGCTTTACGGGTTACTGTTTATCGTTTGTTTGGTGAACTGAAATATGATTTTTGTGGCTTACTTTGGAGCTGTTTTCTTGTGGAATTCAATCTACTGCTTTTACATTGCTCTTGCTGGACACCTTGAGAGATATTTCTTGGAGATGGGGTTCGGTCTCTTGAAGACTTGAAGTGGGTTTGTGACTTTGTTTTCTCCACCGAAATCCAAATTCATCGTTTGTTTGTGCTTTTGGATTCATAGTTGTGGCGAATGGACTTTGTTCATCGTTTGTTTGTGCTTTTGGAACTTACAGATTCCATGTTTGTGAATTTGGTTTTTGGATTTTGGATTTTGGATTTTGGAATTTGGAACTTGGAATCTGTAATCTGGAATATGATTTTGGTGAAAAGAGAGAGATGACATAAGGGAGATGACGAAGGAGGAAAAATTTATAGTTGTGGCGAATGGATTTTGGATTTTGGATATTGGTTTTTGAATTTTGGAATTTGGAACTTGGAATCTGTAATCTAGAATATGATTTTGGTGAAAGGAGGGAGATGACGAAAGGGAGATGACGAAGGAGGAAAAATTCATAGTTGGGGAGATGAATTTGTTAGTTGTTTGACTCGTTTGACTATATAATTAAGGGTGTTATTGTAATTTCACTGACATCCGTCAGTTTAGACGAATTCTGTCGGTTTTCCACATTAGTCCGAAGCACGAGGGGGTTATGTGGGTATTTTGAAACCACAAGGTAGCGATAGGGTAATTATGCCTAACCACAAGGAGGTAAAAGGGAATTCGCCCTAAAAAATTTATAACTCAATTTAAGATCAACTAAAAAAAAACCAAAATTCTTTAAATTTTGGGATTCACTTCGTGTAGAATATTGGAAGACCACCAGAGCATAATTTCTAACCTCTGCCTTGAATTGGCTAACATTTTAAAGATATAAGCTACAAAATGCATAGCCAGAATGCTAGAATATTGGCATAGAAAATGCATAACCATCTCCATCTCTTTGTCACAATCCCACATGTTAAGTTTATATAAAACAAAAATAGAAAACACTCAACTACTTCCCTTAATTCCCCACAAAGATTAAAAAACTAATATTTGGTCATAGCCAAAAATGTAAATTATTGATTTGCACAATTATAGTCCAAAAGGGTACAAATAAGTTACGAAAATCCCAAATGCATAAGATACATTCTTAGCAATCTTCTCTGCTTTGGCTATGACCATGTAGATGCCACCAACCATGTAGAATGACTGTTCTGAAATATCAACATACGTTCCATCCAAAACTCCCTAAAAAAACAAACAATTGAGCAAAACATAAAAATGCTGAATTTATAGATACCAAAACAAAATTCAACAAGTTATTTCTGCATCTAAATATTTATAACCATCAATTGCTAGAGGATCATATAAAAAACAAATTTAAGCAACCAAAAACATAAAAATTCAGAAGATGTTAGTTAAATGTAGAAAAATACATGCTTTATGTCAAATCAAAAGAACACACAAATACAGAATAGTGTAAAGGAAAAAAAGCATCTGATTCCTTAGTTATTCATTCATACACATTAAGAAGTCTCTGAAGACACAGAGGCTATGATATCAATGAATAACTAAGGCATGAATGAGAAAGATGGACGGACGGACGGACGAATAAAGAATCATATGCAAATAGCTGATGCAAACATCAATAATCGTATTTGTCCGTCCGTCTGTCTTTCAAATCAAAGATTGAATAAAAATGGAATCTTGAGTATAATACAAAATACTGTTTGGCGGTAAGTACAAGGTTTAAATATATTTTATATTAACTGAATGTATATTGAATTTAAAGAGATTGTAAACAGTAATCTCGCTAGGCCTTTTTATTGCCTTATAGTACGGGTTTTCTTGAAAGAATAATAACAATCTAATTAACAACATCACAAAAAGTTATCATCTTTATCCAATATTACCAAAAAAAAAAGATTATCTACATGTAACACAGAACAGGTTCTAAAATTTTTGACATATTAGCTTCATCATTTAATAGTATATGCCAAAATTGGCTCATTTTATTAAAATTCACGACATAAAACTCCAGGTCTCACAGATTCACTCCAAAGTCTCCCAGCTCATGAAGTAGGCTTTCCATGATTCAAAAGATCTTAACAATGCAGTAATAGAGTTGTCCTGCTAAACAGGATATGAATATCCATTGAATAAAGAAGCTTAAGAGTAACTATGCATAACAATGTCAAATTACAAGCAAATAATATAATGATGAAAACAACAGCAGCAAGTTTTAAGTGGGGATTGAATGGTTCTCCATCAGTGGGCTCCACAATTTCAAGTAGATGCAACAAATGCTTGGACAAATATACTAAATGCCAAAATAAGCCATATGTTAACAGCTGGACTTTCTAGAAGAAAAGGAAGAAAGCATGCTTCAGAAAGACTCCTGAGCTTTCTTATCATAAACACATTTACATATTGTCTTCACATACATATTAAAATGCAACCAATAAGTTCCGATCAGTAGGCCTTGTCATTCTTTTTCCTTGGAAATAAACCCTTTACTCCCTTTTGTTTTGTGTTCGTGCTTTTCAGAGGGCACCAAGGGGAGAGATGTAGTTGCTATTGTTCCCCCTCAATAAAACAAGTCCATAAAAAAATAATCAAAATAACTCAAGTAGGAGTATGCATACACAAAACAACTCACCTTTGTTAAATACTTTTGCAACTGATTCTTGAAACAAGTATCGGTTAACACAGACTCCAATACTTTTGAATCCCTTCACCACTTAGCTTGCTGTAAAACACAGAATTTATGGCACATCAGACAAAACATCCAGGTAAATTTCAAATCGCACCTGTTTCATATCTGCATAAATACAGACACAGCCTCATGTGCACTCAACACCTAAATAGAATATATGCATGAAAAGGGGAGAAGAACTTTCAACACTCTTAAACCACACAAGGGTACCTATCACCATCTATTCAAGCTACATATATACAGCAGCATGTTCCACCTTTGACAGGGGCAAAGAATAAAGCAGACCAAACTACATAGACATTCATCATTCAGGTGCAACACATAAGAGGAAAACTTCAAAAAAAAATCTCAAGAATTTCTTAAAACTTCAAATCCAAGCCATAATTGGTTTAAAAATATCAAGTAATCCAAGGGGAAAAAAAGAAGTAAAGGCTTTAAAATATGAAACAGTTAAGTAACACAACATTCTACACCACCATTTTCCAGAATCATCAACAGCATCCAAATCCTTTTACATTGGACATCAACTTATATCCTTCCACGAATGGCACCAGAACCACATAGACAAAGTTACAACCATACCTCACCCCTCTACCTCCCCAACCTTCAGGAAAATAGAGAGAAAAGAATGCATATAGTGCATTAAGCCATCCAAAAGGGGAAAAAAACATATACAAAGGGAGCCCAACATCCAAAATCATTTTCAACCTCATTTCACAGCAAAAAAAAATCCCCCAAAATCAAAACTTACAGAACCATTTAGGTACATATATAAACGGAAAAAAATGCAAGTAAAAGTGCATCAGCATATACATCTGTCCTCCAAATATGTTTATGTCATAACCATTTTGACAGGCAAAAGAAAATGTATGCTATGATATCTATAAGGCAACCGAGAAAAGGGAAAAAACATAAAAACATCAAGGACTTCACGCGTGAAAACGATGATTGAAAGTACAACTACCGCTTATTACCTGAACATGGTTTTCTTTTATGAATGAAGTATTTAAATCCCAGAATTTTAGGAACAAAGAATTTCCAGATTGTAAGCTACAAATAACAAAGCAACCCACTCTTCCAGAAAAAATAAGAATCTGTTTTCTCTTATGATAAGAAGTCAACTGAATCAAACCTTTTCCCAAAGATGCATGCCCCTGGATGTACTATATTTCTAAAAGAACAATAAGCTTAGTCACCCAATATAAAGTAACATCCTGTGTAGAAAACATACCAATCCACTCACAAACTTCAAAGAAAGAACTAAAGCGGGCTCCTGCAAATCTATAATCTGGTCAAAACTCATGGATTTATCACTAACACGCTCTTTATAACCAACTTGATGACCCTTATGAGACAGACTGATATCAAGTCCGAGACTTCAGAACATCAAAATTTCTCCTCAATCATCAACAATATGTTTGACACCAAACAACATAATCCAAGTGCTTGATTAATTACCTCACTCATGGAAAAACATGACTTTGGTAAAAAGCCCACCCGTCTAGTAGGAGACAGCAACAATGAAGAAAGTTGTTGCAGACTCCTACATATGCACATAAAATTTATATTGAAAAGCTAGGAAAATAAGAAATGCCAATCAAACAACACGCAATGTAACAACATTTAAGGATAAAGTTAAAACTTTGAAAGTATATAGGTAAAAAAGCAATAGAAACTTGTTGGCATGTGTTGAAAATGAGGTTTAATGTCCACACCGCAGTATCTTCACAACTGGGATCCGGTTCCAAAAATCCAAGGGTAAACATCTATGTATTAAATGTAAATAGCTTACCTCAACGTCCAGAGCAGACCATCATAAGCGTGCTCCACATTTGCTTCATTTATTATTCTGTTAAAAAATATACCATCCAAATACATCATTTTACATTTGAAAAAACTCTGGCTTAAAGGGGTACTATGTAAATGGATAGGAGAAGATGTTTGGAAATAAATGAATACAAAGATATAACAATCCACAATAGTCATTCACTGCTTCTGAAAGGTGAAGAATGAACAAAATTTCAAGAAACCAGATACAATAGATTATAAACATGAACACTAAATGTAAGTATCAAGGTAATCATGACAATGCATGCCTATCAAAAGAAAGATAGAATAGGTAGAAATACAAAAAATAGTTAACTTTCATAAATGATATCACTTTGCATAGCAAACATTAAAGCATATGATTATAACATGCCCAACAAGATTTACCTGTCAAAGCTTGAACATATGCTTTCGAACTAAAAGATGATAAGATCCTTTCTAATTCGATTAGAGTAATTACGTACAAGAAAACAGAAAGCAGCATGCCTGTCACAGAAATAGTTAATATTACCTCCACAGTCATGTAAAGAAACATAATATAAACATCTTGGTGAATATTAGTAGCGGGCAGAGTTCCATTAGTAACATCTCCAAGCAACACATTTAACTTAAGGACTGAGTTTAAGGAAAGTATGGCTAACATAAAAAACTGAACAGCTAGCCATCTAATAAGCAAGAGGACTGCACCCGTGAATTTCATCACTAACAAGGAGAGTTTATTTGAAAGAGAATATCCCATGCAATGAGAGCACCAAGTCATTTTGATCAATCAGAAAAAAGGAAGTTCAAGAAACCTATAATTTCTTAAACGAAAACAAGATTCAAAATAGCCATTGAAGCAAATAAAACTAAAAGCATCAAATGTATTTTAACAATATACCAGAGTGCACATTCAAGGATGGAGAATTTAAAGTGTAGGCTGAAAAGGATGAAGGGAAAGAAAAAGAAATTTGAGAGGTATAACATAATAGAGACTTAGTAGAACAAATGCTTCCCAATTTACTCCTTAAAATTCTCCCAACAATAAAATACACTATCAAACATACCATAGCCATTTTCCTACCATTAGGCCAGCTTTCATTTGCACCACTGCGTGATCTCTCCTTGCTCATTTTTCGGCTGATGGTTGTTTTGAGATATTGGTGCATGCCTGAAAGAGACAATCACAATATCAAGTGTCATCCTGTTTATCAAAAGCTTTGTAAACACATTGCATTTCTGGTTAAGAGATAAGAACTTGAGGAACTGCAATATAGTTTATCCAATTAAATTGCATAAATTGCTTTTAGGAATAACATGTGATAAAACAGTAAAACAAACCATACATTCTACAGACAAGCTTTAAAATTGATTATTTTTCTGTACATATGCCAAAAAGCACTAAAGTAACAACTCTCCGATGATGAAAAAAGTGAAGGAAAGTGCACAAAATATAAAATTTGAATACTATAATAGAAGCATGAGAGTTGAATAGAAAATACCCGCCAAAAAACAAGAGCTGCAAGCTCCAAAAAGATGTGGTGTGAGCTAGTTAAGATTCCACATTTCTCGTCCCTAGTTGCATCATTCCTATACATAAGATGAACACAGAAAGCATTTGTAAGATCATTCCAGAAAGGTTCCAAGAAATTCACGTAGTAAAGAAAAACTAACCAAGGCAAAGTAGTGCTGCAAGTGCTCGTTTGATCTAGTTCCTTACTTAGCACCTCTAGAAGTTGTTCTAGTAAATTATTCCCATCTCCAGGACCCCTGGTCAAATTCAGCTGCAACCTCGCATAAAGAACAAGTGCATCCTGCAAAGAAGCCAAGAGAAAACCATAAAGCCAACTCCAATCTGCAGAAGCGACAAAATATATACATAAGAATTGCATGGCAAACCTTTAAGCTTCGATCATGGGTTGTTGCCCAGCAACGGAACACAAACTGCTGAACAGCGTCATGAATTTCAATGGTTTGTCCATCCAAATTTGGACCATCTTTTAACAAATATGTATTGATGCACTCAATTAACTTGCGTGAAATTTTTCCCTCCTCCCTAAAATTCACAGAGAGAGATTAACCAGACATCACTACAGCCTCAAAAGTCAAATAAACCACACAGAAAAGAGGGAAGAGAGATGGAAACCACATGAAGTTTTACTTTATATGAGAGAAAATTCCAATGAAGCTCTTGACAATATCCTCTCGAAGATCTGACACGAGCTGTCGTGGGCTCATCAATTTAACCTAAACCATTATGTAGTAGCGATGAAGGGTCGAATCCATAGGGAGAGGTTATGTCACGATTTCAATTATGATAGCAAATATCAACAAGATGATATGATTCAAACACTCGAAACACTTAACAAGCTAAATGAAACAGGAAATAATCAGTAAGGGAAAATGAGTTGCCTCAAGGGGAAACAATCAGCATGGATTTCTGTTCATTATCATGGACTTGTGTATCATATGAGGGGACTATCTACCAGTGACGTGAGGTTGATTGGCCTGTTGGCCCTCACAGCTCCAGATCACACATACCCTAAATCTTCTCTTGCTAGAGCAAGATCTCGGTTTCAATTAATACCCTAAATCCCTATCCTATAGGCCAATTCTAGTTCTAATCTCAACTGCCTCCCTTGCTAGGGCAAACAACTAAGTTAAGCATGCGAATTGAACTATACAGATAAAGTCAGCCCTTATCATGTAATTGACCTTAAGATTGTCAATTGGCAACACACAACCCAGATCACAAAGCAAATAGGTAATTGAGACTCACAAGATATAGATTTCAATTCATTACAGGTTTTATCCAATTGACTTAGGTAGATCCACATAGATCTCAGTGGGTACCGCAGATCAAGTTAGGATTTGGATGAAATTATATGAACCCATTGATATAAAACAAGCAAAGAACATCAATCAAGATTTGGCACAGATAAATTCTATTTCAATTGTCTCAAACGAACTAGAAATCCATACTATTAAATCCTCAAGGCAACACTATGGGTCTAGCCGATCATGATGATCGGCTCACAACCCATGATTACAATTAGAAAATTCAAGATACAAACTATCCCCTTTTCTATTCTGCTCTCAATCGTTCTTTTAGGGTTTGGTATCTTTCTGTGGAATTTTTCTCTCTCTTCCTCCCCGACTGCTTGATTTTTTTTCTCTCCATCTTCCTTCTTTTTATACATTCCTCTTGTCATTTTTGATCATATTGGTTGAGCCATCTTTGCTCCCCTCATTGATTCTTGCACGTGTCCTGTGTTACACCAATCAGAAAATGATATGAGTTCACGTGGTCACCCCAATGACTTAAACATTAAGAATCAGAACTACACAATTGCAAACACCTAGTGAACATGTCAATTGCTATGGTTATGCTTTGTGCATTTGGTGTATGTAACGTGCCTTACCTTATGTGTGCACATGTTTGTAAGACTATAGTGATATTGAGTGTGACAAGGGATGACTTGTGAGCTAGTGTATAGATGAGGTGAGAACTGAGTGGGTGAGCTATGAGTTGAGCATCAGTGCAATGAGAGTGAGTAGGAGAGTGAATTTAGTGTCAAAAGAAGCATAAAAATAATGCATGAGTGTGTGAGGTGCGTGAGAGGGACGGCCATCGGGACTGACGGCCGACCAACCGGGTGACCGACCAGGTTGTTGTGTTTGTGTGTGGTGTTTTGTGTTGTGTGTGTTATGTGTTACTGAGTGAATGTGTATGCAAACTAGTGAGGTGAGTTGTGTGTGCAAGGAGTGAATGATGTGTGTGTGAGTGTGATGGATATGCAAGAGTGTGGTGAAGATGTGTAAATGGATGAATGTGTATGCATTAATGTGAAGTGCTAGTGTAGGTGTTTGATATATAAATTCAGTGCATGCACAACTCATTTCATGCCTCATTAACACTTCATCACATAAAACCCTCATCATGCATTCATTTATCACCTTTACTTTCAATCCATCAACCAAACCCAAAACAACTTGTGTGTGTGTTGTGTGTGAGTCGGCCGACCAACCGGTCAGCCGACCAACTGTGATTGTGTGTGTGTGTTTGCCTTGTGTGTGTTTGTGTTGGGTTTAGGTGTTTGTGAAGTGTTGGTGTGCTAATGTATGTGATTTGTAAGACTTGTGAAGCACAACATGTTTCCTAGTTCATCCTTCATCACACAATTGCATGAATTCATGGCACATTTTCTCAACACTCTACCAATTCTCACATTTGATAGCTTCAACACATTTTCACACAAAAGATGTTCATCATATGCTCTTTTCATCGTAAGTGCATGCAAAGTTCAAGTAAAAAGAACAATTAAGCACAAATAAGTTGGTGCACACACAACTTATCAACGCCCCACACTTAAACCTTTGCTAGTCCCGAGCAAATCTATCAATTAACATCTCTTTGTCTGGTTTCACACTCAGCACTTGCCAACACTATCAAAAAATTTTTCGCATGCAGAAAGTTTTAAGGGCACAAGTTTACAGTCCATTTTCTTCTCGCTCATTTTCAACCAATGTGTAACGAATAAATACCAAACCGCCAACTTGATGTGTGTGCTGAGAGTTCCTATGCTTCCTCACCTTGTCTATGCCAAGTACTCAAGCAAACACTTTATTACAAATTCTTGCACTACAGTCTGTTGTCCACACACATTAACACTCGGCACATAGAGATCAATAGTATTTATTCACATAACTTTGAAGTTCCTTTTTTTTCCTTTCTCAGTGCACTTTGGTGCCTCAATTTACTTTAAACTTGCCGCACTTTGGTGCTTGGCTGCCAGGGTTTTATGGCTCTTTTTTCCCTTTATTTGCCACACAGGCTTTTTTCTTTTTTTTCCACATCTTTTCTCCAACACCTCATGTACATGTGTGTCTTCAATAGACTATATACTGAAATGCAAGAACAAATGTTTACAAGTACAGAGCACATACAGGTTAAGTATCGCATAAGCTCCCTCCTATGTCAGATAGATTTTTGTTGGCGTTTCTATCTTACCTTAACATCACACTTTGGCCAGCAACTTGCATGAATCAAATGAGTACTGCAACTAACAAAGATTTTTCGCATGCATGAAATGCTTGAGTTTACATGTCTAGTTGGTGATGGTATTGGAAGTGCTAGTGCGCCCATTTGATTTACAACAATTATCACACAACACATCAAGACACTTCATATTTATCATTACTAAAGATTGACAACACATTACAACCTTGGTAAGGCTAGTGCTAGACACTGCCTTTCTTTCTTCATAATCCTAGCACTACACCAAACATAAATTAAGCTCTCGACCCTAAACACACAATACACAATAGAATAATTTCAAGCATACAACACAAACTTCAAAGCTTTCCTCACAACACACTTTCAATCATTTTTATTCTTGGACACTCACATAACAAACTTGAACCATCAGCACTCAAGGTACCACTCTCATGATCAACTTCATCAACTTAAACAACCGACATGACAACAATAGCTCAGACAACAACAACTAAGAAAACAAGCAAGATTGACGGCCCAGAAAGTACAGCAACAACAGCTCAGAAAGCAACAACAAGGAAAACAAACAACAATAACAATTCATGAATACTCAGACAGCAACTTCATCAGCAGCCCAGACAAGACTCAGAAATGGAATAGCAGCAACAACCCAGAGATTAGCCCCCCACACTCTCTTCTCACTTCTTTTTTTCCCCCACACTTGTAGTATGCAATGACATCAATTGGGGATAAAGGGAGAGACACTGCCCTGTTTAGGTGCCTGGTGGCGGTGGTGGAGTAGAGAACCGAGCAAAACCAGGGAATGGAACATTCAAGCTTCTGATGTTGGGGTTTTCATGGTAGTTGGATGTGTTACCCCTTGGTGGCATATTAAAGTTGGATGGGCTGGCCCCCTGATGCATATTAAAGTTGGAGGAGCTGCTCCCCGGATGAAGGCCTCCGCCATGCATCACCACTCTCCTCGAGGTGTCGACCACCATCCTCTGCGTTTCCATCTCCTCAATTGAAGGGAAGTAAGAATTAGGGCCCCTTGTTTGGTGGTGATACACCATCATCAGATGTAGATTGTGAATCCCTGTCTGGCATTGATTCATTCTGTTCTCTATTTCCGACCAATGTCTGTTATGCTCCTGTGTCATTGAGTTCAACTGCGTCTCCACACTTGTCTGAAAATTTCCCCACCTTTCATCAAGGTGACGGACCATCGAGAGGTGCTGTTCTGTCATTGACGCTTGAACCTATGCCAGGGCGTTTTGCATTGGTGCAAAATTGGTGAAGTCCTGGACTGGCTGCGTGTTGTGTGCTTGCTGTTCTGGCTCCTCTTCAACTTCCTCAATGTCTGGGTCTGCTTCTTGAGCTTCCTCTTCCCTCCTTTCTCTTTCTGCTTTCTCCTGCTGCTGGTAATTTCTCAAGTGGCTGCCTCTGATGGGGCTCATTGATGCCTTGCAATCATCACTTGGGGCAATCCTTATTCCCTGTTTCACTGCATATTCATATAGGAAATGGGGAAAAAACATGGCCTGAGTTTCATCCGTTATGGCTCTGTTAATATGATTCATGACAATCCTCCCAAAGTTCACTGTTAGCCCGTGCTTTATGGCATAGATCAAATTCACCCTGTCTTTGGCAATCTTACTGCTGGGGGTCATTGGCATGATCCTGGAGTTAATGAACAGAAGCCATGTCTTTGCTTCGACAGTTAAGTTTTTCAGTGCCACGTGTTTTGGATGCCCTTGATGGTTTCTCACCCATTCGGATCCTGGAATTGTCACTGTGCTCAGTATTCTGTCTGGATCTCCCACCCTGCTCAGCTCACTTAGCTAATCGTGAGGGTATCATCGAGTTCAAATGCTTGTTCACCACTTCAGATATCAGTTTCAAATACTTGCCTCGTACATATACACTTTTCTCCTTTCTGTCTTGCTCTTTCATTCCGGCGGCGTTAGCATAGAACTCCCTAGCAATTGCCACATTGCAGCTTTGAGGAGCATCCATCAACGGCTGCCAACCGTATTCTATGAGCGTGTCGGTGTAGGGAGTCATTGTGATTATGCACGGTCTCTCAATATGTATGAGTCTCATAGCAAAGTCACAGTACTTGTTCTGAGCCTTCTCATTTGCAAACTTTGGTATAGGTGAGGTCCTCCTTTTCTTTTGTTCTTGGTCTAACTCCTCTTTTTCCTCCATGTCATCTGGGAAATATTCGTCACCTGAGCTGGAGTCATCTATCATTTGCATGGGCACGCCAACCTTTCCTTTTTATTTCTGGCCTCTTGATGTTGAGGTTGAAGCTTGCCCAGCTTTCTTGGGAGGCATGGTTCCTAAAACACAACATCCCATATCAATCGTTGGTGTCAAGACATGATTTGACAACAAAGATTCATCCAGACCTTAGCAACTTTCTCATTCACAACAAAATCCAAATCCATGTCTATCAACTCACATAGTTGCAATCCACACCTATTGACAATGATATTTCAGCTTTGAGACCCATGTTCAAAACATGTTACATGGGGACATCATTCATGGTCATAAAAGCTTGACATGAACTAAACACAGCAATTCGTCCCTTTTATCTATTATCAATTCGGGTAAACTAGATTTTTCCACCAATGCATGTGTTAACTGCTTGTGACCATGTGAACAGAATTTTTCAGCTTTGTGTCGCCACAAAAACGTTTGAGTAATCGTGCAAAGCAATGAGAATCAGTCAAAACTTAAAAATCAAATTGTAAAGCATAATCTGAGTTAAATTTGAGGACAAGAATCACTTAATTTGGACAAACATTGAGCAACTTATGGCAGAAACACCGAAAGATGACAAACTGGGCCCTTCAGCATTCATTGCATTCACAACTCAAACTAAACTCAACTTTTCTCTCTATGTTTTATTCAAAATTGGCAAAGGTTTCAAACATAAACATTGTAGACCATCAAGTTAGCAAACTTCTGCAACTGGAATCATGCATTTTCGACCTTCCAAACTCAAGATATGCACAAAATACAGAGACATGGCAGTGCTGAAACAATCTGAAATTTCAACCAACTTACCCCTCACTTAACATACACTTAATTCAAAGCCCACCACAAATCACATAAAGGCCAAGAAACTTTTCATTATGAATTCAACAAGTGCATAAAGGTGGATGACTTACTTGTTTGAAGATTATCACATTAAAATGGAATGCAAAGAGAAGTAGTTTGTGCAGCACTTTGGTTTTCCTTCCTCACGGTTGTCTTGCCAACAAATGCATGCAAAGGGTGGTGACTAGGCTCATGCAAATTCATGGCATTTATAAGGGGAATTATCATGCATGTGTCGGTTGTGTGCAGCTAGAATGCAAGAACATGTGATGGAACTAAAGGACAAGGAGATAAAGCACAAACCATAAGCTTCCAAAATTTTTGTCAAGTCATGTCAAGCATAAGTGCAAGAATTTTATGGAGGAATTGCCATGCATGGTTCGGCTATCCTAGTGCTAATTGACACAAATAATGCAAACAAAAGCAAGTAAAATCAAATGACATGTGATTGCATTAGAATCCAACTTGTTAAATGACAAAAGGAATGCAAACACAAGCTTGTTCAATCAAGTCACACAAAAGCCTTCCTTTCTTGCTAGAATCGACCACTTGAACATGTTCCACTACCAAACAAAATCGGTGGCCCACATTTCATCACCTTGTCATCATTTTACAAACCACTTTATGCATTGTTCATTTCCTCTACACTATTTCGGTCATGGCACCCAGATTGCAAGTGGGAATGTTGTGTGCAGTGACAAATATATGCATGATTCATTTCCTGTTTTTCCACAGCTGTTTCTTCTCCTGGATGATCTTGATTCTTCACTGAAAGGCTCAAAGGAAATTAATCAGTACACGTTATCTGGAATCAAGATGGAAAATGTATATAAGCTTAAAGATTCGAAGCCAGAAAAATCTAAGATTTTCCACTGCTCAAAGATGATGCAATCTTGGATTTTATCCTTGTCCCTGGGGTGCAGAGAATATTCCTTTCATTTTCTTTTTACTTGCTGTGACCCGTGATCTCCTAACTTCTCAAGTTCATCTGTGCAAACTTCCATCCTGTATTGCCTTCACTTCAGGTTGATCCTGCAAATGATACACCAGAGAAGAAGTAAGGTTCAATTATTTTATTGCGAAAGAAAACCAACAAAGACAGTAATTAAAAATGGTTGGGTTGCCTCCCAACACAGCGCTTGGTTTATTGTCCTCAGCCAGACATGAAAAAGTTTCTGTCAAGATGATGGGTCATCAAGGAACTGGGCGTGTCCCTTGTCCTTGTCTTCTGCAGCCGACTTGAAGATTTTCACCCTATGCCCATTCACCTTCCAACATGCCCCAAAAGCTTCCTTTTCCACCTCAACGACTCCATATGGGAAAATCTTGGCGATGGTGAATGGTCCAACCCATCTGGATTTCAGCTTACCAGGGAACAATCTCAGTCTGGAGTCATAAACAAGCACTTGCTGCCCCACCTCGAATTCTTTCAGCTTAATCTTGGCGTCATGCCACCTTTTAGTCCTCTCCTTGTACAGGTTAGCACTGATGTAAGAATTCCATCTAAACTCATCTAACTCATTGAGCTTCATCATCCTTGCTTCCTAGGCCAAATTTACATCCATGTTTAGCTTCTGCACTGCCCAATAAGCCCTGTGCTCCAACTCAACTGGAAGGTGGCATTCCTTTCCAAATACAAGCCTGAAGGGTGAAGCTCCAATTGGGGTCTTATAAGCTGTTCTATAAGCCCACAGTGCATCATCGAGCTTGAGTGCCCAATCTTTTCTTCCTGGGTTTATCACTTTCTCCAAGATTCTCTTGATTTCACGGTTTGACGCTTCAGCTTGTCCATTGGTTTGGGGGTGGTAGGGTGTGGACACTTTATGTTGTACCCCATACCTAGTCAGGAGGGCTTTGAACATTTTGTTACAAAAGTGGCTCCCTCCGTCACTTATAATAGCCCTCGGAGTCCCAAATCTGTTAAGGATATTTCTCTTGACAAATCCTATGACACTTTTGCTGTCATTATGGGGTAATGCTACAGCTTCCATCCACTTTGATACGTAGTCAACTCCAACCAATATGTATTCATTACCACAAGATCGTGGGAATGGACCCATAAAATCCAAGCCCCGGACATCAAATAAATCCACTACCATCACATTGTTGCGGGGCATCTCATCTCTACTGGATATATTTCCCACTCGTTGGCATCTGTCACACTGGCTCACCCAAATCTTTGAATCTTTGAATATGTGTGGCCAATAAAACCCTGTCTGCAAGATTTTGTGTCCAGTCCTTTCTACTCCACAGTGTCCTCCATAGGGTGATTCATGACATGCCTTGAGAATTTCTTCTTTTTCTTCTTCTGGCATACACCTTCTGATAACTTGGTCACTACACCATTTGTACAAACTACCATCCTCCCAAAAATAATATCTGGCATCGTGTTTGAGTTTCTTCTTTTGATCACTGGAGTAGTGGTTTGGCATCTGTCCCGCAACTACAAAATTAGCTAACTCAGAGAACCAGGGCAGCGCTTTGGTGTGAACTCTGAAGACTTGCTCATCTGGGAAATGCTCCTTAATCCACAACTGTACTTGTTCCTCATTCAGAGTCCCCATTTCAAGCCGGGACAAGTGGTCTGCTACCACATTTTCGCAGCCTTTTCTATCTCTGATCTCAACAGTAATAACACCCAACGAATCAGCCTGGGTTTGGCTTCCTTCTTCGCCATAAGGTATTTAAGTGCTGCATGATCTGTATGAACAATGACTTTTGAACCCAGGAGGTAAGCTCTGAACTTATCGAATGCATACACCACAGCCAACATCTCCTTCTCGGTGGTGGTGTAATTGAGTTGTGCCCCATTCAGCAGCTTGCTTGCATAATAGATCGCATGAAAGATTTTCCCTCTCTTTTGACCTAGCACAGCCCCCACTGCGTAGTCACTCGCATCACACATCACTTCGAAGGGTTCCCCCCACACTGGTGTGACTATCACAGGCGCTTCTACCAGTTTGGTTTTCAACAACTCAAAGACTTCTTTGCACTTCTCATCAAAAACAAAGGGAGTGTCCTTCTCTAGCAACGTACACAATGGTTTGGCCACCTTTGAGAAATCCTTTATGAACCTTCTATAAAACCCAGCGTGTCCCATGAAACTCCTCACCCCTTTCATATTGGTTGGGTCTGGGAGTTTTGCTATCACCTCTACCTTGGCTTTATCCACTTCCAATCCAGCTTGTGAAATTTTATGTCCCAGCACAACCCCTTCATTCACCATAAACTGACACTTTTCCCAGTTCAACACTAAGTTGGTGTCCACATACCTCTTAAGTACCAGCGACAAATTTTCCAAGCAACCCTCGAATGTGATTCCAAACACTGAAAAGTCATCCATAAAGATTTCTATGATATTTTCCACCATGTCTTGGAAGATTGACATCATACAGCGCTGAAAAGTGGCTGGTGCATTACAGAGTCCAAAGGGCATTCTTTTGTAAGCGTAAATTCCAAAAGGGCAGGTAAAGGTTATTTTCTCCTGATCTTTTGGGTCTATGGCAATTTGGTTATATTCGGAGTAGCCATCAAGAAAGCAATAGTAGAGGAACCCAGCTATGTGATCCAGAAGTTGCTCAAGAAAAGGCAGAGGGTAATGATCCTTCCTGGTAGCCTTATTCAACTTCCTGTAGTCCATGCATATTCTCCATGCATTAACAACCCTGGTAGCCAACATCTCATTTGCTTCATTTGTCACCACAGTCACCCCTCCTTTTTTAGGTACGCACTGTACCGGGATAACCCACTCACTATCTGATATAGGAAATATCATCCCAAAATCAAGCAACTTGATGATTTCCTTTTTTACCACTTCCATCATTTGTGGGTTCAACCTCATTTGCCTTTCTCTTGTTGGATTAGCCCCTTCTTCAAGTAAGATCTTGTGCATACAGACACTGGGGCTTATTCCCTTGATATCCGCTATAGTTCAGCCTATGGCTTCCCTATGCATCTTAGAACTCCCAACAGCTTCTCCTCTTGAAACTTTTCCAACGTAGATGATATAACCACAGGGAGGGTTTCATTTTCCCCAAGAAAGGCATACTTCAAATGGGAAGGCAGAGGTTTTAGCTCCAATTTGGGTGGCCTCACAATGGAGGGTAGCAACTTCTCATTCCTGCACTCAAAATTTTCTTGCCTCACCTCAGTGGGCTTCAATTCATCACGTTCATCAGTTTCAATAATAGCAGTTGATAACATTTCACACATTGCATCATCCTCAGCATTTTCATCAAAAACATTTTCTAAATTCATTTCTGCCACAGACTCATCTATTACACAACATTCAATCAAATTCGTCAATTCATGCATAATCTCACGCTCTTCATCATTCAAAACAAATTCAATTGATTCATCATTGTCTTGATCTGAGGTTTCAAGTAAAGCAACAGAAAACTTTCGCTTATGTTCTAGTTCAAGGAGACAAGGATTACCTTCTACAGGGTGTACAAAGCAACATTGCTCCACTGATTTGGGGTACTTCATTGCGTAGTCCACATTAAAGATCACTTGTTCCCCATTTACCCTGAATGTAATGGTCTTACTCTTAGGAAAGGTCTCCCAAATATTAATGGCACCTTCGTGTCTTCCTCCATGTCCAATATGATGAAGTCAACAGGGATCACAAACTTATCTACTGACACCAATACATCCTCGATCACCCCCGTGGGTTGCACTAAGGATCTGTCAGCCAATTGGAGGAGCACAGCTACTGGTTTGATTTTACCTCCCAATCCTACATTCTCAGCAATAGAGAGTGGCATCAAGTTTATGTCTGCTCCAAGGTCACAAAGGGCCTTGCTAAAGAATCTGGTACCAATGGAGCATGTTATAGTGCAGCTCCCGGGGTCCTTCAATTTTGGAGGCAGATTTTTGTTCAACCATGCCTGACTTTCATCTGTGAGTGGAACTGGGACTTCGCACTGTAGGATTTGTTCCTTGTTGGCAATCAGGTCTTTTAAGAATTTTGCATATCTCGGCATAGCTGTCACCAAGTCCAACAGTGGTACATTCACGTTCACATTTTTTACCATATCAAAGAACCTTGTGAATTGGGGTCCTTTCTTGGCTTGAGGTGGAACTCTTTGAGGGTAAGGAGGTAGTGGTGCATACTCTGGGTAGTTGTAGGGACTGGGGGGTATCCTCTTCTTTTTAGCCTCTGGTGCTTTCTCACTTTCCATTACAGTTTCCTTTTCTGGTTCATCCTCTCCAAAGGTCTCCACATTGGTCTCTTCAATGGCTTCATCCGCTGGATCCTCCTCAATATGATCTCTCTTGTTTCCATTGAGTTTTTTTCCACTTCTTAGAGTTAATACATTACAAGCTTCTGGTCCTTTTCCTTTCGGATTTGGTTCAGTATCGCTTGGGAGAGTCCCATGGGGTCTCTGATGTATTGCCTTGGCCATCTGGCCCATTTGCATCTCCAAGTTCTTTATAGCAACTTCACAGTTTTTCACTTGTGATTTAGTATCCGATTGTTCCTTTTCATACATGTCCATCTTGTCCAAGACCTTTTGAAGCATAATCTCTTCATTAGTCTTCCTCGGTTCCCTGTTGCTTTTGCTTGATTCCCCACCTTGGAAGTACTGCCTTTGCTGATTGCCTTGATTGTTCTGTCCCCAAGTACCTTGACCTGACTGGTTTTTATAGCCTCCATATTGCTGTCCATATTGCTGTCTGTTGTTGCAATTCTGAACATATTGAACAGACTCTTGTGTGAGCTCACATTCATCGGTGTGGTGTTCCCATTTACATAAACCACATGATAGCACAGGGGCTGTCTTTGCTGCTTTTAAGGTCTGAACTTGCCTGGTCAAAGCCTCTATCTTAGCTTCCAATGAAGTCTCTTCGTCTAAATCCAACACCCCTCGTTGCTTCCTCACAGTTGTCTTTCTGGCCTCTGGGAACAGATATTCGTCATCCGCAATTGAGTCGAAGAGTTCCCTAACCTCGGGCACTCTTTTGTCTTTCAAGGCTCCGTTAGCACATGCCTTAACCATCAGTGAGGCTTCTGGTGACAGACCCTTGAAGAAGGTGTTGAGCTCTCTGACCTCCCCAAGGTCATTGTTGGGACACTGCCTGAGTAAATCATTGAACCTATCCCACGCTTCCTTAAACGTCTCGCCATCTTGCTGTTGGAAGCTGCGAATTTCCATCCTCATCCGTTCTAATTTGGCTGGAGGGAAGTACTTGGCCAAAAACTTTCTCTCCAGTTCCTCAAAAGTGGCTATGGATTGTCCCCCGATTGAGTTAAACCAGTGCTTCGCCTTACCCTTGAGGGACAGTGGGAACAAAACTCTTCTCACGTCGTCAGGAGTGACCCTCTGCAGCTTGAAAGTGTTACAAAGTCCCAAGAACCAATCTAAATGCTCGTTCGGATCCTCATTGTTCAGGCCTTGAAAAATTTGTCCTTGAGTAATCATGGAGACGATTTGGGTTGGTATTTGATAGCTCTCAACGTCTATTCCTTGGCGGTTATTCCTTCCCTCAAATCTTACTGCGAAATGGTCCCCAAATCTTGGAGGTTGGGGTCCGACTCTCTCTCCACCCTGTGGAGGTCTAGCTCTCTCTTCACCATGATCAGCCATTTCTAATGCCCTTCTCCTTTGCCTCAAAGTTCTCTCAAATTCCAAATCGAGTTCAAACTCTGGAACTTCCCCCCTACGTCTTGCACCAGGTTGCATAAACTAAGGTCCCTCTGTGAAAATTCAAAAATCCCACAAAGGTAGATAGATCAATAGCACCAAAATTAACAATAATTTGTACGTAAGGGAACAAATCAATAGCGTTAAAATCAAGATTCAACAAAATTCAAAACAATCTGACCACATATACTCCAACACAAAATAGACATAAAGTAACGAAAAACACAAAACTATCACAGTCAATCTCTAACACTTAGCCTCTCCCCGGCAACGGCGCCAAAAATTGACACGAGCTGCCGTGGGCTCGTCAATTTAACCTAAACCACTATGTAGTAGCGATGAAGGGTCGAATCCACAAGGAGAGGTTATGTCACGATTTCAATTATGATAGCAAATATCATCAAGATGGTATGATTCAAACACTCGAAACACTTAACAAGCTAAATGAAACAGGAAATAATCAGTAAGGAAAAATGCGTTGCCTCAAGGGGAAACAATCAGCATGGATTTCTGTTCATTATCATGGACTTGTGTATCATGTGAGGGGACTATCTACCAGTGACGTGAGGTTGATTGGCCTGTTGGCCCTCACATCTCCAGATCACAAATACCCTAAATCTTCTCTTGCTAGAGCAAAATCTCGGTTCCAATTAATACCCTAAATCCCTATCCTATAGGCCAATTCTAGTTCTAATCTCAACTGCCTCCCTTGGTAGGGCAAACAACTAAGTTAAGCATGCGAATTGAACTATACAGATAAACTCAGCCCTTATCATGTAATTGACCTTAAGATTGTCAGTTGGCAACACACAACCCAGATCACAAAGCAAATAGGTAACTGAGACTCACAAGATATAGATTTCAATTCATTACAGGTTTTATCCAATTGACTTAGGTAGATCCACATAGATCTCAGTGGGTACCGCAGATCAAGTTAGGATTTGGATGAAATTATATGAACCCATTGATATAAAACAAGCAAAGAACATCAATCAAGATTTGGCACAGATAAATTCTATTTCAATTGTCTCAAACGAACTAGAAATCCATACTATTAAACCCTCAAGGCAACATTATGAGTCTAGCCTATCATGATGATCGGCTCACAACCCATGATTACAATTAGAAAATTCAAGATACAAACTATCCCCTTCTCTATTCTGCTCTCAATCGTTCTTTTAGGGTTTGGTATCTTTCTGTGGAATTTTTCTCTCTCTTCCTCCCCGACTGCTTAATTTTTTTCTCTCTCCATCTTCCTTCCTTTTATACCTTCCTCTTGTCATTTTTTATCATGTTGGTTGAGTCATCTTTGCTCCCCTCCTTGATTCTTGCACGTGTCCTGTGTTACACCAATCAGAAAATGATATGAGTTCATGTGGTCACCCCAATGACTTAAACATTAAGAATCAGAACTACACAATTGCAAACACCTAGTGAACATATCAATTGCTATGGTTATGCTTTGTGCATTTGGTGTATGTAACGTGTCTTGCCTTATGTGTGCACATGTGTGTAAGACTATAGTGATATTGAGTGTGACAAGAGATAACTTGTGAGCTAGTGTATAGATGAGGTGAGAATTGAGTGGGTGAGCTATGTGTTGAGCATCAGTGCAATGAGAGTGAGTAGGAGAGTGAATTTAGTGTCAAAAGAAGCATGAAAATAATGCATGGGTGTGTGAGGTACGTGAGAGTGACGGCCGTCGGGACTGACGGCCGACCAACCAGTCGGCCGACCATCCGGTCGGCCGACCAGGTTGTTGTGTTTGTGTGTGGTGTTTTGTGTTGTGTGTGTTATGTGTTACTGAGTGAATGTGTATGCAAACTAGTGAGGTGAGTTGTGTGTGCAAGGAGTGAATGATGTGTGTGTGAGTGTGATGGATATGCAAGAGTGTGGTGAAGATGTGTAAATGGATGAATGTGTATGCATTAATGTGAAGTGCTAGTGTAGGTGTTTGATATATAAATTCAGTGCATGCACAAGTCATTTCATGCCTCAATAACACTTCATCACATAAAACCCTCATCATGCATTCATTTATCACCTTTACATTCAATCCATCAACCAAACCCAAAACAACTTGTGTGTGTGTTGTGTGTGAGTTGGCCGACCAATCGGTCGGCCGACCAACTGTGATTGTGTGTGTGTGTTTGCCTTGTGTGTGTTTGTGTTGGGTTTAGGTGTTTGTGAAGTGTTGGTGTGCTAATGTATGTGATTTGTAAGACTTGTGAAGCACAACATGTTTCCTAGTTCATCCTTCATCACACAATTGCATCAATTCATGGCACATTTTCTCAACACTCTACCAATTCTCACATTTGATAGCTTCAACACATTTTCACACAAAAGATGTTCATCATATGCTCTTTTCATCGTAAGTGCATGAAAATTTCAAGTAAAACGAACAATTAAGAACAAATAAGTTGGTGCACACACAACTTATCAAGATCAGCAGGAAAATCCCCTGGAGGATTTTCGAGGAGACAAGGAAGAGTCAAAATGCCAATCGCTTGCTTGTCTGAAGCAACAACGTATGGATGGTTGCTCTAAATATCGCTTGCTTGTCTGAAGCAATCAAATTTTCTTTTTGTAGAGAAAAAATAAAGAAAGAAAGATAGAGGACGGCTAGGGAAAACAGAGAAAGAGGGAAGAAAACAATTTTTTTTTGTTTTCAAAACTTTCGTGTTAGAGGCGGCGGCGGCCGTTCATCAGGAAAGGGCAGAAGGAGAGAAACCTAAAGCAACCAAATGATGCTCTTGTTGGAGGCAGCCGTTCATTAGGAAAGAGCAAGATGAGAGAAAATTTAGGGCAACCAAATGAAGCATCAGATAAAAAGGATCCAATGCGTGAAAGGAGGATGGCATACGACGTCGTTTTGAAAAAGGAGGACTCTTTCTTTGAAGACCGCACGTGACCACAGACTTGGTCACGTGAAATGGTCATACTTCCTTCCATGCTTATTCTCTTATCTTAATAAAGAGCCTTTAAACTTTAAATCACATTCAAAGAACTTAGGTCAAATTTTTTTTCCTTAGTATATATCTTATATTATATTTAAATACAAATGTCAATATTGAGTTTATATCAAGTACCATAAAGATCAAAGTGCATCCAAATTATTTGACCTCATTTAGTGAGAAAAAAAAGATTAATTGGTGTCGTTGTATATATCTTATGCATCAATTTAAAAGGGCTTTATAGAGCTTTTAAAATTTGGACCTACAAATAAAACATTAAGGATCTGTTTGGACGGTGTAAAATTAGTGATTTATTTCACAAATGCAAAATGAGTTGTTTGTTTTGTTGAATTTTTCCATCAAAATTTTTAAAAACAAAAACCATGCTATAGTAATTATTTTTTCTACAGTGTTTTTTTATAAATAAAATATTAAATTTGAATTTAAATTTTAAATTTTAATAATAAACAATTCTTTCTAACACAATTTCTACCAAAATAAATTAATAAAATATTAATTCAAATTTAAATTTCAAACTTTTATTAAGAAAAAAATTTTCAATATAAATCCCAACAAAACAAAATCATGCATTCTAAACACTCTCAAAATATTCTTTTCTCATAACAAATCTTAAGAAAAAAAAATTCATGATAAAATCCAAAAATACCTCATCCAAACGGAGCCTTAGGTGTTAGATTCGCTTGTCTTAAATGTCCAAAATCAGAATTCTATAATTTAGAAAACAAATTAATGATTCGCTCAGGAATTAACCCTTTGAATCAAACATCATTTTTTATTCCGTTTTCAATTACTGCTTTGGATTCCCCCAACCAAATTAACGCCTTGCAAGTTTAAAATTAGTAATTTTCCATACAAAATGGAAATAAAGGAGTGGATGGGTGGCCTAATGTAAGATGAAGGTTGGAAAGTTCAATTCCCCTTAACTTATACACAAGTTGTAAATGTTATGGGATAGAGATAATTTGTACTTATTGGGGTGTTAAATGTATTAGGGAAAACTGTCAAAATAGTCATCAACATTGTATAAAAAAATTTATTTTGTTATTCAAATTAAAAATGATGCATTTTAGTTACTAACATTTAAAAAATACACTAAATTAGTCATCAATAAAACTCTATTAGCTCTTATAACAAAGAAAATGCACGTTAACATCATATGCCACATAATAAATGAGTAAAAAAGAAAATTGAATTATTTTACAAATAAAACTCTTCATGATTTGTTTATACTTCGTTAATAATGGAGAAACAGTGCACCGATAAAAGGCGATGAATGATGAATAAATCATTGTATTGAAGAGTTTTGTCTAAAAAATAAATCAATTTTCAACATTTAGCATTTTATTAAGTCATCTGTGATGTGAACGTGTGTTTTATCTGTTAAAAAAATTAATAGAATTTGGTTGAATGGCTAATTTGTTTCATTTTTTAAATGTAGTTGGTGTGTCGCTATTCTACCAAAATTAAATTCGCTCCTAACACTATCAAATAGTATAGAGGAGTGAGATCGTTTCCACAGAGAACAACAATTATCTTCTAAATCAGTTAATTTGTAATGGGTCACAACAATTCAATCTATAATTAAAACAATTAATCAAAAGGAATTAAACAATGAAATCAACAAATAGCAAAATATGAGAATTAATTAACTTAAAGGAAAATCCGGCATACAAGTAATTCCACACTAATCAATTCTTCATTGCTCATAGACGCAAAGATAACAATTTTATATAAACCAGTTAGTTAAAGGCCACCGAGAATCAGCTCCGACATATCCCAATTCTTCCTTAATTATTCGATAATTAACAAGTATCAGCTTAATCAATTATTTTCCTATTCATAACACAACCCTGCTAGAATCAGCCAACACCCGATTTAATGTTACAAAAGCATTAAGACTTAGAAAAACCTAACTCTAACAAATCATAATCATGATTAGCATGTCACAATTTATTAACCAATTATTCTCATCTACTTAGACAGTAGCTTTGACACTAATTAATCTTACCTACTAAATTTAGTGACATAATAGGGTATTAATTGGCTCTATCTAAATCGATTAAAGGTGATCAAGCTTTAATAAATCTAGATAATAAACATTAGACTTAGAGAACTTTCAGGATTAAATATGAAAAAGTTTAATTAGAACAATTAGGTCTCACAATTACTTCGTCAATTAGTGCTTCCTTACTTGTCGCCAGAAAAGTAACTACTCATTACACATAACTAAAAACAATCAAATATTTAAAAATAATCAAACCAAGTCGACCGTCGTTTGGGTAAACGACGGTGCGTCTGTTCCTACTATGAAAACTAGAATACTACAAAACTGGAGAAAAAACAAAAAGTCAGAGATCTTGCTAGCCCGTTAACCCTAAGTAATTCATTCCCTTATATAGGAGGGAAAATAATACTTTCTAAATCAACTAAAAGGCATGAATCCTTCTTGTTTCCAAATTCCAATTGCCACATGCGGCTCTAACTCTAGCATATAAGCTAGCTTCCTAATTTTATTCCTCCACCAATTTGGTAATTAAGAAGAGTTCTTGAACTGCCATACTTCTTTAGCTTAATCATTCAGCCCTTATCTTCTAGAAAACTTCCCAAATTCGTCTTTCTCCCTTCTCCATGCCCATTCATGGAATCTCCCAAAACCTGACACAATTTACACCATTAAGCACATTTTTCATCTCTTTAAGCACTAAAAAGAATATATAATAAAACAAGTATTTTGTGCTAATCAAGATCCCTACACTTAACTCATGCCTAGCTGTAAAGCCAATTCATGTAAAAACAATGAGTGGGACTCATTCAACAATCTAAATTTAATTCCCCTTGTAGTAAGTGAAGAGGAAACAGTCAAAAAACAATAATAAGAAGCATATTCTCGCAAAAATCTCACTTGCATCTTAAAAGTAGGAAAATCAAGCAACCACAACCAACCAATATTTTCAAAATAAGCACGTACTCGAGTCTCAATATTCAAAATAGTAAGACTATGAAAATTGAATCTCTTATGACTAATAGCAGAGTGGTTGCGAACTACCTCGTACGGGCTAATCATAGATTGCTTCGTAAAGGCTTTGAAATCCAGATAAATGGCGTCACCCGTATCAGTATTAGCGGTTGTGGAAGTCGTCGGAGCTTTGCCCTTCTCCGCAGCAATTGCACGGCGAGAAGAAAAAGTCTGTGGTTGTGGGACTGAACTGTTGTGCCTCTGAGCAGTCAATCGGTGTGATTGACAGTGGCTGATGGTTGTTGGGATGAAGGGAACTCGTATCAGCGATCTCTCGGTGTTGGAGATGGAGATGTGGGTCAGAGAATCTTCCACCATGGCTTTGTCGGACTCGAACTCGCTCTCGAAAGACGTGTTGCTGACTGCTAGAGTCGCGTGTTTGATGGCCTCCTATTTGCGATGCTTGGCTGGAGGCGGCTGTGGCGGGGGTGTCTCCTTCACTGGTGTGGACTGTTTGTTCAGTGAAGAATTCTCCGATGAAGTTGGAGGTTTTGGGAGGGGGTGGTGAAGCAAACTTCATATTCACCATTATTGTGTGGTCTGTTGGCGGTGAGTGAGGGAATGTTGGTGTTTACGGTGACGGGATGGGGGAAGTAAGGTAGCGGAAGCTAGGTTGGGAAAAATGACAAGATTAGGGAATTTTGGATTGGTACCACTTTTGACTTTTGTAAATAGAAAATTGGTGGGACACTTATTATAATAGTTGTAACACTTGGGCACCCTTTTTAAATGTCTATTCTCCTCTTCCCCATTTTTGTCCATCCACTACATTACTGCAATTGAATCATCTCCACATACTTAACCACGATTGGACAAAAAATCTGGAAAAAGAAAAACTTATTATCTGACAAAAAATTAAATAAATAACTAATAATTGAAAATTTTAAAATTCGGTTGCCTCCCAATAAGCGCCATTATTTAATGTCTTAGACTAGACAAGCCCTATCAACTCAAGGAATGATGGGAAAAAGCTACAACTCCACCACTTCAATTGGTGCAGATTCATATAAGCGTTTAAGTCTCCGCCCGTTAACCTTAAAAACTTCCCCAGTATCAATTCCCTTTATTTTTACGGTTTTGTTTGGGTAAACAACAACCACAACAAACGGGCTAATCCATTTGGATTTAAGTTTTTCGCCCATAAGATGCATCTTAGACTGGAAGAGAAGAACTTTGTGACCAGCATGGATCTCTTTCTTCCTTAATAAAAGATCGTGGTTTAGCTTGGTTCGATCTTTGTATCACATAGCATGATCACATGCTTCCAAGCGGATTTTCTCTAATTCTTTCAATTGAAGTTTCCTATCCTCCCCACACTTAGCATTATCCATATTCAACTGTTTAATGGCCTAAAACGCCTTGTACTCCATTTGCACTAGAAGGTGACATAGCTTCTAAAAAACAAGGCGATAGGGTGACATACCAATCGGAGTCTTGAAAGCAGTTCTATATGCCCATAAGGCATCATCTAGATGAAGACTCCAATCCTTGTGAGAGGTGTTCACTGTCTTTTTCAGAATCTATTTGATTTCACGATTAGAAACCTCTGCTTGGCCATTTGATTGGGGATGATAAGTGGTTGCAAGTCGATGATGCTCACCGTATTTCTTCATAAGAGTTTCGATTGTGCGGTTGAAAAAATGAGTTCTGTTATCACTGATTATAGCCTGAAAAAATGAGTTCTTTTATTCATCATATGCATAGGAGGAAAGAACGATATTCATCCAAACACACGGAAAACTTTGTACTCTTTGAGACTGAGAAGAGTCTTCCATGGTGTCTTTGTCAAGGCAAACAGAAATATAATGGAGATTTTGCAAAAAGTGGAGCCATACATCACATATGGGTATCCTAATCTGAAGAGCGTGAAGGATTTGATTTACAAGAAAGGTGTGGGAAAATTTGACAAGCAGAGAGTTCCTTTAATAGACAACAACATTATTGAGCAGGCATTAGGCCAGCATAACATTCTATTTATTGAAGATATTGTAAGTGAGATTGCAAGTGTTGGCCCACACTTTGAGGATGTCTCTAGTTTTCTTTGCCCTTTTGTGCTCCACAAACCAGAAAAGGAATTGCTGGGTAAGAAGAGAAGATACAAGGATGGTGGGGACTCTGGAGATCGCGAGGATCAAATCAATGAGTTGCTTAGAAAAATGAATTAAAAATTTTAAAGGGAGCTCATATTTTCTTGAAATTTAGACACCTAGTTGATGTACTTTGAAATTGAATTTTGCACTTAAGTTGATTGTCCTTCGAAATTGAAAAAAAAAAGATTATAGCCTGAGGTACTCTATATCGGCTAAAAATAGTCGACTTCAAGAAACCTGCCACTACTTTGGAATCATTAGTGCGGGTGGCCTTAGTTTCCACCCATTTCGAAACATAATCAACAACTAAAAGGATATATAAATTTGAAAAAGAACTAAGAAAATGAGCCATGAAATCCATACCCCAAACATCAAATATCTCACAAACAATTATACGCAATTGAGTCATTTCATCACGATGAGTAATGTTTCCTAACTGTTGACAACGTGGAAAACTTTTACAAAATAGGTATGCATCACGAAAAAGAGACTTCCAAAAGAAACAACTATCGAGAATTTTTCTAGCTGTTCTTTTAGGACCAAAATGACCCCCACATACAAATGAATGACAATGTCGTAAAATATCATTTATTTCATTTTTTGGGATGCATCTCCTTATTATTTGATCATTCCAATATTCCACAAATAAGGATCATCCCATAAGTAATATTTCGCATTACTTTGATTTTTTAATTTTTGGACATGTGTGGGACCTTTAGGTAATACCTTATTGACCAGGTAATTAACTAAGTCTGCAAACCAAGGGTCCTTACCTGATTTACCTGTCAAATTGTAAAGTTCTTTATCGGGGAAGGTTTCCCGTATGGGCAAACGATCATCATCCAGAACTAATCGACTTAAATGGTCTACCACATGATTTTCAGCTCCTTTCTTATCCTTTATCTCCCAGTCAAATTCCTGTACAAGAAGAATCCAACGAATTAGATGCGGTTTAGACTTCTTTTTGGTAAAGAGGTACTTTTAAAGCAACATGGTCAGTGTAAACGACAATTCTAGGGCCTAACAAGTAAGATCTAAATTTTTTAAAGGAAAAAACAATTGCTAAGAGCTCTTTTTCAGTATTCGTGTAATTGCATTGAGCATTGTTCAATGTCTTCGATGCATAGCATATCACATGGCTCTCTTTCCTAAATTTTTGACCAAGCACCGCTCCCACCGCGTAATCACTGGCGTTACACATTAATTCGAATGGGAGATCCCATTCAGGTGGCTGAACTATGGGAGCTGAAATTGATTTTGCTTTAAGCATTCAAAATCTTCCTTACATTCTATTGTAAGGGCAAACGAAACATCCTGCTGTAACAGCTTTGTTAAGGGCTGTGCGATTTTGACAAAGTCGTGGATGAATCTGCGATAAAATCCTGTATGACCTAAGAAACCATGAACTTCACGCACATTATTTGGATAAGGTAACTGTGAAATCAAATCTACCTTTGCTTAATCCACTTGAATTCTCTTTTCAGAAACAATATGTCTTAATACAATGCACTCTCTAACCATGAAATGACATTTCTCATAATTTAAAACCAAATTCTTTTCAATGCATCTAAGTAAGACTTTATCAAGGTTATTAAGACAATCATCAAATGAATTACCATCAATAATATAATCATCCATAAAAATCTCAATACAATGTTCGATCATGTCTGAAAAGATACTCATTATGCATCTTTGAAAAATTTTGAGAACATTGCATAAACCAAAGGGCATACGTCTATAAGCAAAAGTTCTAAAAGGACATGTAAAAGTGGTTTTCTCTTGATCTTCTTTAGACACAAATATTTGGAAATAACCACTATACCCATAAAGAAAATAGAAAAATATTTTTCCAGCTAACCTCTCTAATATTTAATCAAAAAAAGGTAATGGAAAATGATTTTTCCTAGTGGATGCATTTAATTTACGAAAATAAATACACATACGCTAATCTTTTTGAAGACGCATAGGTACGAGCTCATTCTTTTCATTCTTTACCACTTGGAATCCTGATTTCTTTGGAATAACATGAACTGGACTTATCCATTGACTATCTGAGATGGGAAAAATAATTCCAACAACTTGAGTATTTCTTTGAGGACCACTTCCTTCATGTTCAGATTTAGCTTCCATTGTGGGTCTCATACTGGTTTAGAGTCGGATTCAACCAATATTTGATGCATACAAATTGATGGGCTAATAAGTTTAATATCTGCAAGAGTCCATCCAATGGCTTCTTTGAGCTTTTGAAGGATTCGCAGCAACTTATCCTCTTAGCTTTGTGTAAGGTGCTTATTGATGATCACAAGAAGCGTCTCTCTAGTACCTAAATAGATATATTTCACATTATCAGGTAATGGTTTCAATTCAAGAATAGAAGCTTTTAAAATAGAAGGAAGAATTTTATTCTACGACTCTTGTTTGGGCAAACAGTAAGTATCAAATCTAGCAAACTATTCTTCAAGGGAATGGAGAGACATGACCGCATCTTTTGTCTCGTCATTGACGTGATATTTAGTGTCATCTTCAATCCAGCTTTGCGTAATAGCTACCTCAAGCTTATCTTGCACAAATTTAGTCTCAAGATGTTCTTGGACTAAGGAATCTATTACATCAATTGAATGAACATTTTCCACATCAATATGATATTTAATAGCATCGAAAATGTTAAAAGTTAAATATTCACCATTGAATTCACAAGTGTTAATTTATCCACATCAAATTTTGTTTTAACTATTTTCAGGAATAGTCGATCTAACAACAAAAATGCAGCATTTTTTCGTGAGAGCTGCCCGTATCTAGAATATAAAAATCAGCCGAGTATATGAAATTATTAACCTTCACTAAAACATTTTCAAGCACCCCTAATGGGTAAGATAATGTCCTATCAGTTAATTAGATAACAACTTATGTGTCAACTAATGGGCTAATGTTTAAACCTTGATATGTAGAAAGGGGCATGACATTAATTGAAGCACCTAAATTTAGCATGTATCTTTCGATTTTCTTATCTCCAATCACATATGGAATAGAAAACATACTTAGGTCCTTACATTTGGGAGGGAGTTTGTGTTGTATTACAGTCGAAACATTCTCTCCCACAACAACTTTTTCCTTCTGTGGATATGGAATCTTTCTTGCAAGAAAATCCTTTAAGAATTTGGCACACTTTGGCATCTTTTGAATAGCGTCAAGAAAAGGTATATTGATTTTGATCTTGCTAAAGATTGTCAATATGTCATCCAAATCCTCATCTTTGACGTTCTCTTTTAACCTGCCAGGAGAATGTAGAGGTAACTTAATCTCGAAAGTAGGCAAATTCAATTTAGAGGTTTCCTCTGATTTTTGTGTCTGCGTCATTTGGTCGAACGATGCTGCTGGATTTCTTTGTCCTTCAGCTATAACTTTGGCAATAGGATCTTTAAGTTGTTTCCCACTTCTCAACGTCATTTGACTTACATTTTCTTGTAGATTAATTTGCACCTGGGACAGTAATTTCCCTTGAGGACCTTGCATCCCATTGATATTTTTAGCCATTTGGGTTATTTGAGTGCTTAACCCACTTCTAGCCGCCCGCGTTTCTTGCTAAAATTTAAGAAATTCGCCTTGATTCTGGACCTAGTTTTTCTCACATTAAGGTCACAGAAGTAGCTAAATTCACTATCATGTCTTCAAGTAGAACTCCAGACCTTGTGGTAACTATAAAGATGGTATTAGTTTGGGCAGACGGTGCTACTGATTTTTGCTGGGTTTGCTATTGAACTTGTTGTTGTGGAGGATTTTGCTGAGGAGCTCGATTCCTGTAGCTCAAATTGGGATGGTCCTGCCAACCTAGGTTAAAAGTATTTGAATATGGATTGTAGCGACGTGGATATCCTCCTACAGCATTAACTTCAGCGTCAAGTTCTTCTTGAGTCATTTGGCATTGATCTGTGGTATGGGTAGAGCTTTTGCATATTGCACAAACCTTTTCTGTCTGAACTGCACCTATTCCAGTGAATAATTTTTCCACACTCGCTGTCAATGCTTCCAATCTGCTCTCTATGGATTAATTACTAATTTCGATCACTTGTTTGTTCGAACGACGACCAAGCTGGTACTGTTGGCGGGATTCTCAAGTCTTAGCAATCAAACTCGTGGCTTGAGCTGTGTTATTATCTATGAAAGCTTCACCGGTTGCTGCATCAAGTGTTCGTTTCTCATCCGGTTGTAAACCTTCATAAAAATATTGGATTAAAAGCTCATCAGTGATTTGATGTTGAGGACAACTTTCACATAAACGCTTAAATCTAGTCCAATATGCAGTTAATGACTCATCATAATCTTGTTTAATGCCTACTAGTTCCTTTTGTCCTGATGCAATTTTAGAAACGGGGAAATAGTTCATAAGAAATATTCTTTGCATGCCATCCCACATTGTAATAGATCTAGAAGTAAAACTTTTAAACCATACACTAACGTTTCCAGTTAAGGATCAATAAAAACTAGCTAACTTTATGTATTCTTGTGATACTCCTCTATTGTTCACAGTTTCACACACTTTAAGAAAATTATGCAAAAAATTATGAGGATCTCCCCAACATCTCTATAAACTTAGGCAATAAATTAAGATAGGATGCTTTCAATTCATAATCAGTTGTAAGTGGAGGCAAAACAATGCAAGAAGGCCTGTAATTAATCACTGGGGTTGTAGACTCCCTTAATGGTCGATCATTCATCGGAGCTTGAAGTGGCACCAATGGCTTAATCACAAGGGCACATTGCTCCTGCACACGCTCAGGTGGTGGCAAATTACCGACAGGAGGCTGGTTCATAGGTGCGAGCTCATCCATAGAAGTTTTGTTAATCGAATGAGCTGGTTCTGTGCTTGTGCGAGGCGTCATTTGGGCAAACGACATGTCAATTTTAGAACTAGAATTGGTTCTTTGGCGATGTTCTTTCGTCTTTTTCTTCAATCTACGAGGTGTCTTTTCAATTTCTGGATAAAAAAGTAAATTAGGGTTAGTTGATATAGACATAAACCAAAGAACAATAAAAATTAACTAAATAGAAAATAATTGCCGTTCGCCGGCAGTGGTGCCAAAATTTGGTGTGTCGTTATTCTACCAAAATTAAATTCACTCCTAACACTATTAAATAATTTAGAGGAGTGAGATCGTTCCCAAAGAGAACAACAATTCTTTTCTAAATTAATTAATTTGTAATGGGTCACGACAATTCAATTTATAATTAAAACAAGGGCGAATTCCCTTTTACCCACTTGTGGTTTGAGCTAGTAACCCTTTCACTACCTCGTGGTTTCAAAATACCCACATAACCCCCTCTTGTTTTGAACTACTGTAAAAAATCGACGGAAACAGTCCAAACTGACAGAAGTGGTTTACACGTGCAGTAATCAGCGAGTAATACTTAAAATTTTTTATTTTTATTCCAAAATTACCCTTCCCTAAATAGTTTATTAAAACGTTTTCTTTTTTTTCTTTTCTTTTCCTTTTCTGTCTTTTCTTTTCTTTTTCCTTTCTTCTTGCTTTCCTTTCCTTTCTTTTCTCTTTCATTTCTTCTTCGACACAAGAGCCATTCCTCCACTACCGCTGCCATTCCTCTACCACCGCATCTATGAGCAAGAAAAGCAGTACTTTCTCCCCCATCAACTCTATATCATCGATAAACCCACGTCAACAAAATCCTAATCCAACTCCTTAGATTCATCATCTCAATCAAAAAAATATAATTTAATTTACTAGAAATTCATCGCGGGCTTCAAGAGTGACTCCATCTTTTTGTGGAACGCAGCATTATCGATCTCTGGTATTCTATCAGCCTCAACAATAAATTCATTCATCCATATATGCGATTGGTAACTTAATTGATTCATAAGTATTAAAACCCCCATAATCCTATGGATTTGGATTATGAATTAAGTATTACTCGGCTTCCATGGAGTATGTTTGAGCTATGAGGATACTACGAAACTCGTCAGGATACTGAGAAACTCGTCCTCCAGACGAGCCATGGCGATCTGGATCGTGCTGTGGTTTGATTATGGTCGTCTAAGATGGTGATGATTCCATTGACCGTTGGATTTCATCAAGGGGTTGCAAGTAGCAGTTGATATTGTGGCGATCACCATCGAATATCATTCGTTCCCTGGCATCTTCGGAAGCTATGAAGTCCCATTGGAGGATGATTTTTTTTGGGTTTTTGGTCAAAATTCAGCTTTGGTCGGTCAAAGAGATGACTCAAAAAGAGAGATGATGCCATAAACTGGAAATTGGAAAAAAAAAGCGGGTGAAATGGTGGTGGTCGTTTTTGGATTTTTTTTCTTTCTTTCTTTTTTAAAAGTCAAGACAAGATTTGTCGTGTGAACAAATTGACGGCAAAAATTTACAACAAAAAAATCTATCTCATATTTCCAACCAGATTCTGTGGGTAATGTCTAATTTTTTATTAAAATTTTTAATACTTATGAATTTATTTTGGTAGAAAGATTATGTTGAAAAATGGATTATGTTGAAAACCCCCATAATCCTATCAATCGATTGGTAACTTAATCCATCCATAAAACCCCCACGTCGACAAAATTAAATTGTACCTTGTTCTTCTTCAGTCGATTGGTAACTTAATTGATTCTGGTAGCTAGCTTGAGAATATGTATAGATTAATTAATGGTGGATGTTGTGGGTTTTGTGATTGAGATGAGTGGAAGAACGGTGGATGTAGTGTGTTTGTAGGTGATTAAAGTGGGTTAATAATGGTTATAGTGGGTGGAGAAGTAATGGTTGTGGTGAGTTTGTAATTGAAGTTAGAGAAATTATACTCGTTATGGTGGGAGGGGAGAGAAGATGAAAGAGAAAGATAAGATAAAGAAAAAAAATGTGATTGTAAAAAAGTAAGAAAATGGAGGAAAGAGAAAAACAAGAAGATAAAGTAAGTGGGAAGAAAAATAATTAAATAATATGATTTTTTTTACTTTCACGTAAGGATTATATAGTAATTTTATACATTTCTATCAGTTTGGACGATTTCCGTCGATTTTCCACAGTAGTTCAAAACACGAGAGGGTTATGTGGGTATTTTGAAACCACGAGGTGGTGAAAAAGTTATTAGCTCAAACCACAAGGGAGTAAAAGGGAATTCGCCCTTAAAACAATTAATCAAAAGGAATTAAACAATGAAATCAACAGATAGCAAAATACGAGAATTGGTTAACTTAAAGGAAAATCTGGCATACAAGTAATTCCACACTAATCAATTCTTCATTGCTCATAGACGCAGAGATAACAATTTTATATAAACAAGTTAGTTAAAGGCCACCGAGAATCAGTTCCGACATAGCCCAATTCTTCATTAATTATTCGATAATCGTCAAGTATCGGCTTAATCAATTATTTCCCTATTCATAACACAACCTGGCTGGAATAAGCCAACACTTGATTTAATGTTACAAAAGCATTAAGATTTAGAAAAACCTAACTCTAACAAATCATAATCATGATCAGCATATCACAATTAATTAACCAATTATTCCCATCTACCGAGATAGTAGCTTCGCCACTACTTAATCTTACCTACTAAATCCAGTGACATATTAGGGTATTAATTGGCTCTATCTAAATCAATTAAAGGTGATCAAGCTTTAATAAATCTAGATAATAAAAATTAGTCTTAGAGAACTTTTGGAATTAAATATGAAAATTTTAATTAGAACAATTAGGTCTCACAATTACTTCATCGATTAGTGCTTCCTTACTTGTCGCCAGAAAAGTAACTACTCACTACAAATAACTAAGAAAAATCAAAGATTTAAAAATAATAAAACTGAATAAATAAATCAAACCAAGTCGACTGTCATTTGGGCAAACGACGGTGCGTCTGTTCCTGCTATAAAAACTGGAATACTGCAAAACTGGAGAAAAAATGAAAAGTCAAAGATCTCGCCAGCCTGTTAACCCTAAGTAATTCATTCCCTTATATAGGAGGGAAAATAATACTTTCCAAATTAACTAAAAGACATGAATCCTTCTTGTTTCCAAATTTCAATTGCCACATGCGGCTCTAACTCTAGCATACAAGCTAGCTTCCTAATTCTATTCCTCCACTAATTTTGTAATTGAGAAGAGTCCTTGAACTGCCATACTTCTTCAGCTTAATCAATCAGCCTTTATCTTCTAGAAAACTTCACAAATTCGTCTTCCACCCTTAGCCATGCCCATTCATGGAATCTCCCAAAACCTGACACAATTTATACCATTAAGCAAATTTTTCATCTCTTTAAGCACCAAAAAGAATATACAATAAAACAAGTAAATTATGCTCATCAGTAGTTGACTAAATTGTATTATTTTAATGTAGATGGCAAAATAAATTTTTTGGTATAATGTGATTGACTAAGTTGTCAGTTTTCTATGAACTAGCCTTTAATTGTCATTTTGTAATACACGAATTAATTCTTTACAGTTTACATGCTTCAAAAGTTCAGCTTTTAAAAGGCAATTAATTTGAGGGAGAAAAAGAGGAATATTTTTGCCAAATCTAGATGAAAAGAGATGCATCTGTATATAAGAGCTGAAATTACTTATCAGAATTAGGGGGAAAAAACTAGAGGGCAGCTAAAATTTTCAAATCCAATATTTTCAGTCACTATTTATTTAATTATTTTGCTTTATTTAAATTGCACTCGTCTAACAAAAATAGTACACTAACGACCATTTTGTCTAATTTAATAGTTATCTTTAATTTGTTCAATTAAGTTAATTTTTTTAGGCACAATTTCAATCCTAATTTTTTAGGCACAATTTAATTAGATGAACAAATACTATCCTAAATCTTAAACCATATTGATTATTCTCATTTGTAATCACAATCATACTCTAAAAAAATCCAAAATTAATGAAAATTTTCTAAATTAATGGCTGAATTGGACGGAATGGTTAAATGTATTAATTTTATTAGACGAATAATTGATCTAAAACTAAAAGAAATTAATGGTAGAAACATATACCATTTGAAGAATTTAATAACTTTCAAAATATTTTGCCATTACAATCATATACATATATTCCCTCAAAAACTTATTACACTTTCGAAAAGCAATATTCAAAAGCTACCAATGAGATCAGCAAGCACAAACAACTGCATGGCCAACATTGATATTAATTTATTCCTCAAATTATTTATTCAAAATCTCCAATCATACACTGATTAAACCATCCATTTTCACAAGCACAAAAGGCTGGAATTATCACTCTAAATTGAAGGCATATATAGAATGTTCATCAAGGACACTTGGGCTTATTGCCTCGGGTTGTCAAACGGGCATAGCATGGACAAAGCTCTTTGTGGCCATAAGTTCCTGGCGGAACACAATTGCATCTTGCACAACAGGTCCTGCATGCTCTTGTGCAAACATTCTTTCTTGATGCTTTGCTGCATCTTCTTGAGCATGCAAATCCGCAATCTGTAGAACCAAAATATATATAAGGACTTAAAGAAGTCTGAGAAAATTTCTCTTAGATTAAAAAAGTGTTCTTAAAACATGATCTTTTGGTTTTTTTTTTTTTTTGGTATTTTTTGAGGGAATATTAATTGTGGTTGTTCAATATGAATTATAACTTACTAATTCTTGGTTGTATTTTTTTGACTACTGCTTCTCTTGCAGCTCCTCCATCCAACTGTGTGCAAAAAAAGTTATAAGAATGTGTTAGTGTCATTTTAAGGAATTCGCAAAAATTTCTGTAAAACCGATTCATATATAAAATGTGGTTCATATATGAAACGAATAATTAATGGTCATTGAAATCATGGTTCTAATTTCATACAACTTTTATCGCACATTAAAATCTCGATTAACTTGTCGCTGCATACATATACACACACAAATATATATATATATATATATATATATATATATATATATTTCATATGAGACCAGCAATTAAGATTTTTAGGCCTCATCTTTTGAGATCCCATTTTAAGATTTTAAGATTTTTAAGAACTATGTGTGTGAAAAACATAGGAAGACATCTTAAAATGGTTGGGAAAAATGGGAGTCATACTATGATTTTGCCTCAATTTTTAGTCACATTCCCCACCTTGAATGTTTGAGGCTATCAAAGGGATCGATAATTTCTTCCATTAAAACAAACATAAACTGCACAAGTGAATGATGTGTTGTGGAGAAATGTGGAGTGTGTGTGTAAAACGTGCATAGTTCGTATTCATGTTTTTGATAAAAGAAAAAGATTACAGGATACATAAAGAGAAGTAAAATTTGGCAAAAAAAAAAAAAAAAAAACACTTCGAACTATAATTACTTGATCATCAGTGTGAGAATGCATGGAATCGCCAATGGGCAAGGCCTCAGTAAAAACCTGCAATGGATGATATATTCTTAGTGGGAAAAAAAAACTGAAAATTAATTGGACATAAAAGTGAACGAATTTAAACTCGAAATGTACCTGAAGAAGGAGGATGGCAGCAAGAAAAATGAAGAAAAGCTTCATTTCTTATAAATGGCGGGGACGTTTGTTTGTTTATTGTGAGGGATAAATGAAGAGATGGGAGATGGGTTGCTGATTGGTGAGGATAAATGAAGTTGAAAGTGTTGTGGAGAAAAATTGGAATGCTTTTATAGGCTTATGATTCTAATTAAGAAGTAAAAATTTGTATTTGTATTTACCCCAATGGATATATTTTCGATTTCAATCCATGTTTCAATTAATAAATACATGCAAAGAATATTTATAAATTAGTTTCAATCTATAAATACCCGCTGAGTGTATTTATAAATTAGTTCCAATCGATACATACATGCTAAGTATATTTATAAATTGGTTCCATTCGATAAATACATGTTACGTGTATTTATGAATTGAAACAGAATTGGAATAGAGAATGGAACTAAAGATCATGAGTATATTTCATGTCATAATTAATTCGTGGAGAGTACTCCACTTAGTGGAAAAAAGGGCTTAGTTGTTGTTTATTTTTTCTTTTTCTTTTTTTTGCATTGGGCAAAATTATCATTATTTTGTATATTACATCAAGATTAATGTGTAAAAATATTTTTAAATTGAACTTATTATTTAGGAGTATTAACAAGGAGTACGAGTTCTTTTACATGGGATTGTAGTCCACAAGTTCCTATTATTATTGAAAAATAGATATTTATTATAAATAAATAAGTGAATGAGTTGTAATAGAATTCTACATAAATAAAATTATAATTTTGCGTAAAAGAATTGTACAATTTATCATTACCATTACTCATTATTTAGATGATCATATGCTTATAAAATATTACCAAATCTTTTATTTAGATGATCATAGGATTATAAACTACTACCAACTCTTCTCAATTTGGTTCTCTAATTAAGTGTTGGTTGTAAAACTTTTGTGGAGCTAGTGTTATGTTCTGATCTTGGAATGAGCTAACTTTTTCCTCCTTTTTGTTAACAAAATAATAATATGGGAAAATTACAAAAAAAAAATGCCCACCATATGTTTCTTTAAAAACTTTTTGCATAACTTACATTTAAAATGATATAATCCCCGTCACTCAGTACACTAGTAATACATACTAGATTGGTTCTTTTATCTAATTCCATTCACTTTTTATAACTAAATGTGTATGTGTGTGTGTCATCGTTAGACAACAATATACATTCACGTACATACTTTTCATTAAAAAAAATACAACGGAATTGGATAGAATGATAAATTTGGTGTAATTTTTTAATGCGAGTAACATAATTATATCATTTTATATGTTAGTAATGAAAAAAGATTGTCCAACAAATGTGAAATAATAATAATAATAATAATAATTGTGCTTACAAATTTCAAGTTTTGACAACTTATAGATATGAGTAGAAAAGACTAAGAAATGAAGGAAACTAAATAGCAAAAAGCTATGTGATCAAATTGTAGGATAATCATAATTGTATTTTGTACCCTACTTATATTTTTGTGATAAAATTGAATAAGTACCACTAGCTTTTAGAAAAGACCCTTGCTAACCACCATATATTTTTGTACTACAACAATATTGTAAAATCTTTATACAAACCAACAAAAATCACAAACTTGATATGAAGTGAGTGGGACAGTAATTTTTGGATTCATATGCAATACTATAGTAGAATGTTCTTGCACATTTTGCTATCATCACTTCAAAAAATATCTTTCATCATGTGCTGAGTGCTCCATGCATGATTTAAGACAATGTCACAGCTGTTTCTTGCTTGTTTTTGGATGGTGGAAGATGGGAGTAGTGTATGTGTATGGACAATATTGTAGGAGTAGACATGCACGAGAGAAAAGCAAAAATGGTCCCTTACTAAGATATGGTATATATAACGACCCCATTTTTGTCTGATCAACAATGGATTTTCTGTGAATGAAAAGCAAGAAATCACAAGAAGGGACAACTGCATTTCATATTTCGAACGTAATCTTCCAAAAGAAAAAAGCCAAGAAGTCAATATGATGCATGCAAATATATATATATATATATATATATATATATATATATGTATTGCTTATTTCATTTGTTGGTTTTGATGGAGAGGTTGTATTTGTAGTGGAGTTTTAAAAAAAGAAAAAAAAATTAGCTGTCAAAGTTGTATTATATATTTTAATTGTTACATCATGGATATTTCACCACATGAATTTTCTGTATCACTTTCATATATCATTTTATGTAAAATTTTATAAAATTTTAACATATGTATAATTATTTATCCATTAAATTTCATTGATCATTTGATAGGGTTTCGATTTAATTTTTAAAAATTAGATAACTAACTAAAATAATACTTGTTACATTTATAGATAATGTTACACAAACTACTTGAGAGAATCAAAAGTCATATTTCACCAACATCTTAAGAATTTCAAACACTGACTTCTGTTTCAAAAAATAGGCCATTATTATTTCTAATGATTGAGTAATAATATCAAAGTTAGGTCAAAGAATAATTAAGGGTTTAGTTCAATATAGTAAGAAACTTCAAAATGTTTGAGGGGAAAATGAGCAAAATTTTTCTTCTTTGTCTCATGTGAAAATAATGACATGTTGGTTGCCATATTAATTTTTCTTAATAACATAGCACAAATTATTACAAAGACACAAATTTCAAGGAATTTGAAAGAGTTTATAGAGTAAAAATAATATCGAATGACTAAAAATAAAAGTCTACAAGTGTTTTTATAATTTTAGCAATCCGAAAACAAAATATAAAAGAAATAAAAAAAACGATTAGAAAGAAACATGCCCAACAGTGGCAAAAATAAAAGAATTTAAATTTATAATGGCGGAGCTACATTTGTAAGTTTTGTAAATCTCGTTATTCCCTTCGTCACAAAAATGATTTGACCTGATTTTGTTTTTTTTCGCATTTTTTTTAACGGATCTTCACATCCACTTAAAGTATTGATATTGTACCATTTGCACGTCATTGCCAAGAAATATCTTTCCATATAAGATCCATTGCAACACTATAATCAATGCCAATAAGTGAGTTGGATCCAGTGAAATGGACAATACGGCTAGTTTAATTGTGAAAACTATTTGAGTTTATCAGCCATGAAAATGCAACGGAAAAAGTGAATCACCTGATTTGGTTATCGAATCCAATCTAATCAAATAACAAATAATGTTTCAGTTTACGAATTTATGTACACGAAGTTGTATCTCTACGTGTGTATCCACTTATTTTATCCACAATAAATGAACATTTATTGAATAATAATAAAACTTCATTTAAGTAAAATTATAATTTTACATGAAAAAGAAAAACTCGTACTCCTAGCTTATTCTTACTTATATTGAAATAATAAGTAAGGTCTCCGCTCGCACATTAGATCTAAAATTACCCTGTTTTATTTTGTTCAATACTCAAACGATGTAGTTTCACTAAAACTATAAGTATAAGTATAAATATTGTTAAAATCAACTTAACCCAGATATGATCAGTGGCAGATTCAAAAATCATGGTTTGAAAAATAAAATTTCATAGTAGAAGTTAGGGGGTGGGGACACAATTCTAATTTTTTTTTAAGAATTCAATTGAAAATTTTTAATTTTTTAAATCTTGAAAAAAATTATAAGTGAATTGTAAGATGTTAACTTAGTCATGGTTTTTGTAAAACCATATTGTTTTGAGGTGTTGGATAAAATAGGATAAAAAAAATATTGGAAAGGGGATTTGATGTTCTCTCATAAAAGTTTATACTTGAAATTTAATTGAAAGACTATTTTTTTGGGGTACAACAAGCACAAAAATGATTATGTGAAGTATGTATTATTTTAATACAGCTAAAATTACATGAGGGATAAAATTGTTCATATGTTTCAATAGTCAAGACGTGTTTTTACATTCCAAAAAATTTGGTCACGTAAGTTTCTGTTCGGTTAAATTCATTAATGGAATATGCTCATGGATGTAAAATTATAATAAAAATATTTTATAGAAACAAAGTATTCAAAAGTAAGCTTGCATTGGAGTAAAATGCTATTAACACATAAAAAATTCCTCAATACGAATTCTCGCTAAAACAAATCAATATTTAAACACCTTTAAAATACACCTTTCTTGTAACAAGCCTCAAAAAAAAATATTTCATTCCAAAATAAAAAAAAAATCTAAATGGAATATTAGAAGAATATTTTTCATACCTAGTGAACGAATTCATTTAATTTGCGAAAAAAAAGAGTCACAAACTTTGTGCCTCGCTAATAATTCATTCTCTCAAACTTTACTGTGTAGTTAATTTGTGAAAATATACTTTGAGTAGGTATGGTCATGGTTCGTGGAACCAGAATTGGCCTTTCCTTTGGTGTCACAATTCTAGAATGACCATTACATTTCCAGTCCTGTTTCAATTCCGGTTACGTTCTAATTCTAGTTTCGTCTTTTTTTTTAGGTTTTCATGGTTCAAATTTTTTTAAACAAAATTTAATAAAACATAGGAATAATAAAAATTTTATTAATTTAAACACTTCAAATTTTGAGGAAAATATATACAATTTTAATATAATTTGAAAAGTACCTCAAATTATTATAGAAAATAATAAGAAAAACTGTCAAAATAGTCACTGACATTGTAAAAAAAATTATTTTGTCATTCATATTAAAAATGATGCATTTTAGTTATTGACATTTAAAAAATAAATGAGTCACCAACCAAACTTTGATAACTTTTTTAACAAAGAAAGTGCACTTTCACGTTATGTACCACTTAATTAATAAATGAGAAAATAAAAAAAATTAATTTATTTTTCAAACAAAACTCTTCATATTGGTTGAAAAGTAGATGTCATATAAAGCTTATAAGAGCTACGAAAGCTGTAAATAAACCTTCGAAACATGAAGAATTTAATAGATGTCATATAAATATTTAATATTTTTAAATTATCTTGAACTGCTAAATTCAATATATAGCATGCACACATTACATGAAAAAAAATTTCACATATTATTTGTTAGAAGAGAGGTTTTTAATTTACTAGTTGAAGTCATACTGGCCTAAACATTGTCAAAACCAACTGTTTTTTTTACGCAAGTTATATTCATGTAAAATAATATTTACCATACAAAATATATTATTAATTAGTGATGTATCTTGAATAAAAAAATATGAAAAGCAATATATATATATATATATATATATATGCAAAAACCAATCTATCACTATCAATACAGAATATTTCATGTCATATATTTCTACATAGAATTGCTACTCTTATACATATAGTTAACGGAAATGGTAAGCATTGACTGCGGTACAAGTATGTTTCATGTCAAAATAATAACATGAAAAAAAGGAAAAAAAACTGCAATAATAAAATTGAAAAACAGAAAAAAAAAAACTATTGCTATAATATGCAAAACATCAACTAAAAAGGTAGCACTCAAAATAAAAACCGGACCACTGAAAACATGCAATTTCATTTCAACTTGGAAAAGAAAAACTGTAGAACAAAACAGAGTAAATTACTTCAATTATCCCACAATTTGGTGTTCATTTGCTTTTGTCCTTAATCTTGTAAAAGTTTTATTTTTGTTCCTCATATTATAATTTAGGTTTCAAATTATTTTTGGTGCATTTTTCCACTTAAAATCTAATTTGAAAAACTAATTAACAGTTATATGACAAATAGTAAGGCATAAAAATTGATAAAATTAGATATATATATATATATATATATATATGTGTGTGTGTGTGTGTGTGTCAAATAGTAAGGAATTGAATTTTTGTTAAATTAAAAACCATTGAAAACTAAATTACAACATAAAAGAAAAAAATAAAACTTTTTTCAAAAAGGGACAAAAGCAAAATAAACCTGACCTCAAATTGAGAGATGACTGAAATAATTAATTTATCCAAACAGAACATAAAACTTAGAGGCTCAACGGACAAATACTCAAACATCTCAAAACACACATTCCTTTGAGCTAATAATAAATTACACATTTTTCAAAAAAAGTACCCAATCAAATTAATAATAATTGCATGGACAAAGCTCCTTGTTGCCATAAGTTCCTGTTGGAAATCAATTACATCTTGGACAACAGCTCCTGGATTTCTTAGTGCAAATAATCTTATTTCCTTCTTTCCTGCATATCTTTTTGCATACTAATTGGCATTCTGTAGCACCGAAATAAGGACTTAGAAAATCGTTTGATAATTCTTTTAAATTAGAATTTTATTTAACCTTCCTTCGAGATTTTTTTTTGGGGGAGGTGGTGGTGGTTTTTGAATTTGACTTATAACTTACTAATTTTCGATGGTAGAGAAACAATAGCTTCTCCTGTAGTTCCTCCATCCAACTGTGTCCAAAAAAATTTATGAGAATGTGTTAGTGTCATTTTGAGAATTGGATAAATGATTCTAATAGTGCCTCCACTAGGAGTAACTATAGTTTTGGTCAATTTTAAAAAAGTTATATTTTAATCTTTCAACTTAAATTTTGTTGCATAAATGATTATCAATTCATCCTTCATCTACTTGGCAAATAACATCGTTTGTCATGTGAAATAAAATGACGTCGTTTTGAATGATGAATAGTGTCACATGATTAACGGAGTTTCTTGTCAAATGGATGAAAAATGAGTTAGAAACCATTTGTACAACAAATTTCAAGTTGAGGAATCAAAATGTAAAGTTTTCAACATTAGAGACTGAAACGATATTTACCTCTAAGTTAAAGGACTATTGGGATTATTTACCCATAAAAACTTTAGGCCTCCCAAGCAGTTAATTATCATGCCTAATTATATAAGAGTAAATAATAGACGATTAATAATCACAGATTTATTACATTATAGATGTCGAATTATATAAATAAAGTCATTTATACATATGTAAAAAACATAAGAGGACATCTTAAAATGATTAGGAAAAATGGGATTCATTCTATGATTTTGCCTCAATATTTAGTCACATTCCATCTATGTTTGGGTCGATCAAATGGGTTATTTCTACTATTAAAATAAAGGGTAAATGACCCCAATAGTCCCTAAACATGGTGATAAATAGACTTTAGATCTTCTATATAATTTGGTATATCACTATGTAACACTCTTTATAAATGTGACATGTATACTTTTAGATAAAATGAAAACCCTATCTAGTAATTAGTGAACCCTAAGAGCTCGTTTGGTTGGCAGGAAATTAATGTTTAATAGAAATGTGAATTTTGAGATTTTAATTTTGAGGAAAATGAATAGTTTTTCGTGATCATTTGATTCCTAGGAATTTAATTGTAAAGAATCTGAATACTTACCTGTGTTTGGATAGATTCTTAGAAAAGTTAGTATGATTCTTATTTTATTATTTGATTTAAATTATTGAACAAAATAATGTTATTTGAATTCCATTTATATGTTATACTTATACATAACTATTTATATAGTTTTATTTTAAATGATATCATGAAACTTAATTATATGTTTTTACCTTATAATAAATATTTTAATATTATATTTTATATTTTCATCATTGTAAAAGTTATCATCTTTAATTTAATTAATAATTAATCTATTAACTACAACTTATAAAAAAGTCTTAAAATAAAAAGTTTCTTTATTAATATTACTAAAAAAAGAACAGTTGATTAAATAAATTTACAAATTAATATAAATAAAAATAGCTAAAATTTATTATACAATAAGTATAGAAAATATAAAATGTATGAAAATTAATTAAGTAAAAATATGAAAGAAAAATTCTAAGCAACATAAATACAATTTTGAGTTTTTTAAAAAAAATATAAAACACCCAAAATGTTGATAATTTTAATTAAAAAAATAAAAAAAATAACATATCATTTATCTATTTAACTCTTTTTACATTGAATTGCCATTTTAAAATCAATATAAAGACATTTAGACACTACTAAAATTTTAATTTCAGTTAAGTAGGAAATTCAATAAAAAATATCAAATTAAAAAATAAAAATATGAAATTATAAAACCAAATGAATTAAAATTTACCATAAGAAATATATGAAACTCAAAATATAAATAATAAACATAAAGAAAGAGCCACATAGTCAAAATCCTCAAGTAATTAATCACAATACTAATTTTTAAAAGGGATTCATAATCTTGGAATCTTACCCTTATTTTCCTCAGTTCAGGATTCTTTTTATTTTCACAGAATAAAACAAACACACCAATTTAAAAGTCAGGAAAAGTTTGAAACAAACACAACAATCTAGTAATTAGGAAAAAGATTACTTTCCCAACTCAGATTCCCTGCCAACCAAACGAGCCTAAGGGCTCGTTTGGTTGGCAGGAAAGTAATGTTTAATGAGAATGTGATTTCTAGGAAAAATAATATAGGATAATACTTTTCCTATGTTTGGAAAGATTAGGAATGTTTCACAAGATTCCTATTCCAGTGTTTGGTTCAAATTAATTAAACAAGGAATGTAATAAATTTATTACTAGAACACCTAAAATACCCCTATATATAAATACATATATATAAAAGAATGAGAAAAAAGCATTTTTAGTCCCTAATGTTTGTATACTCGACACTTTTAGTCCCCAATGTTTTAACCTCAACACTTTTAGTCCCCAAACTTGTAGAGAAAAGGACTATTGTAATCCCCAATGTTTGTTACTCGATATTTTTTGTCCTCAATGATTTAATCTCAACACTTTTAGTCCCTAAACTTGTACAAAAATTAGCATTTTTAGTCCTCAATGTTGTGCTTACTCGACACTTTTAGTCCCTAATATTTTAACTTCAATATTTTTAATCTCTAAATTTATAAAAATGTTGCACTTTTAGTTTACTCAACACAATAGAACAACTATAAACGAATTTTTCACATGACAATTAAATTTTTCATAAATCTAATGTTGTATGGCAATTAATTTGTTAAACTTTAGCTTCAAATAAAATAAAATAAAATTGACACACTTGTAATACCTATCCTAACACATTAATTTTTTTATTATTTTATTTGAAGTAAAATCTTAAAAAAATAATTACGAGACATTAGATTTATGAGAAATTTAATTGTCACATGGGAATTCCGTTTGTAGTTGTTTAATTGTGTTAAGTAAATTAAAAGTGGAACATTTTTATAAATTTAGGAACCAAAACTATTGAAATTAAAATATTGGGGACTAAAAATGCGTTTTTCTCTACAAGTTTGGGGACTAAAAGTGTTGAGATTAAATCATTGGGGACTAAAAATATCGAGTAACAAACATTGGGGACTAAAAATGTCCTTTTCTTTACAAGTTTGGGGACTAAAAGTGTCGAGGTTAAAACATTGGGGACTAAAAGTGTCAAGTAGATAAAAATTGGGGACTAAAAATGCTTTTTTCTCATAAAATAATATGTAAAAATGTTTTTTGAAGTCCAAATGTAGCTAATATTAATTAAACACATTTTAAGTTTCTAACTCAACAATATTCTTAAATCTAAACTAAAACAAGCATGTTTCTTATTTCATTCTAATGACTTATCAACATGTAACACCACCTCTTAATGTGGCCTCAATTGCTTTGTTTGCTAGAAAATAAATTTTGCAACTCATTACAAAACCAAAAAGAAAAAATTTTGAGAGATCAATTGCCCAGAAAGTTTATCTTATAACAAAATGTTGGGGCAATCAAGAAATTGTTGGTTTAATATGATTGTCACTTTAACATCATGCATTCATACGACTATATAAAAACACCACAAATATATTATGTTTAATTATTAAATAGTAACTTTGATTAAAAAAAATGTCATAAAAATACACCGTTCAACATCTAATAACAAATAAAATAGATGAATTAAAATCACAAAGTTTTCTAAATTATTTTTCTCCAAGTAGTTCTATTAAAAACATTTCTTTTTCATCATTATTATCAAGAGTAAAAAAGTAGTCCAACAAATCTGAATCTAGAACAAGTTTCATAGCATCCTTTTGTTTTTCAGAATTCGTCAGAACTTCAATTTTTCGCAATTCCTCGTTAAGTTTGTGGCGATTATCCATTTTTTGTTGATCAGCACCTACAAAAGTTTCTACAAATTTGGCCATTTGCTCATTAGATTTATCCATTTGAGAAGTAATTGCGTCAGTCAAATGCTCTAAACTTAACATTAAGCTATCTGTACTTTTCTTTCTCTTCGTTTCAGGCTTTTTTGAAGTTCCTTCATCTCGAGGTTGGGTAATTGGTGGTGTAAAACGAGCCTCACCCTCACCCTCATCAGATTCTTCATCCTCTTGATTGATACTTTGTTCTCTTTCTAAATTTTCAATCACATCTCTTGGAGCTCCAGTAGCTCTATCTTTTCCCCAAACAATCGCTAATTGATCATAGTAAGGAAAAAGCTTATTTTTCAAGAATGGTTTATCTGGATGACTCTGCAAAAATACAATAATGCATAAGTGCGTATGAACATCATTAAAAATATATAATATAGAATAAAATGTATGAAATAAGTTTTTACCTTCAAGTAATTATTCCACACATCTATACTTGCGGTAACACATTTTTTATCATCATCCCAACCAAAACCACTCAATTCTCCATTTGTTCGCACATCATAAACAGCATAATATTGTTTTTTAAGTAACTTACAACGAGATTCAATGTGAGGCTTTTTTTTAAGACCATGACCAGGTAGTTTTTCTTCTAATATCCTTTCCAGTTGTTTTTGATATCCCTTTTTCAATCCATTCCCATTTTCACCATCAAACTTTCCACTTCTTCTTAACTCAACCATCGAATCTACCAATTTTGTATCTTCATCAATAGTCCATACATTATTTGCTTCTTTGCCTCAACGAAACATCTATATTAATTAAATAATTTAAATACTAGATAAAATGTATCAAATAAATAACAATATCATGACATATAATATAAAGACTAAAAAAATAAAAAATATATATAAATCATCAAAATGTGGAAAAAGACATAATGAAAAGAAAAGACATTTAAAACTAATAAATGCAAAACTTTGCGTTAAGATTATTGTACCATTAAAAACATTTATGAAAATTTACACTAATTAATGAGCATGCCTATTTTGCATCCACTGGTTAAACATTTGATTAGCCATATTATATCTAAAATTCGTCCATTCGTTAGTTGGTTCAACTGTAGTGATTGGTTCACCATCTAATTCAGTTGCATCATCTTGATTTTTAGCCTCCTCACTGTAACGAATCTCAATTGGATCAACTGGCATGTTTTCCCTAATAAAGCTTTAAAGAAGACAACAAACCATTATAATCCTGCCTTGTTGCTTGATAGGATAAAAATTTGGATTTCTAATAATATCCCATCGCATCTTAAACATCCCAAAACATTTTTCAATAATATTTCTTGCTGATGAATGCTTCATATTGAAAAATTCTTCTGGGGTAGTTGGCTGACGTCCAGTCGCCCATTCACTAAGATGATATCTTTGACCTCTAAATGGTGCGAGAAAACATTTACCATTTGTATATCCCGCATCTACTAGATAGTAATAACCTAAAATTTGAGAACATATTAAATATGTCATTTACATACTCAATAAAAATATTAATATTAAAATTTTATAAAAATATCTAACATTATAATTTATTATTTAATAATATATATATTACATACCATCTTGAATTGGTAGTCAATTTCTTCTACTTAAAGCATCTCGAAGTACCCTACCATCAGCAGCTGAGCCTTCCCAACCCGGAAGTACATAAATAAATTGCATATCTTGTGAACATACTCCTAAAACATTTGTATCAATATCACCCTTCCTATTTCGATACCTAGGTTTATCAACCACAAGTACCTTCACATTGATGTAGGTACCATCAAGAGCTCCTATACAATTCTACAAAATGAACCACAATCAATATTTAAATTATCTTATTAATAATTAAAGTAATGTATTTTTAATATACCTTAAACCATTTCCATTTCACATCAGTGGAGTCCTGAGGAATAAGCACTGGAACACTTAGCAAATGATCTTGAAGTCTAAGAACTGCATTTAATACTTTATTGAAATATCTACTAACTGTTTCTCCTGACCGATAGAAATTCGTTCTAATTGTGCGATTCTTTTGATGATGTGCTAGAATGAATAAAAACATAGCAACTTGCTTATCCACCGTCATATTCCTTGAAGCTCTTAGTTGGCCAATAGTTTGAAGCATGATAACTAATCTTTTAAATGTATATCTATCCATGCGTAATTCATCATGACATATTGTATCACTCGAATATATCAATCTATAAAGGTATCGAGATCGATCATACTCACTAACAGAATATGGAGCTTTTATGTAGTACTTCCGATGATAATAAGTTGCAATGGTTGAAATCACAGTAATCATAAACCTTAACATGTCTAATCTCTTCATGTGCATATGAATCATAACATATAATAATTTTCTCTTTGTATTCAAATCCAATCTAGCCATTCGTTTGAATCAATCACCTAAAAATAAATCGAGATGTAAAATTGATAGAGAACAATAGTAAAAATAAATGTATTTAATATTTCAAAAAGAATGAACTCACATAAAATAATAAAGTTAGAATTATTTTTTAATCCACTAATAAATTTAATAATTTAATATATTTGATTGCAATTGTATGTGAACATGTGTTCAAATGACACATTTTTATAAATTAATTACCTGGTGCTTTCTACATATTAGAAGTATGCTTTGAAGATACTTAATGGAGCATAAGAAGACTGAAATTATAGTAATTTATTATTTCTCATTTGTACTTTTTGTGTATTATGACAAAGGTGTCAGATGTAGAGTAAATCTGTAAATGGAAGTTAGACCTCCAGAGGCAGTGAAATGAAAATCATCTTGAACATATTGTATTACTGTTGCTGACTGAATATAAGAGAGATGATGCATCCATGATTGAAATTTCTGTGTTTTAGTCCTTTTCCAGCCAGGAAAATGTCATTTCTTGTGTGTGTTTATGCAACTTTTGTATTTAAGGTAACATAAGGATCAGTTTAGCATTTTAGCTTTTATATTAAGAACGTTTTCTGGATTCCACAGTTCTTTCACTCTGAGTTCTACTGACTGAACACAAAAATACAGAATCACAAGATGCAATCTTTCTCGTGTTTCTAATATAAGGAAACGCTTAATCAGGTTAGTCGAGGAACTGGGATTTTATTGAAAAGAAAACAAAAAAGGCAACCAAAAAGACTTGCATATAACCAAAAAATTACCTCCCCATGGCATTTTTCTTTCGGAAAAGTCTTTCTTTAATTGTCACAGTAACATATGGCAGTATTCAACACATGAAACAAAGTTCAAACACTTACAAACAGTTTAGATGATATTATCCTCTAAGGTCCCTTAAGTTCTAAATTCAACACCATGCAAGAGGCTTAGACATATTTGTAATGGAAATGAATCCAACATTAAAATAATATATTATTCTAATTTTATTTTTTAAAAGAGAACCATGCCTTCACACTCTTATTCTCAAGTTTAAGATAATCTCAAATCTCATTTTAAATCTCTGAAACTCCAACTAATCAACCAATTTGCAATCCCCATTAAGCTTATAATTGCATGTGTACTACAGGTTTTTTGTTCTATACTTCTACATGCCTAAAATTTATCCAAAAAGTTCACTGCATATCGCCCACTCTAACTCCATATCGAGTTCATACAGCTTCTTTTTTGTATTTATCAGATCTGAAGATTGGTCTTGGTCCACAAAATACAAAACAAAGATTGCCTCTTTATATGTGCCTAAATAAGGGAAATAGAATGAGAAACTCGTAAAGAAACCAAAGATTCTTCAATTGCAAGTGAAATCACACTGTAACACACCAATTGAAGCAAGTGATTATATGATAAAGCTTTGATCAAACTCGAAAAAAAGGAAAAGATATCCATTCCCAGCCAATTGCATCATTATCTAAGGAACTCTTAATGATAGCAGAGAAGTGTTAAATACTAATATAGTAAAACCATAATGTCAAATACAACGAACAAAAAAGATAAGAAATTCAAAGTCAACAGTTCACTGTAATGCCAGAATTCACTTCTCTCTTCCAAATGAACGAATTGAATTATATCTCCTTTAAATGGAACATCCCACTAACTTCCCAAAAGGGCTTTAAATAGACAGCATTTCCAAACAATGCCTTGAAATCAAATAATCACACACATATCCTCAAACAGAAGATTGAAACTTTCAGACAAAAAAAAAGAAAGCTTTAATCAAAGTAAACGGAAAATAGTATCAAGTGGCATTAGTACTGTTTGTGGTTCTACAAAGTGGTAGGGCTGATGTGTCTTGCAATACATTAAGCAAAACCATGTGATGATTTGCCAAGTCCCTCAACTGATATGCTTGCCAACCTCTATAATTCATATAAGTTTTTTACCATTTAAAGAGTCTATATATGTTCGTGTCAAAGCTGATATTCTATCACTAAGTCATTTTCTTGTTTCTTCAGGGTATACTTTCATTTTCAAGCCATTCTCAGTACCGTCTTCATCACCAAGTTTTCTACTTTGTTTGATCTGCCAATAATATATTTCTCAGTCCCTTGAGAAAAATGGGAGTCCAATTAGGTGAAATTGCTCAGGCCAAAAAGAAGCTTTGCCAAACCAAATAACCAAAGAAAGGAAATATATCAAGAAGTAATGATGTTCAATTGTCTACCATAATGAAGCATAGATTTCAATGTAAAGTATGGAATCTTTGGCAACCGAGGCAAGGGTACGGCAATGCAACCAACAGACCTATTTGGGACTCTCTCTTTGCTTATTCTAAATGATTTTCAGTCTGTACTACCTAGGACATATATATATATATATTCTATTTTTTAGCTCATTAATCTAACGAATGACAAAATTGAAAACTTAAACATGTATACCAAAGTTTCTTGATTAAAATGTTTCAGAAAAACAATGAGTAAAATTAAGTTTTCCTGCTTCAATCATGGTGAATATTCTTTGAAACCCAAAACTAATGTGCAAATGTAAAATAAAAGGACCTATCATGTAGTCCATGGCAATTGTCTTGTTGGTTTGGTCAAGCAAAATCTCTTTCATACCGATATAGTTAGAGGGAAACATGGAGGAATTCTGGAGGAGGGGACAGAAACTAAAAGCAAGCATTTGTACTAATTCAATCCTATTTCTCTAGTCCAACCAAACATTAATTTTCTCATTTATTTTACATCTTAATTTCGACATGAATTTATCCTCGGACTGAAACCTAAGCCTAAGAAAACCTAAACCTAAGAAATCATATTAATATATGAGAGAAACGAAACAAAATGTCCAACAATTATATAACGAAGATCAATCAAAATATGAATCACCATTAATTAATGGCTGGATTAAAAGACTGAGAAGAATGAAAATTCTTAAAAATATGTATTGGAACTCTTAATACAAAAATCAAATGAGAAAATTTAAAAAAAAAATATTAAAAACAAACCTGCAACAAGTCTTCAAAGATTATAAAACAGTTTGTGAAATAAAGACTCTGATGTAAAGTTTGTGAAGAAAGAGTTCTACACTAAGCCTTCTTACTAAGAGTACCAATATGAATGCTAAATCTAATATAGAAGAGAGAGAAAAAAGGGTTAAAATGTAGGCGTATTTTTTTAATTAAATTCCCCAGGCAAGCAATCAGAATACCGTCTTATTTTGAGGAATAATAACCCGGAAAAGTTGTACAACTTTCCTTGTTTTGAGGAATCATTTAACTTTCCTTGACCTCATAAAATTGAACCAAACACAAGATTTTAAAAATAGGGAAAAAGAATACTTTCCCATGTAAGAATCTAGGCCAACCAAACGAGCCCTAAGGGCTCGTTTGGTTGGCAGGGAATCTGGGTTGGGAAAGTAATATTTTTCCTAATTTCTAGATTCCTGTGTTTGTTTCAAACTGGAAAAGTAATCATTTTCCTAATTATTAAATTCATGTGTTTGTTTCGTACAAGGAAAGTAAAAAGAATCATGAACCAAGGAAAATAACTGCAAGATTCCAGGATTATGAATCCTCTTTAAAAGTTGGTATTCTTATTCCTCTCTTGAGGATTTTGACTATGTGGCTCTTTCTTTATGTTTATTATTTATAATTTGAGTTTCATATGTTTCTTATGCTAAATTCTAATTCATTGGTCAAATATTTTTTTTTAGTTTGATAATTTTTTATTGAATTTACTTAACTGAAATTAAAATTTTAGTAGTTTTTAAATGTCTTTATATTGACTTTAAAATGATAATTCAATGTAAAATGAGTAAAATAGATGGATGGTATGTTATTTTTTATTATTAAAATTATTAACATTATGGGAGTTTTATATATTTTTTAAAAAAACTCAAAATTGTATTTATGTTGCTTTAGATTTTTTCTTTCATATTTTTACTTAATTAATTTTCATACTTTTTATATTTTCAGTACTTATTGTTTAATAAATTCTAGCTATTTTTATTAATATTAATTTGTAAATTTATTTTTCATTTATTTAATCAACTATTCTTTTTTTTAATAATATTAATAAAGGAAATTTTTATTTTAACACTTTTTTATATGTTGTAGTTAATAGCTTAATTATTTAATTAAATTAAGAATGATAATTTTTACAATGATGAAAGTATAAAACATAATATTAAAACATTTATTATAAGGTAAAAATATATAATTAAGTTTTATGATATGATTTAAAATAAAACTATATAAATGGTTATGTATAAGTATAACATACAAATGGAATTCAAATAACATTATTTGATTCAATAATTTAAATCAAATAATAAATTAAGAATCATACTAACTTTTTTAAGAATCTATCCAAACACAGGGTAAGTATTCAGATTCCTCACAATTAAATTCCTAGGAATCAGATGATCAGGAAAAATATTCATTTTCCTCAAAATTAAAATCCCAAGAATCACATTCCTATTAAACATTACTTTCCTGCCAACCAAACGAGCCCTAAGGGATAAGTGATTGTACACGTATCAAAATCTTATATAGAGTATTACAGGAAGTGATACACAAAAGTGATACAGAATATCCATTGGCGGATAAATATCATTTTGATCTCTAATTTTTAAAAAATTATATTTTAGTCCATCAATTTTAATTTTATTTCAAAAATGGTTCCTAATTTATTTTCCATCCATTTGACAAGTAAAACTATACCGCTGGTAATGGGTACAAAACGACGTTATTTTGAGTGATGAACAGTATCACATGTCTAACGGTAATACTTGTCATGTGGATGAAAAATAAATTGGGAGCTATTTATGTGACAAAATTTAAGATGATGGGCCAAATATAACTTTTTTTAATATTAGAAATTAAAACACTACATACTCTCAAATTGAGGGACTATTGGGTCATTTACCCGACAAACATAAACTAGCAAGAGAATAATGTGTTTAGGAGAAATGTAGAGTGTGAATGGAATAAAACATGCAGTTAATAATCATGTTTTGTTAAAAGAAAAAGAACAGAGCAAACAATGAGAAGAAAATTAAAAAAAAAAAAAAAACTTCGAAATAATTTACTTGATCAGTAGAGTGAGATTGCATAGAATTCCGAATGGGCAATGCCTCAGAAAAAACCTGCAAAATTTAATGCATTCTGAGCGGGTAAAAAAACAAACACTGAAAATTGCAAATACAAGAGAACAAATTTAATTAAACTGCAAAAACAAAAAGAACCCATCGTCTGTTTTTCTTTTTCTCTTTTTCAATTTTGATAAATATTTGAACTCCATGCAAGCTCGAATTATACCTGAAGGAGGAGGATGGCAACAAGGAAAATGAAGAAAAGCTTCATTTCTTAAGAGATGAGAGGATGGGATGCTGTGGTGAGGATGAATGTAGTTGAAAGCTTTGAGGTAGAAAATTTAAATGAGAATACATATGGGAGCCTCTTATACATAGGTTGATGATCCTATATAATTAAAAAGTAAAAAATTTATTATAAGTTTTCTTTGCAATGGATCATGAGTCCTTCATTTAATGGTAGACATGAAAATCAAAATAATTCATGATTTATTTAGGACTGATATGAGTAGAATGTCAAAATTATAATTAAAAAAAAAAAAAACTAACATCTGGCTAAGAAAATTTCTTTTTTGTTGTAATTATATATCAGTATTTTGTGTATTAAATCATAAAGAAAAGGATAAAAATATTTTAAATAGTTTTTATTATTTCCATAGAATTCTAAGGAGTACGACCTCTTTTACGCGAGATCACGTGGACCTCTATTTAACATGCATATGTCTAATTCTATCAATTTGTATACGCTTATATGTGTTGAATATTTATGTAAGTTGAAAAAAAATGAACGAATGACGATTTTAAATCAAATTGTAACATAAAAGACAAAGTAATTTTTTTAAAAAATATTAGTGATAAAAACAAAATAAACTCCTAAATTGAGCAACAATTGAAATAATTTATCCTTTAAAGTATTGGTCATTCACTCCAAAGAAAATCTAACTTACATGTTACTTTTATTGATGAATAGCTAACATTATTAAGTTTTTTATGATTATAAGAAAAATTAGACAGTTTAAACAGTTGTCACAACATGAAGATGTCTTCAGCTGTTCACTTTCACTTCTTTATTATAATCTTTCCCAAATGTCTTAAAATCTACTTGGATTTTAATTTACTCCCTCCTGTTTCTAAAGTAAAAAATTGAGCTTGTATAATCGCCTCCAACATATCTCCCATTGGAGAAAACACTCCCTTCTTAGTAGTTGAGTATGTTTGAAGTATTCTACCCACCAAGTATTCTACCAAAAGGATAGAAATAGTTAAGATTTGGAGTTTTACCTTTCCATATCTCATAGTGTGTCATTTCAATTCATCCACGAAGATATACTCGATTTATAGTGTAACATGTTGTGTTCATAGCTTCTGCACAGAATTTCTGTGGAACATTTCTTTAGTGTAACATTACATCTGACATATCTGCTATACTTCGATTCTTTCTCTCAACGACTCCGTTTTGCTGAAAATATTTAGGTGCAGAGAATTTATGAGCTATTCCATGTTGATTACAGAAATATGAGACTTCTGAGTTTTCAAACTCTCTTCCATGGTCACTACGAATGCGGATAATCTTCACGATGGCACAATCCTTCTCACATCGAAGATGAATACACAATGACTTGAAAGCATTAAATGTGTCGGACTTTTCTCGAAGAAATTACAACTATATATATCGAGAGAAATCATAAGCAGTCACATAGGCATACCGGTTTCCTCCAATACTCTCCATGGGCATATGACTCATTAAATCCATATGAAGCAGCTCAAGCACACGAGTTGTTCCTGGTGTCTGAGACTTGGGATGTGACACCTTTGTTTACTTTCCAATCTGACATGGTCCACACACTCTTTCTTCATCAAACTTCAGTATGGGAATCCCACAGATAGCTCCCTTAGAGACAATCTTTTGTAGCATTTTTACATTCATATGACCCAATTATTGGTGCGATTGGACAGAATCTTCCATGCTTGAACGATGACAAGTGGACGAAGCAGAGATGCGATAACAATTGTCAGAAGATCTTACTCCTTCCATGATGCACATGTTCTTTTTTTTATCAACGGTAAAAAATTTTATTGATCGATTTTCTCATATACACTGTACAACGGGCATTCCCGGATGAATTACATCATGAAAAGCCAAAAATCACAAAATCCCGACGTCTCTCAACGTCGCGAAGATCCGTGAACGTCGCGACATTGAGGCCAAAACAGCCAAACACAGTAAATACATAGAAAATAAAACCTCCTAGTCAAGGATAGAGACACTAGGGTACAATGATATACCTACCCTGTACATGTGTGCCTTAATCCTCTGTACAATATCCTGATAAATAGGAACTGTAAGATCAAAATACAACCTGTTCCTCGTGAGCCATATGTAGTAGACCGTACATGCAAATGCTAGCCTACCCTTGCGACTCCTCCAGGAGGTTCCTCGGCTCTCTTTCTTGAGCCACTTCAAGCCAGCCTTCAAAGTCGTCATATCCCGCCCAAGACCACACCAACTCCGCACGTCATCCCATCTTGCCTTAGTGAAAGGACAAGAGAACTACAGATGTTTGATGGTTTCCTTGAGCTCTCCACAGAATCCACAAATAAGGTCAATGTGAAGAAAACCCAATCTGTCCCACATAAGAAGCTTGCCTCTGATCCCCCCAGCCACAGTGTGAAGGGGTACTTGGGCGGACTATAAGAATTCAATATCGTCGACGCCCAAGGTGCCTTCGGAGCCGATTTTTGGAAATAGTGATATGCAATCCTAGCGAGTTCCGGTTGCTTCCATATGTCCATAAGAGCCTCTGTCTGTTCCACCGATCCCTCTCTCTGTAAAATCTGATCTCTGATAGATAGGATCCTTCTCATGAGCATGGATTGCTCTCTATGTGGAGGGATATCCCAAATAGACTGGCGCTTCAGATAGTAGTGCTGAACCCATCGCAACCACAAGGAATCCTTCTTGTGGTGTATATTTCAGAGAGATTTGGTTAAAAGAGCTAGATTTCATGCCGTCGGTTACATAACTCCCAATCCTCCCTCCTCCTTTGGCATAGCCAAATCCTCTCAAGCAACCTTCGCCTGGCTCCCATTCCACAAGAAATTCTGGGATAGCTGAATAATCCTGGTGATGACCTTGGTAGGGACCGGTAATGTAGAAAGCCAGAAGCAGTGAATGCCCTACACTACCAATCGAATAAGCTCCAGGCGGCCTGCATAAGATAAGGAGGAAGCAGTCCATAGGCCTATCTGTGTCGTAATCTTCTCCAATAGTGGAGCAAAATGCACAACCAGCAATCCCTGTGCTACCAATGCAATACCCAGATACCTGATAGGAAAGGATCCGCGTTGTATTCAAGTGAGGTTGATGATGTTCGTCTGAACCTCCGCTGGAACCGAGCCAAAGAAAACCTGGGATTTCAGAGTGTTTGCCCTTAATCTCAAGACCTCTCCAAACTGCTGTAAGCAATCCAAGAGTACTCCTACAGAAAGCTTGTCCCCTCTGCTGAAGAGCATGAGATCATCTGCATATATGAGGTGCGATATCTTTTGCTTATGACACCAAGGATGAAGGGTAAAAGATAACTCCCTCGTCCTCATGGAAAACAAACGGGAGATATACTCCATGCATATGGCGAAGAGATAAGGGGATATGGGGTCCCCCTATCGCAATCCTCGAAATGCCTATGTATCTCACCATTGATGCGTATGGAGTATGAGACAGTGGTAACACACTCCACCACCTAGTGCACATATAGCGCGGGAAAATCCATCGACTCCAATGCTCGCCTCAAGAAAACCCAATCAACTATATCGTAAGCCTTCCGAAGATCCACCTTGATAAGGCACCCTAGGTGAATTCCGCGTACGACCGTATCCTCTAATCAATTCCTGGGCCAAATGAATGTTCTCTAACATACTCCTCCCCTCCACAAAGCCCGACTGCACTTCGCTGATGAGCCTCGGAAGAAGACCAACGAGTTTATTAGACAAAATCTTAGAGATGGCCCTATAGAGAACATTACAGCAAGAGATGGGCCGGTAATCCCCAATCTAGCTCGAGTGAGCAGATTTAGAAACTAGGGCAATGATAGTGTGGTTGAGCTGTTTGAAGATCCTCCCCTCCTGAAAGAATTCCTTGACCGCATTACATACATCATGTCCCACAATGCTCCAAGAGGCCTTAAAGAAACCCGATGAAAACCCGTCCGGGCCAAGCGCCTTGTCATTGCCAATATCAAAGATGGCTCCTTTTACTTCCTCGTCCCCCACTGGAAGTGTGAGGTGGTCCGCTTCTTCCTGAGAAACTAGGGCACCCCGCCGGTACACTCTACGATCAAGTGTTGGCATAGTGTGTGAGGAACCCAGTAGAGCATGCTAATAGGTGATGAATTCCCTAACTAGGCTCCCTTGGAGGTGGTAGTGGTACCGTCTCCTGTGATTACTGCCGGTATGAAATTCCTGCTACCATTCCTCTTCACTGCATCATAAAAAAGCCTAGTGTTCCGGTCACTGTTGAGTAGGTACCGACACTTAGCTTTTTGAGCCAAAAAACTCCTCTCCGCCTCTCCCATTCGCCATGCCTCCTTCTTCATCTCCTTTACCTTCCTCTGTAAGTCCAAATCCGTAGGTGTGTCATGGAGGGCCGAAAAGTGAAATTCCAGTTCTTCTCTAACCCTGATCACCTTGGAGGTGATATGATGGAAGTGTAGCCGGTTGAGCTCCCGTAGGGGTTCCTTCAATCCCTTCAACCTTCTGGATACCATGTATTGCTCCCTTTCATAACACGGTTGAGACCAAGCCCGATAAACCACATCAAGAAAAGAGTCATGTTTTCCCCACATGTCGAAATAATGGAACATGCCCTTGGCTAGGTCTAACTGATCTCCCACAGAAACCACACATAAGGAGTGATCTGATAGGTGCGTCAAAGTGTCAAAGGTGACAGAAGCATATATATTCGAGCGGTACCAGTGGTCGTTGACCATTACCCTGTCAAGCTTAGACCAAATAGTGCCATTGGACCAAGTGAGGTGACTTCCCATAGATGGGACGTCAGAGAACCCTAGAAAAGGTGAAGTCCAAGAATCCGTTGTCTCATACGTTGTGACCGGGGATCCGTTAATCCTTTCATTTTCAAGGAGGACATTGTTGAAATCCCCAAGAAGCATCCACGGAGTATCCACCGGTACCAAAGATACCAATGCTCTCCATAAAAGTCGTCTAGCCGCAATGGTATTAAGACCATAAATAAAAGAGACATGAAAGGTTAACTGCGTTACCTTACATGTGACCGCCAAGTGAATGAATTGTGGTTGTACCGCCAACGTAGAGATATCCACCTTGAGAGGGTTCCATAGTACAATAATCCGGCCCGGTTGATATAGACCAAAATTGTTACATTGGCGCCAACACGGAACCTCAATCGCATCAACGAATCCACCTTGCTCTCATCCATCCTGCATTCGAGAACCCCAAACACATCTAGGCTTTGTTTGCCTAGGATAGTAGTGACCTCTTTTTGCTTTAGAACGAGGTTGAACCCCTTAATGTTCCAAGAGCCGATCCTCATCAATAACGATGATGATGACCTCCTCCCTTCCCCTTCGCGTTCCCCTTCTTCTTTGTGTGGTCTCTTATCCATTGTTGCTCCTCAATGAGAGGTGTATCCACAGGAAAAGAGGTAGCGCTAGCCTCCTCGTCAGTGCCTAGTGTCTCATCCTCCACAGGTAGACAGACCACAACCAGTGTGGGGAAAACCGATGTCTCTATGTATGATACATCCAGAATATCCTCTTCCACCATTGGGGCCTTGCCCTTATCAATAGCAGTCAACTGTGTGGGGTGCTCCTCATCAGGCTGTGGTACCTCTAGGCGACTCATATCCGTTTCCTGCACCTCCGTTACCACCTTCATAACATCTTCCTCTCCAGGGCCTGTCTTGGATCTAGAACGACACCTGGATTTGCTCCTTGTTGTCACTATAGGAGCGGTCTCAACAATACGAGCAGTCTCCACCTATGGTTGAGGTGGTGCAGGATGACCACCTGCGGCGCATGCTACTGTAAACGGGTCCTCTGTGTTGTTTTGATCAAGCACCTCGCACTTCCTACGAGTGAAGTTCACATTCAGATCTTGATCACACAAATGGCTAATGTTGATCAAATTTGCCTTTAGACCACTTACCAAAAGAACATTATCCAATTTTGGTAACTATGGCACATCTAGCATACCTTTTTCAATAACACGCACTGTGACACCATTGCCAAAAGTCACTTTTCCCTTACTTTTGGACACAATGTTCTTAAAAAACTTCTCGTCACCAGTCATATGTCTAGAACACCCACTGTCAAAGTACCACTCATCAGTTGCGACAGCTTTTAGTGAAGTATATAGTGAAGTTGCACTTCAAATTTGACTTCATTACCTAACTCTATTGTGAATCTCTGCGAGATGAAGACTTTCTAGCAGTACCTTGTCTCAATTCAGCAAGATTAATAAAATATCTAGGGCGAATATGTCCATAACGATTGCAATAATAGCAAATAGGAATAAATCTGTTACCTTTGCCTCTAGGAACATGATAAGAATAATGAGGATTTGACTTTTTCACGTTCTTTGTAGTACTCACAGTAACTTGCTTCACTTTGTAATTGTCAACTTTTAGTAACACTGGCTATGCCACAGAGCTTTCTCTTTATAACCCAGTCCAGAATGATCACCACTGGGTCTACTGGTCTTGAGAATATCATCCAGCTTGGAAGAACCTGAATTTAGCATTTTGATATTTTTCTTTATGCAGTTTAGCTCGTTGGTCAGATTCTTCACTTTCTCCTGACTTACTCTCAGTTTGGCTTCCAACTTTGCAGCAGAGTTTTGAAGATTGAGCTTCTCATCTCATAAACCTCCAATTTGAGAATGAAGATGTTGATTTACTTTAACAAGTTCAGTCCATTTATCATGAAGATTCTTGTACTCAACGAGGATATCTTCTTCAGTGACTTCATCTTCGTTACTATACACCAACATATTTCCAGTGACTTTTCGTGCAACATTCTTGACCCCACCATTGTCTGATTGTTCAGTCTTAGAAGCAAGAGCCATATGATTATTCTGAAATTCATCTTCTTTATTTGAATCATCTTCACTCCAGGTTGTGTTGAGAGAATTCCTCTTCTTTTTCAATGTATTGGCATAATCTGCTTGAACATGCCCAAAACCATCACATTCTCTACATTGAATTCCCCTGTTCTTGAAAGACTGATCAGATGTATGATTTTCTTCCCTGTACTTTTTATTGCTTGTCAATTCATTCTTAGTGTTGCTGACATTGGTCTTGAAACCTTAATTATTTTTGCCAAATCTCTTCATGACTCTTCTAAGATTCTTAGATAGTAATGCGAGAGAGTCCTTAAAGTCATCTTTATCAGGATCATACAACTTCTGTATCTCTGCTTTTAAGGCCATCCCTTTAACCTTCTTTGCTTCCGAGTCTACTCTAAGATTCATCTCAAATGTTCTAAGAGAACCCATCAGTTCGTCTAGCTTCATCTTGGAGACATCTTTTGCTTCTTCAATAGCAGTAACTTTATAAGCAAACCGTTGAGGCAGAGATCGTAGAGTTTTCCTCACAAACATTTCTTCAGAAAAACTTTCACCAAGAGTAAAAGTCTCATTTGCGATGTCACAGAGTTTGGCATTGAACTCAACAATACTCTCGTCTTCAAGCATCCTTAAGCTCTCAAATCTTGTAGTTAGTATCTGCATATTTGATAACTTCACAGCTGACGTCCCTTCATCAGTAGTTTGAAGAATTTCCTATGCTTTCTTGGCTGTCATACATGTAGAAATAAGTCTAAATTGATCAGAGTCAACGTCATTGAAAATAGCATTAAGAGCTTTTGAATTAATGTTTGCCAAGACATCTTCAGTAGCAGACCAACTTTCTTCTGGCTTGGGAGATATGATAACACTAGATGTGTCGGTAATCATTGGGAGGTCCGATCATGTCAGAATTATTTTCCAAGCCTTCTCATCAATAGCTTTGATGAATACTCTCATTCTGGCCTTCCAATAAATATAATTACTGTCATCCAATAAAGGTGGACGCATCGTTGAACCTCCTTCCTTCATAGAGTCCATAGCATCAAAAATCAAGATCAAGTCCTGCGGATCCCGCATAAGAAACAAAGACAACCCGTTCTGTTACCAATTGAAAGATCAAGGTTAGATATGCGGTGTCCTAGTGGGTTGGAACACTAGATATGACACCGATAATAAAAGCAATAATCGACAGTATTAAAATACGGAAAATAAAGAGACAGGAGGTTGGTAACACAATTCGGCAATTGCCTACTTCTGCGGGTCCACATCCGGGCATAAAACAATTCACTAAGTTCACAAAGTTACAAGACACTCGGTCTAACACAAAGTAAGACTCCCTCTTTTCTTTGTCGCCGACTCTTTCTAACTTCCTAAGTGAATTTGTTTTGCGAGCTTCCCTCGACTTGTGCGATTCTTCCTGAAATCTTTAAGAGACAAGATCCCCTTGTCAATGTCGACTCATCCTGAAATCCGTGTATAGCAAGATCCCCTTGCCCACGATCAGAACTCTCCCGAGTTCCTGGTAGCCTCCTCTCGAGACTGGGTTTCAATAAAGGTCACAAGGAATGCACCTTTAACATTGTCGCATTCAGATGCCATCAGCCAACGCACTCATCAAAGAATTCCAACCTAAACAAAAGTGTGTTTACAGTCTTTTACATACCGAAAGAATAATCAATTCTCCATACTCCAATACGTGAGAGAAGAAAGATCTTTATAGAGCATACAAAATCTTTCTATATTTATCTCCAAGATTATTTCCAAATAAATCGCAAAGAAAGATGGAAACTGTGTGCATCCCATACTTATCTTTCCAAAGATAATCCTCCAAAGATAATTACCAAGAATACCAAGATAAACACCAAGAATACCAAGATAATTACCAAATATATCAAGATAGCATAATCTCCAAAATCAATATTTCTTGCATAAATTGATTCAGTTGATTTCTGCAACCAATCACAATCTTTCCTTATTTGCAATCTTTCCTTATTTGCACTTTTTCCTTGTTTGCAAAAAAATCAATGTAAACACAATCTTTAGCATTTACAATTATTATACAGCATCACTTCTATTTCTCATTCTAAATAATTATATTTCCATTTTCATTCCGTCTCTAATAAGCAAACCAAACACCACCTTAGTTATAATAAAAGAATATGCAAATTACAAAAATATACAAATATAATTAAAGCAAAACATAGAAAAAAAACATTATTGAATCATTTAATTTTACGTAATAGTTAGTTCGTCAACATATAATTAAACTGTATATATATATATATATATATGTGTGTGTGTGTGTGTGTGCCTAGATATATTACATTAGACAACACTATATAATCACAATCATAACACTGTAAGTTAAATTGTCACATATGATTCTTTTACTAATTTGGAATTCGGTTGTTACTTTAGTCATTTATGATATTTTCCAGCATATTATATAAAATTGATCGTCACTATATGTCATATCCACTAGTGACGACCTTTTCTGTTTCATGAAGTAGCGACGGACTCTTTGGTTCCATGAAATATTGACAACTTTTTCCAAATGTGGTCATTATATATATTTAGTCTCGGACTTACTGCAACGACATGAAAACATAAAAGTCGATATTATTTATATTCAACGATCACTTTTGATGGTTTAGTTACTAGTTGTTGCAAATTGAAAGTCAATTTTCTTGCAAAAAAAAATTTCGCATATTGTTAGATTGCAAAGATTCGTTAAATCATTATTAGAGGCATTATTTGTAGACGCATTATCAAAACTAATTGGAATATAAACTACATTCTTCTAAAATAATATTATGATGATCGGTATGGTCTATTATCAGAAAGGTAAAAAGAAATAATTTCTTTTTGGAAGTTCCATTTATCATCATTTCAAGTTCAGCCAATTTATGTTTGTGTTTATCAATGATAAATCTAGACATCAACACATGTTGGAAAATAAATTTAAAAATTAAGTAATTAAAATTTTAAAGTAATTAGTTGAGAGTACATGAAACAAGGTTACATAATAGATTTAAAATATTTTGATAATATTTAACAAAATCTAATTTTCACTAAAACCATACGCAAATGTCAAAATATACCATTTTAAATAATATAGAATATAAATAAAATTAAAAAAGTAATGTCAATTTTTAATATTCTTTCAAAATTAGAGAAGTCGTAATTTCAAATTACTTCTGAAGTCGTACTTTCAAACTGCGACTTTTGAAGTCACAGTTTCAAACAACGATTTCTTTATTTGATTAATTTTTTTTTTACAATTCAATTCAAATATAAATTGACTTTTGAATTATAAATTTTATTATTTTTGCATGGAACTTGTTTTTTTTTCTACACAAAGATATAAAATTGTCATTTGATCCTTTTTTTTCTCAATTTGATCATATTTATATCTTCCTGTAAAAAAAAATTACGATTCTTCTGTTAGAAAAAAATTTTCAAATCAAAATATATCAAAATGTTGATAATCTAGCTAACTATATTTTATTGTTTCCATGGAACATATTATTTTACTACACAAATATATAAATTTTATACTTAGATAATATTCATATCTTTTTATAATTGATACACAATGAATACATAAGGTTTTCAAAAAAAACAAATCAAGTATATATTTTTTGTAAGTTTGAAAAATCAAAATTTAACACTACTTGTCAAATTTATACAATACCTCAAACTTATACAAACTATATACTTAATTTTCGAATTTGGCACGTAGTATTAAAGTTAGATTTTTCAAACTTACACAAAATATGTGTAGTTGATTTTTGATTTTTTTTTTTCAAAACCTTTATACATTTATTATATATATAAGTTATGAAAAGATGTGAATGTTGAAGTAAAAAAATATGTTTCATTACAACAATAAAATATAGTTAAGTCGTCAATATTTTAATATAACATTTTAATTGATTTTTTTTTAAGGAAGAGTCATAAAATTTTCTAAAGGAAGACACAAATATGATTAAATTGAAATTTTATTTCTTTGGTTGGGAGAAAAAACACAAGCTCCATTGAACAATAATAAAATATATAGTTTAAAAGTTAATTTATATTTTAATTAATTTTTTAAAAAATTAATCAAATAATGAAATCGCAGTTTGAAACTGCGACTTCCCAATTTTTAGAAGAATATCAAAATTGACATTATTTTTTTAGCATTATTTAGATAGATAACCATAAATCTAAATATCAACATATGCCGACAAATAAATTTTAAAAAAAAGTATTTAAAATTTTAAAATAATCAGTTGAGAGTACAAGAAACACGTTTAGTTAATAGATTTAAAATATTTTGATAATATTTAACAAAATCTAATTTTTCACCAAAACCACATGACAAATATCAAAACATACCATTTCATCTAATTCATCACTATTTCTTTCATAATTATATCAAACTAAAGAAGAAATATTAGAACTACTAATGCATGAAAATTTAAGCTTGTGGTTCTATGAATACTATATTCTTGAGTATTTTTGGCATCTAGATGTTTCGTGAATGTTTCATAGCCATATCCTTTGATGAAATTCCTTTGACTTTCTTGTTGGTCGTCAATATCAACAATCTTGACATGCTCTTCTAGAATATTTTTTTCCCTAATAAATCGTCACTGAAATGATGAAAATGAGCCATCAATATGTAATAGACATTTGTTAGAATTTAACCAAAAAACCATGCATCTAGTGTAGAAACTTTTAAAAAAATTAAAGAAAATTATGTAACTAATTATAATATAGAAGTATAACTATTAAATAGAAAGCAACGTCACCCTACAAAAAGCCCGTACGTAGTGGATAATCGAAATCACAGGTTATACATGTGTTACAAGGGCATTGAAAATAAGTTTTCCCTCGATAATGGCATTGAAAAAGATGATGTCTAAGGAGCCGTTTGGTAAATTTAAAAATTGATTGGATTCGAAATTTAAAATGTGAAAGTAATAAATTGTTGAATTCATATTTGATAATTCAATTAATTTTTATATCTGAAAATATAGTAATAAGTTGTTGAATTCATTAATTTTGTATGTTTGACAATCCAACTTATTTTTATATCTAAAAATATAGTATGTGAAAAAATAGTTTATGAAAATATGTGTAGTATGTGTACATAATTATAATGTATGAAATATGTATAGTAGGTGTAAATATATATAGTGTATAAAAATATATATAGTAGGTGTAAATATGTTGAGTGTGTGAAAATGTATAGTAGGTGTAAATACATGTAGTATATGAAAATGTGTGTAGTAGGTATAATTATGTGTGAAAAAAATTAAACCGTATTAATTATATCATATTGAAAATATTGAAAATTTTATAGTTGATGATACTCTCAAATTAAGTCAAATTGTATTGCTTAAATTTGTATCATAATTTTGCTTGTGTTTTAGATTCCAATGGATCTTCTCTTACATTCCCTGTTTCAGTATCTGTTTCAATCTATAAATATAAACTATGTGTATTTAACACTTATCCCTTAGGGTTCACTAATTACCTGATAGGGTTTAGTAAAGTATACATGACGTATATTTATAAATTGAAACAATGAATGGAACAGAAGATTTAAAGTGATTTTAAATCCTCTTAATCTATTAAAATGTGGAATGTAGGATTATCAAACAAGCTTAATTGATTTATATCTAAATCAATTAATTGTGAAATATGAATGGACTTATCAAACAGACCCTAATTGTTTCTTCTTGCCAAAAGTGAACTAATTTTTTTGCTCATTGATGTAAGTGTTTTCAGCCCTAGACAAATGATTGAAGAGTAGACACCAGTTTTTCAATTCACTATAATAGTCAAAGTGAAAGACACACTGTAGTTTATATATATATTTTTTGTTTGAATTATAGTGATTATATGTGAAAATTTGCTTAATTATTTACCTAATATTTTTAAACTTCTTATAAAAATACTACTAATACTAGTAGTATTATATTATATAATAAATAATTATACCAGTATTGAGTGATGCGGAGACAGAAATTCATTTTAGTGGTGGCAAAATGCTAAATTGTAATAATCACAAATAGACATGGCTAAACCCAGAGTTTCGGAACCGGAACCGTGGGGCCCTTAAACCGGAACCGTATTTTTAAGGACCGAACCGGAACCGCCGGTTCCCATTCCGGTTCCAAACCGTGTATTAAAGAAAAATATGCCACGTCAGCAATGTACTGACTTCACATGGTGCGTGCTCTAAAAAATAAGAAAATAATATATATAGGCGCGTGTGAACAAAAAAAATTGTAACGGTCAAGTGACCGTTGCAGTAAGTTTGGCTGATCGTTGCCAATATGGCAACGGTCCAATAATTGACCGTTCCTCAATTCATCTTTTTTTTTTCTTTTTTTAACATTTCATAATCTATAAATACCCCCTTAATTTTTTATTTTTCCCACACAATTTCTACTCCTCTTTCTCAATATTCTAATTCTCTTCTTCTCAATTCTCAAGCATCAAAATTCTATAAAATTCAATTCTAATTATTGTTTCTATTATAATTATTAGTTAAATTATTTATTATTATTTTTAATATATTATTCTTTCAATTTCTCATTCTTTTTTAATCTTTTTGAAATTTTTTATAAAATGGATAGCTTTGATTCTTCATCCCAACCAATTAATATTGGTGATGTATCACAATCAAGTCGTCGTCCACCAACGAATCCAAAATTCGAAATGTTTGTGAAATATTTCACAAAACTTTTTGATGCTGATGGAGTTCTTATTAGAGCACAATGCAATTTTTGCAAGAAATCATACGCCTTCAAAATTGGAAGCGGATATGGTACACTAACCAAGCATTTGGAGAAAATACATCCTCAAGAAATCGGCCTTCAAAAATCACAAGCACAATTAACCGGTTTTGCTCAACAAGGTTCTTCTTCTTCTACTAATTTAAATTTAGTGATTCAAAATGGAGAGACGGTGTAGCTAGATTTATTTGTGCACAACATTTACCATTCTCATTTGGTGAAAAATCAAAATTTGTGAGATTAGTACAAGAAAATGCAAATCCATAAGTAAAACGTGTTCCTAGAACAACTTTAACACGTGATATTATAAACATTTATAAAAAAGAAAAAAATAACTTATCAGAATATTTTTTAAAATTAGATTCTCGTGTTTCAATATGTTCTGATATTTGGAGTGATCATTGGCAAATGAATAGTTATATTGGTATAATTTGTCATTGGGTAGATGCAAATTACTTTCTACAAAAAAGAGTAATTGCATTTAGAATTTCTAATGATTCTCATTCGGCCATAAATATATCTAGATTAATTAGTATTATTTTAAGGGAATATAAATTAAATGATAAAATTTTTTCAATTGGTTTTGATAATGCATCGACTAATAATGCATCTATTGTAGAATTAAAAAACATTTGAGGTGGGAAATTTTTTCATATTAGATGTGTATGCCATATTTTAAATTTATCCGTTCAAAATGGTTTAAGTGCATTAGAAAGTCATATTAAACTAATTAAAGATGCAATTAAATATTTGACCCATCATCCAAGTTTAATGAAAACATGGGCAAAATATTGTATACAACATCGACAAAAGCCTAAAAGATTAAAAAAGGATGTTCCAAATCGTTGGAATTCAACTTATGATTTACTTTGTGATTCTTCTAAATATAGTTCATTGTTATGTAATTTTTTCATTGATAACTGTTGTCTTGGAATTGTATTACTTCCTAATCATTGGACTTCTTGTTTAAAATTGTTTGAAGTTTTAAAAGTTTTTAAGGATGCTACTTGTACATTTTCACGTGTGTATTATCCAACTTCTCATTTATTTTTAGTTGAAGCATGTAATATAGTTGGTGTGTTAAAAATGCATATAAATGATGAAACTTTGACGCAAAGTATTATTCACATGTTAGAAAAATGGCTTAGTTATTATAAAGAAATTCTAATTTTATATTTAGTTGCTATTGTTCTTGATCCTTGTTTTAAATTTCAAGGTTTAGACCAATATTTGAACTTTTATTATAATATGTTAAAAGAATGTTTTCCATTAGATCCGAACATTATGCAATTACACTTAAATGTAAGTAGATACATAAATGAGACTAAAGATATGATAAATGCATTATATCAAGAATATTCTTTTAATTTTCAACAACAAGTTCCTACTAGTAGTACCATTAACACTAACACTAGTCACAATAGTTTTTCAACTTCAAATATTGGATCTTCGTCTTCCTTTATCCTTCCTGGTTTAGAAATGTTTCAATCGTTAAAAAAACACAAAGGTACTACTAGTTCGGAACTTGAGGAATATTTAACCACTTCTTTTGATTTTATTGATAATAAGTTTGAATGTGATAGTATTGAGAACTTCAAAATATTGGAATGGTGGAAGGCGAAGACAACGATGCCCCGTCATCGCTTCGATAGCCAAAGAGATTTTGAAGGCCCCGATATTAACTGTAGCCATGGAACAAGCTTCTAGTCAAGGTGGCAACATTTTGGACGAGACCCGATCGCGTTTGAGCCCCATGTCCTTGGAGATTCAAGCTTTAGTAGATGATTGGACTAAAGCCGCTAATAGAGAAGAAGAACAAGATATAAAAGAAGATTTTGATTTAGATTTAGACGCTACCACCGATGGTAGCTCTACTTGTACAACTAATTCACCTGTCACCGATGCCGATAGAGCAATAATGACGATGACGGCGACGACTATTATTAGTTTATTAAAATGAAGAAAAATTTCACATTGTACATTTTTAGATTATTGAAAATTTGAAATAATTTATTATGTTTTTCAAATATTATAGTTTCCATATCTATATATTCGTTTATATAAATTAATGTCATAGTTTTATTTATATACATTATAGTTGTATTATTGTATATCATAATATATTTTGCAATTGTATTATTATACTATTCAAATTTAAAGTTTAAACCATCAATTACGAATAAAATTTAGTAGTTTATTCATTTATTAATTTCTAACTTGTAAATTTATGATTTAAAATTCTTAACTTGTAAATTTGTCTATCCAATGAATAAAATTTAGTAGTTTCTTCATTTATTAATTTCTAACTTATAAATCTATGATTTAAAAATCTTAACTTGTAAAGTTTTCAATCCAATGAATAAAATTGAGTAGTTTCTTCATTTATTAATTTCTAACTTATAAATTTATGATTTAAAATTCTTAACTTGTAAATTTTTCTATCCAATAAATACAATTGAGTAGTTTCTTCATTTATTAATTTCTAACTTGTAAAATTTTTTATCCAATAAATAAAATTGAGTAGTTTCTTCATTTATTAATTTATAACTTGTAAATTTATGATTTAAAATTCTTAACTTGTAAATTTTTCTATCCAATGAATAAAATTGAGTAGTTTCTTCATTTATTAATTTCTAACCTATAAATTTATGATTTAAAATTCTTAACTTGTAAATTTTTCTATCCAATAAATAAAATTGAGTAGTTTCTTCATTTATTAATTTATAACTTGTAAATTTATGATTTAAAATTCTTAACTTGTAAATTTTTCTATCCAATGAATAAAATTTAGTAGTTTCTTCATTTTTTAATTTCTAACTTGTAAATTTATAATTTAAAATTCTTAACTTGTAAATTTTTCTAAAATTCTTAATTTGTAAATATTTCTATCCGAATGAATAAAATTTAGTAGTTTCTTCATTCAACTTGTAAAATTTAGTATTTCTAAGTTGTAACTACTAAAATCTAAGTAACTAAAATTTAGTATTTCAAAATCAAATTCGGAGGTTGAAATTGAAATTCGAAATCGAAATTGAATTCGAAACGGAAATAAAATTATAACTGAAACCGAGATAAAACCAGAATCGGAACCGGAACCGGAACCATCGGTTCTGGAACCGTAACCGGAACCGCCGAGGGGCGGTTCCAGAACCATGTCCATGCTTAATCACAAAACTATTAGTCTACTGGTACACATATGTTTTTAAAATATATGCTAAATTTAGATAATTTATTTTAAAGATCTCCTCTACTAGATAAATCTTTATTCTTACTGTTCTTTTGTAGTATCTCTCTATAATAATTAAAATTAAAAATTAAATTAGTAGTTTAATTAACAACTAAATTATAGTTGAATTTTTGTCCTAATTCCTAAATATTTATAAAAATATAACAAAGATAAAAGTCTTAAATTTTTTTTTAAAAAATAACATAAAAAGTAATTTTTAATTCAAATAAAAGATAATATTACAAGTGAAAGTAATTTTTAATTCAAATAAAAGATAATATTACAAGTGAAATCTAGATTTTTAATATTACAAGGGAAAAAGAGAAAAATATTAGAAAATAATTGACATAGTAAGAAGAAGAGAAATAATAAAATAAATTGAAAAAGAAAAAAAATTCGTGTTGTATTTTATGACAGTGTTAAAACTTGTGATTTTTCCCTCTTTAGGATATGGAAGATGAAAATTGAATAGCCAAACTTAATAACGGAATAGGATGAGTAATAGAAGCAAGAGTAATTTGATATTCAAAATGTAGTTAATGACAGAATGAGATAAGTAATAAAAGAAAATATAATTTGATATTGAAAGGAAACTTTGAAAACAAAGTTAGAAGTGTTAAAAGGAGAAAGAAGATGGGTAAAACATGTGTTATAAAAATAATTTAATAAATTTAATAGGAGAAGAAGTATGTATTTTATTTGACTTTTTAGGTTACTTGATAGTTTTCTTTTCTTTTCAGAATTTCTAAAAGAATTTGTGGAATTGGGAGGACAAAAATATTGCAATATATTCTTAATAAATTTGGGGGCACCTATATATATAACCCTAGAATATTTTACCACCATAAATATATAATATATATATATATATCCCTAAAATATTTTGGTGAGGCCAATGGAGGCAAATGTCTCCATTCCTCACTATTAAAAAATAAAGATATAATATTTTGTTAGTATTCTTATAAAACTATAACTACAAATAAAAAATATGACTTAGTAGTGAAGAGTACATGAAAAACAAATACAAAGCAACAATAGGAAAGTAGAGAGAAAATGTGATAAGATTTTTTCTTGTCTCGTTTTCTTTCACATAAACTACTATTTATAGGTTTGAAGTTTACCATTCTACATTATAGGTATATGTAAAACTGGTAAAAGTACCCGTACCCATTATCGTCTCGTAATTTATCCTACCAAAACTCTCAAAATTTTGAACACAGATATAATCGAGTAGAGTAATAATGGAAGCGAGTAGTATACAGGCAGATATGGCAGTACTCGTAGATAATGCATAAATTGGTATTAATGGTTACTTAAAACTACCCTCATTAAACCTTCTTAAGTTTCTCTCTCTGTTCTTTTTTTTTTTGGTTTTTTTTCTACTTCTTTTGAGCACACAATACCTACGTTTTGTCAAAGAAAAATGAAACTTTTTTCTTAAATAACTTATTCTTTTAAAAAATAGTATCAAAATAATATACTTTTCAATTAATATTCATCTAATAATACCTTTTTTTAGTCTATGAGAGCTATTTATTTTGTCCTAATTCAATAGTTCTTTAAATAAAAAAGCAATTTATCCCATCCAAACCCTCAAAATTTTGACCACATAAATAATTGAGTAGAGTGATAATAAACGTGGATAGAATGCGAACGGATATGAGGGTAATGCATAAATGGGTATTAACTGGTATTCAAAACTACCCTCATTAATTACCCTCATTAAACCTTCCCAATTTTCTCTCATCATTTTTTTTTCCCTACTTCTTTTGAACACAACATACCTATGTTTTGTTGGAGAAAAAATGAAACTTTCTTCTAAAATAACTTAATTTTTAAAAAATATTATTAAAATAATACAATTTTCACTTAATATTCATTTAATAATACCTTTTTTTTTTGTCTATGTGAGCTGCTTATTTTGTCCTAATTTTTCTTTAATAATTTTTTAAATTAAAAAAGCAATGTTATGTTAATTATTTTTATACGAGTGTTCTTAAACTAATTTTGTGTTAATATATGATTGCCCATAAATTATTGTTAAGTTGATACTTGTGAAATGCTATTCAACTCAAAAAATATTATTTTTTAACTGAAATTCTTCTTCAATTAATTTTAATTTCAACTTTCTAGATTGGTAATTCAAAACATGATATTTGGTAAAATGCTATTTTAATTAATTTTTTAATAATACATGCTTCACCTAACATAATTTTTATAAAAACAAAATCTAAAAATAATAATTTAAAATTTAAATTTTATCGATAAAAAAAGTCACCATATAAATTTCAATCAAAACAAACTCACTAATTTAATAATTTGTGAGAAGTTCCAAATCTAGAAAGTTGAAATTTACTGATTATTGTCACTAAATATGAACAAGAAAGTGAGACCAGGTGGAACTCCATATAATTGATACTTGACAGTTCAATAGCCTATCGTACTAAATTTATCGATTGCAATTCGTAGACAACTAATATAGGTATTTTCCCTCCTCCAGAGTGGACTAGAGTTGAAAAAGTTACTTCATTTTTTAAACCCTTTATAAAATCATGACTCTTTTTTAGTGAGATATACAATTATAATATAAAGTATAGCACAAAAACTCCTATGTTATGCAACGGTCATACGCAAATTGTCATATATAATATGCGATTCTTTTTACACTTGATACATGAAAGTTTTTGATACGCTAATGTAATATTCTTGATATGGTAATTTTTTATAGATTATAACGCTAATTTTTTATACGTTAGACACTAATTTTTTATAGGCTATACGCTAATACGTTAATTTTTTATACTTTATACGCAACTCTTTGATACTTTTTACGCTAATTTATGCTACTTTATATGTTAAAGTTATAATTAATACACTAATTTTTTATACTTTATACTCTAATCTTCGATACTTTATACGTTAATTTTTAATACTTTATACGTCAAAGTGAATTTTGATATGCCGATTTTGTTTGATATATTGATGTTTAAATTTTAACACGCAGGTCACATATATACGACCGTTGTATAGGAGTCTACCTCAAAGTATATAGTTTAAGAGTAATGATAGAGAGTACGAAACATTTTACGTGATTTAAGAATTCCAATAATTGTGACAAGTCCTAATTAGCGTAAAATAGGAAAGAGAATTTGTCTGAGTTAGTATAAATAAACAGTTTAAAGTTTATTAGGATCATCTATTAAATCCTTTATTAGGCATCCAATCATTGAGCACTATGTAAGCTTTTATTTTATTTTATTTTTCCACCCTAATAATCACACACCTTACCTATACAATATAATTAACTCATACTCTTTATTGTTTACCGTAAAACAAAATTAAAATATTATCAAAATCACAAACTAAAATCGAGAACTAAAATATCACTAAAATCACAAACTAGTGACTAAAAAGTATAAATATCACCAAAATCAAATATACAATTATCAAACCCTAACCTAAATCTGAGTGAACCCTATTATTTGGTTTTAACGACCTAGTTTCACTAAAATTAGGATTAAAACTATGTTATATGGTTCACTCACATCTAGGTTAGGCTTAATAAGCGTAAATTTTATTTTAGAGATATTTATATTTTTAATAATTGTAGATTAATAATTATAGAGTTCACTCACCAAAGTTTATAATAGTAGAAGAGGTGTTACTCTCAATTAATGTTAAAACTGCAAATATGATATTGCAAAATATAGTTTTTAATATGATTTTTAATTTATTATAGTTTGTAAGATCAAGGTTATATACACGGTGTCCTATAGGGGGGATAACTAGATGTGGCACCGATAATAAAAGTGATAACGGACAATATTAAAATGCGGAAAATAAAGAAACAGGATGTTGGTAACGCAGTTCGGTAATTGCCTATGTCTGTGGGGCCACGCCCAGATAAAAACAATTCACTAGGCCCACAAAGTTACAAGACACTCGGTCTAACACAAAGCAAGACTCCCTCTTTTCTTTGTCGCCGCCTCTATCTAACTTCCCAAGTGAATCTGTTGTTGCGAGCTCCCCTCGACTTGATCGATTTTTTGCAGAATCTTTAAGAGACAAGATCCCCTTGTCAATGGTGACTCCTCCCATAATCCATGTATGGCAAGATCCCCTTGCCCACGATCAGAACTCCTCCTGAGTTCCAAGCAGTCTACTCCCGAGACTGAGCTTCAATTAAGATCACAAGTAATGCACCTTCAACACTATCGTATTCAGATGCGAATAGCCAACACACTAAACAAAGAATTCCAACCAAAACAAAGTGTGTTCACAGTCTCTCACATACTGAATGAATAATCAATTCTCACATTACGTAAAACGTGAGAGAAGAAAGATCTTATAATGCACACCAAATCTTTCTATGTTTATCTCTAATATTCTTTCCAAATAAATCGCATAGAAAGAAGGAATTCATGTGCATCTCATGCTTATATTTCCAAAGATAAACTTCCAAAGATAATTACTAAGAATAGCAAGATAATCATCAAGAATACCAAGATAATTACCAAGAATATCAAGATAGCATAATCTCTAAAATCAACATTCCTTGCATAGCTTGATTCAGTTGATTTCTGCAGCCAATCACAATATTCCCTTATTTGCAATCTTTATTTGTTTGCCAAAAAATCAATGCCAACACAATCTTTAGCATTTAAAATCTCCCCCTTTGGCATTTTTTGGCAAAATCCAAACTTCCCTGTATGCTGGACATAGGTTCGATGAAACTCCCCCTGATTAGGAACTTACATAAAAAACATAATTGCACAAGACATCATGCATGACACATCAAAAGACATCAAGATCCCAGCATACAATATTTTAGGGATGACAATACCAAAATACAAAATACTTCCCCTTTTTGCCACAAAAAGACAAAAGGGTATAAAAACAACGAACAATTTAACAAATTATCTTATCAAAACATAAACATCACCACAAGAATATCAAGTGGAATCATCATCATAGGGCACTAAGGCGACTAAATCTGCTAGTAAATGAACACCAACATCTTCTCCTTGGACAGATTTATCTTTACCAGCAACAAACCCACTAGATTGGGTGTTTGAAGGATCCTGAGTGCCTGTGATACTAGAAATGACACTAGAAGTACCCTCACCAGAAAGGCCAGAAGAAACAGAAGTTTCAGTCACAATAACTTCTTCATCAGAGTCAGAGTTAGCATTTTCTGCCACTATAGGAATTTCTGGCTCCATCTCAGACTCTACAAAAACAGAAGACAAGTTTTGAGGAATACCTTCTGTAACATCCTGAGCGACATCAGGGGGAACACCTGACAAACCAGCAACATCAGCTGCTACAACCTTTGCCATCACATAAGAAAATTTCTTCCTTTCAGCAGTAACTTTTTTAGCAGACCTTACTCCCACAAGGTCATCAAGCAAAGATGAAACTTCTTTCCTCTTTTTCTCAATAACAGACTGCTAATTGGTCAGAACCTTTAGCTCTTCTTCAAGCACCTTGATAGTGCAAGACAGTAAGGCATCATCAGCGCCATTGGCAGGGTCGGGAACATTCTCAGGAATATCTTCCATATCATTAATGTGATCACCCTCCAGAAGTTTATAGCTGATCCTGATCTCCTCTTTGTCCGTTTCAAGAATCTCTCTAACTCTAATCATAGCTTGTTGAGAAGAGAGAATGCTATATATCAAAACAAGGAAATGGAAGAGCTATCCTTTCATTCTTGCAATCAGCATACTTCACAATTTGATCAAAGAAGAACTGTCCAACATCAAACTCAATAAAGTTTCCAATCTTGAATAGTAAGACAGCCATCGACATGTTTACTCTAGTCCCATGAGAAGTAGGAAGCCAATTCCTCATAGCTATCTTGTGAAGAATAGCATACTTGACTGTAAGCTACGAGGCAGGAACATCTTTACCCCTAAGCCACACTCGTCTAACACCTCCTGTGATATTCGTTATGATCTTACTGTAACTTCTCAATATCAGCCCAGTGACTACCCAGGTGAGTGTTGAGTACGTCAGGGGAGAATTCAAGCAAATGACCCCTCACAGACACATGTTCACTATCAGGATGATCAAAGTTCTTCACATTTGAATCTAAATTGCAATAAAATTGCTAAACAACTTTCCTAACATATGGCTTTAAACCCTTAATAGTCATTCTTAATCCTTGACTAACAAGATGATCCACAATTTTTTGACAATCCTTAAAATCTCCTTCATGACTATTTCTTTCACCCCAAATATTCCTCTTAGATACTCTATCCCATAGGCCAGCATTATACTCAGATTTAAAATCATTCAAATTAACAGTAGGATCTGATGACTTACTTGAGGTGGCTGGTGACTTTACTTTTGACATCGACTAAAAGTGAGTGACTCGCTCAGATTCAGGGGTAGGATTTACTTTCTGTCGCTTAGCCTTTGGGGATTTAGTAGGTTCTGGATCAGAAACCTCTTAAATATCATCATCAGAAAAGACATCATCTCTGGAATCTTCTTCATCAACCCAAGCATCATCAAAGGACTCTTCATTCTTGAGCCGAAACCTTTTTCTCTTAGGATCTGAGGAAATCCTAGAAACATCCGGTGCTTTAGGAGGAGCAGAACCAGTCTTGAACGGACCACCACTGGACTACCCAAAGTGTGTTCTCACACTTGAGGGATCCACTGACTGAATCAGGGAGACCATAAGAGCTTTTGAGGATATGTCACTCTCAGAATCTGAAGACAACTCTAGTGTATGAGAGGAACTATCATCATCTTTTGACGAACTCGGAGAAATAAAGGTGACAACAACATGAACCTTGTCCTCATCGATAGTCCCTACTACCTTGTTAATCCGAGATGAAGACTTTGGGTGAGACATCTATGAAATTTGGGGGCACTTAACTCAATTCACCTTTCAATACCTATGATTATTGTCAAGACGGAGAAAGCGACTAAGTTGAATCCAACAATTGAGAAGAAGAAACTCAAAAGACCATAAACCCTCGAAATAGCAGAGAGAGAGAGTGAGCAAAATAATTGCTGTCAGATTTTGCGTGAAAGAGAATAACTGTTCAATTCCTTGAAATCAGCCAAAAATCCCCCAATAAGCCACGTGTCACTTGACTAGCTTAAGACCAAAATTCAAACAAAAACAAAATCTAGACTACTAGATATACATGAAACCACCTAAAACATGTGGCGGAAAAACAAAAAATAAAAACTACTATTTATTTTATTTTTATTTTTATTTTTTAATATTATGAAAAAAATAATAAAAAAAAAACTTACAACCCTGAAGCACTTCTTCACATGACACAGAGGCCTAGGGCAGACCTTAGTTCTTCAAATCTCACACCATCCAAAGTTTTGGTGAAAATATCGGCTATTTGCTTTCCGTCACCATATGTTCCAAAGCAATAATTTTGTCTTCCACTAGAGATCGAATGAAATGATGTCAGATATCAATATGCTTGGTCCGAGAATACTGAACAGGATTTTTGGAAATATTGATAGCACTCATGTTGTCGCAATAGAGTGTCATAACATCCTGTGGGACATCATAGTCTTTCAGCGTTTGCTTCATCCAGAGAAACTGAGTACAACTACTACCAGCTGCAATATATTCGGCCTCGGCAGTAGATAGAGAAATAGAGTTTTACTTCTTGCTGAACCATGACATCAAGTTGTTTTCCAAATAAAAACACCCACCATAAGTACTTTTTCGATCATCTGAACTTCCAGCACAGTCAGCGTCACAATAACCCACTAGATTGGTGTTTGTACATAACGAATACCAAATCCCATAGTCAGTTGTCCCGCTAATATACTTGAGAATTCGCTATACTGACACCAGGTGTGACTCTCGAGGATTTGCTTGAAATCGAGCACATAATCCCACACTGTAGCAAATATATGGTTGACTAGCAGTTAGGTACAAAAGACTGCCAATCATACTCCTGTATAAGCTCGCATCAATAGGAATCCCCTTCTTATCTTTGAATAACTTCTCATAAGTCCCAATCGGTGTTCTCCTTGGACAAGCATTTTTCAACTCAAACCTCTTCATCAAACTCTTGGCATACTTGTTTTGAGAAATGAAAATCCCATCATTTCTTTTCTGAATTTAAAGACCAAGGAAATAATTAAGCTCACCAACTATACTCATCTCAAATTCTTCAGTCATTTGAGCGACAAATTCATCTACCATCGGCTGTGACACCGAGCCAAACACTATGTCGTCAACATATATTTTAGCGAGTAAAAACTGACACTTATCATGGCGAATGAAAAGGGTTTTATCTACTCCCCCTCGCTCATATCCCTTGGTTAATAAGTACTCCGTGAGCAGTTCGTACCATGCCTGAGGAGCTTGTTTGAGCCCGTATAATGCCTTCTTCAACGTGTAGACATACTCGAGATTATGGGGGTATTAAGAACCCTTTGGTTGAGCAACATACACCTCATTTAGAAAACCGTTGAGAAAAGCACTTTTCACATCCATTTGATACAACTTGAATCGCATCACACACGCAATGGCTAACAAAAGATGAATGGACTCAAGATGAGCAATCAGAGCAAATGTCTCATCAAAGTCAACACCTTCAATTTGTGTGTACCCTTGTGCAACTAACCAAGCCTTGTTGCGAGTGATGTTTTCATGCTCATTGCCCTTGTTCTTGTATATCCACTTGGTACCAATGACATTCACATCAAGGAGGCACGACATCAAGTCCCAAACTTGATTCTGAGTGAATTGACCAAGTTCTTCTTGCATAGCACCAATCTAATACTCATCGATCAAGGCTTCTTTCACATTATTGGGCTCAATAGATAAAGTAAGCACGCCATTTGGATCATTTCTCTATAGTTCACTCTCGGCTTATTTCTGGCTCGAATACCTTCATTCAGATCTCCAATAACTTTATCAGCGGGATGATTTTTCTGAACACGAGTGGATGGTTGCCTATTAGCTGGGGTGGCTTCCTCCACATTATCAATCACAACATTCTGATCCGTAACACCACTTGTGATATTGGTGGAAATACTGGCTGGAACATTCGAGCTTTCTTCATCTGGGGACTGTGTCAGGCCTTCTTTAGAAACATCAGCTATTTTCAGTGAATCATCGACTTGAACAATCGCAGATTCTATGACAGTCCGTGTTCTTTTGTTAAAGACTCGATAGGCTCAGCTATTGATAGCATACCAAAGGAAAATAGCTTCATCACTCTTGGGATTGAGCTTTCCTTTATGTTCCTTGTCATTCAACACATAGCACGTACTACCAAAATGATGGAAATAGTTAAGATTTGGAGTTTTACCTTTCCATATCTCATAGGGTGTCATCGTAGTTTAGCCAAGGAGATACACTCAATTTATAGTGTAACATGATGTGTTCATACACTCAATTTAGCCAAGGAGATATCTCTGTGGAACATTTCTTTCGTGTAACATTACACGTGACATCTCTATTATAGTCCGATTCTTTCTCACAACAACTCCGTTTTGCTGAGGAGTTTTAGGTGCAGAGAATTTATGAGCTATACCATGTCGATTACAGAAATCCTAGAATCCAGAGTTTTCAAACTCTCTCCCATGGTCGCTACGAATGCGGATAATCTTCATAGTTGTACAATCCTTCTCATGTTGAAGACGAATACACAAAGACTTGAAGGCATTAAACGTGTTGGACTTTTCTCGAAGAAATTTCACCCATATATATCGAGAGAAAACATCAACCGTCACATAGGCATACTATTTTCCTCCAATACTCTCCAAAGGCATAGGACCCATTAGATCCATATGAAGCAGCTCAAGCACACGAGTTGTTGTTGGTGTCTGAGACTTTGGATGTGACACTTTGGTTTGCTTCCTAATTTGACAAGGCCCACACACTCTGTCTTCATTAAACTTCAATAAGGGAATCCCATGAACAGCTCTCTTAGAGATAATCTTTTGCAGTATTCTAACATTCACATGACCCAACTTTCGATGCCATAGAACATAATCTTTCATACTTGAACGAAAACAAGTAGACGAAGTAGAGATGAGATAACAATTGTCAGAAGATCTCACTTATTCCATGATACACATGTTGTTTTGATCAAACACCACGCACATCCCACGAGTGAATTTTACATTCAGATCTTGATCACACAAATAGCTAATACTAATCAAATTCTCCTATAGACCATTTACCAGAAGAACATTATCCAGCTTTGGTAGCCCTGGCACTTCTAGTGTACCTCTTCCAATAACACTTGTTGTGACGCCATTGCCAAATGTAACTTTTTCTATACTTTCGAACACAATATTCTTCAAAAACTTGTCGTTACCAGTCATATGTCTAGAACACCCACTGTCAAAGTACCACTCATCTGTTGTGGCAGCTTTTAAAGAAGTATACATAAAATTGCACTTCAAATTAGAATTCTTTACCCATCTCCGTTGTGAATCTCTGCGAGAAGAAAACTTTTTAGCAGTACCTTGTCTCAATTCAGCAAGATAAGTAAAACATCTAGGGCGAATATGACCACGACGATTGCAATAATGGCAAATAGGAATAAATCTGTTACCTTCACCTCAAGGAGCATGATATGAATAACGAGGATTTGACTTCTTCACATTGTTTGCAGTACTCACTGTAACTTGCTTCCCTTTGTGATCATCATATTTCATTGACACTGTCTGTGACATTGAGTTTTCTCCTTTATAACCAAGCCCAGAATGATCACCACTGGGTTTACTGGTCTTGAAAATGTCATCCAGCTTGGAAGAACCCGAATTTAACATTTTTACATTTTTCTTTATGTGATTTAATTCATTGGTCAAATTCTTCACCTCTTCCTGACTAGCTCTCAGTTTGACTTTTAACTCTGCAGCAGAGTTTTGAAGATTAAGTTTCTCACCTCTTAAATCTCTAATCTGAATACAAAGATGCTGATTTACTCTAACAAGTTCAGTCCATTTATCATGGAGGATCTTGTATTCGACGAGGATATCTTCTTCTGTGACTTCATCTTTGGCGAGAGCGTCGTCTCTCTCGCAATTTTACCCAAAACAACTAACTAGAAGCAAGCGGTAAGTGGGATCGAATCCTCAGGGAAAGGGTAGAATTAAGAATTGTACAGTGATAGAATAAGCAATTAAGCGATGTGTAGACTAAATAGAAAACAAACGAGAAATCAACCAAAAGGAGAAAGGTGTGCTGCCTTGAGGGAGGCCAGTGGTAATGACTTTAATCGGTTATCCTTGACTTAGTGTTGACACATGTATGAGGGGGTCGGTTTTCTAGTGACTTAAGATTGATCTCCTTGATAGGTCTCACAATCCTAACCCACCATGCTCCTCCATCTTCCCTTGATAGGGCAAGATTTAGGTTCGATTCCTAATTCCAGACCCCTATCTGACACTACACTAAGACAAGTACTAGTGTGCAAATGATCCTAAGTCTTTTCATTCCTTGACTTCCACTGTCAGTGGATACCGCACAGTGGAAAATCGCTTCCTCACCCAGATCTTAGGACTCATACATAGGTTGTTCTACGTTCTGTGGTTTCATTCCAATTTCCTTTAATTGCACTGAATTGATTTCAGTGGATACCGCAAATCATATAAAGGCATAATCGTGAGTGAGTAAATATTGAAATGGAACACTAACTGACATGGAACTTTAACCAAACACAAAATATACAATTCAAATGTCTCAAAATGATGTTAAGTCATTACACTTAATCCCTCAAAGCAGCACTGAAAATCTAGCCGATCATGTTGATCGACTTTGAAAATAAGTTTAACAAAGCCAGATCAAACATTGCTATTACAAACGGATAGGGTTGAATGATCTCCACTCTAATCTACCAAACCCTAGACTCTCAGAACTCCTCTCTCTCTTCTCAGTTGATCCCCCGTCCAAAAGCTCTCGTTTCGATCGATCTCTCCAGCTTTTATAGTTTTTCATTGCCGACTTAGCTTGGTGAGCTTCCTGGAAATTTCCTTTGTGTAGCAAGATGTTGACACGTGCTCCTGCATTTACAACAGATCATTTGGTGAAGACACGTGTACTTAAGAAATGAAAATGATCAGTACACAATATTGGAAACCTTAACTACTAAGTTTGCTAAATAAGTTAGACAGAATACGGAGTTGGTGTCTACGAAATGCATGAGGAAATGACTAACTAAAATGATGAAATAACAATGCATGGAAGACTTCCTAACTTAAAACATGACAACAGTAAAATAGACTAAAAATAGCAAAGGAAGGAAATATGCATTGAAGTGCAAGTGATGTAAGTGGGGTGGCGGCCGCACGATGCGGCCGCCGTGTGTGTGTGTGTGTGAGAGGGCGGCCACACGATGCGGCCGCCGTGAGGGGTGGCGGCCGCACGATGCGGCTGCCGTGCTTGTGTGTGTGTGTGGGCGATCGCATCGTGCGACCGCCGTATGTGTGTGGCGGTCGCATCGTGCGACCGCCGTGTGTGTGTGTCTTTTGTGTGTGCTGAATGAGTTGTGCGTTTGTGTGCTTGTGTTGAGAGTTTGTGTAGTGTGAATAGTTGTGGACTTCCAAGAAGAGTTGGAGGTCAGTGGCATACATGACTATGTATTTTTGCACAAACTCACAAAATATTCACATTATCACACGATACTTAGCCATTTATCAATGTTTCCAAATACTGCACATTTTGCATACAATTGACACACCAAGCATCATTTTCACTCATATTTCACAACAAAGAATAAGGAAAGCGGAGCAAATAAGTCGACTAAACATCGACTTATCATCCCCCCACACTTAAGTCTTTGCTAGTCCCGAGCAAAGTAAATCCAACTACCCACTTCACAAACAACTCTCTCAACCTCATCAACCATCCATTGTAAAACTTTCGCATGCATAACATCGTTTTAATACGCAAATCCACAGTTTATTCGATTTACACAAAGTTGCCAAGTAAGGTATTACGAATAAAGACCAAGACGCCCGCGTGAAGTGTGTGCTGAGAATTCCTTATGCCCACAACGTTGTCTATGCAAAGTACTCAAGCAGACACTTAACCAAAATTCTTGCACTATAGTCCCTTTTGTTCACACACACGAACACTTTGCGAATTTAATAAACATAAAACTTAATATGCACATTGGTGCTTATTCGTGCCGCACTTTTGTGCTTGGCTGCCAGGGTTTTGTGGCTATTTTTTCCCTTTATTGGCCCATTTGACTTTTTCTCAGCATAAACATCATAACTCAAGCATTCGTGTTCGTGCGTGTCTTCAATGGACTATATATTAAAAATGCAAGAATAAGTGTGTACAAGTAGAGTGCACATACAAGTTATGAAGCATAATCATTCTCCTATGTCAAAGATGTTGCTGGCACTTCTATCTTATCTTAACGTTATACTTTACTTAGCACTCTGTATGCATCGACTGAATACCGTGAACTTGTGAAAGAAAATTTTTCGCATACATCAAACATCAAACACTTGGCAGATTGTTGATGAAATTGGAAGTGCGTTTGTTAAATGAATAGTGGTGGACCTCTTGCACAATCATAACATCAACTTTCACATTCATACATTTAAAGCCACACAATACATCACATTTGGAATGGAAAAAAAATCACAACAGCACACTTCAAGGTCAGTGCTAATCACTGCCTTGTTTTGATTCAAACACAACAGCACGTGAAAGAAATTAAGATAAAAGAAAAGGAAAAAAAAAATAAAAAAATAATAATAAAAATAAAAAAAAATAATTCACACCACCTATTACTAATATAGTATACACCACCTCCAATCCCCTGCATACTTAGCAAACTCAGCATAAAAATTGAAATTTTTCAAAGGCCCTAGGCCTCACAAACATCATCATAACAGGAAGCAAGCATCATTCACACAAGCATAAACCATCAAGCTCACACAAACACAATTCACAGCCAAAACTCTCCCCCCCCACACTTAAAATGAAGCAATGGTCCCCATTGTGAGAAAGGAAAGAGTCTACCCAGTATCAAGCGTCGGGAAGTGGTGGTTGGCCAGAGAACCGGGAGAATCCTGGGAATTGGGTTTGCGCTGGCCTGAAGTTTGGTGAGGCCGAACCAGCATTGGAGTTCATGCCTTGTTGCATCACCACTCGTGTAGTACTCGAGGTATCCACAATCATACGGGAGTGACTTTCCATTTCTTCCAGAGGAGGGACGTATGAATCTGGACCTCGGGTTTGGTGATGGTGTACCATCATCAAGTTCAAGTTGTGGACGTCTGTTTGACACTGGGTTATTTTGTTGTCCAGTGTTGCCTCATTGAATCTATCATTGTACCAATGACCCCCATACAAGTTTCCACTCCCGCCCACCGCCCCTCTATGTTTTCCATATGCTGTGTCAAGGCGTTTTGTTGATTTTGAATTGCTGTTCGCATTCCCTCCAAAGCATGTTGCATATGGTTGAAATTCCCTAGCGGCTGAGGTGGCTGTCGGTTAGGTTGGGGTTGAGCTGGCACGGCTTGATCCTCATCAATGTTATCCATTTGTTCTTGCGCTTCCCTGTCCCTTTCTCTTGCTTCTCTTTCCAACCTTTCTCTGTCTGCTCTCTCTACGGTTTGATATTGCTTGATTTGGCCAATTCTTATGGGCAGTGCCGGGTTGCGACTTTCCTCTCCTGCATTCAATTTGACCCCTGTTTTCACAGCTTGTTCGCACAGGAAGATAGGGAAATACAGGCTCTGGTGATCATCAGCTAATGCGTGACCAATGTATGTGATGATAAGCTGGCCCGCATCCACCGTGAGTCTGTTTTTAATAGCGTAAACCAAGCAGAGCCTATTGGTGGAAATCCTCGTGGTGTGGGTTGTAGGCATCAGACGGGAGTTGATGAAGAGTAGCCAGGTTTTGGCTTCTGTCGTCAGATGTTTTAGCTCTACATATCTCGGGTGGCCATGTCGACTTCTAACCCAATCGACTCCCGGTAGACTCAGTGTTCCCAAGATTATGTCCATGTCCCCCGCGTTCTTCAGATCATCAAATTTGTCTGGAGCATAGTCCTTGAGCCCGTAATGTTTGTTCACTAACTGGGGCGTGAGCTTAAGGTACTTCCCCCGTATGAATACGCCCTTTGAAAGCACTTCCTTCTCACCAGTTCCTGCAGCGTTGGCATAGAATTCTTTGGCGATGGCTACATTGCAACTATCAGGTGCCTCAGTTAGTTTTTGCCAATTGTAGTGCTTGATGATATCAATGTATGACTTTTCTGTAATGGCCATTGCCCTTTCTATGTGGATAGGTCTAATGGCGAACTCGCAGAATTTTTTTTGAGCCTCGGCGTTATAAAACTGCTGAAGGGTGTTCTGCTGAGCAACACTTCTCTTCTTCTGAGTGGAGTCTTGCATGTCCTCTCCCTCTAGGGCGTACTCTTCGTCTGAGCTATAGTCGTCAGATGATTCGTATTCCCTCACTTTGGCTTTTCCTCTAGAGGCTTGTCCCTTTTGTGCGGTCGCGGTGGTCTGTGAGGCTTTCTTGGGTGCCATGGTACCTGGAGATCACATCGTTGCATGAGTGGAATTCTATTCAAGCCCATTATAGTGAGGTCCGCACATGCATCAAGATTCACATCCACAAAACATTTTCAATTAGCATTTCATGACAATTATGTACAGGACGAAGATTGCATGTTAACTCATAAAGCCAGATTTCATGAAGCAAGTAATTTGCTCATGAAGATTTTCGGTGGGCTTTGTTCTCACGCCTTTCCCACCTCAGGTTCATGCATTTTTCATTTCCAAGCACAACCATGTCACACCAAGGTTTCAAAATTGTGAAAGAATCAAGAACACGATGTTATACATATACATAGTATTTATATGCAAGCTAGACCAACAAAATTTTCGCTTAAGCATCATGAAATAATCATCAAGAAATTTTCGCTTCCCAACTCAAATATACAAGAAGTTCACAAAATAATCATAATGAAAAATCGAGCACAAGTATTTCACACTAAGCATCAATATTTAGCTCTTTAAGCAAAGTGAACTTCGGCGTGTCATGCCAATTGGAATTGGAATGCAAATCGATGCTTAAGGTGGTGAGAAACTTACGTGATGTGGATGTTAAACCCCTAAAACGCAAACACGTGAAATGAAATTTTTGGTGGCCTCTGGACGCTTGAAGCAAATTTCTATTCTTGCTCCTTGCCCTCAGCCGAATTCATCACAATGATGAGTGCAAGTGATGGTGATTTTTGTGCATGCATATTGATGGTATTTATAGACAAATTTGCGTGCAGGAATCGGCTAGAGTAAGGCTTAGAAAACACATGCATGTGAGTTCACTAGAAAACAAAGTGGATGATGACAAAATGCTAGAAAGCAAAATGGATGATGACAAAATGCTAAAAAACAAAAGTTGTTCAATCTTGTCATGCCTTTTCTTGCATAATTCGGCCATTTGCACACTTTCACTATCAAACAACCTTGTGAGGCCATAATGTCATGCATTTGTCACAATTTCATTCAATCATGCCATGCCTTAGCCGATTCACAACCATAGCATGCATATTTCTTTTCACTTATGCATAAATCATGTCAAGCTCCATTCGGCCCTATCATGCATAGCATTTCATATCAAGACGAATCATTTAAGGGATCCAAATGTTATGCATCTTTTCTTTCACAATTATTTCTGGTCATGCACCCAAGAAATGTTATCCACTATGCAATCCTTTCAACGGCCAATTCGATTTTCTCCTGCAATACTCAAGCGAAAATGTCAGCCTATCTTGGATTTGTAATTACAGAGCAAGATTCGATTTGGAAGCTTTTCTTGGAATCAAATATTTCACATTGCTCTGGGGCTACGGATTTAATTCTCACCTTTTTCAGCGCAAAGAATATTCTACACTATTACCTGTCATGTCCCGTGACATCCGGATATGCAAATCCCATCTGTTGGCTTTAATTTCCATTGACCTCCCATGCACTTTTTTTTTTTTCAACTGTGGCCCATGAGCTTTCTTTGCACCTGAACAGGGTCGAGAGTAGAGTTTCAATCATTCATTTGGAGTTATTGTGCTGCCAAAAACGAAACAAAAATAAGGACAAAAAATTAGAAAGGTTGGGTTGCCTCCCAACAGAGCGCTTAGTTTATTGTCTTCAGCCAGACACAACAGTGTTGTTATCCAAGTTGTGGAGGGTCGAGGTACTGGGTGTGCCCAGTGTCCCTCCAAAGTGGTTGGTTGACTTTCATTTCATCACCTTTGCTTCCTTTCTTCTCTCTTGAGGTCCCGACTCCCACCCTTTTGGGTGGTGGGTCTGAAGTCCTCTTTTTCTCTCGCCAGAACACACGCTTGAGATATTTAAGCAGTGGCGGCTGACTTTTCTTGGTTCGGTCTCCTTGTGGAGGCTTCAATGTCTTGTCCCTGTCATTAACATTTCCAAGTCTCACCTCAGTGGGCACAACTTTCGTCTTTTCGTCAGTCTCAACAATGGCATCAGATAATTTGTCACACAATGCAAATTTTTCTTCTCGTTTATCCTTTTCAACACTTAACTTCAATTTTTCTCCGAAATTTTGCATTTCTTGAATTTCATGCACAATTGCCATTTTATTCAAACTTTCACCATTTTCCTGACTTTCATCAAAATCACATGCAAGGTACATTTCTGTCGTAGACGAATCACTTTCAACTTTTTCACCCCAAGGGTTCAATTCATGCAATGTATCAGACTCTTCAATGACCAAATCAATTTCAAAATTTTTACATGGGTCATCATCCCAAAAATCATTTTCAGCAATAGAAGATTTACGTTTATGCTCAAAATTCAAGGGTTGAGGATTACCTTCCACCAAGCTCGCTAGGCAACATTGTTCTATGGAGTGAGGGTGTTTCATGGCATAGTTGACATTGAAGATGACCTCCTCACCATTGACCCTAAAGGTTATGGTCTTTCCCTTTACTCCAATGAGAGCATCACCTGTAGCTAAGAATGGCCTTCCGAAGATAAGTGGCACTTCAGGGTCTTCTTCCATGTCCAACACTATGAAGTCCACGGGGAGTACAAATTTATCCACAGATACCAGAACATCCTCCACCATCCCAGTTGGTTGAACCAATGATCTATCCGCCAATTGGAGCATGACTGCTACCGGTTTAATTCGTGATCCCAATCCTATGCTCTCTGCTATGGATAAAGGCATGAGGTTGATGCCTGCTCCAAGGTCACACAAGGCCTTGCTGAAAAATCTCTCACCAATGGAGCATGGAACTGTACAGCTTCTAGGGTCTTTGAGTTTGGGTGGCAGCTCATTGTTGATCCATGCTTGGCTCTCCTTAGTGAGTGGAATTGGTAATTCACAACGCAAAATCTGCTTCTTGTTGGCGATTAGATCCTTTAAGAATTTCGCATATCTTGGCACGGCTGTGACCAAATCCAGCAATGGAACATTCACATTTATATTTTTCACCATGTCCAAAAATCTTGTAAATTGGACCCCTTTCTTTGGTGGAGGTCGAAGTCTCTGGGGGAAAGGAGGGGGTGGTGCATATGGCGACTCATCGCATGGCTTGATCTCCCCTCTTCCTTTTACCTTCTGGGACCTTCACACACTCCCCTTTGTTCCCTTCTGGGATCTTCTCCTCCATAACGATCTCTTCGTCCATGACTTCCTTTTCAGGTTCATCTTTTTGTTCTTCCTGTGAAACTTTCTCTTCCTCTTGTCTCTTGGTTCCACTAAGCTCCTTTCCACACCTCAACGTTATGGCATTGCACATCTCCCTTTCCTTTCCCTTGGGATTTGGCTCCGTATCACTTGGAAGGGCGCCTTGAGGTCTTTGATGGTTGGCTTTAGCCAACTGGCCCACTTGCATCTCGAGGTTTTTGATGGCGGCCTCCGTGCTTTTCGCTTGAGCTTCCACCGTGGAGGTTCTTTTCTCAAACATGTCCATTCTACCCAGAATTTCATAGAGTAAATCATCCGTGGACTTTTTCTGTTCCCTATTGCTTGACTCCCCACTTTGGTAGTACTGCCTTTGCTGATTTCCCTGATTATTCTGTCCCCAGTTGCCTTGGCCCGACTGATTTCGTTAGCCTCCATACAGCTGTCGGTTGTTGTAGTTGGCCACATACTGCACTGACTCTTGGGTGAGCTCACACTCATCCGTGTGGTGCTCCCCTTTACATAATCCGCACATCAATACAGGTGCTACCTTAGCAGCCTTTAGGTTTTGAACTTGCTTTGTGAGAGCCTCAAGTTTTGCTTCCAAGTATGTCTCCTCATCCAGCTCTAGCACTCCTCGCTGCTTCCGCACTAGCATCTTCCTAGTTTCTGGAAAGAGGTATTCGTCGTCTGCTATCGAATCAAAAAGTTCTCTGACCTCAGGGATACTTTTATCCTTCAAGGCCCCATTTGCGCTGGCCTTGACCATCAGTGAGGATTCAGGTGATAGACCCTTGAAGAAAATGTTGAGTTCCCTGACCTCTCCAAGTTCATTGTTTGGGCATTGGCGGAGCAAATCGTTGAATCGATCCCATGCTTCCTTGAAGGTCTCGCCATCCTGCTGCTAGAAGTTTCGGATCTCCAACCTCATTCGCTCCAACTTTGCTGGAGGAAAATACTTAGCTAAAAACTTCAACTCAAGTTCCTCGAATGTAGATATAGCTGGACCACCAATTGAGTTAAACCAGTCCTTGGCCTTCCCTTTCAAGGACAGCGGGAAGTGCTCCCTTCTCACATCTTCAGGGGTCACTCTTTGCAGCTTGAAGGTATTACAGAGTCCTAGAAACCAATCCAAATGCTCATTAGGGTCTTCGTTGCTTAAGCCTTGAAAGATCTGCCATTGGGTGATCATGGACACAATTTGTGTCGGGATTTGATAACTCTCAATGTCAATTCCCTGATGATTATTTCTTCTCTCAAAATTTACCGCAAAATGGTCCCCAAACCGAGCTGGTTGGGGCTGAGGTCTCTCTTCATTCTGTTCTGCCATTTCAATTTCCCTTCTTCTCTGCCTTAAAGTTCTGTGCAATTCTAAGTCAAGTGCAAACTCTGGAGCTTCACCACGTAGCCTTGCTCTAGGTAGCATAAACTGTGAATTATCACAAGGAAGAAAACACCACTGGAACAACAGATTAGTAGAACAAAATCAACAGAAACTAATGATGAATTAAAATTTCAACAAAAAGACAAGCAACAATTTCAAACAAGAATTCGTACAGTAACACTAAGTAAAACCATCACAAAATCAACTCTAAACGCTATGCCCTTTCCCCGGCAACGGCGCCAAAAATTGGCGAGAGCGTCGTCTCTCTCGCAATTTTACCCAAAACAACTAACTAGAAGCAAGCGGTAAGTGGGATCGAATCCTCAGGGAAATGGTAGAATTAAGAATTGTACAGTGATAGAATAAGTAATTAAGCGATGTGTAGACTAAATAGAAAACAAACGAGAAATCAACCAAAAGGAGAAAGGTGTGCTGCCTTGAGGGAGGCCAGTGGTAATGAATTTAATCGGTTATCCTTGACTTAGTGTTGACACATGTATGAGGGGGTCGATTTTCTAGTGACTTAAGATTGATCTCCTTGATAGGTCTCACAATCCTAACCCACCATGCTCCTCTATCTTCCCTTGATAGGGCAAGATTTAGGTTCGATTCCTAATTCCAGACCCCTATCTGACACTACACTAAGACAAGTACTAGTGTGCAAATGATCCTAAGTCTTTTCATTCCTTGACTTCCACTGTCAGTGGATACCGCACAGTGGAAAATCGCTTCCTCACCCAGATCTTAGGACTCATACATAGGTTGTTCTACGTTCTGTGGTTTCATTCCAATTTCCTTTAATTGCACTGAATTGATTTCAGTGGATACCGCAAATCATATAAAGGCATAATCGTGAGTGAGTAAATATTGAAATGGAACACTAACTGACATGGAACTTTAACCAAACACAAAATATACAATTCAAATGTCTCAAAATGATGTTAAGTCATTACACTTAATCCCTCAAAGCAGCACTGAAAATCTAGCCGATCATGTTGATCGACTTTGAAAATGAGTTTAACAAAGCCAGATGAAACATTGCTATTACAAACGGATAGGGTTGAATGATCTCCACTCTAATCTACCAAACCCTAGACTCTCAGAACTCCTCTCTCTCTTCTCAGTTGATCCCCCGTCCAAAAGCTCTCGTTTCGATCGATCTCTCCAGCTTTTATAGTTTTTCATTGCCGACTTAGCTTGGTGAGCTTCCTGGAAATTTCCTTTGTGTAGCAAGATGTTGACACGTGCTCCTGCATTTACAACAGATCATTTGGTGAAGACACGTGTACTTAAGAAATGAAAATGATCAGTACACAATATTGGAAACCTTAACTACTAAGTTTGCTAAATAAGTTAGACAGAATGCGGAGTTGGTGTCTACGAAATGCATGAGGAAATGACTAACTAAAATGATGAAATAACAATGCATGGAAGACTTCCTAACTTAAAACATGACAACAGTAAAATAGACTAAAAATAGCAAAGGAAGGAAATATGCATTGAAGTGCAAGTGATGTAAGTGGGGTGGCGGCCGCACGATGCGGCCGCCGTGTGTGTGTGTGTGAGAGGGCGGCCGCACGATGCGGCCGCCGTGAGGGGTGGTGCGGCCGCCGTGCTTGTGTGTGTGTGTGGGCGGTCGCATCGTGCGACCGCCGTGTGTGTGTGGCGGTCGCATCGTGCGACCGCCGTGTGTGTGTGTCTTTTGTGTGTGCTGAATGAGTTGTGCGTTTGTGTGCTTGTGTTGAGAGTTTGTGTAGTGTGAATAGTTGTGGACTTCCAAGAAGAGTTGGAGGTCAGTGGCATACATGACTAAGTATTTTTGCACAAACTCACAAAATATTCACATTATCACACGATACTTAGCCATTTATCAATGTTTCCAAATACTGCACATTTTGCATACAATTGACACACCAAGCATCATTTTCACTCATATTTCACAACAAAGAATAAGGAAAGCGGAGCAAATAAGTCGACTAAACATCGACTTATCAATCTTCATCCCCGTCACTACAAGCCGATATATTTTCAGTGACATATCGTGTAACATTCTTGACACCACTATTGTCTGATTGGTCAGTTTTAGAAGCAAGAGCCACATAGTTATTCTGAAATTCATCCTCTTTATCTGACTCATCTTCACTCTAGGTTGTGTTGAGAGAATTTTTCTTCTTCTTCTTCAATGTATTAGCACAATCTGCCTGAACGTGCCCAAAGCCATCACATTCTCTACACTGAACTCCCCTATTATGATTTTCTTCCCTGTACTTCTTATTGCTTGAAGATTCATTCTTGGTATTGCTGACACTGGTCTTAACACCTTGATTATTTCTGCCAAATCTCTTTATAACTCTGCCAAGATTCTTAGACAGCAGTGTGAGAGATTCCTCAAAGTCATCTTCACCATGATCCTCCAGCTTATGAATCTCTGCTTTTAAAGCCATCTCTTTAACCTTCTTTACTTCTAAGTCTATTCCAAGATTCATCTCAAATATTGTAAGAGATCCCATCAGCTCTTATAGCTTCATCTTGGAGACATCTTTTGCTTTTTCAATAACAGTAACTTTATAAGCAAACTGTTGAGGCAGAGATCGTAGATTTTTCCTCACTAGCTTTTTTTCTGAAAAAGTTTCACCAAGAGCGAACGCCTCGTTGGCGATGTCACAGAGTTTGGAGTTGAACTCAACAATACTCTCATCTTCATGCATTTTTAGACTCTCAAATCTTGTAGTTAGCATCTGCATCTTTGATAACTTCACAGCTGATGTCTCTTCATAAGTAGTTTGAAGAATTTTAATGCCTTCTTGGCTGTCACACACGTAGAAATGAGTCTAAACTAAACTGGATCAACGCCATTGAAAATAGCATTAAGAGCCTTTGAATTACTGTTTGTCAATGCATCTTCAATAGTAGACCAACTTTCCTCAGGCTTGGGAGATATGACAACACCCGCTATGTCAGTAATCATTGGTGGATCCCATCCTGTTAAAATTGATTTTCAGGTCTTCTTATAGATAGCTTTGATGAAGGCTCTTATTCTGGCCTTCCAATAAGCATAATTACTGCCATCCAATAAAGATGGACACATTGTTAAACCTCATTCCTTCATAGAGTCAATCACATCAAAACCAAGATCAAGTCCTGTGGATTACGCCTAAGAAACAAAGACGACTCTCTCTAATACCAATTGTAAGATCAAGGTTAGATACACGGTGTCCTAGTGGGTTAGAACATTAGATGTGACACCGATAATAAAAGCGATAATGGACAATATTAAAATGCGGAAAATAAAGAGACAGTAGGTTGGTAACGCAGTTCGGCAATTGCCTACGTCTGCGGGGCCAAGCCCAGATAAAAACAATTCACTAGGTTTACAAAGTTACAAGACACTCGGTCTAACACAAAGCAAGACTCCTTCTTTTCTTTATCGCCGCCTCTATCTAACTTCCCAAGTGAATCTGTTGTTGCGAGCTCATCGACTTGATCGATTCTTCCCAGAATCTTTAAGAGACAAGATCTCCTTGTCAATAGCGACTCCTCCCAGAATCTGTGTATGGCAAGATCCTCTTGTCCACTATCAAAACTCCTCCCGAGTTCCAAGCAGTCTCCTCCAGAGACTGAGTTTCAATAAAGATCACAAGTAATGCACCTTCAACACTATTGTATTCAGATGAAAATAGCCAACACACTAAACAAAGAATTCCAACCAAAACAAAGTGTGTTCACAGTCTCTCACATACCGAATGAATAATCAATTCTCACCTTACGTAAAACGTGAGAGAAAAAAGATCTTATAATGCACACCAAATCTTTCTATGTTTATCTCCAATATTCTTTCCAAATAAATCGCATAGAAAGAAGGAAAACCATGTGCATCTCATGCTTATCTTTCCAAAGATAAACCTCCAAAGATAATTATTAAGAATACCAAGATAATCACCAAGAATATCAAGATAATTACCAAGAATATCAAGATAGCATAATCTCCAAAATTAACCTTTCTTGCATAGATAGTTGATTTCTGCAGCCAATCACAATCTTCCCTTATTTGCAATTTTTCCTTGTTTGCCAAAAAATCAATGCCAACACAATCTTTAGCATTTACATAGTTAAATTATAATTAGTTAGAAAAAAGAATTATCCCAATTCGCATAAAAATTATCGTAATCTCTATCATTACTCATAGTTAAAATAATTTATCTTTTGAATAAACTTTATACTTGGAATCAGATCTTATATTTGAAAAAAAACAATCTTTTTGTACTTTTGAATGGAAGATATCATGATTAGAGTTTGTTAATGTATACATCTTGAAACTTTTCTTTTATTAATTTAATCCCCTTTTTTCATGATTTAATTTTTTTTTGTCAAAAGCAATTATTTCATTAATAAGCATAAATATACATTACAGCCAACTCAATGATATTTACAAAGAGATAAGCTACCTAGTAAATCACTCCAACTAGAAGTTTTCCAAAAAAAAGTAAAGATTAAAATGAACATATTCAAAATCTAACTAGAAATCTGCCAAAAGGCGAAGATTATAGATTATAGTAAACATAGAACCGCGGTCAATATTGCAAAAGAGAATTTGGGAATATTTTATTTGGACCATTTTTGTAGTTTAATTACACCTAAAACTGGAGTTTTTTTACCTCCCTAATAGGAAATCAAATATACCCAAATGACCATAATAATTGTGCATCTTATTTTCCTACTTTTTCCTCCAACCGTCATCCTGTCGCTTCCACTGCCGCCACTTCCTCCTCTGCCTCTGCCACCACTCCCTCTGTCTCGAGTATTATTATATAATAAGGTTGGGAGATTTAATGTGAAAAAATTGAAAACATTCCCATGAAAGGGAGACAACTTTCTCTAAAAAGAATAAAAAACTCCTAATGAGGGAGACATTGTCTCTAGATCCAGAGGAGAAAAATTTTCCAAAAATTTATAGATCGAGGGCTTTCTCTCATTTAGAGAGAGAAGCTCTCGTCTAGAAAGAGAACCCTCCGCATTTGTTTTCATGATTTAATTGAGTGCTGCAAATATTGAACAATTCTAATAGGGTTTAAATTATATTTTAATATACTTCATCATCTTTTTTTAGGGTTCAATTTGGTATTGCAAGTATTGAATAATTCTAATACAGTTAAAATTAATTTTTCATTGATTTTCTTTAATATGGTTATTGATTTTATTTAATTTAAAAAGTTAAGGAGTTAATTATTGAAATTAAAACTATAGAAGATAAATGCCAATGGAGAAACAATATATGGGGTATAGTGTATTCTAACCTTAATAATTGTAGTTTTAACAAAAGAATATACAAATATTAGTACCAAAATACAAATATAATTAAAGCACTAATTTATTATTTAATTTAGTGATTAATTACCTATAAAAAAATAATATGTATAGTAAAATGTCCCATTATTATATGGAAGTGCATTAAATAAAAGGCATGGTGGCATTATAAGTCACAAGTGCCCTTACTCTTAGATATTAACTACCAATTCAACATATTAATAACTATCCAATACTTTCTCGAAAATAATGAAATATGGAGTACAAAATGCCAATGGATCTTCCATATCATTTTTGTGTATCATTTTTTATAACATTTTGGCACGTGTATAATCACTTATCTGATTCACTAATCACCAAATAGAGTTTTACTTTTATCTAAAAAGACACATATCGCATTTATAGAGAGTGATACACAAAATAATATAGAAGATCCAAAGTTGTACAAAACTAAATATTTTACTTTTATAATGCGGAATTAAATTGGGACTTCTAAAATTAGCGCTTACAAATTGTTACTTCTTTGTTTTAATTTTAAAAAAATTAATTGAAACATTTATATTAAAATGTTGTCGAAATTTTCTCTTACTAGAAATTTTAGGATTGCCACGCATTGAACATACCTGTACTTTTATTTTCGTAGACAAAGATATAAATTTTACAATTCGACCATATATGTAATTTTTTCATAATTAATTCATGATTAATACATAATATTTTAGAGCTCATGCATATCTTGCTATACACAATAATGAGATTGAAAACTTATATTGTAATAATAGGTATTAAAATTAAATGAGATAATTTTGTTAATATTTTTTTATATGTGTTTCAATTGAAATGTATAACAAAAAAAAATAAAACAAAGAAATCACAATTTCTACAACTTCTATATTTTTGGAACATGAATAAAATAACATTATTCTTTAATAATCTTTTGTTTTAGTAATATTAAGTTAAAAAGCCCAAAATAAAAAATTTTAATTCAGAATAGAATGATAGCGTTTTATTATTAATATAAAACAGTTGAGAAAAAAATTGAAAAAAATAAAAAGGAAAATAATATAAAAAGGGTCCAAAAAAATTTAATGTTATGAAATATCAAATATGAATGCCCATTCAATTCATTAATTTGAAGGATAAGTTTTTAATACTTCTCTCATTGATGTTATAAAATCATATCATAACTTACGTATTTTGGTATGTATAAATAGATGCACGTACATGACATATTTTTATAACGAATGAAAAGTGAATAAGAGCACTCTGACGAAAGAATACCTCATTTATCTCTTCACAACATTTATATTAGTTTCTTTTAGTTTATTACTTAAAGATATATTCTTTTCTTTAGTGTTAGTATTAGTATTAAATTTATAACACGCTATTAGCACGAAACTCTATTGGCTGAGGGAAATTTTTTGAATAAATCGACTTTTCATGTAGTATTCCTTCTTTTGTTTTGATTAATATTTATGGCTAATCTTAATTTGTGCCTCTTGATATTTCTGGAAAAAATTATCTATCATGGATATTGGATGTTGAAATCCATCTTGAATCAATGGGTCTTGAAAATACTATTGTTAAAAATAATGATGCAACAAACCAAGAACTTGCCAAAGTTATGATATTCCTTCGTCATCATTCAGATGAAGGATTAAAAATGGAGCTTACTGTCAAGAATCCGCTTGACCTTTGGCATGATCTGGAAGGAAGATTCAACCACCTGAAGTTGTTTGCACTTCCAAAAGCTCGGTATGACTAGCTCTATTTACAATTTTAATATTTTAAATCTATTAATGAATACAATTCAACCATGTTCAGAATTACTTCTCAATTGAAATTATGTGGAGAAAATGTTACTGATAATGATATGTTAGAATAGACATTTTCTACTTTTCATGCATCGAATATGCTCTTGCAGCAGCAATATCAAGAAAGAGAATTCAGGAGATATTATGAACTAATTGTATGTCTTATTCTGGCTGAACAAAATAATGAATTATTATTGAAAAATCATGAATCCTAACCAACTGGTACTAGTCCATTCCCTGAAGCGAATACGACTCAAATTCAAAACTATGGTCGTGGAAATAACTATGGTAGAGGTCGTGGACGTGGACATGGTTGTGGTCATGGACGCGGTCATGGCTGGAATATGCCTTATAATCAAAATGATTATTACCGTGGCAAGAAACAGAATAACCCTCAGAAGTGGGTTAATGAAAAAAAATGCCAAAAATAAATGCTACCGACGTAGCATAGAAGACCATTAGAACCGTACTTGTCATACGGTTGAACATTTTGTCAAACTTTATCAAGCATCATTGAAAAAGAAATATGAAGGTGTTGAGACAAACTTCATTGATCAAAATAATGATAATGATGATAATGTTGATATGACAAATCTTGACACAACAGATTTCTTTGAGCAACCTGAAAATGCAATATGATCATATTTTTAGTAACACCCTGAAGGTGTAATATGATCATGTAATAAATATTTAATATTATAAATTTTATTATTTTCGTATATTTTATCTAATTTTCTTTTAGTAATGAAGTTTATGAATTTTATTTATGATTATTGATTATTGTTTACTTATTAATGTTTACTCATTAATTTTTATTTATTAATAATTTTTTTATGATTTGTTATATTTCTTCCTGAAGAAGAGATTAATATATTCTTTCTGAAGAAGAAGTGAATACCAAATATTTGGGATTAAAAAATAGTGATGATGATATTTGTCTCATTTACAGTGCAACGCACACTATAATTAAAGATAAAAAGTAGTTTTCCTACTTGAAGATGAGAAAGATCAATGTTAATACAATATGTGGCAGTGCAAAATTAATTGAAGGCTCCGGAAGAGCTATAATATTTCTCCCTGAATGAACAAAATTTTTATAAATAATGCACTACTATCTACAAAGTCTTGAAGAAATTTATTGAGTTTTAAATATATTCGTCGAAATGGATATCATATCGAGACTATGAATAAGACAAATGATGAATTTTTATTAATTACAAATACCATTTCTTGAAAAAAATGTGCATTGAAAAAATATCCATCTTATTCATCTCGTTTATATTATACAAAAATAAGTGCAATTGAAAGTCATCATTTAGTAGACCAAAAGTCTACAAATCTCGATAATTTTATAATATGGCATGATCGCCTGAGACATCCTGGTTCCATTATGATGAGACGAATCATTGAAAATTCAAATGGCCATTCATTGAAAAATCAAAGAGTATTGAACTCTAATGATTTCTCATGTGTTGCTTACTCCCAAGAAAAATTAATAATTAGACCATCATCTCTTAAAGTGGGAACTGAATTTCCTGCATTTCTAGAACGAATTCATGGTGATATATGTGAGCCTGTAGATCCATCATGTGGACCATTTAAGTATTTTATGGTGTTGATTGATGCATCAACAAGATGGTCACATGTAAGTTTATTATCTACCTGCAACCTGGTATTTGCGAGATTACTTTATCAAATAATTAAATTACGAGCACAATTTTCAGATAATCCAATTAAGAAAATTCGTCTAGATAATCCTGGTGAATATTCATCACATTCTTTTGATGATTATTCATCAAATTCATCAAAATGACAATCAACAAATCTTGCAAAATCATCTATTAATGGTTTAACATATTTAATAATAGAAGGTGATTCAAAATATATCCTCAATCTTCTTTAGGGGTCTATTTTAGTACATTGTGGCAGTACAATTGGGACATAAATCGCACAACCAAAAATTCTCAAATGAGAAATATTAGACTCATAGCCAAATGCTAATTGCGGGAGAGAATAAGTATAATAACTCGTCGGTATTATTCTTACAAGTGTTGTTGGATGTAATATAGCATATCCCCATGCAGATAAAGGAAGTTTAGAGCTCATAAGTAACGGCCTAGCAATTAATTGCAGCCGTTTAATAAATGATTCAGTAAGACCATGTTGTGTATGAATATAAGTTAAAGAGAGACAAATATGGATGTTAAGGTGGGTGAAAGAGCAATTAATAGTGGGACTATAAAAAGAAACAAAAATAGGAGCTAGAAAAAAAAAACCCTTTAGGCGGCCAAAAGATGGTAATGAAAAGCTGTCAAGTAAACTTGTAGGTGGTAATAAAAGGCAGCTAAGTGAACTTATAGGTGGCAATGAAGGGAAGCCAAGTGAATTGGTAGGTGACAATCAAGAATAGCCAAGTAAACTTGTTGGTGGTAATGAAGGGCAGCCAAGTGAGAAATCTCAAAGTGCAAATGTCATTCAACAAAGTGCAGAAGTTGATGCTGAAAATAAGAAGGACACACAAGAAGAAAGGCATCAAGATCTTGACAGAAGTAAATCATAAAGTGCATATTTTTATCTTATTTGCAAAGTCCTCAAAGTTTAGATTGCAGAAACTATTTGGACATAAATTTTAGTAATTAATGTTTTGAAGTGAATATTTACCAATTATATATATATTTTGTAGATCTCGATTTGAACATAGAAAAATCACAAAGTGCAAATTTGGACTATTCTCATTTACAAAGTCTTCAAAGTTCAAAAGGTATTCAAGCTATGTGTATATAAATTTCATTAATTTGTGTTTTTAATTGAACACAATTAACCATTTATATATTGTCATTGCAAAGATTTAGATTTCCTAAAAAAGATGCAAAAATACACAAAATGTTGAAAATTCTGAAATTCTTAAAGGTGACTTGAACAAGGGCAGTGGTGAGTCAAGCCTTCAAAGTTCAAAAGGTATTCAAGCTATGTGTATATAAAGTTCATTAATTTGTGTTTTGAAGTGAACACAATTAACCATTTATATATTGTCATTGCAAAGATTCATATTTTTCTGAAAAAGATGCAGAAAATACACAAAATATTGAAAATTTTGAAGTTCTTAAAGGTGACTTAAATAAGGGCAAAGGTGCAGATTTGGCAGAACAAGAATTGAACAATTTAGGTAACCATATTCAATTATTTTGTGTAATAGAAGTTTATACATTTGTATCAATCCAAAAAATCTGATATCAATGCTTATTTTACGTGTAATGTAGGTGCAAAAACAAAAAGGACAAAAAAGAATACAATTGCAAAAACGACATTCACTATCAATTCAACATCAAGAGTGCAACAAAAAAGAGTGCAAGGAAGAAAAAAAGAAGGCAACATGGTGATGAAGATAATGAAAAAGAAAAAAGAAGGTTGTTGATGATGAGGAAGATAATGGAAAATGAAAAGAAAGAAAAAAGGTTGTTGATGGTGATAAAGATAAACATTCTGCAACATCAGAAGATCCAGATTGGCTATTAGAATGATTAGAAGGGTCAGAAGATGAAGACATTTTCAGAAATTTGAGAGATTGTACAAGACAGTGTGAGACTGAATTTCATGAAGGTGCCATTAGTTTTCAAGAGCAATCACATCCCAAAGGTGGTAGTAGTTCTCAGGAGCACTCACACCCTCAGAATGCTGAACATAATCAGCTCTATGACGAAGAATTTATTGAAAACTTCAATGTAGAGCCATGGAATAAGCGAGTGTTTAATGAAGAGGATTTACTAGACACTCAACTTACTGATGAAGAAGGATACCCTGCACAAATATAACATGAATTTAATTCTGAAACTGAGTTCAAGAAAATAGAATTTGAATTGAAGGTGGGACAAAAGTTCAGAAATGGCAAAAGTCTTCAAGTATTCAGGGAGTCACTATTGGAATGGCATGTAAGAGAGGGTTATGTATTCAAGTATGAAAGAAATGTAATGGCAAAAGTGACAGTTCACTGTAAGAATGGTTGTGGATGGAGACTTCATACAAGTCCAATTCAAGATACTTCAACTTTTCAAATAAAAACCATAAGAGGCAGTCACAGGTGTGATAGAGAGTACAACAACCCACATGCCACTTATCTGAGTAAAAGATTGCAACGTCGAATAAGGGATGATCTAAAGATAAGTTTGGAAAGGTTAGTTAATTCATGTAGAAGATAATACATGGTTAATATTTCTTTGAAGCAAGCATACTGAATAAGAAGAAAAGCAATAGAAGCCATGCAATGATGTGATATGGAACAATATCATAGGGTTAGAGACTATACATCAGCTACATTGAAATATAATCTTGGAAGTCGGGTAACTATACAAGTGCAAAAAATAGGAGAGAATGATATTAGCACATTTCATAAGATGTATTGGGGATTGGGTGTATTGAAAGATGGTTTTTTACATGGTTGTAGACCAATTATTGGATTAGATGGTCGTTTCTTAAAGAGTTCATTTCGCGGGCAGCTCCTAACAGCAATTGGTAGAGATGGGAATGACAACATGTTTCCCATAGCAATTGGAGTTGTAGAGGCTGAGAGAATTGATAGTTGGAAATGGTTTTTGAGTGTGTTGAAAGATCAAATTGGGAATGGGATATGAACTTTTATATCTGATAGACAAAAGGGATTGGTTAATGCAATTGAGGATGTGTTCCCAGATGCTGAACACAGATTCTGTCTTTGGCAATTGTACCAGAATTTCAAGAAAAACTACAAAGGAAAGGAGTTCAAAGACTTGTTTTGGGCTGCAGCTTCTTCAGGGAATAAAAATGAATTCAAAAGAGCATTGGATAACTTAGAGAAAATAGATCCAATTGTGGAAAATAAAGTTAATGCACCTGGATGGTTGAAAAAGATACCTCCACATCTATGGACTCGATCACACTTTTGCAAAAGTGACATTTTGGTCAACAATCTCAATGAATCCTTCAATAGCTACATATTGCTGGCCCGGGATAAGCTTGTAATCTCAATATTTGAATGGTTTAGAAGGAAATTGATACAACAAATTCAAACTAAGAGAAAGGGTATAGAGCAATACAATGGTAAATTATGTCCGAATATTCAAAAAAAATTGGAAAAGATTAAGATTTCTAGCAGATTTTGTAGGACAATGTTCTTATCATCTGGAGTGTATGAGGTAGATACATGGTTGACCACTCATGTTGTTAGATTGGATTCAAGAACATGTACATGTGGTATGTTCCAATTGATAAGAATTCCCTACTCTCATTCTGTTGCAGCAATTCAACATGCAAAGAAAGAAGTTGAAGAGTTTGTTAATGCATATTACACCAAGGAAGTGTACTTGCAGGCATATAACTATCCTATTGCTCCATTACCATCAATGGAATATTGGGAAGACAGTAATAGAGAGCAAAGCAACCTGAAAGGCCAAAGAAAATGAGAATGAGAGATGCTGATGAACCAAGGCCTAGAGTGTCATCCACAAGAAAAGGGCTGACAATCCACTGTAAAAAATGCTTCAAGGTAGGTCATAATTCAAGATTTTTTAACTATCCCATCCATCCAAAATCCAAAATTTACAAGGTAACCAATTTAAATGTCTTAATATATCAATTTATTCATTTATTTAATCATAAACTCGTATTAAATCATGTTGAATCTGTTATGACATATTATGTGTAGGAACCTGAGAAGAAGAATGATGTTGATGCTTCAGTCAACACTACATCTATTTTGGAAGATGTAACTAATGGTAGTGTAGCTGGAAGAAAGAGACCACTTGGTGGTGCATCTAGTTCATCTCAACCCCAGCTAAAGAAAACAAAACAAGTTGCTGGTGGTTCCAATTCAGAACCTCCACCTCACTCCACAGTCTTCAATGTTTCAACTCCAACTCTAAATCTAAAGATAATTATTCAATTATCTTAATATGTGTAATTATAATCATAGACTCATATTTAAACATGTTAATTTTTATCATTCCATATATTATATATATGAAATGGAAAAGAAGAAAGCCAATTATGGTATAATGGCTGTAAAGAAAAGAAAAGTTACTGGTGTATCTAATTCATCACTGCCCCTACCAAAGAAGAACAGAGGAGCTAGTAGTTCTAGTTTACAACCTCCACCTCCACCTCCACTCTATTCTACAGTTTTCAGTATACCAAATCTAACTCTTAATGTAAAGGTAATCAATTCAACTACCTTAATATGTGCAGTTATAATTATAGACTTATATTCAAACATGTTGATTTATATCATGTTATATTTATAAATAGGAAATTGAAAAGAAGAACGTCAATGATGGTATTGTGGCTGGAAAGAAAGGAAACGTTTCTGATGTATCTAGTTCATCACAGCCCCTACCAAAGAAGGACAAAGGTGCTAGTAGTTCTAGTTCACAATTTCCACCTCCATCCCATTCCACAGATTTCAGTGTGCCAAATTCAAATCCAAATGAGGCTGCAAATTCATCTTCAGTGCACCAACCATGTCATCTGGAAGATCAACTACACCTATAATTTCTTCTGTCCTAAAAGCAATTAGAGCTAGAAGAAAGTAAAAGTGTTTAACATGTATTGAATGCTAACTGTTTGGGTAAATTTGGTAATTGTTAAGATTATGTATTGACAATAGCATTTTAGTATGTACTAAATGTTGGCAGTTTGTTAAGGCTGATTGTTTGTTGGCTTTTGTTAAGATTGTGTTATGTTAATAATAGTATTTAGTACATACTGAATGTTGGATATTGGAAAATTTTTGCTTTTGTATGGTAATGCACTAATGATATGTTGACGTTTAGAAGCTGTGTAGTATATTGTGCATTAAAATCAGCATTTGTAATTTAGTGTACTACATGGTTTCATATCAACTTTGTTCAATGTATTCAAACATCATCAGAATTTTGTGTACCATCATTGTCTTTCTTCTCTTCATATATCTTTGATCAATATCAGATTATATCTTTGGTAAATATCATATTGTAACTTTGTTCCGTATCAAATTGTCCTACTTTGTTTAATATTACATTGTCCTATTTTGTTCAATATCATACTCAAACATCATCATAAATTTGTTCAACTCTGTGCAGCTTTATTTAGCTTCGTTCAGATTGTCCAATTCAATTCAATTTCGTTCGAATGACTAAAAAAATTCCATTCCAATAAAATGACATAATTGAATAAACAAACTATTTTGAATTTTTTTTCCATTGAAATAAACAACCACATTAGCATTATAACACTACAAAATTACAACTTGTCACAACTTGTTCATTTCAAAAAGTGAAGAAATACTGAGAAAAAAGATACAATAACAGAAAAAGCTAATAAAATTGTCATCATCTTCAAGCTTTTCTTCATTTGCTGCATTATTGAAGATGTATCAGTATCTTGTAACAATGGCCATTTCATACTTGAACTTTCATAACTTGAATTTCTATTAATTGCTCCCGTTCCAACACTATTTATGCTTCTCTTGCAATTTTGTATCCCCCTGTCATTCAATATTGGCTTACACTATGCCCGAAAAGAAAACTCTTTTTTTTGGCATACAAAATAAAGCATACCTTTATATGGTTTGTCAGAATCTACAATCTTCACAACAGCTTTCCTTCTACATTCACAATATTTGTATTGATAGTCCATCACTATAACTTGAACTTGGCATGGTAAATTAATTAAATATATAACATATTTGAAAATATGTCAGTAGAGAGAGAATAGTTTGCTCGAATATGATGAATTCACTATTTTTTCTTGCTGAAATTAATATTAGTGTATTGTTTGCTCAAAGAAAAGAGAAAAGAAGAGAAGAGAAGAGACGAAGGGAAAGTTAATATAAGAGACTGAAAGAGATGAGTTCTATCTAATTTTGTGCAAATACTGAACATTTGAGGGCAATTTGGGAAGATTACTTACATCTTTTGCCTGACATAATTAATGCTGGCAAGAAAACAAGCATGACAGACACGTTCCGTTAGTAGGTCAGTTTCTCGTTTACTTTCTACTTAAATTAGAACCACTTAGGAGAACCAAGTAGGGGTACTTCATAGGTTTTTATAACACATGGGGTTATTTAAAAATTAGCTCGACTACTTGGGGTCATTGGTAATTAAACCTTAAATTTATAAAAATTCAAAATAATTAAGAATAAATGAAAACAAGTTAAAAGGCGCGCTTCGGAAATCACGCTTTCATCTATACAAACTTCAAATTCCGTAGTATCTTCTCTACTCCGCTGCAGCCGTGCTCCTCCCCTCTGCGATTGCACACGGTCAGACATCATAGACATATAAGCTAGGCGATTTACACACAGTCACACAGTAGTACGCAATACGGAGGGCACCATGGGAGACGAGCGCTCTCATCGGAAGACCAAAAAATCTAGCAAAAGAAAGCATCACAAGAAAGAAGACGACTACGATTCTGCCTCGTCGTCGCCGTCATCTTCGTCCTCGTCCTCATATTCCTCTGAAGATAATGATAGTGACGACTACAGCAGAAATAGAAGCCATAAACGGAGCCGTCGGAGAAGGGACGAGGGGCACCGGAGGAAGAAGTCGTCGTCTAGAAAGGATAAGAGAGAATCGCGACGAAGAAGTAAAAGTAAGCGCAGATCGAAGAGGGATAACAAGAGAAAAGACAGATGTAATTCGGATTCGGATGAATCCGATTACTTGGACCGGGAGAGTCCGGAGGAGGTTGTGAAATGTATATTGAAAGAATTTCCTGCTGTGGTTGGTGATTTGGAACAGGTAATTTATTCAATTTTTTAAAAATTTTTTTGAAAATAGTTTATTTTTAATCTCAATTGTGTCTAGTAAATTGTTCAAAAGATTGTTTATTTATTTTCAATTGGGTGAATTTTGTCGTTTCGGTAAGTTTTCTTCTTTATTTTGTTTGGATAGAATATAATTTTAGAAAAAATGAAAATTTAATTTTGGATTAGAATAGATGAATAAATATGGCTTATGCTAAGGTGAGTTTTTGGGGAGCATGCTTGATATGGGTAATTGAGCCTCAGACGCCTTCGTGTAAGAATGTATTTGCGTAGATACCTTTGTAAATAAGGATCCTGCTGACTTTGGGAACAAGTCATTCTTATTGAATGAATGTGGGAATTATTTAGTTTGGTCCATAGCAGCTTGAACAGGTGAAATTTGATTGATTTTGAGGCAACTCTGAATTAGTTTAGGACCAGTACGAGAAGGGTTTAGATATAGAGCAACCTGTGGCTGGAGTGTTAATTGTTTGTTATTTATTGTGAATGCGATGATTGCTACATAAGAAACATAGCAGCATAAGAGAAATAGATGAGGAAAGTCCTAGCTCCATCACATGATAAAGTTTTTACCAAAATGACTAGTATAACAAAAAAGCAGTTTAGAAAATCCTAGCTCCATCACATGATAAAATTTTTACCTTTACACCTATTCTGGATGTTTTTTACCTCCACTTTTCTGGAACAAAACTTAAAGCATGTTTCTTTGGCTTATATATAGAGGAATATATATTTGGTTGAGCTACTAGTGCATAACTAATGTCTTCTAGCAAATGTTGTACTTTTACAGCTTTTGCAGATGATAGATGATGGTCAAGCTGTTGATATAAGGGGATTGTCTGAAAGGGCTTTGATCAAGCAGTTGACTAGGCTTTTCCTCTCGTTAAACCTTAAAGAAACAGATGATCATGTATTTCTTAAGCAGTCAAAACAGCGCCGTACATTGGAGATTGTTGGACCTGTCATCCGCGATCATGTGCAACCTCATAAGCAGATGCCTGATAATGCTATATCAGAGAATGATATGCACGCAGTATCTCCAGATGCAAGAAGTGTACAAGAGATGGATGATGCTAAGATGAGTAATCCACCTGAAGATGCCATTGGTCCTAGAAAGCGGTATTTCCTCTGTTCCACTCCCTGGATCCAAGCCCTTAAATCCTTTCTTGGGTTTACCAAGTCAAATATCTTTGTTCTTTCCTTTTGTTCTATGGATTTATAATATCCATCTTCTTTATTATTTGGCACAGTATTGTCAAATTCATAAGATGACGAAATATTTATAGTTGTTGGTTTACTAAAAAAATGGGATGTGTCTTGTCCTCTTCTTGAGCATCCAGAAGGATTTAGAGTAGAATAGAAGAACCACAATGGCGGTATTTCGTATATGAAAATAGTTTTATGGCAAATTTTTGCTGGAATTGTTTTTAGCTGCTTTGGTTTTTCTTAGTTCTGGTGTGCCTGATTTATTATTATGTGAAACACTTGAAAAGCATACATTCTCTTTTAACATAATAGATGTGTCCTTTACTTGATTGAAAGTGTCTTTTAATGTCATGAAGTCATCCTTTTAACTCACTACATGTTCTTTCAGGGTAATTGGGCCTGAAATGCCATCTGCTGAGTTGCTTGCAGCTGCAGCCAAATTAACTGAAGCTGGAGCTGAATTGAGGTACAGATGACATTTTATTGTTCCATAATTGCGGCCTTATTTGCATTATTGTGCTTGAAAAGGCTTTTGATGTAGCTGGAGTAGCTTAAAATTGCAGACAAAACTAGGGCGCAGGCCCTAAAATAGGACTGAATGTGGAGATTTAAAACTTTTCTTAACTTAAAAACGAGCACCCTTGGTACAAACTGGCAACTGGATTTATAGATGCCGCAATCTTAGACTAGTCTAATTACGATTCGTGCTTTCCAAGCAATCAATTCAAAAGGAGATCCTAAATCAAAAGATATAACAAAGGGAATAACCATAACATCCTAAAGTAGCTAAAGAAAAGGTATTGCTACAGTAACCAATGAAAATTGAAGGAGTAGTGCTCCTAGTTTAGAATGCTTTTACTTATGTACTATGATGGTTAGGGTATATCCGCCATCAATCATTTGCTACTAAAATCAATAAAATTTGGGAGTCGCGACCCTCCCCCTGGACAGGGTTAGCCAAAAAGGAAAAAAAAAAACCAATGAAAATTAATTCGTAAATAGTCATTTCTGGTCCTTAACTTGCTGCATTACTTTTATATTCAGTATAGTTTTATTTGTTTGAGTTTGTACTTCTGTATACGTTTGAAGATACCAACATTACTAACTAATTGATGTTTTACTGATGGGTGGATTTAGAGAGGCTGAGTTAGATGATGATACTGAGTTCTTCATTGGGCCTCCACCCCCTGCTTTGGTTACAGAAGCTGAGTCATCTAATGAGGCAGAGCGTTTTGAAGAGGTATCTCTCTTTCCTGCCATTCCCCCATACTTTATTTATAAAGTATGTATAAAATTGAAGGTGGAATGTTATTTCATATTTATGTGGATATATATTATGTGCTAATTACAAATAAAATTTGCTGACACAGTTAGTAGAATTGTGAAACCATTTCCACTGCTTTTAGCTGTTGGGTGGGTTTTTAGGCCATGATTTATTCTGTTTTAATGAACCTAAAGAATAGAACTAATGTGTATTTTGTGTAAATTACCAGACGCGATGAACTTTCTCTCTGCATAGCTTTTTTCCATAGTGCACTCTCTCTCTCTCTGTGCCTAGCTTTTTGCCGGTGAAATAATAGGAACAATTAGATACTGCAATGCTTTTGAAACTAAACAGGATGGGAAAACTAATTAGGCTCAATTAGCATGTCAAGAGTTCTATTCTTTTCATGAATTCTAGGCTATAGTGATCAGTCTCTAGAATAAATGGAGATTTTAATATGGTGCTCTGAGGCTACTATACTTTTAGAAACATTGTATTGCTGGATCATGATTGCTTTTAGATACGTTGTGTTAGTAGATCATGAATACGTGGGTCATTTACATGTGCCTATGTTTCTTCCTGTTGCTAAGATTACACGAATTATGGGAGCTGAGGTGGATAGTCCATATGATGTCCTTGGAGTGAATAGAAACATGGCAGCTGAAAACATGAAGAAAAGGTAAGTTCCTTCTTGATTTTTTGTTGTGAATAAATCTGTTTGATTACACCTAAATTAGTATTTTTTTTTTTTTTGCAAATACAATTTGGCTTGTATGTTTTGTCCATTTATAAGAATTTCCAAAACCAAAAACATTGCTATCGTAATTATTTTTACTACTGTGTTTTATTATTCTTGTTTATTATAAAATATTAATTTTTAACATTTTTTAAATTTATTTTTAATAATAAACAATTTTTCTAAGACAATTTCTTCATAAAATATTAATTTCAGGTTTGAATTTTAAAATTTCATTAATAAAAAATTCTCCAACACAAGTTTCCACCAAAACAAATTCAATAATCCAAACATCCCCAATTTTTTTTTTTTTAATAAAAAATCGCGAGAAAGAATATTCCTTTTTAAAACAAATACCTTATCCTAATGGAGCTTAAACTTATTATGAACTTCCTTTTACTAGTATTGCATTTCCTGGCAATATTAACGGGGTAATAGAAATTCAATTCTCTGTTAACATGGTTATTGTAAACCAAACTTCTACTATCATCATCTGATGTAGTTTTGATGCATTTCCTATGATACCACACTTTGGGGTGGTGGGTGGGAGAGGGGGTGTTGGTTTTCTTGTTTTGGTAATGGCAATGGAACTACACTGTGAGATTGATATATTTGATGGTTGGAATCTGTTCCTTGTGTTATGCCAACTATTTTTTTTTTGTTTTTTTGAAGAGGGGGGGGTGTAGTGGGGGAGGGGGGGTTAGATTTTTTTATATAAGCAAGAGCAACAATGAATAAGCCTTTATCTCACTATGTGGGGTTGGTTATATGGATGATATTTTACCATCGTTTTCTATCTACACACTTAGCACTAAAACCTTGTGTTTGAATTAGGTACTGGAAGTTGTCTCTTATGGTGCATCCGGACAAATGCTCTCATCCTCAGGCCCATCAAGCATTTGTCAAATTGAACAAAGCTTTTAAAGACTTGCAAGATCCAGATAAGGTGAGTGTTATAAATTAGTAATGCTTCAAGATCAAAGTTGTTCTCACAGCAATTCATTTCTGTCTACTTGTGAGAAAAGTTTTATCTTTAACATATCTTTTTGAAGAATTGCTCTCTCTCTCTCCTCACCTTTCCTCATCGACCTCCATCGTTCATTTGTACTTCAGTGTTCGGTAATATGGTGCTAATGGAGCATTTGGCCTAAATTTTTAATTCAAAAGCTATACAGTCAAACCTAGTATCTTTAATTCGCGACAAGTTCTGTTTTTCTGATTTTGCCATAGCAAAACTGTTAATTTTAATCAATTTATCTGAGTTCCTTTCCAGATGAATGGAAGTTCCCCGTCAATAATAAGTTTTGACAAAAACTGATGGTAGTAAGCAAGATTTGTTGCACTAACATTTTGGTAAAGAACCTTTGGATTTCTAATGTGTTGACTTGCTATCTAAGCTGATTACTTGTTTGAATGTGTATTTATGTAATAGAGATATCTGATATTTAAGCCTGATTCCATATTTCATCCTTTGTAGCGAAAAGCTTTGGATGAGAAAATCAAGCTCAAAGAGGAGCAAGAGGAATTCAAGGTACAGAATTTGCATGGTTTTGGCCATTTTTGTCTTCATTGTAGATGTATTAACAGAATGGTTGCCGTCTCTGTAGGCTGAACTGAAAGCAATGAGAGAAGCTGCACAATGGAGACGTTTGCAAGGTCAGTATTTTTTTCCTAATCTTGTGGTCCCCCATTCATTTGGGTTCATATGTTGGCTATGCCTTCGTCTCCCAACATGCCCACGTTCTCACCTCATATATAAGGTCATCAAGCTAGTCTATGCTTACCCAGAAAAAGGTGATCCCATTGCTTTAAGTTTCAAATTGGATTTTGTGTATCAAGATAATGTCAAAAGCCACATGTTTCTTCATTGGGGCTGCTCAAGTTCAATCAGATACATGCAATTACAAATTTATTTAGCCTGAGATATTTTTACAGACAAAATTTGGCCTTGTATTGCATGCTATCTATGTTATACTCTCACATTGTCTTAAGTCAAGGTGTTGCAGTAAACAGGAGATGTTGGCCACTAAAGCTCTTTACACCATATTGCTCATCTTTCACATGAATAAAAATGTTATAGCATTGGATGTTTGTGTTCTTAAGAATGACATAAAAAATTCATGTCTCATTGAATGCTCTAGATAAGCAATTATTCCATGGGCATTACAGCTACTCCTAATTACTTAAATTTTGCTGTCTAAATGAGATGGCATTTCAAAAACTACTTTTTATCATTATTCTTTTAACCTAGTTATTAAGTTTAAGTTATTTGTCTTGCTGGTATTATCATTGAGCTTTAGACTTCGGAGACTAGTTGGTTTTTTTGGTATGATCATTGAGCTTGAGGCTTTGGAGCTTGCTGGCTTTTTGAGTTGGACATTGCTTTGTACTAGTAGATTGATTCTGGTTGTTGAAAGTAGTAGTTTTGGAATGGTTTCAAATGTGAATTATGTTTTGTGTTCATAGAAGATGGTTTCTTCCTGAATTTCTTCCAGACCTGACTGCTGAAAAGATATTAAACTGCAGGTATATCCATGGAAGGTGATGATATCCTTTTGGCGGACATGGAAGTTAAAGTGGAACCTAAAAGAGATGAATGGATGACAACACTACCTCCTGAAAGAAAAGTAAGGACTTCTTTTGACTGTCTTTTTATTTTCTTTTCAAATTTTTTGTTGTATTAATTGTGGAATAGATGGAGTCTAAATACCATACACGAAGCTGTACCTATACTGTAACTTCAGTCATTGCTATCTTTTTAGCTGCTCTTTAGTATGCAGAAATTGAAATTAAAATGATGGGTTGTTTGAAACTAAGACGCTCCAAATTTTGTGATATTCCCTTGTAATCTCTGATTTGCTCCTTAAAACAAACAAAATTTTATGCTTGTCACCTGCAATAAATACTATCAGACTCATTCAAATTGTCAAATTCATAGCACTTGGAGGAGAAATCAAACTTTGAAGGGAAATACTTAAACATATGATTTTTTGTGCTAAATTCACTTTGGTAGGCATCATCTTGGAGTTGTAGCTCTGCCCTTGTACATGGCATACCTGATATCATTACATGATGTCAAACTATTTGTGATTTCATTTAATCCTCGTATTTATAGAAATAAATATCTTGGTCCATTTGTCAAATATCTTGATTAAAGTTTAATGATTGATTATACGAAAGACCTTAGAATTTACAGTTGTTGAGTGTAGTTTGGTGCTTCCTCGAGCATTGCTCTTCTCTGGCTTTGTAATACCATGCTAATCACCTTCAATTGCATTCTGACCTTGTGTTACCCTGCTAATAACCTTCAATTACGTTCTATTCTCAGCCTGGAATGACCATGCAATCAACAAAGTTTAGCAAAAGTTCTAAGGGCGGGCGTGGGGATACTAGTGTCTGGACAGATACTCCATCAGAAAAAGCACAGAAAGCAAAAATGAAGTATGTATGCTCTCTGATGTTGATGATGCTTTTGGTCTTGATTATCTGAAACTAACATGCTTCAAAATTGCAGTTATTTAGAAGCCTATAACGAGGCTTCCGCAATTGCTTCAAATGAAATAGAAAGAAAACGAGCTAATTCAGATGCCCAACTGGTAGACCAGTATAACAAATCGAAACGGTCAAAGTCTCTAGTGGAAAAGCACCAGGAGTCAGTTAAAAGTCGTTCAAAGAAGAAATCTAATCAAGAATCAGTTAAAGAAGAATGGCAGGGAAAACATCCATGGAAACCTTGGGATCGCGAGAAGGATTTGACAGCTGGAAGGCAAAGTGTCAACTTGGATGCTGAAAGTATGGTTCAAGGTTTATCTTCTAGGTTTTCCTCAGGATCATTCCAAAGAAACTTCCTGTAGTCCATGGAAGAGGAATTCATGAAACCCGCCGAGGTCTTGTGGAAGATTGACTGGATGATTAGTTTCGTCCTTTGGCTTCTGCTTCCTCTGTAGCTTCTCTACAATGCTTTCTTGAGGTAAAATCCTAACTTATACGTTCCTGGTTTCAATCTTCGTACCTGTATGTGGTTTCTGACTTCAGATTATGGTGTGAGATGCAAAAGATTCAGTAATGTTTAATAGCTTTGGTGGCAGTGCTTTTGCTAATTCTCCTCATAACTATGCTTATTTTTCTATAGGACTGTTCTCGTGTTGTCAAGCTTCCATTGGCATACTTGCTTCAGATGTTGGTTTGATTAGGAGTTTCTGTACTTGTTATCAAATCTGAACCGAATAAATTACGAAGATCTGACTTCAACATCATCTTCACGGACTGCTGTCTGGACTGTACTCCTTGCGACTAGCTTCGTAACAGCAGACGCATCCTTTTCTACATATCAATGAAGAAGATGCTATTTTCAGAAAACCTGAAAGAAAGATCTATGCTGGGCTGGGGGACGAGAAAAGAAATCGATTCGAAGAAAGAAATTTGAACAATCTGATCTTAATTTTTTTTTTTCATTTGTGTTGTAATATGTTTAGTTAAAACTTTTAAAGAGGATAAATTTCCTTAATATTTAACTTTTAGATATTATAGTGTTTTCATCAAATTTTTAGATGGAGTTTATAAAACAAATGTTTGATTTTTTATCAAAGTGGGTGAAGTGTATGTAAATGGAGTTTAGGTCAGTAAAGTATCAATTAATCCAAAGCAAAAGGGGGCAAAGTATACTCAACCCTAGTTTAAATGCAGGACATGCTAATTTTCATGGAATTCATAATAAAGTTCACCATTACATAATAACTTTCTAGACATTTTTTTTCCCTTTTTCACGCTTGTCAAATATGACATAAATTTAGGTCACAAAATGTATTAGGGATGGTAATAATTCATTACATCATATAACAACATGAGAAATCAATTTTTTTTTTATGTCCCATCATAACTCTACAAATCCGTGTCTATCCCGCCAGCCACCATAATTATTCTTCATTGCGTATGTGCCCCGGGGGAACTTAGAGTATTTCACAAAATACTCCTTCTCCACCCATTCCCCATAAATAGGTGGAGATTGGTTCAAGTGGGATTCGAACCATGGTGGATACCAATTGAGACAAGGTCTCTTAGTATGAGAAATCATTTTTTAATACAAATATTGGTGAGAATCTAACATGGTGAAAGCCTAAGGGTTCTCTATAGTGAATATTTTCTATACAATCCTTTGTCAGTCTCAAAAGATAGAATTCATAATCATTCAGCTTTAATCGGTAAACTAAGCTCCAACTAGTTATTGCAGGCTTGCAGCTATGGAGTTTAATTAGTTGGATTTATTTCAAACTGACAAAGATGTGAAAGAGAATCTCAAAATTTCCTAAATGATCACTTCGGCTATCAAAATTGTAGGTTAGATTCAAATTATCAGTTACTGAATTATCTTCCCTTTTTGGGACAAACCAAAATTTTTTGCACTATGTGAGGGCCGGGATGGATTTACTTTGCTTGCTTATAAGCAATAGTAGCCTATTCTAAATTTGAAAAAAAAAATGAGAGTTGTCTTTGATTAATTGCTAGCATAGAATTTTGTTCCATTCCAAATTTAAAAAAAGAACGAGAGTTGCGTTAAATTAATAGTCAACGTAAAGTTTTATCACAGTTATCAAGATGGATCATGTTGTATTTAATTGGGAAACTTATGGTATATATTTTCATGATTTCCAACAAAAAAGGAAATGTTTATAACAGTTTTGATCCATTGTTTAGTTTACTGTATCATCTTCAAATTTTCTATTTACTTCATACAGATGGCCATCATCAATTGTGAGAGTCTAAATCAAGATGTTTTTGACAAGTTAGCCATCATCAATTCATACAAATGGCCATTCAACAGTTAGGAGAGAGTCTAAACCAATTTGCTTTTAGCAAGTTAATCACCAAGCAACACCGGGTGTATGTGAGATTGAAGATTTGTTATATTTCTATTCAGGGGCGGAAACAGGCCCTAAAGTTTGGGGGTCAAAATATTTAAACCAATTATATAAAATTATATAATAACATATTTTAAAAAATTTCTCTACGGGTACTCATATTCTGAAAACGACATAAAATTTCTCTACAAAATTACAAACTTAAATTTTGGTTAATGCAACTCTCTTTTTTTTTCTCTTCTTCTTTCAAAAATTTCGCAAGAAATTTTTACAGTTTTATATTAAAAACTCAATCAAAATTTTTTATATTTATTCAAAATCAAAGTAACAATTATAACAAATAAGTACTTTAATTTAGATTACCCATACAGTTCGTAATTTAATTATGTAGAAAAATACATAGAAAAAATTGATCCAAAATAACTTGTCCACTAAATATTAAACACCTTCATACTAAAAAAATAAGTGTAGAAAATGTTAAAAAAAAAACAAGAATGGGAGATGGAATATTTGGAATATAAAAAATTAAAAAGTGATATGATAAAGATAAAAAGTGATAGAATAATTGGAAGATAAAAAGTGATCTGATAAAGATGTAGTTGGTAGATGAAAAGTGGTTTAATAGAGTCACAAAGACGTATACGGGTAGACTTATTTAGATCAATCATTTGGAAGATGAAAAGTTATCTTCTTTTACTTATTTACTTTGTACCAGTACTTGATTTTTTTAATTATTAATAATAGAATACATCTGAAAAGTGGGGTAGTTAAAACTGAATCAAATAATTTCTTAAAAATGTGGGAGAGACATAATATTCTAATTAAATATATTTTTTACTTTTTAGTTTTGCCCATACTTTTATGTATTTTTAATAGGGCAATATTCCAATAATCTTTGTAATTTTATATACCCCTTGGGGTATTTACAAAAAATTGAGGTGGGGCAGCCGTACGTGACTCCGCCACTATTTTTAATATTCTTGCAGTTTAAACATAGTCATGCTGCATTTGGCCTATTTTTTGTACTCAATGGATCTTTTGTTATATTTTCTATTTCCATGTATAAATACATTCAACATGTATTTAACACATTTATTCCTTACGGTTTACTATTTACTTAATAAGGTTTAACCGTTTTAGTAAAATATACTTGATGTGTTTATAAATTGAAACAAGGAATGAAACATAAGATCTAGAGTGTTTTTAAACCTAAATCATAATGAAAGATCATTGGCCTCCATTTGCTTCCCAAACTAAATAAATGAAACAACACTGGCTTATTCTACCTAAAAAAAAAAAGAAAGTAAAAATTGGCTTATTTCACCATTTTAATTGTTATGAGCAAATAATCTTTTCTTGAAGCATTATTTCTAATTTTTACAGTTTTTCATAGTTTAATCTATCATATTATACTGCTAAAAACAAACTAATCTTTGAGTAGAAAAAATTGTAAATTGACGAGGTTGTGTAGAGAATTGTTACTGACATTCTTGTGGTGATGAGGGGTAAAATTGTACAACCCCCGACCGACGGCTAAGATTAAAGGGATTTATAAGTTTCTTTCCATATAAGGTATGTCAAGAAATGACATCATCAAGGTACACCACTTCCTATAAATAAAGCATAAGTGCAATTAAAGTGGGGTTGGTCTCTCTCTACTTAAAACAAATATTAATATATCATCAAGGTCAATTTCTGACTTAAATATCGGAGTGGAACTCCCCAGGACTACCTGGGGGTGTTTCACTTGTTTTGCATCTCAGGCCCTGGAGACGAGAAGTGGACTTCTACGGAGTAGGCCCTGGTGTGTTGAGGAGGGTTCCTACTGGGCTAGCTAGAGTTGTTACCATTCTTGGTGAAGTCTTAGGAGGAGGGCTGGTTCTAAGGTAATCCACGAAGGCTCCAGATCCTTAGATCTCTGGAAGGCTCATTTTCGGACTTCATCAGTGGCCGTCTGTGGGGAATTATCACTATTCCTTGAACAAAAAGCTATGACTACCACACGGACTCAGCGGTTGTTATAGCAGCGAAAGGACAAGCAACCCATGATAGAACACGAAGAAAGGCACTCGTCTCATTCTTCCTCCAGTAGGGATGAAGCATCTCGACACTCCCAGCAGCAAAACGCTCCAGAAGTCGTAGCTTACTTGAGGTAACATCTTGGAGAAATACACGCCTTGCTGGAGAAGGAGAAGAACTTGGCCAGAGACCAGGTCACAATATCTTCCCCGTCCCCATCACCAAGGCAAGAGCGAGGGAAACCTCTCAGCAGGGAAGTAAGATCTCATTTGAGAGTAAGGGGAGCTGATAGGCGTCATGAGGAGCGATCCCCTCGGAGGGACACGGAAGGAATGAGACGACGTGAAGTAGGAGAAAGGCGAAGTGATCAGGAGAACGGACATCAAAACTAGGGGGATGGAAGGATACCCGATCGACCATAATCCCAGATTAATCTCGTTCCGGATTGTACAAATGAGCCGAAATAAGGACTGAAAGGGGAAGGACTTTCCAGAACTGCTGGGATGAAGACGCGGCTCGATCGTAGTGGGGAGTCTCTTTTCCCCACCACAGGCCTTACTGGGGAGTAGGGGGAACAGCCATGGTGTGTGAAGATTCCCCTTTCTCAAAGGACATCCAAAACTTTCCAATCCCTCCTCGATTCAGAGCTCATGTGCTTGAGACTTACACTGGAGACACCGATCCTAAGGATCATCTTCATCGGTTCAAATATTGCATGATGTTGACCTCGACCCCAGAACCAGTTGTATGTCAGACGTTTTCAACCACCCTTCAAGGAAAAGCCCGAGCATGGTTTGAGGGTTTGCGGAAAGGGTCAATTTCGTCCTTCTCCCAGATAGCCGAACGTTTCCAGAATCGCTTCTTCCAGCGAAGGCGGCCTGAAAAATCCACCGCAGAGCTTATGAACATAAAGCAAGAGGAAAGGGAATCGCTGCGAGAATACATTGATCGGTTCAACGATGAAAGTTTGCAAGTACTCTGCAGATATGAGAAAGTCGTAATTGGAGCCTTTATCAATGGGCTCAGGTCTGGAAAACTTTACGGAAAGTTGGTCACGGATCTTCCAACCGACTTGCAGACTCTGATGAACCGAGCTGAAAAATGTGCTAAAGGAAAAGAGGCAGATAAGAGGAAGAGATATAATGATAGACTCCTTACTAAGAAGAAAGATGCAGGATATGCCCGAGGAGAAAAAGGCGTACCAGCAGCCAGGAGTGGAGGGAATCGAGGTGATGGCAGAGGTAGTAGGTATGGCCTCTTGCAGGAACGACAAGGAGTTGTACTGCCGTTATCACGAACAACATGGGTATAACACAGAAGACTATCGAGACCTGAAGAAGGAATTAGAGATGCTCATTCAAAATGGACATCTCAGAGAGTTTGTGAAGGTAGCTTATCAGCAGGGGGTCTGAAGAGGCCGTTCGCGTGAACGAGGAGGACCAGAAAAGAGGTATGGGAGGTTTGATCAGGCTGAGAAAAGGCAGAAAGAAGAGAACCACCCGCCTGCTGATGAAGGTCACAGAACAATTACTGGAATTATCCATTCTATTATTGGGGGACCAGCAGGAGGAGATTCCAACTCAGCAAGAAGAGCTATGTGTAGAAAGGTGCCTGGACAAGAGCCCGTGCACAAGAGGTTCAAACCCATGGAAACAATCATTTTTTCTGAGGAAGACGCGGTCCCTGACAGATTTCCTCACATGGATGCCCTACTAATTAAGGTGATAATTGCGAATAAAGAAGTGCATCGGGTATATGTTGATGATGGGAGCTCCGTAGACATCATGTACCGGAATGACTTTGAAAAATTGGGGATAGGAAAGGAACGCCTGCAACCTTTCAGAACACACCTAGTGGGATTTTCAGGGGAGGTACAACAACCCATTGGTATCCTATCTGTACCAGTCATGGTCGGGAATTTCCCTAGAGATAAACTCATTTACGTGAACTTTGCGGTATTGGATGTAGCCTCACCTTATAATGTTATCTTGGGATGACCTGCTATGGTTCAAATCAAAGCAATTTGGTCACCGTACCATCTAGTAATGAAATTCCCTACTGAAGAATGAATAACAGTGATAAGAGGGGACCAAGCTATGGCCAGGGAATGTCACATGATTGCTTTGAAGGGCAAGGGAAAGAAGGAAGGTGGGTTGAAGATTAATTGTGTGAGTACTGATGCGAGACTCACAGACGAGGAGTTAGCAAGTCGCCCGCAGCTCACTGACGAAATGGATAGGATAAGTGTGAATGATGCCTTGCCCGAGAAAGTAGTGGAAATTGGAGCCTCGCTGCCAGAAAAGTCGAAATCTTCCTTAGTCGAACTTTTGAAGAAGTATCAGGACGTGTTCGCCTGGTGTACAGAGGATATAAAAGGGGTACCTCCCAAGCTTGCTGTACATATGCTAAATGTGAACCCTTCCGAAATCCCAGTTAAACAAAAAAGGAGACCTATGGCACCACAGAAAGATGCCATTATAAGGAAGGAAGTTAAGGAGTTGCTGATGGCGGACATCATCAAGGAAGTTCATTACCCCACTTGGCTTGCTAACCCAGTCATGGTTCCCAAGCCCGAGACCGGATAGAGAATGTGAGTTGATTATTCAAATCTTAACAAGGCATGTCCTAAGGATTGCTACCCCTTGCCCATTATCGACCAAAAGATTGATGCTGTAGCTGAGTACGAGGTTCTTTATTTTCTGGATGCCTACAAGGGCTACCACCAGATATTGATGGATGAGGAAGATGTGGAAAAAACCGCCTTCATCACGGGGGAGTACATTTTCTGTTATAAAAAGATGCCTTTTGGGCTAAAAAATGTGGGGGCTACCTACTAGATGATGATGAACAAGATTTTTTAAGCTCAGATAGGGCGTAACATGGAAGTATATGTGGACGATATGCTTATCAAAAGTCGAAGGTTGGAGACCTTTCTGGAGGATGTAGAAGAAACCCTAGAACAACTGAGAAGGACCAGACTGAAGTTGAATCCAAAAAAATGCACTTTTGGGGTAGGCTTTCGAAAGTTTCTAGGCCATATGGTCTCCTGTAAAGGCATAGAAGCTAACCCGGAAAAAATGCAAGCCATTTTCGACATGAGCTCACCCAAAAATGTTAAAGACGTACAAGTGGTGACAGGGAGGTTAGCTGCATTAAACCGATTATTATCCAAGTCAGCTGACCGAGGACTACCCTTTTTTAATATTCTCAGGAAGACCAAAAGTTTGAGTGGAATGACGAATGCCAAAAGGCCTTTGACGAGCTGAAGGAATACCTAAAGGCTCTGCCATCTTTATTAATTCCTACCCCGGGGGAGACTTTATATCTATATTTGGCAGCTGGTGAAAAAACAGTTAGTGCGGTTTTAGTCAGGGATAGCGGAAAGTCTCAGCTACCAGTATATTACATTAGTCGAGCCTTGCTGGGGGCTGAGCAAAGATATCCGGTCATGGAGAAGTTGGCATTGGCCCTAGTGAATGCGGCTAGGAGGTTAAGGTTTTATTTTCAGGCACATCCTATTCAAGTCCTAACCGATAAACCTTTAAGGCAAATATTGCAAAAGCCCAAATCTTCGGGAAGGCTGATGAAATGGGCGATAAATCTGGGAGAGTACGAGATAACTTACCATCCCAGGCCTTCTTTAAAGGGACAAGTGCTGGCTGACTTTATTGCAGAGACCCCAGCCGAAGACCCATCCCCTTGGCTGGAGCCTATAGATATTGATGACAGTGGGAATATAGTGCAAGGAGACTTCTAGACCTTATATGTGGACGGGGCTTCCAGCGAGGAAGGTTCAGGAGCAGGGTTGATTTTGAAAAATCCGGAAGGCCGGGAATTCACCTATGCCTTGAGGTTTGAATTTCGAGCCACGAACAATGAGGTTGAATATGAGGCCTTAATAACAGGGATGAAGCTCGCCTTGGAGATGAGGGTGGAACAATTATAAGTATATAGCGACTCCCAACTTATTGTGAATCAAGTAACTGGAGGATACGAAGCTAGAGAGTCAATGATGAAGAAATGCGTGGAAAAGGTGGTCGAGTTAAAAGCTAGTTTTAAGGAATTCTTGATAAATCAAGTCCCCCGGTCTAAAAACAAAAGGGCAGACGCCCTCAGCAAGTTGGGCTCATCTGCATACGCTCATCTTACTAAAAGAGTCTTGGTAGAAATACTCCCAACCCGAAGCGTAGAAGAAGCAATAGTTAACATAGTAGATGAAGGACAGGAAACCTGGATGTCTCCTATGATTAGATATCTGAAGGAAGGTACCTTGCCCCTCGACAAGGTAGAAGCTCGAAAGTTGAAATTAAGAGCTATCAGGTATGTTCTGAAAGATGGTGTTTTATATAACAAGGTTACCTAATGCCTTGGCTTAGCTGTGCCAACCCAGACCAAGCTGATTACGTGTTAAAAGAGGTCCACCTGGGGGCTTGCGGAAATCATATAGGTTCAAGGGTGTTGACAAAAAAGGTGATTCGCCTGGGGTATTATTGGCCCACCTTATATGAGGATGCCCATAACTTAGTATGGCGATGTGAGAAGTGCCAAGCCCACGCAATAATCCCTAGAGTCCCACAAAACGAGATGGTCTCAATTCAGGCAGTGTGGTCATTTGCCCAGTGGGTAGGGGTGTTCATCAGTTCGGTTTTCGGGTTATTCGAGTTGTTCAATTCGGTTTGTTCGGTTTGAACATCTCTAAACTTAAATTCGAAAACCAAACCAATTTGAATTGAATTCGAATTCGGTTTTTGATGAGGTGAATTTATTCACCGATTATGTAGGGTTTTTACTTAATTCTTTGGTCGTTCTTGTTCGTTTTTATTCGGTTTAGTGTTTTAATTGTAGGTTTGTTGACCATGGTGTATGCTTCTAAGAGAAAAATCATAAGGAAGTCGAATCAGGTCCAAAATGAGAGGAAAAGATTGAGAAAGATCATAAAGCTGGTCCCGTGTTTCACAGGATATTTAAGGTGTTAATTCCAATTGTTTATGATCTATCCTACATATTTACACCTTGGATAGAGTGGCAAATAAGTTCCAAGTTGATCCAATGGAGGTTCGAGACTCCAAGAAGGGTTAATATAGCAAAACACGTGGAAAGGCGATGAAGAACAAATGCTGAAGAAATCTGCCAGGCTTTGGTATTGTAATCATATCTCTTTATTTATATCCAATTCGAGTGATTCAAATGCCATTGGAAAGCTAAGAAATAGAGCTACAACTTTCATGTTTTGGGTGTTCGCAAATTCGGCGTGGATCATAGAGAAATATGGCCTAGAAGATGGACGTCGCGACGTGAGACCCTCCACGTCTCGACGTCGGTAAAAAGAATTAAATTGGATTTTTTGGAAGAATTTTGGAAATTGGAAGAGAGTTACGTCGCGACGTGGGGATCCCTCCCACGTCGCGACGTGGGTGCACATCACGACGTCGGGAAAACGTCGGGAAAACGTCGGGAAACGTCGGGAAACGTCGGCTGCGTGACTGAAATTTGGAAATTTGCAATTTTGGCCCAATTTGAGTTTCCTTTTCCGACAAAACTTTCGTGAAGGACTTATTAGCAAATATCTTCATAGAATTACTATAAATAAGGCTAGGGTTTACATATTTTAGGGTGTGACAACTTTGAGAGAGATTTCAAGCAAGGGTTTAATTTCTTTGTAATAGCTAGGGTTTCATTCTTTTAGCTATTTTACGGAGAATTGAAGCTGTACGGATTGGGAACATCGTTGATTATTGATTTCATTAATTTAGACAAAGATTTCATCTACGGATTCACAATTCAAGGTGTTTTCTTCCCTTTTTAATTTATGATTTCAATATTGTGCTTAAACATTAATATCACGATGATGTTTGATTTAGCCATGCTTGGTTAAATCTATTGTGCTCCCGGGATTATGAATAAGGGTTTGTGTGTTTAATTTACATGCTAAATTCTATCTTATGGTCTTTGTTGAATATGTTTTGCTGTGTTCTTCATAGTTATGCATGATTTGGCCGGATTATGTATGATGAATATTGGTTTAAAGTGCAGTAAATTATTTAGAGATAACTTGCTTTAATCTTACCTCTCACCACAAAGGAGGATTTGAGTGGGTTGTTTGGAATCTTTTGTGGGTTGGTTGTGAATTTGTTAGATTGATTTTACCTTAGCTCTTGCCTCTCGTCACAAAAGAGGAGTTAGGGGGATTAGTTTAGCATTAGCGTGACTGGTTCGGGCGTTGCCTCCGCCACAAAGGAGATGTTGAACTTGAGGGTTTGGTTGAGTTGGTAGTTGCATTAGATTCTGGATTAATTAAGGAAGTAAACCTTGCCTTTCGCCACAAAAGAGGGTTTAATGAATTAGTTAATATCTAAATAGGTAAAGTGCCTAAATCATTCATTGCCTCTCGCCACAAAGGAGGGCGTGAGTTATGTTATTTACCCTTATTTTGCATGACCATAGATAGGATGTATATATGTGCTTTTATGTAACCCTAAAATATAATCTCGGGAGTACACTTGCTTAAATTGAAGTTTTAATTAAATCACCATTTTAGTTTTAGTTCTTGATATTTATTTACTTAGCTTTAGTTTGATAATTACAAAAACACCAAAAATATTTTATTAAAATTTCAACACAGTCCTTTCCTCGTGGGAACGAACTTGCTATACTATCACTTTTTAGGGGTTGTTTAGCTTGATTTTTGATTAGGGGTAAATAGCAACCACGATCGCAATTTTCACATACAATTTGCTCCCGTCAGTTTTCGGTTCGAATTCGAATTAAATTCGAATAAACTGTAAATGATATTTGAATTTAAAAATCAAATATTCATTATAATTAACCGAAATCAAGCAAAAAAACTGGACTCGAATTTAATTTTAACCTAAATCAAATTATCAAATTACATCACAATTTATGTTTTAAAACAATAAGTTAGTTGAATATTATATATTTTAAATTAATATATATTTTTAATATATGAATTCGATTTTCGGTTTGGTTTTCGAATTGGAAGCTAAACTCGAAAACCAAACCATTAACCGAAATTCAAATTCGGTTTACCTTAAACGAATTCGAATTCGAATAATTCGACTTCGGTGAATTCGAATTCGGTCGGATATTCGGTTTAACTCGAATATTGAACACCCCTACCAGTGGGGCATCGATATTGCTGGACCTTTCCCCGAAGCTCCAGGTCGAGTTAAGTTCTTGATAGTCGCTATTGACTATTTCACCAAGTGGGTAGAAGCAGAGGCTGTTGCGTCTATCACGGGAAAGAGCTTGATGAAGTTCTATTGGAAGAATGTGATTTGTCGATTTGGTATACCCAAGGTTCTCATTTATGATAATGGGAAGCAATTTGCAGAAGAGCCCTTCAAGTCCTGGTGTGAGGAATTGAATATTCGTCAACAATTTACCTCCGTAGCTCACCCCCAAGCTAATGGGCAGACTGAGGTTACAAACCGAACTATTGTGCAAGGATTGAAGACCCGACTGGAAAAGGCCAAGGGAGATTGGGTCGAGCAACTTACACACGTGCTGTGGTCTTACCGAACCACACCCAGGTCGTCTACAAAAGAAACCCCCTTCAGTATGGTGTACGGGACTGAGGCAGTGGTACCGGTAGAAATCGGACTCCCTAGCCTCCGAGTACTTAATTACAACCCCGCTGAGAATGATGATGAGCTGAGGGTGAATCTAGACCTTATTGAAGAAAGAAGAGAATTGGCGGCAGCTCGAGAAAGCCGCTACAAAGCCGATATGGCCAGGTACTACAATAGGAAGGTGAAAAGCTCCTCTTTCAAGCCTGGTGATCTAGTGATGAGGAAAAATGAGGCCAGCAGAGTGGAAGGGCAGAGAAAGCTGGATATCACATGGGAAGGCCCATATCAAGTCATTGAAGCAGGAAGATCAGGGAGTTATCAATTGTCCACTTTAGATGGAAAGGTCATCCTACGGAGGTGGAATATTGTAAACTTGAGGAAGTTCTATTTGTAAAAAGTTGATATTGAAATGAAGGATATGACTTCTCTTGCATACTTAATGTTGATTTGTATCTTATTTATGTGTGACTCGCTTCCCTACGCCTCGAAGGAAACTTCAAATATCGTTAAAGATAAAACAAGACCTGGACAAATTCAGGCACTTCGTCAATTATAAGACCTGGACAAATTCAGGCACTTTGTCAATTATAAGACCTGGATAAATTCAGGCACCCAAAAGGCGACCTAGTCGTCAATAAGACCTGGACAAATTCAGGCACTTCGTCAATTATAAGACCTGGATAAATTCAGGCATCTAAAAGGCAACCTAATCGTCAATAAGACCTAGACAAATTCAGGCACTTTGTCAATTATAGGACCTGGATAAATTCAGGCACCCAAAAGGCGACCTAGTCGTCAATAAGACTTGGACAATTCAGGCACTTCGTCAATTATAAGATCTGGATAAATTCAGGCACCCAAAAGGCGACCTAGTCGTCCATAAGACCTGGACAAATTCAGGCACTTCGTTAATTATAAGACCTGGATAAATTCAGGCACCTAAAAGGCGACCTAATCGTCAATAAAACCTGGACAAATTCAGGCACTTTGTCAATTATAAGACCTGGATAAATTCAGGCACCCAAAAAGCGACCTAGTCGTCAATAAGACCTGGACAAATTCAGGCACTTCGTCAATTATAAGACCTGGATAAATTCAGGCACCTAAAAGGCGACCTAGTCGTCAATAAAACCTGGACAACTTCAGGCACTTCGTCAATCATAAGACCTGGATAAATTCAGGCATCCAAAAGGCAACCTAATCGTCAATAAGACCTGGACAAATTTAGGCACTGTCAATTATACGACCTGGATAAATTCAGGCACCTAAAAGGCGACCTAGTCGTCGATAAGACCTGGATAAATTCAGGCAAGAAGACGACCTAGCCGATATTAAGACCTGGACAAATCAAGGCATCCCATCGATAATTAGACTTGGATAAGTCCGAACTACCTAAAGTGCGACCTTATCCTCAATAAGTTTTACTTAGAGAGGGGCTCAAAAACCTCAGTAAGGCTCGTTTGGAGAATGGCTCATATTAAGGTTGATTTTTAAAGTCTTCTTTTTGTTATTTTAAGATTCGAAAGAAAAACACACGACAATGAGGCGATGACAATTTACATAAAAAGGGCAATCATGTGAAAATATATATATATATATATATAAGTACCCTTAAAAGAGTTTTACATATAGAGTTGAATACTACGAAAGAGCCCCCAAGGGGCACAGTTGAACTAGAGATAAAGAAAATGAAATTCATCAAGTTCCAAGATAATAAAAAGTGTCTCCATATGACAAAACAAGACATAACTGACACCACCCTCAACTAGAACAGGGCCCTTCAATATCACCAGCAAGGCTAGTTTCATCCTGAGTGTTAGCCAGGGCCTCTGAAGATTCCTTGCTCTCGGGAACCTCACCTCCTTCGATTTCAGCCGTACGGGTAGTAGATCCAACTGGGAATGAAGGGATGAAGTCTTCAACTGGAAGGTGCACTCGCCCTGAAGTTAAGTTAGTCATTAAGATATTCAGGTTCTCTCCTGAGTTTGCATCATAGCCTTCCAGCTTGTCCACCTCGATGTTCGGGTGAAGTTTCTTGACCACCTCATAAGCAAAAGTAGATCCCTGGTCCTTCACGAAATTACAAAGATCGGTCATGAAGTCGACAAACTTAGGAGAGGTGAGCAAGTTCTTAACCAATCGGGAGGCCCCTTCCCCAGAGTAGAACTGGCAGCGAGCCTCCAAGGCTTTTTTCTCTTTGGTTAGCTCCTTGATTTGGGACCTTTGGCTAGACACCTTGTCAGAATAAGACTTAGTCTTTTTCTTCAGTTTATGGATACCCTCTCGAGCCCTAGACAAGTCCCGTTCCACATCCTGCCTGAGCTTTTCTACTTCTAGCTGACGCCTCTCCGCTTCAACAAGGTCTGGTTGGGCCTTGGTCAGGTTAATATTTAGCTCCTTGGCAGACTCACAGCTTTTTCTGTAGCGAAGAGACAGCTTCTTGGCAAGAAACAAGCCCTGCAGAGGAAAGACAACAGCCATATCAAACAAACTTAGGATGTATCCCCACGTGGACATAAGGGGGAGACGACGTAAAGATTAAGTGGAAAGATTTACCTGAGTGAGCCCTAGACTCATGAGGGCATCAACCTCGGAGTCCTCCAGAGTCGCCATGGCCCTCTTCTCCATAGGGGGAATAATTCCCAAGGAGAACTCCTGACATGTCTCCAGATTCAGACAGTCATCAACCTGGTAATCCCACATGGGATTGAATTGTGCCATGGGAATGTTTTGGTAAGTGGAGGAAGGGATAATTGGCCGGACGTCACGGCCAGATAACAACAAAAAGTCTGCAGACGTGCTGGCAGGACGGCCCATCTTCACCTTCTTGGACTCAATGAAGACGTTCCTCCCACGATGTTTTCTTTTTTGAAAAGACGGGGCCGGGGGCTCCTGCTCTTCCTATGTTAGGGGGAAGGGTTGTGAAACATTGACTGGGGGAGACGAAGTACCCGAAGGCTTATTGGTGACCTCATCCTCAGTTATCACAGTCTCCCCTAAAGGAACAAGAGTTGGAGAAGCAGGCCTTGCAGCAGGTCCTGTAAGTACCTCTTCTACCTTTGCAGCCTCGATCTTCAGCCCGGCTGCTTTGCGATTCTTCATGACAGTCAGAAAATCCATTACTGCAAAGAGAAAGCAAGAAGATAAATACCCTAACCCCTGAAGGTCAAACGCAAACCGATAAGATAAGATAGAGGTAGATCGGACGGGAATGGTACCATGTTCAACAAGCTCTACTGGAGAAAGACCCAAGTTGGCCTTACTCATCCCTAAAGCCACTAGACACCCTTCAGTCATGAGAGGCACCTCCCAAAGTGTACATCTTTGAAGGATTTTGCGGAGGCTCTCAATAGACTCATGATCCACCTCACGATTAGGGAACCTATCGGTAACTTTACCCGGAGCCTTCCAGACGATGCTCTTGGGTTCTAATTTCACAAAGAAAAACTTGTCCTTCCAATTCTTGATACAACTAGAAGGGGGGGCAAAAAGGTCTCCGAACCGGACCTACGGGTGAAATAAAACCAGCCCGCGTCCCCTCTCATGGATTTTAAGATATAATAATATCTGAAAAGGGAGACGGTACACTCCACCTTAGAATATCTACAAAAGGTTTCAAAAGCAACTAAGGCTCTAATGGCGTTAGAGATCAGCTGGGCAAGGTTCACTTTATAGAAATCTAGTACTTTCTTAAAAAAGGACGTTAGGGGGAAGCTAAGGCCACACTATAACTGACCCTTATACACTGTGACAAGACCGTCAGGCAGTCGAGAAACGACCTGTTGGCGGCTGGGAGCCACCAACTTGTACTTTGAAGGGATATAGAACTCCTTGGCAATCAACTTCAGTTTTTTAGACGTAAGGGAAGACTGTACAGAATTGGAGGATGAAATGGCCTCCTTCACCAAGGCTTCTTTATTTTCTGTATTTCCTCCTCCAGAAGCCTCACTGATGGAAGGATCCCCCCCCCCGGAGGCGAAGTCTTCTAGAGGGTTAGGCTCTAAGGGATCGTGTGGCAAGCTCGGTTCAAGGGGGTTATTGGTCAATGGGACACTTATTGCGTTATTGTCCTCTACATCCATTCCTAAGAGAGTTGGCGAGGAAGTAGTCTCCTGAGAAGTCTCTACAGAGGGCTCAAAGGAAGAATACACCTGGGGTTAAACGAACTGCCTTATCAATGGAATCACAAAGAATATCAGTTTTGACTATTTTATTAACTAACTTCGAATAAGACCTTAGTTTCTTCCTAGCCTCCAAACAAGGGACTGATTCAGATTCATCACTATTCTTATAAACAGCATATATCTCAACTGAAGAAGAACGAGCGGGGAAAGACATACTTACTTGGAGGGAAGTAAGAAAGGCAACGAGCCGTGCTGTCCTGGGCAGGAGAGGAATGCAGGAACTAGAATGAAGGAATTGAGGCGAAGTAAAGGAGGTGAAGAAGTACAAGACCCCCCTCTCTCAATATATATATATATATAGGGGATAAGAGGGACGAACGGGGGCGAACATCCCGAAAAGGGTCATGTCAAGGGGCGCAAATCGAATCTAACCAAGTGGCGACGTTTGGTTTCTTCTAGAACTCACATTTATGACCTGGCCCATTAACTCCTAGTAGCATCCTGACCCAGTCCATGAAAAGACTAGGGTAATACCTGGCAAAACAGAGAAATCGGAGGAGGGAGCATCAAAGGAGAACCTCAAGTCCAGATTAGTTGGGCTTTAACTCCAGCAAGGTAGCCCAACCAATCTGGGGGGCTATTGATGAGGGGTAAAATTGTACAACCCCCGACCGACGGCTAAGATTAAAGGGATTTATAAGTTTCTTTCCATACAAGATATGTCAAGAAATGACATCATCAAGGTACACCACTTTCTATAAATAAAGCATGAGTGCAATTAAAGTGGGGTTGGTCTCTCTCTACTTAAAACAAATATTGATATATCATCAAGGTCAGTTTCTGACTTAAACATCGGAGTGGAACTCCCCAGGACTACCTGGGGGTGTTTTACTAACGGTTTGTTTTGCATCTCAGGCCCTGGAGACGAGAAGTGGACTTCTACGGAGTAGGCCCTGGTGTGTTGAGGAGGGTTCCTATTGGGCTAGCTAGAGTTGTTACCATTCTTGGTGAAGTCTTAGGAGGAGGGCTGGTTCTAAGGTAATCCACGAAGGCTCCAGATCGTTAGATCTCTGGAAGGCTCATTTTCGAACTTCATCATGTAGCAATTTTGCAAGTTGGAAAAGAGTGAAAAATAGTGGTAGTAAACTATATAGTACGTATTTGGCCCATGAAAGGCTTTGTACAAAGGGAAAGGTTAATTGTGTAATTTGGCCCCATGAAAGGCTTTTTTGTGGTTGTAAATTTTTGTTAATGTTTGAGGAGGGTGGTAAGGTGGATCTCAGCCCTCATCCTCCTTTTTTGGCTATTATTTGTAATATTAGGTCGCATTGTAAATGGAGGAAGTCCTCCACTTTTATGCTTTTGTATTACCTTCTTGAACACCATCCCATTAGGCCACTAGCATGTAAATGGGATGATGATCAAAAGGTGACTCTATGTAAGGGTGGTTTTAGGGTAAATCCATCACCCAAAATAGCATCTAATATACTAAGGAGTGGCGACCCACCTCATCACAGAGGTTAGCCAAAAAAAAAAAAAAAACACTATATAGTACGTATTTGACAATGTAACTTAGTTTGGGTGTTTTAATCAAACATATTTATCAAGAATTGAATACAAGAAATCTGTATATATATCTACTTTTAAATTGTTTTCATATTTAATGACATAATTCCCTGGAGTTGATCCTCATCCACATGATATCTCCTAAGTTTTAACAAATCATAAAATTTTGCGGGAAATGGATCCACTATTTCAAACTTCATGTGTCACTTCATGTTTCTATATATTAATATTTAGATATATGATATATTTATTTATATCAACATTTATACCATAGAAATTCACATTTATTCTAGTTTATTTTAATATAAATTTACTTTTTTTTTTACCGATTTCGTTTTATATTTCAAACTATTTTTGGTGATTTCTGATTTTTCTTTTGGACTGAAACAAAGTACAAAATCATTAAAAAAAAATTTAAATGTTTAAAATTAAAATCAGAAAAAAATCATTTTTATATTAAATTAAATTAGAATACGTATAGAATTTGATGATATAAATATTTATATAAACAAATATACACATATTAAAAAATTAACATGCGAAACAAAGAATGAAAAGTAAAATGTGAAATGCGAATTTTACCCCAAAAATAAAAATGGCTATCCTCAAACTGTTCAAGTTCTTGATTCAAATGCAAACTAAAATAAGTTGCAACATTTCACAAAAATTAGATACTACAATAAAAATTGGTTTTTAAGTGGAGATTGAAATGGTGCAATCATATGAAAACTGTCATTTTTCTAACTTGTGATCATTGCCTGCATCAACCCCCTTCCAATGCAAGCAATAACCAATAGCATATTTTAAAAACCTTAAAACAACAGTTGTATAAAGAAATAATAATGAAAGAAAAAGTGCCAAAATCCTCTAAAAATGAAACAGAGAAAATATCTAATTGTCTCTTTGGATTTTAATTTACCTTTTCCATGTTGCCATTATGGAGAAATAACATTTTATATTTTTCCCTTTTGAATGTGGGAATTTATTTATTTTTTACTATAACATATCTCACAATTGATAAAGTTATGCTTATGCCACACCACTCCTCTTTTTTAAGCTAGCCTTTGAGTTCGTGGTAATGTTTTGTATATATATTCGGTTCATTTATGAGAAATGGATGCATTACTAGAAATTAAAACTAACACGTAAAACACGGTTTGTAATGTGAATATATTATAATTTGGAGAAAATTTTACCTGGCCACCAGTGTATATATCATAACCTTAATTTTTCCTTTTCTTCGTTAGGTTAGAAATGATTATTTATATGCAAACAAGCCATTTATAACTAGATGGAATTAAATAAAAGCTAACATGTAATAAAAAAATAATTGTAGTTCAATTTATTTTATCGACAACCATTGAGAGAAAGAATAAAACTCGAATCTACGAATTATGAAAATCACTAAATCTTATCAAGTAAACATGGTCTTATGTGATGGTATTAACAAAAAATAATATGAAACTTCTAGCCCTAATATCAAAATCTAAAAAGAAACCATTGTCCCAAGTTTATTTTTTTAAATTTTTTTTAGTGTCATTGTCCAAAGGTTGATTGGATCAACTATATAAAAAAGGAACAAGACAAGTGGAACAATCCTCACAATTTAATCATAAGCTATCCCTGTCTGATATCTAAGGAAAACGAAAGGGGCAGACAACTTTGGTTGTGTGTGGAGACATGTAATAATCAATCCCTAGTTTAAAGGGCCCTACTTTGGCCACCCCATTCTCTAGAAGCTTTTGTATAAGTCTTTGTCAAGTTTTATTTATTGATGGCATTTATGCCTATGCATTCTTTTATCTCTTTTGCTTTCCTTCTTGTTTGATGTCTATGTAATATAACACAAAAATTACTCATAAATCCATTTATATAGAAGATGTGATTCATATATAAAACAGATAATTAAATATCATTAAAATTGTAGTTATAATTTTTCATACTTTTATCGCAAATCGAAACTGTAATTAACTCACAAATGCATATATGAACTCGTTTAATAAAAAATTATTTTTTTTTATAGAAGACCAGCTGATAATATGAAAACAGGATCATATATGAATAACATAATATGATGATGAAGTTTGAAATTTTTTCATATAGTGTGTAAAATCCGCAGTACACTACACTACCATCCCCAGTCCCACAAACCGCCCCAAATTATCCAACTTGCTTATTTTGCACTATTACTGGCTTGCTAAAGCAAACCCCACCTCACCCCACCCCTTCAAAAATAGGATTAATTTGTTATTCTTATTGTACTTTGTAGGGTCACGATCATCCTCAATTCTCCAAAGGGACAAGGGTGGTTCATTGATTTCAATTTACAAGATGTGAATATGGTTAATCATTGTATCTTTTATGATGGGATTTTTTTTTTCTTTTCGGATTCTAAGAGGGAGAGTTCTCACTCGATAAACATGTGGAACCGGTTTGTTTGCAATGAGTATAGGTTGATTCAAGATGATGATATGTAGATATTCTTGTTGCATCTCCATTTCTTGAAAGTTGATAATCACAAACAATACTTGAAAAGTTGCAAATCAGGACTGTATGATCAAAATATTTTGAGTAGCTGTTACAAGCATTATTAGCATTTCATAGACACACAATTTGTTGCACACATTCTGTAATATATTAGCTCATAATAACAAGGTTAATGTGATGCATAACTGATGTGGTAAATTATAGTTTAGGGTTAAAGAAAACCATCTTGAGTAAGATTCAATTGTTTCACAATGTTAGGAGGAGATCATTAAATGACTTTAATGATTCTCAACTTGCACGTAAGTATCGATTTGATTTCTGACGTTGAAAAAAATTACATTTATCTAAATTTAGATTTTGTCAACATTATTTTTCATCAATTTAAAAAGTGATGCTATTTGTTAGTTGATATTATTTAGCATTCAAAATGATGCCGTTTTATAATCATGTATAACGGTATTACTTGTTAAATTGAGGAAATATGAGTTAGAGAACTATTTTGTGACAAAATCTAAATAGAAAATCAAAATAATACTTTCTTTTAATTTGAGGAATTATTGAGTTATTTACCCTATGAAATATTAAAAACCCACAATTTTGTTTCAAATTAAATCTTTTGAAATAGTCAGTTATAAAATTAATTATCATCAACTAATGGAGCTGAGAAAAGGTGAAGAAGCAAAGGATTATGAATGCTTATTATGGTTGAATACTTGAATGTCGAAAGAGCCAGGTCCACAGTTCTGAAGGAGATATTTTTACGCTGATCATGTGATCATTACTTGGGTAAAAAATTTGTTATTTTCACGTTAAGATTCACATGCACAAACCATTTTCTTTCATGGAGATGCAAAATCCTTTTCTTTTCTAATAAAAAAAGTTTGTAAAGTTTAATTGTCTATTCTTACATTTTCGGGAGGTTCTGAAAAATTAACAAAATGCTCTTTTTTTTTCTTTAATTTCTTGATGTACATGTTAAAGAAAATGAGAAATGATAAAGCATTCAAATTATAAATTAATTTTGTAGATACAAACTATTACACGATAGCATTAGTAGTTTTTTTTTTTTTTTTTTTTTGGCTATAACTATAAAAATTCTATTTATGGTAATAATAATTAAGTAATATATAGCCTGCAAGCTCTAATATATAAGACTGACTATATGAATTATACTTTGTCATTATTGTGTTCCATCTACACATATATTTTCATTTCTATTTAAGTATATCATGTATTTTTTTTATAATTTTTTATAATTCTTTTAGAAAGTGATAAATCAAAACACAAAATTCATAAGACTAAACTAAACCACTAACATTTTGTTTTAGAAAATTTTTTTTTATCAAACCCCTAAAATATGCTAAATTCTCAGTTGCAACAAAATATTATCATTGAATTGATGATAAACCATTATTTCATTATATATATATATATACACACACGTGAAACACAAAGAATTTGATGTCTTGATCATAAGACTGAGGGCACAAGTTTTGAACTTTTCTTGTCGTCAAAGAGTTAAATTCTTCTACCACTTTTATCAACAGTCAAACCATATGAACATCGACAACAAGGCTAGATATGCTTTAACGAAATTGAAAATGAGCTTTCAACTAAGAAATATTGTTCAGTAGTAGTGACATTTTTGGTTGAAAATATTGACAGAGAATTCTGTTGATTGCATCCATACTTGCACCGTCATTCTTCCTTTTAGCGTCCCTGAACCTCCCTCCACCATCCGTTGGCATCTTGGTGAACTTTTATCCTCATCACGATAATATATATTGGCAACCACTAATGTCATTTTTTGTAAAGAGAGTGATAAGACATTTGCAATGTTGTATTCAATTCAACAAAAGAAACATTTTTTCACCACCAAAAAAAAAAATTGTTAAAAAAAATCCCACTTTGAGAAGTAATGCCATTTATTGTCTTTCATCTATTAGCATTTTAATAAGCCAAATGTTTATTTTTGACACTTTGCTCTGCAACATCTTTTTATCTGTTCATCAAGCAATTTCTGAAATAAATTTTGGACCAAAGAAAAGGACTACTAGCTCCATTTAGATGGGGTATTTTTTGGTTATTTATTAGAATTTTTTTTCTTGAAATTTATTATAAAAAATGAATTTTTTTAAAGTGTTTGAGTTAATAAGTTGGTTTCTACGGAAATTTGTATTGAAAAATTTTTTATTAATAAAATTTTAAAATTTAAATTTTTATTAATATTTAATGATTTTATTTTGGCGAGAAATATAATAAGAATAATTGTTTATTATTAAAAATAATTGTAGCAGAAATAATTATTGTAACATTATTTTTTATTTTAAAAATTTTAGTAAAAAAAATAAAAACAAACAAGTCAAATTGAATTTGTTAAATAAAATATTAAAACACTCACAAACATAGACTTAGATATTAGTGTTGTTCAATGGTTATTGAAACCTTTATCTTTTTTTCTATTTTTTTTTAATTGGCAAATCTGATACATGCACAGAATGGGGATGTCAACCCTAAATTTTATAAATAATAAGATTCAATATTACAGGCAATCTAAATATGAATGGTTCAAAATACATGAGAATACTATGAGATAATAGTTTTCTATTAAAATATATTCATCACTGTCATCTTGCTTTATATACATTTTCGAACAAAGAAAATTCTTATTTATTTACTCTAGCTGCACCCCTTGGTAAATCTTCTTTTGCAATAAAATATTTAGACTCGTCAATTTGAAGTCCATAATTGTCAAAAATGTTTATTGGAATGTATATCAATAAAATAAAAGTTCGACATTTTGTGGAAAAAAAATTTGTCTCTCTCTATAGAAAGTAAAAAATTAACCCTAGATAAAACTTAAAAGGGGTGCTGCCGCCTCTCTTCACCATCTCTTTTTGTTATATATGTGTGTGTCTATATAGAGAGTCCAGATCCTCTGCCCAATATTTATCCAGTTCTATTCTGTCTAAAACACTACGTAGTTTCATTAAAAGTAGGGACTAAATGCATAAATATCATTAAAATTATTATACCCTAACCAAGAGATTAGTGAACCCTACGACATAGTTTTAATTAGGACAGAATAAGACAGACAAAATATTGGACAGAAGATCCCGTGTCCTATATAGACACACACAGATATAACAAAACTCCAATCATTAATACCTGATCTTCCCAAATTCTTTCATACAGTTTTGATTCTAGATTTGTACCCTTAATGTTAGAGATAAAATAGCTGTAAAGATAAGTGCAAGGGAAGGAAATGGATATGAAGTACAACAGACCGAGAATGTAGTTATTCTTATCTTCTATCTATTACAGATTTGTCGGAGGAGCCCTAATTTTGTTGTTGCTACCACATCTAAGGAAACATGGGGTTAGTAACCAGTGAGGAATTCCATTGAGTCAGAGTGTTTGACAAGGGATATCGCGTACCTATCAATTTTACCCTAAACACTAATGTAGTAGCATGAGAGAGATCATATCCACAAGGAAGGGGTGGTATTTTTTTTTTTCCAAAAAGATGTATATACATAGCTAAAACAAAGCAAAAGACAGTGCCGGCTATACCCGTTCACACTGTTACAAAGAAAATGCGATAAACTTGGAGCACTACTCCATTACATCAGATATCTAGCTGAACATGTGTAAGGGAAATAGAGCTAATCTACTTGAACAAATCTAGTAGATAGGCTCTATTTCCCTCTAAACTTTAGGCCCTAATCTATGGAGTTAATCAGTAATGAGGAGCCAATATATCTGTAGACTATTAGCAAAGCTCCAACAAAATACCAAGCATATGAATGATTTACCAATTACATGACAATATTGAATCCAGCGTTGTCCATCTCCAATTCCATAAACGCAGTGCTGGGAGCAAGCTCATGAAGGATTTAGCAAGTACATGAATGATTTTTTAGCAGCAGATTGGACAGGTCCATAACATATGCAATTGAGTCCAAAACCTTCTAGGATTATCAACAAATTACAGCCATGAACTCTCCTTAAATATTTAACACTCCGTTGATCAGAGAGTTCACATTCATCAATTCAAGTTCACAATGCACAAAACTGGCCAAAATGAACCACACTAGCTGAGAGAAGTAGTTGGCAGCACTCAAGAAAGAAACAAGTTCACACTTTAAGCACAAGAGCAAATGCATACAGCCGGATTGAGGGAAACAGGTTGTCATGAACCCCATATTCAGAAATCAAAGCCCAAAATGTGGCCTGAAACCATTATCACCGCATTCTGTCGTCCACAACAACCTCCATAGATGACTAAAAATACAACCTCAAAACAGTCCAGTTTACAAAAACTTGATGAATTCAGTGCCATCTATCAAAAAGACCAAGTACATGAATGAATTATTTCCAGCAAATTGAACAACTCTACAACCAGAGTCGTCTAACTTATCTCCACATTCCAGATCACAATGACCAACTCTATTTCAGCAGAGATTCCCCATCCATTAAAGGAACCTCGACAAATCGGCCCAAAAAAACAAGCACACTACCTCAACTATTGGACGAGATTCAGTCAAGTTAAAGATAAAAAATTCAACAAATCTTTCACCAAGAACATGAAGCAACAAGTCGAGCTATGTTCAGATACATTTAATATTCATTTCAAGTTCACTATAGCTCACCAAATCAATGTTTCAAGATACTACTCAAGGAAGGGACAGCATGAGCAAACCCCAACTCAGTGTCTCAGATTCCTTTCACCATCCAGGGAGTGCCAAACCCAGCTCAGCAGCTTGCTCACCTCCATTTTGGTGGTTCTCTCTATGGGAAAGCTCCCCTCAGTTTGGACCAGAAGGGCTGCTTGACGTTGACCATCAAATCCTGAGTTTCAGCTGCTAGTACCCGAAGTAAGTGGACTGAGAGAGATTGAGATTCTTCCACCCAAGGGATGAGAAACCGTGAGTAGGGGCTGGTGACCAGCTCTGGCCTTTTGGTGGTGGAGGATGGCTGTCGGTGGCATGATCTGCTCTCTCCTCGGTAACCACCGTCAGATCCGTGAACAGTGGCAGCTCCACTGAGGAGCAACCTTTGGGCGATGGGAACCAGATCCGAGTAGCTTCGGCTGCCGGAGAGAGAGGAGGCTGGTACGGAGGTTGGAGGTGACGAATCCGAAGGGGTGGTATTGAAACTGATGATTTCTCAACTCAAAAGCTAAAAATGCACGTAAACAAAAGAGAATAAAAACACACAAAAACAAACTCGAACACAGAAAGTGAATGTTGCCTTAAAGTGCTGAATTGAACCACTACCCAAGATGATTTCCTTGATGCCTACATTGACTTATAGTGAACTCAAGGGAGCTACACTGCCCGATAGCTTGATTTTGGTCAGCATGGCGACCTCCCCTAGCACCAAGGCTTGTCCTAACATGGTACATCCGCCCGTGTGTGTATACATGTTTGGGCGGATGCACCGTGTGTTGTGTGTATGTGTGGTGTTTGAGTGTTGTACTTAAGTGCTTTGTGTGTTGAGAAACTTGTGAGTGGTTGTGAGTTATTCGTGTGTGCTATGAGTTTGTGAGTTTGTTTGTGTGTGTCAACATATGCATTGTAATTGATACAAGCAAAAATGATAGCATTTGTGTACCGATGTTTACACATTTTTCACAAACTCCACTACTGTTACTCATTTCATGATTTAACGAAAAAAATACAACATATGTCAAAAGCAGATCTTAAAACTCACAAAAGCTCAGTAAATTACTCTATATAAGTAAGTATGAAACTGACTTATCAGTGTTGGTTTTATTCAATTATTAGGCAAGAAGATTCGACTTCACTTGTAACTTTTACTTTTAAGGATAAGGATTTACTTCAATTTTAGTTGAATTGATAAACTAGCACGGTGAGTTATTGACTTTGTTATTAGTCACTTGCTCTTCTATAAGCGATTCAAAAATGTTAAAGATGTTGGTAGCAACTGGGCTTATAAAACTGATGTCAAAATTTGGTTTTTTATTAGTTCTCTTAACTTTAATAGAGAATTTAATTCTACAAGTCATTTACTTCAAGACTGGGCATTTCTTGCTTGGAGCAACAAAATGCAATGTTAAGTTAATTGAATGATTGCATGTTTATCATATGTTATAAAATTATCATTTTTAAGGAAAAAAAAAACAATATGGTGGATGATTAATTTAGTATGCATGTAAACATAAAATTCATCTTCAATTCACAATCTAATAACCATATATTCTAGAGTACATAAATTAGATTCAACCTATGAGGACAAAATCAGTCAACTGTATTTATGAGGAAGAACAATAAAGATTCATGGCCTACTCTTTTAACTTTATAGCTATAACCACTACTAAAAAATGGCGAATTTAAACCGCCCCTTTTAGAACGGTTAAACATAACCCGCTCTAATTTATAAAAACGCGGTGGCATTATCGTAATATTAAACAAGAATTTGCACTTTTTCGGACTTTCTAGACCGGTTGCACTTGAACCGTGTTAGAAAAGTGAAAATTTTCATTTTCTAACACGGTTAAAAGTTTAACCGTTCTAGAAAACTGAAATTTTTGGTTATTTAGTACGGTTAGCGTGTAACCGGTGTAAATAAGTAGAGTAAAAGGGACCACTCATTTTCGCTTCTGCTCAAACTTCAGTAAGTTTATCCTTCCGGCGAAGAACAACGAATTTTTTACAAAAAGCTACGCACGAACTCTTTTTGAAGGCCAAATCAGAACTGCAGCAAATTATAACAGCCATCTGAGGTAAGCCTGTTAGCCTGTTATATTGATCCATTGCATAATACAAATTTATTAATTATTACTGATTCTGTCCTTCATTGAATTTATGGTAGTAAATATTCATAGCAAAGTCGGTTTGCCCCAAATATTCAACAGGAATTGATGATGAAAGACGAAAAAACTTCTTCCGAAGAAGTAAATATTATACAAGATTCTTTATCTCCAGAATCAATAGAAGCAAATGACCTACCAGATAACATCAATCTCCATATTGATGATGGACTTGAGTTGAATAAGATACACTTTGAGGAAGGAGAGCTAGATGCCGACCCAGAGATCCAAAAAGAGGTTGTAACTATGCTGAAGATTATGTATCCGAAATTTTTCTAATCTGAAAATGTACTAATCATGTAGAAGTTTTATCAATTACCTTGTTTCTATGTTAGTTAATTCCTAGCATATCAATAACCTTGTTTCTAATCTGAACAATGTATTAACCTTTATACGTCTATTAATATTGTGATCTTATCATCTTCTTTAAATGTTTGACTGGTGAGTAGTATAGAATAAGACGAATGAGGCTAATTATTGTAATAAAGTTACCGAAATTCTAACTGATCGATACATTAGGAAAACGGGTGCTTTCTAAAACGGTTACTTTATAACCGTGTTAGAAACTGCATAGGGCTGGTCGCATTTTTTCAATAAGAAATAGGCAAACGCAAACTTTCTAACACGGTTACACTATAACCGTGTTAGAAACTACAGCATATATAATTTAAAACGGTTTATTTGAAACGGTTATTGATAACCCGTTTTAGATAATTGGGAGGTCCGCAAACTTTCTAAAACGGTTACATTATACCCGTCTTACAAAAACTCTTGATGTCAGTTTCTAAAACGGTTAGGGAGACAACCGTCCTAGAAACTGATATCATCTCCTTTTTAAGAACGGTTTCTAACTAACCGTTTTAGAAAACGTACCCATAAAAACCTCACCCAGCATTTTCAGGTCCTGTAGAACAGATCTAGGTATCGATGTGCAATTCTGAAGAAGTAAAAACCGATCGGCGGGCTTATGTAGAAAGATACAACTACTTGCATTAAGTTCTACCCAATTTTGAGAGGTTATATATTCTTTACATTCTTCGATATTGCTTCTCATTTGATAAACCGCATGTCGTCATGACTTTTGTATTTCAGACATTTTTTTGTGGGATTGAAAATTTCGTGTTGATTTGAATAATGATCGATATATGCTTCATAATGTGTTAATATTAATTTGATACATGCATGTAGTGATATATTTCCATAATAAATTGCACATTTATTCACTTATTTGACATAATGTTTGTTCCATTCAATTAAAATACATAATGTTCTTATGAAGTATGCATTCTATTCGGTTGGGTTTCTTATTATAAATCATGTCTTTTTATAATTTACAGTTTACTAAAGTAATGGACCGCAAAGATATACTATTTGGTGATCGGACAACAGATGCTTTTGAACATGAGGTTGAGAAATTTATTGAATTTGTTTTTAAGGATGTTAAGTTCGTATATTGCCCGTGTAAAGATTGTAAAAATTTTGCCGTATACGACAACCCTAATACGATACGGGACCATTTATATCGTAGAGGATTTGATCCTTGTTATAAAATTTGGAGATGGCACGGTGAGAGTGGAAGTTCATCAATTCAAGAAAATCATGAAGCACGTGATAATGAACCAATTAAGAAGGATCGATTGAATGACATGATGGATGATGTGGTCGGTGGTTTTGGTGATAAGCCCGAAGTGCTTGCTTCCCTATTAACTGATAGAGAAAAGCCTCTTTATCCTGGGTGTACAAAGTACACACGGTTGTCTAGAGTTTTGAAATTGTACCATCTGAAAGAGGCAAATGAGTGGACTGATACAAGTTTTACAGCTTTATTGAAGTTACTGAAGGACATATTACCGGATGGTAATGAATTGACGGATCGTATTTATGAGGCTAAAAAAATTATGTGTCCTTTGGGCATGGAGTATAAAAGGATACATGCTTGCCCAAATGATTGCATACTGTTCAGAAATGAGTACGAGAAACTACAAGTATGTCCTAAGTGTCAGAAATCTCGTTTCAAAAAAACTTTATCTTCTGTCGATGGTCATGCACTGAGGAAAGCTTCTCCAGCAAAAGTATTATGGTATCTCCCTATAATACCGCGATTTAAACGATTGTTTGCCAATTCAGAAGATGCTAAAAATTTGATGTAGTATGCAAATCGGATTATTCCCCTGGAAGACAAGATGATAAGGCATCCTGCTGACTCGGATCAGTGGAAAAAGATTGATTCAATGTATCCGTCATTTGGTAGAGAGACAAGAAATTTGAGACTGGATTTGTGTACAGATGGGATGAATCCTTATGGCAATCTAAGCACCACACATAGCTCTTGGCCAGTGATGTTGGTTGTTTACAATCTACCTCCTTACTTGTGCATGAAACGCAAGTATATACTTATGTCATTAATGATTCCAGGTCCACGGCAGCCAGGAAATGACATAGCCATTAATTGATGATTTGAAAAGGTTGTGGGATGAAGGGGAGTTGATGTTTGATGCATATCGTCAGGAGTCATTCACTTTGCGTGCCATGGTATTCTGTACTATAAATGATTTTTCTGCTTATGGTAATTTATCCGGATTTTCTGTCAAAGGACACAAAGCATGCCCTATATGTCAGGAGGGTGCGGATTCCTGCCAGCTTGTGCATGGGAGCAAGACAGTGTATCTTGGGCATCGTAGATTTCTTTCTGATTCTCATCCGTATTGCCGAATGAAAAGGAGCTTTTAAATCGGGAAGCAAGATTTCCGGAACGCTCTAATCTGCAAGTGAGTGGTGAGACTATTATTCTCGTGTTAAAGACATCAATGTAGAATTCGGCAAACAAACGAAGTCTCGTTTGGTGGATAAGAGTTGTTGGAGAGAAAAAATCTATCTTTTTTTATCTTCCATATTGGGAGAAACTTGATGTTAGACACTGTCTCGATGTATATGCATATTGAGAAGACATATGTGATAGTTGTTGGGTACTCTGTTGAACATACCAGGAAAAACAAGGATGGTTATAAAAGCGAGACTTGATTTAGTCGATATGGGGCATACGGGCCTATCTAGCACCTCAGCTTCGAGGACATCGCACGTACCTACCCCCTGCATGTTTATACGTTGTCACGTAAAGAGAAACAGAGTTTGTGTAAGAGTATTCATAGCAGCAAAGTCCCATCTGGATATTCTTCAAATGTAACCCGAACTGTTTCGATGAAAGAACTGAAATTTGTTTGGATTGAAGTCCCATGATTGTCATGTGTTGATAGCAGCAGTTGTTACCATATAGCCTATTCGAGCCATCTTGCCAAAACCATGTTAGGGTATGGTATAAACCAGACTTTGTTTATATACCATTTTGGTTGGTTATGTTGAAAATGTCACATATTTGTTTGTTTTTTTTTTTACAACATGTCAGGATTGCCATAACCAGACTTTGTTTCTTTTTCAATGCGATATGTAGCAAGATTGTTGATCTTGACAGACTTGATAAGTTACAAGATAAAATTGTCGTGGTTTTGTGTCAGCTTGAAATGTATTTTCCACCTACTTTTTTTGACATTATGGTGCACTTGGTGGTTCATTTGGTGAGAGAGATTAAGATATGTGGTCCTGTATATTTGCACTGGATGTATCCATTTGAGCGGTATATGAAAGTTTTCAAAGGTTATGTTAAAAATCGCTATCGTCCAGATGCTAGCATTGTTGAGAGATATATAGATGAGGAGGTTATTGAGTTTTGCATTGGGTATCTGTGTGACACCAATGCTATTGGAATACCTAAATCTCGACATGAAGGAAGGATGAAAGGAAAGGGGACATCGGTTGCCAAGTTGTGCACCCCCATGAATGATGAATTGCAAAATGCACACCTTTACATCCTTCGCAACTCTGAAGAAGTAGTGCCATATGTGACGGCTCATATGAGTCAAATAAAAGAGTGTAATCGGGGATGGACTGACAAAGATGTGCTCAATGAACACAATCGGACCTTTGTCAACTGGTTCAGTAGTACTATTGCTGAGGGGGAAATAGTGTCAGAGACGTTGAGGTGGTTAGCATATAAGCCCAACCATGTTGTGTTATCATATTTGGGCTATGACATAAATGGATTTTCATTTGCTATCAAGAGTCAAGATGCTCATAGTACAACGCAAAATAGTGGGGTTACATTAGTGTCTGAGGCATTACGTGTGGCTAGTTCGAAGGATAAAAATCCAGTATATGCCAATATGTCCTATTATGGGGTGATAGAGGAGATACGGGAGCTTGACTATGTTAAATTCAAAGTACCCGTATTCAAGTGCAAGTGGGTTGAGAACAACAATGGCGTTCGAATTGATGAATTGGGATTTACGCTTGTTGACTTGAATCGAGAAGGTTTCAAGGGGGAACCATTCATACTTGCATCTCAGGCAAAACAGGTGTTTTATGTCACTGATCATTGCGATAAAAAATGGTCCGTTGTTCTACAAGGAAAGAAACAAAACTTTGGGGTTGAGATTGATAATGATGTGAGTAATGAAGTGCCACCATTTTCCTTAGGTGTACCCACAGTTCGACCTGTTGAAGAGGATCGTAATATGGATGAATTTATTCTTCGTACTGACCATCTGAAAGGCATATGGGTTAACGATCCATTTTCTAAGAAAAGAAAGACAACTTCTTGAAATTTTTTGAATTATAATTTGGCTTGTTAGTAGTTACTCTTTTATGTGTGTATATTTCATAAATGGTCGCGGATATTGGATCTATTGAAAGCGTCCGATTATTTCATTCAGTTGCTTGAAAATTATGAAGATATGTTCAACAAAATTAATTTCCAAAACCCAATTATATATAATGAACTTTATGCAGTTCAGTTTTGAATATTTTTCTAATTTTCTCACTTCAAAGCAGGTGAATTACCACTAATTAGTACACGTAATTGGGCAGTTATTTTTTCCCTTTCTAGAACGGATGTTAATTAACCGTTCTAGAAAACTTAAATTTGTAATTATTTAGTACGGTTAGCGTGTAACCGTGTTAGAAAACTGAAATTTTTTCCATTCCTAAAACGGGTGTCAATTAACCGTTCTAGAAAACTGAATTTTTTTACATATTTAGTACGGTCAGCGTGTAACCGTGTTAGAAAAGTGAAATTTTTTTACCTTTCTAAAACGGGTGTCAATTAACCATTCTAGAAAACTGAATTTTTTTACATATTTAGTACGGTATGCGTGTAAACGTGTTAGAAAACTGAAATTTTTTTACCTTTCTAAAACGGGTGTCAATTAACCGTTCTAGAAAACTGAAATTTTTTCACTTATTTAGTACGGTTAGTGTATAACCGTGTTAGAAAACTGAAATTGTTTCCCTATCTAGAACGGGTGTCAATTAACCGTGTTAGATAAGTGACATTTTTTTTCTTTTCTAATACGGCTGTCGAATAACAGTTCTACCTTTTACATACAACCAACTCAAAAATATTTGAACCACTTCTCTGTTCTGATTTGGCGCAAAGAACATCACCGCCAATCACTTCAACTCAGTGCCGTTCGCCAGCCATCCCAACCTTTGCCGGCGCCGTCGCCGTCCCCATCGTCGCCTAAGTCTCCGTCGCCGCGTGACCGTGAGGATTTTGCCGCCTTTCGCGCCGTCGCCAATCCCCCGAGGTCACCAAAGAGAGGTGAGTTCGGAATTTGGAAATACGGCATTAATTGGGGTTTTTTTCGATTATGTTGTTGTGGGATAGAAAATGTGTTTCAGTGTTTCGTTTAAGAACAACAAATTAGGGTTTGTGATAAAATGTTATTGTTAATGCTATTTTCAGAGATGGTGGTGTTTAGTACCAAATTTAAGATGGATGTTGTTTTTTGATGCAATTGCAATTGGTGTATTGTGATATATATGTAATGTAATGTAATGTATGCTGGCTGCCCCTGCCCTAATATTGGCTATACCATTTTCTAACAAAACTTGTTTGTTTGTTCGTTTGTGTGATGTTGTTTTGGGAAACACAAGATTAATTGTTTATGGAGATGTTATTTGTTTGTTTGTTCACTTATTTGGTTGTTTTTTGCATTTTATGACTGTTTGAAGACGTATGTAGATACATTACGTCGAAACTTGTGTTATTTGGATGATTTTTGGAACGTCCAACTCTAGTAGAGCCATATGTTTTGGGTTGATTATGTCGACACTTCACTTATTTGGTTGTTTTTTGCATTTTAGGACTGTTTTAAGACGTATTTAGATACATTACGTCGAAACTTGTGTTATTTGGATGATTTTTGGAACGTCCAACTGTTTGAGGCCAGTTTTGGGTTGATTATGTCGACACTTCACTTATTTGGTTGTTTTTTGCATTTTAGGACTGTTTTAATACGTATTTAGATACATTACGTCGAAACTTGTGTTATTTGGATGATTTTTGGAACGTTCAACTGTTTTAGGCATGTTTTGGGTTGATTATGTTGACACTTCACTTATTTGGTTGTTTTTTGCATTTTAGGACTGTTTTAAGACGTATTTAGATACATTACGTCGAAACTTGTGTTATTTGGATGATTTTTGGGACGTTCAACTGTTTGAGGCCAGTTTTGGGTTGATTATGTCGACACTTCACTTTTTTGGTTGTTTTTTGCATTTTAGGACTGTTTTAAGACGTATTTAGATACATTACGTCGAAACTTGTGTTATTTGGATGATTTTTGGAACGTTCAACTGTTTTAGGCCTGTTTTGGGTTGATTATGTCGACACTTCACTTATTTGGTTGTTTTTTGCATTGTAGGACTGTTTTAAGACGTATTTAGATACATTACGTCGAAACTTGTGTTATTTGGATGATTTTTGGAACGTTCAACTGTTTGAGGCCAGTTTTGGGTTGATTATATCGACACTTCACTTTTTTTGATTGTTTTTGCATTTTAGAACTGTTTTAAGACGTATTTAGATACATTACGTCGAAACTTGTGTTATTTGGATGATTTTTGGAACGTTCAACTGTTTTAGGCCTGTTTTGGGTTGATTATGTCGACACTTCACTTATTTGGTTGTTTTTTACATTTCAGGACTGTTTTAAGCCTGTTTTGGGTTCATTACGGCGACACTTCACTTATTTCGTTGTTGTTTGCATTTTAGGACTGTTTTAGGACTTTTTCATGTCGATTAAGTGTAAACTTGGGTTATTTGGTTGGTTGTACGAAATATCCAAGTGTTTTATGTTGAAATTAACTAACAACTTTTGGCTGTTACGAAAACATTACAGTGTAATTTATTCAATGGGACCCAAAAAGCGCTCACGCACTCAGTCCAGAAATGATGAACCACAACAAGAAGATGGTAGGAAAGGGACAATTTGCAAAGAACTGTTGAACATGAGGGCCACGGGGAAAAAAGTACGGATCGAATTTGATAACTACGGCGAACCCTTGAGATCAAGAGCGCGAACCCAATGGATTAGCTTCATTGGATTGATTGCACGAAGTAAAGTAGATATTGTCAAATTCGAAGACTCGCCATCTGTTGAACAGCAGATAAAGGATAACATATGGGAAGAAGCAGTGGTATATGTTTTAGATTTTATTGCCTAAGTTAGAATTGGTTGTTTCAATAAAATAGGTTTTAATTGTTTTGTAGTTATATTTATATTAAGAATGTTATATCGTATTTGGTATAGGCCACATTTGAATTTCAGCCCACAGAGGAACTAAAAAGAAAGTGGTTATCAGCTGCGGGAGAACGTTGGAGGTCTTGGAAATCGAGCCTAAATCGATACATTTCTGGTTCGAAAAAGGGAAAAGACCCATGTGTAGATTACAAATTTCTCAATAAGGATTCATGGAATTTATTCTGTACTACTCGATCCACTAAAGAATGGCAGGTAATGGAATTCTGTATTATTTTCATATATTGTTAATTCAATCTTTAACAAATACACACTTACAATTTTGGTTGCTTTGTTTTTTCAAATAGGTGCGGTGCAGTGCTAGTTTAGAGAGCTCCAATCAGAACAAACTCCGCCACACAATGTCTCGTGGTGGATATTCTTTGCTTGCCCACAGATTAAATGCTGAGAAATGGGAGAAGAAAATACAGATGAATATTGAGAAAGGTATGGCCTAGGAGGAGGCACGCGCGACAACTTCACCACCTTCACCAATTCCCCGCCATGTGTTATTTAAAGAAGGGCACAAAAAGAAGAGTGGTGAATACTTGACAGACGAGGCCAGAAATGTTAGCAGTGTTATTGTAAGTATAATTCACCAATTTCCACATTGAACTACATAGTTTTATGTAGTTTATAAAATGTCATTACAAACTGAGGAATGTTATTGCGAGTATATTTAGGATGATTTGACGTTGTGCGAAAGTCAAGGAGAGACAGTTGCGTCAAGAAAAGAAGACATTCTTGTTGTAGCTAGGGGGAAAAAGGATCACCCCGGCCGTATTAGAGGTGTTGGTGGTCGGAAGCGAGTGCAAGAAGTCTTTGGATCCCCGGCCTCTACCAATACTGAGATCAAAAACCCGTCAGCGGAGCTATTAGAATGCAAGGAGGTGCTCCGATTTTGGGCAGACGCGGTTAAAGAAATATTTCAGGCAATGGGTAAGCCAGTTCCAGTTTATAGAAAGGGACGGTCTAAGGCTGACACGAGCGATACGAGCCACACAGTTGAATCAGCCATGAACCTGAACGCCCAAAAGGATCCGACGCCTGTGACAGTGGGAGATGAAGTCTTGATAGAGCAAGTTGTGAGTTGTTCCAGTTCGTACAATCCAGATTCACTCGGAGATTTTCAGGTAATGTATTCCTTTTTTTTATACACGTGGCTTTAAGAATTATTTTATCCATGTATAATTTATGTTATTATTGAATTTTATCGTAGGACGGAGCTGAAGTTCGACTGTTTGTTAACAATGAACTTAAAGAGAGGTGTTTTGTGGCCACCGGCAGAGCATATACTTTATCACTTCATCATGGAAACGAGGTAACGGCTGATAAAGTGAGAGTCACCATATTGACCTCGTATGTTGCCAATGCTTTGGTACCATTTCCAGACGATGAGGCCACGACAGTGGGGGGAGCAGTCGGACAGATTTTGCTATGGCCTAGATCACTAGTTGAGCTTAGTTCAGGGCTACACGTTCAGGTTTTAATAAGATCCATAATAGTATTTAATACCTTACAACTGTCAATCTTTCTAATTACACTACAATTTTTTCGCAGGTGCCGAAGAAAGGGAGGAAAGGTTATACTCCCAAAAAGGCAAAGCAAACCTCTAAGCCCCGAACTTCGAAAGATGCCCACACAGAAGAAAAACAAGATGCAATTTCAAAATTGAAGGGCTCTTTACGACAGTTATATGACCTGGTACAAAACCATGATAATGACATTGTTTACACAATACAGATGATACCAGAAATTGTGGGCCATGCATATGATCTATATATATCAAAGGAGAGCCTAAACGAATTTTTTAGGTTCGACAAGGTCACAAGTAATTGCATGCAAGTGTTCATTAAGTAAGTTAGAATTTATTGCAATACTTTACATATATATTTTGCAATTTCCATTTTGTTTACACACTCTACAGATTAATGAAATTGACTGTTATGTTTGTTTAATGTATTGTGTATAGGGCACTTTATACATTGGCTAATGAACTGGGTCAGACTGAAGTAGGTTCATATCCCCAGACCATATAGTCAAACTTGGGAATAATGACACGGATAGGGCACAATATATTGCATCAGCCATGAAGAATAGCAAGAACAGCATCTACCTTGCGCCATATTTTCTAAGGTAATTCAACTTATGGCGAATTAATTTACTGTCAATCTTATAATGAATTTAAATAATTGATATATATGTTGCATTTTCTTAAACAGTGATCATTGATGTTAATGGCCATAATGCACGGATATGTCTGTTTATTGGTTTGATCCTGTACATTCGGAACCCCGAGACGATGCTAAGTTATTAATGAACACGTAGGTTATATTTGTGATTAACTTTTTAAAATATTATAATATGACACGCATTATTACTTGTTCATACACGTGGAGAGTTGATGCCGGTTTTTGCTTCTTTTTCGTTTTGCAGCTTTGCGAGGTTATAGTCATTGTAATGTGTGAAGAAAGCTCACACCACAGAAACAGAAATTAATTGGATAGAGCTTAAGTAAACTTCTGTTATTTTGTCAACTTGTTATATATTCGTAAGAAAATTTATTATCTCAAAAAAATGATTGTTTTTTTGTTTTGTAGCACAAGAGGCAAAGGGGAGATTGGGAGTGTGGATATTATGTCATGTGCTATATGCGAATGATCGCACTCTACCAGGGCATAGATCACTTGAGTCTGACCATGGTATTCGGCTTGTTTTTCAATTTCATTATTAATGGTTGCATGTGTTATTATAATTTTCTTAATATCTCAATCAACTACATGAACTACTGTTTTTTTAATGTTTTAGCTCTTCAAGGAAGGACGCGAAACCATTTCCAGACAAAGATTTGGAGGAGGTTTCGAGAAATATGGGCAAGTTTGCAATGAAATGTGAGCTCAAGCATTCGCAATTGAATAGATTTCACTACTACAAGTTTGATAGAACATACTTGCAATTATGTACTGTTTTCATTCATTACTATATATGATAGTATTTTTTCTGTAGATAATAGTAATATTTGTTGTATATATTATAGTTTATTTCTTGTATGTACGGCAATTGTTTTTTCAATTTGAAATGGTTGTGTTATTCATATGTATGCTGTGTTGCGAACTTTAGGGAGAAGTCAATTATAAGAAAAAGTTCAAATAATATATATTTGATGTGTGATTCATGGACAGTGTTAAAAAACTGCCTTTTAACACGGTTCGTGAACCGTGTTAAAAAACATACTTTTAAGAACGGTTCATGAACCGTGTTAGAAAACAGACTTTTAAGAACGGTTCATGAACCGTGTTAGAAAACACACTTTTAAGAACGGTTTATAAACCGCGTTAGAAAACAGACTTTTAAGAACGGTTCATAAACCGCGTTAGAAAACAAACTTTTAAGAACGGTTCATCAACCGTGGTAGAAAATAGACGTATAAGATTGGTTCATCAACCGTGTTAAAAATGATTTTAAAGACGGTTAACTTAAAATATCTAGAACGGTTATAAACCGTTGTGAAAAAATACTATTAAGAACGGTTTCTTAACTGTTTTAAAATATGTAGAACTTTCTAGAACGCCCATATCTAAGACGGTTAGGAAAATCAAAAACCCGTTTTAAATAATTCATAATAACCGTTTTAGAAAGTGATTTTTGTAGTAGTGAACTTTCTCGAGAAAGATGTATCTAAGTGAGTGAAAAAAAATTCAATCCACTTCAAATTGGCTACCATTGTGAACTTCATATGTTCAAAGTAATGCCTACTGTAAGCCTCAACTTTTAGTTGGGATGGCTGATGCTGCTCATTGCTCAATCACTACAAACATTTACCTATAATTTATAGGACAAAAATGAAAAGACTGCAAACAATAAAGTATGCATGCCAATGCCACGCGCAAGAACAATTTTGACTCCATCAACACACTATACTTTGCGTTTTTACTTTATCAAACACAGTCAATATTTTGACTCCAAATAAGCAAACTTATACTCAGCTTTGCCACGCTTTGCAATCCACACATTTTGCTTTATCTAAAATCCCATGACAAAGAAGATCTTTTAAGAAGTATAGATTGGGCGTGTCCATCTTAGACTACCTACAAAATTAACATAATTTAAAAAAGGGGTGGAAAGGGACTGTTGTTAGGTAAATGATTTTCTTTTACAAGTAACTTTTGCTTCATCTTTGAATACATTAGTGATTGGAATGTTCTAATGAAATTGTTTAAACAGAAAGATGAACTCTTAACAACTACATTAACCCTTTGCTTGAATTGCAATATAACAATGGAAATGTGAATGTATTTGTCAAGAATTAATAAGTAATTTATACCTCTAAAGTAGAAGAAAACTTGTCATATGAGTTTGTCATTTTTCATTTATATTCTTTGGGAAAATAATTTATACAAAAACTCTTGTAAAAGTGGTTCATATATGAAATGAAAAATTAATTACCCTTAAAATTATAATTCTAATATTCTATCATTTTTATTGCACGTTGAAATTGTGATTAACTCTCTGTTGTATTTATGAATCCGTTTCATATAAAACCATATGCATAATTTAAATTAAGTTAATTAAGAACTGAACAAACAATAAAAGCTAGCTTTTCTCATATCGAAAAGCCAAGAAGTTTCATTCTTCAGATGGCTGATATAACAAACAACTGAAATAAACAATTTACACTTTTCACCGGAATGCCTGGAACTTTCAATCTTCAATATAAAGTATGAATCCAGTTGGCCATCTCCATATCTAGCCGAGGATCCAAGACAAGTTTTTTTAACAAGCATGAAAGGCATACTCCAAACAACCAATTAAACAAAACACACACACACACACACGAAACATAACACTTTTGGTCTCTTTATTTTATTTCATTTAAAAAAAAATTGGCTGAGAAATATATACACTCCAGCAATCCAGCTAGTGTGTGTGGAACATAGTTATTGTACTATAAATCGTACATGAAACAAAATAATTTTTTTAATTATTTGGCTTTCTTTGTGATTATATTATTTGATTTCGGTTAGTGGGGTTTAGTGAAATCACTATTTTGGTGTATAATATTGAAACCTTTTTCAGCTGGAATGATTAATAAATCTAATGAAACAAAAATTAACCATTAATTTGTGGTCTGCAATATTAATGGATTAATAGTTTGTTGGCAAAGAAATGATAACGTTTAAAAAAAATGTGGATAAAGGGAAGTCGGTAGATCATATAAGATTGTAATGATTTTGCAAGATTGGGTAGACAAAACTTGCCATTCATTCGTTCATCTTGGGACCCCATCATTTCATGCTGTGTGTATTTGCTTTTTCTATAACAAAATGAAACAATTTTTCTTTTTTAAACTTAAAATTTTATTGAAGCATATATATAGTTATAGTAATAAACGTTTACAAATAAGCTCGAGCGAAACATCAATAATCAACAAAAATAAACAACGAATTCTATAAACAATCAACAAAACGAAACAACTAAATTTACCACTGGTGGAACTCACTAAATCAGCCATAAGAATGGCATTAAAATTTCTTCCATTATTTTTCCCAATTAAACGTAGTTTAGGCTAAAATGATAATTTTAATTTAACCATCATAAGTTTGAGAACGTGCAGGAATTTTTATTTCTTTTGGCCATAGGCACTTATCAAGTTGAAGATGTATACAAAGGATTGCATGCTGAAAAGTAGTAATGCTTTACAATAAAACTTCTCTACTACAAAGAAATCAGTGCCATTATTTTTCGATTTTTCACACTCTATTGTACATGTTTAAACTATTAGGAGAAAAGGAGCTCAATGCAGTTTTTAAATAACCTTCTCACATTTTTTTATAATAAAAAAAAATAGAAGAAGAAAGAAATGAAAGTAGTTGTGATGCAGCTAACATTGCCAAACTCTTAATTTGTGCAATTAACATAACTTAAAAATATGACTATAAATGGCATAAGAACATATGATTAGTTTTCCTTTAAATCACCCATAAAAGGGATTAATTTATTACTAGAAATTAAGAAGTGCACAAAAATTTCTTTGTAAAATATGCAGTAACGGCATCTTAAGTAGTAAATACAATTTATATTAATTAGGGCTTTTCCTAAATAGAAATAATAAGAAAATGTGTAATATTCCCTGTTTCGAATTCTCTATTAACATTTTTGCATGACTTGGGTTTCTTTTTTCTTTGTTTTTACTATATTTATTTAAATTATACATGGGTAAATTTCAATAATCGAAGCCTTTCACTAGTATCTCCTACATCCTTCATGAAGTGTGTATTTAAGCTTTAGGTTCATCAAAATTTCTCATTAATTCTTCCCTTGTCTATTTGTTAAGTATTCCAATGGATCGAAAAAGTATTTGTTGGTTAAAAATAACTAACTCATAAGTCGTCCCTTGAATTAGTGATTAGTATAATTTTTTTACTGAATATACGAGGTCACATAATAGTAAAATTATGTAGAATACATAGTCCTTTAATATTAGTAATTCACTTGAATTGGTGATTATTAACTATTTAATATTTGACAAAAACTCGTGTGAAACGAGTTGATATATGAGACGCGTTTCATATATGAAACGGATCATTAATAGCAGTCGAAATTGTGACTCTAATTTCTTACTGCCACTTCTATTAAGTGTTAAAATTGTTGTTAACTCTCGTTTCATGTATGAACTCGATTCACATGAGACTAACTGTTAATATTTAGTCATTAGGGTTCGTTCCACGCACGACGGAAGTGGATTTTATCTTAAGAAAATTAAGCCTCATTCCTCATTAATTTTGTTCACAAGGATTTTTTATTTTCTTTCCCTTGCCTCTGTGACTTGCGATTGAAGAAACACATTCAAGGGTTGATGATCAGGATTGGCAAATTAGTATTAAAAAAATTGCCAAGTTGATCCGTACAGTTTTATGATGCAAATGAACTAATCCATTCTGCTTCCAATAAGGAATTAACCGAAGCAAAATGTGCTGATTGGGTCCCAAAAAGAAGCAATTCGCCGACCTAATAAATTTCTAAAGACTTGATCAGACAAGGTTACCAAGGATCGATCACTTTGTTATTTGTTTGATTAATTATTCTGTGACCTTTATGTCATAAAAGGTGGACAACATTAATAGATTTATAAACGGAGCATTTGGAAGTTTGCAAGTATCTGAGTGATGATATTTTTTGTGGGAAACAGAAAATAAAAAATATTAATAATATATTTTCTCAATGTGATAGAATAAATTGACGAAATATAGCTGATCCATCTAGTCAAATAAAAGTTTAGATAACTCAAATAAAAGTTTAGTTGTTGTTATTGTATGTATTTCTTAATGTGATTTGAGAGGTGAAAATGGAGAAAAAAAAGTTCAGAATTGACATGCATGTGTACAGATTTTCCAAAAAATGGAGTAGGGAATAACTTGGACTTTTTATCACCGTAAATTGCAAGGATTTTTTGGGCACTTTTAGAAAGCTATATTTGATTGTTATATACGTGTAGTTGCACAACATGTACGTGCATATTTTTGGTTTAAAATATCATATGAAACTATATGAAAGTATAAAATTGATACAATTTTTTAATGTAAGTAACCAAATTACATATTTTAAATATGAATGATGAAATTTATTTCTCAAACAATATAAAAAATGATTTTTGAAATTTTCCCTGCTAATCATACAAGAATTGAAATTGCAAAACTCATCTTTTACATTTGTTGAAAAAATAGTTTTCATCGTTCACAGTTAAAATGATGCAATTTCTTCATAAAAAAAATTCTATCCAAATTATCCTTCTATTCAATTTCATTTGAAATTTAAACGGTAAATATATACGTTTACATCATCCAATAATAACACATGTATATTTTTTATTAAAATAATTGATGAATTAAATAAAAAGAACCAATCTAATATAAAACTTCACTAGGAATGCAAAAATTGTAACATTTTAAATATGAGTAATGAAAAAAAATCAATAAAATGTGAAAGACGTTTTTGCAATTTTTCCTTGCTCGAAATAATCTGATCAGATGGGAAATATTTTATGCTTTTAAGCATGATATCCCCCAATGGATCTTATGTTATATTCCCTATTTAATCTCTATTTTAATTTATAAATACATGTCTCATGTTTGTAACACTTTTTTTTTTTTTCAAAAGGAAACTTTATACCAGCATGAACAAAATACGGTGCCGGAGATACCCGACCACACCTTTACAAGCAAGCGAAACAAAATTTGGAGTACAAATCCATTACATGACAACTTCCTATGAGGGGAATTAAAGATCCGATACCTTAGAGACCAAAGTATCGAAGGTTTAATTCCCTTTAATCATGAGCCATCATAAGCCTAATCCTAAGTGAAATTACATCTTAACACCTACGTACCAATGTTTGCCTTCTGAGTAGCATATGAGGGGATTCCGGTCTCTGAGTTTTCTCCCAGAAAAAGGCATTTGCTTTAGGACTAACAAGCGCTTCCATGTACTTCGTTGCTTTGGGGTGGCTTACGTCCATTTTCCATCTTTTTCAAGGAAACTTTGTCTAGCACATCTCCGAGTTCATTCTCATAGCTATTTTCTGTCATTGATCTTCATCATCCCTCCTCAGAATTCTGACTCAATTGGATAGATTGTAGGATTGCTAAGTCCGATGAGAACTAACTTTGTGTATTGTCGAAGATTCCCCTTCCTCCCAACTTAGCGTAACATTGATAGCCCTGGGATTCAGACTGTTGCTGGGCAGCTTTAGTGGCTGCAAAGCTATAATAGGGAGCTCATTGGCTGAAGCTTGCAGTAGTTCCTTCGCAACTGACGGGAAGGTTGCTGACGGGCGAACCTCAGCTTCCTGCCCTTCTATAAGTTCTACAAATTGGCCTAAATTGTGTTCATCATTCATCAAAGTAGCCTGTATTTCCACAGATTCTGAAGAGTGCTTATCTTCCATGGTTGAGTTAAGGCAGGCCAGCTGCAGTTGTTGGGGCATCTCCAACACCACCTCGAGACCTCCCTGTCCAATTTCCACCACTGTATCTTCGGGTACTTGTCCATTTACCACACATATCGGCCCTTGGGATACGTCATCAATCACTGTAATAGCTTGGGTCTGCTACTGCTTGTCTTGCGAAACCGCTGGACTGGGGACAGTCTCCTTACACTGTCCAATTTCATCAACAACAGTTCCACTAGGCTCATTCACCCCTTGGGCCATAGAGTCTCTTTCCTCCACTTCCTTTACCCTCCCCCTTTCATGAGTCTTTTTTGGGACCCAAGTTTTCTTTCCTGGAGCTGAAAGAGGATGTGCCAAATTACTCAATGGAGCCTTCATGGCTGGGCCTAAATCACGCTTACAAGTTGCTGTAGAGTGACCAAGTTTGTGACATTTGGTACAATAAGATGGCATGTCTTCAATCTCTATGGTTTGCCACCTTCCTTTCTCCTTAGTTCCTATCCATATCCTATTTGGAATGGGTTTAAGGGCATCCAATTCAACACATAACCTAGCCTCGCTTGGTCTTAATATCCTTTCCGCAGAAGCAGAGGCAAGATCTAATTTCAAAGGAGTTCCCACAGCTGACCCAAGGGTGAAGAGTTTCTCTTTATTGAATAAATGAACAGGGAGTAATGGAAATTTCAACCATACGGGGGTTAGAGAAGGTTCGCAGTCAGGATAAAAATCTGTAGACCATCGAAAAATTTTTGCATAAAAACCCTGAATATTCCATTCTTGTTTCAACCACATCCTATGAAAATCACTCTCAAGCTCAAATTTAAAGAGGACATGTTTTTGATCAACCAGGCCTAAATCACATTTACCCTGGAAACCAACTGCAGCAATAATCTTTCTAAGTGAGGCCATAGAAGGTCTTCCCCTCAGAAACTTACCCACCAATGTATACTTGAAGGGGAGGGCCAGCTTTTGCTCTTCTTCCTCTGAAATGATGAGAGCCGGCTCACCATTGTATTCTGACAGGCTCGAATGGGTAGTGGCAGGGAAAGACACATCAATCTCATGAGACCATTGAGCTGAGACAACGTCTCTAAAGGACCTTCTCTTTGCCTGGATTGCTCTTGCTGGGGGCTGTAATGAAGTGGCAGTCATATTCGCCAAAGGATTGGGGATCTGTGGAGGTCCGTTTTCCAGAACTAAGGGAGGGTCATTACTCCGATGATTAGCCATTGGGGAAGTTTGCCTTGATGCCAGAGCAGTAGCGCCGTCTGAACTGGCTAGAGGTGGGCACGCTTGTTCACTGGCTAGATCTATTAGGGCTGGTAGAGCAGACCTTGAAGGGGTGTTCGGCAGCCTTGAGGAAGAGCCATTTAGGATGGATCGTGGAGCTGGGTCTACCTGTCCTTTTGATGGGGGTAGAGCTGAAGAGGATGGAGCATCCTTGGGACTATGAGCTTCCTTCAGATTTGTCAAAGCTGTTTGAGCTTGAGGTGAAGTCTTTGTATGTAGATAGGTACAACAGTGTTTACTTCTTGGATTCCGAATTGAATGTGCAGCTATTACCATCTTGGCTGCAGTAGATGGTCTTGACTCTAGGAGGACTGAGCTAGGCGTCGGGGCTGTTTGGCATGAGATTTGTGACCTAACAGCCGTGGTGGTAGTGGTGGTCGGCTCCGGCCAAGTGGCCGGAGCCGATAGAGGTGGAGATGGGATGACTAGTAATGTAAGACGATGAAGTGGCTGTGGTAGGGAGGATCAGTTAATGTGTGTAGGTGAGCTGAGATGAAGGAGGGAGGCGGCTGTTTGGTGGTGGGTTCGAGTAATGTGTGGCTAATATTTGGGATAAGGTGTAATGTGGTTAGGCTGAAAACCTATAGAGAATGAGGAGCATTCGATTACTTAATTCTCAATGCACAATTTAATCCCAAATAACAAAGCTTTTGTTTCATGTTTACATCATTGTTTTGTTGCACCATCTCATGTTTGTAACACTTATCCCTTAGCATTCACTAATTAGTTCATAGGGTTTTAATACGTTGCATATATTTATAAATTGAAATAAAGATTGAAACAATGAATAGAAAAGAAGTTCCGGAGTGATGATACCCCCAGCAGTCAGCTTTAAGGTTCTTTGGGGTTAAAAGTTAGGGATTCGAGTTCCCGCAATATAATTGTTCTTACTTGAGACTGTCTCTAATATATTAGTTTACCTGTAGGTTCTTTGAGGTTAGAGGTAAGGTGTTCAAGTAACATAAATGCAATCTAGTGTAGAATTGATTTTAATAGAGTATGATTTGACATAATGGATTAGGATTTTCTTAAAGAAAAACAAACATGATGGTGGTGTGAAGCCAAGGATGGATAACTCACAACCTCATTAAAGAGGAGAAAAGGCAAGACTACATGAAATTAATGAGTATTAAATGCAATGGGCAGTTGATTTGTAAGACAAAAAAAGAAAAAGGAAATTATTGCCCGAAATTTTCACATGAAGCAAATCCATATGGCTCCACTGTGAAATATGTTTATATCCACAGGGCCACATTTAGAAAATTAAGGGTATAACTTCACAACTTCCAAAGCAAATGTGAAAATGACAAGATGAATGATTGGAGCATATTTGTCAAGGAAGTGTTTTTTTCAAGAAGATATTTGATTTATGCTTAATTAATTTCAGTCTTTCATTAGGTAATAAAACACACACATATATATATATATATATATATTTATATACTAATATCAAACTAAAAAAGAAAAAGACACATGATATATATCACACTGATTATAATTTTTCTTTATTATCGAATGTGATACTTTTAGTGCAATTTATAAAAAAGAGTAATGATAAACAGTATAATTTTTTTTTATTCGGGATTGTAATTCTATTTTACATAAAATATTATTAATACTCATTCATTAATCTATTTACAATAAGAATTTACTTATTAAATAATAATAAAACGTCACTTAATTGAAGTAGTTCCAATCTTGCATAAAAAAAAATTCGTACTCAATATTATTATTCTTATAAAAAAATAATAATAAAACTCCACTTAAGTGAAAAATATATAATCCCACGTAAAAAAAAAAAACTCGTACTCGTTATTACTATTCTTATAGAAAATAAGAAGTAACTTGCTCTCGTACAATGAGATCAAAGTGTTGCATTGCATCACTAGTTTGCCATTTCTGAAAAAAAAAAAAAAAAAGAAAAAGAAGTGACACTGCATATGTATCATCTTCAAACGAGGTATTTGGAATGTTGGATTTTATTGATGCTTCTATGTTTCTCTTTCAGTATTTTTCTTTTTGGTTCTTTCTCTTAGTTGGTTGGATTCATAGCTGGCTGAAGTTTTCTCTGTTTTCCCAGTTTCCAAAAGCATTCTATTTTTGTGTGGTTCAAGATTTGCTCAACATTTTTTATTCATTTTGTAAGCCAAAAAGTTGATGCCTCTTCAAAAAATGTTTGTGTCATTCTCTTGTAGCGCACTCAAGGATCACAAACTAGTGTGTCTCTTGAAATAAATACACATTAATATTCAGATCAAGTTTTAACAGAAAACTCTTGACTTTTGAGTGACATCCGTACAGAGATTTTTAGTTGGATGTATTGTTTGAATGTTGAATACAATGAACTAGAATCTGAATAATGTTAATTAAACTTTGTTCCAATCGATCAACATTCCATTTTAATTAATTAATTTGGCTAAGATTTGGGCAGGTGGGATTATTGTATTTACTGTAGTTCGTGGAGTACTGGTGCATGATTTGACATGCATGATTGTTAATTTTTTTTACAACAAAATTAGAGAATAAAAAATTAAAAGTATTCAATATATATATATATATATATATATATATTCAACAAAAACCATAATTATATGGCAGAAATAAAATCTGAGATGCCCCAAATCCTTCAGAATACCCTCAAATTCTATATATATAGTTACCCTCCCACATTCTTCCAAGGTACCCAGAAAAAAAAAAAAGAACTCTTTTCTCATCTATTTGATGTATGTTAGGCTAAATATGCTTAGGCTTGTAAATATGAACGCAAAGCAAATAATTTGATGGGTTTTAAAGTTGACTGATTGATTAATTAAGGAGAGATAAATATATTAACATGGGACAGATTAATAGAAAACACACACTCATTGCAAAGTATACAAAATTCCATAGAATTTAGAAGACCTATTGAATAACACCAAATGCGTAATAATAAAATTAAAGTCATACAAGTGTTTATATAGTTTTAGAAAATTGTAATCTAAATCGGAGGAGAAATAAAAATAATTAAAAAAATTAAAAGGATCCAAAAGTTGGTTAATCAAATAAATTTTGAGAAAAAATAGTACACGTCATAGACAAATTCAATGAATCTTGTAAATCTCATCTAAAGGTTTGAAATATTAAATTACAATAGTGAGTTTAAATTCAAATAAGAAATTACCTTTATTTAAAATTAATGACACAATTTATTCTTTTTTTTTTCCTTTTTGACTGATTATATATGCCCAGCCCACTAAACATTTTCAACCTCTTCAAAATCATAAACGCAAACATATGTATTAATTTTCAATAGTAGTGGATGAAGAGTGAACTGTGCATAATGTACAAGTGGAATTTTCATGGTTAAAAGTTTGTATATGCTAATATTGTTTACCATCATGTTTATATATATGTTAGTCCCTCATCCAAACTAATTTAATTACATGAAAGACAAAAATGAGCAAAGCCTAAAAGGATGATGACTTTTGTGGACGAAGTGATCATTAATTTGTCTTTGTAAAATGTAATTGTAACCACAAATGATTAATTCTGTGATGCAGACAGCTTGGAGTAATAATTCTGATGTGTCATCCATATGGCAGATGCTTAAGGGTGCCAATTGTTGAAGGGCGGCGCACCAAACAGACAACAAGAGCTGGATTGTGGGACGAGATAATGTATTCATTCATTCTCGTGATGTTGATCTTAATACTACTATTTTGTGTTTTTTGCTCTACATATAGGCATCTAACCTAGCTAGTTATTAACAATTTTAATGTTTCATTAAGGATTTTTCAATCCTAATCTACACATTTCATCAACTCATAATAATGAATTTGTTATCGAAGACTTACACATTTATAAAGAGTAATGATAGGGAATATAAATTTTTTTGAACAACTTGATTCTATTATTACTTCTTGATTTATCTATTCACAATTAATGTTAATCAATAGAGTAATGATACGAATTATACCACCAATTTAATCTACAACAAAACAACTAAATCTTTGTTCCGCTAAAGAGTCGTCTATATAGATGATATTTCTCTACCGTATTCAGTTGAAACATATTTTATTCAGTTTTTTTTAACTCTTTACACGATTTATATATAATATGATCTATATTATAAAGTATAATAAAATTTTATGTTAGTTATCATTCTATTGTAATTTTTCTCCTTTTTCCAACAATTAAATATCATAAGTATATATATGATCTAAAACTTAATGCTTAGGAAATTAAGAAAGTTAAACTACATATATGTTTAAAGGAATTTGCAATATGATTTGACAAGTAATGGTTATTAAGGGATCAGTAGTGGAAAATCTTAGGGAGCAATGTAACGGTGGAGGTGGCGTGAAAAATTGTTGTCACGCCGTCCAAACAAACCTTTCATGCATCTGCCACCCCACGCGTAATCAATAACATTCACCAATTTCCTTCCTTTGCATTCCTTCTCTCTGTTTGTGTATATATATATAAATGGACACAGATCGATTATTTTGTGAGTATTCTATCAAAACAAATCAAATCTTTCTGTTTAGAGTTTTACCTCAGCTTTGTCGTTTATTTATATTTGTATCAAACACACTCTCACCAACAACAACATTCAACCAACACTTGAGGTTGATGCACTTGTTTTCTTTCATTTTTAAGTCATTATCTTCAACGACATATTCATTCAAATACACTATTCCCAAGAAAACACACACACACACACAGTACTCCTCTCTTTTTCTATCTTTCTCTGGGGTTTGCAAGAAGAAGACAAGGTCCAACTTTCTGGTTAGTATGATCTTTTGTGTGCGTACATGAAATGTTTGTCATTGTTGACTGTAATTAATTATCATGATCTGCATGCATGTTCAGAGTAAGAGAACAAATTCTCTGAATATGGTGCTTTATGCTGGCTAGCTAGCTGCACAAAGTCACGATCAATCATCAAACATTCTTTTATTAATTGTTGGTTCAAAAATTATGGGGAGAATTATATATCAGAGACTAGAGAATATTTCCTCATGTTTATGATAACATGAATGCATTCAATGGTGGTAATCTTTTGAAATCAAAATCCTCAACTTAGCTGAAAATTTTAACATTAATAATGGTTGGTCTAGGCTATGGTTTTAAGCGATTGTAATACTAATACTTGAAATTTGTTATAAAACTATGATCTTAATTTGTAGACAATGGTGCACATACGTATGACAAAATTTCCTCAACTTATCGAATTTTTCAAGTATGACAATTCCTGATCAAGTTGTTGTAGTTTTAGTGCCATTGTAGCAAAAGGGGCTACGAGGAAGATGAGTGCAAAGTGTTTTAGATCTTTTTATGCATCATAGATTAAAGGGTTGGTCCAAGAAATATTTTTCCTGGGCTATGTTTGTAGTAGGATGGTGGGTACCAGAACGTTTTCTGAATTGCCAAATCCATGGAGATCGAGCTTTGAGTGAAATGCACTCAAAAATGAACATGCTTGTGTTCTATAAAGTCTACGTTTGCGGCCACTTTTGTATTCAATAAACTAAGCCTAACTACATGCAAACTAAGCTGATTGAGCTAGGTTAAGAATGAAAATATATGTGCATCTTGCTTGGTAGGATCCACCAATATTGGTCTGCCATTTTTTTGTTGACACATTTGGGACACATAGGATGAAGGATTACATTCCTTCGGACCCTACTAAATAAGATCATCATCATCATGGCATTGTGCTCACGAATGGCTATGAATCATGCGAATTTAGAAAACAAGTTTTGTGTGTAGTGTTGCACACTGAGTAAAGCTTTTTCAGCTTCACATCATCAAGAAGAGGTCTTCCAAAGTTGCTTTTTTTTCGATGTTCGAATAACCAAAAGGGCACAAAAATATCTTCAAAAAGTGTACATTGCTTCAGAGAATTGCCATAATATTGCCAACCTTAGTTTATCTAGTTATCTATGCGTATGCTTTGTTGCAACAAATTTTTATTGCCATTGCTGTTCATTCCATCATTTCTAGTTATGAATCATATCAAACTTCATTCTGTTCATACTTAAGATTGAATGTATGTGTTTTAGGAGAATTTTTATCAATGGAGATGGAGTCTTGTGTTCCTCCTGGATTTCGATTTCATCCCACTGAAGAAGAACTCGTGGGATATTACCTAAATCGAAAGGTTAATTCCTTAAAGATTGATCTTGATGTTATAATTGACGTTGACCTCTACAGAATTGAGCCCTGGGATATTCAAGGTATGCAATCACTCCAACTATATATTAATTAGTGTTTCTCAAAGCAATAATTACTTTTGCAAGATAAGAATTAAGCAAATTAATTAATTTGCATTCTAAGTTCTATTAATAATAAAAAAAAAAAATTCATTCGTGAGGGGATAGTACATCTTAATAGAATCGTTTACTTTCTGTATAGAAGGGTGGTATTTTCACTTTCTAAGGTTTTCTAAAATCAATAAATTTAGGGGTGTCACCCTTTCCCGTGTACGGGGTCAGCTAAAAGAAAAAAAAATTAATTTGCATTCGAAGTTCTATTAAAAATTTGTGTTCCTAGCTCACTGATTAAAAGTTATGAAAGTTTTATTGTTTGATATAAATAACTATTGTTATATATGTACAACTTCCTTTTTCATTCTTGATTTAGTTTACATTAATTTGTTATTAAGAAATGTTTTGATTTTGTTGCTCCACAAAGAGAATCTAAAGTTTTTCTTGGAAGGTAGTTTAGTTCATATTTCTTTTGTTTTTTAACATAAAAACTCATCTATTTTCCTTTAATAAAAGAATCAGTAATTTTAAGTGACACAATGTGTTAAAGGAAATTAGTACTCCCTCCTTTCTATTGTTATCGTTATCTTTTTTTTAATTATTCCAAACTAATTGTCACGTTTAGATTTTTAGCACATATATATATTTCCATTAATACCATTTAAAAAAATTCTTTTTACTGATAATTCAATGCACTTCTAAAATTTATATATTTTAAATCTGTGGTTTGTTCTGCTAAATTCATCAAATCAACCTTATTCAAAAAGAATCATTACATGTCCCTATACATAAAAAAAAAAGAAGATAAAGTTTCATAAAATAACTTGGGATTGAGGATTCAGCAAATAAGAAACACATGTGGTTAAAAATCAGCACATAAGAAACAAAATATACTTTGAATCTTCTATTTCAAAAATAGTATTCACATTTTGTTCCACTTTTTTTATTGGACTACATTATTAAGAAAAATAAATTAATTTTTAAGTAAGATGTTATTAGTATTAAAGAAAAGAACATTAATTTTAAAACAGAAAACGAAATAATTAATTAGGACTTTCTTTTTTTTAGGAAATGTAACTAAAATTACTACTATAACTTCTTTTGAGTACTTTAACGTTGTATGACAGTATATTTTGTTGGATGTCTTTACATCAAAGCACTATCAATTAAGATGGACAATTCATATTTAGATTACAAAGTATTATTTTAAATTTATCAAATCTATAAAATCGAGGCTAGCATCCTCCTTCGACACTAGGGGTTGTCCAATTAAAAAAAAAAACTATATATATGTGTAGATCGAACACGATAGTGACATATAGATCATATAGCCAACGTTACAGAATAAGATAAACGTTTAATTTTTATGGTTATTGTTGTTAGTTAATTTGTGTTTGAGTTATGACTAACTATAGCCTCAATTATGTTTTTTCACAGATAGATGCAAGTTAGGATACGAAGAACAAAATGAATGGTATTTTTTTAGCCATAAGGACAGGAAATATCCAACTGGAACTCGAACAAACAGAGCCACTGCTGCTGGATTTTGGAAGGCAACTGGAAGAGATAAAGCTGTGATTTCAAAGGAGAATATAATAGGGATGAGGAAGACCTTAGTGTTTTACAAGGGACGTGCACCAAATGGGAGGAAAACTGACTGGATCATGCATGAATATCGTCTTCAAACATCTGAACAAGGACCACCTCAGGCAAGTCTTTAAATCAATCTAAATGAAGCCCAAATGATTATTTTTACAAAATAAAGTTTCAAGCTAAAGGGAAAGGAAGAAAAAGTTCATAATCTTGAATGCAAATTAGGGTTGATTGTTTAAAAATAATAGGAGGAAAACAAAAGGTTTTGAGCTTTTTGTAAAGTTTTTTATTTTTGGTTTTCCTTTTCTTTAGTCAAGAAAACTCATAATGTATTTTCATGCATGCGAGCACACATGCACATTTTGTTTCACATTTCTTTTGTGTATAGCATGGCTTATTCCCCATCTTTGTGTCTCTTTCATACAATGAATCTGCACAGAATTCATCTTTGTGAATGTTTTAAAGTTTTACATGAAGATCGATTTAGATACTCTAGAATAGTGTTTGTTTATTTTAGGAAAAAATAGCAGTGACACTTTTAGTTTTTAATCATTTCGAACAATTCAATTTGATTTTAATTTGTGAACAATATACGTATGTTAGTGGTCAGTCTTTTATCATTTTCTCTAATAAAAAATATAGATTTTCTTTTTTATATAATAAAAAGCGAAACTCTGCAATGGTAGATTAATTTACACTACTGAAAATTAGTTCTAATGTGATGGTTTATTTTTTTTTCTTGAAAAAAAAGAAGAAAATTTCTGTTTTGTTTATTAGAAAAAAAATTGAAGGAAATTAACTACTACTATTAGCATAAATGTGCTAAATACGTTACAATTTCTATGAATAAAAAAAACGTCAACTGTATCATATTGATCACAAATTAAAACTTTGGGGATCAAATTAGATCATAAAAAATCATTTAAGGATCAAAAGTACAACCACGCAAATTAAACTTTGGGGATCAAAATTTTATTTTTCTATTTATTTTAATTTGTTGAGAGCAATATTATCTAATTTTATTCTTTTATTTCCTTTATAACAACAAGAAGGAACACAATTGTAGAAGTAAAATATGAATTCGAACAATGTTTTGGCTTGGAGAAAGTTCATGCTTTTTCCTTCAAAAACTTCATGTTGTGTATTATATCTTAGCAAGAAAATGCAAAATTAATTAAAGTCTGGATATTACAGGAAGAAGGATGGGTAGTTTGTAGAGCATTCAAGAAGCCATGTCCAAGTCATAAGCAAGGTTTTGAAGCTTGGAGCAATGCTTACTATATAAGAGAAAATGGAAACTACCATCCTCCATCATTCCTTCACAAGTCAATGACTTCAATGCATGCAACACATCCAATGAATAATATTGAAGTTGCTAGCTTTCAGCAAGTTCCTTATGCAGTAGTGGATCACCAGCAAGAAATGATGTCAAACCATGCAACAAGTTTTGACAATCAACTCACTGAACTTCCACAACTTGATAGTCCTTCTGTTTCAACAAGCTTGGCAACAAAAGATCAAGGTTTTGATCAGAGAAATAATTTAGCAGCAATTGAAGATAATGATGAAGATCATGTGAAGAGCAACAACAACTATTTGCAACAGTATAATGATTGGAAATGTTTTGACAAGCTCCTTATTCCACAAGGGATTGATCCATCATCTTCATATGCATTGCAGAATCATCAGTCAGTTCTAATACCGCGCGACGACGAATTGTTGCTGGGATGCTTTACAGACTTGTAGATAAGTAAGGAATTGCATCAATTAATGAAGAGGAAGACTATAACTCATAACAGTGTTATTGATAATCTACTGAAAAATTGATTCATAGCATATAAACATCTATGAATTTTTATGACAAATGGGAACATGCATGGTGGAAGAGAGTCTAACTAAATTTCTCAAAATGTTGCTAACTTAAGTTGTGTTTGAATGTTTTTAGTTTTTTGTTTTTCTATAAATGTGAATTTCTCATAGTGGCTATACTTGGATTGAAGTTTCTGATTATATATGTACTAAACTTTGTACGATTAAAGAAGTTTTTCCTTGTCCAATAAGTACTTAAAACAATTTTACCTTTCCTCAATGTTTGAATTGAATTAATTCTTTTACCTACAATATTGAATTAACTGGTCATATATGGTCACTTTTGATCTTTTAGCTATTCCTCAAGAATTAATTCTTTTACCTACAATATTGAATTAACTGGTCATATATGGTCACTTTTGATCTTTTAGCTATTCCTCAAGCTTAAGGGAGTTTGTTTGCCAACATGCAATGAGAACTTTGCCAAGTTCTGTGAGGAAAAATGTCAAGTTTCATCGATATTGAATTAATTCTTTTACCTACAATATTGAATTAGGGATTCTTTTTTCTAGATTCATCGATATTGAATCAATCTAAGTATCGAACTATGACTGCAGTTTTATGAAAAAAATCAGAGCTCCTTTAGATGATCCAAAACCATATGCTGAGAGAGGTTATGTGTACTAGAATGGGATAGATCAAACGTCCTTAGCAAACTTTTCCACTTGTATAAAATGTTTTAGTTTTATCTTGAAAGACTTGGATTTTTACACTTGAAAAAAAAAACTCTTACCAGTGTAAATTTTTCTAACGATTAATCCTTATCCATTGGATCAGTTCAATGTCAACAGTTGGATAGGGAGGACGAGTACTACAAATAGTAACCTTAGCAACTACACTGGAAATCATTCTTTGTAACCAACTGTGGAGGAGGAAGACAGATTAGCCCAAACATACAATGGACTTTTATAGGAAAGTTTTTATGGGGTCATCCAGCCATGGCTCAAATAAAGGAAGGAAGTTTTAGCCGCAGGGTTAATCGGCGAATGTAAAGTGGGATTGTTGGACAATCGGCATGTACTTTTCAAATTCGATAAAGAAGCAGATTTCCAAAGATTTTGGACTAGGAAAGTGTGGCATTTTCAGGGATGTCAGGCTAGGATCTTCAAATGGACGAAGGAGTTTGACCCCGTAGTAGAACTGGCAATTTCACCGGTCTGGATTCATTTCCCCCTCCTTCCTCTCCACCTATTTCACAAGGAAAAACTCTATTCACTAGCGACAGTAGCCGGCAAGCCCCTTAAGTTAGACTCGGCAACCGCAGAGGCGTCGGATCTTACTCGCCCTAGCGAAGCCCGTGTTTGTGTGGAAATGGACCTCACCAAGCAGATCCCCACCCAAATTTGGATTGGTAGTAAGGATAAAGGAAAATGGCAACAACTTGAAGTGGAAGACCGGCCGGAATATTGTTCCAAGTGTCGGAAAGTAGGACACGACAGCAATGCCTGCGACCCCTTGAGAAAATAGATGAAATCGGCCCCTAGGACTGAGGCAAAAGCTCTGAGAAAGGCGTCAGAAATCGCTAAATCAAATACTAAAGAATGGATCTTGGTCACTAAGCAAAATGGCAATCAAAATGAAGAGGTCCCAGTTGGCTCCATTGTAAAGGGGAAGGAGGTAGATCCTGCAAGTCTCCCTATCTTTTGCCCACAACAGGAACAGCCAGAGTCTTCTGGTGTGGCTAAGAACCCCACTGATCCTGCTATGAAGATTAATACACTGAAAGGGCAAAATAAATTTGCAGTGGTGGAACTACTGGCAGAGGAACAGGACCCGGAATTGCAGTCAGCTTCAACTCCCTCTTCGGCAGAAGGCATGAGTGTGGACATCGAACCCAAGCGGTCAAGATTCGGAGGGTCAGAAAGCCAAAACTAGCTCCCAAAACATTAATGGACAGGACACCCCTCTAGAGTCTCCAAGAATGGATGAACCAATTGGGATTCCCCCAGAAGGGCCTATTCCCTCAATAGCACTATCTGAGCAGCCTGTAGGTGATCCGGCATCACTGAATGTAGGAAGGGAAATAGTTGCCCCCTTGATAGAGATCAACTTCTGGGATTGGAGGTTGATCAAAGGGATGTGGAGGGTAATAATGAATCCAATCCTCTGTTGTTTGAAGGAGCAGTCACTCTTAGAAAAATTCAACTCTTACGACTATTTCAGATGCATATGTCTAATTATATCAATTTGTATACACTTATATTTATCATATATGTATTAAATATTTATTTAAATTGAATTTTAAATAAAAAAAATGACAAATGGCAATTTTAAATCAAATTATAACACGCTGGACAAAAATAGAACTTTTAAAGATTAAATACAAAGGCAAATTGAACCCCCCAAGTTGAGGGACAATTTAAATAATTTACCCATAGTAAAAACCACATTATTCCTATAATTTTTTTTTTAAACAATATTTTGGTAAATAACCCCATAGTTTTGAAGTCGCCTAAATAGCCAGATAAACTGGATGTTTGTATGAGTAGTGGTCGTACGTTTGTCATTTGAGATAGTTTTTTAAGGTAAATCCTGCAGCAAACTACTTGCACGTTTGTGCTTATTTTTAATTGGATTTTTTTTTATTTGCTGGTTTGGTTCTATAATACATACATATTGAAGTAAAAGCTGAAAGAGTTTCGTGTTTATAAATTCACATGAATTCATTTAATTTATTTTAGTGTGTAATGAAAAGGAGACAGGTATTTGTTGCGAGTAAATTAAAAAGTTTGAAGGATATGACAGTGATAAATATTAACTAAAGAAAATATAAATGAAGTTGTTTATTTTCCATTCTTTCAGTATGTTTGAATCATAAATAAATGGTAAAATAAAATGTCTTTTATTTAATAGGATCTTTCATGACAAATTAAACTACATATATAATGTTTTTGAAAAAACATAAACTTATTATATAAAGAATCCTGGCTAAAGCAAAATTGAGAAACTGTTAGAGTTTTTAACCAAAATTTGTCTTAAAAAAATAATAAAATTAACAAATTTAAGTTAAGAGTGATCTAAATTGAAAAATAAAATAAAAATAAAGTAATACAAGAATTGTTCCATGTATATTTATGTTTTGGGTACTTATAGGCAACTCTTAAATAACATAATGCCATCGAGTACCGGCAACTAAAGGAAAATTTCAGTTAAATTGTTTAGAAAATTAGAATTTTGCTTAATTGCAATTATACTCAACGTATTCTTTGTCCGTCCATAGCCATCATCAACAAAATGGGTACGGACAGGTATTTACTCATTTTCTTCAAACTCGTTCAATACCCACTCGATTCCGTACGTTTGTCACACGAATCAGATTGGTTTGAATTGCAACTGAAAATAGACTTCCAAGTGCTCCACCTTTCCTTTGTGGGTTCACTGTGATTTCAATCACTATGATTATGGAAACCAAACGGATTATTGTTGGAGCCGACTTTAATTGTAGTTTCCATCCTTATGCATTACGAAGAAGTATAGATTCACGTCACTTTTCGTGAAAGTGTAGGAGTAATAATTATATAAACTAATTAACAAAAATCCAAGCCAAAATCTTTAGTTTTTTAATCGTATAGTAAAAAGTAAATCAATTGTAGTTTGATTATTTGAATTGAAGTTCCGCGAAGCCCCGTAAATTTTTTTTTAGTTGGTTTGTCAAGTTTCTGTCGATTTTGGGAATTTCGAATATGTTGATTTCGGTTTTGGGGGTTTTGTATTTGTGCCACTTTCATCATGGCTAGTTATAATGATGATTCACTTCAGTCGATTAGTATTTAATTGGATGGTAAAAACTATACGAATTGGAGCTACGTTGTAAAGAATTTCTTGCGTGGCAAATCTATATGGAGCTATGTTACAGATGTGCGGATTAAACCTACAGACGAGAAGGCAACCGATTATGTGGCCTTGGTCGACAATTCGGAGGCTGATAATTCGAAGATTATTACGTGGATTAACAATTCTGTTACCCATTCCATTGGTGTTCAGTTGGCTAAGTGTGAGATGGCTAAAGAGGTCTAGGATAATTTAGTTAGATTGTACATGCAGTCTAATTTTGCCAAGCAATATCAGTTGGAGACATATATTTGCGCACTTCAGCAGAATGATATGAGTGTTCAGAAGTTTTATTCTGCCATGTCTAATCTCTGTGATCAGTTGGCTCTCGCTAAGTCTGCAGAGCTGCAAAAATTTGAACCATATATGGCTCGTAGGGAAGAACAACGTCTGGTACAATTTTTTATGGCTCTTCGGAATGATTTCGAGGGATTGCGTGGTACAATTCTACATCGTTCTCCTCTTCCGTCTATTGATTCTGTGTTTCATGAACTGTTAGCAGAGGAGATTCGGCTTAAGTCTAAAGCAGATACAGGGTCTGTTACACCTACACCTCTATCCGCCTAGCAACCAAAATAGACCAGCTCTTATGGTCTCTCAGGATGAATGTGCTTTCTTCAAATAGAAGGGTCATTAGAAGGCTCAGTGTCTGAAATTATTGAGTAAAGGCAAACAACAGCAGCAACAACGACCACCTCAACAACAACGCCGGCCATATACTGCTCCATGGACGTATCGCTCACCTCAGACCAACAATGCAGTTGCTGCCCCGTCCTTGGATCCACATATGATGTAGCAATTTCAACAGTTCCTTGCTTCACAGCCTCATGCCATGTTAGCCTCCTCTCATAAAGGTTTGTCATTGTCCAATAATTTAGGTAAATCATCTCCCTTATAGATCTTAGACTCAGGCGCTTCTCATCATATGTCTCCTTATATTGATTCTTTTGCGTCTGTTAATTATGCTCCATCTTTGTCTGTCATGACCGCCGATAGTACTTCAATGCCATTGGTAGGAATTGGCTCTGTTCATACATCTCGTTTATCTCTTTCAAATGTCTACCATATTCCTAGTCTAACTTTAAATCTAGCATCTATTGGTCAATTGTGTAATTCTGGCCTTTTAGTTTTTTGGGTAAAATACGCTAAAACCCCTATACTATTGCTCTGTTCCAACTTTATCCCTTATAGTTTTAATTAAAACAATTAACCCTATTAACTTTTCAAGATAAAGAAAATCAATAACGACGTTAAATATAGTCAATAAAAAGATAATTTAAATAAATAAAAATAAATAAATAAATAAAAAGATAATTTAAACCTTGTTAAAACTCTTCGATACTTATCACAACCAATTAATTTATGAAAAAAAATGAATAGAGCCAATATAAATGTAACTTTAACCTTATCAGATTGTTTAATACCTACCATAAATTAGAATTGTTCAATACTTATAACACTAATTTTATTCCCATTAGAATTGTTAATGCACACGTGGAATGACATTTATTTTAATTGGCATTGATTTTTTGGCAAGATAAGTTTGGAAGCATAAATCAAATCAAATCAATCTATACAAGGAAGATTGATTTAGAGATTAATGCTATCTTGGTATTCTTGGGCTTATCTTGGTATTCTTAGAAGCTATCATTAAAGATCTATCTTTGGAAAAGATAAGCATTGAAGGCACATGCTTTTTCCATCTTTCCATTTGAATTATTTGGAAATAATCTTGGAGATAAACATGGAAGATTTGGAGATAAACATGGGAAGATTTGGTGTGCCTATATGATCTTTCCACACCACACGGTTTTGAGTGTGCGAGGCGTCCGAATTGTTTGAATCATGTAGAGCCTTGATGTTTATTTCGGTCTTTATTAGACTGTGAACACACTTTTTTGTTGGAGATCTTTGATCAAAGTGTGTTGGCTTAAGCATCTTAATGCAATATTATTGAAGGTGAAATTCTTGTGTTCTTTATTATAATCCAGCCTCAGGATGAGGTTGTTGAGGAGCTCGGGAGAGTTCAAACTTGGGAAAGGGGATCTTGTATCAACCACGGATTCCGGGAGGAGTCACCATTGACAAGGGGATCTTGTCTTCATTGTAGGCAAGAGGACTTGCATTAACCACAGATTCCGGGAGGAATCAACACAAGTCGAGGGGAGCTCGCACAATCACGTTCACTCTGGAGTTAGGAAGAGGCGGCGTCAAAGATAAGAGGGAGTCTTACTTTGTGTCAGACCGAGTGTCTTGTAACTTTTGAACTTAGTGAATTATTTTATTTGGGCGTGGCCCCTCAGACGTAGGCAGATTGCCGAACTGCGTTACCAACCTACTGTCTCTTTACTTTCCGTATTTTATTATTGTCCATTACTGCTTTTATTATCGGTGTCACACCTAGTGTTCCAACACACTAGAACATCGTGTATCTAACCTTGATCTTTCAATTGGTATCAGAGCGGGTCGTCTTTGTTTCTTAGGCGGGATCCGCAAGACTTGATCTTGGTTTTTGTGCAATGGACTTTATAATGGAAGGAGGTCTCTTCATTAGTTGATGATGTCCCTCGATCATCAGATGTTCCACCTGATGTTACTCCAGATGTTACTGCAGTTGACTCTGATTCTGCAGAGGAAGTTGTTGCAAAGGAAACTCCTGTTCCTTCTGCTGTTCTGGTGTCACTCTGGGTGTCACTCCTGGTGTCACTGACAGTCATGTCCCTTCCAGTGCCCAATCTGGTGGGTTTGATGCTGGTAAAGATTATAATGTTCCAGAAGCTGCTGCTGGTGTTCATCTACTAGCAGAATCAGTTGGCTTAGTGCCTTATGATGCAGAGGATTCTGATTGATATGGCTCTGATGTTTGTTTATGATCCTTTGCTTAAGACAATTTTTATGTTTTATTGTTGTTTTTGTGCCTTTTTGTCTTTTTGTGGCAAAAAGGAGGAGTAATTTGGATTTTTGGGTATTCGTTTTGTAATCCCTAAAACATTTGTATGTTGGGATCTTGGTGTCTCTTGATGTGTCATGCACAGTGTCTTGTTCAGTGATGTTTTGTTGGTAAGATCCGATGCAGGGGGAGTTCGAATCTTCATGTCTTTTGATGGGTCATGCGCAATGTTTTGTGCAATGAATTTTTTTTTGGAAGTTCTTATTCAAGAGGAGCTTCATCGAACTTCTATTCAGCATACTTGGGGAGTTTTGATTTTGCCAAAAATTGCCAAAGGGGGAGATTGTTAATGCACACGTGGAGTGACATTTATTTTAATTGGCATTGATTTTTTGGCAAGATAAGGAAAGATCTTTTTGGAAGCATAAATCAAATCAAATCAATCTATACAAGGAAGATTGATTTGGAGATTAATGCTATCTTGGTATTCTTGGGCTTATCTTGGTATTCTTAGAAGCTATCATTAAAGATCTATCTTTGAAAAAGATAAGCATTGAAGACACATGCTTTTTCCATCTTTCCATTTGAATTATTTGGAAATAATCTTGGAGATAAACATGGGAAGATTTGGAGATAAACATGGGAAGATTTGGTGTGCCTATATGATCTTTCCACACCACACGGTTTTGAGTGTGCAAGGCGTGCGAATTGTTTGAATCATGTAGAGCCTTGATGTTTATTTCGGTCTTCATTAGACTGTGAACACACTTCTTTGTTGGAGATCTTTGATCAAAATGTGTTGGCTTAAGCATCTTAATGCAATATTATTGAAGATGCAATTCTTGTGTTCTTTATTATAATCCAGCCTCGGGATGAGGTTGTTGAGGAGCTCGGGAGAGTTTAAACGTAGGCAAGGGGATCTTGTATCAACCACGGATTCCGGGAGGAGTCACCATTAACAAGGGGATCTTATCTTCATTGTGGGCAAGGGGACTTGCATTAACCACAGATTCCGGGAGGAATCAACACAAGTTGAGGGGAGCTCGCACAATCACGTTCACTCTGGAGTTAGGAAGAGGCAGCGTCAAAGATAAGAGGGAGTCTTACTTTGTGTCAGACTTAGTGTCTTGTAACTTGTGAACTTAGTGGATTGTTTTATCTGGGCGTGGCCCCGCAGACGTAGGCAGATTGCCGAACTGCGTTACCAACCTCCTGTCTCTTTACTTTTCGCATTTTATTATTGTCCATTACTGCTTTTATTATCGGTGTCACAACTAGTGTTCCAACACACTAGAACACCGTGTTTCTAACCTTGATCTTTCAAGAATTGTTCAATATTTACAATACCCAATTAAACTCTAAAAAATATAAAACAGAATTAATTGACATGATAATTGACATAAAACTCATCAACAATGAAAGAGATTTTTCAAGATATATCCTACGTTTTTGTCATGATTTCTTCTTTAGAAAAGTATAAAAAGGATTCCTTCTTATTCTTTTGTCGAAATTTTTAATTTTTTAGTTATTGATGGTTTTTATTAAATAATTATTTATTTTAAGATTAATCTTGTCATTTATTATTTTATAATAAAGTCATGTGCTCAATTCTGTTTAATTACTTAAGGACAATTAACGTATTAGACTAATTACTCTAAAATTAGAAAATTAAGGAGGTTACCCAATAGTATAAGAGAATTTAGTGTATTTTACCCAGTAATAAATGACAAGATTAACCTTAAAATAAATAATTATTTAATAAAAGTAATCAATAACTAAAAATTAAAAATTCTAACAAAAGAATAAGAAGGAATCCTTTTTATACTTTTCTAAAGAAGAAATAATGACAAAAATCGTAGGATATATCTTGAAAAATATCTTTCATTGTTGGTGGGTTTTATGTCAATTATCATGTCAATTAATTCTGTTTTATATTTTTTAGAGTTTAATTGGGTGTTGTAAATATTGAACAATTCTAATGGGAATAAAATTAGTGTTGTAAGTATTGAACAATTCTAATTTATAGTAGGTATTGAACAATCTGATAAGGTTAAAGTTATATTTATATTGACTCTATTCATTTTTTTTATAAATTAATTGGTTGTGATAAGTATCGAAGAGTTTTAACGAGGTTTAAATTATCTTTTTATTGACTATATTTAACGTCGTTATTGATTTTCTTTATCTTGAAAAGTTAAGGGGGTTAATTGTTGTAATTAAAACTATAAGGGATAAAAGTGAAATAGAGCAATAGTATAGGGGGGTTTAGTGTATTTTACCCTAGTTTTTTTTACCTCTACCAATTGTTTTGTTCAGGACCCGCGATCTCAGAAGGTGATTGGGATAGGCCATAGGGAAGGGGGACTCTATGTTTTGGATGAGCTAAAATTATCAGATGTTGCTGCCTTTAGTGTGGATTTGTCGTCTTTTCGTTTGAGTCGTTCTTCTTCTGAATTTTATCTTTGGCATTCTCGTTTAGGTCATGTTTCTGGGTCTCGTTTAAAGTTTTTGGTGTCTACAGGAGTTTTAGGTCATTTGGACAGTCATGATATTTCTGATTGTAGTGGTTGTAAACCGACTAAATTTTCAGCCTTGCCTTTTAATAAAAGTATTTCTTCTTCAATTACGCCATTTGATCTTGTGCATTCTGATGTGTGGGGACCCTCTCATGTATCCACCAAAAGAGGATCCAGATATTATGTTTCTTTTATTGATGATTTCACTCGTTATACTTGGGTTTATCTTATGAACCGCATGTCTAGAGCTCTTGTGAAAACTCAACACTAATCTGTCATTAAATATTTTCAGTGTGATTTGGGGGTGAATACACTTCTAACGATATTTCTCAGTTACTTGCTTCTAATGGGATTATCCATTAAACCTCGTGTACAGACACTCCTCAACAAAATAGTGTTACTGAAAGAAAACATCGTCATTTTGTTAAAACAGCTCGTTCGTTCATGTTGTCAGTCGAGGTTCCTAGTGTGTTTTGGGGAGAAGCAGTACTTACCGCTTCTCATGTGATCAACAAAAGTCCAATATCTCATAATTCAGGTTTGTCCCCATTTGAAAAGTTATATGGTCATTCACCTGATTTTTCCTCGTTGTGCATCTTCGGTTGTACTTGCTTTGTTCTTCGACCACATGTTGAGCGTAATAAATTGTCTCTCCAGTCCGTCTTATGTGTCTTTTTGGGTTATGGTGTTGGTCAAAAGGGATATCGTTGTTTTGATCCAGTTAGTCAAAAATTGTATATCTCGCGTCATGTTGTGTTTTTGGAGCATATTCTATTCTTCTATATTCCTGCTAGTTCACATCATATGACACAGTCAGATCTGGTACGTATTGATTCTTTCGATACCGACCCCGATGAAACTCTATCTGATACTTTGGTTTACGAGGCATCCACCTCCTATGTCCCTGTTCCTACGACCACCCAATTGTCAGGTGAGATTGCAGATGATCCTCATCTACGTCAGTCCACTGCACTTATAAGTCTACTAAACTCCCCGATTTTGAGTACTCCTCTTACTCTACTTTATTTGCTTCCTTTGTTGCCTCTGTTCATCATCTTTCTGAACCTTTGTCCTATAGAGAGGCAGGTCGTGATCTTCTTTGGCAGACTGCTATGGCTGAGGAACTTACTGCTCTCCACCAGACTCATATATGGGATTTGGTTTCGCTGCCATCCGGATAACATACCATTGGTTCTCGTTATGTCTACAAGATTAAAACCAAATCAAATAGATCCATTGAGCGATACAAGGCTCGACTTGTTGCTAAAGGTTATTCCCAGGAGTATGACATAGATTATGAAGAAACATTTCCCCCTGTTGCAAAAATGACGACTGTTCGCACTCTGATCGCAATTGCTTTCGTTTGCCAATGGAGAATATCTCATATAGATGTCAAGAATGCCTTCTTGAATGGCGATCTTCATGAAGAAGTTTATATGACGGGTCCTCCTGGTGTCGCTCATCAGTCTGGTGAAATTTGCAAGCTTCGCAAAATTCTTTACTGTCTAAAACAAGCTCCACGTGCCTGGTTTGAGAAGTTTTCTCTCGTGATTACTTCGCTTGGCTTCCTTTCTAGTCACTATGATTCGGCTTTATTTGTCAAGCGGACAATGGTAGATCGTATTCTATTATCCTTGTATGTTGATGACATGATCATTACGGGTGATGATTGTGATGGTATCGAATCTTTAAAGTCTGAGTTGGCACATTATTTCGCAATGAAAGACTTGGGTATGCTACGTTATTTTTTGGAAAATGAGGTTACCTATTCTCCAAAAGGCTATCTCTTATCTCAATCAAAGTATATAGCTGATTTGTTTGAGCATGCTCGACTTACTGACAACAAGACTATTGATACTCCCCTTGAGACCAATGCTAGATACTCTCCGTTGGATGGCACTCATTTGGCGAATTTCAGTCTCTATCGTACCATTGTGGGCAGCCTGGTTTATCTTATTGTGATTCGTCCAGACATTGCACATGTTGTTCATGTGGTTAGTCAGTTTGTCACTGCCCCTACTACAGTTCATTGGGCTGCCGTTCTTCGTATTCTCAGGTACCTTTGGAGCACTTAGTTTCATAGTCTCTTATATCCTTCTACGTCTTCGTTAGAGCAGCGTGCTTACTCTGATGTAGATGGGGCTGGTGACCTTACGGACAGCAAGTCGACCACTGGATTTTGTATTTTCCTCGGTGACTAGCTTATTTCATGGAAGAGCAAGAAACAAGATGTTATCTCTTGGTCTTCTACAGAAGCTGAGTATCGTGCCATGGCTTCGACTACCTGTGAAATTGTTTGGTTACGTTGGTTGGTTGCTGATATGGGTATTTCTCTTTGTCACCCTACTTCACTACATTGTGATAATCAGAGTGCTATTCAAATTGCAAGAAATTCAATCTTTCATGAACGAACCAATCATATCGAGATTAATTGTCATGTCACTCGCCACCACCTACAGGTCAGAACCCTCACATTGCCATTTGTTCCATCTTCTCTGCAGATTGCTGATATGTTTACAAAATCACACTCGACTTTGCGGTTTCGTTTCCTATCTGACAAACTCTCAATGCTTATCGCTGTAGCATCGTGAGTTTGAGAGGGGATATTAGCTGTATTATCTTTATTAGTGTCTAAGGGTATTTTAGTCTATTTACTTTTCATTTAATCCCTAGCTATATATACTCTTTATTGTATTCTAATTGGATTATGTAAGTTAATAAGAAATCCCTAACCTCCTTTTTCTCTATGTTATCATTCTTTTCTATATAACATAAAAGATTAAAACTTAAATGAATAAATTATCATAAACAATAAAACAACTAATATTAGAAAAAATAATATGTTGAGGACATTTATCTATTCTCAAACACGGCATTGTAGTTGAGGTATGATAGAGTGGATCAAATAGGCTGTCATGAATTTGTATACTTGTTGGGTCATATGAATTCTATTCCTACTGATGTGATCATCTAGGTTTGGACAAGCATCAACTTCTGGCATTCCACACATTTTTTGAAGAGGGAAGTTATGCGTTCCACCAGATCCACAACAAGCCTTTTGTAGAGAATCTCCTTAGAATCCTAGAGGTTTGGCATGAGACAGAAGCCACAAGTATGCATTAAAATAGCAACTTTTGGATATTCGTTCTTCAATTGTTTGATAGATTCTTGCAGAAGAAGTTCATTATGATGCGCGGCAAAGTTGTTCAAATTCGTCAAGCATTGAATATGCTGTGGAGTGATTAGTTTGAAAGATGCTCAGATAAATTGGATGACAACCGATTGGAAAATGACTAGGAACTACAATTCTAGTTACCCTAAAATCAATAACTCTTCTGACAGCAGCCATATATAGTGCTTTCAACAATGTTCGGCACTAGTTGATTTAACTCTTCCATAGTTTTATTTCCAAAAAATGCATTATTATAGTCGTTGCCTCCGATCTCCCCAACCATAAAAAGAGAATTTCTAAGCGTTTGTTGGCATTCCATTTTAGAATGACAAATAGAATTGAAGTGGGAAGACATCTGTTTTTTTTTTTAAAAAAAAAAGGAACACTGTATACCATTGTGAGCAAAATACGGTGCCGGCTATACCCGACCACACCGTTACAAGCATGTGAAACATACATTGGAGTACTACTCCATTGCATGAAATATCCTATGATCTAAAGCAGGGAATTATAGAAAAGCCACTTTAGTGATTACTAAAGTATAAATGCTCTAATTCCCTCTGAGAAGTATATGAAATATCCTACCGACTTTAGTGAGTATTACTACCATGAAGGTCGGAGCTCGAAGGACGGAGGCTTTGCCTTGTGTGAATCGTATTTTCATATTTTCATTTTTACCAAGGCAGCCCAGAATCACAGATTCCCAATCAAAGCAATTGACGAGAATCGCAAGACATACTTTAAGCACATAAATAACCAAAATTATATGGACTGAGCTCATCTAAACTCTTCAAGTACTTGGCAATGTAGAATTCAGAGCTGACTATCTCCAGCTTCCAACAATTTTGAGTCCAGAGCCAATTAAGGCATCATCATTGCAGCCTTGGAACTTTTCACAAAATTCAACACAAAATCATCAAAGTTCCACATTCATTCAAGGTTTGTTCAGCAATTGAAAATACCAATTACATGACAAATTAAGTCCATAGTTAACTATCTCCAGTGAAATGCAACCAGGAGCAATACTCAGATGTTTGAAAAATAATACACTTTCTCTAATTCAAGTCCCTCAATTGCACAATCCAGTTTACTCTACGGTAACAGTCAGAATCTTCTTCAAGATAAAATACGTTGAGCAGCACAAGATTCTTTCCAGTAAATGGGATAATGTAGTCAGCCACCGGAACCCCCTCACAATTATTCAATCAGGCACATGGGTTCGGCAGCGGCCTAATACAAACTAATCAAACCAAAAATCTGAAACTACAGCCCAAATAACACCAATCAAATGGTTTAATCAGAGGAGCATTCGTCAATCCACCCAAAAATTAATAGAGCAATCTGGGAGACCACACTCACGGTAATTGAGAGAGCACAGTTAAGTGGACATATTCAGATTTACAGCAGAGTTTTAATTCAATATTTCCACATCAATATCTCTAAATCGGTATCCACCATCACCAATGTCGTTGTCTACTTACCTCCAAGGTGGTGGACCGTGAAAATGAGTAAGGGTTATAATACCCATGACCAAATGAGGGATCAATTTATAAATAAGAAAAAGTATGGGGGCTGTTTTGCAAATTGAGAAGTTTGGTCTTAGAGACCCAACGTGTACAGCCTTCTCTTGCCATTTCTTCTTCATTTTTCCTCTTATTTTTCTTCAATTCGTTTCTCTCAACAAGGGCAAGAAGGGAAGCTTGATATAAGGAAATAAAAGCTCAATTTCCAGTCCAACTCCACTCTAAGTAAGGTAAGGATTCCATCTAGTTTATCTACCCATGTTAATTTCTCTATATAGTGTTCTAAGTTAAGGGTTTAGAAGTTTTGTGAGATAGGATATGGGTTTAATCCTATAAGTTTAAGAACATCTATCCAAGGATTGTAGCATCCACTTGATTAGGTATAGAACATGAATTGATGAATTTAAACCAAATTGTGAGTATAGTGTTGTTGAAGGAAATTCTTGAGAATGATATGAATATGGGTTGTAGAATTGAAAGGAAATGAGGTGCTATTAAACTAAGAATGGTGTTTAAGAGTTGTTAGGTTTTATTTGATCGTCCTACTATTATATATGCAATGTTTTATAGGAAAAGTGAAGTGATTAAGTGGTGGAAATCGTATACCAAGTGCGATATTGGATATTGGTTTAAGGTAAGTGGTTTGATATTCCTTTATGTTTTTAATTGATTTTGATAAGCATATTTGGAAAATTTGTTATGTTATTATATGGAAATGGATTGAGCATGTGTTAGATTATAACTTTGATAAATATGAAATGTATGCAGTGGCCTTTGTGAAAGTAAAGTGTTTGATGAAATGTTTGAATGAATTTGAATTGTTAATAGGCTCTTGAATGTTTCTTGGAATGATTGGTAGGAACATGTTCCAAATAATGTAATGGCCTACCTAGCGGGATAAACAGCTAGGAACCCAATGTAATGGCCTACCTAACGGGATAAACAGTCAGGCCTGGATCCAGTGTACCGAAAGTGCCTTGAACCATTCTTGAGCTAAACGGCAAGTACTAAATGTACTTGTAAATGTTTGATAAATGATGATGCCATTGCTATGATATGTATGTGTGTGTGATTTGAAACGTTTCCAAATGTGAGTGTTCATGTGTGAAATGTTTTATGAAAGTATATTATGTATATAACATGCTCAAACCTATGAAGAAATGTCAATATCACTTACTGGGCATAGTGTATGCTCATACCACAAATTGTGTTATATTTGCAGATTGTAAGGTTTACTGTACAGGGTCGTGGATGATCAAAAGTGGAGAGAGAGCTATTTTGTGGATAATATCATTTTGTATAGATAATAGAAATGGTAAGTAGATGTTTTGGGAACAATGATCTTAGAAGCTTTGGATATTGGTTTTGATGTATATAGCTTAAGATGATTTTTGAAGGAAATGTATAGTTGTGATCTTAAATGACGTCATTTTGTTATCAGTCGTATATATATATCATGTTTTGTTGATGAAAGAATGTACGGCATATTTAAAGACTTAGGTTTGAATATGATTTTGTGGAAATGTGAATTTGAGAATGTATATATTGTCGAATTATAAAAAAAAATGTGGCCTATGTATATATAGCATTGGGATAGTAAACTTTGTAAACAGGAGGCTTCGCGCTTATGGAGACGGATTCTAAAAGCGTGGCCGTGTCATGTCGGATTTGGGGTGTGACATTTAGTGGTATCAGAGAGAATAAATAAGTTGATAAATATGTGCACGTATAGGTGATGAATTTAGTACATTATTTGTTAAGAAATTATTTCCGCTCTTCTTTGCATACTCATATGAAATGAAGACGTGATTAATCTTTTATGATAGGGTTATGGCACAAAATAGCGGGAGAGAAGGAAATCCTAACGTGGTGATAATGGAATTGTTGAGGTTAGAGCATGTTGTTCAATCTTTTGGTTATAATAAAAGATTTGTAGCATAATATTGTTAATGATGCGTGAATATGTAAAGCGAATCGAAATGAATGGTTTGGGAGATTGGAATGACGTATATGCAGCTTTGGCGTATAGAATTGACGTGGTTTTGAAAGAGTTTTGAGTTGGAAGGAAAAAGAAAGAGAAAAATCGATTTTTTTGTGAAATATGCCCCGACGTCGCGACGTGCGACTCTCCACGTCGCGACGTCCAGAAGGGAAAAACATGACAGTGGGTAATTTCTCCCATGTCGCGACGTGCGACCCATTCCACGTCGCGACGTACACCCACGTCGCGACGTGGAAGAGTCGCGCGTCGCGACGTGTGGGAATTTCCAGCATCCATGAAATTTTTATATTTTGATGGTTATCCAAGGTTTTAAATCTTGTTTTCTTGGTCCAAACGTAATGTTTATTCATATAGGAGATTCGACCATTGATTGTTGATGAATGTTATGTAACGTTAAGTTCAATCAATGACTTGAGGATACTAAATCGAATTGTGTAATGAGGCTTCGCACTCTTGAGAATTATCATCCAAGAGTGTGGTCGTGCCACATCGGATTTTTCCCGTGAAGGTTTTGTGGATGACAAATAGAGAAAGTCATCTTGTGAACATTATGGTTTTGTATAGCTAATAGGAAATTGTATAGAAATATTTTGGAAAGAAAGAAGTTCGAACATTAGATTTGATGGCAATATGTATAGTTATAAGTTGATTTTGATGTCAATATGTATGATAGAATTGTGTTGGGATTGATTGTTGAGAAACAATTGGGGTTACCTATTTCACATAAGGAAATTCATTTGGGAGTCAAGGTGGACATTGGATGCTTAGGTTTGAAAAACAAGGAGTTTAATGGCATTTTTCAATAGGAAATTATCGGTGTTTACACGTGATACACAAAAAGATTTATTTGAAGTTTATTGTGCGCATGGGATATATATAAGATTAAATATTAAGGATTGAATTAGAATTTTGTAATGGGAATATAAGTATGATATAGCTTATGATGGATAGATGATTAATTAATTTAAATTGAAGAATAAAGTATTGACATACGTTCTTAATAATTCTTTGCTAAGTATTATGATCGATCTAAATAGTAAGAAGTCGTTGATAGTATTACATTTATGTGAAGATACCCTTATGAGAAGTTCTCACCATGAAATATTGAGTGCTATGTGAACTAACCAATGTGTAACAATTTGATAGTGTAATAGATTTACATGTCTGGGAGATTTTTGAAGAATGAATGAGAGCTAAAAAGGATAACAATGTAAGAGACGACTTTTGCACATTAAAGTATATGTCAAAGATGAATATAGAATTTGGAAGAAGGATATGGTGGCTTAGATATATGATCAAATATGGCTCGAGGTATATATATACACTTTTTCTTAAAGGTTAAAAAGTTGATGTCGGATGAAAATATATTATTGGTGACTAAGGCAAATAAACTGATGATTACACTTAATGCAAAGTGATTATTTAAGGAAATAATTTCATTTGACCATACCATGTATTGTGGAAGTAAAGGTAGGAATGATATACATGATACGAAAAATTTAAGTACATTCGATCTAGGGAAATCCGACTAGTTAAGGTCATTCGGAAGAATCATGAGGTTGAAGAAGATACATGGAAAATTGAGGAAAAGAGGATGAAAGGATATGTTGTTGTTTTTCTTACTGTATATTGTTAAACATGACCATGTGTTTTATGGATTAATTTTCATTGGTGATTGGATTGATTCGTAGGTTGAATGGACTATATTGATTTTGTACTGTGTCTTTAAACTATTCGGTATAAGGTTTAAATGAAATGTGAGCTGAAACTTAAAGTCGTATTCATAAGGAAGTTGAATACATGTTTATTCCAAAATGATTTTTGACTATGTTGTGTATGTAATTTGGAACTGCTTTTACTCTATCTTGAAGATTGAATTTGAAATTTTATAGGACACAAAAGTTCTAGATTTTGTATTCAACTTTTACATAGTTTTGGTTTCGTATTATTTGGATCTTTTGTTACAAAGTTATAACTATTTGAAATCTGTAGAGCATAACTGAAATCCATTACGGGATTTCGGTCCTACATGAAGATTGAACAATTTTTAAAAGGCTTTTGTAAAGTGAATTTTGGGATTTCTAAAACATGAAGGTTTTAACATTCGAAACCTAGTTTCAAACAATTTTGGTTTCGTATCATTTGGGTATGTCATTGCCAAGTTACATTGATTTGAACTAAACACGACATTTCTAAATTGTGATGCAAGAATTTTAGACTATTCTTTTAAACTAACTTTTGTACATGTTTTGTGTGAAAATTTATATTCCAAGAATCATGAATATTTTACTATTTGAAATCTAGTTCTATATAGTTTTGGTTTTACACCATTTTGATTCTTGGCTATAAGGTTTAGCTATTTGAAACCACATTGGCAAGGTTGGAACTAGTTACAACTTTTATGACCATGATCGGAGACTAATGTAAATGCTTTCATGACAAATTTTGAGGATTTATAAAACACAATACATTGTGGGTTTTAAGTTTAGATTTGTTGGGTACAAAACCTAAATCTATTCGATTCGTTCCCATCACGTATGAAAGGGAAGAATGAGTTTCATTAGGAATCATGATGAATTGTAAAAGTTTTATTAGATTAAGGATTGACAAGATTCTTATGCCTGAGCAGGTAATAGTTATGTCGCGGTTTGTCGTACTTATGTTTTAAAATGGAATTCATGGAATGGGTCTCCATTCATGATTCTAGGGACAATTATTTTGCTCCCAAATCTTGTATATTGAATTCATGGGAATAAATATGGACTAGGCATGCAAGACTTGTGTATTGACAGTACATGGCTGAAGCTTAACTCCCTTGAAATTGAATTTCCGATATGGATCTTCACTGGATTCAATTGCTTGCCCAATGATGTTGGAAGAGCGTATCATGTGAGATATGCTTGAGGAATATGAACTGAGTTTTGGTGGTTTGATCACACGTGAGTCTTGATGGAAATTTAGGGCAGAATTGAGAATTCGAAAATGGGATGATTTGTTTGACTGTATTCACACCCCTCGTGAGGCAATTTGGGAATTAGAAGAGGAAGTAAAAGAAAAATATCCACACTTGTTTGAAGAATAAGGTACATTAAGTTTCAAGGCCGAAACTTTCTATAAGGAGGGTAGAATATAATACCCATAACCAAATGAGGGATCAATTTATAAATAAGAAAAAGTATGGGGGCTGTTTTGCAAATTGAGAAGTTTGGTCTTAGAGACCCAATGTGTACAGCCTTCTCTTGCCATTTTCTTCTTCATTTTTCCTCTTATTTTTCTTCCATTCGTTTCTCTCAACAAGGGCAAGAAGGGAAGCTTGATATAAGAAAATAAAAGCTCAATTTCCAGTCCAACTCCACTCTAAGTAAGGTAAGGATTCCATCTAGTTTATCTACCCATGTTAATTTCTCTATTTAGTGTTCTAAGTTAAGGGTTTAGAAGTTTTGTGAGATAGGATATGGGTTTAATCCTATAAGTTTAAGAACATCTATCCAAGGATTGTAGCATCCACTTGATTAGGTATAGAACATGAATTGATGAATTTAAACCAAATTGTGAGTATAGTGTTGTTGAAGGAAATTCTTGAGAATGATATGAATATGGGTTGTAGAATTGAAAGGAAATGAGGTGCTATTAAACTAAGAATGGTGTTTAAGAGTTGTTAGGTTTTATTTGATCGTCCTCTTATTATATATGCAATGTTTTATAGGAAAAGTGAAGTGATTAAGTGGTGGAAATCGTATACCAAGTGCGATATTGGATATTGGTTTAAGGTAAGTGGTTTGATATTCCTTTATGTTTTTAATTGATTTTGATAAACATATTTGGAAAATTTGTTATGTTATTATATGGAAATGGATTGAGCATGTGTTAGATTATAACTTTGATGAATATGAAATGTATGCAGTGGCCTTTGTGAAAGTAAAGTGTTTGATGAAATGTTTGAATGAATTTGAATTGTTAATGGGCTCTTGAATGTTTCTTGGAATGATTGGTAGGAACATGTTCCAAATAATGTAATGGCCTACCTAGCGGGATAAACAGCTAGGAACCCAATGTAATGGCCTACCTGACGGGATAAACAGTCAGGCCTGGATCCAGTGTACCGAAAGTGCCTTGAACCATTCTTGAGCTAAACGACAAGTACTAAATGTACTTGTAAATGTTTGATAAATGATGATGCCATTGCTATGATATGTATGTGTGTGTGATTTGAAACGTTTCCAAATGTGAGTGTTCATGTGTGAAATGTTTTATGAAAGTATATTATGTATATAACATCCTCAAACCTATGAAGGAATGTCAATATCACTTACTGGGCATAGTGTATGCTCATACCACAAATTGTGTTATATTTGCAGATTGTAAGGTTTACTGTACAGGGTCGTGGATGATCAAAAGTGGAGAGAGAGCTATTTTGTGGATAATATCATTTTGTATAAGATAATAGAAATGGTAAGTAGATGTTTTGGGAATAATGATCTTAGAAGCTTTGGATATTGGTTTTGATGTATATAGCTTAAGATGATTTTTGAAGGAAATGTATAGTTGTGATCTTAAATGACGTCATTTTGTTATCAGTCGTATATATATATATCATGTTTTGTTGATGAAAGAATGTACGGCATATTAAAGACTTAGGTTTGAATATGATTTTGTGGAAATGTGAATTTGAGAATGTATATATTGTCGAATTATAAAAAAAAATGTGGCCTATGTATATATAGCATTGGGATAGTAAACTTTGTAAACAGGAGGCTTCGCGCTTATGGAGACGGATTCTAAAAGCGTGGCCGTGTCATGTCGGATTTGGGGTGTGACAAGGGTATTTCAGGAGTGTTCCGGTCAGAGAGAGCTTAGGTTCGGCTTGAGCTTCTGCCATCCATTCGGCTACATTCCATCCTCTAGCTACAGGTTCTTCCTGCTTTGGGAGCCACCAGAGTCCCGATTGGTTTTGCCAATGTCACAGATCGGTGCCTGCCGCCGTCGATTCTGGTCTTGTTTGAGATACCAAAGTGCTGGATCTCGTCTTCTGAGCTTGAACAGCGACAGAGTAAAGGGTGGTAGCTTGAAAAGCAGCTGGGAGGTCTGATCTAGGTGGAGATCTAGCTCGATCCTTCCACATAAGTTCAGGAGGAAGATCTTTATAGCCAGGGTCAATAGCTGGAACAAATGAGTAGTGGCAGTTCCATTTAAGAGCTCCATTTGGACGATTAGAGAGCCGATCCGTGTAGCTGTCTGGCTGATATAGCAGATGGAGAAGCGGGCGAGCGAGATTCTTGCTTGAAGGAGTGAAGCAAGATTCTTGCCGATCCGTGTGGTGGGGAGGGGCTGTGGGCTGGAAGAAGTGAAGGCTGAACAAGCTGTAGAGAGAAAGGAAATAGAGAACGAGAGCTTAAGTGATTCAAAGAAAAATGGTGGAAATCGGCTGACTGGCTCTGGCCTTTTTGGCCAGAGTCGGTGGAAATTGTTCGCCTGGAGTTTGAGAGCAAAATTCTAGGAAGACATCTGTAATAAATGCTCTAGAACCACTTTATATTTTTTGTTGACTTATGGCAACAAAGATTCCACCATTGCGTCTGTGTGAAAGACTGGCATTTCGGCTGCGTGCAAAAATGAGATGACGGCAGACGTGTTTTATTACAGCAACTTTTCCCTCCAAAATTGCCTATAACAGGGAAAGCATTGTAGTATTCAAAATCATCCCAAAAACGAAAAGGTTCAAAGGAAGCTTTTCTATTCCTCTCCTTTTCTTTTATTTCTTTTGAATTGTAGAAAAAAACTTTTGTGTTAGAAAGTGGCCTATAATTAGTGTTCCACTTTTGTAAATTGTCTTAACATAATAGTGAATTTTGGCACTGCCTCCGGCCGTGGACATAGGTTACATTAACCGAACCACATAAATCTTTGTGTCTATTGTCTTATTTATTTTTCTCGTTACTATTCTCTATTATTATTTTGGGCTATTAGATACAACGTGAGATTCGTTTTTTCCTAACAAATTAGTATCAGAGTCATATCTTATTTTAGATCTTTTAGCCTTGATGACAGTAACTAAGACCTCTATTGAAAGGTTTAACCGGAGTATCAACTTCAGTACATGGCAACTCATAATGGAAGCCATTCTAAATCAGGATGGGTGTGAGTTAGCTCTTGAAGAGGTCGAAAAAAAGCCATCAAAAGTATTGACACAAAGTTTCTTGGATCTAGATAAAAATGCTAGATTGGGTATTGACGCGGATCTGTCGAGGCTTGATGTCTTAGACCACCGAGTACACCACAATTTGGGACCGTGCTGCAATAAAAACTCGAACCAACAAGACTCAAAACAAACAATTGCGGAAATGAACTCAAGGGAAAACGTGAAGATTGGATAAAGCCAATCAAACCCCCACACCTATAGCAAACAATATTAACCTAGCTCGTGTAAATCAAGAGACTAAACTAATAGGTTTGATTTGTTCTTGAAATCAAGAACGGATTGGCTTACCTAAAGGTCTTAGCTAAAGGCTTCCGGATTATCTTAACAATCAACTACACTTAATTGAAACTTCAAAGGTTAAAACACAACGTGTTTTCAATTTAGCAAAGCTAAAATTTGATTTCTTCTCTCTTCAATAAAAACGTGTAAGTGTGCCTTTAAATAGGCTTACAAAAAGGAAACTCTAATGGTAGTCAATTACAACTTAACTTCCCAACTTACCAATCCAATTTTAGGCAACTTCCAAATTGGAATGGAACACAACAAACTATCTAACAAACCACACGGTTTTGCTAAAAATTCCACACAAAATTTGTTTCCTAAGAACCAACACGGTTTTGCCCTAAAAAGTAGGGAATTACTTTCCTAAACTTTCCTAAAAAGTAGGAGGTTACTTTCTAAAAGAATTACTTTCCATTATCATGCAAGATAATTGGGCCAAGTAATTAACTAACTTAAAAACCGAATTATTAAGCCCACAATTAACGTGTAATGGACTTAATTTATTACAAAACAAATAAATCCGAATTTAATTAAAGTAGTGTGATCCATAAATGGCAAAGCCCAAGCACGCCTTCTTAGTTTTCAATTTCGTCCATGAATATTCTTCAAGGCTCTTAATCCATGATAAGGATTCTTTCTTTGTAATCCTAATCCTATTAGTATTTAGTTTGGAAATCCTAATCCCATTAGGATTTAGTTGAGAAATCCTATTCCCATTAGGATTTGGAGTAGATTGCTTGGATGGATTCTCATCATTCCCTCTCTCCTCGAAAGGATTCATCCTCGAATCTAGAAATTGAGCTCCTGGATCAAACACCAATATTATGAACTCCTTGCAAACTCGAGCCAAGTAAAATGGAAAAGATTCACATCTTAGGCAACCAACATTTATATCCTGCAAAAACAAAACAAGTGTATAAGGCAAAAGAGAATGCAATAATTTAGAACAAGACTTTAAATTATTTTCTTTCACCAAAAGATTTGGTCGGGCAGAATATGCATTCATGCTTAAAACACGTAAGGCATCATTATTCTTAACAAGTTTTGCATGATTCATAATATTAAAGTAACCGACTTTCTCACTACTAAATTTAATGAAGTAAACACAACATTGGAAAGAAAATGCAAAACAATTATGCAAATAAACATCGTGTATTAAATGCAAATCAGAAAACCTATTACGACATGCAACATAAAACAACTTTAAAAATAACACTTGATATAAAAACAAATTTAGTGTTTTCGAGAATATGAAATTATGCAAGACAAACTCCCTAACAACATGCATGGACACACTAGCACTATAGAAATTGACGACTTTAATATGTAAAGTAAGAAAAGGGCTCAAACATTTATTAATGTAATTACAATATTATCCAAGGATTCGTAAGAATAATCATAGCAATTAAATATATATACATCCCGAATTAAATGTAAATCACAATAAAGTTTTAAACAATTTACAAACATGCTTAAGTTATCAAATATGAAAATACAATTCCAAAGATTAGAGACTGAATGTAAACTATCTATTACATAGAAGTAAAAACAATACTTTACCTTTTGGAATTTAAAAAAAAATTAGGAATTTAGATAACTTACCAAACAAGTGTTGAACTACCAAAATACCTCTGTGAATTTGATGGATTGGAATGTGTAGTGAATCACGAACAAAATAATCAAAACAAAGGTTATTCCAGCAAGTATATACCATATAATTAAAACTTGGATTAGTAGACACAAAGGTTTGGTTTTGTTCGAAATTAGAAATAAGAATTTCAAATTGTAACTCATGTACTAAATAAGCAACATAACACACTAACATGCTATACATAGATTCATTCAATTCAAAGTATATTGATGTAACCATTGAAGAATTATGTAAATCAATTTGCTTATTAAAACACATGATGTTAGACTCTAAAATACAATTTACAAAATTTCGAATCATTTGTTGAAAAGTGTAAGAAAGTTTTTGAAATTGATTAAAAACAGATTGAAAACTTTGAAACTCAACCGAATTGATAATAACAAAGTTCGTAACAGTTCTAATATCAAAATCAATTGAAAACTTACCTTACCTTGCTTACCTTGCGGAAAACAAGTCATGGCAGATTGAACTCCTTCCATTGCGTATTGAGTTGTTCGCAACTCCTTTAGATGTCTAGGAACTCCATGAATCTGCAAAACAAAATTACAAAGCAACAAACAATGTAAATCGTGATCACTAGAATTCATAAGTACAAGATGTTGTTGTTTAGCTTGCAATGAACTCTCATTCTCACTCTTTCTATTACTCTTGTTTTGCTTACAGCCTATGCTAACTAAATCACTCTTTTGACTTTTATCACTTTTAGTTACAAGTTCACGGCCTAAGCTAGTATTTACATTCTTTTGCTTCCCTTGCTCACTCTTTTCTTTTGCTTTTTGATCTCTCATATCACTACAAGCTTTAGCAATCTTTGCTTGGTCTTAAAAAATTTGTCAAGGCTGTAAAGTACGAAGCTTAAACTTTTTACCATCCTTCATGAATGAATAGAAATTTTTGAGATCATTATGAACTCTGATGGCGATGTGAGTGCGGAATCCTCACGCCAATATATTTTAAAGGATCTAGCTAAGAAATTCAAACCAAACAATGAATAAAATTGCGGGACAGAGATATGTAACCAGCAACCTTAGATATATTAAATCCAAGACCTATGTGTTATTACAAATAATTAATTCAATTCAAGAACTCTTGAATTAAACAAACTATCTAGCCTGTTCTCAATTAAGAACAAAGATCAATTTTAAGGGTTACGCCTTAAAATCAATGGTTCCAATTAAGGGTTACGCCCAAATTGCATTTTCTAAGTACACAGCTTACAAAAACAAAGAAAAACAACTTTTCAAAATTCTCCTATATTAAAAAGTGAAATTAATATGCCTATTTATAGGCTACAAGCTTAACCCTAACTTGCTAAACAAGTTGTCTTATTGGAAACGGAAACTAACACTTAACTAATCCAAATTAGGAAACTTTTCCTATTTCGAAACAACTTATTAACCTAAATAAATAAATAAATAAAACTGCAAACTTTTTAATAATTCACATTTTAATTCCATGCAAGTATTATTAAACCATGTGAGACAAAAATTACTAAAAATTAAATAAAACACAAAATACTGAAATTCCCCGTTAGTAATCTGCCAGAATCACATCATTCTTCTTTGTGGCCTCGTTTCGCAATGCTAAAGGCAAAGTCATGGAAAACTTAAAACATAAAAGTTTTAGCTCTATCTCTTAGGATTCCAGGGCCATTTGAATCGCAAAATTCTGAGTTATACTGAGAGAGATATGTCAAGAATACCAAAATGTGACAGAATATTTCAGCATTTAATGTTTGACGCCTCTTGTCGTATTTCGTTTTTGTTAATCCTCGTTGGAGTCTCAGACCTCCATGAGATCAACTTGAGGCTTGATTTCCAAGATATCCCAGGCCTCAATATATAAGATTCATCACATGAAAATGGGATAAACACCTTAAATTTCTTGAATTTTGCATAGCAACATGATTTCATATCATTCCCTCCCACCTCAAAAAGATTCGACCTCGAATCTTGTTTGTGGATAACAAGCTAGCTCGATTCAAAAAAATTTTCAACCTCTTCATATTGGATAATTTCATCACTCAAATTATAAACATGACAAGAATTTGAATATATTTGAGATTGTACTGCAAGTAAAGGTATTAGATTTACCACATGAATTGGCTCCACCTTTGTTGGTTGAACTGCAACCAAAGGAACTTCAATCTCCATGTCCTCTTCACGAATGGATTCTTCCATGATGGTTGTTTCAATTTGTTTTTCATTCCTTTCTAACTCTTTTCTTTTTATTTCACCCCTCAATTTACATTGATTAAATATAATCTGTTGATCTTCATGAGCTTTAAAAAGATCTAGTCTAGCAAGGTTGAATTTTTCACCATCCTTCACCAAAGAATAATAACCTTTCAAACTATTATAGACAACATTGTGAGCAATTTGCCATGGCTTCCCCAATAAGAGATGAGTGGTCTGTATTGGAAATATATCACATAGGATTTCGTCTTTATAATTTTCAATTGAGAATGCAACGTTTACTTGCTTTGACACCCAAACGTCACCACATTCATCACTCCATTATAGCTTATAAGGATTTGGATATTCAATTGTCTGCATGTTCAACTTTTCCACCATCAACTCACTAGCCAAGTTGGAACTTCTCTCACAATCAATCACCAAGGAACAAATTTTATCTTGGATGTAGATTCTTGTATGAAATAAACTCAAAAAACATTGAAATATGTCATTAAATTCCTCCATCGTACCTTAATTTCTTGCAATTGATTTCTGATACCACTTGATGGCTATGTGAGTGCGGAATCCTCACGCCAATATATTTTAAAGGATCTAGCTAAGAAATTCAAACCAAACAAGTGATAAAATTGCGGGGAAGAGATATGTAACCAGCTACCTTGGACATATTAAATCCAAGACCTCTGTGTTATTACAAATAATTAATTCAATTCAAAAACTCTTGAATTAAACAAACTATCTAGCATGTTCTCAATAAAGAACAAAGATCAATTTTAAGGGTTACGCCTTAAAATTAATGATTCCAATTTAGGGTTACACCTAAATTGCGTTTTCTAAGCACACAGCTTACAAAAACAAAGAAAAAAAACTTTTCAAAATTCTCCTATATTAAAAAACGAAATTAAGATGCCTATTTATAGGCTACAAGCTTAACCCTAACTTGCTAAACAAGTTGTCTTATTGGAAAAGGAAACTAACACTTAACTAATCCAAATTAGGAAACTTTTCCTATTTCGAAACAACTTATTAACCTAAATAAATAAATAAATAAATAAAACTGCAAACTTTCTAATAATTCACATGTTAATTCTATTCAAGTATTATTAAATCATGTGAGACAAAAATTACTAAAAATTAAATAAAACAAAAAATACTAAAATTCCCCATCAGTAATCTGCCAGAATCACGTCATTATTCTTTGTGGCCTCGTTTCGCAATGCTAAAGGCAGAATCATGGAAAACGTAAAACAGAAAAGTTTTAGCTCTACCTCTTAGGATTCCAGGTCCGTTTGAATCGTAAAATTCCGAATTATATTGAGAGAGATATGTCAAGAATACCAAAATGTGATAGAATCTTTCAGCCCCTTGTCGTATTTCGTTTTTATTAATCCTCGTTAGAGTCTCGGACCTCCATGAGATTAACTTGAGGCTTGATTTCCAAGATATCCCAGGCCTCCATATATAAGATTCATCACATGAAAATGGGATAAACACCTTAAAATTCTTGGATTTTGCATAGCAACATGATTTCATATCAAACTCTCTTGCAAGCAAGTTGCCACTGTTTTCCCAATAAAAGATGCCCTCTTTGCATAGGAAATATGTCATATAGTACCTCAACTTTGTATTTGCCCATTGAGAATGCAACCTTGACTTGCATTGACACCCATACTTCACCACAATTATCACTCCATTGCAGCAAGTAAGGATTTGGATGTGGAGTGGTTTGCATATTCAACCTTGCTACCATTAGCTCACTAGCAAAGTTAGAGCTTCTCCCACTATCAATCACCACAGCACACACTTTATCTTGGACATTGCACCTTGTATAAAACTCCTTTACACATGATGTAGACGTGGTTTTAGACTCCATAATTTCATCATGAGGTTGTATCATCTTTCGGAGTTTTTCCATCAATTCAGAAATCTCCAACTTAAGATCATTTGTGCTTTCTCTCGCCATTGATTAAATAAGCCTTCAAAGTTAGTGAAAAAAACAAAGAAATAATATAATCTTCTCACAGGTTCTCACTTTGGTGAGTAGGTACACACACACTCTTTATAATAGCTTTTATCTTTTAAAGTATACCCTAACTATGCTCTCAATAATAGATCACATAAACTATAAGAGACCTACCAGTTCGTTGATTTGTAGAACGAGTCTCAACTAACAAGTTCAACAACAAAACTCACACAAGATAAGTCAAAGAATATTTTAGGCAAATCACGTCAGCAAGAGTATTTTAAGAACATGTGCGGGGTATAATTTGATTTAGCTACAGAAACTAACAAAAACGGAAATTAGACAGAAAGACAAAGAGAACGCAACTTGAATCATTCAAATCGGAGTTATATTGAGAAAGTTATGGCACTTTTAAGTTGGTTGTATTTTTCAAGAGATCAATACAACCACTTAGTTCTTTTGGGTTGCACGAATTTTTTTTTAATGGTCCGACTTTTTTTTTACGTTGGGCCTTTTTTTTTGAATTTCGGACACAACCTAGGGTTTGAAGGTTGTTAAAACAAGAACTAGGGTTTTAAGTTGTCTTGTCTTGTTGTCTTAACCTTAAATTTCAGCAACCAAAATTAATCAAGATCTCACCAACCACAATGAATTTCACAATGCCACAATAAAAAGATTTTCAAGATTCAAGACAAAGATCAAGAATATGAACTTAGATTTGAATTTTAAGCAAGTTGAAATTCAAGGAAATCAAGAACTTCAAGAAAGTATCCAAGAACTTATCTTTTTGATACGAAACAAAAATTGACCAAAAGAGAATGAAATATAGAAACAAAATAGAGACAATTGCAAAAAGAATGCGGTCAAACATATAAGAAACAAGAAAGTTTGGAATTTAGGTCAAAAACCCGAAACCCTAACCCTATTTTTTTTACGTTTGACGTTCAGAATTTTAGCATGCAATCCTATTCGGTTTCAGAACAAAAACAACAAAAAAACGGGCAGAATTGACACACGAACAAGACGCAACAAGAAAGAAAACGGACAGCAGCAAGATAACACAAAAATTGACGCAAAACAGCAAACAATTCGTGATGATTTTGACGCAAAAATCAGCTAACAATTCTATATGATTTCAGCACAAAGATTACGAACAAAACGGGAAGAATATGACACGATCAAGACAGCAGCAAGAACGACTCAAAACAGCAGCAAGAATGACGCAAAACAGCAGCAAGACACGAAAATAAAAAGACGCAAAAAGAAAGATGTAACCTGAATTTTTATGCAACAAACCGGAGCTTTGATACCAATTGACGCGGATGTGTCGAGGCTTGATGTCCTAGACCACTGAGTACACCACAATTTGGGACCGTGCTACAATGAAAACTCGAACCAACAAGACTCAAAACAAACAATTGCGAAAACGAACTCAAGGGAAAAAGTGAAGATTGGATAAATCCAATCAAAACCCCACGCCTATAGCAAACAATATTAACCTTGCTCATGTAAATCAAGAGACTAAACTAACAAGTTTGATTTGTTCTTGAAATCAAGAATGGATTGGCTCACCTAAAGGTCTTAGTTAAAGGCTTGCGGATTATCTTGAAGATCAACTAAACTTAATTTAAACTTCAAAGGTTAAAACACAACGTGTTTTCAATTTAGCAAAGCTAAAATCTGATTTATTCTCTCTTCAATAAGAAAATGTGTAAGTGTGCCTTTAAATAGGCTTACAAAAAGGAAACCGTAATGGTAGTCAATTACAACTTGACTTCCCAACTTACCAATCCAATTTTAGGCAACATCCAAATTGGAATGGAACACAACAAACTATCTAACAAACCACACGGCTTTGCTAAAAATTCCACACTGAATTTGTTTCCTAAAAACCGACACAGTTCTGCCCTAAAAAGTAGGGAATTACTTTTCTAAACTTTCCTAAAAAGTAGTAGGTTACTTTCTAAAAGAATTACTTTCCATTATCATGCAGGATATGGGTCAAGTAATTAACTAACTTAAAAACCGAATTATTAAGCCCACAATTAACGTGTAATGGACTTAATTTATTACAAAACAAATAAATCCAAATTTAATTAAAGTGGATGATCCATAAATGGCAAAGTCCAAGCACGCCTTCTTGGTCTTCAATTTCGTCCATGAATATTCTTCAAGGCTCTTAATCCATGATAAGGATTCTTTCTTTGTAATCCTAATTCTATTAGTATTTAGTTTGGAAATCCAAATCCTATTAGAATTTAGTTGGGAAATCATATTCCCATTAGGATTTGGAGTAGATTGATTGGATAGATTCTCATCAGGTATTATATTAAATCTCTCTAACGGGGTTTTGTAGGAAATTGCCAATGAAAAGACGGCCAAAGGTATGTGGGACAAATTAAAGTTCATGTATATGAAAAAAGACGGTGGAGAATCAACTTTATTTGAAGCGAAAGTTGTACATGTTAAAAATGACTGAAGGTACATCTATTATCTCACATCTTGATAAATTTGATTCTATTATTTTGGATTTGGAGAATGTAGATGTTAAGATGAAAGATGAGGATCAAGTCATTTTGTTGTTATGCTCTCTTTCCAGTCATTTAAACATTTTCATGATACCATGATTTATGTAGAAGACTCTGTCTCATATAGTCATGAAAAATCTGCATTAAAATCCAAAGAGTAGATTGATAGGGATATCACAAGAGAGACTAGTGAAAGTCAGGCAGAGGGATTAGTGGTACAGGAGAGACCTAAAAATAGAAATTTTGAAAGTAGTAAATCCAAAGGCACGTCTAAATCTAAATATAAAAATAAAGTTTGTAATTATTGCAAGAAAAGTGGCATATTAAGACTGACTACTACAAATTGAAAAATAAATAAAAATATAAAAATAAGCAAAATAACAGCAACACTGCCGAAGCTATTGTAATTGTAAATGAGAATGATGGAACTTTGTTTGTAGCAACAATAAATAAATTTAGGTTTAAAGATAAGTGGATTCTAAATTCTGGTTGTTCTTACCACATGAGTCCTGAAAAAGATTATTTCTCTACATATAAAAAATATGATTGTGGGGTTGTTTTGATGGGCAATAATGCTCCATGTAAGGTTGTTGGTAGGGGAATAATCCAAATAAATATGTATGATAAAATTGTTAGAACACTCACAAATGTTAGACATGTTCCAGATTTGAAGAAAAATCTCATATCGTTAGGTACCCTTGATGCTCTCAGGTATAGGTATTCGGTTGAATGTGGAGTTTTAAAAATTTCACGAGGTGCTCTTGTATTGATGAAAGCTTGCAAGTCTGGTAGTTTGTAAATCTTGCAGGGATCTACAGTTTCAGGTGTTGCAGCAGTCTCTGTATCATTAGATACCGACATCACCAAATTGTGGCATATACGATTGGAACACTTGAGTGATAAAGGCTTAACGTTGTTAAGCAACAGGGGCCTACTTTGTGGACAAAGTACTGGTAACATAGACTTTTGTGAACTTTGTATTTTTAGGAAACAGAAAAGAGTCAGTTTCAATTCACCTGTAGTTCATAAAACAAAAGGTACTTTGGATTATATCCATTCTGATCTTTAGGGGCCTTCTCGTGTTCCTTTTAAGAGTGGTGCAAGGTATATGTTAACCTTTATTGATGATTAGTCAAGAAAGGTTTGGGTGTATTTCTTGAAGAATAAAATAATGTTTTCCTAACATTTAAACAATGGAAGGATTTGTTTGAAAAGCAGACAGGAAAACATATTAAGCAGCTGTGGATTGATAATGGCTTGGAATTTTGTGGACCAAAATTCAATAAATTCTGCAAAAATAAAGGAATTGCTCGACATCGTTCCATGAGAATGACGCCTTAACAGAACGGTGTGTCCGAGGGTATGAACCGGACTCTTTTGGAAAGAGCTCGGTGTATGATCTCAAATGCTGGGTTGACTTCAGATTCTTTGCGTAAGCCACCGCTACAACTTGTTATAGTGTCAACCGTGTTCCGTGTGCTCCTCTTGATTTCAAGACTATAGAGGAAGTGTGGTCAGCTACTCCTGCTAATTACTCTAACTTAAGAATATTTGAGTATCCACCATATATGCACGTTAATGAGGGAATGTTAGAGCCTAGGGTTAAAAAATGTATTTTCCTCAGTTATGCTTCAGGAGTGAAATGATACAGATTATTTTGTCTTGATCCCAAATCACCTAAATTTGTAATTAGCAGAGATGTTACATTTTATGAGTCATTTAGGTTAAATTCTAGAAAAGATTCTTGTAATTCTTGTAATTTAGAAAAAGAAGATAGAACACAAAAATATGTGGAGTTAGAGGTCATAAATTTCAGTCCTTCTCAAAGATCTTCTACAAACCAAGGTGATTAACAAGATTTAGACCTTGTTGAAGATGAATCAATAGAAGAAGAATATTCTATAGCAGCCAGAGATAGACCAAGACGAGAGAATTGAGCACAAAAGAGGTATGCAAATTTAGCTGCATATGCTTTATTAGTGGCACAGGAAATAGGTGGAGATGGAGAACCTTCCACATATATAGAGGCAATTTTGGGTGCTGATTCAGATAAGTGGGTGGTGGCCATGAATGAAGAAATGAAATCTCTACACAAGAATGGTACTTGGGATCTTGTGACGCCACCGAAAGAAAAGAAAATTGTTGGTTGTAAATGGGTTTTCAAAAGAAAATAAGGTAATTCAGGTGTTGACGATGCAAGGTATAAGGCACGATTAGTTGCAAAGGGCTATAGTCAAGTACAAGGTGTTGATTTTAATCACGTTTTCTCACCTGTTGTGAAACATAGCTGTATTCATGTATTGCTTGCATTAGTAGCCACGTTTGATTTGGAATTAGAACAACTTGATGTTAAGACAGCGTTCCTACATGGTGAATTAGATAAACAGATTTATATGAAACAAGCTGAAGGCTTCAAATTTGAGGGTAAGGAAGACCATGTTTGCTTATTAAAGAAATTCTTGTATGGATTAAAGCAATCTCCAAGACAGTGGTATAAGAGGTTTGACTCATTTATGTTGGGTCATAATTTCTCCAGGAGTATGTATGATAGTTGTGTTTACTTCTGGAAGTTAAAAGATAATTCATTTATTTATCTTTTGTTATATGTTGATTACATGCTCATTGTGGCTAAGAATCTTGCAAAAATTCACCAATTGAAGGCCTTATTGAATGGTGAATTTGAAATGAAAAACTTGAGACCAGCTAAGAAGATTCTTAGTATGGAGATAAAACGAGATAGAGGAGTTGGAAAATTATATCTGACCTAAGAAGGTTATCATAAGAAAGTTTTGCATGTTGGATGCCAAACCAGTTAGTACTCCTCTTGCTAACCATTTTAGGCTATTTGCTGCTCAATCACCAAAATCAAAGGAAGAGAAAAGTTATATGGCACGTGTTCTTTATTCTAGTGTCATTGGCAGTATCATGTATGCAAAGGTTTGGACTCATCCAGATATTTCACAAACAGTTAGTGTTGTTAGCAGGTATATAGCAAATCCAGGCAAAGAACACTGGTAGGCTGTGAAATGGATACTCAAATACTTGAAAGGTACTTCAAACTCTTGTTTGGAATTCGGTAGAACCAGCAACACTTTGGTTGGTTTTGTAGATTCAGACTACGCCGGTGACCTTGATAAGTGCAGGTCTCTTACAGGTTATGTATTTTGCATTGGAGGTTGTGCAATTAGATTGAAAGCTACTCTACAACATGTAGTGATTTTATCCACTATTAAAGCGGAATATATGGCAGTCACTGAGGCTATCAAAGAAGTTTTATGTTTGAAAGGTTTATTCGGCGAATTAACTCTACAAGAAGAGGTTAAAACCATTTACTGTGATAGTCAAAGTGTAATTTATTTGACTAAAAACCAGATGTATCATGAGCGGACGAAGCATATTGTATCAAATATTATTTCATTCCAGATACCATTGCTGAAAAGAAGGTTCTTGTTCAGAAGATCAATACCAAGGACAATCCTGTCGATATGTTTACGAAAGCTCTTTTAGTATAAAAGTTTAAGTAGTGCTTGGACTTGATTGGTGTTCATAATTTGTGATTCAGCCCATTGGGGCTTTGCCGGAGGTGTGTTTGATTAAATCACTATTTTTCGGGTTCCAGACCAATGTGGAGATTTGTAATAAATGCTCTAGAACCACTTTATGTTTTTTGTTGACTTATGGCAGCAAAGATTCCAGCATTGCGGCTGCGTGAAAGATTGGCATTTTGACTGCGTGCAAAAATGAGATTGCGGCAGACTTGTTTTACTATAGCAAATTTTCCCTTCAAAATTGCCTATAAAAGGGAAAACATTGCAGTATTCAAAATCATCCCAAAAACGAAAAGCTTCAAAGGAAGCTTTTCTATTCCTCTCCTTTTCTTTCATTTCTTTTGCATTTTAGAAAAAACCTTTTGTGTTAGAAAGTGGCCTATAATTAGTGTTCTGCTTTTGTAAATTGTCTTCACATAATAGTGAATTTTGGCATTGACTCTCGTCGTGGACGTAGGTCACATTGACCTAACCACGTAATCTTTGTGTCTGTTGTTTCATTTATTTTTCTCGTTACTATCCTCTATTATTATTTTGGGCTATTAGATATAATTTGAGATTCGGTTTTCCCTAACAACATCTATTCCAATTGAACACCAAGCGAGCCATTAGTTGCAGGATTAGGTGGAAGATGCTTAGTTTTTAAGTCTTTCGATGATAAAACGGCGGCGCCAGCAACAGCAAAGTTAACTCCATTATCAAAGTTTGCATTAGCTTTCTTGTCAGGATTCAAAAATAGAAGACCGGAGGCCAATGCAAAATAATCAATCATCAAGAGTCCATTAAAATATCGTTCCATAGGTGTTCCAAAAGTTGTTTCTCCATATGGAAGTTTAGTAAACAAATAACCATCTCCGAATGGACTTTCTATAACAAGATTTACCGTATCTAATATAGAATCACCCAACTGATAAATCTTGTTAATATGACATGCTTTTTCCAATGGACGAAATATGCCAAGCTTATACAAATCAGCAAGTCTATTGGAAGATATTCTATGTATATATGTTTTCCTATTATATAGTCGTAAGTTTAGCTTTAAGTTTAGGAGTTTACAACTAAATGCATATATTTAGACTAATTAGCGTGATTGTTTTAGTATTCAATACTAGACCTCCTATATATACATGTTTATTTTGTACAAATAAGATATGAATAATAATTATTTTTTTCTCTTCTACACATTATTTTCTACATGGTATCAAAGTAGTGGTGATCCTACCCTTTTTTATTTACTCTCTTCTCTTTGATCATGACTAACAAAGGAAGTAGTGATGAAATTATATCAAAAGAGGTGTCTGTTACATCTTCAGCAAATATAATTGTTGAAAGTGATGTTAACACTTCTCAAAAATTAACTTCGATTCTGTTTAATGAATTCAATTATCTACCTTGGTCAAGAGCGGTGACTATTGCTCTTGGTGGCAGATCAAGGTTAGGATTTATCAATGGCAAAGAAAAATTTCCACCAATTGAGTAAGAGGAATATGAGGCTTGGTTGACAAAGGACCAAATGGTTATGTCATGGATTCTTAACTCTATGGAACGTAGTATTGCTGAAATATTCAGCTATTCTGAATCCTCCTTGAATATATAGGAAGTTATTCATGACATGTATAGTAATCAAAACAACTATGCATGTATCTTTTAGATCTAACAGGATATTGCTAATCTACGTCAAGATGGAAGATCTTTTATTAATTTATTGGGCAAATTAAAAGGCTTATGGAATGAGTTGGAAGTGTATCGGACTCACTCTATTGATCCAGTTGTTTTACAAAAAAAGGACGGAAGAAGATCAAAATTTTCAGTTACTGGCCAGTCTTGGTCATGACTTTGAGGATTTTAGGCATTAAATTTTGATGACTTTCAAATTGCCATCCTTAAAGGGTGTTTGTGCTGCAGTTCAACGTGAAGAGGTTCGTCAAAAAGTTATGCCTTGCAATACCACGACTAATACTTCAGAAGTACGTGCCTATATTGGTCATCAATCTTCTGAACAAAAATCCTACAAAGGCAAGTGTCTAAATCTGAAGTGTGGTTATTGCAATTCCCTTGGACATACAATGGATCAATGTTGGAGTCTTCATCCAGAGATGAAATCCAAAACTATAAAGGATAAGAAGAGAGGAAATAAAAAACCAGGCACTAACTATAAGGCTCATGTGGCTACCCATACTACTGAATCTTTTTTATCTAACCTTATTACCTTAGTTAATGATTTTTCCAGTTATTTACAAGAAAAGCATGGTCAGGGCTGAGTTCAAAATGTTAATCAAGGGCATGATGGGCCAGCTACACCAGCTGCACTCCTCAGCAAATTTGCTGGTTTTTTTAATGATGCAAACTCTAAAAATAGCCAAGGTATTCTGCCCTTATGGCTGCATTAGAAATTAATAGTTTGCATGATCTATGGGTTGTTGATTCTGGTACCACCGATCATATGTCAAATAAATTAACTAATATTCATGATTTTTGTCCAATTTCTTCATTCGTCTCTATAGCTAATGGAAAAAGTGTTCCTGTTAAGGGTAAGGGAAAAATCAAACTTGTCTCAAATACTATAAAATCTGATGTTCTTTACTGTCCCTCTTTTCCCTTTCAATTGCTTTCTGTTAAAAAATTGGCATCTTATCTTAATTGTGAAGTCATACTTACACCTTATAAAGTTATCTTTCAGGACCCCGTCAACATGAAAACGATTTGTGAGGGATTTCATTTCAATGGTCTCTAATTTTTTCTTCCATATTTTCAAACTCCAAAGAGTCTTCAATCTATTTCATCTCCTATCAGTGGCCATCTCTTATGGCATTGTCGTCTAGCACATCCATCAGAATTTAATTTATTCAAAATAAATTTAGGATTAAATAAAGGAACCATGATTGTGAGATTTGTCATTACTTTAAATCCGTTAGACTTCCTTTTACTTCATCTCTTTCTAGATATAGTCAGGCATTTCAACTTGTTCATTCAGATGTATGGGGACCGTTTTTCACTTCTATTGCTGGATTTAAATATTTTGTAACTTTTATTGATAATTTTTCAAAGGTTACTTGGTTATATCTCTTGAAATCAAAAGGTGAAGTTTTTAGTTGTTTTAAGGATTTTCATAAGATAGTTGCTACTCAATTCTCAACTCATATTAAAATTCTTCAATTTGACAATGGCACAGAATATACATCTCATAACATGACAAATTATTTAATTTCTAATGGCATATTGCATCAGACTAGTTGTGTTAATACACCCCAATAGAATAGGGTAGATGAATGTAAGAATTGTGATTTGCTAGAGAAGACATGAGCATTAATGATTCAAATGAATGTTCCAAAATCTTTTTGGTCTTATGGAGTTCTCAAGGCTACTTATCTTGTCAATCGTTTACCCAGTCGAGTATTGGATTTTAAATGTTCTCTTGAGTTGTTGCAGGAAAAAAAGTCACATTTATCTCATCTAAAGATATTTTGTTACACATGTTTCGTGCATATATCAGCAATTGATCGTGACAAACTTGATCCACGAGCAATCAAATATGTATTTCTTAGTTATTAACTAATAAAGAAGGGTTACAAGTATTATGATACTATCACTTAGAAACTCTATATAAGTAGGATATTGCTAATCTACGTCAAGATGGAAGGTCTTATATTAATTTATTCGAAAAATTAAAAGGCTTATAGAATGATTTTGAAGTGTATTAGCCTCACTCTATTGATCCAGTTGTTTTACGAAAAAAGAACGGAAGAAGATCGAAGTTTTCAATTACTAGCCAGCCTTGGTCATGGCTTTGAGGATTTTAGGCATTAAATTCTGATGACTTTTGAATTGCCATCCTTAAAGAGTGTTTGTGCTGCAGTTCAACGTGAAGATGTTCGTCGAAAAGTTATGCCTTGCAATACCATGACCAATACTTCAGAAGTACGTGCCTATATTGGTCATCAATCTTCTGAACAAAAATCCTACAAAGGCAAGCGTCCAAATCTGAAGTGTGATTATTGCAATTCCCTTGGACATACAATAGATCAATGTTGGAGTCTTCATCTAGAGATGAAATCCAAAGCTATAAAGGATAAGAAGAGAGAAAATAAAAAACTAGGCACTAACGATAAGGCTCATGTGGCTACCCATACTACTGAATCTTTTTTATCTAATCCTATTACCTTACTTAATGATTTTTCCAGTTATTTACAAGAAAATCATAGTCAGTGATGAGTTCAAAATGTTAATCAAGGGCATGATGGGCTAGCTACACTAGCTACACTCCTAGCAAATTTGCTGGTTTTTTGAATGATGCAAACTCTGAAAATAGACAAGGTATTCTTATTTCCCTTATGACTGCATTAGAAATTAATAGTTTGCATGATCTATGGGTTGTTGATTCTGGTCCCACCGATCATATGTCAAATAAATTAACTAATATTCATGATTTTTGTCCAATTTCTTCATTCGTCTCTGTAGCTAATGGAAAAAAGTGTTCCTGTTAAGGGTAAGGGAAAAATCAAACTTGTCTCAAATACTATAAAATCTGATGTTCTTTACTTTCCCTCTTTTCCCTTTCAATTGTTTTCTGTTAAAAAACTTGCATCTTATCTTAATTGTGAAGTTATATTTACTTCTTATAAGGTTATCTTTCAAGACCCCGTCAACAGGAAGACAATTGGTGAGGGATTTCATTTGAATGGTTTCTATTTTTTTCTTCCAAATTTTCAAACTTCAAAGAGTCTTCATTCTATTTCATCTCCTATCAGTGAACATCTCTTATGGCATCGTCGTCTAGCACATCCATCAGAATTTAATTTATTCAAAATAAATTTGGGATTAAATAAAGGAACTCATGATTGTGAGATTTTTCATTACTCTAAATCCATTAGACTTCATTTTACTTCATCTCTTTCTAGATCTACTCAGGCATTTGAACTTGTTCAGTCAGATGTATCGTGACCGTTTTCCACTTCTATTGATGGATTTAAATATTTTGTAACTTTTATTGATAATTTTTCAAAGGTTACTTGGTTATATCTCTTGAAATCAAAAGGTGAAGTTTTTAGTTGTTTTAAGGATTTTCATATGATGGTTGCTACTCAATTCTCAACTCATATTAAAATTCTTCAATTTGACAATGGCACAGAATATACATCTCATAACATGACAAATTATTTAATTTCTAATGGCATATTGCATCAGACTAGTTGTGTTAATACACCCCAATAGAATGGGGTAGATGAATGTAAGAATTGTGATTTGCTAGAGAAGACATGAGCATTAATGATTCAAATGAATGTTCCAAAATCTTTTTGGTCTTATGGAGTTCTCAAGGCTACTTATCTTGTCAATCGTTTACCCAGTCGAGTATTGGATTTTAAATGTTCTCTTGAGTTGTTGCAGGAAAAAAAGTCACATTTATCTCATCTAAAGATATTTTGTTACACATGTTTCGTGCATATATCAGCAATTAATCGTGACAAACTTGATCCACGAGCAATCAAATATGTATTTCTTAGTTATTCACTAATAAAGAAGGGTTACAAGTATTATGATACTATCACTTAGAAACTCTATATAAGTAGAGATGTTCAGTTTCTCGAAACAAGACCATTTTTGAGGCTCTCGATTAGGGGGAGATGCTACAATATTTTTTTCCTTTCCCGACTATTGATCATTTCCATGAATATTCAACTGATGTGGTTGTAGAATATAATTCTTCAAACCAAGGTTCAAAGATTAATTCCTCTTCTACTGTATGTGCCAATAATGATTGCAATAATATTGCTGATATATCCTAAGAAAACATAAGGGAGATTGAATCACATGCACAAGATAATTTTCCACGACGTAATCCTCTTCGGGTTTGTCATCCTCCTATTAAATTGCAAGATTATGTGGCTCATTCTGTCAGGTATCCTCTCACCCAATGCTTGAATTATCAAAGATTGTCTCTTTTGCATGCAATTTTTCTTCCAGCTATCAGCAACATTCTTGAGCCTATGAATTTTCAAGAGGCCCAATCTCAAACTGTATGGAAGAATGCTATGCTTGAAGATTTGTCAGCACTTGAGGAGAATAATACTTGGAGTATAGTACCCATTCCCAAAGAAAAATATGCAGTTGGTAGTCGATGGGTGTTTAAAACCAAATTCTATTCTAACGGATCTGTTGAGTGCCATAAAGCACGTTTATGGCTGAAGGTTTTTCTTAACAATTTGCTGTTGATTACAAGGAGACTTTTGCTCCTGTCACCAAGATGACCACTATTAGAGTCCTTCTATCTATTGTTGTTAATAATGGATAGTCTTTGTCTCAATTGGATGTTAAAAATAATTTTTTACACGGTGAGGTTGAAGAAGAAGTACTCATGAAGGTTCCACTAGGCCATCCTAAAGGTGGTGATTCCAATTTGGTGTGTCAACTTCATAAATCAATTATGGTTTAAAGCAAAGTCCCCGTGCATGGGATGCAAAGTTAAGTTATACTCTTGAAATGCTTGGTTTTTCAGAAAGTTCTACTGATTCTTCTTTATATATTCTACTTGGCGAGAATGACAAATTAATGGTGCTTATTTATGTCGATGATTTCATTATTACTGGGAATAAGGTTGATTCAATTGCTTAGTTAAAGTGGATCTCCAGCATCAATTTCCTATAAAGGATCTTGGTTCTTTAAAATATTTTCTTGTCATTGAATTGACAACTTTCAGCATGGGGCTCTTTCTTAACCAATGTAAGTATATTCAGGATTTGCTTGTAGATGTTGGCTTACAACATGCTAAACTTGTTGCAACTCCTCTTAATAGTAAATTAAAGCTTACTTCCACAGTTGCAACGCTTGATTCGCCAAAGTCTTATTAGAAACTGGTTGGAAAACTTATCTATTTGACTATCACGAAACTTGACATTTCCTTTGCTATGAGCCTTGTCAGTCAACACATGTATGCACCCACTGTTTATCATTTATGTTTGGTGAAACACATCTTGCGATATTTGAAAGGAACTATCGGTCATGGAATTGCGATGACAAGAAATGGACACACAAACATTATGGGATACTCAGATTCTGATTGGGTTGGAAATACACTTGATCGTCGATCTACTACTGGCTATTGTATGTTTGTTGGTGGTAATATTGTCTCATAGAAAAGTAAAAAACAACATGTAGTAGTTCGATCTAGTGCAACATATGAGTTTATATGGTTGAAAAGCCTTCTTGATGATTTGAGTTATCCGTGTGTTACTCCTATAACTCTGTTTTGTGACAATGAAGCTGCTATGCATATTGTAACTAATCCAGTATTCCACAAAAGGACAAAACATATTGAAGTAGATTGTCACAACATTCGTCAGCAAGTTCAGTCCAAAATTATCTAAACGCATTATGTGCGAACTCATGATCAACTTGCAGACATGTTCACTAAAGTCCTATCTTCTGCTCAATTTCATCGACTATTAAGCAAGGTTGGATCCATCAATCTTCTGGATCCTGCTTGAAGGGGAGTATTGGAAGATATTCATATGTTTTCCTATTGTATAGTCGTACGTTTAGCCTTAAGTTTAGGAGTTTACAACTAAATACATATATTTAGACTAATTAGTATGATTGTCTTAGCGTGATTGTTTTAGTATTCAATACTAGACATCCTATATATATATATGTATGTATATTTTGTACACGTGAGATATGAATAACAGTTATTTTCTTTTCTTCCACACATTATTTTCTACAAAATCCCAACGGCCTCGTATCTGCACCATGAAAACCAACAAAAAGAAGAAAGAAACCAACAAAAATCAAAGAAAATAATTTGATAGTCGACATAGCCATGAAATCTTCAAATGAAGGAAGAAAAGCAACAAAACAAAGAAAAGAAATTGTATCATTTTTTTTTGAGATTGGCAGAGATGCATATATACAGTCTCCAATCACAATTTATTCATAAATGGTTTAGGGTCTGTTTGGATAGTGAAAATTTTGTGATTTATTTCACAATTGCAAAATGAGGTGTTTGTTTTGTTCAACTTTTTCATCAAAATTTTTAAAACACAAAACAATGTTACAGTAATTATTTTTGCTACAGTAATTTTTATAAATAAAATATTGGATTTGAATTTGAATTTTAAATTTTAATAATAAACAATTCTTCCTAACACACATCCCACCAAAATAAACTAATAAAATACTAATTCAAATTTAAATTTCAAACTTTTATTAATAAAAAAATCTTCAATACAAATCCCAACAAAATAAAATCATTCATTCCAAACACTCTCAAAATATTCTTTTCTCATAACAAATCCCAAGAAAATTTTTTTTATGATATAATCCAAAAATACTTCATTCAAACGTATCCTTAAGAATTTAGTTATCCAAAGTGGAATTGGAAGTCAGCAATGATAATCCAATTATAATCCGTAATTCCATAGTTTAGGACTTTAGAATATTCAAATCCAGAGAGGAATAGTCTGAAATTTTTTACATCAGGTCTTTTTTCTGTTACACCATATCATACTAGACTTGTGTATGAATTTTATTTAATCGTATAAAGTATAAAAAATTAGCGTATAAAATATAAAAAATTTGATTTTTAGATTAATATCAAAGGCATCTTTTTGAATCCCACTACAGAATATTACTTTATACTAATAAATCGCCCTCCTCTTCTCTCTCATAGTAACACTAAAAAATTGCTACATCTCCGCCTACACAATAGTGTCAAAAACTTGTTAAAAGTCCACCGTCAGCTCCAATTCAAACATTCAATTCTCCCAAAAAACACACACACAGTCACACACTTCTCTCTCCATTCCTCTCCCTTGAAAAGCGCGTCCAATTTTCAAACATCACCCAACAACTCCTCTTCATCTACTGATTCCTTGTACGTTCCACCATTGACTCTTCCTTTCTTCCTTTTCGTTTTCTTTTCCCCAACACTATCCCAAAAATTAAAAAACCAAAAAAAAAAAACGAAAAAAATTTGAATTAAATAAAAACCCGAAACCAAAAGCTACACTCCGTACTGAATTCTTTTTCTCTGATCAATTTTGTTCGATTTGATGATAAGATTTCTTCTGGGTTTTCGTCGAATTTGAATCTTGAACCGTTAATTTGGGCTCAAAATTATCGTGCAAGAAAATCCCCAAATCACGCCTCTGCGTTTGGGTTTCGGGATTGACGTTTCTGTTGATCCATCAATGGCATTGGCAGCTAACGAAATAAATTCGAAATCCCCATTTTTTTCAATAAATAAATGAAACCCAAATCGTCATCAATACGTAGCTCTTCGATTTCTGATACCGGCGTATTACTTTTCCGGTCTTTATCGACATCATCAATGGCGGCGCCTAGGAGTGTGATGGTAGAGACTGGCGGTGTAGGCGTCGGCATCGGAGGAGGGAGAGTGAAGGATGAGGAGAAGAGTTTTGGAGAATATAATGCGTCGGGAGATTCGCCGACGAGCAAGAAGGGTAAAGTAGGTGAAGGGGGCATGTTTCCGATATCTCGGTGGGAGCTCTTGACGGGTTTAGGAGTATTTTTGGTATTCTCAATTGGCTTGAGCTGCATTTACTTGACCATGCCAGCTGCGGATTATAGTAAGCTCAAGTTGCCCCGGACCCTCTCTGATCTTCGCATGCTCAAGTAGGTTTTTTATTTTATTTTATTTTAATTTGAGAAGAACAATATTTCCCCTTTGCTCATGGTTTACTTGTTATTGTCATGTTGTTTGGTTTGGTAATTAGAATTGGGATTGTCAAGTTTTAAGTTGTTGGAGTTATTTGGTGATGTTATAGCCTTATAGGGATGTTTTAAAAATGGGATTTTGATAGGCTTATGAAATGTAATTATAGTGCACAGGTTTGTGGAAAGTAAGGTTGTCTAATTTTCATTTGATGGGAAATGGTGTTTGCATAGTAGTATTTTCTAGGTACCATTATGTAAGAGAACATGGTATTGGTTTTTGGTATCTTTATGGGAGCTATGTTGGAAGTGAAACAGACACTGTGACCTGTAGGGATTATATGCAATGGTGTCTTCAAATTTAAATAGAAAGTGTTGAAAAAGAAAGGAATTGACAGGGAGTATGGCTAAATCTTACAGAATATTGGGGGCATGTTTCTCTTTGTAATTGTGATGTAGCTTTTTTATGCTATCTGACAAAACTGAAGTTGATATAGAAAATATTCTTGGACAGTGGCCTAAATTTTGGGACACTGGGCTTCGAACTTTTATATGCTTATCCTTGTCTGAGAAATTGGACAGGTTCATTTTCAGCTTCTGCTAAAGTTTCAAGCAAAGCAATTGCATTCACTAGTGAAGAAATGTGAAACTAGTAGATACTATGGTATAAACTATCTGGAGATGGCAAAAAATAGACTTCAAGCAGTGAAAGATGCACACTCATTGTTTCTATTCACTGGTTGTCATATGGTGAAAAAATAAGGAATTGCTGCCATCGAATGAACCTAATAATGTTAGGGCTTGTCTAAAATTGAAGAAGCAGCTCTTTTAAATGCATAATTGTGGTAACATTGTTATAGTCTAACTGGCTCACTACTTAGAAATGTCGATGTTGCCCTTTGCCAAGCAAGAAGTTATCAAGAAACCTATGGGGATTTAGTGCTATATTTCTTTGTGTTCTCAGCTTGTTCATTTCTAGAATTACTTTATTATATTAATAATTGGTAGCTCTTGACTTGAGAGTTATCATGTTTGTGCTCTTGCACTTTTGAGCTTACAAGTGTATGTACCCATGCTTGGAGTAATACTGACGTGATTCTTTGGGGTGCTCTTATGGTTGAGATCTCATTTGACATTGTGGATTCCTATTGGTCTTTTGGACTTACTTGAACAAACTCTTGGGCAAATACTAGAATAGATTCTCAGTCTTGATACACTAAAGCATATCTGCAATACAATATCACCACCCTGTAAACTGAATATTTGTTTTTTCCTGAAAGAGACCCTGAATTTTCTCTCCCAGAACTGATGATTTTTGAATAGGTAGGCACTCGAGGGAATCTATTCCTTTTCAAGATGGCACTAAAGTGCGACTGCATCTTCTTAGGACATTGGCAGAGTGAAATGCTTCAGATTTGTCAATGCTGAATGTTTGGCAGACTGGAAAGAAAGTTTTTCATAAGTTATGAGACTAAATAAACATGATGATGGCCAAGAAGTTGCTAACCCCATGTTTTCTAATACTTCTGGTGGTCAAAGCGAATTCTGAAAATGAAAATTCAATGTTGTTGATCTGGTTACACAAGGCTCCTAATAGTTTCACAATATTTATTTCACAAATTTTTCTGTTGAGGCTCTGAAGAATATGGCTGCTTTTACTTTCCTTCAGCTTGACATGTTAAAACCTGGTAACCAGAAGTTATTAATCTATTATTTTTCTTTTGTCCATCTCTGACTTGAATCATTTATGTCATTATTTCTCCTTCAATTCCACATTGATGTTTCTCTTAGTTTTGCTTTCTGTCCTATTTCAGAGATCATCTTGCAACATATGCAAGGGTATACCCAGCACAGTTCATACTTGGGTATTGCTCAACATATATATTCATGCAGACATTTATGATTCCTGGCACTATCTTCATGTCCTTGCTTGCTGGAGCACTTTTTGGTGTTATCAGGGGCCTTTTCTTGGTTGTTTTCAATGCCACAGCTGGGGCATCATCCTGCTATTTTCTGTCTAAACTAATTGGAAAACCTGTTGTTAATTGGCTCTGGCCTGATAAATTGAGATTTTTCCAGGCAGAGGTGCTGATTTACTTAATTTTATGTATATTTTTTTTATTAGTATGTATCCAATTTGTTCATGATAATTAAATTGACACTCTTTACAGATAGCAAAACGGAAAGACAAGCTACTCAACTACATGCTCTTTTTGAGAGTAACACCAACCTTACCAAACCTCTTTATCAACTTGGCGTCGCCTATTGTTGATATACCATTTCATATCTTTTTCCTGGCCACTGTGATTGGTCTGATTCCAGCCTCTTACATCACTGTCCGAGTAAGTCCCTTAAATGGTGGTTGCATTTTGTTTTTCTTCTTTAGGTGCTGAAATAAGACAAATTCGGCATACTTCTGTAATACATGCATTATATGCCATTTCCTGAAGGAATAAAATGGAGCTCCTCTTTGCTACTATATGAAATAGACGGTGCTTTAGTGGGAAATGTGTTGGTAGGCTGCAAACTGGTCTCTTCTTTGATAGGGGTTTTTGTTATTGTTGTGTAAAATATTTCATGTGCACGAGCTTTTGTGTTTGTCAGGATTTCTGGTAGATGTGATTAAGGTTCTTACTGTTGCATTACATAGAAATATGTGCAACCTGTCATTGATATACAGGACTATTGGTATACTCAGTTTCAAACTTATTTCCTTTGTTCAAGATAAATCATGGCTTTGATGCTGATTCATTACTGGATATTCTGTTCATAAATTACAAGCGCATTTTTTCTTCTAGTTTGACTGCCAAGAGCCCCATTGAGAAAGATGGAGTGAGTGGGTGGAGGTGACAATTGTGTCCACATGAAGCCTGTATTTCTATTTGCTAATTTATCTATCGAATACGGTAATAATTTGCAGCTTCTTTTGTAATCTTTAGGCTGGCCTTGCACTTGGGGACCTGAAGTCAGTCAAAGATTTATATGATTTCAAAACTCTCTCAGTTCTTTTCCTCATTGGATCAGTGGCAATAGTTCCAACCCTTTTGAAGAGGAAACGAGTATATGAATAAAGATACTAACCACTTCACTCTTCTTATTTCGAAGAACTCAAACTGAGGATAAGGCATTATACCATATCTATGCTTTGTAGAACTCAAGCCGGCAGTGGAAAGCCCATGTTATCTACAACGCACATGAAGTTTTGAAGAGGATTCATCTTCACTTATCACAAGTTTTTAATTAGTTTATTTCTGTATGCTAATCCACCTCTTCTTCTTTTCCTTGGGTGAGGGCAACAAGGAGCTGGAGATCTTGAATAGCATTTCTGGTGGATGGGAGATGATATATATATATATAAGCCAAATACATAATATTTTCTGATTCCATTGTCAGCATAGCCATCTTTAGTCATTTATTAGGTGAAAGAAATGTTGTAATTTTCTTGTAGGGTAAGCCCTACATCATACTTGTACCTTGTTTGGGCACATGTAAACTACATTAGGTTCATGTTTGAATATAAGATCCTTACATCTTATCATTGATATTTGATTTCTTAAGTTTGTTTTTGACATTATATTGTCTATGGTTTAGGGTGTATGCCTTTTCTTGGCGTTGCTAATTTTCGATACATACTTGCACTCCTGATTGAATTGTCCTTGATCTTTTTCTTACACTTCTGATTCAAGAAGACTCTTCAAGAGTCTTGACTCCTGCAAAAGCATGGAGAAACGGTTGTTGATGCTTAATCAGCTAAGGTAGGTTTAAACATAGATTTACATTGCCTTTTTCCTAAGTTGCAAATTGGGGAAGGGCACGGTGTCAAACGGTATTAACCAGTTAAAACTTTCTCAGTATTAACGTTATTAACTAGTTAAAACTTTCTCGAGATCAACTAAAACTTTCTTAGGATCAACGTTATTAACCAACAAAAACTCTCGGGATCTTTTAGATATCTGGTGTGGAACCAACTAAAACTTTCTCAGGATCTTTTATATATCTGAAATTGCTGGTGTTATTTGCATAAATATGTGATAAGATTTAAGACAGCAAATAACATACTTAATCGACATGATGGCAAATGTCTTCAATTACATTTCCCATGGAAATGTAGGATGATCCACCCTTCAAGATGGACATCCTTGCTTTTTCCTTCATCTCCTTAGCCTTTTCTCGGATTCCAGTTTTTGGATCCATCAATTGCCTAATCCCATTTTCAATTTTATCAGCCTTCACAATTTCCGGATCAGTATGAGCAAAGTCCCACCTGTAATCCATCTTAATATCCACAGCAATACCCAACTCCTTTACCAGCAAAAATGCAGTCATCTGCTGGTCAGAATGCAATGGCCAAGCTGCCATAGGAACTCCACAATACAAAGCTTCCATTGTTGAACTCCATCCGCAATGAGTCACGAAACCGCCCACAGAAGAATGCGACAGAACTTGCATCTGGGGCACCCATGCCATCACTAGTTCAATCCCTTCTGTGCGTTTCAAGAACCCTTCTGGTAGAACTTCTTCAAAGTTTTTGGTTTCCCCGGCAACTTCCATAGGACTGTTTGCCGGAGGCCAACGTAAAGCCCACAAGAATCTGTGTCCACTCTGCTCGAGTGCATATGCTATCTCCTTTACCTGTCCTGCTTTGAAAGATCCTCCACTACCAAAGCAAACAAAAACCACTGATGAATCTGGCTGATCATCAAGCCATTTCATGATACTCTCATTCCCTGGATTTTGGCTACTAATTCCCTGGAAGTTTATTACAGGCCCAACAGGATATATTGGTGGGAGATTTTTGTCATTCAGGAGAGCATTTATGGCATTGGATTCCAAATCCTGGAAAGTGCTAATCAAAATCCCTTTAGTCTCTCGTAGTCTTCTCGCATGATTTAGAAGCAAAGACAACCCAGCCTTGTTAAAAAACGATGTGGGCAATAGCTTCACAGGAACTGGATTGGTATAAGTTGGAATTGATATCTCAAAATCTAAAGTTGAATGACTGTAATCTATCGTTTCTTGGTTGGAATCTTCAATGAGACTGTGGAAATGAAACGTCCCAAGAGTTCCTGCGCCAACTATGTAGAAACTGTAGGTTGGAACTCCAAAGTCATTAGCAACATCAATCATGGCAGAGCAGAACATATCAATAACAAATCCAGTAATTCTAGTGGGCTTAGTCTCAGCTATGATATCATCAACAGCATTTTTAACAAGGATCTTTTGTCTGTCTATGACTTCAGAGAAATATTGAACCGGAGAGAATGTTTCTGATGAAAAACTAGGGTCTGGAAGATGTACAAACCTTAGGGATGAATTTGTGGACTCTCTGGAGATTGATTGAGAGTAGGATTGAGCCTTAGCATCAAAGGGCATCTTCATGATTAAGAAAGTAATGGAGAGATTGTCTTCACGGTCGATGAGCCGCTTTGCTAACTCAATTGCTGGATTTAAGTGAGTCAATAGAGGAAGAGGAGTGAAAATCAGTTCCAATTTCTTCATTTTCTTTCTGGAGAAGAGTTGGAGCAAAAATCAGTGTCGGCTATAATATAATGGCAAAGCTCTGCACCTTATAATGAAAGATTTTCTTTCTTTCTTCATTTTGCTGTTAATGAAAGATTTTTGTGTATTGAATTTGGAATATCCATTTTATAATGGCAAAGCTCTAACAAGTCAAATGAAGTCACTATCCTAGTATACCTTTCATTAACAGCAAAATTCAAAACAATAAATGCGTTTGGTTTTAGAGTATCTTTATCATTCAATCATTTTTATATTTATTTATCATTAATTACTAATTTGATTACTATCAAATTTAATTATTTACTTAATCAAGTAACGGGTTAAAACTAAATCACACAACTTCTAAGAATGACGAATTTTATTTTGAGAATAAAAATTTGAAAATTTTATTTGAAACCTGATGAAGCTCAAATTCTCACGTCGGTCAAATTGAGAAACACCGAGTTAGAAACACCGAGTTTCAGTAATGATCACAAACTTAATCTGTAAAACAGAATAGCGTTAGAGCAAAGTCCCGAGGTGATCCCCCGGGATTCCACTCCGATGCTTAAGTCAGTAATCTCGTATAATTAATTATTAGATTCCTATTCTATCTTAATGAAATGTATTTAATACGATGACTTTACCGTTAAGAAGGCTCCAACTCTTTCTCCCCAAATCTCGGAAGTCAGTTAAATTATGCTTGACTCATTCCATGCCAATCTGGAATATTCAAATAATGCCACATCAATACCTCCTCAAGTCGGTATAAATATTTTTGTCCCGACTTGATGATTGCATATAAATATTCCTGAGCTGGCTTTCTTAGACTTTTAAACAAACACTGATGCTTCGATATCATCAAGGATGAGTTTAAATCACAATTCATGAACCAATGTCTTGATTTTGAAGAATACAATTCGCAATCATTAATTTGCACGCGGTTTCATTCAAAAAACAATCATTATCCTGCTAACGTACACGTTATCTAAGATAACAGTCAAATTATTCGAAACTCCCCTTCTTTAATTTGAACTTGACCTAATCCCTATTTTCACGTTCTCCTTTTTCGAACACAACTGGGTTTCAGGCATTCAAGCAATCAAAAACAACAATTTCCTCATTCGCTTTCGCACAAATTGAACTAAGTACTTGGGTTTTCCCTTCACCGTCTCCAGAATTTTCTACAAATCTACCTTCGCTACCAGGTATGTCTTCTGCAGATCCTTCTAATTCATCTGAACCAATTAACTCTGCACCTTACGTCGAACCTTCCACCTCTCATACCCCGTCGGTAAATGTCAGTTCAGAATCCATGGGCGAGAAAAATCCCTCACCCTCTATTCACAGTGCTCCACCTCCAGTCGCCGGCGAGCCTTCAATTTCTTCTAAGTTAATAGCTCCCCTTGGAAGGTTACTTAGGTAGCCTTTTAAAGCTAATCCGTCGAACACTCTTATGGCTAAAGTTAGCGAAACAGAGACTTCTGAACCAGTTGTACTAGAGCAGAGCAGTGAAATAGAAATTTCTAAGCCGAATGATGAAGATGTAGAAGACATAACCGAGGGGGTCCTTGCAAACTCTATTTCCTCCACTTTGAGTAGGAAAAATATTGACCAAATACTGACAAAATACTTCATTCCAGAAAATTTGCCTGTTAGAGCCCCGTCTAGAGATGACCGAGCTACGCATCCCCCTCAGGGTTTTATAACCTTATATGAACATCAACTCCAAGCTGGCCTCAGAATACCCATTTATAGCTTACTCTCAGATATCTTAGACTATTACAAGGTGAATTTGAGCCAGCTCACCCCAAATTCCATCAAAACAATTGTGTGCTTCAAATTGCTCTGTATATATTATAAAGTAACTTACAACCTTACTTTGTTCAGACGTTTTTTCTCTTTAAAAACAGTCCCTAATGAGCTAGGATGGTTTTATTTTAACCGACGTCCTAACACAGTTCACCTTTTGCAAAACTTTCCTAGCTCTATTCATCACTGGAAGAAACGATTCTTTTTCATTCATTCAGAATTTCTCACCCAAAATCACCCCTGGAAGATTGTCAGTAGCATAGCTGATAGGCAGCCCAAAAAATCCTCTAGCACAAGCGGAGAACAAACGCTAGAGTCTTTAGGGGTTGTCTTAGATGTATCTCGGCTATCTGAGAAAATTTTGATTCAAGGTGGACTAAGTTCTGCCGTACTTGATTCTAAATTTAAAGGCTCCAAGGATAAATTCGGAGTTGAATGTAAGTATCTCTCTTTTCCTTTTCAGAACTTTTGAGAGTTTACCCTGATAATTTTCTTTTCTGATATCTTCTCTTATTTCAGTGATGGACATTGCACAGTTGATCAGGTCGGGCATGACTAAAACTGCTACTACTGTCTCCACTTCGGGTACCTCCAGCCCGGATGCTTCCACACTACCAGCTAGTTCTGCTGCGGATACTGCTTCGCCCTTGAATACTGCCACTCCACCTCCTGTTCCTCCTAAAATTGTTAGCTCAGGTTTACCTCCATTACCCAAGGAGAAGGAGAGAAAAACAAGAGGTTCTAAAAGAATCTTCACGACCTCAGCCAAGCAGGATACTCCACCGAGCAAGAAAACTACTACTCTAGTTACACCGACCTCCTCAGCCCAAGAACTTAACTAGGACATACCACTTGAAACAACATCATCCATCCCAACTCCTGCTTTCTCAGCTATTCCTTTCAACTTCTCTCAAGATTCTGAATTTGGATTCCTATCCCAGATCAATCCAACCAGACTCCCCATTTCTTATTCCCAATTACTCATCCCGGGGACCAATTTTGTCCGAGCTGGGACTTCAATCGCAATTCCCGGATACTCACCCCAACATTAGCTCATCAGTGGCTGGGTGAAGGAGTTCTGCCTCGAGATTTGGACTCATTGAGGCAGCTAGACAACGAGAACTTGATCAACGTCATGGCTCTATATTCTGCGCAAGTATGTTAACAAGTACCCTTCTCTTCACCTCATTCCTTTTTATCTAATTTATACTCACTCTATTTTTATCTTGCCATATAGAGTGCAGCTTTATCTACTAGAGCCATTGAAGTTATTCGTTCTTCGGAGAACTCGTCTACTCTTCGGGCCGAGCTGGAGAATGAGAAAGCAAGAGTAACAGAGATGGAGAACAGGATCCAGGTTTTAGAGGAAGACGCTCAAAAATACAAAGACTTGGAAACTAAAGCCCAGCAGGAATTGAACAGCGCCAAGGCCGAGATAGAAACAGAAAAGAAAGAAAAAGTCGACGTCCAATTCAAACTAAGAGCCGAGCAGAAGAACTCTGAAGATCTCCGCTCCAAATTGGCAGTAGAAGAAAAAAGATCTAGCGACCTCAGCTCTTCTATCTTGATCTGGGAAAGGCACTTTAATAGCATGAAACGCAAATATAAGTTTCACACGAATGAAGGCTCGAGCCAGACGGTAGAGAACTTCCTGAAATCAAAGGAATTTGCTGAAATGGATGCTAAAATAAATATCCCGGTGGCTAGACTTGGGTATAATGAAGCAATCAGGGTTCTTCAACCGATGTACATTCAAGACAAGAGCTTAGAGGAGTTGGGCTTTAATAGTGAAGCAGGAGAGAAAGTGAACGCTGCTTTCAAGGAAATAACTGGAGGAGAGCTCGGATTATCCATGCACCAATTTGTTCCTTCAACTCCCCTCTCTGACACACCCGAGGTGGATCTCACCGAGCTGGAAAAAGAAAAAGATGATGGCCAATCTGGATGACTTATTCTGGTAACCTGAAACATTTAATGCTTTTTAGATATTATTTTGGATGATGATGGATTTTAATTCCATCTCTTGAACTTTGTTGGATTTTGCTCCCTAATTTCCCCGAATAGTTTATCTTAGGAAATTTTATTTCTCAAGATGAATATTTTGTTGCCTTAGAATTTCACTATCAGGCTTTTATATGAATGTCTTGTTTTTCCCTTAGATTTTTTATCTCGGAATTTCACATGACTTGCTTTTTCTGGAAATTCTTTTCCTGAAATTTGCAAAATGAATTACTTCTCTTCCTGAGCTTTTGATCTCGGGATTTTATAAGACTTGCTTTTCTTAGAAATTATTTTCTCAGAATTTGCAAAGTAAATTATTTCTATTCCTGAGCTTTTGATCTCGGGATTTTATAAGACTTGATTTTCTTAGAAATTATTTTCTCAGAATTTGCAAAGTAAATTATTTCTCTTTCCGAGCTTTTGATCTCGGAATTTTATAAGACTTGCTTTTCTTAGAAATTATTTTCCCAGAATTTGCAAAGTACAGATCTGGACTTTTCACAAGGATCAATTTCCACCGGAATTCATCACCAGATTACCTTTTATTCAATAAGACTTAATTTATTACATTATCAAACGAATGGCAAACAAAACTACCGAGCTCATAACACTCAGAAATTTCGAGACTAATAGTACTTCCTCAAATTTTGGAAATTCCATGTTCTTGGAATAATCCTTCCATCCAAATGAGAAAGCCTACAATAACCTGTTGGAGATACATCTTCAATCTTGTAAGGCCCCTCCCATGTGGGATCAAGCTTTAAAGTTTTCCCGACACGGCTAGCTTCTACTTTTCGGAGTACCAGATCGCCAACTTTATGAGATTTATTTCTCACCCTTTTGTTATAAAACCGAGCTGCCCCTTCTTTGTACTTGACGTCTCTTAATTGAGAGCACATCCTCCTTTCTTCCAAAAGATCAAGATTTGCTTGAAGTTCTTCTTGATTTTCCTCTTCTTGGAATAACAATACTCGGGGACTTGGCAATCCAATTTCTGGGGGAAGTACGGCCTTCGTACCATATGTGAGATTATAAGGTGTTTCCCCAGTAGCAGTCCTTGGTGTAGTTCGATATGACCATAACACCATTGGCAACTGCTCAACCCAATCTCCACTGAAACGTCCTAGACGCGTCTTTAAACCTTGTAATAATATCCGATTAGATACTTCTGCCTGTCCGTTAGTTTGCGGATGTGCTACAGAAGTAAATTTCTGTTGAATTCCAAGCGAATAACACCAAGACTTAAAAGGATCTTCTGCAAATTACCGGCCATTATCAGACACAACCACCCCGGGAATTCCATATCTGCAAAGAATATTTCTCCAGAAGAAATTAATAACATTTTTTCCCGAGATATGCACTAAAGGCTCTGCCTCGACCCACTTGGTAAAATAATCAACAACTACAATGAGGTGCTTATACCGACCTCGTGCTTCTGGAAAAGGCCCGAGGAGATCCACACCCCATTGATAAAATGGCCAAACGGATACGGAAGACTGTAATGGAACCTGGGGGTTATGCGTTCTCATTGCATACCTTTGGCACTTCTCACATGTTCTTACTAGTTGAGCAGCGTCCTCAAACATGGTTGGCCAAAAATAACCGAGCAGGAGTGCCTTCTTTACCAACATCCTAGATCCTACATGTGACCCACATATTCCTTCATGAATCTCATAAAGCACACAATGAGCCTGCTCGGAATCCACACACCTCAATAATGGCTTCAAATACCCTTTCTTGTATAAGACATCACATTCTATTACATACTGAGCTGCTCGCATGCGAATCCGTCGGGCTTCTACTTTATCATCTGGCAGATTCCCCGACCTCAGGAAACTATAGATCGGTGTCATCCAATTCTCAGTGCTTTCAACACTCATCACCTCATTTGTAACAATGCTACATTCAGGAAGCGTCTCTACCCATACCTGCTTATTCAAATGCAACGAGGTGGATGAAGCAAGCTTACTCAGTGCATCAGCTCGGTGGTTTTGAGATCGGGATATCTTCTCCATGTGGAAACTTTCGAACTTACTCATCAAAGTCTGTACCACGCTCAAATATTTCTTCATCATTGCGTCCTTAGTTGCATATTTCCCAGACAGCTGTTCAACCACCAGTTGAGAATCACTATGAACTTTAAGGCACCGAGCCCCTACTGATAGTGCTAATTTCAACCCGGTAATTAGCGCCTCATATTCTGATTCATTGTTAGACGCGATAAATTCAAATTTCAGAGCATATGCTAATTCATTACCTTCAGGGCTTATCAGCACTAAACCAGCTCCTGATCCTTCTCCAGCTGAAGCTCCATCTATGAACAATTGCCATTCTTTGTCTGCCTTTGACATCACTGCCCCCGCCTCGGGTAATTCTTTCTCCTCCTTCCTTCTCGGCATTTCTGCAACAAAGTCTGCTAAAGTTTGCCCCTTTATCGTTGTGCGAGGTTTGAAAGTGATATCAAACTTCCCCGAGCTCGACAGCCCATTTAGTTAACCGCCCTGAATTTTCTTGTCGGTATAAAATCTGCCTGATAGGTTGATCAGTCAACACGCAAATTGGATGGCCTTGAAAGTACGGTCTCAGCCTCCGAGCTGCAAACACTAAAGACATTACCAGTTTTTCCATTTCTGGGTACCGTTGTTCTGCTCCGTGTAGAGCCTTACTTACGAAATAAACTGGCTTCTGTATCCCTTCATCTTCCCGTACAAGAACTGCACTGATCGTGAATTCTGATACAGCCAGGTACAGAAATAACTTCTCTCCAGATGTCGGGACAGATAGAGTGGGCAACTGCTTCAAATGCTCTTTTAATGCCTCAAAATGCTACTGGCACTCTTCATCCCACTTAAAATCCCTGGCAGATTTCAAGAGCTTAAAGAACGATAAGCCCCTCTCTGCAGCTCGGGACAAGAACCTATTCAGAGCTGCCATACACCCGATCAATTTCTGCACCTCTTTTATACTTCTGGGAGCTTCCATTGCTATTATGGCCTCCAACTTCTTGGGATTAGCTTCGATTCCCCTTTTTGACACCATGAACCCGAGAAACTTTCCAGAGCTAACTCCAAATACACATTTTTCTGGGTTAAGCTTTAGACCGACCTGCCGGAGTGTCGTGAATGTCTCCTTTAAGTCATCCAGCATATTTTCTTCTGCTCTACTTTTAATCACCATATCATCTATGTAAACCTCTAGGTTTCGACCTATCTGTTTGTGAAAAACCTGATTCACCAGGCGTTGATATGTGGCCCCAGCGTTTTTCAGTCCAAATGGCATTTTCTTATAGTAAAAAACCCCTTGGTCACAAATGCTGTCTTCTCGGCATCCTCTGGGTTCATTAGAATCTGATGATATCCTTTGTAAGCATCCAAGAAGCTTAACATCCCAAAGCCAACTATAGCATTAATGATCTGATCAATAGAAGGCAATGGATAACAATCCTTCGGGCAAGCTCAGTTCAGGTCTGTAAAGTCAATACACATCCGCCATCCACCATCAACTTTTCTGACCATCACTGGATTTGCTATCCAGGTCGGGTATTTGACCTCTCCAAGAATACCAACCTCCAACAGCTTATTCACCTCCTGCTGAATAACTTGCTTGCGCTCAGGAGCAAAACTCCTCTTTTTTTGTTGCACTGGTTTTGTATCTTCATGAATGTTCAAAGAATGAGTTATCAATTTAGGAGAAACTCCACCCATCTCCTTTGGGTCCCAAGCAAAGATATCCCTGTACTCCTTGAGAAGTTTTAATAAGCTACGTTGAATGCCTTCAGAGATGTTTTTACCGATCTGGATTGTCCTCTCAGGTCGGGCACAATCAATTTGAACCTTTAATATTTCCTCATCATTGAAATCAAAATCCACACTTTTTACGGGATGTTGTTCCCGTGCCTTCGTCGGACCTTTGATTCCAGCTTTTTCTTGTACGCAATTCACACGAACACCTCGAGAAAGCTAATTCTTCCCTCTCATGGCCACCATGTAACACCTCCTAGCTACCTCTTGATCTCCCCGTATTGTTGCTATTCCCACTTTGGTTGGGAATTTCATCACCAAGTGGTAAGGCGACCATATTGCCTTTAACTTCACCATGGTCGGTCGACCTATTATCACGTTATAGGGAGATGGTGATTTCAGCACTGCAAAATCCGTATATACCATTCTACTCCTCGGGTATTCTTCTATGGTAACCGGTAATGTTACAATCCCCATGAGCTGAACTGCTTCCCCGGAGAATCCAACGAAATGGAGTTGGGCTCCTTCGGAGATACTTGGGGTCGACCTCTAATAGTTCAAATACATCAATGTACAAAATATCTATCGAGCTGCCGTCATACACATAAACCCGATGTACCAGCTTGTTGGCGATGTTGGCTTTTATTATGAGAGCATCTAAATGATGAAATTTAGTAGGGACAACATCTTCTTCAGAAAAGATAATGGTCTCTGAAGTTTTAAACCTCTTTCCCACTGGCTCCTGCTCGGGAATTCTCCTGCACCTGCTTTTACGCACAGAATTACTTCCTCCCCCTTCTAATCCTCTGAGGATAGCGTGAACTTCACCTGTAACATCCCGAGCTGGGGGATAATTGTTGGGCCACTGACGCTTATCCTCATTTCGGGCATTGCTCCTTCCAAACTGAGGCCGATAAGGCGAACGCCCTTCAGCAGATCGGCCTCTACGGGATACCTTGTATGTCGTCTTAACGAACTCTTGTAAGTATCCCTCACGAATACAATCCTCAATTTCCTTCTTCAAGTCGGTACAATCTTCGGTGTCATGGCCGTGCTGCTGATGAAAATTGCAAAAGAGGTCCCTGTTCCGCTTATGATTTGGTGCATTCATTTTCATTAGGGGTCTTAGAATCCCCTGCTTCCCAGCAATAGCTAGAATTTCTGAACGGGTCTTGTTGAGTGGGGTAGTTATCCTTTCCTTTAGCGTTGATTCTGCAGTACGCCGAGGTAGGTTAAGGCGGTCGAACACTTTGACTCGTTTATCTATCCCCACATTCCTTTTCCCTTCATCTCGACCTCTTGTTGCCCGTTTCTCATTGTCCTTCTTTCTTTGATCTGCCTCTTCGCCTTTAACATATTTTTCTACCCGATCCATAAGCTGCTCCATATCACCCGGTGTATCAGTAGCCATTTTAGTGTAGAAGCGTCCAGGTCGTAAGCCATTGAGAAATGCTCCCACTAAGACATCCTCTGAACAATTCTTCTCCTGCAGGCTTTCATCATTGAACCTATTCATGTAGCTTCGTAGGGACTCACTGTCCCCTTGACGTAGATTCAATAACTCTGCTGTAGACTTATCAAATTTTTTTCGTTGCAGAAACCGGTTAAAGAAAAGATCACAGAGTTGAGAAAAGGAATTCACACTCCTTGGCCTCAAACCTTCGTACCAGAGACGGGCTTTTCCCTCCAGAGTGGTAGGAAAAGCCTGGCATTTCGTCTCTTCTCGGGCCTTCAAGAAATCCATCGTGGACTCGAAACGATGAATATGATCATTGGGATCAGTATCCCCAGTGTAAGCCTGTAACTGTGGTAGCTTAAATCGAGGTGGCAACGGAAAATCTAAAATTTCCTAGGATAAAAGGCTGTCCTTCCGGTGCCTCCTTTTCCCTAGATTATCACCTGTAGCTTGATTAACATTTTCTCCCCCTCTGTCTTGAGAAAAAGGCAGAGTCTCAGATCTCCTGTCATTTTCCCCATCAGACTCACTTCGGATCACCTGGGGTGCTTTTCCCCGAGCTTTCTGCTGATCCTCCTTCTTCTTGCAAACCTCTTTAATCATAGCTTCCATCTCGTCATAATGTTCTGCAAAAATTTTCATCATCTCAGGGTAATGCGGTTCCCCTCTTGAGATGATTTCTTGGGATCTTTCTGATGAGAAGGTGATGATTGCCTTCCTTCTTCTCGCCTGCTCGTCTGAGTGGCACCTCCTTTCGACCTTGTGTTTGCCATCAGAACGCGAATGTTATAGTGCGAACCTTTTGTCTGGTTCCCACAGACGGCGCCAATTGATGAAGCTCAAATTCTCACGTCGGTCAAATTGAGAAACACCGAGCTAGAAACACCGAGCTCCAGCAATGATCACCAACTTAATCTGTAAAACAAAATAGCGTTAGAGCAAAGTCCCGAGGTGATCCCCGGGGATTCCACTCCGATGCTTAAGTCAGTAATCTCGTATCATTAATTATTAGATTCCTATTCTATCTTAATGAAATGTATTTAATACGATGACTTTACCGTTAAGAAGGCTCCAACTCTTTCTCCCCAAATCTCGGAAGTCAGTTAAAATTATGCTTGACTCATTCCATGCCGATCTGGAATATTCAAATAATGCCACATCAAAACCCATTGTTAGGTTTTTAGTAATGTTGATTTTTTATTTTATATAGAGAAAACTGTCAAAATAGTCACTCACATTGTACAAAAAAAAATTATTTTGTCACTCACATTAAAAATGATGCATTTTAGTCACTGACATTTCAAAAATGCATCAAATTAATCACTCAACGAAATTCTGTTAGGATTTTTAACAGAGAAAACACACGCTTACATCACGGACCACTTAATAAAAAGGTAAAAATAGAAAATTATTTTATTCTTCACACAAAACACTTTATTACAATCGATTTATTGATCATCCGCTGCTTGTTACCAGTAGACTCTTCCTGCATTAACAGTGAACTATGAATAAATTATGAAGGGTTTTGTTTGAAAAATAAATCGATTTTCCACTATTATCTATTTATTAAGTGATACATGATGTAAACTTGCATTTTTTTTATTAACAAAGTGTGTTTTTTCCGTTAAAAAAGTTAATAAATTTTGGGTAGTGACTAATTTGGTGCATTTTTTAAATGTGAGTGACTAAAATGCATTATTTTTAATGTGGATGACAAAATAAATTTTTTTGTACAATGTGAGTGACTATTTTTTGCAATTCTACCTTTTATATATTTTAAAAATGAAAAATTAAAATCCCTTGTCAAATACTACAAGAAAATCGAACACTTATCATATAAATGAAACTAATTTAGTTGTTCAATCAAAGGTGATGAGATTAGACCATCTCCAACGGTAAAGACAAAATAGCGTGAAATCAGCACAAGACAAAAGAAAACGTCAAAATAGAGCAAGGTTCGACCCTGTGCTATTTTGGCAAAAAGTTTTTGCGCAGTTGGCGCAGCATTGTAGCTGGTTTTTTTTTTATTATTATTATTAATTTTAATTTTTTTGAAATTGCAATATGGTCCTTTATGTTTTTCAAGACTTTTAGTTTTTCTTTTAAATAATTTTATTTTTGATATTTTGGTTTATTTTAAAAGTATAATTAATTCATGAGAAAATTTGTATTAAGAACGTGCTTCAAAACCTTATTACTAAAGAGGGTGTAACTTTAACTTATTTATTTTTAAGGGCATGAAAATAATTTAATTAGTTTATATAATTAGTAAAAGATATTATTATCCCTTTATAATTTGTAATCTTTTTTCTCTCCAGAGTTTCCATATAAGTAAATTATCCTAAATAAAAAGTTAAAAAATGTATAGCATTTCATTTCAATTCCGCAACTATAAAATAAATAAGACTATGACAACAACAAAAATTAAAAAGAAGAAAAAAAATTAGAAAAAAAGAAAACAAAGTAAACAAATTATTAATCATATTAATGTTAGAACTCTATCTCCACAATTATAAATAAACAAAAACTATGACAACAATAAAAATAAAGAGAATTATAAATTAAAAAAAAACAAAGAAAGATAAATAAATTATTAATCACATTAATGTTAGAACTCTACCTTAAATCTAAAATGGTAAAGGAATAAAATTGTAACAAAAAAATAATTCAAACTAAAATCCAAGAAAATAAAATAAAAATAAATTACCTTTCAAGTTGAAATCATTTTACTAACATAATTAGTCATTCAATCTAAACAAACAAAGAAGAAAGTAAAATTTAGACAAGAAAAAAGGAAAATAATTATAAGTGAAATTGAGAAAAAAATAAATGAAAAATAAATTATGTCTCCAGTTGAAATTATGTGATTTTGAATCTCCTGCCCCGGGTATTATTTCGAGGTCAAATTCTATATTCAATTTAAAACAAACAAAATGCAACAAGAAAAAAAAAATTATAACTAATTTAGAAAAAAATGTGAATTTTATCTCAAATTAAATCATAATACTATCAATGATGGGCAACTCAAATTCAAGTTTATTTTTTTACTTATTTATTTATTTTCACAATGGGTAAAAGTATTTAAAGTGAGTGCATAATGTTCTTATTTATTTTTTCTTCAAAGTGAATGTGGAATTAATTATTTCTATCTATTATATTTAAATATCAAAATTCTTTTTTATTTTCTTATACTAACATGAGTACTTTTATAATTTTATGATTAATATGATTAAATATTAGTTAATATATATTGTATTAAACTAGTGGGCAATGTATTCTAGATTTAAAGAAAAAAATTAAGATTAAAATTGAATCAATCAATGGCAAAATAAAACTAGATAGTTTAAGACTATATGAGTTTAAAAGAAGAAGTGATTTAAAAGAATTAAAATTGAATTGATTGAATGATGTTATTTGGATGAGTGATTAAAAATGATTAGAAGCGAATTAATTGGATAATAGTTGTTTGTTGTTTGAGTTTATCCGTGGATAATAAAGTCTTTTACTAATTATATGAACTAATTAAATTATTTTCACACTCTTAATAATAAATAGGTTAAAGTTACGTCCTCTTTAATAATAAGTCTTTGGAGTATACCCTTAATACAAATTTTTTCTTAATTCATTAATAACAATTCATAACTATATTACTTAATTAAATAAAAAAACATTATTAAAATTAATTGAAAATATAAATTAAATTTAAAATATTCTAAATTACAAATATTGTAATTTAAACACACCAATATTTATATTAACACACAAACATTATATTTTTACATTTTAATATTTTTTTCTAAATTATCTAATGTAATATTTATTTTTTTACGTTTTTAATAAAAATATAATATTTCTTAATATTAAGATAATTAATAATTTTGAGTGACATGTATTATTTGTTAAAATAATATTTATTTGTGTTGAGTTTAATTTGCAAAAAAAAAAGTTTGAGAGTTGTTTTGTAAAATAATAAAGTGTAAAGATAAATCTATATAGAATATCTTTTTTAGAATAAAAAATAAAGTTATAATTAAAATAAATTAACTATACTTGCTGTAAAATAAAGTATAATGTTACTACAAAATAGAGTTAGCATTGGAGATATCAATACTTTATAATGATAGCGAGATTTCTCATTCCAATTATCATTCCAATTTTTAAATGGGAACTAAACAGATAAAACAATCAAATGTTTATGAGTTATGAGTTATGATTGATTGGAGCAGTTTCAAAATTTTCTTCCTAAGATATGCTCTTATTAATATATGAATGTTGTTGACCGATTGGAAATAAACAAATGAACGGCATTGGAAATAGTGTTGGAAAACGATGTGACTCATGTGGTTCACGTATTCTTGGCAATTTTGGTGGATTGAAGATAACGTGAGGCCAAAAGAGTTCATAATTGTATGACTTTATTTGTCATTCCAATTATCATTCCAATTTTTAAATGGGAACCAAACAGATAAAACAATCAAATGTTTATGAGTTATAGGTTACTCACTCCGTTTCTCTAATAATTGTCATTTTAGAGATGTGTACACTAATTAAGAAAAGTGATAAATTCTCTTATTTACTTATATTTATAATCATAACTTTCTCTCTTTTTTTTAAATAACATCACATAGATAAATAATACGAAAAGCAAGATTAAAAGCTTTTAGAGTTTTTTGCATTGAAATTTGTAAAATGATACTTATTTGATAATAAAAAAATAGAGCTAATTATGAGTTATGATTGATTGGAGCAGTTTCAAAATTTTCTTACTAAAATATGCTCTTATTAATATATGAATGTTGTTGACCGGTCGAAAACAAACAAATGAACGGCATTAAAATAGTGTTGGAAAACGATGTGACTCATGTGTATGGGTGTAATCAAGCTGAGTCGAACTCGAGTACACCCTTAATCGAGTAGCTCGATCTTTTTAAGGGTGGTACTCGAACTCGACTCGAGTACCCAATTTTTGAGCTCGAGCTCGAGCTCGACTTCGAGCACCGAGTATCGAGGTCGATTTTTTTTTTAATTTTTTTAATTTTTTTAAAAATTTTTTTATTTTTTTATAAAAAATTATAGGATGTATTTGTAATTTTTCAAAATTAGTATGGTAAAATAATAATTTATATAAAATTAAGAAAAAAAATATAAATATAAGTTGCTTAAATTAGAATTTATTAAATATTAGGGACAAAAATATAAATATAAGAATAAAAATTAAAAAAAAAAAACATACTCGAGTAGCTCGACTCGAGCTCGAGCCCATATAATCTGAGCTCGAGCTCGACTCGAATTCCAATTCGAACTGCTCGAACTCGACTCGAGCTTGGTCAAACCGAGCTCAAGTCGAGTAGTTGACCGAGCTACTCGCCACTAAAGTTGCCAAGAATACATGAACCACATGAGTAGGGCTGGTAATCGACCGAGCTACTCGCGAGTAGCTCGATCGATTACCAGCCCTACTTATGTGGTTCACGTATTCTTGGCAACTTTGGTGGATTGAAGATAACGTGAGACCAAAAGAGTTCATAATTGTATGATTTTAGCTCATTTCGTACTCCTTGTGCAATAAAAATCACTTTTATAAGGGTAAAGTATTTTAATATTATAAATATAGCAATAATATTTAGAGTAAAAAATATAATTAAAACACGAAATGGTGAAGCAATTGGTGATAAATATATATTACTTAATTATACCAATTATTTACACATGTTTATCACCAATTGGTCAACGCAATCAGTTGGTATTTCACTATATTTTTTTACTCTACATATCATTACTTTTATAAATATTAATTAGGGATAAGATCGTGAAATCCCTTCCCTCTTCTCCATGGTTGTAAAGAGCTTTCCATCTCCACCATGGCTGCAAACCCTTTACCGTTGCAAATGTTCATCATTGTTGGGAGTGGCGGAGCTTGGGTTGAAATATTGGAGAGGTCCACTAATAACTAATAGAGTTTAAAGAGAAAAATTAAATATTCTATTGCCTACTCTTTTTTTAAGAAAAAAATTAATACAAAAAAATAGTAATAATTAAAAATTAATGAAACTAGAATTAATAGGCATATCAATGATATCATTATCCAAAGGACAAATAATGAAACAAGTTAGGGAAAAAAAATTAAAGATTTCTTTAATGTTTTATTACAGAGTTATCTCAATACGTTAGGGAATGGATCTTCACATTTGAACCTTTTGCACTTAGTTGGATGCTTCCAAAATAAAGTTTATTAAATGCCAAAAAAATTGTGAATAAAGAAGAAGAGCAAAGAAAAATTTGTAAAAAGAGAACAAAGGGAGAAGGGGAAAAAAAGGTTTCAGGAAATTGGGAAAGAATGAATTGTTTTGGGATTATAAGATAAATAATTATAACTTAAAAGTCTACCAAAGTCTATAGAAGTTAGGGAAAATTTGGAAAAAGGGCGCGTTTAAAGTTTTTATTATAAATTAGGGCGCAACTTTAATGTATTTATTATTAAGGGCGTTAAATTAATTTTATTAATTTATATAATTATTAAAAGACTTTATTATCCCCCATCAATTAAACGATAATTTCCTTAATTTTTATATCGTTAATTAAAACCCTAATTTCTTGAAAACAAAAAAAATGATAATAGCAATAATACCAAGATTTTTACAATATCGACTCAATTATGAAAAATGGTTGCTTTTCTCCAATTAGATCTCTGGCCAGCGACCCATTTTCCAAAATTTCCATTTCTGACCACGCCCCGCTTTAGCTTCAAACCTTATGGTACTGCCCGTATCTTCCTCTATTCGCCTGCGAGGCCCATAATTCGAGCTGTAACCGACAATGCTGGGGCCAGCGGATAGGTTTTCGACAAACCCTCCATTTGTACCGTTGATGAGCTTCACTACGTCCAGGTTCCCGGCTCCTATTGGCGCCTCGCTCTTTGGCGGTACAAGCCCTCATCTCAGGTCTGTAACAATGTATGGTCTTGTTTTCAGTTTACGGAATTTTTGTGTACTTTTTACTTCCGAATGTTTGTCCTCCAGTTTGTTCCATCAAGTAAGATATGGGGAAGACCTCATATAAAACTCTGTTTTATAAGAACACCTTCATTAACAACGAGACAAAAGATGAGAAACGATTGTGTTATACTATCTTGGAATGATGAGCGTTTGTGAATATGTAGAAAGATGAGAAAGAAGAGACCGATTAATTGCTATTATCATTTTTTTTTGTTTTCAAGAAATTAGGGTTTTAATTAACGATATAAAAATTAAGGAAATTATCGTTTAATTGATGGGGGATAATAAAGTCTTTTAATAATTATATAAATTAATGAAATTAATTTAACGCCCTTAATAATAAATACATTAAAGTTGCGCCCTAATTTATAATAAATACTTTAAACTCGCCCTTTTTCCAAATTTTCCTTAGAAGTTATCTGTTTGAGTTTTTTAATTGTTACTTGGTGGTGATATTATTTAAATAAAAGTCAATAGATTGTGTTATCTAGTAAAACTATTTTGATTGGAGGAGTCAAATATTTTTAATTTTATATATATATATAGTAAAAATAAAATTTTGTAGGGGCCCTAACCCGTACTAGTCCTAAGAAAGCTCCGTCTTTATCTAAATATTCTGTGCCTCTCCTATAGGATTCTCCAACAAAAAAAAATCCCATTTATTGCATCTCATTCAAATTGAAAAGCTCACTCTTTATCTAAATAGCTCAAACTCCTATTCACTATCAATCCCAACAATTCTTATCCAAGTCAATTTTCTCATCATTCATTTATGAAAGTTGGCGTTTAGATCCATTATGAATCTTTATGCCAAGATCAATCCTTTTGAATTTCATCCATTATGGATCTTTATGTCAAGATCAAACCTTTGTTAACAGAAACTAATTTTAAATTACAATAATACATCAAAAACTAATTTTAAATTTAAAGCAATATCCCAACATAATTCATCTTTTTTTTTTACTATTATGACTCCAATAAAAATCAATATCCAGATTTTATAGGATTCATAACACAAAAAAAGCAAGAATTTTTAAAAAAAAATAGAATCGATACAAGCACTAAATCACAACCCATTTTCCAACAACTATCAACCCATTTTTTTGGGGTTTCACAAACCCAAAACTAGAAAGAAAGACAAAAAGAATTGAGAGCAAAAATGCAAAAAAAAAAATCAAATACCATACTGATAGACACAAATTATACTATTCATTTTATGGTCTTTTAGGGCTGAACTTGAATGAAAATCGCACTTAATTTAGAATATCTTGCAGGTTTAGGTTAATTGATCATGTAGAGCGGTAAAAACGGAAGAAGATGAATTTGAAAGCTTTTGGATTGTTTTAGCGTGATAAAGGGCAAGTCTTGGAGAGAAAGATAAATTTGATCATACTTTAGAAGGTTTTGGAATCCTTTGGGAAGTGAAAGATCAAAACTTGGAAGAAAAGATTTCCTTAATTTTATTTGAAAATAATTAAGGCAGTGCATTGATGGAAGATTCCTTGCTGGAATCAAATAAGAAAGTAAAGAAGAAGAGCAATTAGGAAACAATGAGGAAAAGACTTGCATGCCTTAATTCTTAGCCGACTTGTGGCATATTTGTTTCCAGTTATTTCTTTATGAGATTTTTACAAGATTTTAGTTGTTGGTTTTGTTACTTGAGAATAAAGCTTACTTTTCCTATATAAGGAGAGCAAATTAATAGCCTTTAATTCATAGTTAGTAGTTCGTAGCTTTTAGATAGTAGCAGTAGTTTAGGTTTTATTGTTTTTAATTCGTTCGTTTGTTTTGCTGCTCCAGACTTAGCCACTGTATGCCTATATGGTGGTTAATTCCAAACAGTATAGTATGTATTACTTTTGATTATGTTTTTCTTTTATATTATTCGTTTGTCTTTAATTATGTCTCGTGAGTAGTTTATTTTCCGGCATAAGTAATGAAGTTTTAGCTGTTACTTAATCGTGAGACCTAATTGTTCTAATCTAATTAATGTTAATGAGTTTCGAAAGTTCTCTATGTATAGCGTTAATTACTTTGGTAAATTAAATTCTGCGCAAGTTTAATTAATCTAAGTAGTGCCAATAAATCTCCTTTTATTTCACTGGATGTAGTAGATAGGATTAATTAGTGACGAAGCTACTGTCTTGGTAGAAGGGAATATTAGGCTAATAAATTGTGACATGCTGATACTGATTACAATTTGTTAGAATTGGGTTTCTCTAAATATTAATGTTGTTAAAACATTAAATCGAGTGTTGGCTGATTCCAGCCTGATTGTGTTTTAGTTAGGGATGTAATTAATTAAATTGATTCTTGTTAATTACCAAATAACTAAGGCGGAATTAGACTACGAACAGAGCTAATTTTCGGTAGCTTGTATCTGGTTGATTCATGATATTAATTAATCATTGAGTCGATGAACGATGAATAATTAGTTAATGTGGATTTACTGTTCTGGAGCTTTTAATTATTTTGAATCTTTATCTTTTGCATTATTTTACTTTATTTTATTTCTGTTAATTAAGTTAATATTTAATCACCTCAAATTTGTTCTCTGAATTAACTAAGAAAGATTGTATTTCCGTTTCTCATAGGATCGACCTTGCTCTTATTATACTATTTTCTATCTTTAGAGTAAGTAATTTATTTGGTAGTAAAAATGATACTACCACATGATAGATAAATTCGAGTTATATTTTGAAAGTTTAAGCTTAAACTCTTGATACTATATGAAAATTAGAAATAAAGATGAGACTGAATCATTAATACAATTTTCTCAAATTGTTTCTCTTCTCTTATCACTATCGTTTTTATCTCTAGTTTTCACACTTACAATGTTTTAAGGATATCAAACCAAAGACAAAATAGATTGAGAGACCATCCTAACCCAGCCAAAAGGTAATCAATAAGGTTGATTTGATTTGTTCCATTTGATTACCATTTGTTTCGTGAAAAGGCTAAACTCAACTCGTACGCCTTTGGCATGCATTATTAGGATTGTGACAGAAAACAACGAAATTAATGCATTTATCAATTATTTTTTCAAGAACCCTAGTGGCATGTGGACGGAAATTGTCAACTCGTAGTTCTCATGTTACCTTCAAGCCCTGTTACATTATTTTTTATGCCTTACATGATTCACATTCCATTTTGATTACCATTTGTTTCGTGAAAAGGATAAAATCAACTCGTAGCCTTGGCATACATTATTAGGATTGCGACAGAAAACAACGAAATTAATGCATTTATCAATTATTTTTTGAGAACCCTAATGGCATGTCGACGGAAATTGTGAACTCGTAGTTTTCATGTTACCTTCAACCCCTGTTACATTATGTTTGATGCCTCACATGATTCACATTCCATTTTGATTACCATTTGTTTCGTGGAAAGGCTAAAATCAACTCGTACGCCTTGGCATACATTATTAAGATTGCGACAGAAAACAACGAAATTAATACCTTTATCAATTATTTTTTCAAGAACTCTAGTGGCATGTGGACGGAAATTGTGAACTCGTAGTTCTCTTGTTACCTTCAATCCTTGTTACATTATGTTTGATGCCTCACATGATTACATTCCATTGTGATTACCATTTGTTTCGTGAAAAGGCTAAAATCAACTCGTGCGCTTGGCATACATTATTAGCATTGCGATAGAAAACAACAAAATTAATGCATTTATAAATTATTTTTTCAAGAACCCTAGTGGCATGTGGACGAAAATTGTGAACTCGTAGTTCTCATGTTACCTTCAATCCCTGTTACATTATGTTTGATGCTTCATGATAAAGTTTAAATTTTATTATAAGTATAATACCTCAGAAGTAAACTTAAAATACAACAAGTATTCTTCAGTTGATAGGAGTCCAACTCCTTCTCAACTATTATAGCTATTTCATATGTATGTTAAGAGTTACAATTCTATTACAACTCTTACACTATAGAAAACTCCTCTTCAAGGTACGTTATAAGAGTTTCAATACAACTCAAACCCAGGTATGTATTCTGCAAATACCTCTCTTCCGTCACTTTGGAAATGGATTCGATACATTGTATTCTGGACTACATATTACAAAGGCTTAAGGCTCATAACTGACTTAAACTTCGAAGTTTACTCCCTGAGTCTATCTCGGGGACTTGTTGTAGGTATTCGGCGCTTCCAGATGACCAGGAGACCTGCCAGCGACGAGTGATTTCTAGACTCATTAATTGGCGCCCACCGTAGGGTCCAAAGATAAAATCATGCCTACTACACATTTACAGCAGTCAAAACGTGACAAACAACCGGCTCGAAACTCTACTTATTCTGATCATCAAGGGGAGAATAATCCTCCCTTAAGGGAAGATCCCGCTAATTCATCCACTGAAACTCCTATTTAGGATGGAAAGGGTTCTGATCCTCATAATCAAAATGGAAGTTCAATTCCGTTTATTGATTTGAATTCACCTGACGTACTTAAGTTTCTGATCAAAAACAGAGATCGAATTTAAACGATGATAGCAAATCATGCTCAGGTTAATTTGGCTGAACAAGAAGCTCGCACCGTTAGACAGCAAGAAGAACGAAATTAGGCTATTCGCAAACGAGACCTCTGTTAGAAGCTTCGAGACGAGCATGAACTCATGTTAAGAGCTGAGAAACGTGCTAACAAAAAGAATCGAGATCATATTTCGGTTTCGTCTCATCGAAGAGACTCAAGATCTCCATTAAGAAACGAGAGACCAACACATTATCTTCAACGTACAAGAGCAGAAGATCATCCTTATGAATTGTATATGTCGTACGAACCGCCAAGAGGTCAAAACCTACAATTCAGTGATATAGGGCAATCCGATCTGCCAATCACTTCCCGTCAACCACAGAATGATGTCTTTCAGGTACATTATCCATTTGTTGATGAAGTGGTGAATTACTCTATGCCTCATGGTTTCAAAATGATAACTTTGTTGCTATATACTGGAGATACAGATCCTAAAGAACACTTGCATCATTATGTGGAAAGCATGAAGATCTACAATTATCCTGATCAAATTCTATGCAAGTGTTTTGACATAACAATGATGGGAACTGCACCGTTATGGTATAAAAATTTAAAGCCCAAGATGTTTCGCAGCTTTGATAACATTTCCTCAGCTTTTCAGAGAAGATTTGTACAACGTGAAAAGTTTTTGAAAACTAGCGTTGAATTACTTAATGTAAAACAAGGGGATTCAAAGTCATTAACTCAATATGTCGAGAGATTCTTAAATGAAAGTTTAGAAGTGGGGCATAGATCGAATGAAGTTGTGATCGGGGCTTTTACGAATGGTTTGCGACCAGGAAGATTGTACATGGAATTTGTAACCGATTCTCTCTACAATATTGAAGACATGATAAGACGAGCTCGAAAATTTGTAAATAGAGAAGACGCAGACAAGCGAAAGCGTGATAATGAAAAATGACCTGAAAAGAAGAAAAAAGAAAAAACCAAAACATCTAGTGGTGGAAATCGAAAACAAAAATTCAATAAAGTGTTGTACAATACGTCTACAATTGGTGAAGACAAGGATTTCACTTTTTTGAATAAGACGTGAACTGAAGTACTTGCTATCTTAGAAAACAGGGGAATGGCAAGATATCTACAACGGATGACAGGTCCAGATAACAAAAGAAGTAAGAAATTCTTTTGTAAGTTTCATAATCAACATGGTCACGACACCGAGCAGTGCAAAGATCTCAGAAAGTATATAGAAAAGCTGATTCAGAACGGCCACCTAAAGGAGTTCGTCCGTGTAGGAGGTTCTTCAAACAGATCTAAAGACAAGAAAGATGTGGATCATCCTGACGAAAAAATGAGAAGAGATAATGACAGAAATCCCATTGCAGATAAAAATATCACAGGGGTAATTCATACCATTATCGGAGGGCCCTATGATGGGGAATCAATGACTTCCAAAAAATTGAAGAATAGAGGATTTCCTGAACAAGAACTAGTTCATAAACGGTTTAAACCAACAAATACATTCACTTTCTTAGAAGAAGATGCAGTACTGACCAGATTTCCACATGCAGATGCATTACTAATTAAAGCAATCATTGCTAACAAGGAAGTCTACAAAGTAAATATAGATTATGGCAGTTCGACTGATATCCTCTATTGTGAAACTTGCCAAAAAATGGGTATTGACAAAAACCAGCTGAAAGCTTGTCATTCACATCTTATTGGCTTTAGCACCTATTAAACAACATTCAATAACCCAATCAATGAATAATCAAAATAGTGTCATTCTCATCCCATTATCATATAAAAAAATATTTAAATCAAACAAAATTTTTGTACAAGAAATTGAAAAGACAAAATATTAATAAAAACCACTGTATTTCATATAAACTTTTAAGTACTTATTCTTTAAGTTATAAAAATAACCTAATTGTTTTATACACTTAGTTCAAGGTTTCACTACCTCTTACACAAATAATATATTTTATAGATTAATTTCATAATTTTAAATTAGATCTAGAATTAATTATTTTCTTAAAATATGTTGTTAAACAAACCAAATAGCAAAATTAGAAGTAATAAAGGGATTAAACATCTACTAAAGTATTAAGATCAAGATTTTAATTTTCATTATTGATTTTTTTTTTGTTTTAATAGGCGGACTTTTGATTATAAATTTATTTCTTCTCCTTAGTTTTCTATATTTTCAATTTGTTATAAAAAATTCTTGTGTGATTTGGATCTTTTGTTTTCGTGTGATATGATAAAACTATTTTTATTTTTTTGAATGATTGAGATATTAAACTTTATTTGATAGGTATTAAAAAAGATAAAAAAGAAAGTTAGTTAATTATTTTGTTAAATGCTTTTAATAGTTAAATTATTTTTATGCCTTAACAATACTTAACTCAAAGTTGAGCCGTATTTGAGAGATATGACAATGATGAATTTGTTGTCCATTGGTTGATTTTGATATATAGAGGTAAAGGTGGTAGTGGTGGCAGCGTTAAAAGAGAGAGAGGTGGAGATAGTGGTTTAGGTATAATTAAAGAGGGTTTTTGTTTAATTAAATACAAAAATATATTTTGTTATTTGTTAATTAATTGTTTATTAGAAAATAAGAAGATTTTTTTTTTATTTCATAGAAAGTCATGAAATATTAATTTTTATCAGACATGTGAGATGTATATGTCCATTTCCGTCACCTATGCAACAAAATCCGTCAATTGTCCTAAATTGGTCACGAAATAAAACATTGGGACCATATTAACTACTTTTGAAATATTGGGGAGTAGAAGTGTCACATACCTAAACATTAGGGACCAAAATTGCCATTTTCTCATTTTGTTATGCACAAAATCTATTTTTAAAGTCCTCGATTAGAAAATGTTTGCTCTCCAAAGAGGAAAGATAGAATAAATAACAAAAATTATAATTTGAATTGAGATAAGACTTTGAATCATGTTAATCTAAATGTTAAAGGATGAGTTTTTTTTTCGTTTTTTTACAAATAATTATTAAGGGATATTGACGGTTAGTAGTTAAGAGACAATAAAGTATTTTACTATTTGTATAATGCTAGTAGAATAATATCGTGTTCTACACAGTTGGATAATATAATAATTTAACAATTATTTAAATCAGTAGATAACAAAATGTTCTTTGCAGTTGAGAGGACTACATATACTATTAATTTTTAGAGATATGGGAAAGTAAAAGAAAAATTAGATGGGACATGTAATTTTAACCTCATAGGTTATCAACTGTATATAATTAAAATCACGCGATCATATCCTTTGCTCAAGATTATCTTTGTTCTATTGTGTCCAATGTTTAAAACGACTAGTTTAACTAAAATTAGAGACTAAAAGCATAAATATCACTAAAATCGCTTTACAATTATTAAACCTTAACTAAGAAATGAGTGAACCTACGACGTTTTTAATTTTGGACATGATAGGATATGATAATTTTAGATAGAAGATCCTATAATTAAAATCACTATGCAGAAACATATTTTGTAAGTAAAATCAAGATAGAGTATTTTCTATTTTTTTCATATATGTATATATATTTACATATATATATATATGTTAAATGTTTATTATTAAAATTTTTAAATTTCAAATGCTCGTGATTAAGGTATTTAATCAATGTGCTCGAAAATAATTGATAACCTTCGTATATTTTTAGTGAAATACCTTTAATATTCCATATTAATTCTTAAATATAAATAAGGGTAAAATATACTAAACCCCCTTATATTATTGTTCCGTCCAACATTTACCTCTTGTAATTTTAATTACAACAGTTAACCTCCTTAATTTTTTAAACTAAAAAAATTAATAATGACGTTAAAAGAGTCAATTAAAAGATCATTTCAACGTGGCTAAATATCTATAATACCCAATTAACCCCTAAAATGGTGGGATAAAATTGCTCAATATATACTTATCCAATTAACCCCCAAAAAAAGAGGGATAGAATTGATTGACTAGTAATGAAAGAATTTTTTCAATATATATGCTACATCTCTGCCATGATCATCTCTCTTTTTTTTTTTACAAAAATATTAAATCTATTGTCTCTTCTTTCGTAGGAATTTGATTTTTTAAATACAAAGTATTATTTCAAGTGCAAAGATCAAGTTACTTCAAGTTTTGAAGAATAAATATTTACATCACTTTAATTTTGCAATTTTTTTTTATTTTTTAATCTTAGATGAAGTTTAATAATTGAATTTCGCTTTTGTTTTAATTTTTTAACTAATGTGTTTGATATTTGTTTTTATTTTTTCAAATTTTTTTAATCCTGAAAAGATTGCCTTTCTTTTTTTTTATTTTTGATCAAAGGTAAAAATTTTATTGATCAAAATTTCCATATACACTGTACACTAGGCATACCCGGGCGAATTACATCATTAAAGGCCGAACATCTAGAAAAACCTAACATAATGCCCAACATCGCGACGTGCATGGGCTGACATTTTGACGTCCATGCACGTCGCGATGTGCATTATCTCGCGTCGCGAAGTCTGGCCACGTCGCGACATGGGGAGGGTCCCGACGTCGCAACGTGGCTCACTGGAAATTGCAAAAAAATTGTCCAAAAAATGAACGAAAAATGGACCATAAAATCAACAATTTATACGTCACGACGTGGAGGTTTACACGTCGCGACGTATAGTGTGGACGTCACGACGTGGAGGCCAAAATAGCCAAAATAGGAAATACAACTGAAATCATCCACCTAGTCAAGGATAAAGACACTAGGGTACAATGATACGCCTATCCTGTACACGTGTGTCTTTATCCTCTGTACAATATCCTGATGTATAAGTACTATGCGATCAAAATATAGCCTGTTCCTCGTAAGTCATATGTAGTAGACAGTACATGCAAATGTTAGCCTGCTCTTACGACTCCTCCAGGAGGTTCCTTGGTTCTCTTTCTTGAGCCACTTCAAACCAGCATTCAAGGTCGTCAAGGCCCTCCTCAAACCACACCAATCTCGCAAGTCATCCCATATTGCCTTAGTGAAAGGACAAGAGAAATATAGGGTGTTGGATGGTCTCCTCAAGCTCTCCACAGAATCCACAAACAGGGTCAATATGAAGATAACCCAATCTGTCCCTTGTGAGAAGCCTGCCTCTGATCTCTAGCCACAGCGTGAAGGAGTACTTGGAGCCGAGGTGCGGAAGTAATGATATGCAGCCCCAGTAAGACCCGATTGCTTCCATTTCTCCATAATAGCCTCCATCTGTGCCACCAATCCCTCCCTCTGTATGATCTGATCTCTGATGTATATGATCCTCCTCATGAGCATAGAGTGCTCTCTAATGGGGGAAAGGTCCCAAATAGATCTATGCCGCAGATAGGTATGATGTTACCCACAAGGAATCTTTCTTGTGGTGTATATTCCAAAGGACCTTAGATAAAAGAGCTAGGTTCCATGCCATTGGATCCGTGACTTCCAATCCCCCCTCCTCCTTTGGCATTGCCAAATCCTCCCAAGCCACTTTCAGTTGCCCACCATCCTAGAGGAAGTTCCTACAGAGACCAATAACTCTGTGATGACCTCAGCAGGGATCGGTAAGGCAAAAAGCCAGAAGCAATGGATACCCTGTAGGACCGATCGAATAAGCTCCAAACGGTCGGCATGAGATAAAGAGGATGTCGTCCATGCGCCAATCTGGGCAGTAATCTTCTCTAGGAATGGAGCAAAGTGCAAGACCTGCAATCCCTGTGCCGTCAATGGAATACCCAGATATCTGATAAGAAAGGCTCCACGTGGTATTCCAGAGAGGTTGATGATGTCCGTCTGATCCTCCACTGGAACTCCCGCAAAGAAAACCTGGGATTTCAGGGTGTTAACCCTTAATCCTGAGACCTCCCTGAACTGTTGTAAGCAATCCCAGAGTACTCCTACAGAAGGCCGGTCCTTCTGCTGAAGAGCATGAGATCATCTGCATATGCCAGGTGCGATATCTTATGTTCATTACACCAAGGATGGAAAATAAAGGGCAACTCCTTCGTTCTCATGAAGAGCAGCCTGGAAAGATACTCCATAAATATGACAAAGATCCCTCCGTCCTTGGAAATGCCCATGTATCTCGCCATTGATGCGTATGGAGTACGATACAGTGGTAACACACTCCATCACCCAATCGATATATAACGTGGGGAATCCCATAGACTTCATAGCTCGCCTCAAGAAAACCCAGTCAACCATATCATAAGCCTTCCGAAGATTCACCTTGATAAGGCACCTAGTTGAAATCCGCTTACAATTGTATCCTCTGATCAATTCCTGAGCCAAGTGAATGTTCTCTAACAAACTCCTCCCGTCCACAAAGGCAGATTGCGCCTCGTTGATGAGCCTCGGAAGAAGGCCGACGAGTCTATTAGCCAAGATCTTATAGATGGCCTTATACAGAATATTATAGCAAGAGATGAGCCGGTTGTCCCCAATCGAGCTCGAGTGAGCGAATTTAGGGACTAGAGTAATTATAGTGTGGTTGAGCTACCTCAGGATCCTCCCCTCTTCAAAGAATTCCCTTACTGCCTTGCACACATCGTCAACCACAATACTCCAAGAGGCTTTAAAGAAACCCGATGAAAACCCGTCTGGGCTAGGCACATTGTCGTTGCCAGTATTAAAGATGGCTCCCTTTATCTCCTCCTCCCCCACTAGAAGCGTGAGGCGATCTGCTTCATCCCGAGAGACTAGGGCTCCTTGTCGGTACACCTCGATGTCAAGTGCTGGCATAGTGTGTGAGGAACACAATAGGTCATGAAAATAGGTGATGAACTCCCTAACCAGGGCTCCCTTGGAAGTGGTAGTGGTACTATCTCCTGTGATTACTGCCGGTATGAAATTCCTCCTACCATTCCTCTTCACCACGTCGTAAAATAGCCTAGTGTTTCGGTCACTGTTGAGTAGGGATCGATATTTAGCCTTTTGGGCCAAATAGCTCATCTCTACCTCTCCCAGTCGCCAGGCCTCCTTCTTCATAACCTTGACTTTCATTTGCAAATCCAAATCCGTAGGTAAGTCATGGAGAACCGAAATGTGAATCTCCAATTCTTCCCTAGCCCTGATCACCCTGGAGGAGATATGATGAAAGTGGAGTCGGTTAAGCTCTCGAAGAGGTTCTTTCAAGCCTTTTAACCTCCTAGATATCATGTATTACTCCCTGCCATAACATGGTTGAGACCAAACCCAATGCACCACATCAAGGAATGAGTCATGTCCTCCCCACATGTCAAAGTAATAGAACATGCCCTTGCCTCGGTCCATCTGATCCCCCACGGATACAACACATGACGAGTGATCTGATAAATGAGTTAAGGTGGCAAAAGTGACATGAGCATATATATCCGATCTATACCACTCATTATTAAACATTACCCTATCCAACTTGGACCACACAGTGCCATTGGACCAAGTGAGGTGACTCCCCATAAATGGGACGTCAAAAAGCCCTGGAGATACCGTGCACTCTAGAAAATCCTGTGTCTCGTACGGTCTAACAGGGGACCCATTGAGTCTCTCATTGTCAAATAATACACTATTGAAATCCCCAAGAAGTATCCACAGAATATCCACCGACGCCAAAGACTCCAATGCACTCCACAGAATCCTTCTAGTCACAATGGTATGAAATCCACATATAAATGATACATGAAAGGTTAATAGAGTTACCTTGCATGTGACCTTCAGATGGATGAGTTAAGGTTGCACCGCCAACGTAGACATATCACCTTGAGAGGGTTCCACAATACCATAATCCGGCCCGATTGATAGAGGCTAAAGTTATTACATTGGCACCACCCAATGAATCTCAATCGCATCAACGAGTCCACCTTGCTCTTATCCATCTTGCACTCAAGAACCCCAAACACATCTAGGCTTTGCTTGCCTAGGATAGTAGTAACCTTTTTTTGCTTTAGGGGGAGGTTGAACCCCTTTACATTCCAAGAGTCGATCCGCATCAAGATCAATGCCGACCTCCTCCCTTCCCCTTCGCTTCCCTTGGTCTTCTTGTCCTTCCCCTTTTTCTTGGACGCTCGTACTTGGACCCACTGCCTCTCCTTCTCAGTGGCCATATCTTCATAAAAAGAGGAAGTGCTAGCCGCCTCCTCAGTAGCGAACTCCACATCCCGTGGTAGAGAATCCCCATCCGGTGAAGTGGAGACCAATGCCTCCGTAGGTGATATATCATGAACTCCCACTTCCTCTACGGGGGCCTTGCCCTTATCCATGGTGGACAAGTGTGTGAGAGGGTCATCCTCGGCCCGTGGTACCTCAAGCCTTCCCAGGTCCATTTCCTTCACGGCCTTCGTCGCAACTGTTTCCCTAGGGGCTGCCTTGGACCTAGACCTGCCCTTGGATTTGCTCCTTTTTTACAACAACAGGAGCGATGTCCACCTGTTGCTGAGGTGGCGTATGATGAACCTCCTCAGCCACCCGCGAACGAGACCGTGTCCTTTGTTTCCCCCTCTTGAGCTTGCACTGGTCCGCATCATGCCCCACATGTCGGCATAGAGTGCACAATCTGGGCTCCTTCTCATAAAGCACATTTTGGGTGCGCATGTGACCATTTGACAAGCCATACTTGATCTACCTCGTTAGTGGTTTGGTTACATCAACCTCCACCAAAATCCTGGTATATGTCGTGCGTGCTATAGTGGCAGTGCACTAATCAGCTGCTATGAGATCCCCAACGACTGACGCAAATTTTCCCAGTGCCTTCTTGCTCCAACAGTCAAGTGGAAGTCCTGGGAGGTGGATCCATGTCGATATAGAGGAGAAATAGCTATCATCGAATGAGAAGAAAGGTGGTATAACCTTAAGTAGCCAAGGAATGCCAAAGGACTCATATGGCCCATCCTCTAATACCCTATCCTGTTCAGACTCACTCTTAAACCGGAATATCATTCAACCACTATCATGCATGGAGAAGATATAGTTGGTCTTCCACGCCATACGGACATCATGTATGGCCTTCATTCCCGGAAACCTCCCAAGGATGTAACCTACCAAACAATGGCCAAAATCACGTATATCATCATCTTCTAACACAAATTCATTCTTCACTTCGCATTTCTTCAATTTGAAACTCGTACTGAGTTTCTTGTGTTCTTTAAATAAACTCAACCATGGCTTGGGTGGAACCGGCTTTTGGCCGATAACGTTTCCCTCTACCTCAACATTTTCATTAGCTTCGACAGCCACCTTTTTTGTTCCGGTATCAGTGGCCAAAATAGCCCCCTTGGGGCCTGAATTTTCCACCAATTTGGCCTGGTTTGTTGGTCCCAAGTCCTTGTTTTTTCCTGCAATAATATGGCTTGAAATTGGCCCGGCATATTCGCTGGCCATGGGGGAAGTCCCGGCAGCAGTCCTGGCCTTTACTTTTGCCGGTTTGTGGGCCTCAACGAGAGAAGGAGGGTTAAAGACTGGCGTTTTTCCAGCTGCAATTTTGCCAGAAATTCCGTTTCCTTCTTTGGCCGAATTGACGGCAGCAGTGGCAGCCCCTTTTCCGGCATCAGTGGTGGCTACCTTTAGCACTATTTGGGTGTCCCTAGGCCCCTCTTGAGGTCCAGCAGTTGGGGGTTTCTCAACAGCGAGGGCTACCACGGTTGTGTCGGCTTTTCCGGCGAATTGTGCCCGGCGTGGTGATGTGCGGCATTCCGGCGTCTTTTCGGCAGGCTTAGTGGCTTCCTTGGGTTTGCCACTAGGTCCAGCAATGGGAGGGCTCAAGACCGGCGTCTTTCCAACTGCAGATTTGCCGGAATCTCCATCATCCATGCTTCCCATTTTTTCGGCGACGGGAATGGCATCATTGTTCCGGCAGTGAGTGGCTAGATTAGGTGGCGGTCCCAATGTCTACGTGGCCAATGGGCAGCCAATGGGAGAGGTCCAGGTGGCAAGTGTCCAATGGGAGGAGGCCAAGTGGCAGTGAGGCCCACTAAAGGGGCTGAAATCAGTTTGGCAAGGGAAGTCGACTTTTCCAAAATTTTTCAAAATTCAAACCAATTTGCACTATTCATCTTCTTTTAACCTCCAAACATTCATCCAAAGAAACATATATTAACTGAATAAGCTACAATAATTAGTGAAAACCAACCTAAGATTGCAGCAAATCCAATTTAAAAGAGCAAGGTGGACAATAAGTTTGATGATCTTGTGTTGGCAGCCGAATTCTTACGAAAAAACCCAACTGAAATTAAACCAGCTGTGGAGTCTCCAAAGTCGTAAGAAAATACAGTGGGGAATCCGTAGGAAGATTCAGTAGCCAAGCAGCTTCAATTCCAAACGAGAAATCCGTTGTTCAGCTCAATGAAGAAGACTGTGAACAGTAAATTTCAGTTTTGCCCAAACTGAAATGGAATCGAAATCTGACCCAAAAACCTCTTGAAAAAATCCCCAAAAGTCACAGAATGTTAAATGAGCATCCAACCCAAAACCAATTGTCAATGTGTGGAGTGGCCCATATATATTATATATTAGGTCAAGAGCTCTTACCGAACCGATGTGGGATATTTATCCCACATAACAAATCTGACTATAGTAAAAACTCTATTATAACAAATTATAATAGAGAAATGAAGATTTTCTCCCTACTCATGTTTGAAAAGCTGGCTCTGATACCATGTTAAATGAGCATCCAACCCAAAACCAATTGGCAATGTGTGGAGTGGCCCATATATCTTATATATTAGGTCAAGAGCTCTTACCGAACCGATGTGGGATATTTATCCCTTAACACAGAAATTCCCTAAGAACATAGGGAATATGTTCCATAAAACAAAAGGGCCCAATCCCTTGTGAAATCCGGTGAAAAAATGGCCAAAAATTCTGTTTTCCGTTAGCAAGAAAGCTGAATTCCGTCCACTTAATTCCGATAACCCCAAGAAAACCGGTCAATAGATCAGTGATACATACGATTCCAAGCTAGAAAACCAAGAGCTACTAATAGTGTAGTAGATGGAAAAAGCAAGGGTTGAGAGAGTCTCTCTAACTTTCTCACTCTACTGAGAGCTCTAAAAAAAAGATTGACTTTATTATCCAAAAGTTATAAATTCCGGACACCCAAACCGTAAAAGATTGACTTTCTTTATTATATGGATTGTTTCTAGGCATTTAAAAATATGATTTCAAAGATGATTTGTGATTTTTATTTTTTTAACTTTTATTAAAATTTGGTTAGATTGGATGGTTAGTGTGACAGTAAATTATAACTTTTTTTTTCACACTACTTTCCAAATTGATATTTGAGTTGTTTATTTATGTTGAGTTTATAATTTTTTATTTTAAGTTTAATTTTGTCATTTTATTATCTTACATTAAAATGAGGTGTTCAATTCCGTTAGTAATTGACGGCAATTAATATATTAGATTAATTAGTTTTAAATTAAAAAATTAAGAATTTTAATTGTTTTAATTATAACTACAATGGGTGAATGCGTAGTATAAAGGGGTTCAGTGTATTTTGCCCTATAAACAACAATCAATATCTTTCTTAAATAAACCTTCAAAAAAACAACAAAATTATGGTCTACTTTATTCACTTTCTATTATTATTACTTTAGTGGTATTAATAACGTTAATCATGCCTAATATTTTTGCATTCAATTTTGTCTTTTAATTTTATTTTAATAATGTGGATGAACTAACAAATTCAATTTAAACATTCATGTGTAATATTGACAATTGCTTGATTAATGTGCATAATAATGAAAAAATATTATTTGCATAGAAGTCTTTTTATTTCCTAACTCTATTTAGTTACAAAGTAAAGCTTGGAAGGTTACAAATTTATTTTTTATAATGGAGAAATTTATTGAAATAAAAAGAATTAGGCATGATAATTCCTGTAACATAACTTCGAAGACGAATTTGCTACATAACAAATAGGATTTTTATGATATAGTTATAATTTTAATTGGTTAAGTTTAACATAAATTTAATCCTGAAATGGCAACAAAATTTAATGGAATTAAATCTAAAATATGATATTTTGTAGGGTTTCCTTAATTCAATTTATGTATAAAAAGAGTAAACCATTTATCAGGATAATCCTGATAAACTCCTTGTCAGGCACCAATTATTTTGTGCCATGTCATCATTTTTTAAAGTCTCACCCTAATAAAAATGTAACCTACCTATACCATATAATTAATTATTAAACTCTTTGATTTTATTCTCAAATCGTAGGGTTCACTCACATTTGGGTTAGGGTTTAATAATTGTAAATTTTAATTTTTGTGATATTTTATTCTTGTAATTCCTAATTTTTTTGAAACAGGGTTCACTCATATTTGGATCAGGGTTTAATAATTGTAGATTTAATTTTAGTGATATTTTATTTTTTTGAATCCTTAATTTTAATGAAACAATGTAGTAGGGTTCACTCACATTTGGGTTTAGGGCTTAATAATTGTATATTTAATTTTAGTGATTTTAATTTTTTTTATTTTTTTAGTGAATTGTAGATTTAATTTAATTATATATTATTTTTTAATTTTTTTTAGTGATTTGAATTAGATAGAATAAATACATGATAATTTTAAAGAAATGATATGGATGAGTTATAGAAGGATTTATGCGCATTTAATGTTTTTAAACAAATGATATGGATAAGTTATGGAAGGATTTATGTGCATTTAATATTTTTCCTAAAGTTAAGAATTTTAGTTAATTATATGGTATAAGTGAGGTGTATTATTATTATAGTGAAACACTAAAAAAAAGCTTTTATATATATATGACATTCAAGGATTGGTGCTTGATAAAGGCTTTATCAGAATAATCCTGATAAATGTTACACCCTTATAAAAAAATTCTTACTTTCTTTATTTAATTTAATTTTTGAAAATTAGACTTTATAATATTTTAGTTTGTTATATTTTCTTTTATCTAGATTAGGAAAATTCTTAACTAAATTAGACTTTGTAACAATACCTTAATTTATTATGTTTTTAATTAATTTGTTTTCCGGAGATTTTGAATTGAATTGAATTGTTTTAGGAAAGTACTCCCATAAATTTTTATTTCTTGATTGGATAGGTTTAGGAATCTCAGTTACAAATTTCTTATTGATTGGGTTTGGTATCAATAGAAGGTTTCTTAATATTGACTTTAACATAGATTTAATTCTAATATAGTTATAGGAAAAAAAGATTTATTTAGGAAATATAAGAAACATAGCTTTAGGTAATCAAACCTATGACAATTGATTCCCTAACAAATTCAATCTCCATTAAAATCAAATAACAAATCATGCAAAAGGTGGCTAAACTTTTAGTAAGAACAAATTAATTAACTTCGCATAAATCAAAATAATTCAATCTGAAAAACTAAATCATAAATTCTTAAATAATAAATAATCCGTCTATATCTAAATCTCAAGTTCTAGAAAATTATAACATAATGATAAATAAAATATAACCAAAAAATATATCAATAAATAAAAAAGAATGAAATAATAAATGATTGTTTCAATTATATGGAATATAAATACAAACAAAATCACGATTTATGCTTAATAAGTTACATAATATTGTTGTCTTGTATAGTTTACATTCAACGATCTATATGTATAATTATTTAAATTAACGGAGAGCAAAATAAGAAAAAGGAATTTAGGGTAAATTATAAAGAAATTAGGAAAAAGAAAAGGAAAAATAAAATAAAAAATATTTCCCGAAAACGAAACTTGCGCACTCACACGTTGTCTTCCCTCTATGGAATTTGATGAAAGTAGTGGACTAACCTCTTATATCCACCACCGTTTTAGTGTCTTACACTTGTTTTGTTTTATTCAAATCTAAAAATAATTGTAGAAAAAATAATTCACAACTCATAAAAAATAGAGAGAAAAGCAAATAAATTTAGATCATATAAAAAAATGAGAGACGTACATAGTTCATCCGATTAAGCCTAAAAAAATCGCATTCTTCAATCTCTCTAACAAAAATATGACAACCTCGGTGAATACAGGAACAACTGAAAAGAAAAAAATCTAAGAGAGAAGCAAAGTCAGAAAAGAAAAAAAGGAAAACAGAGAGAAAATAAGAAGAAAAAGGGCCAAAGAAAAATTTTGAAAGGAAAAAAGAGAGTGCAGAATGAGAAAGCAAAAAGGTGAGACAAAAGATTAGAAGTGAACCCCTAAAGGTAGAAAAAAAGTAACAGAACAAATAATTTTAATCAGTATTAAATGTTATTGTAGAGAGAGTTATTAAATAAAAGTAAAAAAATAAAACATAAAAACTCCTATGCAATCGTCACATTTATGTGACGGGACTAATGACGTGCCCTTACTTGCACATGTGCTGCAATTCGCGTATACATTATCTATGTTAGAGTTGTAACACTATTTTTGATTCGCGTATAGTTTGTAAATAGTTATCGCATATTCGCGTATACATTATCAATGTTAGAATTATAACACTATTCTGATTCACGTATAACGTGTAAAAATTCGCATATAAATAATCAAGTTATAATTTTAACATTGTCAGGATTCACGTATAACGTGTATATATTAGCGTATAAATCAATGTTAGACTTGTAAAACTATTCTGATTCATGTATAACTTGTAAATATTCGAGAATAAATTATCAAGTTAGAGTTTTTAGAGTTTTAACACTATTATAATTCACGTATAATGTGTAAATATTAATGTATAAATTATCAATGTTATAGTCCTAACACTATTCTAATTCACGTATAACATCTAAATAATTCGTGTATTGAAGTATAAATCAATGTTAGAGTTCTAACACTATTCTGATTCATATATAACATGTAAATATACGTCTGAATAATCAACGTATTCGCGTATAAATCAATGTTAGAGTTCTAACACTATTATGATTCACATAACATGTAAATAGTTTGCGTATAGTGTATCAATAATTCGCATATAATGTATTAAAAATTCGCGTATAAATGTTTATCACACGACATGTGTCCGTAACATATATACGACGGTTTCACAGGAGACTTCCTTAAAATAAAAAAACATGTGAGAATAACTCGAAGAAGAAAAAAAAGATACCTTATTGTTTTTACTATATTATGTTAATAAACAAGTTATTTCTATACTCTTAAAATGCTTTAAAGTTATAGCTTCTTTAATAGTAGAGGTGTTAAATGCACTCTTAACTAGGAGTGTTCAACTGGTCGGTTAATTGGTTACGGTTTGTACCGATTTTGGCAAATTTTGGCATAACTAGTTAACCAAATGGCTACGGTACTGGTTCTATCAGTTCCAGTCGATTAATCAGTTAAACCTGTTAACCGAATTTTTTATTTTATTTTATTTTATTTTTACTCTTGAAAGTTAAAATAATAAACTAGTAACAAATTAATCATGTTTGAAATGTAAAATACTAAAATTTAATATTTAATTCAACATATTAAATTATAAAGTCCATGTGATGTAAGGGTGTGTGGATGCAAAAACAAAAAAAATACTTAGTTAATGTAATTATTACTTATATTAAAGTATTATTTACTTATATAACCTATAAATATACTTATATATTTAGTTAATGTAGTAATTACTTATATTTAGAGTCTAATTTACTTATAACTTATAAATATTATGTATTTAGTTAATGTACTAATTACATATATTCATCAACTCATAGTATTATTTAAAATCTAAAATATGCTTATTTTAATTACTTGTTATTATTATTAATTTTAATAATATAAATTACAATATGATAGTATTAATATTTATTTGGCGTCTTCTCACTATTATATTCCGCCTTATAATAGAAGTTAATTATAATAGAAATTACAATAGTTACATATTAAATTTGTAAATCATTAAACCATGTTATTATTGGCCATAATACTAATGTGTTATAATATATTATTAATATTGTTGGTTTTACATTATAAAATATATATTGTTAATTATAATTTATAACTTTATAAGTTAATTAATAAATTTGAATAATGAATAACTTAACTATTAAAATAAAAATTAAAAAATATTACAAATAATATTTTAGATATAAAATATTATTAATTACCGGATATCTAGTTTAACCGGTTGGAATCATTTTTCAATCGGAAACTGGACCAGTTAATCGGTAAAACCGGATAATCAAAAACAGTAAAATCGGATAACCGATAATAACCGGTTAACTGGTTCCGATTTCGACCGGTTCTGGTCCAATTATCGGTTTTTCGGTTTCTTTGAACAGCACTACCCTTAACCATAAATTTCCCTATTTTCTAAACGTCTAGAAGACTATAACTTTTGGATATGCCAAAGAATGTACATCGATTCTCACTTGTGAATGAAGGATGTTTTCACTTTTATGGAATTTGAATTTCACCATGCAAATAATAAAACTCTAGTAGTTCAAAACTAAGAGATCAGATCCTCTATTCAAGATTATCTCTATCTTATTCTGTCTAATGTTCAAAACGACGTAGTTGAACTAAAACTAGATACTAAAAGCATAAATATCACTAAAATCACTTTACAATTATTAGACTCTAACCAAAGAATGAGTGAACCCTACGACGTAATTTAATCTTGAGACAAGCTAGACACCCCATTCTATTTTTCTAAAAGCAACTCAAAAACCAAATTATCACATCTGACAACTTAAGCATCCAATTCTATCTTTCGTTGACTATACCATTCAAACAATTCAAGAAAATTGTCTCTATTTAAATAACTAATTGACTCATTATGTTTAGAAAAACGCAACCCCTGATTCAAAAAAAGAAATATCACATCCAATATTATCGTTAAACTGGTCATAAGCAATCTCCATTTCGTGCTCATTTACTCATAACATAGTTGATACACTATGTCTTTAATTTTTAAAAGACTCAAATTATATTCTATCATCATTATATATAATAACTATTTACAACCCCAATAAAAGTTGAATCTTTCTAATGTCTTTCTCTAATAATTGAATCTCATTTCTATAAAGGCATTCTTTGCATTTCAACCTCCATTATTTAGTAGTTTGAAAAAATAGCACTAAAAGCAAAACGTCATATATTTTGATATGCTATAATTTAGTTATACAAACTGTTTATACCTAATCTTTTGAAAACATTTTTATTGATTACCAAAATTTCTTTTAAGATACATATGACCAATTGTTTTGGACCGCCTTGTAATCAAGTACTCTCTTCGAATTTGATCTTGAATAACAACATCAAACTTTTCAGTTAGTTTTCGTATTCTTGGATTACTAACAATGTCATTTAAATTTAAATCTACACGAAATTGATCTTCCACAGGTTCACTATAATTAACCTCATTGGAAGATGCTTACTACAGATTCGTTTATCTTTAAAAAATCTCTCCATATTCTAAATAAATAAACAATTAAAAATAAATTCATGTAATTCAATCACAGTTCACACTAATTTAGAATTAAAATTAATTAAATAAATTAGAGTTGTTTAAATAATATCATCTTGCAACTTTACTTCTTTGATTTGATTCTAACAAGCTTGCCTTTACTCATAGAGAAACTAAAAGATAATCGTAAAATTGGTAAACAAGACTTTGACTAGTGCACATCACTAACAGTTTTATATCCTTAAAACATTATATGAACGAATCAAATCAGCCATATTAACCTTTTGGCTGGCCTAGGTTGGTTTCTCAATTCCTGTTGTCCTTTGTTTGATATCCTTAAAACATTATATATGTGAATGAATCAAATCAGCCATATTGACCTCTTGGCTGGCCTGGGATGGTCTCAGCTCATTTACTTTTTGCCTTTTGTTTGATATCGTTAAAGAATTGTATGGAAGTTCCACATCTGTCGATTTCTTTTTTCTCGACTTCCCACCCTCCTCTTTATTATGTATTTACATGCATGCATCTATGTAACGAATGCTATGCACGTTTTAGTATAATAGCAATTGTTTAATACATATCTAGGTGATCAATCAGAATCAGGCGTCAGCGCTCAGCAGCCTGCAAACGCAAACGCAAACTCAAAGCAAACATTAGATAACAAGAACTTATGTCATTATCAAGAAATATACAACCAGGACAACTACAAAAGCCAATCTCATTGGCTATTATGGCATCTTGCAATTTGGAGGAAGATCCTGCTGCTGCTTGCACTTCATTCCCCAAGCTACTTAATTAGTGTAAAGCAATCCTTAGATATGGAAATTTACCAACATCCTCTTGTATCCTTAATGAAATCCATGGATAGCCTCTATTAAACTTGCCAAGGAAATGTTGGAGGAACCACCCTCCACCAAGGCACTCCTGGCTTTCTTCATCATTTCTTTCACTTTTTTCTTTATTTCACTCTCAGGCTGCATCAGCTGTCTAATTCCATTTTCAATTTCATCTGCTTTGACAATAACTTGCTTATTACTCATGTAATCTATGCTGTAATCCATCTTAATCTCTGCTGCTAGACCTAAATCCTTCATTATCAAAAATGCATTCACCTGCTGCTCTGCATACAATGGCCAAACGGCCATTGGCACTCCAAACCAAACGCTTTCCAATACTGAATTCCACCCACAATGTGTAACAAAGCCTCCCAGCGCAGGATGGGACAAAATCTGCACTTGTGGTGCCCATCCAATAATTTTGCCAACCCCAGAAGTACGCTGTAAGAACCCTTCTGGCAAGACGTCTTCATGATTTTCATACTCGCTTGGATACTCTAGAGCGTCTTTTGACGGGACTCTTCTCAAAGACCACAAGAACCTGCATCCACTATGCTCGATGGCATGTGCAATCTCCTTCAATTGGTTGCTATCAAAAGAGCCAAAGCTCCCGAAACAAAGAAAAACTACGGAAGAAGTAGGCTGATCATCAAGCCATCTCATGATATCCTCATTCTCTTGGTGGTTGGTATCAGTACCAATGTACCATCAAAGTTTAATAGAGGTCCTACCGTGTACACTGGTGGCATCTTCTTATTACTGGTGAGTGCCCTTAATGCATATGATTCCATGTCAGAAAAGGTATTCAAAATGACACCCTTGCTTTCCAACAACCTTGTGTTGAATTTGAGAATTGCAGATGAAGCAAACTTATCGAATACTATTGAAGGAAATAGTTTAGCAGGGACAGGGTTGATATAAGTTGAGATTGAAAATTCAGTATCCGAGTCCTTGTACTCTGTTATATCGATGTTGCTATCGTCTCTAAGACTCTGCAGAAGAAGCCTAAGTCCAATAGTGGCAGCACCAGAGGAGTAGAATATATAGGACGGGACCTCGAACTCATTGGCAACATCGATCATTTCAGTGGTAAACATGTCCACAACAAACCCCACGAGTTTGGATGAACCAGTCTCTTTGAACTGGGCAACCAACTCTTTAACTTGGGACTTCTGACTGCCTATCAATGCAGAGAGAGAAAACAAATGGCTTTCTGGTATACCTGACAAGTTAGCTTCTGGTTTTGGCAATGGAAGTTCGATGAATTTTATGGCTTTGGTAGTTTCTACATGAAGTACTGATTGGATACATGAATTTGCAGTGCTGTCTTTGAAAATGAGGATTCTGATTGAAAGCTCTCCTTGTCTCGACTCACAAGCAACTTTGCAAACTGTATTGCTGAAGTCAAGTGTCCTGCTGCTGGGAAAGGAATGAAAACCAATTCTGATTTCATCATTTCAATCTCCAGCAACTGAACCTATAGGAATCTTGAAAGATTTCAAACTGCTGAGGCTTGCAATATGAGATTTCTAGTGCTACCATATGGACCCATATATACATATATATATCGTGTCTTTACACTGTGGAGATTAGAAGTGGGAGTAGATCGTGCCTTTGATCCCTATTGTCTATTTCCTACTCTTTTTTGGCTTTGGGCCATTGAATTTTGATCCCTTATTGTCTTTTTCCTAGTTTCGTTTTGCTTTCGGCCGGTGATCCCTAATTGTATTCTTCCATTGGCTGTTTCTCCTGTTTTGTTAATTCTTGAGCACGGCAGGTCAATTAATTAAACATAGATTGGCCCATGTACTATATATGTACTCATGTAATATATTATTAGTTTGAGCAAAAGAGCAAAAACATCATTCAACTTTTATAAAATTGTATTTTGATCATCCAATTATTAAATTTGTCAAAATAATAATATTACTGTTATGAACATATTGTGAATGTCTATCCAAATACACCATGTTCTACCATTTTATCTCTCATTATTTCTATAACTCATGTAACATCATCTCATTATCACCCATTATCTTGTAACCTATGTAACTTATGTAACTCTTGTAATTTTCATTTAGAACATTGTGAGTTATAAAGTACCTCAAGCCTATAAATAGACGATTATGTGAAAGGGAAATGAGGTTGAATGCTTACTACATTTTGTTCTACTTTGCTCTATAATACTCTCTATCTTTCTAGCATTTTTCATACTTGTTTTATATTTGATAGTAGTAGTTGTAACATAAGATTTATATCTCTACTTTGTAGAAGTGGTATAACAACTTGTTACACAATATAATACTACAAGTTTGTAGTATTTTTATAACATGTTATTAGTACGAATTCTCTACCAATTGAGAAAGTTGGAGTAAATCAAATTCAAGTTGCGTATTGAAAGAATTGTTAAGTATAGGTTTGGAATTTGGTAAGTTAATATGGTAATACTTTTCATTTTTAATTAATTTATTTTCTACTATGAATTTGTACTATTAGATATAATATATTGAATATTATATATGGATTAATTTGGAAGAAAAATTCAACCACTTGAAGTTAGTTGTCATTTCAAAAGCACGGTATATTTGATAAAAATATACCATATAATCAAAATAATGATTACCGTGACAAAAAATAAAATAACCTCCAGAAGTGGGTTAATGAAATTGAAAGAAAAAAATGGAAAAAAGAGTTACTACGAATGTGGTATAGAATATCATTGGACTCGTACTTGTCGTACTACGAAGCATATCGTTAAGCTTTATTAAACATCATTGAAAAAAATGCCACGATATTAAGACAAACTTTATTAATAAAATATGATGAATCTCAACATATTATATTATTTTGAACACCCTGAAGGTGCAATTTAATCATATTTTATTTATCACCCTGAAGGTGTAATATGATTACATAATTTTATTATTTTGTATCTTTTTTGTAAATTTTTAATTATGCAATTTATTTATATTTTTATTAATGTTTATTTATAATGTCTCAAATTCTTCCTGAAGAAGCTATGAATGTATGTTTTTTGGAGAAAAACAAATACCAAATATTTGAAATCAAATAATGTGGATTTATTTGTTAATCACCCCGAAGGTGATACTAGTCACTTGATTAGTGATGAAAATATTCAAGAATAAATATATTCGTTGCTTACTTTGATGTAATAAATAAATATTTTTGCTAGCTTATTTTAATGTAATGAATAAACATTATCATTAAATGTCCTCAAATAATAATAAAAATAGTTATTATTAATACATTTGTTTTAAATATTTCTTTTATACTTAAAGAAATTAAAACAATTCTCATTTAGAATTTTTATTTTGTGAAGAAAATGGACGTTCCAATGATCAAAGACAAAGAATTATGTCTGGCAGATAGTGCAACAACACATTCCATACTAAAAGATAAGAAATATTTTTCTTATATAATAATGAAAGAAACTCATGTTAGTACTATATCTGGTAGTACAAAATTGATTGAAGGCTCCGGAAGAGCAACAATAATTTTACCAGGAGGAACAAAATTTTGCATTGAAGATGCATTACATTCTTCTAAGTCTCAAAGAAATTTGTCAAGTTTTAAAGATATTCGCCGAAATGGATCTCATATTGAGACTAAAAGTGAAAGTAATAATGAATACTTGTATATTACAAGTATAGATTTTGGAAAGAAAATTGTATTAGAAAAATTACCTTCTCATTCCATTGGATTATATTATACATATATTTCTACAGTTGAAATATATGCAACAGTAAATCAAAAGTTTACTGATCATAATGATTTTATTGTTTGGCATGACCGGTTGGGCCACCCGGTTATATAATGATGCGAAGAATATTAGAGAATTCAAAAGGTCATTCTTTGAAAAGCCAAAAGATTCTTCAACCTAATGAATTCTCATGTGTTGCTTATTCTCAAGGTAAATTAATTATAGGACCATCATCAATGAAAATTCATACTGAATCTCATGCATTTTTAGAACGCATACATGGTGATATTTGTGGGCCTATTCACCCATATTGTGAACCATTTAGATATTTTATGGTTTTAATTGATGCATCAACTAGATGGTCACATATATGTTTGTTATCAACTCGCAACCTGGCGTTTGCGAAATTACTTGCGAAATTAATTCGGTTACAAGCACATTTTCTAGATTACCCTATTAAGACAATTCGTCTTGATAATGCTGGTGAATTTACATCCCAATCTTTTAATGATTATTGTATGTCTATTGGGATTAGTGTTGAACATCCTGTCACTTATGTTCATACACAAAACGGTTTGGCAGAATCTTTTATTAAACGTCTTCAATTAATTGCGAGACCATTGCTTTTGAGAACTAAACTTACAACAACTGTTTGGGGACATGCTATTTTGCATGTTGCAGCACTAATTCACATAAGGCCAACAAATTATCATGAATTCTCTCCCTAACAATTTGTTTTTGGTTAGGAACCAAATATTGCCCATCTTAGAATTTTTGGATGTGCGATATATGTTCCAATTGCTCCACCACAACGCACAAAGATGGGACCTCAAAGGAGTTTGGGAATATACGTTGGGTATGAATCTCCATCTATAATGAAATATCTCGAGCCAACAATTGGAGATTTATTTACAGCTCGTTTTGCTGATTGTCATTTTGACGAATCAATTTTTCCAACATTAGGGGGAGAAAATAAACAGCTGGTTAAGAAAATTAGTTGAAATGAATTATCATTATCTCATTTTGATCCTCGTACAAATCAATGTGACCTGGAAGTTCAAAAGATAATTCATTTGCAACGTTTAGCAAATCAATTGCCAGATGCTTTTACTGACCCAAAATGTGTAACTAAGTCACACATACCGGCTGTTAATGCTCCAATTCAAATTGATGTCCCTGAATGACCTTTTACCACTAGTAATCAATTAAAGGTACATATGAAACGTGGTAGACCAATCAGTTCTAAAGACAAAAATCCTCGAAAGAGAAAATGAGCAAATAATAATGATGATGGCAAAATCGAGGTAATTGAAGTTTCAAAAGAATCTTCAAAAATGGAAATTCCCGACATGACAAATAATGAACTTCTAGAAGAAGTTTAGGTACCTGAAAATTATGATAATCATGAAATCTCAATAAATTATGTCATGACTGGGAAAAGTTGGAATCGATATAAAATCGACGTCAATGATAAATTTGCCTATGCTGCAGCAATTACTATTATGAATGAAAACGAGGATCGTGAACCAAAGTCTGTGGATGAATGCAGACAAAGAAATGATTGGGCAAAATGGAATGACGCAATTCAAGCAGAGTTAAACTCGTTGGCAAAACGTAAAGTTTTTGGATCAATAATACGCACACCTGAAGATGTGCAGCCAGTGGGTTATAAATGGGTCTTTGTGCGAAAACGAAATGAGAATAATGAAATTGTGCGATATAAGGCTCGACTTGTTGCACAAGGTTTTTCTCAAAGATCATGTATTGATTATGAGGAGACATATTCTCCCGTGGTGGATGCAACAACTTTTCGTTATTTGCTTAATCTGGCAGCAAATGAACGACTTGAAATGCGTTTAATGGATGTTGTAATAGCATATTTGTATGGATATCTTGATAATGAAATTTATATGAAAATCCCTGAAGGATTCAAGTTGCATAAGGAAAATAATTCCAGTTCTCGAGAACTTTATTCAATTAAATTGTGCAAATCCTTAAATGGATTAAAACAAGCTGGACGTATGTGGTATAATCGCCTTAGTGAATATCTGATTAAACAAGGCTATGTGAATGATCCCATTTGTCCATGTGTTTTTGTTAAAAGATCTGCATCTGAATTTGCAATCATTGCAATTTATGTTGATGATTTAAATATTATTGGAACTCCTGAAGAGTTCGAAAAAGCTGTTAACTTTTTGAAACAAGAATTTGAAATGAAAGATCTTGGAAAGACAAAATTTTGTCTTGGATTGCAAATTGAGCACTTGGAAAATGGCATATTTTTTGCATAAGTCGGGTTATACAGCTAAAGTGCTTAAAAGATTCTATATGGATAAAGCACATCCCTTGAGCACACCTATGGTGTTAGATCGCTTGATGTGCATAAAGATAATTTTCGACCTCGTGAAAATGATGAAGAATTACTTGGTCCATAAGTACCATATCTTAGTGCTATTGGAGCATTAATGTATCTTGCTAGTCATACACGTCATGATATCTCATTTGCTATGAATCTACTAACAAAATATAGTTCTTCACCTACACGAAGGCATTGGAATGGTATACAACATATATTTCGTTACATTCAAGGTACGATATATATGAGTCCTTATTATTCTAAGGCAATCAAGTTTGACCTAATAGGTTATGCAGATGCTGGATATTTATCTGATCCTTATCATGGTCGAGACAAACGGGTTATATGTTCACATGTGGTGGTACAGCTATTTCTTGGCGTTCTATGAAATAAACTATAGCTGCTACTTCTTCAAATCATGCTGAAATATTGGCAATTCATGAAGCAAGTCGCGAGTGATTTTGGTTGAGATCAATGATCCATCATATTCGAGAAACATGTGGTTTGCATTTGGATAAGAAAGTTCCCACTGTTTTGTTCGAAGATAATGCTGCATACATTGCTCAATTGAAGGATGGATACATCAAAGGTGACAGAACAAAACACATCTCACCAAAATTCTTTTTCACACATAATCTTCAGAAGAATGGTGAAATCTGTGTACAACAAATTCGTTCGAGAGACAATTTGGCAGATTTATTCACTAAATCACTACCGACATCAACATTTGAAAAGTTGGCACATAAGATCGGAATACGTCGATTGAAAGATGTCAAATGATGTGCTCAAGAGGGGGAGTTATTATACATTGTACTATTTTTCCCTTAACCAAGGTTTTTTCTCATTAGGGTTTTTCCTGGTAAGGTTTTTAACGAGGCAATGTTATATATGAAAAATGTACTCTTTTTCCTTCACTAGGTTTTTATCCCATTGGGTTTTTCCTAGTAAGGTTTTAACGAGGCATTTATCTTAAAGATGAACATCCAAGGGGCAGTGTTATGAACATATTATGAATGTCCATCCAAATACACCATGTTCTACCACTTTATCTCTCATTATTTCTATAACTCATGTAACATCATCTCATTATCACCCATTACCTTGTAACCTATGTAACTTATATAACTCTTGTAATTTTCATTTAGAACATTGTGAGTTACAAGGTACTTCAAGCTTATAAATAGAGGATTATGTGAAAGGGAAATGAGGTTGAATGCTTCCTACATTTTGTTCTACTTTTCTCTATAATACTCTCTATCTTTCTAGCATTTTTCATACTTGTTTCATATTTGATAGTAGTAGTTGTAACATAAGATTTATATCTCTACTTTGTAGTAATGGTATAACAACTTGTTACATAATATAATACTACAAGTTTCTAGTATTTTTATAACAATTACTGAATTTTTTTAAATCGACATATTTGCATCATACCATTTCAATTCCATTATCTTCTCTAAAACTTTTAAATTAAAAGAGTGCTTATTTATTGAATTTTACTACTTTGTCATTTAAAAGACACTTTGTATAGGTCGAGTGTATCTCCAACTTTTATGTTTTACTCAAAAAGCGATAAAGATTTCTTATCAAATGTAGTCCGTGGCAAATTCATAAAGTTGAGTTTGAAGGAGTGTAATTATATAAAATTATTAATAGAAACTATATTTAATTTTGAGGGGACCTAAATTATTTTTTTTTTGTTAAGGATTTAGCTAAAGATTTTTAAATTTTCATAGAAATTTTTTTTTCCAATTTTGGAGTTGCGGCCACACCCAGTGGTGGAAGGAGGGGCGAGCAGGTGTGGCCGCCCCCCCCTTCGTTTTGGGAACAAGGGGTTGTATGTACAAACCACCCCCTAGCACACCTTATCGGACGTTTTACTTAACTGTAAAAACAAATTGAAACAGTATCGTCTTCCTCTTCCTGTCTTCCATCTTCTCAGTCTCAGATCTGAAGGAAATTCTTTGGTGGCTCTGGCTGGGCCTGGGCGGACGGACAGCAGCCAGCGAGGCACTACACCTGCTGGCTGCTGTCTGTCCGCCCAGGCCCAGCCAGAGCCACCAAAGAATTTCCTTCAGATCTGAGACTGAGAAGATGGAAGACAGGAAGAGGAAGACGATACTGTTTCAATTTTTTTTACACTTAAGTAAAACGACGTCATTTTACTTAAGTGTAAAAAAAAATTGAATTAATAAACGTTATTAGTCATTGTCCAGTCAGTCCTCATTCTCTTATTTCAAGTAAATCAAGCCTTCAACAAAAAGTCAAAAACCTAACAAACTCTTCAAGAAACTTTGGGCTCCTCTTGCTGCATGCTGTCGCCGATCTTCTGTGATTCTGTAGACTTTGCTTCAGCCTTGAGAATTATTTTTCTAAATACAGTTAACCCCCCCCGTCAATTTACGTTCTAGTTTCGCCACTGGCCACACCCTTTGCCCTTCTTGCATCAGTATCTCAGTCAATGTAGGATAGTTGCTCTTCTTATTATCAACGACATTCATTAGATGCCTATGGTGAAAACAAACAAATAGCATCAATCATCAATAGTTATTTATAATAATAATAATTAAATCTTTACCTCATTAAGTAGACTCAGTTATATTGATTATATTTTACCACCATACTTGATATAAACTCATTTTTTTATTTATATTTAAATATAGCATTTTTTTTTTTATAATTTCTTTAGAATTTTTTTTAACCCTTCTCTTCCACTTTTAATTTGAAATAATTCTCTACTTTTTATGCATCTAACAAAGACATAATTTTAATCTTCAAAAGTAAGCTAGCATGGGATTAATAGGTTCGTGCTTTAAAGTTGGCAAAAACTTCATTAAACCATTGAAAATGTAAGAACACTTAATCACAGCACAAGATGCAAATCTTTCGCTTTAGAACCTGCAGATTGAGTATAAATCATTTCCAGCAACTCACCATATTAAGGAAAAGAAAAAGAAAACCTTATTCATGAAATCCTACAGAAAGAATCTCAACGTCTATCTTTATTCTTCCAGTCCAAGAATTGTTATCCAAAAGCCTTTGATCATAATATTGTGGAGGTCACAAAACAAAAGGCTATGCCACAGAAAATCTCAATATCACTGTCCCCTCAGTAGATACTAGAACATACTCCTTTTTATTCTTTTGAAGTGTCGTTTTAGCCATTTTTTTAAATTCTCAAATAAGTGTCGTTTTATACATTTAAATACAAAAAATATTTTAAAGTTCTAATTTTATTCTTTCCTCCATTTATTTAAAATTGGATGACATTAATTGTTGTTATTTATTTTTGAATAAAAAAATTAAGGATAAATAAAACAGTTAATTCATTTCTTTAATTATTGTGCTTTTGGTCAAAATATCACTTAAAACTGGTCAGATGGAGTATATAGATAGACTCTGTGCATATTATGCCATTGTGCTATTCAATTTAAAAACTTCTAGAATGCCAACAAAGATAAAATTTTGGCACACTATTCCAAATTCTTTCATCTTGTTATACATGAAATTCCCACAAGAAACTGGGAAATTTTCTAGATTAAAAACTTCTCTATGACAAGTTACTTGACACATGGAACTCTTCTGAAATAGATGCTTTTCACTCTCATTAATAGCAAGTATGCAATTTTGGATTAAACACCTTTAAGAATATGCCATTTTGTTATTCAATTTAAAAACTTCTGTATGATTGCTGTAGAAGATTGTTTTTAATTAGGTTCTAGAATGCCGACCAAGAATATGTTATGGGGCACAATTCCAAATTCTTCCATCTTGTTATAAATGAAATTCCCACTCTATTTATTTGATAGCATTTTAGTATTTTTTTTTACAAATTTAATTGTTGTATTTGTTTTATTCATTTATTTTACCAAATTTTTTAAAACAAAAAAAATTACAATTATTATTTTTGCTATAGTATTTTTTATAAGTAAAATATTATATTTGAATTTAAAAATTTTTAATAATAAACAATTTTCAACCAAACTAAACTCATAAAATATTAACTCAAATTTGAAATTTAAAATTTATTAAAAAAATATTCTAATACAAATCTCAACAAAATAAACTGATCAATTCAAACACTTTAAAAATATTTCGTTCTTATTATAAATCCAAAAAAAAAGGTTTTATCATAAAACAAAAAAAAATGTCCTTTCCAAACGGAGCAGGAAATTTTCTAGAATAATGAACTTCTCTGTGATAAAGCCACACTTGGAACTCTTGTGAAAGGGATGCTTTTCGATCTCATTAATAGAAGAGTAAAAAATAGTCACTCAACTTTTTTCAAATCCGGGTTGTAATAATACTATCACAGTAATAGTTTAATTGTGTTTCCTCGTTATAATTTATTTAGAAAATTTATTTAATTAATGTTAATTTTTAATTTGTTTATGTAATGTTAGATAGTTTCCAAAAATAATGTCGATTTTGAATTTTTTGTTTTAGGGTCTAATAACTCAACTTAGGTTTGAAAATTAATTTATTCAGATTTTAACCAAATAAGTTTGTTTGATTACGAAAAGTTGAATGTTTAATAAGTTAAGAGCCTCTTAAAACCTAAGTAAAATTCTTTCATAATTTTAAACAATAAAATCTATATTATTGCTTAATTTCAAAACACACTCAAATCTAATGTTTTAAAATAAATTTTATTATACCATAATTATGCATAATATCTATCTAATATGACATAATTATCCATAATATTTCTTTAATCTATTCTATCATTACAATTTCCATCTTACTTCTATATTCTAATATTTTTCAATTTACTTTCTTTCTTCATTTTGTATACTAAAATTTTTATTCAATATATCTTCTTTCTATATGTTAATATTTTTATTTAATATACGTGATTTGATAAAGGATTTTTTTATGTCTTATAATTTGATTAATCTTTTTTACATTCTCTTTTTTTAAATCAAGTTTTGATTAATTAATTTTTAAATTTTAAAATAATAACATCCAATGTATAACACTATTAATATTCAGAAGTCACAAGTATATGCATTTCTATGATAATAATTTTATACTCAAAGTTATTAAATTTTAATTTTTATTCTTTTAGAAAATTATATTGTCTACACTCTTTTATAATAATTTTGATTAATTGTTAAAAAGTAATATATTACACATTTATTGAGAAAACTAAATAATTGAAATATAACATCGTACCATTTGAGTCATTCAGTTATCAGATCATTATGTTTTTGAACAACTTTAATTATTTCAACATTAAGATTCAATGATTCATACATTTAAAATTGATTGTTTAATTTTTTAAAATTTGACATTTAATTATTTCAGATTTTAGATTTTCGTTTTATCAAACAAGCCCAGGGCGCCTGTGTGATAACTCAATTTAAGTTTGAAAATTAATTGGTTCACATTTTGATAAAATAAATTTATTTTATAACTAAAATTAAATGTCTTAATGAGCTAAGATCCTCTTAAAACCTTGGCAAAATTATTCAATGATTTCAACCGATAAAATCTAATTTATCGCTTAAGTTCAAACATACTCAAACCTAAGGTTTTAAAATGAATTTTATTCAAAACACGCCATGACCTCAAGATTTAGTTTTCAAAATCTCAAAATCATAAGGCACCTCTTACTATTACTTCTCAATAATGTGAAACTGAGACTTTAATAATCATCCTTATAAAATAATAATTAATAAATATCCATAAGAATTATTCGAAACAAAGTCATGGGTCTCAAACCCATAACTTTATTCAATACCTCCTATACTAAATACATAATCTACTTCTCCTTTACCATTTCCAATCCTTAGTTTCGTCCTTATCTATGCCATCAAGTTCATCTGTAAATGTTGTATAAAACAAGAATGAGTGAAATCGCACAACAAATAAACTCTAAATCATTTAAAACTAATTATATTTTGTAAAACATTTCATAAACTATAAAAATAATACCTTTCTTGAAAATGATAATTATAATTTGACAAAAAAATTTAATAATTCAAATCATTGATACTAGTTCAAAACATCAATGACGGTTCATAAAGATTAAAATCATTGATATAAATTTCAAGCATAGTCGTCGTGGATGAAATCACATCCTTTTGATATTATAAAATAAAATTAAAGATTTATTAATTATAAATCTCAAATCCTTGCTCTAAAACAATAACCATAATTTATTCCTTACTTATATTTCATTGATCAAATTTTCACAGAAAACATGTGTCATACTTTCATATAAAGACATATACATGAGATATTTCTTAATAAATAGGATTCCATGACATAACATACATTCATGGTTTAATTAGTACTCAGCTAGCTGTATTCCCGTTAGGTCAGCTATTTGGCCCGTCGGCCACATACATGACATACATAAATTTTCCTTGAGTCGAGGATCATCATGACATAATTAAATTCCCTTGAAATTAACCATGGCATGACATACATGTTCAAAACATGTGTTCCTTCCGTTCCAACATGTAATTCATGAAACCATTCATTAATCTTACATCACATATAAGTTATTTAAGTAATATTCGAACTGACCATCGCATTATGTACATTTATAACTTGTTGCATCATCTTCAATGGTAATTCATAAAATATTATACATGTAAATCAAAATCTGTTTGGCTTCCAATCAAAATCATCTTACTATAGTTTCATTTGTAAGTCATTAAAATACATTTATGTCATTTGAAATTCATAAATCATAAGACATTTTCAAGTACCACGTGAATCATAATATATATATATATATATAAGCCATAAGCAAATCTTAATTATAACATACATTCAAGCCCTTTGGAAAATATTAATGATTTAATTTAAAATTTTATAAATAGGGAATACTTTTAAACTTACAATTAACACACTAATTGTGTATAGTATTATATTTTTATATTATGTTAGCATGATTAAAATTTATAAGATCCAATTAATATAAATAGTATTGATATTATGTTAGCATGCTTTTTATAATTAAGACATGTTTATATATGAAACCGACAGTTACGGTTGAAATTATAATTCTAAGTTCCTGCAGCTTTTAACGCGTGTTGAATTAACTCGCCTTTACATATATAAATTCGGATCACAAGAGACCAAATATTTTTTACAAATATATATATATATATATATATATTCTAATATTCACAAATAGGGGTGATATCGAGCCGAGCCGAGCCCGAGCTTTAGGGTGTTCAGGCCCGGCTCGTTTATTAATCGAGCCTAAAAATATAAAAATGCATAATTTAGTTAAATTAATATATTTTGTCTCTTTACATAAATGTACAAATATAATTCAAACTCATATATAATGATTTGTGTGCTTATATGTATAAAAAATCGATTTGTTCTATTATTTAAGAGTTTTACTTAGGGTATATATTATTTATATTGTATAATTTATATTTTAACTAAATTCTTAACAAGTTGTTGACCAACCTAAACGAATCTTTCACTTACTTGTTGATTTATTATTCATTTATTAACCCAACGTAAAGTTTTGTTTGTGTTCACTTGTTTATTAAGTAGATGAGATTCAGTGGAATTTTAACCGAGCCGATCTCGGTCTTGTTCATAAAAGTTTATGTTCGTTCTCACCACCGTATAGTGTGATTTATGTGTCAATAAATATATATATATAAAAACTCAATTATATATTTCTATTGTTTAATAGTTTTATTTCGTGTATAAGTTCAATATATATTATATAATTAATATTTTAACCGAGCTTTTAACGAGTTTTAACCGAGTTATGAACGAGCTTTTTAACGAGCTGTTCATGAAAGTAAACGAGCTTTCACACATGTGTTCATTTATTGTTCATTTATTAATCGAGCCTAAAATCTTGTTCGTGTTCGTTCATTTATTAAATGAACGAGCTCGAGCCGAGCTTTTATCGAGTCGAGCACGAGCTTGTTCGTGATCGTTCGTGTTCGTTCTCAGCCCTATTCACAAATATTTTGAAGGTCTTTAATCCAAAACATTTTGAAGGTCTTTAATCCAAATCCGAGTTTTGGTCATTGAACTCTTAAGTTGGTAAAAAGGGTCATCTAACTATTTAGATGTACGTATTTAGGTCATTCCATCATTGAAATCCGTTATATTTTTTAAAACCATTAAATTAGAAGGTATTTATGTCATTTAAATATAAATTTAAAGGGTATTTATGTAAACGACACAACTTATCTTGAGCATTTGTTATTTTCAACCTTTCTTTTCCAATCTAATTACCAATGATCTTTTTCAGATCTAATTAATCTTCAGATCTAATCACTGCAAATATCATCCTAAACGAGATTAGAGATAGCAACAAATTTATTGTTTGGAGAAATTGGTTATAAGTAAAAGATTGTTTAGATAAACTGGTGACAAGTAAAAGAATATTAAGTGATTAGTACAAGAATCCAAGTTAATCAATTAAGAAGAAGAAGATAACGTAGGCAATAGCACTCCAGGAAGAACACTATCCAATATTTTTCTTTATAATTCTGAAACATCAATGTTAACTAGCACAAAGTGGAAACTTTTCACATATTAACATCAAAAAATCAAAAATTGAATATCTTCTCTCAAAATTAACAAGATATAATGAAATTTTATAATTAATTATCAAGGTTCTATGTGCTTCATCACCCTCTTATCATAAGATCTAGTTTCATCCCCAACTGAGGAAATGTAATTGTCAAGGTCGGTAACCTGTGGCTACCTCAGGACTATCTGACTACACGGATTACACTGATAGTTATAGTTAGAAAACCTATAGCGCTTAACTGCGCGAAGTAGTCATTGGAAACAGTGCCTGATTGAATCCTGCCTGTTCCAGGCTTTGAAACTACTTGATTTAGGAGTCGGCTATTCAATTACAGCAAAAAGTAGCAATTCTTCTACTACTTAGCCCTATTTTTCCCAATTGGGACTCCATATCAAAACCTCCCAACATGTCGACCACTAGAATTAGAGTTGCCAGAATTTGAAACACAATAGCTACCGCATTCATCTTGGCCTCTACAATATAGCCTCCTCAACTTGCTTGGCGGCAGCACCTGCGAAGGAGGACCTCCTACATCCTTAAGAAAATATCCTCCAACATCATTTGGGTTCCTTGCTAGCGCTGGCGGAAACATCATTTTGAACTCCTTGCCACCTATAGCTCCGCCACAGGTGACAATATCCTTCTAAGTCTCATTCAGCATCTTGCAACAAGTACTGATCTTTTGTTTTCAAAATACTAATTTAAAGTGGTATTTAGTATACTGATTACAAGAGCATAAGTGTTGAGATGAAATTGAAGAAAATGTTTAGTAAAAACCAGATAAGTTGTAAAAATGTTAATAAGGTGAGAATAATAATTATGACGATGTGTGGATGGAGAAAAAGCCAAATATATTCTTAAATTTAAAAGACAAAAATACCCTCTAATCTAACAGTTTTAAAAAAATATAACAGACTTCAATGACGGAATGACCTAAAAAACTACATTTAAATAGTTCGATAACCGTTTGGACGAGCTGTTTTTGGATTATATCATGAAATTTTTTTTCTTGGGATTTGTTATGAGAAAGGAATATTTTGGGAGTGTTTGGAATGAATGATTTTATTTTGTTGGGATTTGTATTGAAGATTTTTTTATTAATAAAATTTTGAAATTTAAATTTGAATTAGTATTTTATTAGTTTATTTTGGTGGGAATTGTGTTAGGGAGAATTGTTTATTATTAAAATTTAAAATTCAAATTCAAAATTTAATATTTTATTTATAAAAATTACTGTAGCAAAAATAATTACTGTAGCATTGTTTTGTGTTTTAAAAATTTTGATAAAAAGTTGAACAAAACAAACACCTCATTTTGCAATTGTGAAATAAAATTGCAAAATAAATCGCAAATTTAAGTGAATCCAAACAGACCCTAAATATTATAGGTAAAGTATTCTATTCTTTTTTGAGGTAGTAAAATTCTAACCAATTTGTATCTTAAAATTTCTACTTCTTTTAAATAATTACCCAAAAAGTCTAAAATTATTTAATTCCTCACGCATCATTATCACTATATGGATAAGCTCTTAAATAATTTTCTACATAAAAATACTAAATAGAATTTTAATTTTATGTAAAATTTCTTGTTATTACAATAACACACAAAATTTAGATATGAATTATATTTTTAACTTCTTAATTGAATTAATTTAGGAAAGTTGGTTAATTATGAAAGTTGGACTTCAATATTTTTGTTTGATTCACTTTGGAAATTATCTTTAAAAGAAATTTTTAGATAATTGACATTAATATTTTTGTTTAGTTTGGTTTATGGAATTTTTGTTTTAGTTTTAAGAATTAGACAAAGTACTAGTAAAGTTATTCTCACAAAATTTTTAGATAATTGACTTTGATATTTTTGTTTGATTTGGTTTTGGAAAGTTATTAATTGATTTTTTTTGTTTGAAAATTTTTCCCAAAAACTTGAGGCTATAGCATACAAAAACTAGATTTTTCATTTTTTATTTTATTTTACCATAATCTATTAATTTACATCTTTTTCTATTGAGTTGTGAACAACAAATGGACTACTAAAAGTGTCCATAAATAGTTGTTAAGAAATTAAGAAAAAAAATACTATATCTAACACGATTAATCCTAAAAAAGTAGTAGTTTATTACTTCACGTAAACTATTGTGGGACTTTAATTAGTAATTATAATTAGTATCCAAGTGTGATACCTTTCTTACATTAATCCTAAAAAGTAGTAGTTTATTACTTCAAGTAAACTATTGTGGGACTTTAATTAGTAACTATAATTAGTATCCAAATGTGATACCTTTCTTACATTATTTTTTAGACGCGAAGGCTAGAGGAAATTTAGAAAAGAGAATATATATATATATATATATATATATATATATATATATAACAAATTGATGTTTTGATTTTATACATATATAAGTAAATTGATATTTTGGTACATAAATCATTAAAAATATGCGCATGTAGTTTTTTTAAACATTAAACAGCTGTAACTCAGACAATTTAAGAATTTTTAAAACTTTACTTTTTTTAACTTTTGCTATAGTTTAATCGTTTACAAGATTCCCATTGAATTGAAAATAAAAAAACAAATTGCTAAAAACATGTGTAGGTAGTCTGCTATTTTTTTCAAAGCTTCACCGTGTTTTATTAATGTACATATTTGCTATTGAGTTGAGAATAGAAAGTAAATCGAAAACTACGAATGAGTTGAATAAACCAAATATGAATAAAATAATTATTAGATTTAGAACATTGAACAATATATAGAAAGGGCTACACTATGATTGAATATATGAAACAATTATTAAACATATTATGAGTACTTAGAATTATAAATTCTTAGATTATTAGTGTTTTAGTTTGATTTGGTTTTAGTGTCTGAATGCTACATGAAGAACATAAGTCATATGATAGAACGAGAAGATTTAAGATGTAAAAGATCATAACGTGAGTAATTTGGCAGGTTTGGATTCATATATATGTCAATGGGGTATTTCATTGTACAATACAAGATCCATAGATATTGCGAAGGGGTTTTGATTGATCAAAAGAAAGAAGGGATTTTGATTGATGAAAAGAAAGAATTTACTTCAATCGATACGTCCCAAATCAAGCAAAGATTAGCTACAGCAGCAGGTGCTATAGCGAAACTAACCCCTATTACAACTTTAAATCTATAGTTAAATTAAATTCAATCAAGCAAAGATTTTTATAAATGAATTAGAAAATAAATTACAGTTAATTATTAGAATTAATAAAACCAAATAAATTCCATATACAAAAATTGCTAAACTGATGTTTACTATTGTAATTTAAGATAAAAAGTAATTATTGAAAATATTATAATTTTTAGTGTTTTAGTTGAATTTGGTTTTAGTGTCTAAACCCTAATACAACTTTATTTCTTATAGTTAAATTAAATTCAAGTCTACTATAAATGAATTAGCATACAAATTAGCTTTATTTTTGATAATTAATAGCTGAACAAATTTCAAATAGTTTCCTAAATGAATTAGGAAATCAATTATATTAGTCACTTTTTAAACCTTTAATTTAATGATTTAATCCTATTATATAATTAGGTATATCAACCAATTAGTATAATTTTCAAATAAGGATTTTCCTAAACTAATTGACATTGAAGTTTTGATAGTTTAACCGGGATAAATATAACTCTATACTTTTAAAATTAAGTAAACTCAATCAAAACTTTCCTAGAACAATATCTTTTCCTTTATATAATTGGCTGGTAGTGTCGTTTTTGTACCAAAATAAATTACTTACTCTAAAGGATAAATAATAATATAGAGAGAGTAAGGTCGATTCCACGAGGAACGGAAACACTATCTCTTCTAGTTAATTTAAGGAAAGATGTCACGAATAATAATGATTAATTAAGAAAAGTAAATAAAACGAATTAATAAGAATTTACTACGGAAAAATACACAAAATAGGAAAACCCGGCAAATAAGTAATTCCACATTAATCAATTCTTCATTGCTCATCGACGCAAAGATAACAATTTCATATGAACAAGTTAGTTATAGGTTACCGAGAATCAGTTTTGACATAGCCTAATTCTTCTTTAATTATTCGATAATTGACAGGTATTGGCTTAATCAATTATTTCCCTGTTCATAACACAACCCAGCCAGAATCATCCGAACACCAGATTTAATGTTACAAAAGCATTAAGTATTAGAAAAACCTAACTCTAACAAATCATATCATGATCAGCATGCAACAATTCATTAACCGATTATTTTCATCTACTGAGACAGTAGCTTCGCCACTAATTAATCTTACCTATTAAATCCAATGACTTAACAAGGGATTAATTGGCTCTAACTAAATCGATTAAAGGTGATTAAGCCTTAATAAATTTAGATAATTAACATTAGGCTTAGAAAACTTTCGGAATTAAATATGAAATAGTTTAATTAGAGCAATTAGGTCTCACAATTAATACATCGATTAGTGCTTCCTTACTTATCGCCAGAAAAGTAACTACTCACTAAACATAATTAAAAACAATCAGAAGAATTAAAAATAATAAAACTGAATTAAGAAATTCAAATCGAGCCGACCGTCGTTTAGGCAAACGACGGTGCGCCTTTTCTTGCTGTAAAAACTGGAAAACTGCAAAACTGCAGAGAACCTAAGAAAACTGAGAAGTACACCTTTAACCCCAATTAATCTTTTCCCTTATATAATAGGGAAAATAATACTTCCTAAATTAACTAAAAGAATGATTCCTTCTTGATTCCAAATTCCAATTGTCACATGCGGCTATAAATCTACGATACAAGCTAGTTTTCTAATTGCTCTTCTTCTCCAAATTGGCAAAGGAAAGGAGTTCTTAGTCTTCCAAAAGTCTTCATTATTTCTAAATTATATTAAAGAAATCTTTTCTTCCAATCTTTATTCTTCCACGTTCCAAAGAGTTCAAAAGCTTCCAAATTCATCTTATTCCTTTCGTTCCATGTAGATTGTCTCAATATTCCAATTACCTTAATTCCTGTACATAACTATTCAATTAAGTGTAAATCTACTCAGATTATACCACAATCAACTCATCAAAATATATGACAATTACGTGTTCATCACATCGCCACACTTAAATAATGCTTGTCCCTAAGCATTTAAAACAAAAAAAATCAAACTACATACCAAATTAATCTAAACTAGACGTAAGAAATAAAAACATGTAAGGATAGACAACTAATTCACGTAAATAAACACCTATTCACAAATACACAAACACCAAAACATCCTCACACTTAGATCTTGCTGGTCCCTAAGCAAGGGAAAAAAAGCAAAAAAATACAAAAACACTAGTAAAACAAAACACAATTATCCAAACTTTGACAACTTAAGCATTACCCAAACAAACCGGAACATAAACCTTTAATTCTCATTCCAAATCCAGTGGATCAAATTCATGCATAAGCAATTTCTTCAAAGTCAAAATACAAAGAATATGAGCAACTCTCTAGGATCACTCCAAAACACTAAAAGATTCTAGAAGTTCAGGTTCAACCACTCAAAAGTAATTGTACAAAAAAGCATTACCATGAATTTTCAAACATGTCAAAAGTTCACCATAAAGCCAAAACCAAACATTAATCAAAAGGTCTTTTATTTTGGTTGTAATGGGGTTAGGGTACGTAATTAAGGTGGGATAAAAGAGATAGATAAAAATGGGTTAAAAATAAATAAAACCAAAGGGCAATGTAACCTAACCAAGTACTTCCCTACACTCATCTTACATTAGGTCTCAAACTTTTGACTTTCAAAACAGCTCAAAGTAACTTTAGCACAACAATCATTTCTTTCATCCTTTTATCACATATTTTTCTTTTGTAGATCACATTTTTTTCCTTTTTTGCTGCTGCTGTTCTTTTTTTTTCCTTTCATAGTTTAGGCAAACAACACAGATAATCAGAATACTGCAGTTCTTTTCTTCCTCGTCTCTACCCAATGTTGTTTGATCAAAGAGTGGACGTCAACACATTCAATTCAAAGAACATAATGAAATAATTTTATTCATAGAGACTTAAATATGCAATTTTCCCTCCATTAGACAAAGGGGAAATGAATAATATATAAGTTACTTAGCTACATACACCTTGGTGAGCCAAAAGAAAGCTAAAAAGGTATTAGGTGAAAATTTATAGTAGTGGCTTAAATACAAAGAAAAGTGATAAAGCTCAAAGGGTTAACTAAGGGTAAATTGAAGGGTAGTAATGAAAATTAAAGTCATAATTGGTTATTCCTAAATGCATTAATAGCATTCAAGTTTAATTTCAACACCATAGTATCCATACACAACAAAGCAAATTCAATAAGCCAACCATGTACAATTACACTCATTCAAAGAAATAAATCATTTAAGCACCAACAAAGTGGTTATTGTGTGCTTAGGCTCAAAACCTCACTTTAAGTAGACATAATAAGCTCAATTCCATGTATTCATCGTACTTGAAAACATACAAAGTTATACATAAATCTAATACAATAGATCAACCAAACCTTCCATACAAATTATAATTTGCTTCAGTAATACTGAATAAGTAAGAAAGTTTGGAAACACAAAAACACAAATATTTTGACACAAAAAACTGAAAAATAAAATATTTTTAGATTTTTCATTTTTGGATTTTTTTTTTAAAACAAACTAACACTATTAAACACCAAAACCTTACATAAAGAGTGAAACATAAACACATAATTTTCCTACACTTTAACAAGCTGAAAAAGGAAAACAAAATAACATAAAAGAAACCAAATAACAGCAATAATAATAGAAAATAAAATAATACAAAGCTTAGGGAGACAAGAAAGTGGCCTGATTTAGAAAGTGGGGGGTTGTTTGGGCAAACAACGACTGCAGAACTAGAGAATATCAGAATTTGAAATCTTGATTGCTGTGACTTTAGAGGAATTTCAGAGACTATGGCAGACACCAAGAAACGCGATCAATCTTTTCATCTCAAAGATAAAAAATACCTCATGTCGGCGAATCATGGACTGCTTCAAAAAAGGCTTAAATTCTGGGTAGATTGCTCCATCGGGATCGGCAGTTGTTGAAGTAGCTGGAGCTTTCCTTTTTTCAGCAGCAGTAGCACGATGTGAAGAAGATGGTGGTGGTTGAGGGACCAAACTGTCATGCCTTTGAGCAACTAGGCGATGCAATTGACGGCGGCTGGTGGTTGTTGGTGTGGAGTCTCCTCCGCCGGCGTGGACTGTGTGGTCGGTGAAGATTCCTCCGGTAAAGTTAGAGGTTATGGTAGAGGAGGGGAAGCAAACTTTATATTCACCTTTGTGGTGAACTTTGTCAGCGATAATGGAGGAGTTGACGGTGCCGATTGTGAGAGGGTTGATGATGGCGCTGCTGGGTAAGTAAGGAAGATGATGGTGACGGCTTATTTTTAAAAGGCTTTGTCTCCTCTTCCTCATGTTTGTAGTCCACCCACTCCATTACTGCAACAAAATCATCTCCACATATAGACCACGACTGGACACAAAATATGGAATAAGAAGAAACTTTATTAACTGACAAGAAAATTTAATAAATAACTAAAAATTTTAAAAAAAATTAAAATTGGGTTGCCTCCCAATAAGCGCGCCATTATTTAATGTCCTTGACTAGACCAAGTATGTGTCGAACTCAGTAATGTAAGCATAAATATGTTCTAAATTCTAGAACAACACCAAGATCTTATCATGTTAAATTATTAAGATAAACAAAAGTGTTGCATACTTAGATTCATAGTGGCAGTGATCGACAATTCTGTATTGGTTGGTAGATTGGTCTTTCTCAATCAAACCTCCGAATAACTCTAATGGGTTCTCTCTCAATGATGGGATTGATGATAATTAGAGGTGCCAATTGGTTTGATAATCTTGGGGACCATAACCACTATGTATCTTATATACTAGTCTACTAGGGCTCCCATTAATATTCTAATAGGCCAAGTATAGGTCTCTACCCATTAGGCCCACACTAAATTAGAAGTCAATAGGGTTTTTTTCCAATTAGACCACTTAAGACCCTAAACAATTAAATTAGCCTAGTGATTTAATCACACACATACACAAGTCCACTTATTAATTAAACGTGTATAACACGTCCAACAATTTCCAACTTGGGCGGTGTTCGTGTGCTTAGTACTTTAAAATCACATACCTTAGAGAGCTCTTTCTTAAGTCTAATATTCTTCATAAGGCTTTCTTTTAGTTCAATCTGGTCCATCTCCTATATTAGTGCGGAATCAAAGCGGCTTTCGTCACACTTAACGTAACTAGACCTTCAGTGGTCACCAACACCAACATATTCAGCGACATAGATCAAGTATGAATAGGTAGCATGGAAACTACATGTAAGGTAATCTCAATCATGTCTGTTTCCAACTGGTCCTTGATTTCATTCTTTAGTGAGATTAAAATTTGAAGTCCCTTCAATGCAAAATCGCAAAATACGTTAGTGCAAAACCGCAATGTAAAACCACACACATGTATAAACGAGTTCAGTAAATAAAACATAAACCATCAACTTTATTCTATAGAAATATAACTGAAATATGGTCAAAAATCAATCACAAAATTACTAGTTCCAACTAGACTAAGGTATTATACAAAATAACACCCATATTAGCAACATGCTCATGAAAGACCTTGGGTGGTAAACCTTTAGTCAAAGGATCTGCAAGCATAGAACTAGTTCCTATGTGTTCTATAGAGATTTGACTATTATGAACTATTTCCTTCACAACCATAAATTTAATGTCTATATGCTTAGACTTCGTAGTACTTCGGTTGTTATTGGAATACAACACCGCTGACCGACTGTCATATAACAACTTTAATGGTCTTTCAATTACAACTATAATTCGCAGCCCTGTGACAAAATTGCGAAGCCATAAACCGTGATTGGATGGCTCAAAACAAGTTATAAACTCCGCCGCCATGGTTGAAGAAGCTATGAGTGTCTGCTTCCTTCAAGAATTAGCTCTTCCAGCCAACATGAAGATTTAGCCCGAAGTGGATCGCTTAGTATCTTGTCATCTGGCAAAATCGGAATCAGAAAACCCAATGATCTCCAAAATGTCTGACTTCCGATAGGTGAGTATATAATCTTTCGTTCTTTGCAAATACCTCAGAACCCGTTTGTCTGCCTTCCAATGATCTATTCCTGGGTTACTCAAATATCTACCAACATTCTAACTATGAACGCAAGATCAGGACGCGTACATACTTGAGCATACATAAGGCTCCCTACAGCTGACGCATAAGGGATGTTTTGCGTCTCCTATTTCTGAAGTTCGGTCTTGGGTCATTGACCGAGACAAAATTTATCTCCTTTAGCTACAAGGTTGTCTCCAGGTGTAGAACCACTCATGCCGAATCTACTCAATACTTTATCGATGTAGCTCTTTTGTGATAATCTCAAAATACCTTGAGAGCGATCACGCAGTATCTCAATTCCTAATACAAAAGAGGCGTCACCAAGGTCTTTCATCTCGAAATTTCTTTTGAGAAAGTTCTTGGTGTCGTGCAACAAGCCAACATCGCTACTAGTTATCAGTATATCATCGACATATAAAACCAGAAAAACAAACTTACTTCTACTGAATTTGTGATATACGCAATCTTCTACTAAATTTACCTCAAAACCATATGAGATAATAACTTCATGAAATTTACGATACCATTGACGGAAGGCCTACTTAAGACCATAGATGAATTTCTTTAATTTGCATACCATAGTCTTTAGATTTCCAAACATAAAGTTTTCTGGCTGCACCATATAAATTGTTTCATCAATGTTCCCATTTAGAAATGCGGTCTTTACATCTATCTGATGTAGCTCTAAATCAAAATGAGCCACAAGTGCCATGATTACTCTAAATGAATCCTTCTTCGATACTGGAGAGACGGTTTTTTTGTAATCAATGCCTTTCTTTTGAGTGAATCCTCTCTCGACAAGACGAGCCTTATATCTTTCGACATTGCCTTGTGAATTCCTTTTGGTCTTAAATATCCATTTGCAACCAATAGGTTTCTTCCCTAATGGCAAATCGACAAGATCCCAAACATCGTTATCTTTCATGGATTTTATTTCCTCCTCCATAGTAGTTATCCACTTTTGAGAGTTAGAATTTTGTAAGGCTTGACAAACATTTACAGGATCGTCTTTCAATATGCCTATATTTTTCTCATGTTCTTGAAGGAATACGTAATAATCATCTGGAATTGCACTCATTCTCTCTCTAGTGGACCTCATTAATGGCACTTCTTCATGTTCTTGAGGTTGTTGATTTTCTACTTCATGAGGAACTTCATTATTGTCTTGTTCCAGAATTGGTTATTGATCGACATCAGGTATTAAGGCCTGTTCATTGATTGAAACCACATTAGGTAGAGAAATAAATTCCTCTTTAAAGACAATATTTCTCAAATCCTCTTTCCTCTCAAAATCAGTATCCTCAAAGAATCGGGCATTTTCCGTCTCAAAAATTGACCTAGTAGTGGAATTATAAAACTTGAAATCCCGTGAGCGTTCAGCGTAACCGACAAAATAGCAGCTAACTGTTCTTGCATCCAGTTTTCTTTCCTGAGGTTTGTATGCTCTAGACTCAGCTAGACAACCCCAAATGTTAAGATGCCTAATACTAGGCTTCTTTCCCGTCCACAACTCATAAGGGGTTTTAGCTACTGTTTTACTTGGTACCCTATTGAAAATATATGTTGCAGTTTATTTTCCCTTAATGCATTCCACACAAACTTTAAGATTTGATAAATTAAGGGAATCTAAAATTTTGTCTGACACAAGCCGTTGAATTCTCTCTTTGGAGATATGACCTAAACGCTTGTGCCATAAGGTGGCAGAATTTTCTTCTAATTTACGCTTTGTACTTCTTGAATTTGTATGCAGAATTTCATTATATGAAGCAACAGAATCAACCATATATAGATTATCAATCAAAGAACCAGAACCAACAAGATTTGAATTGAGAAAGAAATTAATTTTATTATTTCCGAAAGAACAAGAATAACCAAATTTGTCCAAACAAGAAATAGAAACCAAATTCCATCTGAACGACGGAGCAACAAAAGTCTTTTTTAAATCTAAATAAAACCCGGTCTTTAAAAGCAATCTAAAATTCCCGACAGCTTCAATTGGAACTGCTTTGCCATCGCCCACATAGATGAATATTTCAGCATCACTTGGCGGCCGGCTCCACAGGTAACCATGTATAGATATACTTATGTGAGTAGTAGCACCAGAATCTACCCACCAAGAGTTTCTTGGTACAAAAACTAAATTAACTTTAGAACAGACCAAAACGAGAAGCTTACCCTTCTTTACACGTCATTTGGCATATTTTGGGCATTCCCTCTTGAACTGACCAGCCTTCTTGCATAAATGACATGCAAATTCCTTATCCTGCTTCTTTCCTTCTTGATGGCGATGTGAGTGCGGAATCCTCACGCCAATATATTTTAAAGGATCTAGCTAAGAAATTCAAACCAAACAATGGATAAAATTGTGGGAAAGAGATATGTAACCAGCAATCTTGGATATATTAAATCCAAGACCTCTGTGTTATTACAAATAATTAATTCAATTCAAGAACTCTTGAATTAAACAAACTATCTAGCCTGTTCTCAATTAAGAACAAAGATCAATTTTAAGGGTTACGCCTTAAAATCAATGGTTCCAATTTAGGGTTACGCTTAAATTACGTTTTCTAAGCACACAGCTTACAAAAACAAAGAAAAACAACTTTTCAAAATTCTCCCATATTAAAAAATGAAATTAATATGCATATTTATAGGCTACAAGCTTAACCCTAACTTGCTAAATAAGTTGTCTTATTAAAAAAGAAAACTAACATTTAACTAATCCAAATTAGGAAACTTTTCCTATTTGAAAACAACTTATTAAACTAAATCAAAAATACATAAAACTGGAAACTTTCTAATAATTCACATGTTAATTCCATGTAAGGATTATTAACCACGTGAGACCAAAATTACAAAAAATTAAATAAAACGCAAAACAATAAAATTCCTCGACAGTAATCTGCCAAAATCATGTCATTTATTTTTGTAGCCTCGTTTTGCAATGATAAAGGCAGAATCCTGAAAAACTTAAAACATAAAAGTTTTAGCTCTATCTCTTAGCGTTCCAGGGCCATTTGAATCATAAAAGTCCGAGTTATAATGAGAGAGATATGTCACGAATACTAAAACGTGACAGAATCTTTCATCATTGTTAATTCTCGTTGGAGTCTCGAACCTCCATAAGATCAACTTGAGGCTTGATTTCTAAGATATCCCAGGCCTCCATATATAAGATTCATCATATGAAAATGGGATATACACCTTAAATTTCTTGGATTTTGCATAGCAACATGATTTCATATCATTCCCTCCCACCTCAAAAAGATTCGACCTCGAATCTGGTTTGTGGATAACAAGATAGCTCGATTCAAAAAAATTTTCTTGCTCTTCAAATTGGAAATTTTGAGCACTTAAATTGAAAGCATGAAAAACATTAAAAGAAATTAAATCTCCATGAGATTTCTCGATAAGGGAAAGAATAGGAGTCACCACTTGTTTGGGAATGGAATCCTCTATGACAACATCTACCTCCAAAGGGGTGGAATCTCCAAGATTTTGTTCTTCAAGTAAATGTGTTGATTGATCTTCTTCCTCATCGGCTGCTGTAAAATCTTCCAAGGGAATATTTTCCCAAGGCATGTCGCAAAGGAATTCTCCTTCACCTTCAGGCTCAATAATAATAACCTCTTCAATTGTGGACTCCACAATTGGTTGTGGAATTTCAGCATCCAATTCGCAAAATAATGGATCTTTAATATAATAAGGATTGTGTTCCTTCATTCGAACAATACCATCCATTTTAATCATAACAAATTCATTGGGACATTGGAATTTGTCATGACCAATACCAAGACATGTATCACACTTGAGAGTTTTTGGTTTATCTTTCGTCTCCTTGTCTTTTGAATACACTATATGCTTTTCGCAATCACTCTTCATAAGTTGAATGCTTCGAAGAATAAGATCCTCACGAAAACCCATGTCCAAATTTTCTTACCATTAAATTTCTTGCAATTGAGCTCTGATACCACTTGATGGCGATGTGAGTGTGGAATCCTCACGCCAATATATTTTAAAGGATCTAGCTAAGAAATTCAAACCAAACAATGGATAAAATTGCGGGAAAGAGATACGTAACCAGCAACTTTGGATATATTAAATCCAAGACCTCTGTGTTATTACAAATAATTAATTCAATTCAAGAACTCTTGAATTAAACAAACTATCTAGCCTGTTCTACATTAAGAACAAAGATCAATTTTAAGGGTTACGCCTTAAAATCAATGGTTCCAATTTAGGGTTACGCGTAAATTGCGTTTTCTAAGCACACAGCTTACAAAAACAAAGAAAAACAACTTTTCAAAATTCTCCCATATTAAAAAACGAAATTAATATGCCTATTTATAGGCTACAAGCTTAACCCTAACTTGCTAAATAAGTTGTCTTATTACAAAAGGAAACTAACACTTAACTAATCCAAATTAGGAAACTTTTCCTATTTGGAAACAACTTATTAAACTAAATCAAAAATAAATAAAATTGGAAACTTCCTAATAATTCACATGTTAATTCCATGCAAGGATTATTAACCACGTGAGACCAAAATTACAAAAAATTAAATAAAATGCAAAACAATAAAATTCTCTGACAGTAATCTGCCAAAATCAAGTCATTCATTTTTGTGGCCTCGTTTTGCAATGATAAAGGCTGAATCCGGGAAAATGTAAAACATAAAAGTTTTAGCTCTATCCCTTAGCGTTCCAGGGCAGTTTGAATAATAAAATTCAGAGTTATAATGAGAGAGATATGTCATGAATACCAAAATGTGACAGAATCTTTCAGCATTTAATGTTTGACGCCTCTTGTCATATTTCGTTTTTGTTAATCCTCGTTGGAGTCTCGGACCTCTATGAGATCAACTTGAGGCTTGATTTCTAAGATATCCCAGGCCTCCATATATAAGATTCATCATATGAAAATGGGATATAAACCTTAAATTTCTTGGATTTTGCATAGCAACATGATTTCATATCACTTCTTCTGCTCAGATGGCACATTTGCAGTATCCTCAAGTTTCTTTCTTTTCTTATCTTGAGAAGTAGATTCCAAGTGAGCACTTTCAGTCTTATCTCGCTTAATCCTATCCTCTTCTTGCACACACTAAGAGATCAGCTCATTAATACTTCAGGTTTCCTTCTAAGTATTGTAACTAATTTTGAACTGATTGAATGGTGCAGGAAGAGTGATAAGAACCAGATGAACGAGAAATTTTTCCTTAATCTCGATCTAATATTCCTTTAGTTTTCTAGTGAGATGAGACATTTCCATAATGTACTCCCTCACGTTCCCCTTGCCTTTATACTTCATGGAAATAAGAGAAGTTAGAAAACTACTCGCTTCCGCTTTCTCATTTTTGGCAAAGTAAGTCTCAATTTGAGCAAGGAACTTCTTGACATCTTTGTCCTCAGTTATAGAGCCCCGAAAGGATTCCAGAATGGAGCACCTGAAGATCATAATTCTCATGTGGTTTGACCGTTCCCACTTTTCTATATTGACCGTATTCGCGTCTTTCAGAGTAGCAGTGGGTTTGTCGGTCCTTTAAGCAAGGTCAAAGATCCATGCATCCGAGAACGATTTCCACGTTCTCTTTCCAAGCTTTAAAGTTCGACCCATTGAGCATAGGGATTGAGTTCATATTGGTAGATATTTGTGAAGCAAACGCAGAAACTAAAAACACAAAAAAATCATGGACTCATAATTAATATATTATGTCAAAAAAAATACATAAATAGACATAAGTATTATCACATAAAGGTGGGCCCATTTAAACAAGATACCAAACACAACATTAATATTCAACCTTTTGGTAGTAATATCAACTTGTAAGTAGTACTCTCCACGTAGTAATCATAATATTGACAATAAACTCGGTCAAATAATAGCCTTTCTTTGGACCTACTACTATTCACATAAGTAAAACCTTATGATTGTTACCACATGCACACCTATTATTCGGTCAAATAATAACTTTCCTTTGGGCTGATCATTAACCATATGAATAATAGATATACACATATTTATATTTCAAATCAAATTAATCTACATAACAGAGGTTACTTTGGCAACATATTACTTCAATCAATCTAACTTGAAATACAAGACATAAGGATATAATAAAATATTCTTTAATTAATTTAATCAAACATGTGCACTAACCAAATAAATTATCCTTAATCAATGATTTATATAAATCATATTTCCCAAAGATAGCATATATATTTAAATCCATCAATATGCACAGTAACTATACATGATTACTCAGTCCAAAGAAAATTAGAAGATCGCTCATAAGGAATCGACAAAATAAAATATCACCGATTATACTTTATTCAAACGGAATTCAGATATGCAACCCAAACAAATTAATTCACACAAATAATACCAAAAAAAACCAACGCCCAAATTCTAAACAGGCGAGGAATACAAAATTGCATGAATTAAATCTAACAACCTAACATGATTGATTGGCTCTGATACCAATTGTAAGCATAAATATGTTCTAAATCCTAGAACAACACCAAGATCTTATCATGTCAAATTATTAAGATAAACAAAAGTGTTGCGTACTTGGATTCATCGTGGCAATGATCGACAATTCTATATTGGTTGGTAGATTGGTCTTCCTCAATCAAACTTTCGAATATCTCTAATGGGTTTTCTCTCAATGATGGGATTGATGAGAATTAGGGGTGCCAATTGGTTTGATAATCTTGGGGACTATAACCATTATGTATCTTATATACTAGTCTACTAGGGCTCCCATTAAAACCCTAATAGGCCAAGTGTGGGTCTCTACCCATTAGGCCCATACTAAATTAGAAGTCAATAGGGTTTTTTTCCAATTAGACTACTTAAGACCCTAAACAATTAAATTAGCCTAGTGATTTAATCATACACATACACAAGTCCACTTATTAATTAAACGTGCATAACACGTCCAACATGTAAACCATTGAAGAAGGCTCTGGGGGTGGTCTGGGAGAAGATACAGCTTGTATGCAAGTCAAAGTTCTTCCTGCAGTTTCCTTGTATCTTCTTTGGTTCCAAATTAATTTGATCCATGAGCTTTGAGTAAGAGTTTGATATATGATGAGGGGACAAGTCTTTACCTCTCCCAAAGACACAGATTTTAGATGTTTAATCAAGGATTTAAGTTGTAGAATCGGAACTTGCAAAATATAAGGAAAAAATGTATCAGCAGGGTCTTGTTTGGTCAAACGGAAGCATTTTGGGTTGTTTGGAAACACTTCCAGCAAATTCAATGACATTGTTTCATCCCTAACTTTCTGCTCATTCAAACCTTCAGCTTCAGAATCTAGTTTCTTGTATTCATATGACAGTGTATCTCAAAGAACAACCGGCATGTTATCACATTCCACCACCATCTCCTCTTTTGGATGTTAGATTTTCTTGGCAAGAAAATCTTTTTCAAACTTTGCACACTTTGGTATTTTTCTAATTGCTTCAAGGAAAGCGTCGGTAATCTCCACCTTGTTAAAAATGGTTAAGATAGAACTCATGTCATCATCCTTTTCATTCCTTGTTAACCTGCCAGGAAAAGGATGATGAATTTTAATTTCAGATATTGGTGAATTCAAATTAAATTTTACCTCTGATTTTTGAAATTTCGTCTTTTGGGCAAACAACGACTCTATTTTTGGGCTGTTGGGTTATTCAATTCTCTCTGCCTTTGGTTTCTCAACCTTTTATCCACTACTTAATGTGATTTGACCGACATATTCTATGGGATTAACCTCCACCTGTGAGGGTAGTCTTCCTTGATATCCTCTTAATGCATTGATAGTTCTTACTAAGTGAGTGACTTGAGTGCCCAAATCATCAATGGCTCTCTTAGTCTCTTGTTGGAATTTTTGAAAGTCCTCTTGATTCTGAGTTTGGCCATGTTGCATCAACGTCACCAAAGTTGCCAAATTCATTATCAAATCTTCAAGAGGTACTCCAGATTTCGTGGTGGCTATAAAACTAGAATTGGTTTGGGCAGACAGTACTGCTGATTTCTGCTGGGTTTGTTGTTTGGTGTGATTTTGCATTTGCTGTTGTGGAGGATTCTGCTTAGATACTTGATTTCTAGAGTTCATATTGGGATGGTCTTGCCATCCTGGGCTAAAAGTGTTTGAATAGGGATTGTAGCGACGCGGATAACTTCCTACGAAAATAACTTTGGCGTCAAGTTCTTCTCGAGTCATTGGGCATTGATCGGCTGCATGAGTTATGTTTTTTGCAAATTGTGCATGCTTTTTCTATCTGAATTACGCCCATTCCTGTTACCAACTTCTCCACACAAGCTGCCAAAGCTTCCAGTTTGCTTTCCATTGAAGAGTTACTAATCTTGCTTACTTGTTTGGTCGAACGATGACCCACTTGGCATTGTTGGCGAGATTCACAAGTCTTGTCAATCAAATTCATGGCTTGAGTTGTATTATTGTCCATAAACGCACCTCCACTTGCAGCGTCAAGTGTCTTCGTCTCCTCAGGTTGCAACCCTTCATAAAAATATTGAATTAGTAAATCATCGGTTATTTGGTGTAGAGGACAATTTTTACTTAAACTTTTAAATCTATTCCAATATACAGTTAATGATTTATCATACTCTTGTTTAATGCCTACTATTTCCTTTCGACCTGATGCAATTTTAGAAGCAGGGAAAAAGTTCATAAGAAATATTCTTTGCATGTCATCCCATGTTGTAATAGATCTAGGAGTAAGACTTTTAAACTAAACACTAACGTTTCCAATTAAAGACCAAGAAAAACTAGCTAGCTTAATGTATTCTTGTGATACCCCTATTTATTTATTGTCCCATATACTCTAAGAAATTCATGCAAAAAATTATAAGGGTCTTCCCCATCTAACCATGAAACTTTGGCAAAAAATTCAAATATGATGCTTTTAATTCAAAATCAACATTGAGTTTTGGTAAAACCATGCAAAAATATCTAAAATTGATCAAAGGATAAGCCAACTCCCTTAAAGTGCATCCTCCCTGCTGGTTCTGGTTCTGGACACAAGTCAAATCAGCCATATTTATTATTTTCGTGGCTGTGTAAAACTCTGTTCTGATTCTGATATGGGTTCCGTTTGGGCAAACAACAACTATTCAGAACCAGGAATTGTTTCTTGGTGTCTTTCCTTCAATTCTTTTTTCAACCTGTGCAATTTTTTTTTTCAGTATCTAAAGATAAACATATTAGAGTTAGAAAATCTGAAAATATACCAAGTAAAAAAATATTTAAAAAAAATAAATAATAAAAAATTGAACTAACTAAATCAAACGTATTTTGTCGTTCCCCGGCAATGGCATCAATTTTGGTAGTGTCATTTTTGTACCAAAATAAATTACTTACTCTAAAGAATAAACAATAATATAGCGAGAGTAAGGTCAATCTCACAAGGAACGAAAACACTATCTCTTCTAGTTAATTCAATGAAAGATGTCATGAATAATAATGATTAATTAAGAAAAGTAAATAAATTTTATTAATAAGAAATTACTATGAAAAAATACACAAAATAGGTCAACCCGGCAAATAAGTAATTCCACACTAATCAATTCTTCATTGCTCATCGACGCAAAGATAACAATGTCATATTAACGAATTAGTTATAGGCTGCCGAGAATCAGTTCTGACATAGCCCAATTCTTCTTTAATTATTCGATAATTGACAAGTATTGGCTTAATCAATTATTTCCCTATTCGTAACAAAACCCGGACAGAATTAGCCGAACACCAGATTTAATGTTACAAAAGCATTAAGTATTACAAAAACCTAACTCTAACAAATCATATCATGATGAGCATGCAACAATTCATTAACTGTTATTTCCATCTACCTAGACAGTAGTTTCGCCACTAGTTAATCTTACCTATTAAGTCCAATGACTTAACAAGGGTTTAATTGGCTCTACCTAAATCGATTAAAGGTGATCAAGCTTTAATAAATCTAGATAATTAACATTAGGCTTAGAAAACGTTTGGAATTAAATATGACATAGTTTAATTAGAACAATTAGGTGTCACAATTAATACATCGATTAGTGCTTCCTTACTTATCGCCAGAAAAGTAACTACTCACTAAACATAATTAAAAACAATCACAAGAATTAAAAATAATAAAACTGAATTAAGAAATTCAATCCTAGCTGACTATCGTGTGGGCAAACGACGGTGCGCCTGCTCTTGCTGTAAAAACTGGAAAACAACAAAACTGTAGAAAACCTAAGAAAACTAAGAAGTATCCCCCCTCCCCTTTAACCCTAATTAATCTGTTCCCTTATATAATAGGGAAAATAATACTTCCTAAATCAACTAAAAGAATGAATCCTTCTTGTTTTTAAATTTCAATTGCCGCATGCGGCTATAAATCTACCATACAAGCTAGTTTCTTAATTGTTCTTCTTTTCCAAATTGGCAAGGGAAAGGGGTTTTTAATCTTCCAAAAGTCTTCATTATTTCCAAATTATATTATGGAAATCTTTTCTTCCAAGCTTTATTCTTCCACGTTCCAGAAGAGTCCAAAAGCTTCCAAATTCATCTTCTTCCTTTCGTTTCATGTAGATTGTCTCAATATTCCAATTACCTTAATTCCTGCACATAATTATTCAATGAAGTGTAAATCTACTCAAATTATACCACAATCAACCCATCAAAATATATGACAATTACATGTTCATCATTGGCGTAATAAAATATAACGTACTAATTGAAAACCTAAACCTTTACCTCATAAAAATTGAATTTCTCAAAAGTATTGTTTTTTAATTTTTTTTAATTGCTATAATTTCACAACTTACTTATTTTTCATTAAGTTATAAAACAAAAAAAAAACTATTAAAACTATATGCATATAATTTTTCAAAAATGATTTTTTTTCCCAAAATACCCAAGGCTATAGCTTATAGAAATTGAAACTTTTGAAAACGTTTAATTTTTACTTTTTGCCAAAGTTTGTTAGTTTATATGTTGTCTATTAAATTGAGAACAAAAAATGTGTTGTTAAAAGTACTCTCATAAAAAAAATTCAACTAAAGTTGCATTATATATTGAAGTTGTATTGTTGATATATTTAACTAATTATATTTTCAAACAAATTGAAAAAAAAACAATTAGCATTAATAAATTCAAATAAATACCTTTCTAAATAAATTACAAACTATCTAATGTTGCTAGAGAATCGATTGGTATTAATAAATTTAACTAAATAGTTTCATAAATAAATTAGAAAATCGATTAACACAATCCTCAAGAACTTAAAAAAACCAATAAATGTATAGGATTTTATTTTTAATAGGAAGGTACGTGTTAATATCTTTTGAATTGACACTAAAAATTTACTCCTTTTGTTCTCTAATAAGTGTCGTTTTAGAGATGTGAACACTAATTAAGAAAAATGATAAACTCTCTTATTTACCCACATTTATAACCATAACTTTCTCTCTCTTCTTTTAAATAATATTACATAGATAAATGAGACTAAGGGTAAAATTGGAAGCTTTTAAACCTTGTGTATTAAAATTTGTAAATAACACTTATTTGAGAATAAAAAATAAGACCCAAAATAACACTTATTAAAGAACAGAGGGAATATATGCTAATCACAAATTACGAAAAGATCTAAGATATATCCTTTTGAACATAAATGCTTAAAGCTATAAATGCTTCATAAATTTTTGTTAGCACTCACATTAACAATATGCAATTTATTAGGTTCTATAAATAGTATTTGTGCTATAACCTTGATTGATATCAAGTAAAACTCTACTACAAATAATATAAAAATAACATGATATATATGCTTTTAAATACAAACTTTGATCAACCGTTTAAGTAGTGTACTCTGATTTTTATTAAATTATATGTATTATTTAATTATAATTGGTTTGGAAATAAGAAAATTTGTTTTAAGAAAACCTTGATTTAATTTATTTTTGTTACAAGAGTACAAATATAATAGGGTTAAACTATTAAAATCTTAAAGTCAATTAGTTTTACAAATGCTCTTATTAAACTTTTTTTTTTTAATGCTCTTATCAAACTTACGGCCAAATTATGACAAAATATGAAAACTAAGAATTTTAGAAAATTTCAATTTTGGTGTAAAGTTGAATTATTAGGGAAAGACCAGTTTAGCTTTACATATTTTTCATTGAATTCAGAATAAAAATTTTAAAAAACCTCAAATTTGTTGGTTATGAATTTGTTTCCCAGTTTTTAAAAAATTATGCAAGCATGCATTTAATAATATTTTTTTGGTCCTTGATTTAGCGAAAAAATATCTAAACTAATAGATTATGATAAGAAAATACAAAATAAAAATTTTGAAAAATTTTTATTTTTCATTGATTATGACCTTGATTTAGCGAAAAAAATCATAATTTTCTTAAAGAATTATATTCATGTATTTTTAACGATGTGTTTATTCTTTCATATTCAATGAGAAAAATGATAACTTATAAATGTGGTAGAAAAAAAGTAAAAGTAAAATCTTTAACAAATATATTTTTGTAACTATAACCTTGTCTTTTCACTATCTGTTCTTTTATTACCGCTGTAATGAAAAATACCTAAACTAATAAATTATGATAAATTAGAAAAATAAAATAAAAATTAAAATTATATTTTTTTGGCAAGAAGGAAATGTCTTATCAACAAAAAAACTATCATTGGCTCTATTTATTATTATAATACATCACTCAGTATATCAATATGTGAACGTGATCTTATTTTAGTTTCATAATTCTATTTATGAGACTTACCTTTGACTTCTAAAGATACATTAACATATATACTTGTTTAAATATTTTTAAAATATACTAGTAATAATTAGCATTTGTTTTGCAAGTAAGCTATATGTTATTCATATGATTCCAATAAATAGTTTACACTTTAAAATATATATTTTTTATTTTTTTTAATAGATAAAATAGTTATCTATGAATTTTTTAAACTATTGTTGGATAAACTAATTTTTTAGTAAAAAAAATATTATTATATAGTAGATTTTATTATTTATTTATCTAATTTGATAAGTAACTAATTATTTTAGAATTGAAATAAAATTAATTTTGTTAGTTTATTAACACTAATTGGCTTTATAACAATATTAATTTGTTTTTTAATTTAAGTATTAACGATATTGAAACTCTAATATTATTATCGATACTCCTATAAAAGGGTAAAATTGGTTGGTTTTTAAGTTTGTTTAGTTCTTATATAAATTAGACAACTCTAATAATTAAACAATAAATAACATATCCATGTCCATTTGTTGAGATGTGTAAGGACATAGGGTGAATGAAAATATGATATGATTAATCATTTACAACGTCGATATGTCCCACAATTAAGTTTAAAAAGTACAATTGTTTTCAATAGAACCTAATGCTCTGAGATCTCATGAAAATTGAGATTTCTTAAATTTTTATTTTTGAATTTTTTACTATTTTCAAACTACTGCTCAATATCAATTCATTCAAAAACACGTGCCTGATTCCTAGTTTTGTTATAAAAAAAAAAGGCACATGGACAACCACCTATAAATTTTGTAGATTTCATTGTGAGTTTGAAAACGTTATATTATAAAGACAATTTTTAAATCAGACGAAAAAGTTATGTATATTTAAAATTAAGGCACAATTTAACTTCTTTTCCCCTTGTTGACCTAATCTCCATAGCACAAAAATATACCATTGAGCTATTAAATTTGAAAACTTCTCAATGCTTGATCTAGAACTAGAAGATTGTATTTTATATAGTTTCTTGAAATGCCAACCAAGAATAAGTTGTGCCACACAATTCCAGATGATTCCATCTTGTTATACATAAAATTCCCACTAGGAAATTTTCTACATCAAAGAACTTCTCTATGACAAGTCTACACTTGGAACTCTTCTGAAAGGGATGATTAATTTTCACTCAAATCAATAGCAAGTATGCAATTTTGGATTAAAGACCTTCTACATCAGTGTTTCCTCCACAGATACTAGAATTCATATAAATATAAAGACTTCAATTTTGCCCTGTTAACTAAGATCACTAGGCCTGGATTTCTTTTATTTGGATGTTGCATTGTCCTTAAATTTGTTGCAATATAATGGGAGCTCCATGTTGTGGCTGGAGAGTTATAACTGTATGGGGAGCATGAGTATATGAAGGTGAGAGCTTGAATGAAAAATGTTGCAAAATCATAGCTAGAGCTAACTTTGCTTCTATGACTGCAAAGCTTTGGCCTAAGCAGATCCTTGGTCCCCAGCCAAATGTATAAAAAGCCAATTGATTCTTTGATGCCTTTGAAACTCCTTCAGCAAACCTTTCTGGTTTAAACTCTTGAGCATCATCTCCCCAGTGTTCAGTAGAATGATGCAACAGTATAATTGGTAGAAGAACTTCAATCCCTGCAGGAATGGAAATTTCCCCTACTGTAGTTCTTTGGACAGTGTATCGAGACAGGGCAGTCACCGGTGGATATAATCTCAGAACTTCATACAACACCATTGTCACCTACAACAACGATATCCTCATCATTAGTCAAATAGATACTTCCAAGTAATTCATCAATTGGAGGCATGATATTGGAGTTTCAGCTGGTATCCTATGAAGCGGATTCATATATGCAACAATGAGTTAAACGCAATTTCAACGCGCAATAAAAGCTTGTACAATGGCAATTAATTGTCCACGTCTTATATATGCATCAGTTTCACACGAGTTTTTGTGCTGGAGTTTCATGCCTGCTTTGGAATGATTCCTGTTGCTAATGTAGCATTATTTCTATTATCATTGCTAGGGATCACCATCTAATATACATTTGGTCATTTAAAGCTTATATTGTTGAAAATGATTCACATCTAAAGTGAGGACTACTGAGGTGTAAAACCCCAGTATTTTCTACAAGTCACTGGTGCTGCCCTGAATTTGTTCAATTGTGTGTGTGTGTATATATATATATATTTATATCAAGAAACAACAGATCCTAATAACGTGCAAATATTTGGGAACTAACTTGCAAAAATGAGAAGTGAATTGTATTAACAAATGCAGTACTTACGATTTTGAGTCGGTTTAAGATTTCAACGTCCGGTTTTGTTCTTCCACAAATCTCTAGAACTTCTTGTCTGGCTTTCTCTTGCCATTCTGGATGCATAGCCAAGAGGATGAGTGTCCATGTGATCCAGTTTGCAGTGGTCTCTTGGCCAGCAAAGTAGAACAACTTACACTCTTCCATTATATCTTCTATAGTCATATCATTTTCCCTGTCTTCTTTGCATTGCAACAGCAGCCCTAGTAGATCTCCATTGCCGGATTCTCCATTTTGCATTGCTCTTTGCTTCTTGCAAATCATCTCTCTTAACATGCCTTTGATCTCTGCATCTATCTTATATCTCCTTCTATTCTTCTTATTTGGCACAAATCTGCCAGAAAAATCCATTCAGCATTCAAAGTTAATTTGCCAAGAAAACAAGATCAAGTTAATCAATTGCAAAACTTTATTTAAACTAAAAGTTGCATATGGATTAATTCTACCTAAGCCCTGGGAAGTATAAGGCTTGAAATGCTTCAAGAACCAGCACAACTTGCTCTTTCTGAAGTTCAAAGATTTTCTTTCCTTCTTTGTAGCTGCTTCCAAAAGCTGTTCTAGCAATCACATCTGATGAAAGAGTCTGCAGTTCAACATAGGCATCAATTTCAATCCATCCATCTGAAGCAACCAACTTCTTCCACCGGTCGATCAAATCGCAACAACTTGCTAAAAATTCTGGCACCATTCCCTGTTTTACTTCTTGTCATTAGTAGGAAAATAATAATCATATATTTAGAGTTTATAAACACATTAGAATTGCCTTGAAGTTCTTTGAGATAAAACAATTTTTTTAATGCAACTTTAACATTAAAGATTGTGATATAGTGATTGTTTTTGTCCAAGGCATGTTTTGCCCTTAACTATCATGCATCCGTTTGGTTTCATAGTTTTTCAATTAATTTGTAAAACAAAACAAAATAGTGTTTGGCACTCCATAATTTCATAAATTGCAATTACGATTGAAAAAAAAGTGCACAGTAATAAATTCTTCCATATATTATTAAAATATATAACTATAAAATGTCAAAATCACTCTGCAACCCAATGATGCACAGCAAATATATAATGATGCATGTGTTCGGCTGACAGAGCCAAGAAAAGGCACAAAACATGTGTGAGTCCTCCTGGTGGTTCAAAGTCAAGACTTTGCTGAACGACATGTGTACAAGTAATTATTGTGGGTTCTACTTAACTTAATTATTAATTATATAAAAATATGTAAAATAATATATATATATATATAATAATAATTTTTTCTATACACAATCTTCAATAAATTAACCAAATTTATCAATCCAAACACATCTAATCATTTTATAAATATTCCTTTCTCATTACAAATCCCAGTAAAATCATTTCATAAATAAAACCAAAAAACACCATATTCAAACGGATAGTGTAGTTTTATTCCCTTTTAATTTGAGTTATTGTTTTTTTATTTTCTATCCGCATTATTCTTTTTCGTCTCAATTTTAAATTCATTGTTGTATATAAGAGGCCAACAAAACATGTACATAATCAGCCTGAATGAATTTTGTACGTCCATTACTAACATACACCAAAAAATGTCATTTACAATGATCAAATGGCATTTTTGGAACTCAAGTAGTTTAAACTAAATAGTGATGACAATGTTAGAGGTCATCCTGAATGATGGAGAACCATCAAGTTATGCTCCAAGAAACAATCAAATAATGAAATTCTAAGATCTATTGAGTGGTCTAGGAGGTCCAATGATGAGGTCTAGCTCCAATAAAGCAAGAGAAGTTCTAAACACCTTGATTCTTGAAGTTCTTAATGAAGAAAATAACCTTCTTGAAGTTCTTAATAAAGAAAATAAGGTTCTTGAAGTTTTTGATATCGATTCTTGTCAAAATTCAAGAGAAAGAAAGTTTTGGAGCCTAACAGTTTTAACACTACCACAAGATGGTGATTTGTCTTCAAACAAACCTTCAATTGGAGGCACAATTTTGCGACATGGTCGTTAATTAGAGCAATTTTCAAAAGAACAAGAAAATGCAAAGATAATTTGCCCTTAACTATCACATCTTTTCATTTTCTTGCTCTTTTGAAAATTGCTCTAGTTTGCATGTAGAAACAAAAGCTCTCTTAAAGAGAATCTAGTTATGCTCAACTGAAGGTATTGTATTTATTTTTTATAGAAGTGGATTATCTTATTTTGATAGAGGCACCGCATGAAAAAGTAAAGAGTTCATAGAAGATTGAAAGAGAAATTAAAACAATTCATCAAACAGTGCCTAGTTTTCAAGTTGCATATTGCTTAAAGGAGGCAAATATCTCAACTGACTCACTTGCTAAATTTGTTATTGAGACTAACTCTTTTGTACATTTTGCGTTACAAAAAGATCTTTCAACTAAAGTAAGAAGTACGGTTAAGATAGACAGACTTAGGGCATGTTTGATAACTCGTCTTAAATTTGAAAATTAATTTATTCAGATCTGAATCAATTAAACTTGTTTAAAAATCGCATATTGCACATCTTAATAGATTAAGAGGGATTGAAAACACAGACAAAATTGTGATAGAATTTAAAGCGATAAAATCTAGATTAATTTGCTTAATTTGATACAATGGTCAAGTATAGAGTTTTAAAAAAATTTTAATGTGATGTAATTAACAAGGTTTAAAATTTTTTTCTTTTCACACATAATGATACACGCTAGACATATTTTCACACATTATATATATTTACACCTACCACACACATTTTCATATGGTACACATTTTTACACGGTACACATTTTCGCGCACTACATATTTAAACCTAGTACATACTTTCACACACTATACACATTTTTAAACTCCCTCCCCCCCACCCCAACAATATAGTTACACATATTACACACATTTTCACCTACTACACATATTTTCATACATTGCATATATTTACACACACTACATATATTTTCACACAGTATACATATTTACACACTATATGTTAATAGATACTGTATATTTTGCCCACTACATATTTTCAGATTCAGATGTAAAAATCAGATGGATTATCAAAAATAAAAAAATAATGAATTCAGCAACTTATTATTTTCAAATTTAAGATTTCAGATTGAGTTAGTTTTTCAATTTTATCAAAAAGGCCCTTAATTTTATAAGTACATATTGGATAGATTATAGTTGCTATATAATTTTTGTATAATTTCGCGTGAACTATAGGTTCTAGATAATTTGGGTCATCATGAACTATTCATTCCTAAATTGCTTCATTTCTACTTTCTAAATAATCTATAAAATTTGGCGCTAACATCCTCCGAATTTGGGATTTTTGCCAATAATTAAAAAAAAAAAAAAGGAACGAGCCTCAATGAATAATGTTGTGTTGAAGAAAAGACAAAACTCAAAAAACAGTAGAGAGGAAAGCAGAAATTACCTGTAGCTTCTCTTGATGAAATGCAGGAGTAATTAATCTTCGACGTTTGGTCCATTTGTCACCTTCCAATGTTGAGACTCCCATAGTCAGAAGATCCACAAGAGGGTTCTGTGGTGGCTTTTGGAAGTGGCCATCCTTATCATTTAAAATCAGCCTCATCATCTCTGCCTTCCCTATTATCAGTCTTGGCCTTGTCCCAAACCAACTCATGCATACTTTTCCTGGTTTAGCAAAGCCCACAATCATCAGCATTCATTGCCATAATAATAAGCCACTCAATATTATGAACTCACAAATGTCATTTTCAAGCTTTAAATTATTACTAACATACCAGAGTTTGTTTAAATTATTACTAACATACCAGAGTTTGTGTTACAACATACCAGAGTTTAATGGAAGTTATAAACTATATATTATAATTGATTAACTTCAAATTGTGTAGAAACCACACTTTTCAATATCTTTAAAATAAGATAAAACATTTAATGCATTTTAAACCTCCAAAATACAAAAACAAAGAAAGGTGTATTGCAAAAAGTTTCTACTACTTGTGATAAAAAATTTTTTGCCTTAAATCTACTCAAATTGATTCTCATGTAGATTATAAGACCTAAGAGTTACAACTCTTCATAAAAAATGAAAATTACACCCTTCATAGCAATTACAACTATTCACATCTTACAGTTATAATTACTCATGTGAATGCAATTTACGCTTTTCATGTTAACGAAAATTATAACAATTCATATGAATAGAAGTTATCATGTTCGTGTGAATGAAAGTTATAAATATTCATGCTAATGGAACTTACTACTCTTAAAATCTTTTAAGAGTTTATTAAAGTAAAAGTTTCTAATTAAATTTTAAAGAATATATGCTACTATCAATATGCTAATCCATGTAAACATTATTGACTTGTCCCACTAAAGTACAAGCACTCAGTACTTCCTCTCAAATTCTAGACCATGCTGATCTTTTCTTCATATGGCTTACATTTTTCTAAAATTTGTCCTACCCTTACAACAACCTAATGCGGTACCAAGAGTACCTTATATTTTTTATATCACAAAAAATCTTGTCAAATTGATTCATACACCATACGTGTTTCATTAATGACTGTTCAAATCGTAATTTTAATATTTTAATTTTTTATTGTATGTTAAAATTGTAATTATTACGAAATCAACTATTTTAATAGTAAACATATGAGCGAATTCAGACTTATTTGAGTATAAACAATATCAAAAACTTGCATGAAATTAAGGTGAAATTTTATAGAGTGATCACTATCTTGATAGGAAAATGGAAGAATTAAGATGATCTAACCATAAGTTTGCACCATGTGATCAAGGAAGGGGTTGACTCGTGGAACAATCCTGTGGTTTAAGGACATGGGTTTAGACCATGCTTCGTTCGTCAATTTCTGCATAACCATCTTGTCTCCATAGATAAGCTTGTAAGAAGTTCCTCTAATTCCCTGCCGTTTTAGTTGCATCTCAAGGATTTTGGGTTTCCAAAGAAGAGAATACACAAGTTTTGTGATACAAAAGCAAGCTAATGTAAGGCAAGAGAAGGCTAAGCAGGTTATGGATATAAACTCTTTCATGGTGCTTTATTGCCTGTGGCTCTTCAAGAAGATTTGATGCTTCAGCAAGCTGGAGAAGTGATTTAGTTTTAGAGCTGCTTATAAAGAGCTAATGAAATGATTGGATTGAGTTTATAATTCAACTGGCAAGGCATGAATTATTTTGAATTTCTTTTGCGTTATTTTGACCTTTTGTTCTTTTAATGAATTTATAATTACACTGGACCCTTTTTTTGTTAAAATATTTGTTGGCGTCTCGTCTTGAATGGAACTAGTGCACAAGAGCTTTTGAATTTGCAATTATACTGAACATTTTTGTTTCGAACCTATGTAGGTGAGATTTTAAACACTAGATACTGAGTAGAAAATGTCGCAGCATGTGAGATTTTGAAAATAATTAGGCTAGAACCTTTTCGAAACTTTTACAAGTGAAAATTTTAATTTATAATCACATTGAACTTTTTGTTTAGGATAACCTCTCGAGATGAGCTTTTTGACACTAGAAGCAAGGAAGGCAATTAGGCAAATGTGGGTGGAGTGTTTGTAATTACATTATGACCGTTTTAAATTTATAATCATGTTGGTACCTTTTTGTGTGGGAGCTCAATATAGAGGTTGAACTGTTAGACACTAGAGCTCGAATAGAGGACAGCTTTTGAATTTATAATTACCCTGGAACTTTTTTGTTTTGAATTCTAAACCGGTAAGCTTTTGGATACTAGAGTTCGAGTAACGGAAAATTTTTTGAATTTTAAATTAAATTGGATCTTTTTGTCCGAAATCTGAGACATGAGACATGTATGTAAGTTTTCCAACACCATGGGCTAACTAAAAGCTTTTAGACGCTAGAGACCAAGTAAGGGAAATGTCAATGCAACGTTTGAAGTTATAATTACATTGAGACCTTTTTATCTAGAATCTCTTCTTGTGAGCTTTTGATGTTGGAAGAGGCCGGGCAAGGAAAATATTATTTTGGGATTCAAATTCATAACCTCTATCCATGAAAGACTTGTTTTCGTTTGGGATGAATGTGAGTTTTTGGACACTAAGACCGGAACTTCTAAATCGTGAAATCTTTAAAACTGTTCAAGTGGCAAGTAAAACTAAATGGAATAGTTATCAGTATGCTACATTTTCATCTTTGGCATATCATTTTTGTTCTTAATTACAAAGTTGTTGCTATCAATACGTGGACAAATTGAGAATTGGACATGTCATCACAAATATCAACGGGATATTTCATTCTTGTGGATCACTCAAAAGTCAAGGATTCAAAAGTCATCAATACTTGACGTACAAGAACTCCCATCTAATTCACTTGAAATAAAGTAAGATGTGTTTCCTAACTTAAGGGCGTGTTTGGATGCTTCTAATTTTGTGATTTATTTCACAATTGTAAAATGAGTTGTTTGTTTTGTTCAACTTTTTCATCAAAATTTTTAAAACACAAAACAATGCTACAGTAATTATTTTTGCTACAGTATTTTTTATAAATAAAATATTGAATTTGAATTTGAATTTTAAATTTTAATAATAAATAATTCTTCCTAACACAATTTCCATCAAAATAAACTAATAAAATACTAATTCAAATTTAAATTTCAACATTTATTAATAAAAAAAAATTTTCAATACAAATCCCAACAAAATAAAATCATTCATTCCAAACACTGTCCAAATATTCTTTTCTCATAACAAATCCCAATAAAAAAAAATTATGATATAATCTAAAAATACCTAATCCAAACGGAGAAGCTTCCAACCTCCACAAGAAATCAATTGGAAATAATGATGGCCCCCACCCCCCATTTAAAGACTAACACTTAAATTGTTCACTTTTTTTCATAATACATGTTACTCTGTGATTCTAAATAAATAACCTTTTAAATAGTTTTTAGTTTTATAATTTTACCCTTATTCAATAAAAATTAATTTGCTCATTATTGATACTTGATTATCATTAATTGGGAATTTTTTATTCATTTTTAAATATTTCTAAGTGTAATCATTTATTTAAAATCAGAGAAATTAAAAATAGAATATGTAAGCAAAACTAATGTTATAAATCGTATGCAAGAAAACGTAAATGTTATAAATTGATAAAACAGCAAAAGAATTATTGGACATTACTTTAGAGCAAAAAAAAAATCAGAATCCATGAAAATATAAAAAGAGAATTTGATAAACTACATTTACCTATTCTTCTTTTCGTTGCTTTGCGTATAATCTCAAAGATAGGAATATCATCATATGTTGATCCAAATTGATTTTGACCTACATCGTCAAAACAATGTCTCATATAATAAAGTAAAGAAATATGTACGACTATATGTGTAATCTTGTTGGTTAGAAAATTCATACAATTTTGATTTTGATTGTAATATATATATATATATATATATTACAGTGCATTTGAACAAGATAGCAATTTTGAAATTCAAACAAAGTTCTGAATCTTTATCTTTTTTTCTCTTTCTTTTGTAACCTTCGGACAAACTTCACTGTTAGCACTTAATTTCTTAGTTTGTTTGCTTGTTATATTTTTTTGATTTATTTCACAATTATAAAATAATTAGTTTGTTTTTTTTTAAATTTTTTTACAAAACTTTTTAAATTTAAAAATGATGCTACAGTAATTATTTTCGTTACAGTATTTTTTATAAATAAAATATTAAATTTGAATTTTAAATTTTAAATTTTAATAATAAAGAATTCTTTCTAACACAATTATCACCAAAATAAACTAATAAAATATTAATTCAAATTTAAATTTCAAACTTTAAATAATCTCTTATACAAATCCCAATAAAACAAAATCATTAATCCAAACACTCCCAAAATATTCCTTTCTCATAACAATTCAAAAAAAAAAATTCATAATAAAATTCAAAAACACTTCATCCAAACGGAGCCAACTTTTTTTCACTGCCTATTACATCTTCCACTGTTTCCACATATATTTCTTTTTCCTTTTGTCTTTCCTCACTTGAACATTCCATATTGTGTTTATGTGTATCCCATTCTTGTACCATTTTATAACCAAAATCGGCATCATAGAATTTGAAAAGTGCCCCCACCAACTTATCCTTAGAACCTGATAGGAGCAATGTTTATTATAATCACTACTACAGAATATATAATTTAAAACGGTTATTAATAACCCGTTTTAGATAATTGGGGCGGTGGCATTTTTGTAATAAGAATTAGGAAAATGTAAACTTTCTAAAACGGTTACATTATAACCGTGTTAGAAAGTCTCTTGATTTTAGTTTCTAAAACGGTTCGGGAGACAACCGTTTTAGAAACTGTTATCATCTCCGTTTTAAGAACGGTTTCTAACTAACCGTTTTAGAAAATGTACCGATAAAAATCTCCCCCAGCATTTTCTTCTCCTGTAGAACAAAAATATTTCAAACACCTATCTGTTTTCATTTCGCGCAAATAACTTCACCGCCATTCACTTCACCTCATCGCCGTTCGCCACCTGTCCCAACCTTTGCCGCCGCCGTCGCCGTCGCCAATCGTCGCCGTCGCCTCCGTCGCCGCGTGACAATCCCGAGTTTGCCGCCGTTCCCGCCGTTCCCGCCGTTGCCAATCCCCCGAAGTCACCAAAGAGAGGTGAGTTCGGATTTTGGAAATACAGCGTTAATTGGTGTTTAAAAGCAGGGTTTCTTTTTCTAATTGGTTTCTTTGTTGTAGAAGAAGAAACGAACCGAAGCGCCGCAGAACTGGATAAAGAGCTGTTGTTTACGCAGTTGATACTGAAAAAAACGTACCCTTTTTTCCTTTTACTCAGTACGATTATAGAAGTCGTGTTTATGGAATTTTAACTGTAAAAAATTGGCACTTGCAACCCACTACTTGTGTGCGTTTTGGAGCACTAATTTTGTTTGATAATTTGATGAATGGATTATGTAACCTATCAGTTTACTGAAGGAATGATGCTGGTGTGTTTGAAATTACTTTCGATTTCAGAAAGTTAATCGAAATGTGATTGTTATATGCGTTTATATTCAATGCTTATTAACTGTTTGATGAAATCTCTCATAAAGGGATTTTCTCTACTTTTGTGAGCATGTATGTTAGATTTTGAATGTTATTGTAAGAAGTGGGAAGTGGGTTATGAAATTTGGTGACTAAAATCTGGTGAGCCTGCAAGATTGCTCATTCGTGAGACAAACATTCACGGAGATATACGGGACGCAGAGGTATAGTAAATGGGTGTACGTTGGGCTGGTGATGGTTGCCGTAGCAGTGATGCTGTCTCTGCTGTTCTGGGTTATATACGGAAGAGAGAAAATAGTATTAAGAACGGTTTCTTAACCGTTGTAAAAAATAGTATTAAGAACGGTTTCTTAACCGTTTTAAAAAATGTAGAACTTTCTAGTCCGCCCATATCTAAAACGGTTTGGAAAATCTAAAACTCGTTTTAAATAACTACTTTTAACCGTTTTAGAAAGTGAATTCTGTAGTAGTGAATGTCCGCATGACTCTTACTTAATGCAAGAGTCCATATAATAGTGTGATATAAAGGTACACATGCTACATTGTTATTGATAATTAACCATTAATTCAGTTTATGAATTGATGGTTATTAATTATATAATATTTTTTCTAAGTTAGAGATTATAACAACCAATATTTTCTCCTTACTAGTGTAGATTTTGAGAACTGCTTTGGCTTCATACTCTTGAAATATTTGCCTCATAAGTTACGGATTCCAAATCTATGCTTTTAGCATACATTAAGTACCTAGTTTACAGTTTTAACACTTTATTCTCATAGTCTAAGAGTTAGTATTCTCTTTAGATATCTGATAAGGAATCTATTTGTTCTCTCATATTCTTATATTTTGTCCATCCCTTACTAATTTTCAGCACATTTTTTCTAAAATGTATTTTGTTCCTATCCAACTTCTCCATAACCCTGAACATTATGTCTTCGATTTTGCATGTAAAATATGTTGGTTTGAGAAATATCTTTGTTTGATAACTTTGCTTATAAGGAGATTTCGGTGAGTGATAACCATTCATAGTGTTAGAGAAAAGCGAATCTCACGATGTATCTAATAGTTCAAAATAATAATGACAATAATGAGAAAAATAAATTAGACAATAGACATAAAATTTATGTGATTCGGTCAATGTAACCTACGTCTACAGCTGAGGGCAATGTCAAAATTCACTAATGTTTGGAGACAATTTACAAAAGTAGAACACCAAATTTACACAAGGCTTTAAGCAAAAGAATTAGGGAGAGATAACTAAAAAGCTTGAGGGATGAAAGCTTTGAAGCTTTTTCATTTGGGATGGTTTCAGAATGCTGCAAGCCTTTCCTTTTATAGGCAAATTTGAAAGAACAAATCACTGTGGTTTGTTTATGTCCGCTGAATTATCTTTTAGCATGTGAGATTTGATTGTATATAAATTTGACTTTCTTTCCAAAGCATGCAGCAAAGTCCACAAAAAACCACTTTAAAGGTCTAGAGCATTCATTACAAATCTCCATCTTGGTCTGGAGCCCAAAAAATAGTGACTTAATTAAACACATCCGGCAAAGCCCCAATGGGCTAAATCACAAACCATGAACATTAATCAAGTCCAAGCACTACTTGAACTTGTATACTAGAAGAGCTTTGGTAACCATATCGACATGATTGTCCTTGGTATTGATCTTATTAACAAGGACATTCTTCTCAGCAATGGCATCTTGAATAAAATGATATTTGATATCAATATGCTTCGTCCGCTCATGATATATCTAGTCTTTAGTCAAATGAATTACATTTTGACTATCACAGTAAATGGTAGTAACATTTTTTTGTTGTAAAGTTAAGTCACCAAATAAACCTTTCAACTAGAAAGTTTCTTTGATAGCCTCAGTGACTGCCATATATTCTACTCACAGAAGACCCACTTCATCTAGAAAGTTCTAAGAGAAGAGACGGAAGCTAGCTAGGGCAGTTCTCTCTATTAATTCCTTACTTATACTTAAAAAAAACAGTTATATAAAAACTTCCTTTTCCTACCGAGGAATTACTCAAAAAGAATGTAAAGCTCCCACCACTCCAAAAGCGTTTTTTCTAATTTTTCAGTAGTGGATAAAGCCACTACATGTTGTAGAGTAGCTTTCTAGCTAATTACACTACTTCCAATGAAAAATACATAGCTTGTAAGAGACTTACATTTATCAAGGTCACCGGTGTAGTCTGAATATACAAAACCAACCAAAGTGTTGCTGGTTCTACCGAATTTCAAATAAGAGTTTGAAGTACCCTTTAAATATTTGAGTATCTACCTCACAACCTGTCAGTGTTTTTTGCTTGGATTTGTCATATACCTGCTAACAACACTAACTGCTTGTGAAATATCTAGACGAGTGCAAACCATTACATACATTATACTGCCAATGGCACTAGAATAAAGAAAGTGTGCTATATACTCTTCATTTTCCTCTGATTGTGGTGATTAAGCAACAGATAGCCTAAAATGGCTAGCGAGATGAGTACTAACTGGTTTGGCATCCAACATGTCAAATCTCTCCAAAACTTTCTTAAAGTAACCTTCTTGGGTCAGATATAATTTGTCAACTCCTTGATCTCGTCTTATCTCCATACCAGGAATCTTCTTAGTTGAGCCCAAATCTTTCATTTCAAATTCACCATTTAATAAGGCCTTCAACTGGTGGATTTCTGTAAAATTCTTAGCCGCAATGAGTATGTCATCAACATATAACAAGAGATAAATGAATGAATTATCTTTTAATTTTTGAAAGTAGACACAACTATCATACATGCTCCTGAAAAAATCATTACCCAACATAAATGAATCAAACCTCTTGTGTCACTGTCTTAGAGATTGCTTTAATCTATATAAGGATTTGTTCAATAAGCAAACATTGTCTTTCTTACCTTCAAATTCAAAACCTTCAGGTTGTTTCATATAGATTTGTTCATCTAACTCATCTTTGTAAGAACGTTGTCTTTACATCAACCTATTCTAATTCCAAATTAAACATAGCTACTAATACAAGTAATACACGAATAGAGTTATATTTTATAATATGTGAGAAAATATCATTAAAATCAACACCTTGTACCTGACTATAGCCATTTGTAACTAATCGTGCCTTATACCTTGCATCTTCAACACCTGAATTACCTTTTTTTCTTTTGAAGATTCATTTGCAACCAACAATTTTCTTTCCTTGCAGTGGCATCACAAGATCCTAAGTACCATTTTTGTATAGAAATTCTATTTCTTCATTCATAGCCACCATGCACTTATCTAAATCAGCACATAAAACTGCCTCTGTATATGTGGAAGGTTCTCCGTCTTCACTTGTTTCTTGTTCCACTGATAAAACATATACAACTAAATTTTCATACCTCTGCAGTGGTCGAATCTCTCGTCTTGGTCTATCGCTAGCTATGGAATATTCCTTCTTTACTAGTTCATTTTCAACAAAACTTGAATCTGGTTCATCACCTTGCTCTGTAGAGGATCTTTGAGAATGATTAAAATTTATGATCTTTATCTCCACCTGTTTCTGTGTGCTATCTTCTTTTTCTAAATTATAAGGATTATGATGAATACGCTAGTAGTTATCAATGAGCGGCCTATGGGTTGAGGACGTTCTACAGATAACAATAACCCTGATTTGAGATCGAGATAAAGATTGATAATAGGGAAGGATAAAGGCAAGGTTTAAGTTATCAAAACATCATATAAGGATAGAGTTTATCACTGGTACGCCCATCTAATATTTATAAATACATGTTTATGTTATTGGAAAAGGGATTTTTGGATTAATCTCGGAGAACGAGAACACTGACTTAGGCTTCGGAGTCTTCCCGGGAGAGATCCCGTGGAAGTTCTCACCATGGTTTTATTTCAGGTACACGAAAAGGAATTGGAGTCCGCCACTCGCAAGTCGTTGATGGCTTTGGTGGTTTCTTGTTTCATCAACTGGAGCCTACCGTGGGGCCACTTAAGCAAAATAACATAATGACTTTAGGAGCATGGCGGAGAATTCAGTTGTTGGGAATAAGGAGAGACTTCTAAGCCCGCAGTCTTATTCGAAAAGCTTTTTTGAGATTTAGTCGTCGGTATAGGTGTAGAGACTCACCTCACTGTCATATTGGGACTTAAGAAGACCGATTTTGGTCATGGTTCGTGGAAAACAATAACAGCCAATTTTGATCATGGCTCGTGGAAAGTGATGAGAAATTGATACGCCAATTTTTGTACAGCATATTGAGATCATGGGCTACGTCCTCTAAGATAAGTTCTCACATCAGATACCTATGTGACTTGTAGGCAAATTAATGAACTTAATCATTATGTGCGAGTTGGTTTTTCTCTTGATTTCTTTTTGATCATTATGTAATTCCTCTCAGTGGACACATATTCAATGGGAGTGTGAAACTATTATAACAATGATAAGGTGATAAAAGAAACATATCACAACAGGAACTTGGGTCAATGAAAAAGTAACTTATTTGAAATGTGATAGTCTCATAAAGATAAATAAAGTTAGAAAAAGTTATTTATTTGAGATGTGATAATTTCATAAGCAATATGAAGTTATTTTTTTATTTTTCTTATGTGAAAAGATAAATAAAGTAAGAAAAAGTTACTTATTTGAGCTGTGATAATTTCATAAGCAATATGAAGTTATTTATTTATTTTTCTTATGTGAAAAGATAAATAAAGTTAAAAAAAAGTTACTTATTTGAGATGTGATAATTTCATTAGCAATATGAAGTTATTTATTTCTTTTACTTATCTAAAAAAATAATAAAGTTAGAAAAAGTTGCTTATTTGAGAAGTGATAATTTCATAAGCAATATAAAGTTACTTATTTTTTTTTTACTTCTATCATGAAAGAGGTGAAAAGATAAATAAGGTTATATTATCACTTGGGCAATAAGTCCTGGTGGAAAGTTATTCGATTTTCTAAGGACACGTGAAAGTTGTTCACATGAATAGTTGTCCTCTTTTCATGAAAAGACAATGGAGACATTTTTATCTTAACTAGTGATTAGTATATTCAAAATCACACCATGGGTATTTTTTGGTTGCAATTGAGAATTGCATGTTATTTAAATATCAAGCAAGTCGTGGTCAATTTGAAGAACAATCGACCATTAATAACTTTTTTCTTCCTTGTTTATTGAAAGAAAAGAAAGAAAAGTGTTCGTATATTTTCTTTATGATGCAATTTCTATGACTATGGGAAAGCTTTACTTATATTAGAAAGGCATGGCTGAATCAATACATTGATCTTGGCTTGTAGAGTTCACAATTTGTGTATTAAAATGGTTTTCATCATCAAGTTTTACTCTGCTGAAATTTCAGAAAATTAATGTATGAGCAGCCTTGATTAATCAGGTGATCGGATGGCTAAACATGCTTCGATCATGTTGAAATTGTATCCATCTATAGAAGACATTTCGTTATATATTTTGAACAGTGGAGATCGAATTTAAATGGGTGTGTACCAAGTTATAAATTTTTGAAGAGATAAAGTCTGAGAATAAATTCTGCTGCAGTTTCAGCAAATTAAGGTACAAGCAGCCTTGATCAATGAGTTGATCGGATGGCTAAACATGCTTCGATCATGTTGAAATTTTATCTATCTATAGAAGACATCTCATTATATATTATGAACGGTGGAGATCGAATGTAAATGGTCGTGTACCAAGTTATAAGTTTTTGAAGAGATGAAGTCTGAGAATAAATTCTTCTGCAAATTAAGGTATGAGCAGCTTTGATCAATCAGGTGATCGAATGGCTAAATATGTTTTGATCATGATGAAATTTTATCTATCTATAGAAGACATCTTATTCTATATTCTGAACCGTGGATATTTAATTTCAACGGTTGTGTACCAAGTTACACATTTTTGAAGAGATGACATTTGAAAATAACTTCTACTATAATTTCAGTAATTCCAAATCGGGACAGTATTTGTTCAACTCATTGAACGGACGAGCAAACAATGTCCAATCTCGTTGAAATTTTACGTGGTTATAGAAGACATGTAATTTCATATTCTGAGCGGTGGAGATCTAATTTCATCTGATCAATATCCAGCAAGTCATAAATTCTTGATATATACATCTTCGAAGAATATAGGTGGTGTATGACATCATGAAAATCTTATATTGATGGCAAAATGGCTATCAAAAGTCAATGAACTTCAGCTCCAATGCGGTAAATACAAATCACATGCACAACAAATCAACTTACAAATGGTATGGTAAGAATACATATCAATGTGCTGTTTATTTTGATGTTTTCCCTCAAACTTCATAAAGATTTTGTGAATGCTTAAGTTTATAAGGTTGGCAAAAAGTATTATTTGAATCATTTTGTTGAACATTGGAAGACGAAAATTAATCTACGTTACAGTGATATTTGGATAAAAATATTGAGTTGTAACTACAAAAAGTATTTTATGAGATTTTGATATGTTGCGATGAAAGCACAAATTACTTGGTTAATTTTAGAGTGTCTTATTTAAGACACAAGTGTTCACAGGACTGATACAAAAATAAATTATCATATTCCTAGTAATTAGTGAGACCACATTGATTTTGCGATTTTTATTTCCAAAAGAGAGGAATAGTGCTGGAAATCGGCCTTACCTTTTTAATAAATAAGTAAAATAACACACATTGAGATTATATAGTTGTGTTATTTTGAGGGACTGAATGGCTTGGATGTGCTGGTGGTATAGTCACATCTACATGTCAGAAATTCATCACTATGTGTCTTATTCTTTCTTACGCATAGTCATATACAATAAAAGATAAAAATGTTAATTGTTTAACAAATATTCTATTCACAAATGAATTGGGAAAAAGGCAAAAGAAAGTTCTGAGAATTGTGGAGAATTGCTTACTTGGAATCAATAAGAGTTTTTATTCAATATTTGAGCTTATTTATAAACTGAAGTTCCACGAAAAAGTGTACCCAATTCACAAGACAAAGAGATCCGACGTGCGATCTACAAAGGCCTTAAGAGGCGACGTTCAAAAGAAGTCAAAAAGATTTGGCGACATTATTTTTACAAAGAGATCCGACGTGCGATCTACAAACGCCTTAAGAGGCGACAAGTATAAAAAGAAGCCAAAAAGACTTGGCAACATTATTTAAAGAAAGAGATCTACAAAGGCCTTAAAAGGCAGCAAGTATATAAATAAGGCAAAAAGACTTGGCGGCGTTATATACTTCAAAGAGATCCGACGTACGATCTACAAAGGCTTTAAGTGGCAACAAGTATATAAATAAGGCAAAAAGATTTGGCGACATTATATACTCCAAAAAGATCCGAGCAATCTACAAAACCTTTAAGAGGTAGCAAGTATATAAATAGGCCAAAAAGACTTGGCAATATTATTGCTACAAATAGATCACAAGTCGATCTAAAGTTGATTTAAATGCCTTGTGGTCTTAAAATCAAAGAAAGAATATTTTGAAGTCGTTAGAGTTCGGCTCATAAAACACACATAGATCACAAGTACAATCTAAAGTTGACTAGAATGCCTTGTGGGCTTAGAATCAAAGAAAGAAATATTTCGAGGTCGTAAGAATTCGACTGAAAAATATACATTTTCTCAAAGGCCATAGTGTTTGGCCACTTCCTGAACATGCACTTTCGAAAGACGAGCTTCAACTCTCTTATTATGCTAGATAACTTCTCGATTGTGGGAGCCTCCCTAAAATGTTTCAAAAGAGGTCAGAAGTACACATATAAAGAAAAATAAAGTAGATAGAATTGCAAAGGCCAATATACTTGATTGAAGGAAAAAGAGAAGTTCGTGAGACGGTCGCTGAGCAGTAATATTCTCAAACAGTTCAGCACCTAGGGGAACAAGGGAATTTGGAGTGGTATCCATGGCGACAACGACATGCGAGGTCTCGTCGTTGCTAACATTTAAGAAAGGGCACTGATAGATCCTGATCCTACCACATGGATAGCGACCTGGGATGATAAGTAATTTGAGATAAAGATAAGCATCGAAGATATGCATGAAGATTCTGAGATAAAGATAGGCATCAAAGATATGCATGAAGGCTCTGAGATAAAGATAAGAATTATCAGCTTAACAGCGTGATCACTCGGAGTCAGGGCTATACTCTTCTCGCCGCACTTCGCACACCGGGGTGGTGGTTTTATTATTTATCAGGCACAAAGAAAGATTGTCTATATGGTCTTCATTGATTAGAGAATTCTCAATGACCAAAGTAGTCTCTTCAACAGGACTTTACGAAGCCATTTTGGAGGCCTAACGCCTTCTAGTGTGGCACTGGAGGAGGCCACAAAATGAACCTTTAAAAGGAACTAGGACCGAGTACAACTCTATCTCACATACGGGCTCCGCGTCAAGGATTCCGAATCTTTTGAAGATGCCTACTGAAAAAGAAGCTACAATTAATAGGCAAGTAAGTCCTAAAGTTAGCGAAAATGACAAAAGAATAAAAAGGCAGATAAAAGATGTACATTGGGAGTTCTCCAACCGAGCTGGAATAAGTTCCGCCCATATGAGTCCGGCCTCAAAAAGATCTAGGGTAATAGTAATATTCAAAAATGGAAGCAGAAGGCGAAGTGTTTCAAAATTTGAAAAACGCATGAAGCACACTCATGATCGGTGTCTGATAGTTTATTGTGTTGAGGAGATGTTCGACATTCATGGTAAGAATTCATGATTCGATAAAGTTTAAACATTCAAGTCATGAGTTTGGGAAGCAAGCTCACGACTTGGGGGACTAGTTGATGAATACGCTAGTAGTTATCAATGAGCGGCCTATGGGTTGAGGACATTCTACAGATAACAATAACCCTGATTTGAAATCGAGATAAAGATTGACAATAGGGAAGGATAAAGGCAAGGTTTAAGTTATCAAAACATCAGATAAGGATAGAGTTTATCACTGGTACGCCCATCTAATATTTATAAATACATGTTTATGTTATTGGAAAAGGGATTTTTGGATTAATCTCGGAGAACGAGAACACTGACTTAGGCTTCGGAGTCTTCCCGGGAGAGATCCCGTGGAAGTTCTCACCATGGTTTTATTTCAGGTACACGAAAAGGAATTGGAGTCCGCCACTCGCAAGTCGTTGATGGCTTTGATGGTTTCTTGTTTCATCAGATTACAAAACTATTTTTTAGTTCAACATGAATGACTCATCAAATGTAACATCTCTGCTAATTACAAATTTTGGTGATTTGAAATCAGGACAAAATAATTTGAATCATTTTTCACCCCTGAAGCATAACCAAGGAAAATATATTTTTGAGCTCTAAGCTCTAGCTTTCCCTCATTAACATGCATATGTATTGGACACCTAAATATTCTTAAATTAGAGTAATCAGTAGGAGTATCTAACAAAACTTCCTCTAGAATCTTGAAATCAAAAAGAGCACAAGAAACGCAGTTAACAATATAACAAGTTGTAGCGATGACTTCCGCCCAGAAATCTGAAGTTAACCTAGCATTTGAGATCATACACCAAGCTCTTTCCAAAAGAGTTCGATTCATATGCTCAGACACACCATTCTGTTGAGGTGTCATTCTAACAGTATGATATAGAGCAATTCTTTCATTTTTGCAAAATTCATTGAATTTCGTGTCACAAAATTCCAAGCTATTATCAGTCCACAACCGTTTAATATGTTTTTCTGTCTACTTTTTAATCAAAAACTTGCATTGTTTAAATGTCAGGAAAACATCATTTTTATTTTTTTTCAAAAAATATACCCAAACCTTTCTTGAATAATCATAAATAAAGATTAACATACACCTTGCACCACCCTTAGAAGGAACACGAGAAGACCCCCAAACATCAGAATGGATGTAATCCAAAGTACCTTTTGTTTTATGAACTGCATGTGAACTGAAACTGACTATTTTCTGTTTTTTAAAAATACAATGTTCACAAAAGTCCATCTTACTAGTATTTGACCACAAAGTAGGCCCCTGTTACTTAACAAAGTTAAGCCTTTCTCACTCAAATATCCCAACCGCATATGCCACAATTTGATGATGTCGATATCTGATGATACTGAAACTACTGCAGCACCTGAAACTGTAGATCCCTGCAAAATATACGAACTACCAGACTTGCAAGCTTTCATTAATACAAGAGCACCTCGTGAAATTTTCAAAACTCCACATTCAGCCGAATACATGTACCCGAGAGTATCAAGGGTACCTAACGAAATGAGATTTTTCTTTAGATTTAGAACACGTCTAACATTCATGAGTGTTCTAGCAATTCTATCATACATTTTAATTTGGATTGTACCTCTACCAACAACCTTACATGGACCGTTATTACCCATCAAGACAACTTCGCCATCATATTTTTCATATGTGAAAAAATAATCCTTTTCAAGACTCATGTGGTAAAGACAATCAGAATTTAGAATCCACTCATCTTTAGACCTAACTTTATTTATTGTTCCTACAAACAAATTTCCATCATGCTCATCTGCAACTACACTATCTTCGACAGTATTGCTATTATTCTGCTCAATTTTATATTTTTCTTTATTTTTCAATTTATACTAGTCAGCATTGATGTGCACATTTTTCTTGCAATAATTACAAACTTTATTTCTATGTCTGGATTTAGATCTGCCTTTGGATCTACTACTTTTAAAAATTTTATTTTCATGTCTCTCCCGTATCACTAATTCCTCTGCCTGACTTTCACTATTCTTCTCTGTGATATCCTTATCAATCTGCTCTTTGAATTTTAATGCAGATTTTACATGACTATATGAGACAGAATCTTTCCCATTAATCATGGTATCACGAAAATGTTTAAATGACTGAAAAAGAAAGCATAATAACAATATAGCTTGATTCTCATCTTCCATATTAACATCTACATTATCCAAATTCATAATAATGGAATCAAATTTATCAATATGTGTGATTATAGATGTACCTTTAGTCATTTTTAACATGTACAACTTTTTTTTCAAGTAAAACCCACTCGCCACCGCCTTTTTCATATACATGGCATTTAATTTGTCCCACATACCTTTAGATGTCTTTTCACTAGAAAATTCCTACAAAACCTTGTTAGAGAGATTTAATACAATACCTAATCTAATCTTTTTATCTATATCCAAGAAATTTTGTATCGACATATCTTGTGGCTTTTTTTTACCCCTTTAAGTGCTAAATCACACCTATCCTAAATAAGAATGGCTTCCATTCTGAGTTGTTATGTATCGAAGTTGATATTCCGGTCAAATCCTTCAATAGAGGTTTTAGTTACTGTCATAATGGCTAAAAGATCTAAAATAAGATATGGCTTTGATACCAATTTGTTACGGAAAAACGAATCTTACGTTGTATCTAATAGCCCAAAATAATAATAAGGACAGTAATGAGAAAAATAAATAAGACAATAGATAGAGGCGGTGCCAAAATTCACTCAATGTAACCTACGTCTATGGATAGAGGCGGTGCCAAAATTCACTAATATGTGGAGATAATTTACAAAAGTAAAACACCAAATTTACACAAGGTTTTAAGCAAAAGAATTTAAAAGAGAGAACTAAAAAGCTTGAGGGATGAAAGCTTTGAAGCTTTTTCGTTTGGAATGGTTTCAGAATGCTGTAAGCCTTTCCTTTTACAGGCAAATTTGAAAAAACAAATCACTATAGTTTGTTCACAACCGTCGAAATATCTTTTAGCATGTGAGATTTGATTATGTATAAATTTGACTTCCTTTCCAAAGCATGCTGCAAAGTGCACAAAAATTTACGCCGAGGGTTCAGAGCATTCATTACACATAGTTTTTAACTAACAAAGTATCATTCAATAAAGTTAAGTTTCTAGAGCCAAATTCACTTTCCTTTTTGTGTTCTGTGAATCTTTTCCATGCAATCTGAGCTACTTGTTTCCCTGCTTTTTCTTTGTTCCAACAAAATTGAGTCATAGTTGAACTATTTTCCTTGCAAATATTTTTTGTGAGCTTAAACAGGACATGGTATATATTGAAAGTGCCATCAGCAAAATCTTGAGCAAATCTCTTTTTTCAGCAGCTGACAGAAATTGATTCTTCTAATTTTCATTTCTTTTCTTCCCCTGTTCTATTGTATAGTGAAAAGTTTGGGACTTTGATCTCCCTACTATTATACGTAAACCCAAGTATCCATTGCTATGATACTCAATAATTCCATTTAATGCATATACTTTCTCTTAGATTCAATTGTGTGTTCTTGTTAAAAAGAAATAGCTGATTTTTGTAGATTAATTTCTTGACCTGAACTCTGGGCATATTTGTGCAAACATCTTTCATGCAACATGTATGTCGAATGTCTATCTTGCAAAATGGTCAAGAGTACTATTGTACCTTTTTCACCAACTTTTAGGCCTTAAAATTGTTAGCTAAGTCTGTGTGTTTGATGAGAGTTGACTATCCTTCAGAACGTAACAAGGACAGGTGACGATATAAAAGAATCTCTCTGTCTAACGGGTTTGATGTATCCTTTTGTACAAGCATTAATATTGAAGGTAAAAAAAAAAAAAAGTTGAACTAATGCACTTGGGATAAATGATCTCTTTGTCTAATGTCTTTAAAGGGTTTGATGTATCCTTTTGCAACCATTAATATTGAAGGTAAAAGAAGTTGAACTAATGAAATTTAAAATCCAATTCACAAAAGTGGGGTTGAAACCTATTGCATTCATTGAAGCCATCTGGAAACTCCATATAACATGGTATTAATAGAGGAATATTGTAAACTATGCTGTGAATTTATAACGTCACACTTTTTTTTTAATACACATAGTCATGTGCATTTCTCAAATATCAAACACTATAGTTAAGGGCAATTAACTCCCTATTCAAGGGATTAGCCCCAATTAATCAATCAAATTCAACTAGTAGAGTACTCATGAATGAGTTTTAATAAATGTACATGGAGTTTAGATGCAAAAAAACAATTTGATCTCTCTAAAACTATTGCAAGTTGAAAGAACTTCTTGCACCCATCACTTCATTCAGGTACACTAAATGATTTATAAACAATACAAGCAAGTCTCTAACATCATTTCTTTCTTTTCTTTTGAAAAAAAAAATTATTTAACTGGGGATTTCTTTTAGTTTTGATCCATGACACCTTCAACCTTTGAAATTCTGGATTAAATCTCCCAAGGAATTGTAAGAAGAGCCACCCTTCACCAAGGCAGTCCTGGCTTTCTCCATCAATTGCTTAACCTTTTTCTTTATTTCACCCTCAGGTTGCATCAACTGTCTAATTCCATGTTCTATTTCTTCTGCTTTCACAATAACTTCAGTTCCCTCAATGATATCTTTCTTGTAATCCATCTTAATATCCACTGCTATTCCCAATTCCTTCACTGCCAAAAAAGCATTCATCTGCTGCTCAGCATACATAGGCCATACTGCCATTGGCACCCCAAACCAAACACTTTCCAGCACCGAATTCCATCCACAGTGTGACACAAAGCCACCAACCGCTGCATGAGCTAAAACTTGCACTTGTGGTGCCCATCCGATCACCTTTCCAACCCTGGCAGTATGCTGCAAGAACCCTTCTGGCAATACTTCTTCAAAGTTGTCATACTCACTTGGATACTCTAGACGGCCTTTTGGCGGAGGCCTTCTCAATGACCATAAGAACCGGCATCCACTATTTTCTATTGCTTTCGCAATCTCCTTCACTTGTTCACCATAGAAACACCCAAAGCTTCCAAAGGAAAGATAAATCACAGATGAACTAGGATGATAATCAAGCCATCTCATGATGGTATCAATATCTTGCTGGCTACTATTAACGCTGGTAAAATTTATATGAGGTCCAGTATGGTAGACTGGTGGCATCTTCTGATTGTTCAAAAGGGACTTAATTGCATAGGACTCTAAATCAAGAAAGGTGTTGACAATGATTCCTTTAGTTTCTGTGATCAATCTTCTTGCAGTTTTCATACTGTGGCCGTCCTTGTGAAGAATTGATAAAGGGAGTAGTTGAACAGGCACAGGGTTGATGTAAGATGAGACTGAAAATTCAGTCTCTGAGTCCATGTACTGTGTCATATCTTGGTTGCCATCATCTATAAGACTCAGGACATGAATGCTAAGGCCAAGAATTGCAGCCCCAGAGGTGTAGAAAACATAGCTTGGGACCTCAAACTCATTGGCTATGTCAATCATGGCTGTGCACATGAAGTCCACAATGAACCCTGCCAGTCTTGATGAACCAGACTTCTTTAGTTTGGCAAAAAAATCTTTTACCATTGGCTTCTGGCTAGCTATGAATTGGGATTGTAAATCCAAAGGGTTTTCAGCTTTTGACAAGAACTCTGCTTGTGGAAGTTGTATGAATTGTAGGCCTTCAATTGTTTCTGAGAAAAGTGATTGAATGTATGAATTAACATTGGAATCAAATGGCATACTAAAAATGAGTATGTTGATGTAAAGATCCAAATCTCGACTTGACATCAACTTTGCTAATTGCACCATAGGAACCAAGTGACCAATGGCAGGCAGAGGAAAGAAAATCAATTCTTGCTTCATCTTTTCAATCTCTAGAGACAACCAAAGATTTTCAGAGATATTTGGACCTAAATCATGGAATCTTACTCTTACAGGATACAGCTAAATATCGATCTGAAGTCCTCATAACTTTATCCTATAAAGAAACCAAAAAAATTAATAGAACTTAAAAGATGGCAGTGCTGGAAACTTCATCCTCAATCGCCCTCAACTGAGGTCATGGCTTTGCTGGCAGTGTTTGTTAGCTGAACTTTTATATTCATATCCACACATTGTCAATACATCATATTCAGAATTACCTATCAATTTCACGAAAGCTTTTTATCAAAAAAAGAAAGCTTTTTATCAAAACTCTCAAAATAGGTTTAAACCCAAGGATCAATAATATCAATAATTTGATTGTTAATATAATACCCATGACCCAATTTTAGGGCTATTTAGTAAATGAGAGAAACTATAGGGACTACTTTGCAAATTGTAAAAGAGTGGGTCTTAAGACCCATTTTGTTTAGACTTAAACTTCACTTTTTCTTTCTCAAATTCACTCATCCTTCTTCTCACTCAATTAGGGCAAGAGCAAGGGGTGGAGTAAAGAAGACAAGGAACTAATTCACTCTCCAATTCCAATCTTATTAAGGTAAGGAAACTTCTTAACCCTTTTATTCATAGTGATGTCTTTGTTTAGTACTCCATATTAGCATAAGATTGAATTGTGGTTGTAATAGGATATGGGTTGATGGAAATCTTTGTGATAATAGGAAAGTGAGTTCATAGGTGTTGGAAATCAAGTGCGATAGTGGGAAGTGACTCCAAGTAAGTGGTTTGATATTTCTTTATGTTTTAATATACTTTTGATGAAATCTTATTTTGAGAAATTGTATGTTGTGATATATGAAAATGGATTGAGCATGTACTAGTTTATGATTTTGATGACTATGTGAAAATGTATGAAGTGGCTTTTTGTGAAAGCAAAGTGTTTGATGAATGGTTTGAATGAATTTGAAGTATATGAGCTCTTGAATGTTTCTTAGGATGATTGGTAGGAACATGTTCCAATTCATTTGTCATTTGGCCCATGTAGCGGGTTATAGTAGCTAGAAACTCATTTGTCATTTGGCGCCTACCTGACGGGTTATAAAAGTCAGGAACTGGATCCAGTGTACCGAGAGTAACTTGAACCATTCTTGAGCTAAGTGTCAAGTACACATCGTATTTGTAAATGTCATTTGATAAAGGATTGTGCCACTCGCTATTGTATATATGTGTGTGTGATTTTGGAAATGTTTCCAAATGTGGGTTTCATGTGTTGAAATGCTTTTGTGAAAGTATATTATGTATGTAACATGCTCAACCGATAAAGGAATGTCAATATCACTTACTGAGCATAGTGTTTGCTCATACCACTATTATTGTCATTTTTGAAGAGTTTAAGATTTCCCGTGAAGATTTTGTGGATGACAAGTAGGGAAAGCTATTTTGTAGACTTATGATTTTGTATAGATCATAGGAAATTGTATAGAACTATTTTGGAAAGAATGATGTGTGTACATGAGATTTGATGTCAATATGTATAGTTATATGTTAATTTTGATGCCAATATGTAAGGTGGAATTGTTGATGTTAGAACATGTTGTATACTCTTTTGGTTATAGTGAAAGATTTGTGGCGTAATGTTGTTAATGGTGTGTGAATACGTAAAGCGAATCGAAATGAATGGTTTGGGAGGTTGGAATGACATATATGCAGTTTTGGTGTACAGAATTGATGTGGTTTTGAAATGGTTTTGAGTTGGAAAGGAAAAAGAAAGAGAAAAATCGATTTTTGGTGAATTATGCCCCGACGTCGCGACGTCGGTACTCCACGTCGCGACGTCCAGCAGGAAAAAAATGGGCAGAAGTGCATTTTGCCCACTTCGCGACGTGCGACCATTCCACGTCGCGACGGGGAAGCTTCCACGTCGTGACTTGGAGGGATTTTTCAGCAACTTTGAAATTTTTATATTTTAATTGTTTTCCAAGGTTTTAAGTCTTGTCTTCTTAATCCAAAAGTAATGTCTATTCATAGAGGATACTAGATTATTGAGTATAATGAATGATTATGTAATGTTAAGTTCAATCAACGACTTAAGACTACTAAATTACATGTATAACGAGGCTTCGCACACTTGAGGACGTCAATCCAAGCGTGTGGCCATGCCACGTCGGATTGGGGCGTGACAGTTAATGTTATCAGTTTTGCCTTTTAAAATAGGTTACAAGACCCAAAATGGATTAACGGTAAAATAATATTCAAAATAGAAAAATAGGCTGAAATTTTGAAATAGTAGTTTGCCGCACGTCGCGACATCGAGGTATTCACGTCGTGACATGGGGAATTATTTGCCAATTAAATGGCGAATTTTTTGTCGAATTTTCTTCCAATTAAATTTCCACTGAGCGGCGTCGCGACGTGGAAGGGGGGATGGACGTCGCGACGTCGGTGAGGTTCTGTGGACGTCGCATCGTCAGTGATCGCGCTTCGCGGCGTTGGAAATTCTTCTTGAAATCCCTCTCGCGCTTCTCCACGTCTCGACGTGGAACTCCTTGGACATCGCGACGTGGGGCTTTTCAAGCTCCTTGTCCATTCTTTTCAACGCTTCTTCCTTCCAATGCTCCAATTCGATCCACCACAACATTGTACTCCATTTGGGACACTTTTAAACATGAAATGAATGCTGCATCCTTTTCACGAACTAGTTCACGCTCAAAAAGGTCTTCAATCAACGAATATAATGCAGTCCTCATTCACTTGTCCTTGAACGAGTTAATGGTCCCCCAATTCCTTGCAATGGATCGTCCACATGACTTCTCGGGTTGGCTTCCTCATCAAGTATTAATCATGATTCCTTTAGCTTCATAACGAATCTTCTTGCAATGTTTGAGGGTTGCTGCATTCTCGTCAAATATTGACAAACGGCATTCTTTAGCAGGGGCAGAGTATATGTAAGTTGAGATTGAATTCTGTCTGAGTCCTTGTACTCTGTCATATTAACGTTGCTTTCATTTGCAAGACTCGGAATATGAAGCCTAAGGCCTAGAATTGCAGCACCAGACGTGTAAAAGACATAGGATGGAACCCCAAATTCATTGGCTGTGTTGATCTGTCAGTGCAGAACATGTCTATAATGAATCCTGCTAGATTTGGATGAACCAGACTCTTTCAAGTGGCTGAAAAACTCTTTTAACTTGGGACTCTGGCTATCTTTCACTCAAGAGAGTAAAGTAAATGGTACTCAGCTTGTTGATGTGGGATTGAAAATTCTAAGTATTGTATGCCTTTGGTAGTTTCTGCATGAAGTGATTCAATATATGAATTTGCATTGACATCAATCAAAATGGCAGTTTGAAAATGAGAATTCTAATTGAAAGCTCCTCATCTCTACTAATAATTAAGCTGCAAACTGGTGACACCATCTGACCTGCAAGCAAAGGAATGGAAAAACATTTCTGTGTGCGTCTTTTTGAAAATATAAAGATTTCAAAAATCTGAAAATATAGAGATTCTTAGTTTTTGTATTTATGGACCTCAATTCTTGGAGCCTCATAATATGGAGACTAAAAGTGGATCTGAGGTCATGGATTGTTCGCAGTGGCTTCGGCAAACATCTAAACCTTAAAGTTTATACTACATGTCAACACAACTTCTAGTGTTTGACAACTTGGAAAAAATTCTTACAAACCTCAAACTTTATACTACTTGTCAACACAATTTCTAGTGTTTGACAAGTAGAAAAAAGTTCTCACTAACCTTCAATTTTATACTACTTACTTGTCGACACAATTGACAAGTAAGTAGAAAAAATTCTCACTAACCTTCAATTTTATATTACTTACTTGTCGACACAATTGATAATTAACAGAACTTCTAGTGTTCGACAAGTAAGGAGTATAAAATTCTCCTGAGGTCATTGTTTGAAGTTTCCGTTTATTTTTTCAAAATCATTGTTGTTTCAGAAACTGCAAATAATAAAGCGGTTTGATCAATCATTCTCCAAACTTGTTACTTTTTCTCAACCTAATACAATTAACCAAAATGAAGCTCATTAAGTGGGATGTTCTTAACATGTTATAGCAAAAGAACATTCATAACCATATTTCTAAGAGAAGTTCATTCAACAAACAATGACAACTAACAAGAGTCAATGTAGCATGTTTTGCATCTTGCAAAATGAAGTTAGCTCCAGTAGCCAGCAGTTCATTCAGGTACTCTACTGATTGAAGAAAATCCTTGGAAGTAGGGGAGAGAGAGAGAGAGCATTTCAGACAGAAACAGAGTGGAAAGAAGAAGAAACTAATAAGGAAACAGAGTTGGAGGAAGAGAGAAACTAATGCCATTGATTATAGTGCTTATCAATAGGCAATTTTCATAGTAAAATCCTAACACATTAACCATAAAATTCAAATTCCCACGAACTAGTAAACATTTGAGCCATAACAAATCTTTTCCTGATTTCCACTTCCTTTCCTATTTAACATTTTTTTGATCCATGGCCTCCTTAATGGGAACCATGAAAATCCTCAATTAAACTTCCCAAGGAAATGTAGGAAGAGCCACCCTCCACTAAGGCTGTTCTAGCTTTCTCCTTCAATTCTTTCACCTTTGTTTTGATTTCACCATCAGGCTGCATCAGCTTTCTAATTCCATCTTCTATTTTATCTGCTTGTACTATAATTTGAGTCCCACTTATGAAATCTTTCTTGTAATCCATCATAATCTCAACTGCTATACCTAAATCCTTCACTAACAAAAATGCATTCAATTGCTGCTCAGCATACATTGGCCAAGCGGCCATTGGCACTCCAAACCAAACACTTTCCAGCACTGAATTCCATCCACAATGTGTCACAAAACCTCCAACAGCTGGATGAGCTAGAACTTGCGCTTGTGGTGCCCATCCAATCACCTTTCCAACCTCACCAGTGCGCTCCAAGAACCCTTCTGGCAACACTTCTTCATGATTTTCATATTCACCCGGAGACCCTATACGGCCTTTTTGTGGAGGCCTTCGCAAGGACCACAAGAACCTACATCCACTATGCTCTATTGCATATGCAATCTCCTTCACTTGATCACCCTCGAAAGAGCCCATGCTTCCAAAGCAAAGAAAAACCACAGATGAAACAGGCTGTTCATCAAGCCATTGCAGGATGATATCAGTCTCTTGCTGGTTATTTGCAGTACCAGTTGAATTTATTAGTGGTCCTATAGGATATATGGTTGGCATCTTCTGATTGCTGTTGTGGGCCTTTATTGCATATGATTCTAAGTCGAGAAATGTATTAATCAGGATTCCTTTAGCTTCAGTAACGAATCTTCTTGCATGTTTAGTGGTCACTCCATCGTTGTCCAACACTGCTTGAGGGCATAGCTTAGCCGGGACAGGATTAACGTAAGTTGAGACTGAAAATTCAGTCTCCGAATCCTTGAATTCAGATACATCAACATTGCTGTCATGTACAAGAGTCTGGATATGAAACCTAAGGCCGAGAACAGCAGCACCAGAAGTGAAAAAAACGTAGGTTGGAACCTCAAATTCATTGGCTACGTCAATCATGCCAGTGCAGAACATATCTACAACGAACCCTGCCAGTATTGATGAACCAGACCCTTTGAACTGTGCAACCAAATCTCTAACCTGTGGCTTCTGGCTATCTACCAGTTTAGAGATCAAGAAGAAAGGATTCTCTTGTTTCCCCGAGAACTGGGCTTGTGGTTGTGCCTCTGGAAGTTCAACAAATTGTATGGCTTTGATAGTTTCTGTTTGAAGTGATTGAATACATGAATTTGCACTGCTTTCAAATGGCAGTTTGAAAATGAGGATTTTGATTGAAAGCTCATCATCCCGACTCACAAGCAGCTTTGCTAACTGCACCGTAGACACCAAATGACCAGTTGCAGGCAAAGGAATCAAAACCAATTCAGTTTTCATCCTTTAAAAATCAGCAAAATTTTGAAAGAATTCAAACTAGCTGATGTTCATAAATTCTTGGAGTTTTATAAGATGTAGATTAGAGAATAATACAAATGCAAAATGAGGTCATGGCTTTGCTGGCAGTTGCTTTCGGAACACCGCAATTTGTCCAACAAAGTCAGTCCTCAAAGTTCAAAGCTTTTTCTCTTTGTTCTCTATCTTTGTTTCTTTCTAGAAGATGGAAATTGTATTAATAGAAATCAACAGGCTCCAAGCAATTATATATTATTATATTGTGCGAATAATTCTTTGCTAGTTTGGTGCAATATATTTTATTGAAATGGAAGTCCTTCTCAAACGGTCTCATATTAGTGTGCGTGTTTTATTTATTTGCGTATAAAGTATCTATATTTTGCATTATTCGTACATAAAGTATATATACTTTATTCATTCGCGTAACATTTTTACTATTTGCATATCAAAGTATACATACTTTATTCATTCGCTTAACATTTTCTAGCGTATAAAATATGTATACTTTATTCATTCACGTAATATTTTTACTATTCGTGTATAAAGTGTGCATACTTTATTTATTTGTGTAACATTTTCTCTCATATAAATTATACATTATTTATTTGCATAATATCTTCCGTATTCGCGCATAAAGTATGCATACTTTATTCATTTGAGTATCATTTTCACTATTTGCGTATCAAAGTATGTATATTTTATTCATCCGCGTAATAGTTCACTATTCGCATATAAAAGTTTGCATACTTTATTCATTTGTTTATAAAGTATACATACTTTATTCATTCGTAAAATATTTTCACTATTAACGTATAAAGTATACTTTATGTTGGAAGTGCACTACAAGCGCGTGTGGGGGCACGTCATTACCCCATTGCATGTACAAAAATTTTTGCATTTATTGAGGCATAAAATTACTTGTCATTTAATTAATGTTTAATTAATTTTTATCTATTTAATAAATTCTATTTTAATAGAATTACCAAATTTGTAACAAAATTTTGATTTTTTTATCATTACTTTATAACTCTGCGCGCCTTCATTTAGATTTTGTTTTTGTTAAAATTAATTGTATTTCAAGGGGTAGTACCCCTTCTTTATTTGCTTTTATGTTGTAGTTGCGGAGAAGGTTGTTGTGTCATTTAGTGCACCAAAACTAAATACTATATTGATTTTATGTTGTAGTTGGGGAGAGGGTTAGTGTGTCATCTAGTGCACCAAAATTAAATACTTACTCTCAATAATAAACAATAATATAATAAGATTAAGGCCGATTCCACCATAAATGGAATACTCTCTCTTCTGGTTAATGTAAAGAAATTGTCACAAATAATAATTATTAATGATTAAACTAAAATAACTAAAACAAATTAATGAAAACAATTATGAAAAAAATACACAAAATAGAAATGTTCGGCAAACAAGCAAATTACATTAACTAATTATCAATCGATCATAGGCATAATGATTAATTAATATTATGAATCAACCAATTCTACACTACCGAGAATTAGTTCCGATATAGCTCAATTCTTTCTTAATTATTCGATAATTAATAAGAATCAGCTTAATTAATTACTCCTCTAATTCTAACACAACACGGTCGGAATTAGTCAATACAAGATTTAATCTAAAACAACATTAAACACTATCGAAACTTAACTCTAATAAATTACAACCAGAACCCGCCGTCATAATTTATTAGCTAATATGCTCGTATGCCGAGATAGTAGTTTCGCCACTAATTAATTCTATCTACTAGATCTAATGAAAAAATAGGATATTAATTGACACTACTCAGATTAATTAAATTTGTGCAGGATTTAATCAACCAAAGTAATTAACGCTATGAATAGAGAACTTTCAAAACTCATTAAATTTTAATCTAATAAAAACAATTCGGTCTCACGATTTAATAAAAGTTAAAGATTCATTACTTTAATGCCGAATAAACGAACTACTCATACAACATAGTAAACAAACAAATCACATAAAGAAAAAACATAATTAATCTAAGAAATACTATACTGTTTGGAGTCAACCACTGTTCAACTGAATGGTTGGTAAGTCTGGAGCTAGCACAACGAACAAATGAAAACGATAAGCTAAAACTACCTACGAATTTCCTTCTCTAGCTTGCACTCCTTATATAGGAAACGCAAGTATCCTCTTAAGGAAATAATTCTATTGATTCAAAACTTCCAAAAGCAACATAAAGAAATAAATCTTTTGTTTCCAAATAAGTGTATCATAGGTGGCCAAAATAAGGCATAAAAGTCTTCTTCTAATTGTTTCCTATTTCTTCTTCTTCTCTACTTCATTCTTTGATTCCTCCAAAGAGTCTTCCATAAATGCACCCATCTAGATTATTTCCAAATAAAATTAAGTAAATCTTTTCTTCCAAACTTTACTTTTTCACGTTCTAAATGATCCCAAAACCTTCTAAATTGCTCCCAATCTTGGCATTCTCATGTAAATTGCATCAATCTTTCAATCACCTTAATTCCTACAATGAACATTCAATTAAGTGTAATTTCATTCAACTTATGCTACACAAAACCCCTAAAATATATGACAAATATTATACCCATCAAACATCCCTACACATAGACAATGCTTGTCCCCAAGCATTTGGACAAAAATAAAATATAACAATAAAAAATAAAGAAAACACAAAAGTCCAAACTTTTACAAATCAAGCATTGCCCAATCAAATTGAGGCTCAACCTTCAATGCACATTCCAAACTATTGTATCAAATCTAAACATAATCAATTTCTTCTGAGTCAAAATACAAAGAATATGAACAAACTCTTAAAAATCACTCTAAAGCACTCAAAGTTTTAACAATTCGGGTTCATCCGCTCAAAAGAAATTGTATAAAGAAGCATTACTATAAATTTCTAAAATAGCACTATTAGACCGTGACAGACTCCAAGCAACTGTTTAGTATTATATTGTGCAAATAATTCTTTGCTGCAATATTATATTTCATTTAATTAATGGTTATTTAATATTTATTTAATTAATAAATTATAGTTTAATAGAATACAACAATGACTAAGGCCACATTTGGATGAGGTATTTTTTTATTTTATAACGGAATCTTTTTTTTAAAATTTGTTATAAAAAAAGAATATTTTGTGAGTGTTTAGATTAATGATTTTGTTTTGTTATGATTTGTATTAGAGGATTTTTTTTATTAATAAGAGTTTAAAATTTAAATTTAAATTAATATTTTATAAGTTTCTTTTGGTGAAAATTATGTTAGGAATAATTATTTATTATTAAAAATTAAAAATTTAAATTTAAATTCAATATTTTATTTATAAAAATACTGTAGCAAAAATAATTATTGTAGCGTTGTTTTAAAAATTTTGGTAGAAAAAATGAACAAAATAAACAAGTCATTTTTCATTTGTGAACTAAATCACTAACGCAAAAATTCTTGTGCTACCGTCACTTACATGCGACGTGATACGTAAATTTGTTATATTTGATAGACGAATTTTTTTTATACTTAATATGCTAATATTTTTTTTGATACACTAATATTTGTATACTTGGTATGATAATATTTGATACTTTATATGCTAATAAGCTAATTTTTTATATGTTATACGCTAATATTTGATACTTTATACGCTAATTTTGTATATTTTATACACTAATCTTTAATACTTTATATGCTAAAGTGAAAATTGATACGCTAATATTCTAATTTTTTATATTTTATACGCTAATTTTTTATACTTTATATGCTAATTTTTTATACTTTATACGCTAAAGTAAAAATTGATTCGCTGATCTTTTGAATTTCATGCGCAATTCGCATATATGCGACGATCGCAAGGTAGAATCCCCTAATCACTAAAATGTATACAACCAAATAGAGGCTAAGCAATTATTCTAAACCCATTATCCCTCTAAGTGAAGTGAGCTATATGGATCATATTTGGTGATCGTATTCGGTTTATTTTTTTTATCCTTTACACGATTTCTAATAGAATTCATATCATAAACTGTAATAAAGTTTTATGATAACTATCATGTTATTGAAAATTGCTTATAATTAGTCGAAGTTATTTTAATAGAACTATTAACAAAAATTTTAATATTTTATTATTGCTTTAATTACTTTAAAATATAAAGACAGATTGAATATAAAATATCCCGCCAATTATACCGCTCACTCAGATTGTCCCTGATTTCTTAATTAGATTAATCAATTCTTCGAGCTTTTAATTGTTTTCCATTAATTTAATGCAATTAAACAAGAAACTTGAGTTACGTACAATTCTCTTAATATTTTATAATAAAAAGGCATTAATAAATTACATTCTAAAGAATAGAATTGAGTGTTTTTTTTTTTTTTTTTTGAGTTTGTTATTAGAATACATAAAAATTTAGCTTGATTCACTAAATCACCATCATTTTAACGAGATTTATTTTTGGTACATGTTCTCTTAAATCTCTTAGGCTAGACTATTGAAACTTCTAGCCAGAGGACTTGTCTAATGTGACTTTGGAAAATCACTGAAATAGTGTCAAATAAAGGAATATAATAGGAACGGCTTAGTTTATTATTTCTTATCCTTTCGTCTCGTTGATATTGTTATATTATATTTGGCTGTTGTTAATGCCAAAGCAAATATTATTATCCATAGCAATAAATTACAACTTCTAGTGTTTGACAAGTAGAAAAAAATTTCTAGTGTTTGACAAGTAAGAAAAAAATTCTCACTAACCTTCAATTTTGTACTACTTGTCAATACAGTTTCTAGTGTTTGACAAGTAGAAAAAAATTCTCACTAACCTTAAATTTTATACTACTTGCTTGTCAACACAATTTCTTGCGTTTGACAAGTAGAAAAAAATTCTCACTAACCTTCAAATTTATACTACTTACTTGTCAACACAATTTCTAGTGTTTGACAATTAAGTAGAAAAAAATTCTCACTAACCCTAATTTTATAGCCTCTATTTGTTTGTTGTGGTTTTAGTAATTTATTTAATAAATTCAATTTGACATGTTTGTTTTATCCATTTTTTCAATCAAAATTTTTAAAAACAAAATAATGTTACAATAATTATTTTTGCAACAGTATTTTTTTAATATTTTTCTATAAATAAAATATTAAATTTGAATTTAAATTTTAAATTTTAAATAAGAAACAAATTTTTCTAGCATAATTTTCACCGAAACAAACTCATTCAAATTTAAAATTTAAAATTTTATTAATAAGAATTGTCCAATTCAAATTCTCTCTAAAATAAACTTATCAATCCAAACAATTCTAAAATATTCATTTTATATAACCAAGTTTCGGTTTCGGTTTATTTTTTTCTCAATCGCTGTTGTTCTAGAAACTGCAAATAATAAAGCAGTTTGATTATAAAATACTCCCTCGAATTATTCTGGTTTTTCGCACTGCAGCCTTATATTTTTTTTAATTTGATCAATCATATTTATCGAAACTTGTGACTTTTTCTCAACCAAATACAATAAACCAAAATAAAGCTCATTAAGAGCGATGTTCTTAACATGTTATAGCAAAAGAACATTCATAACCACATTTGTATTCAACCAACAAGAATCAATGTAGAGTACTCCCATTTCTAGCTACACTTTAGAACAGCTCTTCTAGGATCTTTATTGACATCTAAAGTTAACTATACACACGAGGTCATGTTCTAAAGATAAGACATTCGAAGAGAGAAAAATATTGTTGGGGGTTCGAATTCTTACCTCTAACCCAAAGAACCTTAAGGTTCTCGTTAAGGTTCTTCTGGTGGCGACTCGGAAGAAACATAGACTAACAAGGAAACAGTGTTGGAAGGAAGAAAGAAACTAACAAGGAAAATTATGAATATGATCTAATACCTTGATTATAATGCTTGTCCTAATTAATAGGCAATTTTCATAGTAATATCCTAACTGATCAACCATAAAATTCAAATTCTCTGCTACCTTGTAAACATTTGAGCCATAACAAACTTTTTCTTGATCTACACGTCTTTCTTATTTAACATTTTTTGATCCATGGCCTCCTTAATGGGAACAATTAAAGTCCTCAATTAAACTTCCCAAGGAAATGTAGGAAGAGCCACCCTCCACTAAGGCTGTTCTGGCTTTCTCCTTCAATTCTTTCACCTTTGTTTTGATTTCACCATCAGGCTGCATCAGCTTTCTAATTCCATCTTCTATTTTATCTGCTTGTACTATAATTTGAGTCCCATTTATGAAATCTTTCTTGTAATCCATCTTAATCTCAACTGCTATACCTAAATCCTTCACTAACAGAAATGCATTCATCTGCTGCTCAGCATACATTGGCCAAGCGGCCATTGGCACTCCAAACCAAACACTTTCCAGCACTGAATTCCATCCACAATGTGTCACAAAACCTCCAACAGCTGGATGAGCTAGAACTTGCGCTTGTGGTGCCCATCCAATCACCTTTCCAACCTCAGCAGTGCGCTCCAAGAACCCTTCTGGCAACACTTCTTCATGATTTTTATATTCAGCAGGACACCCCATACGGCCTTTTGGCGGAGGCCTTCGCAAGGACCACAAGAACCTACATCCACTATGCTCTATTGCATATGCAATCTCCTTCACTTGGTCACCCTCGAAAGAGCCCATGCTTCCAAAGCAAAGAAAAACCACAGATGAAACAGGCTGTTCATCAAGCCATTTGAGGATGATATCAGTCTCTTGCTGCTTATTTGCAGTACCAGTTAAATTTATGAGAGGTCCTACAGTGTATATCGTTGGCATCTTCTGATTGCTGTTGAGGGCCTTTATTCCGTAGGATTCTAAATCCAGAAATGTATTAATCACGATTCCTTTAGCTTCAGTAACAAATTTTCTTGCATGATTAATGGTCACTCCATCCTTGTCCAACATTGCTGGAGGGCATAGTTTAGCCGGTACAGGATTGACGTAAGTTGAGACTGAAAATTCAGTTTCAGAGTCCTTGAACTCAGATACATCAACATTGCTTTCATCCACAAGACTCAGAACATGAAACCTGAGGCCGAGAATAGCAGCACCAGAGGTGTAAAACACGTAGGTTGGAACCTCAAATTCATTGGCTACATCGATCATGCCCGTGCAGAACATATCTACAAAGAACCCTGCCAATCTTGATGAACCAGACCCTTTGAACTGCGCAACCAAATCTCTAACCTGTGGCTTCTGGCTATCTAACAGTTTAGAGATCAAGAAGAAAGGATTCTCTTGTTTCCCTGAAAAGTTGGCTTGTGGTTGTGCCTCTGGAAGTTCAACAAATTGTATGGCTTCGGTAGTTTCTGTTTGAAGTGATTGGACACATGAATTTCCACTGCTCTCAAATGGCAGTTTGAAAATGAGGATTTTGATTGAAAGCTCATCATCTCGACTCACAAGCAGCTTTGCTAACTGCACTGTGGACACCAAATGGCCAGTTGCAGGCAAAGGAATAAAAACCAATTCTGTTTTCATCCTTTCAAAATCAGCAAAAATCTTCAAAGATTTCAAACTTGCTGATGCTATCCCTATGAAATCCTTCCTATGATATCATATGTGCATAAATTCTTGGAGTTTTATAATATGCAGATTGGAGAATACAAATGCAAATTGCAAATTGAGGTCATATCCTTGCTGGCAGTAGCTTGTGGAACAACACAATTGGTCCACAAAAGTTAGGCTTCTCTCAAAGATATTTTCCTTTTCTCAATCTTTGTTTCTTTCCAGAAGACGATGCAAAATAGCATCAGGAGACCAGTGACATGCTCCAAGCAAACTGTATATTATTATATTGTGCGAATAATTCTATGTTGCAGCCTGTAATTTCAAAAAATTTTAAATCACATCTCTATGATTTAAAAATTTACATTTTAGTTCTCTAAATTTGTTTTTTTTATATATATCTATATAAAAACACACAAATATATGGATTTAAAATAGTTAGTTTTTAGTAAATTTATCTAGTTCAATAGATAGTTACAGATTTTTATTGTTAATTTGAAGTAAATTGTACTTAAATCTTTTTTTCAAAATCATCCACTTTTCATCCTTTTTAAAAAAAAAAAAAAAAAAAGAAGCATAGGCATAGGGAAGTAATTTGTAAATTGTTAAACTATAAGATTATAGCTTGACAATTGTTCAAACGACAAGGAAGTTTTTTTGTAATTTATCCTATATTTTATTTATGTAGAAAATTACTTGTTATTTAATTAATGTTTATTTAATATTTATCTAATTAATAACTATTTTGATAGAATTACTAACATTTTTTTTTAAAAAAAATTATCATTACTTTAAAACATAAAGATAGGTTGAATATACAAAACCCTGCCAACTACCACTCACTCACATTGTCCTTCTTTTGTTTTTGTTTTTGTTTTTTTTTTATGGATTTTATTTGACACAACTATTACATAAATTCTAATCTATTAGATCAATCATATGTGCTACACGTGAGATCTTGTCCGGGTACTCTGCTGACGTCTGACGCTGATTGGAACCGCTGCAGGTGACCGCATACTAAAGATAGGGCAAACGCTAGCAGAGAACCGTTGCACCTGGGATGGACTACACCTAAGATCTTGTTCAGGTCCTCTACTAACGTCTGACGCTGAGTGAAATTGCTGCAGATGAGCGCGTACTAGAGATATGGCATTCAGACAAAGAAAAGGAAAAATATTATTAAGGGATTCAAACCCCTAACCTCTAACTCCTCATAATCTTAAAGCTCTTTAGGTGGCCCGAGTATTCTCACATTGTTCTTCATATCTTAATTAGATTAATCAAGTCTTCAACCTTTTAATTTTTTTTTTCACATTCTAAAGAGTAAGAATTGGGTTTGTTATTAGAATACATGAAAATTTAGTTAGAAATAAATAGAATGATTCACTAAAGCTCCATCATTTTGACAATATTTAAATTCGTAGTACAATTGCGAAGATAATTCTCTTTTTTTTTTTTTTTTTGTAACACACACACACCCTCACATGCATCCTACAGGAATCGAACTCTAGACCTGTAGGTCGGGAAGCTAACTCCCTAACCACTGGGCTAGCCCAATGTCTACGAAGATAATTCTCTTTTTTTGTACATATGCCCAATTGAATAGCACCCGTGCTCCTAAATGTTTTATGTTAGACTATTGAAACTTCTAGGCCAGTAGACTTGTCTAATGAGACTTTAGTTGGAAAACCTCTATACTTGTTTTAAATAAGGAGAGTTGTTGAGTGTTGGTTCGATCAAGCCGCCTAGTTAAAATATTGTTTAGCATAAACTATTTTGTAGCTATTAAATTATTTGAATATTATATTTCTAACTATAATAATTTTTTTAAATTTGGCTTCATCCATCAAAAGTCTACTAAATTATTCGGATAGTACATTTTTAACTATTATTTTTCTTAATTTTGTTGTTCATCCATCAAAAGTGGTATATAAATGGTCATTCTTTTAAATTTAGCCTTTATTTTTCAAACTTTTTCGTTAAATTTGAATATTTCTTTTTATTAAGAGCAGGTATCCTGTGAAACGGTTGCATATATGCAACGTAACACGCACACGTGAATAAAATTCATACACAAATATGTGATACTTTATACGTGAATGCTGCAAACTTGTTTAACATTGATATGCTTCAAGATGATACGTTATACGTATATAATTTATACGCGAATAAATAAAATATTGGTTAACATATATAAGTTATACACGAATAAATACAAAATTATACGCGAATAAGGAAAAGATTGGTTAACATATACAAGTTATACCAGAATAAATGCTAAAATATAAGCGAATAAGGAAAAGATTGGTTAACATATATAAGTTACACACAAATAAGGAAAAGATTGGTTAACATATATAAGTTATAGGCTAATAAATGCTAATTTATATTCGAATATAGAAAAGATTAGTTCACATATATAAGTTATACGCTAATAAATGCTAAGTTATACGCGAGTGAGAAAAAGATCGATTAACATATACAAGTTATACGCGAATAAGAAAAATATTGGTTAACATATATAAATTATACACAAATAAATGTTAAATTTCGCGAATAAGGAAAAGATTTGTTAACATATATAAGTTACACGCAAATAAATCCTAAGTTATACGCGAATAAATCTTAAGTTATTGGTTGATTATACTCGAATAAATCTTAAATTATATGCGAATAAGGAACATATTGATTAACATATATATGTTATACGCGAATAAATTATAAGTTATAAGTGAATCATAAACATGTTTCATTAATATTTATGCTAATTATTCATACCAATTGATACATAATACACTAAACATGGTACGTTATACGCGAATTGTAATACACTTGTGTGTGGGGCGAGTCATTAAACCCGTCGTATACATGTGACTGTCACACATGAGTTTTTTTATTTTATTAAAATCACATTTTAATTATAAATTTAGCCCCGACTTTGCTAGATGTCTACTATCCTAAATTCTATCCATTAGCTTCGTTTCTAGATAGCTGCTATTAATACGAGAGCAAATTTGCAACAAACTACTCATCTTTCTAATTTAATTTATCATGCGACTGGCACATATGAGTTTTTTTTATTTTATTAAAATCACATTTTTAATTATAAATTTAGCCCCAATTTTTTTAGATAAATATCTACTCTCCTAAATTTTATCCATTAGCTTCATTTCTAGATAGCTGCTATTAATACCATAGCAAATTTGCAACAAATTACTCATCTTCCTAAATTAATTTACCCTTAATTAGCAAAACTCTTTTATCTTTTCTCTCCACTTTTTCATTACTACGTCTTATTGATTCTTTCTACCTTCTTTTCCTCTAAGACTTCCAGTTTCTTCTCTGATTTTCCTCTAAAATTTATATTGATATAATATTTATTTTTGCCTCAACTTAATACAAAAAATCATATAAAAATAGTATAATACTTATTTTTATTAATAACTTTTATTGTTCTCGCAATTAAATTATAAAAAAAATTGTCAATATATGCTTCAAAAAATTAATGACTCTATTTGTTTAACGTTGTTTTAGTGTTTTATTTCACAAATACAATTTGACTAGTTTAATTTATCTATTTTTCTATCAAAATTTGTAAAATTAAAATCAATGCTACAATAGTGTTTTTTTTTAATAAATAAACTATTAAATTTAAATTTAAATTTAAATTTTAAATTTTTAATAATAAAAAATTCTTGCTAATAGAATTTTTTTACTAAAGTAAACTTATAAAATATTAATTTAAATTTAAATTTAAATTTAAAATTTTATTAATAAAAATAATTTGCAAGTTGCAAGAAACGCTAAAACAAACGACACGCAATAAGACGCTGCCTTTTGAATAATGACTTTCTATTGCTTGTTCTGAAAAAATAATTGCAATCAATCAACCTTACCATGGTTAAGACTAAAGAAAGATCCAAAATAGAGGTTTCTCCTAAATTGAAGTGTGTAGAAACTTCAATGAGAGTCCCGTGTAAAACTTTACAGTCTAAATATAATTTTTTTTCAACATTACCATGGTTAAAACTAAAGATAGATCCAACATAGAGGTTTCTTCTAAATGAAAGTGTGTAGAAACTTTAATGAGAGTCCCGTGTAAAACTTTCCTGTCTAAATATAATTTTCTTTTAAAAAAAAGATAATATTAAATATATGATTAAAAGCACTGAACTCCTCCAACTAATACATTGACTATACCCCTCAATGAAATAATTGACTATACTCCTCAATGAAAAAATAAACACTTTACCCCTTCTAATAAAATCTGTTAATGACTTCAACAATTAACTACATATTTAAAAATATTTAGACAAGAATGCTCATACATTAATTTCCCTATATATTTAATTTCTTTGATAATATTTATTTTATTTTTTAGTTATAAAACAAGTACTATAATTTCTTCTCATATTTTTGAATATTTTGGTATTATGTTTATGAAATTTTTATTTATAAAATTTCTAATAATTAATCATAAACTATTAATTTTATATATAATTCCTTCTTACAATTTCTTTACACTCATCAATCATTTAGCAAAAAGATAAGTTTTTTTTATATATATATTTGATAGTTGATAAATTTGACATTAAATTAAGGGTTAAGCACTTCTCAATTTTATATTTACTATAATGACATTAAATATTAAAGTGTTATTAATATTAAATAAATTAGGAAAGCAATAAGAATGTATTTTATTAAGGAAAGGTTTGAATATTATTATTAAAAAAAAAAAGAAACACAATGTGACTAGTATATGCCAAAAAGAGAAACACAAATTTATCAATTATCAATTATCAAATATAAAAAACAAGAAGTTTATCTTTTTACTAAAGGATTGAAGATGGAAAATAAGTTGTAATAAGAAATTATATATAAAACCAACATTTTAGATGATTAATTATTAGAATTTATAAATAGAAATTCCAATAATCATAATACAAAAATCTTCAAAAAAAATATGAAAAGAAATTATAGCACTTTTTTTATAAATAAAAAAATATTATCAAAGAAATTAAAGAGGATTATAGGGAAATTAGTATATGGGCATTCTTGTTTAAATATCTTTAAACATGTAATTAATTGTTAGTGCCATTAAAAGAATTTGTTAGAAGGGGAAAGTGCATATTTTTTTCATTGAGAGGTATAATTCAACTAATGTATGAGTTGGAAGGGGTTAAGTGCTTTTAACCCTAAATATATAAAGAGAAAAAAAGATAATATTAAATGTAAAAAAAAATACTATAATTTCACCAAATGTAAAAAGAAATTAATATTAGCAGTATAAAATTTTTTTATATAGTGAAACTACCTAGCATTGATTAATTAAATGTAAAAAAATAGTATAATTTCACCAAATGTAAAAAAGAAACTAATATTAGCAGTATAAAATTTTTTATTTAGTGAAACTACCTAGCATTGATTATAACTTGTCTCATTATAAGCTGCATGTTTATCTATAAATAGTCCGTCCAATGCTTAATTATAAATCGCCTTTTGTCTATAGGTAGTTAGTACTAAATTCGAAAAAAGATAAGTTAACTGTCCTACAATATAAATTTTGTTAAACCGTATGATATGAATTACATTCAAAATCATAAAATAATTGAACACATTGACGAAATTTGAACCATTAAGCCCCACCCCATGAGATGAGAACTATTGAGATCTTTTTTGCTGATAAGAATAAAATAGGGAAAATTAGGCAAAAGATTTGATCTGCTTATACAAGGCCATTGTCCATTGGCACTCAAAACATAAACTTCTTTCCAGCACCGAATTCCTAGCCACAATGTATCACAGAGTGTCTAAACATGCACTTTTCCAATCACAGAAGTGCACTCCAAGAACCCTTCTAGCAACAATTCTTCATGATTTTCATACTCAACCAAATGGTCTTTTTGCAGGAGCCCTTCTCAAGGATCACAAGAACCTATATCCGGTATGGTTGATTGCAAATGCAATCTCCATCACTTGGGTCACCCTTGAAACACCCCAAGCTCCCAAAGCAAAGAAAAAAATCACAGATTAGGCTGATCATCAAGCCATCTCAGGATGATATCAGCATCTTGCTGGATATTAATGATACCATTTAAACTTATGAGTGGTCCTAAGGGGTAAATGGTTGGCATCTTCTGTCTTGCTTGTGAAGGCATGGCCTTTAGTGCATAGGATTAGAAGTCAAAAAGACATTAACCATGACTCCTTTTGGTTCATTAATGAATCTTCTTGTTTGTTGAGACTCGCCCCATCTTTGTCAAACACTGTTGAATGCCATACTTTATGAAGGAACAGGATGATGTATGTTGAGACTGAAAATTCAATCCCAGAGTCCTTGAACTATGTCATATCATGGCTGTCATCTGTGAGACCGAATATGAAGCCTATGGCAAAGAATAGCAGCACTAGAGAGGTAAAAGAAAGAGATTGGGAGCTCAAACTTATTGACTAAATCTAGATGAACCAGAGGCACTCATTTGGGCAACAAAGCCCTTAACGTGTGTCTTTGGGTGAAGAGAACAAGGTGAAAGGGTTCTCCGGTTTCACCGAGAAGTTGACGTGTTTGGGTCAGGAAGTTCTATGAACTGTATGCATCTGCTAATTGTCCTTTAAAAATCTAAATTGAGGCCTAAAAATCTTGAAAGATTCAAAATGTTGATGCTATCGCTATGAAGATTCTTAGAATTATCTGGACCAAACCTTAATGCAGAGAACAAAAGTGGCAATGAGGTCGTCGTTTTGGTGGAGCAGGAACAGCAATTGGCCAACAACTTTTCTGTTTTTCTCTCTTCATAATTCAGGAAATGTTTAAAACAGTATAGTGTATAGACAGGGACAAACTCAAATCAACTTTAAAATGCAAGGCTTGGAATAACTGGGACTAAGGTAGGCTGCTAAGGAAGTTTTCAGTTGCCTCCACATTCCTGCAAACCCACATGCACTATTAGATAAAACTTACTCTTAAATGCCTTAGGATATACTATAGAGACTTCTAAGAGGACTTTGTTCTAACAAGACTTAGATGGAAAACTAGTTTGAAATACCCTTATAATAAGATTTTCCTTTGTTGTTGGATAGTTGGAACTCTTAAGTTCACTACCCTTCGGGTGTGTGCCCATACACAAATTCTACGTGCATGAAAATGGAGGTTTAACAAAAGAAAAGAAATAGAATCAACCAAAAAGTCAGTAATTCAACTCAAATTCTCGTCCAAACTGAGGACAAACTCAGCAGTTATTAAGGTAACCAAAAGCAGTGATCTACATAATTATGTACAGGGAAACAGTTTATGCAATGATGCTCACTTGCAAGAAACTCTAAAACAGATGAAATAACAATATGGTGCTACTTGAATGACTTTCTATCACTTGCTCCAAAAAATAACGGCAATTACACTATCATGGTTAGAGTAAAAATCCAAAACAAAAGTGATCTCCACTATCAGAAGCTCTTCCAAGTTGACTTCTAATTACACGTCCTCAAACAGACAACAAAAGGTATAGAAACTTCGAACAAGAAACATGATGGTTTTGTCCAGTCTAAAGCTCTGACTTTGTAGAAAAAAAATCTCTATGGAAGTGTGACTGCTGGTGAGTCCTCATAGCCAGTGATACCCATTATTCTTATCCGCGTGATTGGCTGTACAATTTCAAGTATCATGTTGTCAAAAAGTAATGCATAAGTACAAGTCTTTCTTACAAGCTCATAAATCAGTTATTAAATTTCCAATTTTGTCTTTGCATCAATGGTTCTCCAATCATTTTAAAGAAGAGAAACTTGTACCAAACTTATTAACTCCGACATTCTTCAAATACTTGTAAGCATGTTCTCTTAAAGATCGAAGTAAGTTCTTTGAGATGATTCGAGGTTTTAAAATAATAGCTGATTCAGATGTCACCTAATAAAAACCCTGCATACCTGTCGGTGACCAATGTTCCTACGGTAGTTCTTTTTCTTCTTATACTTGAACACAATAACCTTCTTATCCAATAGCTTCAAGGAAGAAAAAATTATGGTGAGACAGAAGCAAAAGTACTAGTCTTCTAAAGCAGTGGGAAAAAAAAATGTAGAACCTGCTCTTCTACAACAGCATGTACTGCTGCGTTAGGCACCACTGGTTTTCCAATATAAGTGCTTGTTTTAGTTCCAACCAACAAAACCTTATTCAGAATGATCTATCCAATAATAAGAGTGGAAATCAGTTAGTTCAAACAAAGAACACTCAGACAGACAGGAAAAACTTGCCAAATAAGCCATGTGAAATAAATTTAACTCTGGAACTCCACCAAAAAAAAACATGTAAAAGGAAGAAAATGAATAGAAAAGAAAAGAAAATGATCCTACAAAAGAGAAGGTGAAATTGTACATAACAAATGAACGAGGAAGACTAATGGCGACCAACAATGCCTTTAACATATACACTCTATATACAACCCCCCCAAGCTATCCTAGCATCCCATGAATACACTCTTGGCAATTCACGGTGAGACAATCTAGCTGTTTTAATCCTGTAATGGCTAATAATGAGGTCAGTTTCAGTATTCAAAAATGTATACCAAGCAATAAGTTGATGAGAGGAACTGGTCAACAAAGACAACTTGTCAGTAGAAGTGATAAAAAAATGGAAATTGATTGGTAAAAGTTGCAAAGAAAAGGATGAACCAGCCAGAAAACTGGAGGAAAAAGATGGAGAAAATTCACAATTAGAGATGAACATGATAAGCAGTTTTCAAGTCTGAATAAGGACTTTGAATGATTTACATATGGCTTCTCGAATTACATGATCTGAGCTTTAATGAAGATTCTAGTGCTTGAGTTTTGTATTAAAGACAAACACAAAAGGACCGGGAACTGTAATGCTCAGGAGAAAACACTTGATTACCAGGAATTCCAGGAATTAGTAATATACAAGACAGTGCTTAACGAAATCTAACTGGTTAATTCTATCCTGAAAAGAAGAGAAAGTTTCGAGATACCTGACATGTAAAGGTTTCAAGTAGAAGAAATGATTCTGAAGATTCAAATTGGCTATGCTCTACCTTCAAAATCGGATTATCTGAATTACTTGCATACTTTCAAATTTAAAGTCTGTAAAGGTGCACTTATAGAGACTTCCTTTAGTAAGAAGCCTAGTATGTTCTTAATTTTCTTTCTTATAACTTGCATATCTTTGAAGTATAAAAGGATGTAAATGATACTGCAACCCGATATTTTGATCAAATTTGTAATTAAGCCAGAGGAATGTGAGTCTTCATAGAGGAAAAAACTGGCGTAGGATTGAATAAAGTCTTAAGTTTCTAGTGGTCCAGTAATGCATTACTAACTCCTAAGAGTTTCCAGTCAACCAAAGTTGTGCAGCATCATTATTAAGCATTTGGTTCACTAGGGTAAAAGCAGAAGCGCATTAGTTCCAATCGAGAAAGATTTATACACGCAGCTATAGAAAATAATTAACCATTGTTCCCGTTGTGCCAGTAACATCTGCTTACCATTGCTGTAACTAAACAAGAGTTGGCACTGGGCCAAAAGTTGAATTACTAGTTGACAGACAATAATGAATTCATAAAGGATCCCAGATAGGGGTGTTAAACAATCCAGCTACTCGCGAGTAGTTCGGTTAACTACTAAACTCGAACTCGGTTTGACCGAGCTCGAGCCAAGTTCGAGCAGCTCGAGCTCGAGCTCCAATTACATAGGCTCAAGTAGCTCTTTTTTTTTAAGTTTTATATTTACATTTATATTTTAGTCCCTAATATTTGATAAATTCTAATATAAGCAACTTATATTTATATTTTGACCCCTAATTTTATAGTAAATTATAATTTTACCATACTAATTTTGAAAAATTACGAATACATCCTATAATATTTTTATAAAAAAATAAAAAAATAAAATAAAAAAAATTAATACAAAAATCGAGCTCGAGAGCATTAGTCAAGTAACTCGATTAGGGGTGCACTTGAGCTCGACTCGGCTTGATTACACCTCTAATCCCAGAGGCATACCAAAAACTTCGGAAACGGTAAATATGCTGGATTAGGTCAGCACGGAAACCAATTCTAGATACTTTTGACGCATCTCTCTCCCCATAAAGAAGAAAGGGTGAGAGAAACTTTGGATGCATGGAGATGTAGAAGAATAACAATCATGTGTAAAACTCTCCCAAGCCTATTGTCTATTAGAACAGAGCTGATTTATACTGAGATGTCATACTACATATGATAAGAGCTAGGAGTTTATGGCCCCCATGGTTTTGGCAGATCAACATTTCTTTCAACTAACGTCCTTGAACATTAGGATCCAATACAACTCCAGTTAGGAAAGAAAATACATGATATGGTTTATGCTACATAGGAGTCATTTAAGTCATAGGAATCTTGCTATAACAGTTAACAGTGACATGATGTTTATTTCTGTTTTAATTAACGGAAAAAATAATCTGCCACATTCTCCAAGTTTATCCTTATGTTTAGTTGACTAGCCATGTCATCTAGTCATTTTGATCAATGAGTTCAATTTAAAGATTAAACTAAAAAAACTCTCTTTGTCATCCAAATCTACAAGTTTCTTATTTTTCAGTAGCAATAAAATGTAAGTCAACTCACTAAACTGAGTTGGGTTTTTCAAATTTTTGCAAGTTTTTCATCTTGGAAAAATTAATTGAATAATTCATCCATTTTGCTGTAGTCGCAAAATCGACTTGTAATATTAGTTCATAGACAAAGATAGTCGCAAAATCGACTTGTAATATTAGTTCATAGACAAAGATTAAAAGGACATATGGAACTTGGTGGAAGACAAACACATACAATGAACACATGAAAGAAAAAAAAAATTAAAAGGAAAAACGTGGCTTGATCATTTTTTAAGATGCAGTTTTATGCATACAACCACAATGTCTTAGACTTAGAAGAGAGACTAAATGCACTGATAGTTTTAACTTTTAATTGTTATGGGCACTTAAATTGGATCCTTCTTGTATGTTTACAGCAGTTAAAAGTAACATACTTATACTGGATCTGAAAGCTAAACATAAGGAAACCTTGCATAGACTTAACTTCCAAGTTTATCAAGTACATAGTAGTATCTAGATTAACATAAATGTATCATCAGTACTTGGCTAAAATTTTCCTTCATGAAACAGTAAAAATATTTTACAATGTTGATAGTAGTGGCCTATTGTAATAGAACCATTTAAGATATACGAAGCTTGTTTATGATGTGAGAATCACGCGATATGTGCAAAATTTCCATTATTATCTAACATTTGGCATTTTCTGTTTCTCAGTTTTCCATTTGAAAAGTTGAAAGACATGACAAAGCTAGTTTATGATCGTAAACTCTCCCACTAGGTGTTTCTGTTTGTGGCAGATACAACATAATCTTAGGCCAAATAAAAATCAGAACAATGTCAAACCAAGCTATCACATCATAATGCAGAACCAAAGGCCACTTACGAATAGCAATTCCAAGATTGGCAGTTGTCAAAATATTCAGCCCAGGAAAGTTGAGAAGTACAAATTTTTCTAACCAATATCCCCAGCAAAAAGAAATCAATCATTATTCTTTAGTCCATTACTAGAATCACTGAACAAGATGCATGTGCTACACTATTAGAAGTTGGAGATTAAAGTAATATATATCTTATATCAGGACTTCATCATAATAGCAGTACACTGCTTATAGCTAAATTATATCCTCGCTGATGTGCATTATGACAAAACAGAAAAATAACACTTGGTAAATGAAATCGTACACTAATCATTTATACCTTCTCCCTAACTCTTTCATTTCAAGCATTCTTCAAATTGAAGAAGAGGTTGCAAACTAAAGGGCTACGACAAAAATCTATCATATTAAGAGGAAACCCAATATGCATGAGTAAATTATGCTTCAGCGTGAATGTTTACCTCCATAAAAGTTAGAAAAATGCTATTGTGTTTGTCATTTAAATAAGTATATAACTGCTCCAGAAGATTCCATTTCCAGGACTAGAATGTTAACCAAGTAAGTGTGATGCACAATTCCAAATTCTTCAATCTTAATATACATGAATTTTTACAAAAAAGAAAACTAGGATTTTTTTCTAACATAAAATGCTTGACAAGCTGATCCTGTGAACCAGGTAACCATGATACATAGGCACTTCAAAAATGCTTTGAGGACAAACAATTGATGCTTGGCACTCTCACCAGTAGCATGTGCACTCTGTGTATAAAATGCACTCTGTAGGCTCGAAATCAATGCTGAAGGATTCAACAGTTTTTTCCAATTGGTCGATAGAGTTCAAAAATTGAAAGTAGTGGGTAAATCACCGCATCTAAATTGGTGTTAGACAATACTAATGCTTGGAAATGTACTTCCACCAGATACTGAAACACAATGTTTATGCAACATTGGTCCACATTATACTCTTTGAACATATAGCTCTAACAATCACCTAGACGATATTTATTTCATGGAATGCCTAAGTGTGAATTTTAAAAGAAAAATAAAAGGAAACATAAGAACCACAACTCTTACCACAAATAAATTTTTTATTTTTTTTAAAAAGAACTTTTAAAAGAGCTCTGTGTTTCACCATGTTTGCGAGGATATGCAACAGCTAAAAACTGAAGGTCTCACAACAAAACTGTGTGCATATAACCATTATTCGAAAAGCGTTGTAGAGAATTTTTATTCATCCAAGTATAGTGACAACTGTCAGCTACTACACTTTTCAAAGATGTAATATTAGCAAGTATCCAGATCATGAAAAACTTCACACTGCTAGTAGGACAGATCCTAACTTCAACCTCATACTCTCAGTCTCTTTAATGTTTTCTTTCCGCTCCTCACTTTTGTGTTTATCTTTGTTGAGGGAAAGAATGGTGAAAGAACATAAAACATGGTCCAATGCCTTTATTAAGGAACAATGCCGTGAACAAACATTAGATACCAGTAAATTTAGTTTAACAGAACCACAAAAAATATATATATTAATCATTTAAAAACTGAATCTTCCTAACAAGCCAAACAAGTTACTTTACAAAGACAGGAAATAAAACAAGTACTTAAACTCTGTCAAACAAGACAATATACAAAGGTTAAACTTAAATCTTACTTTGTCATTGACATTTGCACCTTTAAGCCTTTGAGTGTAGAGATACCTGCCAGGGAAGACAATATACTGCCGAGATCCAACCTAAACAAAGATAAAATGAAATGAGTATAAATTTCATTTAGCCAAGAACCGAGATTTGTGTTCAGCCGGCAATATTTGGCTGAAAATAACAAACGTTCTAGCAATAAATTCACATACAGACATAAATTTTATCAACTCTAAAACTCAAATAAAGATTTCCATAGTAAACAACCAACAAAATCAACAAATTCCCATGGAATTTTACACAAAAATGAAGAAAGCAGCTTCTATGCACAAAAGAATGATTAATATGGAAAACAAGAAAAGGAACAGAAAGAAACACACTTTCAAAGCAAAAAATATCCGACAAAGGAACAGAACGGAATTCAAGTTTAGCTAGAGCCTGTTATAAGACAATGCACTAGGCTCAATGGTAAATATGCATTTTGCTTAAATTCTTGCACCTTGCTTTGTCATTACCAGCAGACTCCATAAAGCTCACAATCAATTAAAGAATAGTTTACATCTGGGGCCTCGAATAATCACTCCAAAATAACAAGCAATCAGTCAATTTCCTACGCAAAGGATTTCTTGCATAACTTCTTCTACCTTACTTTAAGTCTACCACATCCACAACACATAAAGCACCAAACTTGACCAAAATATTCATCCGGGTCACCATAAAATCACTCAAAAGTCACAAACAATCAAACAAAACAACAATTACAAACAACCATAACATATGCAAATTTAGTGACTCACCATAACAACTGCAAAGACCTCCTCCCTTTTAGGTTGTGGGCTTTCAATAGTTTGAGCTGTGATGGTGATGGGCTCTGCTGTTTCAATGCCAGTTTGAGGTTCATCAGTCAATGAAGGAGCAGCCTCAGTTTGTGAGAATTTGGGAACAAATGAAAAAGGGGTGCTTTTTTTAGGACATGGGGTGAGTTTGAGAGAAGTTAGGGGTTGAGAGAGGAATGCAATGCTGTTAGTGTTGGTGGGCTTGCAGTGAAAATTGGCCGTTGATGGAGTTGAATATAGGGGTGGTGGTGGTGGTGGTGGTGTTGCAGTGAGAGAAGAACAAAGGGAAAGAGTAGCCATTGTTTTGTGTTAATTTTGAGTGCGTTTGCTCTGTGTTCTTTTTAATGTTTATGTGATGTCTTTTGTTATCCTATCCATTGTTCATCAATCGAAATTACAGTTGTACCCTCTTGAAACTCACATGAAAGAAAATTAAGAGTCCATGGGTTAATTAAAGAAAAAATTATGATTAAATTTACACTCTTATTATTAATAATACACAATAATTCATAAGAAGCGGGTTCATAAATGCTATGTGATTCGCTATTTTCTTATACTTGATACGTTGATATATAATATAATTAGAATAATAGTTAAAATTAAACTAATATAAAGAGTTTTTAAAAGAATAGAATTATGAAAGATTAAAAAAAGTTGATTCTCTGCAACTAAACTTAAACCCTAAAACTCTAAACCTAAATGGCTAAATTCTTAACCCTAAACTCTAAACTTAGAATATAAAGATTAGAAAAATAAGAAATAATATTAGAAAAAGAATTATGTGATGAAAATAAAGATATATAGAAATATTTATAAATTAAAAAAAATGAAAAACAATAAGTTTTTTTGGCCGATTTGAAACCGAATCGGAACCACTAATTCTAGTTTACAGTTACATTATTTCAGGATTGGAACCAAACCGGCAAGGGCCAGGCCGAGCCGGTTACGATTCCAAATTGTGGGAATCACAATTTTGATTTTAAAACCTGAACTACCGGTCCAATTTTTGTTCGGTTCTGATTAGAATCGGACTATTGGTCATGTTTACAATGGATGAAGAAACCTGCTATTCCACTCTTGACATTAGGGAGAATTCAAATCTATATGGTGTTAAGTCATTTACTTACTTGTATATAATTCATTAAATTTATAAGTTTAACCAACTTAACTCAGTGTACTTATTCTTTTAGTTGTAATGTATTGTATTTTATTTCGTTACTTAATAAAATTATCACTTTTGTCTAAAAATAATTAAAGATGACATAATTGTTAAGAGTATAGAAATAATATTTTTTGCTTTTTGGTAAAGGGTAATTAATAGCCTATTATAAATTTCACTAATTTCAAAATCATAAATATTGTTTAATTAGATAATGTAAAGTTTATATCAACCTAGAGGGGCGGGGAGGGGGAACATTAGATTATCCAATTAAAATTTTTGCATAATCAACAATTAAGAATTAAAACCAATTGAATTGATAGGTGTTTAGTGTGAGAAGATTGCACTACAAATCAATCACTTTGGCAAATTAAGTGAAGTGAAGTGCCTCAAATAGTTAGCAAGTGATATTCATCTAGTGCAAGCATACAAGTGACTGTAAATGATAATCACAAACTATTCTTCAATTCAAGAGGAAAAATGATATCAATTAAAGCAAGTATGAAAGCTAGGAAAAAAAAAAGTATAAAGTAGATATAATATTTAGAGTGGTTCAAATCTCCTCTTGAAAAACTTTATATCCAATACTTGAGCACCTAACTTAAGATTTCAACACTTCACTATTAAGAATTTCTTTACAAGGTGATATTCAAAACTAGTTTGCACACAATACACCCACAGTGAATTCAACCCAATAACTATTCCAAGCTATAAGAAGTATTTTTACTCTCCTCTTTAGAGAAATCTTTCCAATCTTACCAAGTTTGATTATAATAAATGAATGCCCTCTTCAAGGGTGGATGAAAGCACTTAATGATCACTTAAACTTTATTAGACAATAAATGCTTACAATAAAGGGAGTTGTTAGATCAAGGTAAAATAGCGAATAAATTAGAAACTCAAAGTATTTTTGTTGACCGAGAAGGATTTCTTTTTGCACTTTGGATGTTTTTTTTGGGAGTTTTTCACAATATAATAGCTCAAAAATTTTGCGTCCCTTTTTTTAATGGATGTATGCAATATATATGAGTAAAAAATGTTCCAAAATTGGCAAAGCATTTAATGCTAAAACTATCCATTATTCACAAAAAAAAATCAGACAACGTATTCCAGGTTTCGGATTTTGAAAAAAAATTAATTTTCAAAAAGTGATGATTTCATAAAGTCGAAACCCTTAAAGGCGTCTGGATGTAAATTCCAGAGCAAATTAAAATCTTTTAAATTGACCTTCAGACGGCCAAAATTCTCTTTGGTCGTTCAAATTGAAAAATACTTAGAAAACCTCACTTTTAGACGGACTAAACCCTCATGGGTTCGTCTGAATATAACTTTAAGAGAATTTTGAAAATTATTTTAATTAGAATTCAGATGGCTGAAACTCTTAGGGGTCGTCTGAATCTATTTTTTGTGATTTTTCTGAATTTTTCATTTTCTTGAAATATTTTGAGAAAAAAATGAAACCAACTTTTTTGAATTTTTTTTTAGAAAATGCACAATTTAAACTTCTATTTTCTTTTTTGTTTCATGACCTTCTAACAAGTTAATTAACTAATTCACAAGGTAACTTACAATTTAGGGTTTGGAGTTGGAGTTTACCGTAGTTTGACTAATTTTTAAATCTTCATATTTTTCCCACCTTTAAGTTTACCTTTGTATTTTTGCACACCTATATCAACAAAATTTATTGAATTATTAGTAGATATAATTATTTTTTAATCATCAAAATACTTTGATTTAATAGTTTAGATCTCTCAAACATTCAATTATTTTGATAAACCCCAAATTATCTATCTATAATTACTCGCTAATTTGACTATTATCAAATTTGATTACCCAAATAATCAATAACGATATAAATGAAACCCAATCCATTACTCAAGCAAACATGTGGAGTTGAATGATAGAAACTCATGGTGGAAATAGGGTTTATCATTCCCATTCCCTACAAAGAGACTTTTCAATTCATCAAAATCTTAAAATATAAACATCAAAAAGAGAAAATAAAATAGATTCACCATTTTCTCTTTCTTCCATTTTGATTCTTCTTCTTGATTTCTTGAGACTTTTGGAAACCAATCCCATCTTCAAAACCCAATTTGATGTTATGATCTAACATTAAACAAATTGTAGGAGCACTTGTTTTATGAATGTTTGAAAATATGTAATTATCAGCCAGAAATACTATAAAAGAAAGGAAATGTTAACAAAAACTAAGGCTGCCAATAAATGCTAATAAATATCTAAGAAAAAATGTGCTAAGCTCCTAAATGGCACCAAAACAATACAGGAAATCTTTCATCAAACAACAAGTAGAAACTATTCTATCTTAAGTTCTGCAGTTTTTCTTTTCTGGTACAAATATGTTGAGCATTAGCACTGCCACTGTGGTTCATATTGCTGCCTTCTGTCATAGATGTTGTTTAAGAGTTGAGATAATTTCAGTTTAGTCTTCTAGAGGAAAATTCATTATCAAAGAAGGATGTCGAAACAAGAAAATATCGTAACATAACGAAAAGAAACTGGAAAACTAGAACATCAGACAGATTTTCAATTATATGTGTTCAAAAATCTGAGGAGTTTTCAATCAGTCCTTCAAGTTTTTATTTGCTCCAAGGGCATCTGCCAAATTAAGATTGATATTTCCTCTCATGGTTCTGCAACCTAGAGCTGGATTTCCCTTTCTCATCATGGTAGCAAATTCACCATAATCTATGCGTCCATCCTGTCAATGCAAGAAGAAATGACCATAGAATAGACAATGGAAAAGTCATCAAAAGAATGTTTCATGTTTTTTAAACTAAAGAGTAGCATCAAAAGAATGTTTCATGTTGTTTAAACTAAAGAGTTGCATGGCATACATGCTGATTTCGGCACTGCATAACGCTTTATACAATGATAGGCAGACACAGTGAGATACATGAAATTACTAGTTTGTAATGGGATTATAAAACTCTATTCAGCTATGAACTTTGTCATGTCACTGGATCCAATCGGATGAGGGCATACGTATAATATGCTCTTCTGGAGAACTAATTTCCTCATTATCGGGGGAAATTTTTAATCTTAGAACTTGTTAAGTTGCTGAAACTCTTTGCAGATGTGAATATGAAGAGCCAGAAAACTAATCACATTTCTCGATTTTCTTAATAGCTTGATATCAAGATGCACAAAATATGCAAGATGTTCAAACCTGACTATCATGACATCGTTTATTAGTCTCTTTTAACTCATGTAACATTTTGATGATTGAACAGGCCCTTAAATGAGGAAGAAATGGTTGTATCATTCATAAACTTCAATAGTCATTACAGGAAAAAATCTGACATGCAATGCATAAAGTAGTGATGGATAATAATGGTTAGTCCAGTATTATGATCACAGCTGAAAAGACTTACATTGTCTTGATCAATTTCTTTGATCATGTCATCCAATTGACCTTCGGCCAACCCAAAGTCTTTGCAAGCTTGTTGGAGCTCATCAATGGTAATGTAGCCACTACCATCCTTGTCGAAGAATGTGAAAGCAGCAAGCAAGTTTTCCTCCCTCTCCATCTTGTTCATGTGCAATGTAGCAGCAAGAAATTCGCCATAGTCAATTGTGCCACTGTTATCGATGTCAGCCTGATACAGTTCTTTAAGTATCAATTCACTGCTGTTGATTCACAACGAGAAATACAGAAAGTTCGGAATTAAAAGGATTTCAAGATATCAAGAAGATGCTTAATACCGCATCCATAAGAGCTTTGATCTCTGACTCCATTAGTTCAGAACCTACTCGTTTCAATCCTTGTTTCAATTCTTCTAAAGTTATTGTTCCATTGTTGTCTGTATCAAGCATTTTAAACAACTGTCGCAAGCCACCAATTTCTTCTTCTGATAGCCTTTCTGCTATGACCTGCAAAATAATTTTTTCAGCAGACTTAGTTATTGCATTATATGGAAAAGTGCAGTAGCGGTTTGACATTCAATTTCTGTAATAAGATGGACCTAAAATATAATGTTAAGATAGAAGGTACAATAACTTTTTTCTGCTCAGGCAACTAATCAAATGAAGGGTAAGAATATTGCTGAGGAATATCAAATTCTCTGATTCAAAATCCGATACTTGAGTTGCATCTTTGCATTTGGAAATTCTTTCTATATAGACAAGGAAATTAGCATTCTATCAACGTCTTCTTCCCATCACATGAATCTGTTTAATTCTTTATTGATGACACGTTTTGCAAAAAGAATTTCCAAATTTGACTTGATGAAGGAAACTTTTAAATGGTAATGCCTTTCAGTTGCGGAAATAACAGGGAATTTCTCCACATTTTTCCATATCATACTGCAAAGCCTGATAACTGCGTTTCAAACCTAAACTTTTGAGAAAAGCCATTCCTTATAAGTTTTGATCTCCACTGAGTACAAGCAATCCTTTCTGCAGTATGAGCACTGAAATAAGTATTGGCATATGATGATCAAAGAGCTGAAGAAATAGTTGTTTTCCAGGCGCTCCAGATCTTCTGTTACATTCAATGTTTCGTTCCCTGTTTCATTCTATAGATAAACGCCATCTGTCTTTAATAAAAAGACATGTATACATTTATTATTAACTTTATCTTTAATAAAAAGATAAGTGGCTTGTATCTATAAAACGAAACCAGGAATGAAATATTGAATGTAACTGAAGATCCATTGCATTTTCCAAGTACCAAGTTTCCCCTCTTAGAATGATATCAGAATCCAAAGACAATCCCATTCCTCCAATAATTGTATTGTATATATTTCACGGTAATTCAAGTTAAAACAAAATCCACACACTCCTTTAGAGTTTAGACCAATTTTTATTCTCAGAGAACCCCTATTTCCATGTTTGTACTCTTCAAGGCAAACAGAAGGGAATTGGTTAATGATGGACAATCTGTGAAAGTCTATGATCAGCATGAACTTAACATCCTATGATGAAAGCATTTGAGGTACAGTCATCAAATGAAAATTGTGCAATATATCGACTCGTCTAACTTAGAACTTTTTCTAAGAGAATGAGAACAAATGATTGATGAAATATCATTATATCTGCATTGCTTTGTCCTTTTTGTGGATTTTTTTTTTTGAAAACTGAAGATAACCACATCTTTGAGACAATCTATGTAAATCTATCAAGTTGAACTTATGATGAAAACTGAATGCGGAACTCATTTCATCAACATTGGTTAACTACACAGCAGAGCAGATACGGATTCATCTTCTGCATCTGTTCAGAGTTCAGTCAGACGATCCATCAACCATGCAATCACAATATTAGATGTATCACTTTCATGAATGTGCTTGAGACTTCAAAGAAACAGAAATCTCAAGTTCATCATGACAGGTAATCATGTAAAGTAGTCCATGCAGCAAAGTTTGGTGAAGATTTAAACAAATTAAATCAAAGTAAAGGACATGTCTAAAGAGCCATTTCCCCTGTTGGAAATTAAAAAAAAAGGGGCAGATTGAGAAATCTTACGCGCAAAGCCATTTTCTTAAGCTTGTTCATAGCAGAAAACTGCTTCAAACGGGATAAAACTGCAGAACCCAATGGTTTATCTGGTGCAACCTTGTCATCTACTATCCAAGGGTGACCTATCTCAAAAGGAAAATGCTCCTATTAACGATAGAAACAGTTTCCAAGATAACTAAAAGAATTAGTCCTGAGGTACCAATCACCAACTTACATAGAACTTCATGAGCAGTTATTCGACTTTTAGGGTCTCTGCATAGCATTTTCTGTATCAAATCTTTTGCACTATCTGAAATCTGAGGCCAGGGATCAGACACAAAATCTAGTTTTCCTTTTAATATTTGCTTGAAAATACCATTGTCAGATTCTGCAAATTAGAACTCCAAGTTACAAAATGAATGGAGAACGTCAATGTCAAAGGTAGTAGGAAAATAGATGTGGCCTCTTAGAATTGCAGAAGCTTATACTGGGAGGATTAAATGAAAGTCATCAAGAAAGCTACCTGCCCAAAATGGAGGAACGCCGGATAATAGAATGTACAGAATAACACCAGCACTCCAGACATCAGCTTCAGGGCCATAATACTTATGCAACACTTCAGGAGCAACATAATAAGGACTTCCAACAACATCGGAAAGATATTGCCCTGAAAGTGAAAACATTAAAGATCTAATGAGCAACTTGCTTATATTGATCCTTTTGATTGGTTTTAATTCGAGAATTATTCCTTCAGGGACTTGACAAATATAATCAAGTAGAAACTCAATTTGTCCACCAAGTGAAGGATATAAAATGTTTGCCTAAATAGTTTATGGCATTCATCCAATAGAGAAGAGTCTTCTGTCAATACTGGAAAAGATCAACTTCAAAACAGGCTTTTTATGAGACAAACTTTTTACTCTTATATTTAGGATAACAAAAAATTTATGAAGATGACAAGAAATTCCTTTACTTTCCCTTTAAATTCAGTTTTCAAAGCGCACATTCAATGAACAGTTATCCTGCAACATCAACCAAAAAATTAGGTGACAGGTTATGGCTTCAGAAATTGTTTAAGCATTTAAGCTGAATAGAGGGATATCATTTAATCCCTATACCCCAAAACCTGTTTTCTTTGCAAAATGATTTACACAGAAAACAATCACATTTATAATAGCTTTTTATTTGTATCAAAGTAACAATTTTTCTATATCTACTCTTTCTTTTTCAAAACGAGGTCCATGAACAAGCTAATGAATCATGGTTTAGACACTGTGTAAGCACAAGAAGTTCGATAATTCATTTAGACTCCCGAAGATTGCTCGATCATTTTTGTTGCATATCTGTGGACCTTAATCTTATCTCTCAAAAAATGAATGTGTTGCTTCATTTTCCAATTCATTCTTCCTATGCCATCTCAACATTTTACAAACATTCTGTAAACTCCTATGCAGTTGTAAAGTTCACTTCCAATATTTTCCATTCCTTCCAATACAATCCTTCTACCAAAAAGAATATCCCTATAATACCGGTGAGATAGTAAGTGTTTGTCAAAAACTGAAGAAAAATGAATCACATCGAGCATGCAAGAAGAAAAAGGAAAAACATTGCATACTAAACTCGTCATTAAAAGATAGAAAATATCAACATTCAACAATAAGAAGCTCATGCTGGCTCACGAAAAAGGAAACTAAAATTGGTGAATTGAAGATACCAATAATACATATTTCACTGTAGTTAACCACTCCAAATGGCCAAAATCGAAATAATTTTCCCTCTTGCTGCCAATAAACTCCATTGGATATGATCAACAATAGAAATGGCTTAAATGGAAACATCAATTTTCTAATTTTTACCAATATGTTCCAAACAAATTAAGGAGTAATATGCATAATTTAATCAAATGACCAAATGTATTTGCCACACATAAGGAAAGAGAGCCACCAATCCCCTGTATGACATAATCTAAAGAAGAATCTTCAATTGGATGGAAGCAGTTTCAAAGATATAACTAACCTGGTTTATAGAAAACAGACAATCCAAAATCTGTGGCCTTAAGCTTGGCATCCTCATGAGTTGTGTCAAACAAGAAATTCTCAGGTTTCAGATCTCTATGCATGACCCCAAGAGAATGACATGCCTCCACCACACTCATGATGGTTTTCATCAACTGTGCTGCTTTTCGCTCGCTGTAATGACCCTTTTGAACAATCCTATCAAAAAGCTCACCACCATGACATAACTCCATGACAATGTGAACAAACAGATTGTCTTCATAGGTCCCTTTGATCCTCACAACATATGGATGCTCAGACAAATGGTGCATAATCTGAATTTCCCTCCAAACATCATCATAATCCTCTTTACATAAAAGCTTCCTTTTTGGGATTGATTTGCAAGCATATTCAATCCCTGTGGCCTTCTCTGTGCATTGATAGGTTGTGCCAAATTGTCCTTGGCCTAGTTTCTTGCCAAGATTGTAATGATCTCTGAGTCTTGGAGTTTGATAAGGAAGGACACTGTTAGAAACTTTTGAGGATGATCCTGAGGATGGCTTCTTCATGGATGATCTTAGATGGGATCTTTCAATGTTCTTTGTTTTTGTTTTTGTTTTTTCTCTCTTGGTGAGATATCTTATACTTTTTTGATATTCACTTTAAGAATAAATCTCTATCTCTGCTCATCCCTCCTTTCATTCATCTGTCCTCTCTTGCTACTTTGTATGCCCCCTTGTGTTAAAGAATGAAAGATTACAATTGTGTTTTTTGGGAGTCTTGGAAATGGTTGGCAAATAACTAATTTTTGGTCATTGGTCATTGGTCATTGCATATGGCGGGGATTGTGGTGGCTTTGACTTTTGCCCCATATTGTGAAAAATATAAGATAAGATGACAGGATGGCACGTTTGAATTTTGAAATTGAATGGGCTGATAGGAAATATACTGATAATTATATCGTATTGGTACTCATATATTCTAAAATTTTAATCAAAGCAGTGTTACATGACACAATAACGGAGTGTAGTGTGCCCCTTTTTGTTTGTCAATCTATGAAAAGATAACACTATACCATTACTTATTATTAGGTTCACTTATTACCTCGTTAGGGATTTACCTTAATTTTAAAATTAAATAACTAATTAAAAAGAACACGTGTCATCTTTTCCTTGAGTGACATACAAATATGGCACACCAGACCCAAATCCCACAATAACTCGTCTTAGTTATATACACCCTATTTGCCTGAGTATCTAATTTTAAATTCGGATTCGGAAAAAAGAGGAAATTCGCTATTCATATAAATAGTCAGTCCTAGATTCTATGAGTAGCAAATTTTAAATTCGAATTCGGAAAAAATAGGAAATTTGCTATCCATATAAATAGTCCGTCCTGAAGTTTGGTAAAAACAGCTCAAAAGAGGTTTGAAGTTTGGAGAAAAAAAAAGAGAAAATTTGCAACCTAATACGGTGACGAAATGTGATATACATAGCTATTTCACTTAAGATAAAGGCTCAATGACAAATAGGTAGTTCGGAGTTCGAAAAAAAAAAGATATAGTTTGCGTCCTATGGCGAAATGTGATCAAGTTTGCGACCTAATATGGTGACGAAATGTGATCCATATAACTGACCAAGTTTGCTACCTAGTACCGTGACGAAATGTGATCCATATAGTTGACCAAGTTTGCGACCTAATATAGTGACAAAATATGATCCACATAAATGACCTCATGGTGCCAAAACTTGGTCCTAATACGGTGATGAAATGTAATCCATATAGCTGACCTCACGATGACAAAATATTATCCATATATCTTTTCTCACGAGTACGTTTAGTAGTTGAATGTTACAAGATTTAATACTCTGCTGCTTTTGTTTTGGTTTATAAATGGATTAATTTCCAACAAATCAATTGACCATTTCCATCTTTAATTACATCAGTAAGATATTCGTGAGAGTTCTCAATTACTGTACTACACTCTTGTTGACAAAACTGAAACTGCCAATATCTAGCCATGATCCATTGCACATCATGACTGGCATGACTTAGGATATAGAAGACTTAAAAGTCATATTACATGAGATTCGGCAAGGGAATTTCTTTTCACCATCCCAGAAACTTCATTCATTTCAGAACTGACATCCATTCGCTAATACCAACAAACCAATCCCAGTATTTCCCCACTTAAGGTTATATACTAAAACAAGGGACAAAAGCATTTCAGTAAATTTCTTTGAGACAATTTTTCGCAGCTAACACTGGAGATTTCTGAGTCGAACATTCAGTTCATATACCATTAAAACTTTGGCAAATATAGGAACAGATCAGGAACTAGACTCTGCAATTGGAATTCACGAACCAACGTAACCCCATTCCATGCTACCATTGTCCAACCAATTTCATCCCCAAAGCAATAATATATGCACAATTGAAACTATTTTCTGTTTCTGAATTCTATAAACGCTTTAGATCTTCACTCTTTATTGTGTATAGTATATAGCATGCATAAGTATATAAGATCCAAATTGTTAAAGTGTCGATACACGAGGAACATAGTTTTCACTTAAAACATACAGAAAAGTTAAAGGAACTAGTATTAGCCCACGAGAATCCAGTAAGGTGAATAAACATTTCACCCATGCATCTTCCCAGGTCCAGAATGAAGCTGGAGTGTTTGGCTTACGACAACTTGCAGCACTCCAGGTTGTTCTGCCAAAGTATTGCTAATCAGTCCCAAATGGATATGTAAAAGTTCTAAAGCATATCTTATAAAAGACGAACTCAAAACAACAAAAACATAACAAAAAGAGTGAGGTTTAATTATCAAAAAGATAAGAGCATTCCAGTATGTACAGCAGTACCCAAAAAATAAGTCCTATGCAGAATTAAGAGTATCCAAATGACAAATTTAAGCCTTCATTGATATTGTCTACACCACAAATAGCACACCACATGTACAAAACTACTGTAAAAAATTTAATTTAGCAATGAAATATCCCACACAAACATCCCATTTCTCCAATCTCGCCACAAAAATTCATATTGCAATGCATGACATATTTGTCCTACAATAGATTAAGATAAAATGAGAAGAAACTGTATAAAACGCTACTGATTGAGATGACTAATAACCAATCAAGTTTGTATTTTGTCAGGAAGAAATCCCAAGACTCAAATTTCAACTAGAGAAACCAAGGCAAGAGTAGACAGTTCACAGGCAGAAACTATACAGGATTACGTTTACCAAAGAAGAGGAGGATGGATAGGTAGAAGGACAACCACAACAATTTTCAGGAAAATTATTAAATGCAAGAATTACAGCTCCCTCACCCTCGATGCATTCTTTATTAGATATTTGACTCAATTACTTAGCACAAATGATATAAGTATCTAATGACTTACAAATTATGTCGAAGATGCGATGGATAGGTAGAAGGACAACCACAACAATTTTCAGGAAAATTATTAAATGCAAGAATTAAAGCTCCCTCAACCTCGATGTATTCTTTATTAGATATTTCACTCAATTACTTAGCACAAATGATATAAGTATCTAATGACTTCCAAATTATGTCGAAGATGCATTTGATAGATCGTAACAAAGAGAACTCCACAATGCAAACTCAAATTGATCAGTTTGAAGTTATACTCATGCAGATGACAAAACTGTTCCTATGCTGGATCCACAAAGGACATATAGTCTTCTGTATTAGCCCACAACATTCTGATTAAGGATATATATTCTCCTCATAAAGCAAACCCAGAGCATAATAATTCTCCTTTTTAAGGTTTCTGTAGTTGGTCAAGTAACAAATGCATACACCATATCACTTGCTAAACAGTTTCAACAGTTTCATATGAAGCTAATATTCTCAACAGAAGATTCAATGATATGCAGTAATGAAATCATCCTTAGATAAAAGACATCCAGAGTCTCCAAATACAGTACTTCCAAATACAACAAAGACAATTGTCATTGATGGTTAGAATCATATGGAAACATAATGCATCAGATATTCGGTTCATGATAACGAGAAAAGATTGTCAACAAACAAATTTTAGCTAATGGTTCAGTATCTAAATGTGCTAATTAGTGACTGATGCATCATAAACTTGAAAAAGTAGCATAACAAGGAAAAAAACACTGAGCTTTCCCACATCCCATCACTAAAGGCAAGCATCTTGAAACGAGATTAAGGATAGAACCATGCCACTTAAATATTACAAAAAGCTTCTGCTTAGACTTAGATATACTGATGAATGAGTCATTCCTTATTTGTCGTATTACACATATAAGAAGCTTCCACAATTCGTTTGTTCCTTATTTGTCATATTTCACATATAAGAAGCTTCCAACAAGTTTAATGAATAGATTAAATCTAGATAACTGTAGACTATCACACAACAATATCAAACAAAAGGTCCACAACTTTGGCAGGGAAAATATTTCAATTTGTCATTGATTACTTTTGCATAAAGCATATCCTATACCAAAATGGAAAATATTTCAATAGAAATTCAAAGGAGTGTTAATCTAATGAAAACATATGTGATTCTTCACAATATTTCATATGATCAATGTTTCAAAAACTCCCTCGATCAAATCGTACAGAAAGACACTATTCTCAGGTCAAACTTGGCAGTTAAGCCTCAAACTAGCAAAAGAAATCACAGATGTCTGATCTCAACCATGCTTTCGCAACATTCTGACAAAACCACAACTTGGGATAAGACCATAACAACAACGCAATCTACCCCAATTAGACAAACATCATCAGCAGGATGATGGTAAACACATAATTTACCCAACAATTATTTTAAAAAATCATTGTCATCGTAACACATATCTGCATGCGTTCTGACTTTTCATTAATAACAGACAATTATCCGAGCAAAATAAAAAATCTTATTCAAATGAACTACCAAACCGAAATCAAACCAGTACTTCCAAAATTTAATTATAGTAACAAATAAAGCCGTAATAACAATAATAATCCTAATTGTAACAACAATAATCAGAAAAATTAAACAAATAAAACAGACAAACAAAAAAGAACTTACTTGAAATCTCAGCAACCTGTTCAGGAGTCAACTTAGCAGAGAATCCGCTAGCAGCGTTCTTGTAACTGTAAATCAGCGCCTCCTTGGCAGCCTCCTCACTGTTTTTTTTTTCAATCACATAATCACATCAAAAATAAAAACCCATGTCCAAAAACTAAAAACAAGCAAAACCCATCACCATAATTATAACATAATCACAACACGCATGGAAATAATTGTATGCAACCAATCATAATCATATGTAAAGAACAAAACTTTAATTAAAAAATTGAAAAAAATAACCTGCCCAGAACATTGGAAAGGGTCTTGATATGGTAATCTTCAGGTTCTTGATTCTGTGGTTTCTCAGTATATACTATGTGAACTTTGGCTTGAGATGATGATGGGTTTTGTGAATCAGCCATTGCAATTGAGGAAAAGCACAATAAAGATACAACGATTGAGAAGGAAAAGATAAGGCTTTTCTGCATCACTATTTGATGTGAAATGAAATTGATTTTATGTTTTTATAGGAAGAAATAAAAAAGAAGATTACGCCGATAATGATTTCTGTGGATTTTTTCTTAAGGACGAAGTTTTGGATATTTTTGCTGTTCTATTTGTATTATGATATTTGTTTATTGAGCTAAGCAACCAAAATTGATTTGATGATTCTAGAATTTGGACGAAGTAAAGGGACTGAAAAGTCAAATGAATAATTTCTTTTTTTTTTTTTTTTTCTAGTGACAGAATTCTGAGACCAGAGAAATATTTATGTTGTTTTATTCTGTCTATAGTTCAAAACTACGTAGTTTTATTAAAAGTAGGAACTAAAAGCATAAATATCGTTAAAATTACTTTACAATTATTGGACATTAACTAAGAGATTAGTGAACCTACGACGTAGTTTTAATTAAGACAGAATAAGACAGACAAAATCTTGGACAGAAGATCCCGTGTCCCTAAGTCTCGACACTGAATCTTCTGTTCAAAATTTTGTCTGTCTTATTCTATCTTAATTAAAAGTACGTATAGGGTTCACTAATATCTTGGTTAAGGTCTAATAATTGTAAAGTAATTTTAGTTATATTTATACATTTAGTCTCTAATTTTAATGAAACTACGTCATTTTGAATGTCAGAATAAGATAGGATAAATATTGGACAGAGGATCTGGTCTCCGAATTCTCTATATAATATTATTTGGGAAAATTTCTATTAAGGGGCGTCAAGAATCATTATTATTAAACAAGGCATAACTTTTACCTAATTATTATTAAGGGCGTGTAAATAATTTAACTATTAAATACATTTATCAAAATACTTATTTACCCTTTAATCTTATCTTTTAACATCTATCAAACAACTTTCAATTATCTCAATCATTCAAAAAGTCAAAACAATTTTACCGTATCATACAGAAATAAAATATCTAAATAAAACAAAAATTTTGTACAACAAATTGAAAATACATAAAACTAAGGAAAAGAAATAAATTTATGATCATCAAAAGGCCAGATAAAACTAAACATCGATTATTAAAATAAAATTTTGATCCTAATACTTTAGTAGATGTTTAATCTCTTCATTACAACTAATTCTGGTATTTGATTGGCTTAACAAGATATTTAAGAAAATAATAATTAAATTTTTGTATATAAAATATACAAATTCAATCATAATCAGAATATAATATTATACACAATATATAAAAGCATGTTATGTTGTAGGGTTTTAGCATTTTAGTCATATTTTTATTAATATTTATCTAATTAATTATTATTTCATTTTTTATTTTTTCTTTTATGTTAATTTAAGAAAGTTTTTTTTCTTTATATATTTAATTCTTTTTTTATGTTAATTAGGAAAGTTCTTAAAAATTTAATTAGTTTTTATTGGCTCTTTTGTGATAATTTAAAAAACTTTTTTTATACTTATCTTTAAAATTGGAAACTGGATAAATTTAAGTTTTTGTATTCTAATATATGTCTATATATTAAATTAAAGATTAAAGATAATAAAATGTAATAAAAAATACTAATCAAATATAATAAGAAATTAGATAAGTTTTTTCAAATATAATTAAATATAATCAATCAATTATACAAAATATACAAATCTAATCATAATTAGAGTATAATATGATAAATGATTAATTAAATAATATTGTACATGATTATTTAATTATAATTTAATTAAAAATATGTTGATGTTTTAGTGTTAGTCTTTAAAATCTATTAAAATTCTTCTTAATTAATTAATTCTTTGTATATAAAATATACAAATTCAATCAGAATTAGAATATAATATTATACATAATTAATTAAATAATATTATACACGATTATTTAATTAAAAACATGTTGATGGTTTAGTGTTTTACTATTTTAATCTTTAAATCCTATTAAAATTCTTATTAATTAATTAATTATTGGTATATAAAATATAAAATTCAATCATAATTAAAATATAATTAATATTATACATGATTAATTAGAAGTGTGTTGATGATTTAATATTTTAGTGTTTTAGTTTTTGGTCTTTAAATCCTATTAAAACTCTTCTTAATTAAATAATTCTTGGTATATAAAATATACAAATCTAATCAAAATTAGAATATAATATTACAAACGATTAATTGAAATTATGTTGATGTTTTAGTGTTTTATAAATAAACTTAATTATTTTTGTACATTTACTACAAGATTCACTGTCCCTTACAAAAATAATATAGTTTATAACTTAATTTGATAATTTTCAATTAGATCTAGAATTTATTATTTTCTTAAAATATCTTGTTAAGCTAACCAAATAGGAGAATTAGTCGTCATAAAGAGATTAAACATCGACTAAAGTATTAGGAACAGAATTTTAAATTTATTAATCAATTTTTAGTTTTAATAGACGGCCTTTTGATGATAAATTTATTTATTCTTTTTACATACAATTTGTTATAAAAAAATTGTTTGATTTAGATCTTTTGTTTCTTTATTGTAAAACTTTTTTGAGTTTTGGAGGCGATTGGAATGTTAATTTTGTTTGATAGGTGTTAAAAGATAAGATTAAAGGGTAGTTAAGTAATTTGTTAAATGTATTTAATAGTTAAATTATCCACACGCCCTAAACAATAATTAGCTCAAAGTTATGCCCTGTTTAATAATAATGGTTCTAAACGCGCCCTTAATAGAAATTTTCCCATATTATTTTATCTTTGTCCTGTACAATTCAAGTTGACATTTTATTAAAATTAAAAATTAAAAGTATAAATATATTTAAAATTAAATTGAGGGAGAACGACCCTAAAAGTTCCTCATATTTTTCCAAATAATTTGTTTGATCCCTCACATTTAAAACAGGATAAAATAGTTCCTCACATTTCAAAAGTGCCAATATTTAGTCCTTCGTGACGAATATGTTAAAAAAGCCGTTAAATAAAGTATGCGACTGTTACAAGACTCTCTCTTTAAGGGTAAAAACGGAAGTACACCCCATTCTAAACTTTTCCTCTTTAAATCTTGTCAATAATTTAACTCATCTCAACTACCTCCTCGCAGCCTCCACCTTCTTCCCTCCCCCATCTTCAACTCCTCGAATTGTATACCCATCAACACCCACTCCAATTGTCTATTGTGTACTCTCTACCAACCTTCACCACTCTCTCCTCAATCTCCTGAACTTTAGACCCCACACCCTCTCCTCCTCATCTGATTATTACGTGCTCCAATTGTTGTTGATGCACACTACAAAAGGCATTCTAGAAAATATCGCTCAAGCATCAACCCTTTGAATTCGGAATCAACTATGGTAATCTTTCTTTGAGAGCATATTTTAGCAGTTAAAGGTCCCTCAAATTAAAAGCCCACTTGGAATGTTGAAAGCACTTGCTTCGGTGATTGCACAATACCCTCATGTTAGAGAAAAACGGATCTCACATTGTATCTAATAGCCAAATAATAATAGATGATAGTAACGAGAAAAATAAATGAGTCAATAGACACAAAGATTTACGTGGTTCGGTCAAGATGACCTACGTCCACGGCCGGAGGCGGTGCCAAAATTCACTATTAAATGGAGACAATTTACAAAAATAGAACACTAATTATAGGCCACTTTCTAACACAAAAGGTTTTTTTCTAAAATGCAAAAGAAAGAGAAAAGAGAAAGGAGATGAAGAAAAGCTCTGAAGCTTTTGTTTTTGGGGTTGGATTAGAAACTTCAGAATTGCCTTGTATTTATAGACAATTCTGAAGAGCAATCACTATAGCAATTCACGGCAACCGCAATATTCATTTGCATGCTGCCGTGATGTTTGAAGTTGTGAGCATTCAAACAAATCTGAAAATCTCTTTCACACAATAAGAAAAGTCTACAAAAAAAAATATGTGAGGGTCCATGACATTTATTACAAATCTCCACCTTGGTATGGGACCCGAAAAATAGTGACTTAATCAAAACACACCTTCGGCACAGCCTCAATGGGCTGAATCACAAATTATGAACAGCAATCAAGTCCAAGCACTGCTTGAACTTGTATACTGGAAAAGCTTTTATAAACATATCGGCAGGATTGTCCTTGGTATTAATTTTCTGAACAAGGACCTTCTTCTCAGCAATATTATCTCGAATGAAATGATATTTGATATCAATATACTTCGTCCTCTCATAATACATTTGATCTTTAGTCAAATGAATTGCACTTTGACTATCACAGTAAATGGTAGTAATCCCTTGCTGTAGAGTTAATTCACCGAATAAACCTTTCAACCATAAAGCTTCTTTGATAGCCTCAGTGATTGCCATATATTCTGCTTCAATAGTGGATAAAGCTACTACATGTTGTAGAATAGCTTTCCAGCTAATTGCACAACCTCTAATGCAAAATACATAACATGTAAGAGACCTGCGCTTATCAAGGTCACCAACGCAGTCTGAATCTACAAAACTAACCAAAGTGTTGTTGGTTCTACCGAACTCCAAACAAGAGTTTGAAGTACCCTTCAAATATCTGAGTATCCATTTCACAACCTGCCTATGTTCCTTGCCTGGATTTGCCATATACCTGCTAACAACACTAACTGCTTGTGAAATATCAGGATGAGTACAAACCATTGCATAAATAATACTGCCAACGGCACTGGAATAAGGAATACGTGCCATATAACTTTTCTCTTCCTTTGATTTTGGTGATTGAGCAGCAGATAGCCTAAAATGGCTAGCAAGAGGAGTACTGACTAGTTTGGCATCCAACATGCCAAATCTCTCCAAAACTTTCTTAAGGTAACCTTCTTGAGTCAGATATAATTTTCCAATTCCTCTATCTCGTCTTATCTCCATACCAAGAATCTTCTTAGTTGCTCCCAAGTCCTTCATTTCAAATTAACCATTCAGTAAGGACTTCAACTGGTGAATTTCTGTAAGATTCTTAGCCGCAATAAGCATGTCATCAACATATAACAAAAGATAAATGAATGAATTATCTTTTAACTTCCGAAAGTAAACACAACTATCATACATGCTCTTGGAGAACATAAATGAATCAAACCTCTTGTACCACTGTCTTAGAGATTGCTTCAATCCATACAAGGATTTCTTCAACAAACAAACATGGTCTTCCTTACCTTCAAATTCGAAGCCTTCAGGTTGTTTCATATAGATTTGTTCATCTAATTCACCATGTAGGAATGTAGTCTTAACATCAAGTTATTCCAATTCCAAATCAAACATGGCTACTAATGCAAGCAATACACGAATAGAGCTATGTTTCACAACAGGTGAGAAAACATCATTAAAATCAACATCATGTACCTGACTATAACCCTTTGCAACTAATCGTCAACACTTGAATTACCTTCTTTTCTTTTGAAGACCCATTTGCAGCTAACAATTTTTTTTCCTTTCAGCGGCGTAACAAGATCCCAAGTACCATTATTGTGTAGAGATTTCATTTCTTCATTCATGGCCACCACCCACTTATCTGAATCAGCACCTGAAATTACCTCTATATATGTAGAAGTTTCTTTGTCTTCACCTGTTTCCTGTGCCACTGGTAAAGCATATGCAACTAAATTTGCCAAATTTGCATACCTTTGTGGTGGTCGAATCACTCGTCTTGGTCTATCTCTAGCTATAGAATATTCTTTTTCTACTGGTTCATCTTCAACAAGGTCTAGATCAGGTTCATCACCTTAGTCTGTAGAAGATCTTTGAGAAGAACTGAAATTTATGATCTCTAACTCCACCTATTTTTGTGTGCTATCTTCCTTTTCTAAATTACACGGATTACAAGACTCTTTTCTAGAATTTAACATTAATGACTCATCAAATGTAACATCTCTGTTAATTACAAATTTTGGTGATTTGGGATCAGGACAAAATAATCTGTATCCTTTCACCCCTGAAGTATAACTGAGGAAAATACATTTTCTAGCCCTAGACTCTAACTTTCCCTCATTAACATGCATATATGCTGGACACCCAAATATTCTTAAATTTGAGTAATTAGCAGAAGTACCTGACCACACTTCCTCTGGAGTCTTGAAATCAAGAGGAGCACACGGAACACGGTTGACAATATAACAAGCTATCGCAATGGCTTCCGCCCAAAAATCTGAAATCAACCCAGCATTTGAGCTCATACACCGAGCTCTTTCCAAAAGAGTCCGGTTTATACGCTCGGACACACCGTCCTGTTGAGGCATCATTCTAACGGTACGATGTCAAGCAATTCCTTCATTTTTGCACAATTCATTGAATTCCGTTCCACAAAATTTCAAGCCATTATCTATCCGTAACCGCTTAATATGTTTTCCTGTATGCTTTTCAATCAAAGCCTTCCATTGTTTAAAACTCAAGAAAGCATCATTTTTATTCTTCAAAAAATACACCCAAATCTTTCTTGAATAATCATCAATAAATGTTAACATATATCTAGCACCACCCTTAAAAAGGAATACGAGAAGACCCCCAAATATCAGAATGGATATAATTCAAAGTACCTTTTATTTTATGGACTGCAGGTGAACTGAAACTGACTCTTTTGTGTTTCCCAAAAATACAATGTTCACAAAAGTCCATCTTACCAGTCCTTTGTCCACAAAGTAGGCCCCTGTTGCTTAACAACGTTAAGCCTTTCTCACTCAAATGTCCCAATCGCATATGCCACAACTTGGTGATGTCGGTATCTGATGATACGGAGACTACTGCAGCACCTGAAATTGTAGATCCCTACAAGATATACAAACTACCAGACTTGCAAGCTTTCATCAATACAAGAGCATCTTGTGAAATTTTTAAAACTCCACATTCAGCCGAATACCTGTACCCGAGAGAATCAAGGGTACCTAACGAGATGAGATTTTTCTTCAAATCTAGAATGGTCTAACATTTGTGAGTGTTTTAACAATTCCATCATCCATCTTTATCTGGATTGTTCCCCTACCAACAACTTTACACGGAGCATTATTACTGATCAAAACAACTCCACCATCATATTTTACATATGTGCAGAAATAATCCTTTTCAGGACTCATGTGGTAGGAACAACCAGAATCTAAAATCCACTTATTTTTAGACCTAACTTTATTTGTTGTTGCTACAAACAAAGTTTCATCATTCTCATCTGCAACTACACTAGCTTCGGCAGTGTTACTGTTATTATGCTCATTTTTATATTTTTCTTTATTTTTCAATTTATAGCAGTCAGCCTTAATGTGCCCATTTTTCTTGCAATAATTACAAATTTTATTTTTATATCTGGATTTAGACATGCATTTGGATCTACTATTTTCAAAATTTCTATTTTCAAGTATCCCCCGTATCACTAATCCCTCTGCCTGACTTTCACTAGTCTCCCCTGTGATATCCCCATCAATCTGCTCTTTAAATTTTAATTCAGATTTTACATAACTATATGAGACAGAATCTTTCCCATAAATCATGGTATCACGAAAATATTTAAATGACTGGGGAAGAGAGCATAAAAACAAAATGGCTTGATCCTCATCTTCTATCTTAACATCTACATTCTCCAAATCCAAAATAATGGAATCAAATTTATCAAGATGTGAGATTATAGATGTACCTTCTATCATTTTTAACATGTACAAATTTTGCTTTAAGTAAATCCAATTCTCCACTGTCTTTTTTATATACATGGCCTTTAATTTGTCCCACATGCATTTGGATGTCTTTTTACCGGCAACTTCCTGCAAAACCTTGTTAGAGATATTTAATATAATACCTGATCTAGCCTTTTTATTTAGATTTTGAAAACTTTGTATCGACATTTCTGGTGGCTTTTTCTCTACCACTTCAAGTGCTAACTCATACCCATCCTGAATTAGAATGGCTTCTATTCTGAGTTGCCATGTACCGAAGTTGATACTCCGGTCAAACCTTTCAACAGATGTCTGAGTTACTGTCATCGTGGCTAAAAGATCTAAGATGAGATATGGCTCTGATATCAATTTTTTAGAGAAAAACGGATCTCACGTTGTATCTAATAGCCAAATAATAATAGATAATAGCAACAAGAAAAATAAATGAGATAATAGACATAAAGATTTACTTTGTTCGGTCAAGATGACCTACGTTCATAGTCGGAGGCGGTGCCAAAATTCACTATTAAGTGGAGACAATTTTCTCTTTAGGATCGGTGGTGGGAAATGCATTGAAGCTAGACCTAGCTTCGGCAGCCGCTGATAAAATACTGAGACCTAGTGAGGCTAGGGTATGTGTAGAAGTGGATGTGTTGAAGCCAACTCCTAGCCGAGTGTGGATAGGTAGCACATGCAGATAAAGGTCGATGGCAATCGATACAAATTGAAGACTTACCAGAATTCTGCTCCCTATGCAAAAGAATGGGCCATGCAGAGGCCATATGCAAAAAGAATGCTGTGAAAAGATAGAATGTTCAGAAAATTTGGAGGCCAACTGTACCAGCCTCAAAGCTATTAAGCTTGTCAGAAACCTTCAAAGCCACAGATGAGAAGAAGGAGCAGTCTGAACCCATCAAAATACCATCCAAGGATCAGGACAGTGCTGCTCTGCCAACCTTTATGGGGAACACTGTAAATCAGCCCGTGTTAACAAATGAAGAAAATAACTTGGCACAATTCCTGTTGATCATTGATGGGGAAGAAGGGGTTTCACCGGAGCCACCTATTACAGCACTGCTGCCTCCAGAAAGTGAGAAAATAGGGGGAAATTCAACAACGAATCAGGAAGGGAACGTGGAGGTGAAAGAAGACAACAACCCTCTGAGTTTTGGTAAAGAAAACATTGATTTATTTGTGGCCAACCTTGGCAAACTGCTGGAGCTCTTCAATGAGAATGAAAGGAAAGCTGTTATTCCAACGTCTTCAACCAGTTCACCGTTGGAAAGGGGACAGACTCATGAGGCCCTTGAAATAGTTCCAAAACATCTTCCACATGTAGCTCTGGCAGGTAGTAAGAGTCAGAATAAGGAGGCAATTAATGTCTCGATCACATGGGAAAAAGGTGAATCATTAAGCATGTACAAAGGAAAACCTAGGACAGAATTAGAAATCCTTAATGCCATCGAAACATTCAGATGGGAGGCTGGGGTTTTTCATAAAGTAGATTCCACTTTGGACCTAGCAGCTCTGCAAGCAATTCCATCAGATTTTGAATTGGAGGAAGATGGGGGAGATTGTTGGACGGAAAATAGCTTTGAGGAGGAGCCGGAAGATGAGATGGACAAGTACATTGTTAAAATGGAAAGAGGCCGCAATTCAACCAAACAAACAAGGACTATGGAGGCTTTACTGAGCCCAAAAGCTACTCTTGGCTCAGGGAGAAAACTTAGGGATAGAAATCCCTTCATATGTTACTCGGAAAAAAAGCGAGGGAATTTCAGGTAAAACAGGTATGAAGTTTGTTTGTGCCATGGCCCCTGATTACTGAAGTTTACATCAGTTGGCCGGCATGTTTTCTTTACATATTAATATCTTACTTTCTAGAATATTGACTGCTGGAGTTGAGGGATTGTTTGCTTTTGTTCCATTGTTATGCTTATTTCTTTAAATGGGGTTAAAGTGGAGGTTGTTGTACTGCTTGATGGGACAGATTAGTTGCTTCGGTGGACATTTTGGGGTGCAGTGCATTCATGTAGCTCCTGGAATTATGGCTCATACACAGGAAATGTTGGCTAATCCCGTTATTTCGTTATTGGGCTGGATTGTAAGCAATTTTGGGTTTGGATATTAGGTGGATACTGTCTAATCTCTCACTTGTCCTTAGTTATTCGACTGATCTCTTGCTGCTGCTGATGCCTAATAAGCAGAGTCGTATAGTCTGAATACTTTGATGGTCCTATCAATATACCTAATATTTTGGGGGCCAAACGAAATTGGCAGTGATCATGGTTTGAACCTGTATAGTATTTGGGTGGAATCTATTGCTTGATCTTCTAAGGTGTGGTTCAGGGAACAGCTTCTAAATTCCTGACTTTGAGGAAGATCACAAGCTGGGTTTTTTGTTTGGGCCAGAACGCTGCTGCACTTTGGGCCTGCATCCTTTGACTTAATACTCCTTTTGGGCCGGAATTTTGATGAACGGCTGCAAGTTTGGGCTGAACCTTGGCCTATTGAGCTCGACCTTTCTGGGCTACACTATTGAACTGCTATGGTATGCTGATTAGGACAGGCCTATTAGATTACCGTACAGAATTTTTTGGACTCTTCAGACTTCTTGTGTACAATCACTAGATTAGGACTGTACATTTTGTGGAGAATAGAGCCGGTCTACTGTAATTTCTCAGTAGACTCTCTCTATTTTCCTTCACCCTATCATAGGGAACATTTATGTAATGGAGTAGTACTCCATGTTTATAGCTTTCAATTTTGTAACTTTTGTAACAGTGCTTCCGGGTATAGCCGGCACTGTTTTTTGACTAATATATATATATAAAGATATTTCCCAAAAAAAAAAAAGTGGAGACAATTTACAAAAGTGGAACACTAATTATAGGCCACTTTCTAACGCAAAAGGCTTTTTCTAAAATGCAAAAGAAAGAGAAAAGAGAAAAGAGAGGAAGAAAAGCTCTGAAGCTTTTGTTTTTGGGGTTGCTTTAGAAACTTAAGAATTGCCTCATATTTATAGGCAATTCTGAAGAGCAATCACTGTAGCAATTCACGGCAGCCGCAATATTCATTTGCATGCTACCGTGATGTTTGAAATTGTGAGCATTCAAACAAATCTGCAAATTTCTTTCACACAATAAGAAAAGTCTACAAAAAAAAAATATGTGAGGGTTCATGACATTTATTACACCTCATATCCTTGGATTACTTTTGAAGGCTACATTGTCATCGCAATAGTATTTCTTCAACTTAAAGCTCATGATTGATCTTGATAGTTTTGCTTATGTGATTGAGAAAATGCCACACATTGTGAGTATTAATCACCATGTGATTATGAAATTTGTTGAATTTCTTTTGAGATGGAATATTCCAGTAGAAGATGTGACAAATATGATTGTGTATTATCCTTAGTTGCTCTACAAATTAGGCTTATGAAAATTGTTGTACTTTTCAAGAGTGAAATGGTCAAGTCAATAAAAGAGCTTATGGAATTGCCATAATACTTTACTTATAGCTTGGAGTTAAGGATCAAACTTAGGTATCAAAGATTACAAAGCAAATTGGTTTCTCAATTGTAGTGACCCAAGATTTCAAGGACGACTACACGACCATTACATCGAGGTGGAGAGTGATGATCCAACATTTTGTATAGGGGGAAAGTTAGCGCTACCAGGGAATGGGATTTGTATCTAAAGAGGATGAGAGTGATGATGAAATATTTTATATACGCACTATTTGTTTTTCCCCACATTTTTTTCCTCATCTATAATATTGGTCTAAGATTTAGCCCAGTTAATTCTATTGAATTTTGGAATGATTATTTTCTTTTGTTTAGGTGTGTAAATCTTTGACTTTATGGTTTTTGATTGTTAAAATTGGTGAGAAACATTTACAACTTCTATGAAGGGGTAATTGTTATTGTTTGAGTCCAAAAAGAATCCAACTTTGAAAATTCTTGATGAGGTTGATACTAAGCATTTCATAGCTTGGGTGTACTTTTGAATGAGAGGAATAAGGCTGCCTCTAGTTATTATGTTTCTCCCTGCTTTCTTTTTCTGATTTCTTTATTTTCTATTGATGCTAATTTTATTTCCTGACTGATTGTCGAGATGTTGTAATGGGTTTTCTAGGCAAGAATGTTTCGAGGATTGAACTATAAGGGAACTCAAGTTAAATTACTGAATTGATATGAATGTTGTTAAGGCACTACCAAAGTCAAATTGAATGAACTGGATTCTGGATTTTTCATGGTTTTCTGATTTACTTTGAATACATGTATCTTGAATGATAATAATTGTTGGAAAACAAGAAAAGAACTTAAAAAAAACACTTTTTGATAAGAACAAACTGGTGGTGCCACTTGGTAGAGTGGTGGGTTGGTAGGGAGAAGGGGAGAGGAAGAGAGAGAGTGAGAGAGAGAGAGAGAGAGAGAGAGAGAGAGAGAGAGAGGCGGTGGTGGTGGCTTATGAGAGAGGGAGGGGAGGAGATCTTTGATGGAAGATGGAGGTGGAAGGAGTTGAAGATTGTTATTCCTATTTTGTCCATAAAAAAATGGTCACGTGATTGCCATATGATTGCACTTAACTGGTTTTTTAACAGATCTGTCACTAAGGACTAAATATTGGCACTTTTGAAATGTGATGGACCACTTTATCTCATTAATGTGAGAGGCCAAACAAATTATTTGGTAAAATTTTAGGGACTTCTAAGGTCATTTTCCCTTAAATTTATAATTATTATATCTGAATTCAAGTATGAGTGACCATATTTATACTTTTAATCTCTAATTTTAGTGTAACCTCATCGTTTTCAATATTGGACAGGAAAATAAAAATAATTTCTTTTTTTAAGGGTAAATTGTAAAATATCATTCCCAACTATAGTTGAGCTGTAATAAGATGAGATGTCTGTCAAACACTAAAACTACGTTATTGATTCACTCATATTTTTGTTGGCGTCTAATAACTTGAAAATGATTTTAGTTATATTTATAGTTTTAGTCCCTAATTTTACTATAATATACCTTAAACTTTCAATTTGATACTTTACCTCCTTAAACTATTTTTTTCCTTTCTGCGTAGTACAATAATTGCATGAAAAATAAATACTTTAAACTAATTTATCCTTATTATCCATTTTGTATTTCAAATATAATCTACAAAATGTTAAATATCAATCATTCACATCCACTAACTTTTTATTGTTATATTTTCTAAACTCTAAATCAATCAAAAAGAATGATTTCACTTAGGGAAATGTGGTAAAACTAGTGTGGAGAAAATAAGGCATATGACTACGAGATGGGATCTTCGGTCCAACATTATTTTTGTCTTATCATATTCAAGATTAAACTACGTCGTAGGGTTCACTCATGTCTTGGTTAGGGTCTAATAATTATAAAGTAATTTTAACGATATTTATGCGTTTAATCCCTAGTTTTAGTTAAACTATGTTGTTTTGGACATTGGACTGAATATGATAGAAATAATCTTGGACAAAGGATTTGATCTCTATGACTACCGTGCTGAATATGCAATGGATCTCTTGTGTCATTTTTACGTGATACTTTATAAAAAAACTTACACGAGTATAATCACTTATCTCTTAGGTTCACTCATAATTTGATTAGCGTTTTAGTTTAATTTTAAAAATTAGATAACTAATTAAAAATGACACAAGTCAATTTTTCATAAAATGACACATGGAGTGGCACACAAAAGTGTCATAATAGACACTCCCAAAGCGTGCTGAATATTTCTCAAAAATTTTAGTGAATAGAAGCCTTATAGGCATAATAGAAAATGTTATGTAATTTTTTTTCTATTTTAATTTTCACGTGAAGTTATTAAATTGAACTAACATGCAAAAAAAAATGGAGAATCTATATTAAGGGTGCGTTTCATTACCTTATTATGAAATGGGATGCAACTTTAATATATTTATTATTAGGGGTGTTAAAATATATTCGTTAGCTTATATAATTAACTAAAGACTTTATTATCTTTTTCATCAACCAAAAAATAAAATCACAATCAAAACACTTACTTTCTTTATCTTTTTATTACCAAAATACATCAATCTAATTCTTAACCATCTTAAAACTCTTCATCCTTAACTATTTTGTCACACAAATATCACGAAAGCAATCTTAACCACTGAATTAAATTAGTAAGCAATTAGTATAAATATTATAAATCTTCGAAGAATAATCCTAATGATATAATCAAATCAATTTTCAACCATCTAAAATATTATAAAAACCCTAAACTTTACAACAACAATTCTAATATTACAATTAAATCAATCTTAACCATACAATTAAACTAATTTTGGAACTAATTAGTATAAAAAATTCCCACTACCCAAAATAAGATTTGGGACATCTTTCTTCAAACCTTTATGGCAAATTAATTTTAGGATATCTAATAATGATTGTATCTAATTAAAGATTATATAATTGTATCTAGAAATCACTTTAACATAAATTACACATCTTGAAATCTCTAATAGTCATCCAAGTTTCTAAAAGGGATTAAATTCCTATTTGTCGTGTAGTAGTGATGTAAAGTTGATGGCCTTCTAATAAATGAATATAAAAATTATGAAATCCTCTCTTCTTAAATGTAAATTTTATTTCAATAAATTTATGTTTTTAATCCCTATTTTTTGTGAAACGATATTATTTTGAATATTGGACAGGATAAGTCAGAATGATTTTAAACAGAGGATCCGACCTCTACTATAGCGTGTTCCATCCGCCATTGTTGTCAATTTGCCGAGTAAATGCTCTGATACCAATTTGTTAAGCTTTGGCTTAACAGTTATACTGCAATTCAAGATTATAGAAGTAGGAGAAATAGGGTTTAGAAATGAGAGGAAGAAAGAGAAAGCAAAGATGAATTAAGATAGTAAATTATTTCTGTGCTATTGATTGCATAAGCGCCTTGATTACAAGTTCGAGCCTTTATTACAATTCACATAACCGTCATTAACAGGATGGAAGCTTCCTGGAAATTTCACTGCTAAAAGATCAAAGTTGTAACATAATGAAGCTTATTTTCTCACATAATACTTCCACAAAACTTCCTTAGGAATACGTGATCTTTTATTATTGAAAGGTGAATTCTATTGTTAACTTTCTAATAATGATATATTTGAATTTTGATCGATGGGTTTGATATGATTTTAATATGCTTACAGAGTCATACTATGTGTTTTTTTTGTTGTTCGTAAAGTAAATTTTGGGAATATGATTTATAGAAATTTGATTATATGAAAAATGAATACTTTTTTTTTTTTGCTTTTGGATAGATTATGAAATATTAATAAGAAAGCCACAAAGATTCATGCTCCAATGTTTGGCTTAAATTGATGAGTCAAGCAATGGAATATGTATTTGGTTTAATTGCAATATATATATATATATAATATCCTTACTGTATAAACAATATTATACAACAAATTTCTATTATTAGTGTTTTTCAAATTTAGTCATTTATGTGTAATAAATAATTATTTATACAGCAAAATAAATTTTAACAATTATAAATTTTAATTTAGATTATGATTATAGAATTTTGATACGCGATGGTCACATAGTAGAATGACGAAGAGCACACAAAATAAAATATACAAAAATATAAAGATTATAAAAATAGGATTTTGTGATTTTTTTGGGAGAACGACTCTAGAAGTCCCTCACATTTTACCGAATAATTTGTTTGGTTCATCACATTTAAAATAGAGTAAAATAGTCCCTCACATTTCAAAAGTGTACTTTTTTGGTCCCTGTTGACAGAACTGTTAAGAAAATCGCTAAATGTTATCACGAGCTCCACGCGTGACCCTTTTTTCATAGGCAAAAAAGGAATCACAATGTTCTAAACCTATAAACAACATTCATAGTACAAATCGATAATCGCAATCCCAATTCTTCAACTCCAAAGATGAAGTGAATAATCAAAACCCCCAATTTCAAATCCGTAAAGAAGATGGCCCAATACTATGAATGCTTTTGTGGGAAAGCAGCTGTTGTAAGAACTTTTTTGACACTAAATAACCCTGGAAGAAGGTTTTATGGATGTGAATAGTATGAGGTAATGTTGATTTAATTTTTGACTTAATATGCTAATGTTTTGGTAAGTATGTGATAATAAAATTGTATGATTTAATTGATAGGGGAAGTGTGGCTATGGATATTTTTGCTTGTGTGATGCAATGTGTGATAGATGCAATAGGGCAATTGAGATAATTGGTGGTTTGTTGAACAATGTTAGAAATTTGGAGGTAGAAAGATATAGAAGAATTAGAAGGGAGAAATTCCTTGTTGCTGCTTTGTTTTTAACATGTATGTCACTTTTGTATTATTGCATTAGCCATTGATATGAAAATGCTTGTTGATGTTGTTGTTGCTGCAAATGCTTGTTGATGTTGCTGTTGCTGCAAATGCTCGTTGTTATCACTGGAAATCACAATTTATACTTTCAAGCATCCTAAGTATTGGTTTCTCTCATGCACTAAGAATGGTGCTATTAAACTATCGCACAAATTATTCAACAAGATATCACACTTAGGGTTGGTTCTGAAATGTGACCTGCTCCAATATTTTGGTGTTGTATGTTCAATTAACCATTTGTATACAGCTTCATCCATTTGTTTGAGTGTATCCATCTCAGCCACAAATTTGTTCTTATATATTGCTCTAGCAGGAGCCCAAATTCTATCTTTCAATGCCAGTCCATAGTGTTCTTTCTTAAAGTTATTGTACATATGTCGTACACACATTCTATGCTCAACTCCCAGGATTAGCTCTCCTATTGCATTTGTTAGTCCCTACATTTGAATGTAATGTGCTAAAAGAAGCATAACATAGTTACAATAGTTTATAAGTAAAAACATATGATTTTTGAAGGAATTACCTTTTGCTTATCAGTTTTGAATGTCCAGTAATTGGTATTCCATATATGAAGATCACTTTGTAGCTCTCTAATAAACCACTTCCATATCTGATTTTTCTCAATTTCCACTATGGCATATGCTATAGGAAAAATTTGATAATTTGGGTCTAATCCTACTGCAACCAGTAGAACACCTTTATGTGGCCCCTCAAGTGACACCCATCAAGACCTATCAATGGTCTACAGCCAGCTAAAAACCCCTTTTTGCAAGCTTCAATGCACACATACAAATGTTTGAACTGCTCATCTCCATTCTCATCCTCATCATATTTCAAGAATACATTTGATCCAGGATTGTTTCTCATCAATTCATAACAGTAGTCATGCAACCTACTGTACTGCTCTACATAGTCATCTTCAATTTGCACATTTGCCTTCTTCTTTGTCTTGTATGCTTGACTTCTTGAAATGTTAATATTAAAGTCTTGATGAACCTTTGTTATAAGATCTCCAGTCTTCATTTATGGCATTAATCTAATATCTTCTTTATACTTTTCAGACAAGAATGTTGAATTTGCACACCCATGATTAAAACTCCTAGAGTAAGTATACGTAGTGTTCGTGCTTTTAATTTGCACACCCTTATTGCTTTTCAATTGTGCTGTTGAAATGAACCATTCACATACCTTACAAAAAGTCTTAACTCTTCTTTTGTCATTTTTCTTATATCTGATTTTTCTTCCATACGTTACCCATGATGCTTGCAAGCTTTCTTAAACTTATCTCTAATGTTGAAAACCATGCCAAGCTTGAAATGAGGATCATTCATATCAACTTCATATTTGAACCTCAGAACATGTGATTTTATCTTATTGATATCTGTTTTATCCTTTGAACTAGATGTACTATTCAACTCATATGAAGCCAAAACATTTTCTTCATTTTCCTGATCAATATCTTCTGCCTTTTATTGATTAGAATGAGTTGAACTACTTGCTTCTTAAACTTTTCAATTTCAATCCAATCTTTTGATTTTTCAGCAATAATAACATTTAAATCCTCCTCATCAGTGAATTCATACTCACTGTCATACAAGCTTTCACACTTATTGGAGCCAATTTCTTCTTCTACATTAATTTCCACATTCTTTCTTTTCCCACTTTTATGTTTTTTACAACCTACTTTTGTAGATGACTGTTATTGTTTTGAGCTTTTTTGTGAGTCTACTTTTTCAGATAACTATTTAGTCTTCTGTGCCTTAGTCTTCTTTATCTTTTTATCCGATTTACCTTCATTAATAGGATTTTGAGTTTCTGCAACTGATACACCAGCACTAAGAGGTTTCTCAACTTGCTTATTTGACCCAACAAAATCATTATTCATCCCAATTTTTGCATTTGATCTGCCAACATTCATAACATCTACATGCTTTTTAGCTGGCTTAATTATCCCAACACTATCTGGCAGCCTTTCAGCATTCTTATTTACCCCAATAACATCTGTAAGGCTTTTAGTTTGCTTGAGTGGCTCAACACTATCTGCAGACATTTGCACTTGCTTAGATGATTCAATAATTTCAGTAACACTATGACCATGCAACTCTGGTTCAGCAAGATTAATGGGCTTTTAATCATGCTCAATATTTGCAATTGTATCTTCTTCTTTTTCTCAAATTTCGACTTCCTTGCATCTTCCCATTGTTCAAGTTGTTTCACAAGTTGTGTTTGAAGTTGTTTGTATTTCGATGGACTTTTCTTTACTGTAATTTGTTTAATCCTTCGTCCTTTTCTTTGTGTTAGAGCATTCAAATTAGCAAAATCTAATTCAACTCTAGTAGAACTTTTCTGACTCCCAATATCAGTAGCAGTACTTGACACTTTTGTTTTTCCAACTACATATATATATTTATCAATTTTAGCTTCACCCTATAATTAGCCACTAATTGTGCATGATTTTCAGACAACAAAGACAACATATCGTTCTCCATACTTTCATCAGGGACAAGAAAGAAATACAACACACTTGATGCATTATACCTTAATCTGCCAACTATGTTGCCTAAAGTACACAAATACCATGTATCTAGATCACAATAATATACAATATCTTCCCATCCTCCAACATATTCTGATTTGGGAATCTTTCGATATTCACCCCGGTAGTGAATTCTCACTGAAAACATTTTGCTATTAGGTCCTGTTGCATAAATAGACAACAACTATGTTTATTGATTGTGTTATAGGGAACATTTTGCATTAAAAAAATACAGTGCCAAATCTTTAACTATAAATTATAGAAAAAAGTTCAGATATTGACTCTGGACCACCATTAACGCTGGACCATAACGTGTGGGGCAACGACATTGCACGGATACAGTATTACATATACGACTCACAAAGATTCCACTTTAATCAACTATATCATTGCAATATAATATAATAGTTAAGTATTAAACAACTTACCATAATCTGGCATCCTCTAATTTGTTGTTCTACCTTGGCGTGCCATTCCACCTCTGTGAATTCCTCTACTTTCAATGATGCTTAGAGTTCGATTTTGCCTTCAACTTAGGGATTTCAGAAATTTTGATTTACTTCCACTTGGGAATTTCAGAACTTCGATTTACTTCTACTTAGGGTTTAAACAATTTTGGTTGACTTTGACTTAAGGTTGTCTGTAAGTTTTGAACATTGTGATTCCTCTTTTACCCATGAAAAAAGGGGTCACGCTTGGAGCTCGTGATAACAATTCATGATTTTCTTAACAGTTCTGTAAACAGGGACACAAAAAGTACACTTTTGAAATGCGAGGGACTATTTTATTTCATTTTAAATGTGAGGGACCAAACAAATTATTCGGTAAAATGTAAGGGATGTCTAGGATCGTTCTCCCATTTTTTTTTCAAAATCATAAAAAGCATAAATATATATATATGTATTAAAGCGTAATATTTCAATAGTAGAAATTAAATAAGAATAAATCAATTATATGGTAGAAGTTCAATGAATAAAGAAGTGGGGTTGTAGCCAACATTTGATGAGAGCGAAGTAGAATTGTAGTAGGTTTAATGATAGAGATACGGGTTTAAATAGAAATTTAATGAGAGAAGCATTATACGTGTATTGTATTTTTTTTTTATGAAAATCTATTGGAAAGTAATCAAAATAACATGTTAGAAAACAGATTCAGAATTCAAGAATCTCATAGCAATTTCCTTAAATTTGGAATTCTTTTTACGTTTTTAAAAATTAAAAATTAAAGAGTTACTTTTCTATCCCATAATCGTTGCCAGCCAAATATGTCAAGTACAGATTTCCTACTCTTACAACTTTCTAGATCTTATTCTCTACATTATGGACAGATTGGCACAACTCATAAGCAACTACTGCATTTTTGTACTATTATAAATTCATTAACAAGTGTACAATTTATAACAATAAAACCTTTTGTTAAAAATCAATCATTAAATGTTTTGTAAGTATTTTTTTAGTAGTTTACCATAATAATAATAATAATAATAATAATAATAATAATAATAATAATAGTAATAATAATAATAATACACTCAATTTAATTTATGCTATATAATTAACTAAAACCATTGAAATACTAAATTGGTTGAAAAAAATTAAACTCCATCTTTGTACTATCATAATTCATGAATCAGTGTATAGTTTATCAGATCATTCACCAATAATTGAATGTCATTTAAATTTTTTTTAGTATTTAACCATAATAATAATAATACACCCCACTTATACCATATAATTAATTAAAATCCTTAAAATATTACATTTGTGGAAAAAAATTAAACTGCACTGATAAATCATTTCATAACACATCCATAGAATGTGTTTAAGATTATCAAGTCTTTAATCTATCCAATGTTCAAATTAGGAGTGTAATCGAGCCGAGTTCGAGTACATCCCTAATCGAGCTACTCGAGTTCGTTAGGGGTAGTACTCCAACTCAAGCTCTCCTTTTTTAACTCGAAGTCAATTTTTTTAATTTTTTAATTTTAAAGGATGTATTTGTAATTTTTCAAAATTAGTATGGTAAAATAATAAATTACTATAAAATTAAGGACCAAAATACAAATATAAGTTGTTTAAATTAGAATTTGTTAAGTATTATGGACTAAAATATAAACATAAGAATAATAAAAAAAATACCTACTTAAATAGCTCGCGAGCTACTCGAGCCTATAAAATCTGAGCTCAAGCTTCACTCGAGTTTGAACTCGAGCTGCTCAAACTCGACTCAAGCTCAATCAAACCGAGCTCAAGTCGAGTAGTTGACTGAGCTACTCGCGAGCAGCTCGATTGTTTAACAGCCCTAGTTCAAATCCCTAAAATCAAGGATTAAAAAAAATAAAATATCACTACAATTAAATCTACAATTATTAAGTTCTAATCAAAATGTAAGTGAATCCTACAAATATCACAAAATTAAATCTACGATTATTAAGTGCTAACCAAATGTGAGTAACAATAGAAATCCTACGACGTGATTTTTTAAGTGCTAACCTAAATGTGAGTAACCCTAGGAATCTCACGACGTGATTTTTTAGTGACAGAATCAGATATGATAATATTAGATGAATGATAACATCCCTCTTTTTATGGGGATGTTATGTTAAAGTAGAGGGATTTATTATCTTTGTGCTTTTTAATTTTTTTTCAGGACAAATTTAGTATTTTAAGGTTTTAGTTAATTATACGATATAAATGGAGTATATTATAATTATTTTGGACATTAAAAAAATAATTATATAGTACTCAATGATTAGTGTCTGACAAAGGATTTATGAGGATGATCCAGATAAACTTTAAATTGTTCATGAATTTATTTAGATGAACAACTTTAATGACTTTAACACTCCCTGTTTACAAATAGCATATCTATATATAAATAATCAATTCTAATTTGAAAATAAGAGGAAGATTATGTCAAGCTGACAGTCTCACATAAAATTTTTATCAAACTCTATAATATGGATCACATTGAAAATCGTGTATATGTTAGAATATTTCTCGCTTTATTGAGTGCGTGCAGAATTCGAACGCGGCGTCTTGATAATGACCACTATTTAGATAGAGTAAGGTGACCAAATATGATTCATATATCGAATCAATTTAGTGGGATAAAAGTTTAATTGTTGTTGACTTTTAATAATCCTCAACTTAAAAGTATGGTTTTGATTCTTGATTTTTTAAAAAGTTATATTTAACTTTCTCAACTTAAATTTTGTTACAAAAATAATTTTCAACTAATTTTTCGTCAATTTGACAAGTAAATGTGTCATGTGACACACTATTTATCATTCAAAATGATGTTGTTTTGTGTCATATAACTATCACCGTAGTTTGTTAAAGAAGTGAAAAATAAATTGATGATCATTTGTGTACAAAATTTAATTTGAGAAACCACAATATAACTAAGATTAAGTATCAAAATGATGCTTACTCCTAAATTGTAGGATTATTAAGCATCATTTACCCTTTTATTTATGTATGCATTTGTTGAAACGTTTGGATAACCTATAACTTGATTCAAGATATCCATAGAATTCTAAATGACTACCAGCTTTCTTGTTGTTGGATATAAGTTAATATTGTGAATGAGAAATTGGTTTCTCAAGTGGTTGGGAAAATGAATAAAACTTGCTGGCCTGATCAACCCCACGTTTTGTTGGATTGAATTTCTTCAGAATGGAACAGATTCAATGAACCGAATTTAATTCAATAAACTGAAGAGTTTATGAATTTAATTCGTTATTGAAAACTGAAGAGTTTATGAATTTAATTCATTATTGAAAACTAAAGAGTTTATCTTCAGTTTATGAATTTAATTCATTATTGAAAATTGAAGAGTTTATGAATTTAATTCATTATTGAAAACTGAAGAGTTTTCTTGAAATATGAAAAGTTTCTTGAAAATATAAAGAGTTTATTGTCAATCCAAAGGTTTCTTTTCTCATCTATAAATATAACTTCTTCAGAGACAAGAACCTAACTTTAAAAACAACTCCTTCCTCTTTTAAATCTCTCTCTATTTTCGGTGTTCATCAAACCTTCAAGTTCTAGTTCGCTGGTGAAGCTGTTAGGTGCAAATAGACTTCACGAATCCGTTGTATCCTGGGAAATAGACGCTCGTATAAGCTCCAGCACTCATTCGGGAGGGAGCGAATCTGTTTTAAGGAAATTGTGGTTAACAGAAGCCTTGGATATTCATTTTCTTTCTACTGTCATTACGATTATATTTGTTGTACCAGGCCAACAGTCTAACAATCTTAAAACAGAATTTGCTTTTTGTAATCGTGATGGCAATTGGATCAGAGACTACTAATGTTAATGCTACAGGAAATGCAAGTGGTTCATATACCGTTCCAACTGCAACTGCCGTACTTCCCACAATTCCAACGGGTCATGTGGAGAAACCAGAAAAATTCAATGGTATGAATTTTAAAAGGTGGCAACAAAAGATGATGTTCTATTTGACTGCTTTAAATTTGGCCAAATACCTGATGGAGGATGCTCTAAAACTCCCTGAAGGTAATGTTGATACACAAACTCATATTGCTATTGAAGCATGGAAGCACTCTGAGTATTTGTGTCGTAATTATATATAAAATTGCTTGCATAATTCATTGTATAATGTTCATTGTGCATGCAAAACTGCTAAAAAATTGTGGGAATCTGTGGAACGAAAATATAAAACGGAAGATGCTGGCAAAAATAAATTTGTTGTCGGGCGTTTCCTTTATTATATGATGTCAGATTCCAAGACTGTGATCAGTCGAGTGCAAGAACTTCAAGTGATTCTGCGCGAAATCCATGCTGAGAGGTGAGTTTGAGTGAGACCTTCCAAGTAGCTGCTATAATTAAGAAGCTATCTCCTGGTTAGAAGGATTTCAAAAAACTACCTCAAGCATAAGCGTAAGGAAATGACCTTAGAGGATCTTGTTGTTAGACTTCGAATTGAAGAAGACAACAAGACTTCCAAACTTAAGGCAATGAATCCTGTGGATTCAAAGGTAAATGTTGTGGAACATGGCAGAGGTCAAGGTTCCAAAAACAAAACCAAGAACAATAACAAGTTCAAGGGGAAGCTTGGGACAACTGGAGGTGTCTCAAAGAAGAAGAATAAATTCAAAGGAAAATGCTTCAATTGTGGCAAACAAGGTCACAAGTCGACTGAATGTCGAGCTTCGAAAAAAGATCATGAAATGAACATGATTGATGGCATCACTAAAGATGTGGAAAATATGAATTTGATTGCTGTGACATCCGAAGTAAACTTGGTCAGATCCAATCAAAATGAATGGTAGATTGATACTGGTGCAACTAGACATGTTTGCATCAATAAAGGTCATTTTTCCACATTTGAATCAATTCAAGAGGGAAGAATTTTTATGGGAAATTCTGCCTCTACTGCAATTGAGGGGCAAGGACAAGTGCAATTAAAGATGATTTCTGGCAAAATTGTAACATTAAAAGATGTGTTATATGTGCCAAAAATTCGTAAAAACTTGGTATCTGGATTTCTTTTGAACAAATATAGGTTTCGCATGGTGTTCGAATATGATACAGTTACTTTGAGCAAATCTGGAATGTTTGTAGGAAAGGGATATGTAACCAATGGGTTGTTTAAATTGAATGTAATGACTATCGTCAATAAAGATATTTCTTCTGTTTACATTCTTGAGTCGTCTAGTTTATGGCATGGTAGACTAGGTCATGTTAATTATGATTCAATACGTCGATTAATTAATTTAAACCATATACCAACATTCCAGATTGATTCAAAGTATAAATGTGGAATTTGCGTTGAAGCAAAACTTAAAACGTCATCTTTTAATGCAATTGAAAGAAATACCGAACCACTTGAATTAATTCATAGTGATGTTTGTGATTTGAAATATGTTCAAATACGAGGAGGTAATCAATATTTTATTACTTTCATTGATGAGAGCACGAAATACTTCTATGTGTATTTGCTAAAAAGCAAAGATGAAGCTTTAGAGAATTTTGTTCTCTATAAAACTGAAGTTGAAAATCAACTTGGTAGAAAAATCAAAAGATTGAGAAGTGATAGAGGTGGCGAGTATGAGGCAACTTTTGGTGACTTCTGTGCACAGCATGGAATTGTCCATGAAATCACTGCACCGTATTCACCTCAATCTAATGGGGTTGCTAAACGCAAAAATCGAACATTGAAAAAAATGATGAATTCAATGTTGATAAGTACAGGACTACCTGCAAACAAGTGGGGTGAAGCTATTTTGTCCAGCAATTATCTTTTAAATAGAATACCCCGAAAGAAAAAGGACAAAACTCCATATGAATTATGGAAAGGAAAAAGAACATCCTATAAACACTTGCGAGTGTGGGGGTGCTTGGCATAGGTGGCTGTACCACCACCAAAGGCAATAAAAATAGGTCCTAAAACGGTGGATTGTATTTTTATTGGCTATGCACATAACTGTAGTGCATATCGGTTCCTTGTATATGATTCTCAGATTTCAGATATACACAAGAACATGATTATGGATCAAGAAATGCATCTTTCTTTGAAAATGTATTTCCTTGTAAAAGTATTACTGGATCTAGTTCGTCAAAATGAACCAATGATCAACGTGAGGTTTAGGAAGTTGAACTGAGACGTAGCAAAAGAGCTAGAGTGGAAAATCATTTGGTGATGATTTTATAACTTGTTGGAAAAAGAACCACAAACTTTTGCTGAGGCGGTGAGTTCCTTAGATGGACCTTTATAGAAAGATGCCATAAAGAGTGAAATTGATTCTATTTAGCAGAATCGTACTTGGGAGTTAGTGGATCTCCCACCTGGCTGTAAACCTTTAGAATCCAAGTGGATTTTTAAAAGGAAAATGAAGGCTGATGGTTCTATTGACAAGTATAAAGCCAGACTTGTGATTAAAGGTTACAAGCAAAAAAAAGGCTTAGATTACTTTGATACATATTCTCCTGTGACGAGAATAACTTCTATAAGGTTGATACTAGCTATTGCAGCCTTAAGAAAATTAGAAGTACATCATATGGGTGTCAAAATAGCCTTTCTAAATGGAGAATTAGATGAAGAAATCTATATGGAGCAACCCAAGTTTGTGGCTCCAGGTACAGACAAAAAGGTCTGTAAATTGGTAAAATCTTTGTATGGTTTGAAGCAAGCACCTAAGAAGTGACACGAGAAATTTGATCATACAATGATTACCAATGGATTCAAAATCAATGAATGTGATAAGTGTATATATGTCAAAGAGACAGGAGATGACTATGTCATTTTATGTCTATATGTGGATGACATACTCATTGTTGGTAGCAATGAGAAGATTATCTAATGTACCAAAAACATGTTGAATTCAAAGTTTGACATGAAAGATATGGGACTTGCTGATGTGATTTTGGGAATTAAAATCATTAGAACAACTGATGGTCTAATTTTGAGTCAGACTCATTATATAGACAAGATTCTTGATAAGTTTAACAAGAATGATTCTGGGATTGCCAAAACACCATTAGATAATAGTCTTCATTTATCCAAAAATCACGGAGAGGGTATTTCTCAAGTGGAATACTCAAGGATAATTGGGAGTCTTATGCATCTAATGAGTTGTACTAGACCAGATATTGCTTATGCGATAAGCAAGTTCAGTGGATATACGAGTAATCATAGTGTTGAACACTGGACTACGATTACTAGAGTATTACGGTATCTTCGTTATACTCATAACTATGGATTACATTATATCTCATATCCGGCAGTGATAGAAGGATACACAGATGCAAATTGGATATCTGATGTAAAGGATTCAAAATCCACTAGTGGCTATGTGTTCACTCTTGCCGGAGCTGCTATAATTTGGAAATCCTCAAAACAAACTGTAATATCCAGATCCACGATGGATTCTGAGTTTATTGCATTGGATAAATGTGGAGAATAGGCGGAATGGCTACGCCATTTCTTGGAGGATATTCCTAAATGGGAAAAACTTGTGCCACCTATTTGCATTCATTGTGATAGCCAATCAGCAATAGAAAGAGTACAGAGTGCCATGTATAATGGTAAGTCTAGACATATTCGTCGTAGACAGAATACCATTAAACAATTGCTCTCAACTGGAGTTATCTCAATTGACTATGTAAGGTCAAAAGATAATATTGCAGATCCGCTAACCAATGGGTTAAATAAAGATGCAGTTGAGAAATTGACAAAAGGAATGGGAGTAAAGTCTTTGGAATATACAAGTCTTATGAAGGAAAACCCAACCTAGTTGACTGGAGATCCCAAGATCTAGGTTCAATGGGACAACCTACTTGTCAGACTTAGTTTGTCACTGTGGGGGTAACCTCAACTCATTCTTGTCATGAAACAGTGACGTAATGGATAAGGTTAGCAATTTATTGCTTTAATGATACTTAAGGAAGTAATTTGTATTACTATGGACTTAAGAAATCACCTATGTGAGAGAGAAGTGGGGCCGCTTCTAAGTATAATTGTTCAGACTCAATTCTTTAGAAACTCCTGCAGAACCAGAACGTGCTCATGGCCAAAATGAACAAAATCATGAGAACTAAACCATGAAATGATTTCTGTGTAATTTATATGGACTCTTTACACCAAAAAGCAGGACAGTTGAAGTACATCACATCTACTGGACAGCTAGTAAAGCAAACATACTTTACAAAGGAGAAGTTCAAAGGGTAACACCTACTTTTCCTATGCAGGAATCTCTTGATGAACACCAACGTCGAGTCAAAACAATTTTTCATTCATGTGGGAGATTGTTGGATATAAGCTAATATTGTGAATGAGAAATTTGTTTCTCAAGTGGTTGGGAAAATGAATAAAACTTGCGGGTCTGATCAACCCCACATTTTGTTGGATTGACATTTCTTCAGAATGGAACAGATTCAATGAACCGAATTTAATTCAACAAACTGAAGAGTTTATGAATTTAATTCATTATTGAAAACTGAAGAGTTTTCTTGAAATCTGAAGAGTTTCCTTGAAATATGAAAAGTTTCTTGGAAATATAAAGAGTTTATTGTCAATCCAAAGGTTTTTTTTCTCATCTATAAATATAGCTTCTTCAGAGACAAGAACCTAACTTTAAAAACAACTAATTCATCTTTTAAATCTTTCTCTATTTTCGGTGTTCATCAAACCTTCAAGTTCTAGTTCGCTGGTGAAGCTGTTGGTGCAAATAGACTTCACGAATCCATTGTATCCTGGGAAATAGATGCTCGTATAAACTCCAGCACTCATTCGGGAGGGAGCGAATCTGTTTTAAGGAAATTGTGGTTAACACAAGCCTCGGATATTCATTTTCTTTCTACTGTCATTACGATTATATTTGTTGTACCAGGCCAACAATCTAACACTTGTAGCTCTCAAGACTCAAACATTTTCTCCACAATATTTTATGCATTTTGTTGGAGAAGTTTGATGATACTTCCGTTTGAACCATAAACTCAAAACTCATAGTACTGGTAATTCTATGTTTTCCTCTTCATCTGTCCCTGTTTTGATTGTGTATTGAAATGGAATTGGAATTAATATAATGATTAATCCACCTGACCTGGGTCACAATGATCAGTCCTAAACTTCGTGCGTAGACTTTGTTGTCCTTACCGGTTGTCTTTGTGTTGCATACTGTTTTATTCTTTCTTTGACTTTACGACATATTAATTAGACAATCTGAATGCGGAAATTGCACGAATGAGGAATATTATGCAAGCGCACCTCAGAGATTGATGATCTACAAATATATTACTCTCTATTGGGTTGAACGTTTCAAAATTTTGACTTTCTCCAGGAAAAGGAAATCAAAAGATCGTGAAAGAGCAAATGAATTCAGAGTATGAAGGTTTGAACAAGTCACGAGGATGACTCAACATGAATAGTAGATAAATAAACAATCTCATGTTCGATTCTTGATGCGTACATCTACATATGAATATTGCAGAAAGTAGAAGATGATAAGGATAAAATCATCAAACAAACATTGGATAGGATGTGAGATCGATCATTTGTTTGAAATTATGTCTGAGATTATGCTATTTTATTATGTAGAATGTTCAAAATGAAGTTATTTCGATTTGATTAAAAATATGGATCTACTTCTACCTAAAAACCTATTTGTACCATTGGAGATGGAATTCTCACTTCTTCAATGTTCAAAATAATATCATTTCATTAAAATCATGACTAAAAATACGTTATGGTTCAGTCACATATGGGGTTAGATCTTAATAATTGCAAATTTTATTTTAGTAATATTTATGTTTATAATCCATACTTTTAGTGAAACGAGTAATTTTATACAGAGAATTCGATCTTCTACTATTGTACTACGAAAGATGAATTTATCCTCTTTTCTACGGGTTTTGGCATGTTGCTTTTTGCATGCATGTCTTAAAGCAAACATGAATGGTGACTATTTCAACCACTTTTATGCATTTTTTCCAAACATTACCACTCAAATCCAGAGTGAATTTTAACATATTATTTAATATACGATGCTGGTTTTTAACCTTTTAATTCTTTTTCCTCTTTGTTAGTGTTTATTTCAATCTTTTGCTCAACAAAAAAAAGATGTGTTTAATGTTATAATATTTCAAGACAAGAGTTATTTTAGGATTAAACTAAATCCTATTTAGATTGGTGTTTTGATTAGTTGTTTTGTTTTAGAAAACAAAATTTTAAAAGGATTATTGGTCACATCCTTATTAGTTTTAGTTAGTTTCCTAACCTATAAATACATTGTTAGGTTAGAGGTATTTTACACACAAAAAAGAAGAACACTAAAAAAAATAGAAAAAATGTCGCCGCCTTGATGAGCGTTATTGCTCTGTAATTTGTTGAAAGCCATACCGCATTGATACATAAGAAAAAGTTTGGTTGCTGCCTCCAAAATTGCTTTCCTCGGTTTTTTTGCTGGACTATATTGCTTTTTTTGGTAATCAATTAATTCCTTGGTTTTTGTTTTTGATTAAAAGCCTTACGGCTTATTGTTGTTTTTAACATCTTTATTTGTTGGTTTTGGTTAATTATATTAATTCGATTCTACAAATTGGTACCAAAGTCTGGTTATTATTTCAAGAAATATAATTTGTGTTGTTCTCAAACTTACGGGGAAACAAAATTATAATTATTGGAGAATTCAGATGGGTTTCCATCTGGAAGCCTTTGATTTAGTCAAATATATTAAAGCGGAATTATCCGAAGATGCTGATGCAAGTGCAAAAAAGAAGGCATTTTATTTCGACTTGGAGGAAAGCCTGGGATCCTAGGAGTCCACTCGTGCAGTTTATGAGAGGATACTGGATCTCAGGATAGCTACACCACAAATCGTAATAAATTATGCTATGCTTTTAGAGGATCATAAATACTTCGAGAATGCATTCAAAGTTTATGAGAGAGGCGTGAAGATTTTCAAATATCCACAAGCGAAGGATATATGGGTTACTTACCTATCCAAATTACTTACCTATCCAAATTTGTTAAAAGATATGGGAAGTCAAAACTAGAAAGAGCTCGGGAATTATTTGAGCATGCAGTTGAAGTTGTTGTGCGGAAGCTTGAGTAATTTTCAATAGAGTGCGCGAACTTATTGAACTACAAATCACCGTAGAATAAATTCCCAGGAAAGAGTGGTGGGGTCACAGTGGTCCCGCTTAAGTACCACACTCCTTAGGCTTCTTATCAGCCTTTGTGACAGAATTTATCCACCCAAAGGTAATTTAATAGCACAATAATATCGCAACAACTATACCCACGAAAGCTATTAAATAGACAAAATAAAGAATATCAGAACAACAATGTTTAACGAGGTTCGGCCAATATTGCCTACGTCCTCGGACACTACTATAATATTTCACTAATTTTAAAATATTACAAGAGAGAGAAGAAAAAAATCGCCTTACAATAGAATGAGGCAATTTTTTAGGGATGATTTACAACTAAGATGGAGCCTTCAATTTATAAGAAAAATTTTGGCCTTCTCTTTTTCTTTTGTCGATGAGGGATTTGTGCCACATTCACAAATCTCCACCTTAGCAAAATTCCACATCTTCTATTCTCTCACCAATTCAGCTTTAGTAGTGTCTTCAAATGCTGACTTCAAATTTTAACAATATTAATCCAAGTCCAAACAATGTTGGAACTTGATTGCTGTCACTACTTTTGTCATCATATCAGCAGGATTGTCAGCAGTTGAAATCTTCTGGATGAGTACTCCACCTTCTTCCAGAATCTCTCGTACAAAATGATAACGGACATCAATATGCTTCGTTCTTGCATGATAAACCTGATTCTTTGCCAAATGGATAGCACTCTGACTATCACAACGCACTTTGATGTGCTGTTCAAATTTTAGTTCACCAAGCCAAATTGCCTCCTTCAAAGCTTCTGTAACTGCCATATACTCTGCCTCTGTTATAGACAAAGCAACTGTAGACTGTAAAGTAGACTTCCAACTGACTGGTGCTTTTGCGAAAGTGAATACTTAACCAGTAGTTGATCTTCGCTTGTCTATATCACCAGCATAGTCGGAATCACAACATCCAACTATACATTAATCATCCTGCTCGAACAACAATCCAACATCTACGGTGTTCAGAATATACCGTAAAATCCATTTCACAGCTTGCCAATGCTCCTTTCCAGGATCATGCATATACCTGCTCACAACCCCAACTGCTTGTGAAATGTCTGGTCTTGTACATACCATAGCATACATCAAACTGCCGGCAGCATTTGCATACGGCACTTTCAACATGTATTCTCGCTCTTATTTATTCTTTGGACATATGGATGCACTGAGTTTAAAGTGAGGAGCAAGTGGAGTACGAACTGGTTTTGACTTCTCATCAATGCTAAAACGCTTCAACACTTTTCTCAGATATTGAGTCTGAGATAAAGATAGTCTCCTCAATTTTCTATCTCTGCTTATCTCCATACCAAGAATCTTCTTTGCCTCTCCTAGATCTTTCATTTCAAACTCCTTATTCAATTGAGTCTTCAATTTCTCAATTTCTGTCAGACTCGTGGAAGCTATCAGCATATCATCTACATAAAAAAGTAGATAAATGTAAGATCCATCTTGCAGCTTGCGAAAATACACACAATGATCGTATTTGCTTCTTATGTACTTTTGACCCTTAATAAACTTGTCAAATCGCTTGTACCATTGCCTTGAAGATTGCTTCAATCCATACAATGATTTTTCAAGTTTGCACACAAAATTTTTATTTTCAGCAACTTTGAATCCCTCTGGCTGAGTCATATAGATTTCCTCCTCCAAGTCACCATGTAAAAATGCAATTTTTACATCCAATTGAACTAGTTCCAAATTCAACTGTGCTACCAAAGCCAACAAAATTCTGACAGAAGAATGTTTAACAACTGGAGAAAACACTTCATTATAATCAATACCCTTCATCTGAGCGTAGCCTTTAGCTACCAATCGAGCTTTGTAGCGCACGTCATTCTTGTCAGGAAATTCATCTTTCTTTGCATATACCCATTTGTACCCAATTGCCTTCTTTCCTTTCGGAAGACTAGCTAGTTTCCATGTTTTATTCTTTTGAAGAGACTGCATCTCTTCATTCATTGCATTCCTCCACTTTTCTACTTCTGAACTTTGGACAGCTTTATTGTAAGTGGTAGGAATATCATCATTTGCAATTAGAGATGCGTAAGCCACCATATCATCAAATCGAGCAGGCTTTCTGATTATTCTCTTTGGCTTACTCAATGCTATTGATTCATGTTGCAGTAGAGGTTGTTGGGTTGAAACCTCTTCTCCATTTGACTCTTTTTCTACCATAGGAGAGTCATAATCTGCTGGGACAATTTCAAACTCCACCTATTTTGGAGTAGCATCTGTCTGCTTTTTCAACATGGTAGATTCATCAAAAGTGACATCTCTGCTGAAGATTATTTTCTTTGCCTCTGGACACTATAGTCGAAATCCCTTAATTCCAGAGGTAATCCCCATAAAGATTGCATTCTTTTCTCTTGGATCCAACTTCGATTCCTTAACATGATAATATGCAGTGCAACCAAACACATGTAAGGAATCATAATCTTTAGCAGGAGTTCCAAACCATTTTTCCATAGGTGTTTTACCACCAATGGCATTAGACGGTAGTCGATTGATCAAATGACAAGCGTATGTCACAACCTCAGCCCAAAATTCTCTGCCCAACCCAGCATTGGACAACATACACCGAAATTTCTCCAGTAACATTCGGTTCATACGCTCTGCCATGCCATTCTGTTGTGGTGTATTTCTGACGGTGAAGTGTCTGACAATTCCTTCATCTTTGCAGACCTTCAAAAATGGATCATTCTTATATTCTCCACCATTATCTGTGCGGATATATTTGACCTTTCTGCTTGTCTGGTTTTCTATTTCCTTTTTCCATGTTAGAAAAATTCCCAACACTTCATCCTTCGTCTTCATTGTATACACCCAAACACTTTGGGAGAAATCATCAACAAACGTCACATAATAGTGTTTGCCACCCAAAGAAGTGGTTTTGGAAGGCCCCCACACATCTGAGTGAACATAATCCAGAATACCTTTGGTATCATGGATTGTTGTACCAAATCTCACTCTTGTCTGCTTTCCTTTGATGCAATGCTCACAGAAATCCAATTTTTGAGCCCGTACGCCTTTCAATAATCCTTGATCTATAAGACTTTTCAAGGATTTTTCACCGGCATGTCCCAAACGCATATGCCATAATCTGGTTGCTTCCAACTCCTGATTATCATTGGAAGCTACTGCTGCTGCTCCTGTAATTGTTGTAATAATGGTGCTGCCAAGATAATGATACACGTTATTGCTCTTTCGAATCCCTTTCAATACCACAAGTGCACCAGAGATGATTTTGAAAATTCTATTTTGAATCTCTACTTGAACCCCTTTGATTCTAGGGTTTCAACAGAAATTAAATTCTTCTTTATCTCTGGCACATATCGAACATTCTGCAATATTCTGAATGATCCATCCTGATTTTTCAATTTGATAGAACCAATCCCATATGTGGTAAGAGCACAATTATTTGCTATGTAAACTGATGCTTCTTGCATTTCTTTGAAATCAAAGAACCACTCCCGATTGGGACATAGGTGATGGCTACAAGCTATATCTAATAGCCATACACTTAAAGAGCTGGTTGTTGAAGCAAGCGAAACGTCTGACTTTGCATCGTTAGCCAGGACGTTCTCATACACAGCAATTGATAAATCTGAATCATCATCACATTCAGCTACACTGGAGTCAAGTACAGCCTTTCCTTTATCAGGTATGTTTTTGTTCTTCAATTTGGGACAATCTTTCTTCCAGTGCCCTTTTTCCCTGCAAAAGGCACATTCATCTTTGCTCAATCTGGATCTGGACTTCGATCTCCCCTTTCTTCTTTTGTTCTGACTCTGCGATCTGCCTCTGACAACTAAAGCTTCTGCTTCTTTACCAGTGCCCTTTTGTTTATCCTTTTTTCTCAACTCATAACTGTACAAGGCACTAGTTACTTCTTTCAGAGACACTTCGGCCTTCCCATGAAGTAGAGTTGTTTCAAGATACTCAAACTCCTCAGGAAGGGATCCCAACAACATTAGAGCCAGATCTTCATCTTTGAATTCCTCATCCATATTAACCAAATCGGTCACCAGTTGATTAAAACTAGTGATATGATCATTCATAGTGGTACCAGGAACATAAGTAAAGCGAAATAGTCTTTTCTTCATATGGAGCTTATTCTGACTACTTTTCTTCAAGAATTTCTCTTCCAATGTTATCCACAGCTTGTGAGCTGACGATTCCTTAGAGACTGCATATCTCTGCTTTCTGGATAAGCATGATCGAATTGTACCACATGCTAACCGATTGATTTTCTTCCATTCTTTCTCTTGGACATCTTCTGGTTTTTCCTCTTCAATGACAATATCTAGACCTTGCTGAAAGAGAGCATCTAGAATTTTACTTTGCCACATGTCGAAATGACCTGTGCCATCAAAAGTTTCCACTGCAAATCTAGCATTTGTCATTATATTCCCTGACAAAGTAGATGACAATGCACCTAACGTGGATGGTTTTGAGCTTTCTGCCATTTCTGCCATTTCTATTTAATAGCTGTATCAAAAGAAATCCAATAGCCAAGGAAGTCTTTTTCTGATGTGGAAGATCAGACAAAGCTGTAGCCACAAAGCATACTCAAGAGAACCTTGGCTTTGATACCAATTGTTGTGCGGAAGCTTGGATAATTTTCAATAGAGTGCGAACTTATTAAACTACAAATCACCGTAGAATAAATTCCCAGAAAAGAGTGGTGGGTCACAGCGGTCCCGCTTAAGTACCACACTCCTTAGGCTTCTTATCAGCCTTTGATAGCACAATAATATCGCAACAACTATACCCACGAAAGCTATTAAATAGACAAAATAAAGAATACCAAAACACCAATGTTTAACGAAGTTCAGCCAATATTGCCTACGTCCTCAGACACTACTATAATATTTCACTAATCTTGAAATATTACAAGAGAGAGAAGAAAAAAATCGCCTTACAATAGAATGAGGCAATTTTTTAGGGATGATTTACAACTACGAGGGAGCCTTCAATTTATAAGAAAAATTTTGGCCTTCTCTCTTTCTTTTGTCGATGTGGGATTTGTGCCACATTCACAGAAGTGGCTCTTACAGAGGTTGTGAAGCCATTATATCTACAATATGCTAAGCTGGAAGAGGACTTTGGTGTAGCTAAGCGAGCAATGAGGGTGTATGGTCAAGCCATAAAGGCTGTTCCTACTGCTGAGAAATTAAGCATGTCTGATATCTACATAGCTCGTGCAGCTGAGATATTTGGCATTTCGAAAACGAGGGAAATATATGAACAGGTAATTGAGTCTGGTCTATCAGACAAGGATGTAAAAATCATGTGTATGAGGTATACTGAGCTTGAGAAAAGCCTTGGAGAAATTGATCGTGCTCTTGCTTTATACAAGCATTCATCGCAGTTTGCAGACCCGAGGTCTGACAGTGACTTCTGGTCCAAATGGCATGAGTTTGAAGTGCAGCATGGTAATGAAGACACATTCTGTGAAATGCTTCGTGTGAAGAGGAGCGTTTCTAAAAGCTATAGCCAGACGCATTTCATCCTTCCAGAGTACTTGATGCAAAAGGATCACACGCAGACCCTTGATGACGCAAAAGACAGCGTTAAAGAAAGCTGGTTTTGATTATGATGATGAAATGGCAGTTCTGGAAAGGCAGTTGATGCCTGCTGCTAATGACATTGTCAAAGATACCATTCGTGTGGTCGGCTTTGTCAGTAGTGGTGTTCAGTCAACAGGTTATGGAGCAGAAAAGGGTACAGAAAAATTAGGAAGATATGGAACTACGAACATTTTAGCGAAGGCATTGAAAATAGAAACATTCCTGAAGTTTGATAGTTTAAGGGAGTCAAACGTAGGATTAAACTAAATCCTATTTAGATTGGTAGTTTAATTAGTTGTTTTGTTTTAGAAAACATAATTGTAAAAGGATTATTGGTCAAATCCTTGTTAGTTTTTAGTTAGTTTCCTAACCTATATATAAATACATTATTAGGTTAGAGGTATTTTGCACACTAAAAATAACAACACCAAAAAACAATAGAAAAAAGGCGTCGCCTTGATGAGCGTTATTGCTCTGTAATTTGTTGAAAGCGATACCTCGTTGATACATAAGAAAAAGTTTGGTTGCTGCCTCCAAAATTGCTTTCCTCGATTTTTTTGCTGGACTATATTGCTTTTTTTTGTAATCATTAATTCCTTGGTTTTTGCTTTTGATTAAAAGCCTTACGACTTATTGTTGTTTTTAACATCTTTATTTGTGGGTTTTGGTTAATTAGATTAATTTGATCCTACAGTTATAATACCCTACTTTTATTATCTGAAATTGTTTTACTATACAATTAATATATATCTCCTCCTTTTGATTTTATAGGTAAATAAAAGGAAATTTTTACTATGAGGAAATGGAAATCATTTAGAAAAATCAAACAATGACAGAAGGCTGTGATTAGTGATAGATTGATCGATGTCCGAAGAATGCCGCCCTCAATGGAGATCCCCAAATAATAGCTTGTTTACTTTCTGGCATTAAGATACGTTTCAAGCGTATCATAGCAGAGGTAAAAGGGAACAAGGATTAATGTATTTCGCCTCTTCCTCAGAGAAAGATGATCAAAACCGCGGGATTTCTATCTACTTCTCAGACCTGCACCTCTCGTTCTTTCTTGTTGTAAGTGAATGCACAATTCCCAGAATGGAGCCGATTTCTTCACCTGGCATGCCCACTTTCACTAGTACAAAACGGGAATTTTACACCGGCTAAATCTTATTATTTACACCGGTTATTCTAAAAATGAACCGGTGTATATACAGGCGGTGTAAAAGGTACAAATTTCTTACACCTATTTTATAAACCGATGTAACAAGTCTTTGTTACACCGGGTTTATAAACCTGGTGTAAAAATGTTTATTTTACACCAGTTATTTAACCGGTATATTAAATTAAATAAAAAGGTGTAATTATTTTTAACATTTAATTCGGGTTTTTTGTACCCGGTGTAATATGTATTTAAACCTTTTCTGCGAATTATTTATAATCATGCATTCACAGCACATGAACAAAACAAAGCAGCCCAAAATAAACCAATGCATAAAACAATTGCCATTAAAAGTAACAAAAATTTTATACCAAATATTGATTTTTAAAGTCAAAAGTATTGCATACACATATTACATCTACATAATGTCCTAACAAGATAATGAATCAAATCTATTTCAGTTTGGATCGATCAACGCTTGGAGCTCATGATTCATTACATAATTACCCCATGCTTCTCGAACAATATTCAAATCTTTTTTTGTTAATTCTTTCCCGTCTTTTCTGAAGCACTGATACATTCAAAAAAGTCATTATATTATTAATAATTCATATGAAAAAAAAAGAAATAGAGTAGCAAATGCAATGATAATGAAATAATAAAACAAAACCCAAAACCTTTTTGAAATCCAAGTGCTCTGTCTTCTCGGAGTATGATCATTCGCATGTAACACATGACATAATACCCACATTCCCAATTTCCTACTTGCCTCTTGTGCTACAATTAAATAATAATTTCATAAGTAAATAAAATTGTTTACATTAGAACATTGAGTCGAACAATTGAACAAGCTTATATTTATCTCTATCCATTGAAGTGTTTTATGCCTCGGCGAGTGATCCCCTTCAAGTTGTGACTGATATACCATCGATACACTGTAAAAGACAACATTTAAAAGCTTATAAACAAGAATTAGCAAATAAACATGTGATAATATCAGTAATATAATATTCAAAAAATTATGAAGAAACATAAATACGTGTTCATCAAATTCATAGCATCATCTCGGAGGACTAAATGTACTGGATCAAACCAGTACACAATCATATCCTGTGGTTTTATGGTCATTAGCATCCAGTGTTCACTGAAAAATAATAATAAAATAAAAAATTCCAACTTATCATATGAATAAACCTATTGAAATGCGGTTAAAAAAGTAAAGCTATTTGAAATTTAATTACGCTAGAAAATACGGCGCTAGGTAGATGCTCTTTGTTTTCATTCTTCATGGTAGACACAATGTATTGTATTCTATATGTTTCTTTATTCCTGATCGGTTGTATATGATCTGGAGATAGGAACTCTATACCAGTTTGACCCTGTGCTCTACCTAGCGTATACATTGTCCTACAAAATTCATTGACAAATAGAAGGACACGTTTGATTAGTTAAACTATATTGCAAATTAACCAAAAAATAAAATAATGTTGAAACTTTAAAAATATATACGAACTTAATGAACTTACTTTATTAACACTTGCATGCAATCACCGGTCACCATATCAAACGCCAAGAAATCACTAAGGTTCTCTTTAGTAAGACGTACTAAATACTCCTTGCCCACTATTTCTTCCATCATCTTGATTGTGTAGGAAGAATTAGTCGAATGGTGGCTCACCACTATGTACAATTGCCGTAAAGATGCATCAAGTTTAGATAATAATTAATTATTCGTTTCTTGCGGGTGGGCCACAACTGGAGTAGTCTTGGGTTGAGTGGTTTCCTTCAACTTTTTAGAACCTTTCGTGTATAGCTTCTTCCATTGGTCCGGTACCTTTGGAAAATAACTCAGTAATTAGAGATGTTTATTAATAAATTATAACAAAAAAAGGACAAAGAATCATATATAATTACACCTGCAAATCCGGATCAGTACAAATCTCAACCAACGACCTTGGCCACTCTAACAGACTCCCAAATCCTGTCCCAACTGTGGTGTGGCCATATCATCTGGAAATGGCAATGGAGCATCATGTTCGATCGAGGTAATTATATTGACCTTCACTCTGTCCGGCATTACCTTTTTCTCGTGATTCATTGATATATTATAGAGACTCCCGGTAGCAACAAGACGCCTCTCTTTAGTATGATCAATCAAAAATAGACGACATTCTGTTCCGTCCTGTGAATAATAGACAAGAATAGTATATATTAATAAATGAAGAAAAATGAAATAATTTTAAAAGAAAAAAATTATAATTTGTTACATTGAACTTGATAAGTCGAGTTTGTACCGACTTATTTGCTTCACTTGTTTGATCTTTTGTATAAACTTTTCATGAAAATGATGACAGATGAACAAGTATGTGGTTGAAATGTTTACATCCGGTGAAATGTGGGAATTGGCTAAGAGTTGTGTTTTTGTGAAGAAAGTAATGATTTTTGAGTTATGTAACACTCTTGGTCATGCACCACATTAAGTCCCAAGCACTCCACCACACACCTGTGTTGGAGCCTATGTGCCAGCACAGGCCACGCACACACACACCTGTGCTAGAGCCTATGCGCCAGCAATGGCCATGCACACACACACCTGTGCTGGAGCCTATGCGCCAGCACAGGCCACGCACACACACACTGTGCTGGCGCCTATGCGCCAGCACAGTCCAGCACACATTACACTGTGTTGGCACCTATGCGCCAACACAGGCCACACACCCGCACACTGTGCGGGCGCAAGCACACTCACGCACGCACACAGGCGCCCGCCCGCACCCTCACTCGCACACATGCACATTTCATTGATACTTTCTCACCCGCGCACTTGTACATATTTATTTTCTTTGCATCTACGCACCTAGTACCACGCTCATGCTCCCACCACACTCGCACAGGCATATTTAAACCAAGCATGCACAAACTGTTTGAGTGCACCAACTGTTTGATTAATTGCGCACTAAAACATTTATCAGTTGACCTCACTACTTTGGTTGACCGTCATTTGGCAGAATACGTGGCTCTCACCTCGCCTAAGGAGGAAACTTCCAGGAAGCTTAAGCAGACACGTGACATTCTCCCCGTGAAGAAAGAAAATTTCTAGGAAGCATCATCGGTACCTCCATGGGGAGAAAAATATAAAAGGCAGAGGAATATCAGAAAAATGGAACTTTTCGGGAGGAAGACTTTTGGGAGGCGGCCGCTCATAGCATCCTTAGATTAGGGTTCATAGTTTAGATTAGGTTCTTTTCTCTCTTTTCCCTTTCATACATTTTACTGTCTTGAGGATCAATTGAATGGATCTTTAGCTTATTTGAGACATTCGGATTGCTTATTACGTGTTTGATATTGTTTCATATATCTATTTGATGTTTTATTTCAATGCTTACTCACTCACGCTTAGGCACTTCATGTGATTTGCGGTGCCCACTGAAGTCAATCTAGTGCTATTAATGGAAATTGAGATAACATCACTAGAATAGAAACAACTTGGATGAGTCCTATAATCTGTGTATGGTTGCGACTTCAATTGTGCGGTGCCCACTACAATTGAAGTCAATATAATGGAAAAGACTTAGGATTATTTGAACATTAGAACTTGAACTTTAGATGACTGTCTTGTCTGGGGGAGTTAGGGTTCTAGTGACAGATAGGGATCGGAAATTAGGAAGCCGAGCCTAGGTCTTGCCCTACCAAGGGAAGACGGAGGAGTATGGTGAATTAGGGTTGTGAGACCTACCAAGGAGATCGACCCTAAGCTCACTAGAAGGTCGATTCCCTCATTCATGCTGTTACACAAGTCGATGATAATAGGCTGAGGTCCATACCAATTGGTTCATCCTCAAGGCAGTGCTTGCATACTAACCTTGCATTCATTCTCATTTTTGCATTCATATTATTTTGCATTCGTCCCATTTGCTTTGGTTTCTTGAACAAGTGATCTCTTGACATCCAAACCTTCCCTGTGGATACGATCCCACTTGCCACTTCTACATTAGTTGAGTAAGTTTGGGTATTTGACGAGGTCGAGCGACCGACCCCCACCAAAATGGCGTAGTTGCCGGGGAAGGCACGGTTGTTGGGGATTATTTGTTCTCTTGAATTGTTTGTTCTTGTGTTTTTGTCATTTGGTTTTTGGTGGTGTTATTCTTTTTATTCTGTTTGTTATTGTGTTTGATAGTTAGTTTATATTTTTGTTCTTGGTTCCAGTACTGTGTTTAGCTGGTGGTGAGTGCAGGTGATTTGAAAATTCACTAAAATTGGATTGTGCACACCACAAAAGGTCAAATATGTCTAGGTGGTTTGGGGACACTTTTGAGTCTTATTATGATTACCCACCAGATTGGATGGATGACACACGACCAACACCTGGAATATTTGGCAACTTCTCCCCACGAAGATATTATGAGACATGGCACGACCAACAACAGAGCAATGAGTCCTATCTCAGAGAAGAGCAAGACCGAGAATACATGTTGTCTCAAATTTTAGACAAGGCGGATAGAATTAAAACAAGGTTGGCTCAAAAGAAAGAGAAGGCTACAGAACCACTACAGAGACTTGATCACATGAGTGCCTTAATAAGCAACTTGTGGGAACGTGAGACAGCAGTTCAAGATGACCAAGGCCATTCAGAAGGTATATCTCTCCTTACTAAAACACCCACTCCTGAGGAAAATCATTTTGATGTGAATGCAATTGTTGATTGTGGTTTAAAGAGTCCGAAGGAGTTGGAGTCTACAAATGTTGGAGATGTTATGCATGAGTGCTTTGTTGATGAGTTTTTTGTGCATGAACGTTTGAGTCCTTCTTGTGAGAATGATGTCTCTTGTGATGAGTTTAGTGATGAAGAACTTAGGGCTATTTGGTTTCTTACTGCCAAAATGGAGGGTGTCTCAAATGTTGAGTCTTATATCAACTTTATGAATTACCATGAGGATGATGACATTGTTAAACTTCCCTTAGATACTCCCCCTGTCCTGGAATGCCCAGTGAATTGTCGAGAGACACATTTTATCAATCCTTGTGTGAGCATGAATGAACCAAATTGCACTTGAATAAGCGAAAAAGACACATGACCATTGAGCACTTTGTTGAGACACCACATCTTGAAATTGTGCATGAATATGTAATTGTGAATGGAGTCAACAAATAGAGAACAATGGGATGCCTTTGTTAAGTGTGCTAGTGAACCAAATTTTGTTAACAAAGGAATAACTCCAATTGATACATGTGTTAGCTTGAGTTACGATGATTTAATGTTCTGTAAGAAATTGCTAACATGGTGAAAAATTTGCTTTGTTGATGTATCCATTTTTTGAATCACTGGATGAATTTGGTTGAGACCTATGGATGCACAATCTGTGGTTGAGCCTTGCAGGGTTTCAGAGCCAAGCTTGGTGGGAGAAGTGAAAGAGGTGTTTCTATGGGGAACATACATGGTTTGAAGTGGAGTTCATTGAGATTGTTCCCCCATGTGCAGGAGCTCCAACCCCTCTTTTTGAAAACATTGCCCAGTTCCATACTGCGAGAAAAAGGAGTGCTTATAAAAAGCAATTCTTTGGTACAGAGATGGATTACTCTGAATCTTGAGAAGGAAGGCTCATGAATAAAGTCTAGCTGGAGACTGAATAAATCCAGAACTATTTGCTCTACCTTCTGTGAATAAATTTTTGTTTGAGTTTTAGTTTGCTTTTGTTTTTGGTCTTGCCTTACGCAGATAGTTGTCTCTTGTGTGCAGGAGCTTAAAGCAAAAGCCTCTCAAATGCCAAGTGTGGGGGTATCTTCAAAGTGCTATTAACTTGACCCATCATACACCATTATGACCCAAGGTCATGGTGTGGCACTCACTTGCACACCACATTTTTTCTCTACTCTCTTGCACATCACAAGTCACAATCTCACACTCTCGCACAGTAGGTTATGTAGCACCACCACTTTAACACAAAGTTTCCAAAAAAGCCACTATTCCACCATAATTGCACAGTTAAGGTATGAGCTCATCCCTTGTGATTTATTGAATTCCATTCTCTGTGGGAAAATACCTTCTTTGAACTTCATAATTTATTTGAGGTGATGTGTCTAGTTGGTTGGGCTTTCATGCATATCATAGAAAATGTGAAAGTGGTGGCCATGTGTGAAATTTTAATTTGCCATGAACATAGTACATTATCGGGATGCCTTTATTGCATGGAGTTCTACTCTATGATGAAAAACATGGTTAGTGTGCTATATGAATGTATGATTTATCCATATTGTGAGTTGTGTGCTTTTGATGCAAGGATACATGAGTCTAAGTGTGGGGAGAGCTTCAAGTGCAAAGACTGATTCAAGAAGAGCAAAAGCTGATGAGCATGGTGCAAATGGTGCTCAAAGGTCTACAGTCATGAATGGAAAATTGAGGACAAAGGCACTCAAACCCAGCAAACATTGGAACCTACAGGCTACAACAAAAAGGGAGTTCCTGAACCTACTCATTTTCTTTATATTGGGGACAATGTAAATTTTAAGTGTGGGGAGGGAATGTTTGCTATGGTTTGTGCTTTTGAGGATTCGCATGCTTATCTCCTTCATGAAAATTTGAAAATTTTTATGTGCTTGCATGGTTAGCTATGCTACGGAGGTGGCTGATGCTTTTACATGATGCTATGTTTGAGAGGCCTAGTGCCTTTATCTGAATTTCATTATGTACGCTGCTTGTTGTTAAGGAAAAATTGGTGGGTGTTGTGACATTATTATTCATGTAAGGAAGAATTTTTAGGTTTTTTGTGTCTAGTGTGGATATAAAGGCAGTGACTAGCACTAGCCTTGTTATGTGCTTTCTATGTCTAGTTGCAATAAGTGTGAAGTGTCTTTGTTTGTTGTGTGAAAATTATCTCTATCCAATAGGTACACTAATACTTCCAAATTCATAGCACCTCCAATATCATCATCAAATCCATCAATCGGTTATTCCATATTGTTCATGCATGCAAATTTTGGAGTTGACAGGTAACATTTGATGCATACAAATTGCTGGGTAAGGTGCGATGTTAAAGTAGATAGAAACGCCAGCAACAATTTGACATAGGAGAGAGCTTATGTTCCTTACGTGTATGTGCTTTCTACTCGTAAACACTTATTCTTGCATTTGAGTATATAGGTCTATTGAAGACACACATGAACACTAAGTGTTTTGGAAATTATGCAAGATGTGAAAGAAAAGCCAGCAGCCGTGAATAAGAGGGAAAAAGTAGCCACAAAGATTTTGGGCAGCCAAGCACCAATTGCGGCAGCTGAAGTCAAAAGGAAAAGTAAGTAAGCAGCCAATGTGCAAGTGATGTCTGTAAGCTGTTATAATGTTAACGAGTTCGCTGAATCCCACGTGGGGACAAAAGGATTGTAGGCAAGAAATTTTTTGATTGAATGTCTACCTTGAAGTACTCTGCATAGACAGTGTGCGGAAAACATTGAGGAACTCTCAGCACACAAGCTACATGCTGGACGGTTGGTCTTTATTCATCACCTTACCATGGAAATTGGTGTAGTTAGAATTGAACTGGAAACTGCCCCTAACTTAAATGTCTTCTTGTGCATGTGAAAAGTTAGAAGTGGATTAGCTGATGATATTGTTGAGTGTATTGAATATCGATGGGCATAGGAGCTTAGTTATTGTTTTACTTTGGCTCGGATCAGGGGTCAAATAGTCAAAGGTTAAGTATGGGGGGATGATAAGTCGAGTTTGTACCGACTTATTTGCTTCACTTGTTTGATCTTTTGTATAAACTTTTCATGAAAATGATGACAGATGAACAAGTATGTGGTTAAAATGTTTACATCCGGTGAAATGTGGGAATTGGCTAAGAGTTGTGTTTTTGTGAAGAAAGTAATGATTTTTGAGTTATGTAACACTCTTGGTCATGCACCACATTAAGTCCCAAGCACTCCACCACACACCTGTGTTGGAGCCTATACGCCAGCACAGGCCACGCACACACACACCTGTGCTGGAGCCTATGCGCCAGCACAGGCCACAAACACACACACTATGCTGGCGCCTATGCGCCAGCACAGGCCACACACCCGCACACTGTGGCGCCCGCACAGCACACTCACGCACGCACACACGCGGGCGCCTGTGTGCCCGCACCCTCACTCGTACACATGCACATTTCATTGACACTTTCTCACCCGCGCACTTGTACATATTTCTTTTCCTTGCATCTACGCACCTAGTACCACGCTCATGCTCCCACCACACTCGCACAGGCATATTTAAACCAAGCATGCACAAACTGTTTGAGTGCACCAACTGTTTGATTAATTGCGCACTAAAACATTTATCAGTTGACCTCACTGCTTTGGTTGCCCGTCATTTGGCAGAATACGTGGCGCTCACCTCGCCTAAGGAGGAAACTTCCAGGAAGCTTAAGCAGACACGTGGCATTCTCCCCGTGAAGAAAGGAAATTTCTAGGAAGCATCATCAGCACCTCCATGGGGAGAAAAATATAAAAGGCAGAGGAATATCAGAAAAAGGGGACTTTTCGGGAGGAAGACTTTTGGGAGGCGGCCGCTCACAACACAACATAGCATTCTTAGATTAGGGTTCATAGTTTAGATTAGGTTCTTTTCTCTCTTTTCCCTTTCATACATTTTACTGTCTTGAGGATCAATTGAATGGATCTTTAGCTTATTTGAGACATTCGGATTGCTCATTACTTGTTTGATATGTTCATTATATCTATTTGATGTTTTATTTTCAATGCTTACTCACTCACGCTTAGGCACTTCATGTGTATTGCGGGTGCCACTCGAAGTCATCTAGTTGCTATTAATGGAAATTGAAAATAACATCATAGAATAGGAAACAACTTTGATGAGTCCTATGATCTGTGTATGGTTGCGACTTCATTGTGCGGTGCCCACTGACAATTGAAGTCAATATAATGGAAAAGACTTAGGATTATTTGAACATTAGAACTTGAACTTTGGATGACTGTCTTGTCCAGGGGGAGTTGGGTTTAGTGTCAGATTAGGGATCGGGAATTAGGAAGCCGAGCCTAGGTCTGCCCCTACCAGGGAAGACGGAGGGAGTATTGGTGAATTAGGGGTTGTGAAGACCTACCAAGGAGATCGACCTTAAGCTCACTAGAAGGTCGATCCCTTCATTCATGCTGTTACACAAGTCGATGATAATAGGCTGAGGTCCATACCAATTGGTTCATCCTCAAGGCAGTGCTTGCATACTAACCTTGCATTCATTCTCATTTTTGCATTCATATTATTTTGCATTCGTCCCATTTGCTTTGGTTTCTTGAACAAGTGATCTCTTGACATCCAAACCTTCCCTGTGGATACGATCCCACTTGCCACTTCTACATTAGTTGAGTAAGTTTGGGTATTTGACGAGGTCGAGCGACCGACCCCCGCCAGAACTCTCGCAATGAATCTGGCCCTCCAGAAGCAGAGCATACCGGTATGTGCTCTGCCATGACTTCCCTGCTTATAGTCTCCCGATTCTTTATCTCTGGTTGCTTCAATGATGATTCCATACTAGGAAAAATATTACTCGATCCGACATGTCTCTTAGGAAAAACTGGAACTGGTTTGCCCAAATCTCTGTATAGGTTCTTCAGTGCTTCAGACAAGAACCTAATTTCCTCTTTGCATTGAGCGTGAGTCTCTACATTCATAGTACTACCGGACGATGAGGCTCCAAAAACTTGAGACATCCGTATCCGACCCCCAACACCCCTTATGCGACCGGGGGTGATCTTTCTTCCCTGTAGCAATGACAAGAATGTCATTTTTTCCATCTCCAAGGGACTCTCCTTGACTCTCGCGATTGGTCAAATCATCCTGATCAATTGTATCCAACATTATTCTTAATATAATTCACATTATTAAATAATATTAATAGATATTTTACTTAATTGAATAAATTATACTTACAATTGTCATACTAACATCTCTAGCCGCGTCGGTTGAAAAGTCACCATGCTTGTTTTTGTGACCTTCCTTGACGAGAAGATGACAGGGAATTGGTGAAGGGGGAGAAGTTGTTCTACGGGCCTCCTATTCTGTCATACCGAATTCAATATTCTTTTTTATTTTTTCCTCAAATTTGTCATTTATCATCCTTTTTTGTAACTTTGAATATCCACAATGAGACATTGTGTGATGGAGTTTGTTCTTGTTCGAACTCTCTTGGCTAGAAACACGCTTTACCTATTTGTCCAAAAAAAAGAATTAGATATCATTCAAATTGTTAACTTTAAATTAAATGAATAAAAAATTGAAAAAAATAAATACATTACCTGCCATTCTTTGGTTAATCGATTGTTGCGGAACTTCTCCCATGTATCCCTACTGAGATACGGATATATAGCACATGGGTCCTCATCCTTTTTGCTTCCAAATATATAACGGTTCAAGGTTGTCTTCCAACCCCGCCAACGTTCCACAGCCGTCACTAACCACTTCTTCTTCAGTTTTGGTGTGGACTGAAATTCAAAGGTATTTTGATAAAAAAATAATATCTAACATTAGTGAACTTAAATTTAATATAAATTGAAAGAAACTATGTGAAAAAAACATTAAAAGGGCCATTAATATCTTGCACATACCATTACATCATCCCAAATCATGTCCTTTATGTTCGCATCGACTTCAAGCCATGAGTTAAATTGCACAATATTAACTTTACTGCGCTCCATCAACGCAATGAAATTAATCCATGCATTATGTGCTTCTTCAGTAGTAGGCTCACCATTATCATCGAATAAAATAGGTATCTTTTCTCCCCTTGCCCTCCTGTCCATAGTCTCGCGACATTTTCTTCCTTTTCTTCCATAAGGTGCATAGGTTTGATCATCGCCCTCCTCGGTGCGTGATCGTCGTTTAGTACCCATCCAAAATTATATGAGGGTTACTTAAAAACAATAAATTTTGTCAAAAAATAACAGTGGTGAAGCACAATAACATAAAATTCAGTTTAATAAAGTTAAAAAATCCCAGTTTTGCATAAACCACTAAACTACTAAACAACACTGTAATTTATTTCCATGATCATCGACTGTTTACTTAATCAAATTACTGATTAATCAGTGAAAAAAATTACACCATAAATATATATAAGTCCTTTCATAGAATAATCATCAATTAACAAATAAATTTAAAGGCTCTGAGAAGATGAAGGCCCAATAAATTAGGCACACCTGCCCATACCATTACAACCAGTTATATATGACAGGAAAATGCATGGAAAATTAAGAAGCCCACAAGTTATAATTACTATGAAAATTTTGTCCCAATAAAAAATAAAATAAAAATCTTTTGAATGAGGACACCAGTCACAACACCCCCCCCCCCAACCAAAAAAACATTAAAAATTAAAAGGAATGAAGAGAGTTGATGAAATTTTGAATGATAATGAACTTAATTATATGTCTATATATATATATATATATATATATATTACTTATCAAATCCTAGAAGAAGCTCCAGTGATGATGACCACCTTGTCGTCCATATCTTCAAAGTAAAAACTATTCTAATAAAACTTTGGTGCACAATTCATCTCTACAAGGGAAATAGACAATCTATCGTACATCATAGTAGCATAAAATAATAAAACTAAGTTAATGGAAAAGATTAAGCAACAAGGAATTACAAAGAAGTATCAATACCTTCTTCCAAGGGCAATAAAAGAGTGTAGGATCTTATATCGATACTGAAGCAATTCAAAACTAGAATCACGTAAACAAGGCCCACAAAAACCACAATCGACTAGCGTAGCTTCATAATCTGGAATAGCATCCGAGGGGAAAACAATAGCCCATCAGAAACATTTTTCAAAAGGAAACATGATACAAATGAACCAAAAAGGGTCAATAACATCCTCCACCCTAACTTGAAACCCTCCTCATTTCGCTAAACCACAAATTTGCAAACATGAAACAAGTGAACCCATTACAACACAATACCTCGAAGAGCGTGCTATCATCGAAAATAGAGATAGAGACGGTGGGAATTGGAGGCGGCGGCGATGGAGACTGTGACGATGGAGATGGTAATGATAGAGACGGCGGCGATGGAGGTGGCGGCAATGAACCCGGAGGCGGAGATGGTTTTAACAATATGCGCGGGAGAGAAGAGTTTTGGTAGGAGACTTAAGAGTACTAGCTAGTTAATTGATCTTGCCAGGGTTTTTTGTTTAAAAACAATTGAAACTTACACCGGTTAACAAAAATCGATGTAATAGTGTACTATTTACACCGATTTTCTTATAACCGGTTATAAACTATTTACACCAGTTATTATTTAAACCGGTGTACTAAGTTTAAATTGTACACCAGTTATAATAAAACCGGTGTAAATAGTTCTCCTGTCACTAAATTCTTATTTAATATTACGATAATGCCACCGCATTTTTATAAATTACACCGGATTATGTTTAACCGCTCTAAAAAGGGAGGTTTAAATCCGCCATTTTGCAGTAGTGTTTCTTGTAGAAGATCTACGTGACCAAATTTTCCTATTCAAAAGATGCAGCTATTGAAAAGACTATCTCACGCGTTCTTGAGTGTAACCCGAAGAAATCCTCACTCCACGAGGGCTGTTTTATCTGTATAAAGGAGCTAGGCCTGCCCAACGGAGGGAGGAGACGAAGATGTGTAAGAAGGCTCCATTTGTATACTCGTTCCAGATATTACACTCCCTGGCCGAAAGACCATTCAAAATTCGGCGGATTGAACAAAAAAATCCAGACAGGAGTTCTTACTTAATGTGGCCTCGCTGGAGGAGTAGAAGCGTTGGTTACCTTCGGTCAAGCAAAGCCAGGAGCTCTTATTTTACAAAGGTAGGGACTAATTTCTCTTTGGAAGCGTGGTCTAGATCCAAACATTCGTTCTTCATCTATCCATTCTCCTATGAGGTGTGGAAGACTGTATTGAGAACAAAATTAATACATAGAAGAGCTCATTCATGGTCAAGTGAAGGTTAAAGGATTCAAAGAGGATATGGCTAGACTTTCTTTACTTGCTTCTTTATATCATATTTGGAAAGCAAGAAACAAGGTTATTTTTTCACATAACCGATTCTACTCATTTGATACGACTCACTTTATATTGATACAGACAAAAAAACTCGTTGCTCTATGAAAAAATAGAAAAACATAAACAATAGCAAAGAAAATTGAGAATTGAGAATTAAGTATTATATGGAGATTCGATTAAAAGAATATTTTTGAAACAGATTGATTAAATTTGAATAATTGCTAATGAGTTTTCTTTCAAGTAGAAAGAATTACGTTCGTCCTTAGTTTTTTTTTTTTTTTTTTTTGTATTTTGAAGTAATTCAAACTTGTGTACTTTAATTCTCTCTATTGTATAAACAATTTTTAACCTTGCTAAAACAAAAAAACTCTAAAATAATCACTAAACTCGGGATAATATTTTAATAGACTAAAATGTCTTATTTATTCATTGCCATTTATCCAATTACCAAATTTCAGTTATTGCATTATAAAGGACAGAAATCCAATTCCTCTATATGTATTACAAATTACTCTTTCATTGCATTCTGAGATTAATATTCTAGAGCAAAATAGATGAGGCACACTAAAATTTTTAACAGATGAACTCCCTAGCTCACTTTAACTTTACAATCATGTATTTTATTTCGTGTGATTTTTTCTTAATTGTCAAATTGTTGTGCAAAATTTCAGATTTCATTTATGCAAATTAATTGGTGGCTAAGAGCTAGCACATTTCTGTTATTAACCTGCTGTAATTTAAACATTTGGGCATGTAATATGCACATTTCTTTCTATGAAACACATGTAATATTTAATTTTATAAATAAAATATTCATGTAACCGCATGTAATCTTTTTGTTTCTATGAGATGAATGTAATTTTTGACTATCGATAAAATGTTAATGTAATCTGAAACTTTTTTTTATGAGATGTATGTAACCTTTTAACTTTTATCAATAAAATTTGAGGCTAACAGTCCCTAATTAATATCACCACAGATCTTTATTTCATCCTCTATTTTAATCCTTGTTTCAGAAATCGTTTGTTTCATTCCCTATTTTAATCCTTGTTTTAAAAATCAATCCTTAATCCTTATTTCAAAAGTCCCTTGTTTCATTCCCTATTTTAATCATTGTTTCAAAAATCATTTTAATCATTGTTTCAAAAATCACTCCTTAATCCTTGTTTCAAAGTCCCTTGTTTCATTCCCTATTTTAATCATTGTTTCAAAAATCGCTCCGAATTCGGATCTTCTATTTTATTCACTGTTTTATCATTGTTTCAATTTATAAATACAAATACAACCCACACTTATATTTTATTAAAACCTTATCAAATCATTAATGAACTCTAAGAATAAGTGTTAAATACACGTAACTTGTATTTATAAATTGAAACGGGTTTTTAATCATAAAATGTAACAAAAGATCCTTGTTTCAATTTATAAATACAAATAAAATCTAGGTTTATATTTAAAATCTTATCAAGTCATTAATGCATTAATGAATTCTAAGGATGTGTTAAATTCAAGTAACTTATGTTTATAGATTGAAACAGGTTTTGAATGAAAAAATGTAATAAAAGATCATTGAGCCCTAACGTATACGTGGTTTGCCAATTAAAATTAAACTTAATAAAAAATAAAAACCTGCTGTGGATTTTGAGTTCTCCTTTCACCCGTTTTCGCGGTTTGTACCATTATCGTGGATGACGAGCAAAGTTCTAATTATGCATGATCAACATTTCTTTCCCTGTTTATGCCTGATTAGTCAACCATTTTATCCCTTAGATATGCAACATCATAATGCAAGCAAATTAATGCATCTAGTTTTCCCCAAAATCGTTATACATGAGATTTTTCATTTTTCTATTTGTTTTTGGCTCTAAATCAGATTGTACAGAAAACAACCATAACAAAAAGTCTTGAATGAGCAGCTTCTGAGTTGTAGATCACAGAAATTAACCTCCATCAAGAAAACTTCTAACTCAACGCAACTCCTCGTCCTGGTCCTGGATCCAGTTTATACACTTGACTTTCTTTTACTTGTAGCACTCCAGGTTCATCTACCAAAATCGAGACATGTTTGGATTAATCCAATCCATATTAATCGTTTTCCATTGCTGGGAAACTATATAGCAATATAATGCTTAGTAGAAGGGGAAAACTCCATAAGAAACTTAGCAGTATGATCAACTCCAAGACATAAAGTTATCCATTTAAAGAAAAACAAAAGTCACCCACATGATCATCAATCCATAAAATTCTGGAAAACTTCTGGAGTTATCTTTCTCCAATATTAATTATATTTGTCATATAAACATACTTCTATAATGGATAAATAACCTCAATAGCCTATCAATTTAAAAAATATACACTTTAATCCCTTAACTTGAATCATGTCATACAAATGATTTACAACTCATTTTTCATTTCTTCAACAAGTAACACTGTTAGTTGTATATATGATTCAAAATGATGTCCTTTTGAATGATTAACAAACTGACAATGTACTTATCACATGAATAGAAAATGAATTGAGAATCATTTGTTAATAAAATCTAACTCGAGGGATTAAAATGTATTTTTTCCAAAATTAAGGATGAAAATAATACTTAACTTCAAGGTGAGAAATCATTAATAAAATCATTTACCCTTCTATAATCGCATTTACCCTTCTGCAATCCTTCTATAATCGTAATGAACAAAATGTTGAACATTTCGATTCATTTTAAACTTAACTCTGTTTGTTTGTAGGAATTAAAATAGGATTGTAACAACCAAACCACCACGCCCTCAAAGTTTTTTTTTTTCAGTGGAAAGCAATAATTGCATTTAAATAATGAGAATAAAATACGATACATTACAAATTGAAAATAAGTACACTAAGTTAAATTGATTAAACTTATAAACAAAGTGTATTACTAACTTAATTGCCTAACTGGATATCAGTTAAAATAGGAATTGTAACAACCAAACCACCAACACCCCAAGTTGGATACCAGTTGAATCAATCGCTTAGCTCTTAACTAAAAATCTCTTTGATAAAACTAAAATCTAGAATATAAAATTTGAAATAATTAAGTGTTTGAATCTTAATGGTGAAATAATTAAACTTGTTATGAACATATTGATATGATGAGTTAATGATTCAAATAACACGATTTTGTCTTTCAATTATTTGTTTTCTTATATTACTTTTTAAACAACTAATCAAAGTTATTATAAAAACTAATTTTGTAAAAAAATAAAAATTATAAAATTTAATAATTTTGAGTATAAAATATTATTATAAAAATGCATATATTTGTAACATTTTTATATTCATGGTGTTCTACTATGTTAGATATTATATTTTAAAATTTTTAAAAATATAATTCTTAATTTATTAGAACTTTATTTTTAAAAAAAGAACGTTGAAAAGATTAATAATATTCTAAAAAATAGAAACAAAATCTATAGAATCAAATATATTAAATAAAAATAGTTAAATATACAAGGGAACACATATTAAATAAAAATATTAGAATGTATAATAAAAAAAGAAAGTATATTGAATAAAAATATTATATTATAAAAGGAAGAAGGAAAATGAGATTATAGAAAGAATATATTGAAGAAATATTATGGATAATTATATTATATTATAGAGATATTGTGAATAATTATTGTATATTAAATTTTATTTTAAAATTATGAGTATGAACGTATTTTGAAATAAAGCGAAATAAAGCGATAGATTTTAATGCTTAAAATCAAATAAGAATTTTACCCACATTTTTAGATGCACATTCAACTTTGAATTATCAAATAATTGGTCAATTCTGTCGTGGTTGATTATAATAAAAGAAGAAAATGGGGAAAGTGGGGTCCACCTAAAGGCTGACAAAACTAACTCTTTATCATAATTTTTTCCATGTAAATTCCATTAAGACCCATAAGAAATTATACAACAACTAAATATTTATCTCACTATACGACAAAAACTTTATGGATCATATCTCACTATTTTATTCTATTGGTATCATATGAATTATTTTATTCTGTCATATCATTTCATTTGAATGACAAAGTTTTACGTTAAACCAATTCTTCTTATTTTTCCCAACTTAAGACTAACTATTTATAGCCTTAAGGAAGTATAGAGTTTCAAAATAACGTACTAAATCATTTCCTCATTTTAAGTTTAGGCTAAAACGAAGAAAAGAACACAAAACACTAACGCAAAAAGTGTAGAGTTTTAAAATAATGTACATACCAAATCATTCCCTCAATTTAAGCTTAAGGTAAAACGAATAAAAAAACACAAAACACTTACTCTTGAGCCGTTGTGCTTGTTCAGGAGTTAGGCTAGCAGAAAATCCAGGCCCAACATGTCTGTAAATGTATCCTAGAGCATCCTCTGCAGCTTTTTTGCTAGAAATCCATATAATAAAAAATACAGTCAAAACTCTAAATCTATTTTATGGATCTTCCAACTATGTTAATTGACAAAAAATTTGCCCTTACAATTCTGCAATGTGATGAATAAAAGAGTACACGCAAACTAAACTTTATACACTTTCATCACTCATAAGTTGAAATGATTGAGATTAAGCAGGTAATTTTCAAGTTTTCCAACTTTAAAAACTATAGTATTAATGAGGGGCCCAACGTAATTGAACTTGGGCCAACCTATTTGAATAATAAGGTTAGACCCAATACACAATGGATGCCCAGAAATCATCAGTAAATAAATTCTAATTTATCTGCGAGGATATTACGGTATTTTCTAAACCTTATCCTCTCCTAAAAAGGGAGACAGGCTAGATAGGATCTACAAATAACAAAGCTAAGAAGAAGAGAGGAAACCAAATGAGCTTAGCTAAAATGGTATCACAAGTGGGTTTGAACCATGACAACCATGGAGAACGATTAGGTGGAGAAGGGGTATTTGTGAGATGCTCTAAGTCTCCCCGGGGCACATACGCAATGGAGAACGATTATGATGGCTGTGCGCAGGAGTGAGGTCGTGGGGGGTCGGAATTCCTCGGAGGAGCATCGTCAACACTTCGGGTGGGGAGGTGTATGACTTGGTGACCAATGACTGAAGACTGACCCTGGTACCCAGCTTGGGCTGTGCTATCGTAAGATTAGTACCCATTGCGTGCACATCCCGCGGTTTACATCCTCAGCTGGCTAGGGGACGGTTGGTTTGAGGCCCAGGATTTAGTCTGACTCAACAATGATGACGTGGAGTTGTAGTATTAGGAACCTGAGATATCAAAAAAAAAAAAAAAAGAAGAGAGGAATCTTGAACTCACTCCACACTCTATTGCAGGAAAGGGAAACAACTTGGAGTGAAGTCAACGGAAAGTCATCCCTCTCTTCAGATTTGGTGGACTCGACATTGACGCCGTCTGTGGGAAAGTGCCTAAACAGTAATCCTTTCAGGAATCCCAAACCTAAAAAAGATAGGAGATGATGACTCAAGGGCCTAAACAGTAATCCTTTTAGGAATCCCAAACCTAAAAAAGATAGGAGATGATGACTCGTTTTAAGCAAGGGAGCAAGTGAAATATAAAAGGTTCAGAAGTAGGGGGAAGCCGCACTAGTGTCCTGAAACCCTCACACTCTGTCAGACATGAAGAGTCGACATTAGACCAGTGAGACATTGAAGGTCCTTGAATGCTGTAGTAACTAGCGAAAAAATTTGAGGCTATCGAGCAGCTAGCTCAGCAGTTGAAGAACCGAAGGCACCCCGAGCGGTCCAACAGAAGTTCTCACAAAGATCATTCTCCCCAAGGGGTTCGGCGAGGAGTTCTTTTTGAAGAAGAAAGGGTAGGCGGGGCCAGATAATCAAAGAGAGGACGGGTGTTGCCACTCCTATAATTTGAAAATTTGTATTTTTTTTCTTTTGAAAAATTAAAAAATTTTCATTAGATAGTTAATAAAATTAAAAATTTTTCTTCAAAAGTGTTGTTATTGCCAGAGCAAATATTAGCCTCCAGAGCAATAATTAACTAATATTCCTAATTTACCCTTAATGAGTTAAAGTTCTTATCTTCTCTCCAACCTTATCAGTAAGATTTATCCATTCATTTTAACATATTTTCTCTAATATTTGAGTTTCTTCTCATTTACACTAATTTTTCTTCAAATATTTATTAATATAAGACTTATTTTCATTTCCAACTTTTACAAAAATAAAATTTATATAAAATAATATAACACTTATTTTTATTAATAGTTTTTTCTCTCAATTAAATTATAAAATATTTGTCAATATACACTTCAAAAAATTTAGGCTCAGTTTGTTTAGAGTTGTTTTGGTATTTTATTTCAAAAATTCAATTTAGCTTATTTGTTTTGTCCAATTTTTTACCAAAATTTTTAAAACCAAAAACATTGTTATAGTAATTTTTTGCTTCGTATTTTTTATAAATAATTATTATATTTAAATTTAACTTTTAAATTTATAATAATAAAAATTTCTTCATAACATAAATTTTTTACCAAATTAAAATAATAAAATATTAATTAAAAATTAAAATTTAAAATTTTTACTAATATTTTTTTTCTTGTGATCTATTATCATTTTTAAATATTAAAATTTCTTATAAATAAATTCTTATACTTAAATTTGACTTTTAAATTTATAATAATGAAAATTTCTTCCTAACACCATTTTTTTTAACAAAATAAAATCATAAAATATTAATTTATATTTGAGTTTTAAAATGTTATTAATATTTTTTTTGTGATCTATTAACATTTTTAAATATTAAATTGCTCATAATATATTAAAACTAATTAATTTGAAATAAAATACCAAAACAATTCTAAACAAACTGAACTTAAATTTTTTGAAGTGTATATTGACAAATATTTTATAATTTAATTGAGAGAACAAAACTATTAATAAAAATAAGTGTTATATTATTTTATATAAATATTCTTTTTGTATAAGTTGGAAATGAAATAAGTCTTATATTAATAAATACTTGAAGAAAAATCAGTGTAAATGAGAATAAACTCAAATATTAGAGAAAATATGTTAAAATGAATGGATAAATCTTACTGATAAGGTTGGAGAGAGAAGATAAGAATTTTAACTCATTAAGGGTAAATTAGGAATATGAATTAATTATTGCTCTGGAGGCTAATATTTGCTCTGGCAATAACAGTTCCCTAAAATATAACCTCTCCTAGTACTGTTATATAATTGGATTAATTTCCGAAAACTCCATGTACTTTACAAAACATTTATATAACTCCCATATATTGAGAAAACTTATTAACGTTAGTAAGTCACTAGCAAAATGGGCGAAAAACAGACTCACTAATGTCACTAACAAAATCTATAAAAATTTTACTTTTACCCAAGTTTAAATACTCTAACCTAACTAAAAGTTTACATTATCAAAATGTTAACTAAAAAACTAATTAATTAAAGTATTATGATGAAGAACTAATTAAAAAAAAATGTTTTTTCCTAAATAAGGATTAAGAACTTTTCCTTCCCTTTATTCATATTCTTTTTCTTCATATTTTTCATCGTACTATATATTCATCGCCTCTTCTTCAATACCTCAGTATCTCGCTTCCTGTATTTTCAACTTCTTGCTGTAGATTCTCCCTTCTCTTCTCTCACTCCCAGACATTGATTTCATAATTAACCCTATATAATTTTGCTCCCAAATTGATCTCCTTCCTAAAATCCCCAGCTGAATATAAGCTCTATCGAGTGATTAATATCTTTACAAAATTCATTGGACATTAAATGCATATACATCAATATTAGGTAAAAATTTGTACAATTGAAGACATGAAAGCCAATATATTTCTTTGAACAAAATTTTAACAAAATTAATAGTGAATTTGCCAGGTGGGAAGTATAAATATATGTTTGACAAATATGTATTAATCTTTCCAAGAAATGTATGAAATCAGAGTGTAACTATCACGACTAATTCTGTAAAAGAATGTGTTAATTAATTAAAATGATTGAATTGACTCATTTTGGACATGAACTGGATCAAATCCGTGACATGAATTGATCCATAACAATTTTCCCATTCAATAATCAAGTTTACCATAGTAAACAATTTAAAGAAGCAAGCAAAAGTATGGATACATACCTTCCAAGGACAGAAGTTAAAATTTGAATAACATAATCTCTGAGATCTTGGCCACCTTTAGGTTTTTCAGTGAACACTATATATTCTTTTGTTTCTGAATCAGCAGCCATGGCAGTTTTTGCAGCTAAAGACAAGGATAAAAACAGGAACAAAACCCAAAATGCTATGATTCTCAGATTTGACGAATTTTGTCTTTGAAATTTCGGCATCAACAATATCCGTGACGGTGATCAATGCAAAGATTTTGTGGGTTGCTGTTGAAATTGTGGGTTAAGAAAGTTCTTGAGTCCGAAGTTGAATAGGGTTTAGATGATGTATGCTGACTACGTGTTGCTTTGCATGTTTTCGTGCAAACACGTGGGAGGCCTTTCCATGGACACATGTGTAACTATATAGCTCAACTCAAGAGTTTCTAATAAATAAATGGCTTAAAAAGAGTTAACCTCACTAACTTATATATATTAGATGAAGTTTACTGAATCAATAAGAGGTAGTTTACCTATTTGATGTGCATTAAATTAACTTCAAAATTAACATAATATAATTATTTATTTTAACGATATAAATGTCTTTTTTTAGTAAAAAATTTTGTTTATTACCTACTAGGTAAGAAAATTACTGGCCAAAATTTTTGACAAAATAAGTGAAATAAAAAGAAAAAATAGATTAAAACTCTAAAAAACTTGACTCTTTACGCTAAAAATTTTCACTAGAGGAGAGAGAAAAAAAAAACCTAGTGAAAGGAGGCATATATAAGGCAAATAATACAGGTAAAGTTCACTTTTTTTTTTAATTGATCCAATGTCTTCATATGAATATCTATTTTTATATGGCTATTATTTTTTTTTTCTCCAATTCGTTAAAAGAATGTAGTTTTAAGTATTTGTTTATAGTGTATTTTTTTATTGTATGTCATTTTGAAGTTGGAGTACATATCTATTGACAATAATAAGACTGTAATTTATTAATTTTTTTAATCCTTATTTTGACATTTTTTTTAGAATAATAAGTTAATGTTTTTTTTATATAATAATGTTTTAATTATTTGGGTTCTTTACTAAAAATCCCTTAGTTTGTCGCATTTCTCTATTATCTTCATGTATTTTAAAACTATACCACGTACTCCCATATACTTTGAATTTGAGAGGAAAGTGGATGGAAATTAACTGCATTAATGGCACCGTTAAAATTTTCAACAATACCCTCTATTTGTTATTAAATTCAAGCATTAAACCTTTTGATAAGGGTTGAATTGTACTAGGACTCTTCTTGTACAAATACTATCTGAACCCGAGTTCTTCGGGATAGGTCTACTGACGAATTGAGGAATTCCAATCCTACTAGAACTCTACCGACTCTATAAAAGTAACCTTATTATCACTAGGTAAAGAGTTACGCTCTCATTACCTACTTTTACTTTATGCTTATTACTCAGAACATAGACTGACTTAAGCATCGGAGTATACAGCCCGGGGAGTATTTCTGACGTCATGTCTCCTAGGTTTCCAGTGACAAAGTTAGCCGCACGTGACCTCAAGAGGGCCTCAAGGGCCTCACAGCACTTGGTGATTTCGGACAGCATCACCTTTCAATAATTAAAATTTTGGGACCAAAGTTTAAAGCATTATACCTTTCAAGTAAAAAGGATTAAGTTAAAAAAATATTCTTTTTCTCGTTCTGTCTTTCATTTTTTTTATTCTCTTTTTTTTTTGTTAAATTATTTCTCCTCCTTCCTTATTTTGTCTTTCTTTCCTTCTTTTGTTTTTTGTTGCTACGAATTTTAAGGACTACCGTTCTAAACAAATTCAAAATTGATTTTCTTTCAAAATGCCTAATCTATTCTAAAAAAAAAAAATCCTTAATTTGTAAAATATATCAATTTTAAGAATCAAAGGGGTTACAAGAATCAATTCGAAAGGACTGTTAAAACAAATTAAAGGGTTGTTAGAATAAAGGGATTGTAAGAATCAGTTCTTATTTTTCTCGTTTTCCAGTAGAACTGTGAAGCTATGATGATGCTTAAGTTCTCACGAAGCCTTTCAATGTTTGGAATGCCAACTCCAGCACTCCACTCCTCAAAAACACCCAACTACGAATTGGATCAGTTAAGACCCAATTGGATTGGAATATTCGGTATTTACATATATTGTAAATATTTTTAAACACTATATACATTACATATACTATATATATTTTTCACACTATACATATTTACATCTATAAAATTTTTCGCATGCTATATATTTTCATAGATTACATTTTTAAATGTGAAAGCCAATTGAATTATCAGACAAATATAACTAATAAATTCAATAATTTATTACCTCCAAATTTTAAGTTTTAAATTTCAATCAATTTTTAATTTTATCAAACGGGATCGTAAATGTCTAGATCAAATATACCAAGGATAATGTGATATTAATATAATACTTAATTATTTATACTAAATATTTAGATTTGTGTTCTCTTTAGGGAAAGTTTTTTTGTTAAGGGCGCATTTAGAATCATTATTATTAAACAAGGCATATATTTGACCTAATTATTGTTAAGAGCGTGTGGATAAAATAACTATTAAATAAATTTAACAAAATACTTAACTAATCTTTAATATTATCTTTTAAGATCTATCAAATTACTTTCAATTATCTCAATCATTCAAAAAGTCAAAATAGTTTTATGGTACCATCACTACAAGAAAAATGCCCTTCAGTGACGACAATATATAGTGAATAATTCTAAAAATGTAGTCACTGTAACATAACAGTGACAAGTTTGGTGTCGTCACTGCATGGTCAATACTGCCCCGACGCAGTATCTAGTCTGTGACGACATTTATATCGTCAATAAAGCTTTGACACTTTGTGACGACACAAAGTCGTCAATAGCACATCCTACATGGATTTTAATGCCACCGTGGCAATATGACATGGACAACAAGCTTACGTGGCATGCTGACGTGGAAGGTCATTAGTGACGACATATTGCCGTCAATAGCAACATTGACAACATTTAGGTCGTCAATGCATAAATGTATCAGTCACGACAAAAGTCGTCACTGAGCACAAGTACTATTTTTTTTTTGCACATTTTTGTACAAATTATTGTCACTTAAATCTGACCAATTAATGCATTTACAAAAATATCAAATCAAATGGTTTAAAACTCATTTGCACTAAATAATATCAAATATATTTCATTCATTCAATAATAGTATATAAAAGTATGATGGAGTATCATCATCAAATCCAGCTAATTATCTAAACACGCTATGATTTCAATCACAAAACCTAAAACAAACTCCTTTCTCACAAACTCGATATAAGCTAAACCTTTTTGTTTACTTCTTCCTGCAAGACTAGGCCTACAAGAAGCATCATCAGCTTGGAGGGGAGCATCATATTTCAGTTTAGCAGGGAGGATTGCACTCACCATTGCTTCATTCATCAATCTTTCCTGCATGATTTCAAAATGGATGTGAATGGTTATCTAGAAAAACTAGAGACTAGATCTATAGCATCTCAAGAGTAGGGTTCAAACTAAACAGAATTTTATAATTTGCAAGATGTTCTACCTCTAATATAGTATTAAAGCGCTCTGCCAAGTTTGGTAACTTCAATGCAGTAACCAGCTTTATGGCACCTTTTACTGATTTTTCCACCGAGAGAAGTTTCACAAGGTCAATGGCTCTCACAAGCTTATCAGCTGATGAAAACAAAAGCAATCAGCCTTAAGGTAGTCTTGGACGACCTTTACATTGAAAAAAACAGGAAAGAAAAAAGAAAACCCAAATTTCTATGAGAAAAAGGGATTTCCAGTCGAGCTGAAATTATTATCCTGAGAAACTCACCATTGCAGCACAATACAATAAGCCTCAAGATGCATCTATCGAGAGCTGCTTCAATGTTGAATTCTTCATCATTTAGTGAACCCTTGTTCTGACCAGCAGCTGCAGTTTCCTCTATTTTTTTCTGAATCTGGAGGCATTATTTAAGAAGTTGATTGGAGTTGAGATGTGATTGTTTACACATCAAGAGTCAAAACGGTTCATTCTAACGACAGTGCAGACACTATCTTGTAAATAACCAACAACCACTTTCATAAATTGTTAGTAATTTATTCATAGACATCCATGAGTGCAAGAAATATATTAGGAAGATTACCTGAAACAGATGCATGTTATTCAATATAAATTCATTCTCGAGGTTATCGGCTCCAAGATCAGAAGCAGCAAGAGAAAATGAAGGATCTAACAGAGTGAGAATGGGCTTGGGAGTGGCCTGCAAGATATCAGGGGAAAATAGGTCAGAAAGTTGCTATTAGAGTGTGAATAGTAATGCAGTATAATAGAAGTCAGCCATACCTGTGGGAATGAACAAGGAGATTTGCAGACTATGCTAAACAGCTTCATAGCATTGAATCCAACAATCCAATAATTCTCATCTGCAGTATAATAGAAGTCAAAATCCTATACTAAAGACAGATCAAGTAGAGGGTGGATCAAACAGCCTCAATATTGTACCCAGCTCACTTTTATTTAGAAATAGGATAAAAACCTCACTACTACATCCTCTCTATTTGGTATTTTAAACTTGTAAAAGGGGAAAAAAGGATCATGCAATTTAAGTGGTAAGACATTTAAACCTAATAACAAGAGTCGTGAAAAAAAGCAAACAGTCTAGTCAGGCATAGCAAATAGCACTTCCACCTCCATAATTGGCAGGAACTTAAATTCTTTTATATATTTAATAGATACCATGGCAGAGACAACAATGCATAGGGAGAATCAATAAATGCAAGCAAAACAGCAAACAAAATGTTGCATCACTTTGTTCCCAGAAAAATTTTTCTCTTCCAAACTCAAGTTATTTGAGTAAGTTAGGTCAATTTGTCTGATAGCTTGGTAAAGGACAACCTTCAGAATTGAGTAACTAAGTATGAATATAACCAAATTATTACCTGTTGTTCTGTCATCTGCATAAACGCAATAGTGTAGTACAACAACTCCTTTACATTGTGTGCAACAACCTGGATCAATAATTTTAAAACATTCAGATTAAGTACAAATATCACATCTGCAGATAATAAAAAGGGAGGAAATTCCGAGGCTAAGAATACACCTTTCCAAACTTTTTGCTACCCACTATGGTCAATAGAGTCTCGAACAACTGCAAGAGCAAATACAAGAAATTTTCCATTCATAGTGGGTCTCACAATCAAATTATTATAAATTTTAAACCCAGATTAATACCAGTAAACATAACAAGAAGTGAGAAAAAAAGAATCTGAATGTAACGAAAAGAAGTAAACAATGTATGAGTGATATGTCCAATCTATGATTCAATATGATAGCATAAGTGAAAGAAAAAACATTGAGAAGACAGAGAGCTTCTGGTATGTCCTTGTCCAACATGGAAATTAAGAAATTTTTCTGAAACTTTTGGAAAGATTATATAGTATTATATATAAAATACATGCCAAGGCAAAAAGAAAAACTTGTTTCACCCTCTTTTCTTTCCTCTTTTCCTTATACTATTAACTTGAAGAAACGAAACAGCTAAACCCCAAAAAACAAGAAACATTACACTATTGGCCTTTTTAAGTCGTAAGGGAACCCTTTAAGCCATTTGCCTAGGATTAAGAGATAAGTGTCTAAACAGAGAAATAACCAAAAGCTAGGGGTTGCATACCTTTCGGTGTAAAACTTCACGAATAGTGGCAGACAAAGGAATCAAGGATTCCTGATTCACACTTGAAGACCTAAATCATGTAAAGTTGAAATCAAGATCCCTAAAATCATCTATAAAATACAGGGAAAATATCAACATAAATTGAGAATTACCAATTAGTACTGAACAATGTACTTGTGTTATTTGTACTGAACAATGTCTGATAACAACCCTTCACAGGTTGTGTGAATAACTTTACTATGATTACTATCATGGTTCTTGTCTCTATTTCAGAAATTTTTTTGGATGCTTCCTCGGTGAATTTTACTAGCATGTGTCTGCTGTATATGAACACTGTTTTATGGAGGCATTAATTTTAAACGAGTATGTTATAGTGAAAAAAAGATCAGAACAACATCCAGCAATGATCTTTGCAGATAATACTGTGTTTGCCTAGATAGAAACTGTGAAATAAGGCATACGTAAGTAATTAATCTTGTGCAGTAAAACAACAGCAGAAGCAGCAGCATTCTTAATCCCTAAATACCTTTTCAATGATGGAATTGTCAGTCAATGCTATCCTATGCCTGTCGGTCTACCTTGCCAAAACCTCTCTTGTAAATTAGTTCCTTCACACTCTTCAAATTAGGGTACCTGAAAACAAGGAAAAGATCTTGACATAAAAATGAGAACAAAAACAACACTTCAAGAATGAATACACCATTAAATATTTGCAATTGGAAGAGAATATAAATGAAGACAGAGAGCGAAGAAAAAATGGTAGACAACAGGACCAAGTAATCAGCTGAACAACTTTTAGATAGCATAACAATTATTGTTAATAATATTAGAAAAGGATTACAGGCTTTAACAGCTATACTCCAACACATTTTAAAATTACCACATCATTTAAATTTCAAACCCGAACCTTACATGAAGGCAACATCCTCATCCTCAATCTCAATCTGCCCAATTTTCTATTATCTGCCTATGATTGATTAGTAGCCATAGCTCTCTTTCCTTCCTTAAGGTTACACTTTTTGATTAATAAATAAACAAATCACGCATTGTATATAAAAAAAAGTCACAAGGTTCAATGATTCTATGAAAGAATATTCATTCAGCAAAAAAAAGCAATAGCAACAGAGACTAGACTGTGTAACCTTTGATGCTAAATTTAACAATATAACTTCCAACTTTCTAATCTCAAGAATACAAAGAAAGAGATATGGAGTTAAAGATTCAATTCAAGAAGATTGTCAAATAAACAGAAGAAATGACAATCAAGAAATGATTCCCAAAATAAGAAAAGATTACACTTAATTAGCAACACTCCTTAAAAAAAAAACAAAAAAGAAAAGAAAAAAAATTCATTTCCAAGCCTTAGCTAGTAGGAACTAGAGAAACAGAGTGGTGATGAAGTGTAAGAAATCAACTAGTGGAGTAGTTTTTTAGACCTTTTTACTCTTTGTTCTTCTTTATTCCCTTTTTTTTCCCTTGTGCATTTAATCACAATGTTAATTTTCAGTTTAAAATCTTGTTGTTTTGCAACTGATATGGTATTGAACTTTAGGGAGAAGTTTTTCTATAAAATCCCATGAAGGATTATCCTGAACTGAAGCAAAGAGAATGAGATTCTTTTTTTGATTGAAAAAAGCAACATTGCTATCTTGAAGGAAGAAACAAGAAGAATATGTTAAGACAAGGATAAGCTTGATCAGTATAAGTGAATATTTTCCAAAGTAAGGACAGATTCTTCTACCAACATAAAAAAAATGTTTCTATTCTTTGCCCAAAGTCCGAGTGGATAAACAATAAGAAAGATAGATTAGAATGAGAGAATCAACCTCAAAGTTGCAAAATTTATTCTTTTATTTTGATAACTAGTTTTAATGCATTCCAAATCTATGCAATGCCTAATTCCATTGAAGAAAGTGAAGAAGAGCTAGCCTCCCCTCCCTCCCTTTTATGCCTTTCTGTTTCTTTCCTTTTCTTTTCCCAAAATATATAAACATATAAGGCACAGCCTACACAGTGCATCAGCAGATAAACAAATGTTTAAATATGAGCATTTGCACTTGCATAAACAAATGCCAAAGAACACTTGCACTTTTAGACTCTCTCCAGTCTCTCCCACTGAATGTTCATAGTTAAATTCACTGTATTATGCATTATTGTCAGCTTAATTCCATCAGCACACACTTAAGTAGAATTCTGACTACCCTAAACCAGTAATATGGGCAGACAACCTTCATATTGTTGTTCGATTTTCCTTTGTGCTTTTTCAATCTTGAAAATTGAACTATAAGTTCATTTATACTTCTAATGTTTTGTTTGAAATTCTCAAGACTTAAAAGAGGAAGAAGTATTTTCTTTGGCAGATCTTAGAGGCAACATTTGTTTTCGAATAGAGCGAAGAAAATGTTTGAACAAAACCAATTAATTAACTACGTACTTCAATTATTAGCTAGTGTCCTAATTAATGAAGTCATGCATCCATCTGTAAACCTCACTACCTATTACTTATATATACTCCACCACAAAGTCACAAACCAAACCAAAACCAAAACCAATTTATTTATCTTAAGTAGGAGTATTATGCATGCTTCTCTTAATTTCCACATTATATACTGCAATATGTATCTTACACACTATCTCTTTTTTTTTTGTTCTTTAACGTGGAAATAACAACTTTTATTAATATGGAAGTTGAAGAATTGATCAATCACTGCAAAACTCATGTACATATGGTGCAAAAACAGTAACAATCCTGTATCATTTTCTCAATCAAACTAGACTAGTGTCATCATTCCAGACTTTAAATTCCAGTTAAGAAGTGATTTTTCAACACCTTGGCATATAGCATAATAGCAGTAGCAGCATAAATATATCTTAATAGTATATATAATTCTTCATATGCATTCTTTCTTCAGCTCCAGCTGCTGAAGAAAAGTAATTCCGAAAAGTAATCCCGAATCCATCTAACTAATACTATGTAAGAAATATTCCTTCTTATTAGAATGGAAATAGCAGCACAGAAATATCCCTTCATAATCAGCAATTCAGACTTGTATCATCTAAGAAAACTACACCTAAAATCAGACACTTGAGCTAGGCGAAATAGAGCAACTCTTCATCTCTACCTTCTATAGTTTAAAACTCCAAATGAACACGCAGTACATATTGAAAGTTTTCAAAATACCCAAGAGGCAAATGGAGGCCAAAAAACTACCATAATCAGTGATGTACACTATAACAACCAAATGTAGAGCTCATTTACAAAAATTAATGTGGAATGGGGCAAATCTCCCAGTAGTATAAATTTGGCAAAGAATTGGTTGACAGTTGAAAACTTAGAACCCTTGAGAGCTTGCAAGAAATCCAATAATATTGCATTGCATGTATGCATGTTGAGCATCATATATATGGAAAAATATGAAACAGGTTGTTTTGTTTTCTGTAGGATTACACATTTTTACTATATATTTTGTGGGTTTCAGGCCACGAGTTCATTAATGAACATCCACACTCACACACATCCATTTCAAAAGAGTACTACTACTAGTACTAATATCTTTGCTTAGGGAGGCTGCAATATATATGCTTAAACTTGTTATATTTCAAGTAGATGACTATTTTGCTGATTGAGAATGATTGTCTTCAAACCTTAAAATTGACTGAAATCACAACATATATATACAAGGCTATGGCTTTTTTTCTTGCTGGTTTAAAATTGGGCATGGAGAACTTCAAATCCCAAATTGACCATAAGGAACTGAATTTCTTTAGTTGAGAAATAGTCTGTGTTTTAGATTCAGTGGACACATCCAAAATAAGGAAAATTCGATACCACACATTAGATAATGAAAAAACATAGTTCAAAAATAACGAAAGAAATGAAAAAAAAAATAAAAAATCCTATCAACGAAATGACAATGTCTTTAGAAGAAGCAAACAGGAAATAAATTAATAATGATGAACTATGCAAAAAACGAATGACATTTAGATTCTGCACGCCAGATTTCCAAGTTGTATGCAGACAAACTTGTATGACATTCAAGTCTACTTATAGTGCAAAGGAAGAGATTGAAAAACGATGAATCTGTTCAAGAGAGTACTTCAACTTGCAAAAATTCATCATCTACCATAATTTCAATTGATTTTGCATCACTGTCATCTAATCTATTTGATAGAGCAAAATTCTAGGTTTGGAAGGAGAGCTAAGGTCTAGGTTTACTCAGTAGCCTATTCAATGGATGCTACTCATGGTAAGAGACATCGCAAATTTATCGAATTAACGAAATCAAACTCACTCTCAACTTTTGCTAATCTCCGATTCCACGATTCGTCAACACTCCACTCTGAGCTCCGATTATTTCGCCAGCTCCGATTCCACGATTCCTCGACACTCCACTCTGAGCTCCGATTATTTCCCAAGCGTTGTGATTTTCTGCCGGTGAGGGATTAGGGCTCGATGAAATGAGATTGGGAGAGTGAGAAAAAGACAGATTGTGAGTGAGAGTGTGAGAAAAGATTGTGAGTGTGTAAGAATTTTGCTTAAAACGATTGTGAGTGTCGGGATGTTTCTACTCCATGAAACAAAAAACAGCAAAAAATAGAATGTATTTTTATTTAGTATTAAAGCTTTTTTTTTCTTAAAAATATACTGTACAATGTATTTTTACAGTTATATAAGCAATACAAACTAAATATAAAAATAGGTAATTAAAAAAATTTGAAATTATTAAACTAGATCAAATTTATTTTAAACTTTTAATAATAGTCACCAAAAATAGCTCAAAAATATTAATATAAAATTTTATATTAATAATGTTTATAAAAACATTGCTATACTTAAATATAATTGTTCAGTATATAATATTGATTGCTATAATATAATATGGTAAGTATTAAATTAAGTATATATAAAAAAAACTACATACAAAATAATTAATACAAAGCAAATATAAATTTTTTTAAATAATAGAATTTAGAGTATTTGTTTTTTCCGAATTCATTTTTACAATTAAACACAAAGTCGCAATGATTATTTTTGTACAAGTTGTATTAGTAATAACTATTTAAATTTTAAAATTTTCATAATAGTTCATCAAACTTTAATTTCTACTACAAATTTAACTAAAAATAAATCAAAATATATTAATTTAATATTTATTTTAATAATTTTAAAAATTAGATATTTTGTAACATCAATTTCTACTAAAATAATTTTAAAATAAATATATTATTTATTTTGAACCATAAAATTGCAAAACAAAAATTAAAAAATTTTGATTTGAAAAATGATGTTGAAACTTATTTAAATTTGTATACATTGAGTAAATCTAGTGCCCTTTCGATGGCACTTGTCGTCAATATTGCTTTGACGACATTTGCCGTCAACATCTCTAAGGTCATTTTGACGACATTTGCCGTCAACATCTCTAAGGTCATTTTGACGACATTTGCCGTCAGTATATGATTTTGACGACATTTGTCGTCAGTACTGCTATTGTCCTTTTGATGACATTTGCCGTCAATGTTCTTTTGACGACATTTGTCGTCAGTACGTCTATTATCTTTTGAGGACATTTGCCGTCAATATGGCTTTGACGACATTTGTCGTCACTGCCAATCATGCAAAAACAATAGCTTGCCAAAGAAAAAGTTCAGCGTGGCACATATATACACACCTATTGACGACTTAGAATGTCGTCACTCAAGCTTTGACGACATATATCGTCACTAATACTCAGATATTCTCAACAGTGACGGAAAACATGTCGTCAAAGAATTGGTATACACACGTATTGACGACTTAAAATGTCGTCAATACATAGTTGACGACATATGTCGTCACTAATACTCAGATATTCTCAATAGTGACAAGAAAACATGTCGTCAAAGAGTTGGTCACAATTCAATTATGACAACATTTATTTTAGTGATTAATTATTACCTTCACTCACGAGTTTTTTTGTCGTCACTAGACTTTTCGTCACTAAAGGACAATTTTCTTGTAGTGCATAAAGAAATAAAAGATCTAAATAAAACAAAAATTTTGTATAATAAAATGAAAATACATAAAACTAAGGAGAATAAATAAATTTATGATCATCAAAAGGGGGGATAAAACTAAACATTGATTATTAAAATTAAAATTTTGATCTAATACTTGAGTACCTGTTTAATCCCTTCATTACGACTAATTTTGGTATTTGGTTGGCTTAACAAGATAGTTAAGAAAATAATAATTAATTCTTTGTATATAAAATATACAAATCCAATCATAATTATAATATAATAATATACACAATATTTTGTGTGGTAGGGTTTTAGCGTTTTAATCTTTAACTCCTATTAAAACTCTTCTTAATTAATTAATTAGTTATTGGTATATAAAATATACAAATCTAATTAGAATTAAAATATAATATTATAAATAATTAATTAAATAATATTATACATGATTATTTAATTCTAATTCTAATTTAATTAAAATTATTTTGATGTTTTATATTTTAGTGCATTTGAATGATTCCTTGTTTTGAGTTTCTTGATATGGCTGTGGCTCACTGCCTCAGAATCAGTATATTGAGCTTCTTGAAAGCCAATTTGAAAAAAAAAAAAAGACATATTCTTCTTCAGGGCACCAAAAATTTGGAATTGATTGTAAAAATTTGGTAGTGAATGTGACTTTTGAATTTCACCGGTAGGCAGGTGGTGTGTGCTACCTGTAGTGTTGGTGGAGTGAGTGGTGGCGATAGTGTTGGTGGCGACAAGTTTGAAAGAAATTGATGAAGAAGAAAAGAAAAAAAAATAGGAAAGAGAAATAAAAAAATAAAGGGAAATTTGTATTAAGGGCGCGCTCCAAAACCTTATTATTAAAGAGAGCGTAACTTTAACATATTTATTGTTAATGGCATGAAAATAATTTAATTAGTTTATATAATTAATAAATGACTTTATTATCCATGGATAAACTCAAACAACAACTAACAATTATCCAATTAATTCACTTCTGATAATTTTCAATCACTCATTCAACCAACGTGGTTTAATCAATTCAATTTTAATCCTTTTCAATAAGTTTTTCTTTTAAACTCATCCAATCTTCCTCTCTCTAAAACTGTTTAGTTTTCTTTGCAAATGATTGATTCAATTTTAATCGTAAATTTTTTCTTTAAATCTAAAATACATTGTCCATTATTTTAAACACAATATATATTAACTAATGATTTAATCATATCAGTCATAGAATTATAAAATGAATTATGTTAGTATAAGAAAATAAAAAAAGCATTTTGATATTTGAATATAATAGATAGAAATAATTAATTCCGTATTCACTTTGAAGGAAAAATAAATAAAAATATTATGCACTCACTTCTAATACTTTTACCCTTTGTGAAAAAAAAATTAAAAAAAAACTTGAACTAGAGAATTTGAGTTGCCCATCATTGGCAATAATATGATTTAATTTGAGATATAATTCATTTTTTTTCTAAATTAGTTTTTTTTTCTTGCTGCTATTTTGTTTGTTTTAGATTGAATATAAAATTTTGACAATCATATGACTTCAACTTGAGACATAATTTACCTTTCATTTATTTATTTTTTTGAATTTCACTTATAAATATTTTCCTTTTTTTGTCCAAATTTCACATTTTTTTTGTTTTAGATTGAATGAATAATTATTTCACTAATATGATTTCAATTTGAGATGTAATTCATTTTTATTTTATTTTCTTGAATTTCAGTTTGAATTCTTTTTTTTTTGTTACAATTTTGTTCGTTTACTATTTTAGATTTGAGGCAGAGTTCTAACATTAATGTGATTAATAATTTATTTATCTTTCTTTGTTTTTTTTTATACTCTTCATTTTTATTTATCTTTCGTAGGAGATGCCATTTTCTAATTCTTTACCTCAAATCTAAAAAAACTAAGAAAGATAAATAAAAATGAAGAGAATTTGAAGTTTATTTTTTCTTAACTTTTTTTTCGCAAAGGGTAAAAGTATTAGAAGTGAGTGCATAATATTTTTATTTATTTTTTCTTCAAAGTGAATACAGAATTAATTATTTCTATCTATTATATTCAAATATCAAGATTCTTTTTTATTTTTTTATACTAACATAATTCCTTTTATAATTTTATAACTGATATGATTAAATCATTTGTTAATATATATTATATTTAAACTAATGACCAATGTATTTTAGATTTAAAGAAAAAATTAAGATTAAAATTAATTGAATGACGGTTTGATTGAGTGATTGAAAACTATTAGAAGTGAATTAATCGGATAATTGTTATTTGTTGTTTGAGTTTATCCATGGATAATAAAGTCTTTTACAAATTATATAAACTAATTAAATTATTTTCATACCCTTAACAATAAATAGGTTAAAGTTACGTCCTCTTTAATAATAAGGCTTTGGAGCGCGCCCTTAATACAAATTTTTCCAAAAATAAAAAGAATGTTAACTGGATCAGAAAGATAAGAAAAATAGAAAAGAAATAAAAAATGGGAAGAAAGGAAGGAAAAAAAATTTATTGAGATATGGTGAAGGGTTATTTTTGTCAAATTATACCTTTTTAGGTTTATACTTTCCTCTACTCGCTTGAACACGCACGTTTCACATGCACTCTGTTACTGGGGATGTTTTCCATCCACTTTCAACTTAAATCAAGATGGGTAATTGGTAAGTTTTTATAGCATAAGGGAGTTGTTTAGAAATTCGGCTGACTACGTGGTGTTCATTGATAATTAACCTATTAATTTTTGTTTGGTATGAATAGAGCAAGTCTATCAAAATTAATTTTATAATTAATAACAAAAATTTAATTTTGAATTAAAGTGAGAACATGTAATATTTAGTGCATGTTCATTCTGCAACTTATACAAAATAACTAAAATCTCATAAACATCCATGTTTTATTTCACGCCTTTATGTGTTCACTGCTACCTAATTGAGTAGTCATTTGGTTTAGTAGTTCGTAGCCATTAGGGCGTGTTTGTTGGTAAAAAAAATGGTAATGGATGGATAAGTATCTAATATCATGGACAGAATTAAAGGAATGTTAAATTTCTTTTTTGATGTTTGGGTGTATTCAATATGAACAGGAATGGGGATATTTAAATTATAATATTACATTATATACAAAATTTTACTTTAAAAATTTAAAATTATAAACCATGACATAATAATAATAAATTAATATATAACAAATCTACATGAAATATACAGTAGTAAATTACATATTATACCAATGAAGATATAAAAATATTACTTACAATCTTATTAAATGATAAGGGCTGAATTGTACTAGTACTCTCCTTAGAGAAATTCTATTTGAACTCGAGTTCTTTGGGATAAGTCTACTGATGAATTGAGGAATTCCAATCATACTGGAATTCTATCAGGTACGACTCTATAAAAGTAACCTTATTATCACTTGGTAAGAGTTACTTTCTCTACAACTTTAATTACATATTACGCTTAATGTTCAGGGTCCCAAACTGACTTAAGCATCGGAGCATACTCCCCGGTACAACCCGTGGGTATTTCTGACATTTGTGTTGCAAGTCTACTAGGGTTCAGGTGACGAATCAAGGAGCACGTGACCTCAGGAAAACCTCGCAGCACTTGGTGATATTTGACCTCATCAGATTGGCGCTGTCTGTGCGATTAGATTACAAGCTTTTTTGATGATGCTTACTCGTTCACAACGGAACACCAAAGACGTTCCTAATAATCCACCTACTACCAGTAGACCTCCACGTGGAGCAACTACTGGTAATGAGGGGAATATTGGTGAAGATCCACAATATCCGCGATGTGAACAAGATCCTCCAATGTGCCTGGGTGGAGGTAACAATCCTCCCCAATGTGAGCCAAATCCCCTGTTGCGCATTGCTGAAGGTAACGATCCTCCTCTTGACATTCATTCTCTAGAGATGATTAAGTTCCTTACCGAGAATTTGAGAATATCAAGACAATTGTAAAGGGACCTGGTCAGCGACCTGGCAAGGAACTGGAACGAGCTTCAGATATGTATGACCGATTTCAGCTTTCTCCATCTTATGATACGGAATCTTAGGGTGATAATGACCATGATCGCCGATGCCCTCTGAACCAATCTCCAGTCCACAGTAAGAGAAATAATAGCTACGGACATCGGCACTTGAATCCCCTGTTGCGCATTGCTGAAGGTAACAATCCTCCTCTTGACATTCATTCTCTGGAGATGATTAATTTCCTTACCGAGAATTTGAGAATATCAAGACGATTGTAAAGAGACCTGGTCAGTGACCTGGCAAGGAACAGGAACGAGATTCGGATATGTACGTATGACCGATTGCAGCTTTCTCCATCTTATGATACGGAATCTTAGAGTGATGATGATCCTGATCGCTGATGTCCTCTAAACCAATCTCCAGTCCGCAGTAAGAGAAATAATAGCTATGGACATCGGTACTTGAATCATTCCCCAGAGCGACATCTACGACATCACAATCATAGTCATCATGATCATCATGATGATCCGGATACTCATATTATGAATCGCATTCGTAATGAAGTCTACAATATCCTGGGGGTAGGAGCTGGGGGAGCTTATAGAACGGTGACACCATTCGTGGAGGCTATTAGCTGTTTTCCTAAACCATGAAAGTTTAAAATTCCGTCCATGGAGATGTACTCCGAAGATACTGACCCAAGGGATCATCTAGCACATTTCACGTCACTTATGAAATTTGAGCAAGCACCGGAGGTGACTATGTGTCAGGCCTTTGAAACAACTCTAGCTAAAAAAGCGCGTGGTTGGTTTGAAGGCATCAAGCCAAATTTAATTTCTTCCTATAAGCAGCTCTATCAACTCTTCTACAAGAGATTCTTGCAAAGGAAGAAATTTGACAAGTCGTCTGCGGATATGTTGAAAATGAATCAGTTTGGGAATATGTTGATCGGTTTTATGACGAGAGTGTGCAAGTCAAAACCCGACCTGAAGATGTGATGGTTGGTGCCTTTATGAACGGGTTACGACCTAGAAGGCTTTATAGAAAGTTAGTCACTGATCCACATAAGGATATGCATGAGCTAATGGACCTAACTGACAAGTTCGCTAAAGAAGAAGATGCGGATTGAACTAAAAGAGATATGAGTTGAGGTCCCGAGAAGAAAAATGATAACTGATAGCAAATTGAAGTCCAAACCAAAGCCTCGGGGGTCATTGGAGCGAATCAAGGGGTGTTTAAGGAGAATGGTTCGTGTTTGGAGGCCTAAAAGGAAGAAAGAAGAGAGTTTCGACGTGGACAGCAAAACAGAAAAACACGTCACGACGTGGAGCTCATCCGACGTCGCGACGTCCATCGTCGCGCGTCGCGACGTCCACAAGTTTGAGTTTTCGTCTGTTTCCCGACGTCGCGACGTCGGGCTCCCCCACGTCGCGACGTGCTGGAATTTTTAGCGTTAATTAATTTCCTTTTTTTGGTATTTTTAGGTTTTAAGTTAATTAATGTTTCCTTTTATGGTTAATTAGTTTAGGGTTTGTAATAAGCCTATAAATAGGTATCTTTATCAGTTGTAATAGGATAGACGTGAATTTTGAGAATTGAAAACACAGAGTTGTTTTTACGTAAGTTGTTTTCCTGAGGAGGGAAATTCAATTTAATTTGTGAAGATTATTCCTGAGGAGGGAGTTCTTTTCACACGACTGTCTTGTTATTTGTTGGTGAGGAGCCATCAAATAATCGTGCTTACTGTCAGTCTACGGAGATAGATTGATTCGATTTTGTTCACATTGATTCTCGAAAAGATCGTGACCAATATTCCGCAACAACTATCAATCTACGTGAGGAGCGTGGTGAGATCGTTATCAAGTAGTATCAGAGCTCAAGGGATTTTCGAAATCAGGTTTTTCAGTTTTCCTAAAAATTGAAACCCAAAATTGTTGTTATTCGTAGCCTTGCATAATTTGGTTATTGTGATAAGGTTACAACAATTATATCTTTTCTTTTTGTTTCATTGGTATTGAATTTGATCCGATTGAATTGTTTGATTTGGTGATTGATTGTTGGGTTGATCATATTGGGTATTTGTGGATATTCTGTTGAAATTTGGAAAAATCAATATGAGTAGACAGGAAGAAGGAGCTAGTGTTAACCAAAATTTGGAAGGTATGCTGGCTACTGTGGGTGAACAGTTACGGCAATTAACAGCTGAAACTCAACGGATTAGGCAGCGGGTTGAACATCTGGAGACGGGATCTAGAACAGGTACTCCACGGAGAACTCCACCTAGAAATCCTTGGTTTGATGGAAGGGAAGAAGATGGGGCTGACATGGATGACAGTGTTGGTCGGCCGGGACGAAAGGGTGGCTTTAAAGAGAAAGAAGGCAAGATACGAGTTCCCCCATTTTCGGGAAAAGAAAGTCCGGAATTGTTTTTGGACTGGGTTAGAAAGGTGAACAAGATTTTTGAATTCTATAATTATCCTGAGGAAACTAAGATTAGTTTGGCGGTTATGGAATTTACTGGGTATGCTAGCACGTGGTGGGAAGATGTACTTATTCAACGTGACCGACTAGGAGAACGACCAATCCGTACTTGGGATGAAGTAAAGGAATTAATGTGAACCCGCTTTGTTCCAGCTCATTATTTTCTAGGTTTGTGGTTGAGGCTTCAAAATTTATCTCAAGGAGATAAGAGCGTTGAGGAGTACTACCAGGAGATGCAAACTATCATGAGTCGAGCACGAATCCACGAGGAAAAGGCGGCGACTATTGCGCGATTTGTCAGTGGCTTGAATCAAGGTATTGCTAAGTATGTTGTTTTATATCAATATACTGATTTGGAGGATTTGCTTCATAAGGCCAAAGAGGTGGAGCGACAACTTGAAATGGAGAAGCAAATTGGGTTGGATGGTACTCGATCTTGGAAGTCTGTTTTCAAGGGAACAACACAAGGATCATCCAGTCAAGAAGTCAAGAGTAAGCCAGACAATGTGACTTCGAAGGGGAAGACGGTTCAGTGCTTCAAGTGTCATGGTTATGGGCATGTAGCTGCTCAGTGTGGTAGTCCTCGAGCTATACTTATTAAACCTAATGGTGACGTCGTGGAGGTAGATTCTGAGTATGATGGGATGCCACAGCTGGAGGGTCCTGAAGAAGAGATCATTCGTCCTGAAGATGTGGTCGGTGAGGCATTGGTGTTAAGACAAGTTTTAGCAGCACAACCTAAGGCGGACGACGAGTATAAACGCCACCAATTATTTCATACACGCGATTTCTTATCAGTGGTAAGCAGTGTAATGTGGTTATTGACAGTGGAAGTTGTACGAATATTGCCAGATCTTTACTCGTTGAAAGATTGGGGTTGACTACAGTTGCGCATCCTAAGCCCTACAAGCTTCAGTGGGTTAATGCGGGAACTGCGGAGGAGGTTACTCGACAAATCAAGCTAGACTTTGCAATTGGAACATATCGGTACCAAGTTCTTTGTGATGTGGTGTCAATGTCGGCGGGGCATGTGCTTCTTGGACGGCCATGGTTGTTTGATCGAGATGTTGTGCATCATGGGCGAGACAATACCTATGCATTTAAATGGCACGGTCACAAGTTTTTGCTGACATCATTACATCCGTCTGAGGTATATAAAGACCAACGTCAGATATTAAATGATTTGCAGTCAATGGGAGTTGATACTGGGGATCACGAGGACTTGTGTGCAGTGGTACTGCATTCTAGAGTTGGTGTTGAGGATTTTTGGCATGCTGGCTCAGATTTGAGGACAAATCCTTTCGACCGGGGAGGGAATGATAGCAAATTGAAGTCCAAACCAAAGCCTCGGGGGTCATTGGAGCGAATCAAGCGGTGTTTAAGGAGAATGGTTCGCGTTTGGAGGCCTAAAAGGAAGAAAGAAGAGAGTTTCGACGTGGACAGCAAAACAGAAAAACACGTCGCGACGTGGAGCTCATCCGACGTCGCGACGTCCACAAGTTTGAGTTTTCGTCTGTTTCCCGACGTCGCGACGTCGGGCTCCCCCACGTCGCGACGTGCGGGAATTTTTAGCGTTAATTAATTTCCTTTTTTGGGTATTTTTAGGTTTTAAGTTAATTAATGTTTCCTTTTATGGTTAATTAGTTTAGGGTTTGTAATAAGCCTATAAATAGGTATCTTTATCAGTTGTAATGGGATAGACGTGAATTTTGAGAATTGAAAACACAGAGTTGTTTTCCTGAGAAGGGAAATTCAATTTACTTTGTGAAGATTATTCCTGAGGAGGGAGTTCTTTTCACACGACTGTCTTGTTATTTGTTGGTGAGGAGCCATCAAATAATCGTGCTTACTGTCAGTCTACGGAGATAGATTGATTCGATTTTGTTCACATTGATTCTCGAAAAGATCGTGACCAATATTCCGCAACAACTATCAATCTACGTGAGGAGCGTGGTGAGATCGTTATCAATAACTACAATAATAGATCTAGAACTGGAGGTAAACGCACACTAGTATTTGATAGGCTACCCTTTGATAAACCTCAATCTCAAATATCGAATGATTATAAGAGCTCCTCAACTCCTCGTAACCCAATTCAAACAGGCTAATACTTCCAAACAGAATAAGTCCAGTACTGACCCAACACAAGCAAGCCCAACAAAAATCTCGGGAACAAACGAGGAGGACTTACTATTTGATCTGGACCAGAATAAAGACGATTGTTACGACATATTTTCTCGAATACTATAACCGACAAACATATATGATTGTAATAGTTATTATAGACCAATTGTTGGTCAACACTTAAAAAAAATGGTTATAAATATCCCCTTCCAAAGAGAGGAAGGCACCGGTATTTCTAATCCCTTATAAATTTTTAGACGCTCTCTCTCTCTAGAAAGAAAGGCTCCGCCTTCTCTCTTCTCTCTTTTCTTATTCTCTTCCCTTTTCTTTTGTACTTCGGTTTTTCAAGCTTTGGAACCTTAGTAAAGATACCTTTGCTTGGAAACCTTTGCTTAACTTGATTAAGGAATCAGATTGTGTAAGATCCTTAATCTATGAAACTGTAATCTATTTAAATTATGTATATATTTTATTTCATATTTCAGTCTTTTTGATCTAACTATACATATATATATATATATATATATATATATATATATATGAAAGAAGATGAACATACATACCAATATTATGGAATAATGGGAGGGAGAACAGTTTTAATCATTATTCATGTTAGTTATCATGAATTAGAAGCTTTTTTTAGCCATTTTACGCAATACTTAATAAGATTGAAAATCTTTTAAACGACAATTATTTAAAATTAGAGGAAGTAGTATATTTTTACTTGCACTTATAATGATTCTAAACTTATATAAGGTTTTTGTTACAAATAAGGGTAAATTGTAAAATACTATTCTAAAATATAGTTGGATTGTAACATATTTTTCAAACTTTTAATTTGGACACTTTATTTTCTTAAATTATTATTTTTTTGCAAAGTACAATAATTTCTTTACCGCCAGTAAAAAATAAATATTTTAGACCAATTTACCCTTATTATATATTTTGTATTTTCTAAAATACCCCACAAGAGTTTAAATATGAATCATTTACATTTATCGTAAAATCACTTACTTACTTCTCTATTATTATTATTATTATTATTATTATTATTATTATTATTATTATTATTATGTTATTATTTAGACTCTAAATCATCAAAAAACTTATGAAAGATTTAATTGGTAAAAATTTGGTAAAACTAAAGAGAAGAAATTAACTCAGAGGGCTACTTTCATAGAAATATATTGAAAAAGTTAATAGATGTACAATAGAAAATGTTATTTATATCTTTTTCATTTTAATTTTTACTTAAAATTATTAAATTGAGCTAATATTCAAAAAATTAATAGTTTAAGGAGGTAAATTGTTAAAATTAAAAGTTAAAGGGGGTATTAAAATCAAACTGTAAGTCAAGTTATTATTTTGCCAATTACCCTAAAGATTAAAAATGGAATTTAAAGAAACTCTCTAAGTTTTACGCCTTCATTTCTTTAATGGTATGGAAATTTTGTCTATTAAGATAATAAGAAAACAACTTTTCTTTAATCACAATAATTTACAACTTGACTCACTTGATATGATAATCCGATATAGAGAAAGGTAGGATTCACAAATTATAAGAATTACGAGTCATTTTTTATTTATATTCTTAACATTTATTCAAACATGTCATTCGTATAATTTGCGTTTTACGTAAAACATCATTTCTTTTATTTTTAAAAAGTAGGAATGAAATCAAATAATAAACTTGTAAATTGAAAAAAAAATTATTGAAGCAATTTATCATTTTTTATTTATATTTTTTGCATTTACTCCGACATATTTTTGGTGTAATTCGTTTTTTGCATGAAAAATCATTTATACAAAACAAATAAATAAATAAATAAACTCAAAAGGTGTCCCATTAACAATCCAAAGCGCAAATACTGTCTAAATTTATTAAAAGTATTTGGTTGGTCATGGACATTGATGCGCTTTCACGGGTCTCTATAGAAATTAAATAAAATGTTGAGTAGTAAGAAACTGCATTCGTGAATAAATATTGGATAATTGGATAATTTCCATTTTGAAATCTTCAACTCAAACTGGCTTCTTGTCAAGTCCCACTTTTCCATCTTTCAGAACAAGTACCACACCAGGTTGATCTGCCAACATCCATATATATTATTGGAATTGGTTAGTCTAAATGTAAATAATAAAATTACACCAAATTTACCAAAAAAAAAAAAAAAAGATATATTAGTAATGGCAGATTCAAGAAGTAGCGTTTGGGGCAATTTTTTTTAATAATATTATTAGTAGAACTATATTTTATGTTTTGAAGGCAAATAAAATCTTAATTTTTTTAAGAATTTAATTAAAAATTTTAATTATTCATAAGTTAAAAATATTTTTTTCAATTTTTCAGGGATGGTCTCACCTTCCTGACCTTTATAGATCCACCCTGTGTACATGTGCAATTTTAGAAAAAAACTTTTATGATTTTAAGAAATAAATACATGGTAATGATATTTTTTTTAAAAAAATAATTAACTTATTGAGGTGTGTATTTATTAGTCAAATAGGTAGTTATTTTGAGCTATTTTCATAAAAGTTAATTTAAAAGATTTAAAAGTGGGATCTTTTGTAAGTTATTTTAGTGATAAATAGTTTAAAAACTTCAAAGTAGGATTTTTTTAAAAATAAAAAGGGAAAGACACCACGAAGGAAATGAATCTTTCTCTTTATATATTGGTAAATATTCTGAGCACTTGCAAATTTTATAGTACAAATAAGAATTTCACAAAAAAAAAATGTAATAAATTAAGTTTTGATTTTTGTTTTCTCAAACGAACTTAAGATAAATAGAGAAAATGATTGCTTTAAAACTTATCAAAATTATTATATTTCATTTAGTCTTTGATTGAGTATGACCATAAAAATATTTACACCAAAATAATGACAAAAGAAAGAGAGAAAATGAAAAAAAAAAGAAGAGAGAAATAAAACAATGGAAATATTTTTTTTTTTAAAAATCACACTTACTTTTGATATCGTTCACCTGCTCAGGAGTGAGCCTAGCGGCAAAGGCACCAAGTGCACCATAAACGTACGCTAGAGGATTCTCTGCTTCTTTTTGGCTATTTTTGATACAATAAAAAAATACATTTATAAATATTCTATTTTTGTAGTTTTGAAAATTATTGCAATTTGTATATCCAAATTAACATGAAAATGCATTATTTCAAAGGGTATTTTAGTTTTAATATTTTTATTAAAGTAATGATACGAAATTCGAACTTTTACATAATGAAATTCTATCGTCACTGATTTACTCATACATAAAGAAATTCTATCACTCATTTACTCATCTATCCATAGTACACGTTCATTCATTGAATAATGTTAGGCATTTGAGTGGAGTTATTTTGTTGAGTGAAAAAAAATTTGTATTTTCTGTCATTACTTTTTTTCTTTATTTAGGTTGATAGTGATTTGTTTTGGAAAAAAATAGAGTGACACTCTGTACTTTTATGATAAAAATTCACAAGCATATGGGTAATAAATTTGGTAATTTAGAAAATCTGCAAGGTCAAAGTAACTAAAATAAAATTTAAAAAAAGGAGGCTATGTGTTTTGTTATTTTTTGTGTACTTAGCCAAACCATTTTCAAAAATAAAGGAAAAACATATAAAAAAAATTATGGTAATTAATTACTTTAATCATCTCTCAATTTGGGAGTTTATTTTTTTGTTTGTTCCTATTCTTTGAAAAGTTTTATTTTCGTTCCCCATGTTATAGTTTTAATTTACAATAGTCTTTGGCATGCATATGTCAAACTCTATCATTAGTTTAATGCGTTTTTATGTACCTTAAGTGAAAAAATGAACCAAAGACGATTTAAAATTCAAATTGTAAGGCAAAAATAAAAATTTTAAAAGAATTGAGACGAAAATGAAATGATCACCTAAATTGAAAAACGATTGAAATAATTTATACAAAAAATGAATAAAAGGTTTTGATATACTTGCCTGCCAATAACTGGTTTTAGAATGTTAATGAAATAGGCCCCGAGGTCTTGAGCTTTGGGTTGATCCGTGAACACAATGTAAATATCCGTATCATCAGCCACTGTTGTTTTGGTAACAAAATGAAAGGATAAAGTCAAAAACAGAAACCATATTGACAAAGTATTAAGAGTTGATGAAGACATGATTTTTGCTTTCTGCAATGCAAATTTTAACTGCTGCCTCTGCTGCAAATTGAATGGAAATTTGACATATACTTTGCTTTTATAGGGTTTGTTTATTACTTTGAACTTGTTTATTGATGAAAAAAAAATTTATGACTTAAAGGGGGGGTGTTAAACTGATGAATTCATTGTTGTTTTAATGGCATTTTATTAATTGTTAAGTTACATTTGGAAAAATCTTTAAATTTTGGAGAAGGGTTTTAAATACATTTTAACATACATAAAAGGCTAAGGCGTTAGTGGGCATAGCTCAAGCATTGAATTTTGAAGTCTAGAACAAGTGAGAAAAAAAAGGAAAAAAGGGTAAATTACAAAAAAAAAAAAGTTATAGTATAGGAAATTTTCAAATTACCTCCCTATAATTTAAAATTCTACAAATTACTTCTATATGATTTGGTCTTTTTTGAAAAATATTATGATTTTGAAAAAAAAAATATAAAGTGCAATTTATTTCAACCAATAATAGAACGTTATGTCTATATATTAGTAATGCATGGTATGTCCCAGGTGCCTTTCTCGGAATTTCGATGACTATTCATAGTTATTACCTTGACACAAAAGAAGAACTCAATGGATCTTCTATTATATTCCATGTTTCAATGTATAAATACAGGTCACGTATATTTAACACTTATCTTTTAATGTTTACTAATCAATTAATAGGGTTTTAGTAAAGGCTGCTGTTATTACCAGAGCAACTATTAATTTCCATAGCAATAAATTACACATATTCCAAATTTATCCTTAATCAATCAATTCTTTATCTTTTCTCCATTTATCAGTACAACTTATCTTTATCTTCTTTCTACCTTATCATTACAACTTATCAATTCTTTATAACATCCTCCCGTAACTTTTGCTTTCTTCTCCTTTACACTGATTTTTCTTTCAAATTTTTATTAATAAAATATTTATTTTTACCCTCAAATAAAAAGAAAAAAATTATATAAAAATATATATGATACTTATTTCTATTAATAGATTTTATTGTTCTCTTAATTAAATTATAAAATATTTACCAATATATACTTCAAAAAATGTAGACTCCATTTGTTTACCGTTATTTTAGTCTTTTATTTCATAAATTCAGTTTTTGGTCCATTTTTTTATCAAAATTTGTAAAATAAAAATAGTAATATTATAGTAATTATTTTTGTTACAATATTTTTTTATATTTTTATTAATAAATTATTAAATTTAAATTTGACTTTTCAATTTTTAATAATAAAAAATTATTCCTAAGACATTTTTTTACCAAAATTAAGTCATAAAATATTAATTCAAATTTGAATTTTAAATTTTAAATTTTTTATAGTAAAAAATTCTTACTACCTTAATTATATTATGAGCAAATTAACATTTCAAAATGATAATAGATCACAAGGAAAAAAATCACTCATGATAAAAATAGAAGTGAATATATGCATCTACATTCTAAAATAAGATTTGTTGCCGTTTTATTATTTAAAATTTATGAATTAAATTGTAGCATAAGAAAATACATGAAATCGAGATTTCTATTATATATAAATGGTGGTGGTGTCTTCATTTTAAGTTTTAACTTATGCGAATTATTTTAATAAAATATTAGTATGAGAAGCCTTATTAGAAATAAAAATAATAATTTATAGTTTCCATATGTTTAGTATTTTAACAAAAAATTTAATTCACCTTGGATAAAATGTTTTTTTAGTTTTATAGTAAATTTTTTTTTTGTTAAGACTTTTTATAAGAAATAAATATTTTGGAGGTGTTTGGATTGTTGAGTTTGTTTTGGTGGACATTATATTCTAGAATTTTTTATTAATAAAATTTAAATTTCAAATTTTAATTAATATTTTATGAGTTTATTTGGTAAAAAAAAGTCTTAGGAAGAATTTTTTATTATTAAAAATTTAAAAGTCAAATTTAAATGTAATAATTTATTTATAAAAATATAAAAAATGTTGTATTAAAAATAATTATTGTAACATTATTTCTTTTGTTTAAAAATTTTGATAAAAAAAGGACAAAATAGATAAATCAAATTGAATTTGTGAAATAAAATACTAAAACAACGGTAAACAAATGGAGCCTAAATTTTTTGAATTATATATTGGTAAATATTTAATAATTTAATTGAGAAAATAATAAAAACTATTAATAAAAATAAGTGTCATATTATTTTTGTATAATTTTTTCCTGATAATCTGAAGGTGGAAATAAATATTATATTAATAAAAATTTATGAGAAAAAATAAAGGAGAAGAAAGAAGAAGTTACGTAATATGTTAAAAAGAATTCATAAGCTGTAATAATAAGGTAGAAAGAAGATAAGGATGAATTGTCTTGATAAATAGAGAAAAGATAAAAGAATTCACTTATTAAGGGTAAATTTGAAATATGTGTGATTTATTACTCCAGGAACTAATAGTTGTTCTGGCAATAACAGTAGCCTTTAGTAAAATATACGTTACATGTATTTATAAATTGAAATAGGGAATTAAACAGAAGATTCGAAGTGATATATTAGACTGAATAGATTTACAAAAATAAACACTTTAAATCCATATTTTTGTGTATCTTTTTTTTTTTTTTTTAAAAACAAACTATAAGGAAGTAAAATATAGATTTTTAAAATTATAAAAAAAAATAATTTGAAAAGTTTCAAAATCAAAGGGAATTATTTTGTAATTTATCCAACAAAAAACAATATGGTTCAAATTATCAATACATACTCCGTTTAAACATGTGTAATAAAAAAATTTCAATTTTGAGGTCACTTATTTGTAATGCTACTATTGTTAACCATTTAACATCATGCTATTTATGATACATCTATCGTGAAAATAAGTTCAGCTTTAATTAAAATCTGCATTCATAATCAAACGAAATTCAAACTATTCACTCCAAGGAGAAGGTTTTTGTTTTTTTTTTTTTTAAAATTTTTTATATCCCTACAAGTGTGTTTGTTGGGTATTCATTTCATTAAAAGAACAATAATCTGATTGTCATTTTCATATTTGGTTAGTTTAGTTGCATTCATTAAGGCTATATTTGGATGGAAGGAAAAGGAAGGAAAGGAAAATGACGGATTAGAATTTATATGTTTGGATATTTTTTTAGGGAGGGAAAGGAAAGGAAAGTGAGGGATTGGGAGGATTAAATATACTTAGTTTAGTCCATATCTCTTTCCGTCTAAAAGTGGGTGGAAACGGAAGGAAATGATAATTCTTTTATAATTAATAATTTATCATTCAAAAATTATACTTCTAACGTAAACTTTGGTTTAAAAATTACAACGTACACTATCGTTCAAAACTTATAAGATAAACAAATGTTATGATAGTTGGAAAAAAACTTTCCATCCTAATACAATTGATATTACTATCCACATTTATTAGAATTTTATTTATTATCTAAAACTTTATTAACTTCTAATTCGTTGCAAGATTATCAAATTATTATTTCATAATAAACTAGAGTTTAAATCTATTACAAATTCTAGTCACCCATAAAAATAATAATAGAGTTATACTCTATTAAAATTTGATTTAATTTATAAAATTTTACTAATCTCGATATTTTTAATTTTAATGAACTTTGAACTACCAAATTTATGCTACAAGAATATCCTAACTCTAGAATAATTTACCCATAATAGAAAAATTATTTTATTTATGTTTCAATTATCATCCTATATAAAGATATAGATATACAGTATCATACTATAAATCATCATCAAAGCTATTCATAAATAATAACTTTAAATTTTTCACACAAAAATAATAAGTTTATCTAAAACTAATATATTTTATTTGATTGTTGTGTCTATATATTTTTTATTTTATTGATTCTACGATTTTCTTTCTTTTTTCATAAATTATATATATATATATATATATATATATATATTAGTAAATCATTTCCTTTCTTTCCCAATTTATCCAAACAGGTTGGAAGGAAATCATTTTTCTCTACTCTACTTTCTTTTCCTTTCCTCTTCCTCCTTTTTCCCTCAATCCAAATGTGATACCCCAGTCTCACATCGAATATATATAAGGATGATGGCTATGATATAAGTGTAGGGCCTAGCATGCAAATCCAACTTGGGATATCCATTATGGCATAGCGAGGACGAGCCAAATTAAGTTGGGTTTGGGTGCGACAGGCTCAAGTCGCGTCACGGGCTTGCGTGTGCATGTGGACCTATGGGTTCACTAGGCTCGTTAGTTCGGGGCGTGACACCAAACATGGCCTAAAGGAATGAACATCGATTCATTAAAAATTTATATGACTGCTATTATATAACAACTTTATTTTTTGCAACATTTTTATTATATTTTACACCAGTTACAATAAATTTATTCTAACCATAACTTCATTTCTTATTTTAAAAAGAATATTCTATAAAGATTTCTCTTTACAGTTTATTTTATATTTATTTTTATTACTTTCGTACTATTACATTATTTTACAAAACAACTCTTATTCATTACTTTTGTTTACATATTAACTCAATACAACAAATATTATTGTACAAAAATATTACAAAATAGTATTTAACACCTGTCACTCAAAATTATTATTTGTCTTAATTTTAAGAATATTACATTTTTCTAAAAATGCAAAAAAAAAGAAATATTTGTTATAAACAAATATGAATGTCCATCTAAATACCCCATGATCACACATTATATTGTGTAACTTTCACTATCTCATGTTTTCCACCATTACTTGTAACTCTTGTAACTTACATTAAAGGTATTATGACCTTAAATGTAAAGTACAAGCCTTAAACCTATAAATAGAGGCTTGTGCGAAAAGGAAATGAAGATTGGAATTCTTACTCTATTTGTTCTATTTTTCTCTACTTTGCTCTCTATCTTTCTAGCACTACTTCATACTTATTTCATATTTTATAGTTGTAGTATATTAGTATTATAGTAATAGTAACATAATATTATATCTCTACTTTATAGTAGTTGTATAACTTGTTACATAATATAATACTACAAGTTTTGTAGTATTTTTATGACACGTTATCAGCATGAAACTCTACCGATTGAGAAAGTTGGAGCAAATCAAATTCAAGTTGCATATTGAAACAATTGTTAAGTATAGGTTTGTACTTTTGGTAAGTTCATATGGTAATACTTTTTATTTTCAATTAATTTATTTTCTACTATGAATTTGTACTATTGGATATTATATATGGATTAATTTGAAAGAAAAATTCAACTACTTGAAGTTGGTTGTCATTTCAAAAGCACGGTATGTTTGATAAAAATAACCATGGCAAGAAAAAAATGATGATTACCATGGCAAGAAACAAAATAACCTCTAGAAGTGGGTTAATGAAATAGAAAGAAATAAAAATGGCAAAAAGAATTACTACGAATGTAGCATAGAAAAGGAGAGGTGGACCTATGAAATGGAGCAAGAGTTGCTGCATTAGCTGTAGGGACTTATAATCTTTCTTTACCTAGTGGCTTTATCTTAGAATTAAAGAATTGCTATTATGTACCGGTACTTACAAGAAATATTATTTCTATTTCATGTTTGGACATGGATGGATTTATAATTATGCAAAAGAATAAATGTTGTTCTTTTTATCGTGATGATATTTTTTATGGTATTGGTTATTTACATAATGGCCTTTATATTCTTGATATGGATAATCCAATTTTCAACATAAACACAAAAAGACCAAAAATTGATAATTTTGAAAACTCATATCTTTGGCATTGTAGACTTGGTCATATAAATCAGAAACGCATAACCAAATTACATAAAGATGGCCATTTGGGATCATTTGATTATGAATCATTTGATACATGTGAATCTTGTTTATATGGAAAATTGACCAAATCACCTTTTATCGGAAAAGGTGAAAAATCTACAGAACTACTAGGTCTCATACATACTGATGTTTGTGGACCTATGTCAGTTCAAGCTAGAGGTGGTTTTTCATACTTTCTCACTTTTACCGATGATCATTCAAGATATGGTCGAATATACTTATTGAAGTATAAATCTGAAGTTTTTGAAAAGTTCAAAGAATATAAAAGTGAAGTTGAAAAACAACTTGTTTATATGGAAAATTGACCAAATCACCTTTTATCGGAAAAGGTGAAAAATCTACAGAACTACTAGGTCTCATACATACTGATGTTTGTGGACCTATGTCAGTTCAAGCTAGAGGTGGTTTTTCATACTTTCTCACTTTTACCGATGATCATTCAAGATATGGTCGAATATACTTATTGAAGTATAAATCTGAAGTTTTTGAAAAGTTCAAAGAATATAAAAGTGAAGTTGAAAAACAACTTGGTAAAAGTATTAAAATACTTCGATCAGATCGAGGTGGAGAATACTTAAGTCAAGAATTTCAAGATTATCTTAAACATAATGGAATTCTTTCTCAAAGGACTCCTCCATATACACCACAATTAAATGGTGTATCAGAAAGAAGAAACCGAACCTTATTAGATATAGTTCGATCCATGATGAGCCATGCAACCCTCCCAAAATTGTTTTGGGGGTATGCCCTGGATACTGCTTCATATCTTTTAAATCATGTTCCATCTAAAGCTGTAGATTCTACTCCATATAAGATATGGTATGGGAAAAATCCAAATTTTAAACATGTGAGAATTTGGGGATGTCTTGCATTTGTTAAAAAGGTAGAATCTGACAAGCTTGATGCAAAATCTGATAAATGTTATTTTGTGGGATATTCAAAAGACAGTTTTGGATATTATTTTTATAATCCAAATGAGCAAAGAGTATTTGTCTCAAAACATGCCATATTTTTAGAAAAAGAGTTTATTATAGAAAATGCAAGTGAGAGCAAGATAGAACTTGATGAAGTTCTTGAACCACAATCTAACAATTTAGAAGAGATGGAACAAGAGCTTGTACCTCATGAAGATGTGGTGGTAACTAAAGCTCAAGATGCACAAGTGGAACGTAGAACAAGTAGGATACGTCATCCACCTAAGAGGTATGATGATGTATTCATTATTGAAAATGATGAACCTACTAACTACAAAGCAGCCTTATCTGATAAGGACTCTGAGAAGTGGCTTCAAACCATGAAATCTGAAATGGATTCCATGTATGACAATAAGGTATGGACCTTAGTCAATCCACCTGAAGGGGTAAAACCTATAGAGTGTAAATGGGTCTTCAAAAAGAAGACAGACATGGATGGTAATGTTGTTACCTATAAAGCACGATTGGTTGCAAAAGGTTATACACAAGAACATGGTATTGACTATGAAGAAACCTTTTCACCAGTTGCAACGCTGAAATCTATTAGGATTTTACTTGCCATAGCTGCATACTATGATTATGAAATCTGGCAAATGGATGTTAAGACAGCCTTTCTTAATGGAAATTTGCAAGAAGAGGTGTATATGATACAACCCGAGGGTTTTAAATCTGAAAATTCAAATCAAGTATGTAAGTTACAAAGGTCCATTTATGGACTTAAGCAAGCTTCAAGGAGTTGGAATATTCGTTTTGATGAAACAATCAAAAAGTTTGATTTTATTCAAAACGAAGATGAACCTTGTGTATATAAAAAGATTAATGGCAATATTGTGGTTTTTCTCATATTATATGTGGATGACATATTAATAATGGGAAATGACATACCTACCCTTCAATTAGTTAAAGGATGGTTGTCTAAAAACTTCTCAATGAAAGATTTGGGAGAAGCAACTTACATATTGGGAATAAAGATTTATAGAGATAGATCTAACAAGTTGCTTGGTTTTACACAGTCAACATATATTGACAAAATGCTAAACAGATTTAGCATGAGTCAGTCTAAAAAGGGTTATATTCCTATGTCACATGGGATTTACCTTTCTAAGGACATGTGTCCAAAGACTGATGATGAAAAACAAAGTATGCAAAATGTTCCTTATGCTTCGGCAGTTGGATCAATTATGTATACTATGTTGTGTACAAGACCAGATGTCTCCTATGCTCTAAGTGTTACGAGCAGATATCAAGCCAATCCTGGTGATGGTCACTTGACTGCAGTCAAGAATATCCTTAAGTACTTGAGACGAACTAAAGATTTATTCTTGATTTATGGAGGGGCTGAGCTTAATGTTTGCGGTTTTGCTGATGCTAGCTTTCAATCTGATAGAGATGATTGCAAGTCTCAATCTGGGTATATATTTACCCTAAATGGAGGTGCTGTTAGTTGGAAAAGTTCTAAACAGGCCACCATTGCTGATTCTACAACGGAAGCTGAATACATAGCTGCTTCAGAAGCTGCTAAAGAGGCTGTTTGGATTAGGAAGTTCATTAATGAACTAGAAGTGGTTCCTTCTATGGTTGATCCAATACCTTTGTATTGTGATAACAATGGAGCAATTGCACAAGCAAAGGAACCAAGGTCTCATCAACGGTCCAAACATGTCTTAAGGCGCTGTCATTTGATTCGAGAAATCATTGGTAGAGGCGATGTGAAAATAGATAAAGTTCATACAGATGATAACATAGCTGATCCATGGACTAAGCCATTATCTCAAAAGATACATGATGGTCATGTTAGTTCATTCGGTTTGAAATACATGAATGATTGGTTTTAGTTATAATGGAAATTGACTATGCATTTCTTTTTACAACCATTTTGGTTTTGTAATAGTTTTATACTTATGCAATAATGATATGGCAATTTTATCATTTTCAAATATATTTGTAATTATATATATATTATGATAAAAGTCCTTAGAATAATATTTATTATTCTTCAATTTCCCTGGTCATAGTATTAACAATGACAAGGACGTTATTAATGCGGATAGACTAGTATATATAGTGATATATGGGTGAATCATTGGAGAATGTGTTCACTAGAATGATCCGCTTAGAGATTTCCATATCGTTAACTATTTGAGTGCCAATGGTATAATCTCTACGTGACAGTAGTGTAAGCGATCCTTTGACTTGATATCATAAGAGTATCTTTAGTGTGGATGTTATATTTTGACTCTATTTGTCCATAACCGTAACTGGATATGTGAGCGGTAGACGTTGGATATGACAAGAAGCATGGATTGATAGTTTATGATCGATATAAGATTCACCACTCCTAATAGTGGGAGAGTATATTTCTTTCTGGCGCCATTTGTTAAAGTTCAACTCAAATTACGCTCAAATGAGTAATTAAATTTGGAAATATTCTAAATTTATTTACAGGGAGTTGAATTTTGGTAACAAGAAAGAAATTATTAGTACAATAAAGAGTTGGCACTTATACTTTACTCTTGTACTAATTGGGATATAGGATGGTCAAAGGATGATAATTACATGGTACCTGGTTCATGGATAGGTGAAGTCGATCAATTGACTTTTCCTAACTTTTGGGTGGTCATGATGTCTTGGCTAGAGGCCGCTCTTGATCTATGAATATAAATGAATTAATTGTTGAATTAATGATAAATTAAAGTTGTTTAATTTATCCTATCTTAGAAGCTCCGTGACTAAATTGTCTTTAGTCCAAGTGGGAGTTTGTTGGTTTTGTACAAAAGCCAATTTAATTCTAAGATTATTATTTATATTTATTGCCAAGTGATTAGGAACCTAAATGGTCACACACAATAGAATTACTTCTTGGGTTAAAATGATTTACATAATTATATGATAATTATGTCATCTATTATACTCTTGCTCACTTTTGGAAAGTGATTAGAGTTTGGTAATAATTCGTTTCTTGTTTGACAAGACAACCTTTATGGAAGGTTGTATTATTATATATAGATGCTTAATGTTAGGTCAAGACAACACAACTCTCTCCATAAGAAATCACGTAAATAAGAAAACCAGTTTTCTTATTAGATCTCTAAGGTGTTGTTTAGAGGGATCTAGCTTATTAACCTAACGTTAAAATCAATCATTTGAGGATCCCGAAAGTAGTTCGTGTGGATTACCGTTAGAGGCCGGACACGTGTGAGGCTTGTTGATCGATTAAACCTCGCTCAAGGATTTTGCTAGCATCTCTCGAGGTATATTTTGTATAGATTATCATTAAAGGTCCTATGGAAATCAATTATAATATAATTGTTATATTTTTCGCTGCGTTGTTACTATGTTGATTTCATTACACTTACATGAAAATTATTTTGTATCAAAAGATTTACAAAATGATTGAGAAAACTACCTGTCGGAATAAAGGATTAAGAGAGCTATTCTTATGCTCTAGTTTTTAGCATAGTAGTTACTTGTTAGTCTGTTGAGATATAGCTTGTTTCTAGGCTTTATTGTTAGTTTGTTTTTCCCTTCTAAATAGCTTAAGTTGTTATGCCTTATAAAAGGCTAGTATGTAGTCTTCATTCTGATTATCAAGAGATATACTAATAATATTTTCTCTCTTGCAATAGTAGTATCTAAATTCTACATGGTATCAAAGCCTTTGGTTCTATAAAGTCATTATCAATTCATATTCCTTAACAATGGTGAAACATGGCTTAGCCACTGATGGGGCAATCGTAGAGAAATCAGCCTCTAATCCATCTCCAGCCTCAAATCAAAACCCTATTATGTCCCTAAATGCCGATCCTGCACAAATCACCATTAACCATAAGCTGAGTGGTTCCAACTACCTGCAGTGGTCGAAATCAGTGCAGATGTTCATTGGAGGACGAGGGAAAGAGGAGTATCTCTCAGGTTAAGTCAAGGAACCACCTGAAACAGATGTCGCAGGAACAAGAAAGTGGAGGATTGATAACAACTTGGTCATGTCATGGCTGATTTCCTCCATGCTACCAGAGATCAGTGATAATTTTTTGTGGTGTGATACAGCAAAAGAGCTCTGGGATGAGGTTAAGGAGACCTACTCAAGCCGTGACAACACCTCTGAGATGTTTGCTGTAGAATCCTCACTACGTGACCTGCGTCAGGGTGAACTGAGTGTTACTCAGTACTACAACACACTCACACGTCATTGGCAACAACTGGATGTGTTTGAAACTCACCCATGGAAGTGTTCAGAAGATGCACAGTGATATTGAACCATTGTGGAGCAGAAACGAATCTTCAAGTTCCTCCTCGGATTGAACTCCAACCTAGAAGATGTTCGTGGACGTATCATGGGCACCAAACCACTCTTGAAATTGAAAGAGAGCTTCGCAGAGGTGCGCAGACAAGAGAGCAGGAAAAGGGTGATGTTAGGGGTTGTGAGTCCTCAACCACAATCACATCCACTCGAAGGTTCAGCCCTTGCCACACAAGGTTCACGACATGTCAACAACTTTAAGAATTCCAAGAAACTGAGGCCGTATTGTGACCATTGTTCAAAACCAGGACACACTAAGGACACTTGTTGGCAGATCCATGGAAAACTAGCAGATTGGAAGCCAAGGGAGAGCCAAGAAAATGCATCAGGATCTACAAGTGATCAATCTTCGAGCAACAGCAAGCCTATGAGCAGTGACAACCCTTTCTCCAAAGTGCAGTTAGAAATGCTTCAGCAGCTACTCAGCAGTACCATTACTCAGAAACCTGCAGCCACGAGCATGCATGCTTTCAAAGGTAACACTAGCTTAGCACTCATGTCATCTTGGAAATATTCCAGGAACAAGTGGATTGTGGATTCTGGGCCGTCTGACCACATGACTGGTGATCGATCAGTCTTCCACACATATAGCCAACCTTGCTCCAACTTATATGTGTGTATTGCAGATAGAACTAAATCCCAAGTCATTGGCATTGGGACTGTTATTGTTACACCACACATCTCTCTTAAGGGTGTACTTCATGTGCCAAAGCTGAAATGCAATTTACTGTCTATCAGTAAACTCGCTGTTGATCTACCTTGCATAACTCACTTTCTTCCAACTACATGCATTTTCTAGGAGCCGGAATCGAAGAGGAAGATTGGAAGTGCTGAGCTGCATTCAGGTCTCTATCTCCTCAGCCCCGAGAAGGAAAAAAAAACTCCTACGTGTATTAACCAGTCTAGTTCCTTCTAAGTTTAGTTTTTTATCTGTGCGTAATAATGATAACACTATTTTGGAGTGGCATTTCAGATTGGGACATCCTAGTTTTATTTATTTGGCAAAATTGTTTCCTGAGTTGTTCATTAATAAAAATCCTAAGGATTTTCAATGTGAAATATGTCAATTGGCAAAACACACTCGTACTGTATACAAAAGCTTACCCTACTCACCATCTCAACCATTTGCTCTAGTTCATAGTGACATCCGGGGAGCATCAAAGGTTGCAAATATCACTGGAGCATGATGGTTTGTCACATTCATTGATGACCATACAAGATTAACCTGGGTATATCTTATGAAATCCAAAACTGACTTGGTAAACATCTTTCAAACCTTTACTGTCATGATTCAAACTCAGTTCCAAACCAAAATAAAGGTTCTTAAATCAGACAATGCCCGGGATTACTTCAACTCTACCCTAGGATCATACTGCACTCACAATGGGATCATACAATATAGCTCATGTGTTGACACCCCTCAGCAGAATGGCGTGGTTGAACGAAAGAATCGTCACCTTCTGGAAGTAGCCAGAGCCATTATGTTTTCAACCACAGTGCCAAAAAGGTTTTGGAGAGAAGCAGTCTTAACAGCTGCATACCTCATCAACCGAATGCCCTCTCGTGTCCTACCACACTTTCAAACTCCTCTATCATTATTCTCCACCATTTTCTCTCACATCAGTAACATTACTTCTAATCTTCCACCCAAGATTTTTGGTTGTGTAGCCTTTATTCACATCTATGCTCAAAACCGTAGCAAACTTGATCCCCGATCACATAAATGCATTTTCATCGGGTATTCTTCACACAAGAAGGGATATAAGTGTTACTGTCCTACAACAAATCGGGTTTATGAGACCAAGGATATCGCTTTCTTTGAGCATACCTCTTACTTTTCCAAACCTACGTTTCAGGGGGAGAACCAACCTAGGGAATCATAGGTTTGGAACTGGGAATCCTTACTAGTATCAAACCAACCTGAAGAAACTCTAGAAAACCTGCCCGAGTCAGTCCTAGAGCCATGTCAACAACCTCAAGGACATCCTGAATCTGACTCAATAACCTTTTATGATCCTCCAACAACCTACATCAGAGGAGCAAGCAACACCAGTAAGTCCTGACACAACTCAGCCACCACTCTCCTCCACTATTCCAGTTCCAGCTCATGGTGAGAATAGTGGGGATATTCAGGTACATGACTCACCACAGTGTCAAGAACAGTGGATGTTAGACCTGCCAATAGCCTGGAGGAGAGAACCAAGGAAGACTTGCACTCAATACCAATTGGGAACTGTGTAAGTTATGATCAAGTGTCACCAACTTATCAGGCTTTCATAGCTAACCTGGATCAGGTCAGAATACCAACAAGTGTACTGGAAGCTCTAAGTCACCAACAATGGAGGGAGGCAGTACTTGATGAACTCAAAGCCCTTGAGAAGAATGGAACTTGGGTTATCACAGACTTACCTCCTGGCAAACATGCAGTAGGTTGCAGGTGGTTGTTTAATGTGAAGCATAAGGCTGATGGCAGTGCTGAGAGATTAAAAGCTCGGTTAGTTGCTAGAGGGTTCACTCAATCATATAGGATAGATTACCATGAGACATTCGCTCCAGTTGCTAAGCTCAATACAGTTCGAATCCTACTCTCAGTTGTTGCAAACCAAGACTGGCCTTTATGTCAGCTAGACATTAAGAATGCTTTCCTGAATGGAACGTTAGAAGATGAAGTATACATGGAAATACCAGATGGGCTAGAAGTTGGAGAAAATAGATCAAAAGTATGTCAATTACGAAAGTCTATCTATGGACTTAAGCGATCCCCAAGAATTTGGTTTGGGAGATTCTCAAGCACTGTCAAGTAGCATGGATTCACCCAATGTCAAGCTGATCACACCCTGTTTGTCAAACGATCATCCAAAGGTCAGGTCACTATACTATTTGTCTATGTAGACGATATCATCATCACAGGAAATGACACAAGAGAAATTGCTAGAGCTAAGGCATTACTATCCAGCTCATTTGAAGTAAAGGACCTTGGACAATTGAAGTACTTACCTTGGTATGGAAATTGCTAGATCGTCACAGGGAATATTTGTGTCACAACGAAAACACACCCTCGACCTTCTCCGAGAAAGTGGCATGCTAGGCTGCAAACCAGCAAAGACTCCAATGGAAACTAAGAAGGTATCAAATAGTGAAGATGACGAGCTAGCTGATAAGGGGAGATTCCAACGCTTAGTAGGAAGGCTGATTTACTTGGCTCATACACGACCTGATATTGGGTTTGCTGTGAGCTATATAAGTTAGTATATGAGCAGACCTACTAAGTCACATATGACTGCAGCATTTCGAATCCTTAGATACCTTAAGAAAGCTCCAGGAAAAGGCATTCTGTACAAGAAGCATGAAGATAGAAGCATTGTCCTGTACTCAGATTCTGATTGGGCTGGGAGTCACGATGATAGGAGGTCTACAAGTGGCTACTGCTCTTATGTCTAGGGAAATCTTGTAACTTGGCGCAGTAAGAAACAACCTGTAGTTGCTCGGAGCAGTGCAGAAGCAGAGTTTAGAGCAATGGCGTTAACTATCTGTGAAGGAATATGGATTCGTAGAGTTCTCGATGAACTTGGTATTCAGAGTGATCATGTCATCAGACTTAAGAGTGACAATCAAGCTGCCATCAAGATTGCAAAAGACCCAGTTTATAATGATAGAACAAAACATGTGGAGATTGATCGACATTTTATCTCAGAAAAGGTGAATACTGGTGAACTTAAATTGATTTATACTCCAACACAACAACAGCTTGCGGATGTGCTAACTAAGCCAATATCTGGAGTTGATTTCGACGGAGTATGTTCCAAGCTAGGAATGTACAACATGTATAGTCCTGCTTGAGGGGGAGTGCCGGAATAAAGGATTAAGAGAGCTATTCTTATGCTCTAGTTTTTAGCATAGTAGTTACTTGTTAGTCTGTTGAGATATAGCTTGTTTCTAGGCTTTATTGTTAGTTTGTTTTTCCCTTCTACATAGCTTAAGTTGTTATGCCTTATAAAAGGCTAGTATGTAGTCTTCATTCTGATTATCAAGAGATATACTAATAACATTTTCTCTCTTGCAATAGTAGTATCTAAATTCTACACTACCCAACCTCGTAATGAGCATTTTTCAGCTCACCTTGTCTTTTCAAAAAAGATATTTTTCAGAGGATAGGGATGAGCATTAGGAGGTTATTCGATTATTTGACTAATTTGATTCAATTAACTCGGGTTTTTTTATTTTGTTAAAATTTTGATAAAATAAAAAATTGAAAGTTGAATAACTGTTTTTTTTTCCCTAAAAGAAATAGATTTGAAAGCTATTCCATAATCCAAAAAGTTTAAGAGTTAGTACTTCAACCTAAATGAAAAAAATTCTTAGAAAATGATTTCACCCAGTAATCTTTAACATGTATAAAAATATAAGATAAAGAAAGTTGTACAACTTCAATTATTCCAAATGAATGAATTTATAAACGTTTATAAATTTCCAAAGTAAAACCAATTCTAATTCTAACAAGTTCATAAGTTACATTTAAGTTAAAATGAAATAAAGTAGTAACAAAGTTGTTCCGAATTTGGAGTGATCTTTACAAACTTTTTATGCAACCACAAAGTTAAAATGAATTTATGCATATTTCATACAAATGTATTCCTACGAGTTAAGAAAGTAGATTTGGGGCTTAGGGTTTCATATTTTTACTTGACTCACGAATTAAGAAAGTAGAATTGGGCTTCTTACTGTTTTTTCTTCTTTTTTATGTGCTTATTTTTTTTTTATGCAATATATGAATGAATACATCTGATAAATAACCTGACCCAAATGACGAAATTAGTGGGAAAAAAATAGTAAAAGAAATACAGACAATACGTTGGCCATAGTTGCTTGGTTCATATATAATGAATTAGATTTAGTTAATCGAATTCAAAAAATTAAAACCGTCATTGAATAAAAAAACAATTAAATCACAAACTGATCAATCAATAAAAATAGAAAAATCGTTTTCAAATAATCCTATTGAATTCAGTCATTGACTTGATTGATTTTTTGATTTTTTACTCACCACTAACAAGGAGTGGTTGAGAAAGCGTAATGTGAAAGGTTAATTTCCGCATAGACAAGCTAACAAACAATTGAGGTTTATTATTAAGAATACAATACTTTATACAATTAGTAAAAGACTACACTACCTCTTACAAGTTACAATATAGTCCAAACACAAACTCTTACAAGCAAATTTCTATGGTCTCTACTGTCCAAGCATTCCTATTACTCAATCTTCTTCCTTTTGTTTTTAAATTTTGTTTTTGTTATCAAAATTTGGCTTCCTCTCCCATAATTTATACTGACTAATATAGTCCAAATTTCTCCAATATATATATAACAAATCACAAGAAAAATATTTTTCATTATAAAACTAAAAAAATACTCAATGAAAATGCCAATAGATTTTGTGTAAGGGTCTGTTTGATAAAAATGAATTTTGAAAATGGAAAATTGAAATATAAAATCTAAAATAATAAGTATCTTAATATTGAAATAATTAAACTTGTATCATAAATATATTAATCTGAATGGTAAATAGTACGGTTTTGATTTTTAATTAATTATTTTTTTAATAAATGTGAAATATATTACTTTTGAAACAACAAATCAAAATTATTAAAAAACATATATACAATATAATTTTGTAAAAAAATAAATTTCAAAATTAATAATTTTGAATATAAAATATTATCATAAAAATGCATATATTTCTGAACTCTACATATTAATGATTTTCTAGTATATTGGATGTTATCTTTTAAAAATTTTAAAAATAGAATTTTCAATTAATCAAAATTTGATTGAAAAAAAGATAAAAAAGATTAATCAAACTGTAAAACATAATTTTTTTTTTATCAAATCAAGTATATCAAATAAAAATATTAAAATCTAGGAAAAAAGATATACTGAATAAAATGTTTTCTATTATATTGGAGGTTATTTTTAAAAAATTTACAAATATAGTTTTTAATTAACCAAAACTTTATTTAAAAAAAATGATAAGGTAAAAAAGATTAATCAATTTGTAAAACATAATCTTTTTATCAAATTAGGTATATTAAATAAAAATATTAAAAAATAGAAAGAATATTTATAAAGAGTAATAAATAAAAGTATTAAAATATAGAAGAAAAAAGAAAATTGAGATTGTAAAAGATATTAAAGAGATATTTTGCATATAGTATATTAAATTACTATTTGAGCGTATCGTTAAATTAAGAGATAAGCCAAATTTTATCCCTTAAAATCATAAAAAATTTTTGCCTACCTTTTCAAATACTCTTAATTCATTAAAACATCTAACTTTTAGTCATCAAACATATTTAATTGATCAATATCTGAATCAATTCAGCTCTATACTTAAGTTAATTTATCAAATAGGTCCTTACATTTTCTATTTTAATTCATATTTTAATTTATAAATATATGCCACATATATTTAATACTTACCTCTTAGAGTTTATTAATCATTTGATAGAATTTTAGTTAAATATACTGACGTCTATTTATAAATTGAAATAAAAATTAAAATTAAAAATTAAAACAGAAATTGAAATAAAAAATGATAGAAATTGAAATAAAAATTAAAATAGAAATTGAAATAAAAAATGAAATAGAATATCAGGGGTAGTTTTTGAAAAAATTACAAATTACGATGTGATACAATCTGGCATGGACAAATTTTCAATTGTAGTCGTAAAGATGCTAGCGAGGTGGCATCTTCACCGTCTCGCTATAATAGGAGAATTAATGCTGAATTTAGGTAACAGTTGGCGGATCAACTAAATCCGCGTGCGCCGTTAATTTCGTTTTATTATTTTTAATTTTGAGGGTAATGTTAGTGTTGATTACCGTTTACTATTTCGTAAAAGGAAAAGAAGATATCTGATTTTTTTTTTCTCCACTTTCAATTTCGCAATTTGTTCTTTTCATCATCTAGCCCGATTAAGATAAGTTATTTAATAAAAGATATTTTTTTCCCTTTTATTATTAAATATTAATATTTTTGAAAATATTTGAATGGATGAGTTTATTTCGATGAAAATTTGTTTAGACAATTCTTTTATTGAATAAAGAAATTTTAAAAATTTAAATTAATACATTACGAATCTATTTTTGTGAAAAACTATGTTCTGAGAGCACATTAGATCATTCTTCTATTTTTTTTTATATTTTATCCAAAACATCAAAATTACTTAGTAAAATATATATCAAAACGATGCATTTTAGTGGAACGAGTTTGATGAATAATAGAGAAATATTAAATAGAGAGAATTATTTATATTCAAATATTTAATTTAAAATTTATGTTTTGTGTTAATAAATAAGAATAAAAAATAAAAAATATACTATAACAAAAGTAATTATTATAACTTAATTCATTTTTTAAAAATTTTATAACTAATACAAAAATCGAATTGGTTAAAAAACCTAGTCAAAGTATAAATCAACGCATTAATTAAATCTTGTTTTGTTGTACTTCAAAAAAGGAAATACTTTTTGATTGAAAAGTTAGGCGTTTTATTTTTGTGCAATTATTAATTAATTAATAATTTAAAGTTCATAAATCCAACGTTTCTAATATGCTGACTCATCACCATCCTTCCAACTGCAGCTCCTCCATTTCCCCAATTCTCCATATATTTCATCAACAAAATTTTCAAAAAACACTGTCCATTCCTTTCTTCAGCAAAAAGTTTAAAATATTCAAATGAGAGTTATGGGCCGTTAATTCACCATTAAAGAACAAGAAAAAGAAAACAAATTTCCAAAATTGTAAGCTCAAACTGTATAATTACAGTTGCTCGGCTGTGGGAATTTTGAACTGTAGAAGGGGGATTTTACTAAATTGAACCCTAAATACTCTAATTTGGCCGCCGTTGCATAACCTCGGCCACCCGCCACTCCGCTCAGTATTATGTCCAAAGATTACGATTGGTAATGTTTGATAATGGCAGTTCTTTTGTCCTTTTTCTGGTTTTTTTTTTTAAAATTTTTTTTCTGTTCTGTATTTCTAATATAAAATATTTTTTTGCACATCAGTTCTTGTTTTTGTTGGATAATTTTTTTCATGGACTAATATTGTTTAATTTGTTGTTTTGCAGTGGAATTTCACGTTAGTGAATGAGTTATGATCTCATTTTTTCTGTTCATGAAATCATCCTGAGGTACAATTTTCTTTTTTTTTTTTTTTTAATATTCATTTCTTTTGTTTTGTGTAGATCCTTAGTACTTTCATTTTGGCTGGTTGAGAAGCTATTTGTTATGTTTAAAAGTTCGAAAAAATTATATGATTAGCTTTTAAATTATTTTTAGTTTATCTTTCCTTAGTGACTTGTTTTGTTTGTTGTCATTATGTGTTTGAATCTTATAACATATTTCTGTGGTTGATTAATTTTTTTTTGTCAGTTTCTTTTGTTGGGCTCAATTGCACTTTTTTTTAGTTTAATTCTTTTCTCTCTTTTTAATTAAAGAATCTTTTGCTTTTGGGTTCATGGCTGCATATAAAGAAAGGCTAAAGAGGAAGAAAATCACTATTGTTAACACTATATAAGTTTATAGTGCTATTGAGATATATTAAAGCAATATTATTTAGGCAGATATAGTATTAGAATCAAGTTTTAAGTGCTGTAATCTCTGCATCTTATTTGGTAACTCAAACTTGTTGACTGCATTAGTACAGCTGCAATTAGTACAAACTCTTAAACTAGACATGGCTGATTTCATGTGCTTCATTCAACAACTTAAATTTTTTGAATCCAAATGAGGAAGGAAAAGCAATTAATCATTTCTCTTTGTCATCTTTGGCCTTCATATTTTGCCACTTATTTGTTATTCTGCATGGTTTTCATTTTGTTTTCTTGCTTTTTCTTGAGAGGTTGTTCAATGTGAAATTTGTGGAGATTTTTATTGCTACACATTTAATTGTACAGTGCATGATTCTTTTTACTTATTTTCTATTCAACTGAAAGTACGGTTCTTTTTTCCTTTGATATGCTAACAGAAGCCAAAAGGAGAAGGTAATAAAGAAAACTACAAAATTAGCTTCATAGTTTTGGAAAATTTTTTTTTTATAAATTTTTTGTAGGTTTTTCCAATTGATTCCCATCTTTGTTTAGTTGTCAAACTATGGTCGTAGTACTTGGAAAAATATCTTAAACGTTTAGTATCAGTCTATCAGATAGTGTTCAGAAATAAGAACTACAAGGGAGTCCTTATTGTTGCATTTCATTTGTATTATACTGGGCAAATGGAGAAGGAAGTGCAAGGTTGGAAGAAACAGTTTTGGTGATGTTTAACTAAAGTTATTACTGTTGTTTTAGAGAGCTGAATGGACAGATTATTTAGAATTTTCCATCTATGCACAAGTTAATTTTCTTTGGCTTGTTTTGCATATAATTTAGTTTTTCTTGCAGGTTATTGATGGTGTACAAGATCCACCTTCTCTCTTGCTATTAACATTGTTTGATACACCATCACTACAAATTTGGCTTGGCTGTGCCTTGCACAACCCAGCCTGGCTAGTTTAAATAATAGTATTACCTATTATTGTTCTTGAGTATTGAGAATTGGATGGAAGTAGAATCAAAGAAATCCAGCAGCGAAAACAGACGAGGTCTAAGAAGGAGAAAAACGATATGTTGGGTATCGGTGATCTCAGCAATATTGGTTGTTGGGTTGGTAATACTGATACTTGCACTCACTGTTTTCAAAGCTAAACGTCCTGTTACCACTGTCAATTCTGTGTCCCTCAAGGATTTCGATCTATCCCTCGACGTTCTAAGGTTTAGAGTGATGTTAAATGTGAGTGTGGATGCCAACATCTCTGTTAAGAACCCAAACAGGGTGGGATTCCAGTATGAAAACAGCTCTGCTATCCTCAAGTACAGAGGCCAAGTGGTGGGAGAGGTACCCATACCGGCAGGCAAGATTAAGCCTCGTCAGACCCTTCCCATGAATATCACTCTCACCCTCTTGGCTGATCGACTCCTCTCCAACTCCCAAGTCTACTCCGACGTCATCTCTGGTACGCTGCCCCTCACTACTTACACAAGAATTTCCGGCCACGTAAGGATATTGTTCAAGATTCATGTGGTCTCTTACGCCACCTGCGACTTGTATGTGAATGTCCTCAACAGAAGCCTTACCAACCAAACCTGTCACTACAGAACCAAATTATAGTATGTGAATGTCTTCACTATTACTATTTTCTATGGTTAGATTTACTATAAAGTTTTACACGATCAATTTTAGTTACTGCTGCTGCTTTTACTACTACTACACTGTGATCGCCATTGAATTGTTATTTAATTTGAGTTTATATACTCTACCTCTGTAGCATCCATTACTTGGAAGAAGAGTCAATGACATCTCTCATTGTATATAAATAAAACCCCGGCACGGCAGAGCGCTGAACTTTTTGACTCTACCTTCTTCAATATTTTACTCTTTTTAGGTTTTCAATTGTCAAATTATCCATGTTCGTTCTTATGTGTTTGTCCACTGTTATTTTTATCTTGAGAACCATTTTTAATCACTCATGCGAGTTGCCATTTTTAATAACTCTTACAAGGTATCGAAAAGCACTTAAAAAGGCATTAGTTCATTTGTTTAGTTATTAGCAATAGTGCTCTAAGGGGAGTTCCGAATCTACTTTGCATATTAGAAGGGCGTTAAAGGGTGAGATTCAAATTCATCTCACATACTAGAATAGCAATGCTTAATTCAAATTCATCTCACAGATTAGGGAGATTCAAATCTATCTTATAGACCAAAAGAGGGGCTGAGGCTTCATTGCATTTTACAGATTGGATAACTCTAGCAAATTCAACAAATTAAAAGGGTTGTTAATACTCAACTATTTTATAACATTACTTTAGCAAATTCAAATAAAAAGGGTGGTTGATATGAGATAAGATCATCTGTCCAATATTATCCTGTCTTATCATATTCAAAATTAAAATTACCTCGGGTTAACTCATTTTTTAGTTAGGCCTCTAATAACTATAATGATATTTATACTTTGAATCCCTAATTTTAGTTAAACTATGTAGTTTTAAACATTAGACAGAATTGGACAGTGTAATCTTGGACAGGGGATCCGATCTCACTCATTTTGAAATCAGATCTTCTGTCCAATATTACGGTATATTATCCTGTCCAATGTTCAAAATAAGTCCTTTCACTAAAATTAAGAAGTAAGATGATAAATATCACTAAAATCAAATTTATACCCTAAAATGTGAGTGAACCTACGATGTAGTTTTAATCTCGGATATAATAAAATATCATAAGATTCAGACATAGGATTCTATCTCACTCATATCTTAGTTAGGGTCTAATAATTGTAATAATATTTATGCTCTTAATCCCTAATTTCAGTTAAATTACGTGATTTTAAATATTAGACATAATAAAATAGGATAATGTTGGACAGATGATCGGTTAATATTTAACTATTTTATACCACATAGTTTTAATTTTGGATAGGAGGCATAGTATCCTATCTCACTCATATCTTGGTTATGGTCTAATAATTGTAATGATATTTATGCTTTTAGTCCATAGTTTTAGTTAAATTACGTCGTTTTAAATATTAGAGAGAATACAATAAGATAACGTTACACAGATAATCGGTTGATATTTAACTATTTTATACGAATACATAAATCTAGCAAAGCCATGACCTATCCCTACACTCCTAGTAGTAACCAATTGGTTAAAAGACATTTGTCCTCACGACTTTGTTTTGTAAAGGCATTTCACATGAATAGAATGCATCTCAACTTCATAAGTTAGATATTTCTTTTTAACTCTTATTCGAGATTTTTGGTCATTTCTATTATTTACCTCTTTACAAATCCCCAATTAAGATAAGAGTCATGTACGCTGGCCTTTTTCCACATTCAAATAGCATGAGGTCCTTCTCACTTGGCATGACAAGTTGTGGCCGTAGTCGAGAAGGATGCAGTAATTATAAAGTGTTTTTTTTTTTTTCGTTCCTTATAAATATAGAGATTGAAAAGAATAAATCGCGAAATGGGGGCATGCACATCACTGATCTTCAATCATGATTTTGACACCAATAAATTAAGTGGATTTAATTTCTTGCTTGACTTGTGCGAATCTACGAGTAGGTATAGATAGGTTTAGTATTTGTTTTCAGTTATATATTTCGTGCAATTAATAACCGATTGCTACCCTTCACCGTCATTTAGGCAACGCATCCCTGTCATTATAATTTGTAATTAGTTAAGATCGTTTGACTAATTTATTTTTACATGTGCTATTTGAATTCTCAACCATAAAATTCATCACCAACCATGATAACAGTTTTGGATTTTCAATATCATTTCGAGTATCCCTATGTGTAATATTCCCTATAAATGTGACACGTGTATTTTTAAATAAAACTAAAATTATATCAAGTGATTGATGAACTTTAAGAAATAAGTGATTATACACGTGTCAAAATTTTATATGATATTACAAAAAGTGATACAAAAAATCTATTGCGCATGATAAAATTAAATTCATAGCCAACCATGATAACCCTCCAAACCGAATCGTAGAACAGGATCATATAAGTATTTTAGTAGTAGAACAGGTGCATATAACCATTTCTACTAAAACTAAGATGGTTCTATAATTTTTTTTTTAAAAAAAAAGTCCTATTACAAGCGGAGGTAACTACAACTATTGGATGTGAGTTGAAACATTAGAACAGGGTCTCTAATTCCAGTTCTAGTTAGTTGGAATAGTAGAGGTAGAGGTGATAACAACCCTTTTAAATATTAGAGACATATTTAAATGGAAACTTATCTAATTTGGAATTGTTGCAAGTGAGTTGAAACAATAGTTATAGAGTTTTGAGTTAGCTAGCTAAAAACTAGAGGTAGACTGACACATTCTCAAGTTACCCTTTTATGTAGTCATCGAGTGAGCCATTGGGGTTAATATAATGGTTAGGGAGTTAGTATCCCGACATCTAGGTATAGAATTTGATTCTTGAAAATACATGTGAAGGTTGTGTGAGTTGACAAAAAAATTAAATAAAAAAGTGGTCACTGGTTAACTCTAGATATTCTATAAATTTAAAAAAAATAAGGGAAATACCATTCTCAAATGCCTCACAAAATGAAAAATTTCACTCTTTGCCTATAAAAATAAATTAATTTTTTTTTATAAATTTCTTATCAAAATTAGAATGTTGTCCACCAAAAATTAAAATATAATTTTTACTTGTAATATTATACAATTTTGCCTCCAAATATTACTTTTTAGATTTGCCTCCAGGAAATACCCTCTTTCCACTAAATAGACTAGAGGTTTACTTATTTACTCACCTCATTATAAAGTATTTGTTATAAGTCATTGTAAACATAGATATATAGATGAAAGATTAAAACTCCACCCTATAGGTGAGTAGTGTGCCATAATTAATTAAACTGTAAAAATAAACAATTATTATCAATAAGTAATAATATATATTTAAATTAAATTAGATTTTTAGCATGTTTATATTCATATTAAAATTTAATTCAAAATAAGAGAACAAATACAATTAATTATATGTAGTAGGATATTGGCATTTCCGATTTTGTTAATTAGACTACTCCATTCATAGTAATATACTTTTTTCTTAGTGGAATAATGTTTCCTTGTCTTCTCCCTAACTCTATACTCTCTTAAGGACGTTCCCTTTTGTTTTCACCATCCCTATAAAATTATTAGTAATAATATCTTGAATAGGTAATTATATAATAATGAGAGATCATTACTAAAATTACGTAGAAGTTAATAAGATAATAATTCTCATTGATTGTGTCCATGATTCATTCCTTCAATATGACTTTGATTGTGCTCTTGATTCATTCCTTCAATCTGACATTGATTGTGACATTGATTGATTTCTTCAATTTGACATTGATTGTTCCTGAATATCTTATCACCCCCTTCAAGGTTGGCAGTGAGAGAGAACAAATGCCAAGGTTTTAACGATAGGAAACAAATGAATCTTTTGGTAGGGGTTTAGTAAAAATATCACCAATTTGTTTCGTAGTATGAAGATGTTAAAGATCAATAGCTCCAACTGTAACTTTTTCATGAATGAAATGGTAGTCAATTTCAACATGCTTTGTCCAGGCATGAAGAACTGGATTATGAGACATATAAATGACACTCTTATTATCACAAAGAAGTATAGGAGGTCGTTCAAGAGTGATACCGAGATCGTGAAAAAGATATCGAAGCCATGTCAATTCTACAGCAGTGGTTGCTAGAGCGCGATATTCAGTCTCAGCACTTGAGCGGGAAACCATAAGTTACTTTTTGGAAGTCCAAGACACATAATTAGACCCAAGAAAAATACAATATCCAGTAGTACTTCTCTTTGTTTGTGGACAACCTGCCCAATCTGCATCACAAAAGTAGTATGTCATTTTTGTACTAAAATAAATTACTTACTCTAAAAGATAAACAATAATATAGCGAGAGTAAGGTCAATCCCATGAGGAACAACACTATCTTCTAAATTAGTTATTTCGTAAATGGTCACAATAATTTAGTTACTAATTTAAACAACAAATCAAAAGGAATAAAATACGAAATTAATAAATAGCAAAATTACAAAAAATAATTGACTAAATAAGTAATTCCACACTAATCAATTCTTTATTGCTCATAAAATAAAAAATAACAAATTCATATTAACCAGTTAGTTAAAGGCTACCGGGAATCGGCTTCGATACAGCCCAATTCTTTCTTAATTATTCGATAATTGACAAGTATTGGTTTAATAAATTATTTTCCTATTCATAACACAACTCGGCTGGAATCAGTCAATACTCGATTTAATGTTACAAAAGCATTAAGACTTAGAAAAACTTAACTCTAACAAATCATATCATGATCATCATGTTACAATTTATTAATCGATTATTCATATCTACCGAGATAGTAGCTTCGCCACTAATTAATCTTACCTATTAAATCCAGTGACTTAACAAGGAATTAATTGGCTCTATCTAAATCAAATAAAGGTGATCAATCTTTAATAAATCTAGATAATTAATATTAGGCCTAGAGAAAATTCGGAATTAAATATGAAATAGTTTAATTAGAACAATTAGGTCTCACAATTAATACATTGATTAGTGCTTCCTTACTTATCGCCAGAAAAGGAACTACTCACTAAGCATAATTAAATACAATCAAAGATTTAAAATGAAATAAACTGAATTAAGAATATCAAACTGAGCCGACTGTTGTTTGGGCAAATGACGACACGTCTGTTCTTGTTCTGAAATCTGGGAAACTGCAAAACTACAGAAAAACTACGAAGACTAAAGACTCTTAACCCTAATCAATTTGTTCCCTTATATAGGAGGGAAAATAACAATTTCCTAAATCAATTCAAAAGAATGAATCCCTCTTGTTTTCAAATTCTAATTTGCCACATACGGCTTTAACCCTAGCATACAAGCTAGTTTCCTAATTCTATTCATCCACCAATTTGGTATCTGACAAGAGTCCTTCTGTGTTCGTATTTCTTCACCTTTATCAACCAGCCCTTTCTTCTAGAAACTCCCCAAATCATCTTTCTCCCTTTCGCCATGCTCTATTTTTGGAAACTCCCAAAACCTGACAAAATTATCACCATTAAGCATATATTTCACCCCTTTAAGCAATAAAAAGAATATACAACAAAACACATAATTTGTGCTCATCAAGATCCCCACACTTAACTCATGCTGGTCCTTCAGCATTTAAACAAAAATAAACAAAAAAACTAATAAACCATTTCACAAAATAAACACCATCTAATCAAACTGAAAAAACTCTCCAACTCAGTACTGCTTAGTTCAAGTAAATAGCTTATGCACAATCAAGTCCCCCAACTCAAAATATAAAAATCTGAGCAACTCTCCAAGATTAGTCCAAAGCACTCATAGATGTATGGTAACTACGGGTTAAATTGAGGGTAGAGTTTGAAAACGAAAGTCGAATTGGTGAAATCCTAATTGCCTTTATCACATTCAAGTTCAATTTCAACACCATAATATCCATGTACAACAAAGCAAATTCAATAAGCCAACCATGTACAATTCACACTCATTCAAAGAAATAATTCATTTAAGCACCAACAAAGTGTTCATTAAGTGCTTAGGCTCAAATTCTTACTTTAAGTAGGCAAATCAAACTCAAATTTTGTATTTCTCAGTCTTGGGTGGTGTGTCGATTTTGCACCAAAATTAATTCTTACTCTAAAAGATTTAAAATAGTCTAATGGGAGTAAGGTCGATCCCACGAGGAACAAAAAATTCTCTAAATTAGTTAATTTGCAATCGTCACAACAATGAAAATTATAAATATCAATTATGGAACCAAATAAATTACTAATAAAAAATAACCAATAACACAAAATACCGAATTAAATTACTTAAGATAAAATTCTGGAAAATAAGTAATCCACACTAATCTTTATCAGTTGTTCATTGACGCAAGGATAATAATTTCCATTTTCAATCAGTCAGTTATAGGACACCGAGAATCGGCTCTGACGTGTCCCAATCCTTCCTTACTTATTCGATAGTGAACAAGAATAAGCTTAATCCACTATTTCCCTATTCCTAACATAACCAGGCCGGAATCAGCCGTTCACCCAATTCAATGTTAAGAAAGCATTAATTCTTAGAAGGACCTAACTCTAACAAATTATATACTATGATCAGCATACAATAACTTGTTAACCAATTGTCTCCGTCTACCTAGACAGTAGCTTTGTCACTAATTAATCATACTAATTCAATCCAGTGATTTAATTAGAGATTAATTGACTCTACCTAACTTTATTAGAGTTGATCAGGCTTTAATCCAATTAGGTAATGAACGCTATTCACAGAAAACTTTTGGAATCAAATACAAAATTATTGATTAACACAATTTGGTCTCACAACTTAATCATAATTAGTGCTTCTTACTTATTTACCAGATAAAAGGACTACTCACTCTGCATAATTAAAAACAAGCACAATAATAAATTTAAAGGAAATTAAATTAAACTAAAAATGTCAAACCAGGAAGTCCGTCGTTCGACCGAACGACGAACTGCAGTTCTTGTTCTAAAATTTGGGCTGCTGCAATTCTGCAAACCCAGCTGCTGTCAAAACTTCTAAAACGTAAAATAAGCTGTCAAAAGATAAAAGATGATCAAAGATCAAAAGATCCAAGATGTTTAGCCCTCAGTATTCTTCTCCCTTTAATAGCAGAGAAAAATATAACAAATCTTTTGGTTTCCATAAATCTCTCAACCATATGCGGCTGTAACAAAATATCTTCCAAATCAGACTTATCCACTATTGGTAACTGCCAACAAATCGTTTCTCTTTTGGTAGCTTCCAAAGAAACTCCTCTTGCTTTTAATTCTTCACTCCTACCTTCAGCTCTTGAAATACTCCAAAAATCTCTCAATTCTATCTTTATCTCCTCTTCATACCTTGCACTGGAATCTCCTAAATTCTGCAAATAAATAAACCCATTAAGTGCAGATTTCACCCCATCAAACACATTAAAGCATACATAAAAATATGAATTATTCTATGCTCATCAAATATCCCCACACTTGAATGATGCTGGTCCCTAAGCATTTACACATAAAATAACAAATAACAAATACAAATGAACGACTAAACCGTTTCACTAAATAAGCACCAGTCCAGCCAAACCGAAAAAACTATTCCAAAAAATTCATGTTCAGTTCAAATACAGGCTTATGCACATTCCAGTCATCCAAGTCAAAATACAACAGTCCGAGCAACTCTCCAAGATCACTCCAAGCACTCAAAAGATTTATAAAATTAGGTACAACCACTCAATTAAATATCGCATGAAAAACTTACAATGAGTTTGCAAATATGTCAAAAGATAATCATAGTATCAAAACTAAACATGAATCAAAAGGTCTTTCAATTGGGTTGGAATGGGGCTAGGGCTTTTGATAAGTTGGTTTTATACCAACTTAAATGGCTTAATACACTTAGCTTTTGACTTGTTTTTCATAAGTTAGCGTAATGATTTGTTTGTTGTGGTGCATTTATGTGGTTGGCAATTGGTTGTACTAAAATGGTTAAAAGAGGCCAAAAATGATGATGAACTTAGGCAATTGTGTGCTTGATGTTAATTGGCAAGGTTGAGAGATCAAAATAACTAGGAAAATGGATGAAACCGAAAGGAATTTGGTAAGCTAAATTTAGGGTTTTGGCAGATTTGGTTGGTGAAATTCATCTGGGCATAACTCTCTTGATATTAATCCAATTGGTGAGTTCTTTAGTGTTATGAAAAGCTCTTCGAATGAATTACACTTCTTATGTTTTAACTATTTTCCAATATTGTGTGCAAGACTATGAAATATGAGTTTCTTTTCGGAATATCATTTTTAGGGTTTTAGGGTTTCAACTGACTGCCACGGGTTGGTGTTTTGATGGTATCTTGAGTTTCAGGTACCTGATGAGGTTGTTTCTTGATTCATTGGAAAGCTAAGAGGGAGATCTAGAATTATTAAGTTTACCATCAAGGCTGATTCAGAGGCTAAGACACATTTATTTGGCATGCAAGTAGGATGTTGTGCTGGAATGGATACTTTGCCAACATTTTGCCAACTCGGCTAACTTGTTTTGCCAAACACCTTGCCAACACCATGCCAAGCTTTACCAAACCAATGTGCCAAGACCTTGCCAGGACCATTCCAAGCTTTGCCAAACCAATGTGCCAAGACCTTGCCAGGACCGTGCCAAGCTTTGCCAAACCAATGTGCCAAGACTTGCCAATCAATCTTGCCAAGCCTTACCAACTTGGCACATCAACCTTGCCAAGCACGATGCCGAGTCTTGCCACATACTTTGTCAAACACTTGGCCATATTTTGCCACACTTATGTATTCATCCTACCAAGCATTCACAACACTAGAACTATATGCTTATTAGTACCACATTCACACAGTTTGTGCATGTCACATTTACTCATTTTTTATACATTTCATTTGCAACGTTGGCACCTTGGCACACTTGCTCAGTTCATTTGGCACAGACACTTGCATATCTTACTTGAGCATAACTTACTACACTCAATAGGCATCATATTGGCATAGGAAAGGAAATTGGCCTACGACATGTCGTAGGCCAATCTTGAGAAGACAAAAAAATGGCCTACGACATGTCGTAGGCCATTCTTGAAGGAAAAAATTTTGCCCACGACATGTCGTGGGCAAAATTCTGGAAGAGAAATTTTGGCCTACGACCTGGAACAAGAACATTTAGCCTACGACATGTCGTAGGCTAATTGTTAGATGGTTGCTTAAAAAATGGCAAAGTGTTGAAGAGTTGCTTCATGGGTTTTAAGCTTTGTCACACTTCAGTAGTTTGGTCATAACTTTCTCGTTTTAGCTCCAAATTGGGTGATTCAAATGGCTATGGAAAGTTGAGACAAAGGGTTACAAATTTCATGTTTTAAGGTTTCCCTAATTCACAGTGCATCATGATCAAATCTTGGTAGGAAGTTGCTGCCATGAAGTACTTTGTGTTGAGTTTCTAGAAAAATGGCTAAGTGTTTAACTTCTGATTTTCTGAATTCCAGGCAGCTGAAGGCGCATTTTACTTTGGCGGAAAGGCGTGGATGTTTGAAACGCTGGATTCTTGAAGGCTCGCTAAGCAGCTGAAGGCGTGGAGGCTCCAGGCTCGAAGGCGTGGTTTGGCTCTGATTCTTCAGCTGGATCTCCAAGCGGTGAAGGCGTGAAGCTAGGAAGCTGGAAGGCGTGCTGTGGACGTTAAGGGCGTTAAAGGCGTGTTTCGAGGAAGACTAAAAGCGCTGGGTTGCTGAAGGAAGTTTTCAAACTTCGAATTTCACTTATTGGGCTAAAATTTAGTCATTTCTTGGAAGGCCATTTTTGTGTAATACTTTATACATTTTATGTTGCGTATTAGTTACGTTGTCCCAACTCTATATATAGGGAAGGTAGCTAACATGTAAGGGGGATTGATTAATTTTATTCACTATTCACATTTTTTCCTATTGTAACCGACTTTTGATTTTAAAGAGCGGGAAGTGTTCTTGAGATCTACTTTCTCTCTCTAGTTTCTCTCTCTAAGTTTGTTGCTTCATTTTGGATTCCGATCAAAGATTTGTTCCGATTATGGTAAATCTCCTTACATTTGAGAAGGCATTCCACAATCCTCTCAGTATTTGGAAGCTTTTAAGACTCTTAATTGGTAAACTCTTCCAATTAATGATTATGAACTGTTTAATCTTCCAATTTGTTGATTGTGAAGCTGAAATGGAGATTCGTGGCTAATTGTATGATAATCTAGGATACTGAGGGTGAATGCTAGGTTGAAATTGTAATTGTGCAGTAGAACTAACAATCTATTATAAGAAATGGAAATTCTTAACTATGAATTGGTAAAACTTATTGATTACATGCTTTTGATCTGAATTTTGATAAAATGAGATTTGATTGCGGTCGTCATGCTGAATTGAGTCTTCTTTTGTAAGATTTGGATGAAAATCATGAATAAGAACCTGAGAATGCATGAGTTCTTAAACCTGTTTGAAAATGCACAGATCTTAAGGCTAGACCTCATCATAGGAAGCTTTGAGTCTGTATCATCCTGAGAACAAGGTGATAAGAGATTCTCACACTCAAATGATGAATTTATATGCTAGGATCGGGCCTCACCATGGGAGATTCTAGGTGTTCATGCCTGAGTAATTTGAGTGGGGAATTGAGACAGCTCGTTCACACTTCACCATCCTTAGGCCCGACCAGAGGATAGGATGGTGTCGGGAGACTAAAATTGTAGTGTAGTGACCATGCTAACTATTATTTCTGTTTCCAATTGTGATTCTCCTCATCTGCTTCGATTGTATGTTAGTAATACTGCATGTATGAGAAGGTGCATTCACCCGGAAGTAGCCTAGATTATCAGCTTAAATTTCTTGAGAACTTTGCTTTTACTTGTCTGAGTCTTACTTGTGTGTTCATTTCAATTCGTAATTGTGTGGAGTTAAACCAATTTACTTCCTGTTAAATTTTGTAATTAGTGTTCTTTTAATCTTGTTAAGTTTTGGTGACATAACTGAGCATATCAAACTCCTTGAATCGACTATTTCCCTGTGGAACGAAACCTAACTCACTGCTACTATATTCAGTAAAAAATTAGGATAAATTGACGAGCCACGACACTCGACATCAATTTTTGGCGCCGTTGCCGGGGAACTAGGCACGGTTCTTGGAATTTGTTGTTGTTCTGTTCTTAGTTGTGTGTTTTATTGCTTTGATTTAGTTACTTTGTTTCTTTACTGTGTGTGATTCTGTTACTTTTACCATCTTGTATTGGTTTGGTTTACAGATTGATCCATTTGTTCTCTTGATATCATTTGCTGTTCCTGTTTGTGTATGCCCAGGTCTGTAAGATCTAGAGGAAAACCTGAATTTGAATTGGACCTTGAATTGGAAAGAACTCTAAGGATTCAAGCAAAGCAGAGATATATGGCTGCACAAGGAGTACAAGCACCGAGGTTCGGAGACCATTATGCAGTAAATTTTTACAATCGATTTGGTCATCAGGACATCGATATGGAAAGTTACCACATTTCTCCACAAATTGTTTCCATGATCACCCAGGGCCAATTCTTCCAAGGTCTTGACAACGAGGATCCTAGTGACCACCTTGATTGGTTTCTCGGGTTATGCAGCACTTTTAAGTTGCCAAGAGTTGACAGGGGTGAGGTTCACAGAATTTTGTTCCCCTTATCTCTGCGTGGAAAGGCTAAACATTGGTTCAAGAGTATTGGGGGAGCAAATGCTGTAATGTCATTTGATGATCTACAGAAAAGGTTCTTGTCTAAGTACTTCCCTCCAGCTAAGTTTGAAAAGAGAAGGTTGGAAATTATGAACTTCCAACAACAAGACAGTGAGTCATTTAGGGAAGCCTGGGAGAGATTCAACGATTTGATTAGGCAATGCCCCAATCATGACTTCGGCGAGATTAGGGAATTAAATACTTTCTTCAAAGGCCTAACTCCTGAATCATCTTTGATGGTTAAAGCTTGTGCTAATGGGGCACTTAAGGACAAATCTGTGCCTGATGTGCGTGAACTGTTTAACCAGATAGCTGAAGATGAATACCTTTTCCCAGAGACTAGAAAGCCACATGTCAGGAGACAAAGAGGAATTCTTGATGTAGATGAGGAGACTTCACTTAGTGCTAAGTTTGAAGCATTGGCCAAGCAGGTGCAGACATTAAAGACGACTCAAACCAAAGCCCCAGTACTTTCATGTGGACTATGCAAGGGAGAACATCACACGGATGAATGTGCAATCACTACTGAATCCATTCAGTATATGAACAATTACAGTAACAAACCCCAATATGGTGGGAACTATTCTGGGAGTAATTATAATGGAGGCAACAGACAATATGGTGGAAACCAAGGCAATTGGAATCAACAACAAAATCAAGGAGTAAATTACTATCAAGGTAATGACCCAAGGAGAGCAATGAATCAACCACCTCCTGGTTTTGATAATCAGGCTAGCACATCAGAACAAAAGAAGCCAAATGTGGAGGATATGTTTCAAAAGCTGATGGAAAAGATGGATAAGAACGAACAAAGATTTGGAGGTTTGGAGTTCACTGTGAAGCATCACGAAGCCACTCTGAAGAATATCGAGATGCAACTTGGTCAGTTGGCCAATGCTGTTCACCAGAGGCCAAAAGGAGCTCTTCCTAGTGACACAGTACCAAATCCCAAGGGAAGAGAAGCATGCAATGCTATTACTTTGAGGAGTGGAAAATTGTTGCCTGGAAGCAAACATGCAGAAGACAAGAGTGATAGCTTGGAGGAGGACCAAAAAGATGAAGCTGAGGAAATTCTTGAACTTGAAAAGGATGGTGAGCAAGAGGGTGATAGAGCTGTGAAGAAGGAGATACCAGCTAGGGTAGGAAATGAAATCACTAAGAATTCCAGTCCTTACAACTACCCTGAGTATGCTCCTAAACCTCCTTTTCTAGAGAGGAAGAAACCTCCTCCTCAAAAAGGCCCTCAGTTCAAGAGGTTCCTGGATGTACTCAAGCAAGTGAACGTGAATCTTCCTTTGATGGATTTAGTAACATCAATGCCAAAATATGCCAAATATCTCAAGGATCTCATCTCCAACAAAGAGCAAATCTTGAGATGTGATGTTCCAATGATGGTTTCTGAATGCACTCAAGCTTGGATGGTTCATGATCTTCCTCCGAAGCTTAAGGATCCTGGGAGTTGCACTATCCCATGCAAAATAGGCACAAGGCATTTTGCAAAGGCGTTGTGTGACTTGGGTGCTGGAATCAATTTAATGCCATTATCCATTGCTATCAATGTTGGATTGGAAAGTCGGATTCGCCCAGTTGCAGTAACCCTTCAATTGGCAGATAGATCATTGGTAACTCCCACTGGTTTGGTAGAAGATGTTTTGGTAAGAATAGACAAATTTACATTACCAGTTGATTTTATTGTGCTTGACATGGAAGAGGACCCTGAGGTTCCTCTCATTTTTGGTCGTCCCTTCTTAGCCACTGGTGATGCTTTGATTGGTGTGAGAAACAAGACAGTCACGTTTAGGATTAACAATGAGGACGTGGTTTTTGATGTAAACTATGCTATGAAGCAACCTCTAAATATGGAGTCTTGTTTTGCTATCAAAGCCATAACATGTTCTTCTTTGAATAATTTGAGCAATATGCATGATTTCTCTGTTGTTGATGAGTTAAGTGTTTGTGAGGATGATTTTGATGGAATTGAATTAGATGATGAGGACAAGAAAATTATTTCTGAAATTGAGGACATTATTGAATGTTGCTATTTGGAAGAATCGATTTGTGAAATGCAAAGTGATGTTGTGGAAGTTAAAATGCATGAAACTGTGAAGGACAATGAACATGATTCGTTTATGTTGTCACATGTTTTGACTAATGAGATTTGTAATCCCACTGAGGTGAGGAAGGAAGAATTTCTTTGCAGGAATGAAAAGCTTTTACCTTCCATTGTGGTGGCACCAAAGCTGGAATTGAAACCACTTCCACCTTATCTCAAATACGCTTTCTTGGGAGAAAATGAGACATTGCCAGTTGTTATATCTTCAAAGCTTGAAGGTTGGCAAGAGGAGAAGCTTTTGGAAGTTTTGAGGAAACATAAGTTAGCTATTGGATGGACAATTGATGATATAAAAGGCATAAGTCCAGGTTAATGTATGCACAAGATTTTGCTTGAGGAAAATGTTGTGCCAGTACGGGATAGACAGAGAAGATTAAATCCCCAGATGATGGAAGTTGTGAAGAAAGAGGTTATCAAATTGCTTGACTTTGGGATGATTTTTCAAATTTCAGACAGCGAGTGGGTTAGTCCTCGGTTATAAAGAATGAGGCTAATGAACTTCTGGCAACAAGAGTGGTTAGTGCCTGGAGAGTTTGTATGGATTACAGGAAGCTAAATAAGGCAACTAGAAAAGACCATTTCCCTCTTCCATTCTTGGAACAATTGTTGGATAGAATTGCTGGCTACCTTTTCTATTGTTTTCTGGATGGATATTCTAGGTACAATCAGATTGCAATTGATCCCAAGGACCAGGATAAGACAACTTTCACTTGTCCTTTTGGCACATTTGCTTATAAAAGAATGCCATTTGGTTTATGCAACGCCCCAGCTACCTTTCAGAGATGTATGATGGCAATATTCCATGACATGGTGGAATCAATAATTGAAATATTCATGGACGACTTCTCTGTGTTTGGAATGACATTCGATGGTTGTTTGGAGAACTTGGCAAAGGTTTTGAAGAGATGTGAAGAAACGAACCTGGTGTTGAATTGGGAAAAATGTCAGTTCATGGTTCAAGAAGGGATTGTGCTAGGCCATAAAATTTCTCATGCTGGGATGGAGGTAGATCGAGCTAAGATAGATGTCATTGCTAAACTTCCTCCACCTACCAATGTTAAGGGTATCAGAAGCTTTCTCGGACATGCTGGTTTTTATAGAAGGTTTATCAAGGATTTTTCAAAGATAGCTAGACCCTTGTGCAGCCTCCTTGAAAAAGATGTCAAGTTTGAGTTTGGAACAGAATGTGTTGAGGTATTTGAAACTTTGAAAACGAAATTGGTGGAAGCCCCTGTGATAGTCACTCCTCATTGGGGTGAACCCTTTGAAATTATGTGCGACGCCAGTGATTATGCCTTAGGAGCAGTCCTTGGCCAGAGAAGAAACAAGATCTTTCATGCTATCTATTATGCTAGCAGATTGCTTAATGAGGCTCAATTGAATTATACAACTACTGAAAAGGAAATGTTAGCAGTGGTCTTTGCATTTGATAAATTCCGTGATTATCTTTTGGGGTCAAAGGTCATTGTTTATACAGACCATGCTGCATTAAAATATCTGCTTGCAAAAAAGGAAGCCAAACCACGTTTGATTAGGTGGGTTTTGTTGCTCCAGGAATTCGATGTAGAAATCAAAGATAGGAAAGGCTTAGAAAATGTGGTGGCAGATCACTTGTCAAGATTGGAGTCTCAAGAGCAAGATTCACCTGACATTTTGGTTAAGGAACACTTTCCTGATGAGCAGGTGTTCAAAGTGGTTGAAAGGTTGCCTTGGTACGCTGAGATTGCAAATTTTGTGGTTGCTGGCCAGACTCCATCATATTATTCCAGTGATCAGAAGAAAAGATTGAGAAGTGATGCTAAATATTACTTCTGGGAAGACAATTCTCTATATAAAATATGCAGTGATCAAGTGATAAGAAAGTGTGTCAAGGAAGAAGAAAAGGGGGACATCATAAAGGCATGCCATGAAGGACCCTGTGGTGGTCATTTTGGATCAACTAGGACAGGCTTCAAAATTTTGCAATGTGGGTTTTATTGGCCACATATCTTCATGGATGCCAGAATTTGGGTTGAAAAATGTGATCGATGTCAACTAACTGGCAACATCTCTTCCAGAAATGAGATGCCCTTGAACAACATCTTGGAGGTAGAGATTTTTGATGTGTGGGGGATTGACTTCATGGGGCCTTTCCCTAAGTCAAGAGGTATGGAGTACATTCTGGTGGCAGTGGATTACGTTTCTAAATGGGTGGAAGCGGTGGCTTTGGCTCATAACGATGCAAAAAGTGTAACTGCTTTCTTGAAGAAATACATCTTTAATAGGTTTGGAGCTCCTAGGGCTATAATAAGTGATGGAGGGGCTCATTTCTGTAACAAGCTCTTTGAATCTTTGTTGGCTAAATATGGTGTTACTCACAAAGTTTCAACAGCTTACCATCCACAAACTTCGCGTCAAGCTGAAATTTCCAATCGGGAGATCAAGAGAGTTCTTGAAAAAGTGGTAAATCCAGGCAGGAAAGATTAGTCTTTGAAGTTAGATGATGCATTGTGGGCATACAGAACAGCTTACAAAACCCCAATTGGAGCTTCTCCATTTCGATTGGTTTTTGGTAAAGAGTGTCACTTGCCAGTGGAACTTGAACATAAGGCGTATTGGGCTATTCAAACATTGAACATGAATTTGTCTGAGGCTCAATCAAAAAGAATGTTGGAATTGAATGAACTGGATGAATTTCGATTCAATGCTTACATGAGTGCCAAGATGTACAAGGAGAGGACTAAAAGAATTCATGATGCCAAGATTCAATCCAAGATTTTTGTTCCAGGGCAATTGGTATTGCTTTATAACTCTAAAATCAGATTGTTTCCTGGAAAATTGAAATCAAGGTGGAGTGGTCCTTTTAGAGTTGTTGATGTAAAACCTTATGGGGTAGTGGAAATCAAGAATGACAAGAATGGCAATGTGTGGAAAGTGAATGGTCATCGTCTAAAGCCTTACTTAACTTCTCAGGACAAGGATAGCACTAATGTGGAACGAGATCCACATGAGCTATACCTTGATGATCCTATCATCTCCAATTGAGCTGTGAAGCATGGTCGGGCTGTGGACTGTAAACCAAGCGCTCCTGGGAGGCAACCCAGCGTTTCTTTCCATTGTTTCTTTTCTTTTGTTTGGTTGGAATTGTTTTTCTTTGTTAATTTTTAGTTTGTGTCGATTTTGGTTTTAAATTGTGGCAAAATCTTCGAACATAACTCAGGGTTATTCTTTGGCAGATTTGCATGAGGATGAGGATGGGCATTATTGCTAAAAGCAGAAAATGAATCTTTGGTTTTTTCTATTCATTTGGGTAAATGAGTGTAATTTTCTACCACTCAGGTAACCGTTCTGATGGTAAGAATAGAATCTAGTCCCGTGAACTTGAGAGCATTATTGAAGCATTGCTGTTTTGGATGGTTTCAATAATAGAAAAATGCGGACAATAAGCTCAGACTTGTAGGCTTTAAATTTTCAGAATCATTCACATGTGTTTGTTGGGTAGCTAGATGGCAATTCTATATATTGGATATCGTCTTTTGCATGCTCATTACCTTTCTTTACATTGTTGCTCTTATTAGACATTGTTCATTTCTTGATCATGGCTGATTATTCTCCTCATCAGAATCCTTATGAATATGCTATCTTTAGTGAAGATCCAGGAACCACTTCTTCCTCTTCTTCCTCTTCTAATGATGATGCGGTGGTGCTTGATGATGAACCAGCTAACTTTCCTCATTTTATTAATGCTAATGCTAAGAATTTGTACCATGGTTTTAGCAATAGAGCTGTTATGATTGAGAGGCCATTCGAGGTCCCTTCCAGGAGATTTGAGGATGTTATCTTCCGGCAATCGTGGTCTCGTTTTGCACGAGCTTCAGTCGTAGTGAATATGGACATAGTTAGAGGATGTTATCTCGTTTTGCAGATATCGCATCTAGAGAACGCGTTCTTTTGATTTATGCTATTTTACATGATTTCTCTATTGATGTTGGGAAGTTGGTGTTAGAGTTCATCAGGCGAGCACAAAGAAGTGAGGTTGGACCAATGTACTTTCCAGCTTTGATAACAGCCATGGCTCATGAGAAGGGTGTTGATATCACTTCAGTTGATAATCCTCAACATCCTCTTGGTCTTTTGGGACCTCTTCAATGGCCTGTGTTACAAGAGGAAGAAAGAATTGCAAGATTGTCTCATGGTTTGTGAAACTTGGATGGCCAGGTTCCTTTGTTCTTGATTGTTCTTATTTTATCACGGGGACCGTGTCTTATTCAAGTGTGGGGGGAGGCTTCGCCATGTATCTAGATTATGGTTGTGGGTTGAACATGTATGGTTACCTTGATTATGTGTTAAGGGGATTGTTTGCCATAATGGAGTTGAGTATAGTATTATAGTGTAGTATTTTGTTATTATGTTTAGCATGTTACATTTGGCTCTGGTAAGGTTTGAATATTGTGTTGCGTTTGTGTGTTTAGTATTAAAGTAAAAAGGATTGTGTGCTAGTTTTAGTGTAAATTTTTGATGAATTATTGGTGTAAATATTTTGTGTGATTGTTACAATTTTTGATTCATGGTCGTCGGGTTCAACTTCACACACTTGCATTGATGATAAGGATATCTGCAATTCTGAATATATCTGATCATGAATTTAATTTTCTGAAAAGATGACAATTGAAGTAAGGATTGGATTGCTATTGAGTCATGAATAGGAAATTGATATGAAATAAACGAGAAAAAAAAAAGAAAAAAAAAAGTTGGCATTTTGATTTCACTTGGAAAATATAAAAGCTCCCTGTTTGTTTTTGCTATACATTATTTTTGAGAGCATGATTGAGAAGTGTTCGACAGAAGAAATAGTTGCATGCATTAAAGTAAAATGGTTCCATTTAAGTCGTGAAGCTTTTAGGTGATGGGGTTGTTGCTTTGAATGATATGAATGCTTTAGTCTTGTCTTGTATTCATGTTGTGCAAGGTGAGTTGACCGAATTGAGTGTAGGCAATAATGTTGATGTTGTAGTCTTGAGAGGAGTGAATGCATAAGAATTGGTAAAAGCTGAGAAGTTCACATGACTTGGATTATCAATTGGGTCCCACATTTTGAATGACTTGCTTGTTTGTAGTGTTTGGTGGGGAATGTTAATGTGGATGGTTCACATGACCGAATTGCTTGTTTGTCTAGGAGTGGCAAGTTGTTTTCACTTTACGTCTTGGTGGGTTTCATTGTTGGTCTTGGTCTATAAATGCCATTTACCATTTGTATAATATGTAAAGCCAAGAGAGAACAAAACCATTTTTGTTGAGCTAAGTATCATTTGTGAAAGCTTGTGCTGTATTCATCATCTTTCAATCTTCATTTCCTTCAAAAAGTTGACGCTAGCTTCTTATCAAGGTATGTTTCAAATCCTCCTTTAAGCTGTGTGAATCTTTGTTGTTCAAGTGAAATGTTAAAGTAATGAAAGTGAAGGCATGATTTTGAAAATATGGAAAACATGATGTTGATAGCCAAATGACAATGCATGTTAAGTGTGGGGAAACATGATTACAAATTTAGATTTTTGATTACTCCAGCTTTGCCATGTTTCTGTTTTTCAAGCATAACTTGAGTTAGGAATGATGAAATGAGGAGATTCCAGTTGCATCCTTTAGCTAACATGATGGTCTTCGATGTGTATGTTGTACATTTTTGCTAATGGTGGCTGGAACTTAGACTAAAAAAGCTTAGAATGTGAAGTACATGTGAAATCAGGAATGTTGAGATTTTGAATCTGCCAAGTTTTCCAAGTCTCGGTATTTTGGGTATAACTTGCAAATGGAATGTCCAAATATGTTGATTCCAGTGGTAGAATTTAGCTAAGAGGAAGGCTACATTTCTTATGTTGTGCACTTTTGATAATTCTGCCTGGAGCATGATCTAATTTTGAGGACAATGTGTGCTCACGTTATGAATTATGATCTGAGAAAATGCTGAATCTGAACATTTTTGGGACTGTCGGTATTTTAGCCATAACTTGGCCATTTTGACTTCAAATGGGATGATTCTTGTCCTCAAATTTCGATTAAAGAGTGGACTACAACTTTGATGTTTTTTGTGTGAACTAATTCTGCTTGCTTCCTAGATGATTTTTACAATCTTATAATGCTGGTTTTCAGTTTTTGGGAATGTGTTTATATAAGAAAGTGCATGTGTTTAGTAATGTTCTTAATGTAATTGTTTTGCTTTGAGTATTGTGTGACAAGCTGAACTTTTCTTAATAGAAATGGCACCAAAGAAAGATTCAACTTCAAAAAAAGCCACGACTTCAAAGAAGGGAAAAGGAAAAGCTCAAGCACTTGATGAAACTGATTCTGACCCGGAGAATTTTCCGGATGATATGCAAATGTTTGAGGAGCCTCCTCAATATGCGATGCCAGCTCCGACAACTAAGAAACGGAAAGGAGTCCCTGAGGTTTCTCTGTTCTTTGATGAGGATGCCATGAGACGTTGGGAACAAGGGTTCAATATGAAATATATACACCTTGAACGCGGGTTCAGTGTGGAGAAAGGGCCGTTTAAGAAATTGATGAAATTTTACAAATTCCATGAGAGGCTTACGGTTGCCCCTGAGTTTTGCAATGTGAGCATTGCACGGGAATACTACGCAAATGCAGGGTCTCCGAGGGATGGAGCTGTCTATGTGAGAGGTATTTGGGTTCGAATCATGAGCGAGATTATCAATGCACATTTGGGTACACCTGATTATCCTGAGGATCCGATCAAATTTCCAACCAATGAGGCACTGGATGAAGCTTTGATAAAAAAGTTGGCACATCCTGGGGCAGTTTGGGAGCTTAATTCAAAGGGTGAGCATAAGCATATTCGGAATGAATACTTGAAGAGTGACGTGAAAATATGGTTGTTATTTGTGCTTTCTCGCCTCATGCCAAGTTCACAAAGAACCGAGGTGATTCGGAACCGGTTGTTCTTAATTTCTGCAATCCGAAGGAAGCGCAAGATCGACGTGGGACGTATCATCCTTGCGAGCATCAAAGATGGGACTGCCCAGAACAGTAAAGCACTTGATTTTCCTTTACTAATTCAGGAGCTCTGTGTAGCACAAGGTGTGGATGATCAGCTTGGTGCTTGGGAGAAGATGCAGTCCCCTATTCCTGAACAACTCTACTTAAAATACTTGGCACAGGACAAGGAACTGGAGCAAACAAGGACTTTGAGTGTGGAGGCATCTCATGGGGGAAGTGCTAATCCGATGTATGTTGAGAGTCAGGAATAGCATCCTTTTAATTTTGAGTCCCTTCAAGGCGTGATTCAAGGTTTCCAGCAATCGGTTGAGCATCGGTTTTCCAACATAGATGAGCAATTCACAAACATGGATGCACGATTATCAAACATAGATGAAAGGATGGAACGAATGCATGAAGGTTTTGATAATATGCAACAGGAGTGGACGTCACAAGCTGAACGCATGGAGCATAGATTTGATGATTTATCCACGGTGGCTCAGCAGCAATTTGAAGTATTGTATCACAGGCAAGTGTGCATGCAGCGAGAGCTCGATAGGTGTAACAAAATGACAGTTTATTACCATTCAGATTCAGGACCCCCGAAGCCAACTCCAACTTCGGCACAGTTAGCGGGGTATCGAATCCCAAATCTGTCATGTGATATGGTTAGTGGTACCATGCACGAGCTTCCACCTGGAGTAACAGCAAGCCCTTCTTTGCATTCGTTACCCACATTTGGTCGTATACCTCCTATGCCTCATACTCCTACATTCATACCAAATCCAGAGTTTACACCTGCTGCAAGATTTCCATTAATAGCCTCGGGACAACCTCTTGAAGGCCCTGTCCATGGCCCTTTTCATTATGTTCCACAGTCAATTGGTGTCCCTTCATTTGCCACGGCTTCCTTGAATGGACAGTCCTTATCCACAGCAGTTGCATTTGGATCTCCTTCTTCTTCAGCTCCATCATCGTTTTCTCAGGGAGTGCCTCCTTCATGTTAGCCTCTTATATTGGGGATAATGTTTATTCTAAGTGTGGGGGGGAGACGAGAATCTAAAAATTTTTTCTTGATTTTATGTGTGAAATTATTTTGGTGCTGTGTTTTGCTTTGTGAGATTGTGGTGATGAAGTGGTGAATTGAATGTTGAAATTGTGCGTATATGTTTTGTTCATATTGATGAAGTATTGTTGGAATGGAGAAGCCAATATGTCAAGCATGTTACATTATTCAGTTCCGAGAAGGTAGTTGAAGAGGCTAGTTGGTGCGTGTCTTGAAGTTTGATGACTTGTTGACGCATGAGTTTTTTTTTCTTTCTTTGCAAGAATGTTAAGTGGATTTTGTGAAGATGTTGTTTCTTGATGGATTGAGGAGTATGGTTCTTTAGAAGTCATGAGAAGTGGCCATGATAGTGTGAAGTCAAGCTATCTTACTTTGAAGAAAATGAAGAATGAAGAAATGCCATGAATCGTTTTGTGTGCTAAGTGTTGTTTGAGTGTTTAGAGTTTAGTATGCAGTTTGTTTTGTTTTGTTGAGGGATGGAATGTACTCAGCCATGTTGAAAGTTTGTAATTTTGTGTGTTTACCATTTGGCATTAATGAAATTGGAGTCTGTAGTGTTGTGTGCAAGGTATGAACTGGGATGTGAATTTGTGTGAAAAGAGAACAATGTGGTGATGCGTTGAGTTTATCATCTTGCATGCTGATGTTTTAAAAAATATATGGAGCGAAAAGAGAAATGAACAAAGGCAATCAAAATTGAGAAAATGAGTTATCACCCTGTATGTGAAACTTTGTTCTTAGTTCACTTTGGCTTATTCCAAGTTCATCACTATACTTGTTTTGAATCTTGCATGTGAAAACTTTTGGTTTGTGGTGCTAAGTTTGGAGAAATTGGTACATTTTGCTGACTAAGGCCCGATGTTAATGTAAGATAGATATGCCATGCAAAACTCAATTGACATAGGAGGTAATGTGTATGGATTCGTTTTCGTTTGTTATGTATTTATCTGGTGTCTCCAGAATTCGTGCATGTTTAGTCAATTTGGGATTCTTATGAACATGTGCTTGCACAAGAAATGATATGGGAGAAAAAGCCATATTGGCAACTGGGAAGGAAAAAGCCATAAGAACCTGGCAATCAAATTTGGAGAAAAAAGCCATAAAACCCAGGCATTATTTCAGTCATCAATATGTGCACCAATGTGCAGCACTAATGTGCAGAATAAGGGCAATGTCCCATAGAGTACCAATGTACGCATAGGTACCATTGATCTTGTTATTGCATGTTCATAAAAGTGGACAAAGAGATGGGCATGTATTGAATGGTATGTGAGACCAGCTAGAGGGTGTATAACAAAGGAATAGATGAAGTGCACGTTCCTCAGCACACACTTGCACGCATGACATTTTGGTCTTTATTCATTGTGCCTTAGTTGATAATTTGTATTGAAATCTGAGAGCTAGGTACCATGAACTATCAAAGTATAAAGTTGTGTGTGAAAAAACGTTTTGATGAATTTGGATGTGGTAAGTGTGAATGAATGAACAAAGTGTTTGCATACGGGTGATGAAGAGGGTCAAATTGTGTGTATCTTTGCTTGAGGGCAAGCAAGAGTTCAAGTGTGGGGGAATTTGATAAGTTGGTTTTATACCAACTTAAATGGCTTAATACACTTAGCTTTTGACTTGTTTTTCATAAGTTAGTGCAATAATTTGTTTGTTGTGGTGCATTTATGTGGTTGGCAATTGGTTGTACTAAAATGGTTAAAAGAGGCCAAAAATGATGATGAACTTAGGCAATTGTGTGCTTGATGTTAATTGGAAAGGTTGAGAGATCAAAATAACTAGGAAAATGGATGAAACCGAAAGGAATTTGGTAAGCTAAATTTAGGGTTTTGGCAGATTTGGTTGGTGAAATTCATCTGGGCATAACTCTCTTGATATTAATCCAATTGGTGAGTTCTTTGGTGTTCTGAAAATCTCTTCGAATGCATTACACTTCTTATGTTTTAACTATTTTCCAATATTGTGTGCAAGACTATGAAATATGAGTTTCTTTTCGGAATATCATTTTTAGGGTTTTAGGGTTTCACCTGACTGCCACGGGTTGGTGTTTTGATGATATCTTGAGTTTCAGGTACCTAATGAGGTTGTTTCTTGATTCATTGGAAAGCTAAGAGGGAGATCTAGAATTCTTAAGTTTACCATCAAGGCTGATTCAGAGGCTAAGACACATTTATTTGGCATGAAAGTAGGATGTTGTGCTGGAATGGATACTTTGCCAACATTTTGCCAACTCGGCTAACTTGTTTTGCCAAACACCTTGCCAACACCATGCCAAGCTTTACCAAACCAATGTACCAAGACCTGCCAGGACCATGCCAAGCTTTGCCAAACCAATGTGCCAAGACCTTGCCAGGACCTTGCCAAGATTTGCCAAACCAATGTGCCAAGACTTGCCAATCAATCTTGCCAAGCCTTACCAACTTGGCATATCAACCTTGCCAAGCACGATGCCGAGTCTTGCCACATACTTTGTCAAACACTTGGCCATATTTTGCCACACTTATGCATTCATCCTACCAAGCATTCACAACACTAGAACTATATGCTTATTAGTACCACATTCACACAGTTTGTGCATGGCACATTTACTCATTTTTTATACATTTCATTTGCAATGTTGGCACCTTGGCACACTTGCTTAGTTCATTTGGCACACACACTTGCATATCTTACTTGAGCATAACTTACTACACTCAATAGGCATCATATTGGCATAGGAAAGGAAATTGGCCTATGACATGTAGTAAGCCAATCTTGAGAAGACAAAAAAATGGCCTACGACATGTCGTAGGCCATTCTTGAAGGAAAAAATTTTGCCCACGACATGTCGTGGGCAAAATTCTGGAAGAGAAATTTTGGCCTACGACATGTCGTAGGCCAATTCTGGAGCAAGAACATTTAGCCTACGACATGTCGTAGGCTAATTGTTAGATGGTTGCTTAAAAAATGGCAAAGTGTTTAAGAGTTGCTTCATGGGTTTTAAGCTTTATCACACTTCAGTAGTTTGGTCATAACTTTCTCGTTTTAGCTCCAAATTGGGTGATTCAAACGGCTATGGAAAGTTGATACAAAGGGTTACAAATTTCATGTTTTAAGTTTTCCCTAATTCACAGTGCATCATGATCAAATCTTGGTGGGAAGTTGCTACCATGAAGTACTTTGTGTTGAGTTTCTAGAAAAATGGCTAAGTGTTTAACTTCTGATTTTCTGAATTTCAGGCAGCTGAAGGCGCGTTTTGCTTTGGCGGAAAGGCGTGGATGTTTGAAACGCTGGATTCTTGAAGGCTCGCTGAGCAGCTGAAGGCGTGGAGGTTCCAGGCTCGAAGGCGTGGTTTGGCTCAGATTCTTCAGCTGGATCTCCAAGCGGTGAAGGCGTGAAGCTAGGAAGCTGGAAGGCGTGCTGTGGACGTCAAGGGCGTTAAAGGCGTGTTCCGAGGAAGACTAAAAGGGCTGGGTTGCTGAAGGAAGTTTTCAAACTTCAAATTTCACTTCTTGGGCTAAAATTTAGTCATTTCTTGGAAGGCCATTTTTGTGTAATACTTTATACATTTTATGTTGCGTATTAGTTACGTTGTCCCAACTCTATATATAGGGAAGGTAGCTAACATGTAAGGGGTATTGATTAATTTTATTCACTATTCACATTTTTTCCTATTGTAACCGACTTTTGATTTTAAAGAGCGGGAAGTGTTCTTGAGATCTACTTTCTCTCTCTAAGTTTGTTGCTTCATTTTGGATTCCGATCAAAGATTTGTTCCGATTATGGTAAATCTCCTTGCATTTGAGAAGGCATTCCACAATCCTCTCAGCATTTGGAAGCTTTTAAGACTCTTAATTGGTAAACTCTTCCAATTAATGATTATGAACTGTTTAATCTTCCAATTTGTTGATTGTGTAGCTGAAATGGAGATTCGTGGCTAATTGTATGATAATCTAGGATACTGAGGGTGAATGCTAGGTTGAAATTGTAATTGTGCAGTAGAACTAACAATCTATTATAAGAAATGGAAATTCTCAACTATGAATTGGTAAAACTTATTGATTACATGCTTTTGATCTGAATTTTGATAAAATGAGATTTGATTGCGGTCGTCATGCTGAATTGAGTCTTCTTTTGTAAGATTTGGATGAAAATCATGAATAAGAACCTGAGAATGCATGAGTTCTTAAACCTGTTTGAAAATGCACAGATCTTAAGGCTAGACCTCATCATAGGAAGCTTTGAGTCTGTATCATCCTGAGAACAAGGTGATAAGAGATTCTCACACTCAAATGATGAATTTACATGCTAGGATCGGGCCTCACCATGGGAGATTCTAGGTGTTCATGCCTGAGTAATTTGAGTGGGGAATTGAGACAGCTCGTTCACACTTCACCATCCTTAGGCCCGACCAGAGGATAAGATGATGTCGGGAGACTAAAATTGTAGTGTAGTGACCATGCTAACTATTATTTCTGTTTCCAATTGTGATTCTCCTCATCTGCTTCGATTGTATGTTAGTAATACTGCATGTATGAGAAGGTGCATTCACCCGGAAGTAGCCTAGATTATCAGCTTAAATTTCTTGAGAACTTTGCTTTTACTTGTCTGAGTCTTACTTGTGTGTTCATTTCAATTCGTAATTGTGTGGAGTTAAACCAATTTACTTCCTGTTAAATTTTGTAATTAGTGTTCTTTTAATCTTGTTAAGTTTTGGTGACATAACTGAGCATATCAAACTCCTTGAATCGACTATTTCCCTGTGGAACGAAACCTAACTCACTGCTACTATATTCAGTAAAAAATTAGGATAAATTGACGAGCCACGACACTCGACATCAGCTTACAAGGTAGGATATAAGATGAAATAAAGGCTAAAAATAAAGCCAAGGTGTAAGCAACCCAAAGTAAAACATCCCCACACTTATCTTGCATCAAGTCTCAACTTTTCATTTTCAAATCTCATCAAGTAATTTCAGCACAACATGTACTTTTTTTTTTCGTGCTTTCTCACATATTTTTCTTTCTTTTCTTTCATTTCTCTTTTTTTTTACTGCTGCAGTTTAGGCAGAAAGCACAAACAAAATTCTGCAAATTTTTCTTTTTCTCTGCCCAGTGCTATTTGGTCAAACGACAGATTTCAGCAGCACAAACTGGAACTTCTTAATGCACAAAAACATAAAAGATGCTTTTTTTTCTCTGTTACTCAAGCAAGGGGAAACAATTTAAAGCTACTTATATCTTAGCAGGCCAAAGAAAGCTAAAAAGGTTTAAGGTTCAATTTTTTTTAGTTAATCAAAAAGAAAAGGTTTAAGCCTCAAAGAGGCTAACTAAGGGTCAAATCAAGGTAGGAATAAAAATTAAAGTAAAAAATGGATAAATCCTAAATGCCTTTATCACATTCAAGTTCAATTTTAACACTATAGCATCCATGTACAACAAAGCAAATCCAATAAGTTCCCATGCACAATTCACACTCTTTCAAAGAATTAATTCAATTAAGCACCAATAAAGTGGTTATTGTGTGCTTGGCTCAAATCCTCACTTTTAAGTAGGCAAAAATAAACTCAGAACTTATATTTGTCATCCTTGGAGTCATTCAAGATTATGCAAAAATAATCACATTAAACTAAGCAAGTTTTAATAACATTTGGTTCGATCAGACAGTCCTTATAAAAGTGAAATAGTTCAAAACAACCTACAACAAATAACAAACTGAAATCGAAACTAACTGTTTTTGTGAAAAAAATTTTAATTTTCTATTTTTTTTTATATACAATCAAACAAACAAATAAACACAACACATAATAGTCTCCCCACACTTGAACATTAATATGTCCTCATGTGAAAAAGGCAAACAAATAAAACAGAAGAAAAACAAAAACACAAAAAATAAAAAGAAAAGGGACAGCCTGATCATTGTGGGGGTTGCTGTGGGGGCAAACGACGACTGCAGAATTGGAGTAATGCAGATTTTGAAACTGCACTGCTGCAATTTAGAGGAATTTTAGCAGCCATGTCAGTCATCAAGAAACGTGATCCATCACCTCTTTGCGAATATCAAAAACACCTATAAAAGAGATATGGCTCGAAGGAGGATCCATCGACTCACAAAACTTAAAAGCATCAAGAACATCAGTCAAATTCAAACAAAAAATTTGCAAGCACAACAAGGCAATTGGGCTAAATTTACAAATATTATGCCAAATAGATCTCAAAGAAATATTAGATTGTTAAACAAAGATCAAGTGACATAGAAAATAGGATACCACCAAGTGATTATGAAAAAGGAAAGAATTTTTAAACAACCCACTTGGTCAGATTATGTAAAATATGTCAATTACTGAAAATAATCGTGGGAATCACTGTGGAGGCAAGTAGTTGTTGGTGTGGAGTCTCCTTCATGGTGTGTGGGCTATATGGTCGGTGAAGATTGCTCCAGTGAAGTTGAAGATTTCGGCGGGGAAGAGGAAGCAAACTTCATATTCACAAGTGTGGAAGGGTGGTGATGGCCAATCTAATTTGGGAAGGAAGATGATGGTGACGATTGTGGGGTTTAGCAAAAAGACAAATGTGTGAATTGGGACCACTTTGACTTGGTAATATAAAAGTAGTGGGCCTTTGCAATATCATAAGTGAAAGAATGTACTGGGCCTTTATCCCATGGAAAAGGACCTGGCTCCACTCCTTGTAATAAATCCACTAACTCCATGTTTGCAACTAGAATAGCTTCACTTTGTAAGCCATGATTTCGAATATAATCTGAAACAAGAAGATATATTATTAACTGACAGAAAAGCTAATAAAATAAATAAGACAAGAGAGAAAAAGTGCAAAAATAATATAAAATTGTGCCTCCCAACAAGCGCCTTTGTTTAAAGTCCTTGGCTAGACCAAGCATGTGTCAAACTCAGTAGACCATTGGAGGAGGCTCCGGAGGTGGTCTTGGAGAAGGTACATCTTGTGTGCAAGTCAAAGTTTCTCTTACAATTTCTTTGTAGCTTTTTTGGTTCCAAATCAATTTGATCCAAGAGCTTTGAGTAAGATTCTTCTTGTTGACAGTAGGCTGCATCTTTTCCTCACTCAAAAACACAACTTTCAGAGGTTTAATCAATGATATAAATTGCAGAACTAGAACTTGCAAAATATAAGAAAAACTTGTATCAGCCGGTTCTCGTTTGGGCAAACGGGAACTTTCTAGGTTGCTTGAAATCACTTGTATCAGATTTAATGACATTGTTTCATCTCCGATCTCTTCATCCTTCAATTCTTTAATGTTAGAATCTGGTTCTTTACATTCATGTGACAGTGTATCCTCAAGAACAACCGGCATGTCATCACATTCCACCACCATCTCCTCTGTTAGATGTTGGGTTCTCTTGGCAAGAAAATCTTTTTCAAACTTTACAAGCTTTAGCATTTTTCTAATTGCTTCAAGGAAAGCATCGGTAATCTCCACCTTGTTGAAGATGGTTAAGATATCACTCATGTCATCATCCTTCACATCCCTTGTTAGCCTGCCAAGAAAAGGAGGAGGAATTTTAAATTCTGAAGTAGGCAAATTCAATTTAGAATGTACCTCAGATTTCTGTGCGTGCGTTGTTTGGTCGAACGACGCGGACAGAATTTCTGGGCTGATGGGTTGTTGAATTTCGACCTCTGCCATTGGTTCTTCAATCTTTTATCCACTACTTAACATCATTTGATTGATGTCTTCCCCTGAATTAACCAACACTTAGGATGTGATTTTTCCTTGATTACTTATCCAGTTGGTGATTTGTGTATCAAATTACTCAATTCTTTAAAACTTGCCATTGTGGCTTCTCTTTCTTGTTGCATCACATTCAAGTGTGGAACGAATGGAACCATCTCTTGTTGCCCTATATCATCTTGTATTGGCACATTGTCTTTCTGCATAGTGTTAACTGAGTTAGCTAAATTTGCAAGTAAATCTTCAAGAAATGTACCTGAACTTGTAGTGGGTATTCCAATGTTTTGGCCAAAAGAAACCATTGATTGTTGTTGTTCCCATGTCCATGGTGATGGCTGTTGCTGCACCTTATCTCTATCAATGTAGTTTGGGTAATTCCACCACTCTGAATTGTATTTCATTAGAATAAGGGCTGTAATGATGTTGTGGATAAAAACTCCCAATTGAATTGAATTGTGCCCTTGGATACTCTTGAACGAATTGACACCTAGTTGTTGGATGTCCAAGATTTCTACGTATTCCACATGGTCTTTTCTGTTGAATAGCACCTAAACCTGCAACTAATTTTTCCAGTGAAGAGATCAGTGCATCTAATTTATTTTTCATTGAAAACATGTTTACCTCTTTACCCGTTTGGGCAGACGGCGACTGTTCAGAACCAGAAATTATTTCTTGGCATATTTCCTTCAATTCTTTCCTCAACCTGTGCGCTTGTTTCTAGTATCTAAAGATAAACAGATTGAAGTTAGAAAATATGGAATTAAACCAAAGAAAAAAAACAAATTAACTAAAAAGAAAATAATGTTATTCCCCGGCAACGACGCCAAAATTTGGTGTGTCGTTTTTGCACCAAAATTAATTCTTACTCTAAAAGATTTAAAATAGTCTAATGGGAGTAAGGTCGATCCCACGAGGAACAACAAATTCTCTAAATTAGTTAATTTGCAATCGTCACAACAATGAAAATTATAAATATCAATTATGGAACCAAATAAATTACTAATAAAAAATAACCAATAATCCAAAATACCGAATTAAATTACTTAAGATAAAATTCTGGAAAATAAGTAATCCACACTAATCTTTATCAGTTGTTCATTGACGGAAGGATAATAATTTTCATTTTCAATCAGTCAGTTATAGGACACCGAGAATCGGCTCTGACGTGTCCCAATCCTTCCTTACTTATTCGATAGTGAACAAGAATCAGCTTAATCCACTATTTTCCTATTCCTAACATAACCAGGCCGGAATCAGCCGTTCACCCAATTCAATGTTAAGAAAGCATTAATTCTTAGAATGACCTAACTCTAACAAATTATATACTATGATCAGCATACAATAACTTGTTAACCAATTGTCTCCGTCTACCTAGACAGTAGCTTTGTCACTAATTAATCATACTAATTCAATCCAGTGATTTAATTAGAGATTAATTGACTATACCTAACTTTATTAGAGTTGATCAGGCTTTAATCCAATTAGGTAATGAACGCTATTCACAGAAAACTTTTGGAATCAAATACAAAATTATTGATTAACACAATTTGGTCTCACAACTTAATCATAATTAGTGCTTCTTACTTATTTACCAGATAAAAGGACTATGCATAATTAAAAACAAGCACAATAATAAATTTAAAGGAAATTAAATTAAACTAAAAATGTCAAACCAGGAAGTCCGTCGTTCGACCGAACGACGAACTGCAGTTCTTGTTCTAAAATCTAGGCTGCTGCAATTCTGCAAACCCAGCTGCTGTCAAAACTTCTAAAACGTAAAATAAGCTGTCAAAAGATAAAAGATGATCAAAGATCAAAAGATCCAAGATGTTTAGCCCTCATTATTCTTCTCCCTTTAATAGAAGAGAAAAATATAACAAATCTTCTGGTTTCCATAAATCTCTCAACCATATGCGGTTGTAACAAAATATCTTTCAAATCAGACTTATCCACCATTGGTAATTGCCAACAAATCTTTTCTCTTTTGGTAGCTTCCAAAGAAACTCCTCTTGCTTTTAATTCTTCACTCCTACCTTCAGCTCTTGAAATACTCCAAAAATCTCTCAATTCCATCTTTATCTCCTCTTCATACCTTGCACTGGAATCTCCTAAATTCTGCAAATAAATAAACCCATTAAGTGCAGATTTCACCCTATCAAACACATTAAAGCATACATAAAAATATGAATTATTCTATGCTCATCATTGGGGTCTTTCAAAATTACACACAAATAATACGATGAAATTAAACAAATTTTACTCATAATTAGTTTGGGCAGACAATGTTTATAAAGTGAAACAGTTTTCTAACTACAAAACATCCTAAAAGACTATCAACAAACTAAAATTAAAACAATCATATTTTTGTGAAAATTTTCCTGTTTTTCTGATTATTTTTTGGTGTTTTTGTTTTCAAAAATAAAAATAAAAACATAACAACTAAACACTACACATAACACTCTCCCGACACTTAAAAACTAACATGTCCTCAATTTAGAAGAGAGAAACAAACTAATCAGACTAGAAAACAAAATAAGAAACACAAACAAAGAAAAGTTAAAAGGAAAAGGGACAACCTGAATTAATTTTAAGGGTCTTGTGAGGGCAAACGGTCCTACAGTATCTCAAGAATAGTAGCCTGAGTGGTTCTGATTTTGGTAATAGCTGCTGTCAATGTATGTATCCTCTCATTAGTATCCACATAACTAGCTGCAATTGCCGAAATCACCATACACAAATCTTGGACATCGTACCAAAGCGCCATAACACCTGTAAAATGTAGATTGCTCGAGGAAGGATCTCTCGGCTAACTAAAATGTAAGGTACCCTAGCTATCCTCAACAAGTAAGCCAGCCGAGCTAAAAAATGGTACATCAATCAAAGTTGACACGCAATCATTCAGCCAAGTGGCACTCAAATTAGCATAAACAGGATCACGGGCCAATAAAATTGCAACTATATACCCTAATGCAAGATTACGTTTTTCTACCCTTACTACCCTCTTCTACACATATGCAATTCAATAAGGCAAACTTAATTTAATTACATTTTTCATAGCCCACAGAATAGTCAGTTCAAGAGAAGATATGACCGTGGCTTGGTCATTCGACCAAAAATAGTAGAGGCTATGAAACGATGGCATACAAGCAAAGATGGGTCACCTATTAAATGGATCTTAGACCTAAAAAGGAAATAGGGCTTAGCATCCGAAGGGGCAATTTCTTTCTAGAAAGCAGTAAAAGGCACATAATTGGGAATTCCTAACCTAGCAGTCACATAAGCATCCGAGTTGGCATTCTCGGAATTCACAATACCTGATTGTAAGGCCAATTCATGCAAAGACAAGTAGTAAGACTCATTCAACAAACGAAATTTAATTCCCCGAGAAGTCAGGAAAGAAAAAAAAGTAAAAGCACAGGAATACGACGCATAAAACTCCCTAAAAAATCTTACTGGCATTTTGAAAACAGAAAAATCCAACAACCAAGACCAACGAATACTGTCAAAATAAGCCCGAACCTGATTCTCAATATTCAATACAGCCAAGCTCTGAAAATCAAATTTCTTATAATTAATAACAGAATGGTTTAGGACTACCTCATGTCGGTGAATCATGGACTGCTTCAAAAAAGGCTTGAAGTCTGGATAGATATCTCTACCGGCATCAGAATCAACAGTTGTTGAAGAGGCCGGTGCTTTCCCTTTTTCAGCAGCAATGACATGACGCAAAGAGGACGGCTGTGGTTGTTGTGGGACTGAACCATCATGCCTCTGAGCAGCTAGGCGACGCGATTGACGGTGGCCAGTTGTTGTCGGCGTGAAGAGAATCAGAATTAGTGACATCTCAATGTTTAAAATCGAGATATAGGTCGGAGAGTCGGTGGCCGTAGCGTCGTCAAAGTCGCTCCCGAAATCACGCTCGGACGAGGTATTGCTAACTACCGACATCGTGTGTTTGATGACAGCTTGCTTTCAGCGTTTGACAGGTGGCAGCTGAGGAGGTGGAGTTTCTTCCGCTGGTGTCGTTTGAGTGGTCGGTGAAGAAGCCTTCGGTGAAGTTGAAGATTCCGATGGTAGGGTGAAACAAACTTCATATTCACTATTTTGGTGGAATTTGTCGGCGTTAATAGAGGATGTGATGGTACCGATTGGGGAAGGTGTGATGACGGCGGCCAAGATTGGTAAGGACGATGATGGTGATTGCTGTAGGGTTGAGAAGATTACAAATTTGGGGAATGTTTTGTGGTTGAGACCACTTTGGACTTATGTGTATAAAAGTGGTGGGCCACTTTATTTTAATAATGTGTCTCTTGGCCCAATCCCTTTTGAAAGGGCTACTTTCCACTTCCCCATGATTGTAGTCCACCCAGTCCATTATTGCAACCGAATCATCTCTACATTCTTGAACACGAATGTACACAAAATCTGGACAAGAAGACACTTTATTAACTTACAAGAATATTAAATAATTAACTAAAAGTTGAAACATTTAAAATTGGGTTGCCTCCCAATAAGCGTCATTATTTAATGTCTTAGACTAGACAAACCTTGTCAACTCAAGGAATGATGGGAAAAAACTGCAACTCTTCCACCACTTCAATTGGTGCAGACTCATAAATGGGTTTAAGTCTCTGCCCGTTAACTTTAAAAACTTTCCCAGTGTCAATTCCCTATATTTTTTCAGTGCTGTTTGGGCAAACAACGGCCACTACAAACAGGCCAATCCATTTGGATTTCAGTTTTCCGCCCATACGCCATAGTTTAGACTAGAAGAGTAGAACTTTGTGACCAACATGGAACTCTTTCTTCCTTAACAAATGATCATGGTTGAGCTTGGTTCGATCTGTATACCACATAGCATGATCATAAGCATCCAAATAGATTTCCTATAATTCTTTCAACTGAAGTTTCCTATCCTCCCTACACTTAGTCTTATCCATATTCAACTGTTTGATGGTCCAATACGCCTTATGCTCAACTTGTACTGGAAAGTGACACAGCTTCCCAAAAACAAGGAGATATGGTGACATACCAATTGGAGTTTTGAAAGCAGTTCTATATGCCTATAAGGCATCATATAGGTGAAGACTCCAATCTTTGCGCGAGGTGTTCACTATCTTTTTCAGAATCTGTTTGGTTTCACAACTAGAATTCTTGGCCTGGCCATTTGATTGAGGATGATAAGTGGTTGCGAGACGATGATACACACCATATTTCTTCATAAGAGCTTCGATTGTGTGGTTGCAAAAATGAATTCTGTTATCACTGATTACAGCCCTAGGGATTCCATATCGGCTAAAAATAGTCGACTTCAAGAAACCTGCCACTGCTTTGGAATCATTAGTGCGAGTGGCCTTAGCTTCCACCCATGTCAAAACATAATCCACAGCTAAAAGAATATATAAATTTGAAAAAGAACTGGGAAAATGACCCATGAAATCCATACTCCAAACATCAAATATCTCACAAACAATTATAGGCAATTGAGGCATTTCATCACGATAAGTAATATTTCTTAACTGTTGACAATGTGGACAGCTCTTACAAAATATATATGCATCACGAAAAATAGACTTCCAAAAGAAACCATTGTCAAGAATTTTTCTAGCTGTTTGTTTAGGACCAAATTGACCCCCACATGCAAATGAATGACAATGTTGCAAAATATCAGTGATTTCATTTTCTGGAATGCATCTCTTTATTATTGATCAGTTTCAATATTCCACAAATAGGGATCATCCAATAAGTAATATTTTGCATCACTTTGAATTTTTAATTTTTGAGCATGTGTGAGACCTTTAGGTAATGCCTTACTGACCAGATAATTAACTAGGCCCGCAAACCAAGGGTCCTTACCTAATTTACCTGTCAAATTATAGAGTTCTTCATCAGGAAAGATTTCCCGTATGGGCAAATGATCATCGTCCAGAACTAACCTACTTAAATGGTCAGCCACATGATTCTTAGCTCATTTCTTATCCTTTATCGCCCAGTCAAATTCTTGCAAAATAAGGATCCAACGAATTAAATGCGGTTTAGACTCTTTCTTTGCAAATAGATACTTTAAAGCAGCATGGTCAGTGTAAACAACAATTCTAGAGCTTAACAAGTAAGAACTAAATTTTTCAAAGGAAAAAACAATTGCTAAAAGCTCTTTCTCAGTAGTCGTGTAATTGCATTGAGCATTGTTCAATATCTTCAAAACATAGTATATAACATGGCTCTCTTTTCCAAATTTTTGACCAAGCACTGCTCCCACGGCGTAATCACTAGCATCACACATCAATTCGAAAGGAAGATCCCATTGAGGTGGCTGAACTATAGGAGCTGAAATCAATTTGTCCTTAAGCTTATCAAAAGCTTCTTTGCATTCTACTGTAAGAGCAAACGGGACATCCTGCTGTAACAAATTTGTTAAGGGTTCTGCGATTTTTGCAAAGTTGTGGATGAATCTACGATATAATCCTGTATGTGCTAAGAAACCACGGACTTCACGCACATTAGTAGGATAAGGTAACTGTGAAATCAAATCTACCTTTGCTTTATCTACTTGAATTCCCTTTTCAGACACAATATGTCCTAAGACAATACCTTCCCTAACCATGAAATGATATTTCTCATAATTTAAAACCAAATTCTTTTCAATGTATCTAAGTAAGACTTTATTTTAGGTTATTTAGACAATCATTAAATGAATTATCATAAACAGTAAAATCATCAATAAAAATCTCAATACAATTTTCAATCATGTTTGAAAAGACACTCATCATGCATCTTTGAAAAGTTTCGGGAGTATTGTATAAACCGAAGGGCATGCTTTTATAAGCAAAAGTTCCAAAAGGACATGTAAAAGTGGTTTTCTCTTGATCTTCTTGAGAAACAATTATTTGGAAATAACTACTATAACCATCAAGAAAACAGAAAAATATTTTCGAGCTAACCTTTCTAACATTTGATTAATAAAAGGTAATGAAAAATAATCTTTCCTAGTGGCTGCATTTAATTTACGAAAATTAATACACATATGCCAACTTGTTTGGAGACACATAGGTACGAGCTCATTCTTTTCATTCTTTACCAATTGAAATCTTGATTTATTTGAATTCACATGAACCGGACTTAACCATTGACTATCTAAAATGGGGAAGATAATACCAAATTCCAACAACTTAAGTATTTATTTGAGAACCACTTCCTTCATGTTCGGATTTAACTTCCTTTGTAGGTCTTGTTTTGGTTTGGAGTCAGATTCTAGCAAGATTTGATGCATACAAATTGTTAGGTTAATACATTTAATATCCGCAAGAGTCCATCCAATGGCTTCTTTGCGCTCTCGAAGGATTCTCAACAATTTATCTTCTTGACTTTGTGTAAGGTGCTTATTAATGATCACAGGAAGCGTCTCTCCAGCACATAAATAGACATATTTCAGATTATCAGGTAAAGGTTTCAATTCAAGAACATGAGCTTTTAAAATAGAAGGAAGAATTTTATACTGCAACTTCTGTTTGGGCAAACAGTGAGTATCATTTTGGCAGATTGTTCTTCAAGAGAGTAGAGGGATATAACTGCATCTGTAATCTTGTCATTGACATGATGTTTTGCATCATCTTCAGTCCAGCTTCGTGTAATAGCAACCTCAAGTTTGTCCTGCACAAATTCTGTCTCAAGATGTTCTTGGACTAAGGAATCTATCACATCAATAGAATGAACATTTTCCTCACCAATGAGATATTTCATAGCATCGAAAATATTAAAAGTTAAATATTCTCCATTGAATTCACAAGAAAGTGTTCTCTTATCCAAATCAATTTTTGTTTTAGCAATTTTCATGAATGGTCTACCCAACAACAAGACTGCAGCATTTCTCTCAGGAGAACTGCCCGTATCTAGAGTATAAAAATCAGGTGGGTAGATGAAATTATTAACCTTCACTAAAACATTTTCAAGTACCCCTAATGGATAAGATAATGACCTATCAGCTAATTGGATTACTACTTGTGTGTCAGCTAATGGGCCAATGTTTAACCCTTGATATGTAGAAAGAGGCATGACATAAATAGAAGCACCTAAGTCCAACATGCATCTTTCGATTTTCTTATCTCCAATCACACATAGAATAGAAAACATATCTGGGTCTTTGCATTTAGGAGGGAGCTTGTGCTGTATTACAGCTGAGACATTCTCTCCTACAACAACTTTCTCCTTCTGTGGATATGAAATCTTTCTTGCAAGAAAATCCTTCAAGAATTTTGAACACTTTGGTATCTTTTGAATCGCCTCAAGAAAAGGTATATTGATTTCAATCTTGCTAAAGATTTTCAATATGTCATTCAAATCCTCATCTTTGACGTTTCTTTTTAACCTACCAGTTAAAGGTGGATGTATTTTAATCTCAAAAACAGGAAAATTCAATTTAGAGTATACCTCTAATTTCTACGCCTGAGTCATTTGGTCGAATGACACTGCTGAATTCTTCTGTTCTTCAGCTGCGGCCTTTGAGATAGGATCTTCAAGTTGTTTCTCACTTCTTAATGTGATTTGAATTACGTTTTCTCGTGGGTTAATCTGCACTGAGATGGTAATTTCCTTTGAGAACCTTGTATCTCATTAATGTTTTTAGCCATTTGGGTCATTTGAGTACTTAACCCACTTATAGCCGCACTTGTTTCTTGCTGAAATTCTCCTTGATTCTGAACCTGGTTATTCTGTATTAAGGTCGCAGAAGTAGCTAAATTAACTATCATTTCTTCAAGAAGAACTCCAGATCTTGTGGTAGCTATAAAGCTGGGGTTAGTTTAGGCAGACGACGCTGCTGGTTTCAGTTGGGTTTGCTATTGAGCTTGCTGGTGTGGAGGATTTTGTTGAGGAGCTCAATTCCTGTAACTCAGGTTGGGATGGTCTTGCTAACCTGGATTAAAAGTGTTCGAATAAGGATCGTATCATCATGGATATCCTCCCACAGTGTTAACTTCAGCATCAAGTTCTTCTTGAGTCATTTGGCATTGATTCGCGGTATGGGCAGTGCTTTTGCAAATTGCACAAACTTTTTTCGTCTGGACTGCATCTATTCCAGTGATCAACTTCTCCACACTTTCCGTCAAAGCTTCCAATCTGTTCTCTTGTGAAGAACTAGAAATTTCACTCACTTGTTAGGTCGAACAACGACCATGCCAGTATTGTTGGCGGGACTCGCAAGTCTTAGCAATTAAACTTGTGGCTTAAGCCGTGTTATTATCCATGAAAGCTCCTCCGCTTGCTGCATCTAGTGTTCGTTTCTCCTCTATTTGCGAACCTTCATAAAAATATTGTATTAAAAGCTCATCAAAAAGGCATTAAGAGTGAGAGAGTTTTGAGATAAAAAATGAATACCATAATTGAGAGTCCCTTTTATATAACGCATAATGCATTTAACTGCTCGAAGATCTTTCATTGTGGGATGTTGAAAATGTTGACAAACTTGATTAACAACATAGATTAGATCAGGTCTAGTAAAGGTAAGATATTGAAGAGAACTACAAAGTTGACGATATATAGTAGGATCTGTCAGCTCATTATCATCAGAAAGAGGAGTGGATTTGATAGCAATCGGTGTATTTATCTTAGATGCTTCAAGCATTTTGGCTTTAGTGAGAAGTTCACGAGCATATTTAGTTTGAGAAATAGTAAGGCATTCAAGAAGTATTTAACTTCAATGCCCAAAAAATATGTGAGTTGACCCAAATTTTTGAGGGCAAATTCTTTGTTCAATTAATAAATAAGCTTCTTGATTAATGAAAAAGCATTTTTAGTGAGAATAACGTCATCTACACAGACAAGCAAAAGAATTAAATTAGTATCATGGTTATAAATAAATAAAGAGGGATCAACTTTGCTACAATGAAAAAAAAAAGACAATGAGATAATTTAGCAAACCAAGCATGAGATGTTTGTTTAATACCATAGAGTGATTTACGTAACAGACAAACATAATTAGGGAGCTGAGAATCTATAAACCCAGGCAGTTTTTCCATATAAACATGTTTTTTAAGTATGCCATGTAAAAAATTATTTTTTACATCTAATTGCTGGAGAGACCACTTAAAATAAATAGGTAATGAAAGTATGACACGGCTGCTAGTTACTTTAACAATGGGGCTAATCATGACCCAGAACTTGTGTGTAGCCTTTGACGACTAATCGTGCTTTAAATCTATCGACACTACCATCTTCTTTATACTTAGTTCAGTAGACCCATTTATAACCAATAATACTTGCATTTGATGGACGAGGAATAAGAGATCATGCTTTGTTAAGTTTGAGGGCAACAATTTCTTCGTGCATGACATCTTTTCAATTGTCAAATTTGAAAGCTGTTCTAAAGGTTTTAGGTTCGGTGATAGAAACAAGAAAAGCATGATCTGATTATGAAGATATAGTAGGGCAATAATAGCCTTTAAGGTAAGAAGGGGGATTTCTTTCTCTAGGGGGCTGAGAGGGAGATAAGGAGGTACTAGTGGTCGATATAGGAGTAGTGGTATCATCATCATTTTCAATAGGATTAGTGTGAGTGGAATTTTCATTTTGTGGTGAAGTGCAAAACTCTTGAATTCGTGGAATAGAAGAATCGTCATGAATTGGTAAGTCAAGAGTTGAGAGTGGACTAGGAGAGGAATCAGACTCCAGAAAATTAAAATTTGACACTTGATCTACTTGAACTTTACTTGATTGTTGACTTGTAATTTTTTCTGCAAACCATTCATCCAAGGTAGGAAATATAGTGAGAGACAAATTATTAGATGATGTAGGAGAAAAATAATCTTTTGACAAGTAAGGAAAGTAATTTTCATTAAACACAACATGTCGAGAAATATAGACGCGATTAGTATTTTTATAAAGGCATCTATATCCTTTGTGCAAAGGACTACAACCTATGAACACACAAGGAACCGTTTTCTTCGAAAATTTGTGCATACCTGGAGTTTTTAAATAAGGAAAACATTGTGAACCAAAAATATGTAATCTAGAGTAATCAAAGTTCTTACTAAAACTTTTAAAATATGGGGTGTCTGTATCGATTTTAGAAGAAAGAGGTAATCTATTTATTAGGTGAAATATTGTGAGAAAAGCATCTACCCAAAACTTTAAAGGAACATTTTCATGAAATAGCATAGTCAATCATGTTTCAACGATATGACGATGCTTCCATTCGGCAAGTCCATTTTGTTCAGGCGTATATGGACAAGAAATTTGTTATGCGATTCCACATGAAGCTAAGTGATTTTAGATTTGATTGGAAGTGAACTCTCCACCACCATCTCATCGGAATATTTTTATTTTCCTGTCAAAGAAATTCTCTATAAAAGTTTGGAACTTAAGGAAACACTGAAAAAAGTCAGACTTATTTTTTAAAGGATATAACAAAGTGTAACGAGTAAAATCATTCACAAAAATTACATAATATTGAAAACTTTGAGAAGAAAGTATTGGGGTAGGACCCCATAAATCACTATGAATCTTCTCTAAAGGAAATTTTGAAACAGATATTGATTTATTAAAGGAAAGTTTACAATGTTTTCCAAGTTTGCAACTATTACATATGATATTTTTTGTCAACCATTGTGAAACATTGATGACATTTTTATTCTCCAAAAGCTGTAGAAATTTTAAACTAAGGTGTCCTAAACGAGCGTGCCATATCTCTGAATTGACACTTGGACTTTTGGTGACAGTAAGCGCTTCAATGAGTTGTCATTTCTCAAGTGCGTACAGATCTCCTTTCCTACATCCTTCGGCTAGAATTTGATTCATGTGATCCTTAATAATAAACTCATTAGCATTAAAGTGAATAGTGCAAAAATTATCATCTATAATTTTACTTACAGATAATAAATTCTTTTTAATTTTTGGTACGACTAAAACATTTTTTAATAAAATCTTACCATGAGAAATATTTAACAAGGCTGTGCCTGTATGTGTAATAGGTAAAGATTGTCCATTTCCAATAAAAATAGAATTATTACCAAAGTAAGGTTTCAAAGATTTTAGGTTACCTTCTTTATTTGTCATATGAGAAGTAGCATCTGAGTCAGGATAGAAGTTTGGATCATCACCATAGTTTAAATTCATAGATGCAAGTGCTTCTTGAATATTTTCTCCTTCGATCTCATAGTTGTACCTACAATAGCATTTAAGTGTTGTATGATTGGTTTGTCCACAAATTTGGCAAGTTTCTTGACTTGTGTTTTGTTTGCTTGGTTGACCTTTCCAATTGGTGTTGGATTTTGGATCATTTTGGGATGGTGGAGGTTGATTATTGTTGTAGGAATGATTTTGAGTGAAAGAATTTGAACCTCTTCCTCTAAAGTTGCCTCTTCCTCCACGTTGATTTCTTCTCTCTCCTCTTTGTTCAAAGAATGCATGATTATGATTTAGTTGTTGAATTTCTTTTGTAAGAAAAACCTGTTCAAAATTTTGTAAAGACATAATAAATTGATTAAATGATGGATATAGTGGTTTTGACAAAACAACAATTCGAAATTATTTATATTTGTCTCCAAGTCCTTGTGAAACTTGGAACACTTTATCAACATCACCAAAAGGTTTTCCAATTGTAGCAAGTTTGTCACGAATCTCCTTGAATTTTTGAATATATTCATCAAGGAATAAAGATCCTTTGGATAAGGCATATAAACCATTATTTAATTGAGTTTCATTCTCTTTAGTGTTGGGCAACTGTTGCTCTTGGATAGATTTTCAAATTAAGTAGGCTGTATCCCCACCAAAAATCATGCTTATAACTTCTTCCTTCATATTCCCAAGAAGCCAGGACATAAGAAGACCATCGTTGATGACCTATGCATCAAGGTTTGGATTTCTAATTTTCTTTCCATCATAATAAATAATTTCATCTGATGGTTTGTTTGGATAATTTATATGGTGTTTTATTCCTAAATTGTGAATCAAGGGAAGTATTTGAGATTTCCAAATAAGAAAATTTGTGATAGATAGTTTAATTGAAATAAAGGCGGAGCTTTGTTGAAAAATTTGAATAGATAGTTTAGGCTCTTCAAAGAAAGATATATTTAATTTAAGCTCTGATACCATAAAGAATATATAAGAAAATGGGATTGATTTGAAATATATTTTATGTACCATCTTGATAAGGTTCTCGTTGGGATGATCCACCTTTGGGTGGACTGACAACCTTATTTATCCACAGGATAGATCTAGCTTGAAAAATTCCACCAACAAGATAACAAAAGAATAAACACAAGAAGACAATAAGAATGAAACAGTGAGAACAAACAAACAAGAATAAAGAAAACAAAGAAAAAATGATATTGAGCGCGATTCAATGGAAACTTGTCCATAGCCCCAATGCTATTACAAAGCTAACTTGATTTGGGCGGCACCTAAATCAAATCAGATTTGGCTGTTCTCAAACTTAGAACAAAAGTAAGACTAATGGTCTTAATCTCACTTTATGGTTTAGAAGTCAAAAGCTCAAACTTAGAATTAAGGTTTCAAAGGGTTTTGGATTCAGATTTTGCTACGCAAAAATAATGAACTTTTTTTATTTCAAATTTCAACTCTTGACTGTCCAAAATTCGTGGCTTACAAGCCTTTATATAAGAACAAAGGCTATCATCGAATAGAAACCCTCGTTGTCATCTAAAAGAAGAAGTTTCCTAAAACGAGTCAACTTCTACTTGTTTCCTAAAATGAACTAACACATGCCTTGAACCATGCAAGGTCCTTAGCCATGTGAATTAATACTAAACAACACACCAATGTTAATGAAAGAACATTTAGTCATGTCTTTACTAAAAGATAAAAGAAACAAAACTTGAAACAAAGCTAAAAACGAAATTGAAAGAATAATGAAAGTTTTTCCGCGAGTCCAGCAAGCTGCGTCATCTTCACATGCTGATTTCACTATGATGCGTTTCGAATATGGAAAAGTTTAAAACATCAAACTTGTAGATATTGTGCTTATGTTTCTACAGCTGCTTGAATTAACATAATAGAAGATCATATGAGAGAGATATGCCAATAATACCAAACTGCGGCATAAGTCCTAAACAATGTAATTTCCATGGTGGCAATACTTTAAATGTCGTGAAGCTCCAAACCTCCATAGAACCTTTAGGAACTCTGATTTCAACATGATTCATAGCCTTCGACTATATGATTCGTCGCAAATGGATGGAATGAATATCACGAGCCACTTGCTTATTGAATAGGCTTCCTAGGTTCGTATCAACTCTATTGAGAGTTACAATGATTTATATATGAAGAATTTCTAACGGTAATAATATCTTGAACATGTAACTATATAATGATGAGAGATCATTACTAAAATTACGTAGAAGTTAATAATGTAATAATTCTCATTGATTGTGTACATGATTAATTTTTTCACTATGACCTTGATTTTGCTCTTGATTTATTCCTTCAATATGAGATTGTATCCTCGATTGATTTCTTCACTTTGTCATTGATTGCTTAAATATCTTATCAAATAGCTTTTTTTTTTACGGACAATATGATAGGAACACTCATTGGGGCAACACAACAAAAAGCAATATTAATGGCTTTGTTTACATTGTTCAATTTTTTGTCCATCTTTAACAAAAATAGTGTTCTTGTCCTTCAATGGTGTTATTTCTGTTGAATCAAAACTCAAAACTAATTAATTGATTTTTTTTTTGTTTGTTTACTTATTTCTTTGTAATTATTGTCAATATTTGATATTTAAAAAAAAAAATCAACATCATTTCCTATTTTAAATTGTTGACATCTCTAAAATCCATTCAAATTAAATACCTCTACAACTTAAATCAAGGATCTCTTTATTTTTTTTTCAGGCGGCAAATCAAGAGTTCCTTTATCAAAACATTAGAAATGTGAAGGGCAAATAGAAATCCTAGGTAACAATTGCATCATACTTCTCGAATTCGAAAATCTTTAGCTTGAATGGACTTCTTAATCCAGATGAAATTTCAAAGTTTTCTCAACAGATAGAACACCAGGTTGATCTGCAAAATACATATATATACCATATAAATTATCAAACTTGTAAATTTATGGATTGCAAAGTCAAAGTGTATCATATCAATCAAATTTGGATATGCAAATTACCATTTCATTTAGTTGATTAAATGTTGACCTAATCTTGTTTGATATTTTACCAAATATTTCTTTAATGGGATAAATGCTTAGTTGTATTGTTATTGTTACTATTATTTCCTGACCCAAAACCTAGTTTACAGTTTACAATGTCCAAAAGCCTAGCAAGCACAGAAAATGAAAGAAAACAAATAAATGAAAATGTTCATGTAGTAATGTTGTTAATCAAATCCACATGATTCTCATTTTTTTGGTAAATCAAACAAATTTAATTACACAAATGTATGTATAATATACAGACTTGTTACAAAGAAACAAGTATACAAACAAAGTTCTTATTCATTTTCTAAGCCACCTATAAGCAATAAGTATAATAAATGAGGATGCATGGATACAATTTAAGAAATTATATATATAGTTGCAATTTTTTTTTTTTTCTAAAAGATAACAAATTACTATTAGTGTTTTACTTATTTTAAAGTAATTTATGAGGGGTAAAAAGTGGAATGCTTGAAGTTGTTTATAGCTTATGATATATAGAATGGCTTTATATAGTTGCAAATGTTAGGCTAGAGAATCAAGCGGTTTTAATCCAAACCTTATGCTAATTTATGGGTTAATGTTGACAACAAAACCTTTCCCAAAACCTTATTGGAGGATATAATCAAATGCTATAATAGGTTAGGTACGCAGGTTTTAAAAATTAAAATTTCACCTTCCTCCTACCAAAATTAAAATATAATCTTATATAATTTCATCCTTCAAACTCGACTTTCTAGATTTCACGGTAACTAGATCCGGAATATTAATTCCTAATCATAATCCTTTATTATCATACTAGCATATGTACAATTATACCGATAGGAAGGTTTTTTCTTTCAAAATTGTAATTCTATCTTTAATATTGGCTCCACAACTTTTTTTTGACAAAAGGGATAATTCATTAACAGGCCAATTTTACATGAAGGAAGAGTACATAAACAGTCCTCCTCTAAATTACATTCATGCTACTTAGCTTAATCACTTCATCAGTTGCTAAAACACGGGCTTTATGAGCCCTCTCTCTTGACACTTTGACTAGACAAACTTTAATTACTCAGAATCTGCAAACCATTTTGACTAGGAATTAGAATTTTTTTCAACTATGTTCTTAAATTAATTTGAGATGTCAAACTCAATTGGAAAAAAGAATACGATCCTTCTTATTGCAACTATGAGTTTAATTTAAGTTGAAGGTTATTAATATGTTAATGCACACGTGGAGTTGACATTTATTTTAATTGGCATTGATTTTTTGGCAAGATAAGGAAAGATCTTATTGGAAGCATAAATCAAATTAAATCAATCTATACAAGGAAGATTGATTTGGAGATTAATGCTATCTTGATATTTTGGGGCTTATCTTGGTATCCTTGGAAGTTATCTTTGAAGATCTATCTTTGGAAAAGATAAGCATTGAAGGCACATGGTTTTCCATCTCTCAATTCGAATTATTTGGAAATAATCTTGAGATAAACATAGAAGGATTTGGTGTGCCTATATGATCTTTCCAACCACACGTATTTTGGTGTAGAGAGTTGATTATTCTTTCGGTCTTTTCAAGACTGTGAACACACTTCTTTGTTGGAGATCTTTGATCAAAGTGTGTTGGCTGAAGCATCTTAAAGCAATAATATTGAAGATGCAATCCTTGTGTTCTTTGTTATAACTCAGCCTCGGGAGGAGGTTGATAAGGAGCTTGGGAGGAGTTCAAACGTGGGCAAGGGGATCTTGCGTTAACCACGGATTCCGGGAGAAGTCGCCATTGACAAGGGGATCTTGTCTTCATTGTGGGCAAGGGGATCTTGCATTAACCACAGATTCCGAGAGGAATCACACAAGTCGAGGGGAGCTCGCACAATCACGTTTACTGTGGAGTTAGGAAGAGGAGGCGTCAAAGATAAGAGGGAGTCTCACTTTGTGTCAGACCGAGTGTCTTGTAACTTGTAAATTTAGTGGATTGTTTTTCCTGGGCGTGGCCTCGCAGACGTAGGCAATTGCTGAACTGCGTTAACAACCTCCTGTCTCTTTACTTTCCGCATTTTAATATTGTCCATTACTGTCTTTATTAACGGTGTCATATCTAACGTTCTACCTCACTAGGACGCTACGCATCTAACCTTGATCTTTCAATTGGTATCAGAGCAGGTCGTCTTTGTTTCTTAGGCGGGATCCGTAGGACTTGATCTTGGTTTTTGTGCGATGGACTCTATAAAAGAAGGAGGTTCAACTATGCGTCCACCATTATTGGACGGCAGCAATTATGCTTATTGGAAGGCCAGAATGAGAGCATTCATCAAAGCCATTGATGAGAAGGCTTGGAAATCAATCCTAATTGGATGGGACCCTGTAATGACTACTGACGCAACTGTTGTAAAATCTCCCAAGCCAGAAGAAAGCTGGTCTGCTACTAAAGATGCATTGGCAAACAGTAATTCAAAGGCCCTTAATGCGACTTTTAATGGTGTTGATCCTGCTGAGTTCAGACTTAATTCTACATATGTGACAGCCAAGAAGGCATGGGAAATTCTCCAAACTACCTATGAAGGGACGTCAGCTGTGAAATTATCAAAGATGAAAATTCTTACTACAAGGTTTGAAAGTTTAAGGATGCATGAAGATGAGAGTATTGCTAAACTTAATGCAAAACTTTGTAAAATTGCTAATGAGGCGTTTGCACTTGGTGAAAGTTTTTCTGAAGAAAAGCTTGTAAGGAAAACTCTACGATCTCTACCTCAACTGTTTGCTTATAAAGTTACGACTATTGAAGAAGCAAAAGATATGTCACAGATTTAGCTTGAAGAACTGATGGGATCTCTCAGAACATTCGAGATGAATCTTTGAGTAGATTTGGAAAAAAAAAAGTCAAAGGGATTGCTTTAAAAGCAAAAATGCAGAAATCAGATAATCTTGATGAAGATGACCTTGAGGACTCTCTTGCATTAATATCTAAGAATCTCAGCAGAGTCATGAAGAGATTTGGCAGAAACAATCCAGGAGTCAAGGCCAGTGTCAGCAACTCCAAGAATGAACTTGTAAGCAATAAAAAGTTCAGGAAAGAAAATCACACATCTAACCAGTCATTCAAGAACAGAGGAATTAAGTGTAGAGAATGTGATGGTTTTGGGCATGTTCAGGCAGATTGTGCAAATACATTGAGAAAGAAGAGGAATTCTCTCAACACAACCTGGATTGAAGATGATTTAGATAAAAAAAGAGGATTTTCAGAATAATCATGTGGCTCTTACTTCGAAAACTGAACAATTAGATTATGGTAGGAAAAAAAATGTTACACAGGGTGTCACTAAAAATATGGATAAAGATAAAGATTATGTCACAGAAGAAGATATTCTAATCGAATATAAGAATCTTCATGATAAGTGGACTGAACTTTTTAAAGTAAATCAGCAACTTCATATGCAGATTGGAGATCTACAAAAAGAAATGGACTATCTTCAACACTCTAATACTGATTTGGGAACCAAACTGAGAGTAAGTCAAGAGGAAGTGAAGACTTTGACCAATGAGTTGAACCACCTAAAGAAAGGTGTCAAGATGTTAAATTCAGGTTCGTCCAAGCTGGATGAAATTCTTAAGACTGGTCAATCTAGTGGTGATCACTCAGGATTGGGGTATAAAGGAGAAAGCTCATTGTCACAACCAGTGTCACAACTAGTGTCATATTCAGTGTCACTACCAGTGGATAAATCTAAAGGGAAGCAAGTTGCTGTAGATACTGCAATGAACACAAAAAGGTCAAATCCTCATTATTCTTATCATGCTCCTAAAGGAAGAGGTAACATATTTATTCCTGTTTGTTATTATTGCAATCGTCGTGGTCATATTCGTCCTAGATATTTTATTTATCTTGCTGAATTAAGACAAGGTACTGCTAGAAAGTCTACTTCTCGCAGAAAATCACAACAGAGCTGGGTGATGAAGCCAAATTTGAGCCGCAACTTCACATATACTTCACTAAAGGCTGCCACAACTGATGAGTGGTACTTCGACAGTGGGTGTTCCAGACATATGACTGGTGATAAAACATTTTTGAAGAATATTGTGTCCGAAAATATGGGAAAAGTAACCTTTGGCAATGGTATCACTGCTCGTGTCATTGGAAAAGGTACTCTAGATGTGTCATGGTTACCAAAGTTGGATAATGTTCTTTTGGTAAATGATCTCAAGGCAAATATACTCAGCATTAGTCATTTGTGCGATCAAGATTTGGATGTTAACTGCACTAAGAGAAATTGCAAGGTGGTTGATCAAAACAACATGTGCATCATAGAAGGAGTAAGATCAAGGGATAATTGTTATCTCATTTATGCCTTATCTACATGTCTTCGATCAAGCATGGAAGATTCTATCCTATAGAATCGAAAATTGGGTCATGTGAATATAAGGATGTTGCACAAAGTTGTCTCTACAGGAGCTGTCTATGGGATTCCCATGCTGAAGTTTGACAAAGATAGGGTGTGTGACCTTGTCAGTTTGGAAAGCAAACAAAGGTGTCACATCCCATGTCTCAAACACTAGGAACAACTCGTGTGCTTGATCTGCTTCATATGGACTTAATGGATCCTATGCTAGTAGATAGTATCAGTGGAAAAAGATATACTTACGTAACTATTGATGACTTCTCTTGATATACATGGATGGAATTTCTTTGAGAAAAATCCGACACATTCAATGCTTTCAAATCATTGTGTACTCGTCTTCAGCGAGAAAAGGGCTGTACTATTGAGAAGATAGTTTGGATTCGCAGTGATCATGGAAGAGAGTTCAAAAACTCTAACTTCTCGAATTTCTGTAATTAGCATGGAATAGCTCATGAATTCTCTGCACCTAAAACTCCTCAGCAAAATGGAGTCATGGAAAGAAAGAATCGGACTTTAGTAGAGATGTCACGTGCAATGTTACACGAAAAGAATATTCTACAAAAATTCTGGGCTGAAACTATGAACACAACTTGTTACACTATAAATCAAGTATATCTTTGTGGAGGAACTGAAAAGACGTCCTATAAAATATGGAAAGGTAGAACTCCAACTTTTAACTATTTTCATCCGTTTGGTAGTACTTGTTATGTGTTGAATGACAGGGAATATAAAGGAAAGCTCGATCGCAAGAGTGATGAAGCTATTTTTCTTGGATATGCTGTTAATAGTCGAGCTTATCGAGTCTACAACAAAAGAACTCGAACTGTCATGGAATCTGTAAATGTTCACGTCGATGACTCTCTGGAAGTAACTGCTGTTTCTCATGAAGATGTTACAGAATCTTTACATGAAGTAAGTTCCAGTGTTCCAGACAGTGTTCCACCCAGTGTCACAAGTGGTGTCACTGACCAGAGTACCAAGGATGATAATGTGGAAAAAGTCATCTCACCTCGCAGGCAGCCATCCACTCGTGTTCAGAAGAATCATCCTACTGATGAAGTTATTGGAAATCTGGCTGATGGTGTTCGGACAAGAGAAAAGCCAAGAGTAAATTATAGAGATATGATTCAAATGGCATGCTATACTTCGTCTATTGAGCCTAAGAATGCGAAAGAAGCATTATTAGATAAATATTGGATTGGTGCTATGCAAGAAGAGCTTGGTCACTTCACTCGCCATCAAGTTTGGGATCTAGTTCCGTGCCCCCTAATGTGAATGTCATTGGCACGAAGTGGATATACAAGAACAAAAGTGATGAGCATGGGAATATCACTCGCAACAAGGCTCGATTAGTTGCACAGGGGTATACACAAATTGAAGGAGTTGACTTTGATGAGACATTTGCTCCAGTTGCTCGACTTGAGTCTATTCGGTTATTGTTAGAAATTGCATGTGTGTTGCGTTTCAAGCTATATCAAATGGACATGAAGAGTGCTGTCCTCAATGGTATTCTTAATGAGGAAGTGTATGTTGCTCAACCAAAAGGTTTTGAAGACCCCCATTATCCCGAGTATGTCTACAAGTTGAAGAAGGCGTTATATAGACTCAAACAAGCTTCTCGAGCTTGGTATGAAAGACTCACGGAGTATTTATTGTCCAAGGGATATGAGCGAGGGGGAGTAGATATTAAAGGTCAGTTTTTTCTTGCTCAAGTTTATGTTGATGACATAGTGTTTAGCTCAGTGTCACAGGCGATGGTGGATGAATTTGTTACTCAAATGACTGAGAAATTTGAGATGAGTATGGTTGGTGAGCTTAATTATTTTCTTGGACTCCAAATTTAGCAACGAAAAGATGGCATCTTTATTTCTCAAAGCAAGTATGCCAAGAATTTGCTAAAGAAGTTTGAATCGGAGAATGCTCGTCCAAGGAGAACACCTATGGGAACTTATGAGAAGATATTTAAAGATAAGAAGGGAACTCCTATTGATGCAAGTCTATACAGAAGTATGATTGGTAGTCTCTTGTACCTAACTGCTAGTCGTTCAGATATCTGCTACATGTTGGTTTATGTGCTCAATTTCAGGCAAATCCTCGCGAGTCACACCTGGTGTCAGTAAAATAAATTCTCAAGTATGTTAGTGGGACAACTGACTATGGGATATGGTATTCTTTTAATACAAATACCAACTTAGTTGGTTATTATGACACTGGTTGGGCTGGAAGTTCATATGATCGAAAAAGCACCTCTGGTGGATGTTTCTATTTGGGGAACAATTTGGTGTCATAGTTCAGCAAAAAGCAAAACTCTATTTCTCTGTCTACTGCTGAGGCAGAATATATTGCAGCTGGTAGTTGCTGTACTCAGCTTCTCTGGATGAAGCAAATGCTGAAAGATTATGGTGTCACGTAGGATGTCATGACACTTTACTATGACAATATGAGTGCTATCAATATTTCTAAGAATCCTGTTTAGCATTCTCGGACAAAGCACATTGATATTCGACATCATTTTATTAGATCTCTTGTAGAAGATAAAACTATTGCTTTGGAATATATGGTGACAGAAAAACAAATTGCTGATATTTTCACCAAAGCTTTGGATGGAGCAAGGTTTGAAGAACTAAGGTCTGCCCTAGGCCTTTGTGTCATGTGAAGAGGTTCTTCAAGTGTTGTAAATTTTTTTTTTGTATTGTAATTGTATTTAAAATAACATAAAAATATGAAAAACACAAAAATATGGTAGAATAGCCGTTTTGTCTTTTTGTGGTTTCCCGCCTCATGCTATTTGACGGTTTTTGTAGTTGTGGATTTCTGTTTTGTGAATTTTGATCCTCAACTCTTCAAGTGACACGTGGTATTTTGGGGATTCTCAGCTGAATATATGGAATTGAAGAGTTGGCATCGGTTACGCAACCTCTAACTGCAATAATTTCGGCTATTATTTCTCTTTTTGATATTCCAAGGGTTTCTGGTTCTCTGAGCTTCTACTATCCAAAGTGTTGAACTCATCTCAGCCGTTTTCACTCTTGTGAACATAATCAAAGTTTCTGAGAAATCGATTAAGTCAAGTGCCCTAAAATCTCACAGATGTCTCAGTCAAGGTCTTCATCTTGGGCTAGAAAGGTAGTTGAACTATGGATAATGATGAAGTTCATGTAGTTGTTACTCCTGCTTCTCCAGTTTCATCAAGTGAAGGTGGTAGTACTTCTCACTCACAGGAGAAGTCTTCAAGTTCTGAGGTTGATTTGTCTTCAAAAGCAGAGATGGCCATTCCTATTCAGTCTGTTGATCCTACAGGAGTGAGAACGAGATTTGGACAAGCAAGTGGTGGTCAATTCAAGACAAGTACTGTACCTCAGAAAGCACCTGATGTTTCTAAGGTTATTGTAGATGCTCAGAGAAAACGAATTCGAGTTGTGGATGAAGATTCTTTGGATGATACTTGGGCTGTAAATGAAGATGATGTCAGAGGAGATGTTTTTTCTGATGATGAAGATCAGAACCTGTCTGATCCAGACCCAGTTCAGTCACCAAAGGCAAAACGCCAGAAGGGAAATCCTGCATTTGTATCTCAGCGAGTCACTCGCTCAAATGCAATGTCAAAGGGCAAGTCCCTGCTACTGCAAGTAAGTCATCAGATTCTGTTAATTTAGATGATTTTAGATCTGAATATGCTGTTGGATTGTGGAGTAGAGTGTCTAAGAAAAATATTTGGAGTGAAAGAAATATTCATGAAGGGGATTTCAAAGATTGCCAAAAACTCGTTGATCAGTTGGTTAGTCAAGGCTTAGGCAGAACTATTAAAGGGTTGAAGCCATATGTTAGAAGGATTGTTCAAGAGTTATACTGCAATTTAGACTCTAATGTGAAGGATTTTGAGCATCCTGATTGTGGACATGTGTTTGTGAGGGGTAAGCTATTTGAATTTTCCCCTGATGTGATAAACACTCATTTAGGCAGTCATTGGGCCGATGTTGAGAATTTTACTCCTGATTACGGTAAGATCATTATTGATATCACAGGCAGTGTTAGAAGGGTTTGGCGTAGAGGAAAGGATTTTCCTGCATCCCAATTGTCAGTAAAATATACAATTCTGAATAAGATTGCCATGAGGAATTGGCTTCCTACCTCGCATGGAACTGGTGTGAATAAGTCCATGGCCACTTTGTTGTTCAAGATTGGGAATTTTATTAAATTTGATGTAGGACAGTTTTTGTTTGATCAAATTGTGAAGCATGCAGACTGCAAGAATGAAAGGATAGCTTATCCGTTTCCTGTTTGATTTATGGCATTCTCTGCTCACAACATTCTGTGATTCGAGCAAGGGAAACTCTAGAGATGGATAAGGAAGAAATTAGAATAAGTTATAAGCTGTTGAAAGGTGATCATATCAATGATATGGAAGATGTCTCTGATGATGTTTCTGACTCTGACAAAGAAGAGCTTGGGAATGCAGTCTTGCTATCACGCACAATTAAGGTGCTGGAGGATGAATTGAAGTCTCTGATTACCCAAAAGACTGATATTGAGAAGAGAAGGAAGGAAGTCTCTTCATTACTTGATGATCTTGTTGCTGTAAAGAATGTTAAGGATATTGCTGCTGAGGCTGCTGAAATGAAGAAGCTGTTTGATGCTAAAGTTGAATCTACAGCTGATGATGGTGCTGGTACTTCAGATGTTCCACCTGATGTTAATCAGGATGTTACAGCAGGTATTCTTCAAAATCTATCTCCTGTTTTTGCAGAGTCTGTAATGGAGCCTGAAAATCCTATCATTGAAGAAATTGTTGACTCTGACCCTGCTGAGGAAGTTGTTGCAAAGGAAACTCCTGTTCTTTCTGCTGTTTTTGGTGTCACTCTTGGTGTCATTCCTAATATCACTGACAGTCATGCCCCTTCCAGTGCCCAAAATAGTGGGTTTGTTGCTGGTAAAGATGATATAGTTCCAGAAGCTGCTGCTGGTGTTCAATTACTAGCCGACTCAATTGGCCTTGTGCCCTATGATGTAGAGGATTCTGATTGATATAGCTCTGATATTTGGTTATTTTACTCTGGTTAAGACAATATGTTGTGTTTTATTGTTGTTTTTGTGCCTTTTTGTCTTTTTGTGGCAAAAAGGGGGAGTAATTTGGATATTTGTTTTGTAATCCCTAAAATAATGTATGCTGGGAATCTTGGTGTCTTTTGTGGTGTCATGCACAATGTTTTGTGCAGTGATGTTTCGTAGGGAACTTGTTGTCTTTTGCTGTGTCATGCACGATGTCTTGTGCAGAGATGTTTCTTTACCTAGTTCCTATTCAGGGGGAGATTTCAGAGAACTTCCGATTAAGCATACAGGGGGAGTTTTGATTTTGCCAAAAAATGCCAAAGGGGGAGATTGTTAATGCACACGTGGAGTTGGCATTTATTTTAATTGGCATTGATTTTTTGGCAAGATAAGGAAAGATCTTATTGGAAGCATAAATCAAATTAAATCAATCTATGCAAGGAAGATTGATTTGGAGATTAATGCTATCTTGGTATTTTTGAGCTTATCTTGGTATTCTTAGAAGTTATCTTTGAATATCTATCTTTGGAAAAGATAAGCATTGAAGGCACATGGTTTTCCATCTCTTAATTCGAATTATTTGGAAATAATCTTGGTATAAACATGGAAGGATTTGGTGTGCCTATATGATCTTTCCAACCACACGTATTTTGGTGTGGAGAGTTGATTATTCTTTCGGTCTTTTCAAGACTGTGAACACACTTCTTTGTTGGAGATCTTTGATCAAAGTGTGTTGGTTGAAGCATCTTAAAGCAATAATATTGAAGATGCAATCCTTGTGTTCTTTGTTATAACTCAGCCTCGGGAGGAGGTTGATAAGGAGCTCGGGAGGATATCTTGCGTTAACCACGGATTCCGGGAGGAGTCGCCATTGACAAGGGGATCTTGTCTTCATTGTGGGTAAGGGGATGTTGCATTAACCACAGATTCCGGGAGGAATCACACAAGTCGAGGGGAGCTCGCACAATCACGTTCACTGTGGAGTTAGGAAGAGGCGGCGTCAAAGATAAGAGGGAGTCTCACTTTGTGTCAGACTGAGTGTCTTGTAACTTGTGAACTTAGTGGATTGTTTTTCTTGGGCGTGGCCCCGCAGACGTAGGCAATTGCCGAACTGCATTAACAACCTCTTGTCTCTTTACTTTTCGCATTTTAATATTGTCCATTACTGTCTTTATTAACGATGTCACATCTAATGTTCCACCTCACTAGGACACTACGCATCTAATCTTGATCTTTCATAATACATTGACAAATTTTCTCACTTTGGATCTTGTGTTCTATTTCCTGTTTCAATCTCTGTTTTAGTTTATAAATACACGCCTTATATTTTTTTACTCAAAACTCTATCAATTAATTAGTGAATTATAAAGGATCAGTGTTAAATAAACGTTGCGTGTATCTATAAATTGAAGCAGGAATTGAAACAGAAATATAACAGAAGATCCATTGGGAATTTTTCTCTTATAAATTCATTTTATTGTTGTTCCATACTATATATGGCTTAGAGCATCGACAATTTTACTGCCTAGTATTGAAGTTTCTGCAAAATAGATTGGTTTTAAACCTCAAAAAATGCATTTAAACTGAATAAAGTTGCAGTAAACAAATAAAGAAATTAAATAACACACAATTAGAAAAAAAAGGTAAACAAAAGGAGTAGTGATCATACTTCTGAGTTCCCAGGCCTGATCAGGAGTCAGTGTAGCGGAGAACCCTGGTCCAATGATCGTATGAACATCCTCTATTGCCTTCTCTGCTGCACACTGGCTGTAACAATGATCGTATGAACATCAGGGAAAGTACATCAAAATGTATATTCATATTAATGAAATATTAATGAGTTTTCTATGTAGGAGTGGATCATATTTTTCTTCCATCGTAGTTGTTATCGAGTTTTGGTCTGCAGTATTTACCAACACAATAATGAAGAAAATTAACCAAAGAAAAAAGAGAAAAAAATTGAAGCAAGAACTTCTAAAGAAATACAGATGAGTAGTTTAATTTACATATTTGATACTAAAAAAATAAGGGCCTTACATATTTTGGCATGTAACAAATTCAAACCAAAACACAAATGTTTTTGCATTTAAAAAACAAAAATAAAGATCTTGTCTTTCAAGTTGTGGCGAGGAAATTACTATTCACTAACATTAACAATAGTCACAATTTTAATTCTATGCAAGGTCGGGTATATGGATAATATTTTCCCATCATAGTCGCCGTGTTTGGTCGACAGTATTTACAAACACAAAATGAAGAAATTAACCAAAACAAAAAAAGATAAAAAATCGAAGCAAGAAGTTCTAAAGAAATACAGATAAATACTTTTACATATTTGATACTAAAAAAAATAAGGCCTTACATATTTAGGCACCCATGCAAATTCAAACCAAAACATTAAACACACATGTTTTTGGATTTTTATAAAAAAATTAAAGATTTTGTCTTTCAACTTGTGGCGAGGAAATTATTCACCAGCAATAGTCACAGTTCATTAATTGATTATCAAATTCTATAAAATATATGCACAATTGATCATGTAGGAGTATCATTTATTGAGATATGTACAAAAATGAGGGTACTTAATTTGATATTATTTTTACAGAAGCAACAAGTTATATATGGAGAAAATAAATTAGCACAGCATTAATCTTAAATTTTTTTGTCGAACAAAGTAGCAAGAAATAAGACATATTGGATGATTATTACAAATTTCAAAAATGCAAAAAAGAAAGAGTGAATTGCATACTATATAAATAACTTGCCTGCCCATAACAGCTGATAGAGTTTCGATGGCATAGGCCTTGAGATCTTGGTCAATGGGTTGTTCAGTGAACACTATGTAAACATCATCTGTGGCGGCCACTGATGAATTCATAAGGAAAGAAAACGATAAAGTTAGGAACAATACCCATTTTGATGGAGTTGATGAAGACAGGATTTGAGCTTTCTGGATCGCCATTTTCACTCTAGATTATGTGAAATTGAATGGAATTAATTTGGGGTGGAAGTTTTGGTTTTCTCTTTCCTTTGGCTTTCAATTTTTTTCCTTTCTTGGGTACATTCAAAGACAAAGTTGGGGCGTAACTTACATATTCATGTTAAAAACGATGGTTTTAGTGTTATCTTAATGAATTCATGGCGTTATCTTCTTTTTTTTTAACTATTATTGTTATTATTATTATTATTGTTGTTGTTGTTATTATTTGTTTAATTCATTTAATTTGATAGATTGCAACTAGTGGCGGAATTAGAACCAAAATTGAAAGGGTGCTATATATAATTAGTATAAAATAATTTTTTTTTATGTATAACTAATAAAGTATCAATTAATTGATAATTATAATAATGAATATATATATCACATACTAATAAAATACTTATTTATTAACATTTAAACATAAAACATATGTGTCATATAAATCTACAATTGTTATAAATATTAAAAAAATTATTTATTTTATTCTTATCCTCCATGTATACTAAAATTTTCATAAAAAAAAATTATAGAATACCTTTAATTTATTATTTCAATATGTTAAAAACTTTCAATTTTGACGAAATAGACAAAAATCACTACTACAAAATGAGCCTATAGCAACACCCATAAAGTGTTGTTTTAGTCCCTATACTTTACAAAGTGTGTTATCAGAATGTATCACTTTAGATATATAACAACACTTTTTAGATGTGTTGCAATTGTCAGAATATGCAACGCTTTTATTTTTGCAACACTTTTTTCTCTAAAATGCAACACTTTTTTATGTATTACCTTTAAGCAATTGCAACGTTTTAAGAGACGAAAAGCAACACTTTATGCTACGAAAATAGAACACTTCTTGCACTTTTTTAACCCAATAATGCAACACTTTTTCCTATCAAATGTATCAATTTTATATTATATTGAACTGCTTTAAAACATCACTTTTTATGAATAAGTAATACTTTTATTTGTGTTTCATTTTGAGAAAGATAATACTTGTACACGTTAATAGCAACATTTATTTTTCCTACTATATTGTTACTAATTCAATATCATTTACTCAAATGCAATAATATAAAATATATAATCCAAAATAATATTCGTATTACAAAAGTACTTTTAGTGTCAAATATAAAAGTAATATATGAAGTTATGCCAAATAATATTCCAACAAGGAATTAACAAAATTTAGTCCAACTAATGGCACCTTCCAAAAATTATTATCGATGTTTGTACTATAGATGTTACGTTGTTGTTGAATATCCACAAAAGTATCTTTACAAAGCAATAACGTCCTTCAACAAAAGTCTTATGATTTCCTGTGTAAGAAAGAAAAAATAAAAATAAGTTATTTAAACAAGTTGAATATATAAGTGTGAGCACAATAAAAAAACAAAACAAAACAAAATCTCATTTTAATACATATTAATGAAATAAAGGTCTGAGGTGAGTTTGATGGTGACAATTGTATCTACTATAGCCTACTATGACTACATTGATCATTATGAATTCAAACCAGGAATAAATAAAAGCATGCATTTATGCTTGGTCCAGTAATGTGCCAAATATCCTGCATGTAATCCATTTTTACTTGTATAATGCAATAAGGGATTTAATAAATGAAAATCCTAAATATGTAACAAGAGGTTTAATAAATTCAATAGTGGTGACAGACATGGGGATGAGAGGATTAAGGATAGCATGATTGTCATAGTTGAAAGAACAACTATTAATAGCATTCATAATAACCTTAACGATCTAATCCTCTATTGCAAAAGACTCCCTAGTCGCTTAATTCAGTTTGTTCGACATATCATTCACTACAAGTAAGAGTTCAATTTGATAACCTATTATTGGATATAAGAAGAGAAAAAGCAGTGAATGTAAATGGCTTGACTAACATTGGCAACTATTGGCCTTTTTTAGTTTTTGCTTACTATAATGCAATTGAAATGCCTCAACAGGGCTGTCACATATTTGTATACAGAAAATTACAACAAATAGACCTAACACTAACAACCTATGAACTCAAACATTGGTAAAATAGCCTAAAATCAGTAGTTATTAACCATTCATTTTAAGCATTTATAAGTGCTATTGCAAAAGAATATCTAATGACTTAATTCAGTTTGTGCATCATTCACCTAGAGTTAGAGTTCAATTTGAAAACCTGTGATGGGATGCAAGAAGAGAAAAAGCATATGTGCATGGCTAAATGGCTAACATCAGCAACCATTGGCCTTTTTAAATTTTTACTTACTATAATGTAGTTGAAATGCCACAACAGGCCTGTCACACATTTATAGACAAAAAATTACGGCAAATAGACCTAATACCAACAACCTATGAACTCAAATATTGGTAAAATGGCCTAACATCAGCAACCATTGACCATTCATAGTGAGCATTTGTAAGTGTAAAGTAATGGCATGCACCCTAAGCTCTTCATCATTATTCAGAACTAAAATCAAAAGCACGAATATATATTGCCAACTACTTCTACAACACAGGGCATTAGTATAAAACATACCTTATCATAGATATTCTTTAGCAATTTCAGGAGGTAGTCTTGCAAGAACCATCTTCACAGCATCGTCAACAATTTTATCCCGTTGATTTTCAATGTTCTTTCGCATTTCTTCCAACTCCACCCTTTGCCGTTCATGATTGGCTTCAAATTCTTTTTGTAACTGCTCTAGCTCTTCTTTACCTCTTTGATAACTGTTTTCAACCTCGGCAGCATTAGTTAATGACTCAAAAACCTCCTTAGACATTCTCTTAAAACAACAAGGAATCAATCACTGCAGACACAAGAAATTTGTCAGAAAAGCATAGAGTACTAAATGTAGCATAAACTGTGAGAAAAAAAGTTACAAGAAGCTTGAAGACGAGATAGCTAACTAGAGTCATAAGAAATTTTCCAACAAGTATCTTTTATGAAATTTCTTAAGCTTCATTTTCAGTTTATTTCTTGAGGATGATTCCCCTTAATGAACATGCATAATAGAGGGATATAAAGATAGATGTATGCATTGTGTGCAATAAAGATCTAATGGATAAGATGGAAAAAGAAAAGGAACACAACAAGAAGTTAAATCTTTTTTGCAAATGTATACACCTAGCAATTCAGAAATCTACTTGTGGTATTGGTAGAACTTTTTAGGGAACAATGGAAGACTAAAACATTGCATACATATTCTCTTTCAATGTCTGACCATGACTACTTAGATTTTGCATCATTAACTCACTTCTATTTTCTTATGTACTGAAATTATTTCAGACCTTTTGCCATTTGTATACATTCGAATTGCTGCCCCAAATTTTGCACACTTGGGGGCAAAAAATTATTATAAAGCATTATGAATAAAACTTTAGAATGCTTTTAGCAATTTAGATTCTGGAATGATTCATAATTGTACTATCCTTAAAAAAGGTTCTAATTTAGTTCACAATACTGTTTTATGAAATGAATGTAACTGACTAACGAGCTGAATATTACTTTGCAAATTGTTGTTTCATATGATACCCAAAAGAGAGAAGGCAAAAGAATAGTTGACTTGCTTGAACTAGTTGGTATATCACTTTGCCCCAAAATGATTGTCAGTTTGTGAATTGCTAAGAAATTATCATATATGATTTCTATATGATGATAATGGCATGACAAACAATAATAGCCTTGTAAATAAAATGCACAAAATGCATCTGTTAGTCCAATACCATGAAAATAATATGAAAAGAGATACCTGAAAACTGGTTAGAAGTGTATATGCCAGTCAAATGGGCCAAAAATTGCATAAATACTAAACAATGTCACAAAGCGACTAGTAAAATATACTGCATGGATGATAACAAAAGTTCCCATTGTTATTTTTACAAACCTTAGGATTTACAAAAATTTGAAGTACCAAGAAAGTGAATCCCGGAACATGCCGACAAACATTCTAACTAAGCATCAGTGCCTATATCTCGGCCATGAAATCTCTATGAAAAGAGCCAAATATAAGCCGCCTATGCAAGTAAAATAGACAAGTTAAAATAGGTTTATTTTACCCAAATTTTGAAAGAACCCAACCCTTCAATACAAATAATCCACACAAGCAACCAAAACCCAATTAAAAAACAACACAACCTTAGTCTTTAGAGTTCAACAATAATTATTTACTCGTAGATACCAACACAAAAATCATCACTCAAGCCCTAAAACAATTATTCCTCTTAGAATTTCAATCTATTGATTCAAGGAATTAGAGAAGCACTAACAATTTTGAGGAATTTAAACGAATCAAGTGAAGAACAGACCATGAGAATGGAGAGATTAGTGGTTCCTTTTTTACTTCTGCAGGGTGTTTGTCGAGCCTCACATCACATTGTTCAGCATCTTGTCCGCTCCTTATCTCGGGATGCTTCGATCTCTGTTGGGGCGGGCAGATCGAGGCTTTTTTCCCTGGCCTGCTTCATCGTGCGCCGCCTCCTGCTTCATGGTAGCTTTATATTATCATGAACCCTAGTTTGGGGCCGAAGAAGCCATATCTGGATTCATCAATTTGTCAATCCATGAGCCTCTCCACAAGGACTCGCTCAACTTGTCAGAAGGTAGAAGAAGCCACTACTCAACTCCCTGATAAGGCTGCGAATTTCTTTCTCCCTTTGGTTTGGCACAATAGCCAATGATGAGACTGAAGTTATGCAATCTGATTGTGGGTTAAACAAAGTGATGTAGGCCTGTTTGGTTTTCTAATAATCAAAATGATGGCTAATTGCACTTTATTGTATTTTATGACCAAATTATTGTGGCATTGCTTTTTATTGCATTTTAAAATTCAAGTTTTTTTTTTGCAAAATGACATGGTTCTGAATAGGGGTGCTACACGGTCGAGCTGCTCGCGAGCCAGCTCAGCTCGAGCTCGCGTTGACCGAGCTCGAGCTCGAGTATTTAGCGAGCTCGAGCCGAGTACAAATATGACAAGCTCGATGCCTCACGAGCTACTCGCGAGTTTTTCTAATTTAATTAAAAATATATATATTTATTTATGGAAATAATATCAGCCCCTCCCGTCCGCCTCCAACCCTCCAGTCCACTCTTCATTCTTCTCTCCTCACATCGATCGATTTCATCTCATCGGCTTTTTTTTCAACGGCTTCATCTCATCGGCTTTTTTTTCAACGGCTTCATCTCATCGGCTTTTTTTTCAACGGCTTCATCTCATCGGCTTTTTTTTCAACGGTTTCATCTCATTGGTTTTTTTTTTCAATTTCTGGCCAAAGTTCAATCCAATTAATCCGAGGTCAAGATTCAAGAATCAAGAGTTATTAGATCTGTGTAATCAAGATTTAGTGCCCTAAACATGGAAGATCTTCGTGAAGGTGAAGGTAAGAATTCCACTTATCTTTCTCTTCGATTTTATTAAGGGTTGATGCTAGTATTATAAAATGGATTTGTTCCTTTTTATACACGTGTTGGCAGGCTGTGTGATTCTTTCTGCAAATCATTTAAGTATATCTATATGGTTTATGGTTATATACGCCACATTTTTTTTTTGAATTTTTGCAAGTGTTACTAGCCTATAGCTCTTAGTTGTAAGGAAGATCGATCTCCAATATTGTTCTTAAGACAGCATTCTAGTAGGAAAAAATGTAATATTTTGCTGAGTCTAAGCTACTGGTCTTTGGCTTAGAGCTTTGCATTGGACAATTTGGGAAAGTATAGGACGATAGATTGTATCGTCTTGTCGGTGCTTTGTTCAGAATCATCTTACATTTATTGCTTACTGCAATTATACAGAATCATCTTGTATTATTTTGTTGCTGCCGTTTCAGGCTTTGATTTCACTAAATTAAAATTTTTTCCCCTGTTAATTTGCTTTTAGTTCCTAGAAGATATGCGAATCATTTTTACTTGTCAAGGCTGCATTCAGGGCATTGAAAGGCACAATGGCAGTTGAACTAATTAACTCAATTTAAGTTGTTTATTGGTCCAACAGCTGAATGGTATGATCATTGACTAAGATCAATAATTAGAAACAGGGAAACCTTCAAACAAAGGTGAAACTGCCATTTGCCAAGGTGCAAAAGTGTTGGATGGGAGATGGATTTGATTAACCAAAGTATTCATCACACATGAAATTCAGCATACTTTTTGCCTTAAGGGTGAAGTGTAAGTTAGAGAATGACAATTGTTTTTCGTTCTCACGCTTGTTTGCTTCATTTTGTAAGCCAGCACAGATACTTTGCAGCTGTCACAGGCAACTGAAAAAGATTTTCTAGGCTGGATCTCTTGTCATTATTAGCCATTTGATATATAATTTTCATGTGAGAGCATTGCTGAATCAGAAAGCATCAGTGATAAAGATTTGTAATAAAGTTGAGAAAGAACTTTTCTTGGCTTGTTTACAATTCAATCCAAATTCGTACTTATGTCAACTGGACGCTAATTTGTGTTTGAACACTTTTGTTTGGTCATATTTATAGGATCAGATCATGACTTGATACATTTGCATATGCATTTTAGTAATAGCGGTGATCAGTTTTTCTTTTTTAATCTAGCTCGAATTGAGCCCAATCGAGCTCCAAACGAGCTCGAAATTCGAGCTCATTCAGGCTCAGTCGAGCTCATTCGTTTCCGAGCTCGTTTGGAGCTCGATTGGGCTCAATTCGATCATTAGCTTTCGAGCTCGCGAGTAGCTCGAACTCGATTAGGCTCGTTTGGAACTCGAGCTCGATCGAGCTACTCGCGAGCTCGATCAGCTCTTAGTCGAGTCGAGCTCGAGCTCGATTAATGGAGCTCGATCGAGCTCGAGCTCGAGCTCGAGTATGGTATATTTTACAAGCGAGCTACTCGATTAGGGGTGTACTCGAGCTCGACTCGACTCGATTACACCCCTAGTTCTGAACTTGTTTTTATAAATAATTATTATGTTACATTTAATTTTTAATTTTTTAATAATTGTTTTGTTGCCAAACAATAACTTCTGCTTATTTAACTTACATATATTTTTTTACGTTTTACTTATGATAAGATGTATAGTGATTTTATATATGGACCTAAAATACATATTTAAAATTAATTTATTAACTCGACTATGTTCATTTTTTTAATATTAAGTATAACCTTGTATTTACATAACATTAAATAATACAAATTTTCCTAACAATTATGTATATAAATATTATATATAATTATGTATTTAAAACAATATCTATTTAACAATTATTTTTTATATAAAGATAAATAATCAATTTGTTGTAATCAATTTATATATATATAACATTTTATAAAGTGTTACATATTATATAAAGTGTTGCATATATTATATAAGTATTACTTTAAATACCCAATAAAGGCAACACTTTTTAAATGTGTTACATATTCCTATAATAATTGTAACACTTATAGATAAGTGTTGCATTTAACTTATATATGCAACACTTATTTGAAAGAGTAGCAACTTTTCTAAAAATTATGTTCAAATGTAATATTTTAAAAGTGTTGCCATGAAAGTATTGCTATAGCTTCATTTTGTAGTAGTGAACAATTCAAATTTTGCTCATGGCTTATAGATTTCTCAACTTGAACATTTTATTTGATTATCTATTTTTCTAAATTTAGTGGACAATTTTAACTTTTTTTTATTATAAGTCAAACTATCAAAATCAAATTAAATTTTAATTTCCTTATTTGATGATAAGCCTAGTCATCAAGATCAAATTTCACTTGGACTTTTAGTTACTATGTATTAAAGGATAGAAAAGAAAGGAGGCTACATTCTCTTTCCTAAAACTCATCCTTTTAATCAATTATAAACTAATTCCTAAAACTCAATTTCTCTTTTATCACTACCACTTCTAGTTACCTACCACCATCAAATACTATAATTCAAATATATAAATATCTTATGTTTTTATCGTATTTTTTACCATATTGAATGGCCAAGCGGACAAGATTACCGATGCTAAAATAGTGGGAATAAGAGTATTAACTTTTACTTTTAGGAGCAACGGGGATCCGCCAATGATTGCAACTCGACAAGAATGCCATTAAAATTTTGCAAAAACTCTTGTGAGATCATCTCATAAATGAGATGTGATACATAAATTATACTTTATACGCTATTGTTTTTTACGTTATATGCTAATATTTTATACATTCGACGCTAATACGCTAACTTTTTTGTACTTTATACACTAATTTTTAATACTTTATACGTTAAAGTGAAATTCATATACAAATCTCATATATGAGACGGTTTTAGAAAAGAATGGCCCACAAAATTTTGGTAGGCAGCCCAAACATACAAATTTGCCTGTCAAAGTGAGGAATGACAGTATATAAACTTACATTCCTTAAATCTTGAAGCAAATTTACCTGTTAAAGTAAGCACTATTGCAATAATTTTTGGATATTTTCAATATTGAAAGTATCAAACAATAAAAATCTAAAAAATTCTAGATAATTACAATTGGTTGGTAATTACCATTTATTCAGGTTTATCCCAAAATAATTATTTAGTGCGCCTTAAATTAGTTATTTAGACACATAATGTTAGTTATAACTGGTGTTGGTTGTCTTAATTATCTAATGGACAACTACATGAGAATCATAGAGGAAAAACAAGTCTGAGAAGGAAAAATCACTCACAGAAAATGAAAATATTGCGGAGTTTTTTATGAGAAGAATACTTCTCTTGCTAAATGCTTCTATTATCTCTCAAAGTGAGAAATACGTATAGTGCAATACATATTTCTATTAACTTCAAATTATTCTAAAGAGTATTTGCTTATATGATTAGTGAACAATTGATGAGCACAAAATATTCATTTTATTGTATATTCTTTTAGTGCTTTAAGGAGTGGAATATGTGCTTAATGGTGCAAATTATGTCAGGGTTTGGGAGATTCCAAGAATGGAGCAATGGCGAGGGAGGAAGATAAATTTGGGAAGTTTTCTGGAAGATAAGAGCTGATTAAGTGTGAAGAAGAATTATGGCAGTTCAAGGACTCTTTTCAATTACCAAATTGGTTGAAGAATATGATTAGGAAACTAGCTTGTATGCTAGAGATTGAGCCACGTGTGGCATTTGGAATTTGGAAACAAGAAGGATTCATGCTTTTTAGTTGATTTAGGAAGTAGTTATTTTCTCTCCTATAAAAGGGAATGAATTAATTAGGGTTAGCTCTCCCTCCCTTTTCGTGGTTTTTCCAGCTTTGTGAATTCCAATTTTCGGAACAGCAACAGACGTGCCATCGTTTGCCCAAACGACGGTCGACTTCAGTTTGATTTTATTTACTCAGTTTTATTACTTTTAAGTTTTTTTGATTGTTTTTAGCTATGTGTAGTGAGTAATTTCTTTTCTGGTGATAAGTAAGAAAGCACTAATCGATAAAGTAATTTTGAGACCTAATTGTTTTATTTAAACTTTTTCATATTTAATACCGAAAGTTCTCTAAGACTAATGTTTATTATCTATATTTATTAAAGTTTGAACACCTTTAATCTATTTAGATAGAGCCAATTAATACCCTATTACGTCACTGAATTTAGTAGGTAAGATTAATTAGTGGCGAAGCTACTGTCTTGATAGATAGGAATAATCGATTAATAAATTGTGACATGATGATCATGATTATGATTATGATTATGATTTGTTAGAGTTAGGTTTTTCTAAGTCTTAATGTTTTTGTAACATTAAATCGGGTGTTGGCTGATTCTAGCCGGGTTGTAATATGAATAGGAAAATAACTGATTAAGCAGTTACTTGTCGATTATCGAATAATTAAGGAAGAATCGGGCTATGTCGGAGCCGATTCTCAGTAGTTTTTAACTAACTGGTTAATATAAAATTGTTATCTTTGCGTCTATGAGCAATAACGAATTGATTAGTGTGGAATTATTTGTCTATCGGATTTTTCCTTTAAGTGAATAATTTTCGTATTTTGTTACTTATTAATTTTATCCATTATTTCTTTTGATTATTTGTTTTAATTACAAAATTGTATTGGTGTGACTTATACAAATTAACTGATTTAGAAGAGTAAAAGGGTTGAACTTCTTAGAGAGAGAAAGCGACGAACCACCACCACTTTTCAGCCTTAACGGTATTATAACGGTTACAACACCACCACAAACAGCCACATTACGACAACGTAGGCCTATCGGCAGCCATGGAAGGGCGGCCGGAGGCAGCTCCGGACCCTCCTAAGCAGTATTGGGATGCCTTAAATCAAGGCAAGAAACCTAGCCTAGAAAATGTAATCTCTTTTGCTGATGTCAAAAAAGTTCCCATCTCGACTTTTAAGAGTGAGCCAGCACTGATCGTATCGGATGAAGAGGAAGACCTTTTGGCGCAGGAGTACTAATTCACACTCGATGGCAAGTTTTCCTGGGGTCGACCAGCGATGACGATCCTAAGGAAGGACGTTCTCACAGCGGCTTTCTTAGGTGAAGTCCACGTAGGGATTTTAGATAACAGACATGTCCTGTTCAAATTCGAAAAAGAGGCGGATTTTCAGAGGATTTGGTTGCGAAAGGTCTGGCATTTCGCCGGATTCCAAGCTAGATTGTTCCGATGGACAAAAGAATTCAGTCCGGAGGTGGAGCCTTCGATCACCCCTGTCTGGATTAGGTTTCCGCTGCTGCCGATTCACTTTTTCCAACCTGAAAAACTCTATACACTAGTATCGGTTGCTGGTAAACCACTGAAATTAGACGCGGCTACGGCAGCGGCAAAGCATGTATCTCGCCCTAGCGAAGCCCGGGTTTGTGTTGAAATGGATGTGCAGAAAAAAATCCCTGAACAAATTTGGGTGGGAACGAAGGAACGGGGGAAATGGCAACGACTAGAGATTGAGGATAAACCGGATTATTGCCTGAAGTGCAAGAAATTAGGTCACAAATCAGAAACTTGTCAACCACAGAAGATGAGCTCCAAGGAACAACAGTTAAAGGATCTGAAGGTACTGATTACAGCTAAAAAGAATCCCCAAAAGGAATGGACGATGGTGAGTAGGAGTAAGGGGTCAGGACTGCAAATTCGGGAAAGGGATGAAGAACCAGTGAGTAGGCTCAAGAACATAGAGCTGATGGAAGATCATGAGAGGAAATCAAAGGGGAAAGAAGTTGTTCCAGGGAGTATACCAGAAATTTGCAGAGAATGGGAAGATCCCCTGAACAAATCAGCACAACTGATAGCTGAAAGCTCTTTGACTAAAGGCTCCCTAATGGAGCTAACTGAGAAGCTGGAAGAGGAGAAGCAGGATAACTTGATTCCAGAAGAGAATGAAATGGGGAATGACGCCACGGTATCAATGATGAAAGAATCTGAAAAGGATGGGAAGGCAGGCCCAAGGAAGTTGGATGTAGAGGAAGTTGTACATACAAAAATCCCAGAGAAAATGGTAGAGCACAATCAAGGGGAGATTGAGGAGGAATTGGTGGATCAAACACCTTTGGCATCCAGTTTGGCAACCAAGGAGGGAAAGGGAAGTGCAGACGCGGGGGGAGGGCAAGTGGAAGAGTTAAAGGAGGGCGTGAGTATTAGCTTCCCTTTAGAGCAAGTATCAGAGTTGAACTTTGCTATTGACCTGGGCAGAATCCCTATGAGAGGAAAGGCGGAAGAGACTAACATAGTGGAGTATGAAGGCTCTGATAGAAGGTCCCCCACTGGTGAACAATGTCAAATGAGCACTGATCCTCAGGTGCTCACTCAAAGTCCTGTGAGACCTGCATTACAAAAAAATCCACTCGGATTCTAATCTGAAAAGGCTAGTTTTAGAAGATGAAGGCAAGAAGGATATGGGGATTGATGACAAAAGAGTGCTAGGAGGGAAGGAGTTCTCGGAGCAGCTAATCCCCAAGACCCTCAAACTTGGAAAGAAACTTCCACTAGCCAACAGTAAAGGAAGGATCAAAGGAGAGTCTAGTATGAACCTTTGATCCAAGGATGTCGGTGCTACTACCAAACAGATATCTCAATGATAAAGACAGTTTTCTGGAATATTAGAGGAGTTATGGGAAAAGTTAAGCTACACAGACTTAAGAAAATAGTTAGAAGAAACCGGGTTAATTTATTAAGTATTGCTGAGCCTTTTGCAGATCATAAGTTCATGGAAAAAGTAAGAAGGAAACTGAATTTTGATATGTGTGTTTCGAATGATATTTGCAAGCTCTGGATATTTGTGAGGAGGCCATTTGACTGTATAGTAATAGAAAACTCTGATCAGCACATCACTTGTGAACTGAGACATCCGAAATTGGAAGAAGGGGTCATTTATCATCCATTTATGCTAAAACGACTAGTAGTGGAAGGGAGATTTTGTGGGCTGAACTTGCAAAGTATAAACAGTGGAAGAAGCCTTGGATACTTCAGGGAGATTGGAACTGCATATCTCAGGTCTCAGAAAAAAAGGATGGGAAGCCGTATGAGATACGGGAAATAGTTGAACTCACTTAAATCATGGACAGTATGAACCTGGTGGAACCACAGTTTACAGGCTCAATGTACACATGTTGTAATAACAGGAAAGGAGCAGCAAGAGTTTGGAAAAGATTGGATAGGTGTCTAGTTGATGGGGAATTCATGAAACTTAATATTCAGGTTTCTGTAGTACATGCAATTAGGCCTCCCTCAGATCATGCACCACTGATCATTCAACTGGGAAAAAAGAAGGAAAGTGGGCCAAAATCGTTTCGATTTTAAAATTTCTGGGCTCAACACACTGAAATGCTGAAGGTGGTGGAGGGAGCCTGGCAGGAACCTCAAAGGGGAAGCCCATTAAGGGTACTAGCTGAGAAACTAAAGGCTACCAAAGTAGCACTCACACAATGGAACAAGATAACTTTTGGGAATATCCTAACAGCAGTTCAAGTGGCTGAACAACGCATGGAGGAAGAGAAAAAGGAAGATGCGGTAAATCCGTTACCTAGGGAAGTGGTAAACGAAGCTGCAGCCAACTTAAAAATGGCTACAATCAGAGAGGAGAGATTTTGGGCTCAAAAAGCTCACACAAAATGGGTGGAAGAAAGGGATATGAACACGTCTTTCTTTCATGCCATAGTGAAGCAAAGACAGAACAGGAATTATATAAACAGGATCATGAGGGAACAGGAATCTAGATAGAGGGGGACAAGGAGATTGGGGAAGAGGCTGTGTCTCACTTTACCAAATTGTATACTGCTGGAACAACACCAGATCAGATAAGACCAGGAGTTATTCCACAACTAGTTTCTCAAGAATGGAATGAAGAGCTGATGAAGGATCCCGACATGGAGGAAGTTAAGGAGGTTGTTTTTTCGCTGGGGGAGGACAGTGCGCCAGGCCCAGATGGCTTCAATGGTCATTTTTTCAGAACGGCATGGGAGATAATAAAACATGATGTTCTACTGGCGGTTATCAGTTTCCTCAATGGTGAAACAGTTCCAGCAGCAGTCTCAGCTACATGGATCGCACTGATACCAAAAATTCCTAACCCCTCATCCTTTGCCAATTTCAGACCGATCAGTTTATGCAATTATACAAACAAGATTCTGTCAAAGCTCATAGCTGTTAGGCTTAACAGAATACTACCTCACATAATTTGTGCAAACCAAAGTGGTTTTGTAGCTGAGAGACAAATACTAGACATCTATTTGCTGGCAAGTGAGCTAATGACCTCCTTAGGGCACAAAAACAAAAATGGAAACATTGCACTAAAGCTGGACATGGAAAAAGCTTATGACGGAGTGTATTGGCCAACTTTCCTACAAATTCTGAGAAACTTTGGATTTGGGGAAAGGATTATTGATACAATATGGAGGCTGATTTCGAATATCCGATTGTCTGTCCTCATTAATGAATCTCCACAAGGTTGGTTCCCTTCGACAAGAGGGCTCAGGCAAGAGGATTCCCTATCCCCTTTATTGTTTATAATCGGAGCAGACTATTTGTCAAGGATGCTGAATTGTGACATGGAGCAAGTCCCGAACTTCTCTGTACCTAGAAACTGCTCGAAAGTCTCCCATCTAGCCTATGCGGACGACATCTTAATCTTCTCAGCTGCTTCGCAGAGTGCACTAATAAAACTGATGGATAATCTGCAACACTACCAAGCAGCAACAGGGCAGAAAATCAATGTAGAAAAAAGTTGCTTCCTCTGTCATCCTAAATTACCAGGACATAAGAAGGCGCTAATACGTAGGGTAACCAAGTTTCAGAAAGGGGTTTGGCCCATCAATTACCTAGGGATCCCCTTATATTATGGGAAGCTAAAAGCCAAACACTTTGGCCAGTTGATTCAAAAGATAAGGGACAAGACAGGGGCGTGGAATACAAGCTTTCTATCCAAAGGAGGAAGAGTAACACTAATACAAAGTGTGTTATCAACAATGCCAATCTACACCACCATGGCTGCCTCTCCACCAAAGTGTGTACTGAATCAGATTGAGAAAATTTTTGCTAACTTCCTTTGGAGGAAGAATAAGGATCAGAAGAGTTACCACTGGATCAAATGGGAAAGGCTGTGTTATCGAGTGGAAGAAGGGGGAATAGGTCTTAGGAATCTTGAAGACATTGTCACAGCCCAAAGCATGAAATTATGGTGGAGATTTCGACACAAGGATACTCTATGGGCTGAATTCCTTCACGACAAATACGTTGGATCCAAGCACCCTACACAAGTGCCTCTCTATAGAGGAGACTCTAGTACATGGAAGAGGATGTTGAAAGTTGCAGATATAACAGAAAATTTCATGGCTGTCCAGGTAAAGGAGGGTAATTGTCATATGTGGGTAGATAATTGGTTGGCAAGTGGCAAGTTGAGTAGAATAACTAATGATTTTGAAGATTTACCACTCAAAGCATACATATGCAATGGTAGCTGGGACTATGCTAAACTGGGAAATATTGATGATGGGATGAGACAGAGATTACAAAGTAATCCACCACAGCTTCAGGAAGGAAAAGACTAAGTGAAATGGATGCTACAAGAAAATGGCAAATTCTCCTTCACATCTGCATTCAAAAAAGTCAGAAGAAGGGCAGCCCCTACTCCAGAACTGTTGAAGATATGGATGCCTCCTATGCCAGTAAAGATCTCATTTTTCATGTACTCTTTATTCCTGAGAAGAATTCCATTGGGACCTGCTCTCTATAGACTGAGTTTCATTGGGCCTACGATCTGCTAGTTCTGCAGGCAGGCAGAAGAAAGTGACAACCATTACTTTGCAAGTTGCTCATTTGTTAAGAAAATTTGGAGAATCTTTGCTGCAGAAATGAGGGTAATGGACCACTCTAACTCATTCAAATTGGTTTGTCAAAAGTGGTGGGATACTCCAACCCTGAATACTGCACACAGATTCTTAATGTGTATTCTGCCCTCCTTGATATGCTGGGAGTTATGGAAAACCAGAAATGCTGCTTTGTTTGATGGCCAAAGGATAGATGAAAATCAGACAGTCATTCAAATATTCCAGGAGGCTAATCTGCTCATATCAGTCAAATTCTCACAAAAAGATTGGAAGCTGTATGGATGGGAAAATTTTTGGGGAGCAGTTTCAGATTTCAGACTCAAACACAAGATCATAATATGCAAATGGCAACGGCCTGCACCGGTGTGGTTTAAGATTAACATAGCACTCAAGGAACATTCAAGTGGATTGGCAGCAGCAAGGATCATCAGGGATCAGGCAGGGAATAACTGTCAAACCTGCTTGAATACGTATGATTCTGCCAACACTGAAGGTATTAACATATATAAAGCTTTGCTGGAAATAGCTGTCCAATGCTAAACTACTGCCTGGAAAGAGGTTGGGACAAAATTCTGCTAGAAACTAACCATCAAGGATTCTATAGAGCTGTACAAGGGAATAAGGATGAATACTGGACTTTGGCCAATGAGTGGTGGAAGGTGATCCTGATCCAGAAGACTTGCAAAATATCGAAGTGTCGCGCGGAAGAGAATCAAACTGCTAGCTCCATAGCGCAAAAAGGCTACCAGAATGGCCAAGCTGTAGAAGAGAGGATTCAGAAAGCTATGACAAGAGACAAGTATGGAATTCCTTCACTCAAGAGGGTTAGATCACAGAATGCTTGCATTAGAACTGGAACTCCCCAAGGAAAAAGACAGGACTGTGATGCAGATGAAGACCCTGGATAGGAACGAGGAGAGGAAACTGATCCTCAAGCAGGTGATGCAGGTAAAAAAATTTCTCAAATTTTCTGAATGGGAATGTGTCTCTAAGGGCGCTGGTTGCTGTGTTAGGCCAGTTTCCCGTTGGTTTTCTGAATGGAACTGTGAGGGTGAGGGCTCTGGTTGCTGTGTTAGGCCAGATTCCCTATATGAGGTTTGTTGGTGTCGTTGCTCAGATAGATCAGTCCTCACTTGTGTCACAAGTATTATGCAAATTTGTGGTTGGTGGTGGAAGGGACTTGGCTGTGGAGTTAGGCCATTTTCCCAACCTCATGTGTGCTGTTGTACAGGGATAAATGTGAAAATAGAAGGATTGTATTGTTATGAATAGAACTATGAAAATGAGGGCTTCTCCAATTGTGCTACAAGTATTATGAAAATCTGTTGTTGGTGGTGGAAGGGACTTGGCTGTGTTGTTAGGCCATGTTCCAAACTTTCTATACTTTTTGGGTGCTGTTGCGTATGGGAGAATACTGAGGTTTCTGGGTGCTGCAGACCTGATTCCTTTTATCTAGACTGGTTGTGCTTTTGCTCAAATAGATTAAGTCTTATGATTAGTCTGCATATATGTTGCTGGTGGAGGGGATTAGGCAGTGTTAGGCCAGTTCCCCGTTTTCATGCATGCAACTGTACAGGGGCAAACGATAGAATAGAAGGAATGGACTTTTGCTGGTTGAAGGGTTTTGGTCTTGGTGTACGACCAATTTCCCCACTTTCTGTATGCTGCTGTATCGATGAAAATGTTGGAATAGCAGGATTGTATATAACCTATAGATCCTTCTCTGTGGTTACGGAGTTTTGTATAAAGTGAATAGCTGTAGGAAAGACATTTTGTAAATGTCCCATTCATAGTTTGGATAGGGCAGTTTATATAAATAGGAAATGGTGTAAATGGAGGAAGTACTCCATTTTTATGATTTTGCAAACGCCTTTTGAAGCTCTCCCCATTAAGCCGGTGGCATGTAAATGGGTAGGGAATCAAAAGGAACTACAATGTAAGGGTGGTATTAGGGTAAGTCCACCACCCACAAATGAAATCAATAAATTAGGGAGTGGCAACCCACCTCGCAATAGAGGTTAGCCAGCAAAAAAAAAACTGATTTAGAAGAGAATTGTTGTTATCTATGGGAACGATATCACTCCTCTATACTATTTAGTAGTGTTAGGAGCGAATTTAATTTTGGTAGAATAACGACGTTCCAAATTTTGGCACCGTTGCCGAGGAAATTCGTATAGTGCAATACGTATTTTTATTAACTTCAAATTATCCTAAAGAGTATTTGCTTATATGATTAGTGAACAATAAAAGGAGTAAATAGAATTAAAGGAAAGTGCATTTACTGCACAATTTGAAGAGTTCATTCTTTACTACAATTGTATTGTAATAGATAAACTTTTGTTTATTGCAATATGTAATTGTTAATAAGTATCCTTTCCAGTAATAGTTAGTCTACTATTGTTGTAATTCCTTAAGAATTCCTTAATAATCTTTAGATTTTATTTTTAGAACAATGGTAGAAAAAGAAAATGACTTAATTTCCAATACTAGAAAAATTAGAAAGATTGAATGGAGACCATTCTACGAGAAGACAAAAGGAATGTCTACAAAAGTTTTACAGCAAAAGGGAATGTGAGGCAAGAAAAGGTACATGCTTGAAAGGATGTTCAAGTAAGAGCTTTCTTGCCTTAAATTCTTTAAATTATGAAATGGTAAATACAAATATGTGATGAATCAATTTTCTAAAATTAATACTTTGCTAAAAAGGTTAGTCAACATAACTTGCACTTTGAGAAAACTATTATAGTAATTTCTATAATAGAAATTGTGTTCTTAGACTTGGATGGAAATATTTCCATCTCTTTGAAAGATTTCAATGGAAAATTGAAATTTAAGAAGGAAGAAATGATTATTGAAGGTCTTGCTTAATTTCTTTGTACGGAAAAGGAACGTCACGTGCAGGAAAATAATTTTCCTCAAGAAAAGCAAGAAGAGAAAGAAAATGATCTTTCCAACAAAGAACACTTGGTGGAGGAATCCAATTAAAGAAGGCTAACTAAGGCAAGAGGCCAAACCAAAAGTGTAAACCAATCCAACGAAAAGAAAAAGGGAATGTGACTTTATTGTAACAAGAAGGACATTACAAAAGAATGTCATTTGTTGAACAAGAAAGTGTTTAATAAGAGAAAATCATCCAAAGATGGTTTTATTTAAATTTTTTTACAATAATTTCCAAATTAAATATTGTGGAAGATTTCCCTTGGTAGATTGATAAAAGTTTCACTAAATGCATGTTCAAGAACAATGAATTCTTGAAGAATTTAAAATCCATGAAGGAACAAGTGCTCTAATCAAATAAATATTGCAATTTAATATTTAAACTATTTGTTTAAATTACTTATTTGATTTAATCTTTTTATTATGGCATAATAGATTATGTTATGTGACATTTATAAATGTTGATCAAACGTTTTTTTTTTACCATATTATAAGAAAAAAATGAGAAATTTGCATGTTTGTTAAAATAACAAGGCATATTTCCTTATTGAAGGAAATCAAATAAGTTGATAGATAATGATGTATGTGAGTACATAGCACAATTTTTCAAAAATAAAAGTATTGTGTTACTTTTATTTGTTAAATGAACCAAAAATTTGTTATGTTTGTTTATTACATTGTAAAGAGAAGTAATTGAAAAATTATTAAGTTGAAAAACTTGAAAATCTACTTTTTAAACTTGCAATGTAATGTGGACAAAACTTGTGTTTGAATAAAAATGATAATTAAAGCATATACCTACATGCAAATATTTTCTTAAATTGAAAAAAAAAATAGACTAAGTAAATTGAAACTTGTACAAACTTAATTTAATAAGTGAAAGTATTATGTTACTTTTATTTGATGCTTGTTCAAGTTGGATATGTTTATTCATTACATTGTTAAAGAAGAAGTGATTGAGAGGTTTTAAACTTAAAAAGCTACAAAAACTAAGAAATCAACTTCTAAATGTACTAATGTAATGTTAAACAATTGTGATTCAAATTTTCATTACATTTTGAAGGTAGAAGTGATTTGAAAAGTTTTGACTTTACAAAGTTGGAAACTAAATCAACTTCTAAAAACTAAAATGTAATGTGATCAAAAACAATTTTGCTAAAATTGTTCATTACATTTTTTAAAGGAAAAGTGATTGAAAAGTTTAAGCTTACAAAACTGAAAACTTAATCAACTTTTAAAAATTAAAATGTAATGTATTTAAACACTTGTGAATTTATGCTTGCCAAAGTATAAAGTTGAGTGTTTTGAAAAATTGTGCATATATGCTAGATAGAACATGCTAGAGCATATTGTGAATGCACAATGATACGTCTAGATACATTGGTCTAAAACTTAAATATGATATGATCAAATACTTGTGAATCCAATACTTTATAGAGTTAAGTATTGGAACGTTGTGTAACTATGCTAGCTAAAATGCACAATGGCAAGTTTAGACAAGTTGGTCTAAAACTTGATATGATTGATCACAAATGAGGAATTACCATCCATGAACTTTTTAAAATTTAAAGGTAATTGAAAATTTTGAAAAATCCTTAACCAAAAGGATTAAATAAAGATGTGATTTTGAGCACATCTAAAGAGATGAAAAGTCCATTTCATAAAATCACTAATAGTGGAAACTTTAATCTAACGCTAGTCACAACGTCTAGTCTTAGATTCAATGAATGAAAGTACAATATTATAGTGACTTGAACATACAAAACATTGTCTCAAAAGAGGTGTAATGTTGAATTATCTTCCAAGAAAACGAGGTTGAAAAAAGGGTTCTTAACAAATCTTGGAAATGTTAAAAATGATGGAGGCATCAAGAGCTTGCCTATATGAGTGTAAGATTTGTGGCATCAACAAAGTTTAATTGACTTAACTTTGTAAACACTCATGAAAGGATTAGTGCAAAAGACCATGCAAAATAAATGACATTTGGAAGTGTTGAATCTATGTGTACAAGTTAAAGTGGCTAGTCACATATATGGTTGGTTCAAAGCTTGTCTACCAATTCATATTATTAGTTATTGATTCCTGTATTTAAATAGTGGTTCAATCAAAAGACATTGTTAATGAAATCATAGATTGTCAAGAGATGTTTGTGATTTAAAGACTTTTCAATTATTAAAAATGGCGGAGGATTGTTGGATATTTTCAATATTGAAAGTATCAAAACAATGAAAATCTGAAAAATTCTGGATAATTAATTACAATTGGTTGGTAATTATCATTTATTCAGGTTTATCCCAGAACAGTTATTTAGTGTCTCTTAAATTGGTTATTTAGACATATAATGTTAGTTATAACTGTTTTTGATTGTCTTAATTATCTAATGGACAACTACATGAGAATCCAGAGGAAAAACAAATCTGAGAAGGAAAAATCACTTAGAGAAAATGAAAGTACTACAAAGTTATTTTCTGAAAAAAAAAAGAGTTCTCTTACTAAACACTTCTATTATCTTTCAAAGTGAGAAATACGTATAGTGCAATACATATTTCTATTAACTTCAAATTATCCTAAAGAGTATTTGCACATATAATTACTGCACAATAAAGGGAGCAAATAGAATTTAAAAGAAAGTGCATTTACTGCACAATTTGAATAGTTCATTCTTTACTATAATTGTATTATAATAGATAAAGTTTTGTTTATTGCAATATTTATATAATTGTTAGTAAATATCATTTTATGTAATAGTTAATCTACCATTGTTGTAATTCCTTAAGAATTTCCCAACAATAATTAGAGTTGACAATGTAAAAAAAGTAAACGTCATTGACTATGTAATTTAAAAGAGTACATACCAGTATTTGATGGTACTCTCGGGTAGTTTGAACAATTTATATATAAATTGCGTATTTTTTTTTTTTTGGACATTTTATATTTATGAAATTTAGAGATAGCATCCCGGGTTTGACAAAAAAGAAAAATAAAAGAAAATAGAAAGGTAGCCCTATGGTCATGCATGTCCCAAAAGATAATAAAGTGTAGTAACTCTGAAATAGTTCAAATGCGTGTTTGGTAGGCCAGTTTCATTTTTCCTTTTCTTTTTGTTCTTTTTGTAAATCTTATGCGTATGTATGGTATAGTTTCAATAGGTGACTTTAACAGTTTTCAACAATTTTTTTAAGAGACTCTCAAGAAATTAAAGAAGAAGTTCACTAAAAGAGATCAAGAGAACTAACCATTATAATCTTATTTAATTATCTTATTTATCTATCTATAATCTCAAAATTTTTCATAAAGATTTGAAGGTATTGAGGAAGAAAGTTTTGAGTATCATTCCTACTTCTTGATCGCCAAGGGAGCCAAAGTTGAAAGTATTTGTTGAGTTATTATATCATGTTAATTATTAATCAATTCTTGACGAGCAATATTATATGCATGTTCCAATTTAAAACCCTTTTCTTTCCCTTTTCACATCTTCAATTTTTCAATGCAAAGTGCTTCCCAAGCTTGTAATATGGTTCCATGCATTTGCACTGGTATACATGATATGATAAAGATCGTATAAAAAATAATTAAAAAGGGAAGATTTTACCATGATTAATAAATCATATGAATGCATCAAAGGTTCCAGGCAGTGCAGGGCAAAGCGAAAGTTCCATAGACAATCGAAAGAGAAATCTAAGAGATTCAATAACTAATGCCAAATATCAAAGTTGCACACTACTTAACCGAAGCAAATATTTCAACTATCTTGCAAACCTGAGGGAGAAATTTGGGACAGATATATATTTCAAATTAAAAATAGGTTTGCCTGCTAAAGTGACGGGTATTAGATTAGATAAATTAGTTTTAACCTCATTTACAAAATGTAAATATTATTAATTACAATGCCTATAATTTTGCTAAACACTTATTAATACATGATTATCATGTATTTTGGAACAATTCATTGCTAGTTGGAGTATATATATATATATATATATTATAATTAATAAAATTGGGGCTAGTATTCTCACCCGTGTACGGTACCGGTTAAAACAAATGTATCAATATTTGTAAGGGAAAAAGAGAACTTAATTGGTAGTTGGCAACACTACAAGAAAATTGTCCTTTAGTGACGAAAAGTCTAGTGACGACAAAAAAACTCGTGAAGGTAATAATTAATCACTAAAATAAATGTTATCATAATTGAATCGTGACCAACTCTTTGACGACATGTTTTCTTGTCACTATTGAGAATATCTGAGTATTAGTGACGACATATGTCGTCAACTATGTATTGACGACATTTTAAGTCGTCAATACGTGTGTATACCAATTCTTTGACGACATGTTTTCCGTCACTGTTGAGAATATCTGAGTATTAGTGACGATATATGTCGTCAAAGCTTGAGTGGCGACATTCTAAGTCGTCAATAGGTGTGTGTATATATGTGCCACGCTGGACTTTTTCTTTGGCAAGCTATTGTTTTTGCATGATTGGCAGTGACGACAAATGTCGTCAAAGCCATATTGACGGCAAATGTCGTCAAAAGACAATAGACGTACTGACGACAAATGTCGTCAAAAGAACATTGACGGCAAATGTCGTCAAAAGGACAATAGCCGTACTGACGACAAATGTAGTCAAAATCATATACTGACGGCAAATGTCGTCAAAATGACCTTAGAGATGTTGACGGCAAATGTCGTCAAAACAATATTGACGACAAGTGCCGTCGAAAGGGCACTAGATTTACTCAATGTATACAAATTTAAATGAGTTTCAACATCATTTTTCAAATCAAAATTTTTTAATTTTTGTTTTGCAATTTTATGGTTCAAAATAAATAATATATTTTTTTTAAAATTATTTTAGTAGAAATTGATGTTACAAAATATCTAATTTTTAAAATTATTAAAATAAATATTAAATTAATATATTTTGATTTATTTTTAGTTAAATTTGTAGTAGAAATTAAAGTTTGATGAACTATTATGAAAATTTTAAAATTTAAATAGTTATTACTAATACAACTTGTACAAAAGATATGTATCCGGGGCTGATGTGGATGACGACGAGTCTGATTGGAAGTCTGGACAGGGCTTCTACTCAGAAGATATGTATCCGGGTTGGTGTTGGAATTGGCCTTGGTATGTGCCTTGGTGTGAGGAGATTTTTTTAGATTCTTGCTAATATGCTGTTGATCAATATCAGTGACTTAGAATTCAAAAGTGCAACATTCTTCCACTGTTAAGAGTGCATAATCTGAAGGAGGAAGTAAGAAGCAAAGGGCATGGCTTTAGGTATATAGCCTTTTCCTATATCATCAGGCTAAGGCTAGAGTAAATGTGGTGTAAGTTGAGATGATGTTGCTCTGTGAGCTGACATGCTCTTCCACCTTAGAAGGGCTTTCTGTTAGAGGTATTCTGTTTAGACTAAGAATCAGGAATTGAGTACAGTTATAGTTGACAACTATAAATACATTTATTTTGTTACCTGATTTTGGTTAAAAATGTTGCACTTTTAGATACTATTATTGAATGAATGAAATATATTTGACAAATGACTTTTAGACCATTTGATTTGATATTTTGTAAATGTATTAATTGGTCAGATTTAAGTGAAAATAATTAGTAAAAAAAAGTGCCAAAAAAAAAATAGTAGTTGTGCTCAGTGACGACAAAAGTCGTCACTGATCCATTTATGTATTGACGACTCAATGTAGTCAATGCATGCTACTGACGACAACATGTCGTCAATAATGACCTTCCACATCAGCATGCCACATCAGCTCGTTGTCCACGTCATCTTGCCACGGTAGATTTTAAGGACATGCTATTGACGACTTTTGTCGTCAAAGGGTGTCAAAACTTTATTGACTACATATAAATGTCGTCACAGAGTAGATACTGCGCCAAGGTAATATTGACTATGCTGTGACGACACCAAACTCGTCACTGTTGCATCACAGTGACGACATTTGCAGAATTAATCACAATTTATTGTCGTCACTAAAGGTCATATTTTTTGTAGTGCAAGAAAAGAGAACATATGGTAATTTATCAATAATCACTAGTACAAAACTAGGATTTTACACCGGTTAAATCTTATTATTTACACCGGTTATTTTAAAAATGAACCGGTGTATATACAGGCGGTGTAAAAGGTAGAAATTTATTACACCGGTTTATAAAACCGATGTAAAAAGTCTTAAAAAAAAACCCCTCTTTTAAAATCTCCTCATCCAAACGATTTCACCCAAAAGAATTCAACTTTTAAAATAAAAATTTAAACTTGTTCATTGATCCCTTCATTATCTCCCAATCAAACATCACTTATAATAAAAAATATACAAACTTTATCACTGATCTAGAGGTCGTGTAAGAAAACAGAATCAAAATTAACCATGTTAACAAGAATCATTACAGACATTGTAATCAAAGTATAAAACAGATCTGTATAGATAGGATAACTATATGCAGTTATATGCGCAGTGATTAGCTATACGCATATTTTTACCTTGATTGAAACCTTGCTCTTCACTTGAGTTTTGAGAGCATTAGTCATTGACTGCCAGCGATGGTTGAAAAAAAAAACGAACATTTAACAACAGAACAAAAAAGAAATCCACATACACCAAACTTTCGCTCTATGAGCACATTGAATGACATAGATGAGACGAAAAAATAAACCTTGTCGAATTGAACAAGGACTTGAATAGCAAGCTCAGGGCTAAGGATGCCGTTATTAACCATCTCGTCGAGTGTCTCCGTCAAAAAACACCCCGATCGTGGACCTCCGATACAGCTCAAAGGTTGCCATTCCTTCGCTTTTCCTGTTCGATAATCGAAAATTAGAAAACTTTTTCAGTAATCAAAACGAAAAACACAACAATTAGTCGGAACAATTTCTTTCGGTTCGGAACAGGAAATACGGCGATTAAAGAACAAGGTTAAATCGATTAAAATTGAGATTCATCAACAAAACGCAAACGCATCTAAGCATTCGTATGTGTGAGTGTGTGCGAGACAGAGAGAGAAAGAAAGTTACAAATGAAGATGAGAGAGGGAGGAGAAGTGTGAGCGTACAAGTCTATAAAAAAAACTTTCTACACTGGTTAAAGAATAACCGGTGTAAAAAAATCTTTCTACACCGGTTATTCTTTAATCGGTGTAAAAAAAAATTTTTCTACACCGGTTAAAAGAATAACCGGTGTAAAAAAAAAACTTTCTACACCGGTTAAAAGAATAACCGGTGTAAAAAGTCTAAATTCTTGTTTAATATTATGATAATGCCACCGCGTTTTTATAAATTACACCGGATTATGTTTAACCGCTTTAAAAATGGCAGTTTAAAAAGGCTATTTTGTAGTAGTGAATCTCAAGACAAGATGAAGTGATGAACCCTAGTCAAACATTATGTAAAAGAGTTTAAATTTATTATGTATAATGAACTCAACATCAGAAAAGGTTTCAATATTAGAAATAAATAAGAAAGAAAACCAGATAATTCTAATAGCAAACTTTGGAGAAAATAAATAAATCTACAACAAGTATTACAAGGAATTTGACATAAATTAGATGTAACAATAACTATTGTTAATTCAACTATTAACCAAATATTTATGAGCATACTAAGAATATAACCGTTCATTTTGTTGAAATATTAAGTCATACATCCACAAAATTGATGACCACTTGAAGTTACACTGAACAACAAATTGAAAGAAATAGATAACTTATTAAATAAGAATCACAATAAAAGAAAAACAATTGCAAGCACATTTTGTCACTTTCGCATTTTTTATTTTGGTGGGGCTTTAATTTCTATTTTAAATGGTGTAAACTAAAGTTTCTAAGGTAGCTAGCCTTCAAAATAAACCAAATCCTACTATAGATTGTTAATGATGGTGATAAAATTTCATGGTGGCTTCAACCATTTCCAAAAAAGATTATCATGAACTCTTTTGGTAAAACAAAAAATTTAATTAAGAAAATAAATATAATTAAATTTTTAATAACTAAAGAAAAAAAAACACAATATTAGTTAATAATTACTATGGTTCATTGGTGTAAAAATAAATGTATTTTTGTTTGTACGAAGTTAACCAATTGTATCATTTCCAATGTTAGTGTTTCTTGATTTATCCCTATCAACTTTGGCGTTCCTTGCTAGTCTTGAATTACGTGCTAATTGTCAAAGAAGTCTTGTGCATCCAACCCAAAATCAATTGGCAATGGGTGGAGTAACCCAAAGATCTTATTAATTAGTTCAAAAGCTTTTATTTAACTGATGTGGGATATAATTTTTGAAAAACCCAAATTCAAACCTACTATGATACCATGTCAAAGAAGTATTGTGCATTCAACCTAAAACCAATTGGTGGAGTAACTCAAAGATTTTTCAAACCTGCTTTGATACCATGTCAAAGAAACTTTGTGTATCCAACCCAAAACAAATTGGCAATAAGTGGAGTAACCCGAAGATCTTATTAATTAGTTCAATAGCTTTTATTTAACCGATATGGGATATTATACATTAACACTAATATGGATATTAGGCAAGTGCATGTTGAGACTGATTCTTTTGCTCTGGTTCAAATGGTTCAAAGGGAGATTTCTTCGCCATAGAAGTTACGAAAATTGATTGCTCAAATTCGTTCCACTACTCAAGGTTTGTTGTCATCTATATCTCATGTTAATAGGGAAGCTAATAAACCGGTGGATGATTTGGCTAATGTTGGATGTGCACAACTTAAGAATACAACCTATTTGACATTCTTGGATTTGCCTGCATTGGTTCAAGGTTGTATCAACATGGATAGGCTACATGTTCCTTCGTTTAGATTTAGGAAACAGTCGCTTAATACTTTGTAAAGGAGTTGTACTCCTCACTTAATTTATGTTTATTCGGCCATTAGTTGTAAGGAAGTTAGTACACCTTTCTTAAATTACTTATCACATATGTACTTAGGAGGTTTGGCTTTTGTCCCCCGCATACTTTTTATTGTCAATTACTAATAAAATTTGGATTGGCATCCCACCTCGTGTACCTAATTGATATGTATTTAACTACTGTTGAGGTTCGTGATGAAAATATAGATTTTCACGATTGGTCCGTGTTAGAATAGTGGAAAGAAAATGAGAAAAATTATTCTATCCTCTCTAATATCATAAGACACATATTCTCGTAATTCCGGTATCAACTATAGCGGTGGAGCAAGCTTTTAGTGCGGGAGGGAGTATTTTAGATGAGCACCAGTCCCGATTATTACCACAATCATTAGAAATCCAAACATTAGTAGATAATTAGCACAAGGCGTTTTTGAGAGCACAAGAAATGGAAAAGACGGATAACATTGATTTGAATTACGACACTGATATTTCCGAAACGAGCACTATTAGTACAACCGGATCTACAACCAGAGTTTCTTATTTCACGGATTCGGTCTATCTCGATGTCGACGTTAAAGATTTACATGATTAAAATAACTTGTACTAAAATTACTTTTATAAATGACAATTTTTCATTTTAATATATATTGTATCATGATTCATATAAATAATTATGTCAATTAAGTGTGCAAAAAATGCATTCACTAAATATTACTATTTGGTGACCACTTCTCTCGTCACCGTAGGTCTGTTGAAAAACTTTTATTGACCAGTTGTTTCCTTGTCATCAAAATTGGTCGCCAAAATGTTTCAAATTGGTGGAGTCAGCTGCCAGTATGACCTATGTTGACCAAAAATTATGGTCACTAAACTTTTGAAATTTATTGACTACTTTTCTAGTCACCGAATGATTATTACACAATTTTTGTTGACAAAAAATTTTCTACTCACTGAATGTGGTCACAAAAGAGTGTCTCATTGGCGGGAATGTTTCCCGCCACTATATTTATTGACCACTATTTATTTTGGTCAATAATTTTTTAAATGTGACTAGAATTTAGTGACCAAATTTGTTCTCGTCAACAAAGGTACTCTTTGTTGACTAAAATTTTTTGATCACTAAGATTTTAGTCATTAAAGCCCATTTTTTTTGTAGTGATGGTTTTGCGAAAAAAAAAAAAAAAACTTTCAAGTGCCCACCAAAGCTTGGAATTAAACGTTATCTAGAAAAGATTATTTAAAATAGAAAATGATGGAGTAAAATTAGATAGGATTCAAATCTTGTAACTATTTTGGATTGATCAACATTTGTAATTTCTACCTTGATGAATTACAAACTGAAATTGTTAATGTGTTCTTTTCCTAATAAATAAAAAGTCATATTTAATACATAGGATAATAAGCAGTGTTTCCCTAGAATATAGCTTTCAATATGCTGGACGTAAAACCATGTTCTAAGTGAATTTAAAATATTTCATATTTTTGTTATTGCATTCAGTGTCATGCCCTCAAAGAGTAAAAATTTTATTTGTTGTTGTTCAACTAGAATAAGAAACTTAGTAAAGAAATAACAAAAAAAGAAAAGTATAAACAAATAATAAATCTAGTTGCTGGTATGAAAGGATTGAGATACATATATCTTGCTTTTTTTAGGTGATTCAAGTTTGCTGCAAGAGCTAATTTCAGTGCAACATATCTATAACCTGTCACGGATAATAATTCAGCTACACTAGATATGTTTCCCAATAATTTGCGCAGTTATTGAAAAAAAAGTAACTTTATTAATACTTTTTCCTTTGCCAGTGTATATATTATAAGGTAGTTCAAGTATTTTTTTTTTTTTGGTAAGCTAAACTTTTTTATTAAGACACAATAATTATAGTAATATAAGTTACAAAGTCTCAACTAGACAAATACATAAACGCAGATAAATAGCTAGATCTTCTAAATTTTAATAGGAATTATACAATCATGTTTCTTGAAAAAATTCTGATTGAAACCCTAAACTACGTTGTTCCCTATTCTTTCTACAGTTATTGATTCTCTTCCAACAAGTAACAGTACTTCTAATATTATTGATGATATATTTTATGGTTTCAACAACATTTGCAGCTTGCTTGCCTTCTATATTTAGTACAATGAAATAGTTAAAGATAGTTTTGCAATGTTTTGAGCAAATCCTTTTGAAATATAATAACACCGTTAGGGTAACTCCTCGTTTCATGAATAACCTCCTCGATATATAGAATTCATTGACATGATTCTTTTCCACACCTTGTAGGAGAAGGGATATAGAAACAATAAATATTCAATACATTCTAGTTCTACTTTATAAAACATACATGAATCATCATCAATCAATCCCAAGATTTGAGTTTATATCTTGTGTTAAGTCTTCCTTTACATATAGGAGAGAATAAGAAAACAAACATTGAAACAACCCTTTTGGACCAAGTTTAGGTGAACAAACGATTGATACTTATGGTTATTGGACTAGATAAGTTGATCTAATAGAGAAAATTTCTAAAGAATGAGCAAGCCATTTGATATCATCTACGACTTTAAGTTTATTATATATTCATAATAATAAGTTTTTTTCTATAGTTTAGAATACTTAATAGGATTCAAGATATAATGTTCAATCAGTTAAATGATTTGTAACTCAAACTTATTAATAGGTAATAAATATTAGAATAAAAAATTGATGCAAATTTCCAAATTCAAAAGAACAACCCTTAGCCTATTTTTAGCGGTAACTTATGCAATTGTTATTATTTAATATCACAATCATAATCTTTTTTTTTTTTTTGTAGTGGTAACTCGTGCAATATCAAAGTAATCATTAATATTTACTAAAATACCATAACATTTGTGAATGCAAATATATATGTTAGTTGACGATTTAGACATATCTAGGAATTCTACTTATATAGTTAATTATTTTCATGTCATATCAAAATGAATGTATTGAAATAACTTTATGTTACCTATAATCATATCAATATTCATATATATAAACCAATAAAAGGAAATTAGAAAATTTATTATTTTAGAAATTTTGGTAATTTCTATTCCAATTCTAAATCAAATTTAATTTAATTTTTTAACAAATTCGAAAAAAAAACTAATTTTAATAAGTTCAATTAATTACATTCTTAAATAAACTTAAAAAATATCTTGTAAGTAAACCAATGACTTTTCTAAACAAATTAGACAACCAAATTAGTGGATCCAATAATTCACCTTATGAATTCGTGTTGCAGCTAACCAATCAAATCATCCAATTTCTTCTCCTTCATCTTTGTTTGAATTTTAGCATCAAAGAATAGCAAAGTATCGTTAATCAATACTTGCCTTGTAGTTCACTTTACAGTTTATTTTTCTATGTTTTTTTTTTCTATATGTTTTCTTTTACTTCGAATCGATCCATTTTTTTTTCCAAAAATTCAAAGTTATATGTCAAAAGAACTGGAGGTTTTAAGAGTTACACTTGTTTAACTCTTTTATTTTGTCATTGTCTATTTTTTTACGGATTACACATTGACTTGAAAATAAACAATAGAATATTAAAAGAATACTAGATAGTGTTTTATAGAAAATCACGTTCTTGTCTCAAACTCAAATTCCTTTTTTTGTAAAACTTTTAAATTTTTTTTATGTTCTTAACAAAATTTAGTAGTTTAGATATCCTCACTAAATTGGGAACCAAAAACATACTATTTAAAGCATGCTATATTCTTTACTTATTTGTCATTGGGGCAAATTTATATAAAAAGTATGTTCGATTATTATTTACTTATTTGTCAAAAAAGCAACATATCTAAAAATTCAATAGCTCTTGATGTACCAAGTATTTTGAACGATTTGAAGATCGGGAAACTAACTCTCGAACACTCGACTAGTATTCTGAACAATTCATTATTGAATTGTGTGTATTTTAAAATTTTCACTTAAATCAACAAAATTGGAGATATCATCCCCCCAAGATTCGCCACAAAAAAGTTAGAAAAAATTAAAATAGATTTATAAAAGCATCCTTCTTATACAATAAAAAGTATTGATGCTCAAGTTTATACAATAGCATGATTATACCAAAAAATTTAAAAAGCTACTATATTTTTAACTTTTATAATCATTACAATTAAAATGTTCATGTCTTTGAATTAATTTTATTCAAAATATGTTAGTGAAAAAAATAAATAACAAGTAATATTATAGATTTTACACTCAAATGGATTAAAATTGTAACTAAATTTTAATATGCAATTTTTATGTTTTGGTAACATAGTAAATGTTATTTACTGTAAAAGATAATTAGTTATTTTAGTAACCATTTATGAACAAAATAATAACTCACATGTGTGCATATTACTATTATCATTAAATGGTCAATTCACATTTACACAAATCCATCGTAAATAGTTAAGATTTTAAAAGGATTATCAAATGGCTAACACACAAATATTTCAAAACATCATATAAATGAAGAGCAAACTGCCCAGATGGTCACTCAACTTTCTCGAAATCCGCCTTTTGGTCACCTAACTTTTAAAATAGCCTAAAAGGTCACCGAATTATCAAAAAACGCAACTTTTGGTCCTTCCGTCCAATAGCTCCGTTAGTGGAAACGGAATCAGGGTTATTTTTGTCCGCACAAAAAAAAGACAAGGTTACAATGGTAAATTCACCAAAAGCAACCAACAAACACTACAATCCCTACAATCCCTTCCAAATCCCTCTGAACGGTAAATCCCTTTGAGCGGTAATTTTCTCTGAAAGTGAAAATCTCAAGTTTCATCGCAAATCAACTTTTTCTAACAACATTTGAAATTTCATAGTGTTTATCGACAATTGATTTAGAGTACGAAGTAAAATCGAGGCAAGGAGGAAGAAGATGAGTAGGATAGTTCGACCAGAGAATGAATACTTCGATCCATACTTACAATACGGTAATAACCCGTATTCATATATAATATTGAAGTTCATTGAGTAGTTTGTCTGTAAAAGAATTCTTTAATGGTAGTTGTTTGTCATGGCGTGTATATTTAGGGCTTTTTGTGGTCCAGTTGAGGGGGATGGTGGTCCTCGACAATGTGGGTTTGTGTGGAGTGCAAATTTTTCTTCCTCGTTAAAAATGTTTTGACATTGTCGTTGAGTGTATATTTAGAGTTTGATTTGTGGTCCAATAACAGACAATGTGGGTTTGTATTCCATTAGTATGAGACAATAACAGCATGTTTGATTCCTTCTGCCATAATAGTGTGAGACATGTGGTCCAATAAAAAAATGATTTATTGAGTTTTATATTAAATTTTTTTCATTTGCAACTGCAGGAGATGATTGCATGTTTTTCACCATTAGACTTCATCATGGTGGTGGGCTTACAGATGATAAATACAGGAGTTATGTTGATGGTGAAGTTACTTATATTGACCTTTGTGATGGTGAGAAATTTTCACTGAATGATTTGAACGACATTGTGGAAAGATTAGGACACAAAAAAGCAATATTACTGTACTATTATGTTGAACCTACTAGTGATATTAATAATGGATTAAGGGAGTTGCAGAGTGATGATGATGCAATGAAGTTTTGCACTTGGGTTCAACAATTCAAGGTGATGGAGATATATTGTGACCACATGCCGAAGGATGAAATTTGTCAGAGATTGAAAAAAGAGCAGATACAGTTGATCGAGACATACCTGAAGCGAAAATCAACTGTAACTATAGAAGATATTTGGGAAAAAGGTAGTGAATCTGTCACTAAACCAAATGCAAGAACGAGGAATGTGAAAGCGAAGTAATTGGTCTGAAGAATACAGATGTGTTGCTTTTGACATGGCCTGCATCACATAAAGAGTTGTTAAGTGGTGCACGAGATAATGAGCAGACGCAGACGCAGACGCAGTTTCTGCTAAATTCTGACAAACCTCAATCTGAGCAGTTGAGTCGTTCTTCATTTGGAAATGAGCATTTAAATGATGAATTAGAGCAGCCTCAAACTGACGAACCTCATTCTGAACCAAATCCTATACAGTCTCAGTTTGAGGCAAATTCTGACCAGCCTCAATCTGAACCAAGTCCTATGCAGCCTCAAACTGAAGGGTTAAATCCTTCTTCATCTGGTATGTAATATAATTTGGCTTTGTAAATGAAAATATATAAAATTTCGAGCTATCTAACCCCTATTCTTATTGTAGGTGTTGAGAAAGTTATCAATGATGAACCAGAGGTTGAAAGTTGTTATAGTGAAGATAGCACTAACAGCGATAAAAGTGATGATGACATGGACTTGTATCTGCGGTCAGATTTTGGCAGAGAAAGTGATGAAGCGTTTTCTGAGCATGAAGAAAACGAGAATGAGTAGAACTTCAGACGGGAAAGTGAAGAAGAACAAAACATAGAGGGTGACAATGGAGGACAGAATACTTAGGTAGAGGGTGAAAATGGAGAACAGAATACTCAAACTGACGAACCTCAATCTGAACCAAATTTGCCTCAACAGCCACAAACTGACGAACCTCAATCTGAGGAAAGCTCTGACAATGATCTTGAGGAGGACTATGTAAATATGACATTGAATAGCAATCCTAATTCATCCGATGATGAAGGTGCACTTGTGAAGTACACAAACTTTAATGCTGATAATGATATGCGCAATCCAATATTTGAAGTTGGGATGAAGTTTGCTTCAAAGAAAGAATTCAGAGATGCACTCAGAAATTATGCCATTGTAAATGGTAGAAGTGTGAAGATGTATACCAATGACCGTACAAGACTTCGAGCAAAATGCACTCCACCTTGCAATTGGTATGTCTATGCTGCGAAGGTGAAGGCACTTGGAAGTGATGACTTTGTTGTGAAGGCTGTCAATTCTGTACATGAAAACTGTAACCATGCATGGAAAAATAGGAATATGAATGCAGAATGGATATCTGAGAAATATCTTGAGAGGTTTAGATCAAACATGACGATGCCTATCAGTGCATTGAGAACGACCATTGACGAGGATTTTGAAGTAGAGATCTCCAGAGATGTGGCATACAAGGCCAAAATGATGGCAGTGAATAAGATAAAAGGCTCAGCAGCTAATCAATACGCAAGGTTGTGGGATTACGCTGCCGAACTGAAAAGGACTCATCCAGATAGCACAATAGAAATCTTTTTCACGCCTTTTAGGGAACCTGGCAGCAATCCAAGATTCATGAGATTCTACTGTTGCTTAGGGCCACTTAAGAAAGGGTTCAAGTCTGGATACCGACAGATCATTTGCCTCGATGGATGTCATGTCAAAAGTACATATCGCTGTCAACTTCTGACAGCAATTGGTGTGGATCCTAACAATGGGTGGTGGCCAATAGCTTATGCAGTTGTAGAAAAAGAGGCAACCGAACAATGGTATTGGTTTCTAGAGCTGCTGATAATGGACCTCGAAATTGAAAATTCTTATCATTGGACATTCATGTCTGATCAGCAAAAGGTACTGCCATTCTTCCATTTCTGTCATTTATTCTAAAAAATCAAATGACCATAACCCTTTTGTAAAATTAGTTCAATGACCATAATACGAAACTAAAAAAGTTTAATGACCAAAATAAAGATAAGTTGAAAGTTGAATAACCAAAACAATGATCAACTAAAAGTTTAGTGACCAAAACTCCAAAAGTTTGAAACTTTAAATATTAAGTTAAAAAGTCTTCTTAATTGCTTTCAATTTTATTGTATAGCAGTATTTTAAATTTTAATTGCTTTCTAGAATAATTTGCATACTTTGTATGACTTCGCAGGGGCTTGATAGAGCAATATCTGAATTGCTTCCCAACAGTGAACACAGATATTGTGTTCAGCACATGTATAGGAATTTTCAGAAAAAGTACCCTGGGAAGGCATTGAAATCCAGATTTTGGGAGCTTGCTGATTGTACAAATATGCAAATATATGAAGAATTGGTTGAAGATTTTAAGAGGTATGATAACGAAGCATATTCTTGGATAAAGAATGGTCCAGCTCCTAAACACTGGTGTAAAGCCTTTTTTTCATCCACGCACCAAATGTGATATGATTCTTAACAACATATGTGAATCTTTCAATTCTCACATTTTGGAGCATCGGGACAAGCCCATAATCACCATGCTGGAAGGTATAAGGGAGTTTCTCATGAGAACAATAGAGAAGAGAACTGTTACTATGACCAAACTTCAACTACCTATTGGTCCAGCAATTAGGAAGTTGATCAACAAGAGAGTAAAGAGATCATTCAGGTGGAGACCTCTTGGAAATGGGCAAGGTAGATATCAAGTGAAAGGTCCAAACAGAGCTCAGTTTGTTGTTCATTTGAACAATAAAACATGCACTTGCATGTTGTGGCAGATATCTGGACTACCATGTCCACATGCAATTTCAGCATTGCATAGAAATAATGAATATCCACAAAAGCAGGTTGATCCAGTATATAGCAGGGACCTGTATTTGAAGATTTATGAGAATGTATTACAACCAATTAATGGACAGGATCTATGGCCAAAATCTGACATGCTAGTACTTGATCCACCAATCTCTTGTGTGTAACCTGGCAGGCCAAAAAATTTCAGAAGAAAAGATGAAACTGAACTGAGGAAAAACAATTCAAATGTTCAGAGGTTGAGAAAGCATGTCATCATTCATTATAGGAAATGTGGGATTGCAGGACATAATGCAAAGACATGCAAAGTTCAAGCAGAAGGAGATGGACAACAAAGTCAAGCAGAAGGAGATGGACAACAAAGTCAAGCAGCAGGAGATGGACAACAAAGTCAAGCAGCAGGAGATGGACAACAAAGTCAAGCAGAAGGAGATGGACAACAAATTCAGACAACAGGAGATGGACAACAAAGTCAGACAAATAATGAGGCAGAAGAAGGAATTAGACAGAAGATTAGTGGAACAGAAAGGGAAGTTCATATACAAGTAGCCAGTGGAGCAAGAAGTGAATTTGTCACTGAGTACACAAGTAGGCAACCAGCTACTGGCCCTAAAAATGTTGCTGCAGAGACTAGCAGGCCGAGAAAGCATAATCAACCTGTATGTTCTATTTTCTTTCTATTATTTGCACAAGGTTATCTGATTATATTTGTATATATCTTTCTTTTGTAATTTTTTTTATATATACAGGTTAAGAGACATACAAGAAAAGCAATAGAGAAAAGTGCAAATCCTTCATCTTCTACTCCCAACCCTTGTAGCACCACTCTTGAACCTCACACAACCACTCCCGATCTTTCTAATACCACTACCAAACCTAATACCACCACTGTCAACCCTTTCACAAACAGTCCCAACCCTTCTACAATCACTGTTAACCCTCCTACCACAAATCCTTCAACAAATCTTGCTTACAACCCTTCTGCCACACCTAGCATCAGTTCTGCAGCACATAAACGTGCTTTACATCAGAAAAAATATCCATCTGAAGCTGACAAGGGTAGAATTAATGCCAACTATGCATTGTTAGGTCAAACTCCACCTTATAAAGTTGGTGATTGGGCTGGTGTAGGAAGAGGAAGAGGAAGAGGAAGAGGAAGAGAAAGAGGAAGAGGAAGTGGAAGAGGAAGAGGAAGGGGAAGTGAAAATGGAAATGCAGAAGAAAGTAGGGCAACAAGTTAGAGCTGGTGCACTGACTTGTTAGGCAGCTGGAGCTCTTGTATTGCATTGACTTGTTACTAACTTGGTTTGGCTGACGGTCCTTTTTCTGTTGGCAAGCAAATGGAATTGTATTATTTTGCCAACTATAGCTACTAAGGAATACTGCATATACTTCCTTGTTTACAGTAGATATATTGTATTCTTGAAGCTTCAGAGCTTTTGATGGATTGGATGACTCAATTGTCTAATTTTGTGGGACCATTTATGGAGTATTCAAGAATCTTTTATTTTGAATCAAGAGTTTTCATTTCTTTTGTCAATTCACTTAGTATGCATGCCTATGATTTTATTCATTCATAAAATTGTCACCTTATATCATCTGCCTTCATGGTTTAGGCATGATGTTTACGCAGTCAATAAGTTGAATAAAGATGCAACTCTACACACGCCATAACAACAGTACAATTTAGAGGTGAACATCAGAAATTTCTATTACATTCCATTACATGACGTTTTCAGGATCTAATATCAGTGGACTACAACAAGCAGCAAAATATGAAAAGGAGTGCTAATTCCATTCCATTACATGGACGTTTTTCAGATCTAATATCAGCTGGGCCTCCGAACCAGCAGCAAATATGAGACTTTACTTTACACTCATTATCAATATCCTCCCATTTTACTCCTCACTCCCAGTTGTTTAGAAAAAGCTATTAACAATATAATACATAAGAGGCTAATCATCACTATCTTTCTTTTCAGAAATTTCTGATGTCACCCCCTAAGCTTGAAATTTTCTTCCTCCAATCTTCCAACTTTCTATTTCAGAATCCTTGACAGTATTTTTTCAGTTCATCGATTCTTCAGTTTCCAGTTGATTTTTCTGTGAATCAGCCCAGGAATAACCTCTGCTGATGTCTCACACATTTGGGGGATCGTACCATTTTCACAAATCCACAATTTTGTTCCTGCAAAAAAACCTCATTTCAAAAAAAAATATACTTATTAATAATTTTATTCTGCATATTTACCTCGGATCTTCTGCAAATACAATATCGTCTTGCTGGATTAAATTTTGTCCATGATGTTTTCAAGATTGATGTCACGCCACAATAACAAATGGGGGGTTGTGGGATTCGATTTGCCGCCATCTTCGTGCAAGCCCTAGAGCATTTTTTTTTCTCTATCCCTCTTCCCCTGTTGCTGTTGTATATGTACTTGTAGTTGTAGTTGTAGGTACTTTCGCGCATTTCTATTTTGTCGAGACACATTGGACGCGGGAAATTTAACACGTGGATCAATTTCGCACCTTTCTATGTTGTGCAGACAAAAATGCCCTTCAAAATGTTGATTTCTGTTTCCACTAATGGAACTATTGGACAGAAGGACCAAAATTTGCGTTTTTTGATAGTTCGGTGACCTTTTAGGCTATTTTAAAAGTTCGGTGACCAAAAGGCGGATTTCGAGAAAGTTGAGTGACTATCTGGGCAGTTTGCTCTATAAATGAATGTCTTAAATAGGTCACAATGTATGCATACAAATAATGGAAAGTATATATATGCTCTAACTCAATTAAATGTTCCTATAGTTTGTAATAATTGGTTTAAATATAAAATATCCCCCTTTATTTATTGTTGATTGGAATTTTACTTTATAACTATTAATTGTATTGATTTATTTTCTCAAACTATAATTCATCTTACCATTCAAATTATACTAATTTGACCAATTATTCTAAATAACAGGACTATAATGACATCAGAAAACTTTTATTGTTGAAAATGGTCTTATTTTTATTTGTTTATATACAAAAACATTTTTAAAGGGTTATTATAGTTTTTAAATTATTTGGGAACAATTAATCAATTTAATTTGATTTGACTGTTATGGGATGAGTTGATAGTTTGAGATAGTAAATCACCTGCAGATACCTAATAAATTTCTAATAAAGTGGGTATTTTGTATTTAACTTTTTGTAATTTGATTCTATTTCTATTATTTAACTCATATATATCTCTGTAATACGATTTATATCCATGTAATTTGATTTACCCCACCATTTGAAACAAAAAAAAATTAAGAAATTTTTTTTTCATGACCATTTGTAATTTTGATTTATAGTTTTGTTATTTGATTCTTAACCATTTGTAATTTGATTCATACATATCTCTGTAATATGATTTATATCCATGAAATTTGATTTACCCTACCATTTGAAACAAAAAAAATTAACAAAATTTTTTTGCATGACCATTTGTAATTTTGATTTATATTTTTGCTATTTGATTCATAACCATTTGTAATTTGATTCATACATATCTCTGTAATATGATTTATATCCGTGTAATTTGATTTATCCTACAATTTTGAACAAAAAAAAGGAAAAAAAAATTATGGCATGCATCAGCATCATTAAATATTTGGTTCACATCTGTTATAAATTCACACTATAACCAAAGCCTAAACAAACATATTTATTTTAGTACTAAATTTTCATCTCTCAACATGAGTAGTGAGATAGATAAAGAAAGAATTCTGCAGAAAATCACCACCAACATTCATAGTGAGATGAAGAAAAATCCAGTTAGAATAAGAGAAATGAGGAATCAAATCTTGATTTTTATTTCAATCGAATTAATGATCTACCAGAATTATAGTATTATAAATGGTATGTTTACAAGTTAAGAAAGTGAAAATGTTTGTGTCATGCAATACTTTTTTTTTTTCACATTGTGTTTTTAATTTTTTTCCCTCAAATTTTGTGTATTTGTTAATTCATATTAATATGTTTCAGGAAATGCTTTTGGATTCTATGTCCAGTCTGCAATGTTTTAAAAATGGATGATCCAGAAAATCATGAGAGCATTGCAAGTACTGGTATAATTTATTTATGGTGTTAAAATATTAGCATTCTTATGCTTCTTTTGAAGTGAATATTGAATCACTTGTTATCTTGTCTGTCATCAGGTTATAAAAATTTATAGAGAAGGGGAGAGAGTGGGATTTGCTAAATTATCACAAGGTGTAGATCTTTACATTTGTCCATGCAAAGTATTGGATCCCCGTCAAATCAGTCTCGGAAGACCCATCTCTCTCTCACATGTGTACAGATAGAATACGATAGTAAAGTATGATTTCTGTAGCGACAATACATAGTGTGATAAAAACTTAGTTGTTCTTATTGATGTAACATTGTTGGTGATCAGAAAGCTGTAATTTGTAAAATGTATATTGTTAGACATCCAAGATGTAATAATATAACCATTAATTAATGTTTGGGTACATAAAGTTAAGAGTAATGATAGACATAGTGAAAAATATTAGTGAAAATCAATAGTGAATGACGTGGTAGGTATAAAAAGATAAAATTAGGTCTCTTGTACCACTTTTATGTAGCACTTTATAAAAAATTGACACATATTATTTTAGTTAATTATCTCATTTTTTAAAATTAAACTAATACCCTAACCAAATGAAAAGTGATTGTACACATGATAGTTTTTTATAATGTGGTACATGACTTTGTCTTTTTATATATAATAGATGTACATATCACGTCAGTCACTATGAGATTTCACTTTAAAATTTCACTATATCTATCATTACTCTAAAGTTAATGTATATGATATTAGGTAACTATTGTTAATTCAAAGGTAAAATAGCTAGGAGAGTAATTAAACTATTTGAATGGTATACTAAATAAAGATAAATAATAAATGATCACTATTTCTTAGATGACTTATGTATCAAAAGTGGCACACTAACAATTATTATGTTAAATTCAACTGTAATTTTTTTATTGTTTCATTAAATTTCGATATTTTTTATTCTTGTTATAGTAATATTGTGCTTACAAATTAAATGCGGGTAATTAATTAATAGATTTTTTAAAAACAAGTGTTGAATGATTCCATTTTCAATTCACAAAACCGCAAAATTAAACTTAATTAAGAACAGAAATACATTACATACAACTAACAAAAGAAAAATAACATACTACTAATTATGATTCATTAGGGTAAAAGTAATGGATTAATTGAGTTAGTACGGAGAATCGGCATTTATATGATAAATAGATTATACAACAATAATGACTAAATCTTTGCTTCACTATATAGCCCAGCTAATTAGCAGGTTAGATAAAAGAATTTTAATTGTACAAAGGCTAATGAATCATAACATTTCCAAAGTTAGTATTTTTTTTATTTATATACATCGACTTAATTTGAAGTGTCGACTAACATATTTAAAATAGAAGTAGAAAAATAAAAGAGAGAACGAAAACAAGTTGAGTTGAATTGTGTAAGTATTTGGGTGATAGACATTTGTAATTTCCATATTAATAGATTGAATATGAGTGAAAAACAAGTATTAAAAAAGAACTAAAATTTGTTAGTGTCGGACATGTTAATGGATCGCTTGTTTTTTTTATAATAAATAAAAAGTCATATGTAATATTTAGGTTAACGAGCAGAATTTTCTCAAAATATAAGCTTTCAATATGGGGGAGTTAGTATCCCAACTTCCAAGTTTAGTATTCTATTCTTGAGGGATGCATATGAAGGTGTATGAAGGTAAAAAAAAAAAAAAAAAAAGCTTTCTATATTCAATGGATAAAAAAATGTTCTAAATGAATCTAAAAATATTTCATTTTTTTTGTTATTGCATTCTAATTGTCTTAAAAGATAAAAAAATTTATTTGTGAATGCAAATATACATGTTATTAGATCTTTTAAATATATCTAGAATTATTTTTGTATAGTTAACCGTTTTCATGTTAGACACATATGAATCTATTGAAATAACTTAGAGCCAATCAACCATATCAATATATCTGCATATACACATATAAAAGGAATTAGAGATTTTAGTATTTTAGGAATTTAGATTTAGTCTTTCATTCCTATTACAACTCATAACTAAATTAAATTCAACAATCTTCTAAATGAAGTAGAAAAACAAATAATGTAAATAAATTCAATTATATACTTTTATAAACAAATTAGGAAACCAATTTATAATATCATTTAATAAAATTAAAAATTAAATAAATTCAATTTTTTTTGGATATAAATTAGAAAACTAATTTGTGGATCCAATAATTGACCCCATAAATTAGTGATGCAGCTAACCTAAATACATCATCCAATCTCTTCTTCAAATTCCTTCATGTTAATCTCTCCTATATTTTCTAAATGAAATAGAAAAACAAATAATGTAAATAAATTCAATTAAATACTTTTATAAAAAAAAAGTAGAAACCCAATTTATAATATCGTTTCTTGTAATTAAAAACTAAATAAATTCAAAAAAAATATTTATGACATAAATTAGAAAACCAATTTGTGAATCCAATAATTGATTCCATAAATTAGTGATGCACAAGCCCTAAATATATCATCCAATTTCTTCTCCAAATCCCTTCATGTTAATCTTTCATACATTTTTTTCTATATTGTTTTTCTTTTTTATTTTCTTTTCTTTTTACAACAAACTTATACCATTTTTCTCCCAAAAAACTAAAAGTTAAATTTCACAAAAAGAGATATTTTTTATTTTTTTTCCTTATCTATTACTTTATACATATTGTTTTTGTCTGTCACAAAAACCGTTAAAGGAACGTATATATATATATAGTTTTTATATAAAATTACGTTCTCTCTTTGACAAGAATTTTTTAAAGTGTTTTACTTTTCCAAATTTTTACCAAAATTTATTAGTTTAGATATTTCTTATTGAATTAAAAACAAGAAATAAACTGCTAAAAGTGTGCATATATTGTTTTTTTATTTGCCATTGAGTTAGTAAAAAAAAAACAGATTGATAAAAGTATTCTTTTTGTATTATACAAAATAGTTTGGTACTTAAATTAAGTTCATCTAAGGGGTATGACTTTGTCAACCAATTTAAAAAGTACTATATTTTTAATTTTTGTATCATTATAACTTTTAAAAATACTTTGAATTAAATTTATTAAAAAAAGTACGTTAATAGACAAAAAAGTATTACAAGGCTCAAAATGGCTTAATATTATCAAGTAATTTTCAATATACAATTTTTATATTTTGGAAACCTAATAATATTATTAAATTAAAAAGGTAAATTAACTATTTATTTTAATCACTATTTATGAACACAAAAACTCACTTGTAGAGCATTAAAAACACATTGTGGCAGTAAATTTTCATCTCTTATGATTGTGATAAATCACAATATAATGATAAATTCATTCTTAATTTCTATCTCAAACGAATTAATGATTTGCAAAAATTGTAAATTAAATTTACCCATATTCTATCATTTCTTTATATAAACTTTTCTCTAATTTAACCTTGATTCTTATACATTAGAAATAAAAGAAACTCTTTCCCTTATAACAGGACTGTTTTGAATTTATTCTTTGCAGGCTTCTCACCATTCAAAGTAAATGAGTTTTTTTTTTTCATGCTCATGGTTGAGCCAAGAATATGCTCCAAAAGGTACTAGTTGGAAGGTGCTAATATTTGTTCCATATCATATATCTTCCTCTTTATGACTTCTAAGATTCTTTCTATTTTTGTACATAACGTGTGACAGATTTATGTAAAGCAATGATCTTCACAAAAAAAATAAAAAATAAAAAACAAAAAATAAAAAATAATCAAAGAACTTGAGTAACTTTACTGAATCAAAATAATATTGTATTATAAACAAAATAAAACCCGATAAGCATTTATATAGTTATAACAAAGTCAAAACACAACCAGAAAAGAATTTAAATTTGTTTTAAAAAAAGAAAATTGATGTGAAAGTGATCAAAATAAATAAATTTTGATTTAAAATGACTTTGGTGGTAGGACAAAGCCTATAAGTTTTGTTTTCATGTTAAAAAATTGAAATTGAAATTAAATATTAATTATTACCTGAATAAATTAATATTTATCTTTATTTAATTATAATATATTTTACAAAATAAAATAAATTGAATATTAATAAACAGACTTTTGCATTATAAAATATAACAATTAACAAAAAAAAGATAGTTCAGTTAAAAAAAAAAACATTACTTGGAACAATTAAACTATAACTGAAAAAATAAAACATTAAATAATTCAAATAAAAAAGTGAATGAAAAATTTAAAAAAACAAAAAATAATAGAACAGAGCTGCAAAATGCAATGGATTGGAGATGGATTTAGATAATTGCATTTTATGTTTGTCCACTCTGAAGGTATGATTTATATTTCTATGTTTGTACACTTTGAGTAAGATTTATATATTCTTCTTTTTGTTATTTGTGTTTTGATCAGACATCAGGTAAATTACTATTTATTTTAATCACTATTTATGAAATCAAAATCTCTCTTGTAGAACTTGAGTAACTTTACTGAATCAAAATAATATTGTATTATAAACAAAATAAAACCCCATAAACATTTATATAGTTATAACAAAGTCAAAACACAACCAGAAAAGAATTTAAATTTGTTTTAAAAAAAAAAGAAAATTGATCTAAAAGTGATCAAAATAAATAAATTATTTAAAATGACTTTGGCGATAGGACAAAGCCTATAAGTTTTGTTTTCATGTTAAAAAATTGAAATTGAAATTGAAATTAAATATTAATTATTACTTGAATAAATTTATATTTATCTTTATTTAATTATAATATATTTTACAAAATAAACTAAAATAGAATATTAATAAAACAGACTTTTGCATTATAAAACATAGCAATTAACTAAAAAAAATATATAGTTCAGTTAAAAAAAAATTACTTGTAACAATTAAACTATAACTGAAAAAATAAGACATTAAATAATTAAAAGAAAAAGTGAATGAAAAATTTAAAAAAACAAAAAATAATAGAAAGGAGCTGCAAAATGCAATGGATTGGAGATGGATTTAGATAATTGCATTTTACGTTTGTACTCTGAAGGTATGATTTATATTTCTACGTTTGTACACTTTGAGTAAGATTTATATATTCTTCTTTTTGTTATTTGTGTTTTGATAGACATCAAATGACTAACATACAAAAACACTACAAAACATTATAGAAATGAATATCTTAAATAGGTGACACTGTATGCACACAAATAATGGAAAGTATATATGCTCTAACTTAATTCAATATTCCTATAGTTTTTAATAATGGGATTAAATATAAAATATCCCTTTTTAATTATTGCTGATTTGAAATTTACTTTATAACTATTAATTGTAGAGATTTATCATCACAAACTATAATTCATCTTCCCATTCAAATTATACTAATTTGACCATTTATTTATAAAAAAAGGACTATAATGACACTAGAAATCTTTTATTGTTGAAAACAGACTTAATTTCTTTGTTTATAGACGACAACATTTTTTTTTGTAGGGTTATTATAGTTCTTTAATTATTTGGAAACACTAATTGGCCAATATATTATGATTTGAATGTTGTGGGATGATTTGTTAGTTTGAAATATGATGCGAATGGTTGGCCGAGGCTCCAACTCCTGGACCAAATTCGATCTCCACACACAAGCTAAGGACCGTGCTGCACTATCAAGATAATCCACGACCAAGAACACAAACAAGCAAGAAATCGGGTGGATGAAATTCAAGGGAAAAACGCCAAGAATTGAGTAAATCAAAACCCCACGTTTTATTACTAATGAACTTAATTTAACCCATGAAAATTCAATTAGTTAAACAAGTTAATTAGGCCTGCTCTTTAAATAAAGAACAATGGTGAAATCACCTAAAGGTCACGCTAAAGGTAATTTGCTACAACGGACAATTAAATAATTCTCCAAGGCTTGAACAACACAAAGTGTTAATTCTAATTTCAGCAAAGCTAAAACTTTCATTCATCAACTTCCATGATAAAAACGTTACAAGGCTTCTCTTTATATAGAGAATGATTTCGGCTTTACCAAAAGGAAAAGGAATTAAAACCCTAGTAGTTGCAAAGTACAACTTGACTTCTAAACTAACTAACTTAACTTTCCAATTAGGAATAGGAAACTAACAACTAACAAACTAATCCAAGTTAGAAAAGGATTAGATGACACGGTTTTTAATGAAGAAGCAAAACACGTTTTTGCTTCCTTGTTTCCTAAACTATTGCTTGCCTTTATCATGTAAGATAATTGAGCCAAACAACTTATTAACAACCAATTAATTAAAGCCCACATTAAGTGTTTTGGACTTAATTAATTATCAACAAAATAAAACCCTAATATCTAAATAAGGGCGTGATCCATATAAAAGCCCAAGGACACGCCTTTCATTGGACTTCAACTCTCGGCCTTTGCAAGCTTCTTCAAGGTGGAATTTCCTTAAGCTCCAATGTAGAACTTTGAGGAACATCTTCATGAATTGTTATGTAAGAAACGTGCAAAAGAACTCCATGTTGAGAAGATGTGCAAGTCTCGGCCTCCAAATCTCCAATGTGTGATGAGAACAAAGTGTGCAAAGCTTCTTTCATCCTTTTGCTCCTTGATCTTGTCATTGGTCCATCAAGATTCATTAAAGGATCATGTAAGCTCGGCTTTGGCACCAAGGATGTGGATGGATTGCTATCATTCCCTACCTCCTCGAAAAGATTCGTCCTCGAATCACCTACATCAAACAAAGATAAATCAGAAACATTGAATGTAGATGAAACATTACCATACTCACTTGGAAGCTCGACTTTATAAGCATTATCTCCTATCCTTTCCAAAATTCGAAAAGGACCATCTCCTCTAGGATGAAGTTTAGATTTCCTCTTGTCAGGAAACCTTTCCTTCCTCAAGTGAATCCAAACCCAATCACCAGGTTCAAAAATCACTCTCTTACTTCCTTTATTGGCTTGCTGTGCATATTGTTCATTCCTCCTTTCAATAGTATTTCGAACCCTCTCATGTAACCCCTTAATAAATTCAGCTTTCTTTTTACCTTCAACATTAACAAACTCATTAATAGGCAAAGGCAAAATATCAATTGGAGTCAAAGGATTGAAACCATATACAATCTCAAATGGTGAACAAGATGTCGAACTATGAAAAGTTCTATTGTAAGCTAACTCAATATGTGGAAGACAAGTTTCCCAATTCTTTAAGTTTCTTTGGATGATGGCTCGAAGCAAGGTAGATAAAGTGCGGTTAACTACTTCAGTTTGTCCATCAGTTTGCGGATGTGCAACAGTAGAAAACAACAACTTAGTGCCTAACTTATTCCATAAAGTACGCCAAAAGTGAGACAAGAACTTAACATCCCTATCACTAACAATACTTTGTGGAATGCCATGCAATCTAACAATCTCCTTAAAGAACAAGTCAGCAATATGTGTAGCATCATTAGTTTTGGAACATGCAATAAAATGTGCCATTTTACTAAATCGATCCACTACTACAAATATGCTATCTTTACCATTGCGTGATCTAGGCAATCCTAAAACAAAATCCATAGAGATATCAACCCAAGGATGACTAGGAACAGGCAAAGGTGTATACAATCCATGAGGCAAAATTTTCGATTTGGCTTGTTTACACACAATACATTTATCACAAACACTTTTCACATCTTTAATCATGTTAGGCCAATAAAAGTGTTCATTCAAAATAGTAAGTGTTTTAGCAATTCCAAAATGCCCCATTAACCCTCCCCCATGGGTTTCCTTAACAAGTAAATCACGAATGGAACAAAGGGGTATGCACAATTTATTCTTTCTAAACAAGAAACCATCATGCAAGTAGTAGTCACCATTCGGTTTTGAAACACAATCACTAAAGGCGACAGCAAAATCATGATCATCTTTGTACAAATCTTTTATCAATTCAAATCCAAGTAACTTAGCATGCATATAGGTGAACAATGAATAACGCCTAGATAATGCATCAGCTACAATGTTTTCTTGACCAGATTTATACTTAATCACATATGGAAAAGTTTCAATAAATTCTAACCATTTAGCATGCCTCTTATTCAACTTACCTTGAGTCTTCAAGAATTTAAGGCTTTCATGATCAGAATGAATTATAACTCTTTAGGCCATAAGTAATGTTGCCAAACCTATAATGATCTTACCAAAGCATACAACTCCTTGTCATAAGTTGCATACTTTAAAGCTGCCCCATTAAGCTTTTCACTAAAGTAAGCCACGGGCCTTGATTCCTGCATCAAAACAGCTCCAATACCAATCCCGGAGGCATCACAGTGTATCTCAAAAGCTTTATGAAAATTAGGCAATGCAAGTAAAGGGGTGTGAGTCAACATATACTTTAACTTAGTGAAGGCGTTCTCATGCTCATCTTTCCATTCAAAAGCAATGTTCTTTTTAACAAGTTCATTCAAAGGTGCAGCTATAGAACTAATCTTTAACAAACCTTCTATAAAAACTTGCTAAACCATGAAAACTCCTAACTTCACTAGCATTCTTAGGTCTTGGCCACTCCTCAATAGCCTTGACTTTTGACTCATCAACAGAAATACCTTGAGAACTAACAACATAACCCAAAAAGACAATTGATTCCATGCAAAAAGAACACTTTTTAAGGTTAGCATACAATCTGTTCTCACGCAATATAACAAACACTTGTTTTAAATGTTCAATATGCTCATCAAGTGATTTGCTATAAATAAGGATGTCATCAAAATAGACCACAACAAACTTACCAATGAAAGACCTAAAAACGTGATTCATGAGCCTCATAAAAGTACTAGGTGCATTAGTTAGACCAAAAGGCATGACTAACCATTCATACAATCCATACTTTGTTTTAAAGGCTGTTTTCCATTCATCACCTTCTTTCATTCTAATTTGATAGTAGCCACTCTTTAAATCAATCTTGGTGAAAATACATGAACCATACAATTCATCAAGCATATCATCTAATCTAGGAATTGGATGTCTATACTTAATGGTGATTTTGTTTATGGCACGACAATCAACACACATTCTCCAAGATTCATCCTTTTTAGGAACTAATATGACAGGAACAGCACAAGGACTTAGAGATTCACGCACAATAACTTTGTCAAGGAGTTCATCCACTTGACGTTGAATCTCTTTTGTTTCCTCAGGATTGGCTCTATAAGCTGGACGATTTGGAATTTGTGCACTAGGAATGAAATCAATTTGATGTTCAATTCCTCTTAGAGGCGGCAATCCAATGGGTAAGTCCTCGGGAAACACATCTTTATATTCCTGCAAAAGAGACAAAACAACACTAGGCAAAGAAGCAAGGTGATCACTATCAACAATAAGTACAACATCCTTGCGGATCATCAAGTACAATGATTGCCTATCTAGTATTGCTCTCTTTACATCACTCTTAGAAGCAAAATAACAAGACTTTGAAGAAACACTATTTCGGCTATTACAAGATTTAGAATCAATGCTTCGGCCTACACTAGTTACATTCTTTTTATCTTCTTGTTCTTTCTTCTCCTTTGCTTCCATCTCACGGCAAGATTGCACAATTCTTGATTGATCTTCAAAAGCTTGGCTTGGACTCAATGCTCTAAGGTTGTACTTTCGGCCATGATAATCAAAAGAATAATAATTCTTCTTTGCATGATATGTAACATCTCTATCAAATTGCCATGGACGACCAAGTAAAATATGACTAGCTTCCATTGGTACAACATCACACACAATATCATCAACATACTTTCCAATGGTGAAAGAAAATTTAACTTGTTTAGTCACTTTACTCTCGGCAGTGTTATTAAGCCATTGAAGCTTATATGGATTTGGATATTTCATGCAAGTCAAGTTTAGCTTCTTAACAAATAATGTACTTGCCACATTTGTACAACTACCACTATCAACAATCAAGCTACAAATCTTACCTTGAACCATGCATCTAGCGTGAAATATGTTCTCCTTTTGAGACAAATCATCTTCAACTAGTGGTTGTGCACTTAAGACTCGGCGAGTAACCAAAGAGAATTCACCAACATCATAAGTAAGATCTTCACTATCTTCATCACTTTGGTACTTCTCTTCAAGTGGTGGCATGTCGGCACATTCTTCATCACTTTCAACCTCTCCATTATCACGGATTATCATTAATTTTCTGGTTGGGCAGTCACTTTGATAATGGCCATAACCTTGACACTTGTAACATCTAATGTCCCTCAATCTCTCATTCGGTTTGGGAGTTGTTTTGGCTGAAGGTTCAGCAAGTTGGCGGACTGTTTTGGGAACATTATTTGAAGTGTTTTGAGGTTGATTTTGGGTGAAGACTTTCGACTTTTGTGGAGGTGTATAATTCGGTTTTTGATCTCTCTTCCAAGGCGGCAATGGTTGCTGGAAATTTCGCCCTTTACCCTTCATATGCTTCTCAATTTTGATAGCTTTGTGAACAAGTTCATTAATATCAATGTAACTTTGAAGATCAACTTGATAAGCCAATTCGAAATTCATACCTCTAAGGAATCTCTCAATGGTGGTGTCGGGGTCTTCTTGAATATTGGCTTTTATCATCAATGCCTCCATCTTAATGTAATAATCTTCAACTGTTCGGCTACCTTGCACAAGGGTATGTAACTTTCGGTTGAGCTCTCTATTATAATGTGAAGGAACATACTTTTTCCTCATGATTGCCTTCATTTGATTCCAAGTCTTAACTGGCCTTTCACCATCTTGTCTTCTAGCTCGAACAACTTGATCCCACCAAAGACTAGCATAATCTTTAAGGTGCATAAAAGCAATTCGGTATTGCTTTTTCTCGGGGACATCATTACCTTCAAAGAAGTGTTCTAAATCTCGAACCCAATCAAAGAAAGCTTCAGGATCTGATTTGCCATGAAAGGTAGAGATGGTGAGTTTAACAGACTCAATGGAAACTTTAGACTTATCACCTTTAGAAGAGCTCGCATTATCCTCCCCCTCCTCATTATCATCATCGGATTCATCATGATCATCATACTTAAACTTTCTTGAGGTTGAACTTTTAGTGGAAGACTCTATGTTGTCAAGTCGAATGTTGATCTTTTGAAGCATATCAAAAAGTACTTCATTAGCAAACTTTTGTTGAGCATCGGTTATAGGTTTAGAACCTCTAGGAGTTCTATCACTTTCCTCCATGGTACCTGCAAGGTTAGTAAAGAAAACATAAGAATATATAGGTATGTATACCTCTCGGGTTCCTTACTATTGGGTAGTAGGTACTCTCCTCTCTATTTAGGTAGTGTTCTCTCTTGTTTACCCTAGCTAAAACTCTCAATTAATGAATGTGTTAGGACTATTAAGACTCACCAAGTTCAATTATTTTAATAGCAAAGTCTCAATCAACAAGTTCCACACACAAATTTTCACAAGAAAATCAAGAGAATCAACAAAGAAAAATCACGTCAAGAGGTTTAGAACACGTGTGGGTTACAATTTGATTTACCACCAGAAAATATGAAATTCAAAAACTAGACTCAAAGATGAAGAGAATGGCTTTTGAATCACTTAATTCCGATTTGTATTGAGAAAGTTATGGCACTTTTAATCCAATGTGGTTTTCAAGTAACAAACTCAAGAACAATGTGTTCTTCAACTAAAATTAAATAAAATAAATAAATAACAGAAATAAATAATGCAAAGTCCGAATTAATATATTTTTTTGTTCTTTTTTTTTATTGAATTGACCGTTTTTTTTTATACGGTCCTTTTTTTTTTTGTTCGGACAACTACAAGACAAAAGCAAACTTTTAAGGTTTTGAACACAAACCTTGGACAAACAAAAACTACTAGGTTCGGACAAGAACCTTAAACAATGCAAATTTTAAGGTTTTTAAGACAAGAACCTAGTACTAAGTACTTAGGTTTAAGGTTTGAAGACAACAACCTAGGATTTAAGGTTTATAATGTTTTGTCTTCTTGTCTTAACCTTAACAACCTTAAAATTATCAAACTTTAATATCTCACCAAGGAAAAGGAATTTGTATGTGCCACTTTCACAAAATATTCAAGATTTTCAACAAGGATCAAGAATATGGCTCAAGATCCAAATTTGGAGACTTTTGAATTTTCAAGAAAATCAAGAAGTTCAAGAAAGTGCTCAAGAACTTATCTTTTTGAGATGGTGAAAAATTTTGATCTAAACTCAAGATATGGTAGTCAAGATAAAGAATCTAACACAAAAGAAAGAAAGCAATTCGGATCAAAATCATGAAAGTTATGAATTTTGGACCGAAAAAACCCTAGTTTTGAAACCCTAGTTTTTAGACAACTAAACCCTAGCAAGGTTTTGACGTGAAATCAGCAAAGAAAACTTCAAGAATTCCACACTATGATGATGAACAAGACAATGCAGAATATTGACACAAAAAACAGCAAGAAACGCAACAAGAAACAACACTAAAAGATCACAAAAACGCAAAACACAAGAGACTCAATTTCGGGCAGATTTGAGCATGCAATGTTCATGCGATTTTGACGAAATTTAGAGACTAGATAATGACGACCTAGGACAGCAAGAAGGACACCAAATAACAGAAAGAAAGATGGACGAAAAACTGCAGAAAATTGACGCAAAAATACGGGCAGAAAAGACACGAACAAAACAGAATTTTCGCGGAAGGATTAGAACGGATTAACCTGAAATTTTTGGGCAACAACTTGTGCTCCGATACCAATTGATGCGAATGGTTGGCCGAGGCTCCAACTCCTGGACCAAATTCGATCTCCACACACAAGCTAAGGACCGTGCTGCACTATCAAGATAATCCACGACCAAGAACACAAACAAGCAAGAAATCGGGTGGATGAAATTCAAGGGAAAAACGCCAAGAATTGAGTAAATCAAAACCCCACGTTTTATTACTAATGAACTTAATTTAACCCATGAAAATTCAATTAGTTAAACAAGTTAATTAGGCCTGCTCTTTAAATAAAGAACAATGGTGAAATCACCTAAAGGTCACGCTAAAGGTAATTTGCTACAACGGACAATTAAATAATTCTCCAAGGCTTGAACAACACAAAGTGTTAATTCTAATTTCAGCAAAGCTAAAACTTTCATTCATCAACTTCCATGATAAAAACATTACAAGGCTTCTCTTTATATAGAGAATGATTTCGGCTTTACCAAAAGGAAAATGAATTAAAACCCTAGTAGTTGCAAAGTACAACTTGACTTCTAAACTAACTAACTTAACTTTCCAATTTGGAATAGGAAACTAACAACTAACAAACTAATCCAAGTTAGAAAAGGATTAGATGACACGGTTTTTAATGAAGAAGCAAAACACGTTTTTGCTTCCTTGTTTCCTAAACTATTGCTTGCCTTTATCATGTAAGATAATTGGGCCAAACAACTTATTAACAACCAATTAATTAAAGCCCACATTAAGTGTTTTGGACTTAATTAATTATCAACAAAATAAAACCCTAATATCTAAATAAGGGCGTGATCCATATGAAAGCCCAAGGACACGCCTTTCATTGGACTTCAACTCTCGGCCTTTGCAAGCTTCTTCAAGGTGGAATTTCCTTAAGCTCCAATGTAGAACTTTGAGGAACATCTTCATGAATTGTTATGTAAGAAACGTGCAAAAGAACTCCATGTTGAGAAGATGTGCAAGTCTCGGCCTCCAAATCTCCAATGTGTGATGACAACAAAGTGTGCAAAGCTTCTTTCATCATTTTGCTCCTTGATCTTGTCATTGGTCCATCAAGATTCATCAAAGGATCATGTAAGCTCGGCTTTGGCACCAAGGATGTGGATGGATTGCTATCAAAATAGTAAATAACAGCATGCACATACAAGACAATTTTTTTATAAATCATAATTGAAGTTAGTATTTTGATTTAACCATTTGTAATTTGATTTCCGTTTTTTTTATTTGATTTATAACCATTTGTAATTTGATTTATATTTTTGTTATTTGATTCGTATATATTTCAGTAATATGATTTATATCCATGTAATTTGATTCGCTCTACCATTTAAAAAAAATAATATTATGGCATGCATTAATATAATTAAATGTTCGGATCACATCTATTATAAATCCACACTATTACTAAAGTTTAAACAAAAATATTTATTTTAGTACTAAATTTTCATCTCTCAACAAGAGTTGTGAGAACGATGAAGAAAAGCTTCCTTAGAAACTCACTGCCAACATTCATAGCGAGATGAAGAAATATCCAATTTAAATAAGAGAAATGAGGAATCCAATCTTGATTTCCATCTCAATTGAATTAATGATCTACCAAAATCTTAGAATTACAAATGGTATGTCTACATGTAAAAAAAGTGTAAATATTTGTATCATGCAATACATTTTTCTGACTGTGTTTTAATTTTTTTCCGCAAATTTTGTGTATCTTTTAATTCATCAATATGTTCGAAGACATACTTTTGGATTCTATGTCCAATCTCTGTAAGGTTCCGAAAATGGATGGTCCAGGAAAGAACGAGTACATGGTAGTTGCTGGTGTAATTCATTTATGGTGTTAAAACAATATTAATTATAAGTCTTCTGCTTTAATTTGAAGTGAATATTGAATAAGTTGTTTTCTTGTTTGTCACTAGGATATAGAGCTTTACCTTTGTCTAGGAGTGACGAAATTTACACAATCCTTACAAAGTATGGAATCCCCAAAGGAATGACAACGGCTAAAGACAAATCAGACTCATTCATTGGCTATGTAGTATGGTGACAAAATGAATGTAGTGTGAAATCTGCTGCAAACATGAAGCACATTAAGAATTCTCTATCAGATCACTCTCAGAAGTCTCCATTTGGCTCTTCCACCAACCAGAAAAGTGCGGAAACAAATATACATAATTTTATTTTATTTAAATATAAAATAAAAACATGTATACAAATAGAATACCATAGTGAAGTATAATCTATATTAGCCGACTACATATAGTACAATAAAGATTTACTCGTTGTTGTTGTTTTTGTATAATTATTTTATCGCGAAATATAATCCATGTAGCCGACGATCTATATATAGCGGGATAAAAATTTAGTTGTTGCTGTTATATAATTATTGGCCATCAAAAACCTGTAATTTGAAAAATGTACAATGTTAGACATCCAATATATAATAATATAACCCTAGGTTAATGAATGGGTACATCGAATTAATATGCATGATATTAAGTAACTATTGTTAATTCAAAGTAAACTACTGTGCAGAGTATTAAATTGTTCTAATCTTATACTAAATAAAGATAAATAATAAATGGTCATTATTTCTTTTCTCACTTTTAATTTGGCAGACCTATCTATCAAAAATGGTATACTAATGATTATTCTGTCAAATTAAACCATATCTTTCAATTTTTGTTAAATTTTTTATATATCTTTTATTTTTGTTATAGTAATATTGTGCTTAAAAATGAGGGAAATTAATGGAGTTTTGAAGGATAAGTGTTGAATGATTGCATCTTCAATTCACAAAACTACAAAACTAAACTTAATTAAGAACATAAATATAAATAACATATACTACTAACAAAAAAAAGATAAACATACTACAAAGTATGGTTCATTGGGATAAAAATAATGGTATTGCAATTTTTTTTTTTTTTTGTTAGGGAGGGAGAAATCGCTTTTATGTGATGATCAGATTATACAACAATAACAAGGACTAAATCTTTATTCCATTATATGAGGTCAGCTAATGAATTGTAACATTTCCAAAGTTAGTGGTTTTTATTTATATTTATCGACTTAATTTGAAGTGTCAATCAACATACTTAGAATAGAAGTAGGCAAATAAAAGAGAAAAAAAAAAGACAAGTTGAGTTGAATTTTGTAACTATTTAGGTGATAAACATATGTAATTTCCATCTTAATTGATTAATGAAATATGAGTGATAAACAATTATTAAAAAAAACTTTAATTTGTTAGTGTCTTACATGTTAATTAATGCATCCTTTTGTTTTTTCTAATAAATAAAAATCCATATGTAATGCATAGATCAATGACCAGAATTTCTCCAAAATATAAGCTTTCAATATGCTAGGAATAAAAAAATGTTTTGAATGAATGTAAAACATTTCAGTTTTTGTTATTTCATTCTAAGTTATCATGTCCTAAAATGAAAAATTTTATTTGTTAATTCAAATATACATGTTAGTAGATCTTTTAAATATATGTAGAATTCTTTTTGTATAGTTAACCATTTTCATGTCAAATACAGATGAATGTATTGAAATAACTTATGGCTAATAAACCATATCATATATCTATATATACACATATAAAAGAAATTAGAGATTTTAGTGTTTTAGAAATTTATATTTAGTGATTAGTTCTTACTACAATTCTTAACTAAATTAAATTCAACACTTTTTATAAATGAAAATTGATTACTTTGGGGCATAATGTGATTTTCTATATATGGCCTCTCAAACTAAAACATTACACAACTCATGGTTGTCATCAAAGAACAAGAATCAAATTCTCAACTTTATTATACGATTACTACCAAAGGTGATTTGTTGGCATCGTCTCCAAAAAGTTAGAAATGATCACATATTCAATAACATTAGTATGAATTTCTATTTACTTTACCTTGCATATTTGAGGATGTAAAGAATATTGTACACAACAAATTTCTATTGCTGAATTTTTATTGTTCAAATTGGTTACAATTTTGGCTATTCATAACAAACAAACCATGCAAATTTTCTTCAAAAATGGATCAACAGTAGAACAGTCCAAAAAATTTATACTTGAAACTAAATACACATGGATGTTCTAAAACTGATTCGGGTAGAAGTGGAGGTGGTGGCATTCTTCTTCTTGATGCCATGGAACTCATAATTTTTGCATTTTATTGTGATTTTGGTATTTGTTCTAACTTGCAGGCAGAGGTAAAAATATTGTTGTATGGGATAAAGACATGTTTAGTCAAAGGTATAATTTTTTTTTACTATTCAAGTAGATTCATTAGTTTTAATATAGACATTGCAAGGAAAAATAAAACACTCTTGAAAGATTGTTAGAGAATTAGAGGAGATCTGTTAAATCATGTAAACACTCCAATCTTCACATTGTTTAAGGGAAACCAACAAACTGACAGATTATCTAGCCAATTATGCAATTGTAACACAATCAAATAATTTTTTCATTGCGGAAGCAAAACTCCTATCCACCATTAAGAAAGCAATTAGGGTAATAGATGTGGTCTTCCTTCTTTTAGTAGATATACTAAAAATATGGATGTTATTAGCCATCTTGGCGACAAAGTACATATTATCCACAAACTTTTGCAACTAATATTTTGTAAATGAGGAAGTATTCTTATTTTATGCTTTTAAAGATAGTATATTTAAAACTTTTGTTTAAGAGGAGTCCTCCTAATTTATAGTTTTTTCTTTCCCTTGTACTGACGGTTTTGGGTATGTCTGCCGTCAAAAAGTTATTATCACTAAAATTGGGTATGGCACCCCTCGTGATCGAGGTTATGCCAATCCAAAAAAAGATATACTAAAAATAAAATGTAAAATTTGCATTGCTGTATATTTTGCTTGCAATATATTATGTGCACTCATCACATGTATTTTCAACCATTCATATTTAGATTCTGTGTGTATTTTAGATCTTTAAATTAATAAAATATGAGGTTGGCATCTACACTCTTGTGTGCGGGAGATTTTGCCACTAAAAAAAACATAATACTTTCCTAAACAAATCAGAAACTCAGTTAATTATTTTCTTGTAATTCAAAATTAAATAAATTCCAATAACATTTATAAACAAATTAAGAAACCAATTACTAGATCCGATAATTCACCCTATGATTCACATGCAAGGTAGCTCAATAGTATTGATGCCATTTTTCTCTCATAGATCTTATGTTATATTTTTTGTTTTAATTTATAAATACATGCCATGTGTATTTAACACTTATTCTTTAGAGTTCACTAATCACTTAATAGGATTTCAGTTAAACATACGTGGCATACATGTATTTATAAATTAAAATAGAAAATTAAATAGAAAATCCTTATCAATGATTTTTCTCCCAAAAACTCAAAGATGTGTCACAAAAAAATTAAATTTTTTTAAAGTTATAATTTAAAATTTTTTTTGTCAATATCTATTATTTTACATGTTACATGTTAAGTTGAAAAAAACAATGAAACATTAAAATCACGATCTCATCAGAAACCAAAAACTTTTTTCAAAATCTTTAACTTTTCCATGTTCTTAGAAAAATTTATTAGTTCAAATATTTAGGTGATTATGTTTATATAATGGTATTAATATGTCAAACAATTTAAAATCTACTATATATTTTTACACTCAAAGCGAATTAATATTGCCAACTAAATTTTAATATGCAATTTTTATATTTTGGAAACACAATAAATATTATTTAGTATAAAAGGTAAATTAGTTATTTTAACAACCATTTATGAATATCAATGAACAGAATAATAACTCAGATGCGTGCATATTACTATTATCATTAAATGGTCAATTCACATTTACTCAAATCCATCATAATAGTTAAGATTTTGAAAACATTAAAAATCATCCTTAATTGTCTACTTCCCAACTCTCACCAAAATCTAAGCATTTGATAAAGCTGTATATAACGAACATTTTGTGATGCTAAATTTTCATCTCTTGAGAATATCACCGCAAAGATATATATGTAGGGATATAGATGGAGAAATGCGCTCTTCTCTACTTCAATGAAGAAGAGGAAGATAACAACAGTGAAGATGATGGTGATAAACGCTCTCTATGCAATGATGAATCCATTCTTGATTTTCACCTCAAGATGATTCTGATAAGCGTGGATGTAATTAACAAGGAATTCATTCTTGATATTCATGTCAATCGAATTAATGATATACCAGAATTGTACACACGACATGTATATATATTCGATAATTTCTTTTCTATAAACTTTTCTTCTAATTTAACCTTGATTTATATGCATTAGAGAAATAAGAGAAACTCTTCAACTTTCTAACAAATCCCTTTTGCATTTGTTCTTTGCAGGTATCAGTTGGAAGGAGCAAAGAAAATGGTCTGCGAATGTCTTCCAAACTGCAAATGCAGTCCTGCCCTTCTAGCAGAAATAGAGTTAGCCAACGTGGCCCTAAATTACCTTTGGAGATTTTTTAGGACTAAATCAACAGGATGGGGGTGTCAGATCGCGGGTTGAGATTCAATATGGTAGTTTCACACACATATATATATATATGAATATCTTGGAGAATTGTTCTAATATGAGGAAGAAAATCAAAGAACACAAGATGAATATCTGTTTAGTATTGATGATGGTCAGATGGTGATGGCTTTTGTACTATTGATGCAACAACAAATATGGGAATGTGGGGAGATTTATCAACCATACTTGGGGAGGTGTACTTCAGCCAAAAGTCTTGAGATCATCTCCACTATGCAGTGATTAGACTGTCATATTGGGAGGAGTTCATGCAGCATTATTGGTGGAGCATACAAATTTATGTCACCAAAATTTACTTCTTGGATCTGCCTTTTTAATCATGTTTTAAACCCAATTTTGAAAATGCAAAATGTAATGTACGGTTCAACTATTATGATTATATGACAATTATAACCATTCATTTAGTAGAACTCTTCAACTCTTTACATTCACAAGATCCATATATAAGCTTGATGTTCAACCAAATTAATGACAAATTGAAAATATATAAATTAATTATTAAATATTAATCAATCTAACCAAAGAACAACAGCTTGTAAATGAAATAAGGCATATGTATGCATTGCATGCTTTGCCACATTTGAGAATTTTTTGTATGGTTGAGTTTCTCTGCCATTATATACGGGATAGTGTAGTGAGGTGAATGGTTTTAATGGCCCCTTCCACACTGTAGCATGGAAAATTATTATAAAATATTTGTTTAAGGCAGTTTTGCATTTTTTTCAATATGCATATCATTACTTTTTTTCAATAGAGGTTGTTTACCTGAGTCTGTCATCGCGACCTCTCTCTTTCTCATCACTAAGCATATAAGTCCCCAAAACACTTGTCCTAATTTCGTCAAATCAATCTTTGTAATTTTGTTAATAAAACCTTGTCCAAAATTCCAATCAATAGGTTAACTTCTATTTTGATTAGGCTAATATAAAAAAATCAGTGTAGTTTTGTAAAAGTTAGATTAATTTCAGATAATTTCTTTTTGGTTAATAAAATAATATCAAACATCTTCGGTACATATAATTAAGTTTTTAGTAAAAAGAAATGTTTTATTTCGATTAAAAGATTCAAAATATAAAAGTATTTATTTTTAAACCCCTATATTAAGTCATATGAATCTATGATGATTATTACCGTATGTACACCAAATTGAGAATTCAAGCCTTGTGTTAATATTTGAAAGTGGATAAACTTTTTGATAAATTGAACTCAAGAGGGAAAATGATAAATTTCCTCAATTGGTTCTAAAGAAAAAGAAAAAGCAAAATAACAAAGGCTTTCTTGACACTTAATACTTATGCAACAACAAAAGAAGAGGCAGCTAGTGCTTTGTTTCATTCATTGCATGGCCTATGTTGAAACGCTACTACAGAAATGCAATTCTCTTCAAAACATCAAACAACTTCAAGCCCACCTCATAACCACCGGCATTTTCAAATCCTACCTCTCCCGCTCAAAGCTCCTTGACTTTTGCGCCACCTCCTCCGCCGGCAGCCTACCTTACGCCACCTTTGTTTTCAATCACATAACCCACCCTTCCACCAATGATTGGAATGCCATTATACGCGGCCTTGCCCAGAATAACCAACCCATCAATGCTGTCTCTTTTTATGTCTCCATGCGTCGTGCCCATCGCAAACCTGATGCCTTCACTTGTTCCTTTACCCTTAAGGCCTGTGCTCGTACTTTGGCCCCGATTGAAACCCTTCAAATTCATTCTGATGTGATTAAATTTGGGGTCAATGGTGATGTTTTATTGCACACTACTTTAATGAATGCTTATGGAAAGTGTGGGGATTTGAATTCTGCGTCTGTTCTGTTCGATGATATGACTGTAAGAGATATTGCGAGTTGGAATGCTATGATTGCTGGTATGGCTCAGGGTAACCGACCCAATGAAGCATTGAAGCTTTTCAAGGAAATGAGAGAGAGTGGGATGTACCCAAATGATGTTACTGTCCTTGGAGCACTATCAGCATGTTCACAGCTTGGTGCTTTTAAGGAGGGCGAAAAAATCTATAATTATATTAGAGATCAAAGACTTGATAAGAATGTCAATGTCTGTAATGCAGTTATTGACATGTTTGCAAAATGTGGATTTGTCAAAAGGGCATACGAAGTGTTTAGTGGCATGCAGTGTAGGAAGTCTCTTATTACATGGAATACAATGGTTATGGCATATGCGATGCATGGTGACGGAGTCAAAGCGATGGAGCTGTTCAATCTAATAGAACGGGATGGTTTGGTGCCGGATAGTGTGAGTTATTTATTAGCATTGTGTGCATGCAACCATGCAGGAATGGTGGATGAAGGATTGGAGTTGTTTGAGTCTATGGATAAATGTGGAGTGGAGAAAAATGTGAAGCATTATGGCAGTGTTGTTGACTTGCTGGGAAGAGCAGGGTGGTTAGAGCAGGCATACAAAATTATAGAATCGATGCAGACACTTCCAGATATTGTGATTTGGCAAACTCTGCTTGGGGCTTGCAAAACTTATGGAAATGTGGAAATGGCAGAGAAAGCGTCCAGGAAGCTTGTAGCAATGGGATCAGGTAGTTGTGGAGATTTTGTGTTGTTATCAAATCTTTATGCTGCACATGGAAGGTGGAATGATGTGGGGAGGGTGAGGGAAGCCATGAAAAATAGGTCTGTAAAAAAGATACCTGGATTCAGTTATACAGAAGTTGGTGGTGTGATCTACAAATTTATCAATGGTGATCAGTGCCACCCAAATTGGAACGACATATATCAGAAACTTGATGAGATTAGGTTTAGGATTAGCGAATATGGATATATGGCGGAGACAAATTATGTGTTGCATGATATAGGTCAAGAGGAGAAAGAAAATGTCTTGCGTTATCACAGTGAGAAGTTGGCTGTGGCTTTTGGTTTGATTAGCACTAGTGATGGTATACCTATCAGTGTAAACAAGAATCTTAGAATATGCGGTGACTGCCATGTTGTGATTAAGCTGATTTCGAAGATATATAAGCGGAAAATTATTGTTCGTGACAGAACTCGATTTCATGAATTTGAGGATGGCTCTTGTTCTTGTAGAGATTATTGGTGAAAATGCATAGTTTTTGCTTTCAGTGGATTAGGTTTACAGGACAAACGATCGTGTATTATTATTGTCTGAAACTTAACATGTTTTATTTGTAGGAGAAGATTGATTTATGAGTTGCTTTTTTAAAAAAAAAAAAGAAAAAAAAAAACAAAAGAAGAGGCTAAAATGACAAAACTTTGGTTCGTTTGGTTGGCGGGAAAGTAAAACGTTTTAAAAATATGATTTCTAGAATTTTGATTTTTAGAAAAATGAATATAACAACTTTCCTTTCTCGTGTTTGGATAGATCAATAAATGTTAATAAGAAAGTTAACCAAAATTCATGTTTCATTGTGTCATTTAAATTAATCAACCAAAGAATGCAATGCATTTTTGGCTCAATTATCAAAAATATATTTGTGATATACAGAATGTCATAAAACAAAATTATTTTATAGTTATTCTTAAAAAATTTCCATTCATCTGTAATAAGAGATGTTATCCACCAAAATACTAAAAATGATTGTTAAATTATAAAGTCCACACATAAGTTTTACTGTATAATTTATGTATTATAACTAAAAAATAAATAAAAATAATTCAAATATAAATAACATATTTAACAATATATATTATGTTATCACAATATAAATCATATATAATTTTTTATATATTTTTTTAAAACTAAGGTTGTCTGTTTATTTAGATTTTTTTACGTTTTAAAAGTGAGTTATTTTTAAAATGATATAATATTTTTTTTAAATTAATGTTGTTTTTTTATTTATATCTTTTACGTTTTATTAGTGAGTTAATTCTACAATGAAAGTTTGACAAACAAATATAAAACTATAATTAATAAGAAATAGGTTTATAATAGAAATTCGATAAAAGTGAGTTATTTAATTAAAAATTCAATAAGAATTAATGATTTATTTATGCTTGTGGTTAGGTTACAGTAGAAGGGATGAGGTTGTATTAAATGTTTAATGAAAGTTAGACTAATTTTTTTTGGAGAAAGTAATCAGAATATCAAATTGGAATAAGGATTAAAAATTCAAAAATTTTATACTAACTTTTCTTACGTGCATGATTCTTTTTGCTTTCCCAAAAGATTAAAAATGAGCCAAACACTGGAATTTAAAAATAAAAAAAATTATTACTTTCTATACCCAAATTCGCCAAACGAGTCCTTGTATTTTTACTTGTGTGTTTTCTATTTGTCATTTAGAACACCCTACCTCTGCCATTGATTATGGTGCTAAGGCACAATAATTTTAATAAAATAGTTCTTAATATGTTAATTTCCATACATATGTTCTTAGGTTATTGTTTTGCCTTGCATTTTATGTTTGTATACTTTGAAGGTGAGATTTATTCAACATGGTTATTGGAACATCCAACTACTATATGACAGTCTACCCTAGCAGATTATGCAACAAATAGTAAGCCAACCTATTCCATCAATTGAAAAGAAAGACATAATATTATGGAAACTATCCAATTGTGGTAAATTTCAATTTTGGTTTGCGTTTGATAGTGTAAGACAGTGGTCTCACATCAATGTCTCTTTGTAAAATTCATCTAGAATAATGCCTTAATCCCCTAAAATTTTCTTCTTTATGGTAAGATTAATAGTAGGAAGACTCTCGGTTGGGACAAAGTTATTTAAACTTAGGGAAATGATATACATAGTGAAAAATTATAGTGAAATTCCATAGTGACTGACGTGGTAGTTATAAATAGACAAACTTATCCATTATTCAGTAGGGTTCACTCATCATTTGGTTAGAGTATTAATTGGTCTTTTTACACATGCCACGTCAGTCACTATAGGATTTCACTGTAGAATTTCATTCCCCTATCATTGCTTTAAACTTAATATACATGAACCTTTTCATTGCTGTTGTTGCACAGAATATGAATATTAAGTTTATTGATCATATTTTTGCTTTAGGAAAAATGGTGCAAATGGTCTAATGGCACTTTGGTGAGAAATGTCGATTCAGGTTAAGTGGTACTACAATAAAGATGTTATTGAATAATTGGTGGAAAATGCATCATAAAAATAAAACTCTTAAATTCATTTTAGAAATTTTACCTCCCATCATTTGTTGGTATATTTGGAATGTTAGAAATGATAATATGTTCAATGGAAATAACATGAACTTTGCTGCTATTTGTGCTAATGTGTTTGATGAGGTTAGGATATTGGTTCATGCTATATTTCCTAGTCTAAAATACTCTACCCATAATTGGGTTGAATTTTGGAACTCAACTTCAAATGTTAGGTACTCGTATAGATATAAAATGGTTAACTGTCATACACCTAAGACGAGAATCTTAAAATTAAACACATATGGAAATTGTAAAGGTACTCATGGTATAGGAGAATGGGGTAGTGTACTACGACATAACAAAGAGATGATAATATTAGCATTTGCTTGTAACCTAGGTATTTGCACCAGTCTACAGGTAGAAGTGCTGGCAATATTACATGGTATTAAATTATGTATCTCCAAAGGCAGTGGCGGATCCAGGCGGGGGCTGGAGGAGGCTGAAGCCGGGCCATGGTCACCGGAAACTATGGATATATATATATAGTAGATACTTGCCGGAAACTATGAAGCCCCCGCCACTGCCTCTGTCCGCCGGGACCGCTGCTACTCCAGAGCCCTGCAGTCAGTAGAAGAAGACTTGTTTAGTTGTTTTGTTGAAAAAAAAAGAAACCAGTGCTTGATGCTTCTGCCGCTGCTGCTCGCATGTGTCTGTGTTGCTGAAGAGTGAAAGTCTGAAAGAAGAAGACGACTTTTTATATAAAAAAAAATTCACTTAACAAAACGACGTCGTTTTGTTAAATGATTTCAAAAAATAAAACAAATGCAATATATAATCGAGACGGTCCCATAACCAGCAGCTCCTTCAGAATCTACTTTCAAAATTCCTTTCCAAATTCCAAACCCTCTCCATCTCCCCCAAATTTTCAAATCTTAATTCCAAATCTAAACCATTTCAATTTAGCTATCTACCAAATTTCCAAACTCAAGTTTCAAATTCACTAGTAAAGAAACTTTTTTTTTTCTTCTCTCATTGTATCTTTTTCTTTATCTCCATTTTTTGTATTCAAGATTCAAGAAAGGTTAGTTTTACTTCTTTTTTTTATTTAGAGTTTTGTTATTTAAATGTTGTTAATTGTAAGTTAATTTTAATTATTAAGTTAATTTGGGTAATTTTATTAAGAATTTTATGGACTAAATATTTAGTGATTTGGAATTTAGATTAGGGTTTTTGAATATGAACTAATATTAGGAATTTTGAATTTAGACAATATATTTTAGATATAAATCATAGTTTAGAAATTCTAGTTTATTATTTTTACTTCTTCTTTTTTTATTTAGAGTTTTGTTATTTAAATGTTGTTAATTGTAGTTAATTTTAATTATTAAGTTAATTTGGGTAATTTTATTAAGAATTTTATGGACTAAATATTTAGTGATTTGGAATTTAGATTAGGGTTTTTGAATATGAACTAATATTATGAATTTTGAATTTAGACAAGATATTTTAGATATAAATTATAATTTAGAAACTCTAGTTTGTTTAATTAATTTTCTTTATAGATTAATAGTGAATTGTGATTGAATTATTAATTTATTTAATTATAAATTAATTGTAATTGAATTAATGATTGTAGTGAATTTATTTTCAATTATTTATTTATGTAGATTATGGAGAGGTTTTTTAAACCTAAACGAATTCGTAGTGGTGCATCTTCTAATGAGCCTAATGTTAGTGAAAATGTGGAAAATCAATCTCGTGTAGAATTAAATTTGGATGATATTGTTAGTGATCCGGGATTGCGAAAACCAATTGAAGAGTTTGATATTGCTATTCGAGACCAAATTCGAAGAGAGTATTTGATTAGAGGGCCTTGCCAACCAATTGGTCATATGTATCCGAAAAGAAAATTTGGTATTCAAGAAAGAAGTTTTCAAGACATTTGGTATAAATAGTTTGTATGGCTAGAGTATAGCATATCAAAATATGCGGCATTTTGCTTTTGGTGTTATCTTTTTAAAAGATCAAATAAAGGAGGTCGATATGCAGAGGATGCCTTTACAAAATCGGGATTCAATAATTAGAAAAAGGCAATAGAAAGATTAAATTTGCATATTGGGGCTGTGAATAGTTGTCACAATGATGCTAGAATACAGATTGAATCATTTCAAGATCAAAGACATAGTGTGTCAAATGTGTTACGAGCAAATGGGCGCGAGATGGAGGTTGCTTATCGCACCCGTTTAACAGCGATGTTGGATGTGACACGCTTTCTTTTGAAGCAAGGATTGCCTTTTCGCGGACATGATGAGTCAACTAGTTCTTTAAATAGAGGCAATTTTCTTGAATTACTTGAATGGTATAGTCAACGAAATGAAGAGGTTTTCAAGGTTGTCAATCAAAATGCTCCTGGGAACAATCAAATGACTGCCCCAAACATTCAAAAAGAATTAACACATGCTTGTGCCTCGGAGATCACACTTGCCATAATCAATGATATCGGAGACAATATTTTTTCTATGTTGGTTGATGAATCTCGAGACATTTCAGTGAAATAGCAAATGGGAGTTATTTTGAGATATGTGAATAAAAAAGGGTGTGTGATTGAGCGGTTTCTTGCTCTTGTACATGTGCCCGACACTAATTCTCATTTGTTGAAAGATGCTATTGATACTTTATTTGCACAACATGGTTTATCATTATCCAAAGTGAGAGGCCAATGGTATGATGGAGCTTCAAATATGCGTGGTGAGTTCAATGGGTTGAAATCCATTATATTGCAAGAAAATCCATATGCAAGGTATGTTCATCCACCAACTCCAATTAGTTCTTGTTGCCGTTGCAAAGGACAACATATTTGTGAGTGAATTTTTTTGCTATGTCACTATGATTGTGAAAGCGGTGGGAGCATCTTTTAAAAGGAGAGACCAACTTAGACAAATTTAACATGATAGGATTGTTACTGAATTGGAGAGTGGAGATATCAGTGGTGGAAAAGGAAAAAATCAAGAAACTAGTTTGGCAAGACCTGGAGATACTCGTTGAGGATCACATTACTTAACATTACTTCGTCTATGCTCTATGTGGTCTTCAGTGATACAAGTGTTAGAGAATATACAAGATGATGCCACTTCTTGTGACAATAAAGGTCTTTCCATGAGTTTGGTTGAAAAAATGGAGAATTATGAGTTTGTTTTTGTGTTGCACTTAATGAAAAATTTATTGGGAATTACAAATGATTTGTCACTTGCCTTACAACAAAGGGATCAAAATATTGTCCAAGCCATGAACTTGATTGATAATGTCAAAAATAAATTACAAAACTTTAGGGAGGATGGATGGGAAACAATTTTGGATCAAGTCAACACATTTTGTGAGTTGAACATGATCTCAATACTTTATATGGAAGATAATATGACCACTCGTGGTCGTGGCGGTCATGGCAGACGTAGAAGGCCCCTCATTACTAATTTTTATCATTATCGTGTGGAGATTTTTTGTCAGGTATTATTTCTAAAAATCTTGTTTTATTTTGTTTGCTGAAAGATTTATTATGGTTATTAATTTTATCATGGTTGCAATATCAGGTTGTTGATTTAATTATACAAGAGATGAATAGTCATTTTTCAGAAGTTAGCACAGAGTTGTTTAGTTGCATAGCATGTCTTGATCCGAGAAATTGTTTCTCTCAATTCAATGCTCATAAACTCACATGTCTTGCTGCTTTATATCCTCAGGATTTCTCGACTAGTGATTATTTATTTCTTGAACAACAACTTGACAATTACATTTATAATGTGCGGCATGATCCTCACTTTTCTGCAATTAAAGATTTGGGAAGTCTTGCTCAGAAATTGGTTGAATTTAGAAAACATACAGTGTTTCCATTGGTTTATCGTCTGATCGAGTTGGCATTAGTTCTAACAGTTGCGACTGCATCTGTTGAAAGAGTATTTTCTGCAATGAAGATTATCAAGAATGATTTACGTAGCAGAATGGGAGACGAATAGATGAATGACACTCTAGTTGTATACATCGAGAAAGATATTTTTTCAACAATTGAAAACGAGCAAATCTTGCAACGTTTTCAACAGATGTAGACACGTAGAATACAATTGCCTCCTCTGCGTCACATGACGAAAGCTAGTTCCTCAAGTGTCAACCAAAAGTGCAGTTATGTGTATTTATACATTTTTATCATTTTCATTATCGTTTTTAGAAATTTAATTGTTAAATACATTTATTTAATCGCAAAAAAAGAAATTTAAGTAAGCCCCCGTTAAAATTTTTTTTTTGGATCCGCCAGTGTCCGAAGGTATAACTATTTTGTGATTAAAGTGGATTCGCTTATTTTGATACAATCAATGCAAGATAAAATTAGAACTCCATAGATTATTGCAAGAAAAATTGAACAGATCCAAAAGCTACGGCCTAATGTGAAAAGTTTACATTATTTTAGGGAAGAAAATATTCCAACAGATAGGTTAGTAAATCATGAAAGAAATTTACAGTCTTTCCTCTACTACATGACTGAGCAGAACTTCCAATTATAGAAAAGGGAGATATTGGAGTAGATATATTAGGATTCCTTCATTCAAGAAGTGTAAATAACTCTAAATTTAATTTTATCATTAACTGTGGATGACTGTATATTTTGATGGGTGTTATTACCTCATGGTACCTGTAGAACTCTGGACAATTCATTGTTGGATTGCGTTGTCATTTAAGTTTTATTTGAATATATAAAATTAAGACTGACATTCTTCCCCGTGTACGGGATTTGCCAACTTAAAAAAAAAAAAAGAAAGACAATCATAGTAATAAGTCACTAACTATAGTTCATTGGGGTAAAAAAACAAAAAATAACAATATTGCAGTTGTTATTAAGTTAGGGAGGGAGAATCCACATTTATGTCATCATGAGATTATGCGACAATAACAACGACTAAATCTTTATTTCGCTAAATAGGTTTGCTAATAATTAACTTAGGTAAAAGAATTTTTATTATACAAACGATAATGAATTGTACATGGAGAAAATTTTTAATTGTGGCAATAGAAGCGGTAACTTTTTTTTTTCACATGAATAATGGAAACTCAAATATTTTTGGTGAGAATCCAGCAGACAATCCATATGTTTTTTTTTAAGGCAACGACCCTCTCAGCGGATTGGGGATGCCATCCCCTCGTTTTATTAATTTACGAAATAGTGAGGCCGAGACCTCGTACATCCAAATAAAAATATAAGCACTATTTAATTCGATGAAAACATGTAATGGAAGAACCGAAAGAATACATGCACTATCCCACATACTTCCTAATACGAAAATTAGGAACGTTCAAGCGATCCATATTAACACATCCACGAACCTCTCGAGGCAGATCCTGAAATGAAGAATATTGAATGCCTCGTTGCAAATCAGAACCTACATTAGTAAGTCTGTCCGTCGGTTGATTAGCGTCACGGTAAATATGTACAAGCTCTACCATACAGGTGAAATGAAGAAATAGGCTTTTCTCTATTTCTTCGTCTTTATCACTCAAGTCTAAAACTATTGCGATTGTAACGTATGTACTTGTTCAAATGAGAACCCAAAGCTTAATCTTGAGGCCTGCATCACCAATATTTCACATCCATGATCCATCCAAGAAGAAAAAAATTATAAATTAAAAAGAAAATAAACAAAACCCATGTTCTGAATCTGATTAAAGATTTCTTTGATAATACCAGCCAATGATAAAACCAATATTATTTTTTATTAAAACTTATCCGTAATTCCATGGGGAGACTCCTTAAATTTGTTCCTTCTATACATTAATAAATATATGTAGATGTACATGAATACGTACAATAGTAGGATAATGATGCATGATGTCTATTTTTTGTGAAAGGATGAATGAATAATGTCAACTTGGATATTTCTCTTTAAGAAGAAATGATGGAATATGTACACATGCTATTTTCAATTTTGATAGATCATTAATTCGATTGTGAGAAGAAAATCAAAAATGAATTCCTCATTATATTGAGACTTTTCGTCACAATCATCTTGAGATGAAAATCAAGAATGGATTTATTATTGCGTTGAGGTTTATGATCACTATCATCTTTTTTATTGGAGTCATGAAGAGGGCCTTTCTTCATTTGTCTAAATATGTTGGTGGTGATATTTTAAGAGATGAAAATTTAACATCACATAATGTTCATTATATGACATATCCAAGACTTCGATTTTGCTCAGAATTGGGGAGTAGATAAGGAAGATTTAATGCCTTCAATATCTTAACTATATTGCACATGCTATGTGTGTTTATTTTGTTCATAAATGGTGATTAAAAATACTAATTAATTTTCCTTTTACAGTAAATAACATTTATTATGTTTCTAAAATATGAAAATTGCATATTAAAATCGGCATTCTCTTGTGCCTCTGTTGCATATATGCGACTTGCATATGAAATTCAAAAAATCAGTCTATCAAAAAAATTAGCGTATAAATTTTCACTTTAACGTATAAAGTATAAAAAATTTGTTAATAAAATATAAAAAATTGGTGTATAAAGTATAAAAAATTGGCGTATTTACATATCAATTTTCACTTTAGCGTATAAAGTATAAAAAAATTAGCGTATAAAGTATCAAAGATTAGCGTATAAAGTATAAAAAATTAACGTATAAAGTATCAAAGATTAGCGTATAAAGTATAAAAAATTAGTATATTGGCATATAAAGTATCAAATAGTAGCGTATAACATATAAAAAATTAGCGTATATATTAGCATATTAAATTTTAAAAAATTAGTGTATAACGTAACAAAAATTAGCGTATAAACTATCAAATATTATCATATCAAATATAACAACATTGGCATATAAAAAAAATAATATTAGCATATCAAATATAAAAAAATTCAAGTATCAAATATAATAAATTCGCGTATCACGTTGTATATATGTGATGGTCGCACAAAAATTTTTGTGTATTAAAATTTAGTTGACAATATTAATCCGTTCAGGAAAGTATTTAATTAAATTTATTTACGTTAGTTGTTTTTCTATTTTTTTTTCAAAAAAGCATTAAATTTAATTTAATTTAGAGTTGTAATAGAAACTAGCAAATAAAACAAAAATCTCCTGAACAATAAATTTCCAATTTCCTTTTATATTTGTTTGTATATATATATATATATATATATATATATGTTTATGGTATAACATCTTAAGTTATTTTAATACATTCATTTGGGTTTGATATGAAAATCATTAACTATACAAGCAGATTTCCTATATATGTCTAAATGATCTACTAACATGAAATCATAACTCATAGGCTTTGCTCCATGGACAAAGCCGTTTTAAGTTCAAGTTTCTTTGTTTTGACCATTTCCGGATTCATTTTCTTTTTTTAAGACAATTCTGATTTCTTTTCTGATTGTATTTGGTCTTTGTTTTAACTATATAAATGTTAGTGGGATTTTATGTTTATATGATTACACGACAATGTTATCATTCAATAAAGTCTTTCACTTTCTTGAAATTTGTATTGTTTGCATAGATTATTATTCATATAAATCTGTCCCGTATTGTACACAAAAATTGAGAGATCATATAAAAGTCACAGAGTGGAAGATGTATTGAATGACACAAATCCACCTTTTAACTGTACCTTTTTGAGCTTATTTTTAACTCAACAAAATTTCGTGGTTTTAGAATTCTTTCGCCATATGGCAAAATAGAAAAGAGAACTAAAATTTTTTATTAAAATTTCCCCATATAGAATTTTTATTGCTATTAAATTTTAAAATCTAAACTTAAAATTAATATTTTATTAAGAGATTAAAAATGTAAAACAAAATTAATTATTATAACTTTATGTTTGTTTTGAAACATATTGAAAAATAAACATATCAAATTCTATTACTAAAAAAAAGAGTTATAAAAAGTTCGATCCAAAGAGTGCTCAGCCATGGCATGGCATACGTAATCTTGAATCAAGTTAGGTAACAGACGTAATAGAAAATAATAGGTTACCAATTCCTAAAAGGCAAATCTTGGATTATCTTGAAGATAAATTGAGATGGTCAATATTAAAATTTACCTGAACTAATATCAATATATATTTTGTCTAGAAAAGAAAAATCAAATAGTTAACAGAACATTTACCAAAAATACATTAATGCTTTCATCGAATATTGTCTGTTGTTCAACCTTTGATTGTTGTCCTATGAAGTAATTAATTTAAGATTCTAGCCTATGCACCGGCTCTATCATTACTAGTTACAACTGGTTCAAAGAGTACTATAACATGCATTATTTTACACAATTCTTAATATCCAACAACTTAATCATCCTTGTTAAAATGTTCACATGTTGAACAAATCATTGTTTATGGGACAAAAACACAAATTATTCATGCAATTAACATTTAGATGAGTCTAGGAAAAGAGGCAAAAATCTCCAAATTTTATTCATGATCGATGAAACTATAAACACATAGAAGGTTGGATAACCATAACCAACCGTTTACAATTGAAACTATAAGTTAATAAATGAAAAGTACTACTTTCTTACAACAACCATAAACGATTTATGAAAGGTTTAGTACTCCACTAGTTTTATATAAAGACTATATAAATATGCCATCAGTTTTGCCATAAAAATCTCAAGATGCCATCAGTTTTGCCATAAAAATCTCAAGGCCATAGCAAGTAAATCCATCTACACATCAATCCCGCAGTCCCTGTAGGATAATGATTGAAAAATCGGCCTTGGTTTATAATGATGCTGTCACGTTCCGAAGCCACAAGCACAGTAAACTAGTGGGTCCACACGCGCACGCAAGCCCGTGATGCGACTAGAGGCTGTTGCACCCAAACCCAACTTAATTTTGTTCGTCCTCGCCATGCCAAAACAGATATCCTGAAGTTGAACTTGGTTGCTAGGCTTACACTTTTATATATAAGGCATCAACCTTACTCCTATCCGATATAGAATAGGGTTATCACAGATGCTGTTTCATAAATGACAGTAGAAATACTGGCTGTTTAGTGTTTGATGAATATTTCATATCATTTTCCATTAACAATATAATTCTATCATTTGTTTGACAGTTCCATTTGCAGCATTGATCATCAATTATAAGGTTCGCAACAGAAACTGAAAAGGTAACGAACATGCATGCCAGGCAGCATTGCACCATCAACTTCCTTAATTCTTTCAGTTTGAGGCTCCCTCACAGCTACTGGGACATCAACAGGCATGGCTAATGAAGTAAAACCAACTCCATATGAGGTTCCAAAATCGTACTTTGGAAGATCATCATCAACACTAGCAGCATCAGCTGCTGCAATGCTCTCATGATTATCCATTGTTGGAACCTTGCAAATTGGAGAGAGCAGATCTCATTACTGCCTGTAGTAAGCCTTTGAATCCAAAAGCATGTCCTGAAAAATGTTGATGAATTAATCAATACACAAAATTTGAAAAAATAAAAATAAAAAATAAAAACACAGTGTGAGAAAGAATTGATGGAAATATTTGCACTTTCGTAAGTTGAAAACATACCATTTACAATTCTGGTAGATCATTAATTCGATTAAAATTAAAATCAATATTGAATTCCTCTCATTCTAATTGAATTTTTCTTCATCTCACTATGAATAAATGTTGGTGGTGATTTTCTAAGGAAGTCTTTCTTCTCCGTCTCACTACTCATTTTGAGAGATATGTTTGTGTAGACTTTGGTACTAGATTTGCATGAATTTATAATAAATGTGAACCCAACAGTTAATGATGCTGATGTATGCCATAATTTTTTTTTTTTTTTTTCCAAATGGTAGAGTAAATCAAATTACATGGATATAAATCATATTACATGGATACATATGAATCAAATAACAAAAATATGAATCAAATTACAAGAGGTTAAATACAAAATACCCACTTCGATTATTATTTATTAGAATTTTTTTCTATATCTGCAGTGAGATGAAAAATCATAGGGTAAATTACTTAGAGCCATTAGGACTAGTCTAATAATAAGAGAGTTAATATTGTGACTTACAAGTCTAGTATTCGATTCTTGAAAGATGTATGTGAGTGTGTGTGAGTTTAAAAAAAAAAGAAAATTAAAAAGAAAATAGGGTAAATTACTTCAATTGTCCCTTAACTTGGGGTTTTGTGTCCTTAATATTTAAAAAGTTTTATTTTTGTCCCTCATGATACAATTTAATTTAAAATTGCCCATCATCTATTTTTTTTACTAAAAATTCAGCTTAAACAAATATTTAACATACACATATCAAATAGAAGTGTATACAAATTCATAGAATTATATATATGTATGTTAAATAGTTATCAAAGTTAGATTTTTTTAACATAAAAAGTAAACAAATGACCATTGTAAATTAAAAATCAACATGAAAGTCGAAAATATTTTTTTTAAAAATTAGGGACAACAGTGAAACGAACCCCCAAATTAAGGGACAGTTGAAGTAATTTACCCCAAATCATATTCAGTTACCAAGTTGTTTCCAAATAAAAGAACTATAATAACCCTTCAAAAAACATTGTTGTCTAAAAAAAAACTAAGATTATGAAATGTCAGTATTAAATATTTGCATGATTTTGTTATCACATATAACAACAATTCTTTTTTCTTTTGTCTTTTTTTTTTCAAATGGAGGTGTAAATTAGATTACATGGATATAAATCATATATAGAAATATGAATCAAATAACAGAAATATAAATCAAATTACAAAGGATTAAATGCAAAAGAAAATTTGCATTTAGTCCAGTCAATTCCTATTAGATATTTCAGTTGGATTGTGAAATTAATTACATGGAGTCAGGGTTCACAATCTTAAAACTTGGGAATAAGTATTTGCATGTTTCCATGCATATCTCACTGTTGGTTTAGTCAAGAAAAATCTAGAAAAATATTTTCTTCGTTTTTTTAACGCTTTGAAGACAGAATTAATATTGCTGAGTATATGGATAAAAAGGATCAAATATCATTTTTTTTTTCTTGCATAAAAGGTGAATAAATTATCATTGAAAATTAAAATTGCAGTATGAACGACAATAATAAAATTTTTTAAAGAATAGGGACAAAAGTAAAATTAACCCCCAAGTTGAGAGATAATACAACAACAACAATAATGCTTTTGCGCGATTAAGTAGGTTTCACTATATGAATCACACTTCACTACAATGTTCAGTTAGAACTCATTTTTTCATTTATATTTAAAATATAACATATCTTGTTTTCTTTACTACCATTTAACTAAGTCAAAACTCATTTTCTCATTTATATTTAAAATATAACAAATCTTGTTTTATAGTCTTTTTTTTTTAATTCAATTCTCTTTTGACCTTCCTTTTATTTTTTATTTTAATTAATAATTCTCCATTTCGTACCCTATTTTGATACTTTTTTAAATGAGCATATCCACCATCCCTAAATCCAAAACTCTATTAATTGCACTTATTTGTAGGTACAATATTACCATAAAAACATAACTAAATTTAAAGAAAAATTGAAAGATAATGGTTAAACTTTTCATAATAGCCATTAGTATATACCACTTTTATAAATAAGTAATCAATTTAAAATTCAAGAAAGAATAGTAACAAAAAAAATATACCATTCAAATAATTTAATACTCTACAAGGTAATTTAACTTTGAATTAATAATAATTACTCAATATAGTATATATTAATTGTATGTACCTTTTTAAAAACATATCGTATATTAATTGATCTGTATGTACTATGTAGCAACCTATAGTTATATTATTACAACTTGAATCTCTAAAAATATGGGATGACAGGCCTAGCATTGTTTGCAAGAAATGAAGTGTGGCTCATTGTTCATGCACAGTTAATCACTAGGGAGCATTCTATTACTTCAGTGGTGGCTGAACTAGAAGCAGTACACAAAGCACTGCCACTTGCTGGAAAATGGCGGAAATACGACTTGATGTTAAGGTTCTGATAAAATTTTTTCAACGGCAAACTGTCCCTAATGTTGAAGCAACAATCATATACGAAGACAACTTTTTGTTAGCTAATCTGCTTGATAAATGTATTTTCACTTCCATTTCTAGTAGGTTTAATTCCTTAAGTCGTTTACTGGCTAATATGGTTGTAAGTGGTTCAAGATCCCGATTCTGGAAAGGATGTTTGCCTATATGGTTGCTCAAGGCTACTGACTTTGATTCACAGTCATTGGACTAATTGTATATTTTCTTTTTGGAAATGAGAAACTATCCCTTTGGTCAAAAGAAAACAAATCTCTAACTGTACACATTTTACAAATGAAAACTAATAGAGTATACAAGAAAATATCAAAATTTTTGTTGAAATTGAGTGTGATTGTAAGCTCCACAACATGATGATTGCAAAAAGCAGCTGATCGTGCATGATTATTCCTTAGCTAAGCTCATTGGCATTCATCTAATTCTCTACATATGTCATGCACATAAGTATCGTTTAGGATGCAAAACAAGGTGAGCCACCAATAAGAAAGTCCAAGATTAGCATATAGATAACAGAGATGTTCTCGCGACATATTGGTTGAAGTTCACCTTTTAAGGCCAAAAGCATGTCCTGAAAATTCTCTTATTTTATGGGCTAGTTAGAATTTCATCCTTGTCCAAAGCATCGGGGAGAATTCTAAAATAATAATAATTTTAAAAAAAAAAACTAATCATATTGATGAATTAACCAGTACATAAACATTAAGAGAATCTAAAAGACTCAAAGTAGAAGAAGTACTGAATGGTACAAAAATTTTCGCAAATCTTAACTCATATGATGATTGGTAACATATGTATACCAAATTGAGAATTGAAATTGCAATTTTGTTAGTGATTGGAAGAATTCAAGAAGGAAAATTATAAATTTCCTCAAGTGGTTTTAAAGAAAAAGAAAAAGCAAAATAACAAAGGCTTTCTTAACAAATAATACTTAATGCGACAACAAAAGAAGAGGCCCAAATGAAAACTTTTGGTGTTTTTACTTGTATGTTTTATTTATCATTTAGAACACCCTATCTAGCTTTGCCATTGGTTGTAGTGCCTACGCACAATAATTTTAAGAAAATAGTTCTTAATATTTTTAATTATTTCCATAAATGTGTTCTTAGGTTATTGCGTTGCCTTGCATTTTATGTTTCTTCACTTTGAAAGTAAGATTTATATATGGTAGTGTCATTTTTGTACCAAAATAAATTACTTACTTTAAAGGATAAACAATAATATAGTGAGAATAAGGTCGATCCCGCGAGCAACGGAAACACTATCTCTTCTAGTTAATTCAAGGAAAGATGTCACGAATAATAATGATTAATTAAGAAAAGTAAATAAAACTAATTAATAAGAAATTACTATGGAAAAATACACAAAATAGAAAAACCTGGCAAATAAGTAATTCCACACTAATCAATTGTTAATTGTTCATCGACTCAAAGATAACAAACTCATATTAACTAGTTAGTTATAGGTTACCGAGACTTAACTCTGACATAACCAATTCTTCCTTAATTATTCGAAAATATTGACAAGTATCGGCTTAATCAATTATTTCCCTATTCATAACATAACCCGGCCGGAATCAGCCAAACACCGGATTTAATATTACAAAAGCATTAAGTAGTAGAAGAACCTAACTCTAACAATCATATCATGATCAGCATGCAACAATTTATTATCCTATTATTTCCGTCTACTGAGACAGTAGCTTCACCACTAATTAACCTTACCTATTAAATGTAGTGACTTAACAAAGGATTAATTGGCTCTACTTAAACTTATTAAAGGTGATCAATCTTTAATTAATGTAGATAATTAACGTTAGGCATAGAAAACTCTCAGACTTAAATATGAAAAGTTAATTAGAACAATTAGGTCTCACAATTTATTAATCGATTCATTACTTATAGCCAGAAAAGAAACTACTTACTAAGCATAATTAAAATCAGTCAAAATAATTAAAAGACATAAATCTTAATTAAGAAAAGCAAACTGAGTCGACCGTCGTTTGGGCAAACGACAGGCGTCTGTTTCTGTACTGAAAAACCTGAAACTCTGCTAAATTGCAGAAAAACTACGAACTGGAAGACGAGCTGCGTCCCTACCTACCTAAGCTACGAAATTTACTTCTACTAAATTGCTATCCTTATATAGGAAAAGCAAGCTTTATTCTTAAGTAATAAAAGTAACTAAAAGTCTTCTAAAAGTCTAATAAAGAAATAACTCTTTTGTTTTCAAATAAATATGCCACATGTCGGCCAATAATTAAGGCCGGTAAGCCTTTTCCTTTTAGTTTTCTAATTGCTCTTCTTCTCCACTTCCTTATTTGATTCCTTCAAGAAGTCTTCTATTAATTCACCCTCTTGATTATTTCCAAATTAGATTAAGAAAATCTTTTCTTCTAAGAATTGCTCTTTCATTCCAAAACAGTCCAAAAGCTTCCAAATTCATCTTCTTCATTTTCTATTACTCATTCATCTTCTTCATTTTCTATTACTCCACATCATCAGTTCATCCAAATCTGCAAGATATTCTTAATTAAGTATAAATTCCATTCAAGTTTATTTCCAAAATAACAGAAGATAAATCATATAATTTGTATCTATCAATATATTCCTCTTTTTGTTATTTGTGTTTTAATTTAGACATCAAATGGCAAACGTATCAAGGGATAATTGGTCTACACTATATATGCTAACACACAAAAACATTTGACAACATCACAGAAATGAATGTCTTAAATATATAGGTCACATTATGCATACAAATAATTAATGGAAAGTATATATGCTCTAAATCAACTAAATGTTCCTCTAGTTAGTAATAATTGGGTTAAATATAAAATATCCCCTTTAACTATTGTTGATTTGATTTTTTTTTAAACTATTAATTAATTGTAGTGATTTACTATCTCAAACTATAATTCATCATACCATTCAAATTATACTAACATGACTCTAAATAAAAGAACTATAATGACATTAGAAAACTTTAGTTTCTTGTATAAAATAATCATAATTTTCTTGGTTTATAGACAACAACAAGTTTTGAAGGATTATTATAGTTCTTTAACTATTTGCAAACAATTGGCCAATTTAATATGATTTACATTTGCGTGTTGAGGGATGAATTAATAGTTTTAAATACAGTACAAATTTCAAATAAATCATAATTGAAGTCGGTATCTTGTACTTAACCTTTTGTAATCTGATTTATATTTATGTTATTTGATTCATACATATCTCTATAATATGATTTATATCCATGTAATTTGATTTACCCCACTATTTGATATTTTGCATGATAACATTATGGCATGCGTGCATCAGCATCATTAAACATTCGGTTCACATCTAATATAAATCCAGACTAATACCAAAGTCTAAACAAACATATTTTAGAACTAAATTTTCATTTTTCCACATGAGTAGTGTGATCGATGAAGAAAGATTTTCTCAAAACATCATCGCCAACATTCATAGTGAGATGAAGAAAATTCAAGTTAGAATAAGAGAAATGAGAAATTCAATCTTGTTTTTCATCTCAATCGAATTAATGATCTACCAGAATTATAAATGGTATATTTAGTAGTTAAGAAAGTGCAAATGTTTGTTTCTTGAAATACAATTTCTTTCACACTGCGTTTTTTTATTTGTTAATTTTTTTTTCAAATTTTGTGTATTGATCAATTCATCAATATTTTTCAGGATACGCTTTTGGATTCAAAGGCATAGTTCAGGCAATAAAGAGATCATCTCTGTCCAATATACAAGGTTCCAACAATGGCCGGTCCAGAGAGTCATGAGATCGACCACTTGCTGACGATATTGTTTGAGACTCTCAAAAAATTACTGGTATAGTATAAGCACCTTAAGAATTTCTCATCAGATCCCTCTCAGAAAACCCAATTTGACTCTTCCATTTCAATTGTGTCAGTTATGCCTTTGTCAGATGCCCAGAGCATGATTAATGTTGGTGATCACAAACCTGTAATTAGCAATTCCATTGTCCTAATGCATTCAATGCAGACTATGCAAGGATTCGAACACCTCCATTTCTCTTCTTAGACATCCAACATGCAGCTTTCAGAAAGGCAAGCTGCATGCTTCTGCTGCTTTTCCTAAATTTCAGAAACCCAAAGCAAGTTTAGGACTCCCCAATTTGTCCATTTCTTTTCTAGCCAATTTGATGAAACATATGGTTGTCGACTGCTGCTGATGATCTTCGGGAGTATGATTTTGGAACCTCATACGTACGAAGTTGATTTTAGTTCATTGGCCATGTTTGCTATAATGTCCAATTTTCGCTCCTCAGCCTTCATAGAAATCTAGTGGAGTACTAAATCTTTCACAAATCGTTTATAGTTCTTGTAAGGGAGTAGTAATCTAGTTTTGCTCGCGGATAGTTTCAATTGTAAAATTTATTTACAACTAATGTAAATAAATTTAATTGAATACTTTCTTAAATGGGTTAATATGAAATTTTTATGTTTTGGAAACATAGTAAAATGTTATTTACTGTAAAAGGCAAATTAGTTTTTTTAATCTCCCTTTAATTTGTACATTTATGAACAAAATAAACTCAGAGAGCATGTGTATATTAGTAGTATGATAGTATCTTTAAATGATTATCTGACATTTATTTAAATCCATCATAATAGTTAAAATATTGAAGGCATTAAAATTTAAATCTTCGTTACCTACATCCCAATTCTGACCAAAATCAAAGCCTTGAATAAAAAAAATATAATAAACATTAGAGCAAAGTGCCAAAAACGTCACCAAACTGTAAGGAATTAGTAATTTTAATCACTGAACGGAATTAGTAATTGCAATCACTGAACTATTTTTTCAGCCAAAAATGTCATTCAACTAATTTTTTTTAGCGGAAAAAAATCCTTCCATCCATTTAGGCCGTCTGAGCTAACGGAAATATGCTCACGTGACTTTCACATGCGTATTAGTAGGGATAAACTTGTCTAACAATAATTTTACCAGCCTGTGGTCCAAATCTTTCATCTTCTTCCCCATTTATTCTTTTTCCTTTCCTCTCATATTCTGAAAAGCAAAACTAAAATCTAACAAAGCAAATTCATATCTTCAAACATTTGAAAATTCAACAATCACTTTATTTTCAATTTTCATCGATTAAGAATGTTGTTGCCACATAAATTGACATATATCATGACCTTCATGTTTGCCCTTGAAACTTTTATCGTAGAAAAGACAAGCGGCACTCGGAGTGGTGGTAGGTATTATTCTTTATCTACAAATAAATATTGAGTTGACTGAGTGAAGATATTGATAAAAAGGTAGATTGGTGGTGATGTTAAAAGAGTGAGTTAACTCAATTCATTGAGCAAACCCAAAAAAAGGAAGTCATACCAATTGGGTTGCAAATTCATTGTTAGAGTTTGAAAGCTATGATGACAGAGATCTGTTGAATCGAAAAATATGTTGTAAATCCATTGTTAGAGCTTGAAAGCTATGATGCTAGAGATCCGTTGAAGCAAAAAATATGTCTTTTTGTTGGATTGTGGTGGAGATGATGGCGGCAGAGTGATTGAACAAAGCCAAAAAAAATAGAAAGTTACAGTAATTAATTTGTTAGAACTTGAAAATTATGGAGTAGAGATTGTGTTTTGTCTTTTTGCTAGATTGTAGTGGCGGTGGTGGAGACATGTTAAAGTGAAAAATGTATGTCTTTTTGTTGTAGTGGCGACAGAATCGTTGAACAAAGCCGAAAAATTAGAAAGTTAGAGCAATTGGATTGGTACAGAATTGTGTTTTTTTGTTCTTCAATGTTTCACTATTCTCCCTTCTTCTAGAGCATTCTAACAGTGAATTTACAAACATTTCACTGCACCAGTTGAGTGACCTTCTTCTGCAAACCATTGTGCTCTAGCAAAATCAAGAAACCCAATTTGTCCCGTTTCAATATGCTAAGGATTTATGCATATCAATGTCCTTGTCGCAAGCTCAACAGTTCGATTTCTCTTCTTGAATTCCATAATGGACCTGGTTTTGGGTTGGATTAGGTAGGAGTATTAGCAAACATGTGGAGGGTAGAAGAGGGTGATTACCAGTGGCGGATCCAGAAATTATGATTTTAGGGGGGGCAAAATTACATAATACTATTAGTAGAAGTTATATTCTACACGTTTTCTTGCGAGTTCTTGACCAAAATTGGGTGAATTCTGGCCACAAAGTCCAGAATGTGCATCTTTCATTAGTAATTTCTTCAATTTCATCTTTAGCAGAGCACATGAACATAATGAAGTATACCATTCAACTGATCTTTTTTATATCATGGAAACAAGAAATTCAACCATTGCTTATGTTGGTTGGTTGAGTCGTTCGTTGAAATTGGTGTTTGTTTGTGGGAGATAAGACGCAAATGATTTCAAATATATACAAAGAATAGAGTAGGTGCATGCATGGATGACTTTATTCTTTATTTTGTACGCATGTGCTCTTACTCAAAGAATTAATATATCATTTATTTGAATATCATGTAAACAACTTATATCCGTAATTCTAATTACTCTTTGAAGATCACTCAAAATGAATAAATTAAGGTTAAATCTTTGAGTTTCTTTTCTAACCAACAACTATGGTTTTAGGGTTTTAACAAAAAAAAAGGTATATCAGTTCAACCGCCCCTCAACTTGGGTGTTCATTTCGTTTTTGTCCCTAATCTTTAAAAAGTTTTATTTTCGCCTCTCATGATGCGTTTTTAGTTTTTAATGGTCATTTGTTTACATTTTATGTTAGAAAAATTCAATTTCAATGACCATTTAACATGCATGTGTTTAATTCTATCAATTTGTATACATTTTTATTTGTTATATATGTGTTAAATATTTATTTAAATTGAATTTTAAGTGGAAAAATGGACGAAAGACAATTTTAAATCAAATTATAATATCAAGGACAAAAATAAAATTTTTTAAACATTATGGACAAAAACAAAATAAACCCCAAGTTGAGAAACGATTAAAGTAATTTATCCATATATATCTATATATATATATATACATTCACAAATTTTACATAATTTATTGAATTTTTATGGGTATGTATATGCTTACCAAGTCATGGGAGACCCTACTGTTTTTGTCACGTTGTGAGATTTAATCCCTGTTTTTGTCATATATTTTACACATAGTACACACATTTTCATACACTACACATTTTTTCACACACTACACATATTTTACATATAGTACACACATTTTCACACACTATATATTTTTTCACACAGTACAAATATTTTACACATCGTACACACATTTTCACACACTACACATATTTTACACACACTACACACATTTTCATACACTACACATAATTTACACATAGTACACACATTTTCACACACTACACATATTTTACACATAGTACACATATTTTCACACACTACACATATTTTACACACACCACTCACATTTTCACACACTACACATATTTTACACACACTACACATATTTTACACATAGTACACACATTTTCACACATTACACATATTTTACACATACTACACACATTTTAACACACTACATATTTTTCACACACTACACATTTTATACATAGTACACACATTTTCACACACTACATTTATTTCACACACTGCACATATTTTACACACATTACTCACATTTTCACACATTGCACATATTTTACATATAGTACACACATTTTCACACACTACACATATTTTACACATCGTACACACATTTTCACACACTACACATTTTACACATAGTACACACATTTTCACACACTACACATGTTTTACACACACTACACATATTTTACACATAGTACACACATTTTCACACACTACACACATTTTCACACACCACACATTTTTTCACACACTGTATAATTTCACACACTACACATATTTTACACATAGTACACACATTTTCACACACTACACATTTTACACATAGTACACACATTTTCACACACTACACACATTTTCACACACTGCACATATTTTACACATAGTACACACATTTTCACACACTACATATTTTTTCACACTACATATAATTTCACACGCTACACATATTTTACATGTATTTTGACACACTACACATATTTTACACACACTACACACATATTTTCACACACTATACATTTTTTCACACACTACACATTTTACACACACTACACATATTTTATACACACTACACATGTTTTCACACACTACACAAATTTTTCACATATTACACATATTTTATTACACATATTTTACACAGTACACATATTTTCACACACTACACATTTTTTCACACTCTACATATATTTTCACACACTACACATATTTTATACACACTACACATGTTTTCACACACTACACAAATTTTTCACATACTACACATATTTTACTGTAGTGCGTGAAAATGTGTAGTGTGTGTAAAATGTGTAGTGTGTGTAAAATGTGTAGTGTGTGAAAATATGTGTAGTGTGTAAAAATATGTGTAGTGTGTGTAAAATATGTGTAGTGTGTCAAAATACATGTATAATATGAGTAGCGTGTGAAATTATATGTAGTTTGTGAAAAAATATGTAGTGTGTGAAAATGTGTGTAATATATGTAAAATATTTGTAGTGTGTGAAAATGTGTGTAGTATGTGTAAAATATGTGTAGTGTGTGAAAAAATGTGGTGTGTGAAAATGTGTGTACTATGTGTAAAAATGTGTAGTGTGTGAAAATATGTGTACTATATGTAAAATATGTGTAGAGTGTGAAAATGTGTTTAGTGTGAAAAAATGTGTAGCGTGTGAAAATGTGTGTACTATGTGCAAAATATGTGTAGTGTGTGAAAATATGTATAGTGTGTGTAAAATATTTGTAGTGTGTGAAAATGTGTGTACTATGTGAAAATGTGTAGTGTGAAAATATGTGTACTATGTGTAAAAATATGTAGTGTGTGAAAAAATATGTAGTGTGTGAAAATATGTGAACTATGTGTAAAAAATCTGTAGTGTGTGAAAATGTGTGTAGCTTGTGAAAAAATGTGTAGTTTGTGAAAATGTGTGTAGTGTGTGTAAAATATGTGTAGTGTGTGAAAATGCGTGTACTATGTGTAAAATATATGTAGTGTGTGAAAAAATGTGTAGTATGTGAAAATGTGTGTACTATGTGTAAAATATGTGTAGCGTGTGAAAATGAGTGTAGTGTGGAAAAATGTGTAGTGTGTGATAATATGTGTAGTGTGTGTAAAATATGTGTAGTGTGTGAAAATGTGTGTACTATGTGAAAATATGTGTACTATGTGTAAAATATGTGTAATGTGTGAAAAAATGTGTAGTGTGTGAAAATTTGTGTACTATGTGTAAAATGTGTAGTGTGTGAAAATGTATGTACTATGTGTAAAATATGTGTAGTGTGTGAAAAAATGTGTTGTGAGTGAAAATGTGTGTACAATGTGTAAAATATATGTAGTGTGTGAAAATATGTGTAGTGTGTGTAAAATATGTATAGTGTGTGAAATAATATGTAGTGTGTGAAAATGTGTGTACTATGTGTAAAATGTGTAGTGTGTGAAAATGTGTGTACTATAAGTAAAATATGTGTAATGTGTGAAAAAATGTGTAGTGTGGGAAACTGTGTGTACAATGTGTAAAATATGTGTAGTGTGTGAAAATGTGTGTAGTGTGTGTAAAATATGTGTAGTGTGTGAAAATGTGTGTACTATGTGTAAAATATGTGTAGCGTGTGAAAATGCGTGTAGTGCGGAAAAATGTGTAGTGTGTGATAATATTTGTAGTGTGTGTAAAATATGTGTAGTGTGTGAAAATGTGTGTACTATGTGAAAATGTGTGCACTATGTGTAAAATGTGTAATGTTGAAATTATGTGTAGTGTATGAAAATGTGTGCACTATGTGTAAAATGTGTAGTGTGTGAAAATATATGTACTATGTGTAAAATATGTGTAGTGTGTGAAAAAATGTGTAGTATGTACTATGTGTAAAATATATGTAGTGTGTGAAAATAAGTGTAGTGTGTGTAAAATATGTATAGTGTGTGAAATAATATGTAGTGTGTGAAAATGTGTGTACTATGTGTAAAATGTGTAGTGTGTGAAAATGTGTGTACTATGTGTAAAATATGTGTAATGTGTGAAAAAATGTGTAGTGTGTGAAACTGTGTGTACTATGTGTAAAATATGTGTAGTGTGTGAAAATATGTGTAGTGTGTGTAAAATATGTGTAGTGCGTGAAAATGTGTGTAGTGTGTATAAAATATGTGTAGTGTGTAAAATATGTGTAAAATATATGTAATGTGTGTACTGTGTGTAAAATATGTGTAGTATGTATAAAATGTGTAGTGTGTGAAAATATGCGTAAAATATGTATAATATGTGAAAATATGTGCAGTATGTGTAAAATATGTGTAGTAGGTATAAAAATGTGTAGTATGTATAAAATATTTAACTCTTTCCTTTTTTTTATTTTTTCATTTGAATAAGGGTAGTTTAGGGTAATTAATGAGGGTAGTTTAGGGTCCCTGTTGATACTCGTTAGAGTTCTAGTTGATACCCGCTAGGGTACCCGTTAATACCCATTTATAGCGGGTATGAGGGTACCCGCAGGTACCATTATACCCGCCCGCATATTACCCGCGCCCATTATTACCCTACCCAATAATACCCATAGCCAAAATGATGCGGGATTGGGCGGGTAATTTTAAGGGCGGGTAATGGGTAGCGGGCAATTTTGTGACCTATTTAGTAGTATGTTTTTCTTTCTTTTGTTAGTAGTATTGATTGTATTTCTGTTCTTAATTAAATTTTGTGGTTTTTACCCAAAGAGCTAATTGATATTTCTTGATAATTTTTTTTTTGTTTTGTTTTGAAATAGCTGAAGATATATACCATGTGATTTTATCACCATCAGATATGTACAGATTCTATTTTTTTTTTCCATACTATTTTGGATGCCATATTTAAAAAGCAGTTTTACATAAAATGACCTAACTAAAGCAGTTTTGCATGCCAGGCAACATTACACCATTTACTTCCTTAATTCTTCCAGTTTGAAGCCTCCTGCCAGCTACTGGGACATCAGCAAGCATGGCCATTAATGAAGTAAAACAAACTCTATATGAGGTTCCAAAATCATACTCAGGAAGATCATCATCAACAACAACATCAGTAGTCGACACCATCTGTTTCATCAAATTGGCCTGGAAAGAAATGGACGTATTGCGGGCCCAAAACTTACTTTAGGATTCTCAGATTCAGGACGAAATAGTAGAAGCAACTTTGGATGCCTGAGAAGAGAAATTGAGGTGTCCGAATTGTTGTTGAGCAACTGCATTGAATGGAGTTGTCAATGAATTAGAAAATAAGAATTACTACATTAAAGTGCATATATTATACCAGCGATTTCTGAGAGACTCTCACACAATCTCATCAGAGTCTATGATAGCTGCAGCTATTGCAAAGCTGGAGACTAGATAGAGATGATCAATACACAAAAATATGAAAAAAAATATAAAAAATGCAGTGTGAAAGAATTTGTGTTGTATGATAGAAATATTTGCATAATTGTAAACATACCATTTACAATTATGGTAGATAATTAATTCGATTAAGATGAAAAACAAGATTGGATTTCTCATTTCTCTTAGTCTAACGGGATATTTCTTTATGTCACTATGAATGTTAGTGGTGATTTTCTCTAAGAAACCTTTCTTCATCGATCTCATCACTCATGTTGAGAGATGAAAATTTAGTACTAAAATAAATGTTATTTTAGACTTTGGTTATAGTGTGGGTTTATAATAGATGTGAATGGAACATTTAATGATGCTGATGCATGCCATAATGTTATCATACAAAATATTTTTTTTCTTTTATTTTTAAATTTCAAATAGTGGGGTAAATCAAATTACATGAATGTAAAGCATATATATTACATAGATATAAATCATATTACAGAGATATATATGAATCAAATAACAGACATATAAATCACATTACAAAATGTTAAATACAAAATATCCACTTCAATTATGTTATTTACTATCTCAAACTATCAATTCATCCTACAACACTCAAATCGTATTAAATTGGCAAATTGTTGCCAAATAATTAAAGAACTATAAAGACCCTTTAAAAGAGTTGTTGTCTATAAACAAAAAAAATTAGGATTATTTTAGACAATACAAGTTTTTAAATTTTATTATAGTCCTTTTATTTAGGAATAATTTGTCAAATTAGTATAATTATAAAGGTATGATGAATTATTGTTTTAGATAATAAATCACTACAATTAATAGTTATATAGTATAAAATTCAAGTCAACAATAGTTAAAATGTGATATTTTATATATTTAATCCAATTACAAACTATTGCAACATTTAATTGAGTTATAGCATATATACTTTCCATTATTTGTATGCATAAAATTAATGTGGCATATTTAAGACATTCATTTCTTTTATAATATTAGAAATGTTTTTATGTGTTAGCATATGCATGTAAACCAATTATCTCCTGACACGTTCGTCATTCGATGTCTAATCAAAACATAAATAACAAAAAGAGGGATATATAAATCTTTTTTTTTTTGGCAATAAGATCCTCTTTCGAGGAGGGGTGCCACTCCCTTTATATTAATTAAACTGATGGTGGAGAACCACCTTACTAAATATAATCTATTGACAACTAGTCCATTAAAGATTAATGGACTCTTGATCGAAGGATAATTACAAAAGCAAAGACATAATCATTTTAGAAAATTATAGGCAGCAGAATTTTTACTAGTCTATAAGCAAAATGGAGAGCCTCTTCATAGGGACATGCAGATTCGTGCTCTAATATATGGGTCCCGTTATGTACAAAATTAGACTAGACACACAGAGGAGCAGGGCATGGAGGCAATATATAAATCTTACCTTCAAAATATATAAACATAAAATGCAAAGCAAGGCAATAACCTAAGAACATTTGTATACAAATAAACATATTAAGAACTATGTTATTAAAATTATTGTGCCTTAGCACCATAATCAATGGAAGAGGTAGGGTGTTCTAAATGACAAATAGAAAACACACAAGTAAAAATGCTAGGGCTCATTTGGTTTACAGGAATTTGGGTTTAGAAAGTAATCTTTTTCTTAATTTTTAAATTGCAGTGTTTGATTCATTTTTAAACTTTTGGAAATGCAAAAAGAATCCTACACTCAAGGAAAATTAGTACAAAAGTTTTAAATTTTAGTCCTGATTCTAACTTGGTATTCTGATTACTTTCTCCAGAAAAGTTAGTCTAACTTTCATTAAACATTTAATACAACCTCATCCCTTCTACCACAACCTAATGACAATCACAAATAAATCATTCTTATTGGATTTTTAATTAAATAAATCACTTTTATTGAATTTCTATTACAAACATATTTCTTGTTAATTTTATATATTTGTTCGTCAAACTTTAATTGCAAAATTAACTTACTCTTAAAACGTAAAAGATATAAATAAACAAACAACATTAATTTCAAAAAATATTATTTCATTGTAAAAAGAACTCACTTTTAAAACGTAAAAAATCTAAATAAATAGGCAACCTTAATTTTAAAAAATTTATAAAATTATATGTGATTTCTATTGTAATAACATAATATTTATATTGTTAAATATGTGATTTACATTTGAATTATTTTTTTTTTTATAATACATAAATTATACGGTAAAACTTATTTGTGGACTGTATAATTTAACAAGCATTTTTATGTATCTTGGTGGATAACATCTCTTATTATAGATGAATGAAATTTTTTTAAGAATAACTATAAAATAATTTTGTTATATAACATTGTGTGTATCACAAATATATTTTTGATAATTAAACCAAAAATGTATTGCATTCTTTGGTTGATTAGTTTAAACAAAACAACGAAATATGACTTTTGGTTAACTTTCCTGTTAACATTTCTTGATCTATCCAAACACGGAAAAGGAAAGTTGTTATATTCATTTTCCTAAAAATCAAAATTTTAAAAATTATATTTTTAAAACACTTTACTTTCCCGCCAACCAAATGAGCGAATGTTTTGTCATTTCAGCCTCTTCTTTTGTTGTTGCATAAGTATTATGTGTCAAGAAAGCCTTTGTTATTCTGCCTTTTCATTTTTTTTTAAGAATCAATTGAGGAAATTTATCATTTTCCCTCCTGAATTCAATTTATCAAAAATTTTATCCACTTTCAACTATTAACTCAAGGCTTGAATTCTCTATTTGGTGTACAGACGGTACCAATAATCATAGATTCATATGACTTAATATAGGGGTTTAAAAATACTTTTATAGTTTAGATATCTTAATCGAAATAAAACATTTATTTTTACTAAAAACTTAATTTTATGTATAGAAAATGTTTGAGATTATTTTATTAACCAAAAAAAATTATCTGAAATTAATATACCTTTTACAAAACCACACTGATTGTTTCATACAAGGCTAACCAAAAAAGAAGTTAACCTATTGATTAGAATTTTGGACAAGATTTTATTAACAAAATTAAAAAAATTGATTGGACAAAATTAGGAGAAGTGTTTTGGGGACTAATATGTTTAGGGATGAGAAAGAGAGAGGTTATGGTGACCGACTTAGGTAAACAACCTCTATTTAAAAAAAGTAATGATATGCATAGTAAAAAAGGGCCATTAAAATCATTCGCCCCATTGCACTATGCCGTATATATTGGCAGAGAAACTGAACCATACGAAAAATTCTCAAATGTGGCAAAGCATGCAATGCATACATATGCCTTCTTTCATTTACAAGTTGTTGTTCTTTGGTTGGATTGATTAATATTTAATAATTATTTAATATATTTTTTAATTTGTCATTAATTTGGTTCAACATCAAGCATATACATGGATCTTGTGAATATAAAGAGTTGAAGAGTTCTACTAAATGAATGGTTATATTTGTCGTGTAATCATTAATAGTTGAATCATACATTACATTTTACATGTTCAAAATTGGGTCTAAACATGATTACAAACAAACAAAGGCAAATCAAACAAATAAAATTTGGTGATATAAAATTGTATGCTCCACCAATAATGTGGCATAAACTCCTCCCCAAATGACTGCATAATGAAGATGATCTCAAAACTTTTGGCTGAAGTACACCTCCCCAAGCCTGGTTCATAAATCTCACCACAGTCCATATTTTGCTGCATCAATAGTAAAGCCATGATCACTGCCATCAAGATCAAATAGATATTCATCGTATGTTCTTTGATCAACTTCCTCGTCTCTAAGCAATTCTCCAAGATATTCACATATGAAACTACCAGATTCAGTCTGAACAGGCGATCTAACACCCCATCCTGTTGATTTAGTCCTAAAAACCTCCAAAGGTAATTTAGGGCCATGCTGGATAACTTTATTTTGGCTAGAAGGACAGAACTGCATTTGCAGTTTGGACCACATTAGCAGACCATTTTCTTTTCTCCTTCCAACTTATACCTGCAAAGAACAAATTCAGAAGGGATTTGTTAGAAAGTCTAAGAGTTTCTCTTATTTCTCTAAGGCAAAAAAAATAAGGTCAAATTAGAATAAAATTTTATATAAAAGAAATGATGGAATATATATACATGGCGTGTGTACAATTCTGATAGATCATTAATTCGATTGACATGAATATCAAGAATGAATTCCTCGTTGATTACATCCGCACTTATCAGAATCATCTTGAGGTGAAAATCAAGAATGGATTCATCATTGCATAGAGGTTTATCACCAACATCTTCATTGTTGTTTTCTTCCTCATCTTCATTGGAGTAGTGAAGATTGCATTTCTCCATATATATATATATATGGCAGTGATATTCTCAAGAGATGAAAATTTAGCATCACAACATGTTCGTTATATACAACTTTATCCAAGGCTTAGATTTTGGTGAGAGTTGGGAAGTAGGCAAGTAAGGAAGATTTTTATTGCTTTTAAAATCTTAACTACTATGCTGGATTTGAGTAAATGTGAATTGACCATTTAATGATAATAGTAATATGCACGCATCTGGTCTGTTTGGATGGCTCCAAATTTGTGATTTATTTCACAATTGCAAAATGAGGTGTTTGTTTTGTTCAACTTTTTCGGCAAAATTTTTAAAACACAAAACAATGCTACAGTAATTATTTTTGGTACATAATTTTTATAAATAAAATATTGAATTTGAATTTGAATTTTAAATTTTATTAATAAACAATTCTTCCTAACACACTTCCCACCAAAATAAACTAATAAAATACTAATTCAAATTTAAATTTCAAACTTTTATTAACAAAAAAATCTTCAATACAAATCTCAACAAAATAAAATCATTCATTCCAAACACTCTCAAAATATTCTTTTCTCATAACAAATCTCAATAAAAATTTTTTCATGATATTCTTTTCTCATATATGGTTGTTAAAATAACTAATTTACCTTTTATACTAAATAATATTTATTGTGTTTCAAAATATAAAAATTGCATATTAAAATTTAGTTGACAATATTAATCCACTGAGTGTACAAATACATAGTAACATTTTAAATTGTTTGGCATAGTAATACCATTATATGAACATAATCACCAAAATATTTGAACTAATAAATTTTGTTAAGAACATGGAAAGTTTAACAGTTTTGAAAAAAGTTTTTAGTTTCAGATGAGAACGCGATTTTAATGCTTCATTGTTTATTTCAACTTAATATGTAACATGTAAAATAATAGATATTGACAAAAAAAAATTAAAAGTATAACTTTTAAAATTTTAATTGTTTTTTGAGACACATCTTTGAGTTTTCGGAGAAAAACATTGATCGGGATTTTCTATTCCTTTCCCTGTTTTAATTTATAAATACATATATATATATATATATATATATATTTAGGTAAAATCCTATCAAGTGATTAGAAAATCCTAAAGAATAAGTGTTAAATACATATGGTGTGTATTTATAGATTAAAATCGGGATTGAAACAGAAAATGTAACAAAAGATCTATTGGAGAGAAAAATGGCAAAAATACAATTGAGCTAGCTAGCACGTGAATCATAAGGTGAATAATCGGATCTAGTCATTGGTTTCTTAATTTGTTCAAAAATTTTATTGAAATTTATTTAATTTTGAATTTCAAGAAAAATATTAATTAATTTTCTGATTTGTTTAGGAAAGTATTTTTTTTAGAGTCAAAATCCCGCGCAAACGAGAGTGTGAATGCCAACCCCATATTTTATTAATTTAAAGATCTAAAATGCACACGCAATCTAAATATAAATTGTTGAAAATAAATGTGAGTGCACATAATATATTGCAAGAAAAATATACAGGAATGCAAATTTAATATTTTGTTTTTAGTATATCTTTTTTTTTTGGATTGGCATAATCTCGATAGCGCCACATCCAATTTTATTGATAATAACTTTTTGATGGCGGACATACTTAAAACCATCAGTAAAAAGCAAAGAAAAAAAATCATAAATTAGGAAAACTCCTTGATAGGGTGAATTTATTCACCTTTTATTTGGTGTTTTGCACTTAATTCTTTAGTCGTTCTTATTCTATTTAATTCGTTTTTGTATTTTATTTGTAGGTTTGTCGATCATAGTTTATGCTTAGTGGAGAAAAGTCATATGAGAGCCAAATCGGATGCAAAGTGGAGGAAGAATTGAAGAAAGTTCGTGAAAAGAGTGGAGATTGCTCCACGTTGTGACGTCGGGGTCTTCCCACGTCACGACGTGGAGAAAATGGGAATTTGAATTGATTTTTTAGAATTTTGGCGATTTTTGGTGGCAGATTCCAGTGAGCCACGTTGCGACGTCGGGTTCCTCTCACGTCGCGACATGGGTTGACGTGTGACCATGCACGTCACGACGTCGGAAGTTGCGGTGAAATCCAAATTAATTTTTGGAAATTGTGTTTTCGGCCCACTTTGAGATTTCGTGTCCGACAAAATTTTCGTGAAGGACTTATTTGCGAATATTTTTATAGAATCACTATAAATAGGACTAGGTTTTCATATTTTTAGGGTGTGACAATTTTGAGAGCATTAAGGAAGGATTTTTTCTCTTTGTAATAGCTAAGGTTTTCATCTTTGGTTATTGCACAGAGAATTTGCGGCTGTACAGATTTGGGAACATCTATTGTTTTTGGATTCATTCTTTTACGAGTTAAAGATTACATCCGAGGATTTATAATTCAAGGTGTTGTCTTTATTTTTTAAGTTATGCTTTCAATTATGTGCTCTATTGTTAATATTATGATGTTTGGTTTAGCCATGCTCGGCTAAATCTATTGTGCTCCTGGGATTATGAATATTGGTTTTTGTGCTTAATTTACATGCTTATGTTCTATTTAATGGTCTTAGTGGAATGAGTTTTGCTGTGTTCTTCATAATTATGCATGATATGTTGCGAGTGTTAAGTGTGATGAATATATTCTTATAGTGCAATAAATTACTTAGAGATAACTTGCTTTAATCTTGCCTCTTACCACATAAGAGGATTACAGTGGGTTTTTTGGAATCTCTTTTGGGTTGGTTGTGAATTTGTTAGGCTTTGCCTCTTACCCATAGGAGGAGTTAGGGGGATTAGTTTAGCATTAGCGTGACTTGGTTTGGGCATTGCCTCTTACCACATAGGAGCGGTTGGATTTGAGTATTTGGTTCTTGGTAGTTGCATTAGATTCTAGGTTAATTAAGGAAGTAAACCATGCCTCTTGCCATATATGGGGTTTAACGAATTAGTTAATATCTAAGTAGGTAAATGCCTAAATCATTCCTTGCCTCTTATCACATACGAGAGCGTGAGTTATATTATTTACTATTATTTTGCATGGCCATAGATAGGATGTGCTTGTGCTTGTGCTTTTTAAACCCTAAGATATAATTTCGGGAGTACATTTGCTTAATTGGTAATTTAAATCAAATCATCATTTTCTTTAATTGTGCTTTGTCATTTATTTTATTAATTTTTAGTTTAATAAATATAAAAAATCCAAAAATATTTTCTATAGAATTTCAACACAGTCCTTTCTCTATGGGAACGAACTTGCTATACTAACACCATTTAAGGGTTTTTTAGTTTATTTTTTATTAGGGATATGTAGTAACCACGAGCATATTTTTATACATATATTTATCTCCTATCACTCCTCCTAAACAAAAGTCTTGCATATATTATCTATGAAAGCATAAAATATGAGTACTTCCTCCTTTACAAAAGTATTTGTTGCAAAAGTTTGTGGATAATATGTTTGGCGCCAAGATGGCTAATAACATCCATATTTTTAGTATATCTACTAAAAGAGGGAAAACCACATCTATTTCCCTAATTGCTTCCTTAATGGTGGATAGGAGTTTTGCTTCCACAGTAAAAAAATCATTTGATTGTGTTACAATTGTATAATTTGTCATGTCCCATTTTTTAGGTCCGTAACACGCCCAATTACAAAAGAAACTTTGGTTCTAATCATAATTGTTAATGCGCACAAATTGGCATTGCTTAGTTGGCATTGGTTTTTTGGCAAATTGATGGATAAGTAAAGCTTGTGATTAACTTGGAGAAATCAATCTATGCAAGGAAGATTGATTTTGGAAATTAATGCTATCCTTATATTTTTGGGCTTATCTTGGTATTCTTGGAAGTTATCTTTGGAGATCTATCTTTGGAAAAGATAAGCATTAAAGGCACATGGTTTTCCATCTTTCTATGGGATTTACTTGGAAATAATCTTGGAGATAAACATGGGAAGATTTGGTATGCCTATATGATCTTTCTCCACTACACGTTTTTGATGTGAGCAAGACGTGCAAATTGTGAAAAATCGTGTGGAGGTTTTTATAATTCTTTCGGTCTTTTACAAGACTGTGAACACACTTCTTTGTTGGAGATTTTTGATCAAAGTGTGTTGGCTTAAGCATCTTAATGTCATATTATTGAAGATGCAATCCTTGTTTTCTTTATTATAATTCAGCCTCGGGTTGTTGAAGAGCTCGGGAGAGTTCAAACGTGGGCAAGGGGATCTTGTATCAACCACGGATTCCGGGAGGAGTCGCCATTGACAAGGGGATCTTGTCTTCATTGTGGGCAAGGGGACTTGCATTAACCACAGATTCCGGGAGGAATCAACACAAGTTGAGGGGAGCTCGCACAATCCGTTCACTGTGGAGTTAGGAAGAGGCGGCGTCAAAGATAAGAGGGAGTCTTACTTTGTGTCAGACCGAGTGTCTTGTAACTTGTGAACTTAGTGGATTGTTTTATCTAGGCGTGGCCCCGCAGACGTAGGCAATTGCCGAACTGTGTTACCAACCTCCAGTTTTTTTAATTTCCGCATTTTTAATATTGTCCATTATCATTTTATTATCGGTGTCATACCTAGTGTCACTCACCCACTGGGACACCGCGTATCTAACCTAGATCTTTCAATTGGTATCAGAGCAGGTCGTCTTTGTTTCTTAGGCGGGATCCGCAGGACTTGATCTTGGTTTGTGTGCGATGGACTCTATGAAGGAAGGAGGTTCAACAATGCGTTCAACAATTATTAGACGGCAGTAATTATGCTTATTGGAAGGCCAGAATGAGAGCATTCATCAAAGCCATTGATGAGAAGGCTTGGAAATCAATCCTAACTGGATGGGACCCTCCAATGACTACTGACGCAACTGGTGTAAAATCTCTCAAGCCAGAAGAAAGCTGGTCTGTTACTGAAGATGCATTGGCAAACTGTAATTCAAAGGCCCTTAATGTAAGTTTTAATGGTGTTGATCCTGCTCAGTTCAGACTTATTTCTACATGTGTGACAGCCAAGAAGGCATGAAAAATTCTCCAAACTACCTATGAAGGAACATCGGCTGTGAAATTATCAAAGATGCAAATTCTTACTACAAGGTTTGAAAGTTTAAGGATGCATGAAGATGAGAGTATTGCTGAATTTCATGCAAAACTTTGTGACATTGCTAATGAGGCGTTTGCACTTGGTGAAAGTTTCTCTGAAGAAAAGCTTGTAAGGAAAACTCTACGATCTCTACCTCAACGGTTTGCTTATAAAGTTACGGCTATTGAATAAGCAAAAGATATCTCACAGATAAAGCTTGAAGAACTGATGGGATCTCTCAGAACATTTGAGATGAATCTTGTAGAAGATTTGGAAGAAAAGAAAGTCAAAGGGATTTCCTTAAAAGCAGAAATGCAGAAATCAGTTAATCCTGATGAAGATGACCTTGAGGACTCTCTTGAATTAATATCTAAGAATCTCGGCAGAGTCATGAAGAGATTTGGCAGAAATAATCCAGGTGTCAAGGCCAGTGTCAGTAACTCCAAGGATGAACTTGCAAGCTATAAAAAGTTCAGGGAAGAAAATCAAACATCTAATCAGTCATTCAAGAACAGAGGAATTAAGTGTAGAGAATGTGATGGTTTTGGGCATGTTCAGGCAGATTGTGCAAATACATTGAGAAAGAAGAGGAATTCTCTCAACACAACCTGGAGTGAAGATGACTCAGTTAAAGAAGAGGATTTTCAGAATAATCATGTGGCTCTTACTTCGAAGACTGAACAATCAGATTATGGTGGGAAAAAGGATGTTACACAGGGTGTCACTGAAAATATGGATGAAGATGAAGATTATATCACAGAAGATGATATTCTAGTCGAATACAAGAATCTTCATGATAAGTGGACTGAACTTTTTAAAGTAAATCAGCAACTTCATATGCAGATTGGAGATTTACAGAAAGAAAGGGACACTCTTCAACACTCTAATACTGATTTGGGAACCAAACTGAGAGTAAGTCAAGAGGAAGTGAAGACTTTGACCAATGAGTTGAACCACCTAAAGAAAGGTGTCAAGATGTTAAATTCAGGTTCATCCAAGCTGGATGAAATTCTTAAGACTGGTCAATCTAGTGGTGATCACTCAGGAATGGGGTATAAAGGAGAAAGCTCATTGTCACAATCAGTGTCACAACCAGTGTCACAATCAGTGTCACTACCAGTGGATAAATCTAAAGGGAAGCAAGTTGCTGTAGAGACTGCAATGAACACAAAAAGGTCAAATCCTTATCATTCTTGTCATGCTTCTAGAAGCAAAGATAACAGATTTATTCCTATTTGCCATTATTGCAATCGTCGCGGACATATTCGTCCTAGATGCTTCATTTATCTCGCTGATTTGAGATAAGGTACTGCTAGAAAGTCTTCTTTTCGCAGGGATCAACAACAGAATCGGGTAATGAAGTACAATTTAAGGTGCAACTTTACATAAACCTCACTAAAGGCTGCCACAACTGATGAGTGGTACTTTGACAGTGCATGTTCCAAATATATGACTGGTGATGAGAAATTTTTGAAGAACACTGTATTCGGAAATATGGGAAAAGTAACATTTGGAAATGGCGTCACGGCTCGTGTCATTGGAAAAGGTACTCTAGATGCATCATGATTACAAAACCTAGAGAATGTTCTTCTGGTAAATGGTCTGCAGGCAAATCTGATCAACATTAGTCATTTGTGTGATCAAGATCTGAATATGAACTTCACTAAGGGAAAGTGTAAAGTAGTTGATCATAACAACATGTGCATCATGGAAGGAGCAAGATCTTCGGACAACTGTTATCTCATCTCTGCCTCATCTACGTGTTTTCGATCAAGCATAGAAGATTCTATCTTATTGCATCAAAAATTGGGTCATGTGAATATAAGGATGCTGCAGAAAAGTGTCTTTAAGGGAGTTGTTCGTGGGATTCCAATGCTGAAGATTGATGAAGAAAGAGTGCGTGAACCTTGTCAGATTGGGAAACAAACAAGGGTGTCACACCCTAAGTCTCAGACACTAGGGACAAATCGTGTGCTCGAGCTGCTTCATATGGATTTGATTGGTCCTATGTCGGTAGAAAGTATTGGAGAAAATCGAGTATATCTTCGTGGAGGAACTGAAAAGACGTCCTATGAAATATGGAAAGGAAGAACTTTAACTGTTAACTATTTTCATCCATTTGGTAATACTTGTTATGTGTTGAATGACAGGGAATATAATGGAAAGTTCGATCGCAAGAGTGATGATGCTATTTTTCTTGGTTATGCTGTTAATAGTCGAGCTTATCAAGTCTAAAACAAAAGAACTCGAACTGTCATGGAATCTGTAAATGTTCAACTCGATGACTCACTGGAAGTAACTACTGTTTCTCATGAAGATGTTATAGAATCTTTACATGAAGTAAGTTCCAGTGTTCCAGGCAGTGTTCCACTCAATGTCACAAGTGGTGTCACAGATCAGAGTATCGAGGATGATACTGTGGAAGATGTCCTCTCACCTCGCAGGCAGCCATTCACTCGTGTTCAGAAGAATCACCCTACTGAGAAAGTTATTGGAAATTTGGATGATGGTGTTCGGACGAGAGAAAAATCGAGAGTGAACTATCGAGATATGATTCAAATGACATGTTTTACTTCATCCATTGAGTCCAAAAATGTGAAAGAAGCCTTACTCGTTGAATATTGGGTTGGTGCTATGCAAGAAGAACTTGGTCAATTCACTCGCAATCAAGTTTGGAATCCAGTTCCGTGCCCCCTAATGTGAATGTCATTGGCACGAAATGGATATACAAAAACAAGAGTGATGAGCATGGAAATATCACTCGTAACAAGGCTCGATTAGTTGCACAGGGGTATACGCAAATTGAAGGAGTTGACTTTGATGAGACATTTGCTCCGGTTTGCTCGCCTTGAGTCTATTCGGTTATTGCTAGCCATTACATGTGTGTTGCAATTCAAATTGTATCAAATGGATGTGAAAAGTGCTTTCCTCAATGGTCTTCTTAATGAGGAGGTATATGTTACTCAACCAAAGGGTTTTGAAGACCCTCATAATCCCGAACATGTCTACAAGTTGAAGAAGGCGTTATACGGGCTCAAACAAGCTCCTCAGGCTTGGTATGAAAGACTCACGGAGTATTTATTGTCCAAGGGATATGAGCGAGGGGGAGTAGATAAAACCCTTTTCATTCGCCGTGCTAAAGGTTAGTTTTTACTTGCTCAAATATATGTTGATGATATAGTGTTTGGCTCAGTGTCACAGGCGATGGTGGATGAATTTGTTGCTCAAATGACTGAGGAATTTGAGATGAGTATGGTTGGTGAGCTTACTTACTTTCTTGGACTTCAAATTCAGCAACGCAATGATGGTATCTTTATCTCTCAAAGTAAGTATGCCAAGAATTTTTTGAAGATGTTTGAATTGGAAAATACTCGTCCAAGAAGAACACCTATGGGAACTCATGAGAAGATATCTAAAGATGAGAAGGGAACTCCTATTGATGCAAGTCTATACAGAAGTATGATTGGCAGTCTCTTGTACCTAACTGCTAGTCGTCCTGATATCTGCTTCAGTGTAGGTTTATGTGCCCAGTTTTAAGCAAATCCTCGCGAGTCACACCAGTTGTCAGTCAAACGAATTCTCAAGTACATTAATAGAACAACTGACTATGGGATCTGGTATTCTTTTGATACAAACACCAACTTAGTTGGATATTGTGACACTGACTGGGCTGGAAGTTCAGATGATCGAAAGAGCACTTTTGGTGGATGTTTCTACTTGGGAAATAATTTGGTGTCATGGTTCAACAAGAAGCAAAACTCTATTTCTCTGTCTACTGCTGAGGCAGAATATATTGCAGCAGGCAGTTGTTGTACTCAACTTCTCTAGATAAAGCAAATGCTGAAGGATGATGGTGTCACACAGGATGTCATGACACTATACTGTGATAATATGAGCGCTATCAATATCTCTAAGAATCCTGTTCAGCATTCTCGAACAAAGCACATAGATATTCGACATCACTTTATTCGATATCTTGTGGAGGATAAAATTGTTGCTTTGGAACATATGATGACTAAAAAATAAATTGCTGATATTTTCACCAAAGCTTTGGATGGAACAAGGTTTGAAGAACTAAGGTCTACCTTAGGCCTTTGTGTCTTATGAAGAGGTTCTTCAAGTGTTATAAGTTTTTTTGTATTGTATTTGTATTTATAACAATATAAAAAAATATTATGAAAAACACAAAAATATTGTAGAATAACTATTTTGTTTTTTGTGGTTTCCCGGCTCACACTTTTAGGCGGCATTATAGCTGTGGATTTCGTGTTTTAAGGATTTTGATCATCAGCACCGCAAGTGACACGTGGCTTTTTGGGATTCCTCGGCTGAATATATGGAATTGAAGAGTTGATCTCGGTTACATAAACTCTGACTGCAATAATTTTGGCACTTATTTCTCTTTTTGATATTTCAAGGGTTTTTGGTTTTCTGAGTATCTACTACCCAAAGTGTTCGATTATTCTCAGCCGTCTTCATCAATGTGCACATAATCAAAGTCTCTGAGATTTTTCGTAAGTCAAGTGATCCAAAATTCTCAGGATGTCACAATCAGAGTCTTCATCTCAGGCTAGAAAGGTTGTTGAAACTATGGATGATGATGAAGTTCATGTAGTTGTCACCCCTGCATCTCCAAGTTCGTCAAGTGAAAATGGTAATACTTCTCACTCAAAGGAGAAGTCTTCAAGTTCTGAGGTTGACTTGTCGTCAGAAGCAGAGATGACCACTCCCGTTCAATCAGTCGATCCGTCAGGAGTAAGAACGAGATATGGGCAATCGAGTGGTGGACAATTCAAGATGAGTGTTGTACCCCCTAAAGCACCTGTTGCATCCAAGGTTACTGTGGAGCCTCAGAGAAAGCTCTTTCGGATTGTGGATGAAGATTCTTCAGATGAAGTTTGGGGTGAAAAAGGAGAAGATGTCAGAGACGATGTTCCTTCCGAGGATGATGATCAGAACCTGTCTGATTCAGAACCAGTTCAGTCACCAAGGGCAAAGCGCCAGAGGAGAACTCTGGTCTCAGAATCTCAGCGAGTCACTCGCTCAAAGGCAATGTCAATGGGAAAGTCTCCTGTTGCCGCAAGTAAGTCATCAGATTTCTCGGTCAATCTGGATGATTTTAACTCTGAATATAATGCTGGTTTATGGAGTAGAGTCTCTAAGAGGAATATCTGGAGAGAGAGGAATATTCATGAAGTGGACTTTAAAGATTGTTAAAAATTAATTGATCAGTTGATTAGCCAAGGTTTAGGAAGGACAATCAAGGGGATTAAGCCCTATGTCAGGAGAGTGGTATAAGAGTTTTATTGCAATCTAGACTCTACTGTGAAAGATGTTGGACACCCCGATGGTGGTCATGTATATGTGAGGGGTAAGCTGTTTTAATTTTCTTTGGATGTGATTAATACCTATCTAGGTAGTCACTGGGCTAATGTGGAAGATTTCAGTCCTGACTATAGTGTGATAATTACTAATATCACTGGGGGTGTCAGACGGGTATGACCGAGAGGAAAAGACTTTCTTGCCTCTCAGTTGTCTGTTAAATATGCAATTCTGCACAAGATTGCTATGAGAAATTGGCTGCCTACATCTCATGGTACTGGAGTGAATAAGGGTATGGCCACGTTGTTGTTAAAGATTGGAAATTTTGTTGAATTCGATGTTAGGCAATTTTTATTTGACCAAATTGTGAAGCACGCGGACTGAAAAAATGAGAGGATTGCTTATCTGTTTCCATGTTTGATTTATGTATTATGTCTTCACAACATGCTGTGATTAGAGCAAGAGAAATTCTGGAATCTAATAATGAAGAAATCAGGATCAGTTATAAGCTGTTAAAGGGTGATCATATCAATGACATGGAAGATGTCTCAGAGGATGTCTCTGACACAGAAGAGCTGGGTAACTCTATCTTGTTGTTGCGCACCATTAAAGTTCTGGAGGATGAGTCGAAAGCTTTGATGGCTCAGCAAATTGACATTGAGAAGAGAAGGAAGGAAGTCTCTTTGATACTTGATGACTTGGTTGCTTTAAAAGCTGCTAAGGATGTTGCAGCTGATGTAGCTGAAAGGAAGAAGAAGTTTGATGCCCAGGCTAAAACTGTAGCTGATAATGTCCCTGGATCTTCAGATGTCCCACCTGATGTCACTCCAGATGTTACTGCAGGTATACTTCAAAATTTGTCTTCTATTTTTACAGAGTCTGAAATGAACCCAGACAATCCTATCATTGAAGAACATGTTTATTTTGATTCTCCTGAGAAAGCTGTTGCAAAGGACACTTCTGTTCCTTTTGCTATTACTGGTGAAGGCACTTCTCATGTCACTCCTGGTGTCACGGATGGTGTCACTGACAGTCATGTCCCTTCCAGCGCCTAATCTAGTGGGTTTGATGCTGGTAAAGATTATAATGTTCCAGAAGCTGCTGCTGGTGTTCATCTACTAGCAGAATCAGTTGGTTTAGTACCTTATGATGCAGAGGATTCTGATTGATATGGCTCTGATGTTTGTTTATGATCTTTTGCTTAAGACAATTTTTATGCTTTATTGTTGTTTTTGTGCCCTTTTGTCTTTTTGAGGCAAAAAGGGTGAGTAATTTGGGATATTTGGGTATTTGTTTTGTAATCCCTTAAACAATTATATGCTGGGATCTTTGTGTCTCTTGATGTGTCATGCACAGTATCTTGTGCAGTGATGTTTTGTTGGTAAGATCCGATGCAGGGGGAGTTCGAATCTTGATGTCTTTTGATGGGTCATGCGCAATGTTCAGTGCAATGATTTTTTTTGTGGAAGTTCTTATTCAGGGGAAGCTTCATCGAACTTATGTTCAGCATACATAGGGAGTTTGGATTTTGCCAAAAAATGCCAAAGGGGGAGATTGTTAATGCGCACAAATTGGCATTGCTTAGTTGGCATTGGTTTTTTGGCAAATTGATGGATAAGGAAAGCTTTTGATTAACTTGGAGAAATCAATCTATGCAAGGAAGATTGATTTTGGAAATTAATGCTATCCTTATATTTTTGGACTTATCTTGGTATTCTTGGAAGTTATCTTTGGAGATCTATCTTTGGAAAAGATAAGCATTAAATGCACATGGTTTTCCATCTTTCTATGGGATTTACTTGGAAATAATATTGGAGATAAACATGGGAAGATTTGGTGTGCCTATATGATCTTTCCACACCACACGTTTTTTATGTGAGCAAGACGTGCAAATTGTGAAAAATCGTGTGGAGGTTTTTATCATTCTTTCCGTCTTTTACAAGACTGTGAACACACTTCTTTGTTGGAGATCTTTGATCAAAGTGTGTTGGCTTAAAGCATATTAATGTCATATTATTGAAGATGCAATCCTTGTTTTCTTTATTATAATCCAGCCTCGGGAGGAGGTTGTTGAAGAGCTCGGGAGAGTTTAAACTTGGGCAAGGGGATCTTGTATCAACCACGGATTCTGGGAGGAGTCGCCATTGACAAGGGGATCTTGTCTTCATAGTGGGCAAGGGGACTTGCATTAATCACAGATTCTGGGAGGAATCAACACAAGTCGAGGGGAGCTCGCACAATCCGTTCACTGTGGAGTTAGGAAGAGGCGGCGTCAAAGAAAAGAGGGAGTCTTACTTTGTGTTAGACCGAGTGTCTTGTAACTTGTGAACTTAGTGGATTGTTTTATCTGGGCGTGGTCCCGCAGAAGTAGGCAATTGCCGAACTGCGTTACCAACCTCCTGTCTTTTTAATTTTCGCATTTTTAATATTGTCCATTATCATTTTATTATCGGTGTCATACATAGTGTCACTCACCCACAGGGACACCGCGTATCTAACCTAAATCTTTCAACAATAGTAAGGCTAACTCTTATATCCAGGTAACTAAATTTAGACAATTTATTCATAAGTCTACATTATGCCAAAACGGCTAAAATAGACAACTTGAATGAAACCGTTCACTACAATGTCAATATAATAATGCGAAAAAATAATATCGATTATCTCTAAGTTTCAAATCTATTTCTCTTCCATTCTTGGGAGATTATTAAAATTCAGAATAATCATCGATATTGAACTCACTGTTCACTATTTAATCTGAAAAATAACATTTGCGGACGTTACACAATATATATACATATAACAAGTACTATACGCGGATCATGTTTTTCAATAAATCAAGTCATACAATCACACAATCATATCATACAACTTTATAAATTCCTTTCATAAAAGTCATCATAATCTCTTTGTAAAATCATCATTCATACGTATTCATTTATTCATTTGTCTTATCATATCCATAATTGACTATCATAACTAGTGTAATTCTCAGTCATGTGCACATGCAAACAACTTAAACCTGCTACCTGTAAGGTCATAAAACCCGTTTGATTCATATTGATCACATTTGGAAATCTCTATATATTTTTTGTCCCTATGCATAGCCAACGACTTAACCCTACCATCGGTAAGGTCATAAAACCCGTAGATTTGGTTCATAGTAATCATTTGGGAATTCCCACGTAAGTAGATAATCAATCACTTAGGTCTTTCATTCATATCATATCTCTTTCCAAACATATCATATGATCGATTTTTAATTCATATCATAAAACTTCATAAACCTTTTTCATAAAATCATATAATTAGTCTTTCATTCAAATCATATACATTTCAATTCAATCAATTAAAAACCCATAATCCAGTGTTCATAAAATCATACACGCATTCGTTTCTCAAAATAACTATTTTCATTTAAATAATGAACAAAACAATACAAGTATACATATATACATGTGTACGTCACGCACATTGATCACCTGACGAATATTTCAAGTATTCTTGATACCAATAATTCAATCCTTTTGTTCACCTATGAACAATATATAGAACTCTTTAAGGGTCACGCTATGAAATTCATTATTAAACTTTTAATAATTCATTATTCCTAGTTTCTTACTTATAATTTACGCAATGTTTATTCACTAATTCATCAAAGTATTCATATCTTATACATTAAGTCTATGAATGATGTATAGATAAACATCCTAAGAACATATCTAAACGTAATTCCATTAAATTAACTCATTCAAGGTTTATAAGTTTTGAAATTAGATTTCCAAACCCATGTAAAAGACTCAACTTTATCACTTTGGTCCTCTTAAACTATATTACATAAAAATATGGGATTTAAACATGTTGTTCTCGACATTCTAGAGAACAAAACAAAATAGGAAACATCAAATTTGGTTTACAAAACATTAATGAGATAATTCTTGAAAACATGACTCTAAACAAGAATAAAATATGAAATCTATTTTCAAAATCATCAAATCTGGATGCTAAAAATCATGGCTTCTATTACTAACTGAGTTTCATCATCCAAGGAACTCTTAGGAATGGATAAATCAAACTTTTATCAAGCATTTGAAAAGATTTAAGATTTTGAACTCAAAAACCCTAAGAATTTCCACAAATTCGTTTATTTTAGAATACATAATGAACAATTCTAATTTTTGTACATGTTATTTTTTAAAATGTCAAAAACATACCCTGAAATTTCATAATTTTCTAACGTATGTACGCTGACTTATGAATTTCCGAAAAGCTCAAGTTGTACAATAACAGTTTTGGAATTTGTAAAAATCATTACAATTAAAATACCTGAGGAAAATATCTAAATTTTGGATATTCTATAAATTATCATAACCTTTTCATTTTTAAAAATTTACTTACCAATCTCTGAAAATTGAGATAAAACAATATAGACCTGAAACTTCAAAAAATCAGAATAAGAAAATACCCAACAAAATCATGAAATTCTTTTTGCAAAATTTTTCCACCTCACATGCTACGTTCATAATTATTTTCTTAATTTTCTAAAACTCTTAACTATTTTTCATAAATTAAGAGGATTTGTAGAGAGAGAAATTGTCTAATTCTTAAAAAAAAATTGGATTCTCTCTCTCCTCGATCTACGTGCACCTCCTAGGGTTTAATGCTGTTTTCTTTGCTGTTTCATCATCTATTTATAAATGTTTGGTTGGACAAGATCCCTCCTTTAGGTTTAGAATTTGGTCTCCAACCTACATGAGCCTTAAATAAATGTATGTACCTTCCATTCAACGTAATAGCCCAACGTGAATATTTATAACCCAAACCTATTTCACATCCTTATTTCTCATAAATAACTTATTATGTTTACCATTACCAAATTCTGCATCAAAATAATTCTTAATGCATACAAACATTACAATTAAATAGCAAAACGCTAAAAAGAATTAACATAAAAACGGAGTTATCACTACTTATGTTGAGAGATGAAAAGTTAGTAATAAAATAAATATGTTCGTTTAGACTTTGGTTATAGTGTTGGTTTATAATAGATGTGAACCGAACATTTAATGATACTGATGCATGCCATAATGCTACCATGCAAAATAATTTTTTCCTTTTTGTTAAATTTCAAATAGTGGGGTAAATCAAATTGCATGGATGTATAGCATATTACATAGATATAAATCATATTACATATATATGAATCAAATAACATAAATATAAATCAAATTACAAAAGGTTAAATACAAGATACCCACTTCAATTCTGTAATTTACTATCTCAAATTATCAATTCAACCCACAACTCAAATCGTATTACATTGGCCAATTGTTCCAAATAATTAAAGAACTATAAGACCCTTTAAAAGATGTTATTGCCTATAAATAAAGAAAATTAAGATTATTTTAGACAATAAATTTTTTTTAATGTCATTATAGTCCTTTATTTAGGAATAATTAGTCAAATTAGTATAATTTGAAGGGTATGATGAACTATTGTTTCAGATAATAAATAACTACAATTAATATATATATATATATAAACTATAAAATTCAAGTCAACAATAGTTAAAAGGGAATATTTTATATATTTAACCCAATTACAAACTATAGAAACATTTAATTGAGTTAGAGCATATATACTTTCCATTATTTGTATGCATAAAATTAATGTGGAATATTTAAGGCATTCATTTCTCTTATAATATTAGAAATGTTTTTATGTGTTGCATACACATGTATACCAATTATCCATAGACACGTTCGTCATTAGATGTCTAATCAAAACCATAAATAACAAAAAGAGGGGCATATAAATCTTACCTTCAAAGTCTACGTACATAAAATGCAAGGCAATAACCTAAGATTATTTGTATGCAAATAAACATATTAAGAACTATTTTATTAAAATTATCGTGCCTTCGCACCATAATTGATGACAGAGGTAGGGTGTTCTAAATGACAAATAGAAAACACAAAAGTAAAAACACTAAAGCTCGTTTGGTAAATAGGAATTTAGGTTTGAAAAGTAATATTTTTCCTAATTTTTAAGTTTCAGTGTTTGATTCATTTTTAAATTTTTTGGAGAGTAAAAAGAATCCTATACGTATGGAAAATTAGTACAAAATTTTCGAATTTTAGTCTTGAATCAAACTTGGTATTTTGATTACTTTCTCCAGAAAAATTAGTCTAACTTTCATTAAACATTTAATACAACCTCACCCCTTCTACCGGAACCTAATGACAAGCCTAAATAAATCATTCTTATTAAATTTTTTTTAATTAAATAACTCACTTTTATTGAATTTCTATTACAAACCTATTTCTTATTAATTGTAATTTTATATTTTTGTTCATCAAACTTTCATTGCAAAATTAACTTACTCTTAAAACGTAAAAGATATAAATAAACAAACAACATTAATTTCAAAAAAATATTATTTCATTGTAAAAATAACTCACTTTTAAAACATAAAAAATCTAAATAAATAGACAAAACTTCGAATTGGGAGGGCGATCCTCCCGGTGAATTGACCGTACCCCAAACCGACAGAGGTGAACAAGTAGAGTATACTAGGGCGCTTGAGAAAACCATGTCGAAGGAACACGGCAAATTGACCCTGTAACTTCGAGAGAACATCCTATGAAGGACTGTCACTGCCATCTTAAAAACCCAATTTCAAGATGCCAACTCCCCCTCTCGCAAAGCGAATAGACGTTATGCCGGGGAATCACAGAGAGACAAGAAGAATGATTTATTTGGATCGACGAGCTTTTTTTCAGCCCAAAAACTCCCCCGCGCGACGATACAGGAAAAAAAGCTTTACATCCATCCCTAAAATATGTGTTTACATCCATCCCTAGTCGGGTACAATTTCCTTTCGATTTCTACAACCTTAATTTTAAAACATTGATAAAATTATATGTGATTTATGTTGTAATAGCATAATATTTATATTGTTAAATTTGTGATTTACATATGAATTATTTTTATTTATTTTTTTGCTATAATACATAAATTATACGGTAAAACTTATATGTGGACTTTATAATTTAACAAGCATTTTTATGTATCTTGGTGAATAACATCTCTTATTACATATGAATGAAATTTTTTTAAGAATATATATATATATATTTTAAACGAACGCATATATATATAGTAGGCAAAATGCAATGCTGGATATACCCAAACGCATCGTTACAACGAGAAAGTAGGAAATTTGGAGTACTACTCCATTACATGATTTTGTAATTAAATGACTAAAATGGAAAACAGAAAGTATCTACTCTAGAACAACTAGAGTATAATTTTCTATTTCCAATCAAACAATCCGACACAAATTACATGCTTTTAATTATAGTATGTGTTTCGACAGGACGATCTCCTAGAGCCAGCAAATTTTGCATTATGCACCTCTTCCGTCCGCTTCACCAGGCAATAGAAAAGCAAGTGGTGAAGCCTCTTCAAACAAAGTATATGCCATTAAACGGCCACAAAAGCCCCACCCTATCAATTAAAGAAAACAAGGCCAAGCTAGTCTAACTCCGACAACCAGGGGCCACAAAGTATACCTATTCCATGCTATCATATACGGGGATTGATCTGGATATATTCGCATAGCGACAGGTTGCAATTCAAGTTCAAGCAAGTTCAAAATAGATAGGAAAAACCATCCACAAAGTAAACTAAGCTGCCAGTCATCAAATCGATGTAAATCCACCTGTCCAAAAATCAGTTACCTCCTGAGTTTCTTTAGGTTCTTCTGCCGTTCGAAGGTCCTCCAATCAGAACAGGATTCAGAGCAATTGGTTGTCATAGATGTAAGCATTGTTCCGCAAATGATTCAGGGGTCGTCTGACCAAATTGAGTTAAAGAGATTGCACTGAAAGAATCTTGGTGAAAATAATTACCAACGGAGGCAGAGAACATCAAAGGAAAATCGGAGACGTTCAGATCTTCTTTCAGAAGGAGCCATATTTGCAATATCCGTCTTAGAAGCTCCTGTTTGTCATTGTGGGATAGCTTTCAAATGTGGAGCATATTTCAGCAAAGTTATTCAGCTGGACCTTCTTGAGATCAAGCAGAATCGTCAGATGACTATTCCAAGGAAAAAGCTCCCTCCAACAACCACAAAGAATAGTCAAATTGAATGAAGATATTGACAACAAAAAACATCACCTTCATCGGCAGATTACATGCAACATACAGTATCCAAAGATCAACCAAAATAATCAAAGCAAAAGTTCCAAAATAGCAAATGATCGAAAACGTAGGGAACGGCCAAACCACTAACATGGTCAGCACTTTAAATCAACTGAATTACGCCAAATCATACAAAATCTAGAGCACAACAGCAAGTTCATCAGCACAACCCAAAATTATCCAGAATTCGAAATTAAATTCACTGAATGAAAGAGTGAAGGAATATTCCCAAACTGGATACTTTGTCAATCACCCATTTCTAGCAAATCTCTAGGGAGCACATAAAGCAAACGAGGCATGAACACAGCCAAGCCCCAAAATCGGGCATGGTCATCGTACCATTCCTAGGAACCTGATTATAGGCATTGTGAATCCTTCGCAACATTGATGGACCGAAAAAGGCCATTCTTAAGCGTCGGAATAGCAAGGCATTCGGAATGGCCCATCCTCGAACAAAGAACCTGCTTCAAGCTTGGAGCTTCTCCCAGCGAATGATTTTAATTGGTGAATGTCTTGAGAGACGAGCTCCCATTTTTCCAGCCAGAAGACAAAAAAGTAGCCGGAGTTTCTACCGGCAAATCGGCACTTAAATCAGAGTTATCTTCAAATCGGTGAAGGGATTTCCAGCTAGGCGAATCGGAGTTTACTGGCCTCTTCCAGCATTCAGCTCAGACAAATGGAAACTCGATCTGTGACAGGAATCCCAGATCGGAAGATTAGTTGGGCCTTCTGCCACCGTCGTCTTCTTGAGACCAAGGAGCCAAAGGCTGAAGCTCCGTGCTCTGTTCAGCAGATCGAGAGTCTCCGGGTCGCCTGGTTCATTTGGCGAAGAGGATTTGTCGGTGAAGCTCTGGGCTGTCTTCAGATCCGCTTCTTGGAGAGGAGGAGGTCGGCAGCAGATGCGAATTCCTGGTCTTGAAGCTATACGAGTTGAAGCCTAATGTTGTACAAATCAGTGATGCTCGATTACAGTAAGAAACTAAAGAAAAATCTTAGTTTTGAATAAAAATTGGATCGAAAAATTTTCAAAAGTGGTAGAGAGAAGGAGTAGAAAATTTCCTAGAGAGAAAATTTCCTAGAGAGGAAATTTTTTTAAGAATAACTATCAAAAAATGTTGTTATATATATAACATTGTGTGTATCACAAATATATTTTTAATAATTGAACCAAAAATGCATTACATTCTTTGGTTGATTAATTTAAACCAAATAATAAAATATGAATTTTGGTTAACTTTCCTATTAACATTTCTTGATCTATCTAAATACGGGAAAGGAAAGTTGTTATATGAATTTTCCTAAAAATAAAAATTTTAAATTTATATTTTTAAAATACTTTACTTTCCCGCCTACCAAATGAGCGAAAGTTTTGTCATTTTAGCCTCTTCTTTTGTTGTCGCATAAGTATTATGTGTCAAGAAAGCCTTTTGTTAATACACACGTGAGTTGGCATTTATTTTAATTGGCATTGATTTTTTGGCAAAGATAAGGAAAGCGTTTATTGAAGGCAAAATCAAATAAAATCAATATATGCAAGGAAAATTGATTTGAAGATTAATTCCATATGGATAATTATGGAACTTATCTTGGTATTCTTGGAAGATATCTAATTTTGGAAGAGATAAGCATTGAAGGCACAAGAGTTTCCATCTTCCCACTTTGAATTATTTGGAAATAATCTTGAAGATAATGATGGGAAGATTTGGTGTGCCTATATGAAGCTTTCGATCACACGATTTTCGAGTGTGAGTGAAGCGTTGTTCATTCGGTCTTCTTCAAGACTGTATACACACTTCTTTGTTGGAGAGTTTAGTTAAAAAGTGTGTTGGCTTGAAGCATCTTAATGCAACATTATTGAAGATTCAATCCTTGTGTTCTTGAATCAAGTATAGAGCTCGGGAGGAGTTCAAACGTGGGCAAGGGGATCTTGTATAACCACGGATTCCGGGAGGAATCAATACAAGTCGATGGGAGCTCGCACAATCCGTTCACTGCAGAAGTTAGGAAGAGGCAGTAACAAAGATAAGATGGTGTCTTACCTTGTGTTATACTGAATGTCTTGTAACTTGTGAACTTAGTGGATTGTTCTTTCTGGGCGTGGCCCCGCAGACGTAGGCAATTACCGAACTGCATTACCAACCTCTTGTCTTTTTTAATTTCCGCATTTTTAATACTGTCCATTATCACTTTATTATCGGTGTCACACCTAGTGTTTCTCACCCACTGGGACACCGAGTATTTAACCTTGATCTTTCAATTGGTATCAGAGCGGGTCGTCTTTGTTTCTTAGGCGGGATTCGCAGGACTTGATCTTGGTTGTTTGGTGCAATGGACTCTATGAAGGAAGGAGGTTCAACAATGCATCCACCTCTCTTGGATGGAAGCAACTATGCGTATTGGAAGGCTAGAATGAGAGCCTTTATCAAAGCCATTGACGAGAAGGCTTGGAAATCAATCCTGGTTGGATGGGATCCTCCAACGACTACTAATGCTGATAGTGTCAAATCTCTCAAGCCCGAAGAAAGCTGGCCTACTGCTGAAGATGCCTTGGCAAATAGCAACTCGAAGGCACTTATTGCCATATTTAACGGAGTAGACTCAGGGCAGTTCAGACTTATTTCCACATGTGTGATTGCTAAAAAGGCATGGGAAATTCTGCAAACTACTCATGAAGGAACCTCAAGTGTAAAGTTATCAAAGATGCAGATTCTGACTACAAAATTTGAAAACTTGCGGATGCTTGAAGATGAAAGCATTACAAAATTCAATGTCAAACTGTGTGATATTGCCAACGAAGCATTTGCCCTTGGTGAAAATTTTTCAGAAGAAAAGCTTGTGAGGAAAACCTTACGATCTTTGCCTCAACGCTTTGCTCATAAAGTTACTGCCATTGAGGAAGCAAAAGACATCTCAAAGATGAAGCTGGAAGAATTGATGGGATCCCTTATAACATTTGAGATGAATCTAGGAGTAGACATGGAAGCAAAGAAAAACAAGGAACTTGCCTTGAAGGCAGAAATGCAGAAGGTGGACAATTCTGGAGATGATGATCTTGAGGACTCCTTGGCATTAATATCTAAGAACTTCAGCAAAATACTGAAAAAATATGGCAGAAGTAATCCGGGTGTCAGGGGCAGTGTCAGTAACACCAAGAATGAGGTGGCAAACAATAAAAAGTACAGGGAAGAAAATCATATGTCTGATCAATCATTCAAACATAAAGGAACTAAGTGCAGAGAATGTGATGGTTATGGGCATGTTCAAGCAGATTGTGCTAATACATTAAGAAAAAAGATGAATTCACTCAACACAACTTGGAGTGAAGATGATTCAGACAGAGAAGATGATTTTCAAAACAACCATGTGGCTCTCACCACTAAGACGGAACAATCTGATCATGACAAGAAAACGGATGTTACACAGAGTGTCATTGGTAATAGGTCAACCTATCTAGATAAAGATGAAGATTATGTTACAGAGGAAGATATTCTGGTGGAATTCAAAAATCTTCATAACAAGTGGACTGAACTTTCTAGACTAAATCAGCAAATTCATACACAGGTTGGAGATCTGCAAAATGAAAGGGACAATCTTCAACAATCTAACAATGATCTGGTTATCAAACTGAGAGTAAGCCAAGAGGAAGTAAAGACATTAACCAACGAGTTAAATCACATAAAGAAAGGAGTTAAGATGCTAAATTCAGAAGCTTCCAAGCTGGATGAAATTCTTAAGGTTGGTCAATAAAGTGGTGACTACACAGGATTGGGGTACAAAGGAGAAAGCTCAGTGTCACAGCCTGTGTCACAAACCATGTCACAGTCAGTGTCACTATCAGTGGATAAATCCAAAGGGAAGCAGGTTGTTGTGAATAGGTCAAATCCCTATTATTCCTATTATGCTCCTAACAGAAGAGGTAACAGATTTATACCTGTTTGTCATTACTGCAATCGTTGTGGTCATATTCGTCCTAGATGTTTTATCTATCTTGCTGAATTAAGACAAGGTACTGCTAGAAACTCAACTTCTCGCAGAAATACACAACTGAGCTGGGTGATGAAGCTTAATTTCCGGTGTAATTTCACATACACTTCACTAAAGGCTGCCACAACTGATGAGTGGTATTTTGACAGTGGATGCTCCAGGCATATGACTGGTAACAACAATTGTTTGAAGGATGTTGTGTCAGGAAGTATGGGAAAAGTAAATTTCGGCAATGGTGTCACAGCTCGTGTCATTGGAAAATGTAATCTAGATGTGCATTGGCTACCAAAGTTGGATAATGTACTGCTGGTAGATAGCCTCAAGGCTAATTTGCTCAGCATTAGTCACTTGTGCGACCAAGATTTGGATGTAAATTTCACTAAGAGAAATTGTAAGGTGATAGATCAAAACAACATGTGTATCATGGAAGGAGTAAGATCGAGAGATAATTGCTATCTCATCTCTGCCTCATCAACATGTCTTCGATCAAGCATGGAAGATTCAATTCTATGGCATTGAAAATTGGGACATGAATATACGGATGCTGCAGAACATTACTACTAAAGAAGCTGTCCGTGGGATACCCCAACTGAAGTTTGATGAAAACAGAGTATGTGGACCATGTCAGATTGGAAAACAAACAAAGGTGTCACATCCCAAGTCTCAGACACTAGGAACAACACGTGTGCTGGAACTGCTTCATATGGATTTGATGGGTCCTATGTCAGTAGAAAGTATTGGAGGAAAACAGTATGTATATGTAACTGTTGATGATTTTTCACGATTTACATGGGTTGAATTTCTTCGAGAAAAGTCCGACACATTTAATTCCTTCAAAGCATTGTGTCTACGTCTTCAGCGTGAAAAGGGATGTGCTATCTTGAAGATTATACGTATTCGCAGTGATCATGAAAAAGAGTTTGAAAACTCAGATTTCTCAGATTTCTGTAATCAGCATGGAATAAGTCATGAGTTCTCTGCACCAAAAACTTCTCAGCAAAACGGAGTCGTGGAAAGAAAGAATCGAACTATAGCAGAGATGTCACGTGTCATGTTACAAGAACGAAATATTCCACAGAAATTCTGGGCAGAGGCGATGAACACAGAATGTTATACTTTCAATCGAGTATACCTTCATGGTGGAACTAATAAAACTTCGTATGAGATTTGGAAAGGTAGAACTCCAACTGTGAACTATTTTCATCCATTCGGTAGTACTTGCTATGTGTTGAATGACAGGGAATATAAAGGGAAGCTCGATCGCAAGAGTGATGAAGCAATTTTTCTTGGATATGCTATTAATAGTCGAGCTTATCGAAACTACAACAAAAGGACTCGAACTATCATGGAATCTGCAAATGTTCAAGTCGATGACTCTCCGGAAGTAACTGCTGATTCTAATGAAGATGTTACAGACCCACTACATGAAGTAAATTCCAGTGTTCCAGGTAGTGGTTCACCCAGTGTCACAAGTGGTGTCACTGATCAGAGTTATGCGGTTGATAATGTGGAAGATGTCATCTCACCACGCAGACAACCTTCCACGCGTGTATAGAAAAATCATCCTCCTGATACAGTTATTGGAAATCTGGATGATGAAATTCGAACAAGAGAAATGCCAAGGGTGAACTACCGAGATATGATTCAAATGGTATGTTTTACATCATCTATTGAACCTAAGAACGTGAAAGAAGCTTTATTAGATGAATATTGGATTGGTGCGATGCAAGAAAAACTTGATCAATTTACACGTAATCAAGTTTTGGATCTAGTTCCATGTCCACCTGATGTGAATGTCATTGGCACAAAGTGGATATACAAGAATAAGAGTGATGAGCATGGGAATATCACTCGCAACAAGGCTCGGTTGGTTGCTAAAGGATACACTCAAATTGAAGGAGTTGACTTTGATGAGACATTTGCTCCAGTTGATAGACTTGAGTCAAATTGTATCAAATGGATGTAAAGAGTGCCTTCCTAAATGGTATTCTTAATGAGGAGGTGTATGTTGCTCAACCAAAGGGTTTTTGAGGACCCTCATCCTCCCGAGTTTGTCTACAAATTGAAGAAGGCTTTATATGGGCTCAGGCAAGCTCCTCGGGCTTGGTATGAACGGCTGACTCAATATTTGTTGGCCAAGAGATATAAGCGAGGGGGAGTAGATAAAACCCTTTTCATTCTCCAAACTAAAGGTCAGTTTCTACTTGCTCAAATATATGTCGATGATATAGTGTTTGGCTCCGTGTCACAGGAAATGGTGGATGAATTTGTTGCTCAAATGACTGGCGAATTTGAGATGAGTATGGTAGGTGAGCTCACTTACTTTCTTGGACTTCAAATTCAGCAACGAAATGATGGTATTTTCATTTCTCAAAGTAAGTATGCCAAGAATCTGCTGAAGAAGTTTGAATTGGAGAATGCTCGTCCAAGAAGAACACCTATGGGAACTCATGAAAAGATATCTAAAGATGAGAAGGGAACTCATATTGATGCAAGTTTATACAGAAGTATGATTGGCAGTCTCTTGTACCTAACTGCTAGTAGTCCTGATATCTGCTTCAGTGTTGGTTTATGTGCCCGGTTTCAAGCAAATCCTCACGAGTCACACCTGGTGTCAGTCAAACGAATTCTTAAGTACATCAGTGGGACAACTGACTATGGGATCTGGTATTCTTTTGACACAAACACTAATCTCGTTGGTTATTGTGATGCTGACTGGGCTGGAAGTTCGGATGATCGAAAGAGCACCTCTGGTAGTTGTTTCTATTTAGAAAACAATTTGGTGTCATGGTTCAGCAAGAAGCGAAACTCTATTTCTCTGTCAACTGCCGAAACAGAGTATATTGCAGCTGGGAGTTGTTGTACTCAGCTTCTCTGGATGAAGCAAATGCTGAAAGATTATGGTGTCACACAGGATGTCATGACACTCTAATGTGACAATATGAGTGCTATCAATATTTCTACGAATCCTTTTCAACATTCTCGGACAAAACATATAGATATTCGGCATCATTTTATTCGATCTCTTGTGGAGGATAAAATCATTGCCTTGGAACACATGGTGACTGAAAAACAAATTGCTGATATTTTCACAAAAGCTTTAGATGGAGCAAGGTTTGAAGAACTGAGGTCTGCGCTAGGCCTATGTATCATGTGAAGGGGTTCTTTTGTACTGTAAGTTTTTTTATTGTTGTATGTACAATAGAAAAATAAAATAAGAAAAATGGAAAAACAATACAAAGAGTAGAATAGGTGTTGTACTTATTTTTGTTCTTTTCGTGTTTCCCGCCTCATATTGTTGTTGGCAAGTTTGTAGTTGTAGATTTCGTGTTTTATGGATTTCTGATCTTCAGTAGTCCAAGTGACACGTGACAGTTATGGGATTTCTCGGCTGAATATATGAAACTGAAGAGTTGGCCTCAATTACGCAAATTCTGACAGCAATAATATCGGACTCTATTGCCTATTTTGAAATTTCAAGGGTTTCTGAACTTCTAAACCTCCTCTACTTTGCTTATTGAACTCATCACAGCCGTCTTCACTATCTTGAACATAATTGAAGTTTTTTTTTAAAACTCCAGTGAGTTAAGTGATCCAAAAACTGAAGATGTCTCAACCCAAGTCTTCATCTCATGATACTAAGGGAGTAGAAACTATGGATGATGATGAAGTTCATGTTGTCATTACTCATTCTGCACCAGAATTGTCGAAAGGAGAAGGTAGTTCTGCTGAGTCGCAAGAGCAATTCCCAAATACTGATGCGGATTTGGCTTCAAGGGCAATTACTGTCATACCTATTCAGTCCATTGATCCTTCAGGAGTTAGGACACGGTTTGGGCAAACAAATGAGGGTCCATATAGGACGAGTGCTGTACCTCCTAAAGCACCGAATTTCTCTAAGTTTGCCACTGAACCAAAAAGAAAAAGATTTCAACTAGTGGATGAGGATCCTCGGATGAGGATTGGGGAGAAGAAGGCAATATTGGAGGTGGTGTTTCTGATGAAGGTAAAAATGGATCTTCTGAAGATGATGACTCTCTTGTTGGTGGTTGATGATTCCTCTGAGAACGTAGACGTTCATGACCTCTCTGACTCAGAACCGGTAAAGTCGCCAAAGGCTAAGAAACAGAAAGCAACCCCAGCCCCTGTATCACAAAGAATGACTCGGTCCAAATCAATGTCAATGGGCAAGTCCCCTGCAGCATCAAGTAAGTCTTCTGTTTCTGCGGTTAATCTTGATGATTTTAAGTCTGAATATAATGCTGGTTTGTGGAGTCGAGTTTCCAAAAGAAATATTTGGGGAGAAAGAAATATACATGAAGGTGATTTCAAGGACTGCAAGAAACTTGTTGATCAATTGATTAGCCAAGGTTTAGGACGAACAATTAAGGGGAAAAAACCCTATGTACGGAGGGTAGTTCAAGAATTTTACTGCAATTTGGACCCAACAATAAAGGACTTTGACCATCCAGATGGAGGACATGTTTATGTGAGGGGTCGAGTGTTTAAATTTTCACCTGATGTGATTAATACATACCTAGGAAGTCATTGGGCAAATATTGGAGATTTCACTCCTGACTACAGTATGATAATCACTGATATCACTGGGGGTGTTCGAAGGGTATGGCCAAGAGGAAAAGATTTTCCTGTATCACAGCTATTTGTCAAATATGCAATCTTGCATAAAATTGCGATGAGAAACTGGCGACCCACATCTTATGGAACTGGAGTTAACAAGTCCATGGCCACTTTGCTGTTTAAAATTGGGAACTTTGTTGAGTTTGATGTTGGACAATTTTTCTTTGACCAAATTGTGAAGCACGCAGATTGCAAAAATGAAAGGCTTGCCTATCCTTTTCCATGTTTGATTTATGGTGTTTTGGCTTCACAACATCCTGTGATTAAAGAAAGTAAAATCCTGGAGACTGATAAGAAGGAGATCAGGATCAGTTACAAGCTGTTAATGGGAAGTCATGTCAATGACATGAATGATGTCACAGAGGATGTCTCTGACACGGATGAGCTTGGAACACTGTGCTGCTATCACGCACCATTAAGGTGCTAGAGGATGAGTTGAAAGCTTTGATGACTCAGCAAACTGAGATTGAAAAAAGGAGAAAGGAAGTGTCCTCCTTACTTGATGATCTGGTAGCAGTCAAAATGGCTAAGGATGTTGCAGCAGAAGCTGCTGAACGAAAGAAGGATGTTGCTGCAAAGACTGCCACTACTGAGACTGAACCTTTAGACATTCCACCTGATATCACACAGGATGTTTCGACAGGTATATTTCAAAACCTTTCTTCAGTTTTTACAGCATCAGAAATGGAGACAGAAAATCCTGCTGTTGAAGAGCATGCTGACTCTGATGAGGAAATGGATGAGGTGGAATTTCCTGTTTCTGGTGGCAATACTTCCAATGTCACTTATGCTGTTCCAACTGGTGTCTCTGACAGTCCTGTTCCTTCCAGCGCCCAATCTGGTAGGTTTGTTGCTGGTTCAATTGAAAGCAATCCAGAAGAAGCTGCTGGTGTTCAATTACTTGCAGATTCAGTTGGCCTTGTGCCTGATGATAAGAAGGATTCTGCTTAATTACCTTGATATTTATTTTGATGGTGATTGATCTAAGATAATTTATTCTGCTTTTATTGCTTTTGTGGCCCTTTTGTCCTTTTATGGCAAAAAGGGGGAGTAATTTTGGATTTTGGATATTTGGTTTGTACTTCCTAAAACTATGTATATTGGAAAACTTGGTGTCTCTTGCTTTGTCATTCATAACGTCTTATGCAGATGTTTCTTTACCAAGTGATTATTCAGGGAGAGTTTTTCAAGCGCTTCCGATTCAGCATACAGGGGGAGATTGGATTTTGCTAAAAAATGCCAAAGGGGGAGATTGTTAATGCACACTTGAGTTGGCATTTATTTTAATTGGCATTGGTTTTTTGGCAAAGATAAGGAAAGAATTTATTGAAGGCAAAATCAAATAAAATCAATCTATGCAAGGAAAATTGATTTGAAGATTAATGCCACATGGATAATTATGGAACTTATCTTGGTATTCTTGGAAGATATCTAATTTTGGAAGAGATAAGCATTGAAGGCACAAGAGTTTCCATCTTCCCACTTTGAATTATTTTGGAAATAATCTTGAAGATAATGATGGGAAGATTTGGTGTGCCTATATGAAGCTTTCGATCACACGGTTTTCGAGTGTGAGTGAGGCGTTGTTCATTCGGTCTTCTTGAAGACTGTATACACACTTCTTTGTTGGAGAGTTTAGTTAAAAAGTGTGTTGGCTTGAAGTATCTTAATGCAACATTATTGAAGATGCAATCCTTGTGTTCTTGATTCAAGTATAGAGCTCGGGAGGAGTTCAAACGTGGGCAAGGGGATCTTGCATAACCACGGATTCCGGGAGGAATCAATACAAGTCGAGGGGAGCTCGCACAATCCGTTCACTGCAGAACTTAGGAAGAGGCAGTAACGAAGATAAGATGGTGTCTTACCTTGTGTCATACTGAATGACTTGTAACTTGTGAACTTAGTGGATTGTTCTTTCTGGGCGTGGCCCCGCAGACGTAGGCAATTGCCGAACTGCGTTACCAACCTCTTGTCTTTTTTAATTCCCGCATTTTTAATACTGTTCATTATCACTTTATTATCGGTGTCACACCTAGTGTTTCTCACCCACTGGAACACCGAGTATTTAACCTTGATCTTTCACCTTTGTTATTATGCTTTTTCTTTTTCTTTAGAACCAATTTAGGAAAATTATCATTTTCTATCTTGAATTCAATTTATCAAAAGGTTTATCCACTTTCAAACATTTTCTCTCTTGAATTCAATTTATCAAAAAGTTAATATTAAGACAAGGCTTGAGTTCTCAAATTGGTGTACATATGGTACCAATCATCATAGATTCATATGACTTAATATGGGGATTTAAAAATACTTTTATAGTTTGAATCTTTTAATTGAAATAAAACATTTCTTTTTAATAAAAACTTAATTTCATGTACCGAAGATGTTTGATATTATTTTATTAACCAAAAAATTTTATCTGAAATTAATCTACCTTTTACAAAACCACATTGATTTTTTGATATTAGCCTAACCAAAACTGAAGTTAACCTATTGATAAGAATTTTGGACAAGATTTTATTAACAAAATTACAAAAATTGATTGGACAAAATTAGGAGAAATGTTTTGGGGACTTATATGTTTGGGATGAGAAAGAGAGAGGTAGCGGTGTCATACTAAAGTAAACAACCTCTATTTAAAAAGAGTAATGATATTTATAGTGAAAAAGAGGTCATTAAAATCATTCGCCCCACTGCACTATCCCTTTTATAATGGCAGAGAAACTCAACCATACCAAAAGATTCCGAAATGTGGCAAAGCATGTTATGCAAACTTTTGCCTTATTTCATTTACAAGTTGTTGTTCGTTGGTTGGATTGATTAATATTTAATAATTAATTTAAATATTTTTCAATTTGTCATTAGTTTTGGTTGAACGTCAAGCTTATGTATGGATCTTGTGAATATAAAGAGTTGAAGAGTTCTACTAAATGAATGGTTATATTTGTCATATAATTATATTAGTTGAACCATACAATACATTTTGCATATTCAAAGTTGGGTCTAAAACATGATTACAAACAAACAAAGGCAGATCCAAGAAGTAAAATTTGGTGATATAAAATTGTATGCTCAGCCGATAATGTGGCATGAACTCCTCCCCATATGACTGACTGCATAGTGTAGATGATCTCAAAACTTTTGGCTGGAGTACACCTCCCCAAGCATGATTCATAAATCTCCCCACATTCCCATATTTTACTGCATTAATAGTAAAGCCATCACCACCATCAAAATCAAACAGATATTCATTGTATGTTCTTTGATCAACTTCCTCGTTTCTGAGCAATTCTGCAAGATATTCACACACACACATACACAAACACACACACATATATATATATGAAACTACCCGATTGAATCTCAACTCGCGGTCTGACACCCCATCTTGTTGATTTAGTCCTAAAAACCTCCAAAGGTAATTTAGGGCCATGTTGGATAACTCTATTTAATCTAGAAGGATAGGGCTGCATTTGCAGTTTGGACCACATTTGCAGACTATTTTGTTTACTCCTTCCAACTGATACCTATAAAAAACAAATTCAGAAGGGATTTGTTAGAAAGTTGAAGAGTTTCTCTTATTTCTCTAATGCATAAAAGTCAAGGTTAAATTAGAAGAAAAGTTTATAGAAAAGAAATGATGGAAGATATATACATGTCGTGTGTACAATTCTGGTAGATCATTAATTCGATTGACATAAAAATCAAGAATGAATTCCTCGTTAATTAAATCCACGCTTATCAATATCATCTTGAGGTGAAAATCAATAATGGATTCATCATTGCATTGAGGTTTATCACCGTCATCTTCACTGCTGTTATCTTCCTCATCTTTATTGGAGTAATGAAGAACGCATTTCTCCATCTCGATCCCTACAAATATATGTTGGTGGTGTCGGTGATATTCTTAAGTGATGAAAATTTAGAATCACATAATGTTCATTATATACAGCTTTATCAAAGGCTTAGATTTTGATGAGAGTTGGTAAGTAGGTAATTAAAGAAGATTTTTAATGCTTTTAAAATCTTTACTATTATGATGGATTTGAGTAAATGTGAATTGACCATTTAATGATAAGAGAAAAAAGCATTTTTAGTCCCTAATGTTTGTATACTCGACACTTTTAGTCCCCAATGTTTTAACCTCAACACTTTAGTCCCCAAAATTGTAGAGAAAAGGATATTTTTAGTCCCCAATGTTTGTTACTCGATATTTTTAGTACCCAATGGTTTAATCTCAACACTTTTAGTCCCCGAACTTGTAGAAAAATTAGCATTTTTAGTCCTCAATGTTGTGCCTACTCGACACTTTTAGTCCCTAATATTTTAACTTCAATATTTTTAATCTCTAAATTTATAAAAATGTTGCACTTTTAGTTTACTCAACAAAATTGAACAACTATAAATGGAATTTTCACATGACAATTAAATTTTTCATAAATCTAATGTAGTATGGCAATTAATTTTTTAAAATTTTGCTTCAAATAAAATAAAATAAAATTGACACACTTGTAATACCTATACTAACACATTAACTTTTTAAATATTTTATTTGAAGTAAAATTTAAAAAAATAATTTCGAGACATTATATTTATGAGAAATTTAATTTTCACATGAGAATTGAAAGGTTTGTCGCGTACTCTTCAATTTAACCCTAGAAACTACTGTAATAGTGGTGGTAGGGATCGTATCCACAGGGAAGGTATTTGGTTTCAAGAATTCAAAAAATTGTTCCATTATCGAAAATGAATCCTAGTTAAACAAACAGAGAACGAGAGATGAAGTTACCAATAAGAACAGTAACAACAAACAACAAACAATCACAGACACACGCTAGAACAAAGAACAATTAAGAAAAATAACAGAAATGTGGTAACAAGTCTTAGTAAGATGTCCTAGGGTTTACACCGGATGAATATGCAAATAGACTACTTACATGCAAGACACTAGACATACTCTGGGAAACAAAGAGGAGAACCAACTGCCTGAGAACCTAGACTACGATTAGCATGGCAACCACATCATATTCTACGCTCCCTGACTTCACTCTTTCCTATGGCGAGGCCTAGAGTAAAGGTTGTAACCCGCAGAGTCTCAACTTCTCAGAATTCACTACTATAGCATATAAAATCTAAGTTTTTCCCTTGGCGAGGCCTAACCTAGGTTCGTCTGTCTTCGTAAAGCCCGAGAAATCTCTTCTCACTCAATTCTTAGGATTCAATTAACTTCCACCGGCATGACGACTGCATCTCGGTTCATGATCAATCAATACGAGTGAAAAGACTCATTTACAATACTGTGTGTTCTCATTTCAAGCACTTCTACTTCTATTGATGAATTAAACCCCAACCTAGCATGTCGACTACAATCGAAGCATAATTCAATCAACAAAAGCTCAAATGAGTGAAACTTAACAAGTTTTAAGCAATATTTTCCAGTTTGAGTTCATTCATAATGATTTATGTCAAATGCAAGGCAATATGTAGTCTAATTACACTTCATCCGGATCAAAACCTAGAACATAGCAAGTTCCATTTTCAGTTCACGATCGTCAAGAGATAACAATGAGCAAATCATATTCATTAATTGGGAAGAATTTACCAAATGATAAGCTTCAATTGCTTCCAATTCACAACAAAACCGTGAATTCCTCTTTAATTGAGTAGAGAATTACAATGTTCGGAACATATTCTCGATCGGCGTCGAAAACGGAGCTAAAATGCTAGAGAGAGAAAGTAAATCTCGAGAGAAAATTTCCCGCTCTAAAAATCAAAAGACGGTTTGTACTCCAGAAAGTTCCCTCTAAAATGGTTATCTATTCCTCTATATATAGAGGTTACAAGAATCGTAAACAGTACACAAACGTAAACCAACTAAGAAATTACAAGAATGCCACTGCGTAATAACAAAGTCCAACGGATAGGCTCACGCCAACCCACGAACCACGCCTCCACAGCTTGGACCAAGCACGCTTCCAAAACCACCGAGTATCTCCAAGTCTAAGTCCAAGCGCTTTCATCAGCCTCCACACGCCTCCAAGCCCTCCATGATCACGCTTCCTCGCACCTGTGCATTCATAGCCAAAAAATCAACATTTCAACACTTTACCATTTTTTTCTTTGGAGAAGCAAGAATGCATGGCGAGACCTCTCTAAGAGGTCTCGCCACTTTAGCAACTTACACGGCGAGACCTCTTAGAGAAAGACCTTTTAGAGAGGTCTCGCCATACCATCCTCAAACCAGCGAGACCTCTTCGTGTATTTTCACGAATTGGCGAGACCTCTTAGAGAGGTCTCGCCACTTTAAGTGCAAAGTGTGCAAATGTTGTGTAATTGAAATAAAATGTTGTGAATGTTGTGGAGTGAGGATGAGTCTAAGTGTGTGAAGTGAAGATGAAAAATGTGAGTGAAGTTGGTGTTGTGTATATTTGCAGCAGAATGAATGATGAAGTGCAATGAAGAGTGAAGTGTGTGTAAAAATGTTGTGAACTAAGTGTGGCTAAAAGTATTGTGTATAAACCGAATGTTAATGAAATGTGATGAAGCAAAGTGAAATTGGAAATTGGTGAATGCTATAGCAACTCAATGATGCACTCTTCACCCGAATAGAAAGAATAGAAAGCATGATGTTCAAGAACTTTATCAAACATTGAATGGAGAATGAATGCATGATCTTGCAAGTAATGACATAAAACACAACAATGCATGAATTCATAATAAAAAGGACAAGAGGACATCAATCTTGAGCAACTTATGTACATAGCATGGATGAAAATATGGTAGAATAAAAGTGATTATGCAAGAATACCATGAACCAACATGGAAGTAGCTAAAATGATGAATGTTCAAATGTATATATATAATGCATGAGAATGGTGAAATGCATGTGAGTGGTGAGGTGACTTCGCCGTACACACTTGTGTGGCGAAGTGTGTATGGCTCATGCGACGAGCTCATCTTGTCCAATGATGTGTGCACGTGTGCATGCGAGAATCGTGGTTGCAAGGTGAGTGTTTGAGTGCAACGTGTGTGAAGTGCTTGTTCGGCGAGGTGACTTCGCCGCACGGTGTGTGCCCGAGTGTGTTGCGAGGCCCAATGTGCGTGTGTGTGTGTGCATTGAGTGCATTCTTATGTGCATCAATGTGTGTGTGGAGTGAGTGAGTGAGTGAGTGTGAGTGAAGGTTCCATACAAACATGAAGTGTGAGTTGAGTGCAAATATGAGAACAACTATATGGCTAAGTGTCCATTTTCACATAATGCTCTTCTTCCATGCCAAATACATATGCCTTAGCCCCAGAATTATACTTGGTGGTAAACATCAAAGTTCTAGATCTTTCTCTCCGATTTCCACTGGTTCAAAAATCAACATCATTGGATACTTGTAACTTAAGATATACCCATTTTACCAAATTGTGGCAGAACGATAAAACCCTAAAAACCCTAATCCAAGCTCAACGAAGAAGCCTCAGTTTCTCATGGTTTCATACATAATTTGGAGAAAGTTAAAGCATGACAATTGAAGTACACACAAATAGCGTTTCATAGCCACCAAGATCTCCTTAGTTGGATTAGAATTGACAGAGTTACACTCAAAACAAGTTGCCCCACCAAACTGCCAAAACCCTAATTCAACCGAGCAAATCACTTTTAAGTTTCTTCATTTTCAACCTAGATACACATCACTTCATTCACCATCAGTTTTACCCTTTTTTCACCATTTAAACATTTACCAAAAAACAAACCACATATATGTACAAAACAGCATAAATCACCTCATATTTGCATAAAACACAAGACAAAAGCTAAGATATTCATACGTATTAGTTGGTATGAAACCAACTCATCAAATTCCCCCACACTTGAGCGTTTGTTTGTCCTCAAACAAACTTATTCTTCATATCCACTTAGCATTGGACTTCACTCCTCTGTCCAACTCATTCTCATTTGAGTTCATCAAAAACAATCTTTTGTTCATGCATAAAACTCTTACTAAGTCCTAAACTCCAACCCAACAAATTTCAGCACAAATTATCAATCAAGGCACGATGAATAAAGACCAAAATGTCATGCGTGCAAGTGTGTGCTGAGTACTTCTGGTCAATCTATTCTTTATGCATGCATTACCTCTTTTGTTTCAAAACATCCCTTCGCATAGACAATTACAATGTCCACACACAAGAACTCAAAATCACACAAGATCAATGGTCGCACATTGGTGCTTTTCTTAGTTGATTTCAGATTTCATTTGCTTCGCACTTTAGTGCTTTTACTTTGTTAGACACATTGGTGTGCTTGCCTGGGTCTTTTGGCTTCTTTTTCCCTTTAGCTGCCTGGGTTTTGTGGCTATTTTTCCCTAATTATGCTTGCCAAGGGTATTTCGGCTTTTCATTCCCAATTACCGAGGGCTTTTTCTCCATATCCTTTCTTGTGTGACTAAAAATTCCTGGATATCTTTAAAGGACTGTGTCTGCTAGAGCATTCAAAACAACAGAGTATTGCATAACAATAAGAACAAATTGAATCATTTTCCTCCTATGTCCAAAAACATGTTTGCATGGCATATCTATCTTACATTAACATGATGCCTTGACTAACAAAATACACTGATTTCATTAAGATTGGAATCAAGGACGACAAAACAATTTTCGCATGCTGGATGAAAATAGAACTAAATGAACTACAAATTTAGAACATAGTTTATCAGAGGAGTCAAACCCAATACAAAGTGTTCTAGATTTCTACTTACTCCTCATAACAACTTACACTACCATCTAGACTTTTATTCAACATTCACAGACCACATGAGAAACATAGTACACACACTAACCACTCAAACTCAACTTCTACAATAAGCATCAACATAATAACTCGACTTAATTCCACAGGACTTCAAGTCTTCACAAAGCATAACAAACTTAAAGAAACTTGCCACAGCTTCAACTCAGAACCACTTCACAATTCATCAAAATGTCAACGGCATGCCAGAAAAAAAAATTTCAGCCCACCTTCCCATCAAACAAAGCACAAAAAATGAGAACACACAGTATGGTAAATGAGTCTTTTCACTCGTATTGATTGATCATGAACCGAGATGCGGTTGTCGTGCCGGTGGAAGTTCATTGAATCCTAAGAATTGAGTGAGAAGAGATTTCTCGGGCTTTACGAAGATAGACGAACCTAGGTTAGGCCTCGCCAAGGGAAAACTTTAGATTTTTACATGCTATAGTAGTGAATTCTGAGAAGTTGAGACTCTGCGGGTTACAACCTTTACTCTAGGCCTCGCCATGGGAAAGAGTGAAGTCAGGGAGTGTAGAATATGATGTGGTTGCCATGCTAATCGTAGTCTAGGTTCTCAGGCAGTTGGTTCTCTTCTTTGTTTCCCAGAGTATGTCAAGTGTCTTGCATGTAAGTAGTCTATTTGCATATTCATCCGGTGTAAACCCTAGGACATCTTACTAAGACTTGTTACCATATTTCTGTTATCTTTCTTAATTGTTCTTTGTTCTAGTATGTGTCTGTGATTGTTTGTTGTTTCTTGTTACTGTTCTTATTCGTTACTTCTTCTCTCGTTCTCTGTTTGTTTAGCTAGTATTCATTTTCGATAATAGAACAATTTTTTGAATTCTTGAAACCAAATACCTTCCCTGTGGATACGATCCCTACCGCACCTACTACAGTAGTTTCTAGGGTTAAATTGAAGAGTACGCGACAAACATTTCAATTTTTGGCGCCGTTGCTGGGGAAGGCACGGTTTCTAGAGTTTGATTAAGTGTTTCTTGCGATTCATCATCTAATTTTGTGTTGTTCTGTTTTGTTTGTTTACTCTGTTCTTGTTTTTATATTTCGTTCTGTTACATTGTTATTGTTGTCGCTTGTGGTTGTGGTTTTGTTGTCTGTTGTTTACATTTCGAGTTTTTTGCTTTTGTGTTCTGAAATATTTCGGTTATACTTCACTCTTGGTGTTCTTGTATGCCCAGGCTACAATCCTCTGGAGATCTTGAGTTTGAATTGGACCTTGAACTGCCAAAGACTTTGAGAGTTCAAGCCAAGCAAAAAGACATGACTAATCCTGGCATGAGAGCACCGCGTTTTGGTGATCATTATGCTGTGAATTTCGACAATGGATTTGGGCAGCAAGACACAGATGTTGAAAGTTACCACATCCCTACTCAGGTTGTATCAATGATTACTCAAGGTCAATTTTTCCAAGGATTAGACAATGAAGACCCTAATGATCATCTGGACTGGTTCTTAGGTTTGTGTAGTACGTTCAAACTTCCAAAGATGGAGAGAAGTGAAGTGCACAGAATCCTTTTTCCTCTTTCCTTGAGAGGTAAGGCAAAACATTGGTTTAAGACCATTGGGGGAGCAGATGCAACAATTTCTTTTGAGGAACTTCAGAAGAAATTCTTGGCGAAATATTTCCCACCTGCTAAGCTTGAGAAGAGGAGAATGGAGATCATGAATTTTCAACAGCAAGATAGTGAATAATTCAGAGAAGCATGGGAACGTTTTAATGATTTAATCCGTCAATGTCCCAACCATGATCTTGGTGAAATTAGAGAATTGAATACATTTTTCAAAGGTCTCACACCTGAGTCTTTCATGATGGTAAAAGCTTGTGCCAATGGTGCATTAAAGGATAAGAGTGTGCCGGAGGTTCGAGAGTTGTTTAACCAGATTGCTGAGGATAAGTATCTCTTACCTGAGACCCGTAAACCTCATGGTAGAAAACAAAGAGGAGTTTTAGATCTTGATGAGGAGACATCGTTGTGCGCAAAATTTGAAGCTCTTGCTAAGCAAGTGCAAACTTTGAAAGCTGCTCAGACCAAGGCTCCAGTTCTTTCTTGTGGTTTGTGTAAAGGTGAACACCACACCGATGAGTGTGCCATCACAACTTATTCTCTTCAGTACGTTAACAATTACAACAACAAATCTCAATATAGTGGAAATTATTGTGGGGGTAATAGACTATACAATGGTGGACAAGGTAATTGGGGATAACAACAAAATCAAGGAGGGCAATACTATCAAGGAAATGACCAAAGAAGATCAACAAATGCACCACCTGGTTTTGATCATCAAGCTGGTACTTCAGATCAAAGGAAGCCATCGGTTGAAGACATGTTTCAAAAGTTGATGGAGAAGATGGACAAAAATGAACAAAGGTTTAGAGGCTTGGAATCAACTGTGAAACATCATGAAGCTACTTTAAACAACATTGAAATGCAACTTGGACAACTTGCAAATGCTGTTCATCTAAGACCAAGAGGAGCACTTCTAAGTGATACAATTCCAAATCCAAAAGGAAAGGAGACGTGTAATGCAATTACATTGAGAAGTGGAAAAGAAGTGCATAAACCTAACAAACCTGGGGATGAAACTTCTGAAGACAAAGAGGAAGACAATCCTGATTGTGAGCAAGAGTGTGACAATGAGGACATGGCACCAAAGAATGAGGGGGTGCAAGATAATACAGAGAATGAAGGAACCAAGAAAGTTAGAGGACCTCCTAGTCCTTACAATTATCCTGAATTTGCACCGAAACCTCTATTTCCTGAGAGAGTGAAACCAAAACCAAAGAAAGGACCTCAGTTTGATAGATTCTTGGATATGGTCAGACAAGTAAATGTGAGTTTACCTTTGTTGGATTTGGTGACGGCAGTTCCTAAATATGCAAAATTTCTCAAGGATTTGATATCTAACAAGGAGCAGATTTTGAGATGTGAGGTACCTTTGACACTCACGGAATATGGTGGAGCATGGATTGGGCAAAAATTGCCACCAAAGTTGAAAGACCCTGGGAGTTGCACTATCCTGTGTAAAATTGGAACAAGACTTTTTGAAAAAGCTTTGTGTGATTTAGGTGCTGGCATTAATCTCATGCCTCTATCTATTGCCATTGATGTTTGTCTTAAAGGCAGAATTCGTCCAGTGGCGGTGACTCTTCAATTGGCTGACAGATCTTTGTCAAGCCTACTGGAATGGTTGAGGATGATTTGGTGGGGATTGATAAATTTACACTCCCGATTGATTTTATTGTTCAGGATATAGAAGAGGATCCAGAAGTTCCTTTGATTTTTGTTCGTCCCTTCTTAGCAACAGGTGATGCTGTGATTGGGGTAAGAAACAAAACTGTTACTTTTAGAATCAAAAATAAAGAAGTTATTTTTGATGTGAATTATGCCATGAAACGTCCATTACATGTAGAATGTTGTTTTGCTATTAAGGCTGTAGCATGCTCTTCGTTGCATGAATTGAATGTTAAGCAGGATTATTCTGTTGTTGATGATTTACATGATTGTGAGGTTGATTTTGATGAATTCGATTTAGATGATGAGGATAAGAACATTTTGGCTGAAATTGTAAATGATATTGAATGTTGTGTGATTGATGAATCCATTTTTGAAATTCAAAGTGAAATTATTGAAGTGGTGGATGAATGTGAAATGAAAGGAATTTTGGAGGAAGCATGTTCTGATGAATTGAACGAAAATATTGAGTTTAAGCTTCCAACTAATGAAATGAATGCATCCACTGAGGTTAGAAGCAATGAAAGTTTTTGCAGGAATGAAAAGCTCATGCCATCTATCTTGGTTCCTCCAAAGCTGGAGTTGAAACCTTTATCTCCATACCTCAAGTATGCGTTTCTGGGAGAAAGTGAAACACTTCCCGTTGTTATTTCTTCTAAACTTGAAGATTGGCAAGAGGAGAAATTGCTGGGAGTATTAAGACAACAAAAATTGGCTCTAGGATGGACCATTGCAGATATAAAGGGCATAAATCCTGGCTTGTGCATGCATAAGATTCTTTTGGAGGAAAAGTCAGTGCCAGTTCGTGATAGACAAAGGAGATTGAATCCTCAAATGATGGAAGTTATCAAGAAAGAATTTATTAAATTGCTTGATTTTGGAATGATCTTTCCCATCTCAGACAGTGAATGGGTGAGTCCTGTTCAGTGCGTTCCGAAAAAGGGAGGGGTTACAGTTATAAAGAATGATGCAAATGAACTTCTTGCAATAAGAGTGGTTAGTGCCTGGGGAGTTTATATGGACTACAGAAAGCTTAACAAGGCAACATGAAAGGATCATTTTCCACTTTCTTTTCTGGAGCAATTGTTGGATCGAATTGCTGGGTACTTGTTTTATTGCTTCTTGGATGGATATTCTAGCTATAACCAAATTGCAATCGATCCCAAAGACCAAGACAAGACAACTTTCACCTGTCTCTTTGGCACATTTGCTTACAAAAGAATGCCATTTGGTTTGTGCAACGCTCCCGCAACTTTCCAGAGATGTATGATGGCAATATTTCATGACATGGTTGAGTCGATAATTGAAATTTTCATGGATGACTTCTCAGTTTTTGGGATGACATTTGATTGTTGCTTGGAGAACTTAGCTAAAGTGTTGAAGAGATGTGAAGAGACAAATCTTGTGTTAAATTGGGAAAAATATCAGTTTATGGTCCAAGAAGGAATTGTGTTGGGGCATAAGATTTATCATAAAGGCATTGAGGTTGACAGAGCCAAGATTGATGTTATTGCTAAGCTACCTCCACCAACTAATGTTAAGGGAATCAGAAGTTTCCTTGGCCATGCTGGTTTCTATAGACGTTTCATCAAAGATTTCTCTAAAATTGTTAGGCCATTGTGTAGTCTATTGGAGAAGGATGTAAAGTTTGAATTTGGCACAGAATGCATTTAAGCGTTTGAGACGTTGAAAGCTAAATTGGTGAAAGCTCATGTGATAGTTACTCCTCATTGGGGTGATCCTTTTGAGATTATGTGCGATGCAAGTGACTATGCCTTGGGAGCTGTTCTTGGCGAGAGAAGGGATAAAATTTTTCATACCATTTATTATGCCAGTAAGTTGCTCAATGAGGCTCAGTTGAATTATACAACAACAGAGAAAGAGATGTTGGCGGTTGTTTTCGCATTTGACAAATTCAGAGCATACTTGTTGAGATCGAAAGTCATTGTGCATACAGATCATACTGCTTTGAAGTATTTGTTAGCAAAGAAAAAAGCCAAGCCAAGGTTGATTCGATGGGTTTTATTGCTTCAAGATTTCGATGTTGAAATCAAAGATCGTAAAGGCTCAGAAAATGTGGTGGCTAACCATCTTTCAAGATTGGAGTCAGAAGCTCAAGAGGATTCAAACATTTTGGTGAAGGAACATTTTCCAGACAAGCAAGTGTTTAGAGCAAATGAGAAGTCATTGCCTTGGTATGCAGAGATAGCTAATTATGTTGTGGCTGGTCAAGTTCCTTCTTATTTCTCTAGTGACCAAAAGAAGAAATTGAGAAGTGATGCCAAGTACTATTTTTGGGAGGACAATGCATTGTATAAAATTTGTAGTAATCAAATCATACGTAAGTGCATCAAAGAGGAAGAAAAGGAAGACATTTTGAGGGCATGTCATGAAGGACCATATGGTGGACATTTTGGCTCAACAAGAACAGGCTTCAAAGTATTAAAATGTGGTTTTTATTGGCCTCATATTTTCTTGGATACAAGAATTTGGGTTGGCAATTGTGATCGATGTCAAAGAACAGGAAACATTTCTTCCAGAAATGAAATGCCTTTGAATAGCATACTTGAAGTGGAAATATTTGATGTATGGGGAATTGACTTTATGGGTCCATTTCCAAAATCCAGAGGCATGGAATATATTTTGGTAGCAGTTGATTATGTTTCCAAATGGGTTGAAGCTGTGGCTCTGGCTCATAATGATGCAAAAAGTGTGATTGCTTTCGTGAAGAAACACATTTTTAATCGGTGGAGGCCCCAGAGCAATCATAAGTGATGGTGGATCTCATTTTTGTAACAAAATGTTTTAAGCTTTATTGGCCAAATATGGAGTCAAACATAAGGTTTCCACAGCTTACCATCCTCAAACTTCTGGCCAAGCTGAGATTTCAAATCGTGAAATTAAGAGGGTGCTTGAAAAGGTGGTTAATCCAGGAAGGAAAGATTGGTCCATGAAACTGGATGATGCATTGTGGGCATACAGGACAGCCTATAAGACTCCTATAGGCGCTTCTCCATTTCGGCTTGTGTTTGGTAAGGAGTGTCATTTACCCGTGGAATTGGAGCATAGGGCTTATTGGGCAATTCAGAAATTGAATATGGATTTATCTGAAGCTCAATCAAAAAGGATGCTCGAGTTGAATGAATTGGATGAATTTAGATTCAATGCTTATATGAGTTCTAAGCTTTACAAGGAGAAAACAAAGAGGCTTCATGATGCAAGAATCCAATCTAAGAGTTTTGCTACAGGACAATTGGTGTTGTTATACAACTCTCGGCTTAGACTTTTCCCTGGGAAATTAAGGTCCAGATGGAGTGGTCCTTTCTGTGTTGTTGATGTAAAGCCATATGGTGTTGTGGAGATTCAAAATGACAAGAACGGCAACATATGGAAAGTGAATGGTCACCGACTAAAACCATATTTGACAGTTGAAGACAAGGGTACTACAGGTTGGGAAGGACCTCCACATGAGTTGTTCCTAGATGATCCTATAATCTCCCAGTGACACTAAGCATGGTCGGGCTGTAGACCGTAAACCAAGCGCTCATGGGAGGCAACCCAGTCTTTGTTTTATTTTATTTTGTTGTTAGTGTTTTTTGCTAATTTTGGTGTTAATGTCGTTAGTAAGTGTTTTGTTTTCAAACCATGGCATAGTCTTATGATTTGTTGATGCTTTTTGCAGTACTAACATTGGCATTTGTGGTGATGACAGTTGATATCATTTTTATCCACTTTAATAGAAGGTAAGAATGATGTGGTGGGTACAGCAATAGAGGTAAAGGAATCAGACCCTTGAATTACTTTTCTAGAGACTTCATGTGATGCAACATGTTACACCCGTGAACTTTATTTGGTTGGTTTCAAATAATTGAGGTTGGTTCTTTCACATGTGCTTGTCTTGAGATGTTGGGTTTACTATCTTCATTATAAGTACCCTGCATCTTACTTGTTACTTTGTATTACTTTGCTATTTATAACAACAAGTACATACATATCATTTCAAAATTTTTGAGTTTGATTTTGTTTTCTCCCTAGCAGTAATGGCATACTACCCTCATCAGAATCCTTATGAATATGCAATATTCAGTGAAGATCCGGGAACTATCTCTTCTCCTTCTTCTTCTTCTTCTACCGATGAGGATATGGTGATTGATTTTGATCCAGCTAGTTCACCACAGTTTGTTGATGCTAGTGCCGAAAGTTTATACAATAGCTTTACCAACAGAGCAGTCATCATTGAGAGACCATTTGAGGAACCTTCCCCTAGATTTGAAGAAGTGATTAGGAGACATTCTTGGGCTCATTTCTTAAGAGCATCTGTTGTTATTAACCTAGAGATAGTTCGAGAGTTCTATGCTAATTCACATGCTGACGGTGTCCATTCAGTTTTTGTGTGATGGAAGTACTTGAAAGTCAATCGTCACAGTATTAATTTGCATTTCCTTCTTCCTGATTATCCCGGTGATACATATTGCCATTTGGTGAGGGCAGAGAATACTGATCATTTGTTGGCTGCTGTGGTGTTACCTGGTGCTACATGGGTGAGAAATTCTCGGAATGAAGCCTTGTATGTACCCACGAGTGAGCTGACAGCAGAGGCACAAATGTGGTTAATGTTTATCAACTCCAAGATCTTGCCTACTAATCATTCAAATATAGCATCTACGGATCGTGTTCTTTTGATCTATGCTATTCAACATGATTTTTCTATTGATATTGGGAAATTGATGCTAGGGTTCATAAGGCGGGCACAACGAAGTGAATTTGCACCTATGTTCTTTCCAGCTTTGTTAACAGCAATGACTCGTAGCAAGGGAGTTGACATCACTTCAAATGAAAATCCTCAACATCCTTTTGGTCTTATGGGACCTCCTCAGTGGCCTTTACTTCAAGAGGAAGAGAGAATAGCCAGACTCTCCCGAGACTTGTAGAAAGCCAGGTTACTTTATTCTTGGTATGTTATTTTGTTCACAGGGACCGTGCTTTTCTGCAAGTGTAGGGGGGAGTTGTTATGCGATTTGAAGTTCCAAGTGTTAAACAACTATGCTTTATAAATATTGTCTTTGTCTTAGTTTCTTTGATTAGTGCCATGTTAGTTGGCTGTGTTTGGTATTGTGATGATAGTAAGCTTGTGAGTTGATTAGTATGTTGTATTGATTGCACTGACTTCTTCCTATTGTGTTTATGCTTTAATGTCTGAAAAGATGAATACCAATTTGTGTAAAAAAAAAGACAAAATTAGCTAAATCATATGAAATGAATGGACATAAAGCTGAAGTGCCATTTTTTTTGGTTTGTAGTGTCATGTGAATACATGATTTTGCATTTGGCAGAAGAAGGATATGCAATGTGTGTAGATAACCGAATTGAGTTTGAGTGAGATGCCTTTGTGTTGTTGTTTTGTGAGTAATGAATGCATTGGTATCATTGAAAGGCTGAAAACTCACATGGCTTGAATTTAGTTGGGACCCACATTTGAATGGCTTATTTGTTTGCTAGTGTTTAGTGATGAACATTATTGTTTATGGTTGACCGATGGAATGAGTGGCATTGTGTTTCCCTTTTTGTTCTATAAATGCTAAACTACCATTGCTAGCATTTAAGGCTAAGAGAAGACCATTTTGCTTGAGCTGATTGTCGGTCAAGGGAGTTGTGCAAGCATTTAATCATTTTTCATTTCCATTTACTTCAAGAATTGTCAAAGGTCTTCACTCAAGGAATGGCACCAAAAAAGGATCCAACTTCACAAAAGGTTTCAACTTCAAAGAAAGGAAAAGGAAAAACTCAGAAACCACCACTTGAAGACTCTGATTCAGAGTACTTTCCAGATGAGGATTTGCCAAAATTCGAGGATCCACCTCAATATACTATGCAAGCTACGACTCCAAAGAAGAGAAAGGGGTCTTCTAATCAAGGTGGTGAACCTTCGGTGTTTTTAGACAAAAGGGCCCAGAAACGATGAGAAGACGGAATTGGTATGAAAAAGCTTCATCTGGAGAGGGCATTTACGGTTGAAGGAGGTCTATTCCAAGAATTGATGGAATTCCATTGTTTTGATAAAAAAACTCACAAGTGCACCAGGGTTTTGCAATGCTAGTCTGGAGAGGGAATTTTATGCCAATGCAAAATTTTTGAATGAAGCTGGAGAATTCTATTTAAGGGGAAAGTGGGTACAAATTACAAGCGAGATCATCAATAATCATCTCGGTACTCCCAGTTTTTCTCATGACCCTTTGCCAATTTCGGAGGACGATGAATGTGATTATGAATTGTCAGAGGAGTTAGCCTTATCGGGAGCTAAATGGGAGTTGAATAGAAGGGGTGAACGTAAGCATATCCGTGAGGAGTGGCTGCGAAGTGATGTTAAAATCTGGCTCATGTTTGTACTGTCACGTCTGATGCCAAGTTCGCAATCTACTGAAGTGCTACGCAATCGTTTACACTTGATATCAGCTATCCGTGCGAAGAAGCCAATTGATGTCGGGCGGAAAATTCTTTTGGCTATACAATCTGTGGTTAACATGGACAGTGCGGCTCTCTATTTCCCTGTCTTACTTGAGGAGCTTTGTATGGCTCAAGGGGTGGATACAGATGCTTGAGAATGGCGAAGGAATCCAGGACCAATTGGCACTCCACTTTATGTCAAGTACCGGGCACTAGAAAAAGAAATGATGAAGGCAAAGAAAGTTGGGGCTAAGAAATCTCGGAACAAGCCTGATCCTCCACATTCTGAGGCAGATGAGGAGACACAGTTGTATGATTTCAGCACTTTGCAAGGGGCATTACAAGACTTTCGACAATCAGTTGAGCATCGTTTTTCAAACATGGATGAGCGGATGGAACGGATGCATGCGGGCGTAGAGCATATGCAGCAAGAGTGGACAGCACATGCCTCGAGTATGGACCAGAAGTTGGATGATATGTCAACGGTTGCTCAACAGCAATTCGAAGTGCTGTATCATAGATAAGCATGCATGCAACGAGAGCTTGATAGGTGCAATAAGATGACTGTTTACTACCACTCTAAGTCGGGACCTCCAAAACCCACTCCGACTTCGTCGCAATTAGCTGGGTATCGAATCCCAAATTTGTCATGTGATGTCGTCAGTGGAACTGTGCATGAACTTCCACATGGGGTTCCAGCGATGCCTGCATTGAACCCGTTGCCAACATTTGGCCATATTCCTCCGATGCCTCAGACTCCTACGTTCCTACCGAAACCTGAGTTTATGCCGACTACAAGGATGTCAATGATTGGCTCTGGACAGCCTCTTGAAGATCCAATTCATGGACATTTCCATTATGTGGCTCGACTTTTCGGTGTTCATTCGTTTGCAACAGCAGTTGCTTTTGGTGGACAGTCGGTTTCAACGGCAGCCTCACTTTCCTCTCCTTCTTCCTCGGCTCCATCATCTTCCCAGGGAGCCCCTATTCCTTAGACTTTTACATTGTGGGCAATGTATATTTCAAGTGTGGGGGTGGAAGATGTGTTAATTGCTGATATGTTCATGATTGGTTGGTATGTTGAAGTTGTTGAAGTTGTTGTGATTGTTTTGTGCTTTGTTTGATGGGAAGGTGGGCTGATATGTTCATGATTGGTTGGTGTGAGGAAGTTGTTGAAGTTGTTGTGATTGTTTTCAGCAGAATGAATGATGAAGTGCAATGAAGAGTGAAGTGTGTGTAAAAATGTTGTGAACTAAGTGTGGCTAAAAGTGTTGTGTATAAACCGAATGTTAATGAAATGTGATGAAGCAAAGTGAAATTGGAAATTGGTGAATGCTATAGCAACTCAATGATGCACTCTTCACCCGAATAGAAAGAATAGAAAGCATGATGTTCAAGAACTTTATCAAACATTGAATGGGGAATGAATGCATGATCTTGCAAGTAATGACATAAAACACAACAATGCATGAATTCATAATGAAAAGGACAAGAGGACATCAATCTTGAGCAACTTATGTACATAGCATGGATGAAAATATGGTAGAATAAAAGTGATCATGCAAGAATACCAAGAACCAACATGGAAGTAGCTAAAATGATGAATGTTCAAATGTATATATATAATGCATGAGAACGGTGAAATGCATGTGAGTGGCGAGGTGACTTCGCCGCACACACTTGTGCTGCGAAGTGTGCATGGCTCATGCGATGAGCTCATCTCGTCACATGATGTGTGCGCGTGTGCATGCGAGAGTCGTGGTAGCGAGGTGAGTGTTTGAGTTCAACGTGTGTGAAGTGCTTGTGCGGCGAGGTGACTTCGCCACACGATGTGTGCCTGAGTGTGTTGCGAGAGTGTGGCGGCGAGGTCAATGCGTGCGTGTGTGTGCATTGAGTGCAATCTTATGTGAATCAATATGTGTGTGGAGTGAGTGAGTGAGTGTGAGTGAAGATGCCATACAAACATGAAGTGTGAGTTGAGTGCAAATATGAGAACAACTATATGGCTAAGTGTCCATTTTCACATAATGCTCTTCGTCCATTCCAAATACAGGTGCCTTAGCCCCGGAAGTAGACTTAGTGGTAAACATAAAAGTTCTAGATCTTCCTCTCAGCTTTCCATGGGTTCAAGAATCAACATCATTGGATACCTATAACTTAAGATATACCCATTTTACCAAACTATAGCAGAACGATAAGACCCTAAAAACCCTAATCCAAGCTCAACGAAGAAGCCTCAGTTTCTCATGGTTGCATACAGAATTTGGAGACGTTAAAACATGACAATTGAAGTACACATAAACAGCTTTCCATAGCCACCAAGATCTCCTTATTTGGATTAGAATTGACAGAGTTACACTCAAAACAAGTTGCACTACCAAACTGCCAAAACCTTAATTAAACTGAGCAAATCACTTTTAAGTTTCTTCATTTTCAACCTAGACACACATCACTTCATTCACCATCATTTTTACCCTTTTTTCACCATTTAAACATTTACCAAATAGCAAACCACATATATGCACAAAACAGCATAAATCACCACATATTTGCATAAAATACAAGACAAAAGCTAAGATATTCATACGTATTAGTTGGTATGAAACCAACTCATCAAGAATTCCGTTTGTAGTTGTTTAATTGTGTTAAGTAAACTAAAAGTGAAACATTTTTATAAATTTAGGAACCAAAACTATTGAAATTAAAACATTATGGACTAAAAATGCGCTTTTCTCTACAAGTTTGGGGACTAAAAGTGTTGAGATTAAATCATTGAGGGCTAAAAATATCGAGTAACAAACATTGGGGACTAAAAATTTCCTTTTCTCTACAAGTTTTGGGACTAAAAGTGTTGAGGTTAAAACATTGGGGACTAAAAGTGTCGAATAGACAAACATTGGGGACTAAAAATGCTTTTTTCTCTTAATGATAATAATAATATGTAGGCATGTGAGTTATTATTCTGTCCACAAATGGTTATTAAAATAAATAATTTACCTTCTACAATAAATAATATTTATTATATTTCCAATAAAAATTGCATAAGAAAATTTAGTTGACAATATTAAATCCGCTTTGAGCGTAAAAATATATAGTAGCGTTTTAAATTGTTTGGCATACTCATACCATTATATGAACTTAAGTATCGAACTATTTTTTATTGTATAAAATAACACTTTTATAGATCTGTTCCCCCCCCCCCCCCCCCCCCCCCCCCCCAAAAAAATAGTGAGAAAGAAGTAAAGAAACATACTTTTGTTTTTGGTTCTCAATTATTTTTTGGATTTTAGGTGAGAACGTGATTTTCTAAAATACTATCTAGCATTCTTTTAGCGTTTCATTGTTTATTTTCAACTCATTATGCACGCTTAAAATAATAGATAATGACAAAAAAAAAAATAAAACTGTAACTTTTAAAATTTTTAGTTTTTTTCAAATATATCTTTGAATTTTTGGGAGAAAAATGGCATCAGTACTATCGAGTTAGCTACCACCTGAATCTGTAGGGTGAATTATCACATCCACTAATTACTTTCTTAACCTGTTTAGAAAAGTTATTGGAATTTATTTATATTTAATTACAAGAAAAATATTAATTGATTTTTAAATTTTTTGGAAAAGTATTTTTTTTTAGTGGCAAAACCCCGTACATGGGGTGTGGATGCCAACCCCATATTTTATTAATTTAAAAATTTCCACACCCCATACTTTATTAATTTAAAAATCTAAAAAGCACACGCAACACAAATATGAATTGTTCAAAATGCAAGTGAGAGCACTTGATATATCGCAAGCAAAATATACAACAATGCAAAGTTACATTTTCTTTTTGGCTGCTGTTATTGTCAGAGCAACTATTAGCTTCCAGAGCAAATATTCCAAATTTACCCTTAATCAATCAGCTATTTATCTTTTCTCCATTTATCTGCACAAATCATCTTTATCTTCTTTATACCTTATCATTACAACTTATCAATTCTTTATAACATCTTTCCCGAACTTTTGCTTTCTTCTCCTTTACACTGATTTTCTCCCAAATTTTTATTAATATAATATTTATTTTCACCTCAAATTATAATATATATATATATATATATATATATATATGACACTTATTTCTATTAATAGATTTTATTGTTCTCTCAATTAAATTATAAAATATTTACCAATATATACATAAAAAAATTTAGTGTTTTATTTCATAAATTAAATTTTTTTTATCAAAATTTTTAAAATGAAAAAAATAATGTTACAATAATTATTTTTGTGACAATAATTTTTTATATTTTTATAAATAAATTATTAAATTTGGATTTTACTTTTAAATTTTTAGTAATAAAAAATTCGTCCTAAGACATTTTTTACCAAAATAAACTCATAAAATATTAATTCAAATTTAAAATTTAAAATTTTGATAATAAAAAATTCTTGATGCCTAAATCATATTTTGAGCAAATTAACATTTCAAAATGATAATAGTTCACAAGGAAAAAAAATTGCTCAGAATAGAAATAGAAGGGAATATATGCATCCACATTCTAAAATAAAATTTGTTGCTGTTTTATTATTTAAAATTATGAATTAAATTGTAACATAAAAAAATACATGAAATCGAGATTTCTATTATATATATATATATATATATATGGTGGTGTCTTCCTTTTAATTTTTAATTTATGCAAATTATTTTGATAAAATATTAATAAGAAAAGCGTTATTAAAAATAAAAATAATAATTTATAGTTGCCATGTGTTTATGTTTAGTATTTTAACAAAAAATATTACTCACCTTGGATAGAGTATTTTTTTTTAGTTTTATAGTAGAATTTTTTTGTTGATATTTGTTATAAGAAATAAATATTTTGGAGGTGTTTGGATTGATGAGTTTGTTTTGGTGGACACTATATTCATTAATTTTTTATTAATAAAATTTAAATTTCAAATTTGAATTAATATTTCATGAGTTTATTTGATTAAAAAAAGTTAAGAAGAATTTTTTATTATTAAAAAATTTAAAAATCAAATTCAAATGTAATAATTTATTTATAAAAATAAAAACTCTGTATTAAAAATAATTATTGTAACATTATTTTTTTCGTTTAAAAATTTTGATAAAAAAATGAACAAAACAGATAAATCAAATTAAATTTGTGAAATAAAACACTAAAACAACGGTAAACAAATAGAGCCTAAATTTTTTGAGGTATATATTGGTAAATATTTTATAATTTAATTGAGAAAATAATAAAAACTATTAATAGAAATAAGTGTCATATTATTTTTGTGAGAAAAAATAAAGGAGAAGAAAGAAGAAGATACGGGAAGATGTTATAAAGAATTGATAAGTTGGTACTGATAAGGTAGAAAAGAGATAAGGATGAGTTGTCTTGATAAATAGATAAAGATAAAAGAGTGGATTGATTAAGGGTAAATTTGGAAGATGTGTGATTTATTGCTCTGGAAGCTAATAGTTGCTCTGGTAATAACAGCCGCCTTTCTTTTTAGTAACTAAAAGAGGGAAAGACCAAATCTATTTACTCTAATTACTTCCCTAATCGTGGAGGAGAGTTATGCTTCAGCAATAAAAAAAATCATTTGATTGTGTTACAATTGCATAATTGGCTAGATAATCAACCAGTTTGCTGACTTCCCTTAAATTTGTTGTGTACAATATTCTTTACGTCTTCAAATATGCAATGGCAAATTAAAGAGAAATTCATTCTGATGTTATTGAATATGTGATAATTTTTAACTTTCCAAAGATGCCAACAAATCACCTTAGGTAGTAATCATATAATAACGTTGAAAATTTGATTATTGTAATCTGTTTGTACACATGTTTTCATTTACATTTAAATAAAATGAAATTTTGTATATTTATTTCCCCACTTTGCTAGTTGGTGAAAAAGCCATATGGGGACTTCTGAGAGTGATCTGATGGGAAGTTCTTAATGTGCTCCATGTTTGCAGCAGATTTCATCATAGTTTCGTTTTTTCGCCATACTGCGAAGCCAATGAATGAGTCTGCATGTTTGTCTTCAGTTGCAGTAATTCCCTTTGGGATTCCATACTTTGCAAGGATTGTGTAAATTTCAACACTCCTAGGACAAAGTTACATAACCACACCCTGACGATAGACAAAATAACAACTAATTAAATATTCGCTTCAAAAGAAGCAGTAGAATGCTAATTAATATTGTTTTAACACCATAAATGAATTATACCAAAAGCTGGAATGCTCTCATTCTTTTCTTGGTCCCTCCATTTTTAAAACCTTAGAAAGCATGTCCTGAAACATATTGATGAATTAATAAATACTCAAATTTAGAGAAAAAAATTAAAAACATAGCGTGAAAATTGTATTGCAAGATACAAACATTTGCACTTTAATACCATACTTGTAAACATACCGTTTATGATTGTATCATTCTGGTAGATCATTAATTCGATTGAGATAAAAATCAAGATTGGATTCCTGATTTCTCTTATTCTAACTGAATTTTTCTTCATCTCACCATGAACGAATGTTGGAGGTGATTTTCTGAGGAAACCTTTCATGATCGATCTCACAACTCACGTTAGCTTGAATTTATAATAAATGACCAAACATTTAATGATGCTCTTTTTTTTTTTTTTTGTGTTTCAAATGGTGGAGTAAATCAAATTACATGGATGCAAATCGTAGTACATGGACATAAATCAAATTACATGGATGCAAATCATATTATATATATATATATAAATCAAATAATATAAATATAAATCAAATTACAAAATTTAAATACAAAATTCCCACTACAATTATGTGATTTACTGTATCAAGAATAATAATCAATAAAAATAGACATATCCTCAATATCTCAAAAAATACTGCTAAATTTCTAAAACCAAACAATTTACCATAGACGAAGTTAACTTTTCCTTTGACTTATCCTCCATGAAAGTTTGTATTTGGACCAAGTGTACAACCACGGGATGGATCCTTGAACAATACTTGGCATGCGTAGTGTTTTTCTCATATACATGAATTTATATGTTAGATTAAGAACAAAATGACTCTAAACCAATATCAATATATGATTAGATTAATTTAGATTCTACTTTTTAAACACTATTTGTAATTAAAAGAAGTTCAATAAAAATGAGTTGAAGTTCTCCAGAGTTGCTTTTAGAAAGCATGAGTTGTGGAAATATATTCTAGAAGTTTAGTTTGGTCATACGTGTATTAGCTGTGCCTATTCTTTAGGAGTTGTTAGTATCTACTTGTTTAGTTCCTATATCTTTGCTGATTATTATTCTTTACTCCTGTATATAAACTTTTAGTTTAATAAAAAGAAGTAGATATTTTTTTTGCCTCTGAATTATTCTTCATGGTATCAGAGCAATACATCTAATATTTCATCATGACCAAAATCAGAAACCCTAGTTATGGCCTCACTTCTCAAACCTCAGAGATCATCGCTACTACATCAAATACAGCAAGTAGCCCCTCTCGCTCTGATCAATTCTCACCTCTTGTCACAAATCATAAACTTAATGGCCTCAATTACTTACAGTGGTCTCAGTCGGTTCTTATGTTTGTCTATGGAAAGAGCAAGGATGACTACCTCACCGGAATTGCTACGGCACCAAAAGAAGATGATCCCTCCTATCGAGTATGGAAGGGTGACAATAATATGCTCATGTCCTAGCTAGTTAACTCCATGACACCAGAGATTGGTGAAAACTTTCTTCTCTATGCCTCCGCTGCTGATATTTTGGAAGCTGCTCGAGTTACGTTCTCAAGCACCGAGAACACATCTGAGTTATTTGAAACTGAAAGTATGCTTCACGATCTTCGTCAGGGTGAGTCATCTGTCACACAGTACTTCAGTTTGATGACTAGATTCTGGCAGAAACTCGATCTGTTTGACAATCATAAATGGACCTGTCCCACTGATGGTGCGCAATACAAGACAATCATTGACAAGAAACGAGTATTCAAGTTTCTTCTGGACTCAACAAGGATCTCGATGAAGTACGAGGTCGTGTCCTTGGTACCAAACCTTTGCCATCTCTGCGAGAAGCATTCTCTGCCATTCGACACGAGGAGAGTCGACAGAAAGTTATGATGGGCAGTTCACCATCGTCATCTTCCTCTGAAGGTGTTAAAACAATAGCCTCATGAGTCTCCAACGATAGTCGTCCTCGCAAGTCTTGTCCTTATTGTGATCACTGTCGACGACCTGGACACACACGAGACACATGCTGGAAGATACACGGGAAGCCCTTGACTGGAAGTCATCTAGAGCTCTTACAGAAAATGATACTCGCAAAAATTATGTTTCATCTGTTCCGTTCAGCAAAGATCAACTAGAAATGCTTCAGAGTCTCATCAAACAAGCTAATCCATCCACTGCTGCGAATTCATCCTTGGCTGATAGCTCTGGCAATGTTGCTCAACGAGGTAACCCCTCTCAAGCGTTACACACCAAGTCTGATTATTCATCGTCATGGATAGTCGATTCTGGAGCGTCTGACCATATGACTGGTAATCGATCATTGTTTTCATCTTATACACCATGTGAGGAAACTATTTCAGTCACAATAGCTGATGGATCCAGATCTAATGTTATTGGAATATGAACTGTGTATATCTCACCTTATTTAAGCCTTAAATCAGTTTTCTTTTGTCCGAACCTTAATTGTAATTTATTATCTGTTCGAAAACTCAACAAAGACTTAAAACTGTATTACCAAGTTTGATGCTCACTCGTGTATTTTTCAGAAATTGGACTCGGGGATGACGATTGGCAATGCTGAACTTATTACAGGACTCTACCTTCTCAAAGCTCATCTCTTTTCTCCAATGAGAAAACAGAAGACAATCACTGCTAGTTCTTCCACTGAATCTGTCTCCCATGCTAAGTCTAGTTTTCAATTCAATAATAATAATGATGTAATGATGCATCATTATCGTCTTGGACATCCAAATTTTGTATACCTTGAACGTGTTTTTCCTGAGCTATTTTTGAATAAAAATATCAAGTCTTTTAATTGTGATATATGTCAACTGTCAAAGCATGCTCGAAACTCATATTCACCAAGACCCTATAAATCCTCTCATCCTTTCTCTACGATTCATAGTGATATTTGAGGTGCTTCTAAGGTAATGAATGTGTCTGGAGCTCGGTGGTTTCTATTATTAGTTGATGATCATACACGATTAAGTTGGGTGTTTTTTATGAAGGATAAATCTAAAACTAGTACTTTAGTAAAACAATTTCATGTCATGATTCAAAACCAGTTTAATACAATCATCCAAGTCTTCCATTCAGATAATGCAAGTGAATATTTTAACTCAGTTCTTGGAAATTATTTTAAGTCTCATGATATTGTTCAAACTAGCTCCTGTGTCAAAACTCCACAGCAAAATGGCATTGCAGAGCGTAAAAACAGACACCTCTTGGAAGTTGCTCGCTCTCTCATGTTCACTTCAAACGTCCCAAAATATTTTTGGGGAGAAGCGGCCCTTACTGCCATTTACCTTATCAATCGAATACCAACCCGGGTACTTAATCTTCAAACTCCATGTAAAAAACTCCTTGAGTCATTCCATAATACACATATGATATCCACTCTTCCTTTGAAAATATTCGGGTGCTCATCTTTTGTCCATCTCTATGATCAAAGCAAACTTGATCCAAAGCTATCAAATGTATATTTCTTGGATATTCACCGACGAAAAAGGGATACAAGTGCTATTCTCCAACTCACAGAAAGTTCTTCACATCAATGGATGTCACTTTTGTGGAATCTCAACCATTCTTTCCCAAGTCCACAATTCAGGGGGAGAAAAATATGTGGGAATCGAGAACTTGGGAAATCATTGAGTCTAATCCCGATATCATGTACCATCAACCCATACCTCAACCACCTCACCATATCTCTATACAAGAATGCCCACCAGAGAACCTCTCAAGTCCGTCGAGTACTGTAAGAGTTCAATAATGCCAAGACTCACTCACGGTTCCAGAGTCCATCGAGCACGAACAAGGTAATCCCAATCTCTCACCTGTTCCCATATCTGAGATGAATAATGTGTCTGATCTTAATATGCCAATTGCTCTGAGAAAACAACCCCGTACACGTACCCATATCGGATTGAAGATTATGTTTATTATGGTAATCTTTCATCCAGTTTTCGAGCCTTTGTATCTAAGGTTGATCAGGTACATATACCAACCTCAGTTGAAGAAGCTTTCAAGGTCCCTAAATGGAAGACCGCAACTTTTGAAGAAATTCGAGCTTTGGAAAGGAATAGAACTTGGGAGATCATGGATTTACCACCAGGAAAACGTACAGTGGGGTGTAGATGGATCTTTACAGTAAAACACAACGCTGATGGATCAGTAGAGAGACTGAAAGCTCGTTTAGTAGCCCGAGGATACACTCAGCAGTATGGAGTTGATTACCAAGAAACATTTGCCCCAGTTGCCAAGCTCAACACAGTTCGAGTACTGTTATCACTTGCCACGAACCTAGATTGGCCGTTACTCCAACTAGATGTAAAGAATGCCTTTCTCAACGGAGATCTCGAAGAAGAATTGTATATGGATATTCCTCTGGGATTTGCTGATACTTCGAATCATGGTAAAGTGTGCAAGTTGAAGAAATCCTTGTATGGGCTGAAACAATCTCCACGAGCATGGTTCGGCCGATTCTCACAAGTTCTCAAGAATTATGGTTATGCTCAAAGTCAAGCTGATCACACGTTATTCACAAGACATTCAAAAAAAGGAAAGCTCGCTCTCCTTAGTGTTTACGTGGATGCTATAGTAATCACTGGTGATGATATTGAAGAAATGGATCGGCTAAAGAAAATTCTCGCATCAGAGTTTAAGATAAAGGATCTTGGACAGTTGAAGTTCTTCCTTGGTATGGAAGTTGCAAGGTCTCAAAAAGGCATCACTATTTCTCAACGAAAGTATACTTTTGATCTCCTTCGAGAAACAGGAATGCTCGGATGCAAACCGATTGACACACCAATGGATCCTAACCATAAGCTTTCAGGCCAGAACGAATGAGGCTGCTGTAGATCATGGAAGGTATCAGTGACTGGTTGGAAAATTAATCTATTTAGCTCACACTAGGCCTGACATAAGCTTTGCTGTTAGTGTAGTTAGTAGATTCATGAATAATCCATTTGTAGTTCATATGGAAGCAATTACTCGGATCCTCAGATATCTCAAACATGCTCCAGGAACTGGATTATTCTTCAAGAAGACCTCTAGAAGAGATGTAGAAGTCTTTACTGACACAGATTGGGCAGACTCTCCCATCGATCAGCGATCCACATCTGGTCAGTGTTCATACATCTGGGGAAACTTAGTGACTTGGCGAAGCAAGAAACAGTCCGTTGTTGCCAGAAGCAGCGCTGAAGCTGAGTTTCGAGCCCTTGCTCATGGAATATGTGAAGGTATCTGGTTGAAGAGATTACTGAAAGATATCAAGGTTGAAGTAGCTGGTCCAATAAAATTGCTATGTGACAATCAAGCTGCTTTGAGTGTTGCCAAAAATTCAGTTCACCATGACAGAACTAAACACATAGAAATTGATCGTCATTTCATCAGTGAGAAGATTGAGAACAAAACGATTTCTCTGCATTATGTTCCTACTCGGCACCAAGTAGCTGATATTCTCACCAAAGCTCTTCATCGTCCTAACTTCTATGAACTATGTAGCAAGCTTGACTTGTTGAATATCTATCACCAAGCTTGAGGGGGAGTGTGGAAATATATTCTAGAAGTTTAGTTTGGTCATACGTGTATTAGTTGTGCCTATTCTTTAGGAGTTGTTAGTATCTACTTGTTTAGTTCCTATTTCTTTGCTAATTGTTATTCTTTACTCTGTATATAAATTTTTAGTTTAATAAGAAGAAGTAGATATTTTTTTGCCTCTGAATTATTCTTCATGAGTTATTGGTAATCAAGTTAAAAATATCATTTTATACAACTGTTTCACTCATCAGATCATTTGAGATAAATTTCATCTACCGAATTAACCAACTTTTGGCAGAAAAAGCTTCATAATTTTATGTCGAAGAAAATGATGTGGTACACAAGGATAGCACCTTCAAGAATATAACCTTTCGATGCAACAACCAACACACTCTTAATTTAAGATATTCACCAAAGGAGTGTGTTCACAGTCTTAGAGAAAGACCGAATAAAAATCACAAAACTCACACATGAAAACCGTGTGATGGAAAGCTTGATATAGGCACACAAAAAATCCTTCCATGTTTATCCCAAGATTGTTTCCAAATAATTCAAATGGAAGGACGTAATCACCAAATCGTCCCATCATTATCTTCAAGGTAATTTCCAAAATAATTTAAATAAGAAGATGGAAACTCTTGTGCCTTCAAAACTTATCTTTTCCAAAGTAGGATAGCTTCCAAGAATACCAAGATAAGTTCCATAATTATCCACATGGCATTAATCATCAAATCAATCTTCCTTGCATAGATTGATTTTATTTGATTTTGCCTTCAATAAAAGCTTTCCTTATCTTTGCCAAAAAATCAATGCCAATTAAAATAAATGCCAACTCACGTGTGCATTAACAATCTCCCCCTTTGGCATTTTTTGGCAAAATCCAATCTCCTCCTGTATGCTGAATTGGATGCGTTTGAATCAAACTCCCCCTGAATGAGCACTTGGTAAATAAACATCTGCATAAGACATTATGCGAGACACAGCAAGAGACACCAAGTTTCCCAGCATACATAGGATTAGGAATTACTAACCAAATATCCAAAATCCAAATTACTCCCCATTTTTGCCATAAAAGGACAAAAGCAATAATAACACATAACATATTGTCTTAAGCAATCATCAATGAACAGAATATCAGAGTAATTAATCAGACTCCTCCTCATCATAAGGCACAAGGCCAACTGACTCTGCTAGTAGGTGAACACCCGCAGCAGCTTCTGAAATTCTCACATCTGAACCAGCAGGAAACCCACCAGATTGGGCTCTGGAAGGGACAGAACTGTCAGTGACACCCGGAGTAACTCTGGAAGTGACATCAGCAGAAAGATCAACAGGAACAGAAATATCCTCCAAAATAATCTCCTCATCAACAATCTCCTCAACAATAGGTTGTGTTGGCTCCAATACAGATTCTGTAAAAATAGGAGATAAAGTCTGAAGTATACCTGCAGTAACATCATGTGTGACATCAGGAGGGACTTTTGAAGACTCAACTCCAGCAGATGCAGCAGTGGCAGACTGTTCAACAACATTATTTCTCCTTTCAGCAGATTCAGCTGCAACATCTTTTGTTGTCTTGAGAGCAACAAGATCATCAAGAATTCCAGAAATCTCCTTCCTTCGCTTTTCAATCTCTGTCTGCTGTTCCAACAAAGTTTTCAGCTCATCTTCTAGCACCTTGATGGTGCGAGTCGTAGCACAGTATTTCCAAAATCCTCCATGTCAGTGACATTATCTGAGACATTGTCCATGTCATTAACATGTTCACCCATCAACAGCTTGTAGCTGATCCTGATCTCCTCCTTGTCAAACACCAAAACTTCTCTAGCTCTAATTACAGGATGTTGTGATGCCAGAATTGCATAAATCAGACTTGGAAATGGATAAGCCAGCCTCTCATTCTTACAATCAACATGTTTAACAATTTGATCAAATATGAACTGCCCAACATCAAACTCCACAAAATTTTCAATTTTGTACAGCAGGGTAGCCATTCCCTTATTCACCCCAGATCCATGGGAAGTTGGTTGCCAGTTCCTCATAGCAATCTTATGCAAGATTACATACTTCACAGATAGTTGGGAAGCTGGAAAATCTTTCCCCCTTGGCCAAACACGTCTAACACCACCTGTGACATCAATAATGATCTTATTGAAATCAGGAATGAATTCTTCTACATTAGCCCAATGAAATCCGATGTGTGTATTTATAACATCTAGGGAAAAATTATACACATGATTCCTCACAAATACTTGGCCACCATCGGGATTATCAAAGTCCTTCACTTTTGAATCTAAATTGCAATAGAATTCCTGCACTACCCTTTTCACATAAGGCCTGATTCCCTTAATTGTCCTTCCAAGGCCCTGATTCACTAATTGTTCTACTAGCTTTCGGAATTCCTTAAAATCCCCTTCATGAATATTTCTCTCATTCCAAATAGTTCTTTTAGACACTCGAGTCCACAACCCAGCATTATATTCAGATTTGAAGTCATCCAAATTAACATCAGAAGATGATGACTTACTTGTCATAACAGGGGACTTTCCCTTTGACACTGACCTTGAGCGAATGACTCGCTGGAATTCAGGGGCGGTTGTTGCTCTGTCGTTTGGCCTTAGCCGACTTTACTGTTTCTGAGTCAGAAAGGTCATGTTCTTCAGCATTCTCTCAGTGACCGTCACCATCATCAGGAGATCCATTATCATCGGCAGAGCCTTCTTCATCAGCAGAAGATTCTTCATCTTCATCATCGTCTGAATCACTACCTTTATCAGGAGCGACATCGCCTTTGACATCTCCTTGTTCAGTCCAGTCCTCATCTGAATCTTCATCCCTCAGTTGGGATCGCTTTCTTTTTGGTTCAGCATAAACCTTACAACCTCTTGGTGCTTTGGGGGGTACAACACTCATCTGATATGGACCACTACTTGCTTGTTCAAATCGTGTTCTTACTCCTGTGGTGTCAATAGATTGAATTGGAGTTGCAGCAGTAATCACAACATGAACCTGATCATCATCTAGTGTTTCAGTAACCCTACTGGCAGAAGACTTGTTCTGAGACATTGTCGAAATGAAGTGGTACTTGGCTCAATTGAATTTACACAAATTCAGATTATGATCAATAGAGATGAAACGGTGAACTCTGAAGAAATCAAGGAGTGATCAATAATTCAAGAAGACTAAAAACCTTGAAAGAACTCAAAGTAACTTAGAGAGAAATAGCTGTCGTAGAATAGGGGCAGTCATAAAGTTCTTGTCATAGTGTGACATTTCAATGCCTTGAAACTCGCCAGAAATGTACGATCATCCCACGTTTCATTTGATGCGTTGGAGATTAGAAACCCATAAGATCATATCCACAGCTACAATTTCGCCAAAAATCTAAAGGCGGGAAACCCAAAGAGACAAAACACTAGCTATTCTACTATTTTTTGCTTTTTCTGTTATTTTTGTATATATATATATATATATATATATATTGCTACAAAAATAAATACAATACAAAAGAACTTACACTTTTGAAGAACTTCTTCACATAACACAAAGGCCTAGAGAAGACCTCAGTTCTTCAAATCTTGCCCCATCCAATGCTTTAGTGAAAATATCAGCAATTTGTTTTTCTGTCACCATGTGTTCTAAAGCAATGATTTTATCCTCCACAAGAGATCGAATAAAATGATGTCGAATATCAATGTGTTTTGTCCGTGAATGCTGAACAGGATTCTTTGAAATATTGATTGCACTCATATTATCACAGTAGAGTGTCATGACATCCTGTGTGACACCATAATCTTTCAGCATTTGCTTCATCAAGAGAAGCTGTGTACAGCAACTCCCAGCTGCAATATATTCTGCCTCGGCTGTAGACAGTGAAATAGAGTTCTGCTTCTTGCTAAACCACGACACCAAATTATTTCCCAAATAGAAACATTCACCAGAAATGTTTTTACGATCATCTGAACTTCCAGCCCAGTCAGCGTCACAGTAACCAACTAAGTTGGTATTTGTATCAAAAGAATTCCAAATTCCATAATCAGTTGTTCCACAAACATATTTGAGAATCTTTTTGACTGACACCAGGAGTAACTCGCGAGGTTCTGCCTGAAATCGAGCACATAATCCAACACTGAAGCAGATATCAGGACGACTAGCAGTTAGGTACAAGAGGCTGCCAATCATACTTCTGTAAAGACTTGCATCAATCGGAGTTCCCTTTTCATCTTTGGAAATTTTCTCATGAGTTCCCATAGGTGTTCTCCTTGGACGGGCATTTTCCAATTCAAATTTCTTCAGCAAATTCTTTGCATACTTGCTTTGAGAAATGAAGATTCCATCATGTCGTTGTTGAATTTGAAGCCCAAGAAAATAAGTAAGCTCACCAACTATGCTCATCTTAAATTCCCCAGTCATTTGAGCAACAAATTCATCCACCATTGCCTGTGACACTGAGCCAAACACTATATCATCAACATAAATTTGAGCAAGTAAAAACTGACCTTTCACTTGGCGAATGAAAAGGGTTTTATCTACTCCCCCTCGCTCATATCCTTTGGCTAACAAGTACTGAGTCAGCCTCTCATACCAAGCCCTAGGAGCTTGTTTGAGCCCATACAATGCCTTCTTCAATTTGTAGACAAACTCGGGATGATGAGGGTCTTTCAAAACCCTTTGGTTGAGCAACATACACCTCTTCATTAAGAAGACCATTGAGGAACGCACTCTTCACATCCATTTGATACAACTTGAATCGCAATACACATGCAATTGCTAGCAAGAACCGGATAGATTCAAGGCGAGCAACTGGAGCAAATGTCTCATCAAAGTCAACTCCTTCAATTTGAGTATATCCCTGAGCAACTAATCGAGCCTTGTTGCGAGTGATATTGCCATGCTCATCACTCTTATTCTTGTATATCCATTTGGTGCCAATAACATTCACATTAGAAGGACATGGAACGAGATCCCAAACTTGATTGCGAGTGAATTGATCAAGTTCTTCTTGCATTGCACCAATCCAGTATTCATCTTCCATAGCTTCTTTCACATTCTTTGGCTCAATAGAGGAAGTGTAGCAAGCCATTTGAATCATTTCTCTATAATTTACTCTCGGCTTTTCTCTTGTACGAACACCATCAGTCAAACTTCCAATAACTTCAGCAGTAGGATGATTCTTCTGTACACGAGTAGAGAGCTGCCTATGAGGTAAAGTGACATCATTCACATTATCACTTTCTGCATTCTGATGAGTGACACCACCTGTGACACTGGATGAAACACTGTCTGGAACACTGGAACTTACTTCAGGTAGAGAATCTGTAATATCTTCATTAGGAACAGTACTTACTTCCAGAGAATCATCAACTTGAATATTTGCAGATTCCATCACAGTTCGAGTCCTTTTGTTGTAAACTCGATAAGCTCGACTATTAATAGCATACCCAAGAAAAATAGCTTCATCACTCTTGCGATCGAGCTTCCCTTTATATTCCCTGTCATTCAACACATAACAAGAACTACCAAAAGGATGAAAATAGTTAACATTCGGAGTTCTACCTTTCCATATTTCATAGGGCATCTTCTCAGTGCCTCCACGAAGGTATACACGATTTATAGTGTAGCATGCTATGTTCATTGCTTCAGCCCAGAATTTCTGTGGAATATTTTTCTCGTGTAACATGACGCGTTATATCTCTGCTATAGTTCGATTTTTCTGTTCTACAACTCCGTTTTGCTGAGGAGTTTTAGTTGCAGAGAACTCATGACTTATTCCATGCTGAATACAGAAGTCTGAGAAATCTGAGTTTTCAAACTCTCTCCCATGATCACTACGAATTCGTACAATCTTCAAAATAGCACATCCCTTTTCACGCTGAAGACGTAGACACAATGCTTTAAAGGCATTAAATGTGTCGGATTTTTCACGAAAAAATTCAATCCATGTATACCGAGAGAAATCATCAACAGATACATATGCATATCGTTTTCCTCCAATACTTTCTACTGACATAGGACCCATCAAATCCATGTGGAGCAGTTCTAACACACGAGTTGTTCCTGGTGTCTGTGACTTGGGATGTGACACCTTTGTTTGTTTACCAATCTGACATGGTCCGCATATCCTGCTTTCATCAAACTTCAGTTGAGGAATCCCCCGGACTGCTCCTTTAGTAACTATGTTCCGCAGCATCCGTATATTCATATGACCCAATTTTCGATGCCATAGAGTTGAATCTTCCATACTCGATCGAAAACATGTTGATGTGGCAGAGATGAGATAGCAATTATCCCTTGATCTTACTCCTTCCATGATGCACTTGTTGTTTTGATCAATCACCTTCCAATTTTTCTTGGTGAAATTTACATCCAAATCTTGATCGCACAAGTGACTAATGCTGAGCAAATTTGCCTTCAGGTCATCTACCAGCAGTACATTATCTAACTTTGGTAACCAAGGCACATTTAGAATTCCTTTTCCAATGACACGAGCTGTGACACCATTGCCAAAAGTTACTTTTCCCATTCTTCCAGACACAACATCCTTCAAAAAATTATTGTCACCAGTCATATGCCTGGAGCATCCACTGTCAAAATATCACTCATCTGTTGTGGCAGCCTTTAGTGCCGTGTATGTGAAATTGCACCGGTAATTAGGCTTCATTACCCAGCTCTGTTGTGTATTTCTGCGAGAAGTAAAGTTTCTAGCAGTACCTTGTCTTAACTCAGCAAGATAGATAAAACATCTAGGACAAATATGACCACGACGATTGCAATAATGACAAATAGGTATAAATCTGTTACCTCTTCCATTTGGAGCATGATAGGAATAATAAGAATGTGACTGATTCATAGCAACCTGCTTCTTTAGGGATTTATCCTCTGATAGTGACACTGACTGTGACATGGGTTATGACACGGACTGTGACACTGAGCTTTCTCCTTTATATCCCAGTCCTGAATGGTCACCACTTGATTGACCAACTTTGAGAATTTCATCCAGTGTGGAAGCACCTGAATTTAGCATCTTAACTCCTTTCTTTATGTGATTCAACTCGTTGGTCAAGGTCTTCATTTCTTCTTGACTTCCTTTCAGCTTGATAACCAGATCAGTGTTAGATTTTTGAAGATTGTCCCTTTCGTTTTGCAGATCTCCAACCTGTGTATGAAGTTGCTGATTCACTCTCAAAAGTTCTGTCCACTTGTCATGAAGATTTTTGAACTCCACCAGAATATCTTCCTCTGTAACAAAATCTTCATCTTCATCTAGATAAGTTGACCCATTACCAGTGACACTCAGTGTAACATCTGTTTTCTTACCATGATCAGATTGTTCAGTCTTAGTGGTGAAAGCCACATGGTTGTTCTGAAACTCGTCTTCTTTGTCAGAATCATCTTCACTCCAAGTTGTGTTAAGTGAATTCCTCTTTCTTCTCAAGGTATTAGCACAATCTGCTTGAACATGCCCATAATCATCACATTCTCTGCACATAATTCCTTTATGTTTGAATGATTGATCAGACATTTGATTTTCGTCCCTAAACTTTCTATTATTTGTCGCCTCATTCTTGGTGTTACTGACACTGCCTCTGACACCCGAATTACCTCTGCCATATTTTTTCAGTATTTTGCTGAAGTTTTTAGATATTAATGCCAAGGAGTCCCCAAGGTCATCATCTCCAGAATTGTCCACCTGCTGCATTTCTGCTTTTAAGGCAAGCTCCTTGTTTTTCTTTGCTTCCATATCTACTCCTAGATTCATCTCAAAAGTTATAAGGGATCCCATCAATTCTTCCAGCTTCATCTTTGAGATGTCTTTTGCTTCCTCAATGGCAGTAACTTTATGAGCAAAGCGTTGAGGCAAAGATCTTAAGGTTTTCCTCACAAGCTTTTCTTCTGAAAAACTTTCACCAAGGGCAAATGCTTCGTTGGCAATATCACACAGTTTGACGTTGAATTCTGTAATGCTTTCGTCTTCATGCATCCTCAAGTTTTCAAATCTTGTAGCCAGAATCTGCATCTTTGATATTTTTACACTTGAGGTTCCTTCATGAGTGGTTTGCAGAATTTCCCATTCCTTTTTAGCAACCACGCATGTGGAAATAAGTCTGAACTGTGCTGGATCTACTCCGTTAAATATGGCATTAAGTGCCTTTGAGTTACTGTTTGCAAAGGCATCTTCAGCAGCAGACCAACTCTCTTCGGGCTTGAGAGTTTTGACACCATCAGTATCAGTCGTTGGAGGATCCCATCCAACCAGAATTGATTTCCATGCCTTCTCGTCAATGGCTTTGATAAAGGCTCTCATTCTTACCTTCCAATATGCATAGTTGCTTCTATCCAAGAGAGGTGGACGCATTGTTGAACCTCCTTCCTTCATAGAGTCCATCACACAAACCAACCAAGATCAAGTCCTGCGGATCCCGCCTAAGAAACAAAGACGACCCGCTCTGATACCAATTGAAAGATCTAAGTTAGTAGCGCGGTGTCCCAGTGGGTGAGTGACACTGGGTGTGACACCGATAATAAAACAGTAATGAAAAATAATAAAAATGCGAAAATTAAGAAGACAGGAGGTTGTTAACGCAGTTCGGCAATTGCCTACGTCTGCGGGGCCACGCCCAGAAAGAACAATCCACTATGTTCACAAGTTACAACACATTTAGTATGACACTAGGTAAGACACCATCTTATCTTAGTTACTGCTGCTTCCTAACTTCTACAGTGAACGGATTGTGCGAGCTCCCTCGACTTATGTTGATTCCTCCCGGAATCCGTGGTTAAGCAAGATCCCCTTGCCCACGTTTGAACTCCTCCCGAGTTCTATGCTTGAATCAAGAAACACAAGAATAGCACCTTCAAGAATATAACCTTTCGATGCAACAGCCAACACACTCTTAATTAAAGATATTCACCAAATGAGTGTGTTCACAGTCTTAGAGAAAGACCGAATAAAAATCACAAAACTCACACATGAAAACTGTGTGATTGAAAGCTTGATATAGGCACACAAAAAATCCTTCCATGTTTATCCCAAGATTGTTTCCAAATAATTCAAATGAAAGGACGTAATCACCAAATCGTCCCATCATTATCTTCAAGGTAATTTCCAAAATAATTTAAATAAGAAGATGGAAACTCTTGTGCCTTCAAAACTTATCTTTTCCAAAGTAGGATAGCTTCCAAAAATACCAAGATAAGTTCCATAATTATCCACATGGCATTAATCATCAAATCAATCTTCCTTGCATAGATTGATTTTATTTGATTTTGCCTTCAATAAAAGCTTTCCTTATCTTTGCCAAAAAATCAATTCCAATTAAAATAAATGCCAACTCATGTGTACATTAAAAAAAATTAATTTAGTTGACAATATTAATCCTTTTTTAGTGTAAAATCTATAATATCACTTGTAATATATTTTTTTCACTAAAATATTTTTTAATAAATTTAATTCAAAGACATTAATATTTTAATTATTATACTTATAATAGTTAAAAATATTGTAACTTTTTAAATTTTTTTATATAGTCATGCCATTATATAAATTTGAGCGCCAAACAACTTTTTATTGTATACAAAGAATGCTTTTATAAATCTATTTTAATTTTTTCCAACATTTCTTTATGACAAACCCCGGGGGTATGACATCTCCAATTTTATTGATTAATTGAAAATTTTAAAATACACGCAATCCAATAATTAAATGTTCAGAATACTAACTCAGAGGTCATGGAGTTAGTTTCCCCGATCTCCAAGTTGTTCAGAATACTTAGTACATCAAGAGCTATTGAATTTTGACACAAGTTGCCTTAATGACAAGTAAGTAAATAATCTAACATACTTTTTACATAAAATTGCCCTAGTGACAAATAAGTAAAGAATCTAGCTTGCTTTAAATAGTTTGTTTTTGGTCTCCAAGTTAGTGAGAATATCTAAAGTAAACTGCAAGCAAGTATTGATTAACGATACTTTGCCATTCTTTGTTCCTAAAATTTAAATAAAGACGAAAAAGAAAAAATTGGATGATTTGATTGGTTAGTGATGAGTCTCAAAAAGTCTCACCTCGGCGGAGCACTATCGGTAGGTCGTCTGAACGTCCGTGACACACGGGAGACCTGCAAAAAATTTCCCGGGATTGATGCTTAAGTCAGTAATGAGCCTTAAGCTTTTCTAATATGTAATTCAGAATCCTTGTATCGAATATTGAATCCCCTTCCTTTGTGAGGGAGGGGTTGTATTTATAGAATACATACCTGAATTAGAGCTGTATTGAAAATCTAATAACGTACCTTGAAGAAGGGTTTATTATAGTATAAGAGTTGTAATAGAATTGTAACTCTTAACATACATGAGTAATAGAAATAATTGCTGAAAAGGAGTTAGACTTCTATGAGCTGAGGAATACTTGTTGTATTGTAAGTCTACTTCTGAGGTATTATACTTATAGTAAAATTCAACCCTCATCAATAGCCCATCAGGTTGGATTGCATTTATTCATCCCGATCTGAACTTCTGTATAATATCGAACTGCCGCGTACACGTTCTGAACAACGGTTTACCTATTTTTGGTCTTTCTCTTAACATATTTGGATTTTCCAATATTTGAAAGTTTCTAACTTATTTTGATGTCATTTGAATCATATTTGTTATGTATTCGAGCAATCGAATTTAACTTGAATTGATACATAAACAAATGATTTGAACTGTATCCGATTGATAAGCAATTCGAACTGAATCAAATTTTTGAATAGTCCAAACTGAATCAAACTTTGATTTGCATGATCTGAAATCAATGATATGATCTGAAATCGAATAATCCGAACTGAATCGAACTTTGATTTGCAAGATCTGAAATCAATGATATGATCTGAAATCAAATAGTCTGAGCTGAATCAAACTTTGATTTGCAAGATCTGAAATCAATGATATGATCTGAAATCTAATAGTCTGAGCTAAATCAAACTTTGATTTGCAAGATCTGAAATCAAATAATCTGAACTGAATCGAACTTGGATTTGCATGTTTTCCTTTTTGTTGGAAAATCCATGATATGACGTGCAATCGCATAATCCGAACTGAATCGAATTTGGATTTGTATGTTTTCCTTTTTGGTGGAAAATCCATGATATGACGTGAAATCGCATAATCCAAACTGAATCGAACTTATGATCTGAAATCGAATAGTCCGACCTGAATCGAACTTATGATCTGAAATCGAATAGCCCGACCTGAATCGAACTTGATGATCTGAAATCGAATAGTTCTATTTGAATCGAACTTATGATCTGAAATCGAATAGTTCAACCTGAATCAAACTTGATGATCTGAAATCGAATAGCCCCATCTGAATCGAACTTAATGATCATAATTGACCTGAATACTACATTTTTCGATTTGTAAAAATGAACTCATAATGAGTTATTTTATTGATGTGTAGCATTTAAGCTGAATTACACTTATTGAAGCATCAATGTGCTTTGACTTAATAAAAATGAACTGAAAGAGCAACTAAAGTTACTGATTGTTGAATTTTTCTTGAGGTCTTCAGTTTTCTCCAAATACTTTTTCATATTCGAATCTCAAGCCTCATACCCCCCAGTTACTTAGTTTACGATGAGCTGGGATCACTGTAAACTTGTAACTTTTCACTCTCATTTGATAGGCTAACTTCATCCCAGTTATTAACCTCTTCTTTCTTCTTTTCAGGTTCTCTATCATTGTCTCGTTTTCGCTTATCCGCATCTTCACCTTTTGCGAATTTCTGAGCTCGCTTCATCATGTCTTTCAACACTTGTAGGAGGATCTATTATAAAATCTTTGTATAATCTTCCTGGTCTTAAACCATTCGTGAAAGCTCCAATGACCACTTCTTCCTATCTGTGCCCCACTTCCAAACTTTCGTTTATGAATATATCAATGTATTGAGTTAACGATTCTGAATCTTCTTGCTTCACGTTGAGTAACTCAACACTTGTTTTCACAAACTTCTGTCTTTGCACAAATCTGCTATTAAAAGATGCTTTGATGTCTCTGAACTTTCAAAACGTCTTAGGCTTGAGGTGGTCATACCACAATCGGGCAGTTCCCATCATAGTTATCCCAAAACATTTGCATAAGATCTGATCTGGATAGTTATAAATCCTCATGCTCTGCACATAATGATGCACATGTTCTGAGGGATCTCCTTCACTGTTGTAGTACAACAAGTTTGGCATTTTGAAACGATGAGGAAGAGGATAATTTTCCACGTCGTCCACAAATGGTGAACTTACCTCTGAATCATTATAATGCCTTGACAGTGAAGTGGGTGGCAGGTAGGATGGGCCTATATCCCCATAACGTAAATTCTAATCTCTTGGCAATTCATACGAGCTGTACATGTTATCATCAAGTTGATCTTCAGCTTTGATCCGCTGACGATAATGAACCTATCTTATGTTTCTATTCGGTGAATCCCTTCGGTGAGACGAAACTGAGATGTGATCTCGGTTCTTCTTGTTAGCACGCTCCTCAGCTCTCATTCTGAGTTCCTGCTCTTCTCGAAGCCTCTGTCGGAGATCTCGTTCACGAATAGCTTGATTCTGTTCTTCTCGTTGCCGACCAGTGCGAGCCTCACGTTCTATCAAGTTAATCGGGGCACGATTCGCTATCATCGTTTGAATCTTCTCTACGTTCTCGATCAGAAACTTGAGCACATCAGGTGAATCTAAGTCAACGATGGGGACTGAACTTCCATCTTGGTTCTGAGGATCAGAACCTCTTCCGTCCTGAGAAGGAGTTCTGGTGGATGAACTCACAGGGTCTTCTCTCAAATGAGGGTTATTCTTCTCCTGATGTTCAGGAACTGGAGAATTCCGAGCCGGCGGTTTGTCACGCTTTGACAATTGCAGGCGAGTAGTAGGCATGTTTTCTACCCCACGGTGGGCGCCAATTGATGAGTCTCAAAAAGTCTCACGTCGGCGGAGCACTATCGGTATGTCGTCTGAACGTCCGTGACACACGGGAGACCTGCAAAAAAGTCCCCGGGATTGATCTCAGGGAAGATACTCCGATGCTTAAGTCAGTAATGAGCCTTAAGCTTTTCTAATATGTAATTCAGAATCCTTGTATCGAATATTGAATCCCCTTCCTTTGTGAGGGAGGGGTTGTATTTATAGAATACATATAGTTGTATTGAAACTCTAATAACGTACATTGAAGAAGGGTTTATTATAGTTTAAGAGTTGTAATAGAATTGTAACTCTTAGCATACATGAGTAATAGAAATAATTGCTGAAAAGGAGTTAAGACTCCTATGAGCTGAGGAATACTTGTTGTATTGTAAGTCTACTTTTGAGATATTATACTTATAGTAAAATTCAACCCTCATCAGTCAGTTGCAACAAGAATTTATAAGGTGAATTTTATTGGATCCACTAATTGGTTTTTGAATTTGTTTAGAAAAGTCATTGGCTTACTTACAAGAAAAGTTTTTAATTTTATTTCGGAAAATAATTAATTGAAATTATTAACATTAGTTGATTTTGGATTTTGTTTAAAAAATTAAATAAAATTTGATTTATAATTGTAACAAAAATTACCAAAATCTTTAAAATAATAAATTTTCTAATTTCCTTTTATTTGTTTATATATAGGAATATTTAACAATTGCAAACTATAGGAACATTTAATTGAATTAGAGCATATATACTTTCCATTATTTGTATGCATACGATGTGACCTATTTAAGACATTCATTTTTATGATAGTATTAGATATGTTTTGTATGTTCATGTCATGGCTTGCTGTCCACGTCTTTTCTTCAATCTTATGTTTACAAATGAATAACTCGTTTTCTAAAACTGGAATGAGCACTTTGGACCCCTCGGACTTGACATAAGATCTCGATTTCGTATCATTCCCTCCAACTTAAAAAAGATTTGACCTTAAATCTTATTGATTGGTAACAAGGGAATCTGGCACAAAATCTGTAAAATGATGAAGACAACAAGACAAAATAAATGGAGCTTCATACTCATAATTTTTCCTCTTTTTGGCTTTTTTACAAACCTCACCTCAAGGCTTTTTCCATCCAAATCATAAATCAATTGTTTTTCTTGCTTCTCATAATATACAACAAAATTATCAATTAATGCTCCATCACTAAAAACAATAAAAGAATCAACATCATCTCAAGACAGTTCATCAAGAGTAGTAATTGTATCAACCTCTTTCCCTTGAATTGTCTTCATCGATGACAAAGCTTCCTTTACCAAAGGATCTTCAATGACGTGATCAATCTCTAATGGAAGCAACTCATCATCTCCATTATTTTCAACACAGTCCAATAATGGTATAGCAACAACTTCGACTGCTGGGTCTTCCTTCGAAGCTTCAACAAACAAATCATACCTCCTTGAACAACTAATAGCATTATGACTACTGGCATGACACCTCATACACTTCACAACGCGCACGACTTCTAGGAGTAGGTATTGGAATCCTTCTTTCAATAAAAGGATTAGGACAATCTCGAGCTTCATATTTATATCCACAACATATGGCACACTGAATAGGTTGTAGCTTGGAAATTTGCTTTTGCCTTCACTTTCTCAATGCACGGAATTTATCCCTAAAGTCCTTCTCAAATTCACCATCAGTTTTACGAGGTAAGGAATATGACATATACCACTTCACTTCCACCTGTTGTTGTTTCCAACTCAAATCATCCCAAGTTAAAGCAAAACCCATGCCACAATAATCAAATATACCACTAGAGCAAAATCGCCCAAGATGACTCAAACCAAACAAATCCCCGCAAAGCGCAAGCAATCCAAAGCAAAATTCAATCTTGAGCCACTTGATGTCTACCAATAAAGAGCCAATTTTTTTTTTATCTTTTTTGAAAGTACTAATCTGTTGAAATAAGGTTCTTAACAGTATTTCTAGCACAACAAAGCAAACACAATTAAGACAGAGATAATAGCTAAAATAAACGACACAACAAGTTGGTGACCCGGTTCGGTTTTTACACCTACATCCGGGGGGCCTAGCCCAGTGAAAAGCAATTCACTATATCAATAAACTTCGTACACCTTGGTCTTACACAAAATGGACTCCCTCCACAATCATCGCCATTTTCCAAAGTCTACCCTTCGTGAATCACCACACGAGTTCCCCTTTTGTGTGAGCTCCCATCACTTTCACCCAGAGAACTTCCACAGAAGCCTCGTTACAATAACAAAAATAAAAACTCTCTTTGTAACCTATGAAGAAAATCTCTCTGTAAAGACAATAACACACACTCTGCACAAAACTCACTTTACCCTTGAATACCCAGTGCAGAGACAGTTCACTCACCTGAGATAACCCCAATTACAGACTCTATGAAATCACCCTGTAAAAAATTAAAATTCTCTAGCCAAAACTCTCTCAGGAAAACACTTCGTGAAATCAACCTTCAATAATAGCACCATCAAAGAAATCGTAACCACTCAGAGAGAATAAAGGCACCACTTGATCTTTAATCAAATCTTGTAATCTTCATTATATTTGAATTTCTAATTACCTGAAAAATAGGGCTTACAGATAATGTGAAATCTGTACCACAATTCGGCATCATTTTCCACGTGCCATACACACAAATTCTGCCAAAAAATCAAATGCCAACAAAGATCTAACATTTTTCTTTTCACCAAAATCAAAAACCAAACAAAATAAAAGATATAATTGTTGTAACCTTATCACAATTACCAAATCTTGCAAGGCTGCGTATAACAACAATTTTCAATTATTAATTTTGAGGAAAATTGAAAAACCTGACTTTTGAAAATTCCTCGAACCTCTGATACCACTTGATGCGGATCTAATCACGCTTCTCATGTAGTTTGATGCGATGGTGCGGAATATTTGCCCAAGACCCTTTCGTAAATCAATTTGGACGAGTAGAATCAATTTATCTCTGTAGATTGGCTTGAAGCACGATTAGTTGGATGCTCCTCACATGTAATTGACAAGAAAGTCACGCAAAATTTAATCTCCTCATCAGGAACTAAAACACACAATGTAATTTTGAATCTCTCATCAGGAAAATAATTTACGTAAAAAGAAAAATAACTTTGTGTTTAAATCAATTCTCATTCATTTAATCCCTATAATACTAAACCATAATATGCCTTTTCATAGACTTACAAATTAAACACTAAGGCTCCATTTGGATGAGCTATTTTTGAATTATATTATGAAAAATTTTTTCTTAGGATTTGTTATGAGAAAAGAATATTTTGGGAGTGTTTGGAATAAATGATTTTATTTTGTTGGAATTTGTATTGAAGATTTTTTTATTAATAAAAGTTTGAAATTTAAATTTGAATTAGTATTTTATTAGTTTATTTTGGTGGGAATTGTGTTAGGAAGAATTGTTTATTATTAAAATTTAAATTAAAATTTAAATTCAATATTTTATTTATAAAAATTACTATAGCAAAAATAATTACTGTAGCATTGTTTTGTGTTTTAAAAATTTTGATGAAAAAGTTGAACAAAACAAACACCTCATTTTGCAATTGTGAAATAAATCACAAATTTGCTGCCATCCAAACAGACCCTAACTTACCAAATAAGAAAACTAAACTAACCCTAACAAACTGAACTTGGATTATATGAAATATGAACCTTAATAACTAAATAACACTTTAATTATAAAACCCAATACAAATAAAACCAAAAACAACTAAAACAAAAAATATTAAAAATTTGTCGCACGCCGACATGGGGATAGCTCGACGTCGTTATGTCAGGTTAAAAACCCTAAAACTAAAATGACTCATTTTTGGATGTCGCGACATGCACAGACGTCACGACATCGAAGGCTCTTCACATAGCGATGGGGCTTGTTGTCCACGTCTTTTCTTCAATCCCATGTTTCCAAATGAAGGACTCGTCTTCTACAACTTGAATGAGCACTTTTGACCCCTCATACTTGACATATGATCTCGATTTCGTATTATATTATTTTCATAATTATCATTGGATTAGGCAAAAAATAGGTTGATAAAATAATTCTTTTATATTATACAAAATAGTTTGATACTAATTAATTAAGTTCATCTAACGGTATGAATTTGTCAACAAATTTAAAAAGTACAATATTTTTAATTTTTATATCATTACAACTTTTAAAAACAGTTTGATTAAATTTATTAAAAGATGTACGTTAATAAACAAAAAAGTATTACAAGACTCAAAATGTCTTAATATTATGAAGTAAACTTCAATGTACAATTTTCATATTTAAGAAATCTAATATATAAATATTATTAACTTTAAAAGGTAAAATAACTATTTATTTTGATCACCATTTATGGAACACAAAAACTCACTTGCAAAGCATTAAACAGCACATTGTGGTGGTAAATTTTCATCTCTAATAAACCATAATGTAATGATAAATTTATTCTTAATTTCAATCTCAAACGAATTAATGATATGCAAATATTGTAAATGAAAATTATGCATATTGAATCATTTGTTTCTATACAAGTTTTCTCAAATTTAATCTTTATTGTTATACATTAGAAATAAAAGAAACTCTTCCACTATATAACAAGCTCCAAAAGGTACTTGTTGGAAGGTGTAAATATCTGTGCTATGCCATAGATCTTTTACGTTGTGACTTATGAATTCTCTCATGTTTTGTGCATAACATGCGATAGATTTATGTAAAGCAATGATCTTCACGAAGAATAAAAATTTCAAAGAACTTGAAAGACTTTACTGAATCAAAATAATTTCGTATTATAAAAAATAAAACCCCACAAACATTTATATAGTTATAACAAAGTCAAAACACAAACAGAACACTTAACTCTTTGTATTCACAATATCGATAAGAGTACTTGAAAGTTAAACCAAATGACAAATCGAAAAATATAGAAATTATTAAATAAGAGCTATAATGAAAGAAGGACATTAACTCAAAGCATATCTTTTATCTTTCGGGGTTTGTACCTTGTGGCATTATTTTCTATGTTGAATAGTGTAAAAATAGAGATGAAAATAGACTAAATCCAATTAAAGAATATTAATCATAGTTTAGTCCCACTAATTTTATATTTTTTTCATTAATAAGTATTTTTATTAAATTTTGTCAAAATTTAACGTTGCTTTCTTGTCGAGAATCATACATTGTGTTATTTGATGGCTTCATCCACATTCTCATGCTATTTAACAAACAAACACCAATATATATTAATTAAATTATTTATACATTAAATATGAAATATTATTTTATTTGAGTTTGCATCTACTAGTTATAGTCCAAAACTAACTCCGATAAATATTTACCTCTAGTCTAATCTCTAGATGAATTTAATTGAAGTCATAGTCCAAATTAAATTAACTCAACAAGATATAAAAAGCGTTTATACAGTAAAAGATATATAGTTCAGTGCTTATGTTCGTATAATGGTATTACTATACCTAACAATTTCAAATGCTACTATATATTTTTACACTCAAAGCGGATTAATATTGTCAATTAAATTTTAATATGTATTTTTTATATTTTGAAAACATAATAAATATTTTTTTACTGTAAAAAGGTAAATTAGTTATATTAATAACCATTTTTGAATTAATTCTACTAAAAAATGCATTGAACAAAATAATATTACAAGTAATATTATAATTTTTATGTAAATTGCAGAATACTACCTTGAACTATAGTTTGATTGTAATATACTAATTAAACTTTGAATTTTGTCACTTTACTTTCTTAAACTATTATATTTTTTTTTGCAAAGTACAACAATTTAGTGAAAAATAAGTATTTTATACTTATTTACCCTTGTTATTCATATCATATTTTTAAAATATCCAACAAGATACTAAATATAAGCAATCCACATCTACTTGTTTCTTAATATTGTATTATTTAGACATTAAATGGAACAAAAAAAAAAATAGAAAGGATTTCATTTATGGAGATTTGGTAGAACTAAAGTGAATGAAACAACTCACAAGATTGCTGAATATTTCAAAAAGAGTTGATAGTGATCACAATCCATAGAGATATAATAGAAAATATTATTTATGTCTTCTTCATTTTAATTTTCACTTTAAGTTATCAAATTGAGCTAACTTGCAAAATTTTTTAAAAAAAATTGAGGAGTTCATGCAGTATTTTGTTGAGCATACAATTTTAGATCAGCAAATTCTACTTCTTGGATCTGTCTTTGTTTGTACTCATGTTGCGGACACAATTTTGAATATGCAAAATGTAATGTATAGTTTAACTATTAACCATATATTTATGATTATATGAATATGAGCAATATAACCAATCCAACCAATGAACAGCTTGTAAATGAAATAAGGCATATGTATACATTTCATGCTTTGTCACATTTGAGAATCTTTTTATATGGTTAAGTTTTTCTGCCATTATATACGACATAAATTATAACTAGCACAATAGATTCATGCCCTGCACAGTTGGGTTTTATATAGAGATCTTCAATATCTTGCTTTCTCAAAATAAAAGTTGTTTCTCACAGTTGGGTGATTCAAGCATAGAACTCGGGAGGAGTTCAAACGTGGGCAAGGGGATCTTGCTTAACCACGGATTCCGGGAGGAATCAACATAAGTCGAGGGGAGCTCGCACAATCCGTTCACTGTAGAAGTTAGGAAGCAGCAGTAACTAAGATAAGATGGTGTCTTACCTAGTGTCATACTGAATGTCTTGTAACTTGTGAACATAGTAGATTGTTTTTTTTGGGCGTGGCCCCGCAGACGTAGGCAATTGCCGAACTGCGTTAACAACCTCCTGTCTTCTTAATTTTCGCATTTTTATTATTTTCCATTACTGTTTTATTATCCGTGTCACACCCAGTGTCACTCACCCAATGGGACACCGCGCTACTAACCTGCATCTTTCAATTTTAATATGCAATTTTTATGTTTTAAAAAGCATAATAAATGTTATTTACGGTAAAAGATAAATTAGTTATTTTAATAACCATTTATGAATGAAATAATAACTCATATGCTTGCATATTACTATAATTATAGCACATTACTATAATTATTAAATTGTCATTTCAAATTTACGCAAATGCATTGTAAGAGTTAATATTTTAAAAGCATTATCAAATGGCCAACACACAAAAACATTTCAAAGCATCAGATAAATAAATAGGTCACAATGTATGGATACAAATAATGGAAATTAAGTATATATATGCTCTAACTCAATTAAATGTACCAATAATTTTTAATAATTGGATTAAACGTAAAATACCTCCTTTTAATTCTTGTTGATTTGAATTTTACTTTATAACTATTAATTGTATTGATTTATTTTCTCAAACTATAATTTTTCTTACCATTCAAATATACTCATTTGACTAATTATTTCTAAATAAAAGGACTATAATGACATCATAAAATTTTTATTGTTGAAAATAGTCTTATTTTTCTTTGTTTGTAGACAATAACATTTTTTAAAGGGTTATCATAGTTTTTAAATTATTTGGTAACAATTGGCTAATTTAATTTGATTTGAGTGTTATGAGATGAATTGACAATTTGACAGTTTGACAACGTTGTCAAGGAAATGGCCTCCTACCTCAAGTCCAGGCAGATCCCTTTAAGCTGATTCTTCTAGGTTGCAGTCTAACTTAATGACTGCTCCTATTTCCATCTATTTGTTGGCAGGTTCAAGCTCCACTTCAAAGATTTATGGGACTTGCCTAGTTCATTTCTTTTCATTTAATGGGAATCAGATTTTGATCCCTTATGGTGGTGTAAACGATTACTCTTTTGTTCATACTAATTTCTTGTTTTGTTCATACTAATTTCTTGTGTAAAAGGAGTAGTATTCCTCTTTTGTGCTCTCCGCTTGATCCCTCCTCCATTTGTAGGTGTATAAATGGAGTAGAGATCAAGATGGTATATTTTTGTAAGGGTGGTCTTCTTTTACCCAAATCATATATTAATATATTAGGGAGTGGCGCCCCAGTTCGTATTGCCCCAAAAAAAAAAAAAAATCATCTATGTATACCTAACAAATTTCTAATAAAGTGGGTATTTTGTATTTAACCTTTTCTAATTTGATTTACATTTCTATTATTTGATTTATATATATCTTTGTAATACAATTTATATCCATGTAATTTTATGTAACCCTACCATTTGAAACAAAAAAAACTTAAGAAACTTATTTTTGCATGGTCATTTGTAATTTTTATTTATATTCCTGTTATTTGATTCATAATCATTTGTAATTTGATTTATATTTATGTTATTTGATTCAAATATATCTCTGTAATATGATTTATACTCATGTAATTTGATTTACTCTACAATTTTGAAAAAAATAAATAAAACATAACATTATGCCATGCATGCATCAGCTTCATTAAATGTTCAGTTTACATCTGTTATAAATGCACACTATTACCAAAGTCTAAACAAACATATTTATTTGAGTACTAAATTTTCATCTCTCAACATGAGTAGTGGAATCGATGAAGAAAGACTTCTTAAGAAATTCACCACCAACATTTATAGTGAGATTAAGAAAAATTCAATTAGAATAAGAGAAATGAGGAATCTAATCTTGATTTTTATTTTAACCAAATTAATGATATACCAGAATTATAGAATTATAAATGATATGTTTACAAGTTAAGAAAGTGAAAATGTTTGTATCATGCAATACTTTTTTGTAACATTGTGTTTTTTATTTTTTTTTCTCAAATTTTATGTATTTGTTAAATCAGATCAATATGTTTCAGGTTTTGCTTTTGTATTCTATGTCCAGTCTGCAATGTTATGAAAATAGATGGTCCAGAAAATCATGAGAGCATTTCTGGTGCTGGTATAATTTATTTATGGTGTTAAAATATTAGCATTCTTATGTTTTTTTAAGTGAATATTGAATCATTTGTTATCTTGTCTGTCATCAGGCTATAAGAACTTACAGAAAAGATGAGAGAATGGGATTTGCGAGATTATCTAATGGTATGAGTCTTTACATTTACCCTTGCAAAGTATGGGATCCCCCTCACCCTATCAAACTCTCCCACATGTGTACAGATAGAATATGATATTAAATTATGATCTATGTAGGCAATTATACATAGTGGGATAAATGTTTAGTTCTTATTTTTATTGTATGATTATTTTATGGCGAAATATGATCCATAAAGTTGACTCCACAAAGTAGAATAAATGTTTCTATATGATTATTGGTGATTAGAAACCTGTAATTTGTAAATTGTATATTGTTATACAGCCAAGATGTAATAATATAACCATTAGTTAATGCTTGGGTAAAAAAAAATAATATACATGATATTACGTAACTACAGTTAATTCAAAAGTAAAATAGTTTAGAGAATATTAAATTATTTGAATGGTATACTAAATAGAGATAAATAATAAATGATCACTATTTCTTATAACTTAAGTAACTTATCTATCAAGAGTGATATAGTAATAATCATTCCCTTAAATTTAACCGTCATATTGTATTGTTTCATCGAATTTCGATATCTTTTATTTTTTTTACAGTAATATTAATTGTGCTTACAAATTAATGAGGGTAATTAATCAATAGAGTTCTAAAGAACAAGTATTGAATGATTCCATTTACAATTCATAAAACTCAAAATTAAACTTTATTATGAATGGAAATATATTAACATACTACTAACAAAAGAAAGAAAAACATACTACTAACTGTGATTCATTTTTAAAAAGATTTGGCAGCCAGTACTTTCTGCAAAAATGTCTTTTTTATTGCTTGGTTTGGACACAGGAAAACTTCCTTTTCAAGATTGGTTATGTCATTTTGGTATCCATAGCCCATTCCCTTGTGTATGCTGTTCCAATTAGGTGGAGGAGACTTTGGAGCATGTATTCGGGAATGGTTGTTTTGCAGAGGTTGTTTGGAAATCTTTTGGGGGTGCTTGTGGTTTGAATTATAATGGCTTGGGGTAGAGAGGGATATGCCTTAAGTGGTGAAGTTTGTGTGAAAATCCTTACATTCATTTTGTGTGTGTGGTTTGCATCCTTGCCTGGTGGTGTGGTTTCTTTAGTTTAGGCAAAATTTAGAATTTTTTTAGGGTCGAGGAGTATCATCTAGTAGAGTTCATAATTGATTATGATGGAACTTAATTATGGAGAATTAGATTCCCAAAAATTGCTTTGCCTCAAAGGTGGCATGACATGATTACTTTGGTTGGGAATGTTCAATTGCCTAGAAGGGTTTATAGAGTGGTTTGGCACCGGCCCGTGCATGGGAATTTCAAACTTAAACACAGACGGGAGCTCCAAAAGAAATTCGGGGAATGGCGGCACTGGGGCAGTGATTAGAGATAGTCAGGGATGTTTTGTGGGTGCGAGAGCAGTAGGATTTTCCCTTGTCACGAGTTTGGAGGTTGAGCTACGGGAAATTAAATGTGGCTTGTAGCTTTGTATTTCACTTCAGGTAACAAGTGTGGTGGTGGAATGTGATTTATTGATGGCAGTTTGAATTGTTACAGGTCAAACAAGCTCCCCTTTGAAATACAGAAGATTGGTTCAGATGATTCAAGGCTCTCCATCTTTGGTAACATTGGTCCATGGTTTACGAGGCGAATCAAGTAGCGGATGCGTTAGCAAATGTTGGCTGCTCAAACAAAATGGATATCACATATAGGAATTTTCAAGACTTGCCATGGTTAGCTTGAGGGTGCTTGAATATAGATCTCTCAAGTCTTCCTTCTTTTCGTGTTAGACATAGATTTTAATTATTTCATTCGCAAGGGAATAGTACCTCTTAAGTGTACTGCTTTCTTTCTATATAGGAGGGTGGTATTTCCACTTCCTAAGGTTTTTTAAAATCAATAAATTTTGGGGTTGGCGCTCTTCCTTTACTGGGTTAGCTAAAAAAAACTATGGTTCATTGGGGTAAAACTAATGGTTTAATTGAGTTAGGAAGAGAGAACATTTATGTGATGTTCAGATTATACAATAATAATAACAACTAAATTTTTATTTGAGTATATGTGGTTAGCCAATGAGTAAGATAGATAAAAGAATTTTTATTGTACAAAGGCTAATGAATAGTAATATTTCCAAAGTTAGTAATTTTTATGTATACTTATCGATTTAATTTGAAGTGTCGACCAACATATTTAAAATATAAGTAGGAAAATAAAAGAGAAAAATAAGACAAATTGAGTTGAATTGTGTAAGTATTTAGGTGATAGACATTTGTAATTTCCATCTTAATGAATTGATATATGAATGAATAACAAGTTTTAAAAAAAAAAATTGAAACTTGTTAGCTAGTGTCAACATGTTAAACCTCGTTTTTCTAATAAATAAAAAGTCATATGGATAATGGAATGCATAGGTTAATGAATAAAATTTCTCCAAATATAAGCTTTCAATATAACAGGAAATTAAAGATTTTAATGTTTTAGGATTTTAGATTTAGTCATTAGTTCCTATTATAATTTATAAATACACTAAATTCAACAGTTTTCTAAATGAAAAAGGAAAACAAATAATGTAACTAAATTCAATTAAATACTTTTATAGATAAATTAGGAAACCAAGTTATAATATGTTTCTTGTAATTAAAAATGAAATTTCAAAAGTTATTTTTTTAATATAAATTAGAAAACCAATTTGTGGATCCAATGATTGACTCCACAAATTAGTGATGTAGCTAACCTAAATACATCCTCAAATTTCTTCTCCAAATCCTTTCGTTTTTATCTCTCCTACGTTTTCTTTTCTATGTTGTTTTCCTTTTTATTTTCTTTGCCTTTTACCACAAACTTATACAATTTTTCTCCCAAAATCTCAAGGTTAAATTTCACAAAAAATAAGATTTTAATGGTTTTATTTTTTTTTTGGTCTTTATCTATCACTTTACACATTTTTTATTGCATAAAAAGAATTCTTTTATAGAAATTAGATAAGATTCACTGTTGGTTCTCCTTGTAACGCCCCAGTTTTTGATAACCGAAACACGCCTAACTTCAAGATTCAGTGTTCAAAATCTTAAAGTCATAAGGCATTTCTTACTATCACTTTTCAATAGTAAAATGTGGAAATTTCGATAATTGTCGTTACAAAGAAACAACTAATAAATATCAATTTCTAATAATTGAACCCTAGTCGTGGGTCAATAGCCCATCTATTCTTCCTTTACCATTTCTAGTCCCTAGTGTTGTCTTTATCTACCCCATTAATTTCATCTATAAATATTATATATATATATATATATAGAGAGAGAGAGAGAGAGAAATGAGTGAATCGTAGACCGTAGATAGTTTAAACTAGTTATACTTCATAAAATAAACATTTAACCAAATAAAACAAATATCTTCACTCCAATAATCAACTTAAACAATAACGTTAACTTATTCTTTACTTATACTTCCATATTGTTCGTACTTTCATATATAAGAAAAGCATAAAAAAAAAACTTGTTCATCTGATATATCTTAATGAATAGATGACCATGACATAACATGCGTTCACAGCTTACTGAGTATTCAGCCTAACTGTATTTCCGCTAGGTCGGCCATTAGGCTTGACGGCTACATACATGACATACATTGATCCTCCTTGGGTCGAGAATCATTATGACATAATTTAATCCCCATTGGATCGAGGATTAACTATAGCATGACATACATGTTCGGAACACGTATTCTTATAGTTAGGAAATGTAAATCTTGATACCATTCATTAAGTTCACGTAATGTAAAACACATAATATTTCTTATGCAATCATACTTAAAGAAATTCTGGTTTAATATAGTAATATAGTAAAATATATATATATATATATATATATATATATATATATATATATCTGTAATCCGAACATACATCCAAACAACGTTCATAAATTATGATATGCACTTCGCATGTCATTCATATATATATTGAAATCTACATTTAATGTGTGTAATATTTTTATTACCTTTAGTATTAAAAAACTGTTCTTTTAAGATATTTATAATTTACTTACAATAAATAGTTTTATGATACCAGTATGTTCTCACATAAGAAATTTAATTCTTCAATTTGTACAAGAATACATGCAATTGATCGCTTTGTATGCCTAACCATTTTTAAAGAAAAACTTTCATGATCACATAATGATCACCGAATTAATGCAATTATCAAATATATACATGTCTAAGCATTTAAAATCCTTCATGATTACATTATGATCACACAATCATTAATTATTAATATAGCATATTAAATATACTTTGTATGCCTAATCAATTTTAAAGAAAAATTAACTTTCATGATCACATAATATTCACGGAATTAATGCAATTATCAAATATATACCTGTCTAGCATTTAAGCTCTTTCATCATTGCATAATGATCACACAATCATTAATTATGAACATAGCATATTAAATATATACTTTGTATGCCTAATGAATTTTAAAGAAAAACTTTCATGATTACATAATGATCACGTGATCATTATGTATGATCACTGAACTAATGCAATTATCAAATATATACATCTCTAGCATTTAAACTCCTTCATGATTACATAATAATCACACAATCATTAATTATGAACATAGAATATTAAATATATTTGTTTAATGCATTTTAATAATCTAAAATTTACTCACAATAAATAACTTTGATGTTTAGTATGCATTCAAAGTAAAAGAATGGATTTTTAAATCTTTAACAAACATAGACATATGATCATATAAATCTTAACATATATATATATATATATATATATATATATATTTGAGGTTACAAAATCACGTTGCAAAACGTGTATAGATTCGGGTTACTGAATTTCATAATCTCACAATCTTATATAAATCGTAATATACATTCAAGTAATTTAGAAATGATTTAAGAATTTATAATTATAGACGGGATTTAGAATTTACTTATTTGATGTTGTAGTCGCTATTAGCCTTTCATCTTTCTCAAAAGTTTTCACGTGAATGCCACTAATGTATGGGAGGGCTATTTATAATGTTTAACTAGGGTTTACATGTATTAAATTCCTTATACATAAACTACTATTTTCCTACTTTTTAGCCTTATTTTTCTAGGGTTTACATGTATTTGATTCTTTACCTAAAGTATTCTACTCCTACTTTTTAGCCTTATTTTCCTACCGTTACTAATATTGTAGATAAAGTATTTTATATTTTCACGTAAATCAATTTATCAATGATTTCTTTCACACATTATTTATCCCTTAATTATAAATAACTACTCTTGTACACTTTATTCGTAATTAAAATTGTTGAGATATTACACTCCTGTTCCACCCTCATGTGTCACTCTTTGTTACATTCTTTAAAAAAAATTGAAATATATGCAATCACCTATCCCTTAGAATTTACTAATCACTTGATAGAGTTTCACTTTAAATTTTAAAAATTAGATAACTAACTAAAAAAATACATATCAATTTCTTATAGAATGTAATAGAGAGTGGCATGTAAAGGTGGAATAAGAAACCCGGTGCAATAAGATTCAGAGGTATGGTAATGCAATCATTAGGTCTTTATTCTACCCTCATGTTTTACTCTTTGTTACATTTTATAAAAAAAATTGACATATGTACAATCACGTATCCCTTAGTTCACTAATCTATCAGTTTTAGAGTTATAGAATGTAATAGAATTTGCACTTGAAGGTGAATCGTCATAAACCCAATATGGATAATGCATGTAATGGAAGGAAGATATAACATATATTCTTTAAAATCACAAACAAACAAACGCACAAAATATTATTTAAACAATACCGACTATTATTAAGTGTTTATCACATTAAATGGGGTTGGCTACATAAATCTACCTTGCTCCTCTAACCAATTTATTGCTGAAAGGTATCAAAGAAATGGTAATCCAAATCTTGGAACATTGCATATGTCCCTTATTTAAATAAGAATATTGTGATTCTAAACACATTCTAAGAAAACCAAAATAAAACAGAACATGTGTAGACAAAACAAATCGTAGGTTCTTAATTAATTTGAGAGTTTAGGGAGTTGATGTGAAGTTGAAGTTGGCGCATGTAGTTCGAGAGCCTAGAAGCGTTGAAGAGAAGCCCAACCTTGACGTTGCCAAATCGAATTGTAAAAGAATGTCCTCCAATTGGTATCCTCCGATGACAATTGAGGTGCTGGGGTTGGATCCCCCGTCAACAAATCCTAGGCATAAAACATCATCGTTCACATAAACCATGGAGTTTGAACCAGTGATGGTCCAAACCACACTTTGACTCTGCAAAACAAGATTAATGTTTGGCACTCCTGCACCCAGTCTTGTGCTAGCAACATTCTTTGAGCTAAAACACACCTCAAAGGGAGCTACACCAGTAACTCTACTGATGTTCCTTGCTGCGGCCTCTCTTGTGAAAACTTCAGTGACTGCTTTGAAGATGGAAGTTTCCAGTACAGTGTAGGGATCGAGAGTGCTGATCCTGGTTCCACCAATTCCATTGCTGTCAAAGGACAACAGTGTTGTGTTCAATGGCACGACTTTGTCGCCAATCCTGATGGATTTAACTCCAATGAAGTATTCCTCTGATTTCTCGCCTTGGCGGTGAGTACTGACTGGATTGATTAAGAGTGGGGTGAATGTCAACAACGAAGCTGCTTCAACGTTCGGAAGCAAATTGTAAGGTCCATCCCCGAAAAAGACCACACCCGGCGCCCTGGTCGAACTTGAAAGGCAAACGGCGAACTTTCTCTGGAAACTGAAAGCAGAAGCCAACTGGGATGGGAGTGCAATCCGATTCCGGCCGAGTCCAGCCATTCCAACTGTACCGCTGGCAAGGCGCTCCAAAAGAAATGTAGGGGCACACGAGAAAATGAACTGGGAAACTGTAACGGATTGACCAGGAATTGATCCATCAGTTGATGCTACTGTGAGAGCATCCTGAGCTACTTCGCCCCCAGTGGTAAGGGGGATGAGGAGATTCCTAGGAAAGGTAAAACAGGTGTTGGGATCGCATCCTGGCACGGGGCCAAGCTTGCAAATACCGCAACCAACATTTCCTGCAAGTGAGCACTGTGACGTGCGGCATTCAACAGGGCGATAAGTGGATGAAACGTAATTGCTATCGCAAGCAACCCACAATAATTGATCGCCAAGATCAAGAACAACATTGAGGGAAACAGAGGGTGTCCTTTGATTAATTTTCATCACGTATTGTAGCGTGGCAGCATCCTTTCGGACCGGAAGAACAAGGGCACGCGGGCGAAATGAGGTTTGAGCATTACTGAGAATGAAAAGTAGGAAAATGGATAGTATAACAACTCGAATAGAGGAAGTCATTTTCAGAAAATCAAATTATTTGATGTGATAAATTGGGTGAGTTGCTACTGCTATTTGTATGTTTCCTGTGGATTGTGTCGGCTGCTGAATAGGAGGGTTGAGAACTAACATGCCACAGTTTATGAATGAATAAAATAAATTCATACATAGTTCAACGGAACAACAAGATTTATTGAATAATATTTCAATATTTCCAGCATGACGGACTATGCATTTGGATATTTTGACTTTGATGAGATATCTACACGCAATTAGATTGTCAAATTATTTGGAAATACTCGCACGATATTGGTCAACTATATACTACTACATCTAAAGTCTGGATGAGCTGTTAGTTTTATCTTTTTATATAAGAGCCTCGGATCATTGAATTGCTACGGCTTTAAGACAAGATCCCAGAACGCGTTTTCGAGCATGGACTTATTTTTTAGATTTTAGATTTTTTTTATGATTTTGTATATCACTTTTTGTATCATTTTTTTATAAATGTTTCTCGTATTCTTTTAGATAAAAGTAAAACTCTATTAAATGATTAGTGAATCATGAGGGATAAATGATTATACACGTGTTAAAATCTTATAAAATATTACAAGAAGTTATAATCAAAAGTAATACAGAAAATCCATTGACGTCATAAATAGAATAACAAGAGATCGGTTTTATCTCCGAACAAGGTAAGTTTTGTTTGTTTGAAAATGTTACCCTAACTTATGATTACATTTCATCACCATGTCGTGTTCATACGCAATTTCTAATATAGTTAATACTAAATCTTACTCGCAACCTTAGGTTAGAGTTCTAAACCTGGAGTTTACATGTGATGTAAATGCGAGTGAATAAAAAAAAGTGTAATATATATAAATAGAAATGTGAAAAATAAATAATCAAAATTAGTGACTAATTAATATTGTTTGGATAAAAAGGAAAGGGACTTCCTTCTCGCTGTTTCTTTTCTTTCGTGTGGTCCTTGACACTAGATTTAGAATCATCAAGAAAATTAGGATGATCTTGGAGGGTGATTTACCAAAATATTACCAGAAAAACAAAGAAATTAAAGAAATATTGTGGTTTAATTAACCCTCCAGAAATTAATAGGGAAGTCCCAACTTCAAATTGCAATTTCGGAAGGAAATAATGAAAAAAAAAAACCGACTTAAATGAGAAAGTCAGTAGCAAATAAGGACAATTGAGTCATCATTCCCTGTCTTGCATGAGCCCCAAATCGGCTAAACCTAGTTGCCAATGTGACCAAAACGAGAATAGCAAGGGAGATGAAACTGATACCACTACTTTAAAGAAAAGGAAGATTAAGGGTGGTGGTATTGGTATAAATATAATCCATGTAAGGTGGAGATGGAGGTGCCGTCAAAATTTTGCCATCACTTTAGAAGAAGTGATTTGTTACCAAGCCGAAATAACAAGAGCATCTTTCAATACTCAAAGTTTCATATTTGAAGTGAGTTTTTAAAAAAATTGCTGGAGTTTTAGAAAAAATTACTCTTCGGTAGCCTATCGATTGGTTGAAAAGTACGTTGACTGCTTCTTATTGTCGGGCATATTTCAAATGAGATCATATTTCCAATTGTCTAACAGCTCTTGAATTTTCTATGCAATAGTGATCAAAACTTCTTCCTCACTATGCAGCAAGTACTATGATCACAATGAAAATTACAATCCTAAAATTGACCAGAAGTAAGCAGGTCAGAGAGGAGTGTGTTTTTTGAGTTTTTGCTTCCTTGGCAATAACAGTGTGGCATGGAAAAATTGGTGATGGTTTAAATTTGACTTTGAAAATTAAAGCTTGATAAATTTGAAAAGGGCTCCGTTGGATGAGATATTTTTGAATTTTATCATGAAATTTTTTTTTTTGGGATTTGTTATGAGAAAAGAATATTTTGGGATTATTTGGAATGAATGATTTTGTTTTGTTGGGATTTGTATTGAAGATTTTTTTATTAATAAAAGTTTGAAATTTAAATTTGAATTCATATTTTAATAATTTATTTTGGTGGGAATTGAGTTAGAAAGAATTGTTTATTATTAAAATTTAAAATTTAAATTCAAATTTAATATTTTATTTATAAAAAACACTGTACCAAAAATAATTACTATATCATTGTTTTTGTTTTTTAAAATTTTAATAGAAAAATTGAACAAAACAAACAACTCATTTTGCATTTGTGAAATAAGTCACTAAAACATTGTTGTCCAAACATAGCGAATTGTAAAGTGTGGAATCTAAAAAAAAAATTGTTTAATTCATTAATTATGTCTATTTGATATTCTAATTATTTTTCGTATTTGAAAGTAAAGTATGTAAAAAAATTTATATTGTATATATGAATATGTAATTTTTTAAAGAAAAAATTTGTATTAAGGGCGCACTCCGAAGCCTTATTATTAAAGATGGCATAACTTTAACCTATTTATTGTTAAGGGTATGAAAATAATTTAATTAGTTTATATAATTAATAAAAGACTTTATTATCCATGGATAAATTCAAACAACAAACAATAATTATCCAATTAATTCACTTCTAATCATTTTCAATCAGTCATCCAAACAATCGTCATTCAATCAATTCAATTTTAATCATTTTAAATCACTTCTTCTTTTAAACTCATCCTGTCTTATACTGTCTAGTTCTATTTTTCATTGATTGATTCAATTTTAATAATAATTTTTTCTTTAAATCTAGAATACATTGTCCATTAGTTTAAACACAATATATATTAACTAATGATTCAATCATATCAGTCATAAAATTATAAGAGTAATTATGTTAGTATAACAAAAAAAGAATTTGGATATTTGAATATTAAAGATAGAAATAATTAATTCCACATTCACTTTGAAGAAAATAAATAAATAAGAACATTATCACTCACTTCTAATACTTTTACCCTTTGTGAAAAAAATTAAAAAAATAAAAAAGTTAAAAAAAACTTGAACTAGAGGATTTGAGCTACCTATCATCAGTAATATTATGATTTAGTTAAAAAAAAAATTTCTTGTTGCTATCTTATTTGTTTTAAATTGAATATAGAATTTTGACGATCATAAAATAACTTAATACATAATTTACCTTTCATTTATCCTTTTTCTCAATTTCACTTAAAATTATTTTCCTTTTTTTTCCAAATTTTACTTTTTTTTGTTTGTTTTAGATTGAATGAATAATTGTGTCATTAATATGATTTCAATTTGAAATGTAATTTATTTTTATTTTATTTTCTTAAATTTCAGTTTGAATTCTTTTTTTTTGTTACAATTTTATTTGTTTACCATTTTAGATTTGAGGTAGATTTCTAATGTTAATGTGATTAGTAGTTCATTTTTATTTTGTTTTGTTTATTTATAATTGTGGAGATAGAGTTCTAATATTAATATTATTACTAATTTGTTTACTTTTCTTTAATTTTTTTTCTAAATTTTTTCTTCTTTTTAATTTTTTTTATTACCATAGCTTTATTTGTTTTATAGTTGTGGAATTGAAATAGAACGCTATACATTTTTTATCTTTTTGTTTAGGACAATTTACTTATACGGAAATTCTATAGAGAAAAAAGATCACAGATTATAAAGGGATAATAAAATCTTTTACTAATTATAGAAATTAATTAAATTATTTTGATGCCCTTAACGATAAATAGGTTAAAGTTATGCAGTCTTTATTAATAAAAGTTTGGAGCGCGCCCTTAATACAAATTTTCCTTTTCTTAAATATATGTAATATTGGTAAGTAAATGTAGATCCAGCATTCATGCTACCATGCAACTTGTGAACTAGGTAAACCTAATGGGAACATAAAAGTATACCATGCCCAAATGGGCATAAGAAGATCCAAGGACCCCTTTAAGTGGATTTCCAATTGATTTTAACTTGGAGTAATTACTTTCTCTGAAATTTTACTAAACTACTAAATTACTATTAAGATTTAGCCAAATTAGAAAATTAATTTTAAAATTTAAATTATTGTAAGAAATAGAAAAAAATACAATTTTTTGCCCCTAATGTTTTAAGCATTAGCACTTTTGGTCCTTAATAATTTCGAACGACCTAATTTGATTCTTAAAGTTTCAATTTTTTACCAGTATGAGATAATTGACATATTTTCTTTCGTAATTGAGAGAAGTTATCATATATTTAACATGTGTTCGTTAGTTATCAATTTTCTACCATTTTTCCAATCAAAATACAGAAGTATTTTTTTCATACAATTAAAAATATAAAACAATAACTTTGAGATTAATTTTCAGCAATGTGGATTAATCCACTGCTTTAGGGTTGTGTTTTTAATTGTAAGAAAAAGAATCATTAGGTCTTTTAATTAGAAAAAATGGTAAAAGATTGTCCACTAACATATATGTATTAAATACGTAACAACTTCTACCAATCAACAAATAAAACTCGTTAGTTGTTTTATATTAGTCACAAAGTGAAATTTTGGAGATCAAATTTGACCGTTCGAAGTCAACAAGGACAAAAAGTGTTGCAGTTTAAAATTATAAAGACAAAAATTGAGCTGCATAAGAGCTGATTCTCGACCGTCTATAACTTGTTGGTTCACAAATATTAATTAAACATTGCGTTGATGATCGGTTAATAGATAGTTTGTGTGAATTTACTTGTTACCAAACTTTTCTTATTTGAGTTTTTACCAAAATATTGTTCTTGTTACTTTGTTCTATTTATTTTTATTTAGTCATTAATAATCACTTTTAAACAAATCATTTGAATTAATTAAAATAGACAGTACTCACATTCCCATTGGAAGACAACTGTACTTCCATTTTACTAATTTATAGAATTGAGAAGTAGGTAATTAATTTTCGTGAATAAATGACAAACCACTCAACCAAAACTGCTTTCCCTCCAGCCCACTCTCTTAAAATCCAAAATTTTCTGTTAATTCATTTTTGTCTTGTTTCCCTTTGTGGGAGTAATTTGTTTCTCTCAGTATGAGTTTTTTTTCTCTTTTTGAGAGATCTTGTTTCCATTTTAAAGTTTTTTTTTCAACATTAGGCAAGAGAGAAGTTTCCATCTCCTCCACTATAAATAGGGGTGTTCAACCAGTCAGTTAACCAGTTTTAATTTGTATCGGTTTTGACACTTTTTTCCATAACCAATTAACCGACCGGTACAAGTACCGGTTCTACCGATTCTGGTTGGTTAACCAGTTAAACTGGATAACCAAGTTAATTTTTTTTTTTACTCTTAAAAGTTAAAACACAAACTAATAACAAATTAATTACGTTGGAAATATGAAATTGAATATATAATTCAATATTTTAAATATAAAGTCCATGTGATGTAAAGATGTGTGAGTGTTAAAAAAATACATGTTAATCTATTATTAACTTATAATCTATAAATATAGTTATGTTTTAAGTTAATGTACTAATTATATATATATATATATATTCATATACTCATAGTATGATTTAAAATCCATAATGTACTTATTTTAGTTATTTGTTCTTATTATGAATTTTAATAATATATATTAGAATAGGATAGTATTAATGTTTATTTGTTGTTTTCTCGCTATATGTACAATTACTATAAGATCAATCTATAATTTAGAATATACTTTGACTTCTATCTTAAGTTATTTATGAAATTTAATTTTTATAATAGAAATTACAATAGTCATATATTAAATTTGTAAAACACTAAAATATGCTATTGTCAGTCATATTCATATCTTAAAATTTATAATATATTATTGATATTGTTGATTTTACATTATAGAATATATATTGTTAAACATAATTTAGAAATTATAAGTTAATTAATAAATTTGAATAATGAATAACTTGACTCTTAAAATAAAAATTAAACTATATATAAATAATATTTTAATTATAAAAATATTATTAATATACCAGTTAACCGGTTTAAACCAATTAACAGGTTGAAAAATTATTCCAATCAGAAATCAGACCGATTACCGATTAACCAGAACCGATAGAATCGGATAACCAGTAGAACCTATCGGATTTGGTTAACTGACAGTTCTGATCCGCTTACTAGTTTTTCAGTTTTTTGCACACCCCTAATCATAAACTCTCTTATCCAAATCTAGTCATTACTCTTTGAAAATCCATAGATTTTGGACTATATTCCAAGTACATTCATATAGTGTTGGACAATATATGTAGATACATCATACAACTGTTTTGTCTATGTTGAAAAGAGCAACCCATAGTACTAGCTTTAGTGTATTTTTGTGATTTTTGGTGAATTAAAATGGTGGAAAAAAGGATTTTATTTTAGTTATAAACTTGATTTTGATCAGCTACTAGAGATGAAAAATCAACTCTACTTAACTCCATTATTAGTTCTGCTCTATGATGAACACATATTTGTCGTATATTTTGTTTATTGTGGTATAATTTGAGTAGATTTATACTTAGTTGAATAATTATGTAAAGTAATTAAGGTAATTAGAATATTGAGGCAATCTACATGGAAAGAAAAGAAAAATATGAATTTGGAAGTTTGTAGGCTATTTTGGCGTGAAGAGAGCAAAAATTGGAAGAAAAACTTTTCTTAATCTAACTTGGAAATAATGAACACTTTTGAAAGATTAAGAACTCATTTCCTTTGCCAATTTGGAGAAAAAGAGAAAATAGGAAAGAAGCCATGTATGCCTTAATTATTGGGCGACATGTTGCATATTTATTTGGAGAAAAATAGAAAACTTAAAAGAAAACATGTATGCCTTAATTATTGGCCGACATGTTGCATATTTATTTGGAAACAAAAGAGTTATTTCTTTCTCATGAGTAAATAACATTTAAAGCTTCATTACTTAATTGACAGATAAACAAACGACTCACAAAACATATTTAAAAACGAAATTAACATAAAGGAAAAATATAATTAAACTAAAGAAATAAAGTAAGAATTACAATACTGTCTAGAATTAACCACCGTTCACTCAAATGGCGGCTGAATCTGAAGCTACCAAACCAACACGAAATTAAACCTAAACTACTGCTATAAACTACAACTACTATCTACGAATTTACTTCTAATGACTTGCTGTCCTTATATAGGAAAAGCAAGCTTTATTCTCAAGTAATAAAAGCGACTAAAACCTTCTAAAACTGTTTTAATCTAATTAATAATTTATGAGTTTCAAAAGTTCTCTTTGCATAGCATTAATTGTTTGGATTTGTTAGATACTGGACATGTTTAATTAATCTGAATAGTGCCAATTAATCTCCTATTATTTTTCTGGATCTAGTAGATAGGATTAATTAGTGGTGAAGCTATTGTTTCGGTAGACAGGAATATTAGGCTAATAAATTATGATATGCTGATCATGATCGCAATTTATTAGAATTGGATTTCTCTAGTATTTAATGTTGTTTTAACATTAAATTTGGTGTTGGCTGATTCTAGCCGGGTTGTGTTAGGATTAGAGAAATAATTGATTAAGCTGATTCTTGTCAGTTATCGATAAATTAAGGAGAAATTGGGCTACGTCGGAGTTGATTCTCATCAGCCTATAATTAGTTGATTCATGATAGTAATTAATTCTTAAGTCTATGATCGATAAATAATTAGTTAATGTGAATTTACTTGTTTGTCGGGTTTTTCTATTTTGTATATTTTTCGATATCTTTCTTATTAATTTGTTTTAGTTGTTTTAGATTAATCATTAATAAATATTTTCGTGACAATTTTTTTGAATTAACTAAGAAAGATCGTATTACCGTTCTTCGTGGGAATGACCTTGCTCTCATTATATTATTTTCTATCTTTAGAGTAAGTAATTTATTTGGTAGCAAAAACGACACTACCAAAATTGGCGCCGTTGCCGGGAACGGAAAAATACTTTTGATTTTAGTTAATTCAATTTTTTAAATTGTTATATTTCCTGATATGTCTAACCCTAATTTGTTATCTTTCTGAATATTTAAAGAAACAATCAAAGGAAATATACCAAGAAACAATTTCTGGTTTTGAATAGTCGTCGTTTGCCCAAACGAATGAACGAGGTAAATATGTCTTCTATGGAAAATAGATTAGATGGATTTACCTCTTTGGTGAAAAAATTAGTTACAGGTTTTGGTGCTATTCAACAGAAAAGACCAGTGGAATACGCAGAAATCTTGGTCATCCTACAGGTAGATGTCAATTCGTTCAAAACTATCCAATGGTACAATTCAATACAATTGGGAGTTTTCATCCACAACATCATCACAACCCTTATTCCAATACATACAATTCAGAATGGTGGAACTACCCAAACTTCATTGATGGGAATAAGGTGCAGCACCAGCCATCGCCATGGATATGGCAACAACAATAATCAATGGTTTATTTTAGCCAAAACATTGCAATACCCGCTACAAGTTCAGGTACATCTCTTGAAGATTTAGTTGCAAATTTAGCTAAATCATTTAAAATTATGTAGAAAGACAATGTACCAACACAAGATGATATATTGCAACATTAGATAATTCTATTCTTCCCACACTCGGATATGATGCAACAAGAAAGAGAAGCCACAATGACAAGTTCCAATGAATTGAGTAACCAAATTATTCAATTAAATATATAAATCAATAATTTGATAAGAAATCAAGGAAAAATCTCATCTCAAGTATTCGTTAATCTAGTAGAAGACATCAATCAGATGATGTTAAGTAGAGGACAGAAACTAGAGGAACCAATGACAGAGATCAAACTTCAGCAACCCATCAGCCTAGAAATGGAGTCGTCGTTTGCCCAAATGACGGGATTTCAGAAATCAGAGGTACAATATAATTTGAATACACCTATTTTTGAGATTAAAATTCGTCATCCTTTTCCTAGCAGGTTAGCAAGGAATGTAAAGGATGATGACATGAGTGATATTTTAACCATATTTAGCAAGGTAGAGATTACCGACACTTTCCTTGAAGCAATTAGAAAAATGTCAAAGTGTGCAAAGTTTGAGAAAAATTTTCTCGCCAAGAAAACTTAACATCCAAAAGAAGAGATGGTGGTGGAATGTAATGACATGCCGATTGTTTTTAAGGACACACTTCTATATAAATGCATGAAACTAGATTCTGAAGATGAAGTGTTAAATGAGGAGAAAATTATGGATGAAACAATGTCATTGAATTCGTTGGAAGTGTTTCCAAACAACCCAGAAAGCTCCCGTATGCCCAAACAAGACTCTGTTGATAATCTTTTACCTTCCATTGTACAAGTCTCGATTTTGGCACTTGAATACTTTGTTGAAGATTTGAACTATGTGTCTTTGGGAGAGGTAAAAATGTGTCCCATCATCATATATCAAACTCTCACCCAAAGCCAATTGATCAAATTGATTCGGAATCAAAGAAGACACAAGGCAACTGTAGGAAGGACTTTGACTTTCGTGAAAGATATCCCTTCTCCAAGATTACGTTCAGAACCTCTTCCAATGATTTATTGAGTTCGACACATACTTGGTCTAGCCAAGGACTTTAAACAAAGGCGCTTGTTGGGAGGCAACCTAATATTTCCTTTCCTTTTTGGTTTTCGTCTTTACTAGTTTACTTTTTATTTTCTTGCAATAGTTTTAATAAATTTCCTTTTGTTCCAGGTTAAATATGCACTTGTGGCTGAATGAGGTTCCATTACAATTTTCCAGCAGTGATTCTAAGGATTGTTTTCGGTAACGAGCCTATTTCTACCAATTTGACCTAGTGGGTTGTTTAATAATTCCTTCTTTTTACTATAATCACTTGGTGGTACCCTATTCTCTTTGTCATTTGATCTTTTTTTGACATTCTAATACTTCTTTGAGATCAGTTTGGCATAATATTTGTAAATCTAACCCAATTACCTTGTTGTGCTTGCAAACTTCTAATTTGAATTTTACTAATGTACTTGGAGATTTTAAATTTGGTGAACCAAGGGATTCTCCTCCGAGCTAAATCTCTTATACAGATTTTGCTAATCTTCGAGAGGAGGTGATTGATTGTGTTTCTTGATGGCTATCATGGTCTCCAAAATTGTTAATGTCTCCCAGTTCTAAATTTGCAGCAGTCCAGATTTCAAATTCTGTATTACTTCAGTTTTGACGGAGTCGTCATTTGCCCATACAACTCCCGACTCCCTACATCAGGATCATTTCTTATCTCCTAGCTTTAGTTGTTGTTTTCTTTTCTATTTTTCTTTATGTAATTATCTGATATCTTTTATGTTATTTTATTTCCCTCTTTCACTTGGTTCAAGTGTAGGGAGGATTATATGTGTTTATATTTAGAAAGTGTTTTATTTTTCAATCTTTGGGTAAAGTTTTTATTTTTAATAGTATTAGTTTATATATAAAATAAAAAAAATCGAAAAAGAAAAAAACCCAAAAATATTTTTTTTTTATATTTTTGTGTCAAAATATTTGTATTTTTGTGTTTCTAAACTTTCTTACTTATTGAGTATTACTAAGCAAACTGGAACTGGTATGAAAGTTTTATTGATCCATTGTTTTAGATTTATGCATGACTTTGTATGTTTTCGAATATGATGAATACATAGAATTGAGCTTATTACGCCTACTTAAAGTGACGTTTTGAGCCTAAGCACACAAGAACCACTTTTTTGGTGCTTAATTAAATATTCTTTGTTGAGTGTTAATTGTACTTAGATGAATTACAGAATTTGTTTTATTGTACATGGTAAGCCACACTGTTGAACTTGAATATGAATATGATTAAGACATTTAGGAATAACCAATTTTAACTTTAATTTTCATTCCTACCCTTAAATTTACTATTAGTTAACCCATTTGAGCCTTAAACCTTTTTTTTGTATTTAAATAACTATAAATATTCACCAAGACCTTTTTGGCTTTCTTTTGCCCCCCCCCCCCCTTTCCTCCCCCAATGTGCATGTAGTTAAGTAACTTGTGTATGATTCATTTCTCTTTTGTTTCAAAGAATGAAAATTGCATGTTTAAGTCTCTATGAATAAAGTTATTTCAGCATGTTCTTTTGAATTACAAGTGTTGACGTCCACTATTTGCCCAAACAACACTGGAGCAGTATGATAGAGTCAACTTTTTACATTTATTTGTAATAAATTCATATCCTTTTATTAGCATTTATGTCTTGAAATTCATGTTTTGTTTTGTTTTCAGGTTTATGTGGAAAATGAATTGAATGGTTAAGAAAGGAGCTAAAATGATGCAAGGAAGAAGAAGATTGAGGAGATTCTATGGGAAGGATTTTACAAGGAGAAGATTTTACCAAAGAAAGATTGTTTACTGAGAGAGAGAAAGTTTTTTAAAGAGGTGGTTATGTTAGTTAGGGGAAGATTATTCTTTGAAATAAGAATCTCCTAGTATGTGGAGTTTGGGATCTTGAAGTAACTTCAGCCATGATTTTAGCTGTTATTTTTTTGAGAGAATTCTTTAAATAGTTTTGTTGGATTAGGAGTGGGCATTCCATTCCATCCTATTCTAGTCTAGCTTTGTTTTGATTAGTAGTTAGCATTCTAATCCTTCTTAATAAGCATAATTGTTTAGTAGTTTTCACGTAAGATTTTATTCAAGCCATTTATATTGAATTTAATAGAATTTCATTATTCAAGACTTCAATTTTAAGCAATCAATTTTAGTTAAGGCAATTTATTGGATAAGTTTTTGGACAAAGCATTATCTATTTCCTTTGCATTTTGGATTGGATTTGATCATCTTCAACAATAACTACTTATAAGAGATTGTAAATTCCAGGTTTTCTTTACATTATGAATTTATTTCTCTATAATTCTTTTATGTTTTGTTTGATCATGTCTTCATTCTAAATTAGCTTTCCAGTTAATGAATTGATGAAGCACTATTTAATAACTTGTGAGATCTAATAGGATTTAAATATTATATAATTTAAGTACCTTTTTATGTCCTGTGATAGAAGGATTATGAAATTTCTATGATTATTGAATAGTGCACAATATTTAATTAATTGTAGGAAATTCAATTGCCAATTAAAACGGTAGATCCATAATTGTCTATTTAGTTTTAATAGGTGGTAAGGCTATCATTCATCGATAATAGGCATAAGGGGATGGTATGGGCATATGGCGTCCATATGGGCATATCATAATTGGGTTTCTCTCATCTTAATTAGAGAGTAATTAATAAGGTATTCATTTTAATTACCGACAAGTAAGGAGAAATGAGGTTATGTCAGTGGCGTTCCCGGTAACTATAACTGATTTATTTAAATTACATATTTAATATTTGCATCAATGATCAAGTAATTAATTAGTGTGGAATCAATGATTTAACTGGATTTTCTTTCTTATTGATTAAATTCTTTAATACTTTATTTTGTTTATTTGTTTCTAATAGTTGTTTGTGACAAGTTTGAAGGAAAAAGTACAGCTGCTTCCTTGGGAGACAACCTTACTCCATTACTATACTAGTGAAGAGTATGTTTTAAATTTTGGTGGTATAACGACGCAACCAAATTTTGGCGCCGTTGCCAGGGAGCAGTTTCAAGTATTATATTTTCCTTCATTAATATTCTTTTGGTTTCTGGTGTATGACCCGTTTTGATCCTGCAGGTTCATTATTATTTGACCCTGAAATCGAAAAATCTACAAGGAGGAGAAAGAAGGAAACCAAAAGAGCAAAACAGGTTCTTGAAACACATAAAAAAGAAATCATAGCAGAACCTGAATGCACCCTCAGGGAGTTAGCTAATCCTGATATTAATGTGCAACCTTTAGGCATAACACTCCCCACCACAACTGAACAATTTTAGTTGAAGTCTAGTTTGATTCAAATTCTCCCTAAATTTCATGATCTACCTGGAGATGATCCCCATAAATATTTGCAAGATTTTCAACTTGTTTGTTCAACTGTGAGACATTCTGGAACTATTGCTGAATATGTTAAGTTGTTGGCATTTCCTTTTTCATTGCATGATGATGCTAGAGACTGGTTGTTTAATTTGCCTGCTGGATCAATAACCACTTGGAATGAGCTAAAAAGAAAATTTTTTCCCAGCATCAAAAGCTGCAAATTTAAGAAAAGAAAAATGTGGGATTAAGCAACATGTTGGGGAAACTTTTCGTAATTATTGGGGCAGATTTAAAAAATTGTGTGCTAAATGCCCACAACATCAAATTTCTCAACAGTTACTAATTCAGTACTTTTATAAAGGTCTTCTACCCATAGCCAGAGACACAATTGATGCAGCAAGTGGAGGGAGTTTGATTAACAAAACAGCCATGCAAGCTAAAACTTTAATTTCCAACATGGCTGTTAATGGTCAACAATTTGGTGTTGATGAATCTCGTCGCATGATTGAGGTAGGAATGGTTAAGGATCCACGTGTTGATGATTTAATTAAATCTGTTGAAAAACTTGTTTCAGGTTTGGTGCAAATGCAACAAGTTAAAGTTTGTGGAATATGCAAAAATGGGCATCCCACCGATCTATGGCCAACCATGCAAGAAGAACCTAAACAAGCAAATGCTATAGGTCAGCCACAAGGGCAGTACAATAATCAACAAAATTCCGACTGGCAGTATAGACAACCTCTTGGATTCCAAAATGCTTAACCTAACATGTTTCGACCCACAGGTTATCAACAGCAATCCAACATGAATTTTTCATCACCTCCACCACTAAAAATAGGCCCTAGTCTAGAAGAAATTGTCAAAATGATGGCCCAAGATCATCTCAAATTCCAATAAGAAATAAGGGCATTCCAACAAGAGACAAAGGCATTTCAACAGGAGACAAGGGCGGGATTTGCCAATGTGGGAACACAAATTACTCAAATGGCCAATGCAATAGCAAGGTTAGAAGCAAACCAAGGAAAATTACCTTCCCAAGTGGAGGTGAATCCTAAGGAAAATGTAAGTTCCATGACTCTGCGTAGTGGGAAGGAAATTAAAGAGCCAGAAAAACACAACAAATCTGTTCCCGTGTTAGACTCAAAAGAAAATTTTGAGGTAAGTATTGAGCATAAAGTTAGTAAACCTGCAGTTGTATTGACACCACCTTTTCCTGGCAGGTTTGCAAAAGAGAAGAAGGAGAAGGAGATGCAAGACCTTTTAAATATTTTTCAAAAAGTAGAAATTAACATACCACTCATTGAGGCCATTCGTCAAGTACCTAAATATGCCAAGTTCTTGAAAGAACTTTGCACAAAAAAGGTAAGACATGCAGAAGACGTGAAGGTAATTGTGAGTGAAAATATCTCTGTAGTGATACAAAAAAAGTTGCATGAAAAATGCAAAGATCCTGGTATGTTTTCTATTATTGGCAATAAGAGAGTTGAAAAGGCAATGCTTGATTTGGGAGCATCGATTAATGTTATGTCACTGTCAATTTACAAAGAATTAAATTTGGGAACTCTCAAAGAAACTCGAGTTGTAATTCAATTAGCTGATTGATCAATTGTCTATCCAGAAGGTGTAGTGGAGGATGTGTTAGTAAAAGTAAATGATCTAATTTTTCCAGTGGATTTTTATATACTTGACATGGGCGCCTCTAGCTCCACTAATTCTGTTATTTTATTAGGAAAGCCCTTTATGAAAACAGCAAAGGCAATAATAAATGTGGACAAAGGAACTCTAAGTTTTGAGTTTGCGGGTGAAACTGTTACTTTTAATGTTCATGATGCCATGAAATTCCCGTATGATCAAGAATCTGTGTTTCAAGTTGATATAATTGAACCTGTTGTTAATGAGTTTGTTCAAAACACTTGCATGGATAATACTTTTGGTAGGACTTTGAGCAAGAAAGATAGGGAATTCGCACCCAAGTTGGAGTTGAATCCTCCTCCTAACTATTTTCAGTATGATTCATCAATTACTTGAGCAACAAAAAGTTCATGTCTAGCCAAAGACGATCAATTAAAGGCGCTTATGGGAGGCAACCCATTTTATTTTGCATTTAGTTAGTCTATATTCCTTTTTAGTTTTTAGTATAATAACTAACTTCATTCTTTTATCTTTTGCAGATAAGAAAGATGTGAAGATTGATTGTTTACGTTGTCTTATAAAATTTTTTGCAGAAAATCGTGACAAAAGAGCAAAGTGTGCTCAACGTCGAGACGTTCAAGGCTGAACGTCGCGACGTTCGAGGTCTAACGTCGCAACGTTGAGAAAGATGAATTAATTGTGATTTTTCGTCGAATTTTTTTGCGATTTTTTGAAAAGTTTCAGAGAGCCACGTTGAGACGTCAGGACCCCTCCCACGTCACGACGTGGGTGAACGTCGCGACGTTCGAGGTCGAACATCGCGACGTTGGAAATCATCAAAGTTAAATAAAAAAAAGAGTCTTTTTTTCAGTCCAAAAATAAATTTTTGTGTCTTTGCATACGGCAAATAACTAGGGTTAGTTTTATATTATTTTCATAGCTGTAAATTTTTCTCTCATATTTCACTCTTTTCTGACAGAAACATTGTGCGGCAAATTCTGGGGTTTTTCAAGAACACTGATTTTTTTCATGGCAAGAACAAAATCTAAAGTTCTATTCTTCCTTCCACAGGTACTAATCGAGCTGTTCCTGATTTCTCAACTTTGTCTCCAAAATCATCTTCTCAAATTTCCATACTCCAACAATCCATGAAGAGGATGTATTAACGGATGACGATTTTGGAGCAAACCATTCAAGCATATTTCCACTCTCAAGGGTTTAAAAACCCAAAACCATGAGTTTTCCTTTACACTCCTCTATTTTCTTTCACTTTATATCATCCTTTTTTGTTGTGCTTTAATTTTTTCTCTTATACATGAAGGATCATGTATTGTGTAAGTATGGGGGAGCTTAGGTTTAAGTTTTTATTTCAATTTTAATTTCTGTTTTAGCATGATTAGGATAGTTTATGTAGTTAGTTTTGTTGGTCTTATTTTTTTTTAAATAAATCATAATGCCCCTAAACTTTATAAACAATTTTGATATAAATTGAAGCATGTTTGGGCAGTTTGAGGGATATCTTTGCATTGGTTAATGTAAATGCCCTATATGTATTTTAGGATGATAAAATTGCAAGAATTTATTCCTTTTACCCAATAAGTGAGTTTTGAGTCTAAAGTATACAAGAACCACTTTCTTGATACTTTTGAATTTTATTGTGAGTTGATTAAAATATATTGGGTATTATAAATTTTGCTTTGAAGTACATGTTGAGACCATAAATGATCATATGCATAAAAATGATAAAGGCAAACTAGGAATAAACAATTTCAGCTTTCTAAATCACTTCCTACCATTTTAATTTGACCCCTAGTGAACCATTTTTGAGCCTAGACCTTTTCTTTGTTTAACACCCAAAAAAAAAAATTCAGCCATTAAGCCTTGCTTTTAGCTTTCTTTTCAACTTATTTATCAAAGAATATGTTAATTATGTCTTAAGTTAGTGAAATACTTCTTGAGTATGAGTTGAAATTTTGAAAATAAAAAAAATATAGCCACACTGCTATTATTTGAGCAGAATTTTTGCAGATTTTCATTATTAAAAAAAAAGAAAAAAAATAATTAGAAAAAGAAAGTGAAGCATTATTGTGCAAGAATAAGTCTTGGTTGATGTAAAGAAGTTGTTGAAAGTGTGGTTATGCAAGAAGTATTTTGTGAAAATGAGTTGTACTTTAACATTCTTTCTTTAATAAATTTTTAGCACATATTTATCCTTTTATCCTACCTTTCACCTTAGCCCCATTACAACCCAAAAAAAAGACCTTTTTGATTTATGTATATGATTATTGGATTATGGTGGAGATGTGACTGATTTGCAAGCTTATGATAATACCTAGTTTGAGTGATGTACATTGCCTTCTTATTTAGTTTATCCTTATTGAGTGGAAATTGTGAGCTTTATTCTATTCTTGCAATTTTTAACTTAAATGAAAAGGCATGTTTGCATTATTTTATACAAGGATTGGTTAGTGGTAAGAAGGTTGAGTTTCAATTTTTATCTGGTTGGTTATTTAGTTAAGGGCATTATGATATTGAGTTTTGTGTTTTGAATTATTAGTGTCTTACTAGAATAAACCATACTTGGGGCAAGCATGGTCCAAGTATGGGGGAATTGATAGAGTCAACTTTTTACATTTATTTGTAATAAATTCATATCCATTTATTAGCATTTATGTCTTGAAATTCATGTTTTGTTTTGTTTTCAGGTTTATGTGGAAAATGAATTGAATGGTTAAGAAAGGAGCTAAAATGATGCAAGGAAGAAGAAGATTGAGGAGATTCTATGGGAAGGATTTTACAAGAAGGAGAAGATTTTACCAAGAAAGATTTTTTACTGAGAGAGAGAAAGTTTTTTAAAGAGGTGGTTATGTTAGTTGGGGGAAGATAATTCTTTGAAATAAGAATCTCCTAATATTGTGGAGATTGGGATCTTGAAGTAACTTCAGCCATGATTTTAGTTGTTATTTTGTTGAGAGAATTCTTTAAATAGTTTTGTTGGATTAGGAGTGGGCATTCCATTCCATCCTATTCTAGTTTAGCTTTGTTTTGATTAGTAGTTAGCATTCTAGTCCTTCATAATAAGCAGAATTGTTTAGTAGTTTTCACGTAAGATTTTATTCAAGCCATTTATTTTGAATTTAATAGAATTTCATTATTCAAGACTTCAATTTTAAGCAATTAATTTTAGTTAAGGCAATTTATTGGATAAGTTTTTGGACAAAGCACTATCTATTTCCTTTGCATTTTGGATTGGATTGGATCATCTTCAACAATAACTACTTCTAAGAGATTGTAAATTCCAGGTTTTCTTTACTTTATGAATTTATTTCTCTATAATTCTCTTATGTTTTGTTTGATCATGTCTTCATTCTAAATTAGCTTTCCAGTTAATGAATTGATGAAGCACTAAGTAATAACTCGTGAGATGAATAATATGTAATTTAAGTACCTTTTTATTTCCTGTGATAGAGGGTTTATGAAATTTCTATGATTATTGAATAGTGCGCAATATTTAATTAATTGTAGAAATCCTATTGCCAATTAAAACGGTAGATCCGTAATTGTCTATTTAGTTTTATTAGGTGGTAAGGCTATCATTCATCGATAGTGGGCATAAGGGGATGGTATGGGCATATGGCGTCCATATGGGTATATCATAATTGGGTTTCTCTCATCTTAATGCTGTTAATAAGTTAAATCTAATGAGGCGTCCTCTTGGGTTATTTATTAATTAGAGAGTAATTAATAAGGCATTCCTTTTAATTACCGACAAGTAAGGAGAAATGAGGTTATGTCAGTGGCGTTCCCGGTAACTATAACTGATTTATTTAAATTACATTTTTAATATTTGCATCAAATATCAAGTAATTAATTAGTGTGGAATCAATGATTTAACTAGATTTTCTTTCTCATTGATTAAATTCTTTAATACTTTATTTTGTTTATTTGCTTCTAATAGTTGTTTGTGACAAGTTTGAAGGAAAAAAGTACAGCTGTTTCCTTGGGAGACTACCTTACTCCATTACTATACTAGTTAGGTTTTAAATTTTGGTGGTATAACGACACGACCACAGTAGTAGAAAAAATGATGCAAATTTCTGTATTTTATGTGCTGTTTGCCTAAACTAAGGTAGGAAAAAGAAAGAACAGCAGCGAAAAAAAAAGAAAAAAATTGAAAAAGGAAAATATTTGATCCAAGCACGAAAAAAATATCTGCTGTGCTAAAATTAATTTTAGTAGTTATGGATTGTCAAAGTTTGAGACTTCATGCAAGATAAATGTGGGGAAATAATTGGATGAGTTACATTGCACTTTGATTTTGTTTATTTTTAGCCCATTTTATCTCTCTTTTGTCCCACCTTAATTACCCTAACCCCATTACAACCAAAATAAAAGACCTTTTGATTCATATTTAGTTTTGGTGTTATGGTGAATCATTGACATATTTGCAAATTCATGTTAATTCTTCTTTGTACAATTTCTTTTGAGTGGATGAACCCAAATTATTAAATCTTTGAGTACTTTAGAGTGATCCTAGAGAGTTGCACATATTCTTTATATTTTGATTGAAAGAAATTGATTGTGCATAGATTTGATACAATGGATTGGGATCCGAATTAATGGTTAAAATTCCAGCTTGTATGGGTAATGCTTGATTTGTAAAAGTTTGGATAATTGTGTTTTCTTTTACGATGTTTTATGTCTTTGTTTTGTTTTTCTCCTTGCTTAGGGACCAGCAAGCTCTAAGTATAGAGATGTTTATCTGTTTATGACTAGGTGTTTATTTACTTGAGTCGGTGGTGTGTCATTGCATGTTTTTATTTCTTACGTCTATTTTAGTTTAGTTCGGAGTTAAGTCTAGATTTTTTTTTTGTGAAAACTATTATTTTGTATTTTTTTGTTTTAAATGCTTAGGGACAAACATTATTTAAGTGTGGAGATGTGATGAAAACGTATTTGTCATATGTTTTGTGGGTTTAATGTGGTATAATTTGAGAAGATTTACACTTAATTGAATAATTATGTGCAGGAATTAAGGTAATTGAAATATTGAGGCAATCTACATGGAAAGAAAGGAAAAAGATAAAATTGGAAGTTTTTGGGCTGTTTTAGCAGGAAGAGAGCAAAACTTGGAAGAAAAGATTTTCGTAATCTAATTTGAAAATAATGAAGACTTTTGGAAGTTTAAGAACTCATTTCCTTTGCCAATTTGGAGAAGAAGAGGAATTAGGAAACAATTTAAGAAGGTAGCTTGTATGCCTTAATTATTGACCAACATGTGGCATATTTATTTGGAAACAAAAGAGTTATTTCTTTATTAGAGTTTTAGAAGGTTTTTAGTTACTTTTATTACTTGAGAATAAAGTTTGTTTTTCCTATATAAGGATAGCAAGTCATTAGAAGTAAATTCGTAAATAGTAGTTGTAGTTTATAGCAGTAGTTTAGGTTTAATTTCTTGTTGGTTTGCTGGCTTCAGATTCAACAGCCGCTCGGAAGAACGGTGGTTAATTCCAGACAGTATTCTATTTCTTACTTTATTTCTTTAGTTTAATTATGTTTTTCCTTTATGTTAATTTCGTTTTTAATTATATTTTGTGAGTAGTTTGTTTATCCGGCAATTAAGTAATGAAACTTTAACTTGTTATTTACTTGTGAGATCTAATTGTTTTAATCTAATTAATATTTTATGAGTTTTGAAAGTTCTCTTTGCATAGCGTTAAATGTTTGGATTTGTTAGATACTGGCCATATTTAATTAATCTGAATAGTGCCAATTAATCTCTCCTATTATTTCACTGCATCTAGTAGATAGAATTAATTAGTGGTAAAGCTACTGTCTCGGTAGACGGGAATATTAGGCTAATAAATTGTGACATGCTGATCATGATTATAATTTATTAGAATTGGATTTCTCTAGTGTTTAATGTTGTTTTTTAATATTAAATTTGGTGTTGACTGATTCCAGCTGGGTTGTATTAGGATTAGAGAAATAATTGATTAAGCTGCTTCTTGTCAGTTATCGATAAATTAAGGAGAAATTGGGCTACGTCGGAGCTGATTCTCGACAGTCTATATCTAGTTGATTCATGATATTAATTAATTCTTGAGTTTATGATCAATAAATAATTAGTGAATGTGAATTTACTTGTTTGCCGGTTTTTTCTATTTTGTGTATTTTTCCGATATCTTTCTTATTAATCTGTTTTTGTTATTTAAGTTTAATCATTAATAAATATTTTCGTGATAATTTTCTTTGAATTAACTAAAAAAGATTGTATTTCCCTATTATTTTCTATCTTTAGAGTAAGTAATTTATTTGGTAGCAAAAACGAAACTACCACTCTAGTAAATATTTCCATTTTCTTACGTGTGTTTGATTTTTGTATAATTTAACTGTATAATTTTAAGTCATTTGTTTAATTGTTTGTAATGCATTGAAATTGTAGAGTTAAATTATCTATGACAGTGTACTTTTCTTCGACTAATTAGTTGTTTTGTACAGTATTATAAATTCATGTTTATAATGAAAGTATCGATTTTGACTAATAAATAAATAACATTCTCTTCAAAGCGTTTCTTGCTTCATACTAACCATACGGAATGAAACTATGCAAAATTTTTGAGTATCTTCGCTGTGAATGCATGTCAATCCTTCTACCATATTCACTTGCATATGCTTGGTGGAAGACAGGTGAAATGGCCACCAAAATGAGATCAGGCTTAGATGGGTGCAACTTTTATTAATAATTAAAGTAAAATTAATAGCCAATCCAACTATTAATTGTTTATATTATATGCTAAAACATGAGTTAAAGTGGTAAATCAATACATGATATACGTCCAGTAGCGGAGATAGAAAATTTTTATAATGGAGGCAAAAATTATATAATTATATTTTAATTTTGTAAATTAATTTTATATAAATTATTTAAATATGAGATATTAGATCAAATTCTTTTATTCTCTTCTAGAAAAATATATAATTAAATCCTCCTAATACTTGTATTATAGTCGACTGAGTCAAAAGGAAAAAAAATTCTCAATTTTGTTAAAAGTAACATATAAATAACAAAAAAGTTATATTATAACTATGCTATATAAAATTGTAGATATCCCATATAAGTTATTGGCATGATCAATTAACTAATGTAAACTCTCCGACTACTGTTTAAATTAATAAATCATACTAATGAATATATACACAATTTGTCTCGTATAATTACATTATAATTCATGAATCATGACAAAAGTTCTTCATTTCTAACTAAGAAATATATAGAAAAAAAATCAATTAAAAAAGGATCTCTTTTTTTTTTTACAAAATTATATTCATAGATATCTTAATTAAAAGTATTTCTTTTTAAATATGTTCATAAAAGAAGAAAGTGAAATTAGATGCTTAATAATTTGCTCAATTTCAATCACATATTTTTTAATAGAGGCTAATATACAAAAAATTATTCTATTTTTAAAGATTACATTATATTTTTTATATATAGGCTGGGACAAAGTGTATGCATTTATATTTGGTATTTATGTTTAATAAGTTAACCGAAATTTATTTCGGTCTAGTGAGAGCAAAAATATAAAAATTGCCATAATTTTAAAAGATCATATAAATTTTTTTTTTTATATAAGATAGGGCCAAAGTGGGGGCAATTGCCCCCACTTTGTTTCCGCCATCATATAATATTCATGTGTTAATATTTCTCCAAAATTGTGGAGTTCTAATCAATGAACTCGAAATATATTTCTTTGTAATGAGGAACGTATTTTTCGGTTGTGCAATCATACCAAAACAAAGAGATACCAGTTATATGTCGAATTGATAAAATACGTTCCTCATTGCATCTAGCTTTACTCAGTGCCTTCATCCTCCAGTTTACAAGGATTGATTTTTGTACTCAAGATCAACAATTGCATTCAGCAGCAGAGTTCCCGGCCATTATTGCTTCTTAGGAGTCTTTCCAATTCAATTGATCATGATCTTCTTCTCTTTTGGATATTAATTTGTATTAAAGTGTTTCACACTCTTAGTATTAAATGGGATATAACTTTAATGTATTTATTATTAAGGGCGTCAAAATAACTTTATTATATTATATAATTAATAAAAGTCTTTAGTACCCTTCTTATCAATTATAAGAAAGATTACGTTAAATACCTAACTTTCTATCTTTTACTATCAAATCTTTTATTAGTTATTTTTACTAATTTCTTGTGGATAAAATTTGATAGTAACTTAAATCATTATCAAACTATCTTTAATAATAAAATATACTTATCAACAAACTCTTTTAATTTTTAAAATTTTTTATAATGTCTTAAATAAGAAAATATAATCATTGTCGAAATCTTTCAAAATGTAATTTTTTCTTGTCATGAATATATTTATAATTAAATTATCTTAAGTCATAAATATTTTTTCATGAATATATTTAAAATTAAAAAAATAATTAAATAACACAACATCAAAAAATACAACAACTTTAAAATTAAAAAATAATAATAAATAACTATACGTGCTTACATGTTTATCAAATAATTAAGTTCATTGAAAATATACCAAAAAAATTAAAATTCATTAAAATTATTTATGATTTGTGATATTAGTTTGACAAATTCTTGTGTATTTTTTTAAACTTAATTTTACAGTATAACATAGTTTAATAGTGATTAAAATTTACATGAAAGTTTACGGATAACAATTAAGTAAAATTAATATTAAAATTTATTGATAACACTTATTTAACAGTAAATGATAAAATAGTTTATGATTAGATTAATGTGTTTCAGTAATAAAAGAATAAAAGAAGTAACTTAATATGAAAATTTATTGATAACAATTATAAAACAGTAAATAATAAAGAGTTTTAAGATATAATTAATGATTAGATCGATATATTTTAGTAATAAAAAGATAAAGAAAATAAGTGTTTTAATCGTGATAAATTGTTTAATTGATGAAAAGGATAATAAAGTCATTGGTTAATTATTTAAACTGCTATATATATTTTAACACCCTTAATAATAAATATATTAAAGTTGCGCCCCATTTAATAATAAAGACTTGAAGTGCACCCTTAATACAAATTCTCCCATATATATACACAAAATTGTAAAATGGAAATGCATTAATTGGAGCTGAAAAGAATCAGAAAATGAATTATGTGTGTATAAATAATAAATGTTTAACGAACATGATTAAAACATCTCTCGAACCTTGGCCCAACTCTCAATTTATGCTCATGTACACACAAACATAAGAAGACACCATGGGTATGGGAATCCATAACAAATTAAATTCAAATGTAAGCAAATTTGTAACTTCCAACTTGATGGGATGGCATGGATTCTAATATCCAAGAAATGGTAGGGAATTAGGGATGAAGTTTTCGATTGGATGGCAGATCAGGTGATGGAAGCCCGCATGATGTGGGCATGGCATTGGAATCCTTTTTGTAAGCAACAACTACAGCTACGTAGTCCTCCCAAAGCATGTCCTGAAAGCACCAACAAGCCGTAAACTCGTTAAAATTGGCTATGTTTGGTTGTAGTGGTTATATTTATTTATTTCAGATATCTAAAATCATTTGTTTGTTTTGTTTATTTTTTTTACAAAAATTTTAAAACAAAAAATAATATTACAATAATTATTTTTGCTGCTGTGAATTTTAATAATAAATAATTCTTCTAACACAATTCTCCCTCAAAATAAACTTATAAAATATAAATTCAAAATTAAATTTTAAAATTTTATTAATAAAAAATTCTCCAATGCAAATTACAATAAAACAAAATTATCAACCCAAACACTTTTAAAAAATTCTTTTCTTATAACAAATTCCAATAAAAAAATTCTATTATAAAACTAAAAATATCTCATCCAAATGGTTGTCCACAGACAGAAAGAGTTTAAAATACTTTTTTATTAACCAATACACACAAAAAAAAAAGAGAAAATCTTAAAAAAGTCACAAAGTGGAATTTATTAAAATTTATTGCATGGCAAAAACATTTGCGCCTTACAACCAGTACCTTTTGGAAGAGAAAGTGAAAGAATTTCGCTTGTTTCTAATGTATAAAAATCAAGGATAAATTAGTGGAAAAGTTTGTAAAAAGAAATGATGGAATATGTATACATATCATTTATAAGTCTGGTAGACTATTAATTCGATCGAAATGAAAATCAAGAATGAATTCCTCATTGTATCGAGACTCATGATCACAATCATCTTGAGTTGAAAATCAAGAATGGATTCAGGTTTATCACCATAATCTTCATTATTGTTATCTTCCTCATCTTTATTGGAGTCTTAAAGATCGAATGCCTTTCTCCATCTCCAAAATATGTGAATTTGGCACCGCAACATGTGTTTATATAATGCTTAGATTTTGGTCTGAGTTAGGAAGTAGTTAAGGGAGATTTAATTAATGGATTCAATATCTTAACTATTATGATGGATTTGAGTAAATGTGAATTGTTGATTTAATGGTACTAGTATAATATGTACATGTTCTGTGAGTTTATTTTGTTCATAAATGGTGAGTAAAAACACTAATTTACCTTTTATAGTAAAAAACATTTATTATGTTTCCAAAACTTTAAAATTACATATTAAAATTTAGTTGACAATGTTAATCCGTTTTGATTGTAAAATCATCTATAATATTACTTGTAGAATTATTTTGTTCATTGATGTATTTTTTAATAAAATTAATTCAAAAACATGAAAAATTTAGATGTAATGATTATAAAAATTAAAATTATAGTAGCTGTTTATATGGTTTGGTGTAGTCATACCATTATATGAACTTAAACCACCAAATTATTTTTTATTGTATAAAAATAATGCTTTTATAGATCTATTTTAATTTTTTTTCCAACTTAATGACAAAGTTTTTGGTTCACAATTTAATGAGAAATATCTGAACTACTAAATTTTGCTAAGAGCATGATTTCAAACCCAGTTACTATTCATCATCTTCCTCACTTGAAGATGCTGTAGAATAGCCATCCACAATCATACATAAAATCCCGATTTCAAACCTTGGCGATCACAACCGAATAGTCTCAAGTCTCATATACATCCCATATTCTAGAATTCAGTAAACATGTATTGCAAGAACCCATTCCATTACATAAAGAGCGACTAAGAATAAAGAGGAGCTGTTCGAATTTGCGGGCAGAGGAACTTCAAACTGTTCTGTAATGCTCATGAATTACGCTTAAGAGCGAGAAAGAGAGACTCCCATATAGTGAAAAGAACTATCTTCATGAACCATCATTAAGTTCATATAAAGCAAACTGACTTTGCCATCCCCTCAAACCAAATTATAACCAAATAAAAGTTGGCACAAATCAAGAAACTCAGATCTCATTCTTTCATATATATTACAGAAAATCATCTGCATCACTGGACTCATATCATTCCCTTTTGGTAAAGCTTCGAGCTTTTTGTTATCCAGCTGCAATGCGCGCATAAACAATCATTATGCAACAAATTCTAAAACTAACCCAAAAGTCTAAAATTGACATGAATAGCATTGGCAACTGGAAAGAGATAGATACATACCAAGAGTAAAGCAGCTACAGGAATGTATTTACTAATTTGATCACCAATATTCTTGGCCACATTGCTCAACTCAAAATCATCAAACCTTTCATTGGCGTGAAAATAACCCACAATGCTTAACCCTTTATTACTATAATATTCTTCTATCTGAAAAACCAATGCAAAAAGCTCAAATTTTGAATCAATAAATAATAAAAAAATTACGAAATCCCAAAATGGAGTCTTTTTCGGTGAAACTGACCATAATAAGAGCAATTTCAAGGGGAGGTAGAAGACCGATCTGAGAATGAAAAAGGGGTACGGAGTCGATGATTTCGACAGTCTCATAGCCGGAGAGGCGGCTGAGGAGGACGCCGTTGACTGCTAAAGTCTTGTGTTTTAAGGCGTGGAGTACCAGCTTAATATAAGCGTTTTGGTGGATCTCGTACATTTTCTAAAACGGTTAGTTAGAAACCGTTCTTAAAACGGAGATGATTACAGTTTCTAAAACGGTTGTCTCCCGAACCGTTTTAGAAACTGACATCAAGAGACTTTCTAACACGGTTATAATGTAACCGTGTTAGAAAGTTTGCGTTTTTCTAATTCTTATTACAAAAATGCCACCGCCCCAATTATCTAAAACGGGTTATTAATAACCGTTTTAAATAGACCGTTTTAAATTATATATTTTGTAGTAGTGTATATATCTATTAAATTATTAAATTACAAAATATATATATTAAAAAATCAAATGACAAGGATATAAATCAAATTACAAGAATATGAATCAAATTACAAGAATATAAATCAAATTACAATTATATGAATAAAATTACAATGATATAAAACAAATTACAATGACATGAATGAAATTACAAGGATATAAATCAAATTACAATGATATGAGTTAAATTACAAGAATATAAATCAAACTACAAGGATAAAAATCAAATTACACTGATATGAATCAAATTATAGACATATATTACAAATTACAATGATATGAATCAAATTACAAGAATATAAATCAAATTACATAGATATATTACAAATTACAAAGATATGAATCAAATAAATAAAAATAAAGCAAATTTGAAATATATAAATTAAATTACAAGAATATGAATCTAATTACAAGAATATAAATCAAAATACAAAGATATATTACAAATTACATATATAAATCAAATTACGGGAATATCAATCAAATTACAATAATAAGAATCTAATTACAAGGATATAAATGAAACTACAAAGATATATAAAAAAATTACATATATAAATCAAATTACAGTAATATGAATCTAATTACAAGTATATAAATCAAATTACAAAGATATATTACAAATTATAATGATATATATCAAATCAAAAGAAAATAAATTAAATTATAGTGATATGAATCAAATTAAAAGAATATAAATCAAATTACAATGATATGAATCAAATTACAAAAATATAAATCAAATTACAAAGACATGAATAAAATTAGAAGAATATAAATCAAATTACAAAATATGAATCAAACTACAAGAATGTAAATGAAGTTACAATGATATGAATCAAATTACAAGAGTATAAATCTAATTACAAGGATATGAATCAAATTACAAGGATATAAATAAAATTACAATAATATAAATCAAATTACAAAAATATAAATCAAATTACAAAGACATGAATCAAATTACAGACGTGTAAATCAAATTGCAATCATATGAATTAAATTACAAAGATATAGATGAAATTACAATGGCATGAATCAAATTACAAGAATATAGATTAAATTACAATTATATGAATCAAATTATAAACATGTAAATCAAATTGCAATGATAAGAATCAAATCAACAAGATATCAATCAAATTACAATGACATGAATCAAATTACAAGTGTATAAATAAAATTACAATAATATAAATAAAATTACAATTATATGAATCAAATTAAAAACACATAAATCAAATTACAAAGATATGAATCAAATTACAAACACATAAATCAAATTACAAAGATATGAATCAAATTAAAAAGATATAAATCGAATTACAATGATATGAATCAAATTACAAGTGTATAAATCAAATTACAATGATATGAATCAAATTACAATGATATAAATCAAATTACAATGATATAAATCAAATTACAGTGATATAAATCAAATTACAAGAATATAAATCAAATTAAATTGATATGAATAAGATTAAAAGTATATAAATCAATTTACTGTCATATAAATCCACTTACAAGGATATAATCAAATTATAGATAAAACAATTTCATATCATATATAGATATGATTCAAATTACAAAGATATAAATTACATTAAAAAGAAATGAATCAAATTACAAGGATATAAATCAAATTACAATGATATGATTCAAATTCTCAAGATATAAATCAAAGTTCAAATATGAATCAAATTACTATGATATGAATAAAATGTAAAGGATATAAATCAAATTACAAAAATATGAATCAAATTTAAAAGATATAAATCAAATTAGAAGAATATAAATCAAATTACAGCGATATGAATCAAACTACAAGGATATAAATGAAGTTACAAAGATATGAATCAAATTATAAGAATATAAATCAAATTACAATGATATAAATAAACTTAAAATTATGTAAATTAAATTATTAAATTATAAATCAAATTACAATGATATGAATAAAATTACATATATAAAAATCAAATTATGTATAATTATATAAATAAAATTAGACAGATATGAATTAAAATACATAAATCAATTTACAATTATATAACTCAAATTATTAGGATATAAATCAAATTACAATGACATGTATCAAATAACAATAATAATAATCAAGTTACATTGAACTAAATCAAATTATAATGATATGTCAAATTATAAAAATACAAATCAAATTAGAATGATATGAATTGAATTACAAGGATAAAAATCAATTTACAATTATATGAATCAAATTACAAGAATAGTAATATAATTACAATGATATAAATGAAATTACAATGATATTAATCAAATTATAAAAATAGAAATCAAATTACAATGATATGAATCAAATTAGAATAATATAAATCAATTTACAAACATATGAATCAAATTACAATAATATCAATCAAATTACAATGATATCAAGTAAATTACAAACATATAAATCAAATACAAATATATGAATCAAATTACAAAAATATGAATCAATTTATAAACATATAAATCAAATTCCAGTATAATGAATCAAACTACAAGTATATAAATCAAATTACAATGATATTCATCAAATTACAAGAATATAAATCAAATTACAATAATATAAATGTAATTACAATGATATGAATCAAATTAAAAGAATATAAATTAAATTACAACAATATGAAGCAAATTACAAAGATATAAACAAATTACAGTAACATGAATCAAATTAAATATATATATATATATATATATATATATATATATATATATATATAAAATCAAATCATCTTTTCCTGGACGAACAGCTAGCGATTTTTTCCTCTCTATCTCTTTCCATTTTTAGAACATCTAGCTAGGGGCTGAAGGGCAACAACCGGCAAACTTCAGGCGACCAGAGTACGAAAAAAATCATTTTCTCAATTATTTAAGACAGATGACACCACTCCGCAATTGAATATCCCATTATCTAAGCACCGAGGGGAGATTGCGATCAAACTGACGAATTCTGATATTGAGAGATTAGCTACTCCATTCAAACTTGCACTCGTGGGGAAATTCTCACATGGAAGGCCAGTCTTAGAGGAGATTCAACGTTTCTTTGCAAAACTTGATTTGAAAGGTTCTGTTGATACGGGGTTAATAGATTATCGACATATGCTACTGAGATTTTCAAATGAAGCCGACTTTCATAGGATTTGGACTCGAAGTATTTGGCAACTTGGTAAATATCCCATGAGAGTTTTCAAATGGAGCCCGACGTTCCAAACTTCCAAGGAATCATCGGTGGTCCCTGTATGGTTTTCACTGCTGAATCTACCATTCCATCTATTCGACAAAGGCTTTCTGTACTCACTCATGAAAGGTGTTGGAGATCCACTCTCTATTGATGCTTTTACATTAACTATTGCTAGACCGAGCGCTGTGAGAATTTGTGTGGAGGTGGACTTACTAAAACATACCCCATCAAGGATTTGGATTACTCATGGTGATGAAGGAGATGGTTTTTGGCAAAACATAGTTCCTGAAAACATGCCTAGTTACTGCACTGGATGTTATAGACAAGGGCATAGGAATCTCAATGCAATACCTTGAAGGACGCTGTGACTGGTAATGAAACTTTGAAAACGATCCAAAAATGAAAGGAAAAAAGAACTGTAGGCAGTGCAGGGGAGAAAGTAATCAGTGCGGAAAATAGGAAGGAAAAGAACTTGGAGGTTTTCACAGGTGACCTATCATTGCCAAATTCGAAGGATAAAGAAAGGGTGAAGGAGAAGGAACCTCAGAATTCTCAACAGATTGAGGAGCCGCTTGTTCCCAATCAAAGAGTCCTTGAGGCAGGCCAGACATCTGGGACGAGTATGACTGATGATTTAGTAGTTGATACGATGACAGTATTGGACAATCAAATAGCAACTTCTGTCCCAGAAATTATTGCAAACCCCTTAACATATACTGAAGTAGAACATAAAAATGATGTGGTGTTGCCTGCTGAAACTTCTGAACAAACATTGGTGTATGTAGAGGAGTTACCGGATAAAATTTCTGAACATACTTTACTGGATGTACTAGTAGTGGTTATTCAAAATCAGAGTATCCTTTCAGGACATCATAGTGACAATCCGACGGCTGATTTGGTGAACGTGGAAGAACAACACTTAATAGAAGATGGTAAAGTAATTGGCAGGTGAGGATTCGGAAGCAGACTCTGATACTTTCTCGATGAAATCATTGGACCATGATAGATGAGAAAACAATAAGCATCAAGATGTAATCCTGGAACAACTCAATCTGGACACCCCGGCTAGACGAACATCTCAACATACAATCCCCAAGAATAATACAGGCAGAACACTTCGATCAAAGGTTCGGTCTTCCAAAACTATAAATTTACCACCTGTTAATTAATGAATTTCCTATTTTGGAATGCCCGAGGAGTGGGTAATATTGATACTATAAGAAGATTGAAAAAACTAAAGAAAGAATATGGTATATTATTTTTATGTATTGTGGAATCGAAACTTGCTTTGTTGGAATTGGATGAAATACGTATCAAGCTGAAATTTGATGCAGCTTTGTCTACTGTTGAGAGACGTATCTGGGTATTCTTTTCTAATTCAATTCATGTTACTATGATGAGGCAGCATGTACAACACATAACTTTATCCGTGTGCTTGCCGGGTAATTCAAATAAACGAGCCTTTCATCATCGTGAAGCCCAGGAATTCCTTAATTTTATGCAAGATGTGGAACTGATTGATGCTGGGTTCGCTGGAGCTCGCTTCACATGGTGTAATAATTGAAAACAGCCTCCGCGCATCTGGATAGGGTGTTATTACATCCGAATTGGGTTGATGAATTTGAAACGTCGGTTCTTCACCTGAGCAGGACGGCATCGGACCATGCTCTACTTCTGGTTCAGCTGAAATTAAAACAGTCACCTAGAGTTCGACACTTTCGATTTATGAATTTCTAGTCTTTGCGGGGTGACTTTCTAACGGTGATTGAAAATGCATGGCAATTCCCTTGTGATGCAAGACCTCTTGTTCGCATATGTTTGAAGTTGAAGGCTTTCAAGAAGGCCCTTAGTGACTGGAATAAAGTAGTGAGGGGAAATATTTTTTCAAATGCACGGGAGGCAGAAGGGAAGGTGTAGTTAGCAGAGCTGAACTTGGAGAATAATGATAATGATGCAGCACGGGAGGAGTATAGCAGATCTTAGGATGGTTTAAAGGCTGCTTTGCACGAAGAGGAAATGTTTTGGAAGCAGAAGGCGCATATAAAGTGGTTGAAAGAGGGAGAGCTTAATACAAAATTCTTTCATGAGACTGCGTCAAAAAAGGAGTCGATCTTTTATTGGTTCTATTCTTCGTGAGGATGGCACTACTACTACCAATATTAATGACATTCAGGATGCTGCGGTAGAATTCTTTCATAATCTAATGTTGGGGGAATCTCCATTATTTTCGACGGAGGAAATGAAGGTGCTGCCAAGAGTCTTGGAGGAAGTGGATCGTGATTTTCTTGAAGCAGACCCGACATTGGATGAGATTCTGGTAGCTTTATGGATGATTGATGATGATAGTGTAGGTCAGGATGGTTTTTCTAGCGTATTCTTCAAGTGTGGGTGGGACATCATTTGTATGGACCTCTATAAGGCAGTTAAGGAATTTTTCTGTGGGGGTACATTACCAAAATCTATCATGGCGACGACACTAATCTTGATTCCAAAGTGTGAGAACCCACAACACTTTGGGGAATATCGACCAATCAGTTTGTGTACGGTCCTCAATAAAATTATCATGAAGGTTTTGGTAAATCGGTTGCAGACTTTCCTTCTGAGATTGATTTCTAAAAACCAGAGTGCATTTGTACCTGGTCGTGTTATTGCGGATAATATCTTGCTTGCACAGGAGCTGATTGGGTCAGTCAATACAAAGGCTAGGATGGTAAAGTGGTGTTCAAGTTAGATATGATGAAGGCGTATGATAGAGTTTCCTGGCTGTTCTTGTGTCAGGTGTTGCGCCGATTCGGCTTTGGAGAGCGTTGGGTGGATATGATATGGAGAAGTGTATCGAATTGTTGGTTTTCTGTCATAATCAATGGACAGCCGTGAGGTTTCTTTCCGTCTACTAGAGGTCTCCGTCAGGGTGATCCCCTATCCCCAGGCTTATTTATTTTGGTGGCGGAATATTTTTCGGTGTTATTGAATTCCTTACTATCTCAAAGGTCCTTTACTCCTTTCCGTACAACGAGAAACTCGTTTGGAATCTCACAGTTGGCTTATGTGGATGATATCCTTATTTTCTCAGCTGGAGATGGTGTATCGATTAAATTTGTGATGGGAGTGATTCAAAAATATGAGGGGCTTTCTGGATAGTTAGTTAACGTGAATAAAAGTTGTTTTTTTCTAGGAAGACTGCCTCGATGATGGTTCGTAGAAGGGTGGCGCGACTGACAGGATTTTTGTATAAGGAACTTCCATTTACCTATCTGGGCTGTCTGATTTTCACTGGGCGAGTCAAAGGCGAATATTTCCAATTCACTTTATCAAAAATTCAGCAGCGGATTCTTAGTTGGAAGCATAAGTATTTATCTTTTGGTGCTAGAATTATTCTCATCAAACATGTCCTCTCGGAAATTCCCGCACATATCTTATCTGTAATGCAACCACCGAAGGGTATTTTACACCGATTATCAACGATGCTTGCTCAGTTTTTTTGGTCAGGAATGGGAGATCGTCGACACCGTTGGATTGCTTGGTCAAAACTGTGTCGTCCGGTGAAGGAAGATGGTGTTGGATTTAGGGACGTTATTTATGGCGCGAATGCATTCCTAGACAAGCTATGGTGGACATTCAGACAGGGTGTCTCGCTTTGGGCTCAGTTTATGAATGCTAAGTATTGCCATCAGACTCATTCGACTATTGTACAGCCTATTTGGTCGGCATCATATATCTGTAAAAGATTGTTGTGTGTGCGGGATTTTATGGAGCCTTTAATTGGCTGGCTTCCGGGGGTGGCTCTATAGATTTTTTTCACGATAACTGGAGGTTGGTGGGTTCTCTCTCGGAGTTTACATCTAATAGTGGAGTTTATCTTGAGTCGTTGTACAAGAAAGGTGAGTGGTCTCTTGGTGCTTATTCGGAGATTCTCCCAGCAACAGTACAACATGAATTGCAGAATGTGAATTTATCACCAAACCCTCCAGTTGCGATATGGATGGGAGAGCAAGATGGCAAGTTTTCTGTCAAATCTGTTTACGAGCTTATGCGGGATAAGGGTTTGCAAGTGCGGTTTTTGAGTAACATTTGGCGCAAAGGAATTCCTGTTAAGGTTTCCTTCTTTTTATTGCGGCTTTTTTATGGGCGCATCCCTTTCTCTGAGTGGTTAACAAAAGTGGGATACTATGGCCCTTTTCCTTGCATGTGTTGCCCGAAACCTTTGGAGGATACTATCGAACATTGTTTTGTTAATGGGAGATTGGCGGATGATTTATGGACCTATTTTGGATCCTCATGTGCTATTCGTTACATGGGTGGTGGTTGGTATATGCGATGTGCTGAATGGTGGTCGGCAAAGGGCAATCCATATAGTAAGCTGGTGTTTAAAATTATCCCGCCCCTCATATTGTGGCATATTTGGCTTTGGCGTACTACAACTCTTTCTGATGGTAGGATGGCCTCTATTGTGGAGATTAGATGTCGTGTAGTAATGGATTTAAGGGGTATTTGGTCGGTGTATTTCCCTCAAGTGCGTTTCCCGATGGAATGGTGTGATATTGTGCGATTTGTTCAGTCATTCTCATATACTTTTTCTTGTATACAGGTGATGTGGATTCACCCAAATCACAGAGAGTATAAGTTGAACACTGATGGATGCTCCAGGGGTAATCCAGGTTCCGATGGAGGTGGTGCACTGGTGCGAGATTCGGAAGGTAAAATGTTCCTGGCTAGAGCGATGGGTTACCGATATGTTACTAGCTTGGAGGCGGAGATGCTTGCTTTGTTAGGCGGACTGGAACTGTGTATGGAAGCAGGGATATCACGAGTGCAAGTGGAGACAGATTCTAACCTAACGGTCCGCATTGTGAAAGGTGAATGTTCTACTCCTTGGAAATTCATAAAGCTGGTTGAGAAGATCCGAGGTTTTTGCATGATCAGTATAACACATATCTACCGTGAAGCGAACCAACCGGCAGACAGACTAGCAAATGAGGGGTGTGAGTTGCAGCAAGATATTTTCTACAATTTATTCTCAGAGCTACCACGAGAGGTGAAAGGCTGTCTTAATATGGATCGTCTTCAAGTTCCTAATTTTCGTTGTCGAAAGAAGTTATGATTTTTGTATTTATATGCAGAGTACTCAATATATTTAGGCCTTATTTTTTGTTTAAAAAAAAAACTACAAGGATATAAATGACGTTACAATGATACGAATCAAATTACAAGAGCTACAAGGATATAAATAAAATTACAATGACATGAATCAAATTACAAACGTATAAATCAAATTACAATTATATGAATTAAACTAAAAGGATATAAATCAAATTACAATAATATGAATCAAATTAAAAAGGATATAAATCAAATTACAATGATATGAATTAAAGTACAAGGATATAAATCAAATTACAATCATATGAATCAAATTTCAATGACATGAATCAAATTAAAAGCATATAAATAAAATTACAATAACATAAATAAAATTAAAAATTGCAATTATATGAATAAAATTAAAAAGATATAAATCAAACTACAATGACATGAGTCAAATTACAAGTGTATAAATCAAATTACAATTATATATATCAAACTATGAGAATATAAATAAAAATTAAATTGATATCAATAAAATTAAAAGTATATAAATCAATTTACTATTATATAAATCAAATTAAGAGGATATATATCAAATTGCAATGATATGATTCAAATTAGAAAGATATAAATTAAATTACAACAATATGAATAATTATAAGTATTTAAATTACATTAATATAAATCAAATTACAAGAATATAAATCAAAGTACAAGAATATAAATCAAATTACACTGATATGAATCAAATTACATAGATATATTACAAACTATAAAAACATGAATCAAATAAATAAAATAAAACAAATTATAAATATATAAATCAAGTTAGAACGATATGAATCAAACTACAAGGATATAAATGAAGTTACAAAGATATCAATCAAATTATAAGAATATAAATTAAATTACAATGATATGAATTAAATTACAATGATATAAATCAAATTACAATGATATGAATTAAATTACAAGGATATAAATCAAATTACAATGATATGAATTAAATAAAATACAATAATATGAATCAAATTAGAAGGATATAAACCAAATACCAATGATAAGAATCAAATTACAAACATGTTAATCAAATTATTAATGATATCAATCAAATTACAATGATATAAATTAAATTATAAAAATAAAAATACAATTAAAAAGATATGAATCAAATTAAAAGGATATAAAATAAATCATTAAAATATAAATCTTACTCCAACGATATGAATAAAATTAAAATTGTTAGAAATTAAATTACAATTATATAAATAAAATTAGATAGATATGAATCAAATTACATGTAAATCAATTTACAATTATATAATTCAAATTATATGGATATAATTCAAATTACAAGAAAAATTAATCAAATCACAATGAATTAAATCAAATTATAATAATATATCAAATTATAAGAACACAAATCAAATTAGAATGATATGAATCGAATTACAAGGATAAAAATCAACTTACAATTACATGAATCAAATTACAAGGATATCAATCAAATTACGAGAATAGTAATAAAATTATAATGATGTAAATCTAATTACAATGATTTAAATGAAATTATAAAAATATAAATCAAATTACAATGATGTAAATCTATTTTTTTTTTGCAGAACCTCTATTTCGAGGTGGGGCGCCACTCCCAATATATTAGATGAATGTTTGAGTGATGGACTTACCCTAAAATCACTCTTACACAAAATATCCATATGGAATTTCTCCATTTACAAACCTAATGGTAGAAATTCCATAAGGATTTAAAAGCAATAAACGATGAGTACTAGTCCTTTTACATATTTGAATCCTATCTAGTAAAGCAAAAGATTATACATGTGATAGTACTTTACAAAAGAAGGGTGCAACCCTTTGTGAATAGAAGCACATCAAGGAAAATGGACTGATCAATGATGCTTAGCAAGTCAAATGAAACATGATAAGTCGGAAACTAGCACTAACCTTTTAGCTTGTTGTTCCTCTAATTCTTTTGTCCTGTGAGTAACCTTTACTCCCTGGAGAAAAGTACCACTGTTATTTCAGCAAACAAAGATTTAGAATCATCTGGATCTTAGCATCATTTGCTCCTTTATGCCATGCATTTTCTCTCAAGCCTTCTGTCTCCTTGACTTTTACAACTCCATTGACCACTTCCAAATATTACCGTTAGGGGATAATTTACTATCTAACGGACATTTTGACAAGAAAGGGCTCAACCGCCCATGGCGGAAGCGGAGGGAGGGAAGCCTCTTCCGGCGACATACGCATCCGCAGTAGGGCAGGGCTCCTCCCCCAAAGAAAATTCTATATCCTTTACAACCATCAATAACAAAGTTCCCCTCTCCCAATTCAAGGGGGAACCAGCTATGTTCATCACTGAAGAAGAGGAGAAGGGTCTGGCCCAATCATTCCAATGGACATTGATTGGTAAATTTTCGTGGGGTCGCCCGGCGATAGCTCAGATTAGGAAGGAAGTGATTGCTGCTGGCTTTCTGGGAGACTGCAAGGTCGGACTTTTTGATAGCAGGCACGTTTTCTTCAAATTTGATAAGGAGGAGGACTTCCAGCGATTCTGGACAAGAAAGATCTGGCATTTCCAAGGCTTTCAGGCTAGGATCTTTAAATAGACACCAGATTTTGACCCTCTAGTAGAACTTTCAATCGCTCCTGTGTGGGTTCGATTTCCATCCCTTCCTCTCCATCTGTTCGACAAAGAGAGATTATACACACTAGCGTCTGTCGCAGGCAAGCCCCTAAAGCTAGATGCAGCCACCTCAGCGGCGTCAGACCTTTTCCGACCAAGTGAAGCCAGGGTGTGCGTGGAAATGGATCTCACTAAAGCAATTCCCAATCGTATTTCGATTGGATCCAAAGAAAAGGGCAGATGGCAGTATCTTGAAATTGAAGTGAGACCGGATTACTGCTCCAAATGCCGGAAGTTAGGTCATGATAGCAAGGTCTGCGACCCGACGAAGAGACAAGTAACCAAGCCTTCCATAGCTCCCCCCCAAGCTCTAAGAAACCCCAACCCAACTGGTAAACAGGGTACCAAAGAATGGGTCCTAGTTACTAAGAAATCAACTGTTCAGCAAAGGGATAATCCGACAGCAGCAATTATTAATAAAGGGAAGGAGGTAGACCCTAGCAGCCTTCCCATCATATGTCCTCCCCAGGATGTGCGATACTGATTTCAGAGGAGCCAAAGGAGGATCATCCTATCACTACTGAGGAAATGAAGGAGAATCATGAAGAAGTACCCTATCAAGAGCAGAAACTAGGGGGAGAGCAGGAGGACCTGGCCTTAATTTAGAGCATTCAGGAACAGGTATATTGCGATGAAATCATGAATATAATAACTAAAGTATTTTCTTATGCTGATTTGCAGGTTGAGCCCACTATGGAAGAAGATAAGGAGGAAGAGCCTAGTCCTACATCCCCTCAACTGCAGGTATCAAACTTAATGGAGTCAGCTCAGCTCTTAGGGACAGGTCTGAGAGAAGGGGGGGAGGAAACCATAAATCTAGGGTCAAAGTTCCCTCTAGTATGCAACTTAGGGATAGGTCTACACTTACGGGACCAAAGAAGACTAGTTCAATATGATCAGCTGCCTTTATTGGAACATTAGGAGCATTAACAGAAAAGAGAACTTTAGGAAATTGAAGAAAATCATTACTAAACACAGGATTAATATTTTAGCTATAGCAGAACCTTTTGTGGATACTTTGAAATTAGAAAGGTATAAAAGAAGACTTAAGTTTGAGATAGCATGGTCTAACCCTAGTAGTTCGTTATGGTTTCTAGGAAGAAAGCCATACTCAGTGTCCCTAATGGAGTTAACAGAACAGCACATCACATTAGAAGTCAGTCATCCTAGCTTCAATTGCCCTTTAATTCTGACAAATGTTTATGCAAAGTGTACAGAAGCCAAAAGGGAGGAATTATGGCAGTCACTTACCAGAATACAAGTGCAGAATCAACCATGGATCCTATGGGGTGATTGGAACTGCATTAGGGAAAGAGAGGAGAAGAAAGGGGGTAAGGCTTTTAACATTAGGGAAGCTAGAGAGCTAACAGAATTTATGGACTCTATGGGATTAGCTGAGGTGCATATCAGAGGCTCTAAATACACTTGGTGTAACAATAGAGAGGGGAGGGCTAGGATATGGAAAAGACTGGACAGAGCCTTGGTTGATAATGAATTCGGGAGAAGAAATTTGATGGCGAATATCATCCATCTTGCTAGATCCCCATCAGATCATGCCACTCTTGTTCTGGAGGTAAAGAGAGGGAATGGAAGGATCAATAAACCTTTCAGATTTCAGAGCTTTTGGACTAGCCATGAGGAGTGCTTATCAGTTATCAAATAGGCATGGGAACTGGAGATAGCAGGCAGGCCTCTCAGGATTTTCACAGAAAAGCTAAAGCTAGTGAAACAGGCTCTTAAAATCTGGAATAGAACAACCTATGGAAACATTTTTAGTCAGGCTGAACTAGCTGAAGCAGAACTGCATAGGTTAGAAAATGAGGATGAGGTCAACCCCGTGCCTAGGGAAATCCTTAGCCAAGCTGCAGCTAAAGCGAAATATCTTCTAGGATTAGAAGAAACGTTTTGGACCCAAAAGGCCAATATCAAATGAATCAAGGAGGGAGATAGAAACTCTAGGTTCTACCACTCTTATGTGAAAAATCGTCATGCAAAAGCCCATATTCATAGTATACAAAATAAGGATGGGATATGGCTGGAAGGAGAAGATGAGATAGCTAATGTGGCCATTCAATATTTCTCTGAACTTTATGCAGCAGACCAGACCAGAAATAACATAGATACTAGCCTTCTTCCTAACAGCCTAACTGAGTTGGAGAGGGAGGAACTCACTAAAATCCCAGACTTGGAGGAGATCCATAGCACAGTCCTAAGTATGAATCTAGAAAGCTGTCCAGGTCCTGATGGATTTCCAGGCCTGTTTTATACTTTTGCTTGGGACATCATTAAAAAGGATCTATTGGGAGCAATCCAGTCCTTCATAAATGGTGATGAGTTGCCTAAATCCTTGACTGCTACAGCCCTGTTCCTCATCCCTAAGACCCAAAATCCAAGCTCCTTCAAGCAGTTTAGGCCCATAAGTCTTTGCAATTTTCTAAATAAAATATTGTCCAAACTACTGGCCTTAAGACTTGCCAAAATTCTGCCAAAGATAATATCAGAGAATCAGAGTGGATTTGTGGCTGGGAGGCTGATTTCAGACAACTACCTACTTGCTAGTGAAATGGTCTCAACGCTCAATCGGAAAAGTAAGGAAGGAAAAGTTGTCTTGAAACTGGATATGGAGAAGGACTTTGACAGAGTTCACTGGCCTTACTTGCTGCAAATAATGAGAAAGCTGGGGTTTGGAGAAGTCTGGATAGATTTGATGTGGAGATTATTATCAAATGTATGGTTTTCAGTGCTTATAAATGGAGAAAGCAAAGGTTGGTTTAAAGCCTCTAGAGGTCCGAGGCAAGGTGATCCTTTGTCACCTTTGCTTTTCGTAATAAGTTCTGAATATCTATCTAGATTACTAAATAAAGATATGGAAAAGGGAATGGATTTCAGAGTCCCCAAAGGCTGCCCTAGGATCACACATTTGGCTTACGCAGATGATCTGATTGTTTTTTCATCTGCTAAACCTCTAGCTATTAGGAGTATCATGGATAGATTACAGCACTATCAGGAGGTTTCGGGTCAGAAGATTAATGCTGCAAAGAGTACTTATATGATTCATGAAAGGATGCCCAAATCTAGGAAGCACCTTATTGGCAGAATCACACGATTTGGTAGAGGCACTTTTCCTGCACAGTACCTAGGGACTCCACTGCACTTTAAAAGAATCCCAGCCTCTCACTATGATCCTTTAGTAACTAAAATCAATTAGAAAATAAGGAGCTGGAGTTCTAAATTTCTGACAATGGGGGGTAGGGTAATCCTGATCAAAAGTGTCCTGTCCTCTATCCCAATGTATACTACTATGAGTCTTAATCCTCCTAAGAGAGTCATTAATCAGTTAGAATCCCTAATGGCTAACTTCCTGTGGTCTGCTACTGACAAGGGTCACAAAAGACATTGGATTAGGTGGAAGGAACTGTGTTACACCCTAGAGGAGGGGGGCTAGGTTTCAGAAACCTTAATCACATAATTTCAGCACAAACAGTTAAACTATGGTGGCGTTTCAGACAGAACAGCACCCTATGGTCCAACTTTCTTTGGACAAAATACTGTCACTCCTCCCATCCAACAAAGGTTAAAGCTAGAAGAGGTGATTCCATCACATGGAAAAGGCTCTGCAGCGTAGCAGCTTCAGTTGAGGAACACGTCCAATTTCAGCTTGGTAAGGGTGACTGTAGCCTGTTCCATGACAGATGGAATCCTACAGGTAAGCTCTCTGAACTGTTTGATCTTCAAGGGAATGTCAAGGTCTCAGAATCCTTGGGGCCATCAGGATGGGACTGGGAAAAACTAGAAGATCTATGTCCTCAGGTCCCTAGAGCTTTCTTCTTGGAAACACCTATCAGAACTGGAGAGGAAGATAGGATGGTATGGAAACTCACTGCTGATGGTAAATTCACTCTCAACTCAGCATTCCAAAATATAAGGGATAATTTTCCCCCTCTCTTCCCTCACACAAAGTCCATATGGGACCCTTTAATCCCTGTTAAATTTTCGTTTTCAATGCTGAGGTTAATCAGAAACAACATTCTTATTGGCTGTAACCTGCATAAGGTGGGCATCCTGGGACCATTCGTTTGTCCATGGTGCTGTGGCAATGAGGAAACATTGAGTCACTTATTTGTAACTTGCAACTTTGCTCACAAAATCTGGAAAATATTTGCAGCAGAAGTAGGATTTTACACCCAGTTATATTGAAAATGTGCTATCTAGTAAACAGTGTTAAAAATAAAAATATATTTAAAAAAATCAATATTCGTGGGCTATAACTTCCATTTTTTGGCCAAAAATGGCAAGACTCGAAAACTGCCAAGTGAGGTCTGCTTTCATGTCATTTTCTGCACTCACTTATATTAATAATGTGTTATCTAGTGAACGGTGTTAAAAAATAAAATTATAATTTTTTTTAAAAGTCGTCATTTTTCGTGGGTTATAACTCATGTTTTTTTTGCCAAAGACGGCAAGAATAAAAAACTATCTATTATGGACTAATTTCATGTCATTTTTTGCACCAACCTATATTGGTAATGTGCTAATCTTTAAATGGTGTTAAAAAATAAAAATTTAATTTTTTTTCAAAAACTATCATTTTTATTGGGATATAACCCACTTTTTTTGCCGAAATTGGCAAGACTTAAAAATTTGCTATTGTGGACTATTTTCATTTCTCTTTTTGCGGTCACTTATATTGGTAATGTGCAATCTCTAGAATTGTTTTAAAAAAATGGAAATGTAAATTTATAATGTGTTATCAAGTGAACGGTGTTAAAAAATAAAAAATATAATTTTTTTCAAAAATCATCATTTTTCGTGGGCTATAACCTGAGTTTTTTGGCCAAAAACATCAAGACTCGAAAATTGGATATTGTTGACTGTTTTCATATCATTTTTTGCACCCACCTATATTGGTAATGTTCTATCTAGTGAATGACGTTAAAAAAATAAAAATGTTAATTTTTTAAAAAATCATCATTTTTTGTATACTATAACTCATGTTTTTTTGTCAAAAACGGCAAGACTCAAAAACTGTCTATGGTGGACTGTTTTCATGTCATTTTTTGCACCCACCTATATTAGTAATGTGCTAACTTATGAATGGTGTTAAAAAAATAAAAATGTAAATTTTTACAAAAATCAACATTTTTCATAATTTATAACCCACTTTTTTGGCCGAAAACGGCAAGACTAAAAAACTTGATATTTTTTACTATTTTAATGTCCTTTGTTTACACCTAGTTATATTGAGGATGTGTTATCTAGTGAAAGGTGTTAAAAAATAAAAATATTAACTTTTTAAAAAATCACCATTTTTTGAGAGCTATAACCTGAGTTTTTTTGCCAAAAATGGCAAGACTCAAAAACTGGCTAGTGTGGACTATTTTCATGTTATATTTTTGCACTCACTTACATTGGTAATGTGCTATCTAGTGAACAATGATAAAAAAAAATATAATTTTTTAAAATATCAACATTTTTTGTGGGTTATAACCCATGTTTTTTTGCCAAAAACAACAAGACTCAAAAACTGTCTATTACGGGATGTTTTCATATCATTTTTGTGCACACCTATATTGGTAATGTGTTTACCTTTAAATTGTTTTTAAAAAAATAATAATGTAATTTTTTTTTTAAAAACAATCATTTTTCTAAGGCTATAACTCACTTTTTGGCCAAAAACGGCTAGACTAAAAAATTTGCTATTGTGGACTATTTTCACATCCTTTTTTGCTACTAGTTATATTAGAAATGTGTTACTTAGTAAACGGTTTAAAATAATAAAAATATAATTTTTTTAAAAACCATCATTTTTATTGGTTTATAACCCACTTTTTTGGGCGAAAACGGAAAGACTAAAAAATTTATTATTGTGAACTCTTTTCATATCCTTTTTTGCACCCATTTATATTAGGAATATTTTTTTTTCCTTTTTTTAAGGCAATATCCCTCTCCGCGGGTTGGGGATGCCAGCCCCTCGTTTTATTAATCTAGCCGAATGCAGCAAAAGTTTCGTACATCATAGAAATAAACTATTAATCATGTAAAAAATTAAAAACTAAATCTATAGAGGATGCTTCCTATAATATACAATAATCATAACCTCTTGCAACGACGAAAATTAGAAACTTGAAGACGATCCATATTAAGACAACCTTTCACCTCTCGTGGTAGCTCTGGAAACAAATTGTAGATAATATCTTGCTGCAACTCGCACCCCACATTTGCTAGTCTGTCAGCCGGTTGATTCGCTTCACGATAGATATGTGATATATTGAACAAGCAAGAAAAGCCTCGAATCTTCTCCACTAGCTTTATCAATTTCCAAGGAGTAGAACACTCTCCTTTCACAATACGTACTGTTAGGTGAGAATCGGTCTCCACTTGCACACGTGATAACCTTGCATCCATACAAAGCTCCAGTCCACCTAAAAGAGCAAGCATCTCTGCCTCCAAGCTAGTAACAAATCGGTAACCCATAGCTCTAGCCTGAAACACTTTACCTTCCGAGTCTCTCACCAGTGCACCTCCTTCACTGGGACCTAGATTACCCCTAGAACAACCATCAGTGTTCAACTTATACTCGCCACAATCTGGCAAAAACCACATCACCCGCATACAAGAAAAGGTATATGAGAAGGATTGAACAACTCTCACAATGTCACACCATTCCATCGGAAGATGCACTTAAGGGAAGTACACCGACCAAATACCCCATAATTCCATTATTACTCGACATCTAATATGCCCAATAGAGGCCATCTGTTCATAAAAAATAGCCGTTGAACGCCAATGCCAAATAAGTCACAAGATGAGGAGCGGGAGCATTTTAAATACCAAGTTACTATATGGATTACCCTTAGCCGACCACCAGTCAGAACATCTCATACGCCAACCACCATCCATGTATCGAATCCTATATAAAGATCCAAAATAAGTCCATAAACTATCTGCCAATCTCCCATGACCAAAGCAATGTTCGATAGTCTCCTCCAAAGGATTCAGGCAGCACATACATGGAAAAGGACCATTAAACCCCACTTTTGTTAACCACTCAGAGAATGGGATGCGCCCATGAAACAAACGCAATAAAAAGAAGGAAACCTTGAAAGGAATTCCTTTTCGCCAAATATTTCTCAGAAAACGCTATTTTTAAGGCAATATCCCTCTCTGCGGGTTGGGGATGCCAGACCATCGTTTTATTAATCTAGCCGAATACGGCAAAAGTTTCGTACATCATAGAAATAAACTATTAATCATGTAAAAAATTAAGAACTAAATCTATAGAGTACGATTCCTATAATATACAATAATCATAACCTCTTGCGACGAAGAAAATTAGAAACTTGAAGACGATCCATATTAAGATAACCTTTCACCTCTCGTGGTAGCTCTGGAAACAAATTATAGATAATATCTTGCTGCAACTCGCACCCCACATTTGCTAGCCTGTCAGCCGGTTGATTCGCTTCACGATAGATATGTGATATATTGAACATGCAAGAAAAACCTTGAATCTTCTCCACTAGTTTTATCAATTTCCAAGGAGTAGAACACTCTCCTTTCACAATACGTACTGTTAGGTGAGAATCGGTCTCCACTTGCACACGTGATAACCTTGCATCCATACAAAGCTCCAGTCCACCTAAGAGAGCAAGCATCTCTGCCTCCAAGCTAGTAACAAATCGGTAACCCATAGCTCTAGCCTGAAACACTTACCTTCCGAGTCTCTCACCAGTGCACCTCCTTCACTGGGACCTGGATTACTCCTAGAACAACCATCGGTGTTCAACTTATACTCGCCACGATCTGGCCAAAACCACATCACCCGCATACAAGAAAAGGTATATGAGAAAGACTGAACAACTCTCACAATGTCACACCATTCCATCGGAAGACGCACTTAAGGGAAGTACACCGACCAAATACACCGTAAATCTATTATTACACGACATCTAATATGCCCAATAGAGGCCATCTGTCCATCAGAAATAGCTGTTGAACGCCAACGCCAAATATGTCACAAGATGAGGGGCGGGAGCATTTTAAACACCGGCTTACTATATGGATTACCCTTAGCCGACCACCAGTCAGAACATCTCATATGCCAACCACCATCCATGTATCGAATCCTACATGAAGATCCAAAATAAGTCCATAAACTATCCGCCAATCTCCCATAACCAAAGCAATGTTTGATAGTCTCCTCCAAAGGATTCAGGCAGCACATACATGGAAAATGACCATTAAACCCCACTTTTGTTAACCACTTAGAGAATGGGATGCGCCCATAAACCAACGCAATAAAAAGAAGGAAACCTTGAAAGGAATTCCTTTTCGCCGAATATTTCTCAGAAAATGCTCTTTTTTAAGGCAATATCCCTCTCCACGGGTTGGGGATGCCAACCCCTTGTTTTATTATTCTAGCAGAAAGCGGCAAAATTTTCTTACATCACATGAACAACATAAAGAAATAAATCTAAAGCAGACCTTTCCTATGAAATACAGAACTCATAACCTCTAGCGACAGCAAAAATTAGGAACTTGAAGCCGATCCATATTAAGGCAACCTTTCACCTCTCGTGGTAACTCTAGAAACAAATTATAGATGTTATCTTGCTGCAGCTCGCACCCCACATTTGCTAGTCTGTCTGCTGGTTGGTTCGCTTCACGGTAGATATTTGTTATATTGATCATACAAGAAAAACCTCGAATCATCTCCACCAACTTCATCAATTTCCAAGGAGTAGAACACTCACCTTTCACAATCCGTACCATTAGATTAGAATCGGTCTCCACTTGCACTCGTGACAATCCTGCATCCCTACACAGCTCCAGACAGCCTAACAAAGCAATCATCTCTGCCTCCAAGCTAGTAACAAATCGATACCTCATGGCTCTAGCCTGAAGTAATTTCCCTTCCGAGTCTCTCACCAGCGCACCTCCTCCACCGGAACCTGGATTACCCCTGGAGCAACCATCGGTGTTCAACTTATACTCTCCACGATCTGGGTGAAGCCACATCACCCGCATACACGAAAAAGTATATGAGAAGGACTGAACAAAACGCACAATATCACACCATTCCATCGGGAGATGTACTTGAGGGAAGTACACTGACCAAATACCGCGTAAATCCATTATTACACGCCCTCTAATATGCTCAACAGAGGCCATCTTACCATCAGAAATAGCCGTGGAGCGCCAACGCCAAATATGCCACAAGATGAGGGATGGGAGCATTTTAAACACCAGTTTACTATATGAATTACCCTTTGTCGACCACCAATCAGCACATCTCATACGCGAACCACCATCCATGTAGCAAATACCACATGAGGATCCAAAATAAGTCCATAGGCTATCCACCATTTTCCCATAACTAAAGCAATGTTCGATAGTCTCCTCTAAAGGATTTGGGCAGCACATACATGGAAACGGACCATAAAACCCCACTTTTGTTAACCACTCATGGAATGGAATGCGCCCATAAAACATACGCAGCAAAAAGAAAAAAACCTTGACAGGGATTCCTTTTCGCCAAATATTATTCAGAAAACGCACTTGCATACCCTTAACCCGCATAAGGTTATAAACGGATTTGACAAAAAACTTACCATCTTGTTCTCCTATCCAAATCGCAACTGGAGGTTTTGGTAATAACATCACATTCTGCACGTCATGGTGTACTGCTGCTGGTAGGATAACTACATAAGCTTCAAGAAACCACTGACCATCTGATACGAGATCAAGGTCATATGTCAAGTTCGTTGAATTCAAAGTGCTCATTCTAGTTGTAGAAGACGAGTCTTTTATTTGGAAACATGGGATTGAAGAAACGACGTGGACAGTAATCTACGTCGCGACGTGGCGAGGCTCTGACGTCGCGACGTCCATCTTCGCGCGTCGCGACGTCCATCGTCGCGCGTCACGATGTCCAGCAAGTTTGAGTTTTTTTATTTCGCGTTTGTTTCCCGACGTCGCGACGTCGGGCTCCCCCACGTCGCGACGTGCGGGAATTTTAGGCGTTAATCATTTTTCTGTTTTTAGAAACTAGGGTTTTAAGTTATTTAATATTTCCTTTTATGTGTTATTTCGTTTAGGGTTGTAGTAAGCCTATAAATAGGTCTTTTTATCAGTTGTAATGGGGGATGAGAATTTTGAGAATTGAAAACACAGAGTTGTTTTTACGTGAGTTGTTTTCCTGATGAGGGAAATTCAATTTACTTTGTGAAGATTATTCCTGAGGAGGGAGTTCTTTTCACACGACTGTCTTGTTATTTGTTGGTGAGGAGCCATCAAATAATCGTGCTTACTGTCAGTCTACGGAGATAGATTGATTCGATTTTGTTCACATTGATTCTCGAAAAGATCGTGACCAATATTCCGCAACAACTATCAATCTACGTGAGGAGCGTGGTGAGATCGTTTATCAAGTGGTATCAGAGATCAAGTGATTTTCGAAATCAGGTTTTTCAGTTTTACCTTAAAATTGAAACTCTAAATTGTTGTTATACGCGTCCTTGCATGATTTGGTTATTGTGTTAAGGTTACAACAATTATATCTTTTGTTTTTTATTCATTGGTATTGTGAGAGTTTGATCCGGTTGAATTGGTGTTGATTGTTGGTTTGAATATATATTGGATATTTGTGGGTAATTGTTGCTGTAGTAATTGTTGTGGGCATTCTTTGGAAAAATCTGGTTAATTGACAATCATGAGTAATCAAGGAGAATCAGATATGAATCAAAGGCTCGCAAGATTGATTGCAGCCATGGGAGATCAGATAAGCCAAATATCTGCTACCTACCAGCAAATTCGAAGTGACAATCAACAGTTTAAGCTGCGTATTGAACAGTTGGAGTCGAGATCTAGAACAGGTATTCCAAAGAGAACTCCATCTAAAAATCCTTGGATTGAGGGTTTGAAGGAGTCTAAACGAAAATCAATCCGGTGTGCTATATGTATGGCTATAGGTCATAATGCTATTAGTTGTCCAAGATTGTATAATTTGTATGTTGAACCTCCAAAGGAAGACCCAACTGTCAAAGTTGTTACTATACCATTGTTGGGATGTGTTGAGGATCATGGGGATAATGAGTTGAGTCCATTGGAGATGGGTCCAGTTAATGAAATTGTTGAAGCTTTTTTGCAGGAAGTTCAATTACCCATGGTGGAGGTATCACATGATAAGCTTGAAGAAAAATCTTGTGCCGATTTAATTCCTTTTATTGCTTTAAATGATTGTAATTTAATTGTTATTAATGATGTTTATCATGATAAGCAAGAAAGTGAATTGATTCATGATTTGAATGGAAAAAGCCTTGCGGTGAGGTTTGTAGAAAAAGGCAAAGAGGGGAACAATAATGAGTGTGAATTTCCATATATTTTGTCTTTTTGTCTTCATGATTTTACAGATTTTGTACCGGATTTCCTTGTCACCAATCAACAAGATTTGAGGTCAAATCATTTTCAAGTGGGAGGGAATGATACGAGATCAAGGTCATATGTCAAGTTCGTTGAATTCAAAGTGCTCATTCCAGTTGTAGAAGACGAGTCTTTCATTTGGAAACCTGGAATTGAAGAAACGACGTGGATAGTAATCTACGTCGCGACGTGACGAGGCTCCGACTTCGCGACGTCCACCCACGTCGCGACGTCCATCATTGCGCATCGCGACGTCCAGCAAGTTTGAGTTTTTTTATTTCGCGTCTGTTTCCCGACATCGCGACGTCGGGCTCCCCCACGTCGCGACGTGCGTGAATTTTTGGCGTTAATTATTTTTCTGTTTTTAGAAACTAGGGTTTTAAGTTATTTAATGTTTCCTTTTATGTGTTATTTCGTTTAGGGTTTGTAGTAAGCCTATAAATAGGTCTTTTTATCAGTTGTAATGGGGGACGAGAATTTTGAGAATTGAAAACACAGAGTTGTTTTTACGTGAGTTGTTTTCCTGAGGAGGGAAATTCAATTTACTTTGTGAAGATTATTCCTGAGGAGGGAGTTCTTTTCACACGACTGTCTTGTTATTTGTTGGTGAGGAGCCATCAAATAATCGTGCTTACTGTCAGTCTAAGGAGATAGATTGATTCGATTTTGTTCACATTGATTCTCAAAAAGATCGTGACCAATATTCCGCAACAACTATCAATCTACGTGAGGAGCGTGGTGAGATCGTTTATCACCATCCCTACAAAATGACTTCAGATAAATTCCACTCTCAGATGTATACTCTGAAAGAGAGCCCACTAACCTCCAATTATCGTGAAAAAAATCTATAAATCCATCCCATGAAAGCCACCCGATTAAAGGCTCCATAAACTCCCGTACATACAACATTCTTCTCCATATAAATGATGCCGACCAAGTAGGTTGTACAACAGTTGAATGTACATGATAACAATACTTGGCATTCATAAACTGAGCCCATAGCGAGACACCTTGTCTGAATGTCCACCAAAGCTTGCCCAATAATGCATTCGCTCCCTCAATAACGTCCCAAAAACCAACACACCTTCCTTCACCGGACGACACAGTTTGGACCAAGCAATCCAATGTTGTCGACGATCTCCCATTCCTGTCCAAAAGAACCGAGCAAGCAGCATTGATAGTTAGTGTAGAGTACCCTTAGGTGGTTGCATTACAGATAAGATATGTGCGGGAATGGCCGAGAGTACATGTTTGATAAGTATAATTCTCGCACCAAAGGATAAATACTTATGCTTCCAACTAAGAATCCATCGCTGAATTTTTGATAAGATTGATTGGAAATATTCGCCTTTTACACGTCCAGGGAAAATTAGACATCCCAAATAGGTAAATGGTAGGTACTTATACGAAAAACCTATCAGTCGTGCCACCCGTCTACGTACCATCATCGAGTTTGCCTTCCCAATAAAATAACAACTTTTATTAACATTAACCAATTGTCTCGACAGCCCTCATATTTTCGAATTACACCCATCATAGATTTAATCGAAGCATCATCTCCAGCTGAGAAAATAAGTATATCATCCGCATAGGCCAAGTGCGTGATTGCAATCGAATTCCGCATGGTACGGAAAGGAGTAAATGATCTCTGAGATAGTAAAGAATTCAACAGCACCAAAAAATATTCCGCCACCAAAATAAATAAGCCTGGAGAAAGGAGATCACCTTGACGGAGTCCGCTAGTGGACTGGAAAAAACCTCGCAGTTGTCCATTGATCATGACAGAAAACCAACAATTCGAGACACTTCTTCATATCATGTCCACCCAACGTTCTCCAAAGACAAATCGGCGCAACACTTGACACAAGAAAAGCCAGAAGACTCTATCATACGCCTTCAGCATATCTAACTTGAAAACCACATTTCCATTCCTAGCCTTTGTATTAATAGCAAAAATCAATCTCGGAAGGAAAGTCCGCAGCCGGTTTGCCAAAACCTTCATGATAATTTTGTTGATTACACAAACTGATTAGCCAATACTCCCTAAACTTTTGTTGGTTCTCACACTTTGGAATCAGGATCAATGTTGTCGCCATGATAGATTTTGGTAATGTGCCACCACAGAAAAATTCCTAAACTGCCTGATAGAGATCCATACAAATGATATTCCACGCTGATGAGGTGAATTTATTCACCTTTTATCTATTATTTTATACTTGATTCTTTGGTCATTCTTGTTCTTTTTGATTCGTTTAAGTGTTTTATTTGTAGGTTTGTCGACCATGGTGTATGCTTGGAAGAGGAAAATCACACGAGAGTCGAATCGGATCCAAAATGAGAGGAAAAGATTGAGAAAGATCAAGAGAGACGTGATTAGGCCAAAAAGGTGCATTTCGTCACAAAGAAGCTGGTTCCGTGTTTCACAAGATGTTCAAGGTATTAATTCCAATTGTTGATGATCAATCCTATATTAAAAGACCTTGGATAGAGTGGAAGATAAGTGCCAAGTTGATCCCATTGAGGTTCGAGACTCCAAGAAGGGTTAACATCGCGAAACACGAGGAAAGGTGATGAAAAACAAATGCTGAAGAAATCTGCTAGGTTTTGGTATTTTGATCATATCTCTCTCGATTTACATCCAAATCGGATGATTCAAGTTCCATTGGAAAGCTAAGAGATAGAGCTACAATTTTCATGTTTTGGGTTTTCCAAATTCGGCCGGGATCATAGAGAAAAATGGCCATTTCTGGACGTCACGACGTGGGAGAAGATCCACGTCGCGACGTGGCTCACTGTTTCGTTTTGTTTTAGAAATTCGTGGACGTTGCGACGTGCTACCGTGCACGTCGCGACGTCGGAAAACGACGGTTTTGAGCTCAAAATTTGGAAATTTGCGATTTTGGCCCACTTTGAGTTTCCTTTTTCGACAAGACTTTTGTAAAGGACTTAGTTGCAAATACTTTCATAGAATTACTATATATAGGGCTTGGGTTTACAGATTTTGGGGTGACATTATTGGGAGATTTCAAGCAAGGGTTTTCCTTTGTAATAGCTAGGGTTTTTCTACCTCTTCTATTACTTGGAGAATAACATCATCTCTTATTGGATTCATGTTTTTACAAGTCGAGATCACATCTAAGGTGTCTTCTTTCCTTATAATCATGTTTTCAATATTGTGCTTAATTGTTAATATTAAGATGATTGATCTAGCCATGCTAGGCTAAATCTATTGTACTCCCGAGATTATGAATAAGGGTTTTTGTGCTTAATCTACATTCTAAGTTCTATTCTATGGTCTTTGTAAATGAGTTTTACTGTGTTCTTCATAATTATGCATGATTTAAGGCCTTAATTATGTATGATGAATATCTTCATAAAGTGCAGTAAATTGCTTAGAGATAACTTGTTTTAATCTGTCCTACAGCTATATAGGAGGGTTAGAGACAGTTGTTTGGAATCTATTGTGGGTTGGTTGTGAATTTGTTAGATTGATTTACCTTAATTCTCACCTACCGCTATATAGGAGGAATTTGGGGGGTTAGTTTGGCATTAGCGTGACTGGTTCCGGCGTTGCCTCGGCCATAAAGGAGCGGTTGAACTTGAGGGTTTGGTTGAGTTGGTAGTTGCAATAGATCCCGGATTAATTAAGGAAGTGAACTGTACCTACCGCCATGTAGGAGTGTTCAATGAGTTATTTAATATCTAAGTAGTTAAATGCATCAATCACTCCTTTCCTACCGCTATATAGGAGGGTGTGAATATGTGTGTTTATCCTTATTTTGCATGGCCATAGATAGAATGAATGTGTATGTCATTATGTAACCCTATCATATAATCTCGGGAGTACACTCCTGTCCCTGAGAGAACGAACTCGCTTTACTATTTAAGCTTATTTTTGAGTAGGGGTGGATAGCAACCACGATCACATTTTACATACATATTTGCCCCCATCACACGCACACTTGAAGAATGTGCTAGAAAAACCATCCTGTCCTGGTGTACTATCATCATCAATAATCCATAAAGCAATCCGAATCTCGTCCATTGTTGGGTCTGCATCAAGAAATTCATGATCCACTTCCTCCAATACCCTTGGCAACACATTCATCTCCTCTTCCGAGAACAATGGAGAATCTCCCGACATTTGATTTTGAAAGAATTCCACCGTAGCATCTTGGATATTATTTATATTAGTGGCAGTAGAACCATCCTCACGATGAAAAGAACTAATGAAACACCGATTCCGTTTTTGTCGCACAGTCGCATGAAAGAATTTGGTGTTAAGATCCCCCTTTGTCAACCACTTAGTATGCGCCTCTGCTTCCAAAACATTTCCTCATCTCGCAAAGTAGCCTTTAACTCAGCCTGTGATCTACTATACTCCTCTTGTGCTGCCTCATCATCATTAAGCTCCAAATTCATCTCGGCTAGCTGCACCTTCCGCTCAGCATCCTGAGCATTTGAAAAAACATTTCCCACCACTGCCTTATTCCATTCACTAAGGGCCTTCTTAAAAGCCTTCAACTTCAAGCATATGCGAACAAGCAGTCTCGTATCACAAGGAGACTGCCATGCACTCTTAACCCGCAAAAGCTCGTAAACAGATTTGACAGAAAACTTACCATCTTGTTCCCCCATCCATATCGCGACTGGAGGTTTTGGCAGTAGTATCACATTCTACACGTCATGTTGCACTGCTACTGGGAGGATAGCTGTGTATGCACCAAGAGACCACTGACCATCCTTGAAAAACGACTTAAGATAAACTCCACTATTAGAAGTAAACTCCAATAGAGAGCCCACTAACCTCCAGTTATCGCGAAAAAAATCTATAGAGTCATCTCTTGGAAGCCATCCAATTGAAGGCTTCATAAAATCCCGTACATACAACAGTCTTCTCCATAAATATGATGCCGACCAAGTAGGCTATACAACAGTCAAATGTATAAGGTGACAATACTTGGCATTCATAAACTGAGCCCATAACGAGACACCCAGTCTAAAAGTCCACCAGAGCTTGCCAGGAATGCATTCGCTCCCTCAATAACGTCCCTGAATCCAACACCACCTTCCTTTACCAGACGACACAGTTTGGGCCAAGCCATCCAATGTTGTCGACGATCTCCCATTCTTGTCCAAAAAAAATCTAGCAAGCAACATTGATAATTGGTATAAAGTACCCTTCGACGGTTGCATTACAGATAAGATATGCGTTGGAATAGCCAAGAGGACATGTTTGATAAGTATAATTCTAGCACCAAAGGATAAATACTTATGCTTCCAACTAAGAATCTGCCGCTGAAATTTTGATAAAATAAATTGGAAATAGTCCCCTTTGACACGTCCAGTGAAAATTGGACGTCCCAAATAGGTAAGTGGTAGTTCCTTATAAGAAAAACCTGTCAGTCGCACCACTCGTTTACGGACCATCATCGAGGCTGCCTTCCCAGAATAAAACAACTTTTATTCACATTAACCAACTGTCCAGAAATCCCTTCATATTTTTGAATCACACCCATCACAGATTTAATCGATGCACCATCTCCCGCTGAAAAAATAAGTATATCATCTGCATAAGCCAAGTGCGTGATTGCAATCGAATTCCGCGTGGTACGGAAAGGCTTAAATGATCTCTGAAATAGTAAGGAATTCAATAGCACCAAAAAATATTCCGCCACCAAAATAAATAAGCCTGGAGAAAGGGGATCACCCTGACGGAGTCCTCTAGTGGACGGGAAAAAACCTCGCGGCTGTCCATTGATCATGACAGAAAACCAACAATTCGAGACACTTCTCCATATCATGTCCACCCAGCGTTCTCCAAAGCCAAATCGGCGTAACACCTAACACAAGAAAAGCCAGGATACTCTATTGTATGCCTTCAGCATATCTAACTTGAAAACCACATTTCCATCCCTAGCCTTTGTATTAATAGACCCAACCAACTCTTGTGCAAGCAAGATATTATCCGCAATAACACGACCAGGTACAAATACACTATGGTTTAAAGAAATCAATCTCGAAAGGAAAGTCCACAACCGATTTACCAAAAAGCTTCATGATAATTTTGTTGAGTACCGTACACAAACTGATTGGGCAATACTCCCCAAAGTGTTGTGGATTCTCACACTTTGGAATCAAGATCATTGTAGTCGCCGTGATAGATTTTGGCAATGTACCACCACAGAAAAAATTCTTGAACTGCCTGATAGAGGTCCATACAAATGGTATCCCACGCTCACTTGAAGAATGCGCTAGAAAAACCATCCTGTCTCGGTGCGTTATCATCATCAATCATCCATAAAGCAATCCGAAACTCATCCATTGTCGGGGCTGCTTCAAGAATTCCACGATCCGCTTCCTCCAAAACCCTTGGCAACACATTCATCTCCTCCTCCGAAAATAAAGGAGAGTCCCCCGATAGTAGATTTTGAAAGAATTTCACCACAGCATCTTGAATATCATTTATATTAGTGGTAGTAGAGCCATCCTCACGATAAATAGAACTAATGAAAGACCGATTCCGTTTTTGTTGCATAGTCGCATGAAAGAATTTAGTATTAAGATCCCTCTCTTTCAATCACGTAGTATGCGCCTTCTGCTTCCAAAACATTTCCTCATCTCGCAAAGCAACCTTTAACTCAGCCTGTGATTTACTATACTCCTCCTGTGCTGCCTCATCATTATTATTCTCCAAGTTCAGCTCTGCAAGCTGCAACTTCCTCTCAGCATCCCGTGCATTGGAAAAAACATTCCCCACCGCTACCTTATTCCAGTCACTAAGGGCCCTCTTGACAGCCTTCAACTTCAAGCATATGCGAACAAAAGGTCTTGCATCACAAGGGGATTGCCATGTGCTGTTAACCACCGTTAAGAAGTCACACCGCAAAGACCAGAAATTCATAAAGCGAAAGGACCGAACTCCAAGAGTCTTCTTTAATTTCAACTGGACCAGCAGAGGGGCATGATCCGATGCCGTCCTGCTCAAGTGAAGAAGCGACATTTCAAAATCATCAACCCAATCCAGATGTATTAACACTCTATCCAGACGTTTCCAGATGCGCAGAGGCTACTTCCAATTATTACACCATGTGAAGCGAGCTACAACGAACCCAGCATCAATCAGCTCTGTATATTGCATAAAATTAAGAAAACCCTGCGCTTCACGATGATGAAAGGCCTGTCCCCCCTTTTTCTCATCATGAGATGCTACAACATTGAAATCCTCCAACACTAACCAAGTATTCGTTCCTCGATTACACCCAAGCAAATCCGCCCATAGCTCACGTCGACCAAGTCTGGTGTTCAACCCGTGGACACAAGATACTACTACTGGGCTTAAAGTACCCAGCAAAAAAACAGATAGAGTTATGTGATATACATGCTGCCTCATCAATGTGACCTAAATAGAATTAGAAAAGAATACCCAGATACGTCCCTCAACAGTGGCCAAAGCTGCATCAAACTTCAACTTTATTCGTATTTCATCCAATTCCAACAAAAAAAGTTTCGGTTCCACAATACATAAAATTAATAGACCATACTTCTTCTTCAGTTTTTTTTAATCTTCTTATAGTATCAATATTGCCCACTCCTCGCGGATTCCAAAAAAAAAATTCATGGATTAACATAAAGCTTTGGAAGATCGAACCTTGGATCAAATCGTTCTGCCTGTATTATTATTGATAATTGTATGTTGAGATGATCTCCTAGCCAGAATGTCCAGATTGAGTTATTCCAGGATTACATCTTGAGGTTTACTGTTTTCTCATCTAGCATGGTCCAGCGATTTCATCGAGAAAGTATCAGAGTCTAATTCCGAATCCTCGCTTGTCTCAATTACGTTACTAGTGTCTATTAGGCGTTGTGCTTCCACGTTCACCAAGCCAGCCGTCGGATTATCACGATTATGTCCTGAAAGGATACTCTGATTTTGAAAAACCACTACTGGTACATCCACCAATATATGTTCAGAAATTTTAGTTGGTAACTCCTCGTCATTTTTAAGTTCTCCTTCAATATGTGTTGAGGAGTTTTCAATAATTCCTGGAGCAGAAGTTGGTATTTGATTATCCAGCAGTATCATCGTATCATCTACTAGTCCATCAGTCTGACTCGTCCTAGACGTCTGACCCGCCTCAAGGACTTCAAGAGTGGGAACAAGAGGCTCATCAATTAGTTGAGGAACCCTATTACTCTAAGGTTCCTTCTCCTTCTCCTTCTCTTTCTCTTTATCCTTCATATTCTGCAATAATAGGGTACCTGGTAAAGTCTCCAAATTATTGTCCTTCCTCTTTTCCGCACTGATTGCTTTCTCCCCTTCGTTTCATGCAGTTCTTCTTTCCTTCTATTGCTGAGTAGTTTTTAGAATTCCATTATCAGACACAGTGTCCTTTAAATTATTGCATTGAGATTCCTTATGCCCTTGTCTATAACATCCTGTACAGTAACTAGGCATGTTTTCGGGATCTATGTTTTGCCAAAAACCATCTCCATCATCACCATGAGTAATCCAGATCCGAGATGGGATATGTTTCAGTAAATCCACCTCCACACATACTCGCGCAGCGCTCGGCCTAGCAACAGTTAATGTTGATGCATTAATTGTGAGTGGATCTCCAACACCTTTCATGAGTGAGTACAAAAATCCTTTGTCGAATAGATGGAATGGTAGATTCAGAAATGAGATCCAAACCGGAACCATCGATGATTCCTTGGATGTTTGGAACGCCGGGCTCCATTTGAAAACTCTCATAGGATATTTACCAAGCTGCCAAATACTTCGAGTCCAAATCCTATGAAAATCAGCTTCGTTTGAAAATCTCAGCAGCACATGTCAATAATCTATGAGCCTCGTATCGACAGAACCTTTAAGTCAAGTTTTGTAAAAAAACGTCGAATCTCCTCTAAAACTGGTCTTCCATGTGAGAACTTTTCCACAAGTGCAAGTTTAAATGGAGTAGATAATCTCTCAATATCAGAATTCGTCAGTTTGATCGCAACCTCCCTTCGATGTTTAAATAATGGGATATTTAACTGCGGAGTGGATTCATCAGGCTTAAACAACTGAGAAAAGGATTTTTGTGCAAACTCCGGTCGCCTGAGGTTGGCCGGCGGTAGCTCTTCAGCCTCTGGCTAAAGGGCCTCCATATCCAAAACCCTAGCAATATGTTCTAAAAAAGGAAAGAAGTAGAGAGAAAAAATGGATGGCTTAATCAAAATATGCTATATGCTATCTAGTGAAAGGTGTTAAAAAAATAAAAATATAATTTTTTTTAAAATCAACATTTGTCGTGGGTTATAACCAGCATTTTTGGCCAAAAATGGCAAGACCCAAAAATTGGCTATTGTGGACAGTTTTGATGTCATTTTTTGCACCCACCAATATTGGTAATGTTCTATCTAGTGAACGGTGTTAAAAAAATATAATGTAAATTTTTTGAAAAATCATCAATTTCATTTGATTAACCCAATTTTTTAGCAGAAAACGGCCAAATCAAAAAAATTGCTATTGTGGACTATTTTCACGTCCTTTTTTTAAGCTACTTATACTCAGAATGTGCTATCTAGCGAACAATGTCAAGAAAAAATATGATTTTTTTTCAAAAATCATCATTTTCATGGGCTATAACCCACTTTTTTGGCGAAAACGGCAAGACTCAAAAACTTGCTATTTTAGACTATTTTTATGTCTTTTTTTTTTTGCATCCACTAGTATTGAAAATGTGTTATCTAGTGAACAGTTTTAAAAAAAATATAAATGTAAATTTTTTTAAAAATCATCATTTTTCGTGGGATATAACCCACTTTTTTTGTCGAAAATGACAAAAATCAAAATGTTGTTATTGTGAACTATTTTATATTTTTTTTACACCCCACTTATAAAGAGAATGTACTATCTAGTGAACGGTATTAAAAAAATTAAAATGTAAATTTTTTAAAAATCATCATTTTTCGTGGGTTATAACGTGCATTTTTTGGCTAAAAACAACAATACTCAAAAACTTTCAATTGTTAACTGTTTTCATGTGGCTTTTTGCACCCACCAATATTGGTAATGTGCTAGTTCACGGTGTTAAAAAAATAAATTTTTTTTTCAAAAACCATCATTTTTCATGAGTTATAACCCACTTTTTTAGTGGAAAATGGCAACATTCAAAAACTTGCTACTGTGAATTATTTTTCATGTCCTTTTTTGCACCCACTTATATTGGGAATGTACTATCTAGTGAACGGTGTTATATTACAAATTACATATATAAATCAAATTACGTGAATATCAATCAAATTACAATAATAAGAATCTAATTACAAGGATATAAATCAAACTACAAAGATATATAACAAATTACTTATATAAATCAAATTACAATAATATGAATCTAATTACAAGTATATAAATCAAATTGCAAAGATATATTACAAATTATAATGATATTTATCAACTTACAAGAATGTAAATTAAATTTTAGTGATATGAATCACATTAAAAGAATATAAATCAAATTACATTTATGAATCAAATTACAAAAATATAAATTGAATACAAATATATGAATCAAATTAGAAGAATATAAATCAAATTATAAAAATATGAATCAAACTGCAAGAGTGTAAATGAAGTTACAATGATATGAATCAAATTACAAGGAAAAAATAAAATTACAATAATATGAATCAAACTAAAAAGATATAAATCAAATTACAAAGACATGAACCAAATTACAATGATATAAATTTAATTACAAGGATATAAATCAAATTGCAATCATATGAATCAAATTACAAGGATATAAATGAAATTACAATGACATGAATCAAATTACAAAAATATAGATTAAATTACAATTATATGAACCAAATTACAAACATATAAATCAAATTACAATGATAAGAATAAAATTAATTGGATATCAATCAAATTACAATGACATGAATCAAAGCACAAGTGTATAAATAAAATTACAATAATATAAATCAAATACAATTATATGATTCAAATTACAAAGATAGGAATCAAATTAAAAAGATATAACTCTAATTACAATGATATGAATCAAATTATAAGTGTATAAATCAAATTACAATGATATGAATTAAATTACAAGTGTATAAATCAAATTACAATGATATAAATCAAACTATAAGAATATAAGTCAAATTAAATTGATATGAATAAGATTAAAAGTATATAAATCAAATTACAATTATATGATTCAATTTACAAAGAAATAAATTCAATTACAACTATATGAATAATTATAACAATTTAAATCAAATTACAATGACATAAATAAAAATAAAAAGAAATGAGTCAAATTACAAGGATCTAAATCAAATTAAAATGATATGATTCAAATTCTCAAGATGTAAATGAAATTCCAAAATATGAATCAAATTACTATGGTATGAATAAAATTATAAGAATATAAATCAAATTACAAAGATATGAATCAAACTAAAAATATATAAATCAAATTAGAAGAAAATAAATCAAATTACAACGATATGAATCAAACTACAAGGATATAAATAAAGTTAAAAAGATATGAATCAAATTACAAGGATAGAAATCAAATTAAAATTATATAACTAAATTATCAAAGTAAAAATCAAATTACAACGATAATAACAAAATTACAAAGATAAAAATCAAATTACAATTACATAAATCAAATTAGACAGATATGAATCAAATTACATATGAATCAATTTTCAATTATAAGGATGTAAATCAAATTACAATGACATGTATCAAATTACACCGACTTAAATCAAATTATAATGATATGTCAAATTATAAACATACAAATCAAATTAGAATGATATGCATCGATTTACAAGGATAAAAATTAATTTACAATTATATGAATTAAATTACAAGAATATATATCAAATTACAATAATAGTAATATAATTACAATGATATAAATCAAATTACAATGATATTAATCAAATTATAAAAATATAAATCAAATTACAATTATATGAATCAAATTAAAATACTATAAATCAATTTACAAATATATGAATCAAATGACAAGAATATCAATCAAATTACAATGATATGAAGGAAATTACAAACATATAAATCAAATACAAATATATGAATCAAATACAAATATATGAATCAAATTACAAACATGTGAATCAATTTATAAACATATAAATCAAATTCCAATATAATGAATCAAACTGCAAGTATAAAAATCAAATTACAATGATATTCATCCAATAACAAGAATATAAATCAAATTACAATAATATAAATCGAATTGCAAGAATATAAATGAAATTACAATGATCTAAATCAAATTAAAAGAATATAAATTAAATTACAACGATATGAATCCAATTACAAAGATATAAAAACATTACAATAACATGAATCAAATTAAATATATATGTATAAATCAAATCATAATCATAATGATATAAATCAAATTACAACGATATAAATCAAATTACAATCATATAAATGAAATTATAATGATACGAATCAAATTATAAAGATATAAATCAAACTGCAATGATGTTAATCAAATTACAAACATATTAATCAAATTACAATGATATGAATGAAATTACAATGATATAAATCAAATTGAAATAATGTGAATCAAATTACAAACATATTAATCAAATTACAATAATATAAATCAAATTATAATAATATGAATCAAATTACAAATATATAAATCAAATTACATGAATATAATTAATCAAATCACAATAGTATAAATTAAATTACAAAGATATGAATCAAATAACAATGATAGAAACAAAATTATAGTGAATTGAATCAAATTAAAAAATTATTAATCAAATTACAAACATATAAGTCAAATTATAATGATATGAATCAAATTACAAATATATAAATCAAATTACATGAATATAATTAATCAAATCACAATAGTATAAATCAAATTACAAAGATATAAATCAAATAGAAAAGATTGAAATGAAATTACAATGAATTGAATCAAATTAAAAAATTATAAATCAAATTACATTAATATGAATCAAATTACAAGGATATAAATTAAATTACACTTATATGAATCAAATTACAAGAATATAAATCAAATTACAATGATATGAATAAAATTACAATGACATAAATCAAATTACAATGATATGAATAAAATTATAATGATATAAAAAAATTACAATGATATGAATGAAATTACAAGAGTATAAATCAAATTACAATGATATGAATTAAATTACAAGAATATAAATCAAATTACACTGATATGAATGAAAGTATAGGGATATATTATTAATTACAAAGATATGAATCAAATAAATAAAAATAAAATAAATTACAAGTATGCAAAATCAAATTACGAGACTATAAATCAAATTACACTGATATGAATCAAATTACATGGATATATTATAAATTACAAAGATATGAATCAAATAAATAAAAATAAAACAAATTACAAATATATAAATCAAATTACAAGAATATCAATCAAATTACAATAATATGAATCTAATTACAGAGATATAACTCAAAGAACAAATATATATTACAAATTACATATATAAATCAAATTACAATAATTTGAATCTAAGTAAAAGGATATAATTCAGGCTAAAAAGATATATAACAAATTACATGTATAAATATAATTACAAAAATATCAATCAAATTAAAATAATATAAATGAAATAACAAGAATATCAATCGAATTAGAAGAATATAAATCAAAGTACAAAAATATGAATCAAATTATAATTATATAAATCAAATTACAATGATATGATCAAATTATAAGAATATAAATCAAATTAAAAGAATATAATTCAAATTACAATAATATGAATAAAATTAAAAAGATATAAATCAAATTACAAGATTATAATTCAAGTTACAATTATATGATTGAAATTATAAAGATATAAATTAAATTACAAAGATATGAATAAAATTACAAGAATATAAATAAAATTACAATGATATGAATTAAATTACAATGATATAAAATAATTTTCAATTATATAAATTAAATAGCAAGTATATAAAACAATTTACAATTATATGATTCAAAATATAAGGATATAAATCAAATTAGAATTATATGAATCAATTTATAAAGAAATAAATCAAATTAATAAAATTAAAACAAATCATAAAGATACAATCAAAATACAAGGATATAAATCAAATTATAAAAATATAAATCAAATTACACGAATATAAATTAATTTACAATTATGTAAATTTAATTACAAGGACATAAATTAAATTACAATTATATGTGTCAAATTACAATTATATAAATCAAGTTATAAAAATATAAATCAAATTACATGAATATAAATTAAATTACAATTATATGTATCAAATTGCTTGGATAGTAATCAAATTACAATGACTTAAATCATGTGACAATAATATAAATCAAATTAAAAAAATATCAATCAAATTAGAATGATATGAATCAAATTACAAGGTTCAATTTACATTTATATGAAGCAAATTGCAGGGATATAAATTAAATTGCAAGAATGGAAATAAAATTACAATCATATAAATCATATTCCATTGACTTAAATAAAATTACAATGATATTAATCAAGTTATAAGGATATAAATCAATATACAATTATATGAATCAAATTACAAGGATATAAATTAAATTAGAATAGTAATAAAATTACAATGATATAAATATAATTACATTAACTTAAATCAAATTACAATGATATAAATAAAGTTATAAAAATATAAATCAAATTACAATGGTATGAATGAAATTACAAGGATATAAATCAATTTACATTAATATGAATCAAATTAAATGATTTAAATCAAATTACGAAGATATGAATCAAATTTCCCTCCAGGAGCCCTCGTAATTATAAGAAAGTGGATTTTTTAGTATTGGCGAAATGGAAAATCTTTTTTTTCAATTTCAATATTTTTATAAAGATATAAATCAATTTAATAAAAATATTACAAATTATAAAGAATATATATTAAATTACAAGAATATAAATCAAATTACAATGATATGAATCAAAGTACAAGGTTATAAATCAATTTACTATGATATGAATCAAATTACAATTATATATTACAAATTACAAATGTATGAATCAAATTACTAGGACATAAATTAAATTCTAAATATATAAATCAAATTGATAAAATTATTACAAATTTCAAAGATATGATTCAAATTACAAGAATACAACTCAAATTACAACGATATGAATCAAATTACAATAATACAAATCAAATTACAACAAAATGAATCAAATTACAAGAATATAAATCAAATTACAAAGATATAAATTAAGTTACAGAGCTATGAATCAAATACAAGAATATTAAGCAAATTACATAAAATATTACAAATTACAAAGATATAAATCAAATTAAAAAAATATAAATCAAATTAAAAAATTTTAAATCAAATTGTAATTATATGAATCAAATTACAAATTACAGAAAATATTACAAATCAAAGATTAAAAATTATGAAATAAATTAAAATTATGAGAATATAAATCAAATTACAAAAATATTAGATATTAAAATAATATAAATTGAATTACAAGAATATAAATAACATTACAAATATATTAATTCAATTATAAAGATATCAATCAAATTATATAAAATATTACAAATTACAAAGATCTAAATCAAATTACAGGAATATAAATCACATTACAAAAATATGAATCAAATTACAAGGATATGGATCAAATTAAAGAAAATATTACAAAAAATGAAGATACAAATCAAATTACAAGAATATAAATCAAATTAAAAAAGGATAAATCAATGTACAAAGTTATTAACAATTTACAAAAATATAAATAAAATTACAAATGGCAGGAAATATTTAAAATTTAAAATTTAAAATTATATAAAATAAATCAAATTACAAAAAAAATAGAAATTACAATGATTTAAATGGAATTACAAGAATTGAGTTTAATTGAATTTTTAATATGTTAATTTAAAGAGAAGTACAATATGGAGAATATTGGTCTTAGAAATCGACAACTATGATACCATAAACAACTAAATTAGCAAAAAGTTTATATTATGAATAACAAAAGGTGGCAATTACATGAATTTAAATTTTTTTTATTTTCATTTGTAATGCATTTTTTATCCTACTTCCTTTTCCTTTTTTTGATTAGATTTACTTTCTCTTCAAATTTTGAATCATTTCATTATATTTATTTTCATTTATAATTTGAACTTTTATTCTTTTCAAAAGCTCTATTTTTGTTATTTTTTTCTTGGTTGTTATGACTTTTTCTTACCTTTATCAATAATGGACAAATAATGACCAATAATTGTTTAGAAATAGTGACTTTTTGCTAATAACAGCATGTAGTCTATTAGAGATGTGTTAGGGGAGGATGAGTCTACATCCAGAGAATTATGAGAAATGATAGGGGGAGTGAAATTCTGGAGTGAAAAATTGAAGTGACTGACGTGGCAGTGATAAAAAGACAAACTTATCCCTTACCTATTAGGGTTCACTCATCATTTGGTTAGGGTATTAGTTTGTCTTTTTATCACTGCCACGTCAGTCACTCCAATTTTTCACTCCAGAATTTTACTCCCCCTATCATTGCTCGAGAATTATATATGATACATAACCCAAAAGTAGAAATACCATTAGTATCATTTACCAAAAACTTTTTTTTTGGTGTCATTGTCAAATATTTTAACCTAATAAGTTCCAATTTTTTTTTTGACATGAAATAATAACGCCAAAATGTTATTGCACAGGGCCAAAACTTAATTCACAAACATAAAACACTACATCCACAGGGTAAATACTAATACTCCATCTAATTCAATATAAATGACATTAAATGTAGTTTTTCTTTGCTAGAAAAATGTCATTTTAGCATAATAAGCAACTTACTTACAATTTTATCCTTACTTTATGAGATGAAAGAGACAAAATTTATTGGTTTACACTGACTCCAATAAAATTTTGTTTCTCATTATTAATGTTGATCAATATTAATTAGAAATTTTTTAATTATTTTTAAGTATTTCTTAATAAGTGTTAAAATCTGTAAAACAATATTTATATTGAATCATAGGAAGTAGTTAGCAACTAATGGTACCCTATGATCTATAAAATGGTACCATTTATTTTTCAAGTATTACATGATAATAATTTCATTTATTCATTCGATCTGTTCCTCGAGTAAAATGAAATTTATATCTTCATGAATCATGGCATCTTTGAATATTCCAAACAAACCACAGCTTGAAACTCCTGCACAAATAAATATCATATTCTCACTTCCAATGATTAGGCTTAATTTTCTTGGGCATTCCATCTTCATTGAAGAGTCTAGCTTCATCCTTCATAGTTAATGATCACAAGAACCATATAGTTAAAATTAATAATTAAAAGTATTAGTACTTAATAAATGATAAAAATTTAATTAAATCACCTTTTACCATTTTCTCACAGTACTTTGTATAGCCAGTTGCAAAATCAATGGCAACAAAACCCTTCTTCATGCCATTTGCAAATTCAACACTTTTTCCATCAACTTTCTTTATAGAACCTAAACCAAAAATAAAAAAGTTCAAACTTTGTAGCACGAAATTTACACGAATGTGTTATGTTTACCCTTAATTTGAATTTGTTCAAAGTCCCAACATCAATATTAGGAGATTGTCTTGTTAGACCTTTGAGCATAAAAGATCCCTAATCGACTGGCATTTTATATATTGTATTTAATATTAAAATTTACTAAATTACTTATGTATAATTATATTAAATTTTGTTAATTTTGTTAAAAATAGATATTATTTGGTTATGTTATTTTTATTGAAAAAAAAAATTGTAATTAATTTTTAAATTTTTTGTGCCAAAATAATTTCTTTTTACATACTCCAAATAAACATGTATAGAAAAATAAAAATAATTTTTGAAAGGAGTATCAAAATAATTTTTGAAAGGTAACCAAAAAATACTCAAATGAAAGGAGTATTAAATAAACAATGTCAACTACAAATTTATTATGGATAGATAAATAAAAATTGAATTTCGTGTAAACTTGCATAGAATAAATAAAAAATTAATTAGATTACACTTGTTTCAATAAATTTATTATAGTTAATGAATGGTAATTAAGGATATTTTAGCCATTTAAAACCTTTCTTAATAAGCGTAAACGACTTATATTATGAATCAGAGGGAGTATATGTTACCACATGACTTAGAATTTAGACACGATAAAACCACAAAATATATCGAGTGTGTTGATTCATAATAAACATGCACTCACGATATAAGCACATAGTTTACATAACATAGGTTCCCTTATATTGAGGAATGAACATAATTCAGAATATATAGCATATTCATATTAGATCCGATTTTAAAACAGTACAAAACAAAATGTCTTTGGCTAAAATATTTAAAGGGTTTTTCAAAAATTAAAGTAGAAAGATATAAAGTTTCTTTGTAAAAAAAAATAAAAAATTTCGTAAATATCGATAGAGCCAGAAATTTATTACAAATATAGGAAAGATTCATGGATTTTGCAAATATAGAAAAAATAGTTATTTACAAAAAAACAAAAAAAAAAACCTCTAGAACTATATATTACACTTCTACGAATTTCTATTGAGCTTTCAATTATAACACTTTACATCCTAAACTTATTTAAGTGAGTTAAAAATCACCCTCTCGAAGGCATACATAGATTTTTAATTAAATGTTTTGAGATTCAAAGTGCTATGATTAGAAGTTTGATGGAAAATCTACGAAAGTCATAATTTAAGATTTTTTTAATTAAATTTAGAAAAAAATTAAGAATTACTTTCAAACATAGGAAAAAAAAAACTCATGAATTTTACAAAAGAAAGAATACAAGAATTACTTGTCTTGCTTGCATTTTCTTTCAACATTGAATTTAGAGATTCCAAAACTTGCACATCCTCATCCATAGCAATTGAGTATAATTAACCAAAGTGTATAATATTGAAAATACTTCAACCTCGCATAGGTTTTCCTCTAAATTAAAATATATTTAGAGTTTTACCTTATTATTAAATTTTATTATCATAGCATAATCGAAAATAATGTACTTGAAATATGAAAGATCAAGGTTAGATACGTGGTGTCCTAGTGAGTTAGAACACTAGATATGACACCGATAATAAAAGCGATAATAGACAGTATTAAAATACAGAAAATAAAGAGACGGGAGATTGGTAATGCAATTCGGCAATTACCTACGTCTGCGGAGCCACGCCCAGATAAAAACAATCCACTAGGTTATCAAAGTTACAAGACACTCGGTCTAACACAAAGAAAGACTCCCTCTTATCTTTGTTACCGCTTCTTCCTAACTTCCCAAGTGAATCTGTTTTGCGAGCTCCCCTCGACTTGAATGATTCTTTCCAGAATCTCTAAGAGACAAGATCCCCTTGTCAATGGTGACTCCTCCCGGAATCCGTATTATAGCAAGATCCCCTTGCCCACGATCAGAACTCCTCCCGAGCTCCTTGCAGCCTCCTCCCGAGACTGAGTTTCAACAAAAAATACAAGGATTGCACCTTCAATACTATTGCATTAAGATGCTAACAGCCAACACACTTGATCAAAGACTTCCAACAAAGAAGTGTGTTCACAGTCTCACAAAGACCGAAAGAATAATCAAAAACTCACACTTGAAAACCATGTGGTTGGAAAGATCATATAGAGCGCACAAAATCTTTCTATGTTTATCTCCAAGATAGTTTCCAAATAAATCGCATAGAAAGATGGAAACCTTGTACCTCCCATGCTTATCTTTTCTTAAGATAGCTCTCCAAAGATAATCACCAAAAATACCAAGATAAGCACCATGAATATCAAGATAGCATAATCTCCAAAATCAACCTTCCTTGCAAGATTGATTTTATTGATTTGTGCAGCCAATTACGATCTTTCCTTATTTGCCAAAAAATCAATGCCACATATGTGCGCATTAACAAAATCAATACTTTACATTCATTAAAACCGTCTAAAATTATCTTAGAACATAAACACAATGAATTTATGCGTAAAAGAGTCACGGATTTAGAATTGACTTTTTTTAAATTTTGTTTAAAAGAGATAACTTTACTTCGTCAGTTCTCTTAAAGCTTTTTTTGTATAAAAATTTGAAATTTATACATGTCATCCTTGGTATACAAGAGAGTAATAAGAACAAGAATTAAAAAATTAATAAGGACAAAATACAAGAGATGATATCCTCTATCCAAAATTATTATGTATTATCATGTCCAATATTTAAATTATGGAGGGGGACTCAATTAGTAAAATATAAATTCTCATAAAATAAATATATAACTACTAAATTATCATATTGAAAATTTAAATATTCGTTTTACTGCCATTAATAAACATTTAATCACAGTAATCAATCACAAAAAATACACAAAAAATGTAAACATTATTAATATTAGAAAAAAACTCGCAAAAAGAGACGGCGCTCTCGGCGGCAGAATAGACTAGTGGAATAAATTGATTCGGCTAAATAAGTAGAAGGAGTCGAGAGATGTGATGTCGCGAAAAAGGAGTAGGCTGTAGACATAAATGAGGGAGCAAGAGATAGGGTTTCACGTTTAGAATTTAGCGAGACACGAGTAGGCAACAGACATAAATGAGGGAGCAAGAGACATGGATTCACATTTAGAGTTTAAAAATTAGAATGGATGATAAATTTTTGTAATTAGAGTTTAAGAATTCACGTTTAAAATTTTTTTAAAATTTCTTTTTGTTTTACTCTTAAGTAAAACGTCGTGATTTTACTTAAGAGTACTTTTTTTGTTTAACCCCAAGTAAACCCACGTCGTTTTACTTAAGAGTAAACAAAAAAATAATGAATCCTCTTTTGTGCTGGAGTGAGTGAAAATAATATTAAAAATTATTTAATTGAATTATTTAAAATTTTTGTGAGTTAGAATATAATTTCTAAAACTATTGATCCAATTAAATAGAAAAAGAAATAAAATTTGGGGTCAATTCGAAATTTACGAGACAATTTCTTCAAACCTTCCCACTTGACGTGTTTAAGAGAGCAAACATTTTTTTATTATTTAAATAAAATATATTGTGACGTCATATCACATCATCATCATTAAAACAAATTGAAAAAAAACTTCTGATCTCGTTTTTCAATCAACTTACTCAGTGATATTCTCCCTAACATCACATATCGAGAGCCAGATCTCATATGACTTTGTTTCGACCGGCGTTTTCTTGGTGAAAGACCGTGAGAAGGATGACTAGTTTCTCTCTATTAGGTTTTGGGTGCGGTGGAGCAGAGGTGGAGTCATGGAAAGGGGGGCGGAATGGATGGAGGATAATACTATTACCTTAATTTTCATAACCAAGGGGGGGCTGCACCAGCTCGCCCCCTATTCTAGTTCTGCCACTGCTCATACTTGAATTAGGGCATAATAATTGTAAATTTAATATTAGTGATATTTATGTTTTTAGTCCATAGTTTTAGTGAAATGACGTCGTTTTAAATATTGGACAAGATAAAGCAGAATAATGTTGAACGGAGGACATGATATCAAAATACAATATATTATTATATGAGAAAAATTAAGATTATATGAGAAAAATTAAGATTAATAGTGCATCTCACACTCTTATTATTAAATGGAACGCAACTTTAACATATTTAGTATATATTAAGGGCGTTAAAATCTCTTTATTAGTTTATATAATTAATGAGAGACCTTGTTACCCATTTTCATCAATCACAAAATAAATTACCAACAAAATACTTCTTTCCTTTATCCTTATTACAAAAATATAGCAATCCAATCCTTAACTATTTTAAAGTCTTAATCTTGTTGCATAATTATTATCATTAAATTTTCATGCTAACTATACAATTGTTATCGATAAACTTTCATATTAATTTTTACTCATTATCGAATTCTCTTAAACTACAAAATTAATTTTAAAAATACGCAAGAATTTATAAAACTAGTATTACATATATATATATATATATATATAATAAATCCTAATGGATTTTAAGTTTTTTAGTCACCACTTTCAATAAACCCACTTCTATGGAACTATTTGAAGTACGCATCTAATGAACAAGTTAACACATATAACTATTAATTTTTAATTTTTAATTTTTAAGTTTATTTTATTTCTCAAGTGGTGATAAATTATTTAATCATTGTCAACTCCAAACATATTATGACAAAAAAGCTTTACGATATAATATAATTTGATAATTAGTATATTCATGACAATTAATAAACATTTACGTTTGATAATGAGTGCATTTGGTTATTCAATAGATGGTAAAAAAAATATTATAATTTTAACGAGTTTGATAATGAATATATCTTAGAGTTTGATGATGAGTTCAATTACCATCAAATTTTATCCAAAAAAATCATGAATGAAAAATGCACGGTAAAAGATGAAAAGTTACGTGTTTTGGACATAATGTTTCTTATAATTGATAATGAGGGTAATAAAAACTTTCACTAATTATATAATATAATAAAATTATTTTAACGCCTTAATTAGTCATGGGCCCGGCGGGCCGGGCCTGAAATCAGAACCGGCCCATGCCTGGCCCAAACCGTGAATCAGAACCGGCCCAGGCGGGCCGGTTCCGATTCATAGTTTCTGTGAACCGTGAACCGGCGGTTCAAACTGCCGGTTTAAAAAAAAAATTGGACGGCCGAGATTAACTAGCCGTTGGATCAACCAGCGGTTAACCGCCGGTTCATCAAAAAAAAAAAGTGTGATGGCCATTGGATGATTGCTTTTATGACCGTTGGCAATCCAACGGCCATAAATTGGGTCGTTGGAAAGCCAACGGTTGTGGGCTTTATGTCACACATTTCAGATTAAGGCTTTATGCCTTTTTTTTTTATTTTTCTTCTATAAATACCTAAATTTTCTAAATTTATTTTCACACCATTCTCTTCTCTCAATCTCAATTCTCTCAATTCTCCCAATTCTCTCAATACTGAATTATCATTTATATTAGGGCGAAACTTTTACCCCCCTGTGGTTAGGCATAATCACCCTATCGCTACCTCGTGGTTTCAAAATATCCACATAACCCCCTCGTGCTTTGGACTAAAGTGGAAAGCAGACGGAAACCATCCAAACTAACAGAAATGCATAAAATTACTATATAACCCTTACATAAAAGTTAAAAAAATCATATTATTTAATTATTTTTCTTCCCACTTACTTTATTTCTTGTTTTTGTCTTTCTTCCATTTTCTTACTGTTTTTACAATCACAATTTTTTTTCTTATCTCATCTTTCTCTTTCTTCTTTATCTCCTCCCACCATGACCACCACCATGACCACCACCATCTTCTCTCTCCTCCCACCATGACCACCACCATGACCACCGCTATCTTCTCTCTCCTCCCACCATAACCACTATAATTTCTCTAACTTAAATCACAAACTCACCACAACCATCACTTCTCCACCCATTACAATCATCATTAAGCCACTTCAATCACCTACCATAACCATTATTTTTTCAAAAGAATAATTCAAAATTCAAATTCTCCTTACAAAATAGCTCCGACCAAACCCAAATCTACACAAAAGAATAATTCAAAATTCAAATTCTCCTTACAAAATAGCTCCAACCAAACCCAAATCTACACAAAAGAACAATTCAAAATTCAAAATTCAAAGGACAGGTCAACTGCTGAAGAGGCATTTGCTGATCCTACTCACCTTAAACCCAAATACGGAAAAGGGCTGTGCAAATAAATACTTAGAAAATAAAAACAACTACCGAAAAAATCGACTCAGAGCTAAACATTGTTCAAAAAAAGTTCATATTTTGATTGATGGGCTACCGGAATCGGAGTCGCAGAGTTTGTGTAGCTTGACGGAATCAGAAGATGTCTGTAAAATCAGAGTCCGAATGCTCTGGAATTGCCTTTATGGCGTTTGGCTCTGTTTGTGAACCCAAATCGGAGAAAAGTTGTTATGCCGCCGTCACCTTTGTGTACCTGCTGCCGTCGCGTTTGTGAGCCCAGATCGGAGCGTTTGTGGCTGCCGCCGTCGCCTTTGGCCCGTCTTGGAAAAAACTAGTCCGTTGAAAAGCATTGGAGCCAACCACGACGCATTGGAGCCAACCCAGATCGGACCTCCTGCCGCCGCCGTCTGACTTGCGAAAAGGTCGGCCTTTGAAGCAAGGAAGCTCTGGGCTCTCTTCAGATCCTCTTCTTCAAGAAGAGGATATCGGCAGCAGATCTGCCATAGCAAGCTCGGAGATTTTCCGGTCGATAAGTGGTGGTGATGGTGGTGGTGGTGGTGTTGTTGTTTAATATTTTGTCTCAGGCCTCTTAGAATTAGTGCGTGAGTGTGTTGATGAGTTTTTCCCATGAAAGAAATTTAGACGAAGATGCCGAAGGGAAAGAGGGGAAAAAGAAAGAGAGAAGAAAGGAAAGAAAGAAGAAAGGAAAGAGAAAAGAAAAGAAAGAAAAGGAAAAGGAAAGAAAAAAAAAGAATAAAATATTCAGAAAAAGGTAGTTTTGGAATAAAAATAAAAAAATTTAAGTATCACACGCGGATTACTGCGCGTGTACCTCACTTCCGTCAGTTTGGATGGTTTCCGTCCGCTTTCCACTTTAGTCCAAAGCACGAGGGGGTTATGTGGATATTTTGAAACCACGAGGTAGCGATAGGATGATTATGCCTAACCACAGGGGGGTAAAAGGGAATTCGCCCTTTATATTAGCTACTTTTTTTGTTATCATTAAATTATTTTTACTCATTAATTCATTATATTCAAAATTCAATTCTTTACTTTAAATTTTTTATTTTATTCAAATCTTTAGCTAATTATTTTTGAAAATTATTTATTTTATTAAATATTGATTTCTCATTAATAATTTTTATTATTTTAATTTATTTAAACACTTTTATTATAGACTTATAAAGTTATAATTTTATTTATCTAATTATTTATATTTATTCAATTACTTAATTTTAATTTACTATAAAATGGATAGTTTTAATAGAGATATTGTTGGTAGCTCACAATTTGGTGCAAACTAAAGTGAGTAAATTTTTAGTGGTGGTGGAGAAACCGAAAGCCCCAACGTTGAAGAAAAGCTAAAATCTGATATGTTCAAGAAGTATTACACAAAGATATTAGATTCCAACCAACAACCAATCAAGACGAAATGCAATTATTGTCCCGAAAATAAATTATATGCTTTCAAGAAAGGATCGGACTATGGAATTTTGGCGCGATATTTGAAGGAAAAACATCCACACGAAATCTTTCCACCAACCAATCACAATTATCCGGGTTTGTTCCCTCTACTACTCCTCCTTTTAAATATTCGGATGAAAAAAATAGAAAAGAATTAGCTAAAATGATAGCCATAGAACATTTATCATTATTGTCAAGAGGCATTAAATCCACAAGCTAAAAGAATGCCTAGAACAACAATAACAAGAGAATTAAAGAAAATTTATAAAGGTGAAAAACAAAATTTAATTGGAACTTTTTCAAAATTATATGGTAGTGTTTCTATATGTTCCGATATTTGGAGTGATTTATGGCAAATTTATTCTTATATGGGAGTAACTTGTCATTGGGTTGATAGTGATTGGAAAATACAAAAAAGAATTATTGCTTTTCGTCATTTTGAAGCAAGACATACCGCAAATAATATATCTAATTTGTTGAATATTATTTTAGATGAATATGGTTTATCTAGAAAAAAATTTTCAATTGGTTTTGATAATGCTTCGGCTAATACGGCTTCAATTAGTCAATTAACAACTCTTTGTCAACCAATAATAGGTGGAAAATTTTTTCATATTAGGTGTGCATGCCACATATTAAATTTAGCGGTACAAGATGGTTTAAAAACACTAAATACGTATATTACCCCTATTAAAGAGGCAATTAATCTTTTATGGATCCGTCCAAATTTAATGAAACTATGGGTAAAATTTTGTATGAAAAATGGGCGCAAACCAAAAAAATTTAGTAAAGATGTTCCTAATAGGTGGAATTCAACTTATAAATTATTGAATGCATCTACACAATATAGTACTTTGTTATGTACTTTTTTTATGCAAAATCATGTAGATGATATTTCTTTGCATCCTAATATGTGGGAAATTTGTTGTAAATTATTACAACTTTTAAAGGTTTTTAATTAAAGATGCTACTGAAATTTTATCTGGTGTTTACTATCCTACTTCTCATCTATTTATTCACTTTGCATGTGACGTTGTTGCTATTTTACAACAATTTAAAGATGACCCTGTTTTATCACTTCCTATATATGATATGTTAATAAAATGGCTTACCTATTATCGAAAACTCCACGTACATATTTAATTGCTTCTGTTTTTGATCCACGTCAAAAAATTAATATTTTAGAAGAATATATTACTGCATATAATAGTTGTGTAGATTCATTTTTTTCTGACAATGAAGGTTATAAACCTCAAGATACTAAGGAGATTATAGGAGAAGTAAAATTTCTTCTTCGTGATATATTTAATGAATTTCTTTCTAAATATGGTAGTCAAGTTCCTATAGTACCGGATCTAATATTGATGGTTCTACTAGTAGTGCATCACATCAAAATACTAGTACTCCATCAATGTTTTCTATAGCACCACGTAAACTTGATAGATATTTAACAACTTGATCCGGTACTGATACGGAACTTGATAGATATTTAACAACTACTTTTGAGGTTTGTGATGAAGATAAGGATTTTCACGAGTGGTCCGTGCTAGAATGGTGGAAGGGAAAGAAGAAGGATTATCCCAATCATTTCTATTATCGCAAAACATATTCTTGCAATTCTGGCATCAACCGTAGTGCGGGAGGTATCATTTTAGACGAGCACCGGTCCCTCCGATTATTACCAAGATCATTAGAAATCCAAGCATTAGTGGATGATTGGCACAAGGCATTTTTGAGAGCACAAGAAATGGACAAGACGGATGACATTGATTTAGATTACGACACCGACATTTCCGAGACGAGCAATGTTAGTACCAGATCTTCAACCGGGGTTTCCTATTTCACGAATTTCGTCCATCTCGATCCCGATAATGACATTGAAGAGTTAGATGATTAAAATTTACGTCAATTAACTTGTACTCAAATTACTTTTATGAATGAAAAGTTTTATTTTTAGTAAATGTTGTATCATGATTCATTATTCACATATGTAAATGGCCAACTCGAAATTCGATATTTATGCCATAATTTTATATTTCAATAATAAAATGAGGTATTTTTTCATATATATCAAACTTGTAAACTTCTATGTATTATATCAAACTTGTTACTTTTCACATTGTAAATTTGTAAATTTGTAAATTTGTGATTTATATCAAACTTCTCTTATTTTTCACATTGTAAATTATATCAAAATTCTTTTTTCTCACCTTGTAAATTTGTGAATTATATCAAACTTCTCTTATTTTTCACATTGTAAATTATACTAAACTTCTTTTTTTTCACCCAGTAAATTTGTGAATTATATCAAACTTCTCTTATTTTTCACATTGTAAATTATACCAAATTTCTTTTTTTTCACCTTGTAAATTTTTGAATTATACCAAACTTCTCTTACTTTTCACATTGTAAAAACTTCTTTTTTTTCACCTTGTAAATTGGTAAATTTGTAAATTATATCAAATTTCTCTTATTTTTCACATTGTAAATTATACCAAACTTCTTTTTTTCGTCAAATTTTGTAAAGTATATCACACTTCATATTGTTATTTTTTTAAAAAAGTCGAACCATGAGAAAACCGTACAAAATCGTGCCAAAATCGGAACCGGAACCGAAATCGGGACGAAACCAGAACCGGGACGGAACCGGAACCGTGACCCAACCGTGAACCGGCGGTTCACGAACCATAACCGTAACCGTGACTCTAAGGGCCGGTTCAGGTTCCACCCTTCGTGGAACCGTAAACCGGCAGTTCGTGAACCGTGGTCATGTCTAGCCTTAATAATAAATATACACCTTATTTAATAATAATAGCATGACATGCGCTATTAATACAAAATTTGCCTAATATATAACATGTTTTCTTTCCATTCAGTATTTAACAAGTTACAACGAGAATTTGGGGCGTGAGTGAAAACAGTGTTTAAAGTAAAAGAAAATTTGACTAAATAAAAAGAAATGCGGCAAGCAATATAAATATTAGCAAGGTGTCAGAGCATTCAAAGTAAGTGTCACATTTATTTATTTATTTATTTATTTATTTTGTCAATTACGCTGCAATTCTCTAACCTATCTTGAAACATTTAAACTCATCGAAAGTTTGGATGGCAATAAATGTGACCAAAGAGTTTCATTGAATTAAAATGTCCATAAAACATTGCTAGCAACACTTAATTTTGATAGGAAGGTTCACACCTCACAACATTTAGTTTTGGTAAGAATGTATTAGGACATGTAAATTTTTCTCGAGACATCTGCTAAGTGTTAAATCCTAATCTTACAATAAACTAATCTCCACACTTGGATTAAGTGGAAGAGATCTATAAAAAGGAATCATGAGCCCCTTGTAGTGATGGCAAATACTCAAACATTATAAAGTATTATTGCAAGTGTTATTTTGTTAGTATGATGGTAACTATATTTTGAGGAATCTCTAAAAAATTATTAGATTTCTTACCATTTTCTCAACTGCAATAAAAGCATAAAATAATGAGTCAACTACATCTCTACAAAATTGTGAGTGCTCTCCATCATCCATTTGTTGCTTTCAACCAACTAAAAAACATGTAAACTCAACTCATTAGTTGCTCCCAAGTCCCAACCAACTAAAAATCATATAATGTAAACTCAACTCATTAGTTGCTCCCAACCATGTAAACTCAACTCATTAGACAACATGTAAACTTATTAATTATGATAGACCAAAAAAATAAAAAAGTAAGAATGGCAAAAACCTTTTATTTTTGGCGAGTTATATTCTTAGCTTTCTGCATTAAAAACTATGAATACTAATCCATGTTTTGTTTTCAACTCATTGAAGAATATATGTACAAATTCATCAATTGTAACAATAAAAATAATATACATTGAGAAATCAATATGTAGGTAATTAGATTTCTAGATATTTGAAAAACGCTAGAGTCCCAAATTCAAAATCATTTAATATGTATGTTTAATTCGTGATTTTTGTTTGATGCTTTAATTTATTATTCAAGGGCTGAGTAAAAACAAATTATCTAATCAAAATATGATCGAAAATAACAAAAGAATCAAAATTTTAAAACAAAGAAAACTATGAAACAAAAACTGTTGAATTCTCATTTATGTTGAAAATTTTCCAATTTTGGATGTTTTGTTCTTTTTCACATCAAAAAAAGAATCTAAAGTATCATGAAATTTAATGCTTAGGGTAAAGAGTTGTGGAATTTTTAATATTCAGGTTAGAAAACATAAGTTTTGAACTTTTGAAAAATCATAGAAAATAAAATACACAGTCAAATTCAAACCTTTTCTTTTTTTTTTATGATATTTCTGCGGCTTTATTTGTGCACTCGATTTGCACATTTCAAAAAATTTTAATTAATTGTCCTTATTTCCTAGTTCCTACTATTGTATTCCTTTTCCAACTAAATTTCATTATTTTTATTAAATTTATTTTAGTAAAATAAATTTAATTTGTCACATAAATGATATGTTATATATGCTATATAAATATGTAAAGTACACAATCTTATTTCATAACTTTATTTTCTTGATTATTTATTCGTTAATAATTTTGAAAAAAAATTCTGGGTATTAAAGGACACAAAATTCTGGGTATTATTTATTCGTTATATATGCTATATAAATATGTAAAGTACACAATCTTATTTCATAACTTTATTTTCTTGATTATTTATTCGTTAATAATTTTGAAAAAAAATTCTGGGTATTAAAGGATTCGTGAAGAAAGCCCCTCCTTTTCACCTCATATATCGTTGGTTCTCACTTATGAGTATTTCACTTCATCTATTGTTGACCATTTTATGAAGGGTGAAAATTTAGTACTAGTTGGTTATTTTTTGAAGGTTGAAAATTTATATTAGGAGAATTATGATTTAGAATTTATATCTCCACCAAAATTATACATATATACAAAAAGGATTTTTAACTATAAAATCATCCAACAAAACAATTCCTGTAATTTGTTCTTTTTGTTAGATGGATTGATCATCTAGCCTGCAGAAACTAATTGAGAATAGTCTTCTAATCCTAAATGACAACTTGAAGAATCATACATGCATTTGTCATGTTTTACTTTTTCTTTTTACCTTTTCCTTCTCTTCCTAATATCTTGAACCAAGCGAACAAAATCAAATCAGATCTACATGTTGCAAAAAAACTTAGATTTTGGATAACGCAAAAAAACCCAGATCTACTCCTGCAAAACGTTACGATATTAGATCTACCCAAAAAAATCCACAAGATTATATTTGCTCTAACAACCTCTCATTTTCTCCTTTTTTTTCTATTGTCTTTTCATCTTTATCTACACCCTTCATAGCCATGATCTCTCCTAGTCACCACCACAGAACACCACAATCGTACCTCCTCCCATGCAAAGTTCTCCTTTCTTAAATTTTTTTGAATTAGATCTAAATTGTACCGTTCCTATCTTTGGATTTTGGGTACTAAAAAAATTGAAAATTTGAAAAAAAGAAAAAGTCCTAAAAACATAAGAGACATTTCTCTCAAGGTGAGAGATTATACTCCCAACTTGGCAATTTACTAATACAAAATAGAAGATAGAAACATGTTCTATTAATAGTTTTGAATAAGTATAAAATAAGGGATGTCAAGATAAAGTAATTTCATAATTGAAGGTTTTTATTTTCATAAGTTAAGAATGTGCATAATTAGGGAATACAAAAACATAGTAAATATAGAACTTTGTTTTCAAAAGTTAAGTTGAAAGTAAATGTAGTTCATCATATTCATCCGCTTGTTTAGCATGAAGACTACAAAATTTCAAAATTTCCAACCACTGCCAATTTTTCTTTTTTTAAATACTATCAACATATGCAAGATATGTTATACATTAGTCTTAGATGACACCAACCACAACAACACACGATTGTATGGAAAAGTTCTGAAAAAAAATATGTTACGGAATATATACCTTTCCTAAAATATAAAAAATTTGGCATTATCACTTTATCAGTTGAATCCTATCTACTTCTACAGCCAAAAAAAATAAAGAAAGTAGTATACAAATAAGATAGACCAAAGCAAATAGTTTTTGTCATCAATCTCACTCGTCTAACTCAATCAATCAGATGCTATTTACATAAAATCCACAAAAATTGCACGCAAAATCACATAATTTAGAGCCACAACATACCAGAGTACCATTATCACGATAGGATTCATCATTCTTCCCCACCAAATACAAGGCCGAAAATACATTCTCCAACAACACATTCACCAAAAAATAACTATTAGCCTAAAAAACACACATTAACCCCAAAGAAAAAATAATTTCAAATAGTGATGATTACTTAATTAAGCAGGTTCTAAATAAAACAAAATATAGATAGGAGTTAAAAAATAAAGAGAAAATTTTTTAATAAACATAACTAAAATAACGTATGAATAAATTAATTATTAGTGATAAATGTAGATATATAAGAGTGAAAAAATGAACAGATTTTTGTGTAATAAGGAGCATTAAATATTCTCCATCAAGACTGATTTGAATGGAATATGAATTAGGCATAATTTAGCAAGTATATTCTATTACTTGACAAAATAATTAAAGCCAATAAACAAAATTAATGCAATTAAATGTTATTAATGATGAAAAAAAAAATTTATTAAAGCTATATTTTGTGAGAAGGAGCAACTTTGAACGACCAAGAAAACTTTTCCTTCTCGCTTTACTATTATATGTAGATAGAAGTGTTTTCTTTGTCCTTCTCGCTTTACTATTATATGTAGACAAGTGTCAGTGACCCTCTATAATTATTAAAATAAAATATTACTAACACTTTTTTTTTTTTGCTAATCAAAATATTACTAACACTTATTTTTCCATTGACATGAAAAATTTTATTTGTACAAGAGACTTGAACTAGCAATTCACTTGTGAAATTTTTTTTTTCTTTTTCCCAAAATATCAATTGTAAAATATAATCTAACAAGTATCATTGTTCCCCTAGATAACTACCTACAAATTCTTTCAATGATAGGGATCAAAATATTAAATTACTACAATTTTGCTTTCCTAATAGAATAATGATAATCTTACCAAACACTTACGCAAACCCATAAATTAGGACGACAAATTATAATTAAAACGATGTCGTACCCATAAATTAGGACACGACAAACGATAATAAAAAAGATGTCGTAGACTTCATTCAGATTTGTGTTAGATTTTAATAATTGTAGATTTAATTTTGGTGATATTTATACTTTGGAAAAACTGTCAAGATAGTCATTAACATTACAAAAAAAAAATATTTTCTACATTATTTTGTAAGAAAACACACGTTCATATCACCACCACTCAATGAAATGGTAAAAGTGAAAACTTGAATTATTTTTCAAACAAAACCCTTCATTACAATTAATCTATCCATTATTCGACCCTTCTATCTATGAACTCTTTCTCCATTACTAGTGAATTATGAATAAATCATGAATTGAAAAATAAATCAAATTTTCACTATTATCCCTTTATTAAGTAATACATAATGTTAACGCAAATTTCGTTAGTGACTAATTTGAATCATTTTTTAATTATTAGTGACTAAAAACCATCATTTTTTATATGAATGACAAAATAAATTTTTTTATACAAAGTCAGTGGCTATTTTGACAATTTTCTCTTATACATTTAGTCATGATTTAAGTTAAACTGCTACAAATACTGAACAGAATAATTTTAAACAGATCCGTTCTTGATTGACTAACTAAAAAGGCACTAAAATTCAGTGCTTTTATAGTTGGATAATATAAATAAAGCTTTCATCAATTTCCGAAAACTAGATATTCTAGCTTTACTTGAATAGATTCAAGTTTGGTGACCTCAAAAGCACAACTATTATCAAAACCAGTACACAAAAAGACTAATGAATAAGCCTTTAGTGACCAGATATACCTTAGAAATCCCCAGTCTTCATATCTTAATACCTTGCTATCTTTACATAATTATCACAAGAATACCCTGAAAAGCACAAGTTCATATATATGATGACATTTTTCTGTTAGATGTGCTTTATACAAGCAGCAACAAACTTTTACTTACATGGCTGTGCAATAATGAGAGTATCATGGTCATGACATCCACAAGCTGTGGATGGCATGCAAGTCACTGAACTCGGATGATTTCAAAGACATCCGGTAGAGCTCCCTCAGCTTTGCAGCTTCTCCAGACTTGTTTGGAATGGAAAGTGTTGCAGACAACATCCTCTTCAACAGCATCCGTAACTGACTCCAGAATTTAGCACAGACCTCGGGATTCTCTTTGCTGAGAGAATCATTTTCAGATAAATTACGACCTTCAAGTAGGCGAGTTATAGCAGATTCCAAGAGCTGTAAAACAGATAAATAATCCATCAAGATACCAAGTAGATAAGTGCAGTCAAAAGAGAAACTAGCTCCAGGGAGATGGGAGAAGTATAATCCGGTCAATCACCAAAAAAGATAAAAACAAGAAAATAGATAACAACAGTGCCTCATTCCCAGCCCCCTTTAGTTTAATTTTATATTCTTCAAGTAGGAAAAAGTGCAGGACAAGAAGAAACGGACATTAGTTGAGTAAACAAAGGTGCAAGTTAAAGGCATGGTCCACAGAACATAGTCACCCCTAGTTAAGTTAACTGCCGCTTATACTCCTTTAATTGTGGATCTCAAACATTGCTTCAGTGGAACAAATTAAGGATCCACCATAACTTGTTAATGCGTTTAAGTGGAAACAATATATACATTCACAATTTCATTCTCAGAAATGCATATACATGCAATCCAAGTGGAGATGCAACCCCTGCTAAAGGAAGCTCCTATGCAGAATTTTGCAAACTCAGCCAGTATGGAGGGGATGAAGCATATCAGCTCTTCAGAGCTATAGAAATTGTAATCACATTTATAATAGTCTGATGTGAAACTGTTCTTAAGAACTCTTCACCACCATTATAGCGAATCTTTTGTTACAACAGTAATATTGCATATAAACACTCAAAAACACTCGCACATAATATTGTAACTCTATGAAGCAATGAAAAGCAATCACCACACATTGACAAGAATGCTCAAAAAAATACCTGCAGAAAATTAATCAGGAAAGGCAAGATAAGACATGGTACTCAGTTCATTGAAAGCACATATATTTGGCACCAAGAGATTTCTGAGAAGTTTTAAATTTTTATCACAAAGGATAATGTATTTGATAAATGTTGAACACCAAGCATATTTGGTCAAAACCAAATAGTATTCTGGTTCTTCTTTAGTATATTCAACTAAGTTATTAAAGTTTAGAATGCCCCTAAGGGATCATCTCTCCAGTGAGTACCATCTTAGAAAATCGACTTCTTTAAATTTTCCTCATGGATCATTTCTCCATAGAGTATAGTTTTTTACAATCTATGTAAACGGCATTGAAGTCAATTTGCATGCCTTTAGGGGTCTTAATAGTTCTACACTGTAAGTAGCCCATGTCATAATCAGAGTGCACCAAATTATAGAATTATACCATAACTACTACAATAGAACAAAAGATCGCGATAAGTTGCTCAAGATCCAAATGCATACCATATTTGAATGAAGTGAACTTGAAAGGCTTAAAGAGAGAGATGATCCCTCCATTAGAATAGTAAGGTACATCAAGGGATGCGTTTCTGGCCCATAGAAATCCATGGATTTCTGCCAGTTCCTGTCCGCCAAAGAAGCATAATGCTTTACCTTTTGGCTCTCACCCCTCAACATATTGTTCTGCACTTCTGACTCAAAAAACTTTAAGCAGCAATCCTTTTGGTAACAAGCGAGCTGGAAATATGCATATGCAGCCTCCTGTTTGCGTAAATCACCCAGTGACTCATAAACCGACAAAGCCTCCCTAATAGCATCATTAGCTGAAATCTCATGCTTCCTATAATCCTTTTTTGGTCTAAGGCTAGTATAATCTTCAAGGACTCCATTTTCATAAACCTCTGCAACTGTACCTTCTCTTGCTAAAAGAATGCCAAGCCTCAAATACGTGTGAGCAAATTGAGTATATACTTCATCCTTTAAGCTACTTGAAACAAGATCTGCTTCTTCAGCAATAGCATCTATTTCCAGTTTTGCAGCTCTATAATACATGAGAGCCTCACTGTATTCCAGTTTAGCAGTCTCGAGTGCTTGCTCGTATGCACTATGGAAGATGGCATGTTTCTTGAAAGCTTCGATCTTTGATACCATCTCTTCAGCTGATGCTCGTCTGCCATGGCCCAAATTGCAGTTAATGAGGATGATGTTTGTATAATCAGATACTTCTTTGAACAATTTCATTGCATCCGCAAAAGCAATTTCAGCACCACCCATATCTCTTCTTTCCAGCCTACTTCGACCTAATTCATTGCAAACCCATCCTTTCTTTTTGCTTACAGATTGAAATTCTCCTGAACTAGAATTTCCACCTAGTGCTCTTTTAGCTTCTTCATAACAGTCTAATGCAATAGACAGGTTGTATTCCGCATCTCCAATTAACGGATTCCTGACGTACTTGAATATACCACCATTTCTCACTTGCGTCATTTCTCCAAAATTAGTTCCACAATGATTATCTACCCTGACCCCTTCATTCTCCATTTTTCTGGTAATATCACCTCGTCCAGCATTGCTGGCAGCAATCTTTATACCACCAACAGCATCTGCTTTTATATCAGAACTACTTAACATCTCAATTTTGTTGCCCTTCAGGTTTCCAGTTCTTTCCATCCTCAGATGAGCCCGGTCATCCTCAAACTTTCCAGCATTTGAATACAAGTTTCCCTTGGCAAATGCTTTCTTGCTCATCTTTCTTCCATAAGCTGATGTATGCACATTTGCCGAACTACTACTTGCACTACTACCACTATTAGCCCTGTCACTCATGCAGCTGCAGTTCACTAAGGAACAGGAACTGCAGCTCTGGCTAAATTGTCCCAGCTTCTTTTTGAGTCTTTCGACCTCCTTCGAAACTTCAGATGACATTTTCATTTCCCTGGTGAAGGATTTTTTCTCTGATTTCATCGAGATCTCTTTGCCCTTTATCGAATGGAACTCCACATACACATCTCCAACTAATGTCCAAGCCTTAGCCCAAAACAGGTAAGCTGAAGATGACTGTTGAGGATTATAATAATTATTGCCTGTTAGGCGTTCATTCTTTTCACTTCTATGCATAATTTGCATCTGGTTTGGTGAGCTACAAACCATGGATGAAATAAATCGCGTCTCTTCAAGATGTTGGGGCATTGACCCATAAACCAAACAGGCCAACTCTGCCACTTTCAAAGCTTGAAATAGCTGGCCATCATCCTTATAAGCTTGTCCTAGAGCTAAATAGGATTCTCCAAGTAATAGAACAAGTTTCCATACCTTATCATCCAATTTAGTAGTAGGAAGCCATTCACAAATGTCACATACATCAATACAGTCAGGGTCCCCACATGCACATACAGCAAAATCCATGGATCTATAAAAACCATCCTGAATACTGCTTATATGGTCCATGTTTACTTCAGTAGTTTGTAGTTGACGTTTCCATCTGATAGACTTGATAGCTTGAGAAACATGATGTATTGCAGCCAGCTTAGAGGAGATTGGATCTGTAATAGCTTTCACACCAGGACTAGCAGAGTCTGATGAACCACAAATTGAAAAACTTTGATCACTGGAATTGGGAACATCAACAGGATATACCATGGGTAGGTCATCTGACAGTACAACTGTGCTACGAGAAGATATGTTATCATCCGGTGTCTTTGTAACAGAATTACCCAGGTCAAGGTATTGTGTTGTTTCAGGATCTTCCCTTAGTTCAACTTCAGCAACTGTAGGGAAGACTTCAAATGGATGCTCCTCCGCATCAGTAACTGTAACTTCATAATCTGTGGGAACTGCTTCAGATGTGAAATCCAGTTCCTTGTCATGATTTAAAAGGAGCCTTGCAAATTGTTCATGAGCAAATGCACGGACAACCTATTCAACATACTTCCATGTCAAGGGCTGTGTGTAAATTGCTTACTTTAAGCGATTTTTCTTCAAAGAAAAAGAATGAAGAAAACTAAGAGGACGACATACCAAATGATCAGGCTCGTCAAGGAAATCAAGACATTGTCTTAAAAACCTCACACACCTCGATCTTTTATCAGGAGACTGCAACAGAACTCTATAGTTTAGTGATAGCTGAAAGAAACAACCACATGAAATCAAGGTGATAGCACATTACCATTGAGAGTGAGAGCCTGTGAGCAATTCGGTAAAGCAGAGTCCCAAGGGAAAGTAAGGAATCACTTCTCCCTCTATAAATCAGAGATGGCAGACTACTTTGTGAATCATCACAATTGTCAGGAGAATGGTTCTTAGGCATAATAGACAAATCAAAAAGCTGGATAAGATCTTCTCCAGCACTTTTGTATAACTGAATGTTAAAGTGAAAAATGAGAAAGTACTAAAGGAACCAACAGAAGTATAAAGGGGTATACCACAAAGAATTCAGATTCATACCCAATAAGCACCAGGATCTTGCTTGCAGTTCTCCTGAAGAAACCGTAGCACCATAAGACCATTTTGTTGGACAACATGGGGATGAAAAGCAGGAGTGCCATCTTCTGAAATGCCCTTCAATAGAAATATATCATCCGTTTTTAAAAGCTCATAACCCTGAACAACACCATCTTGATGATAACAGATTGCCAATTCAGGCACACTAGCCATAACATTATCAAGCCAGGCTTCAAGCCAAGTCAAAGGAGTAACCTGTCAAAACAGACAGTAAAAGATAATCAACATGACCAATATGAGGAAAGCAGAAATAAATTTGTTTTGATATCCACCTGACGTGAAACATCCCAGAGCTGCAAGCTAACTGCAACATACTTCTCGTTGCTGCATATGAGCAAATCACTGCCCAGAAGCATACGAAAGTGGTGAAACTGCCAAAACAAAACCCGCAAAAAACCATCATCTTTAACTCTTTTATATTTTTCTGATTCCTGAACTGAACACCTTGGCTTCTCTTTAACTTGTGACACCTTTTTGACAGCATTTTGGCCTTTACTTCTCTTACTTTTCTTCTTTCCCAAAATGACCTCACCCTGTTTGGCCTTGGAGTATTCTTGACAATGCGCAGAATCTTCATCCTCAGCTATGTCATGGCTTTGTCCACAGGAAGCATGTCCTCTTATCGAATTTTTTGGAGTTTCAAGTGGATCCTGTTCATACTGTCCAGGAAGCACGCATGAATCAGGTTTCTCCTTTGGTGATGTATGATGATTCGGTGGACAATCACAAGCCTCCATTCTGACTGAGTGCATAGCAAAGTTCAGAAACAATGAGTTATCAGCACATTTTGATTGATTTTTGTGTCTTCTGATCAGCTTCTCTCCCTCTTCAACATCAGGCCTGCATTTCTAGTGCTTCAGAATAACTAAAGGATTCATTGGACAACCCAAAAAAGAGAGGAAAGGAAAGGAGACTACCCAGTATTCAAAACTAGAGTCTGTCCAACACGATGAACAACAACAGATAATCGAGCTTTCGAGTATGGCATCTTAAAAATTTGCTTCAAAATGTCGGCAGGGGCAATAACATCTATCTCATCTCCATATTCCACCAAACCAGACACAGCAAGAGCCTCTCCTTTTCGTGAAAGACTAGAAGTAATAGTCCCCTTTTCCCATGATAAATCTATATAATCAAAGAGAATTGTAATACACTTGAAATGGCACATCAGGGTAGAAAATAATATGATGCATTGTAATTCTTGATGTTAAGATTCCTTCATCGACATGGATCCTAGCAAACCGCAATAAGAATAATTCCTAAAATTTCCTTTATATTACTTCATCTTCTTGCTATTACTCTGGTCCTATCTTCAAGATAGCATCAAATTCAAACTTTCTATTCAAAAGACCTATTCCACTGAACCAAAACCAACCACGAAAGAAAATACTGGAAATATTAGCTCGCTTATACATGCAGAAACCATATCTGCCGCCAGAAAAGTCCATGGAAGGGTGAAATATGTCATTTACAAGATGCTAGTGGGCTTTCTCAATCATAGAATAGAAGAGATGGAGAAGGATCAAAAAATGAACAATGAATTTCCATGATGTATTTCAATATACTTGTGGAAATTCCTGAATTCAACTTTTTCCATGCCTTCAGACTACCTTCATGAGCATAACATTACATGAAAAGAATTGGGAAAAAAAAAAAATCATATGTAGGCCTTTTTAGAAGGATATAACAAAGCAAAGCAAACGATTATTCCGGTTCAAGTAGAGCAACAGTCCCAATGTATTAGTTAAACATTTCGTCATGATGATTCCTATTTGAATATTCATTCAACAAGCATTCCTGGTTTTAGTCTGCTAAACAACAATAGACATACCCAATTTTATACACCACTAAGTTCTCAAGCAACCACAACATACTATTCAATATATAATCTTCAATTCATCCCATCTTGTAATTCCCTCACAAATTGAATGTATCCACATTAACATGCCTTTCCAGCCTGATTAAAAGAAATTAAGTGTGCTGGCAAAGTCAGGGTGCTCCAATCAATCTGTCATGACAAATAGGCCATAGTGATACTCAATTTCTTTCACATGTATTGCTAAAAGAAGACCAAGTTTTATTTTTTTAAAAAAAACAGGTGAGAACCCAAAAATATCAATCAATCCTTTTCTGAGGTTTTGGGTAATGTACATTAGCCTGAATTCATAATATACTTCCAGTCAGTAAATAGCATAAAAACTAGAGTATGAGGAGTTTCCATATATATGAAAAAAAAAAAACTCTCGGCCCTAAAAAAAATTCTCATCCCTAAAATGTACCTTGTGAAAATAACTATTTGGGGCATGTAACTTTGTGATAATATTCACAGAATGCACTTTTAGTTTTTTTAAAGGTTTCAACTTTCAAAGATAACAAACAACAGTAGAAATATCAAATACTTATGTGCAGAACCACATGCAAACCAAGACAGTGTGAAGTAAATGCTACGTCGTTTCAAAATAAGCGAGTCATTCAACAACAGCACTGAACTTCCTTTACACACATATGTAAGCATTTGATTGATAGGCTATTTATTTTATAGAGGAATAGCTTACGAAGCATGACTGATAACAATGCTCATGTCACTAACTTTTGTTTCCTAAAACTTTCACGCTATTGCTAACATTGCAAAATTAGTGCTCAGACGTAAGCTTAGACATTGTTCCAAAATTCTCACATGCATCAAGCACAAGTCTTTTAGTTTATCTTTAAGCTCAAGCTCGGTTCCAGCAGGCCAAAGGGAACATCTTGCATGAATACATCCTCCCCTCCAAACTACATCCAACACAATCAGCTGTAACTCAATGGACCAAATAGACCAATAGATGAAATTTTATTGAAACTTAGAAGCAAAGCTACAGAATGTAGATTTCCAAGATCGCACCAAATACAAATTTCCTACTTTTTAATGCATCGCCAAACTAAATAAAAAACTCTCTCTCTCAAGAATTGTCGATAGGCTAGAAAATGTCCAAGAACTAAAATTTACCATGAGACAGAACTTCTTTTTAATCCTTAAATTTTTCAAATGCATCACGAAAAATAAAAAGAACAAAATTTTCTATGAATTCAAAAGTCTGTACCTCCATTAATCCTTGGCTGTGCAACACCTAATGGAAGCACCTTATCCGGGATAATTGAAGGAACAGGTAACATATTAAGATCAGTCTCTGTTGGAATCATCCGATATCTTGGAGCTTGCACCCTAAAACATCACTCCACCATAAAATGACTAGAATAAACAAACGCTTTCATCTAATAAATCCAATACACAGCTTTACACAATTAATAACTCAACTAATATTCACTATTCAAGAGAAAATTTTGAAACCAACGAATTACCCACAAAAAAAGATCAATCTTTCCTACATTGCAAGTTTCAACTATTCGACTACACAGGCAGGTCTTAGTTTCGAATTTGAATACAAATACCTTCAGATAGTCAAGAATCTAAGCCACCATACAATATGGAAAAATTAATTTTTGTACAAAATGTCAGCAGTAAATAATGAAAATCACAATTAAGAACCAATATCAAATTAAGTCATTAGTATATCACTATTAACTCATGAGTTTACATATAACAACATCAAATTAGACATAATAAACTCAAATTAACGTACTTAATGGCATGATTACGTGAACATACATAATAATTAAATAAATAAAAATAATGCAAACAAAATTGAAATATATTTGGTGTTTAATTGGATAGGCCGTACGTTTGGGCGGATGGAATGAGGGCGGAATCGTAGTCGTGAAAAGCTTTGTCGGTAGGGACGGGAATGGAACCGCAGAGGAAACCGACGGGCTTTGGTCTCACGATTTCTAGGCTTCCCACGCATTGCAGCTCCATTGACTGCGGTGCAGCTTTCGGTTTCTCCATTGCCACTCCGTTTCCTCGACTGTTAGAGGTGTATTAGCAATGAACTTGTACTGGTAGTTACGACGGTGATGGTGACGGTAACGGCGGTGGAGGTTCAGTCATGGCGGGGGAGAGGCCGTGGGGTTTGTTTTAATAGTCTGTGTTGTCCAGAAAGTTCGAAGTGTGTTAATATTGGCATTTTCAACTCGAGTTAACTGTCATTTTGGTCCTTGAAATAAATATAAAATCTCAACTAGCTCCTATAAAGTGAAACGATTTCAATTTTACCCTTCAAATTTAAAAAGTGTATTAATTTGGATTTGGTCTGACAAAGGATTATGTTGAAATCTTAATTTTTCTCTTTTAATATTTTGACCTCTAATCTTTTAGAAGATAACATTTTTAACAAATAAGAAGTTAAGAAAAAACTATTATTCATACATAAAAATTTCTTTTAGTGTCATTTTTTCACATATTCAAAATGCTATAATTTTGTAATTAAACTCAACAATCTTAATCAATATTTTTATGCCATAGAATGGAAAATCAAGAATTTTTTCACACTTTACTAATTTTGCAATATTTTTTTTGACAAGAATGATGGTTTTAACAAAAAAAAATGTAAGAAAAATTGATCATGATTGGAGAAATTACTACAACAAAATTTCCTTATTTAGTCACTCATGTGACAATGTGACACTTCAAAATAGTGTCCCACATATGAAGGAGTTGCAATAGCCATATGAGACACAAATAAGTGTCACATAATACTTTTATATAAACGCGTTTAAGAGTCCCAATAAGTATACTTCTATTGGGACACTTCTAGAATGACCTAATTACTATAAAGTTATTGCGACACTTTAAAAGGGTTGCGTGACATATTTTGATATTAGGTTAATTTTAAGTGATTCAATAGCATTTTGATATTAGGTCAATTTGAAGCGACTCAATAACATTTTGATATTAGGTTAATTTGAAATGACTCAATATTATTTTGATATTAGGTGAAGTGATTCAACATGTCTATTGGGACACTTTAAATTGGTCAACATGTCTATTGGGACACTTCAAATTAGTCACAATATTAGGTAAATTACTAGCCATTTTCATGATTGTTTGGACACTTGAAATTAGTTATCTATGAGATATCTCAATATTCTTTTCACTGTTCACCAGTGAATTGAGTCAAGATTTGATTGGTAGAGATTAACCATACCAACCGCATAACATATATTAGGGTGAGTACACATCATGACATACACTAAACTTTCTACGACACTAGCATATGGAACTTTTTTCATATTGTTTTGCTCTTATAGAGTCTTAGGACACAATTCTTCACTAAGGAAATTACTTTTCGCAATAAGGTTGTCAATAGGTTTACAATCTTGCGTGTGAAAATATTTCAAAATTTTCAAAAAAAAAGGCTATTGTGACAGAGCAAGAAATTTATTGGAACAATATCTTATGATTTTCACACCAATAATATGTGTTGATTCACACTTATCCTTAATTTTAAAATTTGAAGATAATCATTCTTTAATGGCAATAATAACAATAATGTTATTCCCAACCAATAAAATATCATCCACACAAAGTGACACTATTAAAATGTTACCTTCAAACTGCTTAAAAGCTATGCAATGGTCTTTATTAATCATCGTAAACCCATTAGATATTATGGCTTGATAAAATTCTAAATACCATAGCTTGAATGATTGTTTAAGGCCATATATCGATTTTTGAAACTTGCAAACTTTGTGCTTCTAGCCTTTAACAATAAAACATACAGGCTTTTGCATATAGATTTCTTTATCTAATTCTTCATTGAGAAAAGTACTTTTAACATCCATTTAGTGCAACTCAAAGTTCAAATGAGTAACAATAACAAGGATAAGGCGAATCAAAGCAAACCTTACAATAGGCGAAAAAGTCAAATTTATATCCTCTTGTTAGGTATAGCCCTTAGCTATCAAACGTGTTTTATATCTTTCAATAATGCCATCTTCCTATCTCTTAATTTTGAGAACCTATTTGGTCCTGACAGGTTTACACTCTGATGTGCACAAAATATCCGTTTTATATTATGGCTTTTAGTATTTAAATTGAACGAAATATGTGTTTAATTGAATAAATTCTTTCAGATTATGGAGAAGTGAAGATTGGAGTAGTAGAGAAGAGAGGAAGATAAATTTGGAAGATTTCTGGGCTAAAAGACGTGTTATGTGCTGAAGAAAAAGTGTGGGCAATTAAGGATTCTTTTCCTTACAAAATTGGATGAAGAAGTAGATTAGGAAACTCGCTTGGAAGCTATAGTCTTGGCCGCATGTGGCATATGAATTTGGAAATAAGAAGGATTTATATTTTTAAGTTGTTTTAGGAAGTTAATATTCTTTTCCTATTAAAGGAGAACGAATTAATTAGGTTAGAAACCTTTTTTTCATTATTCAATTTTACGTTTTTTACAGTTCTTGAATCGCTACAGACCTAACTACCGTTGCCGATTTCGATTAATACAATTTATTTAGTTTTATTTCTTTTATGCTTTTGATTGTTTTCAATTATGTTTAGTGAGTAATTCTTCTTCTGATAGTAAGATAAGGAAGCACTAATCGATTAGCAATTATGAGACCTAATTGTTTTAATTAAACTATTTCGTATTTAATTTCAGAAGTTCTCTAACCCTAACGTTTATGATCTAAATTTATTAAAGCTTGATCACCTTTAGTTGATTTAGATAGAGCCAATTAATGCCCTATTACTTCACTAGAATTAGTAGGTAAGATTAATTAGCGGCGAAGCTACTGTTTCGATAGATTGGAATAATCAGTTAATAAATTGTGACGTGTTGATCATGATTACAATTTATTAGAGTTGGATTTTTCTAAATCTTTATCCTTTTGTAACATTAAATCGGGTGTGGCTGATTCCAGCCGAGTTATGTTATGATTAGGGGAATAATTGATTAAGCGGACTCTTATCGATTATCGATTAATTAAGGAAGAACTGGGCTATGTAGGAGCCGATTCTCGGTAGCCTATAACTGATTGGTTTATATGGAATTGTTATCTTTGCGTCTATGAGCAATGAATAATTGATTAGTGTATACTTACTTGCCTGCAAGATTTTTCTTTAATTGAATTAATTTTCAATTTTGTTATTTATTAATTTTGTCAATTTATTAATTTTTTTAGTTCTTAATTTCAACTTGAATTTTTGGTGACTTATCACAAATTAACTAATTGAGAAGAGAATTGTTGTTCTATGTGGAAACGGTCTCACTCCTTTATACTATTTAGTATTGTTAGGACCGAATTTAATTTTGATAGAATAACGATGCACCACAATTAGATAGCAAATCAACCAATTCTCAAACGTGATTGGTTTTTTTATACTCCATTTTGTTTCATCCATTGCATTTTTCATTTTATCTTATCAATTGATGAAAGTGCCTCGTTAATTATTTTGGTTCGCTTCAACACAATTGAATTTCCAGTGAAATTAAATTTTTTTTGATGAAATATCACTCCCACTTGGTTCAAGAGAATAAGGAATATCATATTCTCTTTAAAAATTGAACCACTAGGTACGTCATCAACATTTAGATTTTGCATCCCATATAGAGCGAGATCTTTATCAATTTCACCTTTAACTATAAATTCATTTTCCAAGAATGTGGCATCTCTTGATTCTTATTCAGTAATACTTCCATCTATATGTTCACTAATAAAACTGATAAGGCGAAATATGTTCACCTTAAATATGTTATTTTCACTTGGACTTTGCACCGTCTTTGCTGCTATTTAATATGTTTTTAGTGCGTTTTATAGGTTATTGATCATAGAGGCCAAAATGAGAGGAAACGATTGAGAAAGATGAAGAAATATGTGATTTAGGACAAAAAGGTGTCTTTCGTCACAAAGAAGCCAGTTTCGTGTTTCACAAGATGTTCAAGGTATTAATTCCAATTGTTGATGATCAATCCTATGCTTTGAGACCTTGGATAGAGTAGAAAATAAGTCTCAAATTGATCCCATGGAGGCTTGAGGCTCCAAGAAGGGTTAACATCGCAAAACACGTGGAAAGGTGATGAAGAACGAATGCTAAAGAAATCTGCTAGGGTTTAGTATTTTGATCATATCTCTCTCGATTTACGTTTGAATATGATGATTCAAGTGCCATTGGAAATACAAGAGAAATAGCTACAGTGTTTATGTTTTGGGATTTTCCTAGTTTGTCCGGGATCATATAGAAAAACGGCCCACACATTGGACATCGCAATATGGATAGCCCGATGTCGCGACGTGCAGAAATTCAATAGCGTGAAAATTTTTTGAAATTCAGTTTTTGACATTTTTAAGATGTCATTTTGTTATGAGTTGTTTCCTAACTTGTTCCTTACATGTTAGGGCCAAAAAACGTGCCATCTTATTAATGTTTTATAAGGTTCCAAGTTGTTTCTTATATAAGGCCATCTACTATGTAATTTTCAAAGGGGAGATCATAGAAGAATAGAGGAGTTCATAGTTTAGAGTAGATTAGGTTTTCTTTCTTTCTTTCTTTTTTAGGATTTCATATAGCTTTAGGGTGGTGACAATCTTAAGAGCATTATGCAAGGGTTTTTTTCTTTGTAATAGTTAGGGTTTTTATCTTTGGTTATTGCACGGAGATTTGCAGTTGTACGGATTCGGGAACATCTATAGTTATTGAATTCATTCTTTTACGAGTTAAAGAATACATACAAGGATTCACAATTCAAGGTTTTGTCTTTCTTTTTCAAGTTATGTTTTTAATTACGTGCTTAATTATTAATATGAGGATGTTCGGTTTAGCCATGCTCGGCTAAATCTTTTGTGCTCTGGGGATTATGAATAAGGGTTTTTATGCTTAATTTACATGCTAAGTTCTATCTTATGGTCTTAGTTGACTGAGTTTTGCTATGTTCTTCATAATTATGTATGATTTGAAGTGCGAATTATGTGTGATGAATATTTTCTTATAGTGCAGTAAATTATTTAGAGATAACTTGCTTTAATCTTGCCTCTTACCACATAGGAGGATTAGAGTAGGTTGTTTGGGATCTTGTGTGGGTTAGTTGTGAATTTGTTAGATTAATTTTACCTTAGCTCTTGCCTCTTACCATATAAGAGGAGTTAGGAGGATTAGTTTAGTATTAGTGTGACTTGGTCCGGGCGTTACTTCTTACCACATAGGAGCGGTTGGATTTGAGTGTTTGGTTGAGTTGGTAGTTACATTAGATTCTGAGTTAATTAAGGGAGTAAACATTGCCACTTACCACATATGAGGGTTTAACGAATTAGCTAATATCTAAGTAGGTAAATGCCTAAATCATTCCTTGCCTCTTACCACATAAGAGGGCGTGAGTTAAGTTATTTATCCTTGTTTTGCATGACCATAGATAGGGTGTGCTTGTGTTCTTTTAATAACACTAAATATTATATCGGGAGTACACTTGCTTAATTGGTAATTTAAATCAAAGTCATCTTAATTATTGTGTTTTGTCTTTTGTATTCTTATTTTCAATTTAATAATTATAAAAACCCAAAAATATTTTCTTAAAATTTCAACATTGTCCTTTCTCTATGGGAACGAACTTGCTATACTTACACCATTAAGGGGTTGTTTAGCATTATTTTTTATTAGGGGTAGATAGCAACCACGAGCACATATTTATACACATATTTTCCCCTATCAAATTTTGGCGCCACTGCCGAAGAAAGCAACCGTGTTGAAATTTTAGCTTTTTGTGAATACTAGTTGTAAATATTTTATTCATTTTTTTATTTTTAATTTTTTGTGTTTTGTGTTTTTATTTTTTGTGTTTTTTTTTATTTATTTTTAGTTTTAATTTCTACCCAAGTATGTCTAGGTGGTTTTGGGAATCCTTTGAAATTAATTTTGACCCACCATATAGAGTGGATAATAAACAACCAAACTCTAGAGTATTTGGAGATTTTCAACATTTAGGATATAGAAAGGCCAATGAATGGGGATATAGTGAATCTTCATGTTATTTATCTTTATCTTGTTTTGAAGATCCATTGAAAAATTTGAACTTGTATGATAATGAACAAGCTACTTTGAGATTTGTTGCTTGAGTTCATCGTGCAACCTAAACAAACAAACACCCTAACTCTAAATATGTAGCACTTGGAAGCAAGGGGTTGAATTCCACGGAGATGGGGGGTCTTGTTAAGAGTTCGTGTCTAGTATGTAGAGTAATGAAAAATGCAACTAAGGAAACAAAACAAGATAAAATTCAACAAGACTAAACTTACAATAAAGTCAACTTAATTGATCTAGGACTTTAGCTTTAAAATTAGGGAGTAGAAATCAAGTAGATAAGTGTATCATTGGAATTTAGCATTAGGTTTCTCAATCATTTGTATCATTGGTGATTCATGTGATAGCTTGAAGAATATGGTTTAATGTTGTCTTGTGGAAATTTGGTGACTAAGACTATAACCGAACCAAACTCAACCACAATTAATAGATCAATCAAGCCAATCAATTCTATGTCATTGCAAATCCACAGCTTCCAAGCCAAGCCCCCAACTAGGTTGTCATGCTAGTGTAGACTTGGTTTCCATATGCTTAGGGCTAATTCATGGAATAGATTCAATCAACATTATCATGGACAAAGAGGTCTCTTTATCACAATATGCAATGGATTAATATTCTACTCATAACATGACCCAATTTTCACTTTTAAGTCAAGGATATTGCACAAGAAATGCGACCTTAAAATCAAGCATATAAAACATATAATCAAGCCCATAACATTTCATCACCATACAAACAAATTATCAAAAGCCCATAGCCTAATTCCAAAGACACCACACAATTTAGCCCATCATGGCTAATTAGAGCAAACCCAAATGGTAAATTAAGCAATGATTTAGCAAGAAAGTGCAAAGAAAGAGACAACCCAAGATGAAGACACTTCCCAAATGTTGATTCCAAGCTAAAGATCTAAGCTTCCCATTGATTTCCACTCCAATTAGCCAAGAGTTACAAGAATTCTCTCCCAAGAAATAAAAACACCAAGAACACACAATAAAAGGTGTGTTCTTGTGAGCTATTGCTAATTGTATCCTAGATACCTAACTTAGTCTTTAAGAAATCTTAAATAGTTAGTGAAATGACTAAAAATCAATAATTACATAAAAGTACCCCGCTTATTCTAAAATAGAGGCTGAAATGCAAATTCCGAAAATGTTGGTCCCGCAGCCACTATTTTTCAAGATTTCAGACAGCACACTTAAATGATATTGGGACACTATTTTGAATGTCTTCCGTGTAGAACTGGGCATTTTCGTCTTCATATGAATTGTAGCCCTGCCTCGTGGCTTTCTAATGTGTTAAAGATCATTGAATATGGAGTTCTGGAATGAAAGTTATGAACATTCTCCCAAACTGTGACATAAGCTTCTAATTTTCCGAACTCTTTGGTGTATGTTGATTTGAGCCTCAATTTCAACCATCTTGCCAGCCGATTTGGGAGTAATTCCAAACATAAGAGTTTTAGTACTCTCGTAGATCTTTACAAAACATTCAATAACTCTTCTTCGTTAAGTTGAAGCCGAGATATGCTCATTTGAACTTTGCTTTGCGTTCTGCCCAGTTTTGCCTTGCATTCACATCTTTGCTCCTTTGTGCCATCTTGTCTTTGGTAATTCGAATTGAGTGATTTTTGGTTCTTTTTCCCACTTTTTCACATCAAATCTTGATTTTGTTTCTTTTAGCCTCATTGAACTTGAAATCCTGTATTTATTCAATAAACAACACATAAACAACAATAAAATCCTCAAACACGAGCATAAACTTAAGTAAATGAGGGGGTAAAAATAGGTATTTTTAGTCCCGGTCAAGATTGAATATTGTTTCTTGTAGGTTGTGCTAAGTGGATCATCCCACTTATCAATGCCCCTCTCAATTTGGGAATGCATACAATTATCAAGGTGATTATGAACCATATTTGAGGGAGCAAGGATCTTGCAAGTGGGGAAATAACAACGATTTTGACCAACACTCTTTTTCCCATTCTCAAGAAGAGTTTAAATATTATTCTGGCTATAATGGGGAGTGGTCGATTCAAGAACAAAGCAATAAAATGCATCTCAAGGATGAAATGGAAGCGCCACTAGAGGATATGCTCTATAAACTCATGGAGAGACTAGATAAATATTGGAAGGTGCTAGATCAAAGACTTGTTCAATTGGAGACGGTCATAAATATGCAAGATGACATATTGAGAGAGCATGGTGCTGCATTGAAAAACTTTGAGGTACATATAGAAAAATTCAAAGAAACTCTACACCATGGATCCCAAAAGTATTCATCTAATGCAACATTGGGAAATAGTGAGGTACAACTTGTCCAATCACCTTATATCTCATCTTCTATCTCATAACATGATTCATTACGTCATAGTGTTCTAACTTCTATGGATTATGATTTTGAGTTTATTGATTCCCATGATGAATGTATTTCAAAGTGTTCTAGGGAGTTAGAATCTTTGCATGTTGTAGATAATTTAGAGGAATGCATTAATGATGAAGCAATATTAAATGAATTCAATGTTGTTTGTTTGATAATGAAGAGACCTCCCACCTTGACCCCTATATTGGTTTATGTGATGAAGATATGTCTATTTATAATAAAATAGCTGACATAGTCAATTCTTGTGTTATTTTGACATCTTACATAGAATTTCATGGTTTAAATGATATGGTAGATGTTATTAAAATGATGCACACTGAGACACCCTTATTAGATGATAATATTATTCAATGTGTTGATGATGTGGAGGTGCCTAAAACTGAATACTATGTTAGTTTAGATGATGAAGACTTGCATATTTTTCGTGAAATAGCTGATATGGTAGAGACTTGCTTTATTGATACATCCATCTTTGAAATTACTGATGATTTCATTGAGACCATGGATGCAAAGCCTTTGGTGGATTCTTGTAGTTCAAACAAGATGGAATAAAAGGTGACATGGAAGGATGATGAACCATGGGAAATCCCAAAGTTAATGGTGAAAGAAAAAAAAGAGGAGCCTACATTAGAGGAGTAAGAATGGTACAAAGTTGAGTTCATTGAACTTGCTACACAAGTGTGTGAGCTCAAGTTCCTCCTCAAAGGGTTGCAAAAGAAGCCCTATGCTAGAAGACGAAGTACTTGTGAAAGAGTATTCTTTTGGTATAGGGATGGGTATTTCGAATCTTGAAGAAGAAGGCCACAATAATAAGGTTTGGCTAGGGACCAAATAAACCTAGAACTGCCTCCTTACCTTTCTTTTAAATTAATAGTTATTATGTTTTTATTTTTAGTTGTTAGTTTGAATAAAAAAGAAGGCTATTTGAGACATTGCCAAGGCCTCAACTGCACAACAAGCTTACCGGGAATGACATGGATAATAGGTGAATTCTTTCCTTTTCTCACACATTAAGGACAATGTGTATTTTAAGTATGGGGGGGGGGATGAAATTCATTTTATTCATTTCATGTTGTTTTGTATGTCTTTATGCTTAATTTTGTGGGAGTTGAAGTGTTGATGTTATGCTTAGATTAATGATTATTTAGCTTTTCTTAGTAGTTTTGATTAATTTTTATTATTAATTTTGAATAAATTCTTTACGTGAACTCCATTGAGCTATAATGAAAATTTTTGGGGTGAGCCTTATGATAGGTCAATGTGAAGGTTTTTATTTAAATTTTCATTTTTTTAGTATTCGTTTTTGTGTTTTTTTTAGTGTGTTAGGCAACTAATAATAATGAAGTGGTATTCAAAATAATTTTTTATTTTATGTGAGAAATGTTATGTTGACAATTATTAGTTTTATCAAAAGATTCGATGTGGAATAGGAAAATATTATGCTATCTAGAGGAAGTCGGGTATTTGATAGAAAGTTTAGCATTTTGAGTCAATCATTTTTATGCACTTAGGGGAACTACTGCAGGATTGACGAGGTTGTAATCATTAAGTATGTTGGTGTGTTTTTAATGCTTTGTTTAGTTGAAACTTGCATAACTCGCTTAATGTGTTATTTAATAAATGTGCTTGCATAATTGTTTTCACTTAATGCTTTTGCATTTTTAAGCTTGTTTTGCTCATACTACCATCCCTCTATGAGATTGCTTTTAATAATAATCCTAAGAGAACTCATATGGATGGTAACGGAGATTAGCAGCCGTAAGACTCTGGCTTCATATTGTCACTCCTCTGTAAGACTGCTCTTAAACGAAAAGTTAATGGAGAACTTGCATGAGTGGGAAAGGGTCTAAAACCCGAAGATGAGACAGTACTCTAAGTGGATGTCATTGGTTTTCTTATGAAATACCCTTTGATTTGTGACAGTTTGGGGAAACGAGTGTTATTTTTTAAACCTAAAGGTTTGCCGAGCGAATCCTCATTTATTCGAGTTTAATAAATGCGTTAATATGATTAGTGAGGAAAAGTTGAGACAAAGACTTAGTTGTTAGAACTCTGGCTTATGGCGTGGTTGTAGAGGAGTTATGAATTGAGGTAGAATCTATCGCACACACACATGATTGCCTCAACGTGTTAAATGTGTACATTAAGGTTCTTTGATGACTTTTGAAGACACGTTATGAGTACTTGACATTCGAGTTCATTAGATGTTGAGGCATATGCATAATACTTATCATGGGGTTAAATGTTTTAAAGTTGGATACACTGGTAAAACATTTTAATGTTGCCATTTTGTCTTGTGAGTATAGGTTGTGTTTTATTAGTGTTTGTTATGTTTTGTTTGTGTTTTGTTTTGTTGCTCGAGGACGAGCAAGGTTTAAGTGTGGGGGAAATTGGTAAGGCGAAATATGTTCACCTTAAATATGCTATTTTCACTAGTACTTTGCACCGTCTTTGTTGCTATTTAATGTGTTTTTAGTGTGTTTTGAAGGTTATTGATCATAGAGGCCAAAATGAGAGGAAATGATTGAGAAAGATCAAGAAAGATGTGATTTAGGCCAAAAAGGTGCCTTTCATCACAAAGAAGCTGGTTTCGTGTTTCACAAGATGTTCAAGGTGTTAATTCCAATTGTTGATGATCAATCCTATTCTTTGAGATCTTGGATAGATTGGAAAATAAGTCCCAAATTGATCCCATGGAGGCTCGAGGCTTCAAGAAGGGTCAACATCGCGAAACATGTGGAAAGGTGATGAAGAACGAATGCTGAAGAAATCTACCAGGGTTTAGTATTTCGATCATATCTCTCTCGATTTACGTTTTAATGGGATGATTCAAGTACCATTGGAAAGCTAAGAGAAATATCTATAATGTTTATGTTTTGGGTTTTTTCTACTTCATCCGGGATCATATAGAAAAAAGGCCCAGATACTGAATGTCGCAATGTGAATAGCCCGACGTCGCGATGTGCAAAAATTCAACAGCGTGAAAAAATTTTGAAATTCTGTTTTTGACGTTTTTAAGATGTCTTTTTGTTATGGGTTGTTTCCTAACTTGTTCCTTACATGTTAGAGCCCAAAAACGTGTCATATTATTAATGTTTCATAAGGTTACAAATTGTTTCCTATATAAGGTCATCTATTATGTAATTTCCACAGGGGAGATCATAGAAGAATAGAGGAGTTCATAGTTTAGAGTAGATTAGGTTTTCTTTCTTTCTTTCTTTTTTAGGGTTTCATATAGCTTTAGGGTGGTGACAATCTTAAGAGCATTATGCAAGGGTTTTTCTCTTTGTAATAGCTAGGGTTTTCATCTTTGGTTATTGCACGAAGATTTGCAGCTGTACAGATTTGGGAACATCTATAGTTATTGAATTCATTCTTTTACGAGTTAAAGATTACATCCAAGGATTTACAATTCAAGGTTTTGTCTTTCTTTTTCAAGTTATGTTTTCAATTACGTGCTTAATTATTAATATGAGGATGTTTGGTTTAGCCATGCTTGGCTAAATCTTTTGTGCTATCGGGATTATAAATAAGGGTTTTGTGCTTAATTTACATGATATGTTCTATCTTATGGTCTTAGTTGAATGAGTTTTGTTGTGTTCTTCATAATTATGCATGATTTGGCGCGCGAATTATATGTGATGAATATTTTCTTATAGTGCAGTAAATTATTTAGAGATAACTTTCTTTAATCTTACCTCTTACCACATAGGAGGATTAGAGTAGGTTGTTTGGAATCTTTTGTGGGTTAGTTGTGAATTTGTTAGATTAATTTTACCTTAGCTCTTGCCTCTTATCACATAGGAGGAGTTAGCGGTATTAGTTTAGCATTAGCGTGATTTGGTCCGGACGTTGCCTCTTACCACATAGGAGCGGTTGGATTTGAGTGTTTGGTTGAGTTGGTAGTTGCATTAGATTCCGGGTTAATTAAGGGAGTAAACCTTGTCTCTTACCACATAAAGGGGTTTAACGAATTAGTTAATATCTAAGTAGGTAAATACCTAAATCATTCCTTGTCTATTACCACATAGGAGTGAGTTAAGTTATTTACCCTTGTTTTGCATGACCATAGATAGGGTGTGCTTGTGTTCTTTTAATAACCCTAAATATAATCTCGGGAGTGCACTTGCTTAATTGGTAATTTACATCAAGTTCATCTTAATTATTGTGATTTGTCTTTTTCATTCTTATTTTAAGTTTAATAGTTATAAAAACCCAAAAATATTTTCTTAAAATTTCAACATTGTCTGATAACGATCTCACCACGCTCCTCACGTAGATTGATAGTTGTTGCGAAATATTGGTCACAATCTTTTCGAGAATCAATGTGAATAAAATCGAATCAATCTATCTCCGTAGACTGACAGTAAGCACGATTATTTGATGGCTCCTCATCAACAAATAACAAGACAGTCTTGTGAAAAGAACTCCCTCCTCAGGAATAATCTTCACAAAGTAAATTGAAATTCCCTCCTCAGGAAAACAACTCACATAAAAAACAACTCTGTGTTTTATTTCTCAAAATTCTACTCTCCCTATTACAACTAAATAATATGCCTATTTATAGGCTTACAAAATAAAACCCTAACTTTCTAAACAAGTAAACTAAACTATCTCTAACAAACTGGACTTAGATTGCATTAAATATGGACCTTAATATTTAAATAACACATTAATTATAAAGCCCAATACAATTAAACCCAAAACAACTAAAAAAAACGAAAATACTAAAATTCCCGAAATTGTCCGCATCATTACATGACGTGCAACTTCACGGCGTGTTTTCACCTTGATCCCGTCAGAATCTGGAAAAATGCAAAACATCAAAGTTTTAGCTCTGGAGCTTAGCTTCTAATGCCGCTAGAATCAATCCATTCCGAGTTAAATTGAGAGAGATATAGGCAGATTACTAAAACGTGGCAGAATCTCTCAGCAAACAATATTTGACGTCTCTTGTCATGAGTTCCTTTGTTATCTCATTTTTGAGTCTCGGACCTCCTTGGGACTAACATGAGGCTTATTCTCCATCTTATTCCAGGCTTCCATATATGAGATTCATCTTTAACAATTGGAATAAGTACCTTGGATTTTCCAGAATATGTGATCACACATGATTTCGTATCATTCCATTCCACTTGAAAAAGATTTGTCCTCAAATCTTGTGGATTGGTAACAAGAGAATTCATCACAAAATCTGAAAAATTGTCAAGACAAAAAGACAAAATATATGGAAATTCACACTCATTATTTTTTTCCTCTTTGCCTTTTTCTACAAACCCCAATAAAGCTTCCTCCAATATGGGTGAGTGAATTTCTTGCAAAGAAGCTTCATCTTCCTTGGATTCATTCTCCTCAATGGTAGGCTCAATATCCTCCAAAATAACCTTTGGCCAAGGCATATTCGAAAGAAATTCGTTGTCACCTTCGGGCTCAATAATGATCTCTTCAATTGTGTTTGCCACAATTGGTTGTGGAATAGCATAATCCCATGCCCATGTAGAAGGATCACCAATAACATAAGAATTTGGATCTTTAAATTTAGCAACCCCATCAACAATAACAACTTTCAATTGACTTGCGCATTTAATCTCAGTATGACCATATCCAAGACATGTACAACATCTAGGTATTTTTGGTTTACGTGGCTGATGCTTCTCGAAAAACCTTTGATTGTCACTTAGAATTTACTATTGGGTAGCAGATATTTGGCGTATCTGATCTCCCATGGCTGCAATCAATCTTGCGAGCCTTTGATTCATACCTGATTCTCCTTGATTACTCATGATTATCAATAAAGAACACCAATAATACCACTTGATGTCTACCAAGAAGAACCAATTCTTTTGCACTTTTGCGTTTGTTAATGTTCTCAACACAAAATTTAAAAGATATAATTGTTGTAACCTTATCACAATAACCAAATCATGCAAGGCTGCGATTAACAACAATTTAGAGTTTCAATTTTAAGGAAAATTGAAAAACCTGATTTCGAAAATCCCTTGATCTCTGATACCACTTGATAACGATCTCACCACGCTCCTCACGTAGATTGATAGTTGTTGCGGAATATTGGTCACGATCTTTTCGAGAATCAATGTGAATAAAATCGAATCAATCTATCTCCGTAGACTGACAGTAAGCACGATTATTTGATGGCTCCTCACCAACAAAAAAACAAGACAGTCGTGTGAAAAGAACTCCCTCCTCAGGAATAATCTTCACAAAGTAAATTGAAATTCCCTCCTCAGGAAAACAACTCACATAAAAAAACAACTCTGTGTTTTATTTCTCAAAATTCTACTCTCCCTATTACAACTGAATAATATGCCTATTTATAGGCTTACAAAATAAAACCCTAACTTTCTAAACAAGTAAACTAAACTATCTCTAACAAACTTGAATTAGATTACATTAAATATGGACCTTAATATTTAAATAACACATTAATTATAAAGCCCAATACAATTAAACCCAAAACAACTAAAAAAAACGAAAATACTAAAATTCCCGAAATTGTCCGCGTCATTACATTACGTACAAATTCACGGCATGGTTTCACCTTGATCCCGTCAGAATCTGGAAAAATGCAAAACATCAAAGTTTTAGCTCTGGATCTTAGCTTTCTAATTCCGCTGGAATCAATCCATTCCGAGTTAAATTGAGAGAGATATAGGCAGATTACTAAAACGTGACAGAATCTCTCAACAAACAATATTTGACGTCTCTTGTCATGAGTTCCTTTGTTATCCCATTTTTGAGTCTCGGACCTCCTTGGGACGAACATGAGGCTTATTCTCCATCTTATTCCAGGCTTCCATATATGAGATTCATCTTTAACAATTGGAATAAGTACCTTGGATTTTCCAGAATATGTGATCACACATGATTTCGTATCATTGTCATTTCTCTGTGGGAACGAACTTGCTATACTTACACCATTAAGGGTTGTTTAGCATTATTTTTTATTAGGGGTAGATGCCAACCCCGAGCACATATTTATACACATATTTTCCCCTATCAAAAACCCTTCAAAAAATCAGTGGAACTAACAAAATGAATGTCATGGTAAATGTTTACAACATTTGAACTACCATGAAAATACATATTACAACCCAAATCAAAAAGGACAATGACAGAAATTAAGTTTCATCAAATATTTGGAGCATACAAAATATTATGTAAGAATAAAGTATGGCCACCCGTTGAAGAAAAATTATAATAAGAAAATAATAATTTACAGGTGCCAATGCCTTTAACTGCAACTTTTGCATTATTTCCTACATAAATCCATTTCAATCTAGCAAGGATATGATGATATTTGACAAAACTTCTTTGTCTCTAGCTACATGGTCCATAGCTTCTGAGTCAACAATCCACAAAGAATGCGATTCAACAAGCGTTATGGTGTTAGAAACATAACTGTTACAATTGAAAATTTTGAGCAATCCCTTTTCTTAGACTCAGTGCATTCACGAGTATCGTGGCCCAATTTGCAACAATTATAATATGATTGATTGCTCTTGTCCTTTTCATACTACCATACTTACCGGTGAGAAATTTGGGCTTTCTCGAACTCTGGATCTACTTTCTTAAAAATCTCGTTCAAACTGGATTTGGCAACATAAATCTGGCAAGATTTGTGGTCTCTGGGCACTCTTCTTCGAACAAAACATGATGCCTTGTTTTCATATGCGCCTAGTTTTGAGGCTGATGATAATTTGCACTTACTGCTTATCAGTTAATATAAGTCCAGTTGATTTTAACTTTGTATTCATAGTCCCCATTTGACTCTAAGCTGTCTAAGCTTAGTAGTTGAAACCTTTTTTTTACAGTAATCCAAAGCTCTTGAACAACTGTGAATCTCTCAAATTCAACCACCAAATTATCTTGCATACTACTCAGCATCATTATGTGAGTTATGCCATCTTTTTCATTTTTCATACTTGATAGGGTTCAAGATGATCTCTTTGATGTTAAGGAGTATAACATTGTTCATGTTCATTCATGGTACGATAAAGAGTTTTCGCATATTCTCATTTTTCAAGAATGTACTGAATTTTTCGACATCAAAATTTTCATAATTCAGTTTCTCTCCTTTGTTCAATTCAGCCATGATGTTTTTAGTATCCATGGACATTTTGAACAAATTGCATATAGACTATAACTCAAAATAAATATAAGCACCCAGACATATTTTTTTCATATTCACTTCATATGAAATATTATTTAAACAATAATTTTTAGACAATAGGTACAAGATCGAAAGTTCGCAAAACTCCCAATCATCTCATGTACAAATAAATGTCTAAATAATAATGTTAAAATATATTTATACGTTAAGTGCTTTGTTGAAAGTCACAGCTTAAACAACTAATATGTATACTCCCACTTGAACAAAGGCATATAAAAATATGGCATATAATAAACAAATTGTATTCATATTCATTTCATAGCTTGTCATAAATTAAACATGCAAGAATATATGCCATATTATTAATAGGATAAAAAATTTCATAAAAACATTTTTTATGAATTTATTATATTTATCCTTAATGACATATAATCATTAAATCCAAAATATATTTTTTGTCACAAAACATATTTCAGATTATTGTATATTTGAGTAAAGCATAAAATTAGAAAACTTTTGGCACAAAAATCAGATTTTGCTGATTTATATTTAATTTTCTGTTATTTTTCAAAGAAAAATATTAATTTCTTTTATTTTGAAAAAGAAACAGAAAATCAAACAAATAGTTGAGCCACGCGCTCGTGATAGACACACACCTTCTTCTTCTTCTTCTTCTTCGTGAAAAACAGACTTTCTGAAGCAGAGTTTTGTTAAAACTTTCTTCAAATTTCAACACAAGATTTCTCATAATCCAGGCATCCGTTTTGGAAGTTCTATATACGGCGGGAAAGATCTTGACAAAGAGAGCATGATTATATGAATAAAAGCTCCTGAAATCATTTCTACATCTCGCAGAAAATCAGCCAAGTTTCGGGTCCAAAATTTACAAACTCTCACAACAGTGAGAGATAAATCACCAAAACTTGTAGACATGTTCTACTTCATACAAGGAACATGTTCTCAAATTTTTAGATCCTATAATCGAGTTTACACCACTATGCCCTTAGAGCTTTTCCAAGAAATCTGTCGCATATCAACTCGAGCTCAACAACAAATTCACACACGAGCATGAATTCAGCCATTAAGGCTCTAATACTACTGAAGGAAAATACCATAGATTGAATCCAGATATTCATCGGGTATTCAATGAAGCTTCAAAAACTTACCTCACAGTAAAATGAAATCACAGCTTTGGAGGTTAAAACCACAGGATCTTGAAGTTGAATCACAGCTCAAGCAGTCTAAGTGCAAACACAAAATGGAAAAACCCTCATTTCCACAATCCAAGTTCTTTTTTATTGTGATTTTGTGAAGGGAGAATTTTGTTGGTGAAAAAAAAGCCCAAGAAGCTCTGTTTTTCTATTTTGTTCAGTTGTTCATCCTTGGTATTAGCTTTCAGAGTAATAAATCACGCATCTTTCTAATTTACCCTTAGTCAATCAAACTATTTTATCTTTTCACTCATTCATCAATACAACTTATCATTATCTTCTTTCTACCTTATCGTTACTTACTTATCAAATCTTTTATAACATCTTCACCTAAGTTTTGGTTTCTTCTCCAATTTTTTCTTCAAAATTTTTATTAATATAACATTTATGTTCACCCTCAAATTATAAAAAAAATTAGATAAAAATAATATATCACTTATTTATATTAATAGTTTTTATTTTTCTCTCAATTAAATTATAAAATATTTACTAATATATACTTCAAAAAATTTAGACTCAATTTGTTTAGCATTCTTTTAGTGTTTCATTTCACAAATTCAATTTGATTTACATGTTTTGTCCATTTTTTCTATCAAAATTTTCAAAACCAAAAAAATAATATTATAGTAATTATTTTTGATACAACATTTTTTTATATTTTATAAATAAATTATTACATTTAAGTTTGACTTTCAAATTTTTAATAATAAAAAATTCTTCCTAAGACAATTTTTTATTAAAAAAACTAATAAAATATTAATTCAGTTTTGAATTTTAAAATTTTATTAATAAAAAATTCTCGAATATAAATGCTCACCAAAACAAATTCATCAATTCAAACACCTTTGAAATAATTATTTCTTACAACAAATTTCAAGAAAAAATATTCTACTACAACTTTTTATTTTCTTAGTGTTATTTATTGATTAATCAAGAAATTTGATCTAATTCCTTTTTTTTAATTTATATTAAATGTGAAACATGAATTTTAAATATATAGTTTGATTCAAATTGATTTTTTTTATTTGGAACTAATTTTTTTATTAAGGTATATAATTTTTTTATATAAATTAGAGGTGAAAATAAGTGTTATATTAATAAAAATTTTGGAGAAATATATGTGTAAAGGAAAAGAAACTGAATGTTACTGGGAAAATGTAAGAAATAATTGATAAGTTGAGTTATGAAGTGGAGAGAAGATAAACGGTTTTACTAATTAAGGGTAATTTGGGAAGATGAGTGATTTTAACATTTATATTAATTTATTTGGGTCGGGTCAACCCATTATGGGCGACCCACCCATTTTTCCAATAGAATTCAATTTGAATTCGATTTTTCAGTTCGAATTCAACTCGAAGAAACCAAAAATGGTATTTGAATTAAAAAATTAAATTTTAATTCAAATTAATCAAATTTGCACAAACAAAGTGAACCTGAATTTGATTTTAACCTAAATCTAATTATCAAATTACATCATAATTTAAGATTCAAAACAATAATTTTGTTTAATAGTATATATTTTATAAAATATTATATTTTAATATATTTTTACATATGAATTCAATTTTCGGTTTGGTTTTCGAATTGAGGTCCATAAATTGAAATTCAAATTCATTTTACCGAAATCGAATTCGAATTTGAATTCGAGTTTCTTGAATTTGATAAATTTGAAATTTGTCAAATATTTGGTTTAAACCGAATATTGCACATGACAAGCGTGTCGTTAACCTTGCAATTTTACCCCTAAACTAATGTAGAAGAAGTGAGTAGGGTATCGTATCCACAGGGAAGGGGATTGGTTTCGAAAATTCTAAAGTGTTCTGTTGAATGTCACAAGAATGATGAATTAAGAAATGATAATACTAATCTAAACAGAGAAATAAGGAATAAAGCAAAGACACAAACAAGAAGTATTGTAAGATAGCAAGTAAGAAATCGAAGTCTTAGGATTTAGGTGTCGGATGATTGTTCATTAAACTACTCATGCTATGCATTTGACGCACATTCAAACTTAGAGGAGATCAAAGCTGCCTAGGATTGTAGCTAAAAGTCAGCATGGCGACCACACCTCTTTCTACTCTCCTTAACGCCGCACTTTCCCATGGCGAGGCCTAAGTGTGACGAACGAAATCCGCAACATCTCAACTTAACAATACCACCAACTCTAGCATGCAAAGCCTTAGATCTCCCATGGCGAGGCCTGACCTAAGTTTCTAAGCCTTCGGTTAGTATTAAAAAGCCACTCCTTACTCTATCTTATGATTCAATGACCTCCGATTGGCTTGGCGACCGCATCTCGGATCACGAACAACCAAATCAAGTAAAGAGACTCAATTATCATACTTTTAGACCTCATCTCATGCATTTCTCACTCGAATTGGTGAACCGAGCCTCAACCTAGCATGGCGACCACAATCAAGGTTCAATTTAATCAATGAAAGTGCAAAAATTATGAAACTTGACATTTTTCATTCGTTAAGAACAAGTATGAATTCATTCTTTAGTTACTTAGTCAATTGCATAGCATTTCCTTCGTTTAATTACTCAAGCATCCGGTCCAAACCCTAAGACATCATCAATTTAGCCACAAAACTCCATTCTCAACTCCAGATCATCAAATCGCAATGAAGAACAGTTCATTTTCATTAAACTGGAAAGATTTTACCAAATAAATTGCCTCGATTGCTTCCAATCCACCAAAGTCTTGTGAATTTACTCCTTAATTGAGTAGAAGCTTACAATGATCGGTCCAAATTCTCGATCGGAATTGAAAACGAAGAGAAAATTCTAGAGAAAGAAAGCAAGAGGAAGAAAATTCCCGCTTTCAAAATCAAAAGTTTGTTTACTACTCTAGAATGACCTCCCTCCCAAAAGTCTGGCTAAATCCCCTATATATAGAGGTTACAAAACGTAAACAAAACGTAAACATAAAATGAATAAGATATTACAAAAATGCCACTATGAATGCCATCAAGTTCAACGCTAGCTCTTGCACTTGTCCAATCACGCTTTTAAGCCTTGGTTGCTGCGCATTCATCCCCAGCAGCACGCCTTTGGGCCTAGACCATCCACGCCTTCAAGAACCTGCACACAAAAGAGCACGTTAAACAATTAGCCAAATTTTTGCACTTGGAACATTGGATTTCAATCAGCGATGTATCGCAAGCCAAATTCATGTAAAGCTTGCGATGCATCGCAAGCCATTTTACTACATGCCTGCGATGCATCGCAAGCCATTTTTATGCATGCTTGTGATGCGTCGCAAGCCATTTTCCCACGAAGCTTGCGATGCATCGCAAGCTAATTTTCACGTTCTTGTGCGTGAGATGCTAGAAGACTTCCATGATTGATGCATTTTTACTTAAGAACGGACATGAGAAAAGACAATGCATTTGTGTGTGCAAGAATGTGCTATAAACTGCATCCACTATGTCTAGATGTTTGTGTGAACATGGCCGAGGAATGTGCAAGGCAAGTGCATGAAATATGCTGAAGTGCATGCATGCATGGGCGGGAGTGTGTGCAGCAAGTGCACAAGTAGTGCTGTGAGATGCACATGTGCCTGCAAAAATGATGCTGTGAAGTGCCTAAGTGTGTGCACAAGTGATGCTGTGAAGTGCCCATGTGTGTGCTATGAAGTGCTGTGAAATGCACATGCTGTGGCACTGCCGCGCGCACGGTGCGCGCGGGTGCGGGCGAGAGCTGCGTTCATGGGTGCACGTAGTGTGCGCTGTGTGTGTACGTGGGCTGCGCGCTGTGCGCGCGCAGCGTGTGTACGTGTGTGCGCCTTGCCGCGCGCGCTGTGTGCGCGCGGCGTGCATGGCTGCTGCGTGCGGTGCGCGAGCAGCGTGCGTGTATGGTGTGTGTAGGCTGCGCGCACTATGCGCACAGCCCATGTGCGTGGTTGTGCCATGCTGCGAGCTCTGTGCACGCAGCATGCGTGCAATGCGTATACGTGTGCTGTGCGCGGTGCATATGCTGTGCCAACCCCAACGTACACAAAGGACACCTTCCAAATCCTTTTTACATCATTTTAACATGTCCCATTATGCAATTCATGAACATACAACTCAACACATAATCTCATAAACTTTACACCACATTATGGTCATTTTCTTCATTTTAACACCCCAAGTTGTAATCCACCTTAATGCACAAAAATCACACATAACAACACACAAATGCTTGTAAAACAAATCAAAAGTTAAGTGAAATAACACATATAAGTTGGTATAAAACCATTATCAGCACACCCCTAGTATGATTAGTGATTGGCCTTTGTTGTGCCTCAAGTTTTTCTTTCAATTCTGAAACCAATCTTGTATTTTGTTTCAACTTTTCTTCCAGTTTTGCCAATGTTACTTGATGTTTTAAAACCATTCGATAGTTTGTGCTACGATTTGGAATGTCACCCCAAATATCTAATGGGCTCGCACCTAAAGGTTAGCAAACGAGTCATTAGGACCAATTTGATTTGAACAAGATGGAAGTTGTGACTAGTACTCTCTTATTTAAGTCTAAAATCATCTAAAATATGCCAATTATTCTAACAAATTAAAAATATACCTTAAAGAACTTTGACATGCAAAAATTTGAACTTGAAAATGAACAATTTACTAGTTTTTTACAAGTGCAACTTCAACTTCTGAATTTATAAGATTGCCATTAGAATTAATAAATGATGCATTAAATATCTCAACGCGTGTAGAAGATCGACCGAGTTGTTCTTTCTACAAAAGAATGCAAATTTGTAAGTGCATTTCATTATAGATTTGCTATCTAATGTTAACATATATATATATATATATATATATGTATATACATAGATATGAAATAATTCTTACCAACTCCTCATCTAATTAAGCTAAGTTCAACATCTCAAAAGTATGATTTATAAGCAAGTTTTGTCTACAATCTTTTTTTTTGTCACTTTTTGCCTAAAACAAAAGAAGTTAACAAAATATATTATTAATAAAACTATAAAGTTTCAACTTTATGTACCTTCATATCTTTCTTGTTGTAATGCAGCAAAAGATTCTTCCATTGAACTTCATTTACCCGAATTGGCCTATTATGCATTTGATTCTCAGTTGGTAGTATAGGATTAAAATGTTGACCTTTAACTTTTGCCTTCCAATTTCTTCTCTTCTTGCCAATAGATAACAAGATCCAATGTTCTGGGCCTTGGAGAATTTCAAATCTCTCCTACAAAATAGAATTTGAATTTAAATGTATCTATATCAATCATTTAAATGGTAACTTTATAGTAATACATAATAAATGCAACATTAATCTTATTACCTTTACTATTTTTATCATTTCATCTTTTCTCATTTTTGGCACTTTGCGTCAATCGGCAATGTCAAGTGGAACCAACTGCCCAATTCTTACTAAAGTACCTAAAAATCCAATCAAAACATTTTTTATTTGGGCCAATAGGTTGACCTCTCTTGTTGAAAGTAATCACGTAGTGTTTTTTTTATTAGGTTTTAATGCCCAAATATCCGCTAAGTAAGTTTGTCCTCTGGTGTGCTTTGTTTTTTCTACAAATATTTATTAGAAATATATGTTTAGATAATTGAAAATAATTAGTGTTGAATATTGCCGACATTTTTTACTAGTTAAATGCTTAACCTCGTTGACCAATTGTTCGTTGTCTAATTTGTAACTTTGGTTGCTTCTCTTGTGTTGTTATGTATGCCCTTCCATTAGGCACCCATGTTGAAGTCTACGATCCACATTTTTATTTGTATTTCTAGTCCTTATAGCCATCACTACGGAAAAAAAATCATTAATAATATAAAATAATTTTATTATAAATATAAAAATTTAACATTGCTTCTTAGATTTTTCTTGATTGATATGTTGTGATCCATGATGCAAATCTTGGTCAACAATTGCTCTTTGAGTCGTATGAGCTTTCATTGTGAGGTATAATCAATGACAAAAGTTACTATATGCAAATAATCTATAGAAAAAAGTTATTGTTAATGATAGGAAAAAACACAAGATCAAAAGCAAATTTCAATTTTGGACAACTCACATGAAGAATAAATCTAAACCACCAATAACTATTAACTAAAAATTTAAATGTTTAATCTTGCTGCTGAACAAGTTCTTGGGTGGCTTCTAGGTTTATTTGTGCTTCATTTTCCTGTTGACTATGATCCTCTATTTCCCTATCTTGTTATCCATGACTCAATATTCTCTTTGCAACTGATCTTCGTGTTCTAGAAGCTATCACTAAGAATAAAATACATTACATAATAAAGCCTACACTCACATAAGCATATGACAAAAATATATATAAGTCAAGACACGCTACTAAATCTATTATTAAGTGATCAACCAGTTATAGTAATAGAATATTCAAGTAAGACATACAAAAACTATCATTCTAAAACTAAACATAATGTCAAATTTATCTTCTAAAATCGCAATCCCATAATATCAATCAAGTTAGAACGACAAAGCCTGAATGCCGTCACGTGACCAATTTACATCTTCATCTATTTGGACACCTACTTGAGCATTATAAATTTCACTCTACAAGTACATATCAATATATTCAATTTAATTCATATCGTAGACATCTCTGGCTTTTGATAATATAGCAACATATAACCCTTGATCTATAGGATCTGCAATGTAAAATACTTGTTTTGCTTAAGAAGACAAAATAAATGGCTCTTTGTGAAGCTTCAAATTGGTTAAGTTAACTATTGTGAAACCATTTTCATCTTGCTTGATTCTCTTTCCCGGTAAAGTTCAATCACAATTGAATAATACTATCTTTTGATCATTGGTGTAGTTTAATTCAAGAATTTTTTTAATACTTCATAATATGCAATTTCTTCTGAAATAGGATTCTGATCCTTGACACTAGAAAAACTAGAGATTGTTGCACTAACGAATACCTCAATTCCTTCTTGATTCTAAATCTTTTGTATGAAATCTAAAATCATTGACCAAAATTTACTTATAGCATATTCTAATATAATTTAGACAATTGCTAGCAGTTTCAAGTCATTCAAATTTGGATGATCATCTTATATTCATTAAACTTATTAAGTTAAACTAAAAAGAAAATTAAATAGAACTTATAGATTTAGCATTTTTTTAAACAAAGAAGAGTAAATAGACTAACTATTTTTCTTATAACTCACTCTTTTTGTAAACCAATATACAAATTGTTCACCATGGATCCGCTCGATTTCATGCTTTGAAAATGAAGGATGATTGTTCTTCACAACTTCATAGTGATCACGAAAAAAATGTGTGTGATGATGCGTAAGAAAAAACGAAAAACCAAGATTTTTAAAAGAATTTCTAAATGTTGAAAAGTGGGCATCGCGGCGCATAAGAAAAAATAAAAACAAGTTTTAGACAAAATTTACTAGTCAAACACTTAGCAACTTTTTTTCTCATTTCTTCCTCATCGAATAGTGAAATTCTCTCTGTCGCGAGTTCTCTCGAGACTTCTTTCCACTCAATCAAATAAGGAAGCATATTAGGACACTTAGGGAGACGAATTCCACAAACTTTCATCGATTAAACACAATAAAATCATTCGAATTCAACTTGATCTTCAAGTGCTTCCCTAAATGCCCAACTTTTTAATTCGTTCAATTTCGTGTCATGTCATTTTCGTGATCTTATTCTTCCGTCTTTGCCAATTTCAGAATCTAATTCTAAATAGTTTGTTGTCTGTGAATCAATACTTTGGAGAAGTTGTTCCCTTTTCCATTCCATAATTGTGCAATGAATAATGGTTTAGCAACTGATTAATTGTGCAATGAATAATTATTTATGTTTTATTTTCTTTGTTTGGATACTCTCAAGTGACAGAGTACACATGGTTTAGCAACTGATTAAGGTTCAGTGTTTAGAACTGATGTCAAGATTAAGGTTTTTCATTATAAGTACTCTTGATTGTTACTCTAAGTGTAAGCTTTCTAGTTGCTATGTTTTCATTAACTTTTATGTTTGTTGCCATATGCTTTAGTCTAGTTAAAAAGAGTTCACTCCTTTTTCCTAGTAAAGTTGTCAATCAGTTTTCTCCATAATTACATTGGAGTTAAGTTGCTAATTTTTTAACTTTTTTATGTCTAAATGCTAGAATAAGAAATAATAATGTTGAGAATATGGGAAATCTTGTGTTGTTGGATTCTTATCCGTGCCAATGTTATGATCTTCTCATGCCTAGTTTGGTTTTTCAATAGTAAACTTATTCAGCATCTTTCTTTGGTGCAAGGAAAGGTAAAGATATCCTCGTTGGATTTAACTCCAATTGGTGTATGATGTTCCTAACTTCTTATTTGTAACCTCATGCTCTTCTCAATAGATTAAACAATTCTCTCATGAACATTTCCTCTAAATTTCTAATGGATTGTGATATAACACTATTCAAATATTTCCTGACATGAAGTAATAAGTCAAACCTGACAATAACAAATTACCAGTGCACGAGGAGTAAAATATGGAAGCAGTTTAATGGTAACTTAGTTCATATTCTATATATGTGAATTTCATTTTTAACACAAGGTATTCGATTACTGATTTTGGCATCGGAGTGAACTCCCGGAGATTCACCTCGAGAATTTACTCTAACGCTGTTCTTTATTACAGATGAGTGAAGAATTATTGTTTGAGACTTGGTAGCTGCAGCTCGGTGAATTATTAACCTCCCGGCGTGTGGATTTGAGTTTCAACAATTGGTGTCGTCTGTGGGACCAAACAAAAGGTTCGCACAACGAAGTAGTACTTGGATGGCAAACACAAGGTCGATTAGAAGAACTGCTTAGACTAGCAAGCGAGAAGAGGAGAGACAATCATCACCTTCTCACCAAAAGGACCTTGAGAAATCGCAGCAAGGGGATAATCGAATTACCCCCGAGATGATGAAAATATTTGCTGAGCATTATGATGAAATGGAAGCTATGGTCAAGGAAACGCAGAAGAAAAAGGATGATCAGCAAAAAGACCGGGAAAAAGCACCCCTGGTGATCCATAGCAAGTCTGACGGAGAAAATGAAGGGAAGTCTGAAACGCAACCTTTTCTTCGAACTGGAGGTGGGGAGAACACAAATCGAGATGTGGGTAATAATCCCGAGAAGAGAAGACCCAGGAGAGATAGTCCTCTGTCAAAGGAGATCGCTGATTTCCCTTTACCTCCCCGTTTCAAGTTACCACAACTGTAGGCTTATACGGGGGATTCCGATCCTAATGATCATATTCACAAATTCGAATCTACAATGGATTTATTGAAAGCACCGGAGGAGACGAAGTGCCAGGCTTTTCCTACTACACTAGAAGGAAAAACCCGCCTCTGGTATGAAGGTTTAAAGCCAATGAGCGTGAATTCTTTTTTCCAACTGTGTGATCTCTTTTTTAACAGATTTCTATAGCAAAAGAAGTTTGACAAATCTACAGCAGAATTGTTAAACCTCCGTCAAGGGGAGACTGAATCCCTACGGAGTTATATGGGTAGATTCAATGATGAAAGTTTACAGGTGAAGAAATGCTTGGAAGATATCTAGTAGGGGCCTTTCTTAATGGCTTACGATCCGGACGTTTTTATACCAAAATGGCTACTGATCCACCCTGCGATATGGAATAACTAATGGACCGAGCAGAAAAATATGCCAAAGGGGATGAGGCAAACCAAAAGAAAAAAGATAATGAAAAGCGAGGAATAAGAGTCCGGGACGAAGAAAAAAGAAGTTTGGCGCCAGATAGACGGGCAAAGGTATTCGACCGCCTTAACCCACCATGCCGCACAGTAGAGCTGACGGTGAGAGACAGAATAACTACCCCTCTTACAAGAACCCGGTCAGAGATTTTAGCCATTGTGGGTAAACGGGGTATCTTGAAGTCTCCCGCAAAGATGAATGCACCAAATCACAAACGAAACAGAGATCTTTTTTGCAGTTTTCACCAGCAACATGGGCATGATACCGAGGATTGTTCCGAATTGAAAAAGGAAATTGAGGATTGCGTCTGTTAGGGATATTTGCAGGAGTTTGTTAAGATGACCTACAAAGTATTGCGGAGAGGTCAGTCTACAGAACGACGCTCCCCTTACCGACCTCAATTTGGAAGGAATGTCCAAAACGAGGAAAAGCATCAGTGACCTAACAATTACCCACCGGCTCGAGATGTAACTGGTGAAGTTCATACCATTCTTGGAGGACTGGAAGAAGGAGAAAGCAATTCTATTCGGAAGAACCAATGCTGACAAGTACCCGAGCAAGAGCCCGTGGGGAAAAGGTTCAAGCCTTCGGATTCTATTACCTTCTCCGAGGAGGATGTGGTGCCTACTAAATTTCCTCATTCAGATGCTCTCATAATAAAAGCCAATATCGCCAACAAGCTGGTGCATCGGGTTTATGTAGACGACGGAAGCTCGGTTGATATCTTATACATTAATGCTTTTGAGCAACTGGAGATAGACCCCAAGTATCTCCGACAGAGCCCAACTCTGTTGGTCGAATTTTCTGGAGAAGCTGTTTAGCCTATGGGTATCGTGACACTACCGGTTACAATTGGGGAATATCTAAGAAGTCGAAAAGTATATACTGATTTTGCCGTGTTGAATTCACCTTCACCCTAAAATGTGATAATAGGGAGACCCACTATGGTAAAATTAAAGGCAATATGGTCACCCTACCATTTAGTGATGAAATTCCTATCGAAGCGGGAGTAGTCGCGATACGAGGAGATCAAGAAGCTGCTAGGAGATGTTACATCGTAGCTATGAGGGAAACAGACTGACCCATTCAGAACATTCGCCTGAATTGCATTCAAGGAGAAACAGGGACTAAGGGTCCGACAAAAGTACGGGAACAGCATCACGTAAAAAGTCTGGACTTCAATTTCAGGATGAAGAGATACTGAGAATTTCAATTGATTACTCAAGACCGAAAATGACAATTCAAGTCGGTAAAACTATCTCTGATCGAGTTTGACGAGACCTGCTGGAACTCCTAAAGGAGTACATGGATATATTTGCTTAGGACCAAAAGGAGATGGGCGGAGTTTCTCCCAAGCTGATAACCCATTCGCTGAATATTCACGTGGATATTAAGCCAGTGCAACAGAAGAAAATGATTTTTGCACTTGAGCGAAAGCAAGTCATTTAAGATGAGGTGAAAAAGTTGTTGAAAATCGGTATTCTGAGAGAAGTAAAATACCCGACCTGGATAGCAAATCCGATGATGGTTAAGAAAGTTTATGGCGGATGGCGGATGTGTATTGACTTCACAGATTTGAATCGAGCCTACCCAAAAGATTGTTATCCTCTGCCATCTATTGACCAGATCATCAATGCCATAATTGGGTTCGAGATGTTGAGTTTTTTGGACGCATATAAAGGATATCACTAAATTCGAATGAACCCAGTAGACGCAGAGAAAACTGCATTTTTGACCGACCAAGGGATTTTTTACTACAAGAAAATGCCGTTTGATCTGAAAAACGCTGGAGTTACATATCAGCGTCTGGTGAACCAAATTTTCCAGGATCAGATAAGCCGTAACCTGGAAGCTTACATAGATGACATGGTGATAAAAAGTAAGGTAGAAGGACGTATGCTGGAAGATTTGAGGGAAACATTTACAACACTTCGACAGGTTGGTCTTAAGTTAAATCCCGAGAAATGTGTCTTTGGAGTCAACTCTGGAAAGTTCTTGGGATTTATTGTGTCAAAAAAGGGAATTGAAGCTAATCCCAAGAAGCTGGAAGCTATAATAGCTATGAAAGCTCCGAAGAACATAAAGGAAGTACAGAAGTTAACTGGGTGCATGGCAGCTCTCAACAGGTTTTTGTCCTGAGTAGCCAAGAGGGGTTTACCATTCTTTAAGCTTTTAAAATCTGCAAAGAACTTCAAGTGGGATGATGAATGTCAACAGTATTTTGAGGCACTAAAGGAACACTTGCAGCAGTTGCCCACATTATCCGTCCCAATACCCGGAGAGCCATTATTTCTGTACTTAGCTGTGTCGGAACTCACAATTAGTGCAGTCCTTGTACGAGAAGACGAAGAGGTACAAAAACTCGTATACTTCGTAAGTAAAGCATTACAAGGAGCAGGGCAAAGGTACTCGGAATTCGAAAAATTGATAATGTCCTTAGTATTCGAAGCTCGGAGATTGAGGCCATACTTTCAAGCACATCCAATTTGTGTTTTAACCGATCAACCTATCGGACACATATTGTATCGACCAGAGACTTCTAGACGGTTGAAGAAATGGGCTGTGGAGTTCGGGAAGTATGATATCAGTTTCAAACCACGAACGGCAATAAAAGGTCAAGCTTTAGATGATTTTATCACCGAAATGCTGAGGAAGAAAGTGGAGGTAGAAGCCTCTCTGTTAAAAGCAATTCAGCCAGGTGCAAAAAAAGAATGGAAATTGTTTGTTGATAGGGCCTCAGCCGGAGAAGGAGCAGGTGTCGGATTGGAGTTAATCAGCCCTGAAGGTAATGAGTTAGCGTATGCTTTGAAATTTGAGTTTAATGCCTCTAACAATGAATCAGAATATGAAGCATTAATCACTGAACTGAAGTTAGCCTTATCAATAGAAGCTCAACATATAAGAGCTCATAGTGATTCTCAGTTGGTAGTCGAGCAGCTAACTGGAAAGTATTCTACTAAGGATACGATGATGAGGAAATATCTGGATTCAATACGGAATTTGGTGAAGAAGTTCGAAAGTTTCAATATTCAGAAAATACCCCGATCTCAAAACAGAAGAGCAGATGCTTTGAGCAAACTTGTTTCCTCTGCATCTTCACATTTAAGTAAGCAAGTGTTGGTTGAGACTCTTCCCGAACGAAGCATTTTGACAACAAAGGTGATGAATATAGAAGGTAAGGAGAATTGGATGACCCCGATACACAACTTTTTGAGGTCGGAGAATCTACCAGAAGATAAATTGGCAGCTTGGCAAGTACGAATGCGGGCTGCTCGTTATGTTCTAGAAAATGGAGTCTTGTATAAGAAATGATACTTGAAGCTACTGCTGAGGTGTATAGATCCTGAACAAGCTCAGTATGTGCTTTACGAGATCCATGAGAGGATATGTGTCTCACATGTCGGGTCCCGAATGTTAACAAAGAAAGCATTGCTGCTCGGATTTTTTTGGCCGACCATGTTTGAGGACGCAGCTCAAGTAGTAAGGACATGTGAGAAATGCCAGAAGTACTCCATGGTAGCACGCACCCCTCATGTTCCTCTGCAATCTTCTACAATCGAATGGTCATTTTATCAATGGGGAGTAGATCTTCTCGGACCTTTTCCAGAAGTTAGAGGCAGATATAAACACCTCATTGTAGCAGTTGATTATTTTACCAAATGGGTGGAGACAGAGCCATTGGTCTTAATTTTGGGGAAAAATATGATAAGATTTTTCTGGAAAAATATTATTTGCAGACATAGAATTCTAGGGGTGGTAGTTTCAGATAATGGAACGTAGTTTGCTGAAGTACTATTTAAGTCATGGTGTCATTCATTCAGGGTTAAGCAAAAATTCACATCGGTGGCACATCCTCAAACGAATAGTCACGCAGAGATGACCAACCGAATAATTTTGCAAGGTCTGAAGAATCGTTTGGGACTATCTAGTGGAGATTGGGTCGAAAACTTACCAATGGTGTTATGGTCGTACAAAACTACACCAAGAACTGCTATGGGAGAAACCCCGTACAGTCTAACATATGGCACCGAGGCTGTTCTCCCTCCTGTAATCGGTTTGCCCAGTCCTCGGATTTTGCTTTTCAGAGAAGAAGACAATCAGGAAGAGCTTCAGATGAATCTTGATTTACTGGAAGAAAGGAGGATGCGAGCTCAGTTAAAAGACGCGAAGTATAAAGAAGGGGCAGCTCGGTTTTACAACAAAAGGATAAACAACAAGCATTATAATGTTGGCGACTTGGAGCTGAGAAAAGTAGAAGCTAGCCGAGTTGAAAAAACTGGGAAACTTGACCCTACTTAGGAAGGCCCCTACAGAGTAGAAGACGTGTCTTCCACTGGTTATTGCAAACTTTCCCGGTTGGATGGTGCGGCTATTCCAAGAATATGGAATTTTCAGAATTTGAGGAAGTATTATTAGCTCGAAGTTTTTCTTTTTCTTTTTGAGTCTATGATCGACTATATAATAAGGACGAATTAGTTTGAATAAAATCATTCGTTTGGCAATAATTCTGGGGAGAGAGAATCTCTGTGAAAAATTTCATTACTTAAATCCAAAGCAACATTCTCGAGGAGCATAATTTTGGGGAACGAAATCTCTAAAAAAACAAAGGCAACAAAAACACCGAGAAAAAATTTTGAAGGAAAATGATTAATTCTGGGAATAAAATCTCCGGGAAGAAAGTACATTAAAACCTTAGAAAGCATGAATCATAAATCTAAGGTACAATGAAACTAAAGTAGAAGGAAAATAAACTATGAGAGTTGCAGAGAAGTCTCTAAGATCGGCTTCCATCTTCATCTTTTTCCAGCTCGGAGATATCCACTTCGGGAGCTTCAAAGAGAGGAGTAGAGGGAATAAACTGTTTTACAGAAAACCCGAGTTCTCCCCCAATCAACTCCTTGAAAGTGGAACTGATCTTGGCCTCCGCCTCAGCATCAAAGCCCAATTCTTCCAAGCTTTTGTCTGCAAGGTACTCCTTCTGGAAAGTCTTTATCGCCTCATTATACCCAAAATGGGCAGCCGAAATGTTGAGTTTTGCCAACATTTGAGCAAAAGCGTCCGATCTCAAGAAGTTCTTCACAGTCTGGCCAGAGCCGCTTCCCTTGTGAAAATTGTATTTGCACTCCATATCCTTGTACTGAGAATGCCATTTAAGACAGGATGAGCTGAGAGTTTGAACTTTAGAACGGAGGTTCTCAGATTTTTTTTGCTCTGTTTCCAAGCTAATTTTAACCGAGCTTAACTCTTGGCGAGCATGAGATTCCATTTCTTGTTGTTTGCGAACATCTTTTTCCAAAAGTGAGATTCTGCTCTTCAGGTCGGTAACTTCTTTCTTTTCACTCTCCAACTCGGAGCGGAGATTGGATGAATGTTCTGCAGCACGAATAACCTCAATGGCTCTGTTTAATAAGACCGGACTCTATAAAAAAAGGGTTTCAAGGGTACGTATATACAGAGAAAAAAAAGGAGAAAAGAAATACTCATTAAACGTACCTGAGAAGTGGACAAGGCCAAAACATTGATCAACTCCTCGTATCCAGCTGCCTCACCGAATCTTGATCGCGAGGGAGAATACTCTGGCTTAACCATTGATGAGCTAAGGCTAGGGTAAGTAGTCGAGAATTGAGGTTAAAACCCAAGTTTGGACAAAATCTATCCCCTGGATAAGAAACTGGAACGTAGGAGATAGGGACAGTGGCAGGGTTGAGTTGGGATAAAAATCCGAACTCAGCATGTTGCGAAAAATCAAAGGGGAGTATGGAGATAGTTGGAGGTGTGCTGGTAGTTCTCTTGCTAGGTTGTGTATCCGGGATAGTTGAGGGCGGCAGATTCCTTTTTGAACCTCTTGTTTTCTTCTCGAATGGCAATGAAGGTAAACCAGCCGTAGTAACCTAGCTGTGATAGAAGGCACGGGATCGACTATTTTTTGTGAGAGTTCTGAGCTAGGAGCCACAGCAGAAGTCTCTTGACTGGATTTGCCTAAGGAGGAAGTCGTAGTTGCAGCTTTATTAAATCCTTCCCTGATTAATTGACCGAGGTCCATGACTGCGATAAGAGAAAACATTAGAAGAAGAAAATATCATAATAAAATCTTCGAAAATTACAATGTAAAGAGAAGTACTCACGTTCGACTCCATGTCTATCTTTGGAGTCCTTATATTTAGGACCGAGGACGGCGGAACTTAACCCGCCTTGAATCAAAATTTTCTCAGACAACCTGGAACATCGAAGGTAACCCCTAGAGATTCTAATGTTTTCTCCCCACCTATATCGTAAAATCTTTTAGGTTCTCGATCGGTTATGCTATTAGTGATCCTCCACGGTCGATTTTGACCAATAAATTCTGTGCTCACAAAAAGAAATCGTTCTTTCCAGTGATGGATAGAACTCGAAAAATTGTGTAAGATTTGCACCCTATTGGCACGGTGGTTGAAATAAAACCATCCCATTTCATTGGGAACTGTTTTCAAAGAGAAAAAGCGCCTGAACAGAGGAAGGCTAATGGCAACTTTAGAATATCTGCAGACCAGTTCAAAGCATACAACAGTCCTGATAGAATTTGGGGTAAGTTGACTCAAACTAACCTTATAATGATTTAGGACACCTAGCCCGTAATGGGTAGCCGAAGACCGGCCTGAAATTGATGTTCGTAGAGAGCTACATGACCTTGAGGGGGGTAGGTAGCTCGTTCATCTTTGGATGGAACTTGAATAGTAACATGATCTGGAATAAAGTACTTTTTTAGTATACAGTTAATCCTTTTTCTATTCAAGGTGGAAGAGATGGAATCAGCGAGAATGCCTTTAGTGATGTCTCCTACATCATCGCTAGTTTGCTCGGGAATTTTCTCCTCAGTATTTTCTACGACATTAATAATCCGAGGATTAGTACTGCGAGATTGCCTAAGGGAACTCCTAAGTGAAATTTCTATTACAGGAGAAACTAAAGAATCACTATTGGCAGGACGTGAAACGCTATGAGCAGATGGTGAAGGATTCTTATCACCTATTGATTCCAAACTGACATCTACAGATGGGGTATGGGAAGTAAACGGTTCTACATAATCTGCGGAATTGACAGGCTTCGATGAATTAGAATGTTCTTCGGAAGACGTACCTGATGAAGGATGTAGTCTTGAAGGAAATTCTGGAAATGGTAAAGAAAGGCCAGGCAATTGATCCAATTTATGAGGAAAGAGATGAGGGAGTTATCGTTATCAGTTGTTTGAAATTAAATTTTAGCTTGAAGAAGATAATACAGAGATGTGGATTAGAGTGAGTTTAAATTGAAGAGGAGCAGTCTTAAATAATTTTGAAGCTACACCGTATAACGTATCCGTTAGAAGATAATGGTTATTTTGAATGAAAACGCGTGCAAGGATTTATGGCCAAAAGTTATTTTTCTCTAGTATCGAAGCATCGTTATTCATGTCAAATACCAGGGAGATCAGCTCGGAAATATTCGGGAGTTATTGTCAAGTCGGAATAAAAATATGTATACCGACTTGAGGAGGTATTGATATAACACTATTCAAATATTTCCTAAAATGAAGGAATTAATCAAACCTGACAATAACAAATTAGCAGTGCACGAGGAGTAAAATATGGAAGCAGTTTAACGGTAACTTAGTTCATATTCTATATATGTGAATTTCATTTTTAACACAAGGTATTCGATTACTGATTTTGGCATCGGAGTGGACTCCCGGGGATTCACCTCAGGAATTTACTCTAACACTGTTCTTTTTTACAGATAAGTGAAGAATTATTGTTTGAGACTCGGTAGCTGCAGCTCGATGAATTATAAACCTCCCGGCGTGTGGATTTGAGTTTCAACATATTGTATTTTGCACCAAATTCTAATAAAGCACGCTAAACTTCCAGGGGGCCTTCTGTTTTTCTCTTTCCAAAGAAAGTTGTAAAATTTACTGATGCACTAAATTCAGGTATGTAGAAAAAACCTTGGGATTGGCTTTCTTTTCAAGGTACAAAATGGCCATGCTTTACTGATGTTCTTTGCTATGGAAATTCTTTTGACGTGTGAACAAGAGATCTGTAATGTGAACTATCAACTATCAACTAGCAACTTGCAACTTGCAACTTGCAAAGATTTTGTTAATTGTTTTGTCTAGATTTGTATGTGATACATCAAATATTTATTGAACCTCAAGTATAGTTAAAAATCATTCAAAATTGCTAAAATTTTATTATCTATTTACATTCTTAAATCAAAGTTTGTTTTGTAGAATTTATGTTGTAATATAATGTTGAGAGGGCTCATATGATCTTTGTCCCATATGATTATGTTCAATGGTTATAGTATTAAATAGAAACTAACATCGAAATCTCTTGGCATGACCTGAATAAAATATTTATTACAATATTATTTGCAATATTTATTACTCATTAATTACCTATTCTCTCACATAACAGTTTGTTAATCCCAGAATATAGACAATGACACCTAAGAAGAAGCAAACCAGTAGAGGAAAATTGACATCCCAAACCTCTAAGAAGGCCAAAATTGGGGCAGCGGCAGAACACGCCAAACAACTGGAACTACAGTAAAGGCACTGAATGAGGTGGAGAAAACGTACGTGTCAATCGCTATAAAAGAAAGAGTAGTAACCATTCAAATTAAAAAGAAGTCGATATCAGAACATTGGTTGTTGGCCACAGGACCAGAAATCAAGCTCCGAATCAAGGTGTATAACTGGAAAAAGTTCACTCAACAACCCAAGTAGATCATTAACATGTTTGTGGTATGTGAGTACTATGCAAATTCTCCTGAGGCCATTAACGGTAAAGGTACGAGGCAAGGATGTCGAGATCACCCGGGAGAAGATCAACGCATACTACGACTTAGCACCCTACCCCAACAAGGAATATCTCCAGTTCAAGACTCAGGAGCATATTTTTGAAATCATGGAAATAATCACCCTGCTCGGAAAGACATGAAAGATGACTCATAAGAGGAGCCCGGTGCAGATTGATAATAAGGATATACAGTACAAGGCCAAGGTGTGACAATATTGTGTGCTTGCTAACCTCATTCCATGTTTACATGTAAGCACCCTCAATTTACAGAGCGCGAACATGATTATGGCCATCTACAAGTTAAAAATTAATTGAAGTGATGTGAGATAATAGGTAATTGTCTCTAATGTAATAAAGTGGCAAATACAGTGCACGTTAGATGACATTAACCTAGGCTTATTCTTCCAATGCCTGATCACCCATTTTGCGTTGAGGCAGGGATGAAAGAGAAAGAAGATGATGAGACAAGAAACATGAGAAAGCCCATAACCTAGACAATTTTGAGAAAAATGATCAAAACTGCTGAAGCGAATGCTAGAAGTAAGGAAGGGGATGGTGAAAATGCCGAGAAAGAAAGCGTGGAAAACCCATAGGGCAAGAGAATCCAAGAACCACAAGAGGTTGCAACTTCCACACACTAGAGAAGATCACTGCCATCACATAAATTTATCAAAGTTAAATTTTATAAATTGTATTTAAATATTTGAATGTTAATAATCAATAATATATTTAATCACTCAAAACGGAAATATGTCTTTATTAAAATAAAGTATTATGAGGCAAAAATATAAAATTAGAGTGTCTTAATAATATCATCAAAACTCAAAAGATCAAATTATAATTTTTAGGGTGCTATACTAATATTATAAAAAATCAAAAGGTCAAATTATAATTTGCTCAAATTCATATTAATATAGATATATATTGTGGTGTGGGATTAATGACAAATGGGATACTTTTAAATGTCCTATTAAATTTTATAGGGACACATATAAGTGTCTTATTTTTGTTGTGTAATAGGTATTTTTTATGTGTCCTATTAAGTTTTATAGAGATACATATAAGTGTCCTATTTTTGCTGTGTAATAGGTCATTTTTTCTGTGTCATATTAAGTTTTATAGGGACACATGTAAATGTCCTATTTTTGTTGTGTAATAAGTCATTTTAAATGTGTCCTATTAAGTTTTATAGGGACACATGTAACTGTCTTATTTTTGTTCTGTAATAGGTCATTTCTTATGTGTCCTATTAATTACATAATGGGCATACATAATAGGGCATATATTAATTGTATCATATTTTCTTGAGGATACTTTTCTTTTTATTATTTAATTATACACATTTTTCTACATATCTAATAGGACTTTTATGCTGGAAATGTCCCAATATATGTATTCTAATAGGTATATTTTGTCGTAGTTATCATGGTTTGCTATATCTTCCATTTGATAGCAAGCAAATTAATATCCTCAAAATGATAATAATTGATCAAATAGTAAAAAAAAAATTGTTATTTTTAAAATGATTGTTCTTGCAGGAAAGAAATGCAAGATTAGTAAAAAGTGAAAAAAAATCCTAGTTTTTCTGTCATAGGCCTCATGGCATAACCTTGTTAAAATAAATTAATTTAATTCAAATAGAAAAATATAGAGTCTTCCTATGCGTGAATCAGAAGAAAGAAAAAGAAATTCTTTATGTATCAAACATAACTTTTTTTCTTTGTTTCTAATTTGATCCCAAAATATCATCTTCAAACATATTGGGAGTCAAAATAGTGAAAAACATTAACGCTCCATATTTATGTTTGAGAATTAAGAAAAAGTAAAGTTTCGATTGTATTTAAAAGAAGAAATATTTTTAAGTTAAAAAGTGATATTTTGGGTTGATAATTTTTATTTTTATAGGTGTTTGTGCAATTTTCTATTAAATGAATTTTAAATTTTAAATTCTTAATTCAGCTGCCATTAATAGCAATTCCACCTCTTTCTTCTCCAAATCCACCACTAATCTCATCTCATTACTCTAGGGGTGCTTATTACAAATTCTTGGATAACAATTACAATATGTTTGATTATGGGTCATAATTACATTGCTATTTCTTGGTTATGAAATAAGTATTATTGTGATTAATGATGATTTGTTAAATTCAATTTTAGTGATGACAATTAGTAAGAATTCCAATTTTATCTCAAAATGTGTTATCTTATAGTTTTTTTTTTATCATACAGATAGGAGGAGGAAATTTCCAAATAGGGGTGTAATCGAGTCGAGTCGAGTTCGAGTACACCCCTAATCGAGTAGCTCGATTTTTCAAAATACCATACTCGAGCTCGAGCTCGAGCTCGATCGAGCTTCAATAATCGAGCTCGAACTCGAGCTCGACTAAGAGTGATGGAGCTCGCGAGTAGCTCGAGTATTTTCTTTTTTTATTTTTTTTATTTTTTTTATTTTTTTTATTTTTTTTATAAAAATTATAGGATGTATTTGCAATTTTTTAAAATTTAATGAGGTCAAATTATAATTTACTATAAATTAAGGACTAAAACATAATTATAAATAGACTAAATTATAATTTATTAAACTACAAGGACTAAAACATAAATATAAATATTAAAAATAAAAAATATATATATATATACTCGAGTAGCTCGCGAGCTACTCGAGTATATATAATCCGAGCTCGAGCAAACTCGGTCAAACCGAGTTCGAGTCGTGTAATTGACCGAGCTACTCGCGAGTGTCTCGCGAGTAGCTCGCAGTAGCTCGCTCGTTTACCACCCCTATTTCCAAACCTTCCATTTACAACAAAAAGCTAGTGAAAAGCAAGGAAGTACAACCCCCTCACATTACATACTCATGATTCTTGAAAGGTTAAGTACTTACCTTATCGTATAATCTTGCAAATATTCGTTTGTGTATTGTATGTGTAAAAATAAAAATAGTAGGGTGTAAAATACATACAATATGTAAAAATGTATATAGTATAAATGTGTAAAACATATATAATGGGTAAAAAAATATATAATGTGTAAAAGATAAGTAGTGCATTAAAAAAAGTGTTGTAGTATGTATAAATAAATGTAGTGTGTGTAAAATATGTGTAATATGTGAAAATGTATAAAATATATGTAGTGTGTGAAAACGAGTTTAGTATATTTAAAATATGTATAATATGTAAAAGTATGTGTAGAGTAAGTTTATTAATTAAAGTGAACTATATTAAATTCTTATTTTGCTCATAATTTGTATTGCTTTATTTATTTTTTTTATTAAATTAATATGTTATTAAATTTTTAATTATTGCATTTGCTTCTGCACATTGGTTTCCCTAACAATAACCACCAAGAGCATTGCTAAAGCTTCCAAATTAGTAGACATGCAATTTCTTGGTTCATCTTCCATCTGATGGACATCCCTTAATATCCCAACAACAACAATATAAGATAATATATAATAATAATAATATAAGATAATATATAAGAATCAGAATACCTATATATATTGTACAATTTTTATTCAATAAACTATTATTACCTATTGTCATTTCTTCATCTCTAAGGGCCTGTTTGATAATTGAACTTAAGTGTTAAAATTAATTGATTCAAATGTTGATCAAATAAGTTTTTTTATAACTAAAAGTTATATGTCTTAATGAATTAAGAGCATCAGAAAATGCTGAAAAATTTATTCTTTGATTTTAAACAATAAAATATAATTTATCGCTTAATTTCAAAAGACGCTGAAACCAAAATTTTAAAATAAAATTCAATATACCATAATTATTTATAATATCTCAATAATATAACATAATTCTTCATAATATCTTTTTAATCTATTCTTTCTACCATTTCATTTCCTTCTTCCTTTTATAATTTAAAATTTTTATTCAGTATACTTCACTTTTTCATTCTATATTCTAATATTTTAATATAATATACATTCCTTCTATATTTTAATATTTTTATTTAATATATTTGATTCCATAAAGATTTGAAATATGTTTCACAATATGATAAATTTTTTCTACCTTCTCTATATTTTTTCTAAATAAAGTTTTAGCAAATTAAGAATTATATTTTTAAAATATAATATCTAATATAGTAGAACACCATGAATATGGAGATGTTACAAATATATATATTTCTATAATAATATTTTTATTCTCAAAATTATTAATTTTTTATTTTTTATTTTTTTACAAAATTATATTTTTTATAATAATTTTGATTAGTTCTTTAAAAAGTAATGTATTGCACATTTATTGAGAAAATAAATAATTGAAAGATAAAATTGTACTGTTTGAATCATTAAATTAACATATCAATATATTTATGAAACAAGTTTAATTATTTCAACATTAAGATTCAGACATTTAAACCGATTGTTTAATTGTTTAAAATTTAAACACTTAATTATTTCATATTTTAGATTTCAAATTTCAGATTTCGTATTTTATACTTCAGATTTCAGATTTTAGTTTTATCAAACATGGCCTAAGTATTGAGGTTTACATGGCTTGACTTGGCAGTGTATGTTTATGAGCATTCCATTTGAAAAAGATCAAATTATTCAAACACATTTAATTCAAAATTTACAAAAATTGTTATTCAATCACCAAATTGAGTAACTAAGATTAATTATATGGTCAATAAGCAATAGTAGAAAACAGCACATTGTTTTGCCAAAATGTTGGCATAATCATATTTGTATGGCTGTGCCACAAATCAAAATTAAGCCAACATGACATTCCAAAAAATGACAAACATTTTTGAACTTTGATGCACTATGAAATTATCATTTCCATTTGCTAATTTTGTTAACAAATGGATAAGGTAATTTATTTACAACTTGTTATGCCACAAACTCTCCCTTCTTCCCCTCAATAATCAGTCAAATATAAATTCCCATTGGATCCAACACTTCAATGGCAGAATTTGCATGAACTGCTGCTGCAACCAGCTTTGCTGAAGTTGCTCAGCAGCAAATCAAGTGTTGTATAACATCATAGTATCAATAAGTCAAGCAATTATGTTAAGATGAGAGATCCAAATCACAATCAGTTTACTTTTTGTTTTTAGGATCTCATAAACCTAAGTGCAAGATAAGCTATCAATCTATACCCCAAAAACATGATCAGCAAAATTGTAGCACTCATCAAGGGGTGAATTTGTCCTCCAATGTCTTCATCAATAAAATTGCAGATTGCCCTTATATCACTTTCATGTTGTGAGCATCCCATCAATGATGAAATTTCCTTGCCTTCACCATATTGGACATTTATTAGAAGTCTATATGAGTAAAATGTTGAAGAAATGTACTTTATCCAAGCCATGCATGATGGTACTTTGTGCACATAAAATCCTCCAGTTAGAACAAATGCTAGCATTGTCACAGTAACCACAGTTGAGGCCTGTTTTGCATCCATGATAATGGCACCAAGGGCAAGGCCAAGACCTTGAGAGACGAATACGTACCCGAGCACAACAATAAGCGTTAAAACGAATGCCCCGAGTTCAGGTTTTAGGCCTGCCATCCAATAGGTTATTGTGAGAAAGATGGTGGGAAGAATGAGCTCCATAGGCATGTCTCCTAAGATTCTTGCCATGAAATAGGACGAAAGTGTGTACATCCCGGATGCTCTTTCCTTCATGAATATGGCACGTTCTTGAGGAAACGCGAATGTGGCATTGAACGACGGGAGAACTCCCCAAAAGATGGCAATGAAGAAGAGAAGTCCAAGGCGATCCTGTATATTGTGATAATCAGAATGCCACCACATGGAACCAGACAACAATGAGGCTGCAATTACTTGAAAAACTCTCAAGGAGTCGAAGGTTTCATGCCTTCTCTCTTTTAAACTTCGTTCAAGGAGAATGCTGAATTGATTCAACCAAGTTGAAACAACACTTTTCCAGCTGCTTTTGTACTGATCTTTAGAGCTTTGAAGTCCTACCATTAATGCTTCTCTTGGTGCAATGCTTGTGGCTGTGTCAAGACAAGCAGCTTTTACCATTGGAGCTAGTAATCTATTGTAGGAGGACACAAGGGAATGCTTTACATTAGGCCTCTCTTTCTCATTTGTTCCAAGATTGCATACCCCTGAATTATTCAAAATTGAAAAACAAAACAAAGAAGTCCATCAGATTTATTTGTTTGAATAGTGTTATGACTATCTCAGACTAACATGAATTGGGAGAGCATATGTTAAGAATATATACAATCTATAAATTTTTGTTCTTGTAGTCAGCCACCAAAATTATGTATTGAGGACATGTAAAACAGAGAATCTTCATTTATTTCCTATATCTCAAAATTTTTAAATGCTTTAAGACCATCTAACAACAACGACAATGTTTTTATCCCACTAAGTGGAGTCCTCTATATATAGATCACATTTTGCTATAATACTTGATCTAAAGTCATTTGCATATTTATATTTAAATATAACATATCTTAGAAACTAAAGAAAAGTCAATAAAATCGATCAAAAATTTTCAAATGAACATCTTAGGTTCTGGAGTTAACTAGAGGTTAACCAACATTGATTCCTTTCCATAAAGGAAAGTTTCTATCAATATCATGAATTAGCATAATGTCTTTGTAAAACCAGCAATCAAGCAAAGGATTTTTTTGGCCATGACAGTGACCAAAGAAACTTGCACTAACCAATAGTCATCCTCTCCTAGTACGTGCAGAAAGTAGAAGAATATGTTTGAAAATTTAAGCAAAGAACTTTTCAATACTAAATAATATCTAAATATGCGATCTTCTTATTATTCTTAAGTATACATAAACCTAATATTCTGCTAATTACTGATTAAAGAGTCGGCCATTACTACTAACCAATATACAGAAAACTAGCAGTGGGAGCAAAATTAAGCTGGCCAATGTTGGTGGTGAGGTGGGAGTCCACTGAAAAGTTAATGCTGCTGATGTATATGGCCACCATCCCTCCACTTTCTTTTACTCATAATATTCAATCCCAAAAAAAGTTTAATTGGTGGGATGATTGCGTATTCATTTGCAAAACACCCTAACACGTGGTGGTCTCATTGAAAGAGATGAAGAAAGGTACCTAAGCATGAAAGGGAAAAAAAAAAGAAAAGAAGGGAATGAAGAAGAAAGCACAACACTTTTATTGGGACCAATCCTTAGGTGACAAGTGTGGAAATGATATATACTAATGGAAAATCAGTTCAAACTGACTATTCCAACATCCATATATAAAACTATTAAAAAAAAAATTATGTGAAATGTATTCATATATATATATATATAAACCGTGTTTTATATATAAAATGTTTTCCAACATTTGTATACAAAACGTTTTCATTTATAAAATGTATTTCATATATGAAACGGAATATTAATCACAGTTAAAATTTGTTTCATATGTAAAACCGTCAATTAATCACTGTTAAAATTATTGAAATCACGATTAATTCGTACATATATGAACTCATTTCATAAAAGACCAACTCATAAACTATAATATTACATAGAATAGCACTGTATAATGCATAATATTCTGTTTCATGATCATGTGTTGCAACGTAATTTGCTAGCCTCTCATATCCAAAATGGTTAACTGTCAATTTTTTTTCTGCATGAGATAGAGTTAATAATACTATTTCTGAACTTCCATGAAGTTGTACCATCAATAGCAAAGACATAGCAAGAAAGTGGAAGAAGATAATAGAAGATAAAAGTGGTCCACCATAGAACTAAATGAAAGTTCAAATTTGACAGTTTAGCACCCCAGTTGATCCAATAAATCTAGAAAATTATCCATATTCTGAAAGCTTTTAGGGATAAAACGAAAGAAGAAAAAATCAAACAATAGTTTGGAAAGGTAAAAACTAGAATATATATATATATAGATGATAACTTTAAGTAAGGTTTTAGTGGGACAAAAATAATGAGTACCACTTTATCAACCAATTGATATGAGTGGTTAACATCTTTGACCAAATAAAAATTTTAAGTGCAGATTAAAGTTTTTTTTTATGTTAACTAAAACAAATGAGCCTAGGTGACCATAGATTTATGAAATATACCAAGTTAAATAGAAAATGGAACCAGATGCTATGCACAAAGTTTTAACTTTTTATTGCAAAGATATTCCTGAACAATTAGCCACAAAGCATGATAAAAAGGTCCAATTAATAGAGTATCTAAGACACCTATGCACATGCCATCCATATATAGCTAATTACCTATACTATACTTAGCAAACAAGTACGGCAATTTTTATATATATTTACGCTTTTAATAACCATAACCAAAAGACCAAAAGATATCTTTACTGCATGAAATTGTGCAGTTGATACATTAGATTTTTGTAGATATTTCACTACAACAATAACAACCAAGAGTACGTTTATTCCACTAATTAGGATCAACTATACATTAAATTCGTGTAGATATACATATATATATATATATATATATATATCGATACAACAATAACAATTAAGTTTATTCCATTAATTGGGATTAACTATACGAATGACGTTATAGTTTTCGCTCTAAACTCAAGATATTTTATGTAAGAGGCTTGAGAGATTGATTAGTCAGTGACTAATTGCACTGATTTTTCTTTTCTATTTTCACTTGAGTAAGTGCTTTAGTGTACAATACCATCATCTTTTGAGCAATGTGATCAAATATTGATGCTGTTGTACGCAAGCAATGTTGTCACCTCATATTGTTGTTCTCTTTTTGACGAATTAGGTATCAAAAACATTCTTACACATGAATTAATTTGTTTAATGGTGTGTGCCGTACGTGCGCATTATATAGTGTAGTAAATTAAGTAGTGTAGCAAATTAATTATGAAATAAACACAAAAAAAAAACCCCATGTTAAAGAAATCATAATGCTCTCCATCTCCATACCCCTAGTGTGCATGTCGTATTTATACCTTGTCTAATACCATAACCTATGTAACATGTCGATGTCGGCATGTCCTACCAATCTAAATAGAGCTATGAAATATCAAGAACCATTGCTTTTAAGGCTTTCAAACCTATCACTATGATTTCATGGATTCTATCATACTGTGAATCTATTAACACTAATGAATTAATGATCATCTTCTTCATTGATGAAACAGAAATATGGAGAAGTACGGTATATTTATTTATCATACTAATATGTTTGGGAGGATAAGAGTAACATCACAGTAATACAAATATTCTTTAAGTCATGAATACTTTTTTTCTCATATCTCTTTGAGTTATTTCACTTCTAATTATTTAACTTTTCTTCAAATTATAAAAGATTTGACCACTCTCGGTTAATTTATAAGGAAAGAAATTTCCTAATCGAAAGTGTAGAGAGTCGAACTTAAGTATTACACTAATGCTGTCCTAAACCAACCAAATACAAAGAAAAATGACTCTAATTGTACTTATATTCAACCCTTTTTCTTGTTGATCAATCTAATTTGATGGTTTTGAATCCAAAAACTAAGGAAAACCCTACACTTACACGACATTTATAGATAATTGTACATGGCTAAATAGTCCAACACACCACACAATCTCACCATTTTCATCCAATAAAAAGCAATATACGACTTTGTTGAATTTTTTTAAGTCCATTAAGTTTTCTATTGTCAGAAACTAGTAATTGCAAACGTGCTGTGTCTACTTAATTTTCTTGTGTTCTTGAACAATCACAATGAACACATTTGGCGTGAAAACCACTACACTTTCTGCTATTCATTTTGACACATACCAAAAAAAATTACACATTATGGTGGAGAGGAGGGGTTGCCATGCCAAATGCAGTAAGCAGGACTACTCCAGGATAATGTGTGTAAAGATCCTCTTGTCTATGTGAAAAATATCATATCATTGTCACAATCCTTTTACGAAAAGTCAACTAGATTTTGCCTTTATTTTTTCTGCAACTTTATTCATCTCTCACTTGTCATTTTCAATTGAAATGAGTCTTTCTTGCATTACAAATCAAAAGTAAAGTTCGCAAACATTTATGGTTCCCACCAAACATCATACAATTTTGGGTTTTCTAAGGCCAAAAAAATTATTTCTCGTTCTTCCCTAATGAGGAAAATTTAGTATAATTGGCAAAAGGACTAACCCAAAGCAGCATTTTAACCAAGATTATTACTAATAAAAATCCATTTTGAACATGTACACATGATAGCTCGAGGTATAGAGTGCGACCTTTAGAAAATAAAAAATATTTATTCAAATTAAAAGGGAAAGGGAAGACATAAAAATAATTTTAAAGAAACGATAAAAAAATGATTAATTTAAGAATAAATAAAAATATTATTACAAATAAAATAGTATAACGAAATATGATTGATATAGCCAGCGGGATAAAGGTTTAGACGTTGTTCTAATCAAAATCCATTGATCAAAAACTTCAAAAACATAAAGAATGATTACTATCAAAGTAGAATACATGACTAGGACTAGTCTCTATTTGCCTTTTTCTCTTCTTTTTTTCTCTCCTCTTTTGTGCCTTTTACTCATTGATCTTAACCTTTAGATCATCATCAATATTAAAAAGAGTAAGAATAACAAAAAAGACTTCTGACCCTAGTGCACTATTATTATTCTTTTTAGAATGTAATTTCCTCATATATATATATATATATATATATATTTAAAGTATGGTTAAAGATGGAAACACATGGTCCCATAAAAAAAACTTTGATGTTGTCCTGCTGATGGATTTTTGCTATTTACAATAAAAATACAGAGTTAGATTATTTGATTGGGATATATATAGGGGTCCAATTTCCATCAATAGAGATCCCACATTAAAAGCAAAGTATTTGGTCCTTTCGTTGATTGAAAGTCCACTTTTTTAAATATTTGTGAATCCTCCAACATTACCATCACGAAAAAGGATTCGAAGATCTATGTTTCTGGCTGACAAACTTCTAATGAATTTATGCCAAATCGAATATGTTTATTATGACATTGATTTCAACCTACAAAACCCATTTAATAAAGCATAGTATAAGATGCACGAATATAGCACATCTCTTAATTTAGGTGTGATTATGTTCAATACTCAAAATAATATTGTTTTACTAAAATCATAATTAAAATTATGTGGTTATGTTAACTCATATTTGGAGTTAGATTCATATTTGGGATTAGATTCTAATCTATTTTGAATATTGAACATAATAAAATAGGGTAATATTAGAGAGATGATCGATTTCTTAATTTAGAGGGTAATTATCATTCTGATTTTTAATTATAAAAATGTTTTATTTTTGGAAATTATCATATAAATCCAAAACTATTAGTTTGTTTTCATGCTATCGATCAGAATCTTGGCTCTGTTAGAGGTAGAGGTCTATCCATTCATTTTTTCTATATGTTCGTAATTAATTTTCTCCTTCAATTTTAGGGATTTAACCATTAGGTTGTATCCTTAGTTGTTGTTATATATACTCTTCTCGTAATTAATTTAGTTGTTTGTTTATATACATTTTAGTGTTTATTTTCAAAAATCTAATATCACTAGTTTGTTTTCTCCATTTTTTGTACCGAAAATTTTAAAACAAAACACAATAGTACAATAATTATTTTTGTGACAATGTTTTTTTATACATATTTTGAAAATAAATTATTAAATTTGATTTGAATTTTAAATTTTTAATAATAAAAATTCTTTTTAATACAATTTTTTATCAAAAAAAATCATAAAATATTAATTAAATTTTAATTTTAATATGTTATGAATAAAAAATCTCCCATACAAATTCCTGCTTAAACAAATTTATCCATCAAAATATCATTAAAATATTTATTTTTTATAATAAATTTCAAGAAAAAATCTATTATAATATATATATATATATATTTTATCCAAAGGGAGTCTAAACTTTTGTCGTGACTTTTTATATGCCCTTGTCAAATCTTTGCTTTTTAATTTCCCTTGGTCAAATCTTGCTTGGTCCCTATACATATGTAAAAAGAGATCCTAATATCCTTACTAAAACCCATCCTACAAACACAACTTTAAATAAGTGATGGTATTTTTTTTTTCCTTAAATGAAACCAAAAGGCAAAGATAAATCAAATTGGCAAATTGGATTATTCAGTTGAACAGATGAGGAAATTAAACAGAAGAAAAGGAAAGAGTGACCAGTTCAAGCCTAGGACAAATGTATCTAATCACTTTTTTATCCACTGAAAATGTTCCTAGAAAAACAATGCACAAGCAGAACTAAATATGGATGCCATTGCTACCATTCAAAAGTCATTCAGCCATGCTACCATTTTTGTTCTAAAATATTTGCCTTAAAAAGTACTCCATAAGAACTAGTAACAGTTATTACTGATTATCATACAATGATAATTAAATTTGCCTTGTCAATGAATCTTCTATAATACTTTTGTACATGTAACACCTTCAAATTTTGACATGTGTATAATCATTTATTCATTAACGTTCACTAATAACTTAATAATATTTTAATTTTTAGTCTAAAAGGATAGATAATACATTTATAGATCGTATTACACAAAGTGTTACAAATGATCCAATGTCGTTAGACATCAATAGAGAGTCAAAACTGTAATGGTGGGTAGCTCGTGAGTTCGTAATTTCAATCTTACTGACTTGTTAGGTTTTTTCTGGCCTTATAGCAATACAAAGGGCCGTATAGCTCGTGTACCATCACACTTGTACTGGCTGCAATAGCTATAGGACACTAAAAAGGTACCAAAATGAAAATATGGTCCAAAATTAAGAGTCGTTGCTATCATTGCCTAATAGAGCCAACCTAAAATGTAACGTACACTAAAAAAATTTCAAAACTTGGTACAATCATAAATGATAATAATAAAAAGATAAAACCAACTTCTTTGTTGGACCATACATATTATCATATTACTATTCCTAATCGTGCATTTATATATGTATCAATAATCAATCATAATTAAATAATAAAGCCGTAGCCTAAAACCTAAAACAAAAGGAAACTCTTATATCCACTTTTTATTAGTCTTGTTATTGTTTGAAAAGATTAATGATTGAGATACAACCACAATGTAACAAAATAGTTTTCATGGTTTCCCATGAATGAGTTTCAATTGTACAAAAATCTTTTGCATGGATGCAAATGTGTTTTCCCTATCAATCGAGTTGGAGGCCTAATATATGTCCCTATCGAAAGTGATGAGAGCCATGAATGAATCAATCTTCAAAATTTCTATCCAAAATTATCCGACATTATTTAAGAAAAATCTAGTTTTCATGGTTTCCCATGAATAAGTTTCAATTGTACAAAAATCTTTTGCATGGATGCAAATGTGTTTTTCCTATCAATCGAGTTGGAGGCCTAATATATGTCCCTATCGAAAGCGATAAGAGCCATGAATGAATCAATCTTCAAAATTTTTATCCAAAATTATCCGACATTATTTAAGAAAAATCTACGACATCTTATTAACATTTAATTTTCTTCACCCTAGCACACATGCTAAGCTTTTTCTATTTATATATATATATATATATATATATATATATATATAGTGAAAATGACCATCAAACTTTATTAACATCTAGTCCTGTCAAGTGTCAACCACTTGTCAATGGAGTCAACTCAACTATAAGCAAAAAATCTTATAAAGATTCATTACTATGATTGATCTTACATATTTTTTTGTCTCCCGAAAAGAGTGTTTGAGTGTTTGGATGAGAGCAGAGGCAGAGGAAAGAGGGAAGGAGGGACAAATTAAAGAAAGGTGGCTTGAATCTTCGTACTAAAAGTTTAAAACAAAACATGGTTAGATTAATGTCATTGTCTTCATTCTTGTTTGATTAGCCCCAATTTCTCCACACCCTTATTGTCTCGAAAACAACAACTCAACCTTAATCAGACGTAACTTAATCAAATATACGAATAACACTTTTGTGTACTCGATCTAAACTAATGTAGTCCATGGTATGAATTGTAATAAAAATTTACGCCAGTTGTCAGTCTTGCCCGTAACCATTCTTGTGAACAAATAAATCGAGACTAATGACAAACACAAAGTTTTTTTTATGCACTTGCTAATTCTAGTAAAAGACGAAAAAAAAAAAGCTTATGCAAAAAGCTTTTTAGAAAATATATAGGAACAATCTCAAATACGTGCATGTATTTTATATTTACAGAAAGCAACAAATAAAGGCATACGTACCATTAGCGAGATCAAGCAGGAAATCAGCAGGATTCATGGGAAAAGATGGCGAAAATCCAACAGACTCAAAGTAGTTCATGGCTTCATTTCCTTTACCAAAATAGATACTTCTCCCCTCACACAACACCAAAACTGAGTCAAACATTTGGAAAACTCTGCTGGATGGCTGATGAACTGATGTCACTATAGTTTTCCCTTTCTGAGCTAATGATCCCAACGTCGAAAACAACCGAAACGCCGCCGTGGAATCCAACCCTGAACTGGGCTCATCCAAAATCAATAAACTTGGATTTATCAACATTTCGTGAGCTATGCTAACCCTTTTCCTTTCTCCACCCGAAACTCCACGTATAAAACCGTTTCCTATGATTGTATTCTCGCATTTCACCAACCCCAGCTCGGTGATCACTGAGTCAGCTATACAAATCTTTTCTTTCTTCGTGAGTGATCTGGGCAGCCTTAAAAGTGAGCAAAAAATGAGGGTTTCACGAACGGTTAAGTGTGGGTAAAGAACATCATCTTGAGCGACGAACCCTGTTCGTCTCAAAACTTGTTTATTCAATTTTCGGTTATTGGCCAGCACTGTTCCGGTGAGACCGTCTCCGTGTTGTAATCTTCCGGCTAGTGCATTTAAAAGCGTTGATTTCCCGCTTCCTGACGGACCGAGGATGGCTAGAATTTCTCCGGGAGAAACCATTCCCGTGATGCCGTTTAAGATCGTCTGTTCTTGAATTGTAGCCGTTGAATTTTCAACGTCGGGAGGACTGGGGCCCTCACTTCTCGTTAACAGCTTTTTGAAGCTGACTCTTGATTTGTTTGATCCATCCAACTTTACACTATAGCACAAGTCCACGAACTGCAAAAATCAACAGCCAAAATCAATGAACAAAGTCAAGTTTTTTCGTATATCATCAAGCCAGATCGAAATCTTTTTCCTATTGTGATGAACTATTATTTAGTATGATGTTACAATGTTTACACGTTCATGCTCCCAAAAAAATATATATATATATATATACACGTTTATAAGTTTGCTGGTGGTATGAAAAACTCTGCTTCCTTTTTTAGGTAACGTTCAAAATCATGAAAAACCATAATGTGTTTGTTTAATGTAGGATTGATGTGTTACCTTAAGGGTTATAGGATAGGAAGAAGACATTATTGAAGGCAAGTGATGATGTTCCTCTTTTGAAGAAGCTTTTGCATCTCCAGGCACTTGCATTTTCTACACTCTTTTTTGTTTGAACTTCAACTCGCTTAAAAAGGAAAGATATGTGGAAGAGAAAGTGAAAGAAAAAGTGAAGTTAGCTCAAAGTATGGGGAGTGTTTGTGTGTGTGTGTGTTGAATTGAAATGAATAGACAGGAAAATAAAATTAGGCTTTTGAAAAGGAGAAAAGTTTGGATGGAGAGAATTGAGGCCATTCTTGTTGAGGTTGTATCCCCCCTATTTATTTGGTTTTCAATGTTTGAATGCTCGCCACATCAAATTGATAACCCACAGTCTATAAGATACGTGGCATGAAAACTCCATAGCCAGCTGGTTCTTTCTTTTGCTAAAAAAAGGCTTTTGGGATGATGGCAACTTCCCATTCAGAGCCGTTTCAGTTTCAGCACCAATGTCACAAAAGCGTCCCTTTTCTTCTTTTTTTTTCTTCTGTTTGTTCGCTCTTTCTTACTTCAGAAAGAGAACAAAAGGCAACCTGATCGTCAGTGGATGGATCAAATGCCAAAGAAGAGAAGATATGGTTGAAGCAAGATTAAAAAATTTCTCCAATCATAGTTTGTACATTTAAAACCAAAAGAGAAAATTTCATTTACAAATTATCTTTTAGCTTATCTCCTACATATTTCAAATGATGCATTTGATCCATAAAAACAAGCAAACCTAGCTAGTAGTTTGAACAATTGGAACTAACCCCATGAGATTTGATATATAATATAACTAATTAAGTTAAAATGTTATGCATGCAATAGTTTTTTTTTTTTTAGAAAAAACATGTATACTTATGATTTGTGCCGGGCATGGAATAGATGAAATAAATCAAAAAATATATATGTTGATCTTGAATTTTTCAAGCAGAAAACTCACCCAAAAAAAATGCAATTTGAGTTTAAACTGTTACCCTATGAAGGTTTTTGGATTAAAATGCATCATTCTAGATATGAAAGATTAAAACGGGATAATTTACAAATAGGAGAGTGACAACCCGAGCAATTATTCCAAAGTAAAAGATACATATATAAGTAAAATGATGTGGAACAAATCCAGTCAAAAAGGAAAAGAAGGGCAATTTGTATAGGTAACTTCAAACACATAATTTACTCGTTTGGATTCAAAATTCCCTTTATAATAGTCCATTTCGAATTTTTTGACGAAATCTACAAGATTTATTGGGCATATTCCCATGAAGTATGTAGTTTTTTTTATCAAAATTCATTCTTTTTGCACATTTTAGTCCATTTAAGCTTTTCTAGTTATTTTCTTATCTGAGTTAGAGTTTTTTACAACTAGATAAAAGCTTGTAGACCTTTATTTTTATTACTACGACTTTGATAGTATTTAATACAGCTTCTAAATTTTCTGAATTTATATTTCTCCGAGGACTGATATCTTCCTTTTATATGTCCCGTGTTAAAAATTTACAGCTAGCAACTGCACATGTATGCAAATACAATAGAATTTTCAACCATATCCATATATATATAAATGGTTTTACATGTATGCATGAGCTGTTGTGCAAACCCTTATACAATGAACACTCCCCCAAACAAAGAAAAAAAGCAGCAACTGTGGGAAGAGGAGAGAGTAATAATTATTAGTGAATAATTACTGCTCCCCCTCCATTGATAACTGAAATTAATTGTTGTTGCAAAAGAGACAGCAGCAGTGTATAGTGGTCAGTACAAAGTTAGATGGTAGATACATAGTTTTCTGCATTGGATATAAAGGAGGGGTGGTGATGTTGAATCTGTGTGATGATAAGGCTGGAAAAGTAAGAAGAAACCCAAAAAAAAAAAGGGAAAGGAAAGCAGCACCCACAATAAAAGCCTTTTTAAAGGGGCAGAGAGGAAAGGGAGGTTCATTCAAGAGGAGACACGTCAGGTGATATATGCTGTTTTTTGTTGGGGTTCATCAGCATATTGTTGTTGTTCGGTGGGGGTGGGGGGAAGAGAGTTTCAACTTTCAACTTTGAAGCCATGGTGACAAGTACTACTGCTCCTTTTTGTTGACCGTGACGCAAGGAACATCCATTTTCTCTGGACATTATTGGCTTTTTTTTTTTCAGTTCACTCCATTTCATGATACTCTTCATGACTAATTAAAGTTAGTCCAAAATGAAATGCAATTGACCTGTAAAATTAATTGGATGAACTCATTTTCTTTTTAAGTTCCACTCCTTTTCTTTAATTAACAGTTATCAATTCTTGTCGAATCTCTCCACCTATACATATTAATTTTATGAGTTGATCTAATGTGAAACGGGTTCATATATGAAACGAAAACTAATTATAATTTCAACACACAATATAAGTAGTATAAAATTAGAATTACGATGTCAACGGCCATTAATTACCAGTTTCAGATATTAAACACATCTCATATATGAATCGGTTTTATAAAAGTTTTTGTCATTTTTTTATGATATTATTGTTGGAGTTATCATTATTCAAGAAACACAAATACAGAAATTATAGATTGGAGGGGCGAAATAATATAGTATTATTGATAAAAGTTATATTTTAATTTTTGAGAGAACAAATTCTAATTTTTCTAAAAGTTCGACTAAAAATTTTTTACTTTTTCATAAGGAAACAATATAAATTTTTAAATTTTGGAGAGACAGTTACACTAGCTCCCACTGAATCCGCCACTCAATATAATATATATAGATATTTTGTTAGTGCTTTTTTCCTTAGAAGTATTGATTTCATATACGGAAATAAAAGTTTTTTTTTTTTTTGGCATTGTGTAAAAAAATCATTATGCAATTTGGATTTTTGTATTTCTATTTCTAAATTGTCACATAACACTAGTAGTGGGAGGCATGGAAAAGATAGTCCAGATACTATGCCCAATATTTATTATGTCTTATTATGTATAACGTTTAAAACGGCATAGTTTCATTAAAGCTAGGAACTAAATGCATAAATATCACTAAAATTAGTTTACAATTATTAGAGTCTAACCAAGAGATGAGTGAACCCTACAACGTAGTTTTAATTAAGACAAAATAACGATGTAGTTTTAATTAAGACAAAATAATACATGAAAAATTTTGAAAAAAAATCCCTTGTTAGGAAGGGAGGGTACCTAGACATCTCCATTCATTCATTCATAGTGTTTAATGAATCTAACATCTAGCCCACGGTAAATATTTTTGTTGCAAATTTTGGACTAATCATGATGGAGGAAAATACTATAGCAAAAAATAAAAATAAAAATAGAAACACCAAAATCAACCTAAGGATTGATTCAATGAAAAAAAGAATCTTGAATTAAAAGTGAGTTCCAATAATATTGTTAAAATCCAAAATTTGATCATGGACCTAGGCTCACAAAATGAAGGGATAATTACAATTTTGATCCCGAGAGTTAAAGCTTGGCCGTGGATTAAAGTAGTCATATCAAATCCTTTGTCTAATCTTTTCAATTTTGTTCATTTCAAAACCTCAATATTATGTAATTTCAATAAAAAATACCTCAATACTATGTAGTTTCAATAATTCTATTTTATTCTTTCTATATACTTCAAGATTTTTAACAGAATAAGAGTGGGAAAATTAGGGAGAGGATTTGATCTTCCTTAAACTATATATCACTGAGATTAAATTTGGTCCTTGAACTTTTTTGATTAAGACCAAATTAATTAGCATTTAAAAATCAATGAAAACATAAACCCTTTTGCATCTTATCTTTCCTAGTCAGTTAAGCAATTCAAATTCAATTGTGAAGGTGCACCTGTCCAAGTATTGCTACCCGCAGAAAAGATAGCACAAGGAATTCTACTAATATTTGAACAAAAAAAACATCTCCACTATTTGTGTTGTATCTTTCTAACAAATGGAACAATTTTCATGCACGCATATACAAGAATTGGCGATGCAGAATCACGGCTAAAAAGCAAGAATCCCTGATGTCTATGATCATTACAAAAAGTTGGGTTTTTTCTTGTGAAAATTATTCAATGATGGATATAATGTTTAGGGAAAGGGGGGAGGAATCTAGTTCGAGGAACAAAAGGGACTTCTCAAAATAGCAAATTTGTGAGGCTTATGGTTTGTTCAAGAGAGAAGAGAAGTGCAGCACTGAATCATGTATGGCCTTCCATTTTCTTGTGTCTCATGCCGAAAGTAAAGATGTTCCAAGGCTTGTGATTGGAAAGCAATGCAATAAAAGTGCAATCATTTTGAAGTGCCGAATGGCAGAAGATATGAGAGAATCGTGTAAGAGTAAAATTTGTCAAATTTTTTGTTTAATGACAATAACACATGTTCATATATGAAACGTGTTTTATATGTGAACGTTTTATATGTGAAACTAACAATTAATAACCGTTGAATTCGTAATTCTAATTTTATATTATTTTTATTGTGCATTGAATTTGTGATTAACTCTCGTTTCATATATGAAATTGCTTTACATGAGATCAATTGTTGTTTAATATATGCTTGCTAATTGTTTTTCAACTAATCATTATTTGCGTTGGTGATCACATCTGGTATCTCTATGTTAAGTTATTAATAAATCTTTTTGACACACTAGATTATACTGGACACATTGATGAAAGATAACAATCTTTACAAAGAACACAAATTTTAAAAAATTTTAAAAATATTATTGAATAATAATAATATTATCGAATGAATCAAAAATAAAACTTTACAAATGTTTATATAATTTTAACAAATTAAAAACTATATTAAAAAATAAGTCAAAATTGATTAGTTAAAAAAAAAGGTCCGAAAGAGATCAAAACAAATGAATGAGTTTAAAATGTTGTGAATAATAGGGTTATGCCCAATGAGTATTGTGGATTTCGTCGTTCTCTTTAAAACACTTTAGTTACAGTAGCGATTTTGACTTTTGGAATAAAAAGTTATGTCCATTTGAAATTATCTAAGCAATTTCACTTTTTTTTTCCTTTGTTAAATTGATCTTATACTACAATACTTACTACTACATAATTCACTTTCTAAAACGGTTAAAAGTAGTTATTTAAAACGGGTTTTAGATTTTCCGAACCGTTTTAGATATGGGCGGACTAGAAAGTTCTACATTTTTTAAAACCGTTAAGAAACCCGTTCTTAATACTGTTTTTTACAACGGTACTGTATAACCGTTCTTAAAACGCTAAAATGTGCATTTTTTTTCACCGGTTAATAAAACCGGTGTAAAATATCTTTTTTACACCGGTTACTTTTCAACCGGTGTAACATGTTTTCTTTTCATTTCTTTGTGCAGTGAATTTTAGTTTTTACGACAAGAAGCTTTCAATCAATGGCGAAGAAGAAGAAGAGAGAAATCAAGAAGAAGAAATAAAGTCTTATACAAAAACAAGCCAATTACAGAATCTGGAGTTTTAAAGTCTTATACAAAAAGTTCTCTAAATACAGAAAGAGGAGGGATGCATTAATCAGAAGCCAATTACAGAATCTGGAGTATCCACAATCCGTCCACATTCATCACCTGAACACACGAATAACACATTTTATCAAAGTATATGTCTTTATGGATAGTAATTGACCATCCCTTTCTCTCCTTGATGGGTTGTTCTTTATCAGTTGTGAACGAACCACTAAAGTAGCCTGGTTTGGTGTTTGGTTCTGAAAAGGATGACCTGTATGAACAAAGAAATTGTATTTAGGAACAATTTCAATCTAATTGATGCAAAATCTGATTAAATCTGTCACTTTTCATCACTAGTAAATACTAAAGATTTTACTTTTCTGACAAAATTAATTATATAATCAGTAATGTATGTCCCATCACTAACAATTTAAATCCAAAACCAAATCAATCAAAAAATCAAACTCAAAAAATAACTGAAAACTTATCGATATAGATAAACAATAAAACAACTAACCTGGTTCTCAAATTCCTGTCGCCACAAGTTCTGAACCCAAACTTGCAAGAAAAAACTGATTGTTTCACATTGCCATTAACTTGAAACACTTGAGGGCTACACTCAGGCTCTCCATCAAATTGAAACACAAATCTCGGGTCAGGTTCAGCCTTAACATTGACGTGCAACTCTGACCCCTTTTGAATCCCACCCACCATGCTAACCCATCCATTGTGAATTACACACCCTTTATTACTTCTAATACTATTCTCCACCGCCTTCAAATCCAGTTGCAGTAATGCACTCCCTAAAAGTTTCCCACTCTTCCAACCACAAGCAGAACCGTTCCCTCTTTGCCCAGTAAATATCTCAATCTTCAAACCACAACTCCCACCTCTCGTCGACGATTTCTCTACCAGTTTATCAAACTCCAATTTCTTAAAACTAAACCCAGCATAAATCTTGTTCTCAATTGACTGCCGCTCGGAAGAAAAGTTCTCTTCTTCCGGTAGGAGTTGCGTTTGCCAACTTAGAAGCTCCCATTTGCCGGAAGTTTTTGATTCCCAGAACTGGTGAACAGCACGAGAAGGTTCACCCCGTTGAATCGGAGATCTCGACTTTGAAGATCCCACCATCTTCAGCCTAGATCTCATCTTGGAGCTCGCGATTGCTCAATCGACTGTCTTAAAAATATAAAAAAGTAAGATAACTCCTCCATAGCTAATCCTTATTAAGGCAAGAGTGCTTGAAGAGAAAGCTACCCAAAGGAGAAGTAGTATACGCAAGGTCTAAAGTCTCGGAGTTCAAATCAAAGAAATAAAGATATTTTTTTGGTCGATATAAAAATAAAGAAGAGAAGAACTTCTTGCTAAACCAGAACTCTAGGCTTTATAAATTACACCGGACCATGATAACAGTTTTTAAAACGGTTGTCTCCCGAACCGTTTTAAAAACTGACATCAAGAGACTTTTCTAACACGGTTATAATGTAACCGTTTTAGAAAGTTTGCATTTTCCTAATTCTTATTACAAAAATGCCACCGCCCTAATTATCTTCTAAAACGGTTAGTTAGAAACCGTTCTTAAAACGAAGATGATAACAGTTTCTAAAACGGTTGCCTCCCAAACCGTTTTAGAAACTGACATCAAGAGACTTTTCTAACACGGTTATAATGTAACCGTTTTAGAAAGTTTGCGTTTTCCTAATTCTTATTACAAAAATGCCATCGCCCCAATTATCTAAAACGGGTTATTAATAACCGTTTTAAATAGAACGTTTTAAATTATATATTCTGTAGTAGTGACTCATCTCAACTCATTCCACATCATTAGATCATAAATTTTTTTATAAGTTCTAAAAAATTCTTTCGTAATTGTCTTGGTTATAACAAGGTCATCTAATTTTTTTCCTTCTTTCTTTGTCTGTGCACTTCTCTTTTTCTTGTCTAAGAACTTCTCTGTTTCATGTTTTTGTTGGCCACAAATGGTAATCGTGAGTATATAATATCTAGATATGAAATAGTTTCTGAACACATTCAATAGAAATAGAAATGGAGATATAAAATTGAAATGTGATATTAGACAGGTGATCCTTTTTTTATTCTTGAAATTATAAACAATGACATAATAATTAAAAAATAATACATAACAAACCTGGCTACATACAATACACACACATATAATAGTAAATTATAGATTGTAGCAATGTAGATATGAAAATATTACATATAGTCTAGCTGAAATAAAAAAAAAGAAATAGTAATAAAATTATTCATATTTAATATTTGGTTACATTAATAATTTTTTATTTTATTGATAAAAAATAATTAAGAGGGATAGTATGATAATCTTTTTTTCTTGTTTTATTTATTTGTTTATTTTACAAATACCAGTATATTTTCTTTTCTATCTATTTTCTTATAAAGTTCTCCTGTCTATTCTTTGGGTTGTCTACTATTATAATAAATTAGTATTACTATATACTCATATCTACTTCTTACCAATATTAATAAAAGATTTTTTTTAATATTTAAAGTTTAAAAGGGTTTGGGGAGGAGAGAGAAATAAAATTATACAGTAAAATATGAGAAAAATCTATTTTGTACGAGATGAAAAGTTTTCTTAAGTTAAATTTATTCTTTTTACAATAGAATTTCAAGATACCACTATTAAAGTGATTTCTGATGGTCACTAATAGTAGTTATATGATAATTAATTAATATTATCCATTCTTTTAATGAACTAAACTAAACAAACTATAGAAATGAGGGGAGTGACAATTAGATTGTCCATTTCTTAATGAGATATCTGGCCAATAAATACTCCCGTAAAGCTAAAAAACTAAAGATACCCTAAAAACGTAATACCTTATCATAGATACAATTATGACTCAATTGCAAACTATCCCTTACATTCTTTTTTTTTTTTTTTTATGTCTCAGGTTCCTAACTCTACAACTCTATGTCTTCCCGCCACTTCACTGCTGTTGAGTCAGACTAATCCTGGGCTTCAAGCCAACCGTCCCTTAGCCAACTGAGGATGTAAACCGCCGGATGTGCACGCAATGGGTACTAACCTTACGGTAGTAGCCTAAGCTGGTACCAGGGTCAGTCTTCAATCATTGGTCACCAAGTCACATATCTCCCGGCCCAAAGTGTTGACGATGCTCCTCCGACGAATTCTGACCCCACACGGCCTCACTCCTGCGCACAGCCACCATAATTTTTCTCCATTGTATATGTGCCTCGGGGGAACTTGGAGCATCTCACAAATACTCATTCTCCACCCATTTATCAATAAATGGGTAGAGATTGCTCCAAGTGGGATTCGAACCATGGTTGCCATGGTGGAATCCCACTTGGGATACTATTTGAGCTATGCTCATTTGGTCTATCCCTTACATTCTTAATTTTATCACTTGCATCTCTAAAAATATAATTTTTTGCCATATATTGACAATCAAATAATTAAAATATATATACAAAGCAAAATTAACTCCTTTCATCAAAATTATCTTTATATGTTTTAGGGTTGACTTTGTCCTTTCATATTTCAATCTGCACTGAGGGGTAAGCACAGTTAGGTTATTTGGTAATTTGTCCAATTCGGTTCAGTTAGTTCGGTTTTTCCTTTTTCTAAAAATTCTGGCCGCATCGATAATTGAAAACCGAATAACCAAAAACCAAATTTTAATTCGGTCGGTTATTCAGTTTTGGACTTTTTTTTTAATCTCAAAAAAATATTTGTAAAAAATTCATAAAAATTAACATTAAAATTAGATTAATTAATGACCAAAGCATTAATTTTTTGAGTGATAAAAAATAAAATTTAAACTATTTCAATCTTCAAAAATCTTAAGAGATAGAATTTAGCAATTCAATCTAAATGTAAAAAAAAAATCAAAATCTCGTCATGCAATTTTTAATATATATATAATTCATAAACAAAAAATTCCCAAAGTAAAACCAATTGTGACAAGTTTATAATTAAACTAGAAGAAAGTTCAAACTAAAATGACATAAAGTATTAATAAATTTGAGTGATTTTCACACACTTTTTATGGAACCACTTCTCGTATCTTACATACAAATGTGTATGTCTAGGTTCATTGTTTTCCTTATCTACCTAATATCATCCTTAAAAAAAGTGAGATATATTAATGTAATAATTGATTAGAAAAAAAATAGTTACTACTTCACAAACTTAATCCAATTCCAAAATAATCCATTAAATAATTTTTTTAAAATAAGAAATATTACATAATAATTAAGGTAAAAAATGCATATTACATTTTCTAAATAAGAATTTTTAGAAAATTAGGGTTCATAATTTGTTCATTATTTTTTATTATGGATTTTTTTTACACTCACACACCCTCACATGCATCTCTATGAATCGAACACTAGACCTGGAGGTTGGAATGCTAACTCGCTAACCTATTTATGGATCAAATATGTCTACCTAAACTTTTAGTTATTAACATTTACTTTAATAATTTGAGCCCAAATATAGTTGAAAAATATTAAAAGATGGAAATGTGGAAATAGAATTGGGTCATATATGATTAGCCCAAGCATAAAATATAATTTCTAAACCCATATAATATGGTTATTTGGTTTGAAACTGAAAATCGAAAGTCGAAAACCAAATTGAATTCAATTTTTTCAGTTAATTGAATTCAAAATTCTAAAATCGTAACCGAACCGAAAACCAAACAATTGAATTCAGTTCGACCGAAAATTGAATAACCGAATTTGGAAAACCAAATTAAATTCAGTTTGGTCAGTTTTTCGATTTTTTTGCTCACCCCTACTGACTAATAGTAAATAACGACAATTTGAATCTTTAAAGACGCAAAGTGTTAAAATTTTAAATTTGAGTTAAATTTACAATTAACCCATTTATAGTTTTATTTGAGGTTACAAAACAAAAAAAATACAAAAATTCTTGTGAAACCGGTTCATATATAAAGTAGAAAATTAATCGTTGTTCAAATTGTTATTTTAATTCTCTGCCGCTTGTATCGCGCGCTTTTATATCACGATTAATTCAGTGTTACATATATAATTTTGTTTCAAATGAGACCAACTACAAAAGAAAAAGCATTGTGAATTTTGAATTCAAGTATTATACTTGCATGCATAGTGAGTGGTTTTGAATTGTGATGTTATGTTCAATTGTGACCGGTCTTAATAATCACGGGTTTAGGTTTGATTGAGATTTGAGATATAAGGCTTATAGAGCCCAAAAACAAATGAAAGATGTAAACCATATTCGTTAGTTCTATAGTTTAGTGGTACTTAATTATTTAGATAATATCTAATTCTCTATTGCCAGATCTTTTATGAACTCAATTCTCTAATTTATTCCTTTACTTAATTGGTTATATATTAATAAAGTATTATACAAAGGTATTACATTTCAGTTTACTTAGAGTTTTGTTATTGTTGTTAGGGGAAAAAACAACTATACAAAGATAATTTTGGTTTGTACTTCTTTTTATTTTATATAATAAATCAATTCTATCAATCCCCTATAATCAGAATAATTAAATCTTCAAAGTTAGTTTCTAGTTAATAAGTCAATATGAAACATAATTAGAGAATTTCATTAATTAACCAATAACTGAGTATTGATAGGGATAATTTTAGTTTTTTTATGCAAGATTGTTACTTCATTCACGTGGACTCCTATTAACATTTAGGGGGCGTTTGGTAATGGGGAATAGAAGGGTCAATGGTAATCAACAAAAGTGATTGCCATTGTTAATGTTTGGGAATGGGTAATGGGAATAACTATTCATTAATGATTACCTTAAATGAGTCAATGGATGATTCCTTAGTCTCCTCTCATTAATTATCCATTACCCTGTATTGGGTAATCGATTTTACCCACCTCTACCAAATAACTCCCTACTCCAATATGTACTTTAATAATAATCATATTATTATTATTATTAATTAAAATAATAATATTAATAGTAATATTAATAATAATAATATTATTATTATATTAATAATTAATAATAATGTTATATTAATAATTAATAATAATATTATTAAATAAATAATATTAATAATTAATATTATTATTATTAAATAAATAATATTAATATTAATAATTAATAATAATAGTATTAATAATAATTTATTAATAATAATTCATTAATAATATTATTATTAATAATTAATAATAATATTAATACTAATAATTAATAATTATTATTAATAATAATTAGTAATAATAATAATTAGTAATGATAATAATATTAATGATAAATATTAATAATTATAAAAATATTAATAATTATAATAATATTAATAATTATAATAATTAATAATATTAATAATTATAATAATTAATATTATTAATAATGATAATAATTAATAATATTAATCATTAATAATAATATTAATAATTAATAATGAAAATAATATTAATATTATTATTTATTAATATTATTATCATTATTAATTAGTAATAGTAATAATATTAATAATAATAATAATAATAATAAAGACACGAACTCTAATAAGGGTAAAATAGAAATTTTGACTGATTCTTATTACTATTGTTAATTTGAACCAAACAACATCAATCATAATAATACCCATTATAGGATTTGAACCAAATATTAACAATGTAATCATAATTCCCATTGCCATTGACCTCTCAATTAAACCCATTATGATTGCCATTGAAGAATTTGAACCAAACGCCCCCTTAATTATTTATCTATTTATAGTAAATACTTATAATAATAATAATAATAATAATAATAATAATAATAATAACAACAATGGATCTTCATATGGAGTTATAATCTCTAGTTAATAAGTCAATATGAAACATAGTTAGAGAATTTCATAAACCAATAGTAATTATTTATCTATTTATAGTAAACACACGCACACACACACATATATATATATATATATATATATATATATGGAGTTATAATCTCTAGTTAATAAGTCAATATGAAACATAGTTAGAGAATTTCATAAACCAATAGTAATTATTTATCTATTTATAGTAAACACACACATATATATATATATATATATAGTGATAGCAGAACTTCATATGGAGTTATAATCTCGTATTTATGAAGATGGCAAGTTTGTTTTTTTTTTTTAAGATGAAGTATCCTTCACCCAAAAGTATAGAGTAAAAATTATTTTTGTGCATGAAAATCAACATCTTAAAACTTCAACTATCTAGGAAAAAAAGTGACTTTAAGAACATGAAAAAGCTCAAATAAAAACAGATCTCTTTTTAAAACAAATTATTCTTTCCAATTAGTAGCATTTTTTCACTTAAACTTTAGGGGAAAAAAAGGATAGGCACGATAATGTATTCCAAGAAAACGAGAAACTAAAATTTGCTATTTAACTTAAATTTTATTCTCTATTTTTTCTTTTTAAGAAATTAAATGTTTCTTTAAAAATTCATATATTCTCATTATTTTGGTGTTATTTTATATTATTATTATTATTATATTAATTATTATTATTATTGTTTTGCTTTAATGAGATAATGGAGAGTAATGAATGCCCCTAAAAGAATAAAAGGCGATAATGGGATGTTCCCACTTCCCACAAAGGGAATTGGAGTTTCACATAAATAATTGGTAGTGGGATAATGAGCTGCTTTCGGAAATTAATGGGAGAAGGCGAAACACGTGTCTTGTAATCGAGACGGATTGCGTGAGCAAGAACGTACTTCCCATAACAAAATCTTTATCTCCAAAATGCGTAAATTCCAGACACACTAGCCCTGCCCTGGGCCTGCAGTTGACAGGTAAATCGCGGGATGTGCTCTAACTGGCAGCATGCAAGGATATCCAACGGGACCCGAGCTCCAGGTGCGCCCCCAGGAATATTTCACCCAGGCAACGCACCCACACGGAATCGAACCCGCATGGAAAGCAATTTCTCCACACCTTATCTCTTTGCCACTTACCAGCTAGGCTATGCCCCGGGGGCATAACAAAATCTTTATCCACTCTCTGTATTGTTGTTCGCTTTCGTCAGACCATGACTACTTTACAAAGGTTACGGCCTTTCTCCCGAAAACGTGTTCGGCTCGCATTATCCAGCGCGCGTGGTTTTTCAACCAATGATGTTATCAATGATGTTTTAACACTCAGATTGGGGTAGAAAAAGCTCAAATGGTGCTACAATGATGTCAAAAATATGTGAATTATAGTCCCAGTAATAATATTATTTACACAAAAAGTCCTATAAATAGGTTTATATTCAAGATATGGTTTATATATAAAATAAATAATTAATCGCAATTGAAATTGTAATTATAATTTTCTGTCATTTTTATCAGGTGTTAAAACCGCAAATAACTCGTTGTTGCATATATGAACTAGTTTTACAAGAGACCAATTGTTATTTATATATATATATATATATATATATATGCCTAAAAATATAAATGCAAAATAAAATATCAACATATTTTCACAATCTATAAAATATAAATATTAACTCCTAACTAAATTATAAAATCAACTATAAACATAATATCTAACTTTATATTCCATTGAATTGAAAATTCAGGCTAAATACAATACATAATTGTTAACTTAATAAAGACGTAGTAGTGCTTATGTATCATTATCCTTTTTTGGTAAATAGGAAGAATAATTAAAAATATTCGATGTAATTTAGTAATATGACATAATTTCACCCACGGTAAAATAATGTGAAACAAATTCTAAATATGGAGAATTATTTGTAAGAAATTATTAAGAAATTAGAAGATAGAAACCAATATTTATATAAAATTTATTGTTATTATTAGTTTATAGTTCGCTATCTAAATTCTTACAAATTGCTGTTCGCTTATAATATTATAGTTTATTTACTTTTTTTTTTCCTATTACCTTGAATATTTCGATCATTTACAAACTGTACATTATTTATCTAGTATATAATTGCTCTATATTGAAATTCTCCATAATATTCACGTAAGGATAGCTATTTTATCTGTATCGCTCTTTGAAAATTACTTTATTTTTGCCTTAAATTCCAAAAATTGGGACAAATACTTTCTCGCACGAATAATCTCAATCTAATCACTAACAAAATTTTTTTTCCAAAAGTGATAACTTGTATTGATACTAAATAATATTTACATGATAATTCAATTGAGTTGAAGTACAATTCAGATAAATGTAAATCCACTGTTTACACATGTTTATGTAAGAATAGTATATTACAAAATGATCTATTAGATAAAAGCCACTTGAATCTGAATAATCAGTTAAAACTGAAAAACACATTTTTTTTCAAGTAATTTTAGATTAAAACTGATATAGATATTATTCATCTCCTAATAGCTAAATGCTAAAAGTGAGATAAAACCGATCCTCTCCTAATAGCTTTTTCGGTAAAATTAAAAAAAAAAAAAAAGATTTCTTCTCCCTAATAACTAGTTCACCACACAAACAGAATCTTGTTTTCATAAACAGAAGGCTGTAACAGCACCGGCATTCTATTAATCCATCCATGAAGCTTCGGTCCAGAATACAACAAGGCATAGTAATAGCATTTTACAAATTTGACTTTTTACCCTTTACTCCATTACATGCATGAAATTGATGGCCATATCGAATGAATCTGAGATGGTTAGATCTATTGTAAAAAATAAATGGAAGAAATCGGAGAATGAGTTTTAGCAATCGAATACGCTTGTATCTCCATCTTTTTTCTAAAGAATGCATTTTTTTTTTTTTTCAAAATTTTCAGTTAAAGTGGATTGAAAGAACTATGATCCTTTTGTTTTCTTTCTCTTGCCGAGAGGTGGTTCAACACTATGTCCGAATCTAAATCTATTTCTTCTTTGTGAAAAAAAAACTCCAAATCTTTTCTCTTAATTAGTATTTTGTTGAGAAAAGTTTTACAAAAAGAATTACCACCACTTTAAAAACAAAAAGAACAATAACTTTGTTTATAAATTTGTAATTATTTGTAATTAAAAAAAAAGCAGAATTAAATGTTTTTTGAGGTAGTACACTATATAAATATTCTCTTCCAATATTAATTGCAAAAAGTTATTAAGGCAAAGGCGGATCTAGAAATTATGGCTTGGGGGGCAAAATTATATATTACTCTTAGTAAAAGTTATATTCTAATTCTTTTTTTTGAGGGGGAGGGGTAAAATTCTAATTTTTTTTGAGGATTCAATTGAACCCCCTCCCCCCACCCTTGGATCCGCTCTGGATTAAAGGTCCAAAAATTTTAAATTGATGAGCTTAATTAACTCATAAATGATAGCGCTCATTTGATTAATTCCTAAACGGGGTAATTTTCAAGTTCATGAATTTAAGATACAAGCGGTTGCAAAGTTAAGGCCTGTTATCCCAAGTTGAACTGAAAATATTCTTAGTTTTGACGGTTTTTAATTTTTTTTGGTTGATTTAAGAGAATTTATTATTATTTAAGACGTTAATGATGCCATCGAACCTTGTTTTAGCTTGTCTACCTATAAAAACTATTTTACAGGGAGACTCGAATTAAGTCAAGGGGATTGGATGAAGACTACCTCATATCACAGACCTACGAAAAGTCTGAAATCAAGTCAAGAGAGTTAGAGGGAGAGAAATCACCTTACAAACTTACGAAAAAAAATTTGAACTGGGTCAAATAGTTTGGAGACGGAAAACTCTTAGTTAGAGGGAGAGAACCCCACTTTATAGACGTATGAGAAGACCTAATCGGGTCATTCAAGGAGATTGAATGGAGAGAACTTCACTTATATTTTTAGGAATTTTTGGTGTTTAATTGGGATGTATCTATACAAGAAGTGTTTTAATTACATGAATTAATGAGATTGTCAAATTAGACAATTTGTACGAAAAGAAGGAAAGAAGATCAACTTTGAAGAGTTTGGAATGCTTTAGATATTTGTTGAAGTTGAATTTAAAAGAGGTATTTTTTTTTATTGGCAAACCACCCTTTTATGAGAGGAAATGATGCCAACTCCAACTCCAATTCATTAAATAATTAGGGAAAAGTGTTGAGCTAAGGACAGATATAAACTAAACCAAAGCTCAAATACAAATAGCCAATGCATAAATTTAAAAAGGAGTACTACTCCCTTATAAAATTTACCTATTCTAAGAGAAGGACAAGCCATCATAAGTTTTAAAGTACCCGGCCCTAACTTGTTGAGGCAACTCTCGAATCTCTATAAATGATTATCACAACCAGTATTGGCCATAAAATATGTTGTTACATTCCCTTCTCTAAATATGTGCTGAAATCTAATAACACATAAAAATCTCAAAATGGTATCAAAAACACCTGAACATGCCAAGGCAATGAAATTAAATCTCTTAAAATATTGACTAGTATCAATGAGTCCATTTCCAAAACCACTTCCAAACCATATTGTACACATAATTTCAACCCTTCAAGAACTGCCTAAGCTTTAGCTTCTAAAGACGTCCCTACAATAGAACCAAATGACATACCCACAACCATCTGCACATTCAAATCTCGAACAATTATACCCTGACCAGTACACCCTGAATTTCCTCGTGCACACCCATCTAGAAGAGAAAAAATTTTCTTATTACGTTTTTGGCAATATTCAGAGCTAGAAAAAGGAATATATCTAAGGGTTGTGTCTTTTTTCAGAGTTGGTCGCTTGTAGCAAGTTTACAAAGAAAATAATTATTTCATTTATTTTATTTGGTAGAATCCTAAGCAAATATTATTTCCGTAAGGGATAAGAGTTTTACTAGGTAATAGGTTTTTAACTTTTTTTTTTCTCTATTAGAGGAGAAGGTTGGATTTAAGTGTGTAGTTTTTTTTAGTCTTTAGAATTCTTAGTTTTAGTTTAAAGTAGTTTTTAATGCTTTGGAATCTTAATAGTTAGTTCTGTTACTTTGATAATTTTATTATTGCAAAATTTATAATTCAAGTATAGGTTTAATACAATTCGATAGCAGTAGTTTTCTATTTTAGTACATAAATTGTTCTATTCTGCAATCGACTTGTGCCAGTTTGGTCAAGCGGTCGGCGATGTCATGAGTAACATAAAATTTCTCACCCTTAATTCTTTAGTTTAATTTTATGATATCGTCTATGTTAAAGAATACATCTGCATCCAACTCAAAACCAATTGGCTAGGAGTGGAGTGGCCCATATAACTTATATATTAGTTCAAGGGTTCTTATTTAACCGATGTGGGATATTATCATTTAACACCCAATCTCAAACATGACTAGGACGAACAGATCTAAACTAAACCAAATGCTAGACCCAACAATGGGCCTAGCCCAAATACTAAACCAAATGTTAACCCAAACTCTAGTCATGTTTGAAAGGCCCACAAATTCAAACCTGATGCTTTGATACCATGTTAAAAATATATGTGAATCCAACTCAAAACCAATTGGCTAGGAGTGGAGTGGCCCATATACCTTATATATTAGTTCAAGAGTTCTTATTTAACCGATGTGGGATATTATCATTTAACAGTCTATACATATTGTTTGTTTTTTTGTGGTTATGTTTAGTAGTTAGATTTCGTTTTCAAATTAAAGTAATAAAGGACTATTACTGTTATATCGTACCAGATTATTCGAAGTATATTAATGTTTTATAGGTTTCAAATTATTCTTTGTGCATAACATTCATGTTTGGATTTGATACGAATCCGGCTAAGAAAGATAATCCTTTAAATGACATTGGCGGCCCGATGACAAGATTCAAGACCAAGCGAATGAAAGTTTACTTGAATGGGTTGCTTAGTAAGGCTATTGAAGGATTCGATGAGATCATCACTCCAACATCTATGCAAGGAGTGTTATGGAATATTTCTTCATTAGCGCTCATCGAAGATAATTCAATGGTTCCTAGAATTTTGGAACTTAAGGAGATTCTAGATTGAAGAATATTTCAAGAGACGATCAATCACACGTGATAGCATGCTTTTTGTCCTAATTTTGGATCACGTTTTTAAGTAATTCTTTAGAGTTTTAGATTATTTGGTTAAAGTCCAAAAATGTTTTATTGAGCTTGTTTAATTATTAATTTCATTTTTATGCTAATAATCACATGGTCTAAGTTATCTTGCCTGATAAAGACATGTGATGCATTAATTTTCGGAAACTTCAATAATGGTAGGTTTTAGTAAACAAGTGGGATTCGATTCCAATTTAAATTAGGAAACATGATTGGCAATTATCCCACATCGGGAAAACACCAATCATTGACACTTCTTGTATCCTATTTAAAGACATTACTCTCAACGTTTTTGTCACGAATGAAGAATAAGAATATTCCAATAAGGAATTTATTAAGTTTTGCTTATTTTCTTCAATTTAGGGAGTGAACCTAATTTGAAAACCCAACCTTCTTAGGGAGTGAACCTTAGAAGCTTGTTTACTGCTCTTTATTGAGAGCAAACCAAGTGGATAGGTTTGATTCAAGAGTACTTGAATTAAATTTATTCATTGTAATAGCATAGGGGGTTAGATTGGTATACATCCAAAACTCACGTTCCCTATCAGTATTTGTTTCTGCTTGTTTGTTTGAAAATCTGTGCTAGGTCCGCCAATTATTGCTTAAGTTGGTGGGGTCGAAACATCTCTCACTACATTACATGCATCAAAGTGATATCGGAGATTAAGTTGCATAATTTTCAGGTTATTCTCACAATTTCATTCTTTTTTTAATTCTGTTTTGGTTTTCGTGATTCTTGTACTTTGTTTGGTTCCTATTTGCATCTAATTATTTAGGTGTAAATTTCATTACAATAATCAATTTTGTTTGAGTAAAAAATAATTGCAAAAACAAAATCGCAAAAAAAATCGCAGAAAAAAATGATTTTTACATGTTTTCGGTAAAATAGACATAACTTTGTCATACAAACTTTTTTTTTGCCCATAATATACCGTTTTGAAGATCTCGACGAGATCTACAATTTTTACTAGACTTTTCCTGGTGAAGTTGAACTTATAATTTCCAAATTCTATTGTTTATTTTCATCACCTTACAGGTTCTTGAAGTTTTTGGGAAAAATTCTATCAGCCATAACTTTTCTGTTTTACACCCGATTTGAGTGATTCTTTTTCTGTTCTTCTTCTTGTTTGGTGTAATTTCTGATTATTGTTGGTTCTTATTGCTAATCCAAATTATCCCATACACGTGTTCATAATTACTCTAGTTTCTTTATTTGCTTCTAATATGAAATTTGGTTCTAGTGGTTTTGAATTGGGCTTGTTTACTATTTGTTTCTCAATTCGGGGTAGTGACTGACTTTAGATTAGTGTGTATTTAATATATATATATATATATTTATTTATTTAGAGTAGTTAGGGATAAAGAGAGAAACTACCAACAAATAGGAGAGTGTACCTACAACTCAAAACGTGAGAACCTGAAAGGAATTTTAATAACTTGTTATTGTTATTTCTTGCGTTTTCACTAACATTGCAGGTACCATAACGGAAGACAGATCTAAAATACAGACGGATATGCAATCTCAAATTGCATCTCTTGTGGACCTGCTCAAGGAGTTCTCCATTTGCATGGCAACTATGGAGCATAATAGACCACATAACGTGCGAAATCCGGCTCCAAGACATCTTGACTTTGATAAGGCTGTAGAAACACCACACCAGCCCAAAACAACAAAGAAATTTGAAATTAAAATACAAATATTTAGGGTTGATCTTCCCACATTTGATGGAAAATCTAATCAAAGTTGTTTTTGGAACGGATTGGAACAGTGGATTCAATGTTCGAGGGCAGTGGATTGGATGATGAGGAGAAAATCTGTATGATTGGGATGCATCTTAAAAATTGGTTTGGTGGAAGCAATTGGTTCAAAGCAGGAGAATGAATGACGAACCACCAATCCGAACATGGAGTGAGATGAGATCCTTAATGAGGAAAAGATATGTACCTACTCATTATCGAAAGGATCTAAAAAGGAGTTTGCGAACTTTGGTCCAAGAAAGTATGATTGTTGAGGAGTATTACAAAGAAATAGAGTTATTAATTATTAAAGCCAATATAGAGGAGGATGAGGAAACCACCATGGATCGATTTGTTGGAGGTTTGAATCCATCATTGGCTCATAAGATTGATTTACAACATGCATTGGATATGGAAGAAACACTTCATATAGCTGTAAAGATTGAAAAGTACATGAAGTTCAAGGGCCAACATTTTTTTTCTTCTTCCAAGCCAACTTGAAAAAAGGATTTTAAATCTTTTACATCTAAGACTCCATTTAAGCCAAAATCAGCAGTTCCTAAGTCCACTTCCAAGGTAATAGGCAAACAACTTATGAGCACGCCAATGACAACACTTAAGACTATTCAACGCCAATGGGAAGTTCAGTGCATTAAATGCAAAGGATATGGGCATTATCAGTCTGATTGTCTAACAAGGAAGCTCATCTACCTCTTTGACAATAATGATATCACTAGTGAGCATTCTAGTGATGAGGAAATAGCGGCACTTGAGGAAAAAAAATTAGAAAATGAGTTTGAAGAGTCTAACAAACTTAACTTAGTTTTCAGGAGGATTCGTAGTGTACAACCTCAAGTTGATGAAGATGAAATTCAACGTGAAAATATCTTTCACAATCGATGCAAAGTTCAAGGAAAGATTTGCAGTATGATAATTGATAGTGGAAGTTGTACTAATGTGGCTAGTGTATTGTTAGTTCAAAAATTGGGTTTGACATGCATCAAGCATCCGAAACCTTACAGGTTACAATGGTTAACTCAAAGTGGTAAAGTTAGGGTTAACAAGCAAGTAAAGATACCTTTCTCTATTGGAAAGTACTAATATGAGGTTTTATGTGATGTGGTACTAATGGAGGCAAGTCACTTGCTATTAGGAAGACCTTGGCAATATAATAGATATGTGGTTTATCATGCTAAGAAGAACTGTTATAAGTTTGATTATAATGGTTTGAATGTGACTTTATCTTCATTAAAGTCGTGGCAGATTTTTGAAGATCAAATTACAGTTGTAAAAGCTTGGGCTGAGATGAAGGAGTCCGATACAAAATAGGAGTTTGAGAAACAAAAAGATGTAACTAGCACAAGTAAAAAATCTAGTGTAGGCCTAGAGTTAGTTCCAAAGAAACTTGTTGTTTTTACTTCAAAAAGTGAGATTAAGAAAGAATTAGATAATAGGGAATCATTGTATTTAATGATCCGAAAGGATGTGTACATCATTGATAGTGATCACCTTAAAGATTTGCCTAGTGTTGTCTTATCTCTTTTGCAGAAATATAAGAACGTATTTTCAGATGAGATACTCGATGAATTGCCACATATTCAAGGTGAATATCAAATTGATTTCATTCCAGGAACTTTAATTCCAAATAGGCCAACCTATAGAGCAAATCCTGATGAGACAAAGGAGATTCAAAGGCAAGTAGATGAACTCCTTGAAAAAGGTATTGTACGCGAATCTCTAAATCCTTATTCTGTTCCTGTAATTTTGGTTCCTAAGAAAGATGAGTCTTGGCGTATATGTGTTGATTGTAGAGCCATTAACAAAATTACAATTAAGTATAAACATCCTATCCCTAGGTTAGATGATATGCTTGATGAATTACATGGTTCTCAAATATTTACCAAGATTGATATTAAAAGTGAATACTACCAAATTCGTATGAAAGAAGGAGATGGATGGAAAACTGAATTTAAAACCAAGTTTGGATTGTATGAATGGTTGATTACGCCTTTTGGATTAACTAATGCACTTAGTACTTTCATGAGGTTAATGAATCATTTTTTTGTTATTTTATTAGAAAATTTGTGGTAGTCTATTTTGATAATATTCTCATTTACAGTAAATCATTAGATGTGCATGTTTTACATCTTAAAAGTGTATTTCCTATTTTGCATGAGAATCAATTGTATGTTAACCTTAAAAAGTGTTCTTTTGTTTAGAATCAATTGTCTTTTTAGTGTATGTTGTTACATCTAATGGCATTAAAATTGATGAGTCAAAAGTTAAGGCAATTAGTGAATGGCCTAGACCTCAAAATGTTAGTGATGTTAGGAGTTTTATAGAAGGTTTGTTAGAGATTTTAGTTCCATTGCTTCATCTTTAAATGAACTTGTTAAGAAAAATGTATCTTTTATTTGGAAAGATGAACATGAAAGGCCTTTAACATGCTAAAGAATAAATTGACTCATGCTCCAGTGCTTGCTTTGCCTGATTTTAATAAAGCTTTTGAAATTCAATGTGATGCTTTTGGGATTGGTATTGATGCTGTATTGATGCAAGAAAATAGACCCGTGGCATATTTTAGTGAAAAGCTTAATGGAGCAGCTTTGAAGTATGCAACTTATGATAAGGAGTTGTATGCTTCAGTTAGGTCATTACAAGTTTGGCAGCACTACTTGTGGACGAAGGAGTTTATCATCCATTCGGACCATGAGAGTCTCAAGTTTCTGAAATTTCAAGGAAAATTGAACAAACGTCATGCTAAATGGGTTGAGTTTATTGAAACCTTTCTATATGTTATCAAGTACAAGACAGGTAAAGATAACATAGTGGCAGATGCATTATTAAGGAGGTACTCGTTACTTACTTATTTGCATACTAAAGTTCTTGGATTAGATTTAATCAAGGGTTTGTATGTTGATGATGCTGATTTCAAAATTGTGTATGACCATGTTTGCATAAGCCGCATGGTGACTACTTTTTGCATGCTGAATTCTTGTTTAAAAAGAATAAGTTATGCATTCCACTTTGTTCCACACGTGAATTACTTGTTAATGAAACCCATGGTAGAGGTTTAATGGGACATTTTGGCATTGCTAAGGCATATGACATATTGCATGAGTACTTTTATTGGCCTAATATGTTAAAAAATGTTAAAAGTGTTTGTGATATTTGTATTACATGTAAGCAAGCAAAATAAAAAATCATGCCTCATGGTTTGTATACTCTCTTACCCATGCCTAGTCATCATTGGATTGATATTTCTATAGCTTTTGTGCTTGATTTGCCTAGGTCACGTTCTGGTAACGATAACATTTTTGTTATTGTTGACAGGTTTAGTAAGATGTCACATTTTATTGCATGTTCTATAACTAATGCTGCACAATTTATTGCTAATTTATTCTTCAAGGAAATAGTAAGATTGCATGGAATTCCACATAGTATTATGAGTGATCTAGATGTTAAATTCTTAAGTCACTTTTGGCGTACTTTATGGAATAAGTTGGGTACAAAACTTTTGTTTTCTACTGTTGCACATCCTCAAAATGATGATTAAATTAAAGTAGTTAATAGGACTTTGTCTACTTTACTTCGTGCTATTATTTAAAAAATTTTGAAGAATTGGAAGTTATGTTTACCTCATATTAAGTTTGCGTATAATAGGACTATTCATAGTTCTACTAATTGCTCACCATTTGAGATTGTTTATGGTTTTAATTCTTCTACACCTTTAGATATTTTACATTTTCCTAATAATGAGTTTGTTCATCAAGAAGGAAAAAGAAAAGCAGATTTTGTGAAAACATTACATGAGAAGGTGCGAATCAATATTGAGAGACGCAATGAGCAAATTGCAAATCAAGTCAATAGAGGTCGACGACGAGTTGTGTTCAAACTTGGTAATTGGGTTTGGGTACACTTAAGGAAGGAAAGGTTTCCAGAAAAAAAGGAAATGTAAGTTACATCATCGTGGAGATAGACTATTCCGAGTCTTAGAAAGGATTAATGATAATGCTTATCGCATTGACTTACCTAGTGATTTTGGCAATGTTTTTTCTGCTTTTAATTTACCTAGTGATTTTGGCAATGTTTCTTCTGCTTTTAATGTTGCTAATCTTTCTTTATTTGATCTAGGTGATTCGAGGACGAATCCTTTCGAGGAAGGGGGAATGATACGAATCCGACCAAGGAAGATAATCCTTTAAATGACATTGGCGGCTCGATGACAAGATCCAAGACCAAGTGAATGAAAGCTTACTTGAATGGGTTGCTTAATTAGCAAGGCTATTGAAGGATTCTATGAGATCATCACTCCAATATCTACACGCAAGGAGTGTTATGGAATATTTCTTCATTGGTGCTCATCGAAGATAATTCAATGGTTCCTAGAATTTTGGAACTTAAGGAGATTCTGGATTGAAAAATATTCCAAGAGACAATCAATCACACATGAAGACCTAAAGATGGCGTGCTTTTTATCTTAATTTTGGATCACGCTTTTATGTAATTCTTTAGGGTTTTAGGTTATTTGATTAAAGTCCAAAAACGTTTTATTAGGCTTGTTTAATTATTAATTTCATTTTTAAGTTAATAATCACATAGTCTAAGTTATCTTACATGATAAAGGAATATGAAGGATTAATTTTAAGAAACTTCAATAATGGTAGGTTTTAGGAAACAAGTGAGATTCGATTCCAATTCAAATTAGGAAATATGATTGACAATTATCTCACATTGGGAAAATGCCAACTATTGACACTTCTTGTAGCCTATTTAAAGGCATTACTCTCAATATTTTTATCATGAATGAATAATAAGAATTTTCCAATAAGAAATTTATTAAGCTTTGCTTATTTTCTTCAATTTAGGGAGTGAACTTAATTTGAAAACTCAACATTCTTAGGAAGTGAGCCTTAGAAGTTTGTTTACTGCTCTTTGTTAAGAGCAAGCCAAGTGGATAGATTTCATTCAAGAGTACTTGGATTAAATTTATTCCTTGTAATAGCGTGAGGGGGGGGGGGGGTGGATTGGATTGGTATATATCCAGAACTCACGTTTGATATCTTTGTGTTTGTTTTCGCTCGTTTGTTTCAAAATTTGTGCTAGATCCGACAATTATTGCTTAAGTTGGTGGGAAACATCCCTCGCTACCTTACACGCATCAGAATTGTTTAAATCCTTATCACATTTATTTAATTTGAGCAATGCCAATTAATCTCTTATTATTTACCTGTAACTAGTAAATTGCATTAATTAGTGGCAAACCTACTGATAGGTAAAAGAGAATAATAGGTTAATAAATTGTGACTCTTATTCTGATTGCAATTTATTAGAATTGTATTTCTAATTTTTAATGATGTTGAAACATTAAATTTGGTACTAGTTAATTCCAATTGAGTTGTGTTTTGATTAGGGAAGTAATTAACTTAAATTGAGTCTTGTTAATTATCGAATAACTGAGGAGGAATCAGAGTACATCGGAATTAAATTTCAATAACCTATAACTAGTTGGTTCATTAGTATTAGCTAATCATTGAATTGATGATCGATTGATAGCTAACTAATGTGGATTTAATGTTGCCAAATTTTTCTATTTTGAGTCTTTGCAAAAATCTGCTCTTGTTAACTTGTTTTATTTATTTTTGTGTTAGTTAATAATTACCATTTTTAAACAGCTATTTGAATTAACTGAAAAAGATTGTAAATCACATTCCTTATGGGTGACGATCTTACTTCTATTATACCACTTTCTATCCTGTGGAGGAGGTAATTATTTTTTATGGAAAAACGACAACATCTGAATTTTATCTCACAGACTTACGAGAAAACCTGAATTAGATAAAAGGATAGGATGGAGAGAATCTTACCTCAAAAGCCTATGGGAAGACTCATATTGGGTCAATGGAGTTAAAAAGAGGGATGCCACGTTATAGACTTACCAGGAGACCTAAATCAGGTCAAGAAAGTCAGAGGAAAAAGGACCAGAATTAGGTCAATGGGGGATTGGAGGGAAATAACCTTAACTCACAGACTAGGATGGCTATATAACACCCAATTTGATTTCACATGGCAGGTTATAAATTCTCTCATACCTGTAGACCTATGGGGAGACTTGAATCTAGTCAAGGGAGTTGGAGTGAAGGGCACTAAAATTTAGTGTTTTAAAACTCGAATCGAAATGTGAACTAGCCAATTAATTGGATTAGGAGTCAATTGGTCAGATTAGTCAGACCGGTATTAAAAATTGGATAATGTCTGAATGAATTAATATTAATTATAATTATATTAATGTTAATATTGACACGTGTCTAAAAATATAAATATAAAATAAAATATCAGCATTTTCTTATTCTATAAAAAATAATATCAAATTTAAACTAAATAACAAAATGAATTGTAAATATAAAATTCAAATTTTATTATTTTTTCAAAATTAATTTTCTCTTAATTAGTTTTCTTTTAAGAAAATTGTTAAGAAATGAAAATATTCTATTTGTACCAATTTAAAACAAAGTGAACCATGAATTTGTTTATAAATTTGTAATTATCTATATCCAAAAAATGCAATAAATTTGTAATTATGTATATCCAAAAAATGCATTAATAAATGTTCTTAGAGGTGTTACACTAAATTAATACTCCTTTCAAAATAATATTTCAAGAAATGATTAAAACAAAAATTATTGAGATTTATAAGTTCAACCCAAAATAATAGTAGTATTCTTTTTCATAATTTCCTCATTGACCTTAATTTTTACGCCATAATAATAATAGTCTTATTTTGTTTAAATTTACAATTAGGATAAATTTATAAGCCAAGTAATGAGAGCATTATTTTTTTTTTATTTTAATGACCAGGTCCAATTTTAGACCTATAAGTCTTACCTACAAATATTGAAAAAGTAAAAACCCATTCGCCCAAATTAAAAAAAATTCAAAATCGGGTTTTAATATGTTTTCACATTTTATAATCAAATTCGGTTTTCTGACTAAATTTGCTCAGTTTTTTGAATGACGGATTTTGAGTCAAAACAAAATCAGACCAACCGCCAATTCCTAATTCAACCAATCGAACTAATCGATCTAATCTGGTTTTGATAATAATGCCTAAATCAGGTCAAAAGGGTTAGAGAGAGAGCCCCATCTTATTGATTGGGTAGCTTCCACCTCACAAATCTACAAGGAAACCTGACTATGATTACTTGAACTTAATTAGATTTCACATATCACATAAATTCTCTCCCAACTCGCAGACCTATAGGGATACCCAAATCAAGTCAAAGACTTACGAGGATACCCTAAGTTAGGTCTAAGAGATTAACTCACAAACCTACAAGAATAACTAAATGAGGTCAAAATCTTACGAGGATTCCTAAATCAGGTCTAAGAGATTAAAAGGAAGAGGACCAAATCAAGTTTAAGAGGATGGACAGAGAGAATCCTATCTTAAAGAGCACGGTGACTAGTTGACTCTTAATTAAATGTCGCATATTAGGATAAACTTGACAAATTCAATAGGTCATAAGTTTCAAATTCAAGACCTAGATAAATTCTTAGATAAACAAATTTTGCATAAAAATTGAATCAAATGAATAAATAGTGGACTGGTGAAACCGATTAATCTAATTCGAAATTAATAACACTTGTTTTATCTAGCTATTAATATTATTAGGAAGTCCCATCCTACTTGTTAACTTTTAAGTTTTGATTGCCTAAATTTTGTAGATAATTACACTTTACTTCTCTATGTTTTGAAAGTATATACTTTGATCTCCTACAAATTAACATTACTATGCTATTTAACACTATAAACTGATTTCACTTTATTTTGACCAAAAAAATGTTTAATATTACTTGTCACCTTGGGGCATCCATAAGAATTTATGTTCGTTTGGATTTGTGTATTTTGAAAATTAGAAAAACCGAGGTTTTGAGGTTGCATTTTACAAAAAGAATATTTTTGTTTTGAAAATTGAGTGTTTGAATTGATAAGTTTTGTTTTTATTGGTTTTTGTGTAAAAAAATTATTTATTAAATAAAGTTTAAAATAAAAAAAATATTTTTTTAATAAATTGTTTGGGTTAACCTCTGACTAGCCAACTACTACCAAGTGATTTCGGCCAAATTCCTACCAAGTGGCTAGAATTCGGCTAGCCGGCTGTCGTCGGTTGACAGGAGATAGTGAAAGGACTACCCGGTCAATCCAAACAAATAAAAAATAAAAAATTTAAAAGATATGATTAAAAACTAAAATGCCCTCATTTATAGTTTGAGAACTTAGAAAATTTTGATTTGAGAATGATATTTTGGAATAAAATAAGAAAAAGAAGCAAACATGCCCATCCCAACGAACCCCGGCATATCGTGGCTGTGGCGAAATGCTTGCAACTTGCAAGGTGTTGCGGCAAGTCCCCACAATAGATAAACAAATTGTTGTGGCAATAGTCAACGTCGGCACCGTGGCGCTACATCTTTCAAAACCCTTCTTCCTCCTCCAAAGTTCATACTCGGCTGTAAAAGCTCACAAATTCCTCCTCAAACTAAACGATTTTCTTTGGATTTCATTGCAATCTAAGGGCAAAAACTAAGCATATTGAGCATCAATCACAGTACAAATGTAGGATTACTTCACCAAAGTTTGCAAGTTCGTTGACATCCAAGGGAAGAGGTAATATTCAATGCTAAATCATTGTCCTAGTTTATGTATATGTATTCTTTTCCCATTATGATTTCATTTTCATGTGTAGTAAATTGTGCACATCACATGTCGGATAGGGCACATCCATAATTTGTTTAAATGGGCAAAAAAGAACACAAGTGCACATAGTGTTCGATAAAATGCGCCAATGTACTGGTTTTGACTTTTCAATTTTGATTGAGCTAGTTTTCTAAAGTATTTAAGTATTCAGGACTTGTACATTATTATGTTTATCTGGCTTTTGTGTTTTTGATTGGTAATGACTGGACATATTTTGGAGTGATTGAGAAGGGTCTTAAAAGCTTGGTTCTAGGCATTGGCATGAGAAAAGTTTGGTTGTTGAAGAGGAAATTATTTCAGAATCAAAAGTATCCCTTTTTGTTATACTTGAAAGTGCGCTGGAGATTGAAAACATAAATACTGGCATTTAGCATTGAATTTTCTTCTTCCTTTCTTACTTGGATGGTCATATTGTCCACAATGAGCTCATTGGTGGAGCTATTTGCTAGAGGGTTTAACTTCTGATTTATTGATTTTACTTGCTCTGGTTCAAATTAGCTTGGCATCTTCTCTCAAACACCACGGATGCCATCATCTCCACCTCCACCTAAGTCACTCCCACCAACATACTACTATAAGTCTTCGTCCCTACCATCACCATCTCCTCCACTATCTTATTACTATAGGGTTGCGCCACAGGAGATATACTGCCAAGCAATTAGTATGAGAAATTAGCTGGTGACTACATTTTGAGTTTTTTTGGTAGGAAAATACAGCAAAGCAGTTAGTATTGAAATATAAAAGTTTTTCAAAAGAAGAAAAAGAAAGAAATAAGAATAGCATATAAAATCAATAAGTATGTAATTTTTTCTGCATGTAGTTTATTTATTTATTTATGATTTGACCACCAATATACTCATAGTGATGAGATCTTTTGATCACCCATTTTATTTATTTGTTTGTCTAAATTTTATTTATTTATTTATTTCCTCTCCATCAAGCAACAGTGTAAACAAAAAGAAAGATAGCAGAAGAGGAAGAAAGGTGAAAGAGCCTGGTGAGGTTAAACATTACTACGACTCCTAGTATACAATTGAAGAAGAAGAGATGAGTAAACTAAAACCGTCGAGCTCTGAATTGGATTTCGATCGCCCTAATATAGAGGACTATCTGCCCTCTGGATCCATCCAAGATCCTCACGACAAACTTCGCCTGTATAGTTTTTTCCTTTTGTGTGCGCTTGTGCATGTGTATTTTAATTAAGCCTAAAATTTAATTTTGTTGGGCAGGTGTGATTTGCTAGACATTTCCCCTACTCTCACTGAGGCCGCTGGTGCCATCGTTGATGTAAATTTTCTTTCTTTTTGATTATCTAAGTAATCCCTATTCCCTACCAACATTTCTTTCGTGGCTTGTGTTCTTATTCACCATTTTCTTTTATTTTTTGAAACCTGTTTGAATTTATTTCTGGCATCTGTTTCCGTGCTATTCTGTGTGATCAGCTTGGTTATAGTTTCTTTGTATTACCATTACTTATGGGTCTAATAGTAGTAAAGAGCTATGCCCTCTGAAAAATTTATTCCATTAGCTGTTGTTCCCAAAAGCCTGTCTTCTGTTAGCAAGTTTTACCATCCCAAAGATATTTGGGACAAAGAATTATATGATCACACCATCCTACTAAGAATTATATGATCACACCATTTTACTGTTCTTTTATCTTACCCATATGCATATATCTCTGCTTCCGTACCAACTGTGACTGCATCTAATTCCTCTACTTCTACCGCATTGGTGTCTCATACATGAGTCATAAAACTTTTTCTGATGTTTGATCGAGGCATACTTCATTGCTTCACGCAGTCCACTCAACGTAGTTTCAATCAAACATATTAACTCTGTAGATTATTTGCTTATTCTTCATGGATGACAGGACTCCTTCACACGATGTTTCAAATCTATTCCTCCAGAACCATGGAACTGGAATGTCTATCTATTCCCTTTGTGGTGCATGGGTGTGGTAGTCAGATACCTAATCCTCTTCCCACTAAGGTTAGATTTTGTACTGTTTTCGGCTTTTACACCACTTTCCTCCAGACCAAACAAGACGGAGAAATAGAATGGAGATAAAAGATGAAGATCTGATGTTGGTTTGCATAGTCTAGAATTTTTGCTTAAGTTTTAGCCATTTTGTAGTTCAAGAGGGAATCACATTTTCTGTGTTTATTGTGCTGCCTATCAAAGTTAGTTATGTGCGTCAAAACTGATACTTTAGGGAGGTTTAACGTGAGATTAAACTAGCATTTGCTTTGCAAATTGCCGCCTTGATTCGTCACTGAGTTGTCCATTCATCTGCTCAAACAGAGTTTTACTTTGTAAATGCTATTTTCAACAAATTTTGCCATATGCACAATTCACATCTGAGCTGTTATAAACATCCAATTTTAAAAAAATGAGCCAAATGCCTATACTGAGCTGTTTTTTGGCCTTTTAATGCTTGTTAATCTTAAATTGCAGGGTTATCGTATTGACAATAGGATGGATAATATTCCTCTCATGCTATATCCCGGTGCATCTTTTGTTGAAAGGGAACGACAAGTTGAGGAAAAACTTAGAGGTGAAATTACTTGATAATCCCTTCAGCTCTTTTCCAGTAACCTTTCTGTCTGTCATATACACTCGAGCAATTACTGACAAAAATCATGTCTGAGGTTATTTTTATGCTTAATTGATGTTGTGCACTTAAGGGTCTGCAAGTCTTGCTTGGATTGGTTAATTAGATTCACAGATAATTCCCGACATATTTAAATGCAGAAAACATGCAGATATGGTAATAGCAGTATTATTACCCACGGCGTGCTAATTGCATTAGATGTCTCCAGTTTGTTTGCCTTCCATTAGTGAAAGACTAGTTCTTTTAACTCATAATTTGTTGACAATTTTTCTTTTGATCTTTCAGAGGTGTTTGGTGGAGCTGATTTGCAGTTTTTTTGTTGCATCCTGGACTGGGGTTGTCAAGTATCACGGTCCGCGGCCAAGCATCCGGCCTAAGCAGGTATGTCAATTATATTTTCACCCCTTGATCTAGATGTCTGATTACTCTTTCTGCCTCTAGTCATTGAACTTCTTCACCTATCTGAATTTGTAATGAAGATCTTTTAAATGATTGGAGCAGGTATTCGTGGCAAATCATACTTCAATGATTGATTTCATTGTTCTAGAACAGATGACTGCATTTGCTGTAATTATGCAGAAGCATCCGGGGTGGGTTGGTAAGTTTCTTGTAATTGGTTTTTTTGAAGTATTGGAATCTGTTGAAAAACTTTCATATTGTTACTGGTTCTGAATGTTGTTTCAACTATGTGGAATACATCTGTCTATTTAAATTTAACAACTCTATGGTAACTTGGGATAATTGCAACATTCGTCTCCAGGAGTTCAAATTAGGACTGCCAATTATTTTTACTCCATTTCACCTTTCCAAAATTTGCAATTTCATTTGGAATTTTGAGGAAAATTGAAGTCAATAGTTTTTACATTGTTGATTCATTTATTTGAATGAATGCAAAATATTCTGAACAAGAAAATTCACCTGATGCTACCCATGCCTTGTTTCTGGAAAACTTTTTAGTTCAAACCTGTAGCATATGATTTCTAGTAATCGGAATCTACATCTTGCACAATTTTATGATACATCTTGCACAATATTATGAAAACCCTGAAAAAATTGTTGGAGAAACAAAATTGCTATGATCTTTCTTCAATATTTAGGGAACATACCATGATGTGATTTTTTTATGTATGTTACATGTGCAGGATTATTGCAAAGTACTATATTAGAAAGTGTTGGATGTATCTGGTTCAATCGGTCAGAGGCTAAAGACCGTGAAATTGTAGCAAGAAAGTATGTGATACTGAAAAGGTTTATTGATTCCTCTTTTTGCAGATTAGTTATTGTCACTTTATTTTTCAGGCTTAGGGAACATGTTGAGGGTGCAGACAATAATCCTCTTCTTATATTTCCTGAAGGAACATGCGTAAATAACCATTACACTGTTATGTTCAAAAAGGTAACAGCATTCAGTACTGAATAGTAAGGTGTTTTTTCTTTTCAAGCTGTAGGTTTTTGTTTCCACTGGTCACCTCTTTTTTCTTGTATTTTTCTCTTGAGGGTAATGGACCTCCTTATTCTCCAATCCACCTTATTTTTTTCTTGTATTCTGTAAACTTTTGATCTGTGCTTATTTATTATCATTTGTGATGGTTAGGGTGCTTTTGAACTTGGATGCACCGTTTGCCCAATTGCAATCAAGTATAACAAGATCTTTGTTGACGCCTTTTGGAATAGTAGAAAGTAAGATATTCCTATTGTTTATACACCAAAAGAAAAAACGATAATCCTGTCTTTTTTATTTGTTTTCCTTTTAAAGTTTTAGGGTTGACTGAGAGCTTACTTTTGCTATGCTTTCTCTCAAGCACTTATTATTTGTGTTCATGCATGTGTGTTTGGAGATTGCTGTCCTAGATGATTCCATTAAGTCGTGTTTTTGAAGCAGTGATTATGTGATTCGACTGAATCCCAGTTTCCTATTATTGACAAGAAAACAGATGTAGCATATTTCAGACAGGATTTTTCTTTATCCTATTTGCAGGCAATCTTTCACAATGCATCTCTTGCAGCTTATGACATCGTGGGCTGTTGTTTGTGATGTCTGGTATCTGGAGCCTCAACATCTGAAGCCTGGAGAAACACCTATTGAATTTGCGGAGAGGTAAATGGCTTCATGAGTTGATATTCAAACAATTGTAATGATTTTATGGACTGTTGCCTGTTGCAGAGGGATATATTACTATCTTGGAGCTATCCTTTTCACAAAGACAGGCTTCCTTCTTGAAACAATTTTTCCTTCGCAGGGTCAGGGACATTATTTCTGTTCGAGCAGGTCTTAAAAAGGTTCCATGGGATGGATATTTGAAATATTCACGTCCTAGTCCAAAGCACCGAGAACGGAAGTAAGTTGCATAATTGCTAATTGTTTTCTCAATTTATTGCCTCCAGAACTCCCTAGAGCATTGGTATGAACCATTATACCATATGGTTGTTCACATGTGAAACTTAACATCTGCCTTGAGTAAGTAGATGATGAAAACAATTCCTGAATTGACTATATGTGGCAAATATATTTGAGCTGCATTCTACCTTCACTTTCTCATATGAATTATGAAGTGCAAAGTTTTTCAATGCAAGTGTGAGCATGATCTTGTTTTGTTGTTAAAACTACGATTGATGTTTTATACTGAGAACTGTGGTGGTTGTGCAATGACATTTTGTGTTTTGCTGATGCCTTATTTCAAGGATTCTCCCTTTTCACTGATTGTTGTCTTCTATTCAGGCGAAGTTTCGGCAAGATGTCATATACTCTAAAGATTTTTGTTGTTTATGATCTGTTCGCTTGTTTTTCTTTTTCAGGCAACAGAGCTTTGCAGAATCAGTGTTGCGCCGCCTTGAGGAGAAATAGAATAATCCACACAAATTTTTCCAGCATAGATTTGAAGTTTGCTTTGTAGCAATCAGAGGTGGAACATTAATAGCATAAATTATTTCAGTCTTCTGTTTAATTGGAACTCTTCGTTTGGTTACTCCCGTGACTTAAAACTGCTGTGGATTTCTAGAGCAGTCTGTTTTCTTTTCTTTTTTTTCTTTTTTCTTTTTTTTTTTTGCAGTTATTTCTAATGGATGTTGTAGTTTAGCTGAGAACGTGAAATAGTTCGAAAAGTAATGATAGGGAGTACCAAACAAGAAAATAAGAGTACGAGTTTTTTCTCCAGATTATAACACCATTTACGTGGTGCTTTATTATCGCCTAATCACTTATCTATCTATAGTAAGTACTGATTTATTGGGTGAGAATGAAACTTCATGTGAGTGATGACATAATCTCACATGAAGTATTTATATTCCTTGTCATTATTTTGGGCTTGAAATAGAGGAAATCTTCTTTATCTATAGACATAGGGCAATAGACACCTTATTGTTTTTTCCTAACTCCCAAAAGTGGTCCTCTATTGCAATGCAAGGTATGGCTTCTCATGAAACCATGAGAAGATTATGCCTCAGGTTTTGGCAATTGAATATGAAGGAAGAGTTGTTTGAGATAAGAGAGAAGAATTTGTTGACACTGCTAGCAGAAAGAAAAACACAAATTCAAATACCTTTTGGCAGTCTCTCCTACAAAGAAGAAGAATATACTATGAAGTGGGCACTACTCCAATCATTAAAGAAAAGGTTAATTATACTTTGTTACTCTAGGCTTTGTGACTAAATACACTTTTAATGGAATTTGCTTGAAAAATGTACACTTTAATTCCCTATTGAATAGTCAACGCATTAGAAAAATAACACCATCCAAATATATACGTGAATTGACATCAATGTTCCTCGTAAAAAATATTCTCCACAAAACAGAAGGGGGCAAAGTATGATTACATTTAAACTTTATTTCTCATTCTCAAATTATGCTATTTTTCAAAATATTTATAATTCATTAAATTAAACTATAATATTTGATAATAATTAATAAAAAATTTGAAATTCCAAAAATATTTTGAAATATATATATTATTATTAAAAATCTCTTTTAGGCCTTTTTTGTCAATGAGAAATTAAACTTTTTCATCTATTTTTTAGCATATTTTTAAGTAGTGACATAGTTGTTTCATTATAAAATACTATAATATTGTCATCTTCACTCTAAGTATTTTTGGGAACTTTGAAAGAAAACTAAATAATAAAAACTGAAAAAATGACAGTATATATTAATGTCAATCCAAATTATTTGATGAAAGTTTACAATTAATATTTTCAAAATGTTTAGAATTCCTGCTCTAATGAAGTTCTATATTAAATTTGAAAAGTGAATTCCGAATCCCAAAAAAAGCAAAAAAAAGAAGGTTAAAAATCAACATAAGTCTCTATTTGTATTGGTTATTTTTTTGGTTTTGCAAATGTTTTATAATGAGAAATAAATATTTTATATGTGCTTGAATTGATTAAATTTATTTTGGTTGAATTTATGTGGTAGAATATATTATTATTAAAATTTTAAATTCGATTTTGAAATCCATATTTGATTATGTAAAAGAATATTTTATTTTTAATATTTTAATATTTTAAAATTTTAAATTTTAAATTAATAGTATTATAAGTGAGTCCTACACTCTTTATTAAAAATTCAATAAAACTAGGTCACTTTTATTTTTACAATTTTTTTGGAAAAGAAATACTATATAACATTTTAAAGAGAAAATACTTAAAGACAAGGGTATTTTGTCACTTTTATTTTTACAAATTTTTTGGAAAAGAAATACTATATAACATTTTAGAGAGAAAATGCTTAAAGACGATATCTTTGTCAAAAATAAGTGACATTAAAGTGGAGTCATCTTGCATGGTTAAGTTGACTAACACTGTTATTTTAAGGGTAGTAAAGTTTATATTTTCAAAGTAAAGAATAGTAATGTGTTGTTACTTACAAAGTTTAACTTAACAAAGTATAATAAACCCTTAAAAATACAAGTAATATTTATCCCGTATGCAAACTTTTTATTATTTAGGGTTTGAACCTTCTCAACAATATTTCCCTTTTCCTCACTCAAAACTCGCATGCCACGGTCTAAATTGCAGCCGTCTATTATAGGATTGATGCAACATGCTAGTGTAAGATTGTAATAGAATAAAATTAATGTAATAGAATAGGATATTTGATTCTAATATAATAGAATATGATATAATAGATTTGGATTTTTGAAAAACTGTGCCGGGTTGGTTATGTCGATTTGATTTATTATATGCATCATATCTTGACAATTTTTAATATAAATTTTCATGTAATGTGATAAACTTTTACATAGATTCTCAATTTATGATAGTCTTACATCAATTTTTAATCTGTTGCAATGCTCTTTTCTTTTTCTTTCCCTTCTTTTTCCCAAATTTATAACTCGCAACTTATAGGCATCATATAAGCAAGTAGAGTTTACTCCAATCTTTTAGAAAAGAAAATCCTTGCATTTGAAGTTCAAATTTCAAAGAATCTACAAGAGGTTAATTTTCCATAAACACATATTACCATCTTCCCCACTTATAATTCATAGAACCATAGAGTCAGAATAAACAAATAGGAAGACATGTTGGAAATTAAACTAAGCTTTATTAATGATAAATTATATTTCTAATAGAATTTACTTATTAGATTGTTTTCGTTTAGGAATTAGAGTTTGTGAGGGATACACTCTCCAAATCATTGTGTGTTTTAAATTTATTATTACCCTATAAATAGAGGATGATAGAGGTCTTTGTAATAGTGGAAGAGAGAGGTAGAGGAGTAGGATTGGATACCTCAAAGAGGTGTGAAGAAAGCCCTTCCGGGTTTAGAGAAATTCCGCATATCAGCGGATTGATTGTGTTGTTGTGTGGCGGTTGTGCCATACACGTGATATTGTGATTATATTCCTCTTCTCTCAAACACATATTCTTGTGATAAATAAATAAAAGCCCTTCCGCATATTAGCGTGTTGGTATAAGAACTTTTTTCTAGTTCTAAAATTACATATCGGATAGGTCAATTGATATTGGATTGTGTATCAGATCCAAATCAAGATCCTGGGTGTTTATTAAAGATAGGTTATTATCTGTTAATCATGACAGATTTGGATTTAATTTGTTTTGTTCCTAAACTTAGGGAAAAACAAAATTATTATTATTGGAGGGTTATGATGGAAACCCATCTTGAAGCTTTTGGCCTGTTCCAATATATTCAAGAAGAAATAACAGAAGATGTTGATGAAGATGTAAAGATGTAAGAAAGATTGGCATTATCTCAAATTCACCAGGCGGTTGATATGTCAATTTTTGGGAAAATCTCAATGGCTAAAACATCAAAACAGGCATGGGATATTTTGGAGAAAACATACATGGGTATTAACCAGGTTGAACAAAATAATCCTTTGATGTTAAAAAAAAGATTCAAACTTTGCATTATGGAGAATAATTTGTTCATGTTACAAAGAAGGGAGAAGTGATAAGTTGTGTGTGCACCAACTTATTTGTGCTTAATTGTTATTATTACTTGAACTTTGCATGCATTTACGATGAAAAGAGCATATGATGAACATCTTTTGTGTGAAAATGTGTTGAAGCTATCAAATGTGAAAATTGGTAAAGTGTTGAGAAAATGTGTCATGAATTAATGCAATTGTGTGATGAAGGATGAACTAAGAAACATGTTGTGCTTCACAAGGTTTACAAAATCACATACATTAGCACACCAACACTTCACAACCACTGACGCAACACACACAACACACACACTCACAGTTGGTCGGCCGACCAAACGGTCTGCCGACTCACACACACAACACACACAGGTTGGTTTGGGTTGGTTGATGTTTTGAATGCAGTGTGATGAATGAACGTATGATGAAAATGGTTTTGTGAGATGAAGTGTTAACCAGACATGAAATGAGTTGTGCATGCACTGAATTTGTAAATCAAACACCTACACTAGCACTTCACATAAATGCATACACATTCATCTATTTACATACCTTCAACACTCTCTTGCACTTCACTCACTCACAACCTTCACAAACACACACAACACAAAACAACACACACAAACACACACACAGGTCGGCCAACCCTTTGGTCGGCCGTCCGTTTGGTCGGCCGACCAAACGGTTGGTCGGCCGTCAGTCCCGACGGCAGACCCTCTCATGCACCTCACAAACTCATGTAATTTTTTTTACACTAAATTCATTATCCTACTCACTCTCATTGCACTGATGCTCAGCACATAGCTCACCCACTCACTTCATCTATGCACTAGCTCACAAGTCATACATTGTCACACTCAATGTCACTATAGTTTTACACACATGTGAACACATAAGGCAAGGCACGTTACATACACCAAATGCACAAAGCATAAGCATAGCAATTGACATGTTCACTAGGTGTTTGTAATTGTGTATTTCTGATTCTTAATGTTTAAGTCATTGGGGTGACCACGTGAACTCATATCATTTTCTGATTGCTGTAACACAGGACACGTGCAAGAATCAAGGAGGGGAGCAAAGATGACTCAACCAACATGATCAAGAATGACACGAGGAAGGGATAAAAGGAGGAAGATGGAGAGAGAAAAAGGGGCAGTCGGGGAGGAAGAGAGAGAAAAATTCCACAGCAAGATACCAAACCCTAAAAGAACGATTGAGAGCAGAATAGAGACGGGGGATAGTTTGTATCTTGAACTTTCTGATTATAATCATGGATTGTGAGCCGATCATCATGATCGGCTAGACTCATAGTGTTGCCTTGAGGGTTTAATTGTACGGATTTCTAGTTCGTTTGAGACAATTGAAATAGAATTTATCTGTGCCAAATCTTGATTGATGTTCATTGCTTGTTTTATATCAATGGGTTCATATAATTTCATCCAAATCCTAAATTGATCTGCGGTACCCACTGAGATCTATGTGGATCTACCTAAGTCAATTGGATAGAACCTGTAATGAATTGAAATCTATGTCTTGTGAGTCTCAGTTACCTACTTGCTTGTGATCTGGGTTGTGTGTTGCCAAATGACAATCTTACGGTCAATTACATGATAAGGGCTGAGTTTATCTGTATGGTTCAATTCGAATGCTTAACTTAGTTGGTTGCCCTACCAAGGGAGTCAGTTGAGATTAGAACTAGAATTGGCCTATAGGATAGGGATCTAGGGTACTACTTGGAACCGAGATCTTGCTCTAGCAAGAGAAGATTTAGGGTATTTGTGATCTGGAGTTGTGAGGGCCAACAGGCCAATCAACCTCACATCACTGGTAGACAGTCCCCTCACATAATACACAAGTCCATGATAATGAACAGAAATCCATGCTAATTGTTTCCCCTTGAGGCAACGCGTTTTCCCTTACCGATTATTTCCTGTTTCATTTAGCTTGTTCAGTGTTAGAGTGTTCGAGCAATATCATTTCGTTGTTCTTTGCTATCATATTTGAAATCGATACATAACCCTCTCCCTGTGGAGACGATCCTTCATCACTACTACATAGTGGTTTAGGTTAAATTGACGAGGCCACGACAGCTCGTGTCAATTTTTGGGGCCATTGCCGGGGAGAGGCTAATTGCTAGAGATTGATTGTGATAGTTTTTGGTTTTTAGTTTGTTTTGGTATCTATTTTGTGTTGGAATATCTGTGGTTTGATTGTTTTGATTTTTGTTAAGTCTCGATTTCACGCTATTGAGTTGTTCCCTTAAGTACAAATTATTGTTGATTTTGGTGCTATTGATCTATCTACTTTTGTGGGATTTCTGGATTTTTGCAGAGGAGTCTTAGTTTATGCAACCTGGTGCAAGACGTAGGGGGGAAGTTCTAGAGTTTGAACTCGATTTGGAATTTGAGAGGACTTTGAGGCAAAAGAGAAGGGCATTAGAAATGGCTGATCAGGTTGAAGAGAGAGCTAGACCTCCACAGGGTGGAGAGAGAGTTGGACCCCAACCTCCAAGATTTGGGGACCATTTCGCAGTAAGCTTTGAGAGAAGGAATAACCGCCAAGGAATAGACGTTGAGAGCTATCAAATACCAACCCAAATCGTCTCCATGACTACTCAAGGATAAATTTTTTAAGGCTTGAACAATGAAGATCCGAACGAGCATTTAGATTGGTTCTTAGGACTCTGTAACACCTTCAAATTGCCGAGAGTCACGCCTGATGACGTGAGAAGAGTTCTGTTCCCATTGTCCCTCAAAGGTAAGGCGAAACACTGGTTTAACTCAATTGGGGGACAATCCATAGCAACTTTTGAAGAACTGGAGAGAAAGTTTTTGGCCAAGTACTTCCCTCCAGCCAAATTAGAACGGATGAGGATGGAAATTCGCAGCTTCCAACAGCAAGATGGCGAGACGTTTAAGGAAGCGTGGGATAAGTTCAATGATTTACTCAGGCAGTGTCCAAACAATGACCTTGGGGAGGTCAGAGAGCTCAACACCTTCTTCAAGGGTCTGTCACCAGAAGCCTCACTGATGGTTAAGGCATGTTCTAACGGAGCCTTGAAAGACAAAAGTGTGCCCGAAGTTAGGGAGCTCTTCGACTCAATTGCGGATGACGAATACCTGTTCCCAGAGGCCAGAAAAACACCGATGAGGAAGCAACGAGGGGTATTGGATCTAGATGAGGAGACTTCCTTAGAGGCAAAGGTCGAAGCTCTAACAAGGCAAGTTCAGACCTTAAAAGCAGCAAAGACAGCCCCAGTGCTATCATGTGGTTTATGTAAAAGGGAACACCACACCGATGAATGTGAGCTCACACAGGAGTCTGTCCAATATGTTCAGAATTACAACAATAGACAGCAATATGAAGAGCAATATGGAGGGTATAAAAACCAGTCAGGTCAAGGTGCTTGGGGACAGAACAATCAAGGCAATCAGCAAAGGCAGTACTTCCAAGGTGGGGAATCAAGCAACACCAACAGGGAACCGAGGAAGACTAATGAAGAGATTATGCTTAAAAAGATCTTGGACAAGATGGACATGTATGAAAAGGAACAATCAGATACTAAATCTCAAGTGAAAAACTATGAAGTTGCTATAAAGAACCTGGAGATGCAAATGGGCCAGATGGCCAAGGCAGTACATCAGAGACCCCATGGGACTCTCCCAAGCGATACTGAACCAAATCCAAAAGGAAAAGGGCCAGAAGTCTGTAATGCAATAACTCTGAGGTGTGGTAAAGAATTAAGTGGAAACAAGAGGAAAGAACAAAAGGACGATCCTGAAGAAGAAGTCATGGACGAAGAGATTACCATGGAGGAGGAAATCCAAGAAGAGAACAAAGAGGAGAGTGTGAAGGCGCCTGAACCAAAGAAAAAAAGGGGACCTCAAAGTCCCTATAACTACCCAGAGTATGCACCACTACCCCCATACCCTCAGAGAGTCCCACCTCAAGCTAAGAAGGGAGCCCAATTCACAAGGTTCTTTGATATGGTAAAAAATGTGAATGTTAATGTACCATTGTTGGACCTGGTTGCAGCCATGCCCCGATATGCTAAATTCTTGAAGGACCTGATTGCCAACAAAGAACAGATCCTACAGTGTGATGTCCCAATACCCCTTACAAAAGAGAGTCAGACATGGGTAAACAATGATCTGCCCCCAAAGCTGAAGGATCCAGGGAGCTGCACCATACCATGTACAATTGGTACTAGATTCTTCAACAAAGCCCTTTGTGATCTTGGAACGGGTATTAATTTGATGCCCCTCTCCATTGCTGAGAATGTGTGGTTGGGGGGTAAAATCAAACCAGTGGCAGTGTTACTCCAGTTGGCTGATAGATCTTTGGTGCAACCCACCGGGATGGTTGAGGATGTGTTGGTAACTGTAGATATATTTGTGATCCCTGTTGATTTTATCATATTGGATATGGATGAAGACCCAGAAGTGCCATTAATATTTGGGAGACCCTTCCTAGCTACAGGGGATGCACTCATAGGGGTCAAGAGTAAGACCATTACATTCAGGGTAAATGGGGAGCAAGTGGTCTTCAATGTGAACTACGCAATGAAGTATCCCAAATCAGTGGAGCAATGTTGCTTTATACACCCTGTGGAAGGTAATCCTTGTCTTCTTGAACTAGAATATAAACGAAAGTTTTCTGTTACTTTACTTGAAACCTCAGATCAAGACAAGGATGAATCCATTGAATTTGTTTTGAATGATGAAGAGCTTGAGATTATGCATGCATTGACGAATTTGATTGAATGTTGTGTAATAGATGAGTCTGTGTCAGAAATGAATTTAGAAAATGTTTTTGATGAAAATGCAGAAGACGATGCAATGTGTGAAATGTTATCAACTGCTATTATTGAAACTGATGAATATGTTGACTTGAAGCCCACTGAGGTGAGGCAAGAAAATTTTGAGTGCAGGAATGAGAAGTTGCTACCCTCCATTGTGAGGCCACCCAAATTGGAGCTGAAACCTCTGCCTTCCCATTTGAAGTATGCATTTCTTGGGGAAAATGAAACCCTCCCTGTGGTTATATCATCTACGTTGGAAAAGTGTCAAGAGGAGAAGCTGTTGGGAGTTCTAAGAATGCATAGGGAAGCCATAGGCTGGACTATAACGGATATCAAGGGAATAAGCCCCAGTGTCTGTATGCACAAGATTCTTACTGGAAGAAGGGGCTATTCCAATAAGAGAAAGGCAAAGAAGGTTGAACCCACAAATGATGGAAGTGGTAAAAAAGGAAATCATCAAGTTGCTTGATTTTGGGATGATATTTCCTATATCAGATAGTGAGTGGGTTAGCCCGGTACAATGCGTACCTAAAAAAGGAGGGGTGACTGTGGTGACAAATGAAGCAAATGAGATGTTGGCTACCAGGGTTGTTAATGCATGGAGAATATGCATGGACTACAGGAAGTTGAATAAGGCTACTAGGAAGGATCATTACCCTCTGCCTTTTCTTGAGCAACTTCTGGATCGCATAGCTGGGTTCCTCTACTATTGCTTTCTTGATGGCTACTCCAGATATAACCAAATTGCCATTGACCCAAAAGATCAGGAGAAAACAACTTTTACCTGCCCCTTTGGAACTTATGCTTACAAAAGAATGCCCTTTGGACTCTGTAATGCACCAGCCACCTTTCAGCGCTGCATGATGGCAATCTTCCAAGACATGGTGGAAAATATCATAGAGATATTTATGGATGACTTTTCAGTGTTTGGAATGACATTCGAGGGTTGCTTGGAAAATTTGTCGCTGGTACTTAAGAGGTGTGTGGACACCAACTTAGTGTTGAACTGGGAAAAGTGTCAGTTTATGGTGAATGAAGAGGTTGTGCTGGGACATAAAATTTCACAAGCTGGATTGGAAGTGGATAAAGCCAAGGTAGAGGTGATAGCAAAACTCCCAGACTCAACCAATGTGAAGGGGGTGAGAAGTTTCATGGGACAGGCTGGGTTTTATAGAAGGTTCATAAAGGATTTCTCAAAGGTGGCCAAACCATTGTGTACGTTGCTAGAAAAGGACACTCCCTTTGTCTTTGATGAGAAGTGCAAAGAGGCATTCGAATTGTTGAAAACCAAACTGGTAGAGGCACCTGTGATAGTCACACCAGTGTGGGGGGAGCCATTTGAAGTGATGTGCGATGCCAGCGACTATGCAGTGGGGGCAGTGCTGGGACAAAAAAGAGACAAAATCTTTCATGCGATCTATTATGCAAGCAAGCTGCTGAATGGGGCACAACTCAATTACACCACCACCGAGAAGGAGATGTTGGCTGTGGTGTATGCATTCGATAAATTCAGAGCTTACCTCCTGGGTTCAAAGGTCATAGTCCATACGGATCACGCAGCACTTAAGTACCTTATGGCAAAGAAGGAAGCCAAACCCAGGCTGATTCGTTGGGTCTTGTTGTTACAAGAATTTGATGTCGAAATCAGGGATAGGAAGGGCTGCGAAAATGTGGTAGCAGACCACTTGTCCCGGCTTGAAATGGGGACTCTGAATGAGGGACAATTACAGTTGTGGATTAAGGAGCATTTCCCAGATGAGCAAGTCTTCAGAGTTCACACCAAAGAGCTTCCCTGGTTTTCTGAGTTAGCTAATTTTGTAGTTGCGGGACAGATGCTAAACCACTATTCCAGTGATCAAAAGAAGAAGCTCAAACATGATGCCAGATATTATTTTTGGGAAGATGGTAGTCTGTACAAATGGTGTAGTGACCAAGTTATCAGAAGGTGTGTGCCAGAAGAAGAAAAAGAAGAAATTCTCCAGGCATGTCATGAATCACCCTATGGAGGACACTGTGGAGTAGAAAGGACTGGACACAAAATCTTGCAGACAGGGTTTTATTGGCCACACATATTCAAAGATTTGGGTGAGCCAGTGTGACAGATGCCAACGAGTAGGAAATATATCCAGTAGAGATGAGATGCCCCGCAACAATGTGATGGTAGTGGATTTATTTGATGTCTGGGGCTTAGATTTTATGGGTCCATTCCCACGATCTTGTGGGAATGAATACATATTGGTTGGAGTCGACTACATATCAAAGTGGGTGGAAGCTGTTGCATTACCCCATAATGACAGCAAAAGTGTCATGGGGTTTGTTAAGAGAAATATCCTTAACAGATTTGGGACTCCAAGGGCTATTATAAGTGACGGAGGGAGCCACTTTTGTAACAAAATGTTCAAAGCCCTCCTGACTAGGTATGGGGTCTAACATAAAGTGTTCACAGCGTACCACTCCCAAACCAATGGACAAGCTGAAGTGTCAAACCGTGAAATCAAGAGAATATTGGAGAAAGTGATAAACCCAGGAAGAAAAGATTGGGCACTCAAGCTTGATGATGCACTGTGGGCTTATAGAACAGCTTATAAGACCCCAATTGGAGCTTCACCCTTCAGGCTTGTATTTGGAAAGGAATGCCACCTTCCAGTAGAGTTGGAGCACAAGGCTTATTGGGCAGTGCAGAAGCTAAACATGGATGTAAATTTGGCCCAGGAAGCAAGGATGATGAAGCTCAATGAGTTAGATGAGTTTAGATGGAACTCTTACATCAGTGCAAACATGTACAAGGAGAGGACTAAAAGGTGGCATGATGCCAAGATTAAGCTGAAGGAATTTGAGGTGGGACAGCAAGTGCTTGTTTATGACTCCAGACTGAGATTGTTCCCTGGTAAGCTGAAATCCAGATGGGTTGGACCATTCACCATCACCAAGATTTTCCCGTATGGAGTTGTTGAGGTGCAAAAGGAAGCTTCTGGGGCAAGCTGGAAAGTGAATGGACATAGAGTAAAAATCTTCAAATCAGCTGTGGACTACAAGGACAAGGGACAAACTGAGTTCCTTGATGATCCATCACCTTAACAAGAAACCTTCCATGTCTGGCTGAGGACAATAAACCAAGCGCTCTATTGGGAGGCAACCCAATCATTGCAATTCTTGTCTTTGTTTTGTTATTTTCTGTAGTTACGTTTTTTCAAATAAATGGTTGAATCTCTCCTTTCTTCTCTGAACAGTGCACACAAGATGAAGACAAATCCCCCAAGGAAGCTAAGAACATCTCCTCAAGAGGTCACGAGATTTAAAAGGTAAAAAGGCAGAAGAATATTATCTACACTCCAAAGGTCAGGAATAAAATCCGAGAGTAGGTCATCTGAGCATTGAAAAATATTTGATTCTTCTAATCTCTTTGCGTGATTATATCTTTTCTTCTTGTTATTAATTTATCTAAGCATTGCAGTGAAGAGTCAAATCATCCAGGGAGTGAGGCAGCGACCAGAAAAGCGAAAAGATTTCATGCATACATTCATACATTTAACACTGCACACAACCATTTTGTTTGATAGCAAAAAGCTTGCATGACCGAAAAAATGTAAAGAAAGAAAATGATGATGAACAATGCAGGAAGAAGAAGCTATGAATTATGGTGTAAATAGGTATGGGTTGTGGACCATCAAAAATCATTGCTAGCATGAATTGTGGAGAAAATCGATTGAAGTAGTAGATTGGACTTGACATAATAATGCTTGCTTGAATATTTTTTGGTAATGGAATGCAAAGTAGGAAAGGCAAAGAATTGCTAGGGCCCACAAATTTTGCTTGAAAGAGAAACATCTTGTAGTGGCCGAATGGTGCACTGATGAATTGATTTAACTTGACAATGCTTTGGAAGCTTGTGACTTGTTACCCATCAACTTGATCTCTAGCACCATCACATGCCTTTGGATTTTTGTTGCACATGACCCACTCATGCATGACAATGTCATCTATAAATACCATAACTCTTGCAGCACACACTCATCATCTACACTTGCACACACTAGTTGAAATTTCATCGACAAATTGTGCACACATAGCTGAATTTCGGCCGAGGACTCACTTCGTGAAGTAAGGAGCTGTCTTTCTTTACGTTGCATTTAATTGTAATCATCTCCAAACAAGAACCATGCCTCCCAAGAAAGCTTGTCAAACTTCAACCTCAACATCAAGAGGCCAGAAGGGAAAAGGAAAGGTTGGCGTGCCCACACAAGTGATAGATGACTCCAGCTCAGGTGACGAATATTTCCCAGATGACATGGAGGAAGAAGAGGAGTTAGACCAAGAACAAAAGAAAATGAGGACCTCACCTACACCAAAGTTTGTAAATAAGAAGGCTCAGACCAAGTACTGTGATTTTGCTATGAGACTCATACATGTTGAGAGACCGTGCATAATCACAATGAGTCCCTACACCGATACGCTCACAGAGTATGGATGGCAGCCGTTGATGGATGCTCCTCAAAGCTGCAATGTGGCAATTGCTAGGGAGTTCTATGCTAACGCCACCGTAATGAAAGAGCAAGACAGAAAGGAGAAGGGTGTATATGTACGAGGCAAGTATTTGAAACTGACATCTGAAGTGGTAAACAAGCATTATGAACTCGATGATGACCCTCATGATCAACTAAGTGAGCTGAGCAGGATGGGAGACCTAGACAGCATACTGAGCACAGTGACAATTCCAGGATCCGAATGGGTTAGGAACCATCAAAGGCATCCAAAACACGTGACACTGAAAAACCTAACTGCCGAAGCAAAGACATGGCTTCTGTTCATCAACTCCAGGATCATGCCAATAACCCCCAGCAGTAAGATTGCCAAAGACAGAGTGAATCTGATATACGCCATCAAGCACGGGCTAACAGTGAACTTTGGGAGGATTGTCATGAATCATATTAACAGAGCCATAACGGATGAAACTCAGGCCATGTTTTTTCCACATTTCCTATATGAGTATGCAGTGAAGCAGGGAGTAAGGATTGCCCCAAGTGATGATTGCAAGGCATCAATGAGCCCCATCAGAGACAGCCACTTGAGAAATTACCAGCAACAGGAGAAAGCAGAAAGAGAAAGAAGGGAAAAAGAAGCTCAAGAAGCATACCCAGACAATGAAGAGATTGAAGAGGAGCCAGAACAGCAGGCACACGACACGCAGCCAATCCAGGACTCTACCAATTTTGTACCCATGCAAAACGCCCTAGCAGAGGTTCAAGCGTCAATGACAGAACAGCACCTCTCGATGGCCCGTCACCTTGATGAAAGGAGGGAAATTTTCAGACAAGCGTGGAGACGCAGTTGAACTCGATGACACAGGAGCATAACAGACATTGGTCGGAAATAGAGAACAGAATGAATCAATGCCAGAAGGGAATTCACAATCTGCACTTGATGATGGTGTATCATCATCAAACGAGGAGCCCTAATTCATACTTCCTATCAATAGAGGAATTGGAAACACAGAGAATGGTTGTAGACACCTCAAGGAGAGTGGTAACGCATGGGGGAAATGTACATCAGGGGGGCGGCACCGCAGATTTCGGTATGCAACCTGGTAGCAGCACTTCCAACTTTAATATGCATCCGGGGAGCAGCCCATCCTTCAACATGCAACCGAGGGGAGGCACGTCCAATTTCAACAATAACCCCAACATGAGGAACATGAATGCTCCATTCCCTGGTTTTTCACGTTTTTCAACTCCACCACCTCCACTTGGCACCTAGACAGGGCAGTGTCTTTCCCTTTATCCCCAATTGATGTCATTGCATACTACAAGTGTGGGGGGACAAGGGAGTGAGAAGAGAGTGGGGGGCTAATCTCTGGGTTGTTGCTGCTATTATATTTCTGAGTCTTGTCTGGAGTGATGATGAAGTTGCTGTCTGAGTATTCCTGAGTTGTCTGTTTTCCTTGTTGTTGCTTTATGGGATGTTGTTGCTGTACTTTGTTGCTGTACTTTCTGGGCTGTCAATCTTGCTTGTTTTCCTAGTTGTTGTTGTCTGAGCTATTGTTGTATTTGTGTCATGTCGGTTGTTTAAGTTGATGAAGTTGATCACGAGGGTGATACCTTGAGTGCTGATGGTTCAAGTTTGTTATGTGAGTGTCTGAGAATGAAAATGATTGAAAGTGTGTTGTGAGGAAGGCTTTGAAGTTTGTGTTGTACGTTTGAAATTATTCTATTGTGTATTGTGTGTTTAGGGTCGAGAGAATGTATGTGTGTCTAGCACTAGCCCTACCAGGATTGTAATGTGTTGTGTTGAATTGTAGTAATGATGAATATGAAGTGTTTGTTGTGTTGTGAGAATATTGTTGTCAAATCCATAGGCACACCAGCGCTTCCAATACCATCACTCACTCCACTTGTATACTCAAGCGTTTCATGCATGCTAAAAATCTTTGTTAGTTGCAGTACTCATTCGATTCATGCAAGTTACTGGCCAAAGTGTGATGTTAAGGTAAGATAGAAACGCCAACAAAAAAAATCTATCTGACATAGTAGGGAACTTATGTGATACTTAACCTGTATGTGCTCTGTACTTGTAAACATTTGTTCTTGCATTTCAGTATATAGTCTATTGAAGACACACATGTACATGAGGTGTTGGAGAAAAGATGTGGAAAAAAAAGAAAAAAAGCCTGTGTGGCAAATAAAGGGAAAAAAGAGCCATAAAACCCTGGCAGCCAACCACCAAAGTGCGGCAAGTTTAAAGTAAATTGAGGCACCAAAGTGCACTGAGAAAGAAAGAAAAAGAACTTCAAAGTTATGTGAATAAATACCATTGATCTCTATGTGCTGAATGTTAATGTGTGTGGACAACAGACTGTAGTGCAAGAATTTGTAATAAAGTGTTTGCTTGAGTACTTGGCGTAGACAAGGTGAGGAAGCATAGGAACTCTCAGCACACACATCACGTTGGCGGTTTGGTCTTTATTCGTTACACCTTGGTTGATAATGAGCGAGAAGAAAATGGACTGTAAACTCGTGCCCTTAAAACTTTCTGCATGCGAAAAATTTTTTTTTGATGGTATTGGCAAGTGCTGGGTGTGAAACCAGACAAAGAGATGTTAATTGATAGCTTTGCTCGGGACTAGCAATGGTTTAAGTGTGGGGGGTTGATAAGTTGTGTGTGCACCAACTTATTTGTGCTTAATTGTTATTATTACTTGAACTTTGCATGCATTTACGATGAAAAGAGCATATGATGAACATCTTTTGTGTGAAAATGTGTTGAAGCTATCAAATTTGAAAATTGGTAAAGTGTTGAGAAAATGTGTCATGAATTAATGCAATTGTGTGATGAAGGATGAACTAAGAAACATGTTGTGCTTCACAAGGTTTACAAAATCACATACATTAGCACACCAACACTTCACAACCACTGACGCAACACACACAACACACACACTCACAGTTGGTCGGCCGACCAAACGGTCTGCCGACTCACACACACAACACACACAGGTTGGTTTGGGTTGGTTGATGTTTTGAATGCAGTGTGATGAATGAACGTATGATGAAAATGGTTTTGTGAGATGAAGTGTTAACCAGACATGAAATGAGTTGTGCATGCACTGAATTTGTAAATCAAACACCTACACTAGCACTTCACATAAATGCATACACATTCATCTATTTACATACCTTCAACACTCTCTTGCACTTCACTCACTCACAACCTTCACAAACACACACAACACAAAACAACACAAAACAACACACACAAACACACACACAGGTCGGCCGACCGTTTGGTCGGTCGTCCGGGTTGGTCGGCCGTCAGTCCCGACGGCCGACCCTCTCATGCACCTCATAAACTCATGTAATTTTTTTTACACTAAATTCATTATCCTACTCACTCTCATTGCACTGGTGCTCAGCACATAGCTCACCCACTCACTTCATCTATGCACTAGCTCACAAGTCATACATTGTCACACTCAATGTCACTATAGTCTTACACACATGTGAACACATAAGGCAAGGCACGTTACATACACCAAATGCACAAAGCATAAGCATAGCAATTGACATGTTCACTAGGTGTTTGTAATTGTGTATTTCTGATTCTTAATGTTTAAGTCATTGGGGTGACCACGTGAACTCATATCATTTTCTGATTGGTGTAACACAGGACACGTGCAAGAATCAAGGAGGGGAGCAAAGATGACTCAACCAACATGATCAAGAATGACACGAGGAAGGGATAAAAGGAGGAAGATAGAGAGAGAAAAAGGGGCAGTCGGGGAGGAAGAGAGAAAAATTCCACAGCAAGATACCAAACCCTAAAAGAACGATTGAGAGCAGAATAGAGACGGGGGATAGTTTGTATCTTGAACTTTCTGATTGTAATCATGGATTGTGAGCCGATCATCATGATCGGCTAGACTCATAGTGTTGCCTTGAGGGTTTAATTGTATGGATTTCTAGTTCGTTTGAGACAATTGAAATAGAATTTATCTGTGCCAAATCTTGATTGATGTTCATTGCTTGTTTTATATCAATGGGTCATATAATTTCATCCAAATCCTAAATGAATCTGCGGTACCCATAGATCTATGTGGATCTACCTAAGTCAATTGGATAGAACCTGTAATGAATTGAAATCTATGTCTTGTGAGTCCAGTTACCTACTTGCTTGTGATCTGGGTTGTGTGTTGCCAATGACAATCTTACGGTCAATTACATGATAAGGGCTGAGTTTATCTGTATGGTTCAATTCGAATGCTTAACTTAGTTGGTTGCCCTACCAAGGGAGTCAGTTGAGATTAGAACTAGAATTGGCCTATAGGATAGGGATCTAGGGTACTACTTGGAACCGAGATCTTGCTCTAGCAAGAGAAGATTTAGGGTATTTGTGATCTGGAGTTGTGAGGGCCAACAGGCCAATCAACCTCACATCACTGGTAGACAGTCCCCTCATATAATATACAAGTCCATGATAATGAACAGAAATCCATGCTAATTGTTTCCCCTTGAGGCAACGCATTTTCCCTTACCGATTATTTCCTGTTTCATTTAGCTTGTTCAGTGTTAGAGTGTTCGAGCAATATCATTTCGTTGTTCTTTGCTATCATATTTGAAGTCGATACATAACCCTCTCCCTGTGGAGACGATCCTTCATCACTACTACATAGTGGTTTAGGTTAAATTGACGAGGCCACGACAGGTCGTGTCAAGAAGACCGAATCCATTGAGGATTTTGGATTGTTTGATTTATTTTGTGAAATTGAGGAGATTGAAATTATGAATCAAGAAGAGGAAGAAATTATTTATTTGGTAGAAAAAGAACAAGAAATTCATGTTGTTGAATTTGAGAAGAAAAAAAAAATCGACGATGTTGGTGAAAAATATTCGTGTGATGATACATTTGTGGACATGAATGAATTATATGATGAAATTGAGATGGGTGAGATTGGTGATTTCACTGATAAAGAAAAAGTAGAAATCATCAATTTTAAAGAGGAAAAAGAAACCATATACATGGTCGAAGGTAATAAAAATATCACTGATAAAAGTGACATTGTTGATATAAAAGATATTGAACATATTGTTCAAGTTGAGAAATTTGATTTCTTGATCTTTGGAAATTACATTGGTTATTCTCTATTAGAAGAGAATAAGCTTTGTACTAAAGGAAAAGAGACATAAAACATGTTTGAAGACTTCAAGATCAGGAACTACAAAATTCGTCTCAAGTTACATGTGAAGACGAAGATGAAGATAAAGAAGAAGATCAAATACAAGATCCAAACTGCAATAGAGATTGCAAAAGGAATTCAAGCACGTGATCTTGAAGGTATTGATCATATATGGAAAGCTTAGTTTAAAGAAGAATTTGTTGGAAATTAAACTAAGCTTTATTAATGATAAATTATATTTATAATAGGATTTACTTATTAGATTATTTTCCTTTAGGAATTAGAGTTTGTGAGGGATACACTCTCCAAATTCTTGTGATAGTGGAAGAGAGGTAGAGGAGTAGGATTGGATACCTCAAAGAGGTGTGAAGAAAGCCCTTCCGGGTTTAGAGAAATTCTGCATATCAGCGGATTGATTGTGTTGTTGTGTGGCGGTTGTGCCATACATGTGATATTGTGGTTATATTCCTTTTCTCTCAAACACATATTCTTGTGATAAATAAATAAAAGCCCTTCCGCATATTAGCGTGTTGGTATAAGAACTTTTTTCTAATTCTAAAATTACATATCGGAGATTTTGTTTCTCCAACAAGACATAACCTCAAGGGATACCTTCCTCTAATGCTCAATGTGAGCGGAACACAAACAATAGCATTGTTTCTGCATGACCCTTTGCATCTTCAACCCGATTTTTTATGTTGGGAGTTGAGCCATTAGAATTTCGGAGCTAATAGTCAGCAATCAGCATCCATGGTCGCAGAATCTCTGCAATCCTACTTGCACATGCCCAACTAAAAACAACAATATCAAGAAGGGAATTTGTGTCTAAGTCTATAGTATAAGCGCCATGAACAGATGCATCCATGATGCTTTAAAACTACAGCGTCAAGATCATCAGCATTAATACTAACCACCTACAGTATAGTAAATTCGTTATTACACATCTATCAAACGAAATCAATGCTAGTCCTTTACTTGCAAATATTCTACCAGGTTTTACCTCGCCGTGGTTATTTGTGGGAATTTCACCCATATTATAATGCACGGTAGGCAAAACGGGAATTATGGGTGTGCAAAATTTTGTTTGAATAGAAAACACCAAAATTATTTTGATTTTTTAGTTTTTGGTTCGCCTTTTTATCCAATTTTTAACTTTTAATTTCAGTTTAAACAGAGAATCAAATTTAATTTAGTTATTAATAAGTCGAATAATTGATTTTGAATTTATTTCATAAAATTATAATTTTATGTTTTTTTATTTCTTTATATAAAATTTTTGTTTTATAGTACTTATACAAATTATATATAATGTATTTGTTAGTTGCTATATATGAAGTTATCTTATTATATATTAATAAGAATATAACTATTGTTATTATTTACTATTAAGTGATCATATTTAAATTTTCATACAATTTATAATAATAAAAGAATGGTGTTATATTTTTACAGCTATGCATTAGTTTACTATGTATATGGGGATATTTTAGTTGTAATTATACTATATTATTTATAAGATCAATTAATGTCTTTGACTCTTAATGATATTTAACTTACATAATCGATCATTATGAAAATATTTTCCAACCATCTATAAGCTATATATGTATATTTCTTTTAATATAGTTTTCTATTTTAATGTGTTTAAACATATCTCATATATGTATTTGCATTATCTGTGTAGGGGTTATAGACTTGAATTTTATTTATTTCATTCTAATTGTAATTATACTATTTTTTATAGCAAATTAATAGTATTTAATTCACACAATTTACAAGTACAAAAATATTTTTCAAGAAGTTCAAATCTATAAACTACATTATATATATTTATGGTGGTAATTAACTATTTTAGTATTTATATACCTAACTAGTGATATTTCACACAATTTATAATTTAAAAAATATTTTTGAAAAATTCAAATATTTAAGTTACATTATATAGATTTATAGTTGTAAATATACTATTTTAGTATTTATATGCTAAAAATACTAAAAAAGAACCGCAGGTGTTAGAGTTTGAAACATGAATTAGTGGATCAAGGACTATTTTAATTGGATTGGATTTATAATTATAATTTATAATGTACTTTGACTAGAGTTTATTGAACTATATATAATAACGTTGATCTATAATGAGTGTAATATTGAAATGGTTGTTGTTATTGCCAGAGCAACAATTAGCTTTCAGAACAATAAATCTTACATATTCCAAAATTACCCTTAATCAATCAATTCTTTTATTTTTCTCCATTTATCATTAAAACTTATCTTTATCTTCTTTTTAACTTATCATTAAAACTTATCAATTCTTTATAACATTTTCCCATAACTTCTGTTTTCTTCTCCTTTACAATGATTTTTCTCCCAAATTTTTATTAATATAACATTTATTTTCACCCTCAAATTATAAGAAAAAATTATATAAAATTAATATGATACTTATTTCTATTAATAACTTTTATTGTTCTTTCAATTAAATTATAAAATATTTACCAATATATATTTAAAAAATTTAGGCTCCATTTGTTTACCGTTGTCTTAGTATTTTATTTCACAAATTCAATTTGATTTATTTGTATTGTCCCTTTTTTCTATCAAAATTTGTAAAACAAAAAAAATAATGTCAGACTAATTATTGTTGCTATAATATTTTTTATATTTTTATAAATAAATTATTAAATTTATATTTGACTTTTAGATTTTTAATAATAAAAAATTCTTTCTAAAACTTTTTTTATCAAAATAAACTCATAAAATATTAATTCAAATTTGAATTTTAAATTTTTAATAATTAGAAATTCTTCCTGGCTTGATTATATTATGAGCAAATTAAATGGATGCTCATAATATTGTTGGGAGTATAAATGGAAGTAAAATTTTTTAATATAATATACTCAAATATTTCAAAATGTTAGTAGATCACAAGGAAAAAAATTGTTGGGAGTATAAATGGAAGTAAATATGTGCATCTAAATTGTAGCATAAAAAATACATGAAATTGAGATTTCTATTATATATATAGTGGTGGTGTCTTCCTTTAAAGTTTTAATTTATGAAAATTATTTTGATAAAATATTAGTATGAGCAATTTTATTAGAAACAAAAATAATAATTTATAGCTGCCATATGTTTATGTATTAGTATTTTAACAAAAAAATATAACCTGCTTTGGATAGAGTATTTTTTAGTTTTATAGTAGGATTTTTTTTTCTTGAGATTTGTTAAAAGAAATAAATATTTGGGAGATGTTTGGATTGATGAGTTTGTTTTGGTGGGCATTTATATTTGATAATTTTTTATTAATAAAATTTAAAATTTAAATTTGAGTTAATATTTTATGAGTTTATTTTAGTATAAAAATGTCTTCAGAAGAATTTTTTATTTTTAAAAATTTAAAAGTCAAATTTAAATTTAATAATTTATTTATTAAAATATATAAAATGTTGTATAAAAAAATAATTACTGTAATATTATTTTTTTATTTTTAAAAATTTGATAAAAAAATGGACAAAACAAATTAATCAAATTGAATTTGTAAAATAAAACACTAAAACAACGGTAAACAAATGGAGCCTAAATTTTTTGAAGTATATATTAGTAATATTTTATAATTTAATTGAAAGAACAATGAAAGCTATTAATAGAAATAAGTATCATGTTATTTTATATAATTTCTTTCTTATAATTTGAGGGTGAAAATAAATGTTAGGAAAGTAGAAGTTACGAAAAGATGTTATGAGTTGTAATGATAAGGTAGAAAGAAGATAAAGATAAGTTGTAATGATAAATGGATAAAAGATAAAATAGTTGATTGATTAAGGATAAATTTGGAATATATGTAATTTACTGCTCTGGAAGCTAATTGTTGCTCTGGCAATAACAGCAGCCTATTGAAATATAGCATGATTTGGATGGATGTGGGAATTTTTTTTAATTGGGGAGTTTTATAAGAAAATATTTTTGGTTTGAATTTCTAATATGCTCTTTAAACATCAACTATGGTCATTATGTGATATGTTAGTTTACTGAACTACCCATGTTAAATATTAAAATAAAAAAAAAATATCATTTCTTTCACAAATAAACATACACATAGTCATGACCAAACCCACGGTTCCGGAACCGTGGGAACCCCCAAACCGGAACCGTAACCGAACCGCCTATGGGCGGTTCGGTTACGGTTCTTATTTTCTATGTTTGGAACCAGAACCGGCGGTTCCGGTTCCGGTTCCAAACCGTAAATTAAAAAAAAAAACTGCCACGTCAGCATTGCGCTGACTTACGTGGCGCGTGCTATGCACGCGCCTAACAAAAAAAAATATAGGTGCGTGTAAACAAGCGCCTGTAACAAAAAAAAAAATTTTGACCGTTGCAGTAGTCAAAAAAATTTGCTGAGGAACGGTCAATTATTTGACCGTTCCTCATTCCTTTTTTTTTTGTTTTTTACAATTTCTAAAACCTATAAATACCCCTTAATTTTTCATTTTTCCCACACAATTTCTAATTCTCTTCATCTCAATATTCTAATTCTCTCAATATTCTAATTCTCTTCATCTCAATATTCTCAAGCATTAAAATTTTATAAAATTCAATTCTATTTATTGTTTCTATTATAATTATTATTTAAATTATTTATTATTATTTTTAATATATTATTATTTAATTTTCCATTCTTTTTTAATCCTTTTGAATTTTTTTATACAATGGATAGTTTTGGTTCTTCATCCCAACCAATTAATATTGGTGATGCATCACAATCAAGTCGTCGTCCACCAATGAATCCAAAATCCGAAATGTTTGTGAAATATTTCACAAAAATTTTTGGTGCCGATGGAGTTCTTATTAGAGCACAATGCAATTTTTGCGAGAAATCATACGTCTTCAAAATTGGGAGTGGATATGGTACACTAAACAAGCATTTGGAGAAAACGCATCCTCAAGAAATCGGCCTTCAAAAGTCACAAACACAATTAACCAGTTTTGCTCAACAAGGTTCTTCTTATTCTTCTTCTAGTAATTTAAATTTATTTAAATTTAGTGATTCAAAATGGAGAGATGGTGTAGCTAAATTTGTTTGTACACAACATTTACCATTTTCATTTGGTGAAAAACCACATTTTGTGAGATTAGTACAAGAAAATGCAAACCCACAAGTTAAACGTATTCCTAGAACAACTTTAACACGTGATATTAGAAAACTACATAAAAAAGAAAAAATTATCTTATCGGAATATTTTTCTAAATTAGATTCTCGTGTTTCAATATGTTCCGATATTTGGAGTGATCATTGGCAAATGAATAGTTATATGGGAATAACTTGTCATTGGATAGATTCAAATTGGTTTTTACAAAAAAGAGTAATTGCATTTAGAGTTTTTAATGATTCTCATACGGCCATAAATATATCTAGATTAATTAGTCTAATTTTAGAAGAATATAATTTGAATGATAAAATTTTTTCAATTGGTTTTGATAATGCATCTATTGTAGAATTAAAAAATACGTGTGCACCAATTTTAGGTGGGAAATTTTTTCATATTAGATGTGTATGCCATATTTTAAATTTATCCGTTCAAAATGGTTTAAGTGCATTAGAATTTCATATTAAACCAATTAAAGATGCAATTAAATATTTGACTGGACATCCAAGTTTAATGAAAACATGGGCAAAATATTGTAAACAACATGGACAAAAACCTAAAAGATTTAAAAAGGATGTTCCAAATCGTTGGAATTCAACTTATGATTTACTTTGTGATTCTTCTAAATATAGTTCATTATTATGTAATTTTTTCATTGATAACTCTTGTCTTGGAATTGTATTATTTCCTAATCATTGGACTTCTTGTGCAAAATTGTTAGATGTTTTAAAAGTATTTAAGGATGCTACTTGTTTGTTTTCACGTGTGTATTTTCCAACTTCTCATTTATTTTTATATGAAGCATGCAATATAATTGGTATGTTAAAAGGGAACATAAATGATGAAACTTTGACGCAAAGTATTTCTCACATGTTAGAAAAATGGCTTAGTTATTATAAAGAAATTCCAATTTTATATTTAGTTGCTCTTGTTCTTGATCCTCGTTTTAAATTTCAAGGTTTAGACCAATATTTGAAGTTTTATTATAATTCGTTACAAGAATGTTTTCCATTTGATTCGAACATTATGCAATTAGAATTAAATGTAAATAAATACATAAATGAGACTAGAGATATGTTAAATGCATTATATGAAGAATATTCTCTTAATTTTCAACCTCAAGTTCCTACTAGTAGTACCATTAGCACTCAAACTAGTCACCATAATATTTCAACTTCAAATATTGGATCTTCTTCTTCGTCTTCCTTTATCCTTGCTGGTTTAGAAATGTTTCAATCGTTAAAAAAACACAAGGGTACTACTAGTACGGAACTTGAGGTATATTTAACCACTTCTTTTGATTTTAGTGATAACAAGTATGAATGTGATAGTGTTGAGAACTTCCAAATATTTGAATGGTGGAAGTCCAACTCAACGATGTGCCTTATTATCGCTTCGATAGCCAAAGAGATTTTGGCGGCCCCGACATCAACCGTAGCCGTGGAACAAGCTTTTAGTCAAGTTGGCAACATTTTGGACGAGACCCGATCGCGTTTGAGTCCCTTCTCCTTGGGGATTTAAGCTTTAGTAGATGATTGGACTAAAGACGCATATAGAGAACAAGAACAAGACATAGAAGAAAATTTTAATTTAGATTTAGACGCTACCACCGATGGTAGCTCTACTTGTACAACTAGAACTAATTCACCTATCACCGATGCCGATAGAGCCAATAATGACGACGACGACGACGACTATTAGTTTATTAAAATGAAGAAAAATATCATATTGTACATTTTTACATTATTGAAAATTTGAAATAATTTATTATGTTTTTTCAAATATTATAATTTCCATATCTATATATTCATTTATATAAATTAATGTCATAGTTTTATTTATATACACTATAGTTGTCTTAATTTGTAAATTTTTCTATCCAATGAATAAAATTTAGTAGTTTATTCATTTATTAATTTCTAACTTGTAAATTTATGAATTAAAATCTTAACTTGTAAATTTTTCTATCCAATGAATAAAATTTAGTAGTTTTCTTCATTTATTAATTTCTAACTTGTAAATTTATGAATTAAAATCTTAACTTGTAAATTTTTCTATCAAATGAATAAAATTTAGTAGTTTCTTCATTTATTAATTTATAACTTGTAAATTTATGATTTAAAAACCTTAACTTGCAAATTTTTCTATCAAATGAATAAAATTTAGTAGTTTCTTCATTTATTAATTTATAACTTGTAAATTTATGATTTAAAAACCTTAACTTGTAAATTTTTCTATCAAATGAATAAAATTTAGTAGTTTCTTCATTTATTAATTTATAACTTGTAAATTTATGATTTAAAAACCTTTCTTTATTTATTGATTTAAGACTTGTAATTTTTTTTTAAAATACTCTTATTATTTCTATATCTTTCTTTCTCACTTAATCTAATATTCATAATTCTATTATTCTAAAAAATTCATATATTAGTTTAATTTTAACTACTATTCTAATTATGTTATTATATTATACTAGTTGAATTGTAATTAATAATTCAAATATTCAAATATTCTTATTATTTTTATATCCTTGAAGCTTGAATGATTGAATCTCATTTATCTAATTATTCCTAGTTCTATTATCTAAAAACTATATATTAATTAAATTCAATTGTAACTATTATTATTCTAATTATATTATTATGTTTTATTATTTGAATTTGAATTAATAGTTTAATCATTATTTCAATATAAATCAAATTTAAAAGTGGGATTACAATCGAAATTCGAAATTAAAAACCGGAATCGGAACCGGAACCGCCCCCTCGGCGGTTCGGTTCCGGAACCGGAACCGCCGGTTCCGGAACCGTGGTCAAGGCTACATACACAATGTATGAAATTATTCAGAAAGAATTTTTCTTTTCAAAATTAATACTTTTCCGTCCAAAATTTGAAGATTGTGTAGAAAAGGATTTCGTGATTTAAGTTTGAACCAATTCGATAAACTCATTCATAACAAACAATATAAAATTGTTAATTCATAACAAAAGAATTGGAAAGTGCAAAGATGTCTTTATTGTTATTTCATATTTACTCATCTTCTTTCAATTTTATTATTTTCTAAATAGAATAAAGTATAATTTTTTAGTCTTTTTATCGATTTCGTTAGTTAATTTTTAATGTACGCTCCACCTCAAAAGGAGACAGTAGTTTTTAAAATCACAAAATTTATTTGATATTTTCTTCCAATCTTAAATATAGTAAATGTAATTAATCCTATTATAATTGTATCTAAAGCAGTATGATAAGGCTCGCAATAGTTATTTTTTACCTAACCCCAGTCGTTGCAATAATAGCGAACATAATTACGGACTTTCAATATAACTGTTCCAGCATTGCCACTTAATCAAATTTGACATTTTTCTTGCTAGTTAAAAAGGAATTAATTTATGACCTTTACAGCTGTGACAACCATTTTGATTGTCACAATTAAAATCAATTGCACCAAAGAATCTCTGAAAAGACAAAAGAAAAAGAAAAAATACTCTAAGAAGGTTGATTTGATTGCTTTTGGAAATATGCATAATTTTCAAAAAAAAAATTAATGCTTTCATCTTATTATAGTGTAATTGATTTCATTATCAAAATTATTATATGTTCGGTTAGTATGCCACTCACTTCCTATTTTTATGCATGAGACAAGAGGCAGTTGAGATTGAGTACTATCTTAATTACTTCTCAGATTGTAGCCAATTAATCTCTAGTCCTTCAAATTTTAATTAACATAATAAAATGGTCCCTATTAATAAAGAAATAAATAGTATTTTATAGATTTTTGTTATAAACAAATATGAATGTTTATTTAAATACCCCATTTACACCCCATGATCTCTCATTATATGGTGTAATCCATTACCCCATGTTTTCCACCATTACTTGTAAGTCTTGTAACTGACATGAAAGGTATTATGTCCTGGAATGTAAAGTATAAACCTTAAACTTATAAATAGATGCTTATGTGAAAGGTAAAAGAGGATTGGAATTCTTACTCTATTTTGTTATACTTTGCTCTCTATCTTTCTAGCACTATTTCATACTTGTTTCATAATTTATAGTTATACTTAATAGTATTATAGTAATAGTAACATAATATTATATCTCTATTTTGTTGTAGTGGTATAACTTGTTATATAATATAATACTACAATTTTATAGTATTTTTATGACACATTATCAACATGAAACTCTACCGATTGAGAAAGTTGGAGCAATCAAATTCAAGTTGTATATTGAAACAATTTTTAAGTATAGGTTTGTACTTTTGGTAAGTTTATGTAGTAATATTTTTTTTTCATTTCAATTAATTTATTTTCTACTATGAATTTATACTCTTTGATATAATAACATGGATATTATATATTGAGTAATTTGGAAGGAAAAATCCAATCACTTGAAGTTGGTTACCATTTCAAAAGCCTGATATGTTTGATAAAATATGTCATATAATCAAAATGATGATTACCATGACAAAAAACAAAATAACCCGTGAAATAAAAAGAAAGAAAAATGGCAAAAAAAAAAAATACTGCCAATGCGGCATAAAAGATCATTGAACCAGTACTTGTCGTACTATGGAACATTTAGTTAAAATTTATCAAACATCATTGAAAAAAAATGCCAGGATATCGAAACAAATTTTATTGATAAAAATAATTATGATAGTAATATGATAAATCTCGACATAATAAATTATTTTTGGACACCCTGAAGGTGCAATTTAATCATATTTTATTTAACAACCTAATAGTGTAATAAGATTATATAATTTTATTGTTTTGTATCTTTTGTGAAAATTTTCAATTATGCAATTTATTTATATTTTTTTATTAATGTTTGTTTATAATATCTCAAATTCTTCATGAAGCATATATGAATGTATATTTTCTTGGAGAAAAATAAATACCAGATATTTGGAATCAAATTATAATGCCCTGAACCTGAGAGCCCAGTGAACCCATAGGCCCACATGCACACGCAAGCCCGTGACGCGACTAGAGCCTGTCGCACCCAAACCCAACTTAATTTTGCTCGTTCTCTCTATGCCAAAATGGATATCCCAAGTTGGATTTGATTGCTAGGCTCACACTTAAATCTTAGTCATTATCTTTATACATATCCGATGTGGGACTGGGGTATCACATTCACCCCTCCTTAAGGCCTTAGCGTCCTCGCAAGGCCCAACAGGATCCCAACCAGGCCCACCTCGGTGTTGAAGGATTCTAGAGGTGGCTCCCGCTCTTAAGTCGACGTAGCACTTAGTTCCAACACTCTGTGGGTGAAATCTGGCCCATTCTCTGATACCATTAAATGTAACGCCCCGAACCTGAGAGCCCAGTGAACCCATAGGCCCACATGCACACGCAAGCCCGTGACGCGACTAGAGCCTATCGCACCCAAACCCAACTTAATTTGGCTCGTCCTCGCTATGCCAAAATGGATATCCCAAGTTGGATTTGATTGCAAGGCTCACACTTGAATCTTAGTCATTATCTTTATACATATCCGATGTAGGACTAGGTGTATCACATTCTAAATGTAACGCCCCAATTTTCGAGGGCCGAAACACGCCGTAACCTCAAGATTTAGTTTCTATAATCTTGAGATCACAAGGCACCTCTTACTGTCATTACTCAATAATAATATAAAACTAATACTTTATTAATGTTCCTTACAAAATAATAACTAATAAATATCCATCATAAAAACTCAAAACATAATCATGGGTCTAACACTGATAAACTTATTCAAAGTTCCTATACTAAGTACTTGATCCATTCACCCTTTACCATTCCCAAAACCCGGTCTCGTTCTTATCTACTCCGTCAACTTCATCTGTAAAATATTATATATATATATATAGAAGAATGAGCGAATCGCCCAGCAAGTAAACCCTAGATCATTTAAACTAGTCGTACTTCAAAAATAATATCTTTTCAAAACTAAACATTTAATCAAACAAACAAACTTTAATAATCAACTTACACAATAACGTAACTTATTCGTCACTTATACTTTCATATGGTTCGTACTTTCACATATAAATAAACTAAAAACGTTTTCACGTGACATATCTTAATGAATGTATTTCCATGACGTATATGCATTCACTGCTTACTGAGTACTCAGCCTAGCTGTTTTCCCTCTAGGTCGGTTATTAGGCCCTTAGGCCACATAAATGATATGCATAGATCCCCCTTGAGTCGAGGATCTTCATTTTATAATTAAATCCCCCTTCGGTCGAGGATTAATTATGCCATAACATACATGTTCGGAACACATGTTCCTACCGATAGTACATGCAAATCTTGGAATCATTCATTGAGTTGATATCACGTATAACATGTAATACCTTAGTTAAGGAAACATATAAGAAACAAAGTTACTTGAAAGAACTATCTTTATATTTAAAACTTTTGTATTCCGACATACTAATATGTCTTTTAATCAACACCCTTAATGGTTTTCTAGAATTTAAAGGCACAACATGAAATTTTGAAAACATTTACATGAAAAATTAATCATACGTTGGCATATGTGTAGATTGTAGTTAATTGAAAGAGAAACACAACGCATTATTCACACTGCTTATTATTCGATTGTTCAGTATAATATAGCAACGATGATTTCTTTTTAATCCATCATCATATAACTTAAAATAAGAAAGCGACACGATTTCCTAACTATTATCATATGCATGTAATTTAAGAAAGTAATATTCATCTTATATGTTTATGAGATGACTGCTTTTTGAAGTAAAAAAAAAACATAGACTACATCTTTGAAAATCCCATATACGTTCAACATAAAAAAAAAACCGTGATTATTTCATATAGTATGTATACATAAGGACGCAACACACTTTTTTATATAAAGCTTAAACATATTTAAAGATAAAACTTTTACGATCACATAACAATCAGAACACAATTATACATACTCTCATTATTAAATAATGATTATTTGATTATCATTACTGATTACAGTATATACAAAGGTAGCAATTAAATATCAGTATTTCCTCTTGCTCCAAAAGTTTTTACGTGAATTTTTTGATGTATGGAAGGGTCCTATTTATAGTGTTTGATTAGGGTTTACATGTACCAGATTCCTTATACCTCAAGTATTATATTCCTAATTTTTAGCCTTGTTTCTCCCTGGGGAAATTGAGGACCCGCTGACCCTCCTCTGCTGTGCTGCTTCAAGCGGGGATTCTGTCTTCAACTAATCAATAGAATCGTTATAGCTTTTCGAAGAAGTGGCTTCCGATCTTTATTGCCCTTCCTTTCCTACCAATCCGCTAGAACAATTCCATAAGTTAGCTATTTACTAGATAGAGGTCTTACCTCGGGCTTCGTCGCTTTCCGAGCTCACTAGATTGATCCCAAAGAAAGCGCATTCGCATGTTGGTTGTTCCCCACTAAACATCTCCCTCCGTCCCAGATTTTATCGCCGCGGCCATCTGGTTCAACGGTACTACCAAAAAGTCTCATGCTTACGTTACTGTTATTGATGGTTTGATTATCTTGGACCACGAAGACCCCAGTCGTGCTTCTAGTTTCCATTCCCATCATCATATTTTTTATATTGATGAAAAATCTCCTCGTGCTCTGTCACTAGCTTCAATCAATCTCAACGGTGCCGAGAAACGCTACACTGCTCACGAAAAGGAGCTAACCGACTAGGAGTTAGAAAGCCTGACTTCAACTACCGCTTATAATCTTTTGGAGTTCGGGGATGTCCTCTTGCAATATTACCGAGCTTGGATGGAACTGAACAAGATTTGGCGAACGAATACAAAGGTCAAATGCTTTATTATTAAGAAAAAAAAGGAGGTTATTCAGTAGCCATCGCAGGTTTCTTTGCTTTTCTTCCATTCTGCCATCGTCGTCAGAAAAATTATCGATTCACCATTGAGAGCATTAACCCCAAAAAGATGAATATTGTGGTGTTCTAACAGCGGCAGATCAAACAAGAACTTGATGAGCGAAATCAGCTGACGAGAAAAAAAAGAGGTGAACCCCCAAAAACGACTTTCTTTTTTGACAAAATAAAGCAAGCCTAACCGATCATGACATGTTGTTGATATTTATTGAGTTGGAGGGACTTTCGCTGACTGAATCCATCCATAAACCTAGACCCCGGTAACCTTTGTAACCAAAACATCACGACAACATCCAAAGGTGACCTTTGGATTTTAAAGTAGGTGGCAAAGAGGAGCGCATAGGAATGCCGACCACTATATAAGCCACTAGTGGCTGAGAGAAAGCGAGCAGCACCTTGTATAGGTTGGGGGCGGAACTTGAAGAAGCAAGTCCCTATTAGAGAAAGCCATTGCACGCTAGCCTAGCCAGCTAACGTTTTTCAGGAAAAACCGAAGATTTTACATAGCAATTTTGTTTTGATCGAAAAATCAATATGATTTATTTCGTACCCTTTGTTCAATGAGAACTGGGTCAAATTCTACAGGATCAAACCTATGGGACTTAAGGAATGATATAAAAAAAAGAGGAAAAATAATAAATAAAAATGAAGTAGAAGAACCAAATGAACAAATTCGAATTTGAAAAGGATCTTTCTGATTCTCGAAGAATGAGGGGCAAAGATCTCTTGTTCTTATTTCTTATTATAGTGATTGGATCCGTATAGGTTAATAATCTTCTTCTTTGAGAATAATCAAAAATGGAAAGTGTTCAATTGGAACATGAAAACGTAACTAAATTGGTGCTAATCCGTTGTATGAGTTATTCGTACCGAGGGTTCGAATCCCTCTCTTTCCGTTTCCATTGATGACAATTTTGCAAATACTTTGTTCTTAGTTAACCAAAAAATCCTAAGAAAATGTAAAAGAGAACTCCCCTTTTATTCTTCACGCCCAGGATTACGTCCGGGATCATTCGATATGAATCCAAAGATGAATAGAGAGACAAAAAATATCACTACTGTGTAAACGAAGAGTTTGAGAGTAAGCATTACACAATCTCCAAGATAATTTTTTGAAAAAAAAAAGAGAATAGATCCTCCATTTTCTACCTCATATGCTATTTGGATACCAAAAAACGAGGTTCTTTCTAGAAATCGAAAAGAATTTTCAAAAATGCATTTGATCGCATTACCTTTTCAACCTTTCTTTTCATATATACTCGTAATAGCGGCACGGCAGGATCTTTATCTGGACATTCCCGAAATGCCATTGTGGGCGCAGCTGTCTGCGATGATTCTAGACGGATTCTTTTATTTGGAAGTTGAAGTTCTAGATCTTGGACTTTTGGAAAAAGATCTTTTTCAGGCAAGCATAATCAAAGCCTTTCTCGGGAGCTCGTAGTGCTAAGTTCAGCCTGAGAGTTTGGTTTATTTTTACGTGCTTATTTCTGCTCTTTTTTTTTTGAAATTCTTCGACTTATCTTTTTGCTTTTGATCTCCAAAATTTTATTGTTGTTGGGCTATCTCTTGATGGACGACCTTCAGCGGGCTGTGGCTCAACGGGGGGAATCAATGAAGGGGGGCTCAGTCAACCCCCAACCCCTACCCCTCCACCAGAGAATTCCGGTTTGGGGCTCATTCCGGGTGCGCAAAGCGAGGGGGATCGCCCAGACTCGAATAAAATATAAAAGTTCCCATATATAGCGGTAACTAGAAATATCTTAAGAGAATACGATAAATTGATTGGATTCAAGGCGAAACCCCTCTCCGCCGTTAGGGAGTTCTTCTGCTCTAATCTCCGAAATCGAAGGTCAGCTGACTGAGCTGAGGGGTTAGTATTGATTCATGCAAAGATGCTCCTCTGAAGCTGGAGTAAGGAATTGTCCATTAGGGTTTTCATGTGTTAGTTTCCTTATACATAAAGTATTCTATTCCTATTTTTCTTGCACGTAAAGTATTTTATTTTCTTTTTTTTAAGTAGTAAAATTCCAACAATTTGTATCTTATTCTATTTATTTTAAATAATTCCCTAAAAAATTTAAAACTATTTAATTTCTCACTTATCATTATCACTATAAGCATAACCTATTCAATAATTTTCTATATAAAATAATACATAGATATTTTAATTTTACTAAAATTTCTGGGTATTACACAAATAATGTGGATTTCTTTGTCAATCATCACCCCAAAGGTAATATTAGTTACTTGATTAGTGATGAAAATGTTCAAGAATAAATATTCTAGTTATTTACTTTGATGTAATGAATAAATATTTTAATTGCTTACTTTGATGTAATCAATAATAATTTTTGGTTGCTTATTTTGATGTAATTAATAAACATTATCATTAGATGTTCTCAAATGGTAATAAAAATGATTATTAATGTATTTGTTTTTATTTTTTTATACTTAAAGAAATTAAAATAATTCTCATTTAGAATTTTTTTTTGTGAAGAAAATGGATGCTCTAATGATCAAAGACAAAGAATTATGTCTGGCAGATAATGCAACAACACATTCTATACTAAAAGATAATAAATATTTTTCTTATATAATCATGAAAGAAACTAATGTTAGTACTATATCTGGTAGTACAAAAGTGATTGAAAGTTTCGGGGGAGCAATAATAATTTTACCAGGAGGAACAAAATTTTGCTTTGAAGATACATTATATTTTTCTAAGTCTCAAAGAAATTTGTTAAGTTTTAAACATATTCGCCGAAATGGATATCATATTGAGACTAAAATTGAAGGTAATAATGAATACTTGTATATTACAAGTATGGATGGATTTTGGAAAGAAAATTGTATTAGAAAAATTACCTTCTTATTCTTCTGGATTATATTATACATATATTTCTACAGTTGAAATATATGCAACAGTAAATCAGAAATTTACTGTTCATAATGATTTTATTGTTTGGCATGACCAACTTTTTTCATCCTCCTCAAAGCTCATTACGAATGCAAATTTGGTTGCTTAATTTTCTTCTTTTATTTCTGAAAAATAAAATAAAAAAATCTCCTTTTCATATAGTTGAAAGGAAACAAAAACCTATAATTAATTCACTTACTTTGCGGTATATATGTAGTACTATATTTTATAAATAAGGTGTAATGCTAAATTTAATTATGAGTTAGCTAAGTGGATTATATGTATTTATGACATTGTCTGTTCAATAATTACGAGAGAATCAAAGTCGAATTCGTATTAAGTGTACGAATGGAGCTGCCTAACCACCAAGTCTAATTCATAAGTGTACGAATGGAGCTTCTTAACCACCAATTTTGCATCCTATCTTGCACTTGTGAATTGTGATCCATATTTAGTGTCTTAAGCTTTATTTTTTTAATTGGGCTTTAGTGAAACTTATATATAGAATATTAACGATTTGTTATGCTAGTTTTTTTAATGAGATATTAATTAGATAGAGTCTTACTTAACATTCAATGTATAGATTTTAACACATAGATTCTGTGTCATTAAAATTATAATGTTGTTCAAACATAATGATGTACCATAATATTATTGGTCTAATAATGCTTTTAATGATAATGATGTACCATATTATTACTCGTTTAAATATACAAATTCGAGGAGTAGAAGTATCATACATGCACATATATTCCTAAGTTATTACTGAGGGTAAATGATATTTCAACTTGGAGATGTGTATCATTTTGATTTTTACATATTGAAGAAATTTTATTTTAGTCCATCAATTAGAATTTTATCATTTTTACATAAATAGCCCTTAATGTATTTTTTATTTATTTAACAAATACCGTGTTTGTTGTTCCATGATAAAAGATGTTACTAGTATGATGATGGTATGATGAATAAAAAATGATTTGATATTTATTTATATGACAAATTTAAATAATTTGAAAGTTCAAAATGAAAAAAAAAATTTATATCAAAAATAAAAACGATACTTACTCTCAAATTAAGATAAACCATTGAGATCTCATTGACCCTATTAGTGAAGTCACTTTTTTTTTTTTTTTTTGTAATTTATTGCTAACCATAATAGGAAAATAAGATGACCCTTAATTTTTGTGAGTCTTATTCATAGTGAAGACTAAAGGAAAAAAACTTGTGTGGTCACAATTTTATGTTACTTTTGACTATATTGCATAGTATGGGCATTGATCTAGCTAGAGGTAGCCATCATTAAAAGCATCGTCATCCAGTTGGTTTAGCATTATTTCAATCCCATTAAATTGAATTGATTTTCTAGGCAAACACATTTAATATTTGAGCATTGAATAAATATTTATGCTGATTTGAATAGTAATTAATGACTTGTACATTATTATAGAGCTAATTACATCTTCTAATTCGTTCTCACAACTTGAACTCAATTCTACAATTACTCATATGCTTCGTTGTACTATTCAATCTTATACCAAATCACGTGTATGGTTATTGATGAATCATTTTCCTTGATAAGTGATCGATTAGCATTCATTGACATTATAACATGTTTTGTCATCAAGTGTTTTCTTTTCTTAGAGTTCATAACACAATACTATTTTTTTTTTTTTTGTGAGTTTAGTCTAATTCATCAAAAAAAAATTAGAAAAAGTACTAATGAAAGGAGTAGGGCAGTCTCTTTGGCAGACACTAAATTATTTGCATTGTATACTTTTAACCACTGTATTTTTTTTTAACCAATGGTCATTTTTTTTTAAAATTCAACAATTATCTTTTAATTGTTCGGTTAAGTTTGAATATTTATTCTTAATAAAACTACATTTTTAAATTTTAAATTTAGGTACAAACTTGTTAGATGAACATCCACAATTATAAATTTTAAACTCTATCAATTAACTTCATTTTTTAGGTATAATATTATCTTTAAAAAAATTCAAAATTTTTTGAATTTAACAGAAAATTAAAAAAATAACGATTGAATTTGAATGAATAACTAGTAACCAAAAGTATGGCATTCAAATAGTTTAATGGTTGTCAAGGTATTTTGCTCTAAAGAGTATGTAAATTTTTACATGATTTGATAATTTCATTTAGATGAAATATTGTCAATTAATATATTAATATCAATTATAAATAGATTTTTTTTATGGCAAAACCGGCACAAGGGGTGGGATGCCAACCAAGATGAGATCATCTGTACAAAATTAACATGTTTTATTCTGTCTTAAATTAAAACTATTTACCCATCTCTTGGTTAGAGCTTAATAATTATAAAATAATTTTAGTAATATTTATACTTTTAGTTCCTAATTTTAGTAATACTACATCATTTTGAACATTAGACAGAATAAGGGAGGATAAGAGCAGAGGATCTAATCTCAAATTTATTAGTAAGTGTCAAAAAATACAAGAGAGGGATACCAAAACAAAACCTCTCAAAATCAAATTACATCATTGAAATAAAACATTAAAATTAAACTTTACTTTTAACATTTACAAATTTTAAATAGATTAGTAAATAAATGATTACATTGCATAAAAACATTCCTACTCTATATCATTCAATCAAAAATCGTATTGAAACGTGATCCACTGATCTGAATTAATGGACCACACAAACACACACACACACATATGGACATTTAGTGAAACACATGAACTTTAATTATAATAATTTGCCACAACTTTTCATCTTATTATTTGAAGGTGGTAAGTAAGATATGGATACATTGCTTAAACATAAATAAACAGGGTTACCTATCTAACCAATTAAACATATGATCCAGTTGTATGGTATACCATATCCAGTCACCTTCATGGGATACAGCACAACTACTCCCCAAAAAATAGTGCTGCTTGTATTTCTAATTAAGCATTGTAAGAGATGAAGACAAATTGATCATATAAATATGTCTTTCACATATGAAATTTAAAGAATCAGTTTTATTCTTTAACTTATTAATTGATTTGCATTAAATTGATCTAATTAAACCCCTATTTCTGATGTTCTTTTGTAATCTACTTAAAGAATCTGTCATGATTTGCAACAATGAAATTTGGATACCACGTAGATGGTATGAGATTCCGATGTAGAGTTTACATGATTTTAGGTTTTTCTATTGTATTAGCTAGTTTCGGAGGTAATTTTTTTATCAATATCAATTGGTATTAAAAAAGATTCTTGTTCAAAGCCATCGTATAGACGCCGGAGCTTTCTTGTTCAAAGCCATCGTATAGACGCCGGAGCTTTCAATGTAAAGTTTATATAACTTTCAACTTTCCTAACTCATTAAGCTAGCTGTTGAGGTGATTTCTTTTACCCATGTTGATATAAGAATCATGCCCTATTTTGTATCATCTTATGAGTGCTTTCTCAATGTTGAATTTTTGTATGCAACTTGAGAGTAACCTTCTATTTATGTCAAAAAGATAATTATATAATTGCGAATGATTTGATGAATTTTTGTTTATATTTTGCCGTTTGAATTCATTCTTTTATGGAAAATTTAGATTTAAGACAGTACACCAAAGCAAATAAAATTCATTTTGGTAATTTGCTTTCTTCTAATTTTTTTTTTAACTTCATTCCAACTAGGGAGTTTTTTTATATACATATTGAGGACCAACTTGATATAGTTTTAATATTCCAAATACCAAATCTCTTCCCTTTAAATATGAGAAAGCTCCTTATATTTATGTGAAAACTTTCCTAGCAGCATTATCAATGCAATTTAACACTCATCTTCTTCAAGTGAAAAAATCTTGTGAATTCCTTATATTTTGAATGAGAATTAACTTCAAACTATATTTTATCATAACTACATCCAAATTGCAAATTTGAATTAAATTGTCATTACATGTATATCACTCTTTTTTAGCACATCAAATAAGTGATGAATGAATAGCAATTTTGGTAGCCATGACAATCAAAATTATTTAGACACAAATAATTTTGTTCATTTATATATATCAAATATTATACCCTAGCCATACATATATAATATAACCCTATTGCACTAAAAATATCTATATACTACAACCCCACCTCTACTAGTACAAATTATTTCCCATACATATAATCTTTTCCTTGCTCTTCCTCTCTCTCCATCCTTGTCACATTGTTGTTTTGTTAGTTAATTATATCTTTCTCTTTTCAATTTTGCTGCCATACATTTTCATCTACCAAAGTAGTAAGATTAATTATTTACAAAGAATAGTGAAGGCCATCTATATAAGGCACAAGACTAGAAGTAGTAAAACAGGGCTAATACTACAAAACATTGAGAAAACTTTCTTCTACACTTCTTCAAAATAAAGCAACAATGGCTTCTAGTGCAGCAGCATACAATAGTAGCCACCATGTCCAAATTGAACCAAATGATCATGGTGATACCAACCCTTCTTCACCTCCATTTTTCCGGCCGTGGTCTCGCCGAATTTCATCCTTTTCTTCATCACCATCATTGTCATCAAATTCATCTTCTAATGGATCATTCTCTTTCCCAGATGATTCTTCCCCATTTAGTCCTAGTACAACCCCTCTAAGAAGATTTTCAGGGGTGCCATTTTCTTGGGAACAAATTCCTGGAAAACCCAAGAATGAAGTTGCTAAAAAGAAAGAATTATCTGCTCTGAGTGATCTTCTGCCATTGCCACCAGCCGGAAGCTGCTCATCAAATAGCAATTCTTTCAGAAAAGGTAGCAAAGAAGTCATGGACAATATCATTTCTCCAAAGAAGCATAACGCCAGTGAAAGTTTTAGAAAGGATCCATTTTTTGCAGCATTAATGGAATGTTCAAAGGATGATCATCAACACTGTGGAGATGAGATTAGCAACTTATGGAAAGGATCAAAAGTTCCATCAAAGACTATAAGTGATCGTTTTGGATTCATAAATATGTATGCTTCTTGCAAAAGAACTTGTGCTGTTTCAGAATCAATCGTTTTTCTTCCAAGATCAAGACCATACAGTTTGATCAACCGTCGGTGAAGCAAATAATTAGTTTTCATAGCTAAAAAGGGCATCATGAATTGGCCAGAATTTATAGATAAGTGTTAATTTGTTTTTATGAATTATGAATTATGATAGTGTACTTGAATTTGGATTTTCTCTTCTTCTTGTTCTTCTTTTTTTTTTTTTTTTTAAGTTACTTTATGATCTTGATCAAAAAGAGTTCCCAGTATGGAATTTGATGACAAGTCAATGAACTATGAAAAATTGTAAAAATAAAAATTTCTGTATTATTGTTTAATTACTAGGAACATGAAGTGTCAATCTCTTTGTTTAGAATTAAATTTCGTCCTCTTTGGAGAAGACAAATACTAAGTTCATTTAAAAGAATAACAATAAAGTTGTGGTTTCCTTTCTGTATTCCATGTGATGTTTCATGGCAGTATGAGTAGAAGTTACACAATTTGCATGTGAAATTATGTATTCATAAATGTAGGACCAAAGAAGAAATGACAAGAATATGTTAGTTTATTGATTTCTATTTTGAAAGGGCTAGGCTCTTGGGTCAGAATTTAGTCGAATTTAATATGTATGGTAGGGCTACTATGTTTTATGATTATATATATTGTGAATAGGTTGGGAATGCAGAATTGTTTTAGGACCGTCCTTCAATTAAGGGTTTATTTCGCTTTTGTTCATTTTTTTTAAACATTTCATTTTTGATCTTATGATATAGATTAATTGGTTTAAAATTGTTATTTGTCATTTTTTTTCATTTAAAATTCAATTTAAATAATTATTTAACACACATATGACAAATAGAAAAGTATAAAAATTGATAGAATTAAATATATGCATGTTAAATAGTCATCAGAATTGAAATTTTCTTACGTAAAAAGTGAATAAAAAATTATTGAAATTAAAAGTACTAGAAATAGGACAAAAATAGAACTTTTCGAATAATAGGGATAAAAGCAAAATAAACTTCTAAATTGAGAGAGGGTTGAAATAATTTAATCATGTTTTTCTTAATCTATAAGTCTAGGACATAACAAGGGGGAAAAAAGAACTTTACCTAACGTTGTTATTTTGGATTTGGCTGATGATCCTTACGTACATGTTGAGGGGATCAAGAGCTCTATTTGACTCGAAAGAGAAAGATTAAATAAAAAAATCTTAGCATTTGTTTTCTTGTTTATAATACGCTCTTTATGCTAATTAACACAAGAAAATGTGGTTCGTACCCAATTTTTGTCCAAATCGTTAACAAAGAACAAAATATTTAAAATGTTCCTGGCTCTCACAATTATTCCAATCAATTATCAAAATTAAATTGGGTTGATTTAAGTAAAATGATGCTTTATACATTTAATGGTGCATGGAACCAATTCTTCCAATGATCAATATTTATCTTTTTTTTTTGGTAATAAACTAATAATGTTCTTTTTTCTTTAAGCTTGCAAACGAACCTCTCTTGAAGTTGAAATGGCAATGGAAGTACATGGAAAGCAACAGTTGAAACATGGATTTCACCATCCAATCTTTATGAAAATGTTAGTGAGGCGGATTCTCTTTATAATAATAATAATTCGTGACATAAATTTTTTTTTTCTGGGTAGGGGTATGGAAAGAGTTTTAACAAGCAAAGGATGCTAAATCGTTTATTCCACATTTTATTTATCACTTTGTATTTTACATATTAATATTTTAATACCAAAATATTTATATATATTCACATATTATGTCGTTAGAGCCTACACATATTTTAGTTTATTTTAATAAAAAAAAATATTTTTTCTGATTATTTTTTTTGTGCTACATAAATTCATTTTTTTTTTCTCATTAATTTTGAATTTTGCTCTTGTTTTTTGGTTAGGTAAGCATACTTACTTTGTAGGTCCATTACTTTCAAGAGATCAAATCAAGATCATATAATAATAATAACACAAGAAAAAAAGTAGGGCATTACCCATCTGACAAGACACACAAGAAGATCACAAACCTCGGCCACTATTGTCAGCTACAAAAAACAGCTTCAACCCTTAAAGATTTTACTGCAATTTTCACAAAGATGGTCCTCACTATCAAAGTCTTGTGTGTTGCATATGATCATGAAAATTTTAGTGGACTTATTCTTTTTGTAAAATGTTTATTATAATGAGAGCCGAAAGAAGCTGTCTAATGATGAAGAACAAAGAGAGGTCCACTCAAATTCATGAATATATCCACCTCAAATTTTTAATGCAACTTCTTGGAATCATTGCAAGTAACAAAAGTAAAATCCCAAGATTAATAAGTCAAATTAAGGAAAGGAATAAGAATAATCCAACTGCACCGCATAAAAATGTTGAGGGATTTTTGGACATCTATACTCTATAGTGCTGAAAATCCCTCATAGACATAGACAAAAACTCGATAATTTCATGTAATAAAATGTTTCTGTTCACATAATAAAAAATATATTCATTAATTTATTATATGTTATGCATATTCACGAATCTAGATGAAAGAACAACACTACAAAGACAAAGTTTGACACCAATGATGTTACTTAAATGCTATATGTCTACAATAAAAAATAAAAAAAAATTGTTCATGTGTGCCTCTAGACACATCTATGTATGTATGCATATATAGACGATATTTTTATTATTGGGAATGATTTTTCTTCGGCAGAAAAAAATTATTTGACTGCAAGTGCGAGCTGGCTGTCACAATAGGACATGTACGCAACAATTGCATATGGAAAAATTTGGATTAGCATATATTGCTTGCAGCCTAGCATTGAGAATAGAGTTTTTTACCATGACTTTGGTCACAAAGAAGAAAGTGTAGTTTTCAGTGTTGAAAAATATCGTAGTTTCGAAATTCCTAATTTGCTGAATTTGTTAAATTTATCATCATGATCTATAAAATATGTCATGTTAGGCATTAATCATATGTTTGGTCGGTGATGTGGGACTCTCACTCCAATTATCTTTCATATGTGTGATGTGGTATTCTATTATTTCAATCCGTTTAATCTAATTCGCATCTCTATATAGAGCGATTTAGAACTAGAGGTGACCAAACTCACGGTTCCTGTTCCGAAACTGCCGGTTCCGGTTCCGGTTCCGGAACCGTGGGCCCCCCAAACCGGAATCGGCGGTTCGGTTACGGTTCCCATTTTTTGGAACCTGAACCGGAACTGCCGGTTCCGGTTCCGGTTCCAAACCGTGAATTTTTTTATTTTTTATTTATAAATATTTCTATACCACTTCATTTTCATCACATAATTTCTTAGTTTTCTAATCTTTATATTGTAAGTTTTAACGTTTATAGTTTAGGGTATCAATTTTTTTAATTAATTATTCTAATTATATTATTATATTGTTCAATCATTCTTTCAATACTCTTATCATTTATATATTTTTCTTTCTCACTTATCTAATCCTTCATAATTCTATTTTTCTAAAACCTCCATATATTAGTTCAATTTTAACTATTAATCCAATTATATTATGTATCAACTTAATTTTCTAATTTATATTATCCTAATTCTATTATTATATTATGTTAATATACTATTTAAATTCCAATAATAGTTCGATCATTCTCTCAATACTCTAATTCTTTCTATATCTTTCTTTCTCACTTACCTAATATTCATAATTCTATTATTCTAAAAAGTTCATATATTAATTTAATTTTAACTACTATTCTAATTATGTTATTATATTATACTGGTTGAATTCTAATTAATAATTCAAATATTCAAATATTCTTATTATTTTTATATCATTGAATCTCATTTATCTAATTCTTCCTAGTTCTAAAACTATATATTAATTAAATTCAATTGTAACTATTATTATTCTAAGTATGTTATTATGTTATATTATTTGAGTTTCAATTAATAGTTTAATCATTATTTCAATATAAATCAAATTTAAAAGTGGGATTACAATCGAAATTCAAAACAAAAAATCGGAACCGGAATCGGACGGAACCGGAACCGCCCCTCGGCGGTTCGGTTCCGGTTCCCCTAGAGGGGAACTGTGAACCGCCGGTTCCGGAACTGTGGTAATGGCTAGTTAGAACTAAGTTAATGTCTTAAAAAAGTCATCAGAGTTTTTGCTCCAAACACACATACACACACAGAAGAAAAAAAGGGTTGACTTCAAGAGCAAGCTGGCAGTCAATTGGATGTGTACTGCCGCATTTAACAATCATAGCAAAAAGGAAAAAGTGGATTAGCAAACTTTAGTTGCAAGCATAGCAGCTGTTTTCTACTTAATTTGTCATCACTTGTGTGACTAGTGTGGCCCTTATAATGTGTTCGACAAAGAAGTAAATGGTTAATTAATCAATTAGTTCATGTAGAATCACGAGAATTCATTCAAGATCAATTGTGTTTAATGGAGCATTATATTATTATATATGTTCTTTATTAGCACCCCTTCTCACGCATAGGCAGCCTTGATCTTGTGGCGACTTGATCAGTGTGCCTGAGAAATTCGTAGTTGATATCTAACGAGCTCAGTGACTTGAGCCAATCAACCAATGTGAGTAGCATAGTCATGAAATGAGCAGCCTATGCTTGACTTTGTGAAGTTAACTCCATGCCGCATGGATTTAGTGCAACGCACGTATACAACATTATTCTTATGTACTTAGGTTTCTTAAATTTGAAATGAATTAAGGAGCATGTGTGTGGAGTAGTCTACCTAGCAATAGATAACCGGCGGTTACAATTAAACTCGGGATAAGGAGGGTTGCATTAGGACAGCAACAAGCGTAAAACTTCATAACTCTAATTATATGGATTATATTAGAAATTTTATAAATGTTAAAAGGCATATGTATACATAAAATACAATAACAAAATATGATTTATATAACCGACTTCAAATAATGAATAAGCATATAATTGTTGTTATTTAAAAGATGAAGGTTTAATGTTACATGCACTAAGTTGCGTAATGAAACTTTTATCAAGTGCTGTTTTCTCTACTAATTTTCTCCAATATAATTTTTCACAAAACAAACACATAAATCCAAAATCTCAAGATGTTCCTTCTCTATAACAAAAACTAAGAAAAATGATTCATTTCCAAAACTAAAAAAATTCTCAATCCAAATGGAGAAACTACTATCTTCAATTTATTAGACATATATTTTTTTTGCTGTTTCATCAATGTATTAATTCTTATTTTTGCATGCACATTTCATTCTTGTAATTCACGATTAAACAATTTATGCCAATCAAATAGGCAAATCCAAAAGCCATTCATTGGTTGACAGAAAATCTTATCAAAGTTCCTTGAAATATTTCTTTTTGCATAAATTGTGATATATATGGTAATGTTAAACATTGAATAATTGTCATGGATCAAAATGTTGCATGAGACATTAAGGCTCGGTTTTATGATAAAATCTTTTTTATTGAGATTTGTTATAAAAAATGAATATTTTGATAGTGTTTAGATTGATGATTTTGTTTTGTTGGTATTTGTATTGAAAAATTTATTATTAATAAAAGTTTGAAATTTAAATTTGAATTAATATTTTATAAGTTCGTTTTGGTGGGAATTGTGTTAGAAAGAATTGTTTATTAATAAAAATTTAAAATTTAAATTCAAATTTAGTATTTTATTTATAAAAAATTCTGTAACAAAATTAATTAGTGTAACATTATTTTTTGTTTTAAAAATTTTGATAGAAAAAATGACTAAAATAAACATGGCATTTTGATTTTGTCAAATAAATCATAAAAATTTACACAACTTTCTAATGCATAGATGTTCTTCCAATGATTAGGGGAACTATAAAATTAAAAAGAAAAAAGTTCATAAATTTTTTAATTTAAGCATTAATCTTGAAATGGTAGAGTTGGCTATATAAGTTCATTCATCCAATTCCTTCAAGTCATCCATTTCCAATTTACTTGTAATTGCGTGAGTGTGTATTCATTTTTTTCATGTATATCTTTGTGTGTTATTATTATAATTATAATAATTATTATCATTATTATTATTATTATTATTATTATTATTATTATTATTAATAATTTCGCAATGTAAGTTTTGTTCATCATATAGTACTTGATGCGAATGAGTATTAAGGACTTTGTTTTGCTATTTTTTTCTTGAAATTCTTTATATTAAAGTTGAATGAGTTGTTTTATTATTACTCCATAATAAAACAATGGCAAATGCCACAATAACGTGTGTATGTCTATATTTCATCAAAATGAAAGAAAACAAAATTATCCCATGCAATGAATGGCTGTACGTCTAGACTCTAAAAATATTCTATTGTTCAATTTTCTTCTAAACAAATAAAATTACATGAGAGCTTATGAATATCAATTTCATTTTACTTGAAAATAGAAGGGAGAATTGTAAAAACCATTCTTCACATTTGTAATTGGAAACAATCATTATTACTAACATTTAAAATAATACAATTTCGCCATTCATATTAGAAAATTGTATCAAATTTATCCTTCTATCTAATTACGTTTAATTTTTTAACTGAAAGTATGTACGTGTATATCATCTGATGATGACGCGCATATATTTTTCATTAAAAAAATTAGATGTAGATAAATAAAAGAGCAAACTGCCTAGATGGTCACTAAACTTTCTGGAAATCTGCCTTTTGGTCACTAAACTTTTAAAGTGGCCTAAAAGGTCACCAAACTATTCAAACCCACAACTTTTGGTCCTTCTGTCCAATACCTCCGTGAGTGGAAACGTAAATCACCTTTTTGAGGGGCATTTTTGTCTCCTTCTTCTTTTCTTCTGAAATCTTCTTCTTCTTTTTCTTCTTTAAAACCCACTTATTCTCCTACTTCTACAAAACCCGCTTCTTCTTCTTCTTCTTCTTCAAAACTCACTTATTCTACTTCTTCTACAAAACCCATTTCTTCTTCTTCTTCTCTGAAATCTTCTTCTTCAAAACCCAATTCTTCTTCTTCTTCTTCTTCTTTTTCTTCTTCTTCTCTGAAATCTTCTTCTTCAAAACCCAATTCTTCTTGTTCTTCTTCTTGTTCTTCTTCTTCTTCTCTGAAATCTTCTTCAAAACCCACTTATTCTCCTTAGCCCACTTCTTCTTCTTCATCAAAACCCATTGGAGGTCTATATGTGAGCCTTGGGTGACATTGAAACTTTCATTAATTGATATAGCAAACATTGATACAAACTATGAATTTAGCCATTTCAATAGGACTTTGGACTGTTGTTGTGTTAATACAAACATGTTTGGTCATATTACCATTGATTTCATTCAATAATGCATTGATTTGTGAAGAACCTATGTTGAACCAAAAAAAATTAAAAGGAAACTTTGGATGACTCCAGAGGGTTGTTGTTGAGGTGTCTTTGCTTATGGGGCACTGATATCTTATCAACTTACGGGAGTGCAAATCTCTAATTTTTTTGGGTAATGTATGTAATTAATTGTGTTGCTGCTTCTCATATTTTGAACAAGACATGTTTCTCAGCAACCCACCCACCCAATTCTGCATGTTGATGTTTGACACGCATAATGGAATTGTTTCATTCAAACTAATTGGATGCCAAAGAAGAAGAAAGAGGAAGAATATAACCAGAGAAGAAGAAGAAGAAGACAAAAATGCCCATCAAAAAGGTGATTTCCGTTTCCACTCACGGAAGTATTGGACGGAAGGACCAAAAGTTATGGGTTTGAATAGTTTGGTGACCTTTTAGGCCACTTTAAAAGTTTAGTGACCAAAAGACGAATTTTCAGAAAGTTTAGTGACCATCTTGGCAGTTTGCTCTAAATAAAATGACCAATCTAATACATATTATTAATATGAGCGATGAAATTTCATTGTTTTAAATATTAACAATGAAAAAAAATTCTAAGAAATTATGAAGAACATTTTAAGTTTGTAATTTTCCAAAATAGAATTGTAGAATGTCGTAGGGCATCCGGCAGCGTCTCAGGCTCTCAGTAAAAACATATTATTGTCATTATTATTATTGTTGTTGTTATTATTGTTGTTATTATTATTATTATTATTTTTATTACTATTGTTATTATTATTATTATTGTTGTTGTTGTTGTTGTTGTTATTATTATTGTTGTTATTATTATTATTGTTATTATTGTTGTTATTATTATTGTTATTGTTGTTGTTGTTATTATTATTATTGTTATTTTTATTGTTATTATTATTATTGTTATTATATTATTATTGTTATTATTATTGTTGTTGTTGTTATTATTATTATTATTATTATTGATGTTATTATTATTATTGTTATTATTATTATTAATTATTATTCTTATTCTTCTTATTATTATTATTGTTATTATTATTATTATTATTATTATCATCATCATCATCGTCATTCTTTTTATTTTTCTGTTTCTTCTGCAAAATAAGTTCAACAAATCTACAATGTGTAGGTCCAAACATATTAAAAACATGTTTGATGAAAATTCCTTTGTATATGGACATGGATGCATGATATGAACATAAGATTTTCTTGTAGATTGAAGTTTGACAATTAGGACAAGTTAGCCACACCTACCACGAAGTTTTTATTGAAATTTGCATGCATGCAGGACAATATTGTTCCAACAATTTAATTGATTAATTCCAACAATGAGAAATGTTTAATTTTTCTTTCCAATGGAGGACCCTGAAAAACCTCATACTGTATAGATTCTTTGACATTCTTCTCTTTCATTGTCTCTCATAATTGATTTGTGTGTTTTTTTAATTTTAATATACTTCCATTTCAAAAAACTTAATATGGAAATCCCATCGTGGTACTAAATCGACCATTAAGTTGAAAATTTTTTGTTTAATTTTAAACCAAACTTAATTAGTAAATTTTATTCGTATATATAGGGTTTAATTTACGACATGATAGGGTACGTTTAATTTATCTACGTAGTAGTCATTTTCTAATTTTTTGAAAAAAAAATTATTGATCGATCTCCATAGATAAGTTTTTAATACCTGAATTAAGCCACTGATTTTTGGAGGAACTTTTTATTTTGCTTTCTTTTAGATACAAAATTTGAGAAAAAATCAAATATCAGAATTTTTGCAAGTCACATTAATTGAAGGCATGTAGTGAAGCAGTAAATGTTTCATGTACAGTTCGATGTTTCAAATCTTTGCATCAAGCAATCCATCAATTATTGAAGATTGGTACGATAGTTTAATTTAATGTGTTAGATAAACATTATTTATTGCACGAACAATTTAGCCCATGAATTTTGTCTCCTGCAAAATGACCTCAAACATGAAAATTTTTGAATGTTGAGAACGACATTGAATCTTTTATACATGTCCTTGGACTTTTAAGAGATCTTTTGATTAAGATTGCTATTACTATTTAAATTGTCAGAAGAAGCTAATATTTTGAATTGGGGCTGCGAAAAAATTTTGCATTTAAAATTTGTGTCATATTTGTCAAATTAATTAATCAAGAATTGAAAATTTTTGGAGCAACATATATAGTTTCTCATTTATGAAATCCAAAAATGTTAATTATTGCAAGAAAATTCTATAAAATTTGCAAGAGTAAAGGTTTAACATATTTTTATCCTTTTAATTTTATAAAAATAGTGATAAGAATTATAATTTTTTTTTTAAAGTTTTAAGTATGGAAGACTAGCTACCATTAATGTTTTTTTAAATTAATTTTACACCAATACATAACCAACATTTTGGAGGAACTTGTACCTAAGCCCACAAAAATTATGTCAACAATTTTTTTTAAAAAAATTTCCTTCAATTTTCTTATATGTATATTCACAATATTACATGTCACATCAAGCTATAATTTTAATGTATTTGTTAAATTAACATTGGTGACTTCTTGAAGTGGATTGTGACATGCAATAACCTACTAATAGAGTTGAGGAAAAATATATTGACCTTAATTGAATATTGACAAATGGAAGAGTAATGTCAGCACTGCCGACAGTCATATTGAACATTTTTTTTTCGTTCAACGAGAGTCATATTGGACTAGATTCTGTATTTTTCTTTCCTTTGATACTGCTATTATTAATTTATTACTATAGAAATTTTCATTAATTCTTGAATAAAATAGTAGGAACTCACTCACCAACCTCTATTAAAAAGGCTGATTATTTTAGAGGGCTTAAAGCACTCATTTATTGAGCCCTTTGACAATAGCACTGGCTGTAATGTTTGGGTATGTTCTATTGAGTTTTATGGTTAAGTTGTATGAATTCTACTTTGAAATAATGGATATGATTTCAGAATCTAATGATTGAAATTTGTAAGTCAAAGTTAGGCTTTGTCTACTTATTGAGCCTTTTTAGAAGACTTTCAATGTTTTTTTTTTTTATTTAATCCAAAGTGGTGTCAAAGTTGTCGTATAATTCCGAATAATTGTAATATTTTGTACTATGATTTTTGATAGTTCGGCTATTTGGTAAAGTAAATGGTTTTCTTCTTTGAAGATAATGAAATTTAGAGTATTAAGAAAATGAATAGAATACCAAATGGTTTTAAGTTTCAAGTCAAGGTTAGACTACATTTACCTCTTAGGTCTCTTTTAGTGGGAATCTAACTTAGTTTCAGCCATTGAAATGGTTTGGATTTGACGCGTTCTGTTTTGCTTTAAATTTAGATTTAGAGATCTAGAGTCTTCTCTAACTTCCTAATTTGGAAGTTTTCTTGTGATTTGATATAAGTAAGAATGAGACATAAACATATTTCTAAATTTATTAGGTTGAAGCACTTAAAAAGCTTTGCCACATAAATCCTTAATGTTCGAGTTTTAAATTTCTTTCTCTCCACTTGCCACCTATAAATAAAGGTATAGTAGAGGCATTTTTTCACATAAATTTTAGTGAAAGTTCTAAAGAAAGACTTTTAACTCTACCTAGTTATAACTAATTAGCTTATAACTAATCGGTCTCAAGGTTGACAAAAAGAGGAGATTTGTTTTTAAACTCTGCCTAATTATAACTAATTTGTCTACTTATAACTAACTGGTCACACTATATAATATGAATTACAAATTTAGAAAAACACTTAATGAGAAAAAGCTTATATGATATTATTGTTGTAAAGAAAGATTTTTTAAAAGAGAAAGTGTAGTACAAATTTAGAGAGGAATTTAAATGTTCAAGAGTTTAAGGTTAAAATAAACTAAATAATTCTTGCAATTTTCAAGGTTCTTGAAAACGCCATCATTGTTTTTACCTTGAAAATAGCTTAATTTGTTAAGTTGAATCACATGAATCTTGTGTGTTTAATTTGTTGTTTGGTTTTATTTTTCTTATTCTCGAATAATTCTCGGATTTTATCATAACAATTAGTATGAGAGAGTAGATGTGATAAATTCAAGATCCTTACTGTCAAATATAACATAAAAAACCTTAATAAAAATAATGGTTTTAAGAAGAATGAAGATAAATGGATCTTACAGCGAAGGATTATGTAGTTTGTTAAAAGCCTAAGAAAATTTGCTTAAAATAATGTTAAATTGTCTTGTCACTTGTAGGTAACGTAAAAAAAAATCATTAGAGAGACCACACTAAGTAAGCTTTGATATTAAAGCTTAAGAGTTTCTACATAATAAATTGCTTCAATAGTCTCCTAATTTGGGATTTCATTTCATTTTTATCTCTAATTTTTTAAAAAATTTATTTTTCTCTCTCATATTATAATTTGATTTAAAATTGTCCTTCATCCATTTTTTTTCTTAAAATACAACTTAAATAAATATTTAACACATATATGATAAATAGAAATATATACAAATTGATAAAATGAGACATATGCATGTTAAATGGTCATCAAAATTTAATTTTTCTAACATGAAAAGTAAACAAAAGACCATTGAAAACTAAAAATGCAACAGGGTTAATTACTAAATACCTCTATATGGTTTATCGAAGTTGCTGGTTACCTCCATGTGGTTTATAAATATGTATTTTTCTCCCTATGGTTTGGTTTTTTTTTTTGCAAAATTGACGGATTTAACACAACTAACGGTTCTGAATAAAAAACGCTATAACAAAACGAATATTTAATTATTAATTTATATATTATATATAAAAGAACAAACATAGCCTTGAATTGTTGTGTTAAATACATCAACTTCTTCAATCTCTTCTTCAATCAACCGAGTCTTTATTGCAAAACACCATCTTCCTAGTATGCTTTGAACTTGCTTAATTATCTTCAAACATAGTATGCTTGAACTTGCTTAATTATCTTCATAGTATGCTTGATCATATGAATCTGTTAAAAGGATCTGGGTATGGAAAAGTAAATTGTAATATACTTAGGTAGGATCAAATTTAATTTTGTAAGCTGTATCTACTTGGTAGAGGTATCATTCTTATTTTACCTCGTCTTGTTTTATGCATTCTTACAGGTGAAGTGGTTGAACAAAAAACTTGCAAAATTCTTGCCATTTGTTGCATATGTAAGATTATCTTCTTTGTCTTCATAGTCTCTATATAAGAAAGTACAATGAGTTTCTTGTAAACTAGGTTTCCTGCTCGGTAATGATGAGGCTTCTCTTTGATTTGTTGTGTTTTGTTTTTGCATGTCTGTTGACTGTCATATTAATCAAGGCCAAATATTCTTTTGTCCAAGATATCACAATATCTAACAATTCTTTCTCTTTTTTATCCTCTTTTACAGTTTCAAAATGGTTTCGTTGTATACATATTGAAACCCTTGAATAACCAGTTATTCCATTCTCCTTCCAATGGATATTGTTTCTGTTTTTGTGATGCCATATTAGTTTTGTCATTACTTGTTGCAATTTGTATGTCAAGGAAAGCATTTGTGATTAGTATGATCAAGTATGATTAGACATTTCACATAGTCTGGTTTCAAGTCTAACATAAATTCCCAAGTTGATATTTAATATAATCATTGATAAGCTTGGTAGATCTCATATAACCTTTAAATATGCTAAGGGACTACTTACGAGTCACAATATGCATCGTGAGAAATGATGGAAACCATGAAGGATTGATTTGAAGATTAGCCTATAGGGCTTGAAGACGGTTAAAGACTGGATATTGTTACATACTTTGTTTTGCAGTGAAATTGCTTCAAGTTAAATTTGATAGGATAATACAGTTCATGAAATCCTCGATCATTAGTCTCTCCTAATCATCGTTACACCGAGCCTTTTGACGTTAATGAAAACAGACCTTTAGTTTTCTATTTATGAATGCAATTTTTAAAAATATTTTTATTGTTGAATTTGCTTCTTTTCCAGGCAGCAGAGCCTGTTATAAAGGAACCTGTTGAACCTCTTTTGGAAGATTATCGTCCTTCTGGAATAACCTCACTGAAGTTCAGCAAACTGTCTCTTGGAACTGTGGCACCTAAAATTGAGGGTATCAAGTCTATACATTTCTTCTTTTTATTAATCTGATGCTATTTTCACTCCTTATTTGATAATTTAATCAATTTAAATAGTTTCACAAAATAGAAGCTTCATACAATTATTGTGGATAACTTTATATATAAATTTACAGATTTTATTTGTTATTATCTTCTTCAATACTTTAAAGTACGACTAAGCTTCGTGTTCACTTTGTTCTTCTTATTCTCTTGTTTAAAAAGTTCTACAATACTATTGTACCAGTCTTCTAACTAATTTCAGGATTAGTATGCATCAATGTTTTTACATTGTTGCATCTAAATTGTTTTCGACAATTAGTATTGTAGAACTATTACAACACCACTTTTTGCTTATAGCATTTTAATTAGACAAAAAATCTTTAATATTTAAACTTCATAGTTCTTTTGAGTATTTTTAAAACTTCTACAATAAAATTGAATGTGATAACTCACTCTCTTATCATAAATATCGTGTAGATAGTCCTCCAGTCTCATTGTATTACCATTCCATCCTGTGTGAATAGCTAATATAATCCTCAAATTAATCTATCACTTAAGGACAAACTATAGAATTGAGAATGTAAGAAAAAGATGATCTTTAATTTGAATTATTGGAGTTATTTTAAATTTCAATTTCTTATATGTGATTACAGTTTAAAGTATGACATATGTCCATTCACATGCCTTCAATATATCAACTTTTTTGGTTTTCTATTTTTTTCCATCTTTTTACGTTATTGTTTTTTTAGAGAAGCTATAAAAAAGTGAACTAATTTTAAAATTTCTATGTTGTCCTTTTTTTTTATACCAGAATGATTATCAAATACATCTATGTAGAGAACCTGAAAAAAAGAATATCAATATTTTTAATAGTATTGCTTTCGGTGAATTTATGATTGATTTATTGATTACTCTTATGGATTTTGTAGCAGGACACTTTGGGTATTAAGGCATCATACAATACGTGCTTACCTTTAACTAATAAATATAAAATGTTAAGTTCATCAAGTCGATTACCAAGTAGGTATGTTCTTAACTTATAGTTTTCATATATCTCATTGTTATTAATAGTGGTGGTTTTATAACTATTTTCAGTAGTGTTTTCTGTTTTAATAATATATGTATTTGTTTGATCTTGATTTTGATCAGTATTTCTATGTTTAGTGTGATGGCCCCTGATTACTGGAGTTTAGATCAGTTGGCCTGGTTTTGATATATAAATGTTCTTAGATCCCTGTTTCAATGCTTGTTATCGGATGAATTGTGATGTTAACCTATTGGAATGCTGGTTTCTGATGGATTGGCTGATATTGAATTGGAAATGTTATGCTGTCGGATTTTCTGGTTCCATGTGCGTTTGAAAAGGAAGCTGTCCTGGAATAGTGGAAGGAAATGGACATTAATTTAGGGACAGTGAAGTATGTACTGCTCCTATGCTTGCTTGCTACTTTGCTTCTTGTACAGAATATTAGTCTGCTTCTTAGATCACTGCTCTGCTTCTTGGACACCAACTGTTCTTTCTTTTGCTAGTTTCATTTAAGGGAGTCTTTGGATGTTTTGTTGTATTGGAGGAAGTACTCCACATTTATTCTTTTGCAATCTACAATTTTAGTTAGGAAGATAGAAAGGGTTTATTCTCGGTGTTTGTCGAAAATAATGCTTTCTTTCTTCCTTCACACATATTCATAGGACTTCATGTAATGGAGGCGTATTCCAATTTTCCCGCTTTTTGTAACGGTATGCGTGGGTATGTCCTGCACCGTCTTTTGCTTTTATATATATTAAGGTTGGTAATAAAAAATATATATATATATATGTATTTGTTTTACTTTTGTCATATAGTATAGTTTATTCTACACTTGCCTACAATATTAGGAATATTTGGGTTTTTAAATTTTTTATTTATTTGACTAGCCATTTTAGTAAAAATGTTAGGAACAACAAAAGAAAATATTGAAAAAGTAAATAAAATAAAAGACGGTCGTAAAAGAAAATACCTTTCTTTAGAGGCTCGCTGACAGGCTAAACGAATTCGACGAAGAAAATCAAAACAAATGGCAGCTGTGAGTATAGTTAATACACAAATTATTGATATTGATCCATTAAAATCTATAGTAAGTATTCCTGATCTACTACCTAATGTACCAAACTGTGAATTTTGCGATGTGAAACGTATTTATTTATAACCACCTACATTTTGTTGTTCATTAGGAGAAATAAAATTATTACAAATAGAAATGACTTCAGAGTTAGTGAAATTATATCTTGGTAATAGTGAAGATGCTAAAGAAATTTGTAATTGTATTCGTAGTTACAATAATATGTTTGCATTCACATCAACATGTGTACATTATGATAAATTGTTAGCTCAAAGAAAAATAGTGGAATTTATACGTTTCGAGTACATGGGCAACTTTATCATTTTTTAGATCAACTAACACCATCAAATAATGAAAAACCAAAAAATCTTCAATTATACTTTTTTGATACAGATTATGAGATTTTAAATCGTATGTCTATTAGTTCAAAATTTAAGGAAAGTCTTATAAAAAAATTAATTCGTATCTTAAAAATAAATCCATACGCAAAATTTTTCCGAAGTCTTAATAGTATTGATAACTTAAGTGAATATAAAATTGCTTTACAAGTTGACCCGATGTTTAACCAATATGTTTTTAACAAACTTTCTGTGTCTCAAGTAGCTGAGATATAGTTAGAATCTAATAAAGAAGAACAGTACACAAGTGAACACATTCAGATTTACCCAAAAGATAATCAGACTCAAATTATTAAACATTATTTTGGTTGTTATGATCCCATGCAATATTGATGGTAAATTGAAGTCTAAACCAAAGCCTCGGGGGTCATTGGAGCGAATCAAGGGGTGTTTAAGGAGAATGGTTCGCGTTTGGAGGCCTAAAAGGAAGAAAGAAGAGAATTTCGACGTGGAGCTCATCCGACGTCGCGACGTCCATCGTCGGGCGTCGCGACGTCCAGCAAGTTTGAGTTTTTTTATTTTCGCGTCTGTTTCCTGACATCGCGACGTGCGGGATTTTTCAGCGTTAATTAATTTCCTATCTTTTGTATTTTTAGGTTTTAAGTTAATTAATGTTTCCTTTTATAGTTAATTCGTTTAGGGTTTGTAATAAGCCTATAAATAGGCATTTTTATCAGTTGTAGGAGGATAGACGTGAATTTTGAGAATTGAAAACACAGAGTTGTTTTTACGTGAGTTGTCTTCCTGAAGAGGGAAATTCAATTTACTTTGTGAAGATTATTTTTGAGGAGGGAGTTCTCTTCACACGACTGTCTTGTTATTTGTTGGTGAGGAGCCATCAAATAATCGTGCTTACTGTCAGTCTACGGAGATAGATTGATTCGATTTTATTCACATTGATTCTCGAAAAGATCGTGACCAATATTCCGCAACAACTATCAATCTACGTGAGGAGCGTGGTGAGATCGTTATCAAATATCCTCTTATATTCCCAAATAGAGATTCTGATTGGCACAGAGCAATTGAAAAATTAGGTCAAAGACAAAAAAGAATGATTCCTAAACCAACATGTGATGATGAAACTATTTGTCATATTCAAAATTACACAAATGTTAATGACTTTATACAATCTGAAGTCTACATAAGTTCTAACAAGAGTACTCATAGGACGACAGTATCATGTCGTGAATATTATTGTTATAAGTTACAAATTAGAGAAAATGATAAATCATTTTTACTACATGTTGGTAGGCTTTTGCAACAATATATAGTAGATATATACATTAAAATTGAAACATCAATGTTAGAGTTTTATAGAAATATAGCTATGCAAAATCGTTTACGACATGAAGTATATCGTGGTTTAGTAGATAATATTGCACAAGGATGTCAAATAAGTACCGACGTTGGAAAATGTATAATCTTACCTACATCATTTATTGGAGGACCTAGGGACATGCGTAAGAGATATATGGATGCGATAGCTTTAGTACAACGATATGAAAAACCTGATATTTTTTTAATAATAACTTCAAATCCAAATTGGCCAGAAATAAAGCACTATATTTACCTTGTGATAAAATACAAAATAGGCCTGATTTAATAGTTAGGGTATTTTGTGCTAAACTTGAGGTTTTAAAAAATGAATTGTTTAAAAAGAAAATTTTTGGCCATGTTATTGCTTACACTTATGTAATTGAATTTCAAAAGAGAGGTTTACCTCATGCTCATTTTTTGCTTATTTTGAATCAAGCATAAAACATGTTTTCCCCTAAAGCATTTGATAAAATTGTTTGTGCTGAACTACCTGATTCACATACTGATCTATACTTATTCTCGTTGGTAGTAAAATATATGATGCATGGACCTTGTAGTTTTCTTGATCCAGCATGCCCTTGTATGAAAAAAGGTTCTTGTAAATTTAACTACCCTAAAGATTTTTCAGAAAGTACTAGATATGGAACAAATTCATATCCAATATACCGTCGTAGAAATAATAATCAGGCTGTTATTATAAGAGGTTCAAAACTTGACAATCAATGGGTTGTACCTTATAATTCATACCTTTTAGCTAAATTTATTTGTCATATTAATGTTGAAATCTGTTCAACTATTCAAGCTATAAAATATATTTATAACTATATATATAAAGGACATGATAAAATCTCATACATGTTAGTTGCAGATGAAAAAAACTCTATAGTTGATGAAATTAAAAATTTTCAATGTGCAAGGTGGATTTCACCTCCAGAAGCAGTTTGGTGAATTTTTAAACTTAAATCTTAATCATATGCAACCATCTGTATTATGCTTACCAATTCATTTAGAAAATGAGCAATCAGTAACTTTTCCTTCTAATCAATCATTGTACAATATTACTAATAATCCTACAGCTAGAAAGACTATGTTAACACAATCTTTCCACATAAATAGACATAATGATTATGCTAGAAACTTAAAGTGTTTATATGTTACATTTTCAGAATACTTTACTTGGCATAATGATTCAAAAGAATCGGAACCACGTAAAAAACAAGAAGTAATAGGTCAGATTTTCAATTGTTACCTATCTGAAGGTGAAAAATTCTATTTAAATTTTCGCTAATGCATATTAGAAAACCAACTTATTTTATTGATTTAAGAACAATTAATGGAAAGACTTTTAGTACATACAGAGAGGCTGCACAAATATTAGAATTATTAGAACAAGATAGCACTGCTGAAATGTGTATTGAAGAGGTTGTTGCTTATTTAATGCCTACTGCGTTACGCTAGTTATTTGCTACTATCCTTGTATATTGTAATCCTAAAAATCCTAAACAATTATGGGTAAAATTTGAATGTTTTCTTTCAGAAGATTTTAGACAGAATATAACTCTTAGTTCTGATGTAATTAGACACAAAGTTTTAGACATTCTTGCTTATCATCTTTATTCAATAGGGAAAAAGTTAGAAGATTTTTTTTCTATAACTGATGATTTGCAAATGAGTTTTCAAGATAGTTTAGCGAAAGAATTACAAATTGAACAAGACGTAATTATACCTAATGAAGATCTTTTAGATGTTGAACAGCTTAATGAAGAACAAAGATTAGCGTATAATCGAATCATATATCATGTTAATAATAATATATCAATTTTTTTTGTGGATGGTCCTGGTGGTTCTGGAAAACTTTTTTTTATAGAGCGTTTCTTGCTACTGTAAGATCTGCTGGTCATATTGCACTCGCTACAGCTACTTCAGGAGTAGCAGCATCTTTACTTCCAGGGGAACGTACTTCACATTCAAGATTTAAAATTCCCAAAAAAAAAAAGATTCCCTAGACGAAAATGATTCTAAATCTTGTAGTGTTAGTAAACAATGTGTGTTAGCTCATTTAATAAGAATGACAACATTAATTATTTGGGATGAAGCAACAATGACAAAAACTAGTATTATGGAAAAGTTTTATGAAATGTTAAGAGATATAATGACTTCACATAAAGTTTTTGGTGGCAAAATTATTATATTTGGTGGTGACTTTCGTCAAACATTACCAGTTATTCTTAAAAGTACCAAAGATGATATTATAGATGCTTCCATTGTCATGTCACCTTTGTGGAATCAATTTGAAAAGTTAAAACTTAAGCAAAATATGCGAGCATTGCTTGATCCTGAGTTTTCATCTTATTTGTTGAAAATTTGTGATAGAATTGAAAATATTAATGAAAAAGATGAAATTGAAATACCGTCAAAAGTAAGCATTTCCTTTATAGATGATAGTACATCATTAAATACACTAATAAACATAGTATTTCGAAATATTGATGACTACAATCTAGATTTTTCTTTATTTGTCAAACGAGCTATACTTACTACAAGAAATGAATTTGCCCATGAAATAAATGAGGATTTAATTAATAGATTTCCTAGTAAAGAAATTATATATTTTAGCTATGATGAAAATTCAAGTACTTGTGCTATACCTGATCAAGAATAATTGTTTCACTCTTTGACTCCACAAGGGCTGCCCCCTCACAAACTTACTTTGAAAATAAATGCGACAATCATATTGTTAAGAAATATTAATCCAACTGAGGGACTTTGTAATGGTACACGTCTTGTTTGTAAAGGTTTTGACAGAAATGTGATTTATGCTAAAATTTCAGTTGGTGCACATGCACAAAAACCTGTTTTTATTCCCAGTATAACATTAGAAGCTTCACATGATAATTTCTCATCTATTCCATTTAAAAGAAAACAATTTTCGATGCGGTTATGTTTTACAATGACAATTAATAAAGCCCAGGGTCAAACTTTAGATTTTGTTGGTATTTATTTGAAAGAACCTGTATTTTCGCATGGTCAACTTTATGTTGCATTATCAAGAGCAAAAACTTTAGATCAATTAAAAATACTTATTAGACCTCCAACATCATTAGTACAAAGTACTAACTACACAAAAAATATTGTGTACCATGAGGTTTTAACAGCTGCCGACCTCAATTAAACTTCAATAAATTACTGACATAGGTAAAATGTTATTTTAGTCTTATATTCCATTTATCGAAGTAATACATTTTTATTTTGTTAAGCATTATAGACTTGTGATTACAGTATTTGCGTTGATTTTCTACTATTGTTTAAATATTTTTTAACTACAAATTTTTATGTTAGTGCATCTATTATTTGCCAATTTTAATTTCTTCCCATGAGTTTAATTATTAAGATGCTTATTACCAATTTATAAAATTACTTTCTTTCTATTTTCCTTTCTTTTAGGTCAATGGAAGATAAATACATCACACTCCGAAATTTACAACCAGATGTTCAAAATTGGTTTGTAAAAGTGTTAGTCGCAGAAAAAACTCCTATTCGTTTGATGAAATGGGGTACGACGCAACAAAGGCTTGTGTTTGTTGACAAAGAGGTATAATAAGTTTAACTAATTCAATAAAATTAGTAATATTTTATCTTATATTAGTTTTATAATTGTCTGAACAGAATGAAAGTATGCAATGCATCATTTACCAACAAGATGCTGATCAACTAGACAAAATCCTTCTGTTATACAAGAGTTATTATATTGGAAATGGTAAAATTAAAGAAATCAAAGTACACAAGTTTTGACAACTTCAAAGTATCAAATGATCCTCAACAAAAATACTTACATCAAGCCTACTAGCAAGCAAGAAGAGCTGTATATAGAGCGCATTTATCAATTAACATCGTTTGCACAATGTCCTGAATTCGCAGATGTTAAGGCTAAGCAAATCAGTTAAGTTTTTCTCAGGAAAAAATTGTTAAATAATTATAGTATGCATTTATTATTACTTATTTTATTAAGAATAAAGTATTTTTCAGATTTGCTGTGTGGTGCGATACATGTCTTTCCACCACGTGTTATTCAAAAAATTGGAAGAAATTTGCAAGAATTTGTGATTGTCAATGAAGAGTAAGTAACTTAATTTTTAAAACAAGTTGTGAACTATTATAATCTAAAGTTTGATACAATTATGGCTTAGATATTTACAATTTTTTTTATGGATACAGGTGTAGACCTATCATCCTTACTTTATGGAAGGAATTTTTACAAAATGAAGTATCCTATTTGACTAAAAATGTCCACAATATGCCTGTAATTTTAGGGATGAGACTATCTGTGAACACCTTCCATGGTAAGAATAAATTTATTTTCATTTGAATCTAAAAATAAAATTCACTACTTAAGCTGCTATAGTTGATTATATAGTGCACTAAATTATAGTTGATTATGTGCTATTTTATTAATATAAATATCTTATTATAGGGCTATCAACTGGGACATTGCCAAATAGCACAATTTTATTTCATCATCCAATACTGTAGGCCGAACAATTGGAGTCATGGTAATTAAAGATTTTGATGTATATAATGCTATTTTGAAAAGTTCTTTAAATAATCTTTACTTTTTTTAGACATTTTACTATATTTAGTATAATGTCATAGCTTCATTGAGTTTTAAGGATTTCTTATACTAATTATATCTTTGCTATTTACTTATTTATACAATTACTATGGTTACAAATTTTGATATTGTTGGTTTTCCTAATTATCTTATTTATTTGACGTGTTAGCCTTCATAAAAGAAATGAACTTTTGTTATTTATGGTTCATTTTAGCCAATTTCTTATTATTCATAAAATTTTAGGTTAAAAGCCAACAAAGAATATTTAGACACTGTTGTGTCTCAAAAGCTTTATGAGAAAGAGAAGCAAATTATACATGAACCTCTTCATTCTCAAATTTGGAAAATTAGCCAAATTTTGAGTGTACCTCAAATGGTAATTTCACATTGATTCATATGTTGCTTTTATCTTTTTGTAAACTCCATATGAATAACTATTATTGTATGTTTATTTTCATTTACAGGTTAAATCTTTTTGGATCAAAGCCAAACTAAAAATTACAAAATCGAAGCAATGTTTCTACTTTCTAGCTTGTCCTAATTGTTCGAAGGGTTGTGGAGTAGCTTACCGGCATAAGTTTATATGTTTCTATTGCAACAATGATTTTCCAAGTCCAAAAGCAATGTTAGCTATTTCATAGCTTGCAAACCTATAGACCATGTCAATATAATATATAATACTTTCATTATGTATTGTACTAACCTTACATTCAAAAAATATATATTCATATAGGTTACGTTTTGAAGTTGAATTGTTTGATGGAACCGGTAGCTTAAATTTCTTTCTGGAACAAAAGGAAGCAGAAACATTAATAGGAATGTCTGGTGAAGAGATTATTGAAGCAGAATTACAGGTATATTTGATCAGTACTAAATTTTTTTGGTTATAAAATTATTTATATTACTTAAGTTTCCACTCTTTCTATTTATAACATGAAAGGAATTTGAATTGTGATGACATCGATAAAAAATTTAAAGATTTGGAGTTGTTCTTTCACATTAGAACATCAAGCAATGAAATCAGAGGCAAAATAATTTCACGGAACACAATCATAGCGTGCCTCCCATGATCCGAATTGTCTTTAACATCACAAAGTTCTGTAGAAAAGCCTTCATCATCAGGTATGAGAAAAAGGCTGATAGCGGATGTGCCAATGCTTGAAACTCAGGAAAGTTCTTCAAGTGGTAAGAGAAGTTTTGATTCTACAGGAGCTTCAATACATAATGGACTAAAACATGCCAAACCAGATTAAGCTACCCATATTGTGTATACTTTTTTTACCCTTTTAGAGCTATATTTTAGTAGACAGTATGTACATAGATAATATAGTAAGTTAGATATTTTGGAAAATATAGATTCTTATTAGGAAAAAGGGTGTATATATAAATCTTGCTTGCTGCTAATGAGTTATATGTGAGTTTAAAGTTTTCTTTAATGTTTTTCTTAAAAGGAACTATTAATGCAACTTTGGTTGTTAAAAATGTCTTTATATAGGTTTTATATTAGCTCAGCTTTCTATATTTGGTACATTTGTAACTGCAAATCTATTTTGCTCATGATGGGAAATGTTCTTTCTTTTTAACTTCTATCTATAAAAACTTGAGCACTTTGGATGAATTTTACGCAAATGATCGTTTGCATTTTGTTCCTTGCACTTTTGGCTGGTTGTCAGCAAACATACATAGTCGTGCTTGTTCTGTTTTCAACTTGCATGGCTGGATAAAGTAGATTTGTTTCAGAGATGAATTTTTAGAAAGATAATGATATTTTGTGCACTTAAAGCTAAGATATGTACATATATCTTTATGATCTGGTAGAAACACTGATTTCATATTGAAGAGGAAGTAGTTGGTTTGGAAGTGAAGGGCATCCATTTCATTCTCTTATGTACCTTTGCCACTTTCAAAAACGTTGGAACTTTGAAGTAGCATTGTTTTGTATTTTGGGTTCCTCACATACATAAATGTGGAATTTGATGGGTGTATGTCAAATAGCAGCAGCCCAAAAGCCAATGTGGGCTAACACTGATTCGCGGTGAGTGATGGTGCTGGATTTTTTATATTAGATTGCCACTTCAATCTTCTCCAGTCTATCGTCTTCACTCTTTGCAATCCTCCCATTTTCTCTATACTATTTACTCAATTTTGCAATAGCTAATCTTTCAATTGCTCTTTCTTTGTGTGAAGTCCAAATGTGCAATAGTGGACGTATATTAAAATTAGAAAAGATTAATTGTCATCGCTCGTTTTTCTTTTTCTTTTAAATGAATTCTAACAAATTAAATTAAACAGAGTTTACAGGGCAATATCAGAATCGGAGACTGAAGAGATATGGTGCAATAAATTAATATTACACATGGTGTTTGAATTAAATAAAATTTGACCTAATCCTATTGTCATTTGTTTTCCAATTCAATTTCTGAACTTTTTGATATGTGTAATACATGAACATGTCATTGGTAGTTCTTTGTTAATGAACTCATGCTTTCTGCGTTTAATGCTTCAAAAAGTTGACAATGTTGCAACTATTTATATTATGTGCACTTTTCAAATTTGAGAGAGCATCTCTTAAGGAATTGCAAATAGAACTGTTTGGTTCTATTGTATAATTCTTTATTCAAATAATAAATAGTACAAAAAGCTTCTTGCAATAGATTTTCTTATAGTAAATGGTACAAGAAATTTCTTGCAATAGATTTTCTTTCAAACAAAATACATATTATTTGATAAGTAAGATGAATAACTATAACTAATTTTAGAAGAACATTACATGTGGAAGAAATTTACAAAATAGTATGTTGAGTAAGCTTTTTTTATTTAAAATAATAATTATTCCTTGATACCTGGCATCAACTATTCGTGACTAAGCCTTTTGTGTACAGGTGAAAAACATCAATAATGACACATAACGTCAACTATCTATGACTAAGCTGATTTTGTAAGTTATGTAAAGCATATCAATCTAATATCATCTCTAACATCCCACTCATATTTTATCTTATATATAGTCATTAGGGCTAAGAATGAACACGAACGTTCACGAACAAGCTCGGGATCGGCTCGATTAAAGCTCGGCTCGAGCTCGTTTATTTAATAAATAAATGAACACGAACAAGATTTTAGGCTCGATTAATAAATAAACAATAAATGAACACATCGGTGAAAGCTCGTTTATGTTCATGAACAGCTCGTTAAAAAGCTCGTTTATAGCTCGATTAAAGCTCGTTAAAAGCTCGATTAAAATATTAATTATATAATATATATTGTACTTATATACTAAATATTAGAAATAATTATATTTTTATATACATTTATTAAGACACAAATCACAATATACGAGTGTTTGAATTGTTATAATAAGCTAATATTTTATAGGCGTTTGAATTGATGTATTTATTTGAGTGTTAATTTATGTTAAACAACTATACAATTGTAAAAAAGTTATTGTTTTTGTGAGAATTTTGAATTATTTAGTTGGTTTTGTTTCTTTGAACAATGTATGTTGTAATTTATTTTATTTATATTTGAATATAACTAATAAATTGTGTTAACTATTATCAAAATATTTGATAAATTATTGTATCGTGATTGAATAATCTTATTTGTGCAAAAAAAAGTGAAAAAAAAAACAGAAAAAAATAAAAAAAAAGTGAAAAAAAAAGTAATCGAGCTCGAGCTCGAATAAAGGCTAAACGAGCTGATCCCGAGCCGAGCTCGAGCTCGAAATTTTTTACTCGAGCTCGAGTTCTAGGCTCGACTCGAGCTCGAGCTCGGGCTCGACTCGAGCTCGAGCCTGAAAAAATAAACGAGCCGAGCTCGAGCCCGGCAAAGCTCGGGCTCGGCTCGACTCGATATCAGCCCTAAATTAGTCATATGATATTGTTGTTTTAATTTATAAGTTATTCTCTTCAAATATTCTATATATTCTCTCTCAAATAATTGCAAAAATGTTCTTCTAAATCAATTTCAATGGAAAATTCTCGCTATTGTATTTGTATTGATTATGGCCAGTGTTACTATAGTTATATATTTGAGAAAGAAGTTGAAGAACTAATCAGGAGATTTTTCTCCAATCCAACATGGGTGGTTATATTAAAAAGAGTACTTAACATGGAATGGAAGCTTTTTCTTCTGCTGGATTATGCAACGGGTATTGAAGAACGATCAAGTGTCAACAATATGTATGAAATTCAAAATGGACACTAAGAACTTATTTTGTAATATCACTTTATATATTATAAGTTCATGTAATATTACTTTATATTTTATAAGTTTATTTAAATATTTACATATCATTAGATTCAAAATATTTTTTTGGTCAATTATAACTTACTTCATTTTGTAGCTTATTATTTTTCGTTCAAATATGTGTTTACAATTAAATATATTTGTACACATAAAATTCAAAATATACATCTAAGCCTCATGTTATAGTACTAATTTTCCATTTCAACTTATGTTTAATCAATGTTTTACTTAATAACAAAATAAAATAAAAATTTAAAAATCTGAACCTATAAATTTATAAATTAAAAAATAATATTATTATTCCTATTTTTAACATAACTCATATTAAAAACAAAACATTACAAATCTGGGTAAACAACTCAAGAATTGAGGTGCACTTTACCTAGTATCAATGAAATATCAATCATTTACATCCACTTATTTTTTTTATTTAAGCACTAAATAAAAATAATAGAAAGGATTTCATTTACAAAGATTTAGTAAAACTAAATCGCAGAAAACTGCTAAATCTGTTGAATATTTCGAAAAGTTTTATAAATGATCGCAAGCCTTATAGAGGTACAATAGAAGAGGTTATTTATATGTTTTTCATTTTAATTTTCACATGAATTTATTAAATTGAGCTAACATGCAAAACACTAAGATAATGTGTCAAAATTAAACGTTTAAGTGGTATATTAGAATCCAACTATAGTTTATGGTGGTATTTTACAATTTACCCTAAAAAGTATGAATAATTACAAAAGATCTTCTAAACTATGAGGCTTTCACATATTCATTTTTAAAACAACATAATACTTTAAATATATATAAGCAAGCCACAAAGTAGAGATCATATCCTCTGTCCAAGATTATCTCTGTCATATTCTGTCTAATATCCAAAACGACGTAATTTAACTAAAACTATGGACTAAAAACATAAATATCACTAAAATCACTTTACAATTACTAAGCCCTAATCAAGGAATGAGTGAACCTTATAACGTAGTTTAATTTTAGACATGATAAGACATAGATAATGTTGGACAGAAAATTCCAACTCTTACATATAACGCTTTGGATCAATCAACGTAGCATAACCCATACTAAATAGGGTTTTGACCTTTTAACCTATGACCATAGTCTTGATTTTATCAATAATGAAATTGAAATGTTTCTTTTTCTTTCATATGAATAATAGGAAATTAGGAATCCTAAGATATCCACAAAGATCTTGACTAAGGAAAATATTACAATTTCTACTATAAAAGTCTTTGCAAAATGAGTGGAAATATTAGGGTTTTGAATCTTTAACATGTAAGTATTTTAACACTTCCGGTCTAACTCTTCTAATTAAACCATATCATCAAATAAAACAAAATGGGATGTTATTGATTTAAAGACTTGAAAATGTAGTCAAATTAAAAAGTGTAACATGGGGTGATACACTAATTATATAACATGTCCATGTCTTTTCATTAAGATTGTAGTGATATTAAGGAAGACTGAAAAGTTTATTTGTTAAATGGAAAAATTGTAAAAACTATTCTTCACATTTGTTTGAAAAACGTTTTTCATCATTGACATTTCAAATGATATAAATTCATACCTTACATTTGTTTGAAAATCTTTTTTCACCCTTCACATTTCAAATGAAGCAAATTCGTCCCTCACATTAAAATAACATATCAAATTGGTCCTTCCATCAATTCACATATCTTTTTTTAACAGAAATGATAGAATGACTAATTTGGTACAATATTTTTAATATAAGGATGAATTTGTGTCATTTGACATGTTAGGACAAAAAAATTCCAACCAAATGAAAGAGACGAATTTGCATCATTTGAAATTTAAGAAACGAAAAAAGTTTTTCAACCAAATGTGAGGGACATTTTTTTGCAATTTTCCCTTTGTTAAATTTATTTTCTAGCTAGATATAGAGCGAGTATTAGTTATGATATTTTCAAGTAAATCACAATGACGATGAACTTTCGAAAATAACAACTATTATCCCTAAAGAACAGAGTCCAGATCCTCTGTCCAATATTTATCCAGTCCTATTCTGTCTAACGTTTAAAACTACATAGTTTCATTAAAAGTAGGGACTAAATGCATAAATATCATTAAAATTACTTTAAAATTATTAGATCCTAACTAAGAGATTAGTGAACCCTACGATGTTGTTTTAATTAGGACGGAATAAAGCAGACAAAATCTTGGACAGAAGATCACGTGTCTAAAGAACAAGTGTGAGAAAACCAAGGTTTGATAAATTTATTGTAGTATCATCTCTATAAGGTTTGATAACAAAGCAATCCCTTTTATGAACTTTAAAATTATACATGTAGATAACTTTTTCAAACAAAACACAAATAAATATGGAGAAGATGATGGATTACCTTATCTTAAATCTCTAATAAGAAAAATAAAATAAAATGAAGACTTATGATGATGTTAAAAAATCGAAACATCATTACTAGAAATATAATCAAGAATAAGTAAAATATAATGACAAGGGAAATCAAAATATCTTAACATGCTTCAAGAAAAGGCCATTCATTATGATCATAAACTTTCAAATATCAATCTTAACAATCATAGAACCTGTTTTACCCTTTTCCATATCAAGAGAGTGCCTAATTTTTGTGGATAATAAATATACGAAAGTCTTTCTTAATTAATTTTATAAAGTAATGAAGATATTTTAACGTACATAATTATAAATATGTTAAAATTGCGACCCATTTAATAATAAGAACATGAGATGCACCTTTAATGCAAATTCTCCCAATATTATTTGAATAGAGTTATAAAATAATTTTGGATATTCTATTGTATGCTTTGTGTATCACTCTCTTTTCATGAGTTATATCACCAAGTGACATAAATTAATTTAAATAGGTTGTTATTGATGTTAAAGAATTTGATGATGCATCAAATAAAAAAAATGTGGATAGGCCAAAAAGTAAAAAAAAACTTAAGCAAAAACTTGAAAAAAACAACTAAAGAAGTGGCGAAAACACAAATAAAAAACTTGCAAAAGAATCTAATTAAGTGGGAAAATAAAGAGACGAGGAGACCGGATCTCCTGTCTAAGATTGTCCAGTCTTATTTTGTTTAATGTTCAAAACGACAAAATTTCACTAAAAGTAGGGACTAAAAAGTAAAATCAATTTACAATTATTATAACCTAACCAAGATATTAGTAAACCGTACCACGTAGTTTTAATCTTATACAAGATAAGAAAGGATAATATTGGATAGAAGATTCCATCTTAAAGACGAAATCATCTATTCAAAATTATTCTAGCTTATCCTATCAAATGTTCAAAAAAGCTTTCGTTATACTAAAATCTCAACAAAGAGACCAGATCCTCTATTCAATATTATCTTGTATTATTCTGACTAATGTTCAAAATAATGTAATTTCACTAAAATTAAGGACTAAAAGCATAAATATCACTAAAATTATTTTATAATTAATAGACCCTACCTACGATGTAATTTTAAGCTAATAGAGGATAATGAGAGGATCTCATCTTTAAAACTAATGATTAAAAGAATAAATATGATTCGGTTAGGACGTAATAATTATAAACTTAATTTTAATGATGTTTATACTTTTAGTGAAACTCGCCCTTTTGAATATTGGATAGGATTAAACAAAATAATATCCTATTTGGAAAATAAATACATTTTAAGTTAGTTTTGATATTTAGGTGACATTTTTTTTCCTTTGGTTTGAACACAGGGCTTAAAAATAATTTAATGATTCCCAATTCTTTAAAGAAAAAAAATAGTCAAATTATAACTAATTTAAATTAAACAATCTAGTTTCTAAATTTTTAGAAGCACAAAAGAAAATGTAAATTTTTTCTTATTTCTATTTTAGTGTAAACATATTAGATATCTTTATTTTTATTTTTTTGTTTTGGGCTTTTGAGTTAACAATAGTTCATTTAGACTGCTATTCGTACAAAAGATCCATTCGCACACAGTCAAGTGTTAATTACTTTTTAGAAATAAAGTCAAACACTGAAATTCTTTTCATTACTAATTTCAAGAAAAATTAAAATTAAAATCAAAATTAAAAGTTCCTGATGCCACCCCCACCGAAGAAACCATCGCGCGGATTCTCATTCTTCGGCATTGCCGCCGGCGCCGGTGCTGGCGCCGGAGGCAGAAGTTATGGAAAAACCGAGAATCCACCGGAGCTGAAATTGGAGGCGGACAGGGAAGTATACAGACCTGGTGATCTAGTTACAATTACACTCGAAATTAAGAATCCAACGGATTCGTTTTCGCTTCTGGTCGAAAAACTGAGCTTCGAAATTAAAGGGATCGAGAAATTGGATGTGAATTGGTTCAACATTGCTAAGCCTTCTCCTGAATCTAAGCAAAGAAAAGGTATTAGAATTGTTTGATTTTCTTATAGTCAATTTTTTAATTTATTTAGGGATTTTTTACTAATATGTTTTACTTGTTTCGTTTTATGCATTTCAAATTTTTTGTGTTGATGTGGTGGATCAATGGTGATTGTGATTCGATAATAATTGAAGCAGTGATTGAGTGAAGGAAAATGGCAAGGAATTATTGGAATTTGATTGCTTAGGGAATTTGTATGTTTAGTTTTGAGCTAAGATGAAATATTGATTCAGGGATTCTCTGAAAGTAGGAGAATTCGCAAGTGCTAACTAGGCCGTTTTGTTTTTATGGCAAACCTTTTTTTTTCTTCTTTACAAAAGGGGACAACTTTACATATAAAAAATGATGGGAAGACTAACACTGACCATTTCATCAGTCAGTCTGCATATGCTGGTTTTAAACTTTTATTTAGCTTGAAATGCATGATGGTGACAGTGAATATTGATGTGTAGCAAGTTGAGGAAAAATGTGGCTAAGCAGACTGTTAAATCTTTAGTGAAATTTAGTTGAAGGAATTTTATAGTTTTGTGCATCATTCTTTTACCTTAGTTGTTGTGTTCCCTGTTATTTGGCTTTTGGCATAAAGGCATAGAAATTTGATTTAGAAGACAAAGCGAAAAAAAAGGGAGTATGGATTCGTCATTCTGTGACGCTATCTTTTTCTGCTTCAAAGAGTGAAAGAGAATAGGAAAGAAAACCAGATAGTCTTTTATGTGCGCTAGTCTTGATGTTGTAAATGCGAGTTCGTTATTGTTTATGAGTTGTCCCTTGTTTAGAATCCACCAATGTAGATGTACTGGACTAAATGTTGAATGTTTTGTGGACTCATCCATCCTAGCAGTGTCCCAAGTGCCTCCTTATGCATTAGTGACTTCTTTTGGATTTTTTTTTTTGAATTGCCACGTGTGCAGATCCATGATTTATTTTATGTCCTGCACTTAAATATGGAACATCATGGGTTTGCTGCCTCTGTGTTTGTCTGACTTGAAAAATCTATCATAAGTTAATATTAAGTTGTTTTAATTGACGCTTCTGCAAGCAACAGTTCTTTATGTTTTTCTTGTCAGGCGAGTATACATTCATGGACTGGTCTACACCGACAATAGTTTCAAATCAAATCATTGCATCGGGAGGCACTAAAAAATGTAAGGCTTATGTTTTGTTGGCTAGTAATACTGTTTATTTGAAATTGGGAAACGATATTGTGTGCCATGTTGAATGGTTGGCTATTTAAAGTCATTTACTTTCTAAACCTTACAAACTTCTATGTTTTGCATATATCTTCTTACAGCTTTAGTCTTTTGAGTACTTAGAAACTTCCATAATTCTTCTACTAGAGATCATGTGGTTTAATGTGTGTGTTTGTTTCTTCATTAATTCATGTCCTATATCATTGATCAGATGATGATTGCAAGTGTTAACCATTTGCTAACACTTTTGCTGATTGCATTGTTGTGTTTCTAATTGAATGAGTGAAGGAACCGATTTCCCGTTCATCACAAAAGAAGGAAAGTATTTGCTTAGTTTGAAAGGATTTGTTAGTGCGTATTCATATGACAGATTAATGTTCTAGTCTATCATGGTATATTTCATGCTGATGACTGGGTGAATAGGGCCAAAACAGTCTACATTGCCTTTATTCATAATTGTATTGGAAGCATACTCTTTTCCCTTTTATTGTAGAATCTGGTTAGTTTACGAACATAAGTATCTTAATTATCCACTCTTAAAACGAATCTGACTACATGCAGATGTGAAATAAGGTCCATTTATATCTTCATTCTTTTCATAGTTCACATTGTCATGGCCAAGGCAAAAAGTTTTTAAATGCTGTACTTGAAATTGCGAGGAAAAGATGATAATGGTGAAATTCCACTTCTTATAATGGTTTAGAAGACGACAAAAAGAACAACAAAACAACGAAGCTTTTATCCCATTGTATGGGTCAACTATATGGATCACTTTTCGCCATCGTGTTTGGTCTAGACACATTTTCTCATTTATGTTTTAAGTGTAACATATAATTTTTTAATAGTTTCTTTCCAATTGTTTTTTGGTCTTCCTCTCTCCCTTTTAATTTGGATTCTAGACACATTTTCTCATTTATGTTTTAAGTGTAACATATCATTTTTAATAGTTTCTTTCCAATTCTTTTTTGGTCTTCCTCTCTCCCTTTTAATTTGGATTAATGATTCTTTATCTTTTACACACGATAACATGGCATGTAAAGGTCTCCTGCATGCATGTTTGTGTGTTTCTTTAATTTTCTCATCTATTGCAGTTACCGCTACTTTCTTTCTAATGCATTTATTACTTATTCTATCTAGTCTTTTATGTCCACATATGCATCTCAATATTCTTAGTTTGCGAACCTCATTTTTTGTTCATGCTTACATTTAGTCACCCAACACTAATCAATATGGGAGTTATAAAAAATATGTATCAAGATATAACATGTGTAAGTATGCCAGTAGGGATATCGGGAATTCCCGAATACTATTGGGTTGTATCAGGGATCAGCTGTCAGCCCGTACCTCTTTTGCTTTAGCATTTGATGAGATTACTAAGTATTTGCATAAAGCCATTCCTGAATGCATGCTATTTGCAGATGATATAGTTTTAATCAATGAGACGAGAGAGCGAGTAAGCACCAAGTTAGAAATTTGGAGGGAGTTGTTAGAATTAAAAGGTTTTACCGTAAGTAGAGGTAAAACTGAATATATGGAGTGCCACTTTTGTAATCATAGAAGAAGCAATCAGATAAATGTGAAAATTGGTGGACATGAATCAAATGCATAAAAAAGTTTTAAATCTTTAGGATCTATCATTGAAGAAAATGTGGAAATTCATAAAGGTGTTACGCATAGGATTTAAGTAGTCTAGAACAAATAGAGAAGTGGGTCCTCTATACTCTATGATTGTAAACTACTGCTGAAAGAAGGGAAAATTTTACAAAATAGCCATAAGACTAGTGATGTTTTACAGTTTAAGAGTGTGGCCTATATGAACATGGACAAAAAATAAGGGTGGCAAAAATGAGAATGTTGAGATTGTAGACACGCTAGACTAGATAGAATACGTAGTGAGTGCATTAGAAAGAAAGTAGGTGTAGCTCCAGTATATGAGAAAATGAGAGAAATACGTTTAAATTGAGAGACCTTTAGATGGCCCAGTGAGGTGAATAGAAAATAGATAATTATTAATTCAAATTAAAAGGGAAAGAGGAAGATCCAAAAAGAATTGGAAAGAAAATATAAGAAAAGATGTGTTATATTTAAATATAAATGAAAAAAATGAGTTTAGATTGAGCACGGTGGCGAAATGAGATCCATATAGCTGACCCCACTTAGTGGGATAAAGACTTAATTGTTGTAGTTGTACACTTTCATTCATGAAGCATTGCTAGTCTTACGACTTTTTTATAAAATTTTCCTTTAATTTCAACAGTACTTTACTCCAATCTTCCAACCTGGCATTTATTCCTCTCTTCTCCTTGATTAAAACTCTCTCATCTGATCCAAATAAATCAACAAAAATGAAGTTGCTTTTGTGGATTAATCAGCATGAGTGGCACTGGTTAGAAAAGTGGCTAGTCTTTGGTGCTCAGATCTGACATCAAGATGACTCATACTTCTGTTCCTGTTGGTGTAAGTATTTTGGTTAGTTGAACCCAATAGAATTTTGGCAGTGTATTCCCCTGAATACCGTATCTTAATAGAAATGTCATGGTCAGGAATTTATTATGGTAAATGACCAGAAGTTTATTTAAAGCTTGAGGATGCCAGGGGAAGTTTTGTTTCTGTTTGCTTCTTGAATCTGATTGCCCTAGATATTTGTCTGATAAGAAAATTCTTAAGGCATAATCAAGCAGTTCCTTGAGTAATGGAAGCCTCACTTCCTTTAGAGATAACTACAGAATTGAAAGAGTAACTTTTTTAGGTATTCGGAAAAAATTTACTTGTAATAAGGCTTTCATTCCTGGTAACAATTCTAGTAATGCCTGGAAAATTTTCTCTGATAATGTAACGAACATCATACATGCAACTTTTGCAACATGAATAGTCAATCGTAGACCATGAAGAAGCAGGTAACAAACTTTAAATTCTCCTGGAAGTGGCTTTATGTAGTGCAAACATGCTACCCCAGTAAAGCTGGATTCTTTGTAGCACTGGTTTGACAATTTGTAATTTATCCCTGTACATCAAATTGCTATTTACTAACTCTTGATTTTAGGAAGTATTTTCTCTAATAGAATGGCCCCATTGAGGCTTCTGACTCATGAAGCTCAGAGAACACTCCGGGCCGTATAATTTGGCCTCATAATCTTAGACAAAAGTTAGATATTTGAAGTACCACAAGTCCTGATCTTGCTGGAGCAGTCTCTGAAGCATGCTTAGGCTGAAAATCTCTAGTTTTCAATTTTGTGGGGAATGCCTAAGTGTCTAACTGTAAATTTTGGCAATTCTACTATCTTTCTCATTCTTTCTGTTCCCCAGTTAGAGCATATTTTAGTGCACATGCTTAGATTTTCTTCAGTGTTTGGAATATGGCTGCTTTCTCTGCTATCTACTGCATCTGTGGTGTGAAGTTAACAATGCTTTTAAGTTCCATACTTGCAGATGTTGTGCGGACATTTCTTCCTGACATTATACCACCATCCTATAGAGGAGCTACAATTCGCTACTTGTACTACGCAAGAAGCACAATGTTTGGCAAATACTTGATATTGAAGAATGGGCATTCTCATAGCGAGACAGTAGAAGACCTCCCTGAGCTGGTTTGTATCTTGTACTACTTTGACGGTCTCTAGTTTTTTGTATGTCCTACTCTGAACTGTAACTTGTTGCTCAGCTATGTATGGTAGTTTTCAATTTAGCTTGCTTTGCATAAATGCTCTCATAGCCCCCCATTGTACTCTCTTTAGTTTGGAAATTCTCCTTGACATTTAAGATGAGATGAATGTCGTGTGTGAATGACTGGTTTTTACCTATTTCATTTACAAGCACCATTAGAAGAGAATGTGAAAAGTGAATGGGAACCAATAGAATTCATCCATATCTGCTGATTGCTTGCTGCATCTCTTGTAGGTTTGATAAGGTTATTCTTGTGGGTTTGATAAGGTTACCTATTTCCTCCTCGTCTAGTTTTTTTGAAGAATTTTGATTTATGCAGGGAGTCCGAAGGCCATTGCAAATTTGGGTTACTCAAAAAACCAATGGCTTACTTAGTGACGAAAGTCAAACTGATGGTAATTCTATGGTTATTTCCTATTCAGTTTTTTTTCCCTTACAATCCATTTGCTAATCTTGTTGCTTTTGGAATTTCTCTTCTTGGTTTTCAACCTTTTTTCATTTTCTTTTGTATTGGAATCTACTACTTTATTCTTAACATTTAACCGATAAATTAAGTTATATTCAGAATTTCAAATCCATTTGTTAAGAAGGTTTTAATGTATGAATTTCTATCTTTTTCTTTGTTTATTTGAATTGTTCTTCTTTGCTTGGACGTATTGTTCAAGATGCATATCCACCCTATTTTATAACTATTTGCTATTGCAAGAATGATTTACTGCTTAGGACTTCTGCAACAGTTTATGACATGACTTCCACTTAGGCATGGATGAATGATCTGTGGTATCACTTGAATTTTTTTGGACACGGCTTCTTGAAGATTTTATTAAATTTGGGGCAGGAAAAAGACAATCGAAGAAATAGGGGAGCAGTGATTAAAATTTTAACTCGTTTCTGAAAATTTTCCTTTGTTGGATAATTCCAATTCTTGTTCAGAAACTCACTTCGTGGTGGTCAGAAAAAGTTTTCAATTGATGACTGAAGTCTAACGGTGCCTAAACTGTTACAGTATGATGATCTATTATTTTTCTAAGATTAGATGTTGTTGGTGTTGTAGCAAATGGGAAGTAGTGTTTGATGATGGCTCTCATCTCCACCTTTAAATGCATATGCCTTATCTCATGACTGTGATATGTAGCATAAGGCGTGCATTGGAACTAATTGTATGTGCATGAATTGGGACCAATAATTTGTTTCTCAACTGAAAATGGGCAACAGGTAGCTGAAAATTCTGGGCTTGTGAAAACCTGAAATAATGCATCCAAATGGCAAAGAATCATACACAAGTCTCACTTGAGCTTATGTTCATAAACAAGTATTCCGATGCATTAGCAAGCCCTCATTTTTGTTCATAAACAAGTATTGTGGCTTTTCTATTTGCACGCAGAATAAATTTTGGAGTGAAAAGATACAGTTCTATTAGACGAGAAGTACTTCATCATCTGAAGATGCACATTGCATTGGGCATAGATCATCTAAAACTCCATTCTATTATTTACTTATGATGTCAACTGTTTTAACCTTCTGTTTATTTTAATCTATCTTGACATTGAGTGGGATAAAGGCTTAGTTGTTTTTGTTGTTGTTGCTGTTGTTGTTGTTGTTGACATCGAGTTGGATGGTGCACGATTCATGTTGCTGGCTCCAAATAACAGTTTCATAAAATTTTGAGTTTCATGTAAAGTTGTGTTTCACATTGTTGTCCGCAAAGTTTGTTTAAAGCATATTTATCTTCAGCTCTTAATACATCACTTGATCCAGTATGAAAAATACTATTCCACCTTTTGTAACTGATAATTTGCTTGGGATAAGAAAGTGAAAGCATAAATATGATATCGAGGTATCTCCTAATTTTTCAGGCATTGTTCCTGTGACCTCAGTTCTGTTGGATGTATACTGGAAAGAGGTGGATGGAGATTCTGAATGGGTAAAGCTTTTTATATGCTACTTTCAATCCTTTAGCTTTTTACTCTTTCTGGACCTCAAGTTGGAGCAGTTTATAGACTAGGTCAATGAGCTATTTCTTTTTGTTCATAGACTAAGGCAAATGAAAGTTTCGATGGAGTTGAGGAAGGATATGAAAGCTCAAGAGATGATATGTTATCTGTTTCTTCCTACAACCCGATGAAAGAAGATGTACACCGACCTTTTGGAAGTTCCTTATCTCTGCAGCCATCTTTGGCAAGGTCTTCTAGTAAAGACTTATCATTTCTAGAAGGACGTGCTAGCATATCTTCAAATCTATCATTACCAAGTTTAGCGTTGCCTCGAGTAGCTGTTGCTGAAGTCTTAAATGATTCTAGTGATGGTAAAAAATGTTCTCTAGGTTTACTGTTTTGTTTAAACTTCTGCATTTGGTACTTTACACAAAAAGTGGTTTTCTATTTGCATTCTACCAGGAAATTTTCAAGCACCATCTACTTATCCTTGCTAGGCATTCCTGTAATTTTAAATTTAAGTTTTCTGGGATGCTTCATTTGTGATAGCTTTATTTATGCATGCAGGAATTTTGTCATCCAGTAAATCTGAAGATGCTGCATCACAAAGTCAACAGCTAACACACACAAGATCCCTTTCCATAGATGATGAGACAAGAATACCATCTGCCCCTGGAACTGTTGAATCTGGAGCATGTAAATCCCTGTGCTTAGAATTCTTTATGGAATACAATCTTCAATCGTTTTTTCCTAATGGTTCAATTAATGTATTGATTTTCAAAACTAAGTGACTGCCAACTTTTTCCGCAGCAGAAGGGTTTGTTCGAGGAAGATCCTACAATATCAGACTGGATGACCAAGTGCTGCTAAGATTTTCTCCAAAAAATTCTGATTCGACTTATTACTTCAGTGATATGGTAAATTGGTATATCTTGTGGCTTTTCTTTTTGTCTATTAGATTTGAGTTCATTAACGTCATTTTTTACTTCAGATAGGTGGGACTCTAACTTTCTTTCATGAAGAAGGAACTAGAAGATGCCTTGAGGTAGAAGTCTGTTTCAGAGTATTACCATAGTAAACAGGCATAATATTTAATTTTTCTGCTTTTAATTCATATGGGGGTTGACCAGCCTCAGTGGTGCTTTTCAGCTTTCAATTACACTGGAGATGACAGAGACAATAGGTAGGCGTTTTGTCCATCCTTCTCGGAAGCATTCTCCAACTATTACGAAGGTATACTTTCATGAACTTATTCTTAATGAATATGCTGCAGATACTAGTGATGCTTGTGTTGACTTTATACTTCCTAGTCGGGGCTATTATGATATCATGCACGCCAATTTTCAGTACTTTGAAGTAATGAAGACTCAGATTCTATAATTGAGGGTTATTGAATCGTATGCCAGTTTTGCAGATTTGAGTCTCATCATTTTTTAAGTGCCAGAAGGAACAATTTTGGCAGCAGTTGCGGACATAAATTTTAATTAGATTTTTTTTAATAACAAATAGGTGATTTAACAGTCAAATGTATGAGACAGTTTGTAGTTTTTACCATTATTGAGTATTTTGAGAATATTACAATATTTATGCTGCATCGGATGAGATAGACTTGAGCAGAATTGCGCATTTCATTTTTTTTTTCCGGAAGAGAAATATGACGTGGGATCTTTTATCTCAACTACTTATGGGTTTTAGGTAGTTTTCCTTTTGTTCAGGTTTTGATTTAATTATGTCCTGTCTCTCTAACAATATCTTTTATGTCTTCAAACTTATCTCGTAATACAATAACAACTATCAAGTCTCTAAGGACACATGCTAGTTTAAATGTTTGAAAGGAGTTTATTAATGTTGTGTCTGCAGAATTTGAATTCCATCATGCGAAACTCTACGTGTAAAGATTCTTCTAATTCATTCTGCCTACCGTGCAGGTTCATAGTGATCATCACGAGGTTGTTGCTGATTTGTTGCAGACAAGCTTTCTGTTTTCCATCCCTATGGATGGGCCTATGTCTTTTTCTACTCGTTATGTTTCTGTTCAATGGGCTTTGAGGTTTGAATTTCTTACCACCCCAAAGAATGTCGACTGGACCAGGTATAATTGTTTTCTATGTAATAGGAACATTGGAATGCATTGTCATATAGCAATAGTTAGTATATTATTTGAACCTATATTACTTAAGAATGCTCCATTAAAGGTTTTACCATTAGTAGAGAATACATGGAGTGCCACTTTAATAATCATAGAAGTAGCAACAGAATAAATGAAAAAATTAGCGGATATGAATTAAATGCATTTAAAAGTTTCAAATATTTAGGATTTGTTATTGAAGAAAAAGAATATGAACAACATGAACAAAAAATGAGGGTAGCAGAAATGAGAATGCTAAGATAAATGTGTGGACAAAACAAACTAGAGACCTTTAGATGAGTGCATTAGAAAGTAAGAAGGGGTAACTCCAATAGATGAGAAAATGAGATGAACACATTTAAAATTGTTTGGACATGTACATAGGAGACTTTTAGATGCCCCCATTGTGGTGTGTAGAAAATAGAGAATTATTAATAAAAGGGGAAGAGAAAGACTAAAAAAGAATAGGAAAGAAACTATAAGAAAAGACTTCTTATATTTGAATATAAATGAGTTTAGACCGAGCGGTTGGGAAGTGTGATCCATATAACTGACCCCAGTTAGTGGGAAAAAGGCTTAATTGTTGTTGTTGTGGTATCATTGAAGAAAATAGGAAATTGATAAAAATGTTACACATAGGATTCAAGCAGATTGGAACAAATGAAGTGTGTTCTCTATACTTTGTGATCGTAAAAGTACTGTTGAAATTGAAGGGAAAACTCTATAACACAGCCATAAGTCCAATGATACTTTATGGATCATAATGCTGTTTAACTAAATATGAACATGAACAAAAAATGAGGGTAACAAAATGAAATGTTGAGATGGATATGTGAACACTAGACTAGATAGGATAAGTAATGAACACGTTAGAAAGAAAGTAGGGGTAGCACCAATAGATGAGAAAATGAGAGAAGCACGTTTAAGATGGTTTGGACATGTGCATATGAGACCTTTAAATGTCCCCGCACTGCTTGTAGAAAACATACAATCTTTAAGAAGAGGAAGGGAAAGAACTAAAAAGAAATGAAAATAAACAATTAAAAAATGCATAGTATATTTAAATATAAATGGAAATATGTGTAGATAGAACATGATCATGAAATATGATCCATATAACCTGCCCCACCGTGGGATAAAGGCTTAGTTGTTGTTCGTGGTTTCCTGCAGATTAAGCCATTCTTGTTGCTTATCTTTCACAGAGTGTAATCTTTTGAACTCTTTATATCTCGATACTTTGTTTGATGTCAGATTTGAGCATCCTCTTCTAATGGAGGGACGGGACAAATGTGAGTGGTTTCTCCCAATAACTGTTCATGCACCTCCTCATGCGGCTCCTGCAGCTCAAATCCGGAGTGAGAAGCCATTTTCTCTTGAACCATTGTGGGTTCGTAATTAAGGTAAACTCTAATTCTGATGAGCTCTCTCTATTGTGATCAAATTTTTTCGGCATCATGAAAATTTTGACAAAGCTCTCCTAGCAGTTATAGGTCTTGCACACACACACTCGGATGCTCAAGTGCACCGGAGAAAATCCATGAACATTGTAGAATAAAGCTGCATGTAAGAAAAAAAAATTACCACTTAAGATAAAGTCAGGTTGTTGCATTAGTTGGGCAAGCTAGGAATAATTGAGGATTAGAACATATTCATTTTTCAGTTGTAAATAATTTTTGGAGCAGGAAATTGAGGAATCTCAAACAAGGATACTAGCAAATATCTTAAGGAAAAAGGAACCTCTGGCAAGTTACATTAATGATTAAAAATTATCTTGGGTGACAATTTCTTAGCTATGTCAAAAACTGGCATTGAATCCTAATTTTTGTGGCATTTATTCACCAAAATAAACTTAACTTCAGTCACAAGGTGCATTTAAGTTTAATGAATGAAACAAGGACATGAAAATCCCTTTAGATGCATAGCTGTTTGGGGGTATTTCAGTTCTGAACTTTTAACGAATCTAAGAACCATGCTTCAATAGTGAAGTAGCTTGCATTTAAGCCTTTGCAGTTGTGGATGTAGCATTACACCGAAGTAAAGTAAGACCCAGTCCACAATTCCTTTGGAGATATTCTACTGATAGTAAGCTCGAAGCATGATTCACGTTCTTTAGATGCTGCAATTATTTGTGCATTCTGCTAAGAATGTTGGTTTATTCAATGAAAAGTTTGAAATATCAGATGATTATTGATTATCTTAAAGAGATTTTGATGCAATTATCTTTTTTTTTTTTTGCAGAATCATGAAAGAGTTGAGTTTTTTAAACATCAGTTTTGCAGAATCGGTTACAACATTGATTCATGAATGCTTTGAGCTCCAAGACTCAACAGCTAGGTTTCTCCAAATTTCTATCCTCAATGCTGATTGTCAAGCGTACCCTTCTAGCATTTGGCTGAATATAAACTGCCTTCTCCTAATTGCTGCTTCTATTGTTTTTTAGGACAGCAATTTGTTGACATTTCTTCCTCATGTATATTAATGAAATGTTCTTCATCAATCATAAAGCTACTGTTTCAGCAATGTGATAGTCTTGGTACTAACTGTAATCTTGGTTGTGTCTCGTGCTTATTGTCAAAACTAATTTGGTATTTTGGCACATTCTTTTATTTATTTCTTTCTTTTGTAAGTAAATTTCGGCATATTCATACTAGCAGTGTAGTCTTCGTTATAATGGAACAGTAATGTGATGGCAACTGGAAGAACAATTGGATTGGCATCCAGATAGAGTATCATTCTGGTGTTTTGGGAAAGACAATGTGGAACAGTCTTGGGGTTATTATACATCTATCTTGCCCTTCAAGCATAATCTTGAGCTTCAACGAGGACTGGGAAAGCTGAGTTGATAGGGTCATGGACCTGATTCACCCACCAAATTATTCTCCATGAAGAGTAAGCTGAATTGCCCCATTTGGTTCTTCTGTGATACTCTATTTTCTTCTGCATTCATTTGATAGTTTACAGACTTTGGTTAGTAATTGAATTGAAGCTCTAGTAAGTCGTTAAAACCACCGCCGGCATTCATTTCATGGTTAGTTTTTGGGGTCTTAGGATTGATTGTAAAACAGCACAGTTAGTTTCTTAAATTGATTGCTCGATTTAAGCTGCCTTTTTTTTTCTTTCACTAAGAATTTTGTATTGGTCAATGTTTATTTTAAACGTTTTTAAGACATTAATGTAGATATGGACTTCTTCAATCTTATATAAGTAAAAAATTGGGTTAAAAGCTGTTGAACCCTTTCAATTTATATATTTGCAAATAGAGGTTAAATGATAATTACTCCCAGAGTTTACGGAATTAATTGGTTATCTACCAATGGTTTATAAATATACAATTTATACTCTATGTTTTTTTTTTTTTTTTTTTTTTTGGATCTCTTTAGGTGTAATAGTTCATTCTTCTTCCTTTTTTTTTCATTTTGTAACAGTTCTTTCCTTTTTTTTCTTTTTCTTTAATAATTCACGTAATAATTTCTAATTAAAAAAGATAAATTTATAATTTTAGCCAACTTGTACTTCCTCTTGTTTTGAAATGATGCATCCATTTGTTTACTTCAAATATATATCAATAATTTTTTTTATGAAAATAAAATAACAAAATGTGTAATTTTTATAAACACCAAAACATTGCACAATTTTAATTAATTAAATTGTTTCTTCATATATTCATAATTAAAAGGGTCATTTTCTTGTGAAACCGTCTCATATATGAGATTTACGCATAAATTTCACTTTAGCACATAAAGTATAAAAAATTAGCGTATAAAGCATTAAAGATTAGCATATAAAGTATAAAAAATTAGCGTATTAGAGTATAAAGTATCTAATATTGGCGTATAACGTATAAAAAATAAGTGTATTATCGTATAAAGCATAATTCACGTATCACGTCTCATATATGAAACGGTTCACAAGAGTTTTTGCGTAATTAAAATAAGTTTAATATTGGTAAGGGAAAGCTAATTAAATTCATTATCAAGCTATTTGTTAATGACTTGAATTCATATTTCTCTTTCTTGGTTCTTTCTTGTCCCTTTGACACTTTTGTTGTATGAACTATCTCTTACTAGAAATTGTGAAAATTACTCTTATCTCTTTAAAATATAAAAACCTCACTTTTCTCTAAAAAGTTGCAACCCAAATCGGGTTCAAAACTACCTAAACTAACAAACCCTAGATTTTTTGGATTCTCTTACATATTGGGATAACAATTCCACAAAGGGTGAAACCTTTCAAAATGATATCCAGTTAAGTCCCTAGATCTAAACTTTGATGGCGGCTGTTCAGAATGGGAAACCACATCCCCCAAAAATAATAGCAAACCATGTTGCTATGCAAAGTCCAAGGAATTCAAGGTGATCAAACCGTTAATATGCGATGAATCTTATGTATAGAGGCTTGGGATAAGATGGAGAACAAGGTTCAAATTGATCGCATGGAGGTCCGAGACTTCAAGGCGGGATAACAAAGGAAAACATGACAAGAGGCGACGAAAATTGAATGCTGAGATAATCTGCCACAATTTGGTAATTCGGCCATATCTCTCTCAATATAACTTGGATTGTGGTATTTCAAGCAGCATTGAAAAGCTACGATCTAGCACTACAACTTTTATGTTTAGGTTTTCTGAGATTCAGATTGGATCAAGGTGAAAATTGGTTGGGAAGATGTATGTCGCGATACACGCACAAGTACGTCGCGACGCTGGTTTTTATTTTCGAGCTAATTTTGTTTTTTATGTTTTTAGTTTTGATTTGTTATGGACTTTTGTTTAGAACGTTCCTAATGTGTTAGGGGCCTAAAATATGTCAAGAGTTCATATTTTAAGAGTAGTTTTAATTGTTTTCAAATAGGATAAATCCACATGGGTGAGTTCTTGTATAATCAAAGCATGTGATTGGTTTGCTTTTGGAAGTTTCCTATTTTATTTAGAATATTTAGAATTAGGGTTTCTTTGTAAGGCTATAAATATGCATCTTTATTCATTAAATAAGATGGACTTTGATATTTTAAGAATTTGAGAAACCCTGATTTTTTTTACGTGGGTTGATTTCTTGAGGAGGGATTTCGTTTACTTTTGACTATCATGTTAACCAATTGTGAGAAGCAATTATTTAATTGTACAACAACGTCAATCTACTAAGACAGATCGCTATTTATTCATCATCGTCGAGGTTCAAAAGGTCTTAGGGTCAGAATTCTGTGGAAACGCATCAAACCTTGTGAGGAGCGTGGCTAGATTGCTATCAAAGTGGTGTCAAAGTTCAAGGGGTCGAAATTAGGTTCTAGTTTTAGTTCCTTAAAAATTAAAATTTCAAATTGTTTGATATCCGCAACAATTACATAAATTGATAATTTGTGTATTGTTTCAAACAATTATATGTTTTGTTTTTGTTGGGTTTTGATTTTTGGTGGAAAAAAAACAAACAAAAAGATTGGTTCTTTTTTTATATCTATCAAAGTGGTGTATATCTTTGTGTTGTGATGTCATCATATTTCGAAAGAATTTGTTTCTTATTGAAGAAGTGTGATCCCTATGGAGGTGATTATTATGGTTATAGTCGTAAGGCACTTGAAAGGGTAGAAGTTGAATTGAGGTAGGAAAATTTGCAACAAGAGAAAATCCTTTTAGAAAATTCTAGGAGGCAAAGGCTCAAGAAGATTCCCAAACCATAACCCATTAAATATTGTAAATGTTTTGGATATGGTCATACTGAAATTGGGTGTACAAGTCCACATACTTTTGCTATCTTGGATGGTGTTGTTCGGTTTAAGGATCCCAATGATTATAATCTTGTTGAGTTGGTTGAAGAAATTCCACAATTGTGGAGACCACCATTGAAGAGATAATTATAGAGTCTGAGAGTAAAGGAGAATTTCTTTGGGACATGTCGTGGAACAATAGTGTTATGGGTGATATTACAACAACCATAGAAGAGGAAATTCATGATGAGACTGAGGAGATTAGAATTCCTTTAGAGGAGGTTCAATCAATCATGGTGGTAAAGCCACTTGATGCCCTTGAAAAACAATCTCATGGAGATTTATTATGTTTCAATGCTTTACATAATTGTAATGTATTTGATAATAATGTTGTACATAATGAGAAGGTGGAAAAATATGAAATTGATAGTTTGAGTGGTAAAAGCCTTAATGAGTGTTTTGTAGAAAAAGGCAACACTGAGAGTTTAATAGGTGTAAAAGATTTTATTGTTGTTATTCCTTCTTTTGTTTATAAAAATCTTGCACGTTATATCTTAATTGGCAATCATACAATACTGCAAGAATCGAGGTCAAATATTTTTTATGTGGAAGGGAATGATAGCAAACCATATTGCTATGCAAAGTCCAAGGAATTTAAGGTGTTCAAGCCGTTAGTCTATGATAAATTTTATATATGGAGGCTTGGGATATGATGGAGAACAAGGCTCAAATTGGTCCCATGGAGGTCCGAGACTTCAAAGCGGGATAATAAAGGAAAACATGACAAGAGGCGACGAAAATTGAATTCTAAAAGAATCTGCCACAATTTAGTAATTCGACCATATCTATCTCAATATAACTTGTATTAGGGTATTTCAAGTGGCATTAGAAAGCTAAGATCCACTGATACAACTTTTATGTTTTGGGTTTTTCGAGATTCAGATTGGATCAAGGTGAAAATTGGTTTGGAATATGTATGTCGCGATACACCTTCTGTTTTCGAGTTTTAATTTTGTTTTCTATGTTTTTAGTGTTGATTTGTTATGGCTATTGTTTATAACGTTCCTAATGAGTTAGGGGCCTAAAATATGTCAAGAATTCATATTTTAATAGTAGTTTTAATTGTTTCCAAATTGCATAAATCCACATGGTTGAGTTCTTGCATAATCAGATATCAGATTCTCTGTCCAAGATTATATTTGTCCTATTTTGTCCAATGTCCAAAACGACGTAGTTTAACTAAAACTAGAGACTAAAAACATAACTATCACTAAAATTACTTCACAATTATTAGACCCTAACTAAGAAATTAGTAAACCCTACGACGTTGTTTAATCCTGAACATGATAAGACAAAGATAATCTTAGACAGAAGATCGCATAATCAAAGCATGTGATTGGTTTGTTTTTGGAAGTTTTCTATTTTGTTTAGAACACTTATTTAGAATTAGAGTTTTCTTTGTAAATCTATAAATAGGCATCTTTTATCCATTGAATAAGATTGACTTTGATATTTTTAGAATTTGAGAAACACTGAGTTATTTTCTTTTACGTGGGTTGATTTTTTGAGGAGGGATTTTGCTTATTTTTTACTATAGTGTTAACCAATTATGAGGAGCAATTGTTTAATTGTGCAACAACATCGATCTATCTCACCGATCTACTAAGATAGATGGCTATTTATTCATCATCATCGAGATTTGAAAGGTTCCAGGTCAGAATTATGTAGGAAAGCATCAATTCTCGTAAGGAGCGTGGCTAGATTACTATCAAGAAATCAAACCAGAAACTCAAATCAGAAATTATTGGTATTGTGATGTGAGGATTAAGGTGCTGCAGTGATTGATTATGGTTTTGGATACGAATATTCTCTTATTGTATTGTACTGCCTTTAGTTAGTGTAGTCAGGCTATTGGCTGCAGTGGTTAGGCCAGGTTTACCCTGTTCTTGCCTTGCTTAGTGCATGTACATGCTTGGGTTTCTTTTTTTGGGTAATTTGCTGCAAATGTGATGTGAATGTGGGTTTGTGGTCTTTGGATGCATCTTTTTAGTTGCCATGATGTTGATCAAAGTAGGTGTTGAAGTTTTTAGGGCTAGTATAGACGGTGAACTTGTAACATTATAGTGATTTGATGCTTGAGATCTGCGATAGTTTTTGCCTAATAATAGGGCTCAATGATATATCATGTTTTTGCTCCTAGAGGAATTTTGTGGCACATGTCCGTGGGGGTGTTCTGCAGTATTAAATCTTGGGTCACAATTGGTCCAAAACTTTAACTAGATGAAATTTATCATTTGAACATTTGGCTGTTGTTTTGCCTTGCACTAAGGAATACATGTTTGCTTGATTTGAAGCTTTTAGGAAATAGATCTCTTTGCTGCTGATTTGCTGAAATTTTCTCCAAATGAGCATGATGTTTGTTTTAAATAGTATGGAACTTTTAAATTTGTTTGTACAAAGTAATTATCTTCAGGTGGCATGTATCAAATGGTGAAAAGACATTAAATCTTCTAACCACATTTTGTGTACATCACTACTGAAGAATGATATTTGTTTAGATGAAGAAAATGGTGAAGTTTGACATATTATGAATGCTTTGTCCTGCATTCATAGTATGTTCAAACTCCATCAATACTTTTTTTTTTTTTTGGTAAAGGAGGTAGCTCTCCCCATTTACTTTTCGCACTCAAATATAATGGAGTAGTAAAAAAAACTCTCTGTTACACATTTGAAATAGGTTAGAATAATGAATCACAATTTAGATAGAAAATACACATCATAGATTCTTAGCTACTAATGCATTGTTGCGTAATTTCGGGTTTATGTTTAATAAAATAGGAGGATTTTTTTATTATTCACTTAACTAGCGATTATTGGTTAAGATTGTTGAATTATAATTAGCTGGAAAGCCAGTGGAATTTAAAAACATTTGAGAATATTGCATATTCATTTGCCCTTTATTTTTTTCCCAATAGAAAAAAGAAACCCAATGGGCATGCATACATTTATATGTAGGACAAGCAAAACTAAACCCGTAGTCAAAAGTAACGAATATTTTAGATGGAATTTAACCTAGTTGTCACCCAAAGAACATTCAGGGTTAGAGGTCAGGTCCCAATAGTCAATGAATTAGTTTTCTGACCTCCAAATCTAGTGTTACTTGAGATATGCATGTAAGGGTATGTGTTTAAAAGAAAATAAAAAAAGGATTAGAGACAAGGTTCGAGTCCTCCAATATCAATCCCACTCCCCAAAACTCGAAAGTCAACATACAAAAGTCCTGCCTCTAGTGTTCTAACGAATATTGCTGTCCCAATTATTAAACGCCAGCAAAGATCTAGGATGTCTAATAGCAATCCCACTCCCAAAACTCAAAAACTCTACCTCTAGTATTCTAATGCACCTATAATAGTTCTAGTCAGCGTCAATCGCCAGCAAAGATCTTGATCTCCCAGTCAACTGGAACTCTAGTATTCCAACGAACCTGTAACAGTCCCAATTAGTGTTAGATGTCGACAGAGATCCAGGATCTCTAGCAGCAATCCGACTCCCAAAACCCAAAAGTTAATGCCTCTAGTGTTCCAATGCATATGCAATGATTTCAACCAATACCAGATGTCAAAGAGATCCTAACCTCCCAGTCAATGCCAAAAGGCAACAAAGATCTCAGATCGAGAAAGATCATAAGTTATAATAATAGATAGATTTCCTTGTAATAGTATAAGAATTTATTTGTAATAAAATATGATTTAAAAAAAACAAATATCTTAGAATAAAATAGAAACCAACCATAAAATAAATCCCTGCAAGATTAAAAAAGAAAATATGGTTAACTACATTTATCACTCATAAGGTTTAATAAAAGTTCTAGACAAATCTTGTGATTGTAAGGTACCAGTAGCGGTCCCAATTAGTGCTAGATTTCAGCAAAGATCCAAGATTTCTAACAACAATCCAACTTCCAAAACTCAAAAGTTATGCTTCTAGTGTTCCAATGCACCTGCAATGGTTTCAATCAGCCCCAAACGCTAACGAGATCCTGATCTCCCAGTTAATGCCAGACGCCAGCAAAGATCTCATATCGAGAAAGGTCATACTTTATAATCATAGATAGGTTTACTTGTAATAGTATAGGAATTTATTTGTAATAAAATATAATTTAATAAATAAATAAATATCTTAGAATAGAATAGAAAACAACCATAAAATAAATCCCTACAAGATTAAAAAAAATGGTTAACTACATTTATCACCCATAAGGTTTGATAAAAGTGCTAAACAAATCTTGTGATTGTAACGTTCTTGTAGCGGTCCCAATTAGTGTTAGATGTCGGCAGAGATCTAGGATCTCCAATAGAAATCCAACTCCAAAAATTCAAAAGTTATGCCTCTAGTGTTCCAATATACATACAATGGTTTCAATCAGTGTTAAACGCCAACGAGATCCTGATCTTCCAGTCAATGCCAGACGCCAACAAAGATCTCAAATCAAGAAAGGTCATAAGTTATAATCATAGATAGGTTTACTTGTAATAGTATAAGAATTTATTTATAATAAAATATGATTTAAAAAAAAATGAATATCTTAGAATAGAATAGAAAAACACCATAAAATAAATCCCTACAAGATTAGAAAAGAAAATATGGTCAGAAGGTTTGATAAAAGTTCTAAACAAATCTTATGATTGTAAAAAATTATGGTTACTCCCTACCGTGAATGTCCGTTAAAATTGACTAACAGAATTGAAGAAAAAACTAAAAAGCCATCACTTATTTTCTCAAAAATAAAATTCAAAATAGATGAACAAATTTGAAATAATAATAAATACTTATTTGCACTTTTAAATTCAATGTATAAATTATCAACTTGTGTTATTGATAAAAGTGAAAACATAACATTTTCCGTTAAAAGTAACGATATATTGTAAAATGTTACATATACCCAGTATGTAAACTAAAGCCGTCATTTATGCAAAATTCTCCTTTTGATTTCTCTATAATTGGCTGAATTGTGTAGAAATGATTATTTTATTTTATTTTTGCTTGTTTTATATATGTAGATAAAAATGACATTTTACAACACTGTTAATTTTAATGTAAAATATTATGTTTGTACTTTTGTCAATAGTACATTGGGTAAAGGTATATTTTTATATATTTGGGGGTTTATGGGTTAGTTAGATATAACATGTGGGCTTGAGAGTAATCTAGCTTAAATTATAATGTTTTGTTAATTTTGTGTTTATTCATCAAACCATTTGATTACTTGATCTAATATTAGTTGAATTGCTATTGTGCACTCAAAAGAATGGTAGAAATCTATCTTGCAAATTAGAGAGCTATTATTTCGTTATTGACAAAGTCAAAAATTGCAAAGTGTCACCAGGTCTTTTCTTTGACACGTATGACTAATAAGGTAACTTACACGTGCGATGACATGTAACACAGACATCAGATAGCTGAATTCGGATGAGTCTACTCTTATGCTTAAATCAGTAAAAGACCAAAGCAATATGCGTAATGTAGATACGAGTATTGACATTGTATCTCCTTGATTTATACAGTGTTTTGAAAATTAGACCAGAGTCTGACCGATTTGGCTACTGACATTTGTGTTGCAAGTCATCACACATGTGATTTACTCTATTAGTCATATGTGTTAAATAAAAGACCTTGTAACACTATGCAATTTTTAACTTCATCAATAAAGGAATAATAGCTCTCTAATTCGTAAGATAGATTTCTACCATTCTTTTGATTGAACAATAATTTACCATTCAACTAATATTAGATGAAGTAATCAAATGGTTTCATGAATACACACAAAATTAGCACGACATTATAATTTATATATTTCACAGCTTTGTGGGCCTATAATAAACAAAGTAAATCTTCAATTCACATCGTGTACTCCTGGATTGTGTTGCTAAGTACACCAGCTCCTTAAGTAGGGCCCGCATCTTGGACCTTCATGTGGGCCTCTAAGTGGACAAAACGGAGTTGAAGAACATGAGAGTGAGACGGCCTAGTCATGCGCCAATTTCAAATTGTGATTTTGAAAATAAAATTGCCAACTCAACGACCTCATCCACAATACAAAACGACATCTTACATTTTTCTTTTATTAGGATAATAATCCAGCATGTTCTCTATAATTTAGGATCAAATGTGGAATATTATTATTCACCCCCAAAGAATCTTTTTTATCCCAAAGACATCACTCCTTTTTCTTTTTTTTTTATTTAAATCGAGAGATGGTGATTGACTCTTTTAATTTATTAGGTATACAAACAATTATAATATGGGTTATTTACCAAACTATGGTACTTTTGGAAACTTATTCCCAAAGTATTGTTGTTTTGAAACTTATTCTCAAAATATTGTTATCACTATTTATTTATTTTGTATTTAGTCCTTAGACTTATTTAAAATCATACAATATCTTGAATATTTCAAAAGTATTTTAGTTTTTACTTGTTTATTTTTATATTCCCTAGGTACTCATATAAGCATAATTAAAGCATGATAAAACACTATCTATTGTAAGTTAGCAGTTCAAATTTTTCGGGTCTTACCTCGCTTCCTTTAAGCTGTTTGTTCCTTTTCTTAAAACCTCATCAGCCGCTTGGCTTCACCTTTCGGGCCATGATTAATTGCATTGATGTCAGAATCTTCACATCTTCGGACTTCTTAACGGCTAACAGCTCCTGCCTCAACGCCTTCTCGTCCTTGATAGATTCCTCTGACTACAATATCTCCTCCCTTGGGTACAGAAATTATTCTAATTTGGGTTCTAAGAATTGAAACAAAGTATTTGGCACAATTTCTAAAAGGAAACTTTCTTTTATAGAATTTGAACAAACTAATTTACAATAGAAAAAAGCTTTAATCAGCTCATCCCTATGCTTATATTTTCCCTATGGGAAAGAAGAAAACTTAGAAACTCATTCTTTTTTCTAACACTTTAGCTTGGGGGTTTTCGGATTGAATTTTCGATGCCTTCATTCTTCAAGGTGTTCTCCTTTTATAGGCTTCAATAGCGTTTGAAAAATTCGCGTCAAGAGATAAGCCTTCTCCTCCATTGGTGGATTGATGATAAGAATCCATATCTACTAGATGAGTGGGGTAATAGTTATCTTCATTATCACATGGATGTGGTCCATTGCTGTCATTTTCCAGCAATTGCTTCCAATAGTGGTAGGGACCACTCTTCGTATGCTCCATTTTGAGCGTAGTGGTATGGACCACTCTTCACATGGTGCTGTCTTTTTTGGGTGAAGAATCTCTTGAGTGCATATGCTGACTCATTTTGCATGCCATTTGTAAGGTGGTGCTTCTGCCATAAAACCTGTCGATTTTGAACTCTTTCACTTTTTCTTGCAATGTTGGTGATCTTTTATTTCCTTCTGTCACGATCATCCAGCTTTCTGAGCTGTTGAGGACTTTAAAATTTTTTACAGAGAAAGTCTCCATTATTCCTGATATGGCTTTGATTCCCATAGCTCTTCTGTATTGTTCCAATTTTTTATTAAAGAAATGTATCTTTACTTTTTGTTCATTAACTCGTAGACTCACATCTCCTTTAAGTTTGGCGACATGAACTAGGTTAAAACATGGGTATTCTTCGTCTTCATCATATTCGGGTGCTATACTATACACTCGAATAAAAAGCTTCTTGCCTTCAGCATATTTTTCAAGACTCTGAACAAATATTGGATCAAAGAACTGAAATTCTTTTAACTCCACACTTGGATAAATTCGATCACAGAAACCGAATTTGAATAATTGACATAGGAATTTTGCTGGAACTCCTTCAACAGTTGTTATTCTCGGATATATACTTGATCCTTCAAGTCTGAAGAAAGTTTCTCCATTATCTAAATTGTATACCTGCAAAGCAAATTCATAATATTCTTTTTCTTTTAAGTTTTTTGAATCGGAAGATCCTTTTATCCGAACAACTTTGTTTTTTCCAGTATCAGAAGAACTGGGTTGCTCGTTGTTGATTTTGAGATTTATATTCTCAGGATTCTCCATGTGAATGGTAGAATCATCATATGCTGATTTGAATTCAACATTTTTATTTTTAGTGGATTCACCACTATAAGTTGGTTTATCACCCAACATTCCATGAGAGTCTGAAAACTTCTCTACCAGTTCATAGAGATCTGCAAATTCTGTCAGTATCTCTCCCTGTTGTTCAACAAGACTGTTCATCTCTTGTTGTACTTGCTTTTGCTGCTCTACAAGGTTTATTGTTTGCTCTCGAATGGAGAATAACATATTAGATTTTTCCACTATGCTCTCATCTAGCCGAGTTATTTTTGTAGCTAAAGAGCTGCAAAGTTCTAACATTTGCTATTTTTTACCCTTCTCCATGTTCGGGGTTCCTGGATAGGAAATCTGCATAAAAATTGTCAGCTCCTTTTATATAATCTATTTTAAAAGTATAATAAGATAACAAAGATTGCCATCTTAATAATTTTCTAAATTGAGGTTCAGAAGGTAATTTATTAAAAATTAAACTACCAACTTGGGTATTATCTGTTTTTACCACAAAAGGTTTTGGTAATAAGAAAAAAGAAAATTTTCTTATTCCTTTTATTATAGCCAATAATTCTTTTTCATTTGTAGAATAATTGACTTCTACTGTATTAAATGTACCACTTGTGTACCTGCATATCTCATTGATGTCAGTTTTTAAAATAGCTGCCCAATAGAAATCAGAAGCATCAGTTTGTAAAATAAGATTATCTTCTGGTTCAGGCATTCTGAATTTAGGAAGTTCTTTACATTCTTCCTTTAAAGATTTTATTACTTCAGTGTAATCATCTGACCATCCACTAGTATTATTTTTTCTTAGTAATTTTTGTAACAAAGACCTTTTCTTAGCAAGTTGCGGTATAAATTCTCCTGCATAATTTAAACATCCAAGAAATTGTTCTATTTCTTTTTTAGTGTTTAATTTATTTGGAAAATTACATATTTTTTGAGATATATGACTCTGTAATCTAATACCATTAGTGGTTATTATCATACCAAGAAATTCTATCTCAATTTTACTAATTTCAGCCTTTTTCTGACTTAAGATTATTCCATTTTGCATGCAAATTTTTACAAATTTTTTTAAATGTCCTATATGTTCCTGATATTCATTAGAGCAAATAAGAATATCATCAACATAAACAAGCATATATGAGAAAATAGAAAATATCTTATCTATTTTTCTCTGATATATTTGTGGTGCATTTTTTAATCCAAAAGGCATCACTAACCATTCATACTGTCCATTAGGTGTACTAAAGTCAGTTAATGGTATAGATTTTTCAGCAAGTTTTATTTGCTAAAATCCTGATTTACAATCAAATTTAGAAAAGTATTTCTTTCCTTTAGCTAAATTGATTAAATTATTTTTGTTTGGAAGAAAATATCCGTAAAAAATACTATGTTTATTTAACTCTTTATAGTTAACAACCATTCGTGCTTTTCCACGTTTTTCTTCAGCATGGTTTCTAACCATAAAAGCTGGTGAACTATGAGGACTATTACTACCTCTAATTAATGTTAGATTAAGCAATTCTTTTATTTGAGTTTTAAACTCCATTTTATCTTCTTCAGAATATATCATTGGTTTAACCCTAATGATAACATTTGGATCTTTTAGTTCTATTACTGCTAATTCTCTTTTTATATCCCATTTTGCTATAGGATTTTCTCCATAATTGCTAGCTATTAGATCTTTTACTTTGTCTATATCTAGCATTTTAACATTAAACTTTCTTATCTGGTTTTTATGTAACCAAATTTTTTCATATCCATCACCACGCGGTGCTGGCTGAACTCTGTATGGGATATGAATTCGCGAAGTGCGTATCCAATGTCCACAAGGGGTTTTTAAACTAATCATATATATTGTTTGATTGTATGTCTGAAACTGTTGGACAAAGTCATTTCCTAACAGTAAATCGACATCTAATCCTTCATAAGCATATAGCTGTTTTATAGCTACTATTTTTCTTCCTAATATAATTTCAGGTTTAAAACATACCTTGTCTAAGGAATGCTTATCACCTGTTACTCCATGCATTGAGACTTTTATTGGATTGGTTATCCAATTTTTGTATAGGAATTCTTTTCCTAAACTTATTTCTGCACCTGTATCAATCTGAGCACACGTGAGAATTTTCTTTTCGTAACATGTGACTTCTACGAAAATACTTACAGAAAATTTTTGTTCGCTAGGCATTTTCCTTTTCTAAGAAAATAGTTTTTCCTGCAAAAGAAATCTCAATACCATATTTATCAATAGAAAAATCATCTAGACTTTCTAGAAATGATCTTCCTAGGATTATATGATGGTTTTGTTTTCCATCTAAAGTATCCAAATAACAATTGATGTTAAATTTGGTTTCTCGAAAAGTCATTGGAACTTTAACGATTTCATTGATTTCATTTTCATTTTCATTGTTTGATATATGTCTATGTGTGTCTTTATATTTCTTTATTAATCCTGCATCAAAATAACTATTAAAATGATTTTGTGCACTTTTTGGATTTATAAGAATGTTATATCCTTCAACATAATTTTTTCCATTAAAGTATTTACCAAACACTTTTAAGTTATTTGGTGTATCTTCTTTTCTTGATATATTGAGTGAGGAATAACTTCTCCTTCTTTTTCTATCACAATATTATTTTTATTATATGAGACTATATCTCTAGAGGTTCCTTCTTCTAAATTCTTAGAAGTTCCATATTCTATTGAATAACTATCTGGGATAGTTAAATTATTTCTAGTTGGTTCTAGAATCTTTCCTATTTCTAGGCATTCTTTATCTAATTCAACTGATGGTTTTTTATCAAAAATACTATCATAATTTGAATTAGTAATACTATACAATGCACAATAATATATGCTCATTATATGATTGCCTGGTTTGAAAAATCCTTTTCTTAAGATTTGAAAATGTAAACTCAATGCATCATTGAAATCTTTATCTTTTAAAGATATGCAATATTTTGGATAATACGTGAAAAGTAGTTTTTTGTATGCTAAGTTGCCTTCTACTATTCCAAGATTTCCATCTGAAGCTTTTGTAAATCTTTCATCAAATAAATTGATGACCAAAGGACGGTCAATTCCTTCTTGAAAAGTTGATTTACAAAGAATTTGTATGCCTGCAAGATAAACATATTGCATTTTTTCTCTCTTTTCTTTAGGCATTTTATTTAACAAATCTGTTACCGTCTTTTTTGTTAATAAATTCAATTTTTTGTTTCCAGATGTTTCTTGAATAGGTATTACCTTTTCAATTTCCATATATTCATGATAAACATGTTTCTTTCTTTTGAAAGCATTTCCTATTTGACTTAATATGTTTTGATTTGGTCCTCTTAGATTTAACTCTAGATTCCTAATCTTTTCATATCTAGAAGGATTAAAAGAAGCATTTAACGCATATCCTTCTATAGTTTCTTCTTTTTCTTGTATGAGGATTCATTCCTCTTCTTTACTGATTTCTATTTCGCTCATTCTGAATCAGATTCAGTAAATACTTCAAATATTTCTGTCATTTCAAATTCAAATGATGACACAGTTTCTAAATCAGATTCTATGTCTTTTATATCAATTATTGAAACTCTAACTTTCTTTTTATTGCATTCATAAGACTTATGTCCTTCTTCACCACAGTTATAACATTTACAACTGGTTGGTTTTTTCCCTTTATCTGGTTTATTTCTTTTGTAATATTTTCTATTCTGTTTTTTATTCTTTTTAAAGAATGTTTTATATTTTTTGTAAATCTTATTTTTTGATTTACGTTTTTTAGACTTATTGGTAGATTTATGACATCCCCAATTGCCTACTTCTTCTACTTCTTTGCAACATATAGTTTCATTAACTTTTTTAGCTTTTGAAAGTATTCTTTGTTGTGCACAAAGATCAGATAATTTTTCTTTTAAGAAGACTATCCTTGCTCCTAGAGTATTAGAATATCCTTCTATTTCATGATTTTTTGAAAACTGAGTCAAAAAATATGAACTCCATATACCTGGTAGTTTTTTATATAGCATATCAGCTATTTTTTACATATCTTCATTACTATCAAAGTATTGATAATAATATTCTTCAAATTCGCACATATACGAATTAATATTACACATATTACAAATTTATAATTGACTAAGCTTCTTTAAAGCTTCTTGTTTTTCAGCTATTCTGGAAGAATCTGTTCTTGTATTCCAATCATATCCCATAAATTCATCTGCTATATAGTTAGAAAATGTGCTAATTCCATCAGTTAAAGATTTTTCCATATGTCTGACTACATTGACTCTTATTGTATTTCTTGTTGAATCTGTTATTCCTTGATACCAATTTTTAACATTTCCATCTAATGCTGCTAGGCATATTTGATATTTTTCTTCTGACGAAAAGTTGGATGTTTTATCTGTCAAAAAATAGAGACCTATATCTTGTCCCCATTGTTGTAAGGCTTTTGACGCATCTAACTTGCAGTCAAGGTTTAAAAATCTAAATCCAGAACTTGTTATTGCTGGCAAATGTCTATTAGGTATATACTTTCCATTAGGTGAATAAGTATATTCTATAGCAGCTTTTTCAGGTTGAACTCTACGGGTTCTTCCTTGATTTATTGGTACTGAAGAAGTACTTGCTTTATCTGTTTCTAATTTTACAGATGTATCTTTATTCATTTTTACCTTTACAGGTTCTTCAATTACTAAGTCTTCTAAAGAATATATTAATTCTTCTATTTCTTTATCCATTTATTCTTTTGATTCAATCTCTTCTTCTGAACTTGAATTGATTTCTTTATTTGAAACTTCTTGTTTCATTTTTTCTTGTTTAATTCTTTTCATTCCTTTTAAATAAAATCTTTCATCTAAACTTCCTTTTTCATATGGCCTATATCCTGTTGGAGCCTTTTTCATCCAAAATTCTTCAAAAACTTTTCGCTGGTTTTCTTGGAATTTTTTACTATCTTTTACCTTATTAGGTATTTGATCTTCTACGGATTTAACCATAATTTCTATTGTATTAATCCTGACTTCTAGTCCTTTGACTAACTGGATTAATTTTCTATATTTTCTTCTTGTTTAAGAAGCATTAATTATATGGATTCAAGTTTACTCATTTTATCCATGGCTTCCATGAAAGTCTGCCTTTTCTTTCATATATAGAATCTCAGATTCTAATTCTTTTATAATTATTTCTTGCCTTTTTAAGGCTTCTGAATTTATTCCAGCTATAAGATTTTCCTGAAATCTTTCTTTTCTTATTTTTAATTCTTTATTACTATCTTGTATTCTTTCCATAAGATCTATGCAAACATAGCATTTTTTTAGTTGATTCATAAACTTTTGAAGCAGTTCTTCTATACATTTTATTTTATTATTCTGTATCTGACCAAGGCCAATCTTCAGAATTCCATTTATATTCTGTTTCAGAATATATTTTTTCTTCAAATTCTTTTATTTCTATTTCAGAATTTGTAGAATCAAAGTTTTTTATTATTTTTTTCATAAATGATCTTTCTAATATCTGATATAATATTCATATTCATTAATTCTTTCAATATTCCAACAATAATTAGAGTTTCTATAGTTAACCATAATTCTTTATTTTGTTTATTAAAAACAAAGTTATGCATCTTATTTTCTTCATAAAATAAAACGAGTTTATAATCTTTTTCCATTAGGAAATTATAAATTTTTATGAGCACATGGCTCTGATACCATTTTGGACGGGTTTAAACTAAGGTTATACTTAGCCTCGAAGGGATCAATGCGGAATTATATTCATTAAAGAATAATTAGTCTTTATATGAACTTATTAAAAGTTCTGGGGTCAATTTATAAATAAGATAAACTTATTTGGTCATTTTTTTAAAATACCAATTTTTAAAGTCGAGGTTGGCATCCTCACTTTCAATGTTTTTGGAAAGCTTTAGAAATTTACTATATTTATGTAATTTTTTACGAAAATGACAATATTTTGGTAAAAGCCCCATTACAATATTGTATATGGTATACTACCGCATATGTGTTATTATTCGAAAATATTAATTGATTTATAATAATTCATTAATTAAATTAGTGTCATATACAACATGATTTTTAAAGTTCAATAGTGATTGAATTATATAATAATAGAGTATTATAAATATATGATCCTTTTATGTTGATTAATTAATCATTTAATATTTACTATTTCACAAGGGTCAAATACAATACAATTATACCACTTAAAAAAAAATAGTAAGTATAATGAAATGAAACTTTGAAGGAGTGAGGGTTTTTTTTCTTTCCCCCCTTTTGTATAAGGTTTCCATGTTGGTTAATTACGCTCTTTTAAAAATGAGTAAAATTTTTAGTCTATACTTAAAATAGGATTAATGAATCTTACATGCTAGCAAAATTTCAAACTAATGTTTAGGAAATTTTTAGTTTACCATTGTAATTTTAAATAGCTTACTTTTTGACCTCAAACTCACAAAATTTGTAATTCACGTCCAATAATTCAAAATTATAAACAAATAATTAACATCATCAAATTTTACTCTAAGTAATAAAAATATAAATTATTTAAGGATAAAATACATTAAACCTCTCATACTGTTGCTCCGTTCTATACCCACCCCTTATAGTTTTAACTATATAATTAACTCTCTTAATTTTTAAAAGGGTTAAATGCAGATTACTCCATCAGCTTGTATATAAGATGCAGTTTGCCCCCTTTGATTTAAATTAACTAAATATAAAATCAATACAATATAATTTTTTTAGTAGAATGTTATAAATGCCATTTTTAGCAGTAGTTGATTTTATTTGTTATCATTTAGAATTCCATTAAATATTTGTATAATTCTAAATCTTTTGAGAAATTTTTTACCAAGTTCTTTAAAAGATTCTAGACATAGTTATACATTAATTTTTTTTGTAATATTTAACAATATAAGATATTTGACAATGATGAAAAATTTTGACTAAGTGAATACGTATGCTTTGCTCTCGTTTATATTTAATAATAATTAATTATGAGTTTTTTTAATTATTATTATTATTGAGACCAAGGTGTTTTCAAATTTATAAATTCTAAAACATATAAATAAAAAATTATTCTTTTACTAAATGATTTATATGGTGAAATAGTTTGTTTAAAAAAATTTCTATATATGATTAAAATAGAATATAGAAAGTATATGTTTGTGAAATTCATGAATGTATAAATAGAAGTTAAATAACTACAATTTCAAATATAGCAAAAGTATTTATCACACTTATTTTTTTATAAATAAAAGATGAAAAATACAAAACTACAAAAAGAACTTATCACACTATTTATATTTTTTATAAATAAAATATTAAAAGAATAACATGTTTAGAATCTTTTAAAGAAGTTGCTAAAAGAAATTTCTTTTAAGATTTAAAATTATACCAATATTTAATGAAATTCTAAATGATAACAAAAAAAATAAACTACTCCTAAAATGGGTATTTATGACACGAGCAATGATTGGGGGAGTGAAAAATTAGAGTGAAAAACCAAAGTGACTGACGTGGCATGTATAAAAAGACAAACTAATCCATTATCCATTAGGGTTCACTCATCTTTTGGTTAGGTTATTAGTTTGTCTTTTTATAACTGCCACGTCAGTCACTTTGGAATTTTACTCTAATTTTTCACTCCCCTTATCATTGCTCTTATGACACTATACTAAAGAATTATATTATATTAATTTTCTAATTAGTTAATTTAAATCAAAGGGTAAGCTGCTTATTTATTTCATTGAAGGGACAAACTGCACGAGAATGGTAAACTGCATTTAACCCTTTTTAAAAATTAAGAATAATTAATTTAATGCGTTAATTGCTATCAAATAATTAAACACAATTGAACATTCTATTTTAACATAAACTAATGAAATAACAAAAGTAGCCTTAAGACAAAGACTTATTTGGAGAACCATTATTCATCTAAATATTCAATTTTGAAGCTTTTAAAATCTAAACCGTGAAAGAAATACTCCAATGCAATCATGATTAAAAAAAGGGACTTCTAACTCATTATGAAACTGATTAAAAATAACTAATTCATCAATTAAATGTTTCTTACTTATTTTTCCCTCTTCACTACTTGTTTGTTTTTTAATGTTGAAATTTTTTGAACTGAAATTTGAATTGACCGATTAGAGAAAGAAAAAATCATTTCAATTGTATTTGAAAAAAAATGACAAAATTTTTCTCTCACTATATAAATGAAAAAAAATTATAACATAAAACATAAGATTAAAGTACCTTCATCTTATAAATAATTTTTGTACTTAGAATAAGATTTTATGTTTGAAAAATTAAATTCCTAAGTAAGAAGTGGCAACCCTTTTTTTTTTTTTGGTATTGTAAAGAAAGAAATTATGATAGAAATCGGTTTATATTTTAGAAAATCTCTTTCGTTGCTAGAAAATTTCGTGTCAACTAATTTCATTCATCCTTTTCCTTTTTTAATAGGTATTATAAATATTGAACGATTCTAAAATAGTTAAAGTTGTCTTTTCAAAACTAAAAAATTTAATCAAAACTTTTTTTATCGCTATTATTATTTTTTTAATTTAAAAAATTTAAAGAGTAAATTATTGTAATCAAAACTAAAGAGGATAAATACCTAAAGCAACAATACCCATTATTTAATTTGAAAGTTTAAAGATAAAATCTTCGAAGTCTTTTTTTTTCTTACAATTATTTGCTAACACTAATAAACTTTGTTTAGCTCTAGAAAAGTAAGAAAACTTTAATATAAAGGTACTAAAATTTAATTAAATTTACTTTAGCAATATATATCTAACCAAGGACATTTTTGTCATTTAGCCACCAATTCCCTCTTCTTTCCTTACCCTTATATAATTATATTATATTCATCATTGTCGGATTGTCCAAGTGGTTCAATGAATATTAAAGAATGATTCAGTGATTGCAAGTCAAGATAATCATTACAGCACAACAATGAGACAAAGATTTATGAATTCCTGAAGAAAATTTTTCAATTTTGTTTCCATTTCCATTCCGAAAAAAGGAAAAAAAAAAATCCCTCCTGTTTTTGCTATTAAATACTTCAATTGCTTGAAAAAAAAAAAAGAGCCCATAAAGAGTTTTAGAGTTTCAATTGCTGGTACAAAGTTTTGATCTTTTTCAATGGTGAATTCCTGAGAGTAGAATGGAAGCTGATGTTTCTATTCCCTCATTAAAACCCTAGTTTAATTTCCCCGTTTTTTTGGTGTGTTTCTCTTGGCATAAAAAGTTTTAGAGATTCATAGGGTTTTGAGGATTTGGAGTTTTTTCAGATAAGATGAGGAATTTCTGGGTGATTTTTTTTGGGTTTTTGTCTATAATGGCAGTCACAGCTTCTGCTAATGTGGTTTTGATAGGAAAGAACGTTACTTTGTCCTTTGATGATATTGAAGCTAATTTTGGTAAGTTCAAGATTGATTTTTTTAATATTTTTTTTGTTCTTTCAGTTGATTATTGTTGTGCTGTATTTGATAGTTTTTGGTTATTGGTTATGGAGTTTGGGGGATTTGGATACAAATTTGAATCTGGGTTTTGCTTCTTTGGTGATAATGGGAGCTTCATGAACTGTGAATTGAGGAATTTTAGTTTTTTTGGTGATGAAGTTTGATTAATTTAAGTTCTGGAAAGTTTGAGTTTTTTTTTGAGCTGTCTTTCTTTAAATAAAAGGTAGTCTTTACCTGAACTTCAACGTGGATATTGAAGTAGGATAAAACATATGCTTTTTCTCGGAAACTTTAGACTTTTTGGATGGACAAATTTCAGCATGCTGATGCCTGTTGAAATCGTATAAGCAATTACTCCAAAAGAGCTTCAAAAGTATGAAAAGTATGTTATTAGAGTTTGATTGCTGTTTCCTAACTGTACTGTAACTTGGTTGAAGAATTAAATAGTAAGTTATAGAGAATGTTACTTTTTTTTTTTAAATATTCATTCTGTTTATATTTTTATTTCTTTGCTGATTTATTTCAACTGTAAATTTCAGCTCCGTCAGTGAAAGGGTCTGGTGTATCTGGTACATTGTACATAGCTGAGCCTTTGGATGCTTGTTCATCATTGACTAATAAAGTTGATACTGGTAAAAATGGCACCGGTTCACCTCTTGTGCTGATCATTAGAGGAGGATGTAGCTTTGAGGAGAAGGTTAGAAAAGCTCAGGCTGCAGGTTTCAAAGCTGCCATTGTCTATGACAGTGAATATGGTGAACTAGTTGCAAGTAATGTACCTTTCCTTTCTTGTGCAACTTTTTCATTGTTGTCTTAGTGCAGGATTCTTCGATTTTGAAAAGTAATAACTGCCAAGTCATTATTGTTTGGAACTCTGTGAACAGGTCAGTTTGTTATTAAGCAGTTGGGAAGGAAAATGACAACTGTACTTTTACATACCCATAGCTTAATCTCTCTTTCATACATATGGAATAATAGATGTCTTGTTTAGGAAAATAGAAAAAGTTATCATGAATTTTTTTGGGAATCTCTAGCATTTGAGACACGTTATTTGTGATGTCAGTAATCTGATTTAGGAGTGTAAGATCCAAGAAATTTGGAAATCAAAAAATTTAACAGTATCTGAGACTGAATACATCATTAGGTTAACAATTGATAACAGATGGCAGTACTGGATGCTTCTAATTTATGCAAGTTTAGCTGTAGAAAGCGACCCGGTAAAGAAAGCCACCCGATGGTGGTTGCACGTCACACCACTTATTAGTACTTATCTTCATTATTTTGGAACCTATTCCCTTCGAAGGACCTTATAGGTGAGAATTTTGCAAGTTAACCCATCATCATATTGCCATTGAACAAGTTGGAGGAGTTTTTAAAACTTTGTCCCACTTCAGATATTGTAGGATTGTTATAATGCGTTCAGTGACAGGTGGCACTGCTGATGATAAAGCTATTAATCCTGTCGATTAGCTGAGAGAAAAATCATGTATAGTCTCATCAGTTAGAAGTTTAAACCCAGATTGATCGAATAGTGTCATGGAAAAAATTTCTGTTTCTTGGTCCTCATGTTTGCCGTTCTTTATATGATGCTATTATATTGAATTTTGCAGATTGTTGAGAGTCCATGTGTGAGACATGTCTGTCATGGAAACAACCCGTTATTTTAAATGTAATTATTAAATATATCATAAAGATGCAAGATTTTGTTCCTTCTTTTGTAAATGTAAATATATCATCAAATCAACGTGATGGAAATATTGAATCTACTTTGAATATTACCCCTCACATGTTATGGTTATGTGTATGAAATGGATTATTAGAACTAGGAGGTGTTGGTAGAATGGGCCATTTAGTGATGACAAACAGGAAGAATTCTTGGATTGAAGGAATTACTATTTTGGAGTTTAACCAACATTTAGCTAAAATTTGTCATTTCTCATGTTTTTCATATGTGATCGCTTGACAACGAAGTGTAGATCAAATGGTTTACATTTTCACCTATGAACCAATAGGTCACGGGTTCGAGTTATCAAGGGTTAGGTGGAGTGCCACTGTTGATCATCTTTTGGAAAAAGCAAAAAAAGAAAATACAGATGTGAGCGCTCCAGTTATGTGGGTCATGTCTGATCATACTATTTTCTGTGAAATTTGGGACTTCAACTTCATTGACTTCAAGAAAAATTTGATGAGTATTTTCATTCGTGATACATGATACAAACTTAAACGAGAACTGGAATAATTCATTTTAAAAAAAAAGTTCTAAGTGACTCGAGAAGATTAAGTGTTGAAATTTGTTCAGTTGAGTTTAGGCCTTTCTGATCTCATTTTAAGACGCGGTAGATTAAGTGTTGAAATTTGTCAAAAAGTTGTTTAAGCAAATGCAATCACTTCTTCCACTCTGCTAGATGTCTAATGAGTTTAATGGACATTGCAGTGGCAGGAAATTCGGCTGGTGTAAAAATACATGCTGTGTTTGTTAGTAGAGCTGCAGGTGAAACTCTTACAAAGTATGCTGGTGTTGCCGGGATTGAACTGTGGATAATACCAAGCTTTGAGAACTCGGCATGGTCAATAATGGCTATATCTTTCATTTCATTACTTGCCATGTCTGCAGTGCTGGCAACCTGTTTCTTTGTCAGGAGGCATCGCATTCGAAGGGAACGTCCTCGAACTTCTAATGTTCGGGAGTTCCATGGAATGAGCAGCCGTTTGGTGAAAGCCATGCCCAGCTTAATTTTCACATCTGTTCTTGAGGATAACTGTACTTCAGCAACATGTGCTATATGTCTTGAAGATTATACTGTTGGAGAGAAGCTGAGGATTCTACCTTGCCGCCACAGTAAGTGTTCAGACATTATTATACCTTGTTACATATAAAGAAGTACTCCTGTTGGTGACTTAACTTTGTGCTTGAATTCTGAATGTTAAGAATCTGTTGGTTGAGAAATGGATCTGAGCATATGAATTTTGCAAGGACTGGTTTGTATTTGATCTTTTTAAAAAAAAAAATCTTTGTGGTTTTTATTTAAACATGTGTACTTTTGCCATTTAAGTACATGTCTCACTTGGGGAATGTGGGTTTTGCATGGCACATAAGTGTTTTTTCTATTTAAGAACTGTTGAAGTGTTAATGTGCTGGCATCAGTAAGAATTGGAGTGGTTAGAGTTTCATGGTCACGGCTTCAGAAGTTCGAATATATGATTTAAGAAGATTTCATGCATTTTTTTTGCAAAGTCAGTTTTTATCTTATATGGGTAGTAGGAGACTTTTCTACGATGGATGATGTGAAATCAAGATCTCCTCTTAGACTTGAACTATTGTATTTGACTTGCTGCACAGCATCCATGACCTTTGCCATTGCAAAACCTAGTGATTCCCTGGACAAAAAGGAATCATTTACCTGCACTTATCAGGCACTTGGCAGTGTTACTGGTTGTTATCTTCCAACTTTGTTAAAATTGTTGTTGGATTACTGGTTTGGTCTACACATGACAGATATGGTAGAGGCTTATCCTCGCCTTTAAGCTGACTTCTCAATTTTTCATCAATGTCCTTAAGATGTATAGTTGTACCCGTTATGAGAACTATAAACAAAACCATTAAGATTTGTTGACTGGTTTCATCCACTCACTTCAGCTTATATACTGCAGTTTTTCAAATTCTTTTTAAAAGCTTCACTTTAGATATGTTTGAGTATTTGGTTAAACTATTTAGTGCTACAATTTGAACTCATTGTTACTAAAGTGTACTGTCTAGAATTATAAGCTAATGATCCCAACCAAATTTACAATAATCCAATTCTCGTTGCATTTTACAAAATGCTATTTAGTTGTCCACGGTAACCAAGGCAAAGTATAAACTATGTTAATTTTCAGAAAATTTATAGAACACTCTTAAATATGTAACAACAGTCTGTTCAAAACGTGTAGGTTTCAAGAAATTCAATTACAAATTTGTTCATTCGACCTAGATTACCCAAGAATTGAGAACATAGATAGACTAAGTCTTTTACTTTGGTTTCCTGAAGGCGTATGTTGTTGTTCAGTTTCTCTGGCATACCCCTAGTTGCAACCGGTTGGTGTATTTTTTCGAAGTATCACTTTCCTAGAAAACAGCTATGGCATGGATGAATGATAATTATATTATTGCAATTGGTGGAAGCTGGCTGCATATTCTGGACCTTAAGTTGTTTATTGGCCATTTGGACATGTCTACTTACTCTATTTTCTGGCATACATGGAATGTGTTGCAGTTGCATGCTTTGTTTCCTTTTCCTTGTGTCACATGCTACCAAGTAGAAGTGTGAATTCTATTTCTTTCTGTTTCACAAGTAATTTATTTTGCCTGTGGCTTCTTTAACTTGGTTCAATCGATTCCAAATAGTTTGGACTAGATGTTGATTATTGTTTGATGGATGTTGGTATTCGTTGGTTTCCCAGGCATTCTACCTGGAAATATATATAATTTCTTGATCTTGAAATTCTGACTAAAATTTAATGTATGAGTTGGCTGCTGTGTGTGTTGAGTAGGTCATTGTCCGTGTATTTTGGTTGTGTTTAATGCTTTATGTTGTATATGAATAGCGCTTTAGGCATGCACATGGTTGATCAACTAATTCTTGAACTTCTTGACAGAATTCCATGCTATGTGCGTTGATGCTTGGCTTACATCATGGAGAACATTTTGCCCTGTATGTAAACGCGATGCAAGAACCAGCACGGGTGAACCACCAGCCTCTGAATCTACTCCACTCCTCTCATCCACTCCGGCTTCAGTTTCATCATCATCTGTACTGTCATCTATCAGATCATCATTATCCTCATCACCAGCCATACGAATAGGCCCAACATCATTCCGGTCTCCTTCAGTCTCTAATCCTCATTCTGTTTCTAGCACTCCTTATAATCAACAATCCATGCGCTCTTATAACCAATCTCCTTATCTTACTTTAAGCCGAAGCTCAGTTGACCTCAGAAATGCTTCTTCTCAAAGATCTCATACTTCCTATATGGTTTCATCTCACTCGATCGGTTATCCTTCTTTATCACCTCTAAATTCACAATACATGTCTCCATACGTTCCTAGTCCGGGCAATGCTTCATCGAGTTACATTGGTTCTTCTAGCCGGCAGCTGCACCCCCTTCATTATAGCGAGTCAGCTGCAAGCTTTTCACCGTTTGCTTCTGCTCAGTCCCTCCCAGGATGTTAAGTTAAAACCATTGTTGATTGTGGAGAAGTGAGCAACTTCAGCCACAAGTCGCTCAAGAGGTCAAAGTAAATACTCGATGAATGTGTGAATTTAGACAGAAGAACTTCACATCTCTCTTTGCGTGTAGTCATAATGTGTTAAATTATGCGGTTGACGACTCAAAAAGGTGGGAATGGATGAGCCTGGTTTGTACATTGTAGTGCAAGATTGGATTTAGCTTGTTTTAGCTGGAATTTTGGTATTTATACTTGAGGAAATAAAAAAGTATTGGGTTTTTCATGTTGGCTTCATTTTCTCCTTTTCCATGGTATTGCTATTATAGTCTGAAGATATGATTCTTTTGTCAAATTCACTTTACCACACGTTACTAAGAAGTACCAATTACCTTTGAGGGATTTTTTTTTTTTTTTTGATTTTTTTTTTTGTTGTGTGTGTGTGTGTGTGTGTGTGGGCAAATTTTTTTTCAATTTTACAACAGTGAGGATAGTGCATTAATAATTATTACTGTCTTATGTGATTGGAATTGGTGTTGGATCTAATTTGTACAATCAAAGATTTATTGTATAGAGAATGAGGCCTACATAGTTGCATCAACATTTAGTAGGATAAACCATTGCATAAGATTTACTGTATTGTTGATGGCATTTCACCAAAAGGGAAAGTGTTCTGATGGATGGATGGTTATGACTCACAACATTAATCTAAATGCTGAAATGCATTTATTGTAGAGTTAATTGCAAAAAAACTAGTTGGTAATAAGTGCACCAAGTTAAAGTTGTTCAAATTTATAACCTCTCTGCATTACAAGCAAGCAATTAAGCTACTGCCCTAAAGCCATACAATCCAAAATGGTTGTTGATAAAATTATGAAAGAAGAAATAATCACCGGCTATTCAACAGGTAAAACTGGAATCTCTTATCCTCTGCAAATCGTTGACAAAATTAGACTATAAAATACCTCAAAACTTTTAATTTTACACTTTACCATTCTTAATATTTAATTTTGTGTAATGTACTATCTTTTTATAGAAAATTGTATTGTGAAAAAGATATAATTAATCCTTATAGATGTTAGTTGCTTAAAGTACCTTCATTTTGGAATACTTTAAAGATAACAATTTGCAAAAATTTTGAAAGAGATAGTTTTGGAAAGAGTAGAGTTTAATGTTAGGAATTAAAGAGTTTTGCAAACAGAAAGAGTTTTAAGGTTGGAAAAAAATTATTAAATTGAATTAGCTTATGAAAAATACACATGACAAAATGAGGGTATTTTGAGCTACTAAAATTTATAAGGGTTGATTTTGTCTTTTCACAATACAATTTCAATTCAAATATAGTATATTATAAAAAATTAGTTATTTAAGGGAGTAAAGTATTACTTCTCTCAACATTTCCTCTCTAAAAAGTAAAAAAACTTAAATGTTTAATAGGAATGTGATTCTTGAGATTTTAATTTTGAGGAAAATGAATATTTTTCCTGATCATCTGATTCATAGGAATTTAAATATCAGGAATCTGAATACTTACCATGTATTTGGATAGATTCTTAAAAAAATTAGTATTATTCTTATTCTATTATTTGATTTAAATTATTGAACCAAATAATGTTATTTGAATTCCATTTGTATGTTATACTTATACATAACCATTTATATAATTTTATTTCAAATCATATCATGAAACTTAAATATATATATATTTTTACCTTATAATAAACATTTTAATATTATGTTTTATATTTTCATCATTGTAAAAATTTTTATTCTTAATTTAATTAAATAATTAAGGTATTAACTACAACTTATAAACAAGTGTTAAAATAAAAATTTTCTTTATTAATATTATTGAAAAAAGAATAGTTGATTAAATAAATGAAAAATAAATTTACAAATTAATATTAATAAAAATAGCTAAAATTTATTAAACAATAAGTATTGAAAATATAAAATGTATGACAATTAATTAAGTAAAAATATGAAAGAAAAAGTCTAAAGCAACATAAATACAATTTTGAGTTTTTTTAAAAATATATATAAAACCCCCATAATGTTAATAATTTTAATAATAAAAAAAATAACATACCATCCATTTATTTAACTCTTCTTATATTGAATTACCTTTTTAAAGTCAATATAAAGACATTTAAAAACTACTAAAATTTTAATTTTAGTTAGGTAGTAAATTCAATAAAAAAATATCAAACTAAAAAAATAAAATTATTTGACCAAATGAATTAGAATTTAGCATAAGAAATATATGAAACTCAAAATATAAATAATAAACATAAAGAAAGAGCCACATAGTCAAAATCCTCAAGAGAGGAATTAGAATACCAACTTTTAAAGAGGATTCATAATCCTGGAATCTTATAGTTATTTTCCTTAGTTCAGGATTCTTTTTACTTTCATTGGATGAAACAAACGCAGGAATTTAATAATTAGGAAAATGATTACTTTTCCAATTTGAAACAAACACAGGAATTTAGAAATTAGGAAAAAGATTAATTTTCCAACCCAGATTCCTTACCAACCAAACGAGCCCAAAGGGAGAGGCAAAAGCTGCTGCCGCCTCCCCACCATCCCTTAAATTGTTGTGTTATTTTCTTGTAATTTTTCATTTTGTCTCCTTTTTACGAGTGTTTAGTCTCCTTTTTGAGAGTGTATCTTTTATCTTTTTGAGAGAAATTATCTCCATTATATATATATATATAACAAAACCCAAAGCATTAATACAGAGATGATCTTTCCATCTTCATTCATGAGAAGGAAATGGAGATGAAGTGATACTAAACGAGAATGGAGTTATCCTCATCTTGATCTATTACAGATCTGTCGAAAAGCCTTAATTTTATTGCTGCTACCACAACTAAGAAAAAATGGAGTTAGTAATCAGTGAGCAATTTCATCGAGTCAGAGTGTTGGTTTTGTGCAATTATTAGTTAGGAAGATTCAACTTTAATTTTAACTTTTATAAGGAGGATGATTTACTTCAATTTTAATTGAATTAATAAATTAGCACGTTGAATTATTGATTTTAGGGTAAATTACAAAACACCTCCCTATGTTTAGGCGATATTTTAAGTTGACTTCCTAACATATTAAAACTTATAATTTGCCTTCTTGCTTTGGATTTTTTTGAAAAATGAATGTAAATGGGAGAAGTAACAGAGTTTAAATGACAAGCGCCATCATAATTAAAAAAATTATTTTTAACTTAAAAAAATTGTTAAAATACAAAAATAACCCTAGTTTATAATATTAAAAAAACAAAACTACCACTACCATCATCTTCTTCCTAAGAATCTGCAACTTTGATTATTTCTTACAGCTCCCAAAACAATTACAATAAAAAAATTTCTCACATCATAAAAAGGCCTTTCACATAAAATTGCAAGAACAGCCAACTTGATGTTCATGCTCGGATCTTCTAGACACCTAATCTATGTTCCTCAATACAATTATTTCTCAGCATTTTGACAACTTAAATGGGAGCTTTTCTTGAGTGTTTATCACACACAACAAGGATCCACAATCCTTCAAGTTGACTACAAGATGCAGTGTTGCCTTCCAAAATCCGTCCGAAATAATTTAAGCACACGAACAGCAACGCTCAACAAATAAAACGAATTAGACATCATTCCGAAAAATCAGAGTTTAATATTCAAAGCAAATGGGTTCCGATTCATAAACCACAACAGTACTCGTTTACCAAATATTTTCCTCAACAAATTCAAGCACTCAAGATTTCACAAGCCAAGCTCAAGGGCCAAGGCTGTGAAGACCATGAGAGGCGAAAGTACGTGAAGGACTAATAGGCCGGAGATCGTTGTTCATTAGACGGGCTGGCTGAAGAGAGCTTCCAGATCGGAAAAAGCATCCGTCGGTTCGCTCAGATACGGCTCTCTTCAGCTGATTTCAGGTGAGGTCCGCTCTGGATGTGGGACTGAGAGTTGCGATGGGCAGATCCAGCAACCGATCTGCTAAGCTTTAGTTGGAATAAGCAGAGCTGTCCGTCCGACGGTCGGGCCTTTAAGGAAAGCTGAAAAGCTTTTGAGAAAAGTTGAAAAATGGCGTCTTTGAGAAAAGCTGAAAGGATTTTGAGAAAAAATGGCTGAAAAATGGTGTCTTTGAGCAAATGTTCGTCCTTACTACTATCATTATTCACTCTAAAGACCATAACTTTCTCGACCCCGCAACACGAATTCAGAATTCCGTCCATGAAATTAAGGAGGAGAGATAATTAGCCATGGCGGCAAATCGTTAATTTGTGCGGATTTATCAGTGATGAAAGTAAGGAATAAAGGAAGGAAAAAAAAAGGGAACAATGGGAAACAGGAGAAAACACATACAGAAGGGGTTGACTTGACTTCAGGCGTGCGCGTGATTCACAAAGCCCGTGAAGTTATTCAATTTTCGTTAGTTTTCAAAAAAATCCAAAGCACATAGAGGCGAATTATAGGTTTTAGTATGTTAGGGAGTTAACTTAAAATATTGCCTAACCACAGGGAGGTGTTTTGTAATTTACCCTTGATTTTATCACTAGTTACTTACTCTTCTATGAGCGATTCAAAAAAGGTTAAAGATGTTGGTAGTAACTGGGCTTGTAATACTGATGTCAATGTTTGGTTGATTATTAGTTCTCTTTAACTTTAACAGAGAATTGAACTCTACAAGTCATATTGTCACGTCCCGAACCTGAGAGCCCAGTGAACCTATAGGCCCACATGCACATGCAAGCTCGTGACGCGACTAGAGCCCGTCGCACCCAAACCCAACTTAATTTGGCTCGTCCTCGCTATGCCAAAATGGATATCCTAAGTTGGATTTCATTGCTAGGCTTACATTTAAATCTTAGTCATCATCTTTATACATATTCGATGTGGAACTGGGCTATCACATTCACCCGTCCTTAAGGCCTTAGCGTCCTCGCAAGGCCCAAACAAGATCCCAACCAGGCCCACCTCGGTGGTGACGGATTCTAGAGGTGGCTCGCGCCTTTAGGTCGACCTAGCAGTTAGTTCCAACACTCCGTGGGTGAAGTCTGGCCCATTCTCTGATACCATTCTGTCACGCCCCGAACCTGAGAGCCCAATAAACACATAGGCCCACATGCACACGCAAGCCCGTGACGCGACTAGAGCCTGTCGCACCCAAATCCAACTTAGGATATCCATTTTGGCATAGCGAGAACGACCCAAATCCACCACCCAAAATACTCATAAACTCTAAGCCTAAAGCCATATGAACTCAAGAACACTGGCTCTGCTATTAGCCTAGCCATATGAACATGAACATGACCGCTAAAGCAGGAGGCCCTTAACCTATTTAAAGGCTTTGGCCACCACCGAGAATTCCATATGAACTCATGAAAGCCTAAAGCCATATGAACTCAGGAACGCTGGCTCTGCTCTTGGTTTAGTCGCTTGACATGTATTAAAGTGTTCCTCCAACACCTTTATCGTAGTAAGGGTGGAGGAAATACTCATATCTTTCATTCCTGGAATTTCTCCCAGTCTTTGAAGGAGTTTAATATGAGTTTGGTCTTCTTGTAAACCACCAGATCCACAGGAGAATGGGGTGATTTCAAGGCCGGATGTGGTGATTTCAAGGCCACAATCAATCAAAATTTTAGAGGGGCATGAGTAAAGAATCACAGAATGGCCAGAGAAAATAAGGGAGAAATAATGGCAGAATCACCGGAGGAAACTGGGAAGAACGACGAGGAGAGTGGTGCAAGACAAGAGGGGGATAGGGCGGATGAAAAAAGAACCAGCTCTGGCAGCGCCCAAAATCAGTTTAGAAGCCATTTATGAAGTGATACTGATACTACTGATGCAGGGGCAGGGAAAATCCTAATTGAGTTAGCAAAGGGGAAAATAAGATTAGTGAAGAAATCTTTTGATTCCAGAAATCTCCCCTCTTATTACAACAAAATTGACTTAAGTAGAAAAACACACATTCCGATTAATTCCCACTAATAAAACTAATACAATACTTCAAAAAAGAACCAGTCAAAGAAGCAGAAAAAGAACCAGCCAAAGAAGAAAAAACAACAGAAATTAAAGCCACTGGCCTTTTAGCATATGCTGCAATAATTATGAACTTCTTTTTGAAGCTGCCTAAAATACCAGTCTTCTTGGCCTACAACAATGCATCACTTTGTATTGGGGTTGTTACACCGGCTGCCTATAGGGGTGTTATTTGAGTCAGTTTTCGGGTTATTCGAGTTATTCGATTCGGTTTGGACCTTTCTGAACTCGAATTCGAAAATCGAACCGAATTCGAATTTAATTCGAACAAACCGAACCGAATTCAAAATTCGATTTTCGGTTCAAATTCGGTTTTATTCGAATAAATCGAAAATGTAAAAGGTAATACTTTTTCAGCAAAACTAATACTTTTAAGGAAAGATGTAATACATTTGATGAAATAATTAATACCCACGGTAATAAAATAAATATCCCTTAAAACTAATACTTTTAAGGAAAGAGGTAATACTTAATGGAAGAAGTAATACTTTTGATGAAATAATTAATACCCATGGTATAATTTAAACGGTAATACTTTTTCAGAAAAACTAATACTTAATGGAAGAGGTAATACTTTTGATGAAATAATTAATACACACGGTATAATGTAAAAGGTGATACTTTTTTAGCAAACTAATACTTTTAAGGAAAGAGCTAATACTTTTGATGAAATAATTAATACCCACAGTAATAAAATAAATATCCCTTAAAAGTTAAAACTAATACTTTTAAAGAAAGAGGTAATACTTAATGAAAGAAGTAATACTTTTGATGAAATAATTAATACCCATGGTATAATGTAAATGGTAATACCTTTTCAGCAAAACTAATATTTTTAAGGACATAGCTAATACTTAATGGAATAGGTAATACTTTTGATGAAATAATTAATACCCACAGTATAATGTAAAAGGTGATACTTTTTCAGCAAAACTAATACTTTTAAGGAAAAAGGTAATACTTTTAATGAAATAACTAATACCCACGGAAATAAAATAAATATCCCTTAAAACTAATACTTTTAAGGAAAGAGGTAATACTTAATGGAAGAGGTAATACTTTTGATGAAATAATTAATACCGACGGTATAATGTAAAAAGTAATACTTTTTCAGCAAAACTAATACTTTTAAGGAAATAGCTAATACTTAATGGAAGAGGTAATACTTTTGATGAAATAATTAATACCCATGGTATAATGTAAAATGTAATACTTTCTCAGCAAAACTAATACTTTTAAGGAAAGAGGAATACTTAATGGAATAGGTAATACTTTTGATAAAATAATTAATACCCACGGTATAATTTATGTCGATTGTGAATTTGTGAGCGGCGACACTTTAGAATTTTCGATATTAGATTTAGGGTTCACGACTCACGAGTCAACAGAAGTTCAATTATGTCTTTTAAGTTTTATGTTGTATTATTATTGTTATATATTTTATATTTATAAAAATATATTATATATATTGGATTCGGTTTTCGAATTGGAAGCCCAATTCAAAAATCGAATCATAAACCGAAATTCGAATTTGGTTTAAACCGAAAATCGATTCAAAATTCGAAGACCGAATTTGAATTTCTGAATTCGAATTCGGTTTTCGAATTGATTTTCAGTTTAAACCGAATATTGAACACCCCTAGCTGCCTATGGTATCATGGTAATAGTGAGGTGGCTGGTGATTCCCCCCTCTGACTCAGATGTTGAATTTTATTATAGAATGAAGGAATTGACTCAGAAGACAAGCTTTTTGGAAGCCAGAGAAGTGATGATGGAAGAGAGTTGCGATGAATACTTTCTTTACCACTAGGGACTTCACATGGTAGATGTGGCGGTTGATTTCCTCTTGGAATGTATCCGGAACATGCCAAGCGGTTTTAAGATGTATTGGGCCGAAAAAGTATTTTCCTTTAATTAAATTACAAAAAGATATATATAAAAAAATTGTCTTAAAATTAAAAAAAGGAAGGGTCCTCTAAATATATAAAAATAAATATATAAAAAATAAATATAGAAACTTCCCAATTTAAAATAAAACTTAATTATTTGAAAAAAAAATACTGGCATACTCAGTACAATTTGGAAAAAATTAGTTTTATTTTAAATTGGGGAATTTCTATATTTATTTTTTATATATTTAGAGGAGGAAATACTTTAATCAATTTGTAATACCTAGAGATTTTAGTAAAATTAAAATCTCTATGTATTATTTTTATATAGAAAACTATTTAATAGGTTATGCTTATAGTGATAAAGATACATGAGAAATTAAATAGTTTCAAGTTTCTTAGGGAATTATTTAAAAGAAATAGAATAAGATACAAATTTGTTGAAATTTTAATATCTAAAATAAAAAAAAGAAATAAAATACTTTACGTACAAGGAAAGGAATAGAATACTTTACGTACAAGGAATCTAACACATGTGAACCCTAGAGAAACAAGGCTAAAAATTAGGAACATAATACTTGAGGTATAAGGAAACTGGTACATGTAAACCCTAATCAAACACTATAAATAGGACCCTTACATACATCAGAAAATTTATGTAAAGACTTTTGGAGCAAGAGGAAAGACTGATAGCAACCACAATAATCAGTATCTAAATTCTAGATCCCTTCTTTAGTTATTAAGTTTTAAACCTATTTTTCCAAGAAAATTACGTTAATAATTATGTGTATTCTCTTACGAACAACATGTATGTATCTCTTGAAATTTACGGTGATGTTGTGTGCAAGCGGCTGGAAAAATGCATGTATGATTTCGTTGATTACAAGATTTATATATATTATACATATGTACATACGCATGACTATATTTGATTCCAGATTCTATGTTTATACATGTATATGTACAATTATGATTGAGTCCAGGTTATATATATATATATTATGTATGAATTCGTTGAATGTATATATATATATATATATATATATGCATATATGCATGCCAACGTGGGTTCAAGATTGTATATGTATAGTTATGATTTAGTACAGATTGTATATATATAATATGTATGAATTCATTGACTCCAGTAGTTATATACATATATATATATATATATATATATATGCATATATGCATGCCAATATTGATTCTAGTTTATATATATATATATATATATATATATACATGTCGGTTTGGATCAAAAAGTGATCATCAATAATGGATTCGACGTTATCTTATATACATGTACACTTGATCAGAAATTAATAATGAAGAATTATTATCAAATATTGAACATATATAAGTAAGAATTGTTCTTTCCTTTACATACTGTATGCACACTTATTGAATGAATTTAGTAATTTGGTGTTCGTACAGTGTGTTTACATGATAATTACGTGTACATGAAATTAGGTCAATTATACTGATTATATTCAATTGCAATAATTATGTGATCGTTGATAATTATTATGTAATTACGGAAACATAAATTGTTTAATATAACAAGAATAAATAATCCTCTTAAATTAACTTGTTGTTATATGCTCATAATTAAGTAACGCACTAAATAATATACGTGGTCTCAACTTAATGAATGATTCTATGGATTACATGTCCTAATGGTAGGAACACGTGTTCCGAATATGTTATGTCATGATATAATTAATCCTCGACTCAAGGGGGATTAGATTATGCAATATGTTATGTCAAGGCATAATTAATCTTCGACCCAAGGGGGATTAGATTATGCAATATGTTATGTCACGGCATAATTAATCCTCGATCGAAGGGGGATTAGATTATGTAATTAAGAATGGTCAACCTAGAGGGAATACAGCTAGGCTGAGTACTCAGTAAGCCGGGAATACATGTTATGTCATGGTCAATCATTCATTAAGATGTCTCACGTAAATAATATACATGTATATGTGTATGTATGTGTATGAATGTACAAATGATATGAAAGTCTAAGTAACGAATAAGGTAATGTTATTATGTAAGACGATTATTGATGATTGTATATTTGAGTAAATGTTCATTGAAAAGATATTATTTTTGAAGTATTACTAATTTAAATGATCTAGGGTTTACTTGCTGGGCGATTCGCTCATTCTTTTATCTATATAATATTTTACAGATGAAATTGATGGAGTAGATAAGGATGAGACCGGGGTCTGGGAATGGTGAAGGATGAAGGGATCAAGTACTTAGTATAGGAGTTATGAATAAATTTATGGGTTTTAGACCCATGACTATGTTTTGAGTTTTTATTATGGATTTTTATTAATTAATATTTTGTAAGGATGATTAATAAGGTAGTATTTTTATATTATTATTAAGTAATGACAGTAAGAGGTGCCTTGTGATCTCAAGATTTTGGAAACTAAATCTTGAGGTTACGGCGTGTTTCGGTCCTCAGAAATCGGGGCGTTACATTTAGTGGTATCAAAGAGAAAGATTCTTAGGCCTTTGGAAGAAAAACTATTAAGTCTACTATTTTGAGGATTAGGGAATTTCGTAAGTGTAAATATTGATAGGTAGCCATGTTCACTCCTATTTTTAAGTGTGAGTGAATTAAAAAAAAAATCTTGATCAAATTAGAAAATAAATAAGAATTTGATGTTTAAGAAATTATTACGTCTTTATGTATACACTTAAGGAATTTAAAGCAGGACGCTTACGTAGTTCTCAATGGGTGTTTGTTTGAATAGTATAGTATGAGTACTTATATAGTTGACATGTATCAAACAAGTTTCAAATTTCTTCTATCAAGGAAAGTTCAAGAGATTAGTGTGAATCTAAGAAAATGTAGAATAACATATTAATTAAAAAAAAAAGAAGATTTTGAAAGCATCAGATGGAGATTTAAAGGATTTTGAGAACGTGATCAATATTTTGTATTATATGACAAAGTATAATTATTTTAATTTTAATTCTTATTATAATTAGTAGGGTATGATTATTTTAATTTTAATTCTTATTATAATTAGTAGGGTATGAAAGAAAATAGCGAAAAGTTGAGAGTTGGATTTGAGGGAGTATAGCTACTATTTGTTTTAATAACACTTCATGTTAGGAAAAAAAAAACCTTAGAAGGAAAGCTTTGAGAAAAATTAGTAATTTTAACAAGGGTTGAAACGAACAATGAATATTTTAGGGATGAATAACGACCATAAAGTTAACATATTATGAGAGTCATCACTTGCAAAATACGAGAGATGAGAACTATAAGGTGATAAGGTTTAATGAGTTGCTTTTCAAAGTTATACTAATATATATATATATATATATATATTTGTGAGGAATACTTAGTATATGTTGAGAGAATGAAACTAATGAAAAAAATAAATAAATAAATAAGAATATTCTAGTAGTAACTAAATTTGTGAAAGTATTCCCTAGAGAATTATAAGAATTGCCATAGGGAAAGAAATTGATTTTAAAGTATATTCAAATTAATAAGGAAATTAATTTCAAAAGCACTACATAAAATGCCCTTTAGAATTGAAGAGTTAAAGTAGCAATTATAAGGACTTTTAGATGCAAAAATTTATTGGATGAAATATTTTGCTATGGGGAACACATATTTTGTTTATAAAAAAAAATTATTGATCCTAAATTACTTCAATTGGAAAAATATAAAGTTAGAATAAAAAAAAAAAAAAACTTAGGGGCAGCACAAGACAAACAAAAGAGTTGCATGAATTTAAAGAAAAGGCCAATAGATTTCAATGTTAGAGATAAAGTGTATCTCAAGGTTTCACATACCAAAAAGAGCTTACCATTTGTGAAGGTTCAACGGACAAATCATACGCCAAGAGAAGCCACATGGGAATTAGAAGAAAAGATGCGAGAGAAGTATCCTCAATTATTCAAAGAATAGAATCAGCAAGTTTCGAGGACGAAACTTATTTTAAGGAGGTAAGAATGTAATATCTCAAGAATTTTAATTACAAATAAAGTGTATAAGAGTAGTCATTTATGAGTAAGGGATAAATAACGTATAAAATAAGAAGTATTTTAAATCGTTCAAAGAATAGGGCGAAGCAAGTTTCGAGGACGAAACTTATTTTAAGGAGGAAAGAATGTAATACCCAGAGGTACAAGAGTAGTCATTTATGAGTAAGGGATAAATAACGCATGAAAGAAGAAGTATTCTAAATCGTTCAAAGAATAGGGCGAAGCAAGTTTCGAGGACGAAACTTATTTTAAGGAGGTAAGAATGTAATACCCAGAGATTTTAGTAAAATTAAAATCTCTATGTATTATTTTTATATAGAAAACTATTTAATAGGTTATGCTTATAGTGATAAAGATACGTGAGAAATTAAATAGTTTCAAGTTTCTTAGGGAATTATTTAAAAGAAATAGAATAAGATACAAATTTGTTGAAATTTTAATATCTAAAATAAAAAAAAGAAATAAAATACTTTACGTACAAGGAAAGGAATAGAATACTTTACGTACAAGGAATCTAACACATGTGAACCCTAGAGAAACAAGAGAAAGAGGAAAGAGGAAAGACTGATAGCAACCACAATAATCAGTAAGTAAATTCTAGATCCCTTCTTTAGTTATTAAGTTTTAAACCTATTTTTCCAAGAAAATTACGTTAATAATTATGTGTATTCTCTTACGAACAACATGTATGTATCTCTTGAAATTTACGGTGATGTTGTGTGCAAGCGGCTGGAAAAATGCATGTATGATTTCGTTGATTACAAGATTTATATATATTATACATATGTACATACGCATGACTATATTTGATTCCAGATTCTATGTTTATACATGTATATGTACAATTATTATTGAGTCCAGGTTATATATATATATATTATGTATGAATTCGTTGAATCCAGTAGCCATATATATATATACTAGGTGTGAGTATGCGCTGTGCGCAAAGCGGTGCCCGTGAGTAATAGAGGGAGGAGAAAAGCTGGTTACAGGTGTTTTCTATTTATCTACGTGCTTATGTTTGTTCATTGTTATTACACGTGGATTTGTTTTGTCAACCGTGGCTCTCTATTTTGTTTTATTTTGTAATGGTTTTATAAATAGCAGTTTATGGTGTTTGCTAGTTGTATACGTGTTTTCTGTAAGTTTAGTTGTTTTCTTTTGACTTGAGGGAAAGCTGCATACATTGTTCAAAGCAGTTCAAGAGTAATTCATATAATTTCAAATTACGTAGTTTCACAAGAACACAAAAAAGCAAAGGAGAAATTTCATTTCTAAATCATTACCAGATGTCCAAGAGAGAAGGTCCATATAGAATCTTATGAGAAGAGAAATAAATACAGAACTGTTTAAGATGATTTAGAGATAACAAATGAAGACCATAAGATCCATTCAGGGCACCAATTATACTTGTGGCAGAGTAGATATCTAATGTAAGGCAAGAAGCTTTTGTAGCATTTAGTTGGCATCTAGTGAGATGTAATTAGAATGTATGGCATGAGGTGATGAAGAAAGACAAAGTTGTTACAGAAAGATACCAGTTACCAAATGAATGATCATGCCTCTATATAGGAATAATTGAAGAGGATACAAGTATCCTTACTCAAATTTCTGCGAGGTCCTTGGTACTTCATTAAGAGCCATCCATATGGCTCAAAACAGGTCAAAAGTAATAGGAACAGATTGCAGACAATCTCAAATAAAATTGCACCAAGAGTCCAAAAATAAAAACAAGTTTTAGATAGGACTAACATTAACAAATTCTGAAAGAACAAAACGGGTTATTACAAATATTCATCACCATAAATTTGGTAACCAAATACTAACATAAAGTGCATAATTAGTGACACAAAGAAGTTATGCCTGCATTAAGAAAAATACCTATGTTCACTTAGCTAAGTAACACCATCCCAATCACAACATTATGATTCAAATAATGCCAAAATCTTACCATTTTAGGTCGTGTCTCCACCTTGAAATCGACCAAACCCAAACAAAATATTACAACCACCACCAAGGATGAAAACAGTATGAGAGTGGGATTCCTAGCAACCTACGTTCCATATCTCCTTCAAATGGAAGAAAACCATTCAGCATATAATACCAACAAAGTCTATGAGAGGACTAAAATAACAATAGTGTGGGGACAAACCGGGAAAAAAGTATCATATGTCCTTGAACAGTACAAATCTGGATCCTGCCTCCCATTGGAGAAACCATTTTTGGAACCTAATATAGTAAATTCCCATAAATTATTAAGCACTGTGAAAACACTATCATGAAATAAAGGAGCAGTAACGTAGTTAGAAAAGAAAGAAAGAAAGATCATCTACTCAAGACTATCATGCAATTCTGTATCTCTTTTAATAAAGAAACCACAACATTCAGGTTTGTTGTATGAGTAATATAGCCATAAGTTAACAATGCACAAACATACAGGTACACCAAATATTCCTACTATCTCCTGCAAATGATAAGATAACACAACTGCAAATAAGGCTAAGGACAATCATACAGGATTGGTCAAGGAGTGATCCAGTGGTGAATACATTAGCCAAAAACTCAGAGATCATCAAACCGATTCCCCTCCCCCAATCCTTAAGAAGCAATCTTAGGACTTGCCATGATAACATTAGATGTAAAGCATATTTAGATCCTTCACAAAATTACTGGTGATATCAAAAAGATTTGTGATTCCTTCAAGTTGAAATTTCGAAAATTAATCATGTATAAAGAATGGTCATTTAAAGTGTTTCAAAAAGCAGAACTGAGGTACTTTTTTCAAATAAATTATCAAAATGACAGACTTCACTTCATTTTATGGCTAAATCAGAACCAATGCGGAGGTAGAGTGTAGTAACAAAATCAGTAAGACATTATGCCAGAGATCCACTTCATAAAAATTGAAATATCAGCTGTTCATAAGGAATATTTTACAGATATCACAAGAGAGCTTGATCCAGTTCCACAGAGAGACAGTCATAATCCACTGCAGAACCTTTGTTTGAGATATTTCATAGCATAAGTTCCCAAATCAATGAAAAAAGAAAACTTTCCATACCAAAAGTAGTGAATGTAAAACATAAAAGAAAGTAGATAATACTGCACTGTTAAAATAAATGTGGATCAAAGCAATCAAGACCACATGACATGAAAACTCAAAAATTAAGGTGAAATAGCTGTAAATTATCAGTAAATTAGATATCAAGGAAGAGCTGGAAGAACACAAAAGCCACGAAAACTAACGATTCCAGACCTTTATCTTGTCCTTCTTTACGTATGCAGAATTGAATTCATCATCAGCAGCATAAGTTAAGAAAGGCTCTAATGTGGACCCATCACTACTCCTTTCTCTTCTTCGATGAAACAACGACCACCCAAACAAACAAAGTATCAAGATGATGTACAGAATGCTTAATGAAAAGTCGATGCATTTAACCTGCAAGACGCAAAACGTAATACAAACTTAAGAAAATTTGCAAATTCCAACCTTATTTTAACAAGATAACAATTTGGTGGAAAACATTATCTACAGTAATAAAAAACAAGATTAAGCACTACAGTGTTAAGCATAATATATGAATATTACACAGGAATCATGGACAACCCAACCTTAAAAGACCCTATCCTGAGAAAGCAAGAATGACTCCTGTCTGGAGTAAGTGGCTCTACGTCTGCGCATGCCAAAGAGGAAGGACAATCACCGCAAGAACATCCCAGAGATGTGTCACTACAAGAATAAACAGACGCGTTCATAAGCTCCATCTGAGATGAATCTGGGATTCTCAACCGGAAGTCCATGGCATAAGGTGAACCAGGGAAACCAAGTTCAGCTCGTTGGCCAATAAAGTCAAACCATTCTGGTAAAACAGTAGGAATAAACGGCATGAGTAAGAAGGAAAGTACATACCACAAGGACACAGCAAGAGAATTGAATAAGTGCAGTGGCAAGAATGAACAGTATTCAACATTGACTAACTTATTTCTCTTGTTCTTACCACTTTAAGAAATGCAAAAATTTCCTGAAACAAAAAAATCAATCTAACTGCGTATCATCAAATTAAAAAATATATATATTGGGGATCTGTAATAATCTTGAGACCAGTAACAACTAAGCCTTGTGTTCCTCCCCTGGTGAAGTATTTGAGTCTGTTGGCCTGGGCTTGTCATGAGGAATATCAAACTAATGCTTGAACAAAGTTCTTCAAATTCTCAAGTTCATGATTCCTTTAACACTTTGCAGACTGCAGAATTCTCAAGATTATAAACATCTGGAAGCTAAGATCCCAAAGGTCTGAAGCATAACCGATAATATACTAACATAAATTTGACTTTGAAAGATCCTCTTCCCATTCACTATCATTGCCATAAATTATTAATGATGTTGTGAAACTCTAAAGGGATAACTAATCTGTTTGGCGTAAATGGAAAATGAAATTACCCTTGGGTTTGTTTCCAAATCTGATCTTTTGTTTTACACAGACAGCCATGTTGAATATCAGATTGCTCACAAAACCAACTCCCTCTTATATATATAGGGTGGTGCCCGTGGGAAGTGGGAGACAGAAGCTGTTGCCTCTAGCAAAGTAAATCGATCATTTTTTTATGTTCAGAGAATGGACGCTAACAGACTAAACAAACCTCATGAGAGCTCCCAACATACGAATTATCCACCATTGTCATTGATAAGTTGGTTTAATACCAACTTAAATGTATTAATCCACTTAGCTTTTGACTTGTTTTTCATAAGTTAGTGCAATGATTTGTTTGTTGTGGTGCATTTATGTGGTTGGCAATTGGTTGTACTAAAATGGTTAAAAGAGACCAAAAATGATGATGAACTTAGGCAATTGTGTGCTTGATGTTAATTGGCAAGGTTGAGAGATCAAAACAACTAAGAGGATGGATGAAACCGAAAGGAATTTGGTAGGTTCAATTTAGGGTTTTGGCATATTTGGTTAGTGAAGTTCATCTGGGCATAACTCTCTTGATATTAATCCAATTGGTGAGTTCTTTGGTGTTCTGAAAAGCTTTTCGAATGCACTACACTTCTTATGTTTTAACTATTTTCCAATATTGTGTGCAAGACTATGAAATATGAGTTTCTTTTCGAAATATCATTTTTAGGGTTTTAGGGTTTTACCTGCCTGCCACGGTTTGGTGATTTGATGATATCTTGAGTTTCAGGTACCTGATGAGGCTGTTTCTTGATTCATTGAAAAGCTAAGAGAGGGATCTAGAATTCTTAAGTTCACCACCAAGGCTGAATTATAGGCTAAGACGTATTTACTTGGCATGGAAGTAGAGCTTGGTGCTGGAATCAACACTAAGTCACACATGGTCTTGCATTGTATCGATTGGCATGCCATTCTCGCACAGCCTTGCCAAAACACCTTGCCAAGTCTTGCCAACAAACTCTGCCACACCTTGCCGAGCCTTGCCGATGTACCATGCCAAGCATTTGCTACACTTTGCCACACTCATGGACTCATTTCTGGCACACCATTACAACACACAACCTTGGCACACCATTAGCACCCTTTGGCACGACATTTGCACATTCTTGGCATGCCATTCATACACCTTGGCACACCATCACAATTCACATTGTGGGCATCATCATCACTTCACAAATATTTCATACTTATTTCATTTGTTTTCATACTAAAAAGCTAGGACATGGACATCACTTGAGCATTCACTACACACGAATCATTTGCACACTTTTGGCACAACATTGGCACCTTGCCACACCACTTGAGCACAACTGATCACCCTAAATTTAGCAAGCAATGATTTGGAATAAGAAAGAAAAATGGCCTACGACATGTCGTAGGACAAATTTGGAGAAGAAACAAATGGCTTACGACATGTCGAAAGCCATTTCTTGAAGGAAAAAAACTTTGCCCACGATATGTCGTGGGCAAATTCTGGAAGAAAAATTTGTCGTAGGCCAATTCTGGAACAAGAGCATTTAGCCTACGACATGTCGTAGGCTAATTGTTAGATGGGTGCTGAAAAATGGTAAAGTGTTTGAAGGTTTGCTCTATGAAGTTTTTCAGCTTTGTTGCACTGCATTGATTTGGTCGTAACTTTCTCATTTTAGCTCTAAATTGGGTGATTCAAACGGCAATGGAAAGTTGAGACAAAGGGTTACTAATTTCATGTTTTAAGTTTTCCCTAATTCACAGTGCATCATGATCAAATCTTGGTGGGAAGTTGCTGCCATGAAGTACTTTGTGTTGAGTTTCTAGAAAAATGGCTAAGTGTTTAACTTCTGATTTTCTGAATTCCAGGCAGCTGAAGGCGCAGTTTGCTTTGGCGGAAAGGCGTGGATGTTTGAAACGCTGGATTCTTGAAGGCTCGCTGAGCAGCTGAAGGCGTGGTTTGGCTCTGATTCTTCAGCTGGATCTCCAAGCGGTGAAGGCGTGAAGCTAGGAAGCTGGAAGGCGTGTTGTGGACGTCAAGGGCGTTAAAGGCGTGTTCCGAGGAAGACTAAAAGCACTGGGTTGCTGAAGGAAGTTTTCAAACTTCGAATTTCACTTCTTGGGTTAAATTTTAGTCATTTCTTTGAAGGCCATTTTGTGTAATACTTTATACATTTTATGTTGCGTATTAGTTACGTTTTCCCAACTCTATATATAGGGAAGGTAGCTAACATGTAAGGGAGGGGATTGATTATTTTTTCACAACTCACATTTTTCGTATTGTAACCGACTTTTGATTTTGAAGAGCGGGAAGTGTTCTTGAGATCTACTTTCTCTCTCTACTTTCTCTCAGTAAGATTGTTGCTTCAATTCGGATTCCGATAAAAGATTTTCTTTCATCATTATACATCTCCTAGAAATTGAGAAGAAAAGTGACAATCCTCTCGGCAGTTGGAAGCTTTTAAGACTCTCAATTGGTAAACTCTTCCAATTAATGATTATGAAATGTTTAAACTTCCAATTTGTTGATTGTGAAGCTGAAATGGAGATTCGTGGCTAATTGTATGATAATCTAGGATACTGAGGGTGAATGCTAGGTTGAAATTGTAATTGTGCAGTAGAACTAACAATCTAATATAAGGAATGAAAATTCTCAGCTATGAATTTGTAAAACTTGTTAAGTGCATGCTTTTGATCTGAATTTGATGAAATGAGATTCGATTGCGGTCGTCATGCTGAATTGAGTCTTCTTTTGTAAAATTTGGATGAAAATCAAGAATAAGAACCTGAGAATGCATGAGTTCTTAAACCTGTTTGAATTTGCACAGATCTTAAGGCTAGACCTCACCATAGGAAGCTTTAAATCTGTATAATCCTGAGAACAAGGTAATAAGAGATTCTCTTACTTAATTGATGAACTTACATGCTAGGATCGGGCCTCACCATGGGAGATTCTAGGTGTTCATGCCTGAGTAATTTGAGTGGGGATTTGAGATGACACGGTTTTACTTCACCATTCTTAGGCCCGATCATAGGATAGGATGGTGTCGGGAGATTAAAATTGTAGTGTAGTGACCATGTTAACTATAATTTCGGTCTCCATTTGTGATTCTCCTCTTCTGCTTTGATTGTATGTTAGTAATACTGCCTGTATGAGAAGTTGCATTCACCCGGAAGTAGCCTAGATTATCAGCTTCATTTTCTTGAGAACTTTGCTTTTACTTCTCTGAGTTTTACTTGTGTGTTCATTTCAATTGGTATTCGTGTGGAGTTAAACCAGTTCACTTCTTGTTAAATTTTGTAATCAGTGTTCTTTTAATCTTGTTATATTTTGGTGCATAATTGAGCATATCAAACTTCTTGAATCGACTATTTCCCTGAGGAACGAAACCTAGCTCACTGCTACTATATTCAGTGAAATTAGGATAAATTGACGAGCCACGACACTCGACATCAATTTTTGGCGCCGTTGCCGGGGAATTAGGCACGGTTCTTGAAATTTGCTTTTGTTCTGTTCTTAGTGTGTGTGGTTTCTTGTTGTGATTTCGTCTAGTTCTTTGACTCATTACTGTGAGTTGAATCTACTACTTTTGTCATCTTGTATTGGTTTGATTTACAGATTGATCCATTTTTTCGGTTGCATTTGGTGTACTTGAGTGTTGAATTTTACTTCTCTTGATTTGAGTTCATATTGCTGTTGCCTTTATAGTTAAAATTTGGAATCCTTGTTCCTGTGTTTGTTGTTGTTTCTTTACTGTGTTTGTGTATGCCCAGGTCTATAAGATCTAGAGGAAAACCTGAATTTGAATTGGACCTTGAATTGGAAAGAACTCTAAGGATTCAAGCAAAGCAGAGATATATGGCTGCACAAGGAGTACAAGCACCGAGGTTCGGAGACCATTATGCAGTAAATTTTGACAATCGATTTGGTCATCAGGACATCGATGTGGAAAGTTACCACATTCCTCCACAAATTGTTTCCATGATCACCCAGGGCCAATTCTTCCAAGGTCTTGACAATGAGGATCCTAATGACCATCTTGATTGGTTTCTCGGGTTATGTAGCACTTTCAAGTTGCCAAGGGTCGATAGGGGTGAGGTTCACAAAATTTTGTTCCCATTATCTCTGCGTGGAAAGGCTAAACATTGGTTCAAAAGTATTGGGGGAGCAAATGCTGGAATGCCGTTTGATGATCTGCAGAAGAGGTTCTTGTCTAAATACTTCTCTCCAGCTAAGCTTGAAAAGAGAAGGTTGGAAATTATAAACTTCCAGCAACAAGACAGCGAGTCATTTCGAGAAGCTTGGGAGAGATTCAATGATTTGATTAGGCAATGCCCCAATCATGACTTGGGCGAAATTAGGGAACTAAATACCTTCTTCAAGGGCCTAACTCCTGAATCATCGTTGATGGTTAAAGCTTGTGCTAATGGGGCACTTAAGGACAAATCTGTGCCTGAAGTGCGTGAACTGTTTAACCAGATAGCTGAGGATAAATACCTTTTTCCAGAGACTAGAAATCCACATGTCAGGAGACAAAGAGGAGTTCTTGATGTAGATGAGGAGACTTCACTTAGTGCTAAGTTTGAAGCATTGGCTAAACAGGTGCAGACTTTAAAGGCGACTCAAACCAAAGCCCCAGCACTTTCATGTGAACTATGCAAAGGGGACCATCACACGGATGAATGTGCAATCACTACTGAATCCATTTAGTATGTGAACAATTACAGTAACAAACCCCAATATGGTGGGAACTATTCTGGGAGCAACTATAATGGAGGCAACAGACAATATGGTTGAAACCAAGGCAACTGGAATCAACAACAAAACCAAGGAGGAAATTACTATCAAGGTAATGACCCAAGGAGAGCAATGAATCAACCACCTCCTGGTTTTGATAATCAGGCTAGCACATCAGAACAAAAGAAGCCAAATGTGGAAGATATGTTTCAAAAGCTGATGGAAAAGATGGATAAGAACGAACAGAGATTTGGAGGTTTGGAGTCCACTGTGAAGCATCACGAAGCTACTTTGAAGAATATCGAGATGCAACTTGGTCAGCTTGCTAATGCTGTACACGAAAGGCCAAAAGGAACTCTTCCTAGTGACACAATACCAAATCCCAAGGGGAGAGAAGCATGCAATGCTATTACTTTGAGGAGTGAAAAATTGTTGCCTGGAAGTAAACCTGCAGAAGACAAGAGTGATGGTTTAGAGGAGGACCAAAAAGATGAAGCTGAGGAAGTTTTGGAACCTGAGAAGAATGTTGAGCAAGAGGAAAATAAGTCTAAGAGGAAGGAAATACCAGAAAGGGTGGGGAACGAAATCACCAGAAATTCCAATCCTTATAACTTCCCAGATTATGCTCCAAAAGCTCCATTTCCAGAAAGGACGAAACCTCCACCTAAGAAGGGGCCTCAATTCAATCGTTTCTTGGATATGATCAAACAAGTGAATGTCAATGTTCCTTTGTTGGATTTGGTTACAGCCATGCCTAAATATGCTAAGTATTTAAAAGATCTCATTTCAAACAAGGAGCAAATCTTGAGATGTGAAGTTCCAATGATGCTATCAGAGTGCAGTCAAGCATGAATGGTTCACAAATTACCTCCAAAGCTTAAGGATCCAGGTAGCTGTACCATACCTTGTAAGATTGGAACCCGATATTTTGCAAAGTCCCTCTGTGACCTTGGAGCTGGAATCAACTTGATGCCATTATCCATTGCAATAAATGTGGGTTTGAGTGGAAGGATTCGACCAGTTGCAGTGACACTACAGTTGGCAGATAGATCCTTGGTGACTCCTAGAGGCTTGGTGGAGGACGTGTTGGTAAGTATTGATAAATTTACTTTGCCTGTGGATTTCATTATACTTGATATGGAAGAGGATCCTGAGGTCCCTCTCATTTTTGGAAGACCTTTTCTTGCTACTGGTGATGCTTTAATTGGTGTGAAAAACAAAACAGTCACGTTTAGGATTAACATTGAGGAAGTGGTTTTTGATGTAAACTATGCTATGAAGCAACCTCTAAATATGGAGTCTTGTTTTGCTATCAGAGCCATAACATGTTCTTCTTTGAGTAATTTGAACAATATGCATGATTTCTCTGTTGTTGATGAGTTGAGTGTTTGTGAGGATGATTTTGATGGAATTGACTTAGATGATGAGGACAAGAAAATTATTTCTGAAATTGAGGACATTATTGAATGTTGCTATTTGGAAGAATCGATTTGTGAAATGCAAAGTGATGTTGTGGAAGTTAAAATGCATGAAACTATGAAGAAAAACGAACATGATTCGTTTATGTTGTCACATGTTTTGACTAATGAAATTTGTAATCCCACTGAGGTGAGGAAGGAAGAATTTCTTTGCAGGAATGAAAAGCTTTTACCTTCCATTGTGGTGGCACCAAAGCTTGAGTTAAAACCACTTCCACCTTATCTCAAATATGCTTTCTTGGGAGAAAATGAGACATTGCCAGTTGTTATATCTTCAAAGCTTGAAGGTTGGCAAGAGGAAAAGCTTTTGGAAGTTTTGAGGAGACATAAGTTGTCTATTGGATGGACAATTGCTGATATAAAAGGCATTAGTCCAGGTTTATGTATGCACAAGATTTTGCTTGAGGAAAATGCTGTGCCAGTACGGGATAGACAGAGAAGACTAAATCCCCAGATGATGGAAGTTGTGAAGAAAGAGGTTATCAAATTGCTTGACTTTGGGATGATTTTTCCAATCTCAGACAGCGAGTGGGTTAGTCCTGTTCAATGCGTTCTGAAAAAAGGAGGGGTCACGGTTATAAAGAATGAGGCTAATGAACTTCTGGCAACAAGGGTGGTCAGTGCCTGGAGAGTTTGCATGGATTACAGGAAGCTAAATAAGGCAACTAGAAAAGACCATTTCCCTCTTCCATTCTTGGAACAATTGTTGGATAGAATTGCTGCGCTACCTTTTCTATTGTTTTCTTGATGGATACTCTGGTTACAATCAGATTGCAATTGATCCCAAGGACCAGGATAAGACAACTTTCACTTGTCCTTTTGGCACATTTGCTTATAAAAGAATGCCATTTGGTTTATGCAACGCCCCGGCTACCTTCCAGAGATGTATGATGGCAATATTCCATGACATGGTGGAATCAATAATTGAAATATTCATGGATGATTTTTCTGTCTTTGGTATGACATTCGATGGTTGTTTGGAGAACTTGGCAAAGGTTTTGAAGAGATGTGAAGAAACGAACCTGGTGTTGAATTGGGAAAAATGTCAGTTCATGGTTTAAGAAGGGATTGTGTTAGGCCATAAAATTTCTCATGCTGGGATGGAGGTAGATCGAGCTAAGATAGATGTTATTGCCAAACTTCCTCCACCTACCAATGTTAAGGGTATCAGAAGCTTTCTCGGACATGTTGGGTTTTATAGAAGGTTTATTAAGGATTTTTCAAAGATAGCTAGACCCTTGTGCAGCCTCTTAGAAAAAGATGTCAAGTTTGAGTTTGGAGCTGAATGTGTTGAGGCATTTGAAACTTTGAAAACGAAATTGGTGGAAGCTCCTGTGATAGTCACTCCTCATTGGGGTGAACCATTTGAAATTATGTGCGACGCAAGTGATTATGCTTTAGGAGCAGTCCTTGGCCAGAGAAGAGACAAGATTTTTCACGCTATCTATTATGCTAGCAGATTGCTCAATGAGGCTCAAATGAATTATACAACTACAGAAAATGAAATGTTAGCAGTGGTCTTCGCATTTGATAAATTCCGTGCCTATCTTTTGGGATCAAAGGTAATTGTTCATACATACCATGCTGCATTGAAGTATCTGCTTGCAAAGAAGGAAGCAAAACCACGTTTGATTAGATGGGTGTTGTTGCTCCAAGAATTCGATGTGGAAATCAAAGATAGGAAGGGTTCTGAAAATGTGGTTGCTGACCATCTCTCAAGACTGGAATCAAAGACTCAAGATGATTCAAATATTTTGGTTAAGGAGCATTTCCCTGATGAGCAGGTGTTCAAAGTGGTTGAAAGGACATTGCCTTGGTTTGCTGAGATTGCAAATTTTGTTGTTGCTGGCCAAATTCCATCTTATTATTCTAGTGATCAGAAGAAAGGACTGAGAAGTGATGCTAAATATTTCTTCTGGGAAGACAATTCTTTATACAAAATATGCAGTGATCAAGTGATAAGAAAATGTGTCAAAGAAGAAGAAAAGGAGGACATCTTAAAGGCATGCCATGAAGGACCCTGTGGTGGTCATTTTGGATCAACTAGGACAGGCTTCAAAATCTTGCAATGTGGGTTTTATTGGCCACATATAATCATGGATGCCAGAATCTGGGTTGGAAAATGTGATCATTGTCAGCGAACTGGCAACATCTCTTCCAGAAATGAGATGCCCTTGAATAACATCTTGGAGGTAGAGATTTTTGATGTGTGGGGGATTGACTTCATGGGGCCATTCCCTAAGTCAAGAGGTTTGGAGTACATCCTTGTGGCAGTGGATTATGTTTCTAAATGGGTGGAAGCTGTGGCTTTGGCTCATAACGATGCAAAAAGTGTAACTGCCTTCTTGAAGAAATATATTTTTAATAGGTTTGGAGCTCCCAGGGCTATAATAAGTGATGGAGGGACTCATTTCTGTAACAAGCTCTTCGAATCTTTGTTGGCCAAATATGGTGTTACTCACAAAGTTTCCACAGCTTACCATCCACAAACTTCTGGCCAAGCTGAAATTTCCAATCGGGAGATAAAGAGGGTTCTTGAAAAAGTGGTAAATACAGGCAGGAAAGATTGGTCTTTGAAGTTAGATGATGCATTGTGGGCATACAGAACAGCTTACAAAACCCCAATTGGAGCTTCTCCTTTTCGATTGGTTTTTGGTAAAGAATGTCACTTGCCAGTGGAACTTGAACATAAGGCGTATTGGGCTATTCAAACAGTGAACATGAATTTGTCTGAGGCTCAATCAAAAAGAATGTTGGAATTGAATGAACTGGATGAATTTCGATTCAATGCTTACATGAGTGCCAAGATGTACAAGGAGAGGACTAAAAGAATTCATGATGCCAAGCTTCAATCCAAGATTTTTGTTCCAGGGCAATTGGTACTGCTTTATAACTCTAAACTTAGATTGTTTCCTGGAAAATTGAAATCAAGGTGGAGTGGTCCTTTTAGAGTTGTTGATGTTAAACCTTATGGGGTAGTGGAAATCAATAATGACAAGAATGGCAATGTGTGGAAAGTGAATGGTCATCGTCTCACGCCTTACTTAACTTCTCAGGATAAGGATAGCACTAATGTGGAATGAGATCCACATGAGCTATACCTTGATGATCCTATCATCTCCAATTGAGCTATGAAGTACAGTCGGGCTGTGGACTGTAAACCAAGCGCTCCTGGGAGGCAACCCATTGTTTCTTTCCATTGTTTCTTTTCTTTTGTTTGGTTGGAACTATTTTTCTTTGTTAATTTTCAGTTTATGTCGATTTTGGTTTCAAATTGTGGCAAAGTCTTCGAACATAACTCAGGGTTATCCTTTGGCAGATTTGCATAAGGATGATGATGGGCATAATCTTTGGTTTTTTTCTATTCATTTGGGTAAATGAGTGTATTTTTCTACAACTCAGGTAAAAGTTCTGATGGTAATAATTGATTCTAGTCCCATGAACTCAAGAGCATTATTGATGCATTGCTGGTTTGGATGGTTTCAATAATAGAATAATGCGGACAATAAGCTCAGACATGTAGGCTTTCGATTTTCAGAATCATTCACATGTATTTGTTGGGTAGCTAGATGGCAATTCTATATATTGGATATCGTTCTTTTGCATACTCATTACCTTTCTTTACATTGTTGCTCTTATTAAACATTGTTCATTTCTTGATCATGGCTGATTATTCTCCTCATCAGAATCCTTATGAATATGCTATCTTTAGTGAAGATCCAGGAACCACTTCTTCCTCTTCTTCCTCTTCTAATGATGATGCGGTGGTGCTTGATGTTGAACCAGCTAACTTTCCTCATTTTATTAATGCTAATGCTGAGAATTTGTACTATGGTTTTAGCAATAGAGCTGTTATGATTGAGAGGCCATTCGAGGTCCCTTCCAGGAGATTTGAGGATGTGATCTTCAGGCAATCGTGGTCTCGTTTTGCAAGAGCTTCAGTAGTAGTGAATATGGACATCGTTTGAGAATTTTATGCCAATTCACGGGCTAATGGTGTTCACTCAGTGTTTGTAAGAGGGAAGTATTTGAGGGTCACCCGACACAGTATCAATATGTTTTATCGCCTTGATGATTTTCCTGGTAATACTTATTGTAGGTTGCTTCGGGCTGCCGAGACTGATCGGTTGTTGGCTTCAGTGACTTTACCTGGTGCTAGATGGGTGAGGAATGCTCGACGTGAGGCTTTATATGTACCTACCAGTGAACTCACAGCCGAGGAAAAATTATGGTTAATGTTTATCAATTCCAGGCTTTTACCTACTAACCGTGCAGATATCGCATCTAGAGAACGCGTTCTTTTGATTTATGCTATTTTACATGATTTCTCTATTGATGTTGGGAAGTTGGTGTTAGAGTTCATCAGGAGAGCACAAAGAAGTGAGGTTGGACCAATGTACTTTCCAGCTTTGATAACAGCCATGGCTCGTGAGAAGGGTGTTGATATCACTTCAGCTGATAATCCTCAACATCCTCTTGGTCTTTTGGGACCTCTTCAATGGCCTGTGTTACAAGAGGAAGAAAGAATTGCAAGATTGTCTCGTGGTTTGTGAAACATGGATGGCCAGGTTCCTTTGTTCTTGATTGTTCTTGTTTTATCACGGGGACCGTGTCTTATTCAAGTGTGGGGGGAGGTTTCGCCATGTATCTAGATTATGGTTGTGGGTTGAACATGTATGGTTACCTTGATTATGTGTTAAGGGGATTGTTTGCCATAATGGAGTTGAGTATAGTATTATAGTGTAGTATTTTGTTATTATGTTTAGCATGTGTAAATTTTTGATGAGTTGTTGGTGTAAATATTTTGTGTGATTGTTACAATTTTTGATTCATGGTCTTCGGGTGCAATTCTGAATATATCTGATCATGAATTTAATTTTCTGAAAAGCTGACAATTGAAGTAAGGATTGGATTGCTATTGAGTCATAAATAGTAAATTGATATGAAATGAACGAGAAAAAAGAAAAAAAAAAGAAGTTGGCATTTTGAGTTCACATGGAAAATATAAAAGCTCCCTGTTTGTTTTTGTTATGCATTATTTTTGAGAGCATGATTGAGAAGTGTTCAGTTGAATGGAATAGAGTGAGTGCAACTTGGGGTTGTTGTTTTGTGTGGTGTGATTGCATGTAGTGTGTTGGGTAGAGAAAGATATCAGAGTTCACATGCTTGAGTTGAACTCACATGTCTTGAAAAGAGAGGGGGCCCACCTTTGAGTAACTAGAGTGCTTGGTAGTGTTTGGTGGGAATATTTACTCTACTTGTTTGACCAATTTCGCTTTACTTCATGTTTCTATAAATGCAACGCCTATTGTTGTTGTTATTTCAAGTCATCACATTTTATAAACACAAGTCGGCATTCACAAGAGCATAGTGCTTACATTTGGATTTTTCATCCTTTCTATTCCAAGACTTAAGGCTAGTTTACCACAAGTTCTCCACTAAGGTATGTTCATGTTGTCTTTAAAGCTTTGTGAATTATTGTTTTTCAATTCAAGTAATGAAAGTGAAGGCATGATTTTGATTATGTTGTTGCTAGAAAATGGATTGATAAATATGGAAAACATGATGTTGATAGCCAAATGACAAATGCATGTTAAGTGTGGGGAAGCATGATTACAAATTTCGATTTTTGATTACTCCAGCTTTGCCATGTTTCTGTTTTTCAAGCATAACTTGAGTTAGGAATGATGAAATGAGGTGATTCCAATTGCATCCTTTAGCTAACATGATGGTCTTCGATGTTTATGTTGTACATTTTTGCTAATTGTGGCTGGAACTTAGACTAAAAAAAGCTTAGAATGTGAAGTACATGTGAAATCAGGAATGTTGAGATTTTGAATCTGCCAAGTTTGCCAAGTCTCGGTATTTTGGGTATAACTTGCAAATGGAATGTCCAAATATGTTGATTCCAGTGGTAGAATTTAGCTAAGAGGAAGGGCTACATTTCTTATGTTGTGCACTTTTGATAATTCTGCCTGGAACATGATCTAATTTCAAGACAATGTGTGTTCACGTTATGAATTATGGTCTGAGAAAATGCTGAATCTGAACTGTTTTGGGACTGTCGGTATTTTAGCCATAACTTGGTCATTTTGACTTCAAATGGGATGATTCTTGTCCTCAAATTTCGATTGAAGAGTGCAATACAACTTTGATGTTTTTTGTGTGAACTGATTTTGTTTGCTTCCTAGATGATTTTTACAATCTTATAATGCTGGTTTTCAGTTTTGGGAATGTGTTTACATAAGAAAATGCATGTGCTTAGTGATGTTCTTAATGTAATTGTTTTGCTTTGAGTATTGTGTGACAAGCTGAACTTTTCTTAATAGAAATGGCACTAAAGAAAGATTCAACTTCAAAAAAAGCCACGACTTCAAAGAAGGGAAAAGGAAAAGCTCAAGCACTGGATGAAACTGATTCTGACCCAGAGTATTTCCCGGATGATATGCAAATATTTGAGGAGTTTCCTCAATATGCGATGCCAGCTCCGACACTTAAGAAACGGAAAGGAGTCCCTGAGGTTTCTCTGTTCGTTGATGAGGATGCCATGAGACGTTGGGAACAAGGGTTCAATATGAAATATATACACCTTGAACGCGGGTTCAGTGTGGAGAGAGGGCCGTTTAAGAAGTTGATGAAATTTTACAAATTCCATGAGAGGCTTACGGTTGCCCCTGAGTTTTACAATGTGAGCATTGCACGGGAATACTACGCAAATGCAGGGTCTCCGAAGGATGGAGCTGTCTATGTGAGAGGCATTTGGGTTCGAATCACGAGCGAGATTATCAATGCACATTTGGGTACACCTGATTATCCTGATGATCCAATCAAATTTCCAACCAATGAGGCATTGGATGAAGCTTTGATAAAAGAGTTGGCACATCTTGGGGCAGTTTGGGAGCTTAATTCAAAGGGTGAACATATGCATATTCGGAATGAATACTTGAAGAGTGACGTGAAAATATGGCTGTTGTTTGTGCTGTCTCGCCTCATGCCAAGTTCACAAAGAACCGAGGTGATTCAGAACTGATTGTTTGTAATTTCTGCAATCCGAAGGAAGGGCAAGATCGACGTGGGACGTATCATCCTTGCTAGCATCAAAGATGGGACTGCCCAGAACAGTAAAGCACTGTATTTTCCTTTACTAATTCAGGAGCTCTGTGTGGCACAAGGTGTGGATGATCAGCTTGGTGCTTGGGAGAAAATGCAGTCTCCTATTCCTGAACAACTCTACTTAAAATACTTGGCACAGGACAAGAAACTGGAGCAGACAAGGACTTTGAGTGTGGAGGCATCTCATGGGGGAAGTGCCAATCCGACGTATGTTGAGAGTCAGGAGCAGCATCCTTTTAATTTTGAGTCCCTTCAAGGCGTGATTCAAGGTTTCCAGCAATCAGTTGAGCATCGGTTTACCAACATGGATGAGCAATTCACAAATATGGGTGCACGATTATCAAACATGGATGAGCGGTTGGAACGAATGCATGAAGGTTTTGATAATATGCAACAGGAGTGGACGTCACAAGCTGTACGCATGGAGCATAGATTTGATGATCTATCCACGGTAGCTCAGCAGCAATTTGAAGTATTATATCATAGGCAAGTGTGCATGCAGCGAGAGCTCGATAGGTGTAACAAGATGACGGTTTATTACCATTCAGATTCAGGACCCCCGAAGCCAACTCCAACTTCGGCACAGTTAGCAGGGTACCGAATCCCAAATCTGTCATGTGATATGGTTAGTGGTACCATGCTGGAGCTTCCACCTGGAGTGACAGCAAGCCCTTCTTTGCATCCGTTACTCACATTTGGTCGTATACCTCCTATGCCGCACACTCCTACATTCATACCAAATCCAGAGTTTACACCTGCTGCAAGATTTCCATTAATAGCCTCGGGACAACCTCTTGAAGGCCCTGTCCATGGACCTTTTCATTATGTTCCACAGTCAATTGTTGTTCCTTCATTTGCCACGGCTTCTTTGGAAGGACAGTCTTTCTCTACAGCAGCTGCATTTGGATCTCCTTCTTCTTCAGCTCCATCATCATTTTCTCAGGGAGTGCCTCCTTCATCTTAGTTTTTTTACATTGGGGACAATGTTCATTCTAAGTGTGGGGGGAGACGGAACTACAAAATTTTTTTTGGTGCTTTGTTTTGCTTTGTGAGATTGTGGTGATGAAGTGGTGAATTGATTGTTGAAATTGTACTTATATGTTTCGTTCATATTGATGAAGTATTGTTGGAATGAAGAAGCCAATATGTCAAGCATGTTACAATATTCAGTTCTGAGAAGGTAGTTGAAGTGGCTAGTTGGTGCGTGTCTTGAAGTTTGATGACTTGTTTTTCAAGAATGTTAAGTGGATTTTGTGAAGATGTGTTTCTTGATGGATTGAGGAGTATGGTTCTTTAGAAGTCATGAGAAGTGGCCATGATAGTGTGAAGTCAAGCTGTCTTACTTTGAAGAAAATGAAGAATGAAGAAATGCCATGAATCGTTTTGTGTGCTAAGTGTTGTTTGAGTGTTTAGAGTTTACTATGCAGTTTGTTTTGTTTTGTTGAGGGAGGGAATGTACTCAGCCATGTTGAAAGTTTGTAATTTTGTGTGTTTAACATTTGGCATTAATGAAATTGGAGTGTGTAGTGTTGTGTGCAAGGTATGAATTGAGATGTGAATTTGTGTGAAAAGAGAACAATGTGGTGATGCGTTGAGCTTATCATCTTGCATGCGGATATTTTCTTAAGCTATGTTGAAAGTGTTGTGCGAAAAAAAGAAAAGAATGGCTAAGAGTGAAATGGATAAAAAAAAATAGAGCAAAAAGAGAGTGAACAAGGGCAATAAAAATTGAGAAATGAGTTATCACCATGTATGTGAAGCTTTGTTTTAGTTCACTTTGCCTTATTCCAAGTTCATCACTATTACTTGTTTTGAATCTTGCATGTGAAAACTTTTGGTTTGTGGTGCTAAGTTTGGAGAAATTGGTACATTTTGCTGACTAAGGCCCGATGTTAATGTAAGATAGATATGCCATGCAAAACTCAATTGACATAGGAGGTAATGTGTATGGATTCGTTATGTTTGTTATGCATTTATCTGGTGTCTCCAGAATTCGTGCATGTTTAGTCAATTTGGGATTCTTATGAACATGTGCTTGCACAAGAAATGATATGGGAGAAAAGCCATATTGGCAACTGGGAAGGAAAAAGCCATAAGAAACTGGCAATCAAATTTGGAGGAAAAAGCCATAAAACCCAGGCATTATTTCAGTCATCAATATGTGCACCAATGTGCAGCACTAATGTGCAGAATAAGGGCAATGTCCCATAGAGTACAAATGTACGCATAGGTACCATTGATCTTGTGATTGCATGTTCATAAGAGTGGACAAAGAGATTGGCATGTATTGAATGGTATGTGAGACCAGCTAGAGGGTGTATAACAAAGGAATAGATGAAGTGCACGCTCCTCAGCACACACTTGCACGCATGACATTTTGGTCTTTATTCATTGTGCCTTAGTTGATAATTTGTATTGAAATCTGAGAGCTAGGTACCATGAACCATCAAAGTATAAAGTTGTGTGTGTGAAAAAACGTTTTGATGAATTTGAATGTGGTCAGTGTGGATGAATGAACAGAGTGTTTGCATACGGGTGATGAAGAGGGTTAAATTGTGTGTATCTTTGCTTGAGGGCAAGCAAGAGTTCAAGTGTGGGGGAATTTGATAAGTTGGTTTTATACCAACTTAAATGTATTAATCCACTTAGCTTTTGACTTGTTTTTCATAAGTTAGTGCAATGATTTGTTTGTTGTGGTGCATTTATGTGGTTGGCAATTGGTTGTACTAAAATGGTTAAAAGAGACCAAAAATGATGATGAACTTAGGCAATTGTGTGCTTTATGTTAATTGGCAAGGTTGAGAGATCAAAACAACTAAGAGGATGGATGAAACCGAAGGAATTTGGTAGGTTCAATTTAGGGTTTTGGCAGATTTGGTTAGTGAAGTTCATCTGGGCATAACTCTCTTGATATTAATCCAATTGGTGAGTTCTTTGGTGTTCTGAAAAGCTTTTCGAATGCACTACACTTCTTATGTTTTAACTATTTTCCAATATTGTGTGCAAGACTATGAAATATGAGTTTCTTTTCGAAATATCATTTTTAGGGTTTTAGGGTTTTACCTGCCTGCCACGGTTTGGTGATTTGATGATATCTTGAGTTTCAGGTACCTGATGAGGCTGTTTCTTGATTCATTAGAAAGCTAAGAGAGGGATCTAGAATTCTTAAGTTCACAACAAGGCTGAATCATAGGCTAAGACGCATTTACTTGGCATGGAAGTAGAGCTTGGTGCTGGAATGAACACTAAGTCACACATGGTCTTGCATTGTATCGATTGGCATGCCATTCTCGCACAGCATTGCCAACACACCTTGCCAAGTCTTGCCAACAAACTCTGCCACACCTTGCCGAGCCTTGCCGATGCACCATGCCAAGCATTTGCTACACTTTGCCACACTCATGGACTCATTTCTGGCACACCATTACAACACACAACCTTGGCACACCATTAGCACCCTTTGGCACGACATTTGCACATTCTTGGCATGCCATTCATACACCTTGGCACACCATCACAATTCACATTGTGGGCATCATCATCACTTCACAAATATTTCATACTCATTTCACTTGTTTTCATACTAAAAAGCTAGGACATGGACATCACTTGAGCATCCACTACACACGAATCATTTGCACACTTTTGGCACAACATTGGCACCTTGCCACACCACTTGAGCACAACTGATCACCGTACATTTAGCAAGCAATGATTTGGAATAAGAAAGGAAAATGGCCTACGACATGTCGTAAGCCAAATTTGGAGAAGAAACAAATGGCTTACGACATGTCGTAAGCCATTTCTTGAAGGAAAAAAACTTTGCCCACGACAAATTCTGGAAGAAAAATTTTGGCCTACGACAATTCTGGAACAAGAGCATTTAGCCTACGACATGTCGTAGGCTAATTGTTAGATGGGTGCTGAAAACTGGTAAAGTGTTTGAAGGTTTGCTCTATTAAGTTTTTCAGCTTTGTTGCACTGCATTGATTTGGTAGTAACTTTCTCGTTTTAGCTCTAAATTGGATGATTCAAACGGCTATGGAAAGTTGAGACAAAGGGTTACGAATTTCATGTTTTAAGTTTTCCCTAATTCACAGTGCATCATGATCAAATCTTGGTGGGAAGTTGCTGCCATGAAGTACTTTGTGTTGAGTTTCTAGAAAAATGGCTAAGTGTTTAACTTCTGATTTTCTGAATTCCAGCCAGCTAAAGGCGCGGTTTGCTTTGGCGGAAAGGCGTGGATGTTTGAAACGCTGGATTCTTGAAGGCTCGCTGAGCAGCTGAAGGCGTGGAGGCTCTAAGCTCGAAGGCGTGGTTTGGCTCTGATTCTTCAGCTGGATCTCCAAGCGGTGAAGGCGTGAAGCTAGGAAGCTGGAAGGCGTGCTGTGGACGTCAAGGGCATTAAAGGCGTGTTCCGAGGAAGACTAAAAGCGCTGGGTTGCTGAAGGAAGTTTTCAAACTTCGAATTTCACTTCTTGGGTTAAATTTTAGTCATTTCTTTGAAGGCCATTTTGTGTAATACTTTATACATTTTATGTTGCGTATTAGTTACGTTTTCCCAACTCTATATATAGGGAAGGTAGCTAACATGTAAGGGAGGGGATTGATTATTTTTTCACAACTCACATTTTCGGTATTGTAACCGACTTTTGATTTTGAAGAGCGGGAAGTGTTCTTGAGATCTACTTTCTCTCTCTACTTTCTCTCACTAAGATTGTTGCTTCATTTTGGATTCCGATAAAAGATTTGCTTTCATCATTATACATCTCCTAGAAATTGAGAAGAAAAGTGACAATCCTCTCGGCAGTTGGAAGCTTTTAAGACTCTCAATTGGTAAACTCTTCCAATTAATGATTATGAAATGTTTAAACTTCCAATTTGTTGATTGTGAAGCTGAAATGGAGATTCGTGGCTAATTGTATGATAATCTAGGATACTGAGGGTGAATGCTAGATTGAAATTGTAATTGTGCAGTAGAACTAACAATCTAATATAAGGAATGAAAATTCTCAGCTATGAATTTGTAAAACTTGTTAAGTGCATGCTTTTGATCTGAATTTGATGAAATGAGATTCGATTGCGGTCGTCATGCTGAATTGAGTCTTCTTTTGTAAAATTTGGATGAAAATCAAGAATAAGAACCTGAGAATGCATGAGTTCTTAAACCTGTTTGAATTTGCACAGATCTTAAGGCTAGACCTCACCATAGGAAGCTTTAAATCTGTATAATCCTGAGAACAAGGTAATAAGAGATTCTCTTACTTAATTGATGAACTTACATGCTAGGATCGGGCCTCACCATGGGAGATTCTAGGTGTTCATGCCTGAGTAATTTGAGTGGGGAATTGAGATGACACGGTTTTACTTCACCATTCTTAGGCCCGATCATAGGATATGATGGTGTCGGGAGATTAAAATTGTAGTGTAGTGACCATGTTAACTATAATTTCGGTCTCCATTTGTGATTCTCCTCTTCTGCTTTGATTGTATGTTAGTAATACTGCCTGTATGAGAAGTTGCATTCACCCGGAAGTAGCCTAGATTATCAGCTTCATTTTCTTGAGAACTTTGCTTTTACTTCTCTGAGTCTTACTTGTGTGTTCATTTCAATTCGTATTCGTGTGGAGTTAAACCAGTTCACTTCTTGTTAAATTTTGTAATCAGTGTTCTTTTAATCTTGTTATATTTTGGTGACATAATTGAGCATATCAAACTTCTTGAATCGACTATTTCCCTGAGGAACGAAACCTAGCTCACTGCTACTATATTCAGTGAAATTAGGATAAATTGACGAGCCACGACACTCGACATCAGTCATATACGTATATATGCTCTTTCAAGGTGATCCTTACGTTTTTTGCCGAATGCCCGATACAGTTCCAAGATTGTGTAAAATTGGGCCTGCCAAAATGAGCAAACTACTAAAGGCACACAATATATGCAAATCTCATCAGCAAAAATTAACCAAAACATAATATGCTCACCGCAACATCTATTGCAAAAAGTTTGCGAAGCCGTGTTGAGAAAAAAGAGCCCGACTGACGATAAAAGCATCGTCACAATAAAGGTCTTCAGTACTAATTTTTCAAAAAACACTTCATGGCTGGAAGTTATTTTCCTGTTTAATAGCACCATGAGAGAGATGAATATGGACTTTCCAAAATCAATGGGCAGACAAGTTGAGAGCAAGAAAAGAGTATAGTGCTTCCACGGTGACATATCTTGGCTATGTGCATTAGCAAACACTAATCCTAGACATTTCAAAACATGCCATTCACAGGAACCACGAAATGTTGAAAGAGCAAAAGGTCTTAATTCATATCCATTCTTTTCAACGTATGGCAGCTTGTTTCTTCACAAAATTCAATTCTTTTGGATCAATAATGTCTAGTGGAATCACAAATATCCACCCATTCCCTTTTTCAGTCCATTTGATATCCTCACTCTTCAGAAACTTGGCGATCTGCAACAGGATTTTAGAAATTATCGTTGTTAACTTCTCTAAGTAACTGGTTAAATAAACTAAAACAATGAGATGCATCATTGGTCGTGAGAGACCAAATCAGAAAGTTAGTGAACTTGCAATAATCCTGGATAAACATGCATTATGGTTTATAAGCACAACTATTAATGGCATTCAATGAAAGATAATGACATAACAGGGCATGGAACATATCCTTCAAACCATTCTATTGTTCCAGAAATTTATGATATCTTTCATTCTTAGTAATTTGGTGTTAATATAGACGGTTGGTTAACATTGCAGCACCAGAAAAGGATTGGGAAATGCTGATATTTTCAGTTAAGGATGTTACAGTAATTTGTAATGTGTACTCACCCAACATAGTAGACTGATTGAGTGAAAACAAAGAAAATGCATAAAAGCACAACACAAATCACATTTTGAAAACCAATCATACCAGACGCTTCAGACGCCCACTCTTGGCACTATCCTCATTGCTCCCCACAAGTACCCTAAGATATTTGAAAGGTAATGAAGAAAATGGGAAAGGAAAAAGATCAGCCAGTTCATCTTCTGTAACTCAAATTAGGACATCAGAAGAGTGTATAGAGTTGCATAGCAGTTAGCTTACATGGGATGCCAGAAAGAGAATTCAATTGAATTTTCAGAAAGCGCACAGCATCTTTTGGCTCAAAGTCACGCACATCAACAAGCATCACTTCCTCGTCATTGCTGCAGTATAAACCATACTGTGTAAATCACCGGGTGGAAGATAGTAAAAGAATACGAAAGATAATAGTATATCATACTGTCAGAATCATCGTCTGGAAGATATTAAAAGAATACAAAAGATAGTAAGATCACTTCATTTCTAACCTTTCAAGAAGCTTTTCAGAAGATTTTTCATCTGCTTCTCGTGGCTTCTTCATAAAGAAATGAACCTAACCCCATAAGATCAAACATAGAGAGAAAGAGAGAGAATAAACCACTAATGACGAAAATGCATCATCAGTAACAATAAAGAAGACTACAGAGTCGTCAAGATGATATTTGAAATCTCTGAAGAAATGAATAGCTCATTAAGATCAGAAGTTGAAAATTGATTTCCAAACATTTTCTCTTCTACCTGACAGCTAGCACTTAAACCCAACATACATTCATTTGGAACAGGCACAAACACAATTCAAGTTATTAATACTTTAGCATCCCACTTGCAGCTGTGTTGTCACTTATGTTCTCAATTGAAAGCATTAATGGAAGTTAATAGAAAACAAAAATGTTACCTCTTCCATAAGTTTATGAGCTCTTTCATGATCTTGTTTAGCAAATGCATCAACAGCCTGTCGAACAACTAAGCAAATCAGGTTTAATTCTGACTTGGACATCACAATCAAATCTTATTATGACATCAAAGAAAATAAGAGCACACCTATAATTGGTGCATAATATTAGGGGGAAGAAAAAGAAAAGAAAAAGAAAAAGAGATGATCCATACAGCTTTATAGTAATCTTTCATAGTATTCCAGTACTCTGCCACAGCTTTTCGTAAACTGTCATAGCTATCCTCACTCTCTTCATTATCTAGAATTGGTCCAAAAAATGATAAGATTTCCATAAACTCCTATCATAGACAACATAAACAGGCTAACCCGTAATATATCAAAAAGAAAACCAGCATCAAGACATACTATTCTCAATAACTTGCTTTCTACTGATAATAGGTCGATATTCTATCATCGTCTCATTTAGAGGCTTCTCAACAACCTGGCAATATGGCGATGAGCTCCTGACATTTTTTGTTGGACGACATTTCTCTGGCTCAATCTCAGATCTTATAGAAACAGTAAACAAGGCATCTAAAACTTCTTTCTGAAGATCAGTCTTCTCATTTATGTCAGGCGGCTACCTCAAGCTTCCAGTTTTAAGATTACACTTCAAACTGCAGAAGGCAGAAAAGAATGAAAATAGGACGCAGACAGCTAATTAGGAAAATAAAACAACTGAAAATTAAAGGAAGTCATGCACCACAAAAATCTCCTTTGTTACTAATAATAATACCAGGAAACAATAAGCATGGCATCTTACCTTACAGAAGAAATATATGGCAGTGGTGCATCACATTGATTAAGTTCCATCTTTGGATTCTCGGCAATTGGTTGTTGCAAAAAATTCAAGAAAACAAAGAGTTACATGAAACTCATATTACTGTACAAACTGAAAAAGGTATTTTCTGAAAGATTCATTTTGCAAGAGTTGTTAAAAACATAAGATTTTTAAAAAGTTGCCTATTGATTATCACCTTTGGGCAGCAGGGTTGGGGAGGAACAAGAAAATTTACAAGCATGAAACTAAATCCATTACATAATAAAAATAGTTTCCAACTATCCATTCTTCTCTTGAATGATTTCATATCAGATAAAGCAGCAGTACCTGAATACAATTCTTAGACTTTATTCTTAAAAAATAAGACCAAAAACATGAGTCATTATAAACTGAATGCACATATCAATAGAAAATTTAACCATACTTTTTCAGCAGGTACTTTACAAATATCATCACTCTTCTCCAATTTTGATGCAGAAAAATCCAGAAGTTTATCCATGCTCTGCAGATTTAAACAAATTAGAGTCAAGACCGTGATTCTCATAAATCATTGTCATCCAATTATCTGTATTAGTGATCTCATAAAAACCTAGACCTATGTAAGCATCACAATAACCGTGTCAGATTGGTAACTGAAACAAAAAGAAATTTTAAAGCACATAAACTAACATGCAACAGCAGGAAAACTCTTCCAATATTCTTCAGTTGACACCTAGAACTCAGAAGATATTTTCCACTATAAGATAAAGATACATGATTTTGTGGATCAACAACAACAACAACTAAGCCTTTATCCTACTATGTGGTTCGGGTACATGGATCATATTTTTGCCATTGTATTCTATCATTACATTTTTTTGTGAATAAACACTTCAAAAAAATACCATACAGAAACAAGTAAATGCTTTGGTTCGTATACTTCATTCGTTTTTTGACATTCTTTGTGAAAGGTTTCTTTCCCTGGATCTCTTACAAAATCAAAAGCTTGTATCTTTCACACAGGACAAAAGTAAAAATGTATAATTTTTTCTTGTTCACATTTCTGAAACAAAAATTGAACAAAAAACAAAATTAAGTAGACCATACAGTAATACATTGAAGAGCAAAAAGGATAAGGGGGTCTCAAAGGCTTGATTTCCACCCGTATTTGGTTAAGCAGTTAACAAAGGTTAAGTGAAAGGAACTTCCAAATTTCAAAAAGTTGCAATTACCTTTGTCACATCATAACCACATTGTCCTGCAAGTTCAAATACTGCTTCATTAGACACAAAACTGGATTAACTTAACTACAATTAGAAAAAGAATGATACTAACAATCAGAGTTAAGGATGGAGAAACAAATAATTATATCAAAGTATGAGTTGACATAGACACAGCAGGGGAAAGATCAAGATCACAAAAAAAACGTCCCAAAAATATAACATGCAAAGTTCCCCTGATAGAGTACTAATGCATCCTATGGAGATTGAGTGATTGTTGCATCAACTTAGCCAAAAAATAAGCTACAATAGAGCTAGAGAAAATTCGCAAGTAATAATTGTGAACAAATAAGGCAAACTACAATCTCTGGTACAAGAGCTCCAGTGTAACCAGGGAAGCATAAAAAATTTTAGAGGAATAAGATTTCTCTCTTCATATAGAGAGGTCAGTATACCTACTAAGCCTTCTCAAGCCCGTAGTAGCAGGTGCCAAGATTGGCCATAGGTTCAACATAATGGAATATACTCATTGCATCTCCAGTGAAGTCCATCCAACAAACTCAAAAAAGTATCAACCAGAGACAGAAAGCAAAATAAGTTCAAGTATTGACAAATGAGACTTTAGTATAACATGGATCCCAAGCTCCTCAAGAATCAAACTTATTAACTATAGTAAGTTCCCAAAAGTGAACTTAGCACTTGACTATTATTTAGTGCAAGTATTTCTAAATTATTGGGATACATTAATCTTTTTTTTTTATGTGCGATAAGGTGAAGCAATCAATCAAAACGAGGGATTCACCACAAGTTTGAAGGTGCTTTGCTTCAGGATACACTTGTAAATATGAAAAGCTGGATTACACAGGTTTATGACAATATTCTGCTTTACTATTCCAGCTTTTTATTCCCCTACTTTGTTATGAAATAGCCCAGTTATCTCCAGAATAACACAATGGTCCCAATATGCAGTAGCTCTTCACAAAACAGCCAAAAATTTTGTGCTGTTAGGACATAGGTCAAACTTTGTGCTGCAAGTTTTCAAAACTCATAGTTCTATGACAATGCTATCACCCACAACATAAGTGATAAGAATGTATAGTAAAATTTACGCAAGTGAAGCATACCGGGATAGCATGAGTACTCATAAATCCTTAGCAGATTGCAAGACCATCACTGTTACATCTTCGAAGTTGTTGATTATACTTATAGCTGAATGCAGAATCAACTCCAAATGCTGTAAAATGAAAAAAAAAATAAAAACCAACAGATCTATTTCAATAGCAGCAGTACACAATTTAAAGAACCCGAAGCTAGAAACACATCACACAACAACTAAGAGAGAAATTCAAGTATAATATGCTTTGATCCAACCATGTTAATCTTACTACATTTCTAATCTGACAAGTTTCAGCCAACAAAAGCAGAGAAAAATGCATTTGATGATAATGTTTAGGTAAAACATCCTGTTGAACTAATAATTAACCAGAACAATGAAAAGCTTCAATGAACTGGTGGCTGCCATGCATACCTATTGAAGGAACTCCATAACACTTGAAAAGAAGTTCACCCATTCTACAACGAGACTGGTTCGGATTGCAAGCACACTCAGTAATGAAGACATGGTGGTCAATCTGTTCTGGCATCAAAAATCAAATTCATGAATGTCCCAAAAGCCTAAGAATTAAAAGAAGGGAAAATCATCCTACTCTTGTAGATCTTACATGACAAAATCCAACAAGCATGCAGCGCAGAAAGATTGCGGTGAAGACAGCAAAAACAGTTGGCCTGTTAAAAAAAAAGAAGTAGAACAAGAAAAACCTATTTATCCAAACAGCATTTTAACATTTCAAGTGATGCCTTCTTGAGCTTGCGCAGGAGATTGACAAGTTCTCCAAATAATTGAAGATAATACATGCAACAACAACAACTATGTGTTAAGATAATACATGCAACAGTTAAGAAAAAAGTTCATAACCCTAGCCCAATCGTATTTTGGGTGGAGGTAGCTCATCAAAATTTAAATCTTGTTTGTCATCTCTTGCCTAAGTAATTGACTTGTGGAATCTGACAAAAGTTAAATGAGCCAACAAACAAAGTCTACAAAGCACACGCTACCAATGATATCAGCCTATACAAAACAATTTTATTGAAAGCAAAACTGAATAATAATGGTGAGAATAATAAGAAACCAGCAGCTTCCAACCTTCACAAAGCTCATATCTCATTCTAATCAGACCGCTCGAAACCAAAGTCAAGAATCTGCACATGGAAGGAACAACATGCAACTCAACAACTTACTACGGACGCAAAGGAGATGCAAGAAACATAAAAGAGATGGGATGTTTTATCCTCCAACAATGAAAAAAACAAATAAGGTCCAAAGCAAATATATCAGCATCCTCCAGTAAGAAATTATAGCACAGATATTTGAAAGCAAGCCACTTGTAATACTAATGAAGCTTACATATTCCATTATCTCAAACTGATAAACAACATTGCCTTGAAAAGCTGAACGAGCTCCTGATCGTGTGCAATGAAAGTACCTCAGTAGTGCAGGGTTATGATGACCAACAACAGTGACTATAAGCTTTACCAAGTACACATCCTATCCGGTCGAAATAAATATCTCAAATGAAGTGATATTGACATAACAAAGTTTAATTATTAAAAAAAAGTGTAGCTAGCATTTGGAAAACATATATTAGCAAAATGACAAGGGTTTATTGTTGCTACTATTTGAAGTCAATTTACCGGTCCATCCAATAGGAATGGAGAAAGTTTATACTTCTCCTACTATGTGATAGACAAGTTTGCAAAGTTGGCAGCCATGCAAGGCATTTTTATTGGTTTAGTACATCCATTTCTAACAAATGTGTTTTTAAGTTTGTCAGCATGTCCTTTGTCACGCTTTTCTCATATCATGTGCAGGGAAAAGCAGCTATATAACCCCTAGAAGAAATGTCGTAGCAGAATTCAACATGTACTAAGTGTGTTCTGAATCAACAAAGAGACTCAATAAATCCATCCTAGTGCAAAATAAAATAGTGTTATAAAAATCTACAACATCAGTCTTGAAACAAGGGGTAAAAAACTACACCATCTTAAGGTCTGAAATAGTTAGATGTACATAGGCTTATTCCACAAGCAAAGAGGACTTTTAATTTGGTGAATTTATGATCCCCTTCCCTCCTCCCAAATGAAATGGAGCACTTAAAATGCTCTCCAAATTTCAAGTATCAAAAAAAAGATTTTACTTGTAACTTCAATACACCAAAGGGATACTAAGAAATTGTTGCCAATTTCTTCATAATTTAACCTACATCAGAGCCAAGTTCAATGACAGAACATCCTTAGAGCATGTCAGCATTTTTGGAAAGATAATCGTTGAATAACACAGTTCCAGGTCACACCAGTTGCCCTGTCAAATCAAAATCAGCTCTCTCACAGGTAGTTGGTCGAAAATATTCTGTAGAATCATGTTACAGAGAAATCTGGCTATATTTGTGATTTTGCATCATATAGCAGTTGAAACAATGGTATAAAATCAAACAAATGAAGAAAATTAAATTTGGAACATTTTCTTTAGCATAAATGAATAAAATGTACTCATAAATAAGTACAACTATTATTGGCTGGTTTCAAAATAGTGGTATTCAGATGTGCAGGTTTTAAGAGCCAACAAGCAGCATCATAAAGTGCAGCACATGGCAACTCCAATAGGCAGTATTCCAAAAAGGTACAAATGATTCGGGGCTGATCTAGTTAATTGTCTGACTTAATAAACTTACACAAATTATACTAAAGTACACACTTGACTTGACTTTGTTGAGAAACCACTCATTTGACTGTTGTGGCATTCTTACTGAACAACCAACTATTGATCAAATCCAATATCATCAAAAATAGTACACACTCAGAAGTGATCCAATTTTCTATAACTTCATTTGTATAACTTCTAACTTTAGCTTCCTTCATCACTGCTAAAAAATTAACTACTTTTGGTAAGACAAAATGAATACAGGTATCCAAATGATTAAACACCTGCTACATACTCACAACACCACCGAGAGTTCACAGATTTTCTTTTTATCAATTTGTACATGCTATAACGACATATGAAGCAATAGAGTTGATAAAAAAATTGCAAGTAACCAAATTTTCATATCCTTAAAGTGAGCAAAACAACACCAATCATGTTCAGTTAAATTTGCAGACTTTCTTCTTCAACTTAGACACCCCATCAAGAAACAAATAGAAAAACAGTAAGTCTAATAGTTTATAGGGCATACTAAATTCATGTAACTCTTGCAAGTTAAGATCTTTACTCCAATATTTTCCAACAGAAATCAATAGAAAAATTGGTTTTGTTGGACAAATCCCATAAACTTAAATCCAGAATAATTAATTACATTAACACAGAAATACTAATTTGTGAAGAGGAAATTCAGAGGGGGAAAAAATAAAAATAAACTATGAAGGAAAAGAGAAACCCACTTGAGGTAGATTGGAAGCAATAAATCTGAAGAACATGAGACCCAAATGTAAATGTTGTAAGCTCGTAAGTGCAGAAAACAAAATCAATTGTTATATATACTAAACAAAATATCATTGTGTGCTGTGGGTTGAGTGGGTAGATTTTAATACTTGTCATTGATGAAGAAAGATTCATCTAAGCATCATCTTCTTCTGCTTTGTTGTCCATATTAATCTGTAAAAAAATTTGAACAGAATGAAAGGAAAATGGAGGGATTTTCGGCCTCAATGGCAGTGGATGCAACTTTTTATTCACCCTATGAGGCTATGACTAAAGGATACAATAATGTTGGCATAGGAGGAAAAAAATTGAAGAAGAAATCCCTTGTCCTCTGTGCTTTTCGTTTTGCAAAATCAAGCCTTTTCCCGCAGCAATCATGATAGTCAATATATGCATATGAAATTCGTTTGCAAAATGAAGACTTTGCTTCACTTCTTCTATGGAAGTCACTATGACCAACGCCAACGGTTCGGCTACAAAGCCCAGTTACAAGAAGCAACCCCAGCGCTACACGAAGTGCAGAAGCTTACCTTCCAGGAAGATATTGGAACAAAGAAGTTATAATTTCAGCCGCGGCTGAAATCGACCCCTTTCAAAAAGAACATTACAATAAAGAAGCCAAAAAAATCGATAGAACACAAAGCTCAACTTCAAGCACAGTGGCAAGCAGTAAAAACACAATGGAAAATTGATGCGAGAGAAAACAAAGCCTCAAGGACAATCAGGTGAAAGAATTCTCAGAAGTGAAAAGGATAAGTTCAGTGAACACTTGTCCCGCTTTAACATTGACAGCAGAAATTGGCCATCCTAAACAGGCAGGTCTTCCTTGAAGCTCAAATTTGCACGACCATCCTAAGCAGACAAGTCCTTGCAGCTGCTAGAGGAAGCAAAAGTGCAACGAAAATCACCACAAGCAAACATATTGAAGAGCAGCTTGCTCCCAAATTTCTGCAGCTCCCTCTTGTGCGTATTGTCTGTACGTGGAGCGAAAAGACAATTGTACCCTCCCAAGCAAGCATGTTGAGGAGGAGCCTGCTAACAAATTCTAACAACTCCCCCTTATAAGATAAGTATAGATATATGCATATATGCATGCCAATGTGGGTTCAAGATTGTATATGTATAGTTATGATTTAGTACAGATTGTATATATATAATATGTATGAATTCATTGACTCCAGTAGTTATATATATATATATATATATATATATACTAGAATCAATATTGGCATGCATATATGCATATATATATATATATATACATGTCGGTTTGGATCAAAAAGTGATCATCAATAATGGATTCGACGTTATCTTATATACATGTACACTTGATCAGGAATTAATAATGAAGAAATATTATCAAATATTGAACATATATAAGTAAGAATTGTTCTTTCCTTTACATACTGTATGCACACTTATTGAATGAATTTAGTAATTTGGTGTTCGTACAGTGTGTTTACATGATAATTACGTGTACATGAAATTAGGTCAATTATACTGATTATATTCAATTGCAATAATTATGTGATCGTTGATAATTATTATGTAATTACGGAAACATAAATTGTTTAATATAACAAGAATAAATAATCCTCTTAAATTAACTTGTTGTTATATGCTCATAATTAAGTAACGCACTAAATAATATACGTGGTCTCAACTTAATGAATGATTCTATGGATTACATGTCTTAACGGTAGGAACACGTGTTCCGAATATGTTATGTCACGGCATAATTAATTCTCGACTCAAGGGGGATTAGATTATGCAATATGTTATGTCACGGCATAATTAATCCTCGACCCAAGGGGGATTAGATTATGCAATATGTTATATCACGGCACAATTAATCCTCGATCCAAGGGGGATTAGATTATGTAATTAAGAATGGCCGACCTAGCGGGAATACAGCTAGGCTGAGTACTCAGTAAGCCGGGAATACATGTTATGTCATGGTCAATCATTCATTAAGATGTCTCACGTAAATAATATACATGTATATGTGTATGTATGTGTATGAATGTACAAATGATATGAAAGTCTAAGTAACGAATAAGGTAATGTTATTATGTAAGACGATTATTGATGATTGTATGTTTGAGTAAATGTTCATTGAAAAGATATTATTTTTGAAGTATTACTAATTTAAATGATCTAAGGTTTACTTGCTGGGCGATTCGCTCATTCTTTTATCTATATAATATTTTACAGATGAAATTGATGGAGTAGATAAGGATGAGACCGGGGTCTGGGAATGGTGAAGGATGAAGGGATCAAGTACTTAGTATAGGAGTTATGAATAAATTTATGGGTTTTAGACCCATGACTATGTTTTGAGTTTTTATTATTGATTTTTATTAATTAATATTTTGTAAGGATGATTAATAAGGTAGTATTTTTATATTATTATTAAGTAATGACAGTAAGAGGTGCCTTGTGATCTCAAGATTTTGGAAACTAAATCTTGAGGTTACGGCGTGTTTCGGTCCTCGAAAATCGGGGTGTTACACAATTTTCACTATTTCTTTTGTCTCATATTGGATTCCCTTTAAATACATAACAGTACTTTAAGTTATTATGAGAGGTAAATACATAAAGCTCCGATTTTCGAGAACCGAAACACACCGTAACCTCAAGATATAGTTTCCATAATCTTGAGATCACAAGGCACCTCTTACTGTCCTTACTCAATAATAATATAAAACTAATAATTTATTAATCATCCTTACAAAATAATAATTAGTAAATATCTATTATAAATACTCAAAACATAGTCATGGGTCTAAAACCCATAAATTTATTCAAAAGTTCCTATACTAAGTACTTGATCCATTCATCCTTTACCGTTCCCAGACCCCGATCTCGTCCTTATCTACTCCATCCACTTCATCTGTAAAATATTATATATATATATATATATATATAGAAGAATGAGCAAATCGCTCAGCAAGTAAACCCTAGATCATTTAAACTAGTCATACTTAAAAAATAATATCTTTTCAAACTAAATATTTAATCAAACAAATAAACTTCATTAATCAACTTACACAATAACGTAACTTATTCGTCACTTACACTTTCATATGGTTAGTACTTTCACATATAGATAAATTAAAACCATGTTCACGTGACATATCTTAATGAATGTATTTCCATGTCATACATGCATTCACGGCTTACTGAGTACTCAGCCTAGCTGTATTCCAGCTAGATCGGCCATTAGGCCCTTAGGCCACATACATGACATACATAGATCCCCTTGAGTCGAGGATCTTCATTACATAATTAAATCCCCCTTGGGTCGAGGATTAATTATGCCATGACATACATATTCGGAACACGTATCCCTACCATTAGGACATGTAATCCATAGAATCATTCACTAAGTTGAGATCACGTATAATATGTAGTGCGTTAATTAATTAGGAAACATATAAAGAATAAGTTAATTTAAAAGGACTATTTCTTCTTGTTAAAAAAAACGTGTAAATTGTAACCAAACCTCAAATTGTTTGCAACATATAAATCTCATCATAAATTTTCAAATTATTTACGTGAAATTTTAATCGTTCATCCTCTATGTATAGTTTAAAAGAAAACTTGTTTAGTATTGATTTAAAAGAAAACTTTCACGAACTCAGAATGAACACATAATCATAAGTTATGATCACCAAATTAATACGGAATGCTCCGCTCCCACTGTATATATGATTAGTATTTGCATAATATAATATGATCACAGAATGATCATGCAATAATAATTTATTATCTTAGAATTAATGCAATTGATCACTTTGTACACCTAATCAATGACTACGTGATCATTCTGTATTATGTTAAGTATTTTCATAACATAATCTGATCACATAATTAGTATACGGAATGCTCCGCTCCCATTGTATATGTGATTAGTATTTTCATAACATAATATGATCACAGAATTAATACAATCATTAAATATATACATGGCAAGTATCTAAACTCCTTCATGATTACATAATTATCATACAATCATTATCTATGAACATAGCAAATTAAATATACTTGCCTAATGCGTTTTAGTCATTTAAAATTCACTCACAATAAATAACTTTCAGGTTTAGTATGCATTCCACATAAAAGAACGGATTTTTAAATCTTTAACATGCATAGACATCTGGTAATATATATATATATATATATATATATATATCCTTATACATAAAGTATTCTATTCCTACTTTTTAGTCTTGTTTCTCTAGGGTTTTCATGTATTAAATTTCTTTTACGTAAAGTATTCTGTTCCTTTCCTTGTACGAAGTATTTTATTTCCTTTTTTTATAGTAAAATTTCAACAAATTTGTATCTTATTCTATTTCTTTTAAATAATTCCCTAAGAAACTTAAAACTATTTAATTTCTCACGTATCATTATCACTATAAGCATAACCTATTAAATAGTTTCCTATATAAAAATAATATATAGATATTTTAATTTTACTAAAATTTCTGAGTATTACACGTTTACTTGTAAGGGTAGCCTGCATTAGTATGCAATCTCAAGTTTGGACTGTACATTTCTTGTCTTGTTGCTTCAAGCAACAAAATGTAAAGTTTAGTCACTTGACTGATGGTATGTTTATCATATATTATAAATTTACAACTTTTGAGAAAAAAAAAGTAGCGAGGTGTTAAAATTAACCATTTTAATTCTGGTTTTTAACAAGTTTAGAAATAGGGTAAATGAATCTAATAGTATCTTAATTTTGGAGTAAATATCTTTTGCATACTCAATTTTAAAAAAGTTACATTTTGATCTCATGAGTTTGAATTTTGTCATACATATGGTCCCCAATTAATTGTGACATTGTACATCATTACACAAGATACCGCTTTATGCAATATGACTAGTGGCATTACTTATCAAATAGATGAAAAATAAGTTGATCGACAAAATTCGAATTAAGTGACCAAAATGTAACTTTTTACAAAATTGGGAAATGAAACGATATTTATCCTCAAGTCAAAGGATTATTAGAGCCATTTACCCTTAGAAATATTAACAACTTTCAACATGATTATTGATTACATTACAATCAGATATGTAAATATTAACCTGATTTGTAATTTAATGAATAAAAATATCATTTTTTACCCCCAAAAAAAAATTTGTTTCTTAATTTCTTTCTTTGAGATATTGGTTTTGGATAATAGCAAATTAAACATGAGAACCAATTTATTCTTCAAGCTACATGATGAAATAGAGGAACTTTCATTTTTCATAGTTTAATGCCATATCTAGAAATCTGGAATAATGCAACAAATACAGCCAATCAAATATATATTGGTTGGCTTTAATTCGAGACTTCCACTCAACCAGATGTACCCCCACAATCATTATCATATTGGTTTGGTGTTGAAATTAAATAATTTTAAATCTAATTTCATCCTTTATATTAACTCTATGAATAATATTGCTTTGCCATGTAAATAATCAAACAAAGAATAAACACAGGTAATTCTTAATTATTACCTTGAGAAACAAACAATGTTTAATTAATTATGTATAAAAAAAAATATAAGGTTATATGCACATGCCCTCTCAACTATTATTAGTTTAGGTTTTACTTTTTAAATTATCTTTGTAACGATTTATTATCTCAACAAACTATTAGTTTATCTCACATGATTTATTTTATTTTAATTTGAGTAATTATTTTCAAAGAATATCATTATAATGACCCTAAAAAAATCTTAATTCTCTTTATTTTTATTTTAAACAACATAGTTTTTAAAGGGTCATTACCATCTTTTCATTTAGAAACAATTAATCAAACTAAAATAATTTGAGTAATATGATAAATTTGATAGTTTGAAATAGTAAAGTGCTGAAATTAATTGTTTACAGAGTAAAATAGCAATCAATAATAGTTGAGAGAGGTATTTTGCACGTAATCCTATTTTTTAAAAATAAAATTATATCCCAATTAAGATCTACACTCTATTCTTAATTGATTCAATTAATTTTAGCTGATCGCAGTAAATTTTGAACTCGTGATAAATGAGATCAAAGTTTCAGAGTAGGGAAATCAAAGCTAGCTGGGACAGGATGCTGACTTAAAAATATATATATATTTTTTGTGGTTAAATTAATCTATTTAACAATTAAATTTCTAAATTCACCATTATAAACAGGGCAAGAATATATAAATATACATAATTGCATTATTGGTTGATATTTGATCTATAAACTATTCGTTTGCATAGTGCTGATTGAAAGGAGGTAACTGTATTTTACGTGTATGCATTTGTTGTAAATAATGCAAGATTTGGTCATTTTGAATTGTTGTCAAAACTAGGGATCCCTAATTACAATTTAAAATTCCTAATTTTAATAATTCAACATATCAATGATTAATCTAAATTTTAATTATTAGTAATCCTAAAGTCACTAATTGAATTTCTAAAATTCCTAATCTAAATTTAAAGTCCACAATTTCCTTATTTTGATCCGTACAATTCCTAATTAAAATTCTAAAATCCCTAATATAAATTCACATTCAAAATCGCTAATTTTCCTATTTTAATTTATAAAATACATAATTGAATTTCTAAAATTTCTTACGTAAATTCAGACTCAAAATTCTTAATGTCTCTAATTCAAACCATAAAATCCCTAATTACTTTAAACACTTAAATTGATATAGTAATTTGGTTCCGTTTGGATGAGGTATTTTTGGGTTTTATCATGGAATCTTTTTTCTTAAATTTGTTATGAGAAAGGAATATTTTGGGAGTATTTGAATTAATGATTTTGTTTTGTTAGAATTTGTATTGAAGATTTTTTTTATTAATAAAATTTTGAAATTTAAATTTGAATTAATATTTTATTAGTTTATTTTGGTGAAAATTGTGTTAGAAAGAATTGTTTATTATTTAAATTAAAATTAAAATTTAATATTTTATTTATAAAAAATACTGTAGCAAAAATAATTATTGTAGCACTATCTTTTGTTTTAAAAATTTTGATAGAAAAATTAAACAAAACAAACAATTCATTTTGCTTTTGTGAAATAAATTACTAAAATGGGAGCAACCAAACAGAGCCGGAATTTAAAATTACGATTAATAAAATCCAAACAAAAATTCTAAATAAAAAACTAACCTTGACCAAGGGAGTAAATAGAGTAAAAGCAAAAATGTTGGACAAAACTAGGGGAGACTGTAGCCTGTGCAGCTCGGTGTGCTTGTGTGAGATGAAGGAGAAATAGAGAGAGTGAGGGAAGGGAGAAATAGTTACTGATGTGTAAATTGTGATAGTGAGAGAGTTGTGAAGAGTGTGGCATGTGAGTGCCACAGTTTTATTTATTTATTTTTAAATAAGTGGAAGGATGCCTTTTTTTTTTTATATAAAAAAAAGGGCACAGAGCAAGAAGGGTGGGGTACATAGGGCATATAGGGTTGGAGCCCTCCACCTTTAGAGTTTCGGCACACTTGGTAGGGATTGGAGCCTCGCCAACCCCCACTTAGGTTTTGATAAGCTATTTTTGGATTATATCATAAAAATTTTTTCTTGAAATTTGTTATGAGAAAAGAATATTTTATGAGTGTTTGGAATGAATGATTTTATTTTGTTAGAATTTGTATTGAAGATTTTTTATTAATAAAAGTTTGAAATTTAAATTTGAATTAGTATTTTATTAGTTTATTTTGGTGGGAATTGTGTTAAGAAGAATTGTTTATTATTAAAATTTAAAATTCAAATTCAAATTCAATATTTTATTTATAAAAATTACTGTAGCTAAAATAATTACTGTAGCATTGTTTTATGTTTTAAAAATTTTGATGAAAAAGTTGAACAAAACAAACACCTCATTTTGCAATTGTGAAATAAATCACAAATTTAACACATTCCAAACAGACCCTTAATTCCGCCAATGCATTTGAAAATTTAATAAGTGTAACAAGAATGCATGCATTGATGATGAACAGTTGGTTACTTTACCAATTAGCAATGAACGATACGACAAAGGATATTATTCGCTAGTTCATGAATTATTATAAACTTAAACTAAATGTTATTTCTAGCATCACTTCTCAAACAAGTTTATAAAGATATTACAAAATAAATATATGCTACTATTTTTAACATTCTCTCAAATTTGATTTGGGATAGACGAGTATATATTATCAAAAGTGAGATATATACATCAGGTCTAATTCTGACCGAAATTGATGAGACAAATCTAAAGCCTATGCTAGACAAAACCAAACCCATGGCCAATGCTAGAAAGTAGACAAAATGAGCATTGTTATGGGCAAGATGTAATAAAAATTAGCCTACCTAATTCAATTCACCAATGTTCAAGGAGAGATGTTCATGTTTTCAAAAGATTGACCTTGTTCCAAGTACATCTACGAGTTGGAAAGTAATAAAAAAATAAAAATTAAACTTTGGAATAAAACATTTCGAGTTCAATTCGTTTATTGGACAAAATGCTTGTCATGGATCAATCCCAACTTCCGAAAATATGAAATTGATTTTAAACCCAAATTCATATGCCCAAAATATTATTTACGACTGTCTTTTCTTAAATTTTATTTTTATTTGTTAATAAGTCTAATTATGAATATTTCCAATTATTATATAATAGTTAGTACTAAACACTAGGTATAGCCAAATAGAGTTTTCTAGTGATTAAAAGTAGTAACCTTGTGGTTATTTCTATGTGAAAATGGATCACTTTAAGGGTTCATTTCAATTTTATTAGCCAATATGGTGAGGTTAGGGCAGGAGGATTGTTCTTTACCTAAGTAACTCTTTTAGTCATTTTATGAACATATGTACTCTGCCTAATATAAGGCCGAACACTTCATGTATAAACATGATTTGACTTAAAATTATGAGCATTTTTACTCTTACTTTTCATATTTGTGAAGAACACCATTTTGGTCATTCAAGATATTCTTGATTGATTAGTTTATTGATAGCGTACCTTTTGTTGGGCAAATCCTCTTGGGACTAGTTCCGATTTATAGATTTAGTTTTTTTTCACCAATTAGAACTAAGTTAATCTTTATTTAATTTAAAAATTCTCAAATTTTTGAGGTTAGAGATCTAGAGAGTTTCATATAGAATATAAGATAATTTTTAAATTTAAATTTATCGAAGTAGGATCCTTTAAAATTGACTTTTCTACTACGATCGATTTTCATATTAGAGTTATATCAAAATGTCATGTTCAATCTTGACTAAAATAAATGAGACAAACTTAACTCTAATGTTAGAGAGTAGACATAACATTAAAATAGTCGAAAATCCAATAAAATTAATGGGACAAATTCGAAGGTAATGCTATAAAGTGGACAACATATTAAAATAGCCAAAAATCCACCTCAATGCTAAAAAGCGGAGAGAGTATTAAGTATAAACATCTCGAAAATCCCATAAAGCTAGCTTTAATGCAGAAAATCTAAATTTGAAATCCTGTCATAAACACTTGCATTCAAATCAAAACAGATTAGTAAAAAGTGAAGTAACCTAACCATTTTATTATTAGTTTATGAGTTACTACAAAATCGAAACTGAATATTGTTTCCAACACACAAAAATAAAACAACGACTTGGGAAAAATTCTTTTCCCAAGTTTCACGACAGAGTTTTTGATGTGATGAGTAAGCGAATGCAATACTCTATTCATGACAATGAATGCATCTTTCTAAGGGATAAATGCATTGAATTCGGAGTATTTCTTTGGTTATTTGCTTGAGATATTTTTGCTACAAGATTTGCGAAGATTCACAAAGCCATGCATATTAGATCGTATAAGCCATAGCAAGATTGGAACTTTAGTAATTGTCAAAGAGATCCCTTTTCAGGAAAAATTTAATGAACTTTAATCTTGTGCAAACTCGGTTATCAATAGCAGGTTCAATATTACAAATCCAATTAAATTTCCAAACCATACAAGTTTAATTTTACAACTTAAATCCAAACCATTTTCCCCTGGGACTGATGGCAATCCACAACATTAACAATCACAGCATAAATAATATAAAGTTTTGGAGTAATACAAGCCTTCGATTCATGCATAAACTTTTCGTCTACTTGTAAAACTCCATAACCCACAAGTTACACACAAAACATTCTGTCCTTAGACCTCTAAATCCAGCTGCAGTAGCCAAAGCAAGAAATTCTTGTTCAGTTCTCTCTTTTCCTCCTGGATTTTGAGTCATCATTATCGCATCACATTGACAAGTGCTTTTAACGCATGCACTAGTGTCAGGAATTATAGGAAGAAGTGCATCGACCACTATTACTTTTCCATTCCCTGACAACGCCTTGTAACAATTCTTTAGCAATTTCAAGCAATGACCATCGTCCCAATCATGAAGTATCCACTGCAAACATATTCATGCAAATAAAATATAAAGAATTTTGACGAGACAATAATATCTAAAGTCTTTTATCCCATCAAGTAAAATCAAGTATATGATTTAAAATTCGTGATTTTTGCTTATTTATATTTAAATATAACATTTTTTTAATAGTTTCTTTATAATTTTTTTTGTTTTTGTTTTTCCTTTTTAATTTGAATTAATAATTCTCTATTTTCTACTCGCCTCACGTGATATTTAAAGGTTTCCTATTTATATGTCCAAACTATTTTAAATCGTGCTTTTTTTTTCATCTACTAGTTACTACCATATACTTTCTTTTTAATGCATTCATTACTTATTCTATCTATTATAGTATGTCCACACATCCATTTTAATATTTTCATTTCGACTACCCTCATTTTTTTTATATATATCTAGATTTAGTCTCTCAACATTCTGAAATGTAAAGTATCACATACAACTATTTTATAAAAAATTTCATTTAATTTTAATGATATTTTACTATCACAAAGTATAGATGACACATTTCTCTATTTGTTCTCACCTGTTTGGATTCTAGAAGCAACGTAGACAAAAGAAATTGAAAATCCCTTAAAAGCATCATTATGTTCTAGTGAACTTCACATTTTAATTATACTGGAACTTGTTCTATGCATCTTATAACGAAGGGTACCTTAAATTGATTTAAATTAATAGAAATAAGTAACTCAAACAAAAGATTAATATGTATATACATACAATAGCATGATCAGAACTATATAATATACATTTAAGCAGACACTAATGTTCATAAATCATGACTTGAAATGTGTGTTGTGACTACTATTAAGAGTTAGCTCCAAAACTATATATTTTAACGCAATTACCTTCATAAAAATAGCATCTCCTTCTGGAACACTTTCAAACATGTCTCCAGCAACATGCTCTACTCCTGAAAATTCATCTTATTAAGGATACATATATGGTAGCGGATTAAAAGACCAAAGAATTCTATGCTGATGATGGAAGGCGATCATTAGGGAAAGGCTTCAACGCTTTTCGAACAATTTTTACAGATATTATGATTCATATCATTAGCGTTATATATTACATATTTGAATCATCTTTAACCAAGAAACAAATGTAAGAAAATCGCAAATTAAGAATGTCTTTCATCAACATCATAACATAAGAATATGCTATGAGCTTCCATTATGCATTTTAATCCTTAATTCCAGTTTAAAGTGTACCAAAGTAGAAAAGCAAATGCAACAAATTAAGCAAGACTTTGATCAGAAAAGGAAGCATTAGTATACCAGGATAGGCTGGTGCATGTTGTATAACATGTGGCAAATCAAAATTAATACCCCTGATATTGGAGTATTTAGTTGTAATAACATTGAGGGTAACTCCAAGGCCACCACCGACATCTACCAAATTTTTGATATGCTGAAAGCCATGGTAATGCTCAAGAATCCTGTTTATCACAATCGATGTGTGGTTGATCATTGCCTTGTTGAAAACTTCATTGAATCTGGGATCTTTTCCAGGATATTCAAATGCATGTGTGCCATGCACCCTATCAAATGGAACTCCCCCTTCAAGAACTGCATCTTCTAACTCAAACCTAAAATTTTGGTTCAAAATTAAGCACTTATAATAATCATGAGTAATGAATGACATACAATTCACGATCCGAAAGCCAATTTTATATTTTAGTGCATTAATTTTAAATTAACGTGAAAGTTTCAAATTAATGAAGAGATGTATAAGTTCTGATACACTATTATTTGGTTAATGAACTTTAAAATGCTACAACAAAAAATTGAACAATAAAGGTAGTGAATAAAGAAAAGAAGAAGATAATTAAATATGGATAATGTATACAATAATAAAGCATAGTTGAAAAAATAAAGAAAAACTTAGGATTATCTCTCTAAACATTGATTTATTTTTTTCCTTTCTTTATTTATTGTGTTAGGTCTTTGTTTAGCCACAAGAGGAATAAATTAATTAATCCATGCGAAGTTGAGAATTAGACTATTACTCTCCAAAATGACCATTTGCAAAACTTTTTGTTTTCTTCCTATATAAACTCATAAATTAGGTACATTATTATGAACAATTAATGATATATTTGGAGTTAATTTTCTTCTTCAAAATTGATGTTGAGTAATACACTTAGATTATTAGATGAATTTTTTTGTATATAAAGTAACACAATGTTGACAGAACGCGATTTTACATGATAGGGTAAGAATTTAGTTGTTGTTGATGTATATAAACTAGCTTAATAGACAAAATAGTAGGTTTTAAATTTTTGAATGGTTATATACTTGGAGTTAAAATGCGCAATATACTTGGGCAAAATGAATTATACTATTATTGAAGGGATACAGTTTTCTTTTCTTATCCTAATATATCTTATATTTTTTTTAGAATTTCTTTTTATTTTTTAGATTCAACGTTTCTATTTTTACCTTTTTAAGGACTAAACATTTTTTGGGCAACTTTTAATTAAGTTTTACATTGCAATTTTCCATGTAATGTTTACTATTAACATTTCTCTTACTTATAGGTACTCTCTAAAAGTCACTATAAATTATCAAAACAAAGATACAAGTGGAAAACTTTGGAAATTTTATCTGATTGTTAGAATTTAGAAGAAAAATACAAAGCAATAATCACTTGTTTTTGTTTTATGGTATTATTTCACTAACACTTTGCTAATGTAGACGTAATTCATAAAAAATAATAATAGAAAGTACATATGCTTTTAGATGAGATCCATTTATGTCAAATAGGGCTGAGAACGAACACGAACGTTCACGAACAAGTTCGGGATAGGCTCGATTAAAGCTCAGCTCGAGCTCGTTTATTTAATAAATAAACGAACACGAACAAGATTTTAGGCTCGATTAATAAATAAACATTAAATATACACATTGGTGAAAGCTCGTTTACGTTCATGAACAACTCGTTAAAAAGCTCGATTAAAGCTCGATTAAAATATTAATTATATAATATATATTGTACTTATATACTAAATACTAGAAGTAATTTTATTTTTATATATATTTATTAAGACACAAATTACAATATACGAGTGTTTGAATTGTTATAATAAGCTAATCTTTTATAGACGTTTGAATTGATGGATTTATTTGAGTGAAAATTTATGTGAAAAAGTTATACAATTGTAAAAAAGTTATATTTTTGTGAGAATTTATAATGTATGTTATGTTTTGAATTATTTAGTTGGTGTTGTTTCTTTGAATAATGTATGTTGTAATTTATTTTATTTACATTTGAATATAACTAATAGATTGGGTTAACTATTATCAAAATATTTGATAAGTTATTGTGTCGTGATTGAATAATCTTATTTGTGAAAAAAGAAAAAAAAAGAAAAAGTGAAAAAAATTAAAAAAATAAAAAGTGAAAAAAAACTGAAATCGAGCTCAAGTTCGAATAAACATTAACGAGCCGAGCTCGAGCTCGAAATTTTTTACTAGGCTCGACTCGAGCTCGAGCTCGAGCCTGCAGAAAAATACACGAGCCGAGCTCGGCTCTATATCAGCCCTAATGTCAAATTCCGTAATATTTCATTCATTCATCTATTCACAATAAATTACTTATTTGTTGAGTAGTAATAAGATTATACGTCAATGAAATTATAATTCATGTAAAAAAAACTCGCACACCTATCATTATTCATTTATAAAATATTAGAATTCGAATTTAATTTTTCTTAATTTTTACTTATTACAAAACCAATTTTCTAGTATAAAAATTGTAAAAAATTATATCGACTACCACAATGATTAGTGGCGGAGTTAGAAAAAAGTTTTAGTGGGGACAAAATATATAATATAAATTGAATAGTTTTGAAAATAAATTAATAAAAATAATAAAAATATAAAAAATATAATACTTTTTTTTTGTTATACAAAATTAATATTCAAATATAGTTTTATAGGACAATTGGTACTTAAATTTAAATCTTTTAAATTTTATTAATAATTATATAATTAATATTTTTACTATGCCTCTTAAAATTATAATCACACTGAAAATAATAATTTAAACATTTGTTTGAGTCAGCAACTTAAACAATTTACATAACAATAATATAAAATGTCCATTAAAAAATTATACAAATATACTTATTTAGTTTTTCAATAAATATCAATTTATCAACAATAACAATTATATTCTCAATATTATTTTCCATATTTTTCTTTGCAAAAGTACTCAAAATTAATATTTAATTTTTTATTCTCATTTTTTCACTTCTCTAAAATTCATAATAAGTTGTTCCAATTTTCTATTCAAAACTTTTCACTTATTCTCTAAAACTTACAATAAATTGAACGGAAGAAGAAATATTTTTTTTAGAAAGACAAATAGAACAAGAAAAGGATGAGGAGGTTAAAAAAATATGACAAAAAGATAAATATTTTTTTTAATTTCAAATAAAATTGTTAGAGCCCGATAGCATATTGGAGGATTTTTTTATTTGGACTTTACTTTTTATATTAAAAAGAAATACCTATTTTTTTATAATGGATATCTTTTGGTATAGATGATGGGCTATAAATCAATAAATAAACTCAATTTTTATCATATATGCACTATAGGCCTTAAATGCATAAAAAAACCAGACCTAAAGCGCTTTATTTTTTTTATAATAGGACAAATAATTTAGGCTCGGTTTGGATGAGGTATTTTTGGATTATATCATAAAATTGTTTTTCTTGGTATTTGTTATGAGAAAAGAACATTTTAGGAGTGTTTGGAATGAATGATTTTGTTTTGTTGGGATTTGTATTGAAGATTTTTTTATTAATAAAAGTTTGAAATTTAAATTTGAATTAGTATTTTATTAGTTTATTTTGGTGGGAATTGAGTTAGGAAGAATTGTTTATTATTAAAATTTTAAATTCAAATTCAAATTCAAAATTTTATTTATAAAAAATACTGTAGCATTATTTTTTATTTTAAAATTTTGTTGAAAAAGTTGAACAAAACAAACAACTCATTTTGCATTTGTGAAATAAATTACAAAAATAAAAGCATCTAAACATACCCTTGAATATTTTAAATTAAAATATAATTTAAAGGATATTAAGATAAGGTTAGAGGGAAATTGCCCCACCCTATCTCTGCCGCTGCAATGATGTATTTCATTATTGTCCCCCTTTCTTGGAATGCACAAGAATTAATATATACTAAATGAAAATGACATTTATTTATTAATTATTGAATTTCTATTCTTTCTTTAAACTTGTTGAGGGTCAAGTCAAGAGATAACAAAATTATCCTAACTTTAAAATATATATATATATATATATATAAGCTGCTGTTAATGTGAGAGTAAATATTAGCTTCCACAACAATAATTTACTCAATTTTTCAATTTTATCCTTAACGAGTCAAACTGATTTTCACGTTTTACCTGATCCTGATTTTCTCTTTGCATCTTATCACACAAACTTATTAATTCTTTCTAACATCTTTCCTTTGAAGTACGAGTTTTTTTTTCTTTACACTAATTTCTTTTCTAAATTTTTATTAATATAACACTTATTTTCACTCACATTTATATTTAAAAAAAACTATATAACTTAGTTAAAAATTAGTTTCTAGTCAGAAAAATAAATTTTAAATTATATTAATTAATTTTTCATATTTAGTGAAAAATTAAAAAGAAATTAGTTCAAATTTTTTTAATTAATCAACAAATAACACCAAGAAAATAATAAGGTACATTTTTTTTGTTTAAAATTTTCATGACGACTGAAAAATTAGAAACTAAAAGAGTTAATTAATTTTAATATATTATGAGCAATTTAATATTTAAAAATGTTAATAGATCATAAGAAAAAAATTATTAATAACATTTTAAAATTCAAATATAAATTAATATTTTATGATTTTATTTTGGTAAAAATAGTGTTAGGAAGAAATTTTTCTTATTATAAATTTAAAAGTCAAATTTAAGTATAATAATTTATTTATAAAAAATGTTAATTTTTAAAAATGATAATAGATCATAAGAAAAAAATTATTGATAAAATTTTAAAATTTAATTTTGAATGAATATTTTATGATTTTATTTTGGTAAAAAAAATTGTGTTAGAAATAAATTTTTATTATTATAAATTTAAAAGTCAAATTTAAATATAATAAATATTTATAAAAAAAATTACTGTAACAATATTTTTAGTTTTAAATTTTTTTGTAAAAAAAGGACAAAACAAATAAGTTAAATTAAATTTCTGAAATAAAATACCAAAACAACTCTAAACAAACTGAGCCTAAATTATTTGAAGTGTATATTGACAAATATTTTATAATTTAATTGAGAGAAAAAAACTATTAATAAAAATAATTTTTATATTATTTTATATAAATTTTCTTTTTGTATAAGTTGGAAATGAAAATAAGTCTTATATTAATAAATATTTTGAAGAAAAATCAATGTAAATGAGAAGAAATTCAAATATCAGAGAAAATATTTTAAAAATAATGGATAAATCATACTGATTAGGTGGGAAGATAAGAACTTTAAATTATTAAGAATAAATTAGGAATATAATTTAGTTATTGATATCGATGTTAACATTTGCTCAGACAATACCAGCACCAAAAAAATATATTAAACTTTTCTTTTCCTTACAGCAATGACATATCATGGTCTTGTCAGTATGACAATTGCACCCACACTGTCTCCCCAGCAATATTCTAAATTTCTAATCAGTCTTTCAACTATTTTCCTAAATTGACCAAAACACAAATTTGTGCAACAAATTTGGGGCAGTTAAGAAAAAGATAAAATAAAAAATTGAGGTTTTAAATTTTAACTCACCAGCTATCAATGAAGACTTTGTCTTGTAACAATTCCAGCAGTGCTCCCAGTGAAACTCCTTGTCCGTTCCGGACAAAGTATTTGGCTACCGGAGTCAAGCCGTAAACTCTTTCAGTGCTACCGTCGACGGCGTCAACGGAACACGTGAGTACGGAATGGCTAGCGAGTAGGCGCAGCATCCGATCCAGCATTGGAGCGGCATTTTGATTCTTAATATTTGCACTGCATAATTGAGCGGCAATTTGTGACGGCGAGAGCTGCGCAACAGGACCGGCTTTGGCAATGATTTCAAACAAATCAAGCCGGACGGCGGCGACCAAAACCATGGGAAGCGATACGGAGGTCACCAGCTGCATTGCATACGAGAAATGCTGTTCTTCTTGTTCTCGTTCTAATTCATCGATGTTTGGTTCAGATTTTGATATAAAATCCATATCTTAATTAAGATATTCAAAAAAGTAAAACTTTTTTTTTTTTTTTTTGGATCAATATGAGAGTATCAGTACTAAAGGAATAATCCTTCCTTCAATTTCACTTGTATATATATAGGGACTGAACTCTGAAGAGTTGGGTGGGTTTTTAGTTAAGAGTTGATGGCATATGTATCTAACTGTTCAGCTTTTGCACCTTTTTTTTTTTTTTTTTTTTGGTTTTTGGACACTGATTTGGGTCGGAAATTTATTGTCTTGAGTGTTGCATTTTATAGGTGACTTGAGTAAGAGGACATAATTTTTTTAATCTATTTATTTTAAAACATATTAATATATTAATTTAGGTATAAAATTCTACATAAATTAATACAAATACCTTTTATAATAAATGCATTTCTTACTAATTGTGGTGATAAGTATGATGTATGTATTCCATTACCGATAACCAGGGGTGAGCAAAATGAAAAACTAACAAAAATGATCGAATTGAATTGAATTTGGTTATTTGAAATTGATTTTTCAATTTTTATTTTGGTTTTCCATTATGATTTTAAAATTTTGAATTTGATTACCGAACAAACCTATTTTATTTTGACTTTTGATTTTCGATTTCAAGGCAAAAAAAAATCAAATTTTATATAGAATAAAAAACTATGATATGTGGGTTAATCAACTATGGTTAACTCTATTTCTATCTTTTATTTTTTTACTATTTTTTCTAACTAATTTACAATTTTAGCTTAAATTATACTGTTTGGACGAGGTATTTTTGGATTATATCATGAAATTTTTTTCTTAGGATTTGTTATGAGAAAAGTATATTTTGGGAGTGTTTGGAATAAAAGATTTTGTTTTGTTGGGATTTGTATGGAATATTTTTTTATTAATAAAAGTTTGAAATTTAAATTTGAATTAATATTTTATTAATTTATTTTGATGGAAAGTGTGTTAGAAAGAATTGTTTATTATTAAGTGTGTTAGAAAGAATTGTTTATTATTAAAATTTAAAATTTAAATTCAAATTTATTTATAAAAAACACTATAGCAAAAATAATTACTGTAGTATTGTTTTTATTTTTAAAAATTTTGATAGAAAAATTAAACAAAACAAACAACTCATTTTACAATTGTGAAATAAATCACAAAATTCATGCCTGCCAAACAGAGCCTTATTACTTAATTCTAGCTCAAATTTATAAGAATTTTGGAATTCTCGATTTTTTTTTTTTATTTCTGTTCTATTTTTCCAAATCTATAGCATATGAATACTTATAACATTTTTGTGCCATTCCACATACTTCTTGCCTTATCTTGTTTCTACCGAATTTACTCTGAAGCAATATATTTTTTGGATGTGAAGCTTGCTTAATTATAGTATTGTCTTTTTAACTTTTATTTGTACAGTAATTATGTAACACTGGACCATAGGTATTAATATTATTAATCCATTTGAAATTTATTACACTATCATAAAATTGTACTTCGAAACCTTATATTTTTTTTTACAAGTGACCATTCATTAATCTTTTACTGCAAATGCTATCTTTATGTATTGTGTATCTGTGTAATATTTTAAAGTAAAATGCGTCTTTTTAATTATATAGTCTTGAGTTTATAGAATATATTTCTTGAAAAATATTAGACAAAAAGCAAACGGTCATTATGTTGTTTACAGACTTATTAGTAATAGTTGAGAGCTTCTCTCTAAAAAGAAAATCTCTCCCTTCTCTCTGAAAAACTCAAATACAGTGGCAGAACTAGAACACATTGTGAGGGGGCTCAATTGTATTTGAAAAAAAAAATTCATATTTAAAGTATCAAATTGAGAATTATAGTCAGCAGGGGGGAGAGGGGGGCTAGGCGGTAGTGGTGGGCAGTGGGCAGTGATAGCGGTCTTGGAGTTAAGGTAAAATGCAAAGACTTAACCGAATCAAATACATTTATAACCCTAATCCTCACGACATTTAAGGTGCATCAAGACACCGACGTTTTTGTAGCTAGAGGAAGTAGGGATCGTACCCACATGGAGGAGATGAGTCTATGGAATTAGTGTAAACATGTGTGAAGTAGTGAGAGTTAAAACACATAATGAAACCTAAACTACCAACTAGAGAAAATAGAAAACAAGGAATAAATGCATCTAAGATAAGGAATCATACAATGAAGTGTACCCTTGGAGTATTGGTTTTCCTTAACAATAGTGTTTTATGTGGTTTACAAGAATGTGTTGATGAACTAAAAGTGTGACAACATCAATCAAGTTCCACTTTTATGGCGGAAGCTAGAACTTAATAACGTTGACACCTATGGGAAATTGACTTTATAGCTAATCCCTCCTTTATGGCGGAGGCAAGGATTTGCCAATTTAGGTCAACCAAGATGCCTATGTTCCCCCAAGCTTATCGCACTCTAATTTGGCTCTTCCTTTATGGCGGAGGCAAAAGCCAAACATAGTCACTCTTTCGAATGTCACTCCCTAATCTATTCCTTCCTTTATGGAGGAGGCAAGGTCTAAATTAGTTCATGCTACCCGAATTCACCAACCCTACACCGATATCTCAATGTCCTAACCAATTCCCCTTTTATGGCGGAGGTTAGAAAAGGCTAGCACATCTCCACTAATCTATTACCCACATACTAATCTACCTTACTAGTATGGAATGTTAGATTAGCTTGTATTTCCTAATTCTTGATTACCCACGACATAAATCCACATAAAAATATAACAATTCAACAACCAACAACCAATCTCCAAGGGCACTAGCAATTTAGCACATCAAGACTAATAAGAACATCACAACAATGAATTAAAGCAAGGAATTAAACAAAGAAATACAAAGAGTAGTACTCCCCTTTGATGTTCCAAGTCAAAGCTCCAAGCTTTCCTCACAAAATTAACAAGTCCTTAGAGCCAAGACTTTACATGAAATCCTCTCCAAATAATGCTATTTACATCAAGAACACACACTAATTGTGTGTTCTTGTGGAGTCTCTAGAGAGAGAAGCTCTCAAAACTAACTAATGGCTAACCTACTTCTTCTCTTGGCTGCCCAAAATATATGAGGCTAGGGTTTTCCTTGTGTGTTGACCGAGTTTCCAAAATAGCCTTTGAAAATTGAGGGCAAAATAAGTAAAATTGCAGCCTGTCGTGATCACCAGCGGTGCGCCAGACAAACTTCTCCAACGCGCCGGAGAGCTAGACAGCGAAATCTAACTCCTGCGGCGCGCCGTAACTCTCTGTCCAACTTCTTAAAATGCTTCCAAAAATAGCTCTTTTTTCACCTTCTTCACTCCATTGTTTACAATTGGTCCCAATGTCCTAAAAACATGTTAAAAACACATAAAAATGATATAGAAAAATGCTACAAGGACGATCAAAAGATAAATGAAACGAATCCAATAAGGTGAAAATCGTCACCTTATCAATCCCCCACACTTAAACCTTGCTTGTCCTTGAGCAACAAAACAAAATCATGCTAAAACATATATATACAACAAAGTAGGAAGGATTGACAACTTCACTTTACTCAACGATATGTCTAATCATTTTAAGCATTTGATAAGTGTTTATGTACATGGCTCATAGCTTACTTGACTAAATCGACAAGTAATCACTCCATGTGTCCACAAGAGTTATCAAAGTACCTTTTTGTACGCTTTCAACACGTTGAGTATATTGTGTGTGTGTGTGTCTGTGTGTGTAATGGGTATCACTTGGGTCTTGACTTATTCATGTTTATACCATAGGTAAGAGATCCGACAACTAAGTTTTGTTCTACTCTTGTCCCTACAATCACCTCTTTGACCATGATGTAGATACTAACAAGTTTACAAGATCATTGGGACTTTTATTCATGTTATGATTGCCAAGGGTTTTTCAACTTTTTATACCATATTCTGGCTCATATGAATTCTCTTTCAACCTTTTTGGTTAGTGAAAGAGCGGTCTTACATTGGAGGGGAATTTTATTCATCACAAAAGATGTAAAACGCATAAATTCAATAATGCCAAGGATTTTATGGCTTTTTATACCCATTCCAACTCATATGAATTCTCCTTCAAGTTTTTTGGGTAGTAAAGGAGCGGTCTCACATTGGAGAGGAATTTTATTAATTGTAAACAATGGAATATTAAAAACAACACATAATGCCCAATTCATTTCTTCAAACTTGAAAGTATCTACACATGTCTCTTGGGGAAAGTTAGTCCAAGAGTTAAACTCACAAAGTGTCAAGGTACCCCGACCTATTTTATTAACCAAATTTATCAATCTCCATGTGTTCCCCACTTGTGTATATTAACAATAAACTCAAAACGTCAAACTTTCCACCAATGACCCGACTTCCCTTATGTAACATGTAATTTTCCTTATCACAAGTCGAGTTTCTAAGATAAAACAATTCACATAATTGGCTACACAACACTAATCTCATATAATTTAGACTAGACACATTTTCTCATTTTGGTTGCCAACACCAACACTCAAACACTAAACACAAACATACAATATATATATAATCACTAAAATCCACAAAAGTTCAAAAAGACACAAAACTGAAAAAAATTCACAAGATGGACATTATGGGGTTCCAAAATAGCAACAATGGATTTCTTATTGTAGAGCTTCAAGCCTAAGCACAAGGGACTTTCAAAATTTCAAAACACACAAGGATTTCTCAATGTGCAATCAAGAGTATGCAAGAATCAACAAAAAATCAAACTTTAATAAGAAAAACACTAAAAATCCAAGTTAAACATCCATAAATCACAAAATATTCATTGAAGCACAATTTCAAGCATCTTCACCAATATCATCCCCTCTATAATTAAAATATGCATTATTTTCAAAAGACAAGAGAGGGATAAGAAAACACCCGAGGTGTATGCATTATGGCCATCTCTTCATTTGTGCATGTAAAATGTGAACTTGGCCATTGTGAAGATGTCTCTCATTTTTGTTTCCTCATGGATAGAAACCCTGAAAAAAAAAAGATAAAAGAGGGAAAACAAATAAACTAATTCCATGTAAAAGTTCAAGAAGAAAACATTTAAACAAATAAGAACCTACAAATGACACTAAAACATAATCACTCAAAACAAAAATGTTTACAACCACTCTATGGCATGTATGAGGAATTTTTACAATGTGCTCATGTGAGTGCTCTTATGCTAGGTGTGCATCACAATCACGTTCAAATCCTAATCTTATTCATTAAGCTCATGTGCACTTGAGTTCTAATGAATTCATGCTAGGTGAACCATGAATGTGCCATTAACCACATATATGAAAATTGCACACATCAAGCTTTTGAAACCTCACAACATATGCTAACTCATGCAATTTAACATTGACAATTCATGAAGTGATTTAGAGTGAAAAGTGTGTTTGTGTGTCATTGACATGAGAGTGAAAAAGAGGAAAGAATTAAGCAAGTGTTGTGAGAGGTATGCATCCCCTCCACACTTAGCTCTTTTTATCACTTATGCTCATTTTTAATTCTCTCATATTTATTCTTTCACATTTATTGTTCTCTTTGAACTCCTACAAGAAAAACAAGCCTAATTACCCTAAACACACAAAACAAACACAAAAACTATCATTTAAATAAAAATAAAAAAATGGAAAGAAATTGTAGTTCTAGGTTTATTTAGTTCCTAGCTAGACTTTATTCTTGTGGTTATTCCCTCAAGATTGGAATAACCATCTCGGTACCAAAAGAATGCCATTTTATAGGCACTCCTATGCCTTCTATAAGGCACCCATTTAAAGCTTTTAAGGAGATACTTGAGCTCAAGTACATGAGGAGCAACGTCAACAAATTCTATCTTATACCAATATTGCTCCTCCATTGTAGGTACCTCCTTCTTCTCTTCCACCTTGTCTATTGGGATCACCAATGACTTAACTTTCCTTAAGACTACCTCAACTTTTACCATGTTAAGTAATGACTCTCTACATGGCTTGTCTAAAGGCTCTACATCCAAGGTCTCTTCACCATCATAAGACATTTCAAATATGGATACGTCGACAAAGCTATTTTGCCAAGTTAACTATTTCACAAAAAATATTCATATCTTCCTCATCAAAGCTAACATGGAGTTCATTTTGAAATTCACCCTCATTTACGTCACATTGAGCATTATAATCATTTAAGGATGTCTCATTGTACATACACCTAATGACATCTACCATTTCATGCAAGTCATTAAATTCCATGTACGATGTCAACATCACACATGAATGCACTATGTTAGCTAGCTCTTGACAAATTAACAAATTATTTTCATCCAAGCTATCATATGCATCAATACGTGGTGTCTCCTTATTTCTAAGGTGATCAAGCTTAGGAGGGAGGGTATACTTAAAGCTTTGTTTATGGCTAAACCATTATACATTGTAGCCCGATTGACCTACAAGATTTGAATGAGGGAAAGATAAAAAATTTTGGTCTCATTGGTCATCACTTCCTCTCATGTCATGTAAGTAACATTGGAAGGTGTGATTGCCTCCTTGGCACCAATTACAAGAATGTGCATCCCTACTCAATTGAACTTGTATATCATTCAAAGTTTTGGTCATTTCGACCATTTGAGCCTCAAGCCTAACATGTCTATCCTCAAGTTCATCATTCACAAAGCATGGAAAAAGGGAATATCCTAGTGGTTCATTTTGTCCCCATTCATTTGTGTCCCAATATTCTGATGGAGAGAAGTCTCCAAACATCCTAGGTTGTGGTCTTGTATCATCCACCCCATTTGGTGAGTCAATATGATAAGATCAAGAAAGTCCCCAAACAACCTAGGCATATTTGGACAAACTAACCCTAAAAATGAAAAATGACAAAAACAACACGAACTATAAAAAAAATGAAAAGAAGCTATTTACAACTACCAGACACACAAAAACACCAATCTTAAAACTAATTGTCCTCCCCGGCAACGGCGCCAATTTGATAGCGGTTTTGGAGTTAGGGTCAAATGTTATGGTTTAACTGAATCAAATACATTTATAGCCCTAAACCTCACGACATTTAAGGTGTATCAAGACACCGACATTTTGTATAGCTAGAGGAAGTAGGGATCGTTCCCACAGGGAGGGACTGAGTCTATGGAATTAGTGTGAACATGTGTGGAGTAGTGAGAGTTAAAACAACTAATGAAATGACTTAAACTAACAACTAGACAAAAGAGAAAACAAGGAATAAAAGCATCAAGGATAAGAAATCATGCAAAGTGTACCCTTGGAGTATTGGTTTTCCTTAACGATAGTGCTTTATGTGGTTTACAAGAATGGGTTAACAAACTGAGAGTGTGACAACATCAATCAAGTTCCACTTTTATAGCGGAAGCTAGAACCTAACTACGTTGACACCTACGGGAAATTGACTTTATAACTAATCCCCCCTTTATGGTGGAGGCAAGGATTTGCCCATTTATGTCAATCAAGATCCCTATGTTCCCCCAAGCTTACCGTACTCTAATTCGGCTCTTCCTTTATGGCGGAGGCAAGAGCCAAACCTAGTCACTCTTTCGAATGTCACTCCCTAATCTATTCTTTCTTTTATGGTGGAGGCAAGGTCTAAATTAGTTCATGCTACCCGAATTCACCAACCCTAACAACGGTATCTCAATGTTTTAACCAATTCCCCCTTTATGGCAGAGGCAAGAAAAAGCTAGCATATCTCCACTAACCTACTACCCACATACTAATCTACCTTAGGCATTACTCGTATGGAATGTTAGATTAGCTTATAGTTCCTAATTCTTGATTACCCACAACATAAATCCACAATAAAGCACAACAATTCAACAATCAATAACCAATCTCTAAGGGCACTAGCAATTTAGCACATCAAGACTAATAAGAACATCACAACAATGAATTAAAGCAAGGAATTAAACAAAGAAATACAAAGAGTAGTACTCCCCTTTGATGTTCCAAGCCAAAGCTCCAAGCTTTCCTTACAAAACAAGTCTTTAGAGCCAAGACTTTACATGAAATCCTCTCCAAATGATGCTATTTACGTCAAGAACGCACACTAATTGTGTGTTCTTGTGGAGTCTCTAGAGAGAGAAGCTCTCAAAACTAACTAATGGCTAACTTCCTTCTTCTCTTGGCTGCCCAAAATATATGAGGCTAGGTCTTTTCCTTGTGTGTTGATCGAGTTCCCAAAATACCCTTGAAGCCTTTGAAAATGGAGGGCAAAATAAGTAAAATTATAGCCTGTCGCAATCACCAGCGGCGCACCGGACAAACTTCTCTGGCGCGCCAGAGAGCTAGACAGCGAAATCTCCGGCGCGCCGTAACTCTCTGTCCAACCTCCGAAAATACTTCCAAAAATAGCTCTTTTTGAACCTTCTTCACTCCATTGCTTACAATTGGTCCCAATGTCCTACAAAATACGTTAAAAACACATAAAAATGACATAGAAAAATGCTACAAGGACGATCAAAAGATAAATAAAACGAATCCAATAAGGTGAAAATCGTCAGCTTATTAGGCAGTGGTGGAGAGACTATTGAATTGAGGATTAGGTTAGAAGAGTTCACTCCTTAAGATTTGTACCCTTTTTTTTGTAGTAAGTAAAACAACGTCGTTTTACTTAAGATTTTAACCCAAAAGAAAAACAAAATTCAAATCTTCTTCTTCTTCATCGTTTCTTCAGAACAACAGCAATAGACCCAACTCTGAACTCCAACTTGGCAGCGGCGCCCTAACAAAGTTAGCAAAGGGTGGGCGTGATATATATCTACCTTCTTCTCCAGAATAAAGGGGGGCGGCTGCACCGGCTCGCCCCCCCTCTCCCCCCTAGTTCCGCCACTGCTCAAAACCACCTGAAATCAAACTCAAAGGGAGGCAGTAGTAGCTACCGCCTCCCCACCTCCCTACATTTTGTTTATATTTTCTTGTTTCTTCCATTGTTGTCTCCCTTTTGGGATTATTTTAATTTGTCTCTGCTTGTGGGAGTATTTTTCTCTTTTTGGGAGCGAATGTATCTCTATTATTGGAGTTTTTCTTACAAATATATATATATAACAAAACTAAAATCACTATAACATTGCCTTTTTTTTCAACTCTTTCCTTACATTTATCATTTTGGTATTTGATCAGGAATTAATTTTCATCTCTTGATTGGAATGGCTCTAAAAAAGACTCCTCCTTCGAGATTTTGTGTCTTGAAATGGAGATAAAAGACTCCACTTTTGAGGAAGTTTCGTTTATGGAGATAAAATATTTTTAAGAACTGCAAATGAGAAGGTAGACATGGCCACTTGGCCAGTTTCAAAATCGAAATCAAAATCTTAGGGCCCCCGGTTCCAAACCGTAACCAGAATTGGCCGGTCAGTTCCAGTTCTCGTTCCTCTCAAAATGTGGAAGTGGATTCGGAACCATAAAAAAATTAAATTATTATTTATTATTTTTATAATTCTATAAATATTTTTATATCTCTGCATTTCCATCACATAATTTTTTTTCTAGTATTATTTCTTACTTTTCTAATATTTATATTCTAAGTTTTAGAGTTTAGAGTTTAGGTTTAGTGTATCAACTTTTCTAATTAATTATTCTAATTCTATTATTATATTATACTAATATACTATTTGAATTCTAATTAATAGTTTAATCATTCTTTCACTACTCTTATAATTTATATATCTTTCTTTCTCACTTATCTAATCCTTCATAATTCTATTTTTTTAAAAACCTCTATATATTAGTTCAATTTCAACTATTAATCCAATTATATTATGTATTAACTTTTCTAATTTCTATTATCCTAATTCTACTATTATATTATGTTAATATATTATTTGAATTCTAATTAATAGTTCAATCATTTTCTTAAAACTCTTACTCTTTCTATATCTTTCTTTCTTACTTATCTAATGTTCATAATTCCATTATTTTAAAAAATATATATATTAGTTCAATTTTAACTACTATTCTAATTATATTATTATATTATACTAGTTGAATTTCAATTAATAATTTAAATATTCAATTATTCTTTCAATATTCTTATTATTTTTATATCTTTCAATCTCGCATATCTAATTCTTCCTAGTTCTATTATTCTAAAAACTCTATATATTAAGTTCAATTCCAACTATTATTCTAATTATATTATTATGTTGTATTATTTGAATTTCAATTAACAGTTTAATTATTATTTCAACAAAAATTAAATTTAAAAGTGGGATTAAAATTGAAATTGAAACTAAAAAATGGAATAAAAATATGAATTGGAACAAAACCGTAGCCAAATCGTAACCAGAACCAAAACCTTAACCATATCTGAAACTGCAACCAACCCTCGGCAGTTCGATTCCGGAACTGTGGTCATGTTTAGGAGAAGGTGATAGAGATGGTTTTCTACTTCATCTTTATCATGGTGATGTTCACATGAGCTTTAGTCTTACTGTTTGAGCTGCGTTTGAATAACCGATCGACTAGAATTCAATTATTTGATTTTGGTTATTCGATTTTTATTATTCGATTTTTTATTTTCGGTCCGATCAAGATTTTTAGAAAATGAAAAATCAAATATATCGAAACAAATTAGTCAAATAATCGAATAATTGCCCAATACTCACCCCTATCTATCAGTTTGATTTCAACCAGAACCGACAGTTCATAATCATTACTAAATTGTCGTCAGATAGTTCGATTAAGATTGCGGTAAACATAGATTCAAAATAAAAATTGGAAGCGATAGTTCCGAATCAAAATTGGTTTCAAATCAAGTTAAAAAAAGAACCCTTTTTTTATTTTATAAAATTTATAAATACCTTTACCTTTCTTTATTTTTCACCAAATAATTTTCTCCTTAATATATTAATTTTAATTAATAGTTTAATTATCCTTTTGGTTCCCTTTATCTTCTTCTATTTTTTCTCACTTTTGTAATTCCTCTAAAACTATATATTAATTCAATTTCAATTATTATTCTAATTCTATTTTTATATAATACTATTTAAATTCTAATTAGTAATTCAATTATTCTTTTGATTTTTTTTACTATTTTTATATTTTTCTTTCTCACTTTCACTTAAAACTCTATTTATTAATCAAAAGTTTTATTATATTATATTAAACTATTTAAATTCAAATTCATAGTTAAATTATTTTTAATATAAATGTTATAGTTAAATATACAAATACACTTAAATTTCAAAGTAAAATAAATGTACAATTCACCTATGAATAAATTTTAGTATTTCTATGTTTATTAATTTTTAACTTGTTATTTTTTACTTAAAATTAAATAAAGCACTTAATTCCTAAAAAAAATAAATTAAAAATCAAAGTCAAAATTGAAAGTAAAACTCGATACCGAAACCAAACCAAATTCGGAATCAGAACTGCCACTCTTCATTTCAATTCTAGTTCCACGATCCACGGAACCAACATTTTTTAAACTGTAGTCATGATTATATCCTATCACGTCTCACATAGTAAAATATAAAGTTTAATAATTTTTGGTTGTAAATATCTAACAAGAAAGAACTAAAGGAGACGATAGCTGTTTTTTGTACTCCCTATATATCTTTTGCACAGCAACTTTAACTGTTTTTTGTACTCCTTGGTGTTTAAACTACCTAGATCTGAATAGGAGACTATATGTAAATGTAGGATTACTCCACATTTAACTTTTAGTACCCCACTTGATCGCCTTCCCACTCAGCTTATGCATGAAAATGGATTGGAGATCAAGTAGGCTCTTTTGATGTAAGAGTGATTTTAGGGAAAGTCCATCACTCACAAAATTTATCTAATAAATAGGTAGTGACACCCCACCTCGAAATAGAAGTTTTGCCAACCAAAAAAACAAAAAGAAAGAAAGAACGAACGAACTAAAGAACAGTAGTATCATATACAAAGTTTAAAATACTGTCAATTTATAAAATAAAGCTATTTCAAACTATTTGGAACTATGATGCATGGTGTAAGCGATATGAACTAACTAAAAAAATACAAATGAAATCTTGTTGGGTGGAAAAATAAACGAGTACTATTACTTTTGGTTCAAAATATAGAAAGTGCGTGTCTAAATGAGCATACTATTGTCTCACACTGTTGTTGTAAACGTAGTTAGCACCCCGTTGGCAACAATTTTGTCAGTCTCCACCGACTGCAGAAAGGTTGAATGTTGGATTTCCAAGTACTGAGTGCGAGTGTCATTTTCAAGCAATTTATTGGCGAATGTCGTATCATTCACACTACCCATTTTGGTGTTGAATAAAAGTGACAAAAACCAGAAATATTTGGTGGATGACTAAAAGTTACCAGAACCAGAAATACAAGCAGAAAGATTATGCAAAAAAAATCGCAAGAAACAGAAATATATTTTAGCCGAAAGCCTAATCCAAATGTGACAAGAAACCGAAACACTTGCAGAGCCTATAGAGAAAAAGCACTCCTGAATTGCTTAATCTTGGAGCGGTAAACTATAACAATGCTACAAAAAATTCAGATTTAATAATCTTAAACTTTCGTTATATAGGTTTCTAAGAAAGGGAAGTAAATCATTGAAGATATAACCCTACAAAAAACTCTCCAAGTTAAGTTCCACAAAGGAACATGGATCTGGAATGTCGAAGTTTTGCAACACCTGATATCCACAAGAAAAGGAAGTCACGAACATTATAGATATTATCAATGTCGTAAAAGGCAAGAAGAAAATTGCACAGGCGGTTGATTCTAAGTCAGATTGGTTGTAGGTTGTAGTAACCAAATACTTTGCCAGAAAACGAGAATATGAATAATGATCATCATCTCACTGGAAAAACAAGCATTTCAAGCATGCATGAAAGTTGAGAGCATATTTGTACATACGAGGTGCACACATATGCATGGACACCAAGTATCACCGGGATTACAGACTGTATCCACAACAATTTAGAAAAGATAGAAAATATAATCAGAATTATGAAAGAAAAGGCACCACCCAAAAGTTTGAAAAGAAAACAAACTCCAAAGCAATGCCTTTGCACATTTGCAAGTCGAGCTTCACGCAGAAGGGTCAATATGCTGTGCCACTGATTTAATTATAATTTCCAGGACATTACTTTAGCAGTAAAACTACGTACCTCTGGATGCACAATGCCAAAAGTGCCTATCTGCTTTCCCTTGTAAATGATGCTTGCTTGTCTACCAGGAAGAAATTCAGGCTCCTATAATAGGTAGTCGATCCAGCACAATTATCAAACTCAAAACACTAAAATCAAAAGCATTATAACATTGGCACTTACATCTGAGGTTTTGATATGGTAACCCGTGTTATCCCCAGGTGATACAAAAGGTGCTCCATTAACTTCCATGATTCTGTCTACAAGACCATGGATCAACTGCAAAAGTAAAGGACAGTGAAATTACTGAGTACAAGGACACTTGCAGAAAGCCCTTAGTAATAGTACATCTTGCAAAATTAATGCACTATGAATTTCAAACTTGGAAACCCTTTTACCAAGAACTTAAAAATTTAAATAAACATGGTCCTGAGAAAATCTAGTTTTTAATACTAGGAAATCCAGAAAGTAACCAAATTATAACGTTTCTACAACTATAGCATTAATTATACTCAGATGCCTTGAGAATTGCCTCGCAATTAAACCCTTCAGAATCATAAAACTACAAGAAGCTCCTTGTAAATACACATTTGCTGTTACGACATCAAATGACAAAAATAACATGCACCAATTACATAGTTCTAAAGATAAGTTGAAGTTAAACATAAGTTGAAGTTAAACATCAATATATAAAGAAGACAACCAGGAAAAAAAAGAAACCAATAAGTAAAAGAGTCCAAATTTCAAATACTTCCAAGAACTCCAATTCTGCAATTAGTAAACACCCATTGAAACAATCAATACTCATTCAAAAAGGAGCAACATCAACTTCTCCCAAGCTGGCTGCCCACAAAGTGACTCTTCTCCAAGCCATAAAACCAGTAATTTCCAACCCCGAAACACCCCCCCCCCCCCCCCCCCCCCTCCTCTCCCAAGCTATCCCCATACCCCTTTTTATTCCAGATCCAAAAAAAAACCCTCTTCTCCACCATACACCCAGCAGCACCCAGATCCCTGCATCACCACAACGCGAAAACCAAGCAAAATCTGATGGCTAAATCAACAAGATTTTAGGAATTAACCAAGCAAATCTGTTCCTAACTTTCAGGGGTGCCCAAAAAAAATGAGGCAACAGAGATGATAATTTTTTTCTTATGACTGATACTGCAGCAACAAATCGAGTATATTCCACTAAGATATAATCTACCAAATGTGGTCAAAGCTGCTTGACAGAACAATGGAAAAAAGTGATGTTAAAGCATAAGTGTATAACAAATAAAAAAAATGAAAATCTTGCTGATTAATACTAAAATGAGAATTGAAATTACGGGTTTTAGGGGAGAGGGCAAGCTGCAAGCAATGAGATGGCATCAGAGCTGTTTTGCTTCAAACGAATGGATGAGTTGGCATAAAAAATGGCTAAACATGGATCAAATTGCGTCTTTCAACAAACAAATTACCATAATTGCTAATGAATTTCCTGAGGGTGTTCACTGTTTAGAAATTTGCAACGCTTTCAGAACTGGACTATTCAAGTTAAAAGTTCCCAAGTAGAACTGTTGGCTGGTTTAACAAATTTAGGAAAACAAAAGAAAGTTAACAAATACTTCATCCTCAGAGGCACACAAATAAATCAATACTCTATTGAGGAAAAAATAATTTCAAAAAATAAAAGGATCATTTCAACTAGTTTAGCAGCTTGACCTTTTCTTACTCTCTTCAAATAGTATCAAATCAGCCTAGACAACCCACTGGTTCACTATCTCTAAGGGTACAAAAAAGGCCATAGCAACCAAATGTTGGTATGAATCTGCAAGAGTTCAAACTTGGTAATAATAATCCAAGAGAACAAACCTGGTACCATCACCAACCAGCTTGAAATCTGTGCTCAAGCTAGCTGTTCTAATACTTCATGCCATTACAAACTTTTACATAGAGCTCAAGTTGCATATTTCTTCATATAAAGTGATAGGATATTATGTTTACTGAGTGAAGCTTAAACTAAGATTGACAAGTTGATAAAAACTATAACATGTTCAAGCTTAATTTGATAAGTAACAAACCAATCTTAAACTAGCTCAAGCCAAAACCAAGCAGTTTGGTTTCTCTTCCCACCTGTTTTATCTATACCTAAAATTCCAAAAGCTGTGGCTGACAGTATTCAGGAATTTCCAAGGTTCTTTAGGAAGGTTCTTGTGGAAAGAAACCAACAGTCAACAATACTTTGAATATGACTTTCTAGTTTGGTGAGCACTAATTAAACAATATTTCAAATTTCTCAAGTGGATTTATAGATTTGCGTAGTCAAATCCAATTTTTCTTGTGTATTAGAGCATTCTCCTTAAGCCTTCACTAGCAAAATTTTAAAGATCAAAGGGAAAGTAGAGATGGTTAATTCATAACCCCTTCGGTACATGTTAACTTATCACCCCACCCCAATAACCCATGGGCAGGGATGAAAGAAAGTAGGAAAAACTAAAATGCGCATTAAAACGCTTGAGTTCCGAAAGAAAAGCAAACAAAGCCATTCTTTTAAAAGAAAATACTATATTCTACAAGTGATCCAGTCGCACTTAATCTCAAATTTTAAAGTTTCTATGATGATAATGAAAATGCAGCAAAGAATCAGTACCTCAAACCCAGAGTTAGCACCACAATACAAAGCCGCAACTTGGCGTCGATTTTTTGCACCAACATCTTTTGACTCATCTAATAGCACTACATCACCAACTTCAAATATCTAAAGTGACACTTAAGTGTTAAGAGATATTTAAGGCAAAATTACACAAAAGAAGAATAAAGGGATATAAGAGTAACACCTTTAAACAGCATTCATTACATGTAGGCCCATACAGTACATAATCGTAAAGATAGGACTAAGTTGTTCACTAACAGAACAATGGATTGTACCTCAGGTGTGTCAAGTCTCCCAAAAAGAAATTAGAAACAAATACATTCAACATATTGAAGAAATCTAAAATCCTCAAGAGCCAAATCTGAAACCCCATTTCTCAACCAGGACATCTTAGGCCAAACCACCATCAACCCTCCAAGAGGGATAGAAGAACCAGCAAAGCAAATAAGTCCCTTCAGCCAAAGTTGGCCCCCTTCCGACCCTCCACCCCTTCCAACTCCACTTGAAGATCTAAATATGTTAAATTATTCAACTCATTCATATTTTTGCCATTGTAGTAGACCTTTTATTCAAATTAAGAATTTATTAGATGAAAATTGCAGTCAATGAATTGGCTCTATTGCTCCTTAATGCAAAAATTGAAACTTAAAACTTCAAATCTCAGTCAACTGAAACTCTTGGGAAAGAGAAAAAAGTTTTCGTGCTTCGACATCAATAGGACAACAATTAAGCCTTTATCCCACTAAGTAGACATTGTGTTTAGTCAAAACTCATTTTCACATTTATATTTAATTGTAACATATCTTTTCTCATGGTTTCTTTCCAATTCTTTTTTATCTTCATCTTTCTCTTTTAATTTGAGTTAATAATTCTTTATTTTCTACAAGCCGTACCGGGGCATCTAAAAGTCTTTGATGCATATGTCCAAACCATTTTAAACGTGTTTCTATCATTTTCTCATACACTGGAACTATCCTACTTTCTTTCTAAGCATTCAATACTTATTCTATATAGTCTAGTTTGTCCACATATCCATTTTAACATTCTCATTTCTGCTACCCTCATTTTTCGTTCATGTTTATATTTAGCCGCCCAACACTCTAAACCGAAAAACATCACTAGTTGCATGGCTGTTGCATAAAATTTTCTCTTCAATTTCAACAGTATTTTACGATCACGTAGTACAACATAGTACAGAGAATGCAACACGTTTCCTGAGCGTCACTTAAAAATTCTAACCACAAGTTAATCGTTAGAGTTTGAAGTATAAATCAGGTGTGAAATTTGATTTCTAGTTTTTTTTGTTCTTAAAAGACCTAACTGAAAATTTCTAATTTTTCATAGGATAAAAACATAAATTTTTCAATCTTGGGGGTGCGCCCACTCCTTGACATCCCCCCCTTACATCCGCCACTGCACTCTCACCATTCTAAACAAATTTGAACAGTCAAACATTGAAGTTGTTCTGAAAAGGTAAATTAAAAGCACTATGAAAGTTTATGAAGTCTTATAGGTGATGCTGGTGATTTGTGTCAGCTTTTGGCAAGATAAAACAGCACAAATCTTTGGGTAGATCAAATGTGCTACGCTGAGATCTTTAACAGATTAAGCTTGAAATACCAACTTGGTCGGTTTTAATTTACCATTATTCTTCACAAACTTATATGTGACTATCCTAGGACCAGTATACATCTGTTGTCACATGAGAAACTTAGCAGAAAGAGTAGATAGATCAATGTCACCACAGACCTCTGTAGCCTTGAGATATGGGGCATGTCAAATTTCATTATTATCAGTCAGCAGTGTGCAGCAATAAGAAGCCTAATTTACCTTTATAGGTTTGGGGTGATCTTTGTTGTGTCCAATAGTTTTCAGTATGCCAGGCATGAGACTGGTGCGAACCACCTGTAAATTTACACAAGTAGCAGATGACACTGAGGAAACAATCTGGTAGTAGATAAGAGGAAATGCATCAACATTCATTAGTAAAGGGAAGAAAAATAATAAAATGCACATCATAACAAGTGAATAAAATCGAATCAAATGACTCAATCAACAGGCAAATTTTTATACCAATAAATCAACGAAATCCTACGCTACCAAGTTCAAATTTTTACCATGGGCGAACAAATTTTGTTGAATCCTCACAAATTTATTCATAGGCAATAACTGCTTGCATAGATCAAATGTTGTTCACAGAGTTTCATCTACACAATCAGTGAAAGATATATCCCCTTAACTCAAACTCTTGGAAACTTCCTTTTGCACAGACATTCACTTGGAACTATCCTACTAAACGAACAGAAAAGGTTGCCTCCAATAGCTATCGCTTTACCTACAAAATATCAGCAGACGCAGAACCTCAATAAGAATTAGAAGCACCCATGAGAGAGACAATGCTCACTGCCAATACTATATTAGGTAGCATGCAGCTCCAGTCTCCTAAGGTCTGTGAGATCTTAGTCAATTCATGCAGTAACACCTCTTTCCCTGACTTCCCAGGAGGTGGGCTCCTTTGCCCATCTGGGACCCACAGGTAGTACAGCAATACTTGCTCAGAATTTGCAAAAAACTAATAAAGAATTAGCAGATTCAAATCAACTGAACAGCTTTCAGTTAAAGTTTGAGATTATCATCAAAAATCAGCTAACCAGTATCAGTTTGGTTCGAGACAGTTCCAGGCAGAATGAACAACGATAGTGGATCGACCCAATATCAAAGAATGGAATAAGGAGAGTTTTACAACTTTTTCACTCAAAGTAAGAGGGCCAAAGAACAAAGGGCTGTCCAAGTTTGATCATAAACACTTTTTTCCAGGATTGTGGCTTCAAAGGATCCATTAATGGGTGTTTTTTACTGCTTCTCTGACCAGCTCTTAGCCATCTTTTTAAACCCAAAAGAGATTAAAAATGAGGTGCTACAAAACTGCTGCTCGTCACATTATGATAAACCACTCCATCATCTTACGACAAAAATGTCATTAAATTCTTTTCTTAGTTACCAAAGCCATACCAACAAAGCTCTAACTTTCTTGTCTCTCTTGCTGCAAGCAAACCACCAACAGGGTTTTCCTCCGATGTATCTAGAAGGAGAGACCTCCTCAATCTCTACTTTCCTAATCTCTTCAGGTAAAAAATCCAACTGGGGGTCATGCTGCAACATGTCAGAGAAGAAAGAGCCCTCAATATCTACTTTCCTCTCCAGTCTTCACACTGGAAACCCTATTCAGTTTCTCTTCTCCAATCATATTTCTTGCGTATTCATATTAAAAAAAAAAACCTAAATGATACTCAGCACCTCAAAATTTGGTAGTTGAAAAGTCGACACATTTAGATTGAAACAACGTCAAGTAACTTGCAGCATAATATTCTTTTCATTTCAGAAAAGTAAATCTAATTCAAAGCATATTACCTGTACAGGACAGAAAAATGTAAATATAGGGTGGTATTGCAGAAGTTTGTACTCTTCCACTTTTGTACTATTGAAAGCTGATAATTATATTTTGATATTTGCATGTATTTACAAGAGTATCCATGATTACTAAAATTAACTCAACTGAAAATTCAAACAAGTACAAAACAACAACTAAGCCTTTATTCCACTATGTGGGATTGGCTACATGGATCATACTTCACCGTCGTATTCTATCTACACACAACTGAGCATACAAAATGCCCAAAAAAAATATTCAGTACCACCATTTAATAGCCAATTTCTAAGTAAAAATTTGTTTCCATGAATTTTTTGAGGACTCAGGAACAGCTTTCTAAATCAATATAGTTCATACTTTCACATCAAAGAAAACAAAATTTATAAAGGAAAATCTTTTTTTTTTTTTTTTTGAAATCACTATCTGAAAGTACAACAACAACTAAGCCTTTATCCCATTATGTTGGGTTTCACCAGTGTTCTAAAATCACTATTTAAAGGTAGAATTTTGACAAAAAAAATCTCAGCAAATAACAAAGACCCAACTGATATTTTGGTCTGGTTGAAACCAGTTACTAATAGCATTTTGTTCATCTTGATCAGCCAATTTTAAACCAGAACTCTTAGCAGTATGACAAACAAATCAAGCCATGAAACCTCTAACAGGTAGTTAGATTATGAGATACTCAGTCCTACTGAGATATTGCATAAAATGGGCTACAACATCATCCAAAAGATAGACCATCAGAAAAGTCCTTCGTAAGTTGAGAATTGTACCTAACTCACAGAGTTTTCGATGTGCATCTGCACCACCATTGCACATCACTGATAGCACAAAATAATTAGCTGTTATCAAGATCTTTTTACGTAATACAAGTATACAACAGCATGTTAGAACTACATGTTATTCATGATAACAAGACGTCAAAATTCCCAATAATGGCTGCCCGGCAGCAGCTTGACAATGGCAGGGATCTTCCAAAATGTTCTTTCCCTGCTGACTCATTTCCTATTTCATCTTTTAATCCTAAAAGTTGATGAAAATGCATATAAACAATTCCTTAAGCTGACAGGACCCTGAAAGTCAATCATGCCAGGCCAAACCCAAAGATTGGCCATTTAAAAAGCTCAGCAAAGAAGATCTTTGCAATTGGATCACACTGACACCAAGAAACTAAATCTGATAGAAGGAGAATAATTGATATGAGATCTCAAAAGGAGAACTGATACACAAAGCAAGAACATCTCTCCATCACTTTTTATTACTTAAGATACAATTGTTCATACTTCTATAGAAGAATGAAGCAAAAAGAAATGGATCGGTAAAATACAGAAAAATTGATGCATTAAAATCAATTATAGCGACATGGTCCTGTAAACCAAATTTGTGATTAGAACCATAAAGGCAAACAAACCTCAAAATCAGCAGAGCGAGGATTTCCATTAATTGCTGCTGTTGCTTTATCATCCTTACGATTCAGCATTGTGAAATTTTCTTTATAAGAGCAGAGTATCCAAGTTAGCACCTCTGTGAATCCAGCCATTGCAATCTGATGTAGCAAAACAAGGGAAGGAGCTAAACTTACAGTAATGGCACTGAAGATATCAAAAATATGAACGATAGCAATGAGGGAGGTCACAACAGAAATGTCAACCAATATAAAAATTGATGGGGTAAAAATAGGCATTAGCGACATTATTGCATTTCAGGCAGTAATCTAGAAGTTTGCATTAATTTAAGTCCCAAAAAGAGTCTTGCATTCTTCTGAATCCCCAACAAGTGCACCTTAATCCAAGACCCACTTTTTTTACAGTTATCATTAGTGATGACTCCTGCTTTAGTTTCCTGCTAACCATTTCAATATGTTACACGTAGTAAGCTGCTCTCTCTAGTCAAATGAAGACTTTCTAACTCCCTGAACTTTAAAAGTAAGTAGATGCAAAAGCTGTCAAAAACTTTAAAAAAAATAAGGAAAGAAGCACCACCTCCATTCTAATTAGATCACTGAGCTGATTCAATGAAAATGGCTTCAAAGAGGAAGGTTTTCTTTTGGGTATTTCATTGTACCCATAGGCAATGGCGACATCCTTAAAAAACATCAGAGCATTAGTCAACTCATTCTAGTAAAAGACACAAAATATCATTCATTAGTTGCTGGGGAAAAAATAAACCCAAAAAGTACCTCAGCCACATCACAAGGATGCAGAACATCACTTCTGGTAGGAGGTATAGATACAACAAAATTTACTGTTTTATCTGCTGATACAGATTGCTCGGCATTTAATTGCATTTTCTTTAATAAACTAGCCACCTGAAAGGTAATCAAGCTATGAGAGATCATTCAAGGAAAAAGACAGATGGAGCAGAAACGGAATTTAATAAGCAAAAATACACAACATCACTTAACTGCTATAGCAGAAGCAAAAACCATGCATGCTGCAACAACAACAACAACAACAACAACAACTACTACGCATGCTGAATCAGTGAAAATGAGAATAGGCAACTTGGGATCACGCATAATGTAGTTTGAATCCTTTTTTTATTTATTCTGCAGTTTAGTAATTATTATGAAACATTTACTAGCTGTCCACCTTGTTCAATTCTTGAGAGAAATCCTTGCTTGACTTGCTTTAAGGTAAGAATTGGAGTGGAAATTCAGGAAATGAGTAAAAGGTATTGCAAACTACCAATGTCAAAAATTTGATTTTTCTAATCACTTCTTTGTTTGGGTGATTATTGAATAGATATGTTTGCAGATAGAACAGAAGAACACTCACACACTAAAAGCTCATCCCAACTGACTCAAACACTAAATATAAACACTATTATGGATTTAGCTACATTATGAATCAATCTTATTAGCCAGTTAACCCAAACTTCTGTAAAAAGTGAAACTGAAACTTAAATCACTAACTAGAATATAAAAAAACTTGAGATGGACAAAGCAACAAAGGAAAACAGATTATTCTTAATCACTTTTTGTAGTTTCAACTGATATTGCACCCCTCTAAGGGGGATAGGAGAAAGAAAGAATTTTATAAACTGGGTTTCAGTAATTTTTTCCTTCAATGATCAAACAAGACATGAACAAAGCAGGAAACCAAAGCTCTGAGCATACAAGTGGAAAGTAACATAGGAAGATGCATTAACTGGATATTAGAAGTTAAGCTAATACCCATTGATTTTCCCACCACCAGAACCAACAACTAACTTCGCTAGTTAAGTGTAGCAATATCTGACTCAATATTGCGATAGGAGGCTAATCTGCTGATCAACGAAAAGGTTCAAGGAGGCAAGAGAACCCGAAGAAAGTAGCTTAGTAGCTTGAAGAAGCTTAACACCTGAGCTGCTTAAGGAGACACTAACAAGAACTTCATTCATTTACTGGAAATTATTAATACTTTAAAAAAACTCGAGTGGCTGAGTTATCATGTAACCCAATAGCACATTTGACAAGCTGCGCTCATATTTATTTGCGAGTTTCTGTCCCTGATTGCTTCTGTGGGATGGCATTGACATGTAATATTTCAGTAGCAGAGATCTAAAGGATAATTAATGGAAACCGATCAGCACTTCATCTAACCTATACCACAGGTTTAACACACTAACAAGAGACATTTAAGAAGCTGAAAGACTTCAAACCTTATTTTCACAAATGAATTTATATAGTGAACGCATTAGGTCATGTAAGAAAAACTATACAAAAGGGGGAACCTTTTCAGTTCATCTGGGACAGGGGGACAAAGATAGCTTTCCAAACTCGAGGCTCAATTTAGCAAAACATCTTACTTGCAAAACAACAAATAAAAAGAGCTAACGTATTTACTGCTCTATATATTTCAGATATTCAACATATGACAAATTCTAGCTTTCTAAAGCATGCAGTTGAAGAGCATCTGATAAAGTAAATGGTGTAGACCATAATACCTCATTGGCCGGTAAAGCAACTCCAACTATACTAGTTATGTATGATAAAGGCACCTCCATATGGTACACTGACAGGTCAGGGCAAATATAAGATTTCCCATCAGGGTAGATTACTCTAACTGGTTCAACTTCAAATTTGCTTTGACAATACACTGAAAACATTGTCACCTGCAAATGAAGCATAATTAAAATACTTTATTAGCTAAATTAACCTAATACAAGCACCGCCACATGTCTTCTGCTTCTTACCATTGTGTTCAAAACAATATTGGCTTTTGTTAAGTCGGTGGCAGTGCATTCAATGAACACATTCTTCGTCTTTAAAGTAATTGCAGAATGAGCACCATTGATAATTGGGGGTAAAGACAAAACAGTTCTGCATAGAATCTCTCAAAATAAATTATACACAAATCAAAGAACATAAACTTTTAATTGTACGAGAAAATCCAAAAATATCAAATATTTTAGGTCACTACAATGTATATTGAAATAACATAAACATGGGACTTCAGAATAGTTTAATGATACTAGGAACCAAAAAAAAGGTTACTGGTAGAGCTGGCAAAAATACCAGCGCCCGTTACCCACCCGCAATATAACCCGTCCAAACCCGCAAAATTTTGAGAACGGGTATTATCTTGTCGGGTAATAATGAGCACGGGTAATATATGGGCGGGTATGTGGGGTATTAACGGGTACCCTAGACTACTCTCATTGATTTTTCTGTGAAAAAAGAAAAAAAGGGGGGTAATATTGGGCACAGGTAATAAGTGAGCGGGTAAGAGGTTACCTGCATACCCTCTATAAACGTGTATTAACGGGTACCCTAAAGTATCTACCCTCATTAATTTAATTCTTTTGTGAAAAAAGAAAAACAAAAGAAAAGAAAAGACAAGTGCTTCTAATGCTCTAGCAGGAATCGAACTCGGGCATATATAATGGTAAAACACTATTTTACTACTAGACCACTAGTGCTATATGAAAAGAAAAATAGACAAGTGATAAAAGGATTTTAATGTACCAGCAAGAATCGAACTCAAGCATATATAATGGTAGAACACTAATTTACCACTAGACCACTAGTACTACATAAATAAGAAAAAAATAAAAAAAACAAATGTTGAAAGGATTTTAATGCATCAGCATGAATTGACCTCAAGCAAAAATAATAATACAACACTCTTCTACCACTAGGCCACCATTTGTTTTGTGTAAATTATAATGTTGAGAAATTTGAAAGTAGAGAGTAACCAAAAATAGATCCACATATTACTCAATGAGGGTACCCCCACTACAGGTACTTGTAGGTACCCGCAAATTACCCGTAAATTATTCGGATGAATGTACCCGCAAATTCATTAATTAGCCGCCCATTTTTACCCATCAATAAAATAGGCATGGCTAGGTATTTGACTATTTTTTCAAGACGGTTTAATACTCGCCCGTTTGCCCCCTCTAGTTACTGGCCATATCCATAGGTAGACTGCCAATCAGAAGATAAAAGCTCAAAAATCATCAATAACAAAACAAATGGTTGCTTAAGCAAGTCTGTATTTTTTTTATTTTTTATTTTTTGAAAAGATGCTGAGAGAAACTCCATCATTTTCTGCCATTGTAGCTCAAACAAGAGTATTAACATAGCATAAAATCATTGAGGACTATCATAATCGCAAAACCAGAAGTACCTTTTCTGATCATATATTACAGGGAAAACGGGTGAACCCTCAATAATGTGCAAGAATTTCTTCAATATTTGATCCGACTGCATAATAAATAAGAAAAGTAACTTGTCAAAATGTTGCACCAAAAACTAACGACCAACCTACAAAAGTTTATAAAGTCAATGACGAAATAATAAGAAATTATTTATAAAGTAGAATAACCCTACAAGTATCATGACCTCCAGGAATTTGCCATATACACTAAGATAGAAGAAACCAAGATTTGCAGAAAAACTAACTACTTACTTGGTAGAATTCCATCAGCTTATCGGCTGCAAACTTTTTTGTCTAACAAAGAAAAGTTCCACAAATCGGTTTGCAATCGCTCCAATAAAGAATTGTTTTGTACAAAAGTATTATATCGAATAAACAAAGTAAGAAATAGCAATGGTAACCAATCTAATTACAAGTTCACTTGAAAGATGCACTGTTGCAAAAGCATATTGCAATAGGACGTTCAGCATGAGACATGAAATTTCTTTGGCATGGTGCAATATAGAATGAAAAGTAACATTAAATTCAAGGAGGTCATTTGAAGGCATTAACCATGAGAATGACTACCAACTCATTTGCATCTTGAGGCCATTGAACTTCAATGGCCATTGATCATATGCTGTGATCTATACCCTACTTAACCAAAAAGAAGGAAATGCAACAAGAAGACACCGTACAGCTTCATGTTCAAACACACTAAAGATTGCAGAATCAATGACTTGCATGATTGAAAATCAACTAAAAGAGGTGAAGTAAGGGAGCAACCAAGACTTTTGATAGAAACAATACAGCAAGCAGCTCACCAACTTCATATATTCAAACACCTTTACAACTTCCGAAATGGGAAGTTATCTGATAACGTGCTATTCAAATAGAATGAATAAATGTTGCAGTCAGGACATGACATCACAAAGTTTATAGCAAATAAGTTCTTCTTATTCTTCACTTAGGACTATACCCCATTAATCACTGTAAATGAAATATTGACTCGAGCGTTCTCAACGTAAAGGTTTCAATGTAACATGAATATTTACCTGCTTCAGTGGCACAAAATTAATTTCTGATGGGGGCAAAGCCTGAAATTAAAATACAATTTGAGTTAATACCAAGTAGTTCAATTTTTCATCATCACAATCAATTTTCAGTAAGCCAAAATCAACCCAATAGAAAACAGGAATAGGTGAACTATCAGAAAGCTTGTTCAACCAATTAGGAAACGAAATTATTTACAAGTTCTAATGATCCTGCAAAAAAAAAAACATATCTTGTCTGTTGTCAGGCTATAGTAAAAGCTTTTACTCCATTAAAAAAAAAAATAACGCATCTAATCAAAACTTAAACATGTCATTTAGATATTAAAAAAATGCAGTTCTTCAGCAAGCAGACAAGCTCTATAAAGAGAAGATTAAACTGCAGAAAATCATATAATCACATCAAAATATCGCAATCTTGTATCAAGCCAGCAACAGAGTGAACAAAAATCTCTATCATGTTATGAAAAAATTACCATACCTCATATGTGAAAGGGCCATCTATAGTATCTAAGTCATGCGTACCAATTGCAACCAATGTTCTACGCCTAGAAGGAGAAAAAGAAGTTAGAGAACCAAAACTGTAGAACCTTTCAAAGCAGCCACACTCAGAAAAGGATTTTGGCAATTCAAACTTCTGAAAAATTCAACTAGATATGTAGGAATGAAGATATTTGAAACGTCAACCTTCAGAACAAATTCAACTAGTCAATTCTTATTTCCACAAACAGCTTAAATGTTTTTAGAGAGGCAATTGCAATAGTGCACGGTAAAATGAAAAACAATCGCTAGGTCAATTACCAGTCCAAAATTTACACAAGGCCAAAATTTTCACTCTTTATACCAATTTTATAGCTCTGTGAGATCTTCTGTGTCAATAAAGAAGCAATAATTTCTTCCTCAACAATCAAGTATGGATGTAGATAGTTATAGTGCTATTATTTGAAGTCAGGCGATTATATATTGCAGGAGAAATTGCTGAAGATAAGCAGACCTCTCTACTACTCTGACACAAGTGCTTAAACCTTTCAACTTAATACATGTTCCTTGGATGTTTTGCACTTCCAGAATAAGCCTTTCAAACACCATGAATGCATGCTAGACTAGACATAATATTTCCAACCTCATGCACTTGTTAATATTCACGTGTAAATAACCACTCAGTATAGTTGGGATAATCTATAAGATTTAAAGCAACGTAACCTACTTAGCAGTGCGAGCACTCATCCCTGTTCGTTAAAATTTTTATTTGGTCAAAACATCACATAAAAGAATAACTACCCATGGTGAAATTACCGGCAGATATTCTGGTGAAGCTTATCCTGAAGATCAATGAAACTGTTGTATCTGACTTCATCGAACGTTACGCCCCTCAGAACGGCACAAACAACATATGGGCGTATTTGAGATGTCTACAAGGATAAATCAGAATACATAAACAAAATTTGGAAAGAGAACAAAATTTCCTTTGTTTATGGAAAAGGAATGTCTGCAAGTTGCTGCAAACTCAAATCATAAGAATGGGAGAAAATCTCAATCTATGTAAAGCATACCTCAGGTTTTACATGCATCTCAAGCAACGATCCCTTATCAATGTCAGCAACTTTGTACTTCGGAATTGGGTCAAGCCCATTAAAAATGCGAAGGGCCTGAGCTAGCCCTTCAAGACAAAGCAAATCATATCTGCATTTAACCAAAATATACCTGTAAGGAAATCTCTATCTATATCCCCCACCTTGTTTCAATAATTGCTATTGCGTATACTTCCCCTCCTTTTCTTCGTGCTTAAAAAATAGTTGTAAATAAATTCAAATAGCACATTACTTACATATCAAGAGATGTACAGGTTAAAAACATAAACATTTCAAAACATTTAAAAAACCAGATCAACTTGGCAGAAGTTCATATACAATATGACTTCAGTATTTTTAATCACTTTGATAGTGCACTACTAAACTGCAGACACCGAGAATGGACAAAAGTAAACCACTTCTATTGATATTATCAACAAAGATATCATGAAAACAAAACAAGCCACTCCCAATATGTGGGCTCAAAATATAATTCAACTTCAGTCCAACATTTCTAACGTCACAGAGTAAGAAAACTCGTAAAAAACGCACATAAAATGTGTTAAAAAACTCGTAAGAGACACACATAAAATGTACTATCTCAAATTACCGATTCGCAGGTACATCAATTTTGTATATAATTTCTTCATCCTCAGAGGTTTCTTCCTCTCCCAAATGCTTTTCTTTCCTTATAATTGCCTTCTCTGTTGTCTGCATTTCCACCAACACACAATATGGATGAGCTATTCTCCTTCTCAACTCCGTTACTTATCCCAAAAAAATTCAAAAAAGAAAAAAAAAACTAAGAACTTCAATATCACCCGGCAAGACAAAATGTTTTTAAGCATAATTATAAAAATAAAAATAAAAAAAATTCGAAATTTAATAAAGTACAAGCAAATTTGTAAACAGAGAGAGAGAGGCATGTATGCGTACAACGTCATCGAGCTCGATTCCGAACTCGAAGCATAACTCTTCAAACTCTTCCTGAGCTATACCGTGAAATAAAATCCATTTCCAAACATTGTCAATGAAAATCATCATGAACAAAAGTATATACTCAGAAATGAGAAGTTTCAGAGAGACTTAACTGTAAGTGCGACCTAGTGCTTCGAAAAGCCTGTCTCTGCCGACGCTCACGGTAGGCATGATGGCGGTGGTGGTGATAGGGCGGTGGCGGTGGCGCCGGCGAAGGTGAAGTTTCAATAACTCGTAGCCTTTTCTTTCGAATTGCTTCTTTGAATTTTTGCGATCTCTCTTTTTTGGAGAAAAACCCTTCGTTTCGTACTGGGTAGAAAAGCGCTGAGTTATGTCGTGGCGATTTCAATAGTGTCTGTTGAGACTTTAACTATCAAATAAAGAAGCGCTATTATAGTACATTTCTCTTTGTTCGCTTTTATTCCATGTCTTCCCAAAAAATTGAAAATAAAAGGACAAAAACAAAATTTTGCTTTGCCAGAATTGAATGTTTGCATTTATAAGTTCTGATTTTATTAATTTTGTGTTGAATTATTTTATTAAACAAAATTTTAAAATTAAAAGTAAAAACATAAATCTATTGTACTTCTAGAAATCGATCACTGATCCAATTTGAGTATCACAATCACTCAATTGTTGATCGGGCACCCGACCAATAGTCGAAATTCGATTGTTGTTTGAATGGTCTTATACCAAATTGTAATGATAAGAGTTGATTAAACCAATTAATGCAAAAATGATTAAGGAGGAGAATGCAAAAAGATAACATATTAGAAGATTTTTTTTTTCTCAACACACACACTCACATAGACATGCAGCACACACACCCTCACACGTATACCGCAAAAATTGTACTCTAGACCTACAAGTCAGGTCGCTAACTGGGCTAGTCCTAATGGCTATATTAGAAGATTGAGATTGAAAAATATAGAGAAAAAAAATGAGATATGAATTCATACAAAACAATGATTCAGTCCATTCATGTCCTCTCTTTCTATACAACAAATATACATTCACATGGTGAAATTAACAAACACATACACACTAGTGCTAACAACTAAATGCTAAAAACTAACTTTTGTTGATAGGGCTTAACTACTATCACTTCACTTGTCATTGCTGCTGCATTTCTGTTGCTTCATTATTGCAACTGCTGTTGATGATTTTCTGCTGTTCAATCCGTTTTCTTTTCAGCTCAATTCCTGCAGTTTGTCACAACATGAGGCTAAAGTCCGAGTATAATTCGTTCAATGAACCTGTAGGAACTCATACATTCCAAAAATTATAAGATTATACAATGGTTGTCATTGCAAAACCCTCCTGCTCTGTTGCAATTTCATCCTTTCTGAATTCTTCATCTTTCATTTGGCACGAAGAAATATTAATGGATCCCATGGTACAATCTCATCATTTCTGTTGTCACTGGAAAAGTTGTTGCACCATCAGCTTTAGCTTCCTGGTGATCTCTTCGTACATTCTCATGATTTCTATCGTAACTGGAAAGCTTTTGTACCAGCAGCTTCAAACGTCAGGTGATAAATCAACCAATCTGTTATCATCTTATGAGCACACAATATAAGTTCAGACATTCACTTAGAAAATCTTGCTTCATACAAGCAATGAAGCATAGAGATTGCGCTGTCTTCCAGAATACCTTTATGATAACAGAAAGATGCCACCCTGCAGATGTTGAAGGACCATAATTAGTCATTTGCAACAAAATTTCTGCAAAGATAATTCCCAAAGAATCCCATCAAAAAAATTACATCATTTACTATAAATGTTTCTGATGACTTTACTGAAGGCAACAACCATTCTGTTAAATAGATGCGTCGTCCTTGATGGTCCTTTTGGTCATCTGAAAGACAAAGACAGTTAAACTGGAGCTGAGAAGATTAACAGAAGTTATAGATAATTGATTCTTGTGGAACATAACAAAATGCATAGACTTGTTAAATTGCATCCAGACCTGACACTGCTACGTGTATCTTGTGGGTGACAAAGGACTGCAGTGACCAGAAAAGTTAACGCAAATATTATCATGAAGAAATCTTGTAAAAGTAATGAGTCATTATGATGAGCTTACTGTGTATTATGCACAAATAATGTATACTCAAACAGAAGTACAAGAATTGTGAACCCAGAGACTAATACAGTGTATATAACAACAAAAAGAATAAAAGATGAATAACAATGACATGAAAGCTTATTTGCCATACTACCCTTTAAGATCACTGCCAAAGAAAACTGATTATGACATAAAACAAGCTGCATTGGCTAGCCTTTCTGTGAGAAATCATAACATAGAGTTGAAAGACAATGTAAATTATTGTTCTATAGTTATCAAAGTAGAAATTCGTTAGTACCTAATAACTTTATTTATTACGTACTTGCACCATTACATTTTGATTCTAAACTCAAAGGATATTAACCAATATATGAATGCTCTTATCGTATTTAATTTACTGCAAACAAAAAGAAAATTTAAGGATGTACAAATGAAGGGCAGGCTCGAATGATAAAGAGACTCATGAAATCTAACAAGGGCGAAACATAACTTAGCAATATAAACACAAGTACTACCTGCCAGACTGAAGGCATGTACTCACGATGTGATTGGGGTCGAGAACCACAATTCATATTCCTGCTAGATGGACAAACCAAGGAGAATAAATCATAATCAGACAAGTCAAGCTTGAGAAACAAAGCTAACTAAGAAGTTCTTGTGCCTGACAAACAATCAACAAAGAAGTGTTCACTTCTAACGTTAATTGTGTAACAGAAAAGAAACAAAAATACACTGCAAAAAATGCAATTGAAAGCATCTTCTAGTGGTTTATGTAATGGATTCTTTTGGCATTATATGCTTTGCCTTGCATAGTTTTTAAGTTGCGAGTTCTTCTCCAGTAATAATCAAGTGGCCTCATAAGAGGTTTTCAGCAAGCACATTATGTCATTTTCTAAACAAGAGCAATAACATTAGGGTTCATGCTTTCAAGCATAATTAAAGCTGTGTCATTTTTCGCTATCATGATTTGTTTCTGAGCTCATTTTATGAAGAGTATAATGCATCCCAAAAACTTAGTGATAGTACATATTCAGATATAAGCACAATACCGACTGTTTCTTCTTCTTGTGCCTTCTATTTTATTTCTATTTAACACTTGGAACCTTAAAAGGAGATACTTAACAACTCCCACCCAACATGAGCAACAAAAGTTATGTTTTGTTGGCGCCACTTGATCATTCACCCCTCACCCCTGCCCTGCCCTGCCAGCTACATGTTGAAACTGAGTTTTTTCTAAGAAATTGAGAAACTGAACGAGTTTCTTTCTTATATAAGTTATGCTTCAAACTCTTACCATCCTATCACATCGTAAATTCAAAACCAAAACTTCTTTCGTCTTTTAAACCTTGGATCCTAAGAACCTGGAATAAAGAATTGACGTAATTGACCTTACCCAAACTGGAAGTCCCATGTTTATTAATCAAGAGAATTTAGATTCAATGGAGTTAAATTACATCAAAATGCAACAAGTTAACCCGAAACAGAGTAAGTTGCAACTTATAACAAAGGAAATGTACCAGCACATTTTGAATGGATGAACTGTCACGAACTATTTAAATATACGAATAAAACAGAATTATGTTTGCATATATGCGCGTATCTGTGTCTGCGTCTGTTGAGAGAGAGAGAGAGAGGGAGAGAGAAGATCAAATCACTGTGTCTTTCTTTCATTTAACAACTAACCCTTTATCCCACTATTTGGGATCAGCTATATGGATCATGTTTCACTATCGTGTTCTATCTACACACATGGTCTAATTTTATCATGTTGTTTTTAATAGTTTTTTTTTAAAATTTAACAATCAAAAGAAATCTGTGTCTGATAACATCCAAAGAATTCACTCATTTGATTTGTTCACAGCAAATATACACTTGCATGTGCTTGTAGATACGGAAGCAAGTATTGATAAAGGTAGCACAAAAATAGAAATCATTTCAGTTTTGAGCAACAACCTCATAACTTCATTTGTTGAAGTCATATCCCCAGAATTCGATGTCTTGGAAGCCAAGATGAGCAATGGATGCACCAATAAAAGCTTCTGAATATCCTGAACCACATTTTCAGTCACGCTTTGAAGAGAAAGGTTTTTCCTGTATTTGAAAAATGCATGACACAAACATAGTTAAATGGCAGCGGGTAAACACTGGAGGTCTCATAACAAGAAAGAGCTAGGACAAGTATCAGTGGAAGTGACACAAGAGCTAATAACTCAAAAACTGAGAGACCCTGATAGGTGTTTAGAGGGGGAAAAAATTTAGAATAGATGTGCAAATGTAAACTGTTCTCAAGTTATACTCAAGGAAAAATGCTGCAGGGTGGGGGTGGAAAATGCAACCAAAAACTATAGATAATGGTACTTGCAATGAGGCAAACCACAACTTTTAGGGAGGGCAGCTTATTAATTCTAAGAAATTAGTAAGATGAACAAAAAAATAAAAAAATAAATAAGAATAAAAAAAAAGGTTCCTCTCAGAACGAATTTTTTCCCTTCCTGTTTTCTTTCAATTTATAGAAACAAAAATTGTCTTGGTCTGTAGAACAATATAAACAGCTATTCAGATGTTAATACATGTCTGGAATGCACATTCCAATGAATTAATTTCCTAGCTGGAATAAGGCGAAGGTGTTGACCTATGTCTGTTCCCTACAAGGAATACTTTCTGTGACATCTATTCTACTCCCCTTTTTCTTCCTATTCTTATAAATCCAAAGTTGAAATAATCTTCTATTAACAAGATAGTGATCCAATGCTTTAATGCTAAAGAAGACGGCCCGGAAATTGAATAGAAAACAATAATCTGGACAGGAAATGTCAAGTCATGGCAAGTGCCTGCAGCCGACTAAATGCTAACTTAAGTTATTGGCAGTACATTGGTGACAGAAATTCATAGTTTATAATGACATCAACTCAACCCGCTGCTATTGTTCTATTTTTACTTTTGGTTTCTCTTCTTTAAGTACTTATACCTTCTGAGGGGAGGAAATGGGAGTTGGGGTGGCCTGAGATACACCACTGAAACTGATCATCATGAACTTATACCTGTTGCTGTTCCCTGGGCATAATGATGGTAAAGCACGATCCATCCAGTAGAAAGCTCCAATACTGGTGATAAATAATAGCAAAATTCAGATACAAGCAAACAGAAAAAAGCAGCATATCATTGTAGAGAACAAGAACATTTAGGCCTTTTTATTGCTTTTTTCTTTCTTTTTTTTTTTTTTTTGGGGTGGGGACGAGAGAACAACAAATGGATTGGGTCCAGTACTGGCCACCAGTGAAACTACCGAATTTCGGTAGATGCAGCATTCTGGTCATGATATGCCATCGGATGTTTAAAAATAAATAAATATAATTTTTTCAAATTTGAATTTGAATTTTGAAAAAAAAAAAATTGAATTTTGAAAGTAAATATTAAACACTCCCACACAACCACTCAAAAAAAAAAAAAAACTTATCGATCCAACCACCCACTTACTTCTCAAATCAAAAATATTCTTTTTCTAAAATGTAAACTAATATTTTCTTTTTCTCCCCAAAAACGAAAAAAAATACCTTATACAAAAGGACTTCCCTTAAGTTTCATATCATGTTAAGTAGCAATGATGTCAACCAAATTTCAATTAAAACTTCCAAGTTACCTTTACAAAAGTCACAGACTGAGGATCGCCATACTTAAATTTGGAAGCTATATAACAAAAAATTAACTTTCTTTCAACTAGAAAAAATGTAAAGGAAGAGCTAAATCCAATTTCATAAGCCACATGAGAGGACCATAAGAATGAGAATCTTAGGGAAGATCTGCATAACTTACTTAAAAAATTATAGATGGTTCTAAATGCATAAAATTGCGCACCAGATGCATACATAGTTTCCTGATGTTTTTTGGGTTTAATAGCCAAACAAACTTTTTCCTAGTATATTAGTTTTTAGTCATGTGAATTTTGTTGTGCCCCTACTTTTGCTAGTTTCAACCTGTGACCTTCACTAAATCAGAAAAATACATTGATAGAATATATCTTGAATAGAAAATGAACAAAACAATATGACGTTGAAAAAACTATGATAAAGCTAGGAAAGAAGCTACATGAGTGTTTTGCTCTGATTCTCAAAACAAACCTGTCGAGTATAAGCAAATGAACACCAACACCATGCATTTCCTTTTGCCGTTGAAGTTGATAATTCATAGTCTGCAACAAAATGAAAGAAGATAGCAAGAGTTTTTTATATCTTACCTAATATAGATCATCAAAATCTAGAAAGAAATCCATAATTCTTTTACTTTGAAGCTGCAAACTATGACATGAGAATTGAGAAGTGTTTAGAAAAAGTAATTGGACCTAGAAAAGGCTATAATTTTAAACATTTTTTGGTCACTGAAAAGAGTAAGTTGCAACAAATAGGAGTAAGTTTCTGAAGAAATCAAAATCACTCTAACAAAGATTTTCACCATAAGTCAAGATGAATGAGGAAAGATGAAGTTGCAAAAACTCATTATGTTAGTAGCAAAAATGAAACTTAAAGGTTGTACTCCAAAGATATATAAGAAACTAGATGGGTATATAAGTCACAATTTAACAATACAAACAAGGATGGCATAACTTTGGAAACCAAAAGAGTTGGAATCCCATTTCTCAACTCACCTTAAGAGTGGCAAGAAACTCAGAACTGTCATAACAGCGGATGTACAAGAAGCGTCTCATGCAGGCTGCAAATAATTCTTCATCATATCGAGTTTTTGACTTATTATCTGATTTTTTTAAGAAAACGCCAAAAGTGTATCAGTTTAAAGTTAATGCTGCTCCTACAACATACATAAATACAAATGCACACTTTCTCCAATCGTTACACTGTACAGCCACCATCAACACATCCTCTAACCATTTTCACGTTCCAGTCTCTATTCGCTAATCAGAAGTTTACAAGAATAGCATTTTAAAAGTGATTGCAGCCCACCAGATTCCCTCGATTAAGTGAAAGAAGGAACAAATTATCAAATAGAAATAGAAGAAAGCAGTCATGCTTTTCTTGATTATGCAAAGAGTGCTCAGACATTATGACATCCCAAAAAGGGAAGCCTTGAACTTAATAAGGAGAAACAAGTACAATTTCACATGCAGAATTTAAATTAAAAAAAAAAAAGGAAGCATCTTGCTAAAATTTGCAAAGTATGTCAAGGATTACTAAAAACTAAATAGTATGTATCCAAATTATTTCCTGTCCAAAAGCTTCTTCATCACACAAAATCCAGTAGAACGCTCCCCCACCCAAAAAAAAAAACAGTTTTAACATCCAAAAATCATAAAAGAAATTGGAATACTGAAAAATTGCAGGAACCCAAGATTTAAATTATTGAAATAAACAAGAAATCCATAACGACTAACAAATTAAAAAAAAAAGATGAAAAGGAAGATGATTAACTTACCATTACTACTGGATTGACTTAATTTGTGCTTCAACAAATGGGAAAAGCGTAAAACATCAAAACGACAATCCAAGTCAACAAACACAGCCAAGTGCTCCATCCCTCCAAATTGCACGCCGTTCCACTCCTTCGGTAGAATACAACTAATCGCAGCCTATACAAAAAAATAATAATAATAATAATTTGCCCCAATAAATAATCATGATCATGACCCAGAATATTAAAAATTATAATCACCAAAAAAAAAATTACTCTAGAAGCAATGACAGTAGAGAAGAAGAGGCCACACCTGCATCAAGATATGGGTTTTGGCAGAAGAAGTGGGGCCCACAATCTCGACGACATTACCGGGGCGAAGAGGAAGCTTGTGAAGCGGCGCTGGTAAAGGCAAGAATGGCCGCTCTGCCAAGACCCGTCCCAGCATTTCCTTTGCTGTTTCGTCAGTTTTTATCCATTCTCTCGTTGAAGCCATTTTTGTTTTTTCCTTTTTGTTTTGTTTTTTTAACGGAATGGTTTTGCTGACTGTTGATTTTGGAGTGAGGGAGCTTTTTCGGCGGGAGAAGACGATGGTCACTGTATGACTCTAGCTAGATGCGAACCATGCTTTTCCTCTGCTTCAATTTTTTTTTTTTCTTCAAAAATTGTCAAAACAGTCACGACATCTAAAAATAATAAATAAATAAATTGCCAAAATAGTTAATCATATTGTATTACATAATTTATTTTGTAATCTACAATAAAAATTATACATTTTACTCACTAATATTTACAAATATATTAAATTAGTCATAAACCAAATAAAAATATATTAAATTAGTCATAAACCAAAATCTGTTAACTTTTTTAATAAAAAAAAAATGCGCGTTCACACCTTGTATCACTTAATAGTCGGGTAAAATGAAAAATCAATTTATTTTTCGAACAAAACCCTTCCTATTTTATTCATATTTCGTCGTTAATGGAGAAATGATCCACAGATAGGAAGCGGTATATGATAAATAAATCGATTGTAGTGAATGATTTTGCTTGAAGAATAAATCAATTTTTCACTTTTACTCTTTCATTAAATGTCTCGTGTTGTGAATGTATATTTTTCTGTTAAAAAAGCTAACTAAATTTAGTTGAGTGACTAATTTTATGCGTTTTTTATATGTCAATGACTAAAATGCATCATTTTTAATGTGAATGACAAAATAATTTTTCTTGTGTAATGACAGTGACTATTTTGATAATTTTTCCTAAAAAAAACTTTTTTTTGTCATCCACTTTAAAAATAATTCATTTTAATCCATTACATTTAAAACTAAATTTGTTTTGTCATACACATTACATGTTTGTTGTAATAGAAGAAAGGAAGAATTGCAAAAATAGTCACTCACATTGTACAAAAAAATTTATTTTGTAACCTAAATTAAAAATGATGCATTTTAGTCACTCACATTTAAAAAATGCACCAAATTAGTCACTAACCAAAATTTATTAACTTTTTTAACGGGAAAAACACACTTTATCAACATAAAAAATGCAAGTTCACATCATGTATCATTTAATAAATGAATAAAAGTGAAAAATTGATTTATTTCTGAAACAAAACCCTTCATAATTTATTCATAGTCCACTATTAATGGAGGAAGAGTCTACTAGTAAAAAGTAACAGATGATCAATAAATCGATTGTAATAAAGTGTTTTGTGTGAAGAACAAAACGATTTTCTATTTTTACCCCTTTATTAAGTGGTCCGTGATGTAAACGTGTGTTTTCTTTGTTAAAAAAACTAACAGAGTTTCGTTGAGTGGCTGATTTGATGCATTTTTTAAATACCAGTGACTAAAATGCATCATTTTTAATGTGATTGACACAATAAGTTTTTTTTGTACAATGTAAGTGACTATGTTGACAATTTTCCCTAGAAGAAATGACCCTTTTGATCGCCTCAAACATTCAAGGGTGAGAATAAGCCCTTGAAGGAATTTACCCTCAAAACTAAATTGAATTTACAAGAGCATGCTTATCTTATACTCTCTCTAATCTTATTTAAGTGTGGTTTGAGGCAAAATTTTGTATTTTCAAATAAATATTATTTTACACATATCAATACAAAAAGACTTAAAAGTTTCAATTTTATCTTTCAATCATAACGACATTATCACTGACATTAATTGCTCCTATTCATTTTTCAATAAAAAAAATATAATTAAATAATACAATATATTTATTTTCTTAATTAGTATGCATTGAGTCAAAACGTCATTTAAAAATGATAAGTGGGAGTAGCATCTTGATTTCTTGGTACCTGCATGTGCAGAATCCAAACTGCTGTTCATGGTGGATAATTGCAATGGTGAATTTGTGGAAAACATTGAAACTTCTATGGTTTGATTCAAGCAAGTTGAAACAAATTGAGCATTGCGTTATTTATATATACTCTTTTGATAGTAAAATATCGTTGAAATTAAAGAGAAAATTTTATAAAACAGACTTTAAAACAGTGATGCTTACGAACACGGACAAAAAATGAGGACACCAAAAATGAAAATGTTGAAATGGATGTGTAGACATATTAGATTAGATAGGATAAATAATGAATGCATTAAAAAGAAAATAAAGATAGCTCCAATAAATGAAAAAAATAAGAGAAAATACAATTAAAATAGTTTGAACATGTGTATAAGAGATCTATAAATACTCCAATAAGGTGTGTAGCAAATAGAGAATTATTTATTAAAGCTAAAAAAGGAGAGGAAGAGTAAAAAAAAATTATAACAAAAGATATATTATATTTAAATATAAATAAGAAAATGAGTTTTCAACGAATACGATGATAAAATGTAATCTATATAATTGATTCCACTTAGTGGTATAAAAGGTTTAATTGTTATTTGCACAATATTGAACCTCCTATGGTTGTGAGTATAAGATGCTTTTGATGTTTTGCAATGAGTAACATTCTTGTTGATTTTTCGGAATCAACAGAATAATAATTTAATTGGATACAAAAAAAGACCTCAAAAATCTATCTTGCAGATCACATAATTGTATCGAGATGGAAATATATTCTAGGGTTAATTAGAAAAAAGCTCCATGTGGTTAGGCGGATTTTTAAATTATCTCATTAACTTATAAAAACCTACAATTTACTTCCTTATACTTTTTGGTTTTTTTGAAAAATGGATGAAAATAAGAAAAATAACGGAGATCGTATGAGACGCGCGTGCAGATCGGGTATAGATGCCAAAATTGTTTATTAACCTAAAAATTATCAACCCCACTTTCTTTCTTTAACTTTTGCCCTTTTGGATATTCACTCCACTCCATTCCAATCTCTTCTTCTTTTTTGTGTGTGTGTGTGTTTTATTTTGTTGTTTTACCCACTGTCATTTTTCTCTTTACTGAGTTGATTGCTGACCCATTTCGCAGAAGGAAAAAATTGCCTCACTTTTCAATTCTTTCTTGGCTTCAGAAAATGAAGCAATTGAGTTCATCAAAGTACTTCAACTCTCAAAAAAACAGGATAATTTCTTCAAAATTGAAGCTCTTAAGTCCCTCCCGTGTGCCTTCGGTCATCTCTCCTTCTGTCAATCTTGAGTTATTCTCACTCCACTAACTCCTTGAAGTAATCCCAATCCAGAGGACAACGAATTGAAGAGAAAAATTCTGGTGGAAAATGTGCCAGTAGAGATGAGTTCGGAGACTTTATTGAATTTTTTTGGAAAGTACGGCGAAATTCAAGAAGAGCCTTGGGTTTTGATATGGCGACAGGGAAATCAAGAGGATTTGCTTACTTGTTGTACAAAAATGAGGAAAGTGCAAAAAGGGCTTCAGCTGAGCGTTTTAAGACTGTTGATGGGTTCAATTTGGTTTGTAAAATGTGGGCGAAGAAAAGGGAGAAAATTAGAAAGATTCAGCTGGATATGGTTCAGTCATTGCCGATGCCTTTGAGGGTCTTGGTCTTGCCGGTGTTCTATTATTACTTGTACAGTTATTTTCGGGAGTATCAACCTATAACTGTTACCAAAGTGAGTTTGCTATGAGTGGTGGTGGTGGTGGTGGTGTGTCAATGTTGGACTGAAGGGTCATCATCATCATCATCAACTATGAATACTACTGTCACTTATATTGTTGGGGGTGCTCATACTGAGATTACTGGGGCTTCAACTTCTCGAAACTAGGAGTATATGCTGTTGATATTAAAAAAGAGGAAAAGGTACATTCTTTGAATTGAGATTGAAACATTGAATCCACGCACCTCAATTCAACAGGAAACCTGAAAATGCGAGCGAATAGAGGTTTTTGAATTGAGATGCGAAAAGGGTTTCTGAATTGAGAATCGAAAAGGATTTCTGGAGCTGATTATGATGATGAATAGTTGGCTATTCATGATGTTGTGGTTTCGCCTTGAAAGATCTCTAAAATTGGGAGTTTGTGAAACTGGAGTGCAATAGTTTGGAGGATGGGTTGAAATTGAGGATATATATTTGCCTATGTTATTGGATTATGTTAATTTATTAATTGAGTGATTTCTTCTTTTCATCTTTGAATTCTTAGTTGAGTGGATTTGGGAGTATGAGTTGTACACTTGGGAAAAAAAGGTACTAGACAAAAGCATACAGAAGTTGTAAATTGACTATAGAAGAAGATGATCATTAGGGTATTTTAGGAATTTTAGTTTCTACCGTTACTTTATCATATTTCCGTCATTTTTCACTTTAGTCTAAAGCACAAAGAAGTAAATTGTAGGTTTTTTGTAATTAACCCTATTAAAAAGACAAAATACATTGTCTTCTTCGTTAGAAACTCCCTGCAACAAATTCGCACAGCTCCAACAATTCTCCACATTAAAATTTCTCCATATCATTGCCTTCAATTGTACAAGATTCAACAACAATTACATCTCAATTTGGATAGCTCCAACAACAATTACATAAAAATTTCTCACGTCACTGCCTTCACATAATCGTTATTTTGACTCTATTATGATACCTTCCTCTGTCGCAATAGAAATCGAGAATGGAGCCGCTACTGATGAACAGGTGAAGAAAGAAATTTGCTTCCCTCACCCGAGACCAGAGCAAGAACCGTGATTGATTCACTAGCTTCTTTCTAGTCCAAAAGATAAAATCTGGGAACACACAAAAGCTATTTGAGAATCCCAAGCAAATAGAAAAAACTCCTACGTGTCTCAAGGCCCCATGGCTATGTATGGAGCCCTAGCATTCTCACATCACGAATCTGCCTCTTTGATTATCTAGGCTAGTGGTTTGGTATCCAGTTGCCAAAATCGACTATTCATTCTCTACAAGATGGCTTTCTGGGTCAAACTCTTCTCTTTATGGCTATGGTTGAAAAGAAGACATGCTCTTGAGCCCTTTCTGTACACTCCTCTCATGCTGTGGATGGACTCTTATATTGACCTGGGAAACAATTCCATTTACCTCTCAATTTTTCTCCTCAAATCTTGGTAATTAATCAAAGTGCATGAGCTTAAGATCTCGGTGGTACATGCCGAGACCCAATTACATATACTTCATAAGCTTGGGCAATTAATCTAATAAACTATGACACAAGCTTGGTCAATTAATCTATAACTATCAAAGCACAATACCCAGCAAAGAAAATCAGAAACCTTGAGCCCTTTCTGATTTTCTGACAAGTACTTCGTAAATCTTGACGATATTGGGATGACGTAGAAGTCGCATGATTGAAATCTCTCTCTTGAGATTGGCTATTATATTTGCCAAATAATGGACTATCAGATATGAAGGTCGATAGGCCAGTAACCAGCGCCAGGATTTCCTCGATCTCTGGCATATTGATGTCACATGGAGCGAGCGAGCCAGAACCGCTCATGTAATCGTTAATTTGTGCGGATTTATCAGTGATGAAATTAAATAATAAAGGAAGAAAAAAAAGGGAACAATGGCAGAGGAGAAAAAACATACAGAAGGGGTTGACTTGACTTCAGCTGAAGGAGCATGCGCGTGATTTACAAAGTCTGTCAAGTTATTCAATTTTCGTTACTTTTCAAAAAAATCCAAACTACAAGGAAGTAAATAATAGGTTTTTATACGTCAGGGAGGTAATTTAAAATATCGCCTAACCACATGGAGGTTTTGTGTAATTTACCCTATATTCTATAAGAAAAATACTAGTCCACTAAGATACTAATTTTCTTTTAAATGAAACATAGAAGTATAACATAAAACAGGTTATATTATAGTTAAACATATAGTGAAACTTAAAAATTCAGGAACTTATATAGAATTCAAAACATTTGTCAACTTACAAGTACAAGTCACAATTCAATTTTGACAAATCTAAAGCCAAAAGAAAAGCTTTAGTTTGTTATTTTTATTGTTTGGATAAATTACTTCAACCATTTCCCAACTCGAGAGTCATTTTGCTTTTATTCATATTTTTTAAAAAGTTTTTTTTCGTCTTTCATATTACAATTTAGTTAAAAACCGTCATGTCCTCCATTTTTTCCACTTAAAATTCAATTTAAACAACTATTTAACAAATTGGGCTTTCTCCTGTGCAACTTGCGTATAAAATTTAGCGTATCAAAAAAAATAGTGTATCAATTTTTACTTTAGCGTATAAAGTATAAAAAATTAACGTATAAAGTATCAAAAATTGACAAATAAAATATAAAAAATTAGCGTATAAAGTATAAAAAATTAGCGTATTAGAGTATAAAGTATCAAATATTAGCGTATAACGTATCAAAAATTAGCGTATTAGCATATAAAATATAAAAAATTAGCATATAACGTATCAAAATTTAGAGTATTACCGTAATACTATATAAATTATCAAATATTAATGTATAAAGTATTAATTATTACTGTAGCAAGTACAACAACATTACCGCATCAAAAAATAATATTAGCGTATCAAGTATAAAAAATTTGCGTATCAAATATAATAAATTCACGTATAACATTGTATATATGTGACGATTGTACAAGAGCTTTTGCGTTAACACATATATAACAAAAAAAGTACATAAAAATTAATAAAATTGGACATATATATATATATGCATATCAAATAGTCATTTAAATTGGATTTTCTAATAAAAAAAACTATTGAAAATTAAAAGTGTAGCATGAGAAAATAAAACCTTTTTAAAGATGTAGACAAAACTAAAATAAATCCCTAAATTTAGAAATGTTGAAGTAATTTATCCTTATTGTTTTGTAATCTTGGACATGCATTAATTTCCTAGATCACAAAAGCCTTAGATCGATACTCTTGCAAAGCATATGCATAACTATTAATGTTCTCAATATACAAAAGTTCACATATCGTCAAGGACTAATGAAACGAAAGTACAAAGGATTTATTGTGCATGTAATTTGAACATGAGACATTTGAACATCTTTGAATCGATCTCTGTAACTATTCAGGCTTCCGGCATGTAATTATGGTATACTTGAGCAGGCCCTTCTTCTGGTATGTTTCGATCGATGAAAATGGAGTCAAGACTTTTATACTGAAATTCTTCAATCCTATCAAGTCATTGCAAAACGAAACTTGAGATGAGATGCAAAATGATTTTGTGAAGTAGTTTATTCTTTTTTTGTTCTTCTTTCAAAGATTTGTGAAGTAGTTTATTCTTTTTTTTTCTTTATTCAAAGAGGATCAACAGTGGTATTACATCTACCCGTTGATGGCTTGAACCCGTGAAAATGTAAACTATTTGATCTACACTTCGAATTCGTGAAAGAGTTTATTCAATTAGCGCAAAGTAGATATTGCAGAAATGCAGTGGCGGATCCAGGCGGGGGCTGGAGGAGGCTGAAGCCCCCGCCATGGTCGCCGAAAAATATGTATATGTAGTAGTAGATTTATTGCCAGCGCCGCAAAAAAAAAAATCAGTCGTTGAAGTTAGGAGTTGAAGTCAGTGAAGTCGTGAAGAGAAGAGTGATTTCAAAACAAAAATTTGTTCACCACTGGCTGAAGTCCGCCGACCGCCGCTGCTCTGAGTCACGCCCAAGAACATGCCAAAGTCAAGCCGGCCAGCCTTATATGGTGCCGCTCGCGCACAGCAACAGCATCAGCGCGCGCAGCACGCCTGCGCCCGCGCCCGCCGCACCGCCCGCACGCCCAGTACCCAGCCCGCGCCCAGCGCCCATGCGGGCGCTCCAGCGCCTATGTATGCCCATCAGCGGCAATGCCTTTGCCGAACCTTGCTATGCCGAGGGAACCTCTGCCATGCCATGAAGACTTGCCGAACCGACGGACCGAGTTCAACAAAGTCTTGATCCTTGGAGGTTTGCCAAGCTAAGCATGACTTCAAGGATGATGTCAAGCCAAGGGTGACTTCATGGGTAATGTCAATCCAAGGGTGACATCAACGATGATGGAACGATGACTTCAACGGGTGATGGAGGCAATGATGTAACCTCCTAGCATATATGTAATAGAATGTTTTAGAATCATGTAATAGTTTCTAGAATATGTACACATACCCCCCTTTAGGAATAATGCTGGGATACTTGTTCCTATTTTATCATCATTCCTTCTAGAAGCTAGCCAAGTGGCTTTGCCATGCCAAGCCACTTGCCACCAACCTTGCCAAGGTCTTGCCTATATAAGGAGGACTTGGTGGGAAAAAAAAGGTTTATGTCCATTTTCATTTCCTACTTGTAAAAGCATACTTGTAAGATTTGAGAGCTTGTATTCAAAGTGTGAATAAAGCAATTTTGGCCAACACTTGTCTTGCTTGCCTTAGCTTAATTTCTCTTGTTTCACTTTGCACGTTTTGGATTGATCTTGGGCATTTGGAGGCTGACTTAGCCGTTTGGAACGACTAAGGCCGCACGGTACGTTTAGGGAAACGTTAGGGCCATGACAGTTGGTATCAGAGACATTCGTTATAGATGGCTTCACAATCCGGAACTGAAGGTGAGCATGTTTCAAGGGAACCTGAGATAGGCACTCGAAGCACTCGTTCGAGGAGGGACAAGTCCGTTCAACCAGGAGACCCGATGGCAGACTTTGAACGACGGCTATCCAGGTTGGAGTTAGCTACAGTCGATCGATTTGATGAAGAGGGGCAACGTATTGCGGAGCTCGAGTCAAGGGACGATGGGTTTCGCGCGGAGATACACAGCACCGTTCTGTCCATCCGTGGTGAGATGGAAGCAATCATCAATATTATGTCGGCTAAGTTCGAGGCTCAACTTGCCGAGTTGAGTAAGTTGCTAAGGGAAACGATGGTGAACGAAGTAGCTGTCTTAAAGGAGGAGCTCAAGACTACAAAGGCTGATCTAACCCTTTGTAAGGTTGCCTTAGCCCAAAGAGGAGCTGGAGGCCAACCGAGGCTCGAAGCACCAAGACCGAAGTTCTTCAACGGATCGAGGAACGCCCGGGAGTTAGAGAACTTTCTGTGGGGTCTGGAAAGGTACTTCGACGCTAGTGGCATAACAGACGATGCCACTAAAATCAAGAGCGCACCACTCTACCTTGCCGACACAGCAATGGTTTGGTGGAGAAGACGACTTGGGGACATAGAACGAGGGACGTTCACAATGAAGACGTGGGACGATTTTCGTTGTGAAATTAAGCTTCAGTTCTATCCCGACAATGTGGAGCACGAAGCTAGGGCAAAGCTTCGTCCGCTCGCACATAAAGGCACCATAAGAGAGTATGTGAAGGAATTCACCGAGTTGATTTTGGAGATCCCCGACATGTCTGCGAAGGACACTCTCTTTGCCTTTACTGATGGCTTGCAACCGTGGGCTAAGACGGAGCTTCAGCGCCGCGGTGTGCAAGATTTGGCTTCAGCTTTTGCCACAGCTGAAAGCCTTGTTGAGCTTAGGAAGCCAACCGAGACAAGGACCGAAGGACCAAAGAAGCAACCTCAAAAAGGAAATTGGCAACCCAACAAAGCCAAAGGTGGGGGAGGACAACCGAGTGATATGGAATATTGGTCACGATTTTTTCGAGAATCAATGTGAGTAAAATCGAATCAATCTATCTCCGTAGACTGACAGTTTGCACGATTATTTGATGGCTCCTCACCAACAAATAACAAGACAGTCGTGTAAAGAGAACTCCCTCCTCAGGAATAATCTTCACTAAGTAAATTGAATTTTCCTCCTCAGAAAAACAACTCACGTAAAAAAAAACAACTCTTTGTTTTATTTCTCAAAATTCTTCTCTATTAAAAACGTATGGAGTGTGCCCTTTAAATAGGCTACAAGAAGTGTTAATGTTTGGTATTTTCCCGATGTGGGATAATTGCCAATGTTTCCTAAAAACTACCCTTAATGAATTAAAGATCCATTAAGCCCATTACATGCCATTTATTATGCAAGATAATTTGGGCCATGTAATTAACGAATTAATCACGAAATTAATAAGCCCATAATTAACTTTTGGACTTAATCTTATTAAAACACAAATTAAACCCTAAAATTTAACAATCTATCGCGGCTGGACGTCGAAATTCATCCATTTCTTCCTTTTAGGCCTCCAAACTCGAACCATCCTTCTTAGACACCCCTTAACGCGCTCCAATGATCCCCGAGGCTTTGGTTTGGACTTCAAATTGCTATCACCGAGCCAATCAAAAAAAGGGGCGTCCAAGCCACAACACAAACTGACCTTCCAAAAGAAGTGGGAAAAGAGTGGGGACAAACCGATTAAGGCTATCAGTTGTTTCCTTTGTGAAGGACCTCACTATGCAAGGGATTGCCCAAGGAGAGGAAAGCTTTCGACGGTCACATATGAGAAGGAAGCAGGGCCTTCCGAAACCAACGTTGGTTCTTTGCGTTTATTGGCCGCTTCCAAGGCCAATGAACAATAGCAACCAAAACAAGGACGTATGATTGTAGAGGCCGCAATCAATAACGTCAAAGTAAGGGCCTCGATTGATACAGGTGTCGATTCCAACTACCTTGAAGCAAAAGAAGCCGTCAGGTTGGGAGTTTGCTATAAGGAGGAACGAGGTTGGCTCAAGACCGTCAACTCTGAGCCAATTCCCATTCATGGAGTGGCGCCGGGCATACAAGTTCATTTGGCAGATTGGCACAGTTTGGTGGACTTCACCGTGGTTCAAATGGATGATCACTCCATTATTTTGGGCATGGAGTTTTTGGACAAAATGAAGGTCGTGCCATGGCCATTCAAGAACACAATGCACATCCTGGAGGGAGACCAACCATGCATTGTGCTCGTCACACAGGAGTGCAAGCCGGGCTATGCACTTTCTGCTTTGCAGTTTTCAAAAGGACTCAAGAGAAACGAGCCGACCTTTGTGGCTGCCCTTAAGGAGGATCAGGTGGAAACTTGCCTTGAGGTTATTCCAGCACCAATCCTTGGCGTTCTGGATGCGTTCAAGGATATTTTTCCCAACAGTCTACCCAAGAGACTTCCACCAAAGCGAGACGTCGACCACCGGATCGAGCTCGTTGAAGGGGCCAAACCACCTGCATTGGCTCCTTATAGAATGGCGCCCCGGAGTTAGAAGAATTGCGGAGGCAACTGAAGGAGCTGCTTGAGGCTGGACAGATGAGGCCGTCCAAAGCACCGTTCGGAGCACTGGCCTTGTTTCAGAAAAAGCACGACGGCTCTCTCGGCATGTGTATTGACTACCGGGCGCTCAACAAGCTTATCGTCAAGAACAAGTACCCGATTCCACTTATTGCTGACTTGTTTGATCAACTTGGCAAGGCCAAGTGGTATACAAAACTGGACCTGAGATCGGGCTACTATCAAGTCAGAATTGCCGAAGGGGACGAGGATAAAACGACCGTAGTAACTCGCTATGGCTCGTTTGAATTTTTGGTCATCCCGTTCGGACTCACCAACGCCCCAGCCACCTTTTGCACATTGATGAACAAAGTGTTCCAACAATTCCTAGATCGGTTCGTGGTGGTATACTTGGGTGATATTGTGGTCTATAGTGAGACTCTTGAAGATCATGCCAAGCATTTGCAACAAGTTTTCCAGAAACTTAGGGAAAACGAGTTGTATGTGAAGAAGGAAAAGTGCACCTTTGCCATGCAAGAGGTGACTTTCCTTGGGCATATTATTGGAGGAGGCCGATTCGCATGGACCCAGCCAAGATCGAGGCCATTCAAGCCTGGGAGCCACCGACAAAGGTTATCGAGCTTCGGTCATTTCTTGGTTTAACCAACTATTACCGGCGATTCATTAAGGGATACTCTGCCATATGTACTCCCTTGACCGACTTGTTAAAAAAGGTCAATATGTGGGCTTGGGATGGGAAGTGCCAACATGCCTTTGAAACCTTGAAGGAAGCCGTTGTGAAGGAACCGATTTTGGCACTGCCTGACCACACAAAGACTTTTGAAGTTCAGACGGATGCTTCAGACTTTGCCATTGAGGGAGTTCTTATGCAAGAAGAACACCCCATTGCCTTTGAAAGCCGCAAGCTCAACGACACCGAGCGACGCTACACGGTTCAAGAAAAGGAGATGACCGCTGTAGTTCATTGCCTGCATCTTTGGAGGCACTACTTGCTAGGAACGAAGTTTGTTGTCAAGACCGACAACGTTGCCACCAGCTACTTCTTGACTCAGAAGAAGATCACACCGAAGCAAGCTAGATGGCAAGACTTCCTAGCCGAGTTCGACTTTGTCATGGAGTACAAGCCTGGCAAGGCCAATCTGGTGGCCGATGCCTTGAGTCGCAAAGCCGAGCTGGCATCAATCAGCCAAGCAAGGAGCCCAATGCTTGGTCGAATCAAGGAGGGACTTGAGCATGATCCCACGGCCAAGAGTTTGATGGAGTTGGCTCGTGAGGGAAAAACGCGCTGCTTTTGGCTAAGGGACGGCATGCTCTATACAATCGGGGACCGAGTCTACGTGCCACGATGGGCGAATTTGAGGAAAGAAATTCTGAAGGAATGCCATGATTCCAAATGGGCGGGACATCCTGGACAAGCAAGGACACAAGCTCTTGTGGAAGAGTCTTATTATTGGCCACGAATGAGGGACGATGTCGAGTTGTACGTGCGGACGTGCCTTGTTTGCCAACAAGACAAGATTGAGCAAACACGACCGGGAGGTCTCTTAGAGCCGTTGCCAATACCGTCAAGACCATGGGAAAGCGTCTCGATGGACTTTATCACTTGCTTGCCAAAATCTGATGGATGTTGCACCATCATTGTGATCGTGGATCGCTTCTCCAAGTATGGCGTGTTTATTGCTGCCACGAAGGAAAGCTCAGCTGAGGAGACGGCACGGCTATTCTTCAAGCACTTGGTGAAGTATTGGGGCATTCCGTCAACTATCGTGAGTGACCGAGACCCACGGTTCACCGGCCGTTTTTGTAAGGAGTTGTTCAAGATCATGGGTTCAGACCTTAGCTTCTCTTCTTCCTTTCATCCTCAAACCGATGGACAAACGGAAAGGGTGAATGCCTTGTTGGAGATTTATTTGCAGTGTTATTAAACTCGGACCGGACCGGCCGGTTCGACCGATTGGACCGGGAACCGGCAATAGGTCCGGTCCGAGTTATTTGAAAAAACCGTCTGTTAAAAAACCCGGTCAAAAACCGGGTTCAACCGGGAAAACCGGAAACCGGTTGAAACCCGGTTTTTTTTTTAAACTTTAAATCTATTTTTTTTACCTTAAAAGGAAGTTGAAAAAAACAACCTTTTTGCGATGATCTTGCTGCATCTTTCACCAACCTCACGAAAATTAACACAGAACCCTTCTATTATTTGCTCTTCTTCTCTTTTCCCACCGATCAAATCCAATTAAAACAAAACCCTAAAGGGCAAATCAATCAAACAAGCAAACAAAAAAAAAAAACTTCAAAACAAAAACCGCATTTCCTCCACCGACACCGTTAGTGAATCAATAATCACAAACTCAACTCCAAAATCCTTCTCTGTTCACACCCCAACTTCTTCCTCAACTCAAACTCCCAAACCCAACAACCAACTTCTTCTAACTCCAACAAAAAAAAACTTTTAATTCCCTAAAAAAAATCCAACTTCTTTCCTCCCTCTCTCACACATACACACAAAGAAAGAAAGATTAAAAAAAGGGAAAATTGGGTATTTGATGATGGGATTGGGTTCCGGGAGATCTGAGGAAAGGGAAAAATGAAAAGAATGAACGAATTTGGACTGAGAAATCAAGAAGAAGAAGAAGGCAATCCTAAAATGGGAATACATTCAATTGGGGGTGGGTTAATGATGTAGTAAGATCATCGCAAAAAGTAAGCCAAGACTTTGAATCTATTTAATGATTTTAATTTAACATATTTTATTAAAATCGGTCCTATGGAACCTGTTCATGACCGCAAGAATTTGAACCTATTTAATAATTTTAATTTATCATATTTTAATAAATTAAAATTTGAATACATTCAATTACCATAAATACTTTAATTTATTATATTCAAAATTTTAATTATCATTAATGATTCTAATTTACAATATTTTAATATTTTAAAATGTGAATACATTCAATTATTTTAAATACTTTAATTTATCATATTCAAAAATTTTAATATCTTTCAATTATCATAAATGCTTCAAATTTACCATATTTTAAGATTTTTAATAAATTCTAATTGTCATAAATACTTTCAATTTACTATATTACAAGATTTTGAATGAATATGGAAATTATGTTTTTCATCAATATTTTCAATCAAGCGCATCCATACAATTTAAATAAATATGAATTTTAAATTTTATCATATAATATTTATTGTTTTTTATTTAATTATTATTTTATAACACACAAAATTAAATTCAAAGTATGATATGTCATTAATTTTTTTTAATTCACAAGTTTAAGTTTTGAAATAAATAAATTGTGTATTGAGAACTACATTTTCTAACTTATTTTAATATGATAAATTTAATATTAAATTAATTAATATTTTATTATATCTTGCGTGTTTTAATAAAATTTTATTAAATTATCAACAAAATAATTATTAGCATTATTAAACAATACGATTTATGATTTTTTTTTTATGAACAAAAAACTAAGAATTCAATTGAATATTATTATTTTTATAATTTGGTAATTTTATTTTGACATAAAATGTGAGATATGTTAATATTTAATTAATATATTTATATTAAATATATTTATGACGTCATCCGGTTCTTTACACCGGTTCGACCGGTCCGACCAATTGACCCCTAACCCAGTAACTCTACCGGTTCGCACTCCGGTCCGAGTTTTAAAACACTGTTTATTTGAGACACTATGTTGGGGCAAACCAACGAGATTGGGCTAAGCTTCTTGATATTGCCCAATTCTCTTACAATCTCCACAAGTCTGAGGCAACAAATGCTAGTCCATTCGAGCTTGCAACGGGACAACAACCGACGACTCCGGCTAGCATGGCAACCGGCTACACGGGCATTAGTCCGGCTGCCTGCAAGTTTGCTAAAGGATGGCACGAGAAGACGAAGCTTGCTCGTGCATCACTTCAACGCGCGGCTAAGAAGATGAAGAAGTGGGCGGACAAGAAGCGACGCCATGTGGAGTTTGAAGAAGGAGACTTAGTCATGGTGAAGCTCTTGCCACACTTAGTCAAGGCGTTTAAACGTCTTCACAAGGACTTAGTGAGACGTTATGAAGGGCCATTTCGAGTTGTTCGAAGGATCGGCAAGGTTGCCTATCATATTGACTTGCCAAGCAAGCTCAAGACGCATCCCGTGCTCCATGTTAGCCTACTTAAGCCCTACCATGGAGATTTAGAGGATCCAAGCCGAGGTGAGTCAAAACGGGCACCAACCGCCGTCTACACCGAGCACGAGAGGGACTTGGAGTCTATCTTGGCCAAACGTGTTGTTCCAAGAAGAGGGCCGAACCTGGTCGTTTGGACGGGAAAACCGATGAGTGAAGCAAGTTGGGAACGTGAGGACACATTGTGGCAATTTCGTGAGCAATTAGCCAACTTCAACGTTACTTCATCAAGCCAAAACGGTGGGACGGAAGGGCCAAAGGGACGGGTCATTGCTGGACTTTGGGCGGAAGAGGCACCTGCTTGCTTCCCCTTAATATAGCATAAAGGGAAAAATCGAAAGAGACAGTGTGGGAGTATGCTGAAAAAAATTTTCCTTTTCTGGAAAGTTCACTGTAGCGCGTCACTGTAGCACTGCTATTTCGGGAAAGTTTACTGTAGCAATGCTGAAACTTCCACAACATCACTTAAAGTATTTGGGGAACAACTTGGGCACCTCAACGGGCAACGAGGGCGTTGCCAAGCTAGGTAGGGAAGGAAGTCACGCCCAAGAACATGCCAAAGTCAAGCCGGCCAGCCTTGTATGGTGCCGCGCGCGCACAGCAACAGCATCAGCGCGCCGCACCGCCCGCACGCCCAGTACCCAGAGCGCGCCCAGCGCCAGCGCCTATGTACGCCCATCAGCGGCAATGCCTTTGCCGAACCTTGCTATGCCGAGGGAACCTCTGCCATGCCATGAAGACTTGCCGAACCGACGGACCGAGTTCAACAAAGTCTTGATCCTTGGAGGTTTGCCAAGCTAATCATGACTTCAAGGATGATGTCAAACCAAGGGTGACTTCATGGGTGATGTCAAGCCAAGGGTGATATCAACGATGATGGAACGATGACTTCAACGGGTGATGGAGGCAATGATGTAACCGCCTAGCATATGTGTAATAGAATGTTTTAGAATCATGTAATAGTTTCTAGAATATGTACACATACCCCCCCCTTGGGAATAGTGTTGGGACACTTGTTCCTACTTAGTCATCATTCCTTCTAGAAGCTAGCCAAGTGGCTTTGCCATGCCAAGCCGCTTGCCACCAACCTTGCTAAGGTCTTGCCTATATAAGGAAGACTTGGTGGGAAAAAAAAGGTTGATGGCCATTTTCATTTCCTACTTGTAAAAGCATACTTGTAAGATTTGAGAGCTTGTATTCAAAGTGTGAATAAAGCAATTTTGGCCAACACTTGTCTTGCTTGCCTTAGCTTAATTTCTCTTGTTTCACTTTGCACGTTTTGGATTGATCTTGGGCACTTGGAGGCTGACTTAGCCGTTTGGAACGACTAAGGCCGCACGGTATGTTTAGGGAAACGTTAGGGCCGTGACATCTGCCTCCTGCGCTGAACGGCTGAAGAGTGAAGGGTGCAGACGTGAAGAGGAGAACTGGAGAAGAAGACTTAACTAATGAAGACCTAAATAAAAAAAAATCACTTAACAAAACGACGTCGTTTTGTTAAGTGATTTCAAAAAATTAAAAAAGATGCAATATAGATTAATCGTGGGCAACATAGAATCTGGAGCATTACAATTTACAGAACAAAACTCATTTCCTTTCCAAAAATTTCCTTCCCAAATTCCAAACCCTTCCCATCTCCCTCAAATTCCCAAATCTTATTTCCAATTCTAAATCCTTTTAATTATTAAGTTAATTTGGGTAATTTTATTTAGAATTTTATGTACTAAATATTTAGTAATTTGGAATTTAGATTAGGATTTTTGAATATGAACTAATATTAGGAAATTTGAATTTAGACAAGATATTTTAGATATAAATCATAATTTAGAAACTCTAGTTTGTTAGTTTTACTTCTTCTTTTTTTATTTAGAGTTTTGTTATTTAAATGTTGTTAATTGTAGTTAATTTTAATTATTAAGTTAATTTAGGTAATTTTATTAAGAATTTTATGTACTAAATTTAGTGATTTGGAATTTAGATTAGGGTTTTTGAATATGAACTAATATTAGGAATTTTGAATTTAGACAATATATTTTAGATATAAATCATAATTTAGAAACTCTAGTTTGTTTAATTAATTTTCTTTATAGATTAATAGTAAATTGTGATTGAATTATTAATTTATTTAATTATAAATTAACTGTGATTGAATTGATGATTGTAATGAATTTATTTTCAATTGTCTATTATTGTTTTTAGAAATTTAATTGTTAAATACATTTATTTAATCGCAAAAAAAATTTTAAGTAAGCCCCGAGAAAAAAAAAATTTCTCGATCCGCCCCTGCAGAAATGAACAATTCTCTATGCATGCATGCCTATGTATGCTTATGAAATGAAATGAACTTCCCAGTTGCTTACCAATATGTCGTACTACAGCCATGATTCCTTTCCATGACAATAACAACCTTCCAACTGCTGAGTAAAATGGACTAACATGATAAGCCCAGTCTGCAAACTTGATATCCTAATGGTAAAGATAATTTATACTGGCATTAGTACAAAAGGTCGAAGATAATTGCCAAGAAAATTCAATTCAAAAAGTGTCTTCAAGAACATGCATGACAGTGCTATGATATATGCTTGTCAGTTTGACAATTCATCAGTATAAATGTTGCAATTAGAAGGAGATTATAATGAAAAACACAAGATTTCAGTTGACAATGTTAAAATAGAAATTCATAAAGTTTTTATAAATGTTGGCTTGATAGTGATAATGCGAATCAGAATCTATTAATTCATCCATCATTTACAAAAGATAAGATATAGGATCTCTATCCAAAATTATCATGTCATCTTAAATTAAAATTACGTGTAGGGCACTCGTATCTTGATTCTATTAATTGCAAAGTAATTTTAGTGATATTTATACTTTACTCCATAATTTTAGTAAAATTACGTAGTTTTGAACGTTAGACAGAATATGACAGAATAATATTGGCCAGATGATCTGGCCTCCAAAAGATGCATTTGTCCCTCTTTATATCTCCAAGAAATTATCAGCACCCTAAAGATGGGACAAGGGGCATAAGCTCATGAGATAATATACAAACTAAAGCCTGCATATAACAATATGATATATAACAAAAATATCTATTTAATAAGATGGAAATCAAAGATATGGAAGCAAAAAAAAATAAATAAAAATAAAAATCTCGAAAAAGATATGCAACGATCGAATAACGTACAAGTAATTACCTGAAGAGAGAATGATTTTAGTAAATCAACATAATCAGCTGTGGAACACCATTTCACATTGCCTTCAGCATAAATAATGTTCAATGTCTTCTTCTCATCAGGATGCAAATCTTGTTCCAATGGGGAAAGATCCCTATGGCATGTAGTAAGTAAAATAATCGAACCACCCGGTTCAGTACTCATCGACAAGCTTCCGATCGAAGAAGAAAAGGAATAGTGCAAGAAAAATACGTACATTGTCAATTATTATTAATTAAATGTTTTCAAAAAGATAACAAAAAAAAAAGGTTTAATTATATTTACTACCCTTGAGCTTTTTTTAAATTGTCAATCGAATTTTATAGTTTCATCAAATTACTTCAAATGGCTGGACTAAAAGTGTATTCTTTGACTGACAGAAGTGATTAAAAGAGAAAAATAGTCATCCTATAGTTGTCCATAATATTTACTATTTATCAAATTTTATCAAATTACAAATCAGACATCATGGTTAAAAAATTTGGAACTAATACAACTATAAATCTAAGGGTTATTTTTAATTTACCCCCATGAAAGATAACCTTTTATCACTTTAATTCCATAAAAGATTTTTATAAATACTTTACACCGATGACTATCCCTCAAAGATACTAATTAATGACATCATTAATTATTAATTTTAAATGACTATTTTATCCGTTAATAAGAAATAAAAAAATAACTTATATTTGTCCCTCTTATATATATATATATTTAAACATTACTTTAAAAGGAAAATTTGCATTAAGGGCGTATTACATTTCGTTATTATTAACTAGGGCGCAACTTTAATGTATTTATTGTTAAGGGCGTCAAAATAAATTTATTATTATTTTAATTGGTTAAAGACTTTATTACCCCTCCTTTTACCCAATATTAATTCTATTGTTAAACAAATACTACGTTTATGAAATTATTATTTTGAATTCAAACCCTAATCGCTTGGTCCTTGGAGGCAACAACGCAGAATGTGAAGATGTTGTGTCCATATTACCTTCTTGAATGGATGCAATAAGCAGGTCATTGGGCATAGGCATATCAATAGTTGGAATTTCAGGCATCAACTCATTATAAATCTTCTCTTGAACATCATTTTTATAACAATCCGAAATACAATCATATATATTGCAGCTTTGATTTTGAATGGCACGACATGCATGAGGACATGGAATTCCAGTCATTTGCCATTCCATACAAGTACAACTATGAAGAGAAATCCATGAGAACATGAAAAACTTACTTAACAGGATCCAGTACTTGTACTTCTAGTGTTTTCGGCCACATATACATATTTGCAACCTGATCCTTAATAAGCTCCTGGGTAAAAATATATTTTCTGTGTTCACTATTGTTTCGCAGAATCTCATAGAAGGTGTAAACAAATCTATGAAACCTTTGCAGCAGCGTCCACTGTGGTTGTTTGCTCTCTGTATTTAATCACAATTATTGGCTCATTGTATCTTGTAACATTTCTACAAGTTTATATGAAAACAGAAAAAACAAATAAAAAAAAAGCAGCAACCATGATGCAGCAACATAAAATTCAGCCACGTAATAAAAGACAAATTTAACTTGGGAATGCAAAGAATTGTGAAACTAAAACACACACACACATATATATATATATATATATATATATATATATGTTTTCCACGATACATAGAAACAGTTGGAGAGGAGGAAATGGGATGGAGAAGATAAAATCTACTGTCAGAGGATGCAGCAAACGTGAGAATGATAGGATAAACTATTTGGATTGCCCAGAAAAGTAAGAGCTCTATTTGCATTCAGAATCAAATTGACCAAAGTCTTTCAACATAAGGATCACAGAAATTTTAATAGAATGAGCCTATCTTCATAATCACTCAATAGAATTCCTTCATATAAGTAATGAAACAACAAACTCACCTTAATTGAGAAAAGGTAGTAAAAGTTTGAAACCACCAGGAAGTGAATAATGAGCGCACGCACAAATGATGCTTGAAAAATATTAGCATTAAACAAAAATTTTATTATTGAAGAGTTTTAAAATTACGGATTAGGGTTTGAATTCAGAATAATAATTTCATAAACGTAGTATTTGTTTAACAGTAGAATTAATATTGGGGTAAAAGGAAGGGTAATAAAGTCTTTAATTAATTAAAATAATAATAAAGTTATTTTGACGCCCTTAACAATAAATACATTAAATTTGCGCCCTAATTAATAATAACGAAATGTAATACGCCCTTAATGCAAATTTTCCCTACTTTAAATTTATCTACTCCATGATTTTGTGTTAATAGTTAAATATTATTAGTTTAAGCTATAAAATATTTGATCAAATTTTTTTAACAAATGTAAGCATTTGTTTATTTATTTTTCTTTTTTTATGTCATCTTCTTTTATGTAAATGAATTTATATCACGTTTCTTATAATTTATGATGTTTTTTACTCAATTTAGTTTGTTGTTTTTTGTAATATGATTATTTATCTTATTGGTATTATTTACAATTTAAAGCGTCGATTTAATATCTTCAAATTTTTTATTATATTATTTTACATCTTAAAGCAATCTAATCAACATAATAAAATTATATAACATATAATGACCAAAAAAATAAATAAAATAAATTTACTTGTTAGTTTTAAGGTGTAGATTTATTATTAATATATATTTTCCTAATACAAATATCTTTTGTACTTAATAAAATTAATTAAATAAAAAAATTAATTAACTCTAAATTAAAAATCCATAGATATTAGAGTGGTAATATAAAAAATTTTATTAATTTTTTTTAAGAATTAAAAAAATTAGACAAAGTACGTATTATTTTATTACCTTAAAAAAATTAAATAATTCATATAAGGTTTTTGTTGACCAAGTACATTAAAAATAGTTAACAAATTATAAACAATAGCAAACTATATTCAAAATCTAATGTTTTTCAATTAGATTATATATATTATTTAAAATATGAATAAAAAATTTAATTTGTTAAAGTATATACGAAGAAAAATGAAAAGTAGAATGAAAACAAAATGGTGATAAGGAGGACAAGATTTTGAGAATTAAATTTAAGATTAAAACAGAATAAAATATGAAAAATTAAAAAAGAATAATTTTTTAAGGCAAAAATTTAACTTTTTTAATTAAATAAAAGAACATAATATCCTCATTGGTGCAAAGTATTTATAAAAATCTTTTGTAAGGGCAAAGTAATAAAATGTCATCTTTCATATAGGTAAATTGAAGATAATACTTATTCTAATCATAGAAAAGAAATTGAGTTCTATATTTGGTAGGTTGGCTAGGAAAGGATCAGTTAAATCCTTCCCAAGTCCAAAATTTGGTATTCAAAACTTTGGTTTGCATGTATACAAAAGGGTTGGTTGGAATGTAGTTAAAAAAAAAATTGGTCAGTTTTAGAATTTTGTAAAACAAAACTCTGAGAATAAAGTACTAATGTGTATTAATAGTAGTAATAAATATAAAACTAATACAATTATGAGAATAAAATCAATGTGTTTTAATAGGAGTATTAGCATCCAAAATAAGGAATTCAAAACATTATTTTTAACCATACAAAGATCCCCAAATATTTAGAAAAATTAGTCATGATGTTGGGTGGGGACATGACTGTGTGCGAGAGAGAAGGGAGAGGGAATTTAGGGGTGGGAAATGCGCATAGAATTTGAGGTTTTGTTCTTTTGTTCTGCACAATACGAGATTTATTTTAGTTGATGGTATTTCATTAATCCAATAAATGAGAGGTAGTAAAAATTAGAATGTTGAGATGAATGTGTGCACAAACTAGTATAAATAGAATAAGTAATGAGTGAATTAGAAAAAAAAATAGGGGTAAGTATTCCCATAGATGAGAAGACGAGATAATTTAAAATGGTGTACACATATACATAGTAAACTTTTAGGTGCCCTAGCAAAGTGTGTAGAGAATAGATAATTATTAATTCAAATTAGAAGGGGAAGAAAAAAACCCAAAAAGAATTGAAAAAAAAACATAAGAAAAAATATGTTATATTTAAATATAAAAATAGAATAAGTTTAAATTAAGTACGGTACTATGGAGAAATGTGATCCATATAATTGACCACATTTACTGAGAAAAATGTTTAGTAGTAGTAGTTGTTGTTGTTATTGAACTTGTTGTTGTATTTCAATACTGTCAAAGAAGTGATTATAACATTTTGAAATGTCAAAGTTCAATTTGTAATATAGCTTTACCACAGAGGAGGTAAATGTTGACATGACCATGGTTCCGTAACTACTAATTTTCGATTTTGTGGTCATGAGAACCGGAGCTTTTGGTTTTGAGAGATCTAGTGTCTTAATCTGTGTTTTGATGATTAACAAACAATTATATAGACTAATGTTTCAATTAGTTTTCCTGAAGTCGTAGATGTGCAAATTACAAATGAACACTTGAAGAAATTAAAGAAATAGAAACTAGGTAAATTAGAGTAGATTCCCCAACCCTAAACCCTAGTTGTAAATTAGTTCATAAAATGTTTGAACTATTCAAAAGCTCAAAAAAATAAACCAAAAACTAAAATTTGAAAATGAAGTGTTTTTTGAAAACAAAGAGATCATAAAAGTTGTTTTAAACTTTTACAAAATGATTCAAAGATTGAAAAAAAAAAATTTGACAAAAAGTAATAATTCGGACAACCCCATAAGAGATTCGGACGTTCGAACTATTTTTCAAAGATTTGAAAAACTTTCTGAAAAGAGCATTCGGACGACCTATGACCAATTCGGACGTTCGAACTCACGTTGACTAGTCAATTCGGATGACCTCTCAACCAATTCGAACGTCCGAATGTATCTAACAGGATTCAAATGTGAGTAACGACTAGTTTTCTGAAAAACTATTAATTTGTCCAATTTTGCTTTCCAAATGATTTCTATAAATACTTGGGACATACATAACCATTTAAGTTGATCTTTGATCAAGAAAAACAAGTGCAAAAACATTCTCCAAAAGATCAAAAGGTTCTTGATATGCTCATCATTCAAAAGAGAAAAACATTGAGCTTTAAATTGTTCTTCATCCTTTGTGAGCTAATCTTTCCTCCTTGTAAAACATTCTTTGAAAGAAATTGTAGTGAGAGCTTCAATTGTATTATTCACCCTATTAAGAGGGTTTCAAGAGTTGTAATCTCCAAACATTGGTAAGGTTGAAAGGTTTCTTTAAGAGGGAGAATAAAACCAAATCTTATAGCATTGGTTGCTAATAAGATTGGTTAACCTTAAAGGTTTGTAAATATTTGGATCTCGCATTTGGTGAAGAAATCCTTTTTAGTGGATTGTTGAAATCCTAAGCTTGAGGGCTTAGGTAGTGGATATAGAGTGCTCCAAGGGGAAGACTTGAACCACTATAAATATTGTGTTCATTTTTATGCTTTGATTTATTTTTTCAATTTTGTGTTAAGTTGATTCATATTGATTTCCTTATTCCTCTTGTGATCATAACCTATTGTGCTTATGTTGAATGATTGTGAATTGGATTTTGGTGCATATTTAATTTCAATTATTGTTAATTGAATTATTTGATTGTGAATTGGACTTGTTGAATTCAATTGTTATTGAATTTCACCAAATAGATATTGAATTAGGAAAAATAATTTTAGATAATTTTTTAATTGGATAAACTAATTCATCCCCTCTTAGGTTGCATCTAGGGCCAACAGGTTTCGATTTTGGTTCCGATTTGATTTTGGTTAATGTTATGATTTGTTCTGGTTCTTGGTTTTAGTTCCAATTTCGATTTCAATCCCACTTTTAATTTTTATTTGTATTGAAATAATGAATGAACTATTAATTGAAATTCAAATAGTTAAACATAATTATACAATTAGAATGATAGTTGGAATTGAACTTAATATATAAAGATTTTAGAAGAATAAAACTAGGAGATTAGATAAGCGAGATTGAAAGAAATAAAAATATTAAGAATATTGAAAGTATAATAGTTGAAATTGAACTAATATATAGAGTTTTTAGAAGAATAGAATTATGAAGTATTAGATAAGTGAGAATGAAAGATATAGGAAGGATAAGAGTATTGAAATAATGATTGAACTATTAATCGGAATTCAAATAGTATATTAGTATAATATAATAATAGAATTAAAATAATATAAATTAGAAAATTTGAAACATAATATAATTGGAATAATAGTTGAAATTGAACTACTATATATACTTTTTAGAAGAATAGAATTATGAAGGATTATATAAGTGAGAAAGACAGATATATAGAAAGAATAAGACCATTAAAAGAATGATTGAACTATTAATTAAAATTCAAATGGTATATTAGTATAATATAATAATAAAATTAGAATAATATAAATTAAAAAAGTTGATACACTAAACTTGAACCTAAACCCTAAAACCCTAAATCTAAATGGTTAAAATCCTAAACTCTAAATCTAGAATATAAAGATTAGAAAAATAAGAAATAATATTAGAAAAAAATTTATTTGATGAAAATGAAGAGATATAGAAATATTTATGCATTCATAAAAATGAAAAATAATAAAAAAAAACTTCTTGACATTTCAGAACCAAACTAGAACCACCGATTTGATTACAGTTCCGAACTGTAGAGATCACGATTCTGGTTCCAGAACTGGAATTGCTAGTCCGATTCCAGTTCGATTCCAGGTAGAACCGGAACCGTGGCCATCTCTAGGTAAATATAGCCAAGCCAATTTTTTTAAAAAAGAAAATTGATGGATATTTTAAAATTTTCACGATAAAATTTAGATAGTCTAGTTAGTCAATCGTTACTTGACTGACGGTAACGATGTATTTGTTAAGCTTTTGAACGGTATAAGTAATTGACAGTGAAATCACCAAGTTTTAGAAAAATTGCTAGAGTAGTGAATGTAATTAACATAGAAAAGAAAAGTTAGTCGCAATGGAAGCCACTCATAGATTAGATAACCTTCTTTTTGTCGTGTAAGTGATCTGCACAGTCAACACACCAAACCAAATCGAATCGCCCAGCTGGAAATGGCAGATTTGCCGCATCTGCAACTTCAAAGGAAACCTGCAATTTTTTTTGTCAGTTGTTAGCTAAAGAAAGCAACATTGATACATATACTCTACATAATTTTTGAACTTTATCATTTTTTTTTCTTTCAATTACTATTTTGAAGTAGTAAATGTATGTTTGCAATTGATAATTACTCGTTTGAATAAAAAAGATAAGCCATTTGGTCATATATCATGCGACAAGGAACATATTCCAAGCAATAAAACTTGTATATTCCAAGCAATATTCGAAGTAGCCATTAGGGCTAACCCAGTGGTTAGGGAGTTAGGGATAAAGTTTTGAATTCGATTATCTAGAGATGCATGTGAGGATATATGTTTTTTAAAAAAAGGAATATATTCCCAGCATTGTATAACTTGTATATAATTCTGTCATTACTAGTCATTCATCTATCTACAATAAATACTAAATTTTCTAAGTGATAATATGATTCTGCATAAATAGAATTACCAAGTAGTGTAACCAAAAAAACGAAAAAAAAAAAATCATGCTTCCTATATGTATGCAAATAAAATAAAATTTTATTGTTTTATATAAGAACATTTATGAACTAAGCATAGATTAAAGAGAAAAATGCATTTTTAGTCCCCAAAGTTTAGAGGTGTCTCACTTTTGGTCCCCAATGATTTCGGAACGACAAAAATAGTCCATAATATTCTATTTTTGATCAATATTAGACACTTAACGCAATTTTTTAAACTATTAACGGAAGTGGTGATGTGGCGTACACGTGACCGTTAACAGTTGCACACATTGCATGCTTAGCCATTTTGTTTGAAAAATAAAGAAAAATATTTTTATAATCTAATAAATTAATTTTAATTTCTATCTTCCCTAAAATATTTGTTGTCTTTCTCTAATTTTTATCTTCACCGTCACTTTAGCTTATTAGCTTCAAACTTCAACAACCACTACCCTATCCTCCATGATTCTCCTAAGGATTATGAGCAAAAGAAGAACATGGGTATACTTATTTGTTGGTGTCTACACAATTTTATTGTCACTTTCTTGTAATTTCCTTAAATCAATCCTTTCTTGGAATGAATCAACTTTGATAAACACATCATCATCAGACTCGGTTTATTAAGAATGGCCTGCTTTGAATGCATCAATACTTTTAGGGGTGACCTTTAGGGTACCTTAAATTGTATTTTGATTTTGATTTTTCAGGATTTCAATTTTGTTTGTTTTTGTTCTGCTTTCTACTATTCCCTTCAATGTAATAATTCGGTTGTAGAAATTCTTCTACTTTGATTTCTCCATTCTTTCTTATGGAAGAAAAGAGAAATTCTCAAGACTCTAGATTGATTCATCTACAAAAATCCAAAAAAAAAAAAAAAAAACAAAGAAAGAAAAAGAAAACAAAGGAATGGTTGTTTCTATCAAAGAAAGGCATAGTTTGTTTGTTAACAATAGATGGCTGGTATTTGTCACCGCAATGTGGATTTAATCTTGTGTTGGGATGAAATTGTGGATTCAATTTTGTGGTAGGATAAAATTGTTTTGCTATTGTGAATTTAGGGTTTATTGGATAGATGAAAATTAGGGAAAGAGAAGAAATATTTTAGGGAAGATAGAAATTATGATTAATTTATTAGATTATAAAAATATTTTTCTTTATTTTTCATACAAATAATTAAGCATGCCATGTGTGCAACTATTAATGGCCACGTGTACGCCACGTCACCACTTTTGTTAATAGTTTAAAAAAATCCGTGAAGTGTCTAATATTGATAATAAATAAACATTTGGGACTATTTTTGTCGTTCCAAAATAATTAGGGACCAAAAGTAAGACACCTCTAAACTTTGGGGGACCAAAAATGCCTTTTTCTCTAGATTAAATTAAAAACTTACTTTAACTTATATATCTAAGTATTATTAATCAAGTTGCAATTGACCCAAGCACATAAACAATAACAAAACTTCAAAACCCATGCCATAATTTTTTTTTTTCTTGAAAATTAATTAAGTTATCCAATAAAATCACATTTTTATATATATATATTCATAATTGTTGTTGGCAATATATATAATTGTTTTTAGCAATATGACCAAACCTAGAACTACAATCCGATTATCATTCATTCCAATGGCAGAAGTAGAGGGAATTTTTTTGGGTGGGGAGAGGAAGTGAAAAGTTATATTTTAATTTTTAATGAAGGAAACATTCTAATTTTTTTAAAAATTTAATTGAAAATTTATAATTTTTTTTGAAAAAGTAGTATAAATTTTCAATTTTAGGGTGTAGACCCCTCAGTGATTAATTCAAACCTGGCTTTCTAATCCTTGTTCAGCAGTTAAAGCACGAGCTCTTTCAATCTCACCAGAGCTAATAGTAATGCCTTTACACTGAACACCATATTCATGTGCTAAGTATCTTGCGCTGCCACCAATGCCGCATACATCAAGTATATGTTTTGGTTTCCTCTCAGGATCCTCTGCGAATTATTTCATCATAAAAAAATGCAAATTAGATAAAAATAATTGAAAGAAAAGAAATGCAGATCAATTTATTATCTAGGACTATATTGAATCACACACAATCGTTTCTCTTGTAATTTTTCATGAAAATAAAAATAGGCAAATAGATTGAGGGTTTATTAATTTGTTGGCAAGATATTTTATTAAAGAAATAGTCATCTAATTATGATTCCAATCATTTCCTAAGAGCACCAATTTAGCTTATCACTAATTATAAAAATAGATAATATATCGCAAAAAGTATATGAAAAATGGGGATTATGGGTTTGAGAAAACATTAACTCGATAAAGTGATTTTAGTGATATTTATGCTTTTAGTCCCTAGTTTTAGTGAAATTATGCTGTTGTGAACATTAAACAGAATAAAATAAGATAATATTGGAAAGAGGATTTGATTTCTTTCGTACTATTGACTATTTAGCTTTTCTTTTAGGGTTAATTATATTTACTTGTTTTGAGATTTGCCAAATTGCTAATGGAACTTTATAATTTCATGAAACTACCATTTCACTCTCCTGGACGGATCTTCTTTTTATTTTGACTGACAAGACCTAATATTGATACTGTAGTTTGTCCATAACATTTATTACTCCCCAGTTTGCATGATTTAGAAAAATTAGAAGTAATATATGCAATCACTAATCGGACCATAGAAAAGAAATTGAGTTCTAGAATTTTGTGAAACAAAACTTAAATAATAAAAATAAAGTCAATGCTTATTGGGTAATTTAGTTCAAAGTCCCTCAATTTGGGGTTCATTTTATTTTTGTCCTTAAAAAAATTTCATTTTGGTCCCTTATGTTGCATTTTTAGTTTTCAATAGTCATTTGTTTACTTTTCATGTTAGAATAATTCAACTTCGATGATCATTTAATATGCATATGTCTAATTCTGTCAATTTGTATACACTTTTATTTGTCATGTATATGTTAAATATTTATTTAAATTAAATTTTAAGTGGAAAAAACTGGACAAATGACGATTCTAAATCAAATTGTAACATGAGAGATGAAAATGAAACTTTTTAAAGATTAAGGACAAAAGCGAAATGAACCCCAAGTTGATGGACAATTGAAGTAATTTACTAATGTTCATTAATAGTAGTACTGATAGCATTCAAAATTTGGGTTTAACGAGATTAAAACCTCTAAGCCTTTTTTTTAAAAAAGAAAATCAGTCTTGAAGTGTGGAAACATGACTGTTTGTGGAAAGAAAGAAAGAGAGGGAGAGAGGTGGGAAATGGACATAGGATCTGTGATATTGTTCTTTTATTTTGTATAGCAAGGGCAAGGGTTATGTTTTAAATGAGCGTATTTCGATGTAGTCATAGAGGTCAATATAATATTTTGATTTAAAATTGTCTCTAATCTTTTTTTTAAAAAAAATTTGTTTCTAATTTTTAAAAGTTTTATTTTTGTCTCAATTTGGTGGTTCATTTCGTTTTTGTCCATAATTTTTAAAAAAATTTATTTTTGTCCCTCATGTTACAATTTGATTTAAAATTATCCTTTGTCCATTTTTTTCATTTAAAATTCAATTTAAATAAATATTTAATACGTATATGACAAATAAAAGTGTATACACATTGATACAATTAGATATATGCATATTAAATGGTCATTGAAATTAAATTTTTCTTGCATGAAAAATAAGCAAAGGACCAATGAAAACTAAAAATGTAACATAAAGGACAAAAATAAAACTTTTTAAAAACTAAGGATAAAAACGAAATAAACTCCAAAGTTGAGAGACGGTTGAAGTAATTTACCCATAATTTTATTATTGGGAGAGGTAAAAGTAATAACCAAAATTTTTAAAAGAATTTTCTAATAAGTATATATTTTTGGAATTTCACTATAAAATTTAGACAACCTAATTAATTAATCAATCATTAGTTGAATGACAATAAGGGATACTATTTGTTAAACTTTTTCATAATTAAGGGGGTAGGCATTAGATTTTTCAGACATGGAAGTTCGCTTCGTAATAATACTAATATAGTATTTTCAAGACCCATTGTTCAGTGTGAAGGCATTTCATTTTGGTATCAGAGCTATTATTCATTCAATCTCTTTTAATTATTTAAACTCTAATCTTTTAATAATACTTAAGTTAATTAATCAACATCTAGAATAAAGATTTGTAAGGTTTGGTAAGCGGTTGAGTAGCCTTGTGAATCCGTTGGTAAGCCATTGCATCATCAGCTTAAGGTGTTCCCGGTTAGGCACTCCTGTGTTCCCCATACAGTCTGCATTCTTCATGTTGCATTAAGCAACTCAGGTACGTTTAAAAGTTATGAATTTAAATACTTTTAAGAAATTGTTTAATTTTGGTAATAATACTAATATAGTAGATACTGATAATATTAATCAAAGTCATGAAATACAGTTTGATATAAATTCAAAAACATTAAGTTCTGTTTATCATATAGGTAATTTAAGTTTCAATAATTCTTATTCAGTCAAAATACATGACCAAGATTTAACATTCAAAGAAACTTCAAAGACAATAAAATTAATGTCAAGTACAGCAATAAATAGGTATAAAAGTCAAGGATTTAAATATATTCATTACGGGTTGATAAAAGTAGTAATTAAACCTATGCATAGGATAGGTATTAATAATCCTATTTTTATAGCTTTAAGAGATAAAAGATTAATAGAATATCAAGATTCAATACTTGCTTTAATTCAAACTAATATATGTGATGGTTCAATATCATTCAACTGTGTACCTAACTTTTTCAGTTTAGATGATGAATTGATTCTTGATTCATTAATTATGGATATTCAAATAGATCAACATAAAATTGATACTAGAAGTCGTAGTTTTGTAATTCTATACAAAGTATGTTTTAAATTACTAAAAACTCTAATAGACCCAAGATTAAAATTAGAACAAACAAATACTGAAGAGACAATAATATTTGAAGAAGATTCTACTAAATCATCAGTATATATACCAAAAACTTTGCAGTGGGATGAAATCACTATTCCACAAACGTTTACAATAATTCCTCAAATTCAATCACGAAATATACAACAAAGTAATGCTTCAAAAATAGTCAAACAAAGTGATGGTAGCTTAGTAATACACTTTGATGAAATAAGATCTAATAAATATGGAGCTAATAAAAGTTTAATTCAGCCTGCAAGATATTCAACTTCAGATATACCTAACTTAAGAAGAACTTTTAGTCAGCATACTAATTTAGACACTAATCCAGAAATATATTCAATACCTATTTCAGGAAGCCAAAGAATTCATTATAAATCACTTTTACCAGAAATCATTGATACTCAATCATTTAATCAATCACCAACTAAGTTTGATATGAAACCTGATTCACTAGATGGTATTAGTAGAGACTCATTAAACGTAATTAATAATGAATTCACACATAATTATGATTATTTAGATGAAGAATTTAATGATGATAAAAATATACATAAAAGATTTTGGTATAATAAATTAAGTCAAAAATTCCAAGAAACATTAAATAACAAATGGAAAGAAGAATTAATAAAAAGAAAATTCAATTTTCCTTTCTTTTCTTGGTTAGAATATGAAACTCAAAATATAGGAAATACAAAAATGTACAAAAAAGAAAGTATAAATGTTCAGACATCACTTTATAAAAAATGGAATATTGTAGGAGGAGAAGTATTAAGTTCGGTTCATCAACCATTATTAAATTTAAAAATTCAAACAAATAAAAATGAAATAATAGCAACACCATTTAGAGAAGCTAGAACAGAAAAAGGACCAGCAGAAATAGAAGATATTAGAAAAGTTAATCAACAATTGAATTATTCAAATCAAATATTATCAACAATAGCTCATCAAGTGGATGTAGTTTCAACAAAAATAGATTCAATACCTAAAAAAAAAAATAATGTTATAAAAAATCCTTTTAAAAATGATAATTTAAGCTTTCCAAGTGAAATATCTAAACCTCATTTTCCAAGTTAAAGATGCATTTGCCAATATTCAACTTCCACACAAAGACCATGATATATTAAATAAAATATTTAATAAATTAGAAGAAACAAAACCGAGTACCAGTCAGAACTCTGACTCTACAGGTAATATACAAAATATTCAACAAGTTAACTCAGTACAAGATTCTGAAGATAGTGACAACAATGATAGTCAAAATAATGAAATTAATGAATTAATAGAAAACATTGAAGATGAATTACAAGGTTATAATATTAATAGAATTAAAAAACAATATAGACCAAGAAAGTATAATAATTACTACAAATCAACATATGCACCTTATCAAAGAAAAAATTATTACTCAAAATTTACACCTCCAAACTTACAAATAGAAGAAAGACCGAAATTTCAAGCTAGTCAATATGATGGAAGAGCAGTCTATGAATGGAATATTGATGGAAAATCACAATATGAAATATTAAGATTATTTCAAGAAATGGGAATGGCAAAAGTTGCTTATAGGCAAGAAAGATATGATCAAAAAATAACTGCTGTAGCTTTCACTGCAGGATTTTCAGGACAATTAAAAAATTGGTGGGACAATTTAATAACTCAAGAAAACAAAAATGAAATATTAAATCATACTACTGAAGAAGATGAAAAAGATGTTAATGGTGATATAGTAAAAGATGATAAAGGAAATGTTAAAAAAATCAAAGTATCAGATAGTGCTGATTTTTTACTTTATGCTTTAACAGTTCATTTCCTAGGAAATCCAACTACAGACAACAAAAGCTCTCAAGTATTTCTTACTAATTTAAGATGTCCAACTTTAACAGATTTTTGATGGTACAAAGATATGTTTATAACATATGTATTAAAAAGGAATGACTGTAATCAACCATTTTGGAAAGAAAAATTTATTACAGGATTACCTACTTTATTTTCACATAGAATATTCAATGCTATAAAATTAGCAACAGGAAAAGAAGAAATAAATTTTTATGACTGGACTTATGGTCAATTAATTTCATTTATAAAATCTGAAGGTTTAAAACTATGTCAAGAATTAAAATTACAAGCGAAATATGGTTCTGAAAGAAGAGAATTAAGATCATTTTGTGAAGCTTTTGGAATAACAGGAATAAAAGCACATTCTAAGTATACTAAAAGAATTACATATCCATATAAACCATATAAAAGAAGAAGTAAAAGATATCAACAGAATGAAAATCAAAATGAACAAAGACAAAATAGAGACTTTAAGAAAAAGAAATACAGAAAGAAAAAATTAGTTTGCTACAAATGTGGTAAACCGGGTTATATTGCAACTAATTGTAGAACTCAAAATATAATTAATGAAATTTTTAATAAAGATGAAGATAAAGATTTAAGAGATAAAATAATGAAAATAATGATTAATGAAGAAACAGAAAGTGATTCAAATATTAATGAAATATATTCAGATAGTGAAGAAGACTATTTAGATAGATCCTCATCATGTCAATGTATTAATGTAATATCTAATGAAAAAAGTAATAAAGATATTTTATTTGAAATTATAATTAAAATTGAAAATCCAAAAGAACAAAGACAATATTTACTAAGATTAAAAGATTTAATACTTCAAGAAGATAAAAAAGCAGAATTCTTAGAACCATTCAGTATAAATAAATTATACACTAAATATTCGTCAGATAAAAATATTCAAGGCACAATTCCTCAATCAATAACTAATTCAAATTCATATCAAATTTAGGAACAAATAAAAGAATTAAAATTAGAAATAAGACAAATTCGAAGTGATATTAAAGATTTACAACTAAAAGATTTAGAAATAGAGACAAAAATTGTATTAGAAAAACAAAAATTAGAGGATATACCAGAAAGCTCAAATAAAGGAAAAGGAATTCAAATTAATGAAAAAGATGAAGAAGAATATTTAAACATAATTGAAAAAGTAAATATAGAAAAATGGAATGTATTTATAACAATAGGAGTTCAAAATTATAAAAAAACCTGTATTGCTATGATTGATAGTGGTGCAGATCAAAGCTGTATAAAATCAGGAATAATACCAACTAAATATTGCTCAAAAACAAATCATAGATTAGTAACAGTAAATGGTAGCCCATTAATAATAGAAAACAAATTACCTAATGGATTCATATGCAATAATAATTACTGTTTTAAACATTCATTTATTATTGTACAAGATTTAACTCAAGATGTAATATTAGGAAATCCTTTCATATATCAAATAACACCATTTAAGAAAACTACAGAAGGATTAAGTTTAAGAATAATGGGGAATAAAATAACTTTTGAATTCATTACTCCAGTAAGACAAAAATAATTAAATTTATTACAAAATAATAGTATATACTACAAAATCACACAAAAGAAAATTCAAATAAATTCTATAAAAGATGAAATTACATATAATCAAACTGAATTACAATTAAAAAGAGAAGAAGTAAAATAAAAAATCACGGAATTAGAAATAAAATTCAAAGAGTCCAAATGTGCCGATCATCCATCTGCATTTTGGGCAAGAAAAACTTATATCATTGAATTACCCTATGAAGAAGAATTTAAAGAAAAAGATATTCAACTAAAGCCAGACCAATTCAAATGAATTCAGAATTATTGAAACATTGTAGAAAAGAAATTCAAGCATTATTAGATAAAAAATTAATTGGAAAATCAAAATCCCAATGGAGTTGTCCAGCATTTTATGTTAATAATCAAGCTGAGAAAGAAAGAGGAGCTTCAAGATTAGTCATAAATTACAAACCATTAAATAAAGTTTTAAAATGGATAAGATATCCAATACCGAATAAAAAAGATTTATTAAATAGATTATTCAATGCAAAAATTTATTCAAAATTTGATTTAAAGTCCGGATATTGACAAATTCAAATAGCGGAAAAGGATAAATACAAAACAGCATTCACTGTATCATTTGGACATTACGAGTGGAATGTGATGCCATTTGGATTAAAAAATGCTCCTTCTGAATTTCTAAATATTATGAACGACTTTTTTTCAGCATATACATTCATGATAGTATACATTGATGATATATTAGTTTATTCAAAATTTATAGATGAACATTTTAAACATTTACACATATTTTTTAAATTAGTAACTCAAAATGGATTAGTCATTTCAGCAGCAAAAATGAAATTATTTCAAACTCAAATTAGATTCTTAGGACATGATATTTACAAATGAACTATTAAACCTATTAATAGAGCCTTAGAATTTGGAGAAAAATTCCCGGATGAAATTAAAGATAAAAATCAATTACAAAGATTTTTAGGATGTTTAAATTATGTAGCAGATTTCTTCCCTAAACTAAGAATAATATGTGCACCATTATATCAAAGGCTTCAAAAAGATCCACCACCATGGACTGAAAAGCATACAAAAATAGTCCGAGAAGCAAAATAGAAAATTAAGTCATTACCTTGTTTAGGCATTGCACATCCAGATGCATTCATGATTGTAGAAACAGATGCCTCTGAAGTAGGTTATGGGGGTATCTTAAAACAAAAGTTAAACAATAAAATTGAATTAGTAAGATATACTTCAAAAGTATGGATAGGATCACAAAAGAATTACTCAACAGTCAAAAAGGAAATATTATCTATAGTCATGTGTATTTCTAAATTTCAAGATGATTTATATAATAAATTTTTTTTATTAAGAGTAGATTGTAAATCAGCCAAAGATATACTTCAAAAGGATATTAAGAATTTAGTTTCTAAACAGATATTTGCTAGGTGGCAAGGTATTTTATCTGTTTTTGATTTCGATATAGAATATATTCAAGGAAAAAACAATTCATTACCTGATTTCCTTACTCGTGAATTTTTAACAGGTAAGATTCAAAATGACGGACAAAGGTGAATCTTCCTCATTCAAAAATCAAAAGAAGCAAAGCCCAAGTGATTATGCTACTAATAAGGTACTCATCCCAAAGCCATTATCACCAACTATTCAAGTGTCGAACAATTTCACTCCTTTAGATGAATTTCCACCATTTCCAGCACTCACCTACACTCAAGTTGCTAGTACCCCATTCGCAAGATTAAGAAATCAGCCAAATAGTCAAACTTCTACTCCAAGAACAATGATTCCTTTACCCATCACAACTACACCCATTAATAATAATAAAACAAATTCATATCAACTCAAACAAGTATATGAATATTTAATTTTGACAAAATTTAATGTTAAACCTGATATTCCTAATTTGAATTATTATACTCAAACTTTATTTACTGATACTGTTTTATGGTTTTCAGATGATCCAATAAAAAATCAAAGGTTTTATGAATTCATTCTTGTAGACTCATTTTCAGTCGAAATTTTCCATAACAAAGATGATTCAAATAAAATCACTTATTCAAAATGTGTCATTAAAAATGTCTTAAATTTTCAAGATTGGCAATCTATTCATTCCAAAAATCCTTTTTCAATTCCATATAATCCTCAAGGATATTCATATGAAGATTACAAATATGCCTAGAAAAAGGCATTTTATTTAAGATCTTTTGAGCATTCATGGTTCTTTACATTTCATAAAGATTGCAAAAAAGAATTCCCGCTTTGGTTCTATGACTGGTGGGAAACTCATGGATCACAGACAGAACTATTGCCGTCAAAGGCATTAGAAGGATTCAATTATTGGAAAACTCATTCAACTATGCCACAATATGTTAGAGAAGTTCAATGGTATGTAGCAATGAAGGTTCCATGGATTTGGTGTTGGAACTTTCAAATTCAACAAATCAAAGCTGAACCAATGCCAATGTCACTCATAAGACAATTCAAATGCAAATGGTGGGAGAAATACGACACATCATTATGCTGTCCAAAAGCAGTCAATACTGTTTTGACAACTGGTCATATACAATGGACTCCACCAACAACAACACAACCGAGTGAACAAGCAGGCCCCACTAATTCAAAAGTTCATGTTCATTCAAGTCCTAATCCAGTTCCTAATCAGATTCCACAAACTCCAACAACCAGTCAATTCAAGCCAGAAGATATGGAAGCATTTTTCCAATTCATGGAATTCCAAAGAAAGAGAAACATTCAGCAACAACAACAACCACAGATTTCAACCGATTCTCCCCAAAAGACATGTTTGGGGGACAAATGGCTCAAGACCCATATGAATAAAAAAAAATTTTGTAAATTAAATTTAATTTTGTTTTCAGGAAAAGAGTCAAAGAAAAATATTAGTTGAAGACATTCAAGAAGAAGAAATTTGACATGGATGACAAAGCACGACATCAAATAGACTCCATCAACATTACAAAATTAATATCAAAATGAGAAGTTGGAGAAGGCAATTCAAGAGTTATTTATCAAAATGGGCCCTACACAATTGATGCTATGGAGGCCTACCAATTAGGAAAAAATTCAATAGTACAACCTTGGTGGAATTATTACTATCACAAAACCAAGAATGATTACTTTCAAGTCGAATCAGCAGTATTTTCAAAAAGCAAAAGTAAAGGTTCCAAAGAAAGGTCCATTCAAGAAGACACAGCCATGTGAAGACCATGTGAAAGAAAGCAACAATCATTCAAGCATTATTCATAGATTATGATAAGCACATTCAGATTTCAAAATTCATTCAATTATATGTAATAAAATAAATAATTTTATGTCTATAAATTAGAAGGACTTCAATGTATTCAACAAGAAAAGTTTTTAGAAAATAAAGTCTTTTTTGACTCACTCCCCATCTTACTCTTTATCTATATTTTGTTTAATAAGTACTTTAATATTCTACTCATTCTTTTATTAAATTTATTCTAACTATTCTATTACTATCATAGAATTGAATGAATGTTGAAAGAAAGGTCCTGCTTTCAGGACCGATTTAATAAAATAAATTTAATAAAAGAATGAGTAGAATATTAAAGTACCTTGAAATTAAACAAAATATAGATAAAGTGTAAGATGGGGAGTGAGTCAAATAAGATTTTATTTCTAAAAACTTTTCTTGCTGAATACATTGAAGTCCTTCTAATTTATAGAAATAAAATTAACTATTCTATTACATAGAATTGAATGAATTTTGAAATCCGAAAGTGCTTGTCATAATCTATGAATAATGCTTGAATGCTTGTTGCTTTCTTTCACATGGTCTTCACATGGCTGTGTCTTCTTGAATGGACCTTTCTTTGGAATCTTTACTTTTGCTTTTTGAAAATACTGCTGATTTGACTTGAAAGTAATCATTCTTGGTTTTGTGATAGTAATAATTCCACCAAGGTTGTACTATTGAATTTTTTCCTAATTGGTAGGCCTCCATAGCATCAATTGTGTAGGGCCCATTTTGATAAATAACTCTTGAATTGCCTTCTCCAACTTCTCGTTTTGATATTAATTTTGTAATATTGATGGAGTCTATTTGATGCCGTGCTTTGTCATCCATGTCAAATTTCTTCTTCTTGAATGTCTTTAACTGATATTTTTCTTGACTCTTTTCCTGAAAACAAAATTAAATTTAATTTACAAATTTTTTTTTATTCATATGGGTCTTGAGCCATTTGTCCCCCAAACATGTCTTCTGGGGATGGGCTTGGTGTTGAATCGGTTGACATCTGTGGTTGTTGTTGTTGCTGAATGTTTCTCTTTCTTTGGAATTCCATGAATTGGAAAAATGCTTCCATATCTTCTGGCTTGAATTGACTGGTTGTTGGAGTTTGTGGAATCTGATTAGGAACTGGATTAGGACTTGAATGAACAGGAACTTTTGAATTAGTGGGGCCTGCTTGTTCACTCAGTTGTGTTGTTGTTGGTGGAGTCCATTGTCTATAACCAGTTGTCAAAACAGTATTGACTGCTTTTGGACAACATTATGATGTGTCGTATTTCTCCCACCATTTGCATTTGAATTGTCTTATGAGTGACATTGGCATTGGTTCAGCTTTGATTTGTTGAATTTGAAAGTTCCAACACCAAATCCATGGAACCTTCATTGCTACATACCATTGAACTTCTCTAACATATTGTGGCATAGTTGAATGAGTTTTCCAATAATTGAATCCTTCTAATGCCTTTGATGGCAATAGTTCTGTCTGTGATCCATGAGTTTCCCACCAGTCATAGAACCAAAGCGGGAATTCTTTTTTGCAATTTTTATGAAATGTAAAGAACTATGAATGCTCAAAAGATCTTAAATAAAATGCCTTTTTCCAGGCATGTTTGTAATCTTCATATGAATATCCTTGAGGATTATATAGAATTGAAAAAGGATTTTTGGAATGAATAGATTGCCAATCTTGAAAATTTAAGACATTTTTAATGACACATTTTGAATAAGTGATTTTATTTGAATCATCTTTGTTATGGAAAATTTCGACTAAAAATGAGTCTACAAGAATGAATTCATAAAACCTTTGATTTTTTATTGGATCATCTGAAAACCATAAAATAGTATCAGTAAATAAAGTTTGAGTATAATAATTCAAATTAGGAATATCAGGTTTAACTTCAAATTTTGTCAAAATTAAATATTCATATACTTGTTTGAGTTGATATGAATTTGTTTTATTATTATTAATGGGTGTAGTTGTGAAGGGTAAAGGAGTCATTGTTCTTGGAGTAGAAGTTTGACTATTTGGCTGATTTCTTAATCTTGCGAATGGGGTACTAGCAACTTGAGTTTAGGTGAGTGCTGGAAATGGTGGAAATTCATCTAAAGGAGTGAAATTGTTTGACACTTGAATAGTTGGTGATAATGGCTTTGGGATGAGTACCTTATTAGTAGCATGATCACTTGGGCTTTGCTTCTTTTGATTTTTGAATGAGGAAGATTCACCTTTGTCCGTCATTTTGAATCTTACCTATTAAAAATTCACGAGTAAGGAAATCAGGTAATGAATTGTTTTTTCCTTGAATATATTCTATATCGAAATCAAAAACAGATAAAATACCTTGCCACCTAGCAAATATCTGTTTAGAAACTAAATTCTTAATATCCTTTTGAAGTATATCTTTGGCTGATTTACAATCTACTCTTAATAAAAAATTTTTATTATATAAATCATCTTGAAATTTAGAAATACACATGACTATAGATAATATTTCCTTTTTGACTGTTGAGTAATTCTTTTGTGATCCTATCCATACTTTTGAAGTATATCTTACTAATTCAATTTTATTGTTTAACTTTTGTTTTAAGATACCCCCATAACCTACTTCAGAGGCATCTGTTTCTACAATCATGAATGCATCTGGATGTGGAATGCCTAAACAAGGTAATGACTTAATTTTCTCTTTTGCTTCTCGGACTATTTTTGTATGCTTTTCAGTCCATGGTGGTGGATCTTTTTGAAGACTTTGATATAATGGTGCACATATTATTCTTAGTTTAGGGAAGAAATCTGCTACATAATTTAAACATCCTAAAAATCTTTGTAATTGATTTTTATCTTTAATTTCATTCGGGAATTTTTCTCCAAATTCTAAGGCTCTATTAATAGGTTTAATAGTTCATTTGTAAATATCATGTCCTAAGAATCTAATTTGAGTTTGAAATAATTTCATTTTTGCTGCTGAAATGACTAATCCATTTTGAGTTACTAATTTAAAAAATATGTGTAAATGTTTAAAATGTTCATCTATAGATTTTGAATAAACTAATATATCATCAATGTATACTATCATGAATGTATATGCTGAAAAAATGTCAATCATAATATTTAGAAATTCAGAAGGAGCATTTTTTAATCCAAATGGCATCACATTCCACTCGTAATGTCCAAATGGTACAGTGAATGCTGTTTTGTATTTATCCTTTTCCGCTATTTGAATTTGCCAATATCCGGACTTTAAATCAAATTTTGAATAAATTTTTGCATTGAATAATCTATTTAATAAATCTTTTTTATTCGGTATTGGATATCTTATCCATTTTAAAACTTTATTTAATGGTTTGTAATTTATGACTAATCTTGAAACTCCTCTTTCTTTCTCAGCTTGATTATTAACATAAAATACTGGACAACTCCATTGGGATTTTGATTTTCTAATTAATTTTTTATCTAATAATGCTTGAATTTCTTTTCTACAATGTTTCAATAATTTTGAATTCATTTGAATTGGTCTGGCTTTAGTTGGAATATTTTTTTCTTTAAATTCTTCTTCATAGGGTAATTCAATGATATTAGTTTTTCTTGCCCAAAATGCAGATGGATGATCGGCACATATGGACTCTTTGAATTTTATTTCTAATTTCGTGATTTTTTGTTTTACTTCTTCTCTTTTAATTGTAATTCAGTTTGATTATATGTAATTTCTTCTTTTATAGAATTTATTTGATTTTCCTTTTGTGTGATTTTGTAGTATATACTATTATTTTGTAATAAATGTAATTCTTTTTGTCTTACTGGAGTAATGAATTCAAAAGTTATTTTATTCCCCATTATTCTTAAACTTAATCCTTCTGTAGTCTTCTTAAATGGTGTTATTTGATATAAGAAAGGATTTCCTAATATTACATCTTGAGTTAAATCTTCTACAATAATAAATGAATGTTTAAAACAGTAATTATTATTACATATGAATCCATAAGGTAATTTGTTTTTTATTATTAATGGGCTACCATTTGCTGTTACTAATCTATGATTTGTTTTTGAGCAATATTTAGTTGGTATTATTCCTGATTTTATACAGCTTTGATCTGCACCACTATCAATTATTGCAATACAAGTTTTTTTATAATTTTGAACTCCTATTGTTACAAATACATTCCATTTTTCTATATTTACTTTTTCAATTATGTTTAAATATTCTTCTTCATCTTTTTCATTAATTTGAATTCCTTTTCCTTTATTTGAGCTTTCTGGTATATCCTCTAATTTTTGTTTTTCTAATACAATTTTTGTCTCTATTTCTAAATCTTTTAGTTGTAAATCTTTAATATCACTTCGAATTTGTCTTATTTCTAATTTTAATTCTTTTATTTGTTCCTGAATTTGATTTGAATTTGAATTAGTTATTGATTGAGGAATTGTGCCTTGAATATTTTTATCTGACGAATATTTAGTGTATAATTTATTTATACTGAATGGTTTTAAGAATTCTGGTTTTTTATCTTCTTGAAGTATTAAATCTTTTAATCTTAGTAAATATTGTCTTTGTTCTTTTGGATTTTCAATTTTACTTATAATTTCAAATAAAATATCTTTATTACTTTTTTCATTAGATATTACATTAATACATTGACATGGTGAGGATCTATCTGAATAGTCTTCTTCACTATCTGAATATATTTCATTAATATTTGAATCACTTTCTGTTTCTTCATTAATCATTATTTTCATTATTTTATCTCTAAAATCTTTATCTTCATCTTAATTAAAAATTTCATTAATTCTATTTTGAGTTCTACAATTAGTTGCAATATGACCCGGTTTACCACATTTGTAGCAAACTAATTTTTTCTTTCTGTATTTCTTTTTCTTAAAGTCTCTATTTTGTCTTTGTTCATTTTGATTTTCATTCTGTTGATATATTTACTTCTTCTTTTATATGGTTTATATGGATATGTAATTCTTTTAGTATACTTAGAAGGTGCTTTTATTCCTGTTATTCCAAAAACTTCACAAAATGATCCTAATTCTCTTCTTTCATAACCATATTTCGCTTGTAATTTTAATTCTTGACATAGTTTTAAACCTTCAGATTTTATAAATAAAATTAATTGACCATAAGTCCAGTCATAAAAATTTATTTCTTCTTTTCCTGTCGCTAATTTTATAGCATTGAATATTCTATGTGAAAATAAAGTAGGTAATCCTGTAATAAATTTTTCTTTCCAAAATGGTTGATTACAGTCATTTCTTTCTAATACATATGTTATAAACATATCTTTGTACCATCTAAAATCTGTTAAAGTTGGACATCTTAAATTAGTAAGAAATACTTGAGAGTTTTTGTTGTCTGTAGTTGGATTTCCTAGGAAATGAACTGTTAAAGCATAAAGTAAAAAATCAGCACTATCTGATACTTTGATTTTTTTAACATTTCCTTTATCATCTTTTACTATATCACCATTAACATCTTTTTCATCTTCTTCAGTAGTATGATTTAATATTTCATTTTTGTTTTCTTGATTTATTAAATTGTCCCACCAATTTTTTAATTGTCCTGAAAATCCTGCAGTGAAAGCTACATCAGTTGTTTTTTGATCATATCTTTCTTGCCTATAAACAACTTTTGCCATTCCCATTTCTTGAAATAATCTTAATATTTCATATTCTGATTTTCCATCAATATTCCAATCATAGACTGCTCTTCCATCATATTGACTAGCTTGAAATTTCGGTCTTTCTTCTATTTGTAAGTCTGGAGGTGTTAATTTTGGGTAATAATTTTTTCTTTGATAAGGTGCATATGTTGATTTGTAGTAATTATTATACTTTCTTGGTCTATATTGTTTTTTAATTCTATTAATATTATCATCTTGTAATTCATCTTCAATGTTTTCTATTAATTCATTAATTTCATTATTTTGACTATCATTGCTATCACCATCTTCAGAATCTTGTACTGGGTTAACTTGTTGAATATTTTGTATATTACCTGTAGAGTCAGAGTTCTGACTGGTACTCGGTTTTGTTTCTTCTAATTTATTAAATATTTTATTTAATATATCATGGTCTTTGTGTGGAAGTTGAATATTGGCAAATGCATCTTTAACTTGAAAATGAGATTTAGATATTTCACTTGGAAAGCTTAAATTATCATTTTTAAAAGGATTTTTTATAACATTATTATTTTCTTTAGGTATTGAATCTATTTTTGTTGAAACTACATCCACTTGATGAGCTATTGTTGATAATATTTGATTTGAATAATTCAATTGTTGATTAACTTTTCTAATATCTTCTATTTCTACTAGTCCTTTTTCTGTTCTAGCTTCTCTAAATGGTGTTGCTATTATTTTATTTTTATTTGTTTGAATTTTTAAATTTAATAATGGTGGATGAACCGAACTTAATACTTCTCCTCCTACAATATTCCATTTTTTATAAAGTGATGTCTGAACATTTATATTTTCTTTTTTGTACATTTTTGTATTTCCTATATTTTGAGTTTCATATTCTAACCAAGAAAAGAAAGGAAAATTGAATTTTCTTTTTATTAATTCTTCTTTCCATTTGTTATTTAATGTTTCTTGGAATTCTTGGCTTAATTTATTGTACCAAAATCTTTTATGTATATTTTTATCATCATTAAATTCTTCATCTAAATAATCATAATTAGGTGTGAATTCATTATTAATTACGTTTAATGAGTCTCTACTAATACCATCTAGTGAATCAGGTTTCATATTAGACTTAGTTGGTGATTGATTAAATGATTGAGTATCAATGATTTCTGGTAAAGGTGATTTATAATGTATTCTTTGGCTTCCTGAAATAGGTATTGAATATATTTCTAGATTAGTGTCTAAATTAGTATGCTGACTAAAAGTTCTTCTTAAGGTAGGTATATCTGAAGTTGAATATCTTGCAGGCTGAATTAAACTTTTATTAGCTCCATATTTATTAGATCTTATTTCATCAAAGTGTATTACTAAGCTACCATCACTTTGTTTGACTATTTTTGAAGCATTACTTTGTTGTATATTTCGTGATTGAATTTGAGGAATTATTGTAAACGTTTGTGGAATAGTGATTTCATCCCACTTCAAAGTTTTTAGAATATATACTGATGATTTAGTAGAATCTTCTTCAAATATTATTGTCTCTTCAGTATTTGTTTGTTCTAATTTTAATCTTGGGTCTATTAGAATTTTTAGTAATTTAAAACATACTTTGTATAGAATTACAAAACTATGACTTCTAGTATCAATTTTATGTTGATCTATTTGAATATCCATAATTAATGAATCAAGAATCAATTCATCATCTAAACTGGCTAAAAAGTTAGGTACACAGTTGAATGATATTGAACCATCACATATATTAGTTTGAATTAAAGCAAGTATTGAATCTTGATATTCTATTAATCTTTTATCTCTTAAAGCTATAAAACTAGGATTATTAATACCTATCCTATGCATAGGTTTAATTACTACTTTTATCAACCCGTAATGAATATATTTAAATCCTTGACTTTTATACCTATTTATTGCTGTACTTGACATTAATTTTATTGTCTTTGAAGTTTCTTTGAATGTTAAATCTTGTTCTTGTATTTTGACTGAATAAGAATTATTGAAACTTAAATTACCTATATGATAAACAGAACTTAATGTTTTTGAATTTATATCAAACTGTATTTCATGACTTTGATTAATATTATCAGTATCTACTATATTAGTATTATTACCAAAATTAAACAATTTCTTAAAAGTATTTAAATTCATAACTTTTAAACGTACCTGAGTTGCTTAATGCAACATGAAGAATGCAGACTGTATGGGGAACACAGGAGTGCCTAACTGGGAACACCTTAAGCTGATGATGCAATGGCTTACCAACGGATTCACAAGGCTACTCAACCGCTTACCAAACCTTACAAATCTTTATTCTAGATGTTGATTAATTAACTTAAGTATTATTAAAAGATTAGAGCTTAAATAATTAAAAGAGATTGAATGAATAATGACTTTGATACCAAAATGAAATTGTAGGCATGCTGAAAAATTAATTAGGTTATCTACTATAGTAATGCCTTTACACTGAACACCACATTTATGTGCTAAGTATCTTGCGCTGCCACCAATGCCGCATCCAACATCAAGTATATGTTTTGGTTTCCTCTCAGGATCCTCTGCGAATTATTTCATCATAAAAAAATGCAAATTAGATAAAAATAATTGAAAGAAAAGAAATGCAGATCAATTTATTATCTAGGACTATATTGAATCACACACAATCGTTTCTCTTGTAATTTTTCATGAAAATAAAAATAGGCAAATAGATTGAGGGTTTATTAATTTGTTGGCAAGATATTTTATTAAAGAAATAGTCATCTAATTATGATTCCAATCATTTCCTAAGAGCACCAATTTAGCTTATCACTAATTATAAAAATAGATAATATATCGCAAAAAGTATATGAAAAATGGGGATTATGGGTTTGAGAAAACATTAACTCGATAAAGTGATTTTAGTGATATTTATGCTTTTAGTCCCTAGTTTTAGTGAAATTATGCTGTTGTGAACATTAAACAGAATAAAATAAGATAATATTGGAAAGAGGATTTGATTTCTTTCGTACTATTGACTATTTAGCTTTTCTTTTAGGGTTAATTATATTTACTTGTTTTGAGATTTGCCAAATTGCTAATGGAACTTTATAATTTCATGAAACTACCATTTCACTCTCCTGGACGGATCTTCTTTTTATTTTGACTGACAAGACCTAATATTGATACTGTAGTTTGTCCATAACATTTATTACTCCCCAGTTTGCATGATTTAGAAAAATTAGAAGTAATATATGCAATCACTAATCGGACCATAGAAAAGAAATTGAGTTCTAGAATTTTGTGAAACAAAACTTAAATAATAAAAATAAAGTCAATGTTTATTGGGTAATTTAGTTCAAAGTCCCTCAATTTGGGGTTCATTTTATTTTTGTCCTTAAAAAAATTTCATTTTGGCCCCTTAATTATGTTGCATTTTTAGTTTTCAATAATCATTTGTTTACTTTTTATGCTAGAATAATTCAACTTCGATGATCATTTAATATGAATATGTCTAATTCTGTCAATTTGTATACACTTTTATTTGTCATGTATATGTTAAATATTTATTTAAATTAAATTTTAAGTGGAAAAAACTAGACAAATGACGATTCTAAATCAAATTGTAACATGAGAGATGAAAATGAAACTTTTTAAAGATTAAGGACAAAAGCAAAATGAACCCCAAGTTGATGGACAATTGAAGTAATTTACTAATGTTCATTAATAGTAGTACTGATAGCATTCAAAATTTGGGTTTAACGAGAGAAAAACCTCTAAGCCTTTTTTTTAAAAAAGAAAATCAGTCTTGAAGTGTGGAAACATGACTGTTTGTGGAAAGAAAGAAAGAGAGGGAGAGAGGTGGGAAATGGACATAGGATCTGTGATATTGTTCTTTTATTTTGTATAGCAAGGGCAAGGGTTATGTTTTAAATGAGCGTATTTCGATGTAGTCATAGAGGTCAATGTAATATTTTGATTTAAAATTGTCTCTAATTTATTTTTTTTAAAAAATTTGTTTCTAATTTTTAAAAGTTTTATTTTTGTCTCAATTTGGTAGTTCATTAAAAGTCCATAATTTTTAAAAAAATTTATTTTTGTCCCTTATGTTACAATTTGATTTAAAATTGTCCTTTGTCCATTTTTTTCACTTAAAATTCAATTTAAATAAATATTTAATACGTATATGACAAATAAAAGTGTATACACATTGATACAATTAGATATATGCATATTAAATGGTCATTGAAATTGAATTTTTCTTGCATGAAAAATAAGCAAAGGACCAATGAAAACTAAAAATGTAACATAAAGGACGAAAATAAAACTTTTTAAAAACTAAGGATAAAAACGAAATAAACTCCAAAGTTGAGAGACGGTTGAAGTAATTTACCCATAACTTTATTATTGGGAGAGGTAAAAGTAATAACCAAAATTTTTAAAAGAATTTTCTAATAAGTATATATTTTAGGAATTTCACTATAAAATTTAGATAACCTAATTAATTAATCAATCATTAGTTGAATGACAATAAGGGATACTATTTGTTAAACTTTTTCATAATTAAGGGGATAGGCATTAGATTTTTCAGACATGGAAGTTCGCTTCGTAATTTGTTTTCACATATTAGTGAAGTTTGACTCCGCCTTCAATCGTGAATGTACATCGTGAATGTATGTCACATCGAATGAACCAGGTTTAATTATTTTCATATATTAGTGAAACAATTTGTGAACATTCAGTGAAAGGAACACAAAATTCATTCCTTAATTTCGCTTGACACAAATAAAGTAAGGTTGAGGACTATGAGCAGACCTGAAATGGAGGCAAATCGGAGAGCCGCCTCAATCGTCCGAATCTGAGCAGAGCGGACATCTGTGCCGGAGATAATGGAGCTATTATCATAGAATCCATAATGGAAGTGATCCCCGACTGTTTCTTCCCATATTTTGTATGATTGATCATATACTTGTGCAATCGCCGTATTCCGCTTCTCCTCAGCTGCCTTTGCTTCTTCTTTTTCTTCTTCATCCATCTCTTTTTTCATTGTTGTTTAAATCAGCACAATTCTGATAAGGCACATTAATTCCAGTTGTATTGAACTTAAAATCTTGAAACACAAATTTTGAAATGTAGTTAGGAAAATTCAACAGACTTGAAAAATTAAATCTTCCTACGGAACAAATTCTTTTATGGAAAATAAAAGCAAATTAAATCCATCTTCGGGAAGGGAATAAAAATCAAATGCATATAGAAATCTAATTTGTATGAAAGAAATCTAAAATATATCGGATTATATTTTTGCTTTTTTAGTTTCTTCCTTCAAGAAGGGGCTAATATATATATATATATATTTCTCGATTAATGACAAACTCTAAACTGTACAAGAAAAAATAAAATGAAGAGGATTTGATAGTTAAATTCAGGATCTCATGGTAACAATTCCATTTATGTTAGCTGAGATAGATGATAAAATTTTTTTATTCAAGCCAAATTAAATCTAGGGGAAATGAAACAATGACATAATTGGCATTAGCATGGAATGAATATACAGAATTTGTAGGAAAAATTGCCAAAATAGTCAATCACATTGTAGGAAAAAAATTATTGTCATTTACATTAAAAATGATGCATTTTGGTCACTAACATTTAAAAAATGCTCCAAATTAGTCACAAACCAAACTCTGTTAATTTTTTAATGAAAAAAATGCTCTCTATTAACTTTTTATATAGAAAAAACACATGTTAACATCATGTACCACTTAATAAATGGGTAAAAGTGAAAAATCGATTTATTTTTCAAATAAATTTTTTTATGATTTATTCATACCCCACCATTAATGGAGGAAGAGTCTGCTAGTAGAAAGCAACAGATCATCAATAAATCGATTGTAATGAAGGGTTTTATGTGAATAATAAATCGATTTTTCACTTTTACTCTTTTATTAAGTGGTCCGTGATGTGAATGTACATTTTCTCGGTTCAAAAAACTAACAGAATTTAGTTGAGTGACTAATTTGGTGCGTTTTTTAAATGTTAGTGATTAAAATTCATCATTTTTAATGTGGATGACAAGATAAATTTTTTTATATAATATGAATGACTAATTTGACCGTTTTCCCGCATTTGTATACAAAAACTTAAAAGAAAAGTAACTTGCATAGTTGCATTGATTAAGCAACGGAATATTGCTCACCATATGCATGGCTTCCCACCTCCAATTAATTGAATAAAACAATTAAAAACTAAAATGGTTTATATCCTTTCGACATTTTCATTGAGAGATTATAGCATTAAGCTGATTGCAGAATATAGTAAAAAGCAAAAAGGGCATATATTAAGCAGCTAAATGCAACAAGGAGCAGAGCGTACATATATGTGTGAAATTGGCTTGAGAAGGCCGGAATTGTTCACCGCAGCAAGCTGCAGCACACAGAACACCGCCCTGTAAGTGAAGAACTTAAAAAGAGAAAGCAAGAGAGCTTGACTTTGATTTCCAATGAATGCATGACGGCGAAAGGGACATTGCCTTATTGCCCATTACTGCAAATTTAAAGCATGTGCATGGTGGATCCTCGTCCCAAACTTTAATATATCAGTCATCATCAGTGAAGAACTTGAAAAGAGAAAGCAGGAGAGCACTAACTTTGATTCTAGGAATATATGATTGCGAGTAGTACATTGCATTATTGTCCATTACTGTAAATTTAAAGCATGCATGGTGGATCCCCCATCAATTATTGTCCATTACTGTAAATTTAAAGCATGCTTGGTGGATCCCTCCATCCGAAAGAGCTTAAAAAGAGAAAGCAAGATGAATGGTTTGTGAGCAGGACATTTCATTATTGTCCATTACTACAAATTTAGAGCATGGTTGCTCCACTTGTACTATCGATGGAAACTAGTCATGATGTTATGGCACCAAAATTAAAACTTATTCTTTGTTAGTATAGTAATGAAGTAAGTTTTAATTTTGATGCCAAAACGATGTTATCGAGAATGACACTTTGTCAATTTTTCTTCATAATTATTTATTTTTTTTGAAATTTATTTTTGTTTTTAAATATTTATTTGGTTTATGATAAGTTCCAATCCTACAGGACCATTAGAGTACGATCTTGAAATCGAAAAATCTATGAGGATGAAAATGAAAGAGACAAAAGAGGCAAAACTCATGGTTTGAACACTGTGCATGAGTAGTAGGTGATTTAGAACATAACACAACCATTGCAACTCAGCCAGAAAAAACAGTCATGGATGAACAAGAGTGAACCCTTAGGGAATTAGTTAATCCTGATATCAATTTACTACCAATTAATGGGCATTACACTCCCTGCTATTATCGAGCAATTTGAGTTGAAATCTGATTTTATACAAGTCCTCCCCAAGTTTCATGATTTGGTTGGGAAAAACTCACATAAACATTTAAAAGATTTTCAACTTGTATATTCGACTATAAGGAATAATAGGAATCTGGCTAAATTATTAGCTTTTCTATTTTCTTTACATGATGATGCTAGGGACTGGTTGTTTAATTTGTATGTAGGATCAGTTACCACTTGGAATGAGTTCAAGAGGAAGCTTCTAAGAAATATTTCCCTACATCTAAGGCTACAAACATACGAAAGAAAATTTGTGGTATTAAACAGAATAATAGAGAGATCTTTCATAGTAATTGAGAGAGATTTAAAAATTATGTGCAAAATGTTCACAATATCAAATGTCTTAACAGTTACTAATTTAATACTTTTATGAAGGTTTATTACCATCGAGGGATATGATTGATGCATCGAGTGGAGGAGCTCTCATGAACAAGACGCCCACAGAATCGCAAGCATTAATCTCCAACATGACAGATAATAGGCAGCAATTTGGCACAAATACGTTACACTGAATGCATGAGGTGGGTATGTTTAAAGATTCCCGTGTAGATGGTTTAATCAAGACTGTTGAAAAATTGGTTATAGAATTGGGACAAACTCAATAGGTACAAACTTGTGGGATTTGCTTGAATGGGCATCCAACATATACGTATCCAACCCTTCAGGATGATACGACCTAACTGGTAAATACCATAGGCCAATAGTCACACAGGTGATATGACCCATTCTCTAATCAATACAATCCCAATTTTAACTATAGGCCACCTAGATTCCAGAATGTCCATCCCAACCAATTTCGTCAACCTTCTCCATCACAATTCCAAAAGGTTTTACCAAATACACAAGAACTACTCGCATTCCCAGCACCCAAACTAGGCCTAACTCTAGAAGATATGATAAAAATTATGGCACAAGAGAACATCAAGTTTCAACAAGAAACATGTGTTGATTTTGTCAATGTGGCCAAACAAATCACTCAAATGGCCACAATAATAGCAAAAGTTAGAAGCTAATTAGGGTAAGTTGCCATCACAAGTGGAAGTAAACATGTGAGAGAATATAAGTGTTTTAACACTTCAAAATGTTAAGGAATTAAAGGATCCTGAACAAAAATTGGATTACCACTAAATGCCCATTTCGAAGTCGAACCAGGGAGACTCAAACTATATGCCCATATCAAACTCAATGCAGAAATTTGAGGTAAGTAGTGAACCTAAAAATTGTTAAATCTAAGGTTGTACTGATACCACATTTTCTTGGCAGGTTTGCGAAAAAAAAGGAAAGAAAAAGAAACACAAAATTTCCTAAATATTTTTCGAAAAGTGAAAATTAATATTCCACTCCTTGAGGCAATTTGTCAAGTTTTTAAATATGCCAAGTTCTTAAAAGAACCCTGTATTAAGAAGATAAGACATAATGATAATGCAAAAGTAATAGTCGGTAAGAATGTCTCTGCAGTCATACAACATAAGATGCCACAAAAGTATAAAGACCCTAATATGTTTTCTATCCCTCGTATACTTGGCAAAGTTGAAAAGTCATGCTTGATTTGGCTGCGTCAATCAATGTTATGCCTTGTCAATTTACAAAGAATTAAACTTGAGACATATTAAAGAGATTTTTTATTACTAAATAAGATATTTAATTTTAATTAATTTGTTATTGTAGTTGACAGGTGATTGTCAACAGGTTGATCACTATTCATCGACCGTTTACCGACTAATCAACAAGCTGTCGACCACCACGGAACCAATCAATAGTTTGACAAGTTAGTCAATAATGCTATTTTTTTTTTTTTAAATTTTTTTAGAGATTGATAAAAACACAAAAATAGCCTTATTTCCAAAAGTGAGAAAAGCATAATTTTCTTTCTTTTCAAAGTCACTTGCACAAATACCTTCGTTTTTGTTTGACAACAAAAACCCGAAAAAGGGGTTTGTCCAAACACAGGTCTCACAGGACCTAGTGGTTGGCTTGACAATAAATATATTTATCAACAAATGACACAACCTATTTACTAAGATCAACATGGAGGTGCATTCCATTATTGCATAATATATTATGACCAATGGTCGGATATTTCGGCCTAAAGAACAATTGACCAATTGGACATTTTTCATTTTGGGAAATGGAAACCAATAAAGGGCGCAATCCAAACAGATTCTGGACAAAATTAATAAGTTGCTGCTATGTTTTGGGAAACATATTTTAAAGCAACATAAAAATGGAATTTCTTTTAAGAATCAGCATATAGACGGTAGCTACCAATGAGATTATCTAGCCTCATGCGGGGCATAAAATAAATAGAGGAAGAAGAGAGAAAAAGAAAAAGAAAAAGAAAAAGAAAAAGAAGAGGAAAAAATATAAACGACTAATAGAGAGAAAAAAAAGGAATTTTGACTATTTTCTTTGCATTAATACTATAGTATTAGATTAGGGGTAGGGGTAAGCAACATTTGGTTATTCGGTTATTTGACTAATTGGATTCGATTAGTTCGATTTTTTTTTTCTAAAATTTTTGACCGAAATGAAAATCGAAACTGAATAACTAAATTCTAATTTGGTCGGTTATTCAGTTATTTGATTTGGATTAAATTCTTTTTAAAAAAAATATTTGTGAAAAATACATACAAATTAACAATAAAATCATATATTAAAACTCAAACTAATTAATTACCAAATTACTAATCTTTTTCCTAATAAAAATAAAATTTAAACTATTTCAACCTCCAAAAATTTTAGGAATTACAATTTAATCTAAATGAAAAAAAAAGTTTTAAATCTCATCATTTTTAGTATATATAACAGAAGATAAAATTGTACAACAGGACAATTCCAATTTTAAATAAATGAATTCATGCAAGTTCATAAATAGAAAATTTCCAAAGTAAAACTAATTCTCTTACAAGTTCATGAATAAATTAGAAGAAAATTCAAAATAAAATGACATAAATAATAATAAATTTGTTTATAATTTGAAGTGATCTTCACACATTTTTCATGGAACTGCTTCTCACGTACTAAACAGTGAGAGATGTCAATGGAAGAATTAATAATTAGAAAAAATTAGATACTACTTAACAAACTTAGTCTAATTTCATAGCAATCCATTAAATCATCAGAAAATATTATATAATAATTAAGGTAAAAGAGGAAAAAATAATTAAAATTAAAAATCTGAAGGTAATAAACATATTTACAGTGAACACAGAAACTCCTATGCTACGGATTCATTTATGTGATGTGGTTAATGACACGCGTTCACACGCATGTGAATTACAATTCAAATATAAAGTATCAGTTTTTCGTGTATGAAGTATCAATGTTAGTGTATAAAGTATATTATTCTATATCAATGTTAGTGTTTAAAGTATATTAATCTGTGTGATGTATAAAGTATCAATTTTTCGCGTATCATGCATCGATTTTTTGCATATAAAGTATCATTTTTCGTGCATCATGTATAAAGTATCAATTTTTCGCTTATAAAGTATCATTTTTCGTGTATTATGTATAAAGTATCAAATTTTCGCGTTTAAAGTATCATTTTTTCACTTATCATGTATAGAGTATCAATTTTTCGAGTATCATGTATCAATTTTTCATGTATCATTTCTCATTTTTTTCGCATGTCAAGAATAAGTATCAATTTTTTTTCGTCTCATGTATCAATTTTTCGCGTATCATGTATAGAGTATCTGATAAGTCGGGTTTATACCGACTTATATGTCACGATTCCTTGAGCTTTTGTATGAACTTGTTGTGAAAATCTTACTTGATGCATGACTTATGTGTGAAAATGTTCATGAATTGATATTCGTGGGAGGTTGTGAGTAAGTGTGAAAATATTGTACAAAAGATGTTGTTACTGCATGTTTTGGAAGTGGATACACGCTTTGACATTTCTGTCTCACAATTCTCGAGCACACACACACAGTTCCAGCAAATTACACAAACACAGTCAAGCACCTCATATGCACACATTACACGCACTCAACACACACAAAACACACACACACGAGAGGGAGCGCTAGGCGCCGCCCCTCACCATACTCACATTAGCGCGCCCCCCCTTCACACACAAGCACAAGGTAGGGCTGGCGTCCTTCCTTGCACACAACAATAGGCGCCCACCCAAGCACAATTGTGGCGCGCGTGCGGCACTTACTCTCGAACTCGCTTAAAAATGCACTCACGTTCACTACATTCGCACACATGCACTGTTTATGCATACACTCTCCACCAGTTGCTACTTAGAACACACAACAGCACCAAGCACTCTAGCACAAAGCACGGGACTTAGCATACACGAGTCAAAAGCACAATCATAGCTATTCAGAGGTTCACTAGGTGTTTGATGAATTGTAATCTTAATGCTTAAGCAACCAACTTAACACCATGACTCATGATGACCTCACTGTGATTTATGAATGGCTCTTGCAGAACACGTGGAAAAATCTGAGCAGAAAGGAAAACATTCAACCCCCTCCTGTTTGTGAGACATCAAGGAACGAAGGGTATAAAGAGAAAGAGATTGCCGTCAGAAAAGAGAGCTGGATGGGGGAATAGAGCAACACAAAAAAGGAGAGCAGACTAGGAGAGTTCTAGGGTTTGGAAAATTGCAGAAAGGGAAGAGAGTGCCATTTTCACATATATATCTCAACTGTAAATTTTGTAATTGCTGAATCCCAGATCATCCTCCTATGTCTGATCTTGGGCTTTTAATCCGATCATTTGAGCCGATCATTAACATGATTGGCTAAATTTGAAGTATTGCCTTGAGGGTTAGACTTGTATGGATCTTAACTTATTGAGACATTTGAAGTGGGAAGTGCAATTGATCTGTGTTTCATTATGTTTTCTATTCACTGAGTGCTTAATTTCAATGGGCTTACATTATAACGTTAAAATCTAGAGTTAATATGTGGTACCCACTGAGATTGCTTTGGATCTATCGAAGGAAAATTGAATTTAACATGAAATGAATCTGAGAACCCTTCTTGCATGAGTCTTAAGATCTGATTTCTTTGTGGTTGCATTTGTGCGGTACCCACTGACAATTGAAATCAAAGCTATAGACAAGACTTAGGATTATTCTTGTAGAACAATTTGAATGCATGAATTGGTTAGCTGCCTTACCAAGGAAAATAGTCAAGAACTGAACTAGAATTGTTGTACTGAGTAGGGATCTGGGTTTTTAATTTGTGCCAACAACTTGCCCCACCCGGGAAAATTTGAGGAGTCAGTGGAGTAAAATTGAGAGAACCACCAGGTTGATCTATTTTATGAAACTAGCAAAAAGTCCCCTCATGTATACACACTAGTCAGTAATATTAAGAAGAAGCGACACCCGCGACCAATTTTTGACGCCGCTGCCGGGGAAGGCTAGGTGTTAAGGATTGATTTGTGATAGAATTGTGTTTTTTGTTTACGTTACTTTACGTGTTGATAGTTTTTACTGTTTTGTTGAGTTTTGTTGTTTTTCTGAAATTACATTGTTGAAGCCATTTAATTCATTCCCTTCTGTTGAATTGGTTTATTCTATTGATCTATCTATGTGGATAGTGTGCTTGATTTATATAGGCAATTCAGTTTATGCAAAGAGGAGCACGTCTTCTTGGAGTGGATCCAGAGTTTGATTTTGATCCGGAACTTCAAAGAACCTTGAGACACAGAAGATGAATTCTGGAAATGGCTGACCAAGAAGAAGAGAGACCTAGGCCTCAACCTCAGAGGTTTGGGGATCACTTTGTTGTGAACTTTGAAAGAATGAACAACCATCAAGGGATTGGTGTGGAAAGTTATCAGATTCCCACTCAAATTGTCTCTATGATAACTCAGGGGCAAATATTCCAAGGGTTGAGCAATGATGACCCAAATGAATATTTAGACTGATTTTTGGGGTTGTGCAATACCTTTAAACTACAGAGAGTCCCTCACGGTGAAGTAAGGAGGGTGTTATTCCCATTGTTATTGAAAGGAAAAGCTAAACATTGGTTTGAGTCAATTAGGGGACCATCCATTACTACTTTTAAGGAGCTAGAGAAAAAGTTTTTGGCAAAATATTTTTCCCCTGCAAAACTGGAAAGAATGAGGTTGGAAATCAAGAGTTTTCAGCAACAAGATGGAGAGACTTTCAAAGAGGCATGGGATAGATTCAATGACCTGTTGAGACAATGCCCAAATAATGATTTGGGTGAAGTATGGGAGTCGAATACATTTTTCAAATGACTGTCTCCAGAATCATCACTCATGGTCAAAGCATGTGCAAATGGAGCTCTGAAGGCAAGAGTGTACCAGAAGTCAGAGAGTTATTTGACTCCATTGCAGATGATGAGTATCTTTTCCTAGAAGCAAGAAAGCCAGCCGTGAGAAGACAGAGAGGTGTTATAGATTTGGATGAGGAAACGTCTCTAGAAGCAAAAATTGAAGCCTTGACAAGGCAAGTGCAGACGTTGAAGACAGCCCAAAATACCCAAGTCTTGTCCTGTGGCTTATGCAAGGGTGGGCACCACACTAATGAATATGGCTTATACAAGGGTGAGCACCAAACTACCCAAGTATTGATTTAGGTTAAAACCAAATTCGAGTTTTGTTTGTTTGTGTGGATTCAATTAATTCGAATTAAAATTTAATTTTTAAATTCAAATATCATTTTTGATTTATTCGAATTCAAACCGAATTCAAATCGAAAACTGAATTCGAATTGAATTCAATTTAGTTTGGTTTTCAAATTTATGTTTAGGAATGCTCAAACCGAACCAACCGAATCGAACAATTCGAAGAACCCAAAAATCGATGAACACCCCTACCCTAGTTGGTTAGTCTATATGACATAATTTCTTAACATATACAATTTGGTTATTCAATTAAAACTGAAAACCAATTAAAATTAAAATGAATTTAATCTGTTCGGTTAACCAAAATCAAAATTTCAAACCGTAACCGAATTGAAAACCGATTAAATGAATTCGATTTGGTCGAAAACTGAACTGAAAATCAAAAACTAATTTCGAATAACTGAATTGAATTCGGTTCGATCGATTTATTCGGCTTTTCAAGTTTTGCTCACCCCTATCTCCAATGTATAACACCAATTTTTCACACGAAATTGGTGCGATTTTAGCACAAACTATTATTTCATGATGAATTTTAACTCATTCATTCTATATTTTACACAAAAAAGGTCGAAAACTGAACTAAAAATCAAAAACAAATTTCTAATAACTGAATTGAATTCAGTTCGATCGATTTATTCTATTTTTCAATTTTTGCTCACCCCTGTCTCCATTGTATAACACTAATTTGGTGTAGTTTTCACACTAAATTGGTGCAATTTTAGCACAAACTATTATTTCATGATGAATTCTAACTCATACCTTCTATATTTTACACCAAAATAATATTATAGTTTTCTTTCACATAATCTAATTATCACCATACGCATTAATTTGCTACATGTTTTTTTTATATAATTTATGATATTTAATAAGTTAGGCTCTATTTGGTTGTACAAGTTTTAATGGTTTATTTCACAAATCCAAATTGACCTATTTGTTTTATTCATTTTTTTCTACAAAAATTTTTAAAATATAAAAAATACTACAGTAATGTTTTTTGCTACAGTGAATTTTAATAATAAATAATTATTCCTTATATAATTTTCTACCAAAACAAACTCATAAAATATTAATTAATATTTGAACTTTAAAATTTTATTAATAAAAAAACTTCTCTAATACAAATCCCAACAAAATAAATTTATCAATCGAAACACTTTCAAAATATTTCTTTCTTCTAGAAAATCTTTAAAAAAAAGTTTTCAGCATAAAATAAAAAATATCTCATCCAAATGGAGCCTTAATAGTTATAATATTTAATATTTAATTAATAAAATTTGAAAATTAGCACATTCACTATTAGTTTTATTATATATTTTATTAAACATAAAGGTACATAAATATACTATAAAATCACAAATAATTAAAACAAAATATATCAAACTAATTTAAAAATATGAACTAATTATTACAAAATATATGATCTAATTTAAAAATAAAAAATAATTCAATTTTTGCGTATATGCATAATGAAAAATATATGTAACAGTCATTTAATAGTTAAAATATCTAATAATAATAAAATTATAATTCTAAAAATAATACAAAAAAAACATTATAAAAATGTAGGTGCAACATTTAGTGATACATTTGAGAGATTTGGTGTAATTCTATCACCAAATTTAGTGGAATGGGAAAGATTGGAAATGCTCTGGATGAATTACATTCACCTCCTATGTTGCAGTAAACCTATATTACAAAATCGATATTTGTAGTTTTTCCATATTACCCCTTTACCAAACCACCCTTTAGCAAGTCAAATTATTCCTTCCACTAGATTAAATATAAATTAAAAAAACTTAAACAAAAACATCATTAGCACCATTATCTCATTATATTAAATTTGATTTTTTTTCATTTTATTTTTTCAATTTAAGTAATAAGTAATTGAGTTATTTTTAGTTTATTTTTCTATTAGATTAAATATAAACTAAAATTAAAAATTTTTGGTCAAATGCATCATTAACACTATTAACTCATCAAATTATATTAGAATTAATTTGAGTTCTTTTCCTTTTATTTTTTAATTTTATTAAATTAGTAATTAGGTTCTTTTTATTTTAATTGTCACCATTAATATTATTATTATTATTATTATCATCATGATTATTATTTTATTTTTCAAAATTAATTGCCACAAATTTTTTATATAACTTTTTATTCAAAAAATTTAGAATATCGAAGACTAAATTCTTCCTTCTAATTTGGTTTCCTTTTATGTTTAGGAAAATTAAAGATCGTATTTCTTTCCTTTTCCAGCAAGGAAAAAACGATCAAGAATTTCACTATTTATATCTCCCTATATCACTATTAATGCAAGTTTCTATCAAAGCTTAGCGTTAGCCCAGATTATATACTGATCAGTTCTTTCTTCTTCGTAGAATTCAATTTACTCTTTAAATCCATCCATACAGCCATGAGTAACGAAAAACTGCCAAAGAGGGACTTTAGTACTGCAATTTTAGAGAAAAAGAAGTCTCCTAATCTGTAGATGAAGCAATCAACGATGACAATTCAGTCGTTGCACTGCACCCGAATACCATGGAAAAGCTTCGGTTTTTCAATGGCGACACAATCTTGATTTAGGGAAAGAAACGAAGAGATACAAATTGTGTTGGAGAATTTCTTCAAAATACAACAATGGATTAACTATAACAATTTTAGGAAAGACTTCAAATTGTGCAAGTAGTGCACTTTCCTTTAGATTTTTATTTGCTCTTTATTGTGCAAAAATTCTAGCAAATAAATCCTTAAAGATAAGATGAAGAAAAGAAGAATTGTTTGCACTAATAATACTTCTACACTTAAGACAAAAGTGTGTCTGCAAAAGTTGTGTTTTCTTAAAAGAAAAAATCTGCAGTCTTTTTCTTCAAGAATGATCCTCTTTTAAAAAACTTCTATTTTTGGCCTTTAACCCTTAAAGTAGTTGTTAGTTATTATTGGATAAAATCTATCCAACTGTTGTGTCTTTGTATAGACATAATCCAACAAAAATAACTACTTTAAGACACATAAAATAACTACTTATGTGTTAATCTGAAAATTAACCAAAAACCAACCAATTGAGTTTATCTTAATTTTTCAGATCTCCACGTCGCGACGTCCAATAAAGCGTAAAATAAATTTCCCAAAATTCTGCACGACGTCGCGACGTGCGATACTCCACGTCGCGACGTCCAAATTTCAATTAATTGAAATTCTTTCACAGTATGCCACGTCGGGATGTGGAAACCCCTCTCCACGTCGGGAAATTTAGCTTAAATCAATTTTTCAAATTCTTGATTGTTCTAATACTTTCAATTATTGAAAATATCCAACAATCCCCCGCCATTTTCAATATTTTGAAAAGTCTTTAAAGAATCTTCAACAACTCTTGATAATTTATGAATTCAATAATGGTGTCTTTCGATTGAACCATTATCTATATACAAAATTCAATAACTAATCATATGAATTGATAGACAAGCTTTGAACCAACCATATATTTGATTAGTCACTTTAAATTGTACACATAGATTCAACACTACTAAATGTCCTTGAATATGCAAGGTCTTTTGCACTTATTCTTCATGAGTGTTTGCAAAATTAAAGTCCAAAAATTTTTATTGATGCCACAAATCACACACTCATATAGGCAAGCTCTTGATGCCTCCACCATTTTTTGGCATTTCCAAGACTTGTTAAGAACCCTTCGTTCAACCTAATTTTCCTTGGTGGATAACACAACATTACTTCACTTTTGGGATGATATAATGTAATGTTCAAATCACTATAATAGTGTACTCTCACTCATTGAATCTAAGACTAGAAGTTGTACCTAGCGTTAGATTGAGGTTTCTACTATTAGTGACTTTATAGAATGGACTTTAACCCCATCCATTTAGATGTGTTTAAAACCACATCTCTACTTAATCCTTTTGTTAAAGGATCAGCTAAATTGCCTTTAGATGATACAAAATCTAAAGCAATTACTCCACTAGTGATTAAGCTTCTCGCCATGCTATGTCTTAGATCAATATGTCTAGACTTACCATTGTACACTTGACTATATGCTTTAGCTAGCATAGATGAACAATCACAGTGAATTAGAGTCGGTGGAACCGGCTTTTGCCACATAGGAACTTCAATAAGGAAATTTTTAAGCCATTTAGCTTCTTTGCTAGCTGAGGCTAGAGCCACAAACTCAGATGTGTTTCTTGGAACCCCAAGAAATTGCACCTCACCTAACAAGAATATCCAACCACTAGTAGATGAATGTTCATCTCTGTTGGTTATCCAACTAGCATCCGAATATCCTTCTAACACTGAAGGAAATCCACTATAACAAATGCCATAGTCTTTAGTTCCTTTAAGATACCTCAATATTCTAGTTATGACCATCCAATGATGTTTACTTGGATTACTTGTAAATCTACTCAAAACCCCTACAGCATAAGCTATATCAGGTCTTGTGCATGTCATTGCATACATTAAACATCCAATTACTTGAGCATAGTGCACTAAGGGCTTCAGTGGAGCTGACATTACAGAAATATGCCAACGTGCATGCAAATATGCTGTCAGGCAAGACATTGAGAAAGATATTGAGAGGCAGAAGAAGAGAAGAGAGAATCCTGATTCTATGGAGGATGATGATGATCATGAAGTTGCTGAAATTAAGGCTTCTCACTTTGAAGAATCAATGAAGTATGCTCGTAGGAGCGTTAGTGACACGGATATAATCAAATATCAGGCATTTGCTCAAACATTGCAGCAGTCTAGAGGATTCGGTACTGAATTTCGATTTAATGAGCCTAGTGGCAGAGCCACAGGCTCTGATCCTTTTGGAGGATTGCCTATATGATTAGGCTCTGCAAGTAGTTTTTCTAGTTTTTTTTTCTTTTTTTCCATTTCAGAAGTAGCTGATTTTCGTTTAGAGAAGAAGATGTTGTGTGTACCTTTGTTATTTTCATTTTTACACTAATATTATAGACTCCTTTTGCTTGTTTTACATGTTTTAGTTTTCTTTGTCTTGTTATTTTCATGTATGTTATTAACTTAACGCTATAAAAGAGGGGGAAAAGACTCAGCTAAACACTCTGATTTTGGCTGTTTGAAAGACACAAAAAAAATTAGTATTCAGCCAATGAATTTGACAATCCATTGTCAGGTAATTTTACCCCAGAAGTTGCTGGACAAATCCTTGGCTTCTTTTTGCTTATAAAAGAGAAGGGAGATGCATTCTAAAATTGCACCAGTGATAATCTTGACTTTGGTGTTAATAAAACCTTTCAATGTTTATCAGAACGTTTCCAATACAAAAGTATGCCTAAAGCATCTAAAAGACAAGCTTCCCAGCTGGTCATTCTTTCAAGTCTCAAACCATAGAGTTTTGAGCTCTACAAGTTTCACCCTGTTGAAACTTTTGAGAACTGGTAAAAGAAAGTCAAATGGATGTTATGCAATATGAAAAGATGCTACAAACTATATGAGAAGACGAGATCAAAATCTTCCAATAGACCGATATAATTAAATGGGCAAAACTATCTTAACGGCCACTAAACTATTCACATACACCGATATCATTAGTCTTTCGCTATAAAGTACTATGGTTTAAATTTCTTGAGAAAAATAAATTCCTTCAACCTTTTGCATTTTTTGTTATCAGTAATTACTTAACTTCATACCACCAGAAATATCCTACATTGTCTTTTTAACAATAAATTCTCGTATCATTTTAGACCTAACCTAAATGAAGGTAAATAATGTATGTTCATATTTGTTTCATTTATAATAGAGAATACTGGTGTTTTCATATTTAGTTGTTAATTGTTGTTTTACTAACAACCTCAAACTTTTGTTAATTTGCTTTCTCTTCACATGAACTATTCTACAGTTATGCTAGACAATTCACAGCACTCTTACAGGATAGAACAATGATTTATAGCCATAGGAACAACAAAAATAGCAATTTCCACACTCATCAAGTTCCCTATTCTCTGCATTGTCCTTTTTGTAGTAAACATCTCAAACCTCACATTACATGCATTACAACCTATTCGCCATCCATCCTGTAATCCCTCCAAAAGAACAGGTTAAAAAGCCATGGCCGGTGTGATCAACAGGAGAATTTCTTTGCAACTCAAATAGCACACTACTCATTAGCAAGCATGAAAGTTTCGAACAATAATGTGGAAATGTAATAGTGGAATGCCACTCTAATTCACACAAAATTTGCATGATTTTCAGATAAAATAGGGAAATGAGACAGCAAAGATACTTTATTCAACAACGGTTAGCAAATACATGTTGGACGCTCTGAAGCTAAAGAGAAGATAGCAATTTTAAGAAAATTGAAGTGCTAATTTCAAGGGAAAAGAAACTTTACAGGTATCCTTTTGATTTCAATCTTTTGCTTCACAATTTTCATTGATGATGCAATGTATCTTCAATCTATGAGGCTTGATTAGGCAACATTTTGCTGGAAAATCACCATTGAGTATCCTAATTGAACAGTACTCTATTGAGTAACTTGGATAACTTTGGGCCATGCCACTAGGAAGAGAACATCTTTCTTAATATCAGAATAGCACAACTCCAGTGATTGAATCAATAGTTTAAGGAGAAAGAAACAATAACAATCATGACTTAATGCCTTAAATTCCACTTTATCATAATTTCAAAAGATACATTTGTTCTAAGAGGCTTCACTAGGTAATACTTTGCTGAAAAATGTTCCAACCACCATCGAGTTCAATATTTCAAATGCTTTTTCGGATTTAATGCTCTTAGGTGTCTTGTATTGACTTAAAGAAGTACCTTGAGATAGATAAAAATCCATGAACACATTGAATGTCCCTTCTTTCACCACTCTAATCTCCAAAGGACCAATTGTACTCCCCTGGTTTCTCAGCCTTTTATATTGTAGATCCAAAGATTGTTCCACCAAACTGCAGCATTGTTCCATTTGAACAGCATCAAGTTCAAGTATGCTATCATTCCCTCTCAATTCAAGCTCCCAAAAGAGTACATAGTGACCAGGAATCAATGATGTATCAGCATAGCTAGTGTAATCAGTAAGAAAGATTCCATGTGGTTCAAGGATATGCGAAGAGAATGCAACTGCTTTGTAGAGGTCTTCTTCCGTTGTTTTATCCGTGTCAATACTTAAAACAACATTTCTCCTTTGTATATATTTGAACTGGGAAGCATTATTGCGAAAATCTGTCACCGTGAGAATGTCCCCCATCCTATATCTATATAACCCTGAAAGGAACAGAAAATAAATGTTGCTAACATTTGTCAGTGATCTCATCAATAAAGCTCTTAAGACTTTCAAACTTTCTGATGGGTTCAGTTCATTAATACTAGAAAGATAATGTTACAACAGTTTTTACCCATGGTTAAGTGTTTGTATGAGTTTTGGGAATACTGAGTGAAGAAACAATTTAGAAACTTGATTTTCAAATCTAATGACATTATCTTCAGTTTATATAAAAGGGAGAGAAAGAAAGACAGGGTAAAAAGAAAAGTTAAGCAACAAGAATGAAATAAGATAAGGACCAAAGAAGCCACAAACATATAACTTCTCAATTTGTTTTCAGAGAAGTCATGAACATAGCACACAACTAATCAATTAAAGCAGCATTTTAAAAATGATCAATACGCAACAGAAACATTGGCTGCTCATGTCATTTGGCTTGTATAATAGAAGTTTAAGATGCAAGATAAGATGAAAATCTGTTTTGGAGATAATATGAAACAAAATGCTGCCAAACTTAAAATTGCCTCCATGAGATGATATTATACTAAAATAAATTACCTGTCAGTTAAGGATCAGGTTGAAAGAATAAAGATCTTACCTGTAAAGGTTGTCACAAGAAGTTCGTAATACTGGCCGATTTCCAAATTGGCAAGATCAACAATGTGATCATTCAAGAGAATATCCTTCTTGTTTATACAGTCTCCATCTTGATGATTGTCAAATGGCAAAAATTCGTAGTAGGCCATATTTGGTATAAGAGTGTAAAGGATGTTGTAAGGATTGGACAATGGCTTCAGGTTGATAGCAAAACATCCCTCAGAAGAAGCATAAAAGGTAGCCCCCCGGTATAAAATTCAAGTGCTGGTATATACTGTGCCATTGACCCAGTAATTATGGCAAGGACATACATGGTTTTAGGCCAGAGCTTCTTAATTATTCCTTCCCATGATTTTCCTCTACACTCAAATTCGAGTGAATCAGCTAAATCAGGCATTGGTTTGTTCAAAATCAGAGATACTGCCTTCTTGCAAATGGGATCCGTGATCCAATCACTGATTTGTCCAGTTCTAATATTGGAACAAAGTTCTTGCCAATGTTCCTCCAAGAATTTGATTATCCGGAGGAAACCGGATGCAAAAATTGTACCAACAACCACTACCTCATCTCGCTGAACAAGACCACATAGTAACTGTCCATACATGCTCTGCATGGTATCTTCACAGAAGATTACCTGAGGATTCCTACTATCACTGCTCCGGCTCCGCATATCACTTGTTAAGGCCGTTCTTACTACCAAACCTCCAGGAGTATGGATATCTGAGCTAATGAAAACAAAGAATATATTTTTCCCATCGTTGGAGCCCTGAAGGTAACTGAATTGGAACAGTAAAATTTAATAATGCTGCTTTTGACTCTTATAATTCTGTTGAAGGAAATAAGTAACTCAAAATATATTGCATATCATCCTTACTTGCGTTGAACAGTAGAAAGAAGACAATAGAAGAAGGCCCTACGACTTGGTTCTTCAGCAGTTTTTGGAATCCACTTTTGTCTCCCACCTGAAGTTCCTGAACTGCAATGAAGTTATGCAGTAGAAAAAGAGTTAGAGCAAGACAGAATTCAGGAAAAAACTGAAGAAACACAACTCTTGTCCATGTTGAAAGGATCCATGAGTTTCCCTTTCTCATGCCAAAAAATTTCTAGACTTTATTCTAGCTTACCTTAAAAGTAGCTCAGTTATGGACTCAGAAGTTATTATCTCAGATGGCTCTCCATCAATGGCGATGCGTTCAATATAAGGCTTGATATCCTCATAATCTACCACCGGAACTTTATGCTTGAAAAGTTCCTTGTCAGTTTGGCCATCTAGGAAACCTTTCAAGTACTCAGTACTTGCATTTTTATTCAAAATCTCTTTGAGGACCTCCCGTTGAATCTGACCAAAATTGCTGGTTATGTCCTCCAAAATCCTCATACCAGCTTCATTGTCCTTTGGATCAAAGGTCGGAAGCAATCTGATCATTGGCAAATGCAGGACAACAGTTAGGCGGTTATGCTAGTGTGGATGATTATAACATTAATAAGCACATTAACTACATTAACGCGATGCGCACCCAAGGTTAAGTGATCTCTAAAGAACCACAGCTTAAATGCATCATATTGGGGAATGCAGGCAGATAGTTAGGGGGTTATGCCTTGCAATGGTTGTGGTGAAATTCTTTGACAATATAATGCAAATCACAAGCTATGCATATGAAGCCATAGGCCAGCTCCATGTAAGTATCTCCCAAAACATAGACTGGTAAGCATTTCCTCCTAATCTATGACCTTCAAACCCCACTTACATTGGGGAATCAATCCTCATTCTTCATTCCTAAATGCCCAATTGGGTTCACCTACAATACTGTTGCAGTGTGAAAACCATCCCCCCTCACCCCCCCCAACAGAAAAAAGAAGACAAAAGGCCAAAAACAAAATTTCTTTGTGTAGCTTATTCTAATTCTGAACTAAATGCACCATCCAAACCCCCATTCTCCTTCAATTCTTGGAACTCTGAATGGTAGTATACACCATTAATTATAACTTTACTTATACTTCAGTATTTAATGTATTTGTATTATCAGCTAAACATTTATCGCATTTATGAGCATACTGCATACATACAGCACATACATCCACAAATGAAAATTATTATTTTCGTACCTTTCCATCTTGAGCTCAACTTCAGAGAACAGTGAACCTTACTTCTCTTTCATCCTGCCAAAATCGCCACACAAAGAATATTTGTGACTTAAATAATTCCAACTGAATGAGAAAAATAATCAAATCCCTTTATCCTTTTAAGCAAGGATTCAACAGCTAAAACATCTTAACTTCTGTTCAATTTCAATTTACAAATGTGAAACATTCGATGATCGTAACTGTCCAAAATATTCAGCTTAAATCTAATAAAGAACAGAATCATAAACAATATGGATAGGTAAGCAAGCAACATATTACTAAAATTTTAGGGAAAAAGAAAAAAAAAATCCCTTTAATTACTGAGAAGGGAAAGGAACAATTAAGTACCTGAACAAGAAAAACTTGAATCCTAAGTGATCAAGTAGAAGCCTGCTGAATTGGTTTTTGCTGGTGTTCCTCTGTTCTTTTTTTTCTTTTTTTTTTTCAAGTTAAAAGCGGTAGAGATGGCACAAAACAAATAAGAGTTAACAACAGTCAAAAGTGGTTTCTCCATTCTATTTGGCACAATCTCCTTCTAAAAAGATAAAATTATTGTAATATATGACTAATTCACCAACTAATATAATAAATTTAAAACAATTCATTTATAGTTACTTTTTTTGTAATCTTAATATACTATCCATTTTATTAATCTTATTCTTTTTATATAAGATAAAGTCAAACTAAAAATAATAGAACTAATAAAATAAATAAATAAATATAAAGAGGACAATCAAATATAAAGATATGTTAATTTTAGATAAGCCTGTTATTTATTATAAAACATAAAAAATTATTATTTTTTATAACTTTTATAATTTTTTTAGAAGAATATTGCATTATTATGTAAGACCGATGATGTTTGAAGCATAAATAAAATAATCTTTTGAACGTGGATAAATTTATTATTAATATATATAGTTATTCTAAATTTATCTTTTAAAAAAATACTATTATAATGATTAATTATTAATAATAAATGTTTCCTTTTGTTTTCGCCCTCTTTTAGACGGAAAGAGGAATGGACTTAAACAGCTATATGTAATCCCTCATAATCCCTCTCTTCCTTTCTCACCTTCCGAAAAATATTATCCAAACACATAAATCCTCCCTTTACCTCAACCCAAATATAGCCTTAAGGAACCATGTACATAGGCATGACTACGGTTTCAGAACCGCCGCTTCCGATTACAATTTTCTTCAAATTTTGATTTTTATTTCGATTTTTAGTTTCGATTTCGATTTTAATCCCACTTTTAAATTTGATTTTTACTGAAATAATTATTAAACTATTAATTGAAATTCAAATAATACAACATAATAATATAATTAGAATAATAATAGTTAGAATTGAATTTATTATATAGAGTTTTTAGAAGAATAGAACTAGTAAGAATGAGATAAGTGAGATTGAAAGATATAAAAATAATAATAATATTGAAAGAATAATTGAACATTTGAATTATTAATTAGAATTTAACTAGTATAATACAAAAATATAATTAGAATAGTAGTTAAAATTGAACTAATATATAGATTTTTTAGAATAATAGAATTATGAAGATTAGATAAGTAAAAAAGTAAGATATACAAAGAATAAGAGTATATATAGAGAGAATGATCGAACTATTAATTGGAAGTCATCAAATAGTATATTAGCATAATATAATAATAGAATTATGATAATATAAATTAGAAAATTTGATATATAACATAATTGGATTAATAGTTGAAATTGAACTAATATATAGAGGTTTTAGAAATATAAAATTATGAAGAATTAGATAAGTTAGAAAGAAAAATACATAAATGATAAGAGTATTGAAAGAATGATTGGACTATTAATTGTAATTAAAATAGCATATTAGTATAATATAATAATAGAATTTGAATAATTATTTATAAAAGTTGATACCCTAAAACCTAAACACTAAACTCTAAAGATTAGAAAAGTAAGAAATAGTATTAGAAAAAAATTATATGATGAAAACAAAGATATATAAAAATATTTATAGAATTATAAGAATGAAAAATAAAAAATTTAGTTTTTTTTTGCTGGTTCCAGTTCGAAACTGTCTGTCCCGGTTCTAGTGGGGCCACAGTTCCAATTTCAAAACCGGAACCGCTGGTTTGGAATCGATGGTTCCGGTTCCGGAACCGTGAAGTGGCTATGTCTATATGTACATAACTCCCTCACATCTCAAGTTATTTGGTCCCTTGAGCTGTACTAGTATCCATGAAATCTCCACCACTTGCACGTCGAGTGTTATTTTCTCCTCGGGTTGTAGTCCTTCATAAAATATTGAATTAAAAGTTCATCAGAAATTTGATGTTGATGACAACTTTCACACAAGGCTTTAAATCTAATCCAATATCCAGCTCAAGATTCATTAAAGTCTTGTTTAATGCCTACTATTTCTTTTCTTCCAGATGCAATTTTAGAAGCGGGGAAAAAATTCATAAGAAAAATTCTTTGCATGTTATCCATGTTGTAATAGATCTAGGAGTAAAACTCTTAAACCATACACTAGCGTTTCCAGATAAAGAACCAAGAAAAACCAGCCAACTTAATGTATTCTTGCGATACTGCTTTGTTGTGCATGGTATATTATGATGTTTAGATTGAACTTGAATGTGATTAAGGCATTTAGGACTATCCCAATTTGACTTTCGTTTTCAATTCTTACCCTCATATTTACCCCTAGTTACCCCTTTTGAGCCTTAATTCTTTTTTGGATTTAAACCACTATAATTTTCACCCAAAACCAGTTTTAGCTTTCTTTGGCCCACTAAGGTATATGTGGCTCACTTAAGTGTGATGATTTATTCCCTATTTGGTCATACAAGGAAGTTGCACTAAAAAAAGGTCTCTGAATGAAGATATTTCAGCATGATCTTTGATTTGAAGTATATGTTCATTGTTTACCCATACAACACTGGGACAGAAAGGGCAGCAAATATAGAAATGCAGTATTCTACTAGCTGCTCACCAGAACTGTGGCAGGAAAAGAAAAGAATAACAAGAAAAAGAAAAAAATAAAAATAAAAATCTATGAAGAGAAGCACAAGAAAAATATTGTTGCGTTGAAATTGCTTTGAATTGTTGTGAAGGTTTTATTTAGAGATTAGTTGCAAGCTAAGTATGTGGAAGAACTTGATTGAATTACATTGCACCTTGATTTTTGTTTATGTTTAGCCATTTATCCATATTTTTTATCCTACCTTGTTTGCCCTAACCCCGTTACAACCCAAATAAAAAGACCTTATGATTCATGTTTGGTTTTAGTATGGTGGTTAGCTTTAGTCACATTTACAAATTCATGATAATGCTTCTTTGTACAATTGCTTTTGAGTGGATGAACCCAATTTATAACATCTTTGAGTGCTTGGAGTGATCTTGGAGAGTTGCTCAAATTCTGTGTTTTGACTTGGAAGACATTGTTATGCATGTGTTTACTTCGATGAATTAACATGGTTAATTGGAGGAAATTTCAGTTTGTTCAGAGTAATGTCTATCTTGTGAGATATTTAGAATAATGTGTTAGTTTTGTTTGGTATAATTAGGGCAAGCATAATGCAACTGTGGGGATGTTTGATAGACATTAAATGTATGATTTATCTGGTAATCTTTTGGTGCTTTAATTGAATATAATCTACATTTAATTATTGATTTCTTACAGGTTTTGGTTGAATGAAGAATTAGATAGAATATGAATTTGGAAGTTATTTGGGGCTGAATTGCGTGAAGAACATTAGGCGTATGAAGAAGAGGTTTTTGCAATGGAATTTGGAAACAACCAAGACTTTTGGAAGGTTAAGAATTCCTTTTCTATACCAATTTGGAAGAAGATTTATGTTAGGAAACTAGCTTGCATGCCTAAAGTTTGAGCCGTTTGTGGCAATTGAGATTTGAAACAAAAGGGTTTTATGTCTTTAAGTTATTTTAGAAAGTTACTATTCTTTTCCTATTTAAGGGGAACAAATTATTTAGGTTAGAGACCATTTTACTTTCAGCCTTGCGTTTTCCCTTTTTTTATAACCACTGCAAACTTGCCACCGTTTGCCCAAACTGCAGTCGAATTCGGTTAATTCAATTTAATTAGTTTTTTTCTTTTATACTTTTGATTACTTTTAATCATGTTTAGTGAGTTATTTCTTTTCTGGCAGTAAGATAAGGAAGCACTAATTGTTTAGTAATCGTGAGACCGAATTATTATTATTAAATTGGTATATGTTAGTTCCGAAAGTTCTCTAAGCATAACGATAATTATCTAGATATCTTAAAGCCTGATCAACTTTGATTAATTTAGGTAGAGCCAATTAATTTCTTATTACGTCACTGGATTTAGTAGGTAAAATTAATTAGTGGCGGAGCTACTGTCTCGGTAAACGGGAATATTATGTTAGTAAATTGTGACATGCTGATCATGATTATAGTTTATTAGACTCGGGTTCCTCTAAAGTGTAAAGCTGTTTTAACATTAAATCTGGTGTTGGCTGATTCCAATCGGGTTGTGTTAGGATTAGAGAACTAATTGATTAAACTGATTCTTATCAATTATCGATTAAGTAAGGAGGAATTGGGCTATGTCAGAGTTGATTCTTGGTAACCTATAACTAATTAATTAATATGTGTTAATTTATCCTTGCATTAATGAACGATGAATAATTGATTAGTGTGGAATTACTAAATTTCGGAATTTTATTTAATTGAGTTAATTTCGAAATTGTTTTTATTAATTGTGTCAATTTATTCCTTGTGAATTGCTTCTTAAAATTTAATGTGAATTTTGGTTACTCATAACAAATTAGCTAATTAAGAGAAGATAACATCGTTCTTTGTGGGACAATCTCACTCCTTTATATTACTAAGTATTGTTTGGAGAGAATTTAATTTTGGTAAAATAACGACACACCAATGTCTTTGTCTAAAATTTTTTTAATTTTATTAGTTTATATGTAATTTAGTGAAATGAGTAATTTTATACCAACGCACTCATCTATTTACAATAAGGGCAAATTTGAAAATTTAATCATTCTTTTTGTTAACATTGACTTGCTAAGGGCAACATTTTTGTTAAACGGTGGTTAGGTAAAGGAGCGACCGTAATACAGCAAAACTACAAGAATCGATCTGTAATATACCTTTACTTTAACAAATGAGGTAAATGTAATTTTTTATGTGTCCCCATTCCACCAAATTTGGTGATAGAATTACACCACATCTCTCTAGTATATCACCAAATGTAGCACCAAATTTGGTGCAAGCCTACATTTTTTTAAAGTTTTGTATTATTTTAATAATTATAATTTATTATTAGATATTATAATTTTGTTATTATTAGATATGATAATTATTAATTATATTTTAAATATATTTTTCATTATGCATATACATAAAAATTGATTTATTATTTTATTTTTATTTTTAAATTAGATCATATTTTTTGAAATAATTAGTTCATATATTTTTAAATTAGATTGATATATTTTATTTTAATTGTTTGTGGTTTTATATTTATGTACTTTTATGTTTAATAAAATATATAATCAAAACTAATAGTGAATTTGATATTTTTTTAAAAAAAATTTATTAATTAAATTTTAAATATTATAAATATTAACTTATTAAATACCATATATTATATAAAAAATGTAAAAATTAATGTGTATGGTGACAATTAGATTATATGAAAGAAAAATAGAATATTATTTTTGGTATAAAATATAGTGTGAATGGGTTGGAGTTCATGAAATAATAGTTTGTGTAGAAATTGCACAATTTTAGTGTGAAAACTACACCAAATTGGTGTTATACATTGGATATGGAGGTGAACTAAAAATTGATTAAATTGACCGAATCGAATTCAATTCGGTTGTTCAAAATTGATTTTTGGGTTTTCAATTTTGTTTTCGACCGAACCGAATTCATTTAATCATTTTTCGATTTGATCATGGTTTTAAAATTTTGAATTAGGTTAATTGAACAAACCGAATTTATTTCAGTTTTCAGTTTCAACCGAATAATTAAATTGTATATGGGTTAAGAAATTATGGCATATAGGCTAATCAATTACAGGCCAGTTTATGTTTACCTTTCTTTCTTTTACTTTTTTTTCAACAAATTTTTAAATTTGGGCTCAAATTATTCATTTATACACTAGATAAAAATTTAGACCTATTACCCATGCAAAATAATGAAAAAATTATAAAACCCTAAACTTTTAATTTTTTAACTGGTAAAAGTTGTTTCATTGTTAATTAATATGTGTATTACCTGTAGATTTTTAAGTTTAATTATTTTTTTCTTCTTTACCTTAATTATTATGTAATATTTTCTAATGATTTAATGGATTGATACAGAATTGGGCTAAGTTTGTTAAGTAGTAGCTAATTGTTTCTATTTAATTCTTCCATTGACATATCTCACTGTGTTTAGTATGTGAGAAGTAGTTAAATGAAAAGTATGTAAAGATTACTTCAAATTATAAGCAAATTTATTATTATTTTATGTCATTCTATTTTGAATTTTCTTCTAATTTATTCATGAACTTGTAAGAGAATTGGTTTTATTTTGAAAATTTTCTATTTATAAAGTTGTATGAATTCATTTATTTAAAATTAGTGTTGTCCTATTGTACAATTTTATCTTGTGTTTATATATATATATATATATAGTGAGATTTTGAAACATTTTTTTTTTCATTTAGATTGAATTGCTAATTTCTAATTCCTAAATTTTTTTGGAGTTTGAAATGGGTTAAATTTTATTTTTATTAGGAAAACGATTGATACTTTGGTCATTAATTAGTTTGGGTTTCAATATATGATTTTATTGTTAATTTTTTATGTGTTTTTCACAAATATTAAAAAAAATCCAATCCAAACCGAATATCCGACCAAATTAGAATTCGATTATTCGGTTTTGGTTTTCGATTCAGTCAAAAATTTGATCGAACAAAAATCAAACTAATCGAACCAAATAAGGACCGTTGCTCACCCCTAATTGGAGATGGCCAATGTATAGTTTGTGTGACATTTTCATTATGTTGTTATGAAAGTGGATCTCATGTTATTCTATTTTTGCATACTCCAAAACCACTTTGTATTTTCTATACCATTTTATGTATTAGTGTATATAGCAGTACTTTATATAAATATGATATGTAACACTTGTCCTTTAAAGAATAAACTTAAACTCTGTCAATTGTTTAGTGAATTCGACTATAAACATGTTAAAATCTTATACAGTTTTACATAAATTGATACACAAATATTCATTGGCTGGGATTTTGTCTTAAGCCGTGGATATTCAATGATCTGGCCTATAAGGGTTTCAACTTTCAAGTCAAAACCCAAGGAAAAAGAATAATTCCAGGGAACAAAAATATACTTTCCAAATGTTCATATATATAAAGAGAGGTGGGGTTTACCGGGGCACATAGGGAGAAAAAACAGGTCATCATATCATCATCCAGATTTTAGATGTAGGAACTAGGAAGGGGTACCAAGCTGACCAATATGGTGCTTATATTTCAATATAATTGGACAATCCATAATTGAAAACTGGATTTGCATGTAAAGATCGATCATCAAAGTCAAAATATAAAATTAATGCATTATCCTTTATGCTGAAATGAATTAATGCATTATCCTTTACATTTATTATTCAATGACTTCTTCTAGTTCCGTTGATCAACTATATATGCATGATTTTATTTTCCTGTCCAGCACCAGCAGCCGCGCGCCACAGTCCACAGTTGAACAAATGCATGTGGAATAGTATGCACACAATCAACATATAAATAGCAGTACCATTACCAAGTCACTGATTTTATCAAATCAAATTCACACAGAACGTAGCTTTAGTTTCTGAAAATGGCTTCCTCTGTTGGAGTTGTTTTACTATCCATTTTCCTACTTTTCACTCTCATTAATTCTCAACCTTCATTTCGCCCGCGCGCACTCGTTCTTCCGGTCCTAAAGGATGCTGCCACACTACAATAAGTGATGAAAATCAATCAAAGGACTCCCTGAACGTTGTTCTTGATCTTGGCGGTCGATTCTTGTGGGTTGATTGCGATAACAATTACGTTTCATCCACTTACATAAATATACTATAAAACCACAAATAATGAAAGCAAATCATATCGAACTAATTTAAAATATATGAAATAATTATTACAAAATATATGATCTAATTTAAAAATAAAAATAAAATAATAAATCAATTTTTACGTATATGCATAATGAAAAATATATTTAACATTTATTCAATAGTTATAATATCTAATAATAATAAAATTATAATTCTAAAAATAGTAGGAAAAAAAACAATGAAAAAATTTAGGTGCAACATTTGGTGATACATTGGAGAGATTTGGTGTAATTCTATCACCAAATTTAGTGGAATGGGAGAGATTGGAGATGCTCTCGATGAATTACATTCACCTCCTTTGTTAGTAAACTTATATTAAAAAATCGATCTTTATAGTTTTGCTGTATTATGATCACCCCTTGACTTAACAACCCTATAACAAAGACCTTGTCGTTAGCAAGTCAAATTAGGTTAGAAAAAAGAATGATTCAATTTTCAAATTTGCACTTATTCTAAATAAATGAGTGTGTTGGTATAAAATTACAACTTCCACTAGATTAAATATAAATTAATAAAATTAAACAAAAACACCATTAGCACAATTATCTCATTGGATTAAATTTGAATTTTTTTCATTTTAAGTAATAAGTAATACTAAAAAAAGCTAATTTTAAGTAATTTTAATTAATAACATTTAAAATTTTTTGTTTATTTTTCTATTAGGTTAAATATAAACTAATAAAATTAAAAATTGGTCAAATGCCTCATTAACACTATTAACTCACCAGATTATATTACAATTAATTGAGTTCTTTTTCTTTATTTTTTTTATTTTATTAAATTAGTAATTAGGGTCTTTTATTTTAATTGTCATCATTATTATTATCATCATGATTATTATTTTCTTTTTCAAAATTAATTGCCACAAATTTGTAATATAACTTTTTATTCAAAAAATTTAGAACATCGATTTTAATAATATAAAATTTAGTTTAATAAAATTATAATTTATAAAAAAAATTTACTTTTTTTTTAATTGCACATACATCAAGTGTGCTTTATAAATTGAAAATATTATTTGCGTCACAATAAGACTAAATTCTTCCTTCTAATTTGGTTTCCTTTTATGTTTAGGAAAGTTAAAGATCGTATTTCTTTCCTTTTCCCGCAAGGAAAAAACCGATCAAGAATTTCCCTATTTTATTTTTCATTTTAAGTAAATAAGTGATTTGATTATTTTTTATTTTATTTCTGTTAGATTAAATATAAACTAATAACATTAAAATTTTTTGGTCAAATGCATCAATAACACTATTAACTCGCCAGACCATATTAGAATTAATTTGAGTTTTTTTCCTTTAATATTTTTATTTTAATTAAATAAGTATTAGGTTCTTTTTATTTTTATTATCATCATTACTATCATTATTATTATTTAAAAAATTAATTACCATAAATTTGTAATATAACTTTTTATTCAACAAATTTAGAATATCATTTTTAATAATATAAAATTTAGTTAATAAAATTATTATTTTTTTAAAAAAATGTTTTTACTTTTTTCTTTTTAATTGCACACACATCAAGTGTGCTTTCTAAATTGAAAATATTATTTGTGTTACAATTTAGACAAAATTCTGCCTTTTGGCTTAGTTTCCTTTTATGTCTAAGATAAGGACCGATATTTCTTTTTCTAATTAGCAAACTGCCTTTGATCTCCACAGCTTTCCTTTTCCCGCAAGGAAAAAACCGATCAAGAATTTCCCTATTTATATCACCCTATCCCACCATCAATTCAAATTTCTATCAAAATTTTAGAATTAGCCCAGAATATATATTGATCAGTTTTTTCTTTTTCTTCTTAGAATTCAATTTATTCCTTAAATTCATACAGTCATGAGTAATGAAAAACTGCCAAAGAGGGACTTTAGTACTGCAATTTTAGTGAAAAAGAAGTCTCCCAATCGTCTCATTGTAGATGAAGCAATCCACGATGAGAACTCAGTCATTGCAATGCACCCGAATACGCTTGAAAAGCTTCAGTTTTTCAATGGCGACCCAATCTTGATTAAGGGAAAGAAACGAAGAGATACAATTTGCATAGCTCATGCAGACGGAAATTGTGATGAAGGAAAAGTAAGGATTAACAAGCTTGTGAGATCGAATATCTGGGTTCGGCTTGGAGATGTTGTTTCTGTTCATCAATGTCCTGATATCAAGTATGGGAAACGTGTTCAAATCCTTCCCATTGATGATACTGTTGAAGTGGTTACTGGAAATCTTTTTGATGCTTATTTGAAACCGTATTTCTTGGGAGCATACCGACCGGTTAGGAAAGGTGACTTGTTTTTGGTGAGGGGAGGAATGAGAAGTGTAGAATTCAAGGTAATAGAAACTGACCCTCCTGAGTATTGTGTTGTTGCCTCTGATACTGAGATATTTTGCGAAGAGGGAGGAGTGGTACATAGAGAAGATGAAGATAGGTTGGATGATGTTGGTTATGATGATGTTGGAGGAGTTCGTAAACAGATGGCTCAAATTCGAGAACTTGTGGAGTTACCTTTGAGGCATCCTCAATTGTTTAAATCAATTGGTGTGAAGCCTCCGAAAGGAATTTTGCTTTATGGTCCTCCAGGAACTGGAAAGACCTTGATAGCTCGAGCTGTGGCTAATGAAACTGGTGCTTTCTTCTTGGTAATTAATGGGCCGGAGATCATGTCAAAGATGGCTGGAGAAAGTGAAAGCAACCTAAGGAAAGCATTCGAGGAAGCCGAAAAGAATGCACCGTCTATCATATTCATGGATGAGATTGATTCCATTGCTCCTAAGCGAGAGAAGACGAATGGAGAAGTAGAGAGAAGAATAGTCTCGCAGCTCTTGACACTTATGGATGGACTCAAGTCCCGTGCACATGTTATTGTTATTGGAGCTACAAACCGTCCCAATAGCATTGATCCTGCCCTGAGAAGATTTGGTAGATTCGATAGGGAAATAGACATTGGCGTCCCTGATGAAGTTGGCCGACTTGAGGTTCTTCGTATCCACACGAAGAACATGAGGCTTGCAGAAGATGTGGATTTGAATCCAAGGATACTCAAGGATATGTCGGTGCTGATTTAGCAGCTTTGTCTACTGAGGCTGCACTCCAATGCATCAGAGAGAAGATGGACGTTATTGACTTGGAAGATGACTCTATTGATGCTGAGATACTCAACTCTATGGCTGTCACCATCGAACACTTTCAGACCGCACTTGGGACAACCAATCCTTCTGCATTGCGTGAAACAGTTGTTGAAGTTCCTAATGTCAGGTGGGAGGATGTTGGAGGCCTCGAGAACGTAAAGCGAGAGCTTCAAGAGACTGTACAATATCCAGTGGAGCACCCTGAGAAGTTTGAGAAGTTTGGAATGTCCCCCTCAAAGGGGGTTCTTTTCTATGGTCCACCTGGTTGTGGGAAAACTATGCTGGTCAAAGCTATTGCCAATGAGTGTCAAGCTAACTTTATCAGTATCAAGGGTCCTGAATTGCTTACAATGTGGTTTGGAGAAAGTGAGGCCAATGTCAGGGAAATATTCGACAAGGCTCGCCAATCTGCACCTTGCGTCCCCTTCTTCGATGAATTGGATTCCATTGCTACTCAGAGAGGAAGTCAAGTAGGTGATTCAGGTTCTGCTGATAGGGTTTTGAATCAACTTCTAACTGAAATGGATGGTATGAATGCAAAGAAAACTGTGTTTACTATTGGAGCAACAAACAGGCCGGACATAATTGATCCAGCACTTTTTAAGGCCAGGCAGACTTGATCAATTGGTTTATATTCCCCTCCCTGATGAAGATTCTAGGCATCAGATTTTCAAGGCATGCCTTCGGAGATCACCTGTTTCTAATCGCGTAGACTTGAGAGCCCTCGCCAAGTGCACTGAGGGCTTCAGTGGAGCTGACATTACAGAAATATGCCAACGTGCATGCAAATATGCTGTCAGGCAAGACATTGAGAAAGATATTGAGAGGCAGAGGAGGAGAAGAGACAATCCTGATTCTATGGAGGAGGATATTGAGGATGATCATGAAGTTACTGAAATTAAGGCTTCTCACTTTGAAGAATCAATGAAATATGCTCGTAGGAGCGTTAGTGACGCGGATATAATTAAATATCAGGCATTTGCTCAAACGTTGCAGCAGTCTAGAGGATTCGGTAGTGAATTTCGATTTAATGAGCCTAGTGCCAGAGCCACAGGCTCTGATCCTTTTGCAACCTCTGCTGTTGGAGCTGATGAAGATTGCCTATATGATTAAATTGCTGAATAAACGATCTCTACAAGTAGTTTTTCTAGTTTTTTCTTTGTTTCGATTTCAAAAGTAGCTGATTTTCGTTTAGAGAAGAGGATGATGTGTTTACCTTTGTTATTTTCATTTTTACACTAATATTATAGACTTCTTTTACTAGTTTTACATGTTTTAGTTTTCTTTGTCTTGTTATTTTCATGTATGTTATTGACTTAACACCATAAAAGAGGGGGAAAAGTTATTGACTTAACACCATAAAAGAGGGGGAAAAGACTCTGCTAAACACTCTGATTTTGGCTGTTTGAAAGAAAAAAAAAATTTAGTATTCAGCCAATGATTTTGACAATCCATTGTCAAAAGTTGCTGGACAAATCCTTGGCTTCTTTTTGCTAATAAAAAAGGGAGATGCATTCTAAAATTGCACAAGTGATAATCTTGACTTTGGTGTAGATAAAACCTTTCAATGTTTAACAGAACATTTCCAACTTCTAAAAAACAAGCTTCCCAGGTCATTCTTTCAAGTTTCAAACCATAGAGTTTTGGGCTCTACAAGTTTCACCCTGTTGAAACTTTTGAGAACTGGCAAAATAAAGCCAAATAGATGTTATACAATATGACAAAGATGCTACAAACTAAATGAGAAGACGAGATCAAAATCGTCCCATAGACAGATATAATTAAACGGGCAAACTATCTTAACGGCCACTAAACTATTCATAAAGACCGATATCTTCTTGAGAAAAATAAATTCCTTTAACCTTTTGCATTTTCTATTATCATTAATTACTTAAACTTCATAACACCAGAAATATCCCACTTTGTCTTTGTAACAATAAATTCTCGTATCATTTAGAGCTAACGTAAATGAAGGAATATAATGGATGTTCATGGTTGCTGCATTTATAATAGAGTGCCAGAACAATTGTGTTCCCATATTTAGTTGTTAATTGTTGTTTTATTAACAACCTCAAACTTCTATTAATTTGCTTTATCTTCACATGAACTATTCTACAGTTATGAGTCTAGACAATTCACAGCACTCTTATAGGATAGATTTATGACCATAGGAACAACAAAAATAGCAATTTTCCACACTCATCAAGTTCCTATTATCTGCATTGTCCTTCTTGTAGTTAACATCTCAAACCTCACATTACATGCATTCCAACCTACTCTCTCCATCCATCCTGTAATCCTTCCAAAAGAGCAGTTTCAATAGCCATGGACTGTGTGACCAAAAGGAGAATTTCTTTTGCAACTCAAATAGCACACTACTCATTAGCTAACATGAAAGTTTCGACCTATAATATGGAAATTTAATAGTGGAATACCACTCTAATTCACACAAAAGTTGTATGATTTTCAAAATAAGATAGGGAAATGAGACAGCAAAGGTACTTTATTCAACAACAATCAACAAAGACATGTTGGACACTCGGAAGCTAAAGAGAGAAGACAGCAATTTTCAGAAAATTGAAGTGCCAATTTCAAGGGGAAAAGAAACTTTACAGGTATTCTTTTGATTTCAATCTTTTGCTTCAAAATTTTCATTGATAATGCAATGTATCTTCAATATTTGAGGCTTGATCAGGAAACATTTTGCTGAAAAATCACCATTGAGTATACTAATTGAACAATTTTCTTTTGAGTGACTTAGATAACTTTGGGCCATGCCACTAGGAAGATAACATCTTTCTTAATATCAGAATAGCACAACTCTAGTGATTGGATCAATAGTTTTAAGGAAAAAGAAACAATAACAATCATAACTTTGGGCCATGCCACTAGGGAGATTTTGTGCATCTCCGACCAAAATATTAATCCTCCATTGAGCTTCCAATTTCTCGGTTTTGGAATGGTGTTATTGTGTTATGTTTTTGGAGACTACATTTCATGACTGTTTCTACCGCCATTGATCATATATGTTTTATTTACTAGAAATTATGGGCGGTGTTTATTTTTTAATATGTTATTTTGAAAGATAAAAAAAAGGTAATTACACTATGTGACAATATTACAAAACTGACCCAAAACTAAATAAATTATGAATAAAAGTTTGTATAGTATATAATTCCACCAATTAGATACATAGTACATAAACAACATAACAGTAATGGAGGAAAGTAGTTTTACGTTACCTTGTTACGTCTTGTGTGTTAATTTAGTCTGTATACTCTCTACACATATGAAAATTATACTCATTTTCTTAGGTTACAAGTAAATTTCAGGATACGGATTATGTCCTTATTTTATCATAGCCTAAGTAGGAAGTGATTGATTAAGTATTCAACGTATCTTAATCTTTAAAATAATATCATACTAATTATCATGGACGATAATTATTCCATAAGCCAACAACAATAATGATATTTTATCAATGTAAGAAACCGCCTATTTACTAAGATCCTCATAGATTATCAATGGTGCATAGGAATATTATGAGAAATGGTCCAACACTTTGGCCTAAAGAACAATTGATGACTTATTAAGTTGATGCTAAGTAAATTTTGAGGAAAATGTAAAAGATCACTAAACTTTTTTCAAATCCAAATTTTGATCATTAAACTATATTTTTTCGCCAAAAATATTATTGAAGTTTTTTAAGATACGTCTTTAGCATAATCCGTTAATTTCTTCCATCTAATTAACAGACGGAATAAAAATAAATAAGTGCAAGTAGAGAATTAATGAAATATAAGTACAAAGGAATGAAACATAAGTACAAAGGATTTTGTGGTGCAAGTAGAATAATAAAAATGTAAGAGGACATTTGGACATCTTTGATTCTCCCATAATTATTCACGCTTCCGATATGTTATTATAGCATACTTAAGCAGGCCCTTCTTCTGGTATGTTTCCAGCACTGAATGTGGAGTCGGGGCATTTATATTGAGATTCTTCAATCCTATTTATCAATTCATTTCATGAAAGAACTTGAGATTTTTTTGTGGAGTGATAGACACAAAATATACGATTTATTGTATAGTCTTTTTTGACTTTAATTGAATAAAATATGCGCTTAATTAAGAATATCTTGCAGGTTTTGAAAGATTAGAGTTGTGAGGTAGTAAAAAGGGAAGAATATCAATTTGGAAAGTTTTTGGGCTGTTTTGGAGTACATAGGTGCGATTCTGGAAGAAGAGAAGTCTTTGCGATGGAATTTAGAAACAACCAAGACTTTGGAGATTAAAGAATTCCTTTCCTTTGCGATTTTGGAAGAAAATTTGGATTAGGAAACTGGCTTGCATGCCTAAAGTTTGAGCCATTTGTGGCACATCTATTTGGAAACAAAAGGGTTTATTTCTTTGAGTTGTTTTATGAAGTCTTTAGTTAATAGGATTACTTCCTTAAGAAGTTACATATCTTTTTCTATAAAAGGAGATTAAAGTAGTTATGTCAGATTACACCACTCACCGCTACTTACACCTAGCCTTTTTCTTCTTCGTTGTTTTTAGTTCGTGAATTGTTGCAGAGTTGGCCGCCTTATGCCCATACAGGGGTTAATTCCAGATAAACGTATTTTATATTAATTGTTCTTATTTTCTTATATCTTTGATTTAATTGTCTTTAATTATGTTTAGTGAGTAGTTTACTTTTCCGGCATTAAGATAAGGAAGCACTAATTGATTAAGTAGTCGTGAGACCAAATTGTTTATATTAAATTGGTATTTATAAGTTCCGAAAGTTCTCCGATCATAACGATAATTATCTAGATTTCTTAAAGGCTGATCAACTTTAATTAATTTAGGTAGAGTCAATTAATCTCCTATTATTTCACTTAATCTCGTAGATAGGATTAATTAGTGGCGAAGCTGCTGTCTCGATAGATGGGAATATTAGGTTAATAAATTGTGGCATGCTGATACTAATTCCAATTTATTAGAGTTGGGTTTCTCTATGTCTTAATGTTATTTTAACATTAAATCTGGTATTGGCTGATTCCAGTCGGATTGTGCTAGGGTTAGAGAAATAATTGATTAACCTGATTCTTGTCAATTATCGACAAATTAATTCTTTACAAGTGTTTGTTGTTTACTATTAGATCAAACGGTAATATAGCACTTGCCATAGCCAATTCAGTAGTAGTGGCCTCTATTCTTCCATAGGGAAGAACAGCGCATTCAAGATTTAATATTCCAATTGGTGAAGATATAAATAGATCATACAATATAAGAAAACAAAGCATATTGGCTTATATATTAAAAGCTGCAAAGTTGATTATTTGGGATGAAGCTACAATGATAAAAAGAACAATCATTGAACATTTTGATGAAGTCTTAAGGGATCTAACAGATGTTGATCAATTGTTCGGTGGTAAAGTTATAGTTTTTTGTGGTGATTTTAGAAAAACTTTACCAGTAATTCCCAAAGGTTCAAAAGAAGATATCATAGATGCAAGTATTGTTATGTTACCGCTTTGGGGTAAGTTTGAAAAGCTGCAATTACACCAGAATATGAGGGTGCAAACGGATCCTATATTTTCTGAATATTTACTCTGGGTTGGAAATGGCATTGAAGAAATGAACGAAGACAACAAATTCATATTCAAACCAGTATGAATATTCCTTTTATTGATGAAGAGACATCTTTACATGCTCTTATTGATGCAGTTTTTCCTGATCTAAATCTTTTTAGCACCAATCAAAAAATGGTTATTAACAAGGCTATTCTTACAATAAGGAATGATTTTGTTCATGAAATGACCAACATGTTGATAGCCAAGTTCTCGGAGAAGAAACTAGTTATTATAACAGTGATGAAGCTGTTAATTTTTTAGACCAAGTGGACCAACAAGGTTTGCTACATTCATTGACTCCTCAGGGTTTTCCACCTCATGAACTCATTCTTAAAATCAATTCTCCTATTATGCTATTGCGTAACATTAATCCAAGTAAAGGTTTATCTAATGGAACTCGACTTATTTGCAAAATATTCAACCCAAATATTATTCAGGCTAAAATCTCAACTGGTTCATATATCGGTACAACTGTTTTTATTCCATGAATTACGGTTGAATGTTCAAAATCTTATTTCACCTCTATACCTTTCAAAAGAATATAGTTACCAATGCGTTTGTGATTTGCAATGACCATTAACAAGGCACAAGGGCAGACTCTAGATTTTGTAGGTATCTATCTTAAAGAGCCTGTTTTTTCACATATACAATTATATATTGCTTTGTTACGTGCAAAAACTGTAGCTCGGGTTAAAATTCTTATTTTCGACCTTTAACTATAGTTGATAGCAGCAGCAATTTAACTAAGAATGAAGTATATACTGAAGTGTTATCAACAATTATTACAGATGTAATTAGCCAAAATAATATCTAGCTTATATATCTATGATTATTATTAAAACCTTTATTAGGACATATATATTGTGTTATTTAAGATTACTGACTTAAATTAGTACAAAATATTGAATTTATAAACATTAGGCCAGTGTTTGTACATTCTGGTAAGAATTGCCTACATTTACTAATATGTTTTGAGATTGCCGAACAGAACTCATGCTATATATTGATTCGTTTCATTCTGTAAATTAGCTTCTAACCTTTATGCTTCAGAAAACTTTTGCCTATTTCAAAATATGAGTTATTCTCTTAATTCTTTCGTTGCTTTAAACTAAAAATTGCATTTATATATATTTATAGGAATATGGAAAATAGGTGTATCGACATTTTAGCATTAACATATGCGACTATAGATTGGGTTTCAAAGCTAATTTTAATAGAAAAAACTCCAATTCGCATTAGGAAAGAAAAAGGAGCTTCATATCAAATATTTGTTTTTAATGATAGTCAGGTATTAATAAATACTTTTACAAACTTACGATTTTTTAGCTGATAATATTTCAACTTATCTAATTGGGGGATTTTTTTTGTAGAAGAATAGCATAGAAGCTATTGCCTACAGTGAAGATGTGCATCAGCTTGACAGAGTTCTACAACTGTACAGGACATTTTACATTGGCAATGCAATGATAAGACCAATACTGGGAATGTTTTCTCGGTATGGCTTTCTTGTTATCAACTAATACTAAAAAAAGGAGCTTTCATAAGGCAGGCTAGAGGACAAGAAGAACTGGCATTAAGTGATTATTATAGCTTTACCAGATTTATTGATTTTGATACTAAAATAGACAATCCTGAGCTGAAGATCAGTTATATATCTTTTTCCCCTTGTTTTTCTGGATTCATAGTAATTTACAGCTTTAAAAGCTTTATTTTAAACTTATAATATTTGTATCATTTGACCCACTAATTGTAACTGACTTTGGTATTCTATTATAGATATTTTATTTGCCATAATACATGTTCTTCCATCAAGAACTGTACCGGTCAAAGGAAGAAATGTACCTATCCAAGAGTTTATCATCCTTAATGAAGAGTAATAGTTATTATTGCTTTATATATTTATATATTATAGCCTAACAAAAATCAAATCCTAAGACTAATTCATCTTTCTTGTGCAGGTGTAGACCATTAATATTAACTTTTTAGGAAGATTTTTTACACACAGAAGCCCCATATATTATTAACAATGTTCATGAAATGCCAATCATATTGATTACATAATTAGAAATCATATCATTTCATGGTAATGTCTGCTTAAAAATACAGTTTATCGCCTAAAAAATCCATTAATGGATAAGCTTTGCTATACTATAGGAATCTCTGTACGAACTCTGTCAAACAACATTATTCTGTTCGATCCACCTTTACCACAAGTGACAGAGCTCAAAAAATGGTGAGTCTAAGTGTAAATATGGGTAAACATACAGACATTTATAGATATTCTCTTTTTTACAACTTTTAGAACCTAATCTATTATTTATATAGGTTACAGGCAAACACAAAACATGTTGAAAGAATTGTGGTTAAAAAGCTATATGAAAAACAACATCAGATTATCAGCACTCCTTCAGACACTTGACCGTGTCATTTGCAACAAAAATAATTATCCTACACTTTAACTAGAATAAATATAAGTATAATGACGAGAAAGGTCGTCTCCCAAGGGAACAATCGTATTTCTTTTCCTTCACACAAATTGTCACAAATCAAATGTTTGAGAATTAGTTTTCAACAATTGACAAAATTCAAGAAAAATAAGGTAAAATAAATTCCGATTAAAGTATTGAATCAACATTAATATTATTCTTGATCATTGATGCAATAATGTAACTGTTTAATTAAATCAATCAGTTATAGTTATCGGAACCCACTGACATAACCTTATTCCTTCTTAATTATTAGTAATTAAAAGAATCCTTATTAATTACTTTCTGACCAATAATTAACCTAAGAGAACCCGCATTAGATTTAAACTATTGATTACATTAATGTTTTAAAGGAACCCAATTCTGATATGCCCATATGAACCCATATGTCCATATCAACCCTTTATGCCTTTTACCACTAATTAAAAGTACATGGGCAATTAAGGATTCACCCTTTTAATTGGTATTAAATTATTCTATGTTTAATTAAACATTGTACACTATTTAATTATCATAGAATATCCTTAATTCATTATATCACAGAACATAAATAGGAACTTAACTAATACAGTATTTTAGTCAAATTTGATCTCACACTATATTAATGTTTATCAATACTTTTAACCGAAATTAAATAATTAGCTACTAAACATAACTGAAAATAAAACTATTAAATTAAAATTGAATGCCATAAAAGATAAATGTACCTTGAATAGATAAATGAAATAAATCAAGAAAAGATAACCTTGAGTTGATAATCTTGAAGTTGATCCAAATCTCAATAGCAAAGGAATAAGATAATGATTGTCCAAAAAGCTTATCAACTCAATTATCTTTACTAATATTGCTGAAATTTAAATACTTGAATTAAATAATGAAAACTCAATTGAATTACAAAAGGTTACTTCTGTTTGGTTGTTCAAAAATTTGTGATTTATCTTACAATTACAAAATGAGGTGTTTGTTTTGTTCAACTTTTTCATCAAAATTTTTAAAACACAAAACAATGCTACAGTAATTATTTTTGCTACAGTAATTTTTATAAATAAAATATTGAATTTGAATTTTAAATTTTAATAATAAACAATTCTTCCTAACACACTTCCCACCAAAATAAACTAATAAAATACTAATTCAAATTTAAATTTCAAACTTTTATTAATAACAAAATCTTCAATACAAATCCCAACAAAATAAAATCATTCATTCCAAACACTCTCAAAATATTCTTTTCTTATAACAAATCCCAAGAAAAAAAATTTCATGATATAATCCAAAAATAGCTCATCCAAACGGAGCCTAATAATTATTACGTGAAAACAAATAAACTTAAGACTTATTAAGAAAACTAAAGTCTCTGTTTGGAAGGCTTAAATTTTGTGATTTATTTCACAATTGCAAAATGAGTTGTTTGCTTTGTTCAATTTTATCATCAAAATTTTTAAAAACAAAAACAATGCTACAGTAATTATTTTTGCTACAGTGTTTTTTATAAATAAAACATTAAATTTGAATTTAAATTTTAAATTTTAATAATAAACAATTCTTTCTAACACAATTCCCATGAAAATAAATTAATAAAATATTAATTCAAATTTAAATTTCAAACTTTTATTAATAAAAAAATCTTCCATAAAAATCCCAACAAAATAAAATCATTCATTTCAAACCATAATATACTTTTCTCATAACAAATCCCAAGAAAAAAATTTCATGATATAATCCAAAATTACCTCATCCAAACGAAGCTGCTAACATTCTTCTGCATACTCTATCCAACTCCCACTATTTAAAGACTTCACCCCCACAACTAACCACTAAAAATTCTAACAAAATATAATCCTTAACAAACTCCCAATTCTCAAATCTCAAAATATTAGGAGATTTGAATAGGAAAAATATTCTTTCCCATCCAAATACAGAAATGCTAGACATAACCACACCTTCCAAAATATCCTCAACCTTCCAGCATCAATTCAGCACTTTTTCAATATTCTAGTAATTTTCTGCATTAATCCTGAAAACTTAACAAAAGCCATGATTTTCAATAAATAAATGCTAATAAAATGCATGAAATAGTAACAAATAAGTGTAAAATATTAGTTCTATCAACTACCCTATACTTGGACCATGCTTGCCTCAAGTATGGTTTACTCAAACAAGACACTAAACACTAAACAAAAAATGTAACACAAAAAATAATTTACTCAATAACAAAATGACACGATGCCTTTAACTAAGCCAACAACAGAAAACATGAATTTGAGCACCACCATCTTAACACAAACTAATCCTTATTTCAAATAATATAACACACCCCTTCATTCCAGTTAAAACTTACAAGAATCAATTTATTCTCACGGTTTTCACTCAATTTTTTTTTTCACACTAATGAGTAAGGTTATGCTCACATTACAATCAAACAGTATTACATAAACTTGCAAATTAGTCACATCTCAACCAAAAATTATAATGACTATACATAAATCAAAAGGTCTTCATGAGGTTGTAATGGGGCTAAGGTGAAAGGTAGGATAAAAGGATAAATATGGGCTAAAATTTATCAAAGAATAATGTTAAAAAATCAATTTACTTCCACAAAATACTTCTTGCACAGCTATACTTTCAACAATTTTTTTTTCAAATAACAATATATATGCTTGCAGAACAATGCTTCATTTTTTTTTCTTTTTTTAAAACTCGATAAACTGTAAGCAAAAATTATGCCCAAATGAAAGCAATATTTTGGCTATTTTTTTTTAATTTCAACTCATACTCAAGAAGTATTTCACTAACTTAAGACATAATTAACATATTCTTTGATAAATAGGTTGAAAAAGAAAGCTAAAAGCAAGGCTTAATGGTCAATTTTTTTTCTTGGGTATTTATCGAAGAAAAGGTCTAGGCTCAAAAATGGTTCACTAGGGGATCAAAATAATATGGTGGAAATTTTAAATAAAGCTAAAAGGGATAATCCTAAATTGCCTTTTTCATTTTCATGCATAAAATCATAAATGGTTTCAACATGTACTTCAAAGCAAACTATAGAATACTCATTTAATTGTAATTGACTCTCACAAGAAAAATTGCATACTAAGTACCAAGAAAGTGGTTCTTGTGTGCTTTAGGCTCAAATCTCACTATAGTAGGCTTTAAAAGAATTTAATTCTTATAAGTTTATCATTCCAGAACACATGTAAGGTAGTCATATCAGTCTAAATAAGGATTTCCAACTAAAACTTCTCAAACCATACTCAAATTCATTCAAGTGCTATTCACAAAGTTAAAAGCATCTTAAAAAAAATTAACTAACAAGATTTTAATGACAAAAACTTGATTTTTTGAAAAGAAAATAAAAATAAAAATTAGACTTAAACTAACAAAAACAACAAAACCAAATAAACTCCCCCATAATTGAACTATACACGGTCCTCTGTGTATAAAACAAGAATGAAGGCTAACACACAAAAAAATATCAAAAATATAACAGACACAACACAAAAAATAAAAGAAAATAAAAAACTTGGGAGTTGAATGGAATTTTTCAAGATAATGGATTAGATCATGAAGCGTCAACAAGAAAATCATGAAGATTGTGGTGGTCATTTTTATTTTCCTACACAAGGAAAGTAAATTACTTAAAATTTATTGAAAAAGGCCATTTTTTTGTTTCTTTTTTCAACTAAACAATAAAAAAAATTAAAATTATTGAATTAAACAACGAAAAGAAAATATGGGTTGCCTCCCATTAGCGCCTTTAGTTTATTGTCTTTGGCTAAACATGAATATGTTAACTCAGTTCATGCAAAATAGAAAGGAAAAACATCTCATTAATAATTAAAATGGGCATATATATTGGTATTACCTCATTCATTTGGACATATGAGTATATGACGTTGTCCTTATTTGTCTTACTTATCAAAGTCCATTTAAAAGCATTTTGCACAAAAGTATGCTGCACAAATTCTTCAACTAGGGATTCAATAGCATTAACATTAAAAACAGATTCCTGATCATATAGGCATTTCATAGCCTTGATGAGTGGGACATTAGTCTCCACTTTTTGGAATATATTGAAGAAATTTTGTGTCTCTTCTTCCTTCTGCTCTTGAGCAAACCTGCCAGAAAAATGTGATGTCAAAAGGTTTACTAATTACCTCAGGTTTATGTATCGAATCTGATATAGGCATGTCGCATGACTCTGAAATGGGCATATGGTCAACTTCTCCCTCGTCAAATTCTAAAATAAGCATTGGAGTTGGATCTGAAATGGGCACTGGAACATATGATTTATGCTCTGATTCCTTTAGTTTCATACCACTTTCAAGCATTATAACACTTACATTCTCCCATGTATTCACATCCACTTGTGCTGACAATTTACCTTGATTAGCTTCCAACTTTGCTATTGTTGTAGCCATTTGAGTGATTTGTGTGCCTATATTGGCAAATTTGGCCATTGTCTCTTGTTGGAATTTGAGATTCTCATACGTCAGAGTTTTAATCATATCTTCTAAATTTAACTCTGGCATGGGCGCAGTGGTTCATAATGCCATTGTGGTTCCCATGTGGGCATTTCATCATGTAGAGTTGAGCCCATATATGTTAGATAATCATTCATCCAACTCCCACAAGTTTGTTCCTCATGCATTTGGCAGAATGTACCAAACATTTGCCCATTATTGGCCATATTGGATATCAAAGTTTGCAACTCCATTGTTTTTTTTTACCTTGCGGATCTTTCAATTTATGGATCGTAATTCAATGATCCAGCAAGATTAGAATGTATCATAAACCCAAGAGAAATAAAATAAAAATATTTATGAAGAAAAGAAATTACTAAAGCCGCTCCCTGGCAGCGGCGCCAAAATTTGGCCGTGACTTTTGCAACCAAAATAATTATCCTACACTTTAACTAAAATAAATTCTAGTCTAATGACGAGTCGTATTTCTTTTCCTTCACACAAATTGTCACAAATCAAATGTTTGAGAATTAGTTTTCAACAATTAACAAAATTCAAGAAAAATAAGGTAAAATAAATTCCGGTTAAAGTATTGAATCAACATTAATATTATTCTTGATCATTGATGCAATAATGTAACTGTTTAATTAAATCAATCAGTTATAGTTGCCGGAACCCACTGACATAACCTTATTCCTTCTTAATTATTAGTAATTAAAAGAATCCTTATTAATTACTTCCTAACCAATAATTAACCTAAGAGAACCCTCATTAGATTTAAACTATTGATTGCATTAATGTTTTAAAGGAACCCACTTCTGATATGCCTATATCAACCTTTTATACCCACTGTCGATGAATGACAATTTTAGCACTAATTAAAAGTAAATGGACAATTACGGATCCACCCTTTTAATTGGTATTAGATTATTCTATGTTTAATTAAATATTGTACACTATTTAATTATCATAGAAGAGTCTTAATTCATTCTATCACAGAATATAAATAGGAACTTAATTAATACAGTATTTTAGTCCAATTTGATCTCACAAGATATTAATGTTTATCAATACTTTTAACTTAAATTAAATAATTAGCTACTAAACATAACTGAAAATAAAACTATTATATTAAAATTGAATGCCATAAAAGATAAACGTACCTTGAATAGATAAATGAAATAAATCAAGAAAAGATAACCTTGAGTTGATAATCTTGAAGTTAATCCAAATCCCAATAGCAAAGGAATAAGATAATGATTGTCCAAAAAGCTTATCAACTCAATTATCTTTACTAATATTGCTGAAATTTAAATACTTGAATTAAATAATGAAAACTCAATTGAATTACAAAAGATTACTTGATAATTATTACGTGAAAACAAATAAACAACTAAGCTGCTAATATTCTTCTCCCTACTCTATCCAACTCCCACTATTTAAAGACTTCACCCCACAACTAACCACTAAAAATCCTAACGAAAGATAATCCTTAACAAACTCCCAATTCTCAAATCCCAAAATATTAGGAGATTTGAATAGGAAAAATATTCATTCCCATCCAAATGCAGAAATGCTAGACATAACCACACATTCCAAAATATCATCAACCTTCCAGTAAAATCCCTTCTCCTTCCAGTAAAATCTTCTCAACCTTCTAACCTTCTTATTTTCATAATCAATCCACCATAAGTACTTTGCAAATTTTTACTTTCACAATTTCAATGAAATATTATATTTTCCAATCTCTCTTTTCACAATGTAATATACATATGTAAAAAAAAATGTATTAATTATTATTTTAGTATAATAATACAAATTAAAATAATAATTGTGAAAATACAAATTAAAATCTATTGTCCATATTCAAGAGAGGGAAACACTATGACACCATGTAGCGACCGTATGAGACAATGTACAAATTGAAACAAGGATTTGAATTCTTCCTTAAAGTTAAACGAGTTTATATATTTTTAGTGTATTGTAATAAAGAAAATCCGATATCATATTACCAGATTTCTTTCCTTGATGATTTATAGAGGATTTTTCTCCAATCAGTTTGATTTAATCTTAGTTCTACAGCTTGGATATTGTAATCATCCTTTATATATTTCATTGTATATTTCATTGTAGAATAAGAGAAAAATGGTACTTTTCCATATGGTAGTTAGATGTGGCCACGGTTTCGGAACCGGCTGTTCCGATTTCAGTTCCATCCCGGTTCCGATTTTGTTCCAATTCCGGATTTTTTTCAATTTTATTTTTGAATTTCGATTGTAATCTCACTTTTAAATTTGATTTCTATTGAAATAATGATTAAACTATTAATTGAAACTCAAATAATACAACATAATAATATACGGTTCCGGTTTCGATTTTGTTCCGATTCCGGGTTTTTTTCAATTTTATTTTTGAATTTCAATTGTAATCTCACTTTTAAATTTAATTTCTATTGAAATAATGATTAAACTATTAATTGAAACTCAAATAATACAATGTAATAATATAATTAGAATAATAATAGTTACAATTGAACTTAGTTAATATATAGTTTTTAAATAATAGAACTAGGAAGAATTAGATAAGTGAGATTCAAAGATATAAAAATAATAAAAATATTGAAAGAATATTTGAATATTTGAATTATTAATTAGAATTCAACTAGTATAATATAATAACATAATTAGAATAGTAGTTAAAATGAAACTAATATATGAATTTTTTAGAATAATATAATTATGCATATTAGATAAGTGAGAAAGAAAGAAATAGAAAGAATAAGAGTATTGAGAGAATGATCGAACTATTAATTGGAATTCAAATAGTATATTATCATAATATAATAATAGAATCAGAATAATATAAATTAGAAAATTAAGTTGATACATAATATAATTGGATTAATAGTTGAAATCGAACTAATATATGGAGGTTTTAGAAAAATAGAATTATGAAGGATTCGATAAGTGAGAAAGAAAAATATATAAATGATAAGATTATTGAAAGAATGATTGAACAATATAATAATATAATTAGAATAATTAATTAAAAAAATTGATACCCTAAACCCTAAACTATAAATATTAAAACTTACAATATAAAGATTAGAAAATTAAAAAATTATATGATGAAAATGAAGTGATATAGAAATATTTATAAAATTATAAAAATATTTTTTTTGCCAGTTCCAATTCCAGTTTCGATTTCCCAATATTAGGAACCAGAATCGAATCGTTTATGGCCAGTTCTAATTTTGTGGGACCTCGGTTCCCGCTCCGAAACTGGAACCATGGCCATCTCTAATGGTACTGTGGTTGTTGAAGAACAAAACTCGAGAATAACTTCTGAAATAACTTCCAATCCAATAATTGTACTATATGCAAAGAGTCATACCATAACAGAAGGCTTGTCCCATCTCATCACAAGTCACAAACCAATGGGTACAATTACCTTCAATATTATTAATGATCCCAACCTGTGATAATGTTTATATGTTGGAAGGACAAAAATGATTTCTTCACTAGTGAACTAACCAATCAACACAATAAATGACTCTAGATCCAGTGTTTGGAAGATCTAGGATAGTACGGTAGATGTGTGGTTGATCAATTCAATATACTATGGGATAGAAGAATATTTTTTCTTCTATGGAATTTTTTTATTAAAAAAAATATGGGATTCCACAAGAGAAACTTAATTCAAGTTCTGAAAATGTTCTAAAAACTATTTGAAATTGAAGCTATATTGCATCATCTACACGTAGACATCTTAGAGAAAATTGTTGGAAAATTCATTTCAAACCCGTAGATTAGAAGCCATCGCGACCAACAAGTGACGAAGAGAACCATGCCAATATTTCTGTGCTAATGGATCTTCTGTATCATTTTTTTATATCACTTTTTGTAATAATTTATAAAATTTTGACATGTATATAATCATTTATTCTTTAAAATTTACTAATAATTTGATAGAATTTTAATTTTATTACTTTATATAAAAGAATAATTGTCACATTTATAGAGAGTGTTATACAAAATAATATACCAAATGGTACAATTGCTGCTACCACATACAACAATTGTCTAATCCTAAGGAAATGAGACCTTTTACCATTGAGCAACTTGGGACTCTCTATAAACTCTTCAGTGAAAATGCTCTATCTCAATCAAGTACATCTGTCAGTATAACTGGTATGTTAATTAGTATAAATATATAATTTTTTAATAGTTTTCACAATTAATAAAAAGTACTCAGAGTTGTGAAATCGTTGACTCTCAAATTATACGGTCTGAATAGCTGATGAATCTGTATCCATGATTGAGGAAATTGACTCTTTAAGGATTACAAAGGACTTGAATTTAAAATTTGTTCTCTATGTTCTTCACTTATATTGCAATTTTGTCTTAGTAAATTAATTCATGAACTTAAGTGTGTAGCTAAATCCTTCTCAAATTTGTATAAATTTCAGTAATTGGATTCTGGGAGGAAGATAACCAATCCTAGTATGGTAATTTTTAATGTCCCTCAGGAGAGAAAAACACAATAGGAATACGATAATTTGTACCATTGTTGATAATCACACTAGAGTACTTGGAGATTCTTTATAAAATAAAATTTTGAAGTTAGTCAAATATTTCAAAACTTCAATTCTAGATACAAACATAATTCCAAACCAAAATTCAAGTCTTAAAAATTGATAATTCTAAAGAAGAAATCAAACCTATCTTTAGTTCTTATTTCTTGAGTTAGGGTAGACATGGCCACTTGGTCAGTTCTGGTTTCGAAACTGGAACCGAGGGCCCCACAGTTCCAAATCATAACCAGATCAGCCTTGCCGGTTCTGGTTCCTAAAAATATGAAAACAAAATCGAAATCGGCAATTCCAGTTCTGTTCTGAACTGGAAAAAAAAACAGAAGTAAACTAATTGTTTTTTATTTTTATAATGAAAAAATTGCAAAAACTGTCACTCACATTAAAAATGATGCATTTTAGTCACTCACATTTAAAAAAAGTATCAATTTAATCACCGAACCAAATTCTGTCAAATTTTATTTGAATCTTCATTTATATATAAATTATTACACATTTCTTCTAATTGATCTATTTGTAAATTACATCGTTCTTGATTTAACTTTTCTTATTCAGAACTTAAAACATTTATTCTTAATTTATTAAATTATAAATCTAATTTTCTAATTTTCTCTCTAGTAAAACCTGAAAGTTGTGGTTTTAAAATTTTTAAAGGAAAATCTACTATAGGTTTAAATAAAGATGGTTGAGTTTTATTTAAACCTGATTTTCTCTATACAGTTTGGAAATATTACTTAAATTAAGATTTATAAAATTATTTTATTTAGCCAATTTTGCTAATTCAACTTTATTAACATTAATATAATGACAAGCCTCAATTGATGTATTTGAAGTTTTAATTGTTTGTATATAATTAACAATTAAAATTGTGTACTGAATAAAGATGGTTGATGTATTCATAGTATCCTCCACTTTACTTGTGTCATGATTTTAACAATATCCTGCACATGCCTTTTAGGAAGGGAAAGCTCAAGGATAAAAATGACTTTAAGGTCCAATTCTTCCAAAAAAAAAAAAAAAAACAACAACATGAAAGTTTTGTTTTAAGAAATAGCAAGACAATTAGGCCCATTTGATAACTGAACTTAAGTTTGAAAATTAATTGATTCATACCAGAACCAAATAAGTTTGTTTTATATCTAAAAATTGAATGTTTTAATAAATTAAGAGCATCTGAAAAGGTTGAAAAATTTCTTCTATGATTTTAAACGATAAAATTTAGTTTTCGCTTAATTTCACTACACGCTCAGACCTAAGATTTTAAAATAAAATTCAACCTGCCATAATTATTCATAATATCTCTATATTATATTATAATTATTCATAATATCTATTTAATCTATTATTTCTACAATCTCAATTTTCTTATTCCTTTTATAATCTAAAAGTTTTATTCAATATACTTTCTTTTTTCATTCTATATTCTAATATTTTTATTTAGTATATATTTAATATATATTTGGGCGAATTCCATTTTACCCCCCTGTGGTTAGGCATAATCACCCTATCGCTACCTCGTGGTTTCAAAATACCCACATAACCCCCTCGTGTTTTGAACTAATGTGGAAAAGCGACGGTTTCTGTTAAAATTGACGGAAATGAGTAACTTTACTATAATACCCTTATTTAATTAATGAGTCAAACAATGTATTAAAATGAAGAGGTCAAAATAAATATTGTAAAATATTTGAGGTCCAATTGAAATTTTTGAAAATCTTCTCTCTTCTCCATTGTTAACCTGCAGATAACCATAGTTTATCCAACTTTAATTTTCAAATAAACTCCATCATTTTAATCAATTAAATTCTTTCTCACCAATAATTCTTTACAATTATCCAATAAACCATAATTTCCAACAACCAAATTCTGAAAAATTTTGAAATTTTTGTTCTTCTCTCTGGTTTTCTCTCCCCGCCATGACTGAACCTCCACCGCCGTTGCCGTCATCGTCACCGTCGTAACTACCAGTACAAGTTCTTTGCTAATACAGCTCTAACAGTCAAGGAAACGGAGTGGCAATGGAGAAACATAAAGCGGCACCGCAGTCAATAGAGCTGCAATGCGTTGGAAGCCAAGAAATCGTGAGACCAAAGTCCGTCGGTTTCCTCTGCGGTTCCATTCCCGTCCCAATAATTCATTCTTCTCCAAATAGGATTTAGATGTAAAAATCCAATACAAAAACCCACCGAAAAAATCAAATCTTTTGCAAATCCAGTACGGAAACCACGAAAACCGCAAAAATCCAATACGAAAAATCAAATCTTTTGCAAAACACTTAATGGGATTGGATAAATAATGGCAATGAAATCAGTTCTTATAGCCGGAACAGGTTTGGAATTGTCGGATGAGCGATTATTGAGGAGTTAACCGGATGGTTGAGCAGGAAGAGAAAGCAAATCCAGGAGGAAATCGCTGGTGAGCGGGTGCCTTTTGACAGCGATCCGTAGGTGTCTTCTTCTTCTTTTAAAAAAAAACGTTCAAAATTCAAATTTCAAAACCCACTTAATATTTATCATCTTCCTCCTTGAACCCTTCTACAAAATTGATACAAAATCCACACCAAGGAGAAATACCAACCTTTGAGGGCAGTAGATGATAATGTTAGACGCAAGGTATGAACATAGGTGGTGCAAGGGCGAATCTCCGGCAAGAATGTAGAAATCCGGCCAAAAATCCTCCAATAAGACCCGACTGAAAAAACGTTAAAAATCCCTCAAAAAATCCAAAATTTCGTTTGCTTGTATGTTGAATGTGTTCTTGAGGTAGAAACAGCTCGAAAACCACCAAGAAATGAAATTTGAAATTCCAAAGAGATGATGAATAGTGAAAAACACCAAACTGCCCAAAACGTTTTTTCCTTCTAAATGCACTCAAAACAATCTGGAAAAATCCGTAAAATTCACCAAAGATCCATCATAATATTATGGAATATACTCCCTTAATTAAGAAAGGCCAAATCTTGATGAAACCCGGCTGAAAATCCGACTAAAATTTATGGTGCAAGAAATTGGTGCAAGAAATCCAAGAAATCCGAGCAAAACTAGTGCTACAGTGGAAGCAAATCCAAAGCGGGTTGAGAGCGTTTCCTTCTCCCTAACTTCCACCCACTAGCCATGGTCTTCTTCTTCTTTTCAAACGCAACTCGTGCTGATTTCTCGGCCAGGAATTGAAGGAAAAGCTCGGTGGAAGTCCATATTAGAAATAGGGCTTCTGAGTTAATTTTCTTAACTTCCTTGTCCAGTTTCATGATTTTATTAACAATCTTTGGAGGGTTTTTCTTGCTCATGGATCCAGTTGTAGATGTATGGCAGCGGTGGTGGAGGAATGGCTCTTGCGTGGTGGAGAAAAGAAAGGAAAGGAAGAAGAAAGGAAAGAGAAAAGGAAAAACGTGTTAATAAGAAAGGGTAATTTTGGAATAAAAATAAAAAAATTTAGTAGTACTCGCAGATTACTGCGCGTGTAAACCAATTTCGTCAATTTTAACAGAAACCGTCGCTTTTCCACATTAGTTCAAAATACGAGGGGGTTATGTGGGTATTTTGAAACCACGAGGTAGCGATAGGGTGATTATGCCTAACCACAGGGGGGTAAAATGGAATTCGCCCTATATATTTTAATATTTTTATTCAATATATTTGATACCATAAAGATTTTTTTTTTGTTTTAGAATATGATTAATCTTTTCTACTTTCTCTTTTTTTTTAAAAATAAAATAAAATTTTGGTAAATTAAAAATTATATTTTTGAAATTTTTTAAATATAACATCTAATATAGTAGAACACCATGAATATGGAGATGCTACAAATTTATGCATTTCTACGATAATATTTTTATTTTCAAAATTATTGAATTTTGTAATTTTATTTTGTTACAAAATTTTATTTTTTATAATAATTTTGATTAGTTGTTTAAAAAGTAATATATTGCAAATTTATTTAAAAAATAAATAAGTACAGGATCAAATAATAATATTTAAATCATTAATATATAGGCCAATATGTTTATGAAACAAGTTTAATTATTTCAATATTAAGATCCAGACATTTAAAACTAATTGTTTGATTGTTTAAAATTTAGACACTTAATTGAGTCAGATTTAATTCTTCAATTTTCAGATTTTAGTTTTACCAAACAAGCCCATGACAACGACCTAAACATGCAGGTTGAGTTAAGGAAAGTTTTCTTAATTATAGATTGACACTTGAAGTGCTTTCTTTTTTATTTGTTGACCAATAATTTTGAAAATTTTATTTTAATCCAAAAATATTTTAAATAATTCAATTAAATGATTTATACATATAGATTCATGATATAAAAATTATATATTTATTATATGTGATTATTTGAATAATATGACATATGTAATTTATATTTGATATAAATTTAATATATATTTAATTAATGTCATTATTTGAATAACATGTCATATGTAATTTATATTTGATATAAATTTAATTATATATTTATTTAATGTGATTATTTGAGTAATATGTCATATTTGATTTATATTTGATAAAATAATATATTTATTTAATTGCATATTGTATGTTCACTTAATCAAATAATTTTCACATATGATATATATGTATGATAAGATCATAGATTAATCCCTTAATTAAATATTAAATCATAATAGGCGCCTTCTATTATTATTGTTTAAATAATCTTTTATTCGAGCAATTTGTTAGGCTAACTCAAAGTTGTTCTTCTAAAATATTTTTTTTACAATGAAATGAAATCTATGAATAATGGGTTTGATTTAAAAAAGATTTTTTATTTGTTAGACAAATTCAAGGTCAAACATCATTGAGGCAAACAGTTAGGGGACATATGAGATATGTGTATCAAGAATTGATGGCCTAATTATTTAGAAGTTAGAAATTGTTGTAATTGGTAATTGTTACCTACTTATTGAAATTATTTTGATTTGTTGGACAAACTCAAGATTAAAATAATTAAAATGAAATTCTAGTCAATGACATTTTTTTATTTTGTTATATTTTATATGTAACTGATCAATTCGTATGTAGGCAAAAAAATTTATTTCTATAATAAAATGAGGCATTTTCAATTAAATCAAACTTGTACATATTATTCTTACTTTTTTTTTTAAATTTGAATTGTGAAAAATTGAGAAAAATCAGAACCAAAATCAACCACTCAAACTGCAACCGGCAGTTCTTGAACCATATCATATCTAGGTTATGATTTGGTTATAGGTAACACCTTTCATACATAGAGAGAAGAATATTTAGTTACATTTAAAAACTATTTTAATAAGTCAAAAATTGATTACTTCTTAATTCAAAATAGTGATAAAAAAATTATGTGAGTATTGTAGGGTAATACACGAAAAAAGTCTTACGACTCAACATAGGTCAAATCCATTTAGAAAGTTCAATGATATTTTTGACAAATTTATAGTTCGATGACTAAACCGCAAAATTGAAAAAAAAGTTTAATGACTTTTTTCCTTTTGCTCAAAAAGTTTTTAAAAAAAATTGAATTGAACAGAAAATATAAGAAATAACATTTAACGCTCACTAGTGATTGTTTTTATTAAATAAGTGGTTCATTTGAAAACGCAATAAGTCTAGTGACAAAAAATATAGAGTAATGATAGAGAGTAGGATAACTTTTACGTAGATTGGAAACTCCAATTATGTGTAATCTTAATTGTCATTAAATATGAGAGAAAGTTGATTATTTTGAATCATAATATGATAGAAGTTATCTGATTGATAGATAATTGATTAAATATATATATATATATATATATAAGGAAAAATAAACTGGCAAAATTCCTTGATAATTATTTTTTCTAACTAATTATAATTTAATTATAGTAACTTAAAAATTAACCATATTAAAAACTATATTTTGTAACATCATATTTGTTTCAGCATTAATTGAGACTCAGCCATAATAAACATTGGTAAGTAAACCCTACAATTATTAACTTACAATTATTAAAAACATAAATATTACTAAAATAAATCTACAATTTTTAAACCCTAACACAACTGTGATTGAACTCTACGAAATGATTTTATTACTAATTTTATCTATAATTATTAAACCATATTGAACCCTACAATATGATTTTAATTCTAATTTTAATGAAATCACGTCGTTAAAATCACATAATAGGGTTCACTCATATTTATGGTAGGGTTTAATAATTGTAAATTTAATTTTGGTGATATTAATGCTTTTAGTCACTCGTTTGTGATTTTGGTAATATTTTAATTTGTGATTCTAGCTTGTGATTTTAATGATAGTTTAATTTTTTTCACGGTAAACAATTAAAGGTATGAGTTAATTATATTGTAGAGGTGGAGTGAATGATTATTAGGGTGAAAAAAAACTGACATGGTACTCAATAATTGGATGTCTGATAAAGAGATAAATCTTAAACTCTTATACCAACTAAAATAAATTTTCTTTCATATTTGATGCCAATTAGGATTACACATAGTACGAGTTTCCAATTCTCTTTTACCGTACTCTCTATCATTAATGAAAAATATATGATTATAAAACTTTTAGTGGCCCCTCAGGATTTTTAGCCTTTATGTTAAATAAAAGATAAAACAATTTCATTTAAGAATTCATGCAGTTCAATCTTTCTTTCCTTAGTGAGATTAACCTTTTTGTAAAAAAAAAAAGTTTAAATAACAACACAAGTTAAAAAAAATCATATTTCAGAATTTTTTTACCCAGCGTCAACAACGTATAGTTTACCTTCTTCCCAACATAGGATTTTCTCACAAAACATAATTTCTTTCCAAAGAGTTTCGTCGTGACATAGAGATCAATTTGTGTTTTTCATAATACTTTCAATATATTGAAAATATCTAACATCAACTACTGCATAGACTTATTTCATAGCTTGTAACTAATCGGCAAACCGGGCGGGGATGATGGGCAAAGGAGTCCATGTTAATTGAAGATCTAGTATCATGATCCAAGAGCTCTGTATCCAAACAGATTTGTCCATAAGAAATTATATTGGTGGGAATACGGGGCCCATATATACATCGCTCTTGCTTGTGTTTGAATGACGAGGAAAACAGTCAAGCTACCTGTGCCTATCTTATCCGATCATTTAGTCTCAGAACTTTCTGGTTGGCTTCACAATAATGATATTTATCAATATACGACACTGCCTATTTACTAAGATCATCATAGATTATCAATGGTTTATACGAATATTATGAGAAATGGTTCAACAATTTGACCGAAAGAACAATTGATGACTTCTTGGCCATTTTTTCATTTTTTTTGTAAATGGAAACTGATGTGGCATTATTCAAATATTCTAGATCAGCATGGAATAAGTCAGGCGTAATCTCAACTAATTTCTGAGATTTAAGGAGGAAAAGCTGGAATCCTTTAAACGGTAAAGTAATGGTGTTTAATACATATTCATTGATATAGAATTGAGATCTAACGAAAAAAGATACAAGATTACTGACTTAAGCATCGGAGTAGAATCCCCGGGGATCACCTCGGGACTTTGCTCTAACGCTATTCTGTTTTGCAGATTAAGTTGGTAATCATTGCTGAAGCTCGGTGTTTCTTGCTCGGAGTATTCTTAATTTACCCGACGTGCGAATTTGAGCTTCATCAATTGGCGCCGTTTATGGGGATCGAACAAATGGTTCGCACAACAAAGTTTGAATTGTGATGGCAAACACAAGGTCGATGAGAGGAACGGGTCAGACTAGCCGACAAGAGGAAAGGAGAGCATCCTCACCCTCCCATCAACGAGATCCTGAGAAGTCGCAACAAGGGGATAATCGTATTACCCCTGAGATGATGAAAAATTTGCTGAACATTACGATGAAATGGAAGCTATGGTGAAAGAAGCCCGGAAAAAGAAAGAGGAGCAACAAAAGGAGCGGGGAAAAGCACACCTGGTGATCAACGGTGAGTCTAACGGAGAGAATGATGGAAAATCTGAGACTCAACTTTTCCCTCGAACTGGAGGTGGGGGAAATGTTAACAGGAGACAGGCAATAACCCAGGGAAAAAAAGGCCCCGGAGGGAGACCCCTTTATCCCAGGAGATTTCTGATTTTCCTTTACCACCCCGGTTCAAGTTACCTCAGTTGCAGGCTTATACTGGGGATACTGACCACAATGATCACATTTATCATTTCGAGTCCACAATGGATTTCTTAAAGGCACCAGAGGAAACAAAGTGCCAGGCTTTTCCTACCACTCTTGAAGGAAAAGCCCGTCTTTGGTACGAAGGTTTGAGGCCAAGGAGTGTGAATTCTTTTTCTCAACTCTGTGATCTCTTTTTCAACCGTTTTCTACAACGAAAGAAGTTTGATAAGTCTACAGCAGAGTTATTAAATCTCCGTCAGGGAGAATGAATCTCTTCGGAGTTATATGGGGAGGTTCAATGATGAAAGTTTGCAAACGAAAAATTGTTCTGAAGATGTTCTAATGGGAGCATTCCTTAATGGCTTACGACCTGGGCGTTTTTATACTAAAATGGCTACTGAGCCCCCGGGTGATATGGAAGAATTGATGGACCGAGCTGAGAAATACGCTAAAGGAGAAGAGGCGGATCAGTGGAAAAAAGATAATGACAAGCGAGGGGCGAAAACTCGAGACGAAGGAAAGAGGAACGTGATGCCAGACAGAAGGTCCAAGGTATTTGATCGCCTTAACCCCTCACGACGTATCACAGAGCCTACGGTGAGGGACAGAATGACCACCCCCTTAACAAAACTCGGACGGAGATCTTAGCTGTTGTTGGCAGACAAGGTATCTTAAAGTCCCCTGCAAAGATGAATGCCCCAAATCATAAGAGAAACAGAGATTTTTTCTGTAGCTTTCACCAGCAGCATGGATATGATACTGAGGATTGCACCGACCTGAAGAAGGAAATCGAGGATTGTATTCGTGAAGGGTACTTACAGGAGTTTGTTAAGACAACGTACAAAGTGTCCCGAAGGGGCCGATCTGCAGAAAGACGTTCACCTTACCGACCTCAATTTGGAAGGAATGCTGCTCGAAATGAGGACAAGCGCCCGCGGCCTAACAATTATCCTCCAGCTCGGGATATCACCGGTGAAGTTCACGCCATCCTCGGAGGATTAGAAGGAGGAGAAAGCAATTCTGTGCGTAAAAATAGGTGCCGGCAAATACCCGAGCAGGAGCCTGTGGAAAAAAGGTTCAAACCTACAGAGACTATCACATTTTCTGAAGAGGATGCTGTCCCTACCAAATTTCCCCATTCAAATGCTCTCATAATAAAAGCTAACATTGCCAACAAGCTTGTACATCGGGTTTATGTAGATGACGGCAGCTCGGTAGATATTTTATACATCAATGCATTTGAGCAGTTAGAGGTAGACCCCAAGCATCTCCGACGGAGCCCAACTCCGCTGGTTGGATTCTCTGGGGAAGCAGTTCAGCCCATGGGGATTATAATATTGCCGGTGACCATAGGTGAATATCCGAAGAGCAGAACGGTGTACACAGATTTTGCCGTGTTGAAATCACCATCTCCTTATAACATAATAATAGGCCGACATACCATGGTGAAGTTGAAGGCAATTTGGTCACCTTACCATTTGGTGATGAAATTCCCAACCAAGGCGGGGGTAGCAACAATACGGGGGGATTAAGAAGCAGCTAGGAGGTGTTATATGGTGGCCATGAGAGGAAAGAATCAGTTTTCCTGCGATGTTCGTGTAAATTGCGTACAGGGGAAAGCTGGAATCAAAGGCCCAATGAAGATACGGGAACAACATCCCGTAAAAAGTGTAGACTTTGATTTTAATGATGAAGAAATATTGAAGGTTTCAATCGATTGTACCAGACCTGAGAGGACAATTCAGGTCGGTAAAAATATTTCTGAACATCTTCAGCATGGCTTGTTAAGGCTTCTCAAAGAACACAGAGATATATTTGCCTGGGATACAAAGGAGATGGACGGAGTTTATCCTGAATTGATAACTCATTCCCTGAACATTCATGAAGATATAAAGCCAGTGCAACAGAAGAAGAGGAGTTTTGCTCCTGAGCGCAAACAGGTTATTCAACAGGAGGTTAACAAGTTGTTGGAGGTCGGGATCCTTGGAGAAGTTAAGTACCCGAACTAGATTGCAAATTCGGTGATGGTTAGGAAATTGATGGCGGATGGCGAATGTGCATCGACTTCACAGATTTGAACCGATCTTGCCCGAAGGATTGTTATCCTTTGCTGTCTATCGACCAAATTATCAATGCTATAGTTGGTTTTGGAAGGTTAAGCTTTCTAGATACTTACAAAGGGTATCAAAAATCCTAATGAACCCAAAAGATGTTGAAAAGACAGCATTTGTAACTGATCAATGTATTTTCTATTACAAGAAGATGCTGTTTGGGTTGAAAAACGCCGGGGCCACGTATCAGCGCCTAGTGAATCAGGTTTTCTGTGAACAGATAGGTCGGAACCTGGAGGTTTACATAGACGATATGATGGTCAAAAGTAAAATAGAAGAAAACATGCTGGATGACTTAAAGGAGACGTTCACAACACTCCGGCAGGTCGGTTTAAAGCTCAATCCAGAAAAATGTGTCTTTGGAGTTAGCTCTGGAAAGTTTCTTGGGTTTATGGTATCAAGAAAGGGGAATCGAGGCTAATCCCAAGAAGTTGGAGGCCATAATAGCAATGGAAGCCCCCAAAAGCATAAAGGAGGTGCAGAAGTTGACTGGGTGTATGGCAGCTCTGAATAGGTTTTTATCCCGAGCAGCGGAGAGGGGCCTACCATTCTTTAAGCTCCTGAAATCTGCCAAGAATTTTAAATGGGATGAGGAGTGCCAGCAATATTTTGAGGCATTGAATGAGCATTTGAAGCAGTTACCCACTTTATCTGTCCCAACACCCGGGGAGCTATTATTTCTACACTTGGCTGTGTCAGAATTCACGATTAGTGCAGTTCTTATACGGGAAGATGAAGGGATACAAAAGCCTGTCTATTTCGTGAGTAAAGCGTTACACGGAGCAGAACAAAGGTATCCCGAAGTGGAAAAGCTGGTGATGTCCTTAGTTTTTGCAGCACAGAGATTAAGGCCGTATTTTCAAGGTCATCCAATATGCGTTTTGACGGATCAGCCTATCAGACAGATTCTGTACCGACCAGAAACTTCTGGTCGGTTGACCAAATGGGCTGTTGAGCTCGGAGAGTATGATATCACTTTCAAACCTCGAACAGTGATAAAAGGCCAAGCTTTAGCTGACTTTATTGCAGAGATGCCGAGAAGAAAGGAAGTGGAGGAGTTACCTGAGGTAGGGGCAGTTTTGCCAAGGCTAGATAAGGAATGACAGTTGTTTGTAGATGGAGCTTCCGCCGGAGAGGGAGCAGGAGCTGGATTGGTATTGGTAAGCCCTGAAGGCAACGAGTTAGCGTATGCTTTGAAGTTTGAATTTGTTGCTTCTAACAATGAATCAGAGTATGAAGCATTAATCACCGGGTTGAAGTTGGCACTTTAGGTAGGAGCCCGACACGTTAGGGCTCACAGTGATTTTCAGCTGGTAGTTGAACAATTGGCTAGGAAATATGCTACCAAAGATGCAATGATGAGGAAATACTTGAATGTAGTACAGAATTTGATAAGGAAGTTTGAAAGTTTCCATATGGAAAAGATATCCCGATCTCAAAACCGAAGGGCTGATGCGTTAAGTAAACTTGCTTCCTCTACCTCGTCACATCTGAATAAACAGGTATGGATGGAAACACTTCCTGAACGTAGCATTGTTACAAGTCAAGTAATGAATGTCGAAAATACTGAGACTTGGATGACCCCGATCTATGATTTTCTGACGTCAGGGAGTCTACCGGATGATAAAGTGGCAGCCCGACGGGTTCGCATGCGAGCTGCTTGGTATGTAATAGAAGATGGGGTTTTATATAAGAAAGGATATTTAAAGCCGCTATTGAGATGTGTAAATCCTGATCAAGCCCAGTACATACTTTATGAAATTCATGAGGAAATATGTGGGTCACATGTCGGTTCTAGAATGCTGGCGAAGAAGGCCCTTCTGCTCGATTATTTTTGGCCAACAATGTTTGAAGACTCTGCTCAAGTAGTGAGAACATGCGAGAAGTGCCAAAAGTATTCGACGAGAACACAACCCTCAAGTTTCATTACAATCTTCCATGTCTGTTTGGCCGTTCTATCAATGGGGAGTGGATCTCCTCGTGCCTTTCCCGGAAGCCCGAGGTCGATACAAGCACCTCATCGTAGCTGTTGATTATTTCACCAAATGGGTAGAGGCAGAGCCATTAGTTCACATTTCAGGAAAGAATGTTATAAGTTTTTTCTGGAAAAGTATTCTTTGTCGATACGGAATTCCCGGGGTGATTGTCTCAAACAATGGTAGGCAGTTTGCTGAAGAACCTTTTAAGTCCTGGTGTCGGTCACTTGGGATTCAACAGAAGTTCACCTCTGTTGCACATCCTCAAACTAACGGTCAGGCGGAGGTGTCCAATCGGATAATTTTGCAAGGTCTAAAGACGCGTTTGGGACCCTCCAGAGGAGACTGGGTGGAACACCTGCCCATGGTGTTATAGTCCTATCGAACCACACCAAGAACGGCTACTGGGGAAACACCCTATAATCTCACATATGGTACCGAAGCTGTACTCCCTCCGGAAATTGGTCTGCCCAGTCCTCGGGTTCTGTTGTTCCGGGAAGAAGAAAATCAAGAAGAATTTCAAGTGAACCTCGATTATTTAGAAGAAATGAGGATGCATGCCCAGTTAAAGGACGCTAAATATAAGAAGGCGCAGCTCGATTTTATAACAAAATGGTGAGAAGTAAGTATTACAAAGTTGGTGGCTTGGTGTTAAGAAAAGTGGAGGCTAGCCCAGTTGGGAAGACGGGGAAACTTGATCCTACATGGGAAGGGCCTTATCAAGTGAAAGAAGTATACCCAACTGGGTACTGCAGGTTATCTCGATTAAATGGAGCAATTATTCCAAAAACTTGGAATTTTCAGAATTTGAGGAAGTACTATTAACACCGAGTCATTTTTCAGTTTGAAATGGTTTTCAATTCGGTATTTTCTCCTGTTCTTATGTTTTGATCTTTTATTCAGTGATGTAATAAAAACAGTACAGTTTTAATAAGAGTATTTGTTTGGTAACAATCTTGGGAATGAACTCCATGGAATATCTCTCAATAAGGCACAATTCCAGAGAAACTAAATCTCAGGAAAGAATTGCATTCTAAAAAGGGTGCACTTTTGGAGAATAAAATTTCTAAGAGAAAGTTATCATAAAAACTTCGAGCTGAAGCTCTGGGTGGAAATAATTCCTGAGAGAACAAATCTCTGGGAACAGATTATAAAATGATAACATGAAAAGTCAAAATCCAGAACAATATAAAATAGCAAAGTAAGAAATTGTTCAGGGTACATAAAAACTCTTAAGGCTACACATCTTTTCCTTCCTTATCCAGCTCGGGGATATCCATCTCGGGTGCTTTGAAGACAGGGGTAGAAGGGATGAATTGATTCATGGAAATACCGAGCTCTCATCCAGTCAATTCTTTGTAAACAGCATTGACTTTTTCTCCCGCTTCAGCATCAAAACCCAACTCCTCTAAGCTCTTGTCTTGCAGATGTGCTTGTTGAAGATTCCTGATTGCCTCGTTATAGACAAGTTGAGCCACTGGAATATTTATGTTGGCAGCCATTTCAGCAAATTCCTTTGATTTCAAGAAGTTCGCCACTGCCTGGCTCGAGCCTTCATTGTTATGGAAGTTATACTTGCGCTCCATACTTTTGCAATGTTTTTCCCAAACCAGGATAGAAGAGCTAAGCGTCTCGACTCTTGAATGGAGGTCGCCAGATTTTCTCTCCTCTGTTGCCAACCTGGAGCGGAGATCCTCAGAGTTCTTTTGCTCAGCTGTCAATTTAAAATGGACGTCGGCCTTTTCTTTCTTTTCTGTCTCCAACTCAGCCTTAGTTGTGTTCAATTCTCGCTGAGCTTGAGTTTCCAAGTCTTGATATTTTTGATCATCTTCTTCCAAAAGTTGGATCCTGCTCTCCAGCTCGGCCTGAAGAGTAGATGAACTCTCTGAAGAGCGAATGACTTCAATGGCTCTAGTGGATAAAGCTGCACTCTATACAGCAAGATAAAGATAGAGTGAGTATGAATTGGATAAAAAGGAATGAGGTAAAGAGAGGGACACTTAGTTACATACCTGCGCAGCATATAAAGCCATAACATTAATCAAGTTGTCGTTGTCCAGTTGCCTCAGTGAGTCCAAATCCCGAGGTAAAACTCCTTCACCCAACCACTGATGAGTTAGTGCTGGGGTGAGTACTCGAGAATTGCGATTGAAGCCCCAGCTCAGACAAAATTGGTCCCCAGGGTGAGTAACAGGGACATAAGAAATTGGAACTCTAGCTGGGTTGATTTGGGACAGGAATCCAAATTCAGAGTCCTGGGAAAAATTAAAAGAAAGGGTGGAAAAAGTAGGAGTTGGAATAGCTGTTGTTGTGTCAAGAGGTATGTCTTGGCTAATTTCCTGAGCAGAGGAGGTCGGTGTAGTTGGAGTAGCTGTTCTCTTGCTCGGGGGAATATCTTATTTAGCTGAGGTCGGTAAGATTCTCTTGGAACCTCTAGTCTTTTTCTCTCTCTCCTTGGGTAATGGAGGTAAACTCGAGCTGAAAACTCTAGAGACATTGGGTGATGTTGAAGTACTTAATGGAGGAGCAGTATCCGCGGCAGGGCTCACTAGAAGTGTGGAAGTTCCCGGACTGGAGTTACCCGAGGAGGAAGCAGTCGTTGTAGTTTTAGCCATGCCCAACTTAATTAATTGTGCAATATCTATTAGTGTAATAAGAGAAGGCATCAGAAAGAGGAAATATCAGAGTAAATTTTCAAAAGCTCTGAAATGAAAGGGAAAACACTTACATTCAACTCCGTATTTATCCTTGGAGCCTTTATATTTAGAATCAAGTACGGCAGAACTTAGCCCACCTTGAATCAAAATTTTCTCAGATAGTCGAGACACATCGAAGACAGCTCCTAAAGATTCTAGTGTTTGTTCTCCACTTGTACTAGAGGATTTTTTAGGCTGCCTATCAGCTATGCTACTGACAATTTTCCAAGGGTGATTTTGGTTAAGAAACTCTGAATTGATGAAAAAGAATCGCTTCTTCCAGTGGTGAATAGAGCTAGGAAAATTTTGCAGAAGGGGAACTGTGTTAGGGCGTCGATTAAAATAAAACCATCCTAGCTCATTGGGAACTGTTTTTAAAGAGAAAAAACGTCTAAACAAAGAGAGGCTGCAAACTACTTTACAGTGCACACAGAGCAGGTCAAAACATATAACCGTCCTGATGGAATTTGGGGTGAGCTGACTCAAATTCACTTTGTAATGATTTAAGATATTTGAAAGCAAACTAGTAATGGGAATCCTAAGACCGGCTTAGAGTTGGTGTTCATAGAGGGCTATAAAACCCTGAGGGGGTGCATGGCCCGGTCATCTCTAGATGGAGCTCTAACAGGCAAATTTTCTGGAATAAAGTATTTTGTCAATATTCAGTCAATATTTTTTCTACCCAAAATAGAGGAAATAGAGTTTGCAAGAACTCCCTCAGTAATGTCTTCTACATCTTCATCGTTTGGTTTGGGAGTTTCTACTTCACTGCTCTGCTCAAATACAACTTGTTTAGAGGTCTCTGTCTCGACAAGCTTGGCCATAAGAATATTCGAAGGATTAGTTTTGAAAGACTGCCTAAGCGACCTTCTAAGAGGAGTTGTCAATTTAGAAGAAATTGGAGACTCGCTGGTGACTGGAGGTGGAGCACTGTGAACAGATGGTGAGGGATTTTTCTCGCCTATGGATTCTATACTGACATTCATCGATGGGGTATGAGAAGCAGAAGGTTCAACATAGGATGCAGAATTAATGGGTTCAGATGAATTAGAATGATCTTCAGAAGACATACCTGATGACGAGTGTAAACTTGAAGGAAATTCCGGAGATGGTGGAGAAGAGTCCAAGCACTTGGTTTAACTTATGAGGAAGCAAATAAGGAAATCGACGTTTCTGATTGCCTGAAATTGAATTTTTATTCGAAAAGGGAGAACGTAGAAACATGGATTAGGTCAAGTTTGAATTGAGAAAGGGGAGTTTTGAAAACTTTGGCAGTTATCTCAGGTAACGTATACGTTAGCAGGATAATGACCGTTTTTTTGAATAAAAGCGCGTGTAAATTAATGATTAGGGATTTCTATTCTTCAAAATCGAGGCGTTGGTTTATGAGTTATGATTAGAAATAATCTTTGATGATATCGAAGCATCAGCATTTGTTTTAAAAGTCCAAGAAGATCAGCTCGGGAATATTTATATGCAATCATCAAGTCGGGATAAAAATATTTATACCGACTTGAGGAGGTATTGATGTGGCATTATTCAAATATTCCATATCAGCATGGAATAAGTCAGGCGTAATCCCAACTAATTTTCGAGATTTAAGGAGGAAAAGCCGGAATCCTTTAAACGGTAAAGTAATGGTGTTTAATACATATTCATTGATATAGAATTGAGATCTAACGAAAAAAGATACAAGATTACTGACTTAAGCATCGGAGTAGAATCCCCGGGGATCACCTCGGGACTTTGCTCTAACGCTATTCTATTTTGCAGATTAAGTTGGTAATCATTGCTGGAGCTCGGTGTTTCCTGCTCGGAGTATTCTTAATTTACCCGACGTGCGAATTTGAGCTTCATCAGAAACCAAAAAGGGATCAATGCAAACAAATCCTAAAAAAAATTAATAAGTTGATGCTAAGTATATTTTGAGGAGAATGTTAAAAGGGTAAATTACGTCAATCGTTCCTTAACTTGAGGATTGATTTCGAATTTGTCCTTCAACTTCAAAACATTTCATTTTAGTTTATCATCTTGCATTTTGAGTTTTAAATCATCCTCGATCTATTTTTCATCCATGTGTAGACAGGTTACTACGTCTATCATGCGCGTGATACATGACAAAAAATCATAGAGCTAAGAAACAATAACCAATAAATAAATAAAACATACTATTAAATAAATAAATGATAAGTGAAATTGGTTCATATTGCCCTTCGATTTGTCATTTATCACACACATGAGAGACTTAATCTGTCTACACATTGACGTAAAATAGATCGAGGACTATTTAAAACTCAAAATGCAAGATAATGGACTAAAATGGAACAATTTGAAGTTGAGAGACAAATTCAAAATCAACCCCTAAGTTAAGAGACAATTTGTGTAATTTTCCAATGTTAAAAGTCACTTAACTTTTTTCAAATCCAGTCACTAGACTATATTTTTTCGCCAAAAACATTATTGAACTTTCTTATTATACGTCTTTAGCATATTCCGTCAATTTCATCCATCTAAACAGACAGAATAAAATAAAGGGAAAATTGCCAAAATCGCCACTCACATTGGGTGAAAAAACTTATTTTGCCACCCACATTAAAAATGATGCATTTTATTCACTCACATTTAAAAAACGCATCAATTTAATAATCGAACTAAAATCTGTCAAGTTTTTTAACAGAAAAAAGCACACGTGTCTTTATGAAAGGGTAAAATTAGAAAATCATAATTTTGCTAAGGGAAAAGTGTCAAATAAGTCACTGACATTGTATTAAAAAATTTATTTTGTCATCCACTTTAAAAATGATGTATTTTAGTCACCGACATTTAAAAAAATACACAAAATTAGTCACCAACCAAATTCTGTTAGTTATTTTTAACAAAAAAAAAATACACGTTCACATCATGTACCACTTAATAAATTGGTAAAAGCAAAATTTGATTTATTTTTCAAATAAAACTCTTCAAGATTTATTTATATTTTGTTGCTAATGGAGAAACAGTCCACCGATTAGGGGTGTTCTCAGTTCAATTTTTCGATTCTTCGGGTTGTTTGATTCGATTTGTTAGATTTGCACACCTCTAAACTCAAATTCGAAAATCAAACCGAATTGAATTCAATACGAATTCGAATTCAGTTTTCAGTTCGAATTTGAATTCAATTCGAAGAAATCGAAAATAATATTTGAATTTAAAAATCAAATTTTAATTCCAATTAACCTAATTTGCATAAACAAACTAACATTGAATTTGGTTTTAACTTAAATCAAATTATCAAATTACGTCAAAATTTACAATTTGAAACAATAATTTAGTTTAATATATACATTATAATATATTTTTTATTATATAGTTTTTATATATGAATTCAGTTTTCGGTTCAGTTTTCGAATTGGAACCTCAATTCAAGAATCAAACCATAAATCAAAATAAATCGAATTCGAATAATTCGAATCCGGTCGAATATTTGGTTTAACTTAAATATTTCATACTCCTACCACCGATAAAAGGTGACAAATGATGAATAACTCATTGTATTGAAGAGTTTTGTTTGAAAATAAATCGATTTTCGCTTTTATCCATTTATTAAGTGGTACATGATGTGAACGTGCATTTTCTTTATTAAAAAAGCTAATAGAATTTGGTTGGTGACTAATTTGGTGCATTTGTTTTAAATGTTGGTGACTAAAATATATTATTTTTAATGTGGATGATAAAATAAATTTTTTAGTACAATGTCAGTGACTAATTTGATATTTTTCCTTTAACAAAGTTATGATTTTCCAATTTTACCTTTCATAAATGACACGTGTGCATTTTTCTGTTAAAAAACTTGACAGAGTTTGATTCGATGATGAAATTGGTACGTTTTTTAAATGTGGGTGATTAAAATACATCATTTTTAATGTGAATGACAAAATAAGTTTTTTCGCCTAATGTGAGTGACGGTTTTGACAATTTGGCCTAAAATAAAATAAGTGCAAGCAGAGAATTAATGAAATGAAAGTTCAAAGGATTTTGTGGTACAAGTCGAATAAAAACGTGAGGACATTGGGACATCTTGGATTCTCCATTAATTATTCATGCTTCCGACATGTTATTATAGCATACTTGAGCAGGCCCTTCTTCTGGTATGTTTCCAGCATTGAATGTGGAGTCAGGGCTTCTATACTGAGATTCTTCAATCCTATTTACCAAGTCATTGCACAAGCCAAGTCATTGCACAAAGGAACTTGAAGATTATATGAGCAATGATTATTTGTGAAGTAATTAATACTATTTAATTAGCACAAATGATTGCAAATGCTTGTGAATTGGACTCAACTTCCCAATTTGCTTACCAGTGTTTCGTACTAAGGCCATGATTCCTTTCCATGACAATGACAACTTCCTAATTGCTGGATAAAATGGATTAACGTGATAAGACCAGTCTGCAAATTTGATATCCTAATGGTAAAGAAAAAACTGGCATTAGTACAACAAAAAGTGTATCCATAACTCCATGCTATAAATTATGTTTGCCAATTTGTGACAATTCTCAATATAAATGTTGCAAAAGAGAAGATTCTAATGACAAACACAACATTTCAATTGATGCAACTCAATTTTATACAAGAGGCCAGGGAAGATGAAGGAAACAGTGAGATCGGATGCTCTGTTTGAAATTACTTTATTTTATTCTGTCCAATATTCAAAACGATATCGTTTAACTAAAATCAAGACTACAAGCATAAATATCACCAAAATCAAAACGATAATTATTAAAACATAGCACAATGTAAGTGAACCCTACAATTTAGTAAAACAATGTTGTTTTAATGTGTTGGATAAAATCGGACATAAAAATATGAAACACAGGATCTGATGTTCAGAACTAGGATAACACAATAATATATATATATATATATATATATATACCCAAAAATTTTATTTTTTTGTCTCTCCCTATATTCAATACATTCTTAATACCCAAAAGACGGTACAAGGGGCCTCAACAATCTTTAGTAGCAATTGTATAGCATTTACATACTAAAACAATGACATTGCAATTGTAAAATATAAAGTATAAAAGATCAAGCCATAAACTTGTTTCTCCAAATAAAATTAACCATTCATTTTGACAAAAATATTTAAATAGTAAGATGAAAAAAATATAGAAGCCAAAAAAATAAAAATAAAAAACTCATAAAAGATGTGCGATCGAGAAAAAACTATTAATTTATTACCTGAAGAGAGAATGATTTTAGTAAATCAGCATAATCAGCCATAGAATAAAAAAAAAATTGTTTTAATGTGTTGGATAAAATAGGACATAAAAATATGAAACACAGGATCTGATGTTGAGAACTAGGATAACACAATAATATATATATAGACATTTGTCTCTCCCTATATTCAATACATTCTTAATACCCAAAAGATGGTACAAGGGGCCTCAACAATCTCAAGCCATAATCTCAAGTAGCCATAATCTTGTTTCTCCAAACAAAATTAACCATTCATTTTGACAAAAATATTTAAGAGAAATGATAAGGGGGAGTGAAATTCTGGAATGACTGACGTGGCAGTGATAAAAAGACAAACTTATCCCTTACCCATTAGGGTTCACTCATCATTTGGTTAGGGTATTAGTTTGTCTTTTTATCACTGTCACGTCAATCACTCCAGAATTTCACTCCCCCTATCATTGCTCAATATTTAAATAGTAAGATCAAAATAATATAGAAGCCAAAAAAATAAAAATAAAAAACTCATAAAAGAGGTGCCATCGAGAAAAAACAATTAATTTATTACCTGAAGAGAGAATGATTTTAGTAAATCAACATAATCAGCCATTGAACACCATTTCACATTGTCTCTAGCATAGATAATGTTCAACATCTTTTTCTCATCTGGATGTAAATCTTGTTCCAATGGAGAAAGATCCCTATGGCAAGTAGTAAGCACAATAATCGAACCACCCGGTGCAGTCAACCGAGCCAACTCATCCACAAACTTGCCAAGAAAAGGAATAGTACAAGAAAAATAAATTGCCAATTAGTATTAAGATGTTTTCAGAAAGATAACAAACAAGGAAAAATTAGCGACAATGGAAGCCATTGATAGAAAGATAACCTTCTTTTTGTCGTGTAAATGATCCGCACAATCCACACACCAAACTAAATCAAATTGCCCATCAGGAAATGGCTGATTTGCTGCATCTGCAACTTCAAAGGAAACCTGCGATTTGTTTTAGCCTTTGTTAGCCAAAATTGTTAGCCTGTGTGTTTGCAATTCAAACTTTGCTCCTTTGAATATAAAAGGGAAGCCATTTTTGGTCATATATCATGCAAAAACAGATCCCAACTTAAAATGTTAAAGTTTTTTTTTTTTATGGAAAATTTAAGTTGTCCAATAAAATCATATCATTATTCAAAATTCTTGCAGGAAATATATGCGTTTTTTAGTAGTATGACTAGACTTAGAACTAAAACCCGATAATCATTCATTCAAACCTGGCTTCCTAATCCTTGCTCAGCAGTTAAAGCACGAGCTCTTTCAACCTCACCATGGCTAATATTAATGCCTTTACACTGAGCACCATATTTACGTGCTAAGTATCTTGCGCTGCCACCAATGCCGCATCCAACATCAAGTATATGTTTTGGTTTCGTCTCAGGATCCTCTGCAAATTATTTCATCATAAAAGAAATGCTAATTAGTTTTAAAAAGTAATTGAAAGAAAAGAAATGCATATCAATATTTTGTCTTGGACTATATCGAATAGATTGTGAAAATTAATTAGTTGTTGGCTGTAGAATAATTTCAATATATTGTAGTAAATTTCTTGTTGGTCATAGGTTAATTTCGTTAAACTGTACAAAATCCTAACATGCTACAATTGAAAGTTTTCTCTTGTGCCCTCCAACCTTCGAAAATCCAAAATTTTAATCTAAATTTTCTCTTGTCTCCTTTGTTGGTAGGGGCTTGTATCCTCCTGTGGGAGTTTTTTTTTTCCTTTCTTGTGAGAGAATTGGTCTCTAATTCTTTGGAAATTATTGAAAAATTAAACTAAACTTTTATTAATTAGTAGTTTCCTTATGTGATTTCTTTTTTAAGTTTAAAGTAGTTTTTAATTAGTATTTGTTTACTAATTAGTCATTGGTAGGATTAGAAAAGTGTGAAATTAAGAAACCTCCTACACTATAAATAGAGGGTGTTAGGATGTTTGTAATAGAGGAGTTTGAGAGATACCTCAAAGAGGTGTGTGAGAAAACCACTTTCAAGTTTAGAGCATCCATGGATCAACGGATTTTGTTATTGTACGGTTGTTGTGCCATACGTGAGATTTTGTGATTGTAATCCTCTCCTCCCAAACACATATTTTTTATATAAATAAATATAGCTTCCGATGTTTTATTAAGTTTGATATAAGAACTATTTTTCTTTAGTTCTTCAAATTGGTATTAGAGAAAGGGTTTTTCGTTGGTAGCTATGGCGAGTGAAAATATAATTTGTATTGTTTCCAAACTTACGGGAAAACAAAATTATATTCTTTGGAGAGGTGATAGAAAATTGAAGCCCAAACCAAAGCCTCGGACATTGGAGCGAATCAAGGGGTACTTAAGAAGGATAGAACGAGTTTGGAGGCCAAAAAGGAAGAAAGGCGCGAATTTGGACGTGGGCAACAAAAGAGCCATCCACGTCGCGACGTGGAGATCCTCCGAGGTCGCAACGTCCATGCACGTCGCGACGTCCAGCAGCGATAGGTTTTTTATTTTAGGGTTTGTTCAACGACGTCGCGACGTCGGGCTCCCCACGTCGCGACGTGCGGGAAATTTTAGCGTTAATTTATTTTATATTTTTTAATAATTTAGGATTTAAGTTAATTAAAGTTTCCTTTTATGGAATAATTCGTCTAGGGTTTGTTTTAGGCCTATAAATAGGTGCTTTCTTTCAGTTGTAATAGTTAGAGAAGAATTTTGAGAAATAAAGACGAGTTGTTTTTTTTGACGTGAGTTGTTTTCCTGAGGAGAGATTTCGATTTACATTGTGAAGATTGTTCCTGAGGAGGGAGTTTTCTTTACTAGACTGTTTGTTATTTGTTGGTGAAGAGCCATCAGATAATCGTGTAAATTGTCATCCTACAGAGATAGGTTGATTCGACTTAAATCAAATTGATTTACGAAAATATCGTGGACACTTTTCCGCAACAACTATCAATCTACGTGAGGAGCGTGGTGAGATCGTTATCAAGTGGTATCAGAGCTCAAGGGATTTTCGAAATCAGGTTTATCAGTTTTTCCTTAAAATTGAAACCCTAAATGTTGTTATTCGCAGCCTTGCATGATTTGATTATTGTGAGAAGGTTACAACAATTATATCTTTTGTTATTGTTTAATTGATATTGTGAGAATTCGATCCGGTTGAATTGGTGATTGATTGTTGGTTTGAATATATTAGATATTTGTAGGTTATTGTTGCTGTAGTAATTGTTGTGGATATTCTTTTGAAATTTGGTTAAGTGTCAATATGAGTAAACAGGCAGAAGGTGCTAGTGTTAACCAAAATTTGGAAGGTATACTGGCTACTATGAGTGAACAATTACAACAGTTATCAGTTGAAAATCAACAGTTTAAGCAGCGGTTTGACCAGCTGGAGTCGGGATCTAGAACGGGTACACCACGGACAACTCCACCTAAAAATCCTTGGTTTGATGGTTTGGAGGAGGATGGGGCTGACTTGGATGATAGTGTTCGCCGGCGGGTGCGAAAGGGTGGTTTTTCTGAGAAAGAAGGTAAGATACGTGTTCCTCCATTTTCGGGTAAAGAGAGTCCGGAATTGTTTTTGGACTTGGTTCGAAAGGTGAACAAAATCTTTGAATTCTATAATTATTCTGAGGAAACTAAGATTAGTTTGGCGGTTATGGAGTTCACTGGGTATGCTAGCACGTGGTGGGAATATGTGCTTATTCAACGTGACCTACTGGGAGAATGACCAATCCGTACTTGGGATGAAGTAAAGACATTAATGCGGACCCGTTTTGTTCCAGCTCATTATTTTCGAGATTTGTGGTTGAAGCTACAAAATTTAACTCAAAGAGATAAGAGCGTTGAGGAGTACTATCAAAAGATGTAAATTATTATGAATCGAGCACGAGTCCATAAGGAAAAGGCGACGACTATTGCGCGATTTGTCAGTGGTTTGAACCAAGGTATTGCTAAATATTTTGCTTTATATCAATATACTGATTTGGAGGACTTGCTTCATAAGGCCAAGGAAGTAGAGCGACAGCTTGACATAGAGAAGCAAACTGGGTTTGATGGTACTCGGTCTTGGAAGTATGTTTTCAAGGGAACAACACAAGGATCATCGAGTCAAGAAGTCAAGGGTAGGACCGACAGTAATGTGACTTCAAAGGCTAAACCGGTTCAGTGCTTCAAGTGTCATGGTTATGGGCATATAGCTGCTCAGTGTGGTAGTCCTCGAGCTATGCTTATTAGACCTAATAGGGAAGTCGTGGAGGTGGAATCTGAATATGATAGGATGCCGCAGTTGGATGGTCCTGAAGAAGAGATAATCATCCTGAAGATGTGATCGGTAAGGCATTGGTATTAAGGCAAGCTCTAACAGCACAACCTATGGTGGAGGACGAGTACAAGTGCCATCAGTTATTCCACAAACTGTGCCTTATCAGTGGTAAACAGTGTAATGTGGTTATTGACAGTAGGAGTTGCACGAATATTGCCAACTCGTTGCTTGTTGAAAGGTTGAGGTTAACTACGGTTGCTCATCCTCATCCTTACAAACTTCATTTGGGTTAATGCGGAAACTGCGGAGGAGGTTACTAGGCAAGTCAAACTAGACTTCACAATTGGGGCGTATCGGGACCAAGTACTTTGTGATGTGGTGCCAATGTCAGCAGGACATGTGCTTCTTGGAAAGCCATGGATGTTTGATCGGGATGTTGTGCATCGTGGACGTGACAATACCTATGCATTTAAATAACAAGGTCACAAGTTTTTGTTGACAGCATTACATCCATATGAGTTATATAAAGACCAGCGAAAAATATTAAATGACTTGCAGCCGTTGGAAATTGGAGATGGAGATCGTTATCAAGAGGTCAAATGGAAACTCATTTGGAAGTTTTTGATTTGATCCAATATGTTCAAAACAAAGTATCTGAAGATGCTACTGCAGATAAAAATAGGCAAGAAAAAATGACGTTGTCCCAAATTGATCATGCAATTGATCAATCTGTTTATAGAAATATCTCGACGGCCAAAATTGCAAAGAATAGTTAGGATATTTTGGAGAAGACATACAGAGGTGTTGACAATATTCAACAGAATAATTTCTTGATGTTGCAAAGAAAGTTAAAACTTTACACTATGAAAATAATTTGATGATGCTAAAATGAAAGTTCGAGCTTTGCACAATGAAGAAAACAGAATCCATTAAGTCATTTATTCTCGTCGGCTGGCGATTAAAGACGAGATGAAATTAAATGTTCATTTATTGAAAGATGAAATTTTTATTGGAAAAGTTCTCAATACACTGCCCATGAAGTTTGAGTATGTTGTAACCTTGATGATAAAGATCAAGAATTTGGCAACATTAAAAATTGAGAAATTGCAGAGTTCGTTAATTCTATTTGAACAAAGAATTAATGCAAATTGAATGATCAGAAATAGAATACAAAAAAATGTGGTTGTGATCAGAGATTTTATCTTTGATGAACAAAAAGTTTCGAATTGGTGTTCTAAAGAGTTAATGGTATCAATTATGCAAATACAAGTGTCTTCCTATATTGAAGAAGAAAACAATGCACAGCAAAGTGAGCAAGTTCAACAACCAACTATTGAAAATTCATCCTCAAGTATTGAATCCACTTTAGAAATTAAAAATCTGAAGGAAAGAGACTGTGTTAATCATCATGATAATGCTATGGTAGTGGTGGATAAAAGAAGTGTTAATCCAATTGAGGAAGAGGAAGAGATAATTTCTTTGGTAGAACAAGAACAAGAAATTCAAGTTAATAAGTATGTGGAGAAAAAAGAAATTGACAAAATAATTGTTGAAGGATTAATGTTGAGTTGAATAAATACAAAAAAGATGATTATACAATGTAGGTTCACATTTGTGAAGATGTAGATGAATTTGTTGTTCTTGTGAATGAAAAAAAAAAGGAGATTGGTGATTTCACTGATAAATAGAGAGTATAAATCATCAATTTTAAAGAGGAGAAAGAAACCATATACTTGGTTGAAGGTGATAAAAATATCACTAATGATGGTGCTATTATTGAGGTAAACAATATTTGAAGGATTCTTCGAGTTAAGAAATATGATTTCTTTATTTGTGGAAATTACATTAATCATTCTATATTAGAAGATAATATTGATATATGGAAGTTTTGTGATAAAGGAACAGAAAGTGAAACATGTTTGAAGAGTTCAAGTTTTGGAACTACAAAATTTGTCTCAAGTTACATGTCAAGACGAAGATGAAGATTAAGAAGAAAATCAAATACAAGATCCAAACTGCAAAAAAAAATCTCAAAAGAAATTCAAGCCCGTGAGCTTGAAGGTATTGATCAGATATAGAAAGTTTAGTAAAGGGGGATTTGTTGAAAAATTAAACTAAATTTTTATTAATTAGTAGTTTCCTTATATGTTTTATTTCTTAAATTTAAAATAGTTTCCAATTAGTATTTGTTTCATAATTGGTCATTGGTAGGATTAGGAAAGTGTGGAATTAAGAAATCTCTTACACTATAAATAGAGAGTATTTGGGATGTTTATAATAAGAGGAGTTAGAGAGATATATACCTCAAAAAGGTGTATGAGAAAAACTACTTTCGGATTTAGAAAAATCTGTGGATCAATGGATTGTGTTGTTGTATGGTGATTATGCCATACGTGAGATTTTGTGATTGTAATCATCTCCTCTCAAGCATATATTTTTTATATAAATAAATATCGTTTCCGTTGTGCTATTAAAGTTGATATAAGAACTATTTTCTAGTTCTTAAGAGATTTTTCCTAGTGAAAAATATGTGATTATAATCCACTCCTCCCAAGCATATATGTTTTATAAAAACTAAATATCGCTTCCATTTTGCTATTAAAGTTGATATAATAACTATTTTCTAGTTCTTAGAGATTTTTCCAAGTGAAAAACAAAATAGAAAAAAGTCTGAAGATCTAAGGAGTATGGGCAGGAGGCCTCCATCTCTGATAGTTCTTCAATTGGATGGCTAAAAATTTAAAGTTTTCTCTTCCATTATTACTTTCTTATTCAGATCTTGACTTTGATTATTGAAATCCATTGATTTTGAAATTTGGTGCAAGTTGTGAAGTCACATATCTGATTAATTAACAAAGTTGTAGTTGGAGAAGAAAATTTTATTAGATATCTTTATTTGGGATTAAGCTTGAGGTTGATAAGCTATAAGCAGTGTTTTAAAACTCGGACCGGAATGCGAACCAGTAGAGCTACTGGGTTAGGGGTCAATTGGTCGGATCGGTTGAACCGGTGTCAAGAACCGGATGACGTCATAAATATATTTAATATAAATGTATTAATTAAATATTAACATATCTAATATTTTATGTCAAAATAAAATAACCAAATTATAAAAAAATAATATTCAATTAAGTTCTTAGTTTTTCATCAAAAAAAAAAAATCATAGATCGTATTGTTTAATAATGCTAATAATTATTTTGTTTATAATATAATAAAATTTTATTAAAATACGTGAAATATATTAAAGTATTAATTAATTAATATCAAATCGATCATATTAAAATAAGTTAGAAAGTGTAGTTCTCAATACACAATTTATTTATTTCAAAACTTAAAGTTGTGAATTAAAAAAATTAATGACATGTTATACTTTGAATTTAATTTTGTGTGATATAAAATAATAATTAAATAAAAAACAATAAATATGATATGATAAAATTTAAAATTCATATTTATTTAAATTGTATGAATGTGATTGATTGAAAATATTAATGAAAACATAATTTCCATATTCATTCAAATATTGTAATATGGTGAATTGGAAGTATTTATGACAATTAGAATTTATTAAAAATCTTAAAATATGGTAAATTGAAAGCTTTTATGATAATTGAAAGATATTAAAAATCTTGAATATGGTAAATTAAACTATTTATGACGAATGTATTCAAATTTTAAAATATGGTAAATTAAAGTATTTATGATAATTGAATATATTCAAATTTTAATATATTAAAATGTAGTAAATTTGAATCATTAATGATAATTGGGATGCATTGGTGGAAAAATATTTACTACTATTAATTAGCTTTAAGTGTAAGTGTAAGTATAAATGGAAAGGAAGGAATGAAGGAGAAGGAAGGAAAAAAAAACAAAAAGGAAAGGAAAGGAAGGAAAAAAAGGAAGGAAAGGAAGGAAGGCAAAATAAAAAAAAAGAAAGGAAACCGGTGAAGGAAGGAAAAAAAAAAAAAAACCGGGTTCCAACCGGTTCCCGATTTTTCCAGTTGAACCCGGTTTTTTACCGAGTTTGACCGGTTTTCTAAACACCGGTTTTTGACATCAACTCGGACCGGACCCTTGGCCGGTTCCAGGTCGAACCGGCCGGTCCGGTCCGGGTTTGATAACACTGGCTATAAGGGATAGTAAAACTTCTATTTCAACTCTCATATTAGGGAGAAGATATTACACCTCTCCAATTTTACGGATGAGAAAAGATCTAGTTTTAAGCGTTGAATAATCAAAGATATTTTCTTTTTCATAATTTTGTCTATGATTTAATTTTGTAGGATTCAAATCCACGTGACTTTAGGTCATTGGTGTATTTATCTGTAATGCATAGAAGATTTAAATTTAATCTACTTAATTCTGTGCACTTATTATCAGCTAGTTACTTTGTATTTTTTTCAGTAATTAATGAAATTATCACTTTTGCTCAAAAAAAATACAATTGAAAGTTGGTTTACAGGTGCATAAAGTATTTAAATTATAAATAAGAACAACACCATATGTTGACGTGTACTAAAAATCGAAAAAGAAAATGATTTTAAAAAATTACAGTCATCCGTTTAATCGAGTAAAAGTTTAACAATTGACCTTCCTACTAAATTTTGACCAAGTAAATGTTTAACATATTGACCCTCTCTCACTAAATGGCTTCCCATAAATATCAGTGGATTGCCTAATATGCTCTTTAAAAATTAGATATAATCATTTTGATGTATTAATATCTTTTAATTTTTTTTCTTTTAGCACACACCCTCATATATATTCTCCAAATTCTAAATATTAGAGGTGGAAGCCAGGAGGCTTTAAATCTAATGGTTCATTATAATGTATTAGTTTACTAAACTATTTCGTGTTGAATATTAAAATAAAAACAAAGAATATTTTTTTTTTCTTACACAACAAAAACACACAAACTATTCACAAAGAAATTTCCTTTTCAAAAATTAATTCATTTCCTTCAAAAATTTAAAGATTTGATAGAGAAAGATTTCGTGATTTAAATTCGTAACCAACATGATAAACTCATTCATAGCAATTCATAACAAATTAAAAATTAGAAAAGTGCGTCTTTATTGTCAATTCATACGCTAATTTTTTTAAGAGCAATGATAGGGGGAGTGAAATTTTGGAGTGAAATTCCATAGTGAAACTAATACCCTAACCAAATGATGATTGAACCCTAATGGGTAAGGGATAAGTTTGTCCTTTTATCACTGTCACGTCATTCACTATAGGATTTCACTCCAAAATTTCACTCCCCCTATCATTTCTCTTTTTTTAAACCGCAAACATTTGATTCAAGAAGTTCGAGGATGGGCTTACCTGAAATGGAGGCATATCGAAGAGCGGCTTCAATGGTGCGAATCTGAGCAGAGTGGATATCTGTACCGGGGATGGTGGAGCTAGTGTCGTAGAAGCCAACATGAAAGTGATCCCCCACTATTTCCTCCCACATTTTGTATGATTCGTCATACATTTCTGCAATTGCCGTATTCTGCTTCTCCCCACCCGCCTTTGCTTCTATATCCATTTTGTTAGACGATGGTGGCGCAGCAGCCATTATTGTTTAGATTGGCACAATCCTGCTAAGGTACATTCCAGTTGCAACCACTCAATTTTGAGTTTTTGCTATGTCTTTGAAAAAAAAATTGAGATGCAGGATATCAACCCAATGCATATGTTACATTCTTTATTTCATCATACATTCTCTATTTCAAATTATAATTATAGGTGATTTGTATTTAATATTTATCTATTAAAATTCATTAATAACGGTTCATTATTTCATCATACATTCTCTATTTCAAATTATAATTATAGGTCACTTGTATTTAATATTTATCTATTACATCATACATTCTCTATTTCAAATTATAATTATAGGTCACTTGTATATATTAAAATTCACTAATAAGTGTTAAAAAATACATGTGCATCCAATCCCAAACCAATTGACACGGGTTAGAGTGGCCCATATATCTTATATATTAGTTCAAGAGCTCTTACTTAACCGATGTGGGATATTATCATTTAACATTTCCTCTCAAACATAACTAGGATGAACAAATCTAAACTAAATTGAATGCTAGCCCAAACCCTGGACTAACCCAAATAGTGGCAATTTTAATTAAACTAAATTGAATGCTAGCCCAAACCCTGGATTAATTCAAATACTAACAATTTTAAACTAAACCGAATGTTAGCTCAAACACTGGGCTAACCCAAATACTGACAATTTTAAACTATATCGAATGTTAGCTCAAACACTAGGCTAACCCAAATACTGACAATTTTAAACTAAATCGAATGCTAGCCCAAACATTAGGCTAGCCCAAATTCAATACTAATATTCAAAGAAGAGATGTGAGAGCTATCCTAATCATGTTTGAAAGATTCAAATTCAAACATTGCGCATTGATACCATGATAAAACTAAAGAAAAAAAAAATAGGGTGTTTGTTTATTACTGAAAACTTGAAAAATAAAGGTACATAACAAGGGTATTTATAGAGATAACTAAATAACCCTAAAATAGCTAGAAAATGAAACTAATAAAATAATAATATAACAAGGGTATTTATAAAGATAACTAAACAACCCTAAAATAGCTAGAAAAGAAAATTACTAAAATAATAATAAAACAAGCTAACAAGGGTACGTATTTATAGAGATAACTAAATGATATTATCCTTTAACAATAACTTAATAGAGTTTTAGTAAAATATACGTTGTTTGTATTTATAAATTGAAACATGGATTGAAAGAAAGAAACAGGAGATCTAGAGTAAAAATCTACATACACATAAAATTAAATCTTCATACTAAAAATTCTCTCAAGGAAAATTTGCTTTAAATCCGTCCCCGGAAGAGAACCAAAATCAAATGCATATATAAGTCTAATTTATATCGATCAACAAACTTCTCCATGAAAGTAATCTACATAATCCCACTTAAAATTTCGTATTAACTTTTTATTTTTCAGTCTCTTCTTCCAACAAAGGAGAAACTCTAAACTGTACAAGAAAATTATGAAAGAAAAGAAAATTTAGGAGTCAATTCAAGAACCCAAATGATGTAACATGTAAGCTGAGATAGAGGATAAAAATTTTTTATTCATGCCAAACTAAATCCATTCTTTTCCAACATTTTCCTATTTTATTTGCTCTTTGTGGCAATGAAGGGATTGAAACTCTAGAAATATTTTAAGAACCGGTGTTTGTTCAAGAAAAATGAAACAAATACATAATTGGCATTAGCCCGAAATGAATATACAGATCCATATAATTTTGTTTTCACTTATTACAACTTTCTTATACAAAAACTTAAAAGAAAATTAACTTCCATAGTTGCATTGATTAAGCAACGGAATATTGCTCACCATATTCATGGCTTCCAACCTCCATTTAATTGAATAAAACAAAAACTAAAATGGTTTATATCCTTTGACATTTTCACTTAGAGATTAGCAACATTAAGCTGGATTGCAGAACAACATTAATCTAATTCTAATTTTTGGATATTCAGGAATAACTGTATATTTTGTTTAGGATCCACTTTTTAGTGATTCCACTTTTTGGACCGAATAATTCATTGTTGGATTGAACTGTACATCCATTTTGCTTACATCTATAAAATTAAGGCTGGCTTTGCGAACTAACAAAAAAAAAGCTGGATTGCGGAACATATTTAATAATAATAATAATATAAAAAAAAAGGCATATATTAAGCACAACAAGGAGCTGAGTACGTACGAAATTGCGAAGGCCCGCCAGAAATGTTCACGGCAGCAAGCAGCACACAGAACACCGCCCTGTGAGTGAAGAACTTAAGAAGAGAAAGCAGAGAGAGGGCAAACTGTGAATTGGGACATTTGCATTATCGACCATTAATGCAAATTTAAAGCATGTGCATGCAGGATTTCCGGATTAGAAAACTTCAATATAATACATGTAATTTTTTAGTCTTAATTTATTTTATTTTTTTTAGTCTTAATGTGAGTGTATGACTTGACGCTCTAGGATCAAGATACAGACTTTAGAGCGTCAAGTCATACACAAACCAGAGTGACTTCACTACTGAGGAAACAAAGAAAGCTGCTTGCTTTGCTCATAGTACAACGACTAACGCCTCCTCTTTATCGGCTAGCGGGGCATGTGATTAATAATATTATTAGAATCCAAACAGAGAAAAGTCAACACACCCCATGGTATTATGGTATTTAGTATCATTGGCCGTGATCGTTTAATGATACTAAATAGAAAAGCTTCGGTTCTATAGGAAGTGGACGATCCTATTTGATCAAATACGTAGTGACAAACTTTATTTGATCAAATACTTAGTGACAAACTCCTAAGTTTCTTTCAATACTTTCATTACGGTATTTCTGAACAAGTTCCTGGATAACAAATCTAAGGTTTTTCTTATTGATGATATCAATATTGATGCTAGTGACGATATCGATTATGACCTTGATACGGAGCTGGAGTTGCTAACTTTGATGAATGCGCTAACTTTGGATATGATGCCGGAAATAGACCGATTTTATATCAACTTTCAATTCGAATTAGCAAAATCAATGTCTCCTTGCATAATATTACTTAAAGAATTGGATGCGCCCTATTCGATCAATAATGGGATTATTGGCCTTCCGAAAGTGACTGCCCTAAGGCATCAACTCACTCCTGGTCTGGGAACAAGAGCCATCAAAGCTTATCCCTCAGGCATCAACTCACAGGCTTTCTAGTTTTTGCATCCACTTGCCTACTCAGATGCTGCTTCTCCGGTCTCAGAGTCCTCTTTTTTTTTATAGGTGGACCAAACACGAAAACATAGGGTTTGTATCAATATTTATTAATTCCATTATTTATTCTGACTTAAAAACAGGTTTTTTTTAGTCTTAATTTATTAAATTTATGAATTTGTATCCTTGTTTGGTAAGATGGGCACCAAACATGAAAACCTAGGGTTTGTATCAATATTTATTAATTCCATTATTTATTCTTACTTTTTAATAGGGTTATCTTCAATTTACCCCTCATAAAAGATTTTTATTAACACTTTGCACCGTTGACTTTCAATTAAAGATGCTAACGGATAACATCATTAATTATTAATTTTAAATGACAATTTTATCCATCAATAAGAAATAAATTAAATTATATTTGTCCCTTTTATATTTAAACATTAATTTCAATTTATCTACTCCATAATTTTGTATTAATACTTAAATATTATTAGTTTGAGGCATAAAATACTTGATCAATTTTTTTTAACAAAATAAGATACTTGTTTATTTTATTCATTTTTTCTTTTTATTTTATTCATCTTCTTTTATATAAATAAATATGTCAAGTTTCTTGTAATTTATGAATTTTTTACTCATTTTAGTTTGTTGTGTCTCTAAAATATGATTGTTTATCTTATTTGTATTATTGACAATTTAAAACATTGATTTAATATCTTAAATTTTTTTATTATATTATTATATATATTAAAGTAATCTAATCAGCATAATAAAATTATATAATGACAAAATAAATAAATAAAATAATTATTTGCTTATTAGTTGTAAGGTGTATATTTATTATAAATATATATTTTTCTAATAGAGATATCTTTTATACTTAATAAATTTAATTAAAAATTCATTCACTCTAAATTAAAAATCCATAGATATTAGAGTGGTAAAATAAAATGTTTCATTAATTTTTTATTAAACAATTAAAAAAATTGGACAAAGTATGTATTATTTTATTACATTTCCAAAAATTAAATAATTCATATGAGGTTTTTATTGACCAAGTACATTAAAAATAGTTAACAAATTATAAAAAATAGTAAACCGTATCCAAAATCTAATTTTTTTTAGTAAGATTATATATATTATTCTATTATTTAAAATAATAATAAGAAATTTAATTTGTTAAAGTATATATAAAGAAAAAAGAAAACAAAATGATGATAAAGTAAGATAAGATTTTCAAAATTAAATTTAAGGGTAAAATAGTCTAAAATATAAAAAAGTAATTTTTTTAAGGCAAAATTTAAAATTTTCATTTAAATATAGTAACAGAATATCCTTATCGGTGCAAAGTACTAATAAAAATCTTTGATGGGGGCAAAGTGATTAAAGATCATCTTTCAAGGGAGTAAATTGAAGATAACCCTTTTTAATATAAAACTGTTTTTAAATTATTTTTAGTGATTTCTAATTTTATATGGATTGAAAAATACTAAATTACATATATATAAAATAATTAATATGAAGTGGTTTGATGCGGTTTTTTATTTAACTATTTATTGTGGAGTTTAAGATTTAAAATAGTAAATATATTTATATTTTAGGGTAAAATACACTAAACCCCCTTGTATTATTGTTCTGTCCCACATTTACTCCTTGTAGTTTTAATTACAACAGTTAACCTCTTTAACTTTTTAAAACTAAAAAAATCAATAACGACGTTAAAAGAGTTAATGAAAAGATAATTTTAATCATATTAGAGTGGGTAAATACCCATAATACCCAATTAATCTATTAAAAATGTGGGATAAGATTGTTCAATATATACTTATCCATTTACCCAAAAAAAAGGGATAGAATTGATTGGTTGAAAGAATTTTATCAAGACATATGTTATATATCTGTTATGATCATCTATTCTTTTACAAAAGTATACAATATATTGTCTCTTCTTTCTTTTGTAGGAATTTAATTTTTTAAATACAAAGTATTATTTCAAATACAAATATCAAGGTACTTTAAGTTTTGAAGAATAAATATTTACATGATTTTAATTTTGCAATTTTTTATTTTTTAATATTGGATGAAGTTTAATAATTGAATTTTGCTTTTGTTGTAATTTTTTAACTATCGCGCTTGATATTTATTTATTTTTTTTCTAATTTTTTAATCATGAAAAAAGATTGTCTTTATTAATTATATCGATTGTTGATAGTCATTTAAGAATATGATTCAAAAGATTATTTGTGATTTTTTATTTTTTAACTTTTATCAAGATTTGATTAGAATGGATATATTAGTGAGATAGTAAATTATAACTTTTTCTACGCTGCTCTTGATATTTGAGTTGTTTAATTATGTTGAGTTTATAATTTTTTATTTTAAGGTCAATTTTGTCATTTTATTATCTTACATTAAAATAGGGTGTTTAATTCCGTTTAGTCATTGACGGTAATTAATATATTAGATTAATTAGTTTTAAATTAGAAAATTAAATTGTTGTAATTAAAATTACAAGGGGTGAATGCGAGACGGAGTAATAGTATAAAGGGGTTTAGTATATTTTACCCTATATTTTATTCAATACTATCTCATTGAAAACTTTCGACTTCAGTTGTCTCTAGTTGCACAAACTTAAATTTATGGGGGGAAAAAATTTTACTCCTTGTTAAACAATTTGGGTAAATTATGTCAATCGTCCCTTAATTTAGAGGTTGATTTTGAATTTATCCTTTAACTTCAAAACGTTCCATTTTAGTCATTTGTCTTGCATTTTGAGTTTTAAATCGTTCTCGATCTGTTTTTCGACTATGTGTAGACAGATTACATCTCTCACGCACGTGACACATGACAAAAAAAAGATTAAGTAAAGGAACAATAACCATAAAATAAATAAATAATAAGTGAAATTGGTTCATGTTGCCTTTCGATTTATCATGTATCACGCACATGAGAGACGTAATCTGTCTACACATTGACCAAAAACATTATAAATTTTATCAGGATTTATCAGGATAATCCTTATAAATTCTTTGTTAGGCATTAACTATTGAATGTCACAAAAGTCTTTTTTTTTAAATATTTGACCGTAATAATAATACACCCCGCTTATATGATAAATTTTCCTATAATTCATTCATACTCGGGTCAAGATTTTGCTATCTTTATTATATCTATCGTCAAAATCAAATATACTATTTTTAAACCTTAACCTAAATATGAGTGAACCTTACAACATAATTTTAACAGTGAAACAACGTCGTTTTGAGTATTGGACAGTATATAGTATAAGTGATGTGTATTATTATTATGGTAAAATATTAAAAAAATAATTACGTAACACTTAATTATTGGTGTTTGACAAATGATTTATCAAGATAATTTGATCATCTTTAAACTGTTTGATACATGGCATGCGCCAAAGGTGACCCCACCTAACCGAAACCGAAACAGAATCGTCTATGGACGGTTCGATTACGGTTCCAAAAATTTAGGGCGGTTCCGGTTCCGGTTCCAAACCGTGAATTAAAAAATAAATAAATGCCATATCAGCATATAAGCTGACCTCACGTGCCTAAAAAATTTATAAAAAAAACACGCGCCTGTAACAAATATATATATATATATGCAACGGTCATATGCTGATCGTTGTCAACATGGAAACTGTCCCAAAAACAATTTACTGAGGATTCCTTTTTTTTATTTTTTTATTTTTACTTTTTTTAACATTTCCTAATCTATAAATACCCCTTAATTTTTCATTTTTTCCACACAATTTCTACTCTTCTTTCTCAATATTCCAATTCTCTTCTTCTCAATTCTCAAGCATCAAAATTCTATAAAATTCAATTCTATTTATTGTTTCTATTATAATTATTAGTTAAATTATTATTATTTTTAATATATTATTCTTTCAATTTCTCGTTCTTTTTTAATCTTTTTGAATTTTTTTTAAAATGGATAGCTTTAGTTCTTCATCCCAACCAATTAATATTGGTAATGCATCACAATCAAGTCGTCGTCCACCAACGAATCCAAAATCCGAAATGTTTGTGAAATATTTCACAAAAACTTTTGATGCCGATGGAGTTCTTATTAGAGAACAATGCAATTTTTTTAAGAAATCATACGCCTTCAAAATTGGGAGTGGGTATGGTACACTAACCAAGCATTTGGAGAAAATACATTCTCAAGAAATCGGCCTTCAAAAGTCACAAGCGCAATTAACTGGTTTTGTTCAACAAGGTTCTTCTTCTTCTATTAATTTAAATTTATTTCAATTTAGTGAATCAAAATGGAGATATGGTGAAGCTAGATTTGTTTGTGCACAACATTTACCATTCTCATTTGGTAAAAAACCAAATTTTGTAAGATTAGTACAAGAAAATGCAAATCCACAAGTTAAACGTGTTGCTAGAACAACTTTAACACGTGATATTAAAAAAAATTTATAAAAAAGAAAAAAATAACTTATCGGAATATTTTTTAAACTGGATTCTCGTGTTTCAATATGTTCGGATATTTGGACTGATCATTGGCAAATGAATAGTTATATGGTATAACTTGTCATTGGGTAGATTCAAATTGGTTTCTACAAAAAAGAGTAATTGCATTTAGAATTTTTAATGATTCTCATTCGGCCATAAATATATCTAGATTAATTAGTATTATTTTACAAGAATATAATTTAAATGCTAAATTTTTTTCAATTGGTTTTGATAATGCATCGGCTAATAATGCATCTATTGTAGAATTAAAAAATAGTTGTGCACCAATTTTAGGTGAAATTTTTTTTCATATTAGATATGTATGCCATAGTTTAAATTTATCCATTCAAAATGGTTTAAGTACATTAGAAAGTCATATTAAACTAATTAAAGATGCAATTAAATATTTGACCGGACATCCAAGTTTAATGAAAACATGGGCAAAATATTGTATACAACATGAATAAAAGCCTAAAAGATTTAAAAAGGATATTCCAAATCGTTGGAATTCAACTTATGATTTACTTTGTGATTCTTCTAAATATAGTTCATTATTATATAATTTTTTCATTGATAGCTCTTGTCTTGGAATTGTATTACTTCCTAATCATTGTACTTCTTGTTTAAAATTGTTAGAAGTTTTAAAAATTTTTAAGGATGCTACTTGTACATTTTCACGTGTGTATTATCCAGCTTCTCATTTATTTTTAGTTGAAGCATATAATATAGTTGGTGTGTTAAAAATGCACATAAATGATGAAACTTTGACGCAAAGTATTATTCACATGTTAGAAAAATGGCTTAGTTATTATAAAGAAATTCTAATTTTATATTTAGTTGCTATTGTTCTTGATCCTCGTTTTAAATTTCAAGGTTTAGACCAATATTTGAAGTTTTATTATAATACGTTAAAAGAATGTTTTTCATTAGATCCAAACATTATGCAATTACAATTAAATGTAAGTAGATACATAAATGAGACTAAAGATACGTTAAATGCATTATATGAAGAATATTCTTTTAATTTTCAACAACAAATTCCTACTAGTAGTACCATTAACACTAACACTAGTCACAATAGTTTTTCAACTTCAAATATTGGATCTTCATCTTCCTTTATCCTTCCTGGTTTAGAAATGTTTCAATCGTTAAAAAAACACAAGGGTACTACTAGTTTGGAACTTCAGGAATATTTAACCATTTCTTTTGATTTTAGTGATAACAAGTTTGAATGTGATAGTATTGAGAACTTCAAAATATTGGAATGGTGGAAGAAGAAGACAACGATGTGCCCCCTCATCGCTTCGATAGCCAAAGAGATTTTGGCGGCCCCGACATCAACCGTAGCCGTGGAACAAACTTTTAGTCAAGGTGGCAACATTTTGGACGAGACCCGATCGCGTTTGAGCCCCATGTCCTTGGAGATTCAATCTTTAATAGATGATTGAACTAAAGCCGCTTATAGAGAACAAGAACAAGATATAGAAGAAGATTTTGATTTAGATTTAGACGTCACCACCGATGGTAGCTCTACTTGTACAACTGATTCACCTATCACCGATGTTGATAGAGCCAATAATGACGACGACAACTACTATTAGTTTCAATAAATGATGAAAAATTTCACATTGTACATTTTTAGATTATTGAAAATTTGAAATAATTTATTATGTTTTTCAAATATTATAATTTCCATATCTATATATTCGTTTATATAAATTAATGTCATAGTTTTATTTATATACACTATAGTTGTATTAGTGTATATTATAATATATTTTGCAATTGTATTATTATACTATTGAAATTTAAATTTTAAACCATCAATTATGAATAAAATTTAGTAGTTTCTTCATTTATTAATTTCTAACTTGTAAATTTATTATTTAAAAATCTTAACTTGTAAATTTGTCTATCCAATGAATAAAATTTAGTAGTTTCTTCATTTATTAATTTCTAACTTGTAAATTTATGATTTAAAAATCTTAACTTGTAAATTTGTCTATCCAATGAATAAAATTTAGTAGTTTCTTTATTTATTAATTTCTAACTTGTAAATTTATGATTTAAAAATCTTAACTTGTAAATTTTTTTAAAATTCTTAATTTGTAAATCTTTCTATCCCAATGAATAAAATTTAGTAGTTTCTTCATTCTAACTTGTAAAATTTAGTATTTCTAAGTTGTAACTACTAAAATCTAAGTACCTAAAATTTAGTATTTCAAAATCAAATTCGGATGTTAAAATTGAAATTTGAAATCGAATTCGAAACAGAAATAAAATTGTAACCGAAATTCAAGATAAAATCGTAACCTTAACCGGAACCGGGACAGACTTAGAATGGGGTTTGGATGGTGCATTTAGTTCAGAATTAGAATAAGCAACACAAAGACTTTTTTTCGTCTTTTGTCTTCTTTTTTTGGGGGTTGGGGGGTTGGGGGGATGGTTTTCACACTGCAACAGTATTGTAGGTGAACCCAATTGGCCATTTAGGAATGGAGAATGAGGATTGATCCCCCAATGTAAGTGGGGTTTGAAGGCCATGGATTAGGGGAAATGCTTACCAGTTTATGTTTTGGGAGATACTTACATGGAGATGGCCTATGGCTTCATATGCATAGCTTGTGATTTACATTATATTGCAGTGCTCTTCAAAATAAATAAGTCGAATATTTCACCGAAACCATTACAAGCATAACCCCCCAACTATCTATCTGTGATGTGGTATGAAAATAGGCACCCCAAATTAACGGTTGAGATTAAATGGATAGAGAGTTCATTTCCTTACAAGAAAATTCTAAGTGTGACATCATCAAGGTATGACTTACTCTATAAATATTGCTTGTGTGCACTTATTAGGGGGGCCTGGACTATGAATTTAAGTTCATTCCTATTATCATTAAGACCTATTTCTGACTTAGACATCGGATTGAAACTCCCCAGGACTACCTGGGGCGTTTCACTAACGATTTTCTCTTGCAAATTGGCCCTTCTGGAGCGGGGCTCATTCAGAGCAGGGCTCATTCGGAGCAGGGCTCGTCTGGAGCAGGGCTTATTCGGAGCAGGGCTCATTCAGAGCAGGGCTCGTTTGGAGCAGGGCTCATTCGGAGATTGGCCCTAATGGACCCTCTGGAGGAGGGCTGGTTCGGAGGTTGACTTGATTTATTTATTAATGACGGTAGGAGTTGGGCCCTTCCGGAGGTGAGGCCAAAAGCCACCGTGCAATACTCTCAGTAAGGCTCATTTTCAGACGTATGTGGGAGTTGGGCCCTTCTTGAGGTAAGGTCAAAGGCCATGGTACAACTCACTCAGCAAGGCTTCATGAGGTGGGTCTGTTCAGGACAGTAGGACTTATTATCTCTAGGTTGATTCTGGAGGTGGGCTTCCCTAAGGGCCTTACCGGAGGAGACGGGCCCTTGGTTCTCAGCTAGGCTCATCTTCATGCTTCATCATTTCGGGCCCTTGGTTCTCAGCTAGGCTCATCTTCAAGCTTCATCATTGGCGCCGTCTGTGGAAACTGATACAAAAATTCAATGACCACTAGCTATTATAAAATTGCAGCCAAGGTGCGATCTTACTAAAATATCTTCTTGTTCTCAAATTAAACTTGAAAGCAATTTAGTTCATGAATCTGTTTGCTTAAAATCACATTACCATCTCAGTAGCTATTTGCAATTTTCTAATGACAATTTGGTTACAGGAATAGCCAAGTAAGTCTAATTGCATGTTAAAAATTTGCATTGAATCTTTGAAGTCAATTATTAATTACGTTTGAGGTATAAATTGTGCTTGAGCAAATTTAAATCTCTAAATTGCAAATTGTTGAATGCTACTTACTGTGGGTTGGAGCCAAGACTGAACCCAAGAAGGCTATTCCGTTCTGTTGTCTTACAATATTTTTTGCGATTATCTCATTCAAATGCCCATGCATGTACATAAATCCATGGCTTGGAGCTTATAACATAAATAATTAGCCCTACTAGAGTTCGTACATAAATCCATGGCTTGGTGCTTACAACATAAATAATTAGCCCTACTGGAGAAGGAGAAGAACCCGGACAAGGATTACGTCACTATGACTTCCGCGCTCCCACAACCCAGGCAACACTCCACAAAAACCTGATTTATTCAGGCAAGGCGACCAAGACCTGGTAAACCCAGGCAACCCTCCAGAAAGACCTGATCATTCAGGCAAGGCGACCAAGACCTGGTAAACCTAGGCAACCCTCCAGAAAGACCTGAGTTGTTCAGGCAAGGCAACCAAGACCTGGTAAACCCAGGCAACCCTCCAGAAAGACTTGAGTTGGTCAGGCAAGGCGACTAAGACCTAGCAAACCCAGGCAACACTCCAGAAAGGCCTGAGTTATTCAGGCAAGGAGACCAAGACCTGGTAAACCTAGGCAACACTCCAGAAAGACCTGAGTTGTTCAAGCAAGGTGACCAAGACCTAGTAAACCTAGGCAATACTCTAGAAAGACATGAGTTATTCAGGCAAGGCAAAAATACAATGACCAAGACCTGGGAAATCCAGGCAACGCTCCAGAAATACCAGAGTTATTCAGGCAAGACGCAAATACAATAACCAAGACCTAGGAAATCCAGGCAACGTCCCAGAAATATGATCTTTAAAGAAGGTAAGACCTGAGATATTCAGGCAGAACGCGAAAGACTTAGTGAAATTGCTAGGCAAAAGAATAAGCCTTGTTGGAAAAGGTCCGGGAACATCGGTCTCTATACAGTATTCTCAGCAAGGCTCATTTTCGGACTCCATCATTGGCGTCATCCCTACTAGAGTTCGAAACGCCTTACTGGGACTCATCACTCCCTACTAGAGTTCATAACTCCCTACTGGGGTTTATCACTCCCTACTGGGGATCGAAACGCCCTACTAGAGTTCATAACTCCCTAATTGGGTTCATCACTCTCTACTGGAGTTTGAAACTCCCTACTGAAGTTCATAACTCCCTACTGGAGTTCGAAACGCTCTACTGAAGTTAATAACTCCCTACTGGAGTTCATAACTCCCTACTCATCACACCCTACTCATAACTCCCTACTGGAGTTCGAAACTCCATACCGATTGACAAACCAGTAGGAGCTCAAATTCCCTACGTGGGTTCATAGAGCTCCACCCTATTAAAAATATATAAGGAGCTCGTAACTTCCTACTGGAAACTCCATACCGATTGACAAACCAGTAGGAGCTCAAATTCCCTACGTGGGTTCATAGAGCTCCACCCTATTAAAAATATATAAGGAGCTAGTAACTTCCTACTGGAGTTCGAAACTCCCTACTGGAGTTTATAACTCCCTATATAGAGTTTATAGAACTCCACCATTCGTTAAAAATATATGGTGTTCATAACTCCCTACTGGTCCATAACTCTCTATTGGAGTTCAAACTCCCACATGAAGTTTATAAAACTCCACAATTATTAAACATATACGGAGTGTTAATAACACCTTACCGGAGTTCGCCTCTCTCTATGTGAGTTCACAATGATCGCCCTATTAAAAAAAATGTAAGGAGCTTAGACTCCCCATTTGGAGGTTGTAGTACTCTACCTCATACTCTACAGATACGCGTACTCCTCAAAACTCCACACCTGGAGTTAGTAGAACTCTAATTTTTATCACGAATATATGAAATGCTCAAAACTCCTCACCTGGAGTTAGTAGACTCCAAGTTCTGTTAAGATGATATAGAGTGCTCAAAAATTCATATATGGAGTTTATAGAACTCCAACACTTATTGAACATATATGAGTTTCATAACTCTATACCTGGGGCTTATAGAACTCCAGTTCATGCTACAAATATAAGAAATCAATCAATCATTTTTTATTATTAACTCTTCTCAGATATAGCCCATAAGGTACAAGTCAAGACCTGGAAAAATTACCAGACAACCAATTATTTTTTATATGAAATCTTTTTAGATACGTAATGAAATGCTTATGGGAAGACCTGATGAATTTTCAGTCAATTAATTATTTGAGATGAAATTCTCTCAGATACGTACAATTAACGACCTAGAAATATAATTAGGCAAGAATGAGGAAAACCTGAAAATATTCAGGCAAATTGATGACCTCTTAGATATGTATTAGGAGGTGCTATTAAAGACTTAGAAATATAATCTGGCACAAACGAGGAAGACCTGAGAAATTCAGGCAGGCTCAAAGCTTCTATCTCATAAATGGTAAGATCTGATTAATTCAAGCAGATTCGAGACCTACTGAATTCAGGCAGATTCTGAGACCTGCTGAATTCAGGCAGATTTCCAGACCTGATGAATTCAGGCAGATTTCAAGACCTGATGAATTCTGGCAGATTCCAAGGCCTGCTGAATTCAGGAAGATTTTGAGACCCGATAAATTCAGGCAGATTCTAAGACCTACTGAATTCAGGCAGATTCCAAGACATGATAAATTTAGGCAGATTCTGAGACCTGATGAATTCAGACAGATTTCGAGACCAGATTAATTCAAGCAGATTCCAAGACCTGCTGAATTCAGGCAAATTCCCAGACCTACTGAATTCAGGTAGATTCCCAGACCTGCTGAATTCCGGCAAATTCCCAGACCTACTGAATTCAAGCAGATTTTAAGATCTGATGAATTCAAGCAGATTCCAAGACCTGCTGAATTCAGGCAGATTTCGAGACCTGATGAATTTAGGTAGATTTTAAGACCTGCTGAATTCAGGCAGATTCCAAGACCTGCCTGCTGAATTCAGACAGATTCCGAGACCTGCTGAATTCAGGCAGATCTCAAGACCTGCTGAATTCAGGCAGATTCCAAGACCTGATGAATTCAGGCAGATTCTAAAACCTGCTGTATTCAAGTAGATTTCGAGACCTGATGAACTCAGGCAGATTCCAAGACCTGGTGAATTCAGGCAGATTTCTAGAATACTCCCAAAATGAGGAAGACCTGAGAAATTCATGCACGCTAAAAGGGTATTCTCAAAAACGAGGAAGACTTGAAATATTCAGGCACGCTCAAGGTTATTGTCTAAAAAACGAGTAAGACCTGAAAAATTCAGGCAGCCTCAAAGCTTCTATTTTCTAAATAGCGAGAAATGAAAAATTCATTCAGGAACGAAGCTACCATTTTGTAAACGGTAAGATCTGAGAAATTTAGGAAGACCCAAAGCTATTATTTCCTAAATGGTAAGACCTGAGAGAATCTAATCAAGCACTTATTTCTCAAGATTTAACTCCTAGTGCCATTGATGAAATAGTGTTTTTCTATAAATCAAGTTGGGCCTCTCTGTGCCGATTGCTCTCGCTGGAGAAAATCCCCAGTAGGGAGTAATTACTACCGTTAAGGTAAATGCAGAAGGGATCCTAATGAAACTTGTGTAAAGTATGAGGAAGATTTAACATATTAATATATATATCCGAGAAAGGGAAATCTTGAGAGATTAACCTGAAAAATATCGTTCCTTACAAAGATAAGGTAAGACAACCTAGACTATTACACAAATTATTCCGCAAGGATGCATCATTGCCATCAGTTGGGCCTTCCTCATTAAGGGTATTTTCTGGCCCTACAGAAACCTCCCTAATTTCAACTGGCACATGGCTAACCTTTTTACCCCCTGAGGAAATAGCGGCAGTTCTCGCCGTGTAGAATGGGACGAAATCCCCAAATGGGAGGTACACACGTCCAGCTGCGAGATCCTCCATTAGTTTGTCCAGTTAGTTGGCTGAATTCTCATCGTAACCCTCCAAACGGCTTACCTCCAGATCAGGATGAAGCCCCTTTACCAACTGGCAAGCTGATGTAGCTCCTTGGTCCAAAACCAAGTTACACAGGTCGGCCATGAAATCTCTAAAATGATCTGGTCCTAAAACATTTTTGACTAGCTGAGAGACACCTTCCCCAGTATAGAGCTCGAACTTGTATTCTAGGAGTTCTTTCTCCTTAGTTAGCTTAGAGATGCGAGCTTCACGAATAGAAACTTTCTCACGTGATGAGTTATATTTCTTCTTCAGCTTACGAAGCTCTTGTTGCGCCTTAAATGAGGCTCTTTTGGCTTTCTCTTGAAGTCTCTCGGCCTTGGCTCGATCTATTCGGGCTTGGGCTAAATCGACAGTTAGTTGCTCGTTGTCCTCTGAAGCCTTTTTAAAAAACGAGAAGACAAGTCTATAGCTAAGAATAAGCCCTACAGAAAATAAGAATGGTAAGTATTTCTGAAAAATAAAGAGTACAGGTTAAAGGAGACAAGTGTTACGTTTGCCATACCTGAGAAAGCCCTAATCGCAGTTGGGCATCTACCTCAGAGTCATTGAGGGTGGCCATGGCTTTCTTTTCCATCGGGAGAATAATACCCAAAGTGATTTCATGACAAGTGCCTAAGTTCAGGCGGTCACTCACCTGGTAATCCCAGTTGGGATTGGGCAACAACCCGTGGAGAAACGGCCCGATCTGACCGCAATGAGAAACCTGATGAAATACAAGGACCCCTTCCCCTGACCGCAATGAGAAACCTGATGAAATACAAGGACCCCTTCCCATCTTTAACTTTTTGAGGCGATTGTGACATTTCTTCCCAGATGCTTCCTCTTCTAAGGACTTTGGGACAAGTTTTTTCCTCACTTTTTTGGTGAAGCATTGGCCAGGTTGGGAGGAATAGTTGGATTGCTCTTGGTACTAAATGGTTGATTTGGAGAAATGGACCTAGCTTCGTCTTCTCCAGAAGCGGCCAAAGTTTTAGAGGTAGACCCTTTCACGGACTCCTTAGCAGGATCCTATCCTGTCTTATGAATTTTCATCAAGGCTGCGAAACTTGTCACTACGACATCAAGATAAAATAAATAAGGAGAGAGAGAAACGTAAGTAAATTATGGAAAGAACGGGGAAGAAAGATACCATACTCTTCGAGCTCTTCTGGAGACAAACCCAGAAGGGTCGGGCTCAACCCTAATCCCACAAAGCATTCTTAGGTCATAAAGGACATTTTTTAGAGTTTGAAATTTATAGTACTGTTGATTACATCTTTTTTATCCTCCTCACTAGTGGGAAATTTATCAGTAATGCTCCCAGGAGGTCTGTATACTATACTCATTGGCTCTAAGGTGATAAGGAAAAATTTACTCTTCCACCTTTTGAGGGAACCTGAGTAGGGAGTTAAAAAAGTCCTTGTACCCGACCTGAGGGTGAAATAAAACCATCATATATCTCTACCTAATGACTTTAGGCTATAAAAAAGCCTAAAAAAAGGAACTTTATTTGTTAAGATATGCTATTGACTTAGTATTGAGTCAATATCTTAGAGTTGTTAGGTTCCCCTAGTTTATAGGGATTTGATTTTGTTTGTACACCTTTATATATTTCAAATCATGAATAAGAAAACTATTTTGCTCCCATATTTTGTCTTTTATGGTATCAAAGCCAGGTTCTTGTCAATATCCATGACAGAACAAAATCTGAACACCAATTCTACTGGTAACTTTACTCAAAATTTCACTATTACTTCTCATAAGTTAAATGGAGATAACTTTCTTCAATGGGCTCAGTCTTTCAAGCTCTTCGTTCAAGGAAAGGGCAAGTTTGGGTATCTCTCAGGATCTACAGTGAAGCCTGAAAATGAAGGTGAAAGCTACGACAGGTGGGAGGCTGAGAACTCAATGGTTATGTCCTAGCTGGTGAATTCAATGGAGCCAAATATTGGTCGGGCCTATCTTTTTCTTCCAACCGCGAATGAGATCTGGGAGGCTGTGAAAGAGACCTACTCGGACTTTGGGAATGCAGGGCAGCTTTTTGAGATCAATACTCAATTGAGGAAGGCCAAGCAAGGAGAGAAGAGTGTAACTCAATACTACACCGACCTCAAAACTCTGTGGCAAGAATTTGATCTGTTCTGTGATTACAAGTGGAACTGTGCACAGGATAGTGCCTTATTTAAGAAAACCATCGAGAAAGAGAGGGTATTCGATTTCCTGGTAGGCCTAAACAAAGACTTGGATGAGGTGCGACGACGGATACTTGGTCGAGATCCACTCCCAAGTACTCGTGAGGTGTTTGCTGAAGTGCACAGAGAAGAAAGTCGTCGACAGGTGATGCTCGGCCGTGAGTCAACCCTTCCTGCAGTAGAGACCTCAGCCTTGATGACCACTAAGCCAGATCAGTCCACTCCGAGGTATCCTAAGCGCTCAGAATGACCAGTCTGCAATTTCTGTCATAAACTCAGGCACATCAAAGCTAAATGTTGGAAGCTACATGGCAAGCCTGCAAATTTCACTCCAGACAACAAATTCTCTCGTGACAACAAAAGAAGCTTCCAAGTCTCATATGAAGAACCAGCAGCATCTCAATCATATAGTGACAATTCTCCCTTCAACAAGTAACACCTAGAACAATTGTATCGTTCATGGATTTCACATCAATCTGCTAATACCACATCCAATCCATCATCTTCCCTAGCACAAAAAGGTACTAATACAGCAGTTTTTAGTGTCACATTAGATAAATCTGACCCTTGGATCATAGATTCAGGGGCCACTGATCATATGACAGGTTCTTCATATATGTTTTCAACCTATTTCCCTTGTTCTGGAAATCAAAAAGTCAAAATTGCAGATGGTTCAATGTCTGCAATTGCTGGAAAAGGTTCTATCATTGTCTCACCTTCTCTTACCTTAAACAATGTCCTTCATATGCCCAACTTATCTTGTAAACTAATGTCTATCAGCAAAATAGCCCATGATTCTAACTGTCTAATCAAATTTGCGTCTACTGGCTGTGTTTTTCAGGACCAATGTTCGGGAAAGATGATTGGCAGTGCTAAAGAGAGTGGTGATCTTTACTACTTTGACTCAGACAGCCTATCAAGTAAAAAAGTTCAGAAACCATATTCCTCTAGTTTTTTATCATTAGAAAATGAAATAATGTTGTGGCACTATAGACTTGGTCATCCTAGCTTTGGTTATTTGAAACATTTATTTCCTGTTTTATTCAAGAATAAAGATGTTGGAACATTTCAATGTGAGATTTGCCAATTTGCTAAACATAAGAGATCTGTTTATCCTACTGAAGCATACATGCCATCTAAACCTTTTTCCCTTATTCATAGTGACATGTGGGGACCATCTAGTGTTAAAAATCTGTCTGGCACTAGATGGTTTATTACTTTTATTGATGATCATACAAGAAACACATGGATTTATTTCCTTAAAGAAAAATCTGAGGCTGCTGAAACTTTCAAAAATTTTAACTCTATGATTAAAACTCAATTTCAGTCTCAAATTCAAGTTTTTAGAACTGATAATGGGCGAGAATACTTTAACAACATTCTTGGTAAGTTTCTTGTAGAACAAGGCATTATCCACCATAGTTCGTGTATTGATACACCTCAACAGAATGGAATTGCTGAAAGGAAAAATCGACATCTATTAGAGGTAGCTCGAGCTCTCATGTTTTCAATGAATGTACCTAAAAGATTTTGGGAAGAGGCCATACTTAATGCTGCATACCTAATTAATAGGATGCCAAGCAAAGTACTAAGCTATCAAACCCCTTTAAAAGCTTTACAATCATATTTTCCTCACAACAGATCTTTCACTCACTTAGTACCTAAAGTATTTGGCTGTACTAGATTTGTTCACATTCATGATCATAACCGAAACAAATTAGAACCTAGGGCAACTAAATGTGTTTTCTTAGGTTTCTCACCTACTCAAAAAGGATACAAATGTTTTGATATGAGCTCAGGTAAAATGATTGTTAGCATGGATGTCACATTTCTTGAAAACAAACCTTTTTTTGAGAAAACTTCTCTTCAGGGAGAGAATGGGGAAACAAGTGAAGATAAGTTTTGGGAAACTATTGTTATGCCTACACCTGTTCTTAGCTTTTCTACACCAAACAAAGGGTCTGAAACTGTGAGTAATGTGGCTCCCATATCTGAACTTCGTGTTTAGTCGAGAAGGAAATAAAAGCAACGTACTGATCCACTGCCAACTCCAACAGTGCCACCATCTGAACCAAGTGTTGATCCAGCTAATGTCAACTCTATTACCCCTATTCCATTTCCTTTTGATCCAATTCTAGAGTCTGACTATAGTGAACATGTTACAACCACTGAGCCAAGCCAAAGTGATCTTAGTGAACCCATAGCTCTTAGGAAAGGAGTACGTGAGTGTACCAAACATCCTATTGCTCGACATGTGTCATATCATAAACTCTCACCTAGTTTTAGAGCCTTCACCACTAGTATCACTGATGATGAAATCCCAAAAACGATACAAGAAGCACTAGGTAATCCAAAGTGGAGGGAGGCTGTTCTAGAAGAAATGAGAGCATTGAAAAAGAATGAAACTTGGGAGATGACAGAACTTCCAAAAGGAAAACACCTAGTAGGCAGCAAGTGGATTTTCACAATCAAGTATAACTCTGATGGCTCAATAGAAAGATACAAAGCTAGGCTTTTAGCTCGAGGGTTTACTCAAACCTATGGCCTAGATTATGAGGAAACATTTGCCTCAGTTGCCAAACTCAACACTGTCAGGGTCTTACTTTCACTAGCTACTAATCTAGATTGGCCTCTTTTACAATTTGATGTTAAGAATGCATTTCTTAATGGTGATTTAGAAGAAAAGGTGTTCATGCAAGTGCCTCCAGGTTTTGATAATGCGAATGTAGCAGAGAAGGTCTGCAAACTAAAGAAGTCCTTATATGGCCTCAAGCAATCCCCTCGTGTATGGTTTGCGAGGTTTGCAAGGACTGTCAAGGAGCAGGGATATTCACAAGCTCAATCAGATCATACACTATTCTATAAACACACTACAGGAGGTAAAATTGCTATTTTGATTGTGTATGTGGATGATATATTAATAACAGGAAACGATGAGATGGAGCTAGCAACATTGAAGAAGTTTCTAGCTCATCAATTTGAGCTTAAGGACTTGGGAAATCTCAAGTTTTTCCTTGGTATGGAAGTAGCTAGATCAAAGAATGGGATTGCTATATCTCAGAGGAAGTATGTGCTCGATCTCCTTAAAGAGACAGGACTCCTTGGATGCAAGCCTGCCTCAACACCTATTGATCCTAATCAGAAACTCGATCAAAGTAAGAATGAGGTGCCTGTGGACAAAGTCAGATATCAGAAACTGGTGGGAAAACTGATTTACTTAGCTCATACAAGGCCTGATATAGCCTTTGCTATAGGATTAGTAAGCCAGTTCATGCATTGTCCAGCTGAAGATCACCTCAAGGCTGTCTACAGAATTCTACACTACCTCAAAAAAAATCCGGGCAAGGGTATTATGTTCAGAAAAAATCAAAACAGACAGATTAAAGTATTTACAGATGCAAATTGGGCAAGATCTGAAACTGACAGGAGGTCTACATCAGCCTATTGCACATTTGTATGGGGCAACCTTGTGACATGGAGGAGCAAGAAGCAACATGTTATAGCAAGGAGCAGTGCAGAAGCTGAGTTCAGAGCAATGGCTCAAGGAGTTTGTGAAGTTATTTGGCTTAGAAGTATCCTAAGAGAACTAAAGATCGAGACGGATAAACCAATGCAGCTATTTTGTGACAACAAGTCGGCCATCAGCATTGCACATAATCCGGTGCAACACGACAAAACAAAGCTTGTGGAAATTGATCGTCATTTCATCAAAGAAAGACTTGAAAGAGGGGAAATTTGTATGCCCTATGTTCCAACATCTGAACAACTAGCAGATGTTCTCACAAAAGGGCTCTAAAAGCAAGTGTTTGAAGATTTTCTAGTCAAGCTGGACATGATTGATATCTTTGCTCCAACTGGAGGGGGAGCGTTGAGATATGCTATTGACTTAGTATTGAGTCAATATCTTAGAGTTGTTAGGTGCCCCTAGTTTATAGGGATTTGATTTTGTTTGTACACCTTTATATATTCAAATCATGAATAAGAAAACTATTCTGCTCCCATATTTTGTCTTTTATTATTTTTCACTTTGCAAGACATAGAGAAGGCCTCAAACCCGACCAAGGTCTTAATAGTATTGGGAGTCAGCTGGGCCGAAGTTAACTTATAGTAATTTAAAATGTTTCTGAGAAATGGAGACAATGGAAATTTCAGGAAAGACTAAGGCTGGCATTTATATACAGTAGAAAAGCCTACAGAAGGCCGAGATGCAAATTGACCCTCATAAGGGACCTTGACTGTACATCTAGAAGGGATGTGAAATTGACGGACTATTATTTTTAGCATATTCGCAGTAATGGAAGAATTTAAAGACATAGCTATGGAAACAGTTGAAATATTTCCCAAAGAGGGAACAAGGTTCTCATCTGGCCCTTCTTCCTCAGAAGGGCTATTATCAGCATGTCCCTCTTCAGAAAGGCTATTTCCTTCTTCCTCAGAAGAGCTATTATCAGAATTTCCTTTTTCCTCCGAAGGACTATCATCAGAATTTCCCTCTTCAGAAGGGCTGTTATCATGCACTACGTCTTCCACAGTGCGATTATCGTGAGAAGTGACCTCAGTAAGGCCAACGGCTGAGAGTGGAGATCCTTATGAGCTTTAAATGCAGGGTTCTACAGAGGGTTCCATCTGTTCTAAAGCAGGAGTTGCATTTATTGTACCGATAAAAGACCTTGATGGCACTACAGATTTAATTATTTGCCTATAAGGTAGTAACCTATTTCTAGCTTCAGCTTGGGCATTCTCAGAAAGTTCAGAAGTATCACTATTCTTATAAACATGATATGGCTTGATTGAAGAAGACGAATGAATTTGCGAAGACATACTTACTTGATAAGTTGTCAAGGAAACTAGTCGTGGTAATTCTAGAAGTTGGACGACCTGATAAGACCCAACTAGGCAAAAATACATCTGCTACAAAGAAAGGCCCAACTGGGCGAAAACAGATATGCTATAGAGAAAGATCCAACTAAAGCAAGACAAAACTCAGTGAAATTCGGCCACTCTTCAGATCGGTTCGAATAAGAATTCAAATCGATCTGGAGGGCTATTGATGTGGTATAAAAATAGGCACCCAAATTAACGGTTGAGATTAAATGGATAGAGAGTTCCTTTCCTTACAAGAAAAGTCTAGGGTGACATCATCAAGGTATGACTTACTCTATAAATATTACTTGTGTGCAATTATTAGGGGGGCCTGGACTATGAATTTAAGTTCATTCCTATTATCATTAAGACCTATTTCTGACTTAGGCATCGGAGTGAAACTCCCCAGGACTACCTGGGGCGTTTCACTAACGATTTCTCTCTTGCAGATTGACCCTTCTGGAGCGGGGCTCATTTGGAGCAGGACTCATTCGGAGCAGGGCTCTCTAGAGCAGGGCTCATTCGGAGCAGGGCTCGTTCGGAGCAGGGCTCATTCGGAGATTGGCCCTAATGGACCCTTCTGGAGGAGGGCTGGTTCGGAGGTTGACTTGATTTATTTATTCATGACGATGGGAGTTGGGCCCTTCCGGAGGTGAGGCCAAAAGCCACCGTGCAATACTCTCAGTAAGGCTCATTTTCAGACGTATGTGGGAGTTTGGCCCTTCTTGAGGTGAGGTCAAAGGCCACGGTACAACTCACTTAGCAAGGCTTCATGAGGTGGGTCTATGCAGGACAGTAGGACTTATTATCTCTAGGTGGATTCTGGAGGTGGGCTTCCCTAAGGGCCTTACCGGAGGAGACGGGCCCTTGGTTCTCAGCTAGGCTCATCTTCACGCTTCATCATTTCGGGCCATTGGTTCTCAGCTAGGCTCATCTTCACGCTTCATCAGTCTGCATTTAAGCTTTGGTTATTTAGAGCTCATTTGACCTTGGGCGCGCATCGCATCAATGTAGTTAAATGTGCTTAAAGTTATAATCATCCACACTAGCATAACCCCGTAATTGTCGTCCTGTATTCGCCGATGATCAGATTGCTTCCGACCTTTGATCGAAAGGACATTGAAGCTGGTATGAGGATTTTGGAGGACATAACGAGCAATTTTGGTAAGATACAACAGGAGGCCCTCAATGAGATTTTGAATAAAAATGCCAATACTGAGTACTTGAAAGGTTTTCTAGATGGCCAAGCTGACAAGGAACTTTTCAAGCATAAAGTTCCTGTAGTTGATTATGAGGATATCAAGCCTTATATTGAACGAATCGCCATTGATGGAGAGCCATCTGAGATAATAACTGCTGAGTCCATTACTGAGCTACTTTAAATGTAAATTAGAATAAAGTCTGTATATTTTTTTGGCAGAAGAAAGGGAAACTCATGGATCCTGTCAACATGGACAAGAGTTGAGTTTCTTCAGTTTTTCCTGAATTCTGTCTTTTCCTAAATCTTTTTCTACTGCATAACTTCATTGCAGTTCAGGAACTTCAGGTGGGAGACAAAAGTGGATTCCAAAAACTGCTGAAGAACGAAGTCGTAGAGCCTTCTTCTATTGTCTTCTTTCTACTGTTCTGCACAAGTAAGGATGATATGCAATATATTTTGAGTTACTTATTTCCTTCAACAAAATTATAAGAGTCAAAGCAGCATTATTAAATTTTACGGTTCCAATTCAGTTACCTCCAGGGCTGCAACGATGGGAAAAATATATTCTTTGTTTTCATTAGCTCAGACATCCATACTCCTAGAGGTTTGGTAGTAAGAATGGCCTCAACAGTTGATATGCGGCCAGAGCAGTGATTGTAGGAATCCTCAGGTAATATTTTGTGAAGATACCGTGCAGAGTATGTATGGTCAGTTACTATGTGGTCTTGTTCAGCGAGACGAGGGAGTGGTTGTTGGTACAATTTTTGCGTCCGGTTTCCTCCGGATAATCAAATTCTTGGAGGAACATTGGCAAGAACTTTGTTCCAATATTAGAACTGGACAAATCAGTGATTGGATCACGGATCCCATTTGCAAGAAGGCAGTATCTCTGATTTTGGACAAACCAATGCCTGATTTAGCTGATTCACTCTAATTTGAGTGTAGAGGAAAATCATGGGAAGGAATAATTAAGATGCTCTGGCCTAAAACCATGTATGTCCTTGCCATAATTACAGGGTCAATGGCACAGTATATTCCAGCACTTGAGTTTTATACCAGTGGGCTACCTTTAGTTTCATCCCTTTATGCTTCTATACTTTGCAATCAATCTGAAGCCTTTGTCCGATCCTTACAATGTCTTTTACATTCTTATACCAAACATAGCCTACTATGAGTTCTTGCCGACAATCATCAAGATGGAGACTGTATAACAAGAAGGATATTCTCTTGAAGGATCACACTGTTGATCTTTCCAATTTGAAAATTGGCCAGTATTACGAACTTCTTGTGACAACCTTTACAGGTAACATTCATACTTTTGTTATAAATGCTATCAATTTGTTATGATTTTAAAAAGAAAATGTGTTCTGACTTTTTGCACTCAAAACAGTGTTGTGCCATCACAGAATTGCTATTGAGAATGTACTCAATTGGTAAACTAGCACTTTTGCAATAACAAGCAATTAAGTGTTGAAACATTTGCACTGTTTGTCTAAGAAACCATGGTATAGAAGTTTTGAAAAAGATAAAGTGACCAAGAACTAAAATGGTTTCTTAATTTCTGCACCTGGTGCATTCAAAATTTGTCTTTCCCACTCTTTTGCAGTTCAAAAATTAAGAAGGAAAAGTATATGGAAGATTCAGCATCAGTTTTTCATTTCTAAGACAAATTTATAAGAGCCTTAATGTTAGTTATGGTGATTTTTGGCTCATGAAAGCACACATTTGGCACAATTGATTCCCTAGAGACAAACCAGGTTGCCTTTCCTAGAGTAAGCCTTCTTAATAGCAGAAAAACTTTTTTTTATTTTTTAAATTTTGCCGATATGTTTTGTGCTCTAGAATATTGCTAGATTCTTTAGCATGCAGGATAATTAATGTTTCTAAATTGTTTCCTCACTTAATATTCCCAAAACTCATACAAACACTTAACCATGGGTAAAAACTGTTGTAACAGTACCATCAGAAAGTTTGAAAGTGTAAGAACTTTATTGATGAGATCACTGACAAATGTTAGCAACATTTATTTTCTCTTCTTTTCAGGGTTATATAGATATAGGATGGGGGACATTCTCATGGTGACAGATTTTCACAATAATGCTCACCAGTTCAAATATATACAACGGCGAAATGTCGTTTTAAGTATTGACACGGATAAAACAACAGAAGAAGACCTCTACAAAGCAGTTGCATTCTCTTCTCATTTCCTTGAACCACATGGAATCTTTCTAACTGATTACACTAGCTATGCTGATACATCATTGATTCCTGGTCACTATGTACTCTTTTGGGAGCTTGAATTGAGAGGGAATGATGGCATTCTTGAACTTGATGTGGTTCAAATGGAACAATGTTGCAGTTTGGTGGAACAATCTTTGGATCTACAATATACAAGGCTGAGAAACAAGGGGAGTGCAATTGGTCCTTTGGAGATTAGAGTGGTGAAAGAAGGGACATTCAATGTGCTGATGGATTTTTATCTATCTCAAGGCATTTCTTTAAGCCAATACAAGACACCTAAGAGCATTAAATCCCAAAAAGCCTTTGAAATATTGAACTCAATGGTGGTTGGAACATTTTTCAGCAAAGTATTACCTAGTGAAGCCTCTTAGAATAAATGTATCTTTTGAAATTATGATAAAGTGGAATTTAAGGCATTAAGTCATGATTGTTATTGGAATTTAAGGCATTAACTTAGATAGTTTGCCCGTTTAATTATATCTGTCTATGGGACGATTTTGATCTCGTCTTCTCATTTAGTTTGTAGCATCTTTGTCATATTGTATAACATCTATTTGGCTTTATTTTGCCAGTTCTCAAAAGTTTCAACAGGGTGAAACTTGTAGAGCACAAAACTCTATGGTTTGAAACTTGAAAGAATGACCTGGGAAGCTTGTTTTTTAAATGTTGGAAATGTTCTGTTAAACATTGAAAGGTTTTATCTACACCAAAGTCAAGATTATCACTTGTGCAATTTTAGAATGCATCTCCCTTTTTTATTAGCAAAAAGAAGCCAAGGATTTGTCCAGCAACTTTTGACAATGGATTGTCAAAATCATTGACTGAATACTAAATTTTTTTTTTCTTTCAAACAGCCAAAATCAGAGTGTTTAGCAGAGTCTTTTCCCCCTCTTTTATGGTGTTAAGTCAATAACTTTTCCCCCTCTTTTATGGTGTTAAGTCAATAACATACATGAAAATAACAAGACAAAGAAAACTAAAACATGTAAAACTAGTAAAAGAAGTCTATAATATTAGTGTAAAAATGAAAATAACAAAGGTAAACACATCATCCTCTTCTCTAAACGAAAATCAGCTACTTTTGAAATCGAAACAAAGAAAAAACTAGAAAAACTACTTGTAGAGATCGTTTATTCAGCAATTTAATCATATAGGCAATCTTCATCAGCTCCAACAGCAGAGGTTGCAAAAGGATCAGAGCCTGTGGCTCTGGCACTAGGCTCATTAAATCGAAATTCACTACCGAATCCTCTAGACTGCTGCAACGTTTGAGCAAATGCCTGATATTTAGTTATATCCGTGTCACTAACACTCCTACGAGCATACTTCATTGATTCTTCAAAGTGAGAAGCCTTAATTTCAGTAACTTCATGATCATCCTCAATATCCTCCTCCATAGAATCAGGATTGTCTCTTCTCCTCCTCTGCCTCTCAATATCTTTCTCAATATCTTGCCTGACAGCATATTTGCATGCACGTTGGCATATTTCTGTAATGTCAGCTCCACTGAAGCCCTCAGTGCACTTGGCTAGGGCTCTCAAGTCTACGCGATTAGAAACAGGTGATCTCCGAAGGCATGCCTTGAAAATCTGATGCCTAGAATCTTCATCAGGGAGGGGAATATAAACCAATTGATCAAGTCTGCCTGGCCTTAAAAGTGCTGGATCAATTATGTCCGGCCTGTTTGTTGCTCCAATAGTAAACACAGTTTTCTTTGCATTCATACCATCCATTTCAGTTAGTAGTTGATTCAAAACCCTATCAGCAGAACCTGAATCACCTACTTGACTTCCTCTCTGAGTAGCAATGGAATCCAATTCATCGAAGAAGAGGACGCAAGGTGCAGATTGGCGAGCCTTGTCGAATATTTCCCTGACATTGGCCTCACTCTCTCCGAACCACATTGTAAGCAATTCAGGACCCTTGATACTGATAAAGTTAGCTTGACACTCATTGGCAATAGCTTTGGCCAGCATAGTTTTCCCACAACCAGGTGGACCATAGAAAAGAACTCCCTTTGAGGGGGACATTCCAAACTTCTCAAACTTCTCAGGGTGCTCCACTGGATATTGTACAGTCTCTTGAAGCTCTCGCTTTACGTTCTCAAGGCCTCCAACATCCTCCCACCTGACATTAGGAACTTCAACAACTGTTTCACGCAATGCAGAAGGATTGGTTGTCCCAAGTGCGGTCTGAAAGTGTTCGTTGGTGACAGCCATAGAGTTGAGTATCTCAGCATCAATAGAGTCATCTTCCAAGTCAATAACATCCATCTTCTCTCTGATGCATTGGAGTGCAGCCTCAGTAGACAAAGCTGCTAAATCAGCACCAACATATCCTTGAGTATCCTTGGAAATTCTTTCCAAATCCACATCTTCTGCAAGCCTCATGTTCTTCGTGTGGATACGAAGAACCTCAAGTCGGCCAACTTCATCAGGGACGCCAATGTCTATTTCCCTATCGAATCTACCAAATCTTCTCAGGGCAGGATCAATGCTATTGGGACGGTTTGTAGCTCCAATAACAATAACATGTGCACGGGACTTGAGTCCATCCATAAGTGTCAAGAGCTGCGAGACTATTCTTCTCTCTACTTCTCCATTCGTCTTCTCTCGCTTAGGAGCAATGGAATCAATCTCATCCATGAATATGATAGACGGTGCATTCTTTTCGGCTTCCTCGAATGCTTTCCTTAGGTTGCTTTCACTTTCTCCAGCCATCTTTGACATGATCTCCGGCCCATTAATTACCAAGAAGAAAGCACCAGTTTCATTAGCCACAGCTCGAGCTATCAAGGTCTTTCCAGTTCCTGGAGGACCATAAAGCAAAATTCCTTTCGGAGGCTTCACACCAATTGATTTAAACAATTGAGGATGCCTCAAAGGTAACTCCACAAGTTCTCGAATTTGAGCCATCTGTTTACGAACTCCTCCAACATCATCATAACCAACATCATCCAACCTATCTTCATCTTCTCTATGTACCACTCCTCCCTCTTCGCAAAATATCTCAGTATCAGGGGCAACAACACAATACTCAGGAGGGTCAGTTGCTATTACCTTGAATTCTACACTTCTCATTCCTCCCCTCACCAAAAACAAGTCACCTTTCCTAACCGGTCGGTATGCTCCCAAGAAATACGGTTTCAAATAAGCATCAAAAAGATTTCCAGTGACCCCTTCAACAGTATCATCAATGGGAAGGATTTGAACACGTTTCCCATACTTGATATCAGCACATTGATGAACAGAAACAACATCTCCAAGCCGAACCCGGATATTCGATCTCACAACCTTGTTAATCCTTACTTTTGATTCATCACAATTTTCCTCTGCATGGGCTATGCAAATTGTATCTCTTCGTTTCTTTCCCTTAATCAAGATTGGGTCGCCATTGAAAAACTGAAGCTTTTCAAGAGTATTCGGGTGCATTGCAATGACTGAGTTCTCATCGTGGATTGCTTCATCTACAATGAGACGATTGGGAGACTTCTTTTTCTCTAAAATTGCAGTACTAAAGTCCCTCTTTGGCAGTTTTTCGTTACTCATGGCTGTATGAATTTAAGGAATAAATTGAATAAGAAGAAGAAGAAAGAACTGATCAGTATATAATCTTGGGCTAACGCTAAGCTTTGATAGAAATTTGCATTGATGGTGAGATAGGGAGATATAAATAGGGAAATTCTTGATCGGTTTTTTCCTTGCTGGAAAAGGAAAGCTGTGGATATCAAAAGCATTTTCCTAATTAGAAAAAGAAACATCGATCCTTTTCTAAAACATAAAAGGAAACTAAGCTAAAATGCAGAATTTTGTCTAAATTGTGACACAAATAATATTTTCAATTTAGAAAGCACACTTGGCGGGTGTGCAATTAAAAAGGAAAACGTAAAAACTTTTTTTTTATAAATAATACTTTTACTAAACTAAATTTTATATTATTAAAGATATTCTAAATTTGTTGAACAAAAAGTTATATTACAAATTTATGATAATTAATTTTTTTTTAAATAATAATAATCCCGATGATAATAATAATGATGATAATAAGATTAAATAGAACCTAATTACTTACTTAACTAAAATAAAAATATAAAAGGAAAAAAAACTCAATTTAATTCTAACATAATCTGGTGAGTTAATAGTGTTAGTGATGCATTTGACCAAAAAATTTTAATTTTATTAGTTTATATTTAATCTAATAGAAAATAACATAAAAATAACCCAATTACTTATTTACTTAAAATTTAAAAAAATTAATTCAAATTTAATCTACTGAGATAATTGTGCTAATGGTGTCTTTGTCTAAATTTTTTAAATTTTATTAGTTTATATTTAATTTAGTAGAAGGAGTAATTTTATACCAACACACTCATCTATTTAAAATAAGGGCAAATTTGAAAATTCAATCATTCTTTTTGTTGACCTAAATTGACTTGCTAACGGAAACATTTTTGTTAGACGGTGGTTAGGTAAAGGTGCGACTGTAATATAGCAAAACTACAAGAATCTATATGTAATATAGCTTTACTATAACAAATGAGGTAAATGTAATTTCTGATGGACACCAGATCTTCTGTCCAAAATTTTGTCTGTCTTATTCTGTTCTAATTAAAACTACGTCGTAGGGTTTACTAATTTCTTGGTTAGGGTCTAATAACTGTAAAATAATTTTAATGATATTTATGCATTTAGTCCCTACTTTTAATGAAACTACGTAGTTTTAAACGTTAGACAGAATAGTACTGTATAAATATTAGAAAGAGAATTGTACTCTTTCTGATGTGTCCCCATTTGACCAAATTTGGTGATAGAATTACACCAAACCTCTCTAGTATATATATATCACCAAATGTTGCACCAAATTTGGTTCCATGTTAAGTGTACTATTAGCACCAAAATTTAGTGCAAGCCTACCTTTTTTTTTAAGTTTTTTGTATTATTTTTATCATTATAATTTTTTTATTATTAGATATTATAATTTTATTATTATTAGATATTATAATTATTAAATAAATTTTTCATTATGAATATACGTAAAAATTGATTTATTATTTTATTTTTATTTTTATTTTTAAATAAGATCATATATTTTTAAATTAGTTTGATATATTTTGTTTTAATTGTTTGTGGTTTTATATTTATGTACTTTTATGTTCAATTAAATATATAATAAAAATTAATAGTGAATTTGCTATTTTTTTCAAATTTTATTAATTAAATGTTAAATATTATAAATATTAACTTATTAAATATCATAAATTATAATTCAATGTAAAAATTAATGAGTATGGTGATAATTAGATTATGTGAAAGAAAAATAGAATGTCATTTTTAGTATAAAATATAGTGTGAATGGGTTGGAATTCATGAAACAATAGTTTGAGTAGAAATTGCTCTATTTTAGTGTAAAAAACTCCACCAAATTGGTGTTATACATTGGATATGGAAGTGAACAAAAACTCGAAAAACTGATTAAATCGACTGAATCGAATTCAAGTTGGTTTTGAAACAAAATTGATTTTTTGATTTTGATTCGATTTTCGACCGAACCGAATTCATTTAATCGTTTTTCAATTTGATCATGGTTTTAAAATTTTGAATTCGATTAACCAAACAAACCGAATTTATTTCGATTTTTAGTTTCAACAGAATAATCAAATTGTATATGGGTTAAAAAATTATGGCATATAGGCTAATCAATTATGGCCAGTTTATGTTTACTTTTCTTTCTTTTACTATTTTTTTCAACAAATTTTTCAATTTGGGCTCAAATTAGTTTTATACACTAGATAAAAATTTAGACCTATTACCCATGCAAAATAAGGAAAAAAGTTATAAAACCTTAAACTTTTAATTTGGTAACTTGTAAGAGTTGTTTCACTGTTAATATGTGTATTACCTTTAGATTTTTAAGTTTAATTATTTTTTTTCTTCTTTACCTTAATTATTATGTAATATTTTCTAATGATTTAATGGATTGCTACAGAATTATACCAAGTTTGTTAAGTAGTAACTAATGTTTTCTAATTAATTCTTCCATTGACATATCTCACTGTTTAGTATGTGAGAAGTAGTTCCATGAAAAGTATGTGAAGATTACTCCAAAATATAAGCAAATTTATTATTATTTTATGTCATTCTATTTTGAATTTTCTTCTAGTTTATTCATGAACTTATAAGAGTCTTGGTTTTATTTTGGAAATTTTATATTTCTGAAGTTGTATGAATTCATTTATTTAAAATTAGATTTGTCCTATTGTACAATTTTATCTTGTCTTTTTATATATATATATATATATTAAAAATAGCGAGATTTTGAAATTTTTTTTTCATTTAGATTGAATTGCTAAATTCTAATTCCTAAAATTTTTGAAGGTTGAAATGGTTTAAAATTTATTTTTATTAGGAAAAAAAATTAATACTTTGGTCATTAATTAGTTTGGGTTTCAATATATGATTTTATTGTTAATTTTTAAGTGTTTTTCACAAATATTTTTTTAAAAAGATCAGTCCAAACTAAATATCCGACAAAATTAAAATTTAATTATTCGGTTTTGATTTTCAATTCGGTCAAAAATTTTATGGAACGAAAAATCGAACTAATCGAACCAAATAACGACCGTTGCTCACCCTAATTGGAGATGGCCAATGTATAGTTTGTGTGACGTTTCATTACATTGTTATGAATCTTCCCTAGCTCTATCTTCTTTTGGATGGAGATTAAATTATGGATCTCATGTTATTCTATTTCTGCATACTCAAGACAAGAGGTCTATGCCTTCGTTTGCAATTTGGTAATTTTTTGTAACAGAAGTAATTGTTTCGTTAATGTATTTACTAGAGTTTTTGACTTTATGTTCCCTCTCATTCTTTTTCTTATGATTTTAATAAATATGGGTATGACTCTCATCGCTATGAACAAGGTTTAGCTAATAAATGCAAAGTATTTTTTTTATAGATACTAAAATTTGAATTTTTGAAGGGGAAATTTTACTCCAACCTACATATTCAAACACATATATTATCGAATATCCCATCTTGTCAATTTTGTGGAGCAAAAAAAATTGAATATGAGCCACCATCATTTTGTTGTCAAAAGGGAGAGATTAAAATTGTATTTTTGAGTGTACGATTTCATAACTATTTTAATTGCATTGTTTAATTTTGTGTTTATTTGAATGCCTATTTGTGACTTGTGCTTTTGAAATCAAATACGAAAGATTTATTAGTTATAAAATTTATCCTTTCTTACATTCTTAATTAATTCAAATTGAAAGTCATATAATATCTATATACGTTGGAAGGCAACTAATTATAGTTGTGGAAAAGAAAAATCTTAAATGTATGGTTAATTTGTTTGATTTGAAAATTCTTTACTTTTTTTGGGACTTTGAATTTTTTATAGCATTTTGACGTATCAGTGTATATAACACTTTTTATAAATATGAGATGTGGCACTTATCTTTTAAGATAAAACTGAATTCCTATCAATTGTTTATTGAATTCTTTTTTTTTTAATGACCCAGATCCCAACTTACGTGGTACTACACTGGACCTCAAGTTAACCGTCTCCTAGCCACCTTGAGGAGGTAAATCACCGGATGTGAATGAAGATGTATACTACTTATAGGGCTCTTTTGGTTGGCAGGAATCTGGGGTTGGACAGTAATCTTTTTCCTGAATTTTAGATTCTAGTGTTTGGTTCATTTTAGACTTTTAGGAAATTAAAAAGAATCCTGCACTCCAGGAAAGTTAGTATAAAATTTCTGGATTCTTATTCCTTGTTCCAAGTTGGTATTTTGATTACTTACTCCAGGAAAGTGAGTCATCTTTCATTAAATATTTATTAATACAATCTTATCCCTTATGATACAACCCACATGAATAAATAATTCAACCTTATTGAACTTTAATTAAATAACATAATAATTTTTACTATAAACTTAGTTCTTGCTAATTATAATTTTACATATTTGTTCCTCAAACTTTCATTGTAAAACTAACCCACTCTTAAAAAATAAAAAATTTAAATAAACAAATAACATTAATTTTCAAAAAAAAATATTATTATTGAAATAAATCACTTTTAAGAAATAAAAATAGACAAAATTAATTTTAAAAAATTTATAAAATTATATGTGATTTATATAATAATGAAAATATAGCATTAAATATTTAGTTTACATTTGTTAGCATTTTGAATTATTTTTTTTATTTGTTTGTTACAACACATAAATTATATAATAATACTTATTTTCGACATTAATTATAATTTTACAAGCATTTTATATTTGTTGGATAATAATTATTTATTACACATAAATGAAAAATTTTAAAGCATAATTAGAAAATAATTTTGTTATATAACCCTGTATATATCACAAATATATACTTTTTTTTATAATTGAACCAAAAATGCATTGCATTTTTTGGTTGATTAATTTAAATGAAGCACTAAAACATTATTTTTAATTAGTCTTTCTCGTAACATTCCCTGATCTATCCAAATTCCAAACATAGGAAAGGAAAGTTGCTGATTCATTTTGCTCATAATCAAAATCTAAGAAATCATATTCCCAAAACACTTTACTTTCTCGCCAACCAAACGATCCCATATAGAGTTTTAATACACAAATATTCATTGGCTGGGATTTTGTCTTAACCCGTAGGTATTCAATGATCTGGCCTAGAAGGGTTTCAAGTCAAAGTACACAAGGAAAAAGAATAATTCCAGGGAACCAAAATATACTTTCCAAATGATCATATTCATATGTTCAAAGAGAGGTGGGGTTTACTGGGGCACATAGAGAAAAAAAACAGCTCATCATCATCCAGATTTTAGATGTAGGAACTAGGAAGGAGTACAAAGTTGACCAATATGGTGCTTGTATTCCCAAAATAATTGGACAATCCATAATTGCAAAATGGATTTGCATGTAAAGATCTCATCAAAGTCAAGATATAGAATTGATGCGTTATCCTTTATGCTGGAATGAAATGTTAATAAACTGAGAACATTTATTGTTCAATTACTTCTTCTAGTTCCCGTTGATCAACTATGCATGATGTTATTCAGCTATCCAGCACCAGCAGCCGCCACAGTCCACAGAAAAACAAATGCATGTATGTTGAATAGTATGCACATAATCAACATATAAATAGCAGTAGCAAGTCACTGATTTTATCAAATCAAACTCACACAGTACGTATAGCTTTAGTTTCTGAAAATGGCTTCCTCTGTTGGAGTTGTTTTACTATCCATTTTCCTACTTTTCACTCTCATTAATTCTCAACCTTCATTTCGCCCGCGTGCACTCGTTCTTCCGGTCCTAAAGGATGCTGCCACACTACAATACTTGATGAAAATCAATCAAAGGACCCCCTCTGTTTCCCTGAACGTTGTTCTTGATCTTGGTGGTCGATTCTTGTGGGTTGATTGCGATAACAATTACGTTTCATCCACTTATCGCCCTGTTAGATGCCGCACGGCTCAGTGCTCGCTTGCAGGAAATGATGGTTGCGGAAATTGCAGTGATGGCCCCAGGCCAGGATGCAATACCAACGCCTGTTTTATCTTTCCTGAGAATACCGTCACTCGCACTTCCACTGGGGGCGAAGTAGCTCAGGATGCTCTCACTGCAGCATCAACTGATGGATCAAATCCGGGTCAATCCGTCACAGTTTCCCAGTTCATTTTCTCGTGTGCCCCTTCATTCCTCTCGGATGGCCTTGCCAGCAGTACAGTTGGAATGGCTGGACTCGCCCGGAATCGTATTGCACTCCCATCCCAGTTGGCTTCTGCCTTCAGTTTCCATAGAAAGTTTGCTCTTTGCCTTTCGGGTTCAGCCAGATATCCGGGAGTCGTCTTTTTCGGCGATGGACCTTACAATTTGCTTCTGAACATTGAAGCAGCTTCGTTGTTGACGTTCACCCCACTCTTAATCAATCCAGTTAGTACTGCAGGAATTTTCAGTCAAGGCGAGAAATCAGACGAATACTTCATTGGAGTTAAATCTATTACAATTGAGGACAAAGTCGTGCCATTGAACACAACACTGTTGTCCTTTGACAGGAATGGAATTGGTGGAACCAAGATCAGCACTGTCAATCCCTACACTGTACTGGAGACTTCCATCTTCAAAGCAATCACTGAAGTTTTCACAAGAGAGGCCGCAGCAAGGAACATCAGTAGAGTTGCTGGTGTAGCTCCGTTTGAGGTGTGTTTTAGCTCAAAGAATGTTTTCTCAACAAGAGTGGGTGCAGCAGTGCCATACATTAATCTTGTTTTGCAGAGTCAAAGTGTGTTTTGGACCATAACTGGATCAAACTCCATGGTTTATGTGAATGAAAATGTTCTATGCCTAGGATTTGTTGATGGGGGATCCAACCCCAGAACCTCAATCGTCATCGGAGGATACCAATTGGAGGACAATCTTTTACAATTCGATTTAGCAACGTCAAGGTTGGGCTTCACTTCAACTCTTCTATTCTTTCGAACTACATGCGCCAACTTCAATTTCACATCAACTCCTTAAACTCTCGAATTAATTAAGAACCTACAACTTGTTTTGTCCCTTTTCTATTTATTTTGGTTTCTACTATATTCTTAGTTGAATAAGGGACTTACCTTTGTAACCATTTGTAACAGTCGGAAGTGTGATTGATATAGTGTACTCTATTTAAATAATGTTATATATCTATATATATATATATAGAGTGTGAGTCGACTCCACTTAAAAGGTAGACTCACGGTCTTGCATATTCGTATAAAGTATAAAAAATTAGCGTATTAGAATATCAATTTTAACTTTGGCGTATAAAGTATAAAAAATTAATATATTAGTGTATAATATATTAAAAATTAGCGTATAACTTATAAAAAATTAGCATCTAACGTGTAAAAAAATAATACATTAGAGTATAACATATAAAAAATTAGTGTATAACGTATTAAAAATTATCATATCAAGTATATTACATTAGCGTATAAAAAAAATATTCGTGCATCAAGTGTAAAAAAATTCGTGTATTATATATAACAATATATGCGATGTTCGCATAAGAATTTTTGCGCCACTTATATAATGTTATATCTATATTTGATTGATATAGCTGAGTTCACTTAAATAATGTTATATTTATATTTCATTACTTGCATTACACAACCACACCCGTTGAATCTTATCAAATTTCTACAAACTCTTTGTCTAATTTGACAGAAACTAAACTAGCTAAAGCAAAGATTAATAAAAAGTTAATTTTCTTGCTACTGCTGATTTTAATAGACAAAGCCCAGTTGAAATGAATGTTACCCTTTTAAACAATGGCAAATTTTGTTCTAAAGCATGTTTCTAATATACAAACTTACTTATAATGATTTCAATTAGCGTTAAACGCAATATTTCAAATGTAACCATGAAATGAATGTAATATAATAAAATTCATGTAATATATGAGGTGATTAAAAAAAATGACAAATATTCCACGAAAATTGTTTGAGTGGTTACTAAGGGCGGTTGAGGTGCTTACTACTACTTGTTGTTTGTTGTTATCTTCTTATATGATTCTATTCAATTGATAAGAAAAATGGACAATTAATGTCATGTGTACATAATTTTTAAATAAAAAAAAATAGCAAGTGAGAGAATTGTTGTAATTTATTTTCAAAATTTTACTTTTTAATTTTATTATCTTAATTTACTAATTTACATATTTTTCATTGAGCATGAAAAAAGAAAAAAAAAACTATATATATATATATTTATTTATTTATTTTCATAAGGCATATTGTAAGCATACTAATTTCCCGCAGACTAGAAATTCACGACTTTAATAAGCTGAGGCATTTGAAGTCGTGTTCTGTTTCACGCCTTCTTTCTAGCCAAACTTTTGTGGAACCAGTGCCACTCTTTGTATGCTATCTTTAAAAACTCCAAAACCCCCCAAAAACCTCCATTTTTGCCTTTCTTCAAAATCTCCATTTTTGAGCTTAAAAATGCTATCTTTAATGGAAACTCCGAGGCTTCTCCGCCTCCCAAACCTAAATCTCCACAAAATTCCATTGAAATGCATCCGCACTATGACTACAACGTCCCTCTCACAACCCACTTCCCAAATCCTCACAATTCGCAAATCCCTTTTGGCCCGTGAGACTACAGCGGTAGAAATAGCCATGAATTTCCTTAACCGTATCCGCCGCACTGAACCCCACCTCAAGAGCTTTCTCTACGTGTCCCCTGATGACGCCGTTTTGAAACAGGCTGAAGAAATTGATAGAAAAATTCAGAACCATGAAGAATTGGGCCCTCTTGCTGGTGTTTTTGTTGGGGTTAAGGATAATATTTGCACTTCTGATATGCCTTCCACTGCTGGGTCGAAGATTTTGGAGAATTATAGGCCGCCGTATGATGCCACTTGTGTGAAGAAGTTGAGGGAAAATGGAGCTATTATTGTTGGGAAGACCAATTTGGACGAGTTTGGAATGGGAAGTACCACTGAGGGTTCTGCTTATCAGGTGATTTTTTTAAAAAAAAAAATCGATGGAGAATTTGTTGGAGTTTGGTTTTATATTGAGATGTGATTAAACTGAAAGTTTGGGTTTTTATGATTGTATGCTGTTAACATTCAGCAGCAAAATTGAAGGTAAATTTTGTGAAAAATGGATTAGTTCTTGTTTTTGTACGGTTGTAGTTGCTCTATATAGGGCTTTGTTTATACGTGTAGTCATTGATTGATTAGGTTTCGTTGTAGTTTTTGGAATTTTTGGATGGTTGAATGAATATGTGGATGAAGATTGAATTTTTCTTGCATTTGAGCTAGAACAGTATTACAAATAGGGGCATAATTTTCAGATGTGAATGTTTAAATGTCCTTTGCTCAACTTATATAATCACTTATGTTAAGTTGGCTTTTGAATTGTGTAACTAAATACATCATACCTGTTCATCTTAATTTGTTTGATGATCTTTGATATTCAAAAAAATTTGTTTAGTGATAAATTTTATACTCTTAATTGGTCTAAATGACTACACATTCCAATTCCAGAGGTTATCATTCTCATTGCAATTCTGATCCAAGAGGCAAAAAAAGGAGCCGTTAATGGTTATTCTAGTATGGAGTTTGAGATGATGGGTAAATTATGATTATGGAATTAGTAACTGGGATGTGGCAGATCTGAGGCTTTTAGTTGTGTTTAATTCTGTTCCGCAAGCTAGTAGCATAGAACATAGGAAAATGAGAAGCCTCTAAAAGTCGGTGTTCTTTATGCAAATTGGGTTTTGTTGGATATAGTGTGATCACTGCATTACTAACTCTATTTCTCTTCTCAACTGAGAACTTGAAGAATTTGGTTCCATAATTTACCATTTGTAACTTGAAATGATTTGCTCAGGTGCCGCATCTTCATCTTCAATAGGTAACAGCTAATCCCTGGGATTTAACTCGGGTACCTGGGGGATCATCAGGGGGCTCTGCTGCAGCTGTTTCTTCTCGACAGTGTGTAGCATCATTGGGAAGTGATACTGGTGGAAGTGTTCGACAACCTGCATCTTTTTGTGGTGTTGTTGGACTGAAACCAACTTATGGTCGTGTGTCAAGATATGGCCTTGTGGCATATGCATCATCTCTAGACGTCATTGGATGCTTGGGTTCATCAGTTGCTGATACAGGAATTATTCTTCAGGCTATTTCTGGTCATGATAAATTTGATGCCACTAGTAGCAAACAAGTGAGTTTTCTTTGTATTACTGTGATAACTGAGTTAATGTCTTTGTTCATAAATGTAACATCCAATTGTACAACATCAGCGGTTAAATCCTGTATGAGAATACTACTTTCAGTACATGCACCTAATACTTCTTTAGACTGAGAAAATGGGAGTTACGAGGAAGTTAGATGCAAACAAGTTTCTACTTAAATGTGTTTTTGACTGTATTCTGGATTGATAGTTGTGTTGAATGAGGCCTCGTGATGGCACTGCCTGGTTTATTTCTAAAAGCACAGAAGACATTTTAGTGTTATGAGATCTTATTTTTGTCATAAACAAGTGAAAAAGATGTTAGCTTTTCTGAGGGAATCCTACGTTTCAGGTTATCCCGGACTATGCATCTCAATTTATTTCCAACAATTATATGGATTCCAAACCTTTAAAAGGATTACGAGTGGGTGTAATCCATGAAACTCTCAAGGACGGGGTTGATCCAGAAGTAGTTTCTGCTGTACAAAGTGCGGCTTCTCATTTGGAGGACTTGGGTTGCAGCATATCAGAGGTACTCTTTTCTATTCTTTTTAAGAATATTAATTAGTTTTCCATCTCACAAGGTAAATAACCAAACACCTTGTTTGGCCTGATGACTATGATTTGCAGGTTTCGTTCCCATCTTTCTCCCTTGGATTACCAGCATACTACATTCTTGCTTCTTCTGAATCATCTTCAAACTTAGCCCGCTATGATGGTGTTAGGTGATGCATAGATTGTCTAATTTTTGGTTCTGTTTTGGCTTTTGATTTTCAACAAGTTTGCAGGTATGTCTTTTGGGTTTTTGGGGAGTGGAGACTGGAGCGGAAAGAGATATCAGGACCAATCAGTCTAAGCAAAGTGGTCTAATTTGAACTTGGTTTGACTTTACAGGTTTGGGAATCAGGTTTTTGCTGATGAGTTAATTTCCTTGTATGGCCATTCTCGTGCTCAAGGGTTCGGTTCTGAGGTATATATGTCACCTAATTTGTGAATATGGAATGCATTTTGCCACTGTTAAAGACTCAGAATTTGTATTTGCAAAATTCTAGTACAACTTGTTACTTAACATTGGGGGAAAGTAAAATGGGCTTCAGTTCCTGTAATTGGATCCTTTGGTTACCCATGAATTTATTTTTTTCAGGTTAAGTTGAGAATTCTAATGGGAACATATGCACTTTCAGCTGGCTACTATGATGCATATTACAAGCGCGCCCAACAGGTATGGTGATCAATATTCTATTTCTGTTTGGGTTCTGTTAATGTTCAATTTCTGTCAAACAGAACTTTTGGCGAGAGAATATTTGGCATGACTTTGTGGAAAAAGAGCTTAATTATCTTGGGCATTGCAGTGTATATAATTTGTTATGTTTTAGCTTGCACTTCAACTAGAGAAGAAATTTTTATCATGATGTTGTCTTAGGTTAGGACTTTAGTACGGAAGAGCTTCAAGGCAGCTTTGGATGAAAATGATATTCTGATTTCGCCTGCTGCTCCATCTGTTGCATATAAGATCGGTAGGATCATGTTATATTTGGTCTCTTTCGCTTTGAGTCACTGCTTCTCTATGTTTCTTTTATGTGAAACTGTTTTCTTTCCTTTTCAAGAAGCCTGTGCTTGGACATTAATTTCTTCATACTCACAGGTGAGAAGAAAAATGATCCATTGGCCATGTATGCTGGTGATATTATGACTGTGAGTATATCTTTTTTTCTTAATTTATAGCAGATTGGCTTTATAATTTTATAGAATCTGGAACCTATTTTCTGTTGTGTTATAAAGAAAGCAGTTCTTTTTTTAGCTTGTTGTAAGAAATATGCAATCTGATGACAAGAAAGTGGATGCTAATGACAGTTGATGGTAGAATTTGTAATGAGAAATATTCCCAAAAGTATGTAAATCGGGAGAAATTTCGGAAAATGGAGAAGCATTTTATTGTATGACAGATTTGGCATTTAGAATTCAATTATAATTGACACTCTTGGGCAATATTCTGCAACCACTTGTCCAATTGGTTATATGCTCTTGTAGTCTTGTTATTTCGGAATTAGACTGTCTTAGATGTAGTGAGCTTTAGAAATCCTGCAACTTTTAGTTTTAGATGATCTTACTTATGATGCAGGTCAACGTGAACTTGGCTGGTCTGCCTGCATTAGTCTTACCCTGTGGATTTGCTGAAGGGGGATCATCTGGCCTTCCTGTTGGTTTTCAAATGATCGGATCAGCATTTGATGAGGTGGGTACTTATTTTCTTGACGTAGGGTTCAATGTTCATAGTGTCAAATACGTATTTTACACTATTAGCTATGCAATTTGCTTGGATGTCTCTTTATCTGTCCTTTCTCTACTCCTTGTGCTTACTTCTTTGAATAGTGATTTCCAGAGCCAAGGTGTTAATGATGGTGTAGTATGCAATTTGACATCTTATTACAGGAAAAGCTGCTCAACATAGGCCACATATTTGAGCAGACACTTGAAAATCGGTGTTTTGTCCCACCACTGGTGGCCAATGACTTCTAAGAGAAAGCACGGTTCATTGGCATCCCAAATTGAAAATGCAGAAGCAATATCTTCCAGGTTTCCAAGTGCTCTAGTTTTCTGCGTCATAATATAAGTTTTGAGAAGCATTCTTTCTACTTGAGCACCTGCTAATTTGGCACAGACAAGCTGCTGAAGTAGATTGTTTAACCGTTTTGTCTTTTATATGTCCCGAGTTTAATTCATTATAGCTGAAATATTGTCTCCCGCTCTAATCTACAATATGATGAAAAGTTGCGGCATATAGGATTAGGATGTGTAGTTAGTGAGTCTCTGTACTGTAGTTGTCTAATCTATTGAGCATTTCAAATTGAATTAAATCATTGGATCTATTGTTCTCAAGATTTGCAGATTTTAATTCTCTTATATAATCCATGTTAAGAATTATTGGTGTTTTAAGAATATTTCTTTCCCTGTTTTTCTTAGCCATAAACTCAGCCCCCTTATATAGCTGGTTTTCATCACCACAAAGATTATCAATGCATAAACTGTTCTTAGAACATGTTAGAATGGCAAAAAGAAAACTCACCCAAGGTCATGTTACATTCCAAAAGTTTCTCCTTGTATCTTTGGATACTGATTTGGTTATCCGGAAAGAAAAACATAAGGCATGATGCAGAGCAATCTCTTTCACCAGTTAGTGGTGGAACGAAGTTGAACGCCAACAGTCAAATTCTTGACCCTCCCATTCAATAATTTTTCCTCTTTGGCTTCATTATCTGATGGGTATACTACTACAGCTCAACGAGACATATTTGCTTGTGTTTTCCCGTTGGCATCAAAAGCCCACAACAAGAAATCATCAACAGTCAAAATTGTTAACAAGGACTGAAGAACTGTTCACGTCCGAGATTTAGACGATTACTATCAGGTTCAATAGCAGATGCAAAATCTTGAGCCCTTTCTTTCAGTTTTGCTCTCTCTGCTGTTAGTACTGCACTTCTTTTTTCTAGTATTTGGAAGAACTGGATCGACTTTCTTCCCCGTATCATCTGTAGTTTCCTCATTCATACTACGAACCTCTTCAGTTGCATTAGCAGTTTTGCTCTCTCTGCTGTTAGTACTGCACTTATTTTTTCTAGTTTTTGGAAGAACAGGATCAACTTTCTTCACCGTATCATTTGTAGCTTCCTCATTCGTACTACGAAACCTTTCAGTTGCATTAACTGTTGAATTGCAGCTAGTTGGTACGTGATCCGCGATAGCAGTGGTCATTGATATCTCCAAATGAATCGCTGCTTATCAAGGTCGTGGACTTTATTTGTAGATGAGGGTAGGATATGGAACAAATACTGAATTCAAACAACCCCCAAGACAAAAAAATCTGCTGCAACATGTATAAGATTTCAAAACCTCACAGAACATGAAGTGATCATCAGCAACAAAGTGACAATCTGCACAATAATACAAAGGGTGAGACAATATCCCAACAATAACTGAACTGCTCCAGTTTGTATGCATTATCCCAACAAGTTCAAGGCACTCTAACTAGAGCATCACCACCTCTACTATTGACCTTGCAGATGTTTTCCACGAGAGAATCTCTCTTTTACGAAGATAATATCCATACAAAAAAATCCCAGCTTTGTAAGCTGTGCTGGTTTTCTATGCTTGTTGTCAATTCCTTCAATGACATTTTGTTCGAGTATTTGATCACGAACTTATTCATGTAACTTCTTGATGTACTTGATATCTATCTGATCTTCCCAATTCCAACAAAAGAAAAAAAAAATGTCATTCAATTAATCAAAATGGAATCAAAGTAAATTTTTCTCACTGAAAATTGGAGGAATGGTGTTGTCCCAATGCATCATCTGTTTCAATTTTAGGTAGCATATATTTATAAATTAAAATATATGATGAGATAAAAAATAAAACAAAAGATCCAAAGTGGATATTGTTTTGCCATTAATATTTCAATTTATTAGTAATTAGACAATCGAATGAGTCGGTGATTATTAATCAAACTAGTACTTGTTTCTGTAATTCTCACATTTCTCCTTATACCAAAACTTCCGAAGAAAGTATGTACTCCCATATCTCGCATTTTTGTCATTAAAAAAATTTCAATTATCATTGTTCTTTAACTCAAATTAAAAATAGAAAAATATTAAATCAAATTAAAAGAGAAGGGAGAAATTTAAAAAGAATTTGAAAGAAACGATAAAAATAATGTGATTAAATATAAACAAAAATATGTGTATAAATAAAATACGATGGCAAAATATGATCTGTATATGCAACTCTTCGTAGTAGCAAATTTTGCTCTTAGTTATTGTTGTTGAAAATAGCTAATCATTTTAATATTTGAATAAAATAAATCAATTTTTATTTATAAAATTAGTCTAAAATAGAAAAACTAATAATTTTGTTTTACTAACACATACATAGCACGTATTTTAATCACTAATTAGTTAATTAATTTATATAATCATTCGTAATTTTTCAAAAGTGCTCAAAGTCACCATCATTACAATGTATCCTATACTATTAGAAAATAACCTATCTACCTTATCTATGCCGCAACCGGATACCATCTTGAATTCGGAATCTCTTACTGGCGCCTAAAGCTGACTTGGGACCGATTACAAAGTAACCTATCTACCCTATCTATGCCGCAACCTGGGATCATCCTGCATTTGGAATCGCTACAAGTGCGTTGGGATATTAGAGTAAGGCTTTCGAATAATGGGAAGGGCTATCTATGTTGCAACTGAAACACTGGATTCAGACCTTCAAATAATGGGAAGGGCATTGAAGGGCTATCTATGTCGACTTCAAATAATGGGAACGGCATTGAAGGGCTATCTATGTCGCAACTTGAGACCATTCTGATTCTAGGACTTCTTGCTTGTGTCTAACCCTGACTTGAGACCGCTGCAAGTACGTTGGAACATTGGAGTCAGACCTTCGAATAATAGAAAGGGGACTACAGAGGTCCAAGTCAGGCCTTCGAATAATGGGAAAGGTAAATGTTATTGGGAAATTTGAATTTTATACCTACAATCCCAAATAGCCTTGTGATTCTTCAGTAGCCACTTGACCAATCCCAAGTGGTTATTTATAATTAAACATTCCGCACAATATCATAACCAAGTACAGATTATTCAAAGTTTATACTTAATAAATAGATTTTTTTTTTCATAAATTATTTGCCATAAAGCCTAATATTATTTCTTTTTGGTCAAATTCCAAAACAATTTAAAGGAAGATAAAAGAAAACAATAACATGTTTATCTTTAAAAAAAAAAAATTATAATCACAAATTTTATTTATATTATTTTAATTATTATAAAATTTCAGTATAATAAGGTCACTTTTAAGTACTAACGGTAAACGTAAACCCAAACCCGGTACTGTTCATAATCGCCGCGCGCTCCCTGAACTTCACAACCCTCCTCCTCCGCCACCTCTCGAAGCCGCCGGCGCCGCCTTTCCCACGCTCATCTTCCATTTTGCATCGCCAATTTCAATCTCTCAAAAGCAGCAGAACAAAGGGTAGGTGCAACGCCTTATTCCACGGTTCAAATTTCCAGTTGTAATCTCGTCCATAAATGTTAATTTTTTTGCCTAGTTCATACATAAGGATTTTTGTTGTTTTTTTCTTTTCGGTGGTTGGGCATGGTTTTGAGCTGACTTTACTTTCTGCGTGTTTGTAGCTTGATCGAAAACCTTGGACATTGTTTGCACTCAAAAACTCTTGTGAGATGTGAGAAGGAATTATACTTTAAATTCGCTAATTTTTTTTACGTTAATTTTTCTTTGATACTTTATACACTAATTTTTTATACTTTATAGGCTAAAGTAAAATTAATACGTAAGTCTTATATATGGCGTAGAAAAATTGTTTCCTTTGGGAATTCTTTTACTGGGGTTTTGGCATTATAACTGTATATTGCTATCTTCTTGTGTAATTTAATAGGGGATTTGATAAATTAGTCTAACCTTTTCTATGATGAGAGTAGTAAAGAATTTATGTTTTAACAAGTAAAAAAAAATAGAAATTTTGAATTCTTGGAGCCCGGCTCCTTGAGAAAGTTAAGATTCCTAATGATGTTGTTGTAGGACATGAAGTTTCTAATGTAGTTGTTGAGGTCAGGAATTTGAAGCGGTGTAGTATTATTTTTTCATACTAGAGTATTGATGGAAGAAAATTGAAACCGTATTTTCACTTTTATATTCCATAATATGATTGGAATTCCTTTCTTCTGGCCTGTTCAACAAAATCAAAAGTATATCATTAAGTGGAAGAGGATTTGTTTTGTCTTTCTCATGTGATCTCTATTCCTATTTGGAAAATATGCAGTTTGTATGTTTGAGTTTAGTTGACTAGTTAAAGTTGCTTGAGAGACAATAGTAACAAAATATCGTTGTTTTTAATAGAATGGCTGAAGAAGAACAAGATCAGGTTGAAACAAATTTTCAGGATGAAGAGGATTCAGAGTCAAATGGAGTGAAAAAAGATAAGCGAAAAGCCAAAAGGAAAAAACAGCTGCTAGAAGAAACTGCAAAAGCTGAAAAGCGTGGGGTCTGCTATTTGAGCCGAGTACCTCCACATATGGATCCTTTAAAACTGCGTCAAAAACTCTCTCAGTATGGAGAAATTCAAAGAATTTATCTTAAGCCTGAAGGTTAATTTACCTCAATTTTCTTTTCAAAGTATTCAATACATGAATTTTCGGGAAAAAAAAAACAAATTCCTATTGTCCACAAATTTTGTTGTGCATTATGTAGATTAGTTACCTTTGTATTTGATAATGTGGTCAATAATTTTTTTTATTTATTTAATTTGGTTGACTACCTAAAGTTATTGCAATGGCTTATAGTTCCTGCTACTAAAGGAAAAAGTTTACTTCACAGATCCTGCTGCTCAAGTTCAACGTAAACGGTCTGGTGGATTCCGAGGGCAAGAATTTTCAGAAGGGTATGATTAATGTAATGAATTTTCCCCATGCTCAAGTCATCTAATGACTTAAGATTCTTTAGTGTAGAACCACATAATAACAAGCCACACTTGTTAGTGGCGTATGAATTGTCTGGGGGATTATGTAGCTTTTGCAAGTGATAACCCATGAATTGGTCTGCCACACTGAGATGGCTCTCTTTTTTACTTTTTTAATTACTTGGGTAGCTTGCATGTACAGGTGGGTTGAGTTCACGAAAAAGGGTGTCGCCAAAAGGGTTGCAAAAATGTTGAATGGAGAACAAATAGGTACTTTATGTATGCTTTTTCCATTACATTTTCTTAGCGAAGTTACATTTTATACTTGCCTGCTATTTTGTGGCATATACATTAGTTCCTTTCCCAAATAGCATAAGAAGCCGTAGACTATTTAGTGGTTGGATGCATTAAACTATTAATTGTCAGCACAATCAGTTTGAATTGATCATCAGTTTTTTCTAGAGGGGCTAAATCGATGCCACTTTATGGAGAGGGGGAGCCCTCATATAGCTCTGTTTGCCTCATAAGACTTGAATGAAGATTGTTGAATCCTTGTATTTATATTCTCGGTCCATGGAAATAGCTTCTATGTCTACGTGAGATTATGTAGCTATGTGGTTGTTATTTAACCAGATGTGCAGTATATGTACCTGTTCTGTAAATAGTATATTCATCCTAAGTTGTTCTTTCTATGTACTGATGTGACATTGAATTTATTATTCCTCTGTGTTTGCTTCATGTGTAGGTGGCAAGAAAAGGTCATCATTCTACTATGACCTTTGGAATATCAAGTACTTGAGTAAATTCAAATGGGATGATCTTACTGAAGAGATTGGTATTGAATTCTTAATTCCACAATTTTCCTGTTGTGGCACTTGAGCACATTTGTTTCAGCTAAGAGCCTAACATGTGACATTTCTGCAGCTTACAAGAATGCCATCCGAGAGCAAAAACTGGCATTGGAAATATCTGCTGCCAAGAGAGAGCGAGATTTCTACCTTTCAAAAGTTGATCAGTCCCGTGCCTTAAGTTCTATAGAAGAACGGATAAAGAAGGTAATGCATTCAGTCACACACAGACTCGATTAGATGGATGTGGTATTAACTTTAGGCAGACAGTTGATTTGTTACCTCTTCCTCTCTAACCATTATTATACTGCCATTCTGCAGTTTCATTTTGAGATTAATGTTTTAGTTCTTCTTGTAAGATGTTAGAATGAGTGCACTGACCCCTCACTTCCTTGTGCATCAGTGTCTTTGAAATTTTGCAAACTAGATTGTAAGCTTGAAATGATTGATTTGTTTTGCATCTGTAGAAGCAAAAGGTCCAACAGGAATCAGGTGCAGCATCTGACATCTCTAATAATCAATTTGTACCAAAGGTGATTCGACAATTTTCCCAGAAAAAGCCAGTTGCAAGCGATGCCAAAGAAAGCAAGCCTCGACTGTCCAAAGATATCTTGGCTGGGGTGAGTGCTTGGACCTTTGAAACTTTATATCACTTTTTACTTCATATTAATTTGACCTCTTACACATCATAAATCTGCAGATATTTGGTAGTACGTCATGATGAAATCTAGATATACAAGCAGCCTTTGAGCAAAAAAAAGATATACAACCAGCCAAGGAAAGAGGCTTGATATTTTGTTTAGGAGCTATCTATTATTAACTAATCATGTCAATGGTCTTAGGATCACAAGTACTTGAATAGTTGAGTTGATGTATTTATGAGCCTAGCTGAGTGTAGATCTTCAGTTTCACCCTTCCACTCAATTCAGTGGTGGATCTAGGGACTGGGGACTAGAGTTTGCGAGAGTGAAATTATGTAACATTATTGGTAAAAGTTATATTTTTTATTTTTGGGAGAGCAAAATTCTAAATTTTTCAAAGATTTAATTGAAACTTTTTAATTTTTCATAAGGGAAAATTATATTGTGACCAATTATAAGTTCTAATCTTCCCAGTGTTGGAAGGTACAATATTTTGATTGGACATAGAATGTACTGAAATAGTATAAAAGATACTGCAAACGTGTTCCTTTGCTGCTTGTGTTCGTTCACTTATCCTTCCTTCACTTCTCATTAAGAATTGGAGTTAAAGACTCCCCTTTCTTCACTTCTCTCATCAGGAGTTAGAATTAGACTTATTTAAAACATTTGAGACAGCATTCGAGTTTTCTGAGATTGAGGAAAAATGTCAACCCGTAATACAAATCCATACAAATTTGAGTAATTTCAGCACTGAAACACAAATCTATACAAATTTGTGGCACAGAGAGTACTTCCAGCACTCAAATTATCGTTGTTGTAAGATATAATACAGGTAAAGTTATGTCATCAAGAAACAGAACCCAATCTATACATTTCATGTTTCTCAATGACTCGTCAACTTCAAAGCAAGATCCGTAGAGCTTAAGGTCCAATAATAAGTGGACACACAAAGACACCATTGTCAACTATGCAATCAGTTGCAGCATCCACCTCTCTGTGCAACAGCACCATCTCTTACCCCAGTTGGCCCTTGAGAACGCCCATAACCCACCTTAATCCCAGATGACTGCAATTTGAAACACAAAAGGTGATTAAAACAAAAATCCACAATTTGGGAATAGAATTTTTATATATACAAAGGCAGAAATTATAGCCACTCCAGTACCAAAAAGACTAATCAAATTTCATCTAAACACAACTATTTTGTTATCCATTACAAAATCAACATGATTGATTTGTACTTACTTCATTTGATACATCAAATACGCCTTCTTGAATCTTCTGAAGGATCTTTCCCGCTGTCTTTATGAATGCCTGCAATAATTTCATTTACATTTATAAAATCTCGAATCAGTCCTAGTGAAAGGACTACACTCTTGGATGGATGGAAAAAGATTTCCAAAGAGCTCAGTTTGCCAAAACAATACAAAAATGAACATCACATAGATTCTGCTCAAGGTAGTATCACCTCCTCAACATTTTGGGCAGTTCTGGCAGATGCCTCCAAAAATAAAAGGCCATTTTCTTTTGCAAATTGTTCGCCCTCCTCCTTGCTTACAACTCTTCGGTGAGCAAGATCGTTTTTGTTACCTATCAGCATGATTGTCATATTAGGGTTTGCATGTTGTCGAGCATCCTCTAGCCAGCTCGCCAAATGATTGAATGTCTCTCTCCTACAGAACAAACAGGTATTTAGGTGCAAGCCAAAGAAGAACAAAAGAAGATCCAAAATTGCATGGAGCTGTGCCTTTCCACGTAAATAGACAGAACAGGACAGCCAAAAAATTAACTTGTTGAGGAAATAAATTTTGTAACATAATCTGCTAGACTTTCATATACAGTACCACCAGATTGAAGCCCCAGATATAAATTTCCACTTGACATGAAAAAAAATACCATCATAACCAATAACTCATGAAAAGACGAGAGTAAATCCCACAAAATGAATAACATATCTAAAACAGCAGATTAACCAAACCCTCAACTTGTAGGAATTTATCCACACTGTAAGTACTGATATTAGACACTAATGTGCTATACAACATGGCTGGTTTGTTTTCCCTACTGAAGTTTTTTGTATTATCCTAGTAAACCAGAGTGCTTCATACTGTGTAGTCACGCAACCAAAAATTTGAAAGAAGCACATATATCACTCTTCGTATATCTCAAGCAAACCAGAAGCATAACTCAACATAATTTCTTTAGCCGCTCAAGGAAGAAAGTGATAAAAAGCTAATGGAAATAAATTAAACAAAGATGTGTACTGCTATATAACACTCAAAAATCCATAAGGAATGCAACTAATCTTACCGGGTAATATCATAAACCAAAAGAGCACCTGCTGCTCCTCTGTAATATGATCTCGTGATGGATCTGAATGATTCTTGCCCAGCCTGAAACACATATAACAATGATTTCTAAGTCAAAATAGAAGATGCATACAGACCCATAATTTATTTAGAGTGCTAAAACCAGCAGTCGGGTTACAGATTCACAAGGCTTACAGAGAGTAAAATCAAGATTAAAAAAGCTCAAAATTCTGAGAATTAATTTAAAAAGTAAGCACATGAAAAGTAAAGTAGATATCGTCATTTCTGACCTTGTACAGATGGGACAAATACTGGTGTTGGCCAACCATTTCATGCAATTATCATCCGCTAGCGATATTAAGATATAGCAAACTAGAACTTTGCAGCGGAAGAGAAGCATGGAATATGCAAATGATGTGAATTTTCACACATAAACCAGGTCAACGCCATTTAATAAAACAGATTTCCCTTTAACACCATGAAACCATGAATTTCACACCAAATAAGTTACAGTGCCTAAAAGAAACGAAAAAAACTAAAGTTCAAAATGCTTAAAATCACCAATTCAAACTTGCATAAGTTCCAAAGGCAACATTAGCACTTCTGTCTACTTCATGCTTGCGATAGACTTGTCAATGGAAATCAAGAAACTAACAAAAAGAAAAACAACCCAAACTAAAGAGTAACTCCCAATACTGAATACCAAAAAAAAAAAAAAAAAATTAGGCCAACAAACATAATAACTTCAACAACGACCACAACCCCAATTAAGCAAACAAGACAGAAAAGAAAAATTAAAGTAGAACCATGAGATGATTACGTACAGTATCCCATATCTGGAGCTTAATAGGCCTACCATCAATGGTAACCATACGTGCCCCAAATTCTACTCCAATAGTGAGATCATGCACAGGTTGAAACCTTCTGTCCGTAAATTGCAATAGCAAGCATGATTTCCCCACCCCTCGTAACAAAATAGCTCAAAAAATTAGAACAATCGACAAAAGGAACAAACTTTTGCAGGAAAAAAAATTAGGGTAATCCACAGAAGAAAAAAATATTATAGAACTAAAAATATGTAAACATGTACCAGTGTCTCCAATGATTATGTACTTGAAAAGATAGTCGTAAGACATCAGTTTTGAGTTAGAACGAAGATGAAGTTTTGATCTGCAGGTTATGTGTTTGTAGAAATGTTTGAGTGGATTTTGAAAAATTGGAGAGCACACACTGTACGGAAACGATATATAAAGAGAACTACGGCAGACAATATTGGAAGAGATTTTGTGGGGTGAGGAATTGATGATTAAGATGATGACTGATGACACGTCAAAAGATTTGGCTTCTGGATAATTTTAATTAAATTAAAGGGTTAAATGCAATTTACCTTTCTAACTCACCGCTAATTGTTCTCTCTTAATAAATAGTATATACAGTGTAATGATTGGGGGTGAAAAATTATGATGAAAATTAAAGAGTTAATCGTTATTTCAAGGCACAGTAGAATAGTAAAAAGTTAAAATTACGGATTTCAATTACATTAATTAGTCGTTTCATGTTTATATATGAACCCGTTTTATAAAAGTTTTTGTAATATCATTGCATCTTGATGTTTGTACAAAGCACTCTAAATTCAAAAATAATTCATTTGCACTCGTTTAGCTAATCAATTGACGTATTAAGTCATATGTATCATTGTTGATGTTACAATTAGAATTAATGTCCTCGAGTTCTATATATAATCACTCAAAATATTTATCTAACTTAGCATTTTTTTATCTTGTGAGAGAGGAATTTTCTTTAACATACGGAGGTAGGGAGTATATTTTTAGAGATTATTTGTAATAGACAAAAAGAATACAACTATTTTTCAATAGTTTTTTTTCTCTCTTTTTATTTATTTCCCATGTTACTATCATTCCAACTACAATTTAAATTCTATTTTAGTTTTTTTTTTTCAAAAACCAATAATTTTAATCATAACAACACTTATTAAAAATTATAGCATCAATTTCAAAATATTTAGAGTAAATTGTCAAAAGACCTGAAATATGATCTTCTATCCAAAATTATCATTTCTTATATTAGAACTACTACTTAGTTTACTCATCTCTTGGTTAAGATTTATTAATTATAAAGTAATTTTAATGATATTTATGCTTTTAGTCTCCAATTTTAGTGAAACTACATCATTTTAAATATGAGGCAAAATATAACACAATAATATTGGACAGATGATCTGGTCTCAAAAGAACCAACACTTTTTTCAAAATCTAGACTTTGGTCATTCATTTTCTTTTAAAGAAAAAGTCATGCAACTATTCAAATTGAGTACTTTAAAATCGTCAAACATTATTTTCTATTTTATTTTTGAATTATTTTTTACAATTCTTCTTCTTGAACTTATGAGTTTTCTCATCAATTCTTCCCTTCTTTTTCTTTTTATTAATCAAATGCGAAACTTTCCCATTATCGAATAAGAAGCAAGAATTAGCCAACTGGCTGTGCGTATTTAACTACAGCTTGCAAAAGTTCTCCTGAGACATCCTACCAATACATGGTACCTTAGCTAAGGGGGTTATTTACCAAACTATGGTGATTTTGAATTCTTATTCCCAAAATATTGTTGTTTTGAAACTTATTCCCAAAATGTTGCTATCAATATTTATTTATTTTGTATTTAGTCCTTAGACTTATTTAAAATCATACAATAGCATTGAATATTTCAAAAGTAATTTATTTTTAACTTGATTATTTTTATATTCCCTAGGTACTCATTATAAGCATAATTAAGGCATTGATAGAACACTATCTATTTGTAACTCTAGCAAGTTCAAATTTTTCGGGTCTTACCTTCCGCTTCCTTTAAGCTGTTCGTTCTCGCTTCCTACAAACCTCAATCAAGCCTCTTGGCTTCACCGTTCGAGCAATGATTAATGGCATTCCACTTAAACAACGTCAGAATCTTCACACCTTCGGACTTCTTAACGGCTAACGGCTTCCTGCCTCATACGCCTTCATCGTCCTCAATAGATTTTTCTGACTCCACACCCTCCTCCCTTGGGTACAGAATTAAATTCTGATTTGGGTTTTAAGAATTAAAACAATGGAAATATATAGCTCAATTTCTTAAAAGGAAACGTTCTTTTATTGATTTGAACAAACTAATTTACAATAGAAAAGCAGCTTTAATTCAGCTCATCCCTATGCTTATATTTTCCCTATGGGAAAGGAAGAAAACTTTAGGAAACCTCATTCCTTTTTCCTAACACTCTTTGGTTGAGGGTTTTCTGATAGACTTTTTTCGATGCCATTCATTCTTCAAGGTGTTCTCCTTTTATAGGCTTCAACCGCGTTTGAAAACCGCGTAAAGAGATAAGCCTCTTTCTCATTGGTGGATTGATGAATAAGAATCCATATCTACTAGATGAGTGGGGTAAGAGTTATCTTTATCATCACATGGATGTGGTCCATTGCTGTTATTTTCCAGCAATTGCTTCCAATAGTGGTAGGGATCACTCTTCGTATGCTCCATTTTGAGCGTAGTGGTAAAGACCACTCTTCACATGGTGCTGTCTTTCTTTGGTGAAGAATCTCTTGAGTGCATATGATGGCTCATTTTGCATGCCATTTGCAAAGTGGTGCTTCTGCCATAAAACCTGTCGGTTTTGAATTCTTTTACTTTTTCTTGTAATGTTGGAGATCTTTTATTTCCTTCTGTCACGATCATCCAGCTTTCTGAACTGTTGAGGACTTGAAAATTTTTACAGAGAAAGTCTCCATTATTCCTGCTATGGCTTTGATTCCCATAGCTCTCCTGTATTGTTCCCATTTTTTTATTGAAGAATGGTATTTTCACCTTTTGTTCATTAACTCTTAGACTCACATCTCCTTTGAGCTTGGCGATATGAACTAGGTTAAAGCAAGGGTACTCTTCATTTTCATCATATTCCGGTGCAATGCTATACACTCGAATGAAAAGTTTTTTGCCTTCTGCATATTTTTCAAGACATTGAACAAATATTGGGTCAAAGAATTGGAACTCTTTTAACTCCATGCTTGGGTAAATTCGATCACAAAAACCGAATTTGAATAGTTGGTATAGGAATTTGGCTGGAACTCCTTCAATCGTAGTTATCCTTGGATATATACTGGATCCTTCAAGTCTGAAGAAAGTTTCTCCATTATCTAAATTGTATACCTGCAAAGCAAATTCATAATATTCTTTTTCTTTTAAGTTTTTTGAATCGGAAGATCCTTTTATCCGAACAACTTTGTTTTTTTCAGTATCAGAAGAACTGGGTTGCTCTTTGTTGATTTTGAGATTTATATTCTCAGGATTCTCCATGTGAATGGTATAATCATCATATGCTGATTTGAATTCAACATTTTTATTTTTAGTGGATTCACCACTATAAGTTGGTTTATCACCCAACATTCCATGAGAGTCTGAAAACTTCTCTACCAGTTCATAGAGATCTGCAAATTCTGTCAGTATCTCTCCCTGTTGTTCAACAAGACTGTTCATCTCTTGTTGTAGTTGCTTTTGCTGCTCTACAAGGTTTATTGTTTGCTTTCGAATGGAGAATAACATATTAGATTTTTCCACTATGCTTTCATCTAGCCGAGTTATTTTTGTAGCTAAAGAGCTGCAAAGTTCTAACATTTGCTGTTTTTTACCCTTCTCCATGTTCGAGGTTCCTAGATAGGAAATCTGCATAAAAATTGTCAGTTCCTTTTATATAATCTATTTTAAAAGTATAATAAGACAACAAAGATTGCTATCTTAATAATCTTCTAAATTGAGGTTCAGAAGGTAATTTATTAAAAATTAAACTACCAACTTGAGTATTATCTGTTTTTACCACAAAAGGTTTTGGTAATAAGAAAAAAGAAAATTTTCTTATTCCTTTTATTATAGCCAATAATTCTTTTTCATTTGTAGAATAATTGACTTCTGCTGTATTAAATGTACCACTTGTGTACCTGCATATCTCATTGATGTCAGTTTTTAAAATAGCTGCCCAATAGAAATCAGAAGCATCAGTTTGTAAAATAAGATTATCTTCTGGTTCAGGCATTCTGAGTTTAGGAAGTTCTCTACATTCTTACTTTAAAGATTTTATTACTTCAGTATGATCATCTGACCATCCACTAGTATTATTTTTTCTTAATAATTTTTGCAACAAAGACCTTTTCTTAGCAAGATGCGGTATAAATTCTCCTGCATAATTTAAACATCCAAGAAATTGTTCTATTTCTTTTTTACTGTTTAATTTATCTGGAAAATTACATATCTTTTGAGATATATGACTCTGTAATTTAATACCATTAGTGGTTATTATCATACCAAGAAATTCTATCTCAGTTTTACTAATTTCAATCTTTTTCTGACTTAAGATTATTCCATTTTGTATACAAATTTTTGCAAATTCTTTTAAATGTCCTATATGTTCCTGATATTCATTAGAGCAAATAAGAATATCATCTACATAAACAAGTATATATGAGAAAATAGAAAATATCTTATCCATTTTTCTCTGATATATTTGTGGTGCATTTTTTAATCCAAAAGGCATCACTAACCATTCATACTGTCCATTAGGTGTACTAAAGGCAGTTAAAGGTATAGATTTTTCAGCAAGTTTTATTTGCCAAAATCCTGATTTACAGTCAAATTTAGAAAAATATTTCTTTCCTTTTGCTAAATTGATTAAATTATTTTTGTTTGGAAGAAAATATCCATAAAAAATACTATGTTTATTTAACTTTTTATAGTTAACAACCATTCTTGCTTTTCCTCGTTTTTCTTCAGCATGATTTCTAACCATAAAAGCTGGTGAACTATGAGGGCTATTACTTCCTCTAATTAATTTCAGATTAAGTAATTCTTTTATTTGAGTTTTAAACTCAATTTTATCTTCTTCTGAATATATCATTGGTTTGACTCTAATGATAATATTTGGATCTTTTAGCTCTATTATAGCTAATTCTCTTTTTATATCCCATTTTGCTATAGGATTTTCTCCATAATTGCTAGCTATTAGATCTTTAACTTTGTCTATATCTAACATTTTAACATTCAACTTTCTTATCTGGTTTTTATGTAACCAAATTTTTTCATATCCATCACCACGCGGTGCTGGCTGAACTCTGTATGGGGTATGAATTCGCGTGCGTATCCAATGTCCACAAGGGGTTTTTAAACTAATCACATAGATTGTTTGATTATATGTCTGAAACTGTTGAACGAAGTCGTTTCCCAACAGTAAGTCGACATCTAATTCTTCATAAGCATATAGCTGTTTTATAGCCACTATTTTGCTTCCTAATATAATTTCAGGTTTGAAACATACCTTGTCTAAAGAGTGCTTCTTACCTGTTATTCCTTGCATTGAAACTTTTATTGGATTAGCTATCCAATTTTTGAATAAGAATTCTTTTCCTAAACTTATTTCTGCACCTGTATCAATCTGAGCACAAGTGATAATTTCCTTTTCGTAACATGTAATTTCTACGAAAATACTTACAGAAAATCTCTGTTCGCTAGGCATTTTCCTTTTCTAGAAAAATATTTTTTCCTGCAAAAGAAATCTCAATACCATATTTGTCAATGGTGACATTATCTAGGCTATCTAGAAATGACTTTCCTAAGATTATATGATGGTTTTGTTTTCCATCTAAAATATCCAAATAACAATTAATGTTAAATTTGGTTTCTTGAAATATTATTGGAACTTTAACTATTTCATTGATCTCATTTTCATTTTTATTGTTTGATATATGTCTATGTGTGTCTTTATATTTCTTTATTAATCCTGCATCAAAATAACTATTAAAATGATTTTGTGCACTTTTTGGATTTATAAGAATGTTATATCCTTCAACATAATTTTTTCCATTAAAGTATTTACCAAACACTTTTAAGTCATTTAGTATATCTTCTTTTCTTGATATATTGAGTGAGGAATAACTTCTACTTCCTTTTTCTATCACAATATTATTTTTATTATATGAGACTATATCTCTAGAGGTTCCTTCTTCTAAATTTTTTGAAGTTCCGAATTCAATTGAATAACTATCTGGAATAGTTATATTATTTCTAGTGGGTTCTAGAATTCTTCCTATTTCTAGGCATTCTTTGTCTAATTCAACTGCTGGTTTTTTATCAAAAATACTTCCATAGTTTGAATTAGTAAGACTGTATAATGCACAATAATATATGCTCATTATATGATTGTCTGGTTTGAAAAATCCTTTTCTTAGAATTTGAAAATGTAAACTCAAGGCATCATTGAAATCTTTATCTTTTAAAGATATACAGTATTTTGGATAATACGTGAAAAGTAGTTTTTTATAGGCTAAATTGGCTTCTACTATTCCAAGATTTCCATCTGAAGCATTTGTAAATCTTTCATCAGATAAATTGATAACTAAAGGACAATCAATTCCTTCTTGAAAAGTTGATTTACAAAGAATTTGTATGCCTGCTTGATAAACATATTGCATTTTATCTTTCTTTTCTTTAGGCAGTTTGTTTAACAAATCTGTTACTATCTTTTTTGTTAATAAATTTAATTTTCTGTTTCCAGAAGTTTCTTGAATAGGTATAACCTTTTCAATTTTCATATATTCATGATAAACGTATTTCTTTCTTTTGAAAGCATTTCCTATTTGTCTTAACATATTTTGATTAGGTCCTCTTAAATTTAGCTCTAGATTTCTAATCTTTTCATATTTAGAAGGGTCAAAAGATGCTTTTAATGCATATCCTTTTATAGTTTCTTCTTCTTCTTGTATGAGGATTCCTTCCTCTTCTTTACTGATTTCTATTTCACTCATTCTGAATCAGATTCAGTAAATACTTCAAATATTTCTGTCATTTCAGAATCAAATGATGACACAGTTTCTAAATCAGATTCTATGTATTTTATGTCAAGTACTGAAACTTTGACTTTCTTTTTATTGCATTCATAGGACTTATGTCCTTTTTCACCACAGTTATAGCACCTACAACTAGTTGGTTTTTTCTTTTTATCTCCATCTTTTTTATTTCTTTTATAATATTTTCTATCTTGTTTTTTATTCTTTTTAAAGAATTTTTTATATTTTTTGTAAATCTTATTTTAGAATTTACGTTTTTTAGACTTATTGGTAGATCCTTGACATCCCCAATTGCCTACTTCAGATACTTCTTTGCAACATATAGTTTTATTAACTCTTTTTGCTTTTGAAAGTATTCTTTGTTGTGCACAAAGATCAGATAATTTTTCTTTTAAGAAAACTATTCTTGCTCCTAGAGTATTTGAATATCCTTCTATTTCATGATTTTTTGAAAACTGAGTCAAAAAATATGAATTCCATATACCTGGCAATTTTTGATATAGCATGTCAGCTATTTTAGTCATATCTTCAATACTTTCAAAATATTGATAATAATATTCTTCGAATTCACATATATATGAATTAATATCGCACATATTACAAATTTGTAATTGATTAATCTTTTTTATAGCTTCTTGTTTTTCAGCTATTCTTGATGAATCTATTTTTGAATTCCAATCATATCCCATGAATTCATCTGCTATATAGTTAATGAATGTGCTAATTCTATTTGTTAAGGAAGTGTCCATATGTCTGATAACATTAACTCTTATTGTATTTTTGGTTGAATCTGACAATCCTTGATACCAGTTTTTAACATTTCCATCTAATGCTGCTACGTATATTTGGTATTTTTCTTCTGACGAAAAGTTGGATGTTTTATCAGTCAAAAAACAGAGACCTATATATTGTCCCCATTGTTGTAAAGTTTTTGACGCATCTAGCTTGCAGTCAAGATTCATAAATCTAAATCCAGAACTTGTAGTTGCTAGTATATGTCTATTAGGTATATACTTTCCACTAGGTGAATAAGTATATTCTATGGCTGCTTTTTCAGGTTGAACTCTACGGGTTCTTCCTTGATTTATAGGTACTGATGAAGTACTTGGTTTATCTGTTTCTAATTTTACAGATGTATCTTTATTCATTTTTACCTTTATTGGTTCTTTTATTACTAAATCTTCTAAAGAATATATCAGTTCTTCTATTTCTTTATCCATTTATTATTTTAATTCTATTTCTTCTTCTGAACTTGGATTGATTTCTTCATTTGAAACTTTCTGTTTCATTTTTTCTTGTTTAATTCTTTTCATTTCTTTTAAATGAAATCTTTCGTCTAAACTTCCTTTCTCATATGGCCTATATCCTGTTGAAGCCTTTTCATCCAAAATTCTTCAAAAACCTTTTGTTGGTTTTCTTGAAATTTTTTACTATCTTTTACCTTATTAGGTATTTGATCTTCTACAGATTTAACCATATTTTCTATTGTATTAATTTTTACTTCTAGTCCTATGACTAATTGTATTAACTTTTCTATTTTTTCTTCTTGTTTAAGAAGAATTAACTCTATTGATTCAAGTTTACTCATTTTATCCATGAGTTCCATGAAAGTTTACCTTTTCTTTCATGTATAGAATTTCAGATTCTAATTCTTTTATAACAATTTCTTGCCTTTCTAAGGCTTCTGGTTTTACTCCTGCTATAAGATTTTCTTGAAATCTTTCTTTTCTTATTTTTAATTCTTTATTAGCGTCTTGTATTCTTTCTATAAAATCTATGCAAACATAGCATTTTTTAGTAGATTCAAAAACTTTTGAAGCTGTTCTTCTATACATTTTATTTTATTAATCTGTATCTGGCCAGGGCCAATCTTCTGAATTCCATTCATATTCTGTTTCAGAATATATTTTTTCTTCAAATTCTTTTATTTGTATTTCAGAATTTGTAGAATCAAAATTTTTTAATATTTTTTCATAAATGATCTTTCTAATATCTGATATTATACTCATATTCATTAATTCTTTCAATAATCCAATAATAATTGGAGTTTCTATAGTTAACCACAATTCTAAATTTTGTTTATGAAAAACAAAGTTATGCATGTTATTTTCTTCATAGAAGAAAACAAGTTTATAATCTTTTTTCATTAGGAAATTATAAATTTTTATGAGCACATGGCTCTGATACCAATTTTTGGACGGGTTTAAACTAAGGTTATACTTAGCCTCGAAAGGATCAGTGCGGAATTATATTCATAAAGGAATATATTAATGAGGAATTACATTCAATTAAAGAATATATAGTTTTTATATGAACCTTTTAAAAGTTCTGGGGTAATTTATAAATAAGATAAACTTATGTTGTTTGAAGCAATTCCAAAGTCGAGATTGTGAATCTCACTTTCTCTAGTTTCGGAAGGATTTTGAAATTCACAATATTTAAGTAATTTTTTATAAAAATGACCCTATTTTGGTAAAAGCCCCTTAGCTAAGGCATCAGCCATCAAGCCTTCCCTTCGAGTATTATTATTATGACCTAATTCAACTAAAAAGTCATGCTTTTTTTTTAAAAAAAAAAACAAAAATTAATCTTCAATTTTCTAAACCACAACTTTTTTTTAACTGTTAGATGGTTAAAATTTATAATTAGAAAAATGAATAAAAAGTTATATAAAAATTTGGATGATTTGTTTTCCCTAAAAGAATAATTGAATGACGAAAAAATCGAATGATCCCACATGATTTTGCTCAAAATTTATTCATAAGTTATGAGTGGAGTATGGGGAGGGTAATTAAAAAAAATTCATAATTTGTTGTAATGCAAAATATTTATGCATTTCATCAAAATTTTCTAAAGTTTAAAACTTTAATTTAGTATAACCTAATGGTTCATAGCTTTTGTGCTTTATTATAGTTGGAAAGGGATAAAAAAAAATCATTTTTAACCTATTGTAATATAAGAAAATCAAATAAGTATATAAAACTTTTATAATTTAAAAGTGAAATTTTGTGAGACCCCAAAAATGAAAATCTCCATATGTTGATGGTTTTGTTAATATTAAATATATGTAAGTAATCCCAATTTGAACTTTATAAGATTGCAAATTTGAAAGGAATTTAATTGCACATTTTAATATTTAATTGGAGTTCTAACTAATATTTAATCAAAATTCAAGGACCAAATTTGCAAATTGAAAAGTAAAAGAAAAAAAAAAAGGCTGGCTTGCCACCATTTTGCCACAGACTCATAGTCCACAGAGCTAACCGGCTGCCATACCCGTGAGCTAAATAGGAAGGGCTCTGTACGCCATTAAAGGGGGACCAGAGAAGGGAAAAGGGAGGAAGAAGAAAGAAGGAAAGAGGGGAAGAATTGGGCGTTGCAATCCACCCTTGGGGCTGATCTTGATCAAGTTTTGAAATCCTTTAACAGGTGGGTAAAACTGGATTTTGGAATTTTTGCTTGAATCACTCGAAAAAGAAAAAGATGAACTTGATGTCTTGCTTGTATTGATCTTATGAACTAACGGCCATGAATGAATTCCAATGGTTTATTTTGAAGTTTATGTTGAAGGGTTCAATTTGGAGCTCAGCAATTTAACATCTTTAATTCCACACACAGACGCACACTCACTCACTCTCCCGCTGTCTCCATCTGTTCCATCCCTGCGCAATTGAAGCTTTTGCTGCCCCTGAATTTTATCTGTGCTGATATTGAGCTTCCTTATTTGTATGTTTGTTGCTGCACTTCTGATACGCTATATAGATGTCAAAATGGGCTAAGGATTTTAGTATTACTGTAATGGGGTTGTGGATGACTCCGTTAAGCATTGGGATTTTTTTTTCTTGGAAGCTAAGGATGGATTTTTTAGATGGCCGTACACTAGGAGTTGAATATTTGTCTACTTGTCAGTTTGACTACATGGGTATCTGGGAATGGTCTTCTTTTATATTTTTTTGATTATTTGTTTTGGCTTCTTTGTAGCTGAACTAGGAATGTGTTTAGGTACTGATAAAACCAGCTAATAGAGGTAAGGAGGAGCTTCAGCGATTTTGATTTTTCACCTTTTTTTTTTTTCGTACTTTTCACTCTTTTTCTGTTGATGCCTTGTTTTCATGCAGTTTCTGTTATAGTGGAATTAAAATGCATTTGACTTATGAAAGTTGCCTTTTCCACTTGGAAAATATTGAGAAATCCTGGAAGACCACTGCCAGCAAGTGTTTAATGTGGAGTTAGCCCTTTTTGGTTCTTCTCATCAAATTGTGAATGGTGATGTGATATGAACTTGTGCTTGTGTTTTTATTGACTTGTATGCATGCAAGGATGGAATACGATGGCGAAATATGATCCCTGTTGCCAACTCTACATAGTGGGATAAAGGCTTAGATGTTTTTGTTGTTGTTGTAGTTTTGTGATATTCTTACACATGTAATAGGGGTTATTAATTCTATTTAATCATTTAGTGTTAGAAAACGGGTAAAACACTTACAAACCAACTGATTTGTTGATACGCTCTTCCTCAGACTACCTTTTCTGAACTGGTAAAATTCATTGTAAAATCAAAGGTTATGCCTGGCAAGTCCTGTTGGAAAGCCATAAAAGGACATAACCTAGCACCCTTTTGATGGTTGTTTTTACCAAAATAGTGCTTCATATCATTTGCATGAGCTTTGTCAATGGAAGCTCTAACTGCAAATGCATTCGCTTGGACATTACTGACTTGTAATACTGAAAATGTGGCTGAGGATTAACTTTGTTCTCATGATGAATTTTGATGTATTGTGAACTTGTGTGAACATTGGATTTCTTAAAGCTGAGTTAGTTTGTTGCTTGTCTGATGATTGTTTTGAGAAATTGACACATGGAGAGATTTATTAGTTAATTTTGTTTCATTGGTTATGCTGTCTTTTCCAGATAAAAGGTATCATGGTGGGAGTAATAAAGAAATTCTTTATTGCGTCTATGCTCATGTGGATGGCTCCTATTGCTATTTTATATGGTTTTAACCATAATCTGTTTCCTGGTACGTTGACTTTCCCTTTCAACTCCTTGTATGCATACTTGTTTATTACCAGAGTAATGTGAAAATTTGAGGTTGCCTTAAACTTAGAAGTATTGAATTTTAGATGATGCATAAAGCATTTATTCTCATTTATTATATTATCATTTATCAGTACCTTGTGGAATTAGTTCTTTTCTCGTAAGTTGTTTGTTTTGCTGTAATTTGGTTTGTTATACTTAAGCCAACTGTTTACTTTATAAATACAACTTCAGTCTTTTTTTGAAAAGGAAGGTGGAAATTGTCATATGATGAGCGTGATTCATGGTTGATAGAATAAAACAGAACGTTTCCATATCTGGAAAGGGTGAGAAAATTGGGGTGCTAATGTGCAATGGGAGAAGAAGGTAGAAGGTTGAGATTGATTGAACTCAAAAGTTCAACAGGGAAATGAAATGTTTTCTTTTTCCTACTTTCTTTTGGTAGTTTAGGCCTATTTGTATCATTGGAGATGGCTTAAACTGTCTTGAGAATGCATTTGCCCTAAATGTTCATAGGTGAGTTGAAGAGCAATTCTCTGGGTTGAGTGGAATGGCAAAAGCATGCTCTTTCATATCAGGCTAACATAGTTGGCTAGTTGCCAATGTTGAACCACTTTCAAGTGTCCACGAACTTCAGTTCAGCCATTAATGATTGTTTAAAAATTTGTCCCCCCTTATACTTAGTATAATTTGCTTCGTCCATTCTGTCCCTTGTACTTATATTTGGTACTGCCATTGCTTTATTATTAGACTGATTGGATTTTTGGACATAAATTTGGTGGTTTGGTATTTATTATCCTTGTTTGTTTTTGCTGCTTTTAAAGAAAGTAACTAATTTGGAATAGGTTCTTCTGAATTGTCTCCCTATTCTATGACACTGCTGAGTGGATTCCTTGCGGTCATATCAGTGAATGTGGTTATAGTGTCCTACATCTATATGGCGATGAAGGAACCCTTACACAAACATGAACCAGATCCCAAATTTCTTGCAGAAGCCAAGGCTAGCATTCAGCAGTCTGAAACAACCGAAGCAGACAATTTATCATCGGCCGCCAGGAGTAAACAAGAGTAGGTCAATGCATTGACTTTAGGCCGTCTCTCAGAAACAGACCTGCAGATTTTGAATTGATCTATGAACCTGGTTTTCATATGCAAAAGGTGGCTTGTTGTTTTGGTTTATATCGGGCGTGAAATACTAACAGCTGATAATGCAGCCCTACCTAAAAGGGAGAATGAAGAGGAGGAACATTACATTGTTTTTTGGCTGTTTTTTGCTTGCTTACTTTCTTTGCTGCTATTTTGAAGGGAAGGGAGATGGTATTCTAACCAAATTTGTTAATCTCTCAAATGCAATTTTGTGGCTTAAACTATACATCCTATCATGTTTACATATCACCTATTAGTACATAATCTTGTATCTTGAACTGCCATCTAAACTTTTTAGTTATTAATGAGCACAAAGTATAGTTGTAAAGATGCCTTGTCTTCTAAATAGTGTATTGAGTAAAATGCTAGGCTATTTTCCTCCATGATATACAAGACTTCTAATATAATCCATTATGAAAAGTGCGAAAATATTATACGTAGGTTATGTTTATGGCAACTATTTTTTTTTTTTTTGAGTTTGGGATTGATTATTTGTAAGAGACAAGTTAGATTTTGCTTATGCTAAGGCAAGATTCCAACTTCTAAAGGGTTTTCAAGAACTTTCATCAAGCTGGCACTATTCCCAGATTTGTGTGAGCTAATCTTGTCTATTTTGACGCAAAATATTCCATTTGGACTGAATTTATTAAAAAAAAATGACCCTAAATTTAATATTTGCTCTAATTTCATTTGATTTTTTAATATCACAACAAATTATGTGAAATAGATTCATATATAAAAGCAAAGTGTTAATCACCATGATAATGGTCATTCTAATTTCCAAATTAGCACATAAAGCATCATCATGATTATGTATAAAGTATGGACGTGATTCTAATTTCTAAATTAGCTTATTAGGTTATAAAGTTCAAATATTAGCGCATAACATATAACGTGATTCTAATTTCCAAATTATCTTATTTGATTATAAAGTTCAAATATTAACGTATAACATATAAAAAAATTAGCTTATTAACGTATAAAATATAATATATATATACCTAAATATAATATATATATATATATATATACATATCTATAAAAAATTAAGGTATTAACTATAAAATATAATATATAATATCGTCTTACATGAGTTTGTTGGTTTATTTTCAGTGTAAGCGACAAAATTTTGTGTTGGAAAATATTTTTTGGATTTTTTTTTTTATTTTTCCCAAAGCAAAAATGGAATCTTCCCATAAAAAAAACTGCAGACTTTTCATTATCCCAAAAATGATACTTCAATCCTTAAACCCAAAACCCAGCACAGGAAACAAAGTATGAAACTTCCCATCATCGCGTCTTTAAACAGAACCGCCACTGCCCGCCTCTTCATTTCTCAAAACACGTTTCACTTCTCCCCTCGATTTAAAACCCTAATTCACTCGAATCCCAATTCCAAATTCTCATTATCAAAATTGAAATTGTTATCCCGAAAATCATCCAAAACTTTTCGCCGATTTTGCTACTCAACCATGGCAATGCCAGTTCAAGTGAAAGAACGCATTGGTTTAACGCCTAAGGAGAAGGAAATTTTTGATATGCTTAAAGAAGTCGTCAGCGGTTTTGAACGCCCGACTGTGCTCCGCGTCGCCGGTGGTTGGGTCCGGGATAAGGTAAAAGAATGTTCATTTTTTTTTAATTTTTAAAATTTGCCAAAAATGCTTCCAATTAATGTGGAATTTGTGATGAATTGCGTAAAGAATTTTGTTTGAATGACGTTGAGAGAAATGATAGCTGTGATTAATTGAAAGAGGTGATGAAATTAGTAAAATGGAATTGTTTTTGGGGCCAAGTCTTTCTTTGGATTGTTTTTAGTTTTGTCTATTAGGAAATTTGTTCTGGTGGAGAAAATAGATAGAATTATTGAAAGAATTGGCTGAGATCCGCAAAACCACCCAGAATGCTGCTAAAAATGTGAGTTTAATTTGCAATCCAAAAAAAAAAAATGAGAATTATGATAAATGAGGATGATGTTTTCCTAGACTTTTTCTTTACTTATTATTTTTTTGTAATAATGCACCAAACTGTAAAGGGGTTAAATGTAAAAGTACTTTTGATACTTTTATGGTCTGATATCAAGGAATGAATTTTTGATGTTGCCAATAGCTGCAACATATGGGTGCTTTTTTCTCTTCTTTAGCAAAATCAGTGTAAGCTTACGTTGCTAAACTGGAAACAGGATGTTTCCTTCTTCTAGTTTATTACTAAGTTAATCTTGCAAACTTTTTGCTGTGGACTGCCGTTTTACAAACTGGATTTTACTTATGAGGAATCGTATCTTGTGGGATTGATGTTTGTATGGCTCTGGGACTGGTGCTAGGGACGTCTGCTATGTAATTGATTTTTCATGAAATATCCTTGAGGTGTTTGATTTTACCCACTGTGACTGGTGCTAAGGACGACCGCTCTGGGACTGGTGGCTTAGTTGTTGTTGTCTGCTGATTTTTTTGGGTTGAATTCTTGGTAATTAAACAGTCAGGTAAATCCAAGTACTTATTAAGATTGTCATTTTTGGTACAATCAAACAAGAGAAAATATTTAAATGATGAAAAATATATTGCCATTGAGACAATATATTTTTTGTTGTTGTAGAGAAAAAATTAACCTTGGGTTTGCATTTTAGAGAATGAATCTTTTTTGGTTAAAAAATAGGTGTTTGGATGGATTAGTTTTGTTTTGTGGGTATTTGTGTTTTTTATTATTAATTTCAAAATTTAAAAACAATTGCAATACAGTGACGGACCACAGGACCATTGGTTGGGTGACCAGCAGTGGTTTGACTGTCAGTGACAGTTAGCCTTTTTTAGAAGATAATAATAATAATAATAATAATTATTATTATTATTAATTAATAATAATAATAATAATAATAATAATAATAATTATTATTATTAGTACTACTAATAATAGTAATAGTAGTAGTAGTAGTACTAATAATAATAATAATAAACAGAAAAAAGAGAGAGTTTTTTTTCCAAAATGAAAAAATGTAGCATTTTTCAGCCCAAAAATTCTTGTCCAAACACATTGATATTTAGGAAGAATAATAAGCACAAATAAAGTTGTCCAAACATAGACTTGTAAGAAAGGGTATTTTGTCCAAAGATAAGTGACATAAAGGTGGTTCAGTTTGTAAAGTTAAATAGTGTACTATTACTTTTGAGGGGGCAAAAGTGCATATTTGCAAAGTATAGGTAGTAACATGTATTACCCACAAATATTGGGGAGGTAAAGTGTAATTAACCCTAAAATTATGTAACAATTTTGCATTATAACAACACTAATAAGATGGGTTGCACTCTTGAAAAGGCAAAGGCACTCAAAGAGTGAACTTGAGGCTTAATTTTGTGAAGGAACCATGACGATTAAGTGCGGGTATCATAAAATTATGTTCACTAAACACCCATAATAATGGAGAGACATCAATTCAATTCATTATACATTTTTTATGATTTGAAAGAAAGTACACTTATTTTATAATTAATTGCACCTCTCTTAATGTCATCAAAATGTTAAGAGGTATACAATGCTTGTAAAAAATTGTTGAGGATTTGAAATTTATGTCTAATTTTGTCCCTGTTTTGGACAATGGATTTGTAATCCCTTCCTCAATCAATATGTTTCCCGAAGTAGATAGATTAATGAGAATTTGAAATCCATTCATTTCAAATTCGTCTCCAAATCCAAATCCTTCCATCTGAACTGAGGCTTGCAGAAATTTGCTCTCTTTTTTTGGTGGAAAAATCTGATTATGCTTTGAACATTTTGTAAGCAGGATTCATGGCAGCACTGCATTCAATTGTATTTGGGTTTCTAATCAAACAGTCAGATGAAACCCTGACCATAAGATTTTATGATAGTTGATGGAATGTAATATTTTATCCGATATGTTGAAGAAATGCATACTTCTTGAAGAACTTTACTTGTTGTGTTGCTGTTGGTTCACCTTGCTTTTGATGTTATGATTTCAGCTTCTTGGAAAGGAATGTTATGATATTGATATTGCACTTGACAATATGTATGGAGAAGAATTTTGTGAGAAAATCAATGAGTACCTGTCATCTACTGGTAAAGAAACCCAAGGAGTTGGTGTTATTCAGCGGTATGTGTTGTCATTTTCGTTTCTCCTTGCTATGTGTTGTCATTTTCTTTTCTCCCTGCTACATCCGTTACATGCATACTTCCAGCAGACTTATTTGGCAAGAAAGCTTGTACCAAAATTTTGGTGGTGAAGCTCAAACTTCAATTCATAAGAGTTTGCAGTGAAAGGTGTGATTTTGTTTGTTCAAACTTGTAGAGAGGCCTAACCTAATCCATTCATTCAGTTTGTTCATTAAAGTTATGAACAAGGTCCAAGTGGCTGCTAAGAACAAAGCCTTACAGGCTTAGCTGCACAGCTGCCAAGCAAAACAACACATTTAATTTATTTCTCTTGTATTATGTGACAAAAACATGTATAATTTCCTGAAGAGTATGTCATATACCAAAAATTGTGGATTTTAGTAGCAGATGATTTAAAGTAACTTTTAACACTAGTGCGAAGCAGCTTCCTTTAATCAGGAAAGCAGTAATTTCCCGGCATTCTGGTCAGTTTCAGCATTATTACTCTTCTGCCAAACAACATGTCTACTATGAATCGACATCTAATTTAGCAATCAAAATTCATAATTCAACATAGTACCGTGGATTCAAGTAGCATAAAGGGATAAGTGGGTGGGTGGGAGGGTTTCTGAATGCAAAGAAATTTTATGTTTGGTGCAGCTCTTGAACTGTGGCTGGAAACATGAAAAATGAGACTGAAAGGAAGTGGACAACAAACAAGAGATCCCTCGGAGAGTGGCGGGGAGGGGGGGGGTGGGGGTTGTGTAGGATTTGGAGGAAGTAGAGAATGAAGAAGAAATGAAACAGAAAAAATGACTGTTTCGTGTCAGGGCATGGGAATAGCAGAATGGGAAGAAGAACTAAAATGCTGATGCCCCTGACCTTTTAAGTTCAAGCAGGTCCTGGTCTACATCAACTGAAAGATATTAAATGTCAAACCAAAGCCTCTAGTTTGTTTTTGACTTTTCGCGTTGGTTTACATAACTGATGCATTGTCTACCAGTCCTGTCACTGGAATTTGTTTCAGTTTCAAAAGTCTAATGTGGTGGAGACTTCCTCTCTTTTTTTGGTTTTCAAACTTTGCAGCAATCCCGATCAGTCAAAGCACTTGGAAACAGCTAGGATGCGCTTACTTGATGTGTGGATTGATTTTGTCAACCTAAGATCTGAAGACTATAGTGCGAGTAGCCGTATTCCAAGAATGGTAAATACTTGACAGACCTTTAAATGATTAGATTATCTTCTGTTGGGACTTGGCAAAATTTGGTGCTGGTTGAAGTTTTTACACATTTATTATTGAGCATGGATTTGATCTTTATGACAAACTAGCTTTATCGAAACTGGCTTCCTATTCCTAAAGCTCTTTATTTACTCTTGCTTATAGAAGATTGATTAGGAATGGAGAATCTATATATAATTGTCTTAGTCTAGAGTTATGTTTTGTAACACCTAACATTTTAATTCTCTTCTACTCATCTGATTTTCTATTATTGACCGATTTTTGAATCCTTTTCATACATTTTTATCCTAAACAGACTTTCTACGCACATTTTCTTGTGGTAGTTGTGGGATATTTTGAACACTATGCAATAGGCATCATGCATCATTTGTTTCACAAACAGCTATATCAGCACCTTGTGCTTGAACCATGTAGTTTGCAATTGATAGCTGATGCCTGCATATATACTTTTCATATTTTAGGGCCATATAAAGGACCTTTCAGATTTGTTTTTATTAATTTTTCTCGCCTTTTCAGTAGATAATTGGCACGGCGGAGGAGGATGCATATCGAAGGGATTTGACCATTAACAGGTTTTTTCTGGTTTTATTAACTTTTTGCTGCTGTCTCGCAATTTTTGCCTGCATGGAAGAAAATGAAAAGAGCTCTATTGGTGCTTGGGTGCAATTTATTCAAGGTTTTTGTATCCTGTTTTCTTGAGGACATTTCTTTTTTGGTTTCTCATAGTGAAAACCATCTTCTGTATGCTTCTCAATTAATATAATTGGGATTTGTTTTTCTCCCCCTTTTCGTTGCTGTTTCTTTGCACGATTTCTTATGTGATCTATGATATGAGTGTGACTAATTTTATGCTGGCTGTCAACCTGACGCAGCCCTCCTCTTTCTGTGCTTGAGACCGACTACCTATAGGCAGATATTTGCTTAGAAGCAGGCAGAGTTGAATATCTCTCTTGCTCTCTCTTTTCTTCTTCCAAATCTTCATTTTTGCTTAGTGCCTGTGTTAGTTTAATGGTCAAGTACATTGGAGGGATGAAGCAATACATGTCCATTAACTTGTGGTGTTCTAATATGAAGGGGATTATGAAAGAACTAACATTTCTTCTCTTTTTTTCCCCTTGTTTCTTTTTAATTTGTTTTCTCTGTTCCAATGAGGTTCAACAGTATGTTCTACAACATTAACAATGAGTCAGTGGAAGACTTTACTGGAAGAGGTAAAACTAGGTTTTTACTTATGTAGCATTCTTCTTTTGGTGTTTTGAATGTGCATTTGTCCTTTTTTCCCTCAATTACTGAGCTATATCATGCTATATCAGGTATTGCTGATCTGAAGTCTGGGAGAATAGTGACCCCATTACCTCCCAAGCAAACCTTCTTGGATGATCCCTTACGAGTTCTTCGAGCAATACGCTTTGGTAGGAACAGAAAACTCTTCACTTTGTTCTCTCTTTAATTTTTTTTTTCCGGGTTTGGTAGAGCAAATATAACATTTACCTCATCAAGGTAAACAGAACTTCAGAGCCTTGCACTTTTGCAGGGATGGATGGTTATGGGATAAGGTATATAGGTGTTGAGTTTCTGAGTTTATTAACAGAAAGGTTGGAAAGTCACCTCAAAAGTTGTTAAATTGAGTTTTGGGTGCTAACTATCATAGTTTTTGTAACAGAGTGAGCTTTAAGTCATTGAAATCCTTGAAATGAAAAATTGAAGAAAAGAAGTGGGGATATGAAAATGTCTAGGTCTGCGGCTGCGATGGAATCCTAGGTATTTTAGCATGTACATGTGTGATATGATAATAATGTAAACTATATAAGTATCTTTCATATGTGCTTTTCAGCAAAGCTGTTATGAAATATTTTATTGGTAAAACTTCTTAATGTTAGGACTTAAGGACTATGGTTTTGAAGGGGAATGAAAACTAATTACCAGTTCAAGATGAACACAATGTACTATTTGAGAAGCCAGAGAAAGAATCTGGCTGCTGAATAAGTTTTGCATAAGAAATGAATTAGAATAATATAGCGAAGCTTATCTCAATTGTAGCCCTTTGATATTGCGTGGTCCTTGTCATCTGTGAAAGTTGATTAACCACTTGTTTCTAATTTTTTTTTCTGAAGGTTGCATTGAAACTTGAAGTACATCTAATCTCACTCTGTGATAGATTTTCGCTCATTGTCTCCTGAAACCCATTGGTTAGACTCCATTTGAGACATTCATGTGCTGTTTCGCCTATTCCAATTACTTATCCAAGTTTGCCTTGAGTACATATGTGCAAACCACAGTTTATTTCTAAGTTCCAACTCTTGACAAAGTCTACAAGTTTATTTTGTTTCTTCGCTGGAAAAAACTGCTATTGCAGGAAAAATCTTTTATGCCTTGAAGAGTTGGTTTGGTTTTCTCAAATTGTCTTCAACTTTGTTGCGAGTCTATTGGCATCACTATCTGTATACTCCATTTAGTAATAATATTTATTGATGGTATACGGTGTTAATACTTGTTATTAGTGCATACGGACAAAGGTAATAGTCTACAAAGGGGATTAGAACCTTCTGGTGAACCAATATCTTTCTTCTCTGCTATGTTCGTAGGAAATTGTTGACTTTCTATCTGCCTAGGAGTTTTGAGATGACATCATGGATGAGTAGGCAAAAATCCTAGTATTTAGTATTTTAGCAGTTTTTTTCCATAGCTTGGCTTATTTGGAAACGAGGTTAGATTTCATGTGACTTGCATGCAGTTACAAACACAAACAAATGAAAATTGGAAATAAACAACGAATTGAATGTTTAATGATTTTCTTACTAAGCTTTTGATGAGTGAACACTGTATTTGTGAGTAGAGATTAATGTGAGTCCATTACAAGTATATCAGAAGGGGTTAATAGAAATGATCATCTTCTGACATGAAGGTGGTTACTCTATCTGTGTTTGAGAGCTTGGGTTTTTGGGGATTTGGTGTCTAGAGCCATTTATGCAAAAGTAAATGCGGCTATTCCTTTGTAGCTCATTGCGGTTCGGAGTTATAAGAAGTAGGCAGTGAATATATTGGTATAGCTCGATTGCTAGCTGTTCCTCGTAAATGATGCATGCAACCTGTGACCCATTCATTTGTATCTTATTCTTCTTTCCACTTGCATAGTAAGATGTTGGCCATGGTACCTACTTGTTTCTGAATGGGCCTTTGTTTAGATGTTGTCCTTCCCATGGAATGTTTTTTCTTTCTTTTTGCTTTCCTACCTTCTAGGTGCCTACCTCCCTTCTTCTTTCTCTATAATGACAGATTCTCTTTCATGGATACTTATCTAGGAATTGAGTGGAGAAGGAGATCCGCGGATGTATCTTTTTTTAATATCTTTAGTTATTTGGTGCTTGTTCTTGATTTCATTCTAGATATGGTTAGAATCTGGTTATGTAGTTTCTATTGTAAATCATTTTTATCATATGCTTAGTGAGCAATAATTCGGTACTCATTCCTTTAGATAGTGTCTTTGGAATGAAATGATGCATGTTATAGCTTTTCCTTCAATAATAACTCTAAACACTGATTAGAGAACAGCTATTACAAATAGCTCTTAGTAGTTGTACAGTGATTGTGTAATCTCTAAATGAATCAAGAAATAATATGTTTTTGATACATTTAGATAGCCTGGAAAAATCAGATAATTGTTTGGTGTTATTGGTGCGCCAATGTACTATTCAGAATTTTTTACTGTGGAAGTATCCCAAAATTTGGCACTATATCTGTTGTCTATTTGATTATGCATGTTAATCTATTGCTGGTGATGTCAGGAGCAAGATTCGGATTTGAACTGGATGAAGAGTTGAAAAAAGCTGCCTCTGATGATGAAGTCAAAGCTGCCATTGGAGATAAAATCAGCAGAGAACGTATTGGCCATGAAGTATGTACCTCCTGAAAATTTGGATAGACTGCCTATGTCTGCTAAGTCATTTTCATTTCTACAACTGAATTAACTTCTCTACAAACACAACTCACTTTTCATGTCATGGCCTAAATCTTTTTTTTTTCTTGTTTTATATTGGTTATGCAGATAGATCTTATGGTATCTGGCAATCAACCAGTGAAAGCAATAACCTTTGTTTCTGAGTTGCAGTTATTTAGTTCCGTTTTTAGTCTTCCTTTGGCATTTGAGCCTTCACTTTCAGATGGATATGACAGGTTTATTCAGTGTTTCCTCTAAGCAATTTTGGTTTAAATGCCTGTTTAGTGTCTTTCCATAATCAAATAAAGTGAAAATTTACTTGTTTTCAGTACTCTGGGTAAATCAAGTGTCATGGTGACAGCTAGAGTGTAACTAGCATGTAATGACACTGTCCTATTGAGAAAAAGATTGTGTGAGAACCTGCGTTTTTACATATTTTCTATCCACTGGTTCTAAATGCCATCAGACTTCTGTGGCGTCATCTCCATTCTTCTTTGTCTTTTTGTTCTTTATAAAATATATACTTTTCTTTGGAGAAGATTATCATATCTGATAACTTTCAATTTGGTCATTGGTAGATAAGGAGTGGCGGTTTGTTTTGCTGAGAGAAATGGCAATAACTCAAGTATCTTTTGTTTTTCTTCGATGAAGTTAGTCCAAATGAATGTATTAACGTTTTGATCTTCTTCTTTTTTTTTTTTTTTGGTTTTCTTAAGGAGACACAAAGTGGAAAACTATTTGCCTACTTGCTATATAATAAGCTAAAAAGCACTGAAGTTATTGCTTGTAATTGATAAAGCATGATTCTTCTGCCCCTCTGCTTTCAAACATAAAGCATCTTCTACATTTCTGATTTCTTTGATATTGAAGGTTGCTGGTGGCAAAAGTCATATATGTGGTGGAATATAGACATTCTAAGATCTTAGATATAACATGCTAGGAAGGTGCTCTTGGGTGCCTTTGAACTTGTGTCCATTAATATCTTTTGGACTTGATATATGCAATGTCTTTTTTACTTTATTAGTCTTAAGTTCGGAAATTGTTTAGTTTATTTTCTATTAAACATTAGTTCAGCATATTTGCAGTTCTTGTTTCATTCAATTCTAGTTCTATTTGCTTCTATATGGGTTGCTTTACGACATATGATGTGCGCATGCATGCGCATTTGAGCTTTAGTCTGATGTAGAGGATTATAGATATTTATTGGAACTTCAGACTTTCTGTTGACAGTATTACCATCTGCCAATTAACTTTTCTTTTTTCAAATTTTTGGGCACTCTCTCATTCTTTCATATGAACCTACTTATGTACTCATAGCTAATGTTTTGTCTGTTTTCTTCCCTAAGACTTTGTGTTGCTGACATGGATTCTGCATGGAGACTTTTGCAAGCAGTTGGATGTTCTTTTCCTGTGAGTCTCACGAAGTTGTTTAATTCTAGTTCAGTAATTCTTTTCTTTTTATATTGTTCATACTTCTTTGATACTTCATTCTTACTTGTAAGTCTATGAATGTATATTTTCAAATATTCTGTTTTTTATATGATCTGTATGACGAATTTTGAATATGTTTGTGTACGAGAGATTCTTGAATTGTGAGATGATGCTCCAGGAAGCTAGGGAAATGCGCTTTTTCTTATGGAAGGTGAATGAGAGTTGTTGCGGAGCTTGTAATTTGTAGAGGTAGAAACCATGAAAACAGAAGCATTAAAACTGGCAGTGAAATGACTAGCTAAGCCATGAAAGCTATTTTGCTGATAAGGGACACCTAGTTTGTAAAACAAAGCTTTTTAACAGAAAATCAGTTGCAAAATTTTACCCATCTATGTTGACGTCATTTTCTGCTGTAAGCCCTCATTGCTTGAGTTATGTAGATTAAATCATTCATATAGGGTTGGGGGGGATATGTTCTTGGACAGTCGTACTTTAATGGATTTAGAAGATCAGTTCAGATTTTTATAAAAGCTTGAAATATAAGCTAGAACACTAAACTACTTTGGTGGAATATTGCACTATTCTAGTGTTCTTTGCGGAAGGATAACATGTATGGTTTGTATTATATCCGTTTTGCTGTACAATATCAGGCGGATCAACAGAGGCTGTGTCTGTATGCTGCTTTGTTTCTTCCATTCAGAGAGATTGTATACAAAGACAGCAAAGTTAAAAAGGTAAACAAACAAATGTGCATTTACCTGCCTCTTATCTTAGTGAGTTAGGTCTGAAATACATAATAAGCAGGTATTGACTGCATTTAATTTATTTTGTTTCGCTACATTATAATGCCATTTTTCCCTTGAGAAGTTGGTCGTCTTTTGGCTTCTCAGCTATTTATTGAAGCCAATCAAGTGAATGTGAACAGTCTTTGTAAACTATAGAAATTGCATCATATATTGCTTTTAGAGTTTGTATGTGAAATAAATTATTTTTTGATATACTTCATTTAACTGGTTTTAAGAAATCTTTCCTTTCATTAGTCATCAGTTTTTGAAACTAAGCCTTATATAATTGAACAGATTCCAGTTGTCAGTTACCTAATTCGGAATTCTCTCAAGCTAAAGTCCAATGATGCTGAAACAGTAAGTTTTAATCTAAATGCTTTCTCTTTATTGTATGCTTCTTCTTTTTTCCTAGTATTTCGTTATAGTAAATACAAATGCATATGCTCATTGTTTATCGGACATTGTGGTTACATGCATTTTAATCAAAAGTAGATAACAATTCACAGGGGCGGAACCAGGCCCCTAAAGCTTGGGGGATGGGGTGGCAAAATATTTAAACCAATAATATTGTTTTATATAAAATTACATAATAAAATATTCTACAAAATTTCTCTATGAGTACTCATATTCTGAAAACCACGTAATATTAACTCATTGTCAATTGTATCAAAAACTTCCTTTTCAATAAAGTAACCAAACAATCATTCATCCAACGATCTCCCATTCGATTTCGAAGCCGATTTTTCACAATCTTCATAGCAGAAAATGCCCATGCCCTTTCCACAGTTGTAGTAGCCAAAGGTAACACAAGTGCCAGTTTAATAAGCTTATACACCAATGGATATACAATATCACTTCTTGTCTCAACTAATTGCCCTTTCCACAGTTGTAGTAGCCAAAGGTAACACAAGTGCCAGTTTAATAAGCTTATACACCAATGGATATACAATATCTCTTCTTGTCTCAACTAATTCTCTTGCAAGACTCTCTATCACTTTCAAATTTGCAAACTCTATATTGGAGTGCACATCCAGAAAATAATTCTCAAGCTGATTATCTAATTCCACGATCTCAACCAAGGAAAAATCCATTGGATAAAATTTAGCAAAATGAAGCAACTTTTCTTTGTTAAATCATCAAGCTGATTATCTAATTCCACGATCTCAACCAAGGAAAAATCCATTGGACAAAATTTAGCAAAATGAAGCAACTTTTTTTTGTTAAATCATAAATGCAGAAAACAAATTTTCTGGACTAAGGCATTCCATGCAAAGAAGTAATTCAGTATTCACTTTTGTGAATCGATTATTAAGTTCTTGAAGTTGCATATCCAGAACTTCATAGAACACACTTACCTTGTAGTAGTGTAATGCATAGTAATTTGTTATTGGATAACTTGGGTACACATTATCCTAAACTTGAGTTTATTTAACTCTAGTTGTATGTTGGAACATTAGGGATTTTATTTAAATATTATTTTACATGCCTAAGTAATCACAAGCAAAAAAATAAAGTAACAAAAATCTTTAAATTATGAATTAAGCGGAAAAATAATATGCATAAAAAAATCCCATCCAACATAGCAACAATAATCCAATAACATAGAAAACATAAATCAATCAAGATACTACTTAAGCCTCACGCATTATGATTCTTTATGTGTGACCGGCATGAACTCATCCAATTGTGTCTCCATGTACCGTGGTAATTCATAAACGACCTCACTAGTGGAGAGAAAACGAGGCACAGTTCGCCCGCTTCTTAACGTCATCCTTTCATGAGGATTGATTGACGTTTGAGCCCCATTTTGCAGAAGAAAACTAAAAAATCTTTTCAACATAAATGAATAAGAGCGCGTTCCTAGTCCACGAGCATGTAACATTAAATTTCTTAATGCAGGATGTCTGAACGAATCAGCGATTACTTCATTTAGAAGCAAGTCATCAGAACCCAAACGAAGCCCTCCATGCCATATGCCTAGTTGCATAATTCTGTTGTAACATACTACATGATGCAGGATTCTATCCAGATCATTCATCCGAACACGGGCATTCAGTGTTATTTTCTCAAGCGCAGACGAGAATTTTGCATAAACTCTTGTCTGTGCTTGAGAAAATAACACTGAATGCCCGTGTCCGGATGAATGATCTGGATAGAATCCTTTATCATGTAGTATGTTACAACATAATGATGCAACTATGCATATGGCATGGAGGGCTTCGTTTGGGTTCTGATGACTAGCTTCTAAATGAAGTAATCGCTGATTCGTTCAGACATCCTGCATTAAGAAATTTAATGTTACATGCTCGTGGACTAGGAACGCGCTCTTATTCATTTATGTTGAAAATATTTTTTAGTTTTCTTACGTCAATCAATCCTCATGAAAAGATGACGTTAAGAAGTGGGCGAACTCTAGTGAGGTCGTTTATGAATTACCACAGTACATGGAGACACAATTGGATGAGTTCATGCCGGTCACACATAAAAGAATCATAATGCGTGAGGCTTAAGTAGTATCTTGATTGATTTATGTTTTCTATGTTATTGGATTATTGTTGCTATGTTGGATGGGATTTTTTTATGCATATTATTTTTCCACTTAATTCATAATTTAAAGATTTTTGTTACTTTATTTTTTTGCTTGTGATTACTTAGGCATGTAAAATAATATTTAAATAAAATCCCTAATGTTCCAACATACAACTAGAGTTAAATAAACTCAAGTTTAGGGTAATGTGTACCCAAGTTATCCAATAACAAATTCTTGGAGCTTTACGTTTTGATCTGCCCTTGAGAACACGAACTTTATCCATGTCTGAAATTTCAATATCATGGCGATTACAAAACACCATCACTTCATTCAATAAATCAGCCCAACCATTATCTCTCATCAATTGTAATCTCTCTTTTGAGATTTTAACTTGTACCGTAGCATTGACAATATCTTGATTTTTTCTTTGCAAAATCTGGGAAAGCTCATTTGTGACATCCAATATATTCTTGATTAAGTGCAAAGTGAAAGCAAAGTTAAATGTTTCCAAAGACTCCAAAAGACCAGCAGCTTCAGCCTTTTGTTCTGAATGAGAACCATCTTCCTTTAAATATTCTAAAACATCAAGAACTATGGAAAAATTCACAATTAAACTCAACAATGTGCCATAATGTGAACCCCAACGAGTATCACTTGCTTTTTTGAGTCCAGATTCTTAATTTAAACCACGACCACTAACAATTTCTCCATTTTCAAGTGCTTTTTTAACCTCAGCCATTCGCTTCTCTCTAAACATATCTTGCCTTTTAGATGAACTTCCAACAACTTTAACAACAATAGCAACCAAATTAAAGAGAAGCAATTTGGAGATGATTTTTTACCACTGCAACAATAGTAAGTTGGAGTTGATTTGCAAAACAATGAACATAAAACGAAAAGGGATTATCTTTCAAAATCAAACTTTTCGGCCCATTGAACTCTCCTCGCATGTTACTTGCACCATCATATCCTTGCCGTCTAACTCTAGCTATACTCAACCCAAAATATGAAAGTAGTGATTCTATAGCTTTTTTGAGTGACAAAGCAGAAGTATCACTAACATGAACAATTCCAAGACAGCGTTCAATAACAATTCCTCTCGAGTTTACATAATGCAATACAATATCCATTTGCTCTTTATCTGATATGTCACGTGATTCATCAACTAATATGGCAAAAAATTCATCTCCAAGTTCATTTAGTATGGCGTAAGTAGTCTCAAGAGCAGCAGCATGCACAATATCTTTTTGAATTTCTGGAGAAGTTAATTGATTATTTTTTGGAGCATTTTGTAGAACTACATTCTTTATCTCTGCATTATGATTTGCAACGAATTTCAAAAGTTCAAGAAAATTACCTTGATTAAATGAAGTTTCAGATTCATTGTGCCCCCGAAAAGCTAACCCCTGGCGTAACAAAATCGTATGCAATCAACTGAAGCAGTTAACCTTAGTCTATAAAGATTGCGAGCTTGCTCTGATTGCCTAGTAAGAGCAACTTCAATGTGTTGACTTTCTCTCATCAAATCTACACATTTATGCCAAGCTTGATTATGTGCACTATTTGAACTTCCAACATGTTTAACAAAAATCTCCTTTTTTTCCAATTAGTAAATCCAACTGTGGTAAATGAATCTCCACCTACTTGCTTTCCAAAATCAGGTCGGAATAAGTAGCAACACAAACAGAATGCAACATCTTTACTTATGCTATATTCTAACCAATTTCCAAATTCATTAAACCAAGATGGACAAAATCTTCTTGATACTTTACCGATCTTTCTTTGTGAAAAATTGTGATTGCGAGGCTGACAAGGTCCTTTCTGTAAGTAAGCTCTTCTCACTTTTTCCCGATTATTAGGATCATAGCTTGAAATCTTTACTCGTAACCCAGGATCCGATTCAAGATCATCCAAATTGGTTTCAACTCGAGATTTTTTTGAGGGAGCAGGTTGTAACTGTTCTTGATGTCTTTTTTTTCTTTGACTTGTTTCTCCATTTACCATCGACTTTCTTATAAGAAATTTATCCATTCCTATTAAGAAGAAAAAGAAAATGTTATATTAATAATTATTTTAATATAATTACTTAACTAGAAATGTAAGACCAAAAATAATATTTAATCAACCAAAATTACATCATAAATTAAGCTTCCAATAATAATATGGTATGACAAATTCTGAAGTCATACAGTACACAATTGCACACATAAATTTCAACCTAGGGGTATTTACAAAAAATTGAGGTGGGGCAGTAAAGCCATACATGGCTCCGCCAGTGTTATTTTTTTCGCTGTTACAGTTTTTTTTTTTTTTTCTCGCTGTTACCGTTTTGTGGACAAATAAAACATTTAAATTTCTTAGTGAATAACACTTGATTGGAAAAAGTAGAACTTTTCCTTTCCAGTTCTAATTGGTAGAATTAAGTTATTGTTCATAATGATTCTCAAAGAGTTAATCCTTTTGGTTGAGAATGCATCGCTAGCTGATATTTCTCTTATTCCTTGCTTGTGCGCAACATGAGACTTACGAAGGTACTGATTTTCTTCTTTGCAGGTCACGAGCTTGCACATTGCAATAAAAAAATTTGTTTCCCTGATACCTTTTATTAAATTGAAGGATGATATACAGATTGTTGAAGTTGATTGGAAAAGAGAAATAATTGATGTTTGTATTGCTTCAAGACTTAGAATATTGATCGGTAAAAAGTTTTCTTCCCTGCAATTAAATGACGATGATTCATCTGAATTCTGTTACTTGTTTGAAAGTTTAATATTTGAATGATGTTTGCATGGATTTTTGAGGAAAGTGATTTCATCTCAACTCAGAGTAACATATGTTGAAACAATTTGATAAGTGGCATTAATAGAATTTAGTGTATTCAAATTATTGATCAAAGCTGGTGATGACAATGACATACCCAGGTCTGACATGGGAAACTTCAACTTTTAACAGTTCAAGTAGATAGTTACTTGAGTGTACAAATCTAGCATTCTCAAAAATCAAAAAAGAATTTTTTTTTTGTGGTTTGCTTCACAAATGATTCTGGGTTGGTTGCCATCTTTTTTTATTCCCTTCCCACTACTTGTCTTTTTACATTTATCCATGTTTTGCGCTGAAATGGATTTTGAAGATCTGCGTTTACTTGATGCTCTGATGACCTGTTGTTATTGTCGCTTGTATTGAAGTCAGGGCATCCTGTATTGTTTTGTGTTTATGTTTTGACATTTGGTTGCATCTTGAGGGTAGGTTGGTTATGCGACCCTGCCTCAAACAAAGAATGGATATACAAAAGGGTGAGGAAGTCAAACTAACAAGAGATGGAACTTTAGCAAATGGGATTAGCAGTGCAAAGTTTTGGCTGCTATTAGGATGTGTTTAAATATCTAGTAGTAGGAGAAGTCTTTATTGATTTAAAAGTATACTGGATGCAATCTGTGGTGCACAAAGGTGTTGAAATTACTGAGAGAACTTGATTTAACATAAATAAAAGTATGTCATCCCTTGGTAAACATGTGTTGCAAGCCGTTGTATTAGACTTCATTTCAAATATATTAGATTGTCAACAACATTTTGTTTTTTGAAGACATCAATTGTATCAACTATGTGGTCATTTCATCCAGACAAATGTTTTTCAACTTACAGGATTGCTGCTACGTGAAATTAAAGAATTTTGGCGGCCTGCGTTGGTGCTGTCTATTCTGTTATACCCTACAGATTCTTTTGAACTGGATAAGAGAAAAGAGTTGTATAATATGGTTGAAGATAAGATTTTAAGACAAGGTATGGTCACTATCTTTCATGTATTCTCTCCTTTCTAGATTATATTATATTGAAAAGCTTGATGACAGAGTAAGTTGATGCACTTTTGTTTGAGTTCCTCTACTGGACTTACATATATGTTATCAGCACAATAGTTTCGAGTCAAGTTCTTTATTTCAGTTTGGCAACCAACCCTGATTTTCGTCCCTCCCCCTCCCTATCTTGTGAAACTATTGTGCAGCAATCGGTGGCATGATTTTTGTTCCTTTGTGGATGCAGGTCTAGAGAAAATTTGGGAAGTAAAGCCATTGGTGAATGGAAAGGAGATCATGAGCATTTTGGATCTTAAAACTGGTGGACCACTCGTTAGGGAATGGGCAAGTCACTATAATCTTCAACTAAGACTTTGTTATGAGCTATCAACTGAGTTAAATTGAAACATTTCTCCTTTCCATTTTTGGTTTTCTTTCAGCAAGAAAAGCTGATTGAATGGCAACTTGCTTATCCGTCGGGGACAAAAGACGAATGCATTGATTGGATGACTGAAGCGCAATCCAAACGAGCAAGGATGGAGTGAGTATGAGCAGATTTGATGCCAATCATTTCTTAATCTAACTCTTCCCTTAGTTGCCTATTGTAGGAGATAACAAATGATGTAAAAAGGGAACTAAGACACAAAATTTCTCATCAGACATTCTTTTGTAATTTGTTTGGTAACAGTATATATACACAGAAGTATAACAGGTTTAAACAGCACACAAACTGGTTTTGTTGTATGCTTTCAATCAGTGAGAGACGAGACTAACAGATTTCTATCAGTAGTGATAATATCAATATCTCCCATTTGTTTTTATCACATTATGGTATGTTTAGTCCTCCATGGTTTTGCTTTATAAGTTTGTCACATCTTTTAATCATAAGAACACGCCTCCGTCTACCTATCCATGTCGTCATCCAGGCAGGATCTCCAGAGACAACTCGGTAACCTGCACTTGAGTACAATTTTCGAGCACCCCAATCATCTTCATAAGCTCTCAAGACAAGATATTCAAAGCCCCAAAGCATGGAAAGTGCATCACAAGCTTTCAGCAATGCAGTTGCCACTTTTTGCCTCCTGGATTGATCATAAAGAATCGACAAAATTCAGACCAAGAATATTGTCAGATCAGAAAATAATAGGCATTTTTGTTGTTGAACCTGAACTTTCTAAGTACGGTTATGCCAGACACATAAAGATACTCATCTGCTCCTGCAAGATATTGAAGAACATCATCATCCCTCAAAACTGTAACATCAACAACTCCAACAAGGTCTTGTATTTCAGAGCCAGAGACATCGGTTATAGTCTCCGCAACTAAACAGGCATACCTGTTTAATTTGGTAATGAAACAGAAAGTTAAGCAGATGACATCTTATTGAATTACAACAACAACTAAGTATTTATCCCAGTATATGGGTTGGTTACATGGATCATATTTAGCCGTATTCTGTCACTACGTATCCTAGCCTTTATACAATTTTTAATATAGTTCATATATTATTCGAGTGACAGTTTTTACGCTGACTGCCCACCTCATGCAACCCTCCTCCTTTTTCGGGTTTGGGACCGGCTACTATAAGTAGACAGAGTTATCTTATTGAATTAAGTATAAGAAAAACTACTAATTGTGATCTGAAACTAAAACTGCAAAGACTAAATTTAGCAACATTGCTGTTTTATACACAAGAAAAGAGGAACATGGACATTCTCAACTGCTTTAATTCCTAATATTTGATACAAGAGGTGCTAGCCATGCATGATTTGCAGATTCTTTGTCAGAATAATATTTGTCTTTATTGCACTCAATTTTTTACCTGTCTGGTGGAGAGTTCCTAAGTCTGTAAAGAAGTCCTGAAAGCACTTCAGCCTGTAATCAATTCATTATGCAAGTATAATGATCAGAGGAATCATCCAGATTTACCTACAAAATTCACTTGGATAACAACAGAATACATCATCTTTGTAGGAGCATAATTTCATCAAAAAAATTTTTGGCAAATACAACAATTACGCTTTATCCCACTATATGTGCTCGGTTAAATGGATCATATTTCGCCATCGTATTCTATCATTACACATATTTTTATTTATATTTAAGTATATCTTATCTTTTTTTTATTGTTTCTTTCCAATTCCTTTTAAATCTCCCCCTTTCCCATTTAATTTGAGATAAATTTTCTCTATTTTCTACACGTCGTATTGATGCATTTAGAGGTTTCTTATGTGCATGTCCAAACCATCTTAAACGTGTTTCTCTAATTTTTTTTTGCAAATAAACTGCAATGTTGTCTTAGCATTGCATGATTAGTCCTAAGAAAGTTGTCTTAAGACTCATATAGGCAAACTAGATGCTCTATCTCAATTCAAATGAATGAAAAAAAAAAAAAAAAATGATTAATAAAAACAGAACATAAAGAAGAATTGGGGTTGACAGAAAACCTGAAAGAATTCGAAGAATAAGTCATTGAACAAAATCACAGGCTCATGAAACGCTTCTGCCTGAGCTCTTGCAACTTTCCTCATCTCTTCATCTGTCTCATCCATCCTCCTTACTTGCCATCCATGTACACTCACTAAAGAACCAAATTGATCTCCTCTGCTATTGACATTTTTCATGCCTCCTTCTACTTCAACCTCTTCGGTATGTAGCTCAACTTCCTTTGCTGATGACGGTACCGAAGTAGAGCAGCACTGCTGCACAATAACAACCCTTCTCTCTTTTCCAAAAGGGCTTTTCAAGTTTGTGATTCTCAACTTTTTAGATGACTCTTTCCATCTCCAGTTGTACTCAATCAATGAAGCGTAACTGGGAACCTTAGTTCTACATCTCCATGACCAAATACTTGAATAGTTTAGCTGCAAATGAGCCATTTTTCTGTTAACATTAGTGAAAGAAGAATGATACTTAATTCTTGACTTGTTATGTCGCCATTTCTCCCTCAAATTCAAATGGATGGTTTCTTCCTTTTTGTATATATACAACTTACTAGTGTTGCTGTATATTTACTTGTAAGAAAAACAATCATTTTTTACAAGGTTCAGTTACTTGAGTTGGCATAATTTGTATCAATTTTGTTGCTATTATCAGGTATACTATTTGATTGAGATGTATACACTTAGAGGGAAAATTAGAAAAAAATTAGTAGATTTTGTTGAAAAATTTATTTACTCACTCATATTCAAAATAATATATATTTATTTTTTACATTTTAAAATCACATCAATTTCGATAAATGCGATAGACTAAATAAAATTGTCAGTAAAATCAATTTAATTATTAAATGTAAAAAACAAATATACATTATGTTAAATGCGATAGACTAAATAAAATTGTCAGTAAAATGTGCATGAATGTTTTTTCTACTTTTTCCATTTTTATGTAGAAAAGAAAAGACAAGATTGGAACATTGGAAGTAACTCAATACTGTCCATATCTTATTGTGTGTTCTTTCATATTTGGGAGGTAATTTTCATCTGAACAATTTCAAAACAGATAAGATAGTGGATATGTGAATGGCTGCAATCCATTTAATTTCTTACCAGCCACCAATGCTAGTGGCTCTAAATTCTTAACAATTTTCATCAGCGATGAACATTCATTCATTCTGTGTCCTTCTTTGTAGACTTGAATCTCAACCTGACAAGTGTCCTCACAATTCAACGATCATTCAAGTTTCAACAATTTTAGTTTATATTTTAACAGCTCTTTTGGTCCCTAATCAGTCAATGTCAATGGCCCTCTTATATGTTGAGCAATTTGCACTTTCTTTTTTCTGTTTCATTCTTTGCCTTGAACACATTTAGAATTAGAAATAGGGATGCAAATGGGTAGTCCAATTAGGATATTTGCCAGTTAGACTTGGAAATATAATTGAACCTTTCTTTGTTTCATATAAATGTTTCTATGAATAATAATAATCCAATTTCTAATATGATAAATGTTATTTGAATATATATATATATAGAATATGACACGAAATATAATTTATGTAATCAACCCAAATAGTTAAATAAAAACTAACTTATAGTTATATCCAATTCGGGTAGCTAATATTTTTAATAGGTAGACAATAAGGTAACTTATTAGAATCTAGAATTTTAGGGAGAAAAAATTAATCTCATTTTAAATTTTAGAGGAAAAAATATTCTTAATAAGTGGATATTTGAATTGATAAGTTTTCTCTATTTATATTTTTTTTTTTGAGTAGAGAATTTTTCATTATTTAAATTTAAAAATATATCTTTTATTTTTTGTATCAAAGGATTGGTGGTCGAATTATCGGGTTATCTTCAAATACATTCTGGTTAGCAAGATTTCAGTCACTTTGTCGGAATTCGATTTGTCCAAACAATATAATTTGGGAAGAGTATAAAAACAATAAAAACCATGTTCCCTAAAAATTTTTCAAAACTTTTACTTATTTTTTTACTAAAATTTACATGTTTATATATTTTTTATTGAATGGGGAGGGAAATAATGATTGTTAAAATCATCTATACATAACATTTTAAAAGCATGTATACTGGTTTTAAAAGCAAGTATACATAACTATTAAATAATATAAATAATTAAATTTGTTATACCTCTATACCCACACAAATCACAATATATGAGTTTGAATTGATTTTAGATATTTATGTAAATGAACACAATATATTAAATTAATTAAACAATGCACTTTTTTGCTACCAGTAGATCGCAAACAAATTCGAATTCGTCTTGATTTGGTTGAAACTCGGTTCGAATTCGTTTATTTAATAAATAAATGAATATAAACATGTTTTTGGATTTGATTAATAAACCAACAAAACACGAACACACTTTAGCTCTGGTTCGACTCGATTCGATATCATTTCTAGTGAAAATATGTAGTATATATAAATATGTATAGTATGTAAAAATGTGTAGTTTGTAGAAAGGGAAGAAATGAAGAATTTTAGAAACTAGATGATTGATTGACGAGTTTGATTAATGGGGGAGGGGATATATAGTTAATCAAGATAGACTGCTCCGCTTGGATATGGTGTTTTTTGGTTTTATTTATGAAATGATTTTATCGGGTTTTGAAATAGAAAGGAATATTTGTAAACTGATTAGATGTGTTTGGATTGATAAATTTGGTTGATTTATTGAGAATTGTGTATAGAAAAAATTATTATTATATATATAATGATTATTTTATATATTATAATATCATTAATTATTGAAATTAGTAGGACCCACAAATTTGCATGGCCTAACAAAATTTGCAGTTTCTTTTCTTAAATAGGACCCACAACTTGAACATTTTGAGAATGCTTTTATCAGCATACATTTGGTGGGTCCTAATGAGTCAAAGAGCAGGAGTTATTTTCAAAGAATGGCCTTTCTCTACTTTCACCATTTTCTTCAGCACAGTAGACAACGGTCAACGTGATTTTGACATGAGTAATTTTTAATAATATCACAAGATAAGTTAACTCTACACACATTTTGTAATCATAATTGCAAACTAGCAGACAAAGCGGTGCCAAACACAATTAACTTTTGTTTTACAAATAGATTGATAATTGACGAAACCAAATGGAGCAAATTATCTTCATTTTCATTATCCCCTTCAATATCTATTGAAAATCATTTCCATTAATTGCTTACCTCTATTAACTCCTAACAAATCCCACTAAAATTTTTCCTTAAAAATTCATCACTATAGTACACAAAGCTTCCTTACTAGATATATTTATTAGAGCAATGTTAGAAAGTACAATAATTTTAGGCGATTTCGGATTTCGAAGTTCTAATTAGGATAAGAAAGAGATTTGAGAACTCCGGTAATGTGGAAACCTAGTTCGCATTCAATAGGAAACAATTTATTTGATAAATAAATAAGTAACTAAAAATATGTATAAAAATAAAAAATTCCGAAATTCCATTAATCCTTCTTTCTTTTCAATTATTTTTTTAGCATTGCAAAGTAAAACCAAAAAATTCTCAATTTCAGTAATTTTTTTCATAGTGCAACTGTAGGTTTATCATTCTAACTCCAAAAGCTACCATTCTCAATTTCACTTAATTTTTTCTTCAAAGGATATGTGTTAATACTGCATAAATCAAGACAATCTTAAAGAAATTTATAGGTATTTTCTCCAAACCAACACTTAGAGAATAATTTTGGATTTTGAGAACTTTCATAAACTTAAATTCAAAAAGTTTATAACACGAATAAAGAAATTTTTTTTATGCACAAAGGAACACAACTAATTCTTTTATGCATTAAAAAAAATGATTAAGGAAATAAGAATTAACTGTATTAAATAAATTAAAAAATTGTTATTTATATACATATTTTTTTAATTACTTATTTATTCAAATAAATTCTTTTCTATTTTAATGACCAATTGAAGTTCCTAAATCTCTATACTAATTTGTGACAATTATGACTAATTACATATATATAAATTATACTACTCTATGTGATTAATCATATATACCTTACTTTGCCATGCATTATTGATCTTGCTCAATCCAAGTAAAATTTATTGAGTTTTAATTTTGGCTACTGTTATTGCCAGAGCAGATAATAACTTCCAAAGCAATAAATCACATATCTTCCAAATTTACCCTTAATCAATCAACTATTTTATCTTTTTTCTATTTATCAAGACAACTCATCTTTATTTTCTTTCTACCTTATCAGTACAACTTATCAATTCTTTATAACATCTTCCCGAAACTTCTTCTTTCTTCTCCTTTATTTTTTCTCATAAAAATAATATGACACTTATTTCTATTAATAGTTTTTATTATTTTCTCAATTAAATTATAAAATATTTACCAATATATAATTAAAAAAATTTAGGCTCTATTTGTTTACAGTTGTTTTAGTATTTTATTTCATAAATTCAATTTGGTTTATCTGTTTTGTCCATTTTTTTATCAAAATTTTTAAACAAAAGAAATAATGTTACAATAATTATTTTTAATACAACATTTTTTATATTTTTATAAATAAATTATTGCATTTAAATTTGACTTTAAAATTTTTAATAATAAAAAATTCTTCCAAAAACTTTTTTTTACCAAATAAACTCATAAACTATTAATTCAAATTTGAAATTTAAATTTTATTAATAAAAAATTCTCGAATATAATGTCTACCAAAACAAACTCATCAATCCAAACACCTCCAAAATATTTATTTCTTATAACAAGTCTCAACAAAAAAAAATTCTACTATAAAACTAAAAAAATACTCTATCTAATGTGAGTTATATTTTTTTTGTTAAAATACTAAACATAAACATATGGCAACTATAAATTATTATTTTTATTTTTAATAACGCTTCTCATACTAATATTTTATCAAAATAATTCGCATAAGTTAAAACTTAAAAGGAAGACACCACTATATATATATAATAGAAATCTCGATTTCATGTATTTTTTATGTTACGATTTAATTCATACATTTTAAATAATAAAACGACAACAAATTTTATTTTAGAATGTGGATGCATATATTCACTTCTATTTTTATTCTGAGTAATTTTTTTCCTTGTGATCTATTATCATTTTGAAATGTTAATTTGCTCATAATATAATTAAGGCAGCAAGAGTTTTTTATTATAAAAAAATTAAAATTTAAATTTGAATTAATATTTTATGAGTTTATTTTTTGGTAAAAAAATGTCTTAGGAAGAATTTTTTATTATTAAAAATTTAAAAGCAAAATTTAAATTTAATAATTTATTTATAAAAATATAAAACAAATGTTGTAACAAAAATAATTATTGTAACATTATTTTTTTATTTTACAAATTTTGATAAAAATGGACAAAAAAATAAATTGAATTTATGAAATAAAATACTAAAATAATGGTAAACAAATGGAGTCTAAATTTTTTATGTATATATTGGTAAATTGTTTATAATTTAATTGATAGAAAAATAAAATCTATTAATAGAAATAAGTGTCATATATTTTTTTTATATATGATTTTTTTCTTTTATTTGAGGTGAAAATAAATATTATATTAATAAAATTTGGGGAGAAAATCAGTGTAAAGGGAGAAACAAACGTTACGGGAAATGTTATAAAATAATGATAAGTTGTAATAATAAGGTAGAAAGAAGATAAAAGATGAGTGTACAGATAAATGAAGAAAATATAAAGAGTTGATTGATTAAGGGTAATTTGTAATTATAGTATTATTGCTTGGAAGTAATAGTTGCTCTGGCAATAACAACCCCGTTAATTTTTTAGCATTCAAGATTTTCTGTTTTATCCATTTTGTTCTTTTCGAGATGAGGCATCTAATACTAATAGGTTCTTATTATAAGATTAAGCATTTTTAATTTTTATTTCAATTTATAAATTCAAAATTACATATTTTTAACAAAAACTCTATTTAATGACAGATAAATTTAAGAAATAAATATTAAATACACGGTTTATAAAATGGCCTTTTTAGTTTCTCTTTGTTCCATTTCACAGGATTACAATAACATAAAAAAAAAAAAAAAATCTAAATCCCAGGGCCAAAATTCCTCAAAACCCCATCCATCCTTCAAAATCCAACAGCCCTGGACACTTCTAGACTTTCCAAGACATTCTATCCCCGCTTCTTACCTACTATATAAAACCCTCAACTCCTCTCTCAATCCATACCTCAGAAATCCATCATCACACTCAGTTTTTCACAAATTTGTGATCAACCCAGTTCAGCTTTTTGTTGTTTTTCTTTAAAAAAATCATCAAAGAAGAACTCTAGAAGTCTATTAATGGCGGCTTCTTCAGCAACAACAGCAATCCATTTTCAGAACCCATATAAAACCCCTTTTATGGGCGAAAAATTAGGCCCAATTGGGAGAGTTTCGTTTTGCAACTTCAACTATAGAGGTAAGAATGGAAAAAGGACTCAAGTTTATAGACCTCTGAGGGTAGTGAATGAGAAGGGTGTTGGGATTGATTTGGGAACTACAAATTCGGCTGTGGCTGCCATGGAAGGAGGGAAGCCTACTATTGTTACGAATGTGGAAGGACAAAGAACCACTCCTTCTGTAGTGGCCTATACGAAAAATGGGGATAGATTAGTTGGGCAAATTGCTAAAAGGCAGGCCGTGGTTAATCCTGAAAACACGTTTTTTTCTGTTAAGAGATTTGTTGGAAGGAAGATGAATGAGGTGGATGAAGAATCTAAGCAAGTTTCGTATAGAGTGGTGAGAGATGAAAATGGCAATGTTAAACTTGAATGCCCTGCTATTGGGAAAAAGTTCGCACCTGAGGAGATTTCTGCACAGGTGAGAACTTTAGTACTACTACATAGTTTTAAGCTTTATTATTACTTCAAGTTTGAACCTTTTGCTTTGTTGTTGTTTCAAGTTTGAATCTTTATGTGCTGCTTTTGAGTAATTAATCAGATTTATAGGATGCGATAGTATTGGAGGTTGAACATTTTGGTTTGTTGACACTGTCTGTCAGTTTAGGGGGTTGATTCTTATTGTAAGAGCTTCTTGAGCTGTATGTGCATCTCTGAAATGTTTTATGTATGAAATTTAATTGTGGTGCCAAATTTGTAAACCCAAGAGCGGTTGAGGATGAAGCAATTAGTGGGGTGTGTAATGCTATGAGCTTAGGTTGCTTGGTCCTCATCCAACCATTGTACGTGTCTAATGAAGGGTTCAATTGTAGATAATTATAGTCTCTGATTGCACTGAAGATATTTTGAGCTGGATTGGATTGATCAGGACAAATGAAAGAATGTCTTTTTTCCTTTCCTTTTTCCACTTGAAATTAATATCATTTGTGTTTTTCACTCCTTTGATTTTCAAAATGTCCGTTAATGAAAGAGGTGACTGATCGTGTGAGTTACATTATACATAGGTTGCCATCCAAGTTAAAATAAGAGAACAACACTTTTTATACATTCCTTTAATTTGTTGGGTTATTGTAACTACCTTCCATTTATTTGATAGGATATTGTAACTCTTACATTTATGAGTAGAATGCTGTCATCTACAGTCCTCAACTATTCTTGGTGTTTTTAACTAATATTAAACACTGAATTCTTCATCCTTTTCAGGTTTTGAGAAAACTGGTTGATGATGCTTCGAAGTTTTTAAATGATAAGGTAACAAAAGCAGTGATTACAGTCCCAGGGTACTTTAATGACTCACAAAGAACTGCAACGAAAGATGCTGGTCGAATTGCTGGTTTAGATGTTCTTAGGATCATCAATGAACCAACGGCTGCTTCATTGGCTTATGAATTTGATAGGAAGAGCAATGAAACCATTCTGGTATTTGATCTTGGAGGTGGTACATTTGATGTGTCTGGTACGTAGTTTTGGTATTTGTTTGTGGCTGGTCTCTACATATTTCTCATTATTTATTTTTTTCAATATTGCATTTGTAAATCCATGGTTTGTATCTTCGGTTAGATATGCACTAGGTGGGTGAATAGTTAGTGCCCTTGGTAATATGTCTATGAGGATGTGGCTTTCAACTTTTTATGATTCTTTATCTACATTTCCATGTTCTGAGTATCGTCTTTCTTTTTTGCCAAAATGGTTTCCAGTCTTTTTGTTGGTCCAACTCTATTCTTTGTGATTAGTCTTTTCTATTTTTTATCCATGCATTTTTGAATATGATCGTAGGTTGAAGCCAGCTTTAGTGCCAGTTTGTAACTTAATTCCTGCTGCATGTAGTTAAAGATAAATTATAAATACGAACAATGTGGTTGCAAGTTATGAGCAGAATCCTAGATGTCTAACAACAAATTTTCAAATTTAGGATGGGAATTTGAGTTGTATGCTATTAATCCTTTTGTTCATTTACAGCTATCTTAAGTGTTCCCTTGTGGAGAGAGTATTTGAGGGCTGTCTCTCTTGATTGATTGGTGAACCACACTTGTCTCTGTGTCAGTTTATTGTGCATTCAAAGTTCATAGTTCTTTGATGTGTTGGATGTTAAATTTTAATGAGCATTCCATATTTTGTTTGAACTGGCAATATTTCTCAAAGTATTGGGCTTTGATATGTCAATTCTTAAATAATAGGGTCTTGTAACATTATTGTGCATTTTTGAATATGATCGTAGGTTGAAGTCAGCTTTAGTGCCAGTTTGTAACTTAATTCCTGCTGCATGTAGTTAAAGATAAATTATAAATACGAACAATGTGGTTGCAAGTTATGAGCAGAATCCTAGATGTCTAACAACAAATTTTCAAATTTAGGATGGGAATTTGAGTTGTATGCTATTAATCCTTTTGTTCATTTACAGCTATCTTAAGTGTTCCCTTGTGGAGAGAGTATTTGAGGGCTGTCTCTCTTGATTGATTGGTGAACCACATTTGTCTCTGTGTCAGTTTATTGTGCATTCAAAGTTCATAGTTCTTTGATGTGTTGGATGTTAAATTTTAATGAGCATTCCATATTTTGTTTGAACTGGCAATATTTCTCAATGTATTGGGCTTTGATATGTCAATTCTTAAATAATAGGGTCTTGTAACATTATTGTGCTGACTATTGGACATTTTTATTCCCCTACAGTTCTTGAGGTGGGAGATGGGGTGTTTGAAGTCCTCTCAACATCAGGTGATACACATCTAGGTGGTGATGACTTTGACAAGGTATAGAATAATCTTAAGTCTTGTTCTGAATATCTTTGAGTTCCTTATTACTAATTAGTATACATTCTGTGATTGTGGTTTTAAATAGAGAGTTGTTGACTGGCTTGCTGAGGACTTCAGGAGAAATGAAGGAATAGATCTTTTGAAAGATAAACAAGCCCTTCAACGACTGACGGAGACAGCTGAGAAGGCCAAAATAGAATTGTCCTCTCTGACACAAACTAATATAAGGTATTTTTCATTGTATTTCTACCTTAGCTACCATTAATACCCAATTTCTAGTTTCATCAATGGAGCTTGTTTTGCAGTCTACCTTTCATCACTGCAACAGCAGATGGTCCAAAACACATTGAAACGACACTTACGAGGGCTAAATTTGAAGAACTGTGTTCAGATTTACTGGACAGGTAAATGTTTAGTGATGTTGGTAATTTTACTATTATTTTTCTGGTTCAACTGATCTTGATGTCTAGATCTGTAAAGTGGTAAAAGCTTTACTCTTTGGTTCTGTTTCTTGTTGTATTGCTATGGATAATTTTGATATTGACTTGATGGTGTGCCTTATCTCTTTAGGCTTAAGACACCTGTTCAGAATTCCTTGAGGGATGCGAAACTTTCCTTCAATGATATTGATGAAGTTATTCTCGTTGGTGGATCAACAAGAACTCCTGCTGTCCAGGATCTTGTCAGAAAATTGACCGGCAAAGAGCCTAATGTGACTGTAAACCCTGATGAAGTTGTTGCTCTTGGAGCTGCAGTTCAGGTCTGTTGTCTTCTTGAATGCCTGTGCCCCCTTAGCATGTTTTTCCCTTCATGTATGCTTTGGCTTACATTTTGTCTTCGTGTACTGAATTTTCTATTTGAATGTGAGATTGTCCCTATATTGAGTTTCTTGGAGCCATTTATTAACTTTTGGAGTATTTTCAGGCTGGGGTCTTATTGGGAGATGTTAGTAATATTGTCCTTTTGGATGTAACTCCATTGTCTCTTGGCCTTGAAACTTTGGGTGGTGTGATGACAAAAATCATCCCCAGGAACACAACCTTGCCAACATCTAAGTCCGAGGTCTTCTCCACAGCAGCAGATGGACAGACAAGTGTTGAAATCAATGTACTGCAAGGTGAACGGGAATTTGTAAAAGACAACAAATCTCTTGGAAGCTTTCGTTTAGATGGTATCCCACCAGCACCCCGTGGGGTTCCTCAAATTGAGGTCAAGTTTGACATTGACGCGAACGGTATCTTATCTGTTACGGCTATTGACAAAGGAACTGGAAAGAAGCAAGATATAACTATCACTGGTGCCAGCACCTTACCTAAAGATGAGGTACTTCTAATATTATTCTATTTATTATTCTATTTCTATTGTAGGTTTCACAACTGTTATGAAATGGAGAGAATATGGCTCTATCCTTTAAAGTTATTTCGTTCTTGAAACCAAAAGATCTAATCCCTTCTAGAAAACTTCAGATATAAGAAAATCGCTGTCTTATGTTTGCTGGCTTTGTGACCTGTGTGGTGTTTAGGATTTAGCATGTTTACATGTGAAATTTTACAATTTGAGCGCACAACTAGCATGTTTTTATTTTGTAGTTGGGAAATGGTTTATTGTACTGCCAGTGTATATCGTTAACTACCTTGCTAAATTATTTTGGTTTCCTTGGAAATGTTAGGTGGATAAGATGGTTCCGGTGTATATCGTTAACTACCTTTTGCTAAATTATTTCGGTTTCCTTGGAAATGTTAGGTGGATAAGATGGTTCAGGAGGCAGAGAAGTTTGCAACGGAGGACAAGGAGAAGAGAGATGCCATTGACACAAAGAATCAAGCAGAATCTGTTGTGTACCAAACTGAGAAGCAGCTTAAGGAGTTGGGAGACAAGGTCCCTGCTGCTGTGAAAGAGAAAGTAGAGGCTAAATTGAAAGAGCTTAAGGATGCAATATCTGGTGGTACAACCCAAGCCATTAAGGACACCATGGCTGCACTTAACCAAGAAGTGATGCAGCTCGGACAATCTCTGTACAGCCAGCCAGGAGCTCCAGGAGCTGGACCTACAGCTGGTCCCGATGCTAGTGCATCTGGTTCAACAGGTAAATCATCTGGCGGAGATGATGAAGAAGTGATTGATGCAGACTTCACCGAAAGCAAATAAAGAAATTTAGAACTAGGTTATGCTTGTGAGCTAATTGTGCATTTTTGATAGGACAGTATAATATGTAATGTCAGGTAGCTAATACGCTGGTTTTGATTAATAATATTGTGCATGATGTGTTATGGATACTATCTGCATTCTGCATTTAGCCATATGTAGATGTTTCATGGATTTGAGATGGAAAGATAGGAATACTACTTTTTGTTTGGATATTGAATATAGTTTGATCACTGCATGATATACTCTTTTAACAATCTTTAAAAGTGTAACATGTGCTATATCAGCCTATTCTGTACATTCAGTTTTTCTCATACTGTACATTCTGTTTTTCCCATAACTAAATCTGTATGTCATTAGGAGAAAATACTACCTAAGCTTCATGGCATACTCTGTACTAATGACAGAATAACGGTCTTGTCCCTTTGGGGACATCGACATCCAATAAATTTGGAACGATATAGAGAAAATTAGCATTTGGAACGATACAGAGAAAATTAGCATTTGGAACGATACAGAGAAAATTAGCATTTGGAACGATACAGAGAAAATTAGCGTGGCATCTGATAAAATTGGAACAACTATGCATTGTAAAATGTGAAGATAGTGCAATGTAAAATATCTGTCTCGATGAAACAAGATTTTGTAGGATGAGTCATCAATTCCTTGTAGGAACAATCTCATTTTGCTGTGGAAGATTTAACTTATGGAATTTGTAGCAACAAATTCATACCAACAATCTCATTTTGCTGTGGAAGATTAACTTATGGCATCCTCAAAAGTCAATCAACAAGTTAAAACCATCAAGATCAATGATGAGTATTGGTTTCATTTCCTCAGAAAAAGATTCATTTTCAATCCTATATATATTCCCCTTTCATCCTCCCTTTATGAACAAAATTCTACCAAAATAAAACTTAAATCATAAGAACAACTGCACTAATATAAAATATAACCTCAGAACTGGAACAAGTTATATTACAACGTTGGAAGAGCTAAGCATGATAGAACAAGTTTACATTATTATGTCTGATAATCAAGTTCTCTGCTAAAATCCAAACATCCTTCGGCATGCTCTAAAAATATTCTTGCCTTTTTTCTTGATGGATCTTTTTTTCAAGGTCGCAGTTAAATTCACACTTTCATCATCATCATCAACAGCAGCACCAGTAGAATCACATTGGTGATGAATCCTACTATACCCTTCTGAAACTGAGGATGATCTCTTTATGGAAAGCACTGAGGATGATGATCTCTTTATAGAAAGCACCCTCTTCAAAGCATTTTGAAGGGATGCATTTTTTTCTTTCTGATGATCAGATACGAAGTAATTCTGGGAAGATGTTGAAGAAACTGAACATTTCCTATTCAGAATGACTCCAAATATTTCTCCATTACCCTCCTCATGATTTTCATTCTCCTGATCAGCTGTGGCATGTTCATCAATGATCTTTTCTGGGATTTTCTCATCATGGTTTACTTTGGAGTCTGCTGGAGGGCCGGGAGGAGGATTTGAACTGGAGTTACAGATTGGTTTTGGTGTTTTAGGTAGAAAAGAAAGATCAGAAAAATCTATGGATTTTGATCTTGCTGTGTCGACTTTCTTCACTCTTGTGTATGTGTATCCATTCATTTTCCTTTTCTTTTGCTCACAAAAAAGAGTTCTAGTACAGTGGAAGAATGATATGGGTACAAACTTCAAAGAGAGAAGATTTTGTAGATGTCATATCAAGTCATTTCAAGAAATAAAAGATTAATTTGTGTTAGATTTAATAATACAGTGAAAGAAAATTTTTAAAGTTACATCCAGCCATAGTTGTTTAAAGTTCGAAATATTATCCTACGTGACAAAATTGAACCAAGATCTCCTTTTGTTATAAACTAGCTAAAAATTTCATATGTTTAAAATTGTCATGTTTGATTCAAATCACGATTAAAACTATGTTAGAGTTTAGTAACGATAGATTTGATTTTAATAATATTTATATTTTTAATTTGATTTTAATAAAATGACGTAATTTTAAATATTATACATAATAAATAATATAATTTTAAACACAAAATCTCTATGTCGTATCTTTGAAATTTATACAATACTATAATTCTTCTATCAAAGGTTATTAATAAATTATCTTTTATCTAATATTGAAAATATTAAATAATTATATAACTCATTATCTTAATCTCTTAATAGGTGTGCTACTTATTTTGTTAATAGATTAATTCTAACAATTTGAACTTTGAAAGTAGAGTCAAAAGCAAAGATTTCAAAGTATGTTAATACGATTCAAAGACTGAACATGCAAGAAAATACAAGATGGTGTCTTTAGATTAAATTTGAGGATAAGCAAAGAACAAGTTTAGGCCTAAATACTACTAGTAAAGTAGCAATTAGCTTTACAATTTTCGATCCATCTCTTATTGCCACCTGCATCCCAAAGCAATCTTTAATGGTTTTTTCTGATGGGATTGTACTTAAAAAATGAGGAATGCCCAGAGAAAGTGTAACTCTAATGATTAACATCATCTGGTTTAATTCTTATTGTTACTGTGTATTAAACAAAAAAAAAAAAAAGATCGAGCTAGCAAAACCGGAGAAAATATGGAGGGTTGCATGATTGCATCACTTTAACCATTGACAAAAAACTTATATGTTAAATCTCAAGAAAAGAGAAAGATTACGTAAAATTGAGAGTTGTAAAAACTTTGTCACTTAAAAATATGTATTATATAAAAAATTGTATATTAAAGATAAAATACAACGATAAAATATGATCCATGTAACTGACTTTATAAATTAGGATAAAAACTTAACTTAGTTGTTGTTAATCAATATTTTTTGCGGGATGGATTGGTGTGATAATGTAATTAAGAGAGTGACCTCTATTTCGTCTGAATTTCAAAGTCTTAAAAGGGGTTATGAAAGTCAGATGAATGTCAACAATGGTAGTTGGAATTTACTTTGAAAATGTGGAAAAACCAAAACCTAAATGTCAACAATTGTAGACACTTTCACATGATAAAGAAGAATATAAGTTGATGATGGAAGTGAGTGTATTCTTTGTTTCACTGAAAACTATGGTTTTGTTTTTTTCCTTCAACTTGCCTCCAAGTAAAGCTTTGTAGAAATGACTTTTCACGTTTGTTCTTGTCTGCTTGTTTAACGTTGTTGTACAGCAATTGCCATGTGAATTGTGTCCCTCTATGAAGTGACAAAACATGACCATATTCCAGATTCAAAGTTTCTCCTGTTCCATTTTTACAATTGACCCAAAGTGACTCACATTAAAGAACAATACTAGATTTAGATTATTACTTCAAAACAATCAAAGCCAAGTTATGGTAACACACAAATTAAAGCTTTATGAATTAGTCAAACACTTTATCCCTGGTGTAGTGTGAGTAACATTTCACATCTTTTATAGTTTTCTTTTCGCCAAACTGTCTGATGATACCGTAATTAAATTCTTTACGTTTTGCTTTTATCACATGAGTAGCCAAATTGAAATAAAAAAATAATACTGTCACTAAGCTCCGTTTGGATGAAATATTTTTTGATTTTATTATGAATTTTTTTTTCTTGTGATTTGTTATAATAAAAGAATATTTTGAGATTGTTTAGATTAATAATTTTGTTTTGTTGAGATTTGTATAAGAGATTATTTTATTGATAAAAAGTTTGAAATTTAAATTTGAATTAATATTTTATTAGTTTATTTTAATATGAATTGTATTAGAAAGAATTATTTATTATTAAAATTTAATATTTTATTTATAAAAAATACTGTAACAAAAATAATTATTGTAACATCATTTTTACTTTTAAAAAGTTTTATTGAAAAATTAAAAAAACAAACAAATTATTTTATAATTGTGAAATAAATAAAAAAAAAATGCAACAAGCCTTAAACTATTTAAGCTTTGTTTTTAACAGATGAGTAGCCAAATTGGAATCAAAAAATAATATCGACCAAAAGTTTACCATAAGGATAGTTTAATAGCTGTAAGTTAGCCCTTTACTTTTTCACTGTTTATGCAATACTGCCATTAGATACTCTTCAAAAAAAAAATTGAGAATACCAATGAAACAGAAAGTAAGAGTGCAGATTTTTAATCATGTTCCAAAATTCAGCCAACAAAAGTAACAATATAAGAGATTGGCTGAGTAATCATTATAAGACCAAACAAGTTTCAGTGTTCATCAACTTTTCAAGCTCAAATTAAAGTTCACTGAAACAAATGTAGAACATTATGATCGTATAAATACATAAAACTTCTCAGCTGTGAGTAAAACTCAGCCTAGTCCACCCCTCATGAGTAACAAGTAAACCTTAAACATATATTCTAAATCATTAAGAAATTGAACAAAATATAGTCATTGTGTATGATTTTGAGTCTACCATTGTCCACTGTAATCATTCTTGCTATTGTATTGTAATTCAATATAGGGTGTCCAAGTTTGTCACAAGGTATGTTTCCATCATCCAAAGTCACTGAATCGTAAAATCGCGATAAAATCCAATGAGAAAACAACAATGATTGTCTCTAATTTACGAACATTCTAATACAGATTTCAAGGCATAAAGAGAGTAGTAGAACTATATAAATCGAGCAGGTTAAGGATTCTGAGCTGAATCAGTTGACAACCTCAATCCCTGTCAAAGATTTCCCAGCATGGAGTTGTAGGGCAGCATCTCCAACAACCTGGAATTAGTCAACAGTATTCAAATGTCAATATCCAAGAACTATGAATGACTTTGAAGCAGCCAAATGGCAAAGCAATTTTGATTGAGAGCAGTAATCACTCTGGACCTTTCTCTCCACAAAGACAATGTATATATGCTTGTGTGTGACTGTGTGTTTCTTTCCATGCTAGTATTAAGCATTTTGTTTGAACCCCTTTTCAGAATTGCAGGAATGGACCAACAGCAGTTATACTATTCAAGAATTTCGAACTCCCCATAATGGAAATGATTTAAACATCAATAGCAATGACTATCTATCTATAGCTTTACCACACTTCTTAACAGAAAAAAACTAGAGCTTGGCTTGGTTTAAAAGAGCCCTTAATATTTGAATACCCCAAAATATGGTCAAACTAACATTTGGTTAAAATGAGTTTGAATGGATTACATGCAAGGATTAGTAGCTTCACAATTTTGTATAACTGGAAGCGTTATACAATATATAACCCCATTGTAAATAATAAGGCCCTTGAAGAGCTTATGACTCCATAGTGGATTACAAAAAGAATCAGTGACCATCAGGGAACACATCAATGGCAAAAGTAAATATGTATCATTAAGTTCTGTTTCCTATTTTACTGGGTGTGAGATTGCATTTGCGAATAGGTGCGTCAGACGTCGATGTAAGGGGTACTCAAAACTCCAATTTACTACTACAGTTGACATATTGAAGGTTCAACTGCTGGCGAATTAAATTCACATCTTAAACTTTCTAGTTACTCAAACTTCCACACACTTCTTGCAATGGACAAAACTTCCATCAGCAAAATGCTTTTTTTAAATAAGGTACAATAAGAACTTTACTAGTGTTCACATCCACACACTTAATCAGTGCAAACTCCAAAAACAGAAATGATAACAGATGTTGAAAACATGCAAATAGAGAAAAATGCTTCAATTGTCCCATGTTATTATTGAAAGACAGCAATCTTCTCTCATGATAAAGATAAGCAGAATGAGCCGATCCACAAGGTCAAACAATGACATTTTTTATCCATGTAATTAGACATAATTTGTGCATGTCATGCATTTAACTATTATATTATAGTCAGAGTACACAATCTTTGACTTTAAAGGGAAACTAAGATTGGAGATTTTAGTGTTCTTCCTTCAGAAGAAACTCACATGGAATAATAAGAACATGTTCTAAGTGGAGATTGAAACATCAGTATGTGTCATTACAGTGATGAAATTAATTATATATTTTATCAAAATGCTTCACTTTAACTTTCATGTATCAAAATGAGATTATTGAAAAGTTTTTGAGGACAACCACAGCTAATGTTCATGAAAATTGTACATCAGTAAATAATGACCAATAACTTTCATTGATACAATGCAGAGAAACAACAATCTACACACCTTGGCCATGTATCTATAGGAATATTCAGTGACCCCAGCAATATGCGGTGTAATTAAGACATTTGGAAACTTAAGAATGGCATCATCAGGATCAAATGGCTCGGTCCAAGCAACATCAATCCCTAAGCCTCCCAAGTGGCCAGATTTAAGATGATTAAGAACAGCATTATAGTCCAAGAGGCCACCTCTAGCTACATTAATCAACAAGGCACCCTGAAACACAAATAGCACCATTGGGAAGTCATTCGTATCATGCCTCATCTTATATTATGACAAAGATAGGAATAATAATAAAAGAATAGTACAAATCATTAAGTTTTGAAAAATAATAAAATTAAATTGCATCTTCTTTTCTCAGAAGGTTAGTCAGCTACTTTCAAGTTTCATTCAGGATTTTGGCTCCAAACATTTTTAAAACCAATCCAGGATTGTTTGATCTCTTCTTCAGCAGAAATGTCTTCCCAGCGTCATAGGCAGTTTATATTTCCACATTTAACTTAGATGAAGTTTCTGTGCTTATCAAATTAACTTTAATAGATAACAGTCATAATAGAAATAATGAAGCAAAACATCTTCCAGAAATTTTGAAAATATTTTTACACATTGTCGGAATGTTCTACTGAAAAACTTTTACACCATAGTGGCACCAAAAGTATCATAATAAATCCTGATCGGTTCAAAACCACTGCAAAATAGAAGACTTTGAGGGCAGATAATTGTGAAATTGCAAATGCTGTATTTAATTATCAGCCACACAAGGAAGATTATCTGATCAGCAACCACAACTATAGATGATTATTTTTCATAGCTGCATAATTGATAAGTTTATTTTATACTAAATTTTCTAAGTACTTATTAGAATTTTGGTTGTTTTGGAGTGACATGGATTCTTTGCTCTGTTGTTTTTGCATGTTTAGTAGGGGATCCAGTTCAGGATGGAGATTTAAATAACTCATACTCCCTATCATTTACTCTTGATGAAATATCAAAGTTCAAAGATTGAAGAAAGAACCACAAGAAATAAGCTGAAAAGCAAACAAAAAAAATTAACTGGGTGAACACTAGCACCGCAGTGGAACTGAATGCAGTTTAAGGTATGGGACATTGTTTCTTAATCCTATTCGACTTTTTTTTATGGCAATAATAACAAACTAATTCGATTTGGAAATTTTTTGTAGGCCTCAAATCACGATCTCAACATTACCAATTGTTGTCAAAGGTTAGTGTTGGATTTCAAGCAAACTAAACATGCTAAAGGCTTTTATATCCCTCTTCTAATAGAATTAATCAAAAAGTAACACCCATTTTAGATTGAGTGATTTGGTGGGCAAAAGAAGAAAACAAGAGAAATGTGAAGTTTTCTCATTTTTCAGATTTTTATGTGCGTAGAAAATCAATGTCGAGAAAAAGGAATGACTGAATAGTTAAAACACATGTTTCTAAAAGTATGGAGAGAAATGGAAACAAATTGCCAGCAGAGCTTATAAACCTGCCCTAAACTAACTTCCCCCATCTGAACTAAAATAGTAGCACTTAAAGAATCTGAAATCATCCTGTTTTTCTTCCTGACTTGCAAAGAAAATTGAGAAACTTATCAAGTATTCACTGTTTTATTTCTCTTCTCAGTTAAAAGGTTTTCCTTCTCTTTTCTTCCGTCAACTCCCAAGGCCTAAGTGCTTGGACAAAGAGGAAAAAACTTAAACTTAAACTATGCCCCAAAACCAACAGAAATGTTAAATTTCTTCTAGTCTGCATGACAGGATAAGTGTCAACAGAGGAAACTTAATCAAAAACCAAAGCTAAAACGGCATGAGAGCAAATTCTGAAAATGTACATATGCTGAGACAGATAGAATTTAGTAATCATAAGCATGCAACAAGAATCATAGAAAAGTCAATAAGCTATACGAACCAAACCTTTCTCATTGAAGATACAAAATCCATATTCACAATGCCAGCCTGGAAACAACGTTTCGAAATTAGACAAATGCAAAGATTGCAAAAAAATTGTACCAGAAAATGTGGAAGCACAATGATGAATAAGTTTGAATGTAGGATGAAATTAGATAAATCAATCTAATGCACAAAATAAGTCTTGTTTTGTTTTGTCCATATGTGTGGGGCATGGATCATTGATCTATTGTCAACAATTATAAAGCTGGAATTCATGCAGGACTATATGTACGAGGAACGTTAATAAAGTACGGAGAATACTGACCGTTTCTGTGTTCATTGCTAAGCAACAGACCACTATATCAGCTTGACTAGCAAAGTTGAGGATGTGTTCATGATTTCCCTTCGCATCCACCAGATCATCTTTTTGTGCCAATTTCAGTCCATAATTTTAGATACCTACTAGGAGACCTTGAGAATAACATTTTAACAGAGGGTTATAAGCAAGTTTATGGGCTTCATACCTTCAGCTTTGCATGATTTCTCCAAATGTGAGGCCCAACTTCGTTTTGTAGCAAGTATCTTGACTCCAAATGGACGCAAACGCTTTGCCAAGCTAATCCCAATATTTCCAAATCCCATAATGAATACCTACATGAATGATGGTCAACAAGTTCATGACGAGCAGCAGCAAAATGGTAAAGTACAAACTTTAGTCATGTAAGTGCACTAGCAATTCCAATATGTATAAGAACTCTCAAAATATTCAGACGTAAATGCAAAAAACTAGACTCATCAGCTGATGTAGGCCAAGTTATCATGCGACTACCAATGCCCATGAGCTAGATTAATTCCATGTAGCAACTGTAAACTATTGATGTAATGCCAAAGCCAGAGTAAAATGCTGTATACCTTTTAGCCCAGAAAGAAGCAAGATAACCACTTCGACATTCAGGCCATTATAGACATCACAACTAGAATAATTCAATTCCTGAAATTTTTTTGTATACACTTATTTCATGCACCATAATAATATCAATAAACAAAAAATTTATAGCAATAGGTGTTCTTGCAAATTTTCACTTTTTATGACATTTCTCATCATCTATTCTTCCCTAACGTTCAATTGTCAGTGGCTTGGCAACAGATTTTGACCTAAGAGAACAGCCTGAAGGTCTCATAAAGTATTTGCAATAACTTTCAGAACACATTTTCACTTCATAGAAGTTCATGTTGCCATTATCCTGACATTGTCCTGGATCAAGCTCAGTCCTTATTCAAATATATCCTACTCATTTGCTTCTCTCCTTCTCTTCCTTCCCTTTCAAAATAAAAAGGTTCACTTTAAACCTTTTCAAAGGCATTGCTCTTCACATGCCATCAACCATTCTTAAAATGTCAAAATACTAGCATCCAAGTATTTTACTAACCTTTCCATATTAAGCATTCAATTTGTTATTATTTTTCAGGAGTGAAACCTCACTGGTTTGTTAAAGTCTAAAATTTAACTTTGAGTTTCCTTCCATTTGAGTACCTGACAAGCTGAACCTCAAAAAATAAAAATATCCAACAAACAAGCAGGATCAAAAGAGCCACTGGATGTAGTAGTTAGTTTTGAGTTTCTTCCAATTGAGTTTGTAAAATATGTTGTACCCATCAAGCTTCTGATATTCACTCAGCAAATAGTAATGATACCTCATGTTACAAGCAAATTATGAACAATATGATTTCCAAAGGCTGTAGACATGTTCTGAAGGCTGTACCTGTTAGCAAAGAATTCCATTTTTTGAGACCTGACTACATTATTACAAGCCCCGCGACTTTTGGTTCATTTACTGATAACTTATCCATATTGTATAGTTCATAAATGTACTTAGCTGGGAAGTTGTAGAAATGAGAATTTTGAGATGGATGTGCGGGCACATTAGACTAGATAGAATAAGTGATGAGTGCATTAGAAAGAAATAGGGGTAGCTCCAATAGATGAGAAAATGAGAGAAACACATTTAAGAAAGTTGAAAATATTCTGCAGCAAGAAAAGTATAAACTCACAGTTTTCCCCAGCAAGTTGTCACCAACCGGCTCTCCAAGAATTTTCTGCTTTACTGCAATTTGTATTTCATTCTGTAATAATAGCATGAATTAAAAAAAGAATTAATAAAACCCTCACCTAATTATAGATTAGCAAGTGTATGTCTGCATGGTTTGTCCATAGGTACAACATTCTTGCCAAAGAAAGCAACATAGCATTGTACAGATCTCATATCCTAAATCCTAAACTGAAAATTAGTCAATCCTGAACTACCTGCCCCCATCCATCCGAGGAAGAAGGAAAGGAAAAAGAAGAAATCGAAGATAAAAGGGACTCTAAGAATGAAGATCACCTCACCACAGATACGGGGGAAGTTACTTAAACAGAAAGTAGAGTACATAAGGATACAGTAGATATTTGAGGACCTGTAACTGGAAACTACTAGAGAGACCCCAACATGTTCAATTCAGTCCAGGAAATTCATATTTGGTCCGATACATCAAGTAAACAGCCATTGACACTACTAATGATTAACAACTATTTTAACAATAGAGCACAACAAGAGATAAAAAAAATAGGCCCTATTTGAGGGGCTAGAAAACATTCAGTTTTTATTGGAACAAAGTCTAAGAACAAAATTTACTGCTATTAGTGTTTCCATCAAGCAATACACAAGCCAGTTCAGGTACTTTTACTTTTGAAATAGTGAATAGATCAAAATAAATCAGAAGTAAGATGGAAACATTTACAATGATTATTAGATATTTCCATGATTGTAAAGCAGTCTTTAGTGTTTTGGTGGTAATGACTCATTTCAAACATAAAATTGCACCTCTTATAGCAATAAAATTGAACTTAAGAGTCCAAAACATTTGCCATCATTTTACAATAACATAACACTTCTGCATTCATGGCTAAGTACGAATACTTGCTGAACATCTATTTTCAAATTGGCATGTACAAGAATAGTAAATAGTATGGTCGAAATAAACCAACCTGCTTACGCAGAAGACCCAACATCAGATAGATGGCCATTTCAGCACATGAGTCTGCATTTCCAGTTGCATCACCTGGAATTCTGGCAACCTTGATTCCATGCTTTGAAGCAGCACCTATGTCCACACCTTTGTGTAACAGAAAAAGAGCACAACAATCAGAGAGGAGATCATGGGACAGAAAGTCATAGGCAAAGAAGCCGATAAGCTTTCAAAGAACTATATGCTATCACCTTCCAAGCCAACTCCAAACTGCATTATAACTTTCATTCTGTTTGCTCGAGAAATGAGTTCAGAGTTTAGTCTCATGTTTTTAACTACACAAATGTCATACTTTCCAATAACATCAGGAACGTTGACAAATGGAACATCATCGACCTGCAAGAAAATGATAAAAAAAAGGCTAAAAAAATGCAATATCTCAGATAAAAGACTCAAATTATTAGGCAGACTATGGAAATAAATGTCGGTGTATATGAACCATGAAAAAGACCAGCAAAGGAAGAGCAACTGTAATTGTGCTCTTCATTAAATTGACAGTGAAAAGTCAATTGTGAAAGCTTGAATCCATGAGTGGCAAAATAAAAGTGAAAGTATCATGAGCAAGTAAATCATTATCTTTCAACAACCAACTATAAGGATTCAGATAATGGCTGAGTGAAACTTTCAAAAAGGAAAAAAAAAATAGAAAAAAGAAAGAGAGAGACACCACAGCATCCCAGGACTGGTATCTACGAGGTAAGTTGAGGTAATAACCGCAATAGAACAAATGATTGGGAGAAAAGCATACACCATACTCTCCTTACTAGATTTTAATTATCCCACATCAAACTCAACACTTAAAAGTCAAATATAACAGATTCTTATCTGGCCTCAGCCACTCTGTGTGTTTATACATTTCTTTTCTGAAAACTACAAACTCTTTATGTTATTACATTTTTAATACTACATTTCTAAATTTTCCATTTAGTAAAAAATAGAGTAATATATTTCAAATGTTACTTTAAAGCTTAAAATTTGGCCAATTTCAAACTAAGGTTCATTAACACTTCTTCAATTTGGTATGGGAGAAGGAGGGTACTCTAGTGTTTGCATGATGTCATAATAACATGTTTTCTAGCGTGAAGAAAATGGAATATAAAGGGTGCTACCGCAATTTGTTAAGCACTATGGATTGTGTACCAATCTTACGAAACCAGCCTCATACTTCTTTCATTAGATCAAACTTGGACATTTATCCATCCCACACACATGTTTATATAAACATGCACATAATCATACAGAAGTAACAAATTGAACCACCTCTACAAATGGATAGTCCTGCACATATTCTCTTGTATAATTATGGGAGGCTGGAAAATCAGGCCCACAGAAAAGAACACGTGTAACATGCTCACTTCCATTGTCCATGATCTTTTGTAATTCCGGACTATGCCTGCCTTCAGAAGATCAAAAGTCAAACAGCATACCAGGTGAACTATCAAATCACAAAATAAACTTAGAGATACTCCTAATATGTTCATCTTTTTCATAATAGCAAAACAAAATTATCATTTGCATATATGGAAACTGTAAAATTAATGCATCTCCAGAACCTTCTAATGCAGAATAGTGAAGTATCATTGAAATGTCTATAGTATTAGAGTAGGTCATACAAAAGTTTTCCTTTAATTGTTGTTATAACAGATTCTTTCAAGAAGTTCTTCGAAAAAACATGATTTGAGATGCCACATTCATTTTTGGTAAGAAAAACGAAACCTAAGTTTGGGTGTGGTGTAGTTCTTAACTTTCCGTTATCGACTTCTTACTATTATTGCCTTGAAAAACCTTCTTCTAAGACCCAAAAGTAACCTTGAATAGGCTCTACCACCCTGGGCCACTACATCACCTTCCTATATGAGGCACTTCTCGAAATAAGTAAAATCTTGGCTATGCACAGGATTAGGGGTGTTAAACGAGCGAGCTACTCGCGAGTAGCTCGGTCAACTACTCTACTCGAACTCGGTTTGACTGAGTTCGAGTCGAGCTCGAGCTTAGAATACACATACTCGAGTAGCTCATGAGCTACTCGAGTATATATATATATATTTTTTATTTTTAATATTTATATTTATGTTTTCGTCCCTGTAGTTTAATAAATTATAATTTAATCTATTTATAACTATATTTTAGTCCTTAATTTATAGTAAATTATAATTTGACCTCGTTAAATTTTAAAAAATTTTCAAATACATCCTATAATTTTTATAAAAAAATAAAAAAATATATAAAAAAATAAAAAAATAAAATACTCGAGCTCGATTGGGCTCGTTTGGAGCTCGAGCTCGAGCTCGATCGAGCTACTCGCGAGCTCGATCGTTCTTAGTCGAGCTCGATTAATGAAGCTCGATCGAGCTCGAGCTCGAGCTCGAGTAGGGTATTTTTTCAAAACGAGCTATTCGATTAGGGGTGTACTCGAGCTCGACTCGGCTCGATTACACCCCTACACAGGATGCAACAGCTAAATTGCATAATAGCAAGTCAACAGCATCCACTAAATGAAAAAACCACAATTAGTTGAACTAAGAGACTAGAATATATAAAAAATAACTAAGCTAATATTCATTAGAATTAAACCAAAAGATATCATGATTTCTGGTTTGATAAGCTAGGGTTTGCAGTGAGTAGTGTAGAGAATAACATGAAGACATAACAAAGTTCAAAGACGAATGGACGATAAAGAGTACAACCATACAGAATCCAAGAGAATTAAAATGCCTAATCGTCAATTCCTAAGTGCATGTGCCTTTGCCAAAACCATTTATTTCATGATTAACCGCACTATGGCCATTTAACTTTTGCAAGGGAAAAACCATGGGATGCAGGAAAGTCAATAGTTCACACTAAGTAGGGATTGAGACGGTCCACAAAAAATTCTAGAATCAATTAAGTTACATTTCCAATCTTGGTAATTGTTCAAAGATTGAAATTATCAAAGAGAATACAAACAAAGAGAAGCAGGATCAAAATGATGCAGAGAAAAATATCCATTGTATCTATCAAGCACATGATCGCTAACAAAAATTATAAAGAAACATGTTTGAAATGCCAATGGTATAGTGTGCATGTGAATCATGATCCTAGCACTGTAACATGATTGAAGAACTTTATTTAAGGCTTCCCTAATACATGATGAGGAGGAGTCTTTACGTACTTTGAAGGTGGTTCAAATTGATACATCTAAATAGTGCTGCCCCTTTTAGATAGTAAATAACACTTACAAAAAAAACTCTGATCAATGCCTCCACTATGTCACTTATAAATATAAAGAAATAAAATTTCAATCTGTTAAATTTCAACCTACCTAAACATAAGCACGCTCTTGCTGCATTTCCCTCATTACAACTGAAGATAGCTTGCGCGACATTCTAAAAGTTTTTATTTCTTTGCACAAAAATCATATTTCAGAACAAAGTAGGCATTTTCAAGCAATTGGCTAGTGACAAGGACACTCCTGGCAGTAATTTCTTAATCTAAATAATAAAATGAAACTGATGAACAAGAACATGCCTGTTTCAGCTAAAATTCTTCAAATTATCTCTTTTTCTCTCAGAGTTCAGCGGTAATTCAGTTTACATTATTCTCCAAATCTATAAAGAGCCACCTTAATCCGATATGCCAACAACCCTCGTGTGAATAGTGAATTAGTTTGAGGTAGGCATTGTCTTTTCTTTTACACAAAATAGTTACTTTTTACTCAATCACATGGCAGCTTGATCTTCTAACCATCTATGTCCTCCCTTTCTCTCTTCAATGAAATTTCAAGGTCAATTTAGAACCCAAACTAACAGTTTTGACTACATTCTTATAATTTTCTACTCATATTCGATTCCCACTTTTCAGCAATTTTTCACTGAATAAAACCAAAAGTATTTCCTGAAAATCTATCACCTCACTGTTCCTAAAATCTTCTCAAGCATAATAACTATTCTCCCGGAATTTTCTCAATCATACTACCCAATATCATTCCTGCAAAAGGGTCAATACAATTTTATATAAAAATTGAATCTTTGAAGCTAAAATTCCCCACCCCACCATCCCAAGAGCCATTTTTCGGAATCTTTTCAACATCTTTAATGCCATTTTAACTCCAGAAAGCAACCTAAAACTAATTAACTACTCCAAATTTGATACATCCAGCATTTAAAGGCTTTGACAATTGTATAAACTACACAGTTGAAAAGGAAAATGAAAACCCATTTTGATTACCTGGGATTGACGATGTGAAGCAGCGACGAAGACTACTATGAGTGTGACTCCCACCACCACCACTGCGTTTACTCACCAAACCAGCAGCCCAAGACTTCGTAGACGTCGCTAAAAATAGAAAGGCCGAGGTTCTGTAGCTGTACATGAGGGAGGAAATGGGAATTGTGCACACTTTCGATGGATGGATTGATCACTCGTAAGTCGTAATTGGACCACAAAAACAAAGTTTGCGGACTACAATTGGAAATCGTATTTCCACTGTATTCTTTGTCTTTGCATTGTTCAAGCTCTTTAATATTTTTAATTTTTTCAGTCAATTGATTTATTATTGTTAATTTTTTGTTAAATAATGAAATAAAGTAATAAATGCTATTGAAAGCATTATATTAAGGGATTGTATTTATATATGTTATTTATTTAATCTCAAAATAAAAAATTTAAGAGAATTAAATACTAAAATTAAAATTTTAGGGAGTTAATTTTTCAAGAGAATTTATTGTATTTTACCTTAATTTATTTTTAAAATTCTTTTGTAAAATTTTCTTTTTTTTTCAAATTTAATACCTAGAAAAGAGTAAAAATGTTAATTCATATATTAATTCAAAAGAACATGTTAAGAATGAGTAAATAAAAAAGAATTACAACCAACCTTGCAGGTTGGACACCAAAAGTAAGTTAAAAAACTCTAATGAACAAAAAAAAAAGGAGAATTATGTAAGGGGCATTCTTCTCAAACGGATTCATACATGCGATAATATATAAAACTGTACAAATTATAATGATATTATATTAATGAGTCATACTATAAAATTGTACGAAAGAGTTAGAAGTTTATAGGGTGGCATTAGAATTAAATACTTCTAAAAGATTTAAATATTTAAAATCAACCATTGAAGAAAATGAATTAATTAATAAAGATATTACATATAAAACTCAAGTATGATGAAACAAATAGAGAAGTTAAGGTTCTTTAAAGTCGAAGTTGTGAATCTCGACTTCAAAGTTTAGATTTGCACTGTGACTTTGAAGCTGAGATTTAGAATCCAAAGAATAATAATAATTGCAATACTTTTTTTAAAAAATTATAAAAATAACAATATTATAGTGAAAATCCCCTTACTATCCTATATAACTCTTATAATTAAGGGCCTATAACTTATAATATTAGAAGAGTGAATTGCAAACCTATAAATAGTGGTTTATGTGAAAGAAAATAGGATAACGGAAAAACTCCTATGTAACCATTGCTTACATGCGACGTCATACACGAATTGTTATATTTGATACGCAAATTTTTTACACTTGATACGCGAATATTTTTTTTGATATGCTAATGTGGTATACTTGATATGACAATTTTTTATACGTTATACGCTAATTTTTTATATGTTATAGTTATACGTAGACATGACCACGGTTTCGGAACCGCCAGTTCCCAGTTCCATGGTCATAGAAACCGAAATCGAACCGCCGAGGGACGATTCCAGTTCCAGTTTTGGTTAGATTTCGTTCCAATTCTGGCTTTTATCCTGATTTTTAGTTTGTATTGTGATTTTAATTTCACTTTTAAATTTGATTTTTATTAAAATAATGAGTAAACTATTAATTGAAATTCATAATAATATAATTAGAATAATAATTGGAATTGAACTTAATATATAGAGTTTTTAGAAAAATAGAACTAGGAAGAATTAGATAAGTAAGATTGAAAGATATAAAAATAATAAGAATATTGAAAGAATAATTGAACATTTGAATTATTAATTGGAATTCAACTAGTATAATATAATAATATAATTAGAATAGTAGTTAAAATTGAACTCATATATAGATTTTTTAGAATAATAGAATTATGAAGATTAGATAAGTGAGAAAGAAAGATATAGAAAGAATAAGAGTATTGAGAGAATAATTGAAATTCAAATAGTATATTAGCATAATATAATATTAGAATTAGAATAATATAAATTATAAAAGTTGATGCATAGTATAACTTGATTAATAGTTAAAATTGAACTAATATATAGAGGTTTTAGAAAAATAGAATTGTGAAGGATTAGATAAGTAAAAAAGAAAAATATATAAATGATAAAACTATTTAAAGAATGATTGAACTATTAATTGGAATTCAAATTGTATATTAGCATAATATAATAATAGAATAAATAATTAGAAAAGTTGATACCCTAAACCTAAACCTAAATTCTAAACTCTAAACTCTAAAATCTAGAATATAAAGATTAGAAAAGTAAGAAATAATATTAGAAAAAGAATTATGTGATAAAAATGAAGAGATATAGAAATATTTATAAAATTAATAAAAATGGTTAATTACCAAGAACCCCCATGTGGTTTCACTACTACAAAATTGCGGATTTAAACCGCCCTTTTTAGAGCGGTTATACAGAATCTGGTGTAATTTATAAAAACGCGGTGCCATTATCGTAATATTAAATAAGAATTTAGACTTATTACACCGGTTGTAAGAAAACCGGTGTAAATAGGTAACATATATACACCGGTTATAAGACAACCCGTGTAAATAATTAACTATTTACACCGGTTGTAAGAAAACCGGTGTAAATAGTTAATTATTTACACCGGTTATAAGACAACCGGTGTAATTAATTAACTATTTACACCGGTTATAAGAAAATCGGTGTAAAAAAGTGTAAGAAGTTTTTGTTTTACACCGGTTATAAGAATAACCGGTGTAAGAAGTTTTGTTTTTACACACGGGTGTTAAAAGGAAGACAAAAAAGAACAACATCAAGAACTATAGCAGAATTGCCTATGACTTCTTCCTCGCCGCTACAGCCGCCCTCAGCTTCCACAAGCCCACCTGGGTGAAGCTTCTTCCTCGTTTTGTCACTTCATTTTTTCGATGCTTTTTGGTTCACTCTTATCTTTGTTTGAGCCGAAATATATCTCTGAGTTCCAATTTCTTGTGATTCTTGAAAGCAGTTAGAGAAGATAGTTCCGGGACAGAAGTGGATTTAGTTGATTATTTTTCATTTTATATGATATATGTTAGTGTTGAGATAGATTTGGTTTTCATCAAATATTCTTGAGATGTAATTTTGTCCAAAGTCGAAATCATGATTAAAATCTAAGATTTTGCTTCTTGGTCATGTAGAACTTCATTTGTACTTTGAGAAATGTTTTTTTAAGTTAATAAAGAACTTTTTCTTTTCTGGGCATGGGGCTTGAATTGTAGTAATTGTGGTTTGTTGATTGTTGGAATCTTATGTTGGTTTTTCATTTTGTTCGGTTTAGGTTTGGTTTTTGGTTTTTGGTTTTTCTGATTTTTGTTGCTCCCACTACCCCGATACGATCACGCATCTTCCCGTCTGAGGAAAAAACAGAAGTATAAGATTACTATACTATCGATGCTAGTAAGATAGTGGAAGCTATGAAATTTTAACTTGTTTGTCTCAGCCAAACACTGAGGTTAATGAAGAGTGCAATCTAGTTTCCTTTTTGACTGAATGAATGATGTTTTATATTCACGCAAAGCTGCACCTCCAGTTTTGACATTCCGGTTTGTATCTACTCCTCTTCGATTCGGCCATCCAGATTTGACATTCCAGATCGCCTCCCGGATCGGCATTGACTCAGCTGGACACTGTCTCTATGAGCTACTCTTGGATCCAATGTTCTTCATTGGACTACTCTTCTCCACAGATTTCACGAGGCGACGGCGACAAGAGCTTCCTGTTCATGTTGTTAAGAAGTTTAAATCTTTTACACCGGTTACTACACGAAACCGGTGTAAGAAGTTTTTTTTACACCGGTTATTCTAACCGGTGTAAAAAGTTTTTTTTTACACCGCCTGTATTCACATCGGTTTATTTTTCGAATAACCGGTGTAAAATGTAAGATTTAACCGGTGTTAAAGCCTGTTTTTGTACTAGTGTTTGCCGAATTTTCTTTTAACCCCATGTTTTATAAAATGTTTTGAGTACCTCCCATATGTTTTAGAGTGAAATAGAAAGTGGACGAAAAATAAGCACGTTAATCGAGTGTGTGAAATGCCCCTATTAAGTGCATGTAATATTATTTTATCAATTAAATATTTATGTTTTTCTTAAATTACCCCAACCTTATCTTTTAACCAAAACCTTATCTATTAACACCAAGCTTATATTTTTCACAATTGAATTACATTTAAATTTGTGCTAACAAAAATTAAATTACATTTAGCATCTTTCTTCTTGAGTAATGATTGGGGGAGTGAAAAATTAGAGTGAAAACGCAAAGTGACTGACGTGGCATGTATAAAAAGACAAACTAATCCATTACCCATTAGGATTCACTCATCATTTGGTTAGGGTATTAATTTGTCTTTTTATAACTGCCGCGTCAGTCACTTTGGGTTTTCACTCTAATTTTTCACTCCCCCTATCATTGCTCTTTCTTCTTAATTTGTGTTAACCAAAATTAAATTACCTCTCTTCTTCTCTCTCCGTTCTTATTCCTTTTGTGCATTTAGCATCTTCCTTAATTTGTGCTAACTAAAGTTAAATTAGTTCTCTTCTTCTCTCTCTCTCTCTTCTCCTTTCTTTCGTCTTTCTTTTTTTCTTTTTCTTTTTCCTTTCATGTCCTTAATTCCACCACCACCACTATAATAACTTCCAACATAATTGACAGCTGTCACCACCATAATAATTTTCGACAAAATCTATAGCCAAAGAGGCCCACAATTCATTATACCACCAACTAGGTCCACAAAATGCAAGATTACATTTCACAATAAAAGTAGTTGTATTGTTGTTGTAAGCCAAATTCACCACAAATCACAGTCACTTTCGTCAACGGTATTAAGCCAAAGAAAGTAGAAGAAAGTAAGCAGTCACCTTCCGCAATGGTATTAAGCCAAAGAATGCAGAAGAAAAGAAGGATTGAGATCAAGTATAAACAAAGTCTTAAATTGTATCTTGATTTTAAATTCCAAGATATTGTAAGCTTGTGTTGTGGATACTGAAACTTTTTAACTTCATCATTTCTTTTTGCCAAAAAAAAAAAAGAATCTATCTTACTAAAAAACCCTCAAGGCACAATACTTGGATCCGATGGTTTTTCCTAACAAATACCTACCATCATAAGATCTCAATTTATCAGAATTTGGAGATTTTTGACAAAGAATAGAAGTAAATTTTTTTTTTTTATTTTTGTATCTATGTTGATCCATAAATTATTAGAGATATTAGAAAAAGGGTGAAGTTAGTGGTGATGGTAGTGATGGTGGTAAAGGAAGAAATCCATGGAGAAAGAAAAAGGGAAAGGAAAAAAAAGAAAAAAACCATCGATTGATCTTGAATTAGAGGAGCAAATAAAAAAAAGGAAAGAAAAAATGACATAGTCGACGGAGGAGAAGCAAATAATTTTTTACCTCAAAATTTTAATAATTTAAAATTTGACCCAAAAACTTTAATAATTAAAAGATTTAAAGCTTTGAGAGATTATTTATATCGGGGTATAATGGGAAACTTTAACGATTCTGTTAGAAGACCTCATTTCCATCCACTTTCTATTTTACCCCAAAACACATGGGGGTACTTAATATATTTTTATAAAATATGGGGTTATAGAAAAATTCGGCAAACCACATGAGTTCTTGGTAATTAGCCAAAATAAAAATGAAAAACAATAAAAAAAATTTTCTCGATTTCAGTTCTAGAACCACCAGTATATTGTAGAAGAGGACCCTATAGGGCCTTAATCACAATAGATGGAGAAACTAGGGAGAAAAGTAAGAATGAATTAACTCAAGAGAATAGGAAAAATCTTACCATTAATGCAAAGGTAACAAATGTCTTCTATAATTCACTTGATAAAAGATAATTTAGTAGAATCAAAGGGCGTAAGGATGCTTGTGAGATTTGGAAAAGGTTAGGAAAATTTATAAAGGTTCCGAAAACATTAAAGAAGAAAAGAAGTCACTATTAGTGGCTCAATATGAAAATTTTGAAATGAAAAGCCATGAGTCCAATGTATTGTAGGTTCAATAACTTAATTAAGTACTTGGAAAATTTGGAAAAATTCTACCCCTTAGGTGAACAAAATAGAAAAATCTTAAATACATTGCCTAAGGAATAGGAATCAAAAGTCATAGCAATTGAAGAAACCAAAAATTTAAGAGAATTATCTATTGATAAATTGATTGGCTCACTTATGTCATTTGAATTGAAAATTAGATCCAAAATCAAGGAGGAAAAGCCAAAGGTGAAAAAGAGTATCACTCTTAAAGCTCACCATGATGAAAGTGATGAAGAGGATGAAGCTTCATACATATGTTTCATGGGATTTGAAGACCATGAGGTAAGTTTCTCTTCCAATGATAATGTTGGTGATAATGATTATGATCATGATCATGATGATAAACTAGAATTGTATGTAGTTAGGCTACTTGATATTGAAAAAGAGTAAAAGCCTAAATAGAAAGTTTAAGGCAAAATTAGAGAAATCTACAAATTGCAATCTAGATTTGATCATGAAATGCGAGAGTGTAAAGAAGGGCAATGATAGATTGAGAGTTGAAAATGAAAGGCTAGCCTTGGACAACATTAAAGTCAAGGAAGAAATTAAGGCCTATGATGTGGTTAGAAAATAACATATAGATATGAAGAAAATGATTGATGATCTTAGCATTTCATTAGCTAAGTTCACTCAAGAAAAAGAAAATTTAGAGAAGCTCTTAGAAAGTCAAAGGATAGGGAATAATAGATATGGATTAGGGTATGCATATAGTGAAGGTGCACAAAATTCAATCTCTAGGTTTGTTAAAGCTAACCATAGCTTGAATCATCACTATTGTGATAGTGGAGTGCAAAACTCTAAAAATGATTCACACTATCATAATCATGGATTTCAAATGTATAAATCACACAATCACCACTTTGGAAGGAAATATGAAAATGGTGTGCACAATGCACATTCTAGATTTGATAAGGCTAGGAGTGGCACTTTTCTTATGCATTCTTTCTGTTTTCAGTGTAATTTGATATGTACTTATTGTTGTAAGAAGGGGCATGTGTCCAAATATTGTTTTGCTAGAAGAGAAGTAAAAAAATGGTACAAAGAAATGGGTGAAAAAGAAAGACAAGAAATACCTAAGTTAGAATGTGAGAAAAATAAAGTATGAATTACATGTGCTTAGGGGGAGATTAGTAAAATGATTATAAGCATGCTTGATTAACTAAATTTGAAAATGGTGTAACAACTAGATTAAAGTGTCTCTTACTTTAGAGTACTTTACCTTAGTTTAGTTTATGTAAGAAATCATTTGAAAGATTATGAATGATCTCCTTGAACTTATTGTTTTGAAAAATGATTAAAATGAATCAATCATTGATATGTTCTTATATGATTAATCATTATGTGTTGCAAATTGGAAATTGTGTTTTGTGTCAAAAAATTGGGTTGTTGGCATATAGAAAATGGTCCAAAAAACAAAGGAAACTATGCCAAAAATTTTCTAAAATTATATACTTAACCAATTTTTGAAATTTGGATGAAGTTTTGAAACTTAGCCACTCATAAGGTTGCAAGGAGTGGAAGGTAAGTCCTCTAAAGAACAGAAAATCATTTAGCATAATTTGGTTTAGGGTATGACTTATTTGATGTCAAAATTGAATGCTAAATGACTAGTTGGTATAAGAGCATTATTCCAATGTGTGGTATCATTTTAATTAGTGGCATTACTTCAACAAAATGATATCATGATTGATTGACAATTTGGAGCCACATTGATGAACATACTCTTATTTGTTTTGATGAACTTATGTATGTAAATTTCTCTCATGTACACCATAATGCTTGTATGTTTTTGTTGATGACCAAGGGGGAGAAATTAGGAATTATGTGTTTATGTGAATTGTCATATAAGAAATGAGAAATGACAATAGAAAGAAAAAAAATATTTTGAATCCAAAAAGAACAAAGGGGGAGCAAGTGTTGATAAAAAGAGGGGGAGAAAAAGATCATATATTTAGGGAGAACATTTGTCATGTTATGTTATATAACATATATATTGCTTTCTATATTTTTATTTATCTCTTTACATAATTAGTTTGTCATCATCAAAAAGGGAGAGATTGAAAGACCTAGTGTCTTAAATCTACTTTGTGTTTTGATGGTTAACAAACAATTATATATACTAATGTTTCAATAAACTTCTTGAGATTATAGGTATGCAAATCGGAAAAAATAAAGCTTAAAGTGGTGAAGACGTTGAAGAAATAGGAAGTAGGTAAATTAGGGTAGATTTCCCAACCTCAGTCCCTAATTTATATTGTACATTGGCTCATAGCATGTATGATTAATTTAAAAGCTCAAATAAAATAAATCAAAAATGAAAGTTGAAAATGTGTCTCTTTGTAAACAAAGTATTTTACAAAAGTTATTTTTCAGTTTTATCAAAATGTTTCAAGAAAATGAAAAATCAGAAATTTGAGAAAAAGATAGATTCGGATGACCCCTAAGGGTTTCGGCCGTCCAAACCTTGTTTTTAAATGTATTGGAAAGAGTTCTGAAAGGTATATTCGAACGACCTCTTTGAGTTTGGGCCGTCCGAAACTTGCCTTTGAAACTTTTGGACCACTTTGAGTTTCGACTGTCCGATAGTGTTGTTTTAAGATTTCTAAAGTTTTTCTGAAAAGTACATTCAGACACCCCTTTGGAGTTTCAGCTGTCCCAATTAAAGTACATTCAGACACCCCCTGGGAGTTTCGGCCGTCCGAACTCCCCAGATTGTGAGTAACGGCTAGTTTTACGAAAAAACTATTTTTTGTCCATTTTGCCTCACAAATATTTTATATAAATACCTTGGACTTGTATAACAATTAAGTAATGATCCTTGAGCAAAATATCGTCTAAAAACAATCTCCAAAACATCTAAGAAAAGAGATTTGAAAATCAATTAAAAGGATAAAAAAAAGCTTGAGCTTTAATCTTGTTCTTCATCTTCTTGAGCCAATTATTTCTCCCCTTGTAAAACATTCTTTGAGAGAGAATTTGAGAGAGCTTCAATTGTATCATTCACCCTATTAAGAGGGCTTTCAAGAATTGTAATCTTCAAATATTAGTAAGCTTGAAAGGTTTCTCCAAGAGAGAGAGTAAAACCACATCTTATAGCATTGGTTGCTAGTAAGATTGGTTAACCTTAAAGGTTTGTAAAAGGTTTGGATCTCATCTTTGGTGAAGAGATCTATTTTAGTGGATTGTTGAAATTCTAACCTTGAGAGCTTAGGTAGTGGATATAGAGTGCTCCAAGGAAAGACTTAAACCACTATAAATTTTGTGTTCATTCCTTTAAAGCTTTATCTTTAATTGCTTTATAATTGTGCATAATCAATTATTGAATGTTCTTGTGATCATTGTAATTTGAATACTTATCTTGTGTTGTTGGAATTGATATTGTACATATTTGATTTCAATTATTGTGAATTGAATTGTTTGATTGTGAATTGGACTTGGTGAATTCAATTGTTATTGAATTTCACTAAGAAGTCTTGATTTAGGAAAAATAGTTTTTGAATAGGATTTTAATTGGATAGCCTAATTCACCCACTCTTAGGTTGCACATAGGGCTAACACACACAAATCTCTATCTATTGGTGATGGAAATGTTGACTATTATATGAGGAGGGATCTATATTATTAATAATAAATAGAGCAAATTGCCAAAATAGTCACTCAACTTTTTCAAAATCCGTCTTTTGGTTAGAATTTCAACACCAAAGCCACTTTTTCAAAATCCGTCTTTTAACCTTGAGAGCAAATTGCCAAAATAGTCACCACCAAAGCCACTCTCGTAAACCCTAACCCACCACCACAACACCAATGTCACTCTGTAAGCAATCAAGAGGCCACCATGAGAGAAGAGCACTCTTATCAGAAAACTAAAAAATTCAACAAAACATCACCACACGGAAGAAGTTGAAGTGAAATTTTGTCTCTCAACATTTATTGAGACAAATATCCCTTCTCTGCTTTTGTTTCCTCATTTTAAATCCTTTTTTTTTACCCAAGAATCTTCAATTTGGCAGATGGATAAACTTATGAGCTTTGTGGAATGTTTTAATTTTTAGTGGGAAAGCAAAATGAGTTGCAAGAAGCAAACGGTAATCATGGAAATCAGAACTTTTTTGTTTGGCACAAAAGCTCTTAGAGACCAGTACCAAAAGATCTCTTTATTCTTCATTCAAATTCCAATGAGATCTTTGGTTCTTTTATATGTTTGAAAATTGAAAAAAAAACAAGCACGTTACCCAATTGAGTAGTTGTGTTGAGGTATGCGCTTCTTGTCTCCAAGAGCGACTTTTTATTCTCATCTATTCTCATCACCACCCAGGAATTAGATGAGGCAGCCCAAAATAGGGCTTAGTTGTTGTTGGCCTGGTTCTTGCGCAGGAAAAAGGGTGGGTGGAATTGAGTTTTATTCATTTGTTAATGTCTTCAAATCAGATAAGTTGGACTCTATAAATATTAAAAGACATAAATATCCTTTAATTTGACGGTTTTAAACAAGTTAACAGAGGAATTGGACCGAATGACTAAAAAATATACACTTTAGGAGTTCAATAATGTTTTTGGCCACTTTAAAAGTTCAGTGACCAAAACACAGATTTGAAAAAAATTTGGTAACCTTTGGAGTAGTTTGCTCTAATAAATATATTAAAGTTACGTTCTGATTCTGTTTAGTAATAAATATATTAAAGTAACAATATATATAGAGTAAAACATTTATCAGGATCATCCTCGTAAACTCCTTGTCAGGCATCAATTATTTTGTGCCATGTCAGCAGTTTTTAAAGTCTCACCCTAATAAAAATGTACCATACCTACACCATATAATTAATTATTAAAGTCTTTGATTTTATTCTCAGATCGTAGGGTTCACTCACATTTAGGTTAGGGTTTAATAATTGTAAATTTTAATTTTTGTGATATTTTATTCTTGTAATTCCTAATTTTACAGGGTTTAATAATTATAAATTTTAATTTTTGTGATATTTTATTCTTGTAATTCCTAATTTTTGTAAAACAATATAGTAGGATTCACTCATATTTTGATTAGAGTTTAATAATTATAGATTTAATTTTAGTAATATTTTATTTTTTTAATCCCTAATTTTAATGAAACAATATCGTAGGGTTCACTCACATCTGGGGGTTAGGGCTTAATAATTGTAGATTTAATTTAGTGATATTTAATTTTTTTTATAATTTTTTTAGTGAATTATAGATTTAATTTTAATGATATCTTATTTTTTAATTTTTTTTAGTGATTTGAATTAGATAGAATAAATACATTATAATTTTAAACAAATGATATGGATGAGTTATGGAAGGATTTATGTGCATTTAATGTTTTTAAATAAATGATATGGATAATTTATGGAAGGATTTATGTGCTTTTATTATTTTTCCTAAATTTAAGAATTTTGGTTAATTGTATGGTATAAGTGAGGTGTATTATTATTATGGTGAAACACTAAAAAAAAGCTTACGTGGTATTCAATTATTGGTGCCTGATAAAGGCTTTTTCAGGATGAACCTGATAAATGTTACACCCTATATATATACATATATATATTAAAGTAACATGCCTTCAACTCTAAGGCTTCGTTTGGATGAGTTATTTTTTAGTTTTATGATGAAATCTTTTTTATTGGAATTTGTTATAAGAAATAAATATTTTGGAAGTATTTAGATTGATAAGTTTATTTTGTTTGGATTTATATTGGAGAATTTTTTATTAATAAAATTTTAAAATTCAAATTTAGATTAATACTTATAAGTTTATTTTAGTGAAAAATTATGTTAGAAAGAGTTGTTTATTATTAAAATTCACTGTAGCAAAAATAATTATTGTAACATTGTTTTTTATTTTAAAAATTTTTATAAAAAAATAGATAAAACAAACTAGTTAAATTAGATTTGTAAAATAAACCACTCAAGCATTGTCAACCAAACATAGCCTAACTTTTTTTCCTTCCATGATTAAAGCATACATAAATTAATTATTTTATTTTTACAATTCAATTTCTTCAAAAATTGTACACACATTATAACTGAAAGAATCACCATTTTTGTACTCTAGAATTAATTCTTAAAATCTATAATTCAGTCTTAAAAATAAATTTCTAAATTCAATCATTGTAAACCAAAAAAAGAAAAAAAAGAATCAAACTTTGTTGCCTAAAGTTTGTAATTATAGAAATTTGGTTTTGATGTTTGACTTACTTTGAGAGAGACACGCGCCAAAGTCACGTGCCGTGAGCTAATCGAATTTCAAAAACTGAAGGAGGGAAACACGTGATGAATGAGCCGTTGAAGGAGGGTAAATAAGGTATTTCACATTCTCCTTTTCTCCCCAAACTGTTTTGGCTTTTTTTTTTTGGGTTAATTTTCTTTTCTTACAATACTCTCATAAATTCATAATTCAGTTTCTTCACACTACTCACAGAGTCTCCAAAAGATTCAGACAACTCAAGAAAAGGTTCCGTTTTTTTTTCTTTTTTTAATTTTTTTTTAAATTTTGGGCTCTGTTTGAAATTGAATTGTACTTTGTTCCTTTTGGAAATGCGGAAATGGTATGCAAAAATTGAGTTCTTTGGATTTTGTTTGTTTGAAAATTTCTTTAAAAAAAATGAGAAGTGTGAAACTATTGTGATGTGTTTCTGGAAAGTCCTCAATGGAAGTTTGAGTACCGATTATTCATTAATTCATTCTAATCTTTATGGGTTTTGTGATTTTTGCTTGAATCTTTATAATGGTGCAGAATTCTGCAGTATAGGAGCAAATTTTAGCTGATTGATTCCTTGATAAGATAATTTCAATGCGGTTATGCTATTTGCTTTGCCTTTTTTTTTTCTTCCGTATTCTTGTTGTTTTAGCAGATGTTCTTACATGAGAATAGGATTGGGGCATAATTATTTTAGTGGGATTGAATTTTTAACTTAAAAGGCATAATTATTTGACTGGGATTGAATTTTTTTTAACTTAAAGGAAACACTTTGCTTGGAATTTGTTGAAATTTGCTTTTTAAAGTTTTAGTTTTTCCTTTGTTAACAAAATAGTACATTTTAGGTGTTTGATAATCAAATACAGGAATTGGGTTTTTGTGTTATTTTACTTTTATGCTTGGTGCTAGTTAATCTGTTTGTTAAGCCATTATGGTGATTCATATCAAATTTGCTTGAAGTAAGGCACAGGCCCCATTTTCCTTTGTTGCTTGTGTAATTGGAATACAGTACTTCTTGGGTGACTGGAACATTAATCAAATGCTGGTGTTGTTCTTTTGAGAAATTCCTTTTTTACTTTTGGATATTGTGAAATGCATTTTAATTATATTTCTTGCTTTGAAGGGCATATATGATAAAGATGGGACTTGGTTTTCATATGCATCTTGCAAACAAAAGACTATTCCTGATTGTTCTTTATCTAAATTGTTTACCGAGTCACATAATTTCTCTATTAATGTCATTTACCAGTTTTTGTGATTATATGTTTATAAATGCTCATATGATATCTTTGATGCCTCCTTCCAATCATACCTATGAATGTAGATCAAACTCAAATTGTGATACATTTTGTGATTCTTTTTCTATCTGCTGTGTAGTACGATTTCATAAAGAATGATACTGTAACCTCTTAATTTGTCGAGCCTGGCTCATAGCATGATCTTATCTTGAGCTACCACTTCATTTTTGGTTTCCGTCGATCACACTTGATTATCTAAAGTTTAGATGAAGCACGTGTGTTTTCAGTACTGTTTGTTGTTCAGGGAAATGCCCTTTTTGTTTGAGTTGTGCCGTTAATTTCTTTACTGTAGCTGTCATTCAACAGATAAATATTTTTGATATTGCATTCAGTAGAAGTTAGAGAAGAACTCAAGGCAGCAACATTATGGAGAAGTATGAGAAGCTTGAGAAGGTGGGAGAAGGAACATATGGGAAGGTGTACAAGGCCAAGGACAAGATTACTGGCCAATTGGTTGCCCTCAAGAAGACGCGCCTGGAAATGGACGAGGAGGGTATTCCTCCCACTGCCCTCCGCGAGATTTCCCTCCTCCAGATGCTGTCTCAGTCCTTATACATTGTCCGCCTGCTTTGCGTTGAGCATATTGTTGATGGAAGCAAGAAAAATGGCAACACCAAACCCTTTCTCTACCTTGTTTTTGAGTACCTCGACACTGACCTCAAGAAGTTCATTGACTCGCACCGCAAAGGCCCCAATCCCAGGCCACTGGCCTCTTCCCTTATCCAGAGCTTCCTCTTTCAGCTCTGCAAGGGTGTTGCCCACATTCACAGCCATGGTGTACTCCACCGGGACCTCAAGCCCCAGAACCTCCTTGTTGACAAGGACAAGGGCATCCTAAAGATTGCTGATCTTGGACTAGGCAGGGCTTTCACTGTACCACTCAAAAGCTACACCCACGAGGTCAGTTTCTTGACTGCATTTACTGTTTATTGTGTTCTCTTTTGAAAAATAAAGCATTTGCTGTTTGTTCAGTAATTATTCATTCGTTGAGAAAAACAAAAATTCATTGAAGGTTGCATTTTCTCTTTGGCCTAGATTGTCACCCTCTGGTATAGAGCTCCGGAAGTTCTCTTGGGATCTACCCATTATTCAACTGCTGTTGATATGTGGTCTGTTGGTTGCATTTTTGGTAGGATTCCCTCTGTTTCCTTTCTGCTGCTGTAACCCGTAATTTACATTTTTTCTCTGTGGATACATTACAACTCCATTTTCTTTTTCTTCAGTGAATTAGTGGCCCTGATACTTGTTCTTAATTATCTGATAATTTGGCCTTTTTGGCAGCTGAGATGGTGAGAAGGCAAGCTTTATTTCCGGGGGATTCAGAGTTTCAACAATTGCTCCACATATTTAGGTAGCATGCTTTTATGAAAACTATAAAATTTTATAATTTCAATTAGCATCAATGATGCATCAGCTTTTATCACTAACTATTTCCGGTAAATGTAATTTTTGTCTGGGACTTTACTGGAGATAATTTGGGTCGAATTTGATTTGGTGGCACTGCTCAAGAAGTAAGTAGATAACATGAGAGGTTCTGAATTTAAGATTGACTTTGCTTGTCTAAAGAACTAGAATGAACTTTTTGTTCTGCAACAGAATCTCGAGACTTGCTCCTAAGTTTGAGAACTTCATGGTGAAAAAACAAAAAGATACTAGAAACTGACATGCTTAACCTCATCATGTTTCACCCTGGAGGGGGTTATATCAACTTTTACTTTGTATGGTGAAATGCATGCAACAGGAAGTAAAATGAAGAAGTGCATTTTTTTACTAAAGGAAACTAGTGTTAAAAGTAAATTTTGTTATGCCTAAACTTTTTTCTCTGTTTGAATCATTTGTTAATCATCAAAGGATGCTGGGAACACCAACTGACAAGGAGTGGCCTGGAGTGAGTTCAATGCGAGATTGGCATGTGTACCCCCAATGGGGACCCCAGATCTTGGGACGAGCTGTTCCATCATTGGGGCCTGATGGTGTTGACCTTCTATCTGTAAGTTCTTGAGCATATTTTCTCCCTTTATTTTGGCAATACAAAACTGCTTATTGTGTTATTATCATCCATTTCATAAGCAGGTTCTTACAGTTCACATAGTTTTAAAACCATTTTCATAGGTCCCTCAGACAGAAATAACATACATAATCTTTCAAAACAGACATGGACAAAGTGTCCAGTTCCCCTCTCTCTCTCCAGCTCGTGATTCTGGCTCCTTATGTGCCCAATTTTCATTGTTTGGCTAAAGTTCAACAGCATAGCTCTTGCTACCTTGTTGGAAGTTCATGAATTTCATCTATAAATTCATCCATTGGCCAGTAGTATTTGCAATTTTTGGTCAAATCCTTCATTATTTGATGAATTTTGTGGGACTTACATTCAGTTGCCTTTTATTAATGCAGAAGATGCTTAAATATAATCCTTCAGAGAGAATATCAGCAAAAGCTGCTCTAGATCATCCCTTTTTTGACAGCTTGGATAAATGTCAATTCTGAAGTTGCAGCTTACTTATAAGCCTTGATTTTACTACAATCAAGTTGGACAACTTTTGTGTGCTATGTTTAAGAACTTGTAAACTGAAAAGGGTTGTCATCATCTTGGTGATTGACACTGACAACTTGGTGCAGTATGTTTTACATTTTAACCAGCTGCTAACTGTTTAATGGTTGAGTTGATTGGAAGCCTTGCTCTATTTTCTTTTGTTTTTTATGGGTTGTTTCTGAGTCTCCAGTAAATGTGGTTCAGTTTCCTATTAATATTGCTATAATCTCAATGCTAAAAAAGTGAAAAAACAGCAATATAAAATCTCAATGCTAATCCAGAAGTGGGATCAAATCCCATGGCATGCTTGGAAAAATCCAGAAGTAGTGTCATGCACTCTCCTGATATGTGAGGTGGGTTCTTTCCCTCCAACCCCATTGACCTAGTTGAGCCCATTATATAGATTCCTAGACTAGGAGTAAGATAGAATATCGCTAATGGCAAAAAAAAATCTCAATGCTTACATATTTAAAGAACTGGAATTAAAAAATATATATAAAAAAAGAACTGGAATTGTTCTTCCTTGGAAGGCATGGACTGATGCATGATCAAACACAACAGAATAATCACATGATTGTAAAATCTGACAATGGAAGGCATAATATTCATCACAAAGTAAAGGTACAACAAGAAGTTTCTTAAGTCTCTTGTTAACAACTACAAAGCAGGAAATAATGAGAAAAGTTTTGTCACGCCCCAAATCCGACGTGGCACGGCCACACTCTTGGAAACCGACTCCAAAAGCGCGAAGCCTCCTGTTCACAATATTTAATTTACCAACAGTATATACATTTTCATATAGGCCACACATTACCTAATCAACAATATATACAATTCTCAAACATTTCTCCAATACATAACGTTCAAACCTAAATCTTTCATATACGGTGCATCTTTCATCTAACAAGACATTGTATATACAACTTGTAACAAAATGATGTTACTTAAGATCACCACTATACATTTCCTTCAAAAGCATTTACTAATTATATACATCAACGTCAAAATCAAACGTTCCAATATCATTTCATTCAAAACATTTACTACAACTCCCTATTATCTATACATCACTACAATGTCTACAAAATAACTCCCTCCACTTCTAGATGTCCACGTAACCTGTATAGGAAACCTTAGAATCTGCAAAACATAACGATAATAGTAGTATGAGCAAAACTATGCTCAGTAAGTAATTAAGCTATTCCTCTATTGGATTGAGCATGTTATATACATGATATACTTTCACAAAACCTCATTTAACACATGAAAATCAACATTGGGAAACATTTCAAATCAAAGCACACACACATATATATAACAAGTGGCACAATCATTCATCAAACATTCAAAAATACATTGAGTATTTGTTGTCATTTAGCTCATTAATAGTTCAAGTCACTCTCGATACACTGGATCCAGGCCTGACTGTTTATCCTGTCAGGTAGGCCAAACAAATAGGTTCCTAGCTGTTATCCCGCTAGGTAGGCCAAACAAACTGAAGTTGGAACATGTTCCTATCAATAGTTCCATGAAGCATTCAAGAGCTCATAATAATTCAAATTCATTAAATCATTCCATAAAATGCTTTACTTTCACAAAATGCCACTGTATACATTTCATAGTCATAAAAATCATAATCTTATTCACACTCAATCCATTTTAGTATAATAACATACCAATTCATCAACCATATGTTTCATCAAAATATTTATAAAAAACATAAAGGAAAATCATAACCACTTACCTTAAGCCAATATTCCAATATCGCACTTGATTTTCAAGATTTCCACCACCTATTCACTTCACTTTCCTATAGAACATACACATATGACAAAAGAATAATTAAATAGAGCCTAATACTGTTTAGACACTATTCTTAGTCTTATTAATGCTCCCTAATTATTATAAGAATAATTTAGGAAAATCCTTCTACATTTGAGGACATTTCACCTTCTTACAATTCTAAACCCATTCATATAACACTTGAAACCCATTTGATAATTTCTTACATGTCAAATATGTTGAATAACCTATTTTTCAATAAACCCACTTATATATTACTCTTACAAACTTTCTTCAACAAACATATCTTCACAATTTGACTTAAACCCATCAATCCATGTTCTATACCTAATCAAATGAAAGCTAAAATCCTTATATAAGTGTTCTTGAACTTATATCATTAAAACCCATGTACTATCACAACCAAAATTTCAACCTTATGCTAATCATGTAAGCTTAAGAGATTAATAAGGATAAGTAGACTAGAAAGTTCCTTACCTTAATTGGATTGGAACTTGAGGAAGAATTGCTTCCCTTTTTCTCTTTTAATCAACCCTTCTTCTTGCCCTCATCAAGAGAGAAAAGATGGAAAATGTGAAGAAAAAAATGGCAAGCCAATGGCTGTAGACGTTTGGTCTTAAGACCAAATTTAGTAATTTTGCAAAGTAACCCCTCTAACTTTACTTATTTATGAAATGGTCCCAAATTTGGTTATGGGTATTATATTCTACCCTCCTTATAGAAAGTTTCGGCCTCGAAACTCAACGTATCTTATTTCTCAAACAAGTGTGGATACTTTCTTTTACCTCCTCTTCTAACTCCCAAGTTGCCTCACGAGAGGTGTAAATACAGTCAAACAAATCATACCATTTTCAAATTCTCAACTTTGCCCTAAATTTTCATCAAGACTCACGTGTGGTCAAACCACCAAAACTCAGTTCATATTCATCAGGCATATCTCACCCGATACGCTCTTCCAACATAATTGGACAAGCAATTGAATCCATTGAAGATCCATATAGGAAATTAAATTTCAAGGGAGTTAAACTTCAGCCATGTACCGTCAATGCACAAGTCTCGCATGCCTAGTCCATATTTATTCCCATGAATTCAACATACAAAATTTGGGAGCAAAATAATTGTCCACAGAACCATAAAGGGAGACCCATTCCATGAATTCCATCTTAAAACATAAGTAAGACAAATCGTACCATAAACTATTACATGTTCATGCATAAGAATCTTGTCAATCCTTAATCTAATAAAACTTTCACAATTCATCATGATTCCCAATGAAACTCCTTCTTCCCTTTCACACGTGATGGGAACGAATCTGATGAATTTAGGTTTGGTACCCAACAAATCTAAACTTAAAACCCATAATGTATTAGGTTTTATAAATCCTCAAAATTTGTAATGAGAGCATTTACATTAGTCTCCGATCATGGTCACAAAAGTTGTAACTAAGTTCCAACTTTGCCAACGTGGTTTGAAATGGCTAAACCTTTATAGCCAAGGATCAAAATAACGAAAAATCAAAACTATATGAGACTAGATTTCGAATGGTAAAACATTCATGTTTCTTTGAATACCAAGTTCCACATGGAACTTGTTCAAAAGTTAGTTTAAAGAATAATATGAAATTCTTATATCAAAATTCAGAAAAGTCGTGCTCAGTTCAAGTCAATGTAACTTGGAAACGACATATCAAAATGATATGAAACCAAAATTATTTGAAACTAGGTTCGGAATACAGAAATTCTTGTGTTGTGGGAATTTCCAAATTCTACTTGCCTAGTGCTGAAAATATTATCATAAATGGTTTCAAAGATTTTTACAGAAATCTAGATATGCCAACATAAGTTCAAATAGACATAATCTTTTATTCAATAACATAACGAATATAAAACCAAAAGCATATGAAACTAAATTCTGAATGTTAAAAACTTTTATGTTTTAGAAATCCCAAAATTCACTTTACAAAAGCCTTTTAAAAATTGTTCAATCTTCATGTAGGACTGCAATCCCGTAATGGATTTCAGATCTGCCATGAAGATTTCAAACATTCGTAACTTTGTAACGAAAGATCCAAATAATACGAAACCAAAACTATGTAAAAGTTGAATCCAAAATCCAGAACTTTTGTGTTCTATAAAATTTCAAATTCAATCCTCAAGATAGAGTAAAAGCAGTTTAAATTTGTACAAATTGAAAACTCGATAACCCAGATTTCTAGTTCTGGCATAGTAGTTCAAAAATGGCTAAAATTTTGTGACCGTATGTCCAAACGATATAAGGCCAAAATGGCATGAAACTAGATTTGAAACACTAAATTTCTTGTGTTTTGAAGAGTCCGGAATTCTGCCTACGCAGAGTAAAAACAAAACATCCAAAACTATTGAAAACATTGACATTCAATTACAAAATTCTGTCTTAGCATGCCTGGTTCCAATGACCATAACTTAGCAACCAAGAATTAGAGAAACGTGAAATCAAATCCATATAAAATTAGATTTATAATACTAAAACTCTTATGTTTTACTTAGTTCCAAATTGTGTAGGCAACTAAGTCAAAAATCAGTTTGGACTAAACATATATTCAACTTTCTTATGAATACGACTTTAAGCTTCAGCTCACGTTTCATTTAAACCTTATACCGAATAGTTTAAAGACACAGTACAAAACCAATATAGCCCATTCAACCTACAAGTCAATCCAATCACCAACGAAAATTAATCCATGAAACACATGGCCATATTTAGCAATATATAGTAAGAACAACAACAACACACCCTTCATCATCTTTTCCTCAAATTTTTTCATGTAACTTTCTCAACATCATGATTCTTCTGAATGACCTTAACTAGTGGGATTCCCCTAGATCGAATGTACTTAAATTTTTCATATCATGTATATCATTCCTACCTTTATTTCCGTAATACATGGTATTGTTAAATGAAATTATTTCCTTACATAATCACTTCGTATTAATTGTAAACATCAGTTAATTGCCTTAGTCACCAATAATATACTTTCATTCAACATCAACTTTTTAACTTTAAAAAAATATATAGATACCTCGAGCAATATTTGATCATATCTCTAAGCCACCATATCCTTCCTCCAAATTCTATATTCATCTTTGACATATACTTTAATGTGCAAAAGTCGTCTCTTTCATTGTTATCCTTTTAGCTCTCATTCCTTCTTCAAAATCTCCCAAACATGTAAATCTATTACACTATCAAATTGTTGCACATTGACTAATTCACATAGCATTCAATATCTCATGGTGGGAATTTCTCATAAGGGTGTAATAATACTTCTTACCATTCAGATCATAATACTAGCAACGACTCTTTAAACATGTATATCAATACTATATTCTTCAATTTAAAATGATTAATTATCCATCCATCATAAGCTATATTATACTTATATTCCCATTAGAATATTCTAATTCAGTCCTTAATATTTAATCTTATATATCCCATGTACACACAAATTTCAAATAAATCCTTTTTGTGCATCATATGTAAAGACCAAAAATTTTTCTATTGAAAATGCCATTAAACTCTTTGTTTTTCAAATCTAAGTATCCAATGTCCACCTTGACTCCCGAATAAATTTCCTTATGTAAGATAGGTAACCCCAATTGTTTCTCGACAATCAATTCCCATTGGCATTTCAATTGATCAATAAAAAAAATATAATCATTCTCTAGTGATTCTTAATACTAGCATTGGCTTAGTTTGTATTATATAATGATCATAGAAATCTTTAAACGTCTTTTTTTTATCAACTTAAGCTCTTATACCACAATCACAATGTCGGGATTCTCTTCACTTTCCTTATTTTGTGTCATAATCCTATCATAACAGATCAACCAATTATTTATTTCGGATGAGCATTAAAAGAAAGAAGGAAAGAGAAAGAAAACAAAAACAATGATATTCCTAACAAGTACGATGTTTGTGAGATCTTAAAATGATCTTCAAAAGAGGTAGTAGGATGTAGGAAATCCAATTGCCCAATTGCATAAATGATTTGGAGAACAAAATTGGAAACAAGTTCAAAATGAATAGGATCGGACGACCTAGACAGACTTTCGGACGTCCGAAAGTTAGGTTCGGACGGTGATGGTCGTCCGAAACTACCGTCCAAAAGTTTGTGCAAAATGAGACCTTTCTGATGAATAGGTTCGGACGGCACAGGGGAGTTTCGGCCGTCCGAAACTTAGGATCGGACGACTCCTTACAAGTTTCGGCCGTCCGAAACTGTCACGACCATTTTAACATGCTTCCAGTTGAATGGGTTCGGACGACCCTAAGGGTCCGAAATGACCGTCCGAAACTCCATTTTTCAACCTACACTTCCTTTTCAAACCATCATGAAATCTATACACCAAAATCAAATAAACCATCGTTCCAACAACCCAAAACATTCATTACAATTCACTTTACTTATTCACATAACTACAAACATCATTACACTAAGAATCTTTTACTATATCCAAAAGAAGGAACGAGAATGATTCAACATTAACCATTCTAGCATAAGTTGACGTTTCCTCTCTTATATGCAAACATTGTTATCGACTTACTCTCTGATACCACTAAATGTCACGCCCCAAATCCGACGTGGCATGGCCACACTCTTGGAAACCGACTCCAAAAGTGCGAAGCCTCCTGTTCACAATATTTAATCTACCAACAGTATATACATTTTCATATAGGCCACACATTACCTAATCAACAATATGTACAATTCTCAAACATTTCTCCAATACATAGAGTTCAAACCTAAATCTTTCATATACGGTGCATCTTTCATCTAACAAGACATTGTATATACAACTTATAACAAAATGATGTCACTTAAGATCACCACTATACATTTTCTTCAAAAACATTTACTAATTATATACATCAACGTCAAAATCAAACGTTCCAATATCATTTCATTCAAAACATTTACTACAACTCCCTATTATCTATACATCACTACGATGTCTACAAAATAACTCCCTCCAATTCTAGATGTCCACGTAACCTGTATAGGAAACCTTAGAATCTGCAAAACATAACGATAATAGTAGTATGAGCAAAACTATGCTAAGTAAGTAATTAAGCTATTCCTCTATTGGATTGAGCATGTTATATACATGATATACTTTCACAAAACCTCATTTAACACAAGAAAATCAACATTGGGAAACATTTCAAATCAAAGCACACACACATATATATAACAAGTGGCACAATCATTCATCAAACATTCAAAAATACATTGAGTATTTGTTGTCATTTAGCTCATTAATAGTTCAAGTCACTCTCGATACACTGGATCCAGGCCTGACTGTTTATCCTGTCAGGTAGGCCAAACAAATAGGTTCCTAGAACATACACATATGATTTTCAAGATTTCCACCACCTATTCACTTCACTTTCCTATAGAACATACACATATGACAAAAGAATAATTAAATAGAGCCTAATACTGTTTAGACACTATTCTTAGTCTTATTAATGCTCCCTAATTATTATAAGAATAATTTAGGAAAATCCTTCTACATTTGAGGACATTTCACCTTCTTACAATTCTAAAACCCATTTATATAACACTTGAAACCCATTTGATAATTTCTTACATGTCAAATATGTTGAATAACCTATTTTTCTATAAACCCACTTATATATTACTCTTACAAACTTTCTTCAACAAACATATCTTCACAATTTGACTTAAACCCATCAATCCATGTTCTATACCTAATCAAATGAAAGCTAAAATCCTTATATAAGTGTTCTTGAACTTATATCATTAAAACCCATGTCCTATCACAACCAAAATTTCAACCTTATGCTAATCATGTAAGCTTAAGAGATTAATAAGGATAAGTAGACTAGAAAGTTCCTTAGCTTAATTGGATTGGAACTTGAGGAAGAATTGTTTCCCTTTTTCTCTTTTAATCAACCCTTCTTCTTGCCCTCATCATGAGAGAAAAGATGGAAAATGTGAAGAAAAAAATGGCAAGCCAATGGCTGTAGACGTTTGGTCTTAAGACCAAATTTAGTAATTTTGCAAAGTAACCCCTCTAACTTTACTTATTTATGAAATGGTCCCAAATTTGGTTATGGGAATTATATTCTACCCTCCTTATAGAAAGTTTCGGCCTCGAAACTCAACGTATCTTATTTCTCAAACAAGTGTGGATATTTTCTTTTACCTCCTCTTCTAACTCCCAAGTTGCCTCACGAGAGGTGTAAATACAGTCAAACAAATCATACCATTTTCAAATTCTCAACTTTGTCCTAAATTTTCATCAAGACTCACGTGTGGTCAAGCCACCAAAACTCAGTTCATATTCATCAGGCATATCTCACCCGATACGCTCTTCCAACATAATTGGACAAGCAAGTGAATCCATTGAAGATCCATATAGGAAATTAAATTTCAAGGGAGTTAAACTTCAGCCATGTACCGTCAATGCACAAGTCTCGCATGCCTAGTCCATATTTATTCCCATGAATTCAACATACAAAATTTGGGAGCAAAATAATTGTCCACAAAACCATAAAGGGAGACCCATTCCATGAATTCCATCTTAAAACATTAGTAAGACAAATCGTACCATAAACTATTACATGTTCATGCATAAGAATCTTGTCAATCCTTAATCTAATAAAACTTTCACAATTCATCATGATTCCCAATGAAACTCCTTCTTCCATTTCACACGTGATGGGAATGAATCTGATGAATTTAGGTTTGGTACCCAACAAATCTAAACTTAAAACCCATAATGTATTAGGTTTTATAAATCCTCAAAATTTGTAATGAGAGCATTTACATTAGTCTCCGATCATGGTCACAAAAGTTGTAACTAAGTTCCAACTTTGCCAACGTGGTTTGAAATGGCTAAACCTTTATAGCCAAGGATCAAAATAACGAAAAATCAAAACTATATGAGACTAGATTTCGAATGGTAAAACATTCATGTTTCTTTGAATACCAAGTTCCACATGGAACTTGTTCAAAAGTTAGTTTAAAGAATAATATGAAATTCTTATATCAAAATTTAGAAAAGTCGTGCTCAGTTCAAGTCAATGTAACTTGGCAACGACATATCAAAATGATATAAAACCAAAATTATTTGAAACTAGGTTCGGAATACAGAAATTCTTGTGTTGTGGGAATTTCCAAATTCTACTTGCCTAGTGCTGAAAATATTATCATAAATGGTTACAAAGATTTTTACAGAAATCTAGATATGCCAACATAAGTTCAAATAGACATAATCTTTTATTCAATAGCATAACGAATATAAAACCAAAAGCATATGAAACTAAATTCTGAATGTTAAAAACTTTTATGTTTTAGAAATCCCAAAATTCACTTTACAAAAGCCTTTTAAAAATTGTTCAATCTTCATGTAGGACTGAAATCCCGTAATGGATTTCAGATCTGCCATGCAGATTTCAAACATTCGTAACTTTGTAACGAAAGATCCAAATAAAACGAAACCAAAACTATGTAAACGTTGAATCCAAAATCCAGAGCTTTTGTGTTCTATAAAACACTACTGTGGTGTGAATTTGTCGAAAAATCTAGAGAAGAAAATGTGGGGTAGAGAGGATTTTTGGTTTTGTTTATTGTTCGTTGAAGAAGAATGCCGTCTGTTCTTCATTTTACAATCAAATCTTTCCCGACGTCGTGACGTGGATCTATGGACGTTGCGACGTGGGTGAACCCTAGCATTTTTTAAATAAACGAACCTGAATGTCGTGACGTTCAAATGTGAAAGTCGCGACATTGAGTGAATTTCCACGTTTGTGCTGAAGATCATGGACGTCGCGACGTGCTATTGTGCACGTCGCGATGTTGGCGAATTTTGCTACGTTTTTGCACTTTTCATCATCTAAATCTCCCTTATTCTTTTCTCCAACCTACAAAACAAACGTATGCACAAAATAGGCTTTAGTTAATGGAATTTCTAGCCTAAATTCTAAATAAACTAAATGAAACTTAAAAATAATATATAAACTTGGGTGCCTCCCAAGGAGCGCTTTATTTATCGTCGAAAGCTCGACGCCTGTTGCTTATTTTTCCCTCGGTGACTCTTCAAGAGTCACATTTTCAACAATGCGGAAAATCTTTTCGCCTTGAGAAAAATAAATCTTCAACCTATGCCCATTGACGATGAAAGTATTTCTCGTTCTTTCATTTAGAAGCTCCACTGTGCCATAAGGAAACACTGTCTTGACCCTGAATGGACCATTCCATCTTTACTTAAGCTTTCATGGGAAAAGTAGCTGCTCGGTTTCGAACTTTTTATGTAGGATGCGTTTATCATGCCATTTTTTATTCTCTCTTTATAGAGAGATGTACTTTGATATGCATCAAATCGAAACTCATCCAAATCATTAAATTCCAACAGCCGTTGCTCAGCTGCCTTCCCATAATCCATTTTCAACTCCTTTAAGGCCAAAAAATTTTTGTACTCAAGCTCAATAGGTAAATGACATGCCTTACCAAAAACCATGCGATATGGAGATGTACAAATAGGGGTTTTGAAAGCTGTGCGATACGCCCATAGAGAATCATCCAATTTTGTTGCCCAATTCTTCCGAGAAGGTTTCACAACCTTTTCTAAAATTCTCTTGATCTCTCGATTTGATATCTCCACTTGACCACTTGTTTGAGGATGGTAAGGGGTTGCCACTTTATGCCGGACTCCATATTTAGTCAATAAGGCTTGAAAAGCCTTGTTACAAAATTGTGTGCCTCCATCACTGATAATAGTCTTTGGGGTTCCATAACGAGTGAAAATGTACTTTTTGATGAACCCCACCACACTTTTCGCATCACAAGTCGGTAATGCAATTGCTTCAATCCATTTAGAAACATAATCCACGGCCACAAGAATGTAAGAGTTACCATTAGATTTTGGGAATGGTCCCATGAGTCTATGCCCCAAACGTAAAAAATTTCCACCTCCATAATGTTGTTTAAATGCATCTCATTCCTCCATGAAATATTTCTTGTCCTTTGGCATTCATCACAGTGTTTGATCCACTTCCATGCCTTTAGCTGAGATCTTGTGGCCTAGGACAATTCCTTCTTGCCCCATAAATTGACATTTTTCCCAATTCAGAACTAGATTAGTCTCTACACATCTTTCGAGTACCTTAGCCAGATTATCCAAGTACTTATCAAAAGAATGACCAAAAATTGAGAAATCATCCATGAATACCTCGATAATGTCTTCCACAATATCATGGAAGATGGCCATCATACACCTTTGAAATGTTGCGGGTGCATTGCATAACCCAAAAGGCATCCTCTTAAATGCGAAAGTACCAAAAGGGCAAGTGAATGTTGTCTTGTCCTGATCTTTTGGGTCAATAGTGATCTAATTATATCCAGAGTAACCATCCAAGAAGCAATAAAATAGATAACCAGCAATTCTGTCCAACACTTGATCAAGGAATCGTAAAGGAAAATGATCTTTGCGGGTTGCCTTGTTGAGATTGCGATAATCCATACAAACTCGTCATGCATTAATGATACGGGTTGCTAACAACTCATCATTATCAGTCTTGACCACTGTCACCCCACTCTTCTTTGGGACACATTGGACTGGACTTACCCATTCACTATCAGATATAACATAAAACATCCCAAAGTCCAAAAGTTTGATCACCTCCTTTTTGACCACATCCATCATTGCTGGATTCAATCGATGTTGCCTATCTCGTACTGGAATTGCATCATCTTCCAAAAGAATCTTATACATGCAGATTGATGGACTAATTCCCTTAATGTCAGCAATAGTCCACCCAATTGCTCCTTGATACATCTTCAGCACCATAATAAGCTTGTCTTCTTGCCATGGTTCTAATGTAGCTGAGATCACGACGGGCAAAGTGTTATTATCTCCCAAGAAGGCATATTTTCACTGCAATCAAGGATTTGAATTGACCTCACCTCAATGGGCTCCTCACAAACATTATCAGTTAGCTCATAAATGGAAGTATCTAAGAAAACACTTTCGACCATGTTTTGCAACTCTAATGCTATATTCTCATCAATTTTAAGCAACTCAGAATTAGACATATGCATTAAAGAGTCATTATCATTAACACTTTATGTTTTCATGGGATTACATGCAATAACTGAAGTTTCAACCACATCCATGAAAAAGCAAGTATTAATGTCCCTAGGATGCTTCATAGCGTAATTAACATTAAATGTTACCTATTCACCATTGATACAAAAAGTGATTATCTTACTGCGTACGCCAATTAAAACATCTCCAGTTGCCAAGAATGCTCTTCCAAATATGAGAGGAACCTCCTCATCCTCCTCCATGTCCAAGATAATAAAATCTACCGGAATTGTGAACTTATCAACTACTACCAAAACATCTTCAATGATACCCATAGGAGTGATGATGGATCTATCAGCTAACTGAAGAGTTATAGCCACTGGTTTGATTTGCTCACCCATTCCCACACTGACAGCAATAGAATAAGGCATCAAGTTAATGCCAGTCCCCAAATCACATAGTGCCTTAGCAAAATATCTTGAACCAATTCTACATAGGATTGTGCAGCTTCCTGGATCTTTAAGCTTAGGGGAAAGATTTTTCTTCATTAAGCATTGCCCAACCTCATTCAATTAGATTACCTCCTTACATTGCAAAATCTGCTCCTTATTTGAAATAAGATCTTTCAGGAATTTCGTATAGGTAGGTACCGTCTTCACCAAATCTAACAAATGTATTTCCACATGGAGCTGCTTAATTATCTCAGCAAATTTGCTGAACAAATCTTCTTCTTTGATGGGTGTATCCTTTGAGGAAAAGGTAATGGTGGAGTACATTCCAGAAAATTAAAAGCACTTGGAGGATTTTTCTTTCTCCCTTTACTGATACTTTCTTCCTTGGGTTCAGCTTGCTTTGGAACATCTTCAGTCTCAATTGAAACCTTGACAGTATCTTGATCATCCTTTGGAGAATCTTCTTCACTAAGAGTTGGAGATGTCAATTCCTTACCACTTCGAAGTGTAACCGCATGGCATTGCTCATTTCCCTTTGGATTTGGGAAAGTATCATTGGGTAAAGTTCCGGCTAGTCTATTATGCATTTCATTTGCGAATTGGCCTATTTGAGTCTCCATATTCTTAAGAAGAGCTTTATGCTCCCTGAACATCCCATCATATATCTCCATTCTTTTCTCCATATTGGCTTGTTGCTGTTGACACTCTTCAAAAAGCTTTTCTATCTTGGCCCCCAACACAGTTATAACATCATCAATTGTTGCTTGTGAATTACCACTCTGTGTGTTTTGTTGGTTTCCATAGCCAGGCGGATAAGTTGGTCTTGGTGCATTATACTGTGGGCGATTTTCTCCTCCTTGAGACCACTGGTTTCCACCGGATGGTTTTCATTGATTTGAATTAGTATTCCGATTGAAATTGACATACTGCACCGGCACATTAGTGACTTGAGGGCATTCATCCATATGATGTGCTCCTTGGCATAATCCACAAGATAGCGTGATTTTGTTTGTCAAGGATGCATGAATACTAGCAAGTTGGCTCTGCATGGCTGTCATTTATGCTTCCAAGTTGGCTGTTTTATCCAACTCTAACATTCCAATTTGCCGTCTTTCATTGTTACTTCTTGCAGTGGGCAATATTAGCTCATTACTTACTATACGCTCAAAAATCTCTTCAACTTCTTCTGGTGATTTATCACGCAAATTTCCTCCAGCTGAAAGATTAACCAAATGCATAGTATCAAAACTGAGTCCATTGTAAAAGAAATTTAGCTCTCTTCCCGGCTCCAACCCATTGTTTGGGCATTTATTGAAAAGTTCACGAAATCTATCCCAAACTTCTGTGAATAACTCATTGTCACCTTGACGAAACTGCATGAAATCCATCCGGATCTTGTCTATTCAGGATGGAGAAAAGTATTTAGTCATGAACCTCTTTGCAACCTCATCAAAAGTTTCAATTCTTGCCCCATTAATAGAGTCATACCATCTCTCAGCAGCTCCTTGAAGAGAGAAAGGGAACAACATTCTCTTTAAAACATCATGTGGGATATGTGGAAGATTGCTCGTGTTACACACTTTAAGGAATGTCCTTAAATGTGCATGTGGATCCTCAGTACTCAATCCATGGAAAACCTGGCCATTTTGAATCAAATTTATGAAAGCCGACGGAATTTGAAAATGTTCTCTAGTGTCAATAAAAGGCGAATCCAAGTTATCCATTCGAGACTCATAATGATCACCATACTGACACTGCGGTACCACTGGTTGTGCTTGTGGAATAACCGGAGGGTCCCCCGCTTGAGGAACAAAAACATTGGGCTGATTTCCTTGTGCAGCCATTGCTTCAAATTCCAACTTTTTCTTAACACGCAAAGTCTGTGCAAGTTCCGGGTTGTATTGATAATCCGCTAGTCAAGAGATCTTGTCCTGGGCATGCAAAGAAGAATAGCAAACAGTACTAAAAATATGCGAGAAAATTAAAACTTAAACTAAAAAAAATAAAATTTCAACACGACTGCTCTCTCCAGCAATGGCGCCAAAATTTGATGGGGGCAAATATGTGTAATAAAAATGCGATCGTAGTTGCTATTTACCCCTACTCAAAAATAATGCTAAACAATCACTTAATGGTGAAAGTATAGCAAGTTCGTTCCCATAGAGAAATGACTGTGTTGAAATTCTAAGAAAATCTTTTTGTGTTTTTCTTTTTATTAAACTAAAAATAAGAATGCTAATAACAAATAACTAAAATAAAGACGGTGATTTGATTTAAATTACCAATTATGCAAGTGTACTCCCGAGACTATATTTAGGGTTACATAAAAAGCACACACATACATTCTATCTATGGTCATGCAAAACAAGGATAAATAACCTAACTCACGCTCTTCTTTGTGGCGAGAGGCAAGGAATGATTTAAGTACTTACCTATTTAGATATTAACTAATTCATTAAACCCTCATTTGTGGCGAGAGGCAAGGTTTACTTCCTTAATTAACCCGAAATCTAATGCAACTAACCAACTCAACCAAACCCTCAAATTCAATCGCTCCTTTATGGCAGGGGCAATGCCCAAACTAGTCACGCTAATGCTAAACTAATCCCCTTAATTCCTCCTATTAAGCTAAAGGCAATAATTAAGGCAAATCAATCTAACAAATTCACAACCAACCCACAATAAATCCCAAACAACTCACTCTAATCCTCCTATCAGGCTAAAGGTAAGATTAAAGCAAGTTATCTCTAAATAATTTACTGCACTTTAAGAAAATATTCATCATACATAATCTGGCTAAATCATGCATAATTATGAAGAACACAGCAAAACTTATTCCACAAAGACCACAAGATAGAACTTAGCATGTAAATTAAGCACAAAAACCCTTATTCATAATCCCGAGAGCACAATTAATTTAGCCAAGCATGGCCAAATTGAACATCATCATAATATTAATATTTAAGCACAATATTGAAAACATAAATTAAAAGGAAAGATAACACCTTGAATAGTGAATCCGTAGTTGAAATCTTTGTCTCTAAATAAATAAATTAAATAATCAATGATGTTCCCAATCCGTACAGCTGCAATTCTCTGTAAATAGCCAAAAGAATGAAACCCTAGCTATTATTATCCTCTCAAAGTTGACACACTTTAAAAAGCTGTAACCCTAGCCCTATTTATAGTAATTGATAACGATCTCACCACGCTCCTCACATAGATTGATAGTTGTTGCGGAATATTGGTCACGATCTTTTCGAGAATCAATGTGAATAAACTCGAATCAATCTATCTCCGTAGACTGACAGTAACCACGATTATTTGATGGCTCCTCACCAACTAATAACAAGACAGTCGTGTGAAAAGAACTCCCTCCTCAGGAATAATCTTCACAAAGTAAATTGAATTTCCCTCCTCAGGAAAACAACTCACGTAAAAAACAACTATGTGTTTTCAATTCTCAAAATTCACGTCTCTCCTATTACAACTGAATAATATGCCTATTTATAGGCTTATTACAAACCCTAAACGACTTAACCATAAAAGGAAACATTAATTAACTTAAAACCTAAAAATACCAAAAATTAGAAACAAATTAACGCTAAAAATTCTCGCACGTCGCAACGTGGGGGAGCCCGACGTCGCGACGTCGGGAAACAGACGTGAAAAATAAAAACTCAAACTTGTTGGACGTCGCGACGCGCGACGATGGACGTCGCGACGTCGGACAAGCTCTACGCTGCGACGTGTGTTTCCGTTTTGCTGCCCACGTCGAAATTCTCTTCTTTCTTCCTTTTAGGCCTCCAAATGCGAACCATTCTCCTTAAACACCCCTTGATTCGCTCCCATGACCCCCGAGGCTTTGGTTTGGACTTCAATTTGCTATCATTCCCTCCCCGGTCGAAAGGATTTGTCCTCAAATCTGATCCAGCATGCCAAAAGTCCCCAACACCAACTCTAGAATGTAGAACCACTGCATACAAGTCCTCGTGATCTCCAACATCAACTCCCATTGACTGTAAAGCATTTAATATCTGACGTTGGTCTTTATATATCTCAGACGGATGCAATAATGTCAACAAAAACTTGTGACCTTGCCATTTAAATGCATAGATATTGTCTCGCCCATGATGCACAACATCTCGATCAAACAACCATGGCCTTCCAAGAAGCACATGCCCCACCGACATTGGCACCACATCACAAAGTACTTGGTCCCGATATGTCCCAATTGCAAAGTCTAACTTGATTTGCCGAGTAACCTCCTCCGCAGTTCCCGCATTAACCCACTGAAGCTTGTAGGGCTTAGGATGAGCAACTGTAGTCAACCCCAACCTTTCAACGAGTAATGAACTGGCAATATTCGTGCAACTTCTACTGTCAATAACCACATTACACTGCTTACCACTGATAAGACATCGTGTATGAAATAATTGGTGGCGTTTATACTCGTCATCCGCCTTAGGTTGTGCTGCTAAAACATGTCTTAACACCAATGCCTCACCTATCACATCCTCAGGACGAATGATCTCTTCTTCAGGACCCTCCAGCTGTGGCATCCCATCATACTCAGAATCTACCTCCACGACTTCACCATTAGGTTTAATAAGCATAGCTCGAGGACTACCACACTGAGCAGCTACATGCCCATACCCATGACACTTGAAGAACTGAACCGTCTTCCCCTTTGAAGTCACATTATCTAGCTTACTCTTGACTTTTTGACTAGATGATCCTTGTGGGGTTCCCTTGAAAACGGACTTCCAAGATCGACTACCATCAAATCCAGATTGCTTCTCCATTTCAAGCTGTCGTTCCACTTCCTTGGCTTTGTGAAGCAAGTCTTCCAGATTAGTGTATAGATGTAAAGCAACATATTTGGCAATACCTTAGTTCAACCCACTAAGAAATCACGCTATAGTCGCCTCCTTTTCCTCATGAACTCGTGCTCGACTCATGAGAGTTCGCATCTCCTGGTAGTACTCCTCAACGCTCCTGTCTGCCTGGGTTAAATTCTGGAGTGTCAACCACAATCCTCTAAAATAATGAGCAGGGACAAAACGGTGCCGCATTAATGCCTTTACCTCATCCCAAGTGCGTATTGGTCGCTCTCCTAGCAAGTCGCGTTGACTAACCAAATCTTCCCACCATGTACTGGCATATCCAGTGAACTCCATAACCGCCAAACGAACCTTAGTGCCCTCGGAATAATTATAGAATTCAAAGACTTTATTTACCTTTCTAACCTAATCCAAAAACACCTCAGTACCCTCCTATCCCGAGAATGGTGGAACACGTATTTTGGCTTCTTTATCATTAGACCCTCATTTGTGCACTCTCCTGTGAACACTATCATCAAAATCAGTCCCATCCTCCTCTAAACCATCAAACCAAGAATTTTTAGGTGGTGTCTTCTGTGGAGTGCCTACTCGAGATCCCGACTCCAACTGTTCAATCCGCTGCCTATTCTGTTGACTGTCCTGCCTAATCTGTTGAGTCTCAGCTGTTAACTGTCGTATCTGTTCAGACAGGGTAACCAACATACCTTCTAGGTTTTGGTTAGTACCAGTACCTTCTGCCTGCTTACTCATGTTGACAAGTAACCAAAATTTTTCCAAGAATGTCCACAACAATTACGACAACACAATTACACACAAATATCCAATATATATTCAAACCAGCAATCAACACCAATTCAACCGGATCAACTCTCACAATACGAATGAATCAAAAACAAAAGATATAATTGTTGTAACCTTATCACAATAATCAAATCATGCAAGGCTGCGAAGAACAACAATTTAGGGTTTCAATTTTAAGGTAAAACTGAAAAACCTGATTTCGAAAATCCCTTGATCTCTGATACCACTTGATAACGATCTCACCACGCTCTTCACGTAGATTGATAGTTGTTGCGGAATATTGGTCTCGATCTTTTCGAGAATCAATGTGAATAAACTCGAATCAATCCATCTCCGTAGACTGACAGTAAGCACGATTATTTAACTATAAACACTGCATAAAAGGTGAATAAATTCACCTTATCACATAGTTTATGCAATTTTTTTCCTCAACCCTTCTTTGACCAACGCTTTCTCTGTAAAAACTCTCCCTTTAGAAAAATAGAAGGGGCGGCGGCACTAGTAGACGATAGTGTCGTCTCCTCCCCCAATCTCAAAAGCCTACTTTCCTGTTGTTAGATTTAGTTTCTTATCTTGTCTCCCTCGTCGGAGTGTTAAGTCTCCCTACCAAGGGAGTGTTTGTTCTCTCCTTGTGAGAGAAATGTCTTCATTTTGGAGTTTTTTATAAAATAGAAGGACAAAAAAAATATGAAATCCAAATCCATAGATCTCATCCATCTCAAGGTTGAAGATGAAGACTCCTCAACACCTTTCTTATACTTCCTCATCAATGGATTTACTTACACTTTCTCCATTTGGAGGTAGCTATATCAACTAAAGTGAATAATGTTCTTGAGCCTCAGATCTAGTTTTTTCGCCATCAAATTCATGTCAGTGATGGAAGCAAGGGTGTTAACGTCAGATGATGGAAATGGTAGAATTTCTTGAACTTCAAATTTTTGCAGGTTTAAGTCAAAGCAATGAAGCTACTCCAAAATTTGTGATATTGAAATTCAGTTTTGTGTTGGCAGTTTGGAGAAATTTATGGGTAGAGAAATTGTTGTATGTTATCACTTGGTGTGATTATAGTTATTAGTTTCTTAATATTTCTATTCTATAAAAAAAGGGAAGTTTCCCATAAGCAAAAAAATGTGTGTTAAAGTTAATCAACAGTTGATTACTATAATTTTGGATGTAATATTTGAGAATTTCATTATTATGAATTTATATTTCTCAATTGGCTTTAGGTCATATGGTACCTTGCTTGTAATACATTGTTTTTTAATAACACACACACCCTCACATGCATCCTACAGGAATCGAACTCTAGACCTGTAGGTCGGGAAGCTAACTCCCTAACCACTGGGCTAGCCCCAATGGCTATATTAACAGTGTATCTATTTTCAGCTAGTTAGCTGTGTTGTATGTTAAGCCAATTTTGGCTATGTAACTTTTGATTATTATTAATAAAATATCGCTTTTGACAAAAAAAATAAAATGGTGCCAATCATCGATAAAAATAGATTGTATTGGTAAGGAAAAAAAAGTTCAATTCAATCAAAACATTCAAAACTTCAAATTGGAAAATGATTGATGCATTCTTTTTATCAAGCAGCAATATGCCAATATCCATAGGAAGAGATGATCGAACCGAAACATGGGCTTATGTGGTAGTTCGAAGAAAACCCACAAAAGCTCCATTTTTCAAAAGTGAGAAATGGGCCTCGATTTTTCAACCCAAAAAGTTTGTCCAAACACAGTCTTTCTTGAATAATGAAATAAAGACTAGTTTGCTTTTTGAAAGAAAATTTATAATTATACAAAGAACATATGCTTTTAACATTTTTATTTTATTTTTAATTCAATTGGAAACCTTAAACTAATATATTATAAAAATAAATAAATAAATAAATATTTAGAGAAATCTCATAGTTTTTATTTGAAAAATACTAGCTAGAATCATCTTTTTTTTTTTGAAAATGTGACTTTGAAGTCGTTTTTCTTTTAAATCAACTTTAATATCTATTTCTCAAATATTGATTCTAAAGTCAATATATCAATTTTTGAAAAGTCAATTTTTCAAGAATCGACTTCATTATTTAAGAAGAAAAAATAAAAATTACAATATTTTTTTGAATTTTTGTTAAAAATCACAATATTGAGGTAAAAAACCCAAGTTCTCATCCTTATAAAGTTAGTGCTTTGCATAGTAACCATTTAAATTAGTTCAAATAACATTTTTAAACTATGAGAATATTCGTGCTTTGCAATTTTTTTTGCAATTTTAATTTTATAACCACACTATGATCTCTACAAATATTAAATTCAAAACCAACAACTAAAACTATAAAATTACTGTTTACATATTAATGTGATGTTATGTGGTTTGGTCGATTAAACGATGTTTCGATTTTGTTGAACCTCTACTTTGAAGTGTGATTTAGCTGATGGGCCAAACCGTTTTTCAATTTTGTTCATCTCCTACTTCTTTGAGGTGTGGTTTGATAGGTGAGAATAGGGGTGGTAAACGATCGAGCTACTCGCGAGTAGCTCGCTCAACAGCTCGGCTCGAACTCTAGTTGACCAAGCTCGAGCTTGAGCTACACAAGCTCGATAGTTAACCGAGCCGAGTTCGAGTAGGTAAAATAGAGGCTCTATAGCTCAAGAGTAGCTCGCGAGCTTTTATAAATAAAAAATTGCTAATAATCTTTCAATGCGTCAAGGGTTGAGCGGTCAACCCAAAGGTCCCAAAGTCTTAACAGATTTACTCTTTATTCTTTAGTAGTTGACTGTCCTTTCAGCTTTCACGCAAGCCTTTTTCATTTTTACCTTTCAAATTCAGATCTAACCAACCCAAAGTCCCAAGCTCAATCGATTCCTTCAGAAATCAAGATTCAATCAAGTATTCAGCTCAGTGTTTAACATATGGAAGATATTCCATCCCCAATAGGTAAGGATTCAAGATTCAACTTAATCTATATGTATTTTTATCTTTGGGGTTTTGTTAAGAGGGGTTAGATTTTTTTTAAATTTTTTTAACATATCGACGGAGCACTGGGTGATTAATTGTAGTCTATTACTGGGTTGGCCTTATCTTTGCACAAGATTATAAATTTCTTTCAAAAATGGAATTTAGGCTAACAGTTGGAATTTTTTTTATTTGAGAAGGTGCATGTTTCATTTGGTACAATAGTTGGAATGCTATTGGAATTTGGAAATGTCTTATTACTTTCTCTGATTTTGGAACAATTCTACCTGCCCCTGTTGACTTTCGATGTACTTGAAGGGGAACATTTGCAATAATGATTAGAAAACTGGTGATCAGCTTCGATTCCAGCCCCAATGCAGCTGGAAACTGTGTCAAGTGTATTGTTTGGAGTGTGTGGTGTTAGTTGGGAGTAAATTGGTAGAACTTGAGGACTTTTTATCTGCGTTGGGACCTTTACAGTAAAAGGGAAAGATGGTCAGAGATGCTGGTGAATATTATGCAAGTAAGAAATGTATATAGATGTTAGAGGCAGGACAGAGAATTCACTGATTAACAAGCATTTTTTGGAACACCTGTGACCATATTGTAAATCTATAGTGGATTTTGCAAAAAGATGTAGATATTAAAAAACAAAACTACTGCTGTCAAATTAACCTTGATGTGATTAAATGAGTGGGAGATTCCATTTTAGAGAAGTAGATTTCATTTTCATACAAATAAAAGGTGGAAGTGTTGATAATTGATGTTGATTAGAATGATTATTCTAAATCCATATTCTCAGTCTTGTTTTTCTTATTCTGAAGAAATTTAGTGGTCTCATATTGACATTTTGCCACTCTTTAAAACAAGTGATATCCAATGAAGTATTAGTAGACTATCTATACTCTGATAGTCTGATTTAATGATGCTTCAGAACTTTTTTTTTTTTGAGTTTGGGCTGAGGAATTATTGCAAAACTATAATTAACTCAAAAGTTTGAGTTTTGATTATAGGACTCTCAAGATAAATATGTTAGAGTTTTGGCTTTATCTTTACACATTTGGTTAATGTTAGATGTATTCATTCCTAAACTTTACAAGTTTCAATGCTTTGAGTTTGAATAAGTGTTTAATGCTTTGCTATTGGTTATTCTCTTAAGCAATTAATGGCCAAAAAATAATATTTTTATTTTTTTATATTCTTTGCCCATAGAATAGATGAAGTGACTGATGAAGTGACTGTTATTTGACATCTCTAGTCTGTGAATGCCTTGAAATGTTGAAAAAGAAAAGGGATATCATAACTTTAGGTGGGAAAGTGTTGAAGTGTTAATTCTGTTGAAATTCCAAATTACTCAATATATATTGGTGAACTTGTTGTTGCTGCCTTGCTGGTCGGTTCCTATTAAAATTTGACATCCTCCATTTAAAATAGCATAAGACATAAATTTTAAAAAATTATTAACATTCACTTAATTAATGTTGATAGCTTTTGGGATTGTTGTTAGTAAGTTATAACTTTTAATACTATTAAATTATGTGACTTCAAAATTTTCAAATATGCAATATGTTGCTTGATTTATAATCATGAATACCATCTTTCTTCATTTATAATCATGGATAGGAAATTAAATCTATTTTATTATGTTGTTGTAGATTTTTTATTTATTTTCTTGTGTGTTTTACATAATCACAAACTAATCTCTAAATTATAATGGATATTTTTAACAGATTTCTCAAGTCAACCGACTTCCACAGCAGATTCAAATGGCCTAATCACTACAATTCCAAATCTTCCTACGAGTAATGAGTCCTTGCCAGAGGAACAAAACATGCAAATACATAATATAGATGATAAAGATGGAGATAGTGAACAACACAATGAAGATAGTGATGCACTTAAAGGCAGAAAAAGAGCTAAAACATTAAATATTTGGTTAGAATTCAAGGAGGTGGACGTTAGTGGTGTCAAAAAGGTAGAATGCATGCATTGCAAAACAAAAATGACACTCTCTCAATCCAAGAGAACAACAAGTTTCAAAAAACATCTAGATAGTTGTTCTGTGAGAAAGGTGAACCAAAGAAAAGCACAATAACAAATTCTTCTCAACTTTCAACCTTCTACTTCAACTTTGATTTCTCAACCAGCTTTACAATCTCCGAAGTTTGATATGGCAAAAATGAGAGAGGCGATTGCTCATTGGATACTTATGCACGAACATCCTTTCACAATTTTGGAGGAAAAAGGCTTTAATTTGATGATGAGGCGTGCGAATATGGAGTGGAAAAGAATTTCAAGAGTAACATGTAAAAATGATTGCCAAACAGTTTATGAGTTAGAGAAAAAGAAGCTTAAGAATTTGTTGAAAAATTTGAGAAAAATAAGCTTGACAACAGATTTGTGGAAATCCAAATATCAGAAGATTGAATATATGGTTATCATTGGACATTGGATTGATCAGTTTTGGAAGTTGCAAAAAAGAGTTCTAAACTTTGTTCACATTCCTCCTCCCCGAAGAGGTCAAGAAATTGTAGATTCGATTTTCAAGTGTTTAAAAGAGTGGGGAATTGAAAATAAGATTCTCACAATTCAGTTGACAACGCAAAGACAAATGATGTGTCAATTAGAATCTTGAAAGATAATTTCTCAAGATCTAGAAAGTTGTTGTGTGATGGAAAATTATTCCATGTGAGGTGTTGTGCACATATCTTGGTTCAAGATGGACTAAGTGAGATTGTTGATGTCACTGACAAAATATGGGATAACATATATTATGTGAATCACTCAGAGGCAAGACTATCATTATTTGCAGAGATTGTGCAACAATTAGGTTTGCCAAAAAGGAAGTTGATTTATGATTACAAAACAAGATGGAATTCTACATTTGAGATGTTGAATTGTGCACTCAAATTTAAAGAAGTTTTTCCACGATTTGAGGATGGAGATCAAAGCTTTGATTGTTGCCCATCTATTAATGATTGGGAGAGAGTAGAGAAAGTGTGTTCGGTCCTAGAACCTTTATGGATGACCACGAACATCATTTCAGGTAGTGATTATCTGACATCAAACTTATTTCTTCAAGAAGTGTCTATGATAAAGTCAGTCTTGGATACAAAATTAGCACAAGGAGATGACTTTATCTAGGATATGGTTCAAAAGATGAAGGACAAGTTTGATAAATATTGGGGAGAATGCAATTTGTTGATGTCCATAGCTTCTATCTTTGATCCTCGAAAGAAAATGCGGGTGATAGAAATTTGCTTCCCTAAACTTTTTCAACCTAATGAAGCAAAGGCGAATATTGCAAAGGTTAAGGAAGCTCTTTCTCTTATTTATGAAGAATATGCTACAAATAATGTCATTGATCTTCGAACAAGTGCACAACATGAAAATGTTGGTTCAACAGGAAATGTTGTTGATAATCAACAATCTGATGTGAGTAAATGGAATGCTGCCCTAGAGGAGTATGTGGAGACTTTTGAGATTTCTGAGCCTCAAAAGTCGGAGTTGATCGATTATTTAGAAAAGCATTGTAACAATAGAAAAAATCTTTCTGAGAAATTTGATTGTTTGGAATGGTGGAGGGAGAATAAATCAAGTTACAGTATACTATCTTTGATGGCTTGTGATATTTTAGCCATTCCTATTACAATTGTAGCTTCAGAGGCCACATTCAGTGCTGGAACGAGAGTGATTGATGCATATCGTGCTTCACTATCTTTAGAAACAGTTCAAATACTAATGTGTGCGCGGGAGATTGGTGTCGAAATATGCATGGAGTGAAAAAGAAAATTAAAGTAAGTTTACTTATAAATTTGATTTTTTTTATTAAAAAGACTTTTCATGTCAATTATCTCATTCATTTATTTGTATGTAACAAGGAAAAGCACCAATGAACATTCAACTTCCAATCAATAAAAGAAGTTATTTTTAAAATTGTTGAATGGACTAATTTGTACTATTCTAATATCTATTTTTCAAGTTATATTAAACATATATATATATATATATATATATATTCTATTATCTCATTTATTTATTTTTATGCAGCAATGAAAGTACAAATGGATATTCAACTTTCAATCAAGGCGACATATTATGAAAGGAATGATGTTTATGTGAAGATGTTACTTTTAAAGTTATTGAAAAGACAAAGTTGTGCTATTTTAATTTCTATTTCAAATGTTATGTTAGACATATTTTGATTTTAAACTTTTACATCTCATGGCTGGTGTTACATTTTAATTATCTCACTTGTTATTTGGATGATATTGAATCGAATGAATCCTTGCCGGGTAATTATATTATTTTTGGATTGGTTTTTGGATTGTCAACAGGAAGTTTAGTTCAAATATTAGGGGAGATTCTGCCAAAATTTTTTAAAAATATAAATATATTAAAAAGACAAATAAAAAAGGAAAAACAATTCTAGTGGAGTGTTTGTGGTGAAACATTATGAATTTATGATATATGTTTGAATATTTCAAATTTTCAATTAATTGAGGTTGTACCTTTTAATTTGTAAATTAGGTGTATTCAATTGTTCAGTTTTTTTGATGTATTTGAGAGGAAGTTGAGAGTGAGAATGCTACCATTTATTTTCTCTCACAAAGTTTTATGTAATACCCAAAATTATATTGAATTTTTAATTTTGATTGGTTGAATAATTTTGTTTTTCACATGGTTTTAGTAATAATAGTAAAAAAAGGCAGAAACTAAATTCTTTTAAAAGGTTGAAACTCGAGTTCGAGCGCGAGTTACTCGAGTTCGAGCTCGAGTTAATCGAGCTCGAGTTCGAGTTAAGCGTTCAAATCGAGTTTTCGAGATTAACAACACTCAATTGGCTCGAGCTCGAGCTCGAGCTTGGTTGGGCTCGATTTGAGCTCGAGCTCGATCGAGCTACTCACGAGCTCGAGTATGATAAATAGAGTCGAGTTCGAGCTCCCTTAATGATACTCGATCGAGCTCGAGTCGAGTTTGAGTAGGCTTATTTTTTTATTTGAGTAGCTCGAATTAGGGTGTACTCGAACTCGACTCGGCTCGATTACACCCCTATAGGTTAGAGAACGATTTTTCAATTTTTTTGAATTCCTACTTTATGAGAAAATGTTAGGTAGTTATGGATTGGTGGTTAACCATCAATAATAATATTCCACGTTCATCATAATATCTCAGCGGAAATTAACATAGCAGTGTTGTTAAAATCGGATCGGATCGACCGGTCCAACCGGTTGGACCGGTGATCGGTCCTTGGTCCGGTCCAGTTTTATAGATAAAATCAAAAATACAAAAAATTAGTCAAAATTCTGGTTTGACCGGCTAAAACCCGGGTTGACCTGTTTAATTTGGACCGGTGATCGGTCCTTGGTCCGGTTCAGTTTTATAGATAAAACCAAAAATACAAAAAATTAGTCAAAATTCTGGTTTGACCGGCTAAAACCCGGGTTGACCGGTTTAACCAATTGGGTTTTTTTTCTTGTTTCTTTTATCTTTTGGGCCTTCAATATTGGGCCTTTTGCTAGTTTTGAACTTGTTTTTATTTAATTTGGGCTTTAAGATTTATGTTGTCTTTAATTTTTTTTTTCAAACTAAAAATATATGGGCATATGTGTTTAAAAATGATATGCTTTACTTTTTCATTTTAGATCAAATATCAATACATATATGTGACTATATTGCTATTTATATGAATAAAACTAAACGTTTATTTTAATCAACCTAAATTAAACAAATTAATAAATAATAGATATGTGATTTATTATATTTTGAAACGTTTGATGATAGAAGAAATGCTCAAATAAAATAAAATTTCAACAATTTAGAAACAATTTTTTTTATCTTTTTTTATTTTAAAATTATTATATTTGATATTAAATAATGCTAATATTTAGATTAATTAACTGTATTTTATTAATTTTATATATTTTAGTTATGATTTAGTAAACATTTATATTTAGGTATAGATTTTTTCAATTATTAATATATTTGTAATTAAAATTTATTTATGACGTCATGATGACATCATTTGGTTTTCTTGTTCAGTCCGACCGGGTTGACCTAGTAGCTCATCCGATTCTCTTACACGTGTTCGGGATGTGGAGCAAATATGTGTAATAAAATTGCGATCGTGGTTGCTATTCACCCCTACTCAAAAATAATGCTAAACAACCGCTGTGAAGGTGATAGTAAAGCGAGTTCGTTCTCTCAGGGAAAGGATTGTGTTGAAATTCTAAAGAAAATATTTTTGGTTTTTTTTTTTATATTATCAAACTAAAGCTAAGAAAATAATAACAAGAACTGAAACTGAAATGGCGATTTGATTAAAACTTCAAATTAAGCAAGTGTACTCCCGAGATTATATTTTAAGGTTATATAAAAAGCACATAATTACATCCTATCTATGGTCATGCAAAACAAGGGTAAATAATATAACTCACACCCTCCTATGTGGTAAGAGGCAAGGAATGATTTAGGCACTTACCTATTTAGATATTAACTAATTCGTTAAACCCTTCTATGTGGTAAGAGGCAAGATTTACTTCCTTAATTAATCCGGAATCTAATGCAACTAACCAACTCAACCAAACACTCAAGTTCAACCGCTCCTATGTGGTAAGAGGCAACGCCCGAAATAGTCACGCTAATGCTAAATTAACCCTCCCTAACTCCTCATATGTGGTAAGAGGCAAGAGCTAAGGTAAAATCAATCTAACCAATTCACAACCAACCCACAAAAGATTCTAAACAACCCACTCTAATCCTCCTATGTGGTAAGAGGTAAGATTAAAGCAAGTTATCTCTAAATAATTTACTGCACTTAACCCAAGTATTCATCATACATAATACTAGCGACATATCATGCATAATTATGAAGAACACAGCAAAACTTATTCCACAAAGACCATAAGATAGAACTTAGCATGTAAATTAAGCACAAAAACCCTTATTCATAATCCCGGGAGCACAATAGATTTAGCCAAGCATGGCTAAATCAAACATCATCATATTAATGTTAATTAAGCACAATATTGACAACATAAATTAAAAAGAAAGATAACACCTTGAATTGAGAATCCGTAGATGAAATGTCTCTAAATTGATGAAATCAATACTCAACAATGTTCCCAATCCGTACAGCTTCAATTCTCTGTAAATAGCTAAAAGAATGAAACCCTAGCTATTACAAAGAAGTAAAACCCTTGCTTAATCTCTCTCAAAGTTGTCACACCCTAAAATCTGTAAACCCTAGCCTTATTTATAGTAATTCTATAAAGATATTTGCTAATAAGTCCTTCACAAAAGTCTTGTCGGAAAAGGAAACTCAAATTGGGCCAAAATCGCAAATTTCCAAATTTCAGTCGCGCAGCCGACGTTTCTCCACGTCGCGACGTGCGACCGTGCACGTCGCGATGTCCACCCACGTCGCGACGTGGAAGGGCTCCCCACGTCACGACATGGCTCTCTGCCACTTTTCCAAAATTCGCCAAAAAATATCCAATTTAATTCTTTTTACCAACGTCGTGACTTGGAGGGTCTCACGTCGCGACGTCCATTGTCTAGGCCATATTTCTCTATGATCCACGCCGAATGTGGGAAAACCCAAAACATGAAAGTTGTAGCTCTATTTCTTAGCTTTCCAATGACACTTGAATCACTCGATTTGGATATAAATAGAGAGAGATATGATCAAAATACCAAAGCCTGGCAGATTTCTTCAGCATTTGTTCTCCATCGCCTTTCCACGTGTTTTGCTAAATTACCCCTTCTTGGAGTCTCGAGCCTCCATGGGATCAACTTGGAACTTATTTGCCACTCTATCCAAGGTGTAAATATGTAGGAAAGATCATTAACAATTGGAATTAACACCTTAAATATCCTGTGAAACACGGGACCAGCTTCTTGATCTTTCTCAATCTTTTCCTCTTATTTTGGACCTGATTCGACTTTCGTATGATTTTTCCCTTCATACACCATGGTCGACAAACCTACGCGTAAAACACCAAAACGAATCAAAAAGAACAAGAACGATAAAAGAATCAACTATAACACAATAGATAAAAGGTGAATAAATTCACCTCATCAGTTCGCCTTTAAGGTATCTACACAAACTACTAATAAGCTAGCAACACTTAACATCCAAACAATACCCAAACAAAACCCAACAAATTTAATAAGAAAAACTTAATTTTCTTATTTATGGAATTTATTATTGTTAGAATTGTGTTGTTTTGATATAATATTAAACATCTATATATAATAATACAACTTTCTAAAAAAATTGTCTTGTCAAATATCAAATCGAATTATTACTATACTCCATTCAATTTCCAAAAAAGGTTGACTTATCAAACAAGAAATTGAATTTTTATTGAACTCCATTCACTTTTCAAAAGAGAATTATAAATGCCATAAATATCGTAAATCAATTTAACCCAAAAATTAATTTTAGTGTGTGTGACACCCTAGATTCCTATTCACTTTGGCAATAAATATAAATAATAATAATAGAATTATATTGGATTTAATACAAAATTAAAAAACTCTCACTTGAATGACAATTCTGTCATAGAACCTCTATAATGGAATAAATTAAATAACTTTAATTTATGGTCAATTAAACAATTAAATAACTTCAATTATCGATAACCACATGCGTATGCCTATTTTTTTTTATAATCCTTGTGTGTTTGTAAAATATACCAACAACTCCCATATATTATCAGTAAAAAAAAAAATTATAAAAAAGTTGTCAAACCACGAGGAAATATCAATAATTAACCCTTAATTTATATTTATAAATTAAAATTGACCACTAGCAAGACGTTATGAGTCTTATGACCATTGAATAATTAGGGAAAAGTAAAAGTAAATTGATCGATTTTTCCTATATATGAACTAAACACAGTATAATTATCATCCTCTTTCCAGCAGCCTATATCCTACTCTTTACCGACTAATTATTTCTATCTTATTGTCGAAATGTAACCCAATTTAAAGAAATTTAAACCTAATCAAAATTTATTTACTCCTGGTCCTGGTTTGATCCGTGGGACGGACAATTTTTCAGTTTTGTTGAACCCATACTTTGGAGCATGGTTTAGTGAGGGTGGACGGATGGTTTTTTCAATCTTATTGAACCCCTACTTTGGGGGAGAGTATAACAACGTTATAGAAGATTTGGGGCATTTTGCATTTAACCCAATGCTAGCATAGGAAACATCAATCCACACTCTTCAGACAAAGAGGATTACAACTCAACTAAATAAATTCTTAAACCGCAGCTATAGAAGCTGTGTTAGTCTTTATTCAAGAAGGCACTAGGATCATCATACTTCTTCAATCAACTTTTGCTTAGGTACATCTCAACTCAGTCAGAGTAATTCACCAGTTTCTTGATCAGGGATTGAGCTGTTTTTTTTTGTTTTGTATTAATTCTGGGATTAAAATTGGTTGGTAGATTTTATGGATGGATGGCTTGATCATAGTCCCTTTATTCTATACATTTGTTCTTGCAGGGTTTTTGATCTTTTGGATTCGTGTGATAAATTGTTGAACAACCCATGAAGCTTTTTTTTTTTTGAGAATTTCTTTTTTGGTTTTTTTTTTTCCATTTCATTCTCAACAAAAAGAGAAGCTTTTTTCATCATGGGTTGGTGGTGGGGAAGGGGATGATGATCTTTTAAGAAATCTTACTTGCATGGGATGTCACAGGAGTCTAATGCGTGTTTTTATATTTTAATTTGTTTTTGTTTTTGATAATTTACTCCCACATTTAATTGTGTAATGGGAGTCCTGTTCTTGTAGATTTTAAGCCCAACTGAGATTTGTGAAGTATAATCTTGTGATAGACTGATATTAATTGTAAATATGGGAAGGGATGAATAATGAATTTAGATACAAGGTTGCTAACATTTGGAAAGATTTAATTTCAGTTTTGTTCTAATCTTCTATGGACATCAAATGCACATGTGGAAAGATTTATTTTGATCAGGATCATTATAGGCTTGTTGCAAAGGTTTAGTACATTGTGTCTTATTGTCTTGGATTGAAAAACTGAGATTGAATGAAGAATCAACTGGGGAACTTGAGGAGAAAAGTTGAAAACTTTGTGTAATTTGACATGGTAATGTGTATTAAACCAAATCCATATGTGGAAATATTTAGTTTGATCAGGATCATTATAGGCCTGAGTTGCAAAGGTTTAGTACATTGTGTATTATTGTCTTGGATTGAAAAGCTGAAATTGAATGCAGAATCAACTGGGGAACTTGAGGAGAAAAGTTGAAAACTTCGTGTAATTTGACATGGTAATGTGTATTAAACCTTGGGAGTCCTTTCACAGGTTTCCAGATACTAAGCTTTATTAATGGTTGGGAAGTCATGGTGTTTAACTCAATTGCTTCTTTCTATGGGTAAACTAAATAAACTTCTTCCTTATTTCCGTGGCGCAATTTTAGTCACTTGGTAGCCTTTAGAATGGGAATGAAGGTTACTAATCATTTTATGTGGAGTGCTGGATGTTTGAGCTGAAATTAGATGTAGTGACTAGAAAATTTGACCAAGCAAAGAATACTACAACTATGAACCAGCTAGATGTAGAATTCTAGGTGCCTATTTCTCATATCACATTGGTGACAGCACTGATGTACCATTTTATTGAGTGCCCAGTGCCCACGAAAGTGAGAAGAAAGGTATGTTCTTTGATAAGGTGACGATAAATTTTAAGACCGTGGACTAGGTTTACCTTAATTGCATACTGTTTACTACCATTTATGCAGTAAAAGCTCATTTCAAGCATGATAAGAACATAAATTGTAGTATGAAAAGTTGTTAGAAGTGGAAAGGCTCAACTCAAAGTTCAGTTCTAAGTTAGTTTTGTAGGGTCCAGTAGTAAGATAGTGTAGAATGGATAGAACCTAATTAAGAAATGTAGTAAATGGCTAAATCATCTTGATAAATTTCCTTGTTGGGCCATTTTTGTGAATACCAAAGTAAAGTACAGACGTGAATTTTAAAAGTGTAACTCAGGCTATAAAAAGAATCCATGCAATATGTTTCCCATTAAATAAACCAGGGAAACCAATTGCAAATCTAGTTCAAAATACCTGTTAGGAAAATCAAATGAGAAGTTTAAATTCTTCCTCTGCAGGAAAGGCTGGTTTTCGCATATTGTTAGTATGCCCAAATTACTCATGGCCACAGCTAATGGAATCCAACTCTTGCTGGAGCTGAAAAAAAAAGAAAATTAGGTTACATTCTTCATGGTTGTCAGTACTGTAAGGATTGGTCACTGGTTGCTCCTGACTTCATCATTTTCTCAAACTTAATATTATTAATACATTTTCAATAAGCAACCCCATGGTAATGAAAAAACAGACAGGAAGCACATAAACCTGCGTCGGGTTGCTTGTAAATAATATATATGCAGTGGCACATACTTTTGGAAGAAAGTTAGAAATTCCCGCTTTTAGGTAGCTTGTGAGAAAGAGGAGAGGTGGGGGGTCAGGGTGTTGTGGGTAGTAAATCACTTTTATCTATTGTATGTTCTGTCAACCAAAGATATGATTTTTGTTTTTGCATTACATATATTTGATATGGGTGGAAGATGGCTGAAAACCTAATTTAAGGGCTTATCTCCCCTTCAAAATAGAAAACTTAACTTTATATCTAAGGTGTTAAAAAATAAATGGATGCAGCATGATAAACTTTCATGAGAAAATAAAGATTACAAATGACTGCTTAGGTACCTCAGAAAATCATTGTTAAGGTATTTGGAAACCTGTTAATTCTTTACTTCTCTAGGAAGAAAGAAAGCCAACTTTATCTCAAGGTACCTCGGCTGACGTATACTGACCACACGAACTACTAAAACCGCAAATAAAAGTACCTACTGTGTGCAGTATTTATTTTTTATTTTTCCTCAGAAGCCTCGAGATTTTATCTTCATGAAGTCAAGTATAGTTTCTGGATGCATGACAGCTGATCTAATTTGATGCTTTAGCTCTTGGAAAATTTGTATACATGGAAACAAACTACTATCAAGAGTGTTTATATTAGCCTTCTAAAAAGTCAAAGCTTTTAAGTGCTCGTCGACACGTAGTGTGCTCTATTGTCTTAGAGTAACGGCCTTCACTAACTTTGAAAGTGTGCTGTATATTATAAATTTCAAGCTAGGTTACAACATGGGAATACACTATCTAGTGGGCTTCTGGCAATCTCCTTTGAAATTAAAGCATGCAAGTAGACTAGGGTATGTCATAAAAGGAGGCATTTGGGGCTGGTAAAAATCTAGGTAGAATTCTACAAAAGCAAAGCTATCTACAACTAGATATCAAAGGCCTAAGCTAGTTCAGTTTCATTTCTACCTTTTCCTTTATCTAATTTTATGAGCCTGAATCTCTGAATTCCAGCAAATATGTAAACTGTGTGTGAGCTTTCTTCCGTAAAATCCTAGTGATCCAGTTTCAATGCAGTTGCAGTTCCTCTCTCCCCAACACCCCACCCACCCAGATATCTCTCTTCCCTCTGTTTTTGAGGTTTCTTAGTAATGAAATGCCAACACTATTTTTTTCTTAGTATTGGACACAAGTAATAAATGAGAGAATGTTGGAGACCTCAGCCATTGAGTTTCTAAAAAACTAAAAATAGGTACTTTTTACATTTGAAGATATACTTAATTAAGTCTAATGGCATGAATTTCCATAACTTTAGCTTTTGCTGGAGAATAATGTATTGTCATTGGAGCTACATTGGGCTGGTTGTTCTGGATAATGTTGCTGTCTTTTTAAAACTTTCCAGCTTATGTGTATACTATTTAGTCTAGGGTTGTTTATTTGAATGCATCTCATTTGTGCAGGATTTGGTGCATATTGTGCTATTCTATATGAAAAAAGAGAGAATCGTCTTTTCCTCATTTATGTGGAAAATTATATTATGGAAACTTGAGTTGCAACGTGCCTTTTCCTCATTTATGATTCCGTAGGCGTCTTTTCCTCATTTATATTTTTATATCCATCAGTGACTAAAAGTTACTGTTTATCTGATTAGCATGAAATGCATGCATCTCACTCTAGAAGAGGCAGCATATCCTGTTTTCTCTCACTTTGTTCCTTCGGATGCCTTTTTGAACCTGCTGTATCCTTCTTGTCTTAGATATATTCTTGGATATTTTGCACTGCTGGCAGTTGGCCTGCCATTACAAGAGGACTAGCTATCATAAATTAAACTACTCCAGAGGCAGAAGCCTCAAGCACAGGCAACCATTTCACCATCCTCATCTTGAATGCCTCATTTATGAAACTTTATAGTTAGCACCATGTAATTCATGTGCTCTCACTTGGTGCCTCATTTATAAAGCTACTTTGCCTTCTCAGAAAAAAAGATTGCAATATCTCCATTTATAGTCATTTGTAGTCAAATTTGTCTTTATCCATCAATTGTCATGTTACACAATTATCTTTCTTTTATTTGATGAGTATTACTAATTTTTCTTGTAACTTTAGCTACAGTAGATGATAGAGGAAATTCAAATCCTTATGAATTGAATAATATTTTTTCATCTGGCTATGTTTGAGGTTTCCTTTCCCTTACCAGTAATGCGGGCATTGTTTACTCTTTACAGAAGTTGTAATTAACTACTTTGTAACAGTATGATCATAAAAAATGAAAAAAGAAAAACTAGTTGTTTTTCTGCAATATGAATACAGATATAGTTTCTTATCCTTCTCTACAATTGAGGTTTTCTTATAGAACTTTTTTTTTTTTTTTTTTTTTTTCTTATAGAACTTATTATCACAACATTGACAATCTTAACGAAACAGTTTTGCAGCCTCCCTCTAGGTATAGTGGATTGTCTGCTGAAAGATTGATGGCGGAGAAAAGCAGCTTACTAAAGTTAGTAGAAGAAAGGGCATTGTCAAAGAAGAAGCTGGAGGAGAAGAAGAGAAAGGAACAAGAGAGCCTAGTTCCTTTTCTTCCAAAAGAGTGCATTTCATGTATACTTGTCCGGCTTCCTCTTGAATCCCTACCAAAATCAAGGTTTGTTTGTAAGACATGGTACAGGATTATCAACAGTGCTATATTCACTCGAGAATATTTTGAGCGTACTGAAAGCAGCTTAATATTTCAAGTTCCAACAAAAAGGGATATTTTCTTTCCTACGTGCCCAGCCAAGTTTCAAGAAAAGCCAAATACTTTTTCTGTTGAATCTAAACTTTTCCAATTACAAGCAGTGCCCATACTGCAGCAACCCTTTATAGATCAGACCACATTGCTTCACCTCAAGTTCATGGAAGTTAGAGATGGCAAGATCAAGATAGAAGATTATAATGCAACTTGTCTGGGGAAGATTAGAGCATGTTGTGATGGTCTAGTCATACTCGATAATGGATTAAAAAAAGGAGGTTTAGTAGCCTTGAATCCTGTTACCAGGGAGTTGTCAGCACTTCCTTCAGGTACCTTATTCCCATCTCATTCTGAATCATATGGTCTTGCATTTTGCCATTCTACCAGGCAGTTCAAACTGGTTCACTTGTTTCGGGATACGATGCAATTCACTGACTGTGAAATCCTAAATCTTGGATCCAAATCATGGAGAATGGTTGATGGACCTGCATTTGGACTTTTTGGCTGGTTTGGCTATGCTCCTGTTTTTGCGATGGGGGCCATACATTGGGTTCCAAACATTGATCATAGTGAGTACATAGTGTCTATGACAGTAGATGATGAGAAGTTTCATCAGATACCTCTCCCAAAAAGTTGTAGAACTCGCGATAGGATTTTGGAAGTGTGCGGGCATCTTGGGTTTGTGAGTCGTGAAGAGTTGAACAAAATTGATGTGTGGACCTTGAGGAGTTTAAGTGGTGAAGGCTGGGCTAAGCAATATACCATAACAGAGGGTTGCGAACTTGATATGTTCCCTCTTTACTTTTCAAGGATTAGTGGTGAAATGATTTTCCAGGATAAAGATGGCCATTTATATGCTTATGACTGCTCTTTGCAGCTTTTGAGAATGTTGGAAATGCGAAAGGGAATTTTCCCCGTTGGTCACCACTGTTTTACGAATGTTAACAGCCTGCTCTCATTGCAGGTAAATGGCCAAGATATGTTCTACTAGCATATTCTGGCGTTTTAGAGTTATGTTCACAAGATCCCATGTATAGAATGAAATTGTCCTAGTAGATTTGAATTTAGACTTTTTTCTTAACTCTAAATCATGTATATATATATCTATCTCCCCTATGTATGTGTGTTTGAGATATTTATCTTATGTGCACTTTTCATGTGAGATCATTCTTGTGTAGCATTATATATTCTCTTAGTGATAGTTGCACCATAAAACTCTACTTGATATACTGAGATACACCTTAGCTTGTACTTAAGTTTGTCAAAATAAGTACGATGAATGTGCACCTGGTTTGTGTACCAGGTTTCCAAATCTAGAGAATATCAGATTATGTCAAAGAGAGAGTCTCATTTTGTGTGTTGAAAGTTGTCAAAGGTATCCCATACTTTGTTAAATGATTACTGCTGACTTGTTTTTGCCCATTGACAATAATAACAATTAAGTTTTTATTCCATTATATATGGTCATAAATCTTTATTTTATTATATGAGGCCACTTATATGGATGGCGAAATCCCACTATTTAGGGTCATGCGTTTTTATATCACTGTGTGAGGTAAGTTATATGAATCACACCTAGCCATCATTGTCCTGCAAAAATAATGTAGGGCTTATTTTTTCCTTTCATCTACATTGACTTTTGGTTTTGGAGATGCTAATCACCTATCCAGTTCTCAATTTGATTTTTATTTTTTCAGAAGACAGTTCTATCAGTCGTTGTTTGTGCTCAATTGAATATAGTTCCAGAAGAAGAAAATTGACGGTAGTTTCTTGTCCACTTCTTGTCTCATCATGAACTGTAATGCTCCTAATGGAGATGGAGCTGTACATTAATGAAAATTGAGAGAAAAACTCCTATGAAACGAATTCATATATAAGACGTGTTTCATAACTCCTATGAAACGAATTCATATATAAGACGCGTTTCATATATGAAACGAGCAATTACTGGCCGTTAAAATCGTGATTTTAATTTGCTGCTATTTTAAATGTGCGTTGAAATTATGATTAACCACCGTCTCATATATAAACCCATTTCTCAATAATTTTTCTCTTGAATTTAATTAGGATTAGCATACATGATTAGGAATAGGAATAGGGTGCATGGTTATTGAATTAATTAGGATTAGCATACATGATTATGAAAAATTGCATTGCTGTTTTAAATGCTTATACCCTAGAAAATAAATTGCTATACTAGTTTAACAACATTATTACTATCGGAAGAAGGATATTATGAGATTACAATATGCACAAGGACATGTTTAATTTTTTTTTTCCCAGCAGAGATTTTTTTTTCTTAATTTAGTCCTTAATTTCCTTTACCTTCTTAGATTAGTTATAATATTTTATTATTCAATAAAATTGTTTTTGCTTGTTAGGATCGAGCATAACGCATGCTTTACACTACATCTGTTCAATCTCTCTGGAATAAAAAAAGAAAAAAAAAAGAAAAATATAGAAAGGAATTGATTTAGCACTAAATATTTCCATTTAATGGCTGGAAACAGGAATGGAATTATTGTATTCAAGATACAAATCATGCAATTAATTATTACGAAGTAGTAGTAAATGATAAAGAAACAAACAAATGACCGCAATTTTTTTTTTTTTTTTGAGAAATCACAAAAGGGACTTAAAAATCTTTTATTAGTAGTAAACTGCTTAGCAAAAAAAGGATACACGGAAATAATTCTCCATCCGTAACCTTTGTGAGATTATATCCTCTGTCCAAAATTATCCTGCCTTATTTTGTCCAATGTTCAAAACGACGTCGTTTCACTAAAACTAGTGACTGAAAGATTTAATATCACTGAAATCAGCTTACAATTATTAGACCCTAACTAAGATATGAGTAACCTTACTGAGGTAGTTTTAATTTTAGACATGGTAAGATAGGATAATTTTGGACAGAGGATCCCATCTCAAAAACGGATCTTTTGTATTTAATAGCCCAAAATAATAATAAAGGACAGTAAGGGGAAAAATAAATGAGACAATGGACACAAAGTGGTTCAGTCAATGTGACCTACGTCTATGGCCAAAGGTGGTGCCAAAATTCACTAATATGTGGATACAATTTACAAAAGGTGAGAACACCAATTATACAAAAGGCTTTACGCAAAAGTATTTAGGAGAAGGAAACTAAAAGGCTCTCAATAGAAAAGCTTTAAAGCTTTTTCGTTTTGGGATGATTTCAGAATGCTGCAAGGTTTTCCTTTTATAGGCAAATGTTGAACACCATTGCTGTCACTGGCGGATGCAGGGGGTGCGGGGGGTGCGGCCGCCCCCCGAGATTTGAAAAATTATACTTGGGCCCTGTAAAAATTTTAAAAAATTCAATTGAATCCTTAAGAAAATTATAATTTTGCACCCCCAAAATCAAAATATAATTTCTAGTATGTAATTTTGCCCCCCCAAACTATCATTTCTGGATCCGCCACTGATTGCTGTATGTATTTATCAGGCGCATGCTTCAGCCATTCCATTTTGCATGCGAAGCGGAATGCGTTTGCAGTCCAAATTACTCAAAAGTCAAGAATGTAGCCTTGAGGGTTGCGGCCACCATATTTATTACATCAACCTTTGTAAAAGTCAATCCTCATAAATATTTTTTTGTGCCCTTTTAATATTTTAGGTTTTTACTGATTTAAGCATGGAGAAGATGTACATGTTTGATGAAAGACGAATATTTAACTTGTTTTAATTATTATAATTTTGGGGAAGGTATTAAGAATAATATGTTGGGGGGTAAGAATTAAGAATTCAAGAATCTTATAGTAACTTTCCTTAATTACAATATTCTTTTTACTTTCCAGAAAGTTTAAAAATGAACTAAACGTTAGAAATTGAAAATCATATAAAAAAAACAAAACATTTCGAACTTTCAGGAGCGATCATTGATCATTTCAAATTATCTCTTACGAAAGTTGACAATTTGGCATCACAAATGATCTTTTGCATGGATGTGTGCATGAAAAACAATTGAATTCTCTATTTTCTATAATACCAAGCCATCTATGGAACAATGCATCCTAGAAATCAACCCTCCACCCCACAGAAAACCCAACTCATGATTGTACCATCGTGGATCGTCTTTCCGGGTCAAGGGAAATGTTAGGGATGGGAAAGTTCGAAATCTTTAACCTCAAATAGTCTTAAGGCTTCTTTGTTATCGCAAATTTATGACCCACGTGATTTAATCAATAAAGATAACTGATAAGATTTTATCTTATCAATAATAATTGAATAAGTGATAAGACTTTATCTTATCACCTAAATGGTAAAATCTGATTGCCTACTTTGATGGGAAGTAGGGATAATGTCTCTGATAATAATTGGTCCTCTCTCTACCCACAATAAATATCACGTAACCTCTCCATCAATACGGTGTCATTCTGATCGGGGTCAAGAGAGAGAAACCAATTATCTTTCTCTCGATATTCTTTTCTTTCCTATTCCAAAAGGTTTCTTTGCAGGAATCATTAAGGCTTACATTGGATCAAGGTTATAGGAACAGAAGTAATTCACGTTGAAGGAACAGAAGTATTTAAACCCAAAACAACTAATTAAGTTGCTATGGATCAAGGTATTATTTTTATTATAATTGTACGATGTATAAATCATGTTATTCTATGATCTAAACAATTATGATTTATGCAAATCATTAATTAATTTGCTTTACGTGGATTAATTAAAATCCAACAATTGGTATCAGAGCAAGGTTAAGAATTCATGATTTATCTATAAAGACAATTATTGTAATTTATAATTACCATGATTATTTTTTGAAGATAATTACCATAAATTAATTCCGCAATTATTGAAATTTAATTACTGTAATTTAATTATGTTGGTAATTTATTTAATGATTATGATGATGATTATTACATCTTATTTATTATGATGATGACGTGATTATGCTGATGATTATTTAATGATGATGAATCCGTAATAATGATTTAATGATTCTTGTGTAAAGCTAATTATTATTATGGCGATTTTTTTATAATGTTTTCTTCATGTTTTTATAATCATAATTTAATGTTGATATATAATGAATAATTATGATCATTATTGTTTAATGATGATGATTTTGATGTGACGTGATGGATCAAGTGTATGACAATGAATTCATTTGCTGCTTGATTCAATTATCAAATATATTGTATCCGTTCATGTTATGTTTTTCATGCAATTTATTAATGTTCAACTAATGATGATGATAATTTTAATAATGATGATGTTTTAAATCATGGAGTTATGTCATGTGATTTAATAATGATATGCACAATATGATATTAATATTGATGTTTTTAACAATGCCAGTAATCCGAAATTTAATTTTTTTTGGGTGTGTGCATGCTGTTTTATTATTACATTAAGAGACTAAATCTGTAATTATTCTGGATGTAATTTATGATGATATAGATTTATAAATTAAATGTATATTTGATTACATTGATTTAGTTTTCTGATTATTGTCACGTATTTAATAATAAGTGTCATGATCTGTTTTTCGATTTTTTCGATTATTACCATGTATGTGTAATAAAATAATAATAAGAGTTATACTTAGATTATAATTAGAACATGTAAGAATTTTGTTCTTGGTTATTGTCTGCATATCTAAGTATAATTAAAATATGAAAGATATTATTTTGCATACACGTACATTAACTAATGATAAACAGATTATTATCGAAATTATATATTTTATTCAAATAAAATAAGTTGAATAAATTCTTATGTTGATATTTTTAAATAATTAATAATTTTTATGTGGGTTTGTTAGTCACCAAAAGTGGCCAAACCCTTAAAGTTTTAAATTATTAAATATATTAAATTTAATTTCAATTACTCATAATTAAGAGATGCTTATATTATAATGACATAATGAATTTTCTTATTATGAGTATATTGAAATTCATAAAATTATTAAAATATTAAAAATCACCCAAAGGTTGATTAATTAATTTTATAATTTATGATATAATGTAGGTAATTAATATCTTGGTTAAATATGTTAGTATATCAAAGATAGCAGGCATATTTAATTAAGGTAAATTCTATTGCCAATTATGTAAAATTAAAAGTTAACATCAATATGTGTATTATAGTGTATTGTTGAATTGCCCAAAGGTGAGCTTCAATACACATTTAAGTATTATTTAAATTTGATCTGAATCTGAATTATGGTGTTAACTTCAAAGCATTAATGTGTGAGTATTTATGTTACCCTGCAGTATCTGTGCCCTGTTGCTACTTCCACTTCCGCAAGCCTCATCTGTTGTTACGTTTAATTGGCCTTAATTATCCAGATTGGTGCTGAGCAGGTTCAGTTTCAGTTAGTGTTCTGGATCTTGACTTAGCACTATTAATGAAAGGCCAATGCTATACTTGATGAAAGCAGTACTGAGAGAGAGATCTTTTCATAAAGTTTGGGAAAGATCAAACAGATTGAGCCTGATGTTTATGCGAATGACAGTTGCAAATAACATCAAGTCTACAATTCCAAAAACTGAAAGTGCTAAGGAATATATGAATTTTGTGAAAGAGTGTTCTCAGTCTGAATCAGCTGATAAGTCCCTTGCTGGGGCATTAATGGGTATGTTAACCACCAGTAAGTTTGATGGTACACGTACCATGCATCAGCATGTGACTGAAATGATAGACAAAGCAGCAAAATTGAGATCCATGGGGATGGAAGTGAGTGAAAATTTCCTTGTACAATTTATTATTAATTCCTTGCCTCCTGAGTATGGTCCTTTTCAAATAAATTATAACACCATTAAAGATAAATGGAGTGCCAATGAACTTCAATCCATGCTCATTCAAGAGGAGACAAGACTTATGAAACAAGGAATTCACTCAGTTAACCTCATGGGTCATAAGAAACCTGAAAAGAAGAATCACCAAAAGGGTAAGAAAGAAGCATCAAAGATGAAAGCGCAATCCAGTCAAATCCACAAGAAGGACATCAAAAATGAGAAGTGCCATTTTTGTAATAAACGTGGTCACTTCGCTAAAGATTGCCTGAAGCGTAAAGCTTGGTTCGAAAAGAAAGGTAAGCCTAGTGCTTTAGTATGTTTCGAATCAAACTTAGCTGAAGTTCCTTATAATACTTGATGGATTGATTCTGGATGCACTACTCATGTTTCTAATACGATGCAGGGATTCCTTACGATCCAAACCATAAACCCAAATGAGAAATTTATCTTCATAGGGAACCGGGTCAAAGCTTCAGTTGAAGGTATTGGAACCTATCGTTTGATTTTAAACACTGGACATCATTTAGACCTTTTCAGACTCTTTATGTTCCTTCTGTTTCTCGTAATTTAATTTCCTTATCCAAACTTGATTCACTTGGATATGATTTTTCTTCTGGGAATGGATGTTTCAGTTTGTTTAAAAATAATAATGTTATTGGTTCTGGAATTATTTCTGATGGCCTATACAAATTAAACCTTGACAATATTTTTTCTGAATCCTTATTAATCTTGCATCATAATGTTGGCACTAAACGTAGTTTAGTGAATGAAAATTCAGCTTACTTGTGGCATAAACGTTTGGGTCACATATCCAAAGAAAGAATGGAAAGATTAGTGAAGAATGAAATCCTTCCAAAATTGGATTTTACTAGTCTTGATATTTGTGTGGATTGTATTAAGGGAAAATTTACAAAACACACAAATAAGAAAGGAGCCACAAGAAGCACACAGCTTCTTGAGATTATACACACTAATATATCTGGGCCTTATGATGTTCCATCTTTTGGTGGAGAAAGATATTTTATCATATTTATCGATGATTTTTCACGTTATGGATATATCTATTTGTTACATGAAAAATTTCAATCAGTAGATGCCCTAGAGGTATTTATTAATGAAGTTGAAAGGCAACAAGATACAAAAGTGAAAATTGTCAGATCTGACAGAGGTGGTGAATATTATGGAAGATATACAGAAAATGGACAATGCCCTGGTCCATTTGCTAAATTCCTTGAAAAACATGGCATATGTGCACAATACACAATGCCAGGCACACCAGAACAGAATGGTGTAGCAGAAAGGCGTAACTGTACTCTAATGGATATGGTTAGAAGTATGTTAAGTCATTCATCTTTACCCTTATCATTGTGAATGGAAGCATTAAAGACTGCTGCTTACTTATTAAACAGGGTTCCTAGTAAGGCAGTTTCAAAAACTCCTTTTGAACTGTGGACAGGAAGGAAACCCAGTTTAAGACACCTGCATGTGTGGGGTTGTCAAGCGGAAGTAAAATTCTATAATCCACATGAAAAGAAACTGGATTCAAGAACAATCAGTGGTTATTTCATTGGTTATCCAGAAAAATCTAAAGGGTATAGATTTTACTGTCCTAACCATAGTATGAAAATTGTTGAATCTGTAAATGCTAGGTTCATTGAAAATGGCGAAATTAGTGGGAGTACAAAACTCCGAAAGGTGGAAATCCAAGAAGTTAGAGTGCAAGTTCCTTTGCCTGTGACTTCTTCTAAAGTTGTTATTCCTGAAGTTGTTGAAAATAATAATAACTTTCAAGAACAACAAATAAATGATCCAGTACCCCATAATGAAGTTGCCATAATGAACCTGTAGAAGTTGAACCACTAGAAATAGCATTAAGAAAATCTCAAAGGCAAAGAAGATCTGCTATTTCTGATGATTATGTGGTTTACTTACAAGAGTCAGAATTTGACTTGGGAATTAATGAAGATCCAGATTCATTTTCACATGCCATAGAAAATACTAATTCTGATAAATGGTTGGACGCTATGAAAGATGAGTTGAAATCAATGGATCACAATGATGTTTGGGACCTTGTTGAATTGCCTAAAGGTTATAATCGGGTGTAAATGGGTCTTTAAGACCAAGCGCGATTCAAATGGTAATATCGAACGATACAAGGCCAGACTCGTTGCCAAAGGTTTTACTCAGAAAGATGGCGTTGATTACAAAGAGACCTTTTCACCTGTCTCTAAAAAGGACTCTTTTAGAATTATTATGGCATTGGTGGCTCATTATGATTTAGAGTTACACCAAATGGATGTGAAAACTGCCTTTCTGAATGGGGATTTAGAGGAAGATGTTTATATGGCCCAACCTGAAGGTTTCTTAACTAAAGGAAAAGAACAACTAGTGTGTAAATTAAAGAAGTCAATATACGGACTTAAGCAAGCCTCCCGGCAATGGTATCTTAAGTTTAATGATACTATCACTTCCTTTGGATTTAAGGAAAACATTGTTGATCGATGTATATATCTGAAGGTCAGTGGGAGCAAGATTATTTTTCTAATTCTGTATGTTGACGATATTTTGCTTGCTGCTAATGATCTTGGTATACTTTATGAAACCAAGAAGTTTCTCTCTAAAAATTTCGAAATGAAAGATATGGGTGAGGCATCCTATGTGATTGGAATTGAAATATTCCGTGATAGAACACAAGGATTATTAAGGTTGTCTCAGAAAGCATATATTAACAAAATTTTAGAGAGATTCAGAATGGAGAAATGCTCTGCAAGTGTTGTTCCAATTCAGAAAGGAGATAAATTCAGCCTTAAGCAATGTCAACAGAATGAATTGGAACGCAAACAAATGGAAAATATTCCTTATGCATCAATTGTTGGAAGCTTGATGTATGCACAAACTTGTACCAGGCCAGACATCAGTTTTGCTGTTGGTATGTTGGGCAGATATCAATGTAATCTTGGATTGGATCACTGGAAAGCTGCAAAGAAAGTATTACGATACTTACAAGGAACAAAGGATCATATGCTCACTTATAGGAGATCTGATCATCTCGAAGTGATAGGATACTCAGATTCAGATTATGGTGGATGCGTAGATACTAGAAAATCTACATTTGGCTATTTGTTCATGATGGCTGAAGGAGCAATCTCATGGAAAAGTGCAAAACAGTCTGTCATTGCCACTTGCACTATGGAAGCTGAATTTGTGGCATGCTTTGAAGCCACTGTTCATGGATTATGGCTGCGAAATTTTATTTCAGGACTTGGGATTGTCAACAGTATTGCCAAGTCGCTGAAAATTTATTGTGATAATACCGCAGTAATTTTCTTCTCTAAAAACGACAGGTATTCAAAAGGTGCTAAACATATGGAGTTGAAATACCTTGCCGTTAAAGAATAAGTTCAGAAAACGAAGAGTGTCAATTGAGCACATTAGCACAAATTTTATGGTTGCAGATCCTTTAACAAAAGGATTAAATCCGAAGGCTTTTAATGAACATGTTGAAAGAATGGGTATTACTTGATACCATTCTTGATATTACGTTTAAGTTCTTAAACACCTTATGCATTTGACACTCTGAGCTCATTTAAGTATTGTTTCTGTTTTCTATTAATCATTCTTGACTTTATAGTATATACATGAATGATGATATAATTGGTGATTGAATTTGTCTCTGACAAAGACATTATTGTTGGACCGTAATTGTTTTATTTCCCATTATGAGTAATGTTTAAGTAATGCTAGTATTGTGATACATAGAAGGGACTATGTCAAAGAATATGATGTGGAACCGCTATGATCCATATTAGTTTTATTTAATAATATTTATGATTAAATCATAGACTCTGTCACATGGGTCAAGTGGGAGAATGTTAGCGCAAATTTATGACCCACTTGATTTAATCAATAAAGATAACTGATAAGATTTTATCTTAACAATAATAATTGAATAAGTGATAAGACTTTATCTTATCACCTAAATGGGAAAATCTGATTGCCTACTTTGATGGGAAGTAGGGATAATGTCTCTGATAATAATTGGTCCTCTCTCTACCCACAATAAATATCACGTAACCTCTCCATCAATAGGGTGTCATTCTGATTGGGGTCAAGAGAGAGAAACCAATTATCTTTCTCTCGATATTCTTTTCTTTCCTATTCCAAAAGGTTTCTTTGCAGGAATCATTAAGGCTTACAGTGGATCAAGGTTATAGGAACAGAAGTAATTCACGTTGAAGGAACAGAAGTATTTAAACCCAAAACAACTAATTAAGTTGCTATGGATCAAGGTATTATTTTTATTATAATTGTACGATGTATAAATCATGTTATTCTATGATCTAAACAATTATGATTTATGCAAATCATTAATTAATTTGCTTTACGTGGATTAATTAAAATCCAACATTCTTTAGATGGCTACTCCGTTGGTTCTCTATAATGCTTCTAGGGAGAGAGACGAATAGACGATCTTAATTTTACAAGCCTTGAGCAGTGCACGTTTTTAGTTTATTATTAAGGTTCTCTGCGCCTTTAGGCTGCTAAATAATCTTGCACTCCACTTTTTTTGTCAATAAAGTAGTTATAGATTTAAGCATCAAGTGCATAAACTTCATAGCTTAAAAAGTAGAGATGATTAAAGCTAGAGTTTTTGCACTATGACTTAATTTGTTGTTGCCTTTGTTCATTGTTAAATTTGCAAGTGAGCAACTTTTTATGTAATTTTGCCAAGTGTTTTTGAAGGGTTTAGTAAACCAGATTATAATGATAAGAAGCATCCTAAAGACCTTTTAGTTACTCATGTTGGTGAATCTTGGGATAAATACAATGGCAACATATTATCCATAGAGCTGACCATATATATTGGATAAAGGCTTGTGGCATATTTGGATAGACCTTTTTAATCCATTTCTCATCTCATTCCACTTTAACATGTTTGTTTGTATTCAATTCTCAACACAAAAAATTCCAACTTCTCCAACCATAAAATAAATGCATTTTAGTCTTTTCAACATATTTTATTATTATTTTTATTTGTTTCAGTTGATTGGTGACAGTCAAATGTTGACTGTCACCGATTAACCCAAACAATTTAATAAAATTTTTTATTTAAAATTTATTTAAGAAAATAATTCTTCTACATAAAAACCAATAAAAATAAAATTTAAAAATCCAAATACTCAATTTTTAAAACAACAATATTTATTTTGTAAAACGCAACCCGATGCCTCGTTTTTTCACAATTTTCAAAACAAAATACACATCAAAATAGAAAGTTCTATTTCAATTTTTTTTACAATATTAACTAGAATGCATGCTCACAATCAAGGTGAGTTTAAACAATATAAAAAAGTCAAAATCAACGCGTTTTTGAATTTTACAATTTTTGCTAAAATACGTGTGTTATAACCCATGAAAAATGAAAATTTGGTGAAAAATCTAAATTTCACTTTTTTTACACCGTTCATTAGAATGCATGTTCACAATTGAGATATGTTTAAAAAATAGTAGGGAAAAAGACAAAATCAACACGTTTTTTTTACTTTGCCATTTTTTACCAAAACACGTTTGTTATAACCCATGAAAAATGGAGGTTTGGTGAAAATTTTAATTTTGACTTTTTAGACAATATTCACTAGAATTCATATTTAACAATTGGGGTGGGTGTAATAACGGTACAAACAAAGTCAAAAACAACGCTTTTTTAAATTTTTCCATTTTTTGGTTAAAATGTGTGTTATAAGTTATAACCCATGAAAAATGAAAATTTGATAAAACAAAAAATCTAAATTTCACTTTTTTTATACCGTTCATAAGTATGGATGTTCACAATTGAGGTGGGTAAAACAATAGTAGGGAAAAAGCCAAAATTAACATGTTTTTTTTACCACAATCTTTTTTTACCAAAAGACGTGTGTTATAATCGTAAAAAATGGAAGTTTAGTGAAAATTTTAAATTTCACTTTTTTCTGATAGTATTCACTTGAATGTGTGTTCTTAACCAAGGCGGGTGTAAAAAATATCACAAGGAAATCAAAATCAATGTATTTTTGGATTTTGCCATTTCTAGCAAAAATACGTGTTATAACCTATGAAAAATGAAAATTTGGCAAAAATTTTAATTTTTTTACTTTTTTGATACCGTTAATTAGAATACATGTTCACAATTGAGCTATGTGTAAAAAAAGTAGGAAAAAAAAATCTAAATTTCACTTTTTTGACACTGTTCACAAGTATGCATGTTAACAATTGTGATGGGTGAAAAAATAGTAGGGAAAAGCCAAAATTAACATGTTTTTTATAGTGCCATTTTTACCAAAATACGTGTGTTATAACATGTGAAAAATTGAGGCTTGGTGAAAATTTCAAATTTCACTTTTTTCGGACAATATTCACTAGAATGCGTATTCACAACCTAAGCAAGTGTAAAAAATATCACAAAAAGTAGGGAAAATACCAGGTTGTCAAATTATACACTAGTAGTCAATTTTTGTGATAAGTTTTTCCCTTACTAGTCTAGTTCACATACTTGTCAAATTATACACCTATCATTCACAATTAAGGCGTGTGAAAAAATAGTATGGAAAAATAAAAATTAACATGTTTTTTTACATTGCCACGTTTTTACCAAAGTACGTGTGTTTACTGTGAAAAATGGAGGTTTTGTATGATCCTTGATATTGATGTTGAATATTTGTGTGTTTTTGTATGTTTTTCAGATTGCTGATTTTTAGGCCTATCTAATTTGTCTGTTTGTTTGGTTTTAGTATATGTATCTGTCTGCAACTTTGAGATTTTGAGATGGAGATATTGATAAATATGGATTAGATATGATTAAGCTAGGAGTAGAGTAGTGTGTGGTGTCTGAAATTACCCTACGGGGATTGTGCTGGAATACAGCTTTCTGAAGCTAAAATTTGATGCTATAATTTCGTTGTTGAGTGAATGGTCTATTGCGCACCTATCAATTTTGCCTGAAAACAATAAATGCAGTAGTGGTAAGAGGGATTGAATCCACAGGGAATAGTTAGCTATCAGATGATTGTTCATTCTAAATTATCCGCTGTATCGAATGCAAAGTAAATGGAAGCACAACGAAAATGTTCTAACAAGAGTTATAGTATCGCCTTGACAGATTCCAATATTTGACAACCCCTTAATAGTTTCATTGACAAGTGCATATAGATGAGGGGATTTCACTGCTTGTGACATGAATTTCGAGTAGCCGGGTGACTCACTCTAGTCCAGTTCACATACTCTAAAACTTTCCCGGGCGAGACAAGTTTTACCACAAGTTTAGTTCCCATATCCCTACCCGAGCAAGATCTTTCTATTTCACTTCTTGATATTTCCTTTGGCAAGGCAAGTGATCAATTTATGACTTCAAATTATCCTACAAGGATTTTTCTAAGTTTTTTTCACCAGATCTAGTGACATTCGTCACTGGGCACCGCACGAATATAACAATTAACAAAACAAGACTAGAAACTTATCAACAGTGACTTATCATTCTCAACTCATGCATAATTCAACACCTATAGTTTAGATCTAGACTCAATTCCAGTTGTTACCACCAATTAAGTCAGATCTCGTCAATTCAAAATATTCAAGATGAATTTCACCTTCATTAAGTAGATAAAGTCATTCAAGCAAAAATCAGAAAAAATTAAAGCAGTCTCAACCATTAAAGAACCTAAGAACATTAGATCCTCAAGGCAATAACAAATTTAGCTGATCATCGTAATGATCGGCTTGGGATTTAGTGTGGTGTTCACAGAATCAGACATTCTTCTCAAGATTCTAGAGTTGTACCGAATACAGAGCAATTGGGTTACAATTTTTCGTATATTCCTTGGTGTCCTCACAATTGTCCTTTTTTGCAATGTCTCCAACTGCCAACCCTAGATTTTTCTCTCTTCTTTTCTTGTCTTGATTCTTCTCTCTTTTTTGTCTTTTACTAATCGCTCTCCTTTCTTCTCTCTGTGTGTCATCCCTTCTTTCGTTGTCCTTTCTTGATTTTATATCATGAATTCTCCCTTTTGAGCTTACGCGACAATATCATGGTGGTCGCGCGTTTTCTCTTCATAAAGATCCACGACGCGTGTCCTGCACAATTTAGTAATTTGAATGAGTGAGGTCATCTCATTCCAGATCATCACCAAGGATTGCTTAAATGTTAAGGAAGAAAATATCAAACACTTAGGAGCACGAGTGTCAAAGTGCATTGGATCAGCTCAGCTAAGTGCAATGCATCTATAGAGAGTGCGTGCGTGAAGTGCTTGGCGTGCTTGTGTGCACTGAGTGCCGAGAGGTGAGTGCATTTTGTGCACTGAGTGTTGTGCGTGTGTGCATGATGTGCGCTGAGTGTCGAGAGGTGAGTGCAAGCTTGCATGAATATGTGCGAGTGGAGTGCTGAGGGGTGAGTGTATGTGTGATGTGCAAGTGGAGTGTTGAGTGTAATGTTGTGCGAGGTGGAAAGTGCGAGTGTAAGTATGGATGCACCCTTGTGTGCGTGCGTGCATGGGCGAGTACATAGTGCGCTCGCCCTTGTTGTGTGTGCGTGTATGGGCGGACGCACCGTGCATTGTGTTTGAATGTCATGCTCAAGTGCTTTGTGTGCTGTGAGACCTATGAGTGCTTGTGAGTTAATCGTGTGTGATATGAGTTTGTGAGTGCTTGTGAGTGCGAATGTGTGCCAACATATGCACTTTATTTGATACGAACGAAAATAACAGCATTCATGCACCAATGTTTACACATTCTTTCACTGACTCCACTACTAATATTCATTGCATGATCTAACAAAAACAACCCAATTCATGAAAGAAAACACATCTATATATTCACAAAAGCTCGGAATCATATAATCTAAGTCAGTATAACACTGACTTATCATTGAGGTCTGCTGTGTAGCTTGCATGTTTGGTTGGGTACTGCTGCCATTGTGTCCAATTTCTTAGGAGCTTTGTGCCTGATGTTTCTTCTATGGTATACATTATACAGTAAGTAAATTGCAGAGGATGTGGAGAGGAATTATTTCGATTTCATAGTCCATTTATTTTTAGGAAACTTTGGTTTTGGAATTAGAAAGTTTTACTTAATATTGATTGATGTTATCCTTCAATATTAATTTAAAACTTTGTAATCATTAATTTACTCTAAGGAAACATCCTCTACTGCTAGAAAAGACATGTAATGGAGTAGTACTCCAATTTTAAATGCACTAACTTCTTATGTAATGGTGGTGTTGGGTATGTCCGCCACCCCTTTCTTTTGCTATTATAAAAACGTAATTGATCTAAAAAACGAGAAGACAATATTCGCTAGAATTCATGTTCACAATTAGGGTGGGTACAAAAATGGTACAAAAAAAGTCAAAATCAATGTGTTTTTGAATTTTGTCATTTTCGGTTAAAGTGTGTGTTATAACCTATGAAAAATGAAAATTTAGTAAAAAATTTAAAATTTACTTTTTTTTACATCGTTTACAAACATGCATATTCACAATTGATGTGGGTGAAAAAATAGTAGGGAAAAAGTCAAAATTAACATTTTTTTTACACTGCCATTTTTTTTTACAAAAATACATGTGTTATAACCCTTGAAAAATAAAAGTTTGGTCAAAATTTAAAATTTCATTTTTTTCTGACAATATTCACTTGAATGCATGTTCACAAATAAGGCGGGTGTAAAAATCATCACAAAAAAGTCAAAATCAACGCGTTTTTAGATTTTGCCATTTCTGGCTAAAATACTTGTGTTTATAACCCATGAAAAATGGAAATTTGGGAAAATTTTTAAATTTTTTAGACATCGTTCATTAGAATGCATATTTACAATTGAGGTGTGTGCAAAAAATAGTAGGGAAAAATTCAAAATCAACACATTTTTTTATTTTGCTATTTTTGACCAATATACGTCTGTTATAACCCATAAAAATTGGAAGTTTGGTGAAAATTTTAATTTTTACTTTTTTTGACAATGTTCAATAGAATTCATGTTCACAATCGGGGTGGGTGCGAAAATGGTACAAAAAAGTCAAAATCAACGCGTTTTTGGATTTTGCCATTTTTGGCTAAAATGTGTATTATAACCCATGAAAAATAGAAATTTAGTTTTAAAAAAAAATCTAAATTTCACTTTTTTTTGACATCGTTCACAAGTATGCATGTTTACAATTTAGGTTGTTGAAAAAAACAGTAGGAAAAAAGCCAAAATCAACACATTTTTTTGACTTGCCATTTTTGACCAAAATACGCGTGTGATAACCCGTGAAAATTGAGGTTTTGTGAAAAATTTTGTCGTATGTTTGGATAAGGTTTTTTAATCCATTTTTTATCTCATTTCAAATTAATATGTTTGTTTATATTCAACTCTCAAAACAAACATTTTCAACTTCTCCAACCATAAACTGAAGGCATTTTAGCCTTTTCAGCATCTTTTAATTTTTTTTAGTTTTTTATTTGTTTCAGTTGATGGGTGGCGGTAAAAGGTTGACTATCATTGGTTAACCTAAACAATTTAATAAAAAAATTTATTTAAATTTTATTTAATAAAATAATTCTTTTATAAAAAACAGACAAAAACAAAACTTTTCAATCCAAACACTCAATTTTAAAAATAAAAATATTTTTTATTTGTAAAACGCAACCCGAGACCTCATTTTTTTTTGCAATTTTCAAAACAAAACACATATCTAAATATACCCTTAAATTTCAATTTTTTTGATAATATTAACTAGAATACATGTTCACAACCGAGGCGGGTCTAAACAACAAAAAAAAGTCAAAATCAATGCGTTTTTAGATTTTGTCATTTCTAGCTAAAACACATGTTATAACCTTTGAAAAATGGAAATTTGGAGAAAAATATAAATTTCACTTTTTTGACACCGTTTATTAGAATGCATGTTTACGAATAAGGTGAGTGTAAAAAATAGTAGGGGAGAATTCATAGTCAATACATTTTTTTACTTTGCTATTTTTGACAAAAATATGAGTGATATAACCCATGAAAATTGGAGGTTTTGTGAAAATGTTAAATTTCACATTTTTCTTACAATATTCACTCGAATGCTTGTTCACAATCAGGGTGGGTGCACAAACAGTACAAAAAAAAAGTAAAAATCAATGCGTTTTTGGTAAAAAGAATTTGGTAAAAAAAAAATCTAAATTTCACTTTTTTTTACACCGTTCAAAAGAATGCATATTCACAATTGAGGTGGGTAAAAAAAGTAGGGGAAAAGCCAAAATTAACTTGTGTTTTTACAATACCATTTACTACCAAAATACGTGTTATAACTCGTGAAAAATAGAGGTTTGTTGAAATTTTCAAATTTCACTTATTTTTGACAATATTCACTCGAATGTGTGTTCACAACCGAGGAGGGTGTAAAAAACATCACAAAAAGTCAAAACCAAGGCATTTTTAGATTGTGCCATTTCTGGCTAAAATGCGTGTGTTATAACCACGAAAAATAGAAATTTGGGAAAAATTTTAAATTCACTTTTTTGATACCGTTCATTAGAATGCATGTACACAATTGATGTGTGTGTAAAAAATAGTAGGAAAAAAATCCAAAATCAACACGTTTTTTTATTTTGCCACTTTTGACCAAAATACGTTTGTCATAACTCATAAAAAATGAAAGTTTGGTGAAAATTTTAATTTTCACTTTTTTTGACAATATTAGCTAGAATCCTTTGCTAGACATGGAGGGATACTTCTGCCTGAATGTACAACCTTTGCTAGACATGGAATTTTGCAAATTTCTAACGTACATCTTTTTTGTAAATGGAGGAAGTACTCTACATTTAATATTTTACAAGTTTGGATAAACGATATTCCATTAGGCCTGGAGCATGTACATGGAATAGAGATCATACGAACTCTTTTGTGTAAGAGTGATTTTAGGGTATGTCCATCACTCACAACATTTTGTAATAAACTGGGAGTGGCGACCCACCTCGATACAGAGGTTCAGCCAAACTAAAAAAAAATAAAAAAAAATAGCTAGAATCCATGTTCACAATCGGGGTAAGTGCAAAAACGGTACAAAAAATCAAAATTAATACGTTTTTTGAATTTTGCCATTTTTGGCTAAAATGTATGTTATAACCCATGAAAAATAAAAATTTGTTAAAAAAAATAGTAATCTAAATTTCATTTTTTTGATACCGTTCACAAGTATGCATGTTAACAATTGAGGTGGGTGAAAACATAGAAGGGAAATGCCAAAATTAACATGTTTTTTTACACTGTCATTTTTTTTACCAAAATACATGTGTTATAACCTATGAAAAATGGAGGTTTGGTGAAAATTTCAAATTTCACTTTTTCTTTTGACAATATTCACTCGAATGCGGGTTCATAATCGAAAGAGGAGGGGGTTAAAAAACATCACAAAAAGTCAAAATCAACACTTTTTTGGATTTTGCCATTTCTAGCTAAAATACGTGTGTTATAACCCATGAAAAAGAGAAATTTGGGAAAAATTTTAAATTTCACTTTTTTAACACTGTTCTTTAGAATACATATTCGTAATTGTGGTGTTTGCAAAAAATAGTTGGAAAAAATTCAAAATCAACACGTTTTTTTATTTTGCCACTTTTAAACAAAATACGTGTGTTATAACCCATGAAAATTGGAAGTTTGGTGAAAAATTTTAATTTTCACTTTTTTGACAATATTCACTAGAATTCATGTTCACAAACAGGGTGGGTGCAAAATTGGTACAAAAAAGTTATAATCGACGCATTTTATGATTTTACCATTTTTGGCTAAAATGTGTGTATTTTAGCCCATGAAAAATGGAATTTTGGTAAAAAAAAAATCAAAATTTGACTTTTTTTTTTACACTGTTCACAAGTATGCATGTTCACAATTGAGGTGGGTGAAAAAAATAGTAGGGAAACAGCCAATCAACACGTTTTTTGACTTTGCTATTTTGACCAAAATGCACTTGTTATAAACTGTGAAAAATAGAGGTTTTGTAAAAAAAATTGTGGTATGCTTGGATAGGGTTTTCTAGTCCATTTCTCATCTCGTTCCAAATTAACATATTTGTTTATATTCAACTTTCAAAAACAAAAATTTTCAACTTCTCCAACCATAAAATTAAGACATTTTAGTCTTTTCAACATCTTTTAATGTTTTTAGTTTTTTATTTGTTTCAGTTGATGGGTGGTAGTCAAAGGTTGACTGTCACTGGTTAACCCAAAAAATTTCATATAAAAAATTTATTTGAATTTTATTAAATAAAATAATTCTTTTTCATAAAATTAATAAAAAAACAAAACTTATCAATCCAAACACTCAATATTAAAAGAAAAATATTCCTTTTGTAAAATACAACCTGAGCCCTCGTTTTCAGCAATTCTCAAAACAAAACACATATCCCAACAAACCCATAAATTTCAATTTTTTGACAACATTAACTGGAATTCATGTTCACAGCCTAGGCGGGTCTAAACAATATAAAAAGTGAAAATCAACGCATTTTTGAATTTTGCCATTTTTGGCTAAAATACGTGTATTATAACCCATGAAAAATAAAAATTTAGTAAAAAATCTAAATTTCACTTTTTTGACATTATTCATAAGAATAGATGTTCACAATTGAGGTATGTTTAAAAAAAGTAGGAAAAAAAAGTCAAAATCAACATGTTTTTTTACTTTTCCATTTTTGACTAAAATATGTGCGTTTTAACCCAATAAAAATGAAAGCTTGGTGAAAATTTTAATTTTCACTTTATTTTAGAAAATTTGCTAGAATTCATGTTCACAATCAGGGTGGGTGCAAAAACAGTAACAAAAAAGTCAAAATCAACTCTTTTTGGCTAAAGTAAGTGTGTTATAACCAAAGAAAAATGAAAATTTGGTACAAAATCTAAATTTTACTTTTTTTGACACCATTCACAAGTATGCATATTCACAATTGAGGTTGGTCAAAAAATAGTAGTGAAAAAGTCAAAATTAACATGTTTTTTACACTGTCATTTTTACTAAAATACGAGTGTTATAACCCTTGAAAATGGAGGTTTGATCAAAATTTAAATTTTCACTTTTTTCTAACAATATTCACTTGAAAGCATGTTCACGACTTAGGCAGGTGTAAAAATCATCACAAAAAAGTCAAAATCAACGCGTTTTTAGATTTTGCCATTTCTGGCTAAAATAACTTTGTCATAACCCACAAAAAATGAAAATTTGGAAAAAATTTTAAATTTCGCTTTTTTGACACTGTTCATTAGAATGCATATTCACAATTGAGGTGTGCGCAAAAAAAGTAAGAATAATCCAAAATCAACAAGTTTTTTTATTTTGACTTTGTTTTACCAAAATACGTGTTTTATAATCCATGACAAATGGAAGTTTGATAAAAATTTTAATTTCAACTTTTTTTGACAATATGCACTAGAATTTCAAATTTTCAGAACAAAACACAAAACACATTTTTTTTTTATTTTGCCATTTTTTCACCAAAATACATGTCTTATTAGTTATAACCCATGAGAAATGAAATTTTGATGAAAATTTTTATTTTCACTTTTTTGATAATATTTGCTAAAATTCATGTTCACAAATGAAGTGGGTGCAAAAAAGGTATAAAAAAATTAAAATTAACGCTTTTTTTGGATTTTGCCATTTCTGGCTAACATATGTGCTATATAACCCATGAAACATGGGAATTTAGTGAAAAATCTAAATTTCACTTTTTTGACACTATTCATTAGAATATATGTTCACAATTGAGGTGTATTTAAAAAATAATAGGAAAAATTTTAAAATCAACATGTTTTTTTACTTTGCAATTTTTGACAAAAATACGTGACTTTTAACCAATGAAAAATAGAGGGTTGGTGAAAATTTTAAATTTTACTTTTTTTCTCACAATATTCACTCGAATGCGTGTTCACAACTGGTGCGGTTGTAAAAATATCACAAAAAGTCAAAGTTAAAGAGTTTTTTGATTTTGCCATTTCTGGCTAAAATACGTGTGTTATAACCAACGAAAAATGAAAATTTGAAAAAAAATTAAATTTCACTTTTTTGACACCATTCATTAGAGTGTATATTACAATTGAGTTGTGTGAAATAAAGTAAGGAAAAATATAAAATAAGCAAGATTTTTTATTTTTTCATTTTTTACTAAAATACGTGTGTTATAACCCATGAAAATTGGAAGTTTGGTGAAAATTTTAATTTTCACATTTTTTGACAATATTCGCTAAAATTCATGTTCACAATCTAGGTGGGTGCAAAAATAGTACAAAAAAGTTAAAATCAATGCATTTTTAGAAAATTTGTCATTTTGGCTAAAATGTGTTTGTTATAATCCATGAAAATAAAAATTTGGTTAAAAAAAATAATCTAAATTTCACTTTTTTTGACACTGTTCACAAGTATGCATGTTTACAATTGAGATGGGTGAAAAAACAGTAGGGAAAAAGTTAGAATCACTATGTTTTTTTTATTTTGCCATTTTTAGCAAAATACGCGTGTTGTAACCCGTTAAATAGAGGTTTTGTGAAAATGTTTTAATATGTTTGGATAGGGTTTTTTTAGTCCATTTCTCATTTCATTCTAAATTAACATATTTGTTTATATTAAACTCTGAAAACAAAAATTTTCAACTTCTCCAACCATAAAATGAAGGCATTTTAGTCTTTCCAACATATATATATATTTCAATTTTTTATTTGTTTTAGTTGTTTGGTGACGATTAAAGGTTGACTATCACAAGTTAACCTAAATAATTTAATAATTTTTTTATTTAAACTTTATTTAATAAAATAATACTTTTAAATAAAAAACATCAAACACAAAACTTATCAATCCAAACATTCAAGTTTTTTTAAAAAAAAATATTTCTTTTGTAAAATTCAGCCCAAGGCCTCGTTTTTTCCAATTCTCAAAACAAAACACATATCCAAATAAACCCATAAATTTCAATTTTTTCTGAAAATATTAACTACAATGCATGTTCACAATCAAGGAAGAAGGAAGATCTAAACAACATAAAAAGGTGAAAATCAATGTGTTTTTAGAGTTTGCCATTTTTTTGCTAAAATACATGTATTATGACCCATGAAAAATGAAAATTTTGTGAAAAATGGAAATTTTGTGAAAAATCTAAATTTCACTTTATTGATATCGTTCATTAGACTGCATGTTCACAATTGTTGTGTGTTTAAAAACTAGTAGGAAAAAAATTAAAATCAACATTTTTTTACCAAAATGCGTGTGTTATAAAAATTCACTTTTTTCTGAAAATATTCACTCGAATGCTTGTTCACAATCAGGGTGGGTGCAAAAATGATACAAAAAAGTCAAAATCAACGCGTTTTTTGTATTTTGCTATTTTTTTCCTAAAATGTGTGTTATTATAACCAATGAAAAATGTAAATTTGGTAGAAAATCTAAATTTTACTTTTTTGACACCGTTCAAAAGTATGCATGTTCACAATTGATGAGGGTAAAAAAATTGTAAGGGAAAAGTCAAAATTAACATGTTTTTTTTTACCAACATTAAATGGAGGTTTTGGAAAAATTTTAAATTTCACTTTTTTCTGACAATATTCAATCGAATACATGTTCACAACCAAGTTGGGAGTAAAATACATCACAAAAAAATCAAAATTATTGCATTTTTAGATTTTGCCATTAATGGCTAAAATACGTGCGTTATAATCCATGAAAAATACAAATTTGAGAAAAATTTTAAATTTTACTTTTTTGACACTATTCATCAGAATGCATGTTCACAACAGAGAAGGGTGTAAGAAATACTAGGAAAAAATTTAAAATCAATACTTTTTTTTTACCATTTTTTTACTATAATACGTGTGTTATAACCCATGAAAAATGAAAGTTTGGTGAAAATTTTTATTTTCACTTTTTTTTGAAAATATTTGGTAGAATTGTTCACAATCAAGGTAAGTGCAAAAACAGTACAAAAAATGTCAAAATCATCTCATTTTTGGATTTTTCCATTTTGGGCTAAAATGTGTGTTTTATAACCCATGAAAAATAAAAATTTGGTAAAAAAAATCTAAATTTCGCTTATTTTTACATCGTTCATAAGTATGGATGTTCACAATCGAGGTAAGTTAACAAATAATAGGGAAAAGCAAAAATTAACATGTTTTTTACATTGGCATTTTTTTTACCAAAATACGTGTGTTATAAATCGTGAAAAATGGAGGTTTTGTGAAAATTTTAAATTTCACTTTTTTCTGACCATATTCACTCGAATGCTTGCTCACAACCAAGGCAGATATAAAAAATATCACAAAAAGTCAAAATCAAAGTGTTTTGATTTTGCCATTTCTTGCTAAAATATGTGTGTTATAATCCATGAAAAATAGAAATTTGGAGAAGTTTTTAAATTTCACTTTTTTGATACCGTTCATTAGAATGCATGTTCGCAATTGAGATGTGTGTAAAAAGCAAAAGGGAAAAATTCAAAATCAACACGTTTCTTTATTTTGCCATTTTGAGAAAAATACTTGTGTTATAAACCATGAAAAATGAAAGTTTGGTGAAAATTTTAACTTTCACTTTTTTGACAATACGGCTTAAAAAAGGAAATATTCACTAGAATTCATGTAATTGGGGTGGGAGCAAAAACGATATAAAAAAGTCAAAATCAACGCGTATATGAATTTCGCCATTTTTGGCTTAAATGTGTGTTATAACCCACAAAAAATGGAAATTTGGTAAAAACATATCAATTTCCCTTTTTTTGACACTGTTCACAAGTATACATGCTCAGAATTGAGGTGGGTGAAAAAAATTGTAGAGAAAAATCCAAAATAAACACGTTTTTTTATTTAGCCATTTTTTACCAAAATACAGGTGTTATAACTAGTGAAAAATTGAGGTTTTGTGAAACATTTTGTGGTATGTTTGGGTAGGAGTTTTTAGTGCATTTCTCATCTTATACCAAATTTAACATGTGTGTTTATATCCAATTCTCAAAACAAAAATTTCGAACTTCTGCAACCATAAAACGAAGGCATTTTAGTCTTTTCAACATCTTTTAATTTTTTTTAGTTTCTTATTTGTTTTAGTTGATGGGTGGCATTTGATAAGGTGAATTTATTGGCAAAATTGGCACTAATCAATCAGACACAAAGAATAGTGTTAGATATACCTGAGAGCACCCAAAAGAATTCAGGGAAAGGAATACAAATTAATGAAGTTATTTTAAGAGATGATAAATATTTAAATATTATAGATAAAGTCAATATAGAAAAATGGTATGCAATCATAACCATTGGAGTACAAGATTTTACTACGAGTTGTATAGTAATGATAGATAGTGGTGCAAATCAAAGTTGTATTGGATCAGGAATAATTCCAATAAAATATTGTTCAAAAACCCATGAAAGATTATTAACTGCAAATGGTAGCCCTTTGCAGGTTTAATACAAATTATATAATGAATTCATATGTAATCAAAATTATTGTTTTAAATATTTATTTATTATTATAGAAAATCTTACTCAAGATGTTATTTTAGGAATCCATTTTTATATCAAATAACACCATTTAAAAAGAATAGAGATGGAATAAGTTTAAAAATAATGGGAAAAGATATTACATTTAAATTCATAACTCCAGTAAAACAAAAAGAATTAGAGTTACTACAATCAAATCTATTTATAATAAAGAAAAAATAATTAATTGTATAACCAGAAAAGAAAATCAAATTAATTTTATAAAAGAAGAACTATCATATACTAAGATAGAATTACAATTAGAAAGGCCAGAGGTAATGAGAAAAATCCAAGAATTAGAAAAACAATTTAAAGAACAAATATGTTCGAATCATCCAACAGCATTTTGGAATAGAGAAACTCATATAGTAGAATTACCATATAAAAAAGATTTTAATGATACAAAAATTCCAACTAAAGCTATACCAATTCAAATGAATTCAGAATTACTAGAACATTGTAAGAAAGAAATTCAAGAATTATTAAATAAACAATTAATTAGAAAGTCTAAATCACCTTGGAGTTGTTCAGCATTTTATGTCAATAATCAAGCAGAAAAAGAAAGAGGTGTTCCAAGATAAGTTATTAATTATAAACCATTAAATAAAGTATTACAATGGATCAGATATCCAATACCTAATAAAAAGGATTTACTCAATAGGCTGTACGAAGCAAAAATATATTCAAAATTTGATTTAAAATCAGGATATTGGAAAATTCAAATAGCAGAAAATGATAAGTATAAAACTCCATTTACAGTTCCATTCGAACACTATAAATGGAATGTAATGCCATTTGGATTAAAAAATGCACCATCAGAATTTCAAAATATAATGAATGAAATATTTACAATATATACATTCATGATAGTATATATAGATTATGTATTAGTATTTTCTAAATCAATAGAAGAGCATTTTCAACATTTAAATATATTTTCAAAAGCAGTCAATAGAAATGGTTTAGTAATATCAGCTCCCAAAATGAAATTATTTCAAAGCAAGATTAGATTTTTAGGACATAATATTCATAAGGGAACAATCAAACCAATTAATGGAGCACTAGAATTTGGAGAAAAATTTTCAGACGAAATTAAAGATAAAAATCAATTACAGAGATTTTTAGAATATCTTAATTATGTAGCAGGTTTCTTTCCGAAATTAAGAACACTTTGTGCACCTTTCTACCAAAGATTACAAAAAAATCCATTAACATGGACAGATCAACGTACTCAAATTGTTAGAGAAGCCAAAGAAAATATTAAATCTTTACCATGTTTAGGAATTCCACAACTCAATGCATTCATAATAGTAGAAACAGATGCATCAGAAATAGGATATGGAGGTATACTAAAGCAAAAAATAGCAAGAAAAGAACAATTAGTAAGGTTTACTTCAAAAGTTTGGATAGGATCACATAAAAATTATTCAACAGTTAAAAAAGAGATTCTTTCAATAGTTTTGTGTATTTCAAAATTTCAAGATGATTTATACAACAAACAGTTTTTACTTAGAATTAATTGTAAATCAGCTAAAGATATTTTACAAAAAGATGTTCAAAATTTAGTTTCAAAATAAATCTTTGCTAGATGGCAAGGAATTCTTTCAGTATTTGATTTTAATATAGAATATATAAAAGGAGACAGTAATTCATTACCAGATTTTCTAACTAGAGAATTTCTTACAGGACTGGTATAAGGCAATTTATATTGGACCTTTTGATCACTCATGATTTTTCACATTTCATAAAAAATGTCAAAATGATTTGCCATTATGATTCTATGACTGGTGTGAAACACATGGATCTCAAGATACTATTTAGCCACAACTAGCAAAAGAAGAACTTCAAAAGTTCAAAAAATATACTAATATGGTGGAATACATCAAAGAAGCTCAATGGCATGCAGTACTAAAAGTCCCTTGGATTTGGTGCTGGAATTTTCAAATAATTCAAGTTAAACAAAAGTCGTAGCCAATGTCATTGGTTAGGCAATACAAAGTCAAATGGTGGGATTCCTGTTCAGCAAATATATGTTGTTCACAGACAGTTACTACTTATTTAACAACAGGAAAGCGGACATGGGTGAATCAACAGGGAAGTCCAAATACTCCAAGTACTCCAAAACCAATCAAATACTATTCCAACTCTAGTTCAATCAACAAAAGCCACTCAAAGAAAATCAACAACTCAAGAAGATGACATGGAAGAATTTTTGCAATATTTAACCTTCAAGAAAAATAAGAAACTACAACAAGAGCCTCAACAACAGCAAGAGCCACAATTTTCAACAGGCTCAACTCATTTTAATTTGAAAGTTTGGAACTGTTTTAAGTTTTAACACTAGTTTATATTTTCCTTAATTTGCAACTTAACTTGCTCATTAACTTTCTTCTTCATATATATATATATATATACTTTTTTCTGTCTTCAAACAAGCACAGGCAGCTATAATATATCCATGTCCTCTATCATTTTTACCTTTGATGGTTTTGATGGCATCAATTACGAGTTTTATTTTTGCAATTTGTGTGCAACGAGATTGTAGTCAATGGAAACTAGGATGGAATATAAGTCAATGGCAATGAGATTATAGTATCATATGCAGTACGTATAGCTAGGTTGATAATTTTTATAAACCAAAAGCAAAAATCTGTACATGGTTCAACTTTAATTAATTCGTTTGTTGTTATCTGCAAACATTAATTTGTACTTGCTGGGGATTATAGGCTCAGGAATTACGTTTTTTCTAATCTCACTACTGTGAGAATGAGAGGTCCACTGTTTACAGCCATTTTCAATCCTTTAATGCTTATAATTATGGGCACGGCCGAATCACTTGTATTGCATAAAGACCTATAGTTGGGAAAGTAAGTTGTGTACTTAAATGTGCCAAATTTTTTGTGTAACATATTAATTATTGTCTATGCTTTTAGATTAGCTTATAAATTAGTACGTAATAATTAAGTTTGGCATGCATGCATGATTGAATTTGTGTTAAAAAGCCTTCTGGGAGCCATTCTTATAATGGTGAGTTTATACCTTGTGGTATGGGGGAAGAGCAAAGAAAATAAGAATATTACTCAAATGCTGCCGTGTTGATATTTTTCAAAAGTATCCTAGTCATTAATCCAGTGTATATATCTTATCTTCATAGCTGTATATATCTTATCTTCATAGCTGTAGTTTGTTAGCTATAGATCAGGTTAATATTATTCTTTAGGGAGTCTGTTCAATACACTATATATATTGTAGTTTGTACTCAATATTAAACAAGTGAGAATATCAGTATTTTGTTCTCATATTTCACATGGTATCAGAGCCTGTGTTCTGAACAACTTTAGTGTTCCACTTCAATTGTGAAAGACGTTGGTATGGCAGCAGACAAAGGCGACTCCTCTTCATCGCCACTCACACCAAGCGATGTAGCCTCTCACCTTGTCACCGGCCACAAGCTAAATGGCCATAATTTTCTTCAGTGGTCTCAATCCGTAATGATGTTCATCTGCGGCAAAGGAAAGGATGACTACCTCACTGGAGCTATTACTCAGCCTAAATCTGACGACCCAAAGTTCAAGCTCTGGAAGACAGAAAACAATATGGTGATGTCTTGGCTGATTAATTCAATGACGAATGATGTTGGAGAAAATTTCCTCCTGTATGGAACAGCTCAAGAAATCTGGGCAGCAGCAAGGGAGACATACTCAAACATCGAGAATACCTCAAAATTGTTTGAGATCGAGACTACTCTTCATGAGTTGAACCAAGATGATAGCAATGTAAATCAGTACTTCAACAGTCTCAATCGCCAGTGGCAACACTTGGATATGTTTGAAGTTTAATGACTGGAAATGCCCAGAAGATGAAGCCATATACAAAGCAATCGTGGAGAAAAAGCGAATCTTCAAATTCTTGTTAGGATTGAATAAGAGTTTAGACGAAGTCAGAGAGCGTCTTTTGTCTATCAAGCCATTACCATCTATCCGAGAAGTTTTCTCAGAGGTTAGACGCGAGGAGAGCAGGAAGAAGGTCATGCTTGGGACATCTTCTGTCCTTACCACAACAGAAACCTCAGCTATGATCTCTCAAGGCACGAAAAACACTGCTTATGATGGTCAACCTAGAAAAGCAAGACCATGGTGTGACCACTGTAAGAGGACAGGACATACCCGCGATTCATGTTGGAAGATCCATGGGAAGCCAGTTGATTGGAAGCCTAAAAGCCGAGCCAATATCTCCACTGCAACAGATAACAACAACACTCTCAACAACAACCAATATCAGTCCTTCACACAGGAGCAATTGGAGATTCTGCAACAGATGCTTAACCAAACATCGAATCAGCAGACCAGCAGTACTCAAATGGCGACAAACTTTCATTCAGGTAGTGTGTCTAGTGCTCTAACAGTTCATAAACACTCAAGTAAGGAATGGATCATTGACTCGGGTGCCTCCGATCACATGACTGGGACTCTATCGCTCCTCAACGAATACACTCCATACCTCAAACTCACAAACATTGGGTAACAATTGCAGATGGTTCTCGATCATGTGTTGCAGGGAAAGGAACTGTCACAGTAACAAATGAGTTTGACTCTAAAAATCTGTCCTATATGTTCCTACTTTGGATTGTAATCTAGTCTCTATTAGTAAATTGTGTCAGGATACTAATTGCGTTGGCCAAATTCTTTCCATCGTTATGTGAATTTCAGGATTTGGACTTGGGGAAGGTGATTGGCAGTGCTAGGATAGGTTCAGGGCTGTATCTGCTCAACACTACTCCAGAAAAGGCAATTCAGCCATATTGCTTCAGTTCCTCAATAAGTCAGTCTGTTAATGAAACTTTGAGTCATGATAATAATAATATTATGCGTTTACATTATCGGCTTGGTCATCCTAGTTTTTGTATTTGGAAAAATTGTTTCCCCATCTGTTTGTCAATCAAAATGCAAACGGTTTTTCTTGTGAAATATGCCAATTAGCCAAGCATACTCGTACCATATTTCCTAGTATCCCTTACAAGCCTTCCAAACCATTTTCCCTAATCCATAGTGATATTTGGGGGCCGTCTCGAGTGAAAAATATTACTGGTGCTAGATGGTTTGTTTCCTTCATCGATGATCACACAAGACTAACATGGCTATTTTTAATGAAATCCAAATCTGAGACTGGTCCAATATTTAAACAGTTTCACAACATGGTTCAAACTCAATTTGACACAAAAATACAAATTATTAGGACTGATAATGGGAGAGAGTACTTTGAATCCATTTTAGGAAATTACATGTTAGATCACGGTATTATTCATCAAAGTTCTTGTGTCATCATGCCTCAACAAAATGGAGTGGCGGAACGCAAAACCGCCATATCTTAGAAGTTGCTCGTGCTATCATGTTTACCACAAATGTTCCTAAGTATCTATGGGGGGAAGCTGTACTTACAGCTACATACTTAATTAATAGAATGCCATCTAAACCACTAAACTTCAAAACACCTTGTCAAGTCCTTCAAGATTTGTTTCCTACCACCCGGGTTATTAGTTCTATCCCAATGAAAATTTTTGCATGTACAGTGTTTGTTCATGACCATCACAGTGGCAAACTTGACCCAAGGCAATTAAGTGTGTGTTTGTAGGATATTCCAATGTTCAGAAAGGCTATAAATGTTTTCGCCATCCACAGGAAAATACTACACTTCAGCTGATGTAACATTTTTTGAGCCTCAACCTTATTTTTCCCAAAACTGATATTCAGGGGGGAGAGTTCAATATCAGAATTTCAGTTTTGGGATGTTGAAATTTCATCTCCTTCGGCTATAACAACAAACATACCATACACTCCATCTCCTTCAGACATCACAACAACCACACCCGTCTCGTGATCAGCAAGCAACAATCCTAGTACTCTTATGCACTCATCTGACCCCAATCCGAATCCGCCGCCAAGTCCATCATCGAATTCTCCAGGTAATACTATTACTACTCCTGAGACAACTAATGAGCTAGACTTAACCTATTGCTGTCAGGAAGCCTGTAAGATATGTACTCTTCATCCATGGCATAAGTACATATCTTACTCAGCCTTGTCTCCACAGTACAGATGCTTTGTTGCTGGTCTTGACACAATCCAGATTCCCAATCGGTATATGAAGCAATGAGCATTCCAGAATGGAAAGTTGCAGTCAACAATGAAATTACAGCTTTGGAGAAGAATGGAACATGGGAAATATCAGAGTTACCAGAGGGAAAGAGAGCTGTTGGGTGTAAGTGGCTTTTACAGTCAAATACAAGGCAGATGGGAGTATTGATCGGTTTAAAGTAAGACTTGTAGCTAAAGGCTTCACTCAGTCATATGGCATCGACTATCAAGAGACCTTTGCACCTGTCGCTAAATTGAACACAATTCGAGTACTTCTTTCATTTGCAGCAAACTTGAATTGGCCTCTTCATCAACTAGACATCAGAATGCGTTTCTTAATGGAGATTTATCTGAAGAAGTGTATATGAAGGTTCCACAAGGAATGGAGTCTCATGACAATTCAAGTAAAAGTTCTCAGATTGAAAAAGGCGTTATATGGTCTCAAGCAGTCTCCAAGAGCATGGTTTGATCGTTTTACGAAGTCTGTCATCAAACTTAATTACAACTCAATCTCAGGCAGATCACACTATGTTCTTCAAGCACTCTGAGGATAAGAGGATCGCAATTTTGATCGTCTATGTTGATGATATAATTTTGACGGGTGATTATGCGGAAGAGTTAGTCAGATTGAAAAAGAAGCTGGCTATGGAGTTCGAAGTCAAGGATTGGGATACATGAAATATTTTCTTGGTATGGAAGTTGCAAGATCAGATCAAGGAATTTTATTATGTCAACGCAAATATATTTCTGATCTTCTTCAAGAAACAGGCATGCAGGGTGTAGACCAGCAGAGACCCCAATGGACTCAACCAAAAAAACTGACAAGGCCGAAAATGATCCTCCAGTGGACCAGGGGGAGATACCAAAGGTTAGTTGGAAAACTCATCTACTTGGCTCATACTAGACCGGATATTGGATTCTCAGTTAGTGTTGTTAGTCAATTCATGAGTGATCCTCGAGAAGCACATATGGAAGCAGTAAATCGAATTCTCAGGTACTTAAAGCTCACGCCTGGGAAAGGCCTACTCTTTACATCTTCAGCCAATCGAAACATTGAAGTTTACACTGATGCTGACTGGGCTGGAGATATAACAGATCGAAGGATCAACATCAGGCTACAGTACATTTGTTTGGGGGAATTTAGTAACTTGGAGAAGTAAAAACAGACAGTCGTGGCTCGAAGTAGCGCTGAGGCTGAATACAAATCTATTGCTCTTGGGATCTGTGAAGGGATGTGGTTACTAAGAGTTCTTGATGATCTTGGTATGAAGAAATTCGGCTCAATCACAATGTTTTGCGATAATCAGGTTGCGTTATGTATTGCGAAAAACCCTGTACATCACGATCGAACCAAGCATATTGAGATAGACAGGCACTTCATATCAGAGAAGGTTGAGAGTGGAGTTGTTGATCTGCAATATGTTTCTACTAACTTGCAAGTAGCAGACATTTTTACCAAGGCTCTTCCTAGGACAACTTTTGATAAATTCAGCAGCAAGCTTGGTATGAATAATATTTTTTCAGACAAGCTTGAGGGGGAGTGTTGATATTTTTCAAAAGTATCCTAGTCATTAATCCAGTGTATATATCTTATCTTCATAGCTGTATATATCTTATCTTCATAGCTGTAGTTTGTTAGCTATAGATTAGGTTAATATTATTCTTTAGGAGTCTGTTCAATACACTATATATATTGTAGTTTGTACTCAATATTAAACAAGTGAGAATATCAGTATTTTGTTCTCATATTTCACATGCTGGAAGAGAATGCAATGGCTGAAGATCAAGAAATGGAGGAACAACAAAGAGAAGAATATTAATTAATACCAACATCATACGGTTCAATAAAGGTGCATGATTTCAGCATCCTCAAAATGAAATCATATGCTGAAGATCAAGAAAGGGAGGAACAGCAAAGAAAATAAGAATATTACTCAAATGCTGCCGGAAGAGAATGCAATGGCTGAAGATCAAGAAAGGGAGGAACAGCAAAGAGAAGAATATTAATTAATACCAATATCATACGGTTCAATAAAGGTGTATGATTTCAGCATCCTCAAAATGAAACTCGAAATAGCCATTGTCTACGTATATATTTGATGCATGTTTTTCATCATTCGGATAATTTTATTCTTCTTATTTACTGCAGTGGAGCATTGGGACAAAATCTATACTTAGAGAGCTTGGTACTCACATCTCCAACATTTGCTGCTACAATAATCAATCTTGTGCTTGCAATTACCTTTCTAGTAGCCGTTTGTTTGAAGTTTGTCTATCAATATTTTCTTGAATAGCTAGCCACTATGATCGATCTTTGAGATTTTAAATTGGTTGGTGTATCTCAGAATGGAAAAACTAGGGTGGAATACACTGGCAGATAAAGCAAAAGTGTTGGGGGGCAATCTTAAGCATTGGGGGGCAATGTTATTCACATTTTACAAAGGTCCAGATATCACTAGGGTTGAAAATGAACACAAACGTTCACGAACAAACTAGGGATCGGCTCGATTAAAGCACAGCTCGAGCTCGTTTTTTTAATAAATAAACGAACACGAACAAGATTTTAGACTCGATTAATAAATGAACACATTAGTAAAACCTCGTTTACGTTCATGAACAACTCGTTAAAAGCTCATTTATAGCTCGGCTAAAGCTCGTTAGAAGCTCGATTAAAATATTAATTATATCAATATATATATTGTACTTATATAAAAATACTAGAAATAATTATATTTTTATATATATTTATTGAGACACAAATTACAATATACGAGTATTTTAATTGTTATTAAAAGCTAATCTTTTATAGGCGTTTGAATTGATGTATTTATTTGAGTGGAAATTTATGTTAAAAAATTATACAATTGTAAAAAAGTTAATTTTTTTGTAAGAATTTATAATGTATGTTATTTTTTGAAATTATTTAGTTGGTGTTGTTTCTTTGAACAATGTATATTGTAATTTATTTTATTTACATTTGAATGTAACTAATATATTGTGTTAACTATTATCAAAATATTTGATAAGTTATTGTGTCATGATTGAATAATTTTATTTGTTCAAAAAGAAAAAAAATAAAACATTATAATAAAAAAAACTGAAATCGAGCTCGAGCTCGAATAAACACTAAACGAGCCGAGCCCGAGCCGTGCTCGAGTTTGAAATTTTTTACTCGAGCTCGAGTTCTAGGCTCGACTCGAGCTCGAGCCTGAAGAAAAATAAACGAGTCGAGCTCGAGCACACTGAAGCTCGGTCTCGGCTCGACTTGATATCAGCCCTAGATATCACCATCTGGAAAACAAATGTAAACCTATTGGAAATTACTAGTCATTATCACGCATCCGCCCACAAGTCAGATCAGGGTTGTAATCTCGGACTTGGAATCATCCTTGAAATGTTGAGTTGTATCTCTATCTCCCTCTGGTTGATTATTCAAGTCAATCTTCCATCTTATGAGCTTAGATCTTTTTTTTTTCATACTTTATAATAACAAATTAAGACGAGTAGCATTTTAATTTGAAAGTTTGGAACTCTTTTAAGTTTTAACACTAGTATATTATTTCCTTAATTTGCAGCTTAACTTGCTCATTGACTTTCTTCGTCATATATATATATATATATATATAATTTTTTCTATCTTCAAACAAGCACGGGCAGCTATAATATATCCATCTCCTCTATCATTTTTAGCTTTGATGGTTTTGATGACATCAATTACGAGTTTTATTTTTGCAATTTGTGTGCGACCAGATTGTAGTCAATGGAAACCAGGATGGAATATAAGACTTTAAATAGTATCATATGCAGTACGTATAGCTAGGTTGATGATTTTTATAAACCAAAAGCAAAAATTTGTACATGGTTCAACTTCAATTAATTCATTTGTTGTTATCTGCAAACATTAATTTGTACTTGCAGGGGATTATAGGCTCGAGAATTACATTTTTCCTAATCTCACTAGCTGTGAGAATGAGAGGTCCACTGTTTACAGCCATTTTCAATCCTTTGATGCTTATAATTGTGGGCACGGCCGAATCACTTGTATTGCATAAAGACCTATTAGTTGGGAAAGTAAGTTGTGTACTTAAATGTGCCAAATTTTTTGTGTAACATATTAATTATTGTCTATGCTTTTAGATTAGCTTATAAATTAGTACGTAATAATTAAGTTTGGCATGCATGATTGAATTTGTGTTAAAAAGCCTTCTGGGAGCCATTCTTATAATGGTGAGTTTATACCTTGTGGTATGGGGGAAGAGCAAAGAAAATAAGAATATTACTCAAATGCTGCCGGAAGAGAATGCAATGGCTGAAGATCAAGAAATGGAGGAACAACAAAGAGAAGAATATTAATTAATACCAACATCATACGGTTCAATAAAGGTGCATGATTTCAGCATCCTCAAAATGAAATCATATGCTGAAGATCAAGAAAGGGAGGAACAGCAAAGAAAATAAGAATATTACTCAAATGCTGCCGGAAGAGAATGCAATGGCTGAAGATCAAGAAAGGGAGGAACAGCAAAGAGAAGAATATTAATTAATACCAATATCATACGGTTCAATAAAGGTGTATGATTTCAGCATCCTCAAAATGAAACTCGAAATAGCCATTGTCTACGTATATATTTGATGCATGTTTTTCATCATTCGGATAATTTTATTCTTCTTATTTACTGCAGTGGAGCATTGGGACAAAATCTATACTTCGAGAGCTTGGTACTCACATCTCCAACATTTGCTGCTGCAATAATCAATCTTGTGCCTGCAATTACCTTTCTATTAGCCGTTTGTTTGAGGTTTGTCTATCAATATTTTCTTGAATAGCTAGCAACTATGATTGATCTTTGAGATTTTAAATTTGTTGGCATATCTCTGGATGGAAAACAAGGGTGGAATACATTGGCAGGTAAAGCAAAAGTGTTGGGGGCAATCTTAAGCATTGGGGGGCAATGTTGTTCACATTTTACAAAGGTCTAGATATCACTAGGGTTGAGAACGATTACGAACATTCAAGAACAAACTCGGGATCGGCTCGATTAAAGTACGGCTCGAGCTCGTTTATTTAATAAATAAACGAACACGAACAAGATTTTAGGCTCTATTAATTAATGAATAATAACTTAACACATTAGTAAAAGCTTGTTTACGTTCATGAACAGCTCATTAAAAAGCTTGTTTATAGCTCGATTAAAGCTCATTAAAAGCTCGATTAAAATATTAATTATATAATATATATTTTACTTATATACTAAATACTAGAAATAATTATATTTTTATATACATTTATTAAGACACAAGTCACAATATACGAGTGTTTTAATTGTTATAATAAACTAATCTTTTATAGGCGTTTGAATTGATGTATTTATTTGAGTGGAAATTTATGTTAAAATTTTATACAATTTTAAAAAAGTTATTCTTCTGTGAGAATTTATAATGTATGTTGTTTTTTTAATTATTTAGTTGGTGTTGTTTCTTTGAACAATGTATGTTGTAATTTATTTTATTTACATTTGAATATAACTAATAGATTGTGTTAACTATTATCAAAATATTTGATAAGTTATTGTGTCGTTGGTGTATCGTTTTTGCACCAAAATTAATACTTACTCTAAAGATTAAAAATAGTCTAATGGGAGTAAGGTCGATCCCACGAGGAACAACAAATTTTCTTAATTAATCAATTTGCAATTGTCACCATAATTAAAATCATAAAGAAATTAATACGTAGGAAAATAGATAAATACACAAATTAATAAACAAGAAATTAATATCATAAAAAACTGAATTAAATTACTTAAGATAAAATTCTGGCAAATAAGCAATCCACACTAATCTTTATCAGTTGTTCATTGACGCAAAAATAATAATTCCCATTCAATCAGTCAGTTATAGGACATCGAGAATCAGCTCCGACGTATCCAAATCCTTCCTTACTTATTCGATAGTGAACAAGTATCAGCTTAATCCACTATTCCCCTATTTCTAACATAACCAGGCCGGAATCAGCCGATCACCCAATTCAACGTTAGAAAAGCATTAATTCTTAGAAGGACCCAACTTTAACAAACTAAGTTATGATCAGCATACAATAATTTGTTAACCAATTGTCTCTGTCTACCGAGACAGCAGCTTTGTCACTAATTAATCCTACTAATTCAATCCAGTGATTTAATTAGAGATTAATTGACTCTACCTAATTTTATTAAAGTTGATTAGGTTTTAATCCAATTAAGTAATGAACGCTATTCACAGAAAACTCTTGGAACTGAATATAAATCATTGATTAACACAATTTGGTCTCACAACTTAATCATAATTAGTGCTTCTTACTTACTTACCAGATAAGGAATTACTCACTACTCATAATAACAACAAGACAATAACAAATTAATTAAATAAAGACTGAATTAAATAAAAGAAATCAAATCAAGCCGCCCGTCGTTTGGGCAAACGACGGGCTGCTATTCTTGTTCTCTGCAAAACTGCAGAACTTCCAATCTAAAAGCTGCGCTCCCAAAACTCTAAAAAGATAAAAGACATTTGCACCTAATTATCCAGTTCCCTTTTATAAAGGGAAAAGAAATCATAACTTCCTAATTTAACTAAGAAAATAAATCTTCTTTTTAACAAACCCAAAACAACCACAAAGCTTTCCGCTACAAATCAGTTCCCTAATTCAGATTTGGAATCAAATCCAGCCATACGTGGCTACAGGTATTCAGCAAACAATAACTGTCCAAATTTGTTTGTTCAGCTTTTGTGGAAGCTTCCATATATTTTCTTCTTTCCCAAAATCTTTGCTGTCCTCTTCCCTTCTTCAAGTTCTCCACAAATTTCTCTTGCTGCTTAATTTCCTCAAATCTTCTAATCAACTCTCCAAATCATATTTTTATCACCACAATATACTTCATCCCATAAACTTCACATTCTTCATTGAATACCAACAATTAACCACAACTTTACCTTATAAAGTACATTAAAAAGATATATTATAAATGAATAATTAGTGCTTTATCAAGATCCCCACACTTGACTAATGCTGGTCCCTAAGCATTCAAACAAAAATTGAAAACAAACTAAACAAACAAACAAAAAACCAATTTCACTAAATAAGCATTAATCCAGCCCATCCAACAACTTTCCAAACCAGTTATGTCTAGTTCCAGTAACAAGTCCATGCACGATCAAATCCTCCAAATCAAATTACAAAGTTCTGAGCAACTATCCAGGATCACTCCAAGCACTCAAAAGATATTTATAAAATTTGGGTTCAGTCACTCAAAAGAATTGCACAGAGAACACTTACCTCAAACTTGCAAAGCTGTCAAAAGATAATCGTGATATCAAAACTCAACATAAATCAAAAGGTCTTTCAACTGGTTGTAATGGGGCTAAGGTTAAACACGGTATGGTTTAAGAGGAATAAAAAGCTAAAAATAAAACCAAGGTGTAAATAACTCATTTAAGAACATCCCCACACTTGAGCTGTACCATGTCTCAAAATCACTAAATTCTCAAAACAAATTCAGCACACATTTCCTTTTCTCTTCTTTCTTTTTACCAGCAGCTGTTTCTTCTTTTCTATAAATTGCTGCATTCGTTTTCTCTTTTTCACTTTTTCATCAATGTAGCAACCACACAAAAAGAATTTCTACAGATTTTTTTCTTTTTTTCTTTTCTGTCCAGTGTTGTATAGTTGAACAACAAGCTCATCATTTCATACTGAGATAACTTTTACCATTTGAGACTTAAAACAAACAAGTTTCTTCTGTCAAACTCAGAGGGAACACATCACCATTAAATTACTTACACCTCAGTGGCAAAAAGAAAGTTAAAAGGCCTTTGGGTGAAAAGATTTAGTGGTTAAGATACAAAGAAAAGGTTAAGGCTCAAAATGGTTAACTAAGGGTAAATGTAATGGTAGATAAGAAAAACTAAAGACAAAAAGGAGCTCATTCCTAAAATGCCTTTATCACATTTAAGTTTAATTCCAACATCACAATACCCATGCACAACTAGGCAAGCTCACTAAGTAGACTAAATGCAATTAACACTCATTCAAAGGAAATTCATTCAAGCACCAACAAAGTGGTTATTGTGTGCTTGGGCTCAAAATCCTCACTTTCAAAGTAGGCTCAATAGCTCAGAAATTGCATTCGTCATACTTGGATTCACTCTTAATCATTCACAAACCATTACTAGAAACCATGACTAAACTCTTTTTACTCAAAAACAGGCTGGCTAGAAAATGTCTATAAAGTGAAACAGTTCAACAAAAAAAAACATCCTAAAACATACTCTAAAAACACAACTGTAACTTATTTTTGTTCAAAGATTTTCCAGTTTTCTGTTTTTTTTTAATTTAATTTTATAAAAGAAACAACATAATGAAAAACAAACCATAACTACACCCTCCCCACACTTAAACAATAACATGTCCTCATGTGATAAAGGAGTAAAATAGTCACTAAAACAAAGAAACTAAGCCATAGAAACACAGAATAAAAGACAAAAAAATAAAAACATAGAAACGAAAAAGAAAAAGGGACAGCCTGTTTTTGTGGGGGCCATCGCTGACGGACGGCGCATGGGCGTTTACAGCCACTCGCCATTGACGTTGCACACGAGGCAGTGGACAGAGACGATTGTGCAATCGGCGGCGTCGGAGAAGTTGGTGACGGAGCAGTCAGCGATGTAGAGTGTTCCGGTGGAGGTGACTTCGGGCGGCGTTTGTGGCGAGGTCTGTGACGAAACTACCGGTGAAGAGTAGGGTTCCGGAGGCATAGAGGCAAACTTCGTGGACCATGGTGGTTCGTGGTGGTGGGCGGTCATGTGTGGAAGTTGGGGAACAAGGGGAAAAAGATGGCTAGGGTTGAGAAGACAAAAAGAAATGGGTAAATGGGTTATTGGATCACTTGAATATGGGTTCAAAATGAAATTGGTGGGCCTTTGTAAAACAAAGGAATGCTTGGACTGGGCCCGAATTCCATAGACAAAGACATGTCTCCACTTCCCTTAAATTAAGGCCTCTACTCCATGTCTGTAATTAAATCAACTCTACTGTGGAAGCCACATTTTGAAACACATCGAGACAAAGAAGACAACTGATTAATTGGAAAGAAAAACAATAATTAAGCTAATAAAATAAAACTAACAAAATAAATTCGCAAAACTAAAAGGAAAATGGGTTGCCTCCCACAAGCGCCATTGTTTTAATGTCCTTGGCTAGACCAAGTATGTGTCAAACTCATTAACCATTGGTGGTGGCTCTGGAGATGGTCTTGGAGAAGGTACATCTTGTATACAACTCAAAGTTCTTTCATAAGATGCTTTGTGTCTCCTTTGAGTCCAAATCAATTTGATCAATTGGCTTTGGATGAGAGTTTGATATACGATGATGGGACACATCTTTACCTCTCCCAAAGACACAAATTTCAGATGTTTATTCAAGGATCTAAGTTGTAGAACCGGAACTTGCAAAATATAAGGAAAAAGTGTTTCAGCAGGATCTTGTTCGGGCGAACGGAAACTTTCTGGGTTGCTTGAAAACACTTGTATTAGATTCAATGACATTGTTTCATCTCCAATCTCTTCATCCTTCAATTCTTTAATGTCAGAATCTGGTTCTTTACATTCATGTGACAGTGTATCCTCAAGAACAACCAGCATGTCATCACATTCCACCACCATCTCCTCTTTTAGATGTTGGTTTCTCTTGGCAAGAAACTCTTTTTCAAACTTTGCAACCTTTGGCATTTTTCTAATTACTTCAAGGAATGCGTCTGTAATCTCCACCTTGTCGAAGATGGTTAAGATATCACTCATGTCATCATCCTTTACATCCCTTGTTAACCTGCCAGGAAAAGGAGGAGGTATTTTAAATTCTGAAGTAGGCAAATGCAATTTAGATTGTACCTCAGATTTCTGCTCCTGCGTCGTTTGGTCGAACGACGTGGATGAAATTTCTGTGCTGATGGGTTGTTGAATTTTGAACTTTGACTCTGGTTCTTCAACCTTTTGTCCATTTATCAATGTGATTTGGTTGACATATTCCATGGGGTTTACCCCCACCTGTGAGAGTAGTCTTTCTTGATATCCTTTCAATGCATTGATAGATCTTGCTAAGTGAGTGACTTTAGTGCTCAAATCATCAATGACTCCCTTAGTCTCTTGTTGGAATTTTTGAAAGTCCTCTTGATTCTGAGTTTGTCCATGTTGCATCAACGTCACAGAAGTTGCCAAATTCATTATCAAATGTTCAAGAGGTACTCCTGATTTCGTGGTGGCTATGAAATTGGAATTGGTTTGGGCATACTGTGCTGCTGATTTCTGCTTTTCTGTCTGAATTACTGTAACCAACTTCTCCACACATGCTGTCAAAGCTTCCAATTTGTTTTCAAGAGAGGAACTGAAATTTTCACCAACTTGCTTTGTCGCATGACAAATGGGTTGATACTGTTGGTGAGACTCACAAGTCTTGACAATCAAATTCGTGGCTTGAGTTGTATTATTGTCCATGAATGCACCTCCACTTGCAGTGTCAAGTATCCTCTTTTCCTCAGATTGCAACCCTTCATAAAAATATTGAATTAGTAAATCATCGGGTATTTGGTGTTGAGGACAATTTTCACATAAGTTTCTAAATCTTTTCCAATATGCAGACAAAGATTCATCATAATTTTGTTCAATTCCAACAATTTCTTTTCTAATTGATGCAATCTTAGATGTAGGGAAAAATTTTTGAAGAAATATATGTTGCATGTTATCCCAAGAGGTGATAGAATTATGAGTCAAGCTATTAAACCATTTATTAGCTATTCCAGATTGAGAAAAAGGAAAACTAGCCAATGCAATGTATTCTTGTGATACCCCTATTTTATTTATTGTCCCACGTACTCTAAGAAATTCATGCAAAAAATTATATGGGTCTTCCCCATCTAAACCATGAAACTTGGGCAAGAAATTCAAATATGATGCTTTTAATTCAAAATCAACATTGAGTTTAGGCAAAACTATGCAAGAATATCTAAAATTGATCAAAGGACAAGTCAACTCCCTTAAAGTGCGTCCTCCCTACTGGTTCTGGTTCTGGACACAAGTCAAATCAGCCATATTTAGCATTTTTGTGGCTGTGTAAAATTCTGTTCTGGTTCTGGTATGGGTTTCGTTTAGGCAAATGGCGAATGTTCAGAACAAAAATTGTTCCTTGCTGTCTTTCCGTCAATTCTTTTCCCAACTTGTGCAATTTTTCTCAATATCTAAAGATAAATAGATTGGAGTTAGAAAACCGGAAATTAAACCAAAGAAAAAAACAAATTAACTAAAAAGAAAATAATGTTATTCCCCAGCAACAGTGCCAAAATTTGGTGTATCATTTTTGCACCAAAATTAATACTTACTCTAAAGATTAAAAATAGTCTAATGGGAGTAAGGTCGATCCCACGAGGAACAACAAATTTTTTTAATTAATCAATTTGCAATTGTCACCATAATTAAAATCATAAAGAAATTAATACGTATGAAAATAGATAAATTCACAAATTAATAAACAAGAAATTAATATCATAAAAAAACTGAATTAAATTACTTAAGATAAAATTCTGGCAAATAAGCAATCCACACTAATCTTTATCAGTTGTTCATTGACTCAAAAATAATAATTCCCTTTCAATCAGTCAGTTATAGGACACCGAGAATCAGCTCCGACGTATCCAAATTATTCCTTACTTATTCGATAGTGAACAAGTATCAGCTTAATCCACTATTCCCCTATTTCTAGCATAACCAGGCCAGAATCAGCTGATCACCCAATTCAACGTTAGAAAAGCATAATTCTTAGAAGGAACCAACTTTAACAAACTAAGTTATGATCAGCATACAATAATTTGTTAACCAATTGTCTTCGTCTACCGAGACAGTAGCTTTGTCACTAATTAATCCTACTAATTCAATCCAGTGATTTAATTAGAGATTAATTGACTCTACCTAATTTTATTAATGTTGATCAGGCTTTAATCTAATTAAGTAATGAACGCTATTCACATAAAACTCTTGGAACTGAATATAAATCATTGATTAACACAATTTGGTCTCACAACTTAATCATAATTAGTGCTTCTTACTTACTTACCAGATAAGGAATTACTCACTACTCATAATAACAACAAGACAATAACAAATTAATTAAACAAAGACTGAATTAAATAAAAGAAATCAAACTGAGCCGCCCGTCGTTTGGGCAAATGACGGGCTGCTGTTCTTGTTCTCTGCAAAACTGCAGAACTTCCAATCTAAAAGCTGCGCTCCCAAAACTCTAAAAAGATAAAAGACATCTGCACCTAATTATTCAGTTCCCTTTTATAAAGGGAAAAGAAATCATAACTTCCTAATTTAACTAAGAAAATAAATCTTCTTTTTAACAAACCCAAAACAACCACAAAGCTTTCCGCTACAAATCAGTTCCCTAATTCAGATTTGGAATCAAATCCAGTCATACGTGGCTACAGATATTCAGCAAACAATAACTGTCCAAATTTGTTTGTTCAGCTTTTGTGGAAGCTTCCATATATTTTCTTTTTTCCCAAAATCATTGCTGTCCTCTTCCCTTCTTCAAGTTCTCCACAAATTTCTCTTGCTGCTTAATTTCCTCAAATCTTCTAATCAACTCTCCAAATCATCTTTTTATCACCACAATATACTTCATCCCATAAACTTCACATTCTGCATTGAATACCAACAATTAACCACAACTTTACCTTATAAAGCACATTAAAAAGATATATTATAAATGAATAATTAGTGCTTTATCAGTCGTGATTGAATAATCTTATTTGGGCAAAAAGAAAAAAAACTAAAAAGTGATAAAAAAAAACTGAAATAGAGCTCGAGCTCGAGTTTGGGCTTCGAGCTCAAGCTCGAATAAACACTAAACGAGCCGAGCCCAAGCCGAGCTCGAGCTTGAAATTTTTTACTCGAGCTCGAGTTCTGGGCTCAACTCGAGCTCGAGCCTGAAGAAAATAAACGAGCCGAGCTCGAGCACACTAAAGCTCGTGCTCGGGTCGGGTCAATATCAGCCCTAGATATCACCATCTGGAAAACAATCATAAACCTATTGGAAATAACTAGTCATCAACACGCATCCTCCCACAAGTCACATCAGGGTTGTAATCAACACGCATCCTCCCACAAGTCACATCAGGGTTGTAATCAACACGCATCCTTGCAATGTTGAGTTGTATCTCTATCTCCCTCTGGTTGATTATTCAGGTCAATCTTCAATCTTATGAGCTTAGATATTTTTTTCTGTATTTTTCATACTTTATAATAACAAATTAAGACGAGTAGCATTTTAATTTGAAAGTTTGGAACTGTTTTAAGTTTTAACACTAGTATATATTTTCCTGAATTTGCAGCTTAACTTGCTTATTGACTTTCTTCGTCATATATATAAATATACTTTTTTCTGTCTTCAAACAAGCACGGGCAGCTATAATATGTCCATCTTCTCTATCATTTTCAGCTCTGATAGTTTTGATGGCATCAGTTACGAGTTTTATTTTTGCAATTTGTGTGCGACGAGATTGTAGTCAATGGAAACTAGGATGGAATATAAGACTAATTATAGTATCATATGCAGTACGTATAGCCAGGTTGATAATTTTTATAAACCAAAAGCAAAAATCTGTACGTGGTTCAACTTTAATTAATTCGTTTGTTGTTATCAGCAAACATTAATTTGTACTTGCAGGGGATTATAAGCTCAGGAATTACGTTTTTCCTAATCTCACTAGCTGTGAGAATGAGAGGTTCACTGTTTACAGCCATTTTCAATCCTTTGATGCTTATAATTGTGGGCACGGCCGAATCACTTGTATTGCATAAAGACGTATAGTTGGGAAAGTAAGCTGTGTACTTAAATGTGCCAAATTTTTTTGTGTAGCATATTAATTATTGTCTATGCTTTTAGATTAGCTTATAAATTAGTACATAATAATTAAGTTTGGCATGCATGATTGAATTTGTGTTAAATAGCCTTCAGGGAGCTATTCTTATAATCGTGAGTTTATACCTTGTGATAGTAACCCAAACATGATTTTGGTGCGGGATTAAGTGTTGAAAAGCACTCACGTTTAATTTTAAGGTCATGAACTATTGTAAAGTAATACTCCTCATTTAAATGCTTTTAATCATGTAACGGTGGTTTTGGGTATGTCCGCCACTTTATTTTTACTCTTAATAAATGTATTTTTATTTCAAAAAAAAAAAGACAACGTTCATTACAATGCATGTTCACAATTCTTGTGTGTGCAAAAAACAGTAGGAAAAAATCCAAAATCAACACGTTTTTTTATTTTAACCATTTTTTTAACAAAATACATGTGTCATAACCCATCAAAATGGAAGTTTGGTGAAAATTTTAAATTTTCACTTTTTTGACAATATTCACTAGAATTCATATTCACAATTGGGGTGGGTGCGAAAAAGGTAAAAAAAAATTAAAATCATCCCATTTTTGAATTTTGTCATGTTTGGCTAAAATGTGTGTGTTATAACTTATAACCAATGAAAAATAAAAAATTGGTAAAAAAAAATCTAAATTTAACTTTTTTTTTACACCGTACAAAAGTATGCATGTTCACAATTGAGGTGGGTGAAAAAAATAATAGGAAAAAAGTCAAAATCAACACGTTTTTTTACTTTGCCATTTTACACCAAAATACGCGTGTTATAACCCCGTGTATAATGAAGGTTGGGGAAAAAATTAAAATTTTACTTTTTTGAAACCGTTCATTAGAGTAACACAAACATGATTTTGATGCAGGATTAAGTGTTGAAAAGCACTCACGTTTAATTTTAAGGTCATGAACTTTTGAAAAGGAGTAGTACTCCTCATTTAAATGCTTTTAATCATATAACGGTGGTTTTGGGTATGACCGCCACTTCTTTTCACTCTTTTATGTATTTTTATTTAAAAAAAAAAAGACAACGTTCATTGGAATGCATGTTCACAATTCATGTGTGTGCAAAAAACAGTAGGGAAAAATTCAAAATCAACATGTTTTTTTATTTTCTATTTTTTTTTAACAAAATACATGAGTTATAACCCATGAAAATGGAAATTTGGTGAAAATTTTAGGGAGAATCTGTATTAAGGGCGCGTTTCAAGCTATTATTACAAAATGGGGCGCAACTTTAATATATTTATTAGTAAGGGCATTGAAATGACTTTATTGTGTTATATAATTAGTTAAAGACTTTAGTATACTTCTTACCAATTATAAAAAGATTACGTTAAAACACTTAACTTTCTATCATTTATACAATCTTTTATTTGTTTCTTAAATAATTTTTTGTGGATAAATTTTTGTAAGTAGTTCAACTTATTATCAAGTTATCTTAAATAGTAAAATATACTTATCATAAAAATCTTTTATTATTAAATATATTCATCATAAAAAATCGTTTATTATTAAATATACTCATCATCAAAATTTTTATATTAAATAAATTAGTAACAGTTGATGATGAGTATATTTAATAACAAAAGAGTACATTTAATAAAATAGTATAAAAGAGTTTATTTAATAAAACAGCATAAAAAAGTTTATTTAGTAAAAGAGTATTTTAATAAAGCATATATAAAAGAGTATATTTAATAAACTCTACATTATTTGTTTCTTAAATAATTTTTTGTGGATAAATGTTTTTAAGTAATTCAACTTATTATCAAGTTATCTTAAATAGCAAAATATACTTATCATCAAAATCTTTTATTATTAAATATACTCATCATCAAATTTTTTATATTAAATACACTCATCATCAAGATTTTTTATATTTTTGTTTTTACTGTTTTTAAATTAGTAACAGTTGATGATGAGTATATTTGATAATAAAAGAGTATATTTAATACAATAGTATAAAAGAGTTTATTTAATAAAACAGCACAAAAAAGTTTATTTAATAAAAGAGTATTTTAATAAAGTATATATAAAAGAGTATATTTAATAAACTCTACATTATTTGTTTCTTAAATAATTTTTTGTGGATAAATTTTTTTAAGTAATTTAACTTATTATCAAGTTATATTAAATAGTAAAATATACTTATCATCAAAATCTTTTATTATTAAATATACTCATTGTCAAAAATCTTTTATTATTAAATATACTCATCATCAAATTTTTTATATTAAATATACTCATCATCAAATTTTTTTATAGTTTTGTTTTTACTATTTTTAAATTAGTAACAGTTGATGATGAGTATATTTAATAACAAAATAGTATATTTAATAAAATAGTATAAAAGAGTTTATTTAATAAAACAGCATAAAAAAGTTTATTTAATAAAAGAGTATTTTAATAAAGTATATATAAAAGAGTATATTTAATAAACTCTACATTATTTGTTTCTTAAATAATTTTTTTGGATAAATTTTTTTAAGTAATTCAACTTACTATCAAGTTATCTTAAATAGTAAAATATACTTATCATCAAAATCTTTTATTATTAAATATACTCATTGTCAAAAATCTTTTATTATTAAATATACTCATCATCAAATTTTTTTTATATTTTTGTTTTTACTGTTTTTAAAATTAGTAACAGTTGATGATGAGTATATTTTAATAAAATAGTATAAAAGAGTTTATTTAATTAAACATCATAAAAAAATTTATTTAATAAAAGAGTATTTTAATAAAGTATATATAAAAGAGTATATTTAATAAACTCTACAATTTGATTATCATCAAACTCTTTTATTATTAAATGAGTATATTTAATAAACTCTACAATTTGATTATCATCAAACTCTTTTATTATTAAATATACTCATCATCAATCTCTTAACAATAAAATGGTATATTTAATAAAAGAGCATATTTAATAAAATAGTATAAAAGCGTATATTTAATAAAATTAAGAGTACAAAAGAGTTTATTTAATAAAAGAGTATATTTAATTAAATAGTATAAAAGCGTATATTTAATAAAATTAAGAGTATAAAAGAGTTCATTTAATAGAAGAGTATAAAAGAGTTTATTTAAGAAAAGAGTATACTTTAATAAACTCTTAAAAATTTGCTAATGAGTATATTTTACTATTTAAGATAATTTGATAATGATTTGAATTACCCTCAAATTTTATCCACAAAAAATTATTAAAAAAAATAAAAAAATTGAATAAAAGATAGAAATTTAAGTGTTTCAACGTAATATATTTTTATAATTGTTAAGAAGATTACTAAAGTCTTTAACTAATTATATAACACAATAAAGTTATTTCAACGCCCTTACTAATAAATATGTTAAAGTTACGCTCCATTTTGTAATATGAGCTTGAGACTATTGATTGTTGGGTAAATCTGGATACAGATCTCTCTATCAACACATGTAGATCCAATTCATACCACCCCACTAGCTGAAACAATTGATTGTCATTCCAGCAACAGGATTACAGATGAGCTAATGGAGATGAATAGAAAAGGTAATCACGTTTTAATGATCCCCAAAAGGCCATGTAGTTTTAACTACTCATTAATAGTGGGTATATATATATATATATGGTAGTGTGTACCGCCATAATTAGAGCAAAAGGCTTAAACAAAAACAGAGTAGACAAAGATCTAGATAGCATATGTGCTGATATTTGCAACCAAATTTAGTCCAGGCAGCACACAAAATACTCAGTTTTACTTTTCTCCAAAAAGGATACATTCAGCAATAAGTTTAAAAGGCTGAAGAATCCATTCCATAATTTGAGGAATTAATCAACTAAAACAGCAAAGAAAGCAAAAATGAGCTGCAACTAAAAAGAACATAGCACAATCACTTATTAGTGATGAGAGGGTTAGGATGGAAAAGTGAAGGAGAAGAAAGACAAGATGTGGTGGTGGTGGCTCCCACAGGCTTAGAGGAAAACAATAAGAAAAATAAAAGGAGACATGTAGGGAAGGGATCTTCGTGAAGATCATTATGCCAAAGCCAGCCTGCAACTGCAGATGATCCTCAATAAAAACTTGTATGTCTACAGAGTTCAGAAGTCATGGTTTGCTAACAATATGTTATTCTTTGTTTCATCAGCTTATAATTGAACCTTAGGCCCTCCCAATATAACCCAAAAAATTTAATAAAAAAGAACAAGAAAGGGCAAAGGGGGTCAGCTCTTTGAAAAGAGAAAAGAGGTCCCAAAAAAGCAGAGAGAGAGCACAGGGGAGGAGATGTCATGAGGAGAAAGAAAAGAGTAGCGATAGAGATGAAGGAGAAGGAAACAGGTTAAAAAAAGAGGGGATAGGTAGACGATATATTTGAGAGACGAGACCGACCAAGTGACAAAAAGGAGAAACTGAAGGACAAGAGAAAGATGTTGAACAAAGAGTAGAATCTTAAGAGATGATAGACTTCTGAGGCACAAGGATTTCAATTAATCTATCCATGCTTCTCACACCCCAGGGATTACGATACAAATTCAAAAGCTTTGGGTGCATCTATAATCCCTCAAACAATACTCAGATAAAAAAAATATTCTAAAAACAGAATCTTGAAAATATATTTAAACTGTGGCCATTGACGTTGCAATAATTTTGATCAACCTTTTGAGAATGTTTCTGAGGCAGATGAAGCATCTGCTATCCTCAAAGGAAGTCACTTACATAACTGGAAGTGTAAAACATTATCCTGAACCTAGTGAGCTTAGCAGATCGTTGGCACAAACCAGAGAAACAATCATTAATCAACATGCTGATCAAAACATCTAGCTTAACATGCCTGGGATTCCACATTTCATTACAAGAGAAGAAAAATAACTAGGATCATAGAAATTCTCATCACAAAACCTGAAGGAGAACTGGATCTAATCAATTCAACATACACGAGCAGTGTGAAACATTTTGAAAGACCCTGAGCCCAAGGTCTAGGTTAATTCAATCTAGTACACTATGCTCATTGATTCATCAATAATTTCTAATTCAAAGCCTTCTTTCGGATATTCCTATTATGGTATCAGACCTAAAAATATAAAACAGCTCTATCCTCTAGGTTGACTAGATGGTGCTCTAAAAATCAATATCTCTACAAAGCAAGAAGTGAAACATTAAATAACCCTTGTCTAAAGAAAACATAATCCAATCATTTGTGGCTGCAATATTCATCTTCTACCCAAGCAATCAATAAAAAGTTGAACAATTAAATCAATCAACCGAATATCATTCTAATTTGGCACCAAATTCAACCCATAATAATCCAAGTGAGCCTTGAAATCCATTTGAACTTAAAACTATCACAAGAAACCCTAGCACAGTCAATCTATTCTAAGCAAATAGAATAAATTATGCACCTCCGAACATGGACAACCGTATGAAACTATCAATCCAAAAAATCTAGTCACAAAATGCATTCCAATCAGAAAAAAGTAATTCATTCCACAATTTCCATTCAAATTCTATTATTACCCTAAATTTTACACACATTTAAACCTAAAATTACAACAATTCCCAAAAGAAAGAAAGAAATGGATAAAAAAATCTATCAAATTCTTTTAATAGTCGTGATTCCTCAATAAAACTATTCTTACAATTCCACCATCACAGCCTTTTTTTCAATAAAACCCAAATCAATTACTAGAACTAGCACCATCACAGCCCTCCCCATGGGCATGATCACACCCATGATTATGCCCATGATTTTCAGAAAATTTACCGTTTTTATCGTTGTCGTCATCGCTGTTATCTTCATCGAAGGGCTTTTCTTTGTGAAAAATACAGCATTTCTTGGAACTTTTCTTGTTGAGGAATTCGTTGTCAACCGTGCCTTCTTTCCACGTGACCTTCTTCTTCTTGGACTTCAATTTCAATACCAAAGTTTCTTCGTGTTGGTGAGATGATGACGATGGAGTTGGGTTAAGGGTTAGGGTTAAGGTTGCAGAAGATGATGATGGTGTTAATTGTCTGGTTGCTCTCGCCATTGTTCACTGTGTGTGTGCGTGTAAAATTTTTGTGCGTGTAAAATTTTCGATCTTTTTTAGAAATGCATTTATTCGAAGCTGTTCTGAATTGACCAAATACAATCTGACGGATAGAGTAATTTCAGAAAGCACCCTTTTGTTTATGACAATTACAATATGTCCTTTTTTCCTATAAATAGTAAAGAGGCAGTTCTTTTTTTTGAGAAATAATAATTATGAACTAAAACATAAGTAAATTACAAATTACACCTTGAAAATAATTCTTTCTCACATTAGTCCTTAAAAGACTCAATTATATCAACTTGTTCGTTGAACTTTCAAATTTATTTATTTTTTTCTCAATGTATTGTAATCCACCAAATAAAGTTAAATTGAATTTGATTTGTCATTTGTTCTTATATAACTTTGTAAAATAAGCAAACTACATAAATCTAAGATATTTCAATTTACATATACATGATTAGACTTGGCCACGGTTCCGGTTCGGCCTGGAATCGGCCCGGAACCGGAATCGGGGCCTGCCGAGCCTAAATCTTGAACCGGAACCGGCCATGGCTAAAAGAAAATTGTTTGATGACTTTTTCCGCTAAAAAAAGTTGATTGATCAAAACTCATAATTTGTAATAGTTTAGTGACTATTTCCGCCTACTCCCTTTACAATTATTAGAGCCTAACTAAGATGAGGCCAGATCCTCTGTCCAATATTTAACTATCTTATGCTGTCTAACGTTCAAAACGACGTAGTTTCATTAAAAGTAGGAACTAAATGCATAAATATCACTAAAATTACCATACAATTATTAGACCATAACCAAGATATTAGTGAACCCTATAATGTAGTTTTAATTAAGAAAGAATAAGACAGACAAAATAATCTATGACGTAGTTTTAATATTAAACATGATAAAATAGGGAGAAAAAAGCATTTTTAGTCCCTAATGTTTGTATACTTGACACTTTTAGTCCCCAATGTTTTAACCTTAACACTTTTAGTCCCTAAACTTGTAGAGAAAAGGACATTTTTAGTTCCCAATGTTTGTTACTCGATATTTTTAGTCCCCAAACTTGTAGAAAAATTAGCATTTTTAGTTCTCAATGTTGTGCCTACTTGACACTTGTAGTCCCTAATATTTTAACTTCAATATTTTTAATCTCTAAATTTATAAAAATGTTGCACTTTTAGTTTACTCAACAAAATTGAACAACTATAAATGGAATTTTCATATGACAATTAAAATTTTCATAAATCTAATGTAGTATGGCATTTAATTTTTTAAAATTTTGCTTTAAATAAAATTGACACACTTGTAATACCTATCCTAACACATTAATTTTTTTATTATTTTATTTGAAGTAAAATCTTAAAAAAATAATTACGAGACATTAGATTTATGAGAAATTTAATTGTCACATGGGAATTCCGTTTGTAGTTGTTTAATTGTGTTAAGTAAATTAAAAGTGAAACATTTTTATAAATTTAGGAACCAAAACTATTGAAATTAAAACATTGGGGACTAAAAATGCACTTTTCTCTACAAGTTTGGGGACTAAAAGTGTTGAGATTAAATCATTGGTACTAAAAATATCGAGTAACAAACATTGGGGACTAAAAATATCATTTTTCTTACAAGTTTGGGGACTAAAAGTGTTGAGGTTAAAATATTGAGAACTAAAAGTGTCGAGTAGACAAACATTGGGGATTAAAAATGCTTTTTTCCTCATAAAATATGATAATATTAGACATAGATCCCATTTCTATAATTAGTGAGGTTGAATCTCCATAAATTTTAGAATAAATTAGTCATTTTTAGGTTTATTTTAATAAAGATGTCATTATTTTTTATGAGCATATCATGTTTGTTTTACTTACGGAATTATATTAAAGTTTGAATTTTTGAGTTGATAAATGATCTTAATGATCCCCCAATCTGAAAGTTACTATGGATGTGACTGTTATTCTTAAAAGTTAGACGGTGGATTTTCGATTTGAATTTCTTAATTTGTACAAGTATCTTGTTAAATTTCATGCATCTTTTCATTAATAAAGATATAACCGTTTAATAATAACCATTCAAATTAGTGAAAAGATACTTGGTACACTTATATAAAATATTATATAAAGCGAAACATAAAGTGTTATTTAAGATTGGAATTACTATTCAGTGTTAAAATTGTAAGTCAATTGTGAGGAAAATAGATTAAGGATAGTTAAGATTAAAATTTTAAATTAAAAGACAATTATATAACTTTTTCAAAAACATAAATCAAAATAATATTTATTTTCAAATTGAGTGATCATTGAAGTTATTTACCCAATTATGTTAAATTAGGAAATATATAAAATTCAAATAATTGAGGAGGAAAAAGTGGGATAAAAAGAGAAAATTTTCAATATCACAAGAGCCTTTGTCAAAATTTTTTTTTTTCTGAAATCTTCATTGGCACTTTGTCAAAATTAATTCAATAATACTAATATTTAGCACACTCAAATTGAATTTCTAAAAATTCATTTGAATTGACCAAAACTAAATATTAGTAGACTACAACTAACAAACAAGTATATTAGAAAGATGGAGAGCAAAGTAGAGCCAATGTAGTAAGTATTCAACTACCACATTTCTTTCACATAAGCCTCTATTTATGAGCTCAAATCTCCTGGCTAATTTTTACTCTGTCTTACCTGTCCAACTCATTAAACGACGTAGTTCCATTTATCTTTTGCAAAATATTAATTTTTAGAGCCAAATTACGACCTAAACGTCTCCAGAAGCTCCAACCTTTCCCTCCTCTTCAATCGGGCACTCTTCTTCGATCGGGTTTCATCTTCAACTACTTACATCGAGTCTTCGATCGGGCACTCTTCTTCGATCGGGTTTCAAATACGTATTATCCGTTCTTCAAGGCGCCTTTCATCACGGTCAGGTTAGTTTAATTCACTGAAATCCCTACTCATTTTCATCAAGAAATTTAGTTGAAAGTTGTTTTTCTGCTTGGAAATGAACCAATTTGGAAGTAAAGTTTCAAGCTTTTTCCTATTTTTTTTCTAATTTTTTTTCCTGGAAGAGAAGGCGATGGAAGTATCAACTGGGAGATTTGTCTTGCACCAAATTCAATGAATTTTGGGTGTTATCAGACAATGAATTCATGGAGACTGTTTCTTTATCATCATCAGTTCCTAAGAACTAATATAATAGAGAAATTAAACTGCAGTATTAAGTCTTATTTCCTTTGACTAATATATATCCAAGTTCATCCCTTAGTACGCACAACAGGATTCAAGACACACACATGTATAGTTGAGTAAACGTACGCTGTAACTAACTTGCAATCAGATTTCCTAATTTTTTTTAATTGTTTTTGGTGGGATTTTTGTTTTCTTGACATATTTTCTGTGTTCTTTATGTTTGTACAATTCATGGCTTTAGGGTATGCAGAGTTGCAAAAGAATATTTGGCAGTCCAAAGTTCATTGTGCTTCTGGATATTTTTTTTCTTGACAAAATAGTCATTTCGCTTTTGATTGAAAATTGCAACTGTGATTTGAGTTTATTTTGAGTGTTTCAGATAATGAAATGAAATTTTAGGGAAAGTTGCGGGCTGTTTTTTGGCTTGGTTAGTTGTTTTTCAAACCAAATGTTCTATAATTTGATTGAATGATTATTGGCTTTTATTTGCTGAAGCAGTGAAGCATGTTAGTAAAGATACTAAAGTTTAGAATGATGAAGTGGGTGAGATTGTTATTGTTCTAATTACTTGTGTTTTGAATTTGATAGGTTTTAGATTCAATACCAAACCAAATAATGGGAGGTGAATCACAGCTGTATCGTCGACTAGAGTTTGATAATGATAAAGTGCTACCGACAAAGAGCAAAAGTTGCATACTCAACCGAAGTAGTGACATTGAGCCAGTTGATTTAATGCATTCAAATTTTGATGACAAATTGAGCAATATTCACTCAGTTGTTCCAAGAGATTTGATTCCAAAACTTGGTATGAAATTTGAGACAGAAGTACAAGCTTATCAATTTTATCTAGCATATGCCAAAAAAGTTAGATTTAGTATACGAAGGAGCAAAAGCCACAATGACAAATCTGGTAATATTAATTTGCAGACTCTTTTGTTGTAGTGCTGAAGGTAAAAGAATGCCTGATAAAAGAGGTCTCTATATAAGGTCACATCGGCCAGAAACAAGATATGGTTGTGAGGCAAGACTGAAAGTCAATAAACGGGAAAGTTTCAAGTGATTCAGTTTGTTGAGGAGCATAATCACTATCTTTCAAGTCCAAACAAAACACACTTGCATAGAAGTTATAGAGATATATCCACAATCGCAGCAATGCAAATTCAGATGGCTAATGATGTGTGAATTCCACCCAAGGCATCTCATGATCTTATGGCAAGACAAGCAGGTGGAAGGGAGAAATTAGGCTTTATTCCTAAAAACTACAATAATTATTTAAGATCTAAGAGAACTAGGGATGTGAAAAAGGGGGATATAGGTGGGGTATTGGAATATTTGCATAAAATGCAACTTGAAAATCCTAATTTCTTTTATGCAATTCAAGTGGATGAAGATGATTTGATAATCAACATTTTTTGGTCAGATGCAAAGATGAGGAATGATTACTCAGATTTTGGTGATGTTGTCTGCTTTGATACTACATATAGAAAAAATAGAGAGGGTCGTCCACTTGCTTTATTTGTAGGAGTAAACCATCACAAGCAAACGACTATTTTTGGTGCCGCATTGTTGTATGATGAGACTTCTTTCACATTTGGGTGGTTATTTGATACATTTGCAATAGCTATGTCGGAGAAAAAGCCTAAAACTATTCTCACTGACCAAGATGCAGCGATGGCAAAAGCGTTAGCTTCTACATGGCCTGAAACACATCATCGACTTTGTATTTGGCACATTTACCAAAATGCTGCTAACCATTTAAGTGGTGTCTTTTCTCAATTTAAAGATTTTTCTCGTGATTTTAGTTCCTGCATATATGACTTTGAAGAGGAAGTAGATATTTTTATTGGATGGGAAGTGATGCTACAGAAATATGAGCTTCAAGATAATGCATGGTTGAAGCGTTTGTTTAATATAAAGGAAAAATGGGCTTCGGTGTATGGACGAAACATGTTTTGTGCAAATATGACTACCACACAGAGAAGTGAGAGCATGCACAGCGTTCTAAAAAGGTATGTGAGTTATCAGCATAACCTTTTACAGTTTTTTAATCACTTCGATAGACTTATTAATGATCGTCGATATGAGGAGTTAAATGCTGATTTTATAAGTAACATAAGCACTCCGGCATTAGCAGCCCCAATTCAAATTTTGAAGAATGCATCCAGTATTTATACACCTGAAGTGTTTAAATGCTTTCAAGATGAATGGAATGCATCTCATGATTCTAGTTTTCAGGTTTGTAGTGAAATTGGAACCGTTAAAAAATACGAGATCACTCCGATATCGAAGAAATACATCCATTCAGTTACTTATGATTCCTCAAATGATGAAATCTATTGTAGCTGTAGGAAGTTTGAATTTGCAGGATTTTTATATTCACATATTTTGAAGGTTTTTAGCCTGAGAGGTATTTTGAGAATACTAAGCCAGTATATATTAAAAAGGTGGACACGAAGAGCCAAAACTGGATATTCTAGTGATAAAAGCACAAATGTCAATGAAAGTGAATTGGATCCTAAAATGTTGTCAAGTATGAGGTATAAAAAGTTGTGTGCATTAACCACTCGACTACTTACAAGAGCAGCAGAGAGAAGCGACACTTACAAAGTTGATGAAGATCACCTCATAAACATTCTAAAAACGATTGATAAGATGTTAGAAAAAGAAGAAGTTATTGTTGAAAAAAATTCAGTGTTGCAAAGTGAAAAGTTAGTCTTAGGTTCGAATTTTGAGATGAATCTCTCTGTTGAAAGTGAGACCAATTTTGGGGAAAGAAATAGAATTCGACGTTTAAAAACAAAGACAAAACCTATTTCTGGTAAAAGAATAAGGAGTGGCCCAGAGAAGAGTTCGAAGAAGAGAAAGCCAGTTCAAAAATGTCAGATTTAATCAATCTCGACAACACTTGTAAGATTTTTAAATATTCAGGTTTTATTTTTACTCATTTGATGTTTGGAAATTATCATTCACATGATTAATCCAAATTATGCAAATTTTTTTTATAGGTGCAACAATTTCTTGGTTTTGGCAATTTGGATGTTGCTACTTGCAATTAGATTAATTAGATTGTATATTTGTATAGACGGTGTATAATAACTAGAGTGGAATCCTTGCTTTATCGTACACATTTGCATAAATGAAATGCGAATCAATATTGTCAAGTGAGGTAATTGGCGCTGAAGAATCAAATCCGCTACATCAATATACCAGTCAACATTTTTTTCATGAAAATCAGTTCTCTACATCAATATGCCTTTGCAAAATTAACATTACAACGAACAATATAATCAATTGAGGTACACCCACCAAAACAATTCTCGATATTTAACAAAGGCCATTTACTTTTTTTTTAAAAAAAACCGAAAACTATATATCATCATGAATAAAATACGGTGCCGGATATACCCATCACACCGTTACAAAATGAAGACAAGTAATCGTAAATTTGGAGTACTACTCCATTACATGTAATCTCACAATTAAGAACCGAGACTTAAGAGGACCGCTACTAAGTTAGTCCTAGGATTATACATCATCTCAGTAATTCTTCTAACACTTGTTTCCACTTCCTGGCTGGCCAACAGGATTTTTACAGCCACAAAACCCATTCCAAGACACGAGCATTCAAAAACAACCAAAGTCCAGCAGCAGCAAAATCAAAACATTCACCTATCCTTTCCACTTTAAGCATGGCAGTCCACACTTCAACAATTTGAGTTAGACACAGATTAGTCAAGAACCACAGCCCACCATATGGGACATTCGGCACACCAATGAAAGCCATTTACCAAAATAATTCAAGGTATCAACGTAGGGATTGGGGTTAAAATCAGGAAAAGTCAATCCTTCATAGTCATCAGCATCGCATCAAGGAAACTTGATAATATTCATGAACCATCAAAATTTTTCAACCGGCATTTACAACACAAAACTCTGGTGATGCATCAAAACTTTACCAGCCATACAATGTAAGGACAAACAGCAAACCAATAAATGTCCAATAGATATGAAAATTATATAAAAATATAAATAGAAAATTCAATAGGAAATATTCAATGATGTTTTCTGTGTAACGAAGAAGAATCTGCAGATAAACAAGATTTTTAGTGATCATAGAGAGGAGACTTGAAGAATAGAGACCTTGAAAACACAAACTGGACAATGAAATCATGCAAAATGGAAAGGTATTCAACTTTTCATAACACGGTAAATGACAATCAAATCATGCAAAAGTGAAAGGTATGCACACTACAGGTGACTAGCACAAACATTTATTAGCAATTGCGTTCAAAATAAAAGAACAAAACCGTAGCTAATTCTTCACTAATGTTTGTTAGTTTTCTTCCGAATTGGAAATTCAGGCTGTGATCCACATCAGAACAACATTCTTTAGTACCATCAGATCTGGCAATTACTTTATATGAATTTTTTCAATAATGATATGGAAGAGAAAATGATAAACCGCCACCTCCGAGATATCCTGCCTGACTTTACCATAGAGGCCAATACAGAAAATAACTCACCCTGATAAAAACAACTTAAAAACTTCATCATACTTGGCTCTCGAAAGGGTAACTCTTCCCAAAAGGTGCTAAGTTGGAGTTTAGGCCTCAAATTCGAACTTGCCCCAAAAAATGATTACCATTTAGAATGTTCAACAAGTCATATATAATTCAGGCATCTAATTTTATTGCCGCACCACTTTTCCCTCAACAAAACCTAGACTTCCCTTTCTATTCTGCCATTGCAACATTTTCATAAGAAGACAGCTAGCTATGTAAGCAATAATGACCAGGCAATTATTGTGTTGCCAATGATTTTATATTTTTAAGGATTCTTCCAATCAAATTCCTGTTGTTTCATGTATAGTGCATGAAGTCCCTACTCAGAATTAGAGTGCCATGTGTGGTGGATTCTTTTTAGCAAATTGTCTATTAAAACAAATAGCAAAAATTGTTCACTTTCTTAGACACAAAAAGTCAGACCACAGGAAAAAAGTAAATGCACATAAATATTCTCAACTCATCCCAAACCTACTCGCCAATAATCAATAATTTTGAAGAAGATGCAGCACAGTAAAAATGTCTTTGGCAAAAATCACTTACAAGTCCCTGACTGAAATCCTCAAACATTTGATACATTATACTATTCAATTGTTGCATTTGCTCCATCCTATTAATAAAAAGAAAGACAAAAAAATCAAACGAAGAAACAGAAATAACAAGGGAAAGAAATACAACATCGTCGGAAAAAACCCACCAATCAGAGCTGAAGCAAATCATATTCCAACTTACTCTTTAAAGCAAATTTAAAAAAAAGTGTCAGATTATACAATTCATTAAAACCCTCAAACCTATGTTCCCAACGGCAGAATATACTATTCATTTACTGCTCCATATCACAACACCATTAAAAAATAAAATTATAAAGAAATCAACAATAAAAAAAATCAACTTTCAACTCAATTTCTTGATGAAAATGAGTAGGGATTTCAGTGAATTAAACTAACCAATGAGTAGGGATTTTAGCATATTCCTGTACTCTCCAATCAATGGCCTCAAAATGTCATCTTTAAGTAAAACTACGCAATAAAAATGGTTCATTTTTACCTCCCTAATCCTTCTTCTCCACAAACTTAATAGCTCCCAAATACGGATAATACGTATTTGAAATCGATCGAAGAAGAGTGCCCGATCGAAGACTCGATGTAAGTAGTTGGAGATGAAACCCGATCAAAGAAGAGTGCCCGATTGAAGAGGAGGGAAAGGTTGGAGCTTCTGGAGACGTTTAGGTTGTAATTTGGCTCTAAAAATTAATATTTTGCAAAAGATAAATGGAACTACGTCGTTTAATGAGTTGGACAGGGTAAGACAGAGGAAAAATTAGATAGGAGATTTGAGCTCTCTATTTATAGGGTTGAGCTTCATACCTCTACTTTGTAGGTTACAATGTTCTAAATGTAAGTTACATAGATTACATAGGTAGTGGGCGATTATGATGAAGAATGGTGTTACATGAGTTACATGGAATAATATGAAATAATGGGTTAGAAAATGGGGTATATGAATGGACATTCACAATTGTTCATAACACTCCCCCTTAGATATCCATCTTTAAGATAAATACCTTGTTAAAACCTTATTAGGAAAAATCCAATGGAATAAAAACCTAATGAAGGAAAAATAGTACATTTTCCATATATAACATTGCCATGTTGAATCCTTACCAGGAAAAACCCTAATGAGAAAAAAACTTTAGCTAAGGGAAAAAGAGTATAATGTATAATAACTCCCCCTCTTAAGCACTTCATTTGACATCTTTCAATCAACACATTCCAATCTTATAAACAAACTTTTCAAATGTTGAAGTCGGTAGTGATTTAGTGAACATATCTGTTAAATTGTCACTTGAGCGAATTTGTTGTATACGAATTTCACCATTCTTTTGAAGATCATGAGTGAAAAAGAATTTTGGTGAGATGTGTTTTGTTCTATCACATTTGATGTATCCATCCTTCAATTGAGCAATACATGCAGCATTATCTTCGAATAAAACAATGAAACTTTCTTGTCCAAATGTAAACCACATGTTTCTCGAATATGATGGATTACTGATGTCAATCAAAAACACTCCCGATTTGCTTCATGAATTGTCAATATTTTAGCATGATTTGAAGAAGTAGGAGTTATAGTTTGTTTCATAGAATGCTAAGAAATTGTTGTACCACCATATGTGAACACATAACCCATTTGTGAACGAGCATGATGAGGATCAGGTAAATATTCAACATCTGCATAACCTATTTAGATCAAACTTAACTTAATTGCCTTAGAATAATAAAGACCCATGTCTATCATACCTTGAAGGTAATGAAATATATGTTTTATACCATTCCAATGCCGTCGTGTAGGTGAAGAACTATATCTTGCTATTAGATTCATAGCAAATGAGATATCAGGACGTGTATAACTAGCAAGATACATTAATGCTCCAATAGCACTAAGATATGGTACTTCTGAATCAAGTAATTCTTCATCATTTTCACGATGTCGAAAATAATCTTTATGTATGTCAAATGATCTTACAGCCATAGGCGTGCTCAAGGGATGTGCTTTATCCATATAAAATCTTTTAAGTACTTTAATTGTATAACCTGGCTGATGCAAAAATATGCCATTTTACAAGTGTTTAATTTGCAATCCAAGACAAAATTTTGTCTTTCCAAGATCTTTCATTTCAAATTCTTGTTTCAAAGAGTTAACAATTTTTCTATCTCTTTAGGAGTCCCAATAATATTTAAATTATCAACATTGCAATGATTGCAAATTCGGATGCAAATCTCTTAATAAAAACACAAGGACAAATAGGATCATTCATATAGCCTTGTTTCGTCAAATATTCACTAAGGCAATTATACCACATGCGTCCAGCTTGTTTTAATCCATATAAAGATTTGCACAATTTAATTGAATAAAATTCTCGAGAACTGGAATCATGTTCCTTAGGCAATTTGAATCCTTCAGGGATTTTCATATAAACATCATTATTAAGAGAGACATACAAATAGGCTATTACAACATCAATTAAACACATTTCAAGTCGTTCATTTGCTGTCAGATTAAGCAAATAACGAAAAGTTGTTGCATCCACCACGAGAGAATATGTCTCCTCATAATCAATACCTGATCTTTCAGGAAAACCTTATGCGACAAGTCGTACCTTATACTGCACGATTTTATTTTTCTCATTTAGTTTTCGCACAAATACCCATTTACAACCCACTAACTGCACATCTTCAGGTGTGCGTATTATTGATCCAATAACTTTATGTTTTACCACCTAATCTAAGTCTACTTAAATTGTGTCCTTTCATTTTGGCTAATCATTTCTACGTCTGCATTCATCCACAGACTTTGGTTCATGATCCTCGTTTTCATTCATGATAGTAATTGCTGCAGCATAGGCAAATTTATTATCGACGTCGATTGTATATCGATTCTACCTTTCCCCAGCCATGACATAATTTATTGAGATCTCATGATTATCAAAATTTTCAGGTACCTGAACTTCTTTTGGAAGTTTATTATCTGTTGTGTCGGGAATTTTCATTTTTGAAGATTCTTCTGGAACCTCAATTACTTCGATTTCGCCATCATAATTATTTGCTCTTTTTCTCTTTCGAGAATTTTTATCTTTGGAACCGATTGGTCTACCACGTTTCATGCGTGCCTTTAATTGATTACTATTGGTAGAAGGTCCTTCATGGATATCAATTCGAATTGGAGCATTAACAGCTGGTATATATGACTTAGTCACACATTTTGGGTCAGTAAAATCATCTGGCAATTGATTTGCTAAACTTTACAAATGAATTATCTTTTGGACTTTCAGTTCACATTGATTTGTACGAGGATCAAAATGAGAAATGATAATTCATTCTAACTAATTTTCTTAATCATCTATTTATTTTCTCCCCCTAATGTTGGGAAAACTGATTCATCAAACTGATAATCACCAAAAACGAGTCGTAAATAAATCTCAAATTGTTAGTTCAAGATATTTCACTATAGATGGAGATTCATACCCATCATATATTCCAAACCTCCTTTGAGGTCCCATATTTGTGTGTTGTGATGGAACAATTAGAACATAAATCGCACATCCAAAAATTTTAAGATGGCCAATATTTGGTTCCTGACCAAAAACCAATTCTTGGAAAAAGAATTCATGATAATTTGTTGGCCTTATGCGAATTAGTGTTGCAACATGCAAAGTAGCATGTCCCTAAGCAAATGGCCTTGCAATTAATTGAAGGAGCTTAATAAACGATTCTTCTAAACCGTTTTGTGTATGAATATAAGCGATAGGATGTTCAACAATTATTCCGTTAGACATATAATAATCATTAAAAGATTGGGATGTAAATTCATCAGCATTATCAACACGAATTGTCTTGATATGATAATATAAAAAATGTATTCGTAACCGAATTAATTCTGCAAGTAATTTTGCAAATGCCAGGTTACGAGTTGATAAGAAATATATATGTGACCATCTAGTTGATGTATCAATTAAAACCATAAAAAATCTAAATGGTTCACAAGGTGGCTGAATAGGCCCACAAATGTCACCATGTATGTGTTCTAAAAATACAGGAGATTTGGTACGAATTTTCATTAGTGATGGTCTTATAATTAATTTACCTTGAGAATAAGTAACATATGAGAATTCATTGGATTGAAGAATCTTCTGACTCTTCAAAGAATGACTATATGAATTCTCTAATATTTTTCGCATCATTATAGAATCGGGATGGCCCAACCGGTCATACCAAACAATAAAATCATTATGATCAGTAAACTTCTGGTTTACTATTTCATAGTCAACTGTAAGAATATATGTATAATATAATTTAGAGGAATAAGAAGGAAATTTTTCTAATACAAAATTCTTTCCAAAATCCATACTTGTAATATACAAGTATTCATAATTACCTTCACTTTTAATTTCAATATGATATCAATTTCTGCGAATATCTTTAAAACTTAACAAATTTCTTTGAAACTTAGAAGAATATAATTAATCTTCAATGAAAAATTTTGTTCCTCCCGGTAAAATTATTATTTCTCTTCTCGAGCCTTGAATCAATTTTGTACTACCAGATATAATACTAATTTTGTACTACCAGATATAGTACTAACATGAGTTTTTTTCATGATTATATAAGAAAAATATTTCTTATCTTTTAGTATGGAATTTGTTGTTGCACTGTTTACGAAACATAATTCTTTGTCATTAATCATTGAAACTTCCATATTCTTCACAAAAGAAAAATTCTAAATGAGAATTGTTTTAATTTCTTTAAATATAAAAGAAATATTTAAAACAAATACATTAATAATAAGTATTTTTATTATTATTTGAGAACATCTAATGATAATGTTTATTCATCACATCAAAATAAGCAACCAAAAATATTTATTCATTACATTAAAGTAAGCAATTAAAATATTTATTCATTACATCAAAGTAAGTAATTAAAATATTATTTTTGGACATTTTCATCATTAATCAAGTGACTAGTATCATCTTCAGGGTGATTGACAAAGAAATCCACATTATTTGATTCCAAACATTTAGTATTTATTTTTCTCCAAGAAAACATACATTCATATATTCTTCAAGAAGAATTTGAGACATTATAAATAAACATTAATCAATTAAATATAAATAAATTGCATAATTGAAAATTTAAATAAAAGATACAAAACAATAAAATTATATAATCATATTACACCTTGAGGGTGTTAAATAAACTATGATTATATTGCACATTTAGGGTGCTCAAAAAATAATTTGCTATGTCGAGATTTATCATATTAGCATTATCATTATGTTTTATCAATAAAGTTTGTCTCAACATCGTGACATTTCTTTTTCAGTGATGTTTGACAAAGTTTAACGATATGCTCTGCAGTATGACAGGGTACGAGTCCAATGATATTCTATACCACATTGGTAGTAATTCTTTTTGCTATTTTTCTTTCTTTCCATTTCATCAACCCACTTCTAGAGGTTATTTTGTTTCTCGTCATGTTAATGATCATTTTGATTATATGACATATTTTTATCAAACATACCGAGCTTTTGAAATGATAACCAACTTTGTGTGGTTGAATTTTCTTCCAAATTAATCCATATATAATATCCATGATATTATATCAAAGAATACAAATTAATTGAAAAGGAAAAATATTACCAAATGAACTTACCAAAAGTACAAACCTATACTTACAATTGTTTTAATATACAACTTGAATTTGATTTGCTCCAACTTTCTCAATCGGTAGAGAATTCATACTGATAACGTGTTATAAAAATACTACAAACTTGTAGTATTATATTATGTAACAAATTATTATACCACTTATTAGAAAGTAGAGATATAATATTGTTACTATTCCTATAAGATTAGTAGACTACAACTAACAAACATGAACAAGTATATTAGAAAGATGGAGAAAAAAGTAAAGCCAAGTAGAGCCAATGTAGTAAGTATTCAACTATCATATTTCTTTCACATAAACTTCTATTTATAAGGTTGAGTTTCACACCTCCATGTAGGTTACAACGTTTCAAATGTATGTTATAAATGTTACATAGATTAGATAGGTAATGAGTGATTATAATAAAAAAATAGTATTACATGAATTACATAGAGTAATATAAAATAAGAGGAATGAAAAATTAGATTAAAAAGGCAAAGTGAATAGTGGCATGTATAAAAATACAAACTAATACCCTAATCAAATGACGATTGAACCCGGTTCACTCTGTCATTTGGTTAGGGTATTAGTTTGTATTTTTATAACTATCACGTCAGTCACTTTGGTTTTACACTCCCCTACCATTATTGGTCGAACATGTCGTATTTGGATGTACATTCATAATTGTTTATAACAATTTTAAAATTGTTTCCAAGAAATTTTCAGTTCCCTCTCGTGCACCACGAGAAAATATTTCCTTCCCCAAAATAAAATATAATAAAAAAAGCCACGTCAGATCCGTCTCGCGGATTCCTTTCTTGTTTGACGACTGGCGAGTACAAAACTCCAAAAATTCATCGCTCAAATTAAACTGAATTGATTACTGAAGTTGAGGAAAGAAAGAAAGAAAGAAAGAAAGAATCCGCAAAAATTCACCAACAAATGGCTTCTTCTTACTGTTGTTCTTTTTCTTCAGTGACTTTCTTCGGTTCTTCTTCACGTCCAAACAAGCCTTTAACTTCTTCTTCTTCTTTGACTTCTCAATCACTTTCAAAAACCAATACATTCCTTCATTCCAATGATTATTATTCATTATCCTTATTCCGTCGACGCTCAGCTCCAATTCCGGCGACGAAAGTTCCTAATTGCTTTGTAAGTAAAAGGAAAAAAAAAACTGAACTTCATTAATTAATAGTTTTTTTTTATTTGAAAATTTTAAGTTTGTTTGGTTGGTGAAATTTTTAATTTTTTTATATTTTTTAAAAATATAATTGAAAAGTTTATAGCGTCGTCGGCGAAGAGACGGGAGCCGTTGAAGATAATGATAGCTGGAGCTCCGGCGTCTGGTAAAGGAACACAATGCGAGATTATTAAAGAAAAGGTAAAAAAAATTTATTCAGTAATCAAATTTTTTTTTTTTGGAATATTATATTTCTAAGCTTTTTAATTATATGAATTTATTGTTGATGTTAAATAATGTTGAAATTACTATATAATGTTATAACAAGGGTAGAACTATAGGGGCAAAATGGTCAATTCAACTTCGTTTATAGGTGTTGCTTTAAATATAACAGCTTTAGCTTTTGATGGTAAAGGAATGCTGCATTTGTATAATAATTTGCTAGTTTATAGTTCAAAGTTTCTAAATTTGGATTAATTTGCATTGTTGTTGTTACTTTGGCTTAATCTTCAGTTATATGCAGCATTCTGAAAACAATGATATGGGTCATTTGCAGAATATTTGTATCCAGTAGTTAAATCGATCAACAATCATTAAAATTTTTTAGATGGATTATAATGTCGAAAACAAAGGTTGGGAATTGCTGGGCTGAGGGAACTGTGTGTTGATCAGGAACTGCAATACTAGTACCAATGAGTGTTACTTTGAGCTGTGACTCACTAGTTGGTTGCATGTCGTGACGTTAACGTTAATTGTGCTTTATGGTTTCATATGCATTGTGTTTGCCATGTATTTTGCCATTGTCAAATGAGGATTTAGGTGCTGCAATTGTAGTGCTAGTTTTTTACGTCAAATTTTAAACTTTCACTATCGCCTGTTATTTTGTTTTCTCTCATCTTTTTCCTTCACGAAGAAAATATATTGTTCAAATAAAGTAACTTTGGTTTGGCAGAATGGACTATGTAAACTGAATTACTTTTACCATCGCACACTTGATTCTGGCACACATTCAATAATGGCTGGAGGGCTACAGTTGATAAAGCAAAAGCAAAGCTGCAACTTTTTAAGATGGTTAAGAAAGCGAACTTTTAGGATTTATTGATTGATGCACATTAATAATGTCTTGTATGCATTTTCATACTTTGCTTGCTAAGGATTAGTGTGCAATTTGGGGCTTTGGTTAACAATTTGATCAGTTGTTTTTCATAATATACTCTGCTTCTTCAGTTAATATCTTATGCTTTGCTTCTGCAAAGGCAATAGCTGGATTAGTTTCTGTCTTTTCATTTTGACAAATTTCTGAAATTCGATGCCTAATGAATTTAAATGTCATAAGCTGAGTGCTTCTGTCATTTGAAAAAGTTTATGTAACAAGGACCTTCAGCAAAGAAAGGTCATTATCTTATGCATTCATGATATATTCCATGTACAAATCAAAATAGTTTTCATGTAATTGTATCTCTGGTTTTTTTTTTTCTTGTGCATATATCTTGGCATTATGTCATTTGTTTGTAAGCTACATGATTTAGACCTATCTCATTGTGGATTATCCCGTGAAGAAAAACAGATTGAGTCAAGTCATCCTCATATGTGCAGTATGATTTGGTGCACATTGCGGCTGGAGATTTATTGAGGGCTGAAATTGCAGCCGGAAGTGAAAATGGAAAGCGAGCAAAGGAGTACATGGAGATAGGAAAATTGGTCCCTGATGAAATAGTCGTCATGGTATTTTACTCTGATTAACTATGTACTTTTTCTGTTTAGATGAAAGTCTTTTGAGCATTCCTATAGGAAAAATAGACGCTACATTACATGATCTTCTATTTGTTTTATTGGAAGATCAAATTGTTGACATTCTTCAATTGCAGATGGTGAGGGATCGGTTGATGCAACCCGATGCTCAAGATAAAGGTTGGCTTTTGGATGGATATCCTCGGAGCTTGTCACAAGCAACTGGTCTTAAAGGATATGATTTTCATCCAGACCTCTTCATTCTTCTTGAAGTAAGGTTTTACTGCTGCATAGCCTGCATTTGGTTCGTAAGAGTCACTTAGGTCTTAATTTCTTTAGATATTATGTGCGTGCAAAGCATATGATCAACAACCGGCATGATGTCATAAAACTTGAGTTTAAGCGTAAAATGTAGATTTTAGAATTGTGTAATCTTCTAGAAAGTGATTTTAGGTAATAGACTCAGAATTACCATTCAAGTTTTGTACTTACACTTTTCTTGGAACACAAAAGGAAAGTTTTGAAAGTAAAAGTTAATATGGGTGATGCTGGGTGTTGAGTAGTATCTGGGGACTGAAAGAGCCTTTTTTGACATTGTCAAATAATTGTGTTGCTGTTGGGTTTCTTCATCCGATGCGTTTGGTTATTTTGCTGTTTGGTGGTATTACTTAAAACATTAGAGTTGGTTTATAAAAATTGTAGCAATTCTCCTTAATGATATCCTTGTCTACTATAAATTTACGAAGCTAATTTGTTGGACCTTTAAAGTACTACAATAGTTATTTGATGTGAGCACGGCGAAATTCTGCGGTGTTTTCAGGTCCCTGAGGAGATCCTAGTTGAGAGGGTGGTTGGCCGTAGATTAGATCCCATTACAGGAAAGATATACCATTTAAAGTATTCCCCTCCGGAGACTGGAGAAATTGCAGCAAGACTTACTCAACGGTTTGATGATACAGAAGAAAAGGCAAGTTAAACCACATTCTGCCAGTCTAATTATTTTATGAAGATATCAGTTTTCACTGGGTTATTAAATCTGCGCAAAAGTTACTTTCTTGTCTTTTCGTCCACATTCATGTTAATGGACAGTGGTTTGATTAATATGCATACATTAGTCAGTTTATAAAACTACTTTTCGTGTGCCAATGTTTTAGGTTAAACTACGGTTGCGCACTCATCACCAGAATGTAGAATCAGTGCTCTCGATGTATGAAGATATTATAGTCAAGGTACATGAGATGCCCCTTCTGCGTGTTCACCTAGCCACTTAATAGAAGTCCCTATAAAGTGTGTGATATGTGTTCAAATTCACATGCTAGAAGCAAGAAAAAAAGAATTATAATGATGTAATGTTTATGGATATCTTAAGCGTTGTGTGTTGTGAATTTCATCCTGCTCAGTTTTCTTTCTTTAGCTGTCATGAAGGTATTGTCCTTCTAAGTTTTTGCATCATTTACTCTCTTGATTTCTTTGGTTATAGATGATGGATGGGCAGTGGTAGGGGGTAGCTATTTGATTCCTTCTTTTTCATTAGAAGTTGGTTCATAGGAAGGAGTCAGAACTGTGCCTGAACAGTATCTAATCATCAGCACTAATATGTTTATGCACATGAATAACAGAATCTTTTCAGTGGATCAATTACTGTAAATCCTTTGATATTCCTCTTCCCTTGTGTTCTTTTGTGTGATGAAAGTTACTTCTTTTTCAGCAAGTTAATTTAAGAACCCTCTCATCTTGTTTTGGTTGCAGGTGGATGGAAGCGTTCCCAAGGAGGCTGTATATGAACAGATCGATAGTGCATTAACGAAGCTACTGGAGCAAAGGGAGGGAAAGTTGGGATCTGCAATAGCATAAAAATAGTAAGTTTGGAAAAGTTTGAATTGGTGTAGAAGAAAAATTAGGAGTCTACTTGTTGAGAAAAAGATGAAAACATTTTGACATGTGTTCTTTAGATTTGTGTTTGATAGCATCAATGGGGTTCTTCCCTTTTATATACCAATTTGTTGACAACTATATTGACACCATTGTGTACTATTTGTTGACAACAAGACCATTGTGTACTATTTGCATTTTCTACTGTCAAATTCTATTTGCTTCTACCCTTTGTTTCCTTTTCCTTTTCCAACCTTAACACCGTGTACAAGCCCTTTTTATTAAGATTTTAAAATGATCATCTATTCTGTTACTTTTTCAGAATCATTTCTGATCTCTCTCAGTGCATTATTTCAGTGTCTTTAATTACTTGGACATATACACACGTTTAAGCTTACCCAGGTGAAAAAACTGACATTTTTTCATGGGGTTTTCCATAGCTGTATAATTTAAATGGATTAAATCAGTATTTAGATTATAAAAAAAAAAAAGGCAATTCAATGCTACATTAATGCAGCCAAAAATTACCCAAAAAAAGGTAAAGAATATTTGTCAAAATTAAAAAGCATAAATTCATATACCAGTAGTACTCAGGGTTTTATTTGTCTTAGTGTCTCTAATAACATACTACCTCATAAATAGCAAAATGGTGTTAACATCTGAAATAAAAAAATTCATAAATTTGTCTGTTTTTGTTTTTGTTAATATAAGTAGTAGGTTCTAAATTTGGAAAATGGGGACTTTGTTTTGTTTCTTTTCTGAATAATAATAAGTATTAAATAGAATACGATGGTGAAACATGTTTCATATAGTTGGGATTTAAGTTTAAGGTTTAGTACTTGCTCGAAATCTTAACATACATCATTCATTCAATCATTTACCCATCATATAACCTGTTGAAGAACAATAGATAAAGTTACAACTGCATAATAAATCTTAACATAAGTCATTCGTTCACTCATTTACCGTGTTGAAGAACAATAGGTAAAGTTACAATTTGACATAATAAATCTTAACATCATTCATTCACTCATTTACCCATCATGTAACATGTCAAAGAACAATAGGTAAAGTTACAATCCGGGATAATAAAACGTTCATTTATCCTATTGAAAAATAAAGGCAACGTTACAATCTCGCATAATAAAATGCTCATTTATGCTATTGAAAAATAATATATAGAGTTACGATATGACATAATAGAATAAACTACGTAATCCTTGTTATTACTCCATTTCTTGGGCATACATTATGTAAATGTAAATGTAGTTGTTTCCTTTTGACAATTATTGAGCAGAGTTAGTAAAGCATATATTGGTGTGTGTGTGTGTGTTTTTTTTTTCTTGTCATCTTCATGGTGGTGTTTAGGGGAGACGTATACTCGTAGTTGCAGTGACGGCTGTGTATATGTAAGGTGGAATTGGATGTCGTAATTGTTGCCTCCTTTTGACTAAGTAAAACATATAAGAGATTACAAATTGCCATGGCAATTGGCAAGTGGACTTCATCTCCAGCTACGAACTTTCCCAATTCTTACTCTGAATTCTATACTTTAGAAATGTTGACGTTTGCTTGAATTGATTGATGGATGAAGAAAAGGAAATCAAATGATTATTTGCAAATGCACTTTTTTATTTAATTTTTTGATTGAATTATTTTATAGTTAAATTTCTGTATTAGCAACTCAATAGACCAAGTAAAAACTTCTAAGGTACGAAAAGGTTCCGAACCTATGTAAAGAGTAATAATAAGAAATACAAGTTGTTTTTTTTAGAAAAATACAATTGTGATTTCTCAAGTTTATCCTATTGGTTTTAATGATTTTGGACTATTTAATTTGATTATCAAAATTTTTAATTTATGACTAATATAAGATAATTAATCGAATGTATTTAGTTGAGTGACAAAAATTGTAATGTTTTTAACACATTACTATTAGTGGTCAACCTCCTATCCTTTTCTCTCATGAAAAATCATTAAGTTTTGTTTTCTAATATAATAAAAAAATAATCATTTTGAAACTAATTTTCAGTAGAGTGAATTAATCCACCATTGCAGGTTTTGTGTTTTGTTATATAAAAAATAAAATTTTGGTTTTATATTAGAGAAAATGAAAAGTAGTTAACCACTAACACACGAATTAAACAAGGGACAATTTTTATCAATTAATAAAAATCAGATTGAATCGTACAAAATTATTATGAATCAAAGTCACAATACATCAAACTATTGGAATTAAAATTTAAAATAAAAAATTTTCAACGAGGTCCTTTAAAAAAATATAATTTCGCTCTCTAAAAAATAAAATATAAATTTTATTAATAATATTAGAGAATTTGGAGGGAGAGATGTGATATTTTGTCCAAAATTATCCTTTTTTTATCCTATTTTAGATTAAAAATACGAGTTTTTTTTTTTAAATTCTTTTTTTGATTCGTAAGTTCAATTATCTATTGGTTAAAATCTAATAATTGTAAAGTAATTGTAGTGAATTTATGCCTTTACTTACTAGTTTTAGTGAAACTACTTTTGAACATTAAACGCATAGAATAATATAGGACAGAAGATCTGGTGTCGACAATTTGGCCCTCCAAACTCGACTTTCTAAATTTGTTATCTATCACACGCTGCCAAATGCATCCCTAAATGGTACAAATTTAAAAAAAAAAAAAACAAAAAACAAGGGAGAAAAGATCATTAAGTTGTAACGCACGTTATCTTTGAACTTTCAAATCTACCAACTCAAATGAGTGAATAAATTAGTCAAAACAACTATACAAAAATTTGGAACTTTTGGTAGGTACATCATTAGACTTTCTAATTTAACAACTAAAAATGAGTGAGTCAAAGGAACTATACTAAAATGTGGTTTGGTTTCTATTTACTGAGCAACTTTAACAAGACAAAAAGAATAAAGAATCCTATGGAAAAATGTGTGCAAATTTCATTGACAATTTGTAGTTGACACAGCTATTCTGAGGAGCAGGAAGTGGACCTTGATAACGTTGTTGGTTGCGCCAAACATGCAGTCAAAGCTCTTTCTAAACTATTTACAATTTCTGTCATGGATGGTCTATCTCGACCTTCTAATGTTACACAATCTGCAGCAAGATATCCCACATATGCTACTGCTTCAATCTCAAATGGTGTTGGAGGATGCACTCTTCGATCCAAAACTCTATGAATCTCATCTTGAACTATATATGGAACAACAAAATCAACCACATTTCTTGGCACTCCATTCTCATTCTTGTGAATTGCCTTGTATCCTGACAACAATTCTAGCAATACAACTCCAAAACTGTATACATCACTCTTAGTGGTTAGATGTTGCAGTCTGTAGTATTCAGGATCTATGTAGCCAAGAGTACCGGCAGCTCGCAATGAGAGATGAGATTCATCATCTTGAGGTCCCATTAATGAGAGGCCGAAATCGGACACTTTTGCTGTCCATGTTGCATCTAATAATATGTTGGATGACTTGATATCCCTGTGTATGATTGGTGGAACTGCATACTCATGGAGATACTGAATTCCTCTAGCTGCATCAAGGGATAACTTTATTCTTGCTGCCCATGACATTATTGGAGAGTTTTCGAGCTTGTGGAGATGGTCAAAGAGCGTACCATTGTCCATGTATTCATACACTAAAGCTTTCTCATTGGAATCTTCACAGTAGCCCAATAGTCTGACTAAATGCCTATGATTGAGGCGCGACAAAAACTCCAGCTCAGTTAGAAATGCGCTGTCTTGGTCTTGCTGATTACGTTTCGTAAAGCCTGCATAATTTGGTGATGATGATGATGAAGCTTCAGCTCTCTTGATGGCTACTTCGCGACCATCATCGAATGTTCCAACGTAAACTGAACCAAAACTTCCTGTGCCAATCTTGTGTTCCTCTGAGAAACCATTTGTGGCTGCAAGTAGATTTTCTAGCGAATATTCTTCCAGATGACTCCCATTTCCCAAACTAATCATTTGGCTTAGCTTCTTTTCCAGTGTTGCTGCTGGTTGTTTTGGAGAATCAGAAGTTTGGACACTTTGTTGTTGTGCAGCTCTGCCAGCATCATCCATCGGACCTGAATCATGGACCCGGCTTACTTTGATCTTGCAGTGCTTGTAAAACAATAAACAGAGGACTATTATCAATGACAAAGAACCAATGCAGCCCACAACTAAAAATGCAATCATTTTGTTGTTCCACTGACTTCCATTTGTGGACGTTTGAGATGGCGGTGATACAGATGATGGAGATGGGGATGGTGATGGCAATGATGGTTGCAATGGCAATACTGGTATGCAAGGTTTACATATCATCAGCCCTTGACTACAATAACTACCATAATCAGGCAAAGGACCACAAGGACACTGTTTTCTACATGGACCGGGAACAACTCTGTTGAAAACCGCAGAATTTGAGTCCCAATTCTCATCGTTTCCCCAACAATACAAGGAATAGTTTGCCATTACAACGCCACAAAAAACGTTTCCTTTTGATTCCACGGAAAGAAATGAAGTTTCTTGTAATGAGTCAGGCAGATTAAAACCATTTTCTCCCCAACAAGTGACTGATCCATTAGGCCTCAATGCGCAACTGCTTTTTTCTCCTAAAGCAAGTGATGTGAATTCACCCGAAGGCTTCACTCCGACCATATCTCCCCAGCATTCCATACTACCATCAATGGAAATCGCACAGGCATGGTGAAAACCAGCTGCAAAGACACTGAAGTTTCCGGTAGGAACATGATGAGTGACATTAGTATGACTTCCTAAGCACTGAATTTGTCCTGATTTCAACAGCCCACAAACAAAATTTTCTCCAACAGCAACACTTGAGGCAATCATACTATTGCTGCTGGAATTGAAGTCCTTCCATTGCCAGCACTGTAGAGGATTATTAGTCCTGTTAACAAGACCACAAATGTGGGACTTTCCAGCATCCAGTTCTTCTATTGTTGGACCAGTATAAATCCTCTTATACCTCATATTGGTACCATTTGTCGAGAATCTCCAGCAGACCATGATTGAATTGGATGAAGAAGATGAGCTCAAAGCACAAAGGAATCCATTCCCACCTACAATTCCTGAGAATGATGCAGTTGAAGGATTCACTGGAATTTGAATCCCCCGAGGAAAACTAGTACAATTAAGGTATGACTGTTGATCAGGGGAGCGAATTATTGCACAAACTAATGTCTGGTTGCCAGTCTGAGATATTGAGACAGTGGAAAGCGAATGAATGAAGGGAAACAAAGAAAGAAAGTAAAGAATTAAAGTGAAGAAAATGAAGGATTTTTCATTAAAAACAGCCATGAAATTAGGCCTGTTGAAGAGTTTCTCATGGTGAGAAGATCAGGGCTAAAGAGAGGATGATGGTGCCTTGGTTTTGGGGTTTTTTTTTTTTGTTGAGATGTTTCTTGATTTTAGTATTCAAAGGTTTTAATGAAGCTTAAAGGGGTGTTGGCAATTTGGAGTTTTGGAGGAAAAAACAGAAGAGAAAGAATCAAATCAAAGAAAAGAAAGAAAACGCGGTTGGAGTGTAAGAAAGAGTGTTTAGGACCAAAGACCAAGTCTTGTTTTTCGAAAAGTTTTGTAGTGAAAACTGAAAAGGGAAACAGAAGAGAACGTGTGGTCAAATATTAGAAACTCTTGTTTAATCATTGAATCAGGATTGGCCAATCTAACACTGAATCTTACCTAAAAAAAATGGTGAAAAAAAATGCAAAAATAAAGTAAGATTATAAAACTATCGCAACAACTATTGTGACAACATTTCATATACGTGATACGTGAATTATACTTTATATCCTAATGCGCTAATTTTTTATACGTTATATGCTAATATTTAATACTTCATATATTAATTTTTTATATTTTTTATATTAATTTTTTATATTTTATACATAAATTTTTTATACTTTATACGTTGAAGTGAAATTTATACGCAAGTTTAAGTCTCCTATACGAGACAGGACCTAAGATTATTGATTGTCCAATCTACACTGATATTAGAGAAATAAAATTGAAGAAAGGACGAATCTGAATTGGCCAATTTAACCCAAAATCTTACCTTAAAAAAATGGAGAAAAAAGCAAAAACAAAATAAATAAGAGTATTGATTGTCATTTCTACAGTAAACTAAGAATAAATTGGCAATGGAACAGGCTATCAAGCAAGGGTAGAAATCTATCAAAGTTCAGATAGTGGTCTAAATTATTGCAGAAAATCTGATTAAAGAAACTTCTTCAACAACTGAAGTTTCCTTGATAACTTATGACCTCCACCATCTGACGAATAGCCTAACATTTTGTTCATTTTCCTGGATTAATAGTAAGTTTAATAAAGTTTGTCATTAGCTTGCTATTAGAGCATGTCAAAATAAATCATCTCAAAATTGTTCTATTATTTCCCTTTGTGGCTTGTCGATTTGGACAAGGCTGATACTTCAACCAATCGGTTGTAAAGTGTAAAAGTTTGAAATGAAAAAATGATATCACTTTTGAACAGAAAAAAAAGAAGACTTGGCAGTGGCGGTAAAAGTTAAAATCCTGTTGAGATTTGCCCAAAAGAACTAGCCGTATTCGGCAGACATTGTTAGATTACAGGATTTTTTTTTTTTTTAACTTCTATATAATTTTCTATCAGGCTGAAGGAAAAAAAAAGGAGAGTAATAGAAATGAAAATGTTATAATGAATATGTGAACACATTAGATGGAATATAATAAATAATAAATATATTTAAAAAAATGTGAGGTGTCGCTAGAGAAGACGAGACAAACAAGCTTAGGATGATTTAGACATGCGAGTAAAAAAAAACTCTAGATGTCTTAGGATATGTAGAAAATAAAAAAATATATATATTAACTTAAATTAGAAGGTAAAAGAAAGATTTAAAACGAATTGAAAAGAAATGATAAAAAATAATATGATATATTTAAAAATAAATAAAATATTTGCATAAATAAACTTATATGATATATTTAAATATAAATAAATAAAAACATATATATAGATAGAATCCGTAACGAAGTATGAACCATATAGCAAATTTATATACTGGAATAAATGTTTACTTATTTTTGAGAGGGATACATCAATTGTATTTCTATAATAAAAAATTAAAATTCTATATAAGTGAGTTACATCCCCTTAAGAATAGACTAAATATGTATGTTAGTGATAAAAGAAAAAAGTTTCACTTAATTTACATTACATAATTCACTTAATGGGCCAGCCACAAAAGAAGTATCCTAAGAAAGAAAAACACAGCATATAAAAATGATAAAATGTTGATAAATAATCTCTAATATTTGATATGAACTAAATATGTAATTTGAGGTTATATAGTACAAAATACGAGATGCTGGAACAATACAGCAGATAAAAATGATAAAATGTTAAGGATAATGTTTAAAAATTTGTTGTAAACTAAACATTTAAATGTTGCAATCAAAAATTTGAAAAACAAAGAGTTAATAAACTTGACTACAAACTTCGAGAGGATTACATTTTATATATTAGCTATTTATGTAAGAATTTTTTTTTAAAAAAATTACCTTGATAATGCATTGAATTAAATTATGGTGTAAGGTGTACTAAACTATCAAGAGATGAGAAAATTTGACTTTTGACCTAAGAATTATAGGTCATGTTGTTAGTAGTTGCAATTTAAAAGAACTCAATTAGGTAATTCAGATAATAAAAAAATAGAGATCGGACCCTCTATCCAATATTATCCTATGTTATTCTGTCATGTGTTTAAAACGACGTAATTTAACTAAAACTATGCAGTAAAAGTATATCACTAAAATCACTTTACAATTATTAGACTCCAACCAAGAAATGAGAGAAACCCTACAACATAGTTTTAATTTTGGACATGATAAGACAAAATAAATTTTGACGGAGGATTCCATCTCAAAAAAATAGCGTTGTCGATACAATTTTTTTAGTTGCCTCGGCCTTGAGTTGGTCTTTAATCTTAGCAGTACATAATTGCAATGCCTCTAAATGCTTGTATACATAAATACATTTCTTAATTTTGGGATTTTTTTTTTTTTTTGCAATACATTTTTCCGGGAAAAGTTCTGCCACCAATGACGGATTTCAAAATTCATACATTTTTCTATGAAAAATTAAAAACTATCAATTACATCATTCAAAAAAATAGAAATTTATTTTCTAAAAAATTAAATAATAATTTCTATTAGTAATATTATATAATTTGGATTTCTTAAACTCTACTTTTTTTTTATATGCAACTACATTTTTTATTTTCTGGCAATAGACATCTTTTAATTGTTGAAATTTTATTGATGTAAGAATATGTCTACTTTTATAGATTATGAGACTTTTTCTAAACCAAAGTGGAGAATGTTGTATTATACAAATTTTCCACAAAAAATAAAAAAATCAGTGATTGCATGCGTGTGTTTAATGAAGTTCTGTTTTTAAAGTTTGATTGAGAAAGTAGACAAATCAAACAAGTCATTTTGATTTTGTAAAATAAAGCAATAATTTTGTAGCAAACCATCATAGCTAGAGACTGAATTTTTGGGCTCCATTTATCTTCGATAATCTAAGAAAATTCACTTCTCCTTTAACTTCTTTCAATAAAAATTTGACTTCGTTTAAATCTAGAAGGACCAAAAAGCCAACAAATTAGATTATTCAAAGTCTTTATACTAAAACGGCCGAAACCATACCAACTACACAAAAAGTTTTATGTCCTAAAAAAAAAAAAAAAACAAAGAATTAGAGTACATTTTTGTTAACGAAAAACCTAGCTAAGAAGCAATGTTAAACTCGAAAGAGCAATTGGAGCTCAAGGGATACAAATGGGATTGGCTTTTTAGTTTATTAAGAGAGGACCCAATTGAATTAAGAAAGTTACAAGAAAAGAACTCCAATATAAAACTAATTGATCCAAAAACTTAGAGCTATCCTACTTTTTCTTTACAAACAGGGGGGACACAATCAATTACTCGCTTGGGATCTTTTGTTAATTTAACGAATAAGTGTTAGAGACACGTGATACGTATTTATAGCATGAAATATAGAATGAAACATCGAATGTAACTAAAAATCCATTGCATCTATGATTCCTTGTAGTTTATGGTTTATTTAGGTTATTTATTAAATTATTTATAATGGGTTGTTCTTGTAGATTGAATAATTTAAGATAATGCAATGTTTGAACATTTTCCTAATCTGTATAGGATTAAGGAGAGGTTCAAAATCCAAATTATATCATTAAATATCAACCGGTTTGGTAAAGAAGAATCACTACTACACTATAAATTTCATTAACTTCAAAGCCATAAATTATAAGAAAAATGATATAAATTATTTACATAAAAGAAGATGACATAAAAAAAAAGATGAAAAAAAATAAACAAGTGCTTACATTTGTTAGAAAAACTGATCAAATATTTTATGGCTTAAACTAATAATATTTAATTATTAACACAAAATTATGGAGTAGATAAATTAAAATTAATGTTTGAATATAAGGGGGACAAATATAATTTAATTTATTTCTTATTTATAGGTAAAATAGTCATTTAAAATGAATAATTAATTATGTTATTAATTGATATTTTGACTAATAGTCGCTGGTGTAAAGCACTTATAAATATCTTTTATGAGGGCAAAGTGATAAAAGGTCATCTTTCATAGGGGTAAATTGAAGATAACCCAATTATCTAATATATTATTATTCACTAATTTGACTACTATCAAATTTAATTACCCAATTAATCAACTAACAGTTTAAACCTAAACCAAACAACTTTTAAGAATGTTAATTTTTTGTTTTAAATAATTTGAGAATAAAAATTTAAATTTTTTATTTGAGACCCATTATCAAGTTTTGTGTAATGTTATTATCTTTTGCATATCGAGAAAATCTAGTGTTACATTTTCTTTTTCAATCCATGTTTCACTCTTATAAATTCACACCATGTATTTAATAGTTATTCTTAAATTCACTAATAACTTGATAGGGTTTTAGTTAAATATACATGATATATTTCGGGGTGTTCAACCGGTCGGTTAACCAGTTAACCGGTTTTGACCGATCGGTTACACTACTGGTTCTACCAATTAAACCGGTTAACCGGATAGTTTTTTTTTTACTCTTGAAAGTTAAAACAACAAACTAATAACAAATTAATTATGTTTGAAATGTAAAATACTAAAATTAAATATTTAATTCAACATATTAAAGTTCATGTAATGTAAGTATGCGTGGATGTTAAAATAAATACTCAATTAATGTACTAATTACTTATATTAAAGAATTATTTACTTATATAACATATAAATATACTTATGTATTTAATTAATGAACTAATTACTTATATTTAGAGTCTAATTTACTTATGACTTATAAATATAATGTATTTAGTTAATGTACTAATTACATATATTCATGAACTCATAGTATTATTTAAAATCTAAAATATACTTATTTTAATTAATTACTTGTTATTGTTATTAATTTTAATAATATAAATTACAATATGATAGTATTAATATTTATTTGGTGTCTTCTCATTATTATATTCCACCTTAAAATATTAGTTAATTATAATAAAAATTATAATAGTTATATATTAAATTTGTAAATCATTAAACCATGTTATTGTTAGCCATAATACTCATGTGTTATAATATATTATTAATATTGTTGATTTTACATTATAAAATATCTATTGTTAATTATAAATTATAAATTATAAGTTAATTAATAAATTTGAATAATGAATAACTTAACTATTAAAATAAAAATTAAAAATATTACAAATAATAATTTATTTATAAAATATTATTAATTACCGGTTAAAATCGTATAACCGGTTTATACCAGTTATCCGGTTTAACCGGTTGGAATAATTTTCGAACCGAAAACCAGACCAGTTAACCGATAAAACCGGATAACCGGAACTGATAATAACCGATTAACCGACTTCGGTTATCACCGGTTCCGATTCGATTACCGATTTTTTATTTTTTTTTGTGCAGTCCTAGATGTATTTATAAAATGAAATAGGAATTGATATAGGGAGTGGAACAGATCCGAAGTGTTTTGCATGTTAAAATTTTAATTTTTTGTTTTAAATATTTTAAAAATAAAAACTTGAAATGTATTACCAATAGTACAAGTAAATCAAACACATAGAAATGAAATTCATTCCATTTTTAAACAAAAAATAATAGGATTAATGACATAAACCAATAGTGAAAGTGAGATTTATCATTTCCATTCTCACTTCATTCCGAAATACGACCTAAACAGAGATGAACCACACACACCAAATCCACTATAAAATAGTACTTAAACCATTAATTTTTTTAAAGCAAAAGATAAGTGTACACAAAAAATTACTACTGAGTAATGAGATGATTTACTCAATTATTGTGACTACCAAAATTGCTTCAATTTTTAGGCAAAAATTTCGTTCTCGAATAGTCTGTAGCCAACATTAATTACTCTCTAAATTCCCATCCAATTTGGGCAACAGATCTTGAGACTTCATTCACGCAATTGGTGTATCACTTCATATACAAAAACTCTTGAGAAATAGATTGTTATATAGGAAGTGGTTTATATATAAAAAGGTAATTAATCGCCGTTAAAATTGTGATTATAATTTCTTATCAGTTTTACTGCTAATTGAAATTACAATTAATGTGCGTTGCATTTATAAATCTATTTCACATAGGGTTATCTTCAATTTACCCCCATGAAAGATGGTTTTTAATCACTTTGCCCCCATAAAAGATTTTTATTAATACTTTGCACCGTTGACTATCAATTAAAGATGCTAATGGATAACATCATTAATTATTAATTTTAAATAAAAATTTTATCCATCAATGAAAAATAAATTATATTATATTTGTCCCTCTTATTTTTATATATTAATTTCAATTTATCTACTCCATAATTTTGTATTAATACTTAAATATTATTAGCCTAAGGCATAAAATATTTGATCAATTTTTTTAACAAATAAGATACTTGTTTATTTTTTTTCATCTTTTTATTTTACTTCATCTTCTTTTATATAAATAAATACGTCAAGTTTCTTGTAATTTATAATTTTTTTACTTATTTTAGTTTATTGTGTCTTTATAATATGATTGTTTATCTTAGTTGTATTATTGACAATTTAAAGCATTGATTTAATATCTTAAATTTTTTTATTATATTATTATATATATTAAAGTAATCTAATCAACATAATAAAATTATATAATGACAAAATAAATAAATAAAATAATTATTTTCTTATTAGTTGTAAGGCGTATATTAATTATAAATATATATTTTCATAATAGAGATATCTTTTATACTTAATAAATTTAATAAAAATTCATTCACTCTAAATTAAAAATCCATAGATATCAGAGTCGTAAAATAAAATGTTTCATTAATTTTTATTAAAGAATTAAAAAAATTGGACAAAATATGTATTATTTTATTACATTCCAAAAAATTAAATAATTCATATGAGGTTTTTATTGACCAAGTACATTAAAAATAGTTAACAAATTATAAAAAATAGTAACACGTATCCAAAATCTAAATTTTTTAGTAAGATTATATATATTATTCTATTTTTTAAAATAATAATAAGAAATTTAATTTGTTAAAGTATATATAAAGCAAAAAGAAAATAAAATGATGATAAAGTAGGATAAGATTTTTAGAATTCAATTTAAGGATAAAATAGTCTAAAATATAAAAAATAATAATTTTTTAAGGTAAAATTTAAACTTTTCATTTAAATATAGTAATATAATATCCTTATCGGTGCAAAGTACTAATAAAAATCTTTGATGGGGGCAAAGTGATTAAAGATTTTCTTTCATGGGTGTAAATTGAAGATAATCCTTTCACTGAATATCAATGCATTTTATATTACACTATAGTAATTGAACCATATCATCAAATCATTTAATTAATACTAATAACAGATCATTTAAATTAGTTTGTTTTATTTGATGATGTGAAGAAATCATAAAAGTTTAACAAAAAGTGATACATAGTGCGCAATTTAAGTGTGTCATAAGTGCTTGTTATACCAAATGAATCTTTTCTTACATTCTCTGATTTAATCCTTATTTTAATTTATAAATACATACTTCTTGTATTTAACACTTATTCTTTAAAATTTACTAATAGAGTTCTGCTAAAATATACTTGACATGTATTGATTAATTAAACCATAGATTAAAAAAGGGAAGAAATAGAAGATTCAAAATGATTTGTTATGTAATTTATTCAAGAGGCTAAACGGCTGGCAAAATATGTGTTGATGAAGTCTCAAATTGTTTAATGCTTTTGTAAGTTTGTAGTTAAATTCTAACAAAGTCCCATCAATGCAGTTTATAAAAACATGTCCTTAAAGGCAGATTTCTGTAGGATTATAAATACAGGTTATTCAGTGCTCAAATGCCATGAATTATTTACGAAGCTATGGCAAAACTCTTGCTAACAATTTTCTTTTTGATTGTGCTAGTAATTAATGTGATGCAAGGTGCAATTTTCATATTCCTTTCTTTGAACTTTTTGGTTGAATAGTAAATAGATTGTTGTGCCATCATAATTAATGTGTACTAAATATCGATAAATCATTTCAATCGTTTTTTAATTTGGTTATTTCGATATTGTCTTTATTTTTTTTAAAAAAATTATTTTTATCTTTTATGTTGCAATTTAGTTTTTAAATGATTCTTTGTTCATTGTTAGTTCAATACAAATCCAACCCAAATTACTATGAAACATGCATTTTCAACCCCGCTAATTTTTATGCCACTTTTTTTTTTGTCACATACGTGTCTAATGTAATGGCGGATGAGAGGTGAGCGGGAATGGTCACCTCCAAAATTTGAAAATTTATATTTTTCTTATAAAAAATGAAAAAAAAATTCAATTAGCTCTTTTAAAACATAAGAATTTTGCTCCCTAAAAAATTAAAATATAATATTTATTAATATTAATTTTATAGAATTTCGTCTCTCCAAACTCAATTTTCTAGATCTACCACGGGTCAAATAGTTGTTCAACTTGAAATTTAAATAGGAAAAATAATAAGTGAATAACGATTTAAAATTTAAATCACGATAGTTTAAAATTTTGGAGATGAAATTGAAAAGAAAAAAAATTAATCAAGAGACTATTTAAGTAATTTACCAGTACAAAATATTATAAAATTGGGAAAATTTGCATTAAGGGCGTATTACATTTTGTTATTATTAACTAGGGCGCAACTTTAATGTATTTATTGTTAAGGGCGTTAAAAAAACTTTATTATTAATTTAATTAGTTAAAAACTTTATTACCTCTCCTTTTACCCAATATTAATTCTATTGTTAAACAAATACCAATTATTATTCTGAATTCAAATCCTAATCCCTAATTTTAAAACTCTTACAAACTGCACCATCACATTGGCCGTGCCAAAATCTGCCTGACCAAGCTTAAAATGCTCAGCCATCCTAGCCACTAAATTAGCCAATTTAATTTGAACCCCCATTGTGGAATCCCCTAATGCCTGAACAATGATTGAAACACCAAGCTCCTTTCTAATCATATCAAGCCGCAATTTGAACATCAACAGCAGAATTATCTTTCATTATTAATTTCAATAAAGGTGCAACCCCACCTTCTTCAACAATATACTCCTTATTCCTATCATTATCTTTGGCCAGGGATGCCAGTCCATTTGCAGCCTCAAATTTATCACTCATTTGTCCCATGTACAAAGAAGCAATAAAAGTCCAAACTCAGGAAATTATAGGATCTTTACCAGCAATTGAACTGGGAGTAACTGTTATACCTCCGCCGCCGCAGCTGCCACCAAAGAGGTTTAGGAGCCATGTCATATCAACCACGGAATTCTGGAGTTGGGTTTAGAGATTTATGAAATTAGCCGCGGAGACCACTGTAGTAGGAATTAGATAGCGGAGTACAACGCTCCATTTTGATTTAGATTCCTTGACAAGAAAGTGTATTTTCGACGATCCACCTCCGTTACGATTTGTCGAATGGGCCATTGGTAAATTGCATTGCGACCAATTTTGTGGACGATGTGGCAAATGGAACTGATCGGAGTCAATAACCTAAACTACATTTTTTTCCCAAACAACACTCGTTTTGGAAATACTTGACCTTTGCAGCGGCATGAAAATTTTATATGAACGAATATATGCGAATTTAAAAACTCTTTGGCAGTTCTGCTTCCGCTAAAATATATGTATACTATTTGGATTTAATATGAGAAGCAACAGAACCCGTTATACTTTCAGATTGGCTGACTCAGATCACTCGATTATTGAAGAGGGAATTAGGGTTTGAATTCAGAATAATAATTTCATAAACGAAGTATTTGTTTAACGATAGAATTAATATTGGGTAAAAAGAGGGGTAATAAAGTCTTTAACTAATTAAAATAATAATAAAATTATTTTGACGCCCTTAACAATAAATACATTAAAGTTGCGCCCTAATTAATAATAACGAAATGTAATACGCCCTTAATGCAAATTTTCCCTATAGAATTTTATATTTGACTGTTGTAAAAAATATCACAAAAAAAATCAAAATTAATGTGTTTTTAGATTTTGCAATTTTTGGTTAAAATACATGTGTTATAAACTATAAAAATGGAAATTTGGTAAAAAATCTAAATTTCACTTTTTTTATACTATTCACAATGATGCTTGTTCACAAATGAGGTGGGTGAAAAAAAAGTAAGGAAAAACTCAAAATCAAAACATTTTTTCACATTGCCATTTTTTTTACCAAAATATGTATGTTATAATTAATGAAAAATGGAGGTTTGGTGAAAATTTTAATTTACACATTTTGTTTGGATATATTCACTTGAATGCATATTCACAATCGAGGTGGGTGGAAAAAGCATCACAAAAAAGTCAAAATCAATACGTTTTTAGATTTTTTTTCCTATTTTCAGCTAAAAACATGTTTTATAACCAATGAAAAATGGAAATTTGGTAAAAAATTTCACTTTTTTTACATCGTTCACAATGATGCATGTTAAAAATTTAGGTGGCTGAAAAAACAGTAGGTAAAAAGCCAAATCAACACATTTTTTGACTTTGTCATTTTTTACCAAATTACGTGTTGCCCATGAAAAATGGAGTTTGGTAAAAATTTTAATTTTCACTTTTTTTGGATATATTCACTAGAATGCATGTTTATAATCGGGTACATGGAAAAAATATCACAAAAAAGTCAAAATCAACATGTTTTTAGATTTTTATATTTTTTGCTAAAAATGTTTTGTTATAGCCAATGAAAAATGGAAATTTAGCAAAAAAAATAAAAATCTAAATTTCACTTTTTTTTGACACCGTTCACAATGATGTATGTTCAAAATTGAGGTATATGAAAAAACAATAGGAAAAAAGCCAAAATTAATACATTTTTTGATTTTGCTATTTTTTACCAAAATACATATGTTATAACCCAAGAAAAATGGAGGTTTGGTAAAAATTTTAATTTTTACTATTTTCATACTGCTTTAAAACATATTTCCCAAAGTGTTGAGTTTGCATTTGCAAATTGCGATCTCTAATAGTTTGCATTTGGCAAATGTGACTTCTAAATTAAAAAAAAAACAAAATTACTTGTATGCATAAAGAGAGAGGTCGTATTTGGCAAATGTGACCTCTAAATAAAACTCTAAATTAAACAAATTATTAAACATTGTATTTTTAAATATTAAAAAAAATTCAAATGGATTTTGCATTTATTTAACGAGAGCTAAAACAAATTTTTGATAAGTTTAATTTAGTTAATTTAAAATTTTTAAATTTATTTTATTGAAGTTAATTTATTTTCTTCAAATAATACTCAATAGAAAATTTTGAATAATAAATATTTTAAATATATATTTGTAATAAAATTCATCAAAAAATGCGAAGTCAATAAAATATTATTTTATATTTTTTTACCGACATTTGCACTTTAGTGAAAAGATATTCATATTTTTGACAATATTGCATTGTGATGTCAAAAGTTGTTTCATTACAATTTAATCTCATTTTTTTTCTTATTAATTTTTGCTAAGTGTTCCATTTCTTTTATTGGAGATAATTTTTTTCTTTCAAATACTACTAAATTAAAATTTTTGAATAAAAAATATTTAAAATATTATTTAAAATATATTTTTAAAATTCCTAAATTTTAATGAAAATATATATTAAAAATATTTGTTATTTGGGAATTGCAATTTAGTACTATTTAAAAGAAAATAAGTTATCCTCAATAAAGAAAATTTAAAATTTTCAATTAACTAAATTAACACTTGACAAAAACTTGGTTCTAAAATTCGTATATATAAGTTTAAAATTTGAGTTAAATCTCACATTCGCCAAATGAATTTTTTTTTGAATTTGTTTTTATTTTTGCTTTTAAAATATAGGGTTTAGAGTTCATGTTTGGCACATGCGAAAGAATATGAAAAAATTAACAAGAAAAACACGAGAATAAAAAATAAAATAGCTTCCGACATCACTATGCACTATTGTCAAAAATATAAATAGCTTTCACTGAAATGCAAATGTCGATAAAAAATAAAAATGAGATTTTATTGACTTCACATTTTGTCATAAAATTTATTAAATATATATTGAAAATATCTATTAACAAAAATTTCTATTTAGTATTATTTGAAACAAATTAAATTACCTTCAATAAAAGAAATTGAGAATTATTAAATTAGCACTTACCAAAAATTTGTTAAAACTCAAATTCGTGAAATGTAAAATTTGTTTCATTTTTTTAACAAAATGCATGGTTTAGAAATCGCATTTTGCACATGCGAACTCTCTCTTTGTAAATATTATTTTGCTCAACATATACAGAGGAATTATGTTTTTTTTTAAAAAAAAATAGATTTTGCATTTGCCAAATGCGACTTGTAAGAGATCGTATTTGCCAAATGCGAAGTCTAAGCACAATTAAGACCAACATAGGAATGAAAATCCTTTTTAAAAAGTAGCATATAATTGGAAATTTCTTGTTACATTCAATGTTTCATTCTTTGTTTCATTTTATATATAGAAATTCTGTATATTTAATATTTATCCCTTATGATTAACTAATCACTTATAGAATCTAATTAAATAAACGTGACGTGAACCCATAAAATGAAATATGGAATAAAGCATTGAATGTAACATAAGATTTGAAATGCTGACTTTAGGTCCAGGAAGAGTCCTAGTTCTACACTGCCAGCAATTGGATTGCAGTCTATGCACATGTTTTTGTAGATATAAACAGTGAAATGACAATTTAGAGGCTGAATTTTTTGGCTGCATTTATCTTCAATAATCTAAGAAAACTTCAAATTCTTCTTCAACTTCTTTCAATAAAAATTTGACTTCGTTTAAATCTAGAAGGACCAAATTAAAGAACCAACAAATTAGATTATTCAAAGTATTTATGCTAAAACGGTCGAAACCATACCAACTACTCAAAAAGTTTTATGTTAAAAAAATGAATCAGAGTACTTTTTGCTAACCAAACATCTAAGAAGCAATGTTAAATTCAAAGAGCAATTGGAGCTCAAGGGATATGAATGCGATTGGTTTTTTAGTTTATCGTGAGAAGACCGAACCGAATTAAAGAAAGCTATATGAAATGATGTCTTACGGGTTGCAATGACCTTATTTTTGTTAGAGTTTTAGGTCAAGCAATTCAATATGCAATTGCTTGAAGCATTACACCCTAGGTATCTAGTTTGGAATACCTAGCATGCTGCATCCAGCTAGCATATATATAGGAATAGACTAGGGTTAAAACCAGTTAATGGACTCTTACCTATTCAGGCACATTACAAAGGTTCATTATCTATTGGGCTTATATTAGAACATATTATTGGATTATATTAAATATCCAACAATCTTCTCCTATGTTCTACATATAGCACAATCCAATAGATAGATAATGTAATGTTCAAAACAGATGATTGAATCATTCATAGCACAAAAGATTCATTACTCAATGAATATGAATTCTTTAAACAGAGTTATGAGTTTGAGAAAACAATCTAAACTCAACCAAACACTAACAAAAGTGTTAACAAGATCAAAGTTTTAGAAATCTCTAAACTTCGAACATAAGAGTTTTAGAAATATTCTAAACTCAAACTAAATGGGCATAGCGTATGTAAGTGGACCAATTATTCAAATAATAGTCCCTCACAGTCCATAGCTCTAGAGAAATTATCCATCAAGTAGATCATTCTCTTCAGGATTCCAGTTGGAATTAGCTCCTCTATTTCCATCATTTTCTGTAAGTTACCAAATATGAACTTAATCATTTGTGTAACAAAATAAAGTGTCTAGTTCAAGTAGAAGAACTTAGCACAATATCTCAATGATTGAAAATAAATATACATCAGTGTCAAAATGCATCAATACTATATTCCAATAAGCATCAGTGTCTAATTTCTTTATAAGAACAAGACCTAAACAGTTTCTTTTCCAAAAGAACCATTTCCAATATTTCTATGTGGAATGTTACAACTGTCAAGTCCAAATTTAGTTAAGTAGCTTCATCAAATATGGATGATACTACCGCTCTAAACAGAACATCCAGAGTAAGTAAAATTACCTCATCATATGTGGAATGAGACAATGCACCCAAAAAGGATATATCATCAGATGTGGAATGATATATTGATAACTATAATCATCGTCGAAATATTATCAAGTGCTTATCTTAACTAGCAAAGGGAGATACGAAAATTAAAAATTAACATGAATGTAGGTTAAGACATATCTATATAGTTTTTAACCCCATAACCCCAAGAATGTAGGTTAAGACATATCTATATAGTTTTTAACCCCATATCCCCCACAATTTTGAAAATTCGAGCTTTGTTCAGTCCCTTTGTTAGAGCATCAACTAGATTATCCTTCGATCTCACATCGACCAAAGTAATAATACTATGTTTTATGAGATACATCAGCAATGCATGTCTCAGTCTAACATGTCTCCTCTTACCATTAAAGAGTGAGTTTTGTACTACCGAAATTGTAGCCTGATTATCACAGAACATACTTAAAGACGTAATCTTTAAGCGGGTTAGTGGAATATCCAGGATCAGCTCTTTTATCCACTCTGCTTCTCCTCCTGCAGAAGCTAGATCAGAATATTTTGATTTCATAGACGACAAAGCAATACAAGTCTGTCTTTTGGATTTTCACGCAATTGCTGCACCACCTAGTGTGAAAATATAACCACTGGTGGACTTACTATCCCATAAGGATGAGCACCACAAAGCATCAGAAAATGCTTCCAAAATAGGAGGATGACCACTATAACATAGTGCATGGTTAGCAGTTCCCTTCAAATATAGCATAAGTCACGTGAGGGCACGCCAATGTTCATAGCCGAGATTACTAGTGAAACGACTGAGTATGCCTACAGAAAAGGCTATGTCTGGTCTAATGCATGTCATCGCATATATGAGACTACCAATCAATTTAGAATAAGCTAATTGATTCATGCTAGCTCCCTCATTGGAGCTCAACTGTTTATTAGAATCACACGGTGTCTCTACCACAGTATATTCACTGTATCCCCATGTAGAAAGCAGTTTTTCAATGTAATGAGCTTGGCTAAGAGTAATACCTTGCTCCGTAAAACGTACTTTCATACCAAGAATGGTATCAACCATACCAAGATCAGACATGTTAAATGCATTCGTTAACTCAATTTTTACGTCACTCACTGTAGAATGATCGGAACCAAGTATTAACATATCATCTACGTACAAGCAAATAAGCGCAACTATAGTTGACATAGAACGATAGTAAAGGCATTTATCTGAATCACTGGATCGAAATCCTAAACTCTTTACTACCTTGTCAAACTTTTGATGCCACAATTTAGGTGCTTGTTTGAGACCATACAAAGATTTGTTTAACTTACAAACTTTGTTCTCGAAACCTTTCATGACAAACCCTTCAGGTTGGTTCATGTAGATCTCCTCAGTCAGATCTCTATTTAGAAAAGTTGTCTTTACATCCATTTGATGCACAACATAGTGCTCAATAGATGCCAAAGCAAGAAGAATTCTTATCGTAGTCAAATGACAGACCGGGGAGTAGACATCAAAATAATCTATCTTATATACTTGGGTATAGCCCTTAGCTACTAAATGTGCTTTATACCGAGCTATAGATCTGTCAGAATTAAGTTTCTTCTTCAAAATCCATTTGCAACCTATAGTCTTAGCCCCTTTCGGCAAATCGGCTACGTTCCAAGTTTGATTTTGTAACAGAGAGCTCATTTCATTATCAATGGCTTCTGTCCATAATAGGGAGTCCCTAGATCTCATCGCTTCATTATAGGTGGATGGATCATCTTCTAAATGGTAAGTGACAAAATCCTCACCAAACGTATTGGGAACTCGTTGTTTAGTAGATACTCTTAAAGGTACAGATTCAGAAGGGATCCGAGTGTCAGAGGAAATCAATTCAGCTTCAATAAGTGTCTCTGAAATGATTTCGACAGTGCCTGATACTGTCAACCCTTTATCTCGAAGAAATTTATCTTCAAAGAAAACAGCATCTCTAGATTCTATAACCACATTGGTTAATAGATCCAAGAACCGATCAGCAGCATTATCCTCTGCACTACCTAGGTACACACAAGTATTAGTCCTAGGCCCCACCTTAGGTTTTTTAGGGTCTGGTATCCTTACATAAGCAATACAGCCCCAAGTCTTAAGAGTATCATATTTACAAGGATGTTTATGCCATATCTCATAAGGAGTTGAAGACAACTTAGAGTGCGGCAACGTATTGAGGATATGATTAGCAGTCAAAGCTGCCTCTCTCCAATAACAAGAAGGCATGCCAGCTGTCAATAACATAGAGTTTAACATTTCTGTTAACGTCATGTTCTTACGTTCAGCTATGCCATTTGATTGAGGTGAGTAATTAGCAGTAGTTTCAAGGATTATACTATCTGAAACACAAAATTCTTTGAATCCTGTCAATGTATATTCTCCTCCTCTATCACTCCTCAACTTTTTGATTTTCGAAGTAAATTGGTTTTCAACAAGATTCTTGAAAATTTTAAATTTATAAAAAACTTTATCTTTTGATTTTAACAGATAAATATGACAATATCGAGAAAAATCGTCTATAAAAGTGAGCAAATACTTCCGACCACCTCTAGTGGGAGAACTTTTAAAGTCACAGAGGTCAGAATGTATTAAGTCAAGAAGTTGTGTACTCCTAGAGACCGAACAAAAAGGTCTTCTAGTAATTTTAGTTTGAGTACAGACTTCACATCTGTTAAATCTTATCGAAGTATCGAGAGGTATATTATGACTTTTAACTAGTCTAACAATTTTCTTGTAGTTAACATGTCCTAACCGATTATGCAATATCATTGGATCAATTAGAGTTGAACTAACTTGGTTGACCATTTCAGTTCCATTACTCAATTCATACATGCCACCAGTCAAGAATGCAAAACCAAAATAATGAGAGTTCACAGATAAAGTGAATCTACCACTAGAGAAAATTAAATTCATGCCAGCATATTCTAAGCGACTAATAGAAATTAAATTTTTTTGGATCGCAAGAACAACTTTAACATCTTTTAAAGTTAAAAGTTTACCTGAAGAGAGGTTGATATTTGTAGTACAAGTCTGAGTCACGATCTCCGTCACCCCACTAGCCACAGCAATAGTTTCATTGGCCTCAGCAACATCATCAAGTAACTTTTTTGTTTGGCAAACATGGCATGTTGCCCCAAAATCTAACCACCATTCTGAAGAAGTACTGGCCTTTCCATGATTGCCTACCATAGCAACAAAGTTTTGAGGCTCAGTCTTTCACACCAGCATATGTGCTTCCAATAGTGTGTCAGATTTGTCATTTTTTGGTAGCCTACAATCTGCTATAAAGTGGCCCCATTTCCCATAATTGTGGCACTTGCCCTTCTTTTTCTTAAAGATAGGCTTTTTGGCCTCTAATTGTTGAGACTCACTTTTGGGAGACTTGAATTTCTTAGAAAATTTCTTGGGATATATTATCGCGTTAGTAGCTGACTGTTGCTGTCTAACCATCTCCAATGTATTCCTAACTCGATTCTCATCCTCGATTCTAATGAACCGTTTAAGATCATCCAGTCCCACCTGAACTTTCTTTCTGTACATCTCAGTTTTGAAAGAATGCCAAGCAGATGGTAATTTATAGATAATGGCACCAACAAGAAAAGGATCACAAACATTGATGTTTTCATTAGTCAATTTATATCTCAAGTTTTATAGATTAGTTACTTGAGAAGTGATTTCCATATCTTCTTTGAATTTGTTAACAAGAAGTGTTTTTGACAATTCCTCCTCTTTCTTAAATTGAGTATCTAAATTGTGCCAAATTTCTTTAGCAGTCTTAAACTTGCTAAAAACTTCTGCAAGATGGTCTGAAAGACAGTTCAAGAGATAATCTCTGCAGAAGTCGTCATCTTTGTTCCATTGAGATTCATCAACATCCTCAGTGGTATCAGCAAAAGTACTCATAACAGTATAAAAAATATTTTCATATTTTAAACCAAATTGAGTCTTTCGTTTTCAGGAATTAAAATCAGACCCACTAAAAGACTGAAGTTTAACCATTTCAATTGGCACATGTTTTTCCATTTTTTTAAATAAAAATTGGAAGGAGTATATCTGATGAACAGTGCCGCTACAGTGCTGCTACAGTGCCAAAACAGTGCGCTACAGTGACGAAACAGTGACGCTGTAGTACTGCTACAGTGCCGGAACAGTGATGCTGCCGCTGCAGTGACGTCGCCGCTACAGTATCTAACTTTGTAATGCTTCAAGATTGTTAGAGTTTTAGGTCAAGCAATTCAATATGCAATTGCTTAAAGCATTACACCCTAGGTATCTAGTTTGGAATATCTAGCATGCTGCCTCCAGCTAGCATATATATAGGAATACACTAGGGTTAAAACCAGTTAATGGACTCTTACCCATTCAGGCCCATTACAAAGGTTCATTATCTATTGGGCTTATATTAGAACATATTATTGGATTATATTAAATATCCAACAATTTTAACCACTCTTCGCTCTATATAAACGCTCTTACACCTTCATTCTCATTATTATGATATATTACAACTTCATAATTATTAATACAACTTTTCAAATTCCGCACAAATTGTATTATTTTTTGTGTTTTTGTGAAGAACGTGTGTCTTTCGTTAATATGTCTCGCATTAAAAAAGAACTCCAATATAAAACTCTAATTGATCCCAAAATTACAGCAATCCTATTTTTAGTTTATCAGGACACAATTGAATCAAGAAAGTTAGAAGAAGAAAACGTCAATTTAAAACTTTGGAAATTGATCTCAAAACTTAGAGGCAACACTAAAGACTGACTTTTCAGTAATAACCAATTTGACCAATATATTTGAGATGAACTAAATGAGAAGAGACTATGCATTTACTTGAGTATAATAATAATAATAATAATTATTATTATTATTATTAGATAGATGAATTATTATTATTATTATTATTATTATAATCAAGTAAATGCATAGTCTCTTCTCATTTAGTTCATCTCAAATATATTGGTCAAATTGGTTATTACTGAAAAGTCAGTCTTTAGTGTTGCCTCTAAGTTTTGAGATCAATTCCCAAAGTTTTAAATTGACGTTTATTATTATTATTATTATTATTATTATTATTATTTATTTATTTATTTATTACAAAAATTTATGTGAAATCGGTTCATATATAAGACGTGATTCATATGTAAAACGAATAATTAATAGATGTTAAAATTGTGGTTCTAATTTTCTATCAGTTTTATTACGCACTAAAATAACGATTAACTCGCATTGCGTATATAAATCTGGTTCACAAGAGACCATTTGCCATACACAAAAACTCTAGTGAAATGGCTTCATATATAAAATGAACAATTAATTACAATTGACATTGTGATTCTAATTTCCTGTCACTTTTATCACGCATTGAAATTTGCTTTACACAAAACCAATTGCACTCTATATTACACTATCCTAGTTGAGTTATATGATCAAATCATTTAATGTAAATAACAAATCATTTAAATTAATTTGTTTCAGTTGATTGTGCGACCTAATCATAAAAGCGTAGCAAAAAGTAATATACCAACGTGCCACATAAGATTCAGTGCACAATTGCGACATCTCATAATTGTTTCATACGTAATTTATTTAAGAGGCTAAACCACTAAGGGTGTTTAATATTAGGTTTTCGAATTGGGCTTCCAATTCGAAAACCGAACTGAAAACCAAATTCAATATATATATATATAAAATATAATTTTTATAATATAAAATATATAATAATAATACAACTTAAACTTAAAAGACATAATTAGGTCATTCTTTTATGTATTATTTGATTTAATTGAATATTTGTAAATTTTGATATAATTTATGTAATTTAATGATTTAATTAGGATTTAAACAAATTCGAATTCGGTTTATTCGAATAAAACCGAATTCGAACCGAAAATCGAATTTCGAATTCGGTTCGGTTTGTTCGAATTATTATTCAAATTCGGTTCGATTTTCGAATTCGAGTTCAGAAATGTCCAAACCGAATAAACCGAAAACCGATTCGATGAACACCCCTAAAACCACTAGCAAAATACTCCAACTATTTCATATTAAGTGTCGTTTTAAACAGTTGCACGCTTATTAAGACATACAAAAAATGACTAAAAAATTTCTTCTTCCTCTTCTTATTCAATAATAATGCATGGTTGTCTTTTCATTTTCCTTCATTATTACTTTACAAAGAAACAACAATCAAAATCAAAGAAATATGTGGAGAAACGTAAAAGTAATAAATGTCATAAGGATAAAATTATAAAACTAATGTAAAAAATCACTTATTTTAAAACAAAAAATTAAAATTAAAACGTCACTTAATATGAAATGGATGGAGTATATGTTGATGAAGTCTCAAATTGTTTAATGCTTTTGTAAGTTTGTAGTTAAATTCTAACAAAGTCCCATCAATGCAATTTATAAAAATATGTCCACAAATGTAGATTTCTAAAATATGGTGTGCCAAACTGCATCCTTTCGTAGACTTATAAATACAGGTTATTCAGTGCTCAATGCCATGAATTATTTGCGAAGCCATGGCAAAACTCTTGGTAACAATTTTCTTTTTGATTGTGCTATTTAATGTGATGCAAGGTACAATTTTCATATTCCTTAATTTCTTTTCAAAATTATTTTCGTCTTCTTTTATGTTGCAATTTAGTTTTCAAATCATTCTTTGCTCATTTTGTTCGTTCCATAGAAATCCAACTTGAATGGCTATGTAACCTGGATATTTTTGTGCCCCTTTTTTTTAACACGTTCATGTCTAATGCAATAGCGGATGAGAGGGGAGGGGAGATGATCGCCTCTGATATTTGAAAATTTATATTTTTTTATAAAAAAATTCAATTAACTATTTTAGAAAATAAGAATTTCGCTCCCTCAAAACTTAAATTATAATTTTTATCAATAATCTCATGCAATGTCGCATTTTTTTTCCAAACTCGATTTTCTCAATCTGCCATTAGCCAAATATATAGCTATTCAAATTGAATTTTAAGTAGGAAAAAAAAAACAAATGGTGATTTAAAATCTAAATCGCGATATTTCAAAATTTTGGAGATGAAGTTGAAAAGAAAAAAATTAATTAAGAGATTATTGAAGTAATTCATCCGTACGAAATATTATGAAATTTTATATTCAACTATTGTTAAACTGTTCTACTTTCTCTCTTTCGTTTTTTTTATCCCTTTGTAAGGTTTAAATTCTACAAAATTTATTAACAGATTGCTATAGATTCAAACCATAATTTTTTTTCATACGTGATTAATTATAACTATTTTTCTTTAACTGAAGATCAAAATCACTATTAATATTGATGCAGCATCCGGAAAGACTTGTTATCATCACAGAGGCATGGATTGTCACACTGATCTTGGAGCTGGATGCAAAATTTACTGCTAGTATAAATATGGATTTCACCTTATTAAGGCCAGTTGCTTCAATTCAATTGTTATTCAAGTTTGTACCTGCGCTTTCAAGTGCACTTTTTATAAATTATTAGATTAAAATGTTTTACATTTTAATCAATAATAATATTTTTTTTTATTAATATCGTGTGCTTTACTTCTCACCTTGCAGGAAAGTTTTTGTGTTTAATTATTTTAGTTTTGGAAAGTGTCACAAGATAACAAGGAAAAAAAAAGGTGATGCGAATGTTGTATGGCCGAGGCTCCAACTCCTGGACCAAATTCGAATCTCCCACACAAGCTATAGGACCGTGTTGCTCTTACCAAGATAATCCACAACAAGAACACAAAATTGGATGGAACGAAATCAAAGGAAAAACGCTAGGAATTGAGTAAATCAAAACTTCACGTTTTATTACTAATGAACTTAATTTAACCTATGAAAATTCAATCAGTTAAACAAGTTAATTAGGCCTGCTCTTTAAATAAAGAACAATTGGTGTAATCTCCTATAGGTCACGCTAAAGGGGATTAACTACAATGAACAGTTAAATAACTCTTCAAGGCTTTGAACAACTCAAGGAGTTAATTCATGAATTTTAGCAAAGCTAAAAACTCAATTTTATTCACCAACTTATTATTATTGTAAAAACGTTACATGCATCTCCTTTTTATAGGGGATGAGTTTCGGCCATGCCAAGAAGGAAAAGGAAATAAACCCTAGTAGTTGCAAAGTACAACTTGACTTCTTAACAAACTAGCTAACTAACTAATCCAAGTTGTAAACTAATCAACTTTCCAAATTGGAAAAGGAAACTACAACTAACTACCAAATCCTTGTCCAAAAAGGATTTGTTTTACTTGCCATTATCATACAAGATAATTGGATCAAGTAATTACTTAGCCCATAATTAAAAACACAAAGACTTAAGCCCATAAGTAAATGTTTAATGGACTTAATTATTACAACTCAAAAATAAATCCTAAGACTTAACAAATGGAAACAAAACTAAAAAAACGGAATTCCCGCCAGTCCAGCAAGCAGTGTCATCTTCACGTGCCAATTTCACCATGATGCTCTTCGAATCTGCGAAAGTGTAAAACATAAAAGTTGTAGATCTTTCTCTTATGTTTCTACAGCCTCTTGAATCAGCATAATCGAAGATCATATGAGAGAGATATGTCAATAATACCGAACTGTGGCATAAGTCCTCAACAATGTAATTTCCATGGTGGCAACACCTTAAATGCCGTGAAGCAACAAACCTCCATGGAACATTTAGGAACTGTGATTTCGACTTTATTCCAGGCCTCCAACTATATGATTCATCACAAATTAATGGAATGAATATCACGAACCACTTGCTTATTGACCACCCAAATAATAGGCTTTCTGGGTTCGTATCAAAAGGGAAAGAGAATCATGCATGTTTAAATATTAAACATGCACGATAGAAAACTTATAAATAACTCAACTTAAGTCATTTAAGGCTTTTAATCCATTATGACATTTAACTTTTAAAATTTTAATTATCATACAAATTTAGACTTGTTTGATAACTCAAATTAAGTTTGAAAATTAGTTGATTCAAACTTTAATTAAATAAGTTTATTTGATAACTAAAACTTGAATGTGCCTCTAAAAACGTATGCAGAATTCTTCTATAATGTTGAACGATAAAATCGAGTTTATCGCTCAATTTCTTAACACGTTCATATGTGAGGTTTTAAAATAAATTTCAATATACCATAATTATGCAGAATCTCTCTCTAACATGACATAATTATCCATAATATCTCTTTAATCGATTCTATCATCACAATTTCCTTCATACTGTTATATTCTAATATTTTTATTCAATATATTTTCTTTCTTCTTTTTATTTACTAATATATTTATTCAATATACCTTGCTTGTATATTTTAATATTTTTATTTAATATATGCAGTTTGACAAAAGATTTTTTATATTTTACAATTTGATTAATCCTTTATACCTTCTCTTTGTTTCAACAAAAATCAAGTTTTGGTTAATTAAAAATTATATTTCTAAAATTTTTAAAAGATAACATCCAATATAGTATAATACCATGAATATACAGATGTTACAAATATATGCATTTCTATGATAACATTTTTATTCTCAAAATTATTAAATTTTATAGTTTGTATTTTTATACAAAATTATATTGTATATATATTTTTATAATAATTTTGATTAGTTGTTTAAAAAGTTATATATTGCATATTTATTGAAAAAATAAATAATTCAAAGACAAAATCATATTATTTGATTCATTCAGTTATAGATCAATATGTTTATGAAATAATTTTAATTATTTCAGCACTAAAATTCAGATATTTAAAATTGATTGTCTGATTGTTTAAAATTTAGACACTTAATTATTTTATTTTACATATTTCATATTTCATGCTTCAAATTTTAAATTTCACTTTTATCAAACATAATCTTAATTGGTCAAAGTTTGAATCAATTAATTTTTAAATTTTAGTTAAGTTATTACCCCTAAATTACTTCAAAGAGATGCATGGAGACGTCACTAACAATAATAGAAGTGTCATCTTGAATACTTAAAAAAAATCAAGAATTTTATGATATGTTTTATTCTCCATATTACGTCTGACTCAAAAGGAGGAAAATCATTGACCATATAAGAGTTATCATTTTTCAATTGAAAATAAGGGATTAATTAGATTCACATAAAAAACCACATGCAATTAATTATAGATTCACAAATATAATTAGACTGAAATTTGCATGATAGAGTGTTTTTCAAGGTCTAATACAACATGATATATATTTTCTATAGTGTACAAGGAAAAAAAATTAGAGATTCAAAGAAATTTTAAAACTTAAACGTCCAATAAAATTATTATTAGTTAAATAAGTATTCTTTTTTTTTCTAATTTTTTATAGATAAAATCAAAATGAACTTAAGTTATAAGATGGGTTCTTATACAAATTTACTTACATACCAATTAAATAAAAATATTAAATTAATTTCAAGCAAAATCCAACTATAGAGAAAGAGGAAAAATATCACTAAATAAAAAATGGCTAGCTGACTTTTGGGTCGAGGAAGATTCCTGGTTGTTGCATTGCCAAAAATCGGATTGCAGTATGTCATGTTTTTGTAGAGATAAATAGCAAAATGACAATTAGAGACTGAATTTGGGCTGAATTTATAATCTTCAACAATCTAAGAAAATTCACTTCTTATTTAGCTTCTTTCACTAAAAATTTGACTTTGCTTAAATCTAGAAGGATGAAAGAGCTAACAAACCAACCTAAAAAGTTTATGTTAAAAAAAAAAAAGAATTAGAGTACTTTTTGTTAAACTCAAACGAGCAATTGGAGCTCAAGTATGCGAATGTGATTTGCCTTTTAGTTTATCAAGAGAGCACCAACTGAATTAAGAACTTACAGAAATAGAACTCCACCTTAAAACTCTAATTGATCCCAAAATTTAGAGCTATCCTACTTTTAGTTTACCATTGGAGGACATGTACAATTTGTGGCCTTTGGTTTATGTCTTTTGGCGATTTGTAAAATTGTTAACAAGGCATTACTCTTATAGATTGAATATATTGTAAGACAATGTAGTGATTCTCAATTAGTTAGCTGCTTCTATACTATTAATAATTTTAATAAAATTATCGTGGCTTGATAAATATATAACACGAGACAAATAAATAGGTAGAAGATAAAAATCTTCAAGAAAACCAAAATTTAGAGAATTTGAAAATGTGTTGATAAATTCAAAGTTGTAATAATTAAAACAAAGGCGTACAAGCATTTATATAGTTATAAGAAACCCTAAATTAAAACAAAAAATAATTAGAAAAACTTTAATAGGTACAATGGCCGAAACAAATGAATTTCACCAAAAACTACAAACATAACCCCAGAGTCTTGTAGATCTCGTAGAGATTTTTGAAATGAGATATTATAAAAGCAATTTCGAATTCGAATAAGAAAGTTACACTCATTAACCTTAACTGTGGGTTTTAGCCCTTTCTCCCTTTTTGTCACTATCCCACAAAGCTTAGAACTCTTCATCAAACCTTCCACATAAAAAAAAAAAGGAGAGAAAAAGAAAATAGAGGACACAATCGAATCAAGAAACTTTCAACGAAGAAAACTCTAATCTAAAACTCTAGGAACATTGAAGACTTTGGGTCGGTTTGATTATGATATTTTTGTCTATTTCTTGTCTCTTCTCAAAATGGGTTGCTTGTTTTTCACAAATTTTCAAAACAAAAATTTTCAAATTTTTTCAAAAAAAAAAAGTGAGAGCATTTTAGTCTTTTTATTTTTCTAAAAACTTTGTATTAAAACAAATAGGCAGCAAGTCAACACCGGACCACCGTCAGTCATTGGTGTTGGCAATTGGTCGGCCGGTGGACAATGCCATTAATTGGCGGCGGTCCGGCATTTACCGCTGCCGATCAACACTAAAAAATGAAAAAAAAAATCTTATTTTAAACTTTTTTTAATAAAATAATTATTTTACACAAAAATCAATAAAAACAAAATCTATCAATACAAATATTCAATTCTATTATAAAAAATATGCATTTAATAAAACACAACACAAAACCTCATTTTTTCCAATTTTCAAAACATAACATATATCCAAACGAACCCTTTAAATTTCACTTTTTTGGACAATATTCAGTGAAATGTGTGTTTTTGGATTTTGAGATTTTTGGCTAAAATACATGTGTTATAACCTATGAAAATGAAAATTTGGTAAAAAAAAATCTAAATTTCATTTTTTACCGCTGTTCAAAATTGAGGTGGGTGAAAAAAACAATAGGAAAAAAGTCAAAATTAACACGTTTTTTACTTTGTCATTTTTTACCAAAATACGTGTGTTATAACCCATGAAAAATGGAGGTTTGGTGAAAATTATAATTTTCACATTTTCTTGGATATATTCACTAGAATGCATGTTCACAATCAGGGTAGATGGAAAAAACATCACAAAAAAGTCAAAATAAATGCGTTTTTAGATTTTTTTTTTTTTCAATTTTTGGCTAAAACTGTGTTTTATAGCCAATCAAAAATGGAAATTTGGTAAAAAAAATGAATTTCACTCTTTTTTGACTCCATTCACAATTATGCATGTTAAAAATGGAAGTAAATGAAAAAAAAAAGAATAGGGGAAAAAGGCAAAATAAACAGGTTTTTTTACTTTACTACTTTTACTAAAATACGTGTGTTATTATAACCCACGAAAAAAATAGAGGTTTTGTGAAAATTTTAAATTTCACATTTTTTTAAATATATTCACTAGAATGCATGTTCACAATCAGGGTAGATGGAGAAATCATCACAAAAAGTCAAAATCAATGCGTTTTTAGATTTTTTTTTCTATTTTTGGCTAAAACATGTGTTGTACCAAATGAAAAATGGAAATTTGGCAAAAAAATCTAAATTTCACTTTTTTTTACATTGTTCACAATGATGCTTGTTCACAATTGAGGTGGGTGAAAAAAAGTAGGGAAAAAGCCAAAATCAACATATTTTTTTACTTTGCCATTTTTTTACCAAAATACGTGTATTATAACCCATGAAAAATGGAAGTTTGGTGAAAGATTTTTATTTTTTATTTTTTTTACAATATTCACTAGATTGCATAGTCACAATCGAGATGGGTACAAAAACGATATAAAAAAATCAAAATCAACGTGTTTTTAGATTTTGCCATTTTTGGCTAAAAAACATGTGTTATAGCCCATGAAAATAGGAAATTTCATAAAAAATCTAAATTTTACTTTTTTACACCGTTCACAATTATGCATGTGTACAATTGAGGTGAGTGAAAAAACAGTAGGAAAAAAGTCAAAATAACATGTTTTTTGACTTTGTTATTTTAGACCAAAATACGTTTGTTATAACTTAAGAAAAGTTGAGGTTTGGTGCAAATTTCAATTTTCACTTTTTTTTGACAATATTCCCTAGAATACATGTTCACAATCGGGGTGAATGAAAAAATATCACAAAAAAGTCAAAATCACCACGTTTTTAGATTTTTGCCATTTTGGTTAAAAAAAACGTGTGTTACTTATGAAAATTAGAAATTTTTAAAAAAATAATATTAAATTTCAAATTTTTGACTTTGTTCACAATTATTCATGTTCACAATTGAGGTGGGTGAAAAAAAAATAGGAAAAAGGCCAAAATCAACACATTTTTTACTTTTCTATTTTTGACTAAAATATGTGTTATAATCCATTAAAAAATGGAGGTTTGGTGAAAATTTTAAATTTGACTTTTTTGGCAATATTCTAAAATGCATTTTCACAATCGGAGTGGATGGAAAAAACATCACAAAAAAGTCAAAATCTACGCATTTTTAGATTTTTTTCCATTTTTAGCTAAAAACGTGTGCTATAGCCAATGAAAATGAAAAATTGATAAAAAAAAAAAGAATTTAAATTTTACTTCTTTTGACACTGTTTACAATTATGCATGTTCGGAATTCAGGTGGATAAAAAAAGTCAGGAAAAAGCCAAAATCAATACATTTTTGGGTTAATTACCGATAACCCCTATGTGGTTTGCCAATTTTTTCTATAACCCCACCTATGTGTTTTCAAAATATACCAACAACCCCCATGTGCTTCGGTTTGAATTGTAAAGTAGACGAAAATCAAGTCCGCTAACGGAAAGTGGGTAAAACGTGCTTACTCGTACGCGTGTGAGGTTTCTCCATTCATCAAATAGATGTGTTTTTACCAAATTATCTAAATCTTATCCTTTGCATGGTGTTTTTCCCAAATTACCCAATTTATTGATTGTATTTTTCACCCAAACCTTATCTTTTACAACTTTTTGAGTCAAAGTTGACTTTCTTTTCTTTGTTTAGTGCGTACGAAATTATTACTCTAAAAAACCTTTTAAAATACCTCAATCTTCTTCTCTCGTTTCCTATCATATTTCCTTTTTTCCCTTTAATTCTTTTTTTTTCTTTTCTTTTCATCTCTTCTCTCTTTCCTTTTTTTCCTTTCTTTCTTTGTTTCTTTCCCATCATTATTCATGAAAAATCTTCTTCTGTCTTCTCTTTTTTCTTTCCTTTCTGGCCAATAATATTTTTTTTCCTTCTTGTCCAACAAAAAAATCTTTTCTCTCTACCCCTTTTTCTTTCTTTATCTTTTAATTTTTTTCTTTTTTTCATTTATTAGTTAATATTAATCTTTTTTGCTTTATTAGTTCCTTTTAAAATCTTTCCCTTTTTATCTTTTTTTCATTTATTAGTTAATCTTATTCTTTTATTATTTATTAGTTCTTTTTTTTATTTCAAAAGTAAATCAAACTCTTCTCTAATCAATACTAGTTTTCAATTATCGATTTTCTAACACAATACAACCTCTTATCATTCTATAAATGTTGAATTCAAAAACTAAGTTTCACATTACAAGAATTAAATTTGATGACCATACATAATCATCCACAATTTCCAAGAGCAACAGACAAACTCTATTCAAGATTTCATTTGGGAGAAAAAAGAGAAGAACTGAAAAAAATATAAAGTCAAAAATGAAAAAAATTCTCCAATTTGAAAACCATTACCACATACAGAAAAACAAAGTTGAAAGAAGAAAACAATATCACTATTTGAAAATCCCAAGCACCTGTAAAAACAAAAAAAAAAGCCTATAGATTAAAAAATCACATTTGAATAAATATGTAAAAATAAAATCCACGAAAAAAATCAATCCCAAGGATAATAAATTATCAAACCTACAAAGTTACAACAAATTTTACAATCTAATCAACAAAGATTCAAAATTGAATCAAACAAATCTAAAATTCAAAATTGAATTAAACGGATCTAAGGAAGAAAAAAAGAAGAAAAGGGAGGAGAAGGAGAAGAAAGAGAAGAAAAGGGAAAGAAGGAAAAAATGTGGAAAAAAATGAAGCAGAACCGCATAATAAGGGGAATAAAAGAAATGAGAAGGAAGAAGAGAGATAAGCGGAGGAGAAAAGAAATAAAAGGATGAAAAAAAAGCAATAATAATACGACAAGGAATATAAAATTAAGGGTATAAATGGAAATTTAATTTAGACGTCGCTGACCCAGATTTCTGTCCACTTTACAATCGAAACCAAAGCACATAGGGGTTGTTCGTATATTTTGAAAATACATAGGGGTTATAGGAAAAATCGGCAAACCACTTGGGGGTTATCAGTAATTAACCCTACATATTTTTACTGCCATTTTTTAAAAAAAATACGTGTATTATAAACGATGAAAAATTGAGATTTGATGAAAATTTTAATTCATTTTTTGGATAATATTCACTAGAATGCAAGTTCAAAATAGGGTTGGGTGCAAAAACCAGTATACAAAGTCAAAATTAACACATTTTTTTATTTTGCTAAAAAATGTGTGTTATAGCCTATGAAAAATGGAAATTTTGTAAAAACAAAATCTAAATTTCCTTTTTTTTTACACCACTGACGATGATGCATGTTTACAATTGATGTGTGTGAAAAAATAATAGGGAATTGTTAAAATCAACAAGTTTTTTACTTTGCTATTTTTTATGAAAATACATGTGTTATAACCCATGAAAATTTGAGCTTTGGTGAAAATTTTAATTTTGACTTTTCTGATAATATTCACTAGAATACATATTCACAATTGGGGTGGGTACAAAAAGCAGTACAAAATAAGTCAAAATCAATGGGTTTTTAGATTTTGCCATTTTTGGTTTAAAATTGTGTGTTATAACCCATGAAAAGTGTGAAAATTTGATTAAAAAAAATAATTTCACTTTTTTTTTTGACATTATTCACAATGATACATGTTCACTATTGAGGTAGGCGAAAAATAGTAGGGAAAAAGTCCAATCAACACTTTTTTGACTTTGCCATTTTTAGTACAATACGTGTGTTATAACTCATTAAAAAAGTAGAGGTTTCGTAACAATTTTAATTTTCACTTTTTTGGCAATATGCACTTGAATGGATGTTCACAACTGAGGTGGGTGGAAAAAACATCACAAAAAGTCAAAATCAACACTTTTTTTACTTTGCACTAAAACTCAATTGACATGGGTGAAAAAATAGTAGGAAAAAAGCGAAAATCAACATATTTTTTAATTTGCCATTTTTTTTACCAAAATGCATTTATTATAACTAATGAAAATGGTGGTTTGGTAAAAATTTTAATTTTCATTTTTTTGACAATATTTACTATATTGCATGTTCACAATCGGGATGGTGCAAAAAACAGTACAAAAAGTCAAAATCGACGCATTTTTGGATTTTGTCATTTTTAGTTAAAAACCGTGTTATAGCCCATGAAAACTGAAAATTTGATAAAAACAAATCTAAATTTTACGTTTTTCGATACTGTTCACAATGATGCATGTTCATGATTGAGGTGGGTAAAAAAACAGTAGGAAAAAAGTTAAAATCAACACTTCTTTTACTTTTCCATTTTTTACTAAAATGCGTGTGTTATAACCCATGAAAAATAAAGGTTTCGTGAAATTTTTAATTTTCATTTTTTTTACAATATTTACTAGAATACATGTTCACAATTAGGTTTGGTGTAAAAAAAGGTACAAAAAAAGTTAAAATCAAAGTATTTTTGAATTTTGTCATTTTTGGCTAAAAACGTGTTATAGCCCAAGAAAAATAGAAATTTGGTAAAAAAAATAATTCGAATCTCACTTTTTTTTAAACCGTTCACATTGCTGCATATTCACAATTAAGGTGGGTAAAAAAATAGTAGATAAAAATCAAAATCAACACTTTTTTTATTTTACTTTTTTTTTACCAAAATACGTGTGTTATAACCTATGAAAAATAGAGGTTTGGTGAAACTTTAATTTTTACTTTTTGGGACAATATTTACTAGACTGCATGTTCACATTCGGGGTGGATGTAAAAAATGGTACGAAAAAGTCAATCAATGAGTTATTGGATTTTGCCATTTTTTTGCTAAAAAAACCATGTGTTATAACCTATAACCCTTTAAAAATGGAAATTTGGTAAAAAAAATATAAATTTCACTTTATTGACATTGTTCACAATTAATCGTGTTTTCAATTGATGTGGGTGAAAAAATAGTAGGGAAAATCAAAATAAACACATTTTTTTACTTTTCTATTTTTAACCAAAATACGTGTATTATAATCCATGAAAACTTGGGGAGGGGGGGGGGGGGGGGTTACAATATTCACTAGAATGAATGTTCATAATTAAGTTGGGTGCAAAAAATGATATAAAAAAAACCACAATCAACAGGTTTTTGGATCTCATATCCATTATCAAATTTTTAGTAATGTTATTTTCTTTTTTTTTTAAATATTTTTAAAATGAAAATTTGAAATACATTAACAAAGCCAAGTAAATCAAACACCTAGGACAAAAATAAAATCCATTTCATTTATTAACCAAATATGATAGAATTAATGATATAAACTAATGGTAAAAGTAGGGTTTATCATTCTCATTTCGAAATATGAACCAAACGGAGTTGAATCTCTCCCATGAAATCCACTGTAAAATAAATAGTACTTAAACCATTAATTTCTTGGAGCTAAAATTAAGTGTACACCAAAAACTACTACCGAGTAATGAGATGATTTACTCAATTCTTCTTACCACCAAAATCGCTTCAATTTTCAGGCAAAAATTTCGTTCTCTTCCCGACTTTAGGAATAGTCTTTAGCCAACATTAATTACTCTCTAAATCCCCGTCCAATTTGGGGCAATAGATCTTGAGACTTCATTGATACAATTGGTGACTTGACGAAACCTATTATAAAATTGGTTCATATATAAGATGTGATTCATATATAAAATGAACAATTAATCATTGTTAAAATTGTGATTCTAATTTTTTACCACTTTTATTGCGTGTCAAAATCGCGATTAATGCATTATTGCTTGAACCTATTTAAGAGATCTCAATATTACACTATTCTACCTAAATCATATCATCAAATCATTTAATACCAGTAACAAACCATTTAAATTAATTTGTTTTAATCATAAAAGTATAACAAAAAGTGATATAACAATTGTGTCACATAAAACACTGCACAATTTGAATATCTGATAATTATATTGTTTGTTGCGTAATTCATTTAAGAGGCTAAACCGCTGGCAAAATATATGTCGATGGAAGTCTCAAATTGTTTATTAATGCTTTTGTAAGTTTATAGTTAAATTCTAACAAAGACCCATCAATGCAATTTATAAAAATATGTCCACAAATGCCATGAATTAGTTGGGAGGCAAAACTCTTGGTAAAATTTTTCTTTTTGATTGTACTGGTTAACGTAATGCAAGGTACCATTTTACTATTCCTTTCGTAATTTTGAACTTTTTTTGGTTGAATATTAATTAGATTGTTGTGTCATCATACGAATGTGCACTGAATATCTGATAAATTATTTCAGTTGTCTTTTAATTTGAGGTTTATTCCGAAATTGTCTTTATATTATTATTTTTTAAAAAATTATTTTTATCTTTTATGTTGCAATTTAGTTGTTAAATGATTCTTTGTTCATTTTTAGTTCAATAGAATTCCAATTCAAATGAATATTTAATTAACATGCATTTGTCCGACTCCGTCATTTTTTATTCTTTTTTTTAATCACATACGTTTCTAATGCAATGACGGATGAGAGGAGGGGAGAGGAAGGGGAGGTGATGGTGGCCGAAGATTTGAAAATTTATGTCTTTTACAAAAAAAAATTAAAAACTTTCAATTAGCTCTTTTAGAAAATAATAATTTTGCCTCCTCTAAAAAATTAAAGGAAACATTACCAAAATAGTCACTCACATTATACAAAAAAAATTATTTTTTCACTCACATTAAAAATGATTCAATTTAGTCACTGACAGTTAAAAAAAATGTACCAAATTAGTCACAAATAAAATTTTATTAGTTTTTTTTGACAAAAAAAAAACCACACTCTATTAGCTTTTTTTAACTGTAAAAATAGACGTTCATATCATATACACTTAATAAATGGGTAAAAGTGAAAAATCGATTTATTTTTCTTATTCATACTCTACCGTTAATAGTGGAAAAGTCCACCGGTAGAAAGCAACAAATGATCAATAAATCGATTGTAGTAAAGGATTTTGTGTGAAAAATAATTCGATTTTCCACTTTTACCCTTTTATTAAGTGGCCCGTTATGTGAACGTGCATTTTCTCGGTTAAAAAAGCTAACATAGTTTAATTGAGTGACTATTTTGATTTGTTTTTTAAATGTTAATGACTAAAATGCATCATTTTTAATGTGGATAACAAAATAATTTTTTTGTGTAATGTGAATGACTATTTTGGCAGTTTTTCCAAAATTAAAATATAATTTCTATTAGAGTAAAACATTTATCAGGATCATCCTGGTAAATTCCTTGTCAGGCACCAATTATTTTGTGCCATGTCACCATTTTTTAAAGTCTCATCCAAATAAAAATGTACCCTATCTATACTATATAATTAATTATTAAACTCTTTGATTTATTCTCAGATCGTAGGGTTCACTCACATTTGGGTTAGGGTTTAATAATTGTAAATTTTAATTTTTGTGATATTTTATTCTTGTAATTCCTAATTTTTGTGAAATAATATCGTAGGGTTCACTCATATTTGGATTAGGGTTTAATAATTGTAGATTTAATTTTAGTGATATTTTATTTTTTTAATCCCTAATTTTAATGAAACAATGTCGTAGGGTTCACTCACATTTGGGGGGTTAAGGCTTAATAATTGTATATTTAATTTTAGTGATATTTAATTTTTATTTGTTTTAGTGAATTGTAGATTTTATTTTAATGATATTTTAGATTTTAATTTTTTTAGTGATTTGAATTAGATAGAATAAATATATGATAATTTTAAACAAGTGATATGGATGAGTTATGGAAGGATTTATGTGCATTTAATGTTTTTCTAAATTTAAGGATTTTAGTTAATTATATGGTATAAGTGAGGTGTATTATTATTATGGTGAAATACTAAAAAAGCTTACATGGCATTCAAGGATTGGTGCCTAATAAAGGCTTTATCAGGATGATCCTGATAAATCTTACACCCTTTCTATTAATAATCTTATAATACAATTTAGTCCTTTCCCAAACTCAATTTTCTAAATCCACCATTGGTCAAATGATTGTTCAAATTGAAATTTAAATGGGAAAAAAATTAACGAATGACGATTTAAAATTTTGAATATGAAATCAAAAAAAAAAACTAATTAAGAGACTATTGAAGTAATTTATTAGTACGAAATATTATAAAATTTTATATTTGACTATTGTTAAACTCTTCTACTTTCTCTTCTCTCTCTCTCTTTTTTTTATTCCTTTGTAAGGTTTAAATTCTGCAAAAGTTATCAACAAGTTGCTATAGATTCAAACCATAATTTTTCCATACGTGATTATATTAATTCTTTTTCTTTATCTTAAAAATAAAATTCACTAATAATTTTGATGCAGCAGCATTCGCAAAGAGTTGTTATCATCACAAAGGCATGGATTGTCACACTGATCTTGGAGTTGGGTGCTCATTTAACAATAAATACAGATATGGATTTGAAATATCAAGGTTAGATACGCAGTGTTCTAGTGGGTTGGAACACTAGGTGTGACATCGATAATAAAATTAATAATGGACAATATTAAAATGCGGAAAGTAAAGAGACAGGAAGTTGGTCATGCAGTTCGGCAATTGCCTACGTCTGCGGGGTCACGCCCTGAAAATTATTCACTAAATTCATGAAGTTACAAGATACTCAGTCTAACACAAAGTATGACTCCCTCTTATCTTTGTCGCAGTCTCTTCCTAACTTCACACGTGAACTCGTGTTGTGAGCTCCCCTCAACTTGTGCGATTCTTCTGCAGCCAATCACGATATTTCCTTATTTGCCAAAAAATCAATGCCAACAAATAAATGCCAACTCATGTGCGCATTAACAATCTCCCCCTTTGGCATTTTTTGGCAAAATCCAAACTCCTTCTGTATGCTGGACGAAAGTTGACTGAAACTCCCCCTGAACAGGAACTTTCAACAAGAAACATCATGACACAAAGACATTGTGCATGACACAGCAAAAGACACCAATATCCCAGCATACAATTGTTTGAGGGATTACAAAACAAATATCCAAAATACTCACCCTTTTTGCCACAAAAAAGACAAAAGGGTATTAAACAACAATAAAACATAAGAAATTGTCTTAATCAAAAAACCATAAAAACATCAGAACAATATCATGCGGAATCATCATCATCATAAGGCAATAGGCCAACTGAGTGTGCTAGCAAATGAACACCAGCATCTGCTTCTGGAATAGCTGCATCTTTACCAGCAACAAACCCACTAGATTGGGTGTTAGAAGTTTCCTGAGTGTCTGTGATACTAGGAATGACACTAGATGTATCCTCACCAGAAAGAGCAGAAGGAGCAGTAGTTCCTGTCACAATCATTTCCTCATCAAGATCAGAGTCAGCAGTTTCTTCAACAATAGGATTTTCAGGCTCGATATCTGATTCTTCAAAAATAGGAGATAGATTTTGAGGAATACCTGTTGTAACATCCCGAGTAACATCAGGTAGAACACCAGAAGAGCCAGCAACATCATACACTATAGTTTCAGCCTTGACATCAAAATGCTTTTTCCTTTCAGCAGCCTTAGTGGCAACATCTCTTGCAGTCTTTACGGCTACAAGGTCATCAAGTAATGAACAGATCTCTTTCATTCTCTTCTCAATATCAGTCTGCTGGGCAATCAAAGACTTCAGTTCATCTTTCAGCACTCTAAATCTCCTCCTTGTTAGAGTCAGAACCATCCTCAGAGACATCCTCCATATCGTTGATGTGATAACCCTTTAGCAGTTTGTAACTGATTCTGATCTCTTCCTTGTCTGTCTCCAGATTCTCTCTTGCTCGAATCAAAGAATGTTGTGAAGAGAGTATGTCATATATCAAACACGGAAAAGGATAAGCTATCCTTTCATTCTTGCAGTCCGCATGCTTAACAATTTGATCAAACATAAACTGTCCTACATCAAACTCAATAAAATTTCCAACCTTGAATAAAAGAGTAGCCATGGACTTATTCACACCAGTTCCATGTGATGTAGGGAGCCAATTCCTCATGGCAATCTTATGCAGGATTGCATACTTAACAGAGAGTTGAGATGCAGGAAAATATTTCCCTCTAGGCCACACTTCTCCTGACACCTCCTGTGATATCAGTGATGATCTTACTGTATTCAGGAGTGAACTCTTACACATTATCCCAATGACTGCCTATGTGAGTATTTATAATATCTGGGAAAAATTCAAACAAATGACCCCTTACGAACACATATGCACCATCAGGATGCTCAAAATCCTTCACATTAGGGTTTAAATTGCAATAAAATTCCTGAACAACTCTCCAACATATGGCTTTATACCCTTAATCGTTCTTCCTAAACATTGACTAACCAACTGCTCCACAAGTTTTTGACAGTCCTTAAAATCACCTTCATGGATATTTCTCCTAGAACTCTATTCCATAGACCAACATTATATTCAGACTTGAAATCATCCAAATTAACAGAAGAGTCTGATGACTTACTGGAAGTGGCAGGTGACTTACTGACTGAGATTCAGAAGCTGGATTTTCTTTCTGTCGCTTTGCCTTGGTTGACTTAATAGGTTATGGATCAGAGAGGTCCTAAACATCATCATCAGAGGAAACATCATCTTTGACATCTTCTTCTTCAGCCCAAGCATCATCAGAAGAGTCTTCATACACAATCTGAAACCTTTTTCTTTTAGGCTCTATGGTAACCTTAGAGGTATCTGGTGCTTTAAAAGGTGCAACACCTGTCTTAAATGGACCACCACAAGTTTGTCCAAATCTTGTTCTCGCTCCTAAGGGATTTATTGACTGAATTGGAGTGACCATCTCAGCTTTTGAGGACAAATCAATCTCAAAATCTGAAGACATCTCCTATGCATAAGAAGAAATCCCATCTTCCTTTAACGAATTTAGAGAGGCAGGAGTGACGACAACATGAACTTCACCATAATCTACAGTTTTTATCACCTTTCTAGCCCGGGATGAAGACTTTGACTAAGACATCTCTGAGATTTAGGGTTACCTGACTTAATTGAAGTTTCAGCACTTTTGATTATAGTCAAGATAGTGAAAGTGGCTGAGATGTGTCCAATACTTTGAGAAGAAGAAACTCAAGAGACAAAAAATCCTTGGAATAGCTGAGAGAGAGAAAGTGACCAAAATAAGTGCAGTCAGATTTTGCGTGAAAAAGACTAACTCTTCGATTCCTTGAAACCAGCTGAGAATTCTCAAAATGTCATGTGTCACTTGAGGAGAACAATGAAAAACCTCTTCACATGACTCAAAGACCTAGGGTAGACCTTAGTTCTTCGAATCTCGCTCCATCCAAAGCTTTGGTGAAAATATCAGCAATTTGTTTTTCTGTCACCATATGTTCCAAAGCAATAGTTTTGTCCTCCACAAGAGATCGAATGAAATAATGTCGAATATTAATATGCTTTGTCCGAGAATACTGAACTGAAGTTTTTGAAATATTAATAGCACTCATATTATCACAATAGAATGTCATAATATCCTGTGTGACACCATAGTCTTTTAGCATTTGCTTCATCCAGAGAAGCTGAGTATAGTAACTACCAGCTGCAATATATTCTGCCTCGGCAGTAGATAGAGAAATAGAGTTTTGCTTCTTGCTGAACCATGACACCAAGTTGTTTCCCAAATAAAAACATCCACCAGAAGTACTTTTTCGATCATCTGAACTCCCAACCCAGTCAACATCATAGTATCCAACTAAATTGGTATTTGAATCAAATGAATACCAAATTCCATAGTCAGTTGTTCCGCTAATATACTTGAGAATTCGCTTCACTGACACCATGTGTGACTCTCGTGGATTTTCTTGAAATCGAGCACATAAATCAACACTATAATAGATATCTATGCAACTAGCAGTTAGGCACAAGAGACTATCAATGATACTTCTGTATAAGCTCGCATCAAATCTGACAAGTCCCACACACTCTTTCTTCATCAAACTTCAACATGGGAATCCCACGGACAGCTCCCTTAGAGACAATCTTCTGCAGCATTCTGATATTCACATGACCCAATTTTCGATGCCATAAAATAGAATCTTCCATGCTTGATCGAAGGCATATAGATGAGGTAGAGATGAGATAACAATTGTCCGAAGATCTTACTCCTTCCATGATGCACATATTGTTTTGATCAATCACCTTGCTTTCCCCGAGTGAAGTTCACATTCAGATCTTGATCATATAAATGGATAATGCTGATCAAATTAGCCTTTAGACCGTTTACCAGAAGAACATTATCCAACTTTGGTAACTATGACACATCTAGTGTACTTTTTCCAATAACACTAGCTGTGACACCATTGCTAAATTTTACTTTTCCCATAATTTCGGACACAATATTCTTCAAAAACTTCTCGTCACCCGTCATATATCTGGAACACTCACTGTCAAAGTACCACTCATCAGTTGTGGCAGCCTTTAGTGAAGTACATGTGAAGTTGCACCTCAAATTGGGCTTCATTACCCAACTCTGTTGTGAATCTCTGCGAGAAGATAACTTTCTAGCAGTACCTTGTCTCAAATCAGCAAGATAAATAAAACATCTAGAACGAATATAACCACGACGATTGCAATAATGGCAAATAGGAATAAATCGGTTACCTTTGCCTCTAGGAGCATGATGAGAATAATGCGAATTTGACTTTTTCACGTTCTTTGTAGTATTCACAGCAACTTGCTTCACTTTGAAATTATCCACTAGTAGTAACACTGGTTGTGACACGAAGCTTTTTCCTTTATACCCCAGTCCAGAGTGATCACCACTGGATTGACCGGTCTTAAGAATTTTATCCAACTTGAAGGATCCTAAATTTAACATTCTGACACCTTTCTTTATGTGGTTTAGCTCATTAGTCAGAGTCTTCACTTCTTCTTGACTTACTCTCAGTTTGGTTTCCAAATCTGCAGTAGAGTTTTGAAGATTTAGCTTCTCATTTTGTGAATCTCCAACTTGAGTATGAAGATGCTGATTTGCTTTAACAAGTTCAGTCTATTTATTATGAAGATTCTTGTACTCGACTAGGATATCTTCTTCGGTGTCACAATCTTCATCTTCGTCACTATATGCCGACATATTTTTAGTGACACCTTGTGTAAAATTCTTAACCCCACCATTGTCTGATTGTTCAGTCTTAGAAGTAAGAGTCACATGATTATTCTGAAATTCATCTTCTTTTTCTGAATCATCTTCACTCCAGATTAAGTTGAGAGAATTCCTCTTCTTTCTCAATGTATTTGCACAATCTGCTTGAACATGCCCAAATCCATCACATTCTCTACATTGAATTCCTCTGTTCTTGAATGACTGATCATATGTATGATTTTCTTCCCTAGACTTTTTATTGCTCACCAATTCATTCTTGGAGTTGTTGACACTGTCTTTGACACGTTGATTATTTCTGCCAAATCTCTTTATGACTCTGCTCAGATTCTTAGATATTAATGCAAGAGAGTCCTCAAAGTCATCTTCATCAGGGTCAACTGACTTCTGCATCTCTGCTTTTAAGGCCATCCCTTTAACTTTCTTTGCTTCCAAGTCTACTCCAAGATTCATCTTGAATGTTCTAAGAGATATCATCAGTTCTTCTAGCTTCATCTGTGAAATATCTTTTGCTTCTTCACTAACAGTAACTTTATAAGCAAATCATTGAGGCAGAGATCGTAGAGTTTTCCTCACAAGCTTTTCTTCAGAAAAACCTTCATCAAGAACAAACACCTCATTGGCGATATCACAGAGTTTGGCGTTGAATTTAGCTATACTCTCATCTTCATGCATTCTTAAGCTCTCAAATCTTGTAGTTAGTATCTGCATCTTTGATAACTTCACAGCTGACGTCCCTTCATAAGTAGTTTAAAGAATTTCCTATACCTTCTTGGCTGTCACACATGTAGAAATAAGTTTAAACTGAGCAATATCAACGCCGTTAAAAATTGCATTAAGAGCCTTTGAGTTACTGTTTGCCAAGGCATCTTCAGTAGCAGACCAACTTTCTTCTGGCTTGGGAGACATGACACAAGCTGTGTCAGTAATCATTAGGGGGTCCCATCCTGTCAGAATTGATTTCCAAGCCTTCTCATCAACAGCTTTGATGAAGGCTCTCATTCTGGCCTTCCAATAAGCATAATTGATGCCGTCCAATAAAGGTGGACGCATTGTTGAACCTCATTCCTTCATAGAGTCCATTGCACCAAAAACCAAGATCAAGTCTTGTGGATCCCACCTAATAAACAAAGACGACCCTCTCTGATACCAATTGAAAGATCAAGGTTAGATACGCGGTGTCCTAGTGGGTTGGAACACTAGGTGTGACACCGATAATAAAAGCAATAATGGACAATATTAAAATGCGGAAAGTAAAGAGACAGGAGGTTGGTAACGCAGATCGACAATTACCTACGTCTGCGGGGCCATGCCCAGAACATAATTCACTAAGTTCACAAAGTTTCAAGACACTCAGTCTAACACAAAGTAAGACTCCCTCTTATCTTTGTCGCCGTCTCGTCCTAACTTCACACGTGAACCTGTGTTGTGAGCTCCTCTCAACTTGTGCGATTCTTCCCAGAATCTTTAAGAGACAAGATCCCCTTGTCAATGGTGTTCCGCCCGGAATCCGTGTTATGGCAAGATCTCCTTGCCCACGATCAGAACTCCTCCCGAGTTCTTAGCAACCTCCTCCCAAGACTGAGTTTCAACAAAGAATACAAGGAATGCACCTTCAATACTTTTGTATTAAGATGCGAATAACCAACACACTTAATCAAAGACTTCCAACTAAGAAGTGTGTTCACAGTCTTACAAAGAACGAAAGAATAAACAAAACCCCACACATGAAAACCGTATGGTTGGAAAGATCATATATAGCACACAAAATATTTCTATGCTTATCTCCAGGATTGTTTCCAAATAGATTGCATAGAAAGATATAAACCATGTGCATCTCATGCATATCTTTTCCAAAGATAGTTCTCCAAAGATAATCACCATTAATACCTAGATAAGCACCAAAAATATCAAGATAGCCTAATCTCCAAAATCAATCTTTCTTACATAGATTGATTTAAACGATCTTTCCTTATTTGCCAAAAAATCAATGCCAACAAATAAATACCAACTCATGTTCGCATTAACGGGATTTAACCTTATTAAGTCCAATTGCTTCGATTCAATTGTTATTCCAGTTTGTACCTGTACTTTCGAGTGCACTTATAATAAATTATTATATTAAAATGTTAATATTTTAATCAGTAATAATATTTTTTTTATTAATTTCGTGTGCTTTAGTACTTCTCACCTTGCAGGAAAAATTGTTTGTTTAATTATTTTACTTTTCTATTTTTAGTTCGGTAAATTAATTAAGTAGATGAGTGCTTTCTTATTTGTAGTTTATGCTACAAAATAACATCCTTAATTAGACTATATTATAATGCAAGATTTGGAATATAAACGAATTAAAGGGTAATTCATACCTTACTATAGATTTCATTAACTTCAAAATCGTAAATATTGTTTGGTTAAACATTGTCAATATCATTCAATTATTTTGACAGACTCCAAATTACATATCTATCATCAGTCACTAATTTAACTATTATCAATTTTGTTTAACCAGTTGATCAACTAAAAGGTTAATTTTTAAAGTTCACAACCTCAATTCAACATGATGGGTTAATAGCATAAACCTATAGGGTTTATCATATTAAATATATATTTTTAATTTTTTCTAAATTTTAAAACATAACATAACAATATAAAGACAATTATAATAAATCTATTCATAAGATATCAGTAGATTATAAATTATAATAATAAAGATATAAAAATATTACCTATATAATGAAATTAGACAAAAAAAATTAGAAACGGCAATTAAAAAAATCATATTCAATATTTAGTTATATTCACATTTTTATATTTCTTTGATAAAAAATAATTAAGAAGAAGATTATGAGAATCTTATTTTTCTTGTTTTATTTATTTATTTGTTTATTTATAAAAAAAATTGTATATATTTTTTTCTATTTACTTTTACAAATTATTTTCTCAATTGTTTGGGTTGTCTACTATTGATATAAAATTCTAAAAAAAATTACTACTCGTATCTACTTCATACATAAACTAATAAAATAATTTTTAATGTTTGAAGTCAAACAAGAGTGAGAGGGTGTGAGGAAAAATAAAAAGATATAAAAAATTATATTGTGAAAAATGAAGAGTTTTTTAATTTTAAATTATTATTTTTTACATGAAAATCTAAGAGTACCACCATCTGGGTGCTTTTCTCATAACATCTAATGGTAGGAATTTGACTATTAAGTGAATAAGAATGTCTATTCCTTTAATGAATTTAATTAAACTAACCAAATATAGAACCAAACTAAGTTAACAACTATGAGTTAAAAAAAATACTTGAAAAGTGTTATAAAAATACTACAAACTTGTAGTATTATGTTATGTAATAAATTATTATACTACTTACTAGAAAGTAAAGATATAATGTTGTTACTATTCTTATAAAATTAGTAGACTACAACTAACAAATAGGAAACAAGTATATTAGAAAAATGGAGAGAAAAGTAAAGCAAAGTAGAGCCAATGTAGTAAGTATTCAACCATCACATTTATTTCACATAAGCCTCTATTTATAGGTTTGAGCTTCATATCTCTATCTTGTAGGTTATAATGTCCTAAATGTAAGTTAAATATTTTACATAGGTAGTGGGTGATTATGATGGATAATGGTGTTACATGAATTACACGAAATAATGTGAACTAATGGGATAGAACATGGGGTATATGAATGGACATTCACAATTGTTCATAACACTCCCCCTTGAATGGCCATTTTTAAGATAAATGCCTCGTTAAACCTTATTAGGAAAAACCCAATGAGAAAAAAACCTAGTGAAGGAAAAAGAGTACATTTTTCTTATATAACATTGCCTCGTTAAAAACCTTACCAAGAAAACCCTAATGGAAAAAAACATTGGTTAAGGGAAAAAGAGTACAATGTACAATAACTCCCCTTCCTGAACACATTATTTGACATCTTTCAATCGACGCATTCCAATCTTATAAACCAACTTTTCAAATGTTGAAGTCGATACTGATTTAGTGAACATATTTGCCAAATTGTCACTCGAGCGAATTTGTTGTTCATGAATTTCACCATTTTTTTGAAGATAATGAGTGAAAAGGAATTTAGTGAGATGTGTTTTGTTCTATCGCCTTTGATGTATCCATCCTTTAATTGAGCAATGCATGCAGCATTATTTTCGAATAAAACAGTGGGAACTTTCTTGTCCAAATGTAAACCACGTGTTTCTTGAATGTAATGTATCACTGATTTAAACCAAAAACACTCCCGGCCTGCTTCATGAATTGCCAATATTTCAACATGATTTGAAGAAGTAGCAACTATAGTTTGTTTCATAGAACGCTAAGAAATAGTTGTACCACCACATGTGAACACATAACCCGTTTGTGAACGAGCATGATGAGGATCAGATAAATATCCAACATCTGCATAACCTGTTAGATCAAACTTGATAGCCTTAGAATAATAAAGATCCATATCTATCGTACCTTGAAGGTAACAAAATATATGTTTTATACTATTCCAATGCCTTCGTGCAGGTGAAGATCTATATCTTGCTATGAGATTCACAACAAATGAGATATCAGAATGTGTATAACTAGCAAGATACATTAATGCTCTAATAGCACTCAGATATTGTACTTCTGAACCAAGTAATTCTTCATCATTTTCACTAGACTGGAAAGGATCTTTATACACATCAAGTGATCTTACAACCATAGGCGTACTCAAAGGATGTGTTTTATCCATATAGAATCTTTTAAACACGTTAGCTGTATAACTAGACTAATGAAAAAATATGCTATTTTCCAAGTGCTCAATTTGCAATCCAAGACAAAATTTTGTCTTTCCAATATCTTTCATTTCAAATTCTTGTTTCAAAGAGTTAATCGATTTTTCAAGCTTTTCAAGAGTTCCAATAATATTTAAATCATTAACATAAATTGCAATGATTGCAAATTTGGATGCAGATGTTTTAATAAAAACACATGGACAAATGGGATCATTCATATAGCCTTGTTTCATCAAATATTCACTAAGGTGATTGTACCACATGCGCCCAACTTGTTTTAATCCATATAAAGATTTGCACAATTTAATTGAATAAAGTTCTCGAAAACTGGAATTATGTTCCTTATGCAACTTGAATCCTTCAGGGATTTTCTTATAAATATCATTATCAAGAGAGCTATACAAATAGGATGTTACAACATCCATTAAACGCATTTAAAGTAGTTCATTTGCTGCCAGATTAAGCAAATAACGAAAAATTGTTGCATCCACCACAAGAAAATATGTCTCCTCATAATCAATACCTGATTTTTGGAAAACAAAACCTTGTGCAACAAGTCGTGCCTTATATCGCTGATGGGCACAGAATAATTCATATTTTTATGCATACTTTAATGTGCTCAATGGGGTAAAATCTGTACTTAATGAGTTTATTTGTTGCAGAATTTGGTAGATTCCATTATTGTAGTATGCCGAGAAGAGAAGATGAAATTTGGAGGATTTTTCTAGAAGATCGAGGGCTGGAGATGAGGATTAAGAATTTGGGGCAGCAAGAGGATTTTGTGGAAAATACCAATAGAGAGAAGAAGATTGGCAGTAGAAAGAATTATTGGTAGTTACCAATAATAGATTAATTTGATATGGAAGTTTTCTGTTATAACCGCATGTGGTTGATAGATTTTTGGAAACATAATATTTTCTTCTTTAGTTGAGATAGTAAGTTATGATTTTCTCTTCTATAAAGGAGAGAGATTATTAGGGTTAGACATCTTTTATCTTTGGGAGGATAGATTTTGTACGCAGCTTTTCTTCTTTATCTTTTCTGTATTAGCAGCTGCCCAGCTGGAGCAAAAGTTCAGCGGTTCAGCCGTCGTCTGGGCGGTTTGATATTACTCTTTTAATTCAGCTTTTATTTCTTTGATTTCTTTATTGCGATTAATTTTTATTATGTGTTGTGAGTAGTTCTTTATCTGGCAGGTAAGTAGAGAAGCACTAATCATGAATAAGTTGTGAGACCAAATTGTTCTTAAGAATGATTTCATATTTAATTCCTTGCGTTTTCTAAGTGTAACGATAATTATCTGGAGTGATTAAAGCCTGATCAACTTTAATAAATTTAGGTACAGACAATAAATCCCTATTTAAATCACTGGATTTAAATAGTAAGATTAATTAGTGGCGAAGCTACTGTCTAGGTAGATGAAAACAATCGGTAAACAAATTGTTATATATTGATCATAATATGATTTGTTAGAGTTAGGTCTTTCTAATGTTTAATGCTTTTGTAACATTGAACTTGGTGATCGGCTGATTCCGGCCGGGTTATGTTATAAATAGGGAAATAGTTGATTAAGCAGATACTTGTCAACTATCGAATAAGTAATGAAGGATTGGGATATGTCAGAGCCGATTCTAGGTATCTTATAACTAACTGATTAATATGAAATTATTATATTTGTGTTAATGAACAACGAATATTGATTAGTGTGGATTGCATATTTTCCAGGTCTTTATTTTAAGTTGTTAAATTCGGTATTTTTAATATTAATAAATTTCGTTCATTAATTCGTTTTAATCATCTAGTTTTCATTAGTATTATTTTTATTTTAATTGTTGTGACAAATTGCAAATTAACTAATCTAGAAGATTTTGCTGTTCCTCGTGGGAACGATCTCACTTCCCTATACTATTTTATAGTTTTAGGAGAGTATTAATTTTGGTACATAAACGACAAACCAAATTTTGGCGCCGTTGCCGGGGAACGACATTATTTTCTTTTTAGTTAATTTGTTTTGTTCTTTGGTTTATGTCCAGATCGTCTAACCCATATTTGCTTTTTGATCCAGAAATTGAAAAGACAGCACGAAGATTGAAGAAAGAGATGAAGGAATATCGCCAAAGAATCAATTCTGGTTCACACCTATTTTCATTATTCTTACTTTATTTTCTCACAAAGACCCATTTATAACCCACCGGATTCATATCTTTAGGTGTGCGTATTATTGATCCAAAAACTTTACGTTTTGCTAGTGAGTCTAACTCTGCTTGAATTGCGTCCTTTCATTTTGGCCAATCATTTCTAAGTTTGCATTCATCCATAGACTTTGGTTCATAATCCTCGTTTTCATTCATGATAGTAATTACTGCAGCACAGTCAAATTTATCATCGACATCAATTGTATATCGATTCCACCTTTCTCCAGTCATGACATAATTTATTGAGATCTCATAATTATCAGAATTTTCAAGTACCTAAATTTCTTCTAGAAGTTTATTATCTGTCATGTCAGGAATTTTTATTTTTAAAGATTCTTTGGAACTTCAATTACCTCGATTTTTCAATCATTATTATTTGCTCATTTTCTCTTTAGAGGATTTTTGTCTTTGGAATCGATTGGTCTATCACGTTTCATAGGTGCCTTTAATTGATTACTAATGGTAGAAGATGCTTCAAGGACATCAATTCGAATTGGAGCATTAACAGCCAGTATATGTGACTTAGTCACACGTTTTGGGTCAGTAAAAGCATTTGGCAATTGATTTGCTAAACGTTGTTAATGAATTATCTTTAAACTTCTTGTTCACATTGATTTGTACGAGGATCAAAATGAGATAATGATAGTTCATTCTAACTAATTTTCTTAACCAGCTATTTATTTTTTCCCCCCTAATGTTGGGAAAACTGATTCGTCAAAATGACAATCAGCAAAACGAGCCGTAAATAAATCTCCAGTTGTTGGCTCAAGATATTTCACTATAGATGGAGATTCATACCCAATGTATATTCCCAATCTCCTTTGAAGTCCTATCTTAGTGTGTTGTGGTGGAGCAATTGGAACATAATCGCACATCCAAAAATTCTAAGATGGGCAATATTTGGTTTCTAACCAAAAACTAATTGTTAGGGAGAGAATTCGTGATAATTTGTTGGCCTTATACGAATTAGTGTTTCAAAATGCAAAATAGCATATCCCCAAGCAGTTGTTGAGAGTTTAGTTCTCAAAAGCAATAGCCTTGCAATTAATTGAAGGCGCTTAATAAACGATTCTACTAAATCGTTTTATGTATGAACATAAGCGACAGAATGTTCAACACTTATCCCAATAGACATACAATTATTATTAAAAGATTGGGATGTAAATTGACTAACATTATCAAGACAAATTGTCTCGATAGGATAATCTGGAAAATGTGCTCGTAACTGAATTTATTCCGCAAGTAATTTCGCAAACACCAGGTTGCGAGTTGATAATAAACATACATGTGACCATCTAGTTGATGCATCAATTAAAACCATAAAATATCTAAATGGTCCACAAGGTGGATGAATAGGCCCATAAATATCACCATGTATGCGTTCTTAAAATATGTGAAATTCGGTGCGAATTTTCGTTGGTGATTGTTTAATAATTAATTTGCCTTGAAAACAAACAACACATGAGAATTCATTGGGTTGAAGAATCTTCCGACTCTTCAAAGAATGACCATATGAATTCTCTAAAATTCTTCGCATCATTATAGAATTGGGATGGCTCAATCGGTCATGCAAAATAACAAAATCATTATAACCAATAAACTTCTTGTTTACTATTGCATATATTTCAACTGTAGAAATATATGTATAATATCATCTAGAGGAATAAGAAGGTAATTTTTCTAATACAATTTTCTTTCTAAAATCCATACTTGTAATATACAAGTATTCATTATTACCTTCACTTTAGTCTCAATATGATATTCATTTCAGCGAATATCTTTAAAATTTAACAAATTTCTTTGAGACTTAGAAGAAAATAATGCATCTTCAATGCAAAATTTTGTTCCTCCTGGCAAAACTATTATTTCTTTTTCAAAGCCTTCAATAAATTTTGTAATACCAGAGTACTAACATGAGCTTCTTTCATGATTATATAACAAAAATATTTCTTATTTTTTAGTATGGAATGTATTATTGTACTGTCTGCGAGAAATAATTCTTTGTCATTGATCATTGAAATGTCCATTTTCTTCACAACAAATGACAATTGTTTTATTTTCTTTAAATATAAAAGAAATATTGAAAACAAATGCATTAATCATAAATATTTTTATTTAAGAATATCTAATGTTAATATTTATTTATTACATCAAAATAAGCTACCAATATATTTATTCATTACATCAAAGTAACCGATTAAAATATTTATTTATTACATTATAGTAAGTAACTAAAATATTTATTCTTGAACATTTTCATTACTAATCAAGTGATTAGTATCATGGTGATTGACAAACAAATCCATATTATTTGATTCCAAATATTTAGTATTTATTTTTTTCCAAAAGAACATATATTCATATCTTCTTCAAGAAGAATTTGAGACATTATAAATAAACATTAATTAATAGATATAAATAAATTACATAATCAAAAATTTACATATAAATACAAAATAATAAAAATATATAATCATATTACTCCTTCAGGGTGTTAAATAAAATATGATTATATTATATCTTCGGGGTGTTCAAAAATAATATGCTATGTCGAGATTTATCATATTAGTATTATCATTATGTTTTATCAATAAGTTTGTCTCAACATCGTGGCATTTTTTTTCAATGATGTTTGATAAAATTTAACGATATGCTCCGCAGTACGACAGGTACGAGTTTAATGATATTCTATATCACATTGGTAGTAATTCTTTTTGCTATTTTTTTCTTTTTTTCCATTTTATTAACTCACGTCTGGAGGTTATTTTGTTTCTTTCCACGATAATCATCATTTTGATTATATGGCATATTTTTATCAAATATACCGTGCTTTTAAAATGACAATCAACTTCAAGTGGTTGAATTTTTCTTCCAAATTAATCCATATATAATATCTATGATATTATATCAAATAGTACAAATTCATAGTATAAAATATCTTAATTGAAAATAAAAAGTATTACTATATGAACTTACCAAAAATATAAACATATACTTAACAATTGTTTTAATATACAACTTGAATTTGATTTGCTCCAAGAGTTTCGTACTGATATCGTGTTATAAAAATACTACAAACTTGTAGTATTATATTATGTAACAAATTATTATACCACTTACTATAAAGTAGAGATATAATATTGTTACTATTCCTATAAAATTAGTAGACTACAACTAACAAATATGAAACAAGTATATTAGAAAGATGGAGAGAAAAGTAGAGCAAAGTAGAGCCAATGTACTAAGTATTCAACCATCACATCTCTTTCATATAAGTCTCTATTTATAGGCTTGAGTTTCATACCTCTACCTTATAGGTTACAATGTCCAAAATGTAAGTTACATAGGTTACATAGGTAGTGGGTGATTATGATGAACAATGGTGTTACATGAGTAACATGAAATAATGTGAAATAATAGGATAGAACATGAGGTATATGAATGGACATCACAATTGTTCATAACAAAAGAATTATTTCAATCAATTATCATTGATCCCCTACAAATGTTGTTTTGGACCTTATACAGTTATACATGATAAAATCAAATCAAGTAATCCATGGATGTGGAGGACAAAAATTTTGTAACTTCAAAATTATCTACCATATGTTGAGAAGTCTATATTTAGATAGGTTTGGCATGAAAATTTCACATTAAATTTTTATCCGAATTCACTATTTTTTTTTCCTCTGTCACTTGAGAAAACTTCTAAAAATTCAATGAAAAAATGTCATAAACACAATTGAATCGATGTGTAGGAGCAAATCTAGTATTTCCAACTTGTATCATGAGAAACAAAAACCAAAGAACTTTTGTAATAACTCATCAAATCCTCTATAGAAAAAAAAGATTTAATATCCAAATCTAAAGTAAAGCAAACAAATAAATAAAAATCCTATTTGAAGTAGAGTATGAATAATAAAAATAGATTTAATTGGATACTAATATTTGAAAGAGAAATACTATTAGTAGAAAAGTTAAATGCATGGAGACATCTCTAACAATAATAGAAGTGTCATCTTGAATACTTAAAAAGTAAAAAATCAATTTTTTATGATCTGACTCAAGAGGAGAAAAATCATTGACTATATACAAAAACTCATGTGCGATCATTCGCATACATACGGCAGGTTTAATGACATGCGCTCATGCGTAAGTATATTATAATTTGCATATAACGTATGCTATTTATAGTGTATTTTCTATCAATTGTTTTATTTGGTATGAATATTTGCATATGAATATTAATTAAATATGTTTATGATTCACGTATAATTTAGGATTTATTCGCGTATAACATATATATATTAATCAACATCTTCTTTATTCGCATATAACTTAGTATTTATTCGCGTAAAAGGTATATATATTAACCAATATCTTCCTTATTCGCGTATAACTTAGCATTTATTCGCAGATAAGGTATATATGTTAATCAATATCTTACTTATTTGTGTATAACTTAGAATTTATTAGCGTATAACGTATATATATGTTAACCAATATCTTTCTTATTAGGATTTATTCGCATATAACATATATATGTTAACTAATATCACATATTCGCGTATGAATTTTATTCACACGCTTGTGATGCGTTGCATATATACCATCGTTTCACAGGAGAGTGCCTCTAGAAGTATTTTTCAAGGTCTAATGCAGCATAATAGATATTTTCTATAGTGTACAAAGGACAAAAAAAAAATTAGAGATCCAAAGAAATTTTAAAACTTAAACCTCCAATAAAATTAGTTAACAAGTGTTCTTTTTTAAAAAAAAAATAGTTATAAGATCAAAATGAACTTAAGGTATATAAGATGGGGTCTTATACAAATTTTTTGCTTACATTCATACAAATTAAATAAAAATATTAGGAATAATTTCAAGCAAAATCCAACTATAGAGGAGGAGGAAAAATGTCACTAGCAACCTTTGTTTTTACACCAAATTAATTGAAACTTCTAAAATGCATATATTAATCATCGTTTACAACCTGTGTAACATCTAAGGTGTTGATCATAAATACAATGGACACACTTCATCATGATTTTCATGGCATCAACAATATCAATCCTAAAATCTCGAACCATAAAACTATGAACTAAACATTCACAACAAAATCTTTGCATCTTTTTTCAGAATTGTCTGGTGATCTGAATGTCATAGGTTCAGCATCAATCAGCATCTTAACAATTTCCTTCATGCTTGGCCTCAGATTTGGAAGCTTAGCAGTGCAAATTGTTGCAATCCTTAATACTTTTATCATGTCATCCTGAACAAGATCACAAGCTATCTTAGGATCAAGAACTTTAAGAACATCGTTCCGATCGCTAAGATGAGTTGATACCCAATAAACTATGTCCTTTCCTTCTCCATAGCCATCCTCAATTGGTTTTCTTCCAGTTACCAACTCTAGTAATACCACACCAAAGCTGTATATGTCACTCTTTTCATTGACTTTGAGAGTATAGGCCATTTCTGCAGCAAAGTTTTAGTAGTGCACAGATTCAGTGCAACATTCATAAGAATAACATCTAGTACATTCTACTTTTTGTATGATTTATGAGGTTAGAAAATGAATAGATGATGGTGTAAAGGGTCAACGATCAAATCTGTTACATTTTCACCCTTTATCCTTACCTACATGTAACTCCCATATATAAGAAAATGGGACAATTATACGTTTAAAATTGTTTGGACATGTACGTAGAAAACCTTCATATGTCCTAATAAGGCGTGTAGAAAATAGAGAAACATTGAATCGAATTAAAAAGGGAAGGGGAAGGGGAAGGGGTAAAAAGAATTGGAATGAAACGATTAAAAAAACTTGCTATAGTTAAATAAATGAAAATATGTGTTTAGCCAGGATACAATAGGGAAATATGATTCACATAGCCGAGGCCACATAGTGGGAAAAGTTTTAGTTGTTGTTGTATCCTAACCTAAATGTACTATAATGATTCACAAAATTGAGAATTGGGCAGCCAAATAAGGAATAAACATGGGTTACTTGGACAATAATGCTTATCAATGGTGTAAAAAGAGCATTTAGTAAAAAAAGACTTGAAAAGAGCAATGTGCAAAGATTCAAATGAAGCTTCACCAATGGTATGTATATATGCATTCCATCTGTTGAGAATTCAGACTTACCAGGAGCAAGGTAACCATGAGTGCCTGCAAAACAGCTGAATTCAGTAGCCTGTGAGGCACCAGCAACTTTAGCAATGCCAAAGTCAGCGATTTTCGGTTCGTAATCTTCATCAAGCAAAATGTTGGTTAATTTAATATCCCTGTGAATGATACTGGGAGAACAATCATGGTGTAAGTATGCTATTCCTTTCGCGGCTCCAAGGGCGATTCTATATCTCTGATTCCAATCTAATTCTGGCCATCCAATCTTGATTTCTCTATGAAGTGCCTGGAAAAGATTACCATTTGACATGTACTCAAATACTAAGTAATTTGAGCATCCTTTAGTAAGACATGCATAGAGCTTCACAATATTTCGATGCCTAATCTTTCCAAGAATTTCCATTTCACTGGCCAAAACCTTCACTGCATTACCCTTCCATAGTTGCTTCACAGCCACTGTACCATAGCCTTTCTTCAAATCGAGACGATAAACTTTCCCTGTACCTCCACTTCCAATCAAATTGTCCTCATCCAAGTTACATATTTCATCTGCCTCAAACTCGATTTGATGGAAACTCTCAAGCTTCCATTTAGGATCAAGTTTCTTTCCATCGCCCATATTCGTTTCAATGTCAGCTTGACTGTGCTTAAAGTTGCAGTAACTTACAAGCAACAAGCCAGCTAAAACAAAAACTATGCCGAACAGTATGAAACATGAAATGAACAGCTTGTTTTTGATAAACTTTTGGTGAGTTATCCTTCTATTGCAAACGTTCAATCTAGAATTCATTGAGATTCGAGTACTATCATCAATGCAAAGTTCCTTATTTCCAGCAAATGCATTATCCCCTCCCATTGTCAGCAAATCAGATGGAACAACTCCCGACAGCAAATTATTTGATAGATCAATTAATGAAAGCTTCAATTTCCCCAAATTTCCAGGAATTAAGCCTGTCAGTTGGTTATTTGAAAGATTCAGGGAGTTCAAGGAGGCCATAGAAGCAAACGAATAAGGGATACCTCCACTCAATTGATTTGATTCCAAATTGATGTCCACCAGCCTTGAACATTGACTCAACTCTGCCGGTATAGATCCTGTCAGTGAGTTTTCTTCCAAATGTAAAAAGGAAACCTGCTTCAGACCACTGAGCTCAGATGGTATTAGACCAGAAAAATTATTGTTGTTCAAAAAAAGCCTTTCCAAGAATCCCAGACTGCCAAGTTCTTTGGGGAGCTCCCCAGAAAATCTATTGTTTGTTAGTACCAATTCATTCAAACTGGGAGCATTCCCAATTCCCGGAGATATCCCTCCATTGAAATCATTATCACTGAAATCCATCATCTGTAAAGATGGAAGTGCCCAAACTCCATCCGGGACAGTCCCCGAGAGCTTATTCAGATTGATCCTCAATCTCTGCAAAAGCTTGCAATCAGCATATGTGTCTGGTAGTTCCCCTGAAAAATTATTTTGTAAAGCAAGCAAATACTGTAAGTTGCCATTTTGGCACAAGTATTTCGGGAATCGACCAGAGAACTGATTTTCAGAAATGTCTATGCTATTCAGTGGAGAAAACCTGCCCAGATTTTCAGGAAATGGTCCTGAAAAACTGTTCTTATAGATAGACAAAGCCTTGAGATGTTGCATATTCCCAAACCCTGCAGGGAATTCTCCAGAGAAATTATTGGTATGCAATTGGAACACTGTCAAGTTTTTCAGGTTGCCAATTTCTGGAGGTATTGTTCCATACATTTGGTTTACAGAAATATCGAATTCCTGTAAAAGGTTTAATTCTGCCAGTTCTACTGGGATTTCTCCAGTCAAATTGTTCTGAAACAGCTCAATCTTCCATACATTTCGAAGCTTGTTTATTGACTTTGAAAAATTCCCAGTAATTTTATTCCTGCAAATATCCAAAGTTCCCAAAGCCTGAAGTTCAAAAATGGATTCAGGGATTTCTCCACTCAGATTTGAACCAGCCAGGTAAAGCCAAGTCAAGTTCTTTAAATCTCCAAGGTTCACTGGTATTTCACCCTCATCATACATGTTGTCACCAAGGCCTAATGAAACCAAGTTAATCAAATTTCCAGCCCAAGCTGGAAATCTCCCTGAGAAGTAATTGATGGATAAATCCAGAATCTCCAATTTTGTCAAACTGGATAAATCAGGAATGCTGCCAGTCATGTTGTTTCCAGTCACATTCAGGACTTTGAGATTGGTACAGTTCCTTATTTCATTTGGAAGACTTCCTGATAACATATTTGATGGAAGCCACAGAGAAGAAAGGCTTTGGAGCACAGAAATTGATGGGGATATCACCCCTGACAAGGATTTGCCATCAAGTGAAATTTCTGTCACCAAACCAGTGTTTTTGTCACAAGAAACTCCATAAAATTGACAAGGAGAATCTGAATCTTTCCATGAATATAGATAATTCAAAGGATCAACCAGATGATTCTTGAAATCAAGGAGGGCTTGAGTTTCTAGATTAAGTTGCTGAGTTGGGAGGAAATTCAAAAAAAGGACTGTAAAAATGGTTAAGATTTGGAGGGAGGAAAGGTTTGATTTTGAGGCCATTGTGGAAATAATAAGAGAAGGACAAAATAGTTATATAACAAGAGGGAGACCAAGCCAGCAAGGATCTCTATTATTGATATGGGCTTCCATCCTTGGAGTTGCTGAAGACAAATAGTAACAAACATTAGCAAAAATACCAACAAGATAATAAAGGGTGACAGCAGAACACCATAAACACACAAATTATGTCAATTATCAAATTTTGATTTAATCATTTTTCCTACACAGTTGTAATAACACCATATTTGTCCATTAACAACCTATGTAGTTGTTTCTGAGTGTTTTGTGTGTGGGACAGGTGCACAAACACACACACACACACACACACAGAAGTTTCATCTGGTACTCAAGAGCTAAGAACATTAACTTGTGTTCATCTGTTGGTTACATAATTAAGAAATATAATCTGCCTTTCAAGTAACTCAATTTCAATGCTTACTCCACATTTTTGGTTCAACAGTTGGGAGGGGATTTCTAGTGATAATCCCAGATTAACAAGTTACATAATTGTGCATATTAGTTTGTAGATTTCAATAACTTTAACCAAGTTTTGCAGAAACTTGTTGAGTTAGGCCAAGATAGTTAAATCAATATCCCTACATGCATGTATATCCTGATATATAAAACAAAGGTACAACAGCACTAGTGATGATTGAAAAAACTGTAAAAAATAAAAGTAGTTGTAATTGACACCATAACCACTGCCTCAATAATATCTATCCTTAAACTATTGGAATTTGATCTTTTTAATCTACCATTTACACTGAAATTCAGATACATGTCAATTCAAAATCTCTTCAAAACATAGAAATGATAGAATTGATCTTTGTAAATGTTTAGTCCATCATACAAGCAAAAAGAATTATACTCTACCGTGTTAAAGATAATGGAAAATATCAAGCAAAGGAAAGCTAAAAGGATAGATTACGAACTCATCAAAACTTCAGAAGAGTGTTCTAGTCTAACTCCCACTTGCAGAAAATGCAGCTTCATAATACTTTCACATATCTTTGTCCTCTGAGTATTGAGTTGTGGTATCAAGAAAACTTTGGTTTATGTACTGAAAAAAGCCCAGAAAGGATATAAGCAAGAAGATTCCTAGGAGGGATTGATTTGAAAAGAGTTCCAGAACATTAAGAAAGATATTTCAGGGCTTTTGAGGGCTAGTATTATAGCATCAAGAAGTAGACTATCTAGGCATATGCTGCCCCTGCTGGTTGTTTAAGAAAATGAATAGAATAAAGAACAGAGTTCCCTTGCCTTAAAAAGAATATTCATAGAAAATCAAGGGGAACTGTGAGTAGTGGAAGGAAAAAAAGATTAAAAGAAAAGACGAGATAAGGCGAAGTGGAGCAACAACAACAGCAGCAGCAGCAGTAGTAGTAGTAAAAGAAGATAAGGAAGAGAAGAGAGTGCTGGTGCTGCAGCATATATGCATTGAAAATATTGAAAATGATGATGATGATGATTACAATAACAACAGTATCTGAGATCATTCAGTATATTATGGAGGAGAAGGTGACAAAAAAAAATGTTAATGTAAACTTTTTCCTTACTCCTAAGAAGCTCCCAAACGTCCAAAAAGGGAGCAATGATTGTGACTTTTCTAGTTTTCTTTTGGTCTTTTTCACCACTTCTTCAACAGTTCATGCTATTACAAAGGTAACTCAATTTTTATCTTCAACATTTCTTTGATTATAGAGTAAATATTAAACATATTTAACTTAGTCCGCTTATATGTCATCTGTCTGGTACTATATATATATATAGTCGGTTTTAAACTCGAAAAAACAAGGAGAACTACGTTAAACGGGAGAATTACGTTAAATTGACAGTCAACTTAAAATTTGGTGACACTTATGATGATTATGGATCATAATTAAAAAAAGTGATATATTGAAATATAAATGAAAGTATGCATAAATAAACATGATATGAAATACGATTTATAGCAGATTCCATGTTGTGGAATAAATATTTACCTATTGTTATTGTCTAGAGTAAATTTTGCCATTTGATCTTTAATTTGTCATGTAAACTCGTGATTGTCCTAAATTGATATTTTAAAATTGTAAAAAAAAAATCAATTTTGTGATCAAATTCCTATATTTCTTAGCATAATTTATAACTTTGAATCAGTTCTATGGTCTATTAAATTGTCCACGTTTAAATTTGTGTGTCCTCAATTATATAAATTTTTTAAAAAAAAAATTATATCTATTGGTCAGATCTTCTGTGTCTAGATTTTGGACCATCCTCATTAATGAGTAATGGTTAATCCATTAAATATTCTATTTATATATTTTAGGGAAAAGGTTTTAATGCTACCTTATTCATTAAAATTCATAAGAAAATTCTGATGAGAATAGCAATTGAAAATTTAATTTGAAATGACAAATTTGGTAAGAAATCTTTTTGTTTTAGATGATGATTAGAAGCAATTATGAGTTTAGATTCCAATTGACAGTATTGGAAAAGATAGAATTTATCATGGCAACGTAATTTTACTTCTTATATCCTTACTATTTCTTTTGTTAAATATATATATATATATATATGTATGTATATATATATATTATTTAATCAACTATTTTGATCCTTGGTTTAATTCCTTATCAGAAATAATAGCATGAGAAAATTAACAAATACTTATTCACATAGTATTTTAAAGTTATACGACTTTTTATAGCCAATTTTCCTATTATAAAAATAAATAGCACCAGAATAAAGTAGCAAAACCAGCTATAAAATAAATGTTATTTGCGATTGAGTTTGTCTCTCTATGTTATTCAATTAAAACGTTTTTGTATTTCGAATAATGCATTAAGCATATGCACAATGGCAATGAAAAAATTTAGAATATGTTTGTTTGGTTTCATTTTTTGTAACATTTTTTCTCCAATAATATTATTTGGTATATATGTATGTTTTGTTACATTTTTCTACATTAATTCTGAAAATAGAAAGCAAAGTTAGAGTAATTATTTTTCTTATAACATTTTTAATAATAAAATATTAAACTAGAGTCTAAAATTTAAAATTCTTCAATCAAATTTTTCATCAAAATAAAACTCATAAAATATTAATTTAAATTTAAATTTCTAATAAAACATTCTATGACGTAAACAAACTCATCAATTAATACACCTGTAAAATATTCTTTTTCTATTAGAAAATCTAAGGAAAATTTCCCTTATAAAATTAAAAAAAAAAGACCCTACCATTTCTCGATTTGTGCATGTCATCTTTATGTATGTTATGCTAATTTTCTCTGTATCGTTCCAATTTTATTGGATGTTCCCGAAGGGAGAAATACCCTATCCAAGCCTTAGTTAAATATTTTCATTTAAAACAAATGTTCATACAAAATTTTCATAATTACAAACAAGATAAATAAAATTATAAAATTAATTAAATATGAAAAAGATGGCAAATTCCAAAGTCTATGCATAAGGACCATTGTACTTATTATGATTGTGATACATCATATGTCCAGTCTCTCCATTCATATTTCCTATATAGTAATATTTTTGAGCAGTTGACCCTAGTCAACCCAATTATTGATGTTCATAAAAAAGAATATTTAAAAAAATGCACAATTTGCAAGATTTTGATATGACAGTTTTCTGCTCTTTTTTTCTTTTTCTTTTTTTTTTATCTGAATATCTTGACAGGTTTCACAATAACAGTGGACTTGGAATTCAGACATCTCATTGACCAATTATTTTCAATTGACAAATGCCAAACTAATTTCACCCTTGCCGACATTTTTAAAATGATGCATTAACCAACTAATTTCATCACATTTAAATTTTGTTGGTTTGTTAAGGAAAAATAGAAGGACAGATAGTTGAGAGACACGTTTTTTCGTATACAACATAAGAACACAAATTTTATAAAAATTTAAAAGAGTTTATTTAATAATAACAATGTCATAATAATGAAAAGAATGACCCAAAAGTGAATTACGAAATCCTAATTTGAATTAAAAAAGAAAACAAAAATAATTAGACTAAAAATTATCGAAAGAAATGAATTTTGTCGAAAAATGACACACATTATAGGGTTTCACCTAAGGAATTTTATACATTTTGTTGAGAATTTCAAAATGGTATATAATAAAAATAATTTTGAGCTTGGATAAAAAAAATTACGTACGTTCAAAAATAATGATTCAAATTCGTCTTTTTCCCCTCACAGCCCCATTCTACAAAGTTAAAAGTCATTGTCAACCTGTTCCACATTCATATCAAAATAGTAAACATAAAGTCTTCGCTGGATTGCCCCTTTTATTATCACTTTTTTTAAGAAGCAAATGCAATGTTATTTTGTTTACTCTTAGTGTGTAAAAATAGTACGAAAAATTATTCATTTTATTTTAAACAATTTGTATAATGTATATCTAAAGTAGTTTTTTTTTTTATTTCATCACTTAAAGTATTAGTCCTTACATTAAATTTAAAAATTGAAGATGCATAACATTTTTTTTTTTTGTTATAATTAGACATTTAGAGTGTTAAAAGCATGTGATATTTTGCTAAAATTGTGAATTAGGGAATATGTTTTTCTTTTTTAAAGGTTCACATTATCTTCTTATATACATGTTTAAATCAGGTACCCTATGCAAGACCTTAACTATAAGTTTCATAAATCAATTAAGCTTCTTTTCAAGTAAAATGAATATTAAGCTTTGACTGAATTTAAGCATATTTAGAAGATTTTTTTCTTAAATTTTCTTTTGAGCATTTAAAAGTTAATTAATTAAGTAGTTACTAGCTAGTTGAGACAATAATGATTTTCTGTTATTTATTTCTTTTTATTTTATAGACAAAGGAGTTAAAAAAAATTAATCTAAACGTACGCACAATATATGAAATATAACATACTTGGTACTTAACTATACATTATTTATAATTTATTCAAACTAATTACGTATAACAAAATAAAAGGGGTATCTCCAAAGAAATTGAAAGTAGTTTCCATATTAATTTTATTAATCACATTGACAGTTTAGGACCACATTTTATAGTGATATAACCCTCCAAGCCAATACATATTATTGAATTGCATATATTTTGCAATTTTTTCTTATAGTATTTCTTCATGCGAACTTGAAGAAATACTACTATTTTTCTTCTTATTTTTTACTCTTTTATCAAGAATATTATGCTTATTATTTGTTAGTAAATAGAGAAATATTAAGAATTGCAACGAAAATTGAGAAGTAAACGTGATTTGGGGTTTTACAAAGAATTTTTTTTTGCACGAAAAATTGAACTTTATGTGTTAATTTTATAGCTTAAAAAACATAAATCTTTTTGTATGAAATACTATTAATATATATATGTTTGTGAGCCTTTTCTGTAAAAATCTTCTTATAATAATTAATAATATTGTTTAGAAAAAATTTTAACCTTTTCTCATGTGTTATATGCTTGGCGTAAATTAATTTACCAATCCATTTCATGCATCTTAGTTAATTAATTTTTCCTACATATATAATATAAACAAATATATGGAGTTATTGTTTGAATGTACACTAAACTTGATAATTCCAACATAATTTTATAATTTTTTGGATTTTAATTGTTGTATTGAACTCTCCTTTCTTTATCTAAATGACATTATATATACAACCCCTCAAACCAATTATATCTAACAAAGACAATTGATGGGTCTTTTATGAATTTGAATTTGGAACAAGTTTAAGGCTGTGTTTGGTTGTTTAGAAATAGAATTGAATTAGAATTAGAATATTATAGAATTGTAATTCAATGAATTGAAAGTCTAAAATGTTTGAATTCCTTTGTTTGGCAAAACAACAAAATTCATATAGAATTGAATTATAAATCCAAATCCTTTGTTTAATCCTTTGTAGACATATTTTTACACACTACATATATTTTACACACACTACACACATTTTATATGCACTACACACATTTTCACACACTACACATTTTTTCACACACTACATATATTTTACACATAGTACACACATTTTCACATACTACACATATTTTACACACACTAAACATTTTTTCACACACTACAAACTTGTTCACACACTACACACATTTTCACACACTACATATATTTTACACATAGTACACACATTTTCACACACTACATACATTTTCACACACTACACATATTTTACACATAGTACACACATTTTCACACTACACACATTTTCACGCACTACACATTTTTTCACACACTACACATTTTTTCACACACTATACACATTTTCACACGCTACACATATTTTACACATATGTGGTGTGTGAAAATGTGTGTAGTGCGTGAAAAAATGTGTAGTGTGTGAAAAATGTGTAGTGTGTGAAAAAATGTGTAGTGCGTGAAAATATGTGTAGTGTGTAAAAAAATATGTAGTGTGTGAAAATGTGTGTACTATGTGTAAAATATGTGTAGTGTGTGTAAAAATGTGTAGTATGTGAAAATGTGTGTAAAATATGTGTAGTGTGTGAAAAATTGTGTAGTGTGTGAAAATGTGTATAGTGTGTGTAAAATATGTGTAGTGTGTGAAAAAATGTGTAGTGTGTGGAAATGTGTGTAGTGTGTGTAAAATATATGTAGTGTGTGAAAAAATGTGTGTAATTTGTAAAAATGTGTGTAGTGTGTGAAAAAGTGTGTAGTGTGTGAAAATGTGTGTAGTGTGAGAAAATGTGTGTAGTGTGTGAAAATATGTGTAGTGTGTGAAAATGTGTGTAGTGTGTGTAAAATGTGTGTATTGTGTGTAAAAATGTGTAGTGTGTGAAAATGTGTGTAGTGTGTGAAAAAATGTGTTGTGTGTGAAAAAAAAGAAGTGAAGGCGATGAAAAAGAGTTTTAAGATCCGAATTTTAATTTTGGCTAGATAAGAACCTGTGTATTGACCCATTCTATCTTGAATTAGAATTGGAAATATCTACCATGAGGAAAGAATTGAAACTGCAGAATTGGGTCATTATAGAATTGTAAATGAAATCAAAATCAAAATTTTATTTTGTAAACAAACACAAAAATTAGAATTTGAGCTCTCAATTCTAATTCTAAGGTCCAATTCTATCCAACCAAACACAGCCTAAGGATTTAGACAAACTCAATAAGTCATTTATATATTTTTTTTATTGGAAAAATAATGAAGAAAAATTCAAATGGTTAGTAATTAATTTTTTAATATTTCAGTTGCTACAATCCTTTCCAATTTCCATGTAAGGACAAGGAGTAGTCCAAGATTTTGTGGCATATGATCCTGTTATATTTCGAATATGATTTTGATAATGACATCCACATTTAATTAGTAGGAAATTCTTGTCAATCCAGTTAATTAATCGTTGTTCTTTTTCGTGAATTATTAATTTTTGGCGATAATAATTTATTTGATGCAGACTACACTGTATTTATCTGGACTTGCAGGCATATTTGATAGTGCAGTTTGTTATGAAATTCCAAAATTAATTACATCAACCATGCATATCTGTTTCTTTTTTTATGTTTATTGATATGTTCGATATTGTTAGAAATAATATTTCACATTGATATTCCATGCCAATGCTCTCGTTCTACTTTCTAGTACTGAGTTTGAATTTGTCTCATTAATTTCAACTAGAACTGAGATAGATGCATCATAGGTATCAACTCTTGACAATACTCGTTCATCCCAAATCATATTATAAATATTGAATTTGATTTCATAGAAATTTTCAACCAAAATTGAGACAGATGCATTGGCCACGTAGGTATCAGGCCTTGACAATGCTTGTTCATCCTAAATCATATTATAAATATTGGATTTGATTTCATAGAAATTTCGACTATATCAATGCTTTATTCTACTCTCTAGCATTGGATTTGTTCCTCTCATTAATTTCAACCAAAATTGGAGCAAATGCATTCGGCTTGACGTCTGCTTTTCACAATGCTTTACGATGCCCTCTCATGTTTGAGAGGGGATGTTTGTAAGAGTTATGTTGAGAGGAAATCGTTCGTAAGAATTCATAAACTAATTAATAAAATCCTTGATCAAGAATTTTTTAATGGGTATAATCATAAACACAAAGTATAATTAGATTCCCCGTTGATATCATTAAGTTAATCCATTTTGTTTATGATCAAATATTATTAAGCTGAATATTAATAGATCCCCTAACTTGCTTTAACGACTGGATAAATAAATAAATAAATAAATATATATATATATATATATTCTTAAATTATAATTAAATTGTTACTTATTATACTGTTGCTCTTATAAAAACAGGCAAAAATAGGAAAATCAGCAAGTGACACCACACGAATTTTCAATTTAATTCTGTCCGAACCACCATGAAATCTTTTAGAAGAAATTCATGGATATATATACTCCACATGACCTGAACATCAAATAGAGATTCCTTGCTTGGGTATATTTTAGATTTATTATCCTATGATTAATGATATTATTAAGGAACTAACAACTCTTTGCACCGTTGAAATATTAAGGTTTATAGAGCACTTTGCATCAGTGGCGAATCAAAAAAGTAAAGTTTAGAGAGGTGAAATTATATAATATTAATAGTAGATCAAAGTTATATATATATATCTTAATTTTGAATCTAAAAAGTAAAGTTTAGAGAGGTAAAATTGTATAATATTAATAGTAGATCGAAGTTATATCTTAATTTTTGAGTAGGTAAAATTTAGGATTTTTTTAGTAGAAATTTTATCATTTTTTATTAAAAAAAAAAAGTATCAAAGAAAAGTATAAATTTTCAAATCTGAGAAGAATGGCCACACCCCTGCCCCATTGTATCTGCCATTGTTTTGCATGGTAAACTTCTTTTTTAAGTATTTTTGTGCGCAAAATTAGTTCATCTTACTTTTACACAGTCCGACACTTGAATGCTAATCTAATAGTTAAATGCAAAATGCACACTTAATTAAGCAACACCTTAATCATATGATATTATTAGCCCTAGGGTTTATCCCATTGTCATTTGATGATAAATTTCTCTCTCTCGATCTCTCTCTAGTTGATTTGTTTAATTTTATATAAGAAGCTTTCTTTTGACTGTCACGTATTAATTAATTACTCACCACAAAATATTAATTTGGCTTGACTTAATTTTTCTTTTCTTGACATTAGATATCCTAAATAACAAGATTAAAAAAATCCCTAAATCTAATTTAGATTAATGGAGGTTGAACTCAAAATTAATGCTGAAAAAAAAGTAAAAATAGGTTATATCTTGTAGATTATTTTAGTTCTAAATAACAATGTCTCTAACATGCACATACAAAAAGAAATGATCTAATTAATGAAGCATTCACAAAAGCCATTGATCCATATAATGAATTTGAACTCAAGGGCAGAGGCACATCTCTAGTATAATATGAAAAGAAATATGAGCTCCTTAGGAAATGAACTATTAATTAGTACACTTTGACAAGCTAGATTTTTATGAATGTTTCTCAACAAAAACAAGATGGAGATGGAGTGGAATCTCATTCATTTGTTGTTTTCCTTAACATATATAATTGACAAATAGTAATTTGATCGAACTAAGACAAATATTTTGGACCCCATTTCCGACATGCAAATATTTGGACAGTGGAAAAACATTGTACGTAAAGATGATAACAGGGGTAATTGTTATATTTGGTATAATTCAAAACAAGAAAAAGAATTTTGAGCTAGGACTTATAATTAATACATGTTCAATCACTATCTATTCACAATTATTAATTAATTAATTCATTTTTATTTATTTAGTAATAATAGGATTTCACACAATGAGGTTATAATATCATCTTCGAGTGAGCTTATTACTTAGATATTTTTAATGGTTTTTTGTTCTGCATTTTGCTATAGATCGTTTATCATAAATACAATAATTGATACATTAGAGGTGCGTTCTTCCATATCCTCTTGTACTACAGAAAGATTCTCTCAATGCTCTAACGCCTACATCGAATATGGATCGAACTGTCTCGTAACGTTTTCAATCCAACTCACATAGTGTAAAATGTTCAATACTTACTATCCTTAGTTTTTGCTACAATAAAATTGGACATCATTCTCACGTTATCTCAACTCTATTCTGATACTCTTCAAACAGTTAAACTTTGTTTTAGATGTTAAATAATTTCTTATCCCATAAAAATATATAGGTGAGAAACAAATTGGAGTCCAGTGCAAGTTAAAATGTCCTGAGAAAAAAAAAATTGTTGATACCTAATTTACATTTTACTTTTTTTTTTCTGCCCTTTTAGTTATGTTTCTATTTCGGATCTAACCAAGATACGATCACATCATAGGAAAGATAAATTATTGGCTTCTTTAATTAACATGCTCTGAGTTGTACATGGTGTTGGTATTTCTTGGAGTCGTTTTCATAATCAAGTTGGAATCAAATTAATTATTGACATATACATGCAACATGATAGAGCAACAAACTCTGATTAAATGAATTGAAGATTACATATTTGTCGTTTTCTGGTTAGGACAGCTAGGCTTTTAGATATCTATGCATATCTAAGAATTAAATATTTTGTAATAACCACTTCCCCAACCTAAATTTTTTTGCACGCTTTGATTAAATAATAATGTAGTAGCAGAACATATCATCAATTAATTAATGATTGGATTTTAGTTCTTTGTACATTAGTATAGTATTTTGTATATTTTTATAAGTAGGGATAGAAAGGAGTTTTTTATAAGATGTTATACAATATTATTTATATAAAATCTCATTATCGTTCATTTACTCATCTACGTACGATAAATACTTATTTATTGAATATTAGTAATAGAACTTCATATAAATTATGTGGAGTAAAAGAAAAAATCCATACACTGTATCATTCCTTTACTTTTAATTAGAAAGAACAGTAACATACGAGAGATTGATCTCGTAACGAAATGTACAGTACAAGAATGGAAGACATAATATTAGTAAAACGTTTCAAACTCGTCACATTAATTTGCTTTTCAATTAATAATTCTGTCATAAATTTTAAAAATGGAAGAAAAACAAACCCTAACCCTAAAAAATCAGCTTTTAGCTTGATAATGAGAATCAAATGAAGGGATAAAACATGGATTGGATTGTATTAGTACAAAAAAATATAAATGTTTCTCCGTTGTGAATGAAGACAAATAAAGCTTTTTTTTTTTTTTTTTTTGGTGTCACTTCTTCTCCTTAATTATTGATATCTTTGCAATAATCAATGAATGTTATATCATCTAAGTAATCATTGTGATAAATTAAGAAAAGGGTATCATTCATTAGTATGTTTTCATTGGACACCTGAAATTAAACAATTTTTTATTTATAACTAACAATCAGTTAAGCAATGATCATATAGATTTAATTTTTTTTATTTGGAAAAAAATGCATGTTAATTATTTAGTATTAAATAATTGCAAAATGAAAAAAGAATTAAATAAAAAAAACAAAGAAAGATTAGGTGGGGAGTATGCAAACTTGAATTGCATGGCCCTAGACAGTCACAACTATAGTCCACACACTGCCACTTTCTTTTCATTCAATGATGTGCAAGTGATTAATACACATGTTTTGGTGTCTCACACCATTCACACTTTGATAAGATTTAGATATATGTTTGGATTGCAATATTGCATACTCGGTTCCATTTTATTTAATTTGTTTATTTGCTTACATTTATTATGTCAAATTGATTTCTATATTGATTTCTAAACATTTCTATTTATGCTTGGTAAAGTAAAGAGTAATTATAAAGAACACTATTCTTTCGCTCGTAATGGTAATCACATGAAATTATATTTTTACTTGTCTACTTATTTATTCATAATAAATGATTACTTATTGAGTAATGATAAAACTTCACGTAAATGAAGTTATGATGTCGTAAAAAGAATCATAATCTTTATGACTATTCAAAACATAAAATATAAAATACGAGTTTTCCTTTTCATTAACTCACGTGAAATCCCATCATCACTTATTTATTCATTTATTCATAATAAATGATTACTTATTGAGTAACGATAAAACTGCAAGCAAATGAAGTTATGTATGATGTTGTAAAAAAAAATGCACTCTTTATGACTATCCAAAATATATATCTCAAAAGCTCAGGGGAGGACCTATGGAGGCGTGGGTGTGTCTATGCAACCAAAATTTGAAAATTTGTGCTATTTTTTTGTAAGAAATTAAAAAAAAAATTAATTAGATTTTTAAGAAAATTAGAGTTTTTTATCCCCTTAAAATTAAAATATAACTTTTACTAAAAATATTAAGTAATTTTGTCCCCTCAAACTATACTATTTGAACATGCAACTTTGTTTAGATTAAAAGTTAGGATAATTAATAATATATCATACATGGTTAAGACATATATGGCTCCTAGTACAAGACAATTTTCATTTTGTTAATGTTGGATTACTTTAGAGCCTCACATTCCGCTCAATAATTTCTTGCAGTGGAATAGATGAAACGTGAAATCTAAAAATTTGAACAAGTAATTAAAAGGAAAGCAATAATAAATTAAAACAAATTTCATGTAACTTGTTGCAGTGCTTTACACCTATATTTGCAACTTTTTAAAGAAATTTCTTCTCTCAATCCAATTTTTGCACAGCTAGTTTCCAATAAAATCCATGGAAGATTCTTATACATACTTATACTAGAGTATTTTATATATACTTTATACGATTTTTAATATGATCGATATATAAATCTTGTGATGCATGAACATTTTTGGATGCAATCGTGCCACAAACATTTTCAGTGTGATAAGGTGGTAGACTATCTAAAGTAAAATCGATAACGAAATATGATTTATATAATTTATCAAAATTACATACAATGGAATAAATGTTTAATTACTATTGTATTTTATCATGAATCATGATCCAGATACAAAGGATGCAATTCAAAATTCTATCACGATGCACAAAAAGATGAACTGGGCTGATGATGATGCATTTTGTCTGCCAAAAATATGAAGATACGTATACAAGATGTAGATGCAAATTGCCAACAAGTTTTCTTGAAGTGGTTGCAGTGGTTTTAAAAGCAGTGGGACTGCACACGTTACATGCTTCAACATGGCCAGACAACAATAGACAATTGCCATGGGGATACTCAGGAAATCATTGTCCTCTTATACTGCCCCTATCGAACTTTCTACCGTTCTATTCAGATACCTCTGACTACTCTCTGCAATATTGTTTTGGTGTATACGGCTGCATGAAATAGTCATCGGTAATGTAGTTTCCCGCACAATGCGCGTGATACTTGTACAATGATACTCATTTGATTCAAATTCATAACGTTTTAAAAGTTTTGTTTTGTTTCAATATAATTGTTGTCTAAGTAAAATATACCATTTACTTACAATTATATCATTCTTTTATTAGATGAAAGAGATAACTTTTATTGATTTACACATATTCAAACCAAAAGTTGTTACTTATTATTAATATTAACAATATTAATTAGGGATTGTTTAGTCATTTTATGATATTTCTTAATAAATATGCAAATCTCTCAAACGTCACTTATAAAGAATAAAAGGGAGTATACATTTATTGGTTGCAGTTATTGCCAAAGCAGCTATTAAACATCCAGAGCAATAAATAACATCTTTCCAATTTACTATTAATCAATTAAACTCTTATCTTTTCTTCATTTATCATTACAACTTATTTTTATATTCTTTCTACTTTATAATTACAATCTACCGATTCTTTATAACATTTTTCCGTTTCATCTCCTTTACAATGATTTTTCTCCAAAAAAAATTATTAATATTACATTTATTTTCACCCTCAAATTATAAGGAAAAAAATTATATAAAAATAATATGACACTTATTCTATTAATATCTTTTATTGTTCTCTCAGTTAAATTATAAAATATTTATCAATATATACTTCATAAAATTTATGCTCCATTTGTTTAGCGGTATTTTAGCGTTTTATTTCACAAATTCAATTTGATTTATTTTTTTAGTCCATTTTTTCTATTAAAATTTTTAAAACAAAAAGAATAATGTTACAGTAATTATTTTTATTATAACATTTTTTATATTTTTATAAATAAATTACTAAATTTTAATTTTAATTTTTTTAATTTTTTTAATAATTAAAAATCCTTCCTAAGACATTTTTTTACTAAAATAAACTCATAAAATATTAATTCAAATTTGAATTTTAAATTTTATTAATAAAAAATTCTCGAATATAATTGCGCACCAAAACAAAGTTATCAATCCAAACACCTCTAAAATATTTATTTCTTATAATAAATCTTAAGAAAAAAAAATCTAATATACAACAAAAAAAATACGCTATCTGAGGCAAGTCATACTTTTTGCTAAAATACTAATACACAAACATATGGCAATTATAAAAGTTATCATTTTTTTTTCTAGTAACACTTTTCAAACTAATATTTTATCAAAATATTTCGCATAACTTAAAATTTAAAAGGAAAACACCACCACCATAAATATAATAGAAATCTCGATTTCATGTATTTTTTTCATGCTACAATTTAATTCATATATTTTAAATAATAAAAAGGCGACAAATTTACTTTAGAATTTAAATGTATATATTCACTTCTATTTCTACTATGAGCAATTTTTTTCCTTATGATCTATTAACATTTTGAAATGTTAATTTGCTCATAATATAATTAACTAGTTCTTTTAGTTTTAAATTTTCAATTGCTATGTTATTAAAAATTTTAAACAAAAAATATTAACTTGTTATTTTCTTGTTGTTATTTGTTGATTAATCAAAAAAATTTAACTAATTATTTTTTAAAATTTACATTAAATGTGAAACATGAATTTTAAATATATAGTTTGATTCAAAATTAATTTTTTTATTTGAAACTAATTTTTTACTAAGGTATATAATTTATTTTTATATAAATTGGAGATGAAATAAGTATAATATTAATAAAAATTTTGGAGAAATTTCATTATAAAGGAAAAAAATGGAAGTTATAGTCTTGTAGAGAAGATGTTAGAAAGAATTGATAAATTGTAGTAATAAGGTGGAAAGAAGATAAAGGATTTGAATGATTAAGGATAATTAGGAAGATGAATGACTTATTGCTCTGGAAACTAATAATTGCTCTGGCATTAACAGCTACCATATTTATTAGGGAAAATTTCAATTTTAGTCTTTGAAGTTTTAATCGATGACATTTTTTTTATGATTTTGAGCGATCCAATTTGATTCCTAAATTTTTTATTTTATAACAAATATGATAAGACCATTAACGGATTTTTTTAAAATTTTAATTTTATAACAAATATGATAAGACAATTAACGAATTTTCTTTATTAGATTTACAAAACTTGTCACATATTTAACATGTTTATTAGTAGAATCAATTTTTTACAATTTTCTTTTATAAAAAAATAGAATTCTTCTGTTTTATACAATATAAAGAATAAAATCATCACTTTGAGACAGATTTTCAGCAGTGTGAACTAATCTACCATTGCCGGATTTTATATTTTTGTTTTATGAAAAAGAATACTTTTGTTTTTTTTTTTTTAGAAAAAAAAATGTTTAGAAGTTGATTACTAACAAAACATGTGCTAAATACATGAAAACTTTTGTCAATTGTCTTATATTGATAACAAATTAAAATTTTGGAGATCAGATTGTATCAACTGAAATCATTAAAAATCAAAAGTGATACCACTTAAAACTTTGGAGATCAAAATCATTTTTTTTTCCCTATTAATTATCAAAAATTTGTTATTTGTAAAGTTGAAACATGTGATTTGATGATGTTAAACCCCACACATAATTTAAACTTATAGGAAACACATAAAACTCGTTGCATTATTGGTTGTATTATTTTCTTAACTTTCTTACTAATTAATGAGGTAGATTTTAATTACCTTTTTTTTTAAAAAAAAAACCAAGCAGTTTTCTTTTTATCCTTTCTTTACAAGTGGAGTTCAAGCACATAAGCCTACTTTTCAGTTGTGTTATGATTTGTTTTCAATTTAATCATTCGTATTGAAAGCTCATATTTTATGATTGGGTCAATAAATTAAAAACTATGAATTAATTTATTGAATTTCACATACAGATCATCCTAACTAATGGGATTGTTGGATGCCATTCGATTGTATATGTCTGCTCAGTTCTCCTTTAGTAAAAAAATAATAATAATAAAAAAGAAAATTACTTTCACATATTTGTTGGGATGCCATTTGTGTAATGGTGTATTGTGTCACTTTAATTAAGAGAAAGAGGAGCAGCCAATTAGAAAATATGAATTTCCAAACCTAGAAATAATTGGCTGTTCATGGAATTGTTAAGATTAATAATAAAGAATACGAATTTGTTTTATACAAGATTATAATTCTACTCACTCACGTGCAGTTCTATTGTTATATATTTAATAAATGTGATTGGATTATAGATAAATGAATGAATGAGTAATGATTATAAGATTAGAGTTACAATTTTCTAATGAAAAATCCGTACTCCATATTATTGCTCACTTTTAACGGTGTTTTATCATTAGAAACCACAAAGCTTTTTTAGTTAATGTTTATATAAAATTCATTTAATTATAAGTAACTTGTTTGTCTATAAGTAATTAATTTTAAATTTGGAAAAAAAAAAGAAGAGGGTTGCATTAGCTTAGTAGCTAGCATAAAATTTTACCATTCTCAAATAATATGATTCATATTACAAATCATATCAATGTTAAGAAGTAAATAAAATACGATGGCAAAATATGATCTATGTAGCCTACTTCACGTAATGGGATAAATGCTTAGACTCTGTTTGGATGTTACCATTTTATGGATTATTTCACAAATGCAAAATGGAATTATTTGTTACATTCATTTTTTTTTCTACCAAAATTTTTAAAACAAAAAATACTGCTACAATAATTATTTTTGCTACAGCATTTTTTATAAATAAAATATTAAATATTAAATTTTGAATTTGAATTTTAAATTTTAAATTTTAATAATAAACAACTCTTCTTAACACAATTCCCACCAAAACAAACTAATAAAATATTAATTCAAATTTAAATTTTAAACTTTTATTAATAAAAAAATCTTCAATACAAATCTCAACAAAATAAAATCATTAATCCAAACACTTCCAAAATATTCCTTTCTCATAACAAATTCCAAGAAAAAAAAATTCCATCATAAAACCAAAAAAATCCCATCCAAACGGAGCCTAAATTGTTGTTGTTTACATAAAATCAATTAAAACTTTACAACTTTTTTGAGACAAAACTATGATCTAATGTGATTTGATTTACTCTCATTCTACTTTTCAGCCCTATTTCATGCAAAGAAGTGATTTTTGAAAGAAACCTCGAATTGATATTGAAAACAACTTTTGATTTTTGTTAGTAAACTTCCAAAAGGAGATCAGATCATTATCTTGGCAATAAGACAAGGCTTTTGTCACTCAAATATGCATGTATGCATGCATTAGTTTTTGAAACCAAATGAATCAATTCATGTTACAATCCAATGGGTCCTAAGATAACATAAGCAGATAATGTTTAGACAAATCCAAGAAAAGAATATCAAAAGATTAGTTGAATGATGATGCAAAAGTTTCAAGGAGGATTATCATTAATTCAATAGACAATAATGCAACATTTGCATAGTTGCATTTAAAAGTGTAACTTGTATTTTGGCCCCTTATGGTTTTTAAATACTCTCAATTTAGTCCCAATGTGTTTTCACTAATAACATTTTTTGTCCCTCATAATCCAATTTCATTCTAGTTTTGTTGTTCATTTATTTCAATTTTGGAACATTTTAGTGTTTTATCTTTTATTCTAAATGGTTAGGCGGCATCGCTAGCCTTATGTATTTGCAATTTGGAAAAGATTAATGAACAAAAAAAAATTAAAATTTAAAAATAAATGTAGAATTAAAAGTAACCAAAAAATATATATAATTAGAATGTGAATAATGAATAGATAAACACAACTTGTACTACCAACCATCTAATCATCATTGTGTAATGCTCCATATCCTATATGAGTGTAAAATAGCTCTCACTTTATAGATTAAACAAATGATATTTAAGAACAAATAAAAACATATTAAGATTTTAATTCCTAAATTATAATGAATTGCATTACATAGAACCTTTAAAACTCTTTAGGTTGGAATTTAGAACAAAAGATTCAAAATTCGAGTCACCCGTTAACGTATCACCTTCCTCTTTCAATACTCTTCCTCTAATTTTCAATGAAATATAGTTCAACTACCCGTCGACATATCCCCTTCCTCTTTCGACACTCTTTCTCCAATTTCCAATGAAATCCCGTTCAACTTGCATTAGTTCCATATAAAAGATCCCAAATTGGAGTGAATCCATCTCAATATAAGAATTCGATTTTTAATAGTTTAAGTTTGTCAAAAAAAATTAAAAAAATGACAAGGGACTTAATTGAAACAATAAAACATATAAGAGCCTAAGAAATAAGAATTAAACCTCAACACAAAAACTAATCCAAAACTTAAGAAAATATAAAAGCAACTCTCCACCCCCATAAAGGCCATTTTCCTATTAGCAACATCAATTGCAGGCTTTGTCTTTATATATTAACAAAACAAAGCCGGCCCGACCTTAGGACAACAATTTTTGGTTTTTTTTTTTAATATTTCCATTTGATGTAGGAATGACAATTAAGGTTTGTCATCATCAACGATCCTCTTATTAACAGCCCCACCACATGATTGATGTGAAGCAATATAATGGCATCCCATCTAAGCATGAAAAAAAATGGGAACATCCCTCTTTATTATCCTTGACATATAAGAAGAAAACAAGAAACAGAATAAAAAATTACGATTTGAACACCCTTAAACAAAGTTTTTTAGGTGCATCAATGGGGCTTCTTGAAGGGGTTCATATGAAATTAGCATGAAGATCAGAGACTGAAAGACAAGACGTCTCCTAAAATATTTCAAAGAATACAACAACTAAGCCATTATTCCACTAAATGTGCAACAATTATTAACAGTGGCGGAACTAGAACGTTTTCCTAAGGGGGACTTAACTGCATTTTGAAAAAAAAAATTCAACGTTAAATTATCAAATTAATAATCATAATAATAAAAATATAATATATACACATACCAATAAATTAATTATTTTTTTAATTAAATAATTATAATTTATAAATTTAAAATTAATTAATCACAATTCACTAATAAATTATTAATAAATATTTAATTATGATAATTAATTATAATTCACAAAAATATGCACACAAAAATTTAAATATTACCAAAACATAAAAATATTAAAAACTTACTTACACATATTACTAAAAACTTGCATAAAAAATTTAAATATTAATAAAAACTTAAATATTGAAAATAAACATAAAAACATACAAAATTACTTCAAGATATTACATTATTACTAATTACTAAAAGTTTAAAAGCTAACATAAAAAATTTAAATATAAGTAAAAACTTAAATATTAAAAATATAAGGCTGGTGAAATGTGCATTTGTAAAGCTGATTGTATTTAGTTTGAGCTTCTGATTTTGAGGCATGGTCCGCATAGAAACAAGGGCTTCTCGTTTGGGCTTGGATCGGGCACTCTTTCTCTCTAGCTGTCTGAAGTGAAAGAAATTGACTTGTCTAATAAGGAGACAGAAGAATTTCAATTAGCTGCCACTTTCCTTCAACTCTTCCCCCAAAAGAGATAGGACTGTGTTGACTGAAGCTTTCGGTGCCTAGCGCCGCGGAATTAGAAATGAACAGAGCAGAGACAACAGACATACGATGAAACTATCTCAAATACAAATAGGGGAATGCCACCCGCTTTCACTGAAGTTCAAAGCCCTTGTTTAGTGAGACTAAACTCAAACGTTCTCGTATCTGATGCGACGGAGGAATGAAATGAATAAGCTGCAGTCTTCGTCTTCTTCAAAAGGCTGGAAGGCGGCGAAAGGCGGAGGGCAAACACGGCAGTACGTGCTAGGGGGTGGATTATAGATACCACCCCCTTGCTCCCCAAAATGAAGGGGGGCGCACCGCCTCGCCCCCCTTAGTTCCACCATTTCGCTATTGTACTCATGTGATTTATATAATAAAGTTTGATAAAAAATTTTATACCAACTATCATCGCAACTTTCCTTCTTTTCATAAATTTAAGATCCTTTGCTTATACAATGCATCCAGGTAAATCTTTTGAGGTCAAGTATATTTGTTTGCATATTCTTTGAATTATTTTGATTCAAAGTAATTCAAAGAAGTAATTAAAAAATATGCAAACAAATATACTATTTACCTTGAGTTAAGTTAAGCAAAACAAGATAAGACATTATTTCCTATGTAATTATAGAAGGGTAAAATTGTTGCTTTGGTGACTAGTTTAAGACAATACAAGACTTGATGTATCTCACATCGATCAAGTAAAAAGATCTTGGATGTTATATATAAGTAAGCAAACCTCCCTTCTTGAACTAGCTTTTAGAGTGGAGTAGGCAATTCATATCATTTAGTATAAGAACCTACTCTCAATTGGTTGGTGAGCTCATATATAAAGATTCATTGCCACTCGTGTACAAGACTCGTGTATAATTGATTAGTGAACACATGTATTAAGGTTCCTTGGCACTCGTGTACAAGGAACGTGCACCACAAGTATGTGTTGTCTAAAGGCCCCTCCTGAACTAGCTCTTGAGCTAGCTTTTGGAGTACAGTTGGGCGTCTTTCATATCAAGACTCCAAATTGCATAATCATGCAAATTTGAATCTATCAACTATATAATTACTGGTATTGTTAAGTGAATGCTGATGAGGAAAGCAATTTGAACAGACAATGCATCTGGAAAACTGAGATGGAACACACTTTAGAGACAAAACAATAAGCTAAGCCACTAAAGAGGCAGAGAGATGCGCAATGCCACCAAGGTTCACCACAAGAAATGGGAAAGTATATGAAGGTGAGAAAGAACAAAACATGTGAGAAAATTACATCATAAATTTTATGAAACTTAATGGTTGGGTAGATTCATCAAAATTTACAGCAGACAACAGCTCAGAAGATCTTTTCGAAAAGGTCAGACGATAACATCTCATTGACAACACATGGAACAAGATACTAAACTTGCAGCGAATTCTCAGCATTAAAAGACGTTGCTTTTTTGTGCTCATTCCTTTAGCTTGAGAATGATAGCAATGTCAATGAAGAGCTGAAATATGCTTTATAGCTTCTCGGTAATTTGCTATTTAAATCGTTAGCAATCACAAGCACGCGGATGAGAATCAGTATGAACCCGTCACCCCAGGAAAGAGTTCTGATATCTTGTTAAAAACGTCCATAACCTGAGGAACAGAAACCACGCATCAACACATCAATCTTGACAAAAATAACAAAAAACAAGGACAGCATCAGAAGCAGGTTATGGCTCTTGGAAAATAGGCCAAAAAAGAAAAAGACAAGTCGCATGTCAAAGGAGATGCGCATGAAGCCCATAGTTTTACATACATCAGTCAATGCTTAATGCCAGAAACTAGAGAAATCCTAACAGTATAATCAAACAACTAATATGCATGCCAATGTCAATTAATTCCTAGACACCACCACAAAAGAAAAATAAAAACAGAAATGCAGGGGATGGAGAATATTAGTTCTAAGAAGAAAGTAGAGTGCCAAAACTCCTACCTCCTTGTCATTTTGATATTTCGTAATACTCAGTGGATTCTGGGAGCACTGTAAAACGGACAAATTGTCACATGTTATATATGCAAAATAGTCTCCAAGCAGGAAGCGAAACTAAAGCAAACCGCTAAGGAAATTTGAATCAAGGAGAACAGAAAAACCAAAAAAACAAAACAGTAGGTGAATATTGTGTAAGTAGCACATACATCCATGATGGCTGCTTGTACTCTAGGATTTTGAAATGCCATGGCAACATCAGGATTGGACATAATCTTTGAAATGACTTCCTCAGGGGTAAGCCCTATTTGGTCTGTAAATGTGGGGAACAGACAATTACACAAATATGAGTACAAGTGTATGACATAATAACAGGACGAGAGTGAACAAATTAACATGTTATAGATGCTCATCATAACTGAAATTTCAAGTGAACAAATTGACATGATACAGATGCTTGTCACAACTGAAAGTTCACGCCAGACTTTCAAATAGAAAATCTGTTAAGGTTGGTGGCGGTTCCTATGTAGATGGTGCCATACTCAAACAGTCAAGCTTTTTGAATTATAGATGGAACCTCAACATCAATGCAGAGCACAAGTGCACGACACGAGATGAACAGAGAGCAAACACTAAATTGCCAGTAGCTCTTGAAATCATGAAAAGTTAAAGCAACAACCAGTTTCTCCATGTGACAGATCAAGGCCATAACAGCTAATCAGATAAAACTGTGGTTTTTGGCCTCATTTCAATTGACATTTCCTCAAGGAATGCTCCTATTTCCGGGAAGACTATTTGTTCCCTTTTCCTCACCCAATCCACCACATTTTCTTTTCTGATTCCACATTCTCACTCTGTATACGAACTTATCTATTGCTCCCTATGCCAAAACCCAGCCATATCACACTACATCTACATCCCACCCAAACCCACCTGAACCCACCCTCCACTCCCCAAAAGCTTAGTGGTCAGGGGTCTTTCTTCTTCATCTCCGTTAATATATAAAGTCCATAAGCATTCACTCAATCACACAACTAAAAATATATACAATGGCATCATATATAATACAGAATAAGAGCAAAAGAACTTGAGCATATAGGAATACACAAAGCAGCAAAAGTAAACATCAAATGCTTACCAAACTGTTGCTTGACCTCGGGACTGTTAAGATCAAAATTTTTCAAGTTATCCATCATGCGGCTGTCCCATTCAGGAGTTCCCCCCATGTTGTTCCTGTAAGGATAAGAGAAGAAGAAAAAAATAGGTTGGTAAATTAAGAAGTATTCCGTGAGTCTCAATAATTGTGAATTTGTTGAAGAGGATGTACTGTAGGTTAATACCAAAATTGATGCAGGCTAATGAACTTTTTCCCCATAAAACCTCCCCCATAGAAAGAGCAATAAAACTAGGGTAGCAACAAAATTCTAGCATATAAAGAGCAAATCAAATACCTTCTTGTAAAAGCAGAGAAGCCAAACCAACAGTTATGAATTTATCTCAGTTCCGTAGGTATGTACTTAAAAATATCAAACCAGGTGTGCCAAAAACAGTGCTCAAACAAGACAAGTCGAAGATGTAGGAACCATGAATACCATAGAAGTAAGACCAATATTCCACTAGTATTATTCCAAAGAAACATAAATTCAACAATAACCATCAGCATTACAGAGACCTTATTTTAACTAAGGCCTGCTAGTCAACAGATACAAGTTTAACAAGTAAACAGTGTAACTGGCACTAGCGAGAAGTCAAAGATTCCAAGATGATTGGTTAAAACTAATGGATCCCAGTTATGAAACTGACTGATGTGAAAGGTCTAGAGTTAACACTTTGAGGTAAAGAGACCATGCATATCTATGTGGAGATGGTTACAAAGAAAAGTCAGCTTACAGCATGTCTTGCAATTGCTGACGGTACACTGGATTCTGTAGCATCCCTGCCACAAAACAAGTAACAACACTTGAGATTTGCAATATATAACTCGTCACGAGTCACTATCTATTTGTTTAGGCACAAAGCAATCATAAGAAAACGTAAGTATTGGTAATTAAAAGTTGAGCTACAACAATACAAATGCCTACCAGAAACAACATAAGAAATTTTAGAAATGAGTATGCAGTATAAGATAAAAAAAAATAAAGAAAAAAAGCCAACAGTGACCAATTTTTGCATGTCGGAAACCATTATAAAAGTCCTGCAAATATTCCAGCAAAGATTTCCATTGACACGTTCAATTAATCTAACACTCTTAAACCCTTCTCAGGAAAAACAATAAACAAGAATTCAGTTTGCCAGAGGTGACTTTACCAGGCATCAAGGTTATTATATAACAGAAGAATAATGCAATGCAAAAGGTAGGAGTCTGTTTAAACATCAAGAAATAGGTCCACATTGATTATTCTTTGAGACCTGTCCCAGCAATTAGCTGTAAAATTTCCTATTCCAATCTCTTATTCTCATTCCTTATACTTTTTAAGCCTAGCTAGTATTAATCTCCTCAAATCTTATTGCCAGTCCAGAATTAGAAATGACTAAGAAATAGAAAAACTAAAAGAAGACATAAAAGAGAGATAATAACAAACTGAATCAACAACCAAAGAAATATGATTATAAGCTTAAACAACGAAATGGTAAAATAAACCAACTCTATATAAATATTCACCAAAAACATAAAGGAAAGGGAAAAAAAACATAAGAAAATAGAAGAAAGAAGAAGTAAAAGAGAAAAAGAATATTGGCTGTCTCCCAACCTATATTCTATATGCTGTCCTGGAATTGGATTCCGAGATTTTTGGAGATTAAAACCAAAATTTAGCCGTATCAAGTGAGGAGCAACTTACACTTGAAGGTAGCAGGGTTCCTCATCTCCTCAGGCAGATGGCTAGAAGATGTTACAACAAAGAATAAAAATTTCCACACGTTAGGATAATACAATTCTACGATGGCACACGCAGTGGCAATTTTAGATTTATAAAAAAGCTCTTAAAAGAAATACTTCATTTGCAAAACAATGTTGATCTTAAGGGACACAAAGAAGTCTCAACCATATACTATGCTTGCTAGGGTAACTGATGCCACAGGTGGGGAAGAGATACATTCTAATTGTTTGTAGAGCATCCAAACTTATCCAAGTAGTTTTAATTCTTGCAACTAAAGAATTCTAGAAAAACATACCCTCAATTATAATTCAAACAAAACGCAATATCCAAAAAGGATTTAAAATGGACAGCTTGCATGACAAGTCTCACTTGAGAGCATATTTTAACGGGCCAGGGGAGAAGCTCAGAAATGTTTAAACACGCAATGGCCTAAGAATTTCAGTACAAGTAATACAAAATAGTGCATCAAAATTCAATAGAGGAGAAGTGTTTTAAACAGATTCTCAAAATTATGCACACATCAGGCCACAAGCCTTCAAGTAGTTTTTTTTTTGTAACCGACATAGTACTAAACCATACAAAGTACAAAATTTGATAGAACTACTTCGTAAAAGCAACAAGAATAATTAACTAATACACAGAGCATAGTTCCAGTTCTATCTTACGGGTAAACCATCTTTTGTACTGTTGGGTCTTCCATCATTTTCTCCAAAGCTTCCACTGACAACAAAGAATTTGTTTTCCCTGTAAAGTGAACAAAGCTTACTTAATTTCTTTGCGTGTAGAAACAAAATAACATGATGGTGTATCAAACCAATTTCAAGAGTCAACAAAGTTACTGAAAATGAAAACCTCTATCTACGAGGCAGTCAACACAGTTGTATAAATATTAAGACCTAAACAGTGCTCATTGTCTGAAATTCCTTGAGTCATATTCTTTAACTTCACACAGTTATGATACTTTAATTTGACAACCATGAATATGTTCCCGTACAAAAAAAAAATGGTAGAGTTCATAAACTTAAAATGGGAGGTCCAAGTTAATTGTTAACTTACCTGTTGAAGAGGAAGCTTGGAAGGCACCTTCTCCCGGCTTTGAAGCAGCACCATTTGGAGGAATCTTCATAATCATTAGAACAATTTAGCAATCTCACAAAAATAGGTAAACAGTGCAGTGGATAGATATACTCACATAATCAGCAACAACAAAATCCTTTGATGAGTCTGTCTCAGTTGATTCCTTGTAGCTTTCAAAAGCATTTTTCTGGAATGTTTCTTTTGGGGAAACATCTACAAAAGCTGAAACCAAATATTTGATCCAGCGATTCAGACAAATAATGCTCATTTCAGGGATTCAGAATATTGACCATCATCTCAGGTAGCAGAAACTAAACTAGTGGCCCACTGAGAACATGAGTCAGTTAGTTATTCAACAAACATAGATGTAATTATTACAAAAGACTGCCAACAAGATCCTAGTTGAAATCATGCGATAGAAGTATCACCTATCTATGCATGAACTCGTATAATCAACAAAAATCGACAAAGCTTGAACATCACTGAGCTAGATATATTGGTCACACAAAAAACCGTATTCAAAAGTTCAGTTGTTATTGGTAAAAGAACCTCTTCAAATCTTTTCACAGTAGTTAATCTCCAAGGGACCTTTCGAATCTTAAGCACAACATGAAGTGCATGCTTTTGAGATCAAGTCCACAATTATATAAATCATATTACTAGTAGTACAGCCTACCCTGAGCAATAATAACATATGCAAATATTATAAGCAACAAAAGATGATTGACAAATATAAGATTTTAACATATTTAAAGACAAACATAAAATAACACCTTGCCATTAACTGCACCAAATATTCAAAACAAGATGCAAACGATAATACAAATAAAATAAGCAAAACATAGTAAACAAATAATAAAAATTTAATGTTCAAGCATTTAAAAAATTTAACAATCAACCCAAATCATCTTCATCATCTAAATCACTTTCCTCATCATCTCAGTTGACTTGTGACCCTCAACATCCTCTTTTACCCTAGCAGATCTTACCCACAAACTTATAATATGACTTGTTCATCCAATGGCCAGGATTAATAAATAAATTAAAGAGAGATCCAATAGTTAAAACAAGCAAGAGAAAAGGACAAAAGAACTAAACGCGTGCTTTTTGTTACACTTCGTATTTAAGTGCTTTACTGTTTTTTGCACTTGATCTGCACTTCTTATTCTGCACTTGCTTTGGACAAAATTAAGCACAAGCCGTGTGGTTTGCCTCACATTGTATTAAGTCCTGTACCTTTTGTGCCTTTAACTACTATAACTCTTCTTAAACTCTGCAAGTCACGTGCTCCATGGAAATCAATTATTGGCAAATAAATAAAGGCCTCTACAATGAAAATTGCTTACAGACTAGTAGGCTGCTATTCAAGAACAGGTTGGTGAATGTCGAATAAGATAGAGGTAGTAAATGGAGTCAGCAGGCCAAGAACTTTCAGAAGATGCTTATGGCTTTATTAAATACTCATCCTTGAGAATCTGGAGCTATCACATGAAGCTGAAAGGTGGAGGACCCAAGGACTCCTGTAATTCCAAATAAACCTGCAGTGTTCACTAGAACCAGGAAGATGGTGGAAGCTGTGGGAAAAAGTGGAGGAACTGCACCTCAGTGGGAAAAGAGAAATACTTTACCCACTCAAAGGCAACATTGCTTTGAGAAATTCTATATAAGGAAAGTTATTCCCATAGAAGTTAAAAGTGCAAAGAGCGTGTGCTTATGCCCAGGTTGCACTTAATTAAAAGCACGCTTTTATTTTTTTTATTTCTTGGCATTTTCTCTTGTTGGCTGTTTTAACCATTGGATTTCTTTTATATATTAATCCCAGCAGTTGGGCGAATAAGTTTTATTATATGTTTGTGGATAAGATACAGAAGCCATTAGGACAAAAGAACATAATGTTCAGGGTTGAAAATCAACAAACGATAAGGACATTGCTTTAGATGATGAAAATGTTCAGGATTGATTTTTAAATCCTTTAAATACTTGAACCTTGAATTTTGATTATTTGTTTACTAGTTTTGCTTGTTTTCTTTGCTTTGAAGTTTGCAACTTGTCTTGAAACTTTGGTGCACTTAGTTGTAAGTTGTAATTTCCTTTGTCTTTTACTATGTTACAATCTTATATAGTTCATGCATCTTTTGTGACGCATAATGTTTTAATATGTTATTATTGCATAAGTATAATCTTACTAAACGTAACATGATCTAGATAACTGGGTGATCTACTCGTGCTTTGCACTTAAGTGCAGATAGGCCCTTGGTGGCCTAGTGCACTTTGCACATTTAACTATTATGGTTAGGCCAATGAAACAAGTGGTCATTTTGTTACTACTACTAGCAGATGAAGCACTCTTTGGACACCCCCCCCCCCCCCCCTAGGCAATGTCAGTATGAACTATCAAAACACTGAAGACATAAAACAGCATAACAATAGCCAGGCTAGCACCTGCTAGAGCTATAATCCAATGGGTCCTCACATGTTGATGAATGTCTTAGCAAATCAATCAAAAGTTTTTCAACAGGCATCGTCAAGGGACACAAGGCATGCATCAGGTTGTATCTAAAGGGATATGTAATTAGTACCATATTTTTTGGGCTGAGTCTTGGGTTCTGGATCATCTTTGATGTCTGTAGCTGGAGGTTCCTCAACTTTAGTGGCAGAGACATCAACAGTCACCGGTTGAGATGCAGCTGGTGGTGATGAGGTTGATGTACTAGATGCTGGTGGAGGTGCATAAGGAAAGGGCATACTGGGGGAAAAGGCAGCATTACCAAATTGATTATTTTGCGTATTCATCTGACCCATCATGGTCTTGAATGCTTGTTGCATTGCATATTTCTGCAAAGGGAGAACATGATAACAGTAAAAGCATGCAAAAGGACATCTAGGGCTCGTTTGATAAACTGAAAATTGAAGTCTAAACATTGAACATTGAACATTGAAATTGAAGTTTGAAAGTAATAAACTGCTGAATTAATAAAATTATACACCGAATTATAACAACCCATTTCAAATTTTATAAGACTATAATACCATGTTTCACGATGCAATATACAACATATTCATTGTATTGAATTTAGTATTCAAAAAATAAATTCTAATTTTTTAAACTTTAACACAATGGATTTAATTGAAAGCATAAAGGTATGAGTTGTAGAGAGAGACTGTGCAAATTTTATTTATGTGTACGTAGAAAAAAAGTCTGAAAATTTCTATAGTGTTTGAAAATGCATACTGTATGTAAATATGTATGAAGAAAAAAAAATATTGCTTGTGTGTCTACGGAAAAAAAGTTCAAGCTTGTTTTATATCTATATGTCAATAGATAAATAAAGAGAAACTATGTACTTCTAAAGTGTCAAGAGATTCAGCTAATTAAGTAAATTTTCACTTAAAATATTGCATACAAATTAAATAGCACTTGATCAATTCAAAGATTGAGAAATTTTATTATCAACCCACTTAATATAATAAGTACTTAATCCATTAATTATAAGTACTTAATGCATTTATTAAACAGGCCCTAGGAAAAGAGTTTCAGTTTGTCTACATTTGCATTCAAGTCATTCTCCAAAAGACGTTCCTTTTAAAATCAGACAAATTATGGTAGAGAAGTTCCCATTGCCTCAGTTGCAACAAAGCCTATTCCTATGGCAAAATTAAGGATTATCAATACCATAAACTATAGTTAACAGAGTTAACCTTCCTACAATCCCTATTTTATATTTTCTTTCGCCTTAACAACAAATCAGTCATCATTATAATATATCTAAAAACAGACTCTTCTTCTATGTCCCTCTTGGGCCACATCCTCAAAAACCAATACATACTAACTTGTTTCAGTCAAAGAACTACTCACGAGTTGGTAGCACATTTGCTTCCCTTTTTAACACTCAAACACAAACAAATTGCAAAGTCTCACAGAAACATATTGTGTATTCAAGCTTAGAATCTCAGAAAAGCATAGAGAATGATGCATATGTACCTCATGAGAATTAAACTCACCTTTAAGTTTGTTGCCACCTGTTATTGCATTCAACTAGTCAGCGAGAATGCAGAGAGCATAAAGACAAAATTTTGAACCAAGCTGAATATCAAGGAAAGAATGCAAGTTATCCATGTTTACCAATGAGAAAAGTGCTGAGAGCCCAACGCCAACCCCAATCCAAAAGAGTGGAGACCCCCTATTCATTGAGAGGAAGACAGATAAGGAACAATTTAAACATGTTCAAAAACATCCCAAAAGAATAATATAAGGATAACAACACAAGGAGCTGTACTGAAGAGTATCATAAGATAAGAAACGTGTAATTACACTTGGGAAGAAGGTGGTTGCACGGGCAGTGGGTTTACACCAACTGAAGATGTCTGTTGGCCATTTGAAGAAGTAATGCTTGCAAAATGGTCTGCCTTTAATTTTGCAAGTACTGAAAACAAAATGCATCAAAAGACTAAACAGATGCTGAACAAAGAGGAAAGCTTGTGAAAAAATTATCGAATAAAATTTTTAGTAGAAAACAGTAAATAACAACTAAGCCTTTTTTCCACTAAGTGGGTGTCGGCCATATGGATCACACTTCTCAACCATACACGGTCTAAACTCATTTCCTCATTTATATTTAAATATAACAAATCTTTTCTTATGATTTCCTTCCAATACTTTTTTGGTCTACCTCTTCCTCTTTTAATTTGAATTAATAATTCTCTATTTTCTACACGTCTCACTGGGGCATCTAAAGGTCTCCTATGTATATGTCCAAAACATTTTAAATGTGTTTCTCTCTATTTTTTTCATCTATTGAAACTACCCCAATTTTCTTTCTAATGCACTCATTACTTATTCTACCTAGTCTAGTGTGTCCACACATCCATCTCATCATTCTCATTTCAGCTACCCTCATTTTTTGTTCTGTTAGTAGAAAACAGTACTCCAAAAAATTGACGAACCAACATGACATCTTGGAGAAACCATATGAAGACCCAGTACAGCCAATGAGTTGCGCACAGACTCTAGATATTCAATTTATAAAATAATAACACTTTCACACCACATACTCATGCTCAAATTCTACATTTCAAAGAAAAACATTGAAAGCATGGTGCAATTGATTTGACAATCAAATCAGAATCACACAAGGGAAACATACTCAGACACAAATCAGAAGTAATAAAATAATGATTACTGCCAAACATCCAGATTGTTTTTTTTTAATGCAACTCTGCCAGCAATTTGTCAGATATTTTAGTGCAAAGTTAATATGACCCACATATCATAGTCATCACCTACATTTTCGCTTTCTTTGCCTAACTTATGCACCACATTTGATGAAGATGTACTCTCAAGGGCATATTCCAGTCCATGAAGTTGATGTTTAGCAAGTACATAAGGTTGAATTGTTATGAAAACCAGTCTAGTTCTGCTGCCATGAGGAGAGAGGAATTCCTGACTGATTATGAAAGTAATGGTGGCCACTAATTCCCATCACCTCCTCCTTACAGGAATTATCCATTGAACTATTATAAAATTAATAAAGGTACCCTTAGACCTTTGTAAATTTCTCAAACTAATAATTATCCGAGAGTTTTCAGTTATTAAGGAACTTCAGTAGCCTAGACTCTAGGCACAAAATGATTTACCATAAAAATAAAACAGAAAAAAGAAAAATCAAGACTTTTCACGATTAAATTTATTATCTCCAACATTATTAAACTTTTACTGATATTTTCAACATCCATTTTTGCTTATTTCCATACCTCACCTGGTAAGCTCTCTATAATTGAACAATTTTTCACATACTTCCATGTGTGTGCAATCTTGTAGCACAAGAAAGGCATTAACATTCCAAGATGATTAAAGTTTCACAAGAAACATCAAATTGACATTCTGCAAATCCCTGTTTAAAAAGCATTAATAATCCATGAAAGACAAGCATGAATACTGAATTAAAACAAAAATTTTGCAAATCATCCTAGCAAAGCATTATCCATTAAAAACATGAAACACTAGCCTATTACTCATTAGTCCGAGAAATTTGAAAGAATCTGACACATTTAGCATTTCTGCTAACCAATACAAAAGCCATTGTTCATGCAGTAACATTTCTCATTTTGAAATACAGAATATTTCTATATATGTGTAAGCATCAAGAGAATCACACATCAAGAGAAGCACAAATACCCACACACACAACTGTAATACATAAGTACCACAAAGCATAATAACAGACTATTTAGACTACAGCAACCCAAGTCAGCATTCCCAATATTGTTGAAAACTAAATAAGAGTAAAACTACTAAACTTACAAATGTGTGTGTTTGTATGACTTTGTTTTAAGTGCATCACACAAAGCATATCAGCACAAAATTGAAGTATAAACCATAAAAAGGAGAATAAAAAAAAATACCAAGTGTTTTGCCTCTTTTTGGACCCTGAAGATAAGAAAAAGGCAAAGGGAAAGCTGCAAACTTTCTGGGATTGGAGTTTCTAGGAAAACCCAAAAAGGGTTTGCTAAAGATTGAATTTTTGGGGTTTGAAGACAGACCCAAAACCATTTTAGGTGAAGAAACTATGCTCAAAGATTCCATTTTTATGCTGAAAAAATAAAAACCCACTTCAAAAACAAGATAAATTTTGCTTATTTTTACTCTGATTCAGCAGTTTTTGAATTGAATTCAAGAGAAAGAGATGGGAAAAGACTGGGAAGGCAATGACTGAAGTTTGTTTTGATATTTACTACATCAGCAATCAACTTAGGCATATACTCAAACTGTGACTAATGTTGAAAACTTGAGAGGATTGACTTGGGCCGGGTTAACGGGTATTCGGGTTAACGGTAACTGATCCACAAACACAATATAGGCTTGATTTCATAATGGCCCTTCAGATTAGACCATGGCGTTAATTGCGTCCTCCAACATTTACTTTTTTCAATGTCGCCCTTAAAATTTCAAATCTTGTTCAAATTAACCCCACCATTTTTTTTTACGCTCCATCAAATTTTCTCTAAAGACCAAAGATTAACTTGGTCAATTGAATGTATATACTTAACAAAGAAATAATTGCTGAAAAATGGGGATTAAAATATAGCCTTAATAGTCTTGGCAGTTTTCAAATAAATATGAAGGATGGCAAAAGTTTATTTGTATAAGAATAGATAATATTAATTCAAATGAAAATATGTTAGTCCCATGCAATAATGAATAAAAAATCTTTAAAATATCTTCTTTCTTTAAAATAACTTTTTGCCCAAATTAGAAAAATTAACCCACTAAACTTTCACCATTTTCATCTTTTCTTACATTTTATTTGCTAAATTTTAGATTTCTTACCAAAATACTCAATTCTGTAAAACCTCAAACATACTCTTCAAAGGATAAATCTCTTTGGATGAGATATTTTTTTGGGTCAAAAAATCTCAAGGCCATTGAATTTTTGTAATCATATGGCTTTGGTTGCTAAACTTTTTTTTTTCAGTTTACTTATTCATCTAATCAAAATGATATATTTAATAGTCATTCCATCATTTTTAACTAGTATTTCTTTTTTTTTCATTAGGTTGAGTTTTTTTATGACAATGTTTTAAGTGTAAGTTTGTTAGCACCAATAAGTGTATATATATCTAACCATATATGAAAGAGAGAATAAGTTAATTTTGGCCAGTTTACTTTCGGTTACTAGTAACCAAAATTTGTGCATGTCAATTCTAGTTCTAATGCCCTTTTGTTTCAGGTTAAATCTCTTTTTGAAACTTCCTCCTTCAATTCTCTTTACCTTTTATCTCTCACTACGATTGAACCCTATTTATACTTTTAGTTTTGGTTTTAGTGTAACATCATGGTTCTGAACATTGAATAAAATAGGACATAATAATTTTGGACAGAGGATGTCATCTCGAAGGTGAACCATTACTTGCAATTTATTGTTAGCATAAAGAATTTAAAAGAATTATAGAGAATTTAAAGAAAATTAAATAACTAATTCTAGTAAAGAGAATAGCAAATGACAAAAATTGTCTCTAAACTATTTCAGAATCTGAAATTTCGTCACCAAAACTTTTATTTTAGCTAAAAAGTCACACATTTTTATAGTGAGAGAAGTAATTCTATCTACATTATCCACTAAAACAAACGAAAATAGAGTCATGTAGCTTGCATGCATGTATTTTGAAAGGTAAAAATACAAAAGTAAGTTAAAAAAATTTATTATTTAAATTCATATATAAGGCGTAATTCATGTATGAAAAAGACGATGAGTCGTAGTTGAAATTGTTATTCTAATTTTCTACTACTTTTATCCCACATTGAATTTGTGATTAACTCGTTGTTGCATATATAAACTCGTTCACGGAAAACCAACTGTATCAATTAATATTTTTTTTACTTCCTTTCCTATTCCTCCAACAACGTTTTTACCCTCGTGCCCACCATGTATTTTAAAAATCCTTTACAAACAAAGGTGATCATACAATAAGGAGTTCTAATAAATCTATTCAAATACTAGTGGAAGAATTGTGGTTGGTGATGATTTTGATTTATTTTTTAATATTTTTTTTCAAAATTTTTAAGACAAAAATGTACATTAACTCAAGGTTAGAAGTTATACTTAGTTAGAATTATCGGCTGTAATTTTTTTTCCCCAAAATAATCATTTTGGTTATATGCATTTTTAGTGATTTTTTTCACAAATCAAAATTAACTTGTTTCTTTAGTCCATTGTTTTCTATCAAAAATTTTTAAACAAAAAACAATGCTACATTAATTATTTTTTCTACAGTATTTTTTATATTTTTTATAAGAGTAAAATACATTGAACCCCCTTATACCATTGCTCTGTTCCACATTTATCCCCTATAATTTTAATTACAACAATTACCTCCCTTAACTTTTCAAGTTAAAGAAATTCAATAACAACATTAAATATAGTTAATGAAAAGATATTTTTAATCCGACTAAAACTCTTTAATACATATGACAACCAATTAATTTATGAAAAATAAATAAATAGAGCCAATGTAAATATAATTTTAACCTCATTGGAATTGTTCAATACCTACAACACTAATTGTATTCCTATCAAAATTGTTCAATATTTAAAACACCAAATTAAACTTTAAAAAAATATAAAATATAATAAATTGACGTGAAAATAACCAGGAATGAAAGAGATTTTTCAAGATATATCCTACAATGTTTGTCATGATTTCTTCCTTAGAAAAGCATTAAAGGATTTTTTTTATTCTTTTGTTAGAATTTTAGATTTTTAGTTATTGATTACTTTTATTAAATAATTCTTTATTTTGAAGTTAATATTGTCATTTTATTATCTTATAATAAAGTCATGTGTTCAATTTTATTTAATTATTTAAGTACAATTAATATATTAGACTAACTATTCTAAAATTAGAAAATTAAAGGGGTTAAATATTTCAATTAAAACTATAAAAGGTGATTGTAGAACGAAGCAATAGTATAAGGGAATTTAGTGTATTTTATCCTTTTTATAAATAAAATATTTAATTTGAATTTAAATTTTAATAATTTTTAATAATAAACAATTATTTATAACATAATTTTTCACCAAAACAAACTCACAAAATATAAATTCAAATTTAAATTTTAAAATTTTATTAATAAAAAGTTTTCTAATACAAATTCTAATCCAAACAAACTCATCAATCTAAACTCTATCAAAATATTTCTTTCTTAGAACAAATCTCAAGAAAAAATAGTTAATTATAAAATCAATAAATACCCTATCCAATTGGAGTTTTATATTTTAAAAAAATTTAACCAAAAATTTCTCTTTCCAAAAAAATCCACTAAATTCCAAATGTATGAAATAAAAGCCACACTAATATAAAACAAGCATCCACACCACTAAATACATCAAGAATGGTTGAATAAATTAATTGATGGTGGTGAAAATTTATTTTAAATAGTAAATCAAACCCAACATAAATTGAATTAATACAAACCAAAATAGTTTTATACTCCAACAGTAAAAAATGTGATTTGAATCCCAATTCAATCATGAAAAATTTAATGACACCATTTCAAAAAAATCAAAACTTTTTTCATGATTAATCAAATTTGAAACTTAGATAAAATTACTGGTCTAGAGTCTTTGAGACTCCCATATCTCAATGTTCCCATCAACTAATTTATTAAACCTAAAATTCATCAAAATTGAGTAGTTATTTTTCCCAGATAGTAAATTACATCACTCAAAAGCACATAAGACACTTTAATTGCAGCTATGTGATGGGGGCAAATATGTATCTAAAATGTGATTGTGGTTGCTATCCACCCCTACTCAAAAATAAGCTTAAACAACCCCAATGAAGGTGATAGTAAAGCGAGTTCGTTCTCTCAGGGAAAGGACTATGTTGAAGTTCTAAAGTAAATATTTTTGTGTTCTTATAATTGACAAACTGAAAGTAACAAAAGGAACAACAATTAACTAAAATAAAGATTGTGATATGATTTAAAACGCAATTCAAGCAAGTGTACTCCCGAGATTATATGATAGGGTTACATAAAGACATACACATTCATTCTATCTATGGTCATGCAAAATACGGATAAACACACATACTCACTCCCTCCTATATAGAGGTAGGAAAGGAGTGATTGATGCACTTAACTACTTAGATATTAAATAACTCATTGAACACTCCTATATGGCGGTAGGTACAGTTCACTTCCTTAATTAACCCCAAATCTATTGCAACTACCAACTCAACCAAACCCTCAAGTTCAACCGCTCCTTTATGGCCGAGGCAACGCCGGAACCAGTCACGCTAATGCCAAACTAACCCCCCAAATTCCTCCTATATAGCGGTAGGTGAGAATTAAGGTAAATCAATCTAACAAATTCACAACCAACCCACAATAGATTCCAAACAACTTACTCTAACCCTCCTATATAGCGGTAGGACAGATTAAAACAAGTTATCTCTAAGCAATTTACTGCACTTTATGAAGATATTCATCATACATAATTAAGGCCTTAAATCATGCATAATTATGAAGAACACAGTAAAACTCATTTACAAAGACCATAGAATAGAACTTAGAATGTAGATTAAGCACAAAAACCCTTATTCATAATCTCGGGAGCAGAATAGATTTAGCCTAGCATGGCTAGATCAATCATCTTATTATTAACAATTAAGCACAATATTGAAAACATGATTATAAGGAAAGAAGACACCTTAGATGTGATCTCGACTTGTAAAAACATAAATCCAATAAGAGATGATGTTATTCTCCAAGTAATAGAAGAGGTAGAAAAACCCTAGCTATCACAAAGGAAAACCCTTGCTTGAAATCTCCCAATAATGTCACACCCAAAATCTGTAAACCCTAGCCCTATATATAGTAATTCTATGAAAGTATTTGCAACTAAGTCCTTTACAAAAGTCTTGTCGGAAAAGGAAACTCAAAGTGGGCCAAAATTGCAAATTTTCAAATTTTGAGTGCAAAACCGTCGTTTCCCGACGTCGCGACGTGCACGTTCGCACGTCGCGACGTCCACGAATTTCTAAAACAAAACGAAACAGTGAGCCACGTCGCGACGTGGATCTTCTCCCACGTCGCGACTTCCAGAAATGGCCATTGTTCTCCATGATCCCGGCCGAATTTGGAAAAACCCAAAACATGAAAGTTGTAGCTCTATCTCTTATCCAATGGCACTTGAATCTTCTGATTTGGATGTAAATCGAGAGAGATATGATCAAAATACCAAAACCTGGTAGATTTCTTCAGCATTTGTTTTTCATTACCTTTCCTCGTGTTTCGCGATGTTAACCCTTCTTGGAGTCTCGAACCTCAATGGGATCAATTTGGCACTTATCTTCCACTCTATCCAAGGTCTTTTAATATAGGATTGATCATCAACAATTGGAATTAATACCTTGAACATCTTGTAAAACACGGAACCAGCTTCTTTGTGACGAAATGCACCTTTTTGGCCTAATCACGTATTTCTTGATCTTTCTCAATCTTTTCCTCTCATTTTCGATCCGATTCGACTCTCGTGTGATTTTCCTCTTCCAAGCATACACCATGGTCGACAAACCTACAAATAAAACACTAAAATGAATAAAAAAGAACAAGAACGACCAAAGAATCAAGTATAAAACCACAGATAAAAGGTGGATAAATTCACCTCATCACTATGGACAGCAATAAACAGTTTAAAGCAAAAAAAAAAAACAAGAAACTAGACTAGTAATCTATTAAAAAAAATCAAAATGGGTCTATCAATTAGGAGAGTTAAAATGCTATATTGAGTAAACATCAGTTTTGTTGATAGAAGTGGAAAAGTTATTGAAAGAGGCATTATTTTGTTAGCCCATTTTAACAATAACTCTCATTTCAAAACAAAATGTCATATTTATTTTCCTTTTTATCTAACAAAAAATTTTCTCATTTTCACAAAATAGAAAATAAGACCTTTTTTATTTTTTTTTCAATTTTTTTGCCAATTTATAGACCAAATCAGTCAATGCCATTGGCCGCTATTGGTAGCAGTCAACCTGTTAACTGTGCTGGTTAACTTTAAAATTTTAATCCTTTATTTTACTTTCAAATTTAAATTTTATTAATAAAACTTTTCCCAAAACAAAAGCCAATAAAAATAAAACTTTGCAATCCAAAACTCTTTTTTTTAATTAAAAGTCAACCTGTTAACTGCTGGTTAACTTTAAAATTTTAATCCTTTATTTTACTTTCAAATTTAAATTTTATTAATAAAACTTTTCCCCAAAATAAAAACCAATAAAAATAAAAATTTGCAATCCAAAACTATTTTTTTAATTAAAAATATTCCTTCTCTAACCACAAATTGAAATTTGCTTTTTTCTAATTTTCAAAGCAAAATGCATTTTCAAATAACGTATTAAATCTATTTATTTTAATAATTAACAAAAAATTGTATATGTAATAATAATTTTATAAGTATGTTAATGTGAAAAGCGTAAAATTAATAAAAAAGACAAGGAATGAAATATGAAGAAAGCTATGAAGTGGAGATATTAATTGCATGCAAAAGAAACAGGAAGGTTACAAAGACTAGATTTAATTTTTGTAACTAATTCAAAGAAAAGTTTAACTTCCTAAAGACTCAATTGAAATAGCTTTAGAAAATGTAATTGAAATTGTAGTATATTGAGAAATTTTGTTTAATAAATTTGTTTAAACTTACACAAAATGTTTTACAAGACTATAAAGTTCATCACTTAGTTAAGGAAATAGGATCGTACACTTAAAAGAACTAATATTGATTGTCCGACCAAAGTTTTGACAAGTTAAAGTAGTTTTAGACAATATCTTGGTTGTTCAACCTTGGTATTAAAAAAAAATGTCTTAACTTTCTGAAAAATGTTTTATATTTTTTAAAACACTTAATGCTTTATCAATTTTTTCTATATAAATGCTCATATAAATTTCAAGGATTGATGTTTATGCATTATCCCTCTACATTTGTGAAACATCTTCTTTAAACACATATCTTTGATTTAAAAGCATTCGAATAAACTTTAGTTTGCTTTTAATCTTAAACTAGAATTTCTAATATAATATTTCTTTGAGTGAAATTAATTGAGCTTTTGTTGTATTATTAAGTGTTGTAGTCCACTCACTAGTACTCATCAAACATTTGAGTAGCAAAAAGTTTCTCAAAAGGAGAACAAAAACTTAATCTAATAACAAAGTGTTACTAGTGAAATAAGTTTGCCATATAAGGTTTTTTTAATCTCATCACTAGAAGAAATTAAGGATAAAGATTTTATTGAAGTGGGTTAAACTCTAGCATACTTCATATTGAGATTTGGTAAGATTTGAACTCTTGTGCCTAGTTACTCTTGCAATTTTTATATTTTATTTATTTATCTATTATAAAAGCTTTATATTGAAATATTTAATATTTATACTATTTAATATTCATACTTGGGCTGCATTCGATATATTTTCTTGCAAGTTTTATTCTTTATTTATGTCTCTGTGATTAAAGGTTCATATTAAAATATTTAACATTCAAACTTGTGCATTATTTGATATACTTCAATATTCAAACTTGTGTTGCATTTGATATATTTTTGTGATATTGATTTTTTAATAGCACTTGATCTATTAGTTACTCACTAAACTAATGCATACATATATTGACTGTTTAGTTAAATTAATCAAAAAAAAAAAAAATACGAGAAAGTATTTGGTGGTTCATAACCACCAATTATGTTAAGTTAGGGGCTAAGATTTTAATAATTGATTGACATGTGTTATTTTTTTTGCTGACTCAACAATCCTCTATTTATCTTACTTGAAAATTTTAATTACTAAAAATCACTTTTAATTCCGAACTTAATTGGGTTCCCGACAAGAAGTATCTGATTACACGAAAAACCTAACGCAAAAACTCTTTTGACACCGTCTCATATATAAGATGTGATATGCGAATTATATTTTATACGCTAATATGCTATTTTTTTATATGTTATAAGCTAAATATGCTATTTTTTATACGTTATAAGCTAATATTTTTTTGATAGTTTATACACTAATACGTTAATTTTTTATGCTTTATATGTTAATGTTGGATACTTAATAAACTAATTTTTGATACTTTATACATTAAAGTGAAATTCATATACAAGACATTACACATGAGACGATTTCAGAGGAGAATGACCCAAAACCTAAACCATCAATCAAACCATATCTGAACCTTTATCTCACTATATGAGTCAAGTATTTGGATCATATTTCATCATTATAGGATTTTTTATATAATTCATATCATTCGAGTGACAATGTTTTACCTCAGCAACCAATTCAACACAACTACATACTACGATATAACATAATCAATTAAAACCCACAATAGATCAACAGCATAATTATATCATATTGGTTTTTTCCATGTGGATGGATCCTAACCAACTAGTTGGGCACTTGGCAACATGAACATCAAAGTGTTCTTCTAAATAAATTAAATTTGGACTCAATTTTTTTTCTTTGACTGAATAAAAGAAAAGAAAAGAAAAGCCTAAAAATGGCAATTGGAATTGTGTGCTATTCTTAAAATGGGCTATTGATCCATACATAAAAGAACCCAATATCCACTATCCATTTGTTCCAACCCACACAATCAATTTCCCTCTCCCTCTCTGTTTTACGTTCCCAATTTGTAAGAAATCAACTCCCGCTTAGGGCTTTCAATTTACCCCCCAAAACTCCATTAATTTACATCCCGATTCAGATCTCTTAATAAAGGCCTACATTGGAGCGACCTTCCTTTCGTAAGGTAATTCTTTCTTCCATTTTTATGGATAAATGTGTGTGCTTGGGTTTTTATATTGGCTGAAATGAACTGGGTTTGAACCAAGTTTGTTGCTTTTTATGTAAATAATAAAAGAAGAATTCAAGAATTGCACCATCAGCTGATTATACTTGCTGAACTAAATTTTAGTTAGAATTCACTATGTGGTGTCTAGCCAACTTGGGAATGATTGCATCTTTATGTTCCATAGGGTGTCTTTTGTTTGTTAATGTGGTTAGTGGGGTAGGTAAATTTATGTTCTGATATTGTAAATGAGTTTTTATGAAGCAATAACCATCTGGGATTTGTTGGTTTTTGTAGATAAGCTGCCCCATTTGAGAATTTTGGCAATTTCTGGATATCGTGATAGGCAATTTGGGGGAAACCCATTTGGACATATTTGTTGCATGGGGATATTTATTTAGGAACAACCAAGATTAGGTTGATGCCCATGGAGGAATTGTGGCAATTTGAAGGTAAAAGTATTATAAAGTTGGGGCTTTTGTGAGGTGATTTGTGGTCAGGATATGGCTGAGCTGGCATTACCTCAAAGAATTTCCAGTTCGAGTCTTGCTTTACAGGATGAGGCTTTAGTAATTGGGCAAGAGTTCTCAGATGTTAACACTTGCAGAAGGAACATGACTGAGCAGAGTTTAGCAACGACAATAGACAATTCGGATATGATATCGGGAGATATGCCTTTAGTTATTGGACAAGAGTTCCCAGATGTTGATACTTGTAGGAGAGCCCTAAAAGATATAGCTATAGCAATGCATTTTGAAATTCGGATCGTTAAATCAGATAGGAGTAGGTTCATAGCTAAATGCTCCAAAGAGGGCTGTCCGTGGCGCGTTCATGTGGCAAAATGCTCTGGTGTTCCTACTTTTACTGTTAGGACACTCCACAGCGAGCATACGTGTGAAGGGGTTCAAAATCTACACCATCAGCAGGCATCTGTGGGATGGGTTGCGCGATCAGTGGAAGCGCGTGTGAGGGATAACCCACAGTACAAGCCTAAGGAGATTTTGCAAGATATTCGGGATAAGCATGGAGTTGCTGTGTCATATATGCAAGCATGGCGAGGGAAGGAGCGCAGCATGGCTGCATTACATGGGACTTTTGAGGAAGGTTATCGGTTTCTTCCAGCATATTGTGAGCAGATAAGAAGGACCAATCCTGGGAGCGTTGCTTCAGTTGTCGCCACAGGACAGGATAATTGTTTCCAACGACTCTTTGTTTCTTATCGCGCTGCAATATATGGGTTTCTGAATGCTTGTAGACCAATTTTGGAACTTGACAGAGTTCATCTCAAAGGAAAATACTTGGGTACAATATTTTGTGCCGCTGCAGTAGATGCTGATGATGCATTGTTTCCACTGGCAATAGGTGTTGTTGATGCAGAAAGTAATGAAAATTGGATATGGTTTATGTCAGAGCTGCGCAAGCTTCTTGGAGTAAACACGGACAGCATGCCAAGACTCACAATACTATCTGAGAGATCAATGGGTATGGTGGAGGCAGTTGAGACGCATTTTCCAAATGCGTTTCATGGTTTTTGCCTGCGTCATATCAGTGAGAATTTTCGTGATACATTTAAGAACTCAAAGTTGGTGAATATCTTTTGGAATGCTGTTTATGCACTTACACCGGCTGAATTTGAAAACAAAATTACTGAAATGGTGGATGTTTCACAAGATGTTCTGGCATGGTTTCAACAGTTTAACCCGCAGCTATGGGCTGTTGCATACTTTGAGGGAGTACGGTATGGCCATTTCACGTTAGGAGTTACAGAATTGTTGTATAACTGGGCACTGGAATGCCACGAGCTTCCCATTGTTCAAATGATGGAGCACATTCGGCATCAGATGATATCATGGTTCAATGATCGTCGCAATATTGCCATGAGGTTAACTTCAATTCTTGTACCATCTGCTGAAAAGAGGATTTCAGAAGCAATTGCAGATGCTCGGTGCTATAAGGTTCTTCGTGCAAATGAAATTGAATTTGAGATTGTCTCAACTGAGCGGACGAACATTGTGGATATAAGAAGTCGCATTTGTTCTTGTCGCCGGTGGCAACTTTATGGATTGCCATGTGCACATGCAGCTGCTGCACTTATCTCTTGCGGCCAGAATGCTCATTTATTTGCTGAACACTGTTTTACAGTGCACAGCTACCGCGAGACTTATTCACAGATGATATATCCTATCCCAGATAGAAGCCTTTGGACAGAACCCAGCGAAGGGGCAGAGGGTGGAGGTGCCAAAGTGGATATTATTATTCGTCCACCCAAGACTCGCAGGCCTCCTGGCCGGCCGAAAAAGAAGGTTCTGCGCATAGAGAGCTTCAAACGTCCTAAAAGGGTTGTGCAATGTGGTCGCTGCCATATGTTAGGACATTCTCAAAAAAAATGCTCATTGCCAATTTGATCCTTTTACTGGTTGGCGTTTCCTTTGTCTTTTCTTCTCCCCTTTTTTGGTCTTGTAAGTTTCTATAAGAATAGTTGTGATTTTGTATATTTGACCCATTTCCTGAACAATTTAGTTATTGAATAGGTACTTGGCTTCCATGCTGTAGCTTCACTTGTTCTTGCATGTAAGTTAGCGGCAATTGATGTTCTGCGTACTGTATTATTGTAAAACTAATTGCTTCTTTTCTTAACTGTCTGAAAGAGAGTTTGTCTTCATTTTGCCATCTTCTGCTATTGTTATATGTGTTTGACTTTGTCAGCTGCCGAATATAATTCAGATTTCCTTCAGTTTAGATGCTCTTATCTATGTGTATTTATTTGTTCTTATAATCAGTGATTACTGGAAGGTGTCTCAAGGATTGCTAAATTGTTATGTTTAACGGTCTGTTCCTATTTGGTTTTCTTTTGGCTAAGTTATTACTCCTGCCTTGGGTCTGTTATTGAAGACCAAACAAAATCTTAGTAACTCTTTGCAGTTCTGTCCATTGCCATTGACATTGTATGACGAGTTTCTTTAACTGCTTTTTGTGGGTTATAGATGCCACAAGAGCATGGATGCTTTACCGATGGAACCAAATTCTGGAGGTGGGAACTTATGAAACGAAGAAATCAAGATTCTTTAATCTCAGTAATCTCTCATCTTTATTTTGATTTCTTTTAATAGCATTACAATTAGCAAACCTTCTTGTTGTTTGCCCCTAGGAGATACAGAGGTGTATTCAGAATTAGGGTAATCCAATATACAAAAGTCTTATGGTCAGATTTGTTTCTGCCTCTGCAAGTTGGTTGCATGCAATGCTTCAGCCAGTGCTAGACATACCTCCATTACTATATTGTTTTCGCACCATTTTAGATGGTAAAGATCTTATTGAAAAGAAAAGTGATTTAACTTTGTGCATTGAGTGATTGTCATGATATGAACTAATTGCAAGGTATGGGACCTGGATCCCACATCGAAAGTATGAGCTTTCAGTGTGGGGTTTATATGACTTTGGGCTTTTCTACATCATTAGCTAGCTTTGGGGTAGTTCTTTGACCAAGGTTGTATCAGTGATGCAACTCATGGTTGTAGTTATTAGATGGGGCTAGCTCTTGGTTTGTCTGTCGATTTATAGATAATTTTCCTGGCACAAGCTCTCTTATTACTCAATGTTGGCATTTTTTTTGTTATTTATTTTTATCCTTACATTACCAAATTACCCAGTTCTGGTGAGATCCTTTCCTTCTCTAGCATCTGAAATTCTAAAATTCTTCCACTATGCAGTTAGAATTTACCACTCCAACACCAGACCTGAATATTGGGATTGCATCATCTGGTTAGAATTAATGAGTCCAAGGACCCAGTTTTTTGGAAGTCATGGAGACACTAGAAATGAACAAAATGCTGTAAATTAAAGAAGATGCCCTCTAAATCTTACAAATATTATCATAAGAGCGAACTCTAGGGAACCCATGATGTAGGAAGTTGCAAAATAGGTGACCTAGGTCTAGTGTCTGTGACAAATGTAAATTATAGGTTCATATACTATCGGTTTTGCAAAATAAATTTATTAGGACTCAGAAATGAATTTTGGGAAAAAATGGGAGAGTGAAGTCTGGAAGCAGATAGATTCTATTTTTGTTTTCTGTTTTTTTGGTTTTGGCAAATGGGAGGGACAGGAGGGAGGGGGAGAGGGGATTGATACCCCTCCTTCCAGTTTGGGTCCTCTCTATTGGCCAACTGGCCTAGTATGGGTTGGTTAAGTTAGATATGTCCATTTGAATTGATTTTAGAGCCAAAAAGAAAAAAAAATGGAAAAGAAGAAGAAGAAGAAAGGTTTGTTGCTGAACCGAAAAACATTCTCCATATTCTGCATCCAGTACTGCTTTCATATGTTAAAATAGTGACTTGATTTTCTTTGGAATTGGAGTTGGTCGGGGGGTGGTGTACAGATGAAGGATTATAACGAAATGACTTATGGTTGATATGTAAATTGTCTTCTTTTTTTTATCTGTCTTTGGCAGTCGCAGTAAAAACCATGATTTTTATATTTGTTTTTTGGTCATAAGTAGTGATAACAATGCTTCTATGCCGAATATTTAAATCTTGAAAACAACATGAAAATTTATAGAAGAAATGCAGTTCGAAAGTATCATTAAAATTATTAAAAGCTTGCTTTCTGCATTTTTGTGGATGAGTTCTGACTGTAAACACTGTAGTTAAGGTAGCTGCAAGGAATTTTGTAAAACCAATCAAATTAGGTTTGGACTGACGTGGTGCGGTTTTGTGTTGCAACCTGGGGAAATTTGAAGAATACAGACGCAAGTTGCAAGCTGCAGTTTTCTGCTTGTCTAAGCAATAGAAGTTTCTGAAAGTGTTATATAAGTTAAAAACAGATAAATGGATCTTCTTGTGAAACATGCAATTTGTCCAAGGAGTTACAAATTTTTTTTTCCTTTCTTGCTTTTCAGTTTTTTTTGGTAAGATTTGCCTTGGCTTTGACTTCATCTCAATCTCTTTCAGCAGTTCTATCTGTTACATTGACCTGTCATGTGGAAGTATTGGAAGCATGTTCGAAATCATAGTGTATGTGGAAAATTTTGACTGAATGGTTTTCTGTTACTTGAAATTGGTCATTTACATTAATTATGGAGTCGACTGTTACATTATTTTCTTCTCACAGCCAGAATTGCTGGAGCCTCGTTCACACTGTTATCTGGCTTCCCTTCATGACTTGATAACTTACATTCATCTCTATATATACGAAGAATACCCTGCTTTATGAGGCAAACATTTTCTTCATTTGGCAAAAGAAATGGAGAAGTCCAAGTCTGTCATGGAGACTCAGGATTTGACATTGCAAGAAAGGAAGCAGCGTTCTGAGAAAGAACAACAGGCACTGGAAAAGGAAGTGGAGGAGCTTCTGAATTGGGTAGGCACTTCTTTGTCTATTTATTTGCCAATTGATGTATATATGTTTATTCCGAAATGATACATGTTGAAGTAGGTTTATCGATCGAGGAATGTCTTTTGTGTTTTTAACATTTTATGCTTTTAAATATATGACAGACTGATATGATAGAAGGCATGGATGAGACTCAGCTGAAAAACTATGTGAAGAATAGGCCTAAGCACTTGAAGACTGCAAAAAGAGAGAAAATTGGGAAGAGCAGAAGGGTAAATGAATGATGATTATGTGTGGGCTAATTTTCCAGAAGTAACAGCTATAGTTGACAAGTTGAATATTTTTCTTTTACTCTTGCAGTTTAAAGGGGTGGAAAAATGTAAAAGGTCTGGTAGTAGCGGAATTATGGCTGCTGTTTGGAAGTTCCATAAAGAAGGGGATGATGGCTCTTTCTAGTTTCTGTTTTCTTAAGTTTATTGTAGATCTATTTTCATCTTGTCTTGTGGCTTATAAAGCCAATTAGTATATCTTGTTTCTAAGTTTTAACTGAAGACTGGAATCAAATTTTTCCCCCTTTGACATCAAGTTGATATCTGATAATCTATTTCTCCATTAATACATGGTTCCTTGTGAGTTGTGGCCATGGGAATCGGAAACTAGTGAGCAATCTTTTTAATGTTGTGCTTACTACCGGTGTAGGGGCCTAGGCATTTCAATACATTTTGCTTTTAAAAGTAGCAAAATTTGTCCTTGACATTGACCATTGGCATCAAACTTCATCATCAATTGACCATATTTGATTGTTTAGAAGTGCTGTGCGAGTAAATGATGGTTGTAGTTACTACACTTGGCCTTTTCTTTTTGTGTTCTTTCAGGGCTCAAAAACTGGACATGCTATCGAACTTACAAGATATTGTTTGTGTGCACATTCTTTTATAAATGTTTAGGGAGTGAGCTTGTGCACGTTAACTCAGTACTTAGTTGTATGCATGATTTACTTGTTAATGATCTGCATCTCTCATGCAATTTACATTCCTTCTCTACTTGGACTATAATTCTTCTGCATTAATCCCATATAGAATGCACATCCTAAGTCGATGGTTCAAGCTTTATCTCATAAAACAACACATTTTGCTGTAAATGACTAGTGTTCAAGAAAATGGTAAAAGAGTGTGAAGCAGTTCCATCTAACCAAATGACATCTTTTATAACAAAAACAAATTGCATCACCAAACATGATCTAAGTTCATTGCGTGTCTTTACATTTACAAGTTTTCTAATGTAATTCATGCAGTAGGATTTCGCAAAATTTTACACCATAACTTTTACACGATTTCTAATGTGATTTATAATAAGGTTTGACAAAATTTTACGTCTTTACTTTTACACGATTTCTGATGTTACGCCGACTATCAGTTTGTCGCAATTTTTATTTTTTCAAATTTAAAACCGACTCCGTATGGGCAAAAAGGCTGTTTCACTTAAATATTTCTTGAGAAAGGCTTTTCTTCAGCCAATTGCAAGCAATGAAAATGGATTCAGAATAGTACAAAGGATGTGTTAACGTTTGAAATGGATCTGTTTCTGTTTGTCCACACTTTCCAATTAATTGAAAGAAAAGTTTGTTCAAAGACTAGTAAAGTTTCGCTATTGAGCACTTTCATCTTCTATTTATCTTTCATGTAAACTAGCATTTCATGTATTTTCAAAAGGAAGAGATTTAGAGCACTCAAAGAAAGTGAATTTAACTCACGATGCCCACAAGCTCAAAAGCTAGAAAAACAGATGAGGCGGAGACCAGAGAAACACAAACAATGGAAAGTTTGAAAGCCAGGAACATATTGTAGCAAAAGATTGGTATCAGGCACAAAAGTGGCACAGAATCAGAATGCACACAGAATAATGTAGAAGAAAAATGAGCCTTCAGTAAAAGATTGCAATAACATCCTAGTTAGTAAAATGGAATTCATCTGTGATTCATTTGTCAGTATTCTAACTGCTATAATCCTCTATTAATCACTATATATTACCTGCTAAAAATGGCCGATATCAAAATCAAACCTACTCCACAAACACGAAAATGTATAGGACTCGGAAAACCGCAGCTTAGATATGATAACAAGCATATCAAGCAGGGTTTACAAGGGTCTCGCATATCTCCCATTTTTCCTGCTCACTGCCTCACAAAGTCTGCAGGGTACAGTGTCTAAGCTTGCTGCACGAGTTTTCACATAGTTACCTAATACACCACATCTCCTCCATGCATGATATTCAGCATAAGCTACAGGATCATTAGCAAGTGCCTTAACATAAGAAGCCAATTCTTCTATAGAATTGAACTTTGACCCATCTATTATTGAATGTGGAGGGATGAAGTCCCAAACATTTGGTGCACCAAAGTAGATGGGAACTGCACCGGAATCTAGAGCATAAAACAGCTTCTCTGTTACGTAGCTCTCTGTCTTCGTGTTTTCAACTGCTAGGACAAACTTGTAGTGGGACATTGCACAATGCAAGTGATCCCACCATATAGGTGTTTCACCTGCATCCTTAGTGCATGCCGGATAGAGGGTGAGTGCCATGTCTAGACCACCGACATTGTTCAAGCACTTGCCAAATGAATGACTGGGCAATAAGCTAAGTATGCGTTTAGCAAGCTGATTTCTTTGAGGAAGACAACGTGATGAAGACCAATAAACCAGAGTATCCTGAAATTGATCATGATAAATTAACACATTGATGAGAAATAAAAAAAGTCAGAAGTAAAAGAAAACAGCAAAAAGAATAGAAAGAAAAACAAGGGTAAGAGTGGTACAGAATACTAACAATGTTCTTTTCATGAGACAAGTGATAATTTCGATTGTTGTGAAAAAGTGCACCAGCATAAGTTGACTGAACATCATCTTTAGCATGATAACTAATGAAGATATCTTCACATCCTGATCTTTTCCTGCCAGCTTCCAGATCCATATATACCCGAAGTGGTTCTCCATTGTGTCTCTGTTAAAAATGACAAATCCTAAATTAATTCAGAAGAGAGCAGCACCAAACATACTTCTTTAAGGGAAAGAATTAAAAGTCTTGAGAATTTGCAATTTCATCTCTTATGTATCACCAATAATGTAACTTAAACATGCCACTATAACGAGTTCATGCAGAAGATCAGAAAAAGTAAAAAATGGTGATAGATACCAAACACATAATAGAGCATCAATCATTGTCCAATCCAAAATGGACAACTTCCTCACTACTATCTAGCAAACCAGGGGCCAACAATCAGTTAAAGAAATCAGAAACACTACTTTTATGCTAAGTGGAGTAAGTGGTCTTCTCTCAATTTTCTTTCACTTTTTTCATGGTTCAGACGGTTTTGCAAGGATAGCATGGCCACAAAGAAGTATAATAGTTCACCAAAATACAATTAGTAACTCGTATTTAATCCAGAGTATTAATTTCAGAAAGATATCTTCTTGGTTGCAAAGCGAGATCAGTTTGATGTTCTTATTTCATATGATTCCCTCCTTGTTTGGAATTTATATCAAGTCCAGCATTTAGTAACACCACCATCAGGCCACTAGATTTATGGTATGCTAGAACAGAAATATCAAAATGCAAAAAAAGCCCTGCAACTAAACCTTAATCACTTAATCAACATTTAACTTAGTAAAGCATCACTCAGATAACTTAATGTGGCAATGGAAGAAGAAGAAGGCCATTCCTAAAGCAGAAAGTGGAAAACATAAAACCAAGATACAGATCAGTAGGGTACCTTGACTGACTTATTCCAGGAATGTGCAAGATTGAGACAAAAAAACTCTTCTCACATTAGCTTGAAGTAAAATTATAAACCAGCTGGTGTCTTGGGAGAGGCTTGATTGAGCCATAGATTGTGGCCTGTTTTTTAGATATTATGCATAACCTAAAGGAGCTTTAAATTTGTGTTTCCCAGAATCCCCCTTTCTCAAGCTAAGGATCAAAATGATCACTTCTAAGAGAAATATGACTCCAAAAAATCCTCAAGAAGCAGTTAAATCCATTAGTGATATTTGGATCAGCAACTCTACTACTGAACATCTACCTTACTAAAATGCTTAATCCACACAAACTAGCCTAAGGAGAAAATAAGATCCCTGCATAGTTTACATTCTGAAAGCTCTTGCCTATCCTACTTATATTATCTTGGCTAAATGCTTCTGAAAATCCTTGATAACCCAAAAAATAGTAGAAAAATAATTTTCACCAACCAGCATCCTTGTAATATATCTAACTAGAAAAAATCATAAAAAATAATTAACAACCAGGGTCGCAGTTCAATGGTCATAGAAAAAAGTTAGTCATTCAAGTTTAGGCAAAAAAAAAATAAAAAAAATAAAAAAAATTCAATATCTCTAAAGTTTTAGATCATGTACAAACTGAAATATTCTACAATGTACGTTATTCAATATCATGTGTATAGAAAATCCTCTTCAGTTACTCTTTGCAGTAAAAGAGTTCAGAGCATTCAAATATCAGCAAAACAAGAGCAAAATCTAATTTGTGCAAATATTGATCTTAGGAAAGAACCTGAGAAGGTGGAGTTGTGGTCTCAAACAGCAATGCATCAGGCTTATCAGCAAGAACTGAAGATTTAGTCCACAAGCAGCTCAACCCACATCGACAAGAATACAAATTATCCAAATTATCAGGAATCCAAGTCCACCCTTTAACCAAAACACTGACATGATCCATCTTTAACTCACTACACTCCAATTCACCATCCACATCTTGTAAAGAAGATGACACTGATGAAGAAAAAGACTCATTTTTTAACAACCCTTTATGTTTCTCTCTAAATCGAGCACAACCCACCTGAGAATCCCATTTTCTGTAAGCACTAAACAAGTCCCCAAAAGGGTCTGGCTCTGATTTTGAAAGTGAATTGAAAAAAATTGAATCTTTAGACGGGGTTGAAGAATAAGCTGGAAAGAATTCAAGAAAGCTAGACAATAAAAGGATGAGAACAACAAATCCCAACAGCATTGCTGACACTACAAAAGTGTTGATGGATTTAAATAGCATGATTAAGGGAAGAATTCATATATTCACTCATTTATCTACACCTGAACTGAACATATACATGATTTTTTTTGGTATTTTTTTGAATGTTATTTTCATACATTCAAATTATGGTGGTTGGGTCACACTTCAGAGATTGTTTTGCTTTTTCTTTTTCAATTTCAGGACCAAATGAGACTGAGAGAAGCATAATCTAAGGAGGTTAAGGAAGCATGATTGCAAGGTTCCACCATACTAGCAGACTAGCAGTTGTTGTAAATTGTAACCGATACAAAGTGTTGGTCTCGCGGCCGGTCTTTGTCTTTGTCTTTGCTTTCTTTTCTTTTTCTTTCTTTTTTTTTTTACTTTTCTTCGGTTTTGAAATTTCTTGTCACGGCACTACTGGAACCTTCAAGCCGTCGTAAAATACCTTTTATCAAATGGGTAAATTAGTTCGATCACCTCAAAATTTGGGGTTCATTTGGGTTTTGTATCTATTATTTAAAAAAATTTATTTTCGTCCTATACACTTTATTTTTAGTTTTCAATCGTCTTTTATGTTTTTTTTTATTAGAAAAATTCAATTATGCCGGTCATTTAACATACATATATTTAATTCTATTAAATTGTGTACACTTCTATTTGACGAATGATAATTTTAAATTAAATTATAATATGAGGGAGAAAAATGAAATGTTTTAAAGATGAAATATAAAAGCGAAATGAATTCACAAGTTAATGGACAATTGAAGTAATTTATCCTTATCAAATTGAGAAAATTTGTTACAAAAGGCACACAAGTTTTACTTATTTATTCTGTTAATAAATTAATACATTCATAAATTAACTTATTAATCTCTGAAATTAATTTTTTTTAAAAAAAAATCTACACAAAAATTGTTCAAACTAGTATTACATATGATCATTAGTTAATCCAGATGTATTTTCAATTTTTTTAGTTAGATTTTCATTGAGCGCACTTCTATTGAAATAATCATTTGACGAACATGTAAGTACCTATAATTATTAATTTTTATGGTTATTGTGTTTTTCAAGTGATAATAGATTATTTAATTCTTTTTACATCGGGCAATTTCAAAAATATATTCATGAGAAAAATCTTTACAATTTAAGAGATTTTGATTGTGAGTATACATGAGAATAAATAAGTGAAACTTGTGCTATCTTTATGAATTCAGCTTTCAAAAACATTCTTTTTGAGAATTTTTCTTAAATTTTATAGTTGTTCATAAACCTAGTTTAATTTATTTTTGGGCGTTATGTTAGATATCTTAGATCTTAGTCAAGAAAAAAATAAAAATTTGGATTTAAAGATATAGACAATTAGTGTGAACTAGTTTTGAGTAAGTGTTTGCAACTTTTATGGTTTTGAAGGAAAAAAAACAAAGAGTTAGTGGAAACAAATTCTTGAAATTCTTTTCAACTTTTAATTATAACACTTTGCAATCACAAACTAATTTATACGGTTGAAATCACAATTTGGTAGAGAACATTGCTATTCAATTAAATGTTTAGGGATATAAAATAATGTGCAATTAGAAGTTTGAAGCAGAATATGCGAAATGGTTATAGTCTTGGAGATTTTTTCATTTAACTCAAAGAATGAAAAACTTTACAAGACTTTGGTTTTGTGTAATATTTCAAAGTTTTGAGTTTTTTGTTTTTACTTTTTTTTTTCTTTTGTTTTATGCGAAAAAGTCTAATCCTATGCCCGAATTTATGTTGAAATGATGTTTTTTCATTTTTTTTAATAATGAGCTATGTTTTTTTTTTTTTTTTTGTAAAGAGAAAAGCTATAAGTTTTTCCATAATTAATATATATTGCTTTCATAATGGTTGAAGTAAGTTGGAACTTAGGGTGGTTTCCATTGGTAATTTGAACTATTGTTCATTAGTGTTTAAGGTTAGAGCTCTATAATTTTTTTTAATTTTATAATTTCCTCTTGAATGTTCAACACAAATTTTATGGTGCTATATAGGTAAAAAGGGGAGAGAAAAAAAATTCCAATTGACAACCTCTAATGGCACTTTTTTTGTTTTCAAACATTATTTGTACTAAATTCCAAGGTTAAAGATTCAAGTTATTGTATTGGTATTTATTAAGAATTTTAGCAACAAGGATATGATCACATAGTTTACAAATAACTCTATGCATATAGTCCAAAATTTTAAATTTTCTATAATTTTTTTCACCCTTCACATAACTTAATGTGTAGTCAAGGAAAAATATAGTCTTTTATTAAAATTAGCAAATGTGCTAAAAGGTTGAAGAGAAACATGAAGACACAAAACAATGAAAAGAAATGTAAATTTTAAAAATCAACTTTCAAAACAAATATATCTATAATAAAAAAAAAAAAAAGAAAGAGAACAAAGAGATTGAATCAAAGTCAAGTACTATTAAGCAAAAGAATATAGCTATTAGAAAAAGAGTGTACATTTATAGCAATTTGCTCAATTGTTGACAAAACTAAAGGAATGAGCTTGATGAGATAAAATAGTATACCAACTTAAGTAGACTAGATTTATAGAGTCAAATTGCTTTGTAAGATTTTTAAAGATTTTTATTGTAATTGTCAAATATTTAATAAATGCTTCTAGGGGAAAAAGTCATTTTTGAAAATCAAACCACTTAGGGAAGTCTCACACTTTCATTCCTCTCTAGCTGTAGAGTCTAGTCATTTTATCAATTAAAACTTGTAGAGAGTTCTTAATTTTGTGTGGAACAATATATTTATATTACTTTTATTGAAAATTAATTACTTAATTTCTATAGATTCTAAATTTAGAATTCTAAATTTTCAATTTTGTGCTTAGTTATATATCATATAATATAGCCAACAACATAGGAAAACATGTTTCTTTTTGCTTGCATCTCAACAAGTTATCAAAAATATTTAATTACAAAAACTCATATGAAACGGGTTCATATATGAAATATGTTTGATACATGAAACGATCAATTAATGGTCGTTGAAATCGTAATTTTAATTTTCTACTATTTTTATTATACATTGAAATCGCGATAATCTTTTTTTCATATATGAACCGTTTCATATGAAACTAACTGATATTTAATTAATTGCAGGCACATAATTAAATATCATACTGATAATTTGATTTATAATTTGAGAAACTTAATTTCAATTTACCCACTCATATAATAAACTTGATATCCTCCACTGTGTCTATGATCCATAGACACATTTATAGGATTGAATTATAAATCATCTTAATAGAGTTAGATATGAAGTCAATATTCTGAGCCAAAAGAAATAAAAAAGTCAATGTCTTTAATGTTTTAACTACTTCTATAGTTGCTAGAGTATTTATGGCTAGAACTCACTTTAAATATAGCTGTATTTCATGGAAATAATATATTTGAGGTTATTTATTTTATGTTAATAATCACCAACTCATTTCTTAACATGAATATTTATGTTTTTGTGAAATTTCATAGTCACTTTTACAAAAACCCAAAATTTCAATATCTAAATTAACCACCATGGCTAGATGCAGTGAGTCCATAAGATTATGAAAGATGTAGGATCACACATGTTTTGGGATCAAGGATAAACTTCACAAGGATTGTAAATATAAACTTCACAAGGATAAGGAAGTGTTATTCAAATTGTTTTTTGTTTTATTATTATTATTATTATTATTATTACTATTATTATTATTATATATAATAGTTAAATATTACCCTATTTATTTGATAACATTTTTACTTTATTAAATATATCTAATAGAATTTTAATATGTTACCTCCATTTTTATGGTTGATTAATTCTTAGGATCCATACAAGTTTTTGACTTTTCAGTTTTCTCATACTTTGATTTTTTTTTCCTTCCTAATGATCATGATTAGTTGTTGTGGAGCATTGAAACCGATAATTTTCTTTTTTTTTGGTTTGGAGGGTGTTGGGGCATACAGTTCAATGTCAAATTTTCCTATTATTTTTTGGAAAAAAAAATATTTTTATAACATTTATTGTCAAATTACCTCTATAAACAAAAATATAGTTATATTAAATAAAGAAAACAAACAAAATAAATTAGCTATTAATAAACAAAAACTAATCAAGAATCAACGTGAATCCCAAAAATACAAAATCGTCGTGAAGAACATGAAGGGCCGAAGAATTGCAATTCTTCAATGGACGCAACTCTTTATCGCGTGTAATTTATTTTTGATCGAAGTTAAACATATGGGAATAAGAACAATCAAGAACCTTATTTGAAGCCTATTTAGTCTTTTCATTTTTATTTTTGGTGAGCCTATTTAAGCTTTTTATTTTTTATTTTTTGTTTTTTGGTAATCTTTATTGTTTGATTATGATAAGGATTGATGAAAAATCAAAGAGAGAACCCAAAAGAAGAGAGAGAGAGGACAATGTTGGAAAACATTGAATATGATTTATGGATTAAAGAAGGGGAAAACTGCAAAAATAGTCATTGACATTAAATAAAAAAATTATTTAAAATGATACATTCTAGTCACTGACATTTAAAAAACGCACTAAATTAGTCACTCAACCAAACTATATTAAGTTTTTTAACAGAAAAAACGCACATTCACATCATAAGAGACTTAATGAAAGAGTAAAATTTGAAACTCGGTTTATTTATCCAACAAAATCATTCAATACAATGATTTATTCATTATTCGCCACCTTCTATCGGTGGACTGTTTTTCCATTTGCGACAAAATATGAATAAACCATGAAGAGTTTTGTTTGAAAAATAAATTGATTTCCTCTTTTACCCATTTATGGAGTGGTACATGATGTGAGTGTTCGTTTTCTTTGTTAAAAAAGCTAACAAAATTTAGTTGGTGATTAATTTGGTACATTGTTTTCAAAATTTAGTGACTAAAATGCATCATTTTTAATATGAATGACAAAATAAATTTTTTTATACAATGTCAGTGACCATTTTGATAATTTTCCCATCAAAGAAAGTAGCAGCACTAGAAAGTAGAAGTACGTTGGGAAACTAGTAATTAATGTATTATTATTTATATTATTATTATTATTGTTGTTGTTGTTGTTATTATTATTAGAGAAATGATAGGGGGAGTGAAATTTTGGAGTGAAAAATTGGAGTGACTGACGTGGCAGTGATAAAAAGACAAACTTATCCCTTACCCATTAGGGTTCACTCATCATTTGGTTAGGGTATTAGTTTGTCTTTTTATCACTGCCACGTCAGTCACTCCAATTTTTCACTCCAAAATTTTGATAACATAGAGAAAAAGATGTTAGGGATTTCTTATTGACGTGCATGAAGTCAATCAGAATACAATAAAGAGTATATATAGCTAGGGATTACAATGAAAACAAAATAGACTAAAGGACTATTAGATAAATACAGCTAAGCTAATATGCTAATATCCCCCCTCAAACTCACGATGCTACAGCGACAAGCATTGAGAGTTTGTCAGATAAGAAACGAAATCGTGAAGCCGAGTGTGCTTTTGTAAACATATCAGCAATCTGCAGAGAAGAAGGAACGAATGGTAATGCGATGGTGCTGATCTGTAGGTGGTGGCGAGTGACATGACAATCAATCTCGATATGTTTGGTTCGTTCATGAAAGACTGAATTTCGTGCAATCTGAATAGCACTCTGATTATCACAATGTAGCGGAGTAGGATGACAAAGAGAAATACCCATATCAACAAGCAACCGACGTAACCAAACAATTTCACAGGTAGTCGAGGCCATGGCACGATACTCAGCTTCTGTAGAAGACCAAGAGATGACATCTTGTTTCTTGCTTTTTCATGTAATATGCGAGTCACCGAGAAAAATACAAAATCCAGTGGTCGACTTGCGGTCCGTAGGATCACTAGCCCAATCCACATCAGAGTAAGCACGCAACTCTAACGAAGACGTAGAAGGAAACAAGAGACTATAAAACTGAGTGCCCCGAAGGTACCTGAGAATACGAAGAACAGTAGCCCAATGAATTGTAGTAGGGGCAGTGACAAACTGACTAACCACATGAACAGCATGCGCAATGTCTGGGCGAGTCACAGTAAGATAAATCAGGCTGCCTACAATGGTACGATAGAGACCGGAATCCGCCAAAGGAGTGCCATCCGACGGAGAGTATCTAGCATTGGTCTGAAGGGGAGTATCAACAGTCCTGTTGTCAGTAAGTCGAGCACGCTTAAACAAATCAGCTATATATTTTGATTGAGATAAGAGATAGCCTTTTGGAGAATAGGCAACCTCAATTCCCAAAAAATAACGTAGCATACCCAAGTCTTTCATAGCGAAGCAACGTGCCAACTCAGACTTCAAAGATTCAATACCATCATAATCATCACCCGTAATAATCATGTCATCAACATACAAGAATAATAGAATACGACCTGCTGTTGTACGCTTGACAAATAAAGCCGAATCATAGTGACTAGGAAGGAAGCCAAGCGAAGTGATCACCAGAGAAAACTTCTCAAACCAGGCACGTGGTGCTTGTTTGAGACCATAAAGAGCTTTGCGAAGCTTGCAAACTTCCCCAGGCAAACGGAAGCAACTGCGATCAGAGTGCGAACAGTCGTCATTTTTGCAACAGGGGCAAACGTTTCTTCATAATCTATACCATACTCTTGAGAATAGCCTTTAGCAACAAGCCGAGCCTTGTATCGCTCAATGGATCCATCTGATTTGGTTTTAATCTTGTAAACCCAACGAGAACCAATGGTATGTTTTCTGGATGGCGGCGGAACCAAATCCCATGTATGAGTCTGGTGGAGAGCAGTAAGTTCCTCAGCCATAGCAGCCTGCCAAAGAGGATTACGAACTGCCTCTCTATAGGACAAAGGCTCAGAAAGTCGATGAATAGAGGCAACAAAGGAAGCAAATAAAGTAGAATAAGAGGAGTACTCAAAATCGGGGAGTTTAGTCGACTTACGAGTGCGAGTGGACTGACGCAGAGGAGGATTATCCGCAATCTCATTCGACAATTGGGTGGTCGTAGGAACAGGGACATGGGAGGTGGATACCTCGTGAACCAAAGTATCAGATAGAGCTTCATCAGGGTCGGTATCGAAAGGATCAATACGAACCAGATCTGACTGTGTCATATGATGTGAACTAGCAGGAACAGAGAAGAATGGAATATGCTCTAAAAACACAACATGACGCGAGACATACAATTTTTGACTAACTGGATCAAAACAACGATATCCCTTTTAACCAGCACCATAACCTAAAAAGACACATAAGGCGGACCGAGAAGACAATTTATTACGCTCAACATGTGGTCGAAGAACAAAACAAGTACAACCGAAGACGCGCAACGAGGAATAAACAGGTGAATGACCATACAACTTTTCAAACGGGGACAAACCTGAATTATGAGATATTGGAATTTTGTTGATCACATGAGCAGCGGTAAGTACTGCTTACCCCCAAAACACACTAGGAACTTCGGCTGACAACAAGAACGAACGAGCTGTTTCAACAAGATAGCGATATTTTCTCTCAGCAACACCATTTTGTTGAGGAGTGTCTGTACACGAAGTTTGATGGATAGTCCCATCAGAAGCAAGTAACTGAGAAAAATCGTTAGAAGTGTATTCACCCCCCAAATCACACCGAAAACATTTAATGACAGATGAGTGTTGGGTTTTCACAAGAGCTCGAAAGTTACTGAATATGGTAAGGAAATCAGACCTGCGTTTCATAAGATAAACCCAAGTATAATGAGTGAAATCATCAATAAAAGAGACATAATATCTAGATCCTCCTTTGGTGGATACAGGAGAGGGTCCCCACATATCAGAATGCACAAGATCAAATGGCGCAATTCAAAAAGAAATACTTTTATTAAAAGGCAAGGCTGAAAATTTAGCCAGTTTACAACCACTACAATCAGAAATATCATGACAGTCTAAATGACCTAAAGCTCCTGTAGACACCAAAAACTTTAAACGAGATCAAGAAACATGGCCTAAACGAGAATGCCAAAGATAAAAATCAGAAGACGAACGACTCAAACGAAAAGACGACAAATCCACATTAGAGGCAGCAATATCAGATATTTTTAGCTCATCCAAAACATAGAGTCCCCATTCCCTATGGCCTATCCCAATCATCTTCTGAGATCGCGGGTCCTGAACAAAACAATTGGTAGAGGTAAAAAAAACTAAGAGGTTAGAATCACACAATTGACCAACAGATACAAGATTTAAAGTAAGACTAGGAATATGATATACGTTTGAAAGAGATAAACGAGATGTGTGAACAAAGCCAATTCCTGCCAATGGCATTGGAGTACCATCAGCGGTCATGACAGACAAAGATGGAGCAGAATTAACAGACACAAAAGAATCAATATCAGGAGACATATGATGAGAAGCGCCTGAGTTTAAGATCCATAAAGGAGACGATTTAGCAGAATTATCAGACAAACCTTTAGGAGAGGAGGCAGACATGGCATGAGGCTGTGAAGCAAGGAACTGCTTAAACTGCTCCATCATATGTGGATCCAAGGATGGGGCAGCAACTGCATTATTGGACTGAGGTGGGCGATACGTCCATAGAGCAGTCTGTGGCGGACGTTGTTGTTGAGGTGGTCGTTGTTGCGGCTGTTGTTTGCCTTTACTCAACAATTTCGGACACTAAGCCTTCCAATGACCCTTCTGTTTGCAGAAAGCACATTCATCCTGAGGTACCTTAGGTCTGTTTTGGTTGCCAGTCGAAGACAGTTGTGGAGCAGCAAAAACGGATGGAGGTGTAGGTGGGACAGACCCCGTATTTGCTTTAGACTTAAGTCGAATCTCCTCTGCTAAAAGTTCATGAAACACAGAATCAACAGACGGAAGAGGAGAACGATGTAGAATTGTGTCACGTAATCCCTCAAAATCGTTTCGAAGAGCCATCAAAAACTGTACTAGGCATTGTTCTTCCCTACGAGCCAGATATAGTTCAAATTTTCGCAGCTCTGCAGACTCAGTGAGAGCCAACTGATCCCAGAGATTAGACATGGAAGAATAAAACTCCTGAACACTCATATCATTCTGCTGAAGTGTGCGAATATCTGCCTCCAACTAATACTGTTTGACGAAATTAGATTGTGTGTACAATCTAGTCAGATGATCTCAGACCTCTTTAGCCGTCTCATACTTAGCCAACTGAACACCAATAGAGTGAGTAACAGAATTGTTAATCCACGTAATAATCTTCGAATTATCAGCCTCCCAACTATCGATCAATGCTGCATAATCGGTCGCCTTATCGTCTGTAGGTTTAATCCGCACACCTGTAACATAGTTCCACATAGATTTTCCACGCAAGAAATTCTTCATAATGTAGCTCCAATACGTATAGTTTGGACCATCCAATTGAACACTAATCGACTGAAGTGAATCATCCTTACGACTAGCCATGATGAAAGAGGCCCAAAAAAAAAAACAAAACTCCCAAAAACGAAATCAACAGATTCGAAATGCCCAAAAATCAACAGAACCCAGACAAACCAACGGAAGTAAAAAACACCACAAAATCGAAATCAACAGATTCGAAATATCCAAAATCAACAGAATCCAGACAAACCAAGGTAAGCAAAAAAACAAATAAAAAGGAGAACAGAAATACCACCAAAAATTTTTTTTTTTCGGGGCTTCGCCCCGAACCCCGAACGGGGCTGCGCTGCCCCCCATACCCCCCAGGTTCGATCTGCGAAAGCTGTGGATTGGATTATAACTTCTTCAATCAAGCAAAAAGAATCCATAAATTGTGGCTCTGATACCATGATAATATAGAGAAAAAGATGCTAGGGATTTCTTATTGACGTGCATGAAGTCAATCAGAATACAATAAAGAGTATATATAGCTAGGGATTACAATGAAAACAAAATAGACTAAAGGACTATTAGATAAATACAGCTAAGCTAATATGCTAATAAATTTCACTCCCCCTATCATTGCTCTTATTATTATTAGTCTTATTGTTCTTGTTATTTTTGTTATTATTATTATTATTGTAATAGGCTAGCATGTGAGCTACATGTATTATGTGCCAAGTCAAATGATTCTTTGAATTAACATTTGTTGGTTAATAGATGGGATAGAATAATTTTAACTGGAAATATTATATTTCTGTCACATTTATGAAATAAATTAAGGAGATTTGTGTTATCATTAAGTTCAAATTAATTACAAGGGGTAGAAATGAAGATCAAATTAGGAAGATTTGTGTGATTATATTAAGTTCAAATTAATCAGTAGGGGTGCAAATAAAGATCAATATATGGACAAAATTATTAAGAGTAAATATTCCCTAAGTATGAATTTAGCTAGGATAGAAAAAAAGATAAAAAAAAAAAATTCTTGCACATAGTAACTTTGTTCAAAAGCCAAAACTACTACTCTATCAACAAGCATAAAAAAACAATCATTTTTGCTACTAGCTAATTAATGTAACATGATTTGACAGTTAGAAAAGTACAATTAATCTTGAAGAGAAAGGCTGGATATAAGCAACATTTTATTAGTTTCTGTGGAATAATATGACAAAAGTAAAATAAGTAAAATTAATCGTGACAGAATAACATAAAGGAAAATCTAGGAAATCGAATTCTCTGTTTGATGTAACCCTATTTTATTTTGTTCTGTGGTTAAAACAATGTTGTTTTACTAAAACTATGGCTAAAACGAATTTACAATTATTAAGTGCTAACCCAAATTTGAGTGAACTCTTACGACATAGTTTTAGTATTGATTTTAGTGAAATAACGTCATTTTGATGTGTTGGACATAATAAGATAGAAATATTAAACAAAATATCTAATTCCGTCAAAAACTCGTGTAGGACAGAATAAAATAGAGAAATATTGAACATAATATCTAATTCCATAAAAAAACCCTTCAATATTTGGGGGATCGTGAAAAGGAGTTTCATATATTTTAGAGGTTTGATGTGCCGAGATAGAATCTTCTGTCCAAGATTATTCTGTCTTATCCTGTGTTATCCTGTTCAGTGTTTAAAACGACGTAATTTCACTAAAACTATGGACTAAAAGCATAAAAATCATTAAAACCACTTTATAATTATTAGACTCTAACCAAGATATGAGTGAACACATAATTTTAATTTTAGACAAGATAAGACAAAATAATTTTGCACAAAATAATACATAATAATTTTGAAAATAGGATTTCATCTCCTTGTTGTGCCTGCATTTTTTTTTCCTACCCAACTCTAAGAATGATTTACCCATTTTTTTTGTTAATTCCACAAGAATTGGAAAAGAGTACTGTAAAAGCTAAAACGTGGGATCTCAACCATCACCTCTGCCAGTGCTTTAAGGTGCGCAGTTCACTGTCCAGATTGTATCGTACATTTGCTTAAAATGAATGATTTCATTATGAAAAATTACAAAAATCGTCCTTTATATTTGTTGGAAATTTTTTTCCATCACTCATATAATTAAATAATGTAATCTCATTACTTATATTAAAAAATTATACTAAATTTATCCTTTCATCTATTTTGGTTTGATATTTTAACAAAAAAATATGCACATATACATCTTTCGACAATGAGATGAAAATATACACGTACATTTTTCGTTAAAAAAATGAATTTTAATAAAAAGATCAATCTAGTGTGAATTTTTAGTGTGAATAATGAAATTACATAATTTTAAATATGATTACTGCATTTTTTTTAAGAAAATGTAAATAGCGTTGATTGCAACTTTTCCTTTCATTGCATGTATACATATTTGCAAAATCTCATGTAATATACATATTAAGGGTGTACATGGTGCAATTTAATGATTTTACATAATATTTTTAATTGCAACATGCTTTGCAATTTGTGAAAAATGCAAATAATAACTAAACATTAAAATTTAAAAACCATAAAATACAATGTATTTTTGTTCGGTGTAGTGTAGTGCAATTTATGTGGTTTAAATTTATAAGAAAATGAATATGAGAAATAATAATAAATTTGAATGTGAAAAAAAAAGAAGGCATAATCATCCAAACAAATATTATATTAGATAAAATGTATGTTAGAGTTAATGCATGTTTGGAATTAAGATTATAGTTACAACTAATTAAATACAGATCTTTTTAATTTATCTTTATTCTAATATTATAATATTTTCAACATATTTATATTCTAGTAATACACTTATGCTGGTGAACCAAATGACAAATTAACAATAATTACAATGTGAAATTATATATACAATTATACTACTATTTTTTGTGGTGTGGCTTTATTTTATATTTTTTTCATGCATTATTTGTATATAATAAAATCGCACTGCACAATGCAGTTTTAAAATATTTAAATCAAAATCAACTATTAAAAAAATAAAATTATGATTTACACATTACACGGTGTGATGATGTGTGATTTATTTAATGTGAACGAATTTTTAATTTTTTTAATATCCCTAATACATATCATTTAGGTCGGAGATCTCATTTAGACGATAAAAACAACAACAACAACAACAATAATAATAATAATAATAAATCGAACTTGGAAGGTCTGTCATAAGTAATGATTTTGATTTTTTTTTTCCAGAAAAAGGTTAAAAAAATCATGTTGGTAAGGAAAGCAAGAATCCAATTCCATATATTTTTTTTCTCCATAGGTTGGTACTGGAATATTCATACTCCACTGTATCCATGATCGATATACACTTTTATAGCATTGAAGTATAATTCATCGTAGGGAGTTGGATACGAAGTCAATATTAATTCTGAGCCAAAAGAAAAAGTCAATGCCTTTAATATTTTAACTACTTCTATAGTTCCTAGAGTACTTATGGCTTGCACTCAATTTAAAGAATTGGGATCTACCATTCAAGATTATTTTGTCTTATCATGTACAAGATTAAAACTACCTCGAAGATTTACTCATTTCTTGGTTAAGATCTATTAATTGTAAAGTAGTTTTACTTTTTAATACTTACTTTTAGTAAAACTAAAAGTATTGAACATTAGACATGATAAGATTGGATTATCTTGGACAACAGATCCGGCCTCCAATCTAAATATACATGTATTACACGGAAATAAAATGAGTTTGTTTATTTTATGATTATAGCCACCAACTCATTTCTTGACATGAATATTTATGTTTTTATGAAACATCATATTCACTTCTACAAAAACCCTAAATTTCAATATCTCAATCTCCATCGCTAGCTGCAGTGAGTATTTAAGATTATAAAAGATGTAGGATCACACATGTTTTGTGTCACGCCCCAAAACCAGACATGACACAGCCGCACTCTTAGAAACCAACTCTAAAAATGTGAAGCCCCCTGTTCACGAGTTTACTATCCCAACAGTATCTACGTATATATATACACTACACCTTTTTTCGATAGTCAATATGTACAATCTCAAATCCACGGTTCCGAAATATCGCATTCAAAACCTACATCTTTAAAATATGACACATATTTCTCCCACAAGCATAGTTATATACAACTTATAATTAAAGATTTCCCTTACAATCACGATTATACATTTCCTTTCAAATCCTCTTGAGCTATATACATCAAAATCAAGAAACGATGCTCTAATATCGTTCTACCCAAAATATCTATTACAATTTCCTATTATCTCTACATAACTACAATATCCACAAAATAGCCCTCTCCACTTCCAGTCATCCACGTAACCTGTACATAAAACCTTAGAATCTGCAAAGAATAACAACATTTGTGGTATGAGCAAAACTATGCCCAGGAAGTGATTGAGATATTCCTCTATTGGATTGAGCACGTTGTATACATAATATATTTTCTCAAATCCATTATTTCACACATGAAAACCAATATTAGAAATTGTTTCAAATCAAAACACACACACACATATATATATATATATATAGCAAGTGGCATTATCATTTATCAAACCTTCACAAATACATTGAGTACTTGTTGTCATTTAGCTCATGAATAATTCAAATCATTCTTGGTACATTATTGGATCCAGTCCTGACTATTATAACCTGTCAGGTAGGCCATTACAGATAGGTTCCTAGCTGTTTATCCCGCTAGGTAGGCCATTACAGATAGGTTGGAACATGTTCCTACCAATCATTCATTAAAGCATTCAGGAGCTCATAACAATTCAAATTCATTTAAATCATTCCACGAAATACTTTACATTCGCAAAAGCCACCGCATACCTTTCATAGTCATCAAAATCACAATCTTATTCATGCTCAAGCCACTTTAATATAACAATATAATCAAATTCCCATTAATATGATTTATCAAATGCTTGTAAAACATAAAGAAATATCATAACCACTTACTTGAAGTCACTCTCCCATTTCGCACTTGATATACAATTTCCACCACTTATTTGCTTTACTTTCCTTTAAAACATACACATATGACAAAAGAGGCATTAAATAGAGCCTAATAACTTTTAAACACCTTTCTTAATTTAAGAACACTTCATTTCCTTTCAATACTAAAACCCCTTTAAATATTACTCTCATAAACTTTCTTCAACAAAACGATCCTCACAATTTGCTTAAATCCATCAATCCATGTTCTATACTGATAAGTCGAAGTTGTACCGACTTATTTATCTTACATACTCATCCTTTTTATATAGAAATTGAGTAAAGGGAATACTTTGTGAATGGCTTGTGCATATTATTGTTCATGAACTTACAATTGATGAAAATAGCTAAGTGTGGGGAATATGTGTTGAGTTTGATTCAATTATGTAAAGTATGCACACTCTCCTTAGCCTCACAAGTCACTCACAATTCATAACAATCACGAGTCACTCACATAGCACACAAACTTCTCAACACACAACACACACATGCACATGGCGGGCGCCTAGCGCGCCCGCCCACTCGACACACACACACGGGCGGGCGCCCTCACACGCACACACAGGGCGGGCGTCTAGCGCGCCCGCCCCTCCTAATGCACACACGGTACGGGCCAGCACCAAGCACACACACATGCACGGCGGGCGCGCGCCCACCACTTTCACTCACGCACACACTCACTCACACATTCTCACTTGCACACTTGCACGTTTAGTTTTGCATACACCTCACCGCACTCGTGCTCCCGCACATATTTTGCTCACATTATCAGGCAATCTCGCACGTTCACTGTTGAGCACCGAGTGTTTGAAGAAATGCATTAAAATTCCTTAATGACTAAGTCTTGAGTGAACTACGTGGCCTCACTTTACCTTTGCTGACTTATTCACAGACACGTGGCAGCTCCTCCGGAAAAGATGGAAATTTCCAGGAAAGTCACCAAGCCAACCCAGCAAGGGGAAAGTATAAAAGGAGCTGAAAAAGAAAGAGAAAGAGAATCGGGGAGATCGGGGATCGGGAGATTGAGGATCAAGAAAGAACTTAGAAAATTACAGAGAGGGAGAAGATCTTGAGAAATTGCCCATTTCATTTCTCTCTTGTAATCATGAATTCTGAGCCGATCAAAATGATCGGCTAGACATAGAGTGTTGCCTTGAGGGGTTACATGTATGGATTTAATCTTGTTTGAGACATTTGATTTAGAATTCTATCCGTGTTATTTATGTTCATTATTCTGTACTTGTTGTGTTTGATGTTTTGCATTAGATTAACTTCATATTAAATCTGCGGTGACCACTGAGATTGTTGTGAACTTGCCTAAGGAAATCAATCCCAACTTGTATTGATTATGAACATGCTTGTGTGAGTCTTAGTTCTGCACATTTCATGATTTAGAAAAGGGCAAGGAGCGTTTTTGTATGGTGAGTTTAGATTACATCTGGGATGACTGCCCTGACAAGGAGTATATCCAAGTAATCGAGGCTCACTACTGCCACTATAGGAAAGGACTAAGAGTATTCTCGTATTGTGGATTGAGATTACATATGGGATGACTGCCCTGACAAAGGAGTATATCCGGGCTAATCGAGGCTCACAGTAGGAGAATCGGGATCTGGGGGAGTCTCACTCGTACCTAGAACTTGCCCTGACAAGGGAAGTTAGAGGAGTATTGTGAAATGGGTTTGAGAGAACTGACAAGTTGATCGAATCCCAGCTCACTAGCAGAGAAGTCCCCTCACACTTGTTTACACAAGTCAGGGATAGCAAGAGAAAAGTCCATACTAGTTGTTCCACCCTCAAGGCAACACCTCCCGTTTTATTGAGTTATCTCCCGTTCCAACATTCCTGCATTTTAATCTATTTACATATCATTTCGTGCCTTTTTAATTGTTCATACTTGCTATCATTATTCAATACTTGATTACAACCCTCTCCCTGTGGAGACGATCCCACTCATCACTGCTGTATTTATTGTTGAGTTCGGGTAAAATTGCAGGGTAGCGACAACCCCGGCCATATACCTAATCAAATGAAGGCTAAAATCCTTAGATAAGTGTTCTTGAACTTATGGGAATTAAAACCCATATCATATTACAACAAGGTTTCAAACTCTTACTAATCTAGAACACTAAATAGAGATATTAACATAGATAAATAAACTAGATAGGTTCCTTACCTTAATTAGAGTGAGATTGGAGTGAGAATTGTTTCCTTTTTCTCCTTCAATCAACCCTTTCTTCTTGCCCTAATCAAGAGAGAAAAGAGGGAAAATATGTAAAAGAGAATGAAAAACCGAAGTCTTTGCAAAGAAGGGTTTTAAGACCATTTCTTACAATTTTGCTAAATAGCCCTTCTATTATTACTTATTTATTCAATGGTCCCTAATTTAATTACAATTATTATATTTTGAGTCAAGGATAAACGAGAATAAAATGCAGCAGGCAGCACTTGAGAGAAGGATAAGGAAATGTTATTCTATTTATTGTTTAAGTTTTCTTTACATATATATTTAAAAAATAGTTGAATATAACGATATTTATTTGATAATGTTTTTAGTTAATTAAATATATTTAAGTGTTTTAGTATGTTGACTCTATTTTATGATTGATTAATACAATCTTTTTGACTAATCAGGTTTTTCACACTTACACATCCTTCAAACAACATCATAACCATAATAGTTAGGGAATAAGCCATAGAATCACACTACTATCCTTTTGATTTAACAAACAAACAGCTGCTCCAATCTCCAATATACTTGCAAGTTCAAAGATCTCTGCCACAGCTAAAGAGGAACTAAAGGATAGAATCACATAATATCCTCTTGATTTAACAAACAAGCAACCATTATAATCTTTAAGATAGTTACAAGTCCATCGATGTCTACCACTGTCAAAGAGTCTCTATTTCGGAAATCTATGAAGTTAATAGTAAAAGATGTGCTAAAAGATGTGTTTTTTTCAAAAGCGCTTAATTTTTTTTTTTATTTTTAGTTAATCTCGAATGTCATGGGTACAGAACATAATAGTAATGAAAACTACAAATATGACCCTTCTAACTCTAATGTAGGTTGAAAACTTAAGAACATACAAAAAAAATACTCATGCATTAATTGTATGGACCAAGATTTAAAAACACTAGCATCCGTTTTAATGGAGTATTTTTTTGTTTTATGATAGAATCTTTTTTATTGTGATTTGTTATAAGAAAGGAATATTTTAAAAGTATTTGGATTGATAATTTTGTTTATTGAGATTTGTAGTGAAAATTTTTATTAATAAAATTTTAAAATTCAAATTTTAACTAGTATTTTATAAGTTTGTTTTGGGTGAGAATTGTGTTAGAAAGAATTGTTTATTATTAAAATTCACTGTAGCAAAAATAAATACTGTAACATTATTTTTTGTTTTAAAATTTTTTGTAAAAAAAAATAAACAAAACAAACAAATGATTTAGATTTGTGAATTAAAAAAAAAAAACGCTACAACCAACCGAGGCTAACTTCTATGAGATCTCAATAGTTTTTCAAATTATTTATTTTTCCTTCTCAATGATCATGATCAGTTTGGTGGAGCACTGATAATTTTCCTTTTGGTTTGGTGAGTTTCTAGTTTGGTATGTGAATGTTGCATACAGTTCTATGTAGAATTTACTTATTATTTTTTTGGAAAAAGTATTTTTATAACTTTTATTATTTCTTAAAGCGCCTCTCCCTCTCTCTCTCTCTCTCGTTAAGAAAAATTATAGTTATATTAGATAAACAAAACTAACAAATATGGGAAGGTTAGCTGGAATCTTTACCTGTGCTTGATGGACACATTTTATATAAGACATATTTCGATCATTCAGGTCCATGTACAGTACACTAATTTTATATCAGAGCATATTTCAATCCTTGAGTTATCGATAAAGTGATCTTATGGTTATTCGGTTTGGTTTAGTAACATAATCGAACTTTATACATCTTAAAATGCCATTTGGTCCTTATCTATCTGAAAAAAAAAATCTTTATAATTTTTATTATTAGTGAAAATCTATGGTCTCCTTTTACTTTAAGACTAATAAATAATTAATAAGTGATTTTGATAGACAAAAGTAACATAGTATTGAAGTTTTGATGTATTTAAATAGTTTTTTTTTTTAAAGATTTTGCCATTACTAAATAGATCAAAATACAATCAAATCTTTTTTTTTTGCAATTTTTTTTATCCAATTGGGTAAGAGTATGCTGTTGAACAACTATATTAATAAGTGGTTAGATTATTCTAATTAAGTTACTTTTTGCTAGTAATTTATTAGTATTAGGAAATGAGCATGTAATAGAGGATTTTTTTCAAGAGAATATTGTCATTCTCTCCTCATCTCTCAAATAGTCTTTCTCCATCTCTCCACAACATTTATTTTCGCATTGAAATCCAACTGTTTTTTTTGGTTAGGTCTAATAGTAATAAGTGTTTTTTTTAAGCTAAACTTTTATTGAAGTATAATAGCATAGTAATAGAGGTTTACAAGTATTCATAAGTCAAACATCAATAATCAACAAAATAAATAACGAATCTTCTAAATTTTAATAGGATTCATACAATTAAGTCTTTTGAAATCTCTTTTCATCAAAATCACAAACTATATTTAATTCCCTGTTCTATTGGTAACTTTTAATTCTTTTCCATCTAGCAAATATCATTATGCGTCTAATGTTATTAATGATACATATGTTGCACAATTTCAATATCGTGTAACTTCAAAATTCTAGCGAGCACCATGACATTGTGTCGCGACACTATATCGTTAAACCATATGACTTTTGCATTGGTTTGCTGATTTCCATTCTTTTCGTCAACTTTCAATGTCTTAAACGCGTGGCTTTGGTTTTTTAACGCTTCTTGAGCTAGCCCTCTTGCACATCTTGGATCAACCTCTAAATACATGACGAGTTTGAAATGCATCATTGAATTTCAACAAACCATCTATTTGTCAATGGTGTTCAAAATCAAGGTTTTCAAAGCCTCCTTCATGCTATTGGTTCGAACTCTTATTAAAGCACCTCCAATTCTTCATCATGAGAGAAGGTTAAAAGGGATAATACTTGAAAACCAATTAAGCAACTATTCTAATACACTACAAACTATGCTGCAACTATCTTGGAAGGAATTTTTTTTTATTTTAAATTTAGCTAAATTAATCTTGTCAATATATTGTAAAACCTATTATAGTCAATACTCGTGCAAGTTTACTTGCCTCGCTCTCAGTTGCCTTTAAGCTTTTAGGCGACCTAAGCTACCAAGAGGAGCAGTCAAAAAAGAAGTAAACAAGAAATACCATCTTAGAACGATGTTTCAAAAATGGGAGAAAATTGGTCGTAATGCTAGAATTGGAGTCGGACCAAAGCATATTTTCATATGATACAAGATAATATGAGTTACGAATACATTAAATTACGATTTTCTTACTATGAATCTTAGTTAATTGTTCGAGTTTGACTTATATTTCAATATAATCTAAAAATTTTGTTTACATTAATTTAAACTCCTATTCCATGTACACTACAACTACCTTGCTATCCATTTTGCTTTCCATTTATGAATGCATGCCAAAGGACTACTCCTCCAATGCAGAATTCCAGTAAATTGATTTGAAGTTTGAACATATATATAAAAGGGTGTCACTGAAATACGACTCCAGTCTCCAGCTGCATGTGACATGAAATCTTTTTCAAAGAATGTTTCAATCATTGAATACTGTGCAAAATCCATTACTGGATTAGGGATGGAGAGAGGGACCCTTGTTCTATTACAGAAACAAGATCAGATAAACTCATCAGTACTCCTCCATTCCCTAACTATATATAGGCTATGCCAATAATTTCAAGGTCTATCAAAGTACAACCATGTCCTTTAAATGGTACAATATTCATTGTATGGTCAACTCTTTTTTTTAATCTTTTACGTCTTAATTTTAGAACATTCAGCACTCTCTCATCACTTCGTTATGAATTTGTACATGAATTGTAGAAATGGGCATCACGATCGATCTTGTTATTGTAAAGCTACCAAAGCATGGGAAACTTTGAAGGGTTGCTAAAACCCTTACAAAAAATTGACCAATATTTGCTTCAACAAATAATGATCTGTATGCATGCATATGCATGACCAGTGATTCTGATAGAGTTAGTAATAAAAGCATTTACTTGTACATAAATCATCATTCAAATGAACCTATTCACAATTCAAAACCAGAATACAATGCATGGATGATAAAATTTACCATATGTATTCAAATAGTTTTTAGGTCTAGCTTTGTATAAAACAAAAGAAAAGTCTATATTGATAATTAACTCCGTTTGCTTATAAGTAGTTTGTTTGATTATAAGTTGTTGATTTTAAACTCAACTCGGAAAAAAGAGAAGGGTTACGCCAAATTGATAGCTGGTATAAATTTTTACCATTTAAATGAGGTGGATCATGTTAAATATAAAAGTCTATATTGATATTTTAAGTGACTATGTCACTGAACAACTTTGAAATTAAACTACCAAATAACTAGTCCTCTTATACGTTCTAATAAAAATTTCATGTGGACTTTTTTCTTTTCCAAAACAAAATTCCTAGAATATTAATCTTTGATGATTTTTTCTTTTCAAAATATGGTAGCCTCACAAATTTTGGTATGACAATTTTATATATATATATATATATATTTATAATCAGATTTATCTTGTTATGAAGATGCATATACACTTATGCTACATTTAATAGATATTATTTTATGGGTGGCTCCAATTTTATTTATTTTTGGGTAGACAAGAGAATTATTAAGAAGGCATTTTTGTGTCCATAGCTGAAAAAACAAAAACTGATCTTCTTGATCCTTGTCCATATTGTTATTGTCTGGATAATAATTTTGAACTCGTATAGTCAATGATACATTTTGATTTTCTATTAATGCAACATCTTTTATAACTTGTAGGATTTAGAGCATGCAGTTTTTCCATAGTATAAATTAGCTGCGCTGTTTTTACACTATTATAAATGTACCACTACAATGAGATCAATTTCTATGATCATGCATAGGATCTAAAAATGATGTGAATTTTGGGTGCCCTTCAAGAGTTTTCCCACATTGCAATGCTTCATCAATCGCAATAATGCAGTGATATATCACTCAACAATTTGCTCTGAAATGCAACTTTCTTTCTAATGTTTACAATTTAATATACACCATATATCATCCTAATTATAAATTAAACTCATGTATTTTCAAGTACTCATCTCATCATCCTTAATACTAAAAAAATTGGCTGCAATAATCCTGGCAATTTTATGCGTTCTTTCATATATATATATATATGCTTTGACAAAATGCAGTTAAAATGACACAAAAACAACAATTAAGCTTTATTCCATTAAGTGAGTTCGGCAACAAGGAGTATCCTAGTGTTTACACAAATTTTAATACGATTTATACTATAGAATTTGGCAAAATTTTTAGGCCAATTGCCATTTTGTTGCAACCTTCTCCTCTTTTTTTCCTAACTTTAGAACTTGTTATATATTTATAAATAGACAGATTGCTTATTACTCAATGGAGTTTTTATGCAATGAGAATGACAGTCTAAATTAAATATAGTCCCATGCACTAATGCTAGTTTCAACTTATTTGGCTTACAAACATTTGCTGCACATTAAATATTTCAAGACCATCAAAACAGATCAAAGTTGCAGGTTAAATTGTCTCCTAAAATGTAAAACATTAATTAGAACAAATGTAAACAACCATGCAATAACTTTTCATTTACATATATAGTTGCAAAATTGACAACCTTTTAGAATGAAAGCAAATCTTAGCAATTTCTTTCAAGATTAACCCTGAATTTATTTCTTACAATTGAAGCTGTAATTTTTTAGCCCCTCTCCTCCTCTGAAAAACAGGAAAACCCCAGCAAATTTCACTTCATTGGCTACTTATTAGTCAACTTGTTTCTGTTTCCTCAACTTAATTTAATTGGATGACTGAGTTTACATGAATTCCAAGTCTCTGAGTATACAATTAATCCACATTGTTTGTCATTTGTATTTAACTCAATTTTCATTTATTAGAGTCTTGACATACATTAGCCAAGCTATCATAACTTTTAAGTATATATATATATATATACACACACACACACACACATATTGTAATAAATGAAGTAATATGTAGACAATTAATAAATTGATTTTTTTTACTTACCATTCCAAAGCAAAAAAAAAAAAAAAAAAGTTATTTTTGTTGTACAAAAAAGGTAATTAATTTATCAACCCTGGTGATATATATAAATAATTAAATCAGTGTTCCTATTTAAGATATGTGACAATTTATTTCAAACAATTTTTACATTTCTTTCCTTGTTTATCTTGCTAAAATTAATAAAGGGCACACTTTTCAAGTTCTATATATACTAGACTAGAGAGAGAGCCATCCTTTCACATGAGAACATGATCTCCATTCCTTTTTATCTCTTCCAATCTTGTTAATTTGTCTCTCTCACTTTTCTTTTTTGTTTTTTTTTTATCAGTTATAAAATGCCTAAGAAAGTTGAGATTGAACCTGGAAAAACAGCACCAAAAAAAGGGCACTTTGTTGTTTATGTGGGAAGTAAAATGAGTAGGTTTGTCATTCCTACATCTTTCTTGAAGAATCCATTGTTTCAACAGTTGCTGGATAAAGCTGCTGAAGAATATGGTTTTAATAACAGAAATAAAATTGTTATTCCTTGTGAAGAATCTAACTTCCAAAGCCTCATTGCTCACTTGGCCAAAAGCTAAAGATCATCATCATCATCATTTACATAGTCATTGTTTTTGTCAAGTGTAAGTATTAATCAATAGTAAGAAACCGTTCTTCTTAATTTCCATTAATTTTTGTCAAGATGGCTCCAATCCAAGATTGTCTAATTTTCTTCCTTATATCCAAACAACTTCGTAGATGCATGAGTTTGCTCTTTGCACATCAATGCACATGCATGGATGATTTCTTTCTTTCTTCTGTTTTTTTTCAATTGGTTTCTGCGAAATGGATTGATATACAGTGATTTAATCACTATTTCAACGTGCAATAAAAGGAATTACTATGTATGAATTACGACTTATTATATAATTTGATTTTACAAGAGTTTTTGTGTTTTTATTTTAGAAAAAAATCCACCTCAAAGTGATGGGATTTCGTACCATATTAATTTCATAGCATTTCATGAATAAGAAACAAAATAATTATTTGTTCATTAGTTTAAATCATAAAAGATTATGATCATCATTTCTGCGGTTCGACTCAATTAACTGTCGAAATGAATAATCTCGTTATATGTAAAAGGTGCGCGCTTACGCGCGGTTCCTCCAACTTCAACTTTAGGAACTTTATTTATTATATATTTGATATTGTAAACCACTCTTACACTTTGAAATTTCTCCACACTATAAATCTTATAAAAGTAAATTCATTAGTAGAACATTAATTCTGATTAAATCATAGGATAAAATATTTTGACAAATTAAGTAAAAAAGTTGCAATGGAAGAAAGGATTAATTGTGTGTTTAGTTTGGGGAAAAAAAACTAAAAATTAATGGTCATATATATTAGAAATCTTAATGTATTTTGGGAAGTGCGTGTACATATATCACTCTTGTATGGCTTATTCATTTGCTTAATTTCCCATCAAAGGAATGCTTTAAAATCCTATATATGAGGATTTATTTGGTAAATTCTTAATGACAAATAAATTTATGTTATTTTTTATAAATCAATCTTTTGTATAAATAAAGAAATTGGTTATGATTTTTAATGCATTGAAATGAAATGATTTGTTTGTTATATTTAATGCATTGAAATTAACAAAATTAAATAAAACTTACCTTGTTAAATCATAATTGTTGATACAATTAATTGAGTTTCAGAGGATTTATTGTTTTTCCTTTTTCCTTTTTCATATTTTGTTCTTTTATCTTTTTCCTTCTTCCAAAAGTCGTCCCACAACTTTTTATATAAATATCTAAATTCCTTTTTTATTTATAAATAATCTTTTTCTATAGAAATTATAAGTATAACTTGTACAGATTAGTATTTAATTTATTGTGAAAGTGCATGAAAATTGAGGGGCGGTGACTGGTGAAACTCCTATTTTAATTTTCAAATTTGTTTTTGGGTTACTTCTGGAATTTGTTGACCAAAAAAAAAAAAAAGGAATTTAAGATCAAATGAATTATCTTGTTACTCAAGAACCCATTTAACTCCTAAAGAGAAACACTCAAAAAAAGAGCTTTAGAAATATCAACCATATTGTGGATTTTGTTTCTTCAGTTTCTTTGAATCGATCTCCAATCCCATAGATTCTTTTTCTTTTTATTCTGCTCATATTTTACGTTGATTTACAACTTTTGAATAAATTTCTATATATAAAAATGCCTTTGTTAATAAAAGAAGTTGGGTTTGGTTTTGATGTTCTTGCAAAGGACGGGATTAATGTTAGTATATATGTCCATCACAAATCATCTCTATTTTTGTGTAGAAATCTACTGTTTCTAGTTTACATAAGATTAGCGAAGTCTAAATTGTCTATAAATGTTTGAGTCAGCGCTAACACACACTTCCAAACAAAATTATCACATGTCACAACAATTTTCAACCTAAGTTTGTAATAGAATAAATATCGATTGTAATAGAATAAGTTTGTCAAAAAAAGTTACATAGGGATATAAATGGCTTCTAGTTGTCACCAACTATGCCACAAAATGCAAAAACTTATATGAAACGATTCACGTGTTTTATATATGAAATGGACAATTAATTGTCGTTAATATTGTGATTCTAATTTTATGCCACTTTAATCGTGTATTGAAATTACGATTAAATTGCCGTTGCATATATGAACCAATTTAACAAGAGATCCACAATATGTTTGAACATTCTCTAACTATTGTTTTTCCTTCATAAGCAAACTGGGCAAGAGAAAACAGATGCTGAGTAGTTTAATTCAAGTTCAGGTTTACATTTTCTGCAATATATACCTCTATTTCTTAAGCTTTGCCTTAATTAGTCTGAATTCTGTCTTTACAAAACGAGCCAACAAATGGAAGCAAAACGAGAGATTGACTGACTTTGAGTTCCAAATCAACTTTGCCCAACTCACACTAGACTAATTTAAATTGCTGATGATGATAATTAAACAGTTTTAACAGTAATAATTTGCAACATTTTTTTTTTGATCAGTTTAGGTACTATAATTAATTAATTACCTTTTTACAACTTCTTTTTATTGTTTGTTTTCTTTATTTATATTTATTGTTTGCACTTGCATGCATATAATTACATGCAACTGCATATTTCACTACTACAAAATGGCCTTTTTACACCGGTCTTTTTAGAGCGGTTAAACATAAATCGGTGTAATTTATAAAAACGCGGTGGCATTATCGTAATATTAAACACAAATTTAGACTTCTTACACCGGTTATAAGAATAACCGATGTAGAAAGATTTTATTTTACACCGGTTATAAGAATAACCGGTGTAGAAAGTTTTTTTCTTAGACCGGTTATAACAATAACCGGTGTAGAAAGTTTTTTTTTACACCGGTTATAACAATAACCGGTGTAGAAAGTTTTTTTTTAGAAAGTTTTTTTTTACACCGGTTATAACAATAACCGGTGTAGAAAGTTTTTTTTAGAAAGTTTTTTTTTACACCGATTACAACAATAACCGGTGTAGAAAGTGTAAAAATAAAACTTTCTACACCTGTTAAAAGAGTAACGGGTGTAGAAAGATTTCTTTTACACCAGTTCTTCTTTAAAGCCAGCACTCTTCTTGTTTTTTGTTTCCCTCTTTTCCCTTATGGTGTTTTTGTTTCCAGCGTAAGAACTCTTCTTTCTCTCCTCACACTCAATCCCTTCGCCAAGCTCACCACCAACGATTTCTCCGGCGACACCCCTTCTTGGACCAATATTGGTGACGGAGGAAGCCATAGATCCATAGATCCGAGAGATTGGTGACGGAGGAAGCCATAGATCCGAGAGATTGGTGTTGTTTTGGTACGGATGCGTTTACTCATTTTTATTCGTGTTAAGCCTTTAACTTAGTGCGATTAACAGGATGTGGTGGCAAGAACGAGTATGATTGGTGGGCTGTGTCAAGAGGGCCGGTATGGTTGAAGCGCGAGAGATTTCGATAGTATGCCATGTCGGAATGTTTTTTCGTGGACTGCAATGGTCTCCGGATATGCACAAAATGGGAAGGTGGATCTGGCTAGGAAGCTGTTTGAGATCATGCCTGAGAAGAATGAGGTTTCCTGGACTGCAATGCTGTTGGGGTACATTCACAGTGGGAGGATTGAAGAAGCACTGGAGCTTTTTGATTCGATGCCTGTTCAGCCAGTCGTTGCTTGTAATGCAATGATACTTGAAGAAGCACTGGAGAAGAATGAGCTTTTTGTTAAGGTACCAACAGCAGAAGATTGGTATAGATAGTTTGGATATTGTGATTGATGATGATAATGATGTGCATATAGATTATGTTGATGAGAGTTATACAAACTGGCTCAAAGTAGCTGTGGCAAATGGTGTGAAAAGCATTAAATTTTGGCGAGAGATTGAAGTTCTTGAACTGATGTTGATGTTGTGGTTAACATAAAATTCATGTATATGTTAAAATTTATGGAAATTTGTCAATTGAACTCGCTTCATTGTTCAGCTAGTATAACATTTGCTCATTTCAAGGAACCAAATTTGAAATTCTTCTTTAACCAAAAATATTAACTCTTAGTTGATTCCTTTAATAAAAAAAAAAAAAAAAAAATCTTTTTTACACCGGTTCATTATAAAACCGGTGTAAAAAGTCTTTTTTACACCGGTTTATAAAACCGGTGTAAGAAACTTGTACATTTTACCCCGCCTGTATATACATCGGTTCATTTTTTTGAATAACTGGTGTAAAACGTAAAATTTAACTGGTGTAAAATCCATGTTTTGTACTAGTGTTTTTAACTTTAATTATAATCCATATTGTCAGTTCTTTTGGCAAATTAATGTATGAACCTTTTGAATTTAATTATCTAAATAAAATTAATTTTGCATACAATGTATGATAGAGCTAATTTGATTCATTTCATACATTTAGTTACAAGTTTCAATTTTTTTATCGGGACAGGAAAATCTTATGTTCTGAATTTAATTAATTTTCTGATTTTGGAACTATATCACAAAAACTTATATGAAATGGGTTCATACATAAAATAGATAGTTAATAAACGCGCATGTTTATACACTTTCGCATTTTTTTCTTTTTTAACCTCAAAAGTACCAATTTAACATTTGTATGATGTGACTTTCAAGAAATATAATTATCTTTCACATATCAAATTTATGTCTAAAAGTATCAATTTAATACTTTTAGACTGATAATTTTGGATTGAAAAGTGATACATAAAAATTTATACTTCATTGTACAAATGTTAGATTGATACTTTTGGATTGAAAATTAAACGCGAAAATTGATACTTGTTGAGCAGTGTTACTTTTGAACATAAAAGTGATACGCGAAAATTGATACTCGTAAAAATTTTCATTGTACAAATATTAGAATGATACTTTTGAATTGAAAAGTGAAACGTAAAAATTGGTATTTGTTGAGAAGTGTTACTTTTCAAGATAAAAGTGATATGCTAGAATTGATATTTGTTGAAATTATTCATTGTGCAATTATTAGTTTGATACTTTTTGATACCTGAAAATTGATACTTGTTGAGGAATGTAAATTTTGTACATAAAAGTGATACATAAAAATTGATACTTATTAAAGAGTGATACTTTTGGATTGAAAAGTAATACATAAAAATTGATACTTTATTGAGTAATGATACTTTTGGGTTTAAAAATGACTAGTGATGCTTTATAACTGAAAAGTGATCAGTAAAATTGATAAGTGATAGTTTTAGAATAAAAAGTGATACACAAAAAAAAAGAAAAGAAAATACCCACAAATGTAAGTCGCATATATGAACCTGATTGAGTGAAAACTACTTTAAAATATATAGTTTGTTGAGGGAGAGTTTAGTGGTCAATGACATACTCAACCCTTCTTTTGAATTTTTTTTTTTCGCATTGTCCTATATTAATTAATTAATTTTTTTATCATATACTTCAATGTAAAGTCAATTTGTCACACGATTTTGAAAAAAAAAAAAACTAGAAAAGTTTTGTAACAGTGTACGGGAAAAAAAAATTATGGATTGACCAGAACTAATGTCTTTAGGTTCACGTTCACCTTTGAGGCTTTGACAATATGACAAAGCTAAAAATTTATTTAAAACTTAGCAAACTAATTTTTGAATAAATTATGTTCCTAACATATTATCATTGAAAACGTAAGTAATTCAGGATATATGATTGTACATGCAGAACTCTATATTTAGGCTAAATATATGTACATATGACAAACATCTACTACTTTGTGAAACGGGTTCATATTTGAAATGAGAGTTAATCACAATTTCAACATATAATAAAAGTGGCAGAAAATTAGAATTACGATTTTAATGACTATTAATTGTTTGCTTCATATATGAAACACGTCTCATATATGAATCGATTTTACAGAAATTTTTGTTCATGACCAAAATATTACAAGCAGATTTCTCAACTAAGGAAAATTAACCAAAAATTAATGAGTCTTAGAAGTTAAGAGTATGTTTGGATATGTGTTTCATTTTGAGAATTGCAAAAAACGAGGTCTAGGATTGCGTTTTACAAAATGAATATTTTTGTTTTGAGAATTGAGTGTTTGAATTGATTAAATTTTGTTTTTATTGGTTTTTGTGTGGAATAATTACTTTAAAATAAAGTTTAAATAAGAATTTATTTTATTAAATTGTTTGGGTTAACTGACAGTAGTCAACCTTTGACTGCTATCGATAAATTTAAACAAACAAACAACTAAAAGATGTTGAAAAAGAAAATGCCTTCATTTTGTGGTTAGAGAAGTTTGAAATTTTTGTTTTCATAATTGAATATAAATAAACAAAAAGTTAATTTGAAATGAGATAAAAAAAATGGACTAAAAAGCCCTATCCAAGCATACCATGAAATTTTCACAAAATCGCCATTGTTCACGAGTTATAATATGTGTATTTTAATAAAAAATGGAAAAGACAAAAACGTGTTGATTTTGACTTTTTTCCTACATTTTTTTCGCCTACCACGATTGTGAATATGCATATTCATGAACGGTGTAAAAAAAAGTAAAATTTAGATTTTTTTACCAAATTTCTATTTTTCATGGATCAAGCATTTTAGCCAAAAATAATAAGTTCCAAAAATGCGTTGATTTTGACTTTTTTTTGTACCGTTTTTTGCACCCATCTCGATTGTGAAACATGCATTCTAGTGCATATTTTCAAAAAATAAATAAATAAAAATTTTCACCAAACTTCAATTTTTCATGGGTTATAACATACGTATTTTAGTAAAAAATGACAAAGTACAAAAATATATTAATTTTGGCTTTTCCCCTAATATCTTTTATACACACTTCAATTGTGAACATATAATCTAATTAAAGTTACCAAAAAAGTGAAATTTAGTTTTTTTTCAGCAAATTTCCATTTTTCATAGGTTATAACACACGTATTTTTATAAAAAAATGACAAAGTAAAAAAAGTATTGATTTTGGCTTTTTCCCTACTATTTTTTCATCCGCCTCAATTGTGAACATGCATCCTTATGAATGATGTAAAAAAAAAGAGGTGAAATTTAGATTTTTTTTACAAAGTTTTTATTTTTCATTTGTTATAACACACGTATTTTAGCAAAAAATGAAAAACAAAATCCAAAAATGCTTTGATTTTTAATTTTTTTGTACCGCTTTTTACACCACCCCCATTGTGAACATGCATTGTAGTTAATATTGTCAAGAAAAGTGAAAATTAAAATTTTTACCAAATCTCTATTTTTCATTGGTTATATAACACACGTATTTTTGTAAAAAATAGTGAAGTCAAAATACGTGATGATTTGACATTTTTTTCTACTAACACCTCAATTGTGAATATGCATACTTATGAACGATGTGAAAAAAAAGTGAAAATTAGATTTTTTTTTATCAAACTTTCATTTTTCATGGGCTATAACACACAAATTGTAGCAAAAAATGGCAAAATCTAAAAACACATTGATTTTGACTTTTTTTGTACCGCTTGTTTCACCCACCTCAATTATGAACAAGCATACTCGTGAACGGTGTCAAAAAAAAGAGAAATTTAGATTTTTTTTATCAAATTTCTATTTTTCATGGGCTATAACACACGTATATTAGTCAAAATGGTAAAATCTAAAAACAGATTGATTTTTACTTTTTTGTACCATTTTTTGCATCCACCTCGATTGTGAATATGCATTCTAATGAACATATATATATATATATATATATATATATATTTTTTATTTGGCATAACCTCACATTTGAGGAAGGGTGCCACACCTAATTTTATTGATAATTTTTGGAGACGTTGGATATACCCCAATACCGTCAGTACATAAGTGTAGAAAAACGTAAATAAGAAGGTGTCTTCCTTGACATTTTCCTATTGTATTAAGTAAATGTGTTGGAGGAAAAAGGAGTTCAAAAACTAATATGAAAAACCGTCCTTAGGCTAATAGCTATCATATTATATTTGAACGATTTCCTCCAACTATCCTTATATAAAAAACCAATCTAGTGAATATTGTAAAAAAATAGAAAATTAAAATTTTCACAAAACCTCCAAGTTTCATAGGGTATAATACATGTATTTTGGTCAAAAATGGAAAAGTAAAAAAATGTGTTTATTTTGGCTTTTTCCTACTGTTTTTTATACACACCTCAATTGTGAATATGTATTCTAATAAACAGTGTAAAAAAAGTGGAATTTAGTTTTTCCACCAAATTTTCATTTTTCATGGATTATATAACACATGTATTTTAGCCAAAAAATGACAAAATCTAGAAATACATTAATTTTGACTTTTTTGTGATGGTTTTAAACCTACCTCGATCGTAAACATGCATTCAAGTGAATATTGTCTAGAAAAAGTTAAATTTTATATTTATAACAAATGCAAACTCAAAAAAGTACTGATTTTGACATTTCCCTAATTTTTTTCACTCGACTCAATTGTGAACATGCATTCTTGTGAATGATGTAAAAAAAAGTGAAATTTAAATTTTTTACAAAATTTTTATTTTACATGGATAACACACGTATTTTAACAAAAATGGCAAAAATACAAAAATGGTATGATTTTTACTTTTTTGTATCGCTTTTTGTACCCATCCCCATTGTGAACACGAATTGTAGCTAGTATTTTCAAAAAAATGAAAATTAAAATTTCACCAAATCTCTATTTTTTATTGGTTATAAAACACGTAATTTGGTAAAAAGATGGTAAATTACAAATACGTGTTGATTTTAGCATTTTTCCTATTGTTTTTTCTCACCCACCTTAATTATGAATATGCATACTTGTGAATGGTGTCAAAAAAAGTGAATATTATATATATTTTTTACCAATTTTATTTTTCATAGGCAATAACACATGCATTTTATGCAAAAATGGCAAAATTCAATAATACGTTGATTTTGACTTGATTTTGTACCGTTTTTTCACACACCTCAATTGTAAACAAGTATATTTACAAATGGTGTAAAAAAAGTAAAATTTTCATTTTTCATACGATATAATAACACACGTATTTTAGTAAAACCTGACAAAATCCAAAAACGCATTGATTTTGACTTTTTTGTACAATTTTTTACACCTACCCCGATTGTGAACATGCATTCTAGTAAATATTGTAAGAAAAAGTGAAAATTAAAATTTCACCAAACCTTCATGTTTCATGGGTTATAACACACGTATTTTGCTCAAAACTGGCAAAGTAAAAAAAATGCGTTGGTTTCGGCTTTTTCCCAACTAGTTTTTACATACACCTCAATTGTGAACATGCTTTCTAATGAACGGTGCCAAAAAAAATAAATTTAGATTTTTTTACCAAATTTTTATTTTTCATGGGTCACACATTTTAGTCAAAAATGGAAAAATACAAAAATGCATTGATTTTGACTTTTTTTGTACCGTTTTTTGCACCAATCCCGATTATGAATATGACTTCTAGTAAATATTGTAAAAAAAAGTAAAAATTAAATTTTTTACCAAATCTCCATGTTTCATGGGTTAAAACACACGTATTTTGGTAAAAAAAATAACAAAGTACAAAAATGTGTTGATTTTGACTTTCTCCTACTGTTTTTTACACACACCTTGATTGTAAACATGTATTCTAATGTACGGCGTCAAAAAAAGTAAAATTTAGTTTTTCTACCAAATTTCCATTTTTAATGGGTTATAACACACCTATTTAGCCAAAAATGGAAAAATCTAAAAACATATTAATTTTGACTTTTTTTTTGTGGTTTTTAAACCTACCTCGATTGTGAACATGCATACGAGTGAATATTGTCAGGAAAAAGTGAAATTTAAAAGTTTTAACAAAAACTCCATTTTCAAGGGTTCTAAAACACATATTTTTATCAAAAATGGCAAACTAAAGAAACTTGTTGATTTTGGCTTTTTCCCACTGTTTTTTCACCCTCCTAAATTGTGAATATGCATACTTGTGAATGATGTAAAAAAAAAGTGAAATTTAAATTTTTTTACAAAATTTCTATTTTTCATGGGTTATAACACACGTATTTTTGCAAAAATGGCAAATATCCAAAAATGTGTTGATTTATACTCTTTTTTTACCGCTTTTTGCACTCACACAACATTATGAACATGCATTGTAGTTAATATTATCAAAAGTGTGAAAATTAAAATTTTCACAAAATCTCTATTTTTCATTGGTTATATAACTCACGTATTTTGGTAAAAAATGACAAAAGTCAAAATACGTATTGATTTTGGCATTTTTTTCTACTGTTTTTTACACACACATCAATTGTGAACATGCATTCTAATGAACGGTGTAAAAAAGTAAAATTTAGTTTTTTCACCAAATTTCTATTTTTCATGGTTTATAACATACGTATTTTTCATTGGTTATTATGGTAAAATTATGGTAAAATAAAAAATACATTGATTTTCACTTTTTTGTGATGGTTTTTAAAGCTACCTCGATTGTAAATATGCATTCGAGTGAGTATTGTCAGGAAAAAGTGAAATTTAGTTTTTTCACCAAAACTCTATTTTTTATTGGTTATAACACATAATTTTTTTTTATCAAAAATGCAAACTCGAAAACGTGTTGATTTTGGCATTTCCCTACTATTTTTTCACTCGCCTCAATTGTGAACATGCATCATTGTGAATGATGTAAAAAAAAGTGAAATTTAGATTTTTTACAAAATTTCCATTTTACATGGGTTATAACACAAATATTTTAGCAAAAAATGACAAAAATCCAAAAATGGTATGATTTTTGCTTTTTTTGTACCACTTTTTGCACCCATCCCTATTGTGAACATGCATTGTAGTTAATATTGTCAAAAAATGAAAATTAAATTTTCACCAAATCTCTATTTTTCAATGGTTATAACACATGTATTTTAGTAAAAAATGGCAAAGTACAAACACGTGTTGATTTTGGCTTTTTTCCTACTGTTTTCTCACCCACCTCAATTATGAATATGCATACTTGTGAACGGTGTCAAAAAAAGTAAATATTAGATTTATTTTTACCAAATTTTTATTTTTCATGGGCAATAACACATGTATTTTGTGCAAAAAGGGAAAAATTCAAAAACACGTTAATTGATTTTTTTGTACCGTTTTTTTCACCCACCTGAATTGTGAACAAGCATACTTGCAAACAGTGTAAAAAAAGTGAAATTTAGATTTTTTTTTTTACCAAATTTTCATTTTTCATGGGATATAACATACACATTTTAGTAAAAAAAATGACAAAATTCAAAAACGCAGTGATTTTGACTTTTTTTGTACCTTTTTTGCACCCACCCCGATTGAGAACATGCATTCTAGTAAATATTGTAAAAAAAGTGAAAATCAAAATTTCACCAAACCTCCATGTTTTCTAGGTTATAACACGTGTATTTTGGTCAAAACTGGCAAAGTAAAAAAATGTGTTGATTTTGGCTTTTTCCCTACTAGTTTTTACACACACCTCAATTGTGAACATGCATTCTAATGAACGGTGCCAAAAAAAATTAAATTTAGATTTTTTACCAAATTTTCATTTTTCATGGGTCACGTATTTTAGCCAAAAATGGAAAAATTTAAAAATGCGTTGATTTTGACTTTTTTGTACCGTTTTTTGCACCCATCCCGATTGTGAACATGACTTCTAGTAAATATTGTTAAAAAAAGTAAAAATTAAAATTTTCACCAAATCTCGATGTTTCATGGGTTATTACACACGTATTTTGGTAAAAAATGGAAAAGTACAAAAATGTGTTGATTTCAACTTTCTCCTACTGTTTTTTATACACACTCAAATTGTGAACATGTATTCTAATAAACGGTGTAAAAAAAGTAAAATTTATTTTTTCTACCAAATTTTCATTTTTAATGGGTTATAACACACCTATTTAGCCAAAAATGGTAAAATCTAAAAAGCATTGATTTTGACTTTTTTGTGATGGTTTTTAAACCTACCTCAATTGTAAACATGCATTCGAGTGAATATTGTCAGGAAAAAGTGAAATTTAAAAATTTTAACCAAAACTTCATTTTTAAAGGGTTACAACACACGCATTTTTTATCAAAAAAATGAAAACTAAAAAAATGTGTATATTTTGACTTTTTTCCTACCGTTTTTTCATCTGCCTCAATTGTGAATATGCATAATTGTGAATTTCTATTTTTCATTGGTTATAACACAAGTATTTTAGCAAAAAATGGCAAAAATCTAAATATTGGTTGATTTTTACTTATTATAGGCATGGCCACGGTTTCGGAACCGTCAGTTCCGGTTTCGTCCCGGTTCTGGTTACAATTCCGGATTCGTCTCGATTCCGATTTCGGTTGCGGTTTTGGTCCAATTCCAATTATTTTTCGATTTTTAGTTTCGAATTTCAATTGTAATCCCACTTTTAAATTTGATTTCTATCGAAATAATAATTAAACTATTAATTAAAACTCAATTAATACAACATAATAATATAATTAGAATAATAATAGTTATAATTGAACTTAATTAATATATACTTTTTAAATAATAAAATTAGGAAGAATTTGATAAGTAAGATTCAAAGATATAAAAATAATAAGAATATTGAAAAAATAATTGAATATTTGAATTATTAATTAGAATTCAACTAGTATAATATAATAACATAATTAGAATAGTAGTTAAAATTAAACTAATATATGAATTTTTTAGAATAATATAATTATGAAGATTAGATAAGAGAGAAAGAAAGATATATAAAGAATAAGAGTATTGAGAGAATGATCGAACTATTAATTGGAATTCAAATAGTATATTAGCATAATATAATAATAGAATTAGGATAATATAAATTAGAAAATTAAGTTGATACATAATATAATTGGATTAATAGTTGAAATTGAACTAATATATGGAGGTTTTAGAAAAATAGAATTATGAAGGATTAGATAAATGAGAAAGAAAAATATATAAATGATAAGAGTATTGAAAGAATGATTGAACTATTAATTGGAATTCAAACAGTATATTAGTGTAATATAATAATATAATTAAAATAATTAAAAATTAAAAATATTGATACCCTAAATCTAAACCCTAAACTATAAACTATAAACGCTAAAACTTACAATATAAAGATTAGAAAATTAAGAAAATAATATTAGAAAAAGAATTTTGTAATGAAAATGAAGAGGTATAGAAATATTTATAGAATTATAAAAATGAAAATAAATTTTTTTTGGCCGGTTCTGGTTCCGGTTCCAAAAAATCAGGAACCGTAACCGAACCGCCCATGGACGGTTTGGTTACGGTTCCGATTTTGTGGGGCCCGATTTCGGAACCGCCGGAATGGCCATGTGTACCCTATTATGAACATGCATTGTAGTTAATATTGTCAAAAAAATTGAAAATTAAATTTTTCACCAAATCTCTATTTTCATTGGTTATATAACACACGTATTTTGGTTAAAAATGACAAAAGTCAAAATACATGTTGATTTTGACATTTTTTTCTACAATATTTTTCACCCACCTCAATTGTGAATATGCATACTTGTGAATGATGTCCAAAAAAGTGAAAAGTATATATATTTTTCCAAATTTTTATTTTTCATGAGCTATAACACACGAATTTTAGCCAAAAATGGCAAAATAAAAAAACATATTCATTTTGAGTTTTTTGTGTAACGTTTTTTTTCACCTGCCTCAATTGAAAAGAAACATACTTGTGAACGGTGTCAAAAAAAATTAAAATTTAGATTTTTTTACCAAATTTTCATTTTTTATCGGTTATAATACACGATTTTAGTCAAAACTGGCAAAATTAAAAAATACATTGATTTTGACTTTTTTATACCATTTTTTGTACTCATCCCGATTGTGAATATGCATTCTAGTGAATATTGTAAAAAATTAAAAATTTTCTCCAAATCTCCATGTTTCATGGGTTATAACATGCGTAATTTGGTAAAAAATGGTAAAATTAAAAAATGTGTTAATTTTGGCTTTTCTCCTACTATTTTTTACACACACATCAATTGTGAACATGCATTATGATGAATGGGGTAAAAAAAGTGAAATTTAATTTTTTTTTACCAAATTTTCACTTTTCATGGGTTATAACACTCGTATATATGATTTACTTTTGCTTGTAATCTAGGAAACTATTCAAGTTTATAGGTTAAAAAAACGCCTTGTTATTTGGGATTAAATTGTGCTTGGAGAAAGGTATAAATGATTTTATTATTAAAGCATATTCACTTATTTTGATACAGTCATTGCAAAGGAAAATTAAGCATCCTTGGATTATTGCTTCAAATATAGAAATGATTTAACAGTTGCTGCCTAATCTAAAATGCACACATTACTTGAGGAAAGCAAACATGCCTGTAGTTAGATTAGCAAAACTATTCAAGTTTATAGGTTAAAACAAACGCCTTGTTTTTTGGGATTAAATTGTGCTTGGAGAAAAGTATAAATGATTTTATTATTAAAGCATATTCACTTATTTTGATACAGTCATTGCAAAAGAAAATTAAGCATCCTTGGATTATTGCTTCAAATATAGAAATGATTTAACAGTTGCTGCCTAATCTAAAATGCACACATTGCTTGAGGAAAGCAAACATGCCTGTAGTTAGATTATCAAAACATGGTAGACAAATTGCATCTTTAATATGCTACAATGCAGAAGCGAATCCACCGAATACAATTAAGGGTAGTATTAGAGTAGATAGATTAGGACTACCCTCCCTCTCATAATATGTAAATAATATAACTCTAATTTTTGGATATTCAATGACTGTTTATTTTGTTTAAAAATAAATAATACTTCATTCTCTCCAAAAAAAATGTATTTTAGCCAAAAATAGAAAAATCTAAAAATGCACCGATTTTGACTTTTTTTGTGATGGTTTCAAACCCTACCTCGATTGTAAACATGCATTCTAGTGAATATTATAAGAAAATAAATAAAATTTAAAAATTTTCTCCAAAACTCCATTTTTCAAGATTTATAACACACGTATTTTTATAAAAACTGGCAAAGTAAAAAACCGCGTTGATTTTGACTTTTTTTCCTACTGATTTTTCACTTGCCTCAATTATAAGCAGGCATGTGAATGGTGTCAAAAAAATAAAAATTAGATTTTTTTTACAAAATTTTCATTTTTCATAGGCAATATAACACACGGATTTTAGCTAAAAATTGCAAATTTTAAAAACACGTTTATTTTGAATTTTTTGGACTATTGTTTTACCCACCTCAATTGTGAATAAGCATACTTGCGAACGGTGTAAAAAAATTGAAATTTACATTTTTTTACCAAATTTTCATTTTTCACGGGCTATAGCATACATATTTTAACCAAAAATGGCAGAATCTAAAAATACGTTGATTTTAACTTTTTTGCGATTTTTTTAAACCTACATTGATTGTAAATATGCATTCGAGTGAATATTGCCAGGAAAGAGTGAAATTTAAAAAGTTTCGTCTGAACTCCATTTTTCAAGGGTTATAACACACGTATTTTTATAAAAAAATGACAAAATTCAAAAATGCATTGATTTTGATATTTTTGTATACCTACCCCGATTGTGAACATACATTATAGAGAATATTCTAAAAAAAGTAAAAATTAAAATTTTCACCAAACCTCAATGTTTCATAGGTTTGGTTAAAAATGGCAAAGTAAAAAATATATTGATTTTGACTTTTCTCCTGCTATTTTATACACACACATCAATTGTGAACATGTATTCTAATGAATGGTAATTTTTTTTGGTTGGCTAATCATCCCTTATGCGGGGGGGGGGGGGGGGGGGGGGGGGGGGCGGCGCCACTCCCGATTTTATTGATAGAAAATTTGATTACATGAGATAATGGCGGAAATATCCACACCATTAGTACATTTGTAAAGCTGTAAAAAGGGAGGACTCCTCCCTTACATTTGGTGTCTATTTAACATTTGAGAAATTTAAATAAGGAGTACTTCCTCCTTTACAATGATTTCAAGCAATAGGATTTCCTAAAATTCTTACTCTGAGACAAACAATGTTAATGATAAAGCCATTGGCAGTATGAGACAAAGTGATTGTACCTGAAGCTAATGAGTATGCAATTGCAATGAACACAAGCAGGTGCAAATAAGAAAGTGTCAGTATGAAATGCAGTATGTACTAAAACATCATAATCATATGCAATCAGTGCATATAAATTGTGCATGCATGTGAAAGTGGCTTTTATGACACTCAGTGGACTTAATAAGGAGCAATCGACAAAATGGCCTAACATCAGCAGCCATTGGTCATGAATGGCAAAATGGCCTAACATCAGCAACCATTGGCCTTTATTTTATAAATGTGGTGAACATGAGTGCATGCTGTATTGGAATATGTAGTTAATCGTCATTTTGGAAGTAGTGGAATCTTTTGATGAACGGTAGGCCGAGTCTCTCCAGTCTGATTACTTGTTGGATTTTTTGGTGAAGATGAGCCTCTTCATTGAAAATCATATTTGGTTGCTGGAGTGCTGCTTTTGCTAATAGCTTGGCGACCACATTTTCTTCTTTTTGACATTTGAACCAAGCATTTGAAGAGCAGGAGTTCTGAAGTGACTGTATAAGATTTCTGATTTTCCGCGGTCTTGTTTCGATCTCTTGTAACCAAGCATGTAAGCTATTTGAGTTGGATTCAAATCTAATGTTTGAACAAAAACCCTTCTGATTGCATATCTGAATTCCATGTAAAGTAGTTTGAATGATTATCTATTCACTAGAAGCAAAATTAGCAGCAGGATATTGACATGTAAAAGCAAAAGTCACCTTACCTTGATTGTCTCTCAAGATGCCACCTCCCAAACCTAAGTTATTACTATTGATGAAACCATGGATGTTCATCTTATAGTGATTAACTTTAGGCTGATGCCATTTAATGTAGTGAAAGTTGATTTTCTTTGTTGGATTAAGAACTATGTTCCAGAAATGATTTCATGGAAGGTTTATGCATTTTAAGTTTGTGAAAGATGCTTCTACACTTACTTTGATCTCTTTAAAAATGTTGCATCTCACAGACTCTTCATTCCATGTTTCTTCCTCATGCAAGCATTTGTTTCTTACCTTCCAAACTTGCCAGCATATGATAGATGGAGTAATCTTGATAATGAAGGTAACAATCTCATTCTTACCTTTGTAGTTCCACCATTGATATAGAAAACTGTTTAGATTTTGGGAGTTACAGGAGTAGTATAATCCTATCTCACATCCAAAAGACAGCCACAAGGCTGATGCATTGGGTGATTTAAGAAAAATATGACAGCCACAAGGCTGATGCATTGGGTGATCTAAGAAAAATATGATTTAACGATTCCTCTTCTCTTGGACAGCAGAAACAAGTAAATGGTCCATGTATATTAAATCTATGAAGAATTGTGCCAATGGGGATTTGAGCTTTGAGAAGTCTAAGCATGAAAAAGGACACTTTTAGTGGGATAAATGGATCCCAAAGAAATTTACCGAAAGGCCAGCTAGTGTTTTCTGCTTGTGATATAACATTAAAAGCAGATTTAAAAGAGAACTTGCCAGTGGAAGTCAGTTTCCAAATTTTTTTTTCAATAGACTCATTAGATGATTGATTTTCTATGCGTATGAAAGGTTCAATCTCAGATGAGATAGAAAGCATTTTATTCCATGTGCGCGTGTGTTTTTTGTTTGGAGAATTTTGGTTGGCTTGGCTTTAGTGTCCATATTTCGCCGACATGAACTGAGCACAAAGGGATTTTTGTTCTTTAATGAATGGTATTAAAAAAAGTAAAATTTAGTTTTTCACTAAATTTTCACTTTTTATGGGTTATAACATATGTATTTTAGGCGAAAATGGCAAAATTAACAAACGCATTAATTTTGACTTTTTTGTGACAGTTTTTAAATTTACTTCAATTGTAAACATGCATTCGAGTGAATATTGTCAGGAAAAAGTGAAATTTAAAAATTCTCACCAAAACTCTATTTTTCAAGGGTTATAATACACGTATTTTTATAAAAAATAACAAAGTAAAAAAAAGGTGTTGATTTTGGCTTCACATGCCTCAATTTTGAACATTCATACTTGGTTATAATACACACGTATTTTGGTAAAAAAATGGCAAAGTAAAAAAACGTGTTGGTTTTAATTTTTTTTCCTATTGTTTTTTATACATACCTCAATGGTGAACATGCATTATAATGAACCGTGTCAAAAAAAGTGAAATTTAAATTTTTCACCAAATTTCTATTTTTTATTGGTTATGACACTCGTATTTTAGCAAAAATGGCAAAATCTAAAAACACGTTGATTTTGACTTTTTGTGATGTTTTTTACACGCACCTCGATTGTGAACGTACATTCGAGTGAATATTGTTAGGAAAAAGTAAAATTAAAAGATTCACTAATAATTCTCACTATATATGCAAACTTCTAGTTGAATTTGATTGTTGTTTAATTATTTGGAAAAAAAATTCATTTCAATATATTCCTTTAATTGCTTGTAGTACTTTCATTTTTATCCAACTAGTAGATGGTAAATTCAATTGAGATCAATACTATAGTTGCGTTTGTTAATTTTTTTTGTTTTTGATTATATATATGTGGCCCTTGGCTAAGTGAATGATACGAAGAAAAAGAAAAAGAGAATGAGTAATGATAGAAAGCATAAATTAAGACGGGAACACAAAATTCCATACATATGGATGTTTCACTACTATATATATATATAAAAAAAAGATTAAGTCTAATTTGCATGTCATCAACAATAACAAAGGTTCTTAAACTAAGTTAATGCATCATATATATGATGTATCGGGTAAGTTTAATTTTATGTGCATATTTCATTATATCAGTTTTAATGTGGGTGATAACTATTCTGTTAGCCAATGATACTATGTGACCAAGATTATCAGCATATATTAGGAAAATGATACTATGTGACCAAGATTATCAGCATATATTAGGAAAATCATAATAGAGTACGGTGAAAAAATATAATTTATATAATTGATTCTATTTATAGGAAGATTAGTTGTTGTTGTTGTATGACGAAAACTGAGAAAATTTGTACTTATTTTAGAGTTTTACTTACAAACAAAAGATCATCGACTACTTTATGTGATCATATAATGGTTCAAAATTTTCAACACTACAGAAAATAACAAAAAGAACAATAATAAGAAAGAGTAAACATTTATCTTAAAAGACAAAAAGGAAAAATCAGTCATTGAAAAAAAATTTCCAACAAATATGATAAATGAGTTTTTTAATTTTCCCAACTTGCAATGAATAATGCAATGGAGGAGATTATAAGATGTTTAATGGACAGTAAAATTCCAATCGAAAAGTGCTAATTATTGAAATGAAAGAGTTGAGTAAAAAAGACATGTAAAATAGAGGTTTTTCATTCCTTCCACTTGCACGCTGGATTGAAGATATAAGTTGATACATTGTTTTATTGATTATTTGCTAAAAGATGAGAAAAAGGGACTAGTGAATTGTTTTCTTAAGGGAAAAGTGTAAAATTAGTTTTCAATATTTACTTAAGTGAAAGAATGAGTCTTGAAGGTTCTAATTACTTTTCGTAATTAGCATAAAAATGAAATTCGGACGACTATTTCCAGATTTCAGATGTTCAAAAGTATAAAATTTAACTTGAAATTTATATTTGGACCACCTTCAGGAGTTTCAAACGTCCGAAGCAATTGCGATTTGAAAATTAGGGTTTCATAAAATAGATTTGAACATTAGAAATCTGGAAATAGTCGTCCGAATTTCATTTTTATGCTAATTACGAAAAGTTTTTTTGAGTATTTAATGCTCTACCTACCCCAAACCATTTTGGGTCATATAAATTAGATTAAATCCATTGAAAAACTTATGAAGAATATTTTTGAGCTATCAAGTACAAAAATTCTCTCCAAAAATATTTTCTAAGTGTAAAAATTCATATAATCCAACTTCATTTATTGAGCTTCCATTTTGTTATCCATATTCACATTGAGCTAATGTTTATTGCTTGTAATTAATTTTGTTGGAGAGATAGCTTATTGGTGCATGTATTATCCTCATCGTCTCTAGAAGAGGGAACTCTTATATTCAACAATTTAGTGAGATTGAAAAGGTTTTTCCTAATGGGGAGTAAAAAAATCATTTTCATAACTTGGTGTAGCTATTGGGTTGATTTAACCTTGTGTATAATTGTGTGAATTGTGGGTTTGGATTTCATCCTTGATGAAGAGATCACATAGTGAATTGAGAAATCTTAATCTTAAGTCTAAAATCTTAGGTAGTGAATGCAAAGTACTTCAAAGGGAGATTTGAACTACTATAATTCTTGTGTCTCATTTTAAATTCTTGCTTTATTGTTGTAATTGATTTAATTGGTTTATGCTCATATATTTGTTGTAAGATTGAATAGTTAGCTTGTATTGTTAAAAGTTGTTGCTTGATCATCAAAGCAAAATTCACACATCACACCAAGTGTTTGTTTTAAGTTCAAAAAGAAGTATTGTGCAGGAGATTTGGCCTTTGAAAATTTTAGAATTTGATAAACTTGTTGATAATCTAATTCACCTCCCCTTTTTAAGTTGCCTTAGGACCAACATATGCTTTGATACTTGGTATGTTAAGGTGACAATTAATACGCTAATATTTTATAATTGATATGCTAAAGTGAAAATTTGATATGCTAAAGTGAATTTTTTATACTTGATACACTAATCTTTGATATTTGATATACTAAAGTAAAACTTAATACGCTAATTTTTTATATTGGATACGCTAATTTTTATATTGATATTTTGGATTGAAAATTATTACGTGTTTTACTAATTTTTGAATTAATACGTAAGTCGCATATATGAACATGTTTCACAAGAGAATGCCCATATAAGTAATTATAATAAGTTCATATTATTAATTCAAATGTATTAAAATCTCTTTTTAAACCAAAAAAAAAGGAAAAAATAGTTATATATATAAAAAAAACCAAGTTTTCATGGACAAAAAAAAAGAGAAAGGAATAAAAAATATTTTAACATAGAGAAAAATCAATTAAATTATTTTATTTGTGAGAGGGAAAACTTAAAAAAAATATCGTTCACATTTTATTGAAAATCCTTTTCATTATTCCCATTTAAAATAGTGCAATTTCATCACTATACTAAAAATTCGATCTAAATTGGTTCTTTTATCCAACTCCATTTACTTTTTTAATAAAAAAATATACTTATGTCATTGTTGGATAATGTATAGACGTATACTTTTTGTCAAAAAATTAAACAAAATTAGATAGAATGATGAGTTTGGTACAAATTTTTTAACATGAGTGACGAAATTATACATCATTTTAAATGTGAGTGATGAAAAACATTTTTCCAATAAATATGAATGATGATTTTTACAATTTTTCTTTTATGAAAAAAGCCATCAATTGTCCAAAGATCAAATTTGCTATAGTTGAAACATTGAAAATTATTTTTATTAACTAAGAGGGGGTTTGGTTTGAGGGTATGGAAGGGGTTAATGGAAATAGATTAAAGTGATTGTATTTGTTAATGTTTGGTGAGGTGTAATGGGAATGAGAATTCGTTATTCATTACTTAAAATGGGTCAATGGACCATTCCTGCTTCTCCCCCCATTAATCGTTTACCGACTCTCGAGCAATCACTTTTATTCTTTTCTACCAAAAAACCCTGACTTCAAAGATTGCACATCTGCAATCTATCTCTACTAGACGCTTCGCCATCCCCATCCCCCCTTGCCATCTTCGCCATCCTCACCATCCTCATCGTCATCCTTAACTCGAGTGTCGATTGATTTAGTCAAGTATAAAACAGAGTTGCACCAAAGAGTAAAGGTGCAAACTATGCTTACTTGATTTCTAAGGCGAAGCTTTAATCCCAAACAAATTCTTCTTCTGAGAGCTTTGGTTTGTTTGATGTTGTTTTGAGTGGTATATCTCTCACCTAACTCATTTAATTGATTTATACCCTTAAAAAATAAAAGGGCTAGATGATTAATTTGATTTTATTTACATCGAGCAAATTAATTGCTATTAGATAAAGGAATTTTCATCTTCAACTTCTTGTACCAAAAAGTGCTTGAATCATATATACTTAGAGAACTGCAAAACTTGGAGTATGTGATTTCATTTCTAAAGGATTTTGACCTATCTTGTCTTTTATCTCATTTTTTGTGACTGTTTTATTTCGGTAGTTCTCATTTGTAAACCGAACACAATATCAATAACTAGTACTTTATCAATCTTTGACATTTTCAATGTATATAAGAGGTTTAAGGTTCATATTATCCACTATGTTCATAAATCTCATAACTCTTGTTTTCTATGTCAATTGAAGTCCGAGAGAATTTGGATGAGATTGATTTTGGGTACAATAGTTCCTTGATGTTCACATGAACATTCTGATGAATTGTTCTATTTTTGCTTACTAATGTCTATTTTGATAATCACTTCCTTGATGTTCCTTTTCATTTGATGATAAAAGAACTAGTAGTCGAGAGGTAATCTTCAAAAACCTTATGAGTTAGAACTTATGTGACAAATGAGTCACCCTCAATAAGAACAATTTTACATTTTTCATTTTGTGATATTAAATTGAATTTTAGTGCTGAAGTTATGTTAAATATGATAAGAAGAACTAGCATAGTAGTTAACAAACAACAGGAAATAGTGCATGAATTTCGGAACGAACTATTGTGGAGTTGTTCAAGTGAAAAAAGCATTATGGACAAGTTAACAAATTATCAGGTTTAGGAATCGTTAAATTTGAGTAATCATTTTAATACAATGGTTTGGAATAATATTCTTACAGTATATAGCTATAGGCTATTTTGTTTTCTTCTATAAAATTTGTTTTCAAGCATCAACTAATAAACTTTTGCAAAAGTGATGAAGAAATATACAACTTTTCAAGTTTTAGATGTCTTATTTCCTATAAGTTAATCGAGTTTCCATGCTAACCTAAAAAGAATTCAAGAACAAGTGATTTCATGAGTTTCTCATAAAGAAATGGCTAATGTAATCTGAATGAAATTGGCTCATAAAAGAATTAGGTAGTATGCAGTTATGTCTTTGAATGGTTCAGCATTAATAATTGCTTAAGCCAGCTTATGGAACTTCTTTTCTTGTTTTTGTTGGAGCAAAGATTTGTTCCCTTGCTTTTTATTTGATGGTCTTGTTATTTTTCCATTTTTGCAGGTAACATTTTCTCCATCAATTTGTACTCTCTAGCTGAATAACTTGCAAAAGCAAATTTAACAGAAAGTGCCACCTTGTCTCCCATTTATTTTTGAGGAAGGTTATCTAGTTCATGTTACAGATAGCATAGGAATGGAAGTCCAAAGGCTTTTATAGTGTGACAATACATTGTTTGGGCATCCTACTGTGTTGAAAAGCTCTGGTCTTTTGAATGATTGTACAATATATAATTGATGAAGCATTCATACTGTTTATGGATACATATTTTTGTTGTTTGATGTATTAAAATTTTTTTATTGTTAAATTGAAATATTGAGGTAAAATGCTTCGGTATAATTTTGTGGTAAAATTATTAATTTAAAATTCATAAAAACTATAAAAATTGTTTATCTAATAATATTTCAATATATTAAATGATAAGGGTAAAATTAAAATTTTAACTAATTTCTATTACCATAGTTGATCTGAACCAAACAACATCAATAACAATAATACACACCCTGAGATTTTGAACCAAACACCAATAATGCAATCATGATTCCCATTGTGATTGACTCCTCAATCAAATCCATTGCAATTGGCATGGAATAATTTGAACCAAAAGCCCCATAAGTAAATATAGAGAACTAATTTTGTGTTTTTTTTCTTTTCATTAATTATTTAACTAATAAAGTACTTTATTGTGTCTCTTTAAATATTCAGGGAATCAAAAAGAATTATGAATTTTCAATTGAACTCTCCAGAATCTGAATTCAAGACTAAAGTGGAACAGAAGTAAAAGTTTGAAAACCAAAGAGTGTCAAATTTAAGGTTTGAGGACTATCTTGATATTTTGAAAACAGTTAAATCAATAATTATATATATTTGCAATTCGCCGCAGAAAAAGTTCATATTCTGCGAATGCTGGCAATAGCAATGGATTCTTCAGAAAAAATTCCATCTTGAAAAAAAAAATCATCTCTTGATACAGAGATTCAAATCCAAACTTCACCATCGTCTTCCCCCACCTCAGGCCGCGAATCCATCACCAAAAACAGAGACAAATAAATCCCTGAAAGCCCACCAGAAAAGAGTAACTCTTGTGAAGTTGTTGAATTGAAAGTCATCAATAATGGTGGTGGCTTCTGGAGGTAATCCTTTTGCTAAAGAAATGGCCGTCAGAAGACGTATTGCCAGCATGTAAGCTAAACCCTTTATTTATAAATGTATGTATCTTTCTATAGTGATCCCTCTATAATAATCAAATGGGTTTTTTTTTTTTTAAGATTTATTAGTTCATTTCAATGCTTCAATTGGTGCTTGTTTTCAAATAATTTGTTGGGTATTTATTTATTTGTAATTTTTTGTGTGTATTTGGATTTTTATTTTTTAGGCTTGTGTTAAAATCAGTGTATAATGATAGGAACAAAATTCAAGTCTTGAGAGGTTCTTTGGTGTTGCATATATTGTTTGGCCAATTTCCATCAAGTTTCACATTCACTTTGTTAGAAGGTTTAGTTAAGAAAAGGAAAGTTCTGATCTCTATGGGAATTAGTTGAGGTATCAATCACTTTTCTGTGCTCAATGTATTGGTAAAATAGTATAATTTTTTGTTTATTGGGTTCATCATACTTGATAAAGAATATTTGCATAAACTCGAGAAAATTGTGTTAATTGGTTCACATCGTAGAGGAAGAGGGTATGTTTTTTAGTTTTGGTTTGGTTTTTGAGCTAGATTATGAGCAGTTTGGCTAGAGACTTAGGCACATAATGCTTTAAATGTTTTGCGTTCTAATGTATTTGTATTTCTTGGCTGTATTAGGACCATTTTGAGTCGTGCATTACTGCATCTCAAGAATAGTTGGTAATGTGGCCTGGTCATGTAGAGGCAACGGAGTTGAATACAGAATTCAAGATTATATAGCTAGTGAAATTTTCTGGGTCCTAAACCATGAAATATTCTACCAGCTACTGCTTTCTTTGATTCTGACTTGATACTGCCACATGAAAAAGAGAAAACAAAACAAGAACCAAAATGATGGTAACAGTAAATGTTGTAGAAAGCTTGGTATTAGGCTACCAAAATCAGTTTTATTGTTATTTTTCATTCCACCCTTTCCCCAGCATGACGTGATCGTCGTGTTAATCTATTGCTACTATGTTTATTCCTTATATGCTGTTTTAATATTTGGACGACTCAGATTTAATAAAAGAGAAGAAGATTTTCCTTCTTTGCTGGAGTACAATGATTATTTGGAAGAAGTGGAGGATATGAGTAAGTTTAATTTTTGGTGATGTAGAGATTTTGTTTTACTTTGGAATTTAACGGATTGTCTATCTTGTTGAGGAGATTTATTTTTTGTTTTAATTCTCTGCAGTAGTTAATCTAGTTGAAGGGATCGATGTTCCTGCTATTGAAGCAAAAATTGCACAGTACCAGAGAGAAAATGCTGAACAAATCATGATTGCTCAAGCTCGTAAGGTTGGTGCTAGTATTGCTTCTAGTGTATACACCTTGTGGTTAGTGATTTGTGATCTCACCTCTGTGACTTTGTGCTTGTGTAGGCCGAAGAATATGCTGCTGCTCTTGCAGCAAGTAAGGGTCAAATTGCCCAGACTGACACTGATACGGTTAGTTGCTCTTATTTGATCAATTGTTCTTTTTTGCTTTTTTGCGTTTGTTTATTGTTATTCCTTTCAAGTTTAAAGAGTAATGCTCCAGGGAATTTGAAAACAATAATCTTCTCTGTGTCAAGTGATTAGCTCAGTATCTTGCTTTTGCCTTCTAAGTGGTAATATCATGTCAATACTTTCTGATCTCTAGAACTGTTTGTTACAACTTTATACATGCATATCATGTAGTTCTCTCAGTTTTCCTCCATTTTCTGGATTGACATGGGGTAGATAAAAGAAAGATTTTCTTTTGACTAAGTATCTTGTTCGACCTCGTTTCGCCCAAGTAAAAAGAGGAATCATATTTCAACTTTGAATAAGAAGTGACTTAGTTGATAGTTGATTCTGAGATCTATATAATTTTGTCTTTAAACTTGAGCTCTCTGTGGCAAAAGATACTCACATTTTCATGTAATGGTAAGAAATGGAAACAATTGAATTTTCATAGTACAATGTGGGCAAGTTGGCCTTCCATTTATTGTGTTGATTTATATAATTCTTGAATGTAAATGCAATTTATTAAGATTAGCCCTTTGTTGTCCAAATGTACTGTAGGCAATATAAAAGGCATGAGAAATGCTGTTGTTTTAGAACTGCATGTATGTTTTAGAAATGCTTGTATGTTTTAGGCTTCTTTTCTCTTTAGATTTTAGGTTTACTTTAACTGTTGATTGTGAAGATCCTAGACAGCATTTACTTCCCTCTGTTACATGTTACATAGTTATTATGTTGTCTTCAGTTGTGATAGTAGCATGCCTGTCCAAAATATCTGATATTGCCATGTTGATGAAACTAGAGGGGCATGCAGAGGACCAGCTGTCCCCAGGATTTGGAAATGTTGATTTCTATTTCTTATAAAACAGAGATATTTTTAAAGTTCCGATGAAAGATAGCCCTCTTGCTTGGTTCTCAATTAACCATGGTATTAAGAGAAATCATCTTGGATCTCCAAATTTAACTTGTTATTTATATGACCGAGCATTATTTTCACTCCTTAAGGATGAGCTGTTTGATGGGAGTCAGTATGATTTTGTACTGCTACGGCAGATTATCGCCATGATGATGAGCATTGTTGGTTCTTTGGCAGCCTCTGTAGGGTGAATTATCACCATGATTGGGGCCTTTCTTTATATACTATACAATTTGGCATTCTTGTCAAGACGATGAAACCACTTTGAACAAATTTTTAAGCATCAAGGAAGTTAGTTTACCGAATCTGGAAAGGATGTTTGAGTGATTTTTGTTTCCTGTGAATGCTTTCATTTTACTTTGTTTTATGAATCCATGAACTATGTTCTTGACTAGATCTTCTGGCTTCAATGATGCAGCTCACTGGCCAAAGCTCTCAAGCTGGTACAAGTATTAGCGGGCAGGGGCAGTATGCCCCGGCAATTGCAGGAGGAGCAATTGGCCAACCACGTCCAACAGGCATGGCACCCCAACCCGTTCCACTGGGATCCGGTCCTGACTTGTCCATGTATGAATACGAAGACGAAGAGAAAATGAAACTGCGAGCGGAAAAAGCAGCTAGGGCAGGAGGATGGAGTGTAGAATTAAGCAAGAAAAGGGCACTGGAAGAAGCCTTTGGAAGCATTTGCATATGATTTTTAATCTTCAGCACTTTCTCGACGAAAAAACAAGTTTGTCAGTCTAAGATTTGCCAGAGTTTTTCAAGAATATGTATTTGTTGTAAAATATTTACTGTATGCGAAATTTTTTACTGATAACTTCCAGGAGAGGCAAATATTGATGCAAAAATATGGTCATTCAGCATGGACTTTTTGTATTCCAATATTTTTGTAATGCTTAAAATTTTGTCAATATTTACATTTGGGACAAAATGTTTTGAACCTCCAAAATATTTGATACACACTTGAAATGAGCAGCTGTAGATATAATGATTTGATATATGCCCACTTTGAGCAATAAGATAATTTATTTTGTACAAAAGTCATGCAAAATCAATTTGCCGTTGATGCCAAGGCGGCCACCTACTTTTACTCTTTTAGGCTGTATTTGTGCCGTAAATCCAATGACATTTAACATTGACGAGTTCCCATGGAAATACATCCAATTGTTACATACGGTAATGTAATGAAGTTAGTGCACGAAGTCTTTTCAGTGGTTTCATTCTCTGCACAAATTATGACCGTATGGAACGAGTTACAAACGAGTAATCGATCGGCTATCCAGATCAGTCTAACAAAATGATTTATTGGGCATAGCCCCATTATTCGCACGGTTTTAAACTCAAATTCTTTTGTTTTAACGACTTTTAGACCTATTTATTTTTTCTAATCAATGTTGACTTCTTTTCCTAATTTAGTTTTGGACTTACTAAAATAGGATTTTATTTTTGAGTATTCGACATTATCATTAAATAAGGGTAGAGTTGAAGTCAAGTGGCCACGGTGAGAGTCTTTCCTTTCTGTTCTTGGTACGGAACAACAGTCTCATTGGTTTTTTCTTTTAAAAACTTTCAAGCCAGCTCGTTGTTGTTAGCCGCTGGTCCTTGTTTGGTCATAAGGATAATCGTTTTTCTTAGGTCAAGGGCGGCCGCCAGATTGGGAGTTACCCGCGATTGATAATGGCACAAACATTAATCCCACTAGTTAATTAAGTATATCATCCACTTCATTTTCATTGTTCGTACACGTAAAAACAGGAAATTAGCGACCAAGCTTAGTCGAGAAAATCCGTATTTTGAAACTTGAAAGTGCTAATTAACCAATGCCAAAGGTTCACAGTATACTTTAATTAAACAAACTTAAATCATGAAAAAACGAAAAAAAGATGGAAATGCTCATGATCATCCGCAGCTCGTGAATGCTGGCCATGCATATTGCAGAACATTGATGCTTAATGAACATTGTATTTAGCTTTGTAGTCCTTCCAGAGTTGATCCACAGACTTCCCTAACAGATCTTCAAAGAATGCATCACTATAACCATCCTTCATCTTATTGTTAAGTTGTGCAACAAAACCATTTTTCAGGCTATTGCAATAATCAAGAAACAATGCAGTAACATCATATCCTGCATCCCATCTGTCACCTTGTCCAGGTTTAACCCAATGACTTGGTGCTAGCCCGGCTCTCAGTCTCACATAATCAGCGATTCCTTCGATCAATCCTCCGTTGGCATGTCCTTTGCCATTCCATTGCCATACATGCGTGTTCTCGTGAAAAAGAACTCCGGTTATCTCTGTTTTCACATCACCGGCATAATTTTGTATATACTGAGCACTGACGTGAATCTCGTTGTCTCTGGTATAGGCAACACCGTCCATGCTATCCACGTACCAGCTCACTTGTTCAGTGGTTTTTCTATCAGCAGAAGTTTTTTGTTGGAAGATCCTCCATATGAATTTTGTGGATTCTACTAGTTTTTGCTCAGTGTATGAGATCCCAATTTCCTTGGTGAACCGTTCGCCACCTGGGGTGTTCGCGGCGTTGTTTGTGACGCTGAACACAACGGCATGGCTGCCATGGATGGCTGCCAATAGGAGCACCAAGGAAGAGAGGAAAAAAGTTGTAAATATTTGAGCCATTAATTAATTGCTCTTTTTCTTTGTTTAATTTTGGTTTTGTGTTGCACTTTGAGTGCACGATGGTTTATATAGGCGAAAAAAGATTGTACAAATCCGCAATGCACTTAATCTTGAGAAGAACATGATATTAATAATATAATTTGGCATAAAAGTATTTTATTCGTATTCTTTATTATTATCAATCTCCATAGAAATGTGATTATAATATTACAATCTACATCTATGTTTATTTACCAAAGAACTAAAATTATAAAGAAGACGGATTGATTTGGAGGAACTTACCAAAAAAATAAATGAGACAAAGGAATGATGATAAGAAACACTGGAAAATTATAAGTAAATGAGTTTGCCCATCCGGCTAGACGGCCAGGCCACAAATGCAGCAAAAGTTTTATGAAATGCCGAAAATTTAATATTATTATCCTACTGTTCTACCTTGAGTATAACATTGTCGATTTATAAGCATCGGGTAGCCCTGCCATTTGTATCATTCGTGCAGGTTTCACCATGGCTAGCTCCAGCCTCCAAATGGACAAGATAGTTTTTATTTTTGAAAAAAAAAAGTAAATAATTGTAGTAATTTAAAAAAGAATATATTTTTTTTAAGGGAGTTGTTATTGCCAGAGCAAATATTAGCCTTCAGAGCAATAATTAACTCATATTCCTAATTTACCCTTAATGAGTTAAAGTTCTTATCTTCTCTCCAACCTTATAAGTAAGATTTATCCATTCATTTTAACATATTTTCTCTAATATTTGAGTTTCTTCTCATTTACACTGATTTTTCTTCAAATATTTATTAATATAAGACTTATTTTCATTTCCAACTTTTACAAAAATAAAATTTATAAAAAATAATATAACACTTATTTTTATTAATAGTTTTTTCTCTCAATTAAATTATAAAATATTTGTCAATACACACTTCAAAAAATTTAGGCTCAGTTTGTTTAGAGTTGTTTTGGTATTTTATTTCAAAAATTCAATTTAGCTTATTTGTTTTGTCCAATTCTTTACCAAAATTTTTAAAACCAAAAACATTGTTATAGTAATTTTTTGCTTCGTATTTTTTATAAATAATTATTATATTTAAATTTAACTTTTAAATTTATAATAATAAAAATTTCTTCATAACATAAATTTTTTACCAAAATAAAATAATAAAATATTAATTAAAAATTAAATTTTAAAATTTTTACTAATATTTTTTTTCTTGTGATCTATTATCATTTTTAAATATTAACATTTCTTATAAATAAATTCTTATACTTAAATTTGACTTTTAAATTTGTAATAATGAAAATTTCTTCCTAACACCATTTTTTTTAACAAAATAAAATCATAAAATATTAATTTATATTTGAGTTTTAAAATGTTATTAATATTTTTTTGTGATCTATTAACATTTTTAAATATTAAATTGCTCATAATATATTAAAACTAATTAATTTGAAATAAAATACCAAAACAACTCTAAACAAACTGAACTTAAATTTTTTGAAGTGTATATTGACAAATATTTTATAATTTAATTGAGAGAACAAAACTATTAATAAAAATAAGTGTTATATTATTTTATATAAATATTCTTTTTGTATAAGTTGGAAATGAAATAAGTCTTATATTAATAAATATTTGAAGAAAAATCAGTGTAAATGAGAAGAAACTCAAATATTAGAGAAAATATGTTAAAATGAATGGATAAATCTTACTGATAAGGTTGGAGAGAGAAGATAAGAATTTTAACTCATTAAGGGTAAATTAGGAATATGAGTTAATTATTGCTCTGGAGGCTAATATTTGCTCTGGCAATAACAGCTCCCTTTTTTTAATTGATATTGATAAATTTTGTTTTTGTGTGTTTTTATGTAAAAAAAATATTTTAATATTATAAATACTTTTATTATTAAAGAGATAACTGATGTTGACCACCACGGATCAACTATTAACCGATTCTAGTCAACAATTCTATTTAAAAAATAAAATAGATTAGGAAAAAAGGATCAAAATAGCGTGTTTTCAAAACCGAAAAAAGTTGAAAAAATGTTTTCAATTGAAAACACTTCACAAACTCTATATTTACACTTGCGAACAGAAATTCAAAAACAAATCTTATCCAAACATAGTAGCCGATTTGGTCGAGTGAAATGGGTGAACATGGTTCGGTTATTCAATTATTTGACCAATTCGATTCGGTTAGTTCACTTTTTCCATTTTTAAAAATCTTGACCGAATTGAAAATTGAAAAGCGAATAACCAAAAATCGAAAACCAAATTATAATTCGGTCGGTTATTCAGTTTTGCACTGAATTCTTTTTTTAAATCTAAAAAAAATATTTATAAAAAATTCATAAAAATTAACACTAAAATTAGAATAATTAATGACCAAAATATTAATTTTTTGAGTGATAAAAAATTAAATTTAAACTATCTCAACCTTAAAAAATCTTAAAAGATAGCATTTAGTAATTCAATCTAAATGAAAAAAAAATTAAAATATCATCATGCGGTTTTTAATATATATATATATATATATATTTGGCATAATCCCGTATTCCTGGGCAAGACGTCGCACCCAAATTCATTAATTAAGCACACGAAAGATGGCGGATATACCTTCACGACCATTACAAAATTTATAACATACTGTTTGGGATTATAACTCTTCACCAAAAATTATAAAAATAATAAGTAAAATATGAGGACTTCCCCCTTTACATTCCTACCACTTGAGCCCGTCTATCACACCAAGCTCCCAAATCTTTTAAGCAAAATGATTCACTACCCAACATAATCCTACTTTCCTAAACGAATTTCTCTTAGGAGTACTTAAGTTTTGATGAAGCCAAGAAAAATGGGGTTGAGGCTCAAAGCTCATGGTAAGTCCTATTCAACTTAATGGGCAAATAATGGAGGGAAGAGACCCGTCATAAACCCTACCTGAAGGGTTGAAGAGTCTTTTCACTCTCAGTAACCTATCAATAAATATGTCTGAATTCCTCATCTTAAGGTAAGACAAAGGAGATAGATCTTCTCTAGGGTTTTAGGGAAAGCTGAAAATGGAGAGTAGGAATCTGCCTAAAAACTACTAAAATTTTGATTCCATTCCTTACATTAATTCATTTACCTTTCTTTGAAGCTCATTTTACTCTTCGGATGAGCACTCTAGGGCCCATCTCAGGTGTGCTTTCTTTTGCAGATATCTCGGGTCAAGGCATCATTTTTTGAGAACTTCATCATTAGCGCCGTCTGTGAGAAAATTCCCCATTGACGAATGTTTCAACCTCTTGAAGTTTCTCTGAAAATATCATCCAATGATGACCAGATCTAAGAGACATACGGTGAGTGAGGTATCGATGAGGCTGAAGCTAGCAAAACTGGAGCACCAAGCCCACCTCATCCCGTCAGAGATGGCGATGAAAGTGCGAGACCGAATAAAGTAGAACCTCCTTGCATGCTCCAGTACTTGGCTGAAAATTTTGAGGTCATTGAACGCTTGGCACGTCAGATCCAGATCGACCAAGGCTCGTGAGGAGAAATTCCATAATACCGCCAGCAAAGAAGATGAAAGCTACTCCAAGCCCAGCCAACACACAGAGAGGCCTCCTCCCCGACAAATTAGTAGTTTAGTGAGGGAAGTGCCCCCTCCGAGTCTTCACGAATGCCAAACCCCTGGGACTACTCCTCTTTTATATTGCGAGAGTAGGGGGACAAAGCCGCTAAGGGACGAAGGTGGTAGTAACAATCCAGGGATAGGTGCGGGGAACCCTATGGAGGATATGGACTCGCAGAATCAGAGGGGGGTGAGCCGATGTGGCCGCCCCCTTTTGCTTTTGGAAGAGAGAGGAGTGGTACTCCTCTCCATCACTTTTGCCCCTCCTTCGCCACTGTGCGGTGGGGCTTAACAGATATAAATCCTTCCAGCGGTGATAATGACAATGAAGAAATTATATTATCTATGTTGATTTCTATAAGATGCAATCTCGCCGGAAATGTCGTCAGAAAAAAGAAAGCAGAAGCTTTTTCTTTTATTTTCGTCACTGTTCGATTTGAAGAAGATGATGACATCATCAATTTAATATTATAAAATAAAATATGTAAAAAAAGGAAAAGAAAAGAAAAACATAAAGATGTCTATGTAGATGTATGTTTGAACATGCTTTTTGATAAAAACAAATGAATTGATTTCTTTATTTCTGTTTTAACCCCCACGGGTGTGCTTCTTGTACAAATCTGTTGGCCCTGAAAATTTAAAAATTATATTTTGACCTATAAAAGTTTCAAATTGTTCAATTAAATAATTTTTAATATAATTAAAAATAATATAGATATAGATTCATGACAGAAAAATTATATACTATTTAATGTGATTATTTGAATAACATGTTATATGTGATTAATATTTAATACAATAACAGATTTATTTAATTACATATTGCTTTTTTTTACTCAGTTGTAAAATGACGTCATTTTACTCAAGAATAAAACAAAAAAGCTCTTTTGGAAAAATGACGACGTTTTACTTTAAGAGTAATTTTCTTAAAAAAAATCTAAACATGAATTTTTTAACTCTTATTACTAAAATTTCATAATCACCATAATTCCTGAAGTATAAATGTGAATTTCTCTCTCTTATTTCCACTCTAACATTTGCAGCCTACTACTCTCCGCGACCCCACCTCCCTCGACTCGTTCTTTCACTGCTATTTAGATGAAATAGTCTAGTTCGCTAGAGGTTATTCCGTCATCCATAACGTTGTCTCTTATTATAAAGTCTATTTCAATCGGAATGCAAGATTAGTTACTCTAAAAATGCAAAAATGTAAATAAGAAACTTTCATGCATACATAATAATACTTGCAAACTTGCACAAAAAAGGAAAAATCGAACTCAATGGGCACATTCCTGAGTTCATTGAAAGGTTACACATAAACGTTAAACATAAAAAGATCAAGGCCCTGGGGGTGCTGTGGCACCTAGATCCGCAAGAGAGGCGGCCTTTGATGGAAGGAAGCAGCTTGGCAGTAGCACCGTCTAAAGAAGTTGAAGCCCTAGGGTTATACCACGGGATAGTCTTCTATGCCACATGGGCCAAAATATCCTTATGCAGCCTTATAGCCTGGGCGTGAGCACCAAGTGCCATAGCAGAGGTGAGAGAACCCTGGAGGAAGTCCTCGAACAAATGGGACTGAACAAAACGAGATATCATCTCATTGACATTGGGGCTTCCTATAAAGCCACATTTTTTTCTAAGGAGACCACCCTTTCACGAAAAGTCACTAACTCTCCATCCAAGAGAGTGGTGGCAATAATAGCCTTATCTTTTTCACGCCCTGCACGACGATAGGCCTTCCGAGACTCTGTCAACTCTTTTTCCATACGGATAGCGGCCAGCTGCAGTGTCTTGACCTCTTTGTCCCTCTCTCCACATCTAGTCCTCCAAGTATGAGCCTCAGAATTGAACTTAAGGCACGTCGTTTTGAGCTCCCAGATTTGATCCCCTAGACGGGTTAGATCCTCATGTGCCTTCCTTGCAAAAACAGACATGCTGAAGCCCACAATAGCCATATGAGAAGGATAAGAACAATTAGGGATCATATAGGAAATGCACACAGATAAGAGAAAACTTTTGAATTTAAACCCAACCTGCATGAGGTAGGCAAAAGTGTCGGCAGCCTCGTCCCTAGAAAGGGAATACACAGCAGCTCGATTGTGATGGGGGACACGGTGCTCAAGCCAAAGAGAGCATGTCAAAAAATTATCAAGGCGATCATTGACATTCAATCCCCCGTGAGGGCACCAACACTTATCTTCTTGGCACACCGAGGGTGTGATAGGGAACGTTGTAGGGACTGTTTTTGCTTTCTGCCCCGAAGTGTAAGGGAAAGTCAAATGCTCTCATTTCAGGGGGCCCTCACCGGAGGAATCCTAAAAATATGACCCCTGGAAGGACCAGATGAGTCAATAGGGACACCCATAGCAAGGACACACCTTGAAAACCCCCGTGAGGCCCTCAGGAGTTGATGATCTGGTGGTAGCCCCCTCATAAAACATGGTAGCTAGTCCCTCCCTTAGGAGCGAATCCCCAAGGCCTAACTCCTCAGGTTAGGGGGAGCGGGATTGGTAGAAATACTAGGAACATCTATGGGACCACCTGTAGAAATAAGCAATGCAAACATAGAAGACGAAAAGCCAAGCAAGGCAAACATAGAATGCAAACATAGAAGACAAAAGCCAAGCAAGGCAAACATAAAAAAACAAAACAAACAACAAATAAAATAACAAATAATACAATCACAATTTCATATATATGGCACAACCGCCACACAACGCCATAATTCGCTGATCCACGGATTTCTCTAAGTCGTATGGCTTTTTCACACACACCTCTTTAAAGTCTCTTTTCTCTAACTCCTCTTATAAAGATCCCTCATACTATCTATTTATAGAGTAAAAGAATTTTTAATTCCATACTTTCTTAATCAAAGACAATAACTAATTAAGAAACTAATTCTAATAGAAAACTATTTTAAATTTAAGAAACAAAACATATAACAAAACTACTAATTAATAAATGTTTGGTTTAACTTTCCAACAAATCTCCCTTTAAACTAAACTTTCCATATATGATCAATACCTTCAAACTCACGTGCTTGAATTTCTTTTGCAGTTTGGATCTTGTATTTGAACTTTGTCTTTTTCCTTGTCTTCATCTTTACATGTAAGTTGAGATGAATTTTGCAATTCCAAATCTTGAAGTTTGTGAACATGTTTTATATATCTTTTCTTTTTCACGAATCTCCCGTATACCAATATTCTCTTCTAAAAGAGAATGGCCAATGAAATTTCCAAGAATCAAATAATTATATTGTTCAACTTGAACAATCTTTTCAATATTGTTTACCTCAACCATATCACCATCACCAGTAATATTTTTATCACCTTCAACCATGTATATAGTTTTTTTTTCCTCTTCAAAATTGATGATATCTACTCTCTTTTTATCAGTGAAATCACTAATATCCTTTACTTCTTCATTTACATGAACAACAAATTCGTCAAATCTTCACAAACCTAAAGCTTCATTGTATCGTCGTCTTTCTTGTTTTTGTTCAACTCTACATTAATCCCTTTAACAATTATATTGTCAATTTCTTTTTTCTCCTCAAACTCATCAACATGAATTTCTTGTTCTTGCACTACCAAACAAATTATCTCTTCCTCTTCCTCTTCCTCAATTGAATCAACATTTCTTTCCACCACTTCAATAACATTATCATGATGATAACTACAATCTCCTTCTTTGCGATTTTCAATTTCTAAAGTGGATTCAATACTCGAAGATGAAGGATCAACAATTGGTTGTTGAGTTTGCTTACTTTGGTGACCATCGTTTTCTTCCTCAATATGGGAAAACACTTGTGTTTACCTAATTGATACCATTGACTCTTTAGAAGACCAATTTGAAACTCTTTGTTCATAAAAAATAAATCTCTTATCACAATCACATTTTCTATATTTCCTGTCTGACCATCTAATTTTTCATTAATTCTTTGTTCAAATAGAATTAATGAACCCTTCAATTCTTTAATTGTTAATGTTGCCAAATTCTTGGCCTCTATCATCAAGGTTACAACACACTCAAATTTCATGGGCAGTGTATTGAGAACATTTTTTAATAAAAATTTTATTTTTCAATACATGACCATTTAATTTCATCTTATCTTTAATTGCCAACAAATGAGAAAAACATGTTTCAATAGATTCGGTCTTCTATATAGTGCAAAGATCGAACCTTCTTTGTAACATCAACAAATTATTTTTTATAGTGTAAAATTCAAACTTTTTTTTCAAATTATTTTTTATTGTGTTAAACTGTGTCAACACCTCTGTATGTCTTCTCCAAAATATCCCATGTCTTCTCTATAGTTTTGGCTATTGAGATTTTTAAATAAATTGATTGATCAATGGCCTAATGAATTTGGGACAACGCCATTTTTCCTTGACTCTTTTTATTTGTAGCAACATCTTCAGGTAATTCCTTTTGAATATATTGGATCAAATCAAGAGCTTTTAGATAGATTTCTATCTGATCTCTCCAATAATTATAATTTTGTTTTTCCGTCAGTTTGGGAACAACACAAATTATATTTCTTCCTTCCATAGTTAATCAACAATAATCAGGCTCGGATACCAATTTGAAGAACTATAAAATAGTTCTGATACCAACTTTAACAACACAACAGAAGTGATATTTATTTATATCAACAATATGTTTGACGAGAGGAATACAATCACAATTTCACATATATGGCTCAACCGCCACACAACACCATAATCTGCTGATCCTCAGATTTCTCTAAGTCGTATGACTTTTTCACACACACCTCTTTGAGGTCTCTTTTCTCTAACTCCTCTTATAAAGATCCTTAATACTCTCTATTTATAGTTTAAAAGATTTCTTAATTCCACACATTCCTAATCCAAGACAATAACTAATTGAAAAACTAATTTTAATAGTTAAACTTAAGAAACAAAACATATAAGGAAACTACTAATTAATAAAAGTTTAGTTTAATTTTCCAACAAAAGAAATCCATTATTTTTTTTTAAATAAGATAATATTAGATAATAATTAAGGTAAACAATTCATATTAATTTTTTTAAATAAGAATGTTTAGGAAATTAGGGTTTATAATTTGTTCCTTATTTTTTTATTTATGAATCAAATAGGTCTACCAAAACTTTTAGTTAGTAAAATTTAACTTTAATAATTTGAACCCAAATGTAGGTGGAAAAATATTAAAAGAAGGAATATGGAAATAGAATTGGTTCATATGTGATTAGCCCAAACATAAAGCATAATTTCTAAACCTATATCATATTTGGTTAATCAGTTTAAAACCGAAAATTAAAAATCAAAAACTGAATAAAAAATAGAATTGAATTCGATTTTTTGGTTAACCGAATTCAAAATTCTAAAATCGTAACCGAATTGAAAATCGAACAATTGAATTTGATTTGGTCGGAAACCAAACCAAAAACTGAATAACCAAATTCAAAAAGCCGTAAATTCGGTTCGCTCAATTTTTTGATTTTTTTGCTCACCCATGGTGAATGGGAACAGGAATAAAAACTTAATAAATAATATTATTTGGTTAAAATATTGATTCCCGAATAAATGGTTCATTTCTCAAATATTTGGGAGTAAAAGTCACAGAGGTTTTAACAATGCAAAATACGAGATTTCTTTCAAACTATTTTATTCAACTTTGTCTCAATTACTATTTGTCTTGATTGAAACTCTATTTTTACAAAAAATTTTAATCATTAATTTTTTTTTCACTAATAATTTACCAATAAACAATATTTTTTAAGGTAAAAATTTTCAATAAAATGATGTTAATTTTTTTTTTTGTGAGATTCATAATGTTAAAATTAAAAATGTTAAAAACTTCTTTTTAATTTCGATTATTCTGACCCTCCTACCTTCGAAGGCATATAAATTCCTATAATTTTAAGATACAAAAAAAAGTGGTGTTGATTTAAACCTTCCAGAAAATTTTGAGAAAAGCCGTTAGGTTCAGAGAATGGAAAACAGGAATAAAAATGAATAAATAATATTATTTGGTTAAAAATATTGATTCCCGAAGAAATGGTTCGTTTATCAAATATTTGAGAATACACAAAACTCACCAGGATTTTAACGAGGCAAAATACGAGATTTCTCTCAAACTGTTTTATCCAACTTTGTCTCTTTCAAGATATTTTGTCCAACTTTATCACTTTTACTGTTTGTCTTGATTGAAACTGTATTTTTACAATTTTTTATCATTAATTTATGTTTTCACAAATAATTTACCAATAAACAAGATTTTTATAAGGTGAAAATTTTCAATAAAAAAGTGTTAAATTTTTTTTTTAAAATTCACAATATTTTTGAAATTGTTCAACATTATTTCAATTAATTTTAATAAAATTTACTATTATAAGATAAAAAAAATATAATTTTATTTGATTCCTATTATAAAACACTTAGATACCAAATGAAAATATTCTACTATAATTCTGATTTCAAATGCTTAACCAAATATTATTATTGGAATGTTGTTTATATTCCCCATTTCAAATAATTCTATTTCGTTTCCAATTCCATTTCTAACAAGTGAACAAAAAGCCTCCCAAATCTTCCAATAGTTAAGGCTTTGTTTATACATGTTTTGTGTTTTTTTGTGTCATAAATTCAATTTGACTGGATTGTTTTGTCCATATTTTTCTACCAATATTTTAAAACGAAAAACAATGTCACAATAATTATTTTTACTACATTGTTTTTTTATATTTTTATAATAAAATATAATTTTATTTTAATTTTTTATGGTTTAATAACAAACATTTTTTCATAACATAATTTCTCACCAAATTAAACTCATAAAACACTAATTCAAATTTAAATTTTAAGAATTTTATTAATTAAAAATTCTACAATACAAATTTTAACCAAAATAAACTCAGCAATTTGAAAAAATTTAAAATATTTCTTTCTTACAACAAATTGCATGAAAAAAATTTCATTATAAAATCAAAAAGTACATTATCCAAGCAAATATTTCTTTATTTATAGAGTGTAGGACATTGGTCCGACACCAAATTACTCAAGCGCATCAATCACTCCTAGGGCTGTTAAACGATTGAGCTACTCACAAGTAGCTTGGTCAACTACTCAACTCGAAATCGGCACTAGTCGAGTTCGAGCATGAAGTCAAACTCGAGTCAAGTTCGAGGTCAGATTATATAGGCTCGAGTAGCTCGCGAGCTGCTCGAATATGTATTTTTTAATTTTTATTCTTATATTTATATTTTAGTCCCTAATATTTAATAAATTCTAATTTAAGCAACATATATTTATATTTTGGCCCTTAATTTTATAGTAAATTATTATTTTACCATACTAATTTTGAAAAACTACAAATACATCCTATAATTTTTTATAAAAAATTAAAAAAAATAAAAATAATAATAAAAAATTGAGCTCGATACTCGGTACTCAAAGTCGAGCTCAAGCTTGAGCTCAAAAAGGGGTGCTTGATCGAGCTGGAGCTCGAGTTTGAGTACCACCCCCAACGAACTCGATTGAGTAGCTTGATTAGGGGTGTACTCGAGTTCGACTCGGCTCGATTACACCCATAATCACTCAGATACCATCATCCGCTTGGTATTGTTTTTAATAAGATAAGAAAATGTTGATATTTTATTTTACATTTATATTTTGATACATATATAAATAGTAATATTAATATAATTATAATAAGAGAAAAATATTTATTAGGATCATCCTAATAAACATCAGGTACCAATCATTGAATGCTATGTAAATATTTTTTAATGTTCACCATAATAATAATATACCCAGTTTATACCATATAATTAACTAACACCTTAAATTAAACACTAAATTTTTTGTGAATCCCTCCACTTCAACGTAATAAATCCCTACACTCTAATATAACATCGTCATAAAAACACAAATGGGATCCTTTATGTTAGACTATCATATCTTATTGTGTAACTAAAATAATGTAAGGTTCACTCATATTTTAGTTAGGGTTTAATAATTGTAAATTTAATTTTTGTAATATTTTATTCTTTTAATTCATGATATTAATAAAACAATGTCGTTTGGTTCACTCATATTTGGGTTAGGGCTTAATAATTGTAAATTTAATTTTAATGATAGTTTATTATTTTAATCCCTAATTTTAATGAAATAATGTCGTGGGCTTCACTCACACTTAAGTTAGGGCTTAATAATTTTAGATTTAATTTTAGTTATATTTTTTTTAATCCTTGATTTTAGTGATTTAAACATTTGACCGAATAAAGACATGATAATTTTAAACATATGGATGAATTATGGAAGGATGTACGGTGCATTTAATTTTAAGAGTTTTAGTTAATTAGTTAATTATATGGTATAAACAGGGTGTATTATTATTATGGTGAACATTAAAAAAAAGGATTACATGGCATTCCATGATTGGTGCGGTTTATCAGGATGATTGTGATAAATGTTTTTCTCTTTTAGAATTCATTATACCGTCAACTGCTTTTTAACACCAATACCATCAATTTGGAGTATTTTTTTCAAAATAATATAGTTTCTAAAAAATATTTTCAATCTAACACATTTTCAAATTTAATTCCCTAACTAACATTATTTTCGCCACGTCTACTTCAAATATCCACCGTGGAATAAAAAAAGTTACTATATTATCTCACTTTTTTTTAATTTAAAAAGAGTTCTAATAAAAGAAAAACTATTACTCCATTCCAGTTTTTTTCTCTCTCTTAATTCAAAATTATCTTCTCTATCTTAATTTTCAATTTTAGAAATCATTATTTCATTATCAATTAATAAAAAAAATTATTACTTTGTCTTGGAGAAATAATGATTTTTTTTCAAATCATTTAGTAAAATACATGAAAATACCTATTAGAATTCTTTAATAAATCACTTTAATAAATGGTCAAAGTAAGAAATTTAAAATCATTCATATTTGTTAAACAAAGTACATACTTTTAATTATAATTCTTTAAATACATAATTTTTAATTAGAATTCTTTAATAAATTATCACAAGAAAAAATTCATATCAATATTATTTGCTAAACAAAACACACAAATTTAATAATACATGAATTTTAATTTTTGTGATTGTTCAAAATTATAAATCACTATGGGTTTTCTTACCTTCACTGATCTTTATTGTGTGGATTGTTTTCCTCAATTTTAACTAGTAGAATAATGTCTAAATGGGGATGCGTAGGTTTTCTTCAAAATTATTTACAATTAGTTTTATTTTCAATGAATTCTTTCATTTATAATTAGTTTTCTTTGTTTCGATTTTACTTTAAATTATTTTACTGTGTTTTAAAATTTGTCCATCATGATCTTGAGTTTTGATAAAGGAAAAAAAATGTGAATTTTGATAAGGGAAAAAAATTAAAAGAAGAAAATAAGGGAAAAATTAAAAAAAGATAAGAAAAAAAAGGTAGTTCTAATTTACCCACATGAAAGATGACTTTTTATCATTTTCCCCCCATAAAAGATTTTTATTATTACTTTGCACCGATTAGGATATTTTTTTACTATATTATTCTGCTTTAAAAATTATTCTTTTTTTACTTTTTTTATGCTTTAAACTATTTTACATTTAAATTTAATTTTCAAAATTTTGTCCTCCTTGTCATCATTTTATTTTCTTTTTACTTCACATATACTTTAACAAATTAAATTTCTTATTATTATTTTAAATAATAGAATAATTATATATATATAATCTTACTAAAAAAAATTAGAATTTGGATATGGTTTACTATTTTTTATAAATTGTTAACTATTTTTAATGTACTTAGTCAACAAAAACATTATATGAATTATTTATTTTTTTTGAAGGTAATAAAAATAATACATACTTTTTCTAATTTTTTAAATTCTTTAATAAAAAATTAATAAAACCTTTTGTTTTACCACACCAATATCTATGGATTTTTAATTTAGAGTTAATTACTTTTTTTATTAAATATTTTATGTATAAAATATATCCCTATTAGGAAAATATATATTTATAATAGTCTACACCTTAAAACTAACAAGCAACTAATTATTTTTTCTATTTATTTATTTTGTCATTATATATTATATAATTTTATTATTTTGATTAGATTGCTTTAATATGTATAATAATATAATAAAAAACTTTAAGTTATTAAATTGATGCTTTAAATTGTCAATAATAAAAACAAGATATATAATCATATTACAAAGACACAACAAACTAAAATTAGTAAACATAAAATATCATAAATTACAAGAAACATGACATAAATTTATTTATATAAAAGAAGAAGAAATTAAAGGAAAAGAAAAAAAGATTAAAAAAAATAAATAAGTACCTACATTTGTTAAAAAAATGGATCAAGTATTTTATGCCTCAAACTAATAATATTTAAGTATTAACACAAAATTATAGAGTAGATAAATTGAAATTAATGTTTAAATATAAGAGGGACAAATATAATTTAATTTAAATTTTATTGATGGATAAAATTGTCATTTAAAATTAATAATTAATGATGTTATTCATTAAAATCTTTAACAGATAGTCAACGGTGTAAAATAGTAATAAAAATCTTTTATGGGGGCAAAGTAATAAAATGCCACCTTTTATGGGGGTAAATTGAAGTTAACCCAAAAGAAAAATGTAAGACTAAAGTTAACCCAAAAAAATGTAAGAGAATTGTGGAGAGAGAAAATTATTTGTGAAGAGAGACTAAAAGAAATATTAATTAAGGAAATATCAAAGAGATAGATGGAAAGAGAAAATTATGGGAGAGAATAATTTGTGGAAAGAGAGAATAATTTGTCTTTGACATTGGCTAATTGAGACTTATTTGACAAAAAAAGTTATTAAGGAAATATAATTAAAAAGCGTGTTATTTTCGTAATATTTTTTTTAAAAGTATGTTATTTTGGATAAAAAAAAGAGGTGGGTTTATTGTGGTTAGTAGGAGAGAAGAAAAAAATTAGTTATCTTAGTTATCTTATGTGGCAAATAATAATTTACATAGCTAAAAGAATATTAGTTAGTAAATTAAATTTGAAAGTGCGTTCAATTAAAAATATCTTTTTTAAAATTATGCTATTTTAGAAAAACAATCGTCAATTTGGCCAGTTAACTTCTGGCCCAGTTACTTACCCAATTTCCGCTCTAATTCGAGTTTCCATTAACTGTTGCAGTTTATAAATATATGGCAACAACGAATTCAACATAAGTTTATTCCAACTCGGGTTAAGTTACTATTCGTATCCTTTATATTTCTCTTCTATTATTTGCTCGACCCATCTATATATACGTCGTCAGTTGCCATCGTTCGGTATAGTAATAGTTGCCTCTCGGCGGCTTTCTTCCCCGTAAAAAAGACAAAGTGATTATTCTTTCAAGATATTCTAGTCGTCCCAGGTAATTTTTTCCTACACTCAATAAGGGCAATAACCTTAGTTCAAAGTTTGTGCTTATGAACTGTAAAATTAAGACGAATTTTTTTGTCTTCAAGCTGTTGTTGGTTTGATTTTTTCATGTAAAATTGTAATGTCCCATATAAAATTCTAAAACAAATAATAAACTGTTCGTGATTGAGGATTTGAATGTTTCTTTTGCTTATGTATTCATCTTTCTGGTTTGGTTATTTATCAATTATCATGCATCCTTGTTGTTGTACATGCTAGATAGACAAGGGATTTTCAAGTGAATGTCTCTGGATTTCTTTCCCGCGTTAATTTTTGGGATTTCTTAAACTATAATCATGTAAGTTGTAACATGCATGCATTGGTTTTTTTTTTATGTGATTTAGCTCGCAGTCCTTTAATCAGTATGATACATTATTTTCTTATTTGTTTTACTGGTTTAAATTTGGTTTTCTTATATGTATAGCTGGGCCATTGATATATAGGTACATGCCCTCTTCAAATACTGAGAAAAAGTGGCATGTTTAGAGAGGTTTAGGCATTGTCGGTAGGAATTGAACAGAGAATAAGGGAAATCAACGTGCAGAAGGAAGGCAGGGGAACACTGAAAAGTGTAAAGTGTATGCTTAAGAACACTTATTACATGGTGTGGGTGAACAAAACTAGGAAATCAGAATTTTAAACAGGGTAGAGATAATTCTAAGTGAAATACTCGAAACTTTTTTTGTGCTTTAGTCTATTCAAGAAAAATTATTGGGAGCAATGTAAGTTCTGAACTGTTTATTATACTAGGAAATTAGATTTTGGGTCATGTAGATGATTCTTTTATTGAAGGAACTAAGTTAGAGCAAGAGATTTTTAGGACACTGATCAATTGCTTCTTGCTTCTGCAATAATTGACACTACTTGTTACTATTGTTTCATACTCATAGCATCTAGCTTGTTGAATACGATGATTTTTTGGAGAAAGTATTGAGTGGTTAATAACCAACAACTCAGCTGATAAGTTTGTGGTTAAAATTCAATATTTTTTCACTATGTGTGCATAATGGTTCGTTATAATGATGTTATATCCCACTATTATGGAGACCGTGCGTTGAGTAAAAGTATTGACACTTAAACTGAGTTGGCGGTTATTAACTGCCGAATACTTTCTCTGATTTTCAGATACAATTTTCTGGAAAAGTGGTTAAGATTTTACGAATAGCCAAATAAAGATATTGGATTATACACTACAATCTAATGAACACTAAGTTTTTTGGATGTTTATTAAACTTGATGCAGGGAATGCAGGTTGATTTCCTTCTGTAATTGTGGAGGACCCGATTGAGCGAAGAACCTTATAGAGAAGTGTTCTAGTTAATCTTGCTCCAGTACTCTCCTTTGATTTCTTAGATCTATGGGTTCTCGAGAGCACTCCCGGCAACCATGCCCTGACCGTATACTTGACGAGGTTGGGGGAGCATTTGGCATGGGTGCTGTTGGAGGTTCAGTTTTCCACTTCTTTAAAGGCATCTATAATTCTCCGAAAGGTGGGCGGTTGATTGGCGGTACTCAAGCAGTGCGAATGAATGTAGGTCGAGTTGCCGGTGGTTATGCTGTATGGGCTGGATTGTTTTCCGCAATTGATTGCACAATGGTCTATATTCGCCAAAAAGAGGACCCTTGGAACTCAATCATTGCTGGTGCGGCAACCAGTGGCTTGCTTGCAATGCGTCAAGGGCCTGTTGCTGCTGCAAGATCAGCATTGTTTGGTGGGATAATGCTTGCTCTGATTGAAGGATCTGGAATTATGCTAAACAAAATGATGGCTGCTCAACAAGCTATGCAACAGATTGAAGAGCCACTGCCCAAAATGGCTGCCGTAACTGGATACCCAACGGCTCGACTGCCTGCTCAAGCTCTTGTAAATGTTGATGGATCTTCAACATCCTCATCATCATCACGGTTTGGAGGAATTTTTTGTCTTTGGGAAGAAGCAGGAAGCAGGTTCAAGCAGTGGAAGTAAAACTGAGGTCTTGAAGTGTTTTGATGCTCCAAGCCTCTTACTTTTAACTATATGTAATTGCTAGCATTTTGTTCACTTGAGTGGTTCCAATATGGTCTATAATTTGGTGGAATAACTTGGCATCTTTTTTCTGTGAATAGATTAGCATTCATCAGACTGGTGTATTAAATGACAATATCCAATGAGTTTTGCCATCTAATTCAGTTAGCTATGTGCTCATATTTGCAGCAGCAACAAGAACAATAACAAACATTTTATCCCACTAGCTATGTAGGGTCGTTTCACGGATTATATTTCGCTATTGTATTCTATCATTATATTTTTTTTTTATTTTATTATTACACATATTTTCATTTATATTTAAATTGTTATTATATCTTTATTCATGTATGGAAGAAAAGATTGTCAAACCATTTTTCAGTAACCCGTTCAAGGCAGTTTGTGCCTGTCTAGATTGATGTTGCACCACAGATTTCCTTCTATCACATTCGTGTGATTTGATCGTACGAAAACTTGAGAACCTAAGAAATCTAACACAGGAGAGATTTAGGGTTAGATTTATTGAAGATAACAATACTCATAAAGAATACAAATTTCAGAGTATAATAATTAATTTTTCATCGTAAAATAAAACCTTACAAATATTTATATAGTTTTAACAAAGCTAAACCTAAATAAAAAGAAGTTGAAATTGTTTTTTAAGATTTAATTTAAAAGAATAAGAATTGAGAGGTGGGTTTAGGCTGCTGTTATTGCTAGAGCAACTATTAGCTTCCAGAGCAATAAATTATACATATTCCAAATTTTCCCTTAATCAATCAACTCTTTATCTTTTATTCATTTATCTGTACAACTCATCTTTATCTTCTTTCTATCTTATCATTACATCTTATCAATTCTTTATAACATCTTCCCGTAACTTTTGTTTTCTTCTCCTTTAAACTGATTTTCTCCCAAATTTTTATTAATATAATATTTATTTTCACCCTCAAATTATAAGAAAAAAATTATATAAAATATATATATGACACTTATTTCTATTAATAGATTTTATTTTTCTCTCAATTAAATTATAAATATTTACCAATATATACGATCAAAAAATTTAGACTCCATTTGTTTACCATTATTTTAGTGTTTTATTTCATAAATTCAATTTATTTTTTTTGTCCATTTTTATCAAAATTTGTAAAATAAAAAATAATAATGTTACAGTAATTATTTTTGTTACAACATTTTTTTTATATTTTTATAAATAAATTATTAAATTTAAATTTTGCTTTTAAATTTTTAATAACAAAAAATTTTTCCTAAGACATTTTTTTACCGAAAATAAACTCATAAAATAATAATTCCAGTTTAAATTTTAAATTTTTGATAATAAAAAATTCTTGCTACCTTAATTATATTATGAGCAAATTAACACTACAAAATGATAATAGATCACAAGGAAAAAAATTGCTCAGAATAAAAATAGAAGTGAATATATGCATCCACATTTGTTATTGTTTTATTATTTCAAATTTATGAATTAAATTGTAGCATAAAAAAATACATAAAATCGAGATTTCTATTATATATATATATATATATATATATATGGTGGTGGTGGTGTCTTCCTTTTAAGTTTTAACTTATGCGAATTATTTTGATAAAATATTAGTATGAGAAGCGTTATTAAAAATAAAAATAATAATTTATAGTTTCTATATGTTTACGTTTAGTATTTTAATAAAAAAATATAACTCACATTAGATAGAGTATTTTTTTAGTTTTATAGTAGAATTTTTTTGTTGAGACTTGTTATAAGAAATAAATATTTTGGAGGTGTTTGGATTGATGAGTTTGTTTTGGTAGACATTATATTCGAGAATTTTTTATTAATAAAATTTCAATTTCAATTTAAATTAATATTTTATGAGTTTATTTGGTAAAAAAAGTTTTTGGAAGAATTTTTTACTATTAAAAATTTAAAAGTCAAATTTAAATGTAATAATTTATTTATAAAAATATAAAAAACGTTGTATTAAAAATAATTATTCTAACATTATTTCTTTTCTTTAAAAATTTTGATAAAAAAATGGACAAAACAGATAAATCAAATTGAATTTGTGAAATAAAACACTAAAACAAGGGTAAACAAATGGAGCCTAAATTTTTTGAAGTATATATTGGTAAATATTTTATAATTTAATTGAGAAAATAATAAAAACTATTAATAGAAATAAGTGTCATATTATTTTTGTGAGAAAAGATAAAGGAGAAGAAAAAAGAAGTTACGAGAAAATGATATAAAGAATTGATAAGTTGTAGTTGTACTCATAAGGTAGAAAGAAGATAAAGATGAGTTGTCTAAATAAATAGAGAAAAGATAAATTAGTTGATTGATTAAGGGTAAATTTGGAAGATGTGTGATTTATTGCTCTGGAAGCTAATAATTGCTCTGGCAATAACAGTTTTTTTGTAGTTAGTAGGAGAGAGAGAAAAATTAGTTGTCTTCAGTCGTAGCAAATAATGATCCATGTGGTAAAAAGAATGTTAGTTAGGGAATTTAAATTAAAATTTTGTTAATTTGAGATTATTTTTTTAAAAACTATGATATTTTGGAAAAACACTCTAACTTTTGTAGGAATTAAAGTGTGTTTTTAATTACTTCGGAATTCTGTTCCATTCCCTATTTCACTTTATAAATATATGTCACATATATTTAATTAAAACCTATTAGGTGACTAGTAAACTCCAAAGAATAAGTATTAAGTACATACTTGGTGATGAAGTCTGGAAATGAGCCTAGCAGAGATCTGACGTATCTTGTATGTCCTTAACTGGCCCGACTCCAAAGTTCACCAAAAGATAATGAATCCCGCCTAGTCCAAGAAAGACCCACCTAGAAACAATTGGACCTGATATGCAAAACAAACCGTTAGTGAAAACCCCCAGGTCGACCTGGGGAGTTCCACTCCGACGCTCAAGTCAGAAAAGAGCCTTTGTGAGATAATAATATTAAGTTCAAGTATCCAGAAACCAACCTCTTATTAATTGCATTCAAGATTTATTTATAGGAAGAATAGTACCTGGGTGATGTAACATTTAGGCCTTTCTTGCTAGTTAAGATTTCACATTACATCAATCTCATCCGTCGGTTTGGAATATCTAATTTTACACATCATCAATAGTCCCCCAGATCAGTTGGATGAGTGCTTCCACCTAATCTGAACGAGACCTCCTCACTTTCTTTTTATCCAGCTCGTCTTCTTTGGGGATGGGCTGGGCTCCATGATAATGTTATTGGACTTCATCCGAGGCTCAAAGGCGAAAATCAAACGTCGCCACATGGCGCGTACTAATTCGCCGCCTTTTGACATATCCCATCTCGAAATTATAAATTCTTGTCTCGCCCATATATATACCTGTGGGGATCTAGGACCTCTACTCCCACCGGCTCTGGCTAAAGATCTTGACCTTCTCCAGTTAGGTTCTTCCATAGTTTTTCAGCTCGGCACGGCTCGTTGTCTTCCTTACTTCCCACCAAGTAAGTATGTCTTCTCCAGTTCGTTCTTCTTCATTTGAGTTATATCAAGTTTATAGAAATAGCGATGAATCTGATTCTGATACAAATGCCCTTTCTGAGGCTAAGAAAATATTAGGCCCTTATAAGAAAATAATTGAGTACGTAGTTCAGTCAGAGATTCTGAATAAATCTATCATTGAGGCAACCCCCTTAAACCAGATGGAGCCTTCTGTCGAGCCCTCTGTAGAAAGTTCTCAAGAAATCCCTTCTTCCTCGAACCCTCTAGCGATAACGTCTAAGGGGGTTACGTCTGTAGGAGCCTTAGTAGATGACCCTTCCGAACTTAAGGATCTAGAGATAGGCCCTTCTAAGGATAATCTTTTAGAGGGTGCTAGTTCGAAAAGCGGTCATTCTAGGAGTGACGCTTCTGGGGAGGATGGATCCCAAAATAAGGAAATGGTTTTGAATAAAGGGGAGGCGACTTCCTCCATTTCTGGGTCTTTAAGTTCGTCACTTACACCTCGGAAATTAAAAATAATAGCCCGTCAGTTTTACATCCCTTCTAGGTATAAAATGATTGTTCCTTCTCCTGAACAAGTCGCCTCTCGTCCTCCCTTGGGTTTTACTACAGTGTATATGTGTCAACTCCAGTGCGGCCTCAGATTTCCCTTGACTTCTTTTTTGAAAGATATACTAGATTTTTATAAGTTGAATTTAGCCCAACTGACCCTAATGCTATCAAATCCTTGGTAGCGTTTGAAACCTTCTGCCACTACTCCAAAGTGGGATTCGAAGTCCCCATTTTTAGATACTTTTATAGCCTTAAAACCTCGGGTAGGGACGTTGGTTGGTTTTACTTCACCCGTAGATCCAGTACCGAAACCTTCCTGCCTCCCCGGTCAGGTTCTCTTAAGAAATGGAAGAGCAAGTTCTTTTTTGTTAAGTTAGAATCCATGAGCCTAGTCTGGAGGAGCCCTGGTAACGTCGTCGACAAGGTCCCTACTTATGGAGTGGATAGAGTGTCTATTTCAATCCTTCGCAAAAACCGCAAAGATTTCCCGAAACTTAAGCCCTAGAATGTGTCTGTAATGACCGAGGGATGTTTAGTGGCGCTAGGGGTGAGTAAGGCCAACCTGGGCCTTTCTCCAGAAGAGCTCAATGAACATGGTACCACCCTTTCCATCTCTGTCTCTGTTTTAACTTTAATCTACTTGTGTTTATGTGCCCTTACGTTTGCATCAAGGCTTATTGTTACTCACTTACTCACATCCCTCTCCTTTTTTTTTTTTAGTAATGGATTTTTTGGCTGTGATGAAGAACCGCAAGGCAGCTGAGAAAGGGGGGTCCTCCCAAGACGCAGAAGGAACTAAGACCCTGATTCTAGGAGGGTGTACCTCTCCGCCCCCAACTACTTCTGGGAAAGCTACAGTCCCTGAGGAGGAGGAGGTTCCTCCTTCCCAAATCTTTGGCACGTTATCTGCCCGTGTTGATACTTCGCAACTAACCATTCAGGGTCAGGAAGAATCAGAAGAGCCCTTAGTTGCGAACCCATACAAAAGGAAGCACCCGGGGAGGAATGTCTTCATTGAATCTAAGAAGGCGAAAATGGGTCGAGCTGCGAACATGTCTGCCGGCTTCTCTTTGTTGTCTGATCGTCCCGTCTCCCCACGTGAGCCATCCAAGTCATATCAGACCATCCCTATGGCTCAGTTCAATCCCTCGTGGGATTATCAAGTAAATGATCGGTTGAACTTGGAGACCTGTCAGGAGTTCACCTCAGGCGTCGTTCCACCCATAGAAAAGAGAGCCATGGCCACTCTTGAGGACTCCGACCTGGATTCTCGCATGCGTTTGGGGATTGCACAGGTTGGTCTTCCAGCTCTTAATCCCCCTTTTTAGTTTTCTACGTCTATGTTATTATTGATTTTTCACACGAATTTCTTCTGTATGGCTTATTTCTGGCCACTGAGATGTCTTCAAACTACGCTGAGGGCCTAGAGACCATCAGGAAACTTCATGCCGATCTGGCCATAGCTAAGCAAGGACAGGTCAAGGCAGAAAGGTGCCAACAAGATGCCGAAAAGCTCCAGCAGGATGCGGTGTGGGACTTATCTACATCTCGAGAGGAAATCCATAAATTGAAGAAAAAGAACAAATCTTACTCTGAGAAAGTGTCAACCCAAAAAGCCGCATCAAGGAACTTACTGCAGAAAAGAAAGCTCTGGAGACTCGCAGCAAGTTCTTTTCTGGGGAAGAAGCCTCCCGGTTAGTGAGGAACCTCTTTGCTTCTCAGCAATTTGTTGACTTCATGGCGGACCTTTGCAACTCAGTAATGGATCAAGGGTCCACGGCTGCCTATCAGGAGGTCAAAAAACTTTATCCTGAAATTGAGGTAGCCCATCTGCCAGGCTATAATGAGAATTCTGCGGGTAATTTGAACATCTTAATGACCAACCTGACCACAGGACGGTTTCATCTCCCTGTCAGAGATTTCATTCCCCTGTTTCCTAATGAAACTGCTACTGCTACCCTGGAAGCTCAGGAGGGTGGCCCTTCAGATGTCAGGGAGGCTTCAACAACTCAGGGTGATACTCTTGATGGAAATGGCCCTGATAGGGATAAGGAAGACACCTTCACCGAATAATCTCGGGGTGGACTAGTTGGATTTTGCTGGGCCAGATGATATATGTAATAGATTAGGCCTTACTTTTTCCATACTTTTTGTTTTTGGGGAAGACATAATCCCTAGATGGGTTTCTTTTGTAATGATTAATTATTTACACATGGAATTTCCCAGATGGGCTCTTTTTGCAACTTTTATTTATCATGCGCGTATGTTATGTTTCTTCAAGAATTATGCTCGTTTTTGGGTAGTGGCATCTGCTTTTTATGATTTCAATAATAATAGTTCCCTCTATAGGCTAATAACGGTATATATATAAAAAAAGAGAAGAGGTCTCAAAGGTAGCAAGTGAACCCCTCTCAAAGTTAACATGCTTGGTTTGAATAACTCTGGCCTGATTGTTCTACTCACATCTTGCCTGAATAACTCAGGTCTTATCATTTTTGAAGTACTTCATTTTGAAGTCTTGCCTGAATTGTCCAGGTCTTGGTCATTTTGCTAGTATTGCCTGAGTAACTCAGGTCTTATCGTTTTTTAAGTTCTTCATTTTCGAGTTTTGCTTGAGTTTCCCAGGTCTTTGCTACTTGTGAACTCTCTAAAGAAGAAGAAACCATTTGATCATGCATAAAAATAATATTAGAATTGATATAAAGAGAACAGATAATTTCAGAATTCCATAACATCAACAGAAAATTTATTTTTTTTTACAAGTAAAATTTTCGCAAGTTCACAATGTTCCATCGCCAGGGAATAATCTTCCCGTCCATAGTAGATAATTGATAATTTCCGGACCTTGCTGCTTCCGTGACTTGATATGGACTTTCCCACGTGGTATCTAGCTTCTTCAATCCCTTAACTCGTCTGGCTTCATTCTTTCTCATCACTAAGTCCCCAGGCTTAAAGAAAGTACTTTTTACCCTCCGGTTATAGTATCTAGCCATGTCAGTCTTATATCTGCTTTTCCTAGCTGCCGCCAATTCTCTCCTTTCTTCTGCTAGATCAAGGTTTAACTTCAGCTCCATATCATTCTCAGTAGGGTCATAACTGAGTACTCGCAGGCTAGGCAGCCCAATCTCCACGGGTACAACCGCTTCTGTTCCGTACACCATGCTAAAAGGGGTTTCCCGAATAGTCGATCTAGGCGTGGTTCGGTAAGACCATAGCACATGAGAAAGTTGTTCAACCCAGTCACCTTTGGCTTTTTCCAGGCGAGTCTTTAATCCTTGTATGATCGTTGGATTGGTAACTTCGGTCTGCCCGTTAGCTTGAGGATGGGCTACCGAGGTGAATCGTTGTTGAATGTTTAACTCCGCACACCAGGATTTAAATGGTTCTTCCGCAAATTGTTTCCTATTGTCTGAGGTGAGGATTTTGGAATTCCGAACCGGTATATCACATTCTTCCAAAAGAACTTCATGACACTTTTTCCAGTAATTGATGCCAAGGGCTCTGCTTCCACCCACTTGGTGAAGTAGTCAATCGCGACTATCAGAAACTTAACCCGACCTGGGGCTTTTGGAAAAGGTCCTGCGATATCAATGCCCCACTGAACAAATGGCCATACTGACTGTATTGACACCATCTCATTCTGAGGGACCCTCGGGATGACCGCGTGCGATTGACATTTTTTGCAACGCCTTACCAAATTATAGACATCTTCATATAAAGTGGGCCAATAGTATCCCAGATGAATCACTTTTCTCGCCAACATCTTGGAGCCTACATGATTTCCACAAGCCCCTAGGTGAACCTCTTTAAGAACATAGTCCGCTTGATCAGGATCTGCACATCTAAGCCGAGGCATCAAGTAACCTTTTTTGTATAAAATATTATCTTTCAAGGTATACCTGACAGCTCTCATTTTCAGCTTTCGAGCCTCCTTCTTGCAGTTGGGTAATATTTATTTCTCTAAGTATTTGACAATGGGGGTCATCCATGTATCTTGCTCATTGCCTACGACATTAACTGCTACCTCTTCAATACTCCGTTGTGTAAGTACTTTCACTAAGACCTTTTTTGTGAGGTGCACATATGCAGACGAGGCCAACTTGCTGAGGGCATCTGCTCTCTTATTTTGAGACCGCGGGACTTAATCTATTAAGAACTCTTCAAATTTTGACTTTAGTTCTATCACATTCTTCAAATACTTTCTCATGACTACCTCCCGAGCTTCGTATCCTCCTGTCGCCTGATTCACAATGAGTTGGGAGTCGCTATACACTTGCAATTTCTCAACCTTCATTTCAATAGCGATCTTCATTCTAGTCAGCAAGGCTTCATATTCAGCTTCGTTATTCGTAGCCTTGAATTCAAATCTCAAGGCATAGGTGAATTCCCGTCCTTCTGAATCTTTCAAAATTAACCCCGCTCCGGAGCCTTCCTCGCTGGAGGCCCCATCTACATACAAAGTCCAAAAGTCTCCTTTCACCACATTTTCTCCACTGCTGGCGTCCTCCAGTCCCAGCTGGGGTAGGTTGTGTTCAGTTGGGGTCTCAACAATGAAATCTCCCAACACTTGTCCCTTCAAAGATGGCCTTGGATGAAAAGTCAGCTCATACTCCCCCAACTCAATAGCCCATTTCATTAACCTTCCAGAAGATTCGGGTTTCTGCAATATTTGTTTTAAAGGCTTATCAGTCAAAACTTGGATCGGGTGGACCTGGAAATAAGTTCTTAACCTTCTAGCTATATTCACTAAGGCCAAGACCACTTTTTCTATTACAGGGTATCTTTGTTCAGCTCCCAACAGAGCCCGACTGGTGTAATATACCGGTGTCTGGACCTTTCCTTTATTTCTTGCCAGAACAGCACTTGTGGTTTTTTCGCCCGCTGCCAGATATAGACTCAAAGTTTCTCCGGGTTCAGGGATAGATAGGGATGGTAGGGTTTTCAGATATTCCTTCAGCTCCTCAAAAGCCTGCTGGCACTCCTCGTTCCATTCAAAATTTCTAGCCTTCCTGAGAATGTTGAAGAAAGGCAACCCCCGCTCTGCAGATTTAGATAAAAATCGACTCAGCGCGGCTAGTCTCCCTGTCAGTACTTGCACATCTTTTACGTTCTTTGGTGAGCCCATATTCACGATGGCTTGTACTTTCTCTGGGTTGGCTTCTATGTCCTTACTGGAGACCATGTGTCCTAGGAACTTTCCAGACCCTACTCCAAAAATGCATTTTTTGGGATTCAACTTCAAGCCAACCTTTCTTAACTATCCCAACGTCTCTTCCACATCCGCCAAAAAGGTTTCCACCCTTCTGCTTTTGATTAGCATATCATCCACGTAAACTTCCATATTGCGTCCTATCTGAGCTTCAAAAATGGTATTCATCATCCGTTGATAAGTTGCCCCTGCATTCTTAAGCCCATATGACATCTTTTTATAACAGAAAATTCCATCCCCGGTGATGAAAGCAGTCTTCTCAGCGTCCTCCTTATCCATCAGTATCTGGTGGTAGCCTTTATAGGCATCTAGAAAGCAAAGAACCTCATATCCAGCTACAGCATCAATTTTCTGATCAATAATGGGCAAAGGATAACAATCCTTGGGACAAGCTTTGTTCAAGTCTGAATAGTCAACACACATTCTCCATCCCGATTCAGGTTTTGGGACCATAACTGGGTTAGAAAGCCAGGTCGGGTATTTAACTTCTTTAATTATATCCGCTTTCAACAACTTTTTCACTTCCCCCTGATAATCGCATCCTTCTCAGGGGCCATTGGCCTTCTTTTCTGCCTCATGGGTACCTCAGAAGGGTTAATATTTAGTTTATGCACTGCAAGCTCAGGGGATACACCTCTCATGTCCTTAGTACTCCATGCAAACACATTTTGGTAAGTCTTCAAAAGTTGGATCAAGTCGCCTTTTGACTTTCCTGGGAGTGAAGCCCCTACTTGTATTATCTTCTCGGGCAAGGTATCACTCACATTAACTTTCTCCACCTCATCTGTAAGTTGGGGTCGATTTACTAGCTCTTCTTCAGTTAACCTCATATCAGAACTAACACAATTAATTTTCAGTCCCCCCTCTTTTTTCCCTTTGCCTTTTAATGCAATCATATGACATTCCCTCGCCATAGCTTGATCCCCTCTTATCACAGCTATGCCTTTCTCAGTAGGGAACTTCATTACCAAGTGATACGGGGACCAGATGGCTTTGAGTTGTACCATCGCAGGCCGTCTCAAAATTACATTGTAAGGTAATGCTACATTTAATACAGCAAAGTCCACATAAATAAGCTTATCCTTAGGAAATTCCCCGACTGTGACGGGCACTGACAGAATCCCAATAGGTTGTTGCACCTCTCCTGAAAACCCCACTAGGTGCGTTTTGCAAGGTTGTAGGTGTTCTTTTCCAATTCCCAATTTTTCATAGGCATTTCGGTACATTATATCTACTGAGTTCCATCATCAACATAAACTCGGTGTACCTCCTTGTTCGCAATTATGGCTTTGATCAGCAATGCATCCATGTGAGGGAACCGGTTTGAGACAGCGTCTTTCTCAGAAAAAGTGATAGTTTCAGCGGGTTTGAACCTCTTATGCATGGGCTCTTGTTCTGGAATTCTTCTGCACATAGCCCTCCTGGCCGAGTTAGAATCTCCTCCTGCTGGTCCTCCCACAATAGAATGAATAACCCCCGTAATTTTTCTATGATCCACAGCTGCAGGTGGGTCGTTCCCCTCTCTATGCCTTTTTTCATTCTGATCAAATCGCCCATACTTCTTTCCTGATCCTCCTCGTTCCTGTGAACGGCCTCTTCTGACACCTTGCTGATATGCTACTTTCACAAACTCTTTAAGATGCCCGTTCTGAATAAGCGTCTTCAATTCCTTTTTTAAATCTCGACAATCTTCTGTATCATGCCCATACTGCTCGTGGAAACGACAGTAAAACTCTTTGTTTAGCCTTTCATTAGGAGTTATCATTTTTTGAGGTGGGTGAAGCACACCTTTATTGGCGAGGACAGCCAATATCTCGGCTCTTGGCTTGCTCAGCTGGGTGAAACCCTTATGGTCCCGTATCAAACCATATCTGCTTCCCCAATTGCCGCCTTGATGTCCCCTACTCCTGGGAGTTGGTGCATTCTTTTCCCCCATCCGAGCATATCTTCCTTCCTTCTTCTTAGTGAGGTTTTTATCATTATCCCTTTTTCGCCTGTCAGCTTCTTCTCCTTTAGCATATTTTTCTGCTCGGTTCATCAGAGCTTGTATGTCATGTGGAGGATCAGTGACCAACTTCCGATAGAGCTTTCCCGATCTTAATCCATTGATGAAGGCTCCAATCACGACCTCCTCAGACGTGCATTGCACTTGAAGACTCTCATCGTTGAATCTATCAATATAACTTCGCAGTGACTCTCCTTCTCCTTGCTTCATATTCAATAGCTCAGCTGTGGACTTCTCAAATTTCCTTCTCTGCAAGAAACGATTCTGGAATAGCTCAGAAATGTAGGAGAATGATGATATTGATCCTGGTCTTAACCCTTCAAACCACGCTCGGGCTTTCCCTTGAAGGGTTGTTGGAAAAGTTTGGCATACAATCGGTTCTGGCGCAGCGGTTAACATCATACTATATTTGAACCGATGTAAGTGATCCTTGGGATCTGTATCCCCAGTATAGGTTTCCAGTATAGGTGCTCTGAACCCTGGTGGAATAGGAAAATTTTGTATTTCCTTCACAAAAGGAGAATCTTCACAGACCATGGCTGTTCTGCCTGCTCCCCAGTAAGGTCTGTCATAAGGATTTCCCCACTGAGATCTAGCAACGTCTTCATCCCAAGGGTTTCGAAAAATTCCTCCCCTCTCGCTTCTCACTTCAACCCCTCTACAGGATCTAGGATGTGACCGATCTGTATTTAGATATGACCGTTCTAGTGCTCTACCATCTCTCCAATTTTGATACCCATCCTCTGGAGGATATCTCCATCCTTCTTCGTCGCGTTGTCTCACACCTTCCCTCACTCTCAGGGGATCTCCCACCGTGTAGCCTCACTTCTTCTCTTTCTCTTGAAGGAGATCTCCTCTCCCTGCTCAGAGGTCTTCCCCTCTCTTGCCTTGGAGGCGCGGAAGATATAGTGACATAGTCTTTGTCCAAGTTCTTCTCCTTCTCTAGTAGGGCTCGAATTTCTTCGAGGTGTTCCCTCAGGAAAGTTATCACCTTTGGGGCATCCAACTGCTGGGAGTGTCGAGACATTTCATCCCTACCGGGTGAGGAACAAGACAAATGCCCTCCTTCCCGTTCTGTCATGGGCTACTTATCTTTCCGCTGTTCCAACAACCTTTGAGACCGTGTGGTAGTCATAGCTTTTTGTTCAAGTGGTTTCCCACAGACGGCGCCACTGATGAAGTCTGGAAATGAGCCTAGCAGAGATTTGACGTATCTTGTATGTCCTTAACTGGCCCGACTCCAAAGTTCACCAAAAGATAATGAATCCCACCTAGTCCAAGAAAGACCCACCTAGAAACAATTGAACCTGGGATGCAAAATAAACCGTTAGTGAAAACCCCCAGGTCGACCTGGGGAGTTCCACTCCGACGCTCAAGTCAGAAAAGAGTGAGATAATAATATTAAGTTCAAGTATCCAGAAACCAACATCTTATTAATTGCATTCAAGATTTATTTATAGGAAGAATAGTACCTGGGTGATGTAATCTTTAGGCCTTTCTTGCTAGCTAAGATTTCACATTACATCAATCTCAACCGTCGGTTTGGAATATCTAATTTTACACATCATCACTTGGCGTGAATTTATAAAAATAAAATAGAGATTAAAATAGAAAATGAAACGGAAGATTCTCTTACTCTCGTGTTTTTAATGTGCAAACTTTCGTTGTATTTGATTATTGAGATTGAAGTTAAAAGCCAATAGTAAATGTGATTATAATATTACAATCTACACGTTTATTTACCAACCAATTAAAATTATATAGAAGAAGTATTCGGTAAAATGAGACAAACGAATGAGTTTGTCCATCCGGCCAGACACCCACAAGCCAAAGATATAAGTTGAGGTTGGGGAAACTCCAGACTCCAAATGGACAAGGTATTTTTTATTTTTCAAAAAAAAAATTTAATTGAGAGATGAGCATTTTTTTAATTGATTAAATTTTGTTTTTGAAATTTTTTTATGTAAAAAAGTAGTTGAATATTAAATGCTTTTTTAATTAAATTTTTTATTGAGTAAAAAGTTAATCGATGTTGGCCAGAATCAGTCTAACTGTTGACCATCATCTATCAACCGTTGACTGGTTTAGTCAGCTATTATATTTAAAAAAAATAGATTAAAAAAATAGCTTTGTTTTCAAAAAAAATTGAAAACACTTGCACAAACTATTTACATTTGAGAACAAAAATTCAAAAACAAATCTAATCTAAACAGAGTAAAGTTTAGAACATTGTACCTAAGTTGAGGAGTGGTTAAAATTTTCTCATCAAGAGTTTCAATGACTCAAAGTTTGCTTTTGATCACTAAAATAGTGAGAAATTCTCCAAAAGAGCGCATTAAAAGTTGAAATTAATAAAAAGAGTACGATTTTAAGAGTGAATAAGGGCAAGAACATTACTAAATTCTTTTATTGATATGACTACATATCTTTCTTTTTCATTATTTTGTCCTAATTTAATCAAATTTCTCCTTCGAAAGAATCACATCTCTCAAACTTCTTTCTAATTTCAATTATTTTTACCCTCTTATCTTCGAAGGCATATAAATTCCAATCACTACAAATATAATCTTAAGAAACCCAAAAAAAAAAAAAAAGTGGCGTTGGTTTAAGCCTTGCAGAAAAATTTGAGACAACATTGGTTGAGGGGAATGGAAAAAAAAAAAGACTAAAAACTGAATAAATAATATTATTTGGTTAAAATTAATGTTGATTCCCGATGAAATGGTTTGTTTCCCAAATATTTGGGAATACACAAAACTCATCTGGGTTTTAACAAAGCAAAATACTTCAACTCTGTTTGGAAGCATCAATTTTTATGATTTATTTCATAAATGCGAAATAACTTGTTTGTTTCATTCATTTTTTCTATTAAAATTTTTAAAACAAAAAATATTACTACAATATTTTTTATACATAAAATATTAAATTTGAATTTGATTTAATAATAAACAATTCTTCTCAACACAATTCCCACCAAAACAAACTAATAAAATATTAATTCAAAATTTAAATTTCAATCTTTTTTTAATAAAAAATTCTCTAATACAAATTTCAACAAAATAAAATCATCAATCCAAACACTCTCAAAATATTCATTTCTTATAACAAATCCCAAAAATAAAAATAAAAATAAGATTCCATCATAAAACCCTGAAAATACCCCTTCGAAACGGAGTTTTAGATTTCTTTCAAAATATTTTATCCAACTTTGTCTCTTTTAATAGTATATTTTATCCAACTTTGCCTCTTTTATCATTTGTCTTTTATCATTAGTCATTAATTTATTTTTTCACAAATAATTTATTAATAAGCAAGATTTTTTTAGAACTTAAAATTTTCAATAAAAAGGGTTGAAATTTATTTTTGTAAGATTCACAATAGTTTTGAAGTTGTTCAACACTATTTCATTTAATTTTAAATTAATTTAATATTAAAGGATTAAAATATAATTGTATTTAATTCCTATTATGAAACACTTCGACACCAAATGAAATATTCTATTATACTTATGGTTTCAAGTGCTTAACCAAGCATTCTAATTTGAAATGTTGTTTATGTTCCTCATCTCGAATAATTTTATTTTCGTTTCCTTTTCTGTTTCTCACAAGCGAACAAAATACCACCCCAAATCCTCCAATAATTAAGTCTCTTTTTTATACATATTCTTGTGTTGCAAATTTAATTTAATTTGTTTGTTTTGTCTTTTTTTTTACTAAAATTTTAAAACAAAAAACAATATTACATTAATTATTTTACTACATAGTTTTTTTCTTTATTTTTTGTAATAAAATATAATTTTAATTTTAATTTTAATTTATAATTTTTAATAATAATCAATTCTTCCTAACACAATTTCTCACCAAATCAAACTCATAAAACACTAATTCAAATTTGAATTTTAAAATTTTATTAAAAAAAAATTCTCCAATTCAATTCCAATCAAAATAAATTAATCAATTCGAACACTTTTAAAATATTCCTTTTTATAACAAATATTAAAAAAAAAAAACTCTATCCAAGCCAAAATTTCTTTCTTTCCGAAGTATAGCACATTGGTTCAGCACCAAATTCCTTCAAGTACATCAATCACTCTGATAACATAGAGTCCAACTCGTAGCACACCTTTATTTCTTCATCTTATCGTTACAAAAAAAAAAAAAATACTTGATTTGAGTTAAAACGTCAAGTCAAACTCACAGTCATCTTTTGAATTTTTTTTATAGTAAAAGCTGATATATTTAAAAACCTAATAATTAATTATTACCAACTTAGTAATTTTTAAATTATCTCCATATGATTTAAAAACTTACAAATTACATCAATATGAATTGGTCTTTTTTTGAAAAATGTTAAAAAAGTTAATAATTTTGGAAAAAGACAAAGTACAATTTACTTTAAATTTACGATAGAAAGTTATGCTTATATATAGGATTAGTAGTAGTTGATTTTTTTTGTTATCACTCAATTTTATATGTTACATTTTTTAACTTATAAAAATTTGGTGCAATAATACGATTTACAATTCCATCAAACATTTGTATAATTCTAAATTTTATGAGAATTTTCTTTTTTTAACTTATTGAAAAAATACTAGACATAGTTATATATTAAGTTTTTGGTAACATTTACCAATTTGAGATATTTTACAATAATGATGAATTTCGACTCAGTGGGCATAGAGGTTTTGCTCTGGTTTATATTTCAGAATAATTAATTGTAAGATTTTTCAATTACTATTATTGAGAAGAATGTATTGATAAAAGTTATCCTTTCGCTATATGATTTATATGGTGAAAATAATTTGTTAAAATTTTTTTACTTATGTTCTGCATCCTTTATATAGGATATAGTAAGGATATGTTTGTGGAATTAGTTGAAGTATAAATTGAACTCAAAAAAAGAACTTATTACACTTGTTTTTTATAAATAAAAGATAGAAAATTTTTAAAAAATACCAAAAGAACTTATCACACTTGTTTTTTATAAATAAAAGATAGAAAAATTTTAAAAATACTAAAAGAACTTATCACACTATTTAGTAACTATTCTCATTTTTTTATAATAATCATAAGCATTCTTGTTCATTTTTTTTTTTTAATAATCATTGGCATTTTTGTCCATATATTTTTTCACCATACTTCAACTACTTGCTAAATTCACTGAGGGCAAATTGTGTATTGATGTTATTGAAGGGGGTAAATTGCAACTTGTGTATTTTATTGAAGGGGGTAAATTGCAACTTGTGTATTTTATTGAAGGGGGTTAGCTGGAGATGAGATTCTCTGTCCAAGATTATTTTGTTTTATTCTGTCTTAGATCAGAACTACATCGTAGAGTTGAATTAGCTGGAGATGAGATTCTCTATCCAAGATTATTTTGTTTTATTCTGTCTTAGATCAGAACTACATAGTAGAGTTGACTCATTTCTTTGTTAGGGTAATTTTAGTGATATTTATACTTTTAATCCCTAGTTAGAGTGAAACTGCGTTGTTTTGAACATTAGACAGAATATGACAGGATAATATTGGAAGAGGATCAGGTCTCGGTTAGCTGCTTTTAACCTGAGATGAGATCCTTTGTCGAAAATTATTCTATCGTATCGTGTTCAATATTTAAAAGTTAAAACCACGTTGTTACACTAAAACTAGGGATTAAAAGTATAAATATAATAAATTTATACTTGAATTATGGCATAATAATTATAAATTTAATTATATTAATATTTATATTTTTAATCTTAGTAAAACAACGTCTTTTTCAATATTGGACAACAAAGTATATGATCTCCTTTTAACCCTACAAAAAATCAAAGTACAAGAAAATAAAATATTAGTTTTTAGCAAGGAGGTAAATTGAAAATTTAAAAAACCATAGGTTTCTTGTATGTTACCCTTCAAAATTTTATTCCATTGGATCCTATATAAATTCTCTTCTTTTTCTTTTCCAGACCTAGAGGTCGACCGTTGCCATTGCCATCTTTCGGTCGTGTAGACGTTGCCTATAAACGGATTTCTATGCTGAAAAAAAAAAACCGATGATTATTCTTTGAAATTCTAGTCGTCCCAGGTAACTTTTTCTACACGGACAATAATCCTTTACTTTTTTTTATTCAAATTAAGTTTGTGTCTATGAACTGTACTGTTGTTGGTTTGATTTCTGTTAAAATCTTGTAATTGCAATGCCTCATATAAAATTGTAAAACAAATAGTTAACTGTGTTCTTCATTTGAGGGAAATATTTGAATGTTATCAAGCATCGTTTTTGTTGTAACATGCCAGATAGACAAAGGGATTTGCGAGTGAATGTCGCTGGTTGCAAAGCTGCATGATTTCTTTCTTGTTTTAATTTTTGGATTTCTTAAACTATAATCATGTAATATGTATGGATTTCCATTGGGTTGGGTGTTGGTGATGTAGCTCGCTGTCCTTTAATCAGTATGAGGCATTGTTTTTCTAATTTGTTTTTTACTGGTTTAAATTTGGTTTTCTTATGTGTATAGCTGTGCCATTGATGGGTACATGCCCTCTTCAAATACTGAGAAAAAATGGCATGTTTGTAGAGGTTTAGGCATTGTCTGTAAACTTCACTGACATATTTAGTGTTCAGTTGTTATTCTGTGAAACGGTAGTTAATCATTATTTAAAAGCACAATAAAAGCAAAAGAGAATTAAAATCACGATTTTAACGATCATTAATTGTCAGTTTGCTATATTACCCATGTTTTGATTTTAACGATCATTAATTGTCAGTTTGCTATATTACCCATGTTTTTGTGTTTAATGTTATAGCTTTCTCACATAAGATGGGTTCAAGGAATTGAACAGAATAAGGGAAATCAAGTTGAGCGACGATAAAACTTGTAGATGGAAGACAGTGGAACAGTGGAAAATGTAAAGTGTATGCTTTAGAACACGTATTACGTGGTGTGGATGAATAAAACTAGGAAAGTGGAACTTTGAAGAGGGTAGAGGTGATTCTAACTGAAATACTCAAAACTTTTTAGGTTCTTTAGTATATTCAAGAAAAATTATTGGGAGCAATGTAAGTTCTGAACTGTTATAGACTAGGAAATTGGATTTTGGATGATACAGATGATTCTTTTATTGAAGGAACTAAGTTGAGTAAGGGATTTTTAGGACACTGATCAATTGCTTCTTGCTTCTGCAAAAATTGACACTGGTTCTCATTTGTTTCATGAGAACGTATTGGGTGGTTAATAATTACCAACTCATCAGCTGAGTTGGTGGTTAAGTACCAATATTTTCTCACGATGTGTGCAATATTTTCTTCCAAAGCGTGGAGTTAACTCTTTATTTAATGCACGGAGCCACATAATAATAAGACATTGTGTAATTATAGTGGAACTTATTATACACATGGCGAGAAAATACTTGTATATGACCATCAATTCAGCTGATGACGTGGTGTTTATTTACAATTCAATAATTTCTCGTGTTTCATACTCATAGCATCTAACTTGTTGAATACGTTGATTTTCAGATGATATCACAATTTTCAAGAACAGTGATTAAGATTTTCCGAATAGCCAAATAAAGATTTTGGATTATATACTACAATTTAATGAACACTAAGTTTTTAGGATGTTTCTCACACTTTCATGCAGGGAATGTGGGTTGATTTGCTTCAGTAATTGTGGAGGACCCGATTGAGTGAAGAACCTTATAGAGAACTGTTCTAGTTAATCTTGCTCCAGTATTCTCCTTCGTACTTTTCTGATTGTTGATTTATTAGATCTATGGGTTCTCCAGAGCACTCCCGTGAACCTTGCCCTGACCGTATTCTTGATGATGTTGGGGGAGCATTTGGCATGGGTGCTGTTGGAGGTTCAGCTTTCCACTTCTTGAAAGGCATCTATAATTCACCGAAAGGTGAGCGGTTGATTGGCGGTACTCAAGCAGTGCGCATGAATGCAGGTCGAGTTGGCGGTAGTTTTGCTGTATGGGGTGGATTGTTTTCCATGTTTGATTGCACAATGGTCTATATTCGCCAAAAAGAGGACCCTTGGAACTCAATCATCTCTGGTGCAGCAACCGGTGGCTTGCTTTCAATGCGTCAAGGGCTTGGTGCGGCTTCAAGATCAGCATTGTTTGGAGGGGTATTGCTTGCTTTGATTGAAGGAGCTGGAATTATGCTAAATAAAATGACAGCTGCTCAACAAGCTATGCCACAGCTTGAAGAGCCATTGCCCAACATGGCTGGCGTACCTGGATACCCAATGGGTCGACTGCCTGCTCAAGCTCCTGTAAATGTTGAAAGCTGGGACTCTGGATCTTCAACATCCTCATCCTCATCATCATCATCATGGTTTGGAGGACTTTTTGGCTCTGGAAAGAAGCAGGAAGCAGGTACAAGCAGTGGAAGTAAAACTGAGGTCTTGGAGAGTTTTGATGCTCCAATCCTGCCGACTTTCGATTACAAATAAGCTTGATGGCAGGCATTTTGTTATTCAAATTTACATATACATTTGGTTCCAATATGGCCTATAATTATTTTAGTGCAGTAACTTGGCATGTTTTTTCTGTAAATAGATTAGCATTCATCAGACTGGTGTATTAAATGACAATATCCAATGAGTTTTGCCATCTAAATTCAGTTAGCTATGTGCTCATATTTGCAATTTTTGGATAATTTTGTTCTGGATGTCATGGTACAGAAGAAAAGATGTCAAATTGATTTTTGCACATATTCAGTGGTGCAGAAGCCAGAGAGTTTTTCATTTGCAATGTTCATCAAGAGGTCGTGAATTTTATGGCATATTATTCAAATGCAGCAATGAATAACTTCCAATTTCTGTCCATTCTAAACGATGTTAAATATAGAATTAGATATTGCAAATGATAGATGATGTTTTATGCTAACCGATCAGCCTTGGTTTTTCTTCTTTTTTTTCTTTTTATTACAAAAGGATTATAGACAATTGAACTTCTAGGAACAGTAAACCATTCTGAACCATTGGCTGTTGTCATCTTCCTATCGGTTCCAATTTTAGCAGTAGGCTGAAGTTGCTATTCGTAGTACGTATAACCATTGAAAGAAGAACATACCATTAAGAATCAGTGATTCAACAAATAATTATCAACAACCACAAATAAGTCTTTATCCCATTAAGTGAAGTCGGCTGTACAGATCACATCTTACCACCTTTCGTCTAATTCGTCATAAAATTTGTACGATTTTTAATGCGATCCATATTATAAAATTTTTATGCCCTCTGACAGCCTATGGCAACTTTCTTTTTTTTATCGGGTCTTCTTATACTTATAGACAAACAGACCGTCTTTTTCTTGGGTCTACTTATACTAATAACAAACAAGAGACTGTCTTTTCCTCAAGTCCACTTATACTGATAGACAAACAGAAGGTTAATAATTAGACAGAGTTCAACAAATATTGAATAAGATACACTGCAAAACCATTTCTTTAGTATAGAAAGATTTAGGACTACAAATTTACTAGTTTTAACTAAAAACTTTTACACCTTTATCCATTGGCAAAATGCATCGCAATTCAGAAGTCTGAGTTGGGAAAAATTTACTAAATTCATGTTGGTCGATAGCATACCTCGCGGTTTGATAAATCAACTGATCAACAATTAAAAAAGAAACTTGGAATTGCCCATTAGCTGCCACTCTTGCATTCCCTGCAGCTTAGTAAAGGCACGTCGTTGTTTGTCATTAAACCTAAAAAATGGTCATTTTTTTATGAAGCGTTGTGTAAGCCAGTTTAGATTGATGTATCACTTAGGTCCCTCCGGACCCTCAAATCTAGAGTTAAAAAATAATTCGATATATCAAAAAATGATCATAAACTGGTTCTAAAGTATAAGAGGGCAATTCGTGATTAAGATGGACAATAAAATTGTACACCTTTGTTGATTATTTTTGTGTTGTTTGTCATTTTCCTTCTGATGAAGACAAATAATGTCAATTATGTTCTTTCTTTCTACCAATTTATGCAATGCAATTAGGCTAAGTATTTCAAATATGTTCATTAAACGATAGAATTCTGCTAACAACTTATGATTCGGTAATGGTTCTGACATAGAAAAGAACAAAACGTACTAAAAGTCACATTTCGTCTGTCCAAATTTGTCATCGGCCTGTTGTTTTGATATGGGCCTCAATGTTTCCTTGGTTTATCACATTTGAGGTTTAATCATTTGAATCCTTGAGGACCTAAGAAATCCAACACAGGACATATTTATAAAAAACAACGGTCTTCACAAAAAAAAAAAAAAAAAAAAAACACAAATTAGAAATTTTGAAAGATTTATTATTGAATAATAATGATTTTTTACCGTAAAATATGATCCTACAAGCATTTATGAATTTAAAATTGTTTAGGAAAAGAAATGGATTCAAAAGTAACTAAAGTAAAGGAATTTCGGCTAAAAAATGTCTTGCATCATGAGACAAAACTCGATAAATCTTGTAGATCTCGTCATTCCTTTTGAAACACCTAGTTACAATAGTGATTTTGAATTCAAGTGACAAAATTATGTCCATTATTTGAAATTAACGATGCAATTTCAGATTTTTCCGCTTTTGGACTGATCCTACTATCCCAATATTATATGCAACCCAGTCCACATCGAACTCTATTTCTTCTGAAAATGAAATTAGGAGAGATGTTTTCCTAAATCTATTCGGAAGAACAAAGGGAAACTGAAGAAAAAAAAATAGTAAGATACATATAACATTGACAAACCAATTCCAATTGTTGTCAAGGAGAAAATTAAGGATTCGTGCTTTCAATTAAGCTATAGCATGGAATGCATTCTTACGTACACTTAAACGTGAGGCAGCATGCGCAAAAAATTCTCACCAATACTACTGTCTTGCTTGTACAAACATTTTCATTGCATACCAAACGTTGTCATTGCTTATTTCTTTTCCAATGGTACATCATCATACAATAATAAAATACTTGTAACAAACGTTGTCCCATGACCACCATCCATATTTTCTTTTGTTTTGTGCATATGTTTCCCTGTGTTTTTTTCTTCTGTTTTTTATAATACTATGGTGTGAAAAAGACATCAAGATTAGATGGAGGATATGCAAATCAACTGCACTTTTCACATTTTCTTTTGCTCTTTTCATGTCCAACCCAACCTTCCTCTACCCCCTCCAATATAGGCTTTTAATTGTCTCTAACAATATAATTTATTTGATTAATTAAAATTAGACATAACCAACTTGTCTATCTATAAGTAACTGATTCTAAATTCAAAAAAAAAGGAGAATTAAAGTTAATTGAGATAGGCTGACAAATAGTATAAAATTTTGTTACATTTTATTATATAAATTACATTAAAAAATCGGGTAATTCAACTAAAAACAGTGTCAAAATAGGATTTATATAACCGATTCCATTTATTAGAATAAAATGGGATAAAGGGTTGTGTTATTGTTGTTGTACATATATAGATTACCTTTAGTTGCTAATTTCCTACTTTTATACTAAATTGTTGTTCTTGAGACAAACTATTATAAATTTCTTGAGTCAATACACAAATAACTAGACAAAGTCATACTTTAAGACTGCAATATACAAACCCCTTGGAATTATTTTTTTTTTTCTGAATTAATTCTTTTATGTGGATAAGATCTCCACCTCATCCTTACATTGCAGCTATAATATCATTAATCTTTCATTTTCAATTTTGTGTACCAAAATATTTTTTTGGAAAAGTATTGTAAAAGAATGGAACATTATTTTGAATATCAGGGTAAGGTTGAGATTGATGGGACACTGATCTATTTGGAAAATGATCCCAATATACATAAAACTTTTTACAAAATCTTTGGTTGGTGTATATTTTTTTCCCCTTGACATAGCACCCATTCCACAGCTTATATACTTATAGAGTTATAGTACACACATAATTGTCTAGATGGAAGATATTAGCTCTCCTAATATTGTCAGTGACACTTTTACTTTTTTTTTTATTTCAGTTGATAAAATACTCTTAATTAAATATAAATGAAAAAATTAATTAGAACATTGAATCCTTTTATTAAAGTCTCGTGTGCCCTATCTCCATTCGCAGGCTTTCCCAAATCTTTCTCATTCCCCTTGATTCAAGTGTTTGATTGTTATAAGTTGATTTTGCGAATCCAATTCCAAATTAATTCTCATGAGTTGATGGATTCTAGTGACATGGAATTTGATCAACGCATTGCATTTACATGAAATTAATCATAGTTATGCTTCAAATTTAGACGTATTTCAACATCATGATGTTTGTTTCTTTGACAATTTATTTTTTCTATGTATATAAATATAATCTTACAACTTTCCTTGTAATTGTGGCAAGCCAATCAAGTAGATCATCTGGCGTGATTTCAGAAAACATTATTAATGTTGATTTCAAAAGTGTTGCTCATATATAATGAGGAAATTCAGGAACGTTACAGCCAACATATGCAATAAAATAGTTGATTAATTATAGCCTGTTGGCTTTGTAGAAGAATATGAGTAATTGCTTGATATTGCAGCAAAGATAAAGAAGATTTGTGGGTATATGAATTAATTAGATATATTTTCTCAAAATGGAAAAGGTCGTGAATGAGTGGAAAATTATTTACTGTCAAGACTCGTTTTATTTTTCTGATTTGCTAGTTTGTCACGTTCTAATTTTTTCAGGTCTACAACACTATAAAATTCAACTTTTAAATATTGGAATCAGAAAACTATTTTTCTGTACGTATAAAATCCTTAAATAAAATACTAAATCCAATGCATAATTTAATAACAACATAACACTAGACTTTTAATGTTCACTAAAAAACAATATAACACAAAATAATAAGTTCATTTTAACACAAAATACGTATTGAACAGTGCATGAATAGTTAAAAGAAATAGGCGAATTTGCATCGTTAATTTTAACAAAGTATAACTTTCTCATTCAAATTTACAATTGCTATTATATTACAGTGTTTCAAAACTTTCCACAAAATCTATAAATGCATGGGTTTTATCTCATGATATATGCCATTTTTTCTCAAACTTTCTTTGATTAGACTACTTTCAGGTACAGTTTTTTTTTTTTTTATTTCTTTACTAATTTTGATTAGGATTTTTTAATATTATATAAATGTAAGGCATCTCATTATAACGACATATTTTACTATTCAACAAACTTTTCAAATTTTGTAAAATTTGCACTATACAAAAATTATTGTCTTTCAATTATCTATTCCGTCTTAGACCGTTACGTCCATGCTTTGCTCCGACTGTGGGCAATCCCAACTAATTGTGCTCAAGTAGGTTGGTAGATCCTACAAGGTACCCATCATGAACCAGCTAATAATGTTGCATAATTAAACATGTGATAAACAAACATCTCATGAAACATGTTTGTATAGATTGTTGCAGGAGCATTAAGAATAAGAGAGGATCGAATTTACTAAACCAAAGAATAAAAGAAACAAAATTGTAAAAGGCAAAACTTTTATTTCCACCAACCAAGCCGTATGGCTTCAAAATTCTTACAAGGAGGACAACTGCACTTTTCTTATTCTCTGTTTTTGTTGTTCCAAAACCACATAAGCCTACAACTCTATTTATAAGGCACAAAACTTCCTAATTCATGTTAACAACAATTAGGAAACAAACTCTATTTAGAAATTAACTAAACTAGTTTAGAAAACTTAGTTTAATTCTACAAATGGCTTCCTTATACTAAGTCGTTATGCTTCGTCATTCCCAAAAGCTTCTTCAACTTCACGAACGTCTCCATTTTCAATGCCTTTGTGAAAATGTCTGCCACTTGATTTTCAGATTTGCAATAGTTAATTGTAATCTCCTTATCTCGAACCAATTCACGAATAAAGAGTAACTTGATATCAATGTGTTTGCTCCGTCTATGAAACACTGAATTCTTTGTCAACTCAGTAGCTGATTTGCTATTACAAAATATCGTAGTCGGACCATTTTGTTTATGTAGAAGAAACCCAAGCATTCTTCTTAGCCACAATGCTTGTGTAGCACTGTTTGATGCTGCAATATATTCTGTCTCTATTGTAGATAATGCAACTATTTGTTGTTTCTTTGAACTAAAGAAAACACACCTGACTTAGTAAAAAATGCGTACCCATAAGTACTTTTTCGTTGAATTGTGTCACCCGCCCAATCACTGTTTGTGAACACAAAAAGTTCAATTGGATCACTAGATAAATAAAGAATACTATCTCCTTGAATACCTTTAATATACCTCAAAATCCTTTTTGCTGCCTGCAAATGTGACTGACGTGGATTCTACATAAACCTACTAATTTTGGTGGCATAACAACATTACATACTCTTCACTAGTATAGCAATGGAGTAAGGTCGTCTCCCAAGTGAACGGTTGTATCTTTCCTTCAAATTTGTCACAAACAGATATTAGAAACAAATAAATGAAATAAATTACTAGAGAATTTAATCAATAAGAAAGAAAATCCAGTTAAATTATTGAATCCTCACTAATTAATAACTTGATCCTTGATGCAAAAATTAAACATGTAATTCAAATAAACCAGTTATAGTTTTCGGGAACGCCACTGACATAACCTCATTTCTCCTTACTTGTCGGTAATTAAAAGGACGCCTTATTAACTACTCTCTAATTAATAAACAATCTAAGAGGACGCCTCATTAAATTTAATTCATTAACAGCATTAAGATAAGAGAAACCTAATTATGATATGTTCATATGGACACCATATGCCCATACCATCCCTTTATGCCCACTATCAATGAATGACAGTCTTACCACTTATTAAAACTAAATGGACAATTACGGATCCACCGTTTTAATTGGCATTAGAATTTCCTACAATAAATTAAATACTGCGCAATATTCAACAATCATAGAAAATTCATAAACTCTTTATCACAAAACATAAAAAGGTACTTATTTTACATATTTATTTAAATCTAATTAGATCTCACAAGATTTAATTAGTGCTTCATCAATAATTTAACTGGAAAACTAATTAGAATAAAGACATAATTAAACAAGAAATAAAAGAACTGGATAAGACTAAATTCATAATAAAATAAAGTAAAGATGAACTTGAAAATAGAAACTCAAATTAATTTAAGAACTAAGAAAAACTAATAAAGACTAAAAATTCTAAGAAATAAGCCTTAACTAAAAACTTACATCCACTAAAACTGATGACTCCCCCATTTTAAAGGCTTCCTCAACAACTACTTCCTAAATATCCTTCAATAACTAATTTCTAACAAACTCCCAAATCATAGGAGATTTGAGGGAGCGTTTGTTAAGAGGGAATAGAAGGGGTCAATGGTAATCAATAAAAGTGATTTTCATTGTTAATATTTGGGAAGGGGTAATGGGAATAACTATTCATTAATGATTACCTTAAATGAGTCAATGGGAATAGTATTATTATTAATGATTAATATTAATAATTAATAATGATAATAATAACTAATAATTAATAATGATAATAATATTAATAATGATAATAATATTAATAGTTAATAATGATAATAATATTAATAATTAATAATGATAGTAATATTAATAATATTAATAATTAATATTAATATTAATAATTAATAATGATAATAATTAACAATATTAATCATTAATAATATTAATAATTAATAATGATAATAATTAACAATATTAATCATTAATAATTAATAATATTAATAATTAATAATGATAATAATAGTAATAATAGTAATAATACTAATGATTAATAATAATAATAAAGATGCGAACTCTGATAAGGGTAAAATAAAAATTTTGACTGATTCCTATTACTATTGTTGATTTGAACCAAACAACATCAATCACAATAATACCCATTATAGGATTTGAACCAAACATTAACAATGCAATCATAATTCCCATTGCTATTGACCTCTTTATCAAACCCATTGTGATTGTCATTGAAGAATTTGAACCAAACGTTCCCTAAATATGAAAAGAAAGCATTCCTTTACATTTGTAGAAAATACTAAACATAATCCAAAACATCCTCAACCTTCCACTAAAATCTCTAATCCTTCTAGTAAAAATCCTTCCAGTGAAATCTTCTCCTTTTAGTAAAAATCCTTCCAGTAAAATCTTCTCTACTTCTTATCCCATCTTGCATCATTTCAGCTATTTTTCAACTTTCACTCATTTTCCACATAAACCTGAAAACATAACAAAAATCATGATTTTCAATACAAACAATGCTACTAAAAAGGCATAAAATTATAACAAATAAATGTAAAATATTGACTCTATCATTTGCACACTTGAAGATGAAGGATCACGAGGTGGTTGTTCAATTTGCACTGTCTGCTATCTATTTTCTACCTCCTCAATTAATAAAGGTATTGGTGGTTAACCAACTGATGTTGTTGGTTCTTTAGAAAAGCAATCCCATGCTCCTTGTTCATCAAAAGTAACATCTTTACTCACAATTATCATTCCTATATCTAGATTAAGTAACTTATAGCCTTTTGTCTGTAGACTATAGCAACAAAGATTCAGTTCTCTGCCTTATCATCCAATTTCTTCCTCAGAGTATCAGGAACATGAGAATATGCTAGACAGCCAAATACTTTTAAGTGACTAATATTTAGTTTCTTACCTGACCAAATTTCGTATGGAGTCATCCCATGATTACATCTCATACCACATATGTTCAAAATATAAATAGCACAAGAAACAGCTTCTGCCCAAAATTTCTTTGGCATATTTTTTGCCACCATCATGGATCTCACTAAATCCATCACTGTTCTATTTTTCCTCTCTACCACACCATTCTGTTAAGGAGTATACCTGGTTGTCATCTAATGTTTAATATCATGATTCATCAAGAATTCACCACACTCAGTATATTCAGTGCCTCTATCAGTTCTCAAAGCCTTTATATAAAACCCAGTCTGTTTTCCTACATACACCTTAAATCTCTTGAAAACATCACCAGCTTCAAATTTATTCTTCAGAAAATGAACTCAAATTTTTCAGCTAAAATTATCAATAAATGTGATAAAATACTTACTACCACTATTAGAATGTACCTCCACTGAACACAAGTCTGAATGAACAAGCTTCAATAGATGACTAGCCCTCCAAGCATTGTCTATTTGAAAAGTATGTCTATACTTTTTTCCTCTCTTTTTTTGGCAAAAATTATGGGGCGCCACTCCCTAATATATTAAAATAAAATTCTGGTGGAAATCACCCTTACAAAAGATACCCAACTTGATCACCCCACCATTGAGAGAAATAATCCTAATGGAGTAGTGATCAAGAGGAGAGCACAAAAGAGGAGTACTACTCCTTTTACAATAAAAGCTATAATTTACATAAGGTTGTGTGGCCCAATCAACTACTAAAATATGGCGATGAGCTGGGCTTGGTCCAAGACATGTGGGGTTCAGGAAGGTGAAGTCTGTGAGTAGGAATCCAGTAGTTAGCTTGAGTGTTCAAGGCTACTCCTTGGATGTGCACAATCATAAAGCGAGAAGGCCAACTAATAAAGAGTTGACCAAAACCTCCACATTGCAGCCAAAATTCTCTCCCTGTCAGACATAGATGATGAAGTTCTGCCATTGCTTTGTGTGACCTCCATTGGCAACTGTTGGGTCCATGTAGCAAGAAATTTGTCAAGCAGCGTTAAGAATAGCTGTACCAGTTCGACGAAAGGTGATGTGATTCGAAACATGATATCCTTTGCCCCTCTTCCTAGCTATGAGTGGATATTCTGATCTATCCGATGAGATATATTTCTTCAGTAGGGCTTGGCATTGGTGTGTCTGAGCAGGGTGTTGCGCCAGAAGTAAAGCTATCCTGTTAGCTTCTTTGAAGATGTGATGATATGTGATGATATGTTGTAAGATCCTTGATTCTTTGCAGCTCAAGTCTCCATTTCAAGTATCTCCTTGGGGGGTTTGGGCTGAAGGCCTGATGCAATTCTTTGGAGGAAGCTTCAATGATGATGCTGTGGAAACCTTTGTCATGGCACCTTTGGATGCCTTCAAGGCAGCTTTGAATCTCAACCTGCAAGTTAGTCTCATGCAAAGGGCAAGCTAAATTAGGAAGAGTCATTAGGACCATACCTGCAGAGTTCCTCACCACTCCTCCCGAATGAAGGGATTCACCTTTTTTGACTGAGGCAATGTTGATTTTTACAGTAAAAACATCTGGAGGCTCCCACTTATGGCAATACATATTAATATTCCTTGTGATTCTCTTGATGGTGTTCCAAAATCCAGTCCAATTCAGAGAGCCAAGGGAGACATTTTGAAATTTCAGTTGTGCTATGGCCTTAATCATCTTGAATATCTCATGCACTGTCTCAGTTTGGTCAGGCAGTTTATCATCAAAAAAAGCTCGATTTCTGACTTTCCATATGTACCAGCAAATCACTGACGGTGCAATTTTCAGGAAAAAATTTTAAGCCTCAGAGATGGTCTTGCTGTTCCACCAGTTGTTGAGATTCCATGAGAAGGACTGAGAGTGATAAGTAATTCCCAATTCTGCTCCCAAGATACTCCAAAGTTGTGACGAGAAGTTGCACCTGCTGAATGTGTGAGCAACTGATTCCCCTGCAGTTTTACATAGTGGGCAGAGAATAGGGCCAACAAATCCAACTTTATACAGATTCAGCCCTAAGGGGATTTTATGTTGAATGAGTCTCAACATGAAAAATGAAACTTTTATAGGGAGAGTGGAGTCCCACAAGGATTTGATATGAGGAGAGCAGGGGATCACTGGTTCCTTAATGCTTGCATATGCTGATTTAAGACTGAACTCTCCATCAATGGTGATCTTCCAGTTCAGAGAGTCTGGGAGTTCCAATGTTCTCAACAGCTAGAGACTAAAGAAGTTGGAGGGGACCTGAGGACAAATGTTGTTTAGCTTCTGATAATCCCAACCCCTAGGTTCCATTACATCTTTGAGTTTGGCTTGTTCTTGGCAGTTCCAAATGGAAAAGAGACTTCCTTTTTCATGCCATGGATCAAAGAATAGGCTACTTTCTCCTGAACCTATCTGAACCTGGATATGCTCCTCAGCTCCTGTTCCATGATCAAGCATTCTTCTCCAAGTGGATGAAGTTCCTCTCCTCTTTTTGCATTGTAGGGGATGCCTGTCATTGCAGTACTTCGCCCATAGAAATTTAGCCCAGAGAATGTCCTTTTTTCTGAATTTCCACCATAACCTATACGATTGGGCAGTGATTGTTGTTCTCAAATCTCTGAATCCCAGCCCTCCCTCATTTTGAGAGAGGCAAAGAGACTTCCACTTCATCCAGTGGTACTTTCCTTTCTTCTGTTTTGCAGACCACAGAAAATTGGCCAACATAGCTTCTATTTGATAGATAATCTTCTTTGGGAGATCAAGGCTCATTGTGGAGTACAATGGCAGTGAGGAGAGGACACTTTTTATTAAGACAATGCGGCCCCCCATTGTAAGGAATTTGGTGCTCCAGCTGTCAATTTTCTGTGCAATTTTATGAATAAGAAATCCGTAATTGGCAGAAGGGACCCTTTTGAAGTGCAAGGGGAGGCCAAGATATAAGGTGGGGAAGTAGCCCCTTGAGAATCTGGTCAATCTGCCCACCAAGTGTTTTCTGGCAGTGGGGAGTTTCTCATGTACTAGATAGCTGCTTTTAGCTTTGTTTATCTTCTAGCCAGAGACTTTCTGTAGTGTGCTAATTTTTCCATTATAGTTCCAATGGCTTTTGGGTTTGAGGAAGTGAAAATCATCATGTCGTCAGCATATGCAAGATGGGTAACTGTTGGGCAGTGCTTAGGGACACGAAACTCCAAGTCTTTGGTAACGTTATCATTCAAGTCCCTAGATAAATATTCCGGCCCAATAATAAACAGCAAGGGAGAGAGAGGATCTCCTTGCCTTAATCCTCTAGTTGATTTGAACCAGCCTCTTGGCACCCCGTTAATTAAAACAGACATCCACACATTTGACACTAGCCTATATATTATGTCTATCCACACTTCCCCAAAGCCCATGAGTCTCATAACTTGCAGAAGGAAAGGCCATTCCACCCTATCGTATGCTTTTTCCATGTCTAGCTTTAGAATGACACAACCCTCTTTCCCTTTCCTATTGATTGTAGAGACAAGCTCATTAGCTAACATGTAATTGTCTGCAATATTTCTGCCTGATACAATTCCACTTTGATTTTCTGAGATAATCCTAGGCAGTACTCTAGCTAGTCTATTGGCCAATAGTTTAGAAATAATTTTATTAATGAAGTTACAAAGGCTTATAGGTCTAAACTGTTGGAAGGAGGCAGGGCTTTGAACTTTAGGAATGAGAGCAATCGAAGTAGCTGTAATGGCATTGGGAAGCTCCCCTCCATTCATGAAGGACTGAATGGCTTGAAGTAAATCTTCCTTGATAATCTCCCAGGCTTTTAGGTAGAATTTTCCATTGAATCCATCTGGGCCAGGAGCACTTTCTGAATTCATACTAATAATGGTTTGATGAACTTCTTCCATATTAGGGATACTGCTAAGTTCATTCCTGTCCTGTGCTGTAAGCATTCCTGGGATCAGGCCCTGTTTTAGCTGTAAGGTAGTATGCTCAGATTTATACAGTGAAGAGAAATGCTCAACTGCTAAGTCACCTACCAAGTCCTCTCCCTCTCTCCAGCATCCATTATGATCCTTAATTCTATGTATGATGGACCTAAATTGTCTCTGCCTTACATAAGCATGGAAGAACTTCGAGTTTCTGTCCCCCTCATTCAGCCATCTGATATTGGCCTTTTGGGCCCAAAATTGTTCTTCTAAGTTTAGTTGGAGCTGCAGATTTGCTTGAGCTAAACTGAGGGCTTCCCTAGGGACATTGGCCATTTCATCTTTCTTTTCCAATTCTTGGATAACTAACTCAGCCTTAGCCACATTGGTGAAAATATTTCCAAATGTCCTATGATTCCAATCTTTTAAGGCTCTCTTAACTATTTTGAGTTTCTCACAGAATCTACGTAGGGGGCTACCTGTTACTTCAGTCTCCCAGGCCTGTTTAATGAGTGGAATGCAGGAATCATGTGATAGCCAAAAGTTTTGAAACCTAAAGGACTTTTTTTTATGTAGGGCTTTATTTGAGGCCATCAGCAGTAGGGGGAGTGATCAGAGGGGGCTCTTGCTAGATTAGTGATGCCAAAGACCTTGCTGCTATTAACCATTTCAGAGTTTATAAAGCATCTATCCAATTTTTTCCAGATCCTAGCCCTACCATCCATATTGTTACACCAGGTGAACCTAGGTCCATAGGTGTGAGCTTCACTGAGGTCTACTAAAGAGATAAAATCTGAGAAGTCCTTAGCTTCTCTTTGGGAAAAAGGTTTACCACCCTTCTTTTCTTCTTTAGTTCTGATACAATTCCAGTCCCCCCAAAGGATCCAAGGTAGGTTTAGGGATGCAAACTTCGACAATAAGGACAACAAATATTTCCTACAGTGCTCTAGACATGAAGCATAAATGTTAGACAAAAGAAAAGGATCTGGGAAGTTAGGGTGTTCCACATTTAAAGTGATATGCTGTTCAGAATTCTCTAGTACCTTACATGCAAAAGGGGTTCTAATCAAAACCCAAATAGAGCTTTTAGCATTTCCTATGACCTGTTCAAACTTCAGTTTATGTCTGATTTTGTCCATGTGGGATTGGTCAGCAAAAGGTTCCGAGACTACCACTAGGTTGCAATTATTAATCCTGATTATTCTTTTCAATTTTCTGAAGTTAGAGGGTTTATTTACACTACGAATATTCCAATATATCATGTTACTCATTGGGAGTCAGTTCAGAATAATTCATACCTGGATCACGAGGCCTCATTATCCTACCTGATTTTTGCTTAGGCCGTGATCTTTGATCTGTTCCTTGGGAAGGCCCATGGGGAGGAGCCACATTATCTTCTGTAGGGGCTAAATCCACGACGAGTTGTAGGACTGGCTCTGCTACTGGATCAGCTGTGGTGTCCTCATCAGAGGACGTCTTCTCCACCTGCACATGATCAGAGGAAACCGCTTTAGTAATTGAAAGTTTGGAACTATTTGTACCTGGGTCTTGGCTTGGTTCAACAGTTTCACACAGACTCCCAAGATAGGGATCAGTGGGGGTTTGGGCATTAGGGATTTCCCTTTCTAGAAGAGCTATATTAACATCATCTGCGTGACTGGAGTTCCTAGTCAGCTCTTCCTCTCCATGTGTTCGGGGATCTGGATGGCTGCTGTGCTCCCTCTTTCGGGATATCTCTTCTATATTTTCTTGGATCGGGTCTATTTCTCTTTGGCCTTGAATTTCCTCCCTACAGACCATTTCAGTTATTAGGAAGTCCTGGGGACATTCTTGGCGGTTCTGGTAACAACCTTCTCCCAGGTTGTTGTCTTCTAGGTCTATTACAGGGGAGCATTGCTCTCTATCCTCTCTGGTCTTCTCAGCCTTAGAACTCATCTCTTCCATTACTGCTTGTTGTGACTGGGCTGCACTTTGTTGCTCTATGAGGCTATTACCTTCCCTGAAGTGTTGGGTTCATTTGTCCCTTCATCATAGAGTGCAGTTTCATTAATTTCGCCTTCCCCAGCATTATCAGTAGCTAGCACCAGGGTTTTTTTCCTGTGATCTTTAATCTCGGAGTTCTTCCCTTCCCTATTAGATGTCTGAGGAAATTCTTCAAACATCATGAGGGACTCTTCCCTTTGGTTCATAGGTTCCTTTCCCTTTGAATAAGCGGCAGTGTTCTTCGTCCCTGCAGGAGCTTCCCCAATAGCTTGGCCGGAAGAGCCTTTTTTCCTCGTAACTTGAATCCATTCATGGGATTGATTTTTTCCTTTTTCCTTGTGTGGATCAGATGTTGGAACTTTTGTGTGTGGTCTCCCAGGAGCTTCAGCCGGCTTCTTGGGATTGCAAGCTTTCGCATCATGGCCAAGCTTTTTACATTTGGAACAATACTCAGGCTTGTTCTCTACTTCTAGTTTCTGCCATCGGCCATTTTCACGAGAGCCAATCCAGATTCTTGTCGGGACCGGCTTATTGACATCCATCTCGATGCATATTCGAGCCTCACTAGGTCGGGTAAGCTTTGTAGCCATTGCTGTTGCAGTGTCTAGCTTGAGAGGTCTTCCAGCAGCGGAGGCAAGGGAGTAGAGTTGTTCTTTGGCGAACAAGTGTATTGGCAGCATCGGGAATCTTATCCATACCGGCGTCACTGAGGGCTCTACTTCTGGGTCGAAGGCTTTCGACCATTTGAAGATTCTGGCAGGGAAACCTTGGAAATGCCAGACTTTTCTCATCCACAGCCGTTGAAAGTCTTGTTCTTTTTCAAATCTAAATAAGACATGCCTTGAATCAAGCAGGCCTACATAGCATTCACCCAAAAAAGCCGCTGCCAGGATATCTTTTCTCAGATTTGACATTGATGGACGTCCCCAAGAGAACTTTCCAACCAATGTCCATTGATAGGGTTCAGCTAGTTTGTTTTCTTCCTCCTCAGATAACAGTAATGTCGGTTCTCCTTTGTGAGTGGAGAGAGGAGTCTTCTTCTCAAGCGAGGCAAATGAGATAATGCTTTCTTGGAGCGAAGCGGCTTCTTTTCCTACAGCGTCTATAAAGGTTTTAGGTGGGGGAGCACCCCTCCCCTCCGCCATAGGGGTGGCGAGAGAGGAGGACCCGGTAGCAAAGGGACTGTTAGACAGTAAATTATGTAACGGTGCAAAACGGTCTAGTGGTCAATAGTGAACTGGGATAATTTTTTAGAGAGAGATTTTAGTGAGAAGTTCGCATGCTACGGGTCATATATAGTTTGATTCTTCTAGAGTAGCATCCCATATTTTTATCTATACTTTTTTTTTCCTTTAATACAAGATTCACGCTGTCTAAGAAAAAAATCAAGTGAAGGCAATCCCAAAATTATATTCTTCTTGGACAGAGAATTTAAACCAGGCCAAAATGTGAAATTGACCAAGATTGCCGATATGCCCACAAACTTATACATCATTTAGAAAATAGATAGAACTAAAGCAAGATGAATCACCATAATTAAGAAATATAGGGAACAGTCTACTATGATTCATATTTATTTTTGCAATTAATCCTAATAGTTCATCACTCATCATACAAATACCATGTTTAAAATTCAAATCATACCCCTTTTAAGATAACTATCCAAGACTCAATAGATTATGATAAAAACTAGCCACATAAAACACATTACCAATAAAACTTGTTGACCCATTTTTCAAAATAATAGGTATCTTTCCCTTTCCAATAGCAGGCACAACTGTATTATTCCCAAATTTAACTGTGCTTTTAAACGATTCATCTAAATAAAAAAAATAACTCATTTGTTCCACACATGTGATTACTACAGCAAGAATCCAAATACCAATTATCATTCTTTGTTTGTTCACTTTCAGTAGTAGAAAATAAAACAACCTCTTGTTTATTCCCACCAGTTTCAGCAACTTGAACATGCACTTCAGATTTTGTACCCCACCAATCTTTTTTATAATGGCCAAATTTTTCACAATTATAGCATTGAATTTTACTCTTATAGGAATTATTTGACTATTGAAAATTAAATCCACTATTTTCTCTCTGTTGAAAAAATTGGTTATCTCTATCACAACCTCGGTAATTATTTCTACCGCATCCTCTTCCTCTGAAATTCTGGCCATGAGCATTTGTTGCAACACCATTGGAGTCATTCTTTAATTTATCTGTCTGGGCCTGCAATACCTTTTCCGTAGTCTCCTTCTCCATAGAATGCGATAACTCTTATGACCATAGGGATAACAAATAAAATACCAGGTTTAGCACGTTCATCGAATTTATGATGAATATTCATATTTTTGACACAACATAAACATCCAAAAACTCGCAAATTAGATAATGAGGGGACTGTGCCAAATAAAACGTGATGAGTGGATTGAATTTAAGAATTGGCGATGGGAGTTTATTAATAATATAAGTTGCAGTAAGAATGCATTCACCCAAAAAGAAAGAGGTAAGCCTGCTTGAAAACTAAATTCATGAGATATGTTTAGTAAATGACGATGCTTATGCTCTACAATCCCATTTTATTTGGCACGTGTTACAAAAGCATTTATGGTTGGTTAATTGTGAGACAGATAGTAAGCTAAATTTAAAAGATGGAATATAAAACACATTAGTGAGAGTGAGTGATAGAGAATGAAGAATAATGCCATTGTGTGTTATAGAAGCATGAGATCCATCTGGTAATTACATTGAGATAGTTTTATGGACAGGTGAATAGGAAGAAAAAAAAAGTGATGAACAAATATGATTTGATGGTAAGAGCAATATTACCATCAAGTAAGAAATGTAAGAAGTTTATTGTATTTTTCGGGTGTCAATTGACTAGCAGTGGAAGATGACTTGAAAGGCCGCAGAATCAATTGTCGAAGTTGACCGAACATTTAAGTTCTTGTTGTTTCTCTTCCTGATGAACAAGATTGTAAATTTGTTTGAATGGAAGGAAATTGTTCCATGAGGAGAATTTGACTGCGTATGGCCGAAAAACTATCATAAAGTCTTTGGAGGAATTCAATGGCTCAATCTTGATTTTGTTGATCAATGATACACTTAGCATTGCCGTAGATGGATGACGGAATAGAAATGATCGAGATACGTTCATCCCATAATGATTTGAGTTAAGTAAAATGTTGAGATACCAACAGTCCCTCTTGCTTAAGGGCTGAGATTGATTATTTGAGTTGATAGATCTTAGGAGCATTTGATTGAGAGAATCGTTCTTTCAAATCCGTCCATATTTGTGCTGCAGTTTCAACATAGAGAATATTCGAACGAATCTCAGGTGAAACTGAGTTGAGAACCCAACTGCTAACGAAATCATTAATTACAATGTTCCCAGTTGCAAACATTGTCTTTTTCGTTTGGTTTTGGAAGAGAGTCATCCACAAAATCGAGCTTATTTTTAGCACGAAGAGCCATGGTAATTGCACAACTCCATGGCCCATAATTGTCACCAGTTAATAGAGGTTTAACAAGGACAGTGAAAGGACTATCAAAACGACGAATGGTGTAATTTTTAGTTGACATGATTATTATGTATGATACCATATGAAATTTGAGATGTCAACTTGACTTTGATTAATAAAATTGCTCTCTCCCCCTCTCTCTCTCTATATATATATATATATTGTTACAAAGTTAGTTGGATATTGTTACATAGTTGGCTGTAATAGATGAGTAGAAGAACAAACTAAGTAAACTAACACCGGATACAAATGTTGGTTACCGAAAAAATTTACAATGTTGAATTTGCTAATATTCATCAACACAGTACGTCTGAATAGTTAATTTGTGTTCATTCTCTAAAATCATATGAGCAGTTTGAATAAATGCCATGTACATAACTCATTTAATGATAAACATAACGTATATAAACTATTTAAACAATAAAATAAACCAAGTATAATAGAATAACAAAACAAATGATTATCCATTGCATTACAAAGAGATCAGATCATCTGTCCAATATTATCTTGTCCTATTTTGTCTAATGTTCAAAACGATATCGTTTCACTAAAACTATGGACTAAAGTATAAATATCACTAAAATTAAATTTAAAATTATTAGACCCTAACCAAGACGAGATCGGATCCTCTGTCTAAAATTATCCTAACTTATTATCTCCTATGTTTAAAACGACGTAGATTTATTAAAACTAGGGATTAAAAACATAAATATCACTAAAATCACTTTACAATTATTAAACCCTAATCAAGAAATGAGTGAACCTACGATGTAATTTTAATCTTGGACATGATAAGACAGAATAATTTTGGATAGAAGATTCATTTCAACCAAGAGATGAGTAAACCTTACAACATAATTTTAATTTTGAACATGATAAAATAGGATAAAATTGGATAAAAAATCCCATCTCCTTCAAACACAATTAATATTTTTCCAATTTCCCAATCCAACAACTCATCATGATATCAATTATATGGTCGAAATCATGTGCACCATTTTCCTTTATGCCTTAGAAAAAAAAACCTTTCATAAAATTTATTCCAAGAACAATTCAAAATGCTGAATTTTTTTGCACACTTTTAAATTACTCTAGTATCTATCAAGACTCAAAATTAGCAAGACAATCTGCCGACCATAAAATAATTAATAAAAAGTGTTCTAAGTCCACTTTCTTTTGCTAGACAATTTAGAGATCAAATCCTCTTTTTAATATTATTTCTATCATATTCTATCCAATATCTAAAACAACATACTTTAACTAAAATTAAGAACTAAAAGCATAAATATCACTAAACTCACTTTACAATTATTAGATCATAACCAAGGACTGAATGAACCCTACGACGTAGTTTAATCTTAGACATGATAAGACAGAGATAATTTTAGACAGAAGATCTCAGCCCGACAATTTAAAATATTCATATTGGACATTTTTAACATATTCATATATAGATATTGACGTCAATGTGAAAGCATAAAAGTGTTATGCTGGATCCTTATTCTAGCATGGCCTGCTTCTTATTCTACTGATTTTCTTACGTTAAACTTGCTTCGTTATTCTTGTACAACGCCAGCATCACTAGTTTAATTATGACTTACGATTTCTTGCTGGAATTTGAGAATTATTATAGTCAAATAACATGCCTTTTCCCTAAAGTCAATACAAAAGGCCTGCCTAGAAATTGACTCAATTTCAATATATATATATATATATGTGCGCGCATATCAAATTAATTTACAATAGATCTCTTATGAAGCGGGTTCATATATGAAACGAGAGTTAATTGTAATTCCGACATATAATAAAAGCGATAAAAAATTAAAATCACAATTTCAATAGCTATTAATTAACCGTTTCATATATTAAACACAACATATACGAATTTATTTGATAGGAGTTTTTGTGATTAACGAAATAAATTAACCTACTTGTCACAAAGGTAATTTTTTGTAATCTTCTATTTCAAAATTGATGTATTACTTCATATTTCGTTCTTTAGAATGAGTTAAATGTTCTTTTTATTTAATACTAATGATAACCTGTTTAAATTAATTTATTTTATTTAATAACGTAACTCAATCAAAATAATAAAATATAATATAAACACCAATTTTAAAATAATAAAGATTCAAAACCCGATAAAAGTTATCGTATGTCTATTAATAAGAATTCAATTTACCTACTAATTAAGAGAATTCAGACAACTTACAAAAAAATAGATTATTGATGTTTAGAAAAATAAATTCCCGCATAATTGGGGATTATAATTTATAATAAGGAGTGATCAATTAGTGATATGGAGATCTTTTTGAAATTATCTTAGCCATTTATCAAATTTCTTGTAATGCTTGTCTCTATTTTGTTTTTCACAAAGAAAATGAAGAATGAATAAGAATAAGGAGCGAAAATCAAACTCACATTCTAGCTAAATCCAGAAAATAAATTATTTGACCACTTTATTATCTTCATTAATAATAATATATATATATATATATATATATATTCCTTTTGTACATATTATCTTCAATTAGCACTGTTGCATGTCAGGTATAGATCATTAAATTTGTTGTCACAAATGCCCTACACCTTTGGGCACTAAAGTGAGCACAAATTTGTTCAATGTCCAACAATCATCTAAATGGGAGTAATTTCATTATTTATAACGAATATAAAAATTTTTATGTCCACACGATAAAATTTTATTTATCATTCAATAAATAGAATAAAATTAATTGTAAATAAATGAATAAATAAGTGATCATAAAACTCATTTTGACTCGACCGTGAGTAGAATTATCGAAATCTTGTAAAAACTTTACTTTTATATTCCCTATGGTCCAATTTGATGTTGACAAGATTTAGCTCGAAGTCACAAGAAGCTACAAATATTTTAAAATTCTTGTGTACTTTTGTTGATGTTAATGTATAAGATATCTTGATTGTTAAAAAATTAAAAGGGATAGCATTCCGTACTTTCTGTTCCATTCTTTATTTCAAAATATAAATATACGATATATATATATTTTATTAAAATCATATCAAGTAATTAGTGAATATTAAGAAATAAGCCGTTAAATCAGGTACCATTATATTTTATTAACTTAAGACACAGTATCCGGAAACCCAAAAAATATAACAGTAGATTCATTGGAAAGGAAAGCCTTCCAAATTATTGATCAATTTTTTGAGACAGTAAATCAATTCTCTTTTGCCCCTTGTGCATTCCTCAATGTGACACTTGCTTAAGCATAACATCTACCACAATCAATCGTGAGCTTTAAGTTTCAAGAAAGAAAGAAAGAAAAAGTATGAAAACTTCAAATTTCATTTGTGATTCAAACAAAATAATAAATTTGCCAAATTAAAAAAAATAGTTTTGACTTTAGAAGAAAAAGTGTTACATCCACAAAATTATTTTAAAATCCTATAGTCAACTGGCATTGTCAGCACTGACTGTATCTTGCCCCATGACTTAGGTATAAAGGGAATCAAAGAGGTGAAACAGTTGTGCATTTTCAATTGCATTTAATGAAGTTTCCATTATTCAGATATTGTATGTGCATTTTCAATTGCATTTAATGAAGTTTCCATTATTCAGATATTGTAAAATTAACATATGAATGATACATTGCACAACCAATTTTGTGAGAGTTGATAATGAATAGAAAAGAACTTCTTTGTCAAGTTCTCTATTTATTTCCTTTGTTCACTTCACTTCACTTCTCCATCTTAATTATAATATCCATTCATATGATTCGAAAGGTTTCCATTTGTCCCTCTTGGAATTTTGACATCTTGTCATTCCTCGTTGGATTGGTTAGGTTTCTTTTTTTTTTAGTCAAAAGCGATATTTCATTGATAATGATCAAAGTTTACATCATAGCCAAAATGGCTTAAAATATATACAATTCAGCTAACTAGCTGATAACCTAAATACACTAAAACATAATTTCAGTGTATTAAGAGCAATGTAATAAAAGGCATAGAGCCAATCGAGAATTAACAATCCATAAAAATGGAAATTCTCAAACATTACTTCCAAAATATAAGTAATTAACTGAAATTGAAGTAAATATCTTTTTCCTAATAACTTTTAACTAAAACTGAGAGAGAATTTGTCTTTCCCCTAGTAGCTATTGGTTAAAACTGAAAAAGATGTCATCTTTAATTCCAACAAGTTGATTCCTTCATTGCACTTTTGTGCATAGAGGAAAAAGTTCCTCAATTTTTTCTTTTTTCCACCACTCAAACATAAATTTCATGGCCAAAATAAATGAGATGCAGAATCAAAACCCAAGAAGAAGCTGTCGTATCTTTATCTACATCCTTGGAATTGCTGATTTATCTCCATCTTCATCCAAAAAAGTCATGAATTCTGAAAATTATAACCGAAAGATAATGGATCTTTCTTGTCCAGCAACAATTGAAAAAGAAACTATCCAGATCTGTGTTGAGCAGGTGAATTGGGATTTGGTTTTTGATTTTTTTTTTTTTACAAAAACTCCAAAATGGAGAACATTCTCTCAAGAAAGAGGACAAACACTCCCATGAAGGTAGACCCAACACTCCCATGAAGGGAGACAATAGAACAAAATTACAACTTAAAAGAAAAAAGAAAGTTTCATTGGTTAGGTTTCTAATCACCACACACCTACCTCACCAATGTATCATTTATTGTTATGAAAATATATTAATTGATTAATGACTATTAATTCATCGATCGAATTTGTGTTTAATAATCAATAATACAGGATTATGTATATCATAATATCCCACCGATTATGTTGTTATGAGCATTGAGTAATAAACTATATATACTAACATTGCAATACACATGACCTTTTAATATTGGTAATTAACCAGTAACTCAACTAATGAGTTGGTGAAATAGACAATATCAAACTAAATAAATCAAATGTCAAAATGAACTACATTAATACTTTAACAAACTAAGGGTCTGTTTGGACAAGCTCTTTTTGTGATTTATTTCACAATTGCAAAATGAGGTGTTTGTTCTGTTCAACTTTTTCTTCAAAATTTTTAAATCACAAAACAATGCTACAGTAATTATTTTTACTACATTAATTTTTATAAATAAATTTAATGAATTTGAATTCGAATTTTAAATTTTAATAATAAACAATTCTTCCTAACACAATTCCCACCAAAATAAACTAATAAAATACTAATTCAAATTTAAATTTCAAACTTTTATTAATAAAAAAATCTTCAATACAAATCCCAACAAAATAAAATCATTCATTCCAAACACTCTCAAAATATTCTTTTCTCATAACAAATCTCAAGAAAAAAATTTTCATGATATAATCCAAAAATAGCTCATCTAAACGGAGCCTAAAATTTTAATCTTTGATTTAATACATATATATATATATATATGTTAGTGATTTTTTTTTGAACCTATTATGTCTAGTACGTCTTAGTAGGCACCAAATCACAATTGAATTGTTATTTTGATTTACGAATATGAATGAATTATATTTAAATGATATAACATTAGAATTATAAGATTTCCCTCCATATTAAATCCTTTTATTTATTATGCATTCTTGAAAAATCTTTGAATGATTTATGAACTAGCAAAACATCATGATCATTACATATTTTTCAAGGTACTGTTGCAAGAAATCCACTAAAAATTCTTTAGGGTTAAAGCATCGATAAAAATTATTAAAATTTGTATTCTAAATCTTCACATAGTGAATGCACAACTAATTAGGATGCAAATCATAAACTTAGCAATATTTTTTTAGAAATGTATTAACCACTTTAAAACTTTCTATTCAAGAGCATTTTTGGACAACAATATGAAATATGTGATTTTATTCATGAACTCATGTTTAGGTTTGGAATTTAATTATTAGAGAATCTAAATTATAGACATTTTGATCATTTTGGCCATTGAAAAGTGAGGATACATAGAGTACTCAAAATTTATTTCGTGCGCCAAATCATTTAATTTAAGAAATGAATTTAGTTTTATTATAATTAATATTAGTGATACAATCAAAAAAGTGGTTAATTAGTCTCCAACTAGATTTTAAAAGCTAGGTTTAGCATCCAACTAGATTGAAAAGTCATGTTCATCGACGGAATTTTAAAAGTTCGAATAAACCTAATAAATTCAACATATCATGAGTTTCGAATTTATGATCTATCAAACTAGTATTGAAAATTTGCACGGACTATTAATGACTAAATTGGTTCAACGGTCGAACCCATGTACTAATTCTAATCGCGACGAGACTACACCTTTTATTAGTGACCAATTTATCAAATGGTCAGAGCTATGAACTATCTCCAATAACTATACTGTCTATTGATGGTCAAGTTGTCTTAATTCATAAATTACCTTACTGAAAATTACACTCTATATTTGTGAGTATGAAATTTGGAATAGAATTTGCTTCAACTTTATGAATTTGAAGCAAAAGATTGTCCAAATTGGATATCGATTACAAATGAAGCACTGACAATCGTACGTTGCAATTTGCAACAAAATTTGAAAACTTGTGTCTGTCTACGTTAAATACAAATTTTGTCGTGATTAGTAAACAACAACTGTATGTTCATCATTTCCGAAGTGTTAGGAAGCTTCTTAGACGTGTTTTTGTACTTCCTAGGACAACCGTGAGCCAAACCCACTTCTAAGTTGTAAACCATGTCGCCCTTGCCCTCTCTTTTGTTTTACATTATTACTAGCATATCTGCACCATTGAACTTTGTGCAAAAATAAATACAGTACAGTATTATGCAATAAACCAAGTACTACACGCTTTTTTCTATAATTTGTTTGTCAAGTTAGCCAACGCTAAGGAGTACTTCATCTATTTTTTGTTTTAAGTTTCTTCAAATAAAAAAAATACACAAATTAAGAAAATGAGAAATTTAACCGATTTGTCCTTAATAATGATGATGGTACAAATTTCTGCCACTTTAATTAGTAATTAATACCATTAAATATCTGAAAATAAAATAAGGGTAAAATTAAAACTTTCTTCATTTTTAATATTGAAATATGGAAAGAGACATTTATATAAGAATAAAAAATATATAATAATTAAGATATTTAAAAGAGAATAAAGGGAGTATAATTTCATTGAAGTTGGGTGTTAGTTATTAAGGGATAATATTTCACATCCATTAAATAAAAATTATTAAACTAATTAATAAAATCTTTGAAATACTCCACTCATTGCGAATTAATTTTGAATTGGATGCACGATACTTCTTTGATTGTAATAACTCTTTTGATATGTGATTCTAATCCCCTCAAAACAGGGGCGGATCCAGGAGGTGCGGGGGTTGCAACCGCCCCCGAGATTTGAAAATTTATGTTAGGTCCCTTTAAACTTTTTAAAAAATTCAATTGAATCCTTAAGAAAATTAGAATTTTGCACCCTAAAAATTAAAATATTACTTTTACTATGTAATTTTGCCCCCAAACTATGATTTCTGGATCCGCCACTGCCTCAAAATAGTCTCAATAGATAAGTAAGGTTCTGTTTGGATGGTGCTATTTTTGTGATTTATTTCACAGTTGCAAAATGAGTTGTTTGTTTTGTTCAACTTTTTCATCAAAATTTTTAAAACACAAAACAATACTACAGTAAATATTTTTGCTACAGTATTTTTTATAAATAAAATATTGAATTTGAATTTGAATTTTAAATTTTAATAATAAATAATTCTTCCTAACACAATTCCCACCAAAATAAACTAATAAAATACTAATTCAAATTTAAATTTCAAACTTTTATTAATAAAAAAATCTTCAATACAAATCCCAACAAAATAAAATCATTCATTCCAAACACTCTTAAAATATTCTTTACTCATAACAAATACCAAAAACAAAAATTATGATATAATCCAAAAATACCACATTCAAACGGAGCCTTAAGTTAAAAGTAAACTAAAGTCCTATAAAATTCAGTTGAGTGTTAGATAGGTAGAGAATTAGATTAGGGAATAAAATTCAGACGAGTGGCTGTAACTAGTTTGGGTTGAGTGTCTTCCTTTAGGATAGTCTCGATAAATATATAAATTAGGAGTAGGTTATATTGTAACGATAATAACTAAAAACAAGTACTACAAGTTTTCCTTGTCAATTGGTTACTGCTCTAATTTTATTAAGGCCAAATTTACAAAGAACAAAAAAAAAGTTTCTCAGTGCTACAAACCATACATATATGTTTAGGATGTTTATTGGTTCGATTTTAGAGTTCATCGATTTATTTACTTCAATTCGAAAATCGAACCGAATTCGTTTAAATTTTCCTAATCAAATAAATAAAAAAAAATTATTCAATATGTTTTAATATATATAAATATAATATATATTAAATATGAATTCAGGTTTACATGTAGGGATTGCAATATATTTTATATAATATATCTATAATATTATACAATATTATATATATATATATATATATGAATTCGGTTTTCGAATTGGAAAACAGAACCATAAATTGAAATTATAATTCGGTTTTACTCAAAAATTGATTTGAAATTCGAATTTGAATTCGGTGAATTTGAATTTAGTGAAATATTCGATTTAAGTCTAATATTGTGCATCCCTCCGACATGTTTGAAAATTGAAAGCACACAAAAATAGTAAAATTTCGACCACTTCAATGATTTAACAATTATTTAGTACCGTACTTGCTCATAAGTTAGACATTAACTTAATTCCTAGGTTATATATTAATGCAAACTTCAAATTTTGATAGTATATATTGTTAATGGACAAAAAAAAACTTTAAAAAAAATTAAAGCAATACAAATAATTTGTGCTAAATTTTATTAAAATTAAGTTAGATATATCAATTAGGCACAATGGTCGTTTTAAATAAAAAATTAATTAATATTTGGAAAACCAAAAACAAAAAAAAAAATGGAAGAGTTTGGATTTTCCAATGTTGAAGATGAGGCGCTTTTTCAATCAAAACGTTAAAAACACAATCGCCCACAAAAGGAACAGTTTCCTCGTGCAGTATTATTGGGAGCGATGAAAACTATAAAGTTTTTTTTTTTCCTCTTTTTTCAATTTTAAAGTATAGAGAGGTGAGTGTTGGTAGTTTTGAGTCTTTGAATAAACAAATAAAATAAAATGGGGAGAGGCTACACAAATATATATATATATATACTCTTTTTTTGTTTGGTTTGGTGGGGCTGATATTCGAATCTTATAGTTGGAATATTACTATTATGGTATTATTCCAACAACTAACTACTAAAGTCTTACTTAATTAATTGTTTATATTATTATTACATATTATAAATCGAATCTGAATAGCAACTCGAAATTATAGAGGAAAAAAAGTGTTAAAACCATGGAGTATATAAACACATCATTTTCATCATAAATTTTATTATGATTAATGAGTAAATTTCACACAACTAATGACAATATTAGATTACATTTAGAACACAATTCATTCAAAGTGGATCCTCTATATACATGTTAGCATGACAACATCATCTTCATTCCTCAGTACTTAAGAAAAACATTATCAAATTATTAGAATATTTTATTGGACTATATATATATATATATAAATTTATCAATTTTCACAAAAAGGGTTTATTTTGTTAAGTGATTTTTCCCTTTTTCCATTTCATTCCAAAATGAGGTGCTCTGCAAAGTAAAGTTTTGAAAAGAAAAAAGTATGAGTTTCTCCTATATGTTCTCGATAGAGAAATGATAGGGGGAGTGAAATTCTGGAGTGAATTTCTGGAGTGACTGACGTGGCAGTGATAAAAAGACAAACTTATCCCTTACCCATCAGGGTTCACTCATCATTTGGTTAGGGTATTAGTTTGTCTTTTTATCACTGTCACGTCAGTCACTCCAGAATTTCACTCCCCCTATCATTGCTATTCTCGATAATGCATATAGAGTCGACTATATATATCACACTTCGTTATTGTATTTCGTCAAAACTTAATTATCATAATTAAAATGTACCCTTTTCCAATTTTGTAAATAAATAGTTTTAACATTTGATTCTTATAAACCTTAACCAAAAACCATACCTCATTAATGGAAAGTCCAAATAGGCAGCCATGACCATGGCAGAATGCCAGAATCTAAGAAAACTGAAAAAAAAAATTAAAAAAAAACTAAAAAATAATATTAACAAGTTGGGTAATGGCAGTGGGAAATCCAATAGAAATCAAAGTCATACCAAATGACATCACCAACCACAGCCCAACAAAGCTGTTCAAATCAGAAGACATTGTCAGAACTACGTCGTTTTGTCCAGGTTGGCACTCGTCTATTCCCTCGTGCTCCTCAGCCCTTACCATACCAACTATTGTCCCGACTTAGTAACGGAAAACGTTACTACGTTTCTTTTTTATTTTCCCAACAATAATTTCCACCGATTATACCGGTAACTCTTTATATCTCTAACAAACTACAATGAAAAATTAATAAATAAAAGGTAACTAAATATTTTTAAATGGGTAAACAAATTTTTTACCCGATAAAAAAAAAATCCATTGCGATATAATACCTAGAAACCTAAAATTTTGATTTACTAAAAAAATATTGGTTGAAAAAAAGTTAAAATTTAGTTTAACAAAACTACAGGCACCCCTACATTTTAATAAATTATAATTTGGTGGTAAAAATTGTTGCTACATTATACATCCATATGCCCACTACTTTTTAATAAACATAAGTGAAAAAAATTAAAATTCATTCTATTAAAAATTAATACACATGCCCTCTAGTTTTTAATAAATTTAATAAATTTGGGAGATAAAAATTGCTACTACATCATAAGCGAAAATATATTGCATTAATACTTTTTAGAAATATTTGGAATAACACATATACGTATGGGGTATATTACTAATTTTTTTAACAAATAATTCTTTTTAAATTTTACATAGTACATACATATCACAATAACTACAAATATATTTCAATTGAGTATAGAAGTTCAAAGTGAACTTTTTTTAATACCTTATTATAAATATATGAATTTGTTTTTTAACATACAAAATTTCAATTTTAAAAAGAATTGTGTTAATAGTGACAAAAACTAATTAAATGAGCAAAACAAATTCAACTATTGTTTGCATCTCTTTTGAATTATGTAATTCAGCAAAATGTACATTGTGACATTTAAGATACAAATTGCATAGAATTCAAAACACAAAATTCTTGTCCTTCTATATTGAGTCATGTTTGTAACGGATGCATATTTGTCAAATGTATGCATTTAGATATGATAAATAAATGACTTTTTTTAGTATAATTACTAGAGATATGTGAAATTAATGCTTCAATTTCAACTTAAGGTAAAAAAAAACTCAATTTTATATAAACTTTGAAATTATTGCAATAATGGAAACCCCATACCAAACTTGTGGCAAGGAAAGGGGAAAAATTCTGTTTGGTTATATGCGTTTTATTTTATCTTTTTACAAATTTAAATTGACTTGTTTGTTTTATTTATTTTTTAATAAAAATTTTAAATAAAAAATACTGCTATAATAATTATTTTTGTTATAAATTTTTTTGATTTTATATAAATAAAATATTAAATTTGAATGTGAAAATTTTTAAAAAAAAATTCTAGCACAAATTTGTACCAAAACAAATTTAATAAAATATTAATTTAAAATTTAAAATTTTATTAATAATTTTTTTTAATACAAATTCCAATCAAAGCACTTTTAAATATTCCATTGTTATAACAAAGTTTAAAAAAGAAAGATTTCATTATAACATGAATATATCCTAATTAATTTTCCTCACCTCTAATAAATTTTTTTCCTTAAAAAGAAAGTTAGAATATTATTTATAACCGGCTATTCCCGGTAAATCTTCTTCTTACAACACACGAACTGAACACAGTGCACATAAGTTGTTGCATCGTACGAAATGTTTTTGTAATCTCAGTCCACACACAGTCACACACTTAACGGTCCGTTTTGTTGGTAATAATATCCAAAGGAAAGAACTTTTCATTCATTTCCAAATTTCCAATTCCATTTTTTTGTCTATAAATACCAACTTCCGCCAACGATGCTCTTTTTTTCTTCTCTTCTTCAACTTTCCACTCTCTCTATATATCTATCTCATCCGGCAATCTCGCCGGACCTCCGACTAATTTCTCGCCGGAATATCAGATTCCTTCTTTCTCTCCCTCCATAGCTGAGGTCTCTCTCCTTTCTTGCCCTTCTTCTCTCCCCCTGTCTGGCTGTTTTATAATGTTATTTTGGTGCTGGATAATTAAGAGCTTTAGATCTGATTTGTGTTTCACTGATTGCTTTTTTTTTTTTCTCGACCCTTTTGGTTATAACTTCTTTTATCTGTCTTGGTTTATGCATTATAATTTAACTTTACTGGGATCTTGAAATTTCTCTGTTTTGGTTACTTTTAGCTTGTTTTCTTTGTGTGTGGATTTTGTAATGCTTTTTTTTTCCGTTTTTGGTTCTAAAAAGCTTAGGATTTGATCTTGTTTAAGAGTTGTTTTGTTTCCTGGTTTGTATTGTCTTTATTTTACGTTAAAATACTACATGGGATTCTTTCTACTTTACATTTGAATTGATGGATGGAGAATATTCAATTTAGCTGTAATTCCTTTTCAAAGATGATTTTAAAAATGGTAAAAATGCTTTGTTTTAGTGACAAGATTACTTTACTTATGGTAGTTAAGTTGGTTCTTTCCATGCCTTAAAGAAAAACATGGTTGACTCTTTCCATGTTACTTTCACTCCTATGAGAATATTATGTTTACAAGAATGGATAAAAGGGCTAAAGGAAAAATGATTAGGTAAGGGGTATGATAATGGTTGCTATGGTAATTCATATGTTTCCTAATGCTAAAATGTTTGGTAGTTTTTTTCTATTAGTTTAAGTTCCAATTTGGGTTTTTTAATTAACAATGTTTTGTAGTGTTCAACTTTCTATTTGCTCACATATATTACTAGGTGCATCAGCATTTGTATCCTATGCATTCCTTTCCTCTAAAAATCCAATATTTTTGTATACTGAGTGTTTTTGTTATGAAATCTCTGTCTCCAACATAAACCTTTGAAGATATTTATGTTGATCTTTCTGTGTGGATATTCTGTTTGTATGTGCCATATTGTTGTTTGGCACTGAGTATTGCTTTTTGTTACAGAGTACCCTTTGGGTTGAAGGTCTGAGGGTTTAGCATGGAGTGTGTGAAGGAATATCAACTTAGGAATGTTAGTTCCCACTGTTCTATATCCGAAATGGATGATTATGATCTCTCAAAGCTTCTTGATAAGATGGACAAGCCTAGATTAAACATAGAAAGGCAGAGATCTTTTGATGAGAGGTCGCTCAGTGAGTTGTCTATTGGTTTATCTAGAGCTTTAGATGCTTATGAGACTGCTTACTCACCTGGCCGGTCAGCGTTAGATACCCCTACTTCATCAGCTCGGAACTCCTTTGAGCCCCATCCTATGGTTGCTGAGGCTTGGGAAGCTCTCCGCCGATCCATGGTGTATTTTCGTGACCAGCCTGTTGGCACAATTGCGGCTTTTGATCATGCGGCTGAGGAGGTTCTAAATTACGATCAGGTGAAATTTGTTTACTTTAGCATGCCCTTTTCAATCCTTTTTGTCCATTTTTTGGTACTTGCTTTGATTTTTGCTGATAAATGAACTATACAGGGATCAGATGTTATCATTGAGTAATAGGAGAGATTTCTATCTCTGAGATACTAATGCTGAAACTGATATTATGGAAAGGGGTTGAAATAAAAATCTTGTTGACAGTCAAATAATGTTCTGAGCAATTTTGAAATATGTGATGTTTTGGATATGTTGATTTGCTTATACTCTCCTTTCCTATTCAGGTTTTTGTTCGAGATTTTGTACCCAGTGCTTTGGCGTTTCTGATGAATGGTGAACCTGAAATAGTAAAAAACTTCCTACTGAAGACACTTCAGCTTCAAGGTTGGGAAAAACGGATTGATAGATTCAAGCTTGGGGAAGGAGTCATGCCAGCTAGTTTCAAAGTTCTACATGACCCTGTTCGTAAGACGGATACAGTAGTAGCTGATTTTGGTGAAAGTGCAATTGGAAGAGTTGCTCCAGTTGACTCTGGATTTTGGTGGATTATTCTTCTACGTGCATATACTAAATCTACTGGAGATCTAACTCTGGCTGAAACTCCAGAGTGCCAAAAGGGGATGAGACTTATATTGACATTGTGTTTATCTGAAGGATTTGATACCTTTCCTACTTTGCTGTGCGCTGATGGATGCTCAATGATTGATAGGAGAATGGTAAGATCCTTATCTAGATATCCTAAATGACATTATAGAAAATTTTCATCTATGCAAATGTTTGTTGGGGTCTAGTTTCATCTGATGTGAAAGCTGCTTAGTCAGAGATGCGTTGAATATTTTGTAACTGGAAAGAAAAATTGCCTCTCTAGAGTCATCAAGATTGTTGACATCATAAGTTCTAATGTGATATTTCTCATATTGTAAGCTGAAATAAATATCTGATTAAATGTTAAGTTGTCTTTGCATCAAGATGTTTTCAGTTCACGTGTCCTGATAAGAACAAATAGATACATTTCAGTGCCACTGCTGGCAAACTTAATTACGTAGGGTCAAGATTCTCAATGACACAAATACAGATGCAATTGACCAAATTTAGCAAATTTGCTTCGTGTGAATCTGAAAAGAAAGCATGTGGACTAATATATTCAGGTGACCATGATATTCCTTATGACATGCTTTGTTGCTTTGCCAGAACTTCTGTGTCTTACTTGTAAAGCAGCGGAATATATTTTGTCCTATTAGGCCTTCAAGTGAGAAGTATAGAGGACTGCTTTGTTTTCTCACTCTCCACTAGCTTCAATTTTTGGATGGAACTATCATGTATTATCAGGTTTGCATTGATGTCTCTTGCAAACGAAGTTTGAATGAAATATATCTATTTTAGCTTTGATTAGAGTTGTGGTCAATGATAATGAGAAGAAGGAAAGCTTGTGATCATGAATCAAGCCGACTCTGACTATTTATATTTTTCGGGTTTCTTTCTTTTTGAGTGATTTATGGCAGAGTTGACAAACAAGTGCGTTTTTTAACTGCTTGTTTGTGAATATTACAGTCTAAAACGAAGAGAGGGCTAGGTAAACTGGTAGATAAGTAGTTTGAGTCAAGTATCGACATTCCTTTTTGAGACAATTTCAGTTAATCGTGTGAATATGTTTGGTCTTGACAGGGCTGTTGTCAGTGTTTGAATGTTAGTTGCATTGATCTATCAATTATTGTGGAAAATGCTATGTTAAATCCTTAGCCTTTCTTGATTTAGATTTTTAAATTTGCTTTCGTTGATGTGCAATAAACGTGTTACTGTAATATGATTCTGATTTGTGATGTAACCAACTGTTACATTTGCATTCAAGGTTCTGATTATTGAACCGTATTTCCTCCTGAATAAATTTTTCTTTTCTTCTTTACGTGGGCATTAATATGTTTCTATTTCTACGAGTTAAATTGTGCTAAACTGAATGCTTCTCTTTTGAGGGGAACACTAAAAGGTAGAAGGAAATAACAAATGAAATTGTTTAAATGGAGAAAATGAAAAAAAAAAAGTTCATTTTTTAGAACAACTTTCTTTAGAGGTAATTTTGCTTTATCCTGGTGGGGAAAATGTGGTTTAAGGAGTTTTTTGCCATTTTGAAGATGAGGCATGCTTCACATTCTGACTCATATGTTTTTAGTCTTTTTATCATCTCATTGTGCCTAGTTCAGGAGCAGTACTGGATCCAGGATGGGTGGAATTGTGTGTTGTATTTTTAAACATTGGCCACAAATTCTAATTTTCATAAGGGCTCTCTTCCCCTCTAAATCCTCTGGTGTTTGTAATTTTTTGTTTATGCATTTTGAATTTTTTTCTTCCTTTGTTTTTTCTTTCAAGTTCCTATTCTTTATTTCTTCGGACTAAAATTTTCTTTGAAGACTTCAACCATGAATGATTTCTGATCCAGTAATCTATTATAGTATCACCAGCACTGACATGAATGCTTCTTCAGCAAGTAGGAGCCTCACACATATCCTAATTCGAGAAAGTAGTTGCATCAATTACTTTCCTCATACCTTTATCGGTATCTTTCTTCTTTGGTGTTCCCTTTTACAACAGAATAAAATATTACTTTTTATCTAGGTATGCTCACTTTAAGATGTGCATTCCTTCTCTCTGTGCATGTGTTTTAAAATGCACAATGTCTAATTGAAAATGCTTGTGAGGCTTATTTGATAGCTGTACTTACAGACTTTATTACTATGTTAAAACATCATTTACTTTTCTGTTTGTTGTGGCCGGTGTGTGTTGGGGAGGGGGGGAGAAAGAGAGAGAGAAATACTTGTACAAAATTCAACTAGTGGGAACAAGTATGCTATGACAAGCCTTGTGTATAGCTGGAGATAATTTAAGTGAGAAGAATCAGGTTATTATTGGGCTGTTAATGATTGGTTCTTCTGCTGCATTTGCAGCAGAGATATTTAATTATAATTTTTTTTCTGACTCATCTTGATGGTAATATACATATTCTTCACCTTTATGTGTCCTTTATGTTGCAGGGGATCTATGGGTATCCTATTGAAATCCAAGCGCTCTTCTTTATGGCATTGAGAAGTGCTTTGCCAATGTTAAAGCATGATGCAGAAGGGAAAGAGTGCATTGAGAGAGTAGTCAAGCGATTGCATGCCTTAAGTTATCATATGAGAAGTTATTTCTGGCTTGACTTCCAACAATTAAATGACATATATCGTTATAAAACTGAAGAATATTCACATACTGCAGTAAATAAATTTAACGTTATTCCGGATTCAATTCCAGAGTGGGTGTTTGACTTTATGCCAACGCGTGGTGGTTATTTTATTGGCAATGTCAGTCCAGCAAGAATGGATTTTAGATGGTTTGTCCTGGGAAATTGTGTTGCTATCTTATCTTGCCTTGCCACTGCTGAGCAAGCTGCTGCTATTATGGATCTTATAGAAGCTCGCTGGGAAGAGCTTGTTGGGGAAATGCCACTAAAGATTTGTTATCCTGCTATAGAAAGTCATGAATGGAGAATTGTCACCGGTTGTGATCCAAAGAATACTAGATGGAGTTACCATAACGGTGGATCTTGGCCAGGTTCTTCAATCTTTCTCTACTCATTCATTTTGCTCAACTGTACTTTATTTTATTTCCTTCTATTCACGTATTGACAGATAAAGGTGGCTCCGAAAATATATTAACTTAACTTTAGTAGTAGTTCTGCCAGCATTTCCAGGAATTCAGTTTGTGACATTGTTAATCTGACACAGCCAGTCTTGACATATTTTGGTCTTCTGAAGAAATTAGTTCTTTAGACTGTGTAACAACAAGAAATCAATTGTTTGTTTGAAGTTACTTAATGTTACTACCTCTATATCTGCTCCTACTGAAGTAAATTGGTAGCAATGGCTTCTCATTATTTTCTTTCTTACTATTTTAGTTGAATATGGATGTTTTGTTTCCATGTCCAAATGCCCTTCTATACTGCAACAATCTTTTATGTATTCACATGCAGTTCTCTTATGGCTGCTAACGGCTGCATGCATCAAGACTGGACGACCACAAATTGCTAGACGAGCAATTGATCTTGCTGAGAGCCGCTTGCTCAAGGACTCCTGGCCCGAATACTACGATGGAAAACTCGGTAGATATGTTGGTAAACAAGCTAGAAAGTACCAGACATGGTCAATTGCCGGATATCTGGTAGCAAAGATGATGTTAGAAGATCCTTCACACTTGGGGATGATCTCTCTTGAAGAGGACAAGCAAATGAAACCTCTTATTAAGAGATCTTCCTCGTGGACATACTGACAAGCTGAGAGAAGCGAGAAAAACGCAGAAAATAGTAGAAAACAACTAAAGGTGAGAGAATTTTTTTCTATCTTTACAAGAAAAACTAATTCTTTGGCAACTACTGCCATTGTAGTCTTCCATTTTCAGTTTGGCTCTGTGTACATTATAATCTTCCGAGACATGCATCTTGCTTCTCGAATAAAAAGTACTTTCAATATTTTTCTTTCATAATTATCTGATGGTTTAGAATGTCAATATTCAATGATTTGGATGAGGGCATTGTAAACTGAATTCTTGGAGTTACCAAAGAGAAAAGAGTCCAACTGAAGTTGAAGGAAAGGTAAAGACTCTTTGGGAAATGGCTCTTTGCAATTTAGTAAACATGTCATTGAACCATTTGGAATGGTTCCTATATCCTTCAACTTAAATATTTTATGGAAAAAGTTACTCCAAAATATCCATCAACTTTTGAATCAAGATCTCTCTTGGGAAGAAGCCTCAGATGGCCAATTTAAAATGTACTCTAGTTTTTCCTCCTTTTCTTTTTTGTGCTTTGCAAAAGTTCACACAAAGTCAAAGATGAACCTACACTTGCCAATTTTCTTGCAAAATAATTGACATTTTGTTATTATCACCTTAGTCATCTATTGATAATTTACTTTTGTTATCCCTGGTATGCACTTTCTTAAAAAAGGAAATTATTATCGTTATTAGTGGGATAAATGCTTGTTGTTCTTTTTGTATTATTAATGCAACACATGCTTATTATCCATATAAAGACTTAAAAAACATAGGTAAATTGCAAAATGCAACTCTACTTATAGTTGAGTAAAGAACCCTTAAACTATTGATTTTTACATGTTAGCTTAATTTAATAAATTCATCTGAAAATTAAAATGAAAAAAATATAAATAACCTTTTCTATTGTGCGTTTAAAACTTACGATCACTTGTAATTTTTTTCAAAATATTCAACAAATTCAGTAGTTCTCTCCGTCATTTTTCTCTCTTTGGTTTCATCAAATCTTTGTAATTTAAATCTTTCTCAATTTTTTTTTTTTGTTAATTTAGAGTTTAAATACTATAACATTAAGAAAGAAGTGGGTTTGAATGACTGATATTTAACATGTTGTAAGATATTTTAGGAAATACGAAATGAATAATAAACGTAAATTAGTCTAAAATATTTATTTGTTAGAAAATTATTGTACTTTGCAAAAAAAAAAGAAAATTTAAAGAGACAAAATGTCGAAATTGATGAAAGTTTGAGGTGTATATTATAACCCAATCATAATTGAGAGAAAAAGTTAGACTAAATGGCTTAAACCTTTTGTTTTAAGTAACATTATGTAAGAAATCAACTCAAACCGTCAGCATTGCAGTTTTCCACTCTCCCTTTTTAATTATGATATAACATGATAAATTCAAAAACCTAAGTAGAGTTCTTGATCTAATATATATATCTTTTTTCAATCAAAAGGATGCAATTGGGATAATAAGAAAATTTTAAAAATTGGTAATTTTGACGGGTTTACATGTATTTTGGGTAAAAATTAATAAGTTTAAACAAAATGCCTAATTTGGCCGTTTTCGTGCCGTTTTACCCGTCTCACTTGTCAACATGATATATAGTGAATGTTGTGAAAAAAAATTGATAGTAAGAAATTTTCAAAAATTGTCAATTTTAATGGACTATAACACATATATTTTGGGTAAAAATTAAAAAGTCTAAAAAAATGTGCCTAAATTTACCGTTTTTTTACATGTCTCAATTGCCAACATAATATCTAGTGAACGATGTGAAAAAAAGGGATAGTAAGAAATTTTCAAAAATTGGCAATTTTGATGGGCTATATAACACACGTATTTTAGGTAAAAATTAAAAAGTCTAAAAAATGTGCTTAAGTTGGCTATTTTCATGCCCTTTTTACACCCGTATCACTTGCCAATATGATATCTAGTGAATAGTATGAAAAAAAAACGAATAGTAAGAAATTTTCAAAAATTGATAATTTTGATAGTTAATACATACACTCTTCGTTCTTTTACAAGTGCCGTTTTAGAAAACTTTTTATGTTTTCAAATAAATGTCACTTTATATATTTCAATACAAAAAAATGTAAAAGGTTTTAATTTTATCATGCATTCAATTTATCTAAAATCGGATGACATTAGTTGCACTTATTTATTTTTAATAAAAAATTAAAGATAAATAAGACAATTTATTTATTTTCTTAATCCTTTTAGTCAAAACGTTACTTAATAAAATAGGGGGATTTCCGATTGTAAAATCAGCCTTCTTGCGAAAAATAGTCAAATCGACCTTTTCTTTTTTTTTTTTTGGTCAAAAGCGGTATTTTCATTCCATAAAGAAATGAGGTTACAAATTCAGCTAAATAGCTGCAGATCAGATTGCACAATAGTCTTTAACCAAGTTGGAAAATGGTCTTCCCAAGCTTGTGACTCTAGTGCATTACAAGCAATTTTTGCTAGTGCTAAGCTAGCTCTATTGAAATGTCTATTTACAAAAGAGAACGTACATTCACAGAACAATTGCTTTAATATTAAGATGTCTTCAACTATTGGAGTTGTATCATAGGTTGGGGCTGTGCTTTTGTTGAGTTTGTCCACAATAGTTTTGACATCTAGTTGTATATCAATTTTCTTCCAATTCTTCTGTGTTGCTTTGAGTTAAGCTAATCCGATTCCTTCAAGTTCTGTTGCCACTGAGGATTGGATGTTCCCCTTAGCATCAGCCCATGCACTTAATATGCTGCCATCATGGTTGATCTAGCAATCAATCCAATTCCAGCCTTTGGTTCTTGCTGCTGTGATATGGAGCAAACATTTATTCTGATAACATCTTTTCTTGGACATTCCCAGCATTTCTTCTGCTGAGTTTCTGTTTCCTTGACCTTCATTTTTTCCTGCATTTTGTTGGAGTGTTCTGCGAATTCAATCCATTCCTGAATAGCCTTGTTTACTGTGAATGCTACCGTACAGGATGGCCCATCAAATATCCTTCTGTTTCTTTCCTTCCAGATATGCCAGAGCAAGTATGCGGTTAGTTCCTATCTCATTTCAATTTTTTGTACACCCTTCACTTTGCATAGTTCAGACCACTAATCTGAGAATGATGTTGTGTACTTTGCTAGTCCGTCCCACTCGATTGGGGCAGTCTTCCATATGTGCTGTGCTTTGTGACAGTGAAAAAGAATGTGTTCCACGTTTTCATTTTGCTCACCACAGTTCTTGCAGATATCATCCTCTATGATTCCCCTCTTTTTTAGCTGAGACTCTGTTGGTAAACAGTTATGAGATCCTCTCCATAAGAAATGCTTTACTTTGCCTTTCACCTTCAGGTTCCACAAAGTCCTCCATGTTTGTCTTTTTTCCTCTGAATTTTTACTGGTGCTTTCTTGCTTTGAGTGGTGTCTGATGAGGGATAAAAATGCATACACTATGATCAGCGGCCAAGATCAAATCATGCAATCAATGGACAAGATCAAAAGGTACAAAGGCTCCTTGCCCCCCAAGAAATGATCATATAATGACATCATCAAAGTACACCCCTTTCTATAAATAGAGCCTGAGTGTCCTTGGGAAAGGGGGTTAGTCTCTCTTTACTTAAATTAAGTACTCTTATATCTTCAAGGTCAGTTTCTGACTTAGCCATCGGAGTGGAACTCCCCAGGACTACCTGGGGCGTTTCACTAACGGTTGTTGTGGTCTTCAGGTCAAGTTGGGAAGGTGCGGAGAAGCCTTGGAGAGGAAGGCTGCCTACTTGGAGAGGTCGGCTTAACTTGAAGGAAGCCTCGGTGAGGAAGGCTGTTGAGGGGAGAGGTAGATTAGCCTTGAGGGAAGCCTTGGTCAAGAGGGCTTCTACTTGAAGACGTGGACTACTTTTCATTCTCGGTGAAGCTTCAGGAGTTGGGCCGGTCCAGGTTAGTCACCTCCAGCCTCGGACTCTCACATCTCAGGAAGGCTCATTTTCTGGCTTCATCAGTGTCCAAGGAGGTTCTGAAGCATATTGTAGCCCGATTGAACTTCATATGTCCTAGTTGTGTTGAAATGCCAAATTAAGAGATCTTTCGAGCCCATCATGCTTATTGGTATATGAAGGATCATTTCAGCTTCCTGGGGATCGAACAGGCTTTTAACTAGACTTTGGTTCCATCCCTTATTTGTAGGTAACAACTCTGTTTACCTTTTGGATTTTACATCCTGGCGGCTTTTTGGAGAAGGGCTTCATTGGTAAATGGTAAGGCATCCAACTATCCTCCCAGGGGTTTATAGAGCTTCTATTGCCAACTACTTTCCTGCATCCCTTTGTCAGTACAAATTTGGCCTTTATCCAGCTCTTCCACAGCCAAGAGGATTGACTTTTTGCGGCTGCTTCTAAGACTGTCGTTTGTGGAAAATACTTGTGTTTAAGTACTCTACTCATTAGGAGATTTGGTTTGGTCAGCACTCTCCATACTTGCTTTGCTAACAGAGCATCGTTGAAAGCCCCTAATTCCTTGAATCCTGATGAGGGATAAAAATGCACACACTATGATCAGCGGCCAAGATCAAATCATGCAATCAATGGACAAGATCAAAAGGTACAAAGGCTCCTTGCCCCCCAAGAAATGATCATATAATGACATCATCAAGGTACACCCCTTTCTATAAATAGAGCCTGAGTGTCCTTGGGAAAGGGGTTAGTCTCTCTTTACTTAAATTAAGTACTCTTATATCTTCAAGGTCAGTTTCTGACTTAGCCATCAGAGTGGAACTCCCCAGGACTACCTGGGGCGTTTCACTAACGGTTGTTGTGGTCTTCAGGTCAAGTTGGGAAGGTGCGGAGAAGCCTTGGAGAGGAAGGCTGCCTACTTGGAGAGGTTGGCTTAACTTGAAGGAAGCCTCGGTGAGGAAGGCTGTTGAGGGGAGAGGTAGATTAGCCTTGAGGGAAGCCTTGGTCAAGAGGGTTTCTACTTGAAGACGTGGACTACTTTTCATTCTCGGTGAAGCTTCAGGAGTTGGGCCGGTCCAGGTTAGTCACCTCCAGCCTCGGACCCTCACATCTCAGGAAGGCTCATTTTTTGGCTTCATCAGTGGCGCCGTCTGTGGGAAAGAAAACACTAGAACAAAAAGATATGACTACTACACGGTCTTAGCGGATGTTAGAACAACGGAAAGACAAGTCACATCTGGTAGAACACGAGCAGGAACGCTCTTCTCACTCTTCGCCTGGAAGGGGTAAAGCCTCTCACCACTCTGAGAGGAAAGACTCTCCCGAGGTTGTAGCTTACTTGAGGGAGCACCTTGGAGAATTACTTGCCCTGTTAGAAAGAGAGAGGAATGTGAGCAGGGACCGTGTCGTCATAACGTCCCCGTCTCCACCACCAAGGCACGAGCGAGGAAGAACTCTTAGCGGGGAAGTGAGGTCTCATATGAGAATAAGGGGAGCGGATGGGCGTCATGAGGAGTTCTCTCCTTTGAGAGAGGTGGAAGGAAGAAGACGACACGAAGAAAGAGGACGGAGAAGGGATCATGAAGATGGACATCAAAACTGGGGAGATGGAAGGATACCCAATCGGCCCATAATCCCGGACTGTTCTCACTCTGGAGCTTATAGAGACGCCGAGATAAGGAGTGAAAGGGAAAGGCTTTCCAGAACTTCTGGGACGAGGACGCAGCTCGATCACATTGGGGAGCCTCTTTCCCCCATGACAGGCCTTACTGGGGTGTAGGTGGAACGGCCATGGTGTGTGAGGACTCCCCTTTCTCCAAATACATCCAAAACTTCCCCATTCCTCATGGATTCAGAGCCCCTGTGCTTGAGATCTATACTGGAGATACCAATCCGAAAGACCATCTTCACCGGTTCAAGTATTGTATGATGTTGATCGCGGCTCCAAAGCCGGTTATATGCCAGACATTTCCTACCACCCTTCAAGGGAAAGCCCGGGCATGGTTTGAAGGTTTGCTGAGAGGTTCCATTTCATCATTCTCCCAGATAGCTAAGCGCTTCCAGAACCGTTTCTTGCAGCGAAGGAGGCCCGAAAAATCTACCACAGAGCTTATAAACATAAAGCAAGAAGAAGGGGAATCGCTGCGGGGATACATTGATCGGTTCAATGACGAGAGCTTACAAGTGCTATGTAGATCCGAGGAAGTCGTAATTGGAGCCTTCATCAACGGGCTCAGGTCGGGCATACTTTATAGAAAATTAGTCACGGATCCTCCCCCCGACTTGCGGACTCTAATGAACCGAGCTGAGAAGTGCGCCAAAGGAGAAGAGGCTGATAAGAGAAAGAGGGATAACGACAGGCTCCTTACTAAGAAGAAAGAGGGAGGATACTCCCGTGGAGAAAAAGGCATGCCGGTCATCCTGAGTGGAGGTAACCGAGGTGATAACAGGGGGAGTAGGTATGGCCTCTTGCCAGAACGACCAGAGTTTACCCCGCTAAACAAACCCAGAGCTGAGATCCTAGCCATCATTGCCAACAAAGGCATTATACATCCCCCCAAAAAGATGTTCACTCCCAACGACAAGCTGAACAAGGAATTGTACTGCCGTTATCATGAACAGCATGGACATGACACTGAAGACTGTCGGAATCTAAAGAGAGAGTTAGAGATTCGTCAAGGTAGCCTATCAGCAGGGAATCCGTAGAGGTCGGTCACGTGAGCGATGGGGGCCAGAAAGGAGGTATGGGAGGTTTGATCAAGCTGAGAAAAGGCAAAAAGAGGAAAACCCCCCACCTGCTGACAAGGGTCACAGGAAGATCACTGGAGTTATCCATTCTATTTTCGGCGGACCCACCGGCGGAGACACCAACTCGGCAAGGAAGGCCATATGCAGGAGGGTGCCAGGGCAAGAGCCCGTGCACAAAAGGTTCAAGCCTACTGAAACAATTGTCTTTTCTGAGGAAGACGCGGTCCCGGATAGATTTCCCCATATGGACGCCTTGTTGATCAAGGCGATAATCGCGAATAAAGAGGTGCATCGGGTATATGTTGATGATGGGAGCTCCGTAGACATCATGTATCGGAATGCTTTTAAAAAGTTGGGAATAGGAAATGAACGCCTCCAATTATGTAAAACCCACCTGGTAGGATTTGCGGGGGAAGTACGACAACCCATTGGCATTCTGTCCGTACCAGTTACAGTCGGGGACTTCCCCAAAGATAAACTCATCTACGTGGACTTCGCGGTGCTGGACGTGGCCTCGCCTTATAATGTTATCCTGGGAAGACCTGCTATGGTTCAACTCAAAGCAATTTGGTCACCCTACCACCTAGTAATGAAATTCCCTATTGAAGAAGGAATAGCTGTGATTAGAGGGGATCAAGCCATGGTCAGGGAATGCCACATGGTTGCCTTAAAGGGCAAAGGGAAGAGAGACGGGGGGCTAAAGATTAACTACGTCAGTTCTGATGGGAGACTCGCAGAAAAGGAGCTAGAGAGCCGCCCCCAGCTCACTGACAAGGTGGAAAGAATCAGCATAGAAGATGCCATGTCCGGAAAAGTGGTGCAGATTGGAGCCTCACTGCCCGAAGGGTCAAAATCTTCATTGGTTGAACTTTTGAAGGAACATCATGACGTGTTTTCCTGGAGTACCGAGGACATGAAAGGGGTACCACCTGAGCTTGCTGTGCACCGACTAAACATCGACCCCTCTGAAGTCCCCATTAAACAAAAAAGAAGACCTATGGCCCCCGAGAAGGATGCCATTATAAAGAAGGAAGTCAAAGATTTGTTGGCAGCAGATATAATTAAGGAAGTTCATTATCCAACCTGGCTTGCTAACCCGGTCATGGTCCCCAAGCCCGAGGCCGGGTGGAGAATGTGTATTGATTACTCAGACCTTAATAAGGCATGTCCCAAGGACTGTTACCCTTTACCCATTATTGACCAGAAGATCGATGTCGTGGCCGGGTATGAAGTTCTCTGCTTTCTGGACGCCTACAAGGGCTACCACCAGATATTGATGGATGAGGAAGATGCCCAAAAAACCGCATTCATCACCGGGGAGGGCATTTTCTGTTATAAAAAGATGCCGTTTGGGCTGAAGAACGCTGGTGCAACCTACCAGAGGATGATGAATACCATTTTTGAAGCCCAGATAGGGCGCAACCTCGAAGTGTATGTGGATGATTTACTTATCAAAAGCCGAAGGTTAGAAACCTTCCTGGAAGACGTAGGAGAAACTCTGGAACGGTTGAGGAGAATTGGATTGAAGCTGAACCCGAAAAAATGCATCTTTGAGGTAGGCTCGGGGAAGTTTCTAGGTCACATGGTCTCCAGCAAAGGCATAGAAGCCAACCCGGAGAAGGTACGAGCCATTATAGACATGGGCTCGCCTCAGAATGTCAAAGAGGTACAAGTGCTGACGGGGAGGTTAGCAGCCTTAAACCGATTTTTATCAAGATCCGCTGACCGGGGGTTACCCTTTTTTAACATACTCAGGAAGGCGAAAAAGTTTGACTGGAACGATGAGTGCCAGAAGGCCTTTGATGAACTAAAGGAGTATTTAAAAACTTTGCCGTCTTTATCTATCCCGAAAAAATAGTCAGTGCGGTTTTAATCCGGGATAGAGGAAAGTCTCAGTTGCCTATATATTTGATTAGCCTAGCCTTGCTGGGGGCTGAACAAAGGTATCCCGTCCTGGAGAAGTTGGCCTTAGCCCTGGTGAACGCGGCGAGAAGGTTAAGGCCCTATTTTCAGGCACATCCTATCCGGGTACTAACCAACAAACCCTTGAGACAAATTTTACAAAAACCTGACTCTTCGGGAAGGTTGATGAAATGGACCATTGAGCTGGGGGAGCATGAGATAACTTTCCACCCCCAGCCTTCTCTGAAAGGTCAAGTGCTGGCAGACTTTATTGCTGAGACCCCTATAAAGAGTTCGTCACCACAGCTGAAGTTTAAGGAAAATTATGATAACGGTAATGGAGAGAAGGGTGGTTTCTGAACCTTATATGTCGATGGGGCTTCCAGTGAAGAGGGTTCAGGAGCAGGGCTGATTTTGAAAAATACAGAGGGCTAGGAGTTCACTTATGCCTTGAGGTTTGAATTTCGAGCCACAAACAATGAGAGTATGAAGCCTTGATAACAGGAATGAAACTTGCCCTAGAGATGAAGATGGATTGCTTGCAAGTTTACAGTGATTCTCAACTTATCGTGAATCAAGTCACTGGAGGGTACGAAGCTAGAGAGCCAATGATGAGAAAGTACATGGAAAGGGTAGTCGAGTTAAAAGGAAGCTTTAGGGAATTCCTGATATATCAAGTCCCTCGATCCAAAAACAAAAGGGCAGACGCCCTTAGCAAGCTGGCTTCATCTGCATACGCTCATCTCACCAAAAGGGTCTTGGTGGAGATACTCCCTACGCGAAGCATAGAGGAAGCAGTTGTTAACGCAATAGACGTGGAACGAGAAACCTGGATGTCTCCCTTCATCAGATATCTAAAGGAGGGCACCTTGCCCCCCGACAAAGTAGAGGCTCGGAAGTTGAAATTGAGGGCTGTAAAGTATGTTTTGAAGGATGACATTTGTATAAGAAGGGTTACTTAAGGCCTTGGCTTAGATGTGCCGACCCTGACCAAGCAGACTACGTGTTGAAGGAAATCCACTTGGGGGCCTGTGGAAATCATGTAGGCTCGAGGATGTTGGCGAAGAAGGTGATCCGTATTGGATATTATTGGCCCACCTTACACGAGGACGCTCGCTCTTTGGTAAGACGATGCGAGAGGTGCTAAGCTCATGCGATAATCCCCCGAGTCCCCCAAAATGAGATGATCTCAATTCAGGCAGCATGGCCATTTGTTCAGTGGGGCATTGATATAGCTGGGCCTTTCCCTGAAGCTCCAGGTCGAGTTAAGTTCTTGGTAGTGGCCATCGACTATTTCTCTAAGTGGGTGGAGGCAGAGGCTGTAGCCTCCATCACCGGAAAGAGTATGATGAAGTTCTTTTGGAAGAATGTGATCTGCCGATTCGGCATACCCAAGGTCCTCATCTCTGATAACGGGAAACAATTTACAAAAGAACCTTTTAAGTCCTGGTGCGAGGAGCTGAATATCCAGCAACAATTTACCTCGGTAGCCCACCCCCAAGCCAACGGGCAGACCGAGGTTACAAACCGAACCATTGTGCAAGGATTGAGGACCCGACTGGAAAAGGCCAATGGAGACTGGGTCGAGCAACTTACACATATACTGTGGTCTTAACAAACCACCCCCAGGGCACCTACACAAGAAACTCCTTTCAGTATGGTATATGGGACTGAGGCGGTAGTGCCCGTGGAAATAGGACTCCCTAGTCTTCGAGTGCTTAACTACGACCCCGAGGAGAATGATGATGAGCTAAGGATGAATCTTGACCTTGTTGAGGAAAGGAGAGAATTGGCAGCCGCTCGAGAAAGTCGATACAAAGCCGATATGGCTAGATACTATAATAGGAGAGTGAAGAGCTCCTCCTTCAAGCCTGGGGACTTGGTGATGAGGAAGAACGAGGCCAGCAGGATGGAAGGGCAAAGAAAGCTAAACGTCACTTGGGAAGGCCCATATCAAGTCGTTGAAGCAGGAAGATCTGGAAGTTATCAATTGTCCACCTTAGATGGAAAAGTCATTCCCAGGAGATGGAATATTGTAAACTTGAGGAAGTTCTATTTGTAAAGAAATTACTATTGAAATGAAGAGAAAAGCTTCTATGGTGTTCTAAGTACCGACTTGAGTCTTATTTACAAGGCTAGTTTATTAACTTGAAGGAAACATGCACTTTTGTTAGAGACCGATAAGACCTGGACAAATTCAGGCACTTTATCGATTATTAGACCTGGACAACTTCATGCACCCTAAAGGCGACCTAGTCGTCAATAAGACCTGGACAACTTCAGGCACTTTATCAATTATAAGACCTGGACAACTTCAGGCACCCTAAAGGCGACCTAGTCGTCAATAAGACCTGGACAAATTCAGGCACTTTATCGATTATAAGACCTGGACAACTTCAGGCACCCTAAAGGCGACCTAGTCGTCAATAAGACCTGGACAACTTCAGGCACCCTAAAGGCGACCTAGTCGTCAATAAGACCTGGACAACTTCAGGCACTTTATCAATTATAAGACCTGGACAACTTCAGGCACCCTAAAGGCGACCTAGTCGTCAATAAGACCTGGACAAATTCAGGCACTTTATCGATTATAAGACCTGGACAACTTCAGGCACCCTAAAGGCAACCTAGTCGTCAATAAGACCTGGACAACTTCAGACACTTTATCAATTATAAGACCTGAACTAGGGGTGTAAACGAGTCGAGTCGAGCTCGAGTATACCCCTAATTGAGTAGCTCGATTTTGAAAAATACCCTACTCGAGCTCGATCGAGCTTCAATAATCGAGCTCGAACTCGACTCGACTAAGAGTGATCCAGCTCTCGAGTAGCTCGATCGAGCTCGAGCTCGATAGCTGATGCTCGACTCGAGCTCGACTTGAGCATCAGCTCGATTGAGCTCGATTGAGATCGATTGAGCTCGAGCTCGATCGATTGAGCTCGAATTCTAATGCTTGTTTTTGTGAAAAAAAAATTAAAACAATCTCATTTAAAATATCAACCTAATATTTGTTGTACTACAAAAACTCAATGAAATACAATTCATACAATATTACAATTCATTCAAGACTATTTGAATCTGCCGTGGAAGTTGGTTGACTTGAAAAACCTGTTGAAAATAGTAATTCATTATAGATTAGAGGTTAGTATAAAATGAACACAACAAAATAATTAAATAAACATCAACAAAATAGTAATCCATAAAAACTAATGTCCAGAAAATACTTTGAAACTAACAATTTTTCACTTATTATTTCCATTTAGTAGCATCAAGTATAGGAACTCTTTCCTCATGAACACAACTAGTTCCTACTGTAGAACAAACCTAAAAAGTTTAGGATTAAAATAATAGAGTAAATGAATTCCAATTTACAGGGACAATCAATTCCCTAAAACTTTTCCAATCTCAAAAAGTAAGAATTACCCATTCAAATCATTGTATGTTAACTTTTTCTTACTTACACTTGACATATCCAAAACTCTCAAACAATCATCAGGAATTTGAGATGTAAAACAAACATTCATTTCTGACTAATTCCATCATCCGTATCATACAAAGAAGTAATAAAGTCACCATAACACTTGCATATCAATTCTCTAAAAAAGGAGGAATGCAACGCTTAGTTCTCAAACTTTTTTGAATTACAAACTTGCAAAAACTATCATGTTTCAATTTAAAATCAATCACAGTCAAACATAATGGATAGCTTACTGCACCTTCATCTTCCAACAATTGAAACCTAAGAATCAAGGTTTCCCTTATCTGTTTTGTGTAAGCACTAATAATTATGCTCCAGTACAGAAGAAAAAAATGAAGCAATGCTGGGTAACAAAAGGACAGGTAATGAGTGGAATTCGAGCCTCATAATCACAACAATTTGTTCATTCCTCTTCCTTTGTATACCCACCATAAAACATTTAAGTTTACTAGAAAAGGCTCATCATTCGAGCCTCATAATCACAGCATAAAATGCATAAAACCGAAATAATCCTATCAAACAACAAGTCAGATTTAGAAAATATTCACAGGGGTGCAGGATTGTTCATTATCATCACCTTCATTCAGGATTTTCTCAAGTGTTACCGCTATATTTAACCAAAAACATAATTATCCTCCTAAACTGTAAAACACGTCTGCAACATAATCAAAAGTGATAATAATTCTCCCAAAGCATTAAGAACCTAGAAGAATTCTAACTTCAAAATCTAGACAGCATAGGCATAAAGAGGGAGAAAATGCATTGAAAAAAGTCTGGCAATATCCATTCTTCCAGTTAACAACATGAAACTATAACAAATTCCTTACCTTAATTTTTTCCTCCTTCCGAGCAGACGATGCTGAGTAAGACCTCGACTGCAAGATAAAAATTGAACAAACATTAGCCCAACTTCAACAGATGACATACCTCTAACCATTCAAACTTAACTAAGCAAACACCTATTTGGATAAAAGCGTTTGAAGTGAAAACAAAATATGAAAAACATATACTTCTTTGGTTCTTTTCAAGCGGGTACATTGGCATTACATCAAATAACTAAAAGACATCAACTTCACCAAACCCTACCCAGAAAAGGGCAATCTTTGCTCGCCATAGCTGGTTCAACTTGATTCATTTTCCATGAAGAGAAATTGCAAACAAATATACAAAAATAAAATGAAACCCTCCAAAGTCCAACCCAAAATGAGATATAGAAAAACCACAAACTCAAACCAGTTCTACTCTATGATTTTAAATTTTTCCAAAAACCCAAAAAAAAGACCATATCCTGAATCTACTAATTTTTCATCATTTCTTCAAAAGAAAAAAAAGGTGGCTTCTTTAATGACTATCCACACACCCTCCCCATCCATTCCCAAAAAAAGGGTAAAACGAGGTACACAAATGGAAATCAAAATAATACAGAAAATAAGGATAAATAAACGATTCGGGACCTCGCGATTGGTAAGCAGTGGGCTGAGGAGGACACGCTGAAGAGAAGTGGATCTTTCGAATTCCGCAGAAAAAGAAATAGAATCGACGGTGATGAGTTTACGGAGGAGAGGGATGCTTGAACAGGTAATGAGAAAGATCACAGATCTATTAGAAGTGAAAAGTAGATTGAAATCTCAATTTGTTGATTCTTGATTCTTGATTCTTGAATCTTGAATCTTGACTTCGGATGAATTGGATAGAACTTTGGCCAGAAATTGAAAAGATTGAACTTTGGCCAGAAATTGAAAAAAATGCCGATGAGATGAAACCGATTGATGTGAAGACTGAAGAGTGGACTGGACTGGAGGCTGTGATATTATTTACATTGATATATATATTTTAAATTAAATAGGTAAAGGCTCGCGAGTAGCTCGTGAGGCATCGAGCCTGTGATATTTGGACTCGGCTCGAGCTCGCTAATTACTCGAGCTCGAGCAGCTCGTGCTCGAGCTCGGTCAACGCGAAGAGTTGTTGACCGAGCTGCTTGCAAGCAGCTCGATCATGTAGCAGCCCTAACCTGGACAACTTCAGGCATCCTAAAGGCGACCTAGTCGTCAATAAGACCTGGACAAATTCAGGCACTTTATCGATTATAAGACCTGGACAACTTCAGGCACCCTAAAGGCAACCTAGTCGTAAATAAGACCTGGACAAATTCAGGCACTACCAATTATAAGACATGGACAACTTCAGGCACCTAAAAGGCGATCCAGTCGTCAATGACAAGACCTGGACAAATTCAGGCACTTTACCAATTATAAGACCTGAACAACTTCAGGCACCTAAAGGGTGACCTAGTCGTCCATGATAAGACCTGGACAACTTCAGGCACCCAAAAGGCGACCTAGTCATCCATGGCAAGACCTGGACAAATTCAGGCACTTTGCAAGCTCCTCGAGAGGAAGTCTTGTTTCTATTCTTTTACAGTTCAGCAGGGAAGAACATAAAATTCCATTACCAAGTGTCTCATAGATTAAAGTACATCACAAAAGAACCCCCTTGGGGCATAGTTTCCTTGAAGGCAAGAGAAGTGAAAGCTAGCCAATTACAAAGGGTAAAAAAGTGTCCCAGTACGACAACAAGACAATAGACACGACAATCAAATGGACCCAGGCTCCTCCTCATCTTCACCCGCAAAGCTGTTTCCCCCTGGTGTAGTGGTTGCTGTCCCCGAAGTTTCCTTGCTCCCTGGGATCTCACCCCCATCAATATCGGCAGTATACGAAGTGGACCCGGCCTGTAAGGAAGGGATGAGACCTTCAACCGGAAATTGCAATTGTCCGGAGGTGAGGCTAGCCATCAAGGTGTTCAGATTTCCTCCTGAGTTGGCATCATAACCTTCCAACTTGTCCACCTCGATTGCTGGATGGAGTTTTTTGACCTCATCATAGGCGAAGGTAGACCCTTGGTCCCTCACAGAGTTGCAGAGATCAGCCATGAACTCAACAAACTGGGGAGAAGCCAGCAAATTTTTGACCAGTAGGGAAGCCCCTTCCCCAGAGTAAAAATTACAACGAGCCTCCAAGGCTCTTTTCTCTTTGACCAGCTCCTTGATTTGGGCCCTTTGACTGGAGACCTTATCCGAATAAGATCTGTTCTTCTTCTTCAATTTGTGGATGTCGTCCCTAGCCTTGGACAAGTTCTTTTCTCCTTCCCTTCTGAGCTTCTCAACTTCCACCAGGACTTGCTAGGCCTTAGCCAACTTCACGTTCAGCTCCTCGGCGGTCTCACAACTTCTCCTGTAGCGAAGAGACATTTCCTTGGCCAAAAATAAGCCCTAGCAAAGAGAGAACAACAATTACATTAGACTTAGAATACTTCCCTATGAGGACTCGAAGGCTAGATGACGAAAAAGTCTAAGTAAAAAAGAGTTACCTGAGTAAGCCCTAGACTCATAAGGGAATCAACTTCGGAACCTTTCAGAGTCTCCATGGCCCTTTTCTCCATAGGGGGAATGATCCCCAAAGAAAACTCTTGGCATGTCTCCAAGTTCAGGCGGTCATCCACCTGGTAATCCCACATGGGATTGAACTGCGCCATTGGGATGGTTTGAAAAGACTTGGAAAGAACAATTGGTCGAACTTCACGACCTAACAACAGTGAAAAATCAGCAGAAGTGCTAGCAGGACAGCCCATCTTCGCCTTCTTGAACTCAATAAAGACATCCCTCCCCGGATGCTTTCTCTTTTGGTAAGTCACGGCCGAGGGCTCCGGCTCTTCTTGAGTCTCGGAGGAAGGATGGAAGGCTCCAACTGGGGAGGATACGGTCCCAAAGGATTTAGCCTGGACAATTTCTTCTTCTGTCGCCTCTGTTTCTCCTAGAGGGGCAACTGATGGAGAAGCAGGCCTTGCAGGAGGGCCAGTAGGAACTTCTTCTGCCTTGTCAGCCTTCGCCTTCTCAACCTCAATCTTCACTCCGGCCGCCTTGCGATTTTTCATAATCGTCAGAAAATCCATAACTACAAAGAAGAAAACAGAATAAATTCTCCAACCTTGGAAAAACAAGCACAAACCCATTAAAGAAGATGAAGGTAGGGCAGAAGGGAATGATACCATATTCATCAAGCTCTGCGGGGAAAGACCCAAGTCGGCCTTACTCATCCCTAAGGCCACTAAACATCATTCTGCCATGAGAGACACTTCCCAAAGTGGACATCTTCGAAGGACCTTGCGGAAAGACTCAATGGACACATGATCCACATCGCGGCTAGGGAAACTATCTGTAACCTTACCCGGGGGCTTCCAAACAAGGCTCATGGGTTCTAACTTCACGAAGAAAAATTTATCCTTCCAATTCTTGACACAGCTTGAGGGAGGGGTCAAGAAGGCCTTGGAGCTAGACCTACGAGTGAAGTAAAACCAGCCCACCTCCCCTCTCATGGATTTCAAGGTATAGTAATATCTAAACAAGGAGACAGTACTTTCCATCTTACAATACCTACAAAAGGACTCACAGGTCACCAGGGCCCTAATGGCATTCGGGATCAACTCGGCGATATTCACTTTATAAAAATCTAAAACCTTCTTGAAGAAAGATGTCAGGGGGAACCTAAGGCCGCATTGAAGGTGACCCTTGTACACAGTGACGAAACCAGTGGGTGGCTGGGAGGCGACCTGCTGACGAGTAGGCGCTACCAGCTTAAATTTGGGAGGAATGTAAAACTCCTTAGCTATTGCTCTTAACTTTTTGGACGTCAATGAGGACTGTACAGACCTGGAGGAAGACGCAACCCTTCTCTTATTCACTAAGGGTTCTTCGTCCTCGTTACTACCTCCCTCGGAAGATTCGCTCTTGGAAGGGTTGTCGTCCAAGGCGATTTTTTCTACAAGGACATTTCTAAGGGGTTGGGTCCCAAGCTCAAGTCATGCTCCACGTCATGTTCAGAGGGATTATTGACCACTGGAATTCTCATTACCTCACTACCCTCTACATCCATTCATAAGGGGGTCCGCGAAGTAGTTTCCTGGGAAGTCTCTACGGAGGGTTCAAAAGAAGACTCCACATGAGTCAAACGAGCCGCCTTATCAATGGCATCACAAAGAATATCAGTTTTAACTACTTTGTTAACTAGTTTGGAGTAAGACCTTAGTTTCCTCCTAGCCTCCAAGCATGCATATGGGACTGACTCAGATTCATCACTATTCTTATAGACAGCATATATCTCAACTGAAGAACTTGAAGGAGCAGGGGAAGACATACTTACTTGGAGGGAAGTTTGAAAAGCGACGAGCCGCGCTGTCCTGAACAAGAGGGAAAGACTGGAAGAATTGTTGGAAGGGAGATTAAGGAAGCAGAGAGAGGCGCAAGGTAAGAGGTGAAGGGTTTCCAGCCACCCCCCATCGTATATTTATAGGAGGGAAGAGGGGCGAAGATCCCGAAAAGGGGCATGTCAAGAGGTACCAAATCAGGTCCGACCAGGTGGCGACGTTTGGATTTCCTAAGGCTCATGCTTACGGCCTGGCCCATCGACTCCAAGAAGCGGATTGATCCAGCCCACAAAGCGACTGAGACAATCCTTGGTAAAAGTAGGAGGCTCGAGTAGGTTAAACCGAAAGAAAGCCTCCAGTCCAAGACAGTTGGGCTCCACCCCCGTTCCGATTAAGGGCTCCCAGCCCACCTATGAACCCTTAATAGCAGCCGGACACAATCTGTGAAACGACTAGGACAATATCCTAGCAAAACAAGAGACACGGAGTAAGGCACATGCGAGAAAGGCTTCAAGTCCAGATTAGTCGGTCTTCAAGCCAGCAAGGCTGGGGGCTCACTCCCAACCAATTTGGAAGGCTATTGATGAGGGATAAAAATGCACACAGTATGATCAGCGGCCAAGATCAAATCATGCAATCAATGGACAAGATCAAAAGGTACAAAGGCTCCTTGCCCCCCAAGAAATGATCATATAATGACATCATCAAGGTACACCCCTTTCTATAAATAGAGCCTGAGTGTCCTTGGGAAAGGGGTTAGTCTCTCTTTACTTAAATTAAGTACTCTTATATCTTCAAGGTCAGTTTCTGACTTAGCCATCGGAGTGGAACTCCCCAGGACTACCTGGGGCGTTTCACTAACGGTTGTTGTGGTCTTCAGGTCAAGTTGGGAAGGTGCGGAGAAGCCTTGGAGAGGAAGGCTGCCTACTTGGAGAGGTCGGCTTAACTTGAAGGAAGCCTCGGTGAGGAAGGCTGTTGAGGGGAGAGGTAGATTAGCCTTGAGGGAAGCCTTGGTCAAGAGGGCTTCTACTTGAAGACGTGGACTACTTTTCATTCTCGGTGAAGCTTCAGGAGTTGGGCCGGTCCAGGTTAGTCACCTCCAGCCTCGGACCCTCACATCTCAGGAAGGCTCATTTTCTGGCTTCATCAAATCCCAGTCCTCCTTTGTCCTTTTCAAATCGACGTTTTCAATTTCTTCAAATTTTCGAAATCAAATTGGATTGTAGAATAGTAGGATTTCCAATTGTAAAATTATCCATCTTACTAAAAATGGTCTAATCGTCATTTTCGATTTCTTCGAATTTTGTAGAATAGCAGAATTTTCGATTGTAAAATTAGCCTTCTTGCTAAAAATAGTCTAATCGGCATTTCCAATTACTTTGAATTTCTCAAATCAAATTTAATTGTGCATAATTGGCCGTTGCTTGATTTATGAGGCAAAGTCCTACTAAAGAATCTGATTCTATTTTCAAATGTTTAATATCCAAATCCCACTCAATTTGTACACTAAGGCAAATTGTCCACAGTTCAGCTTCTTAAAAATAGGATTTGAATTTGACCAAAAGAAATATAGGGTGAATATATGATATTTCAACTCAGAATCAATTGATGTACAATATGTTGATGCTAATAAGTCTTGATTTGGCGTGATTGATCAAAAAGGTTCTCTTATAATAACTTATAAAATGATTTTCTAGTCCTTTTCTTGGCATTAAGTTTATGTTTGAATTTGAATCTTCTGCCATATTTATGATTATCTATGCATAGACTTATTAGACTTGTTGCATGTCATGTAAGTTAAATCCCAATTGATAGAAATGTGTAAAAAGATTTGAACACATGAGAAATGTCTCTCAAAAAAAATAAAGAAAGAAAGAAAATGCTTATAATGATTAATTTTCTATTTCCAACTTTTCTTCATAAACGCTACGTTGACAATGACCATTTTATTTGGACTTCAAATAAAAACCCTTTTAAACTGTGAATCTTTTTGCAGATTCCTTCTTGAATTTTTAATTAATTGTAGCACTTTATTCTTTTATACGTTTTAACTAACAAACATTGTGCCTTTGCAAGAGAATAATTTTCTTTACCTATTTAACTAAGTTTAGTGATACAAAGTGTTGTAATTAAACATTTAAAAAACATCTGTAGAAAGACCGGTCTTTTGCAATTAACTCTTTTATTTAGATTTTTTTACAATCATATACTATTACAAATCAAATTGTATACTATTACAAATATTTTTATCTATGTTTCAACTTGGAACCTTTCTCGTTTGAAGTCTTTTATGCTATTTAGCGCTGATAGAACCACTGCGTCTGGCACTAATTGGAACTGTTACAAGTAAAATAAAATACTAGAGATAGAGCATTCGAATTTGAGAGGAAAAATATTGTGCATAAACCTATCATTATCTAGGTCGTCATGCCACCATTGCTTAATTATTTGTTACAACTTAATGACATTGCAAATTTTCCATATTGGCATAGGCAAATCATTTTAATATATGATATGCTATGCTAATTATAGGAATGAACTTGCTTTTTATATGTTTGTTTATATTCATTTAAAGATTTCATGAAATAAAAATATTAATTCGTAAAGAGCAAGTGGGGCGTTGGTGGGGGTTGAGAGTTGAGTTGACTGAATAAGCAAAGGTTTGAAACAAAATAAATAAATAAATAATGTTTGACAATTATTATTTTTTTTAAATAGTAGCACTACAAAAAAGATAGGCCAAAAGTAAAGTGTAGAAATTGTATAATGCAATGTTAGGTAAAGAAGAAACAGTGGATTTGAGTTGTGATGAGCTGTTTGATCACTTGTTGGTCTTTGAGCATCTAATCCTCCCACTTGAGAGCTGTCTTGGCTGATTCTGGAATACTTGTGTCGGATTTGGATTAATTTTATTTATCTTCATAAAATATTAAATTATTGAAATTATTTTATCTTATATTATTTAGATATCTTGAAGAATATAAATTGTTGTACTAAAGTATCTTACAATTCTTTGCATCTAACATTTGAATGGTATGGAAATTTTAAAGTAAAACCGTTATGTTTGGATAAAGTATTTTTTAGTTTTCCAAATGGAAAAGTAAATCTTGATTTACAATTTAGAGAAGGATTTTTTTTTTAAAATTGAGATGTGTGTTTGAATTAATAAGTTTAGTTTTTGTGTAAATATTATTTTATATTAAATAACATTTAAAATTTAAATTATTTTTTTAGTTGATCGAAAATTGATTGCCATGAGACAATATTGATTAATGACATGCGATTATTGCAGGTTTGTCAGATTCAGACTAAATTCTACTTGGTTGGCCGGAAGTCAATAATTGACCACCATCGATTACCTGTTGACTGATTCTCATAAAGTTTTTATTAGAAAAAAAAACTTATTAAAAGATCAAAATAGCCTTGTTCTCAAAATTTGAAAAAAAAAAAGAATTGTAAAATCTTTCCCTCAAAAAGCACTTAGACAAACACAAGTTTCATTTGAGAACAGAAGCATGAAAAATGGGCTTGTTCTAACAAAACTTTTAAAATACTTAATCAAATGGTCTAACTGCGCTGGTTTTGTTGAATTTTCCCATGTAACTTTTATGGTGTATCTATCAATGACAATATAATATTAAACGCTTTTTTGTTTTTTCAAACATTGTCTTAATAATGAATGAAAGATTTAGTACTAAACAGAAAAAAAATCTTGTAATTGAGTCAAAGGACAGTTCACACACCTATAGTCAAAATTGCCTCAAAATTCATATTTTAAATTATTCTTCAAACCCTTGATCCTCTAGTAAATTTATGCAGTAAACTATCCAATTAATATACACATTGTTTATACAAAAAAATGTAATTGAAATGATATAATCCTTTTAACAAAAAATTGTCTTGCTCATTCATTGAGTACTCAATATATGCTAATTTAAAAAACAAAAAATAATCCTTAATGCCTCACTTATATTGCAAGTGAATCTACTTAGAGCAAGGAAACCATTAAAAATAGTTGGTGATTTTATGTATTGTGAATTTTGCCCTTATATATATATAATGGCAATTGGCACTTTAGAATCACATGTTTTTTATATGAGATTAATTGAGCTCTAAGTAGCAGCAGATCCATAATTTATGTATTTAAAAAAATTGTATATGCATTATTAGTAGGAGACCAGATCATCTGTCCAATATTTATCATGTTTTATTCTGTTTAACATTCAGAACGACGTAGTTTCATCAAAACTAGGGACTAAATGCATAAATATTACTAAAACTACTTTACAATTATTAGACCCTAACCAAGAGATTAGTGAACCCTACGACGTAGTTTCAATTAAAACAGAATAAGACGAACAAAATTTTGGACAGAAGATTCCGTGTCTATTAGTAATGACTAATTTTAATTTCAAAGAAATAATTTTGTGTATTGCCAGGGCCTTCAAGTAAATATTCAGATTAGTTGGTGCCTTCAAGTATAAAATTTAAAATTTATACTTTTTTCTAGAAAATATTAAAAAAATTAGTTAAAAACTTCAAAAAAAAAAAAAAAGGTTTTCAACCCCAAAAATTTGAATATTTGTTTCTATTAATAATCATGTATAAGTATAACTCTTCCCAAACCTAACTAACTGATATAATAATCTATAAATTGCAAGGTTTTATAAATGAGATGAGATTTTATGTTTGAAATTATTCTGTCAAATAGTCAAACGATATCTTTTGACTAAAATCGGGACTAAAAATACGTTGTAGGATTCATTCACATTTAAGGGTTAATAATTGTAAATTTGATTTGGTGATATTTATGATTTTAATAAAAAAAACGTCGTTTTAAGGATTTGACAGAATAAAACAGAATAATTTTATACATGATATGATCTTTTTATAAGTAACTTGTCTGTTATCTGTCTCAAATTCGAGAAAAAAGAGGAGAGTTGCATTAGATTAGCCGACAATGCAAAACTTTGTTATTCAAATAATATGAATTATATTAGAAATTATATAAATGTTTTATAAGTAAGTAAATTAAAAAAAAAGAGAGAGAATTGGAAAACACTTAATCAAATTTAAATTGTGAAGGTATTTCTTAATTTTATGAATTAAAAAAAATGAATTACAAAGATATATCATCAACATTTAATGCAATTTTGCTCATCTTTCTTTTATAGGTATTGATTGGTTGATGCCCCAAAATAATGGGACCAATGAAGAAATGGATAAGTCATAGGTGTCCCAGCTTGTTCTGGCGTCTGCCCAATTTGCTGAATTGTATACCTTCTGATTCTGAACCTTTTTAAATGTTTGTCCTTCACTGTCACAGTCCCCAGTCTTAAGTCTCCAGGTCCACTCTAATTTAAGTCCTCTTCCAACCTCTCTCTTTCCGTGTCCCCTAATTTACCTCTCAGTGATCAATTTCTTCTGTTGGTCCTTCTCCTCTCTGCATTTTCCGTACTAATCTATTAACTGTACATGTGATGAATATGTGTGGAAGAAAAAATGAGCCTGGGATTGGATTGGATGGATAGTAATTGTTTATTGTCCAACTGTCAATGGGGATTCTTCTTTCATGTGTTTGATGACTAATGATGTGTTTATTGATCTCTTCATTTGGTTTAAGAATTCTCTAACATGTCAAATTGGTCATTAGTGGGGAGATAAGTTTTCCAAAACTTATAAGTGTAAAAAATCTAAAAAGGTGCAACCCTCTTTGATCCTGTCGGATTTTCTTTTAAATTATAGTACATATTGTTCTACTATAAATTATCAATTTTAAACTAAAAAAAAGGAATGTTGCAATAGGCTGATTACTAGCATAAAATTTTGCCACACCTTGTGATAGATCACATTAGAAATTGCATGTTCGACAAAATTGAATATTGTAACGAAGTATGATCCATATAGTCGATCTCATTTATTAGGATAAAGACTTGTTATAACAGAGTAAAATAGTCACTTATGTGAGACGGGTTATTTCCATCTATTCTTCTTCACAAGGTAAATCTTTTTCTAAGATAATAGTAGATTAATTTGGTTACGGAATAAGGGTTCTCCCACCAACCCTTTTGATCCAATGGAATCCTCCTCGTATTAGAATAACATTAGGTAATTTAATGGTAAATTGCATATTGTCCCCATGAAAAAAAGGTTTTAGAATACTCTAAATTGAACCAAACTCCAAATATATACATTTTAAAATAATGAAAAATCAATGAACCATTGAAATAAACTAAAGACTAAAAATGAAGTTTGTCATGTCAAATCCCCAAAAATAATGTGCACCTACATAAGGGCATAGGGCTATAAACTAATCAAGATTTTTAATGATGAGACAATGTTTGTGTTCATCGATTGACATAGAAACTTGCACTTGTTGGGACATATGTAACTCTTTTTGTTCTTGTAAAATTACTGTGATTGAATGACTTGTATATAGTGTAGTTGTCTTTTATTCATTGAGAGCTACTAACCCTCTTAATTTCCCCCTTTACAGATGAGAAAAAACATGTTTTCTTGTAGTTTGTATAGTGTTTTTTTTCCCTCAATCTTTATATGGGAACTATTCTGCCATAAATTCATATACAACTATTAAAAATTCGCTAACAACTTTGTGGTAATATAATATTGGCTATATTTTGTTCTCTTTGTTGAATTAAACTGTAGTGTGTGAAGTTCAAGCTAATTAATTAGCTCAATTTACTTAATAAACAAACAAAATTTAGTTAGTTTTGGGGCTAATTACACAATCCCTCTTTGAAAAATTATTTCTTTTAGGATCGCCCTCTTCATAGTTAAATTGGATTGATATAACATTGAGTATTTTAATTTTTTTTTCCAATAGAAGCATTGAACTCAAAAATATCAAATAAAATAAGCAAGCACAATTATTTACTAATAGAAATCTTAACCTAATCATCAAAGTAAATGAATACAATAACTAATTTATACTTATTTTATTGGGGGTTCAATTTATCAATTACATCTGCTCTGCGTATATTGATGTATAGAGTCCAGATACTCTGTCCAATATTTATCCAGTCCTATTCTGTCTAACGTTTAAAACTACGTAGTTTCATTAAAAGTAGGGACTAAATGCATAAATATCATTAAAATTACTTTAAAATTATTAGACCCTAACCAAGAGATTAGTGAACCCTACGACGTAGTTTAATTAGGACAGAATAAGACAGACAAAATCTTGGACAGAAGATCTCGTGTCTAATGTATATTAGGTGAATATAATGTGTTCATTTTTTATAAAAAATATGAATTAATTGTCTAGTCCCATGGCTATGGGAAGTAGTCTCTCGACGTTTAAATCTAGTACTCCAGCCTTGGAAATGCATACTCGTGTGTATTAACCTCTAAATCTAGTGCTCCAATCTTCGAAATGACTCGTGTGTGAAAAAAAAAAAACTAAATTCCTTTATATTATTACTTGGTTTCACAATCACTCTTTATTGTTTTAAGGGTTATCTTCAATTTACCCCATGAAAGATGGCCTTTAATCACTTTGCCCTCATAAAAGATTTTTATTAACACTTTGCACTGTTGACTATCAATTAAAGATACTAATGGATAACATCATTAATTATTAATTTTAAATGACAATTTTATCTATCAATAAGAAATAAGTTAAATTATATTTGTCCCTCTTATATTTAAACATTATTCAATTATCTACTCCATAATTTTGTATTAATACTTAATATATTAGTTTGAGGGTATAAAATATTTGATCCATTTTTTAACAAAATAAAATACTGTTTTTATCTTTTTTCCCTTTTTCTTTTCTTTATTTCATCTTCTTTATATAAATAAATGTCAAGTTTCTGTAATTTATGATTTTTTTACTCATTTTAGTTTCTTGTGTCTTATATATGATTGTTATCTTATTTGTATTATTAACAATTTAAAGCATTGATTTAATATCTTATATTTTTTTATTATATTATTATATATATTAAAGTAATCTAATCAACATAATAAAATTATATAATGACAAAATAAATAAATAAAATAATTATTTGCTTATTAGTTGTAAGGTGTATATTTATTATAAATATATATTTTCCTAATAGAGATATCTTTTATACTTAATAAATTTAATAAAAAATTAATTTACTCTAAATTAAAAATTCATAGATATCAGAGTGCTAAAATAACATGTTTCATTAATTTTTTATCAAAGAATTAAAAAAATTGGACAAAGTATACATTATTTTATTACATTCAAAAAAATTAAATAATTCATATGAGGTTTTTATTGACCAACTACATTAAAAATAGTTTAAAAATTATAAAAAATAGTAAACCGTATCCAAAATCTAATTTTTTAAGTAAGATTATATATATTATTCTATTATTTAAAATAATAATAAGAAATTTAATTTGTTAAAGTATATATAAAGCAGAAAGAAAATAAAATGATGATAAAGTAGGATAAGATTTTTAGAATTAAATTTAAGGGTAAAATAGTCTAAAATATATATAAAAAAAATTTAAGGCAAAATTAAACTTTTCATTTAAATATAGTAACAGAATATCCTTATCGGTGCAAAGTACTAAGAAAATTTTTTGATGGGGGCAAAGTGATTAAAGATTATCTTTCATGGGGGTAAATTGAAGATAACCCTTGTTTTAATTAAAATATTTAATCTCCTTAATTTTTTAATTTTAAAATAATTAGTCTAATATATTAATTATACTTAAATAATTAAATGAAATTGAACACATGACTTTATCATAAGATAATAAAATGATAAGATTAACTTCAAAACAAAGAATTATTTAATAACAGTAATCAATAACTGAAAATCTAATAAAATTCTAACAAAAGAATAAGGATTCCTTTTATGCTTTTCTAAGGAAGAAATTATGACAAATATTATAGGATATATCTTGAAAAATCTCGTTCATTGCTAGTTAGTTTCATGTCAATTTATTATATTTTATATTTTTTAAAGTTTAATTGGGTGTTTTAAATATTGAACAATTCTGATAGGAATAAAATTAGTGTTGTAGGTAGTTAAAATTATATTTACATTGGCTCTATTCATTTTTTTCTTAAATTAAATGTTTGTCGTATGTATTAAAGAGTTAAGTCGGATTAAAATTATCTTTTCATTGACTATATTTAACGTTGTTATTGATTTTCTTTAATTTGAAAAGTTGAGGGAGTTAATTGTTGTAATTAAAACTATAGGAGATAAAGTTGGAACAGAGCAATACTATAAGAGAGTTTAGTGTATTTTAACCTAAAAAAAAGAATATATAACTGTGTAAAACCAAAAACTATTTGCAATAATCAATAATTCTTTTGACATTTTTGAAAAAAGAACAGATAATTAAATGACACGTTACCCTTAATATATTAACTTCATTTCATATTTTCATGTACATTTTCACATTTCAAGAAAGCACCACCAAATACTTTCACCCTTTTTGGGGGAAATTTGGGATTTTTCTCTTTGTGAGGGGTGAGAGAAGGGATGGAAAATGTTGGGGAAGAAGGGTTCAAAAGATTGTTTGTTTTAAGAAAGTGCACAAATTAGAAAAACACTCATGAGATGGGCTTATTCAGATTTTGTGGTCACTAGCACATGCACATAATCTGTCCCTTCTAAGGATATTGCTGCCTCAACCCCACTCAAAAATTCACCAATAATTACTAAAATATATATCATGTTTTATGCTTAGGGGAGAAGAAGTGAGGTTGAACTTTGATAAGATTCGTCATGAATTCATAATTGTCATTATCAACATTTTTTTTGGCATTAATCAATTGAGTGAGTGGAGTCTGGAGAGAGAGGAAAGCAATAACTTATAAAAGAAGAAGAAAATTAATATGGCAAAAAATGCCAACATGACTTGAAATGGACCTTAGCAAAAGAAAAGAACAAATAAAGGCTTATTTGATTAAGAAGGTTGCTTCCCACGTTTTCCATTCAGTTTTCAACCCTTTCACACTAATAAATATCTTTAGCCTCCAACAGGGTTAGGGCCTAGGGCTTTATTTATTTATTTTTTTTTTCCAAAGTAGAGTCATGAATGTTCAATTTATGAACTCATAAACTTTTGTGGATAAAGTCCCTATGGTTAGGTTAAATCTTGATTCTCAAACTCTTCTAATTAGTTTTTTCAAAGTACTATTGTAAGTGGTAACTCCGTCTAACTATAAGTAGTATATTTGTTTATAAGTAGTCAATTTTAAATTCAAAAAAAAGAAGGAATGTTATCATAGGCTAGAAGCCAGTGTAAAAATATTGTCAAACCCTATAATATGGATCACATTAGAAATTGTGTAAAGACATATCGAATAAAGTGGTGAAATGTGAACTTTATAACCGACTCCCCATTTAGTTATTGCTGTAGTTATTGTAAGTTGTACAACTTTGATTTAATTTGAGATTCCATTTGTTTGTATTATTATCTTTATGTTGAGATAAACAAAAAAAGGGCTTATGCATTATTGAATTTACTTTGTGAATTCGGCAGAGAATTGGTTGTAATTTGTACAAGTTTAACCTTGTTTTTTCCTCAAGTAAACTCAAATCTATGGCATCATGTATAACATTATTACACACTTATGCATCATAGTGATCGATGGAAAATGCAAGAATAATTCTCAAAGTGGAAAGGTAAAAAAGTGTTGAGGATTGCAATTCTTGAATCCAGCTAATTAGCTAATTATAACATTCCTTACAAAAAAAAAAAAAAAAAGAAGAAGAAGAAGAAGAAGACCCCACGAGTGGGTTCCAATTTCTTCTGTACATATAGTAATTGCTCAAGGTCCCCCAACTTGGACCCCAGATTCCAACCCTACACATCCTCAAAATCACAAACTTACTGAATCACACACTGATTTTTTTTTTTTTTTTTGAAGGATAGGGCAAATATCCAATAATCCAAATCATTTTCTATAGATATCCCTCATGTATGATAGTACTAAATTCAGTTTAGTTCAACATATTGAATTTCTAACACATTTTTCTCTTATTTTCTAAAAATGAGATAAGAACGTTTAAAAAACCATAGCAAACGTTTAGATGTTCTAATGAGTGTGTAAAAAATAAAAAATTATTAATTCAAATTTAAAAGTGGAAGAGGAACACTAGGGAAAATTTAAAAAAAAAACCATAAAAAAGATATGTTATATTTTAATATAAATGAAAAAATGAGTTTAAACCAATCACGTTGAAAAGTGTTTTCTTTTATTATTTTTTTTAACTCACACATACTTACATTACATGCATACTCCAAGTCTCAAGCTTCATATTCGAGAGTCGGGAGGGATTTAAGTAATCTCTCTCTCTTGCCAACTCATTAACATGATCAGTTGGTTTATGTTGAAGAATTGTGATCTATATAGCTGACTCCACTTAGTTATTTACATTAGTGAAATTTTTAGATTTGAGAAAGAATAGTATCATCAACTCATATACTATCTATTCACAATAAAAATTCATATATTGAGTCAAAGTAAGATTCAAGTAATCTTGCATAAAAAAAAAATTACACACTCCCTCTCATTTACTATTTGATAAAAACTAACAATATACTAAAATGAAGAAGTACATGTACATTACAAGAGATCAAATTAAATGTACCAAAATAAAAAATGAGGGGACTAAACTATAAGACATATATTAAAAGAAAAAGAAAAACCATTGAAACACAAAGGTATTATATATACACACTTCAAGAGTTCAAGTTTCAACAATAATTAAAAGTGGACCGAATCAAAATATAAGGACTAAAATATCAATTTCTCCCTTATATGCTATGAATGATACTTGCTCCTTCCCTAATATCCCCTCTGTGCTCTCTCTGTAGGCTCCCCCACCTACTCTACTCTTTTCTTTTTTCTCTCTCACACACTCACACACTACACAAAGACAGAGAAGACAGCAGTCAACCACAAAAGAAAGAGAGGAAAGTAAGGAAACAACCCCACTACTTCCCACTTGGCTTCCTTCAGTTTTGGCTCTTAATTCTCAAAACACTTTGCACAACAACAGCAACAATAACAACTTGATCATCAAGATTTTTTATTTTTTTGGTTTTCTCTTCCTTTCTCTTTCCTTGTCCTCTGTCTCTAACTATTCTGTGCTCCACAACTCCCCCAATTCTTTTACCAATTGGATTGGGACAATGTTTTGAAGAATCCACCAAAAAACAAAAAAAAAATTCTAAAAAAAAAAAAAAACTTTCCTTTCTTTCTGCCACACCCCACAAATTGAAGATGGAATTTATGGAAACACATGCCAAAAATCAAGGGAGTAGTAGTGGTTCAGACCACCATGCAGCTCAACAACAGCATAGCCATGACCCGGTTGGACCTGGGTCCGGTCAGGCCCCAGCTGGTCTTGGTCCATTCATGGGCTCCATTTCCATGCATTCAAGAACTTTGCAGCCTTCATCTTCCGACCCTTCCACCTCAAGTACTACTACTCTCACCACCACCACCACCGCAACTGCAACCGCAACCGCTACCAATAACAACAGTAAAGTTGCCAAGAAACCGTCCAAGGACCGCCATACTAAGGTGGATGGCCGCGGCAGGCGTATACGTATGCCGGCTTTATGTGCAGCCAGGGTTTTTCAGCTCACTAGAGAGCTTGGCCATAAGTCTGATGGTGAAACTATAGAGTGGCTCTTGCATCAAGCTGAACCGGCAATTATAGCCGCAACCGGAACCGGCACAATTCCGGCTAATTTCTCAACTCTTAATGTGTCTTTAAGAAGCAGTGGCACCACCATTTCAGCTCCACCGTCCAAGTCTGCTCCTCTGTTTTTACATGGCGGGAGTGCGGCCGCTATGCTCGGGTTTCATCATCAGCTCACCAACACTGGTTTTGGACAAGACCCGGATGAGAATTACTTGAAAAAAAGGTTTAGGGATGACACAACCGGAGCAACATCACCATCGTCGGCTAAACAAGAAAGAACCGGTCTCCAAGATCATGAACCGGGTTCGGAAACAAAACCCGGTTCCGGTCAGCCATCCAGCTTCATTCCAGCTCAAACCATGTGGGCTGTTGCTCCAGCTGCCGCCAGCGTAGGGAATACTTTTTGGATGCTTCCGGTGGGAGGTGGAACTGCCGCTGGTGGAGCTATGGCGGCTGGAGGTGGTGGGAATCAGCAGGACCACCAAGTTTGGCAATATAAAACACCAGCAGCTATGCAAAGAATCGGTGGTTATGATTTTTCGGGTGGAGGCCGGTTCACTCCGGTTCAACTCGGTTCAATGGTATTGCAACAATCACAACCGGTTCAACACTTGGGACTTGGGGTCTCGGAGACAAATATGGGAATGTTAGCATCAATGAATGCCTATGGTAGTGGTAGTGGTGGTGGTGGCAGTAGGATTGACTTGGGAATGAATTTGGAGCAACATCACCATCAAAATCAGGCACAAGGTAGTGATAGTGGTGATGAAAATCCTAAAGATTCTCAATAATTTTTCATGATGATCAATCCATCACTTTTGGTGAATTATGAGTGTGCACATCATCAACCCTTTCATCATCTTTATTTATTATTAAGTTGAATGATTGTAGAATTTTTAGTGTTATTATTAGGTGAGGATTTGTGTCTTAATTAGTGTACATTTTTTTTTTCTTTTTTTTTTGAAATTTTTGTGGGGGAAAAAGGATTTCAAATTGTGCAATTCTTTTGATGGCTCCTTTGCTAATTTGGTGTGCTTTTGGGAGCAAGAGTGGGCCTTGTTGGTTTTGATTTGGAAAAAAAAAAAAGAGAGAAGAAATTGAAGTGATTATTGTTTTGATTTGCATTTCAATTTGGAGTAACATGAAGTCCACTTTAAAAGTGTAAACAATTGATTGAGTGAAGTCATTCCCAACCTTCTCTTTGTTTTTGTCCAAAAATTTGTACATAATGAAGATTTGATCATTGATTGGTTACTATTGATTCTGCATTATCTAATCCTTTTTTTTTCTGGTTTTACTCCTTTTTATTTGATTTATTTTAATTCCTTCAAATGGAGCAAACTCAAGCAAGGGTTGAAAACTTGAAATGTAAATGTTGGAATTTTATGTTGACTTAGAAAACAACAGTGTGAATTTCTTCTTGCCTTTGACATTAAAACTTTCTTTATGAAGTTTTCCACATTGTCATACTATGTCTATAAATAGAAACTGTAACAAATGATACATTATATTTAAATATAAATCAACAAATAAAATCAAATTGAGTTCTTTGGCAAAATGTGATCTATATAATCAACTGCAATTAATATGATAAAGACTTGGGTATGTTTGGATGCTCTCGTTTTTGTGATTTATTTCACAAATGCAAAATGATTTGTTTGTTTTGTTCAACTTTTTCATCAAAATTTTTAAAACAAAAAACAATGCTACAGTAATTATTTTTGCTACAGTATTTTTTATAAATAAAATATTGAATTTGAATTTGAATTTTAAATTTTAATACTAAACAATTCTTCCTAACACAATTCGCACCAAAACAAACTAATAAAATACTAATTCAAATTTAATTTCAAACTTTTATTAATAAAAAAAATTTTCAATACAAATACCAACAAAACAAAATCATTCATTCCAAACACTTCTAAAATATTCATTTCTTATAACAAATACTAATAAAAAAAATTTCATGATATAATCTAAAAATACCTCATCCAAACGGAGCCTTAATTATTTTTGTCATATTAGTAAATAACTCTATGAGTCGATCATGGTTTCTTTCAAATTATGAAAATTGCTCGAAAATGACAAGGTATTAATGTTGACCTAGAATGGTTTAAACAAAACATATTTTAAAAAAAAAATATTAAATTTTTACTTTAAAATAAGTGACAATTAGATGCCAAAATTGTACAAGTAGACCTCTAAACAAACAAGATTTAGGTTGATTAAATTAAATCAACCTATTATAAGTTGTAACAAGCAAATGACAACCAAGGTCCATACCATTCCTTGTAGTCCACCAAAAAAAGAAAAGAACTATTGAGAAATTAATTATTCCTACAAGGCTACAAACAATAATATTTTTTCGAAAACTCTTTCCATCTAATTGATGGGCTGTGGTCAGTTTCTTCAATTGTCATTTTCTGTTTATTGTGAAGTGCAGGCAGAATCAATGTAACAGAAAAGAAGTTTGTTTCACCATTCAATTCACAATTTGACATTTATTTTACTCACTCACCTATCCTTTACATATTCAATACTCACACACTCTCTTTCACACACACACACACACACACAATATGACACAAAACCCTTCTCAGAATATTTGATTCTCCAGCTAGAACAAGCAGATATCAGTTCAATTATTGGGGGTTTCCACTTGCATGATTTGTGCAATGGTTAAATACTTCTCATAGGGTAGGACTTAAAAGAGGTATGCGTTGTCTGTTTCTGTTGGTTGTCTGACTCTTTCTTTAACTTGATTTAGAAATGCAGGCTAACCACATTTTCCCAGTTTGCTTGATTCTTTCACCAAAATGCCCAAAACCCTTTTTGGTAATGTGTCGGTTGTGTAACTGTAAAACGTAAAAACCACAGTGGTTAGAAGAAAATAGGGTTAATTACACTTTGACACCCTAAACTTTGTGGGTAACTATGCTTTGCCATTCTATACTTCCAAAATTTACACTTTACCGCCCTTAAAGTAGCAGTGTTAGTCAACTTAACCATGCAAAATGACCCCACATTAATGTCACTTATATTTGAATAAAAATACCCTTGTCTTTAGGCATTTTTTTCTCAAAATCTTATTTAGCATTTCTTTTCCAAAATTTTTGTAAAAACAAAATAGACATAGTTTTATTGAATTTTCAATAAAGAGTGTAAGATCCATTTATAATAATATTAATTTTAAATTTTAAATTTTGAAATATTAACAATATAATATTATTATGCATAATAAAATTGAATTTAAAATTATAATTTAGTAAAATATTCTATCACATAAATTCTATCAAAATAAATTAATCAATCCAAACACATAAAATATTCATTTGTTATAACAAAAAAATTCATTTGCAAAAAAAAAATACTTAATCCAAATAGAGTTTTATGTTGATTTTTTAACTTATTTTTCGTTTGTATTTGATTTTTTTTTGGGGATTCAAAATCACTTATCAAATTCAAATATAGAACTTAATTGGAGGAGAAATTCTAAATATGTAGAAAATATTAATCATACATTTTTATCAAATAATTTAGATTAACATTAATATATAAGGTTATTTTTTATTTTTTCATTTAATTTTATTTTAAAGACCTCAAAAAAATATAGACCGGTGATGACAACATTATAGACATATATTCGTGTTTATAATAAAACAACTATATCACTATTTAAAAATATGCTAAAAAATGAATGAAAATGTTGAATTTCTCATTGACAAAAAAAAAGCATAGAAAAGAGATCTTCAGTGATAATGTATATTTTTTGAAAGTTTAAATTTTTTATTAATTATCATCAAATATTGTAGTTTAATTTAATGAATTATAAATATTTTAGAAAATAGTATAATTTAAAAAATAAAAAAAATAAAATTTAGATGTAATAACATTTTGGTCCCCTAAGTGTGTGGAGAATGTTTATGATGAGGGATATTTATGTCAATTCATATATATATTTGGATGGTGTTACTTTTTTAACTTGTTGATTAGTAATTAGGGTGGTAAAGTGTATATTTTAGAATTATAGGGTGGTAAAATGTAGTTATCCACAAAGCATAGAGTGATAAAATGTAATTAACCCAAGAAAATACATCACACCAATATTCTTTTCAATGGACTTCCCAAAAAGTTAATGTAAAGGTTATGTTATTCTTTGTAGGGAAAATTGAAATAAACATCCAAGGAATTTAGTTTTTTACATTTAAAATGATGCATATTCGTCATTCACATTTCAAAATTACACTAATTTCGTTATTCTATCACATTTTGTTAACTTTTTCCATCTCATTCCCGTGTTGAGTTTTGTTTAATTTCATTATTCCATCACATTGTGTCAACTTTTTCGGTCTCATTCCCACGTTGAGTTTTGTTAAAAAAAAAAAAGTAGATCATAATGTAACACAAGACTAAAATAGTGTGATTTCCAGATGTGAAGGACTGTCATTTTAAAAAGTGATGGACTAAATAAATTTTTCAAGAAAAATTGAGAGATGTTTTTTCTAATTTTTCTCTCTTTTAAATATTTACCCATTTTAAACTGAAAACAAAGAGGGATGATCTTTCTTCCACGAAAGTAAAGTTGATCTTTCTCGGAGGAGGAAATAGTGATGATCACAGAATTAGGGAACATTTAATCTAAGTGTTGATTATCTAAACAGAAAATTGAACAAGAAGAATTAACAAACAGATATTGTCAAAATATATGTTTCGCGTACTGAAACGAATCCTAACTTGTTAGTAAATCTCTCTCTCTCCCCTCCTGGTACATTATGTTCATAAAAAGCAAGGAAACTCCACAGAATTCACATCCATTGATGAGAGCTGACCTTGGCTCTCATGAGGCCACGAGACATTCTGTCCCAAAAGTTTTATCATGGCTCTTATAGATAGATGCAGCGAAGATGCAACTATCTTGCCAATTAATAACAATTCGAGTAACGAGTGCTTGGAAACTATATACCGCTAAGATGTCACAAATGCACAAGTCCAGAAAATTTATAAAAGATCAGTATGCCAAAACAGTATGCAACTTTCCAACAGCATGACATTGTCAAGCAAACACGAAAATGTTTTTAGTTCTTTGAAGCAATAGATTCCTGTCCACAGTCTACGCAAGGAACTCCAAGGTAGTTTCCGTTATTGCCGTAAAGCTTGCGAAAAGTAGAAATCAAGAGAGTTATCCAGAAGCTGTCTTCTTTTGCTGGAATATGACAGCATAAACTGGCACAAAAACACCAATGCTGAATGCTGTCAAAACTCCGAGTGTCATTGTCAGCTTCTGGTTCTTCATCCTGTCCAAGTTATACATGTGCTTAGCGTGGAGGTAGTATGGCTCATCATGACCATGAGCATGTCCTCCTCCCATTCTCTTAACACTAGTTGAGTGGAACCCTCTGTTCACTGTTACAAGATTGAACATCATTTTTCTGATACATACACAGCTTATAACTCAGATATTGGAAGAGATATAACCAGTTCAAGCCTTCAAGACATGCTGAAATTTCATTAAGGAGTCTATACGCAGCAAGAAACATAATATTTTATCTATTTTCAAGTTTGTCATTGTCACTAAAAACATTTTTAGAATCCATTTTCTAAACTGAATACCTGCTTAGGATAAAAAAGTCCACAAACAAAAAGAGCAGACCACAAATACATCTATGTTACTGAAGACAGCCCAACATTAGTGCCTAATGTGCCATTTCATATAGTTGATATTTTTGGTGTTTATGCATGACAATAATCAAAGCATAAGTTTCATTCAGTTTTTCAAGAATTGAAATCAAAACAAGAGGGAGTGCCTGGAAAAGGACGGGATGAAGGAGCAGATGGAAAGAGGGAGAATTGTGGAAGAGAAGGAAGGTGGGGAGGAGGAATGAAGCTGGATTCAACACCCAGCGCCCTTCAGACTATCTAAAAGTATATCACCTCAAAGAAAATGAAAACAAATCACTCAAGTCTCTAAATCCCATGACTAAAAACTACTTGAAGACCCTTCAAGGTACATACTGCACTAAAGGGTTCCCCAATACAAGTATAACAACATAAGCAGTGAAGTAGCAGGTATCATCATTGCTTACATCTGCCTATGGAACAAAATGCAGAGAAATCCTCAACTAAGGAGAATTATTGTCATTCATTCAAAATGTACAACTATAAAGATTAATATCTCTCTGAAGGGTCACATGAATATGCGCAACCAAATTACCCAATGAATAATTACTCAAGAGTCTTCAGACAAATAAAGCTCTAGAAAAGTACATAAAAGCAACAACAGTTTGCTTGCTGTTCAGAGTAGGTTAAACATGAAAAAGCTTGATCTACACCCATTTACTTGTAACTTTTGATTTAAGATTTGGCACTTGAATTAAGTGATATATTTGAATTTCTTAGAAGATAAACTAGTTCAACAGCAGCAGAGCTCTTAAAAGAAGTGCTTAAATCCACAAAATATCATGCATTTGTTTCTATGGAAATATTCATAATAGTATTAAATTGAACAAACCATGTTAATGTGGAATAAAGCTTTGACATCCAGTTAAGATACAAGCTTCCAATACAATGTGGGGAAATCCACTCGCTTTGGTTGCACAACTAAGCAGCAAAGCGGCCATGGAATCCCCGCATAAATGCTTGATTTCCGCCCATCGCATTAAAATGCGCCACGATTAGTAACCTCTCCCGTGGAATACCACGCCACCCCATAGTTTACGAGGGAAGCGCTCGGCCAAAGGCGTTGCAATCATTCTCAACCTCAATTGAAATAACTACAGCACTACTTTTTTCCTAAAAATGCCAAATCATTCATCCTTCCCTTAACCTATTTCATCCATTTTCCACAGAGATAGGGGAAAAAGGAAACAAAAAAATTCAATCTTTATTTTTGTGTATACTTCAAGAAAAAAAAAAAAGAAAAAGTCCTTTTACATACATTTATTAAAAAGTTTGATAAATAGAACAACCATATCACTTCTTTAATCTAAAAATACCAATCCATTCATCCATTTCATCTATAATTCAATAAAAAGTGGGATCTTTTTCAGTTCAAGATCTAAATCCTAGAATATAAACATCTATACATGCACATACACACACAATTAGCAAAACCCACAAAAGAAATCAGAAACCCATTAAGCAGATCTGAATAGATCATCAAAATAATCCTAGTATACACATCTACAAGTATCTGCCCACATAAAGATAGTGAATTTGAGGGGGGTTTTTTTTCTCGGAAAAATAAGATAAAAAGAGAGGCTTACTACTGGACTTGGAGAAAATTGATTCAGTGGAGGTGAGGAGCTTGGAGGCGCATGATCTCACTCCATTGTTCAACGCCATCTTCACAAAACGATCGCTAAGAGCAAAAGAAAAATAAGCAGAGAAATGAAACTGAGAAAAAAGTGAAATTAGGGGAAAGGGCAGGATATGTTCCTCTATGTGCGGCACTGTTTGTAACTGTACGTGCTAATGTCAATGGTTGGCACGTGTGAGATTCGGAAGCGTGATTTTCAACTCTTTAGGTACGAGGCGGCGCACATAAAGGCGTGGTATTAGTTTGAAGTTCCAATCAAATTGAAGGAAAAATTTTCATCCGTAACTATTGATAAATAACTTCCCTTTCTATACAAAATTGTAAATAATGCACAAATTTTATGTGTTTTAAGTACAAATAATGAAATAAGATTTTAAGGCTTATAAAGTATTTTAATTAAATTATCTAAAATTAGTATACATGAAAATTAATTTTTTTAATAACACACGATTAGTATGTGCTTTAAGCACTCTTTTTTTTTTGGTTTAAAGAATATTATAATCCGTACAAAGGTTAAATTATCTAAAATCAATATATATATATATATATATATATATATGAAAATTAAATTTTTTTTAATAACATAGAGATAGCGTGTATATTTTAGGCACATTTTTTTTTCAATTTAAGAGAAATACTAAAGATTACAAAATTTTAAGCACTTTTCTTTCAAATTTAAAAGGAGATTTTAAATCTCACAATTATAAAAGGAAAAAAAAGGTGAATAAATCTTGAAGCCCATTTTCTTGCGTAGAAAAGGGCAAAAGCTTGGCTGGATTTTGATTTCATTTTCTTTCTAGACTTAGTGGGTCGACCCAATGAAACTGTAAGGCTTTCTCTACAGGTTTCTTGGGTTTAAAAGACATAGATACAGTGGAGTACAAGATTGCTAAAAAAAAATTTCCTTTAATTCCATTCAAATCTAGGCCTGCATATTGTTCTTCCATTATTCCATACTCCTTTAATCTATTTGTGTTGCTTTTATAATTAAATTGATTTTAGTACAAAAACCAGATGGAGGAATACAGTAGAACCTTCTAGAAATTCTACAACTATCCACCAATTAAATATCTAGCACAGAAACAAAAAACAATAATGAAAGAATATAATTTTACGTAAAATGTTTCTTACGTTTTACGTATTAAATTAGGTGGTAATGAAGGAATATAATTTCACGTAAAACGTTACGTATTAAGTCAGGTGGTAATGAAGGAATATAATTTTACGTAAAGCGTTTCTTACGTATTTATTAAAATTCTCTCAAACCAATAACTCTATTTTTCACCGGCCATAAGGAATATTCTTCATATATATCTATCCATGACCTCATTTTATATAATTTTTTATTACTTTCATTATATAAAATTAATTCATCAAATAAAACCTAATATTTTTTTCTAATCTTTTTTCACCTACTAAAATAATAAAAAAATAAAATTAATTATTTCCGAAATAAATTAAAATTTATCACACTTTTTAAAAATTAAACCATAAATTAAAATTTTGTAATTTTTATATTATTTTTATTCACACTTTTTAATTATATTCAATTAAGTAAGAAAATTAAATTGATGGTATATTAAAGAATGAAAATTAAATAATTAATCATTTTAAAATTGAAAAGACATAATTACAATCAATTTAATTGAAGAAAGGAACAAAATTAAACCAAAAGTAACAAAAAAAACAAAACATTAAACATTTTTAAAAAAGTAACATAACAATTTAGAAACATACCAAAAAGGTAAAGGATAATATTAAAAAAATAAATTGCAGTATCTTAATTTTTAAGATAAAATAAAGGAATTATTATAGGTGTAATTTGTTGGAAATTTAGTTTATAATATAGTTAAAGTATCAAATGTGCCATATTGCTCAACGCCACGATGTTCGTGATTAACATCGCGACGTTGGTGGTTTGCAAGTTTTGACATTTGTAAATAGTGAGTTACGTCGCGACGTAAACATGTGTACATCGCGACTTAGGTGAACGTCGCGACGTGCGTGTCAGAACGACTAGTTTTTCGAATTGTCTTCTAAAGGTTGCATCTCTTCATGTTTGGTTGCATCATTTGGTGAATAATTATGGCTTTTGATGCTAGAACATTTGAATGATGTGTGATGGACTTTAAACTCTATAAATAGGTGTTTTGGTCAAAATCAAATACATAACAAGTAACACACAAATTACAACACAATTTGTGTAGCAAAATCATTCAAACTCATTCTATAAGCATTCTTCTTTCTTGTAGAAATAATCTAAGAACTTGCTACTTGGTTATTTCTAAAGTTTATTGTATTCTAGAAGAGGCTGCCTACATAGTTCCAGTTAGCAAATTAGTGGGGGTAATAATCTCTTTAAGGAAATTGTTATTGCATGACTCTTGTAAAATACATTCCCAAGTTATATTTCTTGTTCTTATTTTGGGTAGTGCTATTATCCCACCCAAAGTTATTCCAACATAATTATCCCATAAGTCAAAGTATCTAAGATCCCAAGATGTAAGAGCAGCAGTGGCTAGCTGGCAAGGCGTTAGAACAAGCAAAGCAAAATCGAAGTCTTTCTGTGGAATGGAGAAATATTAATTTCCCCCAACAAATTTTAATTTGACTAAAAAAATTGATCAGCACTTGTTAGAATCTTTTGTGGTGTAGAGATTATTTTCTCTTTGTTGCGAGTAAACTTTAGATGATGTGCTTTTCTTGATTGATTTTCGTAATAAAATTTGATAGAATTATATATATATATATATATATATATATAAATATTAATCTACACGACAAAGAAAATTAAGGATTAAATTAAGAAAACAAATGCGCGAAATCTGCAGGGACAAAATGAACAAAATAATGAATAATCTTTGAAGGAATTTAGTCGTACAAAACTCGAACCATGAAGTCAAAGTTTGTTTGTACTCTTACTTGCCGAATTAACAACTCAAGAGAGGAAAAAACAATTTTAAAGTATTTAATTCTCAATGAATCAATATTTATCTTATTAATGTTTTACTTATAGGAGTTGTATGTACCTTACTTTCTATAATTAATAAATTCCTTATTATTAAAAATCTCAAATTGAATATATACTTTTGTTTTTGCTTACTTAAATATCCAGGTACAGTCCCGTCCCCACATCAAATCTTTTGTCTAATTTACCATGTTTTGTCTAGTTCAACCATGCTTTTAGTGAATCCAGCATTTTACTAAAACTCAATATTCCGTAAATTTATTAATATTTGTAGTGAAACTATATCGTTTTAAACTGTTGAACAAAATAAGACATAAGAAAATTGCACAAAATATTTGATCTCGTTGGTACTTCCCGGGGTCATCTATTTTATGTCTATGTTGTAGGTCATCAAACGTATCTGTTATGCTAACGACCATATATACGAAGAAGGAGATGTTGTAACACCTTGTAAATTTCGACTTTATCAATTAGCTCTTAGTCTCAATATTAATTACTTTTTTCTTATGCATCTAATAGCATTATAACAGTTCATTAGTTAGCATTTTGAAAGACAATTTTGCATATCTTTGAACTTGATCAATATATAAAATTTCTCAAAAGCTCTAACCAGCTGGTTGGAATTTTGTACATGATCTTAAGTTTTACATCTGTATTGAAATGGCATGTGAAACTGTGGAGATTCATGATATACATCGTACTATTATACTAAAACAATACCTTGATTTATAGCAACTTTAATTAGTTGTGTTGGCCTTAAATACTTTTGTTCCTTTATCCTTAATCCACTATTAGTCTTAATGAGTCTAGTAAATAAACCTTTTGGAATAGTAAAGAAGAGAATATCGGGAGAAAGATAATTGATTTCTCTGGCTTGACCCCGATTAGAATGACACACTATTGATGGAGATGTTACGTGATATTTATTGTGGGCAGAGATGACCAATCACTATCAGAGTCATTATTCCTACTTCCTATCAAAGTAGGCCATCAGGTTTTCCCATTTAAGTGATAAGATAAAATCTTATCAATTTTTTCCATTCAAGTGATAAGATAAAATCTTATCAGTTTTTCTAATTGATCAAATCACGTGGGTCATAAATTGCGCTAACATTCTCCTACTTGACCCATGTGACAGAGTCAACTTAATGATTTAATCATAATACGTATAACAATGCTAATTTCTTACTTGCATTATTTATACCGTAAATCTTATTAAATAAAACTAATATGGATCATAGCGGTTCCACATCATATTCTTTGACATAGTCCCTTCTATGTATCACAATACTAGCATTACTTAACATGACTCATAATGGGAAATAAAACAATTACGGTCCAACAAAAATGTCTTAGTCAGAGATAAATTCAATTTCCAATTATATCACCGTTCATATATATACTATAAAGTCAAGAATGATAAAAGAAAACATAAACAGTACTTAAATGAGCTTAGAGTGTCAAATACATAAGGTGTTTAAGAACTTAGAACGTAATATCAAGAATGGTATCCTGTAATACCCATTCTTTCAGCATGTTCATTAAAAGCCTTCGGATTTAACCCTTTTGTTAAAGGATCTGCAACCATAAAATTTGTGCTAATGTGCTCAATTGACACTCTTCATTTCTGAACTTCTTCTTTAACGACAAGGTATTTCAACTCCATATGTTTAGCACATTTTGAATACCTATCGTTTTTAGAGAAGAAAATTGCTGCAGTATTATCACAATAAATTTTCAGGGACTTGGCAATACTGTCGACAATTCCAAGTCCTGAAATAAAGTTTCGCAGCCATAGTCCATGAACAGTGGCCTCAAAGCATGCCACAAATTCAGCTTTCAAGTGCAAGTGGCAATGACAGACTGTTTTGCACTTTTCCATGAGATTGCTCCTTCAGCCATCATGAACAAATAGCTTTCACCATAATCTGTATCTGAGTATCCTATCACTTCTAGATGATTAGATCTCCTATTAGTGAGCATATGATCCTTTGTTCCTTGCAAGTATCATAATACTTTCTTTGCAGCTTTCCAGTGATCCAATCCAGGATTACTTTGATATCGGCCCAGCATACCAATAGCAAAACTGATGTCTGGCCTGGTACAAGTTTGTGCATACATCAAGCTTCCAACAATTGATGCATAAGGAATATTTTCCATTTGTTTGCATTCCAATTCATTCTGCGGACATTGCTTAAGGCTGAATTTATCTCCTTTCTGAATTGGAACAATACTTGCGGAGCATTTCTCCATTCCGAATCTCTCTAAAATTTTGTTAATATATGCTTTTTGAGACAACCTTAATGATCCTTGTGTTCTGTCACGGAATATTTTAATTCCAATCACATAGGATGCATCATCCATATTTCATTTAAAATTTTTAGAGAGAAACTTCTTGGTTTCATAAAGTATACCAAGATCATTAGCAGCAAGCAAAATATCGTCAACATAAAGAATTATAAAAATAATCTTGCTCCCACTGACCTTCAGATATATACATCGATCAAAGATGTTTTCTTTAAATCCAAAGGAAGTGATAGTATCATTAAACTTAAGATACCATAGCCAGGAGGCTTGCTTAAGTCCGTATATTGACTTTTTTAATTTACACACTATGTGTTCTTTTTCTTTAATTAAGAAACATCCAGGTTGGGCCATATAAACACCTTCCTCTAAATCCTCATTTAGAAAGGCAGTTTTCACATCCATTTGGTGTAACTCCAAATCATAATGAGCCACCAATGCCATAATAATTCTAAAAGAGTTCTTTTTAGAGACAGGTGAGAAAGTCTCTTTGTAATCAATACCATCTTTCTGAGTAAAACCTTTGACAACGAGTCGGCCTTGTATAGTTCGATATTACCATTCGAATCGCGATTGGTCTTAAAGACCCATCTACACCCGATTCGTTTATAACCTTCAGGCAATTCAATAAGGTCCCAAACATTATTGTGATCCATTGATTTCAACTTTTCTTTCATAGTGTCCAACCATTTATTAGAATTAGTATTTTCTATGGCTTGTGAAAACGAATCTAGATCTTCATTAATTCTCAAGTCAAATTCTGACTCTTGTAAGTAAACTACATAATCATCAGAAATAGCGGATCTTATTTGCCTTTGAGATTTTCTTAATGTTATTTCTTGTGGTTCAACTTCTATAGGTTCATTATTGATAACTTCATTATGGGGTACTGGATAATTTATTTGTTATTCTTGAAAGTTATTATTATGTTTAACAACTGCAGGAACAACAACTTTATAAGAAGTCACAGGCAAAGGAACTTGCACTCTAACTTCTTGGATTTCCACCTTTTGTAGTTCTGTACTCCTACTAATTTCGCCAGTTTCAATGAACCTAGCATTTCCAGATTAAACAATTTTCATACTATGGTTAGGACAATAAAATCTATACCCTTTAGATTTTTCTAGATAACCAATGAAATAACCACTGATTGTTCTTGAATCCAGTTTGTTTTCATGTGGATTATAGACTTTTACTCCCGCTTGGCAACCCCACACATGCAGGTGTCTTAAACTGGATTTTCTTCCTGTCCACAGTTCAAAAGGAGTCTTTGAAACTGTCTTACTAGAAACCCTGTTTAGTAAATAAGCGGCAGTCTTTAATGCTTCTATCTACAATAATAAGGGTAAAGATGAATGACTTAACATACTTTTAACCATATCCATTAGAGTACGGTTACACATTTCTGCTACACCATAATGGTTCTGGTGTGCCTGCCATTGTGTATTGAGCACATATGTCATGTTTTTCAAGGAATTTAGCAAATGGACCAGGGCATTGTCCATTTTCTGTATATCTTCCATAATATTCACCACCTTTGTCAGACCTGACAATTTTCACTTTTGTATCTTGTTGCCTTTCAACCTCATTAATAAATACCTCTAGGGCATCTACTGATTGAGATTTTTCATGCAACAAATAGATATATCCATAACGTAAAAAATCATCAATAAATGTGATAAAATATCTTTCTTCACCAAAAGATGGAACATCATAAGGCCCAGATATATCAGTGTGTATAATCTCAATAAGTTGTGTGCTTCTTTTGGCTCCTTTGTTACTTGTGTGTTTTGTAAATTTTCCCTTAATACAATCCACACAAATATCAAGATTAGTAAAATTCAATTTTGGAAGGATTTCATTCTTCACTAATCTTTCCTTTCTTTCTTTGGATATATGACCCAAACGTTTATGAAGTAAGCTGAATTTTTATTTACTAAACTACGTTTAATGCCAACATTATGATGCAAGATTAATAAAGATTCAACAAAAATATTGTCAAGCTTTAATTTGTATAGGCCATCGGAAATAATTCCAGAACTAATAACGTTGTTATTTTTAAACAAACTGAAACATCCATTCCCAGAAGAAAAATCATATCCAAGTGAATCAAGTTTGGATAAGGAAATTAAATTACAAAAAATAGAAGGAACATAAAGAGTCTGAAAAAGGTCTAAATGATATTCAGTGTTTAAAATCAAACGATAGGTTCTAATTCCTTCAACTGAAGCTTTGACCCGATTTTCCATGAAGATAAATTTCTCATTTGGGTTTATGGTTTGGATTATAAGGAATCCCTGCATCGTATTAGAAACATGAGTAGTGCATCCAGAATCAATCCACCAAGTATTATAAGGAACTTCAGCTAAGTTTGAATCGAAACATACTAAAGCATTAGGCTTACCTTTTTTTTTTCGAACCAAGCATTACACTTCAGGCAATTTTTAGCGAAGTAACCACGTTTATTGCAAAAATGACACTTCTCATTTTTTATGTCCTTCTTGTGCATTTGATTGGATTGCGCTTTAATCTTTGGTGCTTCTTTCTTACCCTTTTGGTGATTCTTCTTTTCAGGTTTCTTATGACCCATGAGGTTAACTGAGTGAATTTCTTGTTTCTTAAGTCTTGTCTCCTCTTGAATGAGCATGGATTGAAGTTCATTTGCACTCCAGTTATCTTTAATGGTATTATAATTTATTTGAAAATGACCATACTCAGGAGGCAATGAATTAATGATAAATTGTACAAGGAAATTTTCACCCACTTCCATCCCAATGGATCTCAATTTTGCTGATTTGTCTATCATTTCAGTCACATACTGATGCATGGTACGTGTACCATCAAACTTACTAGTGGTCAACATACCCATTAATGCCCCAGCATGGGACTTATCAGCTGATTCAGACTGAGAACGTTCTTTCACAAAATTCATTTATTCAGCACTTTCAGTTTTTTGAATTGTAGACTTGATGTTGTTTGCAACTGTCATTCGCATAAACATCAAGTTCAATCTGTTTGATCTTTCCCAAACTTTATGAAAAGATCTCTCTTCAATACTGCTTTCAACAGTAATAGCATTTGGCCTTTCATTTAATAGTGCTAAGTCAAGATCCAGAACACCTAAGTGAAACTGAACCTGTTTAAAACAATCTGGATAATTAAGGCCATTAAACGTATCAACAAATGAACCTTACGAATGAAGAGCAACAGGCACAGATACTGCAGGTAACATAAATAGTCACACATTAATGCTTTGAAGTTAACACATGATAAGTTGATTTTATACCAACTTAGATGTGTTATTTCACTTAGCTTTTGACTTGTTTTACAAGCATTTGTGTGTTGTTATGAGTGGTTTTGCACGTTAATATGGATTACAACTTGGTGTGTTAAAATGAAAAAAATGACCATAAAATGGTGTAAAGTTCTGAGATTTTGTGTTGAGTTGTATGTTCATGAATTGCATATTGGGACGTGTTAAAATGGTGTAGAAAGGCTTTGGAAGGTGTCCTTTGTGCACGTTGGGGTTGGCACAGCACATGCACCACGCACAGCACACGTATATGTATTGCACGCATGCCGCGCGCAGCATGGCACAACCATGCACAAGGGCTGCGTGCGTGGTGCGCGCAGCCCTCACGCACGCCTCGCGCACAGAGCGCAGCCCTCGCACAGGCCGCACGCGCACAACGCGTGGCCTTCGCGCACGTTGCGTGCGCAGCCATTGCACAACCCTCGCACATGGTGCACTCGCGCCCGCAGTACTCGCACACGCTGCGCGTGCCCATGCGCGTAGCTGTAGGTACTTCACAGTACTTACTCATGCACCATTCTTGCACAACTCGAGAACTTCACAGCAACACTTGTGCACACACATGGGCATTTGACAGCATCACTTATGCACACACATGCACTTCACAGCACACTTCTGGCACTACACAAGCACTACGCAACATAAATATTCAAGGTGCACACATGCATACCTTAGCCACATAACACGCACACTACTAAAAACACCATTCTTGCAACACTTCATGCATAAACTCTTGCACAAACGCACACAAGCACACCATGAAGATTACATGGTGGGGCCAGTTCAGGCGGCCGCACCGTGTAGTTGATTTCATGGTGCGGCCAGTTCAGGCGGCCGCACCGTGTAACTGATTTCATGGTGCGGCCAGTTCAGGCAGCCGCACCATGAGAAGTTTTTTTATGGTGTGGCCAGTTCAGGCGGCCGTACCATGTGTTTTTTTGTGTTTTGCCTTGTGAAAATTTTCTAAGTGTTTTAACCTTCCTCTTCGTGTGCAGTGTTTTGAAGACGTGATTTCTTGTGGATTAAGGGCGTTATTGTTGCTGAGGAGGCGTGGTGCAGCTTGGCTCAAAGGCTTGGAGCGTAATTGTGATTGCTGGGGTGGCATGCATTGCACGTGCACTGTTTTGGACAGTTTTACCCACACAGTGGCATTTCTATAATTTAGTGCTTATTTTACGTTAGCGTGTAGAATAAGTTTCAGACCTCTATATATAGAGAAATTTGTCATCGTTTTGGGAGACAGATCATTCTAGAATATAGAACCTAACTTTTGATTTGGAGAGCAGAAGTTTTCTCTCTCTGGACTTTCTCTCTCTTCTATTTTCACTCCGTTTTCAATTCCGAACGAGAATTTGGACCGATCATTGTAATATTCTGCTCAATTAAGGAGGAAGTTCACAAATCTTTGTGAATTAGAAGCATCTAAAGCAATTTAATTGGTAAATTCTTTCCATATGTTGAAAATGAACTGTTTTGGATTACGAATTGTCGATTGTGAATTGAGAATAGAGTTTTGTGGCTAAATTGATTATGTCCTAGGGTTTTGACCGGATAACTGTGAAATTGAATCGTGAGATGCTGTGCAATTGACCTAATCTCTACGCGAGAGATCATACATGTTTTTAATTGTTAGAATATGAGTAATTTCATAATAATTACACTTGCAATGGTTGAATTGAACTTAGACCGCGGTCGCCATGCCAGTTCGATGTTTAACTCACCATTAACAATGGAATTAGCATGAAATGTGGACTGTATGTATAAATTTGGAGTTTCTTTGTCTAATTGGGATAGTTCATGATCTGAGGTGTGGTCGTCATGCCAATCGGAGGTCATTGAGTCTTAAAAATTGAGTGAAGAATGACTAATTGTTGCTAGATGAAGATAAGACATTCAAATCAGGCCTCGTCATGGGAGATTTGAGGTTTTGCATGTTTAGTAGCTAGTAACTTGTAGTTGAGATGTTGCGGAAATGCATTCATTTTACTTAGGCCTCGACATGGGAAAAGTGAAATGTTAGGGAGTATAAAGAACACTGCGGTCGACATGCCGAGTGTTGCTAGCCTCCCAGGCAACATTCGTCTCCTCCTAACTTGATTTGCATAAGGTCAAATGCGTAGCGATCGTGTTTAATTCACAGTTTTCTGGTTCATAAACTCTAGGATATCTGCTTTAGATCTTGTTGTTTCTCTCTATTCTTCTTGCTACTTGCCTTACTAATTTTTAATCTGCGAAGTGCTTTTATTACTTTTCTGAATATTGATATTATGCATTTTGTAACACGGTTTGAGTAACACTAACAAATTCTTAAACCGAATCACCATTCCCTGTGGATACGATTCCTCTCACTATATCTACATTAGTGAATAGGGTTAAAATTGCAATTACGCGACACGCTTGTCAATTTTTGGCGCCGTTACCGGGGAAGGCACGGTTTCTAAAATTTGATTAGTTGTTTCTTTAATTTCATTGTTTTGTTTCGTTTTGTTTTGTTCTGTTTTGTTTACTCTGTTCTCATCCTTGTATTCTGCTTTGTTTCTTTGCTCTTGTTGTTGCTCGTGGTTTTTGTCTTGTTGTTTGCTGTTTATATCTGAGGTTCTTGCTTTTGCTTTTGTGTTCTGTTTTACTTCTGCTATACTTCACTTTTGGTGTTGTTGTATGCCCAGGCTACGATCTTCTGGTGAGCCGGAGTTTGCATTAGATCTAGAATTGCAAAAGACTTTGAGAATTCAAGCCAGACAAAGAGAAATGGCTAATCCTGGGGTGAGGGCACCACGATTTGGTGACCATAACGCAGTCAATTTTGAGAATGGCTTTGACCAGCAGGATATAGATGTCGAGAGCTACCATATACCAATACAGATTGTCTCGATGATCACTCAAGGGCAGTTTTTCCAAGGGCTTGATAATGAAGACCCCAATGATCACCTTGATTGGTTCCTAGGTCTCTGTAGTACTTTTAAGTTTCCAAGAGTGGACCGAGGTGAAGTACATTGAATCTTGTTTCCTCTATCATTGCGCGGTAAAGCTAAGCATTGGTTCAAGAGTATTGGGGGAGCAAATGCAGCAATGTCTTTTGATGATTTGCAAAAGAGATTTTTAGCCAAGTACTTTCCTCCTGCAAAATTGGAGAAGAGGAGAATGGACATAATGAACTTCCAACAGCAGGATGGCGAGTCATTCAGAGAAGCATGGGAGCGTTTCAATGATCTAATCCGTCAATGTCCTAACCATGACCTTGGTGAAATCAGAGAGTTGAACACATTTTTCAAAGGCCTCTTAGCTGAATCTTCTATGATGGTGAAAGCTTGTGCTAATGGTGCATTAAAGGATAAGAGTGTGCCAGAGGTTCGAGAATTGTTCAACCAAATTTCTGATGATGAGTACCTATTTCCTGAGACTCGGAAGCCTCATAATAGAAGACAGAGAGGAGTGCTGGACCTTGATGAGGAAACTTCTTTGAGTGCCAAGTTTGAGGCCTTTGCTAAACAAGTGCAAACTCTGAAGGCTACACATACTAAAGCTCCTGTGTTGTCATGTGGATTGTGTAAAGGCGAATACCACACTGATGATTGTGCCATCACAACTGAGTCTCTTCAGTACGTGAGCAATTATAACAACAAACCTCAGTATGGTGGGAACTATTCTAGAGGAAATTACTCTGGTGGAAATCGACCTTACAATGGGGGACAAGGCAATTGGGGACAACAACAAAATCAAGGAGGGCAATACTAACATAATGCAGATTCAGATAAAATTTAAATAATACTTAAATGTGTATTGAAGTTCACCTTTGGGCTATTCAACAATACACTATAATACACATAATTGATGCTTAACTTTAATTTTACGTAATCGGTAATTAAATTTACTTTAATTAAATATGTCTGCTATCTTTGGATATACTAAACAAATTTAACCAAGAATATTAATTACCTACAATTCTATCATAAATTATAAAATTAATTAATCAACCTTTGGGTGATTTTTAATATTTTATAATTTATGAATTTCAATATACTCATATAAGAAAATTCATTATGTCATTATAATATAAGCATCTCATAATTATGAGTAATTGAAATTAAATTTAAATATTTAATAATTAAAAACTTAAAGGTTTGGCCACTTTGGTGACTAACAAACCCACATAATAATTATCAAATTATTTAAATATAGCAACATAATTTTTATTTTATTTATTTATTTTTATTTTATTTATTTTTAATTATTGAATAAAATATGTATAAATTTCAATAATGATCTGTTATCATGAGTTAATGTGTATGCAAAATAATATCTTTCGTATTTTAATTATACTTAGATATGCAGACAATAATAAGAATAATGTCTTATATGTTCTAATTATAATCTAAGTATAACTCTTTATTATTATTTTATTACACATACATGGTAATAATCGAAAAAATCGAAAACAGATCATGACACTTTATTATTCAAATACGTGACAATAATCAGAAAAACTAAAATTAAATCGTAATCAAATATACATTTAAATTAATAAATCTATATCATCATAAAATACATCCACAATAATTACAGATTTAGTCTCTTAATGTAATAAATAAAACATCATGCACACATGACCCAAAAATTAAATTTAGGATTAACTAGCATTGTAAAAAACCATCATTATTAATATCATAATGTGCATATCATTATTAAATCATATGACATAACTCCATGATTTAAAACATCATTATTATTAAATAATCATTATCATAATCACATCATTATCGTAATAAATAAGATCAAATAATCATCATCATAATCACGTCATCATCAACATCAAATATTCATTATCATAATCACGTCATCATCAATATCAAATATTCATCGTCATAATCATTAAATGAATTACTAACATAATTGAATTACAGTAATTAAAGTTCAATAATTGCGGAATTAATTTATGGTAATTATCTTCAAAGACTAATCATGGTAATTATAAATTACAATAATCGTCTTTATAGATAAATCATGAATTCTTAACCTTGCTCTGATACCAATTGTTGTACTTTTAATTAATCCACGTAAAGCAAATTAAATAATGATTTGCATAAATCTTAAGGTTTGGATCATAGAATAACATGATTTATACATCGTACTATTATAGTAAAACAATACTTTGATCTATAGCAACTTTAGTTAGTTGTGTTGGCCTTAAATACTTCTGTTCCTTTAACGTGAATTACTTCTGTTCCTTTATCCTTAATCCACTATAAGTCTTAATGTGTCCTGCAAATAAACCTTTCGGACTAGGAAAGAAGATAATATCGGGAGAAACATAATTGGTTTCTCTCTCTTGACCTTGATTAGAATGACACACTATTGATGGAGATGTTACATGATATTTATTGTGGGTAGAGAGATGACCAATCACTATCAAAGTTATTATCCCTACTTCCCATAAAAGTAGGCCATCGGGTTTTCCCATTTAAGTGATAAGATAAAATCTTATCAGTTTTTCCCATTTAAGTGATAAGATAAAATCTTATCAGTTTTTCTAATTGATCAAATCACATGGGTCATAAATTGCGCTAACATAATCCAGCTTGTACTTTTAATTTATCTAAAGGGATGAACTCTATTAACCATGTTGGTTTATTGAATAAATACAACTAAGAGTGATATCCAGTCGAATCGAACCTGAGCTTTAGTGTGTTCGGCCTCTATTCATATATTAATCTAATTTAAAATTTTGTTTGTCGTTGTTTATTTATTAAATACATGAAATCGAGTCAAGTTTTAATCGAACAGAGATGAGTTCGAGATTGTTTGTGAACACTTGCTAAAATGGTATGATTTAGTTAATTTAATATATTGTATCAATTTACATAAAGGTTCAAATTCAATTGACACACTTATATAACAGTTTTATTTAGTATACATATTATTTATATTATATAACTAATATTTTAATTGAACTCTAAAGAAGCTATTTATTAATGTAAACAACTTTTCACCTACTTTTTTTTTTATTTATTACTCATTTATTAATCAAGTTTAAAATTCTGCTTGTTTGTGTTTATTTATCAAATAAACGAACTCAAACCGATTAATAATTGAGTCAAGGTAGAACTTGTTTGTAAACATTCGTGGTTGTTATCACCCCCTAAACGCAACCATTTTTTTATAACTAATTTCCATGATCATACTGAATTTAGATTAGTCTTGAAGTACTACATATTTGATTGTGGGAATTTTTGCCCAAAATCTTCTGTTCTATTCTCTATTTCAATTTTTATTTCACTCTTATAAATTCACGTCACGTATTTAATATTTATTCTTTAATGTTCATTAATCACTTGATAGAGTTTTAGTAAAATATACATGTAATATTTTAATAAAGTGAAACATGAATTGAAAAAGGAAATGTAACAAAAGATACCAAGTGGAATTTTTGGGTGATATGAAATATTGAAGAACTTTATAGGATCCGTGCAGTTTGATGAGTTCCCATTTAGCTAACAACTGTGGAAAAATCTAGATCGATCTGTATGGGAGGAATTGATTTTTTTATTAAACCAAACTTATAAAACTGTGACAATAGTTGGAAAATCAAGATGCATGGTTGGAAGATATTTGAGTAGACTTGATTAGTTTCATCATGTATTCAATAAAGCATGTTCGTTTTATTCCAGATCAAGAATTAATCATGCATGATCAAATTGATTAATTGAGCTGCCATGTCAAACTTAATTTTACCATGCATCTTATTGATGTAATATCCCAGGATGTAGAAGGGAGCTAGAAGTCGTTATCTGGCATGCTGTTAGAATCTTTCTATGGAATTGAGAAATATTTTCCCAACAATTTTTTTACTAGAAAAATTGATCTGCACAAGTTAAAATCTTTTGCGGTATATATGGAGAATTTTTCCACTTTCACAAAAATTTATGTGAAACCGATTCATATATAAGACGTGATTTATGTATGAAAAGAACAATTAATGACCGTTGAAACCGTAATTTTAATTTTGTACCACTTTTATTGACCGTTGAAATCATGATTAACTCATCGTTAAATATATCAACCTGCTTTACAGAAACCAACTGTTTCTCTTTTTGCATGTAGATGTACTTTTCTTGATTGATTTTTGTAATAAAATTTTATAGAAATACAAATCCTTAGCTAATAATAAAAGATGGGCGTGAGAATTAACCTCTGATTGTAATATTTGCAAAGTCTAAGGGAGTTCACATGAAAATTAAATTGATCCAAATGATAAGATTATCGATGCTGAATGAAATTTGGGATAAAATTTGTTTGAAAAAAAAAAATTAGTTTGGCTGGTTAAAGTTGACTACAAATAGTTCTAACCATTAAAAACTCAATCAATATTTTGTTAAACCATATTTATCTCTTTCTAAAATTATTGATATGTAGGAAAATATTTCAAGAAAAATTTCTAATAATAATAAAAAAAAAAAGAATTGTTGCAATTAATGAAAGAAAGCAGTAAAAATAATCTCTCCACCATTATTTTAGTGTAATATGTTCACGAACTAATCAAATCAAATAAGGTGTTTATTAACAATTTTGAATGAGTAATGATACTCAGAGTGAAATTATAGATTGAAATTTCATAGTGACAGTGGCATGTGTAAAGAGACAAAACCATCCTTTATGTATAAAAAGATAAAATTATATAACATTTTATAAAAAACTGACACGTGTACAATCACTTATCCGCTTTACTTATCATTTGGTTAGGGTGTTAGTTTAATTTTTAAAAATGAGATAACTAACTAAAATGACACGTATTCGAGAAATATAAAATAAATGAAGAATAGAAATAATGAAATCACAATAAGCAAAAATATGTTTGGGAGAAGAGGAATTACAATCACAAAATCTCATGTATAGCAAAACTACCACACAACAATAATATCCGTTGATCTACGGATTTCTCAAAACCGCCGTATGGCTTTTTCACACCACACACCTCTTTGAGGTTTCTCTCTCCAATTCCTCTCCTTACAAAGATCGCTAACACCCTCTATTTATAGTGTAAAAGTTTTCTTAATTCCACACTTTCTTAATTCCTACCAATAACTATTTAAGAAACAAATACTATTACGAAACTACTTTAAACTTAAGAAACAAAACATATAAGAAAATTTCTAATTAACAAAAGTTTAGTTTAATTTTCCAACAATAAATAACAAGGATAAATTAATTAGTTTAAAAAATTTATTTTTTTACCGAATATAAGGAAATTATATTACTTTAAAAAAAATAATAGTAGAAGGATATAAAGTAATAAATTGTAAGTTTAACGGTATATATGTTACCACCTAAATATAATTCAATGTGGTTTTGCAACATTTATCCTTAAAATCTCAATTAATAATTTATTAATGTTTCAAAAATTGTCGTTGAGTAGAACCAAAAATACAATTTTGGTCCTTAAAGAGTTTTATGCAGTAATACTTTTGATTTCTAATGATTAATTTAATTCCCAAGATTTTAATTTGTGATCAATATAAGATAATTAACGGATTTTCTTTGTTGATCTACAGAAGTTGGCACGTGTTTAATACATATTCAGTAGTTTTCTACTAATTTCTTTAATAGAAGAACAAAAAAATCTTCTTTTTTATAAAATAAAAAAAAAAAACCCTCTAAGAATAATTTCAGCACCGTAGATTAATCCACCTTTGTAGGATTTTGATTTTTCTTTTAATTTTTTGTATAAAAAAGAATATTTTTATTTTTTTTATTAGAGAAAATAATAAGAGATAAATCAACCACTAACGAACACATGTAAAATACATGATAACTTTGCTCAAGAAAATCCATCAATTATCTAACATTAGTCATAAATTGAAATATTGGAGAACAGATTGGGTGATTTGAAATCATTAAGAATCAAAAGAACTAGTGTTTAAAATTTTGGGAATCAAAATTGTATTTTTTGGCCCATGTTTATTGAGAAACATCAAAGAAAAATAGTGTAATATCATGGTTAAAATATGGGAAAACCCAAAAAATTTTAATAAGCTAATCCTTTTTTTGTTGGGGACTTGTATAAATATTTTGAATCTGCAACCACAATCAAAGTCTTCAAAGAATTGACTAAAAATTAATCAAAAACCCAAACCAGTCATAAATTTAAAAAAAAACAATCAAAAACGTAAAATTCCAAAATAAAACATAAGCCAAACAAAACAAAAATTCCAAAAGATAACATAAAATTCCAAAATTGTGGATGTAGGGTGAAGCAAGATGTACGGTGAAGCAAGAAGCAAAGCCTATAATAATATTGGCTTCTCCTTGAATGATCTACCCCTCTATTTATAAAGTATGAAGTTTTCCAATCCTTGTTTTGTTGCTCAAACACCCAATTAACATACATCTCTATTTATAATATAAGAAGTTTTCAAATCCTCATTAGTAACTTATTTAAAACTAATTCAGTAGAATTTTAATAGGATCTAAAGACTAAAACACTAAAACATATCATGCTTTTTCGACTTATATAATAATCTAATAATAATAATTCTACTAATAATTGTGTTTAAAAATCATTACATCAAAAATTAATTAAGAAAGAGTTTTAATAGGATCTAAAGGCTTTTTATTCTAATATAATAGTAATTGGATTTAAAAATTATTATACCAAAAATTAATTAAGAATACAGAAAAAGTAGAGAAATTAACACATAAGTACGTTTCCTATTTTGTTTATAAATACATTTTTTTAATGGGATCTAAAGGCTAAAACACTAAAACATGTCATGTTTTTTCGATTTCTAATCTAATAATAATCGAATTTAAAAATCAATTTTTGGCATGTAAAATCTTTGGTAATAATCGTATGAACTATGAAAGCTTCCACTTTTGGCATGTAAATATTTAGAAATAATAATTTCATGATAGTATTTTCTATATTGAGGCATCAATTTTTGTCATGTATAAATCTTTGATAATAATAACATGATTTTATTTTGTTGCCAATTTCATCTTATGAATTTAAAATTTTAGTAATTAATGACTAAAACACTAAAATAATTTAGAAAACTAATTAATTTGATTTTATGAAATTTTTCTGAATACACGAATATTTTAAGGAAATTTTCTAAATATACAAGGCTTCAATTTTCGGCATGTAAATTTTTGGGAATAATAATTACATTACTGTATTTGCTGTATGGAGGCTTCAATTTTTGGCATGTAAATCTTTGAGAATAATAAAATGATTTTATTTTGTTACGAATTTCATTTATGAATTTAAAAATTTAGTAATTAATGACTGAAACACTAAAATAATTTAGGAAACTAATTAATTTGATTTTATGAAAATTTTCTAAATACACGATTATTTTATTGATAAAAAGAGTTTCGGTAGGAAGTAAAAACTAAAACAATTTCTAATACACGATGGAAATTTTTTACCAAAATAATTTAGGAAACTAATTAATTTGATTTTATGAATAAAAGAGTTTCAGTAGGAAGTAAAGACTAAAACAACTCATGCTTTCCAAAATAATTTAGAAAACTAATTAATTTGATTTTATGAATAAAAGAGTTTCAGTAGGAAGTAAATACTAAAACAACTCATGTTTTCCAAAATAATTTAGAAAACTAATTAATTTGATTTTAGGGTAAAATACACTAAATTTCTTTATACTAATGCTTGGTTTCACAATCACCCCTTATAGTTTTAATTAAAATATTTGGCCCCCTTAGTTTTCTAATTTTAGATTAGTTAGTGTAATATGTTAATTGTCCTTAAATAATTAAACTGAATTGAACATATGAAAATAATTTAGGAAACTAATTAATTTGATTTTAGGGTAAAATACACTAAATTTCCTTATACTAATGCTTGGCTTCACAATCACCCCTTATAGTTTTAATTAAAATATTTAACCCCTTAGTTTTCTAATTTTAGAATAATTAGTCTAATATGTTAATTGTCTTTAATTAATTAAACGGAATTGAACATATGATTTTATTATAAGATAATAAAATGACAAGATTAACTTCAAAACAAAAAATTATTTAATAAAAGTAATCAATAACTGAAAATCAAAAATTTTGACAAAAGAATAAGAAGGAATCATTTTATACTTTTCTAAGGAATGAATCATGACAAATATTGTAGGATATATCTTGAAAAATCTTTTTTATTGCTGGTGAGTTTCATGTCAATTTATTCTATTTTATATTTTTCAAAGTTTAATTGGGTGTTTTTGAGAGACTTACTGTCAATCTACTTTGTGTTTTGATGATTAATAAACAATTATGCATACTAATGGTTCAATAAGTTTCTTGAGATTATAGGTATGCAAATTGGAAAGGTGAAGCTTAAAGCATTGAAGACATTGAAGAAATAGAAACTAGGTAAATTAGAGTAGATTCCCCAACCTGAACCCTAGTTGTACATTGGCTCATAACATGTGTGTTTCATTTAAAAGCTCAAGTAAAATGAATCCAAAATAAAACTTGAAAATATATTTTACAAAAGTTGTTTTTCACTTTTCTCAAAATACTCAAAAAGTTGAAAAATCAAAAATTTGAGAAAAAGTGAATTCATACAACCTAAGAGGAGTTCGACCGTCCGAATTGGATTTTTTAAAGCTTTTGAAAATTTTCAGAAAATATGAATTCGGAAGACCTCCTTGGAGTTCGGACATCCGAGCTCAATTTTTACGGTTTTGAAAATTTTCCTGAAAATGCATTCGGACGACCTCTTTTGAATTCGTATGTCCGAACCCATTGATTTTTGAAATTCCAAGTTTTTCTCAAAGTGCATTCGGACGACCTCCTTGAGGTTCGGACGTCCGAATTGCCCAGGTTTGTGAGTAACGACTAGTTTTCTAAAAATTCAATTTCTTGTCCATTTTGCCTCACATACATTTTATATAAATACCTTGAACTTTCATAAATGTTTTCTAATGATGCTTGAGCTATTTTTTGTCTATCAAATACTCTTCAAAAGAAAAAGAAAAGAGTTGTGAAAAATCAAACCAAAGGATAAAAAATCTTGAGCTTGAATTTGCATTCATATTCTTGAGTCAATCCTTCTCTCTTGTAAAATATTCTTTGAGAGAAAATTCGTTGAGAGCTCCATTTGTAATCATCCACCCTATTAAAAGGGCTTTCAAAGGTTGTAAGATTTCAACATTTGATAAGTTGTAAAGGTTTCTCCAAGAGGGAGATTAAAACCACATATTATAGCATTGGTTGCTAATAAGATTGGTTGACCTCAAAGGTTTGTAAAGGTTTGGATCTCACCTTCGATGAAGAGATCCATTTTTAGTGGATTGGGAAATTCTAAACTTGGGGGCTTAGGTAGTGGATGTAGAGTGCTCCAAGGGGAGACTTGAACCACTATAAATCTTATGTCCATTTTATGCCTTGATATATTTCCTTAATATGCCGTATTGACTTTCATATTCATATTGTGATCATTGTAATTTGAATATCTATCTTGTGCTATTGGAAAGTGATATTTTGCATATTTGATTTCCATTATTATGAATTAAGTAGTTTGATTGTGAATTGGACTTGGTGAATTCAATTGTTATTGAATTTCACAAGTGTTTGACAAAATTCCTCAAAGAAGGCTAAGTTTAGGAAAAATAGTTTTCTTGGATAGAATTTAAATTGGATAAACTAATTTACCCCCTCCCCCCCTCTCTTAGTTTTCATATAGGACCTAACAAGTGGTATCAAAGCCTAATCTCTATACATTTAGGATTAAAACCCTTAGAGAACGATTATGACAACCAATAGTGTTATGTTTTTAGAATGGCAATCAAACTGGAGACCTCCCTTGTTTAATGGAACCAACTATGTATGTTGGAGAGATAGAATGGAAATCTATCTCAAATCCATCAATATAGAATTGTGGTACATTGTAGAAGAAGAACCTTATAGAGCCTTAATTACAATAGATGGAAAAACTAGGGAGAAAACTATGAGTAAATTAAATCAAGAGAATAGGAAAAATCTCAACCTAAATGCAAAGGCAACAAATGTCTTATATAATTCACTTGATGAAAGTGAATTTAGTAGAATCAAAGAGTATAAGGATGCCTTTGAAATTTGGAAAAATGTTAGAGAGACACATGAAGGATCCGAAAACATTAAAGAAGAAAACAAGTCACTACTTGTGCCTCAATATGAAAGCTTTGAAATGGAAAGCCATGAGTCCATAGATTCTATGTATTGTAGGTTCAATAGCTTAATTAAGAACTTGAAAAATTTGGAAAAATTCTACCCTTTAGGTGAACAAAATAGAAAAATCTTAAATGCATTGCCTAATGAATGTGAATCAAAAGTCATAGCAATTGAAGAAGCCAAAAATTTAAGAGAATTACCTATTGATAAATTGATTAGCTCACTTATGTCTTTTGAATTTAAAGTTAAGTCCAAAATCAAGGAAAAGCCAAAGGTGAAAACGATCATCACTCGTAAAGCTCACCATGATGAAAATGATGAAGAGGGTGAAGCTTTATATATGTGCTTCATGAGATTTGAAGACAATGAGGTAAGTTTATCTTTTAATGATAATGTTGATAATGATGATGGTCTAGAATTGTTTGTAGTTAAACTACTTGATGAATTGGAAAAAGGCAAAAGCCTAAACAAGAAGTTTAAGGCAAAACTAGAGAAAACTACAAATTGCAATCAAGGTTTGATCATAAAATGTGATAGGTTAGTGAATGAAAATGATCAATTGAATATTGAAAATGAAAGGCTAACCTTGGAAAATATTAGAGTCAGGAAAAAGGTTAAGAAATATGATGAGGTAAAGAAGGAGCATATAGACTTAAAGAAAAGAATTGAGAGTATTATCATTTGCTTATCTAAGTTCACTCAAGGAAAAGAAAATTTAGAGAATCTCCTAGAAAGTCAAAGGTTAGGGAATAATAGATATAGACTAGGGTATGCACATGGTGAAGGTACACAAAACTCAACCCCTAGGTTTGTTAGAGCCAATCATAGCTCAAATCATCACTATTGTGATAGTGAAGTGGAAAGCTCTAAAAATGATTCACACTATCATAATTATGAATTTCAATGCATAAATCACAAAATCATCAGTTTGCAAGAAAACATGAAAATGGTGTGCACAATGCACATTCTAAATTTTATAAGGCTATGAGTGGAACGTTTCTTATGCATTCTTACTCTTTTCAATATAATTTGATATGTACTTATTGTTGTAAGAAAGGGCATGTATTTAAAAATTGCTTTGCTAGAATAGAAGTAAAAAATAGAACAAAGCAATGGGTGAAAAAGAAAGTTAAAAAAACACCTAAGCTAGAAAATGATATATGAAATGTATATGCTAAGGGGGAGATTCATAAAATGATTATGAGCATGCTTAATTAACTAAGTTTGAAAATGGTTTAACAACTAGGTTAAAGTATCTATTACTTTCCCTTGGCTTAGTTTATATAAGCAATAATTTGAAAGATTATGAATGATCTCCTTGAATTTATTGTTTCAAAAATGATAGCGTGATCAATTATTGATATGTGCTTTTTTGTATTGGATCACTATGTTTTGAAATTTTGAAATTTTGAAATTGAGTTTTGTGTCAAAAAAATTGGGTTGTTGGCATATGAAAAATGGTCCAAAACCAAATGAAACTGCCAAAATATTTCTAAAATTATACACTTAGCCAATTTTTGAAATTTGGATGAACTTTTTGAAACCTGGACCCATAAGGTTGCAAGGAGTTGAAGGTAAGCTATTGAAAGAAAAAGGAAATCATTTAGCATAACTTGGTTTAGAGTATGACTTATTTGATGTAAAAAATTGAACGCTAAATGACTAGTTAGTATAAGAGCATTATTCCAATGGGAGTTGTTATTGCCAGAGCAAATATTAGCCTCCAGAGCAATAATTAACTCATATTCCTAATTTACCCTTAATGAGTTAAAGTTCTTATCTTTTCTACAACCTTATCAGTAAGATTTATCCATTCATTTTAACATATTTTCTCTAATATTTGAGTTTCTTCTCATTTACACTGATTTTTCTTCAAATATTTATTAATATAAGACTTATTTTCATTTCCAACTTATACAAAAATAAAATTTATATAAAATAATATAACACTTATTTTTATTAATAGTTTTTTTCTCTCAATTAAATTATAAAATATTTGTCAATATACACATTAAAAAATTTAGGCTCAGTTTATTTAGAGTTGTTTTGGTATTTTATTTCAAAAATTCAATTTAACTTATTTGTTTTGTCCAATTTTTTACCAAAATTTTTAAAACCAAAAACATTGTTATAGTAATTTTTTGCTTCGTATTTTTTATAAATAATTATTATATTTAAATTTAACTTTTAAATTTATAATAATAAAAATTTCTTCATAACATAATTTTTTTACCAAAATAAAATAATAAAATATTAATTAAAAATTAAATTTTAAAATTTTTACTAATATTTTTTTTCTTGTGATCTATTATCATTTTTAAATATTAACATTTCTTATAAATAAATTCTTATACTTAAATTTGACTTTTAAATTTATAATAATGAAAACTTGTTCCTAACACCATTTTTTTAACAAAATAAAATCATAAAATATTAATTTATATTTGAGTTTTAAAATGTTATTAATATTTTTTTTGTGATCTATTAACATTTTTAAATATTAAATTGCTCATAATATATTAAAACTAATTAATTTGAAATAAAATACCAAAACAACTCTAAACAAACTGAACTTAAATTTTTTGAAGTGTATATTGACAAATATTTTATAATTTAATTGAGAGAACAAAACTATTAATAAAAATAAGTGTTATATTATTTTATATAAATATTCTTTTTGTATCAGTTGGAAATGAAATAAGTCTTATATTAATAAATATTTGAAGAAAAATCAGTGTAAATGAGAATAAACTCAAATATTAGAGAAAATATGTTAAAATAAACGGATAAATCTTCCTGATAAGGTTTGAGAGAGAAGATAAGAATTTTAACTCATTAAGGGTAAATTAGGAATATGAGTTAATTATTGCTCTGGAGTCTAATATTTGCTCTGGCAATAACAGCTCCCTATTCCAATATGTGGTATCATTTTAACAAGTGGCATCACTTCAATAAAATGATATCATGATTGATTGACAATTTGAAGCCACATTGATGAACAAGCTCTTATTTGTTTTGATGAACTTATATGTGTAAATTTTGCTCATATGCACTATAATGCTTGTATGTTTTTGTTGATGACAAAGGGGAAGAAATTAAGAATTATGTGTTTATGTGAATTGTCATAAAAGAAATGAGAAATAACAATAGAAAGAAAAAGAAGAACACGTTGAATGTAAAAATGACAAAGGGGGAGCAAGTATTGATTAAAAGAGGGGGAGGAAAAGATCATATGTTTAGGGAGAGCATTTGTCATGTTATATAACATATAAATTACTTTCTATGCTTTTATCTCCTCACATAATTAGTTTATCATCATCAAAAAAGGGGAGATTGAGAGATCTAGTGTCTTAAATCTACTTTGTATTTTGATGATTAACAAAAAATTATGTATACTAATGTTTCAATAACCTTTTTGAGATTATATGTATGCAAATTAGAAAAGGTGAAGCTTAAAGCATTGAAGCATTGAAGAATTAAAGAAATAGAAACTAGATAAATTAAGATAGATTCCCCAACCTAAACCCTATTTGTAAATTGATTCACAACATGTGTGTTTCATTTAAAAGGTCAAGTAAAAGGAATTCAAAATAAAACTTGAAAATGAAAGAGTTTCAAGTGAGTATTGGGTCATTTAGCATAAATAATAATTTTGTAGATTCTTTCGTTATATTGCTTTTCCTCTATCTTATCCAATATTTTTTAAAATAAAAAATTTAAATAATATAGTAATTAGTAAACATTCACATTTTGCCGCCACTGAACAAACTCCCTCGCTAACCCACTCTACAGTGAACCATTCCCCAAAGAAACACGCACAACACCGAGAACACGCACTCCAATCAATGGCCTCCTCATCAACTCCCCACCAAATCATCGATGACGACGAGGTAAGTCACCATTTTGACACACCCTTAATTACTGCTATTAATATTTATTTTCTATTTTTCAAAATTCTTTCTACCCTTTTTTTTTTTATAGGAAGGATTTGATTGGGAAGCAGCTGTGTTGGAAATCGATGTGGCTTGTGCTCAGACCGCTACAAATTCCGATAATAGTACAAAAATTGGTTCCATTTCTACTTCAAATAATTCAAGTTTTCCAGAAACCCATAAGAAATTCGTGCCCAGCAAGGGCAATTCTTTTTGTTCTTCGTCCAGGCAATCGACCCTCGATAGGTTTATTAAAGGAAGTGTTTCGAATTCCAACTGGACGCGAAGAGAAAAAGAAGAAAATTTCAGAAATGGGTTTTGTGAAAATATTGGTAAATGTGAAGATGGGGTTGGGGATGCTGAAGGGAGTGTCAGCTTTGTTAAGATTGATCCTGAGGCTGCTAAAACTTGGATTTACCCAGGTTTTTGCTTTTTTAAAATTTTTTTGTATTAAATTTTTTATTTTTCCCATTTCAATGATGCCCAGTTCTTGTTCTTTTAATGCTTTATTTAATTGTTACCCTTTGGGAAAAATGCATCATGAAATCCCTACATGTTTTATTGTTTTATTTTGGAAATGTTGAGTGGATTAGTATAGTGTAATGATGTTGGCATTTGTTACATTATCAAGCTTCGATCTTTTTACTTTTTGTTCTTGGTTTTTGTTTAATCTGAGCTGGTTTTGTGTTTTTTTTTTTATTGGTTGGAAGTTTCTTGAATTTCTGAAAGTTAGGAGCTTCTGCTTAGCTTGTTGCGATTGGCTTCATTGTTGGAATTTTATTTTGTTTTCTAGTTATCTTTTATGTAAATTGTTTCATACAATCTAGTTTCTTAAGATACTATAAACTGTTCTTAATTAGGCTTGGTACACAAGATTTATTTTTTGTTGCAATACATTTTACTTTGCTTGCAGTTAATATCCCTCGTCGCGACTATCAGTTCAATATCACGAATACAGCTTTGTTTTCCAACACCTTAGTGGCATTGCCTACAGGGCTTGGGAAAACTCTTATTGCTGCTGTCGTAATGTATAATTACTTCAGATGGTTTCCAGAAGGTAGCAAAAAATTGTACATTCTGCTTTACGAATATTCATTCTTCAGACATTTTAGCCCATTGACAAGCCCTATAAACAAATTTCAGCATCATCCTGGGTTTTACTTCCTTCCACTTAGCTGCAAATGCAATTTGAATCGGTTCATTGTTGTATAATGTTTATCAATAATATATTGCACGACTTCAGATGCAAAATATGTTGCTTTTTATTGTGTCATTTGTCTATTCATTTGTTGCATGATCTACAGAATGGAACGGATGTTTTTGGGCAAACTGAGCTCATGATTTGTATTCTAGGTCTTTCAACTCCCATGACAGTTAAAATGGATAAAGTAAATTCAAATACTAGTTGACTTTTGATTAGTGTATTTGGCTCTATATATGTAGTTATTTGGTACTTCATTTTTTCCCACAAAAAGAAGTGCAGAAGGGAAGACAAAAATTTATGGCTAGATTTAGATTTCAATTGATGATGACTTGTTCCGTCTTGATATCACTGATATACACATTCGATAAGACTTTTATCAGGAGACTGAATTGGAAAAACACTGAAATCTATGCTTGATTCATCTTTGGTAGGTAAAATTGTGTTTGCGGCTCCCTCTCGACCACTTGTACTGCAACAAATTGAAGCATGCCACAATGTTGTAGGAATACCACAAGTAAGTCACTGGTTTCATTTACCACGTGGTTCTTTTAATAGCACAGTTTAGGAGGGAAACTTTCCCATTTGTTGACTTAGTTTGAGAAAATTAAAACTGATTGCAGGAATGGACTATTGATCTGACAGGTCAAACAAGTCCTACAAAAAGAGCATACTTTTGGAAAAGTAAACGAGTGTTTTTTGTAACTCCTCAGGTGCTTGAGAAAGATATTTATTCTGGTGAGTACTCTGGTTTCCATATGCTTTTGGAGGCTTCAACATTGTTTCATAAGCAACTAAAATCTACATCACCTAGTAATCTCCAGATAAAAGCTTTTGTGATAATAGTGATCTGATTCACAATTAACATGTAGTTTATGGTTCATTTCCTTTTTCTTGACTTCATTTCTCTTTTGAATATAGCTGATTTACTGATTAATTTTCTTGTTTAAATGGAGATCATTAATAGCTCTGAAGAAATATTGTGTGATGTGTTATTAAATGGTTTACGAAAATGGTTATTACTCATTTTAATTCTCTACACTGTATGTCTCTTTTGCAGAGAGAGAATTCGGGAGATTTATACACTAGCTTTCTTATGGGAAATTGAGAGTATATTGGTGCTAAAAAAGTTCAGTGTTGAACTAAATTGGGATGGTTTATGCTACTCTATGCTTAAGATGATAATACCTCTTAAGTTACAAATTTGACAACATGATGCAGCATTGACAAGTATAGATATAGAAACATGTTTGAATACTCAGTAAATTTTCTCTTGTATAATCATTAATTCATTTATGTAGAATTTTGAGCTTCAAAGTAAATAATGTGGCAGTAAAACAGTTACCAATCTGGTTGGAGATTGATTTTCGTTTCATTTTTTCTTTCTTCTCTTGCCTCTTCTTTTTGTATCTGTATGCTTGTTGTCGAAGAGAGTCTACTTTGGCTTCCCTACTCTTTCTTATTGTCCTTGGTTCTAACCCATCTATAAATCTCCTATTCTGGTATGGGGTACCAGACTGAGAAAATTGGAAACTTTTCTCTTGGATTACTTATTTATCTCTCTCTGAGTGCTATGATATTGTCAAACTACACCTGCTCGAAAGAGATTGAATATACTGAACCCACATCTTTGCATACAATATTTCATGTTGCAGGTTCATGTTTGGTGAAGAATCTTGTTTGTTTGGTGATTGATGAGGCTCATCGGGCTACAGGAAATTATTCCTACTGCACAGCAGTTCGTGAGGTTTGTCCCGTTTCTCTTACATAGCCACCTTATTGTAATCTCTATAATGTAAGATCATCTTTTGTTCGTATCAATGTGATTCTTTTATATTTTCAACTAGAATCTCCCTGCATATTGAATTCGGACAATTTAGTTGACTTATGTTGTTAAGAGTCTTGTGTCTGCTTTGATTGATTGACCAAATATTTGGATAATTCGACGTTTGCAAAAGTTCTAGTTGGAAAAGTTTTCTGCCTATTCTCTCCTCTTTCTGGAATATTTGAAAAATAGAAGTCATGTAGTTTTCCTTTGAGCCCATATGGACCAATTTGGAAATGTCACCTGAAGATTAGAGTTTAACTTACGACCCAAAAGAATATAAAGAAATACTAAGTTCGGGATCTTTATACTCCTTGCAACTGATTTTACATAAACTTGGCACTGCTTGAGGAAATTGTTTTCCTAGAAAGGTACCTGATTTCACAGAGGTGCTATGTCAAGTCTGTTTTTAAGCCAATTACATAGCTTCGTCAATTTATGTACTGTTAGATCTTGAACTTGCTTCAAGTCAATGTTCTGATAGTTAAACATTTCATCTGGTAACTTACACATTGTTGGACGTTAAGTTCCTTACACCTTCACCTTAGACTTCGCCGGCATCTTTTTGTTCTTCAGTTTTTCTCTTTCAACATGTTTATTTTCTTTTTAATTTTAATTTTACTACATGAGATTGGCTACAATTATGAAAATGTTTCTCTTCATGTTCTTATGACCAAATATTCCCAAAACTGGTTTGCAGATTCATAGAATTTAGTCATTTAATTGTGTCATTCTGTAGGATGACATCAACCTTACCATACCAAGTTCCAATGATTTTTCAGTTGATGGCTGTTCCTGTGGAACTCCGAATATTGGCATTGACTGCAACACCGGGATGTAAGTAATTTATAGGTCAAGCAGACTTTCTCTCTCTCGCACATAGATTTGACATGGTAATTCTTCTTCCTTTTCATACTAAAATTTGCTGTAATTCAGCTAAACAGCAGACAGTCCAGCATATAATTGATAACCTTCAAATATCTAGACTTGAATATCGAAGTGAAAGTGATCCTGATGTGATTCCATACGTGCATGACAGAAAAATTGAGCTAATTGAGGTAATACATCTATCATCACTGAAGTTTTGCTGTCAGAATTCCAGTTAATGTATAATAAAATGCCACTCTAATCTTGCTAGGTTGCTATGGGCAATGATGCTGTTGAGGTAAATAATTTGATCTTGGAAGTGATACGTCCATATGTTGCTCGACTTGGTGCAATTGGGGTGCTTCAAAATAGAGATTTCCAGACGGTATTGTTCCTTTTTCCACTCTTACGTCAGTTTTTTTTTTGTTCTTGTGGTTGGCAGAAAGCGTAAACTTGCGGTTCTGTCTTATTCATTTTTTATTCTTGCTGCATGAATATGTTTTTTCTCTTGAAATTATCTGAGCTGAAGGGATATGATACAAACTCTTCCTTTTTCTGTTTATTTTGATAGATGTAGGGAATATTCAGTTTTTCCTGCAATACTTGCAGTTGTCGAATTTGTCCCATTTGTTCGACAAGAAGTTTTATCTGCTTCACCTAGAGATGCTTATCAGACATGAATAAGTCTGTTTCCTGTTAGAGATCTTTTAGGCTATGTTCACAACATGAAACATGTATTCTCTCAACTGGGTAGTTACTCTATTGGATTGCAATCTTTGAAAAAGTTTGCTTCTTTTATTTTCAAATAATGTCTCTGGTGGGATTGCATTTTCAGAAGTTAGAAAACTCAAGGTTATTCTGTATTTTGTGTGTTTCAGAATTTTTATGCAATAGAAACAGATATGGAGTATATTTGAGACCTTCAATTGCATAGCACCATAATGACCTCTTTTGGTTTTAATGCAGTTACGGGATAACATGTAATTTCAGTCATCACTAGGAAACTACTTGCAATGCTTGCTTTATTTGTGACTTTCTTTGTGATTTTTGATCCATTATTGATCCCTCTTTGCTGATGGTTTATAATTTCAATTTTGTCTGCTCTTCCTCTTTCTTTTAGTTGGATTGGACTTATGTCTTCCTTATATTTAGAATGTTCCCTTTTCATGTAAAACATCGTATTGCTAATTTACAGTTGAGCCCATGTGATTTACTCAACTCAAGGGACAAGTTTCGGGAAGCACCACCACAAAACCTGCCTCAGATGAAGTATGGGAAAGTTGAAGGGTATTTTGGTGTACTCATAACGCTTTACCACATCAGGAAATTACTGTCCAGCCATGGAATAAAGCCTGCATTTGAGATGCTTCAAGAAAAGTTGCAACAGGGGTAGGGGCATATATTTCTTTTAAAAGACAGCAAATGCTGCTTAATATCTAGCAAATCTCAACTCGGCAATAGTTCTCACACTCTATTTGACAGGACAGTATTTGAATCGAATACTTTATTTGATGAAATCTATCACAAACTGTTTAGTTTCTTATTCCACACTAATCTAGATCTATCTGTGACTGAAAATTCCAATGGTTCTGCACTTTGCAGACAGACTATCAGTTGAAATTTGATGTCTGGCCTTTGCTTTGAGTTCTAAACTTGTCAATCACATTAAGCCTAGTGGCTGCAGCTGAATGCTCTGTGTTGGTCTTGTAATTTCTAGTGCCAATGTTGATTCTAAATCTGGAAATAATTTTGAAACATTCTTGGTAACTCATTTAAGTGCCACAAATATTTCCTCTACTTTTTATTAAGCTGCCAAACATTTTAGCTTACAGCTTATCCACAATCTTTTGCAGGTCTTTTGCACGTTTGATGAGTAGAAATGAAGTTCTTCTAAAAGCAAAACTTCTTATGCAGCAAAACATTTCTCATGGTGCTCCCAGTCCCAAATTGTCAAAGATGCTGGAAGTGTTGGTTGATCATTTCAGTATGTGACATGACATAACTTTGGAGTCTTTTGGTGCTAATTTTATTTCTTGTCTAAATTACTGACCAACATCATCACATGCTTGATTTTGTTTGGATGTTTGCAATAAAGGGAAAATGGTGGTTTTTATGCTTTGGCATCAGAAGCTGTTTTTTCTTCTGCAATTTTAATCAAGATAAAACACTAAACTTCATCTAAAGTATCCTCACACGTTGGTTTTAGATTAAGCTTTTTGTCTATAAGAATATGAAACTATAATATTAGGGGGCTGAAGCCTCTCTTTTGTGGCTTTACTAAAACTTTTCTCATGAGATGTATCTAGTTGTAATTTAGCTCTAGTCTGCTTTAAGTATGGTTGGTGATTTTGACATTTTGCTTACATCATTTTAGAAAAAAGAATAACCACATTATTTTCTTGATAATCTGACAACTTCATGTTTTTGTGCAGAAATGAAAAATCCACATGATTCTAGGGTTATAATTTTCTCAAATTTCAGGGGAAGTGTCAGGTTAGATAAGTATAAAATGAAGTCAATTTAACTTCCCTACAATGCTGATTTGAAGGATTGAAATGTGTGAAGAGCGGCTTGTGTTCTTTGATTTCAAACATTTGCTTGTTATGTTGACTTTCATTTCAGGGATATAATGAATGCGTTGGAAAACATTGGGGAGTTTGTGAAAGCTACTGAGTTTATTGGTCAAAGCTCAGGTTACATCCTTGCCCTTTGACTAATCAATTTGTCTTATTATCCATGAATGCAGATGACACTTTTGTTTTTTTTTTTTTTTTGGTGTATTTCTTGGCAATTATGACATCAATAAATGTTGGTTTGAAGGGCATGCTGTCACTTAGAATCTTCCTTGTGCCTCCTTTGTTTCCTTGATCACTTCTATTTGGCCTTTCTCCTTGAATTTGTTACACTTCTGATTGGTATTCTTTATTTTTGAATCTCATGTTTATAAGCTTTGAGCTACCTGTAGTTTGTTGCTTGGTGCCTGATGAACCTCATTGTCATCTAATTAGAATGTTTGCAAGATAAGAAGACGTAAATTGGAGGTTGCACTTTCGTCTTTGTTAAAGAATTTAATGTTTCTTTATATTGGGTATTAAGTTTGCTTAAACAATATCTGTATGTAGACATATATGTGTGTGTGTGTGTGTGTATTACACCCTGGTATGCTAATTTAGACACCTCAAAAAGCAGTGGATCAACATTAGTGCATTGGTGATTTAATCTCTTGCTCTTGGTTTACAATGTTTACAATTTCACTAATAAAGAACTCTTGGTTTTGGTCATTGTATAAAAGTAATTTGACTAGAAGACAGCAGCTTTGACCCTTAAAGAGTGCAATGGAGAAATTGCAATTTCCAATCTAGAGGAATACTTCAGAATTTAGATTATACTTTGAACACCATTGAAAACTCAACTTTACTGCTAAAACTCTTGCTTCTTCCACATCTCTCATAATTTTTTTCGATGTTATTTTGTTGAAAATGGGAAGTAAAACTTACTTTAAATAGTGAACGACTTTTGGTGGTTGTCCCTGCAGGGAAAGCATTAAAGGGCCAGTCACAGAAAGTGCAACAGGCGGTTTTGGAGGTACTTTCTTTGTGTTTTGTTGTTTATTTGATGATTTCTACATTGGCTAAATTTGTCCATTACTGTATAGAAATTTCGCGCTGGTGGATACAACGTGATTGTTGCAACCTCCATCGGGGAAGAAGGTTTAGATATGATGGAAGTCGATCTTGTCATATGTTTTGATGCTAACATCTCACCCTTGAGAATGATTCAGAGGATGGGGAGGACTGGAAGGAAGCATGAAGGACGAGTAGATATCCTTGTTTCATCTAGTTAATTGGCCTCTTTACAGTGAATTGATAGTAGTATATCCCGTTCCTATATAGAATTATTTGACCAGGATTGATTTTTTAGGTGAAATTAAAAAATGTATTATAGGAAACTAAAAAGTGGGAAACATGTGCAATAATTTGTTACTTAGTCAAAGCGGAATATCAGTATTTGGTGTGTCCAGCTCCTTTTAGTTTAAAAAGTATTGGAAAACAGCTTTAATTGTGAAGCAGTTTCAAATATTGGGACATAAAAAACTGGATGCCGTGTAGAGTTGGACACTTAGTGCTTTTCATTTAAGCTTTTGAAGTTTGAACCACGAAATTACTGTATCCAAGTGTTATAACTGTGCAAATTTTCTTAACAAGCTTCACTTGTTTTAGCTTGTGAGGGTTCTGAGTTGAAGGGTTACATGCGAAAGCAAGCGAATAGCAAGGCTATTAGGAAGCACATGAGAAATGGGGGAACAAATAGCTTTCAATTTCATTCAAGTCCAAGGATGGTATGTTTTAATCATACAGGTTTTTCTGGTGTTCCATTGCAGCTATTGCTTCTTAATTTCTAATTATGCATCTTCATAATTGCAGATACCTCATATTCTCAAACCAGAAGTTCAATTCGTTGAGTTTTCCATTGAACAGTTTATTCCACGTGCAAAGAAGGTCAATGATGATTGCCTTGTCGATTCACCTGCATACAAGACCAAGTTAACTGATGCTGAGAACAATTTAATTGTTAAATATTTTTCCACTTCTGGAGAGAACACCTGGAGACCATCACTTATTGCCTTCCCGCATTTCCAAGCATTTCCTTCTAGAGTGCACAAGGTGGTACATTCATTTAGGACTCGGATGCTAATAGATGCAATGCAATGTTTACAAGGGTTATCATTTTCTGGAGACAATAAAGCTTTTCCTGTTGAGGTTTGTCCTTTCTTGTTTTTTCACTCACTTCTCTGTTAAATCGTTTCTACTTTATGACGTTACATTTGTCGTGCAGAATAGGGACTCTCCAGAACCATGTTCAATATATGAAGCTGTTGAAAAGTGTAATGACATGATGAAAGGTATTTAGAAGATTTGACTGCTTGATGGCTTGTATTGGTTTCTCTGCTTTTCTTTATTTGACCTCTCAAGTGACAAAGATATGGTGCATATTTCCTCTGCTGGGCATTTAGAAGAATGAGAAGTGCAAATTTTGTGCAGATAAAATTTGAACTTAAAACGTTTGGTTATATGATTCTTACTTTAAAATCTTATAATTTGCTATTCAAATCTTTTGCATGCATTTTGGAGTCGGTTTAAATTTCTTTTCGCTTCATTTAGAGTTTACTGTCTTATCACATCTATTAGGGGTTTTATGTTGCGGTAAATGAAACTTATCATTCATTAGACATTATTGCTGCTTGTCTCTCTTTCTCTGATGTTGAGTTTTGGCATGCATGAAGTATGATTCCTGTTATCCAATCCGCAGAAAGGGGACAAAAAAACTTACAATTCATATCTTAGCATTGTCAATCCATTTCACATGTCAGTCGCAGCAGTTTACTGTCTTTGATTAGTTTTCATTTCATTGAATGGTAATTTTGGGCTTTGCAATTGGTTTTCGTATTCTTAGAAACAATTGAACGCCGTAAATTTTGCATTTCCCAAAATCATGTCCACCTTCCAGGAGTAGAATTTTTAATCATGAAAGCTCACTGCTATGCTTCATACACCAGAAAGACAAAGTGACACCTGCAATTGTATTTCTATTACAAAAGTAAATTTGGAATTGTAGTCACTGCTCATATCCTGCTCATTCTTTTCAAGTTATGTTATTTTGCAACTCTAATTTAAAGATACTGCATTCAATGTCAACAAAACTTTCAATGTGGGAAAATTACCTGCCAACCAAAGTTAATTGTACAAAACTAATTGCACACATGTCAACATTCTTACTTCCTGCGACATGGATCATTGATAAATGCCTAACTTTTTTTGACAGATATTTCCGAGAAACTCTGATTTTCGAATAAGTGCTTAGTGCATGTTTTGAATGAAAGCAGAATGCAACACAGTTTCTTGAATTCAGTTTGGTCAAGAAGTTAGTTCATTGGCATATCCTAACTGGATACAACTTACTTGACTAATTATATTTATTCCATATAATGGAGAAAGTTTGTTAAAGTAAACCCAAGTGCATCATGTCGTTCATTACACTTTCTCAGTTGAATATTAGAAGTTACGTACATCTTCTAGCACTTAGCATTTAATAGGTTCAAAAATTACAAGTGTCTCGTCCTATTTTGTCATAAGAATTCAACCTCTTCACCTGTGTTTCCAAATGTAGAGAAAGATTACATCTTCTCATGCTCTCGTTTAGCTCAAGTTTCCAAGTTTAATTTCAAAGTTCAAATGGATCTTATGATGTTCTAATGTTGAGTCCACCAAAAAGAGAAACATCAGATTTTTTGTATTTTACCATCATTCTGATGTTTGACATCTTGAAGCTTTTGTTTCAGAATTGAGAACTTCTATGAATTCTCCTGAAGAGGATTGCAGAGGAGAAGTTTCAGGAACTGAAGCAGAACCAACAGAGAACATGAATAATAAAGGGAAGCCTTATTTGCAAGATCCTCAACGGGAGAATGTGACCCATTCCTTCCTCTTCAGCTCTGAATTTGTAACTGTAGATGATCTTGGAAGAGTACTGGTTTTATCTGTACCAGAATTTCCAATAAAAGAAGTTCATTGTTCTAAATCTGACACTGCGAGCAGAACAGCACTACAGTATCATCTGGAGCAAGATTTCATAAATGTAGACTTATGCGAAAAAAAGAATGGGGAAGTAAAAGATGGTTCTGCCTCCCAGATGAGATCCCAAGAAGATGAAAAAGATTTTACATCTAAATTAAACAACTTTAATGCATCAGGTGCTCAAACATTAGTTCAGAAAGTTCTTCGGACTCCAATTTCCAAGCAAAAGTCAAATGAAGGAGAGAACATTTGCAACAGTACTCAAGATAGAACACCGACACTGTTTGATGATGAGGGAAATGATGATCCAAGAGAGGTTGAGCTCAGTCCCAGGCTTACTAACTTTATGGAGTGTGGATTTGTTCCAGAATCTCCAATTAGTACTAGTGGTATGTATCTTCTGTTTCCGAAATCTTGTGCTGTCTATTTCCATTGCTAAATAGTTACACTAATTCTTAAATTATTGATCTTCAGAAAGGCCTGATATGAAAGGAGATGAGTTTAAGATTCCGGATCAAGTTTCAACTCCTGGGGCATATTCTGAGTTGGTAGTGAAGTCTCCAGAGCAGAATGAAGGGCTTGTTAATGACATCTGTGGTAATGAAATGAATGGTCAGTCGTCTTTCATCAATGGAATTCATATTCCTGAAGCAAATATGAAAAAGAATGCCCCAGCATGCAAGTCCACCTCTCAAACTGTCGAAGAAGCTCGATGTCCTTTGATGGATTCGCCTGACACAAGCTTTAGCAAAGACCGGCATTTGAATTCTGGAGGCAAGTCAGAAAGCATGGAACAGAAATGCAAGTTTAGAAGATTACGGAAGCATGGAGATCTCTGTAGAAATAGATCTCAGGACTTGAAAGAACTGATAAATGAACCTTTCAGAAACTTCACCAGTTCTTGTGCTAGTCCAGATCATGTTAGAAATCATCATGGGAGAGGTAAATACCTTCATTTATTTATTTTTATTTGCTTTTGTTTATTACCGTGTTATCAATGGAGGTCATATATCCCAGATTTCTTGAACTGAGGGCTAGTGTTTCAAAACCACTTCACCAAACTGTACTTTTGACTGATTGCTTATTAATTTCATGGCTTATGCTGTTGCATGCAGGTATGAAACGACAAGCGAATGGTGCCAAAGCCTTTGTTGAAGAAGAAGCAGAGTAAGTATATTGGTTTGGACAAATATGCATGTTCTTTTTTCCTTTTAAAAAAAGAAAATTCTAATGGACTAATCATGCTTTGATTTTCTGGCTTAACATTTTTGTCAATAGAAACTTTGTAGCACCAATAGGAGATGTAGGATAAGCATTCAAACACAGTGGTTTACTCATTCTGATGATCCTTGATTAAGTGAAGCTGTCAGTGGATTTTAAAACTAAAATTATTTGGGGGTTGACAGTTTGATTTGGTCTTTTGTACTTCTGTTACAGTCTTTACCCTCTATGAAAGGCACCTGATCTCAACATACTAGGATGGCTTCATGATATACTTGAGGAAATCATGGAGTGAGATATAATTGTTAGTGTATATGAGATTGAGATTACATGGAAAATATTTGAAGAGAAGGGTACATTTGGCAAGATTTACTTTGGAGTTTTTTTTAATGGATACAACCAAGACATTGTTATTCAACTTTGTCAGCCAAATTTAAGTCCAAACATGATATTGAATCCCCCCCTGAGGATTTTACTGGTGTAAGGTTTTTGGTTTATGCTACAAGTAGTTTGAGAATTTTGTCTATTGTTTTCATTATGTTGCTACAGTAGTGCATCGATTTTTTTCTTTTGTGGAAATAAAAAGATAGTATGCATTGTAGCCTGGGCTAGTAATTAGTTATGGAGTTATGAGCAACCATTGCCGTCCTCCACAATTTACTTGGAATTATTCTTGGTTTCCATGTCTATTTGTCCTTTAAATTTTTTATGCGTCAGCTCTCTTTGGTGGACTATGAAATAAAGAATGTATTCAGAAATGAACTCCAACTCTTTTCAGTGTGCAGCCAAAAGGTCTCCTCTCTTTTTCCTGGCATATTCACTACTTCTAGCTCTATTTATCTAGTTTCTGCCCTTATTTCTGCAGCATAACTGCTATCCAACTTCAGCTACTTAGATAATCTATCAACTTTAGATCACTTAAATAATCTATCCATGTAGCCGACCCCATATAGTGGGATAAAGGCTTAGTTGTTGTTGTTGTTGTTGTATAGCATTATCTTCTATTAGGTAACCACGATAAACAAGTTATGACACAGAACACGGGCGACATTTGAGATTACATAATCAAAGTGTATACTTAATAATATTTGAATTCACATTTCAAGTTATAGAACCAGTAACCTACCACTGTTTAAATAGTAACCCCCATGGTTTAGTTTTGATTTCTGGTGTTAGGTTTTTTTTTCCTTTCCATCTTTGGCCACCCTCAGTGTTTATGGAGACTGTCATTCATTCGGCAATGTATGCTTCAGATAACATTTGATTTTCTGAATGATTCATGATGCCTTGCTCATGAAACTAATTAAGGTGGATTACTTTAATATTTTCTAGGTTAGTGATACTGAACCTTTAGGGAGGTTTACTCTACTTGTTATATGTAATGTCATTCTCAGGGAATCTTCAGAGGTTATGGTATCTTCTGACGAGGAAGATGAGATGGACAAGAATTCATATGATGATAGTTTCATAGATGATAGACTAAATCCTACAGCAACTCAAGCTGAAGAAGGTGCAATTGATATGATGGCTGTTTACAGGTTTGTTAAACTTAACCTTGATGTTGTGTGACTTACTCGTATTTTATTCCCATGTGCTTGGCTTTCACTTGCGAGTTTTGTTTGCTAATATTTTTTTTCACTGTCTTTTATTTATTTGTGATGTAACTTTTTAAGAAGCAGGGGATTGAATAACCTAATACAACCCAAGCTAACAAGGAAATGATTGTTAGGCATTCCTTCCAGAATCATCTTAATGTAATGATTGAGATGGACCTGGAATCTTAATCTTACATTTTGAACTATAATAAAGTTTTCATGCATGTCTTATTAGAAAATTTCAAAATGCGTTTTCGTGTCAGGTAATAAAATAGATGTGAGAAGCAATATGAAGATGCTTTCATCTCATTTGGCATAAAATCTCTTGAAGTGGATTTAAAAGTCAAGTCTAAATTCCCATTCTCAATGTATTAGCAAGAGAAAACACAAGTAGCTATTGCTTTCTTGTCTTTGTGCTTGCCTGTCTGGTTAGCTTCTGATTTTTAGCCCTTTAGAACACGTAAAAGCTCATAATGTGCTTTTTAAACTTGAATAACTGCCAATCTTGGCTCCTTCAAATATTTTTCCTGCAGTTTCCATTTGTACCAAGAACAAGATCATATAGTAGGACATCTATCTTGTTGGTCTTTTCCCTTTTTTCCTTCTTAGCCGCCCGATAGAAATTTGTTGATCCTATTCTTTTAAGTATGATTTTCAGGCACCATATACATGTAAACGAATAGGACAGTAAAATTATTGCATTTACTTTGTATCACATGTAATGGAGTAGTACTCCAATTTATTGCTTTCACTCTTGTAATGGTGTATTCGGGTATATCCGGCACCATATTTTGCCCACATATATATATATATATATATTGAGATATTCTCGGGGGAAAAAAAAGGTATGATTTTCAGGCTTTGTAGCGATTTATGTAATTCCCACAATTGCTTACTGCTTTGGTGGATCAATGCAAACTCTTTAGTTCACATAAATTTGAGCTTAGTTTGGATACATGCTAATTTTAGTTGGAACTAATGGATCTCTTGACACAGGCGTTCCTTGCTCAGTCAATCACCATTGCAGAGAACGCCCAACATTTCTAAGGTTCCAAGAAACGAAAGCGCAAGCACATCAGGAACTGAAAGCCCTTTAGTTCAAAAGTCTCAGATAGAATCTACTGCAAGAAATGCCGCATCCTCTCGCTTAAATCCTAACAGGGTGTTTTCAGATCCCACACCATCTGGAACTGGTTTTTCAGAAGAACATGGAAGCAAAATAGAAAACCGAAAAAGAAAATTCTATGAAGCTGTTTATTTACCTGTACATAATTTAGAAAAGGAGTTTATGGCTTCAGAAAAAGACTCATCAATTCTTCAAGACAAAGAATTTCCAGAAAAGGATGATATATTTGATGATGATGATCAATTTTATGATGCTATTGATCTTGATGCAATAGAAGAGCAAGCTGCCAACCTTCTAAGGTCCAAGTCAGAATACTTAACACAGAAACAGGCACCATCTTCTGGACCTGTGACCCTGAACTCTGCTGTTGTAGGTTCTCCTTCATTTGACCTTGGAATTTGATTTTTAAGGATAGTTGACATAAGACTTTGATGAGGTTTCTCTTGTATGTATATATACAAATGTATTGCGACTGTTTAATTTATCCTGTAATGATAAAGAAAACATTTAGAATTTTAGATAGATTGTGTATAAAATTTGGTTCTCTTGTGCTGTTGTGAATGATTTTTATCTCTTCAACTTCACATTTAATGGTTTATGCTACTTGTTCTTACCAGTTTCAGCTCTCTAAAGAGTAATTTTGAAATAAAAGATAATTGTTATAAAACTAATACTAATATTAATATATATAGAATATTATAAGGTAATATATGCTGAGAGTTATCAATATGAGCAATAAAATAAATGGAAACAAAAACAAAAGTTAGGAAAGATAATGAGATATTCTTTCATTCAAAATGCTTTTCCTTCACCTCTTTGTTCGTACATAAATTACATGGGAAGTGATCATTTTATAGTTACATTTCATGTGTAACTTATATATTAAAGATAAGATAGAATATTAAATATACATTAACAACTTATCATTAGAGTTCAAAGCTATTGAATTGACATCCACCATTAATTATTTCATAACACTCCCCCTTGGATGTCAATTACACAAAGAATATGCCTCGTTAAAACCTTACTAGGAAAAAACCCAGTGGGAAAAAGTCCTAGTGAAGGAAAAAGAGTACACTATTCTTGTGTATTAATCTCTCCCCCTGATTCAAAAATCATTTGAGATCCTTCAACCGACGCATTCCAATATTCCTTATTAATTTCTCAAAAGTTGTCGGTAATGCCTTGGTAAATAAATCTGCCAAATTATCACTTGACCGGATTTGTTGCACGTCAATTTCACCATTCTTCTGCAGATCGTGAGTAAAGAAGAATTTTGGTGAAATATGTTTCGTCTTATCTCCTTTGATATATCCTCCTTTTAATTGAGCTATACAAGCTGCATTGTCTTCATATAATATTGTTGGAGGATTTTCTTCTTCTGGAGATAATCCACAATTCTTCCGGATATAGTGGGTTATTGATCTTAGCCAAACACATTCTCGACTGGCCTCATGAATTGCTATAATTTCAGCATTATTTGAAGAAGTAGCAGTTATTGTTTGTTTTGTGGATCGCCATGAAATAGCTGTACCACCACATGTAAACAAATATCCAGTCTGCGACTTTGCTTTATGTGGGTCAGATAAATACCCAGTATCTGCATAACCCAACAATTCTGGTCGAGAATCATATGAATAATATAATCCAAAATCAATGGTTCCTTGGAGATAGCGAAGAATATGCTTAATACCATTCCAATGTCGTTTTGTAGGAAAAGAGCTGAATCTTGCTAACAAATTCACTACAAATGATATATCTGGTCTTGTACAATTAGCAAGATACATTAGTGCACCAATAGCACTGAGATATGGTACTTCAGGACCAAGAATCTCTTCATTTTCCTCTTTTGGTCTAAAAGGATCCTTAATAGGATCAAGTGACCGAACGATCATCGGAGTACTCAATGGATGTGCTTTATCCATATAAAATCGTTTTAATACCTTCTGGGTATATGTAGTTTGATGAACAAAAATTCCATCTTGCAAATGTTCAATTTGCAAACCAAGGCAAAATTTGGTCTTTCCAAAATCCTTGATCTCAAATTCGTTCTTTAAATATTCAATTGCCTTTTGGATCTCTTCATGAGTTCCAATTAAGTTGAGATCATCAACATATATGGCAATGATTACAAAATTTGACTCATTTTTCTTAATAAAAACACATGGACATATTGTGTCATTTATATAACCTTCTTTAATTAAACATTCACTAAGACGGTTATACCACATACGTCCAGATTGTTTGAGTCCATACAAAGACCTTTGTAATTTTATGGAATAAACTCCTCTAGGATTTGATTTATATGCTTCAGTCATGCTAAATCCTTCAGGGATTTTTATATAGATATCATTGTCCAGTGTTTCATATAAATAAGAAGTGACTACATCCATTAGACGCATATCAAGCTTTTCATGCACTGTTAAACTCACAAGATATCTAAATGTAATTCCATCCACTACAGGTGAATATGTTTCATCATAATCGAATCCAGGTCTTTGTGTAAATCCTTGGGCTATAAATCGTGCTTTATATCTCACAATTTCATTTTTCTCATTTCTTTTTCGCACGAACACCCATTTATATCCCACTGGCTTTACATCTTCTGGTGTTTGAACTACAGGTCCAAATACTTTTCGTTTTGCCGATGAATCCAATTCAGATTGAATTGCATCTTTCCATTTTGACCAATCATTTCTTCGACAACATTCATCAACTGATCTAGGTTCATGATCCTCGTCTTCTTCCATAATATCAATTGCTACATTATATGCAAAAGCATTATCTATAATTATTTCTTTCCGATTCCAACTTTTTCCTGTAGTGACAAAATTTATTGAATTTTCTATAATTTTATTCTCTTCAGGAGTAAGCTCTTCAGGAGCAATATCTTCAAGAGCAACCTCTTCGGGAGGTTGAATTTTGTCACTGGTAATATTTTGGAGTTCTTGACTCTTACTATTATTTAACCCTCTTTTCTTTCGAGGATTTTTATCTTTGGAACCGAGAGGTTTTCCACGCTTCAAGCGTGCATGAGACTCATTAGCATTTGTAATTTTCCCTTCAGGGATATCGTATTTTCAGCGAAAATATGCGATTTAGTAACTCTTCTAGAGTCATTAAATGCATCTGGTAATTGATTTGGAATTCTTTGCAAATGTATAATTCTTTGAACTTCCAGTTCACTTTCTTTTGTAGGAGGATCAAAAAAATTCAAAGATATTTTCCATGTGATTTCTTTTTTCGGTTGATCTTTTCCTTCCCCTAATGTCGGTAAATGTGATTCGTCAAAATGACAATCAACAAATCTAGCAGTAAATAAATCACCTGTTAATGATTCAACATATTTAATAATAGAAGGTGATTCATATCCGACATATATTTCCAATCTTCTTTGGGGGCCCATTTTAGTACTTTGTGGCGGTGTAATAGGTACATAAACCGCATAACCAAAATTCTCAAATGAGAAATATTAGGCTCATAGCCAAATGCTAATTGCAGGGGGGAATAAGTATGATAACTCGTCGGTCTTATTCTTACAAGTGTTGCAGCATGTAATATAGCATGTCCTCAAGCAGATAAAGTAAGTTTAGACCTCATAAGTAACGGTCTAGCAATGAATTGTAACCGTTTAATAAATGATTCAGCAAGACCATTTTGTGTGTGAACATAAGCTACAGGATGTTCAACACTTATTCCAATCGACATGCAATAATCATCGAAAGCATGTAATGAATATTCAGCAGCATTATCTAGACGAATTCTCTTAATTGGGTGATCTGAAAATTGTGCTCGTAGCTTAATTATCTGAGCAAGCAATCTCGCAAATGCTAGGTTTCGAGATGATAATAAGCATACATGTGACCATCGTGTTGATGCGTCGATCAACACCATAAAATACTTAAATGGTCCACATGGTGGATCTACAGGCCCACATATATCACCATGAATTCGTTCTAGAAATGCAGGGGATTCAATTCCCACTTTAAGAGGTGATGGTCTAATTATTAATTTTCCTTGGGAGCAAGCAACACAGGAGAAATCATTGGAGTTCAATACTCTTTGATTTTTCAATGAATGGCCATTTGAATTTTCAATGATCCGTCTCATCATAATGGAACCAGGATGTCTCAGACGATCATGCCATATTATAAAATTATCGGGATTTGTAGACTTCTGGTCTACTAAGTGATGATTTTCAATTGAACTTATTTTTGTATAATATAAACCAGATGAATAAAATGGTGATTTTTTCTAATACACATTTTCTTCCAGAAATGGTATTTGTAATTAATAAAAATTCACCATTTGTCTCATTCATAGTCTCGATATGATATCCACTTCGACGAATATCTTTAAAACTCAATAAATTTCTTCGAGACTTTGTAGATAGTAGTGCATTGTTTATAGCAAATTTTGTTCCTTTAGGGAGAAATATTGTAGCTCTTCCAGAGCCTTCAATTAATTCAGCACTACCACTTATTGTATGAACATTAATTTTTCCATCTTCAGGTAGGAAAAATACTTTTTATCTTTAAGTATAGTATGTGTAGTAGCACTGTCAATGAGACAAATGTCATCATCACTATTTTTTAATCCCAAGTATTTGGCATTCATTTTTTTTCCATGAAGATTCACATAGATTAGTTCTTCTTTAGGAAGAATATATCAATTTCTTCTTCAGGAAGAAATAATATAATTATATTATAAGTAAGAAATTTAAAATAATATAAATTCTTATATTGTAAGGTTAGTCAAAATACAAATAAAATGAATTAAGCAAAAGAGAAATATTACCTCTGGATTGAGAAAAAAAAAATATATTACCCAAAAGTTCACACAAAAAATATGTAAGCACATGTGTAATATTACTCCAATATTTGGACTTGTAATTAACTGCTCTGATAGTCGAATCTCTCTTAGTCGGTAGAGTTTCGTGCTGATAACGTGTTATAAAACTAATACTAATATTAATATATATAGAATATTATAAGGTAATATATGCTGAGAGTTATCAATATAAGCAATAAAATAAATGGAAACAAAAACAAAAGTTAGGAAAGATAATGAGCTATTCTCTCATTCAAAATGCTTTTACTTCACCTCTTTGTTCGTACATAAATTATATGGGAAGTGATTATTTTATAGTTACATTTCATGTGTAACTTATATATTAAAGATAAGATAGAATATTAAATATACATTAACAACTTATCTTTAGAGTTCAAATCTATTGAATTGACATCCACCATTAATTATTTCATAACAATAATGATATTTTTGTTCCATATTATCATAATTGTTACGAATAATTGTGAATGTCCACCATATATTCTATCCCATTACTTCACATTATACCATGTAACTCATGTAATTCATTTAACACCATTTTCCCTCATAATCACCCATTACATATGTAATCTATGTAAGTGTTGTAACTTATATTTAAAACATTGTAACCTACAAGATAGAAGTGTGAAGTTCAAGCCTATAAATAGAGACGTATGTAAATGAAATGTGAAGGTTGAAGACTTACTACATCTTGCTTTATTTTGTTCTCTTTCCTCTTTATCTTTTTAGTATACTTGTTTAATATTTTATAGTTGTATTCTACTAGTCTTATAGGAACAGTAACATAACATTGTACCTCTACTTTCTAGTAGTGGTATAACAATTTGTTATACAATATAATACAAGTTTGTAGTATTTTTATGATAATAATCTATTAGTTTAAATGTTTTCTATTGAATTGAAAATGTAAAACAGATAATTAAAAGCATGTTTACATAATATATATATATATATATATTGCAATTTTCTAAAACAAAAAGAGAAAAGAATCCAAGAGTTTAACTTATGAAATTTGAAATGTTTGAAATTTTTATTTTCTATTTTTTTTCAAAATTTATGTGTTTGTAGTTAATTTAGGATCGAAAAATAAACAACTAAAAGCAAGTGTTTATCGTTTTTTTGAAATTCGCGATTTTCTTTCAAATATTTGACCTAATAGCTATACTATTTTTTTTATTTCTTTTATCATAATCTATCAATTTAAGTATTTTTTTTATTGATTTAAAAGCATGCATATAAAGCTATTTAGAAAATGAAATAAAAAAATACAAAATTTTCTCCCCCAACAATGTGCTTTGTGAAGAGAATAAAAACATTCAAAAATATTTTTATCTTCTAAACAGACCTCTAGGATCTGTTTGGATAGGGGTTTTTAACCCATTTCTCGTCTTATTTCAAAATATGTTTGTTTATATTCAATTTTCAAAACAAAAATTTTCAACTTTTCTAACCACAAAATAAGGGCATTTTAGTTTCTTCAATATCTTCCAATTGTTTAATTTTTATTATTTGTTTGAGTTGACCGGTAGAGGTCAAAGGTTGATTGTCGCCGATTAATCGCCTTTGACCACTGACCATTTGGCAAGAATTTGATCGGAATCCGGCGGACCAGTAGTGGCCACGGTGGTCAATGGCAATTGATCGGCAACATTCAACCTTTGACCTTAACCGTCAGTTCAAACAATTTAATAATAAAAATTTTTATTTTAAACTTTATTTAATAAAATAATTCTTCTACACAAAAACAAATAAAAACAAAACTTATCAATGCAAACACTTATTTCTCAAGACCTTGTTTTTTTTTTTCAATTTTCCAAACAACACGCATATCCAAACAGAGGCTTAAATTTCACTTCTTTTGAATAATATTCATTGGAATGCATTTCACAATTGAAGAGGGTGTAAAAATATTACAAAAAAGTCAAAATTAATGCATTTTTTAATTTTTGGCATTTTTTGCTAAAATACTTGTATTATACCCATAAAAATGGAAATTTGGTGAAAAATATAAATTTCACTTTTTTTACACTATTTTTAAAATACATGTTCACAATTGAGGTGTGCACAAAAAATAGTTGCGGAAAAGTCAAAATTAACGCATCCGTCTCATTTTTTGACTTTGCAATTTTTGACCAAAACATGTGTGTTATATAGCCCATAAAAATTGACAATTTTTCAAAATTTCTTATTATTTATTGTTTTACACCATCCACTAGATATCATATTGGAAAATGAGACGGATGCAAAAAAAGATGTGAAAATGGAAAAATTAGGCAAGTATTTGAGACCTTTTATTTTTTCCAAAACACGATTTATAACCCATCAAAATTGCTAATTTTTTAAAATTTCTTACTATCCATTTTTTTCAAACCGTTCATAAGATATTATATTGGCAAGTGAGATGGGTACAAACAAGGCACGAAAGCTACCAAATTAGGTATATTTTTTAGACTTTTTATTTTTGCCCAAAACGCATGTGTTATAACCTATCGAAATTGTCAATTTTTAAAAATTTCTTACTATTCTTTGTTTTCAAACCATTCACTAGATATCATATTGGAAAGTGAGACAAGTGCAAAAAATAACAAAAAAGCGGTCAAATTTGGTATGTTTTTTAGACTTTACTTTTTTTCCCAAAAAACGTGTGTTATAACCCATCAAAATAACAAAATTTTGAAAATTTATTAATATCCATTTTTTTCACATTATTCACTATATATCACGTTGGCAAGTGAGACGGGTGCAAAAAAAGCACAAAACGACAAACTTTAGCAAGTTTTGTAGACTTTTTATTTTTATTCAAAATGCGTGTGTTATACCCCATCAAAATTGTCAATTTTTGAAAACTTCTTATTTCTATTTTTTTTCACAACATACACTATAACTTTTTTCTTTGTTTGGCATAACCTCAATTACGAGGGGGGAGGGCGCCACACCATTTATTAGATATCATGTTGGCAAGTGGGACGGGTGCAAAAATTGGCACAAAAATGGCCAACTTATGCATGTTTTTAGACTTTTGATTGTTCCCCAAAATGTGTGTGTTAGTCAATAAAAATTGCCAATTTTTAAAAATTTCTTACTATCCATATTTTTCAACCATTAACAAGATAACATGTTGGCAAGTGAGATCGATGCAAAAAAAAATGCACAAAAAATGGCAACCTTAGGCGCATTTTTGAAACTTTTTATTTTTTTTAAAAAAAAACGCATGTTTTAACCCATTAAAATTGCCAATTTTTGAAAATTTCTTACTCTCAATTTTTTTCCACAGTGTTTACTTAATATAATGTTGACAAGTGATATAGTTGCAAAAAACAACATAAAAATGGCCAACTTAAGTACGTTTTTTAGAAATTTTATTTTTGTCCAAAACGCTTATATATAGCCCACCACAATTGCCAATTTTTTAAAATTTCTTATAACAATTTTTTACACTATTCACTAGATATCATGTTGGCAAGTGAAATGGGTGCAAAAATTGGTACAAAAATGGCAAACTTAGCCACAATTTTTAAACTTTCTTTTTTTTTTGCCCAAAATGCGAGTGTTATATCCCATCAAAATTGCCAATTTTTTAAAATTTCTTATTTTCCATTTTGTTTACATCGTTCACTAGATATTATGTTGCCAATTTTCAAAAAAAAGTTTACTATCTATTTTTTTACACCTTTCACTAGATATAATGTTTGCAAGTGAAATGGGTGAAAAAAAAAAGGCATGAAATTGGCACCCTTAGGCGCATTTTTGAAACTTTTATTTTTGCCCAAAACGCGTGTGCTTTAGCCTACCAAAATTGCCAATTTTTTGAAATTTTTTTACTATCCATTTCTTTCGCACCCTTCAGTATATATTATAATGGAAAGTGAAATGGGTGCAAAAAAAGGGTATGCAACCATAGGCACGTTTTTTGAAACTTTTTATTTTTGCCCAAAATGCCCGTGTTAAAGCCTATCAAAATTAGAAATTATTGAAAACTTTTTTCTATCAATTTTTTTCACATCGTTCATTAGATATTATGTTGGCAAGCTAAACGGGTGCAAAAAACGACACGAAAACTGCTAACTTAGTCACTTTTTCTTAAACGTTTTATTTTTTCCCAAATCGAATGTGTTATATTCCATCAAAATTGAAAATCTTTTAAACTTTCTTACTATTATTTTTTTCAAACAGTTCACTAGATATCATGTTGTAAAGTGAGATGATTTCAAAAAATAGCACGAAAATGTCGAAGTTAAGCATGTTTTTATAACTTTTCATATTTTTCCAAAACGTGTGTTATGCTTCATCAAAATTGCCGATTTGTAAAACTTTTTTACTATCCATTTTTTCACACCTTTAGCAAGATATCATATTGGTTTTTTAGACTTTTTATTTTTGTCCAAAACACACGTGTTATATAGCCCATCAAAATTACCAATTTTTTAAAATTTCTTACAATCCATTTTCTTCACACCAATTTAGGCACATTTTTGAAACTTTTTATATTTGTTCAAAGCGTGTGTTATAACATATCAAAATTGCAAATTTTTAAAAATTTCTTAATATCCATTTTTTCACATATTTCACTAGATATTATGCTAACAAATGAGATGGGTGGAAAAAAGAGGCACGAAAATGGAAACCTTACACATGTTTTTGAGAATTTTTATTTTTGCCCAAAACGCGTGTTTTATAACCAATCAAAAGTGCAAAATTTTAAAAAAATTTTACCATCCATTTTTTTGGCACCATTCACTAGATATTATGTTGACAATTGAAATAAGTGCAAAAATTGGTATGCAACCTTAGGCACATTTTTTAGATATTTACTTTTGCCCAAAAAGTGTGTGTTATAACCCATCAAAATTGCAATTTTTTTTTTTAAATTTCTTTATATCTATTTTTTCACACTCTTCACTAGATATTATGTTGGCAAGCGAGATGGGTGCAAAAAAGGGAGGAAAACAACCAATTTAGGCAAGTTTTTGAAACTTTTTATTTTTTTCCAAATTGCGGGTGTTATATTCCATCAAAATTGTCAATTTTTGAAAATATTTTTCTATCAATTTTTTAAAACCATTAACTAGATATCATGTTAGCAAGTGAGACAGGTGCAAAAAAGTGGCACAAAAAAGGCCAACATTTTGTGACTTTTATTTTTGTCCAAAATGCGTGTGTTATAGCAAATCAAAATTGATAATTTTTTAAAATTTTTTACTAACTTTTTTCTCCCACCGTTTACTGGATATCATGTTGGAAAGTAAGATGGGCGCAAAAAAGGCACGAAAACGGCCAACGAAGGCACATTTTTGAAATGCGTATGCTATATTCCATCAAAATTGCAATTTTTTGAAAATTTCTGTCCACTTTTTTCACACTGTTCATAAGATATCATGTTGACAAGTAAGACGGGTACAAAAAATGGTACAAAAACAGCCAATTTAGGCACATTTTTTAGACTTTGTTTTGCCCATATCGCGTGTGTTATATTCTATCAAAATTGCAAATTTTTGAAAATTTTACTATAAATGTTTTCAAACCATTCACTAGATGTCTTATTGAAAGTGAATCGGTTGCAAAAAACGACACGAAAACGGCCCATTTAAGCACAATTTTGTGACTTTTTATTTTTGCCCAAAATGTGTGTTATTATTATGATTATTTGTTAAAATTAAAAGTGGGGTTCAAGCCCTATTTTATTAATAATAAGTTTAAGATAAAGGGTGGATATAACTATACAACCAATTACAAAAGAGCTAGGTAAAGCAAAGGGGAGTAATATTCTCTTACTTTCAGAATTGAAAGCTAAAGTTTGGCCGTGTCGTTTGCAACCAAAATATTTATCCTACTCTTCTACTAGAATAAATTCCAGTACAGTGACGAGTAAGGTCGTCTCCCAAGGGAACAGTATTATTTCTTTTCTTTTACAAAAATTATCACAAATCAAATGTTGAGATTTAGTTTCCAACAAATAACAAAATTCAAAGAATGAAGTTAAACAAATTCGGTTAAAGTGTTGAATCAACATTAATTATATTCTTGATCAACGATGCAATTATGTACCTGTTAATCAAATCAATTTGTTATAGTCACCGAAACCCATTGACATAACTTTATTCCTTCTTAATTATCAGTAATTAAAAGAACCCTTATTAATTACTTTCTAACCAATAAATAACCTAAGAGAACCCTCATTAGATTTAAATTATTGATTGCATTAGTGTCTAAAGGAACCCGATTCTGATATGCCCATATGAACCCCTATGCTCATATCAACCCTTTATGCCCACTGTCGATGAATGACAGTTTGACCACTAATTAAAAGTAAATGCTTTTGCCTGTACAGTCTACTACATCTGGATTACTAGGAATAGGTTATATTTTCAGGGCCTAATACCTAGTCATCAGGACATTGTACATAGGATAAAGACACATGTGTATAGGGTAGGACTATCTTTGTACCCTAGTGTCTCTATTCTATATTAGATTTGTCAGATTGTGATAATGTTTTGCATCCGGGTATACCCGGAGTATTATGTACATTAATCTCTTTGATCAATATATATTTTTACATTCGATAAAAAAAAGTAAATGGACAATTACAGATCCACCATTTTAATTGGTTTTAGAATCTTCTATGATTAATTAAACATTGTACAATAGTATTTAATTACCATAGAATAGTCTTAATTCATTTTATCATAGAACATAAAAAGGAACTTAATTAATAAGGTAATTTAGTCCAATTTAATCTCACAATAAATTAATGTTTATCATCACTTTTACCGGAATTAAATAATTAGCAACTAATCATATCTAACAATAAAACAATCAAATTAAAATTGAATTTCATAAAAGATAAACGTACCTTAACTAGATAAATGAATAAAATCAAGAAAAATATAACCTTGAGTTGATAACTTCTGATAAAAATGGTGTTTGAAGTTAATCCATACCCCAGCAGCTAAGGAATGAAAATTGATTGTCTAATAAGCTCATCAACTCAATTATCTTAACTATTGTTTACTGAAAGTTAAATACGTTAATTAAAGAAGGAAAACTTGATTGAATTCCAAAAGATTAACTTGGTACTTAAATTTACATTGAAAGAAAACAAAACTTAAGAATTATTAAGACAACTAATCTGTTAACATTCTACACCCTTTTATCAATTCAAAACCCAATATTTAAATACTGCACCCAACAACTAATAACTAAAAATCCTAACAATAGATAATCCCTAGCAAATTTCTAAAAATCACAAATTCCAAAATATTAGGATATTTGAATTGGAAAAACATTCCTTTCTATTCGGATGCAGAAATGCTAATCATAACCAACACCTTCCAAAATATCATCAATCTTTATAGTAAAATCTATTCCAATAAAATCTCTTCAAGTAAAATCTCTAAAATCCTTCCAGTAAATTCTTTAATCCTTTCTTGCATCCTTTCAGCATTTTTTCATCATTCCACTCATTTCCACATAATTTCTAAAATAATAACAAAACACATGATTTCCAACATTTGAATGCTAATAAAATCATACGATCATGATAATTAATTCTTAAAATATTAGCATTATCAAAGTTCTCCAAGAAATTAGCGAAACTAATGGAGCCTAATTTAGTCATAATTCGTTTTAATGGTTCGTTAACCAGTCCAAAACAAACGTCAAAATTTTTAATTTTTAAAAATTTCTTATTAGCCATTTTTTTGACACTGTTCGCAAGATATAATGTTGGCAAGTGAGACGGGTTAAGAAAAATGCCACAAAATGGCAACTTTAGACATGTTTTTTTAGACCTTTTATTTTTGCCCAAAATACATGGCTAATAGCCCATCCAAATTGCCAATATTTGAAAAAATTTTACTATCAATTTTTTTTTCACACTATTCACTAGATATCATATTGGCAAATGAGACGGGTGCAAAAAACAGAACGAAAATGGCCAACTTAGGCATGTTTTTTAAACATTTTAGCTTTGCCCAAAACAAGTATTGACACGAGCTGTCGTGGGCTCGTCAATTTAACCTAAATCACTATGTAGTAGTGATGAAGGATCGTCTCCACAGGGAGAGGGTTATGTATCGAGTTCAATTATGATAGCAAAGAACAACGAAATGATATTACTCAAACAATCTAACACTGAACAAGCTAAATGAAACAGGAAATAATCAGTAAGGGAAAATGCGTTGCCTCAAGGGGAAACAATTAGCATGGATTTCTGTTCATTATCATGGACTTGTGTATTATGTGAGGGGACTGTCTACCAGTGATGTGAGGTTGATTGCCTGTTGGCCCTCACAGCTCCAGATCACAAATACCCATAAAATCTTCTCTTGCTAGAGCAGATCTCGGTTCCAAGTAATACCCTAGATCCCTTCCTATAGCCCAATTCTAGTTCTAATCTCAACTGACTCCCTTGGTAGGGCAACCAACTAAGTTAAGCATTCGAATTGAACCATACAGATAAACTCAGCCGCTTATCATGTAAAATGACGCGTAAGATTGTCATTTGGCAACACACCAACCCAGATCACAAAGCAAGTAGATAACTGAGACTCACAAGACATAGATTTCAATTCATTAAAGGTTTTAATCCCAATTGACTTAGGTAGATCCACATAGATCTCAGTGGGTACCGCAGATCAAATTTAGGATTTGGATGAAATTATATGAACCCATTGATAATAAACAAGCAATGAACATCAATCAAGATTTGGCATAGATAAATTCTATTTCAATTGTCTCAAACGAACTAGAAATCCATACAATTAAACCCTCAAGGCAACACTATGAGTCTAGCCGATCATCGATGATCGGCTCACAATCCATGATTACAATCAGAAAGTTCAAGATACAAACTATCCCCCGTCTCTATTCTGCTCTCAAATCGTTCTTTTAGGGTTTGGTATCCTTGTTGTGGAATTTTGTTCTCTCTCTTCTCCCCCTGACTGCCCCCGTCTCTCTCCATCTTCCTCCCTTTTATCCCTTCCTCGTGTCATTCAATGATCATGTTGGTTGAGTCATCTTTGCTCGCCCTCCTTGATTTCTTGCACGTGTCCTGTGTTACACCAATTCAGAAAATGATATGAGTTCACCTGGTCACCCCAATGACTTAAACATTAAGAATCAGAAATACACAAATTACAAACACCTAGTGAACATGTCAATTGCTATGCTTATGCTTTGTGCATTTGGTGTATGTAACGTGCCTTGCCTTATGTGTTCACATGTGTGTAAGACTTATAGTGACATTGAGTGTGACAATGTATGACTTGTGAGCTAGTGCATAGATGAAGTGAGTGGGTGAGCTATGTGCTGAGCATCAGTGCAATGAGAGTGAGTAGGATAATGAATTTAGTGTAAAAAAAATTACATGAGTGTGTGAGGTGCGTGAGAGGGTCGGCCGTCGGGACTGACGGCCGACCAACCCGGAAGGCCGACCAAACGGTCGGCCGACCAAAGGGTTGGCCGACCTGTGTGTGTGTTTGTGTGTGTTGTTTTGTGTTGTGTGTGTTTGTGAAGGTTGTGAGTGAGTGAAGTGCAAGAGAGTGTTGAACTTATGTAAATGGATGAATGTGTATGCATTTATGTGAAGTGGTAGTGTAGGTGTTTGATTTACAAATTCAGTGCATGCACAACTCATTTCATGTCTCGTTAACACTTCATATCACAAAACCATTTTCATCATACGTTCATTCATCACACTGCATTCAAAACATCAACCAACCCAAACCAAACTGTGTGTGTTGTGTGTGTGAGTCGGCCGATCGTTTGGTCGGCCGACCAACTGTGAGTGTGTGTGTTGTGTGTGTTGTGTCGGTGGTTGTGAAGTGTTGGTGTGCTAATGTATGTGATTTTGTAAAACTTGTGATGCACAACATGTTTCTTAGTTCATCCTTCATCACACAATTGCATCAATTCATGACACATTTTCTCAACACTCTACCAATTTTCACATTTGATAGCTTCAACACATTTTCACACAAAAGATGTTCATCATATGCTCTTTTCATCGTAAATGCATGCAAAGTTCAAGTAATAAGAACAATTAAGCACAAATAAGTTGGTGCACACACAACTTATCAAACCCCCCACACTTAAACCTTTGCTAGTCCCGAGCAAAGCTATCAATTAACATCTCTTTGTCTGGTTTCACACCCAGCACTTGCCAATACCATCAAAATTTTTTTCGCATGCAGAAAGTTTTAAGGGCACGAGTTTACAGTCCATTTTCTTCTCGCTCATTATCAACCAAGGTGTAACGAATAAAGACCAAACCGCCAACGTGATGTGTGTGCTGAGAGTTCCTATGCTTCCTCACCTTGTCTATGCCAAGTACTCAAGCAAACACTTTATTACAAATTCTTGCACTACAGTCTGTTGTCCACACACATTAACACTGAGCACATAGAGATCAATGGTATTTATTCACATAACTTTGAAGTTCTTTTTCTTTCTTTCTCAGTGCACTTTGGTGCCTCAATTTACTTTAAACTTGCCGCACTTTGGTGCTTGGCTGCCAGGGTTTTATGACTCTTTTTTCCCTTTATTTGCCACACAGGCTTTTTTCTTTTTTTTCCACATCTTTTCTCCAACACCTCATGTACATATGTGTCTTCAATAGACTATATACTGAAATGCAAGAACAAATGTTTACAAGTATAGAGCACATACAGGTTAAGTATCACATAAGTTCCCTCCTATGTCAGATAGATTTTTGTTGGCGTTTCTATCTTACCTTAACATCACACTTTGGCCAGTAACTTGCATGAATCGAATGAGTACTGCAACTAACAAAGATTTTTAGCATGCATGAAACGCTTGAGTATACAAGTGGAGTAAGTGATGGTATTAGAAGTGCTGGTGTGCCTATGGATTTGACACAATATTCTCACAACACAACAAACACTTCATATTCATCCATACTACAAATCAACACAACACATTACAACCCTGGTAGGGCTAGTGCTAGACACTGCCTTTCTTTCTTCATAATCTAGCTTCCAACACCACATACATTCTCTCGACCCTAAACACACATACACAATAGAATAATTTCAAACCGTAACAACACAAACTTCAAAGCTTTCCTCACAACACACTTTCAATCATTTTCATTCCGGACACTCACATAACAAACTTGAACCATCAGCATCAAGGTATCACCCTGGTGATCAACTTCATCAACTTAACAACCGACATAACACAATACAACAATAGCTCAGACAACACAACTAGGAAAACAAGCAAGATTGACAGCCCCGAAAGTACAGCAACAAGTACAGCAACAACAGCCAGAAAACAAACAACAAGGAAAATAGACAACTCAGGAAATACTCAGACAGAACTTCATCATCACTCCAGACAAGATTCAGAAATATAACTAGCCGCAACAACCCTGAGATTAGCCCCCCAGCTCTCTTCTCACTCCCTTTTCCCCCAACTTGTAGTATGCAATGACATCAATTGGGGATCAAGGGAAAGACACTGCCCTGTCTAGGTGCCAGGTGGAGGTGGGTGGAGTTGAAAAACGTGAAAAACCAGGGAATGGAGCATTCATGTTCCCCTTATGTTGGGGTTATTGTTGAAATTGGAACGTGCCCTCCCCCTCGGTTGCATGTTGAAGGATGGGCTGCTCCCCGGATGCCATGTTAAAGTTGGAAGTGCTGCTACCAGGTTGCATACCGAAGTCTGCGGTGCCGCCCCCCTGAATGTACATTTCCCCCCATGCGTTACCACTCTCTTTGAGGTGTCTACCAACCATTCTCTGTGTTTCCAATTCCTCTATTGATGGGAAGGTATGAATTAGGGCTCCTGGTTTGATGATGATACCCCATCATCAAGTGCAGATTGTGAATTCCCGTCTGGCATTGATTCATTCTGTTCTCTATTTCCGACCAATGTCTGTTATGCTCCTGTGTCATTGAGTTCTACTGCGTCTCCACGCTTGTCTGAAAATTTCCCCACATTTCATCAAGGTGACGGGCCATCGAGAGGTGCAGTTCTGTCATTGACGCTTGAACCTCTGCTAGGGCGTTCTGCATGGGTACAAATTGGTAGAGTCCTGGACTGGCTGCGTGTCGTGTGCCTACTGTTCTGGCTCCTCTTCAATCTCTTCTTGTCTGGGTATGCTTCTTGAGCTTCTTCTTCCCTTCTTTCTCTTTCTGCTTTCTCCTGTTGCTGGTAATTTCTCAAGTGGCTGTCTCTGATGGGCTCATTGATGCCTTGCCATCATCACTTGGGGCAATCCTTACTCCCTGCTTCACTGCATACTCATATAGGAAATGTGGAAAAAACATGGCCTGAGTTTCATCCGTTATGGCTCTGTTGATATGATTCATGACAATCCTCCCAAGTTCACTGTTAGCCCGTGCTTGATGGCGTATATCAGATTCACTCTGTCTTTGGCAATCTTACTGCTGGGGGTCATTGGCATGATCCTGGAGTTGATGAACAGAAGCCATGTCTTTGCTTCGGCAGTTAGGTTTTTCAGTGCCACGTGTTTTGGATGCCCTTGATGGTTCCTAACCCATTCGGATCCTGGAATTGTCACTGTGCTCAGTATGCTGTCTAGGTCTCCCATCCTGCTCAGCTCACTTAGTTGATCATGAGGGTCATCATCGAGTTCATAATGCTTGTTTACCACTTCAGATGTCAGTTTCAAATACTTGCCTCGTACATATACACCCTTCTCCTTTCTGTCTTGCTCTTTCATTACGGTGGCGTTAGCATAGAACTCCCTAGCAATTGCCACATTGCAGCTTTGAGGAGAATCCATCAACGGCTGCCATCCATACTCTGTGAGCGTATCGGTGTAGGGACTCATTGTGATTATGCATGGTCTCTCAACATGTATGAGTCTCATAGCAAAGTCACAGTACTTGGTCTGAGCCTTCTCATTTACAAACTTTGGTGTAGGTGAGGTCCTCATTTTCTTTTGTTCTTGGTCTAACTCCTCTTCTTCCTCCATGTCATCTGGGAAATATTCGTCACCTGAGCTGGAGTCATCTATCACTTGTGTGGGCACGCCAACCTTTCCTTTTCCCTTCTGGCCTCTTGATGTTGAGGTTGAAGCTTGACCAGCTTTCTTGGGAGGCATGGTTCCTAAAACACAACATCCCATATCAGTCGTTGGTGTCAAGACATGATTTTGGCAACAAAATTCATGCAAAGCTTGGGAGCCTTCTCACATGCAATAGATTCTAATTTTTCAAAGTTCGCAATTCATGTATCTTTGGATCATATTATCATGCCATTTCTATCACACGTAACACATGATTGCAATTCACACCAATTGACAATGATATTTCAACTTTGAGACCCAAGTTCAAAACATGTTACATGGGGACACTATTCATGGTCATAAAAGCTTGACATGAACTGAACACAGCAATTCGTCCTTTTTATCTATTATCAATTCTGGTAAACTAGATTTTTCCACCAATGCATGTGTTAACTGCTTGTGACCATGTGAACAGAATTTTTCAGCTTTTAACAATTTAGCAACTCAGATTCAGCTTGACTTTCCTTGCCTCATTAGTCTATGTTCCAGTGACAATTAGCGAGAGTTTCCAACATAAACATTGTGGGTTATCATGTTATCGAAATTTAGCAACTGGAATCATGCAATTTCGTTCTTCCAAACTCAAGTTATGCACAAAATAGTGAAACGGGGCAGTGCTGAAACAATCTACGAATTCAGGTCAATACATTTGAATTCAACAATTCCTCCAAGCATGTAAAGATCAATATACATTTCAATCATGAATCCAACAAGTGTATGGAGGTGGATGACTTACTTGTTTGGAGATGATTACAATTAAATGCAACGTAAAGAAGACAGGCTCCTTTACTCCACGAAGTGAGTCCTCGGCTGAAATCCAGCTATGTGGTGCACGATTTTTCGATGGAAATTTCAACTAGTGTGTGCAAGTGTAGATGATGAGTCTGATGCTGAAAGAGTTTGGTATTTATAGATGACATTGTCATGCCATGAGTGGGTCATGTGCAACAAAAATCCAAAGGCATGTGATGGTGCTAGAGATCAAGTTGATGGGTAACAAGTCACAAGCTTCCCAAAGCATTGTCAAGTTGAATCAATCATCAGTGCACCCATTCGGCCACTCAAGAGTTTCTCTTTCAAGCAAAATTTGTGGGCCCTAGCAATTCTTTGCTTTCCCTACTTTGCTATCCATTACCAAAAATACTTCAAGCAAGCATTATTATGTCAAGTCCAATCTACTACTTCAATCGATTTTCTCCACAATTCATGCTAGCAATGATTTTGATGGTCCACAACCCATTACCCTATTACACCATAATTTATAGCTTCTTCTTCCTGCATTGTTCATCATCGCATTTTCTTTCTTTACTCTTTTTCGGTCATGCAGCTTTTTGCTATCAAACAAAATGGTTGTGTGCAAGTGTTAAATGTATGAATGTATTCATGAATCTTTTCGCTTTTCTGGTCGCATGCCTGCACTCCCTGGATGATGTTGGACTCTTCACTGCAATGCTTAGATAAATTAATAACAAGAAGAAAAGATATAATCACGAGATTAGAAGAATCAAATATTTTTCAATGCTCAGAAGACCTACCTCTCGGATTTTATTCCTGACCTTTGGAGTGTAGATAATATTCTTCTGCCTTTTTACCTTTTAAATCCCGTGACCTCTGGAGGAGATGGTTCTTAGCTTCCTTGGGGGAATTTGTCTTCATTCTTGTGTGCACTGTTCCAGAGAAGAAAGGAGAGATTCAACCATTTATTTGAAAAACGTAACTACGGAAATAACAAAACAAAGACAAAGAATATGAAATGATTGGGTTGCCTCCCAATAGAGCGCTTGGTTTATTGGTCCTCAGCCAGACATGGAAGGTTTCTTGTTAAGGTGATGGATCATCAAGGAACTCAGTTTGTCCCTGTCCTTGTAGTCCACAGCTGACTTGAGATTTTTACTCTATGTCCATTCACTTTCCAGTTGGCCCCAGAAGCTTCCTTTTGCACTCAACAACTCCATATGGGAAAATCTTGGTGATGGTGAATGGTCCAACCCATCTGGATTTTCAGCTTACCAGGGAACAATCTCAGCCTGGAGTCATAAACAAGCACTTGCTGTCCCACCTCAAATTCCTTCAGCTTAATCTTGGCATCATGCCACCTTTTAGTCCTCTCCTTGTACATGTTGCACTGATGTAAGAGTTCCATCTAAACTCATCTAACTCATTGAGCTTCATCATCCTTGCTTCCTGGGGCCAAATTTACATCCATGTTTAGCTTTTGCACTGCCCAATAAGCCTTGTGCTCCAACTCTACTGGAAAGGTGGCATTCCTTTCCAAATACAAGCCTGAAGTGTGAAGCTCCAATTGGGGTCTTATAAGCTGTTCTATAAGCTGTTCCAAATACATTCCTTTCCAATTGTGTGTGCACCAACTTATTTGTGCTTAATTGTTCTTATTACTTGAAATTTTCATGCATTTACGATGAAAAGAGCATATGATGAACATCTTTTGTGTGAAAATGTGTTGAAGCTATCAAATGTGAAAATTGGTAGAGTGTTGAGAAAATGTGTTCATGAATTGATGCAATTGTGTGATGAAGAATGAACTAAGAAACATGTTGTGCTTCACAAGTTTACAAATCACATACATTAGCACACCAACACTTCACCAACCACCGACACAACACACACAACACACACACATCACAGTTGGTCGGACCGCGACCAGTTTGGTCGGCCGACTCACACACACAACACACACAGTTTGGTTTGGGTTGGTTGATATTTTGAATGCAGTGTGATGAATGAACGTATGATGAAAATGGTTTTGTGATATGAAGTGTTAACGAGACATGAAATAAGTTGTGCATGCACTGAATTTGTAAATCAAACACCTACACTACCACTTCACATAAATGCATACACATTCATCCATTTACATAAGTTCAACACTCTCTTGCACTTCACTCACTCACAACCTTCACAAACACACACAACACAAAACAACACACACAAACACACACACAGGTCGGCCAACCCTTTGTTCGGCCGACCGTTTGTCGGCCGTCAGTCCGACGGCCGACCCTCTCACGTACCTCACACACTCATGTAATTTTTTAACACTAAATTCATTATCCTACTCACTCTCATTGCACTGATGCTCAGCACATAGCTCACCCACTCACTTCATCTATGCACTAGCTCACAAGTCATACATTGTCACACTCAATGTCACTATAAGTCTGTACACACATGTTGAACACATAAGGCAAGGCACGTTACATACACCAAATGCACAAAGCATAAGCATTAGCAATTGACATGTTCACTAGGTGTTTGTAATGTGTTATTCTGATCTTAATGTTTAAGTCATTGGGGGTGACCAGGGTGAACTCATATCATTTCTGATTGGTGTAACACAGGACACGTGCAAGAATCAAGGAGGGGAGCAAATATGACTCAACCAACATGATCAAGATATGACAACGAGGAGGGATAAAAGGAGGAAGATGGAGAGACGGGGGCAGTCGGGGAGGAAGAGAGAGAAAAATTCCACAGCAAGATACCAAACCCAAAAGAACGATTGAGAGCAGAATAGAGACGGGGGATAGTTTGTATCTTGAAACTTTATGATTGTAATCATGGATTGTGAGCCGATCATCATGATCGGCTAGACTCATAGTGTCTGCCTGAGGTTAATTGTATGGATTTCTAGTCGTTTGAGACAATTGAAATAGAATTTATCTGTGCCAAATCTTGATTGATGTTCATTGCTTGTTTTATATCAATGGGTTCATATAATTTCATCCAAATCCTAAATTGATCTGCGGTACCCACTGAGATCTATGTGGATCTACCTAAGTCAATTGGATAAAACCTTTAATGAATTGAAATCTATGACTTGTGAGTCTCAGTTACCTACTTGCTTTGTGATCTGGGTTGTGTGTTGCCAAATGACAATCTTACGGTCATTTACATGACAAGGGCTGAGTTTATCTGTATGGTTCAATTCGAATGCTTAACTTAGTTGGTTGCCCTACCAAGGGAGTCATTTGAGATTAGAACTAGAATTGGGCTATAGGATAGGGATCTAGGGTATTACTTGGAACCGAGATCTTGCTCTAGCAAGAGAAGATTTAGGGTATTTGTGATCTGGAGCTGTGAGGGCCAACAGGCCAATCAACCTCACATCACTGGTAGACAGTCCCCTCACATAATACACAAGTCCATGATAATGAACAGAAATCCATGCTAATTGTTTCCCCTTGAGGCAACTCATTTTCCCTTACTGATTATTTCCTGTTTCATTTAGCTTGTTCAGTGTTAGATTGTTTGAGTAATATCATTTCGTTGTTCTTTGCTATCATAATTGAACTCGATACATAACCCTCTCCCTGTGGAGACGATCCTTCATCACTACTACATAGTGGTTTAGGTTAAATTGACGAGCCCACGACAGCTCGTGTCAATTTTTGGCGCCGTTGCCGGGGAGAGGCTAATTGCTAGAGATTGATTGTGATAGATTTTGGTTTTTCGTTTGTTTTGGTATCTATTTTGTGTTGGAATATCTGTGGTTTGATTGTTTTGATTTTTGTTGAATCTTGATTTTAACGCTATTGAGTTGTTCCCTTACGTACAAATTATTGTTGATTTTGGTGCTATTGATCTATCTACCTTTGTGGGATTTTTGAATTTTCACAGAGGGACCTTAGTTTATGCAACCTGGTGCAAGACGTAGGGGGGAAGTTCCAGAGTTTGAACTCGATTTGGAATTTGAGAGGACTTTGAGGCAAAGGAGAAGGGCATTAGAAATGGCTGATCAGGTTGAAGAGAGAGCTAGACCTCCGCAGGGTGGAGAGAGAGTTGGACCCCAACCTCCAAGATTTGGGGACCATTTCGCAGTAAGCTTTGAGAGAAGGAATAATCGCCAAGGAATAGACGCTGAGAGCTATCAAATACCAACCCAAATCGTCTCCATGTTTACTCAAGGACAAATTTTTCAAGGCTTGAACAATGAAGATCCGAACGAGCATTTAGATTGGTTCTTAGGACTCTGTAACACCTTCAAATTGCCGAGAGTCACGCCTAATGACGTGAGAAGAGTTCTGTTCCCATTGTCCCTCAAGGGTAAGGCGAAGCACTGGTTTAACTCAATCGGGGGACAGTCCATAGCAACTTTTGAAGAACTGGAGAGAAAGTTTTTGGCCAAGTACTTCCCTCCAGCCATATTAGAACGGATGAGGATGGAAATTCGCAGCTTCCAACAGCAAGATGGCGAGACGTTTAAGGAAGCGTGGGATAGGTTCAATGATTTACTCAGGCAGTGTCCAAACAATGACCTTGGGGAGGTCAGAGAGCTCAACACCTTCTTCAAGGGTCTGTCACCAGAAGCCTCACTGATGGTTAAGGCATGTGCTAACAGAGCCTTGTCGGCCGACCTGTGTGTGTGTTTGTGTGTGTTGTTTTGTGTTGTGTGTGTTTGTGAAGGTTGTGAGTGAGTGAAGTGCAAGAGAGTGTTGAACTTATGTAAATGGATGAATGTGTATGCATTTATGTGAAGTGGTAGTGTAGGTGTTTGATTTACAAATTCAGTGCATGCACAACTCATTTCATGTCTCGTTAACACTTCATATCACAAAACCATTTTCATCATACGTTCATTCATCACACTGCATTCAAAACATCAACCAACCCAAACCAACCTGTGTGTGTTGTGTGTGTGAGTCGGCCGACCGTTTGGTCGGCCGACCAACTGTGAGTGTGTGTGTTGTGTGTGTTGTGTCGGTGGTTGTGAAGTGTTGGTGTGCTAATGTATGTGATTTTGTAAAACTTGTGAAGCACAACATGTTTCTTAGTTCATCCTTCATCACACAATTGCATCAATTCATGACACATTTTCTCAACACTCTACCAATTTTCACATTTGATAGCTTCAACACATTTTCACACAAAAGATGTTCATCATATGCTCTTTTCATCGTAAATGCATGCAAAGTTCAAGTAATAAGAACAATTAAGCACAAATAAGTTGGTGCACACACAACTTATCAAGTATGTTATACCCCATCAAAACATCCAATTTTTTTTTTTTAAAATTTATTTATTTATTTCACACGGTTCACTAGATATTTTTTAATTTGGCATAACCTCAATCACGAGGGGACCTCCATTCCTAATTTTATTAATTAATAAAGCAAAAGAAGGGGGGAGAGAGGCGTTCACTAAATATCATGTTGGCAATAGAGACAGAATAAAAAAAAGCACAAAAATGGAAACCTTACGCACATTTTTGACACTCTTTATTTTTTTCCAAAACGCGTGTATTGTAACCCATGAAAAATGTCAATTTTTAAAATTTTTCACTATCAATTTTTTCCAAACCGTTAACTAGATATCTTATTTGCATGTGATATAGATGCAAAAAAGGCACAAAAATCGCCAATTTAGGCACCTTTTATTAGAATTTTTTATATTTTCCCAAAATGTGTGTGTTATAAACCCATCAAAATTGTCAATTTTTGAAAATTTCTTACCATCAAATTTTTTTTACACTATTTACTAGATATTATGTTGGCAAGTGAGACACGTGCAACAAAAAATTACACGAGAATGGCAACCTTATGCAAGTTTTTGAAACTTTTTATTTTTTACCAAAAGGTGTGTGTTATAGCACATAAAAAATGCCAACTTATGAAAATTTCTTACTATCTATTTTTCACAATGTTTACTAGATATCATATTTTCAAGTGAAACATGTGCAAAAAATCGGTATGAAAACGAGACTTAGTCAAAAATTTTAAACTTTTTATTTTTTCTTAGATCGCAAGTGTTTTATACCATCAAAATTGCCAATTTTTAAAAATCTCTTACTATATATTTTTTCAAACCATTCACTAGATATCATGTTGTCAAGTGATATTGGTGCAAAAATCACCATGAAAAAGACCAATTTAGGCATATTTTTGTGACTTTTTTTTACCCAAAATGTGTGTGTTATAACCCATTAGAATTGTCAATTTTTGAAAATATCTTGTTAACCATTTTTTTACACTGTTCGTTGGATATCATGTTTCCCAATGAGACTGGAGTAAAAAACGGCCCACTTAGGCTCGTATTTGAAACTTTTTATTTTTTCCCAAAATGCGTCTGTTATTACACTTTATTGTCAATTTTTTCCCAAACGGCCCATCAAAATTGTCAATTTTTTAAAATTTATTACACTTTATTATTTTTCACCCCATTCAATAGATATTATGTTGGGAAATGAAACAGGTGCAAAAAGACGGTATACAACTGTAGCCACATTTTTTAGATACTTTATTTTTGCCGAAAACACATATGTTATGACCTATGAAAATTGCAATTTTTTAAAAATTTCTTTCTATCCCTTTTTTTATCACACGGTTCACTAGATATCATGTTAGCAAGTGAAATGGGTGCAAAAAATGCCATGATAGCAGCCAACTTAGACACATTTTTTTAACCCTTTTTTTGCCAAAAAGCGTGTGTTATACCCCATCGAAATTGCCAATTTTTTAAAATTTCTTACTATCTTTTTTTTTTCACACCGTTAGCTGAATATCTTGTTGGCAAGTGATATAAGTGCAAAAACAATAGCAAGAAAACCACAACCTTAGTCAAGTTTATTTTTGCCAAAAACACGCCTGTTAAACTTGCCAATTTTTGGAAATTTCTTATTATTCAGTTTTTAAAAACCATTTACTAGTTGTTATGTAGGCAAGTGACGCATGTGCAAAAAGAGGTATGAAAACGACCAACTTAGCCACATTTTAAAACTTTTTTTGCCCAAAACGCTGTTATAGCCCATCAAAATTGCCAAATTTAAAAATTTCTTACTATCAATTTTTTCAAACCATTCACTAGATATCATGTTGGCATGTGAAATGAATGCAAAAAAATGCACAAAAATCGCCAATTAGGGCACGTTTTGAGACTTTTTATATTTGACCAAAATGAGTGTATTATAACCCGTCAAAATTCTCAATTTTAAAAATTTTTTACTATCAAAATTTTTAAATCGTTATCTAGATATCATGTTGGCATGTGAAATGGATGCAAAAACGTCACGAAAATCACCAATTTATGCATGTTTTTGAAACTTTTATTATTTGCCCAAAACGAGTGTGTTATAGCCCATCAAAATTGTAATTTTTTTAAAATTTCATACTACCCTATTTTTTTCACACCGTTCACTATATATCATATTGGTAGATGAGATGGGTTTAAAAAGAAGGCATGAAAATGGCAAACTTAGGCACATTTTTTAAACTTTTTATTTTTTCCCAAAATGTGTGTGTTATAACCCATAAAAATGCCAATTTTTTAAATTTTTTACTATACAATTTTTTCACACCGTTTACTAGATATTTTGTTGGAAAGTGACATGAGAGAAAAAAATTGGTATGCAACCTTAGAACATTTTTTGAGATTTTTTTTTTATTTTTTCCCAAAGCCCGTATTATGACCCTTCAAAATTGCTAATTTTTTAAAATTTCTTATTAACTATTTTTTTCACACCGTTTACTAGATATCATGTTGGTAAGTGATAGGGTGCAAAAAATGGCACGAAAATGGTCAACTTTGACACATTTTTGAAACTTTTTATTTTTGCCCAAAACGCATGTATTCTAACCCATCAAAATTGCCAATTTTTGAAAATTTTTTATTTTCTATTTTTTCACACTGCTCACTACATATCATGTTGAAAATTGAGATGGGTGCCAAAAACATCACGAAAATGACCAAGATAGTCACACTTTTGTGACTTTTTATTTTTGCCCAAAACGGTGTTATATCCCATATAAATTACCAATTTTTCAAAATTCTTACTATTGAGTTTTTTCAAACCGTTCACTAGTTGTCTAGTAAGCAAGTGAAACTTGTGAAAAAGCGGCACAAAAACTGCCAACTTATGCACATTTTTTTTCACAATGTTCACTAGACATCATGTTGGTAAGTGAAATCGGTGCAAACAAAATGGCACGAAAATGACCAATTTAGGCACATTTTTTAGAGTTTTTTTTTGCCCAAATTGCGTTTGTTATGAACTATCAAAATTGTCAATTTTTTTAAAATTTCTTACTGCATATTTTCTTTACACTATTCACTAGATATCATGTTAGAAAATGAGATGAATGCAAAAAAGGCATGAAAATGACAACCTTAGGAAAATTTTTTTAACTTTTTAGTTTTTCCCAAAATTCGTGTGTTATATCCCAACAAAATTGCCAATTTTTAAAAATTTCTTACTATCCATTTTTTGCACTGTTCACTGGATATCATGTTGTCAAATAAGATGAGTACAAAAAATATCACAAAAACGGCCAACTTAGGCATAGTTTTTAAACTTTTTATTTTTTTACCAAATCGCATGTGTTATATCTTATCGAAATTGTTAATTTTTAAATATTTCTTAACATCTCTTTTTTTGTACCATTCAAAGATATCATGTTGGCAAGTGAGATGGCTGCAAGAATGACACAAAAACTACAACTTTAGGCACATTTTTTAGGCTTTTTATTTTTGCCTCAAACGCGTATGTATAGCCTTTCAAAATTGACCATTTTCGTAAACCGTTTTTGCACCCATAGTAATAAGGAACATATAATCTAGTGATAAATAAAAAAAAGAGTAACTAAATTTTTTTGAAAACTCACAACTTTTTCTATGTTATAGCACATGTTTTTTTTTGGCAAAAAAATAATCCATTTTTTCACCCATATGAATAAGCAACATTCAATCTAGTGATTAATAAAAAAAGAGTTTCTCAAATTTTTTTTAAATCATAACTTTTCGTGAATTATAGCACATATTTTTGGTAAAAAAAAAAGGATCAACTTTTGCACTCATATCAATAAAGAACATGCAATCAAGTGATTAATCCCAAATAGAGTTACTAAATTTTGTTTTGAAAAATCACAACTTCGTGAGTTATAGCACATGTTTTTTGGTAAAAAAAGATGACATTTTGGCACCCATATTAATTAAGAAAATGCATTCTAGTGATGAATCCCAAAAAAAAAGAGTTCGTCAAATTTTTTGTAAAATCACAACTTTTCGGGAGTTATAGTACATGTTTTTTGGTAAAAAAAAAACAAGCCGTTTTTGCACCCATATAATTTAGGAACATGCAACCTAATGATTAATCCAAAAAAAAAAGAGTTACTCATTTTTTTTTGAAAAATCACAATTTTTCGTAAGTTATAGTACATGTTTTTTAATTAAAAATATGAGCCGTCTTTGCACCCATATTAATTAAGAAAATGTAACCCAGTGATTAATCCCAAAAAAATGAGTTACTCAAATTTTTTAAAAAATCACAACTTTTCATAAGTTATAACACACATTTTTTGGTAAAAAAAAGACCAATTTCTTCACCCATATCAATAAGAATTATGCAATCTAGTGATTAGTCCAAAAGAAAGTTACTCAAATTTATTGAGAAAATCACAACTTTTGGTGAGTTATAGAAAAAAAATTTTGGGAAAACAAAATGACCCATTTTTGCACCCATATCAATGAGGAACATGCAATCTAGTGATTTTTCAAAAAAAAAAAAGTTGCTCAATTTTTTTAAAAAATCACAACTTTTCATGAATTATATCACACGTTGTTTGGTAAAAAATGAGATGTGATTTCACCCATTCAATAAGGAACATGCAATGTAGTGATTAATTAAAAAAAAGAGTTACACAATTTTTTTAAAAATTACAACTTTTTGTGAGTTATAACATTCGTATCACCAACATTTTCATCTTAAAACACAAAACATTTGATTTTTTATTCATTATATGTTATTTAAAAACTCTATTTTTCCTAATTTTTTAACTCAACTTTTAGTTGGATTTATTATCATTTCACAAATTAAATGTTTGTTTGGTAGTTTTATAAAATTTTAGGGTTCATTTGGTAGTTTAGACAAATCTTGAGGGATTTACCCTTAATTATTATTAAGTTGTAATTTGTAAATAAAAATATCAAAGCACAAAAATTTTTGTTTATAAAGTTGTCTTAAATTAAAACTCATTATTGATTCAACATATTTACATATCCTTATCTCGGAGTCACTTACTCATTTAGACATTGATTTAAGAGTAATATGTTAGATCCTCTTGAACAAACACCATTGAATCTACAAGAAAAAAATTATTTTTCTTGTATGAAATTTCCTGTTGTGTGGAATTATATTAATTGTTCTATACCTAACTATAAGTGTTTGTTTATAATAAGTCATCATTTTATAAATGGTTTTCTTATCCAACAAGAAACAAAATTTTCATAAAATTTAATTATTTTTCAAAAGAGAATGCAAGTTCAAATTGGATTATAATAGGTACTAAAAATTAATGGTCTCACAAATTAAGCTCCATAATTATCATATAATTATGTAAATAAATTTAATTCAAGAAATAATTAGTTTTTGTGTAACCTTTTAAATTCTATCTAATCAGTTAGCAATAATTATAAATCATAATATTAGAACTAAATTAAATTTAGTACAAAATCAATAAAATATGCATAAACATTAGATAGTATTTACAGTCATAAATCGATTAGATATAGAGCAAGATAATGAAGCATATAATGTCCATGTACAAGTTTGGGTTATTTATCTTTGAAAAAAAAAATTTAAAAATAATGTCAATATATTTTAATATTCTTCCAAAATAGAGAAGTTTCCTGAGTTCGCAATTTCAAACTAACAACTTGTAAACTTGCAGTTTCAAACTGTGATTTATTTGTTTGATTAATTTTTTTAAAAAATTTAATTAAATATAAATTGATTTTTTAAACTATAAATTTTATTATTGTTGAATGGAGCTTTTTTTTCTCTCCTAATCAAAGATATAAAATTGCAATTTGATCCCATTTGTATCCTTCTTTAAAAAAAATTTAAGACTCTTCCTTGAGAAATTATTTTCAATTCAAATGTTATATTAAAATGTCGATGATTTAACTGTATTTCATTGCTGCCACCGGGCATTTTTTTTTACTGTAATATTCATATCTTTTCATAATTGATATACAATAAATACATAAGGTTTTACAAAAAAAATAAAAATAATCAAGTGCATATTTTGTGTAAGTTTAAAAAATCAAACTTTAATACTGCTTGTCAAATTCAAAATTCAAGTGCCTATTTTGTGTAAGTTTGAGGTCTTTTAAATTTGACAAGTAGTATATTAAATTTTGATTTCTCAAACTTACACAAAATATGCACTTGATTTTTGATTTTTTAAAAATATCTTATGTATTAATTGTGTATCAATTATGAAAAGATAGTAATATTATTGAATTATAAAATTTATATTTTGTGTAGTTAAAATAATGTGCTTCGTGGAAAAAATAAAATATAGTTAGATTTTGAGCATTTTAATATATTGTTTGAATTGAAAAAATTTTCTAACAGAAAATTCGTAAATAATTCTAAAGGAAGATATAAACATGATCAAATTACAATTTTATATATTTGAGTAGGAAAATATATACCAAGTTCTATGCAAAAATAATATCATTATAGTTCAATTGTCAATATATATTTTAATTAAGTTAAAAAAATAATCAAACGAAGAAATTAAGTTCCAGTTTGAAATTGTGCTTTCAAAGTTGCAGGTTAAAATTGCCTTGAGAAGTTGTACTTCAAATTTGAACTTCAGAAGTGATAGTTTGAAAGTGCGACTTCTCTATTTTTGGAATAATACTAAAATTGACATTATTTTTTTTTGGGTAAAATACATTAATCCTTCTTATATTATTGTTCCGTCCCACATTTACCCGTTATAGTTTTAATTACAATAGTTAACTTCCTTAACTTTTTAAAGCTAAAAAAAATTAATAATGACGGTAAAAGAGTCAATGAAAAGATAATTTCAATCATATTAGAGTGGTTATATACCTATAATACCCAATTAACCGATAAAAAGGGGGGACAAAATTGCTCAATATATACCTATCCAATTAATCCCAAAAAAAGAGGGATGAAATTGATTAGCTAGTAATGAAAGAATTTTTTCAAGATATACGTTGAGATTAGATCTTCTCTCCAATATTTATTCTATCTTATTCTATCTAATATTTAAAACGACATAGTTTCATTAAAAGTAGGGACTAAATGAATAAATATAATTAAAATTACTTTACAATTATTAGACCATAACCAAGATATTAGTGAATCTTACGACTTAATTTTAATTAAGACAGAATAAAATAGACAAAATATTGGACAGATGATCCCGTGTCATATATGTTACATCTCTTCTATGATTATCTCTTCTTTCACAAAAATATAAAATATATTGTCTCTTCTTTAGCAAGAATTTGATTTTTTAAATACAAAGTACTATTTCAAGTGCAAAGATCAAGATTCTTTAAGTTTTGAAGAATAAATATTTACATGGCTTTAATTTTGTAATTTTTTTAGTTTTTAATCTTAGATGAAGTTTAATAATTGAATTTCGCTTTTGTTATAATTTTTTTAACCAACACGTTTGATATTTGTTTTTATTTTTTAATCTTAAAAAGATTATCTTTCTTAATTATATCAATTGTTGATAGGCATTTAAGAATATGATTTCAAAGATTATTTGTGATGCTTTATTTTTTAACTTTTATTGAGATTTGATTGGATTGGATGCGTTAGTGTCACGGTAAATTATAACTCTTTTTCAAATTGCTTTCCAAATTGATATTTTAGTTGTTTATTTATGTCGAGTTTATAATTTTTTATTTTAAGGTTAATTTTATTATTTTATTATCTTACATTAAAATATGGTGTTCAATTTGGTTTAGTCATTGATGACAATTAATATATTAGATTAATTAGTTTTAAATTAGAAAATTAACGATTTTAATTATTGTAATTAAAACTATAAGGGATGAATACGCAACCAAGCAATAATATAAAGGGTTTTAATGTATTTTACCCTATTTTTTAATTTTGTTTAGTTTCAGTATTATTTACATAAATAACCCTACAAGTTTGATATATTAGAACAACCAAAAATGGCCTTGAGAAAAAGATATATAATAGGCCACGGCTGAAAAAATTAGCACAATGATAATTTGGAATTGGTAGGTTTACCGTGGCTAAAGGAGAAACAATAACGGGACATGCATAGTTTACAGGGAAATTACACAAAAACATTTAGAAGGAGATGGTGGAATTAGTTTTTTAGAAAATCGACGTTCTTTTGAAAATCGAAGGTAACACAAGTTTTGAAATTTGAGATTTTCAACGTTTTTCTTTTCAATTTCTGTTGCTATAATCTACCTGTTTCTAATGAGAAAAAAAATAAAAAATATATATATGGTTAAAATAATTCTCACATAAAATTCTACAAAATTGTAATTTTGTTCTAAAACCCACAAAGTTATAGCCTACCAAACATTTAAAACCACGTCTACATGACTGTTTAGGAAATTCTAATATTATCTTAAAAAATAAAATGTTTTACTAAAAAATATATTATTTCGAATTTTTTACTGTTTATATCTTTTACCAATAATCTACAAATATAAATATTTTCAGTTGAGTCAAGAATAAAAAAAAATACAAAGATAAATGTGGACATATGTAGTTTTCTAGAACATTATGATTTAAAAGTAGAATTCTAAACTTATAATCCATTAAAAATAGATTTTTCAAAGTTTGTACTTTTTAAAAAATTTTATAATAATCTATTAGTTGTCAACATTTCCATTATGTAAGGAATAAAGATTGACGACTAAAAACACTCTTATATAATTTATTAGAAATTTTAATTTTTTCTAGAAAATTAAACTGTCTATAGGGATTAATTGGCGTGCATGGGATCTTGCATGGTGTCAAATCACTATTTCACTCTCTCAATAGCAAGATTGGAATTCTTCACAGTCGTTCATCTTGCGGGGAATGATAAGAAAATTCGATCAAATGAATCAACGATAATTATGGAAGATGATATCCAATCAATCAAACATAATAAAAAAAATTGTAATTATCCTTAGTTAATGTATTCTATAATTAGTCTTACCCTATATATATATATATATATATATATATATATATAAATAATTATCGATCTGTCAAGTAGGTCTCGGCTAATAGGGTTGGGAAGAGAGGTCTTTTAGATTGATGCCTTTCTTCATCTGTTAGAATGTGTGAAAGTGGAGGAATGACAGATTCTTTTAGTCGATTGATATCTCCTTTCATATTGTTTTGCGGATTTTGACAAAAGTGAAGGAGTTGTTATGGGTGCGATTTGGAAGGTTGTCTTCCTCTGAGTCATGACAACAACTAGTCAAATTGTTTCAACAGCCATCCTTGGCAAGGGTTATGCCGATTTCATGCCATGAACCAAGGCATGGATGCTTCAAGATTAATTCGAATCAGTGCTTGAAGGGGACTGGGATTGGAGGAGGAGTGATAACTAGGAGATATCAAGGTCTGCTTTGCGGGGCATTGTTTATCTATTTCCCCCAATGTTACTTGTTTGAAGGCGAATGCGATGTCTTTAGAGATGGGAGTAAGCTTTGTGCTCGAAATGGCTTCATTGTTATTGTTTCAAGTGCTGACACGAAGGGTGGCGTTCAATGGAGGATTCCACAATGGGTTGAGGATATCTGGAGAGAGGGTCAATTAATTCTTGGCTATGAACATATTTTGCAAGAAGAAAATCAACCCGCAGTTGCCTTGGTAGAAGTCGGCTATTCGTTGGATGTTTCTATGGACTACGCGTGTTAAGATAATCTTCTGAGGAGAATTCGTGGTTCGGTTAACTTAAACGTGATCCAATTTCTGTCATTTCGTTTGCATGAGATAGATTAGGATTTTGTAAAGGGCTAGTATTCCTAATTTACGCACCTTGTAAAGGACTAATTAAATACTCCTGATTTATTAGCTTTATCTTGTATGTTTAGAGGCATGGTCCTATGACCATCTCTGTCACGCCCCGAATCCGACATGACACGGCCACACGATTGGAAACCGACTCCAAATGTGCGAAGCCTCCTGTTCACAGTGTTTAATATACCAACAGTACATATACAAAGGCCACACTTTCACAATATATTCAATATGTACAATCTCTAAACCACATTTTCTAATGAACAATATGTACCATCTCAAATCCACATCTCCAACATTTAGCATTCAAACCTATATCTTTAATACATGTCACATCTCTCTCCAATCAAAACATTATATACACAACTATACATTTCATCAATAAAAACCATCTTTAACTATATACATCATCATCAAAATCAAATGTTCCAATACTCCAATATCATTCATTAAAACAAAACATCTATCTTTGATATATGACATATATTCATCCACAAAGCATTATATATACGGCTTATAATCCAATGACGTCCTTCAAACTCAAAACGGTACATTTCCTTATAAATCATTCACAATCTATATACATCAACATCCAAAATATCTACGACAATATCCTATTATCTATATATAACCATAATGTACACAAAATAGCTCCCTCCACTTCTAGTCATCCACGTAACCTGTACAGGAAACCTTAAAATCTGCAAAAACATAACAATAATGGTGGTATGAGCAAACACTATGCTCAGTAAGTGATATTGACATTCCTTTATCGGTTTGAGCATGTTATATACATAGTATACTTTCATAAAAGCATTTCAACACATGAAAACTCACATTTTGAAACATTTCCAATTCACACACACATATATACAAATAGCAAGTGGCACAATCATTTATCAAATGACATTTACAAATACACTTAACACTTGTCATTTAGCTCATGAATAGATCACGTTACTCTCGGTACACTGGATCCAGTCCTGACTATTAATCCCGTCAGGTAGGCCACATAACACGTGAATTTCTAGCTATTAATCCCGCTAGATAGGCCACATAACACATGATTTGGAACATGTTCCTACCAATAGTCCCATGAACATTCAAGAGCTCATAACACATCAAATTCATTTAAACATTTCATCAAGAACTTGTTTTCACAAAAGCCACTTCATATATTTTCACATAGTCATCAAAATCATAAACCAGCACATACTCAATCCATTTTTCATCTATCACAACATACAATTTCTCAAAATAAGATTTCATCAAAAACATATTAAAACATAAAGGAATATCAAACCACTTACATGAATCCACTTTCCACTATCGCACTTTGATATAAGATTTCCACCACTTCTATAATTCACTTTCCTATAAAATATATACACATTACAAAAGAACGATCAAATAGAGCTTAATAATTCTTAAACATCATCTCTAACCTAGAACACTTCATTTCCTAATAATTCCTAAAATCCATTCATATGTTATCCCCATAACTCTCTTTAACAACATATCATCATAAATTGGTTAAAACTCATCACTATATGTTCTTTACTTACTCACATGAATGTTACAATCCTTAAGTAAGTGCTCTAGAATTCATAGCATAAAAACCCATATCCTATCTTAACCAAACTTTCAAATTCCTCCTTACTATAGAACACTAAATAAGGAAATTAAACTTGGATAACTAAGTTAGAGAGTTTCCTTACCTTTCCAAGAGTGAAGTTTGTGGAAGAATTGGTTCCTTTCCTTCTTCAATTCATCATGTTTTCTTGCCCTAATTGAGAGAAGGAAAAGGAGAGAAAATAGGGGAAGAATGAAGGAAGAAATGGCAAAGCAAAAGCTGAAAACGATGGGTCTTCAAGAGCAAGATTTCCAATTTTTGCAAAGCAGTCCCTCTAACTTTCTTATTTATTAATTGGTCCCTCCATTTTGGTTTGGGGTATTATATTCTACCCTCCTTATAGAAAATTTCGGCCTCGAAACTTAACGTACCTTGTTCCCCAAACAAATGTGGATACAGTCAAACAAATCATACTATATTTTAAATTCTCAATGCTGCCCTAAATTTTCATCAATACTCACGTGTGACCAAGCCACCAAAACTCAGTGCATATTCATTAGACATATCTCACATGGTACGCTCTTCCAACATAATTGGGCATGCAATTGAATCCATTGAAGATCCATATAGGAAATTCAACTCCCAAGGGAGTTAAGCTTCAGCCATGTACTGTCAATGCACATGTCTCGCATACCTAGTCCCTATTTATTCCCATGAGTTCCGCATACTAGATTTGGGAGCAAAATCATTGCTTATAGAACCATGAATGGAGACCCATTCCATGAATTTCTATTTTAAAACATAAGTAAGACAAACCGCACCATAACTATTACATGATTATGCATAAGAATCTTGTCAATCCTTAATCTAATAAAATCTTCACAATTCATCATGATTCCCAATGAAACTCATTCTTCCCTTTCACACGTGTTGGGAACGAATCGGATAACTTTAGGTTTGGTACCTAACAGATCTAACTTAAAACCCACCATGTATTATGTTCTGTAAATCCTCAAAATTTGTAAGGAAAGTATTTAAATTAGTCTCCGATCATGGTCACAAAAGTTGTAACTAAGTCCCAACTTCGCCAATGTGGTTTCAAATAACTAAACCTTTATAGTCAAGAATCAAAATAACTTAAAACCAAAACTATATAGAACTAGATTTCCAATGGTAAAACGTTTATGTTTCCTGAATACCAAATTCCACATGGAACTTGTTCAAAGTCAGTTTAAAGAATAATATGAAATGCTTGTGTTGTGTGAATTTCCAAATTTTATATGCCTAGTGCTGAAAATATTATCATGAATGGTTTCAAAGATTTTTATAAAAATTCAGATTTGCCAACGTAAGTTCAAATAGACAAACCTTTTATTCAATAACCTGACAAATATGAAACCCAAAAACATGTGAAACTAGATTTCAAATGTTAAAACTTTTATGTTTTAGAAATCCCAAAATTCACTTTACAAAAGCCTTTTAAAAATTGTTCAATCTTCATGTAGGACTGAAATCCCGTAATAGATTTCAGTTTTACTATACTGATTTCAATTAGTCATAACTTTGTAATTAAAAGTCCATATAACATAAAACCAAAACAGTATAAAACTAGACTTAATATACAAAATTTCTTGTACTTTACAAATTTTGAAATTCTGCCTACGCAGAGTCAAAACAAAACATCCAAAACTGTTGAAAACATTGATATTCAATGGCAAAATTCTGTCTTGGCATGCCTGGTTCCAATGGCCATAACTTAGTAACCAAGAATCAAAATCCTGTGAAATCAAAACCATATAAAACTAAATTTATAATACTAAAACTTTTATGTTTTACTCCGTTCCGACTTACATACACCACACCGTCAAAAATTTGTTTGAAATAAACATGTATTCAACTTCCTTATGAATACGACTTTAAGCTTTAGCTCACAGTTCATTTAAACCTTACACCGAATAGTTTAAAAACTCAGTACAAAACCAATATAGCCCACTCAACCTACAAATCCATCCAATCACCAATGAAAATTAATCCATAAAACACATGGCCATGTTTAACAATATTCAGTAAGAAAAACAACAACATATCCTTTCATCCTCTTTTCCTCAATTTTTCCATGTGTCTTCCTCAACCTCATGATTCTTCCAAATGACCTTAACTAGTGGGATTTTCCCCAGATCGAATGTACTTAAATTTTTCGTATCATGTATATCATTCCTACCTCTACTTCCACAATACATAGTATGGTCAAATGAAATTATTTCCTTAAATAATCACTTTGCATTAAGTGTAATCATTAATTCATTGCCTTAGTCACTAACAATATATTTTCATCCAACATCAACTTTTTAACCTTTAAGAAAAAATGTATACATATACCTCGAGCCATATTTGATCATATATCTAAGCCACCACATCCTTCCTCCAAATTCTATATTCATCTTTGACATATACTGTAATGTGCAAAAGTCATCCCTTTCATTGTTATCCTTTTAGCTCTTATTCATTCTTCAAAAATCTCCCAAACATATAAATCTATTACACTATCAAACTATTGCACATTGACTAGTTCACATAGCATTCAATATCTCATGGTGGTAATTCCTCATAAGGGTGTAAAGCTTCACACAAGTGTACTAACGACTTCTTACCATTTAAATCATAATACTAGCAAAGATTTATTACACATATATGTCAATACTCTATTCTTCAATTTAAAATAATTAATCATCTATCCATCATAAGCTATATCATACTTATTTTCCCATTACAAAATTCTAATTCAATCCTTAATATTTAATCTTATATATATCCCATGCACACACTAACTTCAAATAAATCTTTTTGTGTATCACGTGTAAACACCGATAATTTCCTATTGAAAAATGCCATTAAACTCCTTGTTTTTCAAACCTAAGCATCCAATGTCCACCTTGACTCCCGAATAGATTTCCTTATGTAAGATAGGTAATCCCAATTGTTTCTCGACAATCAATTTCCCAATGCATTTCAATTTGAAAAAAATAAAAAAAACATAATCATTCTCTAGTGATTCTTATCCCTTTATCACCATGTCGGGATTCTCTTCACTTTCCTTATTTTGTGCCGTGATCCTATCATAAAAGATCAATCAAATGTTCATTTCATAGGAGTATTAGAAAGGAAGAAAGAAAAATAAAGATAACAATGACATTTTTAACAAGTACGATCTTTGTGAGACTTAGGGTTTCAAAATTGATCTTCAAAATATGTAGTAGAATGTAAGAAAACCACTTGCCAAATGGTACAAATGATTTGGAAAACAAAAATTGAAAACAAGCTGAGAAAAATAGGATCGGACGACCCAAGGAAGTTTCGGACGTCCGAAACTTAGGTTCGGACGACCCCAGTCGTCCGAAAGTACCGTCCGAAACTTTGTGCAAAATGCAGCCTTTCTGAAAAATAGGTTCGGAGGACTCCTTAAACTTTCGGCCGTCCGAAACTTAGGATCGGACAACCCTTCAGAGTTTCGGCCGTCCGAAAATGTCGCGAACTATTTTGGCAAGCCTCCAGTTAAATAGGTTCGGACGACCTGGGGAGTCCGAAATGGTCGTCCGAAACTCTAAAATTCCAGTACACATTTCTTTTTTCAAACCAAATGAAATCTAAACATCCAAAACCAAATGAAACATCATTCCAATAACTTAATACGTCCATTCTATACAATTACACGTCCACGTGCATCAATACGCTACAATTCAACACTACATTCATGATGGGGGACAAAATACTTTGATATCATCATTTCTACATAATTCAAAACCATTCATACATAACTATAATATTCACACTCTATCTCTACATTTTTATAATCATCAACAAAACACCAATTCTCCTCTTCCATTCATCCCAACCATATGTACTCGAAAACCCTATAAATCTGCAAAAACGACAACTTGGTGGTATGAGCAAAACAATGCTCTAAAACTCACAATCTTTCATTTCACCTCTTATATGTACCTATTGTCATCGACTTCTCTCTGATACCACTAAATGTCACGCCCCGAATCCGACATGACACGGCCACACGATTGGAAACCGACTCCAAACGTGCGAAGCCTCCTGTTCACAGTGTTTAATATACCAACAGTACATATACAAAGGCCACACTTTCACAATATATTCAATATGTACAATCTCTAAACCACATTTTCTAATGAACAATATGTACCATCTCAAATCCACATCTCCAACATTTAACATTCAAACCTATATCTTTAATACATGTCACATCTCTCTCCAATCAAAACATTATATACACAACTATACATTTCATCAATAAAAACCATCTTTAACTATATACATCATCGTCAAAATCAAATGTTCCAATACTCCAATATCATTCATTAAAACAAAACATCTATCTTTGATATATGACACATATTCATCCACAAAGCATTATATATACGGCTTATAATCCAATGACGTCCTTCAAACTCAAAACGGTACATTTCCTTATAAATCATTCACAATCTATATACATCAACATCCAAAATATCTACGACAATATCCTATTATCTATATATAACCATAATGTACACAAAATAGCTCCCTCCACTTCTAGTCATCCACGTAACCTGTACATGAAACCTTAAAATCTGCAAAAACATAACAATAATGGTGGTATGAGCAAACACTATGCTCAGTAAGTGATATTGACATTCCTTTATCGGTTTGAGCATGTTATATACATAGTATACTTTCATAAAAGCATTTCAACACATGAAAACTCACATTTTGAAACATTTCCAATTCACACACACATATATACAAATAGCAAGTGGCATAATCATTTATCAAATGACATTTACAAATACACTTAACACTTGTCATTTAGCTCATGAATAGATCACGTTACTCTCGGTACACTGGATCCAGTCCTGACTATTAATCCCGTCAGGTAGGCCACATAACACGTGAATTTCTAGCTATTAATCCCGCTAGATAGGCCACATAACACATGATTTGGAACATGTTCCTACCAATAGTCCCATGAACATTCAAGAGCTCATAACACATCAAATTCATTTAAACATTTCATCAAGAACTTGTTTTCACAAAAGCCACTTCATATATTTTCACATAGTCATCAAAATCATAAACCAGCACATACTCAATCTATTTTTCATCTATCACAACATACAATTTCTCAAAATAAGATTTCATCAAAAACATATTAAAACATAAAGGAATATCAAACCACTTACATGAATCCACTTTCCACTATCGCACTTTGATATAAGATTTCCACCACTTCTATAATTCACTTTCCTATAAAATATATACACATTACAAAAGAACGATCAAATAGAGCTTAATAATTCTTAAACATCATCTCTAACCTAGAACACTTCATTTCCTAATAATTCCTAAAATCCATTCATATGTTATCCCCATAACTCTCTTTAACAACATATCATCATAAATTGGTTAAAACTCATCACTATATGTTCTTTACTTACTCACATGAATGTTACAATCCTTAAGTAAGTGCTCTAGAATTCATAGCATAAAAACCCATATCCTATCTTAACCAAACTTTCAAATTCCTCCTTACTATAGAACACTAAATAAGGAAATTAAACTTGGATAACTAAGTTAGAGAGTTTCCTTACCTTTCCAAGAGTGAAGTTTGTGGAAGAATTGGTTCCTTTCCTTCTTCAATTCATCATGTTTTCTTGCCCTAATTGAGAGAAGGAAAAGGAGAGAAAATAGGGGAAGAATGAAGGAAGAAATGGCAAAGCAAAAGCTGAAAACGATGGGTCTTCAAGAGCAAGATTTCCAATTTTTGCAAAGCAGTCCCTCTAACTTTCTTATTTATTAATTGGTCCCTCTATTTTGGTTTGGGGTATTATAATCTCTGTCCCATTTTCTTTGCTTCTAATTAATAAAATTGAGAGTGTCGTTCCATGTCTCCGAGGTTGGACAATTAAAAAAAAAATGTGTATAAATTTCAAAAGTTAAATTTTTTCAAAAAATTTTATATATTTTTCTAATTTTTTTTCATCATCTATTAGTTTAGATTTTATAATGGAGGTTGATTAAAATAAAAAACTGCACTTGTAAAAGGCATCTATACATAAATCGTTTAGAAAATTTAAGGCTATATCTTATGAAAACTCAAATTATTCAAACTGCTTACTTGTTCATTTTTTCCCACAGTATACAACTTTACATATTTTTCCTTGATTCTAGAATAATAAAATGTAATGTTAAATTATAAGTACATAGTTTTTCAGAAAATCTAATGTTGTAATCCATGAAAATTGAAAATTTCTAAATATTTAATTTTTTTTTTATTTTTTTGCCATATCCAATGGTCTATATCTTTTCAATTATTCCAGAATTAAAAAATAAACTGTTAAAACATGCATTTGTTGTTATTTAAAAGAGTTGGTATCCTTTGAAATGAGTTCAAATATATAACGGGGAGTTAATCGTTATTTTAATATGCAGTAAAAGTTATAGAAAATTAGAATTACGGTTTCAATTGTGATTAATTGTTCATTTCATATATGAGCCACATTTTATATATGAATCGATTTCAGAAAGTTAATTTGGTAGTTTACAAAATCTGAAATACTTCAAAATTTTGACTTTTTTTTTCTATAAACCATTTTTTTCTATTTAGTTGGGAAAAAAAATTGAACTATAGAAAGAATGCATACGTAGTTTTTAAAATTTTGAGATTTTCTTATAAAAAGCCTACCGATGAAAATTGAGGTTTTTCAAATTTTTAATAAATTATTTTTCGGCCATAATCTTCTTAGATTTTTTCTTTTACCAAAATTCACCAATTTAGAGGTATTCAATTCTTTTAGGTCACGTTGCATGCATGTCTTCCTTCATCCCTTAATTGATGAAATGATGCATCATAATATACCATGCAAATGTTTCTTTATGAATGTCAAAACAGCGCTAAACATGGAACCTACCAACTTTTAACCGAATCTGTAAAAAATTTGTGTCTGGAATAATTGAAGATATATGAAGAAAATCTTTTGTCCTCATGTATTAGCCACCTCAGGATTATATGAAAGTTTTATTTCCTTAAATTCTTAGGACGGGAAATGGAACATAGTAATTTGGCCAAGGAAATTTGAGAAATCCAAAAAGATTCTATCGATACAGTTTCTACATTTGACTAAGATCTGCACTAGTGGTATTAATTTTTCTAGCATACCGATTTGATCTATACTAACTATATTGGTTCACGTAAGTATAAATTGGTACTTTAACTTCTTGGTTATGTTTTCTCCTTCTTAATTCTGTATCCAAATTTGTTGCTTGGTATGCACGTTGTTCCTGCCAGCACTCCTATTTCATTAATAATTCTACCAGGAAAAGATGGGAATGAATGTGATTTGTATAGTTTTTGGATTGATCAACGGCAGATGGAGAAAATCTTTCAAGTGGTAGTAGTATTTCAACTTGTATTTATCTTTTTCAATTGATTTCTGTTTTCTCACCATTAGTAGTGATTATAACAACACTGTGTGCGCTTGTATATAGGGAGATGATTTATCCTCATGCTATTGTGGTTAAAAATCGACATGCATATGTTTTTTTTTCTCAATATTGATGTGCATTCATTTTCAATTTTTGTCAATTTGGTCGTGTGTCGTTATACCACCAAAATTAAAACCTACTCTTCACTAGTATAGCAATAGAGCAAGGTCGTCTCCTAAGGGAACGGGTGTATCATTTCTTTCAACTTGTCACAAACAATTATTAGAAACAAATAAACAAAATAAAGTACTAAAGAATTTAATCAATAAGAAAGAAAATCCAGTTAAATCATTGAATCCACACTAATTAATAACTTGATCCTTGATGCAAACATTAAACATGTAATTCAAATAAACCAGTTATAGATACCGGGAATGCCACTAACATAACCTCATTTCTCCTTACTTGTCGGTAATTAAAAGGACACCTTATTAACTACTCTCTAATTAATAAACAATCTAAGAGGATGCCTCATTAGATTTAATTCATTAACAACATTAAGATGAGAGAAACCTGATTACAATATGCCCATATGGACGCCATATGCCCATACCATCCCTTTATGCCCACTGTCGATGAATGACAGTCATACCACCTATTAAAACTAAATAGACAATTACGGATCCACCATTTTAATTGGCATTAATTAGAATTTCTTACTATAAATTAAATATTGCGCACTATTCAACAATCATAGAAAATTCATAAACCCTCTATCACAGGACATAAAAAGGTACTTAAATTACATGTTTATTTTATTCCAATTAGATCTCACAATGATTAATTAGTGTTTCATCAATAATTTAACTGGAAAACTAATTTAGAATGAAGACATAATTAAACAAGACATAAAAGAATTGAAGAAAAATAGATTCATAATATACTAGAAAGAAAACCTGCAGTTGACAATCTCTTGGTGGTAGTTATGGTTGAAGATAATCCAATGCAATCCAAAATGCAAATGAAATAGATAATGCTTGTCTAAAACTTATCCACTCAATTGTGTTAACTAAGATTGCTGAAATTTGAATACTTGAATTAAATAATGAAAATCCAATTAAATTACAAAACAAATGACTTGAATAAAAATTACGTGAAAGCTATTAAACTCCCTTACTTATTAAGAAAAACTAGGATGCTAACTCCTCTAAAAACAAACTAGGCTTGGATCCTAACTACTCTAAAAAATCACTTATTTATAGACTTCTCCCAACAAATACTATTCAAATTCCGAACAGAAGATAACTCTCAACAACTCCAAAATCTCGATCTCCACAATATTACGAGATTTGATTACAAAAAATCTCTTCCCTTTAAAAAATCCTTCTTGGTAAAATCTTTTCCTTCAAGTAAAATCCTTCCAATAAAATCTTCTCAACTTCTTGCATCATTTTAGCTCTTTTTTTACCATTCTATTCATTTTCCACATAAACCTGAAAACACAACAAAGACATGAATTTCAACACATGAATGCTAATAAAAAGGCATGAAATTATTACAAATAAATGTAAAATATTGACTCTATCAACTCCCCCATACTTGGACCGTGCTTGCCCCAAGTATTGTTTATTCCAATAAGTCACAAAAAAAAAAATACAAAACACTTGGACTTAACATCATAATGCCCTTAACTAAATAACCAACAAGATATAAATCGAAACTCAACCTTCTTACCACTAACCAATCTTTGTACCTGATAATGCAAACATGCCCATTCATTTGAGTTAAAAATTGCAAGAATAAAATTAAGCTCACAGTTTTCACTCAATAAGGGCACACTAATTAATAAGGCAATACACACTATTCAAGCAAGGTATTATCATAAACTTGCAAATCAGTCACATCTCCACCATAATTCAATAACCATATACATAAACCACAAAGGTCTTTTTGGATTGTAATGGGGCTAAGGTAAGAGGAAGGATAAAAGATAAATATGGGCTAAAAATTTGTCAAAGAAAAATGTTAAAGTGCAATTTATTTTCACAAAATACTTCTTTCATAGCCACACTTTCAACAACTTTTTTACATCAACAATACTTATTCTTACACAACAATGCTTCACTTTCTTTTTCTGAGCATTTTTTTCTTCTTTTCTCTCTCTCTCTCTCTCTCTCTCTCTCTCTCTTTTCTAAAAAAAATAATGAAACACTAATATAATTTAACTTGCAAGCAAAAAATTCTGTACAAATAACAGTAGTGTGGCTATATTTTTCTCAAGAAGTATTTAACTATCTTAAAATATAATTAACAAATGCTTTGATAAACAGGTTCAACAATAAAGCTAAAAACAAGTTTTACTGGCTAATTTTTCTTGGGTGTTAAACAAAGAAAAGGTCTAGGCTCAAAAATGGTTCACTAGGGGTCAAATTAAAATGGTAGAAAGTGTTTTAGAAAGCTGAAATTGTTTGTTCCTAATTTGCTTTTATCATTTTTATGCATATAATTATTTATGGTCTCAACATGTACTTCAAAGCAAGTTCTATAATACCCAATGCTTTTTAATCAAACTCTGACAATAAAATTTGAAAACACCAAGAAAGTGGTTCTTGTGTGCCTTAGGCTCGAAAACTCACTTATTGGGTAAAAGAAATAAATTCTTGCAATTTTATCATTCCAAAATACATATGGGGCAATTACATTAACCAAAACAAAGATATCCCCCAAACAGTCCAAACATGCTTCAATCTATATCCAAATTGTTCATAAAGTCTAGGGCATTATGATTTATTTGTGTTTTTTAAAAAAAATCAAGACCAACTTGAGCTAACTAAATGAACTATACTAAACATGCAAAAACAGAAATTAAAATAAAATAAAAACTTAAACTTAAGCTCCCCCATACTTACACAATACATGATCCTTCATGTATAGAAGGAGATAATTAAAGCACAACATAAAAGGATGACATAAAGTGAAAAAAAAAATGAGAGGAGTGTAAAAGAAAACTCATGGCTTTGGGTGGTTAAACCCTTGATATTTGAAAAATGCTTGAATGGATTGCTCCAAATCCATCATTCGTTCAAGTATCCTATTCATAGATTCTTGGAGTGTGGCAATTTGAGAAGATGAAGCTGGAGACAATGTTGAAGAATCAGGAACATCACGTTCAGTACCTGTGGAAGGAGGAATAGAACTACTCGGTGGATTAACCCCCAGTTCACAAAATTTGATAACACCATTAGAATCAATAGAAATAAGATTCATTTTTACCAAAGAAGGAGGATCTAAATATTGTGGTGATTTAAAATCAGTTAATTGGGTGGAATTGGGATGAAAAATCTTCAACTGTATTGCAATATAAGTAACCCAAGATCCTAAACACAAGAGTCGACTAGATTCATTTGCAACAGTTTTCAATTGATGTGCAAGCATTGCACCAAAATTCAAACACGTTCTGTTGACCATGCATCATAAAATAAACAACTCATTGTGTTGAACAATGTTGGTTGAGTCATTTCTTCCAAAAAAATTATAAGCTAAAATCCTATGACACAAACGCAATACAGGATCTTTAAGTTCTACAACTTTAGATATCCCAATTTCATAATCATTCCCAATTGATAACAACTCCCATGCTTGTTCTATATTAAAGGAATCAGGTTTTGCACATAAGGAATTTACATAATCAAGAGACACTAAATCAGCTGGCAAAATAAATTCCAATAACACATTAAAGTCATTAACCAAAACCCAAGATCCCTACCTTTAAGCTCAAAACAAACAGCTCTAGGAGTATTCAACTTAGCACCACTAGGTTTCTTCAATTCCGGAAGATTATTAGCATTATAGGTGGCAAAAAATTCAGCACACAATTCTCTATAAGTTGACGGGGACTTATTCAAAAACATAGACCATCCAATGTTGGAAAAGTATTCACGGACTTTATTTTCAGCATTTAAATTAAAAATCAAAGGCCAATCGAAAAATTTACCACATACAAGTTTTCGTTGGAAACAAGTAACATACCGACTTTGCTGACCTGGTTCATTGAAATTTCGTTCTGGTGGAGTTACCTTGACTGAGGGTTTTTGGTGCTTTGAAGTGCGTGTTTCCTGAAGTTGTTCATCTTGCCTAGGTGATGGTTGTGACTCTGATTGGGATGCTGGTGAAGAAGATTAAACCGATCTTGCTGAGGTGTAGATGGTATCTCTCCCTGATCTTGTTGTGTTATAGACTGAGAGAGCTTCTTCAATTTCTCAAACAAATACATTTTATCATATGGAACTGATTTGGTTGCCACCTTTTTAATGGGCCCTAGCTATGGTTTATCGGCAGGTCAAGGTTTGAGATTGGAATAATGGGGCCCTGGACCATAGTAAATTGAAGATGGAGCTTTGGTAGTGGGTGGAGGCATATCAGATTTGATTGGAGACCTTGATTGTGTTGGTTTTGTACAAAAGCCAATTTAATTCTAAGATTATTATTTATATTTATTGCCAAGTGATTAGGAACCTAAAGGGTCACACACAATAGAATTACTTTTGGGTTAAAATGATTTACATAATTATATGATAATTATGGCATCTATTATACTCTTGTTCACTTTTAAAAAGTGAATAGAGTTTGGTAATAATTCGTTTCTTGTTTGACAAGACAACCTTTTTGGAAGGCTGTATTATTATATATAGATGCTTAATGTTAGGTAAAAAAAAACACAACTCTCTCCATAAGAAATCACGTAAATAAGAAAACCAGTTTTCTTATTAGATGTCTTAAGTGTTGTTTGGAAGGATCTAGCTTATTAACCTGGCATTGGAATCAATCCTTCGAGGATCCCCAAAGTAGTTCGTGTGGATTACCGTTAGAGGCCGGACACTTGTGCGGCTAATTGATCGATTGAATCTCGCTCAAAAGTTTTGCTAACTCCTCACGAGATATATTTTATATAGATTATCATTAAAGGTCCTATGGAAATCTATTATAATTTAATTGTTATATTTTCCGCTGCGTTGTTACTATGTTGATTTCCTTACAGTGGTATCAGAGACTAATTTGATTTATCTATACATAATATACCATGTCATGAATGATAAATTATTTATGTATGTGTATTGGATTTAATTGATGGATTTGAGACATTATTTGTTTAAAAATTCGTTTTTAAATATTATGGATTAAATATGTGATTTTTGTTTTTATTCAAAACTGATTTTGAATTTTTCAAAAAAAATAAAAAATAAATGACATCGTTCTGGTCAAAGTGACCAGAACAAAGTCTGGGCAACAAAGCTGTTTGCTGCCGGAGTCCAATCGGATAGGGCTCATCATGAACAACGCCATTTGCATAGCTCGGAAGATCGCCGACAACCAAAACCAGCTACACCGCGATCGGGGTTCGATTTGATCGAAAAATCCGGCGAAGTGGTGGCTGGCGGTGAAAATATTGGTGTGCGACGCTGGCGGGAAAATGCCGACTTATGAAGCTCGACATCTGCGCGATGGCCACTTGATTTGACCGGAACAAGGCCAAAAAGAAAAAAGATCAGAAATAGAAAAACAAAAAAAAACAAAAAAAAAACAAAAAGAGGATTGTCTTATGCTAAAAACAAGGCCAAAAACATAAAGATGATTTTGATAATGTATATTGTCTTATGCTAAAAAGCATTCATGAATCCTAATTACAATAGTTGTATGTGAACATGTATGCTTTTACAATATTTCATTAGATGAAATGATTGTATGATATAAGAGTTAAAATTGAAGATATATGATATCTCTCTTACGAACTCATTTAGAGCAAAATGGCAAATAATCTTTAGTATCATCTAATGTGCTAAAGGTGATTAGTCTCATTAAAAAAAAAAAATTGATTTTTTAATTTTGTTATGAACAAAGTTGAGATCTAAATATTTGCTTGAATTGCTCAATAAGACAACAAAGGATTCAATCAAAAAGAAAAAGGAAATTGTGTTAATACTTGAGTTTTCTAAGAAAGTGAAGCTGGACCCTGATTTTAAGAAAATCAATAAAAGGGCTATGAAAAAAATTCAAAAAATTGAGGTTTTGTGAAGATTTTAATTTTCACTTTTTTTTACAATATTCACTAGAATACATGTTCAAATTTAATACAAAATAATAAGGACAAAATGTTTAAATGGTATTAAATTCTACTATGGTCTATTAAGCTAGACATTGGAATTAGAATTAAAAGGTTCATCAAGATTTTGAAGCGGAAGAAACTTGGTGAAGTTTCTACTTCAAATATGTTTATGATTGAAATAAATGTTTCTGCTTATGAATAAAATCTTGGGTATTAGATACCGGATTTGGATATCATATTTACATAAATATGCAAGATTTAAGGATAAGTAGAAAATTGAGTAAAGAAAATGTATTCTTATATGTGGTAATTGAATGTGACAAAAGTTTTTACATTAACCATAGGAATATAGAGTTTTCTTTATTCAGAAGATTAATCCTTAATATAAAGGATTGTTATTATCAGTACTTACTAAAATATTATTTCTATTTCATGTTTGACATGAATAGATTTACAATAATTCAAAAGAATAAATGTTGTTCTTTTTATTGTGACAATATTTTAAAGTGCTGGTTAATTGAATAACAAACTTTATATATTTAATTTGGATAATCTTCTTTTCAAACATAAACACAAAGAAACAAAAATTGATAATTATATCTCTAACACTGTAGATATGGTTATATAAATGAGAAACGCATAGCCAAATTGCATAAAGATGTTTATTTGGAATCACTTGATTATGAATCATTTGATAAACGTGAATCTTATTTATTAGAAAAATGACCAATTCATTTTTTACTTGAAAAATATGAATGATCTACTGAATTACTAAGTTTAATACATATTGATGTATGTAGACCTATGTTAATTCTAATTAGAGAAAGTTTTTCATACTTCAAATGAGTATATTAAATATAGTCATATATGTACTTATTGAAGTATATAACTAAATTCTTTGAAGAGTTCAAAGAATACAAAATTGAAGTTGAAAAACAACTTGATAAAAGTATTAAAATATTTCGATTAGATTGAAATAGAGAATACTTGAGTCAAGAATTTATAATTATCTTAATAAAATGAGCTTGTTTCTTTATTAAAGTAATAATAGAATTTTATTAGATATCATTCGATTAATGATGAGCCATACAATTCTCTCAAAATTGTTTTGAGAATATACCATAAATATTGCATTTGATCTTTTAAAGTATATTCCATTTAAACCTATCGATTCTACCTCATATGAGATATGGTATAGGAAAGAACCAAAAATATTTGGGAGTGTCCTATATTTTATAAAAGGTAAAAATCTGATAAGTTTAATACAAAATTTTCATATATACTATTTTGTGGAATGTCCAAAAAAAAGTTTTGAATATTATTTCTATAATCCCAATGAGCACAAAATGTTTTGTCTCAAAATATGTCATATTTCTAGAAGAATAGTCTATTCTAGAAAAGGCAAGTGGGAGCATATAGAACTTGATGAAGTTCTTAAACCATAACTTAGTAATGAAAAGATGATGGAATTAGAGCTTGTACCTCATGGTGATGCGGTAGGACATGAAGATCTCAATACACAAGTAAATTGTATGTTTAGTAGGATAAATTGTCCACATGAGATGATATGTTTATCATTAAGAATGATAAACCTGCTATCTACAAAGAAGTCTTATTTGATAAGAAATCTAAAAGTGGTTTTGAACCATAAAATCTAAAATGAATTCCATGTATGACAACAAGAATGCATCTAAAGGGGTAAAACTCATAAGGTGCAAATGGGTCTTCAAAAAGAAGACAAACATGGATGGTAATATTGTTACCCGTAAAGCATGAATATTGGTTACTAAAGGTTACACAAAATCATAGTATTGACTATGATGAAACCTTTTCACCAATTACCGTGTTAAAATCCATTAAGATTTTACTTGCTATAATTTGCAAAAGGATTAGTATGTGATACAATCTAAGGGTTTTTATGTCTAAATACCCTAACATAGTATGCAAATTATAAAAGTCTATCTATGGACTAAAGCAAGCTTTTAAAAGTTCAAATATTTGTTTTTGATGAGATAACCAAAAGTTTGATTTAATCAAAAACAAATATGAATCTTGTGTATACAAAATATTATTGGCAATATTATTGTATTTTTCATATTATATGTAGATGACATATTAATAATGAGAATTTACGTAACTACTCTTAAATTAGTTAAGGTTTAGTTGTTCAAAAACCTTCTCAATAAAAGTTTTTTGGAGAAACAACTTATGCATTGGGAAAAGTCTATAGAGATAGATTTGATAAGTTGTTTGGTCATATACAGTCAATATATATAACTGTATATATATTGATAAAATGTTAAAGACGTTTAACATGCATAGATAAGTTTAAAAGGTTTACATTCCTATATTTGATAGGACTTACATTAGGACATGTGTCCAAAGACTGATATTAAGAAATATAGTATGCAAAATGTTCTTAGAAGTAAGATCATTTATGTATATTATATAAAACCAAATGTCTCCTGCGCTATAAGTGTTATGAGCAAATTTCAATCCAATACTAGTGAAAGTCACTAGAAGTAATCAAGAATTTCCTTAAATACTTGAGAAGAATTAAGAACCTATTCTTGAAAGTTGAGCTTTATATATATGGATTCATAGATACTAGTTTTCAATCTTATAAAGATGATTGAAAGTATCAAAATGGATACATATTTATCCTAAATATAAATGTTATTATTTGAAAATGTTCCAAATAGATTATAACAACATATTCTACAATAGAGATTAAGTATATAGCTGCTTGAGAAGTTGCTACAAGATTGTTTGGATGGAAATAGTTTATTCAATAGTTAAGAACTAAGGTCTCATCAATGATCCAAACATGTACTAAAATTTTATCATTTGATTAGAGTAATCACTAATAAAATTTAAGTAAAGATACAAGAGATTCCCGCAGAGGATAATATAATTATTCATTGACTAAACTATTATCCCAAAAGAAACATGACAGTCATGTTCATTCATTTGGTTTGAAGTACTGAATGATTGGTTTGAGTCATAATGAAAAAATAATTATGTAATTTTATGCAATAAAGATATGGCATATTTATCATTTTGTAACATATATATGTTGATATATATACACTATGATAAAGTCCTTAGAATAATATTTATTATTCTTAAATTTCCCTGGTCATAGTATTAACAATAATAAGGGCGTTGTTAATGCGGATAGACTAGTATATATAGTGATATATAGGTGAATCATTAGAGAATGTGTTCACTGGAATGATCCGCTTAGAGATTTCCATATCGTTAACTATTTGAGTGCCAATGGTATAATCTCTACGTGACAGTAGTGTAAGCGATCTTTGACTTGAAATCATAAGAGTATCTTTAGTGTGGATGTTATGTTTTGACTCTATTTGTCCATAACTGTAACTGGATATGTGAGCGGTAGATGTTGGATATAACAAGAAGCACGGATTGATAGTTTATGATCGATATAGGATTCACCACTACTAATAGTGGGAGAGTATATTCCTTTCTGGCGCCACTTGTTGAAGTTCAACTCAAAGTGCACATATTTAGTAAGTAAATTTGGAAAAGTTCTAAATTTATTTACAAGGAGTTGAATTTCGGTACAAGAAATAAATATAATTAGTACAATAAAGAGTTGGCACTTAGACTTTACTCTTGTACTAATTGGAATATAGGATGGTGAAAGAATGTTAATTACATGGTAACTGGTTCATGGATAGGTGAAGTCGATCAATTGACTTTTCCTAACTCTTGGGTGGTCATGATGTCTTAGCTAGAGGCCGCTCTTGATCTATGAATATAAATGAATTAATTGTTGAATTAATGATAAATTAAAGTTGTTTAATTTATCCTATCTTAGAAGCTCCGTGACTAAATTGTCTTTAGTCCAAGTGGGAGTTTGTTGGTTTTGTACAAAAGCTAATTTAATTCTAAGATTATTATTTATATTTATTGCCAAGTGATTAGGAACCTAAACCGTCACACACAATAGAATTACTTTTGGGTTAAAATGATTTACATAATTATATGATAATTATGGCATCTATTATACTCTTGTTCACTTTTGGAAAGTGAATAGAGTTTGGTAATAATTCGTTTCTTGTTTGACAAGACAACCTTTTTGGAAGGCTGTATTATTATATATAGATGCTTAATGTTAGGTCAAAAAAAACACAACTCTCTCCATAAGAAATCACATAAATAAGAAAACCAGTTTTCTTATTAGATCTCTTAAGTGTTTTTTGGAAGGATCTAACTTATTAACCTGGCATTGGAATCAATCCTTCGAGGATCCCAAAAGTAGTTCGTGTGGATTACCGTTAGAGGCCGGACACTTGTGCGGCTGAAAGATCGATTGAATCTCTCTCAAAGGTTTTGCTAACTCCTCACAAGGTATATTTTATATAGATTATCATTAAAGGTTCTATGAAAATCAATTATAATATAATTGTTATATTTTCCGCTGCGTTGCTACTATGTTGATTTCCTTACAGATTGCTAGTTTTTACTCCCTGAATCGGTGTCTTCTTCATCCGAAACAACAATCCAAGTACCATGTGGAATTTTGTTTCGAAGTTTAGCTCTCGTTCTTACCATGATGACAAAGGAGAAAATCAATGTTCTTGAAAAACACAAGAAGTTGCCGCACGATTTTCTGTTAGAAGACAAAGAGTGAAATATGAGAGAACAATCTACAGATATGAAACTAGATATAAAACTATCCCAGGTTATTTGTTGTATGTAAAGACACAGAAATTTCTTTTTGACTGACAAAAGACTTTTTTTACAACGACGATCACCGACATCGCGATGTGCATGGTCGCACGTCGCGACGTGGCTCACTGGAGAGTTTCCAAAAATTTCCCAAAAATCGCACAAAAAATCGACGAAAAATCACAATTAAATCATCTTTTCTAAGTCGCGACGTCGGAGTGTCCCGACTAGGGGTGTAATCGAGTCGAGTCGAGCTCGAGTACACCCCTAATCGAGTAGCTCGATTTTGAAAAAATGTGTACTCGAGCTCGATCGAGCTTTAATAATCAAGCTCGAACTCGAGCTCGACAAAGGGTTATCGAGCTCGCGAGCTACTCGCGAGCTCTGGTATTTTTTTTAAAATTTTTTTTTTAATTTTTTTTAATTTTTTTTTAATTTTTATATTTTTTTATAAAAATTATAGGATGTATTTGTAATTTTTTTAAATTTAATGAGGTCAAATTATAATTTATTATAAATTAAGGACTAAAACATAATTATAAATAGATTAAATTATAATTTATTAAACTACAGGGACTAAAATATAAATATAAATATTAAAAATAAAAAAAATATATACATATACTCGAGTAGCTCGCGAGCTACTCGAGTACATGTATTCCGAGCTCGAGCTCGACTCGAGGTCGAGCTCGAGCTCGCTCGAGCTCGACTCGAACTCGGTCAAACCGAGTTCGAGTCGAGTAGTTGACCGAGCTACTCGCGAGTAGCTCGCGAGTAGCTCGCTCGTTTACCACCCCTAGTCCCGACGTTCTCCGACGTCACGACGTGGAGCATATTTTGCTCTTTATCATGATTTTTCTTGAAACTCAATAAGACAACATAAAAAATCAATCTTAACTTCTTTCTTACCTACAAAAGATAAAAGAACGAAGTTAGTTACTATGTTGAAAACTAAAAAGAAATGTATACTAATAAAATAAAATGGGTTGACTCCCATAAGCGCCCAGATTTAAGTCTTAGGCCAAACCGTATTTATTGGAAATTAAGAATTTGGTGGAGACACCAAATGAATTTCCTCCATTGCACCTTGATGGACATTCTCATAAAATAGTTTCAATCGGTGTCCATTCACTTTGAACAATTTTCCTATTGTTGGACTCACTATTTCAATCATACTAAAAGAGTATATGCATTTACTTTCAAATGGTCCTATCCACTTTGATTTCAATTTCCCTGCCATAAATTTTAAATGAGAGTTGAACAACAATACCTTTTGTCCCACAAAGAATTCTTTACACCTTAATTGCTTGTCATTAATGTGTTTTGTTCGCTCTTTGTAATTCATGGAATTCTCATATGCCTCCAGTCAAATTTCTTCCAACTCTTGAAGTTGGAGTTTCCTCTCATGTCCCGCTAAAGTTTTATCCATATTGCATGCTCTCACTGCCCAATATGCCTTGTGTTGGAGTTCTACAGGTAAATGACAAAATTTTCAAAAGACTAACCTGTATGGTGACATTCCAATGGGAGTTTTGTAGGCAATTTGATATGCTGATAATGCAACCTCTAAGTGCAAACTCCAATCCGTTCTCTTTGGATTCACCATTTTCTCCAAAATACCTTTTATTTCTCTATTAGAAACTTTTGCTTGACCATTGGTTTGTTGGTGATATGCAGTAGCTACGCAGTGGTACACACCATACTTCCTCATTAATGCTTGTATGGTTTTATTGCAAAAATGCGTGCCTTGATCAGTAATGATGGCACGCGGTACTCCAAACCTACAAAAAATGTTGGATTTTAGAAATCCTGAAACAGTCTTAGCATAGAGAGTATGAGTAACTTTTGCTTCCATCCACTTAGAAACTTAATCAACTGCAAGTAAAATATAAAGATTGCTACAAGAACTTGGGAAAGGTCCCATAAAATCCATGCCCTAAATATCGAATATTTGACAAACAATTATAGGCATTTGGGGCATTTCATCTCTTCTTGACAAATTTCTAACCTGCTGACAACGAGAACAATGCTTACTAAACATGTAAGAGTCTTTAAATAGAGTTGGCCAATAAAATCCACAACCTAATATTTTTCTTGCTGTTCTCTTAGGTCCAAAATGTCCACCACAAGCATAAAAGTGATAATAAGATATGATCATAAGCATTTCATTATCAGGGATACATTTCCTTATATCCTTGTCAGAACAAATTTTCCATAAGTATGGTTCATCCCAAATAAAATACTTACAATCATTTCTAATCTTTTTTTTTGTGAGTGTAGAAACCTTTTGGAAATATTCTCATAGCTAAATAATTAACTATATTTGTATACCATGGTTTATTTAGCATTAAAGAATATAAAAGCTCATCTGGGAATGTCTCTGATTCGTCGGTCCCTTCATTGATAATTTTGCTCAAATGATCTGCAACGTAGTTCTCAGCTCCTTTTTTATCCTTGATTTCCCAATCAAATTCTTGGAGCAAAAGTATCCATCTGATGAGTCATGGTTTGGATTCCTTCTTTGCCAATAAATACCTCAATGCTGCATGGTCAGAAAATACAACTACTTTAGACCCAAGTAAATATGAACTGAATTTTTCAAAAGCAAATACTATAGAATGAAGTCATTTCTCTGTTGTGGTGTAGTTGCATTGAGCTACGTTGAGTGTCTTCTAGGCGTAATAAATGACATGACTTTCTCTTCCAATTTTCTACCCATCCAACGCATATTGACTAGCGTCACAAATTAGCTCAAAAGGTAAACTCTAATCTGGCGGTTGGATGATAGGAGCGCTGATCAATTTATGTTTGAACAAATCAAATGCCGCCTTGCATTTGTCTTCAAATTCGAATGGCACATCATCCTACAATAATCTAGTGATAGGCTGAGCAATCTTCGCAAAATCCTTGATAAAACGCCTGTAAAAACCTGCATGGCCAAGAAAACTACGAATCTGCTTAACAGTTGAAGGATATGGCAATTTATCAATAATATCTATTTTCGCTTTATCAACTTCTATGCCCCTTTTTTTTTTTTAGCTATTGGGGCTAGCCCAGTGGTTAGGGAGTTAGCTTCCCGACCTACAGGTCTAGAGTTCGATTCCTATAGGATGCATGTGAGGGTGTGTGTGTTAAAAATTTTAAAAAAAAAAACTTCTATGCCCCTTTTAGAAATTACATGTCCTAAAACTATTCCTTCTTTAACCATGAAATGGCATTTTTCATAATTAAGCACAAAATTATGTTTAATGCAACGCTTTAAAATAATTTCTAAATGACAAATACATTGATCAAATGAGTTCCCATAAACCATAAAATCGTCCATGAATATCTCAATGCATTGCTCAATAAGATCTGTAAAAATGCTCATCATGCATCGCTGGAATGTCCCGGGGGCATTGCAAAGTCCGAATAGCATACGACGATATGTGAAGGTTCCGAATGGACATGTGAAAGTTGTCTTCTCTTGGTCTTCCCATACAACAAAAATCTAAAAATATCCTAAATATCCATCAAGAAAATAAAAGAATAATTTCCCAGCTAAACGCTCTAGCATTTGATCAATAAAGGGCAAGGGGAAATGATCTTTTCTAGTGGCAGAGTTTAATTTTCTATAATCAATGCATACTTGCCAACCTGTTTAGAGTCTCATGGGCATAAGCTCATTTTTTTCATTTTTAACAACTTGAACACCAAATTTCTTTGGCACAACATGAATGGGACTAACCCATTTACTATCAGAGATTGGGTAAATAATTCTAAGTTCTAGTAATTATAAAATTTCTTTCAAAACTATTTCCTTCATTGGTGGATTTAATTTTCTTTGAGGATCATGAACAAGTTTTGAATCACTTTCAAGCAAAATGCGATGCATACACACCGTTGGGCTTATGCATTTAATGTCCGCTAAAGTCCATCCAATGGCTGATTTATTTACCTTTAACAACCTTACCAATCTTTCTTCTTATGCCAATGTAAGATCCTTATTGATAATTACTGGAAGTGTTTCCCCATCACCTAGGTAGGCATATTTCAAGTGGTTCGGAAGGGTTTCAACTCCAACTTTGATGCCTGCAAAATAGAAGGTAGAATTTTCTCAATATTTGTAGAATCAGGAATATGAAAAGTTTTTGCATCTTTTGAAATTTCTTCCAAAGAATAAAGACTCATTATCATCTCTCTTAATTCTTTATTGTCTTCTTCTTGAGCATCTCTATCTGTTTTTCCTTCTTTCAAAACCCAATCCAATGAATCCTACATAAAAGTTCTTTCAATAAACTTATTAACCATTGGTTAAAAAATGTCTAAAGTACAAATAGATTATGGATCATATGGACATGTATTTGCATAAAAAGTGTTAAATGTAACAATATCTCCATCAAATTCATACATTAAAGTTCCTTTGTGCACATCTATTTTTGTTTTTGCTATTTTCATAAAGGGCCTGCCCAATAAAACAGCATAACTATGAGTAGAAGTAGATACACACATATCAAGAATATAGAAATTCGTAGGAAAAATAAGCTCATTAACTTTAACCAACACGTCTTCCAATATTCCAGAAGGATAAGCAATTGATCGATCAGCCAATTGAATTACAACACGAGTTTTCTTAAGAGGTCCCAAAGTTAATTCTTTGTAAATTGACATTGGCATAACATTAATTGACACCCTTAAATCGAGCATTGCTTTCTAAATTTTTTTTATTTCCAATCAAGCAAGGTATGGAGAACATACCAGGATCCTTGCATTTCTCAGGCAATTTTTTCTGTATTATGGCAGAAACATTTTCACCCATAATTACCTTTGCATCTATTTCATGTCTCACCTTCTTTGTGCAAAGTTCTTTCAAGAACTTAGCATATTTGGGTACTTGAAGAATGGCCTCAATGAGTGGTATGTTGATTTCTGCCTTTCAAAAAACATTCAAAAGATCCTTTGTTTCCTTCTACTTTTTCTCCTTTGCAAATCTGCTAGGAAAAGGTGGTGTCAATATAACTGTAGGTTTAATAACTTTATGCTCAATATTTACCTCAGAGTTTTCTTTTGAGTCTGATGTAGGCATATGGTTGGACTTTTCCTTTTCAAAGTCTGACATGGGAACAAAATTATTTTGTTTTTCTGGCTTTTTTATTTCCCACTACGAAGAGTCATGGAACTTGCATTTTCCTTAGGATTCACCTCTACTTGGGAAAGTAATTTTCCTTGGTTCGCTTCTAACCTTGCTATTGCATTGGCCATTTGAGTGATTTGTGTTCCCACATTGGTAAAACCCGCCCTTGTCTCCTGTTAAATTAGCTTTGTCTCTTGTTGGAATGCCCTTGTTTCTTATTGGAATTTGAGATGATCTTAGGCTATCATTTTGACAATTTCTTCTAGACTAGGGCCTGTTTTAGGTAGTGGAGGTGATGAAAAAGTCATATTAGACTGCTGTTGATAACCGGTGGGTCAAAATTGGTTAGGTTGAGCATTTTGTATTTATTGGGTTTGGAGCTTAAGGAGTTTAAAAGAAACAAAATCCATATTTGAGGTGGAAAAAAAGACAAAAATAACACACAATCACTCATCTTGGATGAACCAATACAAGGAAACTATCAAAGGGCCAAATTGGAAGCCAAGGCAAACTGGGCTGGTTATAAGTTAAAACTAAAATGGGTGTATCTTTGTCTCTACTAAAAAAAATGAGGAGATTTAAGATGCCTTGGAATATCATCAAGAGTAATAAAACTCCAATGCTTAAATTTTCTCCTAAATCACTTGGTAAGATGGTCAAATTTGAGACTCAAGTTAACATACAATATAGAATGTTGAAAATCAGAAGCCACTATCACAGTTTGGGAGCATAACTTGAGGTCTATGACTCCCATTTCATAATTCTTGTTGCATTGGAAAGAAATCAGGACGCGTAAGCATGGCCACGGTTCCGAAACCGGCAGTTTTGGTTCCGGAACCGGTTGTTTGGGTTTCGGTTCCGGTTCCGTCCTGGTTCCGTTCTGGTTTTGTTCCAATTCTGAATTTTTTTCAATTTTTAGTTTCAAATTTCGATTGTAATCCTACTTTTAAATTTGATTTCTATTGAAATAATGATTAAACTATTAATTGAAACTCAAATAATACAACATAATAATATAATTAGAATAATAATAGTTACAATTGAACTTAATTAATATATAATTTTTAGATAATAGAACTAGGAAGAATTAGATAAATGAGATTCAAGGATATAAAAATAATAAGAATATTTGAATTATTAATTAGAATTCAACTAGTGTGATATAATAACATAATTAGAAACAAGTTAAGATTTTTAAATAATAAATTTACAAGTTATAAATGAAGAAACTACTAAATTTTATTCATTGGATAGAAAAATTTACAAGTTAAGATTTTAATTCATAAATTTACAAGTTAGAAATTAATAAATGAAGAAACTATTAAATTTTATTCATTGGATAGAAAAATTTACAAGTTAAGATTTTAATTCATAAATTTACAAGTTAGAAATTAATAAATGAAGAAACTATTAAATTTTATTCATTGGATAGAAAAATTTACAAGTTAAGATTTTAATTCATAAATTTACAAGTTAGAATTAATAAATGAAGAATCTACTAAATTTTATTCATTGGATAGAAAAATTTACAAGTTAAGATTTTAAATCATAAATTTACAAGTTATAAATTAATAAATGATGAAACTACTAAATTTTATTCATAATTGATGGCTTAAACTTTAAATTTGAATAGTACAATAATACAATTGCAAAATATATTATGATATACAATAATACAACTATAGTGTATATAAATAAAACTATGACATTAATTTATATAAACGAATATATAGATATGGAAATTATAATATTTGAAAAAACATAATAAATTATTTCAAATTTTCAATAATGTAAAAATGTACAATATGATATTTTTCTTCATTTTAATAAATTAATAGTTGCCATCGTCGTCGTCGTTATTATTGGCTCTATCAGCATCGGTGATAGGTGAATTAATTGTACAAGTAGAGCTACCATCGGTGGTAGCGTCTAAATCGAAATCAAAATCTTATTATATGTCTTGTTCTTGTTCTCTATAAGCGGCTTTAGTCCAATCATCTACTAAAGCTTGAATCTCCAAGGACATGGGCTCAAACGCGATCGGGTCTCGTCCAAAATGTTGCCACCTTGACTAAAAGCTTGTTCCACGGCTACTGTTGATGTCTGGGCAGCCAAAATCTCTTTGGCTATCGAAGCGATAACGGGGCACATTGTTGTCTTCTTCTTCCACCATTCCAATATTTTGAAGTTTTCAATACTATCACATTCATACTTGTTATCACTAAAATCAAAAGAAGTGGTTAAATATACCTCAAGTTCTGTACTAGTAGTACCCTTGTGTTTTTTCAACGATTGAAACATTTCTAAACCAAGAAGGATAAAGGAAGACGAAGATCCAATATTTGAAGTTGAAAAACTATGGTGACTAGTGTTAGTGTTAATGGTACTACTAGTAGGAATTTGTTGTTGAAAATTAGAAGAATATTATTCATATGATGCATTTAACATATCTTTAGTCTCATTTATGTATCTACTTACATTTAATTGTAATTGCATAATGTTCGGATCTAATGGAAAACATTCTTTTAACGTATTTTAATAAAACTTCAAATATTGGTCTAAACCTTGAAATTTAAAACGAGGATAAAAACCAATAGCAACTAAATATAAAATTGGAATTTCTTTATAATAATTAAGCTATTTTTCTAACATGTGAATAATACTTTGCGTCAAAGTTTCACCATTTATGTGCATTTTTAACACACCAACTATATTACATGATTCAACTAAAAATAAATGAGAAGTTGGGTAATACACACGTGAAAACATACAAGTAGAATCCTTAAAAACTTTTAAAACTTCTAACAATTTTAAACAAGAAGTCCAATGATTAGGAAGTAATACAATTCCAAGACAAGAGTTATCAATGTAAAAATTACATAACAATGAACTATATTTAGAATAATCACAAAGTAAATAATAAGTTGAATTCCAACGATTTGGAACATTCTTTTTAAATCTTTTAGGTTTTTGTCCATGTTGTATACAATATTTTACCCATGTTTTCATTAAACTTGGATTTCCAGTCAAATATTTAATTGCATCTTTAATTGGTTTAATATGAATTTCTAATGCACTTAAACCATTTTGAACGGATAAATTTAAAATATGGCATACACATCTAATATGAAAAAATTTCTCACCTAAAATTGGTGCACACATATTTTTTAATTCTACAATAGATGCATTATTAGCCGATGCATTATCAAAACCAATTGAAAAAATTTTATCATTCAAACTATATTCTTCTAAAATAATACTAATTAATCTAGATATATTTATGACCGTATGAGAATCATTAAAAATTCTAAATGCAATTACTCTTTTTTGTATAAACCAATTTGAAGCTACCCAATGACAAGTTATACCCATATAACTATTCATTTCCCAATGATCACTCCAAATATCGGAACATATTGAAACACGAGAATCTAATTTTAAAAAATATTCCGATAAGCTATTTTTTTCTTTTTTAAAATTTTTTTTAATATCACGTGCTAAAGTTGTTCTAGGAATATGTTTAACTTGTGAATTTGCATTTTCTTGTACTAATCTCACAAAATTTGGTTTTTCACCAAATGAGAATGGTAAATGTTGTGCACAAACAAATCTAGCTGCACCATCTCTCCATTTTGAATAACTAAATTTAAATAAATTTAAATTACTAGAAGAAGAAGAACCTTGTTGAGCAAAACCGGTCAATTGTGCTTGTGTCTTTTGAAGACCGATTTCTTGAGGATGCATTTTCTCCAAATGCTTGTTTAGTGTACCATATCCGCTCCCAATTTGAAGGCGTATGATTTCTCGCAAAAATTGCATTGTGCTTTAATAAGAACTCCATCGGCATAAAAATTTTTTGTGAAATATCTCACAAACATTTTGGATTTTGGATTCGTTGGTGGACAACGACTTGATTGTGATGCATCACCAATATTAATTGGTTGGGATAAAGAATCAAAACTATCCATTTTATAAAAAAATTCAAAAAGATTAAAAAAAGAATGAGAAATTGAAATAATAATATATTAAAAACAATAATAAATAATTTAACTAATAATTATAATAGAAACAATAAATAGAATTTAATTTATAGAATTTTGATGCTTGAGAAAATTGAGATGAAGAGAATTAGAATATTGAGAAAGAGGAGTAGAAATTGTGTGGGAAAAATGAAAAATTAAGGGGTATTTATAGATTAGGAAAGATTAAAAAAGATAAACAAAAAAGGAATTGAACTTTCCTCAGCAATTTTTTTTGGACAGTTGCCATTTCAACAACGGTCATTTGACCGTTGCTTTTATTTTTTTTGTTACAGGCGCGTACACACGTGAAGTCAGCACAATGCTGATGTGGCAAATTTTATTTTTAATTTCACGGTTTGGAACTAGAATCGACACTGACGGTTTCGATTTCGGTCATAAAAAATGGGAACCACGGTTCCGATTTTGGAACCAAAACCGTGGGTTTGGCCATCTCTAAGGACGCGTTACAACCCTTATGAATATCATAAAGCCCTATTCGACTAGAAAGACCTTTAAAAGTACAGAGGATGTAACACCATTTATGTTGTTATGATCACAAAGCTTTAGCCTAAGGAAGCTAGCTTGACATGACTAACATGCAAGTCATGCCATGAAAATCTTCCATAGTGTAACTGACACCTAAACACTGTGCAACCCTCTAGGTCCACTTGTACTTTTATTGCTAATTATGTTTCAAACAATCTTGAATTTGTTACCGATGTCTTTCCTCGGGAGAATCTGTAGATTTGTTGATAGGAATCCAGACGCACTTGATGGTGAACAACATTCCATTGACCCGTTACGTGGAATTGGTGGACCAATGACTCGAGCTAAAACCAAGAAGTTCAAGTTGGCTCTTAATGGTTTGATCATGGAAGTGATGGATGATGCATACAAGTGGTTGGAACAAGGTTTCAATGAAGTGAAGAGTGATTTTAAGCCTTGGAACTTCATGGTTTTGACATTATGTGGAGAAACTTCGTTTGAAAGCAAGATTGGACAAGAGTTGGATAATCGTGCCTAAACGTCGCGACGTCCACTGCTCCCCGTCGCGACATCCACTGCCCTCCACGTCGCGACGTAACTCTCTGGAAGTTTGAGGTTTGGAAAATTGGACTTAAAAATCCAATTTTAATTCACGTCAAGATTTCCGCACATCGCGACGTGCGACCTTCCACGTCGCGACGTACACCGATGTCGTGACGTCCACACCCCCACGTCGCGTGACGTTGGGAATTTTTACAGCTTTTTAGGGCTTGATTTTTAATCGTTTTTATTTAATCTTTTCAATAAGGAACGTGATCTAATGTTCTTGCATGAACATTGATATGTTCAATATGATGTTTTCACATGGCTAAAGATCTTGCATGATTAAAGCATGTGCTAATTACATTTTAAGGAAGTTTATTCCAATTAGGAAACTATTTTTTAGGAAAGTAGGGTTTACTTTGTTGGCAAGTCTTTGTGCCTATTTAAAGGCTTGTAAACCCACGAATTTTAGTAGTTGAATTTTGAATTAAGAAGTCATAATTTTGCAGAGCAAAATTTGATCCCAAAACCCTTAGAGACCTTAAGCTAAGTTTGAGCTTTTGATTTCTAAACCCAAAGTGAGATTAAGCCAATAGTCTTGCTTTTGTTCTAAGTTTGAGAACAGCCAAATCTGATTTGATTTAGGTGCCGCCTGAGTCAAGTTGGTTTTGTAATAGCGTTGGGGCTTTGGACAAGTTTCCATTGAATCGCGCTCAATATTTTTTTGTTTTCTTTTGTTCTTTGTTTGTCTATGTTCTAACCCGTTCTTGCTTCTTGATTCTTCTTGGTGTTCATTCCTTTGTGTTGTTGGTGGAATTTTTCAAGATAGACCTGTCCTGTGGTTAACATAAGGTTGTCAATCCGCCCAAAGGTGGATCAAATCAACGGGAACCTTATCAAGTGGTATCAGAGAATCCTTGGTGCTTGAAAATTTCAGGTTAAATCTTCCATCTCGAAAACTTTCAATTTGTGATTGAGTTTGTGAAAATTTATTGAATTTCGTGCTGCAAAAATATTGAGTGATTGAAATTGCTTGTTGATCATAAAAAAAAAAGTGACGTGAAAAAAAAAGAGAAAAATAAATAAAAATATATATATTGCAGCAAAAATCTGAAAAAAAAAACAAAATTCTGGTTATACAATCACTGTTGAAATCTGTTCTTGATATGCGATATTAATTCTTGGTGTATCTATTTCTTTTCTTGCTAATTTGTCCAAAATTGTGCCTTAACGTGTTCTAAATTGCAATTCTTCATAATTCCTTCTTCAATTCCTTACTTGATTTGTTTGGTATTTGAGTTGAATTATTGATAGGCGGTTTAAGAACTTAGTACTTGCAAAGCAAACTATAAGTGACCCCACATTTGGAGAGTAGATTAGGGAGAGAAATTATACACGAGAATAACCATATTAAAAGAGTGAAGTGACCCGACCATACCTAAAGCGAGAACCCGTGAGGAGCCATAATTTTTATTATTGTTTCTTGTGTTGCTTTGTCTAACTTGCAGGTATCTTAAATGGCGGAGGAAACGTCAAAGAATCAATCTGAACAACAAATTTCAAAGACTCAATCTGAACAACAATTTCAGATTAATACACTTATGAACATGATGCAAAAGATGAAAATTGAATTACAAAATCTTACAGAAGCTCAACACTCTACTTCTAGGAAAAGGACCTCAACGAAACTTGAAGATGAATTTGATGAGGCTGATTTTGATGAAGAGGAGTTCATAGAATCTGAACAGTCCAAGAGCCGGGGCAAGTCTGAATTTGATGTGGCTTTAGTTAAATTAGATTTTCTAAAATTTCATGGCACTTCAGACCCCGACACATTCCTGAATTGGATTTATACAGTGGAGCAAATTTTTGCTGGAAATTCTTATTCTGAAGATAAGAAGATGCGAATGGTGACAATACACTTTAAGGATTATGCAGCTCATTGGTGGACTCAATTGGTAAAGGATAAACAGCTCAATGGGGAGCGTCCAATCCGAACTTGGAGAGAGATGCAATCAATTATGAGGAGGCAATTTGTGTCATCTTATTTCGCAAATGAATTGCGGATGCAAGTTTAAACTCTTACCCAAGGAAATCGATCAGTTGATGATTATTTTAAGGAAATGCAGTTGCTCAAGATAAAGGCAAATATTGTGGAAGAACCCGAAACAACAATGGCTAGGTTCTTGGCAGGAATGACTCCCGCATTGGCCTACAAGATGGGTTTTCAGAAATCCTATGATTTGACAGAGATGTTGCATAATGCTATTCAAATAGAGCGTCACATGAAGCAAAAGGGACGGCTTACACCTCGTCAACCTCCTTGGCAAAAGAACAACCGACAGGCTCCACCTAGTCCAGTTATGAAGAACAAGCCTTTTGGAGGCAATGCTACACCCAAGCCGGTGGAAAGAACACCACCATTTGTTCAGAAGTTAGCCCAAAACGCACCTCAAAGATCTAGTGAGGTTAAATGTTATAAATGTCAAGGATATGGTCATATTCAATCAAATTGTCCCAGCAAAAAGGCTATTTACTTCCTTGACAATGGGGATGTTGCTAGTATTCATTCAAGTGATGACGAGATGCCTGAGCTTGAAGAAAAGACTTATGGTGAAGAATATGATGAAGATACTCCAGAAAAGTTGGAAGTTGCGGAATCTTTTGTCACCATGAGGACCTTGAATACACAACCACAGTTGGATGGTGAAACAGTGCAACGTAAGAACATTTTCCACACCAAGTGTATTATTCAGAAAAAGCAGTGCAGTTTGATTATTGATGGTGGGAGTTGCACTAATGTGGCGAGTACATTGTTGGTATCCAAGTTGAAGCTTACTTGTTCAAAACACCCCAAACCATACAAGCTTCAATGGTTGAACCAAAGTGGAGAGGTTAAGGTGAACAAATAGGTGCGTTTATCTTTGTCTATTGGAAGGTATACTGATGATATTCTTTGTGATGTTGTTCCAATGGAGGCAGCGCATGTGTTACTTGGACATCCATGGCAATTTGATAGACATGTCATGCATGATGGGCGAAAGAATCACTACACCGTGGAGAAGGATGGTAAGAAGTACATTTTGGCTTCTTTGAAACCATGGGAGATATATGAAGATCAAGCCAAAATCTCCAAGGAATGTAGGCAATTGGTGCAGGCCGAGCAAATGAAACAAGAAGTGGGAAACACCTCTACCCCTTCTAGCATAAATACCAAGAGATTGGAAGGCCAAAAGATGAAGCAAGAGGAAAAAGAAAAGAGATTAACAGTCTTTGCACAAAAAAGTGAAGTCAAAAGAGCAATACTAGATAGGCATGAGATGTTTGTACTTATTTACAAAGACTTGTATTTGCTGTCTAGTGATCACCTTTCTACTTTGCCTAGTGCTGTGATTTCTCTTATACAGGAATTTGAAGATTTATTCCCCAAGGAGTTGCCAAATGGTTTACCTCCAATTCGAGGTATAGAACATCAAATTGATTTCATTCCTGGTGCTTCAATTCCCAACAGACCAGCATATAGATCAAGTCCTGAGGAAACAAAGGAAATTCAAATGCAAGTGGATGGTCTTCTAGAAAAAGGTATTGTTCATGAAAGTCTTAGTCCATGTTCTGTGCCTGTTATTCTTGTTCCTAAGAAAGATGAAACATGGAGAATGTGTGCTGACTTTAAAGCCATTAATAAGATAACCATTAAATATCGTCATCCTATCCCTAGGTTAGATGACATGTTAGATGAGTTATATGGTTTTAAAATCTTCGCAAAGATTGATTTGAAAAGTGGCTATTATCAAATTCGCATGAAAGAAGGTGATGAATGAAAAACTGCCTTTAAAACTAAGTATGGTCTTTATGAATGGTTAGTTATGCCTTTTGGGTTGACTAATGCTCCAAGCACATTTATGTGTTTAATGAACCATGTACTTAGATCTTTCATAGGGAAATTTATGGTAGTTTATTTTGATGATATACTTGTTTACAGCAAAACACTTGAAGAGCATGTATTACAATTAAGAAGAGTATTTATTGTACTTCGTGAAAATCAGCTTTATGCAAATTTTAAAAAGTGTGAATTCTGTACTTCATCCGTTATCTTTTTGGGATTTGTTCTAAGTGCTGATGGAATTTCTGTTGATGAAAATAAAGTGAAAGCAATTAGAGATTGGCCAATACCTAAGTCAGCTAATGATGTTAGGAGTTTTCATGGTTTAGCTGGATTTTATAGGAGGTTTGTGAAGGACTTTAGTACAATTGCAGCCCCCTTAAATGATCTAGTTAAGAAGAATGTGACTTTTGTTTGGACTGATGCTCAAGAAAAAGCTTTTAATACTTTGAAGCAGAAATTAACCAATGCTCCTGTTCTTAGTTACCTAATTTTGAGAAAGCTTTTGAAATACAATGTGATGCCTCCGGGAAAGGTATTGGTTCTGTTTTGATGCAGGAAGGCAAGCCCGTGGCATACTTTAGTGAGAAACTTAATGGAGCAACACTGAATTACCCCACATACGATAAGGAGTTGTATGCATTGGTGAGATCTCTACAAGTTTGGCAGCGCTACCTTTGGCCGAAGGAATTCATCATTCATTCGGATCATGAGAGTCTTAAGTTCCTTAAGACCCAAGGTAAGTTGAATAAAAGGCATGCTAAGTGGTTGGAGTTTATTGAGACTTTTCCTTATGTTGTTAAATACAAAGCTGGAAAGGAAAATGTGGTTGCTGATGCATTGTCGAGAAGGTATAATTTACTTACTTTCTTGCATACTAAACTGCTTGGATTTGATGTCATGAAAGGATTGTATACTGAAGATGCTGATTTTAAATTTGTGTATGAGAATTGTTTGCATAAATCCGAAGGAGAGTATTATTTGCATGATGGTTTCTTGTTTAAAAAGGATAAATTGTGTGTGCCTAATTGCTCTATTCGTGATTTATTGGTTATTGAGACGCATGGGGGAGGATTGATGGGTCACTTTGGTGTTAACAAGACATTACATATTTTGCAAGAACATTTTCATTGGCATCATATGAGAAAAAGTGTTCAATCTGTTTGTCAAAGATGTATTGTTTGTAAACAGGAAAAGTCAAAAATAATGCCTCATGGTCTATACACGCCACTGCCCGTACCTTTGCATCCTTGGGTAGATATTTCCATGGATTTTGTTTTAGGATTGCCTAGGTCACTAAGTGGTAAGGATAGTATTTTTGTGGTAGTTGATAGGTTCAGTAAAATAGCACACTTCATTGCATGTTCAAGAACAAATGATGCTACACACATAGCCGACCTTTTCTTTAAAGAAGTTGTAAGATTGCATGGAATTCCTCAGTCTATTGTAAGTGATAGAGATGTCAAGTTCCTTAGTCATTTTTGGCATACTATTTGGATTAAGTTGGGAACTAAGTTGTTATTTTCTACTGTTGCACACCCACAGACTGATGGGCAAACTGAGGTAGTTAATCGAACTCTATCTGCATTATTGCGTGCTATCATACAAAAGAATCTAAAGAAATGGGAAGATTGTTTACCACACATTGAGTTTGCTTACAATCGTACTATTCACAGTTCTACTTCTTTTCTCCATTTGAAATTGTATATGACTTTAATCCTTTGACGCCTTTGGATATTTTGCCTATTCCTGTTAACGAGTTTGTTAATGTTGATGGCGCAAGCAAAGCTACTTTTGTAAAGGACCTTCATGCTAAGGTTCGTGACAATATTGAGAGGAGAAATATGCAGTATGCCAAGCAAGCCAATAAAGGTAGACGCCGCATGGTGTTCCACCCGGGTGATTGGGTTTGGGTACACTTGCGTAAAGAAAGATTTCCTGAGCGGCGGAAATCAAAGCTTCACCCAAGAGGCGATGGACCATTCCAAGTTCTCAAGTGCATTAATGACAATGCCTACCGCATTGATTTACCCAGTGAGTATGGAGACATTAGTGCCACTTTTAATGTTTCTGATATCTCTTTGTTTGATGCAGGAGATTCGAGAACGAATCCTTTTGACGAGGGGGGGAATGATAGGAATCCAGACGCACTTGATGGTGAACAACATTCCATTGACCCGTTACGTGAAATTGGTGGACCAATGACTCGAGCTAAAACCAAGAAGTTCAAGTTGGCTCTTAATGGTTTGATCATGGAAGTGATGGACGATGCATACAAGTGGTTGGAACAAGGTTTCAATGAAGTGAAGAGTGATTTTAAGCCTTGGAACTTCATGGTTTTGACATTATGTGGAGAAACTTCGTTGGAAAGCAAGATTGGACAAGAGTTGGATAATCGTGCCTCTACGTCGCGACGTTCACTGCCCTCCACTTCGCGACGTAACTCTCTGGAAGTTTGGGGTTTGGAAAATTGGACTTAAAAATCCAATTTTAATTCACGTCAAGATTTCAGCACGTCGCGACGCGCCACCTTCCACTCGCGACGTACACCGACGTCGCGACGTCCATACCCCCATGTCGCGTGACGTTGGGAATTTTTACAGCTTTTTAGGTCTTGATTTTTAATCGTTTTTATTTAATCTTTTCAATAAGGAACGTGATCTTATGTTCTTGCATGAACATTGATATGTTCTATATGATGTTTTCACATGGCTAAAGATCTTGCATGATTAAAGCATGTGTTAATTAAATTTTAAGGAAGTTTATTCCAATTAGGAAACTATTTTTTAGGAAAGTAGGGTTTACTTTGTTGGCAAGTCTTTGTGCCTATTTAAAGGCTTGTAAACCCACGAATTTTAGTAGTTGAATTTTGAATTAAGAAGTCATAATTTTGCAGAGCAAAATTTGATCCCAAAACCCTTAGAGACCTTAAGCTAAGTTTGAGCTTTTGATTTCTAAACCCAAAGTGAGATTAAGCCAATAGTCTTGCTTTTGTTCTAAGTTTGAGAACAGCCAAATCTGATTTGATTTAGGTGCCGCCTGAGTCAAGTTGGTTTTGTAATAGCGTTGAGGCTTTGGACAAGTTTCCATTGAATTGCGCTCAATATTTTTTTGTTTTCTTTTGTTCTTTCTTTGTCTTTGTTCTAACCCGTTCTTGCTTGTTGATTCTTTCTTGGTGTTCATTCCTTTGTGTTGTTGGTGGAATTTTCCAAACTAGATCTGTCCTGTGGTTAACATAAGCTCGAATACTCCTTACATGAGCTCGACTCGAGCTTGAGGTCGAACTCGAGCCGCTCGAACTCGACTCGAACTCGACTCGAACTCAGCCAAACAGAGTTCGAGTCGAGTAGTTGACCAAGCTACTCGCGAGTAGCTCGCTCGTTTAACACCCCTAGTACACATGATTGTTAATTGGTTGATCACAAAAGTACACAATCGTTTCAAGTAATATAGAAGTACAAGAATGTCGATAACACAAAGAAAAAATGGACTAAATTACTAAAGAGTCAGTTTGGTAAGAGATAAACATTATTATTCAATCACTATCCTTTAATCATTATTATAGATATTGTTTGATTAAGTATTATCACCATTCTTCAATCACAACCTCAAATCATCCATTTATCATTACCCAATAATTTGTGGAACAGTTTGGTTCGCATTCTTCAATCAGAATGTTACTGAGAATAATTAACCCCACTATGACTATGAGTTTATACTTGTAATCTCATCGTGTTTGGTTGGAAAGTGAAATATGTTTCATTTCTTTCACAATTATTTGATTTGATTATGGGTTAATTCCTAAATATCTCCCTTTCGTTTTTGGAAAGTACTAGTTACCTCCTTGTGGTTCAAAAATATACATTTGCCCCCTTATCGTTGTTTTTTTAGCAAAACTAATAGAATGGTTAAATTGTAACATATTTCCAACCTAATTAAACTTAAATGTTAAAAAAATTTCCATTTTAGGGAAATTTTGTGTTAAAAGTATGCTCCAAAGTCTTATTATTAAAGAGGGCGTAAGTTTAATCTATTAATTGTTAAGGGTATGAAAATAATTTAATTAGTTTATATAATTAGTAAACGACTTTATTATCCATGGATAAACTCAAACAACAAATAATAATGATCCAATTAATTCACTCTAGTTATTTTATATCACTCATCCAAACAATGTCATTCAATCAATTCAATTTTAGTCCTTTTTAATCACTTCTTTTTTTAAACTCATCCAGTTTTAAACTGTCTAGTTTTATTTGCCATTATTTGATTCAATTTTAAACTTAATTTTTTTCTTTAAATCTAGAATACATTGTCCATTAGTTTAAACACAATATATATATATATATATATATATTAATGATTTAATTATACATCCATAAAATTATAAAAGTAATGTTAGTATAAAAAAATACTTGAACTAGAGGATTTGAGCTGCACATCATTGGTAATATTATGATTTAATTTGAGATAAAATTCATATTTTTTTTCTAAATTAGTTATAATTTATTTTTTTTTCTTGTTGCTATTTGTTTGTTTTAAATTGAATATAGAATTCTTACAATTATATAATTTCAACATGAGACATAATTTACCTTTCATTTATTTATTTTTACTCAATTTCACTTATATTATTTTCCTTTTTTCTTGTCCAAATTTTAACTTTTTTTGTTTGTTTTAGATTGAATAAATAATTGTGTAAGTAATATGATTTCAATTTGAAAAGTAATTCATTTTTATTTTATTTTCTTGAATTTCAGTTTGAATTTTTTTTGTTACAATTTTATTCGTTTACCATTTTAGAATTGAGGTACAGTTCTAACATTAATGTGATCTATAATTTATTTACCATTTTTTTTAAAATTTCTAGTTCTCTTTATTGTTTTATTGTCATAGTTTTTGTTTATTTATAATTGTGGAGATAGAGTTCTAACACTAATATGATTAATAATTTGTTTACTTTCCTTTTATTTTTTTTCTAAATTTTTTTATTGCCATAGTTTTATTTATTTTCTAAATTTTTTTATTGCCATAGTTTTATTTATTTTATAGTTGTGCAATTGAAATAGAACGTTATACATTTGTTATCTTTTTGTTTAGGACAATTTACTTATATAGACTGAAGAGAAAAAAGATTATTGATTATAAAGGGATAATAAAGTATTTTACTAATTATATAAACTAATTAAATTATATAGGTTAAAGCTATGTCCTCTTCAGTAATAAAGGTTTGGGGAGCGCTTACTAACAAATTTTTTAACTTTTATTATTAATGCAAAAAATGATATAAAAAGACAAATATAACCCTTATGCTATTAAGATAATCGTCTTCTTCCTATCAACAAAACCCAAATCTCTCTAGCCACCTCCATATCCACCATTATCTCCTTCATGACGGCTACCTCTCTAGCCACTACCACAATTGTATCCACCATTGCGAAAACCACCATCATAATCATCTCGGACATCTTCATCACGTAACTACCAATGAAATCCTCAACTGTCATCACTATCACGCAAATCCTTCATCGTTACAAGTGACAAATAGTAATCCAGAGAGAAAAAGAGGAAGGCAAGTGTAACAAAGTATCAAAAGCCTCAGACTTGATATGTGCAACAATAAGACCTTCAATTTGAGGATTTCGCCAAACTGAGACAAACCTTCTAGGAGGAATGCAATTGTGTTATTTTTATTAGTGCTAATTAATTCTATTGTCTAATCTAAATCTAACTATATGAGATATATTAAACATATATTTGATATCATGACTGAAGCGCCATACAAGTGAGTTAAAGTAGACCGATGACATGATGCATATCTTGTTGGGTCTTTAATTGAAGCTTTTCGATTAATCACGTGTTGATAAGTTTGAAACTTAAAAATTAGTTTATTCCATTTAGTGATATCACATGGTAAGGTGATCCTTTCACGTATATGTTTTGTCGATCTAGCACAAATTCAGCACAAACAATAACAAGATACAAAAAAAGGGATATTGAACGTAAATACTTGGATATTGATCCAAACCCTTACATTATACAAGAAAATCTACCTAACCAAAGTAATCTCGGTGTTAAGCAAATTACCTTAGCTTCTCTCAATTAAGAGCGAGAAGATAAACTACCTAAGGTCAAGCTTAGAAGTTTATTAGAATTCAATATTGGTTCACTATCAATAATGATGGTTTTCTCAAAGCAAATGCTAAAAGAGTTTCCTTTCAAAATTCATCAAAACTCATTATTCCATGGATTGCTATCATTCCATCCCTCCTAAAAAACCTTCATCCTCAAATTATCTACATTATAGAGAGATAAATCAGTAACATTAAATGATGAAGAAACATTGCCATACTCATTAGGTAATTCAATATGATAAGAATTGTCATTAATCATTTCGAGAACACTAAAATAACCATCATCACCACGTAGATGTAACTTTGATTTTCACTTAGCAGGAAATCCCTCCTTCTGCAAGTGAATCCAATAATCTCTGGGTTCAAATATCGCACGAACTCGCTCTTTATTTACCTATTTTGCAAATTGTTCATTCCTTTTTTCTATTGAATTTTGAAACCTTTCATGAATCTATTTAAGAAACTCGGTTTTCTTTTTACCATCCAACTGAACAAACTCATTAGCAGGCAAAGGAAGAATATCAAGAGGTATCAAAGGGTTAAATCCATAAACAACTTCAAATGGAGAACAATTAATCAAACTATGCAAAGTACGATTATATGCAATTTTAATATGTCGCAAAAAAGTTTCCCAGTTCTTAAGGTTTTTGAATTATGGCACGCAATAAAGTAGACAAAGTGTGATTTACTACTTCAATTTGACCATCAGTTTGTGCATGTACGACAGTAGAAAACAACTTAGTGCCTAACTTATTTCATAAAGTATGCCAAAAATGAGACAAGAACTTAACATTCCGATCACTAATTATACTTTGTGGAATACCATGTAAACGAACAACTTCTTTAAAGAACAAATCAGCAATATGAGTTGCATAATTAGTTTTAGCACATGCAATAAAGTGAGCCATTTTGCTAAACCTATCAACAAAAACAAATATGTTATCTTTACTAGTATGAGACCTAGGTAATCCAATCACAAAATCCATAGAAATATCCATCCAAAGATGACTAGAAATAGTCAAAGAAGTATACAAACCACGAGGCAATATCTTTGATTTTGCTTGTTTACAAACAATGCACTTTTCAAAAACATTTTTAACACCTTTCAACATGTTAGGCTAATGAAAATATTTATGCAAAACATCATAAGTTTTAGGTATTCTAAAATTCCCCATTAACCGTCAATCATAGGTTTCTTTAACAAGTAATTAACGAATGGAATTTAGTGAAACGCACAATTTGTCTCTCTTAAAATGATAACCATCTTGCATATAATAATCACCATTCGACATTTGCAAACAAAAATCATAAACACGCTTGAAATCAGCATCACTAGCATAAAACTCTTTAATCAAATCAAAATCAAGTAACTTAGCATGTATACAAGTAAGAAAAGAGTACTTCATAGACAATGCATCAACTATAATCTTATCTTTTCCAGCTTTATACTTAAATCACATATGGAAAGGATTCAATAAACTCTAACCATTTAGCATGCCTCTTATTCAACTTACCTTAAGTCTTCAAGAATTTGAGGCTTTCATGATTTGAGTGAATTATAAATTCTTTCAGTCATAAGTAATGCTGCCATACCTATAGTGATCTCACCAAATCATTCAACTCCTTGTCATAAGTTGTATACTTCAAAGCTGCTCCACTTAGCTTTTCAATAAAGTAAGCCACATGCTTCAATTCCTGCATTAATATAGCACTAATACCTAACCCAAAGGCATCACAGTGTATCTCAAAATCTTTATTAACATTAGGCAATGCAAGAATAGGAACATGAGTTAATTTCTCTTTAAGTGTGTTAAAAACCTTTTCTTGAGATTCTTTCTATTCAAAAGTGACATTATTTTTAACAAGTTCATTTAAAGGTGCAGCAATAGAACAAAAGTTTGTCACAAATCAGCTATAAAAACTTGCAAGACCAAGACAACTTCTAACGTCACTAGTAGACAAAGGTCTTGGCCAATCAAGAATAGCCTTAACCTTTGACTCATCAATATATATTCCTATTAACAACATACCCTAAAAAGATATTGGATTCCATGCAAAAGGAACACTCTTTAAGGTTTGCATACAATTTACGTTCTCTTAATACAGAAAACACATTAGAAAGATGCACAACATGCTCATCAAGTGATTTGCTATAAATCAGAATATCATCAAAGTAGACTACAACAAATTTACCAATGAAATATCAAAACAACCTCATAAAAGTACTAGGTGCATTAGTTAGACTAGAAAGCATGACTAACTATTCATGCAATCCATACTTTATTTTAAAGGCTCTTTTCAGTTCGTCACCTTCTTTAATTCTAATTTGATAATAGCAACTTTTAAGATCTATCTTGGTGAATATTGTTTATGATACAGAATAGCATCCATGACCTTTCGAAAATCAATGTGATTAAGACGAATCAACCTATCTTTGTCGGCTGACAGTATGCACGATTATTTGATGGCTCCTCACCAGCAAATAACAAGACAGTCTAGAAAAGAAAACTCCCTCCTCAGGAATAATCTTCATAATGTAAATCGAAATACTTCCTCAGGAAAACAACTCTTGCAAAAGAAACAACTCTGTATTCTTATTCTCAAAATTCAACTTTAACTATTACAACTGAAACAAAGGACCTATTTATAGGCCCTAAACACACCCTAAACGAATTATTCCATAAAAGGAGAGTTTAATTAACTTAAATCCTAAGTTACTAAAAATAGAAAAATAATTAACGCCTAAATTTCCCACACATTGTGACGTGGGGGAGCCCGACGTCGCGACGTTGGGAAACAAACCATAAAAATAAAAATCCTACGCTACTAGACGTCGCGACGTGCGACGATGGACATCGCAACGTGTGACGATGGACGTCGCGACGTCGGAAGACCTCCACGTTGCGACGTGGATTGCTCCTTTGCTGCCCACGTCCAAATTCACTCCTTTCTTCCTTTTTGGCCTCCAAACTCGTTCCATCCTTCTTAAGCACCTCTTGATTCACTTCAATGACTCCCGAGGCTTTGGTTTGGACTTCAATTTTGGTATCAGTTGAACTATAAAGTTTATTAAGTACGTCATCTAATCTAGGAATTGGATGCCTATTCTTAATAGTAATCTTGTTAATAGCCCTACAATCTACATATTCTCCAAGATTCATCTTTCTTTGGGACCAAAATAACAGAAACATAAAAAGGACTAAGGGATTCACGAACGATACCTATAGCAAGAAGCTTATCCAGTTGTCTTTGAATTTCCTTGGTTTACTCGGGATTTGCTCTATAGGCTGGCCTATTTAGAATAGAAGCTCTGGGCACAAAATCAATTTGATGCTCAATGCCTCTAATAGGTGGTAACCTAGTAGGTAACTCTTCTAGAATAAAGTCTTCATATTCCTACAAAAGAGACAACACAACACTAGGTAAACCGTCAAGGTGAGCACTATAAACAGTATAAATGTTCTTTCGGATAATTAAGTACAATAGTTGCCTATCCACTAATGCTATACTAATATTTTTCTTTGAAGCAAATAAAACAAGTTTCTTTTCTTTATTTGCTGGGCCTAAACTAGGTACATCATTACTTTTCTTTTCAAGCTGCTCATTCTCCTTTGCTTCCTTTTCTTTTATCTTGATACATGCTTTAGCAACTGCTACTTGGTCTTCAAACATTTGCCATGAAGAACTGAGATATGTATCTTCATACCATTATAGTTAAAACTATAATAGTTCTTCTTTCCATGATATACAATATCATATTGCCAAGGTTTTCCTAACAATAAGTGAGTCGTCTCTATTGGAACCACATCAAACAAAACTTCATCTTTATACTTACAAATAAAAAATGGAATCTTCACTTTCTTGTTAACTATAATCTCACCAGATTGATTAAGCTATTGGAATCAATAGGGTTTGGGATGTTTGATGCATGATAACCCCAACTTTTTCACAATAAGGACACTAGCAACATTGGTGCAACTTCCACTATCAATGATCATGCTACATACCTTGCCATGACCCATACAATGGTTGTGAAAGATAGCTTCACGTTGTTGCTAAAAATCTTTAACTTGGGGTTGTGCATTAAGAATCCTACTAGAGACAAAAGTAAGCTTTTCAGATTCTTTAATCATGTAATCAGAATCTTCCTCAAAACCTGCCATTTCCTCATCAATAGAATGCTCACTAATGATATTGCCATTATCAAGAACATACATGAGCTTTTTTGTGAGACAATTTGATTGATAATGTCCAAATCCCTTACATTTAAAACATTGGACATCCTATTGACGCTGCATAGACTTTGGTGCCGTCAATGGAGTATTCATATGTTGTTTACCCACGGACTTGGTGGCGGATTCCATAACTATTGGTAATAGATGTTTTTATGGTAAAAATGAGTCATTTTTGCACACATATCAATTAGGAATATACAATCTAGTGATTAATACAAAAAGAGTGATTCAAAATTTTGAAAATTTACAACTTTTGAGGAGTTATAGTTCACTTTTTTTGGTAAAAAAATGATCTAGTTTTTCACCCATATATATAAAGAATATGCAATCTAGTGATTAATTAAAAAAAGAACTACTCGAGTTTTTTAAAAATCACAACTTTTTGTGAATTATATCACATGCTATTTTGTAAAAAAAAGTCATGGTTTCACCCATTTCAATAAGGAATATGCAATCTTTGGGATTAATTAAAAAAAAGAGTAACTCAATTTTTTAAAAAAAATCACAACCTTTATAGAGTTATAACACATGTTTTTAAAAAAAACACGGGATGTAATTTCATGGATAACAATAAAAAACATGCAATCTAGTGATTAATCCGAAGAAAAAGAGTTACTCAAATTTTTTTAAAAATCACAACTTTTCGTGAGTTATATCACATGTTTTTTGCTAAAAAATGAGCCAATTTTTCGCCCATATCAATTAGCAAAACGCAACCTAATAATTAATGCAACGAAAGAGTAGCTCAATTTTTTTAAAAATCACAACTTTCATGAGTTGTAACACACGTTTTTTGGTAAAAAATGAGTTGGATTTTCACCCATATTAATAAGTAACATGCAATCTAGTGATTGATAAAAAATAAAGAGTTACTTAATTTTTTTTAAAAATGACAATTTTTCGTGAGTTATAGCACACAATTTTTTGGTAAAAAAATGAGCCGTTTTTGCACCATAATTAATTATGAACATGCATTATAGTGATTAATTCAAAAAAAAAAGAGTTTCCCAAGTTTTTCAAAAATAACAACTGTACAAGAGTTATAGCACACGTTTTTTGGGAGAAAAATGAGCCATTTTTGAACCCATACCAATAAGGAACATGCACTCTAGTGATTAATCCAAAACAAAAGAGTTGCTCAAATTGTTCATAAATTCGTAATTTTTCTTGAGTTATATCACAAGTTTATTGGTAAAAAAGTGATCCATTTTTTGACCCATACATATAAGGAACATGCAATCTAGTGATTAATGGAAAACAAATACGTATTTATTTTTTTAAAAAAAATCACAACTTTTACGAGTTATTTCATATTTTGTTTGGTAAAAAAAGAGCTGTGATTTCACCCATTTTAACAAGAAACATGCAATCTAGCTGCTAATTCAAAAAAAAAAGTTACTCGATTTTTTTTAAAAAAAATCACAACTTTTCGTGATTTATAACAAACATTTTTTTTTGAAAAAATGTGCCATGATTTCATACATATCAATAAGCAACATGAATTCTAGTGATTGATAAAAAAAGTTACTCAAATTTTTTAAAAAATCACAACTTTTCGAGAGTTATAGCACACATTTTTTCGTAAAACAAATGAGGTGTTTTTGCATCTATATAAATTAGGAAAATGCATTCTAATGATTAATCCCAAATAAAATAGTCACTCAAATTTTTTGAAAAATCACAACTTTGGGGAGTTATTGTACATGCTTTTTGGTTAAAAAAATGAGATGTTTTTGCAGCCATATAATTTAGGAACATACAATCTGGAGATTAATTCAAAAAAAAAAGTGTTACTCAAATTTTTTGAAAAATCACAACTTTTTGTGAGTTATAGCACACATTTTTTTGTAAAATAAATGAGTCGTTTCTGCACCCATATTAATCAAGAACATGCATTCTAGTGATTAATCAATAAAAAGCAGCATGGCTTGGCAAAAAATTGGCATCCATGCATATCAATTACGGTAATGCAATCTAGAGATAAATCCAACAAAAACGAGTTACTGAAATTTTTTTAAAAATTACAACTTTTCGTGAGTTATAGCTTACGATTTTTCTAAAAACAAAACGAGTCATTTTTACACCCATATTAATAAGGAACATGCATTTTAGTGATTAATCTAAAAAAAAGTTACTCAAATATTTTTAAAAATCACAACTTTTCGTGAGTTATAGTACATGTTTTTTGCTTAAAAAAAATGAGTCATTTTTACACCAATATTATCTAAGAATATTCAATCTAGTGATTAATCCAAAAAAAAAGAGTTACTCAAATTTTTTGAAAAATAACAAATTTTCGTAAGTTATAACAAATTCTTTTTGGGGAAAAAATTAGCCATTTTTTAACTCATATAAATAATGAACATGCAATCTAGAGATTAATCTAAATAAAGAGTTACTCAAATTATTTTAAAAAATCACAAATTTTCGTGAGTTATAGAACACATTTTAAAAAAAATTAATCCATTTTTTCACCTATATATATAAGGAGCATGCAATCCAATGATTAAATCCAAAAGAGTTAGTAATTTTTTTAAACAAATCACAACTTTTGGTGAGTTATATGACACGTTGTTTGGTAAAAAAATGAGCCATGATTTCACCTATTTCAATAAGGAAAATGCAATCTAATGATTAATTAAAAAAAAAAAGTTTTTCAAAATTTTCAAAAAATCTCAACTTTTCGTGAGTTATAGCACATGTTTTTTGTTTGAAAAAAAAAACGAGCCATGATTTCATCCATATAAATAAAGAACATGCAATCTAGTGATTAATCTAAACAAAAGAGTTGCTCAAATTTTTTAGAAAATCAGAACTTTTCGTGAGTTACAGCACACTTTTTTTTTTGGTAAAAAATGAGGCTTTTTTGCACCCATATCAATTAAGAAAATGCAATCTAGTGATTAATCCAAAAAACAAAAAGTTACTGAAATTTTTTTCGAAAATAACAACTTTACAAGAGTTATAACACATGTTTTCTGGGAGAAAAAAAGAGCCATTTTGAACCCATCACAGTAAGGAACATTAACTCTAGTGATTAATCTAAAAAAAAAGAGATACTCATTTTTTTTATTGGCTAGTCATCCCATTTGCGAGGGGATGCCACTCTCTATTTATTGATAGGAATATTGGATACAAAATTCAATGGCGGATGTACCACACCATTAGTAAACTTGAAAAGCGGTAAATAAGGAGGACTCTTCCCTTACATTAAAGCACCTATTTTAAGTTTCAGAAATAAATAAGAAGTACTACCTCCTTTGCAAGTGCTAATCTAAAGTGTCGGTAATATATAATATGACAGGAAAATTCTAATCTGCCACTGGCTGGAAGAGTATTCAAAATCTAGAAATATACACTTATCATGAATGCATGTGTGCTTGAAGTGCATTGAAAATGAGATCACCATGTAAGAGAATGCGAAATACTGATATGAAAGGTGACTGAATGGAAGTAGTTTCAGTTGGCAAAAATAAGTGCATTGTATTATGGTGGCCTAACACCAGCAACCCAAAATGAAAGATGTATGCATAACTATTCTAGTGAGAAACCTAGTCACTTAGCAAATATGTAACATCTATACAAGCAAGCTGTCATGAAAGTGATGCGATGCAAATGTGACAATTTCAGTAATTTCAAATCTGGGACACATGTTGTTTTACTTAAATGATTGGCAAAATGGCTTAACTTCAGCAACCATTGGCCAAAAGTAATACTTCCGAAATAGATGGCATGTAAGTTATAGTACACATTTTTTGGTAAAAAAATGATCCGACTTTTCACCCCATATATATAACGAACATGCAATCTTAATCCAAAAAAAAGAGTTATCCATTTTTTTAAAAAAAATTACAACTTTTTGTGAGTTATATCACATGTTGTTTGGTAAAAAAGAGTCGTGATTTCATCCATTTCAATAAGGAACATGCAATCTAGCGATTAATTCACAAAAAAAGAGTTACTCAATTTTTTTAAAAAAATCACAACTTTTCGTGAGTTATAACACACGTTTTTTTACAAAAATGAGTCGTGATTTCATCCATATCATTAAACAACATGCAATCTATTGATTAATCCAAAAAAGAAAGAGTTACTCAAATTTTTTAAAAAATCACAACTTTTTGTGAGTTATAGCAGTAAGCTCTAAGGCAACCTAAGAGGGGGGGGTGAATTAGGTTTCTAAAAATTTAATGTGAACTTAAACAATTCAACTTCAACACAAGTGAGTGAGTAGTGTGAATCACAACAAGTGTAAGGTATATATTGATATTCCAGAAATGTAATCAACAATTTCAACACATTAACATCAATAAATCAACGCATAAGCAAATCAAAATAAGTGCAGAAATGAAGGCAATGGAAATCAAGGACACAATCAATTTAGAGTGGTTCAAGTCTCCTCCTTGGAGTACTCTACATCCACTACCTAAGTTTTCCAACTTAGGATTTCAAACCTCTTTACTATGAATTGATCTTCTTCTTGTGGTGAGATAAAAAGAACTACTTTTACAACCCAAGTATCTCAACTTAGGATTTCAACCAAGGTTTAGCCTTTTCACTAGCTATCCCAAGCTATGTGCTCAAGGTTTTTACTCTCACTTGAGAAACCTTTTACAATCACTCACAATTGATGTTTGATAATGAAATTACAACCCTCAATAAGGATGAATAAGATGAAGTGAAGTTCAAAGTATGATTCCTATTAAGAAAATTACAACTCAAACTATATAGCTCAATGATGAAAATGAAGAACTCAAAGAAGGCTCAAGAAACTTTTGATCTTTTGTTTCTTTTGAAATCAAATTGAAATGTAAGAGTTGTAGAGAGTGTTTTTTTTTATGTAAAACTCAGGGAATCAAGTGTTGTGTGTTTTTAAACGTTCATGTGTTAGCTTGTTTTTAAACCTCTCAAGAAATGACAAAGAAACGTATATGTTTGACTTTTGAAAAACTAGCCGTTATTTGAAAACCTGAGTTTCGGACGCTAGTTTCGGACCCTGGGAGGCGTTTGATCCTAAGTTTCGGACGGTCGAAACTTCCCTGAGGCGTCCGAACCTAAACTACTGAGAGCTTGATTTTTCACCAGCGTTTCGGACGGTCAGATGACCAATGAGAGGCATCCGAACCTAAGTTTCGAACGTCCGAAACTCTGCCCTCAGCGTCCGAACCTATTTTTCTCAAACTTGTTTTCAATTTTCGTTTTCCAAATCATTTGTGCAACTTTGTGTGACTTTGTGCAAGTATGTTTCTCACATTTTGAAATGTATTTGAAGACTACTAACATTTTGAAATCATTTTTGCTTGAGCCTTAAAGGAGTAAAACAATTTCTTGAGCTATTTACATAATTAGGGTTTAGGGGTTGGGAAATGACCTAATTTACCAACTTCGTATCTTTTGCACTTCCAATTCTTTCTTCATGCACTAAAGTTCCATGCTTGGCTTCTCTTGAATATCTATCACATTGAGACACTTATTTGAACCATTAGCATAAACATAATTGTTTGTTAAACATCAAAATAAGTAACATTAAGACCCTAGGTCTTTACAATCTCCCCCTTTTTTATGATGGCAAACCAATTATGTAAGAGAATAAATAACAAGTGCAATAATTTACTTTTTAATTAAAGAGATGATATATGCTCCCCTATGTGTATACTTCCATTTTATTTTAATTTTTCTTCCCCTATGTGTATACTTCCATTATATTCATTACATTCATTACATGATACCAACATGCAATATTGATCTCTTTTCTTTTCCCCTTTTTACATTACAAATATAATTCCCCTTTTATTTTTCTCTTTTCTTCTCCCCCTTTTGACATCATCAAAATAATATATAACAAAAACATAAACAACATTAACTTTGATGTACCTTGTTTCCATTTGTTGTGGAGAAATATAGTGTTAGGAAAACAACTTCATATCTTAAGACTACCTTTCCACTCCTTGTAACCTAATGGGTGGCTAGGCACAAAAAAATGGTTAAGTACAATAATTTTTGAAAAATTTTGACAGAGTTTCCTTTGTATATGGATTGATTCCACCTGTGAACAACCCATACATTTCCACAAAATAATACAATATAGCATTTCATGAAATAAGCACCATTAATGTCAAATCCTCAAATTATCAAGACATCAAAGATTATTCAAACACAACTAATCATCAACAAGAGAGTATTAGATCCATGATTCAACAAGAAAACATCAAAGCATCAAGAAAGGTCAAGAGTAATCAAAAATCAACCAAAATATCATGAGTTTTTGCACACGTTTTTTTTTTTGTAAAAAAATGAGTCATTTTTGCACCCATATGAATAACGAACATGCAATCTAGTGATTAATCCCAAAAAAAACTCAAATTTTTTGAAAAATCACAATTTTTCATGAATTATAGCATACATTATTTTGGAAAATAAACAAGACATTTTTGCAAATTTATCAATTAAGAAAATTCATTGTAGTGAAGCGAAAAAAAAAGTTACTCAAATTTTTTTAAAAATCACAACTTTTTGGGAGTTCTAGTACATATTTTTGGAGCAAAAAACGAGCTATTTTTGCACCCATATAAATTAAGAACATGCAATCTAGTGATTAATCCAAAAAATAGAGTTGCTCACATTTTTTTGAAAAATCACTAATTTTTTTGAGTTATAGCAAACTTTTTGTGGTAAAACAAACGAGCTGTTTTAGCACCTATATCAATAACGAACATGCAAGCTAGTGATTTTTCAAAAAAAAAAGTTGCTAAATTATTTTAAAAAACCATAACTTTTTGTGTGTTATATTACACGTTGTTTGCTAAAAAATGAGCCATGATTTCACCTATTTCAATAAGGAACATGCAATCAAGTGATTAATTAAAAACAAAAGGTACACAATTTTTTTTTTAAATCAAAACATTTTGTGAGTTATAACATTCATTTTTGGGTAAAAAAAACTAGTCAGTTCTTGCACCCATATCCATTAGGACAATACATTCTAGTGAATAATCAAAAAAAAATAGCTAGTCAAATATTTTGAAAAAATTACAACTTTTTGGGTGTTACAGTACACATTTTTTGGTAAAGCATGAACCATTTTTGCACCTATATAATTTAGGAACATGCAATCTAGTTATTATTCCAAAAAAATCTGTTACTCAAATTTTTTTAAAAATCACAACTTTTCTTGAGTTATAATATACATTTTTTTTTGTACAAAACAAGTCGGTTTTGGATCTATATCAATAAGAAATATGCAATCTAGTGATTAATAAAAAATAAATAGTTATTTATTTTTTTTTCAAAAATCACAACCTTTCGTGAGTTATAGCACACATTTTTTGGTAAAAAAAATGAGTTGTTTTCACCTATATTAATTAGATTCTAGTGATTAATCCAAAAAAAAAGAGTTACTCAAATTTTTTGAAAAATAACAACTTTTTGTGAGTTATAGCACATGTTTTTTTTTTTTTGTAAAAAAACAAGTTGATTTTGCACCCATATCAATAAGGAACACGTAATATACTGATTATTCCAAAAAACAAAGAGTTACTTAGATTTTTTAAAGTCACAAATTTTGTGAGTTATAATAGATGTTTTTCTGGTAAAAACGATCCATTTTTGCACCCATATCAATCAGGAATATGAAATCTAGTGATTAATGAAAAAAGAGTGATTTATAATTTTTGAAAAATTAAAACTTTTTAGGAGTTATAGCTCACATTTTTTGGTTAAAAAATGCTCTAGTTTTTCACCCATATATATAAAGAATATGCAATCTAGTGATTAATTAAAAAAAGAACTACTCGAGTTTTTTAAAAATCACAGCCTTTCGTGAATTATATCACATTCTGTTTGGTAAAAAAACGTAATGGTTTCACCCATTTCAATAAGAAATATGCAATCTTGGGATTAATTATAAAAAAAGAGTAACTCAATTTTTTTAAAAAAATCACAACCTTTATAGAGTTATAACACACATTTTTTTTAAAAAAAACACGAGATGTAATTTCATGGATATCAATAAACAACATGCAATCGAGTGATTAATCCCAAATAAAAGAGTTACTCAAATCTTTTAAAAAATTACAACTTTTTGTGAGTTATAGCTAACGTTTTTTGCAAAAAAAATGAGACAATTTTTCACGCCACCTAATAATTAATGCAACAAAAGAGTTGCTCAAATTTTTTAAAAATCACAACGGTCATGAGTTGTAACACACGTTTTTTGGTAAAAAAAAATGAATTGGGTTTTCACCCAAATTAATAAGTAACATGCAATCTAGTGATTGATAAAAAATAAAGAGCTACTTAATTTTTTTAAAAAAGGCAATTTTTCGTGAGTTATAGCACACATTATTTTGGTAAAAAAATGAGCTGTTTTTGCACAATAATTAATTATGAACAAGCATTCTAGTGATTAATCCAAACAAAAAAAGAGTTTCCCAAGTTTTTCAAAAATAACAACTATACTAGAGTTGTAGCACATGTTTTTTGGGAGAAAAAAGAGCCATTTTTGAACTCATAGCAATAAGGAACATTGCACTCTAGTGATTAATCCAAAACAAAAGAGTTGCTCAAATTGTTCATAAATTTGTAATTTTTCTTGGGTTATATCTCAAGTTTTTTGGTAAAAAAGTGATCCATTTTTTTACCCATCTATATAAGGAACATGCAATCTAGTGATTAATGTGAAAAAAAGAGGTATTTATTTTTTTAAAAAAATCACAACTTTCCGCGAGTTATTTCATACGTTGTTTGGTAAAAAAAAGAGCTGTGATTTCACCCATTTCAATAAGGAACATGCAATCTAGCTGTTAATTCTAAAAAAACAAGAGTTACTCGATTTTTTTATAAAAAAATCACAACTTTTCGTGATTTATAACACACGTTTTTTTTTAGAAAAAATGTGCCATGATTTCATACATATTAATAAGCAACATGAATTCTAGTGATTAATAAAAAAAAGAGTTACTCAAATTTTTTTAAAAATTACAACTTTTCTTGAGTTATAGCACACATTTTTTCGTAAAACAAACGAGGTGTTTTTGCATCCATATCCATTAGGAAAATGCTTCTAGTGATTAATCCAAAAAAAGAGTTACTAAATTTTTATTTTTTTTGAAAATCACAACTTTTCATGGGTCATAACACACATTGTTTTGTAAAAAAACGACCCAGTTTCCACACATATCAATAAAGAACTTGTAATCTAGTGATTAACGTAAAAAAGAGGCACTCAATATTTTCCCAACATATCAATTTTTCGTGAGTTTTAGCACATTTGTTTTAGTAAAAAATCAGTCATTATTGCACCCATATCAATAACGAACATAAAACCAGTGATTAATAAAAAAAGACTCAATTATTTTTTGAAAAATCACAAATTTCATGAGTTATAGCACACATTTTTTGGTAAAAAAACGAGACGTTTTTGCACCAATACAAATTAGGAAAATGCATTCTAGTGTTTAATCCCAAATAAAAGAGTAACTCAATTTTTTTGAAAAATCACAACTTTTTCTAGTTATTGTACATGTTTTTTGGTAAAAAAAATGAGCAGTTTTTGCAGACATATAATTTAGGAACATACAATCTACTGAATAATTCAAAAGAAAAAGTGTTACAAAAATTTTTTGAAAAATCATAACTTTTGTGAGTTATAGCACACGCTTTTTCGTAAAAAAAAATGAGTCGCTTTTGCACCCATATTAATCAAGAACATGCATTCTAGTGATTAATCAATAAAAAGTAGGATGGTTTGGCAAAAAAATGGCATCCATATCAATTAGGATAATGTAATCTAGTGAGAAATCCAAAACAATGAGTTACTCAATTTTTTTTTTAAATCACAACTTTTCGTGAGTTATAGCATATGGTTTTTGGTAAAAACAAAACGAGCCATTTTTGCACCCATATTAATAAGGAACATGCATTTTAGTGATTAATCTAAAAAAGAGAGTTACTCAAATTTTTTAAAAATCACAATTTTTCGTGTGTTGTAGTACATGTTTTCTGGTTAAAAAAATGAGTCAGTTTTACACCCATATTAATTAGGAGTATTCAATCTAGTGATTAATCCAAACAAAAGAGTTACTCAAACTTTTTAAAAAATAACAAATTTTTGTGAGTTATAACAAAAGCTTTGTTGGGAAAAAAAATTAGCCATTTTTTCACTCATATAAATAATGAAAATGCAATCTAGAGATTAATCTAAAAAAAAGAGTTACTCAAATTATTTAAAAAAATCTCAAATTTTCGTGAGTTATAAAACACATTTTTAAAAAAATAAATAAATAATCCATTTTTTCACCTATATATAAGGAGCATGCAATCTAGTGATTAATCCAAATGAGCTACTAATTTTTTTTAAAAAAAATCACAACTTTTGGTGAGTTATATGACACATTGTTTGGTAAAAAATGAGCCATGATTTCACCCGTTTCAATAAGGAACATACAATCTAGTGATTAATACAAAAAAAAAGTTACTCAAAATTTTTAAAAAATATCAACTTTTCGTGGGTTATAACACATGTTTTTTTGGAAAAAAAATGAGCCGTGATTTCAACCATATAAATAAAGAACATTCAATCTACTGATTAATCTAAACAAAAGAGTTACTCAAATTTTTTAGAAAATCAGAAGTTTTCAAGAGTTAAAGTACACGCTTTTTTTTTTAAAAAAAAATGAGGCTTATCAATTAGGAAAATGCAATCTAGTGATTAATCTAAAAAAAATTATTGAAGGTTTTTCGAAAATAACAACTTTACAAGAGTTATAACACATGCTTTTTGGGAGGAAAAAAAGCCATTATTTAACACATTGCAACAAGGAACATGCACTCTAGTGATGAAATAAAAAAAAAAGAGTTTCTCAAATTGTTTATAAAATCGCAATTTTTCGTGAGTTATAGCACACGTTTTTTTGGTAAAATAAAGATCCACTTTTTCATCCATATATATAACGAACATGCAATCTAGTGATTAATCCAAAAAAAGAGTTACACATTTTTTTAAAACAATCACAACTTTTCGCAAGTTATATCATACATCGTCTGATAAAAAAGAGTCGTGATTTCACCCATTTCAATAAGGAACATGCAATCTAGCGATTAATTCCAAAAAAAGTAACTCAAGTTTTTTTAAAAAATACAACTTTTCGTTAGTTATAACACTTTTTTTTTTTACAAAAGAGAGCTATGATTTCATACATTTGATTAAAAAATATGCAAGCTAGTGATTAATCCAAAAACGAAAGAGTTACTCAAATTTTTTTAAAAATCGCAACTTTTCATGAGTTATAGCAAAAGTTTTTTTATATAAAAAAAAGAACTGTTTATGCACTCATATCAATTAAGAAAATGCAATCTAGTGATTAATCCAAAAAAAAACAGTTACTCAAACTTTTTGAAAAATCCCAACTTTTTGTGAGGTATAACACAAGTTTTTTTAAAAAAAAATGAGTCGGTTTTGCTCCCATATAAATAAGCAACATGCATTATAGGGTTTAATCCAAAAAACTGCTACTCAGTATTTTTAAAAAATCACAACTTTTGTGAGTTATAGCACTCATTGTTTGGCAAAAAAATGAGCCGTTTTTGCACCCATTTTAATAAGAAACATGCAACATAGCGATTTATCCAAAAAAAAAGAGTTACTCAATTTTTTAAAAAAAAATCACAACTTTTCGTGAGTTATTACACACGTTTTTTTTTCAAAAAAAAACAAGCCGTGATTTCATCAATATGAATAAGCAACATGCAGTCTACTGATTAATCCAAAAAAAAGAGTTGTTCAATTTTTTTAAAAAAAAATCATAAATTTTCGTGAGTTATATCACACTTTTTTTTTGTAAAAAACTATCCATTTTTGCACCTATATCAATTAGAAAATACAATCTAGTGATTAATAAAAAAAAGAATTACACAAATTCTTTGAAAAATCACAACTTTTCGTGAGTTATAACACACGTTGCTTGGAAAAAACAAGTCAGTTTTGCACCCATAACAATAAGGAACATACAATATAGTGATTAATAAAAAAAGAATTACTCAAGGTTTTTCAAAAATATCAAATTTTCATGAGTTTTAGCACGCGTTTTTTTTTTTTGTTAAAAAAAAGTCATTTTTGCACCCATATCAATAACGAAAATGTAATCTAGTGATTAATCCAAAAAAGAAACTCAAATTTTTTGAAAAATCACAATTTTTCGTGAGTTATAGCACATTTTTTTTTGGTTAAAAAACAAGCTATTTTTGCACGAATATCAATTAGGAAAATGCATTGTAGTGATTAATTGAAAAAAAAGTTACTAAGATCACAACTTTTTGAGAGTTATAGTACATGATTTGGGGGGCTGAAACGAACATGCAATCTAGTGATTAATAAAAAATAAAGAGTTATTTAATTTTTTTTAAAAATCACAACCTGATAATGTGAAGATTTTCACATTATTTCATTCGTTTTACTTATCTTTTGAGCGTCCTTGTGGCATGTTTATATGTGTTTTGATGTGCTTTTAATGTATTTGTAGGACATTATGGCATGGGATGAGCAACGGAGTGAAGAACGATGAAAAGAGCACGTTTTGAAGCGCGTCGAAAGCTGGAAAAAAGCCCAGCGGCGCACCGGAGAACTAAAAATCAACATTTAAAAGGGTCAAGAAATGCAACTTCCAGTGCTCTCCGGCGCGCCGGAGAGAAACTCCTCCGGCGAGCCGGAGATCTGAGCTGGCTGCCATGGTTTTGTATCTTGGGCATATCTCTCTCACTTTACGTCCGAATTGAATGATTCCAGTTCCATTGGAAAGCTAAGAGACAGAGCTACAACTTTCATATTTTGGGTTTTTCCTAATTCGTTATGGATTATATAGAAACACGGCTCACAAAATAGCATTGTTGACAATACTGGCTCTCCGGCGCGCCAGAGAACTTACCGGCGCGCCGCTGGTGATCGCGAGGGGCTGATTCTTGACCATTTTGTCCTCCATTTTGAGAAGACTTCAAGGGCATTTTGGGCATGCGGGACACACATTCTAAAACCCTTATTTCCTCCTATATATGAGAAAAGCAGCAGCAAAAGAAGGGGGGGAGAAGAAGAAGAGACCAAGAAGGAAGCCAATTCTTGTTAGTTTTTGTAGTTAGTTTTTAGGTTAGATTAGTTGTTTTTTAAGCTTCCCTCCCTAGGAACTCCACAAGAACACACAACTAGTGTGTGTTCTTGGTGTAAATAGCATCAAGAGGAGAGGGATTTCATGTAAAGTTATTGGCTCTAAGGACTTGTTTTGATTGAGGAAGCTTGGAGCTTTGGCTTGGAACATCAAAGGGGAGTACTACTCTTTGTATTTCTTTGTTTAATTCCATTGCTTTAATTCATTATTGTGATGTTCGTAGTAGCTTTGATGTGCTAAATTGCTAGTGCCCTTGGAGATTGGTTAATGATTGTCAAATTGTTGTGTTTTTATGTGGATTTATGTTATGGGTAATAAAGAATTAGGAACTACAAGTTAATCTAATATTCCATACTAGTAATGCTTAGGGTAGATTAGTATGTGGATATTAGATTAATGGTGGTGTTCTAGCCTTTTCTTGCCTCCGCCATAAAGGGGGAATCAGTTAGGACATTGAGATTCCGATGTTAGGGTTGGTGAATTCGGGTAGCATAAACTAACTTAGACCTTGCCTCCGCCATAAAGAAAGGAATAGGTTAGGGAGTGATATTCGATAGAGTGACTAGGTTTGGCTCTTGTCTTCGCCATAATGGAGGAGCCGAATTAGAGTGCGATAAGCTTGGAAGAACATAGGGCTCTTAGTTGACCTAAATTGGCAAATCCTTGCCTCCGCCATAAATGGGGTTAGCTATGAAGTCAATTTTCCGTATGTGTCAACGTTATTAGGTTCTAGCTTCCGCTATAAAAGTGGAACTTTATTTATGTTGTCACACTCTTAGTTCGTTAACTCACTCTTGTAAACCACATAAACACTAATGTTTAGGAAAACCAATACTCCAAGGGTACACTTCATTGCATGATTCCTTTTTCCATGATGCATTTATTTCCTTGTTTTTGTTCTTTTCTTTAGTTGGCAGTTTAGGTCATTTCCCTTTTCTTGTTTATACTTTCACTACTTCACACACGTTTTCACAAATTCCCCAAACTCATCCCCTCCCTGTGGATTCGACCCCTACTTCCTCTAGCTACACAAACGTCGATGTCTTGATGCACCTTAAATGTCATGAGGATTAGGGTTATAAATTTATTTGATTCGGTTAAGCCTTATCTTTTAACCCTAACTCCAAAACCGCTATCAAATTGGCGCCTGGGGAATTAAAGTTTAATCTTTCATGCCTATCAAATTGGCGCCGTTGTCGGGGAGGCAATTGGTTTTAGGATTTGTGTTTTGTGTGTTTGGTAGTTGTAAATAACTTCTTTTTATGTTTTTTATTGTTTGTGTTGTTTTTGTTATTTTTCATTTTGAAGTTTAGTTTGTACAAATATGCCTAGGTTGTTTGGAGACTTTCTTGATTCTTATCATATTGACCCACCAAATGGGATGGATGACATTAGAACAACACCTAGCATATTTGAAAATCCTTTTTCCCTAGATTTTTGGGACACTAATGAATGTGTGCAAAGAGAACCTTCAAGATGTTTCACCACTTCATGCTTGTACGATAATGAGCTTAATGATAGATATTCTATGCTTGAGGCTCAAGTGGCCAAAGTGACCAACTTGGTAAATGATATACAAGCTTCTATGAGCTATGATGATGTATTATCTTGTAGGTTGTGCCAAGGCGATCACCACACTCACCATTGCATGTTAAATGTGGAGTCCAACCAATATGGAAGCTTTCAAGTTCATCAAGAGGCTTTCAACCAAAATTGGTGTGGGCAAGAGGATAGATATTGGGGGAGTGGTGAACAAAATGGTACATACTATGAGTCAAACCTTCCAACGGAGTTTAAATATCTACCAAGCTACGAAGAGAATTGGTCAAACCAAGAACAAAGCAATGAGTTGCATCCTGTGCAAGAAAGAACACAATCATTGGAGGATATGCTCTATGAACTAATGGAGAAGGCAGACAAAGAAATTCAAGGGAACGAGAGATTTTGTGCTCAATTTGAAACAACCCTTGAGAAGCAAGAGGACACTTTGGAGGCTCAAAAAGATACTTTGAGAGAGCATGAAGCTTCAATAAATAAGTTGGAGATGCAATTGAGACAATTAACTCAAGCTATTCACCATAGTCCCCAAGGGTATACATTTAATGCATTTATGGGCCAAAGTGAGGTACAACTTGACCAATCCCCTCAAACTCTCTCTTATTTTCCACAATGTGATTCATTTAATGATAATTTCACAACTCTTATGGATAATCATTTTGAAATCAATGATGATTGTTGTGCTAGTACAAAGGATCCTAAGAGTGTTGAAATTCCTTGTATTGTGGATAAGTTTGAGTCATGCATTAATAGTGAATCCTTGTCAAATGAGTTCAAAGTTAATTGTCTTATAAATGAAGAAATATTGCATATAGATTCATATGTTGGCTTATGTGAAGATGATTTGTTAATTTGTCAAGAAATAGCTAACATAGTGCAATCTTGTGTTATTTTGACATCATACATGGATTTTCATGATTTAAATAATATGGTTGATGTCATTAGATCAACGTGCAATAAGGCATCCTCACTAGATGATAATGATGTTCAATATGTTGAAAATGAGGAAGTGCCTAGAAATAATCCCTATGTTAGCTTAGATAAAGAAGATGTGCATATTTTTCATGAAATAGCTAATATAGTGGAGAATTGCTTTGTTGATGCATCCATACATAAACTTTCTAATGAGTGTATTGAGACTATGGATGCAAAGCCATTGGTTGAGTCTTGTAGGTCAAGCATGGTGGAAGTGGAGACTATCTTGAAGGATATTGAGAATCCATTGGAGTTCTCAACCATCTTGGTGGAAGAAGGAGAGAAGGAGCCTACAATGGGGGAGCAAGAGTGGTACAAAATAGAATTTGTTGATGTTGCTCCCCACGAACATGAGCTCAAGTGCCTCCTCAAAGGGTACCAAAGAATGCCCTACAAAAGGCATAGGAGTACTTATGAAAGGGCATTCTTTTGGTACCGAGATGGTTATTCCGATCTTGAGGGAACAGCCACAATAATAAAGTCTAGCTAAGGGACTAAATAAACCTAGAACTACAATTTCTTGTCATTTTTTTTAAATGTCAATTGCTATGTTTTGTTTAATGTGTTTAGTGTAATTAGGGTAGTTTTTCTTGTAGGAGTTCAAAGAGAACAATAAATGTGAAAGAATGGCTATGAGAGAATGAAAAATGTGCATAAATGATAAAAAGAGCTAAGTGTGGAGAGGGATGCATACCCCTCACACCACTTGCTTATTTCTTTCTTATTTTTCACTCTCATGTCAAAGGCACACAAACACACGTTTCACTCTAAATCACTTCATGATTTTCAATATTAAATTGCATGAATTAACATATGCTGTGAGGTTTCAAAAGCTTGATGTGTGCAATTTTCATATATGTGGTTAATGGCACATTCATGGTTTACCTAGCATGAATTCATTAGGACTCAAGTGCACATGAGTTTAATGAATGAGATTATGATTTGAAGTTGATTGTGATGTACACCTAGCACAAGAGCACTCACTTGAGCACATTGTGAAAATTTCTCATGCATGCCATAGATTGATTGCGAACATTTTTGTTTTGAGTGATTATGTTTAGTGTCATGTGTAGGAGCTTAATTGTTTAAATGTTTTCTTCTTGAACTCATACATAGAATTAGTTTACTTGTTTTCTTTCTTTTATCATTTTTTCAGGTTTTCCATCTATAAGGAAACAAAGATGAGAGGCATCTTCACAATGGCCAAGTTCACATTTTACATGCACAAATGAAGAGATGGCCACAATGCATACACCTCGGGTGTTTTCTCATCCCTCTCTTATCTTTGGAAAATATTGCATATTTTAAGTGTGGAGGGGATGATATTGGTGAAGATGTTTGAAATTGTGCTTCAATGAATATTTTGTGATTTATGGATGTTAAACTTGAATTTTTAGTGTTTTTCTTGTTTAGTTTTTAGTTTTGGTTGATTCTTGCATACTCTTGAGTTGTGTGTTTTGAAGTTTTGGAAGTCCCTTGTTGTGAAGGCTTGAAGCTCTTTGATAGAAATCCATTGCTATTTTGGGATATCATAATGTTCATAGTTGTTATTGTTTTGTGATTTTTTTGAGTTTTTGAGTTTTGTGTCTTTGTGAACTTTTGTTCATTTTAGTGTTTGTTTGTCTTTGTGTTTAGTGTTTGAGTGTTGGTGTTGGCAACCAAAATGAGAAAATGTGTCTTATATGAGATAAGTGTGGTGTAGTCAATGATGTGAATTGTTTTATTTTAGAACTCGACTTGTGATTAGGAAAACACATGTTACATAAGAGAATTCAAGTTCTTGGCGGAAAGTTTGACATTTTGAGTTTATTATTAATACGCACAAGTGGGGAACTCATGGAGATTGACAAGTTTAGTTAATAAGATAGGTTGGGGTACCTTGGCACTTTGTTAGTTTAGCTTTTGGACTAACTTTTCCTAAAAGACATGTGTATATACTTTGAAGTTTCAATAAATGAATTGGGCATTATGTGTTGTTTTTAATATTATGTTGTTTGCAATGAATAAATTCCTCTCCAATGTGAGACCGCTCCTTCACTAACCGAAAAGGTAGAAGGAGAATTCATATGAGATGGAATGGGAAAAAATAGCCACAAAACCCTTGGCATTTGTTTAAGTTATAAGTTTTGTATATTTGTTTAAGTTATGTGTTTTATGAATTTTGATGTGAATAAGTTCCCCTCCAATGCGAGACCGCTCCTTTAATAACCAAAAGGTTGGAGGAGAACTCATATGAGGTGGAATATAGGTATAAAAAGCCATATATACCCTTGGCATATGTTGTAATAAGAATAAAAGTCCCAATGATCTTGTAAACTTTTTAGTATCTATATAATTGTCAAAGAGGTGATTGTAAGGAAAAGAGTAGAACGAAACTTAGTTGTCGGATCTCTTACCTATGGCACGTGCATGAATAAGTCAAGATCCAAGTGGTACCCATTGCACACACACACACAATGTACTCAACGTGTTGAATGTGTACAAAAAGGCACTTGAGGACTCTTGTGGATACATGGAGTGATTACTTGTCATTTTAGTCGAGTAAGCTATGAGGCATGTACACATACACTTATCGAATGCTTTAATGATTAGACACATTGTTGAGTAATGTAAAATTGCCAATCCTTCATTCTTTGTTGTATATATATGTGTTTTAGCATGATTTTGTTGTGTTGCTCGAGGACGAGCAAGGTTTAAGTGTGGAGGAGTGATAATGTGAAGATTTTCACATTATTTCATTCGTTTTACTTATCTTTTGAGCGTCCTTGTGGCATGTTTATATGTGTTTTGATGTGCTTTTAATGTATTTTTAGGACATTATGGCATGGGATGAGCAACGGAGTGAAGAACGATGAAAAGAGCACGTTTTGAAGTGCGTCGGAAGCTGGAAAAAAGCCCAGGCGCGCCGAAAAATCAACATTTAAAAGGGTCAAGAAATGCAACTTCCAGTGCTCTCCGGCGCGCCGGAGAGAAACTCCTCCGGCGCGCCGGAGATCTGAGCTGGCTACCAGGGTTTTGTATTTTGGGCATATATCTCTCAATTTACGTCTGAATTGAATGATTCCAGTGCCATTGGAAAGCTACGAGACATAGCTACAACTTTCATGTTTTGGGTTTTTCCTAATTCGTTATGGATCATATAGAAACACGGCTCACAAAATAGCATTGTTGACAATGCTGGCTCTCCGGCGCGCCGGAGAACTTACCGGCGCGCCGCTGGTGATCGCGAGGGGCTGATTCTTGACCGTTTTGTCCTCCATTTTGAGAAGACTTCAAGGGCATTTTGGGCATGCGGGACACACATTCTAAAACCCTTATTTCCTCCTATATATGAGAAAAGCAGCAGCAAAAGAAGGGGGGGAGAAGAAGAAGAGACCAAGAAGGAAGCCAATTCTTGTTAGTTTTTGTAGTTAGTTTTTAGGTTAGATTAGTTGTTTTGTAAGCTTCCCTCCCTAGGAACTCCACAAGAACACACAACTAGTGTGTGTTCTTGGTGTAAATAGCATCAAGAGGAGAGGATTCATGAAAGTCATTGGCTCTAAGGACTTGTTTTGATTGAGGAGTTTGGAGCTTGGCTTGGAGATCAAAGGGGAGTACTACTCTTTGTATTTCTTTGTTAATTCCCATTGCTTTAATTCATTATTGTGATGTTCTTAGTAGCTTTGAGTGCTAAATTGCTAGTGCCCTTGGAGATTGGTTAATGATTGTTGAATTGTTGTGTTTTAATGTGGATTATGTTTGGGTAATAAGATTAGGAACTACAAGTAATCTAATATTCCATACTAGTAATGCTTAGGGTAGATTAGTATGTGGATAGTAGATTAATGGGTGGTGTCTAGCCTTTTCTTGCCTCCGCCATAAAGGGGGAATCGTTGGACATTGAGATTCCCGATGTTAGGGGGTGTGAATTCGGGTAGCATAAACCTAACTTAGACCTTGCCTCCGCCATAAAGAAAGGAATAGGTTAGGGATGATATTGAAAGAGTGACTAGGTTTGGTCTTGTCTTCGCCATAATGGAGGAGCCGAATTAGAGTGCGATAAGCTTGGAAGAACATAGGGCTCTAGTTGACCTAAATTGGCAAATCCTTGCCTCCGCCATAAAGGGGTTAGCTATGAAGCAATTTTCGTATGTGTCAACGTTATTAGTTCTAGGCTCGCCATAAAAAGTGGAACTTTATTATGTTGTCACACTCTTAGTTCGTTAACTCACCTTGTAAACCACATAAACACTAATGTTTAGGAAACACAATATCCAAGGTACACTTCATTGCATGATTCCTTTTTCCATGATGCATTTATTTCCTTGTTTTTGTTCTTTTCTTTAGTTGGCAGTTTAGGTCATTTCCCTTTTCTTGTTTATACTTTCACTACTTCACACACGTTTTCACAAATTCCACAAACTCATCCCATCCCTTGGGTTCGACCCCTACTTCCTCTAGCTACACAGTCGGTGTCTTGATGCACCTTAAATGTCGTAAGGATTAGGGTTATAAATTTATTTGATTCGGTTAAGCCTTAGCTTTTAACCCTAGCTTCAAAACCGCTATCAAATTGGCGCCTAGGGAATTAAAGTTTAATCTTTCACGCCTATCACAACCTTTCATGAGTTATAACACACGTTTTTTGGTTAAAAAAAAAGAGTCATTTTGCACCCATAATAATTAGGAATATGCATTCTAGTGATTAATCCAAAACAAAGAGTTACTCAAATTTTTTGAAAAAAACAACAACTTTTCAAGTGTTATAGCACACTTTTTTTTTGTAAAAAATGAGTTGGTTTTGCACCCATATCAATAAGGAACATGTAATCTATTGATTAGTCCGAAAAAAGAGGTACTCAATTTTTGAAAAATCACAAATTTTTGTGAGTTATAACAGATGTTTGTTTGGTAAAAACAAGCTATTTTTGCACCCATATAAATAAGGAACATGCAATCTAGTGATTAATAAAAAAAAGAGTGATTCAAAATTTTTGAAAAATCACAACTTTTCATGAGTTCTAACACACGTTTTCAGGTAAAAAAATGAGTCGGGCTTTCATCCATAGTAATAAGTAAAATGCAATCTAGTGATTGATAAAAGAATAACGAGTTACTTAATTTTTTTTAAAAATAAATATTTTTCGTGAGTCATAACACACTTTTTTGGTAAAAAAAAAAAAGTTGTTTTTGCACCCAAATTAATTATGAACATGCATTCTAGTGATTAATCCAAAAAAAGAGTTTCTCAAGTTTTTTGAAAATTACAACTTTACAAGAGTTATAGCACACGTTTTTTGGGAGAAAAAAGAGCCATTTTTGAACCCATAGCAATAAGGAACATGCACTCTTGTAATTAATCCAAAAAAAAGAGTTACTCAAATTGTTTATAAAACCGTAATTTTTCATGAGTTATAACACACATTTTATGGTAAAAAAAAGATCCATTTTTTCACCTGTATATAAAAGAAACATGCAATCTAGTGATTAATCCAAAACAAAGAGCTACTCATTGTTTAACAAAAAAATCACAACTTTTTGTGAGTTATATCATACATTGTATGGTAAAAAAAAGAGTCGTGTATGATTTCACCCAATTCAATAAGGAACATGCAATCTAGCGATTAATTCAAAAAAAAGAGACAGAGTAACTCAATTGTTTAAAAATCACATGTTTTCGTGATTTATAACACACGTTTTTTTTAAAACAAATATGTGCCATGATTTCATACATATCAATAAGCAACATGAGTTCTAGTGATTAATAAAAAAACGAGTTACTCAAATTTTTTAAAAAATCACAACTTTCGTGAGTTATAGCACACATTTTTTGGTAAAAAAAATGAGTCGTTTTTGCATCTATATCAATTAGGAAAATACAGTCTAGTGATTAATCCAAAAAAAAAGAGTTACTCAATTTTTTTTGAAAAATTACAAATTTTCATAGGTCATAACACACATTTTTTGGTAAAAAACGACCCAATTTTCCACACATATCAATAAGGAACATGTAATCTAGTTATTAATGAAAAAAAGAGGTACTCAATATTTACCCAACATATCAACTTTTCGTGAATTTTAGCACATGCTTTTTAGTAAAAAATTAGTCATTATTGCACCTATATCAATAATGAACATGGAACTAGTGATTAATCAAAAAAAAAAATCTCAATTGTTTTTTGAAAATTCACAAATTTTCATGAGTTATACCACACATTTTTTGGTAAAAACGAGACGTTTTTGCACCAATATAAATTAGGAAAATGCATTCTAGTGATTAATCCCAAATAACATACTTACTCAAACTTTTTGAAAAATCACAACTTTTGGGAGTTATAGTACATGTTTTTTGGTAAAAAAATGAGACGTTTTTGCAGCCATATAATTTAGGAACATACTATCTAGTGATTAATTCAAAAAAAAGTGTTACTCAAGTTTTTTGAAAAAATCACAACTTCCATATGCAGAAGTCTCATTAGCAACATGGTGGATAACATTACACGTTTTTTCGTAAAAAAAATGAGTCGTTTTTGCACCCATATTAATCAAGAACATGCATTATAGTGATTAATCAATAAAAAGCAAGATGGCTTGGCAAAAAATCCATATCAATTATGATAATGCAATCTAGTAATAAATCCAAAAAAAAAGTGTTACTAAATTTTTTTTTAAAATCACAACTTTTCGTGAGTTGGAGTACATGTTTGTTGGTTAAAAAAATGACTCGCTTTTACACTCATATTAATTATAAACTTTCAACCGAGTGATTAATCCAAACAAAAGAGTTACTCTAACTTTTTGAAAATAACAAATTTTCGTGAGTTATAGCAAACATTTTTTGGGGGAAAATGAGCTATTTTTTAACTCATGTCAATAAGGAACATGCAATCTAGAGATTAATATAAAAAAAAGAGTTACTCAAATTATTTTAAAAAAAATCACAACTTTTCGTGAGTTATAGAACACGTTTTTTTGTAAAAAAAATAATCCGTTTTTTCACCCATGTATATAAGCAGCATGCAATATAACGTTTTTGAAACTTTTTATTTTTTCTTAAATTGTGTGTCTCGTAAAATTTGTCAATTTTTGAAAGTTTTTTACTTTCTTTTTTTTCACATTGTTAGTTAGGTATTATGTTCTCAAGTGAGACGAGTGCAAAAAATGGCACGAAAATGTCAACTTATGCACGCTTTTGAGACCTTTTCCCCCCAAAACGCGTGTGTATAACCCAACAAAATTGCAAATGTTTTAAAAGTTGTTACTCTCTCTTTTTTCACACCGTTCACTAGATATCATGTTGGCATCTGTTATGGATGCAAAAAAGGGCAAGAAAGGGGTTAATTTAGTCACATTTTTTACACTTATTATTTTTGCCCACAACATGTGTTATTCCCCATCAAAATTGTCAATTTTTTAAATTTTCTTACTATCCATTTTGTTTACACTGTTCACTAGATATCACGTTTGCAAGTGAGATGGGTGCAAAAAATGGCACGAAAATGACTAACTTAGGCACGTTTCTGAGATTTTTATTTTTGCCCAAAAACACATGTGTTATAACCCCATCAAATTGCCAATTTTTAAAAAAAATTTATTATCCATTTTTTACGCCGTTCACAAGATATCATATTGACAAGTGAGATGGTGCAAAACACGGCATGAAAACAGCCAACTTAGAAATGTTTTTGAGACATTTTGTTTTTACCCAAAACGTTGTGTTATAACCCAACGAAATTGTCATTTTTTTAAAAATGTCTTACTATCCATTTATTTCAAACCATTTATTAGATATCATGGTGGCAAGTGATACATAAGCAAAAAAAGGTATGAAAATAACTAATTTAGGCACGTTTTAAAAACTTTTTATTTTTACTCAAAACACATGTTATAGACCATCAAAATTGCCAATTTTTAAAAATTTGTTACTGTCCTTTTTTTACACTGTTCAATAGATATAATATTGGCAAATGAGACGAGTGCAAAAAAAGGGCACAAAAATAGCCAATTTAGGCACGAAAATGGCAAACTTAGCTAAAATGCGTGTGTTATAACTCTTGAAAAAAACTAGTAAAAAAAATATAAATTTCGCTTTTTCTGACACCGTTGATAGTGATACATGTTCAAAATTAACAGTAAAAACCAAAATCGACGCATTTTTTTTACTTTGCAATTTTGACTAAAATACCTATTATAACTAGTGAAAAATGGAGATTGAGTGAAAATTTTGCGTTTTAACACATTTCTCATATCATTTCAAAATAACATGTGAAAATAAAAATTTTCAACTTCTCTAACAACAAAATGAGGGCATTTTAGTTTTTTTAACATCTTTTAATTTTTAAATTTTTTTTATTTGTTTGAATTGACCGGTGGAAATCTATGATTGATTGTAGCCAGTCAACTGCAGTTGATTGCCGCTAGCCGATCGAAATCCGACCAATCAATGGATGCCATGCCGATCAATGGCTGTTGACCAACAACAATCAACTTTTAACTGTCACCGTCAAACCAAATAAGCTAATAAAAAAATTATTTTAAACTTTATTTAATAAAATAATTTTTCTACGCAAAAAGTAATACAAACGAATTTATCAATACAAACAATCAATTCTAAAAATCAAAATATTAGTTTTGTAAAACAGAACCTGAGAGTAGTTTTTTTTAATTCTCAAAACAAAACACATATGCCATAATTTCTCATTGAAAATGAGGTTTTGACATTCTTTTATCCCTTTTGGCATTCTGCAATCAAAATTTATTTGACAATTTAATACCAAACTTCTTACTCATGCACCTCCCAAATCACATAAAGTCAAATAATATGGTTAAAACATAAAAGGGAAAATTGCTAAAATAGTCACATTGTATAAAAAAAAAATTATTTTGTCATTCATATTAAAAAATGATGCATTTTAGTCACTGACATTAAAAAATGCACCAAATTAGTCACCAACTAAACTCTATTAGCTTTTTTTTAGCAGAAAAAACGCACATTCACATCATGTACATCTTAATAAAGGGATAAAAATGAAATGTCGATTTATTTTTCAAACAAAATCCTTCATAATTTATTTATATTTCACCGTTAATGGGGAAGTGTCCACAAAGGTAGTAGATAATCTATATATTAATTGTAGTGAAGAGTTATGTGTGAAGAATAAATCAAATTTTCACTTTTATCCTTTTATTAAGTGACTCATGATGTGAACGTGCATTTTATTTATTAAAAAAGATAAACAGATTTTTATTGGGTGACTAATTTGGTGCATTTTTCAAATGTTAGTGACCAAAATGCATAATTTTTAATGTGGGTGACAAAATAAATTTTTTTGTGTAATGTGACTGTTTTGACAATTTTCCCAACATAAAAATGAACAATTGAACTGGAAACGTTATTTGTAAACTTCTTGGAACAAACTGGAATTTAGAATAACCAGGACATGGCCTCAGGTTTCCAGGTGCGAGACCAAATATACAATAGCCATTCAGCAAAATGTGCAGAGGAAAGATTGGATGAGGATGGTTTCATACCAATTGATATCAACCGAAGGCTGCAGAAGGGATTATTTTGTAAGCACCAAAACCATCCCACAATCCCAATCCACAAAAACAAAGACAAGATGGAAAGCAAACTAGATAGATTCTTTTTCATCCAACGAAGCAAAGCTACACTAAACAGCAAACAGCAAGCATCCACATCAAAACAACCTCTACAACTCTAAAATTTAGTGTTTAGTGGTTAAGACATCTTTTTACAAGCAAAAGGAACTAGATACATTCTTTGGGACACCTAAACTGCAGCAAACCTCCATAAATCACCTATGCAAACAAGTTCATGGTTGAGACATTAATGACATGGCCTTTCTGAAATCCAAGGACTTTAGTGCTGACTCAGGGAAATGTTTTCCATCTGGTACCCACAAATTTCCTTGATGAGGTAGTAATATTGGAGGCTGATTACTCTTTGATGCATCTTCACTGACTTTTGAAGCTGAATCTTCTTTCTTTTTCTTCACAAATTCAAAAAATTCGGCAACTTGGCGGGCATAACTGCATATATAATCCATTACCAAATTAGAAAGAAATTCACATATTTACACAGACACAAGACGGGAAAAAAAAAAGAAAACAGAAGGTCCCCAATTTGAGTCCCAAATGAAGGGAGAAGGAAAAGGAAACAAAGAATCCATCGCATGTGCAAAGAATTAAGAACAAATATTAAAAGCTAGTTACAGAATAATGTAGCCTAACCGCCACTTTTTCTTGTGAAAAGAACAATTCACACTTTATAGGAGTCAAACTTATTTGTTATATTGTTATCATGCCATAGACCAGCAATGTACCTTAAACACCTACATGTATGCAGTCCCAATTAGTCCAAAGATGACACAGGCAGTACAATCCATTTTTTCTAGACTGAATAGTACTTAGACCTCCGGATGTCAATTAGAAGAGCATTTATAGACAGCAATTGTATCCACCCGAAAATTAAACTAAAAAAAAAAAACAGAACCAACTGCATAAAAATCTAGCAAATGATAGTGTGTTAAACAGAGAAGGGACATACTGCCTCTTTGCTTCTATATCCTTGCTAAAATCAATGTTCGGCTCACAGTCAAGAACCAGAGCTGGAATCTGCTTATTGTCAACAACCAAGTAAGAATGAAAATATCAAAATGATAATACTTTTAAACAAAGATAGTTCAGTAAAAACTTACCTTTTGGATGCTTGAGTGCATATGATCACCCTCCAAATAAAACACACGATCCCTAATATCTGGATATAGAGAACGGTCAACAAGCTGAGGTAGCTCACTGATAGAGAGTACACCATGATTTCCACTTTGGGAAGGGAAAAGCCAACTTTCATGCTTCTCATGCAAGTCACGCAAATAATCTAGGGAGACCCCACCTTCCTCTTCTCTTTTACGCAACAACATTCGCTTGTGGCAAGTATCAGGGCTTGCTCTAAGATAGATGAAACCATCAGGGATTAGCCCAGGCAAACAAGACACAACGGGATCAAACCACGAATCATAGATGCTGATTTCCATCTCATTCATCCACTTTGCTTCATGAACAGCTCTCACAAAAACCTAAATGAAGTCAAAATAAGATAGAACATATTAGCTAGATAAAGCTTATCAAGTGTTCATTATTCTTTACAATCAGACGTGGTCCACAAAATCAGACAAAACAAGTCATGCGTCAATCAACTGTTGCCAATGATCATTTTCATAAAATAAATCCATATTAGTCAGACGCTGTCTCTACTGGTCTTTCAGAGAATATAGCAATTTAAATCAAGATAACTAGTGGAATATCACACTTAACAACAAATACGTTCACGGAAAATAAAATTGTTAAGCTGTAGAAACATACCATCCTATCACTGAAAAACACTTCTTTCCATCAACCTAAGAGGCTTGATACCAACAGATGATTCTCTCTCCTGCATAACTCTAGTGACAAACACATAGTTTTGGAAGGTATATGCATATCTGTGAGGCTCAGCATAGAATGCGTCCAAAATATTGAAGTGATCAGGTCCAACATTCTGCCATTTATCAATAGGTTCAGGAACAATCTCAACAAGGTCTCTCAGCTCAAGAGTTTCATGAGCTATTCTCTGCAGGAATGTTGTTTTCCCAACACTGATATTTCCTTCAACACAAAAGGTTAACCGCTTCTTATGGGCTCGCTTAACATCAGCACTGTCCTCCTTCAACTCTTCATCAACACTCTCCTTAATGAAAGTAGTTATGCTTTCAGCATGATTTTTATGAATGATTCCCACTGAACTTTGCAAATACTCAACCATCTTTTCACTGGAGCTTCCGAGAAACTGCATACCCACCAAAATAACTGTCATCAAAACCGAATCATACAGTCTACACTGTAAGTAGTTATGCTTTCTGAAACATTTCCTTTTCAAAAAAGCAACTGTCATTCTTTTCCTTTTCTTTCTATAGTCAACATGAGAAATTTTAAGACCTTTTAAACCTTGTTCAATTGTAATACAAGAACATCTTCAAAACAGGGTTAAACACAACTTTTAACATAACATACAAAATTTATACGAAAAAGAGCGCATTTAAACAACTTTTAGCTAAAAGAAATTCTATAAAATCAACATGTATACCCTTTTAAACCTTGTTCAATAGTAATACAATGACACCTTCAAAACAGGGTTACACAAACTTTAACATAACATTTTCATACAAAATTTATAGCAAAAGTTACACATTTAAACAACTTTTAAATAAACAAACACATATATAAAAGAACAGACCTTATCTTTGTAAAGCTGCTTGAGTTCAGCAAGACCAGCAATGCCCTTCTCCACCAATTTCCTCAAATTCCTTTGCCCAACTCCAGGAATACTCAACAAATCCGGATTTCCCGGCGCTCCACCAGTAGTAGTGGTCCTCTGCCTCCTCTGAACCCTCACCTGCGCCTTATCCTCCAGACCCTCTTCACCACTCTCCACCACCACCACATCCTTGTCCGGCCGGGCTCCCACCGTGCTAAACCACGCCTTCCGGGGTCCACTTCTCGTACTATTCTCCTTCAAAACAACCCAAGCCCTCAACGGACCAACACCCATAACAACATTATTAACATCAAATGAGCACTTACAAACCCCACAACGACTCAAACGGGCACCGACCGAAAAAGGGGCTTCAACGACGGCGGGCCTAGCGGCCGTGTTTGGAAAAGTCCCCGCAGTTGTGTGGTGAAAGTGCAAACTTGCGGCGGTGGAGGGCATTATGGTAATTCTCCGAGTTGGGATGTTGAAATGTAAAATTTTTGGGTTTAGGGTTTTGTAAAACCCTAGAGAAAAGTGGGAATTAACGGATAAAATTGGGGGGCTTCCTATAATTCCCAATGAAAGGCTTTTTCTTAAGAGGTTCTGCATCACTCTTCAGGGGCATATCTCTCTCTCTCTCACACACACACACACTAACTCACCGTCTCTTACGTTTTCTTCTTGTGAAATGCATAAGCTACATATATATTACTGTGTGACTGTGTGAAGTTGGGTGCGTGGGTCGGTAATTTCGGTGGTGGGGAGTTCAGTATTAGAGAAGAAGAAGAGAGCGGGAAGAATTTTGATATGGAGAGTTTGGGGAAATTTCTTTCTTGTTTTCTTAGTGTGTGACTGTGTGTGCGTGTGTTGTTTTTTAGGGTTGAAGAAATGTGGGAATTTGGAAAGTTTTTAGAATCTTATTATTTTTTTAAAAAATTTTGTTTTAACTATATAGTCTATATTTGGTACAAAAAGTAATATTTATTTGATTATTAAATAGCAATTTTTTTTAAAGATTAAAATACTAAATTAATGTTGTTTGTGTTAGGAGAATGAGTGATTGAAGTTTTTAATAGTGAATGGGGAAATTAATTGAAACATATTTTGTACCTTGTGCTGTATAGGTTGTACCATGGTTTATATCAGTGGGAGAGGAATCTGACAGAGCATATCTATATGTATATTTTGTTGTTTTGTGTTGTTTGCAGATTAGGATGAATTGGGATACAATTGGGAATTTGGAATTTTTAATTTCTTTATTCCTTTTTACAAGAATTTTTTTTATTTTATTACCACTAGACAAAATTTCGAATGCCAATGCAAATGCAAATAAATAAAAATCCTACGTTATTGTAATTTCATTTCACATTTTAGTGTTTTTTTTCCTCATGCATCCATTTTTAGCCTACTTTTATTTCTAAATTAGTGTAAAGGTCAGAACTGGGAATTTTTAAGCAGATCCTGAGTTTCGAATTCAGAACTTATCCAATATGAAGACTTAATTTTGTGTTAAGATGTGTGAATTTCAAGTAAGTAGTGAGTTTTTAATTAAGATTTTACAAAGTATGAAAGATTTAACATTTTTTTCTTTTGCATAACCTCGACAGGGAGCTCACACTCAATTTTATGTATTATAATATTCTCTGAAAGACCAGTAGAGACAACATCTGACTAATATGGATTTATTTTAAGTGCAAAATAGATGTCTTTGGTTTACTTTACTGTTAAAATGATTTTTTTTTTTTTTTTTTTTTGGGTGTGTTTTTTGGGCAACTATGCACTCTTGTCTGTCTTTCATAATCTTTGAGCATAGGTGTGCAGGGGATCTAGGGAGATGTGTTGTCTTTTTGGTGAATGTACATTTTACAATTCTTTTTAGGGCAAGATTGTTGATGTGTCACTTTTGCTTGCAGATTTTAAGGACGGGATTTTGTTCATTTCAAACAAATAGTCAAAGGATTTAAGGAAGTGGGAGAGAGACCACTGTTGATGTCATATGTATGATCATTATTACATTTTGTCTCACAAACTCACAGTAATGGGCTCTTTTTGTTGTACCAACAATTGCATTGAAGAGGCCTAAAAGGTTTTTATGTATTCTTCTTGCTCTTAGACAGATAGGTTTTTGTTGGTCTTAAAAAATTTGTCGGTTTGCACCAAAAATAGAAGAAAAACAAAGTAAATTTGGTCATAGAATGTATTTTTTGTTAAATATTCGAATCAATTACATCAAATCATACTTTATTACAATCAATTACTACTCTAAATTATATCTCAAACCATCTTGTTCGACACTTTTACCAGCATATGACAAGATCTAGATGCAGAATTTTCGAACGAGGGACGTAAAATGCCGTTAGAGAGATTTAATCTCTTACCTTTTAACCCTAAAAAACTTTAAAACTCTTCGGGTACCCACTACATCATTATTAAATGTCTCATTGCTTGAAAAATCTTCTGAGCATGAGTTCACAACTTCACATTCCCTCACAAGAAAAAAAAAATAAGAATCCTTGTGTTGAGGTATTATGAAGAATTTGCCATATAAGTTAGTGAGAAAGTTCTTTTGTTTCATATATGTTAATCAATGCAGTAATATATAGAGGATTGATTGGAATTATCATCCTTGATTGCTAATTTGCTGTTATGTGTTTGTTGTTATCATAAATAAGTTATATTGTGCACTTTTCTTAGTTATGTTACCTTGTCCCTAATCAATTGTAAGCCTGTAAATATCTGTGCACAAACAAAATACATTGATACAACATCCTAGACTAGAAACAGAATTACCATTTGGGAATGCTTAGTTACATTTCATTTCCATCTCCCTTTGAGTAGTCTGAAGTTTGCTTTAATCACTTTGATCACTTGTGTAAATGCTAATGCACTATTAATGAGTACATCAATGGGATGGGAATTGTTGATGTTCATGTTATAGCATTGATCATGAGAGTCAAACCTGAGAATCACGTCAAAAGATGAAGTAATTTTACTACTTGAACTAAACCATTGTCCTCAATTCTAATGCAGTAAAGTTGCCGGTGTTTGGAAATTATGAATCTTCAGAGAAATATGTTTAGTGATGTAGGGTATTGACATTGAGAAATTCTTGAAGTTTTATAGCTCAGAGTTCAATTTCTCAATGAATCTTACATTCAATTTCTCAATAAATCTTCTGTTACATTTCTTGTTGTTTCAATGTATAAATACAGGTCACGTGTATTTAACATTTGTCCCTTATACTTCAATAATAATTTGATAGGGTCTTAGTAAAATATATATGGCATGTATTTATAATTGAAACAGGGAATCAAACAAAAGATCCGGAGTGGTTCAATTTCCATGTTTAGTACCCAAACTAGATGAAATTGAGAAATCAGTTGCTTTTGTGAAATAGTTATTTGATCATCAGCTGTGCAACATCTTTATGCCAGAAGTCTTCATATTTAATCTTCTGTGAAAAAACAGGACAGCAATAGAACTGTAACATACACACATTGAATGATCAAATCAAGTTTATATTGCTATCTTTGTCTTGCCAAAGCAAATGATCTTCATCTTCCATAGTTACTGGCAAACCAACAATGCCTTGTTTTGATCTGGGAATGATGTTAAAATCACCAAGAAGGTACTCAGTTTCCTCTAGAGCAGTTGTAGGTTGAATCCATGAATGGTTTGTTGCTATTTTCATCCTTTTTAATTCAACTGCTACTTCTTTCATGCTTGGCCTGTCTTCCCCCTTTACATTTAAGCATCTTTGTGCAAGCATCCCAACTTCTCTCAGCTCCTCATTGTTTCTTTCATTGACTATACTCTCATCAAAAACTTCAAGTAAACAGTTCTCCTTAATTGAAGAAAGGAAATAATTTGCCAAACTTCTCTCCCTCTCTGTTCTATCAAAGCATGCTACTTTCTTTCCAGTCAATAACTCAACAAGTACTACTCCAAAGCTATAAACATATTGTGCCTTGCACCATTGTTGGTAAATCTGATTGATTCTGTGGAACCAATCTTGATGCCCCAAAATCTGATACTTTTGTTGTGTATTTGTCATCCAAGAGTATGTTTACGGACTTTATGTCATGATGAATTATTGGAGGGAAAGCAACTGAATGTAAGTATGATAGTGCTCCAGCAGTTTCTGTGGCAATCCTCAAACGAGTATCCCAACATAGAGCATTGGCCTTGGATTTGTCCTGCATATGATCGAAAAGTGTGCCGTTGTTGATGAATTCGTAAACTAGCAAAGGAACTTCCATTTCTAAGCAACATCCCAGAAGCTTAACTACATTTCTGTGATTGATTTTGGAGAGAACAATCAATTCATTGATGAATTGGTCGATTTGAGAACGATTTACCACTTTGGATTTCTTGATGGCTACTATTGTGTGATCTCTCAAGTACCTTTGTAGACTATGCCATAACTTCCTTGGCCAATAACCCTTCTTTCATCAAAGTTGTTGGTTGCTTTTGCTAGTTCTTCAGCACTGAATATTTTGGCAATGTTTGTACATTCTTTGTTTCTGATGAGTTCCTGTTGTAGAATCAATCCACCATTGTCTTTGAAGAATTTTTCTTTTTCATGGATGAACTTTCTTCTTTTTAACATAAAGTATAACCAAGATCCAAGTCCAACAAAAACAGCAATTGCTATTGCAATGGCTGCACACAACAAATGAGTAGATATATCAGCAGAAAAGATGGATTTTAATGACACATATGAAATTTCAGTTTTCAATTTGAAAGGAAGGAGCAAAATAAAAAATGAACTATAGCCAAAAGGTTTAACAATGAATCATCCTCTCTACTCCAAGAGCTCTGAGATATCATCACGATATGATCAAAACAAATTATGCAACACTGAAGTTGATCAACTACTGTAATGAAACTAAAGCTACAATCTGTTGAAATATGCCATGTGCCCCATCTAAATTGTTATTTTCTACACAAAACTCATGTGAAACCAGTTTATATACAAAACGTGATTCATATATGAAACGAATAATTAATTGCCATTGAAATTGTAATTCTAATACGCTATTGCTTTTATCATGCATTGAAATCATGATTAATTTGCAGTTGCATATATGAACCCGATTCAAATGAGACTAACTGTATTTCTAGTTAGTAGTTAGGGGGTCATACTTACCTGCCAAATTCCTACTAACAAGTAACTGATGGTTCTTTCTATTGAGGAAGCAAGGTAAAAGTTTTCCATCACTATGGAATCCATCAGGGCCATTTTATTTTTGCATAGGTTTTTGAATTCACAGGTATTGAGATTTTCATCTTTACACTCATCAATATCTGCATCAAAATATTTAGTTAATGGGAGGAAGGCATCAAAATGAAAGAGAATTCAACTTAAGCATCACTTTTGCATACCTTGGCAGCCAATATAAGGATTGCCCTCAAAGCATTCCAAGCAAGAACATCAATATCCAGGGTAACTATCAGGATCACTAATACTGTGTTGTTTTGACAAACATAAGTATCCAAGTTCTTTTGAGCAAGTTCACAAGTTTCATTTCCAATTGACCAATCAAGTGCAATGGGAACTTTTTCTACAGTTCCCATATCCTTGAGATGATTCATACTAAATCTGAATGCACCTTGTTCAACAACAAAAGCTGAGCTGCAAGGGTTAAAGTCATCTACTAATGTATGATTTTTGAAGCTCCAAACCGATAAATTAAACTCTGATGTCCCTTTTGGGATGGATGTATGGCAGCATCCCCCACCTGAACAAATCCCATCAATGACTTCACTTGTACTGTCGCAGACAGACAGACATCCAGTAGTGTACCTTTGAACTCCATGAATACCCTGAATAAGACCATAAGTATCGCAGCCTATCTCTGTGAACTTGTTCATGGTATTATTAACTGTGAATTGGTTGAAATGGAAGGAGATTAGTACTTCTTTGCTGATAATCTCACTTGAATTTTTGAAACACTTGCGCGCCACGAGTTTCAGAATATGTAACTGACCTTGGAGTGATACTTTCATAACATTGATGGTACTGTCAACCAAAAATGGTTGAGGAGGATTGAAGGAGGCGTTACAAGTGATTGCGAAAGCATAATTGAGATGACATCCTTCACTCATACCAAAAGGGTAGGGGATTTTTACATCCCCACAGCTATCATTGCATCCTGGCTTGGCTATAGGGAAAGTTGTTGCTGGTGCTGCTGATGCAATACTTGGAATTGAGAACATGATCACCTTCACTTGTACTGCAAGTGTGAGCTGAGCCAGCATGATGATCACTTGGAAAAGCATGGCTTGAAATTTCTTTGAAATTTGAATGTTCTTGATCAGTTTCATGAACATATAATTTGGTCAGCAGGCCTTGGGAGGACAGGTTCATATTCTGGAACTCCAGGGAAAATCCAATTGAGAAAAAAACTTAAGAATTATGCATATGAGAGATCTTCACTTTGACAGCCTATATTGATGCTGGCCGGATAAAAGTTCCAAATGCTTGGGACATAACGTCTTTACATTTTTATAAGGAAATGCCAAACCAGAAAACAAATTTGTTTACAAGAGATTCATTCAGGTTCAAGAGACATTAGACAATCTTGCCAATTGGTTTTAACTTGTATAGCTTCATTAGCTTTCCATGGAAAATAGTAAAAAAACTTTCCACATTTGAAATATAGGAGTAGTAATGTTCATGGTACTTAGCAAATTAATGTCCTCACTTCAACAAACAAGCAAAAATAACAATTACGGTTCAGCTATATTGATTATATTTCGCCATTGTATGTTATTTGTTATAAGATTTCTTATATAATCAGTATGGTAAATATGATGAAATTTTATGCTATTTATCAATCTAATATAACCATTCTCTTTTTTTACATTTGAGATAGACTATAATTAATATAAACAGACAACTTGCTAGTGAGGTTAGGCCAAGAATAATAAAAGTAGTAAATTGCATTAATCTGCCTCAACTTTTCAATGTGCAACTTCTGAAGTCACAATAATCTACCTCCATCAGAATGAATGTAAATTATTAGGAGGTCAGTGTAATTTAAAAGAAAAAATGTAGAGAAGTTAATAAAGGTAAAGATTACATGAGTAATTAGTCTAAGGCAAAACATATGACCCAGTTGTCTTGTCTTATTATAACTAATGGATTTTCTATTTCATTATGTATTTCATTATGTGTTTATGTAATGTATTTTTTAACGTTTATCCTTTAAAGTTCACTAATCACTTGATAAAATTTTAATTTAATACACGTGTATCAATAATATCATACAAGAAATAACACACTGAATGTTAAAGAAAGATCGATCCGAGGCACTTCAATATGCTATAGCTATACTAGCAAAATATGTATAGCAACTGAATATCAATATTTAGGAATTTTCAATACAAATAATAGGACATGGACCCTTTCATGGTCAGGTTAATTAGAATATATGCATCGTGCCTGACGTTTAGTCGATTCCATCTTCTCTTTGTACATGATATGACTAGATTTATATTGAAAGTTCTGTTATGCTTGACTTGCCAATGCCAAAGTGTTTGATATGATTTTCGTGACTAATTATTTAGGTTTTACAATTTGAGAATATTGTCAACTTACAAAGATGTACATGAAAACGTGAGGCTTGATTTTGGATGCCATTTCTTATGAGGAAAACAATAATTCGTATATGAATTAATGTAAATATGGATAATTTTGCATGAACAAAATGGATGTTTTCTCATGAAATTTGGCTTGTAATTTAGCAAATCGTCCATCTCCAAGAACAAATTGGAATGCTTAACAACAGACTATACAAGTCCGGCCGGCAGCTATCTTGGATGGCCTGAACCGTCCCAAACATCGCTCAAGCAAAACAAAACAAAAGCTCGTAAAGAACCAGTCTTATATCAGATCATATTTGTCCAATATTTCTCTAATCTATTCTTTTCATACATCAAAATCATGTAATTTTACTATAATAACATCAGTTCACTCACATACGGGTTGCATCTTATTAATTATAAATTTGATTTTTATAATATTTATCCTTTTATTATGATACATCGTTTAATTTTATATTGAGGATCGGATCTTGTACCAATCCGACAACAATTCGCTTTAATTTTAATTGTACTTTACAATCACAATATATAGTAACATATTTCTCCATTAATTTATTTCAATTTGCTTGAATTGTATGAAATTTGAGAAACATGGAGAATTATGTATACTTTCTCTTCTTTAATCACATTTAATTTCACTTCCCAACTCCCTTTTGAGGCCTGTTTCATTAGCTCTTTCCTTGAAGCATCCACATGATCATCGATGTATACATCAAGTAGATTTCCAGAAAATTAAAAGTAACTTGAAACTTCAAAAGTATTGAACTTCAACATTAATTCTTTTTCGTTATAGTACTATAAAAATCTCATTCAATGAGGAACTATAATAATGATGAAAGAAAAAAGAGCTTGAGTTGGAATCCAACCAAATGCATGTAAAATCCCCATTATTGTGACATTGCCAGGAAGACAGTTCTTTGATTAAAAAAAAAAAACCCATTCAGGCAAGCAAAAAATACTTCTAGAGAGGTGGAAAACATTTACATTACTACATATATTAATTCATCAGTGTTCTTGCACATTGTGCATGCATGGCTGCAGATTTGTTTAGTCATATATATGTAATTGATTTTGATTCTTTTAAGGTGCCGCACTTTAGCATAGGAAAAGTTACCATTTCATACCTTAGCAAAACATATTATTAGTAATCAATTGGACAAAAATCATTTGACAGTGCCATGCATTAATTAAGGCCGAAAACTTTTGATCATTTTTGAATTTAAATAATTGATTTCTGAATGATGGACTTGAATGTTTTTGTTCTAATTAAATCCAAAAGTAACTTGTATAAAATTGTTTGTTATGCTTTCTGCAGGAGAAGATGGAATCATTGGGTTTCCACTGGAAGAAAAACACAAGAAAAAGAAGTTTCCAGCACAGATTGAATATTAATAAGTAATAACACACCATGGAAGATTTTCTTTACAAAACTATTGATGATAATAACAATTCTTGTAGTGAAATAGAATAAATATATAGTTATTTTATAAAATAGCTTTGCTTCATGTCTAACTTTTTGTTAGTTTGAAATGGTCTTAGATTGATTAGAAAAGTTTAGTAATTGGAGTCACATTAAGACCACTAGAACAGCACAATTAATTCTTTAATTCTTTGGTGTTCTACATCCAGTTCATATACAGTTTGAGGAAACATTATCATAACCTTCTAGAATAAATATTTGATCCCACTTTCTATAATTTATTGCTTACTCATCTCTTGCACCCAAGTTGCTAGTTGGGTCCTTTTCTTAGAATAGATTAGAGCAGAATATACAAAGATTATGATATGCAGAATGTTGAAAACACTAACAAAATTAACAATCCCAAGTTAGCAGTGTAAACATTAATGATTCATTTAATCCTCAGGTCCACTTAGTTGTGCTACCAAAGTTCCTGGAATGAACAAGAAAAGTAAATTAACACGGTTATCAATTCTGGGCTAAAACCTAAACTATAAGATTGTTTATCCATGTGATGCTAGGATGAAATAAAAATTAATGCATGTCCAAAACCTGCACATTCAAACAAATCCATAGTACTATGCCTCTACCAAACGAGATCCTTTGTCTAAATTCCCTCCACCTTATTCTGTTTAAATTAGTGAAATGATGTTAGTTCACTAAAACATGACTACAACAACATCCTTTTACTATAATCATGACTAAAAATATGCTAATATGACTATTGACTAGTTTACAGTGATGTTCTTAGTAAAATAAATAACGTTATTTTAGCCGCCCTTTTTAGCTTATGAAATCAGGTCGTTTCACTGAATTTGATAGAATAAGATAGAGGGAATTTAGACATAAGATCTTATCTTATTCACGACTTGAGATCAGATTTTCTGTTCAAGATTATCTCTGTTCTATTCTGTCTAATGTCTAAAACGACGTGGTTTAATTAAAACTAGGGACTAAAAATATAAATACCACTAAAATCACTTTACAATTATTTGATTCTAATCAAGGAATGAATGAACCCAACCATGTAGTTTAATCTTGGACATGATAAAATAGAGATAATTTTGGACAGAAGATCCCAACTCTCATGACTTGGGATTTGTCAAGTGTTTAAGATTTGAAATCTGCATATGATGTATATCACATTCCTATATGTGTTTATATTGTTGGTTAATTAGTTAATAACCTGATTAAAACTTCTAAATTTATAGAATTAATATCAAGACTCTTTCACAACAGAACTTGTTTCTTGAAGACAATAGATTAGTTGCATCCAAACAAGAATTGAAATATTATTACATTAGAAAATCTTGCACAATTTATATAACACATTCTATACTTATATTCTATACTATGAATTTTCGATTCTATTCTCCGTTTTAATGATCACTATTTCAATTCATAAATACGTGATTAGTGAATTCTAAAATATATTGAAATAGAAAATGTTACAAAAGATCTAGGGATTCAAGAACATACAACAAGAAAAACAAAAGTACTTTTGATTAATTACTTAATTCGATTTTAAGAAGCCATGAAAATGAAAGAGAAAAAAATAGTCTAACAAAGAGTATAGATTTGCTATAAGCGTGGGACGGTGCAGAGTGTAGACTTTGCCCCCAATATCCCATTTCCGTTCTTGGCCCATTATATATCTTTAATTATTCTTTGAGCAGTTCTTCCACTTTGTACTCCCAAAAAATTAACAAAAAACAATTTCCAGGTTCACGTTAATTGACTTGACTCACGAATGCCTACAAAAGGGACGAAGACTAAGGAAATTTGATAAAATAAAATTGCAAATTAATCAACAGAAAACTTGCAAAATGTTCTTGAAAAACATTCATTCCATGGATGTCAATCCTATATTACCACTAATCTTGCTTGTGGTTTTCTTCATGATATCAGCAACAGTAACAGCATTTCCTATAGCAAAGCCCGGCTGCGAAGACCATTGTGGAAATGTCCGCATTCCATTTCCATTTGGTATGAAAAAGGGTTGTTACTTTGACGAAGGATTCATCATCGATTGCCACAACTATTCCAGTAACGTCCCGCCCAAAGCAAATTTGAAGGGTGGTGCAGTCAATGTTACAGTGATATCACTGGAAGGATAGTTCACTACTATAAAAATCGCCTGTTACACCGGTTAAAAAAGGCTATTTTACACCGGTTATTTGAAAATTGTACCGGTGTATATACAGGCGCGGTAAAACAGGCGTTATTTTTACACCGGTTAAAAAGACCGGTTTAAAAAATTATTTTTACACCGGTTATTTATCAACCGGTGTAAATTATTTATTTTTACACCGGTTTTCCTAACCGGTGTAAATAAATTACTTTTACACCGGTTTTATTAACCGCTGTAATATTGTCTTGATTTGTTAGACTCGTGGGAATTTAATCTTACACCGGTTCTCCAAAAACCGGTGTAAAAAAATATTATACACCGGTTATTCTTAACCGGTGTGAAAAAAATCATTAGATATTTTACACCGGTTATAAAAAACCGGTGTAATATATTGATTGAATTTTTTCTTACACCGGTTATAGAAACCGGTGTAATATATATGGACATCTTTTTTACACCGGTTAATTATCAACTGGTGTTAAAAAAAGGATTTAATTTTTTGTATTGATTGATTGTTTTATTAGCCCACAGTTTACAAACATCAATCCACAATTAAATTACATTCACAATGCAATACAAAATTGCCATTACAAGTAACAAGAACCATTCACTTATATTTCCAAACGAATCTGTCTACATTTCATAAGTATTGCCTATACATATATTTACATCTACATATCTATAAAATGTCCGATGAATAAGTATGAATCTACATTATATGTCATTTATTACCCGACAACGCTTCGATCTCATTCATCAGTATATACTTGGCCCATGCTTCTCGAACACCTTCCAAATCTGATTTTGTTAATGCCTTCTCATCTTTTTTGAAGAACTGAGACATTCAAAATAAAGTCAACAGTTTCTTAATAACTAATATGCAAAACAACATCCGGATTTGAGTATCAAAATATTATGAAAATGAAATTACACAACAAAACCCAATAACCTTCTTGATATCCTTATGCTCTATGGCTCCTTGGAGTATGATCTCTCGCATGTACCACATCACATAATAACCACATTCCCAATTTGAGCCTTGCTTCTTGTGCTACAATTAAAAAAAAAATCCTGTACATTTATTAGAACCTTTTTCCGAACAATTGGAGCACGCTTACCTTTATCTCTATCCATTTAATTGGTTTATGCATCGACACATGATACCCTTCAATTTCTTTCTGATACACCATACCTACACTGTACAAGACAACATGTAAAATCTTATAAATAAGATTTACCTACTAAACATGGGTTAATATCAAACTAAAATTTCCGAAAAAGTATGAATAAATATAAATACGTGTTCATCAAATTCGTAGCATCATCTCGTGGGCCTGAATGCACTGGATCAAACCAGTACACAGTCATGTCCTGTGGTCTTATCGCCATTAGCATCCAGTGTGCACTGAAAAATTATATGGAGATAAAATATTCCAACATATAAATGAATTAACCTATTGAAAATTCGGTTAAAAAAGCAAATCTATTGAAATTTATTTACTTTAGAAAATACGGCGCTAGGTATATGCTCTTGCATCCAGTCTTCAGGTGCAACGCGATGTACTCGGCTCTATCTGACATGACATTCCCGTACGGTTGTATATGATGTGGTGATAGGAACCCTATCCCACTTTGACCACGTTCTATACATAATGCATACATTGTCCTACGGCATAAAATTGACAAATATAAGGACACGCGTGATTAGTCAAACTATATTGTCCACAATAACGAATAAAAAAACTAAAGTTGAAACTTTAATAACATATACGAACTTACTTTATGAACACGTGCATGCAATCACCCGTCACCTGTTCACACAAGAAGAAGTCATTGAGGCTCTCATTAGTAAGCAATATTGGAAACTCAGTGCCCGGTATTACTTCCGGCATATTGATTGTATAGAGAGCGTCACTCGTATGTGTGGTCACCATCTTGCACAATAACCGTAGTGATCCCTCGAGTTGTGATAATAATGGCTCATCCGTTTCTCGCGGTTGGGGCACCATTTTTGTTTTCTTATATTGGGGAGAGTTCGTTACCTCGTTCGAACCTTTCGGGTCCGGTACCTTCACAACATTAAATAAGTAATTAGAGATGTTCATTAATAAAGATATACAAAGAAACTCAATGAATAACCGGTAATTACACCTCCAACTCCGCATCGGTGCAAATCGCAACCAATTCTCTCGGCCACTCTAAAAACAATCCAGATCCTTCCTTAACTGTTGTGGCCTCCTCGTCCGGAAACGGCAACGGCGCATCATCTTCGATAGAGGTAGTGATATTTACCTTCACTCTGTTCTGCATTACCTCTTTCCCGTGATGCATAGATAATTTATACAGCGTCCCTTTAGCCACAAGCCGCCTCCCTTCGGTGTTATCAATGACAAAAAGGCTACATTGTGATCCCTCCTGTGAATAATAAACAATTATAGTATATATTTATAATTGTCTAACTTGAAATAATTTGAAAAGGAAATAATTCATATTTGGTACCTCGAACTCTCCCAATGAATCTGGGGGTCCATCACCGGAGCATACCGGTTTCTGCTTTGTCCCCACCTCAATGCTTATATTCTCCTGTTGTTTCATTGATACTTCGGTGCTAGGAAATTGTAAGACATCTGGTGTAGGAAAAACAGGAACTGGTCTGCCCAAATCGCTGAACAGTTTCTGCATTTGCTCAGACCAGAACTGCATCTGCGCTCTGCATTGAGCGTGAATGTCTACATTACTACTGCCAGTGGAAGATGAGGCCCCGAATACTTCAGACTTCCTCATCCGACCCCCAACACCCCGTAATCGACCAGGGTGATCTTTCTTTCCAGTAGCCAGAACAAGAATGTCTGTGCTTCCCCCGCCAACGGTCTCTACTTGAATTGAGCGATTTGTCAACTCATCCTGATAAATATTTTAATGTACTTATCGGAGCATAATTCACATTACAAATTAATATTATTATACACTTTATTTAATTCAATAAATTATACTTACAATTATGGTACTAACGTCTCTGGCTGCTTCGCTAGAAAATTCACCGTTCTTGTTCTTGTGCCCTTCTTTGAAGAGAATATGACGAGGAATCGGTGACGGCGGACAGGTTGTTGCACGGGCCTCCTCTTCCGTCTTACCGGACTGGATCTGACTTTGTATTTTTGCCTCAAGTTTTTCACGCATAAGCTTCTTTTTCAACTTCTTATATCCACCACGAGACATTGTGTGGTGGAGTTTGTTTTTGTTCGAACTCTCTTGGCTTGCAAGCCGCTTCGGCTATTTCTTCGAACAGCAGGAAACACATATCATTCAAATTCTAACGTCACATTAAATGAATAAACATTGGATACAATAAAATAGTACCTGCCATTCTTTGCTTAATCGAACTTTTCGGAACATATCCCATGTATCCCTAGTAAGATAAGGATATTTAGCACATGGGTCTACATGCGTTAGGCTTCCAAATATAAACCTGCTCAAGCTTGTCTTCCACCCCCGCCAACGTTCCCCGGCGTGGACTAACCACTTCTTCTTCAGCTTCGGTGTGGACTCAAAGTCAAAGGTACTCTAAAGAAACCACAAAATAACGTTACTGAACGGAAACCATAATATATATATACAAATAAATATGTGAAAACACATTAAGAAGGACAAGTAATATGTTGCACATACCATTACTTCAGCCCAAATCATTTCCTTGATGTTGGCATCGACCGCACGCCACGACTTAAATTGCACAACATTAACTCTACTGCGCGTCATCAAGGCAATAAAATTAACCCATTCATTATGTGATTTGTCAGTCGTCGGCTCACCGTCATCATCGAAAGAAATAGCCGTCTTTTCTCCTCGTGCCCTACTTTCCAATAGATCGCGACATTTGGTTCCTTTTCTTCCATATTGTTCAAATGTTTGATCAGCCCCATCCCCGGTGTTTGATTTGGGTTATTATCCATGAGAAAGCTTTTGTAGTATACAAAAGTTAATGTCAGGAAAGGATATTTATCATGTAAACTATCACCAGAAACAGTAATGAAATTCCTTGCAGTGATTTGCGTGATTTTGATCATAGTTGTGAAATATTCATTACTAGACATACTAATTAAGGCACTGCAGCAAAATTATTGTTGATGAGAGCATAAATTGTAATATCCAGATTCCAAAATCAATATAACATTCCTTGTGCATAACGAGGGGTAACCAGGAGTCTCATAAGAACGCATATTGCAGTATACTTCACTATTATCATCCAAATTCCATATATGTATTAACAATCGAAATTGGAAAACTCGTATGCATGCAAGCCGTATACTACACTATTACCATATACAATTTGTCAAAGAACCCACCAACATTAACACAGCAAGATGAACCGATAAGTTTTTTTACTATTAAATTTGCAATTATTTCTTTCGACATGCTAATATTACATCAACTCCCCCAATCAAAGTTAAAGATACTCCCTTTCCAAACTGTCATGAAGGAAAAACAAATGAAAAGCAACATACATTATGATCATTTCATTCTGCTTCATGATGAATGCACAATACATGGAAGAGCGTCAAATAATCGGAAATGGAGAGTAATAAAAATTGAACCAACAAGTCGGAGGCGGTGTCGACGGATGTGACGGATACGTCGACGTTGGAGATTGCAAGAGATATCGCCGACGGAGGTGTATACGATTTTTTTTCACAATGATGGAGGTAAAATTAGAGGTGAAAATGACGGTGTATTTTGGAGCCTAAAAAGACGAGGGCACGCCGAATGAAATAGACAGACTTTGGAGAAGGCGCCAGAGCTGATTAAAAAAATACTTACTACACCGGTTAAACGAAAAAACCGATGTAGAACGTCTGTTTTAACACCGGTTATTACATAACCGGTGTAACAAATGATTTTTAAAACTTGTGTTTTAATTTTTCAAATTGCTATTACAGTGTCGGTACAACAATCCACAATAAAATAAATTCACAATAAATAAATAACATAACATGTTTTTATTGTATTTTATTTCCATTTAAAAATTCGTACCAATATGCTTACGTGTAAACCATAATAAATACTTGTTTAAAAAATTAAACTTGTTAATTTATGTGGTAACTGTGATGTTTTAGACATAATTTGATATTTTCTTTAAAACTTGTAAAATGCAAATATAATGCAACTTGTAAAACTATATATAAGTTACAGTTATAATGAACTATAATTACTGGAACTTGTAAACTTGTAATTTAAAAACTCTGTGCCCTGTGTATAAAAATTCATAATTAAACATTACTATAACCGTAGTTATAAGATTAATGCATAGTTACGCAATATGAATGTAACTAAGTTAATAATCCAAAAATAATTATCATGTACCAAAACAAATTGTTAATTACCAAGAAATCTGTAAATGAAACGTTTTTGTTAAACCGGTTACTAAATAACCGGTGTATTATTAACAGTGTTTACACCGGTTACTAAATAACCGGTGTACGTAGACAGTTTTTACACCGGTTATTTAGTAACCGGTGTAAAAAACAAGTGTATCAACTATTTTAATATTGTCATTTCAATTCGACGTTTTGAAATTGTTTTCAACTATTTTAATGTACTAACAAAAATTGCATATAATTGTTGTTCCAATTCGACTTGGAATACAATATCATAATAATCATACAAAATCTTAAACGCATAATTAAATATATGTAATTTGAACTTGTGAACTTGTAATTTCAACTACGTGTGTCCTATGTATGCTATATTCATAGTTACACACTACTAAAATCGTAGTAATAATCCAGAAAAGCATATTTACATAATATTAATGTAAATGAGTTAATCATACAAAAATAATTCTAATTTATCAAAACAAATTTTAAATTACCAAAAATTTATTAAACCGGTTACGACATAACCGGTGTAATAACGACAGTAATTGATATGCTAAAGTGTGAACTGTAAAGCATAACAACACTAATGAAATCATAGTTAAACAGTAATAAAATCAAAGTTGCACCCTACACAATAATTTCCTTGAATAATATGAAAGTTATTCAGTACAATTCAAATCTAATTACAAAATACGTGAATAATAACTTAAATACTACATCTCACGCCAAGGTCTTTCTTTTATTTGACAGAGGATCATCAACCCATATGCCTTCCACGTGATCAGTTCGGAGAATGAATGCATCCATATTCCGGTCCTCTTCAATTGTGCTCAGTGCGGGGAAACCTGATGAGAATGGGGGGACATCGGGATTATTATCATTATCAATTTCATCACCGACCTGATTTTTCTTCCAGTGTAGGACAATGGACCATTTTTTGTCAATAGGATCTGAGACAAAAAATACTTGTTTTGCCTGGGAAGCAAGTACGAAAGGTTCCCCTTTGAAACCTTCCCTTTTCAAATCAACAAGTGTAAATCCCGATTCATCAGTTCGAACGCCGTTCTTGTTGTCCACCCATTTGCATTTGAAAATTGGGACTTTAAATTTCACATAGTCCAGCTCCCATATCTCCTGAATCGTCCCATAATAAGACATATTGGCGTATACTGGATTTCTATCTCTCGAACTAGACTCGTGTAAAGCCTCAGACACTAATGTAACGCCACTATTTTGCGTTGCGCTACTGTCATCTGCAGCCTTCGTAGAAAATGAAAATCCATTAATGTCATAGCCCGAATACGATAGCACAACGTGACTGGGCTTATACGCTAACCAACTTAATGTGTCATGAACAGTTTGGTCACGAACAGCAGCACTTAACCAATTGACAAATGTTCGATTGTGTTCATTGAGTACATACCTGTCAGTCCAGCTACGATGACTTTCCTTTATTTCACAAATATGAGCATTCACATAAGGCTGCACCGGCTGAGAATTTCTCAATACATATAGATGCGCATTGTTCAACTCATCATTAGAAGGAGTAAACAATTTACCTGCCGATGTCCCTTTTCCTGTGATCCGTTCGTCACGGCCAGGCTTTGGTAGTCCAATAGCATTCGTATCATGCAAGTATCCAGTGCAAAACTCAATAACCTCTTCAGCTATATACCTTTCAACAATGTTTGCATCAGGACGATAGCGATTTTTCACATAACCCTTCAAGACTTTCATGTATCGCTCAAATGGATACATCCAGTGCAAATATACAGGCCCACAAATCTTTATCTCCCTAACTAAATGAACCACCAAGTGCACCATAATGTCAAAAAAAGCTGGTGGAAAATACATCTCAAGTTGGCACAAAACTACGACAATTTCATCTTGTAGCTCATCAAGCCTGTCACGATCAACTACCTTGCTACATATCGCATTAAAAAAGTAACAAAGTCTAGTTATGCTGTACCTGACATGTTTAGGCAAGATAGATCGAAGTGCAATAGGTAGGAACTGCTGCATCAACACATGACAGTCATGTGATTTCAATCCAACCAATTTCAAATCTCCCAAAGAAACTAGGCGGCTTACATTTGAAGAATATCCTGATGGGACCTTTATGCTCTTGAGACTCTCACAGAAGCTCTGTTTCTCTTTCCACGACAATGTATAACAAGCGGGGGGCAGGTATGTGCGGTGTCCTTGAATCACAGGTGCTAAATTCGCCCTAATACCCATATCAACCAAATCAAGTCTCGCTTTATAACCATCTTTTGTTTTTCCAGGTATATTCAAAATAGTACCCAACAAACTTTCACATATATTTTTTTCAATATGCATCACATCGAGACAGTGTCTAACATCAAGTGTCTCCCAATATGGAAGATCAAAAAATATAGATTTTTTCTTCCAACAACCTTTATTATGATTCTTGCGAGACTTTGTATGTTTTCCAAATTCCACATTGACATCCTTCACACCATCATGAACCTCCTTCTCACTCAAGGCAATTGGAGCACGTCTGAACTCCTGTTTCCCATTGAAAGCTCTTTTCAATCGACGATATGCATGGGCCTGAGGAATAAATCTACGATGTCCAAGATAGACTGTCTTGCACCCATGTACAAGCTGAAATGATTCTGTATTCTCATCACATATAGGACATGCTTGGTGTCCTTTAACAAAAAATCCATATAAGTTCCCATATGCAGGAAAGTCATTTATAGTACAGAATATCATGGCACGCAATGTGAATGACTCCTGACGATGTGCATCAAACATCAACGCCCCTTCATCCCACAACTTCTTCAAGTCTTCAATTAGGGGGGCTAAGTAAACATCTATGTCATTTCCAGGTTGGCGTGGACCTGAAATCAGTTATGACATCAATATGTATTTGCGCTTCATACACAAGTAAGGAGGTAGATTGTAAATAACCAACATTACTGACCAAGAGCTATGTGTACTGCTTAGACTACCGTAAGGATTCATCCCATCCGTACACAACCCTAATCTCAGATTTCTTGCATCTCTACCAAATGAGGGGTAAACTGAATCAATCTTCTTCCACTGATCAGAATCAGTAGGATGCATTATCATCTTGTCGTCTGTGGAAATATTGCGATGTGCGTACCACGTCAAATTTTTAGCATCTCCAGAATTGGCAAACAATCGTCTGAGTCTTGGTATTATAGGGAGATACTATAACACTTTCACCGGCGATGATTTCTTCTTCGCATTTACATTGTCTTCAAAACCATCACGAACTTGCTTCTTTTTGAAACGAGAAACATGACATTTAGGACAGTACAACAAATCTTGGTATTCATACCTATATAGTATGCAATCGTTGGGGCAGGCATCTATTTTCTTATACTCCATACCCATAGGACACAAGATTTTTTAGCCTCATAAATGCGATTCGGAAGTTCATTACCTTCTGGCAGTACATCCTTCAGTAAAGTCAACAGTGCTGTAAAACTAGAATTAGTCCACCCATGTGCAGCTTTCAAATTGTACAGCTTTAAAGTAACGGATAATCGGGTGTAATTAATACACCCAGGATATAGAGGCTTTTCCCTATCATTCAATAACGAAGCAAGAATATCTGGTGTATCCGCAAAACTACCGACCATGTCCTCAACCATATCATCCAATCGATCATGTTTCATCGCGACATCATCTTCTACCGCATTTTCTCCTTGTTTCGATGCATATTTAGTCTCGCCGTGCCAGATCCATATTTTATAACTCGGATCAAAACCCCTCCGATACAAATGGTCTCTTATAATGTCAGGGTCGTCGAACAAAGCAAAATTCTTGCAATCCTTACATGGACAGTAGATGTACTTGGAATTCTTATAAGCAGATTTAATAAATTTCTCAACCTCTTCTTCATACGCAGATGTTGTCCGATCACCAAATATAATATCATTACGATCCATGAATATCGCAACCTTTGAATCATTCCAAAGATAATTTTAATAAGTTAACCAACAAAATAAGTGCATTAATCGATGCTAACGTAATTTTACATCATATGACTGAAGCAACTGTGTGAATGATGTAGAAAAGTATACACTTGAACGCCTAAATAAAACAACAAAACAAACATTTAACTAAATTTTTTACCAATACGAAGCAAATATATATTGAAATCTACAATTGTACAAAGGCTTTTTATAAATGAAATGCAGAGCTAGAAATATATGTCAAAAATCCAGCGAATGAGAATTAAAACTATATAAAACTGATCAGTTTATATGTAACTACCTAACCTCAGATGGTTGCGTTGAAAAAAGAAGAGTGATATTGTAGCTTCTGATCTGTTATTTTACCGGTTTTCGGGCACAGCTGTTGGGAAAAAGTCGTAGTTCTTACGATGGAGATAATGCTGATGAAGCTGTTGGGAGTAATTATATTTGTTATTTACACCAGTCGTAAGAAAACCGGTGCAAATTGTTAACTTTTTTACACCGGTTGTAACAAAACCGATGTAAATAGACAAATAATTACACCGGTTCTAGAAAAACTGGTGTAAATAGTGAACTATTTTACACCGGTTTTCATACAACCGGTGTAATAAGTATAAAACCTTCTTTAATATAGACAAATATTGTTTTTCTATTAAATAGACAAATATTGTTTTTTCGATGTCGGAAATAAATGATTTACAACAAAGCATTATCATAATAATATTACAACATATAAATTAATAAACAACATTAGTTTCTAATTTTAATTAAACTAGACATTGCGATAAGAGATGAGAAGATCACATAGTCTAAATTTTTTTACAGGCAAATAGAACAAAGTTTCATCATCTGCCCATCAAAAGCCAGCAACGAACACTTCTACGTGATTACACCAATTTCTGATTAGAAAAATTTTGGAAACATAATCTTCAGCATAGTTATAATTTCTTTTTGGATCTCTGGGTCGGCGTGTAGCTCTCCTGCATCAAAGTGTATTTTATTCGAATCAAGTTCATCATCAATATGGAGATTGATGTTTTCCGGTTGGTCATTCGCTTCTATTGATTCTGAAACGAACGAATCAAGTCCATCATGAATATGGAGATTGATGTTTTCCGGTTGGTCAGTTGCTTCTATTGATTCTGAAACAAACGAATCAAGTCCATCGTCAATATGGAGATTGATATATTCTGGTTGGTCGTTTGCTTCTATTGATTCAGAGACAAACGAATCAAGTTCCTCTGAAGTTTGAATGTCGTCCATCGCAATTGCTGTTGAAGGTGTTTTCATGGTGGAGCAGAATATAAAAAGAAGAAAAACTAAATAATTACCAAACAGATGGTAGTTATCTTATATGCTAAAAAACGTAATTAATTACGATCCCTTTAATTAACGAAAAACATAATTGCGTACCTAATATTACATCATATAAATTAATTAACAAAATCAGTTTCTGATTTTAATTAAAACAGATCTATATATATATATGTCAATGATATGGCGAAAGAGAAGATAAATAATATAAAAGTTATAAGTCACTAACCTCAAATGATTGAGTTGAATGAACGAAAGTTAAATTGTAGCTTCTAATGATTGATTCAAAAAGATTCTGTGCGCACCTTTTCGAAATAATCCGTTGTTCTTACAGTAGAGATGATCCAATTTCAGTACCTGTACAGGATAGAACTCAGCAGAAAACAAGTAGCTCACAGACTTAAGTTGGAGCAGAAGGAAAAATATGTGGTTATACGACGTTGTTAAAGTGGTGTATAAAAACTACCACTTTTGACACCGGTTATAAGAAATCGGTGTAAAAGAAACAATTTCTACACCGGTTATAAGAAAACCGGTGTGAAAAGTGCATTTGTAACACCGGTTGATAAAGAAAACTAGGGAAAGAAAATTACTAACCATATCAAATTACTTAAATAAAATGTCATTACAAATAAAATAATTAAAATTGTCCATAAAAACAGATTTTAGATGCTTATTTTTGAGATTTTTTCATTGGACTCTCTTCCAGCTTCTCTTCTTCCTCATTTATGTCAACTCTAGTGCGCTTCTTGGTTTGCGTCATCTGACCTCCTAGACGATGTATCTCCCATTCTAATGCATGCTTTGCGTCAATATAATGTCCCAGTTCAATAGATTGCTTGCGAAATTCCTCCTTTTCAATCTGCAAAGTTATAACTCCCAGTTGATTTTATTGAAGTAAAACTGTCGTAGTTTGCTTACTTTAAAAGCATATACAAACAGTACCTTATGCCTTTCTTCCAACTGCATAACCCTTTCAACTGCCATCTTCAGTTCTGATGTTGCTCTTGCATTCTGAAATAACAAAAAATTGCTGACCATGCCAAATAAACAGCATTCACAAAAGTTGACAACTAAAATATTCCATTATAATTGAGATTGACATAGCAACCTCAATTTGGTACCTTTTGCTTGTCAAGTTCAAGCAATTGCATCGCTTTTTCATCGACAGGCTGTTGTTTCTCCAACTCAGCCTCACGAGCTATAAGCTCGTTTTGCTGTTCTTGTAGCATCTTTGCAAGTCCCTCCATCTTCAGTAACTCTAATAAACACATGCAAAAAGTCATGACTATTTATAGGAATGAAGGATCATGACTTATGGGAATCAAGGGTCGTGACTTATCTCGGAGAATGAATTTGCCAACTAGGATACTGTGAAACCCTTCAGTTTTATTCAGCCCCTCCAGCTGTCTTCTGCCCCTCCAGTTTCCCTCAGCCCCTTCAATTTTATTATGCCCCTTCAGTTTTCCTCTGCCGACGTATCCGCTACCACCTAAGCAAAATCATTCAGTTTTAATTTTAAACTTTTAATGTACATTACATTTGAAATATTCGTATTTACTGAAGGTCTATAGTGCTCGGAGTTCAAATCAAAGAGATTTTTTTGGTCGATATAAAGATAAAGAAGAAGAACTTAAGAAATCATAGTGTTGAATCAAATAATAGTAAAATCTTCTTACACCGGTTATGCTTATAACCGGTGTAAACAAAACTTTCAAAATATTTCTACATCGATTATTTTTAAAACCGGTGCAACAAAAACTTTTCAAAAAACTTTTACACCGGTTATTCGTATAACCAGTGTTAAAAAAAACTATTCAAAAATAATTTACACCGGTTATTCTTAAAACCGGTGTGTTAAAAAAAAATTCAATAACTTTCTACACCGGTTATAAGAATAACCGGTGTAAACAGGAGTTATTCTTGTTTAATATTACGATAATGCCACCGCATTTTTTTAATTTACACCGATTTCTGTTTGACCTCTTTAAAAAGGGCGATTTAACAAGGCTATTTTGTAGTAGTGGTTGCGTATTTTGCAATACGTGGGATATGATTGCTATGATCAGAAGAAAAGATCCAACTACAGAAACCCCTGGATCGACCTTGCTGAGCCCTTCATTTTCAGTAGTACAGCAAATAAGTTCACTGTAATTGGTTGCGATTCTTTTGTTGTTGTTGAAGGTATGAGTAGAGTTCGTAGATATACCACTGGATGTATGTCTATGTGTGATTACAAAGAAGATGTGGAGGATGGTTCTTGTTCTGGTTTTGGCTGTTGCCAAACGTCCATACCCAGTGGAGCTTGGCAGATGAATGTCTCGTTGAACAGCTTTTATAATCACAGTTTTGTCTCGCATTTCAATCGTTGAAGTTATGCTTTTGTTGTTGAAGACTAAGCATTCAAGTTTTTTGCTGATAATCTTACCAATTTAGACAATACTGATACTAGTGTTCCTGTTATCGTGGATTGGGTCATTGCGTATGAGACCTGTGAAGTGGCTCAAAAGAACACAAGTACTTATGCTTGCAAGGAAAACAGTGCGTGTTATGTTGTTGATGGAGCTCAAGGTTATCGCTGTAAGTGCAAGGAAGGATATGATGGCAACCCGTATCTCTCTAATGGCTGCCAAGGTTAGTAATGACTTGCTTCATCCCAGTTTGATTGTATCTTTTGTCTTGGTTTTTTTGACTGTTTGCTAAGGCTATTGATAAAATTGAAAACTGAACGAATCTCAACTTTTAAATTTGAAAATTTTCATATGTCAAAATATAGTATATAAAAATATGAATTATACAAGAATTTATACTGTATTTATAAATATATAAGGTGTGTAAATATGTATAGTTTGTTAAAATATAGGTAGCATTGGTAAATATGTGGTGTGCGTGAGTGAAAATAAGTGTAGTATATATACATATGTGTAGTGTGTAAACATGCATGTAGTATATGTAAAAATGAATGTAGTATGTAAAAATATGTGTAATATGTAAAAATGTGTAATGCGTGATGATATAACAATATTCAGACGAGTTATTCAAACCCAGAAGGAATTAGTCAAAGATATGAGGTTACAACAAATTGTCCAGTTAATAAGGAACAATATCACAAGATAATGAACGGTAACATTATTCTTTGTTAATATATACGAAAAGTGTTTACATAAAGATTATTGATTATTACATTGATAATTATTGACTTTGGCATCGGAGTGGAACTCCCGGGGATCACCTCGGGATTCTGCTCTAACATCATTATTGTTTTGCAGATCATAAAAAAATATTGCTTGGAGCTCGGTATATTCTTGCTCGGTCCAGACTTTTCCCGAGGTGAATATTTGAGTTGCAACATTTGGCTCCGTCTGTGGGGACTGTTCAAAAAGTTCACACAACAAAACGGTGATGGCGAATACAAGGTCGATGGGAGGAACGGTTCAGACTAGTCGGAAAGAAGGGGAGAGGCAATCGTCTCCACCTCATCAAAAAGACCCTGAGAAATCTCAACAAGGAGATAGTCGTATCACCCCAGAAATGATGAAGATTTTTGCAGAACACTATGATCAGATGGAGGCTATGGTCAAAGAGGCTCGGAAGAAAAGACAGGATCAACAGAAGGACCGGGGGAAAGGACCTCTGGTAATTCAAAGTGAATCAGATGGAGAGAACGATGTTAAATCTGAGACGCAGATGTTTACCCGACTTGGTGGCAAAGATCATACACATAGAGATGAAGGGAGGAACCTTGGGACCAGAAGACCACGAAGGGATAGCCCTTTGTCAAAGGAAATCACGGATTTCCCCTTACCTCCTCGTTTCAAACTGCCACAGCTGCAAGCCTACATGGGTGATACGGATCCGAATGACCATATACATAGGTTTGAGTCAACGATGGATTTTTTAAAGGCACCAGAAGAAACAAAGTGTCAAGCTTTTCCAACCACTTTGGAAGGGAAGGCTCGATTATGGTATGAAGGATTGAGGCCCAGAAGTATAGACTCCTTCTCCCAGTTATGTGACCTCTTTTTCAATCGGTTTTTGCAGCGAAAAAAGTTTGATAAGTCCACGGCTGAGTTATTGAACCTTCGACAAGGAGACAGTGAATCCCTCAGGGGATACATGAACAGGTTTAACGATGAAAGTCTGCAAGTGAAGAATTGCTCAGAAGATGTGCTGGTGGGTGCATTTCTTAACGGGCTGCGTCCTGGTCGTTTTTATGTAAAAATGGCCACTGATCCACCAACTGATATGGAACAGTTAATGAACCGAGAAGAGAAGTATGCAAAGGGAGAGGAGGCAGATCAGAAGAAGAAGGATAACGAGAAGCGTGGCACAAAGGCTCGAGATAAGGCGAAAAGGAGTGGAGCTGCAGATAGGCGAGCTCGGGTTTTTGATCGCCTTAACCTCCCACGAAAGATGCCCGGCCTGACAATCCGAGATAGGATAACGACTCAGCTTAACAAAACCCGATCAGAAATCTTGGAAATAGTGGGGAAGAAAGGTATTCTGAAATCTCCTTCTAAGATGAACGCTCCCAACCATAAGCGGAACAGGGATCTCTTCTGTAATTTCCACCAACAGCACGGACATGACACAGAGGATTGTACCGATCTCAAGAGGGAAATTGAAGATTGTATCCGAGAAGATTACTTGCAGGAATTTGTTAAAACAACATACAGAATGGCCCGGAGGAGGCGGTCAGCTGAAAGAAGGTCTCCTCAAAGGGCCAACTATGGGAGTAATTACCGAGATGATGACAAACGACCTCGGTTCAATAATCGTCCTCCCGCACAGGATATCACCGGGGAAGTTCATGCCATTCTTGGAGGATTAGAAGGAGGCGAAAGCAACTCAGTTCGGAAGAATAGATGTCGAAAAGTACCCGCTCAGGAACCCATTGGGAAAAGGTTTAGGCCTTCAGAGATCATCACGTTTTCAGAGGAAGATGTTGTACCTACTAAATTTCCGCATTCAGATGCTTTGATTATCAAAGCTAACATTGCCAATAAGTTGGTGCACCGAGTTTACGTCGATGATGGGAGTTCTGTAGATATTTTGTATATCAATGCATTCGAGCAATTGGAGGTTGACCCCAAGTACCTCCGACGGAGCCCTACTCCGTTGGTCGGCTTTTCTGGCGAATCTGTCCAGCCAATGGGCATTGTAACTTTACCTATAACAATTGGAGAATACCCGAGGTGGAAGATAGTATACTCAGATTTTGCGGTTCTTAAATCGCCCTCTCCTTATAATGTTATCATTGGCCGTCCTACAATGGTAAAATTGAAAGCCATATGGTCCCCTTACCATTTGGTAATGAAATTCCCGACGCCCGCAGGAGTAGTAGTGGTCAGAGGGGTTCAAGACGTAGCTCGGCAGTGCTACATACTCGCCATGCGAGGAAAAACAGGAGGAGCTCGGGTAAATTGTGTAGATGGGAGCACTGGAATTCGAGGTCCTCTGAAAATGAAAGAGGACAATCCGATTAAGAGCGTAGATTATGACTTCGGGAAGAACGAAATACAGAAAGTAATTGTGGATGAGCAGAGGCCCGAAAGGACAGTTCAGGTCGGTAAAACTATGTCTACTCAAGTTCGAACAGGTCTTATTGAGCTTCTGATTGAGTTTAAAGATATTTTCGCTTGGAGCCCGGAGGATATGGGAGGTGTATCACCTGATCTCATAACACATTCACTACACATTCAAGTGGATGTCAAGCCGGTCCAGCAAAAGAAGAGGAATTTTGCATATGAGCGAAGGCTGGTTATTCAGAAGGAAGTGGAAAAATTGCTGAAGGTCGGGATATTGGGAGAGGTAAAATACCCGACCTGGATCACCAATCCAGTGATGGTGAAAAAGGTAGACGGGGGATGGCGAATGTGCATAGATTTCACCGACTTAAACCGAGCATGTCCAAAAGATTGTTATCCTCTGCCTTCTATAGATCAGATCGTTAGTGCTATAGTTGGATTCGAAATGCTATGTTTCTTGGATGCTTACAAGGGTTATCACCAGATCTTAATGAATCTTATGGATGCAGAAAAGACCGCCTTCGTGACAGACCAAGGAATTTTTTACTATAAGAAGATGCTCTTCGGTCTAAAAAACGCTAGGGCTACATACCAGAGTTTAGTGAATCAAATCTTCAAAGACCAGATCGGGAGGAATTTAGAGGTTTACATTGATGACATGGTGATCAAAAGCAGGTTAGAAACAGGAATGTTGAAAGATCTTAGAGAAACCTTCATTACACTACGGGAGGTCGGCTTAAAATTAAATCCCGAGAAATGCGTGTTCGGCGTGAGCTCGGGAAAGTTTTTGGGATTCATGGTATCGAAGAGGGGAATTGAGGCCAACCCAAAGAAGTTAGACGCCATAATTTCTATGGAAGCTCCCAGAAACGTTAAGGAGGTACAGAAACTGACCGATTGCATGGCAGCCCTAAACCGATTTTTATCCCGAGCAGCTGAGAAAGGTTTGCCGTTCTTCAAACTCTTAAAATCAGCCAAGGATTTTAAATGGAATGAGGAATGTCAGAAGCATTTTGAGTCTCTCAAAGAACATTTAAAGCAACTCCCCACCTTATCTGTTCCAACAGAAAGAGAGCCTTTATTTTTGTATTTGGCAGTGGCAGATCAGGCTGTAAGTGCAGTTTTTGTCCGAGAAGATGAAGGGTTACAAAAACCCATTTATTTTGTGAGCAAGGCTTTACAAGGAGCTGAACAGAGGTATCCCGAAATGGAGAAATTGGTATTATCTCTAGTATTTGCTGCTCGGAGATTAAGGCCGCATTTTCAAGCCCATTCAATCTGTGTTTTGACTGATCAACCTCTCCGTCAGGTTCTGTACCGACCTGAATCATCTGGGCGACTATCCAAATGGGCTATTGAGCTCGGGGAATATGACATTACGTTTAAACCCCGAACTGCAATCAAAGGCCAGGCGTTAGCTGATTTTATAGCCGAGATGCCTCGAAAGGAAGCTGAAAATTCGACTATGAAATCGGATACCGCCGAGCAAGATGACAGTGAAGGATGGCAGTTATTTGTAGATGGAGCTGCGGCGGGAGAAGGATAAAGAGCGGGGCTAGTACTCATTAGCCCCGAAAATCACGAGTTAACTTATGCTTTGAAGTTTGAGTTTCCTGCTTCTAATAACGAAGCAGAATATGAGGCACTCATAACCGGATTGAAGTTAGCCTTTTCGGTTGGAGCACGTCGGATAAAAACCTATAGCGACTCTCAGTTGGTGGTCGAGCAAGTCTCTGGAAGGTATGCCATTAAAGATGCCACAATGAAAATATATGCAGAGCTAGTTCGAAAAATGACGGAGAAGTTTGAAAAATTCTCTATCAATAAAATCCCGAGGTCACAAAATAGACGAGCAGATGCTTTGAGTAAGTTAGCTTCTTCTACCTCAGCACAATTAAACAAGCATGTGTTCGTGGAGACGCTTCCGAAGCGAAGTATAATGATGGTAGAGGTAATGGATATCAGTAATTCAGAGAATTGGATGACTCCTATATTTAAATTCTTGACCTCGGGAACTCTTCCGGAAGATAAGTCAGCAGCTCGCCAAATTCGTATGAGTGCACCTCGGTATTTCATTAAGGACGGGATTCTATATAAAAAAGGGTATTTGAAACCCTTACTGTGGTGTGTTGATCCAGAACAAGCTAACTATTTGCTTCGGGAGATACATGAAGGAATATGGGGTTCTCATGTCGGATCAAGAATGTTGGCTAAAAAAGCTATTCTGCTGGGATATTTTTGGCCAACTATGTATGAAGATGCTGTGCAAATTGCGAGGACTTGTGATAGGTGTCAGAAGTTTGCTGTGACAACACACAATCCTCAGGTACCACTTAACTCAACCATTTCTATTTGGCCTTTTTATCAGTGGGGTACGGATTTGCTCGGCCCTTTTCCTGAAGGAGCATGTCGGGTAAAATTTCTTATAGTGGCCGTAGATTATGCCACTAAATGGGTAGAAGCAGAACCCTTAGCTGTCATTTCCGGGAAGAGTGTGATAAAATTTTTCTGGAGGAATATTATCTGCCGATATGGGATCCCAGGAATTATAATTTCAGATAACGGAAGGCAGTTTGCCGAAGAGCCTTTTAAATCTTGGTGTTCTTCTCTTGGGATAAAGCAAAAGTTTACTTCGGTAGCTCATCCTCAAACCAATGGACAAGCAGAGGTGACTAATCGGGATATTATTACAAGGTTTGAAGACGCGATTAGGACGAGCCAGTGGGAATTGGGTTGAACAATTACCCATGGTCCTTTGGTCTTATCGCACAACTCCAAAAACAACCACAGGTGAAACTCCATACAGCTTAACGTATGGTACCGAGGCGGTTATCCCCGCTAAAATTGGGATTCCAAGTCCTCGAGTTTTGTCCTCCAGCTCGGAGAAAAATGAAGAAGGACTTCGAGAGAATCTGGATGCGTTGGAGGAAAAGAGAATATGTTCTCAGCTGAAGGAGGCAAGGTACAAGCAGGACGTAGCTCGGTATTATAACCGGAGAGTGAAGAAACATTTTTTCCGAGTTAGAGATCTTGTGCTCAGGAAGGTAGAGGCAAGTAGGGTTGGAAAAACAGGGAAGCTAGATCCTCAATGGGAAGGCCCTTACAAGGTAGATTCAAAGGGTTATTGCGCATTATCTAGACTGGATAGGAAAATTATCCCCCGTTCATGGAACTTTCAAAATCTAAGAAAGTATTATTAGTAGATTTTCCTTTTCTCGAAGGTGTAATAAATTGATCTTTATCTTGAATAAAGTTTTGTTTTGCTGTTATCATAGCAATTCCGGAGAAAAAGAACTCTGTGAAAGTCTATAAAACAGTTATGTTAAAATTCCCGAGGTGAATTCCTTTTATACAAATATAAGGAGATTAAAGAACTTCAGGAAAAGAAGTATCATAATCTCAGAGATAAATCTCCGAGAAGAAATATTAATCTATGTTAAAATTCCCGAGGTGAATTCCTTTTATACAAATACAAGGAGATTAAGGAACTTCAGGAAAAGAAATATCATAATCTCAGAGATTAAGGAACTGGCAAGTTAAGTTCTGCGATAAGCCGAGTAAAATCTTCCGATCTCAGGAAGTTCTCCACAGTTTGATTAGAGCCACTCCCGTTATGGAAATTGTAGCGATTTTCCATATCTTTAAACCGAGAGTGCCACTTAAGGCATGAGGAGCTCAGGGTTTGCACTTTTGCTCGGAGATTTACTGCCTCAGCCTTTTCAGTTTCCAGCTCGGTTTTTACAGAATTGAGTTCTTGACGAGCAGAAACAAGCTCTCGACGGGTGTTTTCTTCTAAACCTTTATGCTTGGTAATCTCTCCTTCTAGCGAGGTAATCCTACCTTCCAGTTCAGAAACTCTTTTCTTCTCAATTTCCAGGTCGGATCGCAGGGAATTTGAATCTCTGCAGAACGGATAACTTCGATAGCTCGGTAGGATAAAACAGCGCTCTACAAAAACATGTGTGTCAGAATCAGAACAGGTCGTTTAAAAGGTATACACAAAGAAATAGCCGGTTAAAAATTTTACCTGAGAAGCAGAAATGGCCAAAACATTGATCAACTCCTCATTATCAAGTTGCCTTATGGAGTTTTGCTCCCTTGGCGGAATTCCATGACTGAGCCATTGATGCGAAGCCTCTGGAGTAATTAGTCTAACATTGCGATTGAAATCCCAGCTCGGACAAAGTCGATCGCCGGGATGAGAAATAGGAACATAAGAAATAGGCACTGTTGATGAGGGCAAATAAGATAATAGCCCGAGTTCTGCATTTTTGGAGAAATCGTAGGGAAGAATAGACCCAGAACTTCGGCCTCCTCGGCTACCTTTTTTATCGCCCAAGCTCTGTAAGGGTGATGATTCCTTTGTTGGAACTCTTTTCTTTTTTTCCCGACTAGAGGGAGGAAGACCAGGGGAAGGTTTCCCCGCTTCAGTAATTATCAGAGCAGAAGAAGGGTTTTCTACACCCTCATAGGTAGGCGCTTGAAGTGAGACTTCAAGATCGGGAATCTCTACCGGGGCTGAAGTATCTACTGGGGCTGAAGTATTTACCGGGGCTGAGGTATCCCCTCTTGATTTTCCCGAGGAGGACGTTGCTGAGACTGGTTTGCTGAAACTTGCTTGAATAAGTTGGCCGAGGTCCATCACTGCAAAAACAAAAGTATCAGAAAATATCAGATAAAGATGATCGATATGAAGAAAGGAAAGGGAAAATACTTACATTCATTTCCTTGTCTGTCCTTGGAACCTTTGTATTTAGGACCAAGAATTGCCGAGCTCAAACCACCTTGGATTAGGATTTTTTCAGACCATCTAGACACATCAAGACTCACGTTTAAGGTGTTTAAGGTTTGTTCCCCATCTCCTTCATTGAATCTTTTTGACTGTTTATCAGTTATAGTGTTTGTTATTTTCCAAGAATTGTTCTGACCAAGGAAGTCAGTACTAACGAAGAAAAACCTCTCCTTCCAATGGTGGATCGAGCTCGGGAAGTTATGAAGAAAAGAAGCTTTACGAGGTCGGCGGTTGAAGTAAAACCACCCTACTTCATTAGGCAAGGTTTTCAAAGAAAAGAATCGCCTAAACAGACACAGATTCACTGTTACTTTCACATATCTGCATATTAGTTCGAAACCGACTACAGTTCGAATGGAATTGGGTGTAAGCTGACTTAGACTGACTTTATAATGATTTAAAACCTCTACAAGTAAACCTACAATAGGGAGCCTCAGACCCGCTTGAAATTGATGTTCATAAATGGCTACATGTCCCTGAGGAGGAGCGGTAGCTCGGTCAGTACTAGAAGGAAGTAACGTTAATATGGTCAGGGATAAAATATTTCCTTATTATATTATTAACACTTTTCACAGTCAAGGTAGAGGGAATAGAGTCAGCTAGAAGTTTTTCTTTAATTTCAGCTTGAGAAGGCTCTGGCTGGTCGGTCAATTGCATTTCAGTACTTTCTACGGAAATTTTTTGTTGACGCCTAAGAGATTGTCTAAGGGTAGTTTCCGATGAAGAAGACACCATTGACATATCCTGAGCTTGAGCAGGAGAACTATTGAGTGGAATAGGTTGCAATTCAAGAGAAGGGTTTTCATTCTCTTTGCTTTTCCCATTTCCTACCGATTCTAAGCTGATGCTAGGAGTATGTGAACTACTAGCGGAGGGTTCCTTATAGCTAGCTGATGTAACATGCTCAGAAGAATTAGAGTGTTCTTCAGAAGACATACCTGCAATAGAAAGAAAATTCTGAAGTAGACTAAAATTGAGTTGGGGAAGATGATGCTCTCGATAGATGCTTATGATATTTTTGGAACAAAAGATGAATGAGGTGATCAACTTTGAGTGAATATATAGAAAGGATTTTTTGAAATTTAAAGAGGATATAATATTTGGGGAAGATGAATCATTGAGGAATTAAAGATAGATAAGGCATTCAATTTCAAAAGGAATTAAAAACAATCCGTTTGATAAGATAACGGATAGTTTGAATGAAACGTGTGCCAGCTTTCAAGCGCAAGTTTTGCCAGAGATTGAATAGGACAATTACTAAAGTCAGTTCATTCAGCCCGGTGTTGTTTTCGACATTCAAGAATGATGACTCGATGACGTTTTAAGTCCCAATGAAGATATTTTGATGTCTTTTCCATCCTTCGAGAAAGATTATTCAAGTTATTAAAGATAGTGTTGTTTCCAGTTTTCAAGAAGATCAGTTCAATGGCAAATTAGCTCGGTAGTGTTTGATTATGGAAGGATTTAGTTCGGAGTTCTCTGAAGATTGTTTCAAGACGGAACAAATATCATTTATACCGACTTGAGGGGCTATTGATATAACAATATTCAGACGAGTTATTCAAACCCAGAAGGAATTAGTCAAAGATATGAGGTTACAACAAATTGTCCGGTTAATAAGGAACAACATCACAAGATAATGAACGGTAGCATTATTCTTTGTTAATATATACGAAAAGTGTTTACATAAAGATTATTGATTATTACATTGATAATTATTGACTTTGGCATCGGAGTGGAACTCCCGGGGATCACCTCGGGATTTTGCTCTAACGTCATTATTGTTTTGCAGATCATAAAAAAATATTGCTTGGAGCTCGGTATATTCTTGCTCGGTCCAGACTTTTCCCGAGGTGAATATTTAGTTGCAACACGTGAAAATGTGTATATTTGATATAAGTGTAATTTGTAAAAATATATGTAAGATGTATAATTATGCGTGAAACAAAATTTTTTAAATTGTGTTAATTATATTTTATTAAAAATATTTTAAAACTTTATAAGAGACCATATGTCAAATTAAGCAAACTAAGTTAGATTTTATTATTTAAAATTTTATCATAATTTGTTTGTGTTTTCAAATCCTCTTAATCCATGATGTTCAATGTGTGATTATTAAACAAGTTTAATTAGTTCAAATTTGAATAAATTAATTTTCATACCTCCGGTTATCAAACAGATACTAACATTATTTTAATATTTCCAATTCTAATAATTTCTATTTGTGCAGATATTGATGAATGTGCGAACCCAAATCTTAACAATTGTGCCAAGTATAGTACTTGTTCTAACACAGTGGGAAGTTATACATGCAAGTGTGATCAAGGGTTCCATGGTGATGCCACAGAAGGTGCAGAAGGATGCATTGCTGATCAAAAGCAACATAAAAAACATTATTGGCCAATATTTGCAGGTTGGTCTATCCTCTTGTGGATGATTTGTGTAGGCAATGAGAAATATATTTCTTTGGTTTTGCCCCATTTTCTTAATAAAATGCATGATGAATCATCATTAGAGCATCCAAAATCCATGTTCTCTTAATGCATCTTGATATTTGTTTATTCTTCATGTGAAAGAAAAGACAGCAACAAAAGTTTTTTTTTTTAAACACAATCTCACATGGATTCCCAAGAATCGAACTCTATAGGCCTGGGTGGGAACGCTAGCTCTCTAATCGCTATACTTTTTTTTTACACACACCATCGTATAAATCTCTAAGAATCGAACTCTTTAGATGTGGGGTAAGTACGCTAACTCTCTTACCACTGGACTGACAGCAACAAAAGAATAATACACAGCTAAACAACAATTTTGGCTAACTATGAAGTTCCCTTCTTTACATTTTGGTTTCTTCCAATTGCTCTTACAGGTGTTGGCGTAAGCACAGGCACTGTGATTCTACTTGGGTTCTACTTCTTTTGGTACTCTAAATCGACAAGAAGAAAGGCAAACAGATTGAGAGAGGAGTTTTTTAGAAAAAATGGTGGATTGATTTTACAACAAAGAATCACTGGACAAGGAGGAGGTACTAATACTGCTAGAATTTTCACTGTTGAAGAACTACAAAAGGCAACCAATAATTTTGATGAAAGCCAAATCATCGGTCGAGGAGGATTTGGGACAGTTTTTAAAGCAAAGTTGGTGGACAATACAACTGTGGCCATTAAGAAATCCAAAGGAGTTAATCAGCACCAAGTTGAGCAATTCATTAATGAAGTGATTGTTCTCTCCCAAATCAACAATAGAAATGTTGTAAAGCTGCTTGGTTGTTGCCTAGAGACAGAAGTGCCATTACTTGTTTATGAATTCATCAACAATGGAACACTTTTTGACCATTTGCATAACACAATGAAAGCACCAAATCTTTCTTGGAATATTCGTTTACGAATAGCAACAGAAATTGCTGGAGTTCTTTCATATTTGCACTCTGTCGCTTTGCCTCCAATTATCCACAGGGATATCAAGTCTGCCAACATACTTCTTGATCAAAACTACACTGCAAAAGTATCCGATTTCGGAACATCAAGATTGATTCCAATGGATGAAAACCAAGTGTCTACAATGGTGCAAGGAACGCACGGCTATTTAGACCCTGAGTACTTGCAAACAGGCTTGTTAACTGAAAAGAGTGATGTTTACAGTTTTGGCATCGTCCTAGTAGAGCTTCTCACTGGAAGGAAAGTATTGGCAACTGATAGACCAGAGGCAGAGAGATTTCTATCAAACTATTTCATTTCTTCTCTAAGACAATACCATTTGATCCAATTTCTTGATACTAACATATTGTGCAATGAAAATATTGAGCAGCTGAAAGAAGTTGCTATGATTGCAGAGAAATGCATAAATGTGAAAGGTGAGGATAGACCATCTATGAAAGATGTAGCAAGGGAACTTGAGTTATTGAGAATAAAAGTTGATCAATATCTAGTTCAAGTTGTTGAGATTGATTCCACAGAGAGACAGGGCTCCAATATTGCTATGAAGCCAAAGGGAAATGCAAGTTGTAGTGATGATCAACATTCAGTGTGTCATACCATAACGGAACAAATGTTGTTACCAATAGCTGGTAGGAGATGAAGGGTATAAAAGCATCCAATGGTAGTCAGTTTCTTTTTCTTTTTCTCTTGTTTGGTATCAAAGCTCGAATATGCAGCTAAGCTTAATTTTCTTCTTCGTCTTAGTAAGTTCGTTCTAAATAGGATTGATTTAGAGTTCAAATGGAGTCTAAATGCATCGGATTACCTACCTAATATGGGACAAATATAGGGGAAGGCGATAATCTTTAAGAAACACAAATTTAGGGAATTGTAATTTGTATTAATATTTTCAAAGTCGTAGTAATGAAAATAAACGTCTACGTTATAGTGTTATAGAAAACCCTAAATCAAAATAGAAAATAATTCAAAAATAACTAAGAAAACTTAAATAATTAATGCCAAAAGTAACCAAAATAATTGAATTTTTTTTGAAAAATGGCCCATGGAGTTACACCATATGAGTCTTGTATAGAGTATTAAAACATAGTATAATAAAAGCAATTTCGAGTTCCGACAGAAAAGTTGCGTCCATTATCTAATATAAATGATGAAATGCGACCACTGATGAGTCTCTGAAAAGTCTCACATCGTCTGGCAGGTCTTCAGGTCGTCGCCGAGCTCCAAACACCTGCAAAAGTCCCCGAGATTGGTCACAGGGAGAATACTCCGATGCCTAAGTCAGTAATGAGCCTTAAGCATATTATCGATGAGTAATTGAGAATACTTGAGAGAGTACTTGAATCGAATCCCCTTCCAAAGTTATGGAGGGGAGGTATTTATAGAATACATACCTGAATTAAAGTTGTATTGAAACTCTGATAACATACCTTGAAGACGGATTTTGTGTAATGAAATAGTTGTAATGGGATTGTAACTCTTTTCATATATGTAATGGGAATATGATCTGAGAAGGAGTTAGACTCCTATGAGCTGAGGAATACTTGTAGTACTGGAATTCTATTTCTGATGTATTATACTTGTAGTAAAATTCAACCCTCATCAATAGCCCCTCGAGTCGGATTGCATTTATTCATTCCGATCTGAACAACTTCTGTATAATACCGAACTGCCTTGTACACGTTCATTACCTCAAACTACGTGCTCGAAAAACACGCTTACACGTTTCTATGCACTTCTTATCAAACTGACGTTTTGGCTGCACATTCTGCAACACAGCTGTCATGTCCCTTCAACTTCCCACTCCCTTTGTCTATAAATATGGGAGTCTCAGAAGTAACCATTACTTGTACTTTTCAAACTTTTACATTTCTCAGTTCGAGTCCCTGAGGTTTCTGGTCGATGCCTACAGCTTTCTAGTCTTCCAGCTTTGTTGAATTCGCTTCTTCATTCACAAGTAAGTAAATGTCCAATTCAGAACATTCCAATTCTTCTTCTGAATTTCATTCTGAAAATAACTTAGAAACTGAATCTGAGCACAACTTTTCTGCACACACTTCCAGTGGTTATTCTAATTCTACTAGTCCATCTGACAATATAGACAAGACCTTAAAAACTACTAAGAAGTTTAGTTTAGTTCGTTTAGATAGAAAGGATATGGAAGGAAATTCTAAGGCCATAACTTCAGATGACCTAAGCCGAACAGAAAATCTAGATAATTTAGAAGATATGATTGTTCATGCTATTCCCATATCTCTAGAACTTCCTGAAAATGATCCCTCTATTAACCGATCTCAGCCCACAGATCTCCCAACCAAAGGATCTGCCATGATTAAGTTAGAAACACTGAGCTCTACTTTAGCCCCCTCTTCCTTACTTAGCATCCTTGAAGACTATCATATCAGCCCCAATATAGAGACCACAATTCCTCTGAGAGGAGAAGTAGCTAGCAAGCCTCCCGAGGGTTATGTTAGTATTTTTGTCGAACAGCTTAGGGCCGGACTGAGATTTCCTCTATCTCAGTTCGCAAAGGACGTTTTAGCTGATTACATGATCAGCTTAACCCAACTTACTCCAAATACGATCAGAATTCTCATCGGATTTGAATTATTTTTTAAACATATCGACCATAAATGTTCTGTTCCCTACTTTAGGCACTTCTTCTGCCTAAAGTCTTCTGGTAAAGACCATAGCTGGTATTATTTTACCCGGTATTCTAGGAAACCTCAGCTCTTGAGTGGTACTCCCAGTTCTATTCATGAGTGGAAGGATAAATTTTTCTTTCTTAGTTTAAAATCTTTGGAGTGTGAGTGGTATTGGAAGGAAGCTGGTCGAGTTTCTGATCCAATCTCTATAAAGAAGCTTCCTTCAACTATTGCTGACAAATTAGGGAGGGAAAAACGTGTTCTCAACATTAACTTTTTCCCTGAGAGAGTATTGGTATCAGCAAGAATGAGTCCAGCCATTCTCTCAGCCGAGCACCCCGAATATGTTGTCAAGGGAAAAGAGGGTATAGTCTTCGATCTTCCTCGACATTTTTCTGATCGCCTTTCGTTTGTCTAATGTTTTGTCTTGATACAGTGATTAATATTGACGATCTGATGGAAGAGCTACCGGAACCAATGCTTGCCAATCAAACACTTCCAGATAGCGATGAGCCACCTGGTTCTAAGAAGATCGATGATTCATCCACCGATGAGGCGAGGCCCGAAACAAATTCCTCCAAACCGTCGTCCTCATCGGTAAAGGGGAAAGGGACGAAAATTGCTCATGGGGTCGGCAAGCCATTCAAAAAATTAGCCAAGCTGGCTGAAAAGAGAAAGTTGGATAATTCTGAAGATGAGAAACAGAAGAAGCCTCGAATCGTGGAGATGGAAGTGGATGAGGCCGAGGACGGTCCGTCTCTTCTTGGGGACATTTTTATCCCTTACACGAAGGTCCCAGAAGGTGAAGTCTCTTTTCCATCATTCTCTTTTCGTCCCGACGTCAAGATGGACGTAAATGAGAGGCTTACCGTGGAAACGGTGCCTTGCTTTGCGTACAACTCTATCCCTCGTCGGGATAGAAAGATGATGAAGAAATTTGATAGCTCCTCTCTTCATCAACGCCTTCAGCTAGGCATTGCTCAGGTATTTTTCAAGTTATTATTTGTTGTTTGTTTTGTTTTATTTTTTTTAACCAATTGTACTCTAGGTCCTTGGCTTGGCTTCGGAGGTCGTAGTTCGTCACGATGCAGCCTTGGAGAAAAATGAAGAGTTATTAGCTGAGAAAGAAACTGATCAACAAGATCTTTTAACTGCCAAATCTCTTTATGAAGCTGAGCTGAAGAAGTTTTATGACTTGAAGCAAGAAAACATTCTTCTTCACGATGACTTGAGAGCCGTCCGTGCTTCAAATAGAGAATTATCCGCTCGGTTAGCGTTTTTGGAAGGGGAAGGTTCATCTCTGCTTATCTCTAATTTTTTGGCATTAGATGAGGGGAGAAACGTGCTAGTAAAGCTATGTACCCCAGCTCGCAACCATGGCTATCACAAGGCTTTGGTGGCTATCAAAGAAAAACATCCCGAGCTGGATGTAACCTCCGAGAAGGGTTACAATGTCAAATCCCAGGAAGCTTTGAACAAGGCTTTTGCCGACCTAAAGCTTGTCAAAGTTGATGGACGCCAGTACGTTCTCCCAACCACCGACCAGGAGACGACTGAAGCAGAGAAGACAAATGAAGCGGACTGAGGATAGCCTGCGTGCTCTGATTTTCTTGTAATAGTGCTGTAGGCTTCACATATTTCCTGAACAGCAGCTGATCAATATTTTATCTCTTTTGGATATTATTTTTAACTTTCAATTTACTTTTTTGACATTGTCTTAATCGATCTTGTGTTTGTGCAATTCAATGTTATGTTTTGTTAGTAAGTAATTTGAACTGAATTTGTTTAAATTAAACTAAGCTCGGTCTAACCGTTAAACAGATGAACTGCACATTTTAACGTAATTTGTTAAAAGAAATTGACATAATATTCGAACTGAATCGAACTTGGTATTTTCCTTTTTTCGCGGAAAATCATTTGTATTTAGTTCGAACTAAACCCAACTAAGTGTTTAATTTGATTTGCGTATTTCCTCTTTTGGAGGAATAGCAATAACATGATCTGAAATCTGTTAATTTGAATTAAATCAAATTTAGATTTGCATTTGATCTAGATGTTATCCTATTTTGACGGACAATCCATAAAATATCGCCGTAAACTCTAATTGAAAACGGAGTGTAACTACGACGTAAAAAACAAGCAATTTTGAAAACGAACTCAAGTTATAAGGATGAACTCATAAAGAGTTGTTTTATTAATGTGTAGCTTATAAGCTAAATTACACTTATTTTAAGCAACAATATGCTTATTTAAATAAACTAACAGTACTACGATCTATTGGTAGTATCTTCGTAAGTTGGTGATGTTCCACTTCCTTGGGACTGTTCGTGCATCCATAGTTTCCAACTTGTAGCTTCCTGCTGTGCCGAACTGGGCAACTTTATAAGGTCCTTCCAAGTTTGGATCGAGCTTCTTTAAACCTTCAACTCGACTGACTTCATTTTTTCTCAGAACCAAATCTCCAGGTTGTAGCTGAGTTTTCCTGACTCACCGATCATAGTATCGGGCCATGTCAGACTTGTATTTAGCCTCTGCTAGATGCGCTTGCTCTCTTTTCTCTTCTAGCAAGTCCAGACTTAATCGCAGATCGTCAGAATTTTCCTCCGAGACTTAATGGATTGTTATTGGGCTAGGGAGTCCAATCTCAGCAGGGATTACGGCTTCGGAACCATGAACTAAGCTGAAAGGCGTTTCTCAGGTCGCAGTTCTAGGGGTAGTTCTATACGCCCATAGAACATTCGGCAACTCTTCGACCCAATCACCCTTAGCTCTACCCAATCTTGTCTTCAAGCCTTGGATAATTATTCGGTTAGTGACCTCAGTTTGTCCATTAGCTTGCGGATGTGCTACCGAGGTGAAATGTTGTTTGATGTTCAGCTCTTCACACCAGCTTTTAAACGGGTCATTGGCAAATTGGGTGCCGTTATCAGATATAATTGTGTTTGGTATTCCAAATCTGCACATGATCTGTCTCCAGACGAACTTAACCATATTTCTTCCAGAAATTTGCACAAGTGGTTCGGCTTCTACCCATTTTGTGAAGTAGTCAATAGCCACTACCAAGTGCTTAAGTCGTCCAGGGGCTTCAGAAAAAGGTCCAGCGATGTCAATCCCACATTGAGCAAACGGCCATGAAATTTGAATTGTGATCATCTCAGTTTGTGGGATATGTCTGACAACGGCATGGATTTGGCACTTTGGGCATTTCTGCACCAAATCGTGTGCATCCAAACTCATCGTAGGCCAGTAATATCTCAGCCGCATTGCCTTCTTTGCCAATGTACGTGCTCCGACATGACACCCGCACGATGCAAGATGGATTTCTTTCAAAGCGTACAACGCCTGTTCAGGTCCTATACAACGCAACCAAGGCATTAGATAACCTTTTTTAAACAACACTCTATTTTGGATCATGTACTTGGCTGATCGCATTATTAATTTCTGAGCTGAAATTTTGTCTTGCGGTAATTCTCCATTCATCAGGTAATTGATAATTGGAGTCATACAAGTATTCCCCAAGTCTTCGACCGATAAAACTTGTAGCTCTTTAATACTTCTTGTTGGCAGAACCTCAACCAAAACATTTTTGGTAAGATGAACATGTGCTGAAGATGCCAATTTGCTGAGCGCGTCTGCTCGTTTGTTCTGAGCCCGTGGCACTCGCTCTATCATGAACTCCTGAAAATTTTTCTTCAAATCTTCAGTTTTATCCAAATATTTTTTCATATTCGGATCTCGAGCCTCATACCCCCCAGTTACTTGGTTTATTATGAGCCGCGAATCACTATAAACCTGTAATTTCTTAACTCCCAGCTGAAAAGCTAATTTCTTAACTCCCAGTTATTAATGCTTCATATTCAGCTTCGTTGTTAGTAGCCTTGAACTCGAAACGCAAAGCATATGTGAACTCTTGTCCATTGGGGTTGGTTAATATTAATCCAGCACCTGAACCATCTTCACTTGATGCACCATCCACGTATAACACCCAAACCTTCCATTTGCTTACAAGGGTTTCGCAGGTCATTTTCTTTCACAAGGTCTTCCTCCGAGGTGGAAACTTCTGCTATGAAATCAGCAAGCACTTGTCCCTTCACCGCTGTCTGAGGTGAAAATGTGATTGCATATTCGCCCAACTCAATTGCCCATTTCATGAGTCTTCCTGACGAATTAGGTTTCTGCAAGACTTGCCTCAGTGGTTTGTCAGTTAAGACATGGATTTCATGCGCTTGGAAGTATGGTTTTAATCTTCTTGAAGCATTAACAAGTGCTAATGCTAACTTTTCCATTTTTGGATATCGCTGTTCGGCTCCTTGCAAGGCTCTACTCGTATAGTACACTGGTTTCTGTACTCCCTGGTCGTCCCTGACCAGGATTGCACTAATCGCTGCATCACTTGCTGCCAAATACAGGTACAAAACTTCTCCATGAACCGGGGTCGATAACACTTGTACGTTTGCTAGATATGCTTTCAGTTCTTCAAATGCCTTACTGCAGTTCGTATCCCACTCAAAGTTTTTTGCTTTCCTTAAAGCTTTAAAGAAATGTAAACTGCGATCAGCCGATCTAGACAAAAATCTATTCAACGTGGCTAGGCGACCAGTAAGCCTCTGCACATCATTCACGCTTTGGAGAGATTTCATATCTAAAATTGGCTTGATCTTTTTCGGGTTAGCTGAAATCCCTTGGTTTGAAACCATATGAACAAGAAATTTTCCTGAACCGACACCAAACGTACACTTCTTCAGATTTAACTTCAACCCTGTTTCTCGTAACTTTATCAAAGTTTCTTTTACGTTATCCAAAAAGGTTGCTATTCTTTTGCTTTTAATAAGCATGTCATCTACATAAATTTCCATATTCCGTCCGATTTGATCAGAGAAAATCTTATCTACCAATCGCTGGTATGTGGCACCAGCGTTCTTCAAATTAAATGGCATTTTTGTATAACAATACGTGCCTTTTTCAGTAATGAATGCTGTTTTCTCCGCGTCGTCTTCATCCATCTGAATTTGATGATAGCCTTTGTAGGCATCCAAAAAACATAAGACCTCAAAACCGGAAGTCGCAACCACTTTCTGATCAATTATCGGCAAGGGGTAACAGTCTTTTAGACAAGCTTTGTTTAGGTCGGTATAATTAATACACATTCGAAGCGACGTGTCTGGCTTTGGAACCATTACAGGGTTGGCAAGCCATGACGGGTAGAAGACCTCTTTTATAATTTTCGCTCCCAGCAATTTGTCATCATCTTCAGATATGGCTCGATTACGATCTAGCCTCGTACTTCCTTTTCTTCTGCTTGATTACTTTAGCAGATTTATCAATGTTCAACTTATGAACCATCAGGTCGGAAGAAACTCCTTTCATGTCATCTAGACTCCAAGCGAAAACGTCTATGAAATCCGACAAGAGGTTTACCAATGATCTTTTTATCTTCATCGGCAATAATGATCCGATAAGAACAATTTTTTCTGACACAGATTCGTCCAGGTGTACAGCTTTTACCTGATCTGTCAACATAACTGGTTCAGCTCGATTTTCTTCTTCAACATAGTGCATATTCTCAACCTGCTATTTTTTGCTTCCTTTTAAAGCAATAATGTGACATTCTCTTGCCAACTTCTGATCACATCGGATGGTAGCAACTCTTGCTTCAGTTGGGAATTTCATGACTAGATGATATGGAGACCAGATAGCCTTTAGTTGCACCATGGCAAGTCGTCCCAGAATAACGTTATATGGAGAGCTGACATTAAGGACTGTGAACTCAATATATATGAGCCTTTTCTTGGGATATTCTCCCAATATCACTGACAGGTTTATTGTTCCGATAGGCATTGACGTTTCTCCTAAAAAATCGATGAGGTGTGAATGACAATGTTTTAACTGTTTCTTGTCAATACCCATCTTTTGGCAAGTTTCATAGTAGAGGATGTCAGTCGAACTGCCGTCATCCACGTATATTCTGCGAACTTTCTTATTGGCGATGATTGCTTTAATCAGCAATGCGTCGGCATGTGGAAATCTGGTCGGAACTGCATCTTCTTCTGAAAAAGTGATGGAATCTGATGATTTGAACTGTTTGTGGACTGGTTCTTGTTCTGGAATGCTCCTGTTCTTCAATTTTTTGGAGGTCATAGAGTCTCCATCGTAGGGTCCTCCAATAATGGTGTGAATCACTTCTGTGACATTCTTATTCACTCCATTGTTTCTGTCATCACTATTGTCCTTTCTTCTTTTCTCATCCGGAAAATCTGGATCTTTCTTATCTTCAGGTCAGTTTGAAGGATTTTTCACAATAAACTCCTTTAAATGACCGTTCTGAATCAGTTCCTCTATATACTTCCTTATGTTTTTACAATGTTCAGTGTCATGACCGTGCTGACTGTGGAATTTACAGAAGAACTTCTTACTTCTTTTGTTATCGGGAGCTGTCATCCGTTGTGGATATCTCACACTTCCTCGGTTCTCCAATATTGCAAGCACATCGGTTTGCCTTTTATTCAATAAAGTATAATTCTTTCCTTCACCACTTGCAGAAGAATTGTGCTGCACTTTATCAAATTTTTCGAACTTTTGTTTGCGATTTCCACCACCAGAAGTCTTAGCTTTTTCTTCTTTCTTCTTTTCAAATCCTCTGTCATTATCCCGTTTACGCTTATCAGCGTATTCACCCTTGGCGAATTTCTGAGCTCGCTTCATCATTTCTTCAGTACTGACCGGAGGATCTATAACAAAATCTTTGTACAGTCTCCCAGGTCGTAACCCATTAGTAAATGCCCCGATAACTACTTCTTCCGACCTGTGACCCACTTCCAAACTTTCGTTTATGAACCTGTCAATGTATTGAGTTAACGACTTCGAATCTCCTTGTTTCACATTGAGCAATTCCACACTTGTCTTCACAAATTTTTGTCTTTGCACAAATCTGCTTGTAAAAGCTGTTTTCATTTCACTAAATCTTCTAAATGACCTGGGTGGAAGATTGTCATACCACAACCGGGCAGTTCTCATCATAATTATGCCAAAACACTTGCACAATATCTGATCTGCGTAATTGTAAATTCTCATGCTCTGCACATAGTGGTGCACATGTTCTGCTGGGTCTCCTTCCCCATTGTAATACAACAGAGTTGGCATTTTAAACTTATGCGGAAGAGGATAGTTATCCACATCGGTCACAAACGGAGAATTTGCCCCCAGATCATCATCGTCATGTCGTGTTTGTGAAGTGCGAGGCAGGTCGGATGGACCTATGTCTCCGAATTGCAAATTCTGATTCCTTGGTTGTTCACGCCTCATATACTGGTTGTCATCAGTATGGTTTTCTACTCTTGTGAGTTGTCGATAGTGTAAATATCTTTCATTCCTACGCGGCGATCGCGAATCTCTTCGGCGAGATGAAACCGAAATGTGATCCTGATTCTGATCTCGATTTTGATCTCGACTATTTCGGTTAACACGTTCTTCGGCTCGCAGTCTGAGCTCGTGTTCTTTTTGAAGCTCTTGTCAAAGATTTCGTTCACGATTTAAGTAACTGTCACGAATCTCTTGTTCCTGATCTTGCTGTCTTGCATCGCGGGCTTCTTGTTCAGCTAGATTATTACCTGGAGCGTGACCTGCTATCATAGCTTGAATGCTTTGCCTGTTATCGAGCAGAAACTTGAGCACATCTGGTGAATCCAAATTAACAATGGGATTTGAACTTCCCTCTTGATTTAGAGGAACAGAACATTGTCCGTCCTGAAGAGGAGTTCCGGTGGGCGAACTCGTAGGGTCCTCTCTTATGGGAGGATTGTTCTCCGCCTGCTGATCAGGATTGGAAGGATTATGAGGTGGTTGATTATCACGTCTGCAAACGAGTAGTAGGCATATTGTTTTCTGCCCCACGGTGGGCGCCAATTGATGAGTCTCTGAAAAGTCTCACGTCGTTCGGCAGGTCTTCAAGTCGTCACTGAGCTCCAAACACCTGCAAAAGTCCTCGGGATTGGTCCCAGGGAGAATACTCCGATGCCTAAGTCAGTAATGAGCCTTAAGCAAATTATCGATGAGTAATTGAGAGTACTTGAATCGAATCCCCTTCCAAAGTGATGGAGGGGAGGTATTTATAGAATACATACCTGAATTAGAGTTGTATTGAAACTCTGATAACATACTTTGAAGAAGGGTTTTGTGTAATGAAAGAGTTGTAATGGGATTGTAACTCTTTTCATATATGTAATGGGAATATGATCTGAGAAGGAGTTAGACTCCTATGAGCTGAGAAATACTTGTAGTATTGAAAGTCTATTTCTGATGTATTATACTTGTAGTAAAATTCAACCCTCATCAGCCACCAAATAAATTGAGAATTGGAAATAATTTAAAATTTACTGGAAACTAAAGACATGAAAAGCTAAACTCTATCTAAAACTTAACTTAATGAAACGTTAAGACGACCAGAATTTAACTTAGCCTTTACCGGTAATAATTAAATTAAGGAAGCTGCAATTTAATTCTGATACCAGCCTAAAAACTTTGACGCAAATATGGGAACTGAATTGAAAATTATCCTCCTATCCAAAATTATGCATGATAACTTTGACGCAAATATGGGAATTGAATTGAAAATTATCCTCCTATCCAAAATTATTCAATCATGCACTAAAAACAGTTTTTAATCCATAGAAACTCGGTAAAAGAACGATAGAAAACCCTACAATTATTGATACAGAAAACACGCAGTTGTCAATATTTAACTTTTTTTAAAATGAGTGCTAAAGTTATTAATTTTGCTAAATATACACATTAAATAATTAAATGATTTTTATACCTTTAATAATAGTTATTCGAAAGAGAAATGATAGGGGGAGTGAAATTCTGGAGTGAAATACTGGAGTGAGTGACGTGGCAGTGATAAAAAGACAAACTTATCCCTTACCCATTAGGGTTCACTCATCATTTGGTTAGGGTATTAGTTTGTCTTTTTATCACTGCCACGTCATTCACTCCAGGATTTCACTCCAAAATTTCACTCCCCTATCATTGCTCTATTCTAAATTATACTATCTTTAATGATAAGAATGCAAAACTGAATCCTTAACAAAATTTTCTCAAAGAGAATAGAATGAATATGCCATTATTAATTGCATCCATCTGAATTATGTAAAACAAAAGCTGCCCAATTCTAATAATGCGTTTTGAACTCAATAGTAAACACCTACCCGGCAACTTTATGCATTATAGCTCCATTGTTCTTTAGATTTCAGCTATGAAGTTTAGAAGATGAAGCCAAAGCTTTCTTAGTTGGAATTAAATTAATTATGTTGTAGCAAAAGGTTTTAAAGATTTTATTGTTAAAGTGGATATTAGCTTATTTTGATACGTTGGAAAAAATTAAACATCTATGAAATATTGCTATGGACATAAAAATAATTCTCCAACTGTTGCCTAATTTGAATGGTTTACATTGATTGAAAAAAAAAAAAAAAAAACAGTTTTGTGCAACATGGTAGATATATAGATTCTATCCTCAATGTGTTACAATGCAGAATTTGAGTTACCATGTAAGAATTAAATTAAATTTTAGGCACTAACTGCGGAAGAATGTATATTTGCAAAAAGCCAATATTTAGAAACTGTAGATAAGAGTTTGCCGACTAAAAAAACAAAAGTCATGGTGGATGATTTGAGTCCACAGACTCCACACAGCTAACATGAAAAGAAAATACACAATACTGTAGTACGTACTTCATGCTTCTTAATTGCCCCGACATTGACATGGTTACTCATTAATGTTTAAAGCTCAGTGATACATTGACTTAAAATGTTTAAAGCTCAGCGACCCATTGACTGCATGTTGTAGCCATGGCAAGAGAAATAGCAATTTACTGAGAAGGGGTGGAGAATTTTTTTTTTTTTTTTTTAACTTGGACACAATATATATGGATTGAGACTCCTACATAAGCATTAGTTACCGATTTGGTGTATAAAGAATTGGAGAGGAGAGTTGCTACGAAGGAAAGTGGAACTTTCCAGTCCAGCAGCCATCATTAAAAGCTTCTTTAATGGCCACGGGACACCCAGTGGTTGGAATTGAGATTTGAGAAGATTTATTATACTTCATCATTAGCATGGGAGAGTGATTTGTTTGCCCATGGCCATGGCCAAGTTTTAAGTTGGGGTTATGGCCATGTTTAAGTTAAATTTCAAATTTAAAACGGCCATGTTCTTTCACAATTGCTGGGATAATGTTTACACTATCTAAGGATAAGAGAGCATTTTGTTACCACTGCGTTATGCCATTTGAGTTGAAAGACAAGTATAAGATACACAAAAACTCATTTGAAATCGATTTATATAGAATTTGTAGTTTATATAAAAAATGGACAATTTACTATAATTAAAATTATAATTCTAATCAATTTTTTGTCACTTTTATTGCGTTTTGAAATCGCGATTAACTCGTTATTGCATGCATATAACCGTTTCAACGTACTTGACACTTGACTTGCCTTTGTTGTCTTCACTGTGTAACACAGATAAAGAAAGAAAGACATCCGGGTTGACTTTTAGCTCCTGAATGACTACAAAAAGAAGGGAGACCACAAAAAGTTTGTTACACAATTCCAAAATTGTTGCAAATTAAGAAAAAACAATCACTCCATGGATTTCAATTCCATGTTAATGTTACCGACAACAATCTTGCTGGTGGTTTTCTTCATGATCATGTCCTCCACTTCAACTTTTACAACCCCAGCATTAGCATTAGCATTAGCATCATTTCCTATAGCAAAGCCTGGCTGCGACGACCATTGTGGAAATGTTAGCATTCCATTTCCATTTGGTATGAAAGAGGGTTGTTACCTTGACAGTGGATTCATCATCGACTGCCTCAACTCTTCCAACAATGTCCCTCCCTATCCAGTTTTGTGGGACAGTCCAGTCAATGTTACAGATATATCTCTGGAAGGTCAGTTGCGAGTTTTGCAGTACGTGGGATATGATTGCTACCATCAGAATATAAGTACAAAGTCCAACAGCCCATGGATCTCCATACCCCGGCCATTGATTTTCAATAGTACAGCCAATAGGTTCACAGCAATTGGTTGCGATACTGATGCTATTGTTCTAGGTACAACAGATACACATCCTCCTCGTGTATATCAAACAGGATGTAGATCTGTGTGCGACTCAATGGCTGTTGATGATTCTTGTTCTGGCGTTGGATGTTGCCAGACATTTATACCTAGTGGAGCTTGGCAAATTAATGTCTCAATGGGTAGCTTTTACAACTACTCGGGTTCTGATTCTTGTAGTTTTGCTTTTGTGATTGAAGACAAAGCATTCAAGATTTTTGCTGATAATCTCACCAATTTAAACAATGTTTTAAGTGTTCCTGTCGTCGTGGATTGGGTCATTGCATATGAGAAATGTAAAAAGGCTCAAGAAAACTCAACCACTTTTGCTTGTATGGAAAACAGTGAGTGTTATGACCCCGTTGGGGCTCTTGGTTATCGCTGTAAATGCAAGAATGGATATGATGGCAACCCATATCTCCCTAATGGTTGTCAAGGTACGTAATAACTTGCTTCATCCATCCCAATTTCGTGTTATCGATCCTACACTAAAAACTTTTTAAGTTTGAGTATTGTAATTGATAATACTACAAACTAATTATAAAGTATATATGTGATTTGTATTTAGAATCATCTTCTAACGTATAGTTCTAGAATAAAATACGATGCCGAAATACGATCTATATAGCCGACTCTAAGGGATAAATGCTTAGTTGTTGTTGTTAAAACTTGTGGTTCTGAAAGAAGAAACAAGTAAAATATGCTAGGAAATGTAGCCAAATATTAACTACATGGTGTAAATACCTCTCATAGACTAAAATTAATCAAGTATTTCCTGTTCTAATCATTGCAAAAATTGTGCAGATATTGATGAATGTGGAGATCCAACTCTTAACAATTGCCCAAAGAATAGTAATTGTTCTAACACGGTGGGAAGTTATACATGCAAGTGCAATCAAGGGTTCCATGGTGATACCAAAGAAGGTGCAGAAGGATGCATTGCTGATCAAAAAAGAAACTATTGGCCTATTTTTGTAGGTTGGTCTATTCTTGTGTATTTTATTTTTTATTCGCAAATCCTGTACACGTGGAAGGGATGTCAGCCCTGAATTTTATTGATAAAATGAAGATTACATGCATTTCAACAAATGAAATGAAGTGATAAAACACTATCTAAAAATACTCATAAAAATTACTTCAAATCTTAGCACCTATTCTATCCTTTACACTAGTTGTGAAGGAAATAAGAAATATATTTGTCAGTTTTTGCCAGAGTTTTTTAGTGACTTGCATGATGAATCAGTAAGGTATCATAACAATGGTAGATTGTTCTCTTTCCTCTTGGATTTGAAGCATAATTTGGTAGATTACTTATTCTTCATGTGAAAGAAAAGAGATCAATAAAATAATTAGTTTTTGTTCTAGTATAGACATAAGTTTACTAAACCAAAATCCCTTCTTTACAATTTCACTACAGGAGTTGGCGTAAGCGCATGCATTACAATTCTACTAGTGTTTTCCTTTTGTTTGTACACCGAATTGATGAGAAGAAAGGCAAAGAGGTTGAGAGAGGAGTTTTTCAGAAAAAATGGTGGATTCATTTTACAGCAAAAGCTCACTGAACTAGGAGGAGGCACTTATACTGCTAGAATTTACACTGTTGAAGAATTACGAAAGGCCACCGATGATTTTGATGAAAGCCAAATCATCGGTCGAGGAGGATATGGGACGGTTTTCAAAGGAGAGTTGGACAACACAACCGTGGCCATTAAAAAATCCAGAGGAGTTGATCAGCACCAAGTTGAGCAATTCATTAATGAGGTGATTGTGCTGTCCCAAATCAACAATAGAAATGTGGTAAAGCTGCTGGGCTGTTGCCTAGAGACAGAAATGCCACTACTTGTTTATGAATTCATCAACAATGGAACACTCTTTGAGCATTTACACAACAAAATCAAAGCACTAAAGCTTTCTTTGAATATTCGTTTACGAATAGCATCAGAAGTTGCTGGAGTACTCTCATATTTGCACTCTGTCGCTTCGCCTCCAATTATCCACAGGGACATCAAGTCTGCCAACATACTTCTTGATCAAAACTACACTGCAAAAGTATCCGATTTCGGAACATCAAGATTGATTCCAATGGATGAAAATCAAGTCTCTACAATGGTGCAAGGAACACACGGGTATTTAGACCCTGAGTACATGCAAACAGGCTTGTTGACTGAAAAGAGTGATGTTTACAGTTTTGGCATTGTCTTAATAGAGCTTTTAACTGGAAAGAAAGCATTGGCATATGATAAACCGGAGGCAGAGAGATTTCTATCAAACAATTTCATTTCTTCTCTGAAAGAAGGCCGTTTGCTTCAAGTTCTTGATATTAACATATTGTGCAATGAAAATATTGAGCAGCTGAAGGAAGTTGCTATGATTGCAAAGAAATGCATTACTGTCAATGGTGAGGACAGACCATCTATGAAAGACGTAGCAAGGGAACTAGAGTTGTTGGAGATAAAAGCTAAGAAATTTTCAGTTCAAGTTTTTGAGATTGATTCCACAGAGAGGGAGGATAGAGAATCCTCCCTTTATATGCAGTCAATTAGATATGCAAGCAGTGATGAACCTACTTCCAGTGACCTCTATCCTTTGTGTCATAACACCACAGAGCAAATATTGTTACCAATAGATGGTGGGAGATGAAGCCTATGAACATCATCAAATGGTTGCTGATCATATTTTTTTGTACTAAAACAATGCAAATTTCTAGCTTTTCCCTTTTTCTTTAATAAGTGAGCTCCAAAGATGATTTGATTTTAAGCCTTCAAACGGTTACTGTAATTAATTAGCTAGAAAATCTGCTGAAAGAAAGATTGACCTCTTTTAAGCAGTGTAAAGATTGAAGATTCATTGCAATTTGATGTATCATTTCAATTTCTATTAGCAATATGATTGAACAGCCAACTTTATGTATTGTCACTTCTTTGTTCCTTAGTCTTCAATTATTCTGATTCTATGCTTGAAATTTTCCTTCAATTTGACATTGATTATTGTTGAATATCTTATCAGACAGTACTTAGGAGGTCTAATGTTTGGAGCTAAGTTGCCCATGTCCTACTGCATGTTGCACAGCCAGCCAGCCACAGCAGGAGAAATAGCATGACGGAATGAGTTGTTTGCGAGTTCATGCTGATTTTAGGCCTTGTTGTCAAGTAGAAATTTCAAACTAACTATGCCACGAGGTTTTCCATAAGAGCTCGAATTGTGCTTATGAACGTCAAAAATATGTGTGCAAGTGCATGCATTTGTTACTTTTGTGTTTGCATAGTTTGACTAAAAAACACTAAATTTGGATTTATCAACGCTAATTAATACTCCCTCTGTTCTTTAATAGTAAGTGTGGTTTTAGCTCTCATTTTTTGTTCTTAAATAAGTCATTTTACAAATTTCAATGCAAAAATTCTAAAAGCTTCCAATTTTATCCTTTGTCTCTCAAAATAGTCACAAGAGCATTTGAGTCTTTTAACTTTTTCAAAAATTTTATATTTATATACAATAGTTCAATTGTTCTTTTTTTTTCTCTTATTCTTTTTATACATATATTTATAAGTAAAAATTATATTACATGAAAGAGATAATATCAGTTTCAAAGTTGAATTAAAATTAAAAACTTAATTTCTAATAAACAAGTTTAAAAATATAAATCAAAATTAAGAGTAAAATCAAAATCAGGAACTAAAACCAAAAACCAAATTAAATCGAAATAGGAACTGGAATCGAAACTTGAATCACTTGTCGGTTTGATTACGATTCTCATAACAATGGAATTGAGTTGGTTTCGAAATTATGGTCATGTCTACACCTTCCCTTTCTCAGAAGGCCAAATGATAATTTTAATTTTTTTAATCGTTCACATAATATAGTAATTTAGATATTTTTTATTGAGTTCCAAAAAAAAGATAGACAATTAAAGCATGCATACATAATTTTTTTAGAAAATCGAAATTTCCTCTCAAAAAGAATATTACTCGTGAAAATTGTAATTTCACAAAATTTTTACTTTTTTTTTATTTTAGTAGTCAATTTAAATGTTGGGAGAATTTCTATTAAGGGTGCACCTCATGTCTTTATTATTAAATGGGGCGCAACTTTAATATATTTATTATTAAGAGCGTTAAAATATCTATATTAGTTTAAATAATTAACCAATGACTTTATTATCCTTTTCATCAATTAAACAATTCATCACGATCAAAACACTTATTTTCTTTATCTTTTTATTTCTAAAATATATCGATCTAATCATTAACTATATCTTAAAACTCTTTATCATTTACTATTTTATAATTGTTATTAATAAAATTTTCATATTAAGTTACTTCCTTTATTCTTTTATTACTGAAACACATTAATCTAATCATAAACTATTTTATCATTTACTGTTTCATAAGTGTTATCAATAACTTTTAATATTAATTTTACTTAATTGTTATCCATAAACTTTCATGTAAATTTTAATTATTATTAAACTATGTTATACTGTAAAATTAAGTTTTAAAAAAATACACAAGAATTTGTCAAACTAATATCATAAATCATAATTAATTTTAATGAGTTTTAAGTTTTTTGGTATATTTTCAATGAACTTAATTATTTGATAAACACGTAAGCACATATAATTATTTATTATTAATTTTTAATTTTAAAGTTGTTGTATTTTTCAATGTTGTATTATTTAATTATTTTTTTAAATTTAAATATATTCATGAAAAATATTTATGATTTAAGATAATCTAATAATAAATATATTCATGACAAGAAAAATTTACGTTTTGAAAGATTTAAACAATGATTATATTTTGTTATTTAAGACATTACATAAAATCTTAAAATTAAAAGCAGTCTTGATGAATAAGTATATTAATTATTATTTAAGATAGTTTGGATAATGATCTAAGTTACTTCAAATTTTATCCAAGAAAATTACTAAAAAATAACTAATACAAAGATTGGATAGTAAAAAGATATGAAAGTTAGCGGCATTTAACGTAACTCTTTCATTATAATTGATCCAAGAAAGGTTGTATAAGACTTTTAATTAATTATATTAATATAATATAAAGTTATTTTGGACCGCCTTTAATAATAAATACATTAAAGTTTATACCCCCAATTTAATAAACACGACAATGGAGACGCAGCCGCGTCAATACCAAATTCTCCTTCAAATTTGTCTCTACCTATTGGCTACCATTAGAATGTTAAAACATTGTGTAAATAGTGAAGTATTAAAGGTTTGTGTATATTGTTTTGAAAAAAAATGCTATCTTCTCACAAAAATCAAAGGCTACAACCCACAAAAAATGAAAATTTTACTTTTTCATTCTTTTGGCATAATATATCAATTTAAATGTTTCAAGGAACAACAAATCAAACTTTAAAAGTATGAAAACATAATTTTTAAAAACTTATAATTTTCACGAAAACCAAGGTTATAGTATACAAAAATTGAAATTTTTCAAAAATTTTATTTTTTAATTGTTTTACATAATACACCAATTAAGATGTTTCTCATTGAGTTCCAAACAGAAGATAGACAATTAAAGTATGCATACATAATTATTTAAAAAATCAGAATTTTCTCTCAAAAAGGATATTTCTTGTGAAAATTGTGATTTCACAAAAATTTACTTTTTTTTTTGTTTTATTGGTCAACTAAAATGTTTACTATTGACTAATAGAATGTTAAAAGATATAGGTTTTATTTTATTGGTCAATTAAAATGTATATTATTGACAAATAGAATGTTAAAAGATCGTGTAAATAGTGAATTATTAAAAGTATGTGTATATTTTTTTTGAAAAAAAGTTCTATCTTCTCACAGTAATCAAAGGCTATAACCAACAAAAAATGAAATTTTTTGAGAAAAATTTTACTTTTTCATTCTTTTGTCATAATCTATCAATTTAAAAATTTCCGAGAGACTTAGAAACAAAAAATTGAACTTTTAAAAGTATGAATACATAGTTTTTATAAACTTATAATTATTTCCGAAAACCAAGGTTATAGCACACAAAAATTAAAATTTTTCAAAATTCTTATTTTTTTTTAATTGTTATACATAATACACCAAATTAGATATTTCTCATTTAGTCCCAAACAAAATATAGACAATTAAAGAATGAATATAATTTTTTTAGAAAATTAGGATTTACTCTCAAAAATGATATTAATCGTGAAAATTGTGATTTCACAAAATTTTTACTTTTTTATTTTATTTTATTGGTCAATTAAAATGTTTACTATTGACTAATAGAATGTTAAAAGATCTTGTAAATAGTGTATTATTAAAAGTATGTGTATGTTGTTTTGGGAAAAAAAATTGCTATCTTCTCACAAAAAAACCAAAGGCTATGACCCAAAAAAAATTAAAATTTTTGAAAATTTTAGTTTTTCATTTTTCTGGCATAATATATCAATTTAAATATTTCAGAGTGAGTTAGGAACAAAAAATCAAACTTTTAAAAGTATGAATACATATTTATTAAAAACTTATAATTTTTTTTGGTAAACCAAGGTTATAGCACCCGAAAATTGAAAATTTTCAAAATCTTTATTTTTTTAATTGTTCCACATAATATACCAATTTAGATATTTCTCATTGAGTTTTATACAAAAGATAGATAGTTAAAGAATGCATAAATAATTTTTTAAGAAAATCAAATTTTCTCTCAAAAAGAATATTACTCGTGAAAATTGTGATTTCACCAAAATTTTACTTTTTTTAAAAAACAATTAATGGGAAATTTAAATGTTTGCTATTGACTAATAGAATGTTAAGAGATCGTGTAAATAGTGTAGTATTAAAAGTATGTGTATATGTTTTTGAAAAAAAATTGGCATATTCTCACAAAATTCAAAGGCAATAACCCATAAAAAATGAAATTTTTTGAAATTTTTACTTTTTCATTCTTTAGCACAATCTATTAATTTAAATATTTTTGAGTGAGTTAGGAAAAAAAGTCAAACTATTAAAAGTATGAATACATAGTTTTTTAAAACTTGTATTTTTTTTCGAAAAGCCAAGCTTATAGCACACGAAAATTGAAATTTTCCAAAATTATTATTTTTTTAATGGTTTTACATAATACACCAATTTAGATATTTCTCATTGAATTCCATACAAAAGATATGCAATTAAAGCACGCATATATAATTTTTTAGAAAATCAGAATTTTCTCTCAAAGAGGATATTACTCATGAAAATTGTGATTTCACAAAATTTTTGCTTATTTTATTTTATTTTATTTTATTTTATTGGTCAATTAAAATGTTTACTATTGACTAATAGAATCTTGAAAGATGGTGTAAATAGTGAAGTATTAAAGTATGTATGTATATTTTTGAAAACAAATTGCTATCTTCTCACAAAAATCGAAGGCTATAGTCCACAAAAAATGGAAAATTTGAAAATTTTACTTTTTCATTCATTTGGCATAATCCATACATTTAAATATTTTTTGAGTGAGTTACGAACCAAAAATCAAACTTTTAAAAGTATGAAAACATAGTTTTAAAAAACTTATAAGTTTTCCAAAAAACCAATAATATAACACATGAAAATTGAAATTTTTTATTTTTTTTTAAAAATTGTTTTACATAATACACCAATTTCGATATTTCTGATTGAGTTCCAAACAAAAGATAGACAATTAAAGCATGCATAATTTTTTTTTTTAGAAAATCAGAATTTTCTCTTAAAAAGAAAATTTTTACTTTTCTTTTTATTTTATTGGTTAATTAAAATGTTTACTGTTGACTAATGGAATGTTAAAAGATTGTGTAAATAGTGAAGCATTAAAAGTATGTGTATATTTTTTAGAAAAACAAATTGCTATCTTGTCAAAAAAAACGATGCTATAATCCATAAAAAATTAAAATTTTTGAAAATTTTACTTTTTTTTATTCTTTTGGCATAATCTTTTAATTGAAATATTTCCGAGTGAGTTAGGAACAAAAAATTAAAATTTTAAAAGTATTTATACATAGTTTTCAAAAACTTATAATTTTTCCCGAAAACAAAGGTTATAGCACACGCAAATTGAAATTTTTTAAAATTTTAAGATTTTTAATTGTTTTACAAGATACACCAATTCAGATATTTCTCATTGAGTTTCAAACAAAAGATAGATAACTAGAGAAATGCTAACATAATTTTTTAGAAAATCAGAATTTTCTCTCGAAAAGGATATTATTCGTGAAAATTGTGATTTCACAAATTTTCACCTTTTTTTTTAAAAAACAATATATTAGTAAATTTAAATGTTTACTATTGACTAATAGAATGGTAATACATCGTCTAAATAGTGAAGTATTAAAAGCATGTGTATATTTTTTTGAAAAAAAATTGCTGTCTTCTCACATAAAAAAATGCTCTCTTCTCATTTTTTTGAAATAATCTAACAATTTAATTATTTTCGAGTGAGTTAGGAACAAAAAAATCAAACTTTTAAAAGTATGAATACATTGTATTTAAAATCTTATAATTTTTCCAAAAAAACCAAGGTTATAACACATGAAAATTGAAAATTTTGAAAATTTTTATTTTTTAAAATTGTTTTGCATAATACACCAATTTCGATATTTCTGATTGAGTTCCAAACAAAAGATAGACAATTAAAGGATACATCAAAATTTTTAGAAAATCAGATTTTTCACTCAAAAAGGATATTACTCGTGAAAATTGTTATTTTACAAAATTTTGCTTTTTTATTTTTTCATTGGTCAATTAAAATGGTTACTATTGACTAATAGAATGTTAAAGATCTGGTAAATAGTGAAGTATTAAAACTATGTGTATATTGTTTTTAAAACAAATTGCTATCTTCTCACGAAATGGTTACTATTGACTAAAATAAAACCTGACCCATTCTAATATGCCTTTTGAACTCAATACCTAACTTTATGCATTAATCATTATATAGCTTCTTTTGTTCCTCAGATTTTAACCACTCTTTATCTTATATGACATTTTTTGTTTTAATTTATATAACATTTTTTACAAATCCGCAATACTAGTGATAATCATTAATAGTTTATACTTTATATTTATAATGAAAAGATATCATAACACGTTTACATAAAATATTAAATGAATTGAAATAAAAAAATGTTAACAATGAAGTCTTGGTCAAGTGAGGCCATGTTGGGTGATTTGAGTCCACATGAGAAGATAATGACACTCCTATAATACTAACTTCATGGTCCTTAATTGCCTCGACATAGACATGGTTTATTCATTAATGTTGAAAGCTCAGTGAACCATTGATCGCATGTCCTACTGGCCTTGGTCGCTAGCCATAGCAGGAGAAATGGCAATGTATATACTGAGAAGGGGTTGTGATTTTTTTTTCCCGACTGTGTATAATTGCATGCATCTAATTTATTACTTCTAATGTTATTTGACACAATATGGATTGAGACTCTCCTACGTAGGTTGCCGATTTGGTGTCACAAGAATTAATTGGAGGGAGAGTTGCAATGGAAGAAGGGAAAATGCCTAGAAGAGGAGGAAAATTGCAAATCAAATCTTTTATCTAATTTCCTCTGTCTTATTCTACCTTAATATTATCTTTTTTTTTAAAAAATATACTGCTAATATTTTTTTTTTCTTCATTTACCTATAGTAATTAATTAAAATATTTTGCTAAAAAATTTACCGCAGCCCTAAGTGTTTTTAGTGAAATGTCCATAGTTTGTAAAAAAATATATATATGAAAACAAAGTTATGAAGTTTCAAAGATGTTAAAAGAGATATAGAACGTACCTACAAAAAAAATATGTTAAAAGAGAACAAATTCAAAGATATATGATGACGGCTATGACAACCTTCACAGAACAAATTCAAAAATAGAGAGAAGATTTGTCAACAATAATCTCAAGATTGGTTGGCCGCCACTATTGTATTTTTACAGATTTGTCAAGATTGATTTGTCTAAACTGATTGACAGGAAAGATTGAAAACGTTTGGAGATTTGTCTGAACTGATCTACAGAGGAGATTGAAAATGTTTAGAGACAATAGAGAAGATTGAAAATGTTTCAAGACGTTTGAGTTTCTTAATTAATTATGATATGTAGATGTAAAAACAAAAGATAATATTAATAGTAGAAAGAATATGATATAGAAGATTAGACGAATGATTTGATGAAAATTGAACTCTCCACTCTTGCCACAAAAGGTTTTCCAGGGGCCTTGGGACAACTGATGGTTGGGTGTAGAGTGTGAAAAAAATTGGAAAATCAATAATTAGACCAAAACTGCTGGTTAATTGGATCCGATTTTATCAATTCGATTAACTATTATTATCAGTTAATCGGTCTAGTTATCGGTTGGGATAATTTTTTCACTAGTTAAATCGGATAATCAGTATATATATTTATATCGATTAACCTTTTTATAATCCAATATATTAATAATATTATTATAATAAAAATATTATTTATATTGTACTTTAATTTTTGTTTTAAGATTTAAGCTATTTATTATTTGAATTTGTTAATTAACTTATAATTTATAAATTATAATTAACAATATATATTTTATAATGTAATACTAACAATGTTAATAATATATTATAATTTTTAAGATACGAGTATGACTAATAATAACATATTTTAATCTTTTACAAATTTAATATTTAACTATTGTAATTTCTATTATAACTTACTACTATCATAAAAATTAAAGTATAAAAATTAAAATCTATAAATAACTTAACATAAAAATCAAAGTATATTCATACTTTGATCTTATAGTAATTTTACTATATAAACTAGAATGTAATAGTAAGAATGTAACGCCCAGATTTTCGAGGACCGAAACACGCCGTAACCTCAAGATTTAGTTTCCATAATCTTGAGATCACAAGGCACTCCTTACTATCATTACTCAATAATAATATAAAAATGATACCTTATTAATTATCCTTACAAAATATTAATTAATAATATCTATTGTAAATACTCAAACATAATCATGGGTCTAAAACCCATAATTTATTCATAACTCCTATACTAAGTACTTGATCCCTTCATCCTTCACCATTCCCAGACCTCGGTCTCATCCTTATCTACTCCATCAACTTCATCTATAAAATATTGTATATATAGAAGAATGAGTGAATCGCCCAGCAAGTAAACCCTAGATCAATTAAACTAGTAATACTTCAAAAATAATAACCTTTCAATGAATAGTAAATCAAACATACAATCATCAATAATCGTCTTACGTAATAACATTATCGTTACTTAGACTTTCATATCATTTGTACATTCATACACATACATACAAATATAAATGTATATTATTTACGTGAGACATCTTAATGAATGAGAAACCATGACATAACATGTATTCACGGCTTACTGAGTACTCAGCCTAGCTGTATTCCCGCTAGGTCGGTCATTAGCCCTTAAGCCACATACATGACTTTCATAGATCCCCCTTAAGTCGAGGGTCTTAATTACATAATCTAATCCCCCTTGAGTCGAGGAATAATTATGTCGTGACATACATACATAATCTAATCCCCCTTGAGTCGAGGATTAATTATGTCGTGACATACATGTTCGGAACACGTATCACTACCGTTAGGACATGTAATCTATAGAACCATTCATTAAGTTGAGATCACGTATAACATGTAGTGCATTACTTAATTAGAAAACATATAAAGAACACATTAATTTAAAAGAACTATTTCACATACACATATGTATTTATATATATAATTCCTTCATGATTGCTTAATGATCACATACATATATAAGTATTTAAAACAATTGTCATAATTATTTAATGACTATATATTATGACATATATATATATATAGTATATATATACATATATAGTCTACAGTATATACTTATCATGCATGTGTTGAGAAGACTTTTACTCATTGGATTTAATAAAGTTATAGCATATACGAAAATCATGTAAGCATGCTTACACCGGTAGCATTATCGTAATATTAAACAAGAATTTAGACTTTTTACACCGGTTAAAAGAATAACCGGTGTAAAAAGATCTTTCTACACCGGTTATTCTTTTAACCGGTGTAAAAACCTTAAAATAACATCTTTTTAATTGTTATTTCAAAGTTGATGACGCACAACTTGAGTGCATATCAGATATTATTTCCTTTGGATCACAACTTGATATTAATGACAAAAACCTTAAAATAATAACCAATCTATCTATCTATCATTAATAACAAAAACCGGTGTAACAGCAAGGGAAAAAAGATTTCCTTATCAAGTTGAAGGAGTTTTCGGGTTGGATTTGTTTGGTCCTATGTTATCAACTTGAGTGCATATCAGATAGGTTTTACTTGTTATTTCAAACCTATCTCTCTCAAATTATTTTAAGGTTTTAATTGTTATTAAGGTTTTACAAAACTTTCTACACCGGTTAAAAGAATAACCGGTGTAAAAAGATCTTTCTACACTTGAAGACATAAAGAAAAGGCAAAAATGGGAGAATGATGATGAGATATGCAGAGGACACATACTCAATGCTATGTGTGATGGGCTCTTTGACACCTACCATACCATTCCTATAACTAAGGAACAAAGTGGAAGCAAAGTAACATGCTTGAGGATGCTTCAAGTAAGAAGTTTCTTGTCTCAAATTTTCTAAATTACAAAATGGTAGATGTTAAATCTGTGATGAATCAATTTTCTAAAATTGAAATCTTGTTGAATACGTTTACTCAACATAACTTGAACATTGATGAAACTATTATAGTTAGTGCTATAATAGAAAGCTTCCCCTTTCTTGAAAAGACTTTAAATAGAAGTTGAAACACAAGGAGGAGGAAATAACCATTGATAATCTTGTTAAGTCCCTTCATATAGAAGAGGAATGTCGTGAGCAAGGAAATAAGAATCTTTAAGTGATGCAAGATGAAAAGTACAAGGAACCTTCTAACAAAGTTCACATATTGGAAGATGGCCAACAAAGCAACCTTAACAAAGGCAAAAGGCCATTCCAATGCAAGGATCAATCCAAGAACAAGAAGAAAAAGAAAGGAAAGTGTTTTCATTGCAACAAGGAAGAACACTATAGATATGAGTGTTAGTTGTTGAAGAACAAATCTTTCAACATGGGTGAGTCTTCTAAAATGAGATTCAGAATTTTGTTGCTATGATCTTTGGCATTAACATGGTAGAAGAAGACTTTCCTTGGTGGATTGATACAGGTGCAACCAAATATGTGTACAAGAACAAAAACTTCTTCAAGAACTTGAAACCCATGGATGATGCAAATGTTGTGGTATACATGGGAAATACTTTAACAACTCCTATTGAAGGCATATAAGAGATTGATCTCAAGTTTACTTCTGGTAACATTGTTACTTTGACCAATGTATTGTATGTACTAAAAGTTAGGAAGAACTTAGTTAGTGGAAGCTTGTTAAACAAATTTCGCTTCAAATTAGTTTTTGAGGCTGATAAGTTTGTACTAACTAAGGGTGGGATGTTTGTTGGAAAGGGTTACCATTGTAATGGAATGTTCAAGTTGAATAAACTACCTACTAATAAGATAAATAAAATTTCAGTTGCTTATTTGATTGAGTCATCTTTTACTTTATGGTATAATAGATTAAATCATGTAAATTACAAAAGGATTATTGAAATGATGAGGCATGATCTTATGAAATATTTTAAAGAAAATGATAGGAAATGTAAAACTTGCATGCTTACAAATATTACAAGACAACCATTTCCTAAAATTGAAAGAAAATCAAGTAAATTGGAATTGATTCATAGTGATGTATGTGATTTACATAGCACACCTACTTTAAGATGTAAAAGTATTTTGGTACTTTTATATACGATTGTACTAGATTATACTATGTTTATTTGTTTTATTCTAAAGATGAGGTAATTGATAAATTCAAAACTTATAAAGTTGAAGTTGAGTTACAATGTGGAAATCAAATTAAATACCTTAAAACTGATAGAGGTGGTGAATACTACCAAAAAGAATTCTTTAAGCAAAGTGGTATAAAACATTAGGTTACAGCTCCTTATACAACATAACAAAATGGTGTAGTTGAAAGTAAGAATAGATTATTAATGGAAATAGTTAATTCTATGTTGTCAAACTCAAGTTTGAGCCAAGGATTTTGGGAAGAAGAGGTACTTACTGCTTGTTGTATATTTAATAGAGTTCCTAATAAGAAGAGCTCTACTACCTATTATGAATTTTGGTTCAATAGAAAGTCTAATCTCAAACACTTAAAAGTTTGGGGTTGTATGGCTATTGTTAGACTTCCAGAACCAAAGAAAAGGAAGTTAGGTGAAAGAGTTGTTGAGTGTATTTTCTTGGTATATACATAAAATAGTAAGGCCTATCGATTCATGGTTATAGAGCCTAATGATTCAATTTCGATTAATACAATTATTGAATCAAGAGATGCTATCTTTGATGAAGGTAGATTCACCTCAATAACTAAAAAGTTGGATAATAGCTCCAAAAGTGATTTAACAACTAATGAAGTTTCAATTGACAAAGAAAATGTTATTGAGCTTAGAAGGAGCAAAAGAACTAAAAATACTAAGTCTTTTGGTTTTGATTTTGTTACTTACCTAGTTGAAGGAACAAGATAGGGTTAAGTAACAAAGAGACATTTTGTTTTAACACTGAAACTGATCCTTGAACATTTGAAGAATAAAGACACAAGACTCCTCATTTTGGAAAGAAGCTATAATGAAGAATTAGCTTCAAGAAGGAACATAATATGGACTTGGGTGTTTGTAGATCTTCCACCAGGTTCTAAACCTATTGCTTGTAAATAGATCTTTAAAAGAAGATGAAGGTTAATGGAACCATTGACAAGTTCAAAGCAAGGTTAGTAGCTAAAGGCTTTACTCAAAAGTATGGCTTGGACTACTTTGATACCTATTCATCGGTAGCTAGAATAGCTATTATTCGATTGTTACTTGTAATTGCTTCAATCCAAAAATGGGTAATTCACCAAATGAATATTAAACAGCATTCTTGAATGGTGATTTGTATGAAGAAATATACATGAAACAACCTGAAGGGTTTGTTGCACCAGGGCAAGAAAGTAAGGTGTGTAAACTTGTTAAGTCTTTATATGGACTAAAACAAACACCAAAACAATAGCACCAAAAATTTGATCAAGTTATACTTGCTAGTGAATTTTTAATAAATGAACCCGATAAATGTATATCTAGTAAGTATTATAATGGTCAATGAGTGATAATATGTCTCTATGTGGATGACATGTTAATCTTTGGAACTAACTTGGAACAAGTTGTTAAACCAAAGAGCTTTCAAGCAAGTTTGAAATAAAAGACATGGGAGAGGCGGATGTCATTCTTGGAATAAGGATTAAAAGAGAACAAGATTCAATCTTGCTTTCTCAATCTCATTATGTTGAAAAAATCCTTAAAAAGGTCAATCATTTTGATTATAAACCTGCTTTAACTCCATTGGATCCTAAATTAATTTTGTTAAAAATGTGGGTGATCCAATATCTCAATTGGAGTATGGTCAAGTGATTGGATATTTGATGTATGTCATGATACGTACAAGACCTGCATAGCTTATGCTGTAGGAGTTTTGAGTAGGTATATGAGTAATCCAAGTAAACATCATTGGATTGTATAACTAGGGTATTGAGGTATCTTAAAGGAACTAAAGACTATAGCATTTGCTATAGTGGATATCCTTCAGTGTTAGAAGGATATTCAGATGCTAGTTAGATAACTAACAAAAATGATCATTCATCTACAAATGGTTGGATATTCTTGTTAGGTGGGAGGTGCAATTTCTTGGGGTTCAAGAAACAAACTTGTATAATTGATTCCACAATTGCATCTGAGTTTTTAGCTCTAGCCTTAGCTAGCAAAGAAGTTGAGTGACTTAGAAATCTACTTATTGAAGTTCCTATGAGGCAAAAGCCAGTTCCATCAATCCTAATTCATTGTGATTATGCATCTATGCTAGTTAAAGCATATAATCAAGTGTACAATAGTAAGTTTAGACATATTAATCTAAGACATAGCATGGTGAGAAGCTTAATCAATAGTAGAGTAATTGCCTTATATTTTGTATCATCTAAAGGCAATTTAGCGGGTCATTTAACAAAAGGATTAAATAGAGATGTAGTCTTAAACGCATCTAAAGGGATGAGGTTAAAGTCCATTCTATAAAGTCACTAATAGTGGAGATTTCAATCTAACGCTAGCCACAACTTCTAGTCTTAGATATAATGAGTGAGAGTGCACTATTATAGTGATTTGAACATTAAATTATATCATTCCAAAGAAAAGTAATGTTGTGTTATCCACCAAGGGAAATTAGGTTGAACAAAGGGTTCTTAATAAGTCTTGAAAATGTCAAAAATGGTAGAGGCATCAAGAGCTCGCCTATGTGTGTATGATTTGTGGCATCAACAAAGTTTAATAGACATTAACTTTGTGAACACTCATGAAGGATAAGTGTAAAAAACCTTGCATTGTAATGACATTTAGTAATGTTGAATCTATGTGTAAAATTTAAAGTGGCTAATCAAATATATGGTTGGTTCAAAACTTGTCTACCAATTCATATGATTAGTTAATAATTTTGGTACTTAGATAATGGTTCAATCGAAAGATACCATTATTGAATTCATAGATTATCAAGAATTGTTTGTGATTCTTTAAAGACTTTCCAAAATATTGAAAATAACGGGGGATTGTTAGATATTTTCAATATTCAAAGTATTGGAGCAATAAAAAATCTAAGTATTGAGTAAAGCTAAAATTTCCCGATGTTGCGACGTGGAGAAATTCTACGTCACGACTTGGACGAATTTTCTGATGCCACGATGTGGAGAAACTCCACGCCGCGATGTGAATACCGATGTCGCGACGTAAAGAAGTTCCACGTCGCAGCGTGGAGGAATTTCCTGACGTGGAGAAATTCCCACGTCACGACATGGCTTACTATTTATAAAACTAATTTATTGGTTTTTGGACATCAAGACGTGGGGGGATCTGCACGTCATGGCGTCGGGCAGATTTTGGGAAATTGAGATAAAGCTTTATTGGATGCCACGACGTGGGGGTAATCACACGTCACGACGTCGAGAAAAACTCTTGGAAATTGAGATAAACTCCCCTCGTTGCGACGTCGGGAAAAAATCTAGAAAATTGAGATAAACTCAATTGGTTGGTTTTTTGAAAAGCTGTCAGATAAATCCATTCTTGGTTATTTAATGTGTTTGAAAGTAGTTATTTAGTTGTATTATGTCTCTACAAAGACATAACTGTTGGATTGATTTTATCCAAATAATAACTAACAACTATTGGAGGAATTAAAGCCAAAGTAGAAGTCATATAAAAGAATTCTTATGTTATGAAAATACTGCAGAATTTTCATTTGAGAAAAAGACAACTTTTGAAATAATCTATTGTCTTAAGTGTAGAAGTATTGCAGATTGCAATACGTAATTATTCTCTTCATCTTATCCTAAGGATTTATTTGCTAGAATTCTTGCATAATAAAGAGCAAATAAAAGTCTAAAGAAAAGTGCACTATTTGCACAATTTGAAAACTTTCCTTTTTGTAACAATTAGTCTATTTCACATTTGTAATAGTTTGACAATTGTAATCTCTTGAAGCTACTATCCAACATTAACTAAGTACACAAGTATATTTATAGGTTATAAGTAAATAATACTAAAAATCTATTAATAACTTATAAGTAAATAATACTATAAATATAAATAATTAGTATATTAACTAAATATTTTTTTTAGTGTAAACTACCTTGGGGGCCACTAAACTATTTAGATAGTATACTTTTGGTCACTAATCTTTTTTTTTGTTTCAATTTGGCCATTCAACTATAAAAAGTAATATACTAGTAACCATTTCGTTAAATTCAACTGTTATCTATAAAATTTCCGTTATATTCAATCATTTTCTTAATTTTTTAAGGTAATATTATGCCTAAAAATGAGGTAAAATGATAGGATTTAAAATTTAGCATAGTGGGTGCTCATTTAACAAAGTTGTGTTAAATTTTATACTTAAAAATCTTGTTTAATAAAAAAAATATTTGAACTTAACGGAAAAAATTTAAAGATAACAGCTAAAATTAACGGAATAGCTACAAATATATCACTTTTTATAGTTAAGTGTCCAAACTGAAATAAAAAAAAAATAGTGACTAAAAGTATACTATCCAAATAGTTTAGTGTCCCCAAAGGTAGTTTATCTTTTTTTTAACCCATATGCACTTACATCTCTCTTTTTTTTTTAAATAAAACCATACTTATATATATTGGGCAAAAGACAACGCTGGATATACCCAAATGCGTTGTTACAAGAAAAGAAATAAACTTTGGAGTACTACTACATTACACGATTGTTAATCAAAATTCTATACTAGGAGGAAGAAAATGACTACTCTAACCAATAGCAGAGTATATTTTTCTATCTTTCAGAGATGGGATTCAATGCAAATACAAAATCAGGAATATGTATGGATTAGGAGTTAGGCAGGCCTTCACCAATTCAGGCGGTACCTTAGCTTGTACTATGTACGGTTCCAAATTCTACAAACTGGGATCCAAAAAATACCTAGCCTATTTTACAATTGCACCAGGATTACTCAAGCATCCATATTCAAAAAGTCCCTTCTGGCCGACTTCCAACAACTCACATCAAACAAAATGGATCAGAACTAGTCTCCAAAATTGTACACAAAGCCAGAATGAGAGATTCCACACATTTAGACTGTATCCACCAACTCAAATCATATAACGCATCACAACAATTCCAGTCTATCATCAAGGTAAAGGTCATTCCAGATTCAACAGAAAATAATGAAACTTCAGCACACGAAAAGAAAGCCATTGATTTGTCAAAACATTCAGGAGTGAAAATAGATCAACCATTCAACCGTTTGAAATCTCAACTCCCATAACAGATAACACCCAAGGATTAATTCATCACTCAGAGATTTCTGTATAGCAGATTGAAGGGTTCTTTTTTTTCTACCTGATTTCTGTAGAGCTTTAGGGCTAATTTTTGGTTCCCTTTTTAGCTTGAATGATCGTTGCTTTTTCTCCTTTTTTGGATGAATGTCTGTTAAGTGGTCAGAATCAGTGTAGAAACTTTCTTCGTTGAATAGAGCTTCATCCTGCTCCTCTTCCTTGGACTATGTGAATTGATCTTGGAGACGCTTTAGTCCAGATAGAGAGTTGCTTCTGCAAAGGCCGTTTCCAGCATTCCTCTTATTTTTCATGAGTGTACCATCTTCTAAACACAATGCCTCTACTATATTTAGAGGCTGGACAGCTCATATTTAGCAAACTGGCTTTTCTTTTCCCCCATCCTTGATAGACCCTTTCTATCAAGGACTTTATAATCTAAACACAATGCCTCTACCATATGCACTTATATCTCATGGACTTTATAATTTAAAATGTTAAAAGATAAATAAATATATATGTATATATATATATATTCAATTTTACATTTACAACATAATTAATAAGTTACTAATTTATATTTTAACTTTTAAGAGTAAAAAAAGCGGTTTTCCATTAAATCTGTTAATCGACCGGAACCAACAAAATCAAAACTAGGTACTGGTTGGCTAACCGATTTTTTTGAAAAAAAAATTCCCAAAATAGTACAAATCGAACTGATTAACATTGCCCACTCCTAGTTGGATTTAAGATTTGAGAAGCTTGACAACTCATGATTAGCCTAGGGAGTGATTCCTTTACCGATTGCCAAGTTCTCGTTGGCGTTATGTTATGGCCATGCGAAGTTAGAATTTCAAATTTAGTGAGACTTTATCAAAACCGACAAGATCTATATTTATTTATATTAATACTATATTTGGGAGGAGAGAATTACAGAATTAAAATATCACATGTATGGCATAGTCGCCACACAATAATACTATGTGTTGATTGGCACTTTGAGCAAAAAAAAAGTGTTGATTGGCATAATTCTCCGAGCCGCTTTTCTCTCACCGCTTTTTGAGGCATTTCTCTTCTAATTATCTCACTTTACTCCTTATTACAAAAGTTCCTATCATCCTCTACTTATAGTGTAAGAAATTTTCTAATACATATAAAAAATAATTAATTAGGAAACAAAACCTACTAGAAAACTCACTTGAACTTTAACAACAAAACGTTTTAGAAAACTACTAATTAATTAACCATAGTTTAATATTCCAATAGATTTTTCAAAAGTGATAGATTAATGTTTTCATATGTCAAGAATAGGGGTGGTAAACGAGCGAGCTACTCGCGAGTAGCTCGGTCAACTACTCGACTCGAACTCGGTTTGACCGAGTTCGAGTCGAGCTCGAGCTCGGAATACATGTACTCGCGAGCTACTCGAGTATATGTATATATTTTTTTTTTATTTTTAATATTTATATTTATATTTTAGTCCCTGTAGTTTAATAAATTATAATTTAATCTATTTATAATTATGTTTTAGTCCTTAATTTATAATAAATTATAATTTGACCTCATTAAATTTAAAAAAAATTACAAATACATCCTATAATTTTTATAAAAAAATATAAAAATTAAAAAAAATTAAAAAAAATTAAAAAAAATTAAAAAAAATTAAAAAAAAATTAAAAAAAATTAAAAAAAAATACCAGAGCTCGCGAGTAGCTCGCGAGCTCGATAACCCTTTGTCGAGCTCGAGTTCGAGCTCGATTATTAAAGCTCGATCGAGCTCGAGTACACATTTTTTCAAAATCGAGCTACTCGATTAGGGGTGTACTAATATGTGTGCATTTGTTACTTTTGCTTTATATTATTTGAGTTGAATGACATTTAAAACATGTGCCTATAAATTGACTTGACTTGCATACTTGTCTTCACCGTGTTACAAAGAATTAAAAAGGAAAGACATTCGGTTGACTTAACCTGCTGATGACTCCAAAAACAACGTAGACCATAAAAAAGTCATGTTGCAGTACAATTCCAAACTACAGAAAATTTGCAAAAGAAAAACCATCAATCCATGGATTTCAATCCCATCTTACAACTAATTTTGCTTGTGGCCTTCTTCATGATATCTTCCACTCCAAATTTAACAACAGCAGTGACAGCGTTTCCAATAGCAAAGCCCGGCTGCGATGACCATTGTGGAAATGTTAGCATACCATTTCCATTTGGTACAAAAGAAGGTTGTTACCTTGACGTAGGATTCTTCATTCATTGCCCAAACTCTTCCAATGGTGCCCCTCCTCAACCAGTTTTGAAACGAAGTACAGTCAACGTTACAGATATATCTCTGGAAGGTCAGTTGCGCGTTTTGCAGCACGTGGGATATGATTGCTATGATCAGAAACAAAGGTCAAAGTTCAATACCCCATGGATCTCCATAGCCCGGCCGTTAATCTTCAATAGTACAGCAAATAAGTTCACCGCAATTGGTTGTGATACTTATGCTTATGTTTTAGGAACAAGCAATCTTCGTACATACCAAACTGGATGTATATCAGTGTGCGACTCAAAGGGTGTTGATGATTCTTGCTCTGGTATTGGATGTTGCCAAACATCTATACCAAGTGGAGCTTGGCAAATTAATGTCTCAATGGGTAGCTTTAACAACTACTCCGGTTCAGATTCTTGCAGCTATGCTTTCGTTGTTGAAGAAAAAGCTTTCAAGTTTTCTGCTGCTAATCTTACCAATTTAAACAAGGTTTTGAGTGTTCCTGTCATCGTGGATTGGGTCATCGCATACCAGAAATGTGAAGAGGCTCAAAAGAACTCAACCGCTTATGCTTGTAAGGAAAACAGTGAGTGTTATGACCCTGCTGGGGCTCTCGGTTATCGCTGTAAATGCAAGGATGGATATGATGGCAACCCATATCTCCCTAATGGTTGTCAAGGTTAGTAATAACTAACTTGCTTCATCCCAATTTAGTGTTATCTTTCACTTGACTTTCTATGTTGTCTGTAGTATTGTAATTGAAAATGCTTAAGTTCATTCGGTCTGCATCTTCAAACATGTCTTTCCAAACGTCGAACAAAGTAAAATATGCTACGAAATGCTTCTCAGCGACTACAATTAATCAAGTATTTCCTGTTCTAATGACCATTTCAAATTGTGCAGATATTGATGAATGTCGAAATCCAACTCTGAACAATTGTGCAAAGAATAGTAACTGTTCTAACACGGTGGGAGGTTATACATGCAAGTGTAATCAAGGGTTCCATGGTGATGCGATAGAAGGTGCAGAAGGATGCATTGCTGATCAGAAAAGAAACTATTGGCCTATTTTTGCAGGTTAATTGCTCTGTTCTTCTTGATAATTTAAGAAGGAAATTAGAAATATATTTGTCTGTTTTTGCCCCTTTTCTTAGTGACTTGCATGATGAATCAGTAAGGTTCTGGAGACCTAAGATTTACTAAAACCAAAATCCCGTATTTACTTTCAGTTTTCTTTAACAATTTTCACTACAGGAGTTGGCGTAAGCGCAGGCACTATAATTCTTGTAGTGTTTTCCTTTTGTTTGTACACCGAATTGATGAGAAGAAAGGCAAAGAGGTTGAGAGAGGAGTTTTTCAGAAAAAATGGTGGATTCATTTTACAGCAAAAGCTCACTGAACTTGGAGGAGGCACTTATTCTGCTAAAATTTACACTCTTGAAGAATTAAAAAAGGCGACCAATGATTTTGATGAAAGCCAAATCATCGGTCGAGGAGGATTTGGGACAGTTTTCAAAGGAGAGTTGGACAACACAACCGTGGCCATTAAGAAATCCAGAGTAGTTGATCAGCACCAAGTTGAGCAATTCATTAATGAGGTGATTGTGCTCTCCCAAATCAACAATAGAAATGTCGTAAAGCTGCTTGGTTGTTGCCTAGAGACAGAAGTGCCACAACTTGTTTATGAATTCATCAACAATGGAACAGTCTTTGAGCATTTACATAACAAAAACAAAGCACTAAAGCTTTCTTGGAATATTCGTTTACGAATTGCATCAGAAACCGCTGGAGTCCTCTCATATTTGCATTCTGTCGCTTTTCCTCCAATTATCCACAGGGATATCAAGGCTGCCAACATACTTCTTGATCAAAACTACACTGCAAAAGTATCTGATTTTGGAATATCAAGATTAGTTCCAATGGATGAAAATCAAGTGTCTACAATGGTGCAAGGAACGCCCGGGTATTTAGACCCTGAGTACTTGCAAGAAGGCTTGTTGACAGAGAAGAGTGATGTTTACAGTTTTGGCATTCTCCTAATGGAGCTCTTAACTGGAAGGAAAGCGGTGGCTTCAGATAAACCAGAGGCAGAGAGATTTCTAGCATACCATTTCATTTCTTCTCTAAAAGAAGACCGTTTGGTTCAAGTTCTTGATGTTAACATAATGTGCAATGAAAATATTGAGCAGCTGAAGGAAGTTGCTATGATTGCAAAGAAATGCATAAATAAGAATGGTGAGGACAGACCATCTATGAAAGATGTAGCAAGGGAACTTGAGTTATTGGAGATAAAAGCTAAGAAATTTTCAGTTCAAGTTCTTGAGATTGATTCCACAGAGAGAGAATCCTCATTTTACATGCAGTCAATGAGATATGCAAGCAGTGATGAACCTACTTCCAGTGACCTGTATACTTTGTATCATAACACCACAGAGCCAATGTTGTTAGCAATAGATGGTGGAAGATGAAGTGTATGAAAATCATCAAATGGTTGCTGATTTCTTGTACTAAAACAATGCAAATTTCTAGCTTTTCCCTTTTTCTTTAATAAGTTAGCTCCATAGATTTTAAGTCTTCAAATGGTTACCGTAATTAATTAGCTAGAAAATCTGCTGAAAGATTGACCTCTTTTAAGCAGTGTGAAGATTGAAGATTCGTTCCAATTTGATGTATCATTTCAATTTCTATTAGCAATATGATTGAACAGCCAACTTTATGTATTGTCACTTCTTTGTTTCCTTAGTCTTCAATTATTCTGATTCTATGCTTTATAGTTTCCTTCAATTTGACATTGATTATTGCTGAATATCTCATGAGACAGTACTAAGTAGGTCAAATGTTTGGAGCTAAGTTGCCATGTCCTACTGCATGTTGCACAGCTAGCATTCTGAAAACATAAAACGTACCATCATTTTCAACACATAAATGCTAATAAAATTCATGAAATTATAACAAATAAACATAAAATATTAGAGCTATCACTAATAGTGATCATATGAGGTTTAAACTTATTTTCCCTATTCATTTACCATTTTTGCAAGATAAATTAGGAGCACCTCTAGACCTATAGTCTCAAACTACCGTACCAAAAAACAAAGGCTATAAGCCAGAAAAAAATGAATTTTTTTTTGAAAATTTTACTTTTTCATTATTTTGGCATAATCTGTGAATTTAAATATTCCCAAGTAAGTTATGAATTAAAAACCGGACTTTTAAAAGTATGAATACATAGTATTTAAAAGAATATAATTTTTCCTGAAAATCGAGGTTATAGCACACGAAAATTGAAATGTTTCAAATTTTTATTTTTTTTAATTGTTTTACACAATACACCAATTTAGATATTTTTAATTGAGTTCCAATCAAAAGATAGACGGTTAAAGAATGCATGCACAATTTTTTTTAGAAAATCAGAATTTTCTCTCAAAAAGGTTATTACTCTTGAAAATTGTGATTTCACAAAATTTTTACTTTTTATTTTATTTTATTGGTCAACTAAAATGTATACTATTAACTAATGGAATGTTAAAAGATAGTGTAAATAGTGGAGTATTAAAAGTATGTGTATATTTTTAAAAACAAATTTCTATTTTCTCATAAAATTAAATGCTATCACCCACAAAAAATGAAATATTTTGAAAATTTTACTTTTTCATTATTTTGGCATAATCTATAAATTTAAATATTTCCGAGTGAGTTATGAACAAAAATCAAACTTTTAAAAGTAAGAATACACAGTTCTTAAAAAATTATAGTTTTTCCCAAAAACTAATGTTATAGCACACAAAAATAGAAATGTTTCAAAATTTTAATTTTTAATTTTTTTAATTAATACAACAATTTAGATATTTTTTAATGAGTTCCAAAAAAAGAGATAGACAGTTAAAGTTGGCATACATATTTTTTTTAGAAAAATATAATTTTCTCTCAAAAAGGATATTACTCGTGAAAATTGTGATTTCACAAAAAAAAATTTACTTTTTTTTTTATTTTAATGGTCAAAGTTTAAATGTTTACTGCTGATTAGCAGAATGTCAAAAGATCGTGTAAATAGTGAAATACTAAAAGAGTGTGTATAAATATATATATTTTTTCTTTTAAAAATTGCTATTTTCTCACAAAAATCAAAGGCTATAATCCACAAAAAAATGAAATCTTTTGAAAATTTTACTTTTTCATTCTTTTGGCATAATCTATCAATTTCAGTGTTTCCAAATGACTTAGGAAGGAAAAAACAAACTTTTAAAAGTATGAATACACAGTTTTTAAAATCTTATAATTTTTCGAAAATGAATACATAGTTTTTAAAAAATTATAATTTTTCTTGAAAAGTGTTATAAAAATACTACAAACTTGTAGTATTATGTTATGTAACAAATTATTATACCACTACTAAAAAGTAGAGATATAATGTTGCGTTACTATTTCTATAAAACTAGTAGAATACAACTATAAAATATGAAACAAGTATACTAAAAGATAGAGAGAAAAAGAGAGCAAAGTAGAGCAAGATGTAGCAACTTGTGTAATACCCAGAGATTTTAGTAATATTAAAATCTCTATGTATTATTTTTATATAGGAAATTATTTAATAGATTATGTTTATAGTAATAAAGATACGTGAGGAATTAAATAGTTTTAAGTTTAGGGAATTATTTAAAAGAAATAGAATAATATACAAATTAATTGGAAATTTATTATCAAAAATAAAAGGAAATAAAATACTTTACGTACAAGGAAAGGAACAAAATACTTTATGTACAAGGAATCTAACACATGTAAACCCTAGAGAAACAAGGCTAAAAATTAGGAAACAGAATACTTGAGGGATAAGGAAACTATTACATGTAAACCCTAATCAAACACTATAAATGGGACCCTTCAATACATCAGAAAATTCACGTAACGACTTTTGGAGCAAGAGAAAAAGCTGACTTTGGAGCAAGAGAAAAGGCTGATAAGAACTACAATAATCAGTAAGTAAATTCTAAATCCCTTTCATAGTTATTAATCTTTAGATCTTTTACAAATTACTTTAATATGTATTATGATTCACATTAAGATTTATGTCATCACGTCACTAGTTTCGTTAAAAAAAATTCAGTAATCTTCTATGATGACCGAACGAATACAGATCAGAGGACGGGAGTAAATTGTTGTGAATAATTTTGATAATTGAAGAAGGAAATTTTAATATGATGAAACCTTACATACACGCATGTACGTGTTCAGAAAATTGATCATGAAGGCTTATTTATATATATGTATATATGATATGTAATCATTGGGTAATCATGACAAAATAATATATATGTATACAAATGTGTAAGTTATCATGAATAAATTTGATTAATATGACATGAACTTATATACATGTGTACGGGATTCAGGAAATTGATCATGAAGGGCTATTTTCACATATTAAATATATATTATGAAGATTTGTTTTTGCTTTCATGTGGTGTATGCATATATTGGATAATTTCATCAACTTGGTTTTCGTACAGTAAAGTTACAAGATTAATATATATACATAAAGTTAGATTATTGATACTGATTATATTCAAGTACAATAGTTCGGTGATAAAAAAAAAAAGAAACATATTACTGTATGAAGTTAGTGAAAGTCATATACATGACCCAAGAGATAATGAAAGTTATGTACATGGCCCAAGAGATAATGAAAGTCATGTACATGACCCAAGAGTTAATGAAAGTTATGTACATGGCCCAAGAGATAATGAAAGTCATGTACATGACCCAAGAGTTAATGAAAGTTATGTACTTAACCCAAGAGATAATGAAAGTCATGTATATGGCCCAAGAGATAATGAAAGTCATGTACTTGATCCAAGAGATAATGAAAGTCAAGTATATGACCCCAAGAGATAATGGCTGAATATCGAAGTATATGAAAGTCAAGTATTTGTCTGTTTGTTTATATGTTATATTAAAATATATTATTTTGCAATGTATGACTATTTTAAATGATCTAAGGTTTATTTGCTGGGCGATTCGCTCATTCTTTATATATGTAATATTTTACAGATAATGTTGATGACGTAGATAAAGACGAGACCGGGGTCTGGGAATGGTAAAGGATGAGTGGTTGAAGTACTTAGTATAAGAACTTTGTAATAAGTTTATGGGTTTTAGACCCATGATTATGTTTGAATATTTGTGATGGATTTTGTTTTATTAACTATGGTTTTGTAAGGATGATTAAATAAGTATTAGTTTTATATTATTATTGAGTAATGAAAGTAAGAGGAGCCTTGTGACCTCAAGATTATGGAAACTAAATCTTGAGGTTACGGCGTGTTTCGATCCTCGAAAATCGGGGCGTTACATTTAGTGGTATCAGAGAGAAAGATTCTTAGGCCTTCATTTTAGAAACTAGTAAGACTACTATTTCGAGGATTAGAGAATTCCATAAGTGTGAATTTTGATAGGTAACACTTATATATCTCTTCCTATTTTAAGTATGGATGAATAAATACAAAAAACAAAATGTAATATCTCAGAGTGAGTGAGGATAAATAATGTATGAAAGAATAAGTTTTTTTAAATCGTTCCAAGAATAGGACAAAGCAAGTTTCGAGGACGAAACTTATTTTAAGGAGGTAAGAATGTAATACCCAGAGATTTTAGTAATATTAAAATCTCTATGTATTATTTTTATATAGGAAACTATTTAATAGATTATGTTTATAGTAATAAAGATACGTGAGGAATTAAATAGTTTTAAGCTTAGGGAATTATTTAAAAGAAATAGAATAATATACAAATTAATTGGAAATTTATTATCAAAAATAAAAGGAAATAAAATACTTTACGTACAAGGGAAGAAACAAAATACTTTATGTACAAGGAATCTAACACATGTAAACCCTAGAGAAACAAGGCTAAAAATTAGGAAACAGAATACTTGAGGGATAAGGAAACTATTACATGTAAACCCTAATCAAACACTATAAATAGGACCCTTCAATACATCAGAAAATTCACGTAACGACTTTTGGAGCAAGAGAAAAAGCTGAATTTGGAGCAAGAGAAAAGGCTGATAGGAACTACAATAATCAGTAAGTAAATTCTAGATCCCTTTCATAGTTATTAATCTTTAGATCTTTTACAAATTACTTTAATATGTATTATGATTCACATTAAGATTTATGTCATCACGTCACTGGTTTCGTTAAAAAAAATTCAGTAATCTTCTATTATGGCCGAACGAATACAGATCAGAGGACGGGAGTAAATTGTTGTGAATAATTTTGATAATTGAAGAAGGAAATTTTAATATGATGAAACCTTACATACACGCATGTACGTGTTCAGAAAATTGATCATGAAGGCTTATTTATATATATGTATATATGATATGTAATCATTGGGTAATCATGACAAAATAATATATATGTATACAAATGTGTAAGTGATCATGAATAAATTTGATTAATATGACGTGAACTTATATACATGTGTACGGGATTCAGGAAATTGATCATGAAGGGCTATTTTCACATATTAAATATATATTATGAAGATCTGTTTTTTCTTTCATGTGGTGTATGCATATATTGGATAATTTCATCAACTTGGTTTTCGTACAGTAAAGTTACAAGATTAATATATGTACATAAAGTTAGATTAATGATACTGATTATATTCAAGTACAATAGTTCGGTGATAAAAAAAAAGAAACATATTACTGTATGAAATTAATGAAAGTCATATACATGACCCAAGAGATAATGAAAGTTATGTACATGGCCCAAGAGATAATGAAAGTCATGTACATGACCCAAGAGTTAATGAAAGTTATGTACATGACCCAAGAGATAATGAAAGTCATGTACATAACCCAGGAGTTAATGAAAGTTATGTACTTGACCCAAGAGATAATGAAAATAATGTATATGGCCCAAGAGATAATGAAAGGCATGTACTTGACCCAAGAGATAATGAAAGTCAAGTATATGACCCCAAGAGATAATGGCTGAATATCGAAGTATATGAAAGTCAAGTATATGAAAGTCAAGTATTTGTCTGTTTGTTTATATGTTATATTAAAATATATTATTTTGCAAAGTATGACTATTTTAAATGATCTAGGATTTATTTGCTGGGCGATTCGCTCATTCTTTATATATGTCTTTCCAAGATCTTCAAGATCTTTCATTTCAAATTCTTGTTTCAAAGAGTTAACAGCTTTTTCGAGCTCTTCATGAGTTCCAATAATATTCAAATCATCAACATAAAATGCAATGATTGCAAATTCGGATGCAGATCTTTTAATAAAAACACATGGACAAATGGGATCATTCATATAGCCTTGTTTAATCAGATATTCACTAAGGCGATTAGACCACATACGTCCATTTTGTTTTAATCCATATAAGAATTTGCACAATTTAATTGAATAAAGTTCTCGAGAACTGGAATTATTTTCCTTAGGCAACTTGAATCCTTTAGGGGTTTTCATATAAATATCATTATCAAGAGAGCCATACAAATAGGCTGTTACAACATCCATTGAACGCATTTTAAGTCGTTCATTTGCTGCCAGATTAAGCAAATAACAAAAAGTTGTTGCATCCACCACGGGAGAATATGTCTCCTCATAATCAATACATGGTCTTTGAGAAAACCTTGTGCAACAAGTTGACTCTTATATCGCACAATTTCATTATTCTTATTTCGTTTTTGCATAAAAACCCAATTATAACCCATTGGCTGCACATCTTCAGGTGCGTATTATTGATCCATAAACTTTACATTTTGCCAACGAGTCTAACTCTGCTTGAATTGCGTCCTTCCATTTTGGCCAAACATTTCTTTGTCTGCATTCATCCACAAACTTTGGTTCATGATCCTCGTTTTCATTCATGATAGTAATTACTGCAGCATAGGCAAATTTATCATCATATTTTATTAATAAAGTTTGTCTCAATATCGTGGCATTTCTTTTTCAATGATGTTTGATAAAGCTTAGTGATATGCTCCATAGTACGACAGGTACGAGTCCAATGATATTCTATACCACATTCGTAGTAACTCCTTTTGTCATTTTTTTTCTTTCAATTTCATTAACCCACTTCTGGAGGTTATCTTATTTCTTTTCATGGTAATCATTATTTTAATTATATGGTATATTTTTATCAAATATACCGTGCTTTTGAAATGACAACCAACTTCAAGTGGTTGAATTTTTCTTCCAAATTAATTCATATATAATATTCAATATATTATATCAAATAGTACAAATTCATAGTAGAAAATAAATTAATTGAAAATGAAAAGTATTACCATATGAACTTACCAAAAGTCCAAACCTATACTTAACAATTCTTTCAATATGCAACTTGAATTTGATTTGCTCCAACTTTCTCAATTGGTAGAGAATTCGTACTGATAACGTGTTATAAAAATGCTACAAACTTGTAGTATTATGTTATGTAACAAATTATTATACCACTACTAAAAAGTAGAGATATAATGTTGTGTTACTATTTCTATATGTAGAATACAACTATAAAATATGAAACAAGTATACTAAAAGATAGAGAGAAAAAGAGAGCAAAGTAGAGCAAGCTGTAGCAAGTCTTCAACCTTGTTTCCCTTTCACATAATCCTCTATTTATAGGCTTGAGGTACCTTGTAACTTGCCATGTTCTAAATGAAAATTACAAGAGTTACATAAGTTATATAGGTTATAAGGTAATGGGTGATAATGAGATGATGTTACATGAGTTATAGATATAATGAGGGATAAAGTGGTAGAACATGGTGTATTTGGATGGACATTCACATTATGTTCATAACAAAAAGCAAGGTTATAGCATACGAAAATTGAAATGTTTCAAAATTTTAATTTTTTTTAATTGTTTTACATACACCAATTTAGATCTTTCTCATTGAGTTCCAAAACAAATAGACAGTTAAAGCATGCATACATAATTTTTTAGAAAATCAAAACTTTCTCTCAAAAAGGATATTACTTGTGAAAATTGTGATTTCACAAAATTTTTACCATTTTTGAAATTTTAAAAGTAAATTTACATGTTTACTATATTGACTAATAAAATGTTAAAACATCGTGCAAATAGTGCAGTATTAAAAGTATGTGTATATTTTTTTGGGAAAAATTGCTATCTTTGCACAAAAATCAAAGGCTATAACCCACAAAAAATGAAACTTTTTTTTTGAAATTTTTACTTTTTCATTCTTTTGGCATTATCTATCAATTTAAATATTTTGGAGTGAGTGAGGAACAAAAAATCAAACTTTTAAAAGTATAAATACATAAATTTTTAAAACTTATAATTTTCCCGAAAATCAAGCTCATAGCATGCGAAAATTTATTTTTTTTAAATTTTTATTTTTTTTATTGTTTTACATAATACAACAATTTAGATATTTCTCATTGAGTTCCAAACAAAATATATACAATTTAAGCATATATATATATATATATATATATATATTGAAAATCAGAATTTTCTCTCAAAAAGATATTACTCGTGAAAATTGTGATTTCACAAAATTTTTACTTTTTTTTAAAATTTTAATGCTCAATTAAAATTTTACTATTTACTAATAGAATGTTAAAAGATCGTGTAAATAGTGAAGTAAATTAAAATAATGTGAATATTGTTTTGAAAAAAATTTCTATCTTCTCACAAAAATCAAAGGCTATAACGCACAAAATATCAAAATTTTAAAAAAATTTACTTTTTGATTCTTTTGGCATTTTTCTCTCGTTCAATCAAAGGGGGAAATAAACCATACATAAGTTACTTAGTTACATGCATCTTGCGAGGCCAAAAGAAAGCTAAAAAAGTCTTGGTGAATTTATTAGTTTAAATACAAAGGAAAGTGTTAAGACTCAAAAGGGCTAACTAAGGGTAACTTTAAGGGTAGGAATGAAAATTAAAGTCAAAATTGATTATTCCTAAATGTCTTAATCATATTCACATTCAATTTCAACATTGTGGCTGTAATACCCAGAGATTTTAGTAAAATTAAAATCTCTATGTATTATTTTTATATAGGAAACTATTTAATAGATTATGTTTATAGTAATAAAGATACGTGAGGAATTAAATAGTTTTAAGCTTAGGGAATTATTTAAAAGAAATAGAATAAGATACAAATTAATTGGAAATTTAATATCTAAAATAAAAGGAAATAAAATACTTTACGTACAAGGAATCTAACACATGTAAACCCTAGAGAAACAGAATACTTGAGGGATAAGGAAACTATTATATGTAAACCCTAATCAAACACTATAAATAGGACCCTTCAATAAATCAGAAAATTCACGTAACGACTTTTGGAGCAAGAGAAAAGGCTGACTTTGGAACAAGAGAAAAAGGCTGATAGGAACTACAATAATCAGTAAGTAAATTCTAGGTCCCTTTCATAGTTATAAATTATTAAGTCTTTTCTAAATTATTCGACTATATATATGTATATGTATGTTACGAAATTCTATAACGTAAATCTATATTCGGTTACAAGATGGTTTCGTGATCTGAACTAAATATGTTAAAACTTTTATTTCAAACTGTTATGTTGTTAAAATTCAGAAATCAATTCGTTTGCATTAAATAAACACTGATGATGGAGGTCATTTATTGAGGGAAATTCTGGATGAGCAAAACATATTAAACAAGTGGATTAAATAGGTAATGATTAGAAGTAATCATTATGTGATCATTATTTGATAACGAAAATATGCATATTTGTGTTCTGTTTGTTATGGGATCATAAAAGTTTTATTTTTAAGCTTTATATGAGAAAGTATGTTGCGTCCTTATACATAAATACTATATGAAATAATCACGTTTTTTTTAGTTGAACATATATGAGATTTTTTTAAAGATGTAGTCTATGTTTTCTTTGAACTTCAGAAAGTTTTCATCTCATAAACATATAAGATGAATATTACTTTTCTTAAATTACATGCATATGATAATAGTTAGGAAATCGTGTCGCTTTCTCATTTTAAGGTATATGATGATGGATTAAAAATAAATCACGTCACTATATTATATTGAACGATTTCATGATTTCAGATTGTGTAAATATATATTACGAGTATGATTATGATTATATTTGATCGTTTTGTGTCCATAAAAATCAAGTTAGTTATACTGATTGTGATCAAGTGTGATAATTCTGTGATTGTAAATCAATTTGGAATAATTACTGTATGAAGTTAATGAAAGTCATATACATGACCCAAGAGATAATGAAAGTCATGTATATGGCCCAAGAGATAACGAAAGGCATGTACTTGACCCAAGAGATAATGAAAGTCAAGTATATGACCCCAAGAGATAACGAAAGGCATGTACTTGACCCAAGAGATAATGAAAGTCAAGTATATGACCCCAAGAGATAATTTATGTATGTATATGTATATTTATATATATGTTTATGGATGTTTAAAATATGTGAAAGTACAAATGATGTTAAGTTAATGTTATTGTATGTTGATTATTGAAATTGGTTATTTGAATGTTTATCTGAAAAATATAATATTTTCAAAGTATGATTAGTTTAAATGATCTAGAGTTTACTTGCTGGGCAACTCGCTCATTTTTCTATATATATAATACTTTACAGATGAAGTTAATGAAGTAAACAAGGACGAGACCGGAATATGAGAATGGTGAAGAATGAAAGGAGCTTATAATTAGTATAGGAACTTTTAAATAAAGTTATGGGTTGTAGACCCATAACTACGTTCTTTAGGATGGATAATTATTAAATTTGATCTTGTAAGGATGATTTATAAACTATTAGTTTTATTATTAATAAAGTACTAAATTATGGAGAAATGACAATAAGATGTGCCTTGTAATCTCAAGAGTAGGGAAACTAAATCTTGAGATTACGGCGTGTTTCGGTCCTCAGAAATCGGGGCGTTACAGTGGCTTACCATGTACAACAAAGTAAATTCTGTAATTTATTCAAATAAAATTAACACTCAACAAGAAGTATTTAATTAAGCACCAAAAAAATGGTTCTTGCGTTCTTAGGCTCAAAACCTCACTTTAAGTAGGTAAAATAAGTTCAATTCTATGTATTCATCATACTCGAAAACATACAAAGTCATGCATAATCTAACACAATAAATTAACCAAACTTTTCATCCAATTCCAATTTGCTTAAGTAATACTCAATAAGTAAGAAAATTTGGAAACACAAAAACACAAACTACTTTGACACAAAAAAATAAAATAAAATAAAATATTTTTAGATTTTTCATTTTTAGATTTTTTTTTTTGCTTTAAACAAACTAACACTATTAAAAAAATCTTATACAAAGAGTGAAAAATAAAATACTTTCTAAACATAAACACATATAATCCTCCCCATACTTAAACCAAATGAAAGAGGGAAACAAAATAACACAAATCACATCAGATAATCACATAAAGAAAAACAAAAAAGAAAACAATAACAAAGATGAGACAAGAAATTATCCTGATCATAGAAGTCGTGTGTCGCATGGGCAAACGACGACTGCAGAACTGGAGCAATGCAGAATTTGAAATCTGGACTATTGCAAATTTAGAACTGGGTGACATTAACAATTTTGGAGACCACGATAGATATCAATAGACACAATCAATCACCTCTTCTCTAAGATCAGCAACATCTATATAAGAGATTTAGCTCGAAGGAGAATCCCTTGGCTCACAAAACTTAAAAGTTTCAAGTACATCATTAAAATTCATACCAGAAGTTTGCAAGCACAACAAGGCAATGGGGTTAGATATAAAAATATTATGCCAAACGGATCTCAAAGAAGTTTTAGAGTGTCAAACAAAGATCACATGATAGAGAGAATAAGAGACCACCAGTGGACTATGAAAAAGAGAGAATTATTAAACAACCCACTTGGTTAAATTATTATAAATAGGCCAATTACCAAATACAATCGTTAAAATCATTGCGAGAAAAATTGTAATGGAACCTCATTCAACCTCAAGTGCGCAATTAACTTTGAACAAAAGAAAATTTATTAAAACTATTGCAAGAAAATAAAAAGTAAAATAGTAAAGACTAAAACTAAAAAGAAAAGAAAATATTGGGTTGCCTCCCAACAAGGGCCTTTGTTTAAAGTCCTTGGCTAGATCAAGTATGTGTCGAATTCAATAAACCACTGGAGAAGGCTCCGAAGGTGGTCTTGGAGAAGGTACATCTTTCACTTAAGTCAAAGTCCATTCATAAGATGCTTTGTGCCTTCTTTGATTCCAAATCAATTTGATCAATTGGCTTTGGGTGAGAGTTTGATATATGACGATGGGACACATTTTTACCTCTTCCAAAGACACATAGTTCAAAACTTCAACAAAATATTCAAGTGCCAAAATCGAGACTTGTACAATGGAGGGTAAAATATTATCAGCAGAGTCTTGTTTGGGCATACAGGAGCTTTCTGGGTTGTTTGGAAACACTTCCAACGAATTTAATGACATTGTGTATTCAAATTTTAATTTCAGAAATATGTGTATTCAAAATTTTTTGTACCTCTGATTTCTAAAATTCTGCCGTTTAGGCAAACGACGACTCCATTTCTGGGCTGATAGGAAAGTTTCAGTAATCTCCACCTTGCTAAAAATGGTTAAGATATTACTAATGTCATCATCCTTTACATTCCTTGTTAACCTACCAGGAAAAGGAGGACAAATTTTAATTTCAGAAATATGTGTATTCAAAATTTTTTGTACCTCTGATTTCTAAAATTCTGCCGTTTAGGCAAACGACGACTCCATTTCTGGGCTGATGGGTTGTTGAAGTTCGATCTCTACCTTTGGTTCCTCTAGCTTTTGTATACTACTTAACATCATCTGATTAGTGTCTTCCATTGGATTAACCAATACTTGGGATGGAATTTTTCCTTGATTTCTTATCAAGTTATTGATTTTTGTATTTAATTGAGTAATTTAGTTACTTAATTCATTAAAACTTACCATTGTGGCTTCTCTTTCTTGTTGCATCACATCCAAGTGTGGGAAGAATAGAATCATCTCTTGTTGCAATATATCATTTTATGTTGGCACATTGTCTTTCTGTATAATTTTAACTGAGTTAGCTAAATTTGCAACTAAATCTTCAAGAGATGTACTTGAACTTGTATTGGGTATTGCAATGTTTTGGCCAAAAAAACTATTGATCGTTGTTGTTGCCATGTCTATGGTGATGGCTGTTGCTGCACCTTATTCCCATCAATAAAGTTTGGGTAGTTCCACCACCCCGATTTTATGCATTGGAATAAGGGCTGTAATGATGTTGTGGATGAAAAATCCCAATTGTATTGAATTGTGCCTTTGAATACTCTTGAACGAATTGACACCTAATTGTAGGATGACCGAAATTTCTTCGTATTTCCTGTGGCTTTTTCTATTGAATAGCACCTAAACCCGCAACTAATTTTTCCACTGAAGAGGTCAATGCATCTAATCTATTTTTCATAGAAAACATGTTTACCTCGTTTATATGTTTGGGCAAACGGCGACTGTTTCAGAACCATAATTTATTTCTTGGTGTTTTTCCTTCGATTCCTTCCTTAATCTGTGCAATTTTTTTTTCAATATTCTGAAAGATAACAGATTTAGGTTAGAAAATTAGGAAATATACCAAGTAAAAAAATTTGAATTAACTAAAATCAAAAGTATTTTTCCGTTCCCCAGCAACGGCCCCAATTTTGGTAGTGTCGTTTTTGTACCAAAATAAATTACCTACTCTAAAGGATAAAAAATAGTATAGCAAGAGTTAGGTCGATCTCATGAGGAACGGAAATACAGTCTTTTCTTAGTTAATTCAGAGAACAAATTGAGGTGATTAAATAGTAACTTAATTAAAAGAAATAAAATAAAGTCAAATTCTACAAAAGATAAAGATTCAAACTAATTAAAAGTTCCAGCAACAGTAAATCCACATTAACTAATTATTCATCGTTCATTGACTCAATGATTAATTAATATAATGAATCAACTAGTTATAAGCTACCGAGAATAAGCTCCGATGTAGCCTAGTTCCTCTTTGATTTATTGATAATTAACAAGAATCAACTTATTCAATTATTTCTCTAATTCTAACACAACCAGGTTGGAATCAACCAACACCCAATTTAATGTTAAAACAACATTAATATCTAGAGAAATCCAATTCTAACAAATTACAATTATGATCAGCATGTCACAATTTATTAGCCTAATATTCCCGTCTACTGAGACAGTAGCTTCGCCACTAATTAATCATATCTACTAGATCTAGTGAAATAATAGGAGATTAATTGGCTCTATTTAGATTAATTAAACATAGCCAGTTTCTAAAGAATCCAAACAATTAATGTTATGCAAAGAGAACTGATATGATCTTGGGCGAGGCTCGAACACCTGGACCAAAAGCATATGCCGAAACGTGGGGATCTTGTTGATGATTCAATTTCCAGATTCAAAACACAAACACAAAAACGAAACAATAAAGTTGAATAGATGTCAAGGGGAACGTGTAGCTGATTTCAAACATGAACCAACCCTGACGTTATTACAAAAAGATTGATCCAACCCGTGATAACTTCACGTGTTAAACAACCAATTTGGCGCGTTCTTTAAATAAAGAACAGGATCGAAATTCACCTATAGGTCACGCTATGGTTAATTTCGTACAATTAAGAAGTAAATCTCCTTAAAGGCTTTTGTCAACTCAAAGAGCATAGACAACAATTTAGCAAAGCAAAAATTTCATTCATCAATTCTGTCTAAAACGTTACAAGACCATTCTCTATATATAGAGATGGATTTCGGCTCTTGCTTGAAGAGTAAGCAATAAAAACCCTAAAAGTTGTTAAGTACAACTTGACTTCTAAACTTAAAAACAAACTACTAAACTCGACCAATAGGAAAGACTTTCCTAAATCAAGGAAGCAAAACATGTCTTTGCTTCTTGATGAAAAACGTTAAAGCCTCCCTAGAATTTAGGAAACTAAATTTAGGAAAGTTTCCTAATTAATCACAAGGCTTTATCTTGTAAAACAATTGGGCCAAGTAATTAATACCTATTACAAGACATGAAATTAAAGCCCACTTAATTAATGTTTATGGACTTTAATTAACATTAATTAAAAACAATAAAACCTATGAATTAAATAAGTTGGCGTGATCCAAGTGATGCGAATGTTGTATGGCCGAGGCTCCAACTCCTGGACCAAATTCGAATCTCCCACACAAGCTATAGGACCGTGTTGCTCTTACCAAGATAATCCACAACAAGAACACAAAATTGGGTGGAACGAAATCAAAGGAAAAACGCTAGGAATTGAGTAAATCAAAACTTCACGTTTTATTACTAATGAACTTAATTTAACCTATGAAAATTCAATCAGTTAAACAAGTTAATTAGGCCTGCTCTTTAAATAAAGAACAATTGGTGTAATCTCCTATAGGTCACGCTAAAGGGGATTAACTACAATGAACAGTTAAATAACTCTTCAAGGCTTTGAACAACTCAAGGAGTTAATTCACGAATTTTAGCAAAGCTAAAAACTCAATTTTATTCTCCAACTTATTTAAAAACGTTACAAGGCCTTTCCTTTATATAGGAAATACTTTGGCCAAAAACCTAGATCAATTCCAATGTGGGATTGATTGCTAACTTAACTAACAAACTAACCAGTACTATTCACGTGAATAGTGACGTGAATAGTAACCTATAATTTAGGGAACTACTTTCCTAAACGAATAACAATAACTACTTAACTTAAAAAGTAAATAAGCCCATTAATTAACATTCAATGGACTTAATTTATTTAAAGCAAAATAAATCCTAAATAACTTAAAAGTGGCGTGATCCAATTAATGAAGCCCAATACGCCATTACTTGGTCTTCAATATAGTCCATGGATTCGAGATGGAAATCTGCCAAAAAATCCCGTCAAAATCCCGTCTCCAACTTTGGGAGGCATTTTCGACGATGCTAACGTTCGAATCTCGTAAAACTTAAAACATGAAAGTTGTAGCCCTATCCCTTATCGTTACAGAGCTTCTTGAATCACGTAATTCGGAGTTATACCGAAGGAGATATGTCCAGAATACCAAACTGTGGCAGAATCTCTCAGCTTGCATATTTGACTTTGACACCATGGACATGGACTCGGGCGGATTCTTATCATTCCCTCCCTCCTCGAAAAGATTCGTCCTCGAATCTTGAAAGTAAGCTCCAGGGTCAAACACCAGTATCACGAACTCACTGCAAACTCGAGCCAAATAAAATTGGGAAGATGCACATCTCGACCAACAAAAATATATATCCTGCCAAAACAAGACAAATGTATAAGGTAAAAGAAAGTACAATAATCTAAAACAAGACTTAGAATAATTTCCTTTCACCAAAAGAATAGAACGGGCAGAATATGTATGAAAAATCGAAATACATATAGCATGATTAGTCGTAACAAATGTTGCATAAATCATAATGCTGAAGTTAATGAATTCAAAACAATGTTGCAAATAACTATCATGTAGTTTATGCAAATCAGAAAACCGAATATTCTTAATTAGAGAACTAATCATTAACACATTATGTACGGTATGAACATGTAATGAAAACAAAGGATGTAAACATATATGAACAGAATCATAAGGACACGAAAATTCATAACAAGAAAACATATATGCATCCTTGAGAAAGTGTAAATCACATGAACGTATTAAGACCCTTAACAACATGCGAAAGTTATCAAATATAAGAGTGTAATTCCAAAGACTAAAATGTAAACAATCTATTGAATAGTTGTAAACAGAAAATTTTACCTCTTGGAATTCAAAAGAAATTTGGAACGGAGATAACTTACCATACAAGTGTTGAATTACCCATGGACCTCTTTGAACTTGATGAATGTGAGCAAAGTCACGAAATAAATAATCAAAAGAATCATTAATCCAGCAAGTAGAGTCAATATAATTAACACTTGAATGAGTACATACAAAGGTTTGATGTAGTTCGAAATATCCAATATTAAGCTCAATATATAATTCATGGATTAGATAAGCAACATAGCATGTGAAGAAATTATACATAAACTCATTCAATACAAAATAATGTGATTTCATAATTGAAGAATTATGTGAAAGAATTTGCTTACCAAAACACAAACCATCGGATTTTAATGCACATGTTAAAGAATTTCGAACTAATGTTTCAAAGGTGTGTGAAAGACATTGAAATTGATTCAAAATAGAAATCAAACTTTGAAAATCAATAGCATTGACGTTAACAAAGTTCTTTACTTTAAAACCATTGAAATCAACCAATAAGCTTTCATACTTACCTAACTTACCTTGCTTACCTTGTGGAAAACAAGCTAAGGCAGATTGGATTCCTTTTATTCGATAATGAGTTGTTTCTAACTCCATTAGATGTCTAGGAACTCCAAAAACCTGCAAAACAAAGGAACTAGGCAGCAAACAATTCAAATGGTGATCACTATCATCAAGTAAGTACATTGATTGCCTATCTAGTATTCCCCTCTCAATCTCGCTAGAAGAAGTAAAATAACAAGGTTGCTTAACAACTAACTCTCGGCCTATGCTAGAAGAAGACAAAGAATCTTTATCTCGGCCTACACTATTACAGGTTGAGCTAGCTATTACATTACTTTTCCCTTGAACTTTCTTCTCTTTTGCTTCCATTTCACGGCAAGATTGCACAATCCTTGATTGATCTTCAAAAGCTTGGCTCGGACTCAAAGCCCTTAGATTGTACTTTCGGCCATGATAATCAAAAGAATAATAATTCTTCCTTGCATGATATGTAACATCTCGGTCAAATTGCCATGGACGACCAAGTAATATGTGACTAGCTTCCATTGGTACAACATCACAAACAATATCATCAACATACTTTCCAATGGACATAGAAAATTTAACTTGTTTAGTCACTATCTTCATCACTTTGGTACTTCTCTTCAAGTGGTGGCATGTCGGCACATTCTTCATCACTTTCAACCTCTCCACTATCACGAATTATCATCAACTTTTTGGTTGGGCAGTCACTTTGATAATGGCCATAACCTTGACACTTGTAACATCTAATGTCCCTCAATCTTTCATTTGGTTTAGGCGTCACCTTAGTTGAAGATTCAGCAAGGTTGCGGACTGTTTTGGGAGCATTACTTGAAGTGTATGAAGGCTGATTTTGGTTGAAAACTTTCGGTTTTGGTGGAGGTGTAAAAGTCGGCTTTTGATCTCTCCTCCAAGGCGGCAATGGTTGTTGAAAATTTCGCCCTTTACCCTTCACATGCTTCTCAATTTTGATAGCTTTGTGAACAAGTTCATTAATATCAATGTAACTTTGAAGATCAACTTGATAAGCCAATTCGGGATTCATACCTCTAAGAAATCTCTCAATGGTTGTGTCGGGGTCTTCTTGAATATTGGCTTTAATCAGCAAAGATTCCATCTCATGATAGTAATCTTCAACTGTTCGGCTACCTTGCACAAGAGTATGCAATTTTCGGTTGAGCTCTCTATTAAAGTGTGAAGGAACATACTTCTTTCTCATGATTGCCTTCATTTGATTCCAAGTCTTAACTGGCCTTTCACCATCTTGTCTCCTAGAACGAACAACTTGATCCCACCAAAGACTAGCATAGTCTTTAAGATGCATAAAAGCAATCCGATATTGCCTTTTCTCGGGGACATCATTACCTTCAAAATAGTGTTCCAAATCTCGAACCCAATCAAAGAAAGCTTCGGGATCTGATTTACCATGAAAAGTAGAGATGGTGAGTTTAACAGATTCAATGGAAACTTTAGACTTATCACCTTTAGAAGAGCTCGAGTATTCCTCCTCTTTTTCCTCACTAGATTCACTATCTTCTTGGGACTCTAGTTTTCGGGATTTCTTTGATTTTGGAGGTGGTGTTACCGACTCTAAGAATTGAAGGCGAAGGTTGATATCTTGCAAAATTTGGGCAAGTGACGGATCGGTCCTCTTTTGTTGTTGTTCGGTTTGGGACTTACTTTGTTCGTCCTCCATTTGTACCTGCAAGTTAGTGAAGGAAAAAAAAGCGCAAGAATATGTATATGATCCTCACGGGTTCCTCACTTTGGGGTAGTAGGTACTCTCCTCTCTTTTTGGGTAGTGTTCTCTCTTGTTTAACCTAGCTACTACTCTCAATTAATGAATATGTGGGGTTATTAAGATTCACCAAAGTTCAATTACTTTAATAGCAAGATCTCAATCAGCAAGTTCCACACACAAATTTTCACAAATCAAATCAAGAGATGTAACAAGAAATCACGTCAAGATCCCGTCTCCAACTTTGGGAGGCATTTTCGACGATGCTAACGTTCGAATCTCGTAAAACTTAAAACATGAAAGTTGTAGCCCTATCCCTTATCGTTACAGAGCTTCTTGAATCACGTAATTCGGAGTTATACCGAAGGAGATATGTCCAGAATACCAAACTGTGGCAGAATCTCTCAGCTTGCATATTTGACTTTGACACCATGGACATGGACTCGGGCGGATTCTTATCACCAAGCTTAAGTCCACAAGACGCCATTTGTTGGACTTCATTGATTCGGCCATGAAAACTCTTCAAGGTGGAATCTCCTTAAGTTGTAATGAAGAACTATGTGGGACATCTTCATAAATGGTGATTGAAGAAACATGCCAAAGGACTTCATGTTGTTGAGATGGTGGTTCGGCAGCCTCCAAATCTTCACAATGAGTTGAGAGTAAAGTGTGCAAAGCCTCCTTCATCCTCCTACTTCTTGATCTTGTCATTGGTCCATCAAGATTCTCCAATGGATCTTTCGAACTCGGCTTCGGCACCATGGACGTTGGTGGATTCTTATCAAGAACTTTCAAACTAATAAAATATTAATTTGATTAAAACAATTCAGTCTCACGAGTAAATAACAGTTAAAGTTTCATTACTTATATGCTGGAAGAATAAACTACTCACAAAACATAATTAAAGATAAAGTTAAACTAAAGAATTAAAGAGTAAGAAATACAAAACTGTCTGGAATTAACTACCATCGTTTGGGCAAATAGCGGCTAAGTCTGGAGCAGCCAACTACACAACCGAAAAATTAAACTACTCTACTACTTACGAATTATTACTCTTACCTACCATCTTGGCATCTACCTACAAATTTCCTTCTATGTCTTGCTCTCCTTATATAGGAAAAACAAACTTTATTCTCAAGTAATAAAACCAACTAAAACCTTCTAAAATTTTAATAAATAAATAACTCTTTTTTTTCAAATAAATATGCCACATGCTGGCCAATAATTAAGGCATGCAAGCCTTTTCTTTTTAGTTTCCTAATTGCTCTTCCTCTCCAAATTGGCAAAGGAAATGAGTTCTTAATCTTCCAAAGTCTTCATTATTTCCAAATTAGATTAAGGAAATCTTTTCTTCCAAGAATTGCTCTCTTTATGCCAAAACAGCCCAAAAACTTTCAAATTCATCTTCTTCCTTTCTTTCCATGCAGATTGTCTCAATATTCCAATTACCTTAATTCATGCACATAATTATTCAATTAAGTGTAAATCTACTCAAATAATACCATAATAACACAAAATATATGACAAATATGTGTTCATCACATACATTATTTTTTTTTAGAAAATTAGAATTTTCTCTCCAAAAAGATTTTACTCATGAAAATTGTGATTTTTCAAAATTTTTTACCTTTCTTTTATTTTATTTTTCTAAATTTTTGTTTTTGTAATTGTTTTACATAATACCCCAATTTAGATATTTGTGATTGAATTCCAAACAAAAGACACACAATTGAAGCATGCATACATAATTTTTAGAAAATTCAGAATTTTCTCTAAAAAATGATATTACTTATGAAAATTGTGAAAAAAAATTTACTTTTTATTTATTTTAAAAGTCAATTAAAATTTTTACTATTGACTAATAAAAAGTTAAAAGCTCGTGTAAATAAAGGAATATTAAAAGTATGTGTATATTCCTTTTTTTTTTAAATTGCTATTTCTCACAAATATTAAAGGCTATAACTCACAGAAAATGAAATTTTTTGAAAATTTTACTTTTTCACTCTTTTGGCATAATCTATCAATTTAAATATCCTGAGTTAGTTAGGAACGAAAAATCAAACTTTTGAAATTATGAATACAAAGTTTTTAAAAATTTATAATTTTCCTAAAAGTCAAGGTTATAGCACACGAAAATTAAAATTTTTCAAAATTTTATTTTTAAAATTATTTTAAATAATACACCAATTTAGATATTTCTCATTGAGTTTCAAACAACAAATAGACAATTTAAAGCATGCATACATATTTGTTTTTAGAAATTTAGAACTTTCTCTCAATAAGGATATTACTAGTGAAAATTGTGATTTCACAATATTTTTACTTTTTTTAAAACAATTTTATGGTAAATTAAAATGTTTACTATTGACTAATAGAATGTTAAAACATCATGTAAATAGTGAAGTATTAAAATTATGTGTATAATTTTTTGAAAAGAAAAATTGCTATCTTCTCACAAAATTCAAGGGCTATAACCCACAGAAAACGAAAAATTTTAAAAATTTTACTTTTTCGTTATTTTGGTATAATCTATCAATTAAAATATTTCTGAGTGAGTTAGGAACAAAAAATCAAAATTTTAAAAGTATGAATATATAGTTTTTTAATTTTTCCCAAAACCCAACGTTATAGCATACAAAAATTGAAAATTTTCAATTTCTTTTAATTGTTTACATAATGCACCAATTTATATATTTTTCATTGAGTTCCAAATTAAACAAAAGATAGACAATTAAAGTATGCATAAATAATTTTTTAGAAAATTAGAATTTTCTCTCAAAAAGGATATTACTCTTGAAAATTGTGATTTCACAAAATTTTCACTTTTTATATTAATTTATAGGTCATTTAAAATGTTTACTATTGACTAATAGAATGTTAAAAGATCGTGTTATTAGTGCATAATTAAAAGTAGTGTATAGTCTGTTTTTATATATAAAAAAATGATATTTTCTCACAAAAATCAAAGGCTATATCCCACAAAAAATGAAATTTTTTGAAAATTTTAGTTTTTCATTCCTTTGGCATAATCTATTAATTTAAATATTTTCGAGTGAGTTAGGAACAAAAAATCAAACTTTTAAAAGTATGAATACATAGTTTTTAAAAAATTATAAATTTTCCTGAAAACCAAGGCTATATCACACGAAAATTGAAATTTTTCAAAAAAAAATTAATTGCTTTACATAATACACCAATTTGATATTTTTATTGAATTCCAAGCAAAAGATAGACAATTAAAGCATGCATACATAATCTTTTTAGAAAATCAAAATTTTCTCTCAAAAAGGTTATTACTCGTGAAAATTGTGATTTCACAATATTTTCACATTTTATTTTATTTTATTGGTCAATTAAAATGTTTACTTTTGGCTAATAGAATGTTAAAAGATTGTGTAAATAGTGGAGCGTTAAAATATGTGTGTGTTCTTTTTTTTTTAATTGCTATTTTCGCACAAAAATCAAAGGCTATAACCCACAAAAAATAAAAGATTTTAAAAATTTTACTTTTTCATTCTTTTGGCATAATCTATCAATTTAAATATTTCCGAGTGAGTTATGAAAAAAAATAAACATTTAAAAATATGAATATATAGTTTTTTAAAACTTATAAATTTTCCCAAAAATCAAGGTTATAGCACACGAAAATTGAAAATTTTCAAAAATATTTTAATTGTGTTTCATGACAAACTAATTTAGATATTTCACATTGAGTTCCAAATAAAACATAGACAGTTAAAGCATGAATACATAATGTTTTAAAAAATCAGAATTTTCTCTCAAAGAGGCTATTAATCGTGAAAATTATGATTTCACAAAATTTTTACTTTTATTTTATTTTATTGGTCAATTAAAATGTTTACTATTGACTAATAGAATGTTAAAAGATCGTGTCAATAGTGGAGTATTAAAACTATGTGTATATTCTTTTTATTCTTTAAATTGCTATCTTCTTACAAAAACCAAAGTATATAATAACCTCATAAAATATTTTAAAAATTTTACTTTTTCATTCTTTCAGCATAATCTATCAATTTAAATATTTCTTAGTGAGTTAGGAACAAAAACTCAAACTTTTAAAATTATGAATGCATAGTTTTTAAAAACTTATAATTTTTTGCGAAAACAAAGGTTGCACTAGAAAATTGAAATTTTTCAAATTTTTTTTTTAACTATTTTACATAATACACCAAATTAGATATTTCTCATTCAGTTCCAAACAAAAGATAGACATTTAAAGTATGCATACATAATTTTATAGAAAATCAAAATTTTCTCTCAAAAAGGATATTACTCGTGAAATATGTGATTTCACAAAATTTTTACTTTTTTTTTATAAATTTAATGGTCAATTAAAACGTTTACAATTTGAATGTTAAAAGATCGTGTATATAGTAAAGTATTAAAAGTATGTATATGTTTTTTTTAAAAAAAAATGCTATCTTCTAACAAAAATCAAAAGGCTATAACCCACAAAAAATAAAAATTTTTGAAAATTTTAATTTTTCATTGTTTTTGCATAATCTATCAATATAAATATTTCCTAATGATTTATGAACAAAAAATCAAACTTTTAAAAGTATGAATACATAGTTTTTCAAAACTTATAATTTTTTTCAAAAACCAAGGTTATTGTCACTCCCCGAACCCACAAGCCCACATGCGCACGCAAGCCCGTGACGCGACTAAAGCCTGTCGTATCCAAGTCCAACTTAATTCGACTCGTCCTCGGTATGCCAAAATGGATATCCCATGTTGAACTTGGTTGCTAGGCTCACACTTATATATTGGTCATCATCCTTATACATATCCGATGTGGGATTGGGGTATTACAGTTATAGCACACGAAAATAAAAAATTTTCAAAATTTTTATTTTAAAATTATTTTAAGTAATACACCAATTTAGATATTTCTCATTAAGTTCCAAACAAAAGATAGACAATTAAATCATGTATACATAATTTTTTAGAAAATAAGAATTTTCTCTCAAACAGGATATTACTCGTGAAAATTGTGATTTCACAAAATTTTCACTTTTTATTTTATTTTATTGGTCAACTAAAATTTTTAATATTGACTAATAGAATGTTAAAAGATTGTGTAAATAGTGGAGTATTAAAAGTATGTGTATATTCTTTTTTTTTAATTGCTCTTTTCTCACAAAAATCAAAGGCTATTACACACAAAAAATAAATTTTTTTGAAAATTTACTTTTCATATTTTTGGCATAATCTTTAAATTTAAATATTTCTCAGTGAGTTAGGAAAGAAAAATCAAAATTTTAGAAGTATGAATGCATAGATTTTAAAAAATTATATTTTTTTCCCAAAAACCAAGGTTATAGCACACGAAAATTGAAATGTTTCAAAATTTTAATTTTTTTAATTGTTTTACATAATACAAATTACATGTTTTTCATTGAGTTCCAAAAAAAAGATAGACAATTAAATCATGCATACATTATTTCTTTTTAGAAAATTAAAATTTTCTCTCAAAAAGGATATTACTTGTTCAAATTGTGATTTCACAGAATTTTTACTTTTCTTCTATTTTAATTGTCAATTTAAATGTTTACTATTGACTAATTGAATGTTAAAACATCGTGTAAATAGTGAAGTATTAAAAGTATGTGTATTTGTTTTGAAAATAAATTACTATCTTCTCAAAAAAAATCAAAGTCTATTACGAACAAAAAATGAAAATTTTTGAAAATTTTACTTTTCATTATTTTGGTATAGTCTATCAATTTAAATATTTTCGAGTGAGTTAGGAATGGAAAATCAAACTTATAAAAGTACAAAGACATAGTTTTTAAAACTCATAATTTTTCCTGAAAACCAAGGTAATAGCACACGAAAATTGAAATTTTTCAAAAATTTTATTTTTTAATTGTTTTAAATAATTCACCAATTTAGATATTTCTCATTGAGTTCCAAATAAAAGATAGACAATTAAAGCATGCATGCATAATTTTTTAAAAATTCAAAAATTTCTCTCAAAAAGGATATTACTCAGGAAAATTGTGTCTACACCTTTCTCTAAAGTAAAATGATAATTTGTAGTTTAATAATTCTAATCAATATTTATTTTGTAAAGCCAAGAAAAGGGAGGAGAAGAAACAAAGAAGTTGATTGGAAAATAATGAAGAATTAACTCCTAGTATCCTAATCCAACGAAAGAGTGAGATGGAGCATAAAGATTTTTATTTTTAGCCATTAGCTATATATGTATTATGCCCTTAATTTATTTATTTTAAGAGGCTAATCTAACATGAATGCATACTACATCTGTCTGGATTTATCTAAATTAAAACATGACCAATTCTAATATGCCTTTTGAACTCAATACTTACCCGTTTTTAATGATAATCATTAAGTGTTTATATTTATAATAAAAAGACATTGTATCTTTTACATAAAATGTTTAATGAATTGAAATAGAAAATGTTAACAATGAAGTCTTGGTCAAGTGAGGACATGACAAGAAAATGGCACTCCCATGATACTAACTTATGATCCTTAATTGCCTGGACATTGACATGGTTTATTCATTAATGTTGAAAACTCAGTGACCCATTGATCGCATGTCCTACTGGCCTTGGCGGCTAGAAATAGCACGAGAAATAGCAATTTAATTAATGAGAAGGGATTGAGATTTTTTTTCTCCACTGTTTATAATTGCATCTAATTCGTTACTTCTAATGTTATTTGACACAATATGGATTGAGACTCTCCTGCATAGATTGCCGATTTGGTGTCACATAAATTAATGGGAGGGAGAGAATGGAAGAAAGGAAAATGCCTAGACGAGGAGGAAAATCGGAGATCAAATTTTCCGTCTAATTTTTTTATTTTATTCTATTTTATTATTACGTAAATTTTTAAAAAAATTTACACTGCTAATATTTTTTTTCTTTTTTACATCCTATAATTTTATTTTTGTTTGCTAAAATATAACCACAGCTAAGTTTTTTTCAGAATGTCCATAATTTGTAAAAAAACAAAATGATCAAAACAAAGTTATGAAGTTCCAGTAACTGTTGAGGCATAGAAGTTCTCTTACGAAAAAATATGTTAAAAGAGAAAAAATATACAAATAAGGACCGCGGTGACAACTTTCGCATTAAAAATCCCAAAAATAGAGAGAAAAGTGTGAACAATAATCTCAAGATTGGTTAGCTGCCAGTATTGTATTTTTACACATTTGTGTGGACTAATCTGTCTAAACTGATCGGCAGAAAAGATTGAAGATTTGTTTGAATTGATTGACATAAGAGATTGAAAATGTTTGAATACAAGAAATGAGATTGAAGACGGTTAAAGACTTTCGAGTTTCTTAATTAATTATGATAGGTAAATGTAAAAGAAAAAAAAAGAAAATATTAATACTAGAAAGAATAAGATATAGAAGATTAGACAGATGACTTAATGAAAATTGAACTCTCCTCTCTAGCCACAAAATTTGAGAAGATTTACAGTTCATGATTAGCTTAGGGAGTGTGTCTTGATACTAAATTGTAAGGTATAAAACTTGGATTCTATATGGGAAGTATGGGATTTATATATGGAGTTTATATGATTTTGATTTTTTGTACCTCATTAACTACTTTTTGAGATATTTTTTGTCCAAGATTCATACCAATTGGTATAAGAACCTTTCACCACCTCTCCCAATTGCAATCGTGCAGCACAGTTGGAGAAGCCAATATTTCAATATTTGTCCAATGCCAGACGCTAGACAAAAATCTAGTTAAAAAGATTATAATTCAAAGCCAATCTAGTTAAAAAGATTACACTTTAGAGCCGCTGCGTGGGTGTTGGGACTAGTGATTGTCATGATCCTAAATCACAATCTATGAGATTTGAATCCCACATCGAAAGTGTAAGCTATAAGGCAACCTAAGAGGGGGGTGAATTAGGTTTCTAAAAAATTATTTAAACTAATCAACTCAAATTCAATAACAATGAATAATTAATATGAATCGCCACAAATGTAAAGTATTGATATATCAAGATGATGACCAACAATCACAATACTTTCAATTCTCAAATAATCAAAGCATAAATGAATCAAAACAAGTGCAGAAATTAAATCAATAAAAATCAAGAACACAAATGATTTATAGTTCCCCCTTGGAGCACTCTACATCCACTACCTAAGTTTCCCAACTTAGGATTTCAAACCTTTCACTATAAACTGATCTTTTTCTTGTGGAAAGATCAAAAGAACCACTTTTACAACCCAAGTTTCCTAACTTAGGATTTCAACCAAGGCTCAACCTTTACACTAGCAATTCCAAGCTTTGTGTACAAGGTTTTTACTCTCTATTGAGAAACCTCTTACAATCACACTTAAAGGATGTTTGAAGATGAAGTACAATCCCACAAATTGGGTAGATATGATGCTGATTAGCTCACAAGATGATTCAATCAATAAAATTACAACTCAAACCTATATAACTTAAGAATATGATATATACTCAAATAAGGCTCAATAAAATCAATCTTTTGTAGCTTGATGAAATAAAGATGAAGAGCAAGAGTTGTAATGATATTTTTCAAGATAGGAAGCTCAAAGAATCAATGGAAGAAGTGTGTCAACGTTTATGCATTGGGTAGTATATATACCCTAGAGAAAATGACAAAAAACGTCTATGTTGAATTTTAAAAAAACTAGCCGTTGAGAGTTTCGGACGCTAGTTTCGGACAGATGAGCTGTCCGAAACTGAGTTTCGGACGTCCGAAACTCTCCTCTGCAGCTTCCATTTCTGACTCCAAAAACCAAATTCTCTGGACAGTTTCGGACGGTAGTTTCGGCCGTCCGAAACTAAGCACAGGCGTCCGAAACTTTGATTTTTCATTCCTTTTTCAATTTTCGTTGTTCAAATCACTTTTGTAACAAAGTGTCTTTGTGCAAGTGCTTTTAAAACATTTTGAAGTTCATCTGAGTACTACCTATATTTAGAAAACATTTTTACTTGAGCCTTAAACAAGTAATTCATTTTCTTGAGTTATTTAACAATTAGGGTTTAGGATTGGGATTTTGACCTAGTTTACCAATCTTGTATTTCCTTTGCATTTCCACATGTACTCTTCCTTTGATTGATCTCCATGCTTGACTTCTTTGAATATCTAATACATTGAGACACTTTTTGAACCATTAGCATAAACATAATTGTTTGTTAATCATCAAAATAAGTAAGATTAAAACCCTAGGTTTCACAATCTCCCCCTTTTTGATGATGACAAACCAATTAAGCAAAAGAATAAATAACCAATTATGCAAAAGAATAAATAACTTACCTTTGAATAAGAAAATGGATATAAGCTCCCCCTATGTGTATATTTCCATTTTTCTCCCCCTATGTTTATACTAAAATTCTTCTCCCCCTTAGTTTTTCTTTTACTACCACTCTTTATAGCGTTACTAATCTACACTCCTTTCTTTTGCTCTATATTTATCTTTTCTTCTCCCCCTTTTGACATCATCAAAATAAAACAATAAGATTAGCCAATAGAAATTGTAAATGATAGAAAACAATACTCTTTGCTTACTTGGTTATTTTACCTTTTAGGGAAAATGACATTACATTTTAGGACTCCCTTTCCACTCCTTGCAACCTAATGGGTGGCTAGGCAACACAAAAAATCGTTAAGTGCAATATTTTATAAAAAATTTTACAGAGTTTCCTTTGTATTTTGATAGTTTCCACCTGTCAACAATCCCAACAAGATACAAAAAAAATGCACAAGATACCATTTCCAACAAAACTTCTCAATATATCAAATACCATATAAACAGTTAGTAACAAGAGGTAATGATATCCAAATTTACTTCAAGAACTATTTATCCAACATATAACCAGAGACAAGCACTAAGTCTTAAAAACAATAATCAACATCTTAATGGCAAAAATTATCAAAAGTATGAAACAACCATGAACCACAAGAGCAAAGAACTTCACAGATAGTCTAACTTTACCATTAATAAGGATGAACTTAACATCCTTATAAAATCAACATCAAAACATAAAAATGTCAAAGACAAAAAAAAAAAAATCATCAAGACATAAATAGAGAAATATTCCAAGAACCGTAAATAGACCTAGTCTATTACATGAGAGCTTCAATCACGAGCCGGTGCCTTCCCTTTGAGGCGAGCTTGAGCCAATGCTTCTCGTTGCTCATCCGTCATTAACACTTCATGACCATAATGAATTTCATCACTCAAGCCATCAACCCTAATGGTTAACTCATCAAGTTGACCCCTCATAGCATCCATATTGGATTGTAAACCAGCGAATCCACTATCAATTCGATCGACTAAGGAATCAAAGTACCCTTGGATTATAGTCTTGAAGTCATCATCCACGGGAGTAGCTCTAGGAGGCGTGGGGACGACTTGTTCTTGTGCAATGTCCTCATGAGCTTCATCCTCCTCATCCTCATCTTTCCACATATAATCATCATCATGAAATCCTCCAATCGGTTTCTCAAAAGTCCACTCACCATTGACCACATATATTCCCATTGACTTAAGAGAACGTAAATCATAGAAATTATGAGATGATATCGGGTACATAATGGTATTCTCAAAGGAAATGTCATTATGCCTAAGAATCTTAGTGATAAGCATGCCATAGGGTAAACTACGGCGTTGATCCTTAATATTGACCTCAAGATATTTAAGCATCAAATACCCAAAGTTAACGGGGACTTGTCTAAGCATAGTATAGAGAAGGTAGAGGTTCATGGTGTTGGTGTCGGTTTTATGGCCATGAGTGGGGAGAATGGTTTTGGTGATGATGTGAAACAATATACGATTCTTAGGACTCAAGTTCTTAATAGGTGCCTCACTAGCTTTGCTAAACATTTCACCATTAAAGGCAATTGCCACAAGATCCCTAAGGTTAAAACCATGTGAAGCATCCGACCATTTATGAAGTGTAAAATATTTTATAACCTGTTTGCCATCTTTTGCTTTACGATATGGATGAGAGCACTTAAAAATTATGTTAAGTGTCTCAGGAGTCAAAGTGATATCCTTGGAATGAACCCTTGTACACAGTATATCATCACAAGATTTCTTTCCAATAGGATAATGAAGTTTACCAAAAAATTCATAGATTAACAATGTGGGAATTGGCTCATTTGCATAGATAATTTCATTCCAATCTTGATACTCAAATAATTCCAATATGTCTAATGCTTCTATGAAATCATCTTTTCTCACAATTCTAGGAACAATAATCTTCTTGGAAGAAGTAATGTAGTTATTGTATCTAGAAGCACACTCCGCATTGACAAATAAGGGAAGAGGAGGTTGAGAGTCACCTAATGAGCCATGTTGTACGTGTGGAGGTGCCGATTCCTTAGTTCTCTTACGTCTTCGTGAGGTGCTCATGATGATCACGGACGTTGGGTGTTGAGAGTGGAGTGAATTTTGAATATATAACTCAAGAATGCTCAAAATTGAGTTTTCACCCAATTTCTAGGGCTATGCATCAAAAGGCAAATTTTGATGTTAGATTTTGAGTTTGTAATCGGTGAGAGTGTTCTATAGATGCCAAGGAAGGATTCTAATGAACTAATTTGAGAATTAAATGGGTAGAATTTAATTTTGAAATTGGAGGGGGGGAAAATGTTTGAGAAGCTTTGAAGAACAATGAAAAAATTGCGTGAGAAATCTGGGATTTTAACCCTGATTCGACAGTTTCGGACGGCCGAAACTCTATGCGGCGTCCGAAACTGGCGTCCGAAACTCAACAGCGAATTGGCAAATTTGAGACATAGTTTCGGACGTCCGAACCTCTGAAAGGCGTCCGAAACTGCCGTCCGAAACACGGCAGAGAATTTTTGTTTTTTTTTTTTTTTTATTTACTTATTAAAATCAATGTTTTTGAATTACACCAATTTGATTCCTTAATAAAGAAAATTGATCATCGGGAAGTGGTTTTGTGAAGATATCCGCCAATTGTTCTTTAGTAGGAACATATTCTATATGAATGTCTTTATTTTGAACAAGATCACGAATGAAGTGATGTTTAATGTCAATGTGCTTGGATCTAGAATGTTGGATAGGATTCTTAGTAAGATTTATGGCACTTGTGTTATCACATTTAATGGATACACAACCAAAATCTAAACCAAAATCAAGAAGAGTGTGTTTCATCCAAAGAATTTGTGAACAACAACTTCCGGCGGCTATGTATTCGGCTTCCGCCTTAGATAAGGATACGGAAGCTTGTTTTCTACTAGACCAAGAAACAAGGGATTTTCCAAGGAATTGGCATGTTCCACTTGTGCTTTTTCTATCAACTCTACATCCGGCAAAGTCGGCATCGGTGAATCCTACCAAATCAAAAGTGTTTGTTCTAGGATACCACAAACCATGTTCTATAGTTCCTTTTAAGTATCTAAATATTCTTTTCACAGCCAATAAGTGTGATTGTTTAGCACATGATTGAAATCTAGCGCACATAAGCACACAGCATACATAATATCCGGCCTACTAGCCGTTAAATAAAGCAAACTACCAATCTTTCCTCTATATTGTGTTTCATCAACTTTTACACCATTTTCATCTTTATCTAGTTTAGTTGAAGTGCTTATAGGTGTTCCATTTGGTTTTGAATCATCCATACCATATTTTTTAAGTAACTCCTTTGTATATTTTTCTTGACTTATAAAAATTCCATCATCTAGTTGTTTAATTTGTAATCCTAGAAAGAATGTCAATTCTACCATCATGCTCATTTCAAATTCATTTTTCATTAAATTTGAGAATTCTTCACATAAAGACTCATTAGTTGCACCAAAGATTATATCATCAACATATATTTGTACAATCAACAAATCATTATCACAATATTTAGTAAACAATGTAGTATCAATTATGCCTTTATTAAATTTCTTTTCTACCAAAAATCCACTAAGTCTTTCATACCAAGCTCTAGGAGCTTGTTTTAGTCCATATAATGCTTTAACCAATTTATATACATGATTAGGGAATTTACTATTTTCAAATCCGGGAGGTTGTTCTACATAAACTTCTTCTTGAATAAATCCATTTAAAAAGGCACTTTTAACATCCATTTGAAAAAGTTTAAATCCCTTAAAACAAGCATAAGCAAGTAACATGCGGATAGACTCAAGTCTTGCTACGGGAGTAAATGTTTCATCATAGTCTATACCTTCTTCTTGCCTATACCCTTGAGCCACTAATCTAGCTTTGTTTCTTACTATGTTTCCAACTTCATTTAGTTTATTTCTAAAGATTTATTTAGTTCCTATAATTGAAGTATCTTTAGGCCTTTCTACTAAGTTCCACACTTTACTTCTCTCAAATTGATTTAATTCTTCTTGCATAGCTACAATCCAATTATCATCCTTTAAGGCTTCGTTTATATTTTTAGGCTCGATTTGAGAGAGAAATACTAAATTATTATCTAGGTGTAGTGATGACCTAGTTTTTACTCCTCTAGTTGGATTTCCTAAAATCAAGTCTTGAGGATGATTTCGAATAAATTTCCATGTTCTAGGTCCATCTTCCCTATGTGGATTTTCATCTTCATTTTGTGTGTCTTCATTAGAGGAATGATCTATTTGTTGAGGTGGATTGTTTTCTATATCATTTTTATCTTGATCATTTGATGAGTTATCTTCTATTCCTATTTCATCATCACTTTCATCATGATTTTTACTAGCATTGCCTTCATCAAAATTTACATGAATTGCTTCTTCTATCATCAAAGTTCTTTTGTTATATACTCTATAAGCTTTCCTAATTTCCGAATAACCTAAGAATACTCCTTTATCCGATTTTTTATCAAATTTTCCTAGAGTGTCTTTTACATTCAATATAAAACATTTACAACCAAACACTCTAAAATATCCTACATTTGGAGTTTTATTATATATTAATTCATATGGAGTTTTCTTTAACAATGGTCTAATTAATGCACGATTCATAACATAACATGCGGTATTAACCGCTTCGGCCCAAAAATATTTTGGCAAATTATTTTCACAAAGCATAGTTCTAGCCATTTCTTGAAGTGTTCTATTCTTTCTTTCAACTACACCATTTTGTTGAGGTGATGTGTAATTCCATTTTCATCACAATGATTTAAAAAGTTTTCATTTACAAATTCGGTTCCATTGTCACTTCTAATCTTTACTACATTTAGACTTAATTCATTTTGAACCTTTTTAAATAATTTGACATATTCATTAAAGGTATCACTTTTATGTGCCAAAAATATTACCCAAGTGTACCTAGAATAGTCATCTACAATTACAAAGGCATATCTTTTTCCACCTAAACTTGTGGTTTGTGAAGGTCCAAACAAATCCATATGTATTAACTCTAAGGGTTTTGAAGTTGTCACCATGTTCTTAGGTTTAAATGAGCTTTTAGTTTGTTTTCCAAATTGACATGAATCACATATTTTATCTTTTTCATATTTTTGTTTAGGTAGGCCTCTAACCAATTCTTTAGCAACTAGATTGTTTATGTGATCTATTCCTACATGAGCTAATCTCCTATGCCACAACCAAGTTGTATCATGCACCACACTAAGACATTGCATATCTTGTTCCATAACATCACATAAATTAAGAATATACACATTATTATGTCTAGATCCGGTAAGAACTACTTTGCTATCTATTGGATCAATAACAACACATTTTTCACGTTTAAACAACACATCAAGATTTCTATCACATATTTGACTTATACTAATCAAATTGAATCTCAAATCATCAATCAAAAGCATATTTTCAATCACATTGCTATTATTATTTGCTACATTTCCAACGCCAATTATTTTTCCTTTCTTATCATTTCCAAAAGTCACATGTCCTTTATTTCTTGTTTCCAAGTTACTAAGCAATAAAGGATTACCGGTCATGTGTCTTGAGCATCCACTATCAAGGAACCATTTTGTGTCCAAAATTGTATTTTTTAAACACACCTACATTCAAGAATCAATGTATGACTTAAGTTACTTACGGTCTAGCAACATTGATACTTCTTTTTATCCAAATTTTTGATCCATTTTCAACTTCCATTCTTGCATAGCATTTCCTAGAGGTATGTCCCTTCTTACAACAATAATCACAAATTACAAGATATTTGAAGGAATGTGAATTTTTATGATAGGGATATGATCTAGTATAGCCAAACCTAGGTTCAAAATGATGCATGTTATGATTATATTTATGATTTTGTGTATTATGCATTTTATGTCTATGATTATGGTTAGGCATTCTATGTGAATGATGAGTTCTATCATTAGACTTACTTACTCCTTTTTGAGTATATGAAATATGAGTGATTTTTGCCGATTTGGATTTTGAACTTTGACCTATTTCATGTGAGTATCCTAATCCAAATTTACTACTTCCCATTCTTTGATTTCCTAAAAGGATTTCTAAGTTGTTCTTGCCTTGTGTGAATTTTGCTAGACATTCACTCTTTAATCCTATGTGTTCTTTCTTAACTTCATCATACTTTTTAACCTCTTCCTTAACCTTGCTACTTTCTATTTTCAAGTTTTCATTCTCAGTTTTTAATGCACTATTTTCTTTTTCTAAACATTCATGCTTAATGATTAACTCTTCATTGCTAATTGTAACTTCTTCCACTTTAGCCTTTAGCTTTTTGTTTTGAATTTTTGCTTTCTTTAGCTCATCCACTAGCTTAGTCATATATAATTCAAGTTCATCTTGTTCATAGTAATCATCATCATTATCACTAGAAGAAAGACTTACCTCATGGTCTTCAAATCCCATGAAACATATGTTAGCAACCCCTTCTTCTTCTCCTTCGGTTTCTTCTTCGGATTGGTCATCATCCCAAGTGACCTTGAAGCTTCTTCCTTTTCCTTTCTTGTCTTGTTTGAACTCTTTATTTCTTCTTGGACAATCTGCAACAAAATGTCCAGGTTGATTACATTCAAAACATTTATTCACTTTTGAAGTTTCTCCCTTTTCTTTCATCCAATCTTTGTTCCTAAAATTCCTTCCTTTGTTAAACCTGTTTTTCCTACTTTGTATCATCCTAGATAATTTTCTAGTAAGAAATACAATGTCATCATCATCATGTTCATTTATATCTTCCTCATCTTCCTCATTTTCATTTTCATTCTTTGACACTTTAAGTGCTATGTTCTTTTTAGCTTTGGTGTCTTCTTCTTTTTGAGTTTTAGATTTTATCTTCAACTCATATGACATAAGAGAACTAATTAGTTGATCAATAGGTAGTTCTCTCAAATTTTTAGCTTCCTCAATAGCTATAGCTTTTGACTCCCATTCCTTAGGTAAAGAATTCAATATCTTTCTATTTTGTTCACCTAAGGGATAAATTTTACCAAGGTTCTCCAAGTCCTTAATTATGCTATTGAATCTACAAAACATTTTATCAATTGATTCATTTGCTTCCATTTTAAAGCTTTCATATTGTGTCACAAGCAATGATTTCTTTTCTTCTTTAACATCTTCGGTTCCTTCATGAATCTCCCTAAGTTTCTTCCAAATGTCATGTGCATTTTTACAACCTTTAACTCTACTTGACTCATTAACATCTAGAGAGTTATACAAAGCATTTGTGGCTTTAGCATTTAGGGTGAGGTTTTTCCTATCGGTTTCGGTGAGTTCACTTCTTTTCTTTTCTCTAGTTTCACTCCCTATGGTTATCTCAGCTTTATAAGGTCCTTCCTCAACAATATACCACATCTCAATATCAATGGATTTTAGATAGATTTCCATCCTATCTCTCCAACTACTATAATTGTTTCCATTAAACATTGGTGGCCTAGAGATAGATTGTCCCTCCATAAACATAGCATTGTTTGTTGCCATAATCTTTACTCTAAGGTGGTTAAGCCTAAGCAAATAGAGACCAAGCTCTGATACCAATTGTAAGCTATAAGGCAACCTAAGAGGGGGGGGGTGAATTAGGTTTCTAAAAAATTATTTAAACTAATCAACTCAAATTCAATAACAATGAATAATTAATATGAATCGCCACAAATGTAAAGTATTGATATATCAAGATGATGACCAACAATCACAATACTTTCAATTCTCAAATAATCAAAGCATAAATGAATCAAAATAAGTGCAGAAATTAAATCAATAAAAATCAAGAACACAAATGATTTATAGTGGTTCAAGTCTCCCCCTTGGAGCACTCTACATCCACTACCTAAGTTTCCCAACTTAGGATTTCAAACCTTTCACTATAAACTGATCTTTTTCTTGTGGAAAGATCAAAAGAACCACTTTTACAACCCAAGTTTCCTAACTTAGGATTTCAACCAAGGCTCAACCTTTACACTAGCAATTCCAAGCTTTGTGTACAAGGTTTTTACTCTCTATTGAGAAACCTCTTACAATCACACTTAAAGGATGTTTGAAGATGAAGTACAATCCCACAAATTGGGTAGATATGATGCTGATTAGCTCACAAGATGATTCAATCAATAAAATTATAACTCAAACCTATATAACTTAAGAATATGATATATACTCAAATAAGGCTCAATAAAATCAATCTTTTGTAGCTTGATGAAATAAAGATGAAGAGCAAGAGTTGTAATGATATTTTTCAAGATAGGAAGCTCAAAGAATCAATGGAAGAAGTGTGTCAACGTTTATGCATTGGGTAGTATATATACCCTAGAGAAAATGACAAAAAAACGTCTATGTTGAATTTTAAAAAAACTAGCCGTTGAGAATTTCGGACGCTAGTTTCGGACGGATGAGCCGTCCGAAACTAGGTTTCGGCCGTCCGAAACTGAGTTTCGGACGTCCGAAACTCTCCTCTGCAGCTTCCATTTCTGACTCCAAAAACCAAATTCTCTGGACAGTTTCGGACGCTAGTTTCGGCCGTCCGAAACTAAGCACAGGCGTCCGAAACTTTGATTTTTCATTCCTTTTTCAATTTTCGTTGTTCAAATCACTTTTGTAACAAAGTGTGTCTTTGTGCAAGTGCTTTTAAAACATTTTGAAGTTCATTTGAGTACTACCTATATTTAGAAAACATTTTTACTTGAGCCTTAAACAAGTAATTCATTTTCTTGAGTTATTTAACAATTAGGGTTTAGGATTGGGATTTTGACCTAGTTTACCAATCTTGTATTTCCTTTGCATTTCCACATGTACTCTTCCTTTGATTGATCTCCATGCTTGACTTCTTTGAATATCTAATACATTGAGACACTTTTTGAACCATTAGCATAAATATAATTGTTTGTTAATCATCAAAATAAGTAAGATTAAAACCCTAGGTTTCACAGAAAGTATAAAATTTAATGTTGGGTTTATATGACTTTGGGATTTTCTACCTTAATGTGGGGTTTATATGACTTTGGGAGTGTCTCTTTTTCAGATTGCCAAGTTCTAGATAGGGTTATGTTATGGTAATAGATTTTCTGTATCATTTTTATGTGTCACTCCCTGTATCACTCTATAAAATTTTGATACGTGTACAATCACTTATTCCTTAGGGTTCACTAATTATTTTGTTATGTTTTAAGTTTTTCTAAAAGGACAATTATCACATTTATAGAAAGTGATACAATATATGATACAAAAGATTCAAAACCGTTATGTTATGGACATGTGAAATTCAAATTTACTGAGATTTTATTAGAAAATGGAAAAGCTCTGTTATTTATATCAATAACATATTTGGGAGGAGAGAAATATAAATTTACAATATCACATGTTGATGGCGAAGTGAGTGCGGAATCCTCACGCCAATATTTTTTACGGATCTAGCAAAGAAATTCTCAACAAAAATAATAATAAAAACCATGATAAAGAGGTGTGAAATGAGTAACCTTGAGTATATTAAACTCAAACCCCTTCGTTAATATGAACAATTAAATTAATTCAATAACTCTTGAATTAATCAAATCACCCGATCTGTTCTCAATTAAGAACAAAGATCAATTTTAAGGGTTATGCCTTAAAATCAATGGTTCCAATTTAGTGTTAAGCCTAAATTACGATTTCTAAGCACACAGCTTACAAAAACAAAGAAAAATAACTTTTCAAAATTCTCCCATCATTAAAAATTAATTTATGGCCTATTTATAGACTACAAGTTTAACCCTAACTTGCTAAACATGTAGGCTTATTGAAAACGGAAACAAACAACAAACTAACCAAATTAGGAAACTCTTCCTATTTGGAAACAACTTATTAACCTAATTCAAAAAATAAATAAAATTGGAAACTTACTAATAATTCAGATGTTAATTCCATGCAAGGATTATTAACCATGTGAGACCAAAATTACTAAAAATTAAATAAAATGCAAAAAACATTAAAATTCGCAACGGTGATCTACTAGAATCACGAAAATCATTTTTGTGGCCTCGATTCACAATGATAAAGGTTGAATCATGGAAAACTTAAAGCCTAAAAGGTTTAGCTCTATCTCTTAGCTTTCCAAAGCCACTTGAATCACCGAATTCTGAGTTAAAAAAAGAGAGATATGTTAAGAATACCAAAACATGGCAGAAACTCTTTGCATTTAATGTTTGACGCCTCTTATTGTATTTCGCTTTGTTAATTCTCGTTGGAGTCTTGGACCTCCATGAGATCAATTTGAGACTCGATTTCCAAGATATCTCAGTCGTCCATATATGAGATTCATCACATGCAAATGGGATAATCACCTTAAGTTCCTTGGATTTTGCATGGCAACATGATTTGCTATCATTCCTCTTCTACCTCAAAAAGATTCGAACTCAAATCTTGTTTATGTATAACAAGATAGCTCGATTCAAAACTTGAAAAGTTATCAAGACAAAAAAATAGAACAAATAGAATATGATCTTCAACACTTAATATATTCTCATCCTTGCCTTTTTAATCAAAACTTTCATCAAGGCTTTTTCCACTTAATGCAACAATCGCACTTTTTCATTGCTCTTTATATTGGACAATTTCATCACTCAAATGATAATTAAGAAAAACATGACATGAAGTTGAATTTACTTGAGATTGTACTTCAAGTGAAGGTATTGGATTTACCACATGAATTGGCTCCACCTTCGTTGATTGAACTTCAACCAAAGGAACTTTAATCTCTATGTCCTCTTCACAAATGCATTCTTCCATGATGGTTGTTTCAATTTCTCTTTTATTCTTTTCTACCGCTTGTCTTTTTATTTCACCCCTCAATTTACATTGATTGAATATAATTTGTTGATCTTCATGAGCTTTAAAAAAATCAAGTCAAGCTAGGTTGAATTTTTTTTCCATTCTTCACCAAAGAGTAACAACCTTTCAAACCATTATATACAACATTGTGAGCAAGTTGCCACGGCTTCTCTAATAGGAGATGAGTGGTCTACATTGGAAATACATTACATAGGATTTCGTCTTTGTAATTTCCAATTGAGAATGTAACCTTTACTTGATGTGACACCAAAACTTCACCAAATTCTTCACTCTATTGTAACTTATAAGGATTTGGATGCTCAATTGTTTGCATGTTCAGTTTTTTCACCATCAACTCACTAGCCAAGTTAAAACTTCTCTCACAATCAATCACCAAGGAACAAATTTTGTCTTGGATGTGGATCCTTATATGAAATAAACTCAAACAACATCTAAATATATTATTAGATTCCTTCATCGTACCTGAATTTCTTGCAATTGATCTCTAATACCTCTTGATGGCGATGTGAGTGCGGAATCCTCATGCCAATATATTTTACGGATCTAGCAAAGAAATTTCCAACAAAAACAATAATAAAAACCACGAGAAAGAGGTGTGAAATGAGTAACCTTGAGTATATTAAACTTAAGACCCCTTCGTTACTACGAACAATCAAATTAATTCAAGAACTCTTGAATTAATCAAATCACCTGGCCTGTTCTCAATTAAGAACACGGATCAATTTTAAGGGTTACGCCTTAAAATCAATAGTTCCAATTTAGTGTTAAGCCTAAATTGCGTTTTCTAAGAAAAACAAAGAAAAATAACTTTTCAAAATTCTCCCATCATTAAAAACAAATTTATGGCCTATTTATAAGCTATAAGCTTAACTCTAACTTGCTAAACAAGTAGGCTTATTGAAAAAAGAAACAAACAACAAACTAACCAAATTAGGAGACTCTTCCTATTTGAAAAAACTTATTAACCTAATTCAAAAAATAAATAAAATTGGAAACTTACTAATAATTCACAAGTTAATTCCATGCAAGGATTATTAACCATGTGAGACCAAAATTACTAAAAATTAAACAAAACGTAAAAACACTAAAATTTGCGACGCTGATCTGCCAGAATCACGACATTCATCTTTTTGGCATCGTTTCACAGTGATAAATGCCAAATAGCAGAAAACTTAAAGCCTAAAAGTTTTAGCTTTATCTATTAGCTTTCCAAGACCGCTTGAATCACCAAATTTCGAGTTAAACAGAGAGATATGTTAATAATACCAAAACGTGGCAGAATCTCTCAGCATTTAATGTTTGACGCCTCTTGTCGTATTTCACTTTGCTAATCCTCGTTGGAGTCTCGGACCTCCATGAGATCAACTTGAGACTCGATTTCCAAGATATCTCAGTCGTCCATATATGAGATTCATCACATGCAAATGGGATAATCACCTTAAGTTCCTTGGATTTTGCATGGCAACATGATTTGCAATCATATGTATGACACAACCACCACATAACAACACCATCAGCTGACTCATAGAATTTCTTCAAGTCATTTATGGCTTTTCTCTCACACTTCTTTGAGACATTTCTCTTTCAATTATCTTACTCTCCTCCTAATTACAAAAGCTCCTACCACTCTCTATTTATAACGTAAAAAATTTTCTAAACTATATCAGAACTAATTAAGAAACAAAATTTATTAGTAAACTTTAGGAATTCCAAGATACTAACCTGGTTGTGTGAAATTTAGATCAAGTCCTTTTCCACAATCTTTTTACGTAACAAGACCCACGCTATAGAATATACGAGAGATTCTACAAGTTTTCTACCAATTAAGTACATGGCACAGAAAACAAATATAACAACAATGGATGAATTTTTCATGTAAAATGTTTTGTTACGTATTACAATTTGGTGATAATTCAATCCTCAAACTCTGTAATTATAGAAATAATTAGATTCCTTTCCTTGGACGAAGATTTCACGATAAGGATAGGCTCCTAATCTCATCAGAATCCATCTACACGTATTAAGTGTTTAATCACCCATATGCATAATTTATTTTAATTTTTAAGATAATTCGTTGAGCGTAATTTATCCCCGTAAATAAGATAAACTAATTTAAACTTTAAGAACAAAACGTTTTATGAAACTATTAATTAATTAACCATAGTTTAATATTCCAACAATATTTTTCAAAAGAGATAGATCAATGCATGTTTACATATGTCAAGAATATGTGTGCATTTGTTGCTTTTGCTTTATATTATATGAGTTGAATGACATATATAAAAGAGTAATAATATTAAGAGTCAAATTTTAGAAAGTGAAATATCATACTGAATGATGGGACATGTATAAAAAGGCAAAATCATCCTATAAAAAAATAAAATTATGTAACACTTTATAAAAATTGATACGTGTACAATCACTTATTCCTTAAGGTTTACTTATTTTGGTTAGGGTATTAGTTTAATTTTTAAAAATAAGATAACTAAAATTATACGTGTCAATTTTTTATAAAGTGATACATAAAATTGGTACGACAAAACCAATTTTATCTTTTTATACCTACCATGTCACTTATTATAGTATTTCGCTCTAAAATTTTAATCAGTTTATCAGTATTTCGCTCTAAAATTTTAATCAGTTTATCACTATATATAAAAACACAGCATGCCTATAAATTGACTTGACTGGCCTTGCCTAGTTGTCTACACTGTGTTACAAATATAAAAGAAAGACCTCCGGGTTGACTTAACTTCTTGATGCATGCCTACAAAAACAACGGAAACGATAACAAATTGCTGCACAATTCCAAATTACAGAAAACTTGCAAAGAGAAAACAATCATTCCATGGATTTCAATCCCACAATCTTGCGGTTGGTTTTCTTCATGATCATATCCTCCACTTAAACTTTTACAACCCCAGCATTAGCATTAGCATTAGCATTAGCATTAGCATCATTTCCAATAGCAAAGCCTGGCTGCGACGACCATTGTGGAAATGTACGTATTCCATTTCCATTTGGTACGAAAGAGGGTTGTTACCTTGACCAAGGATTCATCATCGACTGCTTCAACTCTTCCAACAATGTCCCTTCCCATCCAGTTTTGTGGGATAGCTCAGTCAACGTTACAGATATATCACTGGAAGGTCAGTTGAAGGTTTTGCAGTACGTGGGATATGATTGCTATGATCAGAAACAAAGGTCATAGTTCAACACACCATGGATCTCCATACCCCAGCCGTTGATCTTCAATAGTACAGCAAATAAGTTCACCGCAATTGGTTGTGATACTTATGCTGTTGTTCAAGGTACAAGTAATCTTCGTACATACCAAACTGGATGTATATCTGTCTGCGACCCAAAGGGTGTTGATGATTCTTGTTCTGGTCTTGGATGTTGCCAGACATCTATACCAACCGGAGCTTGGCAAATTAATGTCTCAATGAGTAGTTTTTACAACTACTCGGGCTCTAATTCTTGCAGCTATGCTTTCGTTGTTGAAGAAAAAGCTTTCAAGTTTTCTGCTGATAATCTTACCAATTTAAACAAAGTTTTTAGTCTTCCCGTCATCGTGGATTGGGTCATCGCATACGAGAAATGTGAAGTGGCTCGAAAGAACTTAACCACTTATGCTTGTAAGGAAAACAGTGTGTGTTATGACCCTGTTGGAGCTCTAGGTTATCGCTGTAGATGCAATGATGGATATGATGGCAACCCATATCTCCCTCATGGTTGCCAAGGTACGTAATAATTAACTTTTTTTTTCCTACGCTAACACAGCCTTATATGCATCCTCAAAAATCAAACACATGAACCTAGAGGTAGGGATGCTAACTCTCTAACCACCTATAGTGGGATGACACAACATTAAATCGGTTGCTGCAATTCCAGTATGGAGCCGACTTCAACTTTCTAAGTTGTTGAGTATTGTAATTGAAAATGCTTAAGTTGATTCGGTCTACATCTTCAAACGCGTCATCCCAAAGGACTAAAAAAGTAAAATATGCTAGGAAATGTAGCCAAATAGTAACTACATGGTGTAAATATCTCTCATAGACTAAAATTAATCAAGTATGTCCTGTTCTAATCATTTCAAAAATTATGCAGATATTGATGAATGTGAAGATCCAACTCTTAACAATTGTTCAAAGAATAGTAACTGTTCAAACACACTGGGAAGTTATACATGCAATTGTAGTCAAGGGTTCCATGGTGATGCCATAGAAGGTGCAGAAGGATGCATTGCTGATCAAAAAAGAAACTATTGGCCTATTTTTGTAGGTTGGTCTATTCTTGTGTATTTTATTTTTTATTTGCAAATCCTGTACACGGGGAAAGGGATGCCAGCCCTGAATTTTATTGACAAAGTGAAGATTACATGCATTTCAACAAATGAATGAAGTGATAAAACACTATCTAAAAATACTCATAAATTACTTCATATCTTAGCACCTATTCTATCCTTTACAGTAGTTGACTAGTTGTGGAGGAAATGAGAAATATATGTCTGTTTTTGCCACAGTTTTTTAGTGACTTGCATGATGAATCAGTAAGGTATCATAACATGGGTAGATTGTTCCCTGAAATAATTAATTTTTGTTCTAGCATAGACATAAGATTACTAAAACCAAAATCCCTTCTTTACAATTTCACAACAGGAGTTGGCGTTAGCGCGGGCACTGCAATTCTACTACTGTTTTCCTTTTGCTTCTACTCTGAATTAATGAGAAGAAAGGCAAACAGGTTGAGAGAAGAGTTTTTCAGAAAAAATGGTGGATTCATTTTACAGCAAAAGCTCACTGAACTTGGAGGAGGCACTTATACTGCTAGAATTTACACAGTTGAAGAATTACGAAAGGCCACCGATGATTTTGCTGAAAGCGAAATCATCGGTCGAGGAGGATACGGTACAGTTTTCAAAGGAGAGTTGGACAACACAACCGTAGCCATTAAGAAATCTAGAGGAGTTGATCAGCACCAAGTTGAGCAATTCATTAATGAGGTGATTGTGTCCCAAATCAACAATAGAAATGTCGTAAAGCTGATGGGCTGTTGCCTAGAGACAGAAATGCCTCTACTTGTTTATGAATTCATCAACAATGGAACACTCTTTGAGCATTTACACAACAAAATCAAAGCACGAAAGCTTTCTTGGAATATTCGTTTACGAATAGCATCAGAAATTGCTGGAGTACTCTCATATTTGCACTCTGTAGCTTCGCCTCCAATTATCCACAGGGACATCAAGTCTGCCAACATACTTCTTGATCAAAACTACACTGCAAAAGTATCCGATTTCGGAACATCAAGATTGATTCCAATGGATGAAAATCAAGTGTCTACAATGGTGCAAGGAACACACGGCTATTTAGACCCTGAGTACTTGCAAACAGGCTTGTTGACAGAAAAGAGTGATGTTTACAGTTTTGGCATTGTCTTAATAGAGCTTTTAACTGGAAAGAAAGCATTGGCATATGATAAACCGGAGGCAGAGAGATTTCTATCAAACAATTTCATTTCTTCTCTGAAAGAAGACCGTTTGCTTCAAGTTCTTGATATTAACATATTGTGCAATGAAAATATTGAGCAGCTCAAGGAAGTTGCAATGATTGCAAAGAAATGCATAAATGTCAATGGTGAAGACAGACCATTTATGAAGCATGAAGCAAGAGAACTTGAGGTATTGGAAATAAAAGCTAAGAAATTTTCAATTCAAGTTTTTGAGATTGATTCCATAGAGAGAGAATCCTCAGTTTATATGCAGTCAATGATATGTGCAAGCAGTGATGAACCTACTTCCAGTGACTTGTATCCTTTGTTTCATAACACGACAGAGCAAATGTTGTTAGCAATAGATGGTGGGAGATGAAGTGTATGAAAATCATCAAATGGTTGCTGATCATATTTTCTGTACTAAAACAATGCAAATTTCTAGCTTTTCCCTTTTTCTTTGATAAGTGAGCTGCAAAGATGATTTGATTTGAAGTCTTCTAATGGTTACTACTTCTTAGCTACTAAGTGTTCAGTTTGTGCAAAAAAAAAAAAAAAAAAAAAAGTGTTCAGTTTGTGCATGTATTCATAAGGTAAAATCATCAAATTGACTTGATTTCAGTCTCCAAATGGTTGTCTTAGATATACCTGAATTCAGGAATTTTCAAAGATGAATATAATGTTTAAGTTTCTCACAAAAATACTTGAGAGACTAATGTTGTTATATAAATGTTGCCATACTCAGCATAAATGGGACTTATTTGACAAACCTCTCTAGCCCTAGAGAAGTATCTTGTTGTACTATATGGTAACCCCTGGAATAACCGAAGGTATTGGGTGGATATTAATCACCACCTCAATGGTTAATTGCTAAAAGTAGGAGGTCATTTGTATTATATTGTAGTTGAGTGTATGGTTAATTACTAATTATTAGTCACCCAATCATTCAAATCTATAGTTGAACAATGAAACATTAAAGCATGGAAGGGAATCGGCAGTTATTAGCCACTCAATATTTTCTTGATTGGGTTAAGTTGTGCACTTGTATTCAACCCAAAGTTAAAGAAATTAAGAAACATTAGAGCATGGAAGGAGTCAAAATTTTCCAGTTCAACTTTTTTTTTTTTTGGGGACTTGATCAATCTCTAGGCTTACTTTGTAAACATCCTTTCTTTGAGCCTTAAAAATATTTTTTTGTCAGTTGGTACTAGCAATAATATTTTCTAATTAATAAATATTCGTTTGGTTCTCAGTGTGAAAGCACAGATGAATTAAGAAGCAAAGAAATTCATTGGAATAATTTTAAGATGACACTTTAACTTGATTTATTTTTCTTGGAGGAAGTTCTTGTTATGATAGTAATCCAATTGTCTATTTTATCTTGCTTGCAGAGTGCATATTTGTTAAATTTGTGAAGATGAGACTGAATTTACTATGGGTGAGAGCCATTTGTGGCCTAAAATGAATATGTATTCCATGTTTGTAGACAATGTTATGATTATGAAAGAAAAGAGGGTAATCAAGCTTACCCTCAATGCAAAATTAGATACCAATGCATAAACGACAACGCTTTATCCCTCTATGATTTTTGTTTGACAGGGTCATTCCCACTATGGTTTTGGAGAAGTGGCATTTTGTTTATTAATGAATTATGTGGATTGATTTCTTTCACTATTTGAATTGTGTGTGAGTTCAAAACATGGCTGAAATTATATTCTTATGCATCAACATTTTATGACAATGTAGTTTGCGCTCCTATGACATGTTTTAGACAGATTTCTTTCACTATTTAGGTTGCTTGTAAGTTCAAATGCGACTAAAATGATGTTCCTATGAATAGGGACAAATGAATAATAAAAAACTTCTTGATTACTCTTTGTTTATATCTTGTTTAAATGGGATTGAAATGATATTCCAATTAATAGGGACAAATGTTGTATTGAGTTTTATATCTTGTTCTTGAGTACTCTTGTTTAGCAACTTCTTCTATTCTAACGTTTATTTGATGATCTAGGAATCTGTTTGGTTATATATTTTTTGAGTATTTGATGATCTAGGAATCTGTTTGGTTATATATTTTTTGAGTCTCAAAGTTGCCTATATCAATTGTTTAGTCTTATCTAGTTGTTGTTTTGGGGGTTCCAAGTCTTTAGTGGAACATTTGAGGATATTGTGCAGATAAGGTATTAGCGGATCAATTTTGTTGTCATCAGTTGAAGATATCTATTAGGACTGTATTAAAATATGCGAAAGAAATTTTATTAAAAAGGTTTTCTAAAAAACTCTTAAAAAGGCATGACCTACTTTGGCTCCAGAGTTACATAGATAATTTTCATCCCTTGTTGCTTTCTTATGGTCATTGTTTCATATCATCAAAATAGGTGCTTATTTTAGCCTCTTATTTTTAAGTCTCTCTACTTCCATTACATTTAATATTGAAAATTATTCTTAAGTATTTTCAAATATGGCTTCTTGAATCATTATTCTCTATTTCTTTGCAGTGCAGTCAAATGCCAAGAAAAAGGTTGAGTACATGAATTTCTGGAGGCATCTTTCAAGACCAAGGAACATTTAGATTCTATGAACTAGTACTTGGATTTTTTTTCTTTACATGTTAATAATATTAGTGTTTTTATTAATTTAAGTTGTTTTATATCATTGAAAAATGTAAATTTTGTAAGTGTGTTAATTATTGAATCAAATGGATTAGCTTTTTTTTTGTTTATTACTTCATTTTAGCTATGTAATTTTCTCGCTAACATTGTTATGGCAACCTCACAACTTCCAACAATTAGTGAAAAATATCGTCACTAAAACACGACATTTAGTAAGCAAATATTCTCGCTAGTTTAGCAATACTCCAGCTATTGTTTGTTTTAGAGGGAAATTGATCCTCGCTACTATTATAATTAACAAGATAAAATCAAATCATTAGCAACCGTTTTTTTCTCATTAAATGCCCTTTTTTAGCAAGGAATAATATATGATTAGCAAGGATACTTTATGTTCATTTCAACTTTTAGTGATGAAAGTTTTACCCACTAAATTCGACATTTAGCGAGTAGTTGTTCAGTTTTTGCTAGGAAGGGCATACTTGTCTTTTCATATTTTTTTGCAAGGAACCCTTATTTCCTCGCTAACACTATGGACCATCTGCGAGGTTTCTCAACTTTTAGCGAAGAAATTACATAAGTAATAGCGAGAAAAAATTACTCGCTAAAGCCCTAAAAATTTTGTGAGAAACCAGTTTTCTCGCTAAATGTTGACATTTTTAGTGAGTAATGCTTTTTGGTTCCTCGCCATAACCTTTTGTGACACTAAACTAGCTAGAAAACTAGTTAGCGAGGAAATTTCGTCACTCTATACCTTTAGCGAGCATTTTCCATGTTTTGGCGACCGTTTTATTTCCTCGCTAATGACCTTTTTTCTTGTAGTGTATCCATTGCAATTTGCATATCCCATAAAGGAACTATGGAATTTAAGCTGTATTCTGCAATGATTAAGTTGCTGAAAAATCAAACCATTTTGCATTGCTCTTCATTAATTGAGTTATTTCTCAAAATATGATTATTTTTAAAAAATTTTGAAAATATGATAGTTTTTGGAACCCTTTCTGAATATAAGGTTCTCACATTCGTGGAATGCGACTTGATTGATATCGCATGTCACGAATGCGACTTGAATGAAAAAAATTTAAAATATTAACAAATGAATTAAATATAATGAAAAAAAAAGAATTCTTCAAAGCTGTTGTTGCCTCGCTTATACTTCAGTCTAGACGAATATGCATAAGCTACCAAACTCATGTACATCACATCCAAATGAGTTTGAATAAACTACTGGATTCATGTACTTCATATCCAGACTACTTCTTTGCATAAACTATTCACGTGTGGACAAGTCTGCATGAACTACTGGACTTATGTACTTCACATCTGGACCAAATTGCATAAACAACCGGACTTATATCCTTTACGTCCGGACGAATGTGCATAAACTACTGGACTCATGTACTTCACATCTGGACGACTTTGAATAAACTACCAGATTCATTTACTTCACATCCGAACTAGTTTTCATAAACTACCAGACTAGTGTCCTTCATATCCGGACGAGTTTGAATATACTTCTGGATTCATTTACTTCACATCCGAACTAGTTTTCATAAACTATCGGATTCATGTCCATCATGTCTGGACGAGTTTGCATGAACTACCGGATGACCGGATTGTTACTTTAGTCGTTCAGATATGAATTTACTTGGTATTATGTGCCCAGTTACAATTGCACACTCATCCGGATAAACCACTATATCATCCGGATAGTTCGTCCAGATACAATCCATAAGAGAATGCAATTTTGAAATTATTTGAATGCGATTGAATTTTAAAAAATTATATCTTCATCTCGCATGCAGCATATGCGAGTTCAACAACTCGCATTAAGAGAATACTAGAACCCTATTTTCAGAATTGCAATCAAAATTAGTAATATACTTAAAATAAATTTTAAAAATAATCCCATTTTGAGAAAAACCTCTCATTAATTGGATTAATTCATGCATCTACATTTGTAGACATCTCTTTATCCCAGTTTCCCTAATGGCAAAATGTTTGTTTTTTGGCAATATTTCTAGTCAAAATTTTGTTTTTCTCATGCCAAAGGAAAGGATGTGAAGAAGAAACAAAAAAAAAATTATTGGAAGAAAGTGCATGCATACATATATATCAAATGGAGGACAGAAATCGTACACAAAATTAATAGTTCTATGGTAATATTACACAATGACAAACACAAAGTTCCTTTTTTTTGTCTATTAGTTTTATAATTGAACAGCCAATACTTTATGTATTGTCACTTCTTTGTTTCTTAGACTTCAATTATTGTATCTTAGCCCAAGTGAGGCTGTGGGAGCTGAGAGTACTGATTTGAGTCCAATCTGCACACAAAGAATTAACATCCCAAGAGAAGATGACAACTAGTACGATGTACTAACTGCATGTGCTAGCTGCCTCGTTAATCACCACGACAGTACTGAAGTAGGTTTAACGTTTGGAGCTAAGTTGTCCATTTCTTACTGCGTGTTGCATAGCTAGATGGCCAGCCATAGAAGGAGAAATGGAAATTTACTGAGCAAGTATATATCTTGTTCATCTTTAGCATAAGGAGTGATGAGTTCTTGTTGTCATGGGCGGAACTCGAAATTGAGGGTTACTGTTACTATTTTTATAGGTTTAGCACTGGTGACTCTCGCCCCTCAACCCGTCAATATAGTAAAAAATGCGACAGAAACATCTCTGCAATTGATCTATAGTGGTTTGTAATTAGTTTGATGATTAGAATTTGAGAGACAGGGTGTGATCTCGTCTTCTCGTTTATCTTTTAATTCACGATAATGAAAAGTGCAAGTCAAATTTGATTTTAACTACTTGGCTTATCATAAAATAAAAAAGTTAATTTTCGTTACCAAATTTAGAAAAATAAACAACCTAATTAAAGTTTTCAAGCTGTTAATAAATCTATATGACCATAAATTAAATTCGAATTATTTTTGTCTATCTTCTCAAAATTCAAAATTTTGAATATGTTGAAACACTAAATTGAGGAGATACTCAAAATTTTGAATATGTTGAAACACTAAATTAAATTTATTTTATGAGTTTTTTTTCTTATTTTGGGTAATTATTAAGGCATTTCTTTTAATAAGAAAGATTTATTGTACCACGAATTTAGCATACATTGAAGATATGATTAAAATGAATAAATTTTGCAAAGTTTATTATGTGTATATATTTATATTTTCATATTATGTTTATCAAGCTGATACTTTATTAGTTATATATATATATATATATATATATATAATGAAAATTTTTTATTTCACATTATTACATGTGAAGCCGGATTATATATGAAATGGGAGTTAATCACGATTTTAACAAACAATAAAGTGATAGAAAATTAGAATTATAATTTCAACGGCCATTAATTGTCTGTTTCATATATAAAACACGTCTCATATATAAACGGATTTCACAAGAATTTTTATATTTTTATTTTATACTCTTCATAAGCACCACTTCAATTTTTTTTTCTGGTTCCGCCACTGCTTGTTGTCAAGTAGAAATTTCAAACTAATTGTGCCACGATGTTTTCCATAAGAGCTCGAATTGTGCTTAAGAAATTAAGTCAAAAATATGTGTGCATGTATTTGTTACTTTTGTGTTTGCATATTTTCACTAAACGACACTGAATTAGGATTAATCAACACTAATAATTAATGTTGTGAGCTTCTCAAATACAGTATAGGATCTTTGTAATTAAAGTTGATTGTTATAAGAGGGCTATCTTCATTTTTTGTTTATTTTTAAATTTAGTCGCGTAAAGACCAACAATACTTCATGATTTAGAGTGTTGGACGATTAAATATAAATATAAAATAAGAAATGAGAATGTTGAAATAGATATATACACATTAAACTAGATATTATACGTGATGAATACATTAAAAAGAAAGTATGAGTAGTTCTAATAGATAAGAAAATGAAAGAAACACCCTTACAATAAGGGTTAAAAGCACTTAACCCCCTCCAACTCATACATTAGTTGCACTATACCCCCTCAATGAGATAAATAGGTACTTTTCCCCTTCTAATAAATTATGTTAATGGCTTTAATAATTAATTACATATTTAAAGATATTTGAACAAGAATGTCCATACATTAATTTTCCTATAATCTTCTTTAATTTCTTTGATAATATTTATTTTATTTTTTTATTTATAAAAAAAGTGCTATAATTTCTTCTCATATTTTTTGAATATTTTTATATTATGGTTATGAAATTTCTATTTATAAAATTTCTAATAATTAATCATCTAAAATATTGGTTTTATATATAATTCCTTCTTACAATTTATTTTCACTCATCAATCATTTTGCAAAAAGATAAACTTCTTGTTTTTATATTTGATAATTGATAATTTAGTCACGTAAAGACCAACGATACTTCATGATTTAGAGTGTTGGATGATTAAATATAAAGATAAAATAAGAAATGAGAGCAGACGAATTGAGAATATTGAAATAGATTTGTACACACTTTAAAATAGATATTATAAGTGATGAATACATTATAAAGAAAGTATGAGTAGTTCCAATAGATGAGAAAACAAAAGAAACACACTTCAAATAATTTAGATATATAAATAGAAAATATTTAGATATTCGAGAGATTTATGTAGAAAATACAGAATTATCAGTTCAAATTAAAAGGGAATGTGGAAAACCAAAAAAATGATTATAAAGAAACTATAAAAAAAATATATTAAATATAAATGAGCAAATAAATTAGATCGAAAACTGTGGTGAAATATAGTTCGTATAGGTGACTCAATTTAGTAGGATAAAGGTATATTTGTTGTTGCAAGAAAAGAAAGCATACTCTTGTTTTTTTTTAGTGGCAAAAAATTCCAAACTCGGTCCGATGCAACCCCATGTTTTATATATTTAAAGCATTTTCAAAATTATATGCAATTTAAATATGAATAGTTCAAAGATAATGTGAGTTAACATGATGATGTTTCTGAGCAAAATATATACCAACATACCAATATGCAAAGATAATCTAGTATGTGTTAGACAAAAGCAAAATATACATCATATCAATTCAAATCATTTGATCTTTCCACAAAACGGTAAAACAAGTTTATCCACATCCTTACTGAATGTCTAATTCTATCTAGCAATTCAACTTCTGACTTAAAAAATACACTATTATGAGAGTGTATAATCCTTGTTTGCAAGGAGTTTTACTAGGATGTTAGATTATTTGAAACATTGCTTGTAAGTAATATATATATATTTTTTTTGGCTAATCATCTCATTTGCGGGGGGCGCCACTCCCAATTTTATTGATAGAATATAAGAATACAAAGATAATGGCGGATATAACCACACCATTAGTACAATTGGAAAGCTAAAAACCGGGAGGACTCCTCCCTTACATTGAATTTCGTGTCTTAAAATTAAGAAAGAAAATAAGGAGTACTTCCTCCTTTACAATTGCAAAACAAGAATTACAGTTAATAAGGAAGATCATCCTTCTAAGCTGAGTGGAAAAACATAGATTGGGGATTATATGAAAGCCGTCGTAAGACTAAAAACTTTGATATAATCAAAAATCCAATCTTAGCATTTCTATACTTCAGCTACAAAAACAATCTACCCATACAAGTACTCCGCAATATCCTGTGCCTTTAAAATAACATGGCCTAACATCGGCAGCCAACGACTAATTTTAAAATAAAAGTTTTGTAAAAGGTAAGCCAGGCCTAACATCGGCAGCCTGTGACCTTGTGATTTGAACGCACGAAAACTAGAATGAGATTAAGAGGACTTAGACCGTGATGTAATGATGTATGGAAGCCCTAGCCTTTCCCATCTTATTGTGTTCCGGATTTTTTGATGCAGCTGCCCTTCAGAAGATATAAATGGGTTGGGGCCTATTTTGGCTGATTTTGCAAGTAGTATCGCTGCTGAATTTGCTGCTTTTGGGCAGAATGACCATTGAGAATGAGGTAGAACTTTCAAGATGTGGTCCAATAGCTCTCTTATTTTCCAAGGCCATCTATCTTTTCTTTCCAGCCATGAAGATATGTTTTTTGAGTTCGTTTCCATCCATACGTGCTGATGAATTCCTTGTTGTTTACATGCTTCAAGTCCCAGTAAAGCTGCCTCAATTAGAACCTGCTCTTGGGTAGCAAAGTTAGTAGAATCTGATATAAAAGAGAAAGCAAAAATCATATTGCTTCGATAATCCCTTAGGATACCACCACCAAATCCTATATTATTGCAATTTATGAATCCATGGATATTTAACTTAAAATGGTTTTCAATGGGAGGATGCCATTTTATGTAAGACATAAAGATTTTCCTTGTATCGGATGCAATGTGAGTCCAGAATTCCATCCAAGTGAAAGAGGTCCAGTAGGGATCATTCATGTGGATCGCTATAGTGGATTCGAGAACATTAAAAGAGGAATTTCTGATTTTTTCGAAATTATATTTTTCCTCCTCAAAGAGCCATTTATTCCTTCCTTTCCATATTTCCCAGCAGATAATTGAAGGGAGGATTTGAGTGATGATTCTTTGTAATTTGTTCTTACCTGGCTACGACCACCAATAAGATAGGAATGCATTTAAATTTGGTGGATTTGAAGGGATATAAATACCTAGTTCACTTCCAAAGGAGGTCCAAATATTTAAGGGAATTTCAGAATTTATGAAAACATGTGTAATAGTGTCAAAACCTGAATGACAACATAACATTTAAAGGGGCCATGAATATTGAATCTGTGCATAATCTCACCAATTGGCAGTAAAGCTTTAAGCAGCCTTATCATGAAAAAAGAGTGTTTTATTGGTGTTAGAGGATTCCATATGTATTTTCCAAAGCACCATTGATTTGCAACCTGAAGGATGCTACATCATAAGCAGATTTAAAGGAGAACTCGCCCGTACTGGTAAGGGTCCAAATGTAGTTAGGCTGATCACTATTTGCTGCCTGATTTTGGGATAGAATATAAGGTTCAATTACATGTGATGAAGAGCTCATTCTTTTCCATGTTCTTGACTCTTGTTTCGGAGGGTTGGGCTGTAGATATTTTGCTGCTAAGAATTGTGCCCATAAGGATTTTTGTTCCTTGAATCTCCACCAGAGTTTGTAAGTAGCAGCCGTATAAATGTAGGATAGAGATCTGATTCCTAAAACTCCTTCTTGGATTGGTAAACATAGTTTATTCCATGCAATCCAATGGTGCTTTGGTTTATTGTTTTCTGTTCCCCACAGAAAGTTTGCAAAAACAGATTCTAGTTTATGTAAGACTCTCTTAGGGGGATTTGAAGCTAGAAGAATGTGGATTGGCATAGTCATAAGGATTGATTTGATGAGTGTAATTCTGCCACCCGATGATAGAAATTTTCCTTTCCATGAATTCATTTTAAAAAATATATTTTGTATTAAGAATTCATAGTGACTAAATTTGTTTCTCCCATAGTATAGAAGTAGGCCTAAGTATTTGACCGGACACTTTTCAGCAGTGAATTTTGTTATTTTAGCTACAATATGCCTTTTACTTCTATCGCATAAATGATGCATGAGAAAGGAGCTTTTTGGTGCGTTAACTTTCTGACCTGATACACTTTCATAGAGCTTTAAGCTGGCTATGATATGTTTAAGCGATTTGTGGTGGCCTGAAGTGAAAATCTTAAGGTCATCTGCATATGCAAGGTGGGAGATTTTAGGGCAGTGTTTGGGAAAGTGGAAAGTCGGGAGGTGAACAGGTTGGTTATTTAAAGTTCTAGAAATAAATTCTGCTCCTAAAACAAAAAGAAGTGGAGATAAAGGATCACCTTGTCTAATGCCTCTTGATGATTTGAAGAAACCTACTGGAGAACCATTTATTAGAATTGAGAACTATACATTTGAGATTAGTCTCCAGATTATGTCTATTATTATCTCGCTGAAACCGAAACTACGTAAGACTTGAAGTAAAAACAATCAATCAACTCTATCATATGCTTTCTCCATATCAAGTTTAAGAATCACATTGGCTGCTTTGTTCTTCTTGGGAAGACATTGGACCAATTCATTAGCTAATAAATAGTTGTCCATTAATTGTCTTCCTTTGACATATCCACTTTGATTAACACTAATGAATTTTGGAAGAAAATGAGCTAATCTAGAGGCTAAAATCTTGGAGATAACTTTGTTTAAGAAGTTACATAAGCTTATAGGCCTAAATTGTTTAAAATGCTTTGGACTGGACGTTTTGGGGATTAGAATAATAGAGGTGGCTGTGATAGCTTTAGGGAGAGATCCACCATTAAAAAAGTGTTGAATTGCCTGTAACAAATCATCTTTTATGATATCTCAAGAGGTGGTGAAAAAGTTGGCATTGAAACCATCCGGACCAGGAGCACTATTTGGATCCATTGAAAAAACACAACTTTTGATTTCTTCAAGGCTAGGAAGGGATTCAAGAGTGGCGTTTTCATGGTCCATCATAATCTTAGGAATAGGACTGTTTAGAGGAAAAGGAACTGTTTGACCTTTGGTGAAAGCTTTTTGGAAGTATTTAATTGCTTCCTCACCAATTTGATCTGAATTTTCCACTATGTGTCCTTCCTCATTTACTATAGAGTGAATGTGAAATTTTCTTTTTTTCTGATTTACATAGGAGTGAAAAAATTTTGAGTTTCTATCTTCGTCTTTAAGCTATTTGATGTTTGCCTTTTGTGCCCAAAAGTCTTCTATATTTGATGTGATTCTCCTTAATTTTGCCCTGGCTAGGTTCAGGTCTTCCCTAGTGACTGTGTTACTAGTGGTTTCATCTCTAATCTCCAAATTTTGAAGATTTAATTCGGCTTCCTTAAGTCTCGAGAATAGATTACCGAATTGTGATTTATTCCACTCTTTAAGGGCTTGTTTTGTATGATGGAGTCTCATAATAAGTTTTCTAATAGGATTTCCATCTACTTCTATATTCCAAGCTTCCGACACTATTTTTAAATATTGGTGATGCTTAGTCCAGAAATTTTGAAATCTAAAACCAGATTTGTTTTTTTGTTCAGGTTTAGTAATGTTAACTAAAATGGGGGAGTGGTCTGAAGGGTCTCTTGGAAGGTGTCTAACCTTATAATGATATCCTATGTTGAGTGCTTGGTTATTTACCAACATTCGGTCTAATCTCTTCCAAATTCTATGTTTTCCTCTTCTATTATTACACCAAGTGAATTGGGAACCTATAAAGTCTATGTCCTCTAAACCATGTTGACTAGTGAAGTGGATTAGTTCTTTTGTGTCATTTAAATTAAATTTTCTGCCACCTCTTTTTTCATGCTCCCTTAGAGTGCAATTAAAATCGCCTAAAATCCACCAAGGGATGTTTTGCGAACTGATATTAGAAAGATCATTCCACAGAAGTTGCCTATTTAGTTCAGTACAAGCAGCATGTACAGATGATAAAATGATTGGGTTTGGGGAAGTAGGGTGATGCATAACTACAGAGAGATGTTGATGATTTTCTTTTAATAAGGAAACAGATAGCGGGTCTTTGTAGAACATCCAAATTGTACCATCATCATTGGCTAGGGTGTGATCAAATTTAAGCTTTAACATAAGGGACTTTAACTTAGTTACAGGGGATAAGGGTTCACATAAAACAAGTACCTCAATATTGTTATTTTTAACTATGCTTTTTAATCTTTTAAAATTTTCTGATTTGCGAACACTTCTAATATTCCAGAAAAGTAAGTTACGCATCATCTAAATCAGAAGATTCCTTATAATTAATTGCTTCTTTAGTTGTGGATCTAAGTAAGCGGGTTGAGGGGAACTTAGCTTTGGTTCCTTTCTCTTTGGGTGGAGAGTTTGGGGCTTCATCTGATTCATCTTCCGGCACTAACTCCTCTGCTAGTTCTGTGTTTGCTTTTAAAGATAAGAGCTGTTGGTCACAGATGTTTTTTAAATTAGGGTTTTGCTCATCCTCTTCATCTGAAGCTGCTTCCATGTTGATAGTTGTGATATTATCTGAGAGTGACCTGGTGATACAGAGACATTGAAGAGAGTGATTAAATTCAGTACATGTGGAAGATGAAATAATACCTTCAGTGTTTAAAGAGATATCCTGATTTTTTGAGTGCTCTGCGGGTTTGTCACAGTGGTTTTCGTGGTTGGATTTATCTTGTGGTACAGGATCTTTGATCGCTTCTATTGGGGATAATTGATTTAGTGTATTCACTGGTACCACAGGAGCTGTTGCAGGTGGCTTAATGCACATGAATTGGTGGGAGGATGTGGAAGGCTGAATTTCCAAAATGCTGTATTCTGCATTTTTCAACTACTCAGGCTGTCGGATTTTATCTTTATCTTTGGAGTGGTTGGGATGAGTGTGATTATTTGTCATTGGTAGCTGCGTCTTCTTTTCAACCCACGTTTGTTTCTGTCGCTTTGTTGGCTCTGTTAGGCAGTAATGCTGATCTTGCAGAGGATTTTGGGATGTGGTCTTGCACTGTTCTGTTTGATGCCCGAATCTACTGCACAGAGTACAGTACATTGGCTTTTCTTCTACTTGGATATTTAGCCATTTTCCAGAATCACCTTGGACAATCCAGATTCTTTCTGGAATTTTTTCCAATAGGTTCACTTCAACACACACTCGAGCTACACTAGGTCAAACGACTGTGAGGGCAGCTGCTGTTGCTGAATCTGTTCTGAGGGGATTACCTACAACACTTGCTAGCTTGAATAGGGTCTTCTTGTTGAAAAGATTCAAAGGTAGTAGGGGAAAATTGATCCATATTGGAGCAATTTGAGGCTCGATATCTGGGGAGAATGTTGAAAACCACTTGAAGATGTTGGCACTGGAACCTTGAAAAGACCATGTTCTCTTTAGCCACATACGGTGGAAATCTTCCTCCAATTCAAAGCGTAGAATTATGTGACTCTGATCTAATAGTTCGACGAAGCAGGGACCTTTGAAACCTGCGTTGAGGATCTCCTTCTTGATGACTGCCATGGTTGGACGACCCCAAGAGAACTTGCCTACCAGAGTGTATTTGAAGGGTTCGGCTAGTTCATCATCTTCTTCGGCTGTTAGCGTCAGTGATGGTTCACCTTTGTGTGTGCCGACGTTGATCTGATTTGCTGCTTTTCGTATTTGCTCGGAGAATAGGTTGGAGACATTTTGATGTGAGATTGGTTCTTGGGATTTGGTTTTTGGGATGGAGAAAGTGAGTTTGTCTTTGTAAGAGTTGTTTGCAGAATCCGATTGATCGTGTAGCTGGGGATCCGCCATCGGCGGAGGCTAGGGTTGAAGCAGATTTTTTTTTTATAATTTTATTTTTTATTATTATGTGTGTAGAAGACAGTGAATAGTGATATAGAGAGGGAGGAGCGTTTCAGTGTATTGATGATGCTTGTAAGTAATATTTGAATACAGTTAACAAATTATTTTTATTTCTTTATCAATTCTTCATGGTGGATGAGATCTCACCATCAAAGTTTGTGCCATATGCATCGAAGATGTTTCCACAATTATTGGGAAGTATCCTTCATTCATACAACTTTGTAAGCTTTTTAATAGTACCCCACATTTTGACATTTGTGCGTACCCGATAATCATCCAAAGAGACACAAGAGAGCTAATAGAGCATGAAACTTCTTATTCATAGTGCAAGTACGACACAAGAGAGCTAATAGAGCATGAAACTTGTTAATGCACACGTGAGTTGGCATTTATTTTAATTGGCATTGATTCTTTGGAAAAGATAAGGAAAGCTTTTATTGAAGGCAAAATCAAATAAAATCAATCTATGCAAGGAAGATTGATTTGATGATTAATGCCATGTGGATAATTATGGAACTTATCTTGGTATTCTTGGAAGCTATCCTACTTTGGAAAAGATAAGTCTTGAAGGCACAAGAGTTTCCATCTTCTTATTTAAATTATTTTGGAAATTACCTTGAAGATAATGATGGGAAGATTTGATGATTACGTCCTTCCATTCGAATGGTTTTGGAAATAATCTTGGGATAAACATGGAAGGATTTTTGAGTGCCTATATGAAGCTTTCCATCACACGGTTTTCTAGTGTGAGTTTTGTGATTTTTATTCGGTCTTTCTCTAAGACTGTGAACACACTCCTTTGGTGAATATCTTTGATTAAGAGTGTGTTGGCTGTTGCATCGAAAGGTTATATTCTTGAAGGTGCTATCCTTGTGTTTCTTGATTCAAGCATAGAACTCGGGAGGAGTTCAAACGTGGGCAAGGGGATCTTGCTTAACCACGGATTCCGGGAAGAATCAACATAAGTCGAGGGGAGCTCGCACAATCCGTTCACTGCAGAAGTTAGGAAGCAGCAGTATTTAAGATAAGATAGTGTCTTACCTTGTGTCATACTGAATGTCTTGTAACTTGTGAACATAGTGGATTGTTCTTTCTGGGCGTGGCCCTGCAGACGTAGGCAATTGCCGAACTGCGTTACCAACCTCCTGTCTATTTATTTTCCGCATTTTTTAATACTGTCCATTTGCATTTTATTATCGGTGTCACATCCAGTGTCACTCACCCACTGGGACACCGCGCTACTAACCTAGATCTTTCAATTGGTATCAGAGCGGGTCATCTTTGTTTCTTAGGCGGGATCCGCAGGACTTGATCTTGGTTGTTTGGTGCGATGGACTCTATGAAGGAAGGAGGTTCAACAATGCGTCCACCTCTCTTGGATGGAAGCAACTATGCATATTGGAAGGCAAGAATGAGAGCCTTTATTAAAGCTATTGATGAGAAGGCTTGGAAATCAATTCTGGTTGGATGGGATCCTCCAACGACTACTGATGCAAATGGTGTCAAATCACTCAAGCCTGAAGAAAGCTGGTCGCCTACTGAAGATGCCTTGGCAAACAGTAACTCAAAGGCGCTTAATGCCATATTTAATGGAGTAGATCCAGCACAGTTCAGACTTATTTCCTCATGTGTGATTGCTAAAAAGGCATGGGAAATTCTGCAAACTATTCATGAAGGAACCTCAAGTGTAAAGTTATCAAATATGCAAATTCTGACTACAAGATTTGAAAACTTGAGGATGCTTGAAGAAGAAAGCATTACAGAATTCAATGTCAAGCTGTGTGATATTGCCAACGAAGCATTTGCCCTTGGTGAAAGTTTTTCAGAAGAAAAACTTGTGAGAAAAACCTTACGATCTTTACCTCAACGCTTTGCTCATAAAGTTACTGCCATTGAGGAAGCAAAAGATATCTCAAAAATGAAGCTGGAAGATTTGATGGGATCCCTTATAACATTTGAGATGAATCTGGGAGTAGACATGGAAGCAAAGAAAAATAAGGAGCTTGCCTTAAAAGCAGAAATGCAGAAGTTGGACAATTCTGGAGATGATGACCTTGGGGACTCCTTGGCTTTAATATCTAAAAACTTCAGCAAAATACTGAAAAGATATGGCAGAAGTAATTCTGGTGTCAGAGGCAGTGTCAGTAACTCCAAGAATGAGGTGGCAAATAATAGAAAGAACAGGGAAGAAAATCATATGTCTGATCAATCATTCAAACTTAAAGGAATTAAATGCAGAGAATGTGAAGGTTATTGGCATGTTCAGGCAGATTGTGCTAATACATTGAGAAGAAAGAGGAACTCACTCAACACAACTTGGAGTGAAGATGATTCAGACAAAGAAGATGATTTTCAGAACAACCATGTGGCTCTTACCACTAAGACAGAACAATTTGATCATGACAAGAAAATGGATGTTACACAGAGTGTCACTGGAAATATGTCAACCTATCTTGATGAAGATGAAGATTATGTTACAGAAGAAGATATTCTGGTGGAATTCAAGAATCTTCATGACAAGTGGACTGAACTTTCTAGAGTGAATCAGCAACTTCATACACAGGTTGGAAATCTGCAAAATGAAAGGGACAATCTTCAACAATCTCACACTGATCTGGTTATCAAACTGAGAGTAAGCCAAGAGGAAGTAAAGACATTGACCAACGAGTTAAATCACTTAAAGAAAGGAGTTAAGATGCTAAATTCAGGTGTTTCCAAGCTGGATGAAATTCTTAAGGTTGGTCAATCGAGTGGTGACTACACAGGACTGGGGTACAAAGGAGAAAGCTCAGTGTCACAGCCCATGTCACAAATGATGTCACAGTTAGTGTCACTGACAGAGAATCAATCCAAAGGGGTGCAGGTTGCTGTGAACAGGTTAAATTCTTATTACTATCATGCTCATAACGAAAGAGGTAACAGATTTATACCTGTTTGTCATTACTGCAATCGTCATGGTCATATTCGTCCTAGATGTTTTATCTATCTTGCTGAGTTAAGACAAGGTACTGCTAGAAACTCTACTTTTTGCAGAAATACACAACAGAGCTAGCTGGTGAAGTCTAATTACCGGTGCAATTTCACATACACGTCACTAAAGGCTGCCACAACAGATGAGTGGTATTTTGATAGTGGATGTTCCAGGCATATGACTGGTGAAAATAATTTTTTGAAGGATGTGGTGTCTGGAAGTATGGGAAAAGTGACTTTTGGCAATGGTGTCACAGCTCGTGTCATTGGAAAAGGTACTCTAAATGTGCCTTGGTTACCAAAATTAGATGATGTACTGCTGGTAGATGACCTCAAGGCAAATTTGCTCAGCATTAGTCACTTGTGCGACCAAGACTTTGATGTAAATTTCACAAAGAAAAATTGCAAGGTGATTGATCAAAACAATAAATGTATCATGGAAGGAGTAAGACCAAGGGATAATTGCTATCTCATCTCTGCCACATCAACATGTCTTCAATCAAGTATGGAGGATTCAATTCTATGGCATCGAAAATTGGGTCATATGAATATACGGATGCTGCAGAACATAGTTACTAAAGGAGCTGTCCGTGGGATTTACTCAACTGCAATTTGATGAAAGCAGAATATGCGGACCATGTCAGATTGGTAAACAAACAAAGGTGTCACATCTCAAGTCACAGACACCAAGAACAACTCGTGTGCTAGAGCTGCTTCATATGGATTTGATGGGTCCTATGTCTGTAGAAAGTATTGGAGGAAAACGATATGCATATGTGACTGTTGATGATTTTTCTCGTTATACATGGATTGAATTTCTTCGAGAAAAGTCCGACTCATTTAATGCATTTAAAGCATTGTGTCTACGCCTTCAGCGTGAAAAGGGATGTGCTATTCTGAATATTGTACGGATTCGTAGTGATCATGGAAGAGAATTTGAAAACTCAGATTTCTCAGATTTCTGTAATCAGCATGGAATATGACATGAGTTCTCTGCACCTAAAACTCCTCAGCAAAATGGAGTTGTGGAAAGAAAAAATCGGACTATAGCAGAGATGTCACGCGTCATGTTACACGAAATAAATATTCCACAGAAATTCTGGGCTGAAGCAATGAACACAGCATGCTACACTATAAATCGTGTATATCTCCGTGGAGGAACTGAGAAGACGCCCTATGAAATTTGGAAAGGTAGAACTCCAACTGTTAACTATTTTCATCCTTTTGGTAGTACTTGTTATGTATTGAATGACAGGGAATATAAAGAGAAGCTCGACCGCAAGAGTGATGAAGCTATATTTCTTGGATATGCTATCAATAGTCGAGCTTATCGAGTTTACAACAAAAGGACTCGAACTGTGATGGAATCAGCAAATGTTCAAGTCGATGACTCTGTGGGAGTAAGTGTTGTTCCTAATGAAGATGTTATAGATTCTCTACCTGAAGTAAGTTCCAGTGTTCCTGGCAGCGTTTCACCCAGTATCATAGGTGATGTCACTGATCAGAATGCAGAAAATGATAATGTGAATGAGGTCACTTTACCTCACAGACAGCCCTCTACTCGAGTACAGAAGAATCATCCTACTTCTGAAGTTATTGGAAGTTTGACTGATGGTGTTCGTACAAGAGAAAAGCCAAGAGTAAATTATAGAGATATGATTCAAATGGCTTGCTACACTTCCTCTATTGAACTAAAGAATGTGAAAGAAGCTCTGGAAGATGAATATTGGATTGGTGCAATGCAAGAAGAACTTGATCAATTCACTCGCAATCAAGTTTGGGATCAAGTTTCATGTCCTCCTAATGTGAATGTTATTGGCACCAAATAGATATACAAGAACAAGAGTGATGAGCATGGAAATATCACTCGCAATAAGGCTCGATTAGTTGCTCAGGGGTATACGCAAATTGAAGGAATTGACTTTGATGAGACATTCGCTCCAGTTGTTCGCCTTGAGTCTATCCGATTCTTGCTGGCCATTGCATGTGTATTGCAATTCAAGTTGTATCAAATGGATGTAAAGAGTGCTTTCCTCAATGGTTTTCTTAATGAGGATGTATATGTTGCTCAACCAAAGGGTTTTGAAGACCCTCATCATCCCGAGTTTGTCTACAAATTGAAGAAGGCATTATATGGGCTCAAACAAGCTCCTAGGGCTTGGTATGAGAGGCTGACTCAGTACTTGTTAGCCAAAGGATATGAGCGAGGGGGAGTAGATAAAACTCTTTTCATTCGTCAAGTGAAAGTTCAGTTTTTACTTGCTCAAATTTATGTTGATGATATAGTGTTTGGCTCCGTGTCACAGGCCATGGTGGATGAGTTTGTTGCTCAAATGATTGGAGAATTTGAGATGAGCATGGTTGGTGAGCTTACTTACTTTCTTGGACTTCAAATTCAGCAACGACATGATGGTATCTTCATTTCTCAAAGCAAGTATGCAAAGAATTTACTGAAGAAATTTGAATTGGAAAACGCTCGTCCAAGAAGAACACCTATGAGAACTCATGAGAAGATCTCCAAAGATGAGAAGGGAACCCCTATTGATGCAAGTCTTTACAGAAGTATGATTGGCAGCCTCTTGTACCTAACTGCTAGTCGTCCTGATATCTGCTTCAGCGTTGGATTATGTGCTCGATTTTAGGCAGCAACTCGCGAGTCACATCTGGTGTCAGTCAAAAGGATTCTCAAATATATTTGTGGAACAACTGATTATGGAATTTGGTACTCCTTTTATACAAACACCAACTTAGTTGGTTACTATGATGCTGACTGGGCTGGAAGTTCAGATGATCGGAAAAGCACTTCTGGTGGATGTTTTTATTTGGGAAATAATTTGGTGTCATGGTTCAGTAAGAAGCAGAACTCTATTTCTTTGTCTACGGCTGAAGCAGAATACATTGCAGCTGGTAGTTACTGTACACAGCTTCTCTAGATGAAGCTGATGCTGAAAGATTATGGTGTCACACAGGATGTCATGACACTCTACTGTGATAATATGAGTGCGATCAACATTTCAAAGAATCCTGTTCAGCATTCACGGACAAAACACATAGATATTCGACATCATTTTATTCGATCTCTTGTGGAGGATAAAATCATTGCTTTAGAACATATGGTGACAGAAAAACAAATTGCTGATATTTTCACCAAAGCATTGGATGGGGCAAGATTTGAAGAACTAAGGTCTTCTCTAGGCCTTTGTGTTATGTGAAGAAGCTCTTCAAAGGTGTAAGTTCTTTTGTATTGTATTTTGTTTTGTACAGCAATATAATAAAAAATGACAGAAAACACAAAAATAATAGTAGAATAGCTATTTTGTCTTTTTCTGCTTTCCCGCCTAATGTTTTTGGGAAGCCTGTAGTAGCAGATTTGGTGGTTTATGATTTTTGGGACCTTCAGTGATTCAGCACTCCAAGTGACATCTGGCGTTTTCGGAATTCTCGGTCAATTACATGGAATTGAAGAGTTGGCTTGGAATACGCAATATCTGACTGCTGCATTTTTGGCAATTATTTCGTTATTTAAAATTCAAGGGTTTCTGGAATTCTCAACTTCTACAACTCATAAGTGTTTGAGCTCTATCCTGCCGTCTTCACTATTTTGAGCACAATCAGAATTTCTGAAAATACTATCAAGTCAAGAGATCAAAATTTAAGAGATGTCTCCGAGAAAGCCTTCATCACGAACAAGCAAGGTGACTCTAGATGATGATTAAGTACATGCTGTGGTGACTCACACCTCTCAAGAATCACATGACATTGATGAGTTTTTTACTGAGCCGCAAGAACAAGTCCCAATTTCTAAGGATGATCTGGCTTCAATGGCAATAGATGTTATCCCAATTCAATCCATTGACTCCTCCGGCGTTAGAACACGATTTGGGCATACCAGTACTACTCAATTCAAGACAAGTGCTGTACCATCAAAGGCACCGGGTGGTTCTAAGGTGAATGTTGAACCCAAGAGAAAAAGGTTTCAACTTGTGGATGAAAGTTCCTCTGATGAGGATTGGCTTGGTGAAGGCAATATTAGAGGAGGTGTGTCGAATGAAAAAAAGGGGGACTCCTCTGATGATGAAGAAGAATCCTCAAACAATGATGGCTCTCCTATTGATGATGATTCCTCTAAGGATGCTGAAATTCATGACCTTTCAGATTCTGACCCTATAAAGTCACCAAAGCCTAAGCGACAGAAGGCAACCCCTGCTCCCATATCTCAGAGAATGACTCGCTCAAGGTCAATGTCAAAGGGCAAGTCCCCTGCAGGTTCAAATAAGTCATCTATTTCTGATGTTAACCTTGATGATTTTAAATCAGAGTACAATGCTGGCTTGTGGTCTAAGGTGTCTAAGAGAAATATCTGGAATGAGAGAAATATACATGAGTGGGTTTTTAAAGAGTGTCAGAAATTGGTTGATCAGTTAGTTAGTCAAGGGCTTGGCAGGACAATCAAGGGTATTAAACCCTATGTTAGAAGGGTAGTGCAGGAGTTTTACTGTAATCTTGACTCTAGTATAAAGGATTTTGAACACCCGGATGGTGGTCGTGTATATGTGAGGGGGAGAGTGTTTAATTTCACTCCGGATGTAATCAATACATATCTGGGAAGTCATTGGGCAGAAGTAGAAGACTTTACACCAGACTATAGTGTGATAATTTCTGATGTCACTGGGGTGGTTAGACCTGTTTGGCCAAGGGGGAAAGATTTTCCAGCTTCCCAACTATCGGTGAAGTATGCAATCTTGCATAAGATTGCTATGAGAAATTGGTTGCCAACTTCCCATGGAACTGGAGTGAATAAGGGAATGGCTACCCTGCTGTACAAGATTGGAAATTTTGTTGAGTTTGATGTTGGACAGTTCATATTTGATCAGATAGTTAAGCATGCAGATTGTAAGAACGAGAGGTTGGCTTATCCATTTCCTAGTTTGATTTATGCAATTCTGTCTTCACAACATCCATTGATTAGAGCAAGGGAAATCCTGGAAACTGACAATGAGGAGATCAGGATCAGTTACAAGCTGTTGATAGGTGATCATATCAATGACATGGAGGATGTCAAGCAGGATGTCTCTGACACTGATGAGCTTGGCAACACTGTCCTGCTATCACGCACTATTAAGGTGCTAGAGGATGAGCTGAGAGTGCTAATAGGTCAGCAAGCTGAGATTGAAAGGAGATGGAAGGAAATTTCTGCTGTCCTTGATGATCTAGTAGCTGTAAAGACAGCCAAAGATATTGCAGCTGAGAAGAAGAAGAATGCTGCTGCCAAGACTGCCACTACTGCAGACAATCCATCTGATGTTACTCAAGAAGTTCCAGCAAGTATAGATCAAACTCTATCTCCTGTACTTGCAGAGACAGAAATGGATGCTGAAAAGCCCATTGTTGAAGAAGCTGATTATTCTGATCCTGATGAGGACATGATTGAGGCAAACACTGCAGTTCCTACTACTGTATCTGATGATGTCCCTACTAGTGTCACACCTGATGTTCCTGACAGTTCTGTCCCTTCCATCGCCCAATCTGGTGGGTTTGATGCTGGTAAAGATGATATCATTCCAGAAACTGCTGCAGGTGTTCAATTGCTTGCAGATTTAGTTGGCCTTGTGCCTGATGATGAGGAAAATTCTGCCTAATTACCTTGATATTTATTTTGATGATGATTGATCTAAGACAATTTATTCTATTTTTATTGACCCTTTTGTCTTTTTATGGCAAAAAGGGGGAGTAATTTTGGATTTTGGATATTTGGTTTGTAATTCCTAATCCTATGTATGCTGGGAAACTTAGTGTCTCTTGCTGTGTCATGCACAATGTCTTGTGCAGATGTTTCTTTACCAAGTGATTATTCAGGGGGAGTTTGTTTCAAGCGCATCGGATTCAGCATACAGGGAGAGATTGGATTTTGTCAAAAAATGCCAAAAGGGGAGATTGTTAATGCACACGTGAGTTGGCATTTATTTTAATCGGCATTGATTTTCTGGCAAAGATAAGGAAAGCTTTTATTGAAGGCAAAATCAAATAAAATCAATCTATGCAAGGAAGATTGATTTGATGATTAATGTCATGTGGATAATTATGGAACTTATCTTGGTATTCTTGGAAGCTATCCTACTTTGGAAAAGATAAGTTTTGAAGTCACAAGAGTTTCCATCTTCTTATTTAAATTATTTTGGAAATTACCTTGAAGATAATGATGGGAAGATTTGGTGATTACGTCCTTCCATTCGAATGGTTTTGGAAATAATCTTGGGATAAACATGGAAGGATTTTTGAGTGCCTATATGAAGCTTTCCATCACACGGTTTTCTAGTGTGAGTTTTTTTATTTTTATTCGGTCTTTCTCTAAGACTGTGAACACACTCCTTTGGTGAATATCTTTGATTAAGAGTGTGTTGGCTGTTGCATCGAAAGGTTATATTCTTGAAGGTGCTATCCTTGTGTTTCTTGATTCAAGCATAGAACTCGGGAGGAGTTCAAACGTGGGCAAGGGGATCTTGCTTAACCACGGATTTCGGAAGGAATCAACATAAGTCGAGGGGAGCTCGCACAATCCGTTCACTGCAGAAGTTAGGAAGCAGCAGTATTTAAGATAAGATGGTGTCTTACCTTGTGTCATACTGAATGTCTTGTAACTTGTGAACATAGTGGATTGTTCTTTCTGGGGGTGGCCCCGCAGACGTAGGCAATTGCCGAACTGCGTTACCAACTTCCTGTCCATTTATTTTTCGCATTTTTTAATACTGTCCATTTGCATTTTATTATCGGTGTCACATCCAGTGTCACTCACCCACTGGAACACCGCGCTACTAACCTAGATCTTTCAAAACTTCTTATTCATAGTGCAAGTACACAGTAAAGATCATCCAAAGGATTCATATAGAACACATAGAATGTGGAAGTTGGAACATTTTGTACATAGTTTATGAGATATCATACATATAGATCTTATACTTTTCAGCATGAGTTCCACTATATATCATGTTAATTTGACAATGTTAATGTTTGCAATATCTATTGTAGCAAAAGATAATAAATTATTCCTAATAATAGACAAATTAAACTTGTTTAATTAATAACTTGAATGAAAAGTAATGAAATAATAATTCCATGATAACAAATAAAATAACAATTAGGAAATGGAAAAAAAAAGGAAGCTTACCAAGTTGTAACATGTGATTCAATTTTTGTAATTTGTCAAAAAAATTCAAAATATCACTAACTATTAAGCATAAGCTAGATTGAATTGAACAAAACTCCATAAAAATATTCAAGTATATATGTTTGGTCTAATCATGTATAAAATAGTGAATTCTATAATGTTTAAAACACTTTACTTTGTTAAATACTCTTTTAATGGCAACTAAAATGACATTTTTTTTTAAAAAAAAAATCTATCTTAGTAGTTATGAGGAGTTTGAATTTCAATTGTAACCAATTTGAGTTTTTACCAAATAATTAACTTTTTTCATTTTATTATCTTATACTAAAACCACTTCTAATCTTTGTTTCATTTCCTGTTTTCTCTGCTTCATTTTGTAGATACACGCAATGTGTATTTAACTAAAACTTTATTAAATAATTAGTAAAATCTAAGAAATAAGTGTTAAAGACACTTCATATGTATCCCATAAAATGAGACCATTTAGTCATTTGGCAATTAATGTATTAGACTAATTATTTTTAAATTAAAAAATTAAAAGGGTTAATTATTGGAATTAAAACTACAAAAACTGTGGAACAAATTAATTATAGTATAATGGAAATGAGTATATATATATTTTGCCCAAATATAAATTTACATGTCAAGCAACTAATAGCAAATCCACAATAACTTGCTGAAAAACCTTTATATTCTAAGCCAATTAGTTCTTGAGCGAATTAACAGTAAACTTGCAAAACATTCTTTGAAAAAACAATCACTTGATGGATTTCAATCCCATGTTGCCACTATTCTTGCTGGTGGTTTTTTTCATGTTGTCTTCAATTACTTCAACTTTTACAACCCCATTAGCAGCATTTCCTATATCAAAGCCCGGCTGCGAAGACCATTGAGGAAATGTTCCCATTCCATTTCCATTTGGTACGAAAGAGGGTTGTTACCTTGACGAAAAATTCATCATCGAATGCCTCAACTCTTCCAATATTAATGTCCCTCCCCAGCCAACTTTTCCGGGTGGTGAGGTCAATGTTACTGAGATATCGTTGGAAGGACAGTTGGCAGTACGTGGGATATGATTGCTACGATCAGAATAAAAGTTCAAAGTCCAACTGCCCCTGGATCTCCATTCCTCAGCCCTTCATTTTCAAAAGTACAGCCAATAAGTTCACTGTAATTAATTGGATGCGATTCTATCGCTGTTGTTGAAGGTATAAGTAGTCTTCGGAGATATACCACAGGATGTATGTCCATGTGTGATTACAAAGAAGATGTTGAGGATGGTTCTTGTTCTGGTATTGGCTGTTGCCAAACATCTATACCTAGTGGAGCTTGGCAGATCAATGTCTCGTTGAACAGCTTTGACAATCACAGTTTTGTCTCGGGTTTTAATCCTTGCAGTTATGCTTTTGTGGTTGAAGACAGAGCATTCAAGTTTTTTGCTGATAATCTTACCAATTTAGACGCTAATGTTCCTGTAAATTGTGGATTGGGTCATCGAATATGAGAAATGTGAAGAGGCTCAAAAGAACTCAACCACTTTTGCTTGTATGGAAAACAGTGAGTGTTATGTTGCTGATGGGGCTCAAGGTTATCGCTGTAGATGCAAGGATGGATATGATGGCAACCCCTATCTCCCTAATGGTTGCCAAGGTACGTAAGAACTTGCTTCATGGATCCCAATTTGGAAAAACACGGCCTTCACATCTTACTGAAAAACTTTTTTTTTCACTCACAAATGATGCAATTTCATCACTAATACTAAAAAGTTCGTACTACATTGGTCCTTTTATCTATTTCCCTTTGCTTTTCGTTTAACGAAAAATATATGCGGGTTATCAATAATTGTTAGACGATGTATACATGTATACTTTTCCGTTAAAAAATCAAAAAGGAAAGTACTTAGTTTAGTATCATTTCAAATTGTGCAGATATTGATGAATGTGAAAATCCAACTCTTAACAATTGTGGAAGGAATAGTACTTGTTTTAACACGAAAGGACGTTATATATGCAAGTGCAATGAAGGGTACCATGGTGATGGGATAGAAGGTGCAGAAGGATGCATTGCTGATCTAAAAAAAAATTATTTACATATTTTTGCAGGTTGGTATATATATTCTTGTGGATTACTTGTGATGGAAATGAGAAATATATTTCTATGGTTTTGACCCCCTTTCTTAGTGACATGCATGATGAATTATAATAACAGGATTTATCAAAATTCAATTTCTCTTGGATTTCAAGTTAAATATGGGATGGACTATATAAGGAATATCAATAATGTACAACTTTGGCATTTTCTTATTCTTGATATGAAAGGAAGGCATTAAAACTGACTTTTCAGTTTTTAGTCTAGGTGAATTTTGACTGTTTCTGCTTCTTGATGATCATTTCATAAAAAAAAACTTACCAAAACTCTAGTGTTTTTAGTGATAGTTAGAATTTTTTATCTGTCTAAAAGTGATTTTTAGCTTTTAGTTTAGGTGAATTTTGACTGTGCAAAACTGATTTTCAGCTGCATTGTGCAGTTCTACGTTGTTGTTCTGAGATATTCCAGCCCGACAAAGGGATGATATATACACTCAAACAAACAATTTTGGCTACCAGTATATATGACATTGCTGATTCAAGTAATTTTTATTTTAGCAATGACTCGATAAAATGATATGTTATATTTAAATATAAATGAAAAAATAGTTTCGATCGAGTATGCTAGCAAACTGTGATTCATATAACCGGGAAAAATGCTTAATTGTTGTTGTTGTTGCTTAGAGACAAGAGAGTATTAAAACAATAGAGAAGTCCCTTATTTACATTTGGCTTCTTGACAATTTTGGCTACAGGTGTTGGTGCAAGCACAGGCACTGCGATTCTTCTATTGTTCTTCTTCTGTTTGTTCTCCAGATTGATGAGAAGAAAGGCAAAGAAGATGAGAGAGGAGTTCTTCAGAAAAAATGGTGGATTAAGTTTACAGCAAAAACTCGCAGGACAAGGAGATGGAAATACTGCTAGAATTTTCACTGTCAAAGAAATGAAAAAGGCGACCAATGATTTTGATGAAAGCCAAATCATCGGACGAGGAGGATTTGGGACAGTTTTCAAAGCAGTTTTGGTAGACAACACAACTGTGGCCATTAAGAAGTCCAGAGGAGTTGATCTGCAGCAAGTTGGGCAATTCATAAATGAGTTGATTGTGCTCTCCCAAATCAACAATAGAAATGTTGTAAAGCTGCTTGGTTTTTGCCTGGAGACAGAAGTGCCATTACTTGTTTTTGTCAAATCACTTCCTATCTTCTCTAAAAGAAGATCATTTGGATCAAATTCTTGACAGTAAAATCCTCTGCAATGGAAATATTGAGCAGCTGAAGGAAGTTGCTATGATTGCCGAAAGGTGCATAAGTGTAAAAGGTGAGGATAGACCATCTATGAAAGATGTAGCAAGGGAACTTGAGGTATTGGAAGTAAAAGCTAAGCAATTCCAAATTCAAGTTGTTCAGATTGATACCACAAATAGCGAAGTCTTGCTTGATATGCAGTCGAAGGAATTTTCGGAGTAGTTATATATGATCCTAATCCCAGATGTGTTTAGACTTTAGATATTGAAATTGTTGAAAAAATGGCTACTTAAATATTAAAGCAAACGCTTCTCAAGTAATTTTTAATAATCTCTGCCAGTGTTTCTGCAGTCTTCATTTTCGTGTGTATAGATCTTCATGGATACCATGTTGGATATTTTCAATATTGAAAGTATTGAAGCAATAAAAAATCTGAAAATTCCCAATGTCGCAACGTGGAGATTTTTCCCTACGTCCTTCTACGTCGCGACGTGGCTTACTGGAAAAAAATTCCAATAAATTAGAATTTGGATGTCGCGACGTGGAGTAACCAATGTCCCGAAGTCGGGCAGAATTTTGGGAAAAAGATTTTACGATTTCTCGGACGTCGCGACGTCGGGTAAAAATCTGGAAAATTGAGATAAACTCAATTGGTTGGTTTTTGGGAAGTTTTCAGATTAACTCATAAGTAGTTATTTTATGTGTCTTAAAATAGTTATTTTGGTTGGATTATGTCTCTACAAAGACATAACAGTTGGATAGTTTTTATCTAACAATAACTAACAACAATTTTGAGGAATTAAAGCCAATATAGAAGTCTTTTAAAAAGGATTCATTCTTGACGAAAAATACTGCAAATTTTTCTTTTGAGAAAACTACAAGTTTTGCAAACACTCTTTTGTCTTTAAGTATAAAAGTATTGTAAGTGTAATAAAATTCTTCTTTTCTTCATCTTATCCTAAGGATTTATTTGCTAGAATTCCTGCACAATAAAGAGCAAATAAAAGTCTAAAATAAAGTGCACTACTTGTACAATTTGAAGTCTCTCCTGTTTTGTAATAGTTAGTCAATTTTCACATTTGTAATAGTTAGTCCATTGTTGTATCTTGAATAATTTCTCCAACAATCTTTAGACTTTTATTTTTGAAACAATGGCTGGTGGAAGAGATTTGACATCCAACATTACAAAGTTGGAAAGGTTTGATGGAGGCCAATTCACAAGGTGGCAAAAGAGGGTGCATTTTCTCATTGTTGCACTTAAAGTGGCTTATGTTCTTACAATTTCAAAGCCACTACTTCCTGTTGGGGTGGAGGAAACTCTTGATGACATGAGGAAAAGGCAAAAATGGGAGAATGATGATGAAATATGTAGAGGACGCATACTCAATGCAATGTGTGACGGACTCTTTGACACCTACCATACCATTCCTACTGCAAAGGAACTTTGGGACAAAGTGGAAGCAAGGTACATGCTTGAAGATGCTTCAAGTAAGAAGTTTCTTGTCTCAAATTTTTTAAATTATAAAATGGTGGATGCTAAGTCTGTGATGAATCAATTTTCTGAAATTGAAATCTTATTAAATAAATTTACTCAACATAACTTAAACATGGATGAGACTATTATAGCTAGTGCTATAATAGAAAAGCTTCTCCCTTCTTGGAAAGACTTCAATAAGAAGTTGAAACATAAGAAGGAGGAAATGACTATTGACAATCTTGCTAAGTCCCTTCATATAGAAGAGGAATGACGTATGCAGGAAAATAAGAATCCTCAAGTGAAGCAAGATGAAAAGGACAAGGAACCTTCCAACAAAGTTCACATGGTGGAAGAAGGCCAACAAAGTAAGCCTAACAAAGGCAAAAGCCATTCCAAAGCAAGGATCAATCCAAGAACAAGAAGAAGAAGAAGAAGAAAAAAAGTGCTTTCATTGCAACAAAGAAGGACATTATATATATGAGTGTCGGTTGATAAAGAACAAATCTTTTAACTATGGTGAGTCTTCTAAAAATGAGACTCAAAATTTTGTTGCTATGATTTCTGAAGTCAACATGGTAGAAGAAGACTTTCCTTGGTGGATTGATACCGGTGCAACCAAACATGTGTGCAAGAACAAAAGCTTCTTCAAGAACTTGAAGCCCCATGGATGATGCAAATGTTGTGGTATACATGGGAAATGCTTCAACAACTCCTATTGAAGGCATAAGAAAGATTGATCTCAAGTTTACTTCTGGTCACATTGTTACTTTGACAAATGTATTTTATGTACCAGAAGTTAGGAAGAACTTAGTTAGTGGAAGCTTGTTAAACAAATTTGGTTTCAAATTAGATTTTGAGGCTGATAAGTTTGTACTCACTAAGGGTGGGATGTTTGTTGGAAATGGTTACCATCGTAATAGTATGTTCAAGTTGAATGTATTACCTACAAATAAGATGAATGAAATTTCAGTTGCTTATTTGATTGAATCATCTTTTAATTTATGGCATAACAGATTAGGTCATGTAAATTACAAAAGGATAATTGAAATGATGAAACATGATCTTATGCCATATTATAAAGAAGATGATAGGAAATGTAGAACTTGCATGCTCACAAAGATTACAAGACAACCATTTCCTAAAATTGAAAGAAAATCAAATAAATTGGAATTGATTCATAGTGATGTATGTGAATTACATAGCACACCTAGTTTAGGAGGTAAAAAGTATTTTGCTACTTTTATTAATTATACTAGATTATGTTATGTTTATTTGTTATACTCTAAAGATGAAGATAAATCCAAAGCTTATAAAGTTGAAGTTGAGTAATGTGGTACTCAAATTAAGTGCCTTGGAACCGATAGTATGAAGAATACTACCAAAAAGAGTTCTTTGAGCAATGTGGTATAAAACATGAGATTACAACTCCTTATACACCACAACAAAATAGTGTAGCTGAAAGGAATAATAGAGTATTATCTGAAATGGTTAATGCTATGTTGTCAAACTCAGGTTAGAGCCATGGATTTTGGGGAGAAGCGGTACTTACTGCTTGCTATATTTTGAATAGAGTTCCTAATAAAAGGAGCTCTACTACCCCTTATGAATTTTGGTTCAATAAAAAGCCTAATCTCAATCACTTAAAAATTTGAGGTTGTAGGGCTATTGTTAGACTTCCAGAACCAAAGAAAAGGAAGTTAGGAGAAAGAGGTGTTGAGTGCATTTTCTTGGGATATGCACAAAACAGTAAGGTTTATAGATTCATGGTTATAGAGCCTAATGATTCAATATAAATTAATACAATTATTGAATCAAGAGATGCTATCTTTGATGAAGGTAGATTCACCTCAACAACTAAAGAGTTGGATAATGTTTCCAAAAGTGATTTGACAACTAATGAAGGTTTAAATGACCAAGAAAATGATATTGAGCTTAGAAGGAGTAAAATAACTAAAAGGGCTAAGTCTTTTAGTTCTGATTTTGTTACTTATCTTGTTGAAGGAACAAGAGATGAATTAAGTAACAAAGTGGCATTTTGTTTTAATACCGAAGTTGATCCTAAAACATTTGAGGAAGCTATGAAGTCACAAGACTCCTCATTTTGGGAAGAAGCTATAAATGAAGAAATAAGCTCAATAAGAACTAATGGAATTTGGGAGTTTGTGGATCTTCCACCAGGTTCTAAACCTATAGCTTGTAAATGGATCTTCAAAAAGAAGATGAAGGCTGATGGAACCATTGACAAGTTCAAAGTAAGGTTAGTAGCTAAGGGCTTTACTCAAAAGTATGGCTTGGATTACTTTGATACCTATTCACCGGTAGCTAGAATAGCTACTATTCGGTTACTACTTGCAATTGCTTCAATCCAAAAATGGATAATTCACCAAATGGATGTTAAAACAGTATTCTTAAATGGTGATTTGGATGAAGAAGTATACATGGAACAACCTAAAGGGTTTGTTGTACCAAGGCAAGAAAGTAAGGTGTGTCAACTTGTTGAGTCTTTATATTGACTAAAACAAGCACCAAAACAATGGCTCCAAAAGTTTGATCAAGTCATACTTGCTAGTGGATTTTCAATAAATAAATCCAATAAATGCATATATAGTAAGTATGATAATGGTCAAGGAGTGATAATATGTCTCTATGTGGATGACATGTTAATCTTTGGAACTAACTTGGAACAAGTTGTTAAAACCAAAGAATTGCTATCAAGCAAATTTGAAATGAAAGACATGGGAGAGACAGATGTTATTCTTGGAATAAGAATTAAAAGAGAACAAGATTCAATCTTTCTTTCTCAGTCTCATTATGTTGAGAAAATCCTTAAAAGGTTCAATCATTTTGATTGTAAACCTGCCTTGACTCCATTGGACCCTAAAATTGATTTTGTCAAAAATAAGGGTGATCCAATATCTCAATTAGAATATACTTAAGTAATTGGATATTTAATGTATGCAATGACATGCACAAGACCTGATATAGCTTATGCTGTAGGGGTTTTGAGTAGGTTTACAAGTAATCCAAGTAAACAACATTGGATGGGCATAACTAGAATATTGAGGTATCTTAAAGGAACTAAAGATTATGGCATTTGTTATAGTGGATTTCCTTCAGTGTTAGAAGGATATTCGGATGCTGGTTGGATAACCAACAAAGATGATCATTCATCTACAAGTGGTTGGATATTCTTATTAGGTGGAGGTGCAATTTCTTGGGGTTCCAAGAAACAAACTTGCATAACTGATTCCAAAATGGCATTTGAGTTTGTGGCTCTAGCCTCAGCTAGCAAAGTAGTTGAATGGCTTAGAAATCTCCTTATTGAAGTTCCTATGTGGCAAAAGCCAGTTCCACCGATTCTAATTCACTGTGATTGTGCATCTATGCTAGCTAAAGTATATAGTCAAGGGTACAATGGTAAGTCTAGACATATTGGTCTAAGACATAGCATGGTGAGAAGCTTGATCACTAGTGGAGTAATTACTTTAGACTTTATATCATCTAAAGGCAATTTAGCTGATCCTTTAACAAAAGGATTAAGTAGAGATGTGGTGTTAAATACATCTAAAGGGATAGGGTTAAAGTTCATAAAGTTACTAATAGTGGAAACCTCAATCTAACGCTAGTTACAACTTCTAGTCTTAGATTCAATGAGTGAGAGTACACTATTATAGTGATTTGAACATTATGTTATATCATCCCAAAATGAAGTAATGTTGTGCTATCCACCAAGGGAAATTAGGTTGAACAAAGGGTTCTTAACAAGTCTTGGAATGTCAAAAATGGTGGAGGCATCAAGAGTTTGCCTATATGAGTGTATGATTTGTGGCATCAACAAAATTTATTCGACTTTAATTTTGTAAACACTCATGAATGATAAGTGCAAAAAACCTTGCAAATTCAATGACATTTAGTAGTGTTGAATCTATGTGTACAATTTAAAGGGCTAATCAAATATATGGTTGGTTCAAAGCTTGTCTACCAGTTCATATGATTAGTTATTGAATTTTGTACATAGATAATGGTTCAATCGAAAGACACCATTATTGAATTCATAGATTATCAAGTGTTGTTTATGATTCTTTAAAAACTTTTCAAAATATTGACAATGGCCGGGGATTGTTGGATATTTTCAATATTGAAAGTATTGAAGCAATCAAAAATATAAAAATTCTCGACGTCGCGATGTGGAGATTTTTCCCGACGTCACAACGTAGAAGGGTTTCTACGTCGCGACGTGGCTCGCTAGAAAAGAATTCCAATAAATTGGAATTTGGACGTCGCAATTTGGAGTAACCCACGTCGCGACGTTGGGCAGAATTTTGGGAAAAAGATTTTATGATTTCTTGGATGTCGTGACGTGGAAACTCTCAAGTCACGACGTCGGGTAAAAACCTAGAAAATTGAGATAAACTCAATTTGTTGGTTTTTGGGAAGTTTTCATATTAACATATAAGTAGTTATTTTATGTGTCTTAAAGTAGTTATTTTGGTTGGATTATGTCCCTACAAAGACATAACAGTTGGATAGTTCTTATCTAACAATAACTAACAACTACTTTGAGGAATTAAAGCCAATATAGAAGTCTTTTAAAAAGGATTCATTCTTGAAGAAAAATATTGCAGATTTTTCTTTTGAGAAAATTACAACTTTTGCAAACACTCTTTTGTTCTTAAGTGTAGAAGTATTGTAACTACAATACAATTCTTCTTTTCTTCATCTTATCCTAAGGATTTATTTGCTAGAATTCTTGTACAATAAAGAGCAAATAAAAGTCTAAAGGAAAGTGCACTACTTGCACAATTTGAAGTCTTTCCTCTTTTGTAATAGTTAGTCAATTTTCACATTTGTAATAGTTAGTCTACTGTTGTATCTTGAAGAATTTCTCCAACATACCATGATGTTGAAAATTAGTAAATTAACTGGTTCAAATGTAAGAAGCTCAAGGAGTAGTAGTAAGTTTCATGAAAGCTTTTCTTGTCTTGAGCCGAATTCAAGATTCTGCAAAGAAAATAACCATAAATAGACTTATCAGATATATGTACATTTAGGATTGGGTAAACTACATATAGGGCATTAAACTATTCCAATCATATACTTTAAGTCATTAAACTTTTTTTTGTTTCATTTTGGTCACTTATCTAATTAAAATGAAATACTTTTTATCATTATGTCTAATTTAGCTGTTAATCATATATAACACTAGCGAATGTTCCGTTAAAATTAAAAAGTACAGGATACTGCCAAATTAGACAGAATTGCCAAAAGTATATAATTTTCGATATGCATGTACCGATGATCGCACTTCCAACGACCCATATTCAGTGTGTCATACCATAACGGAGCTTATGTTGTTACCAATAGCTGGTGGGAGATGACGAGTACAAAAAGCACAGTATGGTTGCCAATATTTTTTGTACTAACAAAGCTGCACATTTCTAGTTTTTCCCCTTTTTCTTAGTAAGAAAAGTGAGCTATAAATAGGATTTATTTAAGTCTTCAAATGGTTATTACATCTTAGCTACACAAGTCTTGTTCTCGTAGCCATAAGTGAAAATCACACGATTTGGTTTAAGTCTTCAAATACCGGTCTGAAATTACATTTTCATGACATTGTTCATAGTAGTGTATCCCTGAATTCAGGAATTTTCAAAGATGAATGTTCAGTTTATAAAGTACAAGAGTGTCTAGAATATGACGCATATCAAAGATTTAATCCGCGAGCCTTATGAAAATGTAGTGATAAATTGTCTCTCTGCATTCTTTACCTCAGGTGTATGATCTTCACAGGATACCATCCATGATGGTAAAAAAATTGTCAATTTGAACTGGTTCCAAAAATTTGGTGAGCTCGATCGAGGATTAGTAAGTTTCATAAAAGCTTTTCTAAGCCGTATACAAGATTCTGCAAAGAAAATTAAGCAGAGTCATTATACTTATTCCATCACTATACAATTATAACTTTTAAGAATGTATACAAGAAAAAGAAAATGCAAGTGTGATTTTTAGCTAACCTTAAGGCGCACAACTTTTCTGATGCCCAGAATCAGGCCTGGCATGAGAGATTGAACATCTGTAATATCGTGTTTGATTGTATACACCTGAATTCAGCAATTTCCAAAGATGGGATGCTCAGTTATTACATTAAAAGAGAGTTTAAAGCTTGTTATGAATATGTTCCCATATTCAGCGTAAAAATGGACTTATTTAGCAAACCTCTCCAGGCCTGGAGAAGTAGACTGTTGTACTGCACGGTAGCCCTGGAATGACTAAGCTGTGTACTCGAACCCCGTCTTCTCCAAGAATCTGACCTCTGGCCTAACATAAGAAACAGAAAGTATAGGGATAATCTTCGCGTTTCTCGTATGAAGAGGATCTACATGATTTGTTGTTGGTAGTTCAGGTTTGATTAGATTCAAAGTATATATGATCAGCATACATGTAGCTTGAACCTCTAAACAATTTTGCTTGGTTTCTTACCTGGACATCTGTTGATATATCTTCTCTGTTGTATAACTGACCAAGATTGGAGATGTTGTTTGCAATTTGTACTGCATCTTGTGTTGGAAAATCCTGTTCACCAACACCATAATATGAATATATTTTGACTTGCACACTTTCACGATGACCAAGTTGAAATATACAAGGTATAAGCAGTAAAAAACAGTCAAAGAGTATCCTTTTCAAAGAGGAGGAACTTCTAAACCAACTTCAAAGATAGAAAGAATGAAATCAAACAGATCTTCTGTCCAAATATTTATCCTATCTTATCATGTCTAACATTCAAAACGACGTAGTTTCATTAAAAGTTGGGACTAAATACATAAATATCACTAAAATTACTTTACAATTATTAGACTCTAACCAATAAATTAGTGAACCCTATGACGTAGTTTTAATTAAGACAGAATAAAATAGACAAAATCTTGGACAGAAGATCCCGTGTCGTTTGTGCTGTGAACTAACCAATGCTAAATAATACTAATTTATTGATGTGGAACGGGTTGAGGATGACTTCTGGGCTTTGCAGGATCAAACCAATGAGGGAAATAGACGAATTTTTACAGGTGTAAGTTTCTTGTCCGAATTCATAATTGCCTTTATTATATTCCTTTTTAAACCTCAGAATTGTGCCTTTTTTCGATAAACTTCATTTGTTTCAAACGCTTTTATGGCCATTTAACTTTTCTTCATTATTTTTGAATTCTTTTCTGATTTAGGTTAGAGTTTTCTTTAATTATATAAACGCTTGTAGGTCTTTATTTTCATTATTACGACATTATTATCATTGAACAAACTATTTTCAAAAGTGTTTTTGTCTTTTTGCAAAGAATGCATGTTTTCCAAATATCTGTACCATGTTATTTGTACAAAAAAAATATTTTTCAAAATTAGCTGTTGAAAATCTTAGTGAACTTACACCAGCATTTGGCCTGGATTCAACAATCTCTACATTTTTGTAGTGGAAAGAAGCTGAAATTGCAGCTTGCTGGAGGAGTATTGATCCAATGGACAAAGTTGGAGCCACCAGACAACCCTGAGAACAGAGTCGAAATCATTATCTTGATAACCATAAAACTCTACTTATATACAATTGTTTTATAATTGAATAATCCAATTGTTTACAAATTTATGCATATATATACATATACATATATATATATATATATATATATATATATATATCTCACCCTGAGCTCACCATGCTGGCCTTCTCACAAAATCCTGATAATGCCATTACAGTATCCTGTCTGATTCTTGGAACGAAAACCACACTATTCATTCCGAAAGCTGTTGCCTATATAGTAATGAAAAAGGTAAATGACACATAAATAACTTGTTAATATGTAAGAATTTTTTTACTAAATTTTCATGAATCTTATCAAATGATCTTGTCGAACATAGAATAAACCTGTTTAACGTTGTCATACACTGCTGTAGGATCTGTGAAGTCCACAACAACTCCTGTTGCTTTGGACTGCAAATAACGGCATAGTTTTGTTAATTTTTTGCAACTAAATGCTCAGTTCAAACAGAAAATCATATGGGCTACTGTTATCAATCACAGAGATGGGATGCAAAAGGGCTAATATATACGTGCGCAGTAGAACTATCAGTTGGACTTCGGGCAGTTTTACACTTCTCAATCATACATTTTATTTGCAAAACTTTAAACCCCCGAATTGTTATTCTTGGCCATATTGGGCCAATTATTAATTCAACGTTGATCCCTGGAATAAAATTGTAGAATGAAACATCAATTCTTAAGCATTAATGAGACAAGATGAGATCGTTATTTATCATTCTCGAGAGCATATCAGTAATATCGAGAAGCGTAAATGATCAGTTTTAATTGGAGGGAGAGTATCGTTTTAATAGTAAATTTTAAAAAAGTTATATTTTTATCTTTAAACTGGAATTTTATTACACAAAATCCTCAATTTATTTTTTATCCATTTAACAAGGAAGGCTATTAATCAAATAACACAAAACAATATCGTTTTTAAATGATAAAAAATATCACACTAGACAAATGACCTTATTTATCAAATGGACGAAAAATAAATATATATAACTGTTTCAATATTGAAAATCAATAGGATACCTAATTATTTTCAAATTGAGAGATCACTAACTTCATTTACCCTATCAAAAATAATATCATTCAACTATGAATTGGCTCGAAGGGACTTGAAATACAAATATAGGTATTCAGTTGTCAGAAGTAAGAGTTGAGACTGCAAAATGAATAACCTTTTACTTCCAATGACGCAAAATGCTATCAAAGCAACGAGAAAAAAATGAAAATGACAAATGCATAAATTGAGTTTCAGTTATTGTTACCTGAGATATGGAACCGAGGACCATAGTGAGGTCGTTCATTATTGGTATTTCCAATGCCTCTTCCATGTCACAAACCTTAAAAAACAACAATGCAATCGCCAATCACCAACAACAACTAATTAAAATCAAAACAATTTTTTTTAAAAAAAAAAAAACCTTTCCAATATCTTCTCCAACAAAGTAGGAATCCACTGCACCAGCCACTTCCATCCCTCTAGCTTTTGTAACAGCAACTACAGCTGCCCTTCCTATTTCTTTAGCTGCTCCATTAATAATGACCTCTTTCCAATAATTGTTTTTAAAAAAATTATACATAGCTCTTAGTTCTTCTTTCTTAAATTTGTTTTATGAAAAAAAATTAATGAAGTAAATCCCAACAAGAATAAATAATCAATGAAGGCAAATTCTATATACGTACCTTAATATTGCTTTGTCCTGGCTGCATTGAACAAGAAATGTAAGGCCTTCCCACGTTTCTTTTGACACTTTGGAGACTCGTGGCATAGCCTATGGGATGAAAATGGCAGCTTAAGACTGCCATGGATGATGCTAAAAAGCTCTCTATAGCTAGCTATCACTGTAATGAAGAAAGTGTGGCATATGTATAGGATAAGGTTTTTGTGCTTTAGTTTTTTAATTTGCTTTTTCTTGATGATTTTTGGTGCTTTTGTTTGCTTCTTTAGTTTTTCATTGTGGGGACAATTCTTTTTTCACATTATATTCTTGATGTAATAATATTAGTTCTTATAGTCCTCTTTTTTAGTACATGGGAATAAAAAGAAAGGAAGAGGCATTCTACCCCAGTGAGTGGCTACACAAATCACAATACGATATTCATGTATTCCCTTCTACTTAATAGTTGGTTAGTTGGTTCATGAATGAAATAGGAGTTAATCATGATTTGAATGCATAATAAAAGAGATAGAAATAATAATTATAATTTCAATGGCCTTTAAATTATCTGTTTTATATATGAATCATGTTTTATATATGAACTGATTTCACAAAATTTTTTATGTCTAATTAATATTTGATTTTATAATATAAGATGGCTAATTGATCTCTTATAATATTTTAAATTGTAAATTAGCAATCGATATTTCGTGTTGTTTCAATCTCTATTTCATTCTATATAAGCATCACAAGTATTTCTTTGTTAAAGTTAAAATTAATACCAAATTATACTAACTAACATCAACGTTAAAGTAAAACATTATCATGCATTTCATCCGAACACAAGTCCTCCTTTCTTTCCAATCAAACAATATCTCACTTACAATAATGTTCCTCTTCAATTTAAGAATTCATCCTTTTATTTCCGTCATAACTTTTTTTCTTTTTTATTTGACAGAAGATCAATTGTATGAATTCATCCCTCAAAATCAATTTTGCTTTTTCAAGATAAGCATTCTTTTAGTATGGATTCTGTCTTCCTTCCTCAAAATCTTTTTGAACTTGTGTTGAAATCTTCATCTTTTAGTATTACACATGCATGCCAAAACTGTCAAAAAAAAGAGTATTTATAAATTTAATATTTTACTATTAAGATGAAAATGAAGATTAGGGTTCAAAATAAATGATTTTTTTAACAAATAAATGATTTTTATTAAGATATATAAAGTATAAAAATGGGGTTGACATAAAAAGAGAAAGTGGTAGAGTTTTGTTATCGTAATTTGGTATTAATTTTAAGTTTGATAAAAAAAAAACATGTATCATATTTGTATAGGTCATTCTGCTATGAGACCGTCTCATATATGAGCAGTGGCGGAATCAGAACAAAATTTTGGTGAGGATTAGGCATAAACTATTTTTTTTGTGCGATTAAATAAATATAATCAATAGCTAAAATTCTAAATTCACCATTACAAAACCAATATGAATGAGAAGTGCTTATTCGTTGGTCAATAAATGAAGTGGACCTTTTTAAAAAATAAATACATAATCAAAACGACATCATTTTAATAAGTGGGGTGCTTTAAGTCGTTTTGTTAAGTGGCATTTTTTTTTAATGAAAAATTCAAATCTAAATACCTAATGTCTTCTCCAAATGAAAAATTCAAATCTAAATACCTAATGTCTTCTCCAACTCTATATCTCAAATCACATATAGGTGGTGGGGTGAGCAAGGCAGCAATGGTGGCGGAACCTACCCTCTCTAAGGTTTTTGGCGAGTTTGGTGAGGGCTGAAGCCTCCATCAGCCCTCACATAGTTCCGCCACTGTATATGAGAATTGAATATGAGTTTCACTTTAGTGTATAAAGTATCAAAAATTAGCGTATAAAGTATAAAAAAACTAGCATATAAAGTATAAAAAAATTAGCGTATAAAGTATCAACTATGAGCGTATAACATATAAAGTATAATTCACGTATCACGTTTCATATATGAAATTGTTTCAGAAAAGTTTTTAATTATTTATATAAAGCAAAATAGAGAATAAATTCGATATTGTACGAAGAGATCTATTCTGGTAACCAATAATTTGGTTTAACTATTTTGAACAACAAGAATGAAATTAAAAAATTATTGGGTCAACCCGTGAATGGGGATATTATATAATATTTGACAAAATTTTCTATTTTGCAGTCGAAGTGAAAAGAAATTTGATACGATATCCAACCAAATTTCTCAGCTAAATGACAATATTTAAATCGGTCAATGAAAATGATGTTGTACATATTAAAGTAGATAAATTAATAAAGACACAATATAAAGAATAATTAATATATTGTTTTTATACACATGTAAATATATTTGTTTAATAATTTTCTGTCTCCTAAACTAGTTCTTGAAAACAGATTATGATCATTTAAGCAAATTATACCCAAATAAAAGTTATAATTTCAATACTTAAAATTGTTCTAGATTTGCATTAGGCATAACGAGACGCATATGGTAGTCATTAATATAATGATAATAAAATACAATATATTTCTTATGTATAGTTGAAAAATAATTAAATAAACTATGAAACTTGATTATTTATGTAGTTGTTAGATGGTCACTTATTATTGATTATTATGATGATATTCGTTTCATGCCCGAGTTAATTACAAATATTTGGCTAATATTTTTTTATTATTTTATAATATAGTTTCATGTTAAATTAAAGATATGATAACATTAACAAAATTTTAAATAATATCTTTAAAATATATTACCATATAAGCGAATCTACACAAATAGAGGGTACGTAATATTTATGGGCCTATATATATGTGATAGTTTTTAAATTTTAGTAAATATAAAAATAACACATAAAACAATTATAAACATGGTATTAATAAAAGAAGAAAGCATTGTGCCATTTTCTATGGAGAAATTTTTTACAAAAAAAACATGGTATTAACAAGAATTAATGAAGCATTTATTGAAGATGGTGTAGATGAAGAAAGAGAAATATATAATTATGGTAAAAAGCAACAAGCAATTAATTAATATTGTGTTTCCAAATTCATCATGGATAACTTTCTTCATAATTTGTTAAGGAAACTTCCTAATCATAACGTATTCCTTATAATTAATTTTTTTTTTTTTTACTCAAAAGCGATATTTTTATTATATACATGAAAATTACACAGCTGACTATAATTAAAATTGAAGATATTTAAAATTGGTAATCCTACTCACTTCACAGGTAATTTTATTAAGGATTTGAATCGACTGAGGCACAAAATCAACATGTTCAATGTTCCTCGTTTTTTTTCCTATCCAACATTATTAATTTAAATACTTATTTTGCACTATTAATGATCTCTTTCTCACGTGCAATTAATTAGGATTTATTAATTCTTGTAAGATCGATTTGACATATTAATTAACATCAACTTATTACTGAAACTGCAGTTGATATTAACTTGCTGCCCTTCCCAGAAAAAAAAATAAAAAATTGATTGGTAATTTAGCTTTTCATGGAGTAGTAGTTTAAAGAATTATTGGCTGTCTATCATTGTGTAATTAATGGAAATGAAGGACCACAATTAATTTATTATATGATTGTTATGTGTGGAACATTAATATTGTATTATTGTCTAGATTCATTTTAATCCAAAGAAAATGATTAAATTAACGTTGACTTCTCTTCATGCCTGCATGCCACTAAAATTTGTTATTTTGTTCGTGGATCATTTAGATCTTATTAGGTATGTCAAGAAATGGCATTTAGCAATGCATGATCACTATAACAATTTAATTCGTTTCCCAAAAATAGCATTAGAATGATAAAATGTTGGAAAATTTGTAAAAAAACGTCACTGACATTTCACGCATAAAAACTTATTTTGCCATCTACAAATGATGCAATTTAATCATCGAGGTTATAAAAATACATTAAATTTGTCCCTCGATCAAATTTATCTATTTACTTTTTTTATATATAAAAAAAAGTACACGTTCATATCACATGACACTTTGTGGATAATTAAAATTTAAAATATTTTTCTTGTAAAATCGAACTGGAGATTTTATTGTGAAGAAAAAAGCACTTCGACAATAAATGATAATGTAACATTCTTCCAAAAGAGTGATTTCATGAACAAATTTAGTATTTTTTTCTACTGTCGTTGGCTAAATTGTATCATTTATAATTAGATGATAAAATAAGATTTTTATGTGAAATGTCAATGACCTTTTTAACAATTTTTTCTAAATTTTTTCCAGATAAATCATTGGAATCACGATTTGTCAACAACAGGCAAGAAATTTTTATCTGGCTTTGTGATTCATAGTAGGTTATATTACTTGGTCGTCGTGTTTAATCAATACAATATTCTAAATTATATTTAAATATAATATATCTTTTTTTAATTATTGGAATCACGATATTATCAATCGAAACAACGCTTTTGATTTGTTGCAAATTTTAAGAAAAGTGGATAGATTAACTTAATCTTTTGATGGAGAAAATGAAATTCATGTCACATTAGTCTACATCGATCCTTTGATCTGTTATACTTCAATGTTCAATGATTGTTTTTATAGAAATTCCATCAATCTCACCATAACCCTTTTAAACTTTGATTTTTTAAAATTTTTTGAGAAGTTTGTCTTGTTGAATTATTTTAGTCCAACTTTCAAATTTTCTATTCAAACTGTCGGCACACACTCCCTCGATCTCACACTGAATGACTAAAGAATTCAGAGGTTAAAAATGTTTTTTCTCGATCGAAGAAATCAATAAAATAGTTTTATTATTATTTATTATTAATTATTACGAAGAACAATGAATTAATCAAGTTCATTGTGCAACAATAAATTAATCACACTTGAAGAATTGTCAACATACTAGGGTACGTACTTAATGATGATCAATCACTTTCCTTAATTTTGACATATTTTGGTCCTATTTTGTGCTTATAATGTGATTATGTTTATTTTTCATTTGCCAATATATAGACACAATAATTAATTAAACCTCTAACACTTCAAATTTCAGTACCTTCGTTGAAAATGCAGACACCAATTTCTTGACTTAAAATTAATTTTAAAATGTTGTAATTAAGAAAATCATTTCATGTGCTTAATTAATTTGAACATAAATTTACACTTTTGAAAACCTTCAAAGCGAAAAAAAAAATTGTTTTCAATTTGTTAAATTTTTTTTTCCCAATATTCACTTTTCCTTGGTCGGCCCTTAGAAAAATGGGAAGAAAGGAGGAATATGCCAAATTAAGCGTCGGCAATAGTTAATACATTTAATTTTCTGGGTCCAGCAAAATATCATTATCTCTAGGGTTAATTGCAAATCTTCCCAAAAACGTGCTTATTTCTTATCTTGCCCATTCCAATGTTCAACTGGATCAATCTGCCCCTTAAATTTTCAACTTTTTTCTAATGAAAGTAATTAAGCCTAGAGATTTAAAATCATAAAATGAACACAAAAACTCAACGGGATTAATGATGCATCCCCACACACACCACTTTACATATAAAGTATTATGATTGACATATAACGTATGAAATATGAAGACATTATCATTAAAGTATGAAATATGAAGTATAATTATGAAATAGAATTTGATACGCGAAAAAAAAAATATATACGCACATGTTCGTCGTATATATGAGACCGTTTCATAGGAAACTTCACTAAAATTAATATAACATTGCAAAAAGCATAGTTATATTATCATCAAAATAAGTGTTAATTTGATCACTACCAGAAACAGAAAAAAAAAGGATTAAATTTATCCTCCTTTTAGTGAGAGTTGACTTGCTTAATTATATTTGGTATGTATTTATTTACGTGTAAAAAGAATTTTATTAAAATAGGCATAATTTGATAACGCTTTTTCATTTATAAAGACCAACATAATACAATTGACAAAATTTGATGTAGAGCGGGTTAAGATATGTACTGGGTTGCACTTGATCAATCCAAGAAGTGGACAAGGATACAATTGTGTCGTTAATTTGAAACTGACGTAATTTTTTTATCTGAATTTAGAATCTCCTTTATAATGTATCATTTCTAAACTCTTAACGGAATCTACAAAACTCATCAGATGAAACCCCATGATGTATGTCATTTTTCGATAAAATTCATTTGTCAACTTTCGAACTTATTTAAAATTTTTTATTTATTTTTGAATTATTTTCTATTATGGTTTAAAGTTTCCTACTACTATGTAAACATTTGTGAGTATTTACTTTCATTATTACGACTTTGATATTACTCAATAAAACTTTTAAGTTCTCTTAATTTGTACCTTTTGCAAATATTGTTGTTTTTGCAAATATGTCCTGTGTTAAAATCAAACTTAATTATGTAAGTGAAATTAAACTTTCAAGCTTAATTCAAACAACCAAATTAAATGCATTTAGAAACAAATTAAAAGTTTAGAGTGCAAATCAATCCAATTGAACATTCTAAGTGGGCAAAATGAAATGAAAATAACAAAGATACATTTTTTTAAGGGTGCATTTTGCAATTAACCACTGTTTCTAGTTCTAAAGATGAATTAATTAATTAAATTAAATTAATCAAAATTAAAGAACTATCAGTCAGAACTTCAAAATCAGTAAGTTGTACGGTCTCCATCGAACTACGTGTGCACATAATAACATTTTTCCCTCAAACTAATTCCACGTGTAAACGACTCATCAATGGTCCACAATTCACCACGTATTCATTAATCGAACCCTGCGTGGCGATCGTGCGTTCCAAAAGTGTCGGTGGCAATTGGCATCACTTTGGAGAGCGTGACGTTGAAAAAAAAAATAAAAGGAACAAAAACGTTAAACGCCAACGACAGCCGGTACAGATTACGGTGGAGTTGTTTTGGACTTTGGTGGTACGGATGATTGCCACGTGTTGAATATGACGTCAGCTATTCTGTTTTCTATGGTTGGCAAAGGCAAGTTGACGCAATCAGTTTATTTATTTATTTTTAATTTTTACTTTGCTTTGACTTGTTGATTTGTTTACTCACTCTACTAATAATGTTTTCAAGCATTTGGTGTTCATAAAAGGAAAATTTTCATTGGAATAAAATGATCAAATAAATGCTTACACATAGAACCATGACAGACTTATAATTTTAATAAATATTTATTCTTACAATTATCAAATCAAATCAGAATAATTGGATAAGAGGGAAACAAATCTAAGGATGATTATCTGTTGGGATTGTTGTTTTTTTTCTTAGAAAAAGAAATGATGATCAGAAGTACAAATACATCAAAAGGACAGTTGTATTTATTGTATGTTCTAACTATATGTAGTTGAGAAATAAATGAAAATACTACAACAAGACTCTAGTAAATGAAATACATATCTATCATATCATTACTCCTTAAATTAAAAGTCAGTAAAACAAATCTAAGATCTCAATAATATTTTTACCTTAAAATGCACATAAAAACAAATATAAAAACTCTTACTTTTTGCTTGAAAAGAAGAAAATTGAAAGCAAAAAAATAAAATAAAATTGTTTCATTGTAGCTATATACATGTATTGTATGTATGTGTGTTCAAAATCTTCCTTTACGCTTTTCTTTAACCCTTCAAATTCAAGCTTTTTCACCTTCATAATTTGTTTAACTAAGAAAAATGTTATTTATTTCCAAACACAATAAGAAATAAGTAATTACAAAGAGTACGATTCTTTATTGCACGATATTATAATTCTACCTATGTCAATTACTAATCGTTACTTTCAGTTGAACCAAGTTACAATATCCTGTAATGAACGAAGTTACAATATCGCGTAGTAAACGAAGTTACAATATCGGTCCAGTTACAATATTGCATAATGAACGAAATTACAGTATCGTGTAAAGAAAACTCAGTATGAGATCACACGACACGAATAGTATTTATTGACGTTATCGCATAACAACAATACGTAAACATTTATCCCACGCAACGAGATGACGTCTTCGTAAACTAAAATAAATCTTTATCTGTTCCAAGTTTCAAACGTTTATATCATTTATATGTTAGTTAATGTTAAATTTGATTATCAAAAAACGAAAAAAAATGAAAGGATTTTTTTTTTTAAAGTTTAACAAATTCTTGCTACCAAAAATTAAAAAGAAAAAAAAAAGCTAAAAAAAAAGTGAAAAAGAATGGTGAATGATGGAAGAAGTGTGAAATATACGTACAAAAATTTCAGCCTCACTCTTACACTGTCAACAACCACTCACACACTCAAAATAAAAAGAGAGAAAGAGAGAAGAAAGTTTTGTTAAGTTTTACCTACACAACTTCATTTCTGTTGTTGTTGTTGTTCTCTCCCTCCTTCCTTCTTTCTTCCGTACATTGGGACATACATTGATTTCATCATTCCCATCAAACATTCGTAGGTTCCCAATTCCAATCATTGTACTGCTGCTAAAATCTCTATAGTACTGCTTACTATTTTCTTGCCATATTTTTCGGGCAAAGTTTTGAAAAACTTTTTAATCTTTGCAACTTCAAGAGAAGAAACAAAAAAACAAAGTCAAAGCATTTTCTTCGTATTGGGATCCCAATATGACGAGCATGAGAAGTAAAACGAAGGGAATGGGTTTGGGACCGGCAGTGCCACCGACAAAGAGCACAACCGCCGGCGGTGGTGAATCCAGTAGTGTTGACGGGCACTTGGAAATGAGGCCTGGTGGAATGGTTGTTCAAAAACGTTGTAATTCGGATCAAAACGGACCTCCTCCTCCCACCATTCGTGTTCGAGTCAAGTATGGTTCTGTTTATCATGAAATCAATATTAGCTCCCAAGCCAGTTTTGGTAAGTTTTCAAAAAATATTTGTATATTATATTTTGAGTTTCTTGATTATTTTTTTTAGTGAGTTAAAATGTTTTAATTTTCTTTTATATATATATTTTTTTTTGTGGATTGAAACAGGAGAGTTGAAGAAGATGCTAACAGGGCCAACAGGATTACACCATGAGGATCAAAAATTGATTTATAAAGATAAAGAGAGGGATTCAAAGGAATTTCTTGATAGTGCAGGTGTGAAGAACAAGTCCAAAATTGTTGTAATTGAGGATTCAATTAGCCAAGAAAAGAGGTTCCTACAAATGAGGAAAACTGCTAAATTGGAAAAGGCTACAAAATCTATTTCAGATATTAGCTTAGAGGTTGATAGGTTAGCTGGACAGGTAATCTTACCTTATTGCTTTACTTTCCTTTTCTGTCATCATGAAAGTGTCCTTTATATTGTAGTGATTGTTGAATGATGTGAGTTTTGATGGTATATTTTGCTAAAATTGAGCAGGTTATGGCCCTGGAATCTGTAATTTCTAAAGGTGGGAATGTTGAGGAAAAGTATGTATTGAATCTGATTGACTTGCTGATGAATCAACTTCTTAAATTAGATGGAGTTATTGGGGATGTTGATTCTAAAGTCCAAATGCAGAGGGAAATACAGGTATGAATGTATGATCAATTCACTTCAATCCAAATTTTTGTTGAAGCTGCCAATGAATGTGATTTTTTTGGGGTCTAGATTTGATAAAAAAATGTTTACTTTTCAGGAAAGAAGAGTACAGACTTATGTTGAGACTCTAGATATGTTGAAAATCAAAAACTCAAAGCCAAATGGCAATGGCAATGCGACCAGCATGGCAGATACCATCACAATACAAGACAAGCCATCATCAACATTCAAACAACAGCCACAGCAACTACAAAGGAATCCTTATGAGCAAGTATCATCTCCGACTCAGCAACATAAAGATAGGCCTTCGGTTGGGGTACCAAAACAGCGACAGAAACAACTTCAGGAGCTGTCGAGGCATTCAAACGAGCATGTACCGTCATCTCCAGTTCTGCATCAGGAAGTTAGACATTCGGTTGTGGTACCAATGCAGTCACAGCAACACCTGCAGCAACCATCAAGGCACTCAGCTTCACCCCCTGTTGTAATTACAACCAATTGGGAAACATTCGATGCATTTCCTATGCATGTGTCGAACCATCCTTCAGCATCCACAACTTCAACAAGTATGACCAAGGGTTCAACTCAACCTGTATTCAATTGGGATTTGCTTTGAAGAAAAGCAAAAGGCCTACTTTTGGTTCTGTGACTGTGAGTTTGCGTGATTTGAGTTTTTTCTCAAGTTGGTTTGGTATCTATTCCCCATTCTTTTCTGTATGTAAAGTTTTGTAACCATACCCTTTATGTGTCCATTGAGTTGAAAAATAATTTGGGTTAAAATCAGTGTCTTCGATACAACATTTCTCTCCCTTTCTCCAGCTTTTTTTCTTGAATTCGTTTCGTTTCACTTTGTAAATTTTTTCCTGCTAAATTTGGTACAGAACACCACACCAACCACACGCCTCTCTTCCTCTCCAGTTAAAGCAGGCTGATTAATATTATCCTATTTAATGCCATTGATGTTACTTTATAATAAGACGGAAGCAGTTGATATCTTATTCCTTGCTTCCTCTTTCAGGTAAAGAATGACAAAAAGAGAAAATTATTTAGTAGTATTTTGTAAGTGGAGAAATGATCACTGTGGATTAGTTTAACAGATGAAAACTGATGGCTCTGAGATCAAGTGACCATTCACCTGATCCAACAACAAACAATGGGAACTAGTCTATTCTTTTCCCATTTTAGATAAAGAGAATTTGAGCAAAGAACAGGCCACTTTGTTACTCAACCTACACATTTTTAACTATGAAGAAGGAATAAAAGAGTGGTTTACTTAAAACAATGGTCTACTCAAGGCACAGCTAGCAAGACTTTGGTGGATATTTTTTAGTTCGATTAGAGAATAACATGTACAAAATCCAAGCAAATAGAGGTCATCATTACAAGATTTAGAATGCTAGAGGACAAGAGATTTGAAGCCTAATAAATGAAAAATATGATTTAGGATGTTGAAAGGCTAAACATACATACTACCTACCTAAAGCTTTTCTCTCCAATTCTTGCCCAAATGGGTTCTTCAAAAAATAATATTTTTCACAATAATTGCAGCACCGAACTTTATAATGATGATCAAAAGTAGGCCTCAAAATTTCTGAGGCATTTAAAGGCCTGGGCATGCAGCTCCTCTTATGCTTGAGTTTGAAAATGATGGGTTCAAGGTGGAATTTGCCAAAGCCAATATTAGCCAGAAGTTGCAGCAGCGGCAGTAGACAGGAATTCTTTAGACAATGACACAAAATGGAAATTCTTTTTTCGCGCAGTAACTCAGCCATATCTCTTGGCGTTTGCATTTAATCTTGAGTCAATTACACAACCAAGTACTAATTTCACTTCTTACACCTACCGTGTTTATGCATTAAAACCTTCCACCCCTAAGTTTTATTTTTGAACACATAGCACTCTAATATCATCAAAATGTTCCAAATCACCAAACCCTCGCACAATCAACGGTAAATTAGAAACTAATGCCTGCCTTCATGATGCATTCTTTTGGGTATTTTAAGGACTAAACGCATTGTTTAGCTTTACAAACAAAGACTGGGTTGTGGTGGTGCCAAACATATTTATTAAGCACAAATCAATAGTCAATACACTTTCTGTTTTTCGGCAGAAGATAAGTTCATATTGCATCAACAGCAGGAGAAACAGATAGAAAATCAGATAAATCTCAAGGAAATATAACTTGGAAGAACATTTAGAAAGATACTTCTCATTGACTCCTTATCAAAGAGCGACTGCCCCTAAGTTAGGGGCAACAGAGTTACTTTTAGTTTCTAATTTAGTCATGGGCTACAATGGTGTAACTACACGATCACAAAACGACCATCCAACATGAACTTGGTAAATTTACTGAAAACAAAATAACCAGGACAAAGTACACAAAACTGAAAAAGAAGTAGCTGATTGTAACGAGAGAAGGCAATGTGGAGGCAAGAAAAAATAAACATAATTATTTTCAACAATTTGGTCGATGCATTATCATCTGAGATTCTTCAAAAACAAAAAGAAAAGAAATAGGTCAGTTTGCAAGAATATGAGTTTGAAAACTGTATATCGTTGATTTAGTTATCTTCAAATACTATTTCCTTGACATATCAATTTTTAAGCATATAACCAATCAACAACAACAACTACAACAACTAAGCATATAACCAGTCAAACCAACAAAATAAATCTGGAGACTTAGCAGAGGCTAGTTACTTACCAGTAACAATCTGTCACGATTTTAGAGTTGTAATCCACGCTTTTGTAATAGATGGCCCTTAGTATTAATAAGGGCTGATGTCTCATTGGAGGGGGATTATTGGGTTGTATGAATTTTCCTTCTTTCTAACTCATCTTTATTCTCTCTTCTCTTTTATCCAAATCTGTAATACTTTTGATTGTTCATACTGAATTTGTGGATTCATGACAAGATCATGACAAATGGTATCAGAGACAATCAACCCTTGGCCTAAATCTCTTCATTTCGTCCCTGATTCTTGCTCCTTCTGAAAAGTCTCTCGCTCTTTCTTCTCTTGATCCTTCTGTTTCTTTTCTAATCTTTTTCATATTTTTCTCTATTCTCCTCTTAATCAATTTCCAAAATTCTTCTTTTCTCATTCTGGCATCTACTAATTCTTTCCACTTTAATTCTAAATTTCTTATTCTGAACACAACTTATTAAAATGGATTATGAGAAACATAGTGCACATATGAGCCGATTTGATGCTATCATGAATAGTATTGAAATGAAATTTGATATTTTGTTAATGATGCTTTCTGAGAAGTTTATGGTGGATAATAATGGAGGAATTGAAAATAATTCTTTCAATGATCAAGAGATTGTCGCTCCTGAAATACCGACAACCAGTTGTGATGGGAGAATTGCTTTTGATGATGGAAGGTTGTTGAAGCAAGTTGAACAACATCTATTTGAAAAAGTCCCCTACGGGCAAGTTTTTGTGATGAAGAACTTCCGAAAAATGCTGTGGAGTCAATCGTGGGGATGGATGATTTAGAAATGAAGAAGTTTGATTTCAATTTTGAGACAACACTTCAAGAAGGTGATGTGTCTGCACAAGAATATCAAGAAATTGCTAAACAAGTATCACATGAGGTTGTTTATCCATCTAATGTCACCGTTGGCTGCAATTCCCTTGGAGATTTGCAGCTGCAGCAATATTTTGAGCCCTTGCAGATGATTCCACAGAAAGGGTTGTGTCTAGAAGAATTTGGTAATATGGCTTGTCATCTTGATGGAAGTGACGATATTTGTCTTTCTGACCGAATTGATCAAGTGCGATTGGCAATCATTCCAAGATGTATGAGAAGATGTGCTTACAACTTCACTCACGGTAAATTTTTTGAATTTGATGCGAATTCTGAATCTCGCTTTCATGATCATGGTGGACAACAACTTTCTTCAAATTTCACTAGAGGTGTAGTGTTAGATCTTTTGTATCGTGATTTTTATGATGTTGAAAATTCTGGACGAGTAAAATTTTTTGAGGAATTGAAAAGGGTCGAAATTGGTACCGAAGAAACCAAGAGTATTGTTAAACCTTGGGTACAAAAGGTGACTGGATTTAAAGGTGGAACAATTGTGGAAGGAATAACTAAATTCCACCTTCAGGGATTGTCAAAATTAAATCAAAACATGACTTCCTTGGACTATAGAAACATTGATCCAGTTGCTGTTGTTTCACTGCTGCTGTCTGCATTGATCGAGAAAATTGTGAATCCTGCAGTTGATCCTGTTGCCTACAGGAGTCTTGTTTTTACAATTGCACTTTTTACTGCTAGTACTGCTTCAGTTGATTCGTGGGAAAAGCACAGTGAAGAGGTTGAAGATTATTTCAATGAATTGTCAGCTTCAATAACAAAAGATGGAGATTGTCCTGAGTTGGCAACTGACACCATGGTCAGATTACAACCAGAGCTAAAAATGGAGAAAAACATGGGAGGAGCAGAAAAACTCGAGACCTTGAAGACAAAAATTCGTGATACTCAGGAGACAACTCAATTCAATAGAAAAGAAGCCAAGGCCAATGCAGAAAGATGTGCAAAAGCCAAATGGGCTATTAGTTTGTGTACTGGCCGAGCTGAAGAACTTGAAGCTCACATTCATGAAGAGAATGCAAAGTGGTTGGCTTTACAGAAAGGCTTGGCTAATACAAAAGAAGAACTCTTTGAAATTTATAGTGAAGTTGAGCAAAAGAAGACTAAGCTGAATTCAATCCTCGAACTCCAACGTGAGCTTTCAAACAAAGTCCAATTATCCACAGTGGCTAAATCACGCGTTGAAAACCAACTAGGGAAGGCAGTACATAATAGAGCTGAAATGGTTCAAGAAATAGAGGAGCTGAGACGACAAAGAGATGTTTCTCAGCAATTGAGTTCTGCAGAGAAAAAGATACAGTAGGGATGGCTAACAGATTGACAGACTTAGGCTTTGATTATAAGAAATTCAGTGCTAAAGAAATTAGTGCAGCCACTGATGATTTCTCTGAATGGTTGAGGTTTAAATAAGCTGGAGATCGGACAAATGTGTATAAAGAGCGAATCAACAAAATAATAGTTGCAATCAAGATGTGTGAGTCAGTTGATGTACTCTCTCAAGAAGCTTTCCTGGAAAAGGTGAGGTTCCTGGGCAACATTCGGAATCCTCATATACTAAGCATGATAGGATTCTGCACAGAGCTAATATGCATTGTCTTTGAGTATATGCACAATGGCTGCTTAAGAGACACATTATTTTCAAGCCGCAGAAGCCATAGGGGAAGAAACTATTGGGAATCAAATACAGATTCTAATGCACAGTGGACAATTCCTTTTGCAATTTCACTTGAGAGGACAAACTTCTGCAATTCATATGAGATTAGAGACTTGAGGACAAGTCTCTTTGAAGAGAGGAAGATTTGTCATGATTTTAGAGTTGTAATCCACGCTTTTGTAATAGATGGCCCTTAGTATTAATAAGGGCTGATGTCTCATTGGAGGGGGATTATTGGATTGTATGAATTTTCCTTCTTTCTAACTCATCTTTATTCTCTCTTCTCTTTTATCCAAATCTGTAATACTTTTGATTGTTCATACTGAATTCGTTGATTCATGACAAGATCATGACACAATCCAACTTAATCCAAAAGTGAGAAAACAGGTCTTAGGCAAAATAGTTCATCAATGCGGATGTAAAAGAAACCCCACTTCAGGACCGTGAGCAACATAAGGTTGTTCATTTCAACAGCAATAGCTAATATGTACTTAGGTGATTTCAAATCGAAGGCAGTTTTTTCTTACATAAGTGGCCAACTGAAATTGGGGTGTGATAAAGTTACAATATGTCATCAGCTTATATGTACATCCAAACAAGGAAGACTTTTGTTGACCAAGACAGCAAAGGCAACATTTAGTTTTGTAAGTAAATTAAAAATAAAGTGGCTGCATTTGCTTTTATATAGGATTTGATGCAAACAAATACACATAAGTGTCTGTTTGTCTAAAACACACAGAGGGAATAAGTATATCGAATGAAGTTTGACAAATCTGTAGAGATGATCATACCTCTAAGCTTGTTGGCAATTGCTCTCGTCCAGGCTCTGTCTTTATTGTTATATGCATAAGTGCTGGTAGAGGCCAACAAAACAAATCCTTTGCCCTTCTCTGTTTCATTGGAACTTAGATTTTGAGCATGCAGCACAGGTTGTACAAGGAGAGAATGAGTCCCTTTAGGAAGCATCTCCCATAATTCTGTACCTAGAAGTTTAGAAAACAATCATTTAATGCTTTTGTTTCAAAAGAGATAGATAATTTACTCTTCCATTATCCTGTGTTTGGTGAGCTTTTAGAGGCAAATGATGTTTATAGCTTGTTAAAAACAGAGCCCTAAATGACAATATGATTTTTCTTTTCAAAACATAATTAATGCTAAATGCAACAAAATCGAAATGCAGGATGTCAAATCCACAAAAGAAAGGATTACTTTGAAAGGTTAGGGAATGTGCTGGAAAACAATTGGCAAGGGAGAAAAGAAACGGACAGCTGTAAAACATACTCATATGGCATACCATACAGTGAATGATAAGAAATTTGTAGAAATGAACATACAAAGAAGATACTATAAGCTATAAAAGAAATACTCTACTGTAAAGCAAACTTATAAGAAATAACATTTTGTAAACCAGAATAGAAATTCCAAAACCAAAATATATTCTTAATAGTAAAATGGAGAAACTAAGTCAACTCCTTGAAAACTGAAACTGAAACCTGTATCATACCCTCAACCTGTGGGAAATACAGTGGCTCCTTCAGATTAGAAAGGCCAATTTTTTGAATTTGTTTCGCAAACCAGTCATGTAGTTCATCTTTCGATATATCTTTAGGGCTGCTCCAGTAGCCACGCACACAAAGTGCATCATGAGCTAAGATGAGCTACAACATGAAGAATCAGTACAGTAAATGTCAAACAGTTAAAGAACAAACAATGAGATGCACATTTAGTTTACAGCCCTCAATTGTAGATCCCTTAAATCAATATATAGCAGTTGTACATAAATCATTTATTCATATTGTTCTCTCTCTTCTCTCTCTTCTTTCCACAAAACGGTTAAGCTAGCTACATACCACTGACACAGTGTTGGTACTACGCAGTAGAACATATGTTCCCCAAGCCAAATCCTCCTTCAGAGTGTCTGAAATGTTTTGTGACATGAGAAAAACTTGATCAGCACCTTCAGGAATACTTTTGCTAGTAATTGGAGTAGCACCCTGAAAGCATTCCCATGTACCAAAAATTTCAGAAAGTTTGAGCTCATAATTGCTGTTTCATCTATTGCAAAACTCAAGATTTTCTAACTATGATTAGAATTACACTAATGCACAACCAAATAAAAGTCTATGTTGACAAATCTGATAGACGAAACATTAGTGATTTGCATGTATCAAGACAATGTCAAAGTTAACTACGCCAAGATATTGAAAACAAAAAGCTTCTGCAGATAAGAAATTTACATTTTTTATGGATTTTCTAACCGGTAATAGAATGAAAATCCAAAGACTGTTCACTTATATCTTTAGCACCAAAACAACCATTTAAGGATACTGCTGAACCTGCAATGAAAATGCTTGAGGAACATATAAAGATGCAATGGCCAAGCCACCTTTATCTTTCTTTTATATTTCTTTAATAAGGTCAAAATTAAGATCATCCAAACTTGAGGAAGATTATATACCTTGAGAAACTTTCCAAGATAGGGAATGACAATGGAAAATGCAGCCAATGATAGTCCCAAAATCTCTGTTCTCTGTACATAACAAAATAATAATAAAAAAAGAAACTATGATTGAAGAAATAAGTATATAGGGGAATTAAGTCAAGAAAAAGAGTAAATTTACGATCTGAGCTGGAGTAATGGCAGATGAATCTGAACCCACAAAGTGATTTAACAACAAAAGTGATCCAAATGCATAGCCAATCCATCTGGGCAAGTATGATTCATCTAATCCAGGTATCCCTTCAAAAAATAAAATTAAGAAAAAAAAAAACCCAATAAATTTGGATAAAAATATGCACAAAGAGCACGTAGGTAAACAGGGAGAAATAAATGAATTACCAAGAGTGAAGCGAAGAACAGAGAGGTTGAGCTGCTTTTGCTCTGTGGAGGTGTCTTGAGGAGAATTATCTGAACCACTACGAGATGCTGTAACTGATAGTTTTTGTTTTTTAGAACTTAATATGTGATAGCGATAAAGTTTGTTGCTGATTTCTGGCGGGAATCTTTGAGGAATTAATGCAAACATTTGGAGTGCATGGCTGCTCATCATTCTCTCAATCGTTCAACAAAATTTACCGTATTAGTTTACAGCTTCAATTCAAATGTTCTTATTCTCCCAACAACACTATTCTTCCTCCATCATTCTTCTGTACATTGGGACATTGATTTCATCATCCCATGAAACATTCATAGGTAAGGGTGATATCGAGCCCAGCTCGAGCTTTAGGGTGTTCAGGCCCGGCTCGTTTATTAGTCGAGTCTAAAAATCTGTTCTTGTTCGTTTATTTATTAAATGAACGAGCTCGAACCGAGCTTTACGCGAACCGAGACGAGCCCGAGCTTTGTTGATGTTTAGTCAATAAAACTTGGGTCAACACTTCCCGAATTGAATAAAAATGTATAATTTAGTTAAATTAATATATTTTTTCTCTTTACATAAATGTCCAAATTTAATTCAAACTCATATTTAATGATTTGTGTGCTAAAAAATCGATTTTTTCTATTATTTAAGAGTTTTACTTAGGGTATATATTATTTATATTGTATAATTTCTACTTTAACTAATTCTTAACAAGTTGTTGACCAACCTAAACGAATCTTTCAATTGCTTGTTGATTTATTATTCATTTATTAACCTAACGTAAAGTTTTGTTTATGTTCACTTGTTTATTAAGTAGACGAGATTCAGTGAAACTTTAACCGAGTTGATCTCGGTCTTGTTCATAAAGGTTTATGTTCGTTCTCACCACCGTATAGTGTGATTTGTGTGTCAATAAATATATATATATAAAAACCCAATTATATATTTCTATTGTTTAATAGTTTTATTTCGTGTATAAGTTCAATATATATTATATAATTAATATTTTAACCGAGCTTTTAACGAGCTTTAACCGAGTTATGAACGAGCTTTTTAACGAGCTGTTCATGAACGTAAACGAGCTTTCACACATGTGTTCATTTATTGTTTATTTATTAATCGAGCTTAAAATCTTGTTCGTGTTCGTTCATTTATTAAATGAACGAGCTCAAGCCGAGCTTTTATCGAGTCGAGCCCGAGCTTGTTCGTGAACGTTCGTGTTCTTCATAGGTTCCCAATTCCACCATTGTACACTGCTATATCTCCATAGTACTACTACTAAATGCAATGGCTAAGCCACCGTTTTATTTTTATAGAAAACAGAAATTAATCTTTCAATTCACAAAAAAAACGTCAAGAAATTAAAATTATTATTTTAATAACTATTAATGGCCTGTCTTATATATAAAATACATTTTATATATGAACAAATTTTATAAAAAATTTTGTCTTTTTCTTTATATATTGCTTATCAAAATTAAAATAAACTTTCCAAGATAGAGAAGGGTAATGAAAATTTCAGCCAATGATACTCACAAAATATAACATACAAATAATAAATCATCATTTATTTTAAAGCAAACTGCTCAGAAGGTCACTAAACTTTCACTATGTCCGGCTTTTGATCACTAAACTTTTAAAGTTGTAAAAAATGTCACCAAACTCTTCAAAAACACAACTTTTGGTCCTTCCGTCCAATAGCTCCGTAAGTGATGACGGAAATCACATTTTTTAGGGGTATTTTTGTCTTTTTCTTCTTCTTCTTTCTTCCTCATTCTTCTTCTTCTTCACCTTTTTGAGATCCTCTCACAATCGGCAGCCATGGACGAGCTTCGAAAACGCCAGGTTCCTTCTCTCTCTAAATCGTGGCAACGTACCAAACATTTTATTTTGATTTGATTTCTCAGTGAATTCACCGATTAATCTTGAAAGAGTTCAATTTTTATATGAAACAAACTTGATCGTCTTAGGTATCACTGCGGGGAGCGAGTGCTAAGGAGATATCAAGGGATGCACTTCTTGAGAAGGTTTCTCAAGAAAGAGAACTTCGTAATTATACTCGCAGAGCCACTCTGCTGCTCTTTTTATTCAGGTCTATTTATTTTTCTTAACAAATTAGTAACTATGATTCAAGAATTCTTTCCCTTATTTTGAGTTTTATTTATTTGGTAAGAAATTCTGCTGTTAAAGAAGTTAGAATCTTAGATTATAAAAATCTTAAAATTTGATTCAAGGTTGTTTTGGAGAGTATAAATTCAACTGGTATGTAATTCATCTCCTTTACTTAATTGTTAAGCTCATACGTTATGGGACTATAGTTGAACCAGACTTTGTTGCACATAAGTGATTCAAATGTATTTTGTACGTCTTTGAACTGCAACAATGGAAAATGTGAACAACCATCAGATCTTCTATCATCCTCTATTTCCCTATGAAGCCACTGAAAGCTACAATCATACTTTTATTGGCCTGTATATTAGTTAATTTTCTTCATCATATTTATACTTTATCTTGTAAAGATTTCTCTTTGAATGTGTCTTCACATCCAGATGTCTAGAGGATTTTGAACGCTGAATTTAATACTCTGTTGTTCTGAACATATAGATCTAAATAAGAAGAAGAAGAAGAAGTAGGTTTTGAAGAAGAAGAAGAAGGAAGAAAGAAGAAGAAGAAGAAGAAAGAGGAAGAATAAGAAGAAGAAAAAGACAAAAATACCCCTAAAAAGGTGATTTCCATTTCCACTTACGAAGCTATTGGACGGAAGGGCCAAAAGTTGTGTTTTTGAAGAGTTTGGTGACCTTTTTTACAACTTTAAAAGTTTAGTAACCAAAAGCCGGACATAGTGAAAGTTTAGTGACCTTCTGGGCAGTTTGCTCTTTATTTTAACATTGTTTGATTCCAATATTGTGGAGCTGTGTTTTGAGTTGCTTAGCTTGGATGGTCAAAGGTTACAACTAAACAAAAAAATCGAAAAACTGACCAAACCGACTAAACATAATTTTTTTTTTAAGTTTAAGTTCAATGTTTTTTAATTTGATTATGATTTTTGTTTTTTAAAATTTGATTAACAAAAAAAATCAATTTATTTCTAGCTTTGGTTTGGATTTTATTCGATTTTCACTTGGAATAGACAAATAACCATTTGATTTATACGCATTTATATTAAATAGATATATTTAATCGATAAATTATATAAAATTACACATTAGCATACTATTTTTTTATGATAAATATAAACTTCTTAACTTTATTCTATATTTTTTCTTTTGAGTAAAATAATTATCTTCCATAATTTAAGTTGAAAATTAGCCTTAAATATATATTATTAGTATTAAATACGATTGTTACTTAAAAAATAAAAAATATTAAATCTCATTAATTGTGCAAATTCTTTTTCAAGCTTTTCTATATAAATTTAACTATTTTCTCCCTTTGAGAAGCAGTGTTTTAAAACTCGGACCGGAGTGCGAACCGGTAGAGCTACTGAGTTAGGGATTAATTGGTCGGACCGATCGAACCGGTGTTAAGAACCGGATGACGTCATAAATATATTTAATATAAATATATTAATTAAATATTAACATATCTCACATTTTATGTCTAATAAAATAACCAAATTATAAAAAAATAATATTCAATTAAATTCTTAGTTTTTCATCCATAAAAAAATCATAGATCTTATTGTTTAATAATGCTAATAATTATTTTGTTTATAACTTAATAAAAATTTATTAAAATACGTGAGATATAATAAAGTATTAATTAATTTAATATCAAATCGATAATATTAAAATAAGTTAGAAAATGTAGTTCTTAATACACAATTTATTTATTTCAAAACTTAAATATGTGAATTAAAAAAATTAATGACATATCACACTTTGAATTTAATTTTGTGTGCTATAAAGTAATAATTAAATAAAAAACAATAAATATTCTATGATAAAATTTAAAATTCATATTTATTTAAATTGTATGAATGTGATTGATTGAAAATATTGATGAAAAACATAGTTTCCATATTCATTCAAAATCTTGTAATAGGGTAAATTGAAAATATTTATGACAATTAAAATTTATTAAAAATCTTAAAATATGATAAATTATAAACATTTATAATAATTGAAAGATATTAAAAATCTTGAATATGTTAAATTAAAGTATTTATGACAATTAATTGTATTCAAATTTAAAATATTAAAATATGATAAATTAAAATCATTAATGATAATTAATAATTTTGAATATGGTAAATTAAAGTATTTATGGTAATTGAATGTATTCAAATTTTAACATATGGTAAATTGAAATCATTAATGGCAATTGGGGTATTGATGGAAAAACATTAATTGAAATCATTAATGGCAATTGGAGGTATTGATGGAAAAACATTAATTGAAATCATTGGGGGTATTGATGGAAACACATTAATGGACTAGATCTTTAAAATAAAAAAAAAAACGGATTCTGACCGGTTCTCAGTTTTTCCGATCGAACCCGATTTTTGACCGGGTTTGACCGGTTCTTAAACACACGGTTTTTTGGACCAACTCGGACCGAACCCCTGGCCGGTTCCCGGTCCAACCGGTCCAACCGGCCGGTCCGGTCCGAGTTTGATAACACTGTTGAGAAGAGCATCGAGTGTTGAATCTATTGTTTTTTTGCACAAAAGCACAAAAGTAATCTTTCTATCATACTTCCAAACAATTTAAATTGATTGGGATATTTCTTTGGAAACAAATGGAAAGAATGAAACTATGGACTGCATTAAATTAAAAAAAAATCAAACTCATTTATTTTTTTTCAATTCAACATTTCCTTATCTTTTTACTAAATTAACAAGCTGTTGGATTTGTTCTTATCTTAAGTCAACCACAAATTGTGTGTAAATTTTTTTTTTAAAAAAAGCACAAATTGTGTGTGCAAGATACTTACTAAAATGGACATCAATAATCTATATTTATTAGTAGGGGAAATTGCAAAAAAAGTCCCTCACATTTGGTTGAAATTTTTTTTTCGCCATTGACATTTTAAATAATGCAAATTCGTTCCTCACATTTATTTGAAAAACTCTTTTAGTTCCTAAAATTTCAAATAACACAAATTCGTCCCTGACCTTAAAATAGTGCACCAAAATGGTCATTTCATTCATTCATACATCTTTTTCTTAACAGAAAGATGTCACGTGCTTGTCCTGTAATAATTTTTTAGGGCCCAAAAATGTAATTGGTGATTGAAAAATTGGGGGAATGAATTGTGATTCCAAATTTTCCCGTGAAAAATCGTCACAAGAGAAGCATGTGTCCTATTTTTGTTAAAAAAGTATACATGACTGGATGGAAGGATCAATTTGATACACTATTTTAATGTGATTGGCGAATTTGCATTATTTGAAACATCAAGCAAATGCGAGAAATGAATTTGTATCATTTAAAATAGGGCAGAAATTTTTTTTTCAAGTAAATATGAAGGACTTTTTTTTGCAATTTTCCCTTAGTAGTAATATGAATGTCTTTCTTGTGATTAAAAATATATTAGAGAGAGGTAATCAACGATGAAAAATATGTATCATTTGGCTTTGCTAAAAATTAACAAAAAAGGAAAGGAATTGCGTATATGATATCATTTTTATGTTAAAAACAATTATTCTTGACAAGGTTTATTTTCTTTTAGTGGCGGATATATGTAGGATATGTATGTATATATATATATATATATATAAGAAGGCTTTGTTTCTTACTTCCTTTTATTATACTTTTAGAAAAGACAATCTTACTAATTCATAGAAATGTAAAGAATATAATTCAAAAAGTGTTTCAGAACAATTAAGGAAATACCAAAATGTATATACTAAAAATAGAATATTAATTAGTATGGAATTCTACTTATTTCTTTGTAATGTTTTATGAAAAGATTGTAGTAAACAATATCTCAAACTAAATGAAATTATTTTCATTTTTCAAACATTTCATGATCAACCACCACTAACATTTCAATAGTCAAGAATGGCATTACTTAAGAGTGGTTTAATCACGTCCTGTAAAAAGAAATTATTAATTTCTAAATGATATAATTTCTTATATTTTGCAATTTTTCTCGTACAAGCAATCTTTTTCTTCTTTTTCATAAAACGTTGAAAAATGGAATTGACATGGTTAGAAACATTATCTTTTTCTCATATAAGTAATAGTTTTTGTGCATGCCATATCTCAACAAGAGAAATAGTATTTAGTATATTCTTATAGATTTAGATTTTAATAGAACTTTATAGTACTTGCTCAAAAAAAATTAGAAAATTTGTCATTCAAGCCTTTTCTCAAGTAATATATAACATGCTATAATATTAACTTATGGGAATTACAAACATTGTCTATTTTTAATCTTGTTCATCCACTAATTAACATCTAGTTTGCATGCAGATGTATCTATATAATGCCCTTAAAGAAGGGTAGGAAACTAAGAAACTACCCAATCCACTGCCTCAATTTGACCTTTCAAGCGAGATATTAGCTTTCAAACATTATCTTAAAACTATCAACAGGGATTAAAATATTTACCCTCACCCATAATTCCAATTAATCCAACCCACATATTATTTTAACTAGTTAGATTGATTTAGGTAAATCATGTGTCAAATAGATCATGGTAACCGCTATTTAATGGATTGTTGTTGAATTAGAATCAAAAGTTACTCGAATCCATTAGGATAAAATTAATTTTATCTCGTATATTAAATACATTATAGATATTTTCATACACTATATATATTTAAATATATTGCACACATTAAACATATAAAATATATATTTTTTCATACACTACATATATTTTACATATAATACATACATTTTTACACACTATACACATTTTACAAATTATTCATATTATACATATTTTCACACATTACATATTTACACATAGTATACAAATTACATTTACAACACAAATTTTTACAAATTACATACATTTACACACACTACACATACTTTTACGCATGACATACATTTACACGCACTACACATATGTAATAGAATATAATGTGGATTATTTGACATGGAGTAGGTATATGTTAAATACGATTGTTCCTTCGAAATTGAACAATTCTAGCATTTGCGTTTCAAAATTTTATTTCTACTAGAAATGAAGTTCAATTTGGCAATATAGTTTTGTGAAACAGTGTATGGCAATTTTCATATGGAAGTAAAAAATACACAAAATTATTTTATTAATTGTTCAAATACTATTCACTTAATCCGTTCGAAACAACAGAGCTTCCTTAATTAGATGTCTCAAAAGCATATTCAAAATCTAAGGTTTGGTATGTGTTGGAATATCTCCCAAAAACCCAACTCCAATTTGAAGAGTAGACTCAATAGGGTTTTAGATTTAGTATAAATACATATTATTTGTACTAAATTTAGTGTGGGAAAGACAGTGAGATAGACAAACATAGAGAATATAATTGAATGTTGAGAGGCTTTGTATGTTGAGAGAGAACATACTTTGAGTAACTCTTTTATTCTCGTATTGAATTGGAATAGACGTTGTTCCCGTAGATTAGGTCTGTTGAGATCAAACCACGTTAAATATTGTGTTCTTATATGTTTTTTATTATTGTTGTTGCGTTTTCCCCAACGAGTGGTATTCGGGATTGAAGGTTGTAATCCCAACAACTAGTATTAGAGCTAAAGGTTCAAATTTGGGATAGTTTTTTAAGTCGTTAGAAGGTGTTGTAGTGCAGATCGACATCTTAGAGGAATTCTTTCACTGATCAGAGTGCGCAGAGATTTCTCATATCAAAAAACGTAGGAACCTAAAATTTTGGGCTGATTGGACCATTAGATTGCGAGCTATTAAAGAGAGAATGATTCCAGCAACTGTTCCGATCGACGGAGACAGAAGAAAGATATGGTCAATCGGACTCCAGATCTGTGATCTTCACAATTATCTTGTGCTGCTGCTGAAGTTTTGTTGAAATCTAACGGTCGGATTCGGAGATATTGTTGGTTGAAGTTGGAATATTCTGGACCGTCGAATTGTGAAAGAAGTGTGGCAGCTAGGGTTTCTGTTAGATTCTTCTATGTGTCAGCGTCAGGTTGTGACATATGTTGGTCAAAATTAAAGGTTGACTGGGCGTCAATGGTCAAACTGCCACGTCATCAAAAAAATTTGACGACCTTACCCCCTAGTTTTCGATGTGCCGGTATCGTTTTTGGAGCCAGTTTTTCCAAATTCAATTTTTTGTGGTGTTTTGATAGTTTTGATTGTTTTCTAGGTGGTTTTTTGGGTTTGTGAAGATGTTTGGAACACACTTTAAGACCCCTATCTTCGTCGGGAAAACGGATTTCACTATATGGCAGTGTAGAATTCAAGATTTGCTTGTGTGTAATAATCTTGATTCCTGGTGATATGACAGAGAGTAATTGGACTTTGGTTAAGAAGAGAGCAGTTAGTACGATTCGACTTGCACTTACTCCTAAAATTAAATATAGAGTCATAAAGGAGAAGACACTAAAGGGTATTTGGGATAAGTTGCAAAGTGTTTATGCATCAAAATCGCTAACCAACAGGTTGTGCATGAAGATGAACCTCTACACACTGAAGATTGATGAATACAGGGGAGGAAGTTAAAGATGAAGAACAGTCTTTATTTTTGTTGTCTTCTTTGCCATTTTCTTATAAGTCCGTGGTGCAAACCATGTTAGTTGGGAGAACCACTTTGAAGTTTGATGACGTGGTTACTTAGTTGAGGGAGAATGAGAAGATAATAGGAAAGACGAATTTGACTGCTGGAGAGGAAAGACTAGTTGTTGCTGAGGATTCTGATCGAGGAAGGAGTCGTTCACGGGGAAAAAGTGACTCACGTGGAAGAAGTGACTCGTGTGGAAAATCTCGGCCGAGAGACAACAGTAATATAGAGTGCTATTACTATGGAAAGAAAAGTCGCATCCAGAATAGATGCTCTATCATGAAAAAGGGCTTGAAGAGTTTGAAAGCACTAAAGGTAAAGGGCAAAGAGAAGGTTGAACATAATGACTCTACTAATGTTGTTGAATATGATGATGAGCTATGGTGAAGAAAACTGAGTTATCTGACTTAGGTTGGGTGATGGATTGTGCAGCTTCTATGCATATTTGTAAGGATAGATCTCTATTTGTTACTTTGCAGGTTGATGGAAATTTTTGACATGTTGTTGTGGGGAATGGAGAGAAGATGAAGATTTAGGGTGTCGGTACCGCATGTCTCAAAAACCACAATGGCGATATGAAGAGATAGTCTAATGTGAAATATGTGCCTATGTGTAGTGATAACATAATTTCATTAGGTAAATTGTATTCTCGTGGGTTCAAATTTTCTGGTGAAGGAAATGTCTGCAAAGTTTTCAAAGGGAATGAGCTGATTTTGCAAGGGTTGAGGAGTGATCATCACATATTTTATGTTGCTGATTTGAAGAATGAGTCTTGTGATTCTCTTGGCATTCATAGGAAGATTGAAGCCGAAGAAGAAACGAGTGACATTTTTAGAAAATGTTGTTGTACTTGAAGCTTCGAGTCGATGGAGGATTTGTTGGGATATCTTCTCGAAGCCCAACTCCAATTTGAAGAGTAAGCCCAATAAGGGTTTTAGGTTTAGTATAAATACATATTGTTTGTACTAAATTTAGTGTGGGAACGACGGTGAGAAAGACAAACATAGAGAATAGAATTGAGTGTTGAGAGGCTTTGTATGTTGAGAGAGAACATATTTTGTGTAACTCTTTTATTCTCGTATTGAATTGGAATAGACGTTGTTCCTGTGTATTAGGTCTGTTGAGATCAAACCACGTTAAATATTGTGTTCTTGTCTGTTTTTTATTATTGTTGTTGTGTTTTTCCCAACGAGTGGTATTCGGGATTGAAGGTTGTATTCCCAACGAGTGGTATTCGGGATTGAAGGTTGTAATCCCAACAGTATGTTCCTGGGGATTAATTTGTTGAATTTCCAAATGATTTAATTAATAGGGATTTAATTACCTATTAGAAAAGAAGCAAAAGTTTAAAGTAGGTTGTTTATCTTGAAATGTGGTAATTAAGATGTAACAATGGATCAATTTACGCAACCATGCATAGACCAACACTACAACAATAGATTATGACTAGAATGCTTATACTTGCTACCAAGGCAACCACAAACTTCATTTTGGAGTAAGCCTACTCCAAAATAGAGTAACTACAGTAAAATTCTCTTCAATTCATAACTCTATTTTTTACACTATAAGGAATATTCTTTACATATTCCTATTCATACCTTATGTTATATCATTTTTTTATTACTTTCATACTATTAAATTACTTTCATATCATTTTATATCATTTATACACATTAAACAAAGAAAGTCAGAAATTTTAATTTGTGGTATATTTAAGGATGATAATTATCAAATATTAGTATGTGAATTCAAAATTAACATAACTATAATTAGGGATAATTTATTTTGAAAAGAAAAAAATTAAACTATAATTAAAATTTGTAGTTGTTATATTATTTCTATTCACACTTTTTAATTCAATTATTTAAGAAAATTAAATTAAAAGCATATTTAACAATGAAATTAAAATTAAAATTAATTTATCATTTTAAAATTGAAATAATATAATTAAAATAATTTACTTGAAAAAGGAAAAAAATTGATTCAAAAGTAAAAAAAATAAAACATTAAACATTTAAAAGAAAGATTAAATAAAACAGCTAAAAATAATCCTAAAAACAAAAATAATAATTTAAAAAAATGGAGTGATCTACAGTGCAGCACTATATATTTAGTGTTGCACAGTAGATCAGCACCAAATTGGTGCCAAAAATGGAATTGGATATTTTCCAACTTTTTTGTCGTTTAATGGATTTTAACATCGGTTGTTGATGGTCTTACCATTATTTTATGATATTCTCGTTATGTATAGTATGTAAATATACGTATAACATATGTAAAACAAGCATAGTGTATGAATAAAACGAGTAAATGAAATGGATCTCACTCTCAACTTAACCAAAAGAATCTGAAAAAAACTTTAAAATTTTTTTAGAAAGTTGTCCCAACCATAAATTCATAAAGAGGGCACAAGGTCAATTTTTAGGGTTAATTAGTAATTACATAATTTTCATTCACCTCATTTGAAATTAAACCATATTATGAAATAAATCTCTATATTTTTTAATATTACAATAATCTCTTTTAATTGGTCAAACATATAACATAATAACATGTATAGTTAACTAATGATTAACTAACTTAGTAAATTTTTTGTGTAAAAAATTCTAAATTAACTGTAATAAATTTTAATTATAGGTGAATAAATGTAAATTTTTAAAAATCTCAATTCAAAACCCTTTTGTTGTTTTTCCACCACCATTAGCATGTGCTTAGCCAAGAGGGCTGATAAGCACGAAATATTCACTTTATTATATATTTTTTTATGTGCTCTGTGGGGTAAAATGTGTACTTAATGGTGTTAATCTTTGTAGAATTTGGAAGATTCTGTTGAGAAGCATGGCGAAGGGATAAAGACTGATTTGGAGAGCTTTTTAGAAGATTAAAGGCTGGGATAAAGCTGAAGGAATTTGGTAGCATAAGGATTTTTGGCAGATACCAAATTGGTGGATGAATTGGATTGGGAAACTGATTTATATGTTAATGATTAAAGCCGCGTGTGGCTTATTAGATTTTGGAAACAAGAGGATTCATTCTTTTAGTTGAATTAGGAAGTTTTATTTTTCCTCCTATATAAGGGAGTAGATTAATTAGGGTTGGGACACACATAGGTGAGCAACTCGTTTTCAGTTTTAGTTTTCTGCAGATTTGCAGTTGTCCAGTTTTTCATATCTAGAACAGCAGTGTCGTCGTTTGCCCAAATGACGGTCGACTGGTTTGATATTTTCAATTCAGTTTTAATTTCTTTTTAATTATTATTGTGCTTGTTTTTAATTATGAATCAAGAGTAGTTTCTTTTCTGGCTTTAAGTAAGGAAGCACTAATCGATTAATTAATTGTGAGACCTAATTGATTTAATTAAACTTTTTCATATTTAATTCTGAGAGTTTTCTGAGTATAAAGTTAATTATCTAAATTAATTAAAGCATGATCACCTTTAATAAATTTAGGTAGAGCCAATTAATCCCTTATTAAGTCACTGGATTTAATAGGTAAGATTAATTAGTGACGAAGCTACTGTCTCGGTAGACGGAAATAATCGGTTAACAAATTGTTGCATACTGATCATGATATGATTTGTTAGAATTAGGTTCTTCTAATAATTAATGCTTTTGTAACATTAAATCTAGTGTTCGACTGATTTCGGCCGGGTTGTGTTATGAATAGGGAAATAATTGATTAAGCTAATACTTGTCAATTATCGAACAATTAAGGAGGAATTGGGTTATGTCAGAGCTGATTCTCGGTAACCTATAACTAATTGGTTAATATGAAATTGTTATCTTTACGTCGATGAACAATGAATAATTGATTAGTGTGGACTTGCTTATTTGACGGATCTTTACCTTTGAATTAATTTATTTATGAATTTTGTTATTTCTTTGAGTTCAGTATTTAATTTCTTGATAATAATAGTTTAAATTTATAATCAAATTGTTGTGACGTTTACAAATTAATTAAATTAGAAGATAGTGTTGTTCCTCGTGGGATTGACCTTACTCTCACTACACTATTGTTAATCTTTTAGAGTAAGCATTTATTTTGTTACGGAAACGACATACCAAGGGCATACTATAATAAGATATAACTTTAAGATTCCTTTGCCTCAACCACAAAGAAAAGTAAATATAATTGAGTTTTAGGATTCCTGATACGAACCCAGAAAGCCTATTATTTGGGTGGTCAATAAGCAAGTGGTTCGTGATATTCATTCCATTAATTTGTGATGAATCATATAGTTGGAGGCCTGGAATAAAGTCGAAATCACAGTTCCTAAATGTTCCATGGAGGTTTGTTGCTTCACGACATTTAAGGTGTTGCCACCATGGAAATTACATTGTTGAGGACTTATGCCACAGTTCGGTATTATTGACATATCTCTCTCATATGATCTTCGATTATGCTGATTCAAGAGGCTGTAGAAACATAAGAGAAAGATCTACAACTTTTATGTTTTACACTTTCGCAGATTCGAAGAGCATCATGGTGAAATTGGCACGTGAAGATGACGCTGCTTGCTGGACTGGCGGGAATTCCGTTTTTTTTAGTTTTGTTTCCATTTGTTAAGTCTTAGGATTTATTTTTGAGTTGTAATAATTAAGTCCATTAAACATTTACTTATGGGCTTAAGTCTTTGTGTTTTTAATTATGGGCTAAGTAATTACTTGATCCAATTATCTTGCATGATAATTAGGAAAGTAATCTCCTACTTTTTAGGAGTTTTTAGGAAAGTAATCTTAAGAGGCAAAAACGTGTTTGTCTTCTTAGTTTAGGAAAGTAGTTAAGTTCCTAGTGTTTCATTACAATTAGGAAGTTTCCTAAACTAGCATTAGGGTTTTCGTTTTAGGAAAGTTGGCCAATATCCCACATTGGGAAAATACCAACTCTTAATACTTTTTGTAGCCTATATAAAGGCATTCCTTTTGACGTTTTATAGATAAGTTGAATGAAAGAAGTTTTAGCTTTGCTAAATCGAGAATTTACACCTTGTGTAGTTCGAAACCTTGAAGTTCAAGTTTGATCTTCATTGTAGCAAGTTTTCCTTTAGCGTGACCTTTAGGAGACTTCACCCGAGTTCTTTATTTAAAGAACAAGCCAAAATAACTAGTTTAGCTCATGAATTTTCATGTGTTGAATCAAGTTCTTTTGTATTAAAACGTGGGGTTTGATCTACTTCAACACTTGGCGTTTTTCCTTTGAATTCCTTCCGCCCAAAATTCTATTTTGTTGTGTTTGTTCTAACGTTTTTGTGCAGCAACGATCCGAAGGTTGTGGATTTCGTGTGGTCAAGGACATCCATCCAAGGCCATTCGTATCAATTGGTATCAAAGCATAGGTTGTTGCATAAAATTCAGGTTTTACTCGTAGGTAAATTTTCGTTTTTTTCGGTCAGGGCAATATTTTTTTGCTCATATCTTATTCGTTTGGAGTCGAAATCGAGTTCCGTTTTTTGCGTTGTGATCCTTGTTTCATCTAGTTACTGGGACGAAGTTTTTTATGTTCAAAAAGTGTCATCCAAAAATCAAAAAAAAATCAGTCTTATTTTAGTCTTTATTTTGTCCCGGGCAAATATCAGATTGACTATAATTTTTTCGTTTTAACTCGGAATTTGATTCTGCTTTTTGCAGTGTGTTCCTTGTTTTAAATACTATTAGGGATGAAATTTATTTGGTCCATTCCAGCCCAGAAAATATTCGTGAAAAAAACAAAGATTCTTTGAGTTTTCTTTGCAATTTTTTTTTGTGTCGTCAAGTTTCAATCTTTTGATTGTTCTTGATTCTTTGTGTCTTCTTAAATCATATTCTTGAGTCTAGTCAAATTTTTTTCCAACAAACATATACCTCTATTCATCAATTATGGCTTTTCAAAGTAAAAGGTATCAAAGGGAACTACGATCTATTGCGAAAGATTTAGAGGAGATTATGGTGATGTTTCAAGAAAAAATTCGAATTGAAGAACAGCAGAAAAAAGCCATTGAGGAAAGCACATTGGTAAAACCAACTTCTTTACCTACTCCCAAAGTTCGTGTTGTTAAATGCTTGAGGTGTTTAGGAGTTGGGCATAGTGCAATCCAATGCCCTCATTGGTATGATGAGCCGAAGGATGAACTTCTAGTGGATCTTCAACCATTAAACATGGAGAATGTGTGTGATGAGGTAAAGAATTCATCTTTTCCTTTAAATTGTCTTGGAGATATAGCACCTTTGGAGGTTGATATGGTTCAAATTGATAATGTCATGGCGGATCCAATTCCAGAAGATGTGATAATTCCAATTATTCCAATTGAAGAAACTTCTCAAACATATTTGTTTTCTTTTGATGTATTGAATATTGTAAATATGTGTGAGAATATAATACCCAATGATGAACATATAAAAAGTGAGGTTGTTGTTGTAAGTGGAAAAAGCCTAGAAGTGAATCTTGATGAAAAAGGCAAAGAAGAGATATCAAATCCCGTTGGAGATATTGTTGTATTTGGTTCTTCTTGTTGTCTAACAGATCATTTAGGTTATGATTTACTTGGTGTCACAACAATCGTTCAAGATTCGAGGTCGAATCTTCTCCAAGAAAGGGAGTATGATACGAACCGAGAAAGCCTATTATTTGGGTGGTCAATAAGCAAGTGGTTCGTGATATTCATTCCATTAATTTGTGATGAATCATATAGTTGGAGGCCTGGAATAAAGTCGAAATCACAGTTCCTAAATGTTCCATAGAGGTTTGTTGCTTCACGACATTTAAGGTGTTGCCACCATGGAAATTACATTGTTGAGGACTTATGCCACAGTTCGGTATTATTGACATATCTCTCTCATATGATCTTCGATTATGCTGATTCAAGAGGCTGTAGAAACATAAGAGAAAGATCTACAACTTTTATGTTTTACACTTTCGCAGATTCGAAGAGCATCATGGTGAAATTGGCACGTGAAGATGACGCTGCTTGCTGGACTGGCGGGAATTCCGTTTTTTTTAGTTTTGTTTCCATTTGTTAAGTCTTAGGATTTATTTTTGAGTTGTAATAATTAAGTCCATTAAACATTTACTTATGGGCTTAAGTCTTTGTGTTTTTAATTATGGGCTAAGTAATTACTTGATCCAATTATCTTGCATGATAATTAGGAAAGTAATCTCCTACTTTTTAGGAGTTTTTAGGAAAGTAATCTTAAGAGGCAAAAACGTGTTTGTCTTCTTAGTTTAGGAAAGTAGTTAAGTTCCTAGTGTTTCATTACAATTAGGAAGTTTCCTAAACTAGCATTAGGGTTTTCGTTTTAGGAAAGTTGGCCAATATCCCACATTGGGAAAATACCAACTCTTAATACTTTTTGTAGCCTATATAAAGGCATTCCTTTTGACGTTTTATAGATAAGTTGAATGAAAGAAGTTTTAGCTTTGCTAAATCGAGAATTTACACCTTGTGTAGTTCGAAACCTTGAAGTTCAAGTTTGATCTTCATTGTAGCAAGTTTTCCTTTAGCGTGACCTTTAGGAGACTTCACCCGAGTTCTTTATTTAAAGAACAAGCCAAAATAACTAGTTTAGCTCATGAATTTTCATGTGTTGAATCAAGTTCTTTTGTATTAAAACGTGGGGTTTGATCTACTTCAACACTTGGCGTTTTTCCTTTGAATTCCTTCCGCCCAAAATTCTATTTTGTTGTGTTTGTTCTAACGTTTTTGTGCAGCAACGATCCGAAGGTTGTGGATTTCGTGTGGTCAAGGACATCCATCCAAGGCCATTCGTATCAATTGGTATCAAAGCATAGGTTGTTGCATAAAATTCAGGTTTTACTCGTAGGTAAATTTTCGTTTTTTTCGGTCAGGGCAATATTTTTTTGCTCATATCTTATTCGTTTGGAGTCGAAATCGAGTTCCGTTTTTTGCGTTGTGATCCTTGTTTCATCTAGTTACTGGGACGAAGTTTTTTATGTTCAAAAAGTGTCATCCAAAAATCAAAAAAAAATCAGTCTTATTTTAGTCTTTATTTTGTCCCGGGCAAATATCAGATTGACTATAATTTTTTCGTTTTAACTCGGAATTTGATTCTGCTTTTTGCAGTGTGTTCCTTGTTTTAAATACTATTAGGGATGAAATTTATTTGGTCCATTCCAGCCCAGAAAATATTCGTGAAAAAAACAAAGATTCTTTGAGTTTTCTTTGCAATTTTTTTTTGTGTCGTCAAGTTTCAATCTTTTGATTGTTCTTGATTCTTTGTGTCTTCTTAAATCATATTCTTGAGTCTAGTCAAATTTTTTTCCAACAAACATATACCTCTATTCATCAATTATGGCTTTTCAAAGTAAAAGGTATCAAAGGGAACTACGATCTATTGCGAAAGATTTAGAGGAGATTATGGTGATGTTTCAAGAAAAAATTCGAATTGAAGAACAGCAGAAAAAAGCCATTGAGGAAAGCACATTGGTAAAACCAACTTCTTTACCTACTCCCAAAGTTCGTGTTGTTAAATGCTTGAGGTGTTTAGGAGTTGGGCATAGTGCAATCCAATGCCCTCATTGGTATGATGAGCCGAAGGATGAACTTCTAGTGGATCTTCAACCATTAAACATGGAGAATGTGTGTGATGAGGTAAAGAATTCATCTTTTCCTTTAAATTGTCTTGGAGATATAGCACCTTTGGAGGTTGATATGGTTCAAATTGATAATGTCATGGCGGATCCAATTCCAGAAGATGTGATAATTCCAATTATTCCAATTGAAGAAACTTCTCAAACATATTTGTTTTCTTTTGATGTATTGAATATTGTAAATATGTGTGAGAATATAATACCCAATGATGAACATATAAAAAGTGAGGTTGTTGTTGTAAGTGGAAAAAGCCTAGAAGTGAATCTTGATGAAAAAGGCAAAGAAGAGATATCAAATCCCGTTGGAGATATTGTTGTATTTGGTTCTTCTTGTTGTCTAACAGATCATTTAGGTTATGATTTACTTGGTGTCACAACAATCGTTCAAGATTCGAGGTCGAATCTTCTCCAAGAAAGGGAGTATGATACGAACCGAGAAAGCCTATTATTTGGGTGGTCAATAAGCAAGTGGTTCGTGATATTCATTCCATTAATTTGTGATGAATCATATAGTTGGAGGCCTGGAATAAAGTCGAAATCACAGTTCCTAAATGTTCCATAGAGGTTTGTTGCTTCACGACATTTAAGGTGTTGCCACCATGGAAATTACATTGTTGAGGACTTATGCCACAGTTCGGTATTATTGACATATCTCTCTCATATGATCTTCGATTATGCTGATTCAAGAGGCTGTAGAAACATAAGAGAAAGATCTACAACTTTTATGTTTTACACTTTCGCAGATTCGAAGAGCATCATGGTGAAATTGGCACGTGAAGATGACGCTGCTTGCTGGACTGGCGGGAATTCCGTTTTTTTTAGTTTTGTTTCCATTTGTTAAGTCTTAGGATTTATTTTTGAGTTGTAATAATTAAGTCCATTAAACATTTACTTATGGGCTTAAGTCTTTGTGTTTTTAATTATGGGCTAAGTAATTACTTGATCCAATTATCTTGCATGATAATTAGGAAAGTAATCTCCTACTTTTTAGGAGTTTTTAGGAAAGTAATCTTAAGAGGCAAAAACGTGTTTGTCTTCTTAGTTTAGGAAAGTAGTTAAGTTCCTAGTGTTTCATTACAATTAGGAAGTTTCCTAAACTAGCATTAGGGTTTTCGTTTTAGGAAAGTTGGCCAATATCCCACATTGGGAAAATACCAACTCTTAATACTTTTTGTAGCCTATATAAAGGCATTCCTTTTGACGTTTTATAGATAAGTTGAATGAAAGAAGTTTTAGCTTTGCTAAATCGAGAATTTACACCTTGTGTAGTTCGAAACCTTGAAGTTCAAGTTTGATCTTCATTGTAGCAAGTTTTCCTTTAGCGTGACCTTTAGGAGACTTCACCCGAGTTCTTTATTTAAAGAACAAGCCAAAATAACTAGTTTAGCTCATGAATTTTCATGTGTTGAATCAAGTTCTTTTGTATTAAAACGTGGGGTTTGATCTACTTCAACACTTGGCGTTTTTCCTTTGAATTCCTTCCGCCCAAAATTCTATTTTGTTGTGTTTGTTCTAACGTTTTTGTGCAGCAACGATCCGAAGGTTGTGGATTTCGTGTGGTCAAGGACATCCATCCAAGGCCATTCGTATCAATTCCTCTGGCTCAACCACAAAGCAAAGTACATGTAATTGTTGAATGTTCATTTGCCTAACCTCAAGTGATGTATTATGCCATAGTTGGCAATTAAGATCCCATGGTTAAGTTACTCCACACATAATTGATTTTCCAAAAATATACTTTAACAATAAGCATGAATTCATATATAGGCTGGTTAATAAGTATAACTCATCACTTGAATTGGTAATCAATTATCAATAATAATGTGCCATGTGTACTATTATGTTCCACTATTATATGATCCTCTGTATTGAATAGAAGCCATGTAGACATTATAATACATATGGCCCTTATTATTAGTAATTAACCACAAAGTTAACTTATATTTTAGCTGTTAATAACCACCCAATACTTTATCATGATGAGTCCTTACACTTATTATATTAGAAGTAACCTACTACAGAGTTAATTGTTCAAATAAGACCCAAGTAGTGTATGTGATCAAACTTTATCGGCGTTCGTTTACATTACTCCTTTATGACCTAACATAGTATTCATGTTTCTTCCCAATTGAACTGATATTTATATATATAATGACAATTAACCCTTATTTTTTAAAACAAATATACTAATTTGTGTATTAGTTTTTTTAGTTTTTTACACGTCTTTAGTTTTTTTTAACACACCCACACTCACATGCATCCCCAAAGCATTGGTAGATCTATATGGGGACGAGGGGAAGGGGGTGGGTTGCGGTCGCCCCTCCAAGATTTGAAAAATTATATTATGTCCTTTAAAAAAATTAAAAAATTTCAATTGAATCCTTAAGAAAATTAGAATTTTATCCCCCCCCCCCCCCCCAAAAAAAAAATTAGGCGAATTCCACTTTACCCCCTTGTGGTTTGGGCGAGTTCTCTTTTACCACCTCATAATTTTATAATATCCACATAACCCTCTCGGGTTTTGGACTAATGAGTAAAATAGATGAAAATCGTCTAAACTGACGGAACAATGTAAAATTACTATAAAACCTCATAAGTTGTGTTTCTTTATTTAAAAAAATTAAGGGGCCAAATTAAATATTATAAAAAATTTGTGGTCAAATTGAAATTTTTGAAAATTCTTTTCTTTTTCTCCTTCGGTACCTTGCAAATAAGCGTGGTTAAAATCGATTTTTGGTTTTTTGACATTTGTTTTCCCTCTCTGTACTTAAACAAAAATCTCAACAAATTCATCTCCCAACTATTAATTTTTCAATATTGAAGATTAAAATCAAATTTTTCTTCTTGGTCATCTCCCTCCTTTCACCAGAATCATATTCCAAATTCCAAAATCCAAAATTTCAAAATTCAAAATCCAAAATCCAAAATCCAAAATCCAAAATCCAAAATCCATTCGGCAATTAGAACCCAATGGACCAATACCACAATATATTTTATTCGTGGCAGTTCCGGCAACAAGGAGCACAATTAGGAGTTGTGCGTTTCAACAAAGGGGTAAAATTCGTCCCAAAAAAATAAATTCACTCATGGGTTTCAACTTCAACAACGGCTTTGCCACTGCTAGATGCAAAGTTTACCCCTATAAACAAAAATTGATAATTGCTACTTTGAAAATAGCAAATTCGCCTAAAAATCAGAGTTGTATTGATGTTTGTCGTTGATTGGAGTTTTGCAGATTATGAATTCGCCTGAAAAACAATTCACGGAACAATGGATTGCAGATCTGATTTCAATTATTATGGAAATTTAATATCATACATACACATACGACGGGTTGTTGATGCCGATTTCTTCAAATCTTTTGAAGATGATTTCAATGATGCCTTCATCAATTAATGATGTGATGATGATTTTTTACATGGTTGATGATGATTTCTTCAACTCTCTTGAAGTGATGATGGAAATTTCCGACATGGAAGAGAGAAAAAAAAAGAAAAAGGAAAGAATTCATACATGGAAGAGAAAGAAAAAAGAAAAAAAGAAAAAGAAAAGAAAAAAAAACAAGGAAATAATTCAGACATGAAATAAAAAGGAAAAAAAAAACAAGAGTGCAGACATGAAAGAAAAAAGAAAAAAAGGAAAAAGTGCATCCTCTAGATAAGGTAATTTTGAAATGAAATATTGACGTTAAGGTCTTTCTATTTTTTGACGTGCATTTGCTAGCGCGTGTAACACAATTACACCAGGTTAGACGGTTTCCATCTATTTTACCCATTAGTCTAAAACACGAAAGAGTTATGTGAATATTATAAAACTATGAGGAGTTATGTGGATATTATAAAACTATGAGGCGGTATAAGAGAACTTGCCCAAACCACAAGGGGGTAAAATAAAATTCGCCCACCACTACCTCAAAGGAATCGAACTCTAAATCTTGAGGTTGTAATGGTATATCTCTAACCACATGCTAGCACCAATTTCTAAAGTTAATAATGTAAAGTTGTGTAATCTTTATGAATTCATCGTGAGGACAAACTTTGTTTTCAATAATTTTCACCATAAAAAAGAAAAAAAAAACACTCTTGTGGGCTGATAATGAATTCCATTGTCCAACTGTATGCACGTCTAGTCCAATCTACGTTATACAACCTACCTACCTCTAACTATAATGGGCTACAACATCCCCAGAGACCTCCCCAGTCCATTCCTACAAAATCAAAATAGTAAAAATTCCACTATTTCTTTCCCCCATTTCATGAATAATTCCACCCTTTTCACTCTGTTTGTGGTCCATTATATTCCATTGAATAAAATTCATCCTTGCTCCATTCTCCCCCTCCATCTTTGGCTCTATCTCTCTCCAAATCTGCCCTTTTCCACTCAACCATCATTTCTGTACAAATCCCAACAATAGAGTTGTTTGTCTGCAGATCATGTATAGCCACTTAACAACAAAAGTAGATGAATTTCCTTTGTCTTTAGTTTTGGCCCATATCCACATTTGTTTGTTCCTATTCAATTTGCACACGAACACCCCTCGTGTAATGGTTTTTGTTTGCTTGTGTAGGACTACTCTATAGCATAGTTTGAGTTGCATGGATTCTCCATTGAATTTCAGTATCTTCATCAGTCCCTTAAACATTTCAGTGTCAGAATGCCAAAATAAGGCGTCAGTTAATACGACTGCTGCCATTAATAGATACTCGAAAAACATCATGTCTTTAAATCCGGAGGACTAATGAGCCCATTAATTCAGTTGGCCCGCGAATCAAACTGCTTTAATAAGTCCCATTTGGAAGTTGATTTAAAAAAACAAAAATAAAAATAAAGTGCTAGGGATTCATTCCGAAGATCTACCACACAAATTTCTAACTCATTTGCTATTTTTGGAAGAAGAAGCAAATCTCGGCATGGTTTTTGGAGAAAGAAAGTTTTTTTTTATTTAGAAAATGGGTGTTTGAATTGATAAGTTTTATTTTTGTGAAAAAATATTTTAATATGAATTTTTTTTTAAAAAGTTGACCGACGGCGAAGGTCAACAGGCGTTTACAACATTTGTTGGCCGGCGAATTGGATTTCGACCATATTCTGATATAATGCTCGGCTAATTGGCTTTTGACCAGATTCTGACAGACTAGCGGATGGTTAGCAGCATTGATCGCCAATGCTACTGGCAGTCAATCTCAATTACATTTTGATTAGATTCCGACAGACTGGCCGGTGGTTAGCGGCATTGACCGTCAATGGTGCTGGCAGTTAACCTCAACCATTATGAGTCTAAGGTTGACTGATCGTGAAGGTTACCTAAAAAATTACAAAATGAAAAAAACATCCCTATACTCAAAACTAAAAAAGGTAAAGAAGCGTGTCCTATAGAGAATGGTTGGACAAACACCCTTTTTTGATTTGAGGACAAAAACCCAAAAAATGGGCTGGGTTAGACTTTTTGTAACATAAAATAAAAGAAAATATGATCTAACAAATTCTTAAGTTGAATATTCAATCATCTCAATTGGGTTCAGAGTCTTGTTGCCAGATGCTTACAAGCTCTCATTTTTAAACACCAAAGTTCACTTACATTTGGTCATATTTAGTGTTCAAAATTTTGACCATTATGACTTTGAATAATAAAATCAAAATCACATCCTTTTTGGGTTTTCATCTTTGTATATATAGGTTTGTGATATATGGCATTGATATAAAATTATAATAGTTATCTATGATACATTACATTGCTGCATATTTAAGGTACTGGGAAAATGCCATCTTATTTTGTTGGCATGATCTTATTCTTGCAAGAACTTTAACTTCTTTTGCATTATTGATCAAACATCACAAAAGATTGGATGACAAAATACTTCAATTAATGTATGTATGGTGGATAACTTTTTATAGAAAACCAACTCAAGAAACGAACACATTTCATTGATCAAACAGCCTAGCTAATTAATTTTTTCATTTTAAAATAAGGGTTCGATTCGAAGATTCTGAAGGTTTCGATTAATAATTTAATCCCAAATAAATAAATATATCGAAGCAAAAAGCAGACGAATTCAATCCATTCATCAGTTTTGTCTAAATAATAATATGTTGGGTCCTCAATTTGTGATTGTTGCTGCATTTTTGTTGATTAAACTCTCATATCATGAGTCATGGCAAGCCAACATTTTGTTTGCCAAGAATCGTTTTTGCTCCCTACAAGCAACATATATATCTATTTCTTTAATCACTTGAAGGTTTCTTCATCTGTCATTTCAGGATGCAAAATATAGCTTGGAATCAGCAGGGATGGTCCAAGAAGCCCATACAGGGACGTAACATTTCCAGAGTATGTGTGTCGTATATTTTAGAGAATCACTCCGAAACAAGACGCATCTATCCTTTTGGAGTATCTGCATTGGTATTTCATGTCAGAAATGGTGTCATTTGTTTGTTTGTTTGTTATGTTTCAACATCACAACTTAATGATCATCATATCAAATTCCCTCCTCAGCATTTCGGATTTATGAGATTTCTTTATGCCAAAATTGAGTCGTATAGATCTTCCGTTACATTCCCTATTTCATCATGTGTTTCATTTTATGAATAATCAAATTCCCTCATCAGCATTTTGGGTTTATGAGATTTCTTGATCACAAAATCGAGTCATATATACCAAATAGATTTTCTGTTACTTTCTGTATTTCGCCGTCTGTTCAATTTATGAATACACGCCATATGTTTTTAACATTTATATATGCCTTAGGTTTATTTAATTATTTGATAGAATATTAGTAAAAGATAAATAGCTTGTATTCATGTAATGAAATAGAAAATGAAACAAAAAATTCCAAAATTGTCATATATGTGTCATTCATTACAATAACAACTGCTCTGAATAACATTATGCAAAGGTTACAAAGAGTTTAACTTACTTAGAGTAAATGTATTTTCAAATACATCGCCTGCAACAAGAATAAGTGTAATCTCATGCTCAATATCACTTTTAACACTTAAATTTGTATAATATAGTGAGACATCAAAGAGATTGTAAGATTATTTTCTTGCTATTTTCTAACATTTTTGCAGGTTTAATTGTCAATGATGGGGTGAAAGAGGCACTAAACTTACATGAATTTCAAGCTACGAACCAAACTGTAATATTCTTCCTCAATTTGACGGTAGGTATTAGTGTCGGTATCTGTTTTAAAAGAAGTTAGCATAATAATCTTTCAATTTGAATTTTAAGATGTAAACAATTCTCTACCTATTTTCATCCAATTGAATAATTGACTAATGGATTTGTTTGTTATGTTATATTATTTAATATTTAAAACTACAACTGATTTCTTATGAAGCGAATTCATACATAAAACAAGAGTGTTAATCACAATTTCAACGTGAGGTAAAAGCGACGGTAAATTAGAACCACAATTTCAATCGCGATTAATTGTTCGTTACATATATAAATCACGTTTTACATGTGAATCGATTTCACAAGAATTTTTGTGTTAAAACTATTAGTGTCAAAACAACAACGATAACAATTAGTGTCAAAGCAACAATCATTTAGTTAGTTGGATTAAAAATGGATCGAGGACTGTCCGTCACAAAGTTTAAATTGAGAATTACAATTACGTAACTTTTTCAAAAATGGAAACTACAATGATGTTTACCCTCATATTGGTCATTTACCCCTTAAATAGAATTTATTCAAAAAAATGGAATAACAATATCATAGATGTCATGAGTGGTTGGAATTTCTTGACTTCATAAAAAAAAATGAGAGTATTTATAGCTAAGGTTCATTTACCTTTTTGGATTCATAAAGTTTTTAGGACATCTAGGGTTATTTCTGTCGTCAGGTAGGATAACATTATTGGTTTATGTATTTTATGTATCATCAAGATTAATCATTACCACTGCCCACTTTGTATCATTGTTATTTCTTGGCTTCAATTGGAGCAAAGCCCAACATCAAACTTTACAAGATGTGGTGATAATGCAATTACAATATATACTCCATTCATAGAGAAATTTAATCTTTGCAAAAAAAAAAAAAAAAATTGATGTACTTCCACTATCTTTGAGTCAAGGGAATAATAAAACTTCAAAAAAAATTTAATCTCTGATCTTAGTTGTTATTGTTCCTTATACTTTCCAAAAACAACATAATTTGACCACTAAAATTAATTCTTCACATCATTTTAGCATTGCCAATTCCTGCTTCCTATTGTATACTTGAAATGGAATTGTGATTAGTACATTTAACAAGCAACATTGTGCTTAAATAGCAAATTCTATCCATTAATTGGAACATCGTGGAAGAATATATATTGGAAAATATTAGTCCCCATGTTACTTTTTGCTTTAAATGTTACAAAACTAAAGTAGAGTTTTTTATATAAACCTCCAATAAAAAACGACGAATCTTTTGTGAACCGGTTCATATATAAGACGTGATTCATATATGAAACGAACAATTAATCGAGCGTTAAATTAGTAAATCACAATACCTATTCATTAATTTAACGCAACATTAATTGTCTATTTCATGTAAGAATTATATCTTATATATGTTCTGGTTTCATAGGAGTTTAAGTTGTTAAATTGCTTCTTAACTAAGCCTGAAATTGGGAGGAGGAGTAGTACTAATGGACATTATCATATATGATACAAATACATTCAAGATCACGAGTTTAAGAAAACACAGAAGTAGTAGTAAAATTTATTCTTGGGACAAGGGAGAAAGAATCCCGGTCCAGTACTGACTGACAAGAAACTTACAAAAATTGGGTTGAGCTAAGAGTTAAAAGAAATAAACCATTTGATGAAGTTTTGGAGTGTAGCTTCATCTGCTCTGTAGTGATCAGAAGTGTAGCGAAGGAAATCAAACCATGTGAAGTCTGGATACTTTCTTGGCTCTTCTTCTCTGCTCTTAATAATCAGATCTTCCGGAGGTTTTATCATTTTGTCCTCTTTTGGACACAGAAAATATGTCAATGATATTCTTTCTTGGTTTTTCTTCACCACTGCTCGGTGCAAACAACTCTTGTACGTTCCATTTGTTAATGCCTAAAACAACAACAACAACAACAAAAAAATCCCACAAATTTAAACTTAACTTTTAATGCTCAAAATGATCCTAAAATTCATGCACAGTATGCAACTTGATCATGAGCTAGCACATTTAATTGGCTTGTTTTTAACCATTCGCAAGAATAGATAAGATGCATGATGATTGACTAATTTCAGTCATATATTCAACAACTTTTACTATTCTTTGATGTTGAGCAAAACCCACGAATGTTTCAATTATTATCAACTTAAATATAATGTTAAACAAGGAGAATAAAGATTATTACAATATTACTGATTTGTTAGGTTTATCTAAGCGTTAAATTTATATTACACGGTTGTCAGCCACCTTTCTAGTACGTGAGATGAGATGGGACTCTCTCCCTCCAACTTCCGAACTTCGATGGATCAATCCCATAAAATAATGTAAATATAGGTTAGGAGTAGGCCAGCCAGTGAGTATTGCTAATGGCAATGAATTGATTGATGAATGGTAGTACAAATGTATAATCAATCAATTCCTCAAGAGGTCAAACATGAACTTAATTAGATTTCAATTTACAAATTAATAAAATTCAGAGCTACCTAGCTAGCCTCATTGTTTCTAATCATTTCAATTTACAAATAGAATTCAGAGCTACCTACCTAGCCTCATTGTTTCTAATCATTGACTCTATAGCATAGAACAATGTTAAACAAAAAAAAAATTGCAGCCATGGAAAATCACAAGGGTCCTTATAATAAATTAAGAAAAGCCAACATGTGTGTGTATTCTCGTGTGTGTGTGTGTGTCAAACCAACATAATTGATAGTGTCAAATTAAAGTAAAACATGAAGATATTATAGCAAAGCTTACTAAGTAACATTAAACCAATTAAATATCTTAGCTAGGTATATATGTAATAAATAGCATTGAAAAATAAATTTTAATTTTTCGTTGTTTGTGATGAATGGACCATACCATGAAAGTGTCACCAAGGTTGATGACAAAGGCATCATGCCTTGGTCGAATAGATTTCCATTTATTGTCCACAAAGACTTCTAATCCTCCAACTTGATCTTGATGAAGAATAGTTATAGATGTCGGGTCACTGTGTGGTCCAATGCCAAGGGTTAAGCCTGGTTCTGGACAAGTCGGATAGAAGTTGGCTCTCACAATTGCATTACCATCTTCAAAAAATTCTTTGAAGTAGCATTGATCTATTCCCAGACTCATTCCAATAAGTTCCATGATTACAAGAGATAATTTCTTCACTGCTTCACAATATTTTTGAAATACAAATCTATGGTATAATACAAAAGCCACAAGAATCATTAGCAGCATACTGAAAAAATTTGAATATATATAGACATTGCAAAATTTAATAAGAATATTAAAGGCTTAGCTAGGAATGATCGATTTTCAACATTTTACACTTGTAGAAACGTTGAGATGAGCCATCTCGGGACAACTTTCCCCGAATTGATCGAGTTTAATTTACATTCTTTTCTTTCTCTTTAAGAACAAGAAAAATGTTCTGTTAAACCCTCAATATGCATGTTTGATTCTACCATCAATATCCCTGATTTTTTCTTTTGGTACAAAATAAAATGTCATTCTTACACATCCTTGATCATCTTGTATCGATCTGACTCTGAAATCTGAAATCTTAATTTTTAAGGTAAATCATCCCTAGCTATATGCATGTCTCGCTTTCTAATCCGACAGTTTTGATTCTGCTACTAATGTGAGTACTCCTGTTAGAGCCCTAGTTTTTCTTATTACCCTTTTCAATGAATTCTTGTACTTGAATTGTTTTTTCGTTTTTCCATGATATAGAGGAATACAAACACAAAAAAACTGACTGAATTTGGTATTTCATGTTAAGTTTAACAAGCCTTACCCTGCCTCTTCAAATCCTTCACCAAAGCATGACTCAAAGAAATCAGCAACAACATCATTAGAGCCTTGTTGATGGAACCCAAACGTCAACATTTCCTTCCAAGGTAACTTTGTAGAAAAACGATGAGCATGGGCAACTGAAAAACCCCATTTACAACCAAGTTTTTGCTGACCCTTTCGTTTTTCACAGAAGGGAAGCTTAAAGAAAGCTTTAGCTTGATGGTGAGCCATGTTAATGAGGTGTAAATCAACCCCATGGTTGATTACCTGGAAGAAACCATGCTTCAAACAAGAAGCTCTGATAAGCTTGGCTGCATGTTGAGTTGATTCCCAATCACCTCTAAAGAACCCTTGAAGATCCACCACTGGTTCGTTAAGTTCTTCATCAGCATTGACTAAGTCCTTTTCAGGCCATAAGTATTCTTTTGGTATGCTTTTCTTTTGGGTGGAAATGGTAAAGAAATCTTCCATTTTTGCAGCAAAAAGGAATGGAAAAAAAAGATAATGACGATGATGATGAATATAATCTGTCGATCTTATGAGAAATGAACACAGAAAAGACAAACAAAATAGCATGAAAACCAAGTACACCGTTGTTTGTGCGTGCATTCAATCGAGAAAAGGAGAGAGGAGAACCATATTAAATTGCAGATGCCATAAAAAACTAAGAGAAAGATTCAGCAATTGATAGATAAACAATTTTTAAATGAAGTAGTTTTTGATTCTTTTGTTCAGTAGAAGTAGGACTATTTTAATAAGTAGGCCAATTTAATACTATCTGTTCTAAGGGTTTTTCCTTGCAGATATTGATGAATGATGAACTTGAGGGTCAAGAATATAAAATGGGGACTACTATAGCCTTTTGCTCATCTAGCTAGGAAAAAGAAAGAATCAAAATCAGAATTGTGTGTGCCTTTGAACAAAATATTTTGGTTATTTATAGAGGAATATAGGAGAAATGGACTTGATACTATCAATCAATTATGGGTTCCTAAAGAGGGTAAAATATAAAATAGACAATTAACCGATAAATTAAATATTGCTTAATGGTAAAATTATAGGTATTTATACAAGGTTTTGGTAAATTGAAATGGGATTGTGTAGTAGTCTCTACATACAAGAGACTTTGAGGATTATGTTGACATTTATTTAACAAAGACAATGAATATGATCATTAGGGAGTATCCATCGCGTATCGAAATATAGATTAGGTTAGGACCCTTCTTAATTAATAAACTATAAAAATTTTAAACTATTTCCATCAAGAATTTCTATCAAATATTACTTAAAATGACAAATGAATCCTACATGTACATGATATGTATGGCTTACATAATGAATAAAATATTAGAAAAAGAAATCAAGTGTTTAATGAAATAGATTCTAACATGCACATTCATCCATCAATTAACAGACAATTTAGACATCATTCATTCTCATCCCCAAAGAGATAAGTAGCATAGGATTGTGGATGATTGAAAAGTTCAAAATTGGATTACAAGTAAAAATCCATGGATATATATGTTGGAATGGAAATTTCATCATAAGATTTTATGTATAATTCTATGAGTTGAAGAAGAGAGAAAGAAGTGTTATCAATCTTGTCCAAATCTAATATATATGTTACTCATTGTCTTATGTTTGAGTTTGTCTATAATCACATCATATATGTGTTAAAATGATAATATCCCACATCGGTTAAGTAAGAGCTCTTGAACTAATATATAAGGTATATGGACCACTCCATTCCTTGCCAATTGGTTTTGAGTTGGATGCACATATATTCTTTGACATGGTATCAGAGCATCATGTTTGAATTTGTGGGCGTTTCAAATATGACTAGGTGCCACTCCACTCCTTGCCAATTGGTTTTGAGTTGGATGCACATATATTCTTTAACAATATGCATCTACCAAGCAAATATAACATGGCATTGAAGACAATGCCCATTTGGACCTTAATAGAAGGAATTATTATTAGTACTTCAATAACTTGTTCACATGATATGTTAACTTATTTTGCACATTATTTCTCTCTTGAAATGAATTCCATCCATCTCAAAAATTTTCCCAACCATGCATAATCAATTATATGCTATATGCCTATATCCAGTCTTCTCTTGCTTCTTTGCATGTAAATACTATATCCACTCGTCTTCTTCTACATTAATTAGTTACAAAATTGCAAATTCCAAAATGTTCCTTTTGGTTTTTGCTTAAAATATAGTTTGTGCGTGAATCTTTTCTTCACTGTCAGCAAGTGTGAATGGTTGTTGTTAAGGTGGATTTTGTTTAAAAGAAAATTAATTGCTAGTTTATTCTTTGGTGTCATTAACTTTTATATTCATTTAGATTCTTGCATGCAAAGCTAAACTTATTTTATAACCATGAATTTGGGAAAAGCAATAATTTATTAACTTTAATCTTGTCATTAATTTACTTTGTGTATGAAATTTTCATCTTTTCTTACAAAGAATGCTCCTATATATGTGAAAACCAGTAGAATTAAAATTTTCTCTAGCTATATATCTTTATGCTCTTAGTTTGACATTTGAGTGAATTTGTGTATCTTTCTTCAAAATTATAAAGAACACATTAATTTTTCTTGGCTTACTATAGAAAACTTCTTACATTTTTTGAAATGTACAATAAAATATTTTATTTCCAAAATTAATTACTAGTTAGAACATATATAGTAGATAAGAACATACCAAGTACAATTTGTAAAGTACAAATTTGCACAATTTGTGAAAGATAATCCATCAAAATTTTCAGGGAAAATGTCATTATCACTATAATTTATCTTTATCCAAATTAATGTACATTTAAAGCAACAATGTAAATTCACCAAAAGCCTTAAGCATGTTTGAAAGCAATCTTGGATCCTTTTCTTTTAATATTTCCCCTAAAATAATACATATTTAATTTGGATACTCTCTTCATAGAGAACCAAATTCTTTTTTTTCTTCTAATCTCTTCTTGATTCATATTAATTTTGTAAAGTGATGACAGAAAATTCAGAAATGTAAAATAGTACTATTACAACATATAAAATATCTCCAACTTGTTAGTGTTGATATAAAAATATATATGTAGTAGTTAAAAAACTTTAACAATTCGATGAATCAGTTGACCACTGTTTAGTCAACTATGAACTGCAAATTTGTTCTTCTTTTGTCTTTTTGGAACTGCAAAATCTTGACCTTGCAGTCTGCACCAAGAATTTGATATTCATTACAATTATTTCTTTGAAGAAAACTAAATAATATGAATTTTAAAAGGTTTTATTTGGCCGACATTTTGGATGGTATCACAAAAAATTGAAAAAAAAAAAATTGTAGGCAGTTTTGATCATTTCGGATTCATACAATAATGCAAGCAACATTGCAAGAATTTGAACGAGCGAGTAATAACAATCTACGTAATCAATCCACTGAATTATTTAAAGACAGATCGAGAATTTTTAGATGCAATGCAATCAAGTAAGCATTAATTATAAGCAAACAAAACAATATATAAAAAATATTGTTAATTACTCATTAAATAATGTTAAGTTTTCAAGCCTAGCAAAACTACTGCCTTGTTGACTATCAAAGGACTCTTACCTTTGCAAAAAATTAAAATTCAAAATTGAAAGTTTTAATTAAACCAACTTAAGTAAAAGTAAGAAATAAAATATCTTAGAACTAATATTCAAATATCTTTCTATTTTTTCCTTTTTTGTTTTGTTTTGTTTTGTTTTTTTGGGATAAAGTGATTAGCAGATTCTAAAGTTACAAATAGAAAGAAATGTGTACGAATGCACTCATAAAGTTAAGACTTTGAAATGACAGACTTTGTTGAAAGCATAAATTGATGTTTTCCAAAAGTATCAAATGGACAAACACTAATTTTAGTTCAAGTTCAAAGTATGCATGTTTAAGCCAGTTCAACAAAATATTGCATTTAGATATGGGGACTTTAGTTTAGTTGAACAACATGACAATTGACAGTACTACTGATTGTTCTAGAGACTTGATACCCCACTAGTATTGTACAAGATGATGCATGGTTTAATTATGCTGAATTGAAAGTTTCATAAACATCCAATTTTGACTATGTAAAATTCCCTCAAGAATTCAGATTTTGAACACTTCATAATTAATCACAATTATGAGCAACACTGATGTGAAACGAGGTGAGAAGGATTTTGGGCCTTGCCTTATTGTCCAAAGACGGAAAAAATCTAAAACCTGTAATTAAATTAAATTAAAGTGAGTGTAACTTTTTTATTTGAATTTAAAATCGCTTTTATTATTATCTATTTCAAAACTCTCGACAACATCTATAAAACTCATTAGTCTCATAATATGTGCCATTTTTTGGCAGAATTCATTTATTTCGACCACTTTCAGTCTTATTAAAAAAAATTTAATTATTGTTTAATTATGTTCTATTTTGATTTAGGTTTTTCTAAACCTATTTAAACACTTCTAAGCCTTTTTTTTCATTGTTAAGACTTTGATAACATTCAATATAGCTTTGAAAATTTTAAAATTTGTGTTTTCTTGAATATTAATTGTTTTATTCCCTATCTATCGGTCCCGTGTAGTGTCCACCACTTCAAATTTGCTTGGAAACCTTGAGATCATGCTCATTTTGGTTCCATTTTCCATTTTTGATATGCATCGATCACCCCAACATAGAGAATATACAAAGAAAGTTATAATCCAAAAACAAACAATTTAACTTTTTTTCAGTACCATCTTTGCCGTTTGGTTGATATATATCAATAACATCATAAATATAGCCATAATAAGAAGATTGATCGATGCCACCCTAAAGTGAACATGAACTAGCTGAAAAGCACAAACAAACATGAGGGGTTACAAAAACTTTTGTATTGAATCAATACAAACTTCTTAAAAGGCAAAGATAGAATAGATAGATAGATATAAGTCATCAAAGTTTTGTTGCCTTCATTCATTTATACAAAAAAAGACGAAAACAAATGCATGTGAAAATATGGTTTCATTTTACTTGTCAAGGAGGCATTATGCATTAGATTGATATTTAATCATACCCTACTTGTCGACTTTAAACATAAGATTATAAAATGTTTGCATTGTCCAGAAGGTGACATATTCCTGCACATCAACAATTTGCCTGGTTAAATTGACTCAATTTGGTAGACTTCAATCCTAGCATTTACACGTTAGTTTCTGCAATTTTGGATTCAACTTTATAGGCAGAATTTTCTTTCTTTTATTTTTTTTGTCGTAGGGTCTATACAACCTGTCCAAACCTTAAGATCACCTCAAATTTTTTGATATTGGACAAACTTATACTTCTACTTATTGGGAAAAAAATCTGGCCCAAGCTATTTTAAAGTGAACAATACAAAAAAACCCTTCAAAATATCATCATCTATGGTGCCCAAATCCCCTTTCAAAAGTACCTTCTTTATTTTCTCACATTAATTGTTTCCTCTCGATCCCAAAATTTAATTGGATTATCAAAAAGAAAATTTTCTTAATTTAATGTGATGAAATCAACTCAATAAGGCTAATTAAATTGAATTCACTTTTTTTTTACATGTTTTACTCTAATGTTTACTCAAGTGAAGAAAGTCAAGAAATTATCATCTTTACATTTTTTTTTTCTAAAATTGTATATTAAAATCCCATCACATATCTAATGACATTTTTCAAAATAAAATCCATAATGCAAGAAGTAAATAATTTAAAATTTAAAAGAACTAAAAGATAATCTCTTTATATACATATATGGGAGTTATTTATATATAATTGAAGGAAAACTACAAGTTTTACAAGGGAAATTAGAAGAGGAAGAAAGAGTGAGAAGGGAAAGACAAGAAGTATGAATTTAGAATATCATGCATAGCAGTACTCGCAGTATGTATGCCATTAAACATAAAGAGAAATTGTAGATTTATGATGTCCTCGTTGATATAACATGTGTATAATATTATAACTATTGGTAGCACATTTTTATAAGTGATGAAGTATTAATTTATTCAACCTTGTATAGATTAATGTGAAATATTGTTCATTGGAACTCAAACTTTTGTTTTTGTACGTATGAGAAAACTTTTTAATATTATCATTAACCATAGTCATGTAATTTAATTTGTTGCACTATCAACAAGGTATTATGTGTAAAAGTAGCTACTTTTAGTTAAGTGTCCCAAACTAACACCCAATGGCATGAACCCTTTTCTTTTTTTTTCTAAATAGTTACTTTTCAAAAATAAAATCAACGACGAAATATGATTATCTGTATAGTCGATCTTATATAATGAGATAAAAGTTTAATAATTGTTATTACTTTTCAAGAAATCACGTTAACGAGACGTATGCAACACTTTCTTGATCACCACATACCTAAAATGAGTCAAGATTAAGATTATTACTTTTAATTATTAGTTATAGTTATAACTTTGTTTAAGTATTTGTTATTTGAATTAAACACTGAATATACCATAAAACTTCTCCCAAGATAAAACTCTAAACTATCAATGTATGTCAATTTTAGTGTGCATGAACTCCACCTAGGGAAAGGGTTTTTAGTTACTTGCATGAACTCCACCTAGGGAAAGGGTTTTTAGTTACTTGCATGAACTCCACCTAGGGAAAGGGTTTTTAGTTACTTGGCAACTCTCTTATTTTTACCCTCTTTGTTCGAGGCAAAATGGCAAAAAGCCAGAATGAACATAGCTATGCATATATACCTTTGTTGTGTGTCATATTCCACTAATCCTTTCATTTAAACTTTCATAATTTCAACTGGATTGTTACCTTACATTTTTTTTTTATTTTTCTCTTGACACTCCTTTCTAGCTAGAAGTCACATGTAACAAAATGTTCCACCTTAATCTAAAAATTAAATTGTAATTGTATAGGTTTATTAAAAAAAAAAGAATGTGGATTGTTGTTCATGCAAGAAAATTAATCATCCATGACCATAACTTCAAGAAACTTTGGTGGAGACAAGAGGGTCTTTCTAGACCATATATAACTTTGGACCTTAATATTAGGGGCTTCAAGTATAAATTTGAAAATAAGCTCAATTTGGCCCATTAAGGATGGTGATTGTTGTATTGTGTTCTTTCAATAGTCTTATTGTCCATTTAAAAGGGCATTTCAGTTTCTCCATAGACAAATCTCTTCTTCAATACTTCACTTGATAGTGCCAAGTCAATGTAAATGGATTTCCCACTTGGGTCTTTTTATTTAAATCCTCCAAAGCCTGCAACTTTTTTTTTTATCTCAAGTCCAGAAACTTCACGCATCCATTTTGGACCTTTGCAGGCTTTGCTACTGTTCCTTTTCAATGTGTGTTTTTTTTTTAAAGCAATGTTTTGTCTCCCACAATGTGAGATTTGGAGTTTTGGACTCCTATCCCTTGAAAAGTTGGAGGGATCGACCTAGTGTCTTAATAACAAATTTCAACAGTTTAGAACAAGAGGGATTAAATGTTTTATCAGTAGTGTTAATCCATCTAACTTTTCTACTAAATATCCACATAGCAGTTGATCGTCTGTGAAATACGGCGATTAATTGTCTGTTTCATATATGAATCACATTGTGTATGAATCGATTTTATATGAGTTTTTGTGTTCACATAGAACTAGTTTACATCCAAATTGATCGTAAAAGTTTAGTGCGAAATTCCTATTTAGCGATTTTACTTTTGATTGAGGAACGGGTCTTGCCCTAGTATATTCTAGTTCGCCTAACACAGGCAAGAATTTGTCTCTTGATCAATATTTGGATTCGAAGATGACAAAATTATATCCTTAAACCGAGCACATGTAATGCTAAGTAACATGACATTTCATGTTCAATATGTCAATCAGTTTCCAAATTTTTTAAACTTTACTGTTTTCTTAATAACATGGGAAGCCATTATGGCTCCTCATTATCTATTTTTTTATTATCTAGGTAGAGTTTGGTTGCTCTTTACATTTCAAGAAAAAAGTTTTTTAAGTGTACCTAAATAGCATGTCTCCCCAAACTTCAACAAAAAAGCTAGAGGGCTTACTGCACGAGGATACACAACTCATTTTGCCATTTTGTATGGCTAGCATGTCCCACAACAATTAAATTTTTATCCCACATAAAATTAGTTATATAGATCATATTACGGTATCGCATTTTATTTATACACATGTTGACATATTCCATAAAATGAGAAGTGTCCTAAACTTTATACAATTTTTAATATGTCCATTTCATTTGAGATGTAAAGTTTTACGTCGATTACCAGTCTCACGCAACCCTCCTCCTTCACCCAAGTTGGGATCAACTACTAAAATTATAGAAAAAAAAAGAGAAAAAGAAAAGTGCAAAAGAATATGTATTGAACAGATTAATCATTACTAACGAATCTTAAAGGCCTGACATTGACAAATAGCCAACAAGGGAAATAATAAGGGTATGTGCCGGGGCGGAATCAGAACCAAATTCTTATGCATTCTGATTTTAAAACTAAACACCCAAATTAATTTAGTACTTAATTTATAAATTTAAACTTACAAATAACAATTAATAAACTTTAAATAAAAAAAAGAGTGAAAAACTAAGCTTTGTAAAAAGATGAAAAATGGAGAGTGAGAAACAAAGAAAATGAAGGAAGAAAAAGGAAAGAATAAAAAGAAATATATTAAATTCTAATTAATATATTAATTTTCTTGTTAATTAATTATTCTACTAGTTTGTTATGTTTTTTCAAGTAACTTCTACTTGTACGTCCAATGAATAGGCAAAGGAACCCTTTTCACGTTTAATTATAAGGAATTACTTGTCTATGTATTTGCCCTTGGTTTTTTATTACATTCGGTGGTGTTTCATTCTATGAATACGTGTATTTAATATTTATTCTTTAAAGTTTACTAATTACTTAATAGGATTTTAGTTAAATACAAATTGCGTGAATTCATAAAAAAAAAAATATAGAATGAAACAATGAATGTGAGAGAAAATCGAAAGTGGTATTTGCTAGCTTAAAAGATCTACAGAGTTAACATGTCTATATGTACGAAGATAAATGCACATCTCAGCCTATCATCAATGTACTCCCTTGTAGTAGTAAACCATGTGATGAAAAACATTGTGAAATGACTTGACATTTACCTTTAATTCTTTTTAATTTCCTCATCAATTTCTTGATAGTTTCCTATGCCAAAACTCAACAACAAAAGGGGCCAAAAAACAAAATTTTTTTTTTTTACCAATTGATCATAGCTCAAATAGTATTTCAAGTGGGATTCCACTATGTCAACCATGGTTCGAATCCCATTTGGAACAAATCTCTACCCATTTATGGATAAATGGGTGGAGAAGGAGTATTTTTGAGATGCTCCAAGTTCCCCCGATGCACATACGCAATGGAGAACAATTATGGTGGCTGTGGGTAGGAGTGAGGCCGTGTGGGGTCGGAATTCATCAGAATTCGTCGGATGAGCATCGTCAACACTTTGGGCCGGGAGGTGTGTGACTTGGTGACCAATTATTGAAGACTGACTCTGGTACCCAGCTTGGGCTACTACCGTAAGGTTAGTACTCATTGCGTGCACATCTCGCGGTTTATATCCTCAAGGTGGCTAGGGGACGGTCGGTTTGAGTCCAGGATTAGTCTGACTCAATAGCAGTGAAGTGGCGGAAGACATAGAGTTGTATTGTTAGAAACCTGATACATAAAAAAAACAAAGATTTTTCAATTGAAATTAATCACATGTACCATATATAGGGCATAGAATTCTTGAGTTAGGCAAAACCATGATCTCATTGTACCAAAAAACAAGCCATAACCTCCAATGTATTAATTGTTTCTTATAAGAGGATTCACCGAACTTGCCTGCCTAATGCGTGAAAGCATTCCCCACCCAAACAGTATATAATTATTTCAACATAATTCAAACGTTAAATTTAACATCTAAAAATTGAAGAGAATGTTGTCACCATGGTCCCTTTTAGAATGATTTAGCTTCAACTAATTGAAAAGACCCCACATAGCAAATATGTGAAAAACTAAAACCTTTTTGTTTTGTTTGAGTGATTTCATCCAACAACAACTTCGTCCAGTGTTAGACTCGAATTTGGCAAATTAAAATTTAAATAAGATTTGAACCGTCTGGAAATAAAAATAAAATTTGGATCGAGTCAAATAAATTACTCTAGATCTTAATTTTACAAATTGTAATAATAAAAACCCTCATAGCAAAGCCTATCAAACTGACTCTAATTGAAGCCTTTTCTTTTCTAATAGTGCATAAGATATAAAAAAATAGAACTTTTATCATCATATGTACTGATCCTTCCTCTTGGCTGATCTTAGCATTAAAAATCAAAATCAAGTTGTGTTGTAGAAGGAGCAGAGGATGTACTCTTAAGTTTTGTGGAATTGGGCTAATAAGAGGGAGAACATTTGTGAATTTGAATCGTTATACTTAAATAGTCGTAACTTTCATTTGTTTCGGTCATTTTTGCACTGATTTGAATCTTTACAAACACTTGTATCATGTAGGTCAGTTTTTTCATTATTACGATATTATTTTAGTGAAATAAACTTATGGGTTAATTCCACTTTACCACCTTGTTGTTTGAGAAAATTTTCTATTATTACCTCGTATTTTCATAATATCCACATAACTCTCATATGTTTTGGACTAATGTGGAAAGCTGACGGAAATCATCTTAACTAATGGAATAAAGTGATAGAAATCATCTAAGCTAATGAAAATCTTTCTTTTATTAAAAGATTCAGACGTGAAAGAGGAAGAAAACATAAAAAAAGAAAGAGAAAAAAATAAATTTCTCTTTAAATAAGAGTAATTTTGGAACAAAAATTTAGCTTTAAACCCTTCTTATTTTCTTACACACATATCTTAGTGCATGCAACACACCTACATTAGTTTTAGACAGTTTTCATATGTTTTCCACATTAGTCCAAAATATAAAGAGGTTATGCAGATATTGTAAAAATACGAAGTAATAAAAAGGAATTTTTTTCAAACCACAATGAGGTAAAATGGAATTAAACCTAAACTGTTTTTAGATTATGCGTAATTTGTATTTTGTATTTTATATAAAAGAAAAAAAAGTGTTGTGGGCTTTATTATGGTTCTTTTCATATTTTTTTTGATTTGCAAGAAAGTTCATGTTAGTTGTACATAAATTATTGAGTGAGAAGATAGATCGATCATCGATCATTGTAGGAATTGAAGATGACGTTGGATATTGAAATATAAGGGGAATAAAAACAATTGGTGTGACAAAACATTATCTAAAACACAAGGTTGACAATAATTTATTACTAGTACCAATACCAAAAACACAAAAAAGAGATTGTATGGAAACAAAAGAAGCCAAGTGAGTTAAGTGTGAGGAACATGGAACATTGGCTGGCTATGGCCTTCTAGAAAATCGATCATATACTCGCTTCCTTATCCACTTCAATTTATACTATCTCAATCTCAGCCATGTTTATAAATTTCCTTATATAAAAAAAGCTCACTGATGATTCAGCATAATTGAAATGGACATACTCTGAGCCTCTGACATGAACATCTATATGGGAAGGGACAAAAGTAGACCCCAGAAATTGATGAGAAATGACAGAGGTAGTTGCTATATCTAACGTCACATCCCTACCAACCTTCAACCACTGTATAATTTGATCTATCTCTTTGTTCTTTATTTATTTCAATGTTGCTGACCCCTCAGAACATGGGATGTGTGTATATGCAAATTTTGTGCCCATATCTTATGGATTTGTATTTTGTTCTCAATATATACCATTAAGTTAATTCATCTAGACATCATCACGAGTAGGCTGAGAACGAACATGAACGTTCACGAACAAGTTCGGGCTCGACTCGATAAAAGCTCGGTTCGAGCTCGTTCATTTAATAAATGAACTAACACGAACAAGATTTTAGGCTTTATTAATAAATGAACAATAAATTAACACATGTGTGAAAGCTCGTTTACGTTCATGAACAGCTCGTTAAAAAGCTCGTTCATAACTCGATTAAAGCTGGTTAAAAGCTCGGTTAAAATATTAATTATATAATATATATTGAACTTATACACGAAATAAAACTATTAAATAATAGAAATATATAATTGGGTTTTTATATATATATTTATTGACACACAAATCACACTATACGGTGGTGAGAACGAACATAAACCTTTATGAACAAGACCGAGATTGACTCGGTTAAAGTTTCACTGAATCTCGTCTACTTAATAAACAAGTGAACACAAACAAAACTTTACGTTAGGTTAATAAATGAATAATAAATCAACAAGCAAGTGAAAGATTCGTTTAGGTTGGTCAACAACTTGTTAAGAATTTAGTTAAAGTATAAATTATACAATATAAATAATATATACCCTAAGTAAAACTCTTAAATAATAGAAAAAATCGATTTTTTATACATATAAGCACACAAACCATTATATATGAGTTTGAATTAAATTTGGATATTTATGTAAAGAGACAAAATATATTAATTTAACTAAATTATACATTTTTATTCAAGTCGGGAAGTGTTCACGAACAAAGCTCGGGCTCGTCTCGGTTCGCGTAAAGCTCGGCTCGAGCTCGTTCATTTAATAAATAAACGAACACGAACAGATTTTTAGGCTCGATTAATAAACGAGCCGGGCCTGAACACCCTAAAGCTCGGGCTCGGTTCGGCTCGATATCACCCCTAATCACGAGCAACAGCAAGGCTGCATCTTTGTATATACTTGATGAAGGTAGAATTGTGCTAGGACACTACTTGTACAAATTCTATCTGAATCCAAGTTCTTAGGGATAATACTATTATGAACTGAAGAGTTCCAATCCTATTGGGACTCTACTAGGTACAACTTTATAAAAGTAACCTTATTATCGCTAGTTAAGGGGTTACTTTCTGGACAACTTAATTACACATTACGCTTATTGCTCAGGCACTTAAACTGACTTAAGCATCGGAGCATACTTCCTAGTACAGCCCAGGGTATTTTCTGACGTATGTGTTGCAGGTCTTTTAGGTTTCCGGTGACGATACAAGGAGCACGTGTGTGTTGCAGGTCTTTTAGATTTCCGGTGACGATACAAGGAGCACGTGACCTCATGTCTTTTAGGTTTCCGGTGACGATACAAGGAGCACGTAACCTCAGGAGAACCTCACACCACATTGGTGATTTCAATCATCATCAATACTCTTATGTAGAGTCTCGTGGAAAGCGTGTTAATATATGAAATGACAATTAATTATAATTTTAATGTATAATAAAAATAAAAAAAATTAGAAATACAAATTAAGTTTATATGTTAGAATAATACAACTTGGTAAAGAAATTGATGTACAAGTTTTTATATGGAAGCTCAACGATAACCGGTACATATTTTTTTGTTAAAGAAATTGATGAATTTAAATAAAAGAACTAATCTAATGCATATTGTTAGCGTGAGCATCATTTTTAAATATGAATAATAAAAAAACTTTTAAAAAATGTGAAGAATGTTTTACGTAATTTTCTCTAGAATTTATGCAACAAATCATAATTGATAAATGTCATGAAGCACAAAGAAGATATATAAATGATCGACTTAATCCAAATCACAATTCTTCTGGAATATATTAATGGTTCTATCCTGTGATGCTTATTTTGTTTCGTAGGTATTCTTCTTTTTATTACTATTACATTACAATTAATGTTTGTCACTTGTGTAGTTCTTCCAGACAAGAACCAAAAACATACAAGCGCAATGCTCACAACAACAAAAGTATATCAATGGAAAAAAACAGAAAAAAAAATGTATTTGTTCTTATCTAAAAATAGAAATAAATAAAATAAAATCTATTTAAGTGTCCACAATATTTAACGTGAACTTTCATCTTTACTGGTCAACAAAGAAAATAGAAAGAGGAAAAGATAACAACGATTTGAAGCTCATCATACTTTCTTACTTATAAGCAAGCTCTATCCTCATTTTATTTTATTTTTTTGTTGAGGCAAGTTTGTTTTTTTTTTTTTTTTTATGATTCATTTTTTTTTTCATTTTAGATTGTTTTTATAATGAAGTATGACAAAGTCAAATACAGGACAAACACTTCTTTATAAAAGACTTTAAAAGTTAAAAAAATCATGAGTATTACTTTTCGATTTACATATATCAACTCAAATGGTAAAAAATGGATGAATGGTGATCATTTCAAAACTAAATTGTAACATGAATGATAAAAATATTACAAAAGTAAAATAGCCCATCAAGTTGAAAGACAATTAAAATAATTTACCAACGTTCATATTTATTTATTAATGGGCGGACTCTCTTTGATAGTGAAATTAATGTGTTGTGAAAACGAAAAAAAAGAGTTAAAACTTCTTATTATTACTCATAATTTAACCATATTTCTAAGTTGTTTGGTAATACATTCACAAAATGTGTTGATTTTTCTTAGTTCCATATCCATTACCAAAGATTAAACACTAATTTTATGCAAGTAGTTAACATTAATAATATTATCTAATTACCTAATTTGACATAAAAGTTTTTGATAATGATACAATCCAATTTTTTTTCCCTAATAAAAACACAGTCATGACCAAATTATAAAGACGTGGGATGATATAGTGAAACAGGCGTGGCGGCTGACGATGGCTGCCAAAAAAAAATAATAAATAAAAATACAAATAAAGAAAGAAAAAATCAAATTTTGAAAAATTAATTTGTGTCCAAGTGGCAGAAGCACCAAAAACGACGCCGCAATGCATTCAAAATTAGGTGAGAAAGCGTGAAAGAGAGCATGTGATGCGAGCAGAGAAAGCGCACAGCATCAAAATCCTCTTCAAATTTCTATTCCTATTCTTATATTATATTCTTTTATTCCTTATCTCTTTTGTTAAGTACACTGTACACGTGAGCGAGATTTCACATGGGGATTAAAAGTCTAAATCACGCCTTTAAAACAATTTATAAGTTTTTAATCTCATAGTGTTAGTGGGTATGCATAAACATCAACTCTATTAATTGTTTTATATGTATTGCATGTGTTCATGATTCTTTTTTGAGTTTATAATTAAACTTTTTTTTTTTGGTTTTTTTCACTTTACCAAACACATTTTTGTATTTATATATTTTGCCTATTAATTGTTAATTTGTGTCTTAGTGGGAGTGGTATTGATTGCATGTGAGCATTGATACTTTTGAGTTCCTAACTTTTAATTGTTACTTTCTTTTTAATCAAAATTAAGTATTAGGTATAATTAAAGTAATAACGGATCTAGAATGAATTTATGCATTCGGGAGTGAAATTGTATAGTATTATTAATTGAAATTATTTTCTGATTTTTGAAAAGACGGGGTAAAAATCTTTTTTTTTTTTTTTGAAAATTTAATAAAAAGTTTCTTTTTTAATAAGGTTTTTGAAATCTTAGGCTTTTCCTTAATCTAACTATTTTGGTTCCATTATAGTTAAGTTGCATTGAACACTAAACATGCACAATGCTTCATGTTAAAATATGTTATTATTATAGTTTTGTTGATGATGATCTAAACTACTCCAAGATGAAGAAGAATAAGTAGTGTGTACATTACACACTCACCAATTTTCTGCTTAAATATTAATCAAAGCAAATCAATAGGTTGTAAGTGAGCATGGTCTACATGGGGGAGTGCTTATTGGAAGGCTCTTATAAATGCAAACAATTGAAAATTGAAGTTATAAAGCTTAATTTGTTAATTTGTAAAAGGTTAATTACATTTACTTCATTTGTGGTTGAGGTATATTACAAAACGATAACAAATTAAATACCACGTATCGAGTATTAGTCAACTAATTAAATCGGTAAATTTTCATTGTGAAAATTCTAAAATACCCATAATAATTTACACACAAAATTTTAAAAACTCAACTTAGGGTTTAATTTGTTATCATTTGGCAACCTCTGTCAAGAGGTTAACCAATTCTCGTCCTACAATAATTTAACTCATGAAACCAAATATGCAAGTTTTATTTGATCTAGTTAGCCAAAAACAAAAGGAAAGTTGAAACAATGACTTGAAATTTTAGCACTATGAAAATATTCCTACTCACATTGAAGAAAACTTTGACTATAGTTTGCTTAAAAAAGAGAAAAAGTTTTTCTATTCTTGGCTGGCTAAAAATAAAATCCTTCATATATATATATTATGCTCCCATTAATATTTGGAATCAATCCATGAATACTATATAGTTGTTTGCACATGATTTCCCTTCTGTATCTCTGATCCATCACCACCACCATCATCTATCTTTTTAACTAACAAACTGTTTTCTTTTCAATTTCTTTACATACCTTTACATTATCTTAATGATAAATTCGGTTACCTACCCTCCAAACATGTCACATGCTTTTCGTTCCTTCTTTTGTCTAAGCTTTTCCCTCTATACACACGCAACAACACACACACAAACAAACAAAGAAACAATCCCAACAATCATTTAAAAAAAAAAAAGAAACAATCCCAACAATCATTTTAAAATATGTGTGTGTATGTGTATGTTTGTTGTTCTAACTTCTAATTATTTGGACAAATTATAAAAAACCCTTTTGAAAATTTTCATTTTACCTCTTATGGTTTAAAAATCTATATTTTACTTCTTTGTGCATGGTTTGTTGTTTTTTTTTTTCGAAAAACACACAAAATACATGGATTTCGAATACTTATTTTTTTTAAATGTATCTAGTCCAACATGTGTGTATAGCTTTCCATGTATATCTTTTTTCAAAATAGGTAAATGATCTCGATAGATTTTTAACTTGGGTGTAAGAATCGATCGTTTTGATTTCAATATTGAAAAAGTTCTATTTTGATTCATCAAGTTGAAATTTGTTGTACAAATAGTGAAAATTCATTTTTCATTCATTTGACTACTAATGTCGTTAATCATATGGCACAAAATGACATCATTTTGAATAATGAACATTATTACATGACTAATGGTATTATTTGTCAAATGGATAAAAAAAATGAGTTGAGAACTATTTGTGCGACAAAATCTAAATTGAGTAACAAAAAATGTAACTTTTTCAAAATTGAGAATTAAATTGATACCTACCCCAAATTAAGAAACTATTGGGATGATTTACCATTTCAAAATCATCAATTCTTTTATCTGTTTTCAAAACGATTCAAATGACAGGAAATTAATTTGTAAAATTTTAAATCAATTAAGATTTGTAAAAAATTTCAAAGTACATGGGGTTTTGTTTATAATTACCCTACTTATTTTAATTTCCTTGTTTAAGGTTTCACTAAAAAGTTGTACACTAATCCCCATATTATTAGATGTTTAGTAATATTGTTGAGAACTTGAATCTCACACAAGCATAACATGGGTACTATATTTTGTTGACTAAGTTGGTGATGTTTTGTTTGTTTTTTTGGTAAATGGAGGAAGAATCGCCATTATCTATGGAACTAACACAAGCCCCTTGATACAATCATTGGAATTGTTATTTAATTCTTTTTTAAATTTTTTCAAAATTCAATTAATGGAGTAATTAATCATTAAAAAACAAATATTTGTACAATTCTCCAAGTTTTTCCAATGGTAAATGAAGAAAACACTTTTGATTGGTTTCTTGGTAGATTTCCTTAGTGTTTTACAAAGTCAAGTACTAAAATTTGGACTAATTAATTAATGATGTTGTCAACCAAAATTTCAACTAAAACATCGGTGGTGTCACAAATTGCATAATTAATGATGTTGTTTAAAATTAATTTGGTAAGGTCAATTGGACATTTTAACAACCCTCAAATAATTAATAAAAAGTAATATTGTCCTAGCACCATCACCATGGGAATGCATATATTGCTGTCCCCTTTGCAAACCAAAGCTTCCCCACCCTCAACCAACCCTAACAAAAAAAAAAACACTCACACATACACACACACAAAAAAAAAAAAAAAAAAATTGAAAGTACACAAATAATTTTATTTATCCTTTGACTTCCACATAGAATGTGGGCGGCTTAATTGCAAAAAATAATTGTATTTAAAATATGTTATCTTTGTTTAATTAAGAGCATTATTTTTTGACTTTCATAAAATCCTAGTACTTTGTAAATTAATATTAGTTTATATATCTAAACATTGTACTTAATTACCTAAAATCAATCAACTAATCATCCTAATTTTCTTTTAAGCTTAAAAACCCACTTATGGTTTATCTAAACTGATCAAATTAAGATGCATGATTCTTAGAAGCAGATCACAAAATTCAAAAACAAAATCTTGATTTTTTATAAGACTTCCAAAACAGAATTAAACCCTCAATTAATTTCAAGAAAATTTTTCATGAATCACATTATTAATTTAAGCAGTTCAAGAAATACTTAATTAATATGAACATGGTCAATGATATATGACGGATCTATATTCCTACCATTTGCTTCTTGTGACCAAACTATATCCCTCTTCAAACAATTACGCGTGTGTGTGTGTGTGTTTACTCTAAGAAATGACAAAATATATATCTAATTATCTATCATTAAGAGGGAGGATTAATCCTTAAGTAAACATGCATAGTCCTTCATAATATAAATTTCAAGCTTGGATATATAATCGTATCGTGAGTACTAATTATGGACTAGTAGAATGTTTAATTTTAATACAACCTGTATTTGAATTTTGTAATAATTTCAATTATTAATTGACGGATCGAGGAACATACATATATAATTTTTGGAAGGGAGGTAGTATTGGTAGTTTTTTTTTTTTTTTTGATCGAATGTAAAAAATTATATTGATCAACAAATGTTTAATATACAAAGTTGCATACTCGGGTATGCCATAGTAATATCCAAAGAACTAGTTTAGTAATCCCAAAAAGAACTAGTCAAGGATAAAGACACTAGGATACAAAGATACTCCGACCTAATACACTAGGGTAGTATTGGTAGTTTTTATTTTTATTTTTCTAGTTTTTACGTATGGAGAGGGGAGAGCGAAATTCTAAACCTATTATAAAATTTCTGTTTTTTTATCAATGAAAAGAATAAATTTTAAAAATTCAATAGTTATTTTAAAGCTTGTCTGAATAGCCCTATAAGGATCAAAAGGGTTCTCCAAGTCTCTATTACCTGAAAAAAATGAAGTTACATCTCAAACCAAGTTGCACTATTTAGTATTACTATGCATGAACTTCACAAAATTCTTTGGGTAAATTACAAGAAACTCCCAAGTGATTTTAGAATTTTTCAAGTTATCTCTTTATCGTTTAAAAACCTACATTTTACTTCGTTATGATTTTTTTCAAATACACACAAAAATACAAATTTAAAATACTTATTTTTATAAATTTATCCCACCCAACATATAAGAATAGCTTTTTATTGTTGATTTGAAATAAATTGCACTTTGTCTTTTTTCAAAATTATTGAATTATTTTACGTTTTTAAGAAAAGACCAAACCATAAAGAAGTAATTTGTATGTTTTTAAATCATAGGGGTTAACCACAAACGGTTTTTTTTTCTTTTTTGTAATTTATCCTTTAAAAAAAACATAACTTCCACCAAAACTTCACTCAGAAGAAAAGTACTAAAAAAAATCATTAATTTTTCCAATTTTCTTTGTGCAATGGTTTTGATGGATATGGAATTTTAGTGAGTGGTAGTGGTAATAAATTCCATTCAGATTAGATTTGGTTAGGTCAAAAGTTGTCAGGATATGATTTTTTCCATAAAGCAAAGATGTATAGCTCAGCATATGTTTGTGTTGTGTGTAGAATGATACTAATCTAGTCAATATATTCCAAAACCAGCAAAAAAAATAAAATTGAAGTTTCTTTTGCTTCTAAATTAACATGAGTTTCCACCATGTAAAACTTAAAAAGAAGCATAAGTACGACTGCATGCATGGTGTTTTCCAGCTCAACAATCCATTTTTATTTTTTCCTTTGATTTTTTGCATGGAATGAGTCATTTTTTCACTGTGCTTTTCTTTGTTTCCACGTGATTAATTGCACCTAAAAGGTACAATACTATGTGCTCTATTCACATGCAAGATTATTAATGTTGCCATTAATTAGGTAAATTACTCAACCAAATATGTATGCGATTTCATTTAACTTCGATGCTGATATGCAACCTATTTGCTTATAAATAGTCGATTTTAAATTGAGAAAAGAAAAGATTTGCATTAGATTGAGTGTCAACATAAAACTTTGCCAAATAATAAATGAAATGGATCATATATACTAATGTATAGAATTTTATATTTTAAAAATTTATTAAAAAAATGAGTAATAATAAGAACTACGAATAATTTATGTAAGATTGTAATTTTACTTACATAAGTTATTTTATAATTCAGTAGATGAGCATTTACTATAAATAGATAAATGATCGAGTGATAATTAATAGGATTTTACGTAAGTGAAGTTGCAATCTTGCTTAAAAAACTTGCATACTTCCTAATATTAATCTTAAAAAAAAACACAGTTGCTCTTTTGTGAAACGGAGTCATATATATAACGGCAAGATTAATCGCAATTTCAATACACGATAAAAATGACAGAAAATTAGAATTACAATTTCAACAGTGATTAATTGTTTATTTCATATTTGAACCACGTTTTGTATATGAATAGATTTCTATGAGTTTTTGTACAAAAAAAAAAAAAAAAAGAAGATTATTACATTTTTTCATTTTCGTCACGCAAACAAATAAGTCCTAGACTAGTTGCCCGTGAAGTCCATTTTTCATAACTGCTTAACAATAAATAATTATTTATCTCTTTTGACTTTGATTTATAGTACATTAATATAGATATACATACGGCTCCAATTTTAAGTCAATATAAATGGCATGTGCCACAATAATGCTGCACGGCTGCATAAAAATTCTTTTAAGCGCTCTACTTCCTCAAATTAAGGTTTCTTGTATTTGTGAGAAATAATTAAATAAAGGGTTCCTATGGATATGAAACTTCTTCAAACAAAAAATGAGTTCAATAATGATTTTAAATCTAATTTCATTTTCTCAAATGACTAGTCAATTTCAGGAAATAGTGTTCTAATTAAACAACAGACCATTTTTCTACCATTGTACAAGAGTCTTGCTGTATTATTTATTTATTTATTTATTTGTTTATTTATTTTGGGACATGGATGGTTAAAGTACAACAACAATTGAGTCTTTGCTGATCCTACTAAATAAGGTTATCTATACAGATTACATTTCGCTGCTGTGCTCAATATAAAATCAAAAGCAGGGAGTTTTCTAATCTTTATACAATTTATAATGTGAACTATATAATAGAAAAATTGACAAAAATTTTACCACCTATCAATCTATCGCAATTTTCTCCCTTTTTCGAAAATTAGAATAGCTCAACAACTTTTCTCCTTTTCTAAAATTTAGAACGGACTACTTATAAACAAAAAAACTACTAATAACTAGCAGAGTTATAGATTGTTAAAGTACAAGTTGACAAAATAAAAATGAGAATAAATGACAAAATAAAAGAGAAAATTGAGGGATTACAAAAAGTAAACATCAAGTTGAAATCTTGCACTATTTAGGTGACAAAATGAAAAAATAATTAAACTTGTACAAGGAAATGAAAGAAAATTGTGTTGACTTCCAATTGTTCTTCATTTGTTTCAAAGTTTTGTGAACTTTTTCTCTTTTGGATAGATATTACAGTTAATGTGATTGGGACTGATTACATACATTAGGCTTGAAAAGGTTCTACAAATATATCCCCAACAAAAAAAACAAAGGGAAAATAGCAACAAAAAAGGAAAATCTTATGGCACTAAATAATACTGTGATATTCAACCCTGAAAATCTATATGTTCAGTCAACAGTATCTGTATACACCATTTGCCATTTCACAATTTCTACAAAGCTGACCACTTTTATGCCCCAGTTGCCAACATAAACAAACTAGCTTTGTCACAGCTGCACCGGTGGCAACTTGCGGCGGTGGTGCCGCGGCAGCCCAGATGCCATTAGAGGCCTTGGATTCAGCTGAAGTAGTAGTAGTACTACTAAACTTTGGCTGTGGAAGACCAATACACAGCTCAAGATTAACACCCCAGGTGTTGTTTTGTTGTTCTCTTATGTGTTCTTGAGGAGCTTGAGTTTCTTCTGTTGTGCCACTGCTGCATTTTGTATCCTCATTTGATGACTCTGTTGTTGTTGTTGTTGCTGTAATTTTGTCTTTAAACTTGCTGTTTTGATCGTTGTTGCCGAAAATGGGGTTTTTGGGAGATGATGATGATGAATTTCTGAAGTCTAGGCAAATGTTTGTAGTGGATTTGGATGCGGTTGAGGTGTCTAAGGCGGCAGCAGTGGCGGTGGCGGCAACGGCAACGGTGGTTACGTTGATCGGACGGTGGCTTTGAGGGTCAATGCCACGGCTAATGAGTTTGCGTTTAATGTGTGTGTTCCAATAATTCTTGATCTCATTGTCTGTTCTTCCCGGCAATCTTCCAGCTATTAAAGACCATCTGAAAAAGTGAATTGAAGTTGAATATTAGAAACAACAATAAAGAGTACAATTTCATTCTATAAAATCATTAATTAGTTATGCATAAACTTATGAAATTAGCCAAATCTTTTTTTCATTTTCTTGTGACATGAAAAGAACCCAATTAAGGAAAATTTTCCAAGAGCAAGAATATAAAATCAAAAGGAGACACATACTCAAAGTCTTATATAATGTCCAAATCTACATTCTACTTATATCAACAATCAATTATTTACTGCAAGTTTTGTTGAGCACTAACTCTATGCATTAAATTGTAGAGCCAAAAAAATCTCAAAGTAGTACTGAATTTTCCAAGGAAAGTGAGGACATCCCAAATTCCCAACATCAAACTTCCACCAAAGAACTCAAAAAGATATTTGGAAAAAAGTAAAGTTTAATGATGTTATATTTCTGGGACACCTAGGTTTCTTTCTTTCTTTCTTTCATTCATTCATATATATGTGTGGTCCCAAATTTCCAGACTGTGGAAAATGTGCAAGATTAGGCATATAGCACTTGATAAAGTTCACTTCATGTCCTACTATTTGACTTGGTATTATTAGTACAGCTGCCAAACTGAAGCCAAAAAGGTAAAGAAACATATAGGAATTGTTGTAACAAGAAACAAAGAATAACATCAATTGAAATACTAAAACAACAACATGAAGAACTTACTTGTTTCCTAAAAGACTATGAAGCTTGATTATGATCTCATCTTCTTCCTCAGTGAAGTTTCCTCTTTTGAGGTCAGGCCTAAGATAATTTATCCATCTTAATCTACAACTTTTGCCACATCTAAGCAACCCTGTAAAATCATATAAAAATTAATAAAAGTATGAACTTTTTTGCATATTAAAACAGGAAAAGAAAATCCCATCAAGAACAAAACAAGAAAAAAAAAGAAGTGGGATTTATCAAGGGGTATAGTCTTGAGTGTTGAGTATTGAAGTTGTACCTGCAGCTTTAGGAAGGGATCTCCAGCAACCTTCACCATGAACACGAATATAGTTTATAAGACGCTGATCTTCCTCTTTAGTCCAAGCTCCTTTGTTTGTATGAGCTTTCTCACAGCAAGGTGAACGTCCCATAATTTACTTTTCTTGCTTTCTTTTTGGTTGTGGGATGAAATGAAATGATTACTTTTGTTTGTCACACACTTAACATAAGAGAAAGAAAGCCAAAACAACAAGCTGGAACTCAAAACATCAAAGAAAGATTTGGGTAATGAAGAAATAGTACACCCTCCCCACACTTTGTCTTTTTCTCTCTATAATTGATAGAAGGATCAGTCTGAAGAAGCAAGTCAAAGACAGAGCAGAGAAGAGAAGAGGAGAGAGAATGGTACCAAACTATAACAAGTTTGATTGAGATTAAGAAGTTGTAAAAGAGGATGTATTTATATGATAAGGTCTAAAGAGGAAAGAAAGGATGGGATGAAGATTTTTTGCTTTTTTTTTTCCCTCAAAAAAAGGGATGGGATGAAAGATTGATTGAAGATGTGAAAAATGAAAAAGAGAGAATTAGTTAACCAATTACAAGTTTTGGATGTTTGTACCCACTTTTTTAAACTTTTTTCTTGTGGGTTTTTTTTTAATTTTTTTTAGAGATAAAATTGTATGTATGTATGTATGTATGATGATGAGCAAAGGAAGAAAGGGGAAGATTTTTGACCAAGTTGGTGACAAAAACAAGTTGTTAGGAGATGGGGTTGGGTTTGGTAGGTAGGTTTACTTTTTTTGGTGAGTTGGCTTTTGTGTGATGTGGGCTCTGTTTCTGTTCTTTGTAACAATCCATAAATAAATCTTGGACAGTTTTGCTTCTACTTTCTTCTTCCAAATTCAAATGGCCTTAAACTTCATCAACATCACCCATTGATGATCCCACACACAGTCACACAGTAACACAGTAACACATATACTAATACTATACTTGGACTGTATTAGTATTAGTAGTACTGCTCATAATAATGTATATATGAATAAGATAAGAGAAGAGTAGTGATGATGCCACGTGACTTATAATGTCGGTTTTGAAAGTGTATCCATCTGCCCATGTTTTGTTTGCATATACATGCACACAGCTGCTCTCTTGCTGCTGCTGCATGCAGATGTGCTCTCTTGTGCAGTTGTACAGTTGTTTGATCCAAAAGGAAATAAATATGTTTGTATGTTGGCTTTCTGCCATTTGAAAAAGTTGAATGATTGTGTAGAATTGGCATTCATCTTGATATTTTTAAGGGTGTCAAACTAAGATCAATGTTTGGATGAATTTGGCATTTAGTACACCACCAATGTATGTTACTTCTCTATTTATGTTTGATACATGGATCACGTTTTCCTATCTTGTTCGAGTTAAATTGCACCTTGTTACCATGCTCGGTCAAAGCTCAAATCACACTTTATCACGATATTGGGTTGAAATTTATTTTCTCATTTATATTCAAATATAACATATCATTTCTTACCCTTTTTTTTTTGTCTTCATGCTTCCCTGGTCATTAAATATTAATCCTACTACTAACCATTTAAAGTTAATACTTCTTAATCATTGTGTATGTAAGTAAAACTTTAAAGGACATTGAAGGAAGGTCTTTGGTAAATTTTTCATTGCATCCACAACATAAGAATCATTGATGACTTTCTATATCTAATCCGATATGGTTTTGTAGATTATGACTATAAGTAGACTATCAGTATATTTTTTTCAAGTTCAACTTGTCTTGTTGAAATTGAAACTTTATACATAAAAAGAAAAAAAAAAGTGCACACCAGAGCACACTTGTGAAAACTCACAAAACAACCATTCGTTTGCCAAATTAATTGCTAGAAGAATTTTACATGGAAGATGAGATGGTGTCAAACTCAAAATTCCAGAACAATCAGAAAATTAGCTAACAGAGACAATATTACAATCACAAATATCAACAAAGGCTGCTTTACAACCTCACCTTCTCTCTTCTCCCATTCTAACCATGCTCCGTTTACAGCCACAGGCAGATTAATGGAGGTGCCAAGGTGGCAGCTGCCCCCATAATAGTAATAGCAATGAAAAAAATGGGGAAGACAATCGAAGCCAAAAGGGCAATTGCTAAAGACTACATTATCATTGGAAACTTCCCAGATGGATTTTACCTTCAGAATATCCCCTTTCTTAAGCTATAGGACTTGTACAAATTGTCTTTTTGCATACAAAACATGTACATGACTGCCACAGTAAAAAACGGTTTCAAGACACTACAGCAATCTTTTACCTCACTGTAACATTCTCTACAGGAAATCACTGAAATGATAAAAATGATGCTCTTGAGGTGTACAACTAGATGCTGGTAGCCAAAAAAAAATGCTCTAGTATAAAAGAAACAATAATAATAATAATAAAAAAAATCACACGTAGCATATTCTATGCTACAACAATTTTACCGGTATTAAGGTTTTCGAGAATTAACTAAGAAAATCAAGCACAGGGAAGAGCTTGTAATAAGAGCAAAAGAATGTCTTGTAACTTTATTATTAAAAGAATCGCTTTGTCTACAATTTATTTTACAATCGAATTTGTGTACTTCGTATAATTAGAGCTCCATCAGCATACCTATATGAATCACAACCTCAAAACTACAACACCTCAAGACAACTGGTAAAAAGAATGATTACACCTTTTCAAAACTTAGGCAAAAGCCATCTATAATATAGAGGTATGACAACTATTTAATACCTATGTTTGTCACACAAATAAAAAGAAATTATGAGAATCCTGTTGTGTTACCATTGTTGTTTGTAATGTCTGTATGTTTACACATGCAATCTGGCATTGGGTATGTATACAGCGAGCCACTGGGCTTTCTAACTTCAACCCCCTTTAGATCGCTATGACGAAGCATATCTTGCAACTGGTGTTTAAAGTCCTCCCATCTGTAAAATAATTTTTAGTAGTGCTCAAGAGAAGGTCTGCATAAACAAATAAATGATTGACTAACGAAAAAAAAGTCATAGCAGATCTAAGAAATATGATCAGCTAGAGGAAGGCTGACATTGAAAATTAGCATTTGTTGACAAAATGAGGATTGCCCAAACAACAAACTGTATGCAACCAGTCCAAAACATCTGACAGGGTGCACAGAAAATGACATGTTCATTACCTGATGTTTGGGCTATCAAACAATAAGGCCAACTTTCTTTTATCTGGTTTGATTGTCTTGGCATGTCCTTCGTATAGATACCGTCTATGACCAGCCAAGAAATGTGGAAAATTACCGCCCTGAGTCGTGACAAAAACTTCACTATGCAGGCAAACTGTATAATCAAGAGCAGCCAACCTAGATGAATGCCCCTACATTATAAGTGTAAGAGCCTCAACACATAATCAAACTACACTAACTAGCACCAAAACAATAGTAACTGGCATCCGTCAAATCTCTGAATTATACCTTGAAAGGAGCTAGTTCTTCAGGAGAGGCTAGTGTATCCTTCGTCTCTAGATGTGGAAACATCTGTTTAAGGGGTGCCATATACTTTTCAGCATTATAGATTTTTCCTGCTGCAACATATATTGAGGTGTTATTATCGAAACCCATTCCACGAAGCATCATCCCCACCTACAGCATCAAATCACAAAGCATAAATCAATGAGAAACCTCTCATTCATTTAAGAATCAAAGGGAAGAGAAACATCACAAAAGTGACTAATATTTTCTATAGCGTATGTTAGTTTTGTCATGGAAAGTTTCAGGACTTTATTTTAGCAAAGATTGATTAAAATTAATTCCCTACAGATCCTATTACCAACACAGTGTAACTTCCAGAGTAAAAGATCAAATAAAATGGGACACTTATGTTTAAACCAGTCCCATCACAACCATGGCCGAGGATGGCATTCGTAGCACCTGCAAAACTGCTTGTGTGACTCTATTGATCAAACAAATTAATATTCTTCGCCTCAAATCATGTAGATCTGATGTCTGATGTTTCTCAATGTGTTCATACTTTTCAGTATTTTTCAAGAAAGGGCAGTAGAGTTAAAACAAGAGGGAACTCTCTCTGCCCTTTTTTAGTGCACAATATCAGACTTCCAAAAGCTGGACAAAAGAAAAAGAGAAACAACTTTACTACAAGTTTTATGTTAATGTTTACCTTCGCCAGGATAACAATTTTGCCTCTTAACCATCACCAAGCCCATGTTCAGCTAATTTTAAGGGATTTGGAAAAATTAATAGAGGAGAAATATCAAAACAAATTATAAGGTGCATATTATGGAGAATTATCATCTAGATAAAAAAAAATTGCAGTCCTTTTCCTTCCTAACTGTAGTTGCAATTCTGTCCCCTTGATTTTATCTCAGTTGCGCAGATGCAGAAATTAAAAATGGTCAAGCTAGTTGTACACACATATTTCACACAAAAGAAGGAAACTAAATGCAAACACACAGACATATATATATATATATATATGCACATTTTTACACAATTAGACCAACCAATGAAGCTGAAACTGAACTGTAAAAGAGAAAGTACTGGAAAGGGGTTGTGTGTGTGTGTGTGTCACTGAGAGAGAGAGAGAGAGACTTGGGGAAAGTCCCTTGCACACAAGTACCTCAAGTGGTGTTAATGGGCACTTTCCATCCCTCCTAATTGCACCTGGCCTTATTATTCTGCCCCTTCGGCGGAATTTTCCTCGCCAACTTCTTTCACGTGCAATATCCATCTCTTTTTTCTCTTCCTCGCCTCCATCATAAACACAACATGAAAATGCAACCATATCCTATAAGAAGGGAGATAACTTTAAGCTCACACAAATAACCTGTATAACTTATGAACATTAATTCTTTCCAATAAATATGAGAGAGAAAAGATCACCTCTTCAAATCGGAGATGGACTGAAATATACTTTCTCCCACTTTGCAAGCTACGTTTAACCATCCTGTCAACCATTTTTGCAGCTAGCATTCGAATCGATTCTGAAAACCTAAGTGCTTCAAAATTTGATAAGCATCGAAAACCCTGGATATTTGGAGGGACAGCATGGGCCAGTCTGTTAGAGAAAGGTGCTACCCGCACTGCCCTGTTCCATTAATTGGAAAACAGATGTAAGCTATGATAAAATATCATATCCTTAGAATCTTAGAAACAGTGCTGCACCGTTCAGTAACAAGGTAAAAGAAATAGATTGTCTGAGCAGTCAAGTGAGATCCAATGTACACTTTATCACCCTTTCAGGAAAGCAAGTTAGGGGCAAAAACATTTGTCATGATAGAGACTACATGCTTTCTACCAAAAGCAAGAACAGGAAAATACCATCATACAATGTGAACTAGCTTGCTTCATAAGATGAATCAGAACTGCAGATTATTGTACAAGAATGAAACATAGTAATATAAGACAGAGTCATTATGACTGAAACAAAAACTAAAAGGAATCTTAAAGGGCCCGTGCACTCATGTTTGAAATGAAACATAGTAAAGTTCACTGCTTAACTATAGGCACCACTCATATTATCCCCGAATGACGCATGGAATCACGAAGACAAAACCCTATAGAAGGATCCTTGATAGTTAACTCTGTTTTTCTTGTCATGGAAAAAAAAAAAAAGAAGAAGAAGAATAAGAAACAGAAGAAAAACTATGTTGTTCAGTTTTTAATCAGTTCTTAGGTTTGTTCGATGGTTCTAAGTGTGTTTTCTAAAGTTTTGTGGAACAATGGAAGGAATGCTGTGACAAATGGTACCCTTTCAGAGAACTGCCAAAATTTTTCTTCAACTAAAAACTTTGCATTCATTCTATCTTCATCTCTTCTTCGGTGCCAACATAGTAATCGTTATTATTTCAACAATTACAGAAGCTTTAGTCATCATATTTGAGGTAGTAATGCAGGTTCTATTCACCATAATAATTGACCAGGAAGTGAACAAATGCTTTACATACAATACAAATGAAGCTGCAGCCAACACTGTAAATCCCTTCCTCACCCAAAAGGAAAAGTGAAAAGAAAAAAGAAAAAAAGGGAAGGAAATGAAACAACAATATTAGAAAGAAAGCAGAGAGAGGTGGGACAAAGTCCTAAAAAGAAAAAATAAAATAAATGTGACCTCGAAAATGGAGATGAAGAAGCTGAACTCATATGTAACATTGACACATTGCATACAAGGAGCAAAATAATAATAAAAAAATAATCCCAATATGGTCCGGAAGCAAACAACTAAAAAGAACTACAGGAAGTAGATGGTAAAAGACACATACCCCAACTGAACTAACTTTGGTACAACCTTGTGCAGATAGTATGTTGGACTAGACCATGCTTTTACCCTTAGATTAATAATATTACTAATATTATTATCAAACCGCTGAAGCACATCTTCTGGAAGCTCTCTAACAATCTTTACATGATTTCTGAGGGCATATATGAAGAAATCCTCATCAAATATTTCTCCAAACTTGCTGCAACAAGTTTAACACATTAACCATCAATTTAATGTGAAGTCAAAAAGACATTAAGAAGTAATAGAACATCAGTACTTTTTTTTTTCAAGGACACATCATTACAACTTTATCTTACCTAGAATCCCGCCATACACTATTTAGATGAAATATAGGAATAACAAGAGTAGCATTTAGCATCCCTGCCACTGCCACAGCATCACATATCTGTACAGTGAAAAGTATAATCAGGTAATTCTGACAGCTCATATGCACACATGAAGTTGTCATCACATATATTGAGGTGTTAGAAGCAATATTATAAGCACAAACCAATAGTGTTTCCTAATATTACCATGAATGGCTCAGAAAATCCCTTGTCAATTCATTTAGGCATTTAGCAGTCAACAACATGACACATCAAACCATAAAAGAATAAATTCTCACATGGAAACCAAAGAGAGAAAAAACAGAGAACTTTAGAGAAAGGTACATCAGACAAATATACCCAAGTAAGAGGTCCAGTGCATAAGCACATGCCTGACCAATCATTAGACTAAACCATAAAAATTAACAAAAAGACCAATATTAAAAGTACTTACAAGTGCAAGAAATAACAAGCAAAGTGCATTACTACATGCTTGACCAAACATTAAATTTAACAAGAAAAATTAACATAAGGACTGCTGTCAAAAGTACTTAAAATTGTAAGGTGCAAATGCATGAAACCATAAATAAGGTTGCAAAAAGAGAGATGCTCCTTCCACAAGGGCAGCGAACTAATTTCCTTGAAATTCTAGTCAATAGGAAATCCAAATGCAAACAAAGATGCCACATTGAATCACATTATAAGTAGAATATGCTAATTAGTTTTTTACCAGACTCGAGGGGAGAAATGAATATAAAAATTCATTGAAAAGTAACATATTAAAGTTAAAAGTTAGAAGACCTAGTTTTGTCAAAATCAACATACCGACAATCTTTGTTGGTTCAACCCACCATTTGCTTCAATTATGAAGAAACCATTTGACTTGGGCAACTCCGAGAACCCTTCAAGCATAACAAAGATACCACTATTATGAGTTGGAAAAAACTTGCAACTCCAAGAACCCTTCAATCAGAAGCATCAAACATAACAAAGATATCACTATTAAAAGTTGGTAAAAATTTATATGCATGCTAAATGCAGTATAGGCTAAGTTTTCCTTTACAAACCCTCAGTATTAATACAGAAATTCACATACCATCAAGAAGTAAAATTGTTTTGTATAAGATGACCTCTATCTGCAACCAAATCTTATGCACATATGCACAAAAGGAACATCAATACCATTTACAAGCCTCCATAGACATGTGAAGGCACAAAAATCCTATAACCTATTATTTCTCTCTGCACAATGCATAGTAAACAAGGACATAAAATGGTAGGAACAAACAATATTTTCTTTTAAGCCAGAGTAATAGAGACATAATTAGACAAGCAATGAGCAGAAGTTAAAGCAGAATGGATTGTTTCTGAGGAATGAATCACAAACAAATCCCAAGGCATGTCAGATGTCTTCCTGATTTTTTTCCTTTAGGAACAGAAAGAAGGGAGGGGGGAATCTCATTTATTGAACATGTGGTCATTGAAAAAAGAAGATATATGTTTATGCAAAGAAACTTCTCCTCATCTAATTGTTCCCCAAGCACTCAAGTTCTTCATGAGGAAGATATAATTATTAAGCCAACAGAAATATCTCCTAGTTTCATACAAACTAGGAAAAGAAATAGTCAACATTGAATTCTCACCTGAATCAGAAACAGCCTGGTCAAGACAGGGCTTCCAACTTTGGTGCGTCCTTGAACCCCACACATTCATTAACTGCAAATTTCCACCCCAGCATGAAAGTTAGTCCTCCATTGGATGAACTCAGAAGCCAACGAGTTTCTACGGTAATTAGGAGGGATCTTAATTCTTGACCCAGTTCATAGCAACCAAATTTCTAAAAACTAATCTGGTTACATAGAATTACAGCTTCAAAATGCCACTGAATCTACTTCAAGGTCTCCAAGTCCTCTTACATAAAATGCGCAGAGAAAAAATGTGTGCAACCAAGGGGAAACATTTACAAGAGAAAAAAATGGGTTAAAAAAAGGGTTCATTCCAAAAAGGAAGTCAAACGATGAAGTATATTTGAATTGCTCTATCTGAACCAGCTTAATAGATATTTCAAAAGCTGACTCTCGAATCCAACTGAAGCAGTGAACAGATGGATATGTTACTACAATGTGGGATCTTTAGGCACTAGTATGTCAGGTATATATGATTAGATCAATTGAATAGTATCCCTCCCACAGACCTCATGCTTCATGTTACATTTTCCATTCACACAAATGAAATATTTGTTCACCATCTATAATATATGAGCAAAATTTAAAGTTCTTGTGAGCATTTTTCCAATGAAAATGATATTTTGTGTCAACAAAAAGCATAACTGATGTAAATTATTCAGGAAGAGAAGTCAATGTGCTTTATGAGACGAGTCTGCGCTTCCATGCACACAAGGTTATGCAGCTAACATCACAATAACATTTGGCTCTACCTTTCAAAACATCTGCAGTAAACATTTCAAAAATTTCTCCTCAAAATCTTTTCCCTCAGAACCCATAAAACCTTATGAAAAGTATCCCCTACAATTCTAATTAAAGATCTGATTATTCAAATGTAATTCAACATTTTGAATTTACAAGCAACCATAGCCAAACATTGCATAGTTTCCTATCCCCCCTGCCATTCTTCGAGGCAACCTAAGCTTTGTTTGGATCTTTGACCTAAGTGGAGGAGTTGATTTAGGAGAAGTGGGTAAGAAGGCATAATTGGTCTACCACCCACCGCCCACCCCCCACTTCAAGCGGTGGCCGGCCTATTTCCATTTTTCAATTTAAGAGAGCAGAATGAAAATTATGACTTCAAATTCAGAAAGGAAAAATCTTTAGTTTATGCTGATTTACTTGCAATCTTCTATAGTTCAAAACAAAACAAGAATAACAAATTTGTCCTAGCCTGCTCTTGATTTATCCAGTTTCCATTTTTGAGCCAACAGCCCAAAACACAGTATTTTCAACTACATTAAATGATCTTTCAAATTTGTCAAGACTTTCTAGTTTATGGCCGAATAACTTATGTAACACTAACTCAGCAAACTCTCATTTCCTAAACCAACAAACAAACAAAATCAATTTTCTTAAAGACATAACAAGTTTAACACTATTTCACTTTTCAATTTCTAGCATAATGCCAAACAAGCCATTCTAAACCACTTCAATTGCCACATATAATTTATGCCAACAAATAACAGGCCAAACCTTTAATAATGTAACAACAACAAGTTTAAAAGAATTTGCTAACGAAACAAAATATAAGAAACTTTACCAAATTAGAACTTCCATTAATGCTTTCCGCCTCCATAAACGGCCAAAGCTTCTCAAACACCTGAGGGCTTCTATACACCGACCCTGGCCGGGTGAGGTCATCTCCATTACCACCATTTCTATTGCTAAGATTAACAACTGTATCAAACCCTACTGAACTCATATACAACAACATCAACGAAATGTACAATAATGGCGCCAATAACAGCACCCCTCTTCTCCTATAAATCGTAGAAATCACAACAAAACCTAATCTTTCCACTAAATTCTGCCACTTCATTTCCCCAAGACCAGCAACACCGCCTCCGCCACCGCCACGGCGGAGGAAACTCTCACCTCCACCTCCACCCCCAACTCCACCTCCACCTTCTCCGCCATCGCCACCAGTTTCCGTGTTCTTACCCCGGTTACTATGGCGGTATCGTGGAGAGGACGGAGGTGATACAGACGGCGAAGAATTCACGCCGCTGCCAAGCCGGCTTAAGCCGTGCATGTGGCCTCCACCACCAACACCCCACCCAAGTTGTTTTCTCTCGTAATTTTGATCTATTTTTTTCCCTTTATTATTTTCGTGAATTTAAAAAAAAAATGAAAAAAATGGATGGAGAAAATTTCAGAATGAAAACAGACAATCTGGGACAACCGTTTTGAAATGGTGATGAAATTGATAAAGGGTTGTGATATAATGTGGAAATGAGAGAAGGGATCTTTAAATTTGGGAGCTAGAAAGAAATGTAAAGTTAGAATCTTTATAAAAAAGGAATAATCTTTGGACAGTGAGAGAATTGTTGTTAGTGTAACTGACTGCAACAACCACTGCTGAAAAGAGTGGAGTGTGTGTGTGTGTGTGTTTTGTGCTAAGCCATAGAAGTTGGGAAAGTGTGGTACATCCAACAATGGTAGATGGGGTGGGGAGCGAGCGACACGGGAAGTTGCGAGTTGGGACCAAAAGGGATGAAAATTTTAATAAATATTCACAGCGTGCCTGACAATAGAGGAGCCTTCCTAGACTAGAACAGGAAAAAATGGTGGAATTTTCTTGATTGACTTTGTTGAATTTGGGATATTTACTGTGAAAAGGAAGTATGCAGATGCTGGAGAGCCACCGGGGCTGTCGGTGGTGTGCATTCTTACTGCGTTATCACAGTCCCCATTCAATGAGGATTTAATGCTCAGTCATCACTATTTCTCTACGAAGATCAAGGAACAACTCCTAATGGACCTAAATCTAACAATAGAGTTAAAATTTGAAAACTTTCAATGTATTAGAAGCTTTCAGCAAAGTATATATAGATGTTGCTGTTTCAGCACGTTCATAATATAAGACAAATTTATATACAAAATTTATAATTAGTTGTCGATAAAATAGTGATTGTGCAATTTTTATCACTATCACATATAAAAATCGCAATTAACTCGCGATTTATGTATGTACACAGACACTAACAGTATAAATATTACTGCATTAGCATTTTGGCAATTATAATGTGTGTTGATTTGAAATCAAATGGTTCATTTCTAATATTAAAATGTACATTGGAAACAGCTAAGCTATGCATGAATGACGAGTGTACAAAACAAGCAATTTTAGAAATCAATTCTTATACATGCACATGACTTGCATATATTGATTACATTGCACCTGCTACTGCAAAACAAAGAATATCAAGCAATTATGGCAAGGTCAAATTGAGAAACCAAAACAACATTTACAAACTTTGACATCTTTAACTAGGGCTGATATCGAGCCGAGCCGAGCCCGAGTCTCGGCTCGTGTATTTTTCTGCAGGCTCGAACTCGAGCTCGAGCTCCAGTCGAGCCTAGAACTCGAGTTCGAGTCAAAAATTTCGAACTCGAGCTCGGCTCGGGCTCGGCTCGTTAATGTTTATTCGAGCTCGAGCTCGATCTCGAGCCCGAGCTCGAGCTTGAGCTCAACTTCAATTTTTTTTTCACTTTTTATTTTATTTATTTTTTTTCACTTTTTAATTTTTTTCCTTTTTTTTCACTTTTTCTTTTTTTTTTACAAATAAGATTATTCAATCACGACACAATAACTTATCAAATATTATGATAATAGTTAACCCAATCTATTAGTTATATTCAAATGTAAATAAAATAAATTACAACATACATTATTCAAAGAAACAACACCAACTAAATAATTCAAAACATAACATACATTATAAATTCTCACAAAAATATAACTTTTTTATAATTGTATAAGTTTTTAACATAAATTTTCACTCAAATAAATACATCAATTCAAACGTCTCTAAAAGATTAGCTTATTATAACAATTTAAACACTCGTATATTGTAATTTGTGTCTTAATAAATATATATAAAAATAAAATTACTTCTAGTATTTAGTATATAAGTACAATATATATTATATAATTAATATTTTAATCGAGCTTTTAACGAGCTTTAATCGAACTATAAACGAGCTTTTTAACGAGCTGTTCATGAACGTAAACGAGGTTTCACTAATGTGTTCATTTAATGTTCATTTATTAATCGAGCCTAAAATCTTGTTCGTGTTCGTTTATTTATTAAATAAACGAGCTCGAGCCGAGCTTTAATCGAGCCGATCCCGAGCTTGTTCGTGAATGTTCGTGTTCGTTCTCAGCCCTATCCTTAACACTCCTAATGCATGGAATCAAAATTCAAAAAGTTTGGTGTCTTACATTTTCCTAACTTAAATAAAGTATTCTTTTGGAAAGTATTTCTTTCAAACATTTTCATCCTTAAAATCCAAATCTTCAATAGGGGATTCTTAGTTTGAATGTGTGCAAAATATCAAAACAAGTGATTGGAGAGAGTGAATGTTTTCCCTCCCCCATTTTTATTTTGAATTATTTTATATTAAACAATTCAAACTCATTTGACTTTGCTACTTTGTTTGATTGTAATGCATTAATTGTGGTTGCACAAATGCTTTAAATTGTGCAACTAAATTCTCAATTAATTAGTTGAATTATATTTTTAGCTATTCCCCTAACATGTGAAGATTTTCATAACTACTAATACAAGTTGCTACAACCCAAACTTTTTTTTAATGGGCAAACACAGTGCACGAATAGGGATGTCAAAATTAAAAATAACACACAATCAAATATGAATTATTCAAAATACATGAGAATATCATAAGGTAATGATATTCTATCAAAATATGCAATCAACATCTTTCATTTGTATTTTCTAAAAGAGGAAAAATCTAATCTATCTACTCCATACATCTTTTCTTACTTACTATTTTCATTTCATAAGTTCACTTACACTAAATAGTGTTATTTTTTAATCTTAAAAGACAAAAAAAATCCTCAATCATTACATTAGAAAGAACAAATATCTAATGTTGATAGCACAAGATATATTACGCAAAAACTCTTGTGAGTCAGTCTCATATACGAGACGTGATATGTGAATTATGCTTTATACACTAATACATTAATTTTTTATATGTTATAGGCTAATAGTTAATACTTTATATGCTAATACGCTAATTTTTTTTTACTTTATACGTTAATCTTTAATACTTTATATGCTAATATTTGATAGTTTATACGCTAAAATGAAATTAATATGCCAGTTTCATATAAGAGAAAATAGGAATGTCCTAATATATTAATTTGCACAAGTATTTGATAGCAATCGATTGTCCATTTGATGAAGAAATTGTTCACTAACAACAATACCGGTGTTAATATCCCCACCTATTTCATAATTTCATTAATAACTGGGATCAAATTGAAACTAACACACACTATGAGAAGGCAATGTGCATGAAGTAAAAGTTGAGTGGGCAGAATTGAGGAAAACATTAAAGTTGAGGGAGCAGAATTTTAATAACAATATTCATTCGCGCCATTCTGTTCTTCTTTTCTCGTCGTTTTTTCATATGATGATAATTCACAGTTAACTTTGTTTTCAGCTCTGACGATGGGTTCAAGGAAGTCAAAACGATGTCGTAATGGAGCTCGAAAGGGACCATCAGAGGCGACCCAGTTTGATTCTTGTTCTGTTTTTGAAGCTCTTCTATCTGCCATCCAATCTCCCGAGGTTTATAAAGAAAATAAATTTGTGGTGTTTTTCGTTTTTTCAATTTGAATTTATGTTTATACTAATTATATGATCTCATTGAAACAAAACTTTTCTGGGTTTTTCACAGGCGTTATTATTCTTTAATATCAGAGTTTAATGCTTAAAAGTTGCAAAATTTGTTGGGTTTCGAGTAAAGATTTAGTGGGGTATTGAATTTTTGAAATATAAATGAGAAAAAGATCAGGGCTTTGGGTATGTGTTGGAAATTGTATATGATGTGTGAATTTTATGCGTATTTTTACTCTTTTTCTTTATATGTTTTTCAAAATTCAGGGTGTGAGTCCAGGAATTTTGAAGAGGTTGTACTTTGTGCTTAATCATTTGTGCTCAAACCCGCAATGTAGAATGAGTAATGGGGTTGATAAATTTCACTTGGACATGGAAATTCATAGTGATTGGATTAAAATGACAACTAAAGATGTTGAAAGACTCTCAGATGTACTGTTCCAAGAACTCTCTAAAAGATTCAAGGATTTCTTTGATGCTTTGTGTAATGATTCTTCAGACAAGGACCTTGGTAGTGCAATGTGGGGTGCTGCTGAAATAGTGAATTTGTTGTTGAGGTGCTGTTTGGTTGTCTTGACATTATTGCAGCACCAACAAAAAGTTGTTCTGGAGAAGGGCCAAGTTATTTTGGGGATACTCCAAAGTTTGAGTTCTGTCAGCTTAAATGTGAGAAAGAGTAGAAGAGGGAGAAAAGGGATTAGGTTTGAGAAATCTGTTTCTGTTGCCTGTGAATATAGTGACAGTGACTGCACAACCTCAACTGACGATTTCATTGCATCGTTGCATTTCCTAGAGCCATCTGATTCTCGCCTTCCAGTGGTGTCAGCTATGCTTGAGGTAATTTAAGTTTTTGAGCATTTCTTTAAGGTTGTTATCTTGGTTTTACTGGATTGTGGAAGATAAAGGAGGAAAGTAGAATTGTCATGCTGTGTGGTTGAAACATTGTTCTCAATTTTATAAATTTTTGTCAAACTAAATGCAAACTTTGTCTACAGGTATTCTTGGATGAACTTTTGGTTTATGGACAACTAAGACCTTTGTTTATGATGTTTGATTTTCTTGGTGCTACTAGCGGAATGCTACACTCACCACATCCTGGTCAGGATGATATTGGGCATCTGATGGAAATCATATCTAGTCACTTTCATCTGACATTTTCTGACAACCACTCAGTTGAAGATTTCCTTGACAGATTATTCTGGATACACCGGAAAGAATTCAGATATTCCTTGAGAGCAATTGAATTGAGTCCAACCGCAGCAATACTGTTGCTTCTGAATCCAATCCTCCTTTCTGCACCAAAATTTATGCTGGCTCATGTCCTTGCATTGATTTCTGAAGCTATTAGTAATGTTATGAATTTTAAAAAGTTGAAACCTGATTGTAGATTCATGAACTGCTTCCTCTCAGTATTTGAAAAGTCAGTTCTTTTGTACAAATCAAATATGGTTATATGGCAAATTGATGGCAATTGTAGAAGTCCCAAAGTTTCTAATAAATCAAATAAGCATGGAGATATGGGTCAGCCATCATTTGATTCTTTTGTATTGCCAGATACTAGAAAGAAAATTAATTATTTAATCACTAAGTTAGATGGTTCTTCTGACTCGTGCTTACGCAACCTGTCCAATAAGATGAAATATGATTTGATAAGCTCTTCTATAAGGTATATAAAGGAGTGCCAGCACATTTTTGACCAGTCATGCCAAGATGAGATGTTGTCAATCTTAAGTTGTATAGTTCAAAGAGCTTCTGATGGCTTCAATGATGCTGAATCACAAGCTATTGAAGTTGGTGACCTGGAAGATCTCTGTATTCTTGCTTCTGTTCTGAAGTTGATGAGCAATTCACTGTTACCAGTTATTTGGTGTCTTAGACATAGTGGTGATTTACATTGTCTGGAATCCTCAAAGGAGTTCTCTTCATGCCAGGAATATGAGTTTGTCTTGAGCACAATCAGCTGCTTCACAGAATTCAAAACCCCTTTTGCAATACAAAAATGGCTACGCAACGCGATTGAGACCAACTGTACAAGGCATTCCAATTCCAAGATGATGTTTTTGCATTTTGCAGGCCTGTTTTCTTTTGCTTTTTCCACTGGGCTCGATTTCTTAGTGAAGGGCTGTCTATTGAATATGATAACGCTGATGAATCTGTTCGTTTTTGAAGAGGGTAACTTGCATGCATTGCACTCTTTGCTCTCTTCTAGTTCAGAATCCATTGCATCTGAACTGCCTTCTGTCAATATTCAAGAGGTATATTATGACCAATTTCGCCCTCAAAATGAATATATGAATTGCCATATATTCCGTGTTTTAAACGGCTTGTAATTGATGCAGGCTTTGGTGGGCCAAAAATCTAGCCTGATGGTTGCTTCAAAGATCCAGAAGATGCGCACTTTGTACTCAAGGTAAAGTTGGTTAAATAATAAATTCGATTGGCATCTACATCATGTTGTCTTTTACCTTTAATTTTCATTTTTTTTTTGGGTTTGAAACATGCCGCAAGTAGTCTACAACAACAACAAGAAGAAGTAGGCTGTTTGGGAAAATTTCATTTGCTATACATTAGAAGTTTTCTCCAAGATATGCTGGCAGCTTCTTTTTATTCATTTTTTAATTTGAATATTGTTAACACCACCAATCATTTTGCTGCTTACTTCTTTTTCCAGTACCTCTTCTCTGGCAAACCACTTCACAAGGTTGGCGGATGGATATCCTGAGACTGGGGAAAATGCCTTGGTCCTTGATACCATGGCAGGTGTTGTAGGTACCGAAGAAGTAATAGAAGAATCAAGCAATGGGGAGCTCTTTCTTAGATGTGTCCTAAATAACAGTGAGAAAGTTTCTGATTTTGATGATTTGGCTAATTTTATTGAGTGTAAGCAAGGGAAGGACTACTCCTCTTGGTTAAAGGATAGAGAAAAATATAGAAAGTGGAAAGGTGAGAAAATGGCAGTTTTGAGGTGGAAGAGAAAGAAAAAAACTTGGAGAGTTGTCAAGGGTAAGAAAGCTTAAGTTTCTCTTGCATAAGTTGCTAGGAATGTTAACATCTGTTTATGGATTGGCTGATAGTTAGGATTTGGAAAACCTTCTTGGAGAATCTTTTCTTGGATGGAACTGATACACATGTTCCATGATTAATTGCTGGAGTATTCTATAGAATCTACATTTTGTCCTTTGAGTTCCAGGGTTTACTGCATATAGAGCAAAGACAACTATGCTGAATAGTCTGCATTTTTCTCCTTTCATTCAGCCATTGCTTCTCAAAGTAACACTTCATTCGTGTAATGTGCTGCTTGGTGGTCGTTCCTCTGCTCACTGAACAATTGATTGTGAGGAAGTTTCTCAAGATTCTCACTTATGGTTCTTTTGGAGCAAGCATATACTTTTCTTTATGAGGCTATTGGAGGATTCTGTACATAGAATTACTGGTTGGGGCTTGTTTTGAAAGCAGGTTTGCTTGCATCAAACTCTAAAAGATTATAACTAAGTCAATCTGGTAAACTCATTGTGGATTTTTATCCATCTGCTCATCAAATACGAGAAACAAAACTTGTAGGAATTTGTAATATTCTTACCGAGGCAAACTGCCTTGATGACCATTTCATTTTCTCATCATGAGTGGAATTTGAGCATCTCAGATATCTTAACGACGCATTAAATGCTTCAGGTTGGTTTTACCTGGTTATATAAGATCAATACATTTGAGCGTCTTTTGCCTGTGTTCATTAGGCATAGGTAAATCCCAAAAATATTTTCATAAGTTTTCGGGATTTACAGGGATGTTAGTGTTTGCTATCAGAGTTACGTTTGTCAGAAGTTGAACTAAATGTGCTTAGTTGACTTTTGTTCATCAGATTAGTAATGCAGATGTGGTTCTTTCAATTGTATAAACTGTAATGTATCTCTAACTGGAGCTGCAACTCTTTTATTTGATCACATTTACATGTATTCTGGAACTTTTACTGTCGCCAGAGTTCTCAGAGTTGCAATAACCAAATACTCTGTGCTCTGTGGATAGTCCATTTGATCTGTGCATTTGGGATATTTGTGTAACTTTGGCAAAATGTTATCTGTAGGGAATATTTTGGTTCAGACAATAGAAAAGAAAACTTTGCATCAATTCAAGGGAAGAAATCATTCCTGTGCTTGTTGGAAAGTTGGTTATATCCTGTGCTTTTCGGGAGAAAAGCCTAACTTGTAAAAATTGTTACACAAACACATTATGCTGAAATTTGACTAGGAGAAAAGCCTAAGCATAACTTCAAAACAATTAAACATAACGCTATCTATCTTAAGGCAAATGGGCAAAACCAACTAGTATTCAACCTATATAAAAAACCAAAAGTAGCTCACAAGAAAAAATCCCAAATTATTTTCATGTCTAACTCCATCATCTTACATGTGTAAAGGAAGAATTAACATTGTTAGCACTATAAATGGAAGAAACTTAAACAGCTATGAAAATTTTCTAGTGCCAAAACATATTCTGTCGCTAGAAAAGGTCAGGAATGGTCATAATATAAATTTAATGAAAATGGTTCTTTTAACAGTAATGATAGAGAATACGAGTTTTACACTCGATGGATGGATTAATACTTATAGTACACGAGTAATGGTAAGATTTCATATACATATAGAATTAGTGCAGAAAATTTTCTATCATTACCATTCTGTCAATGGTAAGGAAGGCCAACATTTGCTCTATCTCCCCATTAATTTTGATGGTTCACGTTAGTTTTCCTACTGAATCTTGGTTCTTTTGTACTGTGTACACAACAATTTTTTCTTTCTCTTAACAACGAAGAACAAACATAAAAAAGTTATGCAATGAAGCATGGTAGGGAAGAACATGGATCCATCTTTTGCCTTACAGAATTGTACAATAAAAAAAAAACTAAAAAAGAGTAAGAAGCTTGGTTTAAAAGCATAATTTGCAGATTATAATGACACAAACTTAGTAATATACAATGAAACCGAAATGCATTATGAACATCATTAATACAAAGCTACAGAAAGTAAAGCTTTCTGAGCTCTAAATATCCACAACACTAAGTAGCAGCAATAAGAGGAGATGAAGAATGAGAGAATAAACACAAATGCGAAACTGTTCAGTTGAAGGAAACATTTCCGGATGGAGTTTTGGAGAACTTATTCTTCTGACATCTGGACTGAATGCTAAATTGTCCCTCTGATGTTCTTCTTTGAGATATTTGCAAGCTGAGATTGAAGATCCTTGTTTTTGTTTCGACGGTTTTTGGGTTGCAGCAGCACTTGTATGTGTTGCTCCCTCTGTATCTGATACAGATTTTGCAGCCTTCCAAGTTCTCTTTCTAACATTCCCTGCTCCACTATTCCATTTACCAAGAATGCTATTAGTTTCAGGATGTAGATTGTAATTTGCCAAAAGTTTTAAACAGTTTCACTTCACGAATCGAATTTATCGATATAGGTGACCTTTGGTTTATACAGAAACATAAAATTCTTGAGGAACAAAGACATTTTAAAGCTCAAATGGGGAGATAAACAGCACTAACTATTGGTTAACTTAAGGCTGAAAGCATGATTAATGCACAGCTAACTTAAGCTGGAAAGTTTTACAAGTTTTTGGAAATAATGCAACTTACAAATTATAGCTATATTATGTTCTGGATCAGTAAGTGTGAAGCTTTTCTAATGCCTACTTAAGAATCAAAGGATAGAAGCTTACTTTGCTTTATGAGCTGTTCCTGTGATAAGCTATCTAATCTTTGCTTCAGGGCTTTGTTTTCCATGCTCAGTATGAGATTCTGATGGTCAAGAAATTCCAGTTCAGCTGAAATCTCAGACCCCTTTGTCTGATACATGGCAGAAAATGGCAGAAAGTTGTGTCATTTCAAAGTTAAATTAGTATGAATGCAGATGCAAAAGCAAGATTTCCCAAGACAAAAAAGCCTCTTGTATCTTTGATCAAACAGATACATTACCTGCATAATCTGAATAGTTCTTTCAAGCTGATGTATATACTGAAGCTTCCTAACTCGTGATCGGTGAGCAGATTGCCTGCATTATAATTTCTTATCAATCGCGCACACGGGATATTTATAAACTAACAAATCACGGTGCCATTTTAGTTTTCGTGATAGTGTTATGCATACATTATACATAGAAAACCATAGAAAAATCCTTACTGCTTAGCACACTTAGCATCTGTTTTGGGATGCTTGGGTGGAGAGGAACTAGTACTTCCTCCAACTGATCCCTCTGAATTTCGTAAACTAACTACGTCCTTGTCACGCTTTTCAGTGGATCTGGTGACTGCTACATCTGAATCCTGCTGAATATAGAACAGTCTTTAGTCTTTTAATTATGTAGATTTCAAGAAGTTGTTGAGCTGATCACTATTTTTTTAGGAGAATTTCTAGGCAAGTTAACATAAAATGATCGAGATTGCAATTTGCAAACCTTCTTAAATTTCTCATCCTGTGAGCTAGTTTTGATCTCAAATTTAAACTGGCTTGAGTCATTATTGTAATGGACACCATTCTTCAAGAATGATGAGGTTGTAATAACTACATCTTTTTGGATGGTGTCTTCCCTTATGTCCAACTCTTCAATTGCCTCTCCTAAATATGCAAAAGTATCACTAGCCGAACGACGATGAATCCTATTCATCAACTGAGTGTCTGGCTCATTTAGGAGATCATCAAGCCAAAAGGGTTGTTCCTCAGTAAGGAAATCAGAAACCCAACGCTGAGATTGATGATGTGATGGCGATGCCCCTTGGGATCCTTCATTGCCTTTCAATCCTACCAAAGAAGGTTCATTACAGGATGGAGAAATCTCTGATAAAAATTGAGATTGGCCTGTTGTCTGTCTGCCTATGTATGTAGAACATTTCGAACCCGAAAAGAGGTTTGAACTTTCCATTTTTTTTTTCCAGCAAGCTAGCCTGTTGAGAAAACTTGTATACGAAAAGAAGAACCAAGAGGATGTAAAACATGAAAATCTTCTCAATAATTGTATATTCTTGATGATGCATCTAGCTAGTTCAATAAACTTTTATGAATTCTTAGTCTCATGTGACCATAGCTTCTCTTCTCATTCTTAATCTCTCATAAAGTGAATCACAACTAATACAACGATAACAACGACAACTAAAACTTTATTCCATTACTTAACCTCGGTTATATAAATCATATTTCGCCACCGTTCTGAATTTAGAAATATTACTAACTAGTGATGCTACATGAAATACAATTCACTTGTATTTTTCATACACAACAACCAAGGTTTCTTATTGAGAAAACTTGTACATGAAAGAAAAACAAGAGGAGGTAAAACATGAAACTCTTCTCAATAATTGTACATTCTTCATAATGCATATATCTAGCTAGTTCATGAATAAACTTTTCTGAATTCTTAATCTCATGCAACCATAGCTTAATCATCATGAGCACAACTCTTCTCATTCTTAATCTCTCATGAATGAATTACAAATTAATACAACAATAACAACGACAACTTACCATTCATTTCATTAATTAAGGTCGATTATAAGAATTATATTTCTATACGTTATTCGATCTAGAAATATTACTAACTAGTGCCACATGAAATACAATTCATTTGTATTTTTCATACACAACAACCTAAGGATTTTTATTGATTTGCTAAAACTTGTCCTTCCCTTCTTCTTCCAACATATAGAAACACAAACACACACAAAAACTAAACAAGAACATATGAAGGAGAAAAACAGCATGCATTGCCAATTGACATAATAAACGCAACATACATACCTATCAAGTGCTTGGCTATGAATTAATATTGCCTAGCAGTAAAGGGTTAAAAGGTTTAGGATGTGGGGCTTCCAAATTTGTACATACTCTATCGATTAAACCTCTCAAGAGGGAAAGCCCACACTATCCTAATGATAGGCAACAAAGTGGGAAAAAAAAAAAGGAATTGTGAGTATCATTGCAAATGTTGAAATATAAATATAAAAGTTGTTGGAAGTGAAGGAACGCAATTTTCGTTAGCAAATAAAAGGGGCCCGTTAATTTTGTATGTTTGAATGAGAGTGATATTGGACGTGTGTAGTTATGTCGTATGTGGAATATCAACCACGGTTATCATGCATGACACTGTTTTGACCACCATTTTTATACACTACAACACTATTGTGGTTCAACTTTTTGTAAGGATTTTCTCTTTTACAAAAAGTGGGCAAGAGTTTAAGAAGCCTATATTTAAGCATGACAAAACAAACTTGTTTGGTAATGCATTCTAGTGTATATATTATCATAGAATAATAATTGAACAATTGGCTAAAAAAATCTTCAAAGAATTGTATATATTGATTGAGGATAGTGTTGGCGATCAATGGAATGTTAATTATGGGTGGAGTACTAGTGAAATCAAATTTCATTTTCTTACCATTAATATTTTTGTCTAAAATAAAGTTTGAAGTTGCATAATCTTTTTAATTTTTCTCCTTCAAGACGAAGACCACCTATAGATTTTGTTAATGCATAAGAAATTTGACAATTATAAGTGGAAACAAACGTATTTTAGCAACTTTCAAATAAAAATATTTGCATTATAGTTTGTTATCGTTAAAGAAGAATTCCAAAAAATATGCTTTTACATCTTTTGAAAAACTTTTTTAGTCACTCATATTTAAAATGATATTATTTCGTCACTCACACTAAAAATATGCACTGCATTTGGTCCTTTTATTTAATTTCACATATTTTTTTGACGAAAAATATACATGTGTTGTCATAGCACGATGTACATGTATAAACTTTTCATTAAAAAAAATCAGATAAAATTAGATAAAATGATAGGATAGATTTTAACAGTGGAGTTTCCCGTGAAACGGGTTCATTTAGGTGACCTACATGCACGTTTATTTTTTTTTTTATGGTAAATAAGTATCAAAAGTATCATTTTTCAGTTTAAATGTATCCTTCTTAAAAAAGTATTAAAAGCATAACTTTTCAAATAAGTATCAAACGTATCACTACTTATTCCAAAAGTATCACTCCTAAATAAATATTAATTTTCGTTTATTACTTTTATGTTCAAAAGTAATACTATCATTCATAACATTAAAGTATCATTATAACATTAAAAATATCACTAGTATAGTCCATGATGGAGCTACAATAGGGGCAATTGCCTTCAGTAACTCCACCAAATCTATACAAGATTTGTACAATATTTTTTTTAAATGGTAGTTTTCCTAATTTTGCCCCCACTAATTATTTTAAACCAATTTTATATATTAGAAAAATATTTATACAACTTTTTAAAAGTTGGTAATTTTCTTAGTTTTGCTCTACAGTAATAGTTTTAAACCATTACTACTAAATTGCTTATTACTATTCTTATATAATATTTATTTAAAGTATGTATTTTTACGACTTGAATATATAATAACATTATATTATTTTCACTATTTATGCAATTCACTTATAATTTAAAATATGTATTCTTATGCCTTACATTTTTAATATTGTCTTAGTTTTACTAATTTGTAAAATTCGATAATTTTTATTGATTGGGATAACTTGTAAAAATTAAAAAGAATTAAAATAAAATTTTACTATTTTATTAACTAAGTTTAGGATATCAATTGAGATATATAACTTGTAAAAATTAAAAGGAATAAAAATAAAGTTTTACTATTTTATTGCGATAACAAAGTAAAATGGCATGAAATAGTATAATAAAAAAAGTATAGTGATGTAACTGCCTTATTATTTTATTTTTTCAAATAGTTATATAAAAGTTTTGAAATTTTATTCCTATATCTTTTCATTGGTAGTTTATAAATTATAATTGTGATTTTTAAAAATAACTATAAAAGCATTAGTTGTAAATATATCATAACAAACTACAATGCACATGTTTGTATTTGAAAATTGTCAAAAAAAAATATTTAATTAGCACCTTATAATGCATACATGCATATTAACTATTAAAAAAAAATAGAGTTAAATTAAATAAAAGACTAAAAAAAGACTATAAAATATTATATATAAAAATTAAAATAATGTATTATTTGATTATACTACAATCAATTTTTAACACCATTTACTAGATAGCACATTATCAATATAGGTGGTTGCAAAAAATGAAATGAAAATAGGCTACAATAGCAGGTTTTTGAGCCTTGCATTTTTGGGCTAAAACACGTGTGTTATACCTCACGAATTTTAAAAAAATTAATATTTTTTTAACACCATTCACTAGATAGTACATTACCAATATAGCTAGGTGAAAAAAATGACATGAAAACACTCCCAATAGCCAGTGTTTGAGCCTTGTCAGTTTCAGCCAAAAAAAGTGGGTTATAAGCACACGAAAAATTATAATTTTTCAAACAAATTATATTTCTATTTTTTAACATCATTCACTAGATAGAACATTACCAACATAAGTGGGTGCAAAAAATGGCATAAAATAGTCAACCATAGTCAGTTTTTGAGCCTTGTCGTTTTCAACTAAAAAAAATGTGAGTAATAGCCCACGGAAACTGATGATTTTAAAAAAAATTACATTTATGTTTTTTAACACCGTTCACTAGATAGCATATTACCAAGATATATGGGTGCAAAAAATGACATGAACGGAGACCACAATAGCTTGTTTTTGATCCACGCCGTTTTCAGCCAAAAAACGTGAGTTATACCCATGAAAAATGACGATTTTTAAAAAAAATTACATTTTTAACACTATTCAATAGATAGCACATTAACAATATAGGTGGCGTGTAAAAAATGACATAAAAATAATCCACAATAGCTAATTTTTGAATCTTGCCATTTTCAACCAAAAAACGTATGTTAGCCTACAAAAAATGATGATTTATAAAAAAATTTACATTTTAATTTTTTTCACACCGTTCACTAGATAGCACATTACCAATATAGGTGGGGTGCAAAAAATAACATTAAAACAATCCACAATAGTAAGTTTTTGAATCTTGCCGTTTTCAACAAAAAAATATGGGTGATAGCCCACAAAAAATGATGATTTTTTTCACAAAATTTGCATTTCCATTTTTTCAAACCGTTCTTTAGATAGCACATATTAATATAGGCGGGTACAAAAAATGATATGAAATCAGTCCCATATAGCCAGTTTTTGAGTCTTGCCGGTTTCAACAAAAAAAATATGGGTTATAACCCATAAAAAATGATGATTTTTCAAAAAATTTATATTTTTATTTTTTTAAAACCATACAGTAGATAGCACATTATCAAGATAGGTGGAATGAAAAAAATGACATGAAAAGATACCACAATAGTTCGTTTTTTAGCTTTGCCATTTTGAGCCAAAAAAAGGTGGGTTATATAGCCACGACAAATGATGATTTTTCAAAAAATTAAAATTTCTATTTTTTAGCACCATTTAATAGATAATACATTACCAAGATAGGTGGGTCCAAAATATGACATGAAAACAATCCACAATAGCCTATTTTGAGTCTTGCCATTTTCAACCAAAAAACATGGTTATATAACCCATGAAAAATGATAATCTTTTAAAAATTTACATTGCCATTTTTTAGTACCGTTCAATGGATAGCAAATTAACAATATAGGTGGGTGTAAAAAATGACATGAAAAAGTCTACAATAATAAGTTTTTAGCCTTTCCATTTTCAGACAAAAAACGTGAGTTATATAGCCCACGAAAAATGACGATTTCTCAAAAAATTTACATTTCTAATTTTTAATACCGTTCACTAGATATCACATTACCAATATAGGTTGGTGTAAAAAATGGCATAAAAATAGTCCACTATAGCCAGTTTTTGAGTCTTGCGATTTTCAACCAAAACACCTGTAGCTTATGAAAAATCATCATTTTTCATAAAATGTACATTTCTATTTTTTTCATGCCGTTCACTAAATCAAAAATTACCAATATAGATGGGTGAAAAAAGACATGAAAATAGTCCACAATATCCAGTTTTTAGTCTGGCCATTTCTAGACAAAAAACGTGAGTTATAACTTATAAAAAATTATGATTTTAAAAAAAATTTACATTTAAATTTTTTCACACTGCTATCTAAATAGCACATTACCTATATAGGGAGGAGGGGGCAAAAAATGACATGAAAGCAATTTCCCATATCCAAGTTTTGAGTCTTGTCATTTTTAACCAAAAACGTAAGTTATAGCCAATGAAAAATAATTATTTTTTGAAAAAATTACATTTTAATTTTTTTAACACCATCAACTAGATAGCATATTAATAATATAGGTAGGTGCAAAAAATGACTTGAAAACTGTCCACAATAGCTAGTTTTTTATTCTTGCTGTTTTCAGACAAAAAACATGGGTAATAGCCCATAAAAAATGAAAATTTTTCAAAAAATTACATTTTTATTTTTTTAACAATGTTCACTAGATAGCATATTACTAATATAGGTGGGTGAAAAAAATCACATGAAAATGGTCTTAGTAGCCAGTTTTTGAATCTTGTCATTTTCAGCCAAAAAATGTGGGTAATAACACATAAAAAATGATGATTTGTAAAAAAATTTATATTTCCACTTTTTATTTTAACACCATTAACTAAATAGCACATTACCAACATAGGTGGCTTCCAAAATTGACATGAAAATAGTCCACAATAGCAACTTTTTGAGGCTTGCTATTTTGGGCCAAATCGCGTGGGTATAGCCCATGAAAAATGATTGTTTTTCAAAAAAAAATTTACATTTCTATTTTTTATGGCTGTTCACTATATAGAACATTAACAATATAGGTCGGTGGAAAATATGACATGAAAACAGTCAACAATAACCAATTTTTGAGTCTTGTAGTTTTTAGTCAAAAAAACGTGGGTATATAACCCACAAAAATTTTCTTATTTTTATCATCTTTCACTATATAGTATATTACCAATATAGGTGGGTACAAAAAATGTTATAAAAATAGTCTACAATAGCCAATTTTTTAATTTTGCTATTTTTAGACAAAAAACGTGCCCACGAAAAATGATGACTTTTCAAAAAATTTACATTCCTATTTTCTATACCGTTCATTAGATGACATATTACCAATATAGGTGGATGCAAAAAATGACATAAAAATAGTCCACAAAACCAATTTTTAGTCTTGTCGTTTTCAGTTTAAAAAATGTGCGTTCCCAAAAAAAAGGATGAGTTTTCAATAAATTTACATTTTCATATTTTTAACACTGATCACTAGATAGCTTAATAGCAATATAGGTGGTTGCAAGAAATGATATGAAAATAGTCCATAATGGTTAGTTTTCGAGTCTTGTCATTTTCAACTAAAAAAACGTGGGATATGGCCCACGATAAATAATAATTTTTCAAAAAATTTATATTTTCATTTTTTATTTTAACACCATTAACTAAATAGCACATTACCAACATAGGTGACTTCCATTTTCTTAACACCATTCACTAGATAATACATTATTAATATAGTTGGATGCAAAAATTGACATGAAAATAATCTCAATAGCCAAGTTTTGAAACTTGCCGTTTTCAACAAAAAAGTGGGTTATAGCTGATGAAAAATGTTTATTTTTTGAAAAATCTACATTTGTATTTTGTAACATCGTTTACTAGATAACACATTACTAATATAGGTGGGGTGCAAAAAATGACATAAAAACCGTCTAAAATAGCTAGTTTTTGCGTCTTGCCATTTACATCAAAAAAACGTGGGTTATATCCCACAAAAAATGATGATTTTTCAAAAAAAAATTTCATTCTATTTTTTCAACACGGTTCACTGGATCGTACATTATCAATATAGGTTGGTTTGAAAAATGACATGAAAATAGTCTTTAATAACCAGTTTTTGAGTCTTGCAGTTTTCAAACAAAAAATGTGGGTTTTATAGCCCACCAAAAATGATGATTTTTAAAAAAATTTTCATTTCTATTTTTAACACTGTTCACTAGATAGCACATTACCAATTTAGGTGGGTGCAAAAAATGGCCTAAAAACAGTCTACACTAGCTTTTGAGTTTTGCGCTTTTCAACCAAAAAACTTGGGTTATAGTTGACGAACAATCATGATTTTAAAAAAAATTTACATTTCTATATTTTCACACCGTTCTCTAGATAGTCCATTATCAATAAAGGCAGGAGCAAAAAATGACATAAAAATATTCTACAATAGCTAGTTTTTGAGTCTTGCCGTTTTTAGACAAAAAATGTGGATTAATAGCCCACAAAAAAATGATGATTTTTTAAAAAATTTACATTTCCATTTTTTAACAACGTTCACTAAATAGTACATTACCAATATAGGTGGGTGTAAAATATGACATGAAAATAGTTAACAATAGCCAATTTTTGAGTCTTGCCATTTCAACTAAAAAAAGTGGGTTATGGACCCCGAAAATGGTGATTTTTAAAAAAAAATTCATTATATTTTTAAGCACCGTTTACTAGATAGCACATTATCAACATAGGTGGAGGCAAAAAATGATAAGAAAATAGTCAACAATAGCCAGTATTTGGGTCTTGCAATTTTCAACCAAAAAACGTGCGTTATAGCCCATGAAAAATGATGATTTTTTTAAAAATTTACATTTTTATTTTTTTAACAACGTTCACTAGATAGTACATATCAATATAGGTGGGTGCAAAAAAGGACATAAAAATAGTCCACAATAGCTAGTTAGAGCCTTGTCGTTTTCAGGCAAAAACCGTGGCTTAACCCACTATAAATGATGATTTTTCAAAAAACTTATATTTTCATTTTTTAACACCGTTCAATAGATAGTACTTTACTAATATAGATTGGTGCAAAAAATGACAGGACAACAGTATACTTTAGCCAGTTTTCAAATCTTGTTGTTTTTAGCTAAAAAATGTGGGTTATAACCCACGAAAGATGATAATTTTCAAAAAATGTACATTTTCATTCTGGATAGCACATTACCAAAATTGGTGGATGTAAAAAATGACATGAAATAGTCACAATAGACAGTTTTTGAGTCTTGTCATTTTCAACTAAAAAAACTTAGGTTATAGCCCACAAAAAATGATCTTTTCAAAAATTTACGTATACTTTTTTTTAACACCATTCACTAAATAGAATATTACCAATATAGGTGGGGTGCAAAAAAAATATGAAAATAGTCCTCAATAGTCAATTTTTGATTGTTGCCGTTTTAGCTAAAACACGTAGCCCACGAAAAATGATGATTTTTCAAATAATTTCTATTTTTATTTTTGAACACCGTGCACTAGATAGTATATTACCAATATAGGAGGGGAAAAAATTAACATGAAAGCAATTGACATTAACCTCTATTTGAGTCTTGTCATTTTCAACTAAAAACGCGGGTTATATAACCCACGAAAAATGATGATTTTTGAAAAAATTTACATATCTATTTTTCTAACACTGTTCATCAGATAGCACATTACCAATATGGTGGGTGCAAAAAATGACATGAAAATAATCCACTCTATCCAATTTTTGAGTCTTGCCGTGTTCAGTCAAATAACATGGGTTATAACCCACAAAAAATGATGATTTTTTGAAAAATTTACATTTGTATTTTTTAACACTGCTCACTTGATAGCACATTACCAATATAGTTAGAGTGCAAAAAATGACATTAAAACCATCCTAACAGCTAGTTTTTGAATCTTGCCATTTCCAACCAAAAAACGTGGGTTATACCTGAAAGACTTAGTGTCTTAAATCTACTTTGTGTTTTAATGATTAACAAACAATTATGTATGATAATATTTTAACAAGTTTCTTGAGATTATAGGTATGCAAATTTGAAAAGATAAAGCTTAAAGCGTTGAAGACATTTAAGAAATAAAAACTACGTAAATTAATTAGTATAGATTCCCAAACCCCAATCCCTAATTTACATTGTACATTGGCTCATAGAATGTTTGATTCATTTAAAAGGTCAAGAAAATTGAATAAGAAACATGAAAGATTAAAAATGTCTCTTTGAAAATAAAGATTTCATAAAAGTTGTTTTAAACTTTTACAAAATGATTCAAAGATTGAAAAATTAGAAATTTGTCAAAAAATATCAAATCGGAGGACCTTTTTTGGAATTTGGACGTCCGATCCTATTTTTGGAAAGTTTTTTGAGTTGTTTGAAAAATGCATTCCGACGACCTTGGTCATCCGAACTAGTCGTGTGAGCTCCCCAGATGTGAGTAACGGTTAGTTTTCTAAAAAATGATTTTCTTGTCAGTTTTGCCTCACAAATCTTTTATATAAATACCTTGAGCTTCATAAATGTTTTCTAATGATCCTTGAGCATAAAATTGTCTATAAAACATTCTTTGAAACATCAAAAGAAAAGAGATTTCATAATTAATCAAAAGGATCAAAGTCTTGAGCTTGAATTTGTATTCATCCTCTTGAGCCAATCTTTCTCCTCGTAAATTTATTCTTTGAGAGGAAGAAATTGAGTGAGCTTTCTTTTGTAATAATTCACCCCATTGAGAGGGATTTCAAGAATTGTAAATCTTCATTTGCTAAGTTGTAAAGGTTTCTCCAAGAGGGAGAGTAAAATCAATTATTATAGCATTGGCTGCTAGTAAGATTGATTAACCTAAAGGTTTGGATCTCACATTTGGTGAAGAGATCCATTTTTAATGGATTGTGAAATTCTAAGATTGAGGGCTTAGGTAGTGGATGTAGAATGCTCCTAGGTGAGACTTGAACTACTATAAAATCTTGTGTGTATTTTATACTTTGATTTATTTCCTTCAATTTTGTGTTGAGTTGTTTTCATATTGATATTGTGACTTGTGAATTGAATATCTTTCTTGTGTTGTTGAAATTAATATTGTGCATAGTTGATTTTATTATTGTGAATTGAATCATTTGATTGTGGTTTGCTCTTGGTGAATTCAATTGTTATTGAATTTCACTAAGAAGTCTTGATTTAGGAAAAATAATAATTAAATAGAATTTTATTTGGATATCCTAATTCACCCCTCTTAGATTGTATCTAGGGCCAACAAGTGGTATTATAGCCTAATCTTTATACATTTAGGATTAAAATCCTTGGAGAAATGATTATGGCAACCAATAGTGTTATGTTCTTAAAAGGGCAATCAAACTTGAGACCTCCCTTGTTTAATGTAACCAACTATAATTGTTGGAGAGATAGAATGAAAATCTATCTTAAATTCATTAATGTAGAATTATGATATATTGTAGAAAAAGGACCTTATAGAACCTTAATCACAATAGATGGAGAAACTAGGGAGAAAACTAGGAGTGAATTAAATCAAGAGGATAAGAAAAATCTCACCCTAAATAGAAAGGCAACAAATGTCTTATATAATTCACTTGATGAAAGTGAATTTAGTAGAATCAAAGGGTGTAAGGATGCTTGTGAGATTTGGAAAAGATTTAGGGACATTCATGAGGGATTCTAAAATATTAAAGAAGAAAATAATCCACTATTAGTGGCTCAATATGAAAGCTTTAAAATGGAAAGCCATGATTCCATAGATTCAATGTATTGTAGGTTCAATAGATTAATTAAGGACTCGGAAAATTTGCAAAAATTTTATCCATTAGGTGAAAAAATAGAAAAATTTTAAAAACTCTGTCTAAAGAATGGGAATCTAAAGTCACTGTAATTGAGGAAACAAAAAAATTTGGGAGAATTACCCATTAATCAATTGATTGGCTCACTCAAATATTTTGAATTGAAAATTAGGTTCAAAATCAAGCAGAAAAAGCTAAAGGTGAAAAAGAGCATCACTCTTAAAGCTCACCAAGATGAAAGTGATGAAGAGGTTGAAGCTTCATACATGTGCTTCATGGGATTGAAGGCCATGAGGTAAGTTCCTTTTCCAATGATAACGTTGATGATGATGATAGACTAGAATTGTATGTAATTAGGCTACTTGATGAATTGAAAAGGAGTCAAAAACTAAATAAAAAGTTTAAACTACAAATTGAAATTTAGATTTGATCATCAAATGTGAGAGTGTAGAGAAGGACAATGATAGATTGAGAGTTGAAAAATGAAAGGCTAGCCTTGAAAAATATTAAAGTCAAGGAAGAAATTAAAACCTATGATGTGGTTAGAAAAGAGCATATAGATATGCAGAAAAGGATTGATGATCTTAGCATTTCATTAACTAAGTTCACTCAAAGAAAAGAAAATTTAGAGAAACTCTTAAGAAGTCAAAGGATAGGAAACAATAGATATAGATTAAGGTATGCACTTGGTGAAGGTGCACAAAACTCAACCCCTAAGTTTGTTGGAGGTAACCATAGCTCAAATCATCACCATTGTGATAGTGGAGTGAATGATGAGTGCGGAATATTCATATCTTTTGTATTCTTTTTTAGTGCTGAACTGGAGGAATTGTTTACTTAATGTTATAAATTTGTGCAGAATTTGGAAGATTTCGAGATGGAGAATGCCGAGAGGAAGATTGACTAATTTGGAGTTTTCTAGAAGATCAAAGACTTGGAGATAAAGATGGAGAGATTTGGCAACAAAAGGATTCTTGGCAATTACGAAATCAGTTTTGGAAGTTAATTAGGAAGCTTATTTTTCTACAGCCGCATTTGGGTTTTTAGAATTTGGAAACAAGAAGGATTCAATCTTTAAGTTGGTTTAGGAAGTTATTGTTTTCTTCCCTATATAAGGGAGTAGATTAGTTAGGGTTTGGAATATCTTTTTGTAGCTTTAATCTTTTACGTTTTAGGAGTTTTATTACAGCTGGGTCTGTGAAGTGCAGCTGCCCAGAATTTATCAGCTCGTCGTTCGGTCGAACGACGGGCTACCTGGTTTGGATTTTCTTATTTTAATTCAGTTTTACTTCTTTAATTTATTATTGTTATTTGTTCTTAGTATGTTTAGTGAGTAGTCTTTTGTCTGGCTGTGAATAATGAAGCACTAATCATGCGTGAATTGTGAGACCTAATTGTTCTTAATAACTTTCTCTTATTTGATTCCAAGAGTTTTCTGAGCCTAAAGTTCATTATCTAATTTAATTAAAGTTTGATCACCTTTAATCTAATTAAATAGCGCCAATTAATCCCTAGTTAAATCACTAGATTTAAATAGTAAGATTAATTAGTGGCGAAGCTACTGTCTTGGTAGATGGAAATTATTGGTTAACAAGTTATTGCATGCTGATCATGATATGATTTGTTAAAGTTAAGTTCTTCACTGCGTAATGCTTTTATAACATTAAATCTGGTGTTCGGCTGATTCCGACCGGGTTGTGTTATGAATAGAGAATTAATTGATTAAGCCGATACTTGTCAATTAACGATTAATTAAGGAAGAATTGGATTATGTCAGAGCCGATACTCGATAATCTATAACTAACTGATTAAATAGAGATTGTTATCTTTGAGTCGATGAACAATTAAGAATTGATTAGTGTGGATTTATTCATTGCCGGATCTTTCCCTTTAATCAATTAACTTCTGAATGTTATTATTTGTTATTTCATTATTTGGTGAATTATATTTTAGATTTCATAATTTTAGTCATTGAATAAATTGTGGTTACTATTGGCAAATTGATTGAATTAGAAGATTTGTTGTTCCTCGTGGGATCGACCTTACTCCCATTATATTTAAATTATCTTTAGAGAGTAAGTAAATTAATTTGGTACAAAATGACACCAAATTTTGGCGCCGTTGCCGGGGAACGGCATTATTTTCTTTTTAGTTAATTTGCTCTGTTTCTTTGGTTTATGTCCAGATCTTCTAATCTAAAATTTCTTTTTGATTCAGAAATCGAAAAGATAGCAAGAAGATTGAAGAAGGAGACAAAGGAATTTCGCCAAAGAATTAAATCAGGTTCAGAAGTACCAGCATCGTTCGACCATACGACGACCAGCAGAATCACAGACCCAGCTGCACCAGAACTTTGTTCTGACAATACTTCCATGGCTAATCTTCCACCTGGGAACCAGCAACCTGTAGGTGATGAACCACCACCTGGATTTGAACAGCAACAAGGAATACCTGTGATTAATCCAGTTGAGCAGAACGCAATCCAAGTTCCATTGCAAGATCGACCTTTAAGGGAGTCTACTAACCTAATTATTAATTATAGGCCTTCTTGCATTGTTTTGCCTACACTTACCCCAGATTATGAACTGAAAGTATCTTTCTTGAATTTATTGCCTAAGTTTAATGAAGATTTTGGGGAAGACCCACATAGTTTTTTGCATGATTTTATAAAGGCTTGTGAAACTGTGAACAATAGAGGAGTCTCACAGGAGTACATTAAACTAGCTAGTTTTTCATGGTCTTTAACTAGACATGCTAGTGCTTGGTTTAAAACTTTAACTCCTAGATCCATCACAACATGGAATGGCATGCAAAGGATATTTTTGATGAATTATTTCCCAGCTTCTAAAATTGCATTTGTTAGGAAGGAAATTGTGGGCATTAAATAAGAATATGATGAATCTTTAACAGCCTAGTGGAATAGATTTAAACGATTGTGTGAGAGTTGTCCTCAACATCAAATTTCTGACGAGCTTTTAATTCAATACTTTTATGAAGGGTTGCAGCAAGAGGAGAAAAGAACACTTGAAGCGGCAAGTGGTGGAGCTTTCATGGATAATAGCACAACCCAAGCCACAAATTTGATTGCTAGAACGTGTGAGTCACGACAACAGTACCAACCTCTTCGTCGCTCAACAAAACAAGTTGGAGAAATCTCCAATTCTTCACTTGAGAACAAATTAGAAGCTTTGACAGCAAGTGTGGAGAAATTGTTGAATGGAAGGGGTACCGGAAAGATGGAAAATGTTTGTGCAATTTGCAAAAGTCCTACTTATTCTACAAGTGACTCAAGAAGAGCTTGATGCTCAAGTTAATGTAATGGGAGGTTATCAACAAAAGCACTATGATCCTTATGCCAATACCTTCAACCCCGGTTGGCAAGACCATCCAAATCTAAGCTACAAGAATTGCGCACCTCAACAGAATCTTCCACAACATCAATCTCAACAACAAATTCAGTTGAGACCAACAGCACCAACTTCCCAACTAAATCCTAGCTTTATAGCTACCTCAAGGTTAGGAATTCCTCTTGAAGATATGCTTGTTAATTTTACTTTGATGCAGAACACACAAACCCAAAATCAGGGAGACTTTCATAAATTTCAACAAGAAACAAGGGCAGCCATAAGTGGGTTGAGTACTCAAATGACCCAGATGGCAAAACACTTTAAAGAGACACAAGGTTCTCAAGGGAAACTACCTTCTCAAGTGCAGCTAAATCCACGTGAAAACGTCAGCCAAATCACATTGCTGAGTGGTAAACAACTTGAAGAACCAACTGCCAAGGTCAAGGCTGAAGAACAGAAAACTGCACCTGTGTCGTTCGACCGAACGACGAAGGAGCAGAAATCAGAGGTTAGTCAGAAATTGAATTTTTCCACTTCTGAAATTAAAATTCCTCCCCTTTTTCCAAACAGCTTGAAAAGGAACGCCAAAGATGAGGATTTGGATGACATGCTGACCATCTTTAGCAAGATTAAAATCAATATGCCTTTTCTAAACGCAATTCGAAGGATGCCAAAGTGTGCCAAATTCTTGAAGGATTTCATTGCAAGAAAAATTCAGTTTCCCAAAAAGGAAAAAGTCATTGTGGGCGAGACGGTTTCAGCTGTAATACAACAAAAGCTTTCTCGCAAATGCAAGGACCCAGGTATGTTTTCTATCCCATATGTTATTGGAGATAAAAAAATTGAAAAATGCATGTTGGATTTAGGTGCTTCCATTAATTTCATGCCACTCTCCACATATCAAGGTTTGATTATTGGCCCATTAGCTGAAACACAAGTAGTTATCTAATTAGCTGATAGGTCCTTATCTTACCCATTGGGGGTTCTTGAAAATGTTTTGGTTAAAGTCAATGATTTTATATACCCAGCTGATTTTTATGTATTAGAAATGGGAAATTCTCATTAAAGAAATTTGGATGTATTATTGTTGAGTAGACCATTCATGAAAACTGCAAAAACTAAGATTGATGTGGATAAAGAAACACTTACATGTGAATTCAATGGAGAATATTTAACTTTTAATATTTTCGATACTATGAAATATCCTATTGATGTAGAACATGTTCATTCAATTGATGTGTTTGAGTCCTTAGTCCAAGAGCATCTTGAGACTGAACTTGTGCAGGATAAGTTGAAGGCTGTTGTCAGAAGAAGGGTGACTGAAATCGAGGTCAAAGATCTAGAGAATAATGAAGTGCAAGATGCCATTACATCCTTACATTCTCTAGAGGAATATCCAATCAAAACAGAAACCTTCTATTTGCCCAAACAGGATTCATTTGATAAGCTTTTACTTTCTATTATTGAACCTCCTGTTCATGAAATTAAACTAGTCCCTAACAATTTGAAATATGTGGATTTAGGTGATGGAGACATGTTACCAGTCGTCATTCATAAGCAACTCACACAAATCCAAGAGGAAAAATTGCTCCAACTTCTTCGAGAACATAAGAAAGGTATTGGGTGGACCCTTGTTGATACAAATGGTATGAATCCTGCAGTTGACATGCACCAAAACATGCTCGAAACAAATGCCCAACCGGGACGAGACTTAATACAAAATCTCAACCCGAACAAGAATGCAGTATTTATCAAGGAAATACTTAAGTTGCTTGAAGTAGATTTCATTTTCCCAATATCGAATAGTAAGAGGTCTAAGTTGCATTTGATGGGTAGAAAATTGCAGTCCAAGGGGATTCAACATTTTCATGTGATTGCTGGTTGCTCAAAAGGGACCATTGAAATCAAGTGAATTAACACTGTGAAGATTTTTAAGGTTCCTTGGGAAACGCTCAAACCATACTATGAATCTGAGTCATCTGCAGTGGTAAAGGAGTTTCAGCTTTCTATACCAATCTACTGATTCGGTGACGCATGTCTAGTCTAGGACATTAAACAAAGGCGCTTGTTGGGAGGCAACCCAATATTTCAATTTTTTATATTTATTTTCTTTCTAGTTTTGCTTTTAAATTTCTTTTCGTAGTTTTAATAAATTTGCTTTTGTTCCAGGTTAATTATGCACTTGTGGCTGAATAAGGTTCCATTAGAAGCTCCCCGGTAGTGATTTTAATTGTTGTTTTCAGTAATGGGCTGATTTTAGATGATCTCACCAAGTGGGTTGTTAAAAAATTCTTTCTTTTTACTATAATTACTTGATGTTATCTTATTCTCTCTGTCATGTGATCTTTGTTTGACACTCTAAACCTCTTTGAGATCATTTTGGCATAATATTTGTCAATCTAACCCAATTGCCTTATTGTGCTTGCAAACTTCTGGTTTGAATTTTTACCGATATACTTGGAGATTTTAAGTTTTGTGAGCCGAGGGACTCTTTTTCGAGCTAAATCTCTTATACAGATATTGTTGATCTTCAAGAGGATGTGATTGATCGCGTTTCTTGGTGTCTACCATTATCTTCCTAAAGTCACAGCAATCAAGATGTCAAATTCTGATATTCTCCAATTCTGCAGTAGTCATTTGCCCCTACAGCAACCCTCGCAATGATCAGGCTATCCCTTTTCTCTTTATTTTTTGTGTTTTTTTTCTTCTGTTTTATTTGTTTTCCTTCTTCACATGAGGACATGTTATTGTTTAAGTGTGGGGAGGTGTTCTATGTTATGTGTAATTTTGTTCCAAATATCAAAAATTCAAAAAAAATCAATAAATTAAATTTTTTTCACAAAAACAGTTAGTTTTGATTTCAGTTTGTTAATTGTTGTAGGATGTTTTAAACTATTTCACTCTTATGAACATTGTCTGGCCAAACTGAATGTGATTAAAACTTGTTTAGTTCATCATGTTGGTTTATGTATGACTTTGAATGACTCCAAGAATGACGAATGCAATATTCTGAGTTTATTTTTGCCTACTTTAAAGTGAGGATCTTGAGCCTACGCACGCAATAACCACTTTGTTGGTGCTTAATTGAATAATTTCTTTGAATGAGTATAAATTGCATTTAGTTGACTTATTGATCTTGCTTAGTTGTGCACGGATATTATGACGTTGGAATTAAACTTGAATATGATAAAGGCACTTAGGATTTCACCCTTTTTTACTTTAGTTTTCATTCCTACCTTACTTGAGCCTTTGTTAACCCCGTTGAGCCTTTGACCTTTCTTGTGTTTTAACCACTAAATATACATCTTAAGACTCTTTAGCTTTCTTTTGGCCCACTAAGGTGTAAGTAACTTATGTATAATTTATTTCTCCCTTGATTGAACTTGAGAGAAATGCATGATTGAAGTCTCTATGCGTTAAGTATTTCAGTATGTGTTGTAGAAATGAAATGTTGAAGTCCATGGTTTGCCCGAACAATACTGGGCAGAAGAAGAAAAAAAATAAAGAAAAATCTGCAGTATTTGTCTGTGCTGTTTGCCTAAACTGTGGCAGAAAAAAGAAAGAACAGCAGCAACAGAAAGAAAAAAATGATGAAGAATTTGTGAAAAAGCACGTTAAAAAATGAATGATGTGCTGGAATTACTGTGAGTTGTTTTGAATATCAAAAGAGACTTGGTGCAAGTTAAGTGTGGGGAGGTTCTTAAATTGTGTTGCTTACACGTTAGTTTTATTTTTAGCCTTTTTATCCATCTTAAATCTTACCTTGTAAACCCCAGCCCCATTACAACCTGTTAAAAAACCTTTTGATTCTTGTTTAGTTCCGATATTATGGTTATTTTGTGACATATTTGCAAGCTTGAGGTAAGTTTTCTATGTGCGATTTTATTGAGTGGCTGGACCTAATTTTATATATATATCTTTCGAGTGCTTGGAGTGATCTTGGAGAGCTGCTCAGAATTGTGTATTTTGACTTGGAGGACTTAATTATGCATAGGCTTGTTACTAGACATGATTGTTTGGAAACGTTTTTAGTTTGGCTAGATTAGTGTTTATTTAGTGAAGTGGTTTATTTGTCTATGTGATTATCTGTTTGTTTATTTTCGTTTTTGTTTAAATGCTGAGGGACTAGCAATGTTTAAGTGTGGGGATATTTGATGAGTGCGGAATATTCATATCTTTTGTATTCTTTTTTAGTGTTGAACTGGAGGAATTGTTTACTTAATGTTATAAATTTGTGCAGAATTTGGAAGATTCCGAGGTGGAGAATGCCGAGAGGAAGATTTACTAATTTGGAGTTTTCTAGAAGATCAAAGACTTGGAGATAAAGATGGAGAGATTTGGCAACAAAAGGATTCTTGGCAATTACGAAATCAGTTTTGGAAGTTAATTAGGAAGCTTATTTTTCTACAGCGCATGTGGGTTTTTAGAATTTAGAAACAAGAAGGATTCAATCTTTAAGTTGGTTTAGGAAGTTATTGTTTTCTTCCCTATATAAGGGAGTAGATTAGTTAGGGTTTGGGATATCTTTTTGTAGCTTTAATCTTTTACGTTTTAGGAGTTTTATTACAGCTGGGTCTACGAAGTATAGCTGCCCAGAATTTATCAGCTCGTCGTTCGGTCGAACGACGGGCTACCTGGTTTGGATTTTCTTATTTTAATTCAGTTTTACTTCTTTAATTTATTATTGTTATTTGTTCTTAGTACGTTTAGTGAGTAGTCTTTTGTCTGGCTGTGAATAATGAAGCACTAATCATGCGTGAATTGTGAGACCTAATTGTTCTTAATAACTTTTTCTTATTTGATTCCCAAGAGTTTCTGAGCCTAAAGTTCATTATCTAATTTAATTAAAGTTTGATCACCTTTATCTAATTAAATAGCGCCAATTAATCCCTAGTTAAATCACTAGATTTAAATAGTAAGATTAATTAGTAGCGAAGCTACTGTCTCGGTAGATGGAAATTATTGGTTAACAAGTTATAGCATGCTGATCATGATATGATTTGTTAAAGTTAGGTTCTTCACTACGTAATGCTTTTATAACATTAAATCTGGTGTTCGACTGATTCCGACTGGGTTGTGTTATGAATAGGGAATTAATTGATTAAACCGATACTTGTCAATTAACGATTAATTAAGGAAGAATTGGATTATGTCAGAGCCGATACTTGATAATCTATATAACTAACTGATTAAATAGAGATTGTTATTTTTGAGTCGATGAACAATTAAGAATTGATTAGTGTGGATTTATTCATTGCCGTATCTTTCCCTTTATTAATTAACTTCTGAATGTTATTATTTGTTATTTCATTATTTGGTGAATTATATTTTAGATTTCATAATTTTAGTCATTGAATAAATTGTGGTTACTATTGGCAAATTGATTGAATTAGAAGATTTGTTGTTCCTCGTGGGATCGACCTTACTCCCATTATATTTAAATTATCTTTAGAGAGTAAGTAAATGATTTGGTACAAAATGACACATCAGTGAAAAACTCTAAAAATTATTCATACTATCATAATTATGGATTTCAAATGCATAAATCACACAATCACCACTTTGGAAGAAAGATGAAATTGGTGTGCACATGCACAATCTAGATTTGATAAGGCTAGGAGTGACACTAAGCATTTTCATATTTTCAATATAATTTGACATGTACTTATTGTTGTAAGAAAGGACATGTATTTAAATTTCTTTGCTAAAAGAGAAGTAAAAAATGGAACAAAGAAATGGGTGAAAAAGAAAAGTCAAAGAAACACCTAAGTTAGAATGTGAGCAAAATAAAGTATGACTTGCATGTGCTTAGAGAGAGATTAGTAAAATGATTATAAGCATGCTTGATTAACTAAGTTTGACAGTGGTATAACAACTAGGTTAAAGTGTCTTTTATTTTAGAGTACTTGACATTGGCTTAGTTTATGTAAGCAATCATTTGAAAGATTATGAATGATCTCATTGAATTTGTTATTTTGAAAGATGATTGAAATGAATCAATCATTGATGTGTGCTTATATGATTGATCATTATGTGTTGAAAATTTGAAATTGTGTTTTGTGTCAAAAAATTGGGTTGTTAGCATATGGAAAATGGTCTAAAAACAAAGGAAACTATGCCAAAATTTTTCTAAAATTATACATTTAGCCAATTTTTGAAATTTGGATAAAATTTTGAAATCTAGCCACCCATAAGGTTGCAAGGAGTGGAAGATAAGCCCTTGAAAGAAAATAGAAATCATTTAGCATAGCTTGGTTTAGAGTATGAGTTATTTGATGTCAAAATTCAATGCTAAATGACTAGTTGGTATAAGAGAATTATTCCAATATATTGTATCATTTTAACTAGTGGCATCACTTCAAAAAAATGGTATCATGATGGATTGACAATTTAGAGCCACATTGATGGATGAGCTCTTATTTATTTTGATGAACTTACATGTGCAAATTTCTCTTATATGCATAATAGTACTTGTATGATTTTGTTGATGACAAAGGGGGAGAAATTATGAATTTTGTGTTTATGTGAATTCTCATATAAGAAATGAGAAATGACAATAGAAAGAAAAAGAAGAATGGCTTGAATGTAAAAATGACAAATGGGGAGCAAGTGTTGATGAAAAGAGGGGGAGAAAAATATCATATATTTAGGGGGAGCATTTGTCATGTTATGTAACATATGAATTGCTTTCTATACTTTTATTTATCTCCTCACATAATTGGTTTGTCATCATAAAAAAGGACAAGATTGAAAGACCTAGTGTCTTAAATCTACTTTGTGTTTTGATGATTAACAAACAATTATGTATGCGTATTAATATTTCAACAAGCTTCTTGAGATTATAGGTATGCAAATTGGAAAAGATGAAGCTTAAAGCATTGAAGACATTGAAGAAATAGAAACTAGGTAAATTAGTGTAAATTCCCAAACCCTAATCCCTTATTTACATTGTACATTGGCTCATAAAATGTTTGATTCATTTGAAAGGTGAAACAAAATGAATGAAGAAAATGAAAGATTGAAAATGTGTTTCTTTGAAAACAAAGATTTCATAAAAGTTATTTTAAACTTTTACAAAATTATTCAAAGATTGAAAAATTAGAAAATTGTTAAAAAAATATCAATTTGGATGACCTCTTTTGGAAGTTAGACGTCCGAAACTATTTTTGGAAAGTTTTTTGAGTTGTCTGAAAAATGCATTCGGACGACCTTCGCCATCCGAACTAGTAGTCCGAACTCCCCAGATGTGAGTAACTGCTAGTTTTCTGAAAAACAATTTTCTTGTCTATTTTGGCTCACAAATCTTTTATATAAATATCTTGAACCTTCATAAATGTTTTTTAATGATCATTGAGCATAAAATTGTCTAGAAAATAGTTTTTGAAACATCAAAAGAAAAGAGTTTTCATAATCAATCAAAAGGATCAAAGTCTTGAGCTTGAATTTGTATTCATCTTCTTGAGCTAATCTTTCACCTTTTAAAATCATTCTTTGACAGAAAGAAGTTGAGTGAACTTTCATTTGTAATTATACACCTTATTGAGAGGGATTTCAAAATTTTAAATCTTTATTTAGTAAGTTGTAAAGGTTTATCCAAGAGGGAGAGTAAAATCAATTCTTATAGCATTCATTGCTAGTAAGATTGATTAACCTAAAGGTTTGTAAATATTTGGATTTCACCTTTGGTGAAGAGATCCATTTTTATTGGATTGTTAAATCCTAAATTTGAGGGTTTAGGCCGTAGATATAGAGTGCTCCAAGGGGAAACTTGAACCACTATAAAATCTTATGCCTATTTTATGCTTTGATTTATTTCCTTTAATTTTGTGTTGAGTTGTTTCATATTGACATTGTGACTTGTGAATTGAATATCTTTCTTGTGTTGTTAAAATTAATATTGTGCATAGTTGATTTCATTATTGTGAATTGAATCATTTGATTGTGATTTGCGCTTGGTGAATTCAATTGTTATTGAATTTCACTAAGAAGTCTTGATTTAGGAAAACAAATAATTAAATACAATTTTAATTGGATAACCTAATTCACCACTCTTGTAGGTTGCATCTAGGGCCAACAATACCCCACAAAAAATGATTATTTTTTGAAAAATCATTTTTAATACATTTCACTAGAAATCACATTACAGATATAGGAGGGTGCAAAAAATAACATGAAATTAGTCCACATTTGCCACTTTTTGAATCTTGCCATTCTCAGCCAAAAACAATGTGAGTTATAGCCCACGAAAAATGACAATTTTTTTTAAAAATTACATTTGCATTTTTTGAACACCGTTAACTGGATAACATATTATCAATATAGGTTTATGTAAAAAATGACATGAAAACAGTCCTTAATAGTCAGTTTTTGAGTTTTTCCATTTTCAGACAAAAAAACGTGGGTTATATAGCTCACACAAAATGATGATTTAAAAAAAAATATATATTTCCATATTTTAACACTATTCACTAGATAGCACATTATCAATATAGGTGGGTGAAAAAAATTGTATGAAAGTCCACACTAGCCAATTTTTGACTTTGCGATTTTTTGGCAAAAAACGTGGGTTATAGTCTACAAAAAATGATGATTTTTCAAAAAATTTACATTTCAATGTTTTATCACCGTTCACTATATAGCACATTATCGATATAGGTGTGTGTAAAAAATAATATAAAAATTGTCCACAATGGCCAGTTTTTGAATCTTGCCGTTTCAGCTAAAAAATGTAGCTTATAGTCCATGAAAAATTATGAGTTTTTCAAAAAATTTCTATTTCTATTTTTTAATACCGTTCACTAGATAGTATAATACCAATATAGGAGGGTGCAAAAAACTATCTTAAAATAGTCCACAATAGCTAGTTTTTGAGTCTTGTTGTTTTTAACAAAAAATCGTAGGTTATAGTCCATGAAAAATAATGATTTTTTAAAAAATTTGTATTTTCATTTTTTGACAATTTTCACTAAATAGCAAATTACCAATATAGGTAGGTGAAAAATGACTTGAAAATAATCTACAATAGCATATTTTTGAATCTTGTCTTTTTTTGCAAAAAAATGTGGGTTATAACCCACGAAAAATGGAATTTTTAAAAATTTTTTACTATCCATTTTTTTTACTCATTTAACTGGAAACCATTTTGGGAAATTTGTATTTTGACAATTTAATATAAAAATGTTAATTTAGAGTGTGTTGAAGAATTTCCACCCCTGATAGTTAAACCACAGATCTTGAAAGTCTGCAACCACCGATTGGTGGTTTCTCTTCTATAAGATGGTGGCCCTTCATCATGCGGCTAGACGGTTCCAAAAAATCCCTAGACCTTACACCAAAACAGTATCAAAAGAAACAAAAAAAAAAGAATTTTACAACAATCGAAGAGAAGCATCTCTGCTCAACAGAACCTTTGTCGATATTCTAGAGCAATCAAAAGATCCCTCTCAAGTTAAACCTCCAGCAACATACAAAGGAGAACTAGCTATTTTTTTTGATAGAGGAGGAAGAAGAAGTGCTGGTAGCGCTATTCAAACTCACCTTGGTCGGAAATTTTTCATGTGGCCGACCGTCAACGGCAAAACTAAGGAAAGATATTATCATGGTTGGATTTAAGGGTCAATGTAATGTCGGATTATTGAATAACATTTGGTTTTCAAATTTGAATTAGAAGAGGACTTCCAAAGGTTATAGTTCAAAAAATCTTGGTCATTCCAGGGGTTCCAACCTTGGATTTTCAGATGGTCGCTGGATTTCAGCCTGGAAAGGGAGTTTTCTATAGCGACAGTATGGTGCAACTTCTTAGGCCTGCCTCTACATATGCAAAACAAAAAGATTCTATATTCTCTGGGAAACCTCATCAGAACTCCTCTCAAGCTAGATGCCGCTTTCGCTTTATAGAACCTACAAATAATATCGTGTCTGAAACAAGTCCAGTTAATGATATCCCTAAAGATCAGAACTCTACAGCCCTTCTTGAAGTAGCCCAAAAACTACAAATGATTCAGAACATGGGATTGGTGCTTGTGCTCGAGGAGAAAATCATGAGCTCAGATTATGATCAAGCCTGTAATGACCCCTAAAGAAACAATAATGGATGATCAAAGGAGGGAGTTCAACTCATTCACTCCAAGGAGGTAGCCCCCATTTACTTATTAGCTCTAGTAGTACTCCTAATCGTAGAACTTTTACTTTTGTAATGGAATATGGATATACCCATATCCACTTTTGTTTAAATAAAATTAATGAAATTAGGGTGTGGCACCCCTTCCCATCCTTGGGGTTATGACAAAAAAAAAAAAAAACCCACAAAAAATGATGAGTTTTCAAAAAATTTACATTTTCAGTTTTCTTCACACCATTCTTTAGATAGCACATTACCAATATAGGTGGGTGCAAAAAATGAAATGAAATTAGTTCCTCATAGCCAGTTTTTGAGTCTTGCCATTTTCATCCTAAAAAAAAAGAGTTATAGCCGAAGAAAAATGATGATTTTTTTTAAAAATTTACATTTTCATTTTCTTAACACCGTTCACTAGATAACATATTACCAGTATAGGTAGGTGCAAAAAATGACATGAAAACAATAGCAAGTTTTGAATCTTGCCTTTTGAGCCAAAACACGTGGGCTTATAACCCACGAAAAATGATGATTTTTTTTTTCAAAAATTTACATTTTAACTTTTTTATCACCATTAACTAGATAGAATATTACCAATATAGGTGTAAGAAAAAAATGATAAGAAAACAGTCCACAATAGCCAGTTTTTGAATCTTGTCGTTTTTAGCCAAAAAACGTGAGTTTTTAGCTCACGAAAATTGATAATGTTTCAAAAAAATTATATTTTTATTTTTTAACACCATTCACTAGATATCACATTATCAATATATTAAGGTGCAAAAAATGACATGAAAATAATCCCAATAGCTAGTGTGTCAATCTTGTCACTTTCAACCAAAAAACGTGAGTTAGCTAAAAAAATGATGATTTTTTCAGAATATTTATATTTCTATTTTTTAACACCATTTAGTAGATACCAAATTACCAATATAGGTGGGAGGAAAAAATAAAATGAAAATAGTCCACAATAGCAAGTTTTTGAACCTTGCCGTTTTGCACAAAAACTTTTGAGTTATAACCCACGAAAAAAGACGATTTTTAAAAAAAATTTACATTTTCATTATTTTAACAATGTTCACTAGATAGCACATTACCAATATAGGTGGGTACAAAAAATGACATAAAATAGTCAGCAATAGGCACTTTTTGAGCCTTGCCGTTTTCAACCAGAAGACATGAGTTATAGACTATGAAAAATGATGATTTTTCAAAAAAAATACATTTCTATTTTTTAATATTGTTCACTAGATAGCACATTACCAAGATAGGTGGGTACAAAAAATGACATTAAAATAAAACAGTCAACAATAGGCACTTTTTGAGCTTTTCTGTTTTTAATCAGAAAAAATGAGTTATAGACCATGAAAAATGATGATTTTCCAAAAAAAATACATTTCTATTTTTTAATACTGTTCACTAGATAGCACGTTACCAAGATAGGTGGGTGCAAAAAATGACATTAAAGTAAACCACAACTAGTTTTTTAGCATTTCCATTTTTAACCAAAGAAAGGGGGTTATAACCCATGAAAAATAATTATTTTTCAAAAAATTTTCATTTCTTTTTTTAACTCCATTTACTGGATAGCACATTACAAATATAGGTGGATGTAAAAAATGATATGAAAATAGTTCACAATAGCCAATTTTTGAGTCTTGCCGTTTTCAAACAAAAAACGTGGGTAATATAGCCCACGAAAAGTGACGATTTAAAAAAAAAAAATTAAATTTCTATTTTTATCACCGTTCAGTGGATAGAATAATACTAATATAGGTGGGTGAAAAAGATGATATGAAAGCAGTATATGATAGTCAGTTTTTGACTCTTGCATTTTTCAACCGAAAAACATGGGTTATACTCCACGAAAAAAGATTATTTTTTAAAAAATCTACATTTATATTTTTTTGACACCGCTCACTAGATTGTACATTATTAATATAGGTGGGTGTAAAAAGTGAAATGAAAACAATCATCAAAAGCCCGTTTTGAGTCTGGTCATTTTTAGCAAAAGAAATTGAGTTATAACCCACGAAAAAAATTAATTTTTTGAAAAATTTACATTTGTATTTTTTAACATCATTTACTATAGAGCACATTAGCAACAAAGGTAGGTACAAAAACTGACATGAAAATAGTCCCAACAGCCAATTTTTGAATCTTACCATTTTCAACCAAAAAACGTTGGTTATAACTTATGAAAAATGATGATTTTAAAAAAAATTTACATTGATATTTTTTTAACACCATTCACTAGATATCATATTACTGATATAGGTGGGTGCAAAAACTAACATGAAAATAGTCCACAATAGACAATTTTTGAGTCTTGTTGTTTTCAGTAAAAAAACGTGGGTTATACCCCACGAAAAATGATGATTTTACAAAAAGAATTACATTTCCATATTTTTAACAGAGTTCATAGGATATCATATTACCAATATAGTTTGGTGTAAAATTGACATGAAAACAGTTCTTAATAGCTAATTTTTTAGCCTTGCCTTTTTCAGACAAAAACGTTGGTTATATATCCCATTAAAAATGATGTTTTTCAAAAAAATTTCATTTTTATTGTTTAACACCGTTCACTAGATAGAATATTATTAACATATGTAAGCGCAAAAAATGGCATGAAAATAGTCTATAATAGCCAATTTTTGAGTCTTGTTGTTTTCAACTAAAAAACGTGGGTTATTAGTTCATAAAAAATGATGATTTTTCAAAAAAATTATATTTATATTTTTTAACACCGTTCAATAGATAGCACATTACCAAGATATAGGTGTGTGCGAAAAATGACAAGACAACAATCCCAATAGCCAGTGTTTAAGTATTGTTGTTTTAAGCCAAAAAATGTTGGTTATAACACAAAAAAAATGATGATTTTTTCAAAAAAATTATATTTCAATATTTTAACATTCTCTAGATAGAATATTACCATAATAGGTGGGTTCCAAAAATAAGATGAAAATAATCCACAATAGCAAGTTTTTGAGCCTTGCTTGTTTAGGCTAAAACTCGTGGGTCATAAACATGATAAATATTGATTTTTTTAAAAAATTTACATTTCTATTTTTTATTACCGGTTACTAGATAGTACATTACCAATATTGGTGGTTGTAAAAAATGAAATGAAAATAGTCCACAATAGCAAGTTTTTGAACCTTGCCGTTTTGGGCCAAAACTCGTGTTGTTATAACCCACGAAAATGGTGATATTTAAAAAGCTTATATACGTAACGGACAAAACACGATGCTAGATATACCCAACCTCATCGTTACAATGGAAAAACAATAAATTTAGAGTACTACTCCATTACATGATTTCTCATTAAGTGTATAAGATGGAATTAAGAATACTTCTACTCTAGTACAAGCCTAGAGTATAGTTTTCTATTTCCATGTGAAAATATCCTAAGCATTTTACAGTAATGATCTCCTTCTAAACATGAATTCTTGTGATTAATGTCAATACACGACAACCAAAAATTTTTCACCAAACCTCCAATTTTTATGGGCTTTTTGGTAAAAAAATAGCAAGGTCGAAAAACCCGTTTATTTTGACTTTTTTCGCCAAACCTCCAATTTTCATGGGTTTTTTTTGTCAAAAATGGCAAAGTCCAAAACGCGTTCATTTTGACTTTTTTTGTTCCGGTTTTTTGCTGACCTTAATTTGAACATAAATTCTAGTGATTAATGTGAAAAAACGACTACCCAATTAAGATCAGCGAAAAAACGGAACAAATTAGGTCAGCGAAAAAAACGGGAACAAAAAAAAGTCAAAATGAATGCGTTTTTGGACTTTGCCATTTTTGACCAAAAAGCCCATGAAAATTGAAGGTTTGGCAAATAATTTTGGATTGTCTCACTAGAATTCATGTTGAAATTAAGGTCAGCGAAAAAAACGGAACAAAAAAAGTAAAAATGAGCGCGTTTTTGGACTTTGCTCTTTTTGACCAAAAAGTCGATGAAAATTGGAGGTTTGGCGAAAAATTTTGGGCTGTCGTCTTTTGACATTAATCACTAGAATTGATTTGCTGTCTTTTGTTACAAGAGCTTACTGATGAATGAAAATGCAGTCCTGAACTGGGTAGTCTAGGTTGTTTTAAGCTAGTCTGCTATTGCTACAAATTGGGGAATGTTGGTCGATTCCTTCACATAATTTTTCTGTCGACATTGACTGACTGAATCCAGGGATTTGATTGCTACGATAATGGTGTCAAGCCAAATTTTGGGCACTGATATCTGATTATGAGGTTCATGACAACCAGTGAGTAAATTTCAGCTACATCCATGGAGAGGCTGAATGCATTTGCTCATGTGCTTAAAGTGTGATCTTTTACCTTCTTGTTCGTTGCCAGTGAGGGCCATTGCGAACTTGAATTGATGAATACTAACTCTCTGATGAACAGAGTGATAAACATTTAAGGAGAGTACCCGGCTGGATTTTGTTGATAATCCTAGATGGTTCTGGAATTAATTGCATATGTTTATGAAATTGTCCAACTTACAGTGGAAAATTATTCATGTATTGGTAATACCTTCATGTGCTTGGTGAGATAATTTGGTCTTGCCGTCTTTCGTATCTCTAGGGTGTGGAACATTGATTTGGCGACTGTGAGCTATTCTGAACTTGAATTTGTGAAAAACTCTTAGAGTATAGATCCCGGTTGCACTGTGCTTATGGAATTTGGAGATGGACAACGCTGGATTCAATATTGTCATGTAATTGGTAAATCATTCATGTGCTTGGTGATTTTTGTTGGAGCTTTGCTAACCGTGTAAAGATATATTGGCTCCCCATTACTGATTAACTACATAGAAGACGGCCTCAATTTTAGAAGGAAATAGAGCCTATCTACTGGACTGTTCAAGTAGATTATCTCTATTTACTTACACATTTTGAGCTAGATCTTTCATGTAATGGAGTAGTACTCCAAGTTTATCGCATTTGCTTTGTAACAGTGTGGACGGGTATAGCCGGCACTGTCTTTTGCTTTGCACTAGCTATATATATTCCCTTTTGGATAAAAAAAAAATCACTAGAATTCATGTGGATGTGGTATACATTGCCATGACTGTTAGGAGCCGCATGATGTTGTACAATATTTTAATTTTTTTAATATCTTTCAATAGGTAGCACATTACCAATATAGGTTGGTGCAAAAATGACATGAAAACAATTCACAATAGCCAATTTTTGAGTCTTGCGGTTTTCAGCCAAAAAACGCGAGTCATTTGCTCACGAGAAATGATAATCTTTTAAAATATTTACATTTCTATTTTTAACACTGCTCACTAGATAGCACATTACCAATATAGGTGGGTGCAAAAAATAACATAAAAATATTCTCAATAGCCAGTGTCTGAATCTTGTCATTTTTAACCAAAAAACGTGGGTTATAAGCACACGAAAAATGATGATTTAAAAAAAATATATTTCTATTTTTTAACATCGTTCATTAAAAAGAACATTACCAACACAAGTGAGTGCCAAAAATGACATGAAAACTATCAACAATAACATATTTTTAAGGCTAGCCGTTTTGGGCCAAAACTCGTGAGTTATTGCCCACGAAAAATGATGATTTTTAAACTAATTTACACTTCAATTTTATAAATACTGTTCACTAGATAGCACATTACCAATATAAGTGGGGTTAATAAATGAGATAAAATAGTCTACAATAGTTAGTTTTTGAGACTTGCAGTATTCAACCAAAAAACGTGAGTTATAGCACACGAAAAATGATGATTGTTTTTTTAAAAAATACATTCTCTTTTTTAACACCGTTAATTATATAGCACATTACCAAGATCGGTGGGTGCAAAAAATGGCATAAAAAGATACCACAATAGCTAATTTTTGAGCATTGTCATTTCCAGCAAAAAACGTGGGTTATAACCAATGGAAAATGATGATTTTTCAAACAAATTTACATTTTCTTTTTTTAAAAATGATCACTAGATAGCATAGTACCAATATAGGTGGGTGCAAAAAATCACACGAAAACAGTCCCAATAGCCAATTTTTTGAGTCTTGTAATTTTTAGCCGAAAAAATGAGGGTTATAGCACATTGAAAAAGATTATTTTTTTAAAAAAGTTTATATTTCTATTTTTTTAACACAATCCACTAGATAGCACATTACCAATATAGGTGGGTGCCAAAAATTACATGAAAATAGTTTATAATAGCAAGTTCTTGGCATTGCCATTTTGGGCCACAACCGGTGTATTATACCCCACAAAAAATGAATGATCTTTTAAAAAAAATCATATTTTTATTCTTTTATCCCCTTTTACTAGATAGAACATTTACAATACAGGTGGGTAAAAAAATGACATGAAAAGTGTTAACAATAGCTAATTTTTGAAACTTGTAGTTTTTAGTCAACAAACGTAGGTTATAACCCACGAAAAAAATATAATTTTTCAAAAAAATTAACATTTTCATTTGTTTAAACACCTTGACTAGATAGAACATTACCAATATTGGTAGATGCAAAAAATGATATGAAAATAGTGTACTATAGCCAGTTTTTAAATCTTGCCATTTTTGGCCAAAAAAGTTCCCATTAAAAATGATGATTTTTCAAAAAAAATTACATTTTCTATTTTTTATACCGTTCAGTAGATATCACAATAACAATATAGGTGCGTGCAAAAAATAACATGAAAACAGTCATCAAAACTAGTTTTTAAGTCTTGCTGCCTTTGGCAAAAAAGTGGGTTATAGCTCACGAAAAATGATGAATTTTAAAAAAATTTACATTTCTTATTTTTTTAAACACAATTCACTAGATAGCACATAACCAATATAGGTGATTGCAAAAAATGACATAAAAAAGTCCACAATAGCCAATTTTTGAATCTTGCCATTTTCAACTAAGAAATGTGAGGTAAAGCCCACGAAAAATGATGATTTTTAAAAAAATTTACATTTTCATTTTCTTAACAGTGTTCACTAGATAACACATTACCAATATAGTTGGGTGAAAAATATGACACGAAAACAGTCCCAACTGCTAATTTTTGAGTCTTACCATTTTCAACTGGAAAACATTGGTCATAACTCATGAAAAATGATGATTTTTTAAAAAATTTACATTTTTTTACACTATTTACTAGATAACAAATTTCAAATATAAGTGGGTGCAAAAAATGACTTTAAAACAGTCCACAATAGTCAGTTTTTGAATCTTGCCATTTTCAATCAAAAAATGTAGGTTATATCCCACAAAAAATGATGATTTTTTTAAAGAATTTACATTTTTATTTTTTAACATCGTTCACTGGATAGCACATTACCAATCCACAATAGCCAGTTTTTGAGTCTTGCCATTTCTGCTAAAAAACGTGGTCCATGAAAAATGATGATTTTTCAAATAATTTCAATTTCTATTTTTTGAACACCGTTCACTAGATAGGACATTACCGATATAGGTGGGAAAAAAATAACATGAAAACAATCGACAATAGCCTGTTTTTGTGTCTTGTCGTTTTCAATAAAAAACTTGGATTACGACCCACGAAAAATGGTATTTTCTCATTAAATTTACATTTCGATTTTTTGAATATCGTTCAAAAGATAGCACAATACCAATAAAATTTGGTGCCTAAACTGATATGAAAACAGCCTACTATAGCCATTTTTTGAATTTTGCCATTTTCAGTTAAAAAACGTGGATTATAACCCACAAAAAATGATGATTTTTTGAAAAATTTACATTTGCATTTTTAATTCCTTTTACTAGATATCACATTACCGATATAGGTGGGTGCAAAAAATAATATGAAAATAGTACACAATAGCCACTTTTTGAGTCTGCCATTTTTAGCAAAAAACGTGTGTTATAACCCACGAAAAATGAAGATTTTTTTAAAATTTATATTTCTATTTTTAACATCGTTAAATTCATAGCATATTACCAATATAGGTCAGTGTAAAATTTGACTTGAAAATAGTCTTTAATGGTTAGTTTTTGAGTCCTGACATTTTCAAACAAAAAACGTGGGTTATATAGCCTACGAAAAATGATGATTTTTCAAAAAAAATCACTTCTATTTTTTAAAACTGTTAGCTAGATAGAACATTGCCAATATAGATGAGAGGATAAAATGACATAAAAATAATCTGCAATAGCCAATTTTTAAGTCTTGTGGTATTCCACAAACGTGGGTTATAGCCCACGAAAAATAATATTTTTTTAATAAAAAATTACATTTTTATTTTTTCACACCGTTCACTAGATAACCCATTACCAATATACATGAGTGCAAAAAATGACACAAAAACAGTCCACAAAAGCGAGTTTTTGAGTCTTACAATTTTCAGACAAAAAACGCGAGTGATAACCCACGAAAAATAATGATTTTTCAAAAAAATTACATTTTTATTTTTTTAATACCGCTTACTAGATAGCGTAATACCAATATAGGTGGGAACAATAATTGACTTATAAACAGTCCACAATAGCTAGCTTTTGAATCTTGCAATTTTCAACAAAAAATCGTGGGTTGTAGTCCACCAAAAATAATGATTTTTCAAAAAATTTACATTTTTAATTTTTTTTCACATCGTTTAGTAGATAGCAAATTATCAATATAGGTCGGTGAAAAAAATGACATGAATATAGTCCACAATAGCAAGTTTTTTAATCTTGTCATTTTTCACAAAAAAACATGGGTTATAACCCACAAAAAATGATGATTTTTTAAAAAAATTTGCATTTTCATTTTTTCACACCGTTTAGTAGATAGGAAATTACCAATATAGGTTGGTGAAAAAAATGACATGAATATAATCCACAATAGCAAATTTTTGAATCTTGTCATTTTTCACAAAAAAGTGGGTTATAGCCCATGAAAAATGATGATTTTTCAAAAAATTTGCATTTTAATTTTCTTAACACTGTTAACAACACATTACCAATCTAGATGGGTGAAAAAAATGATGAGTTATAACCCACGAAAATTGATGATTTTCTAAAAATTTACATTTTTATTTTTTTATACCGTTCACTAGATAACAATTTACCAATATAGGTGCGAGCAAAAACTGTCATTAAAATTGTCCACAATAGCCAGTTTTCTTGTCTGGTCATTTTCAGATAAAAAATGTGGGATACAACACAAGAAAAAAGGATGATTTTTTTAAAAAAATTTACATTTCTATTTTTTAACACTATTCACTAAATAGCACATTACCAATATAGGTGGGTGCAAAATATGACATGAAAACAGTTTCCAATAGCCAATTTTTTGTATGGACAGTTCAGCTAAAAAATGTGGGTTGTAGCTCACGAAAATGAATTTTTTAAATACTTTTTATTTATATATTTTTAACACCATTCACTAGATACAAAATTACCAATTTAGGTAGGGGAAGAAAATGATATAAAAACAGTTGAAAATAGCCAACTTTTATGAGTCTTGTCGTTTTCAACCAGAAAACGTGGTTTATGGCCCATGAAAAATGATGATTTTTTCAAAAATTTTACGTTTGCATTTTTTTAACACCATTCACTTTGTAACACATTATCAATATTAATTTTGTGTAAAAAATGACACGAAAACAATCTTTATTAGTCAATTTTTGAGTTTTGCCATTTTAAAACAAAAAATGCCTATAGCCCATGAAAAATGATGATTTTTCAAAAAAATTTATTTCCTTTTTTTTCACCGGTCACTATGTAACACATTACCAGTATAGGTGAGTGAAACAAAATGGCATCAAAACAATCGACAATAGCCAAATTTTAAGTCTTGCGATTTTCTGCAAAAAACGTGCGTTATAGCTCGCAAAAAATTATAATTTTTCAAAAAATCTACATTTATATTTTTTTACACTCTTCACTAGATAACCCATTATCAATATATATGGGTACAAAAAATAACACAAAAATAGTCCACAAAAGCCAGTTTTTTTAGTCTTGCTGTTTTCAGATAAAAAATGTGGGTTATAGCTCATGAAAATTGATGATTTTTTGAAAATTCACATTTCTATATTTTAACACCATTCACTAGATAGCATAATACCAATATATTAACAGCTAGTTTTTAAATCTTGTCGTTTTTAGCAAATATTCGTGGGTTATAGTTCATGAAAAATGATGATTTTTAAAAAAAAAATTGTATTTCCTTATTTTCACACCGTTCTATATATAGAAAATTACCAATTTAGATCAGTGCAAAAAATAACATGAAAATAGTCTACAACATCAAGTCTTTGAGTATTGTCGTTTTTCGCCAAAAAATGTGGATATAGCTAGGGCTGATATCGAGCTGAGCTGAGTCCGAGCTTTAGCGGGCTCGAGCTCGGCTCGTGTATTTTTTTCAGGCTCGAGCTCGAGCTCGAGTCGAGCCTAGAACTTGAGCTCGAGTAAAAAATTTCGAGCTCGAGCTCGGCTCGGGCTCGGCTCGTTAGTGTTTAGTCGAGCTCGATCTCGAGCCCGGGCTCGTTTCAGTTTTTATTTTTTTATTTTTATTTTTTCACAAATAAAGATTATTCAATTACGACACAATAACTTATCAAATATTTTGATAATAGTTAACACAATCTATTAGTTATATTCAAATGTAAATAAAATAAATTACAACATACATTGTTTAAAGAAATAACACCAACTAAATAATTCAAAACATAACATACATTATAAATTCTCACAAAAAAATAACTTTTTTACAATTGTATAATTTTTTAACATAAATTTCCACTCAAATAAAGACATAAATTCAAACGCCTATAAAAGATTAACTTATTATAATAATTCAAACACTCGTATATCGTGATTTGTATCTTAATAAATATATATAAAAATAAAATTATTTCTAGTATTTAGTATATAAGTACAATATATATATTATATAATTAATATTTTAATCGAGTTTTTAACGAGCTTTAATCGAGCTATAAACGAGCTTTTTATCTAACTGTTCATGAACGTAAACGAGCTTTCACCAATGTGTTCATTTATTAATCGAGTCTAAAATCATGTTCGTGTTCGTTTATTTACTAAATAAACGGGCTCGAGCTGAGCTTTAATCGAGCCGATCCTGAGCTTGTTTCATTAACGTTCGTGTTCGTTCTTAGCCCTAGATATAGCCCCTGAGAAATGATGATTTTTCAAAAAATTTGCATTTCCATTTTCTTAAAACTGTTCACTACATAATAGATGGGTGCAAAAATTGATATGAAAATAGTCCACAATAGTTAGTTTTTGAGTCTTGCCATTTTAGCTAAAAAAACGTGGGTTATAGTCCACGAAAAATGATTATTTTTCAAAAAAAATTATTTATTTTTTTAACACCATTTAGTAGATAGAAAATTATCATTATTTGCTGGGGGCAAAAAATGACATCAAAACTGTTAAAAATAGCCAGTTTTTGAATCTTGCCGTTTTTAGTCAAAAAACGTAGATTATGATCCGCGAAAAATGATAATTTTTTTAAAAAATAAATTTTTTATTTTTTAATATCGTTTACTAGATAGTACATTACCAATATAAGTGGGTGCAAAAAATGACATGAAAACAGTCCACTATAACAACCTTTTGAGCCTTGCCATTTTCAGCAAAAAAATAAATTGAGTAATAATTCATGAAAAATGATGATTTTTCAAAACAGAATTACCTTTTTATTTTTTTAACACCGTTTAATAGATAACACATCACTAATATAGGTATGTGAAAAAAATGGCATAAAAATAGTCCACAATAATAAATTTTTTAGTATTTTGGTTTTAAGCAAAAAAATATTTTAACTCACAAAAAATGATAATTTTTTAAAACAATTTACATTTCTTTTTTTTCACACCATTCACTAGATAGCCTTTTACCAATATAGGTGGGAGCAAAACATGACATTAAATTTGTTCACAATAGTTAGTTTTTTAGTGTTGTTGTTTTCAGACAAAAATCGTGGAATACAACACACGAAAAAAATGATAATTTTTTTTAAAAATTAATATTTCTATTTTTTAACATCATTCACTAGATAACACATTACCAATAAAGGTGAGTGCAAAATATAGCCTAAAAATAATTCACAATAGCTAGTTTTTTATTCTTGACATTTCAGGTAAAAAACGTGGTTCATAGCTTATGAAAAATGATGATTTTTTTAAAAAAATTGCTATGTTTATTTTTTTAACACCTTTCACTAGATACCATATTACCAACTTTTATGAGTCTTGCCATTTTCAGCAAAAAAATCGTTGGTATAGTCCACGAAAACGGATAATTTTTTAGAAAATTTTCATTTCTATTATTTTAACACCAGTCACTTTATAGCACATCACCAATATAAGTGGGTGCAAACAATGACATGAAAATAGTCAACAATATCTACTTTTTGACCTTTGTCGTTTTCAGCCAAAAAACTAGGTTATAGCCTACGAAAAATAATAATTTTTTTAAAAAAATTACATTTCAATTTTTTTAAAACTGTTCAATAGATATCACATTGCTAATATTAGTTGATGCAAAAAATAATATGAAAATAGAATACAATAGTCAGTTTTTTTGTCTCCCTATTTTATACCAGAAAACGTGGGTTATAAATAGAACACACAATAGCCTGTTTTTTTGTCTACCTATTTTATACCAGAAAACGTGGGTTATAACCCACAGAAAATAGTATTTTTTTTAAAATTTATATTTTTATTTTTTAACACCGTTAATAAGATAACATATCATTTGTGTAGGTGGGGTGCAAAAAATGACATGAAAACAGTCCACAATAGCTAATTTTTTATTCTTGCCATTCTCAGCCAAAAAACGTGGGTTATACCCTATTAAAAATGATGATCTTTCAAAAAATTACATTTATTTTTTACCACCTTTCAATAGATAACACATTAACAATATAGGTGGGTGCAGAAAAACGACTTAAAAACAGTTCACAATAACAAATTTTTGAGTCTTGTCGTTTCAACCAAAAAACGTGGCCCACGAAAAAAGATAATTTTTGAAAAAAGTTTCATTTTTATTTTTTTAACACCATTCATTAGATAGCACCTAACACAGTAGCCATTTTTTGAGTCTTGCTATTTTCACACAAAAAATATGGATTATAACTCACAAAAAATGATGATTTTTCAAAAAGTTTATATTTTTATTTTTTAACACCGTTAACTAGATAACATGTTACCAATATTGTTGGAGTGCTAAAAATGACATTAAAACAGTCCCAAGAACAAGTTTATGAATCTAGCCATTTTCAACAAAAAATATGGGTTATAGCCCTCAAAAAAGTTGTTTTCTTGAAAAATTTATATTTACATTTTTTAATACCTTTCACTAAATATCACATTACTGATATAGGAGAGTGCAAAAAATGACATGAAAATAGTCAACAATAGCAATTTTTTGAATCTTGCCGTTTCCAACCAAAAAAGGTTTGTTATAGCCCACGAAAAAATGATGATTTTTTTAAAAATTTACATTTGCATTTTTTGAACACTATTCACTGGATAACATATTACCAATATAGGTTTGTGTAAAAAATGAAGTGAAAATAATCCTTAATAGCCAGTTTTTGAGACTTTCAATTTTCAAACAGAAAACATAAGTTATATAGCCCACGAAAAATAATGATTTTTTTGAAAAAAAAATTTATTTCCATTTTTAACACTGCTCACTGGATAGCACATTTCTAATATAGGTGGATGAAAAAAAGGAATGAAAATAGTCCACATTAGCCTATTTTCGAGTTTTGCAATTTTTCGCCAAAAACGTGGGTTATAGTCCACGGAAAATGATGATTTTTTAAAAAATTTACACTTTCAATTTTTTCATACGGTTCACTAGATAACTCATTACCAATACAGGTGGGTACAAAAAATTACATGAAAACAGTCCACAATAACCAAGTTTTTAGTCATGCTGTTTTTAGATAAAAAACGTTTGTTATACCCCATGAAAAATGATGATTTTTCTAAAAAATTTACATTTCTATTTTCTAACATGATTCACTAGATATCATAATACCAATATAGCCCGGGATAAAAAATGACCTAAAAAAAGTCCACAATAACTAGTTTTTGAATCTTGCCATTTTTAGCAAAGAATCATGAGTTATACTCCACGAAAAATGATAATTTTTTTTTAAAAAAATAATAATTTCATTTTTTCACACCATTCAGTATATAGTAAATTACCAATATATGTCGGTGCAATAAATGACATGAAAACAGTTCACAATAGCAACTAATTGAGTCTTGTTGTTTTTTTTGCCAAAAACGTGGATTATAACTCACGAAAAATGGTGTTTTTTCAAAAAATTTACATTTGAAATTTACATTTCTATTTTTTAAAAATTTTCATAAGATAAAACATTACCAATATAGGAGAGTGCAAAAAATGATCTGAAAATAGTCCACAATACAAAGTTTTTGAATCTTGCCGTTTCAACTAAAAAACGTGAGTTATAGTCCACGAAAAATGATGATTTTTAAAAAACTTATTTCTATTTTTTAGTACCGTTCAGTAGATAGTATACTACCAATATATGTGGGGGGAAAAATGACATCAAAACAGTTTAAAAGAGCCATTTTTTGAATCTTTTCTTTTTCAGCCAAAAAACGTAGGTTATGGCCCACGAAAAATGATGATTTTTCAAAATTTTACATTTCATTTCTTAAATACCATTCACTAAATAACACAATACTAATATAAGTGGGAGAAAAAAAACATGAAAACAATCCAAAATAACTAGTTTTTGAGCCTTACCGTTTTCAGCCAAAAGCATTGGTTATATCCCACGAAAAATGATGGGTTGGTACAAAAAATTGATATCACATTACTAATATAGGTTGGCACAAAAAATGATATAAAAACAGTACACAATAGCCAATTTTTTGTGTTCCCAATTTCAATAAAAAAATGTGGGTTATAGCCCCGAAAAATTTTAGTTTTTCAAAAAAGCATTTTTAATACCATTAACTAAATAGCACTTTGAAAGATCAAGGTTAGATGCGCGGTGTCTCAGTGGGTTAGAAACACCAGGTGTGACACCGATAATAAAACAGTAATGGACAATAATAAAAATGCGGAAAGTAAAGAGACAGGAGGTTGGTAACGCAGTTCGGCAATCTGCCTACGTCTGCGAGGCCACGCCCAGAAAAACAATCCACTAAGTTCACAAGTTACAAGACACTCGGTCTGACACAAAGTAAGACTCCCTCTTATCTTTGACGCCGCCTCTTCCTAACTCCACAGTGAACGGATTGTGCGAGCTCCCCTCGACTTGTGTTGATTCCTCCCGGAATCTGTGGTTAATGCAAGTCCCCTTGCCCACAATGAAGACAAGATCCCCTTGTCAATGGCGACTCCTCCCGGAATCCGTGGTTGATACAAGATCCCCTTGCCCACGTTTGAACTCTCCCGAGCTCTTCAACAACCACCTCCCGATGCTGAATTATAATAAAGAAAACAAGGATTGCATCTTCAATAATATGACATTAAGATGCTTAAGCCAACACATTTTGATCAAAGATCTCCAACAAAGAAGTGTGTTCACAGTCTAATGAAGACCGAAATAAACATCAAGGCTCTACATGATTCAAACAATTCGCACGCCTTGCACTCTCAAAACCGTGTGGTGTGGAAAGATCATATAGGCATACCAAATCTTCCTATGTTTATCTCCAAATCTTCCCATGTTTATCTCCAAGATTATTTCCAAATAATTCAAATGGAAAGATGGAAAAACCATGTGCCTTCAATGCTTATCTTTTCCAAAGATAGATCTTTAATGATAGCTTCCAAGAATACCAAGATAAGCCCAAGAATACCAAGATAGCATTAATCTCCAAATCAATCTTCCTTGTATAGATTGATTTGATTTGATTTATGCTTCCAAAAAGATCTTTCCTTATCTTGCCAAAAAATTAATGCCAATTAAAATAAATGCCACTCCACGTGTGCATTAACACACTTTACTAATATACGTGGTGCAAAAAATGACTTGAAAATTGTCTATAATAGGCAATTTTTTTGTCTTACTATTTTCAGTAAAAAAACGTGGGTTATAACCCACAAAAAATAATGATCTTTCAAAAAAATTTACATTAAAATTTTTTTAACATCTTTCACTAGATAATACATTAACAATATAGGTGGGTGCGAAAAGTGATAAGAAAACAGTTCACAATAACCAGTTTTTGAATCTTGCCGTTTCAGCCAAAAAATGTGGCCCACGAAAAATAATGATTTTTAAAATAATTTTAAATTCTATTTTTAACACTGTTCAGTCGATAGCATAGTACCAATATAGGTTGGGGCAAAAAATAACATGAAAACAGTTGGCAATAGCAAATTTTTTAGTCTTGCTATTTTCAGCAAAACAACGTGAGTTATAGTCCATGAACAACAATTTTTCAAAAAATTTACATTTTTTTAATACTATTCACTAGATAGCCCATTAACAATCAAGGTGGGTGCAAAAATGACATGAAATAGTCTACGATAGCTAGTTTTTTAATCTTGCCATTTTCAGCTAAAAAAAATGGGTTATAGCCCAAGAAAAATGATGATTCTTCAAAAAATATATACTAGCATTTTTTTAAAACCGTTCACTAGATTAATCTTTACCAATATAGTTGGGGTGCAAAAAATGACATGACTAAATAATGGGTTATAGCCAGTTTTTTAGTTTTGTTGTTTTCATCCAAAAAACGTGGGTTATAGCCCACGACTAAATAATAATTTTTCAAAAAATTTACATTTGTATTTTTTAATACCTTTCGCTAGATATCACATTACCATATAAGTCGGTTCAGAAAATGACATGAAAATAGTCTAGAATAGCCACTTTTTTATTCTTCTATTTTCGCCCACAAAGCGTGGGTTATATTTTTTAAAAAATTTACATTTTTATATTTTTTAACACCGTCCACCGGGTAGCATATTACCAACATATGTCGGTGTAAAAAATGACATGAAAACAATCCTTAATAGCCTGTCTTTGAGTTTTGCCGTTTTCAGACAAAACAATGTGGGTTTTATAGCCCACGATAAATGATAATTTTTTAAAGAATTTTTATTTCTATTTTTTAACACCGTTCACCAGATAGCACATTACTAATATAGATGGGTGGAAACAATGGCATGAAAATATTCCACAATAGCCAATTTTTGAGTCTTGTTGTTTTTAGCCAAACAAAACGTGGGTTATCATAAGCCCACGAAAAATGTTGATTTTTAAAAAAAAATTCATTTCCACTTTTTTCACACATTTTACTAGATAACCCATTACCAATATAGATGGGTGCAAAAAATGACATAAAAACAGTCCACAATAGCTAATTTTTGAATCTTGTCATTTTCAAATTAAAAACGAGGGTTAGTCCACGAAAAATAATGATTTTCAAAAAATTTACAGTTTTATTTTTTAACACTGTTCACTAGATAATACAATACCAATATAGGTGGGGACAAAAAATGAAGTGAAAAAATCTACAATAGTTAATTTTTGAGTCTTGCCATTTTCAGCAAAACATTGTGGGTTATAGTCTACGAAAAATGGTGGTTTTTAAAAAAAATTGCATTTTCATTTTTTTTCACACTATTCAGTAGATAGTAAATTACCAACATAGGTCGATGCAAAATATGACATGACAACAGTCTACAATAGCAAGTTTTTTATTCTTGTCATTTTTAGCCAAAAAAGGTGGGTTATAGCCCACAAAAATGATGATTTTTAAAAAATTTACATTTTAATTTTTTTCACACCATTCTGTAGATGGCACATTATCTATATAGGTGGGTGCAAAAAATGATATCAAATAAGTCCCCCATAGCCAAAAAAACATGGGTTATAACCCACGAAAAATGTTGATTTTTGAAAAAAATTACATTTCTATTTTTTTTAACATAGTTTTCGAGATAGAACATTACCTATATATGTGGGTGGAATAAATAACATAAAAATATTTTACAATAGCAAGTTTTTGAACCTTGTCGTTTTGGGCCAAATCTCTAAAATTTATACTTGTTGAAAAATGATAATTTTCAATATAAAATTGATACACGAATTTTGATACTCTAAAATTTGTGCTTGTTAAAAGATGATACTTTAAAATTAATACTCTAAAATTTATACTTGTTGAAAAATTATACTTTAAAATTGATACTCTAAAATTTATACTTCTCAAAACTTGATACCCTAAAATGATGATTTTTAAAAAATTTACATGTCCATTTATTTTCACACCGTTCACTAGATAGCCCATTTTCAATATAAGTGGGAACAAAACATGACATGAAAATAGCGGAAAGACTCAAAAACAAGTTATTGCGGATTATTTTCATGTTGTTTCATGCACCCACCTATATTGTTAATGTGCAATCTAGTGAAATGTGTTAAAAAGTGTAAATGTAAATTTTTTGAAATATCATCATTTTTTGTGGGTTATAACCCATGTTTTTTTCGCTGAAAATGGTATGACTCAAAAACTGGCTATTTGCATTTTAAGACAAAAAAACACGAGTTATAATCCACGAAAAAAATGATGATTTTTCAAAAAATTTATATTTCTATTTTTTAACACTGTTTACTAGATAATACTTTACCAATATCGTTGGGTGCAAAAAATGACATGAAAAAGTCCATAATATCCAATTTTTGAGTCTTACCATTTTTAGCCAAACTGTCGGTTCTGGAACCGGCCAAAAAAAATATATAACTATTTCTATACAACTTCATTGTCATTACATAATTTCTTAGTTTTTTAATCTTTATATAGTAAGTTTTAACATTTATAGTTTAGGGTTTAGGGTATCAATTTTTTTAATTATTTATTTTTATTATATTATTAAATTGTTCAATCATTATTTCAATACTCTTATTATTTATATATGTTTCTTTCTCATTTATCTAATCCTTCATAATTCTATTTTTCTAAAACCTCCATATATTAGTTCAATTTCAACTATTAATCCAATTATATTATGTATCAACTTAATTTTCTAATTTATATTATTCTAATTCTATTATTATATTATTCTAATATGCTATTTAAATTCCAATTAATAGTTCGATCATTCTCTCAATACTCTTATTCTTTCTATATCTTTCTTTCTCACTTATCTAATATTCATAATTCTATTATTCTAAAAAATTCATATATTAGTTTAATGTTAACTACTATTCTTGTAATGTTATTACATTATACTAGTTGAATTCTAATTAATAATTCAAATGTTCAAATATTCTTATTATTTATATATCCTTGAATCTTATTTATCTAATTCTTCCTAGTTCTATTATCTAAAAATTATATATTAATTAAGTTCAATTGTAACTATTATTATTCTAATTATATTATTATGTTGTATTATTTGAGTTTAAATTAATAGTTTAATCATTATTTCAATAGAAATCAAATTTAAAAGCGGGATTACAATCGAAATTCGAAACTAAAAAAAAAAAATCAGAATTGGAACAAAATCGAAACCGAAATCGGGACGGAACCGGAACTAGAACCGAAACCGGAACTGGAACCGCCAAGGAGCAGTTTGGTTCCGGGAACCGTGGCCACCCTTAGTGCACAGTGTGCCTACTCATGTGTGTGTGCATCTAGGTGCGGCTGCACCAAGTGTGCGTGTGTGCGCCCGCACAATGTGTGTGTGTGTGTATTTGTGATGGTGTGTGTAAGTGCTGAAATACATAAGTGTGATGGTGAGTGTGTTGAGTGATGATATATATATATGTGTGTGTGTGTGTGTGTGTGTGTGTGTGTGTGTGTGTGCAAGTTATGGTGTGAAAGAGAAAGACACTCATGAATTCACCAAAATCATGTGAGTGAAGATAGTGAACATTAGTGCAAATTCAAGCATAGCTTCAACCATACATGCAAAAGTACTTGTGTAATGGTTGTGCTCATGGAGTGCATACACAATTCATAATAGTACCACATTCTTTACACCTTATCATTTATCCATTCATACCTTTCACATCACTTTTTATACATTTCTTACAAAATTTGCCAGTGCAAGTAGTTTTTTTTTGCCAGTGCAAGTACTTATCATATAATCCAACCAAACATCATACAAACATATGAAAACACATCCATATCCATACAAAAGCTCAATGAGTTATGATATAAAAGTCAGTATATAACTGACTTATTAGCGCACGAAAAATGATGATTTTTCAAATAGTTTTGATTTCTATTTTTTTTAACACCATTCACTAGATAGAACATTATTGGAGCAAAACAATAACATGAAAAGAGTCTACAATAGCCTATTTTCTAATATTTCCATTTTTAACCCCTGGGTTATATCCCAAGAAAAATGATGATTTTTTCTTAAAAAATTACATTTATATTTTTTTAAACATCGTTCATTAGATAGCACATTACTAATAAAGGTGGGTGCAAAAAATAATATGAAAAAAGTACACAATAGGCAGTTTTTGAGTTTTACTGTTTTCACCCCAAAAACGTTGATATAGCCCATGAAAAATGATGATTTTTTGAAAAATATTTTAACACCATTCACTAGATAGCACAATACCAATATAGTTAGGGTGCAAAAAATAACATGAAAATAATCCCAACAACCAGTATTTTAGTATTGCTATTTTCAGCCAAAAAATTGGGTCATAGTCTACAAAAATGATGATTTTTTGAATAATTTACATTTACATTTTTTAATATCTTTCACTATATATCATATTACCGATATAGGTGGGGTGCAAAAATGACATGAAAATAGTCCACAATAGCCACATTTTGATTCTTGCCATTTAAATCCCACAAAAAAATGATGATTTTTAAAAAAATTTATATTGGTATTTTTTTCACCGTTTACTGGATAACACATAACCTATATAGGCCAGTATAAAAAATGATATGAAAACAATCCTTAATAGCCAGTTTTTGACTCTTGCCATTTTCAAACAAAAAATGTGGGTTACATAGCCAACGAAAAATGATGATTTTCAAAAAATTTCCGTTTCTATTTTTAACACAGTACAATAGATAGCACATTACCAATATAGGTGGGTGAAAAAAATGATATGAAAATAGTCCACAATAGCCAATTTTTTGAGTATTGCGTTTTTTTGCCAGAAAACGTTGGTTATAGCCCATGAAAAATTAGGATTTTTCAAAAAATTTCCATTCATATTTTTTTTACATCATTCACTAGATAGCAGATAACCAATATAGGCGGGGGCAAAAAATAACATGAAAACAATTTAAAATAGCCAGTTTTTGAATCTTTCCATTTTAGCTAAAAAAAACATGGGTTATAATCCACAAAAAATGATTTTTTTTAGAAAATTTCCATGCCTATTTGTTTAACACCGTTCACTAGATAGCACATTACCAATATAGGTGAGTGCAAAAAATGATATCAAAATAGTCCACAATAGCTTGCAAAAACGTGAGTTATAGCCTGCGAAAAATGCTTATTTTTCAAAAAAATTACATTTTTATTTTTTTACACCGTTCAATAAATAGCACTTACTAATATAGGTTGGTGAAAAACATGACATGAAAACAGTATACAATAGCTAATTTTTTTGTCCCCCCAAAAAATGTGACTTATAGCCCACGAAAAATGATAATTTTTCAAAACATATACATTTCTATTTTTTTAACACCATTAACTAGATAGCTCATTACCAATATAGGTGGTATAAACAATGACTTGAAAATAGCCCACGATAGCCAGTTTTTTAGTATTGACATTTTTAGCTAAAAAAACGTTAGTTATAACCCCCGAAAAATAACGATCTTTGAACAAATTTACATTTACAATTTTTAACACCTTTCACTAGAAACCACATTAACAATATAGGTAGGTGCAAAAACCAACATGAAGACAATCCACAATAACTAGGTTTTTAGTCTTGTCATTTCAGCTAAAAAACATGGCCAACAAAAAATGATGATTTTTCAAATAATTTTTATTTCTATCTTTTTAATATCGTTCACTAGATAGCACATTACCAATATAGTTTGGTGAAAAATAACAGGAAAAGATTCGACAATAACCTATTTTTCAGTCTCGCCATTTTCAACCAAAAAAGTGGGGTTATATCCCATGAAAAATGATGATTTTTCAAAAAATTTACATTTCTATTTTTTCAACACCGTTCATAGATAGCACATTAACTATAAAGGTGGGTACCAAAAAAGACTTCAAAATAGTCCACAACAGTCAGTTTTTTAGTCTTACCATTTTCAACCAAAAAATATGAGGTTATAAGTCCATGAAAAATGAAGATTTTTTGAAAAATTTACAGTTGCATTTTTTTAACTCCAATCACTAGATAGCACATAACCAATATAGTTTGGGTGCAAAAAATAACTTGAAAATAATTCCAACAGCCAGTTTTTTACTCTTGCCATTTTTAGGTAAAAAAACGTAGGCTATAACCCACGAAAATGATGGATTTTTTATTCATTTACATTTGCATCTTTTTAATACCTTTCAATAGATATCACATTACCGATATAGTTGGATGCAAAAAATAACATTAAAATAGTCCACAATAACCAATTTTTTACTCTTGCCATTTTCAGTCAAAAAACAGGTATTATATCCCACAAAAAATGATGATTTTTTAAAAACTTTACATTTACATTTTTTTAACACCATTCACTGGATAGCACATTACCAATATAGGTCTGTGTAAAAATGGCATGAAAACTGTCCTTAATAGCCAGTTTTGAATCTTGTCATTTTCAAACAAAAAAACGTGGGTTATATAGTCCACAAAAAAAAGATATTTTTCAAAAAAATTTCATTCCTGTTTTTTACACTGTTCACATTGTGCTCACATTATCAATATAGGTGGTGAAAAAAAATGGTATGAAACACTCCATAATAGCCAAATTTTGAGTCTTGCGATTTTTCACCAAAAAATGTGGGTTATAACTCACGAAAAATGATGATTTATATAAAAATTTACATTATTTATTTTTTTCATACTCTTTCACTAGATAACCCGTTACCAATATAGATGGGTGCAAAAAAATGAAGAAAATAGCCCATAATATCCTGTTTTTGAGTTTTGCTGTTTTCAAACAAGAAACTGGGATATAGCTCACGAAAAATAATAATGTTTTTTTTAAAAAAAAAACATTTTTTTTCATTTTTTAACACCATTCACTACATATCACAATACCAATATAGGTGGGGAAAAATGACCTGAAAAAAATCAACAATAGCTTGGGTTGTAGTCCACGAAAAATAATGATTTTTCAAAAAAATTTCATTTCTATTTTTTTCACACTGTTCAGTAGATAGAAAATTACTAATATAGGTCGGTGCCAAAAATGACATGAAAATAGTTCACAATAGTATTTATTTTTAGTCTTATCGTTTCCATCCAAAAAACGTGTACACGTACGAAAAATAATGATTTTTTAAAAAATTTATATTTCTATTTTCTTAACACTATTCACTAGATAACATAATAACAATATAGGTGGGTGCAAAAAATGACAATAGCCAATTTTTGAGTCTTACCGTTTCATTTAAAAAATGGGTTATAGTCTACGAAAATGATGATTTTTCAAAAAAAAAATCATTTCTATTTTTTAACACCGTTCACTAGATGACACATCACCATTATAGGTATGGGCAAAAAATGGCATAAAAAACGTGGATTATAGCCCACGAAAAATTATGAGTTTTCAAAAAATTTACATTTTCATTTTTCTAACACTTATCACTAGATAGAAAATTTGTGATATAATTGGGTAAAAAAATTACATAAAAATAATCCACAATAACTTGTTTTTGAGTCTTCCAATTTTCAACCAAAAAACGTGGGTAATATAGCCCACGAAAAATGATGATTTTTGAAAAAAAAATTATATCTCCATTTTTAATACCGTTCAATAGATAGCATATTATTAATATCGGTTTGCACAAAAAATGACATGAAAATAGTACACAATGGCCAGTTTTTTTGTATCCCCATTTTCAACAAAAAATCGTAGATTATATGATAAGTCGATTTAGTACCGACTTATATATCTTATTTTGCTTGGCTTTTGGTGATGATTTAGATGTGATTTCATGTGTTTCTACGGTGTTTACATGGTTGATATATTCAAGACTTGATTTGTTAAGTTAGTAAGAAATGCATGAAAACGGTGGAAATGGTGTGAGAATGGCACGTGCGGTCCATTGGTTAGACAACACACCAAGACGTGCCGAAATGATAGCAAACGTGCCAACCGTACCAACCTAAGTTCATAAGCATGTTAGACCACGTTCACACTTAAAAGACACACACACGTTGGCATGCCAACCGGAACGCCAAGAACACATGCACACCACCACACGTTTTGGCGTACCGTTAGCATGCCAAGCCAACGGCATTTTCACACACTTGGCATGCCGACTGGCACGCCAAGAACACAAGCACACACCACTCGGTATGCCGAGCATGACGAGTGAACACAAAGGATTGGCGCAAAGGTGCCAACTCTTAACACACATGCACATAAGGTGCGCACTCCATACACACAGACAACTAGGCTGGCACCTATGTGCCAGCCCAGCCACATACACGCAACACTAGGATGGTGCCTATGCATCAGCCTAGCACACACGCACGCATGAGGGGCTGGCGCTCATTTTGTTACAGTTGTTGATTTTTTGTTTAGAATTTTTCTTTAAGTACGATATCTACGTATTTGCTCTCTATTGTGATTAATCTCTACAGGGACACGTGTTGGAGGCTCATTGCAGAAACGAGATTTCGAAGACACGCACGTGTTTGTGAGAACGCGGGATTCCAATGTGGCCGGTCTATAAATATTAGTCTGTAAAGATTAGAAAGAGACCGAACACTCTAGATCATAGTTTTGTACTCATTTTTCTCTCTCCCTTAGTTTTAGTTTTAGGTTAGTTTTTGTGTTTCTTTACTTTCTCTCTCAAGATCTCATCAATGATTGAGAGGTTTTGTGTACTAGATTCATCAACACTTGTACGGAGAAAGCCTTTGGAGCTGAAAACTCAAACTTCTATCGGTACATTTTGATTGAATTCATTGTGATGTTGTGTGTTTCATCTTTCATATTTTATTTTGTGATTATGATCACGTAGTTTGAAGTTGCCTTAGGGTATTGGTGAATTAATGCACATTAATGGTGGAGACAACATGAATTTTCCATTTTAGGTGATTGCATTCACGTTCATTGGTTTGATTTGTGTGAATTTGCACAGAATTGTTGGAATTCTGCTATACTTGTAGTCATCAACTAAGGTGTGGTTAGGTTTAGACATTTGGTGTTGACTTCATATATGTTAAGACCAATAAATGATAATTTGCATTTCTATGCCTTACTTTCTCTTCATTTCATGAATGCGGTACCTGTGAGTGATAATGAAATCCTACGACAAAGACATAGAAACGTCTACTGGAGGTGAGTTGTGGTTATTGAGTTGGTACTTTGCCTTTGAAATAGGGGAGTTAGATGAAGTGATCTAGACTTGCTATGTTGGTAGGTAGAGATCTGTGGATTGATTTTGTGCCAGTGCTTGTCTCACCCGAAGAAAGTAGCAGAATTTGGTAGGTTAGATTAGGTGCGGTTATCATGCCAGCCGAACTTCAACTTACTAGGCAGAGAGTCTCCTCAATTCGGTGGTAAACGTTAATGAAGTCATTAATAAGCAATGGTTTATGGATGTACCTTAAGGCAACGTTCCGTTCATTGTGTTACTCAGGACTTTTGTGTGTTATTCATTTGTGTTTGCGTGCAATCTTTTACATTTGAGTTGAGAAATCAACAGATTCAATACCTACCCTTACTTGTATATACGATCCCTTCTCACGCTACTACAGTAGTTGTTTTAGGGTAAAATCGCAGTTACACGACTACACCTAGCATTATACCCCACGAAAAATGATGATCTTTCAAAAATTTAACATTTGCATTTTTTTACACCTTTCACTAGATAGCACATTATCAATACAGGTGGGTGCAAAAAATGATATGAAAACAATCCACAATAACAAGTCGTTAAGTCTTGTCATTTCAACCAAAAAACGTGGCCCACGAAAAATGATGATTTTTCAAATAATTTTGATTTCTATTTTTTTAACACCTTTCACCATATAGCTCATTCCCAGTATAGTTGGGGGAAAATAACATGAAAAGAGTCGACAACAACCAATTTTCTAGTCTTCCAACTTTCAGCCAAAATCCGTGGGTTATATCCCACGAAAATTGATGATTTTTCAAAAAAATTACGTTTCTATTTTTTAATACCGTTCATTAGTTATCACATTACCAATAAGAGAGGGTGCAAAAAATGACATGAAAACAATCCGTAATAGCCAGTTTTTTAGTTTTGCCATTTTTACCCAAAAAACGTGGGTTATAACCCACGAAAAATGATGATTTTTTTGAAAATTTTATGTTCACATTTTTTAACACCGTTCACTAGATAGCACAATACCAATATATTTGGGGTGCAAAAAATGACATGAAAATAGTCCCAACAACCAATTTTTTAGTATTGCCGTTTTCAGCTAAAAACGTGGGTTATAGCTCACGAAAAATTATGATTTTTTGAATATTTACATTTGCATATTTTTAATAATTTTCACTAGCTATCACATTCCCAATATAGGTGTGCGCAAAAATTGACATGAAAATAGTCCACAATAGCCATTTTTTTATTCTTGCCGTTTTCAACCAAAAAACATGGGTATCCCACAAAAAATGATGATTTTTTAAAAAAATTACATTTACATTTTTTAACACTGTTCACTTGATAGCACATTATCAATATAGGTTGGTATAAAAAATGACATGAAAATAATCCTTAATAGCCAGTTTTTGATTATTGTCATTTTCAAACAAAAAACATGGGTTATATAGCCCACGAAAAATGATAATTTTTCAAAAAAATTTCATTTTTGTTTTTAACATTGTTCACTATATTGGTAGTGTGCATGAAAACAGCCCACAATAGTCAATTTTTTACTACTGCAATTTTTTGCCAAAAAACGTGGGTTATAACCCACGAAAAATGTTGATTTTTATAAAAAAAAATTATTTTTATTTTTTAACACCATTCACAATATAACTCATTGTCAATATAGATGAGTACAAAAAATGACATGAAAACAGTCCTAAATAGCCTGTTTTTGAGTATTGCCGTTTTCAAACAAAAAAACCATAGGTATAACCCACGAAAAAATGATGATTTTTTAAAAAATTTACATTTCTATTTTTTTTAATATCATTCACTAGATAGAACATTACCAATATAGTTGGGTACAAAAAATGACATGACAATAGTCCACAATAGCCAGTCTTTGAGTGTTGACATTTCAACTAAAAAATGTGGGTTATAGCCCACGAAAAATGATGATTTTTAAAAAAAAAAATTCATTCCTATTTTTTTAACATCTTTCAATAGATAGCATATAACCAATATAGGTGGAAGATAAAAATAACATAAAAACAGTTTAAAATAGCCAATTTTTTAATCTTTCCGTTTCAACCAAAAAACGTAGGTTATAGCCTACGAAAAATGTTTATTTTTCAAAAAGTTTACATTTCTATTTTTTAACATCGTTCATTAGATAGCATATTACAAATATAGATGGGTGCAAAAAATGACATGAAAACAGTCCATATTAGCTAGTTTTTGAACCTTGCCGTTTTCAGCAAAAAATCGTGGGTTATAGCCAGCGAAAAATGATGATTTTTCAAAAAAAATTCCATTTTTTCCCACTGTTTAATAGATAGTACATTACTAAATTAGGCATGTTACTTTTAATTTTGATACTAATACTTGTCAAGTCAATAATGTTACTTTTAGACTCAACACTGATACAATTCAATATAACAGTTTAAGTTTTAAATACAATATTGATACTATAAAGTTTAAAGTGCTACTTTTAAATCTAACACTAATACATTTCAATTAAGGGTGTTACTTTTAAATTTAACAATGATACCTACAAAACTTAGAGTGTTAGTTTAAATTTAACACTAATACTTTTGAAATAAATAGTACTACTTTCAAAGTTGATATTGATATTTTTTCAAATTACACAATATCTATTCACTAATTTCATCACATTAAACTGCAAGTGATACTTTCAATTATCCCACTAATACTTTTAAGAGTAATAATAGAGAGTATAAAAAATTTACTCCATTTGGGAGCTCCAATGATATGGAATCCTAATTGGCATAAAATAGGAAAGAGAATTTGTCTTAGTTAGTATAAATAAACTATTTAAAGTTTATTAGGATCATCTTGATAAATCCTTTATCAGGCATCCAATCATTGAGTGTTATGTAAGTTTTTTTTCCACCCTAATAATCAGAATTAGAACTCCACCTATACAAAATAATTAAATTGGACCCTTAATTGTGTACCGTGAAACAAAATTAAAAATATCATCAAAATCACAAACCAAAATATCACCAAAATCACAAATCAAAATATTACCAAAATCATAAAAAAGTGACTAAAAATATAAATATCACCAAAATCAAATATATAATTATTAAGCCTTAACCTAAATTTGAGTTAACCTACTATCTAATTTTAACGATGTGGTTTCATTAAAACTAAAATTAAAACCATGTCGTAGGATTTACTCACATCGGGTTTATTAATTGTATATTTTATGTTGGTGATATTTATGCTTTTAATAATTGTAAATTAATAATTGTAGGATTTACTCACCAAAGACTAATATTGGTGGTAGAGGAGGCATTGCTCTCAATTAAAGTTGAAAATGCAAATATGATGTTATATAATATAGTTTTTAATATGATTTTTAAGTTACTATAGTTAAATTATAATTAGTTAGAAATAAAGATTACTATCGGGGTTTATTTATCCTTATATATATATATATATATATATATATATATTAATAACTTATCTATCAATCAGATAAGTTCTATCATATTAGGACTCTAAATAATCAACTCTCTCCTATTTTATGCCAATTAGGATTACACATCATTTGAGTTCCTAATTCCTATAAAAGTTGTCGTACTTTCTATCATTACTCTACTTTTAATTTACAAACTAACTAATCTATTCATGTTCTTCTTGCTTTCAATTCGAACGTAAAAATGCGCGACTAATGTCTATTTCATATATAAAGCACGTTTTATGTACAAACTGATTTTATAGAAATTTTTGTGTCTAGATTTTGTTATGCACGAGAAATATGGTAAATTTTGGTAGCACATTATCACACAAAGATAAAAATATTTGCATTGTAGTTTGTTACTTTATACTTATAATTGATATTTCTTTCACTTGATAAGATTCTTCAAATGTCGTAATTATATATATAATCTCCTTAATTTTGACAAAGTTACATGACTAATGATATTACTTATCAAGTGAATGCAAAATAAGTTAGGGACTGTTAGCCATTGGGGCTAGCCCAGTGGTTAGGGAGTTAGTTTCTCGACCTGCAGGTCTAGAGTTCTATTCTTGTAGGATGTATGTGAGGGTGTGTGTGTTTACCAAAAAAAAGAATTAACAAAAAAAGAAGTTAGAGGCTATTTGTGTGACAACATCTAAATTGCGAGATTAAAATATAATTTTTTCAAAATTGAGAATCAAAACCATACTAATTCCCAAGTTAGGGACACGGGATCTTCTGTCCAAAATTTTATCTGTCTTATTTTGTCTTAATTAAAACTACGTTGTAGGGTTTACTAATTTCTTGGTTAGGGTCTAATAATTGTCGTACGGTTCACTAATCTCTTGATTATGGTCTAATAATTGTAAAGTAATTTTAGTGATATTTATGCATTTAGTCCCTAATTTTAATAAAACTACATCGTTTTAAACTTTAGACATGATAAATATTGAAAAGAGGATCTGGTCTCCAAGTTAGGAGACTAATAGAGTCATTTATCCTAAACTACTAAAGCACAGAATGATATTTAGAAATTTGATTAACTAGTACAAGTTTCCTTTCCACCAAAACCACTAAGCAAGCAGACCCTCTAGATTCTCTTTTTTTTAAACCTCAAAAGATGAATGAAAAAGTTGATAGAGGAATTACACAAATTAAAATGATAGCCCCACAAAAAATTAGGGTTAATAACATTTTATCCATACAAAGAATAAATTTTAATAATTTATGATCATAAAATATTTTTATTAGCACTTTACATTGAGTAAAAATATTCTATTAGTATATCTAAGAGTAAATAATATAAAAAGTCATTATAGTTTATTAAACTTTTAGAGTAATGATAGAAAGTACTATAACTTTTAGGTGAATTAGGAACTCGAACTATGTGTAATCCTAATTGGCTTAAAGAGAATTTGTCTGAGTTGGTATAAAGAGTTTAAAATTTATCTCTTCATCAGACATCCAATCATTGAGTACCATGCCAGTTTTTTTTCACCCTAATAATCATGCACCTCACCTATACAATATAATTAACTCATACTTTTAATTTTTTACTGTGAAAAAAAAAATTAAAATACATTAAAAACAAAAACTAGTGACTAAAATTATTAATATCACCTAAATCAAATCTACAATTATTAAGCCCTAACTTAGATATTAGTTAACTCTATTATGTGATTTTAACAATGTGATTTCATTAAAATTAGGATTAAAAACATATTGTAGGTTTCAATCACATTTAGGTTAGGGGTTAAAAATTATAGATTTATTTTAGTGATATTTATGCTTTTAATAATTGTAGCGTTTACCCACCAAAATTTATAATGGTTAAGTCTTTGAAATGATGTTACAAAAATATAGTTTTTAAGTTACTATAATTAAATCTCAATTAGTTAAAAATAATAATTATCATTATTAATTAAGAAATTTTGGAGGCTTATTTTCATATTATATATATATATATATATATATATATTAATCAATTTAAATCGTATCTATCCGATACGTTCTATCATATTAGGATTCAAAATAATCAATTTTCTCTCCTATTTGATGCCAATTAGGATTACATGTAGTTCGACTTCTTAATTTGCGTAAAAATTATCGTACTCTCTATAGTTACTCAAAGTTTATAATACATCATTGAAATTACTATGCTATTTAAAATGTCGTATTAAGGTTGTACCATTTAGTTTGCCCGTTAACTAAATCAGTTGAAATGAACAATAATCTCAATATTATAACCTACTAGAATCTTAATTACTTGTTATTGGAAATAATGTTTTTGCCTTGTGATGAAGACGCACTGTCCCCAACATCCGTGCAAATATTTCTTCTGGTGGAGAGAAACCTTTTATTCCCATCATATAGTTTGTTTCAAGATCTTAATGTTCTTAGCAACAAATTAATGAGTGGAATGGATGCACCAAATTTGGATGATTTCTTTACTCGTTTTTTCTCTTCTTTTGTTGTTTGTAATCAAGAAGTGTGTACCTTTTTATGTTTAAGTAACAAAAAAGTTGTCATACCCCCAACAAAATAAAAAGAAGAGCAAATTGAGGATCACACATTTGAACAATCTAAATCTGTACAGAAAATCATATTATGGTGTGAGCAAATTCAGCAACAAAAGGCATGCAAAAATAATGTTGGAAGGACACTATCATTTGGCCAAGAAAGAACACTTCTATTGATGAATTATGTTGTGAGGCTACAAACTTTACAGCAAAATAGAGGATTTCCACCACATGAATGTCATGGAGATGAAAGATATTCAGGATAATCCCTATTCAACCATTGCCTCAGACAACATAAAGCTATTCTATCCCTGGGTGCTGAAAGGTCAAGTTCAATATGTACACAGGAAAACAGGTATCAATATACATCAGAGACTTTACGTTACGCTTTCTTGTATCCGTCGAGTATTCTGCGAAGGTGAAAGGCTTCACCCTGATCGCCATTTAAGGACCTCTTCTCCAAAAAGCAAGTTGTTAATTGCCTCAGTAATCTCTCAAGACATGAATGCAAGCAAACACTAGCATCTTTTGCATTAGGATTTGTTGATAAGATCATGGAATTAACTGCATCTGCCACAATCTCGCGCTGAGGATCCCCAAGCAGATATCCAACCGAGGACTTCAGAGGCTGTTCATATGCTAGCAAAGCAGCACAATCCTAGAGAGGGATGGGGAGTTAGAATAAGTTCACAGACAAATTAAATACAATATGTGCGATGCTCAAAAACACTCTTATCACCGAATGTAGTATGTACCTTAACTAGATCATGAACCTCTGTCAATCTGTAAAACTTTTCGAATTCAGTTCTGCCAAAAACCACAGCCTCCTCCAACTCCCCCACCTGAAAAGAACAATAGACAGCTTTGACCTAAATGCGCATAATATATCAAATTTATAGAGTAGCAAACATTCCATGTCCCTTGGACATGTAATCAATAAAGATAGTGCCAATATCAAATGTTGTGGATAAAGCTAAGATGTTTAAGTTGGCACATGACAATATAAATATAATACACGTTTATATTAACCAAACTAAGAAATTGAAGAACGGCACAATCCCATTACATTACCTTCTTCGAATGTAAGTATTCTGTGTACAGTTTGTCCTTTGCAGATTATTCAAAAAGCTGCAACCCATATGTTCATATTTTTTTGTCATCTAAATAGCAATCTATATATCATCCCCAAAAAGTGGATAAACAAACCCGAAAAACGGAAACTGACAATCTATTTTAACTTTAGATTAAACTAATTAGGCCGGCCAAACAAAAACCTAGGAACTTTTAACCTTTCAGCATTGCATTTAATTAGACCAAAGAAAAATTCTACATACTCCCATTCATTGTAAAGATGTAACAGAATGCTGACAACTGGACAATCATATAACTGCATTAGCTGAATGGCAAAAGAATGCATACCCGAACGAGCTCAATAAATTTTTGACAGTGAAGCAAAAAGCACATAGCTGATTTGTCATCCTGCAAAAAGGAAAACTAAAAGTTGAGATCTAAGGTACAATCACAAAACAATCAATAACTACTTCAGAAATAATGGTGAGAAAGAAGCCATGTATTTGTTGCAAGTCCTTATTGTTGACCATTTTACAGCAAGTGGAAAGGTGGCTCTCTTTGTTGATTAGAGTCAACATGCATATGCCATTTGAGGTAAACAGGTGAAATCAGTTTGGTAGGTGAAATAGAAAAACTACGGGCAAACAAGTAATCAATTAAACGTTTATCAAACTTAAAAGTGTCTATGCTGCTGTGAAAATGATCACAAGAGGATCTGTCCTTATGCAAGGTAGGTATTGTCAATGGTGAGAAGCAACAACGAACCAAGTCACTCTAATGCTAAACTAATCTAACAAAACTTATCCTATGTGGTGAGAGGCAAGGGTAAAGTTGAAACAAGCATAATAAATTTCACAACCCACCCACAAGTGATTCTAAACAATCTATCATAAAATCTTTCATTATGTCCACTTCTTTGACCATCTGTCCTCCTCTTTCTGAAAGTGTATCTAAATCCATCAACAGTAGAAGGTAATGAAGATAATAAATTATCCGCGATCAGGTTCCTAATTAATCCGACAGTTCGCATTTCCAACTTAATAAAAAATGTCTTCTATACTTATCTGATCAAGAATCAAAGAGCTTGTTAAAGACCTCGGCGGGAACTAATTTTGTTCCAGATACAGTGTTAGAAAAACTTTTACCTCTACTTTATTTCTCCAAAAGAAACTTGTCAATGGCCCAATTATATATAAACTCATCTCCATTTGGAACCTTCATGCTAGCCATCTCTTTCCATGGCAGAAACAGACTACTTTCAGTCCATCTAGCACTGCTAGACCCTAGAATTTTAGTATACCATCACACGCACTGGAGCAGTCTAAACCAACCTAAACAAACAATCTTTCCACCAATTTCAACCATAACATTTCCTAGCGGAGTACACATATCTTAATACAGAAACAAGAGCAAGGCACTAAACACACAAAAACCCGAGAGGAAGCAATTTCATTGAGCAAACAACCTAGCTTCCTACAACAAACAGACATACTACTTAGAGCATGAAAACAGATGCTGCAAATAAGTGAACGATACATATAGAAAAGCATTTATTTACCTGAATAAGTTGAGGATACCATTGTTGAAGTTTGTTGAAAGCATCATCAATTTCACCACACCTTATTAGCTAAATGATAAAACACAATCAAAGTCATTTAGACTTGAAATTTACCATTTGAAAATAAAAACTGAAGATAAAGAAAATAAAAAGCTTAGAACATTGAAGTTCCACTGAAAAGCCATCCAAGTAAGACTTTTTCTATCCACAATATAACGTGGGAGCGAAAATTAGCCAAAGCCAACCACCTTTTAAGACACAGAAATGAATCAGAAAGAGTACATCCACCAGAGAGGCAGGACAAAAAAATTCACATCAGGTTATTATGCACAAGAAGGATTGACTGAAAATGACAAATAAAACAAAGTACAACAAACTTAACCAACATCAATTAGACTAGTCATTATCTACAGAAACTTAAACACGAAATATTGCAGCACAGATGAAACAATAAGAACAGAAAACGAACTTCAATTTAAGTCAAAAAAAAAAAAAAGAAACAGAAAAACAACCCTTTGGAGTGGTAACAGTCATTTTTCATTGATGAAATTTTTGTCTGTGATAATTAACAAGAAACACAACTTGATCAAGAGACTGGGTGCCCCATGCAAATTATACTACCTGATACCAGCTGATCTTCTCAAAATAGAAATCATAAACCCCATAAAAAATTTAATGCCCTTACCATCAATATAAATCCTCTAGCAACAATGTAGTCCTATTACCCTTTTGAACATCATACATATAACATTCCTCTTAAATATTAAATATGCCACATGAGGCAAAGTGGTATTTCTAATCCAACTTAATTACATCGACAGCTTCTGAAAATTCTGTAATTGGCTGGAATTCCTGTTAACCTTCTCTTTACTCTCTCAAGGAATCAGGCAGCTGACACAAGCCTTCTGCTAATTCACTTCAAAGGCTAGTTAGCTAACAATCAACAACCATTTGGCATTCCTTTATTAGTCAGTTGTGAAAATAGTGAAAGCCTACCAAACACTGGTAATGCTCATTCTCTTGTCCCAGCCATTATTAATTTTTGGCAAACTTTCTCAATGGAAGGAAAACCAGACCCAAAAAATGCAAAAAGCATGATTTATGCAGAGAACAATTTTAAGTCCTTTAAGGACTTAACCTCTGCACATCTAATAGAAAACCAGAGAAGCAACCAATACAACCCTTCAGATATTTCAGATTTACATAGATAACAATCCCCTCATGTGGCACGAATGGTACCCAAATCATTGGAAAATGACTCAGACACCTTTACGACAGCTACCCAACTATCATCAAACAAGTATGCTTCCACATTTAATACCTGGCGAAGAGTCTTTCTATGATTTATTGCATACGAGATTTCTTCCTCATTGGATCCATTTTCGTCAACCAACGATATGGGTGGAACAGTACTTTTAGTGGCCATATCAAATAGCTGGAGTGTTTCTTCATATCCATAATGTTGCAAGTAAGAACGAACAATTCTGTTGCAGAAAAAAGGAATTCAGTGAAGTTATTGACATGTTACATACTAGAAACTGACAAGGAGTCAGCTCGTCATCTTAAACCAAATTATAGTACAAGATAAATAACATGAAATGCAAAATAATATCATGTCAGCACCCCATTCCAGAAGCATGATGTCTAAAGTATCTTTATGCAGTCAACTGACTCATATTAGCACTACAGGACTAGCCAATTTAGAATAAGTACCAACTGACAAAAATTTCTGTTTGAAACTGGTGACTAAAATCAGATAAAATCTTCATAATGTTACAGTAATTAAAATGGATGACTAGCACATTGTGTTTCAGGAAGAGAAATTAAAAACAATTGCATTGATTTGGGAAAATTGAAAGTCAAACATATTGTATGGGTGCAATTACAATATAGCATTTCGAGGATGGACTAAAACAGGGGACGTGCCCATTCAAGCATTTATCTTACAATGCAGACTTACCCATAACTGGCATTCTGTGGTATAGATACGTTATCAATTGTCATCTGCTGCTTAGTTCGTTCCTCGGCTTCAAATGCCTGATCAATATAAAAGAAAGGTATTATTAAGGGAAAAAATACCATTCTTGTCATGCCGAAATAGCTTAGAAGCTCATTCTCTGTAAGACCTCTTGTAATGCAACAACCATTACAAAAAACTCTTGGACATCAAGACAAAAACATTCAATAAAAAAGAATAATAAAAATTGATTAGTTCCTATTCAAAACCAATATGAGAGCGACAAATTTTGCAAATACACAATCCAACTACCCATATGCAAAATCGTAATGCGGGCTAACATGGTACTGCTCTCTGAAGCAGAAAAAACAATGATGATAGACGACAGCCTTTCTTTATGTCTAAACTGCACAAGAAAAGTGGTGGTTGACCTAAAGAACAGCTGAAGATATTCCAGCATCCAAAGAATAAGCTTTTACAGTTTCTTCTGATCCGTGAGATATTCAGAATACAACAACAACTAAGCCTTTATCCCACTATGTGGGGGGCAGATATTCAGAATAAAGTAAAAAATTGCAAATAGCATAAACGAACCAAATCCCTTAAGAAGGCTTCACACAAAACGAGGAACACTGATTAATAATCCAAGTGCACAAAACTCATCCAAGAAACCTAGTAATCTAGCTCTAAAGCTAAATTGGCATTGCGAACTTTGACCTTGTTTGCAGATGAAGAACATCCAATGACTGAGATCCAAGTGATTGTTTTATTACTTCAATTTAATAAATGGTTTGCTATTATAAGCTAAGTACAAGAATTACCTCGATGGACAACCAAAGGACGCGAGAAAAAAGAAAAAAAAAAAAAAGAAACTCCAACGCAAAATCTCCTTGGATGATAAAACACCATGAAATAAGACAAGAAACAGAAACCAAAAAAACCAAGAATAGAAAGAAATTGCACCTTAAGGTCAAAAGCAAATTGATCTTTCCCGAAGTTAACTGTCACCCTGCCACAAAAAAAAAATTCAATGAAAACCTAGAAAGAAGTTCTGGTACATTGAAGAAACCATGAAGTTCTGGTACAGAATAAATAAATAAATATATAATAATCAATGTAAAAATTCAATATATGAAATAACCATATATTGCAATGTTCAAATTTAAAAAATAAAATAAAAAATCAGCATTCAAGTTTCAGAAGTAGGACATATAATTTTCATTGCAACTTAGAAAAGTTATCTGCAGATGAAATGACCTCATTATTTCAACAAAATGAATGTCACAGATTATCCCTCCATGAATCTGGAGAGCCTTTCAAGGCTTAGAGATATCTCCATGTATCTGGAAGTGCTGGATTTGTTCAATATATTCTCCTGGAGTAGGCAGATTCTCCTTATATGCCTAGATTCTATGATAAATATTTCATCTCAACTTCATCTCTAGTTGTATGCCTCTTGTATAAAGGAAAAATCTTTCGTGAAAAATAGTCTTATTTTACTTACAAAAAAAACAGATACGGACAATTATGCAAGCTGATAAGAAGGATTTTGTTAGGGATAAGATTCCACTGCCTCTTTTTATAAGCAATACAATGTCTTCATTTACACAGAAATTCCAAAAACCTAAAAATATTCAAAACGACTATAACAAAACAAAATCGGGTTACATACTCCTCATTTTGGCTATGAACAGCGACGGTAGGAAATAGTGGACCTTTCACATCCTTATGCACAGTTCCCACTATCATCCCATTTTTCCTGTATCAACCAAATTGGGGAAAAATTCCATGAGAATGTTAATAAGCACAATGAATCTAGATGGAAGGTCAACAACTACTCCAAAATATCTAATATGTACACGTACTAGTCTCGCCCTTCCCAAAAGAAAACCACATAGAGGGGAAAAGAACCTTTCTATTCCCTAAATATGCAAAACAATAGGAGAAGCCATCCAAAAATAAAATTGTTGTTGATTATTTCAGTTGTCACCCCTCAACCACTACAATATAAATCACATGAACCACATGACAAAAATAGACACGTAATAATTATCTCACGTGAAGAAAAATTCTTGTGCAGAGTAGTTGATGCCACTGCCAACTGTGTCACCAGTTGAATAAGTTGGGCCAAATGCTTCTCCTTTGCCATGTCCACGATAAAGTAATCCATCATCACCATGATATCCATAACTGTTTGCTTCCCAGCTGTGAGAAGCAAAAATGTCAAGATAGAGGTCACATAAAACAATGAACTAAATTCAAGTCATTAGCTCTCTCTCTTTCTCTGACACAACAAACTAACATTAACCAAAGTAGAGAATCCCTTCAACCAACAAAAAGTAAAAAGTGACAAATAGAACTGTCAAAGGCAAGGATTTTCAAAATAATGTTATATGGCAGTTCATTAACTTCATTCTCTTTCACACAGGAAAGTAGAGTCGAGAATTTTACACAATGGCTCACAACTCGGTTCCAGGCTATTCTCTTATAATGCATTACTACTTTTTCTAGTACTTTGTATCCATTCCCGCTAACTCAAGTTACCTCAGTCCTCAAGAAAAAGGAGAAAACAACTAAACCACTCTCCCTCTTTACAAGTGTAAGGCACCTCATTTCTGTCCTTCATGACAAACTTCTTTTTGTCCAAGCCTTTTTAAGCACCAGAGAAGTCTTTTGGGCAATTGAATTAGTCAAAAGAGGCAAAATAAATCCCCTCTTAAACACACAAAAAAAGGAAATAATTTACAGGAAAAAGAAAAGCAAATTGATCTGTGGCAAAGCTAAACACACATAACAAATTTGGTCCAAAAGGAAGAGAAGAAGAAAACTCTCTCTGAAAGCAACTCTATTAATGTCTAGGTGTCACGTAAAAGCCTCTTATTTCTATCCATCCATTCCTAGTCAAGCACATTGACATAATATCTTTCTTTATTTTCCTTTCTCTGGGTTCCCAGATTCTACTTTCATCAAATGAGGTACAGAACAATAACATCTCACCCAAGCTTTGGGACAATATTTTAGATATTTCTCACCAACAAAAAAAATGCGTATTGCCTGACTTATCGAATAAGCATCTTTCGGGACCTCACACACAGAACTCATTAGCAATGTCTTTAAACCATAGTTTGAGTACCTTATCCATCATAACACCCCAGGCAGGGAACAAATAAATGCTATAAACAAGCCTCCGAAGTGCCCACACAATTATCTGATAATGTGCCAAATGCTTAGAAAAAGGAATACTTTTAATTCACCAAAACTACAACCCCATATAATTCTTTGAGTGTAAGATTCCAAGAAAGGTATATCCAAGGGATTCATCATTTGTCTGTACAACTGAATGATTAACTGGGGCACTGGAAAATAAGATGATCAACAAATACCCGAGAAACATCCAGAGGTCCAAGCACAACGGCTTCCTAAAAATGAACCTTTGTACTATCTACCAAACCCGATATGTCTCTTGATCCTTTTAGTAACTCCAAATACCACTCTATCAGCAAACATAATACACATAGTAATATTCATGTGTCTCTCAATTATTCATCGCGCAACCAATTTTGGTGAAATGCAGATTCTAAAGTTCAGTTCTTGTGCAATCCGCCATAAACACACACATCCAATTCTAAAAATCTATAAATAATCAAAATCTTGAAGCGAGGGGAATCATGGAAATGGAACTATTAAGACATTCAAACTCCATCAACCAACTAAAACCAGAAAAACTAAAAATTTAACAATAAGTCAAAAACAAACCCAGGTTGACGGCGCAATTTGAAGCCGGGAACGGTGAAACCAATGGCAATCTGGCCTTTGGCACCAGCATTCTTAACATAGATCTCAAAGTAATATAACAGCCGTTTCGACGGCGCCGGCTTATTAGCTTGAACTACGCCGACATCGTGGCCATGCAAATTCACACTTGGATATTGCACCGACAACTTATCGGACCCAATTATCGAAAACCCTCCCGAGCTGTTCACAGTGTCAAGCTCCGTAGGCTCTTCCTCAAATTCCGAGTCTTCCGGCGACAATTCCGACGCAGAACTTGAAGTTGCGGCCGCCACGGCGTATTTGGAGTGGAGACGCCACAGGTCGAAGAAGTAGAATCCGATGACGTCATTTTCCTGTGCCATTTTTTTTTCTTCCCAAAAACAAAGATTTGCTGCTTTTGCCTTTACTGTGTGAGTGTGTGAGAGAGAGAGAGAGAGGGGAGTTTCAGAGAGGGAAGAGTTAAGAGGGCATTTCGGAGATTTTACACGGGAGATCGGGACTTGAGATTGGAACCCTAGAAATGGGCAGAGGGCAATTATGAGGAAGACGATGAAGGCGATGATGTGGGTGAGGGGCTTTTGTGTAATTTCATATCGCTTGACTACATACACTACCGTCAGTTGAGTGTTGAGTAAGCGACCATAGGAGAGTTACAAATTTCTATCATTCTTCTTTTCGTAGTTGTTTTTTTATTATTTTTTTTTTTACTACGACGGTAAGAAGTAAAATGTAAAGTAAATGAGTTCCACAGTCCCCACTGTAAATATCGTTCTCCAGTTTATTATTCAAAATGACATGAATTTGCAAAGCATAACTAACTCTATAATTGGTTAAAATAGATGAAAAATAAGTTGAAAGTATTTATTTATGAAAATTGTTTGGTATTTTAAAACATGAATTAATTGTTATTAAAATCATCATTTTAATTTTATATCAGTTTTATCTTATATCTCGAGGATCTCTATTTTGAGTTGCAATTAACGTTGGTTTTATGTGCGATTCGGTTTGCTTCACAAGAGATCATTTAATTATTTTTAGAGCAAACTGCCCAGATGGTCACTAAACTTTTTCTAAATCCGCCTTTTAGTCATCAAACTATTAAAGTCACTGACTTATTTAAACCTATATATTCAAGTCATTCCGTCCAATTCATCTGTTATCTTCTTTAAAACCGTTAAATTTAAAGGCATTTATATCTTTTACCCTCTTTCTCTTCTTTCCATTCATTTGTGTAGTCCTAACCGAACATCTCCAATAATTTTGCCGAGAACTTGAAGGGACACTTGCAGATGATTCATCGGAAGTTGTCTCGACTTGCACATAAACTCTTTCTCTAAAACTTTCAAGAAATTCTCAATTCTCAATTCTCTAGACTCCTTAGATCCTATTCTAGTCGTATGGATTTAAGTAAAATGACTCCTCATTGATTTGGTGGTACTCAAGAAAGTGTGGCTTGCCCGATGAAAACTTTGGCAAGAAATTAGTTGAAATTTTCGAAATTCCAATGAATCGAAACTGCCGAATCCAACAAAGAAACATTTGATTTAGGTTTTAGTTGTCGAACACAACTAAAAAATATTTGATATAGGTTTTAGTTGGGAGGGCCCCTAGATTGATTATTGTGGATCATTTGTAGTTCAGAATTTTTATTGGGATTCTTTTGTTATCACTTGTGCCATTTGCAGAAAATTGCTATTGTAATTCAATAGACACCAGAGTAAAAGCTTATTGAATGAAGTTCAAATTCAGAGCTCTCCTTTAAGGGAATTTGATTGATATCGTGGGTCAACTTCAAAACAAGCACAAGAGCAGTCCACCTCTTTGGACATTCTACTCTCTCCATTAAATCAATCTTTATATTCTTTATCTTCTTCACCTTCTTTCTTATAATGTCTATTGAAAAAATAAAATTCATAATTTCTCCAAACCCCATGTAATCCACAGTTTCACCATTTTTTTATTATTCTTGAGTTTTATCATAATAGAAAACAATTTTCGAATCTAAATCATAATTTATAGTGACAAATGTTTGATCTTGGACTCTTGGCATAGTAATTCATAATAGATCACAACTTCCTTTTCCTCAATATGTAGGCTTTAATTTTTCATAACAGCTATGAAAACAATTGGTGGTATTGGTGGTGGAAAAGGAAGATGGCGGAGAATATGGGAAGAAAAGAACATCCCTGTGGTCATGAAAAATATTGAAGGTTTGACAATTTTATCCTAACTTTTGTAGTGTCTAGACAAATTTACCCTTAAAAAAATAAATTTTCGTTTTCACTTATGGATGAATTGGACAAAATAACCAGAATACGTGGGTATAAATAGTTCAGTAACTTTTTTGTCTACTTTAATAGTTTGATGACCAAAATACGGATTCAGAAAAAGTTTAGAGATCATCTAGGCAGTTTGCTCTTATTTTTAATATTAAATTATAAATACTCTTTATCTGTGACAACATAAACAATGCCTAAATATAAACATTTCAAAACAAAACACTAGAAGAATGAGCTGTCCATTTAATGGAGTCGATCTGATCAGGAACATACTACATTGTAATAAATATTCTGACAACTCTCAGCATATTTTTTATGCCTTTAGTGAACAAAATTTAGTGGCTTACAAACTTCAATCAAACACGCAGGTTTTTTGGCTACATAATGTTTGGCTGCATGAAAAGGGAGATTTTGGCGACGTGAATTGTTACAGCAATGTAACCTCAAAATTGCGTTTAAATACCAGGCATTTCAGAAGGTCAAAATCATCCCAAAAGCTTTTAGCTTTTCTATCCCATAGCTTTTTAGTTCTCTCTCTCTCAGTTATTTTGCTTAAAACATTTGTATATTTAGTGTTCCATCTTTTGTAAATTATCTCCACATAATAGTGAAATTTGGCTCAACTTCCAGCCATGGACGTAGGTTAAATTAACCGAACTATAGCGAATTCCATTTTACCCCCCTGTGGTTAGGCATAATCCCCCTATCGCTACCTCGTGGTTTCATAATACCCACATAACCCCCTTGTGTTTTGGACTTAAGTGGAAAGTGGACGGAAACCGTCCAAACTGACAGAAATGTATAAAATTACTATATTACCCTTACATAAAAGTAAAAAAATCATATTATTTAATTATTTTTCTTCCCACTTACTTAATCTTTCTTGTTTTTCTCTTTCTTTCGTTTTCTCACTTTATTTAGACATAAAGATTCATCTTCAAGCTTCAGTTCTGCAACATATCCCAAACCCAAACAAAATTCAAAGATTTTAATTTCTTTCTTTTTCCACTTTCTCTTCGTCAACCCCGTCTGTCATAATTTTCTCACCATAACTAGCAAAATCATAGTACGCAATTTAGAAACAATGAATTTCAAAGAATCCAAATTTCTCATATTCGTATTACCCGTCTGTCATAATTTTCTCACCATAACTAGCAAAACCATGGTCACACAATTTAGAAATGTTAAAACCCAACAAATTAGACCAATTCCCACTGAAAAAAAAGCTACATTTCCATTTGCACACAAAATGGCCAACTTGATCTTTTTTTTTTTTCAAAAACAAACCAGATCAAGGCAGTTCCATAATCAGAATATACAATGCATCCAAGAAATAACCACAATTCAGAACAAAGGCTGCATTTCAAGTTCAATTGGAGCTTCGGTTTCCATCAAAGGGAAATTCATCCTTCCACATAGCAGAAAAACCACCAAAGCAAACCAAAATCCAGAAAGTCAAAATCCAGATAGGTTATTTCCCATTAAAAATTCTGAATCTGCAGCCCAAAATAACCAATCAAGATTCCATTTCACGAATCAATATCACAGCTCAAGAAATCCGAACAAAGCAAACGAACTGAGAGCCCACATTCAAAAGAAATTGAGAGTGCAGAGTTAAGAGGTTGCATTCTCTTGAGCTTTTGACCAGATCAGAACTCTCTTCGTCGCCTCTGCCACCGTCGCCAAGAGGAGCTAGTGAGGTCGCCGTCATCAGGTTCACCAAGATGGGTTTCGATCGTTTGCTAGGAAGATCTGCTCTCTGCCGCCGTAGCCAATCAGAGCTGGACTGAGGTCGCCGTCGTCGGAGCAGAAATCACTCCGAGTCTTGCAGCTCACAATGAACTCCGATAGCTGCAAATCCAATGGTACCGAGCTTCACACGATCGGTCAGATCCGATGGAGAGTGATCAGATCTAAAAGTTTTAGGTTCGACTCTCGATCCGATGGGGACGAGTTGTGCTCTCGATTTGGTCAGTTGGTCAGGACTCCCGATTGCCAAATCTGGTGAACACGGGCTTCCTCTTCGGCTGAAAGTTTTAGGGTCGACTTTGAAGCTTTCACCGTGCTCTTCTTCAAGGCGCAGATGAAGTGTTTGTCTTTAAAAATGAGTGGAAATCTTGTATTCACAGTTTGAGAAGGAAGAAATCGAGTCTGCAAGCAAAATGTTGGATCGGTAAAGAGAAAGGAAAGAGAAAAGAAAAGTAAAAGGAAAGAAAAAAAAACGTGTTCATAAACTATATAGAGAAGGGTAATTTTGGAATAAAAATAAAAAATTGTAAGTATTACTCGCAGATTACTGCGCGTGTAAACCACTTCTGTCAGTTTGGACGGTTTCCGTCCGCTTTCCACTTAAGTCCAAAACACGAGGGGGTTATGTGGGTAATATGAAACCACGAGATAGCGATAGGGGGATTATGCCTAACCACAGGGGGGTAAAAGGGAATTCGCCCTAAATTTTTTTGTCCATTGTCTCATTTATTTTTCTCATTACTGTCCTCGTTATTATTTTTGGCATATTTGATACAATATGAGATTCATTTTTCCCTAATAAATTGGTATCAGAGTCATATCTCATTTTAGATCTTTTAGCCACCATGACAGTAGCTAAGACATCTGTTGAAAGGTTTAACCAGAATATCAACTTTGGCACATGGCAATTCAGAGTGGAAGCCATTCTTATTCAGGATGGGTGAGAGTTAACTATTGAAGGGATAGAGAAAAAGTCACCAGAAATGTCGACACAGTTTCTTGGATCTAGATAAAAATGCTAAATTATGTATTGTATTAAATCTCTCTAACGAGGTTTTATAGGAAGTTGCCAATTAAAAGACATCCAAAGACACGTGAGACAAGTTAAACGCCATGTATATAAAAAGATGGTGGAGAATCAGCTTTACTTGAAGCAAAAGTTGTATATGTTAAAAATGACAGAATGTACATCTATAATCTCACATCTGGATAAATTTAACTCCATTATTATGGATTTAGAGAATGTAGATATTAAGATGGAAGATGAGGATCAAACTATATTGTTGTTATGCTCTTTTCCCCAATCATTTAAATATTTTTGTGATACCATGATTTATGAAAAAGATTTTATCTCATATAGTTATGTAAAATCTGCATTAAAATTCAAAGAGCATATTGATAGGGATATCACAGGAAAGACTAGTGAAAGTCAGGCAGAGGGATTACTGATACAGAAAAGACTAAAAATAGAAATTTTAAAAATAGTAGATCCAAAGGTAGGTCTAAATTCAAACATAAAAATAAAGTTTATAATTATTAGAAGAAAAAAGGGGTACATTAAGGCTGACTGCTACAAATTAAAAAATAAAAATATATATAAAAATAAGCAGAATAACAATAATACTGTCGAAGCTAGTGTAGTTGCAAATGAGTATGATGAAACTTTGTTTGTAACAACAACAAATAAAGTCAAGTCTAAAGATGAGTAGATTCTAAATTCTGGTTGTTCCTACCACATAAGTCTTAAAAAGGATTATTTTTTCACATATGAAAAATATGATGATGGAACTATTTTGATGGGCAATAATGCTCTATGCAAGGTTGTTCTTAAATGTACAATCAAGATTAAAATATATGATGGAATCATTTGAACACTCGCTAATGTTAGACATATTTCAAATTTAAAGAAAAACTCATCTCGTTAGATATTTTTGATGCTCTCAGGTATAGGTATTCGGCTGAATGTGGAGTTTTGAAAATTTCACAAAGTGATCTTATATTAATGAAAGCTTGCAAGTCTGATAGTTTGTATATTTTGCAGGGATCTATAATTTTTGTTTGGTGCTACAATCTCCGTATCATCAGATACCGACATCACCCAATTGTGGCATATGCTATTGAAACACTTGAGTGAGAAAAGCTTAACGTTGTTAAGCAATAGAGGCCTACTTTGTGGACAAAGTACTTGTAAGATAGACTTTTGTGAACATTGTATTTTTGAAAAATAGAAAATAGTCATTTTCAGTTCACTCACAGTCCAAAGAACAAAAGGTATTTTGTACTATATTCACTCTGATCTTTGGGGGCCTTCTCGTATTCCTTCTAAAGGTAGTGCAAGTTATATGTTAACATTTATTGATGATTATTCAAGAAATGTTTGGGTACGTTTTTTGAAGAATAAAAATGATATTTTCTTAACATTTAAACAATGGAAAGCTTTGATTGAAAAGTAGATAGAAAAAATATTGAACGACTACAGACTGATAATGGCTTGAAATGTTGTGGAACGGAATTCAACAAATTCTATAAAAATGAAGAAATTGTTCGACATCGTACCGTTAGAATGACACTTCAAAAGAATGGTGTGCCAGAACGTATGAATCAGACTCTTTTGGAAAGAGCTCAGTATATGACCTCAGGTTTTTTGGTGGAAGCCATCGCTACAGCCTATTATATTGTCAACTGTGTTCCTTGTACTCCTCTTGATTTTAAGACCCCGGAGGAAGTTTAGTCAGGTACCCTTGTTGATAACTCTAATTTAAGAATATTTGAGTGTCCAGCCTACATGCATGTTAATGAGGGAAAGTTAGAGGCTAGAGCTAGAAAATGTATTTTTCTCGAATATATTTTAGGTGTTAAAAGGATATAGATTATTTTGTTCTGATCTTAAATCACCTAAATTTGTAATTAGCAGAAATGTTACATTTGATGAGTCATTCATGTTGAATTCTAGAAAAGAGTCTAATAATCCTTGTAATTCTTATAATTTAGAAAAAAAATAGCACACAAAAACAGGTGAAGTTAGAGATCATAAATTTCAACCCTTCTCAAAGATAGTCTACAGACCAAAGTGATGAACCAAATTCAGATTTTGTTGAAAATGAATCAGTAGAGGAGGAATATTCCATAACTAAAGATAGACCAAGACGGGAGATTCGACCACCACAGAGATATGCAAATTTAGTTGCATATGCTTCATCAGTGGCACGAGAAATAGGTGGAGACGAAAAGTCTTCCATAAATACCGACGCAATTTCAGATGTTGATTCAAATAAGTGGATGGTAGCCATGAATAAAGAAATGAAATCTTTACACAAGAATGGTATTTAGAATCTTGCGATGCCACCACAAGAAAAGAAAATTATTGATTGCAAATGGGTTTTCAAAAGAAAAGAATTTAATTCAATTATTAAAGATATAAGATATAAGGCACGATTAGTTACAAATGGCTTTAGTCAGGTACAATGTGCTGTTTTTAATGATGTTTCTCAAATGTTGTAAAACATAGCTTTATTTGTGTATTGCTTACATTGGTAGCCATGTTTGTTTTGGAGCTAGAACAACTTGATGTCAAGACAGCGTTTGTATATGGTGAGTTAGAAGAACAAATCTATATTAAACAACGTAAATATTTTGAATTTAAAGGTAAGGAATATTATGTTTACTTGTTGAAGAAATCCTTGTATGAATTAAAGCAATCTCAAAGACAGTGGTACAAGATGTTTGATTCGTTTATGTTGGGTCATGATTCTTTCAAGAGCATGTATGATAATTTTGTCTACTTCTGGAAGTTAAAAGAAAATTCATTCATTTATCTCTTGTTATATGTTGATGGCATGCTTATTGCGGCTAAGAATCTTATAGAAATTCATATGTTAAAGGCCTTATTAAATAGTGAATTTGAAATGACATACTTGAGAGCAGTTAAGAAGATTCTTGGTATGAAGATAAGATGAGATTGAGGAGTTAGCAAATTATATTTGACCCAAGAAAGTTACCTCAAGAAAGTTTTGGAGAGATTTGGCATGTTAGATGCCAAATCAGTGAGTACTCCTCTCGCTAGCCATTTTAGGCTATTTGCTGCTCAATCACCATAATCAGAGAAAGAGTATATGGCACGTGTTCTATATTCTAGTATTGTTGGTAGTATTATGTATGTAATGATTTATATTCGTCCAGATATTTCATAAGCAATTAGTGTTGTTAGCAGGTATATGATAAATTCAGGCAAAGAATACGAGCAGACTGTGAAATGGATATTCAAATACTTGAAAAGTGTTTCAAACTCTTGTTTGGAAATCGATAGAACCAACAACACTTTGGTTAGTTTTGTAGATTTAGACTATGCTGGTGACCTTGATAACCGCAGGTCTCTTACAGGCTATATATTTTACATTAGAGTGTGTAATTATCTAGAAAGCTACTCTACAACATGTAGTGACTTTATTCACTATTGAAGCAGAATATATAGGAATTACTGAGGCTATCAAAGAAGCTTTATGGTTGACTATCATATATTCTGTTTCAGTAGTAGATAAAGCAACTATATGTTGAAGAGTAGTTTTCCAATTGATTGCGCAACCTCCATTGCAAAATACATAACATATAAGAGATCTGCGCTTATCAAGGTCACCGGCATAGTTTGAATCTACAAAACTAATCAAAGTGTTGTTGGTTTTACCGAACTCTAAACAAGAGTTTCAAGTACCCTTAAAATATCTGAGTATCCACTTCACAGCCTGCCAATGGTCTTTGTTTGGATTTGCCATATACTTGCTAACAACACTAATTGCTTGTGAAATATATGGACGAGTACAAACCATTGTATGCATGATACTACCAATAACACTAGAATAAAGAACACATGCCATATAATCTTTCTCTTCCTCTAATTGTTGTGATTGAGTAAAAGATAGCCTAAAATGGCTAGCAAGAAGAGTACTGATTAGTTTGGCATTCAACATGCCAAATCTCTTCAAAACTTTCTTGAGGTAACTTTCTTGGGTCAGATATAACTTATCAACTCATCGATCTCGTCCTATATCCATACCAATAATCTTCCTAGCTGCTCCCAAGTTTTTCATTTCAAATTCACCATTCAATAAGGCCTTCAACTGGTGAATTTCTGCAAGATTCTTAACTGTAATGAGCATGTCATCAACATATAACAACAAATAAATGAATGAAGTGTCATTTAACTTCCGAAAATAGACACAACTGTCATACATGCTCCTGTAGAGACCATGACCTAATATAAATGAATCAAACCTTTTGTACCACTGTCTTGGAGATTGCTTCAATCCATACAAGGATTTCTTAGACAAACAAACATGATCTTCCTTACCTTCAAATTCAAAGCTTTCAGATTGTTTCATACATATCTATTCATCTAACTTGCCATGTAGGAATGTTGTTTTAATATCAAGCTGTTCTAACTCTAAATCAAACATGGCTACCAATGCAAGCAATACACGAATAGAGCTATGTTTTGTAACAGGTGAGAAAAGATCATTAAAATTAACACCTTATATCTGACTATAGCCCTTTGCAACTAATCATGCCTTATACCTTGTATCTTCAACACCTAAACTACATTCTTTTTTTTAAAAAAACCCATTTGCAATCAACAATTTTCTTTTCTTGTGGTGGCATCACAAGATCCCAAGTATCATTCTTATGTAGAGATTTCATCTCTTCATTTATGGCCACCACCTACTTATCTAAATTAGCACCTGAAATTGCTTCTGTATATGTGGAAGGTTCTCTGTCTCCACCTGTTTCCTGTGCCACTCATAAAGCATATGCAAATAAATTTATATAACTTTGTGGTGGTCGAATCTCCCATCTTGGTCTGTCTCTGACTATGGAATATTCTTTATCTAATGGTTCATTTTTAACAAATTCTGTATCTAGTTCATCACCTTGATCTGTAGAGGGTCTTTGAGAAGAATTGGAATTTATGATCCTGTGTACTATTTTCTTTTTCTAAATTACAAGGATTACTAAACTCTTTTTCAAGATTAAACATAAAAACTCATCAAATGTAACATTTTTGCTAATTAAAAATTTAGGTAATTTGGGATCAGGACAAAATAATCTGTATTTTTTTACCCCTGAAAAATAATCGAGGAAAATACATTTTTTAGCTCTAGACTCTAACTTTCCCTTGTTAACATGCATATAAGCTGGACACCCAAATATTCTTAAATTAGAATAATCAGTAAGAGTACCTGACGAAACTTCCTCCGGAGTCTTGAAATCAAGAGGAGCACAAGGAACACGGATGACAATGTAACAAGCTGTAGCGATGACTTCTGCCTAGAAATCTGAAGTCAAGCTATCATTTGAGATCATACATCAAGCTCTTTCCAAAAGAGTCCGATTCATACGCTCGAATACACAGTTCTGTTGAGATATCATCTTGACAGTGCGATGTCAAGCGATTCCATCATTTTTGCAAAAATCATTAAATTCATTTCCATTAAATTCTAAGCCATTATTAATCATTGGCCTCTTAACATGTTTTCTTGTCTAATTTTCAATCAAAGCCTTCCATTGTTTAAAAGTCAAGAAAATATTATTTTTGTTTTTCAAGAAATATACCCAAACATTTCTTGAATAATCATCAATAAAGGATAGCATATACCTTACATCACCATTAGAAGGAATACGAGAAGACCCCCAAATATCATAATGAATATAATCCAAAATACCTTTTGTTTTATAGACTGCAGGTGAGTTAAAACTGACTCTTTTCTGTTTTCCAAAAATATAATGTTCACAAAAGTCCATCTTACCAGTACTTTGACCACAAAGTAAACCCCTATTGCTTAACAACGTTAAGCCTTTCTCACTCAACTGTTCCAATCGCATATGCCACAACTTGGTGATATCAGTATCTAATGATACGGAAACTACTGCAACACCTGAAACTGTAGATCCCTGTAAGATACACAAATTACCAGACTTGCAAGCTTTCATTAGTACAAGGGCACCTCGAGAAATTTTCAAAACTCCATCTTCAACTGAATACTTGTACCCGAGGATATCAAGAGTACCTAAAAAGATGAGATTTTTCTTCAAATCTAGAACATGTCTAACATTAGTGAGTGTTCTCACAATTCCATCATATATTTTGATCTGGATTGTACCTCTACCAACAACCTTATAAGAGCATTATTACCCATCAAAATAACTCCACCATCATATTTTTCACATATGGAAAAATAATCCTTTTTAGGACTCAGATGATAAGAACAACCAGAATCTAGAATTCACTCATCTTTAGACCTAACTTTATTTATTATTGCTACAAACAAAGTTCCATCATGCTCATATGAAACTACACTAGTTTCTGCAGTGTTGTTGTTACTCTACTCATTTTTATATTTTTCCTTATTTTTCAATTTATAGCTGTAAGCTTTAATGTGTCTTTTTTCTTGCAATAATTGCAAACTTTATTTTTCTGTCTGGATTTAGGCTTTTCTTTGGATCTACCACTTTCAAATTTCTATTTTCATGTCTACCCCATACCATTAATCCCTCTGCCTGACTTTCACTAGTTTCCCCTGTGATATCCCTGTAATAAGCTCCTTGGATTTTAATGAAGATTTTACATGATTATATGAGACAGAGTCTTTTCCATAAATCATGGTATTATGAAAATGTTTAAATGATTGGGGAATGGAGCATAACAACAATATCGCTTGATCCTCATTTTCCATCCTAACATTTACATTCTCCAAATCTATAATTATGGAATCGAATGTATAAAGATGTGAGATTATAGATGTACCTCTATCATTCTTAACATGTATAGTTTTTACTTTAAGTAAAGCCGATTCTCCACTGTCTTTTTTATATACATGGCCTTTAATTTGTCCCACATTTCTTTGGCTGTTTTTTCACTGACAACTTCCTACAAAACCTCGTTAGAGATATTTAATATAATACATGATCTATCTTTTTTATCTAGATCTTGAAAACTTTGCATCGACATTTTTTATGGCTTTTTCTCTACCCCTTCAAATGTCCATTTTGAATAAGAATTGCTTCTATTCTAAGTTGTCATGTATCGAAATTGACACTCCGGTCAAACTTTTCAATAGAGGTCTTAGTTATTGTCACAGTGAGTAAAAGATCTAAAATGATATATAAATCTGATACCAATTTATTAGTGAAAAATTGAATCTCATGTTGCATCTAATAGCCCAAAATAATAATAGAGATAATAACGAGAAAAATAAATGGGACAATGGACACAAAGAGTTATGTGGTTCAGTCAATGTGATCTCCGTCCACGATCGAAGGCGGTGCCAAAATTCACTAATATGTGAAAACAAAATTACAAAGGTGGAATACCAAAATTCTACAAAGCCTTTCTGAAACAAAAGGAAATAAAAGAAGGATTTATAAATGAATGGCTTTTGCTAAATGATTTTTGGGATGTTTTGGGACGTACCTTTGTGTAAAAGTGACCACGGTTTCGGAACCGACGGTTCCGGTTCCGTCTCGATTTTGGTTCTGGTTCCGTCCCAATTCCGATTCCGGTTCCGTCCCGATTCCGATTTCGGTTCCAATTTTGTTCCAATTTTCATTTTTTTTATTTTTAGTTTCGAATTTCGATTGTAATCCCACTTTTAAATTTGATTTCTATTGAAATAATGATTAAAATATTAATTGAAACTCAAATAATACAATATAATAATTAGAATAATTAATAATACTTACAATTGAACTTAATTAATATATTGTTTTTAGATAATAGAACTAGGAAGAATTAGATAAGTGATATTCAAAGATATAAAAATATTGAAAGAATATTTGAATATTTGAATATTTGAATTATTAATTAGAATTCAACTAGTATAATATAATACTATAATTAGAATAGTAGTTAAAATTAAACTAATATATGAATTTTTTAGAATAATAGAATTATGAATATTAGATAAGGGAGAAAGAAAGATATAGAAGAGTATTGAGAGAATCATCAAACTATTAATTGGAATTCAAATAGTATATTAGCATAATATAATAATAGAAGTAGGATAATATAAATTAGAAAATTAAGTTGATACATAATATAATTGGATTAATAATTGAAATTTAACTAATATATGGAGGTTTTAGATAGAATTATGAAGGATTAGATAAGTGAGAAAGAAAAATATATAAATGATAAGAGTATTAAAATAATGATTGAACAATATAATAATATAATTAAAATAATTAATTAAAAAAATTCATACCTTAAACCCTAAACTATAAACGTTAAAACTTACAATATAAAGATTAGAAAACTAAGAAATTATGTGATGAAAATGAAGTGGTATAGAAATATTTATAGAATTAAAAAAATTAATTTTTTTTGGCCGGTTCCAATGATTCTGGAATGCCCGGTTCCAGTTCCAGTTCCACAAAATCAGGAACCGGAACCAAATCGTGGACGGTTCGGTTCCGGTTTTGTGGGGCCACAATTTCGATTTCGAAACCGGCAGTTTGGCTATGTCTACCTTTGTGCTTCAGCAATGCCTCAATTTATAGTCAAGCTTTTCAAACAAAAGTTACTGTAACTTTTTACATCAATGCATGGAGCCCCATTTATTTTGAATAAATTGCTCTTGAAGATTTCACCAAAGTCAAGAAGTATGGGTCAACAAAGAGGGAGCAGACCATTCCTTACATGTTCTATATTGGATTTGTTTTGAAATGTTATTCCTAGATATTTTTCGTAATATTTGGAATGATGTTATTTTTTTCTTAACTCTTAACTCTATGAAATATAAGTATCAAGTTTGGTCAAATATTTTTTTTGCACAAAAATTACTGATGTGCAAAAATAAATGAATATTTTTTAAGACTAATAATAAGGATTACCAATTTTCACACGCTGAAATGAAAGGATCTGCACTTACTGGTCTAATTGGAAAAGAATGTATTAATCTTGATTAGGATTGCAAGTGCAGCCAATGAATGCTCTTGTTTAGAAGAGTGAATTTAGTGAATGCTCTTTGTTTTTGCAGATGTAATTATTTGGAATTCTGGGTGTGATACCATTCACATAACGTTAGTATAGCTGTATGACGATTTCTGTAACTAAAACCACAGGAGACTAAAAATTTACATTTTTGAAATATGAAGTACTATTTTATCTCGGTTTTAAATGTAATGGATTAAACAAATCAAAACGTGAAATATGATGGACTTCCAGGATATTTTTCCCTAACAATGTTGTAACCTTGCTTCAGATTTCTGCATGCAGAAGCTGTACAAAAGTGCAAAAGAAAAGTTCATCAAACATTGAACCTGACACGCTGTTTATATGGTGTATTGCACAACCAATCAAAAAGATTCCAGTGGACAGGAGAATTATTTCAATTTTCGAGCAATTAGGAGTCTAGGATGTTAATCCATGAACAAAAAGGGATGAACAAGCATGGTACTTGCAAACATCAGGCAGATTTCTAAAATTAGTCAAGTAGCAATTTCAGCCAGTATTTAGTCTTCTTGCAGTTCTGATTGTTGGAATTTTTCTCTGGCTGGTTCACAATCCTGCTAAGGACGAGTAATTAACACTCTAACCTTTGTTTTTTTTTAAAGAATCTAACTTTGTTACAGTTTTACCTTCAATAAGGTTTAGTGTGCCAAAAAAAATCAGTAAAACATGAATGGTTGAAAATTGAAATTAACTAACATATATATATGAGAAGTGGAAAAGATTTGGAAGAAATGCCATAGTGAGTGGACAAACATATTTTGCTGGCCATGTAAAATTTTCATTGATGCAACTTTTTGAGCCAAATGCAATCCTGAAATGCCCATTAAGGAAAGAAAACAATCAACAAAGAAAACAATCAACACCCCCCCCCCCCCCCCAACCCCCCCCTGCCAAGTGCAGGCAAACCATACTGCTTGTTTTTTTTTTGGAAGAGAAACTCAAAATTGGAAATTACATAGAATCTAATGTTGCAAACATAAGAAGTAAAATCACAAAATTGAATGATATCCTTATGGAGATATATAATGGTTGAAATTAATGGCAAAGTATGTGACATAAACCTCCAAAAGAAAGTAAAAGAATCATTAGAGAGGATCTCCATTGCTTGTCTTCAATCTTGTTAGATTGTCTCCAAATTTGGTACCCAACATCAGCATCATTACCTGCATAAATTAATGTTTCTTCAACTATAACATTGAGATTAAGCACTATTGGCAGGGAGTTTGTTGCACAAAGAAAGAATCATGTTTATTGATTTCTTTGATACTACTCCTTTTATCTCCACATTCCACCATAGGATGGTTTGATCAGCTGCAAATTAAGGCTGCTCATTCATATCTTCTTAATCTCAGATAGGAAGGGAATACAGATTCAAATTGTAATTTTTTTTTCAAAGGAAAGGGTGAAACAGGAATGGACAATGGGATGCATAAGAATCAAATCCTCGCTCTAAGATGAGGAAGAAAGAATGTCATCTACTAGGCTATATTCGATTATCAACTCAAACTGGTAGCTAAAATGATCTTTTATGTCTGAACTTAGACTAAAGATGAGACGAGATCATCTATCTAATATTATCCTGTCTTATTGTGTCTAATGTTCAAAACAATTTAGTTTTACTAAAATTAGGGACTGAAACCATAAATATCACTAAAATCATTTTACAATTATTAGACCCTAACCAAGAGTTGAGTGAACCTACGAAGTAGTTTTAATATAAAATAGGACAAGACGGGAAAAATTTTAGACAGCGGATCCCAACTCAATTAAGATAACCTGATATGTCTGATTGAGGGGTCAATGGCAATAGGAATTATGATTGCATTATTAATGTTTAGTTCAAATCCTATAATGAGTCAACAATAATATGAATCAGTCAAAATTTCTATTTTACCCTTATCAGAGTTCATGTCTTTATTATTATTAATAATTATTAGTATTATTACTATTACTAATTAATAATAGGGAAATTTTCTATTAAGGGCACGTTTAGAATCATTATTATTAAACAAGACATAATTTTCACCTAATTATTGTTAAAGGGTTGTAGATAATGTAACTATTAAATACATTTATTAAAATACTTAACTACCCTTTAATCTTATATTTTAACATCTATCAAATAACTTTCAATTATCTCAATCATTCAGAAAGTCAAAATGGTTTTAAGGTACCATATAAAACAAAAGATCTAAATAAAACAAAAATTTTGTATAACAAATTGAAAATACATAAATCTTAGGAGAAGAAACAATTTTGTGATCATCAAAAGGCTGGATAAAACTAAACATATATTATTAAAATTAAAATTTTGATCCTAATACTTTAGTAGATATTTAATCCCTTTATTACTACTAATTCTAGTATTTTGTTGGCTTAACAAAATATTTAAGAAAATATTAATTAATTCTTCATATATAAAACAAAAATTCAATCATAATTAGAATATAATATTATGCACAATATGTAAAAGCATGTTATGTTGTAGGGTTTTAGCGTTTTAGTCTTTAAGTCCTATTAAAACTCTTCTTAATTAATTAAATATAAAATATACAAATCTAATCAAAATTAAAATATAATATTATAAATAATTAATTAAATAATATTATACATGATTATTTAATTCTAATTTAATTAAAAACATATTAATGTTCTAGTGTTTTAGTGTTAGTCTTTAAATCCTACTAAAATTCTTCTTAATTACTTAATTTTTCGCATATAAAATATACAAATCCAATCAGAATTATAATATAATATTATATATAATTAATTAAAAAATATCATACACGATTATTAATGAAAAGCAGGTTGATGTTTTAGTGTTTTACTATTTTAGTCTTTAAATTTTATTAAAATTCTTGTTAATTAATTAATTCTTGGTATATAAACTATAAAAATCCAATCAGAATTAGAATTAAAATATAATTAATGTCATACATGATTAATTAGAAGAGTGTTGGTGTTTTAGTATTTAGTGTTTTAGTTTTTGGTCTTTAAATCCTATTAAATTTTTTCTTAATTAATTAATTAATTCTTAGTATATAAAATATTCAAATGTAATCAGAATTATAATATAATATTATACACAATTAATTGAAATCATGTTGATGTTTTCATATTTTAGAAATAAACTTAGTTATTTTTATACACTTACTACAAGTTTCACTGTCCCTTACAAAAATAATATAGTTTATATATTAATTTGATAATATATTTCTATTATTTTATATAATTAATCTTTAATGATTAAACAAAAAACAAATCGCATGGTGAAAAGAGACTTCATAATGTTGGAATTTCAATTTCAATTAATCGCAAAAATCAACACAAAAATAAAATCTGACATGGTGAAAAGAGACCTAATGATGTTGGAATTTAAATTTCAATTAATCTCAAAAATTAAAGTCATAGCACAAAAATAAAATCCGACAAATGAATATTTTAAGGGTTATTAACCATAAAAAGAGTTTAAGAAAAATAGTGTTTGAGTTTAAGTTAATGTGTAACTTATAGGTAGGATAATAAAGTTTTTTATTAATTATATTAAATAATAAAGTTATTTGAATGACTTTAATAATAAATATATTAAAGTTGCGCCCTATTTATTAATAATGACTTGAAACACGCCCTTCTTCAAAATTTTCCCTTAATAATAGTATTATTATTAATTATTAATATTGTTAATATTATTATCATTATTTATATTACTAATGTTATTATTAATTATTAATGTTATCATTATTATTAATTATTATTAATTATTATCATTATTAATATTATTAATTACTATCATTATTAATATTATTAATTATTATTATTAATTATTATAATTATTAATATTATTAATATTATTATCATTATGAATTATTAATAATTAATAATAATAATTATTAATTACTAATATTATTAATTATTAGTATTAATATTATTAATAATATTATTATTAATGAATTATTATTAATATTATTAATGAATTGTTATTAATATTATTATTATTATTTATTAATATTAATATTATTAATTATTATTATTATTATTAATTATTATTATTAAGTATTATTATTATTATTAATTATTAATATATGGATGATTAATGGGGGAAGACTAGGGAATCATACATTAACTCATTTAAGGTAATCATTAATGAATAGTTATTCTCATTACCCCTTCCCAAACATTAACAATGGCAATTACTTTTGTTGATTACCATCGACCCCTTCTATTCTCCCTTACCAAACGCCCCCCTAAGTTAATAATGCTAAATTCAATTTGCAGCTGCTCAACACGGCATTACTTAGGAAACAATTTTTTTTTCTGTTTGTCTTTCTTATGAAGTGAGTTAAGGTAAAACTAGCCAAATGTTCAGACCTTAATGAATACGGAACACACATTCATGCATCAATTTTTCGCAGTAGTAATGTACTTCATGAGCATTGCAATAACATCTGGGGATACTTTTGCGGCAGATTCCTTCAAATCCTGAATTTTGGTTTCAGTTTCTGTTTCAAGCCTTTTAGCAGTACTATCAGAGTTCCCACTTTTCTGCAAATCAGGTAAAAGAAGACATGAATACTAGCAAAACTAAAATTAAAAAATGATGGATAGACCTTGCAACACAATGGATGGAAAGATAATGCTGAGTTTGTTGATACATAAACTGATCGATGATAATAAATGTGAGAAAATGGAAAATATGTTTATGATTGAAACAGAAAAAATCGATGATGAATAACTTCAAATTTCAATTTTCAATTGATGATCATAGTTTCATCTCATCAAATACAAACCTCAGAAATGTTCCTTTGATACTCATCTTCTAAATGTGCACGATAATATGCTATTTCACTCTCAGCTTCTACCTTAGCCTGCCTCAATCTAGCCAATTTATCTGTGAAAGAAATGTATATATATATATGAATTACTTCTCTTACAGAAACATCAGCCAATATACCTAATTAAGACGAATAAAAAGGAACAAAAAGAAAAAATCATTATACTGCTACTGAAAACTTGTGTACAACAACAACAACAACTAAACTTTTATAACACTATGTAGGTTTTGCCGGCTGCCAACCTAATGCAACCCTCCTCCTTTTTCTGGGCTTGGAACCGGCCACTTATAGACAAGCAAGATACTTATAAGTAGGAGGAATTCTACTGAACACTTTGTACAATCACATAAATTAAATAAAAGAATCATGGAATACATGCTGTGACAATTGTATTTTGTACAACAAAAACTTTGCGAATTTAGGATAATATTTTGAAGAAGGGATGTAAGGATTATCTTACTGTTTTTTGCTGTTGTAACAATTTGTTGAGCTTCTTGTTCTGCAGTCAGCAGCATCTGAATGCCGCCTTGTCCTCTCATTGCTTCCATTCTAGATTTTAGCAGTTCTACCTGCAGAAGACACGGAATTAGAATACACAGCACAATTGAACATCATAACATCATTGCTATTGAAGACAAGTTTGTTTTCAAGCAAAGTAGAAAGCTTAATGTTAGCATAGCACTTGTGATTTGTATGCCAAAGGAAAATATACAAATTTAAAAACTAGAAAAGCCACAACTGTGAATCTAACATTTTCTAATGGACTCACATTAGAAAATTTGCAAATTAAAGCAGATCAACATTCTCCTATATAAAATGATGAAACTTTTCCTCAGAAAAAGTTGATCAATTGGGTAGATGAAGATTGCTCATGTGATCTAAATAGTAAATTTCTAAACAATGCCATAAAAGATCAAACTGGGAATATCTTTAGCTTCCAGCCTCTCTTATGCAATGATTTATGAAGAGATAAAAAAAGTATAATTATCAAAGACAGCAAGAAAGAAAGTGAAGAAGCAATGCATATCCTATTTTTTACATGCATGGCTTCCTTAATGTTGAACTAAACCTAAATGCATGCAAAATTAAGGGTTTTGTTATTATCCATGTAGACATCTGGAACAGCACATTGAGAACCATATTCTAGGATATCTTTTTGAATAAAAAGGGGCCATGGAAATCTTCTCAAGATGCTGTGAAAATTATTAATGTTTCATCATTTGCAACAATAATAGATGTTTAGTTAGACAGCTTATTGTCACCTGGACAGGTAAAGTTTTGCAGAATATCAATTCAGGCAATTGGAAATATTGGGCATTAAAGAGAAGGGACAGTAAGGGAGAGATTATATGGAGAGAGGCTGAATCACTATTATCCTTGTGAATAGGGTGTAAAGTTTGTTTCAGTTTGTCCTAGTAATTAGCATTTATTTTGAACATATTAACAATTTTTATCACTCCACAAGGTTAAGAAATATGATTATTTTTATTATCTTTTCTTTCCTCCATGATCTTTGAAACTTATAAGTTGTTTGTTTATAAGTAATCCCTCCGGAATTCGAGAGAAAATGAGGAAGAATACGATAAGTTAACAATTAATTTAAAATTTTGTCACGTTCAACTATGGATCGTATTGGAAATCATATTAAAAATCTTTCTTCTATGCAAGTGACAACATGCAAGTTATGTCTACATTTCAATTACATTCTATTTTTTTTATACATAGTTTTTACATGGAAGAGTGTAAAATAAGCATCAAGAAGGGAAATCAAATAAGAACGCAAATTTCTCCTAAGAACATCAACTTTGGATAATATCCTGTTCAAATATACATTTAATAAGAAATAATTTTTTCCTTATCTATCTGCAGTTGCTGATTTAATTAACTAAATATAAGTTAGCAAGATTTATTATATAGACTTATTCAAACCATAGGTCAAGATATATATAACGTGATCCATGGAGCAAATTTAAAACTTAAACGTCCATTTTTTTTAGTAATTAATTTGCCTAAGATCCGCTTTCAAAACTATGGACATTAGCCATTTCTTGAATTGAGTAATGATTGGGAGAGTGAAAAATTAGAGTGAAAACGCAAAGTGACTGACGTGGCAGTTATAAAAAGACAAAATTATCCATTATCCATTAGGGTTCACTCATCATTTGGTTAGGGTATTAGTTTGTATTTTTATAACTGCCATGTCATTCACTTTGCGTTTTCACTCTAATTTTTCACTCCCCTATCATTACTCTTCTTGAATTACTCCAGTAATATTTAAGCTACAATGAGCTTTGTCAACTTTCTTTTCTTTTTTTTTAAAATATGTATGTAAAAGAATCTCAAATTTATGATGACCCATGATCATCGTTTAATTTCTATACATTTTCTACTTTAAAATATAATTTCCATATAACTTTTTCTAACTTTCTCAACTCATATTAATTTCTATACTTAATTCTTTTAGATTTATTTTTCTCTATTAACTTTTTTTAATATTATACACACAACAAAGATGTGTGTTTTTCTTAGTACGAGTTATTAATAACCAAATATTTACTCCCATGCATGTGAAATGAGAAGATTAGCGAGTTCGAATCCTATGTCCAAAATTATCCTGTTTTATCATATTTTAAATTAAAACTACGTGTAGAGTTCAATGAGACCAAATCCTCTGTCCAAAATTATCCTGTTTTATCATATTTTAAATTAAAACTACGTGTAGAGTTCAATTAGACCAAATCCTCTGTCCAATATTATCCTGTCTAAAAATGATATCCCGTCTAAAAATGATGTAGTTTTACTAAAATTAATGACTAAAAGCAAATATAAATATCACTAAAATCACTTTACAATTATTAGAGTCTAACTGATGAGTGAACCCTACGATGACGTAATTTTAATGTAAGATAGGATACTACAAGATAATTTTGGACAAAGGATCTCATCTCGCATTCATTCATATCTTGGTTAAAGTTGAATAATTGTAATGCGATTTTAGTGATATTTATACTTTTAGTCTCTAATTTTACTAAAAATACATCGTTCTGAATAATAGATAGAATAAAACAGGATAACATTGGACAGAAAATCTGGTGTCGAAGACTAGAAGATGCTCCACTTCATGTTCTTTATCTTTGTATGTTTAAAATAGGTTTAATTTTATTTCCAGCTTAATTAATGAATTTGTTTGACTGTTTGAGTGAGAAATGCTTATGTATGATGTAATCTGAAGGGGTACGTAGTCAAATTATATATATAAGTTGAAAATTTATCTTCATTGACTGTTGGAGATTTATTGTGAGACCCCAAAATTTTAACATATTAATAATATTATTAATATTAAATATATGCAAGTCATTTTAATTTTAAAATTAAAATACCACATATTTGGTAAGAGTTGTACGAAAATTAAAATCATATGACTAAGAATTTTAGTTAATTGATAATTTTAGAATTTTAATTATAAATTCTATAAGATTATAAGAGATTTAATTGTATAATTTAAATAAATTTTGGCACTTGTTGGTTCTTACAAAATGCAAGAGCCAAGTTGCAAATAAGAAAAACAAAATTACAAAAAAAAAAAAAAAAGATGGCAAACTTGTAAAGCCCTTAAGGCTTACAAGCCGCCACCGCCTAGAAAATTTTGGGGAAGGCGTTTGCAAGCCTTTCACTCCTTTAAGGGAAATAACAAGAACGGGAGCAAGATTTTGTGCAAAGCCTTGAAAAAAAAAGGAAGCAACAAACCGGCTAAAGTAAGAGAAGAGAACGACGATTGATAGAGCAAGAAGAGGAAAAGAAAAGGAGCAACAACTTAATCAATCCAATGAAGTTTTTAAAGCTTTTGACAGGTGGGTTAAACTGGGTTTCAGAATTTCATTTGAATTATTGGAAAAAAAAAAGGAATTAAGTTGATGTTCTTCCTTTGTATTTACTTTACGACTTGATGAGAAAAAAAAAACTTGATTGTTTAATTGCTTCGAAAATTGATGTGTATATTAATTGAGTACGAACTTGCCGGAATTATTATGAAATTTCTGCTATTGATTATTGTTTAAATGATTGGATGCTCAATCCTATCTTGGTCCCTTTTTGTAAGTGCATCGTGTAAATTTGTTGATGGATTTTCCTATATTATGTGCTTCTGCATACCTTTTTAAATTTTTGGTGTTTTTGCGTATAGATAGATTTCTTTAAAACTTGTTGACCAAAATCCTTTGTAAATCGACTTTGCGCTTTTCACTCTATTGATAATGGAAGCTACATAGATCATTTGGAAACTACATTTTTCTGATGTTCTTTTGACCATGAACTGCAGTTTGGTGAGCTATGCTCTCAATTATCCTATGGATTAGAGCTTACACCTTGAGAAAATGTTTCTTTCAAACGACCCTTGTTTTTTTTCTTTCAAAACAATGTTCTCTATTATTTCTTGTTCATATAAACGAGAACTTTGATGTTTAAATTTTTGTAGAAAAATATGTTTTCAAGCATGCTTAAACTATGAAAAATTATGATTTGTTCAACTATGCCTTCTTAAAAGCACAGGACATATGTAATCTTCTTTCAATTACATGTTTAGCTTTTCTTGATTCTTGGAATTTCTGAATGCTGAAAGTTGATGTCAATTTTTGACATATTGGCACATAGAATTTGGGAATTCATGTGAAACAATAATTGTAGTACTTCGAGTCTAGTTTTGAATGGTTTTGATTTTACCTTTTTTGGACTTTTGACTGCCAAGTTATGGCCATTTCAAACAGCCCTGCGAGAACAGAATTTGGTTACGGGATGTTAAGACCTTTTGCCATTTTGGGTTGTTTTATTTTTCTATTTATGTGAGGAATTTCGAAACCTGTATAATAGAAGAATTTCTGTATTTTAAGCCTAGTGTTATAGCATTTTGTTTTGGTGTTATTTGGGTATGTAGTCGTAAAGTTATAGCCATTTAAAGCTACTATGGCAGAACCAAAAGTCCGGTCATAGAGTTTCGATATTTGAAGAAACTTTGAACTGTTTTTACACTAATTTGTAATTTGAATTCAGCGTGTTACACAACACGGAAGTTATAACATTTTGAATATATTTTTATACAGCTTCAGTTTTGCATTATTTGGATAATTGAGCATGAAGTTATTATCAGTTGATTTCACCTTGATAGAACTGGAAGTTGGCTAAGGATTTTCAACTATTGTAGCTACTTTGAACAGTTTATATACAGCTTTATGGATAGAATTTCGAGATCCGCAAATCATGAAAGTTTTTGTATTTTTAACATATTTTCATATGGAATAAATGGTGTATTTTTCTGACTTATAGAAAATAAGATACAAGGGTTCGAAAGAATGGTGCTAAAGCTGAAATTGGTACTTGGCATGTTCCTGTTTAGTTTTACCAATTGGTTATCCCTGTATGAGTTCATATTGAATTTGAAACTCTGTAAAATATGAATGTTATTGAATTATAAAATATGGTAATATGTTTATGTTGGTGTCATTGGGATGATTTCCTGGATTATAATCGATCTAAACTTGCAAGTCGCAAGGGAGCTATGTGATGATTGAATTTCCTAATTTTGTGCCAGTTTGATTTTGAATTGATGGTATCGAATATTTGTGGTATAATTTGAATATTGGATTTATGTACTGTGGAACTAAGTGCTGTGCGGAACTAAGTGCTATGTAAATTTAAAGGCATGAGCCACCTCTAGAATCCGTACGAGCCACCTCTAGATTCCACATGAGCTTTGTTTACTCTAGTGCTTTGACATTGTGAATCGTTGAAGTTTGGCACAAGTGGATGAATTTCCCTAATTATTTGCCAACTTGCATTGATTGTATGTGATACATGTATTGTAATGAATTGTTTGGGCCCTAGTAGGTGTTGGCTTGGAGAGTAATCGAGACGGCATCGGGCCGACGATTACGCCAAGACCACACCGGTGAGCCCCGTCACAGGATTAAGGAGTTTTTAATTCTGTTGACGGGAGTCGGAGTGGCAAATCCGGATGCCACGTTAGGCCTGCGGGGCCGTAGTGGTCACTGACCACGAGGAAGGATAAGGTAGCTTCTCAAGTCGTGCACGAAACAACGAATTGTCAGGGGAGATAAGGTTGGTAAAGGTCGGCATGGCCGATCGATACAGGTACTGATTATATGTTTAATGTTTGATATGATATCCATGTTAAAGTTTTGCGATACATGATTATGTGTATTAAAAATTGTATATCGGTACAAATACCAAATATATGGCCAATGTTTAATTGGCATCCATGGTGAATTTGTTGGTACATGGTTTATGCATTGGAACTCTTTTTTGGAACTATATTTTGTTGAACATTAATTTTTCAATAATGAAGCCACTATCCCCACCCACTGAGCTATTTTAAGCTCACTCTTTTTGTAAATTATACTTTTCAGTGATTCAAGATGGATTAGGCGGTGGACAGGATCTTGATTTATATACTTAAAGGAAGAGATGGTGAATAGAAGTTCAGGATTTTTAATTATCTTGATTCGGATAAAGATTATGGTAATGAGGCAATTTATGTATTGTGAATTTTTTTTATGTATTCATTTTGGGATGATACGGTAATATGTATATTACCTTATATAGTTTTAAATGTAAATTATGGCGTGGCGTTACATTTATTGGAATCATGACTTGAGAATTGAGATCAAAAGATTTGAGCCAAGTTGTTGACAAAGAAAATTGCTTTCTTCTTGTGGTTAAAATGATTTATTTAATAAATTAATAATAACTTATTCAAATTAATTATTCTATTTGATGATGTAATTCAGTTAAAATAGTTAAATATAAAGTGAAATACTATTTTGAATTAATAGTAAAAAAAAACCTATGAACTATGGCTATATAGCAAAATACCTCTTTAACTTTCAATTTTAACATTTTATCGGGTTGAACGTCAAGGCTCTGTTTGGTTGTATTTTTTTTCATAAATCTAAAATTATTTATTTGTTTTGTTTTTTTTTTACAAAAATTTTTAAAACAAAAAATAATGTTATAGTAATTATTTTTGCTACAGTGACTTTTAATAAAAAATAATTCATTCTAACACAATTCCCACTAAGGTAAACTCATAAAATATTAATTTAAATTTAAATTTTAAACTTTTATTAATAAAAAATTCTCTAATACAAATCCCAGCAAAAAAAATTATCAATCCAAACACTTTCAAAATATTTATTTCTCATAACAAATTCCAATAAAAAAGATTTCATCATAAAATTAAAAAATACCCCGTCCAAACGGATTTTTTGTAACATGAAACAATTTTAATTCAATTGATATAAATTAATCGTATTACGAAACCGAAAATTAGACTTTACGAACGCCGGTTGATGAAACTATACTTATCATTTGATTATCTTGCTGTACTTTTCAATAATCATTGTTCGTAATTTTGTCTTTCATCTTTACTGATATCTCTTAATTTTTTCTAAACATTATATGTCAACAATTAAGTGAAAATGATAGTGTTTCTCTTTATCTTCATTTTTATGAAACCTTTATAATAAATAAATTAAATAATAGAAAATATTTCTACAATACAATACAATACACCTATTTGATATATTCCCAAGTCCAACAAATTTAACAACGATAAAATTGTCTTTATAATCTTGTTTCTACTAGTAAAGTTTAAATTATTATAAATTGCAAACAATAAAACGGTGACTGTTATAAAACGTTAAAATTAAAAGTAAAAAAAATATTTTGCAATGGACCCATAATTCAAGTTTGTTTTTTCGTAATTCACTCAACTATTTTTATAAGAGAAGATCCGTGCCCCTTTACCAATATTTAATGAATGGTTCATTAACTACTCAAGAATTATTTATGTCAATAATCCCAATATAAGATTTGTGTTTGAGCCAGTCAACTAGCTGTAGTTGTAGACTTTCTTGCTACGTTTTCACACAATTCATCGTAATTTTTTTTTTTAAAATTAAAACTTGACTGGGCACTATCTAGTCCACATCATAACTGATGGAGGTTGGATGACTAATGCTTAAATATAATTTATTATGAAGAGTGTAACAAAATTTTATGTCAGTTGTTAGTTTAAAAGATAATTCTACTTTTTTGGGATTAAAATCAACTACTTATAAACATATATACACGCTGACTTTAACCAAATCAAGATATATATATATATATATATATATTTACAATCCTATATACAAATCAAATCTTATTAGACATTTTCTCGTTATTAAATTATTGTCGTTGTCAGGTGTAGATCTAAGGGGTGCGGCTGCCCCGAGATTTGAAAAATTATACTAGGTCTTTATAAAAAATTTTAAAAATTCAATTGAATCCTTAATAAAATTAGAATTTTGCATCCCGAAATTAGAATATAACTTCTATTATATAATTTTGCCCCTCCAAACCATGATTTTTAGATCCGCCACTGGCGTTGTTGTTGTCAATGTCTTAAATGTGTATGTTTAATATATTTATTTAAATTATCCTTTTTTTTTATGATCCAACCCGGCTATAAGTAGAAACCACCATTAATTTGGAATTTTGGAGCTTAACCACCAAAAGTATGGCTACTAGCAAAGTTAGAGTTGGTCTCATCAGTCTCATACTCTGCGGTAAATCTTCCTCAAGTTTTCATGCCAACTTATTCATCTATATATTCTTATACACAATTGAATATATCAATATTCTTTGAGCAATGATTTGGTGATATTTTTTTCATGGTCAATCAAGATATGTATTCAATATCGATATTAACATTGAATTTGTTTAAACATTAATGTTTCATGAGAAATTAATGCTAGTGTTAATTCTTGATGAAAATAAGCAGCAACGATTCTTCTGGGGATGGAATGTGGAAAATGCAAATGCAAAAGTATGTCCACTATTCTGCATACAAGTAGCAGCTTATATGATTTGCCCACCATACTCAGGGTACAAGAAGCTTCGTCCAGTGTGCAACTGTTGCCTTGCTCGACCTGGCTGCATATTGTATCGTTACGGTGGAACTTTGATTTGCAGGGCAACTTGATGATGATCGGTTGAAGCTTTCGACAATGGAGGGGAAAAAAAACATCTACAAAAATCTATATCTGAATCAATAAACTTCTTGGCTATGTATCGTTTTTAATAATGAAACAAAATTATTAAAAAAACAAAAGTGTAGTTTCACTTTTAAGTTCTATATATCCATGTTTGATTGTTGCATGCTACAAAAAGATCTCTATGGTTGTCTTCCGAAAAGATCACTAATTAAGTCTAGCCTATTGGTTTCTATGTTCTTCTTTTTTTTGCTTGGGATTAAGGAAGAGTGAATGCTTATTCCTACCAAATCTCTTATATGGGTAGCATCATGCATCCATGGTGATATTGCATCTGCTGCTTACATTTTGACCCATTTCACGAGTAACGCTATCGGTATAATTTGATTCATTTGGGATATTTTGTTTCATTTTCAATTTCAATCTTTATTTTAATTTATAAATATGAGTAACATATATTTTACGAAAATACTATTAAGTAATTAGTAAACCCTAACAGATAAGTATTAAATACACCCAACTTGTATTTATAGATTTAATACGAAATGAAACAGAGAATGTAACAAAAATCCATGTGTAATTTGATTTGGTTCCAATGATATTAGGAGCAATAATTTTGCCCCTGTGTTTGGTTTGGACATATACAGTAAAAGTAGTAATTAAACATAACACTAAACATAGCTGACTGCTAAGCAATTACATAACTATTGCTTATTGTAATGCTAAGGTTAATTATTTGGATTTATTTCATACAACATATATCCATTCATGAACAAACCTGTAGGGTTCATCTCCATATCATTTAAGATGTAAGATGAGTTAAAAAAACAAAAAATGGAAGTTGTCAAAAGGTAAATAATACACATATAATGTAAACCCACAATTAATAAACCGGTACACCATTGACTAATAGATCATAGATGTACACCATTTTCAACATAATTAATAAACTTGTAAGCCATTGACTTGTTGATCAATGTATATTGTAGGCGATATTAACAATTTGTCCTAATCAAATCAAAGCCCCGACACGTGTATATTGAGATCTTGAGGAAGAATTATGTAGATATGCATGAAATATAATTGACGCGATTGCATTTATTAAGTTGGTAAACCTTTCATACAAATCCCACTTAATAAAAATATTAAATAATATATGACTCCATACTTTATACATGAATTCTGATTGCTTGTGATAGAACTTTTTTTATTTGGAGAGAATCATTTAAGGCTCCGTTTAGACGAGGTATTTTTTTATTTTATTATGATTTTTTTTTTTGGAATTTATTATGAGAAAAGAATGTTTTGGGAGTGTTTGGAATGAATGATTTTGTTTTGTTAGGATTCGTATTGAATATTTTTTTATGAATAAAAGTTTGAAATTTAAATTTGAATTAATATTTTATTAATTTATTTTGGTAGGAATTGTGTTAGAAAGAATTATTTATTATTAAAATTTTAAATTTAAATTCAAATTTAATATTTTATTTATAAAAACAATGTAGCAAAAATAATTATTGTAACATTGTTTTTTTTCAAAAAAAAAATTGATTGAAAAACTAAAAAAACAAATAACTCATTTTGCATTTGTGAAATAAATCGCTAAAACATTATTGTCCAAGCATAGCCTAGTATTGGGGGACTAACTCAAGCATCTGAGTTCTCTTGAAAGTTCTCATTCTTGTTGGTTTTGCAAAGAGAACTTGCTTTGGTATGATATCTGCCTAGGCAAATCCCCCCAACTCGACTTCGCATCACACACGAAGTGGGAAATAGTACGCATTTTTTATGACACAACAATGTACATATATAATTGTTCTACAGTTTGGATTGCTAAATTGTCTAATTCTGAATAGCGAGTGCATCACGTACGTGTAAGCTTGGAACTTGGAAGACACTTCTTTTCAATTACTAGCATATTCTTGCATTTGGTCTTCCAATGAAGACTTTGAATCTCGTAGTGTCATAGTTCTCAATGCTACAAATCAAACTTGAGATGATTTTTATGCATATTTTAGGTTTGAATTTAGACAAGCTGTAATTGCAGAGACTCAATAAAACTATAGTAGTAGTCCAATCTGACCAAAATCCTACTTCCACACCATCATCTTTGTGTTTACTATGATATCTTCAAGATGATTTTTTTTTTTTTTTTTTGAATTTGACCAGCAAGGTTTGAAACCATTTTGTCCAATTAATTTGCAATTTGTATTATTTTTAAAGTTAAGTGAGTACATATGTGCATTTTTTTTATTCTCTTTTCCTTCTTTTTTATCGTCCTCTCTGCTTAAATACCAGTAGGAGAGTTCCCTTTGGAGCAGAAAGAGTTTAATTATGGATAGCTGCTACTAGAGTTGGAAACCTTTAAGAATTAGCTGAGGTAGTCTAAGGAATTGAGATGAACGATAATGCGTAATCGGAGATGGAATTGTCTGTTCAAAATTATTTTATTTTATCCTTTTTAATAATCAAAACAATATCGTTTTGCTAAAATCATAATTAAAACTACGTCGTAGGAAGATTCGATCATACATGAATTAGGGTCTAATAATTGTAAATTTAATTTAAGTGATATTTATATATGCTTTTAATTTTTTATTTTAATAAAATAATATCATTTTAATTATTAAACAAAATAAGGCAGGATAATATTAAACAAAGTATCCGATCTCGTGTAATCGGCACTTAGGCTTTTAGAGGACTTGTTTTACCTTGATGTTCTTCAAGGAATAAATAAATTCAATAATTGCTTTGAATTATTAGCACTAGACTAGTTGTAATTTCAGACTGTTGCAATATAGTCAATGGTCCCATGAGCTTTGGAAACTCATTGCCCACCATGAAATCAGGGGGAGATTCTTCATGGTATTGTTAAAATTTGACTAAGCACCACTAGTCAATAAGGAATTAATTAATATATGTCTATCCATTTTTTCCCTTTTCTTCTTCTTTTTTTTTTTGTTTAGTATTTTGCTATAAATATCATAGAGAGAATATCCATTGGAGCATAAGCAACAAGCTAACTATGGGACGTATGGCTGCCAACAAAAGAGATGGCTTGATAGCCCTCCTACTATGCGGTATACCCTATCAATCCCTGATGCAATATATTGATACATGTTCATGTTCAATATTGTACATTTTATCCTCATTAATCATCATCATTCTTTTTACAATTACTGACTTCATTTGCATTTTGCTTTTGTTTGTTTTATTGTCATCCATTAATTCCTCTGTCAAAAACTAAGATTCAATAACTGGTTTGAGATCATTTTTTCCATTTGTATCCAAAATGTTGTCATTTAATTGTACAATTAAACGTTGCTTAGAAATCCTTACCAGTGCACCAATTTTTTCTTTGTCAGAAGCGATAGTTTCCATTTGTTCGAAAAAAAATTCTTAACAAATCAGCCTAATGGCTGTAAGTCTACATGTACACAGTTTGTAGGAGCCATTCAGGGAATTGATTTGTCCACTCCCGACAAAATCTTGCATTAGATGCTCCTTTTGTTTGTAAGTAGCTAGCACTATTAAATTTTCAATGCATATAAGAAAAAATTGCACAATTAAAAAAATTGTCTCACCAAGAAGATGTCTTCACCTATAATGGCCACTTTCACACTAAGAGAGATTCTTTGTTGTAATTTTTCTATTATAACTGTAACATAATTATGATATCAAATAAATCATTTTTATCTTTGGTAAATTTAGCATAGGCTATAATCATAGTAATTCTCTTATTCAACTATTTCGACCATTTCCGAGCACTTTATATCATTTTCGTAATGTTCTAAGTTTCGATGATTTCTGTATGATTTCTTTGACACTATTCTACTCCAATACAATGGGGTTTCAAACAACCCATTTTAAAGGCTAGAAATTGAGTTTGTCTAATTGCATATCTTCTGCCATTGGAAGAAACACTCCCACCAATTGTACACCAATTATATATCACTGCATATAATTGCATTTCTGATGTACATATGGAACATGTTAAGATGTAATTTTTGTATCAGTCACAAATGGTGGATCCACAGGAAACCACTACAATTTAAAACAATATCAACTTTGTTAATGACACTAATTAATTACTGAATTTTGTTCTTTTTCTATGATGAAATATAACAGCAACAATTCTACTGGGATGCCAGATGGTAAGTGCAGAAAGGGTGAAATTTTGCCCTCAGTTCTGCATAGGACAAATAGCTTACATGACTTGTCCATCATCAGGTTATAAGAGACTCAAACCTGCTTGCAACTGTTGTATTGCACCACCAGGATGCTTGCTTCATCTTGCAAATGGAACAGCAACTTGCTCACCAATCTGATGATCATGGACATGGCCACAAAAGGAACATATAGATCCAGTTGAGAATTAATAAAAGTGGACTGCGCATGTTCAAGATTGTGTAGTGTTTATGCAATAGATCTATTGGACCATTATTATTTTGTTTGCTTAAATCATAATTCCAGCATCTTGATATGCAAAGAAGAAAATGATCGTATTGTATTCAAAGATCTTTTCTCTCTCTTCGCTATTAATTGTATAATTTGTTCTAATCACAGTGGAGTCAAAACAAATATCGATAAATTACTCCAATAATCTTTTAACTTGTCAGTAAATAATAATTTAATCTTGTAGTTTTGTCTCTAATTTTGAAAAAGTTACATTTCAATCCAACAATTTTGATTTTATTACACATATAAAATATAAAATGATATCGTTTTGAATGATGAATAATGTCATATGACTAATTACGTTAATAAAAAATGATTTAGGTACGTACCATAGTGTGACAAAACCAAAATTGTTAGATCAAAACGTAACAACCCCTCCTTTCACAACCTTCCAAGGCTTCTTTTTTGAAATGGATATGACGCATTAATATTGGTGTATTGATCTAATTTTACTTAGTTAAATGATTATTTTTTTAGTATGATTAAATTTAATTACTAATTATATTTTTAGTAAGATTTGTTTGTTAAGTTAGTTTATTTTAATTTAGAAATTAGTGTTTATGAGCTATTCATTTCCTAAATTCTTTTATTCTTTGAATTTATTGTTGCGTTAATTATAAATAGAGAGTGTTAGAACTTTTTGTAATTATAAGAATGTACGAACAAATTTGATGGGAGTGAGAGAAAAAAAACCTTTTTGCATCCACCAGTGTTTCAAATGAATGGAAAATGAGGTAAACAGTTTACTATACCGCAAATTCAAATTAAAAAACCAAAATAAAACTTTTTCAAATTAAAAACTAAAACGTTTTTTATTCCCAAATTGAGAGTCCATAGGGCATTTGCTTTCTGTAAAATAGAAAATTGATCTTATGGACGGAGTTAAATGGAACAAAAGCTGTTTGTGTGTCAAAATTTTCATGTAAGAGAACACAGCTTTAAAAGACAAACAATTTCTTTCTTTTTTTGGATTTTATGTCTATGGGAGATCTTAACCATTAAGACATGGCACTTCTCCCTAAAGAACAATTTCTTCACCATGGGGATATAGAGTGCTCCTACTGAATTAAAATAGAATTAAAGCATTAGATAACAAATTATACAACTAACTCGTAAAGTTTTGTAATAAAATAGAATTAAAATTTTTAATACTTAATTTTACACTTATTTAACTATATCTACCCATATAAGAAAAGAACTATAAACGCTTAGCTATCCTAAATAAAAATAATAACACAAGTAATATAGAATATTACTTTACGTTACATATAAAATTTTAACAAATAGTTATCAATCTATAAATGATGTTATTAATAATATTAATACATCAAAATCTTGAAGTAATAAATCAATTAAAATAATTACTTTAAATAATGAAAACATTCAAAAAAAATAAAACAAACTAGAAAATATAATCTTATTTTAGTTGTGTAATAAACTATTTTTGTTATTTAATTTCAATTTGCCATTTAGTTTTATTCATACACACGAGATATTATTAAAATTGCTACGGGCTTTTATTCAAACACACATGATATTATTAGAATTGCTATTTATATTTTATTCACTCGATGAATCTGCTTAATATTTGATAACTCAAGTTTAAGATATATTTTTTTGTTTTTATTCATACTAGATATTAGGTACGTGCTTTGCACGTATGTTTAATTAAATCGATATTAAACATTGGTTTTAAAATAGTAAAATTTATTTTTAAAAAAAAATCAAGTATTTGATTGAATTGATATTGAATATTGATTTAAAATAGTAAAAAAAATTTAAAAAAAATCTCAATTCTTGTCAACTCTTAGAGCCTTCAGTTTCACTAAAAATAATTTTGATTTTCTAAAAAATTATATACCAATCTCTTTGTTGTTTATTTTTTAACCTAATTGTGGGGAATATTAATGGTGTAGATAAATAATCCTACCATATTTTTCATGCAGCCAAAGTCTTTGCATATCTCAGAAAATAGACATGCATGGATTAGGTTGTTGTTCGATTAGTATAGTTGTCTATTTTGTGTCAAAATTAAACAAATTCAAAACCAACCAATTCTTACCTTTATTCATAGGTGTATCACTAATAATATTACAGTTTCAATATCATTCATTTTTTAACATTTAAATTAAAAGATCAATTAATGTTATTAGAAAACTAATTAGTGTTAGTAAATCAACAAAATTGATTTTATTACAAATCTAAAATAAATTATATATTCCAACACTCACCATTTACAAAACTGATTAACTTTACTTGAACAAATAAAAAATCAAAATTAATTAAATAAATCTTCTGAATAGATTATTATTATTAAAAAAAAATACCATCAAATTATTAAATTATAATTAGCAAACTAAAACAATTTAAGAAACTAATTATTTTTTATTTTCAGAAGTGGCTTTACCAACATTGTTCACAAGTATTAAGAAACGCAAAAACTCTTGTAAGACCATCTTTTTTTTTTTTTTTTCTTCAAATTGAAAATTGCCAAGCAATTCATTTTCTTCTTCGACTCAATATTTCGAAATTCAATTAAGAAATCTTTTCTTCCAAAATTACTCTGTATGTTCCTTCCAAAATTGAATTGTCCAAACCAAGTTAAAGCAATCTTTTCTTTACAAAACTCTTCACTGACTCCTTCTCAATCAAGATATGGAAAGCTTCTTTTCAAAAGCTTCCAAATAATTTTATATTTGGCCTATTTCCTTATTCTTTTGGCACAAACCGCCAAGACCACAAGCAAGTTAGAATTCTGCAATTAAAACTTAATCAGTGCAAATCTATTCAAATTATTCCATAATAAATCCACAAATAATGTAACATAAAATGCATCTATCACTCCCTATTATGTTGGTTGCATGCCAAAGATCTTTTGTTAAGTACCGTTTTGGTACTCAATTAAGAAGAAATTTTAACTTTAATAAAATGCATTTCATTAGAGTAAGGGCCTATTTGATGAAACTGATCAAAACTGAAGTATTAAATATGAAATAATTAAGTGTATAAATCTTAAACAATCAAACAATCAGTTTTAAATGTCTGACTCTTAATGCTGAAATAATTAAATTTGTTTAATAAACATATTGATATGATAGTTTAATGATTCAAATAGTATAATTTTATCTTTCAATTATTTATTTTCTCAATAAATGTGCAATATATTATTTTTTAAACAACTAATCAAAATTATTATAAAAAATAAAATTTTGTAACCACAAAAAAATAAAAAATTTAATAATTTTGAAAATAAAAATATTATCATAGAAATGTATATATTTGTAACCTCTCCATATTCTTGATGTTCTTTTCTTTTAGATGTTCTATTTTAAAATTTTCAAAAATATAATTTTTAATTTACCAAAACTTTATTTAAAAAAAATAGAGAAATTAGAAAAGATTAATCATATTATAAAACATAAAAATATTAAAATATATATGAATATATATTAAATAAAATATTAAAATATAGAATGAAAAAAGAAAGTATATTAAAAATAAGATAGTAAAAAGAATAGAATAAAGAGATATTATAGATAATTATGTTAATTATAGAGATATTGTTAATAATTATGGAATGTTGAATTTTATTTTAAAACCTTGGGTCTGAGAGTTTAGTAAAATTAAGCAATAAATTAAATTTTGCAACTTAAAATCAAAGAAGAATTTTGCCTGCTTTTTCAAATAAGCTTAATTCATTAAGACATTCAAATTTTAGTTATCAAACAAACTTATTTGCTCGAGATATGAATCAATTAATTTTCATATTTAACTTTAGTTATCAAACAGACCTAAATGACTCTAAGGGCCTGTTTGATAAAACTAAAATCTGAAATCTGAATTTTGAAATTTAAAATATGAAATAATAAGTGTCTGAATACTGAAATAATGAAGCTTATTTGATAAACATATAGATCTAATAACTGATGGCAAATAGTACGATTTAATTTTATTTAAATATTTTTTAATAAATGTGCAATATATTACCTTTCAAACAACAAATCAAAATTTTAATAAAAATTTCAAAATTAGCAATTTTGAATATAAAATATTATCATAAAAATGCATATATCTATGAACTCTACATTAATAATTTTCTAGTATATTGGATGTAATCTTTTAAAATTTTCAAAAATATAACTTTTAATAATCAAAACTTGATTGAAATAAAAAAGAAAAGATAAAAAAGATTAATCAAACTGTAAAACATAATTTTTTGTTATCAAATCAAGTATATTAAATACAAATATTAAAATATAAAAAATATATTAAATAAAATATGTTCTATTATATTGAATGTTATTTTTTAAAATTTTTAAATATATAATTTTTAATTAACCAAAACTTGATTTTAAAAAAAAGTAAGGTAAAAAACGTTAATAAAGTTGTAAAACATAATTTTTTTTTATCAAATCAGGCCTATTAAATAAAAATATTAAAAAATAGAAAGAATATTTATTGAATAAAAATATTAGCATATAAAAGAAAGAAAGAAAGAATAATAAATAAATATATTAAAATATAGAAGTAAAAAGAAATTGAGATGGTAAAAGATATTAAAGAGATATTGTGAATATTTATGGTATATCAAATTTTATTTAAAGATTACGTTTGAGCCCATTGTGAAAGTAAGCAATAAGCTAAATTTTAAATCATAGAAGAAATTTGCCTACGGCCTTTTCTAACTTTCTTAATTCATTAAGACATCCAAATTTTAGTTATAAAACAAACTTAATTGGTCAATGTCTGAATCAATTAATTTTCAGACTTGTTAGTTTATCAAATAGACCCTCCCTAAATTTATGTATAAGTATTGTTTTGGTACCCAATTTTAAAAAAAGTTATGTTTTGATCCTCTAGATTGGATTTTATCACACAAATGATTTTCAACTCATTTTTCATATATTTGACAAATAGCGCCATTAGTTATATGACATTGTTCTTCATTCAGAACGATACATTTTATACCACATGACTAATGGTATTTCGTGTCAAATGAATAAAAAAATGGATTGATTAGGGCAATTTGTGCAACAAAATTCAACTTGAGAGACTAAAATATAACTTTTTAAAAATTTGAGATTAAAAAAAAAAGATACTTACCCTTCAAGTTAAGAGATTATTAGAGTCATTTATCCAAATTATTAATATCGCAGCTCTGATTTATTAATTGCACTTCTTAAATTCGTAACATTTTTGTATATTAAAGATAACCTCCCAGATGTGTGTGTTACAGAAAATTTTAATCTGTCTTCTAAATATCTGATTAATTATATGGATTCTAAACTTAATCCAAATTAAAAATATTATTAGAGTCATTTACCCTATTATACAAAAAGTGTAAATTAGGAATTAAGCAAAACATAGTACTGAACAAGTTGAGGGACTTTTAAGTGTGACCATAGTTAGACGCTCTTTCATTTCAATAATTGAAAATGAACCATAAATGTAGTATGATATTGTTGACTTCAACAAAATAGATATTGTTTGAAAAAAGAAGTTCAAGAGAATTAGTCAAGTCAATAAGCATCATGGCTTACGAAAACAAGAAATGGGAAATTCAGGCACGACTCTCACACATTAGTCTTTATTATAAATGCATGCCAAAGTAAACATAGGGCCTAAAGGCAAGGTTTCCAAAGGCAAAAAGCATCACGATGGCAGTGGGAATCAACAGGGTTGTTCTAATCTCTGTTCTTTTGTGTGGTATGTATATATTCACGTTTATTATGTTTTGCGTTTGATTTAACTCCATTATTTGTGAGTTGCCATGAACCCTTTTTCTTATTCGATAAAAATGACAAAAAAATATACAGGGTAAAGTATTCTAATCGTTTTTTAGTTTCAGAGTTAAGTGTCATTTTGATTTTCAATTTTTAAAATATTATATTTTGATTCATCAATTCGAATTTTATTGCATAAATTATCTTTAACAAATTTTTCATCTATCGGACAAATAACACCGTTTGTCATATGACGCAAAAAGACAACGTTTTAAATATTAAACAATGTCATCTGACAAGTAATGGGATTACTCATCAGATGGGATGGAAAACGAACTAAAAATCATTTTTATAATAAAAAAATCAATTTGAAGAATCAAAATGTAATGTTATTTTTTTTAAATTGATAATCAAAACTATACTTACCTCGAGAGATCATTTACCCAAATATATATGTTTTTTCTTCGTGTGTGTTCATTTCAACAAGTTAACAACTCTATGTGGACAATGTTCAAAAGAAGGGGAATGGAGTACTTAATGTGTAAAATGTTTTTGCTGTTGACACAGGAATGATTCTGCTGGGAACCGATATGGAAATCACGAGGGCTGTGGAAGCTTGTCCACAATATTGCCTGGACGTTGATTACATGACCTGCGATAACTCAGGAACAAAATTAAGTTCAAGATGCAATTGTTGCTTGGCACCTAAGGGCTGTACACTTCACCTTTCAGATGGAACTACCCAATATTGCGGCTGAATTAATTTAATTTTTCAATCATGAAGGTTGGAAATTAATTAGAACTCCGAAAGTCTTGTTGAAAAAACAGAAATAAGTGTGTATACAAATGATGATTCATTGTCCAATGAATCATATGCTTAACTTAATCACACATTTCAATATCTAAAATGCCTGGAAATGAAATTTAAACTTTTAGTTGTATATTTGTGATTGTGTTGCCACTTTTATGTGCTTGAATGGTAAAAATTAAAGAGCAGCCAAAATATTCGTTATTTGTTGCATGTTATCCAGTTATTAAACAATATTCAAATCCAAAATCCATTGAGGATGTTTCATTGTGTCCTAACTAAATAACGAGGTTGCTCTAAATTGGTAACTAACGTAAAATTTTGTCATATTATATCAGTTGATCTATTTAATGGAATAAAAGTAGTTTTTTGTTTTGTTATTTTCGTAATAATTTTTTATCGAATAATAATCAAGATTGACATAAAATTTTATCATATTACATTAAACAAACTATTTAATGGGATAAAAGTTTAGTTTCCTCTAATTTGTTCCTATTGTAGTAATTTGATTAAATTTTTATCCCATTAAATAGTTCGTCTAATATAATAAAAAGCATGCATGTGTATATAGTCCGACCGTAACATATATATTTATATATATGGTTTTAAAAGTATACGAAATTAAATAAAAGTATCAAACTAGTGCGTTTATAACGTGTGTTTCTTCATGTTCCTAACAATCTCAACTTTCATGCATGTTCCATATGTTTCTTCATTTTTTCCGAAAATTAAGCATTCGTAATCTTGCATGTTTTACGCTAATTTATATGTTTAAGAATAGAATTTAAGGCACAATATTCTAACGATACAATAAATCATAACAAAGTTTTGGATAACATTAAGAGATATGAATCTGTAGAAGTTCATCATTAAAGACAAATGAGAGATACCATTATGATCATCTTGGAAACTATAGGAAGAAGATTACAATGAGCATGTTGAAGGAATTCTTTTATGTTCCTATATATAGTGAAGGAGTGCTTCAAATCTCCTCCATGAATTAGATATTCACCAATGGCCACGATCCTATTCCCCCACTAATCAACAATGCTCAAATCCTTGCACACATCCACATCAAACTTAACAATCCCTTCTGCTGGAGGTGTCAAATGAAGCTTTTGGAAGTCCAACAGTTGCTTTCGTGGTGCATTATGAACTGATGGAGGTGTGGAAAATAATAACACAGTGTGACTTCCCCTCGTGCTCCCATTGTTTATCACTCTCAACTGACATTGAACCCTAAAGTATTGCACTGTTGCCCAACTGAATCAATAGATTTGCACTTCCATGAAAGGCACACATGACCTTCTTCCAAGAAATTGAGACAATTAACTTTGGGTACTTGGAGAAGGATGGGATAAGAAAATTCAATCAAATCAATCAAGAAAATTATGAAGGGATTTATGATATCCAATCAAGCAATCAAAAGATATTCAATTAATTAAAGACAATCAAGACATATCAATCATTCAACACAATCAATATAGAAAATCAAGTTATTTATATTAATTATATCAATTGTAATTAATTGTAATTAATGTATTGTATAATTAATCTAACCATGTACCCTATAATTATTCTATATATATATATATATATATATATATATGTAATATTGATCAATAAGGAATATGTGTCATAATTTTACAAACTTCCTCTTTTCAAAATCCTTTGTGGCACCAAAATAAAATATATATTATGGTATTAGAGCAAAGGTTCAACCTTTGATTTTTTTCTTCTTTCTTTCTTGTTAGACAATTTCTTCCATCTTCAACAATACTTTTTTTTTTTCTGCAACTTCATAGCTAACTAGAATACCCAAATAATCATATTATCTCATACTTTTTTATCTTTTTTTCATATTTTCAAAGGAAAAAAAAAACCATTTCATTATTAAACCATCTCTTCTCTCTTTCTCAATTTTTATTGCCTCTTCTAATCATTTTTTTTTTGGTGTTTGCCTTAAAAAAACAAAAAACAAAAGAATTCTACTTTAAAAAAAAGTTTTTTTTTCTCGGACAAAAATGTCAACATTTCATACTCTTCACTCATACATATCTCTCGTTCTAAAATTGTTAAGGTAATATTATAGCTAAAAAATAATGTAAAGTGATAGGATTTACATTTTAAGATAGTGTATGTTCATTTAACAAAGTTGTGCCTAAAATTTACACTTAAAAACACAGTTTAATAAAATGAAATATTTGAATTTAACGAAAAAAATTCAAAGATAAAGGTTGAAATTAATAGAATGGCCATTAGTATAACACTTTTAATAGATGAGTGGCCAAATTGAAAGAAAAAAAAAGAAAACGAACAGCGACCAAAACTATACTATCCAAATAGCTTAGTGGCCCTTTCTTTTCCTCCCTTCAGCATCTCTCTCCAAAGCTTAAAAAAACCCTTTTCAAACCCTAAGGGAGGGGGCCACCACTTATTCACCACTCTTTCTCCCCTAAATTCAAATTTACTTAATGTCTGTTTTTTCTCCCTTGATGAGAGTTGTTTGTCTCCTTTTATAGGAGTTTTTTGTCTCCCTCAATGGGAGTTTTCTTTTCTCTTTTGAGAGAATATGTCCTATTTCTTTGAAATTTTATCCTTAATTGCGAAAGAAAAATGAGAACAACAGTTGGTTAGATGGTGTGTGTAGAAATATTTAGAGATTAATTAATCTACTACTTCTCCTTCCTCCATGTACATAATATATATACCAGCATAATACATAGGCTGATTCCATGAAAACAGGACGAACTAACAATAACCACAAGATTAGGAACTGAGAGAAACAACCTAATAACTAAGTCCTAAGAATAAGGAGCTCTACGTATGAAACTAACTAACATGATCTAATTTTACACTCCCCTTAAGCTTGACAGTACACATTCAGAAGGTTAAGCTTGGAACACAACTCATGGAAGTTAAATCGAGGAAGGGTTTTCGTGAGGATATCTGCGACTTAATGACGTGAAGGAACATAGTTCAGAAAGATGTCTCGGTTCTCAATCTTCTCACTTATGAAGTGTCGATCGATCTCGATGTGCTTGGTACGATCATGATGGACTGGATTTTTGACTATATTCAAAGTGGCCTGGTTATCACAATACATTTTGATTGAACTATCAACATTCACCTTGAGATCTTTTAGTAGGCGTTTGAGCCAGATTCCCTCGCAAATTCCATGAGCAAGTGCTCTATATTCTGCTTCGGCGCTACTTCTTGCAATAACGGTTTGTTTCTTGCTACGCCATGTTACTAAGTTACCTCAAAAATAAGATCAGTAACCCGAGGTGGACCTTCTATCAGTTGGCGAGCCAGCCCAGTCTGCATCTGTGAATACTTCGCCCGACTTGAATTCTTCTTAAAGAATAAACTTGTTCCAGGTGATCCTTTCAGATACTTGAGAATTCTGAATACTGCCTCCATATAGGGTTCTGCTGGATTGTTCATAAACCGACTGACTATGCAAACGGCAAAGCCAATGTCTGGTCTAGTATTAGCAAGATAAATCAGCTTGCCAACGAGATACTGGTACCTTCCCATATCTACGGTAGTATCAGTGGTTACAGCATCAAGTTTGAGATTAGGTTCCATTGGAGTGTTAGCGAGTTTGCAGCCAATCATACCTGTCTCTTTGAGGAGGTCAAGAGTATACTTCCTTTGAGACATAGATATTCCCATCTTAGATCGAGAGACCTCCATGCCAAGAAAATAACTCAATTGCCCAAGGTCCTTGATACGAAACCCGGATCGATTCGCTCCAAACCCCGGCTTGTATATCACGGAAGCAATTGCAGGACCTTCGAATAAAAACCAATGAACAAGAACAACCCAACAACTCATGAGTTGGAAATTAAAGAACCAACAATTTAATCCGCTTCGCACGAACAAACTGTTCTCAGTTGATGTAAACAAGCAAACCCTTCGCAGGAATACCAATTCACACGTAAGAAATCAATCGCTGAAATCTTATTAAAATTACCTCAAAATTCTTCTCTCCCATTACAACTGAATAAAAGACCTATTTATAAGCCTAGAACAAACCCTAGACGATTTATTCATAAAAGGAAACTTAAAAATAACTTAAATCCTAAATTACCAAAAACAGAAATTAATTAACGCCAAATATTTCCCGCACGTCGCGACGTCGGGAAACAAACCCTAAAATAAAAACGACTCGCCCTCTGGACGTCGCGACGTGCGATGATGGACGTCGCAATATGCAGGGACGTCGCGACGTCGGAGTCCCTCCACGTCGCGACGTGGGTTACTGTCCACGTCCTTTAGCTCCTGATTCGTATCAGTCCTTTACCTGGAATTCAGTTGCAAGAATCCTCTTTAAATGACTTATCTCTTCCTCATTGTCTCCTGTAATAATGATGTCATCCACGTAGACACTTAAGATAGTGACCTTCCCACTCGTAGCTCGTTTAGAGAACAAAGTGTGATATGCCTGACTCTGGGAATAGTCAGATTGCTTTAGAACTCGGGAGAATCTGTCGAACCATACGCGTGGAGATTGCTTCAACCTATACAATGACTTCTTCAATTTGCAACCTTTACCACGAGTGTTACCATCATCAAACCCGGGAGGTATATCCATATAGACTTCTTCTTCTTCAAGATATCCACTGAGGAATGCATTTTTTACATCGAGTTGATGCAGGGGCCAATTCAAGTTTGATGCAAGTGACAAGATGACCCGGATAGTGTTGTGTTTAGCCATGGGATTGAATGTCTTTTGATAATCAACACCATAAGCCTGTGTATATCCTTTGGCTACAAGACGGGCTTTGAGTCTTTCAACTGATCCATCAGCTTTGTGCTTAAATGAGAACAACTATCGGCATCCCACTGTACTTTTTCCCAGAGGCAGCTCCACTATTTCCCATGTGTTGTTTCGTTCCAATGCCCGAATTTCTTCATATGTAGCTTTATTCCATTCTGGTATAGCAAGAGCTTCATGAACTGATTTTGGAATCTTTACCTTATCCACCTTAGACACGAATGCTTGGAACCTTGATGACAGTTTTCCATAGTACACATAATCTTCAATTTGATACGGAGTGCACGTGCGAGCTGGCTTTCTCAAAGCAATTGGCAGATCTAGATCAGCTGTAGACATATGTTTTGAAATGGAATTATTTATATGTTCAGAAATACCTGGTTCCTGCTCAGTGGACGCTGGCATCGTGAATGATACATGGCAATCCTAAGCTGGTGGAGTGCTTTGGTGATCGTGAAGAGATTCTAGTAGTATTGTGGTAGGAGAGTATTGGACCGGGACACTTGGTGGATCTAGTAGATTATTGGATATAGGTTGAGAACTTACAAAGTTGAAAATGTCCCAATTCTGAGATTCTGTGTTGAAAATATCCCTATTATGAGATTCCATCTGCACATTCTCGGAGGAATTGGTGAAGTATGGATGTTGTTCCATGAAGGTGACATCCATGGAATGAAAAAATTTCTGTTGAGTTTGTGAGTAACACTTGTATCCCTTGTGAGTAGGAGAATATCCCAGTAATACACACTTGAGGGATTTAGGATTGAGCTTGCTTTGCTCATATTGATGGACAAAAACGGTGCACCCAAATACTTTAAGAGGAGATCGGTGACTAACCTAGTATTTGGAAAAACTTTGAGTAGAGTCTGACAAGGAGTTTGGAAATTTAGTACCCGAGATGTCATTCTATTGATGAGGTGAGTTGCAATGAGCATGGCTTCTCCCCATAAATGTTTTGGGACATGGGATGTGAACATAATTGAAAGAGCAATTTCTAGGAGATGTCAATTTTTCCTTTCGGGAATTCCATTCTGTTAGGGGGTTTTGACACAAGAACTAATGTGAACAATGCCATGAGAGTGGAAATAATCACCAAAAACCAAGTTAAAATATTCTTTTGCATTATCAAAGTGGACAATTTGAATGTTTGCATTGAATTGGTTTTTAATCATAACATGAAATTATTTGAATAATTTACTTGTTTCTGATTTTTCTCTCATGAGGAATACTCAACTTAATCTAGTGTGGTCATCTACTAATAATAAAAACCATCGAGCCCCAGTTACATTAGCTACTCGTGATGCACCCCAAATGTCACTATAAATCATGGAAAAAGGACGTGATGCTTTATATGGCCTAGGTGGATATGAATTACGTGTGTGTTTTGATAATTGATATACATCACAGTAAAAGAACTTGGCATTTTTATTCATGAACAAGGAAGTAAAGAGACGTTCAAGATACAAAAAATTAGGATGTCTTAGTTGATAATGAAGCATCATGATATCCTTATGATTATCATTGAATTGAAAGCTGGACATATTGGCAGTGCAGTTTTATGAGGTGAGCTGGAAGAAGCCAAGTCGCACGAAGATTTTAGTGGTGTGGGATCTGGTTTGAGGAGATAAAGTCCTACATGAAGCTCAGCATTGCCAATCGTCATCCCCGAGTTCATATTCTGAAAAACACAAGAATGAGCAGTGAACTTAGTGATGCATTTCAGATCTTCATTTAGTTTTCGGACTGATAGTAAGTTACAGTCAAGTTGTGGGACAAAAAATACTGATTTGAGGCTCAGATTTGGAGAGATACAAACAGTTCTAATTCCAACAACATTAGATTGAGAGCCATCAGGAATGCGAACAGAAATAGTTTTGTCGCACGGAGAGAATGTGGAAAACAAATTTCGATTACTCGTCATGTGATCGGATGCGCCAGAGTCGACTATCCACGAGGATGAATAATCAGACCTGGCATGTAATGCTTGTGAAAGATTACCTCGTTGTGCCACATTAGCATCACCGGTGGATGACGAGGAAGAAGATGGTGCAACATTAAGATGGGCCTGGTTGATAGCTTTTGTAGAATCTCTAATTGGTCTTTGCTGAATAGTTTTGATGAAGCTGCATTTCCACGTGATTCTTGATCCGGCGAGATATGAGAAGGTTTCCAATCAAGGGGTTTGCCGTGAATTTTTCAACATATGTCACGAGTGTGTCTTGGACGACGACAATAATCACAATATAAATGAGCTTTGTGATTTCGAGTATCATTGGATACTTTAGCTGCAACACTCTGACTATTGAGAGAGACAGACAGTGCAGAGACATCAGAAGGTACGACCATTGTAGTATCTCCCATCATAACCTTTCTTCATGCCTAACTGCTGAGAACGCCTCGCAAATGGATGGCAGTGGCTTGACACTAAGAACTCGCCCACGAACTTAATCTAGATCTTTATTGAGTCTAGAAAGAAATTTGAAGACATGTTTGGTCTTAACAATAGTTTTGTATAAAACTCCATCGCCGGGACAAGTCCACTGGTGGGTGTCAACAAGATCAATTTTCTGCCAAAGACGAGTCAGAGAACTGAAATAATTGGTGACAGATGATTCACCTTGACACAACTCATGGAGAATACTTTGAGTTTTGAACAGCTCAGAGATGTTTTTGGAGCTAGAGAATGTCACCTTTGTGGCTTCCTAGATATCTGCAGCTGTTTCATACAGCAGGAAGTTTTCACCTATCTCCAGTGTCATGGAGTTTACGAGCCATGACATAACCATATTGTTGTTGGCCTTCCACATCTTGAACTGAGGATCATCTTCCTTCGGAGCTATTGCCACACTTGTAAGAAATTCGTCCTTCCCTTTGCCACAGATGAACATAAAAACAGACTGTGACCACTGCAGGTAGTTTTGGCCTTTGAGTTTGTGACTCGTGACCAGAGGAGAGAATTGATCTGTGTATGGTGAAGGTGAGGTAGTGGTGATTTCTGTAGATATTGAAGTGAGGCCATGAAACTGGTTTCTAATTTCCGTCATGGTGATGATCGATAATTCTCTGATACCATGTAGAAATATTTAGAGATTAATTAATCTACTACTTCTCCTTCCTCCATGTACATAATATATATACCAGCATAATACATAGGTTGATTCCATGAAAACAGGACGAACTAACAATAACCACAAGATTAGGAACTGAGAGAAACAACCTAATAACTAAGTCCTAAGAATAAGGAGCTCTACGTATGAAACTAACTAACATGATCTAATTTTACAGTGTGTGGGCAAGGTGTTGCACTCATCTCCGGTTAGAACTTCTTCTCCTTAATGTTTGCCTTCATATCTTAACTTTGGTTGTGTAGGAACCATTGATTTTGAACAGATATGATGGAATAGTAGAAGTTTCAGGAAAAGTTGAAATGTTGATTTCGATTAGTTACTAGGGATGATGCACTCTCCTGATCTAGCTCTTCTACTAGTGAGACGAAATTACTCCAGTTTTAGTTGTGCTAGAGAGGAAAACATAATCCAGTTTTAGCTATCGATCAAGTGAATGTTTGTAGAAGATTTTATTTTTTCTTTTGGCAATATTTAAACAGATAACCTTATGATCATTAGATGATGTGTCTGTATGCAAATAGCTTAGTGGCCCACAAGGTAATTTATCCTTATCTTCATTGAATAGTAATAGGGAATAAGTGTTTTTTTATATGGTAATTTCATTCATTTAAATCTTACAAATAAAGCAAGTTTGTAATTAATTTTTTAATTTAATTGTTTGCAACCTTTTCTCTTTTAATTTTAGTTATTACCTTTAAGATAGCAATATTGGCACTCCACCTTAGGGTAGATTATAAATGGGAAAATGGAAGTAGTGACAATTTTGTAAAAAAAAAAAGGTTTCAAAGTGAGAATTTTTTTATTATTATTAGATAAAATAGTAGAAAGTTGTTCACTAATGAACATATGTTATACACGAAACATTTTTTTGTCAATCACCGAATAAAATTCATCAATTGTCTTATATTGATCACGAAAATTAAAACATTGAAAATCTGTTGGATTATACGAATTAGAAACTAAAAAGTGTCCGTGCTCAAAATTTTGGATGTCAAAATTATAGATATTTTTTCTATTATAAATTAAGCTTTTTACATTCTCTAGATAGTTTATAAACTTCTGAATTTGAGCATGAGTTGGAAGAATTAAAGAAAATTGAGATTTGAATGCAAAAATTTATATTGAGCTTAAGATCAAATTTAGTAAAGTGTAATTAATATTAAAATGAAACCAAATCAAAATTTTAGAGGCAATAACTGTAATTACAACTAATGTTGTACTAAATTGCCATTTTTTTTTTTAAACGAGATTGTAATTTTGTCTTAAAAGTAAAAACCCCGCCTTTCTCTTTGGAACTTCTCGCTATAAAAACCCTGCATTTTGAACTTCTGCTAAATTCCCAAAACACGAAAACGATGTCGCTTCAGTCGGCGTTTCGTGAAAGGCTGGAGCAAATGGAGCAAACTCGCAACCAACGCCTCTCTCTCCTCCAGGTTCACTTTTTTTTTTTCTTTTTGATTTTTCAAAAAATTTCTGGATTTTGATTTTTGAAATTTGTTTTTGCAGTCGGAAAAAGAGCTTCAAATTAGCAAATCTGGAATGTTAGCATCAAAGCTGTTCAATATTAGATCAATGGAGCAGCGATGTTTAAAGCTCGATTGTAAAATCTCTTCGCAACAATTGATCGTATCCTCTCTCAAATCCGAACTCCACCGCCTCGACTCCCTCTATTTCGAAATTCTTCAGAAATTGAGGTAATTTTTGTTAAAATTTACGTATAATTGACTTCTTCTCCTAGCTTGAATTTTTATAAATTAAACTTTATCTCGAATGCTTGACATTTTTCATGTAAATGTGTGTTTTTTTTACTTGCATATACATACCTGGAGTGTATATATCTGTTTGAGTGTGTGTTTGTGTTTCTGAGAGTATGTATGTGTGTTTGTGTGTGTGTTTGTGATTCTGAGAGTATGTATGTGTGTTTGTGTGTGAAAGATGTTTGTGTGTTCGAGAGAGAGAGAGAGTGAGAGAGGGAGAATGTGTGTGGATTTGTCCTTTGGCGACTGTTTATTTGCATGTATCCGAGAATTTTTATTTTGTGTGTGTGTCTTTGTGTCTTTGAGTTTGTGACTATATGTGCGTGTTTGTGTTTTTGATTATTTGTGTGTGTTTTAGAGAGTGTATTACTGCATATGTGTGTTTGTCCGTGACATGTGTGTGTGTATGAGAGAGAGAGAGAACAAGAGAGGGAGATGTGTGTGGATTTGTACTTTGGCGACTGTTTATTTGCATGTATCTGAGAATTTGTATTTTGTGTGTGTGTGTGTTTATCTTTGAGTTTGTTACTATATGCGTGTGTATTTATGTTTTTGATTGTTTGTATGTTTTAAAGTGTATTACTGCATGTGTGTTTGTGCGTGATACGTGTGTGAGAGAGAGACAGAGAGCGAGAGAACGAGAGAGGAGATGTGTGTGGATTTGTACTTTGGCGACTGTGTATTTGCATGTATCTGAGAATTTGTATTGTGTGTGTGTTTGTGACTATATGTGTGTGTATTTGTGGTTTTGATTATGTATATGTGTTTTAGAGAGTGTATTTCTGCATATGTGTGTCTATGCATGTGCATGTTAGTGTGTATATTTGTTTGCGCACGTTCTTTTGTGTTTGTCACTGCAGGTGTGCATGTCTCTTTTGTTTGTGATTATATGTGCGTGTGTTTTTGTCTTTTTTTTTTTTGTGGTTAAGTGTGTGTGTCTTTGTGATTGTCACTATAAGTGTGTGTCTTTTCTGTTTTTGATAATATTATACATGTGATTTAGTGAGCATATGTGTGTCTACGTGTGTGTATGTAAGTATATATACCTTTTCGTTTGTGATATCTTGAGAGGGAGGAAGAAGACGAGTTTTGGAGAGAAAAACTGGAAATTAATACCTAAAATTCTCTGTAATAATTAGTTGAAAGAGTAGCAAACTTTTGATCTTTTTTTTTTTTGTTTGAAGCAGATGGTTGATAAGCATATATTAATATTTTCGACACCTAATTTGAATGTGTATTGAGTAAAAATGGAGAGTAAAAATGGAACTTTCTTCTGTTCCTCTGCATTCTTAAGTAGTTGACACTACAAAAAACCATTTGATAGATGTCAATTTAAAGAAAATAAAGAGAGTTTGACAATGCAGATATCAGTAAGGTGATCAATTAGCATTTTGGAGTTTATTTATGTATAAATAGTTGGATAAAAAGGTTTCTCTAATAGCATTGAAAAGCAAACTACTGATTGTAGAGTATGAAGCCTCTGTCATAAAAGTGGCTTGCCAATGCTTTGTGTTTTGGTAACATTTATCACGATTCGAATTCATTTCAGACAGTAAAGAACACATGGAAGAATAAGCCTGAATATTGTCCGATTACAAATGGTAGTGGTAGAGGCTTCATGGTTGTAATTAGTACAAATTAAAGAATAGCCACAACAGAAGTTGATTTCTGCAGAAAACATCCTTAAGATTAAATGGAACTGGCCCTGTGTAAGAAACTGTTTGCATCTATTTTCTCTGGAGGTCATCTGTTTCTGTAATTAGTGTCTTACAAGTTTTATCTTTATTTAGAATTAAATAAATGTATAAGGTAAATGATTCTATCACATTTCTGCACTTTCTTAAGCATTTATATCTTTTTTCTTCTGCTTAAAACTTGACCTTTTGTGTTTGTATAAATATTTATCTTTTTATTCAGTTTAAATTGACTTGATGAATGATTCTCAAGCTCAACAGTTTGGATATGTAACACGAATATGGTATATGGCAAGGAGTTGAAACCATTTTAATTTCAAGGTCATCAATTCCTTAAATGACAATCACATTTATCTTAGTGTATGCGTATCGCCCCATTGCATGATATATGCGGATTAAATTGGCCAATAGATTTCTGGGAAAATTGAAGTGCAACATAGGGACATTATCTGTTCTTTTTCTTTTACCCATTTTTCTGATTCCTTACCACAAAAACTTCTGCGAGTATTTGGGCTAGAACTTTGAGGACTCATGTGGAAGAGCTGGAGGAATTAGAAAGAGAGAAAGAAAGCTATTATGAAGCACAAAGTCGAGAGATGGAGGGCTTTATGGCACAAGTGGAGACATATAAAGCTATTTGTCAAGTGCAAGTGGAGGAATTGAGAACTCAAGCTTGTGAGGTGTGTAATATTTCTCCCTTCTTTGAGTTTGGGAGAATCCTCATGTTCTTAGTATTAGTTTAATAAGCATATGACTTTATTGTATTTAGATTATTTATCTATGTACATATTATATATTAATACATCAATATTCTTTTATTATTTTTGTGACAATTAAATGTTTGTTGGTGCTATCATTCAAATGAAAGAATAGATCTCCAGGAAGAACCAATTATAAATAAGAAATTTCATTATATCCCTTCTAAATGCTCTATTTCATCTGGTATTTTGTAAGCATAAAAGAGATTTGAATCCATATTTGTGAGGAGCCATATGAGAAGAAATTCTCGTGTCTGGTTCACAATTCGCCGACACATCATTGGATGTTACCTTGGCCATCAACAGTTAAGCTAGCATTTAGGGACATTATACTAACACTGCTAGACATTACCATTCCCATGGCTCGTATAGCTCCTAGTTTAAGGAAAAAAAGAAAAAATCAAAAGTGATGTTCTTATTGCATTTTATTATTAGAAAAACTGCTGAAGATCAGGAACAAGATTAGTGACTGGAAAATTCTGCTTGGACGATGCAAAGAATGAAATTGGCAGATTGGTTGCTTGTGAACTTAGAATTAAGCATTTATATAATAACTCAGCACTTTTCACACTCAATAATATATTGTGAGGTTGCAACTTCTACTGAAGAAAAGAGTCGTTTCTGATTTCATTCTCCGGAATTCCTTTCCTCTCTAGCTATTTCAAGAACAGAGAAGAGATAAACTGTTCCTCTGAAACCAAACACGCTGTTGCTGATTGTGCTTGTTTAAATTAATATGGGAGATAAAACCTTCAATTGTGTTTGATTGCCTTTGAATTAGTAAAGACTGCAGTAGAGAGCTTTGATTTGGTTAACATCTATTTCTTTATGTTTATGTAATGGTAATTTGGATAAAATAAAGTGTGGTAATTAAACGGTGGTTTTTGTTATTCTGCTTAACATAAGCTGTTGCAACTCATTGATGGGGAAAATATCAAACTAATCCAAAGCCGCTGTGGTCATTTAGGAGGATTTCAATTTGGAGCTGGTAGTTTAAACTTAGGCTTATTTTGCTGCTATAATTGTGGAAATATTCTAATTGGAGACATGGTAGATGGTCCAAAATGCTTCTGGAAAATTTCCTAAGTGTTTCATGCATATGATTTCACCTAGATAAATTCAATTTTTCCCATCCACTTTGTCTGTAAGTTGATCAGTTGCTTTGAGGTTTTCTTGGACCTCATAACAGCATTATCCTTCAATTATGGCAAAATTCTGTTTCTGATAAGCTTCAGTGATGAAAGAGGCTATGTGCAACTATCCTTGTTTCATTTATATTTCACTGTTTGTAAGGAAGGAATGTTTACTCACGTTTTATTGATCTACATAGTTGCTTGACATCATTCTCTCTTTCAGCTCAAGTCAAGCTTCTCAAAACTTCAAAGCAGCCTAAACTACTCAGATAACTCAGATATATCTGCAGCTGAGATTAAAAAATCAGAACTTTTAGCTCAGAAAGATAGCTTGGATAAAAGGTTGGCTTCAAATTATCAAATGAGAGAGCAGTTAAGAAAGCAACTTCAGTCAATATTGGCAGACCAAGACCAGTGGAAAAAGAAATGACCTTATTCTGTTTCAATCGCCTTGATGCTACTGGATATGGTTAAGGTATAACTAGATAATGGAAATAGAATCATTTGTTTCTGTAAATGAGTAATTCTGCATTTTTAGTTCACTATGGTCATTAGGCATCTAATGTTCAGGAAGAAACTTAATACCTGGAGTAAATAGCTCAAGTGAAAACGATGCATCTCTTTTAGGTCCATAATTGGACCCTGGTCTTTTTTCCATCCTAATCTTTTAGTGATTGTTTTCATTTTTGGGGATTAATTATGGGTTTTGGCGATGCAGTTGGAATAATTCATAGTTGGGCCCATCATTAGGACTGCCTTTATTCTTTGTTTACTTTGCTAACGCAATTAGGTTGTTTCATCATTTGTGATGACTTCTCATGAGATTGTAAAGGAGAGATCGTGTGAAATCAATCACCATATGAGTTGCCTTTGAAAAGAATTCTTGTCAAACAATTCCCTGAATCGGTGTTGAACTATTGACTAACTCCGCCTAGTTATAAGTAGTCTGTCTGTCTAGAAATAGTTGGTCCTAAACCCAAAAAAATGAGGAAGGTAACGATAGGTTGGCAACAGCATAAAATTTTGCCAAATATTATGATATGGATCACATTAGAAATCGTGTAAACATCGAGCACAATTGCGAAATGTAATCCATATAACCGACCCAGTTAATGTGATAAAGTTTAGTTGTTCTTGTTATTGTTGTTTGTTATTTTCTGGTGAACTTTTGCCTGACTTCTAAAAAATAATGTCTTTAGTTTTCCATGTTTGTTTTAAGTGAGAGCTGTTTTGCATGAACAACAATAAGATTGTTTGGTTCCAACCTCCATCGGTTTTAGATTGAGCTCTGTGAACTAATTTTGAGATTATGTTGGTAGTTGAACTGTGTATAGTCGTTTTCCTGGAGGCACCCGTGAGTTGATCTTTGTTTCCTTCCACATGTTAAAAGTGTGTTGTTATTAAAAGTCAGCAAAATTAGTTGCTTTGAGACCCACATTCATCAGGAATAGACAATCTGTGTGTATCTTGATGGAATATTTGAGCTGCATTTGGCAGGCAGTTGAATACAAGATCTTTCTTTTTGACATTAAATGTAGTGTAACTAAAATGTAGGCATATGGAACTGATGCATCTGAACCAGTGCTGTTGCATCAAATGATGAATAATTGAAATATGTGAGGTGAAGCTGTGCTGTTGGGATGAAGCAATTTGGCAATAATATGGAAAGCTTACCCATCCCTTTTGTCCAATCCTTTGTCCTTCTTATCTTCATAAAGACTGAAGAGTGTGTTAGTTCATGTTTAGGATCTGTCATAGTGTATCCGTAGGATTTTTAAAAGTTGCATGAGTTGAGGGAAAATGATCCTTCAACTAACCGACTTTAGGGACTCGGGGTTGTTTAATACTACGGTTCAGATTCGAAAATTAATTGATTCGTGAATTCAATTATGGTTGTTCTATAAACACACATAACGAATTTTAAACTACTATCATGTGAACTTTAGACTATATGAGTTGCAGTTTTTCACCGTATTTGATTGAAACACATATTCTTAATTTATATTCAAATATACACATAATCACATATCATACATATTTTTACACACTATAGATATTTTAATATTCTAAATACGCTTTCACACATTATAAATTTTTATACATATAACAAAATTTTGTAGTTACTAAACATATCTTTACACATTATATATATTTTCATGTAATACACATATTTATCTTTATTACACGTACTTTTATATACTATATTTTCGCTCATTCCACACATTTTTTTACGCAGTTTACATATTTGTAAGAGACTAGAGCTACATTGACTGGCAATGTGAAAATAAGATAATAATGTGGAGTCAAGCCCACATAAATTGATCAAGAAGCATAATTCACAGTCAAGAGCCGGTGAGGGGAGCAGCAATTTGTCTATGTCAACATTTTGACAGTCTACATTGATTTTTAAAGTCAAAGTAGCACAAGTTTTGAAATGAATTTTTACGTGGGTGGGTCGGCCCCAACTTAGAAAGTAAAAACTCATATGGCTGACAGGTGTCTAAATTTTTCTCTTCACGGCATTGAATTTTGATGTGGGTTGACACTTGTGGATTGAGGTATCACTTTGGTCTGCTAATAATTTCCAACAATTCAATATGATCTCTAATGTTTTAATTTATAGCAAATATAAAATTATTGATGAATTTTATTTGGTGATTAATAAAAGTTGTCAACTTATTTAATACTAAGTGGTTTATCACCTACTACTTTTTTTTAATAAAACTCGTGACAATTTTGTAAAAGAACAAAGTTTCAGAGTTAGAGTTTTATTTTTTATTGTATAAAAAAAATTAATTTTTTTATTAGAAAAAATGATAGGAAATTAGCCGCTAATTGATATGTGCTAAACAGATGATAACTTTTAAATATCAATCAATAATAAAAAAAAATATCGGTCAATTGTTTTATATTAGTTACAAGTTAAAACTTTAGATATCAAATTGGATAATTCCAAATGATTAAAAACCAAAAGTGCTGTTACTTAAAAAAAAAAAAACTAAAATTGTATTTTTTTCTCAAGAATATGATACGAAATATTAAGTTGAGTAAGTGTGCATTTCGTGTTTGAAAATATAATCCCATCAGCATATGATGACAACAAAATATAAGATCATTATTAATTATTTGTGTTGTATATATACCATGTAATCTTGTTAATTATCTTGTAGTACTATTCTATAGATGCATATGTGGATATAATATGACAAAAGTTTTCTTAACAAAACAAAGAATACGTACATTTGTCCGAAACTGAGAGTAATAATTTATGTCTCATTAATTGCAATCAAAGACAGTAGTACTGTTTACAGATGGGGTTTGGTTTGGCCATAAAAATGTACCAAATTCTTGGACTTGTTCTTCCAATACATGAATATTTTAATGCTGCAGTTGGGAAAAACAAAATTAATAGTACTGTTTATGAACATTTTTTGCAACAGAGATTCATTCTACATTTCTTTTTTTTACTATAGAGTAAACTTTTCTTGCTTTTTAAGTTGTATATATCTACAGAATTTGGGATGGCCACACTCGTTTACGATACTCAGAAAGTGCCCACAATGGAAAAATATTCCTGTATTCTGCATAATGCAACATGCAGTTCTTCATGTACACTCCTGTGATTTCCTGTATATATGAATATGATCATCATATGAATACAAGAACAGAGAAATATATATATATATATACTTCAGTTCTATGGTTATCCTCATATATGCATTATAATAAACAGGCTTTTGTTTAGTGTGTGTGCATTGTACAAACATCATTTTGGAGCTTTACCTGTTGAGGGAAATCTCCATCATCCATTTGTGCATTTATCAGTAGTTTGGCTGCTTTATGCAATGGTGTTGGATCTCTCTCAGCCTAGAAAATATGCAAAATAATAACATTCATTTGTCTGTTTGTGTTTATTTTACCTGCATTTAATGTCAAACAGTTGAAACACAAATTTTTTATGTGTATATATATATATATAATTAATATACCTGTCCAGCATACATAAGTCCCAACATGGCCCATGATGTTTGAACTAAATTTGTTCTATTGTCTTCTAGGGGTGTGTATTTCTGTCCACGTTTCATCAATCAAAGTATTAAAATCATGATGTTAAGAACATGATAATGAGCATTTTGCATGTAAAAAAAGCTGCAAATTAATTAAACTTACCATGCTAGGGCAAGATTCAAGGCATTCTCCCCAACCCCCTTCTTCATTTTGTGTTGAAAGGTAAAATTTCACAGCTTTACGAACAGATTCACTGTTTGCAAATGTTTTCCCAGCAGCAGCCAATCCAGCAAGAATAAACATTGTGCCGTAGAGGAAGCAAATTCCCCAGTAGCCATACCTATACATATCAAGATAAACATTTAATTAGATTGTTGTGGCATATTATTCCATTATGGTTTAATTTCTTGATTTTATATAAATGATAATATAATTAAGTTTACTTACCATGAACCATCAGGCCATTGTCTTCCTTCAAGAAAACTTACTGCTTTGGACACAGAGATTTCAATTTCTTTCTCCCTATGGCCTGGATGCAACCGTTTGAACAAAAGAAGAGCTTGGATGATAGAAGCAGTGTTTTCAACATGCCTAGATCATAGATGGACAATTAATATAAAGAAGAAAAAAAATTAAAATCCATCAAATTATGCTTTGAAAAGGGTTATTAATTTAAAGGTAGGTTTGAAAGAGTACTAGAGGAGTTAATTTAGTCTTACTCTTGTTCAACAACAATATCTGCAAAAAGTTCTGAAGGGTTCAAAGCTTGCAAATATGGTTGTGGAACTGGAGGCTCCCAAATGGCAAAACCACCACTTTCAGGGCTCTGATTAGACAAGAAAAAAAAATGTTTAAGTTTATTGTTAATTAATAATCTGTACTTGTGACTATTAGAAAAAAAATGCAAAAATCATTCTTCACATATGTTGGACTAAAAATTTAAAATAATATGATTTTGTCACTTACGATAAAAAAAAAGTTTATCAAATTTATCTAATTTGGTATACATATATATATATAGTCTAACAATGACATTAGATAAAAAATCAACGATGAAAAAAGTTTTTCAGTAAGACGTTTTTTTTACGATTTTTCCATTCTCTAAATGCCAAAAAGCTTGATAGTTTAATTAAAAAGAGAGAGAAATTAATTCCATACTTGTAAATAGAGTAGGACGTTGACAGCATCATAGAGGCGCTCAACATCAGCTTTATCTCCAGCAATCTCTTGTGGCATTTGTGAGAAAATCAATAGACACTATATGCATAGGAAAAAAAACATAATAATGAATCATACAAATCATTGAAGAAAAAAATTTGTCTCATTGATAATTAAGATGATGAACTAAAATTTTTACCTTAAGTGATTCTGCTGTACAATCTGAGACAACCCATCCTTGATCTTGATCAGAAAAAGTCCATGAACCTTTGGTGAAATGACGATACATAGCTTTGAAGTCCCCTTTGGGATTTTCTTTACACTGTGATTCTTTCAAGTAATAGTGTGCTTTCTTAAGACTGTCTCCATATTCATCTGTCATCCCACTTGCAAGAATTGCTTGGCTAGCAAGAGCACAATCCCACACTTGACTTCCAAAGCTCTACAATTCATATTCAACAAAGTACAAAATTTAGTCTCATTATTCTTTTCTATAGTTTACGACAAACAATTTGCGTAAATTTTTTTATCAAAACTCTATAATATGAATCACACGTTAAAAACAGCGTAAAGTATGATAGTAAAATGTATCCATATAATTCGATGGATTTTACATTTTTCTTTTTTCATAATAAAAATCTAACCTGCATTTTCATTCCATCCTCAGCAAGCCATAAATAATCTGGAACTCTAGCAAGGTGATATTTAAATTCATCACAATTTGGATCATGTGCCCACCAACACATCATTTGCAAACTCTGCATTAAAATAGAATATGTTATAAGCTCATAATTTGATCCATTTCCTAACATGACTCATCTGATCATATGTTCAAACATGCATATTTGATAATTGTACTCCCAACCCTTTAAATGTTCAAACATAGCCAGCCCTTTATGCATTCAAGCATATGCATATTTGTAGGACAAACCCTTTATATATATATATATATATATATATATATATATGAAGAAATTAATTAGTACTACTGACCTTTTCAACACATCCAATTGTAATATATCTACTCTCTTCAGCTCCATACCGCATGTATTTAATTGCTTTTTGCATAGCTCTTTCTCTGATTTTGTTCATTGGCCAGCGCCTCATAATTGGCTCAGTACAATAGTTTAGTGTATCCCAGAGAAGATCTTGGACGAAAGTATGAGGATAGTACAAGTCCTCCTGAATAAAACAACCCGATCATCATCATCAAAATCAATCAAGAATTAACTCTCTTTTCGAATTTTTTTGTTAAAAAAAGTTACAACTTTTCATTACCTTACAACAATCATGTCGCGCTTTATTCCAATCAATCTTGTCATATGGTTTAACATGAATTTCATTTCTGATTGACAAGACAAGATCAGTGAGAGGTCCATGATACTTTTTACCATACAAGTAGGACATTGGCATGTAGGTTGTACGGCAGTAACACCACATTTTTGCTGGATGATAAGGGAAAATTTCTGGGAAGAGCCAAAACTCTGGAGGCAGTGGGTTGCAGCCATCCCATTCATACACTCCAAGCACCTGAAACATGCACAAATTTTTGCTATCATACTCAAAAATTATGATCACTTGTGCAAACTAACCATTTCAACCATTATTGTTAATTTGGCATGAATATGAGTATATATACCGAAAGATAAGTCTTTCCCCAAGAGGGAATTCCAGTTGCACCGCCATTATCAAGAATCCATTTACGAGCTCTTGCAACTGCACCATCACCATCATCAGGTCCTTCGCCGAGTATACGTAAAGCTACATAGCTAAGTGCTGAGCCAATCATAGTACTATGGCCTTCTATGTAAAATCCCCAGCCACCATCATCATTCTACATAATATTATGATTTTGTTATAATCAAATTACTTTAACTCAAAAAAGGTTAGGAACTGAATTTGTGATGATCATCCATATATATACTTACTTGGTGGTTATAGATGTAACGAATCATTTCTTTCTTATGCTCTGATGTTATGATTGTATTGATGGCTCCACTGATGTACAAGGCAATAAGCTGTAGATGGAGCATGTAAAAATACAGTATTAGCATGAAGTCAAGAAATTCTTTTGTTTTTCTAAGACTGATTTTGCATGAAAAAAAACTCACGAGTGGCGGTGTGAAAAACATAGGCCCTGCATTCTCAGCCGGCCAGTGTCCATCATTAGACTGAATTGCTCGGTTTAACCGAAGGGCTTTCTTGACAGCTGTGGTTGCTTTTTCATAGGTTACTTCTTCATTTTCTCCCACTCTAACTGGCGGGATGCTCAAAAGATCGATTCCATTTTCTTTCTTGAGCTGAAAACAAAAAAAGAAAAGGGAAAAAGTTTGAACATCATGAGAAATTTTTGCATGAAGTTGTTAAAGGAATGAATATCAATGCATGCATGATGTGGATTGGAAGCTTATTGTGACCAATACCTGCATTCTCATCAACAAATCAGCACAAGGACGAACTCCCTTAATCTTCCTACTCTTAGTGAAATCTTGGCGAGCTTTTTCGACAGCTTCTCGTTCTTCAGGAGTTCCACCGTTGGGATCATACTCCCAAATTTGTCTTCCCACAAAGTTGTTGGTACTGTATAAGTACGGTCCATGGCCTTCAGCAATCTTGAGCTTCCACATTTTCCTCTTTTTCTTGCGAAAATTTCACTGTCTCCCAAAATATTTCTTTCTGCAGTTGTATATATATAGTGAAGTTGTAACAAGAGTACAAACAACAAAGCCAAAAGAAAATATGGATTTAGCTAACAAATAAGGAATCAAAAAAATGTTGTTGTGGGATGAGGACTGAAGAGAGGAAGGAAGTATTACTTATAGAATTTTCAAAACCATGATGTTGGCTATGGTCTAACCAATGGATGAAAATGTGAAATGGGATGGGAAAATGGCATTTTTGTGGGGCTGTAAAGTCTCCAATTTTGACAAATCAAAAGCCCTTTCAACTCTACTCAACGAGATTTAGCACAACATTTAATGCAACAATCACAAGTCATCGCCATCATCGACTTGATCAATACAGAAAATCAGTAATTAAATTATTTCCTGTTGGACTTGTTCAATAGGGTTGGATCAAAAAAATTTACAAATTTTTTGATACACACAGTCACACAGTACCTAAACATTGTTTATAACAATGTAATCATGTTTCATGTTCATGTTTGTTGCTTTTGCTTAAAAAAAACGTTAAAAGTAGATATTGAGATATTTTAATGTCCAAATGAAATAAGAGGAATAACACTTTAAAAAGGCCAAACCACTAAGGTGCATTAGTACTTTAGGCCAAAAATTTTTGTAGTGTAAAGACTTGGTATAGAGGGAATCTTCATTCGGCTGTCCATTATCAACTACTGTCTACAGCAATTTATGCAGCAAGCAAAGTTTGTTATACATTCCATCAAGAAAAATATTGCATACACTACCAAAATTATAAAACGATTATGATTTTGATGGACAGAAAAAATCAAAGCCAGAATCATAAAGATATTATACAACAAACGAGCATCTATGATTGAGTAAGACATGATAATGTTTCCAAATTAATCTACTTTAGCTCTTGTCGTTTTTCCAAATTTGTTCTCCGTTGTTCTATATAGTTTCAAAATTTCCATTTCACCCTTCTATAATAATGTTAGAAAAAAAACAACATCAACAACTAAGACGCCTATATCCCATTACGTGGAATTGGCTATATTGATCATATTTTATCATCATATTCTATTTATATACACATATTTTTTTACATGATTTTTCATATGATCCATATCATTTGAATAACAAAGTTTGACGGCGTCTGCCAACTTGACACAACACTCCTCATTTCCTTCCGTTTTGAGACCGATTACTTAAGAATATATGTATAAAAAAATCGTTTGAACTTTAAATTCACTACGGGAGAAGTTATGAACATAATAAATGTGTGTATAAATTGGTGATGTCAGACCAAACGGTGCATAATTAAACTAGCTAGCTAGATACATACGTACTTCTTTAAATTAGCCTGAAAACTGAAGCATACCTTAGGATTGATAAGAGATGTACTTGGAGCTGAGCTTGGTTAATTTTTGGTGCAGAGATTTTGTAATGAAAGTTTGAGCTCTCAAAACATGAAATGGAGTTGAGAAAATGGTAGAGAGAGTATGCAAAAATGATGATCTAAGACACTTTCTTTTATAGGCTGCTAATGTATCATTGTATCACTGACTATGACTCAAGAAAAAATAAAAAAAATTAAACATCACTGACTGCGGTTCTTTCTGGGCATTTATTCAGTCTTCTAGCTTGACAAATGAATTACTCACTAATAATTAAAAGTTTGGAAAAAGTCCACATTTAGTGGCTCTCAGTATATATTCATTCCTCCTTGGAGGCTGTATATTAATGCAAAGAAAGAGATGGGAAAATGATCAATAACACACTTTTTTTTTTTTTTTTTTTGCCAAAAATCCCAAACTTAGAGGGATGTCAGCCTCAAATTATATTGATAATTAATTAAGAAGTAGAAATCACGTAATTCGAAAACGAATTATTCATGATGACTGAAATCACTTGGACCTATAATTCACCTAAAATTATACAATAATTATACAGTCTCTGAAGTCTATTCGTAATTCAAGTAAAATTACTCACAGATACACAAACTATGATGACAATTTTTGGCATTATATATATAGCTTACAAATTTAGACCTGGCCATTAATTAATTAACTGTTTTATATATTACTTCTTTTTCCTTTTTCTTCACCAAAGGCCAATTCAAGAAGTGATTATGGTAGAGAAATAAAGAACACTGTGACTTTTTTTACTTTTTTTCCCTTGATGTAATTGACTATTTAATTGATGTTGATCGATGGTGATGATTATTTAGAGAAACTTTGACAAGTTGAATTAAAAAGGGAACTTAATCGTGTAACATATCTATATAAGCAAATAACAGTTCAAGTTTGAATTAAAAATAGCCTCAATATATTTATATTCATTAATCAAACCCCTTGAGATTAATTTGTCTTTATTCACACAAGATCCTAAAAGATTTTGGAATCATCATTTTGACTTCTTTTACAATATAACTTTGACAAATTGCATGTTTGTCCAAATCCTCTATTCATTTTTTATAACAATTTCCAAAAAAAAAAAATCTATCATAAAACCAAAAAAAAAAACCCTATTCGAAAAGGGCCTAGTTTTTTATTGTTTTAGACAATATTGTTTTTGCCAAATTAAATTAAGGTACACATTTGACATGATTTCATGACATTTCCAAATTTTGATGAATACAAGTCTGTAGATTTATTTCAGTTTTGGTAATTAATTATAGGGTTTTAATGATCTTAGTTAATAGACACTATATAATCAAAATATTTGAACTGCTGAATATTCCTATCAAAGGTTTTGAAACTATTTTAAGTAATTAAATAAACCTAAGAAAAAAGAATGTGAAATTGAGGCTTTTGTGCAGGTTTGAGCTTAAAATATACTTGCAATAGTAATATAGACGCCATATGTATTGCTTGATAGCTAGAAAAATAAATAAATATTCAAAAATAATTTATTAAATTTCAAAAATGGAGTAAAATTTCTTGTAAATCTTAGGAAAAGCTTACAATCTTTCTTAAAATCCTTCCTACAATCTTTCAAGAAAAGCCATTTTATACAATTTGTGATATATATGTAATAATATGTTCAATAATATTTTAACAAGAATAAGTTTCTTAATTAACATTCCTAATTATGTGTCTTTATGGTGCTTTTGCATGTGTCTAAATGTGCTCTATTGTAGTGAAATCAAGAAATTAATTAATGTAGGATTACAGAAGGGCCACTTTAGTTCTTCATGTTTGATGCATTGCCAAATATTGTAATGAAATTTATTGATTTCTCACTTTTTGTTCAAGGATCTCCAACCATGTGGCCCCCCAAAAAAAAAGCAGTAGAGAAAAATATTTCTTAGCATCCATTGATGACTTTTTTTTTCCCCATGAAATTGTGGTTTTACATATGGCAACTTATGGTTTTTTTTTTTTTTTTTTTGTTGTTTGTGGTGTAATTTTACACAGTTACTTAAATCTCTAAGGTGCCATATGGCAGCTTAGCCAAGAAATTTGTTTATCAATGTGGATTCATGTTTGTGAATTTGAACACAAATTAAACATGAGCTTGATGGTCAATTATTAATTAATCTTCATATCCTAAAATATATTTGGTATACCTAATCAAAGAAACCTTTTCACTTTGTCAAACAAATTTTAGGAATTATATATCTTTAAGTACCTCATCACTTTCTTTGAATTGTGAGTTTATTCTTTTTTATTTTTTATGTTTTTGGGTACATATAATATATATATAGGTAGGGTGAGAGCTTGGAAGGAAAGAGGAAAATTTGGAAAGGGAGAGTGTATTAAGACTGCTTCAATGGCCAATTGACTTTAAATTGTTTTACCTTTAGAATAAGAGTTGAATGTTTTGCTGGGCACAAAAAAAGAAATGTTACTGACTTAAACAAAGATTCCTATTTAGCCCTGGTCAACTTTTTTTTTCCTTTGATTTTTTAGCTGGTGAAACAAGTCCATATATGAAACGCTAAATTAATCACGATTACAATACGTAATATAAGAGGAAGGAAATTAGAATCACAATTTCAATAGATGCAAAAAATAAAGTAAAGGCTGATTTTGGACATAAACATGTATATCACTATCAAATTTTGTCACTTAATAAAGTACATAATCTCAAACGATAAAAGAACAAAATTGCAATAAATAAATTGACACTTGTGGTGGTTAAGAAATTTCATAAAATGATTTTTTTTTAAATCCTTAAAATTTTAAATAGTAACAGTTTTGTCTTTAAAGATTTCAAACCAATTCAATCCGATATTTCAAGGTTAATTTTCTATTAATATGAGGCAATTGATGGATTTTCTTGGTTGATTGATAAAAGTTATCACGTGTTTAATTCATATTCGTTAGTAGTCAACTTCCTATATTTTTCTAATAAAAATATAAGGGACATTCTCTTGTGAGACCGTCTCATATATGAGACTTACGTATGAATTTTACTTTTTCATATAAAGTATCAAAAATTAGCGTATAAAATATCAAAGATTAGCGTATAAAGTATAAAAAATTTGCATATTAGCGTATAAAATATAATGCACGTATCACGTTTCATATAAGAGATAATCTCATAAGAGTTTTTGTGAAAATATAAATATTAATTTTCATACAATTAAAAACAAACTATACAATAGTGAATTAATCCACGCTGATATAGTCTCATAGTTATCTACGGTTTTATTTTTTTCTTAGATAAAAACATTCTATTTTTTTTAATAAAGAAAATGATAGGAAGTAGGGATGTTCAATATTCGGTCTAAACCGAAAACCGATTCGAAATTCGAAAACCGAATTCGAATTCAGAAATTCGAATTCGGTTTTCGAATTTCGAATCGGTTTTCGGTTTAAACCGAATTCAATATATATATAATATAATTTTTATAAATATAAAATATATAATAATAATAATACAACTTAAACTTAATAGATATAATTAGGTCATTCTTTTATGTATTATTTGATTTAATTGAATGTTTGTAAATTTTGATATAATTTATGTAATTTAATGATTTAATTAGGATTTAAACGAAGTCGAATTCGGTTTATTCGAATAAAACCGAATTCGAACCGGAAACCGAATTTCGAATTCGGTTCGGTTTGTTCGAATTATATTCGAATTCGGTTCGATTTTCAAATTCGAGTTCAGAAATGTCCAAACAGAATAAATCGAACCGAATAACTCGAATAACCCGAAAACCGACTCGAAGAACAACCCTATTTATTGACCATCAATTAAACAACAAAACATGATGACAATGTATTTAGGAAGTTATCACTAAAAAACATGAACAAGTGACAAATTTTATCAATTAACAAAGAGAATCTGTCAATTATCTTATATTAGTCATAAATTAAAATTTTGAGAATAAGATTACATCAATCAAAATAACTAAAAATAAAAAATGCCACTACTTAAAATTTTAATGATAAAAATTTGTATTTTTCCTTAGTTTTTTTTAAAAGAAAGAATTGTGCCCTCTTTTGCCTTTCCTTCACAATATTAATTTCTTGTGTGAAGTTAAAAAAAAACATTAGATGGTACGTAAATATTTTTTTTTTGTGAAGTTAAAAAAACACAATTATAAAGACTCAAAACCAAATTTATTTTGACAACAAAATGGAACATTTAAATATTTGCAATAACTCTTAATATTGTTTGCTGACTTGATCAAGCTTTTGCTGTATTTGTCACCAAATAATAATTATGAAGCTGTGTCTTTTATTGTGCTTTCTTCCTGTCAAATAAAGCGGCGGGTGGACGACCATTAAAGATATATATTTTTCTTGCGTCAAATATTACAGGGATTTTTTTTATGAGAAAGAAAAGGTTTTGGCAAGAAATTCACAGTTCATCTGCATGTTTGACATTTTTTTTTTTTTTGTTTTTCAATCTTGAAAGAAATTATATATTGACTTCTTCTCTGTTAATTTCTCTGAATTGCTTAGGAAAATTACAACAAGAAAAATTGACAACCCAAAAGAAAGAACTTCTAATCCACATGAAGGCTTAGAATAAAAGGGTCTAGCAAAAGGGAGAAAAATTGAAATGCTCACATGAAACTAGCCATGGCCATGGTTCCGGAACCGGCGGTTCCTGGTTTCGCCAGCCGAACCGCCGAGGGGCGGTTCCGATTCCGGTTTTGTTCCAATTCCGTTTCTTTTTCGATTTTTAGTTTTGAATTTCGATTATAATCCCACTTTTAAATTTGATTTCTATTGAAATAATGATTAAACTATTAATTGAAACTCAAATAATACAACATAATAACATAATTAGAATAATAATAGTTACAATTGAACTTAATTAATATAGTTTTTAGATAGTAGAACTATGAAGAATTAGATAAATGAGATTCAAGAATATAAAACTAATAAGAATATTTGAATATTTGAATTATTAATTACAATTCAACTATTATAATATAATAACATAATTAGAATAGTAGTTAAAATTAAACTAATATATGAAATTTTTAGAATAATAGAATTATGAATATTAGATAACTGAGAAAGAAAGATATAGAAAGAATAAGAGTATTGAGAGAATGATCGAACTATTAATTGAAATTTAAATAGTATATTAGCATAATATAATAATAGAATTAGGATAATATAAATTAAAAAATTAAGTTGATACATAATATAATTGGATTAATAGTTGAAATTGAACTAATATATGGAGGTTTTAGAAAAATAGAATTATGAAGGATTAGATAAGTGAGAAAGAAAAATATATAAATACTCATAATACCCTAAACATTAAACTATAAACGTTAAAACTTACAATATAAAGATTAGAAAACTAAGAAATTATATGATGAAAATAAAGTGGTATAGAAATATTCATAGAATTATAATTTTTTTTGGCCGGTTCCGGTTCCGGAATCGGAACCGCCATTTTGGTCATGTCTACATGAAACAAGAGTTGATAATCAGGGTTATTTTCTTAATTTGTCTTGTTGTAATGCAATGAATTATTTAGATAATACAAAAATTATTGTAAAATCGATTTATATATAAGACATGATTCATATATGAATCGAACAATTAATTGCGCATTAATTTAGTGAATAGGTATTGTGATTCACTAATTTATCGCTTCATTAATTATCCGTTTCATATATGAATCACGACTTATATATGAACTTGCTTCACAAGATATCAATCGTTTATATAAAGTCATGACTTCTTCGAATTGAACTTCATTTTCATTATTATATCTCTCCTCTTGTATAGTAAAAGTTGTCCTTTGAAAAAGAGTTAATTATAAAAAATAAAAAATAACTTCAAACTTTGTTTTCATCGTAAAATATTCTTAAACTTTTAATTTTAACATTTCACCATTTTTGTTGGACTAAAAATTCTATTATGAAAAGATAGAATAAATTAACCTTATAAATGTTAGTTGTCAAAGTATCATAATTTGATTGTCTTTATTTGAATAACTTTTCCCCATGGAAAAGATTTTTGTCCAAAAAAAACAAAAACTCTTTTTTAACTTTCAAAACTTTCATAAATTTTTATCTTTAAAGTATTTTTCAAAATACGATGCATTTCTCAACTAACAACAATAAAATTATCTCCACAGTTTTATTATATCAATTAGAATGAAAACACACTACATTGCAAAAAGTGAAATGTTGAAGGTATTAAAGTGTTAAAATTAAAAGTTCGATAAGTTTTTTGAGGCAAAAAACATAGTTTGAAGTTTTTTTTTGCAATTAACTCTTTGAAAAAAAAAATGAACGAATTGATGAATAATGCTCTTTGTTTGTATGTTTGTCCCTCTTAATTTGTACATTAGAATGGCGTTTGTATTTCATTAATTACTCCATAGATTAGCCAAAAGGGTTCAATTCATTGATTTGAGACTTCCATCCATGATGACTGATGTGCATTCATAACCAAAACTTTGTAAAAATCAACGAATTGAATGAAAGAGCCGTGCAATGTTTGAAAGCAAAATATGCAGAGGTTGTTGGTTCGTCAGTCTTCTCAAGAGTCCCACCTCCGCTGAAGATGAAGAGAAGATTGGAGTATATAATCCAATCATCTTAAACTCACTATCAACTAATTAAGAATTTAATAATATGGTGTACATGACCAATCACTTTGATAACAAATATAGTTCTTAATTTGAGATGTGATCTTTTGATCAAAATTATCCTATTTTATTATGTCTTAACTTAAAATTACGTCGTATTGACTTATATATATATATTGGCTAGAGTCTATTAATTGTAAAGTTTTAGTGATATTTATTCTTTTAGTCTCTAATTTTAGTGAAATTACGTCGTTTTGAACATTAGATAGAATAGTACATTCTAGGATAATATTGGACAGAAAATCTGGTCTCGATTAATTTTGCAAAAAAAGAAAAACAAAAAATTTAAGGAGCTAATAAGAATTAGGGTTAATTACATTTACCACCCTCGAGGTTTGGTGAAAATACCAAACGAACCCTGTGGTTTGAGAAAATTACGGTTACCCCCATACTGTTAAAATTGACTAATAAAATTGATGAAAAGACCAAAATGTCATAACTTATTTTATTAAAAAAAATAACAAAAATATATGAGTAAATATGAAATGACAATAAATACTTTTTTACTTTTTAATTCTTTGTTATAAATTATCAATTTTATATTCTTTATTATGAATGGGTTTATCAAATTAATCAAACTTTAATCAAGAAATTTTTTTCTATTTAAATTTTAAATTTGGAAGAAAAAGAATTATTTTTGGAGAATAAAATAATTAGTTTGATTAATTAAGAAAGAATATTTTTTTTTTGAGTTTTTTTGTTTGTGTCAAAAAGAAAATTTTCTTTGCTTTTATTTTAATATTTAACATATGTATTTAGTTAACTAAGACAATATAATTATTATAGATAAAGTTTTAAGGTCATATTAGGCAATACATACATATTTTTTGGTGGGAGTTGGTTTGTTAAATGTTTGCTCAGTCACGGGGGTAACCGTAATTTTCTAAAACTACAGGGTTCGTTTGGTATTTTTATCAAATCTCAGGGGTAATAACTGTAATTAACCCTAAGAATTAATGTGATATGATAGATTTCCAATTCAATATAAATGCCTTTTTAAATGTTGTTTTGTTTTGCAAAATCAATGAAGGTTGACGTAATAAGCAATTTACTTACAATTTTACTTTTACCTAAATATTATTTAGCCATTAATTACATCATTTATTATTGATGTTGATGAATATTAATTAGTTTAAGTATGAAAATTTCTCGAATGCCATTTATATTGAACCAAAATGGAGTGTATTTTAATCAATTTTTATGAAGTAGTAAAGCCATTAATTACTACATTCCTCTCATAATAATCTTGCTAAATAGGCATTGTTTAGCCTAACCCAATAGGATTTTAGAATTTGAATTTGAAAATGTGGTATGGTATAATGTAATTTGATGAATTTTTTTAATTTATGTTTTATCTCTTTTTCATGATTAGTCATATATTTGAACAATTTCCTTCACTAAAATGCTTGTAATTTTATTGTTATTAATAAAATTTGGGAGTAACATTTCGACTTGGGTAGGAGATTTTGTTAAAAAAATGTATATATTTTTTGAAGTGAGAGGTTGAGAGTTATTAAAGTGTAACTATCCACAAATCTTAAGGACAAAATGTAATTAACCCTTCTTTTATTGAATTTATCTTAGTGCCTCTGAGAAAATTAGAAATACAAAAATATAAATGAAAATTTTTTAGAATTATCTTCAATTTGCCCCGATGAAAGATGATATTTTTATCACTTTGCCCCCATAAAAGGTTTTTATAAGCGCTTACATCAGTGACTATCAATCAAATATGCTAATTAATAACATAATTAGTTATTCATTTTAAATGACTATTTTATCCATAAATAAGAAATAAATTAAATTATATTTGTCTCTCTTATATTTAAACATTAATTTCAATTTATCTACTCTATAATTTTGTGTTAATACTTAAATATTATTAGTTTAATCCATAAAATATGTGATCAATTTTTTTAAGAAATGTAAGCACTTGTTTATTTTTCTCATCTTTTTTTATGTCATCTTCTTTTATGTAAATGAATTTATATCATGTTTCTTATAATTTATGAAATTCTTTTTACTCAATTTATTTTGTTGTGTTTTTGTAATATGATTATTTATCTTATTTATATTATTGACAATTTAAAGCATCAATTTAATATCTTAAAATTTTTATTATATTATTTTACATCTTAAAGTAATCTAATCAACATAATAAAATTATGTAACATATAACGACCAAAAAAATAAAAAATAAAATAATTATTTGCTTGTTATTTTTAAGGTGTAGATTTATTATTATTATTATATATATACTTTCCTAATACAAATATCTTTTGTACTTAATAAATTTAATTTAATAAAAAAATTAATTAACTCTTAATTAAAAATTCTTAGATACTTGAGTGGTAATATAAAAAGTTTTATTAATTTTTTTATTAAAGAATTAAAAAAATTAGACAAAGTACGTATTATTTTATTACCTCCTAAAAAAATTAAATAATTCATATAAGTCTTTTGTTGACCAAGTACATTAAAAATAGTTAACAAATTATAAAAAATAGTAAACTATATTCAAAATCTAATGGTTTTTAGTTAGATTATATATATATATTTAGTTTATTATTTAAAATAAGAATAGAAAATTTAATTTGTTAAAGTATATATGAAGAAAAATGAAGAGCAAAATGAAAACAAAATGGTGATAAGGAGATCAAGATTTTGAGAAATAAATTTAAGGGTAAAATAATATAAAACATGAAAAAGTAAAAAAGAATAAATTTTTAAGGCAAAAATTCAACCTTTTCAGTTAAATATAGTAACAGAATACCTTTATCAGTGTAAAGTTCTAATAAAAATTTTTTATGAGGACAGAGGATAAATGTTCATCTTTAATTTCATGGAGGTAAGTTGAAGATAACCCAAAATTTATAGAATCTCATGTAGTCATGTTAATAAATATGGAGACTATTTGTAGCACTAGGAAGCTTAGCAAAAGCATTTGTTGCTTTCCTGTAAGATAAATGGCCTCAATCATCTCTCTACTTAAAGGTAAGTATGTTATTGGTTTTCAAATTTTAAAAAAGTTGTATTTTAATTTCTCAAACTTAAATTATATCAAGAAATAGTTATCAACTCATCTTTCATCTATCTAACAAATAACATAATTTCTTAGGTGATATTATTCATCATTGAAAATGACATTGTTTTGTACCACATGGCTAGTGACGTTACTTATCAAATAAATGAAAAATAAGTTGATCAACGTTTGCGTGACAAAATCCAAATCGAAGAACCAAAATATAACCTTTTCAAAATTATGGATCAAAATGATAATCCCCTCAAATTTTCAGAAGAGACTATTGGTGTCATTTACCCTTGCTAAAATCTAATTTTTTGAGACAATGAAAGTGTTAAACAACATGCTAAAAAGCTAAAAACTCACAGAATCCTATCATTACTCACTAAATAAATATTAAGTTAAACAAATGAATGAAGTACTAATGATAAAACTTCACGTAAATAATATCCATCATTCCTTTTACAATATATATGTAAACCTTATGAAAAAAACAAGAATTAAAGATTTTATATATGTATAAACAAAAAAATATTAACCTTGAGAACCATGCATGAAATTATTGAAGTCGCAGAATTGAATACAAGTTGTTACGCTACTGGGCTGGAGTAGGACACATTAATTATCTTTCTCCACGTTGTTCTGGTGTGAGGCCTCCTTTTCCACAAACTGGACAACTTTTCAATCCAAATCCTTGACAATCAAAGCATCTGTGCACATTTTTTTGGGCAAGAAAATATATTAGAACGATTTATTTGGTCAGAATTAGGGGACAAATCATCAGAAATTAATATATTAGGGAAAGACAATACAAAAAAAAAAAAAAAAAAAAACTTACTTCCATCTCTCAAAAATGTTCCCATTCTTTTTATTCTTTCCAGTACCCTAAGATCAAACATGATTAATTATAGAATTATTAAACTCCTCATATAAATATATTGGCAAATTACAAGAATTATTTTATCGATTTCTTATATAATTGGTGTAAACAATTAATTAAATAGAATTCTTTGTACAGCATGCATATATACCTTACATCCAGGACATTCTATAGCCCCTTGACCTCCACATCTTTCACACTTCTTTCGTATCTGCAAATTAAAATATTATTGCACTGTCCTAATTATATTAAACATTAAAAAAAAACATTCAAAAGGGAATTAAAGAACTTTGAATATACCTCTATTTGATTTTTAAAGATTTTCAGCAAAGAAATTTAAAAAAAAAAAGAAAAAAGAAAAACTTCAGCTGCATTTCTGAAGAAAATGCAAGGCTATAAAGACTTACAGAATTAAGTGAAAAACCACCAGATTTTGCTGCCAATACATTGAAATTAGCCCTCTTTCTTTGATACTTTGAACTTTCTATAATGATCAGATTTAAGGCATTGAAGTTGGGATATGGATGCAGGTTGATACTATAGCAGCTTGTTTGAGTTATAGTCATTTTTTTCATGATAGAATTAGAATTCATATGCTGAATTTCTTCTTGATAATTCTGTCATCAGTTTTTATTTCTTCAACCCCACTTACGATTATGAGCCACCAGTAATGGATATTGAATCCTTTATAGCCACGCATTTCTTCCATTTTAATAAGCCTTTTTCTTTTGAGAAAAAAAAATTCTTATACTATGGATTAAAAAAATGGAACTTTCCTAGTAGTAATTGTCCCTTCTTTTTTTTTTTTTTATGTCTCAGAGGTGTTGAGGACGCTCCTCCGAGGAATCCCGGTTCAAATCCAATTCGTGAGAAGAGTCCAAGCTATAGACTATAAGAGTCAAAACGCCTTCGGCTAAAATCCAAATAGTCATAGAGCTCGTTCTTTCACTCATAAAAGATGATGGATAAACAGTCGTCCCTTACTATATTCCTTACTAAGTCAGGAATGGCGGGACGGATTAAAGCAAGAATTCCTCAACTCCTTAGGTTAACTATATCTGCTTCTATTTATTAGAAAAACTAAAGGGGGTATCCTTTGGTATAAGTAAGTGGAGAAAGCAACATTCCTTAAAAAGTTGCCATGCATACAAAAGGTTAGATAACTTAATGTCAATCCTAACAAGAGGAAGATTTACAGTGATTGTTGATTAACAACAACTTCAACTTCTCCATTACGTATGTGCCCCGGGAAGACTTGGAGCATCTCACAAATACTCTTTCTACACCTATTTATGGATAAACAGGTGTAGATTGTATCAAGTGGGATTCGAACCCTGGTTGGCAGAGTTGAACCCACTTAAGGACACCAAGTGAGCTAGCTTACTTTGGTATAACTGTCCCTTCCTACTTAGAGATTGTGGACCATATAGTTTGAGGGAAAAGAAAATGAGTAACTCGGGATAGATAGTTGGAGGGCAATCATTTTTCATAAAGTACAAATTCCGTAAAATTTGAAAAGATGTATTGAATAATAAGATATGTCTTAACTATGAAAAGGTAACTTACAACTTACAAGTATTCAAATAGTGTTTAGAAACTCTAATAACAATTAGAAAACAAAAACTGTTATGAATAATTGTTAATGTCCACCCCATTTTCTACCCCAATTACTTCACATTATTTCATGTAACTCATGTAACTCATGTAACACCATTTCTCCTCATAATCACCCACTACTTATGTAACCTATGTAACTCTTGTAACTTACATTTGGAACATTATAACCTACAAGATAGAGGTGTGAAGTTCAAGCCTATAAATAGAGGCTTATGTGAATGAAATGGATGGTTGAAGACTTACAACATCTTGCTCTACTTTGCTCTCTTTTCTCTCCATCTTTTAGTATACTTATTTCATATTTTATAATTGTATTCTACTAGTTTTATAGAAATAGTAACATAACATTATATCTCTACTTTTTAGTATTGGTATAATAATTTGTTACATAATATAATACTACAAGTTTGTAGTATTTTATAACACGTTATCAGCACGAATTCTCTAGCCACTTTGATCAATTTTCTTTTGGGTAAGTGTGGTAAGTGTTTGTTTATTTTATTGATATAATTATTATTATGGCTAACCTTTCAAAACTTGAATTTGTTGCTCTTGATGTTACTGGCAAGAACTACTTGTCATGGGTGCTAGATGCTGAAATTCATCTAGATGCAAATGGTCTTGGTGAAACCATCAAAGAAGGAAATCAATCCACTAGTCAAGAAAAGGCTAGAGCAATGATCTTTATTCGTCACCACCTTGATAAAGGGTTGAAAACTGAGTACCTAACAGTAAAAGATCCTTTTGTCTTATGGATAAGCTTGAAAGAGAGGTATGATCATCAAAAAACGGTTATTCTTCCAAAAGCTCGTTATGATTGGATGCACTTACGTTTACAAGATTTTAAAACTGTAAGTGAATATAATTCAGCACTTTTCAGAATCAGTTCTCAATTAAAATTGTGTGGAGAAAAAGTAACTGATGAAGATCTATTAGAAAAAACTTTCTCCACCTTTCACGCATCTAATGTGCTCCTGCAGCAGCAATATCGTGAAAAGGGTTTTAAGAAATATTCTGGACTGATTTCTTGTCTTCTTGTTGCTGAACAAAATAATGAGCTTTTGTTGAAAAATCATGAATCACGTCCAACTGGTGCTGCTCCATTTCCTGAAGTAAATGCGATAGTTATGCATCCCAATAATGGACAAAATGCGAGGCCGATGGTCGTCGGTCGTGGTCATGGCCGTGGTAAGAAATTTCTACAATAATCGTGGTGTCATGCAAGAAGGTATAACTCATCAGAAGTGGGAGAGTAGTGATGAAAAAGAGTGGAATTCAAAACAAAAAGAAAGTTGATAACAGTGTTATCGTTGTGGCATGAAAGGTCATTGGTCTCGGACTTGTCGTACTCCAAAACATCTTGTTGAACTCTATCAAGAATCATTGAAGAATAAGATAAAAAGATGAGACAAATTTTATTAGTAATGATGTTGTTCTTGATCATAGTTTGATCGCCATGATTTAGTAATTTTACTTCTTTAGATGTTGCGGATTTCTATGTCCAATCACCCCGAAGGTGATATAGTTACTTGATGGTGATGAAAATGTCCAAGAATGAGAATTTTACTTGCTTACTTGATATGATGAATAAGGATTTTAGTTACTTATTTTAATGTAATGAATAAGTATTTTAGTTACTTATTTTGATGTAATGAATAAACATCTTATTTTCTTAATTTTGATGTAATGAATAAAAATTTCAATTTCTCATTTTATATAATGAACAATATCTTCATTAGATGTACTGCAAATAATAAAAAAAATTTATTAATGCATTAGTTTTAATATTTCTTTTATAATTAAAGAAATTAAAACATTTCTCATTTAGAATTTTCTTTTGTGAAGAATATGGACGTTTCAGTGATCAATGACAAAGAACTATGTCTCGCAGACAGTGCAACAACACATTCCATACTAAAAGATAAGAAGTATTTTTCTTATATAATCATGAAAAAAACTCATGTAAGTACTATATCTGGTAGTACAAAATTGATTGAAGGCTCCGGAAGAGCAATAATAATTTTACCAGGAGGAACAAAATTTTGCATTGAAGATGCATTATTCTTCTAAGTCTCAAAAGAATTTGTTAGTTTTAAAGATATTCGCCGAAATGAATATCATATTGAGACCAAAAGTGAAGGTAATAATGAATACTTGTATATTACAAGTATGGATTTTGGAAAGAAAATTGGTATTAGAAAAAATTACCTTCTCAATTCACCGGATTATATTATACATATATTTCTATAGTTGAATATATGTAACAGTAATCAAAAGTTTACTGATCATAATGATTTTATTGTTTGGCATGACCGGTTGGGCCATCCCGGTTCTATAATGATGCGAAGAATTTTAGAAAATTCATATGGTCATTCTTTGAAGAGCCAGAAGATTCTTCAATCTAATGAATTCTCATGTGTTGCTTGTTCTCAAGGCAAATTAATTATAAGACCGTCACCAATGAAAATTCGTAACGAATCTCCTACATTTTTAGAACGCATACATGGTAAATATTTGTGGCCGATTCACCCATTGTGGACCATTTAGATATTTTTATGGTTTTAATTGAATGCATCAATAGATGGTCACATGTATGTTTATTATCAACTCGCACTTGGCGTTTGCGAAATTGCTTGCGGAATTATTCGGTTACGATCACATTTTCCAGATTATCCTATCAAGACAATTCGTCTTGATAATGCTGGTGAATTTACATCCCAATCTTTTAATGATTATTGTATATCTATTGGGATAAGTGTTGAACATCCCGTCGCTTATGTTCACACACAAAACGGTTTAGCAGAATCGTTTATTAAGCGTCTTCAAATTAATTGCAAGGCCATTACTTTTGAGAACTAAACTCCCAATAACTGCTTGGGGGACATGCTATTTTGGCATGCTGCAACACTAATTCGTATAAGACCAACAAATTATCATGATTCTCTCCCCAACAATTGGTTTTGGTCAGGAACCAAATATTTCCCATCTTAGAATTTTTGGATGTGCGATTTATGTTCCAATTGCTCCACCCACAACGCACAAAGATGGGACCTCAAAGGAGGTTGGGAATATATGTTGGGTATGATCTCCATCTATAGTGAAATATCTTGAACCAACGACTGGAGATTTATTTACGGCTCGTTTTGTTGATTGTCATTTTGACGATCAGTTTCCCAACATTAGGGGGAGAAAATAAACAGCTGGTTAAGAAAATTAGTTGGAATGAATTATCATTATCTCATTTTGATCCTCGTACAATCAATGTGAACTGGAAGTTCAAAAGATAATTCATTGCAACGTTTAGCAAATTCAATTGCCAGATGCTTTTACTGACCCAAAAGTGTAACTAAGTCACATATACCAGCTGTTATTGCTCCAATCGAATTGATGTCCTGAAGGACCTTCTACCACTAGTAATCAATTAAAGGCACACATGAAACGTGGTAGACCAATCGGTTCCAAAGACAAAATCCTCGAAAGAAAAAAGGAGCAAATAATAATGATGGCAAAATCAAGGTAATTGAAGTTCCAAAAGAATCTTCAAAAATGGAAATTCCCGACATGACAAATAATAAACTTCCAGAAGAAGTTCAGGTACCTGAAAATTCTGATAATCATGAGATCTCAATAAATTATGTCATGACTGGGAAAAGGTGGAATCGATATAAAATCGACGTCGATGATAAATTTGCCTATGCTGCAGCAATTACTATCATGAATGAAAACGAGGATCATGAACCAAAGTCTGTGGATGAATGTAGACGAAGAAATGATTGGCCAAAATGGAAGGACGCAATTCAAGCAGAGTTAGACTCGTTGGCAAAACGTAAAATTTTTGGATCAATAATACGCACACCTGAAGATGTGCAGCCAGTGGGTTATAAATGGGTTTTTGTGCGAAAACGAAATGAGAATAATGAAATTGTGCGATATAAGGCTCGACTTGTTGCACAAGGTTTTTCCCAAAGACCTGGTATTGATTATGAGGAGACATATTCTCCCGTGGTGGATGCAACAACTTTTCGTTATTTGCTTAATCTGGCAGCAAATGAACGACTTGAAATGCGTTTAATGGATGTTGTAACAGCCTATTTGTATGGCTCACTTGATAATGATATTTATATGAAAATCCCTGAAGGATTCAAGTTGCCTAAGGAAAATAATTCCAATTCTCGAGAACTTTATTCAATTAAATTGTGCAAATCCTTATATGGATTAAAACAAGCTGGACGCATGTGGTATAATAGCCTTAGTGAATATTTGATAAAACAAGGCTATATGAATGATCCCATTTGTCCATGTGTTTTTATTAAAAGATCTGCATCCGAATTTGCAATCATTGCAATTTATGTTGATGATTTGAATATTATTGGAACTCTTGAAGAGCTCGAAAAAGCTGTTAACTCTTTGAAACAAGAATTTGAAATGAAAGATCTTGGAAAGACAAAATTTTGTCTTGGATTGCAAATTGAGCACTTGGAAAATGGTATATTTTTGCATCAGTCAGGTTATACATCTAAAGTGCTTAAAAGATTCTATATGGATAAAGCACATCCCTTGAGCACGCCTATGGTTGTTAGATCACTTGATGTGCATAAAGATCTTTTCCGACCTCGTGAAAATGATGAAGAATTACTTGGTCCAGAAGTACCATATCTTAGTGCTATTGGAGCATTAATGTATCTTGCTAGTCATACACGTCCTGATATTTCATTTGCTGTGAATCTACTAGCAAGATATAATTCTTCACCTACACGAAGGCATGTGGAATGGTATAAAACATATTTTCGTTACCTTCAAGGTACGATAGATATGGGTCTTTATTATTCTAAGGCATCAAGTTTGACCTAATAGGTTATGCAGATGCTGGATATTTTATCTGATCCTCATCATGGTCGTTCACAAACGGGTTATGTGTTCACATGTGGTGGTCAAGCTTATTTCTTGGCGTTCTATGAAATAAAACTATAGCTGCTACTTCTTCAAATCATGCTGAAATATTGGCAATTCATGAAGCAAGTTGGGAGTGTTTTTGGTTGAGATCAGTGATCCATCATATTCGAGAAACATGTGGTTTGCATTTGGATAAAAAAGTTCCTACTGTTTTGTTCGAAGATAATGCTGCAATGCATTGCTCAATTGAAGGATGGATACATCAAAGGTGATAGAACAAACACATCTCACCAAAATTCTTTTTCACGCATGATCTTCAGAAGAATGGTGAAATCTGTGTACAACAAATTCGTTCGAGTAACAATTTGGCAGATTTGTTCACTAAATCACTACCGACATCAACATTTGAAAAGTTGGTATATAAGATTGGAATGCGTCGATTGAAAGATGTCAAATGATGTGCTCAAGAGGGGGAGTTATTATACATTGTACTCTTTTTCCCTTAACCAAAGGTTTTTTTCCATTAGGGTTTTTCCTGGTGAGGTTTTTAACGAGGCAATGTTATATATATGGGAAATGTACTCTTTTTCCTTCACTAGGTTTTTATCCCACTGGGTTTTTCTTAGTTAAGGTTTTAACGAGGCATTTATCTTAAAGATGGACATTCAAGGGGGAGTGTTATGAAAATTGTGAATGTCCACCCCATTTTCTACCCCAATTACTTCACATTATTTCAATGTAACTCATGTAACTCATGTAACACCATTTCTCCTCATAATCACCACTACTTATGTAACCTATTGTAACTCTTGTAACTTACATTTGGAACATTATAACTACAAGATAGAGGTGTGAAGTTCAAGCCTATAAATAGAGGCTTATGTGAATGAAATGGATGGTTGAAGACTTACAACATCTTGCTCTACTTTGCTCTCTTTTCTCTCCATCTTTTAGTATACTTATTTCATATTTTATAATTATATTCTACTAGTTTTATAGAAATAGTAACATAACATTATATCTCTACTTTTTAGTATTGGTATAATAATTTGTTACATAATATAATACTACAAGTTTGTAGTATTTTATAACAAAAACAAAATAATTACGAAAAAGTATGAAAATTTAAAAGGGTTACAAAAATGGGTTAAATATATGAATTTTACCAAAAAAAGTAATGCACATTATGGGGTAAAGCCCATGTGTCCTCTAGATTTGGTCCATAATTTCAAAATACTATATCACAAATTCACAATCGTGATTTTGACTTCAAATAAGAAATTTATGTCACTTTGAACCTAATGATACTAAATAACCTTCTTCCTCTTCTTGATACGACCCAATATGCTTCAGTGGTCTTTTCCACATCACAAAGTGAAATTTGTAATTGGGATTCTGAACTTGCCCTTTTTGTTTTTGGACTTGCAAAACAATAAAAGTGATGTTTCCACTAATTATTTTTGGATTAGCCCAATTATCACATTTTAATATAGAATAGAATAGTTCGAAGTAGGGGTGTAATCGAGGCGAGTCGAGCTCGAGTACCCCCGTAATCGAGCTACTTGAGCTCTTTTAGGGTGGTACTCGAGCTCGATCGAGTACCGATTTTTTGAGCTCGATTATTATTTGTTTATTTTTTTAAAAAAAAAATTGTAGGATATAATTGTAATTTTTTAAAATTTAGTAAGGTAAAATGATAATTTAGTATAAAATTAAGGACTAAAATATAAATATAAGTTGCTTAAAATATAATTTATTAAATGTTAGGGACTAAAAAAAAATATGTAATCGAGTAGCTCGCGAGCTACTCGATTCTTTGAAAGCTGAGTTCAAGCTCGACTCGATTAGAGCTCGAGCTACTCGAGCTCAGTCAAACCGAGCTTGAGTTGAGTAGTTGACCGAGCTGCTCGCTCATTTTACACCCCTAGTTTGGAGTATTTATTTGCAAGATTGGATTTCTAATTTTCTATTTGGACATTTAAATCATTCCAAAATGAATTTCTATAAGTTGATTGAATGTGTTTTTTTTAAGCCACGGTACTATCGTGTAATTTTTTTAATTATTATCAACATAAATTATCACTTTAAGGAAAAAACATACAATAGAATAGCCTTTTCAAATGATTTTTGGACTCTAGGCTTAGAGAATGGAGATCATTAGCAATTTGCATGAGCATGCTCTAATGAACTTGAGGTGGTTTTAATTCAATTTATGAAGGTCAACTTTAAATTTTTTTTTTGATCGTGAAAAAATTAACAATATATTATGTTTTTAAAAATTCATCACCTACAATAACGAATGAACCACGTACATTCAAAGGAAAATTCGCAACGTTCTGATCCAACACTTAAATTGTCATTGCCATATTTTATGCACCACAATTACAAAGAATTGACAAAATAAATCATCATTTTGAGAAATCAATGCAAAAAAGAAAAGAAAAAAAAGAGGGAGATAGGAAAAAAAATGCAATTAGAACTCAATTGAAATGTCAATAATACTTATGCATGTAACCCGATTTGATAGCAATCAACCCAAGTTATCAAATTTTACAAGGAGGGTTTTTGCGCATAGATTTAGAGACATTCAAAATTTGCAACAATACATAACTCTTGAAGATTGGAAATAAATCCATTATCAAGGCCAAAATGCAATCTTGCAAACAATAAAGATTGAAAATAACAATTCCAATGGGGCCGAGTTTGAAAAAAGAAGTAGACGAAAAACTTGAAGAAGCCCAAATCCGAATATTGCGATGCAATTTTCTTTTTTTAGTCATTAGTGATATTCTAGGGAAACTCGATTCGGATTAAGGGAGATAGGGCATACTCGGGTTATTGGACTTAGAGACAAAGCATTTTAGATTGGATAATTTGTTAAAAATTATCATGTGTTATCTTATTTTAAATTAAAACTAGGCCGGGTTCACTTATCTATTGGTTAGGGTATAATAGTTGTAAAGTTATTTTAGTGATATTTATATTTTTAGTTCCTAATTTTAGTAAAATTACGTTGTTTTGAACATTATACAAAATAAAATAGGATAATATTGGATATATGATCTGGTTTCCAAAGCATCCCACCTCGTAGGCTAGGAAGGTGACTGACACTCAGTTGTATTTTAAATAACAGAATAAATCTAACATATTCAACAAATCATGAGTTATCTATGACCTACCCGGCTACCCGTCTACCACCATTGCTAAAGACTACACTCTCTATTTGTGGCCAACTTTATGGTGCAATTGAGAGACTATAAGGATGAAATTGACACTTGTTAAATCTCAAAAACTGAGTTTAGATTACAATTTTGTAATGTGTTTTTTAATAATCTAATTTGACTTGTTTATTTGGTACATTTTTTGCAAAAAAGTTTTTTAGACAAAAAACAATGTTACAGAAAATATTTTTATTACAATATTTTTTAATATTTTTTAACTTTTGTTTATTAATAAAATATTAAAAAATTTTAATAATAAATATTTCTCCCTAACATAATTTCTCATTAATAAAAAGTTGTCTAAAACAAATTCCTTCCAAACACAAACGCATCAATCTAATCACCATCAAAATACTTTTTCTTTTAATAAATTCTGATAAAAAATTTTTTATTATAAACCCAAAAAAATACCACAAATATTTTGAAAATTAAACTATGACCATTCTTTTGTGAAACCGCCTCATATATGAGATTTGCATACAAATTTCTTCTGTGAAACCGCCTCATATATGAGATTTGTATATGAATTTTACTTAAACGTATAAAATATTAAAAATTAGTGTATTAGGGTATAAAATGAGAAATGATAGGGGGAGTGAAATTCTGGAGTGAAATCTCATAGTGAATGACGTGGCAGTAATAAAAGGACAAACTTATCCCTTACCCATTAGGGTTCACTCATCATTTGGTTAGGGTATTAATTTGTCTTTTTATCAATGCCACGTCATGCACTATGGGATTTCACTCATTTCACTCCCCTATCATTGCTCGGTATAAAATATCAAATGTTAGCATATAACGTATAAAAAATTAGCGTATTAAATATAATTTAATGTCCTAAATTAAAACTACATAGTAGGATTTAATTATCTTTTGGTTAAGATCTAATAATTGTAAATTGATTTTAGTAATATCTATACTTTTAGTCTTTAATTTTACTAAAATTTTTATAACTTTAGTTCCTAATTTAAGTGAAACTACGATAATTTTGAATATTATAAAATTAGAAAATTTTTTATAACTTAAGTTCCTAATTTTAATGAAACTACTATAATTTTGAATATTATTCAGAACAGAATATAACAAAGATAAAATTGAATAGAAAATCTAGTATATCATATGGCATCAAAAGAGTTTTTGCTATTAAACTTGAATTAAGAGACTATAAAATAGTCTACGCCCAAAATAAAAGAACCAAAAGTGCAATTTTCCCAAAGTCCATACTCCTTCCGTTAAGTATTTCTTTCCGCCAAATATCCTCAACAATATTTTTTCCAAATTTCATTCTGTCATGTCTAGAATAACAGAAGACGATATTGATGATACTGAATCGATCAATTCCACGCATTTCTGTATTTATTATTCATAACTGATTTGGAATTGAAGAAGTTCGTGTTGTGATTCCATAATCCACTGGGAGAAACTTTGAATTTTTATTTATTCATTCATTTCTTTATTTTTTCTTTCTGATCAATGGCGACGTCTGAGAAATCCAGAGTTCCAATACCAAATCCCTCTAAAATTCATCCCGTCACCGCTAATAATGACCTTGAAATCGACTCCAGCTCTTATTCTCTCGAGAAATTTCGCCTCTATGAAACCCGAGCTGTAAGTATGCCAAAATAGCAAATGGGAAAAAAAAAAGATTCAAGCTTTACTTCTGTTTTACATTTGCTCTTTTAACGTTTTTTTTTCAATTCTGTATTTTTGTTTTTATTAATTCCCTTTTAATTTAGTTGCTTCCTTGTACTTAATTGAGGTGGAATCAAAAGTGTTACTTTAATGGACAAAATTGAAGCAAGTTGTGCTAATTTTATATTTTCTTATGTGGTTTCTTTGAGTTTTATTGTTTAGGAGTTTTGTTCATTTGGGATGAGGTTGATCAGTAATTTGCTTATTACTTCTAATATTGGTTATGCAAATCAAAGAGCTGTGTTTTTTCCGCTGTGGAATCCTAATTTTGTTTATATTTGAGTTTTAGGTTGTAAATGTATTAGTGGCATTTTCAGATTGAGCATAACAAAGTGAAAAATCTAAAGCTGCCATTTTTGGTTTTCTATATATATATATATTCGTTCTCCTTAAAATTAGGAAGAAGGGCTTTTATTAGAAAATGTGATAAGTTCAAAATTGAACCTTTTTCAGAGGTTTTATTTGATTGGAAGTGATAAAAACAAGAGGGCTTTTCGGGTTTTAAAGATTGATAGAATGGAGCCCTCTGATCTCAATATCAGCGAAGACCCTGTAGTGTACACTTCACAAGAAGTTAAGAACTTGCTGCAGAGGATAGCTGAGGGCAACCGAGCCACTGGTGGTTTGACTTTTGTGGCCAAAGTTTATGGCATTGCTGGTTAGTCCTCAAAATTATGCATGAGAAACTTTTTTCTTTTGTATAGGATATCGTAATGATTCCTAATATCCTATAACATTTCTTTATGAAGTTTTTGTGTAGTGATTGTTCTTAATGGGTTTCTTAGGTTGTATAAAGTTCTTGGAATCATATTATTTGGTATTAGTGACAAAGCGGCGACAAATAGGATGCATATGTGGCCATGCAATATTTAGTATAGATGAGAGCCAAATCATTACCATTCCTCATGCTACAGTTCAAACTGACATTGCTCATTCTAAAACTGAGCTGCGGTAACTTCTTCATTCTCTTCCTCCTTAGTTGGACTAGTTTGTTGTATTCCACTTTTCTACTTTTTGATGTTTTTCTTCAGGATATGAATGTATTTTTGTACTTTTATTTATATACATTGACCATATGTTGGATGTGACTAGTATAGTTGACAGGTAAAACAAAAATGCTGTTATATGAAATTGTGTAGTTCAATGAAGTGGAAAGTTGTATGAAGTAGAGGCGGCATCCTGTAGTTAGATGCCTTTTTGCAAACTATGCTATCGAGGAGGATTGATTGAGACATGATGTATGTGCTTGATTGTTTTCAAGCTGCATCCAATGTTAATGGACTAGGGAACACTGGTCTGATTTAACTTTGGGTTCGGAGATGCGATTGTATGGAAACATTAATTGAGGTGATTTGGTACCACTATCATAAAATTAAGTTCTAAACTCGTCCTAGTTGTAATTGGAGTAGCGGGGTTTGTTAGTGAGCTTTGAAATGATGTTGGCTGGAAGAAACTAGCCACAGATGCTAAGCAACACCTATACTAAGATCAAAATGCCTTTCCTATGTGCTTCTGTCAATTGTAAATACATAATTATATGACCTGTCAAGTGGCATTTCGCCATTTGGCTCCCTGCATATTTGTCATGGGAGTAATTATTGGGTTTCACCTTAGGAAGAGAATTTGGATATATTTCTATTAATAGGTGAAAGTTAGTTGAATGCACGGGGATGCTTTTTCTCACAAAAGGATTCTGTGTTTCATTTCCCTTGTCGGCATGGCAGTCTACGCTTCTGCTAAGGGGCCGGTAATTCCAGGTTAGACGTACAAGTGTCTGATTTTTCTCTGTGTTTTGAAGTTTTAGCACAGTCAAAAGTCAATTTTTACAGCTGAAGCAAAGGAGATTGGTGAAGTTGAGTGTTCTCTAATCTAGTGTAGAACCTTTTATGCAATCTTCAGAAAGATAGTTTCAACTACGTGATGTTTTTCCAATTACCTTATGCACACAAATCTGTGTTTTATATTTGGTTCCTGAGATTGTTTATTTTCCTAAAATTGACTTGAAAATTGTTCTCTTATGGTTTTGTTGTTACTCATTTTGTATTTCTGCCATTGTAGCTGAAAGTTATTTTCTTATGTTTCATCAACAACAACAACAACAACATCAACAACTAAGCCTTTATCCCACTATGTGGGGTCGGCTACATGGATCATATTTTGCCATCGTATTCTATCATTGCACATGTTTTCATTTATATTTAAGTATATCATATCTTTTTTAATTGTTTCTTTCCAATTCTTTTTAGGTCTCCCCCTTCCCCTTTTAATTTGAGTTGATTTTTCTCTACTTTCTACACGTCGCACTAGTGCATTTTTTTATGTTTAATCAAATCTATGTTTTTTATTTGTTTCAAGGTTTTCTTGAATTGACAGCATTGGTCTCATTTGCAGGTACAAGAAGCTTTTATCCAGTGTTGACTTGACTAAAGATTTTTTCTTTAGTTATACATACCCAATAATGCAAAGTTTGCAGAAAAATGTGTTGTCAACGGGTGAGGAAGTGATGCCATATGAAGATATTTTTGTATGGAATGCTTTTCTAACGCAGGCAATTCGATCAAGATGCAAGAACACTATGTGGACAATTGCTTTGGTTCATGGGCATTTTAAGCAGGTGTTTATATATTCCCGTAGTTATTTATTTACTTATGACCTTACTCAACTCTTTGGTATTTCTTTTCATTGTTGTTGAGTCTAAGCATGATCTCCATGAAATTTTCTGGAACCTGAGAACGAAGTTGTGATATATGCTGAATGTAGAAAGTGTCAAATTGGCATCTGTCCCCATCAGCTTATTTGTACATATGAATTCCATTTTACATTATGACATTTAGTGTCCTACATCTCATACATGTCAGGCATGACAATCATGTCATCATCCATAAATTCCACAAGACACCCGTTCCTATGCTATTAGGTGCCAGTCAGCTGTGCTATTATTGCTGTATGGCTGGTCAATACCATAGACAATGACAGACTTATTTCTTAGCTGAACCCCATTTAGGAAGAAGAATAGATATGAGGTATAGTCCTTTGTTTGTATTTTGGACAGCTTGGAGAGAAGAACATCGAAATCTTTGTGGTGTCCATGAATCTCAATAACATTTGGTTGAAGAAGTCTGGAGGATAAATGCCATTTGTCTGGATGATATTGTATCTTTTATTGATAAATTTGACATTTTGTTTTTTTTTTCGAAAACTGAACCCTATCCTGTTATTTATGCATCACTTTTTGCATTCAATTAATGGATTTTCCAGAATTGCTACCACTTATTCGAATTCTTTATTATAAGCGTATTGAGTTAGTGATAAATGTTCGCAAGGAAAATTTAACGTTCATGGAATAGAAAATTATAGCTCTCAACACCAAATTTATGCTAAATTCTTCATGTTGTGGGGACTGGGGTAGGATATTTGATAATATAAAATTCTGTATATTTGGATACACCCAAGTCTACTGAGACTGAGAGTTCTAGATTTCAGAATTGATTCAGCTACCTATTTTTTGTTGGTAATTTTTGTTCTAGGTAAAATTGTAATTGGTCTGTCTTTGTTGTAAACTTCTTGTAGTTATTCTTATTAGTCTAACCTTTTAAGCCCTAGTCTATGAATAGTCTTGTTCTATACCAGTATTATTGTTTCCGTGTCGTGTCAAATGGAGTTCTTTTTCTATTGAAGAATTTATCTTTCATAGTACATTGATTCAGAATACTGACTCATACTACTTAAGAATGGGAGAATGGTGTTCATCGCTTACCACACCCTTTCCGGCGACCAATATGTGGTCCCTGCATTTTTCGCTCTACTGTTTTTTATCGCGGATTTTATGATTGAGACTGGTCCATGAATGTGAAGTATAACTTAGCACATCTTTTGATATATGCTAGTGTATTTGATGATTACAGACTAGGCTGTCAATTTTCGGAAGGGACTTCAGCGTTTTTCTGATTTCTAGACGCTCCAGGCATTTTGCAGGAACTCGGTATGGCTTGCATTTAGTTTCTGACAACTTTTCTGCTTTGTCTATTGAGATGTAAATGGGGTAAGGGTTTATAAAGTGTAGGGTGATTAGGAGGGGCCTACGTTTTAAGAAAGAGGACAGCTTTTGTGGCATGTGCCTAGATGTTAGAATTGTTCTTCTCGCTGCTTTTTGTTTTTTGTTTTTGTTTAATTTGGTTTTTCCTCTTTTTCTTTGTTCATCTCTTTCATTGGTGTTTTGACGAGGGAGTGAATTAAATATTAAACATCCTTGGATTCAGCGAGCCACCAATTGAACAGTTAGGTGTGGAGATAAACAGTTCCCACTTATCAGGATTATATTTTAATTGCCAGAAGCATGTATTTTTCTTATAACTCATTATGTAGAGGAAGCATATCCTTTTCCCCTTATTCTTAAAGCTCATTATTTTGAGCTTTTCTGAAACATTCAGACGAAGTTAACTAATTGATATTGCAAATTTGCAAAGATTAGAAATGAAAATGTGGTAGGATTTATATCTCTTTTTCTTGCTTCATGTCTGGTAGAGATGTATCCCTTTTCTTTATGTTTTGATGTCTGCTTCTATAGCAAAATCTGAGTCAGATGCCATGAGTTGAGAATTGGCCGTAACAATCATTTTGTTTTCTTCTAAACATATACATGTTACACGATGTATATGTGTTGGAAGTTAACTTCATATGGTTCCAGCAGGAGGAACATGAGTTGACCTTTTTCAGCCCAGGCATTGTACTTTAGTTTTTTGAAGAATAAAACATGTTTAGTGATTGCAGACTGACTCATTTATCTATAGTTGTTTTTGAAGCTAAGTATAATACAGTTATTACATTTATCAGTTGCATAATCACTTTAGTTCTCAGTTGCATAATCACTCATTTTGTTATCATATTGATTGTTAGGTTTTGTTTTGAGTCCAATGTAATATATGTAAGACTATTGACTATGGCCTCAGAAAGTGAATATTTGTATTTAAATTGCTTAACATTGTCATTGACCTTAATTGATGCAGCTATTTGAAAAGGGGGGTCAATGATCATGGAAGGGTTGCAAATGATGTTGAAACTGAACAAATTGTTCTCGATGAAGAAGCTGGATCCAGCAAAGGAAAAATGAGTTCTGTTATCCAAATGAGGGGTTCAATACCTCTTTTCTGGTCACAGGAAGCTTCAAGATTCAGTCCCAAACCCGATATTATATGTAAGAGACATGAATAATTTTTCTACATCAAGATCAAGAGTTCATGTCTTTTATTCAACTTTATTAAAGATTTGATTGATACTTTTGTTCATTTTTGTGCTAATAATGCAAGGGTATATTTCATTTTGATTTGTGCCTTTTCTTTTTGGCTCAAGTACAAAGATATGATCCTACCTATGAGGCAACCAAAATGCATTTCGAAGATCTGGAAAGGAGATATGGCAACCCAATTATTGTACTCAATCTGATTAAGGTTTGTACCACTAGTAAATGTTGACATTTGCTGGAACTTATATACTTCCTTTTTTTGCCATTGGTTTGCAAAATTTTCACTAATTTTGGTGGTTGATAGTGGAGTCTTGTGTAAAAGCTGAATGGAACTTTTCACTTATACAATTGTCTCAAAGGTGTATCTATTTGATCTCTGCAAGTTCCCAAGAATGCCACAGGTTGAGATTCTTGCATCTTAGGGAAGATCAAGAAGAAATTGATAGTTAATTGATTAATTTGGAGTTGTTAACTGTTAGTATGACCCCCATCGTTTGGTTAAAATAAAGGAAAATGATTTAGAATTGTACCTGTCTTTTGCAGCTCAAGTTTTTTGTTGTAGTTGTTTTCTTATGCATAGTTGTTAAATTGCAGACAGTTGAGAAAAGGCCGCGAGAGATGATGCTACGGCGTGAGTTTGCTAATGCAGTTGGTTATCTAAACCAAATTCTTCCAGAAGAAAATCATCTTAGGTTTATCCACTGGGACTTTCACAAGTTTGCAAAGAGGTGAGTTTATTTTATTCTGTATCGCATCTCTATGGCACTTTAGTACTGATCACTAGTTCCTTTTCATTCTGAAGCAAGTCTGCAAACGTCCTGGCAGTTTTGGGTGCTGTGGCCAGTGAAGCACTTGATTTAACAGGGTTTTATTACAGTGGAAAGCCTTCTGTTAAAAAACGAGCTAACCAACTAAGCCGTACTAGCACTGGAAGGTATTTCTACTTTGCAGGTTTGCCAAAATTTGGCATGTATGATATATTTGTAATTGCAATATCTAATTCAAATTAGTCTAGTTTGTGTATTGGTATTTCACAATACTGGGGTGCTTTGGTTTCCTTTCTAGATTATCTTCCAAATTCTTGAATTCTGGTAATGATTGATTGGAGGAACTTTTTGCAGCAATTACTCCTAGTCCTGGAAATTAAATCGTACAAAGCGATTGAATTTTTGTAGAGCATAAATTACTTAGATTTTGATTTCAACTTTCTCTGTTTGACTGAATTGAAAACTGACACCTTGCATATGTTATACCTCTAATGTGCTTGTTCCTGCAATGGTAGTAAATCATTAGTTGTATACAAAGCTTTTTTATACTTGAAACAATTTTTTTACTTAGTTGAATTTAGGTTTGCAGATTGTTCAAAACCTAAAGCAACTCTCTTGTCGAAGAGTTTTCTTTTACTAGTTTCCATTTCAGAGTTCTACGTTACCTTTTTTGTGAAGTTCGTAGGCATGAGCTCATTGCAGAGCAACAGCCTCTAGTTGCAGCAAAAAGCTCTGCACTCCTTTCCTAGACTCCCACAGTCCCACTTACTGAGGGCCCTTGTTGGCTATTTTACTGGCTGAAAGTTCTCTCTCCACACTTTCTCGAACTCTCCTTTGTCTTCTCAATTGCTTTCTTTTTCACTAGAAGGATTTCTGTTTTCACTTTCCTTCTTGAAGTTAGCTTCTAGAAGATATTAAAATAGAGTATGGAAATGAGTAGAGTCCAGTATTGTGAATGTTTTGGCTGCATTTTTGTGCACAAATTTCTGTTCTGGGCTTTGAGTTGAATTCAGCAAGTAAAATGTGTTAGCTTTTCTGAAGACACAGTTTCAGACCTTGTCTTGGGTTTGTATGGAGGAATCCACAATTATGATCTTCTGGTGGCTGCTTTGTTTACAATATTCGATCTTGTGATTGCTTCAGGATTTTGGTGGTTATGATGTTAGGCTGAAGTTGCTATTAAGTGTTACATGATAGGTGACAATTTTCTCTAGTCTTGTGGCAAAAATCCATATAGTAAACCTCTGTTCCTTTGCGGTGCTATTTTGAGCAATTGCTCTTCAGGTAATTGTACATCATAGAACTCGAAATTTATCTAGGCAGTAAACATTATAAATGGTCAGCCTAAGTTAAGCAGCTTTTTTCATCTTTCATGAAGTTTGCTTAGTGATCCAATTTGATCTATTTTGTGTTTTACGATTCTCATTTTTCTCTTTTCTCTTGGTGTTCAGGCATTTTTGACTTTCAATTGGCTTAGATGACTCCATTTGGCACCTTGATTTCTTTTTATTCCTTAATGGTGGGGAAAATCTTATACTTTTGTTTCATGGCTGTTCCTCAGGGATTCTTCTTTTAGAGAATTAAGATCTAATTCAGTGGATCCTTCAAGGATTACTGGTGGTAATGAAACCTTGACTTCCTTCATCAAACAAGATCGTGAAACTGACGGTAATCAACACATTGGAAAAGATAATGACAGCAATGCAGGACCCCGGCTTCAAAGTGGAGTCCTGCGCACCAACTGCATTGATTGCTTGGACCGAACAAATGTTGCTCAATATGCATATGGCTTGGCAGCTCTTGGTCGCCAGCTTCATGCCATGGGTTTGACAGATAAGCCTAAAGTGGATGCTGACAGTAGCATCGCTGCTGCTCTTATGGATATGTACCAAAGCATGGGCGATGCCCTTGCTCAGCAGTATGGTGGATCCGCAGCTCATAACACAGTATGTTTATCCACTTTTTCTCTTTTCTCGGTGTATTTAGTGGAATACGAGAATGAATATCTATGCTACTTTGATATCTTGCCAGGTGTTTCCTGAGAGGCAGGGGAAGTGGAAGGCGACTACTCAGTCCAGGGAATTTCTGAAGTCTATTAAGAGATACTACAGCAATGCGTATACAGATGGTGAAAAGCAAGATGCAATAAATTTGTAAATTTTGATCCCTCCTGTATTTTAGTTTCTCTTGGTGTGTTTCTATTTATTTATTTTTGGGATGTTTTTCTTGAAGCTGGCATGATAATCTTTATACCTACTTGTAGATACTGTTTTCCCAACATGACTATATTGTGAGAATCACTTCTTGTAGTTGTTTGGCCCTATTTCAATTGTAGAAATTTCATAAGAAAAACTTGGTTGCTTCAAATTTGTCATTCGTCTGAATCCGTTTTCTTTGGTGGATTTACCAGATTCTTGGGTTACTTCCAGCCTCAGGAAGGGAAACCTGCACTATGGGAGTTGGATTCTGATTACTATCTTCATGTATCCGGCATTGGAGATGATCTCATCCTAGAGAATATGTAGTGAAATCCTGCTCTTTTCTGATTGTGTTCCTCTAGTATTCTGCAATCATCTTTGTTTTGTAACTGTTCTAAGGTCGCCCAATCTGATTACAAATCCTCTCAAGGCTATAAACTCTGTGACAGCTCTTTCTTTTACTTGGATATCAACCAATACTTGGATATTTATTAAAGAGAAGAAAACAAATACTAATACTTGTATCTTATCACTGGCTTTATGTGTGCAGAAAGAGATCTGTTTCTTCATACCATTGCGCATATATTCGAGCATATATTTCCTTTTTTAAAGATTTTGTTATTCCAAAGGGGCAACATTGCATGATCATTGGCTAGTTACATTATGTCAAACTGGAAGATCTATATTGGGTAGATTCGCAGAACCTTGATGGAGTACTGAAAAGAGTAAAATCAAGGGGTAAAAGAAACAAACACTAGAAAAGCTAGGGGCACATTTTGACAAATATCACATATTTTTTCAGCTTATTTTACTTTCTTGTTCCTTCTCCATTTCCTTTTCCCGTTATTTTTTCTTCCTCTTTCTATCCGATTCTTTGTGATTTTATTTCTTCATCTATTTAACTTTATAATATTTGGCTTGATCATGCAAAGATAATGTAGGTTCTAATTCCTGTAACAAACATGGAGCTTGAAGGAGTATGAAGTATTGCATCTGAAATTTTCAAATACTAAGTAAAATGTGCATCACTTTGGGATTTCTTTTCTTTCTAGCTACATTACCTTATTTTCATTATTCTTTTCCCACTTATGCGGAATGGATGAGTTACCTTTAAAGATGATCTGGAACAAAATAATTAATATGGTTCTATTCATCTCTTATATTCATTTTTTTGGTCCTTCCTCTGTATTGGTCCTCTTTTCTCTATATGTTTGTTTTTTCTATGATAATGTTATAATACTTGTTATTATACATTGCAGTTTCTCAACTGAAGCTAAGGTTGGAGCAACATGCAGTGATCTTATCCCTATTCCAGCTTATAGAGAGGACTTCTCACGCATAAAATTGACATCCCTTGATAAGTTGATTGAAAGAACATGCAGTTTAATAAGGGATGTTCGGCTTTGCAGTGAGACAGATCAGAAAGCTGGAAGTTTTGGGGTGGCCCCTGATGCTGCGTAATTTCTTGCTCTTGAATGCTTGCAACTATTATATTTTGGCTGCAAATTCTATTACTTTCTCAATTATGCTGTATACATATTACTAATGAATTTAAACATATAGAGAGAAAGCACTTCAAACTATTGTTTTGTCTCATGGTTGAAATTTTCTTTTCGTGATGCATAGATACATGTTGCTTTCTTTCTCTGGAAAGATGCAAGAAAGATTCAGTGCTTATTTACTTATCCATATTTGTTTGTTCCCTTCTTTCTCTTCTGCCCGGCCCGTTGCTATCTACAATAAAATGCTCTACTGACTTTCATGTCTTCAAGTAGTGGACCATTTTTTTGTTGATGTACAAAATGACATGGATGATTTGTTTATGATTATTTTGGTTCCCACTGTTAAAAATTTCTTTACTGATATTTGCTTTGGAATTCCTGTCTTCTAGCCTGGTTTGTTGATATTGCCTAGTGTTTTGATGAAGTCACAGCTGCCTACTGCTTCCCCTGTTAATTCTGCTACTGTGCAGGTTGTGGGTCTTGATCAATGTTGTTGAATACTTGGATAATAGTTTTCCAAAGACACAAAATTGTAATACACTTGATGCTCATAATTGCTTTTCTTGGATAATAATTTTTACTGTGAAAGATCCTACTGTCAAAAAGTTAAATCTAGATCATATCTGAGTGAAGTCAACATAAGATATATGTGGTGCTCAGTGTAAACTAATGCCAGTTATCCCTCTGAAAAATGAGCCAAAATCTGGTGGTGCAGATAGGTCTTCCTTTAACTCCTTTTTTCCTGAATTTGGTTGAGGAACTTAATGTATTGTTACCCCTTTATTTAACTCTTTAATTACATAAAGTTAGCTTTTGCTTATACCTGGTTGCTTGTATCATACGCATTGCCATGTTATTACATCTTCAAGTAGGCAGTAGCATTTATTCATTAAATTTTGGCTTATTCTGTCCTCTGGCTATTTCACCTATTCTTGAATTTGTCCTTGGATGCTTCAATACTCAAGCCAGTCAAAGGCCTAAGGTTTTTTAACTTTAGTTATTGCTGCATTATGATTTGTTGAAATAATACCCAACAACTTATTAAAACATAAGGATCTCATTGACTCATTCTCGAAAGAAACCTTTTGCAGTGAAATACAGCTCAAGAGCCCCAATTGGCTCTTTGGACAAAGGAAATGTGAGGACACTAACTCTCCTCTGAAGGCAGCACCTTATGAGGTTACAAATGGGGAGTCTCATGACAAAAAGCATGTTGATGCATTATCTGACCTCAGTTGGCTATCCCCTATAACTGAAACTAACGACGAGGATCTCTTCAGAAGGTACCTTCTTTAAAAGCCTTTCCTTTTGCTCGATGACGTGGCTTCCTTTTTGTCTGGAATGTGCTACACTTTTTTATCACTTTCATCTTCTAGCTTGGTTTAGCAGTTTTCGAAGCTCATTTGGATTGGTAAATGTGATATGCCAAGCTAAAGTTTTGCTAATCAATAACTAGTCTGACTCTGCTCTTAAGTGAAACTTGGTTTCAATGTTTCCCGAATTTGAAATTCAGTCCATATACATTTGCTTGCTTGATTTACCAGGTGCAAGATGTACGAGTGGCAAGTGTAGCCTAACTAGTTAAGAATAATCAATGTGTAGTGCGGCTCAACTATTTTCTTGAAAATTTAAAGCTTGGATTGCATTGGTGCCAATTCTGCATATATAGTTCTTACAGTATAAAAGTTTAATCAATCAGCATGCCTGTATTGCTGTATATGAAATTCTTCATCTCTTGATTTTAGAATTATAGGGTGTTCTGCAGAAAGTCATAAGCTTTGCCAGTACAGTGCGCTATGTGCTTTATTGAAATAGTGTGATGTGTAATATGAGTTGATAGGTTTTGTTGCCATTTTGGAAACCCTTTTTTCTTGGGTTAAAACTTAGTATATTCTTAGAAAGATCTTTGGTATCTGACCCAGTTGAATTTTACTTGCTGTGTAGGTATCTTGCTATGACCTCGATAAATGAGGCAAATGGTTGGTATGGTGGCACATTGCTTGGTGATCTTGATGAAAGCAGTCAAATCTATCAACACTATGCCGGACTTATCCAGGTATGAGCTAGAAACTTTATGTTATTTGTCAAATAATGCTAAGAGGCAAACAATTTTCAGTCATATGTCGACAACAACCAGTATCATACATATCAAACATGTAAGCATGCACATTCAACTTATGACAATATACATGAGGATATCTGAAAGGCCACGGCATGCATCATTCATTGCGTAAAACCATGACAGCATCCTGTATGGTGATTGGTACACACTGCTGATTGGTCAGAGTCATCACCTCTGCCAAGATCAATGGCATTCCTACCCAGCTCCAACAAGTGACATACTTAATCCCAGAGCAGTCTGCTGAGTGCTACCTTCTCTGGTTTCTGGTTGTTCACTGGCATTGCCAGTGGCTCCACTTTTTATCTGTCTTGTTTGGCCACTATCTTCTATCATTGTACAGAAATTTGATAGAGAAGAAAAGAAAGGAAAAGAGAGAAAATAGAGAAGCCACATGCTAGTTAAAGAACAGCCGCCTATGAACCTCCCGCTGTACATTTTAATCTCTGACCTTTAAGCCAGTTTTGAATGTTTAATACCAAAAATTCACGTAGTAGTTGTCTGCAACTAAAAATGTAAAGCTCTGAAGTTCAGAATGAGCCCATCCCTATTGAGACAAAAGTGAACTCACGAGGCATCCTAGGTTACGAACGCGATATCAACTGTCATATGCGCCAATTATATCCTTCCAAAGATGCAACGCTCCCTCAGGAATCCCAGGTCTTGTACCTCGAGATCCAGGAGCAAGGACATGTCAGTTTGTGTGGCCTACCTTGAGATCACTTCCTGGTATTCTCTAAGAGTGGCGAGATCTTCTGATACTACCTTGCATATCTTTTTGCATCACCCCAGAAATAACATGACTCTCATATGGTATTCCCTATTATTCAGTGTAAAATCATCACCTGTTCCCTTTGGACGCTTTGCAATCATGTTTTAACCTAAAGTACCAAATTTTATCCAGAAATTCTGTGTTAAACCAGCTAAAATCTTTACCTATTAGTAGTATTGGCTGTTCTTACACATGCATTCCCTTCTATTCTTCATCTTCATCCTCCTTACTGTACTTTGCGGTATATATATATATATATATATATATATATATATATATCTCTATCTGTTTGTGTGTTTGCTTAATTTGCCCTTTTCCTTAGATAATGCCTACTGCTCAGTAGTAGTTCCTTGAAGACCTTAACGCCTCAACACTTTCATCTTTAAGTTCTTGCAAATTAATCTTCAGAAACATGTTGAAATCAAATCTTGATACCTGACAAGAAAGAGAAATAATTCTCAACATCATGTTCATTGGGTATGGAGACACATTGCATGGGGCATTTAAGTGCAAATTAGCATGCATGCTGTGCCATGATATTGCATTCTTGCTTCTTACGATGATTGAATGCTTAAATGTTGAGTTTATGCATACACATTGCTTTACATTTAAGAGCGACTCAGCATGCATACTGTGCCCATGATTTTGCGCTCTAGCTTCTTAAGATAAGTAAAGGCATAAATGTTCTTTTGTTTCTTTAAAAAGAAGCATTTGTATAATTAATATCATCTATTAATTGGTTTTACCAAAAGGGTAATCCCTCAAATAAGTTGAAGTGAAAGGTATACACAATTAAAAAGCCAATTAATTTATGTTGCCGTAGAATTATGGTAAACATAGTGCACTTAGTTCGGCTTTAGACATGCATTTTTCCGCACCCACGCCTCTTCTTTTATTCCTCTCCTTTTTTTTCCCTGGGACATCTCCTTGGAACTTGCAGGGTCCTGCAATGGAGCCTTTTGAACATGACGTTGAGAAGGAGAAATATTATGGTGACATCCTTCGAACGGGCAAAATTGAGATTATGGATGATGCAGCTGCTGAAGCAGATATGGAATCCGCTCTCAAGGAGTATGAGCAAACTGGTGCTGATCTTGGGATTATTCCCAATGCATGCAAAGCATTGGCTGTTGATCCAAGTCAGGTGACACGATGGATAATTGGGGAAGAGAGGATGCACAAGACATAAGTGCTACGCTATACAGCTCGAGTTCTATAACGTTCATAGATCTCTTCTCTGGATGTTTTCCTCTTAAAGGTCTCCTGTTTCGATGATGTGTGCGCGCGCTATGGCTTCCTTCACATAATTCAATGGCAGAATGTGTCTGTAGACAGAAAGAGAGACAGCTGTCTATGGTGCCATCTCCTTTGCCAAAAATATTTGATTATGTATAGTAGCTCTTTTGATGTAAAAATAACATTGATGTCTGAGGGAGAATGAGAGAGCCTGTTGTTTATGGGGCTGATCTCCTCTGCAGGAAGTCTATGTTTCTGTTAGTAATTTGTATCTCAAACATAGTTTCGTTTACGTAAATTTCAAGATAGATAGTTTTGTACTTGTACACATTATCGTTGAAGAGTAATGATAAGGACTACGAGAGTTTTTATAATTAACTTAAAGTTTTATTATCTTCATTGAGTGATGAGATAATATATGCAGTAATGAACCCTTTTTCACCATTGCAGTTATAACTTACATTTGGCATCATCATTCAAGATGGCACATCCACAATTTATTAAAATGCTAAACGTGGATTGCTTTCAAAGAAACTCATCGACGCATTTATTTTTCAATATTTTACAGTTTTCTGTTGCACAAAAACCTAATCTTGAATTGCTCTATATTGTTAGACTAAGAGAGCTTCGAATCAATCGTTTAAAAGTACACCATTTCGTAGACTTAAAAGGGTTCAAGAGCATTTCAATACACATCCAAGTTTCAGCCTGTGTGACTAGACAAAGCTAAATTTAGCAGTTTCGAACTAAACTGAGTATGTGGCATGAGGTATTGGCCAAAAGTTTTGCTAAATCTGCACAGAAAAGCTTATACAAACACACTTACATGACGGAAAGAACTTTACTTTTAGTTTTTGCACCAGTCAAATTGCAAAGCTGGGGCAACAACTTAGGCCATCTCCATTGCATCCCATGATCAAGTGGACAAATGCACTATAACCGAAGTAATTTGTTTAACTAATTTTTGCCATTTTGTTTATTGGGCATACAAGATTAGTGGGAGTTCAACTTCTTGGTAAAGCTAAATTTTTAACTAATTTTTTCCCTTTTTGTTTATTGAATGAAACTTTTCTCCTTTTGAAGTATTAGAACAATTCCCACTTGCCATTTTGCCTTTTTTTCTCCCCTCAGGACCATTCTATAACTTTCAACTTTTCACATGATTAATGCTTGTCATAATATAACTAACACCTAGCTAACTCCAACATTCAATGTCGTCCCAGCCATTGCTTCCCTGTTGTGATGAATTTTTTTGAATTTCGTTTTCCTTTTTGGTGATGGAAGTTTACATGCAACTACATGTAAAATGCTGAAAACCCCACCACTTTTCTGGCTTTCTGTATTGGGTTTATGCCTATAAATATGCATCTTAAGTTGAGCAAAAACAAAGCTCTCAATCTAATATGAAGCTCCACCACTCGTTGTGTTTCTTTGCTATATTCGCTATCTTAGTCTCTCCAGGTAGATATAAATTTTCTTTACCTATTCTTTACAACAAACTCATCCGCCTTCTTGTAATTAGCTTACTTGCTTATAAGTAGTCGGTCCTAAATTCGAGAAAATGAAGGGGCTGCTGTCAAGTTGGTAACCACGTAAAATTTGTTAGTCAAATGATATGGATCATATTAAAAATTGTACAAATAGAATACAATGATGAAGTATAATCCATGTAATCATGGAATAATGGTTTCATTGTTGTTGTTTCTTATAATCTTTAGATGATTTTATTACGGCGAAAAATATAGCCCATAAAATTCTGAATTACAAATGAATGAAAAAATTTAGGTCATGTAGAGTGCGCTCCTTCATTATATTCATGCTTTTGTTACAACAAAAATTAGCCAAGAAATTTCTTATGGTGCTTAATTTGTGTTCATTCAGGTTTAGGGAAGATCAAGAAAGGTGAAAAGGCTCATAATGTAGGAAGATGCCTGGAAGTAATGAAGGCAGATGGATGCAATCTTTCATCTTGTAAGCTGCAATGCTTGCAAGTGAAGAATGGAAATGGAGTCTGCTTATCCAAAGAGCAAGAGGGTCATAATTATCAGTGTGTTTGTTTCTTTTCTTGTTAAAAGTTGTCTTGTTTTGGTTTCTAATTAATATGTTTTGGATTAAGTTATCACTGAAAAATTGGTTCAAATAATGACCATTCAAAGTATTCTGTTCACGTTTTTTTATGGATGAACTGCTATTTTATTTTAGTATGCAATGACAATATATAATCATTAATCTTCTTTATTTTTTTTTTGGTAAAATAATATATTTTTTTCACCTCTCATACCTTAAAAAAAACTTTTATCCCGTTATATGGAATAGACTATATAAATAATATTTTGACATCATATTCTATCTTGTTTTTATCGTTTCGTTCCAATTTTTTTAGAACTCAGTCTTCCCTTTTTCATTCAAATTAATGTTTTCTATTTTCTACGTGCCACATTAAATCATTGTATTCTTACACACAACAGATCCAGAAGTTTTGGTTAAATGCTATGATTTATGAGGAAATTAACTAATTAAAGGCGTTATTAAAACAATAAACAATGAATGCCTCAAGCTAGTTGAACTACACTATGTGCTTAAGAAATAAAATTATATGACTGTGTAGCAATATCTCTTGCAACAAACAAACAATCCAAATTGTACTAAATTTATAATAAACAAGCATTAAAGGGATCATAATTACATCCATAAAAGTTACTTCATTTTAACAACCATGCCTACAAAATAAATCATAGATTTAACAAGGAAAGAAAAAAAGACTTTCAAGCCTGCCATTTTGTGTCATTTCTCATGCATGATAGTGTCTGCCTTCCAAGGTGCATGATATTGATAGTGAAAACTCTGTATTATTCATATATATGCAATGCAATTCTGTGTCATTAATTTCTCAACAAAGTAACCCTTACTCTTTGCTGCATAATAAATTGATTCTTTCATATATATAAATAGCATATATACCAAATTGGTATGATAGTATATGATCAGTTTAGAAGAAAGATAAAAGAGAACCATCATCTATGATAAGTTTGATTCATAGAAATGTATAAACTAGCAAGCACCGCTTAGGTGTTTTTTAGTGGCAATTTGGAGTAGGGATGCCAACCTCAAATTTTATAGCTAATTTAGAGAGTAAAAATCACACACCATTCATAAATGAATTATTCATAATTATCTGAATCACTTGAAAACTATAGTTCAAGCAAAATCATACCGTCTCTATAGAATATATACTTTCCTAAAGGAGGGTAAACTATATTTATCTACTTTTAACTGCACCTCTAAATTTAAATTGAAAGAATTTTTTTTAAGCAAAATATATAAAAGAGTTAGTTTCTATACCAAATTTAGCAAGTAAATCAGACATTATACGTATTTGGTGAATTATTTCTATTTTTCTCAATTGAGATGAGATTTTCTATTCAACATTATTCTCTCTCAGATTAAAACTACGTCGTTGTTAGGGTCTATTAATTGTAAAGTAATTTTAGTGATATTTATACTTTTAGTCCCTAGTTTTAATAAAACTACGTTGTTTGAACGTTAGACAGAATATGATAGACAAAATATGATAGAATAATATTTGATAGAGTATCTGGTCTCCTCTCAATTTTCCATGGGTGCATACAGGAGTGGATACCTTTAGTTAAGCATATATGGATTCCCTAATAACTATTTAATTAATTAGTTAGTGTAAAAGGTTAGAATATGTGCTAGTTTTAATTTTTATGGATATTTTTAGATCATGCATGTTTTATCACTCTTTATATTTAGGCATATAACCTAAACATTTCATTTTGTGAAATGCCTGTAATTTTAACTTTATCAATAAGATTCAGAATTGGCTTAAAAAAAGTATATGAGCTTATACATTTGCATAGAGCCAATGCACAAGTTGTAACAAGCCCAGAAAGTTTTCTACTACACGATGTATATTTATTTATTGGATTAATTATATTTAATTCTCTTACAATTTGATTAAATTATCAAACTAACTCTAAAAGTTACTTAAATTATAAAATAAATCTCAGAATTTAAATAACTATAACAAATAGCCTTTGTATTTAACTGTTAGTTAAATAAAGTTACTATAAAATCTCTATTAATTACATTTACTTCTCACTAAATAATTAATGAGTAATGATTGGGGGAGTGAAAAATTAGAGTGAAAATGCAAAGTGACTGACGTGGCATGTATAAAAAAACAAACTAATCCATTACCCATTAGGGTTCACTCATCATTTAGTTAAGGTATTAATTTGTCTTTTTATAACTGCCACGTCAGTCACTTTGGGTTTTCACTCTAATTTTTCACTCCCCCTATCATTACTCATAATTAATTTCCTAAGTCGTAAGTATTCTTTTTTCCTTATTTTGTTAAAGTTAGTTTAAAATTTTATTATAATTTAACTAAAATTTTAAAAATTAATTCTATAGTTTAATAAAATTTCAAGGAGGTAAGTATAATTGACTCCTCATTTATTTTGTTTTAATTTTATACTACCAAAAAATTAGAGACCAGATCCTCTGTCCAATATTTATCCTATCTTATTCTGTTTAACGTTCAAAACGAAGTAGTTTCATTAAAAATATGGACTAAATGTATAAATATTACTAAAATTACTTTACAATTATTAGACTCTAACAAAAAGATTAGTAAATTCTATGATTTTTAATTAATACAGAACGAGATAGACAAAATCTTCGGTAGTATTAGACGATAACAAAAAAATTAGTAAATTTTATGATATAGTTTTAATTAAGATAGAATGATACATAAAAAAATATATGATGTAGAATATTTGGTGTAAAAAATTGTGCCAACCAGTCCTCTTTCTATGGCTAGGAATTATAGCAGTGTCTGTGTTATCATCAATATAGCAAACCACCAAATTATGCGTCTAAATTCTAATGCACATCAAGACTTCGGAGTTGGCGAATTATGGCCGCAACACAAATTTGCCACCGTATATCATTGCCACTCAATCACCGGCCCGCCACTTTCCACCATCAAAACAACACCGTTAAATACTCCACAATCTTTTCCATTTCTTTCAAACACAGCCACAGTAATCCATTTGTAAGAACATTAACCAGTACTAGATGGAAACCAAAGTTGAAATGGGTGGTTAGAATCAGCGTAGTTGAACAGAGCCCGCCAAAACCAACTGCAGATGAAGTGGGACGGTTGGTAGACTTCTTGTACGAGGACCTTCCACATCTCTTTGATGATCAAGGCATTGACCGGACTGCCTATGATGAACTTGTCAAGTTTAGGGATCCCATCACTAAACATGATACTGTTAGTGGTTATCTCTTTAATATTGCTATGTTGAAGTTGCTTTTCAAGCCTGATTTTCAGTTGCATTGGGTCAGACAGGTATGGTTCTTTTCTTTTATTTTTTCATGGAAGATTTCCTGACCTCATATTCATATTATTAACAGGCTATCCATTTTCATGATGTCAAGTACGGTACACACATTTTCACACACTGGACATTATTTTACACATATTTTCGCACGCTGAACATATTTTACACAATGAAAATATGTATTTTACACATAGTTCATTTTGTGCAAAGGAGGTTCTACCAACAATGTCAATGTCTACTAATCAGTCTAAATCTGATAGTAATAATCTAAAAATTTGCATTTCTTCATTCCCTAATTGGTAATATTTTAACACCATCTGTCTTTGAGGTCTTTCAGATTGTAAATACAACGATTCTTGTTACATATATGTTCTGCATCTTATTATAAGTATACTACATTTGTGCGTACCATGTTGCTTTAAAGGAAATGATATATGCTATGCAAACTAGACAGTATTTTTTTTTTCTTTTCAAATTTCTGCTTTGGTTTGATTGATTGGATTGCTGTAGACAGGGCCTTACGAGATAACTACAAGGTGGACTATGGTAATGAAGTTCATTCTTCTGCCATGGAAACCTGAGTTAGTCTTCACTGGCATTTCTGTCATGGGCATCAATCCAGAGACCAAGAAGTTTTGCAGCCATATTGTAAGATATTGCTATCTTTCTTAAAGAAAACTCCACATTTGTTGGAACAACCAAATTAGTGCTTATTCATTCTTTGTTTTCAAAACTAATAGGACTATTGGGATTCTATAGTAAACAACAACTATTTTTCAGTTGAAGGACTGTTGGATATGTTAAAGCAGGTATATTTGTGCTCCATACATTCCTTTGTCACATTTTTCTATTTGCAGTTTCTCATTTTGCTTAAATTCTTCCCATTTCCAGTTTCATGAATCTGTTTATGATTTTTTAACAGTTGCGAATTTACAAGACACCGGAGTTGGAATCCCCAAAATATCAGATACTAAAAAGAACTGCTACTTATGAGGTTTGTGGCATTTTTCAGTCAAACCTGCTAATAAATCAGGCATTTGTTTAAGTTTTCTTGATTGAAACCCAAAATCACTTGAAAGTAAAATTTTCAGCAAGCAGTAGCCTTTATTCTTTAGCATTATTGATCCTATCAGTCGAAACACAGACTGCCATCTTGCATGGATATGTCAAGTTGCTAGTGATTGACTAAATTTTCTTCTCGGAGTTCAGTTGAGACAGTATGACCCTTTTATAATCGTAGAAACAGACGGTGACAAGTTGTCTGGATCGAGCGGCTTCAATGCTGTTGCTGGGTAGTTTTCTGTTTCAATTCATCCCGTACTTAATTTGGTATGGAACCTACAAAGTTTCTCTCTTTGGTAACTTAAATCTTCCTCCTATACAGATATATTTTTGGCAAGAATTCAACAATGGAGAAGTTACCCATGACTACTCCTGTGTTCACCCAAGCATTTGATTCAGAAACATCCAAAGTGTCCATCCAGATAGTTTTGCCATTAGAAAAGGATGTGAACAGGTGAAGCTTAAAAACTTCATATAAGGTTACTTTGAAACTGAACTTATCATAACAAACGCATCTTTGTACAGCTTGCCAGCTCCAAATCAAGAAACAATCAAGCTGAGGAAGGTGGATGGAGGAATTGCTGCAGCCTCAAAATTTAGTGGAAAACCAGTGGAAAATACCGTCCAAGAGAAGGAGAAAGCGTTGCGGATTGATCTTATTAGAGATGGTCTAAAACCAAAAACCGGATGCTTGCTTGCACGTTACAATGATCCAGGTCGGACGTGGAGTTTTCTAATGGTATGAACTATGCAATGTTAACAGTATTTTTCTTGCATTTGCTCATCAGTTGGTTTGAAGCTTTCTACCGTCTAAAATCTTGCGTTTGTTTCTTGTTTCTCTGTGCTACAAAGAGGAACGAGGTGCTCATATGGCTTGAGGAGTTCACGCTGGAATAACGTTGGTACAAAGCTCAAGTTCACGAGCAATCTTTCGGATGTATATAACCTTAAAAAAGAACCCCAAGTAATTCTTGTATGCCTTGTCATTTACTTCTTCAAAGATTTTATGACTGCACGGACATCTGGGGTGAGCTGTGAGCAGCATTATGTCATGGCCAGTTTATTGAGATCGTTATGGCAGAGATCACCATAATTTTGGTTGCAATACTTCATAGTTTTCTCGTAAACTTTATGCATTAATGTAAATGCTAATTGCATGGTAAAATTTGATAATATAATGATAATGATTATTGTTCTCCAGTCTAGATGGAGCTGGAAAATTGAGGAATTGAAGCAAGTGTTTTATGGAAGAATTTTCGTTGGATAAATGGGTATTTCAAAACATTCGTATTTGACATTATTCAAAAGAATTGTATTACGACATTATTCAAAAGAATTGTGTAAGCACAACCCCATAAGGGGAAGATTGGGAGGAGCTAGAGGAAGAATTTGAACAAGTAGATATACCATTACAAAATGATTAATGTAATAAAATGTACAAGGTAATATTTGGTATTGATAGTTTTCAATTTTTTTTTTAAAACTTAATTTTGTAGTAGTTGTGTTGATTCTATTCTCAAATTTATAGTGACCTGACTCTTAGTATGACTCTTAGCTAGTATGATGATTATTTGAATTTGAGGTAGAGAGATATAACTGTTTTAAGAAATATTATGCGATAGACTTAGAAATTTTGTAACCAGAAAAATGATCTTCTTATCACTAGTTTTTATTTTTTATATATGGAAATTGCTCATGTTATCTATTGGGTAAATTTTTTCTGTACTTTATATTTTGGTATCAATACATATATAAAAATATATATATAAAAAAAAGGGGTATATGTCTATACCTCGCTACTATAAAGATACACAATAGGGAACATGAAATGAAGATAAATTGGATATATATAGGCAAAATGTTTGAAAGTCTTTTTTTTATTTTATCATTAGCTATATATTCTAGGCTATCGAGATTGTATGGAGAAGAGTGCATGACACCACTTTCACCTTAATTCTACTCTATCAATCTATTTAGGAACTGATCCTGTCATTAGCGATATATTCTAGGCTATCGATATTGGATGGAGAAGAGTGCATGACACCACTTTGACTTTAATCCTACTCTATCAATCTATTTAGGAATTGACCTAAAAGGATTAATGGGCCCTTAGAGGGAGAGAACCCACCTTACATACTAGAAGAGTGAATGACACAATTTTTGAATTTTTTTAAATAAGATATTAGATTTGATCTCATGACCTACTCCAACGGTACAACCAAACACTAAGGCTCGTGCCGGTTACCTACCTCGTTCTCTTGTCTTAGATAGAGTGTTTGTTTGATTCTCACAATCAATATATATTATTTCAAAGTTTTTGTCTGGATGTTAGGTTGCTTGAGGGATTGGAAAATATTTTGTTTCTACATAGGAGATCAAAGTTATTTATTTCCTTTCCGTTTCAAATTTCACGTTCTTGCATTATTTTCTTTCTTTTTATTTTTTTTTATAGTCAATACACGAGTAGAGGAATACATTAAATAAGATAAATCAAGCCTAATTACAACTCCTAAATATTTATATATGAAACTTTTCTTAAAGATGAAAAGTCTAGTCTATTTACTCTAATGGAGTCTCTAACATAGTTTTGACAATTCAGCTTCCAACAGAAGAAAAGCTCCGCAGAGCAAGCCACTACAATATACAATTTTATTATTATTGTTGTCGTTGTTATTTTAACAATAAATTCAGTAATTGGGGTGAGATGCCAACTTTAAATTTTATAAATGATTAAATTAGGTAGAATTGCACACGCAATTTAACTATGAATTGTTACAGTTTCAAGAACATTTCAAGATTTAAAGCAAAATAGATTCATTCCATAATCTAATGCAAAATAGTTACAAGATATGCAAAATATACCGACTTTATACATTAATTACTTTTTCTAAAGATGGTAAGTCAAATCTATCAACTTTACGGCACCGAATTATGAAAGGTAATTGTAATTCAGTATAAAAAATTGCATCAAATGGAATTCTGTGTTCCATAATTTACAAGGGTATCAGTTGATTTATTATCTATCCTCCCTCAAGTCAATAAAAAGACTTGTAAATTGTGCATCATATACTATAATTATCAACTGGATTTTTTTTTCAATCTTCCAAGGGTGCTTTGTTTCGCTCCGCAGGTACTGTACCAAAAGAAGTGAGTACAATTCCACTACGAAGAAGCAAAATCCCTCAGCTGCATGCGCAAATCTACCGTCGTCCTTGTAATAAAGCTTTTGCTTTCGCCCTGCAAACTTATGCAAACACCAAAGTGACAAGCAAATGAAAATATAACATGACCATTTACATCTCGTAAAATTGACCACTTATACCTAGTAATGTCCGTAAAATTTTTTATTTAAATTCCAAAATACTCAATGGCCTAATTCTTCCTATTTCCTCTCTAAATTAATGTTTTCCTTTCTTTCTTTTTTTTTTTTTTAAATCGAGGGATTGTCATTTTTTAAGTGAACTATTTTTCCCATTTTGACTCTTTTGTTATTAATTTTTTTTTGTTAATTTAATACTTAATCTATTCAAAAATAGGGTAAACTTACCATTTGCCTTCCTGTTTAACCTTTGCATGTTACCTCTGCTCTTTGAATGACAATTCATGATAATGCGACCGGAACAACATTAATTGAATCCGTACTAATGTACGATAATGTGGCTTCTAATTTGGTTGATGCAGTACGGAACTCAATTAGCTTTTTAACGGAAAAAACAAGAAAGAAAGGACAAAACCCCATGAATGAAATTTTGTGAAAAAATAAAAGAATTTTTCTGTGGAAATTTTCCCATGAATTAATGAAATTATTTTAGAGTGGCTAGAATAATTTGAGAAAAATCACAATGTTTCTTGTAAATACAAAATATTTATGGGGGGATGAAAATGATCAGTTTCTGAAACTAAAGAGTTCCCGCACTACATCAAGCAAATCTGAAACAACAATATGAAGAAATCTTTCGCACGATCATCATCAGAAGTGTGTAAACCTTTGAGGGTTTTGTGAAAAGATGTCTGTGAGTGTGTGTGTGAAAGAGATTATGAAAGCAAAATGAGAACTTTGAATATTGCAGAGAGAAGAAAAGAAGGGGATCGATCCTACACAAACTATGGCTGAAAACAATGTGCGTATTGCAATGAGAAGTTTGCAAGGGGCGATGGTGCTTAAATAGAGAAAGAGTTCATTTGCATGCACATTGTGGAGCTGACACCTCTGCACATATGTGTTCTTGAATCTGTCTACGTTGTAACTGGCCATGTACTCACAAAATTTAATAAAAGAAATCTTATTTAAAATTTATTTAATAAAATAATTCTTCCACACAAAAATCAATAAAAACAAAACTCATCAATCCAAACACTCAATTCTCAAAATAATTTTTTTTTTGGCAAACAAAACGCAACTCGAGGTCTATTTTTTTGCAATTTTCAAGACAAAACACATGGTTAAACAGACCTTTAAATTTCACTTTTTTTCTAATAATATTCACTCCATTCATATTCACAATCAAGACAGGTGAAAAAACATTACAAAAAAGTTAAAATCAACGCATTTTTAAATTTTGCATTTTTTGGCTAAAATACTTGTATTATAACAAATGAAAAATAAAAATTTGGTGAAAAAACTAAATTTCATTTGACACTGTTCACAAGGATGCATGTTCATAATTAAGGTGTATGTAAAAAATTAGAAGAAAAGCCAAAATAAATATGTTTTTCTACTTTGCCATTATTGACTAAAATACATATGTTATAACTCATGAAAAATGGAGGTTTGGTAAAAATTTTAATTGTCACTTTTTTTTTACAATATTCACTAGAATGAATGTTTACAATCGAGGTGAGTGTAAAAAAAGTACAAAAAAATCAAAATCAACGCGTTTTTAGATTTTGTCATTTTTGACTAAAATGCGTGTGTTATGACTCATGAAAAATACAAATTTGGTAAAAAAAGTAAATCTAATTTTCACTTTTTTTAACACTATTCATAAGTATGCATATTTATAATTGAGGTAATTGAAAAAAATATTATGAATAAAAGTCAAAATTAATATATTTTTTTATTTTGTCATTTTTGACCAAGATACACGTATTATACCCAGTAAAAAATAGAGAGTTGGTTAAAATTTTTAATGCATCCAATGTTATTTTTTAGGATTCTTCCAGGAAACTTGGATCCCCATCGGTTACAAGAAAAGATAAACGTTGGAAGCATTAAAATATATTGGAATTATTTGTCGAATATATACATGATTAAAATCTATCTCTCTAGTCAAGTATATATATACATGATTAAAATCTGCTACACTGCTATATATATATTTTTATTAACAATTTGTTGCTTATGGATCTTATAAATCCCATCTTATACATATTAGAATTGGCAAAAATATCCGTGTCTGTTATCTGCCCACAATTTAACTCATCTAAACTTGCAACATTTTGATTGCGGGTAAGTACAATCGGGTAATAATGGTTGTGAGTAATATGCAGGCGAGTAAAAGAGTACTTGTATGTAATATTTTTGGATTCAATGCAAAACTTGAAAAATTCTTAATGTTTTTATTCAAAATTTATCATAACAAATAAAAAAATGGCAAATTTATGATAGAGAGTAGTCTAAATTACAAAACAAAATACAAGTAAACAAAAAAAAAAAAAACAGAAAATTAATATATATATATATTTTAAATACTTAAGAGTATATTTAAATAACTCAATAGTATTTCCCCAATTTTTTATACTCTTTTAATACCCTGCATTATCTACGCGAATCTCCCATTTATCACCTCTAATATATTAATTTAGTCTAGATGTTAGGTTGCTTGAGGGATAGGAAAATGTTTGTTTCTACCTATATAAGAGATAAAGTTATTTATTTTCTTTCCCTTTCAAGTTTCATGTGTTCTTGCATTCTTTTCTTTCTTTTTATTTTTATAGTCAATACACGAGTAGAGGAAGAAATTAAATAAGATAAATCAAGCCTAATTACAACTCCTAAATATTTATGAAACTTTTCTAAAAGATAAAAAGTCTAGTCGATCTAAGTCTAATTAATGGAGACTCTAACGAGTTTTGATAATTCAACTTCCAACGAAAAGAACTAAACTAGAGACTCTAACGTGTTTTGATAATTCAGCTTCCAACGAAAAGAAAAGTTCGGAAGAGCAAGCCACTACAATGCTCAAATAATAATAATAATAATAATAATAATAATAATAATAATAATAATAATACAAGAGATGAGATGCTAAGTTCAAATTTTATAAATAATTAAATTAGAGCAAATCGCACAGCAATCCAACTATGAATTATTCCAGTTTCATTAACATTTCAAGATTTAAAGCCAAAATAGTTATATTCCATAATCTAATACAAAATAGTTACATGATATACCAAATATACCGACTCTATACATTATTTACTTTTTTTTGAAAGAGTGTAAGTCAAATATATATATATATATATATATATATATATATATTAAGGAGGGTAAGTCAAATGTATCAACTCTTACTACACGAACTCTAGAAGGTAATTGTAATTCAGTATAAAAAATTACATAAAATGGAATTCTGTGTTCCATAATTTACAAGGGTGTCAATTGGAAAATTAGCCTCCCCCAGTCAATGAACGACTTGTAAATTGTGCATCATATACTATAATTATCAACTGGAATTTTTTTTTTTTCAATCTTCCAAGGGTGCTTTGTTTTGCTCCGCAGGTACTGTACCAAAAGAAGTGAGTCCAATTCCACTACGAAGAAGCAAAATCCCTCAGCTGCATGCGCAAATCTACCGTCGTCCTTGTAATAAAGCTTTGGTTTTCGCCCTGCAAACTTATGCAAACACCAAAGTGACAAGCAAATGCAAATATAACATGACCATTTACATACTTATATCGAGTAATTAATCTCCCCAAAATTTTTTTATTTAAGTTCCAAAATACCCAATGGCCTAATTCTTCCTATTTCCTCTCTAAATTAATTTTTTTCCTTTATTTTTTTTTAAATCGAGGGATTGACATTTTTTTAAGTGAAATATTTTTCCTATTTTGACTCTTTTGTTATTTTTTTAATACTTAACCCATTCAAAAATAGGGTAAACTTACCATTTGCCTTTCTGTTTTACCTTTGCATGTTACCTCTGCACTTTGAATCACAATTGTTAGAAACTTTGTTATAGTAAACTCATGATAATGCAACCAGAACAACATTAATTGAATCCGATAGAAGGTAAGATAATAATGCGGCTTCTAATTTGGTTGATTCAGTACAGAACTCAATTAGCTTTAAAAAAACAAAAGAACAAAAGAACAAAACCCCCATGAATGAAATTTTGTGAAAAAAAAAAGTTTTTTTTTTTTTGGTGAAAATTTCCCCATGAATGAAATTATTTTAGAGTGACTAGAATAATTTTAGAAAAATCGCAATGTTCTTGTAAATACAATATATTTATGGGGGGATGAAAATGATCAGTTTCTGAAACTAAAGAGTTCCGGAACTGCATCAAGCAAATCTGAAACAACAATATGAAGAAATCTTTCGCATGGTCATCATCAGATGTGTAAACCTTTGAGGGTTTTGTGAAAAGATGTCTGTGGGTGTGTGTGTGTGTGAAAGAGACTAATGAAAGCAAAATGAGGGCTTTCAATATTGCTGAGAATAAAAGAGGGGGATGGATCCTACACAAACTATGGCTGAAAACATTGTGCGTATTGCAATGAGAAGTTTGCAAGGGACGATGGTGCTTAAATAGATATGTGTCCTTGAATCTGTGTGCGTTGCAACTGGCCATGTACTCACTCCATTTGACTGTTGTTTTGCTATATATCCTACTAAATACAACAAAAACCAGTTAGGATACAAGTAAATGGTTTCTCATTTTGCCTCTTTGAAATCAGGAAAATTTTTGTTGTTTTCTCTTCATTTCTTTGCTATCTTTAATGTCTAAATATATTGTTAAACCAAAAAAGTAATGATGATTAATTATGATTCTTTTTATAGCTTTGAAATTCAACTAATGTGGAGTCCTATGTAAGGACTCAATGGATCAACATTATTATAGATAGACGAGTAAATAAGTTATAAGTAACTATGATATAACTTTTAACGCAAAAACTTATATGGAATGATTTCATATATGAAACATATAATTAATGAACGTTCATGCACATATTGATACACTTTCGTCTTTTTTTTAATACTCTTCAACATAATATTAATATACAATTTTGATACTTCATTTTAGAAGTATTACATTGATATTTTTCAAAATAAAATTAACACATGAATTTTGTAGAATTATTTGATTGATACTCGTCAATATAAAATTTTATTACAGAAAAATTGATTATTGTTTAAGAGTGTTACTTTTTCAATATATAAGTGATACGTGAAAAAAAAAAGTATTAAGCAAAATTGATTATTTCTCATAAATGTAAATTTTTTAACATAAAAGTTATACGCGAAAAAAAGAGTGCTACGCAAAAATTGATTATTGTTTAGGAGTGTTACTTTTTTAAACATAAAGTGATACCTAAAAAAGGTGTTACGCAAAAAAATTGATTATTGTTTAGGAGCGTTATTTTTTCAACATAAAAATGATATATAAAAAACAAAATACGTGTACGTTTAGGTCAAACATATGAATCAATTTCACAATAAATTACCTCAACTTTTCATAAGTCGGTTGTCTAAACGTGTAAAAAGTTTCATAAAGAAATTTCTGAATTTGGAGGTACAAGAAAGGAATGTTTGAGCTATACTTGGAAGACTATTTTGTACCTTTATTGTAGAGAGTCCTTATCTACCTTAAGATTCTACCGTTAAAAAATTAAACGCAAAAACTATTGTGAGACTTTGATACTTGAATTATAATTTATACATTAATACACTAATTTTTTATATTTTATACCCTAATATTTGATATTTTATACGCTAATTTTTGATACTTTATACGCTAATATTTGATATTTTATATGCTAATTTTTTATAATTTATACGCTTAAGTAAAATTCATACGCAAATCTCATATCTGAGACAGTTCTACAAAAGAATGACCCAAAATTAAATATTTATCGTGAAGTAATTCAATGGTTGACTTGCTTGCTTATGCAGATTTTTAATTCTATAGATCACGAGAGTACAATTGTTTTTGAGCAGTCATTGACAATATGTGGTGCATTGAATCTTGATATATTAAATTTTCTACATATCTTTTGAAATTATATAAATATAATAGGTTTGTTGAATTATGCATATCTATGCTAAAACTTTCTACATATTCTAATATGCACATCTTCAAAGCAACTCCAAAAAAAACTTCGGCTCCTTTTCCGTTCTTTAAAGACTCTTAAAAAATAGAATACCTAAGGGGAGGCGATAGTACCAATGTAAAAACTCTTAAAAAAAATAATAACTTAAGGGGAGACTATAGTACCAATGCAGTCAATATCCCACCAATTTATCTTTTATAAATTAAAAATTTTCTTTTAATCTCCCTCTTGTCTGTATTGATGAGAGTTATTTGTTTCTGAAGTGGAAGTTTTCTTCTCTTTGAGATAATCTATCTTTATTTTTCGAGTTTGTTCTCAAAATTAAAAGAAAAGAAAATAGAGATGTTGAACCCCTAGAGTTAGATGCAAATATTTTGTCCGCATTGCATAGAATATGTGTGTAAATGTGTTTTATATATGGATGTCAAAAAGATCAAAAACAAATTCATATGAAGAATGAAGAAATTGAGGATGGTGGAGTGCAAACAAATTTATTTTAAATATTATAAATTTGTTGGGGATTAAACTTGGCTCGATCAGTTATTACGAATATTAGACAAAACTCATGTTTCAAACTTACTTTAGTTTTTGTTCTGTTGCTAAAGACGAGAATGAAATCTAGTTTTACCTTTCGAAGAATTAAGCGCACATTTCCTTTTTCATGATCCGTGAGAATTTGTACAATTCAAATCCATATATGAGTCAGTTTGTTTAATTGTCTTAGCTAGTTTGTTGTTGTTGATTGTATCTTTTAAGTTCGTTATTTTATAAAATTACCACTTTTGACAAAAAGATAATAGTATGTACATTTGCAACAAAAGCTCTTATGTTTTCCTTTATTTATCTTTTCCAATATTATTAATGAATTGGTAAGAATCTATGCCAAAAAAAACAAAAAAAACAAAAGTAGAATTAGTCAATCAACATATACTATTTTTTTTCTTTTTTTAAAGGGCATCAACAATTAATGTCACTACACCTACTCTCTATCCCCTTTAATGATTCGAATTCGTGACCTATTCACACGTCAATATGTAAACCATTTGGTATATATTTCGCTGTCATATATCTACACATACTAGCTATCATTCTATCTCTCTCGAGATTAAGTACAATGAATTAAATTTGATTAAACTTAAAAATTCAATACACTACATACATAAAATTCAGCAAATGAGCTAAGATCATATCGATTTGAAATGTAAAAAAACAAAGTCTCCTACTCATATTCACTTGGTTGAAAGCTAAAATTGGATTCTGGTCCCTGATAGCAGAGTTAAAAGCATTTCTCTCCCTAGTAACAGAATTAGAATAGGTCATCCATCATCCCTGATATATAATTGATGAAAACCAAACTATCAACTTTTCGGTAAATCTAATAAATGTGTAGTAGGTTTAACTATAGTGTGTGAAAATATATGTCATATGTATAAATACATGTAGTATGTCAAAATGTGTGTAGTTCATATAAATATATGTTATGTGTGAAAATGTGTGTAATAAGTGCAAAAATATGTGTAGTTTGTATAAATATATAAAATGTGTGAAAATATTTTTAGTGTGTGTAAATTACATGTGAAAAGAAAAAAAATTGTTTTGTGTTATTTATGCCATATTAAAGTTTATTTTAAAACTCTATCATTGAATATACTCTCAAATTAAGCAAATTAAATCCTATTTTATCATTTAAAATTCTATCAAAAGTTTGCATGTATTTTTAGAACTTCTTCTTTTTTTTTTTTGGCGAATTACTATGGGGCGCCACTCCCTCTTATATTAATATATGCATAGGGTGATGGATATACCCTAAAATCACCCATACAAAAGTTAGCCAACTTGATCAATCTACCATTAATAAGCAAAGCCAAATGGTGAAAAAAAAAAAAAAAAAACAAAGCCAAATGGTGCAGTGATCAAGAGGAGTAAAGCTACTTTTACAAAAAATAATAGAAATAGCATAAGCTATTCTAAACCAAGATGTAGGAAAGATTATGTCTAGCAGAAGAGATTTAGGCCTTCTTAATCCATTAAGATGGCTTAAAACATGCAATATGTAATTATCAAATAAGATTAATAGATTAAGATACAAATCAATTAATTTTCAAATGTTAACGAAGTTATCAAGAAATTTCTTAGTGTCATCATGTCAAAAGAATTTTGAATGTTCAAGCAATGACCCAATTTTCACATGCCTAATAACTTTGCTGAGTTTGAGTTTAATTATTGTGTTGAGTTTGAACTTGTCAATTTGCATCTTCTAATTACACATTCTAATAAATAATAAGATCTCTTAAACTTTAGATTTTATGTATGTTGTTGATGCAACAAAAGTTTGTCAATCAAAGAAAAAATAGCACTTTGCATATACATTGTTTAATTTATGTACTTAACTTAATTAAGAGAGATCATTCAAATGCAAACAAAATGTTTCAAATTTACTACAGTTCCTATCCCATATAGCAAAATAAGGAAAGAGTAATATTGTTCAATATCATCTCCACATCAATGGAGGATCAAAATATCAACTCCAAAATTGAAAAAGCCAAAACAAATTACAACAAAGATTAATTATCAATTGCTTGTATTAGAACTGCAGATGGGCTCAAAGTCATAAAGAGGGGATCGTTGAATAGTTGAAGTTTCCGACTGTGCATTCTGACCTTCATTTGAAGAACTATCCTCTCTTTTTCTCTTTTTGTTTTCTGCACATGAAAGAGATATAAATATTAACATACTTATACAATTATGAATAATAATGCAATATTTAAGAATACTTTCACAATGTCAAAAGAGGTATTAAAACTAGGAGGCTAATTGCTTCTTTGATATCATCAATAAGATGTGTTCCATTTTAAGCCTCATATCTATTGATTTTGTCAGTTTAGCTATTGTCTATTTAGAAACCTATTTATTGTATTCATTATTCTTTTCTTTTTTTTTTAAAGTAATAGTAAAGACAACGAGTTCTTTTACGCCATATTATAACCTCATTCAAGCGGAGTTTTATTATTATTTATTTTTTTAATCTATCTACAATAAATCTTTATTTATCATTGAATGATATATTATACTCTACGTGATTGAACTTACTAAGTACGTTGCTAAAAAAACTTGTATTTCCGACCAGTACTCTTTACAAAGTCACAATTGAAATCAACGTGAAATAAATAATACCTATTTATGAACAACTATTTCTTTTTATAACTTTATCAAACTACCTAGGGTAAACATTACTAGTTTTCATGAAAAGTTGTGTTAGGAGTACTAAAAAACAGTTTTTCGAGTAAAGTTTAGGGTTCGTTTTAAGGTAAGAATAAGGTTGTAGCCTAACAAGAATAAGGCTGAAAAACAGTATTTCAAAACTAATTTGTTTACCTCTTTCTTGAGATTGCTCAACACCGTCTGATCGGCAAATAGTTTCAGTAAGAGATTCATAGTATCCAACCTCCTTTTTCTTTACTAATGAATCTCCTCGAATTCTCTTGGAAGAACCCTAAAAATGAACATAAGAAATATTGTTAATTTTTTTACAAGAACATTCATTAAGACGTTTGTAAAAAATTGAAAATCCAAGTTTAACCAACCTCAACATTAGTATTGATTTGTGGGTATGACATTATTCCTTTGTAATAACGCTTGGGAAGTATGCCATTCTCAACAAAATGGTAAACCTCAATAAGGGATTTATAGACAACGTTTGTTTGCAGATGGTAGTAAAACTGCCAGAAAACAAATGGATTTCAATAAAATCAGCACAACAAATAATTTATATTCTTTAAAACAAAATTGTTATATGTAAGACATATTTTTAAAAAAAATATTATTCTTTAAAATGAAAGTGAATTTGGCATTAATTTCAGTGTCTTGCCCACTTCTTATAATAAGATATACAATGAATAGAAGGAAACATAAAATCTTTTCAACCGAAGACAAATAAAATGTTGTAAAAAAAAATATATATATAAATGTTTAATAACTCATAGAATGACACTATTTGGTTCTTTAACTTGAGCGTAATTATATTTTGGTGTTCATTATTAAAAAAGTTACATAATGATAAATTATCTTAATTTTTGTAATGTGAACAATTTTCAACCAATTTTCTTTCCAATTGAGTAACTATTTCAGTTCAACACTCAACTTTAAAGATTTTCAATGTTGAACAATATCACATGACAAAATAGAGCCGTTAATCAATTAGATAAAAAAATGAGTTGAGAGTCTTTAATATTACAAAATTAAAATTAATGAACCATTATATAACTTTTTCAAAAATTAAAATTAAAATGTGCAGTTTTTATTGTTGTGGTATATTCTAAAATTTGTGTAAACAATTGTATAAGTTGATTTTCTCATCGTTAATGTAAAAAAAAAAAAACTCATAAATTATGTGCTTATATTAGTGATTTACCATTGAATCATCACGTTAGATTAGTGCTAACAATATCTATATAGCATGTTTTTATCATCATATATGCATATGAAAATTACCTTATCAGTTGTACCATTTTTACGTTGCCTATGTTGGATGCACCAATTTCTTTGCCTCTCCAACTTTGACAGGCTACTTGCATATAGAAGTGTTGAATCCATTGTTCCTCTTTCAGTTCTTGTATCCTGTTTCTTTAAAGAAAACAACGATTATTAGTACTCAATCATCAAAAGATTATTCATGCTTCAATATAAAATCAGAATGACAATGGAAGAAGAAATCTATATATGTTTTCATGGATTTATGTTATGTACACTATTAATTCAAAAATGTCTTCCAAAGTTAGAGATCGTAGTAAAATGTACGAAACATGTGAGAAAATTTTAATTTTACTAGAGAAAATGAAATAATGTTAATCAATGTGTATTAAACACATAACAGCTTCTGTTAATCAATAAAGAAAATCTACTAATTATCTTATATTAGTTACAAATCGAAATCGTCATAGTCAGATTAAGCCGTTCATAAAGTATTGATAATCAAAAGTTCAAACGTTTAAAACTTTGAAAACCGAAATTGTATTTTGACATGAGTGTTACACATAATGAAACAGGGACAACATCAACTATTATTGTCCTACCAATCTCTCAAATTTCTAAACTACTGTATCCGGAGGTGCACTGATGCAGGAAAACAACTTCAAATATGTGTTAATATGTGATATTGTTCATCAACATTCATGAAAATATTCCATCTCTTGTTCCCAATATTTGCATGCTTGGCTTAAAAAGATAAATGTTTTCTTTTAAATTGGTTTTTAATTTTATGCATTTGTGGGTAGCTTAACTTAATTTCATTCTAGCATCTTCTAGATACACTCAAATAATTTTACAAACCTTCAAAGTATGGCCACTGTGGAGTTCATAACCTTCAGGGACATAAAATGCAACAGGGACAGCATCAACAGTTATTGTGCTGCCACTCTCAATAATTTCCAAGCAATTATTATATCTTTGGATGCTTTTCTACAAGAAAAAATTTCCAACATATGTTAATAATGTGTGATATTGCTCATCAACATTCATCAAAATATATCATCTCATTCCCATTATTTCAATATTAGCACTAGAAACAACACACACTTACATTGCTGTCATTGCTTGGGATGCTTTCATGATCATCAATGTAGAGTAGAAAACGAGGATAAAGAAACAAAGTAGGCTGCTGCACAAGGGTATAATTTGGCACTTTAACCTGTAAGAGCATAGTCAAATTTTTAATTTGTAAGAAAAAGAAAATGATTGAATCCTTAAAAAAAAATCCGTACTTTGTTTAGATATATATGCATAAAATCATTGGAATATGAAATAATAATAACATTGCAAACATGAGAAGTGTATAGATGATCAATTCAACTCGAACAAAAAAGAAATCAAGCAATACTTTGAAGCATGGTAACATAGGCATGTTTTGACTTAATTTAAATCTAAGATTTTTTTTTTTTAACTTTATAGAATAAAATAGTTTACAAATTTATTTTGTCGAACTAAAACATAGAATGATCTAGTGTCATTCACAACATTATCAACAACATTATCAGACATTGTATTTGAGGTTTTGAAAAATCAGTATTCCCTATAATATTTTATAAAAATACCCTAAAAAAACAATATGTTTCATTCCTTTTTTTTTTTCCTGAAAATTCCAAATGATTCTAAAAACCTTTTTCAGATGGTTGTATAATACTAGTGGATTTAAAGGGGAGCGGTGCCAAAGGGCAAAGGTTGCAGCCCCAACCCCTCTCAAGATTTAAATATATAATTTTTTCTAGATCTTTAAAAATTAGAATTTATTCTTTTTTCCCTGCACTGCTCCCCCCAAAAAAAATTAAAATAATCCATTATTCCCAAAAAAATAGAAATACATAAATAATAGATTAAAAATAATCTATTATAGAAATCTCTATAAAATTTTCTTATCTATGACATAAAAATTGGTATCAGATCCCCTATAACAAAATTCTTCATTACATTCTACTCTATTCTTAAGCTTGTAGCAAGGTGAATAAGAAATTATTATTATTATTTTTTTTTGAAACAATCCAAATTTGAAAGTTCAGATTGACTATTAACTCTTATATAAACCACACCTTTTCATCAAGAATAAGAGCTTTTCCAAAAAAGATTATTTAAAGATGAAAAAAAAAACTCCAAACAACCAAATTGGAAAGATGGCCAAAAACAATTATATTAGGGCACAAAGAGACATTGATCCATCAGATTGAAAAAAAAAGGAACTAATTAAAAATTCAAGAAGGAAAAAGTAGATCTTACCCTATTCTCAATCCGAAAAAGTGAAACATAGAGCAACTGTTTCAAATTTATATAAATCAAAACTTCACCCATTGTAGGGATTGAGACATGCTCTTGAATCTCAGAATTTTCTGTTATAATTACCATTTTGAATTAATAATTATGATATGTATGAAATGGGGATTATTAAGTTGGTTTGTTTGAAGAAATGGCTTTGTGAAAATATAGGGATCGATGAAAACTATGAAGAAATAAAACCTCCAGTGCTCTATTTCACAAACTTGATTATACAGATATAACCCTATAGAAAGGAAATTTAAGCAAAGGAAAAGGAGAGAGGCTCAAAGTCTTGCTATGCCAAATTTCAGTCATGCAAGTTCTGAGTTGTCACTTGCAAGAATGCACAAAGGTGGCAAAGAAAGAAATATTTTCCCTGGCTATTTTGCGTTTAAATGAAAATGTTAAAATAGAATATCAATAAATTTACAAAGCAGCAAAAGGAAATAAATCTTGTTGGTTCAACCCATCATTTATTATCATTATGTAGGATCTTGTGCAAAGCATTTTGAAATCTCTCACAAAGTCTTTACAATTAAAAAAAAAAAAAAACTTCATTGCAATAGTTTACAATGAATAATATTTATTATGGTTGTTAGATCCCAATTCAGTTGTTATAAAATATATATTACTATTTATTGTGTTTAAGTCATTTGGGTCTGTTTGGATGGCCTTATTTTTGTGATTTATTTCACAATTGCAAAATGAGTTTTTTGTTTTGTTCAACTTTTTCATCAAAATTTTTAAAATACAAAACAATGCTACAGTAATTATTTTTGCTACAGTATTTTTTATAAATAAAATATTGAATTTGAATTTGAATTTTAAATTTTAATAATAAACAATTCTTCCTAATACAATTCCCCTCAAAATAAACTAATAAAATACTAATTCAAATTTAAATTTCAAACTTTTATTAATAAAAAAATCTTTAATGCAAATCCCAACAAAATAAAATCATTCATTCCAAACACTCTCAAAATATTCTTTTCTCATAACAAATCCCAATAAAAAAAATTTCATGATATAATCTAAAAGTACTCCGTCCAAACGGAGCCTACTATTTATTGTTCTAAGAATTGCAAGAAGAACTAAGAATTTAATATACTTTGCATGTTTCATCAAAAGATTTTTCTAAAACACAAATATTAATGGTCTTGGTCTTGTTTTATCTTTTAGATTGAGTTTTGATTTGTTGCTTTCTGCATTAATTGTTGAAGTTTGTATTCCCAATGATATAGATTGCTTACTGTACATTGACTTTTGTTATATACTGTATCATTAATAAAATTTTAGGTAAATGACTCCAATAGTCCTTCAACTTTAAGGTTTGTTACGTTTTGGTCCCCATTCTTTTAAAAATTTCATTATAATCCCTTAACTTGGATTTTATAATGTGAACAGTCTCTAATTAATTTTTCATCCACTTGTGTAATAGTTCCGTTAATCATTTATTGTGCACATGTCATTTTGAGGGGCAAATAATAGGAAAAAAATAAACCTAACTATATGTTACACAGGTTAGTGGTTTGAAGACAAAAAAAGAGTAGATAATAGGATCTTTTATTCTAAACACAACATTTACTAATTTAGTTTACAACCTTGAATCATGTGTAAACTGTAGAAAATATGTGCACAACTGAGAAGATTTATTTATTTTCATTATTTGCCCCCTAGAATGACATGTGCACAACATATGATTAATAAAACCGTTACACTAGTGAATGGAAAATAGATTTGGGACTGTTCAAATTACAAAATCAAAGTTAAAGGACTATAATGAAACTTTTGAAAGAATGGGGACCGAAACGTAACCAAACCCAAAGTGGAGGGACCATTGAGATCATTTATCCTGAAATTTTTATAGCTACAAAAAATCTGCAAAGTTAGATTAATTAAATTACTTTAATTAGCTACCCTTGTTTTGATTTAATTGAATTAATGAGTTACACAAAAAAAAAAAAGAATGAAATAAGTAAGTAAATCACAAAAGCAGAAACCAATTAAAATGATATATTATCATGGTAAAGATAAACAAAATTACTTGACTTAGTGAAATTAACTTAGTAATAGGTCATAGGCAATGAATCTAATAAAACCTAATTTGTTCTTATTATTCGAACTTGCCCAATTATTAACTCAAATTAATACAACACAGATAAACTACTTCAAACTTATCATGGAACGAGTAATAGAAATAAGGTGTGCAATAGGATTAATTACTTCAAACTTATCGTGGAACGAGTAATAGAAATAAGATGTGTAATAGGATTAATTACTTCAAACTTATTGCGGAACAATAGAAATAAGGTGTGCAATAGTATTAACTACTTCAAACTTGTCGTGGAACGAGTAATAAAAATAAGGTATGCAATTGAATTAACTACTTCAAACTTCCATCAAATTTATCATTTTGTAAAATGAATAAACCTTTTACATCATCTCAATTTATTAATAAAGACAATGTACTCTTTCTGCAAGTGTAAGTAATTAGAACAAAAGCTATAACCTCTAATTATATAGACAAAACTATGAGTTTGTTTTTTATTTCAACCGGCATAAAAGATATCACAAAAAGCTCTTCCAATTATTTGCATTATACATTAATACATTTATGGTTAAAGAATGCAAAATTTTTTCACATCACAGTAGGATTTTTTTTTAAGGCAATATCCCTCTCAGCGGGTTGGGGATGCCAGCCCCTCGTTTTATTAAATCAAAATATATATCAAATCCGCGTACAATATGTAAACTCAAACCACAATACATCTAAACCCATGACGAGATAAAATAGTTCTTAAACACAAATATATAACATCAGACACACTTTCGCAAACGAAAGCATGGAACTTGAAGACGATCCATATTAACACATCCCCGCACCTTACGTGGTAATTCTGAGAACGAATTATATCGAATATCACGTTGCAAATCACACCCCACATTAGCCAACCTGTCCGCCGGTTGATTTGCTTCTCGGTAAACATGTGTAATATTCACCATGCAAGGAGACCCCCGAATCTGCTCCACCAGCTTTATAAGTTTCCAAGGAATAGCATTATCTCCCCTCACAATGCGCACTGCCAACATTGAATCCGTCTCCACAACAACCCGCATTTGGCCAAACCGTATGCAAATCTCCAAACCTCCCAAGATAGCTAATAATTCCGCCTCCAAACTGGTCACAAACTGGTAGCCCATTACTCTTGCCAAAATGAATTTACCGTCCGAGTTCCTCACCAAAGCACCACCCCCACCAACTCCAGGATTACCCTCGAACAACCATCAGTATTCAACTTATACTCCCCAGTAGATGGCCTAGACCAAATCACACGTAGACATGTAAATGGAACTGAATGAGATTGGGCAAAGACAGCAATATAAGACCATTCCGTTGCACAGGTGACAGTAGGAAAATAAATTGCCCAAATAACCCGCATATCCATTATCACCCGTCGACGAATCTGCACAACAGATGCAAAAATTCCATCATACCTTGCCGCTGTCCACCACAGCCAAATATGCCACAGGATTAAAGGCGGGAGAATTTTGAATAATAATTTACTATATGTATTCCCCTTTTTCGACCACCATGCCGCACATCGCATTCGCCAACCTCTATCCCTATAAAGAACACCACATGAGGAGCCAAATAAATTCCATAAATCTTGCGCTATTCTTCCATGAGCAAAGCAATGTTCCAACGACTCCTCCATAGGCTGCTGACAACACAGACAAGGAAATAGGCCATAAAACCCCACTTTAAGTAGCCACTCTGGACACGGAATCCGTCCATAAAATAATTTCAACAAAAAAAATGAAGCCTTCAAAGGAATTCCTCTCCGCCATATATGTCGAAAGAAACGCAGAGGTGAGTATTTAAATCTCACAAGCTCATATACAGACTTAACTGAAAAACGACCATCTTGTGTTCCCATCCATATCGCAGTTGGGGTTTTTGATGATAACGTCACCTTCAGCAAGTCACGTTGTACTGCAGGTGGAATGATATTTGTGTAGGCCCCTAAAGACCACTGGCCATCCTGAAACATTGATTGAAGAGACACCCCACTCTCAGTTGTAACCTCTAATAAGGCTGCCACCAAGCGCCAATTATCATGAAAAAAATCAAGAGATCCATCTCCCGGTTGCCAACTAATTAAAGGCTCGATGACTTCTCGAACCTGCAACATTCTCCTCCACATATATGAAGCCGACCAAACGGGTTGCACCACCGATGGATGTATACGGCTACAATATTTTCCTTTCAAAAATTGAGACCACAGAGAATCACCCTGGCGAAAAGCCCACCACAGTTTACCCAGGAAAGTAGTAGCCCCCTCAATAACATCCCGAAAACCAACAACACCTTCAATCTCCGGTCTACAAAGCTTTGACCAACCAATCCAATGTTGTCGGCGATCCCCGGTTCCCGCCCAGAAAACCGAGCTAGCATACTCGATAATTGTTGTAGAATTCCTTTCAGAGGTTGCACAACCGCTAAAATATGCGATGGGATGGAAGATAGGATATGTTTAATCAAGATTATCCGTGCTCCAAAGGATAAATATTTATGTTTCCAACTCAGTATACGACTTTGAACTTTGGATAAAATAAATTGAAACAAATCCCCTTTAAGACGTCCCGTAAAAATGGGGCAGCCCAAATAGGAAAAGGGGAATCTTTATGCAGGAATCCAGTCAATCTCGCCACACATCTACGAACCACTATCGTCGACGATTTCCCAACAAAGAAACAGCTCTTATTAACACTAACCATCTGTCCAGAAACTCCCTCATATCGCCGAACCATATCCATGACACATTTAATTGAATTCTCATCTCCCGCTGAAAAAACAAGGATATCATCTGCATAAGCTAGATGAGTGACAGCAATAGTATTTCGGGGCGTACGGAAAGGGGTGAATATCTGCTTTGTTAGTAAGGAATCCAATAAAACCGAGAAATATTCCGCCATCAGAATAAATAGCCTTGGAGACAGAGGATCACCCTGTCTAAGACCTCTAGTAGATTTAAAAAATCCGTGTGGCTGGCCATTAATCATAACTAAAAACCAACAGTTGGAAACACATCTCCATATCATATCCACCCATTGCTCACCAAATCCAAATCTACGAAGAACTTGACATAAGAACACCCATGAAACTCGATCATATGCCTTTAACATATCCATTTTAAGCACCACGTTTCCCTGCTTTGCCTTAGTATTAATCGACCCAACCAATTCTTGTGCTAACAAGATATTATCCGCAATACCTCGACCATGGACAAATGCACTCTGGTTCTTAGAAATCAATCGTGGAAGGAACTGCCGCAATCGATTTGCCAAAACCTTTGTAATAATCTTGTTTAAAACCGTACATAAGCTAATTGGTCGATACTCCCCAAAATTCTGAGGATTATCGCACTTTGGGATCAATATCAAATTCGTGGACGAAATGGATTTTGGCATCTCCCCTCCACAAAAAAATTCCTGTACTGCCTGAAATAGGTCCAGCTGAATAATATCCCACGCACTCTTAAAAAAGGCACTGGAAAAACCATCTTGCCCCGGTGCGCTATAATCATCAATCATCCAAAGAGCATCCCGAATCTCCTCCATTGTTGGTGCTGCCTCAAGAGATGAACAGTCAGTGTCATCCAAAACCCTTGGCAAAACATCCATATCCTCTTCCGTAATCCCTTGAGAGTCTCTCGAAAGCAAGTGTTGAAAGAACTCCAACGCAGCATCTCGAATAGCAGTAGAATCAGTGGTGGTAGACCCATCAGGCAGTTGAATAGATTGAATAGCAGCCCGAGACCTGTTTTGTCTCACAGACGCATGAAAAAACTTGGTGTTAAGATCGCCCTCCTTCAACTATTTAGCATGAGCTTTTTGTTTCCAAAAAATTTCCTCGTCTCTCAAAGCCAGCCGGAGGTCTGCTTGCGTCCGACTATACTCCAGCCGCGCAACCTCATCATCTAAATGCTCCATGCTCACTTCCGCTAGCTGTACCTTCTACTCGGCTTCCTTTACCATTGGAAAAACATTCCCAACTGTCACCTTATTCCAAGAACTAAGAGCTGCCTTAACCACCTTCATCTTTAAACAAAATCGAACTAAAGGCCTAGCCTCACAAGGACGTAGCCATGCTCCTTGCACCACACTTCAAAAATCACTCCTCAAAGGCCAGAAATTCATAAATCGAAAAGATCGAATTCCTGTAGTATTCTTGGAATTCAGTTAAACTAAAAGAGGAGCATGATCCGATGCCGTCCTACTCAAATGAACAACCAAGGTATCAAATTCATCACACCATGTTGGATGCAGTAGTACTCTATCCAAACGTTTCCATATACGAGGAGGATGCTTCCAATTATTACACCAAGTAAATCGAGCACCTGAATAACCAGCATCAATCAGCTCCGCATTTTGAATAAAATTCAGAAAATCTTGAGCTTCCCGATGGTGAAAAACACGTCCACCCCATTTCTCATCGTGTGCCGCTATCACATTAAAATCCCCCATCACTAACCAGCTATCCGTTCCTCTACTAACCCCTTCTAGCTCCCCCCATAAATCCCGTCTACCAAGTTTTGTATTCAGCCCATGAACACATGAAACCAAAACTTGAGAAGGCATACCCATTAACTGAACCGTTAAGGTTAGATGTTGTGCATGCTGTCGCAATACGGTGACCTTTATAGAATTTGAATAAAACACCCAAATACGTCCTTAAACATTCGTCAGAGCCGCATCAAATTGTAATTTGCTCGAATCACCTCCAATTCCAGCAGACTTAATTTTGGTTCCACAATACATAGCAATATTAGACCATACTCCTTCCTCAATTTTTTAATCTTCGTATTGTATCTATATTCCCCACCCCTCTAGCATTCCAAAAAAGAAAATTCATTAATGATCAGAGGGTAATAATTTAGCTTTAGAAGCTCTTACCTTGGATCGTAGAGCTCTGTCTGGATTATTATTTTTTTACCAACATTTAGTGGTACTTGCGCAGTAGATATATCCAGGTTAAGATGCGCCACAGCTCCTGAAGAAGGCTTCATTTTTTCACATTGAGCAATATCCAAAGATTTTATTGAAAATGTATCAGAGTCAGAATCCTCAGTAGATCCAAGTAATCCACTAGTATCGTTTAACTTTGCTTCCTCTAAATTCACCACGACATCATGTAGCCGAACCTGATTCTGATCCTCAATTCCCATTAGCTGAATTACTAATCCTTCACCCACATGTTGGTCAGGAATTCGGTTCATGATTGTCCGATCCTCAATCTCCGGCAGCTGAATTACTAAACCAACCTCCCCACATTTTGTCGCGCCTCACTATGTGCTTCTTCTGTAGCAAATTGGGAAGGATCTACTACGTCTAGTACCACATCATTTACCTTTTGTGTATCCAGTACCGGCTTATCTGTGCTTGGACATTCATCCTGCCGAATAATCGGTGTCTATCTAGCCTCGATCAACAATTGAGGGCTAGAATTCTGAACATTCAATTGAGTGTCTGTGTCTATCAGGTTCACATTAATTTCCTTCTCCTTCCCATTATCCAAATTATGCAAAGGTTGGATGTCCGGCGTGACCTCTATATCTATAGTATTACTCTGATCGGAACTTATCCTTTTCTTTCCTTCTTCTCCTGCATCGACCTTTTCCTTCCATTGTTGAATAGGTTTTGAAATTTCTTTATCGTTCACCGCATCTTTATTACACTGATATGCTATATGCCCCTATCGATAACAACCCGTACAGTACCCCGACATGTTTTCTGGAACAATCTGCTGCCAGAAACCATCTCCATCATCCCCATGGGTGATCCAAATCCGAGATGGGATGTGTTTCAGTAAGTCCACCTCCACACATACTCTCGCAACACTTGGTCTTGCAATAGTAACCGTAGCAGCATCAATTGTTAGGGGAACTCCCACCCCTTTCATAAGTGAATTTAAAAAACCTTTGTCAAACAAGTGAAATGGCAGATTAGGCAATGTTAACCAGACCGGAACAATGGAGGATTCCTTTGATGTTTGGAAGTTAGGACTCCACTTAAAGACTCTCATCGGGTATTTTCCAAGTTGCCATATGCTGCGAATCCATAATCTATGGAAATCTGATTCATCTGAAAATCTCATAAGCACATGCCGATAACCTATTAGTCCCGTCTCAACTGATCCTTTTAGATCGAGTTTAGCAAGGAAACGCCGAATCTCCTCCAGTACAGGTCGTCAATGTGAGAATTTTCCAACAAGCGCAAGGTTGAATGGACTCGATAACTTCGCAATATCAGCGTTAGATAGTTTGATTGCGATCTCACCACGATGAGTTGTAAGTGGGATGTCAATCTGCGTACATGTTGCTACGAACTTGAACAATTGAGAAAAAGATTTCTGAGCAAACTCCGGCCGTCGAGTGGCCGGTGGTTGCCCTTCAGCCCCAGGCTGAAGGGCCGCCATATCCCAAAAAACCCTATACGCTGTCTAAAAAAGGAAATAAGTAGAGAGAAAAAATACGAGCTTGTGAGACACTACATCACAGTAGGATTAATCTCTTCATTAATCAATATAGCTTCCTCTATATATATATATATAGAGATGTGACAAAATTTGACATTTTTTTATTTGTTATGATAAATTTTGACTAAACTTTTTTCAAGTTTTGCATTGAATCCAAAAATATTATATACCGATTTTTCATTCTCACCTGCATATTACTCACAACTATTATTACCCGATTGTACCCATAATCAAAATGTTGCAAGTTTAGATAAGTTAAATTGTGGGTGGTTAACAGACATAAATAATTTTGCCAACTCTAATATATATACGATGGGATTTATAAGATCCATAAGCAACAAATTGTTAATCAGAATATATATAGCAGTGTAGCAAATTTTAATTATATATATATATATATATATACTTGACTAGAGAGAGATTTTAATCATGTATATTATATATATATATATATATACTTGACTAGAGAGAGATTTTAATCATGTATATATTCAACAAATAGTTCCAATTAGATTTTAATGCTTCCAATGTTTACCTTTTCTTGTAACCGATGAGAATCCTCTAAGTTTCCTAGAAGAATCCTAAAAAATGAATATTGAAAACATTAAAATTTTCATCAAATCTCCATTTTTCACAGGTTATAATATGCGTATCTTGGTAAAAAATGGTAAAGTCAAAGAATGTATTATTTTGACTTTTTTCCTACTCTTTTTTTACTTATCTCAATTGTAAACATGCATACTTGATAAGTCGGGTTTGTACCGACTTACTCACTTTGTTTACTTGAACCTTTATGTGCAAATCTAGTGAAAAGAGTGCTTTGTGAATGAGTTTTGTATAGTAATGTTCATGAAATCATGACTGAAGAAAATGGCAAGTGTTGTGAGAATGTTGTGAATATAGTCTGATTGTGAGGATAATTGGAAACATGCACACACTTACCCATTATGCCTTAGTAGTCACATAACACAACACTCAAAGCATAAATCGCACCAACACAACACTCAACACACAACACACACACACCATGCAGGCACCTAGGCGCCCGCATGCACACACGCACATACAAGCACACGCGCACAGCTATGCGGACCCCTAGGTCATGCACGCACACACTTGTGCACCTTCACTCACATACATCCGCACTCTTGCACACACTTTCATGCATATTCTCACGTATTCACTTGCACACTCGCACAGTTATACTACTTGCATGTACCTCACCACACTCATGCTCCCGCACACACTCAACATACACAGCAATTATAAGTCTCTCAAGCACAGCTACTAAAGAGCATCACCTGTTCGACGAAATGAAAACTTAACGCTTAAGTGATCATTTAAATTAGATGACCTCACTCCTTTTGTGGACTCGCTCTTGCAGACACATGGACATTCACACTCCAGAAGGAAACTTCCAGGAACCAAGACGGGGACACCTCATCGAGGGCAAGGTATATAAAGAAAGAGAGAAAGCACGAAAGAGTGATCGGATTTTGGAGAGATCGATCAGAGAACAGAGAATAGGGTTTCAAGAGAAAAAACGAACAAAAAGATCAATTAGGGTTACAGGGAGACAACACCATAGTGGACACATTTATTCATCTCTTTGTAATGGCTGAAATTGATCAGGCTTTGTCAAATCCAATCTCAAAGCCGATCAACATGATCGGTTAGACATTTGGATGTTGCCTTGAGGGGTTCATATGTAATGACCAGTTTGAGACAATCGATTTGTTTAATCTGTGTTGTTATTGTTCTATGTTCTTCTCGTGTTTCAATTCAAAGGGTTTTCTGAATTTGTTCATGTTCTTTAAGTGATCTGCGGTATCCACTGAGATCAATTGAGATCTACCAAATGAAATTGAGTGAAACGTGAATTGAATCTGGAACAATCGTGTATGAGTCTTAAGATTTGAATGTTCTTGCGATTACATTTGTGCGGTACCCACTGACAAATGAAGTCAATCCAATAGAAAGGACTTAAGTTATCCGTGTATGACGATTTGAATGCTTGATGTAGTTAGCTGCCCTACCAAGAGAGATAACTGGGGATTGAACTAGAGTCGTAATACCAGGTAGGGATCTGGGTTTTTGAATTGTGCCAAGAACTTGCCCTACCAAGGGAAGTTTGAGGAGTAAGTGGAGTGTAATCGTGAGAGCCACCAGGTTAATCGGTTATATGACACTAGCAGATTAGTCCCCTCACACACTTTTACACAAGTCAAGGATAAGTGGGAACGATCATTACTAGTTAATCCCCCTCAAGGCAACACCATTCTCTTTTGATTGATTTGATTACTTGTATTTCTTCCGTTTATTGCAATTGTTATTTTGTTCTATCACTTACATTTACACAGTGACACACCTCTTTTTGTGGGAACGATCCCATTCACCACTACTGCATAGTTTTCGTGTTTTGGGTTAAATTGGAGAGTTGCGACACTCAACACCAATTTTTGGGGCCACTGTCGGGGAGGGGCAGAGTGTCAGGAGTTGATTTTGTGATAGTATTGTTATATTCTTTGTGTTCTGTAATTTTCAGTGGTTGTTATTTGGTTTACAAGTTTCTGTTTGAGTAGTGTGATCGGTTTGGTTTGTTTGATTACGTTATTGCAGTTTTCTAATTCAACTCTTTTACTGTGAATCGTGTTCTATTGATCTACGTTTGGAGTTTGTTCTTGATTTGTTCAGGAGAATCAGTTTATGCAAACAGGGGCGCGTCTTCGTGGAGTGGATCCAGAATTTGAACTTGATTTAGAGCTTCAAAGAACTTTGAGGCAGAGAAGGAGACAAGCAGAAATGGCAGATCAGGAGGTAGAAAGACCCGAACCCCAACCTCCAAGATTTGGGGACCATTTCGCTGTGAATTTTAAGAGGAGGAATAACCGTCAGGGCATAGACGTCGAAAGTTACCAAATCCCCACCCAATTAGTATCAATGATTACACAAGGTCAAATTTTTGAGGGGTTGAGCAATGATGATCCGAATGAACATTTGGATTGGTTTCTGGGATTGTGCAACACCTTTAAACTCCAAAGAGTTCCACATGATGAAGTAAGAAGGGTACGTTTTCCACTGTCTCTGAAAGGGAAAGCCAAGCATTGGTTTAATTCTATAGGAGGACCTTCCATCGCTACATTTGAGGAGTTAGAAAGAAAATTTCTGGCAAAGTATTTTCCCCCTGCTAAATTGGAAAGAATGAGGCTTGAGATAAGGAGTTTCCAACAGCAAGATAGAGAAACCTTCAAGGAAGCCTGGGATCGGTTTAACGATTTGCTTAGACAGTGTCCTAACAATGACCTAGGAGAAGTTAGAGAGTTGAATACCTTTTTCAAGGGTTTGTCACCTAAATCCTGATAGGAATTCGGACGCGCTTGATGGTGAACAACGTTCCATTGATCCGTTACGTGAAATTGGTGGACCAATGACTCGAGCTAAAACCAAATAGTTCAAGTTGGCTCTTAATGGTTTGATCATGGAAGTGATGGACGATGCATACAAGTTGCTGGAAGAAGGTTTCAATGAAGTGAAGACTGATTCTAAGCCTTGGAACCTCGCGATTTTGACATTACATGGAGAAACTTCGTTGGAGAGCAAGATTGGACAAGTGTTGGTTGATCGCGCTTCCACGTCGCGACGTGTACTGACGTCGCGACGTCCACCCAGCTCCACGTCGCGACGTAACTCTCTGGAATTTTGAAGTTTGAAAATTAGAATCACAAATCCAATTTTAAGTCACCGGCGTGTATTTCGGCACGTCGCGACGCAGGACCTTTCACGTCGAGACGTTGGAAAAAAAATCGGCAGATTTATTGTTTTTCGTTTTAGTTCGATTTTGTTTAGTATTTTCAATAAGAAACATGATCTAATGTTCTTGCATGAACATTGACATGTTATTCATGTTATTTGCACATGGCTAAAGATCTTGCGTAATTGAGGCATGTGTTAATTCTATTTTAGGAAAGTTAAATCCAAATAGGAAACTATTCTTTTAGAAAAGTAGGGTTATTTTGTTTGGCAAGCCTTTGTGCCTATTTAAAGGCTTGTAAACCCACGAATTTTGGTAGTTGATTTTTGAATTAAGAATTCATTATTTTGCAGAGCAAAATTTGATCCCAAATCTTTAGAAATCTTAAGCTAAGTTTGAGCTTTTGTTTTTCTAATCCCTAAAGTGAGATTAAGACCAATAGTCTTGCTTTTGTTCTAAGTTTGAGAACAGCCAGATCTAATTTGATTCAGGTGCCGCCCAGATCAAGTTGGTTTTGTAATAACGTTGGGGCTTTGGACAAATTTCCACTGAATCGCGTTCAATATCTTCTTTATTCTTTCTTTGTTTGTTCTAACCATTATTCTTCTTGTGTTATTCGTTTGTGATCTTGTTGGTGGAATTTTCCAAGCTAGACCTGTCCTGTGGATCAAATAAGGTTACCAATCCGTCCAAAGGTGGATCATCCTCAACGGGAACCTTATCAAATCCTCTTTGATAGTGAAAGCTTGTGCCAACGGAGCTTTAAAGGATAAAAGTGTTCCAGAAATTAGTGAGTTGTTCGACTTAATCGCAGATGATGAATACTTGTTCCCAGAAGCAAGAAAAACCCCCATGAGGAAGCAAAGAGGAGTCCTGGATTTAGATGAAGAAAACATCATTGGAAGCTAAAATAGAGGCCTTAACTAGACAGGTACAGACCTTGAAAGCAGCTAAAACCACCCAAGTGTTAATGTGTGGCCTATGCAAAGGGGAACACCATACTGATGAATGTGAACTCACCCAAGAGTCTGTCCAGTATGTTAATAATTACAACAACAGACAGCAGTATGGAGGGTACAGGAATCAGAATGGTCAAGCCACTTGGGGGCAAGGCAACCAGAACAGATAATACTTCCAAGGGGGTGAGACCAGTAACAGAGAGCCCAGGAGGACAAATGAGAAGAATATGCTTCAAAAGATTTTGGACAAGATGGAAATGTATGAGAAGGAACAATTGGAGTTGAGATCTCAAACTAAAAGCAATGAGGCAGCTCTAAAGAATTTGGATATGCAAATGGGCCAAATGGCCAAGGCACTTCACCAAAGACCCCAGGGACCCTCCCAAGTGACACTGAATCGAATCCAAAGGGAAAAGAAGTGTGTAATGCCATAACTCTGAGATGTGGTAAGGAGCTTAGTGGAAGAAAAAAAGAAGAGGAGGAAGATACCCAAGTGGAGGAGTCCATGGAGGAAACCATTGTTGTGGAAGAGGAACTACAGAAAGAGGATAGGAAAGGAAGTGTGAAGGCACCTGAGCCTAAAAGGAAGAAAGGGCCTCCAAGCCCATATAACTACCCTGAGTATGCACCACTCCCTCCTTTTCCTCAAAGAGTTCCACCTCCGGTCAAGAAGGGAGCTCAGTTCATAAGATTTCTGGACATGGTCAAAAATGTGAATGTAAATGTACCTCTGTTGGATTTGATCACAGCTGTCCCTAGATATGCAAAGTTTTTGAAGGATTTGATTGCAAACAAGGAACAGATTCTACAGTGTGAAGTGCCAATTCCTCTCACAAAGGAAAGTCAGGCCTGGATGAATAATGAATTACCACCAAAGCTGAAAGATCCTGGGAGTTGCACAGTACCATGCACAACTGGGGGCAGATTCTTCAACAAAGCCTTATGTGATCTCGGGGTAGGGATTAATTTGATGCCACTGTCCATCGCAGAGAGTGTGAGACTGGGTGAAAAGATTAAACCTGTGGCTGTGACAAATGAGGAGAATATTCTTCCAAGGGGGTGAGACCAGTAACAGAGAGCCCAAGAGGACAAATGAGGAGAATATGCTTCAAAAGATTTTGGATAAGATGGAAATGTATGAGAAGGAACAATTGGAGTTGAGATCTCAAGCTCAAAGCAATGAGGCAGCTCTAAAGAATTTGGATGTGCAAATGGGCCAAATGGCCAAGGCACTTCACCAAAGACCCCAATGGACCCTCCCAAGTGACACTGAATCGAATCCAAAGGGAAAAGAAGTGTGTAATACCATAACTCTGAGATGTGGTAAGGAGCTTAGTGGAAGAAAAAAAGAAGAGGAGGAAGATACCCAAATGGAGGAGTCCATGGAGGAAACCATTGTTGTGGAAGAGGAACTACAGAAAGAGGATAGGAAAGGAAGTGTGAAGGCACCTGAGCCTAAAAGGAAGAGAGGGCCTCCAAGCCCATATAACTACCCTGAGTATGCACCACTCCCTCCTTTTCCTCAAAGAGTTCCACCTCCGGTCAATAAGGGAGCTCAGTTCATAAGATTTATGGACATGGTCAAAAACGTGAATGTAAATGTACCTCTGTTGGATTTGATCACAACTGTCCCTAGATATACAAAGTTTTTGAAAGATTTGATTGCAAACAAGGAACAGATTCTACAGTGTGAAATGCCAATTCCGCTCATAAAGGAAAGTCAGGCCTGGATGAATAATGAATTACCACCAAAGCTGAAAGATCCTGGGAGTTGCACAGTACCATGCACAACTGGGGGTAGATTCTTCAACAAAGCCTTATGTGATCTCGGGGTAGGGATTAATTTGATGCCACTGTCCATCGCAGAGAGTGTGAGACTGGGTGAAAAGATTAAACCCGTGGCTGTGCTCCTCCAATTAGCAAATAGATCCCTCGTGCAACCTACAGGGATGGTTGAAGATATTTTGGTCTCGGTAGACAAATTTGTACTCCCAGTTGACTTCATTATCCTAAATATGGAAGAGGACCCAGAAATCCCTCTAATTTTTGGTAGACCCTTCCTAGCTACTGGAGATGCTCTCATAGGCGTGAAAGGCAAGACCATTACATTCAGGGTCAATGGGGAGGAGGTGATATTCAACGTGGACTATGCAATGAAACATCCTCATTCAGTAGAACAATGCTGTTTTACACAACCAGTGGAAGGTAGCCCCCATATCCTTGAACTTGAGCATAAGCACAAATTCTCTCTTGCTTTACTTGAAACTTCAGAAGAAATTGAACAAAATAAGTTTGCTGTGCACGAGGAAGATAATGTGATTTTGAATAAGATGAACAATTTGATTGAAAGTTGTGTGATGGAAGAGTTTAATGCAGAAATGAAGTTTGAGAGTGAAATTGACAAAAAGAATGAAAGTGCTGAATCGTGTGAAATTTTAACAAATGCTATTTTTGATACTAACAATCATGTTGATATTGTGCCCACTGAGGTGAGGCTTGAGAATGTTGATTACAGGAATGAAGGGTTGATGCCTTCAATCGTGAAGTAACCCACGTTGAAGCTGCAACCACTACGTACCCATTTGAAGTAGGCATTTTAGGGAGAAAACAAGATACCCCAAGAGGATACACCAGGCAGAGAAGTAAAAAATGAGCCTACAGGATCATGTTGGGATGTCAATGGGCACAGAGTGAAAATTTTCAAGTCAGCTTTGGAAGACAAGGGACAAGCTCAGTTCCTTGATAAACAACCCCCGTGACAAAAGTTCTTCATGTCTGGCTGAGGACAATAAACCAAGCGCTGTGTTGGGAGGTAACCCAACCATTTAATTTCATGTCTTTGTTTGTTTCTTTTAATAATTACTTGACCCCAATAAAATGATTGAGTATTAACCCTTCTGGCATGCGTTAATTGCAGGAGCCACATGGAATAAAAACAACAAGGAAAAGAACCAGAAGCAACTGGAGTGGGGGGATGCACACAAACTGAGCACGAATCACTCCAATAAGTTGGTAAGCATTATTCGGAAGTCACGAGCTAGGAAAGGTAAGCATGAGAATATTCTCTGCACTGACGAAAGGTGAGAATAAAATCCGCGATGTGACATCTGGTACAGTATGAAAATATCTGATTCTTCTGAAATGCAAATCTTTAAGCTCATATCTTTTCCTCTTTGATTCACGGAAGCGTGTACTGACTAATGTTTCTGAGCTTTTCAGTGAAGAATCAAATCATTCATGCATGAGGAACAGCTGCAGAAAAATGGCAAAAATGTCATGCATACATTCACCACTACATACAACACTTCCCTTGCATCATGATGCCCTACCCGAAATTGTTAAGAAGAATCGGACAAAGCATGAAATGAATCTGTGAATTGAGGTGAAGATAAAATGAGTATGACTTGGGGCCACCGATTTTGTTTGATAGTGAAGTGTGTTCAAGTGGCCGAATAATGCAAGGAAAGGATTGATTAGATTGAACAAGCTTTTGTTTACATGCATTTTGTCACCAAGCATTTTGTCCTCTAGTGCATTCACATGCCAATTGTTTTATAGCCTTGGGTGGTCAAATCTTACACGAAAAATTCTCTATAAATACCATGAAGCATACATGAACAACATCATCATCTTTTGCATGCATCCATTGTGAAGTTCGGCCGAAAAGGAAGAGAGGACAAAAGGGGGAACAAACTTATGTGGATTAAAAGCTGTAAAAGCTTACTCCCTAGTTTTGCATTTTAGTGTGTTAATCTCGAAAACAAGTAAGTTCTCCTACCTAGTGCATTCATTGAATTAAATTTGGAATTCATGACTTTTATGTGCCTCTTGGTGGTTTTAAATTAATGGCTGAATTGATGATGCTTAAATGAGGAATTCTTGAGCTGAACTTTCATGATGAATTGTAAGCATAAAGGTTAAATTATCCTCAGCTGTTTTGATTCAATTATGAATGCCAATATTCATCTTCTGTGAGAATATGTTGTTTGCTCAAATTGATCATATGAAGCATGAATTTTGGCATGAATGTTCAAGTCAATTTACAATGCTATGAAAATGTCCAATTGATGAATTCTGAAAAGTGATGCTTGAACTTGAAAAAAAAAGGAATGATTTGATGTGTTGAAACCCTTGTAACCATTCATGACCAGTTGTTGAGTTCTATGAAATTTTGTCCTTGAATTGTGAACGTAGTGTTGAAGTCCTATTTTAACGTGTGAAATAAAATGGTGGATTTAGTTAATGTACAATGCTCAATGTCATCTTTCATGTATGTGTGGTCGGTGCGTATTTTACCTTCCAAATGCTTAAAGTGAATGGTGAACATGCGTGGGAAAAAAACTCACGCGGTTTCTGTAACTTATAGGTACCATGCCTCCCAAGAAACTAACCAATGCTTCTACCTCTAACCAGAAGGGACAATGCTTAAAAGGAAAAGCTAAAGCCGCTATGTCTACTACCCCATCAGATGATTCTAAATCTGATAGTGAGTATACCTCGGAGGATCGTGAAATGCAAGAACCGAAAATGTCCAACCAAAAGAAAAGGAAGGGGCTACCACAAGCTGCGATGCATCAACGATTCATGAACGATCTCGCCATGAAAAATTTTTGCAAATTTGCAATCAGGCCGATCCACGCGGAGAGGTCATTTACCATCACGGAGCAATCATACTGTGATGTGATCAACTACCACAAATGGGAGATACTTACTGTAGGCCTGGAGTCTTGCAATGTGGCCGTAGCAAAGGAATTTTATGCCAACGCCTCAGCGGCCAAATCAGAGGAAGTCGCAGCAAAAAAAGGTTATGTGCGAGGGAAGTATCTGAAGATCACAAGTCAAGCTGTGAACAAACATTATGGCCTCCCCAACTTCAAAGTGGATGAGTTCACAGAATTTTCGAATGTAGGGAACCCAAAGACAGTCATACGCTCAGTGGCACTCCCAGGAGAAGATTGGGGCGGAATGCTTGGGGGGACCCAACTCACACTTTGCTCAAGCAGTTGATAGCGGAGACAAAGATATGGCTCTCATACCTCAATTCTAGATTAATGCCCACCACCCACAACACCAAAGTCATGAAAAAAAGGCTATTCCTAGTCTACGCCATAAAGAACAGACTGACTGTGGATGTTGGAAAATTCATCACAACATACAGAAACCAAGCTCTGAATGAAGAACATTTGGCTATATACTTTTCATATTTCTTGTTGGAATTTGCAATACAACAAGGGGTGAAAGTCTCGTTGGGAGAGGAATGTCGGACATCAATGGGCCCTATAAGAGATTCCCAACTGAAAACCTACCAAAGACAGGAACAAATTGAGTGACAACGTATAGAAGAGAAAGCAAGGGACAATGCCGTAAGAGAAGCCCAGGCAAGAGAAGAAGAAGAAAACAGAGCAAATCCCCAACCTGTTGTGGCACAACCTAACCCGGACAATCCCTCAATAGAACCTTAGGCGTTCGAAAATTTCCATAATATGCAAAATGCATTGGAGGCTCTTCAGACATCGTTACAACAACAACACAGTTCCCTTATGCAGCACATTGGTGAGATGGAAAGAAGATGGGATGGATTACAGGATAGCATGGGAATAATATGAACAAGGTTAGACTCAATAGTGCAAGAACATACGAACCATTGGACATCAATAGATAACAGGCTGAATCAATGCCAAACTGAGGTTCACAATCTTAACTTAATGATGGTATATCACCATCAATCCAGAGGTCCCAATTCTTATTTCCCTCCATTGGAGGAGATGGATAACCAGGCACAACGAATAATTGTGGACACATCCAGCCGAAGGGTAGTTATGCAACAAGGAATGAGCACGCATGCTGGAGCCAGTGCACCAAATTTCAGAGGTGTCCAACCAAGTTTCTCTGGTTTTTCCCGGTTTTCCAATCAACCTCCCCCTCCAGGAACTTAAAACAGGACAGTCTCTTTCCTTGCTTCCACAATAGGGACCATTGCAATTTCTAAGTGTGTGGGAGGGGGGGCGAGACATGCTTTGGGGATGTTGGAGTAGTGATGCTATGCTTGGTTGCTTTGATTGATGCGGTTTGAAGTATATGCGTGTATGCTATAGTTTGATAGGCCTTGTGCCTTTGCCTTGAAAATTTATTTGTTGTGTTGTTATGTGTTGAGGGATCGGAGGTGGTGTGTTATTATATTAGTATCATTTAGGAGGTGTGTTTTGTGTTGTTGTGTTGGGAAGAAAAACAAGGCAGTGACTAGTACTAGCCTTGTGTGCTTTATCTGTCAGTTGCGATAAATGTTAAGTGTTTGTTGTGTTGTGCAAATGTTGTCATATCCATCTGAGCACACTAGCACGTCCAATGCACTTGCACTTCCAATATCATCATTGAATACATAAATCGTTATTCAACTGTGATGCATGCGAAATTTTTTTAGTTTACAACATCCATTTAATGCATACGAGTTGCTGGGTAAAGTACGATGTTAAGGTAAGATAGAAACGCCAGCACTCTATTTGACATAGGAGAGAGCTTATGAATCTTTTACTTGTATGTGCCCTCTACTCGTAAACACTTATTCTTGCATTTTGATTACATAGTCTATTGAAGACACACACGAACATGGATTGATTGAGAAAAGATATGAATGAAAAGAAAAAGTCAGTGGCAAATAAAGGGAAAAAATAGCCATAAAACCCTGGCAATTAAGCAACCAAAGTGCGGCATGAATTTGAAAAAGAAAAATATTACGCACCAATGTGCATGCTAAGCTCAATGAATGTTTGTGAATGTGAAGTGTTCGTGTGTGTGGACAAAAGGATTGTAGTGCAAGAATTTTTGACTAAGTGTTTACTTGAGTACTTTGCATAGACATTGTAAAGGAATATGAGAAACTCTTAGCACACACATCACGCTGGTGGTTTAGTCTTTATTCATTGTACCTTAGTTGGCAATTTGTATAATTCAGATGAACTGTGAGCTTGCGTCAGTTAAGTGTTTCTGCATGCGAAAATCTCTTAAAGAATGGGTAGATGATGATGTGCGAGTGTTGAAAGTGAAGATGGACAAAAGACATATTGTTTGCCTTACTTTGCTCGGGACTAGCAAAGATTCAAGTGTGGGGGGTTGATAAGTCGGGTTTGTACCGACTTATTCACTTTGTTTACTTGAACCTTTATGTGCAAATCTAGTGAAAAGAGTGCTTTGTGAATGAGTTTTGTATAGTAATGTTCATGATCTCATGATTGAAGAAAATGGCTAAGTGTTGTGAGAATGTTGTGAATATAGTCTGATTGTGAGGATAATTGGAAACATGCACACACTTACCCATTATGCCTCAGTAGTCACATAACATAACACTCAAAGCACAAATCGCACCAACACAACACTCAACACAAAACACACACACACCATGCGGGCGCCTCGCACACACAAGCACACACGCGCACAGTTGTGCGGGCGCCTAGGCGCCTGCATAGGTCATGCATGCACACACCTGTGCGGGCGCCTACAAGCCACACACTCACTGCACTAGGCGCACTCACACACGTCCGCACTCTCTCACACACTTTGATGCATATTCTCACGCATTCACTTGCACACTCGCACAATTATACTACTTGCATGTACCTCACCACACTCATGCTCCCGCACACACTTAGCATACACAGCAATTATAAGTTTCTCAAGCACAGCTACTAAAGAGCATCACCTGTTCGACGAAATGAAAACTTAACGCTTAAGTGATCATTTAAATTAGATGACCTCACTCTTTTTGGGGACTCGTTCTTGCAAACATGTGGACATTCACACTCCAGAAGGAAACTTCCAGGAACCAAGACGGGGACACCTCATCGAGGGCAAGGTATATAAAGGAAGAGAGGAAGCACGAAAGAGTGATCAGATTTTGGAGAGATCAATAAGAGGACAGAGAATAGGGTTTTAAGAGAAAAACGAACAAAAAGATCAATTAGGGTTACAGAGAGACAGCACCATAGTGGACACATTTATTCATCTCTTTGTAATGGCTGAATTTGATAAGGCTTTGTCAAATCCATTCTCAAAGCCGATCAACATGATCGGCTAGACATTTGGATGTTGCCTTGAGGGGTTCATATGTAATGATTTTAACCAGTTTGAGACAATCGATTTGTTTAATCTTTGTTGTTATTGTTCTATGTTCTTCTCGTGTTTCAATTCAATCAGTTTTCTGAATTTGTTCATGTTCTTTAAGTGATCTACGGTACCCACTGAGATCAATTGAGATTTACCAAAGGAAATTGAGTGAAACGTGAATTGAATCTGGAACAATCGTGTATGAGTCTTAAGATTTGAATGTTCTTGCGATTACATTTGTGTGGTGCCCACTGACAAATGAAGTCAATCCAATAGAAAGGACTTAAGTTATCCTTGTATGACGATTTGAATGCTTGATGTAGTTAGCTGCCCTACCAAGGGAGATAACTGGGGATTGAACTAGAGTCGTAATACCAGGTAGGGATCTGGGTTTTTGAATTGTGCCAAGAACTTGCCCTACCAAGAGAAGTTTGAGGAGTAAGTGGAGTGTAATCGTGAGAGCCACCAGGTTAATCGGTTATATGACACTAGCAGATTAGTCCCCTCACACACTTTTACACAAGTCAAGGATAACTGGGAACGATCATTACTAGTTAATCCCCCTCAAGGCAACACCATTCTCTTTTGATTGATTTGATTACTTGTATTTCTTCCGTTTATTGCAATTTTTTTTTTGTTCTATCACTTACATTTACACCGTGACACACCTCTCTCCGTGGGAACGATCCCATTCACCACTACTGCATAGTTTTCTTGTTTTGGGTTAAATTGGAGAGTTGCGACACTCGACACCAATACTTATGAACGGTGTAAAAAAAATGAAATTAAAATTTTTTTTACCAAAATTGTATTTTCCATGAGTTATAACACACACATTTTAGTCAAAAATTTACAAAATTCAAAAACGCGTTGATTTTGACTTTTTTTATACCATTTTTTATACTCACCCCAATTATGAACATTCATTCTAGTGAATGTTGTAAAAAACATGAAAATTAAAATTTTTACCAAACCTCCATTTTTCTTGAGTTATAACATACGTATTTTAGTAAAAAAATGGTAAAATAAAAAAATATGTCTATTTTAGCTTTTCTTCTATTTTTTTACATGCACCTTAATTGTGAAAATACATCCTTGAGAACAGTGTAAAAAAAGTGAAATTTATTTTTTTCATCAAATTTTCATTTTTCACGGGGTTAACATACGCATTTCAGCCAAAAAAACGTAAAATCTAAAAACGAATTGATTTTAACTTTTTGTAATGTTTTTTCACCTGCCTCGATTGTGAACATTAATTTGAGTGAATATTGTAAAAAAAAAGTGAAATTTAAAGGTCTGTTTGGCTATTTATTTTGTTTTGAAAATTGCGAAAAATAAATCTCGAGTTGCGCTTTATAAAAGAAATATTTTATTTTGAGAATTGAGTGTTTGGATTGATAAGTTTTGTTTTTATTGATTTTTGTGTAGAAGAATTATTTTATTAAATAAATTTTAAATAAGATTTTTTTTATTAAATTGTTTGGGTTAACAGGCTGTATTCAACCTTTGATTGCCACCATCAATTCAAACAAATAAAAGACTAAAAAAATTAAAAGATGTTGAAAAGACTAAAATGTCTTCATTCTGTGGTTAGAGAAGTTGGAATTTTTGTTTTGAGAATTAAATATAAATAAACATGTTAATTTGGAATGAGATGAGAAATCGGTTTAAAAGCTTTATCCAAAAAAACACTAAAATTTTCACCAAACCTTAATTTTTCATTGGATCTAACAAAAGTATTTTGGTAAAAAATGGCAAAGTCAAAAAACGTATTGATTTTGACTTTTTTCCTACTGTTTTTTCACCCACCTCAATTATTAATATGCATACTTATGAACGGTGTCAAAAAAAGTGAAATTTAGATTTATTTTTACCAAATTTTCATTTTGCATGGGTTATAGCACACGCATTTTAGCAAAAATGACAAAATCCAAAAATGCGTTGATTTTGACTTTTTTTGTACTTTGTTTTGCACTCACCCAAATTGTGAACATTCATTCTAGTGAATATTGTCAAAAGAACAGAAAATTAAAATTTTCATGAAACCTCAATTTTTCATGAGTTATAACACACGTATTTTGGTCAAAAATAGCAAAGTAAAAAAGACATGTTGATTTTGACTTTTTCCCTATTGTTTTTTACACACACCTTAATTGTGCACATGCATCATTGTGAACGGTATCAAAAAAGTAAAATTTAGAATTTTTTTAACTAAATTTTTATTTTTCATGGGTTATAACTCACGTATTTTAGAAAAAAATAGCAAAATCAAAAAATATATTGATTTTGATTTTTTGTACCATTTTTTGCATCCATCCCCCATTGTGAACATACATTCCAGTGAATATTGTAAGAAAAAAGTGAAATTTAAAAATTTTTAGCAAACATTCTAGTAAATACACGTATTTTTGTAAAAAATGGCAAAGTAAAAAAAAGTGTTAATTTTGACCTTTTCCCTATTGTTATTTTACCCACTTCAATTGTTAACATGCATTCTTGTGAATGTTATCAAAAAAAGTGAAATTTACATTTTTTTTACTAAATTTCTATTTTTCATTGGTTATAAATCATGTATTTTAGCAAAAAAATGGCAAAATAAAAAAATGCGTTGATTTTGATTTTTCTGTACCATTTTTTGCACTCACTCCCGTTGTGAACATGCATTCTAGTGAATATTGTCAAAAAAAGTGAAAATTAAAATTTCACCAAACCTCTATTTTTCATAGATTATAATACAAGTATTTTGGTCAAAAATAGAAAAGACAAAAAAAGTGTTGATTTTCGCTTTTCCTCTACTGTTTTTTAAACACAACTCAATTGTGAATATGCATGTTAATGAACGGTGTCAAAAAAAAGTGAAATTAGATTTTTCAAAAAATTTCCATTTTTCATGGGCTATGACACTCGTATTTTAGGCAAAAATAGTAAAATTAAAAAATGCGTTGATTTTTACTTTTTGTGATTTTTTTACACCCGCCTCGATTGCGAATATGCATTCGAGTGAATATTGTCAGAAATAAAGTGAAATTTAAGAGTTTGTTTGGATATGTGTTTTGTTTTGAGAATTTCGAAAAAAAGCTTTCAAGTTGCGTCATACAAAAGAAATATTTTTGTTTTGAGAAATGAGTGTTTTGATTGATAAGTTTAGTTTTTATTAATTTTGTGTAGAAGAATTATTTTATTAAATAAGGTTTAAAATAAATTTTTTTTATTAAATTGTTTGGGTTGACAGTGGCAATCAAATGTTGACCGCAATCGGTTGACCGTTATTCGACAGCAATCAATTTTTTGCCGCCACCGATCAAATGAAACAAATAAGAAACTAAAAAAAATTAAAAGATGTTAAAAAGACTAAAACGCATTCATTTTGCGTTTAGAGAATTTGAAAATTTTTCTTTAGAAAATTGAATACAAACAAACATGTTAATTTGAAATAAGATGAGAAGTTACTTAAAAAATCTATCCAAACGTATACTTAATTATTTACTTTACAAAAACATGCTCAAAAGTGAAAACCTGACAAACGATTGGAAATGTATACAATAATTTGGCCTTATCTCAATACTATTGTTTGGGCATGCTTTCTTTGTTTATAATGATGGTCGGAATGTTTGCCATGATCAACAAAATGATAAAATTTCATTATGGACCTATAAACCTTATTTGTTTGCAGATGGCAGTAATACTGTCATAAAAAATACAAATTTCAACTATATATATATATAAGTGAAATATCATTATTAGGCACAATAAATAAATATTTATGGTGCATGAATGATGAGTATTTCATTATTAGATTCACCAGATAATAAGTTAGTGGCAGATTTATTATGATGTTAATCTAATAATGAGTATTTTGCTCATCATTCACCATAAATATTTCATTATTAGATTCACCATAAATATTAGTCAATAAATAAATATTTATGGTGCATGAATGATGAGTATTTTGCTCATGTATTGCACAGGGGTTTAACGCCATAAAGAGTTTTTTGCTCAGGTACTGGACAAGGATTCAAAGTCATCGAATGATCTCTTATGAAGTGTGTTCATATATAAGACGTGATTCATATATGAAACAAATAATGAATCAAGTGTTAAATTAGTGAATTATAATATCTAGTTATTATTTTAATGCGAAATTAATTGTTTATTTCATACATAAACTACGGCTTATATATAAATTGATTTCATAATAGCTTTCATGCAAATGTCATAAAGAGGAGAACGATGAATATCCGAAGTTTCCAATCGTGCATTCTGAAGATTCTTCTCACCTTCATCTGAAAAATTATCCTCCATTTTTCTCTTTTTTGTTTTCTGCACCTGAAAGAGCTATAAATATTAACATACTTATACGATTACAAATAATATGTAATGCTTAAGAATACGTTCACAATGTCCAAAAAAAATTATAGAAACTGAAAGGCTATTTTCTCTTTTGGTATCCCTCTATTAGATATGTTCCATTTTAGGCCTCATATCTATTACACCAATGCATGCTCTTCACCCTAAGCAGAGATTTTCCTATTTATTATATTTATCATTTTTTAAAAAAAAATAATAATAATAGAGACTACGAATTTTTTTATGCCATATTATAATTACATTCCCTTGAAATCTTATTATGATTTGTTCATTCATCTATTCATAGTAAATACTTATTTATTAATTAATGATAGAACTTTATGTGAGTGAACTTACTACATTGTAAAAAAAATTCGTATTTCCTGTCATTACTCTTTACAAAATAACTACTGAAATGAATGGTAAAATAAATAATACACGTGTATGAACATCTATTTCTTTTTATAACTTTACCAAATTATAGTAAACATTACTAGTTTTCATTAAAAGTTGTGTTACAAGGACTAAAAAATAGTTTCTCGAATATATAAAAGTTTAGGGTTTAAGATAAAATAGTTGTAACAAGAAGAAGATCAAAAAGCAATATTCTAAACTAATTTGTTCACCACTTCTTTCGATTTCTCAAGATCAACTAATTGGCAAATAGTTCCAATAAGAGATTCATAGTATCCAACCCCCTTCTTCGTTAATAATCAATCTCCTCGAATTCTCTTGGAAGAACCCTATAAATGAACATCAGAAATATTGCTAATTAATTTTTTTCAAGAACATTATCATTTCACATCGCCCATGTTTGATGCACCAGTTTCTTTGCCTCTCCAAAATTGACAAGTGACTTGTATACACAATTGTTAAATCCCTCGTTCCTTTTAGGTGTTTGTGCATCATGCTATTTCTTTAAAGAAAGCGACTATTATTAGTATTCCATCTTCAAAATATTATTCATACTTCAATAAAAAATCATAATAACAATGAAAAAAAAATCTATATGTTTTATGTTATATACACAATTAATAAAAAAAATGTCTTCGAAAGTCAAAGACCTTAATAGACATGTGCAAAACATGTGAGAAGGAGTATATTTCGTTAGAGAAAATAATAGAAAGTTAATAAATTAATGTGCTAAACATGTGACAACTTCCATAAGCCAAAAAAAAAAATCCACGAATTATCTTATATTATTCACACATCAAAATCTTGGGAGTCTGATTGGAATGATGGCCAAAAACAATTTGGGCATAAAGAGACTTTGATCAATCAAATTGAAGAAACAAAAAAAGGAACTAATTAAAAATTTAAGAAGGAAAAGGTAGATCTTACCCTATTTTCAACTCCAATAAGTGAAACATAGAGCAACTGTTTCATATTTAAATAAATCAAAATTGAATCATTGTTGGGATTGAGACGCACTCTTGAATCTCTGAATTTTCGGTTACAATTACCATTTTACTAAGTTGATTGTTTTTAAGAAATTGCTTGGAGAAATATAGGGGTGAAAGCTGTGAATAAATAAAATCTTCATTGCTCCCCTATAGAAAGAAAATGAGAGACAAAAGAAAAGGAGAGTAAAAGGAGAGAAGCGTAAAGAGGAGCTATGCCAAGTTTCAGTATTGCAAGCTCTAAGTTGTCACTTGCAAGATTGCACAAAGGTGGAAAGAAAGAAACATTTTCCCTAGCCTCACTAGTACAAAAATAGCCTTTTACACCGGGTAAATCTGCATTTATACACAGGTTATTTGAAACATAAACCGGTGTAATATGTGGGCGGGTAAAAAGTGAAAAATTTATACGCCGGTTAATAAAACCGGTGTAAAATATTTTATTGCACCGGTTATTTGTCAACCGGTGTAATATTGTTTTAATTTACGCCGGTTGTTAACCGGTGTAATATGTATTACTTGTTAAAAAAATTAAAATAAAGAAATTCTATTGTCTGGTGTACAAAGTTAGATATTTTACACCGGTTCCTTATAACCGGTGTAATATGTGTGCTTTCTACACCGGTTCCATTTATCCGGTTTAATATTAATTTTTCCACACCGGTTAATTAACTGGTGTAAAATGTGTGCTTTTACACCGGTTAAAAGGTAACCGGTGTAATAGTTTTATATTTACACCGGGTTTCTTGTTTTCCCGGTGTAATAGTTTTATATTTACACCGGGTTTCTTGTTTTCCCGGTGTAATATGTACATCTCCTAAGTATAAATTTCAATTATATGTTCATGAACAGAACAATACAAAATCAGGTCTGGAAATACAGTGAGTATATAAGCATCCCAATCCAAAATGTATATTGCATACAACTCTTTAAAAAATTGCCCTTAAAAGTAACAACATTTCTGTAAGTATTTTTACAAATATTGCATATACATATATTTACATCTACATATCTACATAATGTCCAAATAAACTTCTGTATCCCATCTATTTTATTGTCGGAACCATCAGTTTGCAGCTCATTGTTCATTACATAATCGGCCCATGCTTGTCGAACTATATTCAAATCTGTTTCGGTTAATGCTTTCGCATCTTTTTTGAACCACTGATACATTCAAAAGAAGGCTTTATATTATTACTAACAATATCAGATGAGCAACAAAAACTTGTACTGGACGAGCAAAATATTATGAGCCGTAATAAATGAAACCATATCCAATTACCTTCTTGAAATCCTTCTGCTCTATGCAAGCTCGTAGTATTATCATGCGCATGTACCACATGACATAATACCCACATTCCCAATTTGAGACTTGCCTTTTGTGCTACAATGAAATAATAATGTCATAAATTAATAACATTGTTCACTAAAGGTACATCAAGTCGCACTTCTGATCAATCATACCTTTATCTCTATCCATTTTATTGGTTTCTGCGTCGATGAGCTATCCCCTTCATGTTCCGACTGATACCCCCTCGATACACTGTACAAGAGAACAATTACAAGCTTATAATAAGCATTAACATCTAAACATGTGAGAATATCAGTAATATTATATTTGAAAAACATTGAAAAAGTATAAATACGCGTTCATCAAATTCGTAGCATCATCGCGTGGGCTTGAGTGTACTGGATCAAACCAGTACACAATCCTGTCCTGTGGCCTTATTGCCATTAGCATCCAATGTGCACTGAAAAATAATAATAACATCAATAATTCCAACTTATTAGTCTATAACCCCATTGAAAATGCGGTTAACATTATAAAGAGATTTGAAATTTACTTACTTGTGAAAATACGGCGCTAAGTATATAATCTTGTCTCCAGTCTTCATGGTAGAGACAATGTACTGTACTCTAGCTGCTTCGGTATTCCCGTAGGATTGTATATGATGTGGTGATAGGAACCCTATCCCATTTTGACCCTGTTCTATACAAAGTGCGTACATTGCCCTACAACATTCATTCATAAACAGAAGGACACGCTTCATTAGTGTAACTATCATGCAAAATAACCAACAATTAGAAAATTTAAATTTACAAATATAATCCACACTTACTTTATGAACATTAGCATGCAATCACCCGTCACCATATCACGCGACAAGAATTCACTGAGGCTCTCGTTAGAAAGTAATAGGGAAACCTCATTGCCTACTATGCCTTCCTTCATATTGATTGTATACATTGATTCAGTCGAATTATTGCTCACCAATATGCACAATTGACGTAAAGCTCCGTCAAGTTGAGATGATAATTCATTCACCTCTTCTCGCTGGTGGGCCACTACTTTTGTTTTCTTGGGTGGAGGGGAGTTCGTTAACTCTTTACGACCTTTCTTGGCCGGTCCCTTAAACAACATAATAAATTTTTTGATGATGTTTATTACACAAAGAGTATAATATAATTGCACCTGAGAAGCCGATTCGGTACAAATATCAACCAATGACCGTGGCCACTCTAACAGGTTTCCAAATCCTGTACCAACTGTCGTGGCATCATCATCGAGGAACGACAATGGAGAGCATCATGTACGATGGCGGTAATGATGTTGACCTTCACTAGGTCCCGTATTACCTCTTTCCCGTTATGCATTGACAAATTATACAGCCTCCCATTAGCTACATGACGCCTCCCTTCAAGTTGATCAAGCACAAACAGGAGACATTCTGTTCCGTCCTGTGATTAATAGACAAATATAGTATATATTAATGAATGAGTTAAATGAAAAACTTTTAAACGAAAAGAATTATTATTTGTTACCTCGAACTCTCCCAATGAATCTGGGCGTCCAGAACCAAAGCATACGAGTATGTTCTCTGGCTGCTTTAACTCTTGGTGATTCATTGTAGATTCCGTACTACGCAAATTAGTGGCATCGCTCGTGGGAAAAACAGGAACTGGTTGGCCCAAAGCTCTGCATAGGTCATGAACTTTTTCAGACAATATCCTAATTTCCTCTCTGCATTTCGCGTGACTGTCTACCGTCGTAGTACGCCCGAAGGATGCTTCTCCAAACACTTAAGCCATCCTCATCCGACCCCCAACTCCCCGTATGTGACCTGGGTGATCTTTCTTACCCGTTGCCATGACAAGAATGTCATTGCTTCCCTCTCCAATGGACTCTCCTTGACTTGAGCGATTACTCAACTTATCCTGATAAATTGGGCCAAACATTTGTTTTAGTATAATGCACATTAACAATTAATATTAATATGACATTCACTTAATTGAATAAATTTTACTTACAATTGTCTTACTAAGACCTCTAGCCGCGTCGCTAGAAAATTCACCAAGCTTGTTTCTGTGACCTTCCCTGAAAAGAATATGCCGGGGAATCGGTGACGGGGGAGAGGTTGTTTCACGTGCCTGATCTACTGTCATTCCGGCGTCAATATTTCTTTGTATTTTTGACTGAAATTTATCTTTCATCAACTTTTTTTTCAACTCTGCATATCCACCACGCGACATTGTGTGGTGGAGTTTGTTCTTGTTCGAACTTTCTTGGCTAGCAACACGCTTTGCCTATTTATCCGAAAAAAAGAAATACGATAACTGAATTTTTATTTGAGAAAATAAAATATTACCTGAATAATGAATTGGAAAAATATAAAATATTACCTTCCATTCTTCGGTTAATCAATTTTTTCGGAAGGTCTCCTATGTATCCCTGCTAAGGAACCGATATGTAGCACATGGATCCTCAGCCGTCTGGCTTCCAAATATATACCTATTCAAGCTCATCTTCCAACCCCGCCACCGTTCCCCTGCCTGGACTAACCACTTCTTCTTCAGTTGTGGTGTGTACACGAACTCAAAGGTACTCTGATGGAATTCAAAAATAAAATCAGTGAACGTAAAATTACCTTATACATTAACGAATATTTGTAACAAAATAGTAAAAGGAACGAATGTATTTTGCACATACCATTACTTCATCCCAAATCATGTCCTTTATTGATGCATCGACATCAGGCCATGATGGAAATTGCACAATGTTCACTTTACTTCGCGCCATCAAGGCAATGAAACCAATCCAGTCATTGTGTGATTTTTTTGTCGTCGGGTCACCGTTGTCATCGAACATAATAGGTGTCTTAAATCCTCTTGCCCTCCTTTCCAAAAGAACTTTGCATTTCGATCCCTCTCTTCATTTTTTAGCCATGACAAACCTTTGTATTGTAAACAGCATGACACAGTAAAAATCAGAACAACAATATTTTAAATTTCAACTATCTCTATGAACAACATAATGTCATACATGAAACATCCATTTAACTTTTGTTTGGCTTTTCGTTTATTCAATCGCTTATATATAAGGTCACTTAAATCATCAAAACATCTAAAAAATGAACATCACATAATTCATCATCACAGATATTATCAACATATCATAAATCATCACAAAACAGAAATTACCAACATCTCATAAAAAAGCAAAACAGAAGATACTTAAATTGTGAATTGAATAAATTCTGAATCATAGATTGATCATAAATAGTCCATTGTATATCCCAACATCTACAGATTTCAGTTAGGTGTAATATTTCAACACAATATTTATAACATCCTTCGGCCACCAAGTATATTGCCAAAACCAACACCTCAAAATTTACTGTCATATTCCATATTTATTCATGTACATTAGACATCCACATCCGTAAAATCCAGATTCCAACAGCACGATAACATTCCAAATGTAACATTATAGTTCAGCCAGACATGTACAACATGAATTATACTAAGTTCATAGAAATTCGAGAGAATGCATTAAAAATCGAAATTCAATTACCGACTTGCGTGCATTTACTTAAAATTAACTATTAGCATATCCAATTTTTCAATGCACCCACCAAAAAGAAACATACCAAGGATTAGCATATGAATGGTTTTTTACACAGTAACGAGTTGAATTTGTTCAACTTTTGCAAGGTAATAACTCAAAGACCAAGAATCAAAAGCATCAAACTCCATTTCGAACCTTCCAGTCAGAATATGAATTTTATATAAGCATACACGATAAAAAATTTGTAGTGGTTACTGATAAAAGCAATATACCTCGACAACCGTGATGTTATCGGGAATTGATAAAAATACGCTCCGAACTGGAGTCGGTAGCGATTGATACTGCTACGATGGATACGTCGACGTTGGTGGATGATATGATAGAGCTGTCGCCGATTGAGTTGGCTGCGAGTTTTTTTCAAAACGATGGTGGTGAAAATGGAGGTGGATGTGGAGGATGAAAACACTTGTAGACGGCTATATGTTATACAAGGAAGTTGGGGACGGCGCCAGGGCAAATTTTGTTTAAAAAAGACTAATTACACCGGGTAAAATGATACCGGTATAGAAAGTATTTTTTATACACCGGTTATCATTATAATCGGTGTAGAAAATAAAAAAGTTTATTTTCTACACCGATTATAATGATAACCGGTGTAATAAGTTGAATGTTCTAAACCGGTTATTCTTAACTGGTGTAGAAAACAAACTTTCACACCGGTTATTCGTATAACCGGTGTAGTAAGATATATTTCAACAATATTGTTATACATTTAATGGTTATTATTGTTAAAATAAACAAATTATTAGGAACCTTAATGTATTAAGTTATATTTTAACTACATTTTATTACATTTAGCGGTTGTTAATGTAAAACTTATAAAAACATATTTAGAACTTAAAAAAATAAGACATAATACACCGGTTATTATTGTAACAGATGTAAAAGGAGACATAATACACCGGTTATAATTGTACCGGGTGTAAAATAATCTAATATTTAACTTAAAAGCAACAGCTGTTTTAATATTAATTAGAATTTAAATATAATCAACGGCATCTAATATGATGATTGCGTAATGAAATTTTAATAGACATGTTTATTTCATTATATAAAAATTACAAATATATCGAAGTATTAGTGTTCATTAAATTCAAATTATATTAAAATTATTCTACATTAATTAATTCTTTGTAATGAAATAGATACATGCAATCATAGTTAAAATATGATATTAATAAATTAAAATTCTTGGTATAAAATATACGATACAATCAAAATTGATATTATAATTGATATTATACATTAGTACTTAGAAGGTTGGTTATGATACATGGTTTACTGTTTAGGGTTTAGGGTTTAGGGTTTAGAATTTCAGGGAATAGGATGTAAATTAGTCTTTAAATATAATGAATCACATATGAATAATTAATGAAATACTAATATGAATGTTTGTTTCTTTATATTTTAATAAAAAATTTATTGATGTGTTAGTGTTATCTAGTCGCATAAAATCTATTAAAATTCTTCTTAAATAATTAATTCCTTGTATATAAAATATATAACATCCACAACAGATTTAAGATATAATTAACAATGAAAAAAAAATTGGGCATGGTATCCCCTGTATGTAGAGCAAACATACTTGTCAAAAAAAAAACACTTGCGATGTATAAAACGTCATTCCACAATAAATATCGATCAGTAATTTGAACAAGTCTTAGTTACAATAACATATATGAATAACTTGACAACCCATTAATGTACTTTGAGTCAACTTATTCAAACAAAAAATATGCCCAAATAGCCATATGTAACGGCATATGTTGCACGAAGCTCAAATCATCCCAGCCAATCACCTGTGCTGAGATTAACAAAAAAAAAATTCAAATTACGTCATGCCGGTGTAGAGAATCAAGAAACTATCAAAATAATTGCATAAGTTATACTGAGTACGATGACAAACACAAATACACAAAAGTGCATATTAACTTACACACAATATCTCACGAAAAGATCTTTCTTTTAGTTGACAATGGATCATCAACCCATATGCCTTCCACGTGATCAGTGCTGAGAATGAATACATCCATATTGCGGTCCTCTTCAATTGTGCTCAGGGGGGAAAACCTGAAGAGAACGGCGGCACATCGTGATTATTATCAGTATCAATTTCATCACCGACATACAATTTTTTCCCTTGTAGGACAATGGACCACTTTTTGTCAATGGGATCTGAGACATAAAATACTTGTTTTGCCTGGGAAGCAAGTATGAATGGTTCCCCTTTGAAACCTTCCCTATTCAAATCAACTTGCGTAAATCCCATTTCGTCAGTTCGAATGCCGTTGTTGTTGTCAACCCATTTGCATTTGAAAATAGGTACTTTGAATTTAACATAGTCTACCTCCCAAATCTCATTAATAACCCCATAATATGACATTTTTGCATACACTGGATTTCTATCTCTCGAACTAGACACATGTAAAGCCTCAGAAACTAATATGACCCCACTATCTTGCGTTGTGCTACTATCATCTTGAGTCTGAGTAGAAAATGAAAATCCATTTATGGCATAGCCCGAGTATGATAGCACAATATGACTGGGCCTATAAGCTAACCACTTTAACGTCTCTGTAACACTTTCGGACCCAACAGCAGCACTGAACCAATTGACAAAGGTTCGGTTGTGTTCATTGAGTATGTATCTATCAGTTCAACCACTATGGCTTTCCATTATTTCACAAATATGAGCATCCACATAAGGCCGTACTTCTTCAGAGTTTCGCAAGATATATAGATGCGCATTTTGTAATTCACCAATAGAGGGGGTAATCAACTTAGCTGCCGATGTACCTCTTCCTTTGTTCAGTTCATCGTGGCAATGCTTTGGTATTCCACTAGCATGGGTATCAGACAAGTACCCAGTGCAAAACTCAATAACCTCGTCAGCTATGTACCTTTCAACAATGCTTGCATCAGGACGGTAGCGGTTCTTCACATAACCTTTGAATACTTTCATATATCGCTCGAAGGGATACATCCAGTGAAAAAATACAGGCCCACATAGCTTTATCTCCCTAACCAAATGAACAACCAAGTGCACCATAATGTCAAAAAATACAGGTGGAAAATACATTTCAAGTTGGCACAAAACTACAACAATTTCTGCTTGTAGCTCATCAAGTCTATCACGATCAACTACCTTGCTACATATCGCATTAAAGAAGAAACAAAGTCTAGTTATGCTGTATCTAACATGTTTTGGCAAGATAGATCGAATAGCAATAGGTAGAAACTACTGCATCAACACATGACAGTCATGGGATTTCATTCCAACCACTTTTAAATCTCCAATCGAAACAAGCCGACTTACATTTGAAGAATATCCTGCTGGGACCTTGATGCTCTGTAGACTCTCACATAAACTCTGTTTCTCCTTCCGTGACAATGTATAACAAGCGGGGGGCAAGTACGTGCGCTGTCCACGAATCTCAGGAGCTAAATTAGCCCTAATACCCATATCAACCAAATCAAGTCTTGATTTATAACCATCTTTTGTTTTTCCAGGTATATTCAAAATAGTACCCAACAAACTGTCACATATATTTTTTTCAATATGCATCACGTCGAGACAGTGTCTAACATCGAGTGTCTCCCAATATGGAAGATCAAAAAAGATTGATTTTTTCTTCCAACAGCTTGTAGAATTTTTCCGAGACTTTTTATGTTTTCCAAATTCCACGTTGATATCCTTCACACGATCATGAACTGTCTTCCCACTCAATGCAATTGGGGCACTTCTGAAATCCTGTTTCCCATTGAAAGCTCTTTTCATTCGACGATATGAATGAGAATCAGGAAGAAATCTTCGATGTCCAAGATAGACCGTCTTGCTCCCATGTACAAGCTGACAAGAATCTGTATCATCCTCACATATAGGACATGCTTGGTGGCCTTTAACAGAAAATCCAGATAAATTCCTATACGCAGGAAAGTCATTAATAGTACAGAATATCATGGCATGCAATGTGAATGACTCCTGACGATATGCATCAAACATCAACTCCCTTTCGTCCCACAACTTCTTCAAGTATTCAATTAAGGGGGCTAAATAAACGTCAATGTCATTTCCAGGTTGGCGGGGACCTAAAATCATTAATGTCATGAAAATATACTTCCGCTTCATACACAAGTACGGAGGTAGATTGTAAATAACCAACATTACTGGCCAAGAGCTATGTGTACTACTTAGACAACCATAAGGATTCATTCCATCCGTACACAATCCTAATCTCAAATTCCTTGCATCTCTACCGAACAAGGGGTACACCAAATCAATCTTTTTCCACTAATCAGAATCTGCAGGATGCCTTATCATCTTGTCCTCAGGGGATATATTCCGATTTGCAAACCAGGTCATATTTTTAGCATCTCTGGAATTGGCAAACAATCGCTTGAATCTCGGTATTATAGGGAGATACCATAACACTTTCACCGGTGATGATTTCTTGTTCGCAGCTATATAATCTTCAACGCCAGCACCAATTGGCTTATTTTTGTAACGAGAAACCCGACATTTAGGACAGTACAATAAATCTTCGTATTCATTCCTATATAGTATGCAATCGTTTGGGCAAGCATCTATTTTCTTATACTCCATACCCATAGGGCACAATATTTTTTTAGCCTCATAAGTGCGAGTCGGAAGTTCATTACTTTCTGGCAGTACATCCTTCAGTAGAGTCAACAGTGCCGTAAAACTAGTATCCGTCCACCCATGTGTCGCCTTCAAACTGTAAAGTTTTAAAGTGACCGATAATCGTGTGTACTTACTACACCCTGTATATAGAGGCTTTTTGCTATCATCCAACAACGAAGCAAGAATATCAGGCGTATCGGCAAAGCTTCCGACAATATCATCTACCATAGCATCGAATCGGTCATGTTTAATCGCAACATCGTCCTCTACCTCAAATTCTTCTTGTTTCGATGAATTTTCACACTCGCCGTGCCATTTCCATATTTTATAAGTCGGATCAAATCCCCTCCGATACAAATGGTCTCTTATAGTGTCAGGATCGTCGAACACCGCAAAATTCTTACAATCCTTACATGGACAGTAGATGTACTTGGCATTTTTATAAGCAAAGCTAATAAATTTCTCAACCTCTTCTTCATACGCTGATGTTGTCCGATCACCAAATATAATATCATTACGACCCATGACTACCGCACCCTTTAAATTATTTAAATAATAATGATAATAAGTTAACCAACAAAATAAATGCATTAAATGAAATGTTCATAATATTACATCATATGCAAATATGCAGAGGAACGCCTGAATAAATTGCAAAAAAAACAGCTGTTTTATTACATGTATTACAAATATAAAGCATATATATGGAAATCTACAATTTTACATATTGTTTAAAAACATGAAATGCAGATCCATATTTTAAAGGCCGTTAATTATTTATGAAAATGTAATTACTATGTAGATGTAATGAGTTTATACGTATCTATAGCTAACCTCGGATGTTTGAGTGGCATGAACATAAGTGAATACATTGCTTCCGGTTGGCCTTGAAAGAGATTTCCCTAGCAGCTTTTGGAGCAAATACGTAGTTCTGAGCGACAGATAATACACACTTAAGATGGAGCAGAAGGAGAGTCATGTAAATACTTGTGATTTACACCGGTTTACTTAAAAACCGGTGTAATAGAAGACCAATTTACACCGGTTTTTTAAAAACCGGTGTAATAAATTAAACCATTTACACCGGTTATAAGAAAACCGGTGTAAGAGATACACATATTACACCGATTTTTTTTATAACCGGTGTAAATGATTAACTTTATTACACCGGTGAAAAAAAATCGGTGTAAATTGGTATGTGTTTACACCGGTTCTAATAGTAACCGGTGTAAATCGATCTCGTTATTGGTTTTTTGTTTCACTAATGTGTTTGTACAATAATGCTTATGTGTGAACTGAAAACGATAAAATAATTTTTACCAATTTGGACACTTACAACAAAAACAAAATAGTTGATAGTATTTTGTTAAATGTTTTTAATATTAAATCATCCTTATACCAGGTACTATATTTAGCCACCTTCTTCTCGGAAACAAAACAACATCAATGTTTTAAAGGCTAAAACAATAATAAAAGCACTTTATGTGTGCTTAACAAAGTGTCATCTACACATCAAAAGCTATCAAATAACATGGAAAAATAAGGGCGTTACAAAAACCCACATGACAGACAACGAAGGCATATGATAAAACTTCTACATGAGTACACCAATGTCAGATTAGAAAAATTTAGGATACATAATCTTAAGCATTGTTACAATAACTTCTTGCGTTTCAGCATTGGCATGTAGCTCTCCTTCTGCAAATTGGATTTTATTCAAATCAAGTCCAGAATCAATATGGAGATTGATGTCAGATGTTTGGTCATTTGCTTCTATCGAATCTGGAGAGACAGTAGGTTTATGGTTTTTCACTGCGTCGGAAAAAGGTTGGTTGTCTTCCATCGTCAACTGCTGTTGAAGTTGTTTTCAGGGTGGAGTAATATATAAAAAGAAGAAGAAATAATTAATTACCACACACCTGGTGGTTAACTTTTAATTTTAAAAAAATAATTCATTACTATACATGAATATCGTGCATATTAAATTATGTAAAACTATGTAAAATAGAAATTGCCAAAATTCATTTCATTCCAGTATTTAAATCAATGACAGTATCAGTAATAATTAATAACTGACGTATTTTGAAATGTATCATTGTAATTCTAAAAACTATACACACGAACGCCTAAATAACAGAACAAACATCAAATTAATTGCTTTTATTACACATATAAAGCTTATTTAATGAACACTAGACATTTGCAACAGTTTTACAAAAAAAGAAATGCAGATCCAAATATATACGAGTCAATGCTTTGACGAATGATAAGTATACTCATATGAAAGAAATCAGTTTATATATAACAAGCTAACCTCAGATGGGTGAGTCGGATCCGTATAAGTTAATTTGTGATTATGATTTAGCCTTCAAAAAGATTTCGGGCTTTGCTTATTGATAAAAATATTCATTGTTCTTCGCGAAAAGGATAAACTTAATGAAACTGGAGCAGATGGAAAATTGAGTGGTTAAGTTTTACTCTAGTTATTTACACCGGTTCACCAATAAACCGGTGTAAACAAAAATCTATTACACCGGTTTCCATTTAAACCGGTGTAATAGATAAAATATTTACACCGGTGTAATATGTTCATTGATACACCGGTTGTCTAATAACCGGTGTAATATTCTATCTATTGCACCGGTTTAAATGACAACCGGTGTTAATATGTTCAAATTCTTGTTTAATATATCGGTAATGCCACCGTGTTTTGACCAATTACACCGGATTATGTTTATCCGCTTTAAAAAGGGAGGTTTAAAAGGGCGATTTTGTAGTAGTGCCTCATTTACCCTGGCTATTTTTGCATTTAATGAAAATGTTAAAATAGAAGATCAAAAAGCAATATTTCAAAACTAATTAATTTGTTCACATCTTTCTTGTAATTTCTCAAGATCAACTAATAGTCAAAAAGTTCCGCTAAGAAATTCATAGTATTTAACCTACTTCTTTGCTAATTAACAATGATTTTCCTTAAATTCCCTTGGAATGTCCCTAGAAATGCACATAAAAAATATTGTTAATTTTTTTTCTAATAAATTGATTAAAACATTGTAAAAAATGGAAATACAAGTTCAACCAATTAACCTCAACATTAGTTTTCATGATCTATGGGTATGAATTCATTCCTATGTAATAACGCTTGAGAAGTATGCCATGCTCAACAAAATGGCAAAGCTCAACAAGGATTTATGAACAACGTTTGTTTGTAGGTGGTAATATAACTGTGATAAAGCAAATGAATATCAATAGAATCAGCACAACAAGTAAATATTCTTTAAAACAAAGTTGTTACATTGTAAGATATATTTTTTTCTAAAGAAATAATATTCGATAAAATGAAAACAAATTTTGGATGAATGTTAGTGTCCTTCCTACTTCTTTTAATAAGATATATAATGAACAGGGAGGAAATATTGCCTGGTCAATAACCTGTAACTCATTAATTGAATTGGTATTTAATTATCAATAACAATATGTCATATGTATTTGCCGCTTCTGCATTGACTCTGAGTACTATGCTGACCTTATAATACACATAGCATCATAGCTCTCTATTATAGATAATTAACCATTAATTCAACTTATGAGTTGATGGTTAATTAACAGTATATTTACAATTTATTGCTGGATTGAGATTGTACCTCTATTTTGCTTTATATCTATAAAATTGATTTTGGCATTCTCACCGCGATAAGGGTTTGGGGATTAAAAAAAAAGTTAGTGGTTAATAACTACACAATATTTTCTCAAATAGAAGGGAACATAAAAGTTTTTTCTCCTAAGACAAATAAAATGTAGTAAATACATATAACAATCTCTAATAACCCATAAAATGGTTTTATTTCGTCCTTCAACTTGAGTGTAAGTATGTTTTCATTTTGATATTTTAAAAAGTTACATAATAATTCATCAATTTCTTAACACAATTTATTTCCAGTTTCTTTCCTCTCCAACTTTCAAATGGGACTTACAAACACAACTGTTGAATCTAATAACCCATAAAATCGTTTTATTTCGTCCTTCAACTTGAGTGTAAGTATGTTTTCATTTTGATATTTTAAAAAGTTACATAATAATTCATCAATTTCATTTTTGTAATATGAACGGTTCTTAACACAATTTCTTTCCAGTTTCTTTCCTTTCCAACTTTCACATGGGACTTACAAACACAACTGTTGAATCTATCGTTATTACATTTGGCTCACCAGAAACAGGTTATATTTCTTTCCAGCCTATTCACCATGATATTGTACATAGGATAAAGACACATATGTACATGGTCGGTGTATCTTTGTACCCTAGTGTCTCTATCCTTGACTAGTCCTATTTTGGAATCCTAGACTAGTTCTTTTGATGGATGTTATTAAGCCAGACCCGGGTATGCCCGGTGTACTTTGTATATTAAACATTCTTTGATCAATATAATTTTTACATTCGATAAAAAAAAAAAGCAATATTTCAAAACAAATTTATTCACCTCTTCTTGTGACTTCTCAAGATCTGCAAATCGGCTAATAGTTCCATAAGGAGATTCATAGTATCCAACTTTCTTCTTCGTTAACAATGAGTCTCCTCGAATTCTCTTGGAAGAGTCCTAGAAATGAACATTAGAGATATTGTTAATTTTTTTCAAGAACATTATCATTTTCATGTCGCCTATGTTTGATGCGCCAGTTTCTTTGCCTCTCCAACTTTGAAAAGCGACTTGTATAGACAATTGTTGAATCCATAGTTGCTTTTTCAGTTTGTGCATCATGCTATTTCTTTAAAGAAAGCAACGATTATTAGTATTCAATCCTCAAAAATATTCCTCATACTTCAATATAAAATCAAAATGACAATGAAAGAAATCTATATGTTTTATGTTATATACACTATTAATAAAAAAATGTCTTCAAAAGTTAGAGACCTTAATAGACATGTGCAAAATATGTGAGAAGAATTAAATTTTGTTAGAGAAAATAATAGAAAGTTGATTAATTAATGTGCTAAACACGTGATAACTTTCATCAATAAAAAAAAACTAATTATCTTTTATTATTCACAAATCAAAATCTAGAGATTCAGATTGGAATAAAGGCCAAAAACAATTTGGGCATATAGAGACCTCGATCCATCAAGTTGAAGAAACAAAAAAGGAACTAATTAAAAATTCAAGAAGGAAAGGTAAATCTTACCCTATTCTCAACTCCAATAAGTGAAACATTGAGCAACTGTTTCATATTTATATAAATTAAAAATTGACCCATTGTTGGGATTGAGACGTACTCTTGAATCTCTAAATTTTTTTGTTACAATTACAATTTTAAATAATAACTAGGATATATATAATATTATATATATATATATATATAATAGGGATTACTAAGTTGATTTTTTAATTTTAAGAAATGACTTGGAAAAATATAGGGATGAAATCTGTGAATAAATAAAATCTTCATTGCTCTAATTCAAAAATATGATTATAGAGAAATACCCCTATAGAAAGAGAATGAGCGATAAAAGAAAAGGAGAGGAAAAGGAGAGAGGCATAAAGAGCAGAGCTATGCCAAGTTTCAGTCATGCAAGCTCTAAGTTGTCACTTGCAAGATTGCACAGAGGTGGGAAAGAAAGACACATTTTCCCCAGCCTCATTATCCCTGGCTATTTTTGCATTTAATGAAAATGTTAAAATAGAAGAATAAAAAGAAATATTTCAAAACTAATTAATTTGCTTACCTCTTTCTTGTAATTTATGAAGATCAACTAATCGACAAATAGTTCCATTAGGATATTTATAGTTTTTAACCTCCATTGTTCCTTTTTCAGTTTGTGTATCCTATTAATGCTTCAAAAAAAAAAAAACAATTATTAGTACTTGATTCTTAAAATATTATTCATACTTTAACATAAAATCATAATAACAATGGAATAAATCTATATATGTTTTCATGGAATCATTTTATATACACTATTGATTAAAAAAAAGTCTTCAATTAAAAGTCAAAAATCTTAATAGACATGTGCAAAACATGTGAGAATAATTAAATTTTATTAGAGAAAATGATAGCACGTTTACCAATTAATGTGTCAAACATGTGACAACAACAAAAACAATCTACTTATTATATTATTTAGTCAAAAATTAAAATTTGGGAGTCGTATTAGATCACATTAATAATAAAAAGTGCCAAAAGTTTAAAACTTTGAGAGTTAAAATTGTATTTTGATATATATTTACATGATTACTAATAATATGTCATGAAGTATTATTATTATTATTATTTATTTATTCATTCATCTATTCATAGTACATACTTACTTATTAAATAATTATAAAATTCTATATGAGTAAACTTACTACGATACAAAAAAAACCGATATTTTCGATTATTACTCTTTACAAAATCACTAATAAAATTAACGTGAAATAAATAATACTTGTTTTTAAACATCTATTTCTTTTTATAACTTTATCAAATTAGTCTAAACATTACTAACTTTTAAGAAAAATTGTGTTACAAAGACTTAGGGTTTAGTATAAAACTAATTTGTTCACCTCTTTCTTGTGACTTCTCAAGATCAGCAAATCGGCTAATAGTTCCACTAGAAGATTCATAGTATCCAACCTCCTTCTTCGTTAATAATGAGCTCGAATTCTCTTGGAAGAGCCATAGAAATGAATATTAGAAATATTGTTAATTTTTTTTTCCAAGAACATTATCATTTTTACGTCGTCTATGTTGGATGCACCAGTTTCTTTGTCTTTCCAACTTTGACAAACGGCTTGCATACACAACTGTTGAATCCATCATTCCTCTTTCAGTTTGTGTATCATGTTCCTTCAAAGAAAACTATATTTACTATTACTTAATTCTCAAAATATTATTCATACTTCAATATAAAATCATAATGACGGCATGAAATCTAAATATATGTTTTCAAGGATTTATGTTAAATACATTATTAATTAGAAAATGTCTTCAAAAGTTAGAGATCTTGATAGATAGAATAATGTGCAAAACATGTGGGAAGAAGTTAATTTTATTAAAGAAAATTATAGGACATTAACCAATGTATCAAACACGTAACAACTTCGATCAATCAACAAAAAGGATCCACTAATTATTTTATATTAGTTACAAATTGAATATTAGAAGTGAGATTGGACCGTTGGAAAGTATTAATAGTCAAAAGTGCCAACATTTAAACTTTTGAAAACCAAAATTACATTTTGACATATGAGTATATAAGTACAATCCAAGTGATGGCAGCATGAAGCTCATAGTTTGTAGGAACATGGAATGAAACAGGGCCAGCATCACCTATTATTGTGTAACAATCTCTCCAATTTGTAAACCACCGTACGTATCCTTAGGTGCATTGTTGTAGAAAACAATTTCAAATATATGTAAATTTGTGATATTATATTGTTCATCAACATTCATGAAAATATTCCATCTTGCTCCCAGTATTTGCACGTTTGGCTTAAAAAGATAAACGTAATCGATTTTTATTTAATTACATGCATTTGTGGCTAGCTTAACTTAATTTCATTCTAGCATCTTCTACATGCACTCAAATAATTTTACAAACCTTCAAAGTATGGCCACTGTGGAGTTCATAACCTTCAGGGACATAAAATGCAACAGGGACAGCATCAACAGTTATTGTGCTGCCACTCTCAATAATTTCCAAGCAATTATTATATCTTTGGATGCTTTTCTACAAGAAAAAATTTCCAACATATGTTAATAATGTGTGATATTGCTCATCAACATTCATCAAAATATATCATCTCATTCCCATTATTTCAATATTAGCACTAGAAACAACACACACTTACATTGCTGTCATTGCTTGGGATGCTTTCATGATCATCAATGTAGAGTAGAAAACGAGGATAAAGAAACAAAGTAGGCTGCTGCACAAGGGTATACTTTGGCACTTTAACCTGTAAGAGCATAGTCAAATTTTTGTAAGAAAAAAGAAAATGATTGAATCCTTAAAAAAAAATCCATACTTTGTTTAGATATTTTCTGTTATAATTACCATTTTAAATTAATAATTAGGATATATATATATGTATATGTGAAATAGGGAATATTAATTAAGTTGATTGTTTTAAAGAAATGGTTTGGAAAAATATAGGGATAAAAGCTATATATGAATGAATAAAAGGGAAAACTGCCAAAATAGTCACTCACATTATACAAAAAAAACTTATTTTGTCATCCATATTAAAAATGATGCATTTTAGTCACTAACATTTTAAAAACGCACCAAAATAGTCACTCAATTAAACCCTGTTAGCTTTTTTAACTGAGAAAATGCACGTTCACATCACGGACCACTTAATAAAAGGGTAAAAGTGGAAAATCGAATTATTTTTCACACAAAATCCTTCACTACAATCGATTTATTGATCATTTGTTACTTTTTACCGGTGGGCTTTTTCACTATTAACGGTAGAGTATGAATTAGAAAAATAAATCAATTTTTCACTTTTACCCATTTATTAAGTGTATATTATGAACATCTGTTTTTTTTAAGTTAAAAAAGCTAATAGAGTGTGATTTTTTTGTCAAAAAAACCACACAAAATTTTGTTGGTGACTAATTTGGTACATTTTTTAAATGTCAGTGACTAAAATACATCATTTTTAAAAAAAAAATAAATTTTTTTGTACAATGTGAATGACTATTTTAGTAAGTTTTCCTAAATAAAATCTTCACTGCTCTAATTCACAAATATTATTATAGATTTATAACCCTATAAAGCAGTGAAGATTTTATTTAATGAAAATTAATTAAGCAAAGGAAAAGGAGAGAGGCGTGAAGAGAATAGCTATGCCAAGTTCCAATCATGCAAGCTCGGAGTTGTCATTTGCAAGAAAGCACAAGGTGGCAAAGAAAGAAACATTTTTCCTGGCTATTTTTGCATTTAATGAAAAGGTTAATTAAATAGAGTATCAATAAATTTACAAACTATCAAAAGGAAATAAATCTTGTTGGTTCAACCCATCATTTATTATCATTATGTAGGATCTTATGCAAAGCATTTTGAAATCTCTCACAAAGTCTTTCTAATTTAAAAAAAAAAAAACTTCATTGCAATTGTATGGTTGTTAAACCCAAATCCGTTTTTTTTTTCAAAAGCAATAATTTCATTTCATAAGAAATGAGTTTACAATTCAACTAAGTTTCATCAAAAGATTTTTCTAAAACACAAATATTAAGGGTCTTGTTTAATCTTGATTTGTGGCTTTCTGCTTTAATTGTTGAAGTTTGTATTCCCAATGATATAGACTTGCTGTACATTGATTGTTGTTATGTATCATTAATAAATTTTTTTATAGCTACCAAAAAAACTGCAAAGTTAGATTAATTAAATTACTTTAGTTAATTAGCTACTCTTGTTTTGATTTAATTGAATTTTTCACCGGTAAATAGTGAAAAACGTTTTTGAGGTAAATTCTTTTGTTTTGATATAGGCACTACATGAAAAGATTAAGACCAATGGAAGATTAAAAGAGAAATTGAAATGATATATTAAATGGCACGGATTCTTCAAATTGTTTTTCACATTGCTTAAGAGAGACCAATATCTCAACAGATTTTCTAACTAATTATTGTACATTTGCTCAGGTATTGCACGAGGATTTAAAGCCACAAAGAGTTTTTGGCTCAGGTATTAATGCACGACGGTTCAAAGTCATAAAGAGGTGAACGATGAACAATTGAATTTCCCAACTTCATAAGAAAAATTATCCTCCCTTTTTTCTCTTTTTGTTTTCTGCACTTGAAAGAGCTACAAATATTAACATACTTGTACAATATTTACAAATAATATGTAATACTTATGAATACTTTCACAATGTCAAAGAAAAAGTTTAAAAACTATAAAAGGCTAATTGCTCTTTCTGTCCATATTAGAAATGTACCATTTTAAGCCTCGCATATATTGATTTTGTGAGTTTAGTTATTATCTATTTAGAAACTTATTTATTCTATTTATTATTTTCTTTAAAATAATAATAGAGACTACTAGTTCTTTGATGCCATATATATTATAATCACATTCACTGATGTTTTATTATATATTATCTATTCATTTATCTATTTATAGTAAATGCTTACTTATTAATTAATGATAAAAATTGTATTTCCGATCATTACTCTTTACAAAATCGCTAATGAAATCAATGTGAAATAAATAATATTTGTTTATGAACATCTATTTCTTTTTATAACTTTATCAAATTATTGTGCACATTAGTAGCTTTCATGAAAAGTTGTGTCACAAGGACAAAAAAATAGTTTTTCAAATATATAAAAGTTTAGGATTTAGGGTAAAATAGTTGTAACAAGAAGAACAAAAAGTTAAAAAAAAAAAAAAGAAGAAGAACAAAAAGCAATATTCCAAAACTAATTTGTTCACCTCTTTTATAATTTCTCAAGATCACATATAATCGGCAAATAATTCCGCTAGGCAATTCGTAGTATCTAAAACTCAATGAGCCAAATCAGACAACTCTTCAAAGGCTCCTCCAAGATGACAGATCTGAATGCCCACACATTGTCAGGAAAAGATGCAAGGCATACTCCCTACACTGACCAAAATCTCTGTAGTCTGCTTCCATGCAAGGAATAATGCTGAAGATCTCCTACATATACTGTGGGCAAGAAAGATGAAGCTGACACAGTGGTCCTATGCTAGGCTTTTCTTAAAATGTACAAAATGTCTTGCAGGTTTGTTTTATCTCTCAAGCTCTCTTTCTCCACTGAGGAATTTTGTGTTCAGGATACCATTTTGATTCTCATAGGATGTCATATGCTAGTCTGGTCTCCTAATTTAGATTTATTATCCTTTTGTAAATGGAGTAGTACTCCACTTTTGCTCATTGCCCTTGATCACTACACCATTTGGCTAAGGCTTGTACATGGTCTACTGATCAAGTGGCCTTCACTTTTGTAAGCATGATTTTAGGGTATGTCCATCACCCAAAAACCTAATCTAATATATTAGGGAGTGGCGACCCACCTCGCAATAGAGGATATTCTGACAAAAAAAAAAAAAAAATCTCATTCTTCGTTAACAATGAGTCTTCTGAAATTCTCTTGAAAGGGCACTAGAAATGAACATCAGAAATATTGTTTATTATTTTTCAAGAGCATTGATTAAAACATTGTAAAAGATTGAAAATACAAATTCAACCAACCTCAACAATATTAGTCTTAATCTGTGGGTATGAATTTGTTCCGCTGTAATAACGCTTGGGAAGTATGCCATGCTCAACAATGGTAAACCTCAACAAGGGATTTATAAAGAAAGATTGTTTGTGGATGGTAATAAAACTGTGAAAGCAAATGGATATCAATAGGATCAGCACAACAACTAAATATTCTTTAAAACAAAATTGTTACATTGTTAGACTTATTGTTTTTTTTTAAATAATATTTTTTAACTGCTTTTAATTTTAAATTTTGACACTAATTGTGGGTGACTGTATATTTTAAAAGGGTGTCATTACTTTATGGTACCTCCAATTAGGCTAAAAAATATATTTTTGAATTGCGATACAATTTAAGTTCACTTTTGATTATTAATAAAATTTAGGCTAGCATTCTACCTTGCGAATAGGATTTGCCGACTAAAAAAAACAAAGCAAATTTTGCATAAATCTCGGTGACTTGCTTGCATGTAAGTATGTTTTTATTTTCATTTGTAAAGTGAGTAGTTTTCAATCTAGCTATTTTCTATTTAATGGACTAGCTATTTATATAGACAATTGTATAAGTTGATTTTTCTCTTTTTTTTTTTTTTTTTTTTTTTTTTGGAAAAGAAAATTTATATACCAAATGGGCAAAAGACGGTGTCGGATATACCCGTACACACCGTTACACCGTACACACCGTCATAAGTTGATTTTTCTCATTGTTAATTAAAAAGAACTCATAAATTATGTGCTTATATTAATGATTTACCATTGAATCATCACCTTAGATTAGTGCTAACAATATCTATATAACCTATATTTATCATAATTGATATGAAAAATTACCTTATAAACTGTACCATTTTTACGTTGTCTATGTTGGATGCACAAGTTTTTTTTCCCCCTTCAACTTTGACAGAGGACTTGCATACACAAATGTTGAATCCATCATTCCTTTTTCAGTTTGTGTATCCTGTTTATTTATGGAAAATAACGATTATTATTACTCAATCATTAAAAGATTATTCATACTACAATATAAATTCAGAAGGAAAATGGAAGAGATCTATATATGTTTTCATGGATTTATGTTATATACACTATTAATTCAAAAATGTCTTCAAAAGTTAGAGATTCCAATATAAATGAGCAAAACACGCATGAAAAATTAAATTTTATTGGCGAAAATGATATTATGCCAATCAATGTGTTAAACATGTGATAACTTATATTAATTAACAAAGAAAACCTATGAATTGTCTTATATTAGTCAGAAATCGAAATATTGAGAGTCAAATTGTATGGTTCGAAAGCATTGATAGTCAAAAGTCCAACGTTTAAAACTTTGAAAAGAAAATTTGTAATTTGATATGAGTATTATACGTACGTTTCAAGTGCTAACAGCGTGAAGTTCATAAAATCTGTAGGAAGATGGAATGAAATAGAGACATCATCAACTATTATTGTGTTGTCACGACGTCGACCTTGTTGCCCGCGTCTTCTTCGATTCCTGGTCTCCAAATGAACGATTCATTGTCCACCATTGGTTTGAGTATCTTGGATTTTGCATACCAACCGATATGCTATCATTCTAACTAGGTGAAAAAGAAAATTTTTCATCTTTTTTCAAACTCTTTAAAGTTAAAAATTCAAATTGATCATCAATTCTCAAACCATGCCTTTTTATTAAGAATAAGAGCTTGATTTTCATACAAAAGTTATTTAAACGGGAAAAAAACTCCAAATAACCAAATTGAAAAGATGAGCAAAAAATATTAGGGCATAAAGAAAGACCTTGACCCATTAAACTAAAGAAACAAAAAAGGAACTAATTAAAAATTAAAGAAGGAAAAGAGAGATCTTACTCTATCCTCAACTCCAATAAGTGCAGTGAGGAACAGCTATTTCGTACTTAAATAAACAAAAAATTGACCCATTATTGGGACTGAGACTCAACTCCAATAAGTGAAACAGAGAGCAATGGGATTGAGACGTACTCTTGAATGTCTGAATTTTTTGTTATAATTATCATTTTAAATTAATAATTAGGATATATAAAAAAAACCACTAATTATCTTATATTATTCACAAATCAAAATCTTGGGAGTCATATTGCAATGATGGCCAAAAACAATTTGGTCATAAAGAGACCTTGATCCATCAAGTTGCAGAAACAAAAAAAAAGAACTAATTAAAAATTCAAGAAGGAAATGGTAGATCTTGCCTTATTCTCAACTCCAATAAGTGAAATATAGAGCAACTATTTCATATTTAAATAAATAAAAAATTGACCCATTGTTGGGATTGAGACGCACTCTTGAATCTCTGAATTTTCGGTTACAATTACCATTTTAAATTAATAATTAGGATATATATGAAATAGGGATTGCTAAGTTGATTGTTTTTAAGAAATGACTTAGAAAAAAACTGCAAAGTTAGATTAATTAAATTGCTTTAGTTAGCTACTCTTGTTTTGATTTAATTTAATTTTTTATGGGTAAAGATTTTCATCCTAATTACTGTACATAAATTTCCACATGTGAATTTTTTGCTCATGTATTGCACAGGGGTTTAAAGCCAGAAAGAGTTTTTTGCTCAGGTACTGCACAAGGTTCAAAGTCATCAAATGATCTTCTATTAAGTGTATTCATATATAAGACGTGATCATATATTAAATAGACAACTAATCAATAATTAAATTAGTGAATCACAATATATATTAACTAATTTAACGTGAAATTAATTATTCGTTTTATATATAAATCGGTCTCACATTTGAATAAATAAAAAATTAACCCATTGTTGGGAGTGAGGCATACTCTTTGATTCTCTGAATTTTTGGTTAGGGTTACCATTTTAAATAATAATAATTATATATATATATGAAATAGGGATTACTAAGTTGATTGTTTTTAAGAAATGGCTTGGAAGAAAATAGGAATGAAAGCTATGAACAAATAAAATCTTCACTGCTCTAATTCAAAAATATGATTATAGAGATATACCCTATAGAAAGGAAATGAGAAACAAAGGAAAAGGAGAGGAATAAAAAGAGAAGAGTTATGCCAAGTTTCAGTCATGCAAGCTCTAAGTTGTCACCAGCAAGATTGCACAAAGGTGGAAAAGAAAGAAACATTTTCCCTAGCCTCATTTTCTCTCGCTATTTTTGCATTTAATGAAAATGTTAAAATAGAAGATCAAAATGCAATATTTCCAAACTACTTAATTTGTTCACCTCTTTCTTGTTAAAATGAAAATGTTAAAATAGAAGATCAATTAATCGGTAAATAGTTCCAGTAGGAGATTCATAATATCCAACATCCTTACCTCGTTCTTCGCGAACAATTAGTCTCCTCAAATTCTCTTAGAAGAGCCCTAGAAATGCACATCATAATTATTGTTAATTTTTTATAGGAAAATTGATTAAAACATTGTAAAAAATGGAAATACCAGTTCAACCAATTAACTTCAACATTAGTTTTAATGATCTGTGGGTATGAATTCATTCCTCTGGAATAACGCTTGAGAAGTATGCCATGCTCAACAAAATGGCAAAGCTCAACAAGGGATTTATGAACAACATTTATTTGTAGATGGTAATATAACTGTGATAAAGCAAATGAATATCAATAGAATCAGCACAACAAGTAAATATTCTTTAAAACAAAGTTGTTACATTGTAAATTATATTTTTTCTAAAGAAATAATATTTGATAAAATGAAAACAAAATTTTGGACGGATCTCAGTGACCCGCCTACTTCTTTTAATAATATATAATGAATAAGGAGGAAATATTGTTCGGTCAATAATCACTAATTTATTACTTAAGTTGGTGTTTAATTACCAAAAATAATTTGTCATATATATTGTTATATTCCACTATTATATGGGCCACTCCTGCATTGAGTATGAAATATATTGACATTATAATACACATAACGTTATCCTATTATTGATAATTAATCATCAACTCAACTGATGAGTTGATGGTTGATAGACGGTATATTAACCATTCATTGTTGGATTGGGATTGTACCTCTATTTTGCTTTATATCTGTAAAATTAATTTTGGCATCCTTCTCCTGCAATAGGGGTTTGCAGACTAAAAAAAAGAAAAGTTAGTAGTTAATAACTACCCAATATTTTCTCAAATAGAAGGGAACATAAAAGCTTTTTCTCCTAAGACAAATAAAATGTAGTAAATACATATAACAATCTCTAATAACTCGTAAAATCGTCTTATTTAGTCCTTCAACTTGAGTGTAAGTATGTTTTTCGTTTTGAGATTTTAAAAAGTTATATAATAATTCATCAATTTCATTTTGTAATATGAACAGTTCCAACCTATTTTCTCTCCAGTTTCTTTCCTCTCCAACTTTCACAAGGGACTTACAAACACAACTGTTGAATCCATCGCTGCTTTTTCAGTTTGTGTATCCTATTGATCCTTCAAAGAAAACTACGATTATTAGTACTCAATTCTTAAAATATTATTCATACTTCAATATAAAATCATAATAACAATGGAAGAAATTTTTATATGAAGAAATCTTTATATGTTTTCATGGATTATGCTATATGCACTACTAATTTAAAAAATATATTCAATTAAAAGTTAAAGTTCTTAATAGACATGTGCAAAACATGTGAGAAGAAATAAATTTTATCAGAGAAAATGATAGAACATTTACCAATTAATGTGCTAAACACATGACAACTTTTGTCAATCAACAAAGAAATCTATTAATTATCTTATATTAGTCACAAATCAAAATTTTGGAAGTCATATTGGATCACAATGAAAATCAAAAGTGCCAAAAGTTTAAAACTTTGAGAACCAAAATTATATTTTGATATATATTTATACGATTAGTAATAATATGTCATGAAGCTTATTATTATTTATTCATTCATCTATTCATAGTACATGCTTACTTATTAATTAATGATAGAACTCTATGTGAGTAAACGTACTACGTTGCAAAAAAAAACTTGTATTTGATTTTTACTCTTTACAAAATCACTAATAAAATCAAAGTGAAATAAATATTACTTGTTTATGAACATCTATTTCTTTTTATAACTTTATCAAATTAGTGCAAAAATAACTTTAATGAAAAGTTGCATTACGAGGACTTCAGGTTTAGTGTAAAATAGTTGTAACAAGAAGAAAACTAAAAAGTAATATTTCAAAACAAATTTATTCACCTTGTTCTTGTGACTTCTCAAGATCGGCAAATCAGCTAATAGTTCCACATGGAGATTCATAGTATCCAACCTTCTTCTTCGTTAACAATGAGTCTCCTCAAATTCTCTTGGAAGATTCCTAGAAATGAATATGAGAGATATTGTTTATTTTTTCCAAGAACATTATCATTTTCTCTATGTTTGACGCACTAGTTTCTTTGCCTCTTCAACTTTGACAAGCGACTTGTATACATAACTGTTGAATCCATAGTTCCTTTTTCAGTTTGTGCATCATGCTATTTCTTTAAAGAAAGCAACGATCATTAGTATTCAATCCTCAAAATATTCCTCATACTTCAATATAAAATCATAATTAATGACAATGAAAGAAATCTTTATATTTTATGTTATATACACTATTAATAAAAAATGTCTTCAAAAGTTAGAGACCTTAATAGCCATGTGCAAAACATGTGAGAAGAATTAAATTTTGTTAGAGAAAATAATAGGAAGTTGATTAATTAATGTGCTAAACATGTGACAACTTCCCTCAATAAAAAAAAATCCACTAATTATCTTGTATTATTCACAAATCAAAATCTTGGGAGTCAGATTGGAATAATGGCCAAAAACAATTTGGGCATATAGAGACCTTGATCCATCAAGTTGAAGAAACAAAAAAAGGAACTAATTAAAAATTCAATAAGGAAAAGGTAGATCTTACCCTATTCCCAACTCCAATAAGTGAAACATAGAGCAACTGTTTCATATTTATATAAATAAATTAAAAATTGACCCATTGTTGGGATTGAGACGTACTCTTGAATCTCTAAATTTTTTGTTATAATTACAATTTTAAATAATAATTAGGATATATATAATATTAATTTTATATATATATATATATATATATATATATATGAAATAGGGATTACGAAGTTGATTATTTTTAAGAAATTGCTTGGAAAAATATAGGATGAAAGCTGTGAATAAATAAAATCTTCATTGCTCTAATTCAAAAATATGATTATAAAGAAATACCCTATAGAAAGGAAATGAGAGACAAAACAAAAGGAGAGAGGCGTAAAGAGAAGAGCTATGCCAAGTTTCACTCATGCAAGCTCTAAGTTGTCACTTGCAAGATTGCACAAAGGTGGAAAAGAAATAAACATTTTCCCTAGCCTCATTTCCCCTGGCTATTTTTGCATTTAATGAAAAGGTTAAGATAGAAGATCAAAAAAGCAATATTTCAAAACAAATTAATTTGTTCACCTCTTTCTTGTAATTTCTCAAGATCAATTAATCGGCAATTAGTTCCGGTAGGAGATTCATAATACCCAACCTCCTTCTTGGCGAACAACGAGTCTCATCAAATTCTCTTGGAAGAACCCTATAAATGCACATCAGAATTATTGTTACTTTTTTCTAAGAAAATTGATTAAAACATTGTAAGAAATGGAAATACAAGTTCAACCAATTAATCTCAACATTAGTTTTCATAATCTGTGGGTATGAATTCATTCTTCTATAATAACGCTTGAGAAGTATGCCATCCTCAACAAGATGGTAAAGCTAAATTAACAAGGGATTTATGAACAACGTTTGTTTGTAGATGGTAATATAAGTGTGAGAAAGCAAATGGATATCAATAGAATAAACACTACAACTAAATATTCTTTAAAACAAAGTTGTTACATTGTAAGACATATTTTTGTTAAAGAAATAATATTCGATAAAATGAAAAAAAAAATTGCATGAATTTCCTACCTACTTCTTTTAATAAGATATCTAATGAATAGAAAAAGAAGATATTGTCTGATTAATAACGACTAACTCATCAGTTACATTGATGGTTAATTACCAATAATAATGTGCCATGTGTACTATTATATGAGCCTTCTGCATTGATTAGGAGCCAAACTGACATTATAATTAATACACATAGTCTCATGGCCTCCTTTTTTTTTCTTTTTTTTTTATTTGGCTGAACCTCTTTATTGAGGTGGGTCGCCACTCCCGATTATATTATATGCTTTTTTGGGTGATGGACATACCCTAAACTCACCCTTACACAAAATACCTATTTGAGCTCCAATCCATTTACATGCAATGGAGAGGAGTTCAAAAGGATTTAGAAAAGCCATAAATGTGGAGTACTTCCTCCATTTACACAGTAGTCTAATATTACAATAGGTTATACAATTAACCATGAAGGGGAGATACAACCCCTCACTTACTACTTTGACAAAATTTCTGTTGTTGCACCAAGATTCTATAGAAAGGAAGTGTCTATGGTATATTCCTAATATACAAAACTACTGAATACAGGAGAGGAATACAATCATTTTAAGCACTTTATATTGAGCAAAAAGTATTTCAATGGGAAATTGGCCTAACTCGGCAGCCAATGCCCTCTAATCAGCACACAAAAGCTTCATGAATTTGGCAGGAATGATCCCCTTTCCCTGCTCATTCTTACCCTTTTAAATGAAGGCAGATCAGACTTATCTCGTTGTATGATCTTCTTGAATTCTTCATACTTGACAGATTGGCTTTGAGGTATTCCATGTGTAGCAATCCATTGTGCAGCTTTGTTTGCCTCAGCAAGTCCTAGAACCTTCTCACATTTTTGTTGTATCAGTTCCAGCTTCCAACGATCTTTACCCACCATCCAGTGTGGTTCTGGTTGTGATTGGATTGCACTGAATAGTGTTTGATGGCTTGTTTCTAAGATGATGCAGTTCCAGGATTTGTCACAACAATATTTAACTCCTTGATGTGCTATATCTAGAAGTCCATTGACAATCGCAATACCTGCAGGTTTAATCCAGTTATATTGACAAAATAAAGCATGAATAACCTCACCATTATGATCCCTGATGATCCTTGCTGCAGTAAGAGATTGCTTCTGGCTGAGATAGGCTACATTTATCTTTTTCCATGTTGCAGCTGGTTTCTTCCATTAGATGTCTAGTAGCTTTATTCTATTTATGTGGTTGTTCACTTGATCCCAGAAGAGTCCCCAGTTGTTGAGGTCCAGACTCAGTTGTGGCATTTTGCTATGAATCAGTCTGGCAGCTGAGGTTTGAACTTGCTGCAGGATATGTGAGTAATATCCACATTACAATCTTCAAATGCAGCTCTATTCCTACTCTTCTATATTTCCCAGCATATAAGGCAGGAGAGGATTACAAGCAGTTGTTTATGGACTTCGTTCCTGGAGGGGGTCTGCCACCATAGCTTACACAATTGTCTGATGGAGTTCGAAGAATAGTCCACACCCATTTCTGCTGAATATATGCTCCAAACCTGTCTTACTACTATGCAGCTAGCAAAAGAGTGGTTAATAGCTTCCTCATTATTTAAACAAAAATGGCATATGAATGGACCAAAGCAGTTAAACCTGTATAATGAGTCCCCAAGGGGAATTTTCCTAGCTAGGATACAGTACATAAAAAATGATATCCTCAGAGGATTCAGACTATTCCAGATCTGATTGAAAGTATAAATCATACCTGATCTCTGTCTGACTTGATGGAAGGCATTTGATAAAGTGAAGTTGCCATTTTCACTCAAGATCCATTTCAGTTCATCCTTACCTTGCAACACAGGAGCATTGATATCTGCAAGCTTTTCCTAGATTGCAGCAGGGAGGAGAGCAAGCCTATCATAGTCCCAAGATCCCTCTCTGATATAATCAGAGAGTCTCTGATATTCAGGAGTAGAATACTGGTTGTCTAAAGGCCCACTCCCCATCCAGTTGTCTAGCCACATATGACAGTCTCCATTTCCCACCTTAGCCATTATGAACCTTTCAGCAGTAGGAGTCCATTTAAGCATTCTTCCCTATATGTGGGAGTCCCCCCTATATGGAGCAATCTGTGAAGAATGGTAGGGATCACAGTATTTATGGTGCATGAAGTCTGCCCATAAGCTGTCTCTTTTCCTGAATCTTCACCAAAGCTTAATGCTTTGGGCAGAAATTATGTCTGTTAGGGATCTGAATCCTACACCTCCTTCATTGGTGGGGAAGCATAAGTCTTTCCACTTGATCCAGTGGTAGGATCTATCCTTGCCTCGCTGCCACAAACATTTAGCAAAAATACCTTCTATTTGTTTCAGGACAGCTTTAGGGGGGGCTAAGGGCCATTATGGAGTAGATTGGTAGGCCAGCAAGAACACTTTTAATTAGGGTAATTCTACACCCTTTGGTGAGGAAGTTGACATTCCAGGATCCTACTTTATTTCTGATTTTCTGAATCATTTCCGCATAGTGGGCTCCTTTTATTTTCCAATAGTGCAAGGGATGCCTAGGTAAGGAAATGGCCACTGTCCTCTTTGGAAATTGGTCACTCTACCCACTAAATTCCTCTTCTGGCTGGGCAGCTTATGGTGAGTTAAGAAGCAACTTTTACTCTTATTGATTTTTTGCCCTGAAATGGCTTGGTAATGTTCTAAATCTTCCATAAGCTAGTCTAGGGCCTTAGGATGAGCAGAAGAGAGTACTAAGACATCATCGGCATAGGCTAAGTGGGAGATTTTTGGACAATTTCTAGGCACATAAAAACCAGGGTTCTTAGTCATTGAGTATTCTAGACAAATACTCTGAGCCTAAAATGAACAAAAATGGAGATAATGGATCTCCTTGCCTTAGTCCTCTAGTCATATTAAACCAACCATGAGGGGCTCCAATGATAAGGATGGACATCCAAACATTAGATAGCATCCTCCAAATGGTATCTAACCATCTTTCCCCAAAACCCATTTTCCTCATGACTTGTAGTCTCATGGCCTCCTATTATTGGTAATTGAGAATTAATTGAACTGATGAGTTGGTGGTTAATAACTACTCAATACTTTTTCAAATAGAATGAAACATAAAAGTTTTTTCTCCTAATACAAACAAAATTTAGTAAATACATATAACAATATTTAATAACTAATAAAATGGTCCTATTTAATGCTCCAACTTGAGGGTAAATCTGTTTTGGTTTTGATATTTTAAAAAGTTATATAATTATTCATCAAGTTTATTTTTGTAATATGAGCAGTTCTCAACCCATTTTCTATCTAGTTTCTTTGCCTCTCCAACTTTGACAGGAGACTGACAAACACAACTGTTGAATCCGTCGTTCCTTTTTTAGTTTGTGTATCCTATTGATCCTTCAAAGAAAACTACGATTATTAGTATTCAATTCTTAAAATATTATTCATACTTAAATATAAAATCATATATAATAACAATGGAAGAAATCTATATATGTTTTCATGAACTTATGTTATATACACTATTAATTAAAAAAATGTCTTCAATTAAAAGTCAATGATCTTAATAGACATGTACAAAACATGTGAGAAGAATTAATTAGAGAAAATGATAGAACGTTTGCCAACTAATGTGCTAAATACGTGAAAAATCTACTAATTATTTTATATTAGTCACAAATCAAAATCTTGAGAATCATATTGGATCACATTGATAATCAAAAGTGTCACAGTTTAAAACTTTGAGAACCAAAATTGTATTTTAATATATATTTTTACGATTACTAGTAATATGTCATGAAGTCTTATTATTATTTATTCATTCATCTATTCATAGTACATGCTTATTTATTAATTAATGATAAAACTCTATGTGAGGAAACTTACTATGTTGGGAAAAAAACTCGGATTTCCGATTATTACTCTTTACAAAATCACTAATGAAATCAGCCTGAAATAGATAATACTTGTTTATGAACATCTATTTATTTTTATAACTTTATCAAACTTGTGCAAAAATTACTAACTTTCATGAAAATTTGTTTTACTAGTACTTAGGGTTTAGTGTAAAATAGAGAAGAAGACCAAAAAGTAATATTTCAAAACTAATATGTTCACCTCTTTCTTGTGACTTCTGCAAGTCGACTAATAATTCCACTAGGAGATTCATAGTATCCATCTCCTTCTTCATTAACAATGAATCTTCTCGAATTCTCTTGGAAGAGCCCTAGAAATAAATCCATCATTCCTCTTTCAGTTTGTGTATCCTGTTCCTTCAAAGAAAACAATATTTACTATTACTTAATTCTCAAAATATTATTCATACTTCAATATAAAATAATAATGACGTGATGAAATGTAAATATATGTTTTCATGGATTTATGTTAAATACATTATTAATTAGAAAATGTCTTCAAAAGTTAGAGATCTTGATAGATAGAATGTGCAAAACATGTGGGAAGAAATTAATTTTATTAAAGAAAAATATAAAACATTAACCAATGTATTAAACACGTAACAATTTCGATCAACCAACAAAAAAAATTCACTAATTATTTTATATTAGTTACAAATTGAGAAATAGTGTTAATTTTTTCCAAGAACATTATCATCTTTACATCGTCAATGTTGGATGCACCAGTTTCTCTTTCTTTTCAACTTTGAATAGACGACTAGCATACACGCAACTGTTGAATTCATCGCTCTTTTTCCAATTTGTATTCAAAGAAAACTACATTTACTATTACTCAATTCTCAACATATTATTTGTACTTCAATATAAAATCATAATAACAGGATGAAATGTATATATATGTTTCCATGGATTTATGTTATATACATTATTCATTAGAAAATGTGTTCAAAAGTTAGAGATCTTGATAGATAGAGATGTGCAAAACATGTGAGAAGAATTAAATTTTATTAAAAAAAATGATAAGACATTAACCAATATGTTAAACACCTAACAACTTCTGTCAATGAACAAAGAAAATCCACTAATTATCTTATATATTAGTCACAAATCGAAATCTTGATGGGTGAAATTGGATCTTTCAAAAGCATTAATAGTTAAAAGTGCCAAAATTTAAAATTTTGAAAATCAAAGTTTTATTTTGACATATGAGTGTTAAACATACGTTCAAAGTGTTGAGTCATAATCTTTAAAAACATAGAATGAAACAGGAACAGCATCAACTATTATTGATGAACAATATCACAATTTCAAATATATGTAAATTTGTGATATTGTTCATCAACATTCATGAAAATATTCCATCTTGCTCCCAGTATTTGCACGTTTGGCTTAAAAAGATAAACGTAATCTATTTTTAATTAATTATATGCACTTGTAGTCTTGTTTAACTTTTATTCTAACATTTTCTACATACACTCAAATAATTTTACAAACCTTCAAAGTGTGGCCACTCTGGAGTTCATAACTTCAGGCACATAAAATGAACAGGGACAGCATCAACAATTATTGTGCTTCCACTCTCAATAATTTCCAAGCAACTATTATATCCCTAAATGCTTTTCTACAACAAAAAACCTTCCAAGAAATATATTAATAAGTGTGATATTGCTCATCAACATTCATCAAAACATGGTTTTCAAATTAATAAGAGTGGCTAGATGATCAATTAAATTCGAACAAAAAGGAAATCAAGCAATACTTTGAAGCTAAAAAAAAAAAAGCAATACTTTGAAGCTTGTTAATTATCATAGGCATGGTTTGACATAATTTAAATCTAAGATTTTTTTTTTACTTTATGGAATAAAATAGTTTACAAATTAATTTGGTTTCTACCTAAAATATAGAATGAAACTAGAGGTACAACATTATTTATAACATTATCAAACATTATATGATGTCTTGAAAAATTAATTAGTGTTCCCTATAATATTTTATAAAAATACCCTAGAAAAACAACAAGATTATACTTTTTGTTTCATTTCTTTTTTTTCCTCAAAATTCCAAAGCTTCTAAAAATCCTTTTTAAAGCATTGAATAATACTAGTAGATTTAAAGGGGAGGGTGGCAAAGGTTGCAGCCTTCCACCCTTCTCATGATTTTAATAATTTTTTTATAGATCTTTAAAAAATTAGAATTTATTCTCTTTTCCCGTGCACACCCCCAAAAAAATTAAAAGTAATCCATTATCCCTAAAAAAATTGCAATAAATTTATAATATATTAAAAATAATCTATTATAGAAATCTCTCTAATTTTTCTTAATCTATGACATAAAAATTGATATCATATCCCCTATAACAAAATTTTTCATTGCATTCAACTCTTTATTCTTAAGCTTGTAAATAGGTGAATAAGAAATTTTTTTTCCTTTTTTTTTAAACAATCCAAATTTAAAAGTTCAGATTAACCATTAAATCTTAAACCACACATTTTCATTAAGAATAATAGATTTTTCTACAAAAATTATTTAAACATGAAAAAAAAACTCCAAACAACCAAATTAGAAAGATGGCCTAAAACAATTAGGGCATAAAGCTAGAGATCTTGATCCATCAAATTGAAGAAACAAAAAAAAAAGAACTAATTAAAAATTCAATAAAGAAGAGATAGATCTTACCCTATTCTCAACTCCAATAAGTGAAACATAGAGCAACTGTTTCATATTTAAATAAATCAAAAATCAACCCATTGTTGAGATTGACACGTACTCTTGAATCTCTGAATTTTTTTTGTTAGAATTACTATTTTAAATTAATAATTAGGTTATGTGTGTATGTGTGTGTGTGTGCGCGCGCAGTAGGGATTACTAAGTTGATTGTTTTTAAGAATTGGCTTGGAAAAATATAGGGATGAAAGCTATGAATAAATAAAATTTTCAGTGCTCTAATTCAAAAGTATGATTATAGGGATACATATACCCCTATAGAAAGGAAATGAGAAGCAAAGGAAAAGGAGAGAGGCGTAAAAAGAAGAGCAATGCCAAGTTTCAATCATGCAAGCTCTGAGTTGTCACTTGCAAGAATGCACAAACGTGACAAAGAAAGAAACATTTTCCCTTGCTATTTTTGCATTTAATGAAAAGGTTATTTAAATAGAATTTCAATAAATTTACAAACTATCAAAAGGAAATAAATCTTGTTGGTTCAACCTATCATTTATTATCACTATGTAGGATCTTATATATGCAAAGCATTTTGAAATCTCTCACAAAGTCTTTATAATTAAAAAATAAATACTTTATTGCAATAGTTTACAATTAATGAATAATATTTATTATGGTTGTTAAATCCCAATTCAGTTTTTATAAAATATATATTATTTATTGTGTTTAAGCCATTTATTATTTATTGAGCTAAGAATTGCATAAAGAACTCAAATTTAATATACTTTGCAGATTTCATCAAAAGATTTTTCTAAAACACAAGTTTTAAGGGTCTTGTTTAATCTTGTAGATTGAAGTTTGATTCGTAGCTTTCTGCATTAATTGTTGAAGTTTGTATTCCCAATGATATAAACTTGCTGACTGTACACTGATTATTGTTATATACTCCCTCCGTTCTTTTATAAATGTCGTTTAGACTAACTTTTTCTGTTCTTAAATAAGTGTCATTTTACAGATTTCAATATAAAAAATCTATATAGTACCAAGTTTACCCTTTGTTCCATTCATCTTTATAATATGATGATATTAATTAGAGACTTGTCCATTTTTCCATAAGGAATTAAATAAGGGTAAATAAGATAATTTATCCATTTTCTTAATAAGTGTGAAATTGACTCAAGCGACATTTAAAAAAGAACGGAGGGAGTACCATTAATAAAAATTTTATAGCTAGTTAGATTAATTAAATTACTTTAGTTAGCAAGTCTTGTTTTGATTTAATTGATTTTTTTATGGGTAAAGAGTAAAAAAATTTAATTGAGGTGAATTCTCTTGTTTTGATATAGGCACTGCATGAAAAGATTAAACACTAATGGAAGATTGAAAAAGAAATTGAAATGATATATTAAATTTCACTGAATCTTCAACTTTTTTACATTGTTTAAGAGAGACCAATATTCGAACAGATTTTCTTACTAGTTATTGTACATATATAATTTACACATATGTATTTTTTGCTCGGGTATCGCACAATAGTTTAAAGTCATAAAGAGGAGACGATAAACAACTAAAGGGTGCTGGGTAGAGGGTAATAGAATAAGGTAACGAGAATTAGCCCTTACTCATTTCCATTGTAAGTGTTCGGTTGAAAAAAAAATACACTTCAATGGGAATTTTCCAACTGTGCATTCTGAAGATTCTTCTCGACTTCGTCAGAAAAATTATTCTCCCTTTTTCTTTTTTTGTTTTATGCACTTGAAAGAGCTACAAATATTAACATACTTGTACAATATTTACAAATAATATGTAATGCTAAAAAATACTTTCACAATGTCAAAGAATAAGTTTATAAAAACTAAAAGGCTAATTGCTCTTTTGGTCTATATTAGTTATGTACCATTTTAAGCCTCGCATATATTGATTTTGTTAGTTTAGTTATTATCTATTTAGAAACCTATTTATTCTATTTATTATTTTTTAAAAAGTAATAGTAATAATGATAATAATAGAGACTACAAGTTCTTTTATGCCATATTATAATCACATTCAGTGAAGTCTTATTATTATCTATTCATTCATCTATTTATAGTAAATGCTTACTTATTAATTAATGATAAAACTATGCGAGCGAACTTACTACATTGCAGAAAAATTTGTATTCCCGATCATTACTGTTTACAAAATCACTAATGAAATCGAAGTGAAATAAATAATATTTGTCTATGAACATCTATTTATTTTTATAATTGACTTTATCAAATGATTGTGCACATTACTAGCTTTCAAGAAAAGTTGTGTTTCGAGGACAAAAAAATAGTTTTTCGAATATATAAAAGTTTAGGATTTAGGGTAAAATAGTTGTAACAAGAAGAAGAACAAAAAGCAATATTCCAAAACTAATTTATTCACCTCATCTTGTGATTTCTCAAGTTCACGGCCAATCAGCAAATAGTTCCACTAGGAAATTCATAGTATATATATATCCAACATCCTTTTTCCTTACTAATGAATCTCCTCGAATTCTCTTGGAAGAACCCTAGAAATGAATATTAAAAATACTGTTAATTTTTTCAAGAACATTGATTGAGACATTGTAGAAATTGAAAATACAAGTTTAACCAACCTCAACATTAGTATTGATGTGTGGATATGACCTTGTTCCTTTGTAATAACGCTTGGGAAGTATGCAGTGCTCAACAAAATGGTAGAGCTCAACAAGGGATTTATAAAGAAATGTTTGTTTGTGGATGGTAATAAAACTGTCAGAAAGCAAATGTATATCAATAGAATCTGCACAACAATTAAATATTCTTTAAAACAAAAATTGTTATATTGTAAGACATATTATTTTTTTAAAAGATAATATTTTTTAACTATTTTTAACTCTAAATTTTGATACTAACTGAGAATTACTGTATATTTTAAAAAGGTGTCATTACCTCGTGATACCTCTAATTAGGCTAAACAATTCATTTTCGAATTGCAATGTAATTTAAGTTCACTTTTGATTTAGGCTAGCATTCTACCTTGCTTATAGGATTTGCTGAATAAAAAAGAAAATTAAAAGCAAATTTTGCATAAATCTCAGTAGCCAGCCCTCTTCTTATAATAAGATATACATGTGAAGGAAAAATAAAAAGGTTTTCCTACTAAGATAAATAGAATGTAATAAATTCATATAAATGCCTAACAACTCATAAAATGATCCTATTTGGTCCTTCAACTTGTGTGTAAGTATGTTTTTAATTTCATTTGTATCTTGAGCAGTTTTCAACCTATTTTCTATCTAATGGACTAACTATTTATGTAGACAATTGTATAAGTTGATTTTCTCATTGTTAATGAAAAAGAACTCATAAATTAAGTGCTTATATTAGTTATTTACCATTGAATCATCACCTTAGAATAATGCTAACAATATTTATATAACCTATACTTATCATAATTGATATGAAAAATTACCTTATCAACTGTATCATTTTTATTATGTTGTTTATGTTGGATGCACCAATTTCTTTGCCCCTTCAACTTTGACAGACGACTTGCATGCATACACAAATGTTGAATCCATCATTTCTTTTTCAGTTTGTGTATCATGTTTCTTTATGGAAAATAACGATTATTAGTACTCAATCTTTAAAAGATTATTCATACTTCAATATAAAATCAGAATGAAAATGGAAGAGATCTATATATGTCTTCATGGATTTATGTTATTATATACAATATTAATTAAAAAAATGCCTTCAAAAGTTAGAGATTCTAATATAAATGTGCAAAGCACACAAGAAAATTTAAATTTTTTTGAGGAAAATGATATTATGTTGATCAATGTGTTAAATACGTAACAACTTTTATTAATTAATTAACAAAAAAAATCTACCAATTGTCTTATATTATTCACAAATCGAAATCTTGGGAGTCAAGATTGTGAGGTTCAAAAGCATTGATAATCAAAAGTCCAACGTTTAATTTCTCTTAAGCATTGATATCAGTTATCTTCAGTGGCAGCCGAGCTTACAGCAATAAGATGGATTCAACTTCAAGCAATTCAACAAGGATGGAGATCAATAGAAATACAATCGGAGGTCAAAGTTATTGTGGATAGATTACTCAAACAAACTTCTCCAACCAATGAAGTTTACACAATAACTTGCGACATCCTGCATTTGAAAACCTATTTTGATTATTGCAATTTCTCTTGGATTCCTAGTAGGTATAACAAAGCAAGTAATATACTTGCTAAAGAAGCTAGTTGTAAGAGAACTTCCTGTGAATGGAGTTCTAACTTTCCCCTTTAGCTTGTCAATGCCGACAAGTCCGATATTCCAGCCAGTTGGCAATACTGTAAATGACATTTTGTGATCGAATAGAATCTATCGCTTTTGAACAAAAAAAAAAAAGTCCAACGTTTAAAACTTTGAAAAGCAAAAAATTGTATTTTTATATGAGTGTTATACGTAGGTTCCAAGTGTTCTATAAGAACATGGAATGAAATAGGGACGTCATCAACTATTATTGTACAGTCAATCTCTCCAATTTCCAAACCACTGTATCCTTGGATGCATTGCTGCAAGAAACAATTTCAAATATATATTACTTTGTGATATTATTCATTAACATTCATAAAATTATTTTATCTCGCTCCCACTATTTGCACGCTTGGCTTAAAAATATAAATATTTTTTTAAATTGTTTTTTTTAAGCTTATGCATTTATGCCTAGCTTAACTTTTATTCTAGCATTTTCTACATACATTTGGATACTTTTACAAACCTTCAAAGTGCTGCCAATATGGAGTTCATAAGCTTCAAGCACTTGGAATGCAACAGGGACTGCATCAACAATTATTGTGCTGCCAGTCTCAATAATTTCCAAACAACTATTATATCCCTTGAATGCTTTCCTACAAGAAAAAATCTTCCAACATAGATTAATGTGGGATTGTTTATCCCAATATTTGGAGATGGGATTTTTTTTTTTAAATTATCCTGTTTTATTCTGTTTAATATTCAAAATGATGCGGTTTAACTAAAACTATGATTAAAATCATATTGTAGATTTACTCATATATGGATTAGAATATAATAATTTTACATTAATTTTGGTGATATTTACGTTTTTAGTCTCTGATTTTAATGAAACGACATCGTTTTGAATATTGGACATAATAACACAGGATAATATTAGAGATAGAATCCGATTTCCAGATCTCCAGTATCTGCATGCGCTAACAACACATTTACATTGGTATCCTTTATTAGGATGCTTTCCTCAATGCAGGGTACAAAATGTGGATAAAGAAACAAAGCAGGCTTCTGCACAAGTCTATACTTTGGCACTTTAACCTATAAGAGCATAGCAATATTTTTGTAAGATAGAAAAAGAAAAAGAAAAGGATTGAATCCTTAGAGAAAATCCATACTTTATTTAGATATGCATAAAAGGATTGGAATATGAAATAATAATAACGTTACAAACATGGAGAGTGCATATGTTTTCAAATAAGAGTTGTTAGATTCTAAATATTGTAGATACATTATGATCAATTAAACTCTAACAAAAAGGAAATCAAGCAACCTAAAGTTTTTTTTTATTTTTACTTTATAGAATAAAATAGTTTACAAATTAATTTTATCTAACTAAAACATAGAATGATTAATGTCATTCACAACATTATCAAACATTGTATTTGATCGGTCTTGAAAAATCAAAATTCTATGTTTCATTTCTTTTCTTTTTTTTTTTCTAAAAATTCCAATGTCAATCAATTCTTAAACCACGCATTTTCATTAAGAATAAGAGAGCTTAATTTTCCTACAAAAAATTATTTAAACGGAAAAAAAATCTCCAAATAACCAATTGGAAAGATGACCAAAAAAAATTAGGGCATAAAGAGATCTTGATCCATCAAATTGAAGAAACAAAAAAGGAGCTAATTCCAAATTAAAGAAGGAAAAGAGAGATCTTACTCTATCCTCAACTCTAATAAGTGAAACATAGAGCAACTGTTTCATATTTAAATAAATCAAAAATTGACCCATTGTTGGAATTGAGACGTACTCTTGAATCTCTGAATTTTATGTTATAATTACCATTTTCACAAACTATACATATTGATAATATTTATACATTTTCATACACTTTTACACTTTTACACTTTTACACATATTGCACATATTTTAGACCTACTAGACATATTTACGCACATTATAGTGTACGAAAATATGAGTACGTAGTATATGTAAGATATGTATAGTACGTGAAAATATATGTAGTTTGTATAAATATACATAGTATGTGTAAAGTATATCTAATATATATATATAATGTGTAGTATGTAAAAATATATATTTTGTATAAAAATATATTTAGTGAGTGAAAATATATGATATATAAAATGTGTAGTATGTGTGAGAATATGTGCAGTTTGCGAAAACTATGTGTAGTATGTGCAAAATTTATATAGTGTGTAAAATATGTTTAGTATGTATAAAATATATGTAATATGTGTAAAATGTGTATAGTATGTGTAAAATATGTGCAATGTATGAAATGTGTGCAATCTGTGTCCTGTGTAAAAAGGTATTTAATATGTGCAAAATGTGTGGTGTGCAAAAATATGTGTTATGTATAAAATATGTACAATGTATGAAAATATATAATAATATGTGTAGCATGTAAAAATATATGTGGTGTGTAAAAATATCTATAGCATATGTTATTGTGCATAGTATGTGAAAAGTGTAACAAAATGTATATAATATGTATAAATTTATCTAGCGTGTGAAAATATGTATATATATTTAATGAATTGAAAGCAGATAAATCTAATTTTATCCAAATTGATTGCTAAGTTACTTGCCTCCTGATCCATCCTAACCTTACCCATTAAGAGAAATGATATACATAGTGAAAAATTATAGTGAAATCCCATAGTGACTGACGTGGCAGTTATAAAAAGACAAACTTATCCATTATCCAGTTGGGTTTACTCATCATTTGGTTAGGGTATTAGTTTGTCTTTTTACACATGCCACGTCTTCACTCCCCCTATCATTGCTTACCTATTAAATATGGGTTATTATTTGACTCGTGATTTATTTGGACCGTAATTCATTTGACCCAAACTCAAATAATAAAGATAATAGACGGGTTGAATTGAAATTGTGGGTTGAGTTATGGTTGTTACCATAGATGTATAGTGACAAAAAAGGAAAGGACGATATATTTTTCGTTTGTTTTTTTCATCTATTTGGGAAAATAAATTGATAACAATTATAAGCAAATTTAATTTGAATCCACATATTGGTAACTTAGTATGATCTAGTTTGATTTGTTAATTGGAGAATAGGCAGCCATACGTATTTATAAAGAGAAATATAGTTACACCATTAGTAAAAGAGAGTCAACATCTTAGTCGGCTTCGAGTGCAATGTGCGTGAATCTCTCTCTACTCTTTCTTTCTCATCAAACTAACCAAACTCTTTCTTTCTCATCAAACTAACCAAACTTTACAAAACTATAAGGGGAGACGGCCCAGCCACTTCCCCACCCGTTCTTCTCTCCCAAAATCCAAATTATTCCTTCATATATCTTTTGTCTCCTTTATTGGGAGTTATGTGTCTCCCACTATAGGAGTTTTCTTCTCTCATTTGAGAGAATTTGTCTCCTTTCTTTGGAGAAATGGAAAAAAGAAAAAAAAAAGACAAAGGAGAGATCTACTACTTCAATGGAGATTATGGCTTCAATAGAGTGTGAATCTGTTGGATTTGAAGAAATTGGAATCTTGATCTTGCACAACTATTAGGGATGATTACTACTCTTTTTTACCTTTTATATTAAGAAGAAAATTACTTCAATTTTAGCTTTGTTAGTAAGAAGATCTGAATCCAATTTTACCTTTGGATCAAGTGTTTACTTGGTGTAGATTTTGTTTTGTAAAATTCAACATGACATGACTTTAAGTCCAGTCGCCGAATCAGAATCAAAATTGAGGGGGTGCTCTTATATAACTAGTATAAATTAATTTTTTATTAAATAAATAAATAAATATATATATATATATATATAACTAATAAAGTATCAATTAATTGACAACTATAATAATAAAAATATAAATATATACACATACCACCTACTAACAAAGCACTTATTTATTAATATTTGAACATAAAAGAAAACAGATATATCACCTAAAACCGTTATAAATGTTGAAAAATTTATTCAGTTTATTTTTATTCTCCATGTATACTAAAATTTATTTAGTTTGACAACTTTGTTTGGTTGTCTATTTTTTCTAAATTTAGTGGACAATTTTAACTTTTTTTTAATGATATGGCAAACTATCAAAATCAAATTAAATTTGAACTTCTTTATTTTATGATATGTTAGTGAAAATAATAAAATTTAACTTGTATTCTACGTATTAAAAGATAAAAAAGAATGGATCACATTCTCTCTCTTAAATCCCAATTATATAATCAATTATAAGTCAATCTCTATAACTCACTTCTCATTTTATCTCTACCACCTTTCGTGACATTTTAACATGAAACAATATGGTTCAAATGTAGAGATATATTATGTTTTCATCGTTTTCTTTACCATATTGGATGACAAAGTGGACAAAATTACCGATGCGAAATTAGTAGGGATAAGGGTACTAACCCTTTCGTTTGGAGCAAGGAGAAACGGCAGCACTTGCTCACACCCCCTAAATCCACCAATGTTTATGTTATTTGATATATATAGGTTGTTTGTAATGCATTAAGTGTGTTACTCACTGCAATTCATCTCAACTAGTTAGCCTAAAAAGAGAGTCAACATCTATTAAATATGGACGTACTTTATCATTACAGGGAGGTAAATGGTTTACTTTTAAAATGTGAGGGGGTAAATTAAAATTAAATCAAACCTCATATAGGCAAACTATTTCTCCATTTGATCTTGCAATAAGAATTAATTACATTTACTTCCTTCAAAGTATGATGAACCGAGATTTGATTCATAAATACTCCACTAGTTGTTGTAGTACTGCCGTCAAGGTTTGATCAAACTATTAAATGAATTTTAAAGTTGAACCAAATTACACTTAATCCTTTAAAAATAACGAACGTTAAAAAAATAATAAAAAAGACAATGTTATGCCCCAAATGATTATATGATTAAATATATTTACCATGCTTGATTAAACCTTAAAAAAATGTAAATATAATTAATTTTATAAGCATTTTAGAAATATCATAACATATTTTTAGTTGAAGTCAAATTAATATTCACAAAAACTCTTGTAAAATGGATTCACATATAAAACGAGATATGCAAATTTTGTTATACTTGATACGTAAATATTTTTATACTTGATACGCTAATATTATATTTGATATCTTAATTTTTGTATAATTTATACGCTAATATTTGATACTTGATACACTAACCTTTGATATTCGATACTCTAAAGTGAAAATTGACACGTTAATATAATAATTTTTGTATATTTGATACGCTAATCTTTGATACTTGATACGTGATACATAAATTTTTTATACTTGATAAGTTAATTTTTTATACATGATACGCTAATTTTTTTTACTTGATACACTAAAGTGAAAATTTGATACGCTAAATCGAAATTGATGTGCTAAACTGGAAATTTGATACGTTAAAATGAAAAGTAATACGCTAATTTTTTTATTGATATTTTGGACTCAAAATTTTTACGTTATACACTAATTTTTGAATTAATACGCGAGTCGCATATATGAATCTGTTTAAAAAAAAATGTCCCATGAATATCTAACTTTATAATTTTGAACAAGTGAGCCTATTTTATCAATTCAAATCATATCAATGAAGTTAATCTAGTTCGTTCAATTGGTTCCATATATTTGGCTAGAACAATGGAGAGATTGATTTCATCTCAAATTGAAAAGTCAAAAGTTTTTAAATATTATAATTAAAATTACTAGGGGTCATTTCGAGATAGACTAATAGTTTAGGGGGTTTTATCGTATTTTATTCAGAAAAATATTTATAAACGAATAACAAAACGACACCGCTTTTATACGCTGTTTTAATTATCGCGACGTGGATAATTTTCATCCTTCGATGCATAGAGATTTAATCGTGACCGTCAACCAGCTCCACTACTACTGCTTCGGCAACCTTCGGCTAGGGGAGAAGGTAGAAGAACCCTTTCAAATTGCTGAAAATACTTTCAGTCCCAAAGACTTTCACTCAGTGTGTGAGTGCGTGTTTTTTTTTTCTTTTTTTATATTTGTTTAAATTGACAATAATGGAAGACATTGAGGATTTGTTAGCTGGAAGTGATGTTGGAGGCGGAGCGCCACCTGGGTTCCGGTTACCGGTGGCAGCGGCCGTCGGAATCAATACCAAACAACAAAGAAAAAAGATTAATCACAGTATTCCCAAAGTGACTCTCAATATCCCAGGCACGCAGGTGCTTTTGTTTTTCTCTCGTTGTTACATTTTTTTTTGGGGGGGAGGAGATTCTCACACTTGATTATGGATAGTTTTTCTTTTAAAAGATATTATTTTGTTGCTGATATATGTTTTTTTCTGGAATGCATTGCAGACAATTTATATGAAGACATTTGGGTGTTCACATAATCAGGTAGCTTTTGATATTCCATGATTTGATATGTTTTTCTATGTGCTTGTGTTTGCCTTTTTTTATGTATATATTTTTAGCTTTTGATATTTTTGCCCTTTTTTTTCTATGCGATGGGTTGATAAAAAGTTTGAATTTTTAGCTGCTTGTAGAGGAAATATTTTCCAAGCCCAGTTGTTGATTGGTGAAAATGTGTCGACTTTGGGTATTAGGTGGCAGAAAGACATTAGGAAAGTGTAATCTTGATACCCCTCTTGGAATTTGGAACTTGGAATATAGTCAGGAAGATGAATCAAAACTATCCAAACATTTTGTTGTGTTCTTTTATATTGGTTGAGAAATGCAATATACATTAGAAAATGGACTCTGAGTTCCCTTAGATGGTTTGACTTTCGTTAGGATTTTTGCTATTGAATCTATACATTTTCTTTTTGTGGTGTGATATCTAAAAATTTCTATATGTTGATTTGTTTCTCATACACTTTGTGGCATATGATTTCAAGCTTTATTAGGGAATCAGGAACAGCCCACTGTGATGTTATATCAGGTCTTTCTTACTTGTAAAAGTGAATTGTTTAGGAAAACGTATCTCAGGGTCTCTTGTGGGACATGTGTGATTAGGTGCAATGTGATTTGTACATATTGATCATTGTGTAAAGGCTCTAAAATAGTTGGATGCTTTTCAAATATGATTTAGTAATCTATGTTTTGTTGAAATGTAGAACCTTGCACTGGTTCATTAATTAGTTGAAGTTGGAATGCTGATGTGTGGAACTTTTTATTGACTTTTAGAGTTGTGGTGGCCCTCTATTATCATCGCTGTGATTATAGTCATTCAAACTTTGTTATGACTATTTTCTTTTCCCCTAGCTTTAGTGATTAACCTTTTGGAATCTTTGGTTGTTTCTACCAGAGTGACAGCGAATATATGGCAGGTCAACTTTCAGCCTTCGGTTATGTTTTGTCTGACAATCCAGATGATGCTGACTTGTGGCTTATTAACACGTGAGACATTTTCTTATCTTTAAATTTGATATATTTTTTGACAATGATATCGCTGCACATATTAGTGGTTGCAGATCAAAAGATTTGTTTATGGTCGCTCAATGTACTGTGATAAGTGATTCTTTTCAAGCTCCCCAAATTGGATATTATGATTCTTAATGGATCTACACTAGTCATTCATGTCTTAAATTTTAACATGTATGTCAGAAGATTGATCTTTGATCAAAGTTCTTGAAAACTAATGGATTTTGGTTCTGTCCTGGTGTCTGTCTTTGGCTGGATAGATTGGTATGAGAAATATGCTCTTCTGTATGGAATCAGCTAGTTTACATTTGAAAGTGGAAAGCTAATGTTATCGTGAAACTTTTGTTGATATATCTCAACGTTTTACTTATTGGATGATGCAGCTGCACAGTTAAGTCACCAAGTCAGTCTGCCATGGAAACCTTGATTACAAGATGTAAAAGTGCTAAAAAGCCTCTGGTGGTGGCAGGATGTGTGCCTCAAGGAAGTCGTGATCTGAAAGAGCTGGAAGGGGTTAGTATAGTTGGGGTTCAGCAAATTGACCGTGTGGTAGAGGTTGTGGAAGAGACACTAAAAGGTCATGAGGTGCGACTTCTGACCCGCAAGACATTACCTGCACTTGACCTCCCGAAGGTGAAAATTTGGATCTCAAAGCATATTGGAGTTATTAAAATTATGGGCTTATCCATTCTTCTTTTGTCAGTCTCTTATGATTGTTCAACTTATTTTTCTCAATAGGTTAGGAAGAACAAGTTTGTGGAGATTCTTCCTATTAATGTTGGCTGTTTAGGTGCATGCACCTATTGTAAGACGAAGCATGCTCGTGGCCATTTAGGAAGCTATACAGTTGACAGCCTTGTATGTATCTGTGTCTATCTCTCTAATAATTAATTTGATGTTGCTTTCTGTTCTTAATTAGTGCCAATCTTCAGGTAGGTCGTGTCAAAACTGTAATAGCTGATGGAGTGAAGGAGATCTGGTTGAGTAGTGAGGACACTGGAGCATATGGTAATTCCAAAAACTCTTTATGGCACGTCATATGAGCTGCTGATGCCGAGTATTCAATTAGATTATGAAGGGGTTTGCATCTATACCTGCTAGCACTAGTATCTACAGCAGAGTTTATGTCTACAAACCGAAGAAATTGGGATCTGATAGATATTACCCAAATAATGATCATAATATTCCTAGAGAATGAAGAATTTAAAATGAACTTGTGTTAAGAAGTTATGTTTAAATAATGGCATGAAAGAAAGCTGGAATAATGAATTATCCTCTCTATCATTTATGCTTGTGGATGGGCATTTTTTTGCCCTCTTTTATCCTGAGATAAACATGGGTGAATGGGATGCGGAATAGTGGGAAATGGTTATCAAGTGGGACCACTGAACAGCTAAACTTGGTAGTCAAACTTGATAACAACTTATTTTTGAATATGAATATGCATCCAGAACTTGTATCGTTTCCTCAGGCATGTGGAAGCTAGCTACGTGATTTAGTAGTATTTGTTCCTATTAAGAATAGAAAGACTCTGTCAGAATCATATTGGAAAACCAAGTTTGTCCTTGTCAGTTTCTCCCAATTGAAAGTTGGTAGCTCTGCATTGAATGTAACCATGTGACAAGCTCAGATCATAATAAAGCAGCTTCATTTGGTTAAATTAGCATTTTTGGAATCCTATTACAAGACCAATGATTTATTGTGTCAAAATGACTACATTTGTAGACAGTTGGTTACAATAATAACTTCAATAGCATAGTGATAGATAAGTGTAAAGATGGTTTTCTGAGATGCATTTAGGTAAATGAAATGCGGAAGGTTTCCTTTTATGTGAAAATTAGCAACTTTCTTCAAATCTTAATTGCCTTTGATGTTGGATTTGTGTTTCTTTTATTTCTTCTTAATTTTCTTCCTTGGGAACAGTGGCTATATATATATATATTTTAATTTTTTTTAGCGACAGAAATTGGGTTAATGTCCTAGGTGAAGCAAGAAAATTTATCCAAGAATGATTCTGAGTGCTGTTACTCTCCTTGATCTCATGAATGGATGAAAGAATGTAATGAATGGAAGACATACAGATTATGTTACTGATATCAGTAAAATTGAGTATGTATTGAATTTGTATGGTTGTAATGCTTTGAACAATTATGCAGGTCGTGATATTGGAGTTAATCTTCCAATTCTCCTAAATGCTATTGCTTCTGTGCTTCCTCCGGATGGGAGTACAATGCTTCGAATTGGGATGACAAATCCTCCATACATTCTTGAGCACTTGAAGGAAATAGCTGATGTTATGCGGCACCCATCTGTATATTCCTTCTTACATGTGCCTGTCCAATCTGGAAGTGATTCTGTGTTGATGGTAAGTCTGATCTTTCTCTATCATGATCAAGATATTTTTTTTGCATTTTGGGCTCTCTGCTGATATCGACCTATGTTTCTTTCCAACCAATTAATTTGAAGGTTTGGTGTGGGATTATCAAATAATCTTTACTGACACAAAGCTTGTTTTCTCATTCTTTTTTATTTAATGACTTTTTCAGGCAATGAACCGGGAATATACTGTGAGTGACTTCAGGACTGTGGTGGACACATTGATTGAATTAGTCCCTGGAATGCAGATGGCTACAGATATAATTTGTGGATTTCCTGGTTTGTTTTTTTGATATGGCTGCAATCTAGTAATCTGTTACACGTAAATTGTTTCTGTTGTTTTATTGCTTTTATTACAAAATTGTTTTCCTGACAAACATAAGAAAAGTTGTTAATTTGTGAGTGATACATCACTGTAGTTATATTTAAGTTCATACCAGCTATCGTACAAGTTATTGACCTATGCATTTGGGGCACTGTTACTGGTAGCTGACAAGTTCTTGATTTCATTGTGGAGATACTTGTAACGTTGTTGAACTTGCAACTAGTTGAGCCAAGAGACGTTGTTAGATCAGTTTTATCTTTGCGAAATAGTTGCTTTGATCTTCGTCTTTGTGTTTGAGTTAGAACTTGGTTAATTCTTTCTAGATATTCTACCAGTTCAGCTCCTCATATGTTTCGCCTTTTTGTGGTGTTCCCCTAAATATGTTAGCATGTGTAGTTGCTTTATCCATTAGCCTTTTAGTACTGCTGTTAATTGAAATTCTGTAGAAATCATATTTGCTTTTCATTCTCAGGTGAAACTGATGAAGATTTTGCTGAAACTGTGAATCTCATCAAAGAGTACAAGCTTCCTCAAGTTCATATTTCACAATTTTATCCTCGCCCCGGTATTGTGCTTTTTATTTCACTTCAAAGATTTTAGTTTTTCTTCCTTTGTATGTATGAAAAGTCTATTTTTTTTCTCGTCATGATATGCGTTGCTACTATGAATCTCATCAATGTTATTAGTCAAACACCATATCCTGTCACTAAAATTGGTTACCTATTAAATAGCATCAGATATAATATTATCCCTGGTCTTTAATTTTAATCAGGGACGCCGGCTGCAAGAATGAAAAAAGTTCCAAGTACTGTGGTGAAGAAACGAAGTCGTGAATTGACTGCTGTGTTTGAGTCTTTGACACCATATACTGGAATGGAGGGCAAAGTTGAGAGGATATGGATTACTGAAATAGCTACAGATGGAATTCACTTGGTAAGATATGACGTTTGTATGTGAGCTTTATTGATGTTAACTTTTTGGGTTTGTTTTCATTCTGGAATGCAGTGTTGAAAGTAATGGAGTTTGGTCTCACCCAATAGCATTATTTAGGGCTTTGATATCCATTCACCTGCTGTACTTTACTGGAATTAAATTTTGTTTGGACAGAAATGTAAACAATCAACTTTGTTTTGGGATATATTTTGTGTATTTAGTGTGAATTGTGGAGTTGGGGAGACAGACATTGCCCCTTTACCATTAAAACCCACACAGCTGATCCCTGAGCTTCTTTTGTCAAATTGCTTTCCATTTAGCTTTAATATGCAAAATGTTCTCTGGAGATTGGTTCTACTATTTGCAATTACAAGCCTAATCAAGGCTTTGTTTTTCTTAAATCAATAAGATTATTGCATTTGACTTGCTATGTTAGATTACTATATATTATGGATTCCATTTAATCTTAAACTCCCCTTCGTTGCTCTAGGTGGGACACACTAAGGGATACATTCAAGTGCTTGTGGTTGGTCCAGAAACCTTGCTGGGGACATCAGCTATTGTAAAGATAACATCTGTTGGTAGGTGGTCAGTTTTTGGAGAAGTGATCGAGATTCTTAACCCAGAAAATAACGGAGTTACAGTTGGGAGAGGTCTTGACAAACACTCACCGTGCTCCAATCTAGATTCCTGTGCATGTTCAAAAGAACCAGAACCGTGTGCTTGTGAATCAACCAGTTGCTGTGGACAAGTTCAAGAGATCGAAAAAGCAGTTTCAGTCCCTGAAAAGTCAACCATTCAAAGCAGCCAAAACCTCATTGGTTGGATACTGAGGAAGCGGAAGAACTCTCATGCAAGCGATAACGGGGATATGCTCCAATTTAAAGAAAAGGAAAAAAGGTCTACAGCATTCATACCTGATTGGAATCCTATTGATAAAAGTCTTTTAGGTGGTGTGTTAGTGAGCTTGTTGACAATTGTGGCCCTATCTTTTTACCTGGGGTCTAGAAATTTTTGAAACTTTGTAAATCATTTTTTCTTTGTGTCTTATTCTATTTGAAAGGCTAGCATGATGGTACTGAAGCACAAGGTGGCTCCAACCCTCATTTTTTGTGTGATTACTTTGGGTTAGTTCTTGGTGGTAGAGAGGATACACAGTGATAAATTTTCTGGAATTTGATAATTGTAACATTTCCCTTTGTATAATCATTCTTGTTTCTTTGTTCTGAAAACTGCAGAAAAAGCCACCTTCACATCCTGAATTTGAATTGTTATTTACATTACGAAAAACAAAAGCTACAGTTTGTGTTGAAGCATTCAATAAAATATATGAACACTTGCGCATAAACAAAAGATACAAAGCAACAAATACAATTGTTAATCTAGTACAATGATACAAAACTCAGGGATATTTCCATGGTTGCTAGTAGTGTGATTCTCTGCAGCAGGCCTGAGGTTTTCGCAACGAAAAAGGGATTTCAGTGCTTACCACTATGTTTCTTCTGCTCATATCCTTATTGGAATTATTTCCCGAAGTGCCTAATCTGTTATACACTCAATGAGTAAATAGGTAAACAAACATTAGCTTCTCATAGCAGCATATCTGATTTGGCAGGTAGTCTCTTGAAGAAATTGACAGGTACTGATGGTAATTTGCTCCTGAACCGTGGATGGCGAAGCCAATACAATCCCAAGAGCACTGCCACCACTTGGAATGGAGTAACATAAAGGAACACAGCAAAGAACAAGGCAAGTATAATGAATATAGCAGTAGCCCTTGGATCCCTCCAACTTAATATGGAAAGAGCCCTTTCCCCTTGTGTTGCCAAATCTCCAATCACACTTTGCACCTTGCCTGCAACAGTCCGTAATCTATCATACCTCATCCTCACAAGATCTGTTGGCCGTGTAGTTGGGAATGTATCAAACTCCTCATCCAGTTCATCTGGATGAGCATTTTCTGCTTGAGATAACAGGGCATCCATGTGGGGTGGCTTTCTAGGCCGAAATCGGTAGTTCCATAAGCCAATGACAAACAGGTATAGGAAAATTGTGGGCAAGATCAATTCAGGATAGCAGACCAATATCAAGAACAGCACATGAACAAGGATAGTTGTCAATGGATTTTTCCAATAACAGATACCATCTAACCATCGACAGACTGCTGTAATACCCGAAAGAAGTGACATTATTCGATGAAAGTTAGCTTTGCTTCTCCTCAGGTTAAACATATGGTAATCTACATCCAACATATATTCCACAATCTCCCTCCTGAGGGGTGGCTCTGCTCTGGATAGCCTTGCAGCCACAATCTGCATTGCCTGATGGCGTAGCCAGTCAATGTGCCTAACTGATATAGGCTGAACATAATGCATCTTGGGAAGCAAGGGCCTCCCATATTGAGCTACCATGTTCACCCAAGCTGTACAAGTGAACCTCAATGCCAAATGTAGCTCCCCATGCTTCTTTAGGCCAGAGGGCTGAAGAACCAACAAGGGATAATAATGTGTGTAGATCTTATCGGTTTCTAAGGTTGAAAGCCGAATCCTAACCTTACCAATCCTCTGATCCCTCGTATCATCCTTGCTTCCATTGATGTGCCAATTATCAAAAACACCAATGGTAATTACAGTGCATGGATCATACACTTCCCAAGTATACTGCTCATTCCAGCGAGGAGTCAGAGTATCAAGAAGTGTTCTTGTTCGAACCCATTTGTTCCCATACTTGGCCACACAATAAGCATCAGTAGTTCTACCATCTTTGCTCTTCATTGGCAGCAGATTTCGAGCACTCAAAATGCCCAATTCAAGAATCCCAATACTAGGCTTTCTCAAATGTTTTGAAGATGGCTGTAAATCACTACTAAAATGTGTGGACTCATCCAAGACGTGATAACCAGCATCTATACAAATTCGAAGATAAATCTTGCTGGAGAATTTTACTTCTTTCTTCTTCTCACTTTCTTCTTCTGCCAATGAAGGCTTGAGGAGATTAAACCAACGGGCATCAGGGAGTTTAGGAAGTTCCCCTCTTTGTTGAACTTCTCTGACTGGTATCAACAGCCTGCCAATTATCTCATCCTTTCCTGGTCCAACCCTATCATCAACACTAACAATAATATACTCATCAAAAGGCTCAGCCACAACAAACATAAGTTCTTCATTCCATGCTGGATTATAAGTCCCCATTGGTGCAGGCCTAGTCGCCCTTCCCTGATGTCCAACCTGTATCTTCACTGATGCAACTGGTGGCCTACCCTTATCAGATGGCACAAGGTCCTGAGCCTCAATAACATGAACACGAAGATAATACAATTTAGGTGAAAAATAAACCTTTGATCTTGTATTAGCCAGAGTCTGTTGGCTAACACTGTGAGCATCAGAATGCCAAGCCTCAGGAAAAGCCTCATCAGCTTGAGTCCCCATCCAAACTGCAAGCATAATCTCCCCCAAAGAATGAACCTTCATCCCCTTCTTATCCTCTAATCTATACCATTGAGGAGCCAGAGGACTATCAGGTGGAACACGAACAGGCACATCCAAAATATCGAACGCAACTTTCCCTACAAAATCATCTTTTGCAATATCCTTATCCTTCACAGTAACCTCAATCAAATTGGACTGCAATCTTTCCTTAGAGAAAGCGAAAACATTATTCCAAACTGGGTATTGGTTCTTCTCCAAGTGCCCTAGTAACCCCCTTATAATTCCCAACTTTCACTTCAACATATGGATCAAGACTCCCTGTTATATCCATCACCGGAAGATCCCTAGCCTTGACAACATTAACATACAGAAACTGCATCTGTTCCACCATATCATAAGTACTGGCAGTCTTGTCCCTGCCCCAGTATCCCATCCTTGCAGCTACAGGTGGCTTAGTCTCCACCAAATCAAATTCAGGCTTTTGCCCTGGAACCCGCATATGCATCACAGTGGCAGGTCCAGCCTTGGCAAAATCACTTCTTGTTTCTACCATCACCGGCTTTTCTGCCGGAGGAGGAGGGGGGCCACCACCAAAACCACTACTACCACCACCAGTCCCAACCGAGTAAAAAGTCCTCAATTCTTTCTCCTTCTTTTTCTTCTTCTTGATATCACTATAGTCCCTGAATTCATCACCACCAAACATATTAGGATTGATTTCTTGAAGTGGGGTTTCTTTACTTTTCGCAAAATTCAAATTCACTGGAGCAGGAGGCGGTGGCTGTGGCTGATGATTCTGTTGCTGCTGCTGCTGCTGCTGCTGTTGTACCTGCGGCTGTTGGAATAGTACCTCAGGCTCAAAAACTGGACCATTATTACTACCAAGAACTGCATAGATTTTCAATGCAATATCACCCTTTATATGAGAAAAGATTCCTCTTTTATCAAGAGGATATCTCTGAACCGAAGCTTCAGACTCAGAAAAAGGGACAAAAACGCCAGAAATTTTGACTTTCCCAAGAAAGTTCTTATCATGACCATGATTACGATAATTGTAAACAAACACTTCAATGGTTTTGTCAGCAAGATTTGTGGGATTTTGAATGTTGAAAACAAGGGTCTCATTCCAAACAGGGTTAAGATCTTTAAGCTTAGTTTGGGTTCTCTGTTTTTGGCCATCAAAGTCTACTTCTACAAAGGGACTTGCTGAGCCTTGCCCATCTTTAGGCATAAGATCACTGGCATCAAGAACTTCTACTACAAGTTTAGCCATTCAATTCAAAAAAAATAATGCAAAGTTGGCTCCAGCAAAAGTGATGAAATTGTTAAAGATTGAAATTTTTTAGGTGGGTAAAGAAAGAAAAAGATAGAGAAAAAAAAAAGGAGTGAGATTGAAGATGAAGACAGGAAATAGCATTCATTGGGAGGGAGGAAAAGGCTAAAGAGATGTGTAGAAAAATAGCAGGCGGTGGGGGAGTGCCGGAGTGGTGGACTCTTTTTTTTTTTTTTTTTTTGTTTATTTTTTAAGTCAGATTTCAGACAAGAAAAATAAAGTGATTAATATTTTTATCAGATTCAAAAGTTTAATACCAAAAATAATTAGAAAGAAAATATATGATATATTTAAATATAAATAAGTAAAAATAAATTCGTAAATTTATGGCATATTAATATCGGGCTTTTACTGTGAGAAGGGATTTTTATAAAAAGAGAGAGGTGAGTCAAATGTAGCTTTATGCTCTACCAATGTCTCGAAAATCGACTCATAAGAGAAGTATGTAAATTCAAAGCTTGCAAAATATACTTTCATGTAATGTTTGCTTTTTATTGTGTTTTATGTACATGTGATTGGTTAATTGTGTTTATTCATTACATCAAACTTAAAAAAATATATATATATATTGAATTTATGATTGTTATTCCATGTTTGAGCATTTTATAGTTAGTAAAATTTCAAGAAAAAAAAGGTGATTATAGATTCAACATACTTCATTTTTCTTTGAATATATATAGTAAAAGTATATTCCATAGAATTTTGTGGTAAATAAGTAATGATAAGAAGTATTGAGTATTTTTTTCCCGACTTAATAACTTCATTTACTTAGAGTTATATTATCATTGGTTCGCTCATTTATATGCAATAAATGTTAATCTATTGAGTGTTGAAAAAATATTTGTTGTTGAATGCTAAAAATTGGTTTTTGTTATGAATAATTGTGAATGTCCAACCCATTTTCTACCCCAATTACTTCACATTATTTCATGTAACTCATGTAACACCATTTTCCCTCATAATCACCCACTACCTATGTAACCTATGTAACTCTTGTAACTTACATTTGGGATATTATAACTTACAAGGTAGAGGTGTGAAGTTCGAGCTTATAAATAGAGGTTTATGTGAATGAAATGGGTTGTGGAATTCTTACTACATTTTGTTCTATCTTGCTCTACAATACTCTCTATCTTTCTAACAATATTTCATATTTGTTTCATATTTTATAGTAGTAGTTGTAACATAAGATTTATATCTCTACTTTGTAGTAGTGGTATAACAATTTGTTACATAATATAATACTATAACTTTTGTAGTATTTTATAACTGTTTTTGTTAAGTTACATATTTATTTATTTTAATTAATCAAAGTATATAAGCATAGGAAGAGAGTGTTTGGTGGGGAATGAGATGGTCCATCAACTGTCCTTTTTTGCATATCCCTTTTTTTTTCTTTTTCTTTTTTTCTTTTTTTTGCATATCCCTTTTGATTCTTAGGTTTGAGGGGAAGTTTTTGACACTGTTACCTCTCTGAAAGTCATGGTGGGATTATAAAGTGAGAATATTTCCTAATTCACAAAAAAAAATTATGAATCCTATTTATGTATAAGACGCAGGTAATTAATTACGTTAAAATTGTATTTCTAATTTTGTGTCACTTTTTATCGTGCATTAAAATTACAATTAACTAATGATTGCATGTATAAATCTGCTTCATAAGAGACCAACTATTTCTTCTTATTAAAATGAATGTGAAATTTATATGTTCAATAAAAATAAGTGTCTTGCGTTTTATTTTTAGGATTTTTATTATGTGTCAAAAACAGATTGGGTAACAAAAAAAACAAAGAATTAGTTCCCAAATCACATCATGAATGGTCTATGAATTCAAAGAAATTAGAAAAAAAAAAATATCAAAAGGGATTCTTTTTCTCTTTTGTTGGATGTTGTCCTTTTCAAGGAGGTTATGGGGAGCGGATTCATTAGTAACTAATGATTTTTCAACAACAACAGAAGTATGTGAGGTGGGGTTCTTATGCTTTTTGGTTCTTAATTGATAAACAACACATAAATGGGACTTTATACTTTATCGGTATACTTAAATATTCTAATATAAAATAATAAGAAATTATAGGAGTACGAAATTTTTTTTACATAATTGCAAGTGAAAACTTTTATTACGATTATTACTTGATAAATAAACATTTATTATTATTAAATTAGTGATACGTAGAATTACAATTTTAAAAGAATTCATAATCTCTATCATTTCTCATATAAAATTTGTTAATTTTACAACTTAGGAATATCCAAAGCCAGCACTAATTTACCAGTGCCAAATGGAGGAGAAAAGATGACCAAAAGGACCAATCAACAACAAGCACGTACGATTTAGATTGAGGAAACTGAGAGAAAGAAAATAAATATTTGGACAATAAGTTTTATATTTGGATAATTTTATTCTTTTTTTAGTCAAAAGCAGTAATATTTTATTAACAGAAAATTTAAGTTTATACCAAGTATTTACTATTTAGCTGTGAATCTAATTGCACTGATTGTATAGATGCTTAAAAATGGATTTTTAATTCTAGTTTAAAAAAAGTGCATTACATGCAACATTTGCTAGTTCTTTCTATATATATTCCCAAAAAATGTGCATTCATCAAAACAATGTTGAGAAAAGTAATTTTATTTAGATAAAGTTAAATAAAAGTGAGAAGTGAGAGGAAATCAGACAAAAACTAATTTTGTCTAGATTATCATCTATTTTTGGCAAAAGCATTGGGAAAGGAAATAATGTGTTTTAAATTTTTTTTTATCCATTCACTAGAAGAGTTTATTTTAAAATTTTATTTGCAAAGATTTTAATTCTAACATGTATTTAGATAAAGTTTTAAATAAAAATTTTAAATTATTTATAATTACAACTTCTATTTTTTTTTTTTTGGTTTTCTAGTTATCTTTTAGTGGTTTTTAATAATATTGATATAAATTTTAACTATTTCATAAACATAATTTTAATTATAAAATTTTAATATATTGCATTATATATACATTACATGCATCAATGAAATCATTTTGTGGATATTGCCAGTATTTGCTAATTAAATTGCAAGCCACATATGCCAATAATTAATAGAGTAATGATAAGGGAATTGAAAAATTAGAATGAAAGCGTAAAGTAATGGAAGTTATAAAAAGACAAACTAAAACCCTAACCAAATGATGAGTGAACCCTAATGGATAATGGATAATTTTGTTTTTTTATAACTGCCACGTCTATCACTTTACATTTTCACTCTAATTTTTCACTCTGTATATCATTATCCTAATTAATATAGATATGCAATATGTTTATACCTTTTCCTATACTATTACAAGTAGTCCTATATCTTAAACTATTACAAGCAGTTCTAATTATACTCCAACCGGACTTTCCTTATAGTGTGATACTAATTCGGACTGTTATATTTTTGTCGGTTTGATATTGTTGATTGAAACCGTTGCATATGATCTTGCTCAAGGAAAATGTTCAAACTCTTGACCTTTAATCGGACGCGTTTTAAGGCCGTTTATATGGCCAATAGGCTCATATAAATCTGAATGGGATATTGTTTTGCTTGAAGTGGTTGACATGACAATAATAATAAGTGCAAAATTAAAAATGGAGAGAGAAGAAAAAGAAAACATAGTATTCAATGCATACATCAATAGTTGAATGTCTTTACCATTCCCCAAGTTGAAAACAATGCAAAGATATATAGACCAACCCTAATGAACATGACGTAAAAGCATCAACTTATAGGGTAAAACATCCAAAACCCCCCAAACCCCTCCATACTTTGTATATTTTTCAAGTAAAATTTCTTATGCTTACAAAACAATGCATGTGTAGTTCATTCATTACAGATATATTAAACGTGAAGTTTTGTACTTTGAACTTTGAAGATGACATATATGATGTTGTATTGCATTGAACCGTAGAAACCCTCATGTTACTTCTTCTTTCCTTTGTTACTTTTCTCTTATTAATGACAATATATGGACATGCATTCTCATTTGTTACTTTATATATATTATTCATCGTTGATAATTATTATTTTATGAGTAAAAACGTGAACCATGCATGGTAGTATTAATTAAATGTTAGAAAATTTATGGACCTATTTCAAAATCAATTGGAAAAATACGTGAAAATATCTAAGTATATATCTTATTAATTAGTTTGTGAACTTTTTAAGACTTATTTAATTAATAGAGATAATAACATAGAAAAAAGTAGCTAAATGCACTATCTCCCTTAATCATTATTAATTTTTTTTGATGAGTTAAAGTTATTTATTATTATCATATTATTCGTTTTCTTTTATGGTTAAGGTTATCGGAGATTCATAATAAGAGTAAATTACTTCAATTATTTCTTAATTTGGTAGTTCATTTCACTTTTAATTATTCACATTCTTTAAAAAGCACTGTTTTCATCCATTATGTTACGATTTAAGTTTCAAATCATTCTTTTTAAATTTTATTTCCACTTAAAATCTAACTTAAATAACTATCTAATACATACATACATACATATATATATATATATATATATATAATAAAGCATAAAGATTGATAGTGTTGGACAGATATATGCGTATGTCAAAATATCATCAAAGTTAGATATTTTTCCCATATAAAAAGTTAAAAAATGGCCATTAAAAGTTAAAATTACAACATGAAAAACAAAAATGAAGTTTTTTGAAGAATAATTAAGAACAAAAGCGAAATGAATCACGAAAATTGAAAAATGACTGAACTAATTTACCCTTCATAATAAATTTCAAAGTAAATGTGCGAAAGTGTGCACAAATAAAGAAATTATACAAATAATTTGGCCAAAAAGATTTGAACCCACCAAACATTTAACATTTCATTGTCAATCTTTCTTTGTTTGTTTGATTGCATTAATTATTTTAAAAGTGTGTTGGAAAGGTAAGTTTGATCCATTCAACTTTTATAAAGTTCCATATATATTTGTGATTTGGCAGTGGTCTATAGGTAAAGTTGACTCGACATTGGCTGGCAATATTGAACTTGTTAGATTCCCCTGTTGGAACACTACCAATTACTATGTACCATGAATATGATGATGGGCTGCACTAAAAGTACCATTGCTGCACACATATGACATATCTGCCAACATATACTTCTATCTGCTTTAAATGTTTCTAAATTCTAACAATAAAAAATGTTTTAATTAATGCCCATTTAATTTATGCTATGAAAAAATTGCAAGAAACGACTTTTATATTTTCTTGAAAAATATTTTTATCACTTACATTTAACAATACGCATATTAAAAATATGCACTAGATTAGTCATGTTATTTAATTACATCTATCTTTTTTAATAGAAAACGCATCATCGTCGGACGATGTATATGTGCATATATTTTTTTTTATTAAAAATTCAATCAGAATTGAATAAAAGTATAAATTTGGTATAATATATTTTTAATGTGAATAACAAAATTGCAAAATTGCAAAATTGCATTATAATATATTGTGCTCACAAAAAGTTTTAGTGAAAATGATGAAAAGGGCTCGCCAATTTAGTAACCATATTTTTGTTTAATGATTTACCAACAAAAAACAAAGAATGTTAATTGGAAAAATTAAGAACGCATTTTCCTTTGAAGGAGATTTCATACTAATTAATATTGTTTAAGTGCTACAATAATATAGTATAAGAGATTTGATGAATGCTCAAAAGATTGTTCATTAATACTGCATAAATTATTTTAATAGCAAAACAATATTTTATTATCCCTTTGATTATGGATAAACGATTAAGTCAACAACATAAGTCAAACGAAATTGTTCCTTTTCTTTTTTATTTAATATTGCTTTCTTTTTTTAAAACTAATTTCTTGCTTTTTTTTAATTCTTTTTTTGGGGTTGTCTGAAGAAAATTGGCTGATTAGACTGCAATTAAGTCGTCAAGTGCTGTTTGCTGAGGATATTTTGGCAAATAAAAAAAAGGCAGTTTCTGAGTTCTGAGGACCACCAAAAGGAGTAATATGAAATTATATAATGATTTTTGTGTTCTAATTTGCAAATTCCAGAAAATGTTGGAAGGTGCGAACCCAAAATATTTAAATTCAGTAGCGGATTCACAAAGTTGAGTTTCGGACCGAAATTATACAACATTATTAATATAGATGCTATATTTATTGGGAGGAAAGGCCGAAATTCTAATTTTTTTTAAAGGAACTAAGTAAATTTTTTTAATGTTTTATAGGAAAAAGCATAAATTTTCAAATTTACGCCCCGTATCTGCAAGTATTTAAATTAAATTATTAGTAATTCACAACGTAATATATATTATAAACAAATTAATTATTTTTTAACTTTTCGATATAACATGCCAGACATCACATTTCAATTAACTATTCAACTATTGGATACTCTATATATTTTTTGTTCATGACAAAAGTGATTTTTGGTCATAACTATAATATTGTACATTTTGAACTAATTAATTCAACTCCAAGATTATTGAAATTTGCCCCAAAGGCACAAGAACAAAACTCGAACTAAGATTTCCTAATCTGAAAATGACTAATACAGATTTGCTAATTTTGCTAAAGATGAAATAATGACATATTTCAGTTCATGATAGAAATGCAAATATTAAATTCTTAACTTGGGATTGCTTTGGACAAAAGCATTAATATAATTAGCCTAACTTGTCAACCATCTAACATTTTTTTTTTTGGCTTACATTGGCCTTTTAAGTAATTGAACTTCTATAATTTCTTTCATATTAAAATCAAACTGTTGATTTTCTGTGAAGCAGGTTCATATTAACAACGACGAGTTAATCACAAATTTAAACCGCGATAAAAATGGCAAAAAATCAAAATTATGATTCAATAGCGATTAATTATCCATTTCATATATAAATCATGTTTTATATATGAATCGATTTAAAGAAATCTTTGTGAAAATCTAAAATTGAACATGAGTGAAATTAAAGCATAATTCATTCCATAATTTTTTTGCAGCTGATTTTTCAATTGAAATCAGTGCATAATTTCTTATTGACTTTAGATCTGGTTTGGTCAGTAGTAATAAAGTAACACACTTTATAATGTGGGTATTTTGTCTTCATATTAATTTAAATATATTTGGTATTCCATTTATTCAAAAGGGTGGTCCAAATTCCATTTATTTTGTCCTTTTATTAATTTGATTTGCTGTCCCATTTCCTTCAAAATGGTGGTCCAAATTCCAAGCAACTTCAGCAAGATATTCTCAAAAGAAGTATGAAATATACGAAGCCAACTGGAAGAAAGAGAGAGTCTCTAATCTCTCTAAGCTTTTTGATTAATATTTCTCCATGCTTATAGCCTTATACTTGATGAATACAAAATGACAAAATCTAATTGAATAAATGAGTTACAACCCTTATGATATAGACCTTGAATAATGTATACTTATTTATAGCTGGACCTCCATGATCCATCTTCCATTTTTAGAACTTTTGCATAGAAATTTTAAATACTTTCAAAAGAGTATGTTTGAGCCTTGAGGGGCATAGGATTCAGCACCATTCATCTAGAAAGAGCTGTAAACCTACAAGATTGATTACCTAATTTCCCTTGATGTTAAATTGATGCCTTCATGTCATCGCCGATCTCGCCGAGTCCAATGAATTCGTAGGGCTATATAGGCATATTAGCTCGTGACGTGACTAAAACCTTTCTTATTTAAATCCAACTTTGTTTAACTCGTTTTTACTATATTAAAATGAATATTTTAAATTAAAACCTATCGCGCTTCAGTTTAATTTTATTTAACTCGATCTTGGTATAGTATTTTAAAGTGAAACTGTATGTGAAACACTCGGTTAATCCTCCGCACTTTCTATATGTGGCATTATAGCATAACAATTCTAAGTCCACCCTACTCCACTATGTAAAAACAAAATTTAAACTAATAATTTATCATGGATTATCCACCATAGAGTAATAATTCATCATGGACTAATAATATCAGATTAATTTTAGACTTGTGCATCATGGATTGGATTACACTTTTTTCCTCTAATTAAACATTATCTTCTTATTGCAATTTCCACTTCTTTTGGGATGAATGAATGATTGAGGTAGGTGAAAATAATGAACCTAATCAATGTATACATAGCTAGACCACATGTGAGCTACCTCTTTCATGAACAACATAATTATACTGGTGACATTGTAAACATATTAATAAAAATTAGCATAGTTTAAGACTCCTCAACCCCACACAAAATCATATAGATGTTTGAAAACTACATGTTCAAACAACAATAAAAATTGGAAGGAATCTACAAAGGGTATAAATTGCATGTGTTTGCTTCTTTTCTTTTGTTTTGTTTGGTGTCTTTCATATACACATGCAACAAAGCACATGCATGGTTTTTGTTCTTTTCATTTGTTTTCTTCTTTGTATATATATTTTGTGCCCCTTAGGCCTTAGCTGTTGAATGCAATGAAGAATATTAATGTTTGTGCAGTTCTCCCTGATCAGACATCAAGAACTACAGCCACAATCACTAAAGAATAAGCTTTGGAACTAGAGAACTGTTCAGAGTGGATGACAACAAAAATGCCCTTTAGGCCCACAAATTGAAGAAACATTTTTTTTTTTATAAGTCTAGCAAAATTTGTTCATGTTAGCAATATTGACAATATTCTAATAATGAATCCAAAACCATAGAGCTAGGTTGAAGTTTTTTGTTTAGGAATACACATGAAAAGAATTAAAGAAACCTTGCAACTTGTTCAAGAACTAATTTGGCTGATTTGGACGAATATATAGTTATGGAGCATGCAAATTATGCGTTCTTTAATAATTGAGAACAAAAGTGATGACATATACACTTGAGAAAAGTTTAACATCATGGCTATTTTTTTTAGTCAAAACCATATTTCATTCATATATGAACTAATTAAGAATACAATTCAACCAAAGGTGCAGTCGAGCTCCTATACTAGAAGTAGAATCTTCGAATAAGCGAGTTCATTTACTATTGGTAGAGTTTTCGAATGAAGATATATGTTGGTGTTCGCAGCGATCCCATATATTTGAGGTAGAGTTTTTGAATGAGGCATTGACCTCTATTGAGAGAGGTAGAGTCTTCGTATGAGACGTTGATTGGGCCCGCTGTAGATAAGATCAAGGAAGAGGAAATGCTGTTTAGGAGGTCAGATAATCTATTTAATATTATCTTATCTTATTCTGTCTACTGTTCAAAACGACATAGTTTTACTAAAATTAGAACTAAAATCATAAATATCACTAAAATTAATTTACAATTATTATACCCTAATTAAAATATAAATGAACCCCTACAACGCAGTTTTAATTTAAGATATGATAAGATAAAATAATTTTGTAAATAGAATCTCATCTTATTGTTGAGGGGATGGGAGAGAGAGTTTGAACCCCTAATCTCTATCCCAAAGAGCCTTAAATCTCTTTAGGTGGCCACTTGAGGTCTATAAATTCATAAGAATTGAATAATTTTGGGTATTTTGTATGCACAAACAATTTTGGTTTAAAAATTGTCCATCACAAAATTCACAGCTGAGAACAATGTCAAAAGCAACATGACAAGCTAGTAAACTGAACAAACTATTAGATAATTATTAATTATATTAACCATATATGATAAGTGGCAGGTGTAAGTAAGCAATCCGAATTTTTTAATTAATATTGACATCTTAATTTGTAATTATCAAATTGATAACTTCTTGTTTGTTAATTGCTTAATAATATTTAGTAAGTAAAATACAAATATATAGTATTGTACGTCTTGGATCTATTCATGAAATGCTCAATGCTAGAGATAGATTAGGATGAAAACTTTGCTTAAATAAACAATTCTATGAAAACAAAAATCAAAGGACTGGATGAATTTTCGTATTGATTATCAAACATGGAAAATTAATTACCAAAGTTAAAATATTCTCTATTTTCACCATTTTTTTTAAATTTTTTTCTTATCTACTAAGTGTGATTTTCGTGTTTGGTTGGGAACTGAAACAGGTTTTCTTAATGGATACATCAAATTCTACCTAGACATGGCCAAATTGCCACTTCCGGTGCTTCCAGTTTCGGAACCGGAACCGTGGCCTCACAAAATCAGGAACCGGAACTGAACCGTTAAAAAAATAATTTAATTCTATAAATATTTCTATATCACTTCATTTTTATCACATAATTTCTTAGTTTTCTAATCTTTATATTGTAAGTTTTAACGTGTATAGTTTAGGGTATCAATTTTTTTAATTAATAATTCTAATTATATTATTATATTGTTCAATCATTCTTTCAATACTCTTATCATTTATATATTTTTCTTTCTCAATTATCTAATCCTTCATAATTCTATTTTTCTTAAACCTCCATATATTAGTTCAATTTCAACTATTAATCCAATTATATTATGTATCAACTTAATTTTCTAATTTATATTATCCGAAATTCTATTATTATATTATGCTAATATACTATTTGAATTCCAATTAATAGTTCGATCATTCTCTCAATACTCTTATTATTTCTATATCTTTCTTTCTCGCTTAATTATCTAATATTCATAATTCTATTATTTTAAAAAATTCATATATTAGTTTAATTTTAACTACTATTCTAATTATAATATTATATTATACTAGTTGAATTTTAATTAATAATTCAAACATTCAAAATATTCTTTCAATATTTTTATATCCTTGAATCTCACTTATCTATTTGTTCCTAGTTCTATTATCTAAAAACTATATATTAATTAAGTTCAATTGTAACTATTATTATTCTAATTATATTGTTATGTTGTATTATTTGAGTTTCAATTAATATTTTAATCATTATTTCAATAGAAATCAAATTTAAAAGTGGGATTACAATCGAAATTCGAAACTAAAAATCGAAAAAAAATCAGAATTAAAACAAAATCGGAATCGGGATGGAACGGGAACCGGAACCATGGTCACCCTTAATCCTACCACAGAAAACTTGAGGGGCCAATGCATTATTGATCTTTAATTTGGCTGAGTAGGTACATTTTCTTTTCACATACATAACTGCAAGACATCAGTACCAATTGATCTTATATGCACTGACCATGCATATTGCTCTTGTTTAAGAGGGTTCACCGACACCTTCAATGAGAGAGTCTATTTTGGGTAAATTCCCATCTCTTCTCAAAATAACTTAGTTTGTTTACACTCAAATTCTTTTTTTTTTTTTAACCAAAAGCGATATTTTTATTATATATATAAAAATTACACTCAATTCTCAAAATACAATTTTTTAAATTTTTCCAAAATAAGAATGAGGGTATTCTAGTCTTTTTGAATTTTTTTTAATAAAAAAATAAAATAATACATTAGTGGCTGTTGACTAGGGGTGATATCGAGCCGAGCCGAGCCGAGCCCGAGTTTTAGGGTGTTCAGGCCCAGCTCGTTTATTAATCGAGCCTAAAAATCTGTTCGTGTTCGTTTATTTATTAAATGAACGAGCTCGAGCCGAGCTTTACGCGAACCGAGACGAGCCCGAGCTTTGTTCGTGAACACTCCCGACTTGAATAAAAATGCATAATTTAGTTAAATTAATATATTTTATCTCTTTACATAAATGTACAAATTTAATTCAAACTCATATATAATGATTTGTGTGCTTATATGTATAAAAAATCGATTTGTTCTATTATTTAAGAGTTTTACTTAGGGTATATATTATTTATATTGTATAATTTATACTTTAACTAAATTCTTAACAAGTTGTTGACCAACCTAAACGAATCTTTCACTTGCTTGTTGATTTATTATTCATTTATTAACCCAACGTAAAGGTTTGTTTGTGTTCACTTGTTTATTAAGTAGACGAGATTCAGTGGAACTTTAACCGAGCCGATCTCGGTCTTGTTCATAAAGGTTTATGTTCTTTCTCACCACCGTATAGTGTGATTTATGTGTCAATAAATATATATATATACACCCAATTATATTTCTATTGTTTAATAGTTTTATTTCGTGTATAAGTTCAATATATATTATATAATTAATATTTTAACCGAACTTTTAACGAGCTTTAACCGAGTTATGAACGAGCTTTTTAACGAGCTGTTCATGAACGTAAACGAGCTTTCACACATGTGTTCATTTATTGTTTATTTATTAATCGAGCCTAAAATCTTGTTCGTATTTTTTCATTTATTAAATGAACGAGCTCGAGCCGAGCTTTTATCGAGTCGAGCCCGAGCTTGTTCGTGAACGTTCGTGTTCGTTCTCAGCCCTACTGTTGACCATAGCCAACTGATCAGATTTTGGCCAGATTCCCGCAACTTCGTTAGAATTTGGCCGGCCAGGGGTGGTCAACGATTGTTGACCGACGGCTGTCACCCTTTGACCATTGCCAGTCAACCCAATTTTTTTTGAAAAAAATTAGTTTTTTAACTTTAATTAATCAAATAATTTTTCAACACAAAAACTAATAAAAACAATACTTTTATCAATCCAAACACTCAATTTTAAGAATAAAAATACACATTTCCTATAACGTAAATCGAAACTTCGTTTTTCCTAATTCTCAAAATAAAACACCTATCCAAACGGAATCATTTTTGTTTTGTTAAAAGCGATATTTTTTATTATCAGGATAAATTATTTTACAAATCAACCTACTAGTTGCAAGTTTACATGTACAATTTGTAGAAGTCATTTAGGGAATTGGTCGTCTACTCTTAATAAAATCTCGTATTTTCATGTTATTTTTGCGGATGAATAGCTTGCACTATTAAATTTTGAGAAAAATGAATGATTTGCATTAGATATAGAGGATTAATGCATCTCTTTTTATCTATAAATTAATTAGTTGCATTACAATAGATATTCAAGATTAGTTTGAGCAAAAAAATAGATATTCAAGATTAATTGTTTGAGAAATGTATCAAGGTATCCTAAGACATGGATTCCCTGTATATTGTGAATGGTGGCTGCTGCTCAATTATTCTAGTTCATATTTAGAGCATAAAGAGAAACCCATTATAGATTTTTTTTCTCTTTTTTGCAAGGAAAATTTAACTGATCATGAGTTTACTCTTTAAGAATTTATATTTCTAAATTTGATCATATTTACGAAAATTAATGGAAGAGGAGCCAAGATCAGTTGTTTAAGATACTGTAGAATCTGATAATCAACTAAAAGAGAGTATACTCAAATGGAAAAATCCAGCAGATCCATGAAATGCAAAATTTATTCATGCAAAGTGAGCATTTTGTAAAAGCATGCATGCATAGACAAAAATTCTTGATAAGGCTGGATCTGTTTCTGTTAAAAGATGGACCAAGAATCTAATGATCAAAAGGGGAGTTAATATTCTTAAAGTTTAAAGGTTAAAAAATCAAAACAAAATTACAAAAACATACAAACAATTAAAGAGAAAAAAAAGTGTAGGATTCTTTCTTTTGGATCTCTATTATAAAACTTCAAAGTGAATACCAGCATCTACAAGAACTTCCATCCATTCCCATGCAGATCCTCAATTCAAAGAATTTCCTAAAAGTGCATGAATCTTCACTTTTCATTTCAGATGCCCTAAATACTTTTTCAAGTTCCCTACTTTTTGTTGGGATATTCAAAACTTTGCTTCCATTGCTTTCAATGATGTCTAGAAGGTATATTCCAGGAGAAAAAACGAAACCCCATTTTCGACTTGTATCTATCTTTTGATTTTTGGCTGAAATGATTGAATTCTGGGAAAAGAAATGGGCTGGTTCTCAAGGCCAGCATACTTAAAAAAAAGTGCATCAAATTTGCCTTATACACAGAATCAAGAAAGACACCACTTCCCAGAAGTTAGAAAGTCAGAACATTATCTGTGGTGAATCACAAACTTCAAAGGCTTTGGACTCATTTTATGTTCGCTATGTCATTAGAGTACTCCATAATTATTTGGGCAAGACGAGTCCCAAAAGAACAACAAATCATTTGTTCCAAAGACTAAAATTATAGCAACGTATATTATTAGGGATTCAGATGGAAATCTGGGCTCAGCCAGGTGTGGAGTGGAGGACTAATTTCCAGTGATCAAGGCTTTGGATCTTCGGCATTGTTGTCAACAATCTTATCCTTCAGGGTCTGAAATTAAACATCATAAACCTTGGGAGCAATTAACCACACTAAACCTTGAACATCTAACTTGCTATCCAACAAATACACTTAAACTATACACTAACATAGAGAACTGAATTTAACACAAAAGCAAAACTACCGTCTTCAAAACAACTAGTCAACAAAACTAAATACAAACACAACCACAACTATCCAACAAAACTAACTACCGTCTTCAAAAGTCACAATGTAAGCAACAAGTTTAGAAAAACCCTCTTTGCAGTCTTTCATCGAATTCCGGGGTTTGTGGTAGTGGTTATTCTTGTAGAGTAAGTGGCTCTCGCTTCGGCTCTTGTTGGGGTGGAAGTTCTTCTTCATGGGTTGGTGACTCGTGCTCCAATGTGGTAGTTGATGCCAGCCCCTCAACATGTCTTTTGATGATGAAAATTCATGAATTCCCCCATCTTTTGAACATTAACAGCCATCTCATCAATCTTGGTCTCCAACCGTGCTTGAATGCCCTCCACCCTCTCTAATGCTGAAATCATCCCCTTAAACCATCCTTCAATGCTAATCAATTTTTCTTGGATGATTTGGAGATTTGCCGGAGGAGCTTCTTCTTGTTGCTGCTGTTGTTGTTCCTCCTCATGCTCCACTGCTTGCTCGATCCTCTGTTTCATCTTGAGGATCGTGCTGTCTGTTATGGGTCTCTGTGGTTGGCAGATTTCATCTCCCTTTTGGTCCTTGACTCCCAGTTGTTTGCAGAAATCGGTTATCATGGCTGGGTAGTAGAGTCCGAGATCAGGATTCTTTATTGTGCTTGCCATCTGCTCCTCAATGATCTTGCCTACATCCATAGTTAACTTTCTACGGATGGCTGAAACCAAGATCGCCCACGTCACATTTAGCGTGCTATAATGTATACCGGGCATCAACCGAGCCAGAACAAAATGCTGCCACATCTTGGCTTCATATCGGAGTTCCTTCTTCTCAATTCGGACTGGCTGCTGTTGTTGATTTGTTTTCCACTTGGCTTCTGGTTTAGTCAAAGCTTTCAAAACCATTGGAAAATTTCTCTCCTTTGCCCATGCTGTGTACTCATCATCCTCAATGTCCGTGAGCCCATAATACTTGTTAATGGCCTCTCGGTTAATCTTCACCTTCTTTCCACGAACAATCACTTGGCCATCCTCAGCTTCAATTGCATTGGCATAGTATTCACGGACTATTGAAATGTTGATTTGGCCTGGTTGCTGTACAAACTGCTGCCATTTATATGCATCCAGAATATCAGGCACTGATGCAGTAGTTGCGAGCAACCCGCATTCCTTGATCACCTTCTTTTTGGCAATGACCTTGTCAGCTCTTAGCTTTGCCACCTCGGAAACATATTTTTGCACTGGAACCTCCTTCTGATTGGTTTTGGGTTTCTTTTTCTGAGAAGACGACGATTCAACTAGTTGACGTTTCTTGTTGGATGTCATGATTGTGATTGGTTCCTACAAAATATTATCATTAGCTGTAAATACCCAAAAGAAGAGAGTTTAAGGATGAACATTAAGAATGACATTGCCAATTCCAGTTACCACACTCACATTTTAAAGCTACCCCTACTCTCCCAATCTCCTAGAATTGCAGTTTGAACTAACACCCTCAACTAGACAAACCCAAAAACACATACTAATACAAGAAAACCCGTAGCTTGATGCAAGTCACCCAGCTAATTAACGGGTTTTAGATATGTATGCAACTCAATGCAAGCGAAATGGATGAAGAAATTAGATTATCCAAAGGCATTGAGTTTTCTGGAACATTTTGTCAAACATTCGCCCACTTTGTGTTGTTATCAATTTAGATAAAAGGAGCATGATTCTTTGTTTCCTTTATCCAAAGGCATTGAACTTGTTTCAAGCATGAAAAATCAAGAAAATGAACCAACAATCATGCCTTAAGTAAATGGTTTGGACAGTGAGAGTTTCAAGATGTCACATTCAACAATTTCAAATGGATTTCATCAACATGCACACATATTAATCCCTTCAATCTCACCATAACATCTCAAGGAGACCATTTCGCACAGTAAAACAACAAAGAGTCAGTCACGCGAGAGTAAAATTAAACACGGGCAGTGAAGTTGCATGTTTTTTTATTCACAATGCATCATTTAATGGATTCAACACGGAGATATTGCCATAAAGAAAACGCAGAAAGTATTATCATTGCAATAATCAAACAAAGGAACCCAAAAATTGATAAGGGGCGAACAACGTTACCCAGGATTCTTGAGTGAAATCGCGGGTTAATGCTACTGTGGAGTCATTCTTGTGTGAATTTGTAGTGATTTCAGTGAGAAAGAAGAGATTTGGGTTGTGGTTGTGCTTGCGACGGTGTGGGGGTTTGTAAGTGATGACCCTTAATCTGCCTTATTTGTTGTTTGGGTTTCTTGATTTGCTTCGTGTTGGAATTTGGATTACTCATTGATTTATCACTGCTAATATTTGCTTCACACTACCACTAATTAATTAACACATTAATCAAGGTATAATATGTGGTGGTGTATGTACACGAGATCTTCTGTCTAAGATTTGAGACAAGATCTTATGTACAATATTTATCATGTCTTATTCTGTCTAACGTTCAAAACGATGTAGTTTCATTAAAACTAGGGACTAAATACATAAATATCACTAAAATTACTTTACAATTATTAGACCCTAACCAAGAGATTAGTGAACCCTACGACGTAGTTTTAATTAAGACAGGATAAGACAGACAAAATATTGGACAGAAGATCCCATGTCCTAAGATTTTGTCTGTCTTGTTCTGTCTTAATTAAAACTACGTGGGTTCACTAATCTCTTGGTTAGGGTTTAATAATTGTAAAGTAATTTTTAGTGATATTTATGCATTTAGTCCCTAATTTTAATGAAACTACGTCGTTTTGAACGTTAGACAGAATAAGACATGATAAATATTGGACAGAGGATCTGGTCTATGGTGTATGTGTATCACAGATTATGTTCTTCAATATTTGAAATTGTTTAAAAAAAGTTATTTATAAATGTTAAACATATCAATAACAAAGTCAAGAAGTTAACTCTTGTGAAACGGGTTTATATATTAAACAAGAGTTAATCGCAATTTCAACACACAATAAACTTGAGGGAAAATTAGAATCACGATTTCAATTTTCATTAATTGCAACAAGTTTCATAAGAAATTTTGTGCAAAATCAAAGGTATCAATATTATTTTTGTCCAAACCCCAAAAGCCAAAAACAGAGGAAATGATAGTGATTACGTTTAGATTTAACCACCTTAAATATTGATATATATGAGAGAAAGAACTTCTCTTGTCTCATACGTACTTTGATCCATTTTCTGTTAAGAATGAATCCTAATGTTTATATTTATGTTAAAGATCTAGAAATGTTTTTGTAAAAAAATTTCCGGGTGATTGTGTATCATCAAGGTAAATTCTAAAGGTTCAATAAGAATGTGGATAACTTATCAATTAGTTATTGCCATGAAAATTTTCTTATTTTGTCAATACAACAATAATGACAATTAAATCTTTAACCATCTCGTCCATGTTTGTTAAATAATTTATCCCTTTATATATTTATGGAAAACTCCACCTACCTTTATATATTTATGAAAAACTCAACCTATTTATAAGTAGCTTAAATAGTAATTTGTGCCACTGTAAATAGTTAATCTCAAACTCAAGAAACGTTGCATACATGAATCATATTCAAAATATGATCCATATGGCAAATCTCGCATAATGGGATAAAGAGTTAGTTGCACAGTTTATATATTTCTGGAAAAGTTTAATAAACACCAACACAAAATCGTTTTCAGCACTTTAGATTGGACAAATTCCTTCATGTTTAAAGCACATGTACGAGATCCAGTGTAGCTCATAAATAGGATTTATGTAATAGTTTATAACTTATGTAATAGTTGATTCAATTGAAGCTCTTCCCAAAAAAAAAAGCACATAGACATGAAGAAAAACCTCACAAAGTTGGAGGTATGAACTTGAAAAATGTTTTGAAAACTCAGTCAGAACAACATGAATTACTACATTGATGAAGTCCCGTGTAACTCTAAAGGAAAATCAATAGTTATCTACGAGATAAAAGTTCATAACTCTCATAACATCTAAAAATTTAGGGGTTCGCTGGATTACATCAGGAAAGTTTGAACTTGTTTAGTACAAGACATTAATTAAATTGGATAGTAACCTCCAACTGAACTACATATTACTACCTGAAACTTGTTTCGAATAAACTACACAGTGGTTTCAAAGGCATTTATTCAAAATGCTCCCTTGTAGGGAAAACCGAATGCAAGCCTGATAGCTGCTGAGTGAACATCATATCTGGCTTTCCAAAAGCTGTATTCAAGCCTAGGCGTTGTTTCTTTGCAGACCTGTCACTTTCCATGTTGTCAAATAGATTGACATGGCAATCGGACTCGGGAGTTTGAGGCTCTTGAGGAGATGAGAATGATTCATCGATAGAGAGGCTCTTGCCTGAAGCGTGTTCCTTCGTAGGCTTATCAAGGACAGGAGGCTCGGAAGTTGGTGGAGGGGTTCCGGGGTCAGTCCTCATTTCAATATCTGGACAATTATCAGTCACCCCACTGCCTGGTACGTCTGAAAGGACTCCACTAAGGCGTTGTTGTTCTTCAATAATCTTCTTCAGGTACTTTCCTTGGGCTTCTATGCGCAACTGTAGCTGTTTTTGCACCTGTTTTGTCCATGAAGACAGATGAAATATTGTGAAAAGTCAGTCAATTGATGAGAAATCATGCTTACAACTTCATTCGTCATGTATAAAAGAAGCAATTAGGGTCAATCCCCATGTCTAAATGTCCCATTATAAAACTCAAGGCAAGAATTAAGGGTTCACAGGTAGGAAACCATAAGTTTTCATCAGAAGAAATGCAGCCTTTCCCTGTTCATGTACTCTTTTTTTAAATGCCTATTGAAATTACACTCATTGTTGCAAAGGTGACACGGATAAATGCCAGAGCAGAAACACACTTTCACTTTTTTGGATACAAACATATAAATAGAAATATAGTCTTGAAATCAACAACCCTTGGGAGCAGCTTCACCCTATGAAAGCAATTTCTGCAGGCAAAGCATTAGCTCTAAACTAGTACAGATGCTTGCTTGTCGGAGTGTTACAAGTTGCTTACACACCAGACAAACATAGCAGCACCTCATTCTCATACAGGACTCTCATTGTGAAGGATAGCATCATCAGCTTTTGTAAAGAAGCATAAATAGAGTACTGGGTGAGGAACACCACAATGCAGATTTAAGATGGTACTTCCAGAATAAGATGTGAGCTATCATGATGGAAGTTCGCAAAGGAATTTTTGGTTAAGAAATCGAGTGATCAGCTCCAGCTTCGTCATGTGCCGGACGTATATCAAGCATTATGAACATTAATTGCAAATCTAACACTAATAGTTCGTTACAAAATACCAAATATGGTTTAGATTGCAATTTGATGCATCATGATCGAGAAAACAGATGGACTGAATAGAACTCGAGAAGAATTTTGAGTAGAAGTTCATGTAAATGCAATATGAACAGTTATAACTGCATAATAACCATACCTCCAATTGCTCATGTAGTCGCTTTTGCACTTCCATCTGCAGCTTCAATGCTTCAGTAATTTCCATCCCGCTGTGGAAAGAGCGCAGGGAAATAACAGTTATAACTTTAAACACATACACAATGCATGATATGCCACCATATGAAATATCACAATAGAAAATAAACATTTCGGATGGTTTTGCTCCAACAAAAATCAATCAGACTACGTATTTGCCTCCACCAAGTAACCAGTTTGGAAATTTTTAAACATCAATAAATATCCTTTGCAAATAGCCAAGCACGCACAAGCATGTTAACAAGATCTACTTTATACAAGGAAAAAAAAATGTACTCACGATGAACCATCCAAACCAGCAAGCATATCCTTTGAATCTTTTTTGTCAATCTTTTTCCCTGGAGATTATAATTTTAGAAAAAGCACATTGGTGAGTGCCATATCTTCTACAGGAATATTAAAACTAAGGTAAAATTTACAGTTTACTTGTCATCAACAAGTAAAGACAGAAAACAACAAGTATACCATCAGCTGAGGAATCTGGAAGGTACTTGGCCAGTCTGTATTTCTGGATACATGTAGGAATGGTAGAAGTCATAAGCGAAGAAGAATTCCAAATAGAAAGAATCCTCAAACTATATAATAGCACACAAAGTATACCTGCAAATGGCTCTTGACATGGTAAATAGTTAAACCTTGTACACCCATGACTCGAAGAACACCCTTGGGGGTAGCACCTGAAACATGTTAACAGCATGTCATAAAAATTCATAAGAGAGTGAAATTGCTAGAATTTCTTTACAGAAATACTAAATAACAATCCTAAATTCGTTTTGGAAACCATTTACTCTCCCTAAGTGATATCTGGATCCTCTAGCCATCTCCCTAATGATAGAAGGTTCTCAAAGTTCATAACTTTTGTAACTTTGCTTTATAAGAATACAGCAGCGAAGAGATGCTAATCATTTCCTGCAACTGCATCTACCCAACTTTAATGGGCCCTTTCATCTTTCTGCACCACAGTTTGTTCACCAAGATAGGAAAAAAACTGCACTCAACCTACCAAAATGAGAAGTTCCTGATACTTTCTCTCCTAAAGTTAAAATGGAAACCAAAACACAGCAATTTGAACCGCACATCTTGCTTAAACTGGAAACTAAAATTCATGATCTATCACTCTTTCTTCAAATCAACCTATGAAGAAGCTAAGAATCGCGAACAATTTCCATATATAATGAATTTCTTGAAAGAATAACAGATTAATAACCAAATTAAGAGCCCAGAAACTTACGATCTGGCCCACCAAGTTGAGCAACAGCATCAACAAATCGTTCATGAAGTTCGTTAGTCCATCGAAGCCTTTGCTTAGATGCCAGATTGGCAGCGTTGTTGTTTCCTCCATTCATGAAGTCCATTTGTTTTGATACCAAAGTCTTTCTAAAGGATGACCACAGCTACCTATAAAGACAACAACCCACAAAGTCCCAATTATTGACTTGAAGGACCAACACTTTGATATCACCCCTTCAACTGAAAATTAAGGCAAATGGTGATAATCCAAATTTTACAAAAGCAAATCCATGGACTTATTACTCCCAAGCTTCAAAATCAAGATGGCCCTCCTCAAGGTCAAAGGTATTGATTGACTTGAAAGGCCTAAAATAGTACCCTCCATGAATTGAAAAGAACCAAACTTTATTAAGCAAAACATTGAGTTAATCGCCTACAATTATTCAAAATTTGATCTTGAATAAGGTTTAGACCCCATTTTCCTTAGGTCAACTGCAAAAAAGCATCAGCAGAGCAAGGCAAACCATTTCTCCTCTAAAATGAGAAAAACCCACAACCAAACAAGAATAAAAATTTTCCTTAGGTCAACTGCAAAAAAGCATCAGCAGAGCAAGGCAAAACCATTTCTCCTCTAAAATGAGAAAAACCCACAACCAGAAGTGGGTTGCGTTTCAAAATTCAAATAGAACCCATTAAAGATAGAAAGAAAACAAAACTAAAGCAGCTGAAAGATTAAAAAACAAAACAAAAAATGATACCTTTTTAAATTTTCTTGACAAAGTTACTAAAAATAGAAACTTGATCAGCTAAGAATCAATCCCAACAACAACTTTTTGATCTTCTTTTCAAGCTATGGAAGCAAAGATCTCTCAGTTGTTGTTGTTATGATATTTCTTGCCCTCAAATTCACAATTCAGGTTCGATATGCAACACACAAAATTGTTTTGGATATGAAAGATTTCATTGTCAACACAGACACTCACGCAAACAAGAGAAAAAAAAAAAAGGGCATTGGACACGACGGATATAAAATGGTGGGTGTGGGTGGGGTCGAATAAAAACAATTGGGGCAGAGGTCATAGAGTTACAGGCCAGGCCGAAGCTGAGGCTGCAGCCCTATCTGGGACGGAATCTACTTGGACATATTCCGGGCCGGCCTTTGTATTATTCATACTCTTATCTTTTCTCTCTTTTGTCTTCTTTTCAAGATTCCTCCCGATTTCCATTTGTTTTTGCGTTTTCTCTTTTTATTTTATTATATAGATTTCCAGACACTGTCTTTTTTTTTTATTAAAGTCTAGGGGTGATGATGATTCTTTTACTATTCAAAAAGATAATTGATCTTAAGTTGAGTTTAGTGACGAAGTGTGATTTATGTAAAAAGTTTGATAATTAACAAAATATAGATTAGTGAAGAAGTGTGATTTGTGTAGGCAGACAAAAGTATGATAATTAAGAAAATATTGATTACTGACGAATTGTGACCCATAAAATCGACTATGGATAAAAATCCATAATTAATAAAACATGGATAGGTTTATGTTTATATACACCAAGTGTTGGTTGCTTTGACTCGTAAAAACTATACGGTTTTGTGTGTTGTATAAAGATAGTGAGTTTCAATATTATAAATTAGACACTTTTTTTTAAGTCATATTTGATTTGGGATTTTTATTATTCTCATCATCTCATCTTTGAGCTAGCAATTTACTATATTAACAAGAAAAAAGAATTCATAATAACTTTAATATTACGAGAATGATTAATTGGCTAAGAATTAAAAAAAATGGGCTAACAAGTTTAAATTAAAAGAACACTTGATCTAATAAAAAAAAATTAGAACATAAAATGATATATGAATTTTGAAATAAAAGATCCAAAACCGAGGGATAGGATCTTCTATCCAAAATCCTGTTTTAGATTAAAACTAGTAGGGTTTACTTATCTTTTGTTTAGGGTCTAATAATTGTAAAGTACACAATAAAATAGAATAATATTGGACAGAGAATCTGGTATCCAAAACAGAATGATAGCCAAAAAACTATTCTCGACCTTGTGCATCTAGCAATTTGTTATTAGCTAGAGAGATTAAAATGTGTGTAATATATCTAAATATATATATATATATATTTGAATAAAAATATGTATAGTACATTTAAATATGTGTATTATGTAAAAATTTCGTATTAATCATGTCATATTAAAAATAGTTTAAAACTCTATAATTGAGCTTACTCTCAAATTAAAGAAATTAAATTAGATTTTATCATTTGAAATTCTACCATCATTTTGCCTAATGATGCCTACCTTAATCTATTAATGCACAAACTCTAATTTCTAACTAGGACTATGAATTGTTTATTATATCGAAATAATGCACAAATTTGTTTGGAAAATACCGTTATCTGTTATAATTCAAATGTTATTTAATTGATTACTTGTTTAATTGAGTACAATTTAATTCACTTGTTTCTAACAAAAAATTTTAAACTCTTTCCATTGGAATAATCGTCAAATATAATTTTGCATTTGATTCCTTTTCATGAATATTTTGCTTCGTAGTTAGTAATCATATAAAAATTATAAGAATAAACAACAGAACAAAGAAACATATATATTAGTATATAATTAATGATTTAGTTATAAAAAAACAATATTATCAGTTCCAATTCAAATGTTTATTTAATTGTTTGGTTTTTTGTTGTGCCCAACTTAATTAATTAATTTACTCAATTGTTGCAAAAAAATTTAACCTATTCCCTTGGAATGATTGTAGAATACAATTTTGCATTCGATTCCTTTACATGGATTTGCTTTGTGATTTAATAATCATATATGATAACAATTATAAGAAAATATTACCAGCATTAATTAATGAGTTTGGGACATTGTTTTTGTCTCAAACTTCCAAACTTTTTCTCCCATTTAAATTCCCCTCCGACTTGTATCTATATGAATATCTAAATTAACTCCGTATCTGAATCCATAAATAGGCATAATTATTTGTTAGAAATAATATATCATGCCCTAAAAATTTATAAACTAATGAGTTAAACTAAATCTTACGGGTCATTAAACTTTTTCAATCTTATAATTTTAGTTATCAAACTTATTTTAGTTTCACTTTATTCACTCACCTAATGAAAATGGTCACTAGCGATTATTCCGTCGTTATCTCTTATTTTTTTCTGTTAAGTTGAAGAAAAAATTTTCTTTTTATGATAGGATTTTAAGTATAAATTTGTTGGGAAATTTTTGCTATGTTAGTGAACAATAAAATATGTCAATTATACTTATTTTTTATATCCGATTTTGTTCCCAAAACAAAAAGAAATTGAACTTAATAGAAAATATAAGAAAATAACTCTTAAATATGATGGAATGACCACTAATGTCCATTTTTATTAGAAGAGTGGGCAATTTGAAAACGAAAAAAATTAGTGACCAAACCTATAGGATTGTAAAAATTTAGTAACTCCTCAAGATTTTTGTCCTAAACTAATTAATAAAAAATTTTGAATTACTATTTTGAATTGGATGCAATTCGTAACATGACCAATTAGTTTTGAATTAGATATAATTTTTCTAACATGATATTTAGATGTGAGTAATATTTGAAATGAAGTATTAGAAACTAATAATTACTAACAAATTAATAAGAACTCGCATTCTAATTAATAAAATTCTTGGATCACTCTACTCATTACATTTTGGAGTTGAACACACAAAAACTTCTCACAATTATAGACTATTTATTATAAAACATATTACTTTATTAAATGTATTTATTTATTTATATATTATACATATTTTTCACGTAGAATATATGGAACATTATTTATATAAATCCGTGTAGATTGGGGCTCACGCTTTTTAAAAATTTCCTCAAATTTTCATACCTACGTACACTGATATTCATTCCAACTAATTAAAGTGTTGTAAAATAGAAGAATTGAGGGGGGAAATAAGACAGGCTTAGGCCCTTAGCCAGTTGGCCAAGATTGGGGTTGTCAAAATGCCGGCTCAACAAAAAAAAAGAAAAAAAACTCCAATCTGTCACACTTGCACAAATTTTATTCATTCAAAGTTGATGGTTGCCTAGGTTAAAAATTTGAAATTAGGGTATAAAAAAAAAATTCACAAGTTCAAATCTCATCTACAATGATTGCATGCAAGTTTGAACAATCCCCTTTGAATTATGCAAGTTTTTATACCTATTTCTATAGTATCTTTTAGGCAGTGGCGGAACCAGAATAAATTTCTAACGGGTGTTCAAATTTAATTTTTTTTTATAAAACAAATTGATAATATTAGAAAATACATAAAAAATTTAAACATTACTAATATTAAAAAAATATATAATTTTTTTTACAATTAGAGACGACGTTAGGGACGACAGAATAATTTCTAACGAATTAAACTAATTCATCTAAATAGCATTGAAGGACGAGAGAGGTGAGGTTGTGGGAATGAGAAGACAGCATATGTTAGGGTGGGAGTAAGAGAGAAAAATTCACGTTTATAGTTTAGAAATTAGGATGGACATTAGATTTTAGTAATAAGAGTTTCCAAATCCATATTTACAAATTTTAAAAAAAATTACTCTTAAAGTAAAACGACGTCATTTTACTTAAGGATTTTTTATGTTTTCCTTTTAAGTAAAAGGACGTCGTTTTACAACAGAGCCAAACAAAAAAAATAAAAGACAATATGAATCATCGCCATCGTCGATCTTCAACGCTGGAATGCTTTTGCGTTTGTTGAGCACCACCGCGCGGTGGCGAAGGAGGGGCGGAAGTGGCGGAGAGGTACTCCTCTCTCTTCCCTGAACAAGGAAGTGATGACGCACCGGCTAGCACCCCCTGATTCCGCCAATGCTTTTAGGTATCTTTTTACCTACTTTTCAAAAATATTTTAGCTTTACATATATATATATATATAATTTTATAACACTCTAAATTACAAATGAGCTTAAATTGAGTATGGTTGCGAAATGTGATCCATATATTAGATCTCATTTAGTGGGATAAATTTTTAGTTGTTATTGTTTTTAACAATGTAAATTGTCTGACTTCACAGCATAAGAGAAAAGGTTAGTTATTATTGTTGTGGTTTTAATATTATAAATTCTCATATATAATTGTGAAGGTAGGAATGTCATAATATACATTTGTGAAGGTAGAAACGTTGAATAATAACTTTGATGAAATGTTTATCTTATATGCCTACCGACCCTACCAAAAAATTTAACCTTTATTATTGAAAAGTTTATTTGTTTTCAATTCTGTTACTCTAAATTTGTGATGGAGCGGATTAATTTGTTTGGTGTTGAATAACCTATATATGATAAAAATATGCATAAAAATTTTCAAGTGTACATATACTTGGCATCAATGTCATACAAATGTTGTTTAGCTAAAAGGCAAATGATATTCCAGTGAAAAATATAAAATTGTGTTATTAACTAAGGATTGCGAAGTGTATCCGTTTTGATTGATCTGGGATGTCTATTTTTAATGAGCAAATTTACGCAATTGAAAATATTCCTATTCTATTCAAGTTTCTATATATCTCCCTCTACCTTATTGGTTGGCATGCATTTATTATAATATTAACATCCTATGTTAAATACCTTTTACCCAAGTCTCATAAAAAAATTTACATTTTTTTTTAAAATTTTTTAGAAAAGGGATATTTAACTCATAACAAAACAAACAAGATGAATCATGTCCACAGATTTAAGATATTAGATGAATGTAAGGCGACACAATTGTCCACAAAATTATTGTTAAAGACACCCTCAACCTGCTAGTGAGATGCTATATATATTACAGCAAAACAATTGCAAAATTTGAAAAAAAAAATAAATAAATAAAAATTGCTGCACTAGAAAAAAAAAAAGACAACTGAAATAATGAACTGGATTCATTTACTTTAATCCAATGAATCCAAAACAATAATGATTGGCAATCATTATTTCAGTTATTGATTTGGCAAACTTTTTGCAACTTTATCTGAACTACACATCCATTTAAAACTAGTTTAGGTTAATGAAATTCATAATGTAAAGTTCTTGGAAATTAAAATATCAAACTAATTTCATTAAGATATATATTAGAAAATTCCTCAACTATATATAAAAAATTGTGCATTGATTTATTGGTTGCTAAAGCTTGTAAACATTAATAAAAAATTTCATTGTGTCTATATCCTATCAACAATGTAAAATTGAATAAATCATCATAAATGAACTAATTAATATATAGTCAGTTCAAGATAATTTAAATTGAATAAATCAAGATATATAGTCAGTTCATAATAAATCATCATAAATGACAACCATTCATTCGAGATAATTTAAATTATCGCACAATAACAAATTAACAATGTAAGACGATGCCACTAGATCGAATAGATGTTTTCATTGCCAATTCTATATTGCACTTTTCTGCGGATTTAACGAAGAATTTGACTGTTTGCTATTTGTTTCATTAAAATGAGTATATTCTAGCTTTTGTAAGCTCAAATATGAGTTTTTTTTTTCTTTTGTTTTTTGTCTTAATATATATTATAAGCATGACGAGATTTTATGCCAACTTAATGCAATTCTTTTTTTAAAGTTATAATCAACTACTTATAGGCATACTATTTATCGGACGTAATATATCTGTTTAGTGACAAATTAACCAAAAAAAAATTTCTTAATTTTTTTAATGTGTTTTCAATCGTATTAAGCATCGATTTTTTTCAGTTGAAAGTCTAGATACTTTAAGGTTTAGGGTTCATCTGCTCCACTAGAATTCTTATTCCCTAATGATTGCTGGATTTCTTTAATGAGATGGGATGAAAAGTTGCATTTTGTGTTTTTGCAATGTTTTGGATTGACATATATGTTTGTAGTTATAAATTCAAATTAAAACTTTGAATTATATTGAGTTGTAAGTATCTTTTTGTCTACATTTTACTTGCTGTGATGCTTAGGATTTTTGTTAAAACAGAAATTAAAGATACTATAGTATATAATATTTCAACGCAAATGGTATATGCACTTTGTTTTAGATTTTTTTTTTTCACTGAACAACTTGATTTAATCACTTATACCAAAAAGAAAATTCTTAATTAATCTCTTTCCATTGGAAGAATCATCAAATACAATTTTGAATTAGAATTCCTTAGCAAGAATTTATTTATTAATGGTTTAGTGTTCATAATAAAAGTGGCGTTAATGAATCTAAGTTATTGTACAATATTCTTGCGGATTCCACAAAGGACTTCAAAGTTTGTCATTGTTTTATTAAAAGGCTTACATACTAGTTCTTTTAAGGTTAAAATATGCTTGAATTTGTTTGTTTTTATTGATTTGTCATTGATCTTATCATCGAGTATATATATATATATATATATATATATATATATGATTTGTGATTATTATTCGCTCATCTATTCATAATTAATATTAATTAATTTATTAATTGATGATTAGACTCTATCTTAATTTAATTGATCTAAGGAGAGGCAGAGACAGCAAGAAGTAATGAAGGAAACTCCAAAAGTGTACATAATGGAGGGGGATGAAGAATGGAATCATTTTTTGACCTTTCTCGTTCGATATTTCTGCTGGCGTTTACCACTAATTGAACTGATACAAGTACTCTAAAATGTTAAAGACAAACTCGAATCCCTAATATCTAACCCTAAATGGTCTTAATACCCTCCTCAGGTAATCACTAAGGTAACCCAAGTGGTTAGAATGGAGTCATTAAAATGAAGGGATAAAAACTTGTACTCAATGCTCATTTCAATATATCCTTCATTAGTTAATTTATTGATTATACTTACATTTAATAACATATTCATATCCTTAATGGCATCTGTCATTTGTGTTACTCTCTCTTTGATATTGCTATTTTTAAAAGTGGTCAATAACAATAACAACTAAATTTTTATCCGATTATGTAGAATCAATTATATAAATCATGCTTCGCCATTATATTTTATCTATTTTTAAAAAGTGCTATCCAGGGCAAAATATTTACTTCGAAAAATGAACTAAATTCATTCCTCACTTTAAGTTGCCCTCAAAGAAATGCAACTAATTCCCAATGGTTAAAATAACAAATACTAAGTACAACAAGTCTCACAAAAATCAATTTTATGTTTTTTTTTTGGTTTTTCATAAAAAGATGTCTTTAAAAAAGAAAAATAAATGGGATATTATATTCATAACACAACAAATATATAAGATGATTAATCATGTCCACATTACAACACAACAATAGCAAAATAACCAAAATATGCTACAAAACTAGAACTGAAACCAGCAGACATAATCAACAAATTTAATCAAAGTATCCAAAAGAATAATTTCAAAACAATCATTAATCTCAAAATAACCCTTTTTCTGGATTTAGTTTTAGCAAAAATACAACACTTTCTATGCATTATCTAGGCAGGAATCTTAACTACGATTATTGAAATCTCTACCTAAACCTCTTAAAATATATTTTTTTTGAAGTATTAGAAATATCATTTTGATCTCATTAGATTTCATAGAATTCCCCAAATATATAATGTTGCACACAAATTTATCGTATACTAACTGAAAATTCCAAATAATTAACTTTTTCATGTAACACAATCTTCGGTATAAGATGAAATAGTGTATGTTTTACAATATTCTATCAATGGCAATGATTTATGAGAAGCCACTAATTTAATATAACTTGTTAGATCTTTGAAGATTAAACTTCAATTTTACTGTTAAAAAACTCAAGAAGATATTAATTTAAGATGACTTTTAGATATTTCAAGATTTAACTTCAAAGATTTGTCATATAATGTTTGGTCCATTTTGTACACTTATTTATGCAGGTCTGGTTTAGCACAAGATTTGTTTATTTGGAGTGTAAATCAGTAAATGTTAGTAGTATCCACAATTCATTTTTCGTTTTTTAATTAAAATTATCTTGGTAAAAAAAAAACAGTGATGTATGATATATGTATTTTTCTCCAAATTCTAATAGGTATACAAAATTTCCGAAATTTTTTGCTCGAGTCTTTGCTTTGGTAATTTATAGTTGCAACTTTTAATAAGTACCTAGCTATAAAATGAGGAAATGTTAATGGTAAATATTACATTACGAATTGCAATGCAAATGTTTTTACTTGAAAGTTGTCAAAACATATTTGATACTTTAAAGCTATGCGTGCATATTGAATATATTTCAGAACTTAAAATATGAAGATTCAACTGGTTTTTTTTTTTGTGAAAAATAATTTTTTTTAATATAACAACAAAAAAAATGTAGTTTTTAATCAAAATTTCTAACTCTGCCATTAGTTGTAACTAAGGCATTCATTTTATTTATCTAAGGCATACTTTTACTCAAATTCCAAATAGTGTGTTATTAAAGGTAGTTAGATAACCACTATATATGATAGGTGACTTTTAAGATTTTTATATCAAAACAATAATTTCATATTAAATTTTAAAAATATAGTAAAAAAATTTCATCATCTTCTTATACAAGATTCCTCATCTTATTATTTTTTAATAGATTTAGATTTCTTTTTTCTCCCTTCTCCTTTCCAACTTCCAAGTAAGTATGCACTTTATTTTCAAATATTATAGAATTCGTCACAAATTTCTGTTTCGCAAATAGATAATTTAGTTAAGGGAGGAAAGATGGGCGATAATTAATGTGTTTATTTTGAATTTTTGTTAAAAGTAGAGTTATATTAAGATATGGTTGTTTGGTAAATGGTGGAGGATTCAAAGAATGAAGGAAGGTCCATATAGAATAAACAGTTAAAAAAAAAGAAAGAAAAAGAACATAACACACATTTTTTCTCTTGATTATTTCTTATCAAGCAAACAAAGAAATAAAAACACCATTTTTCATCGAAACTGAAGTCGATTATACAAATCATACTTTGTTATTGTATTCCATATATCTATACATATATTTTCATTTATATTTAAATATATCATATATTTTTTTATCTTTTTTTTAATTGTTTTTAAATTTCTCATTTTCCTTTTAATTCAAGTTAATATTTTTCTTTTTTCCTACATGCCAAATTAGGGTATCTAGTGGTACCTCTTTTACATCTTTTATTCCAAATCATCTTAAACGTTTTTTTATACGAAATCATGTGTGATAGTATGTTCAAGGACATCCAAAGTGTTCACACCAGTTGTGGAGGACAAGTCGTTCACGTGACAGCTTGAGATTGAAGAAAAGACGACAGCAAGCCACGTCGCGACGTGAAGAACTTTGCACGTCGTGACGTCCAGAAATGAGTATGTTAGTGTTTAGGGTTTTTAGCCTGACTATCCCCACATCGGGACGTCGGCATGCGACAGATTTTTAATAATTTTCATTTTAGTAGTTTTTGGGTTTATTTGTATTGGACTTTATAATTAAAGTGTTCATTAGTTATTAAGGTCCATATTTCATATAATTCAAATCCATTTTGTTAGGGTTAGTTTAGTTTTCTTATTTGGTAAGTTAGGTTTTCTTTGTAAGCCTATAAATAGGCATAATATGCTTACGTATTATTGAGTTTAGTGAAGAATTTTTATTGAGAAATAAAACAGCGAATTTTATCGGGAAAGTTTTTTCAGTTCCTGCGAAGGGAGTTGTTTCTTTCATTATTTGTGAATTTGATTTCCTGAGAAGGATTTTCAAAGTAACAAATCTTGAGAATTGATTAGTGATACGAAACCCGGATCGATTCGCTCTAAACCTCGGCTTGTATGTCACGGAAGCAATTGCAGGACCTTCGAATAAAACCAATGAACAAGAACAATCTAACAAGTAGATTGGAAATTACACGCCAATTGATAAAGCCGCTTCGCGAAAACTAATCAATTCTCAAAATTTGTTAGTTTGAAAACCCTTCGCAGGAAATCAAATTCACAAAGAAAAAACAATCGCTGTTTTATTTCTCAATTCAAAATTCTTCTTTCCCTAAAAAAAACGCAACTAAGATGCCTATTTATAGGCTACAAGCTTACCCTAACTTGCTAAACAAGTAGTCTAATTGGAAAAGGAAACTATTATTTAATTAATCCAAATTAGGAAACTTTTCCTATTTGGAAACAACTTATTAACCTAAATTCCTAAAAACTAGATTACATGCCATTATCATGCAAGATAATTTGGGCCATATAATTAACTAATTAATCACGAAATTAATAAGCCCATAATTAACGTTTGGACTTAATTTTATTACAACACAAATTAAAGAAAATCTAAAAATCCCGAAATTGTCCGCGTCAGGACATGATGTGCAATTTCACGGCGTGTTTTCACCTTGATCCCGTCAGAATCTGGAAAACTTCAAAACAGAAAAGTTTTAGCTCTGGATCTTAGCTTTCTAATGCCGCTGGAATCAACCCATTCCGAGTTACGGTGAGAGAGATATGACCCGATTACTAAAACATGGCAAAATCTCTCAGCAAACAATATTTGAAGCCTCTTGTCATGATTTCCTTTGTTATCCCATTTTAGAGTCTCGGATCTCCTTGGGACCAACATGAGGCTTATTCTCCATCACATTCCAGGCCTCCATACATGAGATTCATCTTTAACAATTGGAACAAGTACCTTGGATTTTCTAGAACATGTGATCACACATATGATTTCGTATCATTCCCTTCCACTTGAAAAAGATTTGTCCTCAAATCTTGTTGATTGGCAACAAGGGAATCCAACACAAAACCTGAAAAATTGTCAAGACAAAAAGACAAAATATATGGAAATTCACACTCATTATTTTTCCCCTCTTTGCCTTTTTCTACAACCCTCACCTCAAGGCTTTTGTCATTCAAATCATTACTCAATTCTTTTTCTTGTTTATCATGATATAAAACAAAATTATCAATTAATGCAGAATCACTTAAAACAATAAAAGAATTTACATCATCACCAGAAGATTCTTCAAGAGTAGCAATTTGATCAACCTCTTCCCCTTGAATTGTTTTCATTGAAGGTAATGCTTCATCCACCAAAGGATCTTCATTAATGGCCTCCACCATTGCTTCAACAATTTCATGAGCTTGCCCCATCTCCAATGGACGCTGTCACGCCCCGAGCCCGCGAGCACAGTGAACCTGTGGGCCCACAAGCGCCCGCGCGGCCGTGACACGACTAGAGCCTGACGTACCCAAGCCCAACTTCGTTTGGCTCGTCCTCGCTATGCCAAAATGGATATCCTGAAGTTGAACTTGGAAGCTAGGCTCACATACATATACATTACATCAATCCTTCTCCCAACCGATGTGGGATTGGGGTCTTACATTCCTTGAGGCCTTGGCGTCCTCGCAAGGCCCACAAGATCCTTACCAGGCCCACCTCGGTGGCGAAGGATTCTAGAGGTGGCTCTCGCACGTAGCACTTAGTTCCAAAGGATTCTAGAGGTGGCTCCCGCACGTAGCACTTAGTTCCAACACTCCGTGGGTGAAGGCCTGGCCCATTCTCTGTAGGTAGGCCTTTACTTAGTTCCAACACTCCGTAGGTAGGCCTTTACATATGGTTCCTAGCTACTATAACCCGCTAGGAAGGGCCATTACAATAGGTGGAACATGTTCCCCCCAATCGTTCATTAAACATTCAAGAGCTCAAAACATTTCAAATACATTCAAATCATTTCACAAAATGCTTTACATTCACAAAAGCCATTGCATACATTTCATATTTATCGAAATCATAAGCTAATACATGCTCAATCCATTTTCATATCACAACATACAATTTTTCTCAAAATATGTTCATTAAAAGCATATAAAACATAAAGGAGTGTCAAAACCACTTACCTTAAGCCACTTTCCAAAATCGTACTTGAATCCAAGATTTCCTCCACTTATTCAAATCACTTTCCTATAAAATATATACATATCACAAAAGAATGATCAAATAGAGCCTAATACTTTTAAACATTATTCTTAACCTAATATCACTTCATTTCCTTATAAACTTTCTTCAACTAAATATCATTATAAATTAGCTTAAACCTATCAATCCATGTTCTATACTTAACTCATTGAATGTTACAATCCTTAGCTAAGTGCTCTTAAACTTATAGGATCAAAACCCATATATATATTATTCTCATATATTTCCTTCATCAAGAACATCCTCACAATTGGTTTAACTACATCAATACATGTTCTCTACCTGATCAAAGGCATGATTTAATCCTTAGATAGGTGTTCTTGATCCTATGAAACTAAAACCCATATCCCACCATAACCAAATCTTCAAACCCTTACTATTCTAGGGCAATAAATAAGGGGATTAACTTGGATAAATAAGCTAGACAAGTTCCTTACCTTATCAAGAGTGAATTGGAATGGAAATTTGGCTCTTATCTCCTTGAATCAGCTCTTTCTTCTTGCTGCCCTAGATGGAGGGAAATGGGAAAAAAAAAGAATGAAGAAGAGGCTGAAAACGTTGGTTTTCAAGAGCAAAATTTCCAATTTTGCAAAACAGTCCTTATAGTTTCTCTTATTTATCAAATGGCCCTTAATTTGGTTTGGGGTATTATAGACGCAATTCATTATCCCCATGATCTTCAACACATTCCAACAATGGTATAGTAACAACTTCGACAGCTGGGTCTCCCTTTGGAGGTTCAACATATAAATCATACCATCTTGGACAACTAATAGACTTATAACCTATAGCCATACATATAGCACACCGGATTGGTTTTGGCTTAGACTCCTTCAAACCCTCAATCCACGGATTTTTAGATGGAGTTCTCCTTGGAATACCTACTCGAGATCTCGACTCCAGTCGTTCAAACCGCTGCTTAAACTGTTGATGGTCAGCTGATATCTGTCGTAACTGTTCACTCATAGAAGCCAGTATACCTTCCAAATTTTGATTAACGCTAGTACCTTCTGCCTGTTTACTCATGTTGACAATTAACCAAATTTCCCCACAAATATCAAATATGTTCAAACCAACAATCAATAAAGATATAATTGCTTGATACCAATCACAAAATAAATTTTATGACAGGCTTGCGAATACCAAACAATTTGAATTCAATTTTATAAGGAAAAATTGAAAACCTGATTTTTGTTCGAAGAACTGTTCTCTGATACCACTTGATACGAAATCCGGATCGATTCGCTCTAAACCCCGGCTTGTATGTCACGGAAGCAATTGCAGGACCTTCGAATAAAACCAATGAACAAGAACAATCTAACAAGTAGATTGGAAATTACACGCCAATTGATAAAGCTGCTTCGCGCAAACTAATCAATTCTCAAGATTTGTTAGTTTGAAAACCCTTCGCAGGAAATCAAATTCACAAAGATAAAACAATCGCTGTTTTATTTCTCAATTCAAAATTCTTCTCTCCCTAAAAAAAACGCAACTAAGATGCCTATTTATAGGCTACAAGCTTACCCTAACTTGCTAAACAAGTAGTCTAATTGGAAAAGGAAACTAGTATTTAATTAATCCAAATTAGGAAACTTTTCCTATTTGGAAACAACTTATTAACCTAAATTCCTAAAAACTACATTACATACCATTATCATGCAAGATAATTTGGGCCATGTAATTAACTAATTAATCACGAAATTAATAAGCCCATAATTAACGTTTGGACTTAATCTTATTACAACACAAATTAAAGAAAATCTAAAAATCCCGAAATTGTCCGCGTCAGGACATGATGTGCAATTTCACGGCGTGTTTTCACCTTGATCCATTCAGAATCTGGAAAACTGTAAAACAACAAATTTTTAGCTCTGGATCTTAGCTTTCTAATGCCGCTGGAATCAACCCATTCTGAGTTACGGTGAGAGAGATATGACCCGATTACTAAAACGTGGCAGAATCTCTCAGCAAACAATATTTGACGCCTCTTGTCATGATTTCCTTTGTTATCCCATTTTAGAGTCTCTGATCTCCTTGGGACCAACATGAGGCTTATTCTTCATCATATTCCAGGCCTCCATACATGAGATTCATCTTTAACAATTGGAACAAGTACCTTGGATTTTCTAGAACATGTGATCACACATATGATTTCGTATCAATTAGTTTGCACGAAGGGGTTTTATCAATTGGTGTGTAATTGTCAATCTACATTGTTAGATTATTCGTCTTCCATTGATTTAATCGAAAGGTCCTGAAGAGTCTTTGCTTCCGTGACATACAAACCGGATTTTGAGCGAATCGGTCCCCAGTTTCGTATCAAGTGGTATCAAAGCACATGATCTTTGATAAATCAGGTTTTTTTCGATTTTTCTTAAAAATTGAGTTATCAAGTTGTTTGATTTATGCAAGCTTGGCATAGATATTATTTTCTATGTTTGTTTTCAAACAATTATATCTTTAATTTGTTATTTTTGAGTTGGATTGAATTTGTGCAAAAAAAAAAGGGAAAAGAACGGAAAATTTTTAGTTAATAGATTTCAAGTGGGTGTACTTTGGGATTGTCTATAGTGGATCACCATGGTTGTTTGTAGGAGTCGATATCAACAGGATGTCCTTTTTCTTAAAGAGGGAGTTGAGAACTTAAATGTGTTGTTTGCTAGACTAGAGGTTTTGGTTAAATTTGGGGTGACCACAACTACCACAATAATTAGTAATGACGTTGATTATACTGTTTTGGTGCTTGAAGATCCTTTGGTGGAAGAAGTATTGTCATCAATGAAGACAATTCAAGAGGAAGTGGTAGATCTGATTACTGCTCTTGAAGAACCTTCTTGTAAAGATTTAATTTCTTGTATTTCTTTAAGTGATTGTAATTCAATTGATAATTTTGTTGTATATTATGAAAAATAAGAAAAAGAATTGAATAATACTTTGAATGAGAAAAGCCTTGAGATGAGGTTTGTAGCAAAAGGCAAAGAGAGGAAAATATTGAGTGTGATATTCCATATATTTTGTCTTTTTGTCTAAGTGATTTTCTAGATTTTGTGCTGGACTCTTGAAGAACCTTCTTGTGAAGATTTAATTTCTTGTATTGCTTTAAGTGATTGTAATTCAATTGATAATTTTGTTGTATATCATGAAAACAAGAAAAAGAATTGAATAATACTTTGAATGAGAACAGCCTTGAGATGAGGTTTGTAGCAAAAGGCAAAGAGAGAAAACATGTTGAGTGTGATATTCCATATATTTTTTTCTTTTTATCTTAGTGATTTTCAAGGTTTTGTGCTGGATTCCCTTGTTATCAATCAACAAGATTTGAGGTTAAATCGTTTTGAAGTGGGAGGGAATGATACGAAATCATGTATGATCGCATGTTCCAGGACGTCCAAAGTGTTCATACCAGTTGCGGAGGACGAATCATTCACATGGAAGCCTGTGATTGAAGAAAAGAAGTGGACAACAAGCCATGTCGCACGTGGAGAGCTTTGCACGTCGCACGTCCTGATGTCTAAAAATGAGTCTGTTAGTATTTAGGGTTTTTAGCCCGGCGTTGCAACGTCGAGCTATCCCCATGTCGCGATGTCGACGTGCAGTAGATTTTTAATATTTTTCATTTTAGTATTTTTGGGTTTATTTGTATTGGGCTTTATAATTAAAGTGTTCATTAGTTATTAAGGTTAGTTTAGTTTGTTGAATATAGATTCAATGTAATCCAAATCCAGTTTGTTAGGATTAGTTTAGCTTTCTTATTTGATAAGTTAGGTTTCTTCGTAAGCCTATAAATAGGCATAATATGTTTACGTATTATTGAGTTTAGTGAAGAATTTTGATTGAGCAATAAAACAGCGAATGTTTTATTGTGAAAGTTTTCGGTTCCTGTGAAAGGAGTTGTTTCTTTCATTGTTTGTGAATTTGATTTCTTGTGAAAGGTTTTTAAAGTAGCAAATCTTGAGAATTGATTAGTTTGCACGAAGTGGCTTTATTAATTGGTGTGTAATTGCCAATCTACATTGTTAGATTGTTTGTCTTCCATTGATTTAATCAAAAGTTCCTAAAAAGTATTTGATTCCGTGACATACAAATCGGATTTTGAGTGAATCGGTATGAGGTTTCGTATAAATTTTTGTTCTTATTTTTCTCATATATTTAAGTTATCATACTTTCTTTCTAATGCATTTATTATTTATTCTATCTAGTAAGTATGTAAGCAACGAGAATTGAAAATCACAAGAAACCAATAACGATAATAGAATTTTGTCCAACTGGTAGTATGTTTGTATTTGCATTAATTTGAGAAAATAGTTTAGCAAAAGGAAGTTTACATATTTAAAAAATAATTAAAAAGAAAGTTAATATAGATACAATTAATTTAATTTGCATGCTCTTACAATTAGGCATGACCACGGTTTCGAAACTGGCGGTTCTTGGTTCTGTGGTCATAGGAATCAGAACCGAACTGCCGAGGAGCGGTTTTAATTCTGGTTCCATTTTTGGTTTCAATTTGGTTTCGATTACAGTTTTGTTCAAATTTCGATTTTTATTCTAATTTTTAGTTTCGATTTTACTCCCACTTTTAAATTTGATTTCTATTGAAATAATGATTAAACTATTAATTCAAATTCAAATAATACATCATAATAATATAATTAGAATAATAATAGTTAAAATTGAACTTGATATATAGAGTTTTTAAAAGAATTAGATTAGTGAGATTAAAAGATACAAAAATAATAACAACATTGAAAGAATAATTGAACATTTGAATTGTTAATTAGAGTTCAACTAGTACAATATAATAATATAATTAGAATAGTAGTTAAAATTGAATTATTTATATATAGATTTTTTAAAACAATAGAATTATGAAGATTAGATAAGTGAGAAAGTAAGATATAAAAAGAATAAGAGTATATATAGAGAAAATGATCGAACTATTAATTGGAATTCAAATAGTATTTTAGCATAATATAATAATAGAATTAGGATAATATAAATTAGAAAATTTGATACATAATATTATTGGATTAATAGTTGAAATTAAACTAATATATAGTGGTTTTAGAAAAATAGAATTATGAAGGATTAGATAAGTGAGAAAGAAAAATATATAAATGATATGAGTATTGAAAAAATGATTAAACTATTAATTAAAATTTAAATAGCAAATTAGTATAATATAATAATAGATTTAAAATAATTATTTAAAAAAGTTGATACCTTAAAACCTAAACACTAAACAATAAACACTTAACTCTAAACTATAAACTTTAAAACCTAAAATATAAAGATTAGAAAAGTAAGAAATAATATTAGAAAAAGAATTATGTGGTGAAAACAAAGAGATATAAAAATATTATAGAACTATAAAAATGAAAAATAATTTTTTGGGCCGATTCTCTAGCTGGTTCCGCATTTTTAGGAAATAGAACCGAAACCTTCCAACCAGTTCCAGTGTAACACCCCCATTTTGAAGACCAAATCTTGAAGTCAGGAGTGTTTTGGTCCTCGAAAATCAGTGCGTTACATTTAGTCCTAAATTTTTTGAAGAATGGGACCAATAAGTTTCGAGGACAAAACTTATTTTAAGAGGGTAAGTATGTGGTATCTCAAGAATTTTAATTATGAATAAAGTGTACAAGAATAATTATTTATGATTAAAGAATAAATAATGTGTGAAAGAAATCATTGATAAATTGATTTACGTGAAAATATAAAATACTTTATCTGTATTATTAGTATCCCTAAGAAAATAACACTAAAAAGTAGGAGTAGAATACTTTATGTATAAGGAATCTAACACATGTAAACCCTAGAGAAATAAGGCTAAAAAGTAAAAATAGAATACTTTATGTACAAGGAATTTAATGCATGTAAACTCTAGTTAAACACTATAAATAGGACCCCTCCCATACATTAGAGGCATTCACGTGAAAACTTTTGAGAAGCAGGAAAGGCTAATAGCGACTGCAATATCAAGTAAGTAAATTGTAGATCCCTCTATAGTTATAAATTCTTAAATATTTTCCAAATTTCTTGAATATATACATATATGCATGTTACGATTTATATATGATCTCTAGATTATGAAATTTGATAACTTAAATCTATATAAGGTTGTAAAGTGATTCCGTAACCTGAAAAAAATATGTTAAGACTCATTACTCATATTTCAAAGTGTTATCTTGTTAAAGATTTAGAAACCAATTCACTTAAACGCATACTGATCATGGAGGAAAATTGTTGTGATTAAATTCTGGATAATTAAAAGACATTAATAAGTACATTAAATATGCTGCGAGAAGTAATGATTATGTACTAATTATGTGATCATGAAGATATTTGAATGCTAGCCTTGTCTATATTGTGATCATTATTAATAATTACTTATTATTATGTAATCATGAAAATATATATATGTATAAGTTAAGATTCATGTTATACTGTGTTTATAAGGACTTTTAATTCCTGTATGTATTCTTTCAAAGATTTGTTAATTAAGTCTTATATAGTAATTTAAAAAAAAAATATGTTTTCTTCATATATTAAACATATAGATGAATAAATATGTGCCTTTTTTTATATCTAATGATGTATGGATATTATTGCGTATGTTCAACTAATATGGTGATTTACAGAGAGTTTCTGTACCTTTATATATATATATATATATATATATATATATATATATATAAAATGATGCAAGATTAATTATGTTAGTTTTTTTTTCATAAACATCATGAAGTTACGTTAAATCAACACTTAATTTAAATATGAAAAATAATTCTTTATAACTATTTTTATTAAATTGATAATAAGAAATATTATGTGTTTTACATTATGTGAATTTAATGAATGGTATCCAAACTTACATGTCCTAGCGATAGGGACACGTATTTCGAACATGTATGTCATATTATAGTTAATCCTCGACCCAAGAGGGATTAAATTATGTAATGATGATTTTCTACTTAAGGGGGATTAATGCATGTCATGTATGTAACCGACAAGCCTAATGGCCGACCTAGCGGGAATATAGCCAAGTTGAGTACTCAGTAAGTCGTGAACGCATGTTATGTCATAGTCACCCATTTATTAAGATATTTTTTTGTTTGATTAAATGGTTATTTTTGGAAAGATATTATTTTGTGAAGTATGACTAGTTTAAACGATATAGGGTTTACTTGTTGGGCGATTTCGCTTATTTCTCTCTATATATATATATATATATAATATTTTACCGACGAAATTGACGGAATAGATAAGGACGAGACTAGGGAGTGGGAATGGTAAAGGAATAATAGATCAAGCATTTAGTATAGAAACTTTTGAATAATATATAAGCTGTTGACCAATGATTTGGCTTCAATTGTTAGAAATGTATATTTATTAGTTGTTTTCTTGTAATGACAATTATCGAAGTTTGCGCATTTTATTATTAAAAAGTGATAGTCAGGAATGCCTTTTGACTTTCGGATTTTGAAGACCGAATCTTGAAGTTAGGCTTGTTTCGGTCCTCAAAATTTGGGGCGTTACATTTAGTGGTATCAGAGAGATTAGATATTTTGCTAAGGAAGAAAGCATGAGAGGTTAGAATTTTGGGGAATTAAAAAAAAAAGAACTAACTAACAAACAAAACTTTACTATGTTATGGATGTGTATATGCGTATGAATACACGATTGATTTTTTTTTTCAGAACTTAAAACAATTATGTGAAACCCTAACGTAGTTTCGCTGTGAATTTGTGTAAATAGAGTGGATAGATACCCATATATAAGTCACAGAGTGAAGAGCCTTGCAATTGTCAAAGGCGTTTCCCGTCTTGCCAGGTTTGTGACCTAATACAAAGGTTAGAGAGGGAAAATTATTTATTCCACATGAAAGAAGCGGAGATTGAAATATTGAAAATAAATTTACTTGACCGCAACTATCGCATAAATGATTATCGTAACAAGATAGTCAACCTCCAGAATCTTTTGCACAAAGGAATGTGGAGTGCCAAGAATTAACAGATTGGCCGGAGCATAAGAGAGGGAAGAAACGACGCTACAAACGCCTGGTAGAAGAGCATGATAATGTAGAGGTTGAGGACGACCCTCTATGGTAGAATCCAAAGGGAGTACCAATGAAGAGCCCATGAAAAATTCTGAATATGAACACATAGAGGTCGAGGACAACCCTTCTATGGTAGAATTTGAAGAGAATGAAGAGCCCAGGAATTAAAAGAGTGGAAATATGTTTTTACAATAAATTTCCAAATCTTTGAAAGAATACATACAGGAATTAAAAGTCTTCAAAGGGTCTTCATTCTCTTCAAATTCTACCATAGAAGGGTCATCCTCGACCCTCTATATGTTCATATTCAGAATTTTTCATGGGCTCTTCATTGGTTCCCCCTTCGAATTCTACCATGGAAGGGTTGTCCTTAACTTCTACATTATCATGCTTTTCTACTAGGCTTTTGAAGTGTCGTTTCTTCCCTCTCTTACACTCCGACCTATCTGTTTTTTCTTAGCACTCCACATTCCTTTGATGTAAAAGATTCCGAAGGTTGACTATCTGGTTACGATAATCATTTATGTGATAGTTATATTTAAGTAAATTTATTTCTAATATTTCAATTTCCGTTTCTTCTATGTGGAATAAATAATTCTCTCTTTCTAACCTTCGCATTAGGTTACGAACCAAGCAAGACGAGTAACGCCTTTGAAAATTGCAAGGCTCGTTCACTCTGTGACTTATATATGGATATCTATTTACACAAATTCATAGCGAAACTACGTGTTAGGGTTTCACATAATTGTTCTAAGTTTTGAAAAAAAATTCAATCATGTATTCATATGCATGTACACATCCAGAACATAGTAAAGTTTTGTTTATTAGTTAGGTCTCCTTTTTTTTAATTCCCCAAAATTCTAACCTCGCATGCTTTCTTCCTAAGCAAAAGATCTAATCTTTCTGATACCAGTAAATGTAACGCCCCGATTTTCGAGGACCAAAACACGCCTGATTTCAAGATTCAATCTTCAAAATTCGAAAGTCATAAGGCATTTCTGACTATCACATTTTAATATTATAATGCGGAAACTTCGATAATTTCCATTACAAGAAAACAAATAATAAATATCTATTTCTAACAACTTAAGCCAAATCATAGGTCAACATATATTATTCAAAAGTTTCTATACTAAATGCTTGATCTATTATTTCTTTACCATTCCTAGTCCCTTGTCTCGTCCTTATCTACTCCGTCAATTTCGTTTGTAAAATATTATATATATAGAAAAATGAGCGAAATCGCCCATTAAGTAAATCCTAAATCGTTTAAACTAGTCATACTTCACAAAATAATATCTTTCCAAAAATAACCATTTAATCAAACATACAAATATCTTGACTTCAATAATTGACTTAAACAAAACGTTAGTACTTTCATATATACAAAGTAAAACATATTCATGTGATATATCTTAATGAATGGGTGATCATGACATAATATGCGTCCACGACTTAGTGAGCACTCAGCCTAACTGTATCCCTGCTAGGTCGGTGATTAGGCCTGTCGACCACATACATGACATAAATTGATCTCCCTTAGGTCGAGAATTATCATGACATAATTTAATCCCTCTTAGGTCAAGGATTAACTATAACATGACATACATGTTTGGAACACGTGGCCCTACCATTAAGATATGTAAATTTTGATACCATTCATTAAATTCACATCATGTAAAACACATAATATTTCTTATTATTAATTTAATAAAAACAGTTATAAAGAATTATTTTTCATATTTAAATTAAGTGTTGATTTAACGTAACATCGTATCATATATGTTTATGAAAAAAAAACTAACATAATTAATCTTGCATAATTTTAATGAAGGTAAAGTAAATCTTTGTAAATCATCATATTAGTTGAATATACGCAATATATGCATACATCATTAGATATAAGACACCGTATGTTTAATAAATGAAAGAAACATATTTTTTTTTAAATTATTATATAAGACTTAATTTTCAAATATTTGAAAAAATACATACCGGAATTAGAAGTTTTTATAAACACACTGTAACATGAATCTTAAATTATATATATATATATATATATATATATATACTTTCATGATTACATAATGATGACATAATTATTAATAATGATCACATTACACACAAGGCTAGCGTTTAAATATCTTGATGATCACATAATGAGTACAGAATCATTATTTCTCATAACAACATATTTAATGTCCTTGTTAATGTATTTTTATTATCCAGAATTTACTCACAACAATTTACATCTATGATCAGTATGCGTTTAAGTGAATACTAAATCTTTAACATACCACTTTGAAATATGAGTATTAACATATTTATTTCATGTTACTGAATCACTTTACAATCTTTATATAGATTTAAGTTATGAAATTTCATAATCTAGAAATCATATATAAATAGTAACATGCATATATGTATATATTCAAGTAATTTGGAAAAGATTTAAGAATTTATAACTATAGAAGGGATTTAGAATTTACTTACTTGATATTGTAGTCGCTATTAGCCTTTCCTGCTTCTCAAAAGTTTTTGCTATGGGAGGGGTCCTATTTATAGTGTTTAAATAAGGTTTACATGTATTAAATTCCTTATACATAAAGTATTCTATTCCTACTTTTTAGCCTTCTTTCTCTAAGGCTTACATGTATTAGATTCCTTATACATAAAGTATTATACTCCTACTTTTTAGCTTTATTTTCCTAGGGTTACTAATATTGCAAATATTTACTTACTTGATATTGTAGTCGCTATTAGCCTTTCCTGCTTTTCAAAAGTTTTTGCTATGGGAGGGGTCCTATTTATAGTGTTTAAATAAGGTTTACATGTATTAAATTCCTTATACATAAAGTATTCTATTCCTACTTTTTAGCCTTCTTTCTCTAAGGCTTACATGTATTAGATTCCTTATACATAAAGTATTATACTCCTACTTTTTAGCTTTATTTTCCTAGGGTTACTAATATTGCAAATAAAGTATTTTATATTTTCAGGTAAATCAATTTATCAATAATTTCTTCCCTACATTATTTATCCCTTAATTATAAATAATTAATCCTGTACACTTTATTCGTAATTAAAATTCTTGAGGTATTACCTCCGGTCCCAGTTCTGATGGAGTCACGGCTCTGGTTCCGGAACCGGAACCGCCAAACCGTTAAGTGGCCACCTATACTAACAATCAATTCTTCCAAAGTACAAGAGAATGCATGAATTCAATTAATTTTAAATATTAATACACATTGATAAAATCTTCAAATCTTAAAAATCAAGTTCAATATTGCAAGTTCAAATGGAAATATGGACACGAAGAGGAAAAAAAATGGAAAATTCAAGCATTGCTTTTGAACTTGATTTGGAAGTAAGAGCAGCTTCGCCTTTACCCGTTTTTTATTTTATTTTATTTTTGAAAAAAAATATACTATTGAGGAATACTATTATGGCTAAACAAGTACTAATTCGAGATATTCACAACAACTAGAGCTTTTTATTTTTACTTTTTATGTATTTAAACAAAAGTGATCGATAATTGTTTGTTTTACGTAAAACAACTATGCTACTTCTCATCGCAACATATTTAATGTACTTGTTAATGTATTTTTATTATCCAGAATTTACCCACAACAATTTACCTCTATGATCAGTATGCGTTTAAGTGAATTAGTTTCTAAATCTTTAACAACATAACACTTTGAAATATGAGACTTAACATATTTATTTCATGTTACTAAATCACTTTACAACCGTATAGATTTAAGTTATGAAATTTCATAATCTAGAGATAATATATAAATAGTAACATGCATATATGTATATATTCAAGTAATTTAGCAAAGATTTAAGAATTTATAACTATAGAAGGGATTTAGAATTTACTTACCTGATATTTTAGTCACTATTAGCCCTTCCTGCTTCTCAAAAGTTTTTACGTGAATATTATAGTATAGGAGGGGTCCTATTTATAGTGTTTTACTAGGGTTTATATGCATTAAATTAAATTCCTTATATGTAAATTATTATATTCCTACTTTTTAGCCTCACTAGGGTTTATATGCATTAAATTAAATTCCTTATACGCAAAGTATTCTATTCCTAATTTTTAGTCTTCTTTCTCTAGGGATTACATGTATTATATTACTTATACATAAAGTATTCTACTCCTACTTTTTAGCCTTATTTTCCTAGGGTTACTAATATCGCAGATAAAATATTTTATCTTTTCACGTAAAGCAAATTATCAAGGATTTCTTTCACACATTATTTATCACTTAATTATAAATAATTATTCCTGTACACTTTATTCATAATTAAAATTCTTGAGATATTACCTTTTGTCCCGGTTCCAGTGGGGCCACGGCTCTAGTTTCGGAACCAGAACCGCCAGTTCCGGTGTTCCGGTTCCACAACCGTTAAATGGCCACCTATACTTACAATCAATTCTTCCGAATAAGAGAATGCATGAATTCAAGTAATTTTAAATATTAATACACATTGATAAATTCTTCAAATCATAAAAATCAAGTTCAATATAGCAAGTTCAAATGGAAATATGGACAAGAAGAGAAAAAAAAATGGAAATTAATTTCAAGCATTGCTTTTGAACTTGATTTGGAAATAAGAGCAGCTTTGCCTTTACCCTTTTTTTATTTTATTTTATTTTTGAAAAAAATATACTATTGAAGAATACTATTATGGCTAAACAAGAATACAAATTCGAGATATTCACAACAACTAGAGCTTTTTATTTTTACTTTTTATGCATTTAAACAAAAGTGATCGATAATTGTTTGATTTAGTTTACTTTGTTAGTTTTGGTAAGTTTTCAAACACAATAATTTTTTGATAGAATTTCTATAATTAATCCCAATTCCAATCCTGTCCGATAATGAATTTAAAAAGTATGGTTCCACTCAATCCACAAGTGTTTTACTTTGTCTAGTTTTATTCAAACTAATTTACTATTCCAAAAGTAATTAGGTACTGTTTTGTGTAGCCTTATCAAAATTCAATTTCTATTCTAAATTCATCGGTTTGGCTTTCTATAAATAACACTGAATTCCATTAACAAATTCACTCTCAAATTCTCAACAATTCCATTCTTATAATTTTCTTTGTTTTTGCTTAGTTGAGAGAGCAACAAACATACCTAACAATGGCAGGCGGTGGTTTGGTTGTTGGTGGCGGTAGTAATGGTGAAATTTCGCCGGAATATCCGTTTAAATTGACATGGTATGTCATCCTCACTGCCATTGCAGCAGCCATGGGTGGACTCATATTTGGCTATGACATTGGAATTTCAGGTAATTATTCTATCTATACTATGTATATAAAAAAACTGTTTTTTTCATATGAAATTTCTTACATACTAAATTAAATTATATAATGCATGTAACAAATATGAATTGATGAAAAGAAAATATTGATATTATTGTTAATTCATATTTAAAATTTTGATGATTGAATTATGCCAGAATTGTATGGTAATAGTTTAGAATCGGAGAAAGTCTTACTGAAGAGAAAAAAAAAAGTCATACCTATTCTATGCATGCAGGTGGGGTGACTTCAATGAATTCGTTCTTGCAAAAATTCTTCCCATCGGTTTACCGGAAGGAGTCCGGGATTACTTCCACCAACCAATACTGTAAATTTGACAGCCAACTCTTGACGCTATTCACGTCGTCCCTATACTTGGCTGCCCTCGTATCGTCCTTTGTAGCTTCAGGATTGACGAAGAGATATGGACGTAAAACAACAATGCTGGTGGGTTCTCTTGTTTTCTTGGTTGGTGCAGGTTTGAATGCTGGTGCTGTTCACGTAAGCATGCTTATTGTTGGTCGCATTCTTTTGGGGGTTGGTGTTGGTTTTGCCAATCAGGTAATTCTATACTCTAAATATATATACATGCATGATCATCGGACTGCAGTTGAACTATATATAGGAGTAGTACAACCTTAAAACTAACAGTGATTTAGAATTTTTAAAACTGTTTATTCTAGGATTCCATGATTAATTGCAGTTGCATGTTGTTTTAGAGTTAATGTATATGAATTAAAGACCTAATGAGAGATAAATTTATTGTAAAATACAAAAACTCCAGTTTGAAGGTATGTTAAAATCGTGATTCTAATTTCTTGCAACTTTTATAGTGTGTTAACTCCTCGGTTCATATCGATTTACAGCAATTCTAATTTCTTTTCGCTTTTATCGCGCCTTACAATCGCAGTTAACTGGTAGTTTTATATATGTATGAACCCGCTTCACAGAATACCGGTTGATGGTAAAAAGATGAGATTTGATGAAAAGAAATAACAAATTAAGATTGAAATCATTGTATGAATGATGCATGTATCGATTTTTTTTTTAAGGTAGGAAATAAATTAAATAACTTTGGTTTTATTTAATTTTTGCAGTCTGTTCCAATTTATCTATCAGAAGTGACTCCACCAAAACTACGAGGAAGATTCAATGTTTGTTTCCAGTTGTTCATCACAATTGGAATACTTGCAGCAAATGTGGTCAATTATTTAACAGGAAAATATATGCCAGACGAAGGATGGCGAGTCAGTCTAGGACTAGCCGCATTTCCAGCCATCTTAATGTTGATTCCAACATTGTTCTTCCTCAAAGACAGCCCCAACTCACTTTTGGAAAGAGGGAAGAAAGACAAGGCCAAAGAACTTCTCAAACTTGTTCGAGGAGTCGATAATGTTGACGAAGAATTCAGCGATATTTTGCGTGCTAGTGAGGACTCCAAACGGGTCAAGAATCCCTGGCGTAATTATTTGAAGGAGAAGCAATATAGACCGCAGTTTTATATGTCCATTGCTATACCAGCACTCCAACAATTTACAGGAATTAACGTCGTGATGTTCTACGCTCCAGTGCTGTTTAAAACACTTGGATTTGGAAGTAATGCATCACTCATGTCCGCACTAGTCACTGGTATCGTGAACGTTGCTGCAACTTTCATCTCCGTTTATGGCACTGATAAATGGGGTAGAAGGCCGCTGTTTATAATCGGTGGTATTGTCATGATTATATTTCAGGGTTTGGTGGCTATTCTTATTGGGATTAAGTTTGGATGGTCAGGAGAAGTGAATTCATTGCCAACATCGTATGCCATTGGAGTTGTGATATGCATGTGTGTATTCGTTAGTGCATTTGCATGTTCATGGGGTCCTTTAGGATGGCTTGTTCCAAGTGAGATTTTTCCATTAGAGATCAGATCAGCAGCACAGAGTGTGACAGTGGCAGTAAACATGCTCTGCACATTTATCGTAGCAGAAGTCTTTTTGAAGATGTTGTGCAGCATGAAATTCTTTTTGTTTGTATTCTTTGGAGTTTGTGTGGTTGCCATGACCATCTTCGTGTGGTTGTTTTTGCCTGAAACTAAGGAGATTCCGATCGAAGACATGGGAAAAGTATGGAGAAAGCACTGGTGGTGGAGAAGATATAATACTACTGATGGGAAGACTTTGCCCATATAGATTTTTTTTTTCTTTTTTGTTGTTGTTTTTGGAATTTTGTTTACACAGTTTTTAAACTACTTTTCAATTTTCAATAATAAAATTTATAATTTTTTTTGGGTTTTTCATTTTGTTTCATATTTGTGATTGTTACAATTGATTTCAGTTTCAAAGGAAACAAAAGAATATTGCTTTAGAGTTTAGAAGCATTTCATGCATATACATATATATGAAGAAAGAGAAGGCTTTCAACTCAGAATTTAACTATTATTAGAACAGAAAACTGTTTAAGTTGAATAACTAAATGAACATCATCAATACAGGCAAAAATCTCCTCTTACAAATCTGTGAAATTTGAACTCATGCATGGCATTGGTATAAATCTTTCTTGGCATACCAAAATGGCAATAATGCATGTACCAACAATAACAACAACTAAGCATATATCCCATTAAATAGAATCGACTATATAGATCATATTTTGTCATATTCAATTTAAACTCATTTGCTCATATCGTTGGATTTGACAAAATTTTTGCACCGACAGCTAGTCTTTCGCAACTAAACAAGATACAAGAACAAGCATAATGAGAAAGACTAAAAAGATAATCAGAGAAATTGTTTACAATATGAACTGACTGAAGTCAAAACAATATTTAAAATAAAAAATATGTTCAACAAAGCTCTATACTAATAAAGGCTTAAATAGATTCACTGTCACATTGAATGGGAACGAATAAATATCTACACTTGCAGCATCAAATCTCAGCCCTTTTGCTGGAGGTCAGTGAATTTTATTGTCCTCTGTACAAATTCCAAGATCTGAGCGCCTACAGGGCTAGAAGTCACCATCCACCAATATGGCTTGCTCTTTATTATTGCCATTCAAGTATTGTGTGTCTCAAACAAATGTATGTGCCATTTAACAATCTTTTACTCCCCTTCCCTCTCATACATTTCATGATCAGCAGATTTCAGTCATTTCATGCTCACTGCATCTTTAAAGATTGAAGAGCGAGTTTAGCAGCAACTAGAGAAATATTATCTTTAACTAAGTCCACAGAATTTAGTAATCTTTCCAAGGTATCTTTGGCATCCATGGCCGTTAACTTCTCGTTTTGCAATTTCAACAATTCTGACTGCATTGATCCTACAATTGCAATAAGCAACAAATGCAATACGTTAGCGCATTATGAGTAGCTAGGCAGATTAATACAAAATTATGATGTGCAGATAAGTTGCTATAAAGAACAAAATAAGTCATCAACCATCATGATGCTATGGTAGGCTGTCATTTCGTTCAAAGGTTAGATTGCTAATAGTTCACTACCAAAACAGCGCATTGCGTTTATTAGATGTACTTAATAGCAGCAACAGCTGAATGCTCATATCAGGAAAGAAAAAAAAGTATTGTGCAATTGAGGACAGACTGCAAATATTGCATTGTTAAATCACAGAATTGAATAAGGTAGTTCTATATACTCACACATATTTTCTCTTTTATGTCTCCATTAGGTAGGCTGTCATTGGACAAACTATATTTTACCTGAAACAGGTTGAAGCGCGGCAAAGGAAATGCGTTCATCAAGGGACGGTACAAAAGCTTCATCACAATCAATGGCCGACGTCATTTCAGCCCACTTTAAAGAGTTTGCAGTTTGAGTTAGCAACAAGGCCTCCCCAGGAGCCTACAGTGCAGAATAGGTTTGATTTACATTCAGAAACTAAACAGAACAAGGAAACTACGACATTATTTTGAACAACCAAATCTAACAATATCTAATGCATGAGCAAGCCATTTGATCCGGTGCCACTTTTCCCCTTCCAAACTAGCTCTGCATAAGTGTTTTACCATCAGTTAAAAGGTTAAAAAACACTAACAACCATTTGAACCTCACATCTCACTAACAACTTGCTTCTGCAATCCTTCTCTCTTCAACTGTTTGCACACTTATTTCCCAAGGATTGCACATAGGAGAGCATGCTCTGAATAAAGTATAAAGGGTTGGTGGTCAACTAAATCGATCAATTACAATATGCAACTCAATCTGATAAAAATTTCCTTCCACTAGCTCTACCAAGTCTTACCTACATTTGCTACAACTCTATCATGGCTACAGTAGTAAGGGCTTGTCTTCCCTCTTCCGTTTTCTATAACTAGCTATATGCTGGTACTAAGGTTAATCAGGAAGTTTGAATTCCTAAACTACAATGCTCTTAGCATGCTGATGAGATAAAGAAAAGATGGATACCTAAAAATTGAACAAAACTAGCACATTGTAATTATTGCATTGGACATGTTCTTTTTTTCTTCAGCATTTCTATAGCTGCTTTAGAACAACAATCCTTGAAAAAGCAGCCAAACGATCAGAATGCATATTTGCTTTAAAAGTTTTGGAACACCAAAAGTTGTTCTGAAAGCACTCTGAGGGCTAATTCTAAAAAGTCCGGTTTTCAGCTCAATCGTAGCTAAAAGCAGAAGTAAAAAAGAATCAAAACCACCTAAACATGGCTTTTAGCTTGAAAATACCCAAAATCAGTTCATTTTAAGCAATTGAACCATCATGAGTTTGGGTGTGTTAACATCTAGTCATGCAGTTTATAGTAAATTGATAAAATTTTCATAAAATGATTGCAATCCCAGAAATTGACCCACATAATAAATGAATATAGAGTGCAGCAACATAATCAAATAAACAGAGAGCAGAACAAAGCACCTTCAACTTTATCTCAAGACTATTCAAATTAAGAAGAGCTTCTTTTAACTCCAGAACTTTAGAATCCAACTCCTTGGTTTCAAGCCGTACATGATCCTTCATTGGCACGACTGCTCCACGCAAGAAAGGTTCTTCCTGCAATTTATTTCAAGTCAGATGTGTCTCGATGTCAATAAGAAGAAATACTTCCTTGTAAGTCCAGCCAATTAGTAGTCTTATTACACCCTTTAACAATTACAGTGCTACATATCAAGCTATGTGGAAAAAAGTGTTTGTATCAGATAATCAAGAAACTTAGAAGTTGGAAAGGAGAAATAACACAATAACCTCGCTAAACAAAAGAATGCAAGAAGACGTTCAAATAAATTTACCACCAAACTCCAACTTGGCATTATGTTATTCATATACATACAATGTAGTAGTACTACTGCTAGACATGTAAAAATTGATTGAGGATATTTATGAGTAATAAAGATTACAAAACTAGAATAAGGAGTTTGAATCACTACCTGTCCAAATTGTACAATCTTGACACGACCTATGCCCCTTATAAACACAAATGCGCCAACATCCAGCCGCTCGACCTGCCCGGTAACAAAGAAGATTTTAGAATGCTTAAGATTAACTTAATTTCTTTAACTCAAGACAGAGATTGAAGCTTACTTTCTCAATGCAGACCAAGCAAGCATACCGGGCAGCATATGATGCTACTGTAAATGTTTCATTAACAGCAATAGGGTCCAGCACAAAATGCACAAACAACTTTTTGTTCTTAAGCAAGGACTGCATCCATGATCCATGGTCCACATAAATTCATCAAAATCAAGGCTTGTTGTATCATGTTGATTCCATTAAATTAACAACAAATAATAACAAGATGTAGGACAAATAAATTCACACATCAAATCATAAAGTGAAGCACTTAACCACATCTGGGATCTTCGTAGAATCAAAGGGTCAGTTTGGAGCCAATTAAATGAAAACTTAAAACCATCGACGCATACAACTAAGCTCAAACCAAAGACTACTAATTTTATGATAATTTCTTAGGTCCCCAAATATCAAATCCGTCAAAATTTGGGTACTACTTTGTTCATACCAAAAAACATTAAAAACTAAAAAGGAATAGTAGTAATAATGTAACAGAAATCAGGACATCTAGGAACCTAAAGAACTCTTGTAATTTTATAACTAACAACAGTATTAAAAAAGAGAGAGCAAGAGAAATGATATCTTGTAATACCTCCTCGAGTAAGGCTAGATATCTTGCTTCGTACAAATGGAGTCTCTTAGACTCAGTTGGAATAAGTACCTGCAAAATTAAAAAGGAAAATCACAAACAAGAACTCTTTTAATGCTATAAATTAAACCCAAAATTTACCTCATTCATTCATTCATTAGTGTTTCATAGTTTTGTTCCTAATCTTTAACCAATCCCAAATATTTAATCAGTAGTTAGACAGGAATTAAAAAAGCGAAAAATACAAACAAAGAAAATTGAATAACATTGTCCCACCTGTTCTTTAGGAAAAGGAAGAAGCGGGAGCTCTAACAATGGCGGCGATGCCAGAGCAACAATGGTGGCAAAGCGACGACCCCTTTTCCTATTATTGAATTTAGAAGCAGAAGCAGAAGAAGCAGCAACAGCAGCGTAGTTATGCAAATGCAAGCAAGGATGGCAAAGAGTAGCAGCAGCGGCAGTACTAATAGTATTAGTGGTTAGAATGAAATTCATATCTTTCTTTGAGTTCGTTCCCACAACCAAAACTTTACAGTTATATGTTTTGTTTTATGGGAAAATTGCAAAACTCCAACCTTTTTGGAAAAAAGTTTTATTCATCACTTATTTTTAAAACAGTAATGATAAATAGAGTGAAAAATATTAGTGAAATTAGTAGCGCGACTAACGTGGCAATTATAAGAAGACAGAATTATCTATTAGGTATAAAAATAAAAAATTATGTACCAATTTATAAAAAACTAACAGTTGTACAAACACTTGTCCTATTAGGTTCTATCATTTGGTTAGGATATTAGTTTATTTTTTAAAATAGAAAACTAACTAAAATGACACGTGTCAATTTTTTATAAAATGCTACATGAAAGTTGTACAACAGACCCAATTTTGTATTTTTATACATGTCACGTCAGTCACTATTAATTTTCACTAATATTTTTCACTTTGTCTATCATCCCTCTTTTGAAAAAAATATAATTTTGTTATTTACATTAAAAAAATTATATTGAAATTTATCCGTGCATAAATTAAATTTCTTGAATTAGATAAATCTTCTATATTAAATTTCAGTAATGTTATGTTATGAAGAACCTAAAATTTTTTGAATTAGTTAATCTTATATACTAATTTTTTTAAAAATTTCTATATCTCATTATTCTAGATTGGGAGTTTAGACTCCAATAGATCTTCTGTATCACTTCCTGTTAGACTTTCCAATTTTTGGCAAAGAATTTGAGCTATAACCCACGAAAATTGTCCATTTTTCAAAAACTTTAAATTTTCAATTTTTTCATATAGTTCACTATATATCATATTGACAATTGTGATGGGTGCAAAAACAGGCATGAAGACGGCTCCCATCAATAAGTTTTTTATACTTGTCATTTTTTGCCGAAAAACATTAGCTATAACCTACAAAAATTGGGCATTTAAAAAAATTTAAAATTTCTATTTTCACACCGTTCACTAAATACCATATTACCAATTAATATGGGTGTAAAAAAATGGCACAAAAACGGCACCCCTCAACAAGTTTTTGAGACTTGCCGTTTTTTGGCAAAGAATGTGAGTTATAATACACTATAATTGTCTATTTTTCAAAAAATTTAAGTTCCCAATTTTTTCACATAGTTTACTATATACCATATTGACAATTGTGATGGGTGCAAAAAAAGAAGTGAACACGGCTCCTGACATCAAGTTTTTGAGACTTGTCGCCAAAAAACGTGAATTACAACCTACAAAAATTGGACATTTTTTAAAAAGTCTAGATTTCACTTTTTTTTTTCACATCTTTCACTAAATACAATATTGCCTACTGATACATGGGTGTTAAAACTGGCACCTCTGAGCAAGTTTTTGAGACTTTCAGATTTTTGGCAAAGAATTTAAACTATAATCCATGAAAATTGTCTATTTTTTGAAAAATTTAAGTTCTCAATTTTTTCACACAATTCACTATATACCATATTGACAATTGTGATTGGTGCAAACATAGGCATGAAAATGGCTCCCGTCAACAAGTTTTTGAGACTTGTTGTTTTTGGCCAAAAAAATGTGAGTTATAATCTACAAAAATTGGGCATTTTTCAAAAATTTTAAAATTTCTATTTTCATACCGTTAACTAAATACCATATTGCCAATTGATATGGGTGTAAAAAAATAGCACAAGAACGGTACCCCAACAAGTTTTTGAGACTCCCCATTTTTGACAAAAAATGTGAGCTATAACCCACTAAAATTGTCCATTTTTCAAAAAGTTTAAGTTTCCAATTTTTTTTCATGCAGTTCGCTATATACCATATTAACAATTATGATGGGTGCAAAAATAGGCGTTAAAACAGCTCCCATCGGCAAGGTTTTGAGACTTGTTATTTTTGGCCAAAAAACGTAAGTTATAACTAACGAAAATTGGGCATTTTTCAAACAGCCTAAATTTCCCATTTTTTCACACTGTTCACTAAATACCATATTGTCAATTGTTATGGGTGTAAGAAAATGGCACAAAAACGGCACCCCTCAGCAAGTTTTGAGACTTTGCAATTTTTGTCAAAGAATGTGAGCTATAACCCACGTAAATTGTCCATTTTTCAAAAGGTTTAAATTACCAATTTTTTCACATAGTTCACTATATACCATATTGACAATTGTGTTTTGTGCAAAAATATGCGTGAAAATGGCTCACATCGGCAAGTTTTTGAAACTTGTCGTTTTTTTTGCTAAAAAAGTGAGTTGCAACCTACAAAATTTGGGCATTTTTAAAAAGTCTAAATTTCCTATTTTTCACAACATTCACTAAATACCATATTACCAATTGATATGGGTACAAAAAATGGAACAAAATAGCACCCCTCAGCAAGAGTTTGAGACTTTTCAATTTTTGGCAAAAAATGTGAGCTATTACCCACAAAAATTGTCCATTTTCAAAATATTTAAGTTCCCAATTTTTTCACAGTTCACTATATACCATATTGACAGTTGTGATAGGTGCAAAAATAGGCATGAAAACAGTTCATGTCGTCAAGTTTTTGAGACTGTCGTTTTTAGCCAAAAATGTGAGTTATAACCTACAAAAATTGGACATTTTAAAAAAAATTTAAATTTCCCATTTTTCAACCTGTTTACTAAATACCATATTGCCAGTTGATATGGGTGTAAGAAATGGCACCCCTCATAAAGTTTTTTAGACTTTTTCAATTTCTGGTAAAGAATGTGAGCTATAACCCACGAATATTATCCATTTTTAAAAAAGTTTGAGTTTTCAATTTTTTTCACACAGTTCACTATATACTATATTGATAATAAGTGCAAAATAGGCATGAAAAAGGTCCCCGTCGGAAAGTTTTGAAACTTGTCATTTTTTACCAAAAAACGTGAGTGATAACCTACAAAAATTGGGCATTTTTTAAACAGTCTAAATTTCTCATATTTTCACACTGTTCACTAAATACCATATTGTTTATTGATATGGGTGTAAAAAATGGCACCCCTTAGCAAGTTTTTGAAACTTTCAAACAATCTATATTTCAAATTATGGCAAAAAATGTGAGCTATAACCTAGGAAAATTGCCTATTTTTTAAAATAATTAACTTCCCAATTTTTTCAAATAGTTTACTATATACTATATAGACAATTGTGATGGGCACAAAAACAGGTGTGAGAATGGCTCCCGTCATCAAGTTTTTGAGACTTGTCGCCAAAAAATGTGAGTTGCAAGCTACAAAAATTGGATATTTTTAAAAAAATTCTAAATTCCACATTTTGTTTCACATCTTTCACTAATTACAATATTGCCAATTGATATAGGTGTAAAAAATGGTATAAAAACGGCTCCCCTCAGTATGTTTTTGAAACTTTCCAATTTTTGGTGAAGAATTTGAGCAATAACCCACGAAAATTACCCATTTTTCAAAAAATTTAAGTTCCCAATTTTTTCACTCACAGTTCACTATATACCATATTGATAATTGTGATGGGTGCAAAAACATACATGAAAACGGTTCCCATCAACAAATTTTTTTGACTTGTCATTTTTGGCAAAAAAAGTGAGTTATAACCAACAAAAATTGGGCATTTTAATTTTTTTTAAAATTTCCAACTTTTTAAACCATTCACTAAATCCCATTTTTTCAATTAATATGGATGTAAAAAATAGCACAAAATGATACCCCTTGAAATTCGCCATTTTTGACAAAAAATATGAGCTATAACCACCTAAATTTGTCCATTTTTCAAAAAGTTAACTTTCCAAAAAAAAAATTTCACACAGTTCACTATATACTATATTTACAATTATGATGGGTGCAAAAACAGGTGTAAAAATGGCTCCCATCAGCAAGTTTTTGAGACGTCTTTTTTTCCCAAAAAAACGTAAGTTATATAGCAACAAAAATTGGGTATTTTCCAAATAGCCTAAATTTCTGATTTTTTTTCCACACAATTTACAGATTACCATATTGCCAATTCTTATGGGTGTAAGAAATGGTACAAAAATGACACCTCTTAGCAAATTTTTGAAACTTTCCAATTTTTGGCAAATAATGTAATCTATAACCACAAAAATTGCCCATTTTTCAAAAAGTTTAAATTCTCAATTTTTTCACACAGTTCACTATATACAATATTGACAATTGTGTTTGGTGCAAAAACAAGTGTGAAAATGAAACCTGTTTTGAGACTTGTTATTTTTTGTCAGAAAACGTGAGTTACAACCGACAGAAATTGGGCATTTTTAAAAAAGTCTAAATTTCTCATTTTTTTAACAATGTTCACTAAATACTATAATGCAAATTGACATGGTTGTAAAAAATGGTACCCCTCAACAAATTTTTGTGACTTTCCAATTTTTGGCAAAGAATGTAAGCTATAACCCATGAAAATTAATTTTTCAAAAAATTTTAAGTTCCCAATTTTTTCACACAGTTTACTATATATCATATTTACAGCTGTGATGGGTGCAAAAACAGGTGTGAAAATGACTATCGTCATCAAGTTTTTGAGCCTTGTCCCTTTTGACCAAAAACGTGAGTTATAAACTACAAAAATTAGGCATTTTTAAAAAAAATATATTTCTTATTTTTTTTATAATGTTCACCAAATACCATATTGTTAATTGATATAAGTGTAAAAAATGGTTCAAAAATGGCACCCCTTAGTAAGTTTTTGAGACTTTCTAATTTTTGGCAAAGAATGTGAGATATAACCCACGAAAATTGTCTATTTTTTAAAAAAAATTAAGTTCTCAATTTTTACACAGTTCATTATATACCATATTGACAATTGTAATGGATGAAAAAATAGACGTGAAAATGACTATCATCGTAAGTTTTTGAGACTCGTCGTTTTTACCAAAAAACGTAAGTTATAACCTACAAAAATTTACATTTTTTAAAAATTTAAAATTTCTCATTTTTCACACTATTCACTAAATACGATAATGCCAATTGATATGGGTGTAAAAAATGGCACCCTTCAACAAGTTTTTAAGTCTCGCTATTTTTTTTGCAAAGAATGTGAATTATAACCCACTAAAATTGTCCATTTTTCAAAAAGTTTGAGTTCCAATTTTTTTCACGTAGTTCGCTATATACCATATTGACAGTTGTGATGGGTGCAAAAATAGTCGTGAAAACAACTCCTGTCGAAAAGTTTTTGAAACTTGTTGTTTTTTGCCAACAAACATAATTTATAAGCTACGAAAATTGAACATTTTCAAACAGTCTAAATTTCCCATTTTTCCACACTGTTCACTAAATACTCTATTATCAATTGTTATAGGTGTAAGAAATGGCACAAAAACAGCACCCGTCAGCAAGTTTTTGAAACTTCAATTTTTGGTAAAGAATGTGAGTTATATAACTCACTATAATTGCCCATTTTTTAAAAAAGTTTAAATTCTCAATTTTTTACACAGTTCACTATATACCATATAAATAATTGAGATTAGTGCAAAAATGGATGTGAAAATTGCTCCCTTCGGCAAGTTTTTGAGACTTGTTATTTTTTGCCAAAAATCGTAAGTTATAACCTACAAAAATTGAACATTTTTCAAAAAGTCTAAATTTCAAAATTATGAAAAAAAATGTGAGCTATAACCCATGAAAATTGCTCATTTTTATAAAAATTTAAGTTCCTATTTTTTTAATAGTTTACTATATACCTTATTAACAATTGTGATGGGTACAAAAACAGACGTGAAAACGGCTCCCGTAGTCAAGTTTTTGAAACTTGTCGCCAAAAAATGTGAGTTGCAATCTACAAAATTTGAGCATTTTTAAAAAGTAAAAATTTTGCATTTTTTTCCACATGTTTCACTAAATACAATATTGCCAAATGATATGGGTGTATAAAATGGCATAAAAACGGCACCCCTCAGTAAATTTTTGAGACTTCAATTTTTGGCAAAGAATTTTGAGATATAACCTACGAAAATTGTTTATTTTTCAAAAAAATTGAGTTCCCAGTTTTTTTCACACAATTCACTATAAACCATATTGACAATTATGATTGGTGCAAAAATAAGCGTGAAACGTCTCCTGTCAACAAGTTTTTTAGATTTGTCATTTTTTTTGTCAAAAAACATGAGTGATAGCCTGCACAAATTTGGCATTTTTTGAAAAGTTTAAATTTTCAATTTTTTCACACCGTTCCTTAAATACCAGTTTGCCAATTGATATGGGTGTAAGAAAAGGCACAAAAATAGCACCTCTCAAAAAGTTTTTGTGACTCGCCATTTTCGGCAAAGAATGTGAGCTATAACTTCCTATAATTTTCCATTTTTAAAAAGTTTAAATTCCCAAGTTTTTTCACACAATTCACTATATACCATATGAACAATTGAGATTGGTGCAAAAATAGACGTGAAAATTGCTCCCGTAGGCAAGTTTTTGAGACTTGTTATTTTTAGTCAAAATACGTAAGTTATAACCTACGAGAATTGACCATTTTTCAAACAATCTAAACTTCAAAATTGTGGCAAAGAATGTGAGTTATAACCCATGAAAATTGCCCATTTTTATAAAATTTAAGTTCCTAATTTTTTACATAGTTTACTATATACCATATTAACAATTGTGATGGGTGCAAAAACAGACGTGAAAACGGCTCCCGTCTTCAAGTTTTTGAGACTTGTCGCCAAAAAAGTGAGTTGCAAGCTACAAAAATTGAGCATTTTTAAAAAAGTAAAAATTTTGCATTTTTTCCCACATGTTTCACTAAATTTTATATTTCTAATTGATATGGGTGTAAAAAATGGCGTAAAAACGGCACCCCTCAGTAAGGTTTTTAGACTTTTCAATTTTTGGCAAAGAATTTGAGATATAATCCACGAAAATTGTTCATTTTTCAAAAAATTTGAGTTTCCAATTTTTTTTTCATACAATTCTCTATAAACCATATTGACAATTATGATGGGTACAAAAACTGGCGTGAAAACAACTCTTGTCAACAACTTTTTTAGACTTGTCATTATTTGCCAAAAAACGTGAGTTATAACCCACAAAAATTTGGCATTTTTAAAATATTTTAAATTTTTTTTTTTCACATCATTCACTAAATACCATATTGACAGTTGATATGGGTAGAAAAAATGGTACAAAATCGGCACCCTCAATGAGTTTTTGAGACTCGTCATTATTGGCAATGAATGTGAGTTATAACCCACGAAAATTGTCAATTTTTCATAATGTTTAAATTTACAAATTTATTCACAAAGTGAACAATATAACATATTGACAATTGTTTTTGGTGCAAAAACAGGCATGAAAATGGCCCCCGTTGGCAAGTTTTTGACATTTGTCATTTTTTGCCCAAAAACGTGAGTTATAACCTATAAAAATTAGTAATTTTAAAAAATTTAAAATTTCTATCTTTTTTACATAGTTCACTAAATCCCATATTGTCAATTGACATGGTTGTAAAATATTGTACAAAAATGGAGCCCCTCAACAAGTTTTTGAGACTTTCCAATTATTAGTAAAGAATGTGAGCTAAAACACACCAAAATTGCCCATTTTTAAAAAAGTTTAAATTCTCAATATTTTCACACAATTCACTATATACCATATCAAAAATTTTGATAAGTGCAAAACTAGGCATGAAAAGACCCCGGGAGAAAAGCTTTTGAGACTTGTCATTTTTTTTATCAAAAAACATGAGTGATAACCTGCAAAAATTCGTCATTTTTCTAAAAGTCTAAATTTCCAATATTTTTACACCGTTCCCTAAATACCATATTGCCAATTGATATGGGTGTAAGAAAAGGCACAAAAATGGCACCCCTCAACAAGCTTTTGAGACTCACCATTTTTTGCAAAGAATGTGAGCTATAACCCACTAAAATTGTCCATTTTTCATCCCAACTTTTTTACACAATTCACTATATTCCATATCAACAATTGTGATTGGTGCAAAAATAGATGTGAAAACTGCTCCCGTTGGTAAGTTTTGGAGACTTGTTGTTTTTGTTAAAAACCGTAAGTTATAGCCTAAGAAAATTGAGTATTTTTCAAACAATCTAAATTTCAAAATTATGGCAAAGAATGTGAGTTATAACCCACGAAAATTGGCCATTTTTATAAAAATTTAAGTTCCCAATTTTTTCACATATTTTACTATACACCATATTGACAATTGTGATAGGTGCAAAAAAAGACGTGAAAACGGCTCCCGTCATTAAGTTTTTGAGATTTGTCTCCAAAAAACGTGAGTTGCAAGCTACAAAAATTGAGCATTTTTAAAAAAGTTCAAATTTTTTAATGTGAGCTATAACCCATGAAAATTGTCCATTTTTGAAAAAGTTTGAGTTCCTAATTTTTTCACATAGTTCATTATATAGCACATTAACAATTTTTATGAGTGCAAAAATAGGCGTGAAAATGGCTCCCATCAGAAATATTTTGAGACTTGTCATTTTTTGCCAAAAAACATGACTGATAACCTACAAAAATTGGGCATTTTACAAAAAGTCAAAATTTTTCATTTTTCACACCGTTCTCTAAATACCATATTGCTAATTGATATGGGAGTAAAAAAAGACACAAAAATGGCACACCTCAGTAAGTTTTTGAAACTTTCAAATTTATGGCAAAGAATGTGAGCTATAACCCATGAAAAGTGTCCATTTTTTAAAAAAATCTAAGTTCCCAATTTTTTTTGCATAGTTTGATATAAACCATATAGACAATTGTGATGGGTGCCAAAACAGGCGTGAAAATAGCTCCCGTCGTCAAGTTTTTGAGACTTATAACAAAAAAACGTGAATTACAAGCTAAAAAAATTGGGCATTTTTTAAATAGTCTAAATTTGAAATATTTTCACATATTTTAATAAATACGATATTGTCAATTGATATGGGTGTAAAATATGGCAGAAAAATTCAACCCTCTACTAGTTTTTGAGACTTTTCAACTTTTTGTAAAGAATTTGAGTTATAGCCCACGAAAATTGTCCATTTTTCAAAAAATTTGAGTTTCAAATGTTTACACATAGATATACAATATTTATAATTGTTATGGGAGTAAAAACAAGCATGAAAACAATTCCTGTCAACAAGTTTTTGAAACTTTTATTTTTTTCACACCGTTTACTAAATACCATATTGGCAATTGATATGGGTGTCAAAAATAGCACAAATACGGCACCCCTCAACAACTTTTTCAGACTCGCCATTTTTGGCAAACAATGGTATAACCCACCAAAATTGTCCATTTTTTCAAGAAGTTTAAGTTCCCAAATTTTTTCACACAATTTACTATATACCATATAGACAATTGTCATTGGTGCAAAAACAAGAGTCAAAACAGCTCTCGTCAACAAGTTTTTGAGACTTGTCAGTTTTAGCCAAAAAACGTAAGTTATAACCTACGAAAATTGATATGGGTGTAAAAAATGTGGCACTTCTCAACAAGTTTTAGAGACTCTCAATTTTGGCAAAGAATGTCAGCTATAACCCACAAAAATTGTCCATTTTTCCAAAAATTTTAGTCCCCAATATTTTCACACAGTTCACTATACACTATATTGACAGTTGTGATGGGTGCAAAAATAGGCGTTTAAATGGCTCTCGTCGTCAAGTGTTCAAGACTTGTCATTTTTGCCCCAAAAATGTGAGTTATAATTTACAAAAATTGGGCATTTTTTAAAAAAATTAAATTTTCTATTTTTTCACATCGTTGACGAAATACCATATTTCCAATTGTTATAGGTGTAGGAAATGGCACAAAAAGGGCACCCCTCTACAAGTTTTTAAGATTTTCCAATTTTTCGCAGACAATGTGAGCTATAACCCACGAAAATTGTCCATTTTTCAAAAAGTTTAAATTTCCATTTTTTTCAAATTGTTTACTATATATCATATTAACAGATATGTTTGGTGTAAAACAGGTGTGAAAATGGCTTCTATTGGCAAGTTTTTGAGACTTGACATTTTTTGTCAAAAAAACGTGAGTTACAACTTACAAAAATTGGGCATTATTAAAAAAGTCTAAATTTTCCATTTTTTCACAACATTCACTAACTACTATATTGTAAATTTATATCGTTGTAAAAAAGGCACCCCTCAATAAGTTATTGTGACTTTTCAATTTTTGGCAAAAAATGTGAGCTATAAATCAAGAAAATTGTCCAGTTTTCAAAAAAAAATTAGTTTCTAATTTTTTTCATATAGTTCACTATATATCTTATTGACAGTTGTGATGGGTAAAAAAACTGGTGTTTACAAGGCTTCTGTCATCATTTTTAGAATTGTCATTTTTTGCCAAAAAAACGTGAGTTATAACCTACAAAAATTGGGCAATTTAAAAAAATTAAATTTCACATTTTTTCACACTGCTCACTAAATACCATATTGCCAATTGATATGGGTGTCATAAATAGCACAAAAATAACAGCTCTCATCAAGTTTTTGAAACTTTCCAATTTTTGGTAAAGAACGTGAGTTATAACCCACAAAAATTATTCATTTTTAAAAAAGTTTGAGTTCTCAATTTTTCACACAATTTACAATATACCATATTGAAAATTGTGATACGTGCAAAAATAGGCATGAAAAAGGATTGGCAAATTTTTGAGACTTGACATTTTTTGCCAAAAAAACGTGAATTATAACCCAAAAACATTGGCATTTTTTGAAAAATCTAAATTTTCCTTTTTTTACACTATTCACTAAATTCCGTATTGCCAATGATATGGGTTAAAAAAAACACACAGAAATAGCACCCCTCAACAAGTTTTTGACACTTGCCATTTTGGCAAAGAATGTGAGCTAAAACCCACGGCAATTGTCCATTTTTCAAAAAGCTTTAATTCTCAATTTTTTTCATACAGAAAAAATACCAATGATTCACTGGTCGGGATGGCGGAACGACAAAACTATGTAATTGTCAGCAAAGCCGTTTCTTTTTTTTTTCTTTTCTTCAAATCCAAAAATTCTTCTTATTTATAACTTACCATATAAACAATTGTGATGGTGCAAAAAAAACGTTAAAACGGCTCCCGTCAGTAAGTTTTTAAAACTAGTTGTTTTAAGCCAAAAACCGTCAATTATAACCTACAAAAATTGAGCATTATAAAAAAGTTTAAATTCCCAATTTTTTTATACAGTTCACTATATACCATATTGACAATTGTGATGAGTGCAAAAATAGGCGTGTAACAGCTCCCATTAGCAAGTTTTTGAGATTTGTCATTTTTTTGCCTAAAAACATGAGTTATAACAAAACAAAAATGGCATTTTCAAAAAGTCTAAATTTCTCATTTTTTTTCACACTATTCACTAAATACAATATTGACAAATGATATGGGTGTAAAAGAAGGCATCAAAATGGCAACGCTCACCAAGTTTTTGAGACTCACTATTTTTTGGCAAAGAATGTGAGCTTTAACAAACGAGAATTGTCCATTTTTCAAGAAGTTTAAGTTTCTAATTTTTTTCACACAATTCACTATATGCCATATCAAAAATTGTGATGCGTGCAAAAAAAAAGGTGTTAAAATGGTTCCCGTCGGCAGGTTTTCAAGACTTGTTGTTTTTGGCCAAAAAATGTAAGTTATAACCTACGAAAATTAAGCATTTTTCAAACAATCTAAATTTCAAAATTATGGCAAAGAATGTGAGCTATAACCCATAAAATTGCCCACTTTTCAAAAAATTTAAGTTCCCAATTTTTTCACATAATTTACTATATACCATATTGACAATTATGATAGATGTAAAAACAGGCGTGAAAACGGCTCCTGTCATCAAGTTTTTAAGACTTGTCGCCAAAATATATGTGTTGTAAGCTACAAAAATTAAACACTTTTAAAAAGTCCAAATTTTACATTTTTTCCACATGTTTCCAAATTGATATGGGTGTAAAAAATGGCATAAAAATGATACCCCTCAATAAGTTTTTCAATTTTTGGCAAAGAATTTGATATATAACCTACGAAAATTGTCCATTTTTCAAAAAATTTGAGGTTCCAATTTTTTTTCACACAACTATAAACCATATTGAGAATTATGATAGGTGGCGTAAAAATGGCTCCAGTCAACAAGTTTTTTATACTTGTTGTTTTTTACCAAAAAACCTGAGTTATAATCTACAAAAATTGGGCATTTTTAAAATATTTTAAAATTCTTATTTTTTTAACATCATTTACTAAATACCATATTGACAATTGATATAGGTGGACACAATGGCACAAAAACGGCACCCCTAAACAAGTTTTGGAGACTCGTCATTTTTGGCAAATAATGTATACTACAACCCACGAAAATTGTCAAATTTTCAATATTTAAATTCCCAAATTTTATTAAAGTTCACTATATACCATGTTTACAATTGGGTTTGGTACAAAAACAGGCGTGTAAACGGCCCCCATCGGCAAGTTTTTGAGACTTATCATTTTTTGCCCAAAAATGTGAGTTATATAACCTACAAAAATTGAGCAATTTTAAAAAATTTTGAATTTTTTATTTTTTTTCACAATTTTCACTAAATACCATATTGTCAATTGACATGGTTGTAAAAAATGGTACAAAAACAGCACTCCACAACAAGTTTTTTAAACTTTCCAAATTTTGGTAAAGAATGTGAGCTATAACCAATGAAAATTGCTCATTTTTTAAAAAGTTTGAGTTCCAATTTTTTCACACAGTTCACTATAGCATAATTACAATTTTGATAAGTGCAAAAATAGGCGTGAAAACGGCCCCTGGTGGAAAGTTTTGAGACTTCTCATTTTTTGTCAAAAAACATGAGTGATAACCTGCGAAAATTTGGCATTTTTTTGGAAGTCTAAATTTCCCATTTTTTCACACATTTCCCTAAATACTATATTGTCAATTTATATGGGCATAAGAAAAGGCACAAAAATGGAACCCCTTAACAAATTTTCTAGACTCTCCATTATTGGCAAAGAATGTGAGCTATAACCCACATAAAATTGTTCGTTTTTCAAAAAGTTTAAATTTCTAATTTTTTCACACAATTCATTTATACCATATCAACAATTGTGATTGGTGAAAAAATAGACATGAAAACCACTCCCGTCGATAAATTTTCGAGACTTGTTATTTTTGGGCAAAAAACATAAAACCTACGAAAATTGAGCATTTTTCAAACAGTCTACATTTCAAAATTATGGCAAAGAATGTGAGCTATAACCCATGAAAATTGCTCATTTTTATAAAAAACTAAGTTCCCAATTTTTTCACATAGTTTACTATATACCATATTGATAATTGTGATAGGTGCAAAAACAGACGTGAAAACGGCTCCCATAGTCAAATTTTTTAGACTTGTCCCAAAAAAATGTGAGTTGCAAGATAAAATTAAAATTGAGAATTTTTTAAACAAGTCCAAATTTTACATTTTTTCCACATGTTTCACTACATACGATATTGCCAATTGATTTGGGTGTTTAAAAAAAAGGCATAAAAATGGCACCCCTAAGTAACTTTTTGAGACTTTTCAATTTTTGGAAAATAATTTGAGATATAACCCACGAAAATTGTCCATTTTTCAAAAAATTTGAGTTCCCAATTTTTTTCACACAATTCACTATAAACCAAATTGACAATTATGATGGGTGTAGAAATAGGTGTAAAATGGCTCATGTCAATAAATTTTTGAGACTTGTCATTTTTTGCGAAAAAATATGAGTTATAACCCACAAAATTTGGGCATTTTTAAAATATTTTAAAATTGTTATTTTTTAACATCATTCATTAAATACCATATTGACAATTGATATGGATAGACAAAATGGCACAAAAGCGGCACCCCTCAACAAGTTTTTGAGACTCGCCATTTTTTGGCAAAGAATGTGTTCTATAACCCACAAAAATTGTCATTTTTTTCAAAATGTTTAAATTCCCAATTTTTTTCACAAAGTTCACTATATATACCATGTTGACAATTGTGTTTGGTGCAAAAATAGGCGTGAAAATGACCCTCGTCGGCAATTTTTTGAGACTTGTCATTTTTAACCCAAAAACGTGGGTTTTAAATTTTCTATTTTTTCACACCGTTCACTAAATACCATATTGTCAATTGACATGGTTTGAAAAAATGGTAGAAAAATGGCACTCCTCAACAAGTTTTTGAGGCTTTCCAATTTTTGGTAAAGAATGTGAGCTACGACCCACGAAAATTGTCTATTTTTAACAAAGTTGGAGTTCCAATTTTTTCACATGGTTCACTACATACCATATTGACAATTTCGATAAGTGCAAAAATAGGCGTGAAATGGCTCCTGGAGGAATGTTTTTGAGACTTGTCATTTTTTGTCAAAAAACTTGAGTGATAACTTGCAAAAATTTGACATTTTTCTAAAAATCTAAATTTTCCAATTTTTCACACCGTTCCTTAATTACCATATTGCCAATTGATATGGGTATAAGAAAAGGCACAAAAATGGCACCCTTCGACAAGTTTTTGAGCTATAACCCACTAAAATTGTCCATTTTTCAAAAAGTTTAAATTCCCAATTTTTTTCACACAATTCACTGTATACTATATCAACAACTGTGATTGGTGCAAAAATAGACGTGAAAACTGTTCCCATCGGCAAGTTTTTGAGACTTGTTGTTTTTGGTAAAAAAAAAAACCTAAGTTATAACCTACGAAAATTGAGCATTATTCAAATAGTCTAAATTTCCAATTTTTTGTAAAGAATGTGAGCTATAACCCACGAAAATTGCCCATTCTTAAAAAAGTATGAGCTCCAATTTTTTCACACAATTCTCTATATACCATATTGACAATTTTGATAAGTGCAAAACTAGGCGTGAAAACGGGTCCTGCAGAAAGTTTTTAAGACTTGTCATTTTTTGTCAAAAAAACATGAGTGGTAACTTGCAAAATTTTGAAATTTTTCTGAAAGTCTAAATTTTTCGTTTTTTCACACCGTTCCCAAAATACTATATTGCCAATTGATATGGGTGTAAGAAAAGACACAAAAATCGCATCACTCAACAAGTTTTCTAGACTCGCCATTTTTTTGCAAATAATGTGAGCTATAACCCACTAAAATTGTCCGTTTTTCAAAAAGTTTAAATTCCAAATTTTTGTCACAAAATTCACTTATACCATATCAACAATTGTGATTGGTGTAAAAATAGACGTGAAAACTGCTCCCGTCGTCAAGTTTTCGAGACTTGTTATTTTTGGCCAAAAAACGTAAGTTATAATCTATGAAAATTGAGCATTTTTCAAACATTCTAAATTTCATAATTATGGCAAAGAATGTAACCCACAAAAATTGCCCATTTTTATAAAAAACTAAGTTCCCAATTTTTTCACATAGTTTAATATATACCATATTGACAATTGTGATGGGCGCAAAAATAGACGTGAAAATGACTCTCGTCATTAAATTTTTGAGACTTGTCGCCAAAAAAATGTGAGTTGCAAGCTGCAAAAATTGAGAATTTTTAAAAAATTCTAAATTTTACATTTTTTCCAACATGTTTCACTAAATATGATTTTGCCAATTGATATTGGTGTGAAAAATGGCATAAAAATGGGTGCAAGTTTTTGAGACTTTTCAATTTTTGGTAAATAATTTGAGATATAACCCACAAAAATTGTCCATTTTTCAAAAAATTTGAGTTCTCAATTATTTCACACAATTCACTATAAACCTAATTGACAATTATGATGGGTACAAAAACATGCATGAAAATGGCTCCCAACAACAAGTTTTTGATACTTGTCTTTTTTTGCCAAAAAATGTTATAACCCACAAAATGGGCATTTTTAAAATATTTTTAAAAAAAATTCATGTCATTCACTAAATATCATATTGACAATTGATATAGGTGGACAAAATGGCACAAAAATGGCACCCTTCAACAAGTTTTGAGACTCGCCATTTTTGTCAGAGAATGTGTACTATATAACCCACAAAAATTGTCAATTTTTCAAAATGTTTAAATTCCCAGTTTTTTAACAAAGCTCACTATATACCATGTTGACATTTGTGTTTGGTGCAAAAACAGGCGTGAAAACGGCCCTTGTCTGCAAGTTTTTTAAACTTGTCATTTTTTGCCCAAAAATGTGACTTATAACCTACAAAAATTGGGCAATTTTAAATTTTTTTTAAATTTTTTATTTTTCACACCGTTCACTAAATACCATATTGTAAATTGACATAGTTGTAAAAAATGGTACAAAAATGGCACTCCTCAACAAGTTTTTGAGACTTTCCAATTTTTGGTAAAGAATGTGAGATATAACCTAGGAAAATTGCCCATTTTTTAAAAAGTTTGAGTTCCAAATTTTTTCGCACAGTTCACTATATACCATATTGACAATTTTGATAAGTGTAAAAATACGATGAAAACGGCTCCTGGAGTAAAGTTTTTGAGACTTATCATTTTTTGTCAAAAAACATGAGTGATAACCTTCAAAAATTGAGCATTTTTCTAAAAATTTAAATTTCCCATTTTTTTCATACCGTTGCTTAAATACCATATTGCCAATTGATATGGGTGTAAGAAAAGGCACAAAAATGGCACCCCTCAATAAATTTTTGAAACTCGCCATTTTTGGCAAAAAAATGTGAGTTATAACCCACTAAAATTGTCCATTTTTTAAAAAGTTTAAATTCCCAAATTTTTTCACACCATTCACTATATACAATATCAAAAATTGTGATTGGTGCAAAAATAGACGTGAAAATTGCTCCCGTGGGCAAGTTTTAGAGACTTCTTATTTTTTGCCAAAAAATCGTAAGTTGTAACATACAAAAGTTGAGCATTTTTCAAACAATCTAAATTTCAAAATTATGGCAAAGAATGTGAGCTATAACCCACGAAAATTACCCATTTTTCAAAAAATTTAAGTTCCCAATTTTTTCACATAGTTTACTATATACCATATTGACAATTGTGATGCGTGTAAAAATAGGCGTGAAAACGGCTCCTGTCGTCAAGTTTTTGAGACTTGTTGCCAAAAAAATGTGAGTTGCAAGCTACAAAAATTGAACATTTTTAAAAAAGATTCTTGATTACGAGCTATAACCCACGAAAATTGTCCATTTTTGAAAAAGTTCCCAATGTTTTCATATAGTTCACTATATACCATAATTATAATTGTCATGGGAGCAAATACAAGCGTGAAAATAGTTCCGGTTAACAAGTTTTTGAAACTTGTCATTTTTTGCCAAAACAACATGAATTCTAACCTGCAAAAATTGGGCAATTTTAAAAAAATTTAAAATTTTCTTTTTTTTTTCACACCATTCACTAAATACTGTATTAGTAATTGATATAGGTGTAAAAAATAGCACAAAAATGGCACCCCTCAACAACTTTGTCAGACTCGCAATTTTTGGCAAATAATGTGATTTATAAATGACTAAAATTGTCCATTTTTCAAAATTTTAAATTCCCAAATTTTTTCACACAGTTTACTATATACCATATAGACAATTGTCATTGGTGCAAAAACAAGCGTGAAAACGGCTCCCATCAACAAATTTTTGAGACTTGTCATTTTTTACCAAAAAACGTAAGTTATAACTTATAAAAATTGATATGGATGTGAAAAATAGCACAAAAATGGCACTCCTTAGCAAGTTTTTGAGACTTTCTCATTTTTGGCAAAGAATGTGAGCTATAACCCACGGAAATTGTCCATTTTTCAAAAAAAATTAGTTCCCAATTTTTTTCAAACAGTTCACTATATACCATATTGACATTTGCAATAGGTGCAAAAATAGGCATTTAAACGGCTTCCATTGTCAAGTGTTCAAGACTTGTCGTTTTTGGCCAAAAAAACGTGAGTTATAACCTACAAAAATTGGGCAATTTAAAAAAAAATTAAAAATGGTATATAGTGAAATGTATGAAAAATTAGGACCTTAAAATTTTTTAAAAATGGACAATTTTCGTAGGTTATAGCTCACATTCTTTACCAAAAATTGAAAAGTCTCAAAACTTGCTGAGGGATGTCGTTTTTGTGCCATTTTTTAGTCCCATATCAATTGCCAATATTGTATTTAGCTACAAAAGTGAAAAAATGAGAAATTTAAAATTTTTTAAAAATGCCAAATTTTTGTGGGTTATAACTCACGTACTTTTGGCCAAAAACGACAAATCTCAAAAAGTTGCAAACAATAGCCTTTTTCACGCTTGTTTTTGCACCCATCATAACTATCAATATTGTATATAGTGAACAACATGAAAAAATTGAGAACTTATTTTTTTTTTTAAATGGACAATTTTTGTGGGTTACACCTCACATTCTTTGCCAAAAATTAGAAAGTCTCAAAAACTTGTTGAGGGGTGCCATTTTTTTGTCATTTTTTACACCCATATCCATTGGCAACATTAATCCGAGACCCGGATCGATTCACTCCAAACCCTGGCTTGTATGTCACGAAAGCAAAAAAACTATTCAGGACCTTTCGAATAAAAATCAATGAACAATGAACAATCTAACAATGTAGATTGGCAATTATACACCAATTGATAAAGCCGCTTCACGCAAACTAATCAATTCTCAAGATTTGTTAGCTTGAAAACCCTTCGCAGGAAATCAAATTCACAAAGATAAAACATTCACTGTTTTATTTCTCAACTCAAAATTCTTCACTAAACTCTCTTACAACTGAATAAGAAGCCTTTATATAGGCCTTCACCAAAACCCTAACTTTCTAAAAAGATAAAACCCTAGTTTTCTAAAAAGATGGACTAAACAAAAGCCTAAATATAAAACTCAACTTAAACTCCTACTAAATAATAATTAAAAGACATATTTCTGGGCCCTAACATCTTAGGAACAATTTAGGAAACAGCCCAAAATAACAAACACGAAAAAACACACAAAAAAAACGAAAAACTAAAAATTTCGAAATTTGACTGCGCTATGGCGTGATGTGCAGCTTCACGGCCTGTTTTCACCTTGATCCCTTCAGAATCTGGAAAACCGTTAAACATAAAAGTTTTAGTTTTGGATCTTACTTTCCAATGCTACTAGAATCAACCCATTCCGAGTTATATTGAGAGAGATATGGGTAGATTAATATTCGACGCCTCTTGTCATGATTTCCATTGTTATCCCATTTTCGAGTCTCGGACCTCCTTGGGACCAACATGAGGCTTATTCTTCATTCTATTCCAGGCCTCCATATATGAGATTCATCTTTCACAATTGGAACAAGTACCTTGGATTTTCCGGAACATGTGATCGCACATAATTTCGTATCAATGGTATTTAGTAAACGTTGTGAAAAAATGAAAAATTTAGACTTTTTTAAAAATGCCCAAACTTTGTAAGTTTTAACTCACGTTTTTTGGCAAAAAACAGCAAGTCTCAAACACTTGCCGACGGGAGCCATTTTCACCCCTATTTTTACACCAAACGCAATTGTCAATATGGTCACTTTTTTGGTGAAAAACAACAAGTCTCGAACACTTGCCGACGGGAGCCATTTTCACCCCTATTTTTACACTAAACACAATTGTCAATATGGTATATAGTGAACTATGTAAAAAAAATGGGATTTTAAACTTTTAGAATAATGGACAATTTTCGTGGGTTATAACCCACATTATTTGCCAAAAATTGGAAAGTCTCAAAAATTTGCTAAGGGGTGCCATTTTTGTGCCACCTCTTACACCAATAACAATCGGTAATATGTTATTTAATGAACGGTGTGAAAACATGGGAAATTTAGACTGTTTGAAAAATGTCCAATTTTCGTAGGTTATAAATTACGTTTTTTGGCCAAAAATGAAAATTCTCATAAACTTGCCGATGGGAGCCGTTTTCACGCCTATTTTTGCACCCACCACAATTGTCAATATGGTATATAGTGAATTGTGTAAAAAATTGAGAACTTAAATTTTTTAAAAAATGGACAATTTTCGTGAGTTATAGCTCAAATTCTTTGCCAAAAATTGGAAAGTCTCAAAAACTTGTTGAGAGGTGCCGTTGTTATGCAATTTTTTACACCCATATCAATTGGCAATATCGTATTTAATAAAAGATGTGAAAAAATGTGAAATTTAGACTTTTTTAAAAATGCCCAATTTTTATAGCTTGAACTCACATTTTTTGGTGACAAGTCTTAAAAACTTGACGTCAGTAGCCATTTTCACGTTGTTTTTGCACCCATTACAATTGTCTATATGGTATATAGTAAACTATGTGAAAAAAATGGAAACTTAAATTTTTTGAAAAACGAACAATTTTCGTTGGTTATAAATTTGAAAGTCTCAAAAAACTTGCTGAGAAGTGCCGTTTTTGTGCTATTTTTTAGATCCATATCAATTGGCAATTTGGTATTTAGGGAACGGTGTGAGAAAATGAGAAATTTAAAAATTTTTAAAAATACCCAATTTTTGTAGGTTATAACTCACATTTTTTTGCCAAAAACAACAAATCTCAAAAACTTGACGACGGAAGCCATTTTCACTCCTGTTTTGCACCCATCACAATTGTCAATATGGTATATAGTAAACTGTATGAAAAAATTGGAAACTTAAATTTTTTGAAAATGGACAATTTTCGTGGGTTATAACTCACATTTTTTTCCCAATTTTGAAATATAATTATGCCATATCAAAATTTAAATAGAAAAATTGCTATTTAAAAAATCAAAAAATATAAAAAAAAAAAAGAAATAAAGTTTTCAAAATTAATAAAATGAACAAAAAGTGTAACAGAAATTCAGAATCAATGAAGCCTACAAAATTATGTATGGCGGTCGAACATTTCATTAAGGATAAACTTCAAGGACTGAACTACAAATTCTCCCTCATATTTTTTTTTTATTAACTTGTCTCTGCATCCAACCTTATTTAAATACCTTTAGAAATCAAAATCTGCGCATTAAAATTGAATTCGAAGTCAAGTTTTGCTCCCATGGCGTCCGAAACTCGTAAAAGTTCGTTTTTTTTCCTGAATATTTCCTTTTTGCAGTTTATGTTGAGAATCTTCAGCGTCCTTTGATTTCTAGAAAAAAAAATGATTTCTTTATGTTAGTAATAACAGTAAGTTTTGTTGATTTTCGGTACTGTGCAGTTGTGGTTCATCTCAGAGCTACTGGGGACGCCCCGATACTCAAGCAAGCCAAATTCAAGGTTTTTTTTTTTATTTCTTCCCATTGGTTGTTTTGATTCTTTAGCAATTTAATTAGGGTTTATTGTTTGTAGTTTAAATTTTTATGTATTACAAATATTTTTATGCAATAATATAATTTTGTTTAGCTTCATCGAAGTCAATGGCTAAAACCCTTTATCTACGTGCATAGAAAGCCTATGTATTGCTCAATATTTCGGAACATTAACTGCTTATCTTCAAAGTTCAAACAATATTTTCTTTTTGGGGTTTTGGGTTGGGGTGGAAAGATGATAATTAGCCAAAGTTCAAATCTTTTTCAAAGAACGTTGTAGCTGTCTTAGCTGGAAAATTATGTTTTAGTTTATGGGATGCTGATGAAAGTTTTTTAATGGAATTTAGAAGAAATGGGTTTTGATTTAATTGTCAAAATACTGTTTTACTTAGGCAATTGTTGCAACTTCTTGTTGTTCAGAAGGCATATAAGCTACCATATATATGGCTTCACTGCAATCCATGAAAATGCTTTTGGGAATTGTTTTACGGTTAAATTGGATGAGAGAAATACCTTCTTGTTCACTTCAATGCAGATTGGTGGATCGGAGAAGTTTGTCAGAGTGATTGATTTCTTACGCCGCCAACTTCACAGGGAGACATTGGTAACTGATTTCTCTTCCTGCCATTTTTAGATGCTTGCTTTTGCTGAGATATAACTGACTTATGTTATGTGTTTCCTTAGTTTGTGTATGTCAACAGTGCATTCTCACCTAATCCTGATGAGTTGGTTACAGACCTGTATAGTGTAAGTTGCTTTGATTTTGTTGTGCTGTTTGTGCTTTTCTGGAACCTAAGTGGTGTCACACAAACTTGTGTTCATCCATATACTTTTTTGGCAAACCTTCATTCTGGGTTTTGTATGAGCATTTTAAAGTGCTAAGCAGTAAACCACTAGAAGAAACCGGAATTTCCTCCTCAATCTCATGCGTTAAGTTGGACTTGAGTTTCCAATTGTCTAGATAGTAAATAGGCTGTATTATCTCTTCTTTGTGTTTGATTTGATTTATACAGTTGTTTGTAGCTTTAACTTGAGTCCTGACCTTCCAGAATTTTGGTTTCGATGGTAAATTGGTGGTGAATTATGCTTGCTCGATGGCATGGGGTTAACTTCTACCTATTGATTGGAGTTGTGCAGCTTTACAAAATTCTTAAAGGTATGCATATAGCTTTACAAAATTCTTAAAGGTATGCATATCTGTACTTTTGGAGGCATATTTGTTCTAATGTCTATTGCGTCGTACATCTACCCACCTTAGTGCCCTTGGATAATGTTGAATTGTACCTAAAGTATTTTGTGAGGACTTTAAAGGAAAAGTCACCTAGATCAACCCAAAATTCTTGTGTTGTATTAGACTGAGTATTGCATCTTTTAGTTTCGACATAAAGTGGGATTGACCAGAAAATTGATTGCCGCAATGCAGTTTTTCGAACTTCCACCATTTCACATACTGGAATAAACATTTTAGTGTTGACTGAGTTTAACATATTGTCTCATGTTTACAGCAAGTAGATTCTCACAATGTTGATGCTTAAAAATGTTTTGTCACTAATCATGGCTGCTTCACACATGCTGCAGTCTTGCTGATTGACGATGCTGATGAAAGAATTCGTTACTACAACTTTTTTATATTTACACATTTTAAAAAAACTTCATATGACAATCTTGTTTAATTTTACCAGCAGTTTACATTTTCATTCAAATGTGAATGTTAAGACACAATATAGAAGTATTATGGAATCTAATTAACTTTTGGGGTGTCGGCATGATCATCTTGAATGCTGACTGCTGAATTGTGTACATGGGAATCCCCCAGCTTCGCCATAATAAATTTTGGAAGCACATAAAGATATTGATAGTGTCTCATGAGAAATTACCTATGCTTGGTGCCTGTGTTTGTGGATAGTTCCTATTTGCTTGGTGAAACTTGCATCAGCAAAGAAATACCCCTTTTATCTCTTTTAAACTTGCATCTGAGTAGTAACGAATGAAAATCAACAACTTCAATCTTTGATACATTTACTCCAAGTTAGGTGTTGAAAGTTGAAACGTGTTAAACTCAGTTGGGCATTGATTCTGAGCAAGCAAGGCACTCGCATCCACTACAAAATTTGGATCATAAACATGTTCATCATCACCTACTAACCTATGCGGACCTTCATCTCCTTGTAACCATCCAAAGGCATTTAGAATCGAAAGCAAGCGCACTTTGATCAGGATTGTAGAATTGAATGACCAATTTCTTGCTTAAATTGGTGTGGTCGATGGAGTATTTTTTACTCAAAATTGATCTTTTTGCACGGTGGCGAAATACCATTCATATAGAACTTCACTTTAATTAAATTGGTTTTTTTTGCACGGTGGCGAAATACAACTCATACAGGACTTCACTCTAATTGGGATAAAAGTTTAATTGTTTTTGTTGTTTTTTTTTTTGTTGGTGTTTTAGGGGTTGGTTACTATATAAAACAATAACCGAAGTTCTCTGGTGATATTAGTAGTAGAACTCGAAAGAAAACCAGATGTTGTGTCGAACATTCAGTCATACTAATTAATGGCCACCAAAATGTCCCATCCCAATCAGCTCTGCCAGGGCACTGGTAAGGCAGCACATTTCTTCCAAATCCCATACAACGTCAATTAAGCTCCAGTGGTGTGAATGAATTACAAAAGCACAAGCAACTCAGCATGCAACGCTCACTAAAAGGTTGCTGAAAGATGAATTCAACTTAGTAGCTATAGCCTAAATATATGCTTATCACAGATGATGGCAATTCAATTCAAACTTGTATCGTGTGCTAATGAGCAGATACCCTCACATCCTTCTTATCCAGAAGATCCACAACGGTTTCTCACGAAACATTGACAAGTACAACAGCGAAATACACAACGTGCATAATACCAAACTAGAAAACTGAGAAACTACAACAACCGAGGTTACCTTGTAAATCTATGGATGTAACTTTCTTCTAAATCCATTCTCGTTCTACACCATGATAAAGCTCATTGCAAAATGAGGTCAATATCCTCTATACAGAGCATGCCATGACAAAAGAGATTATTAGCTTTTCCATCTTCTTTCCCTCTTCGCTTAGTCTCTAATATTCGAGTTAAACAACAAAATGAACTGAAACTTCATAACAAAGTCACATACATCATGCTAAACGATTGATCATGTAAAATTATCTTGCACCGCAAAAGGCAAAGCAGCTTAAGCCAACAACAGCATATGAAAAGTCTTTAATTTGCAATCAAATATCTCAGGAATTGCTTTAATCTTCCAAATCCTGAAATTAATGACAAAAAAAAACAAATTAGAGTAATTTAGAAATTTTTAAATTACATGACAAAACATGTCACCAAATTTAAAAAAAAAAAAATAAAACAAGTGGTACGAAGAAACTAAAGCAGATGAACAAATAGGTATCATCAACAAAGTAGCACAGTTCTGCAAAGGGCATCTGGCACATTGTCATTGAGTGAATCACCAGTGAGAGAGAGCAAAAGCAACAAACTTACAGAGAAATAAATTCTGTGTCTAAGAAAATATAATACAGGAATAAATTCTTCTCTGACAAAGAAATCAACTAACCATGACCATTCCTCTTCTTTCTCCCTTCAGGAAGTGAAACTTAAGGATCTATTAAATGAAGAAAAAAGGATCTCTATACATGAAAATTGAAAAGTACCATCTTCATGCTCAAACAAATAGAACAGAATGTCTGCCCAGTTATTTTCTAACAAAATACTCCATGGGAAAATATTTTACAAAAAACATAACATAATTTAGTTCTAAAATGATCGAATTTCAGTTTTTAAAATATATCAGTCATGCATATGCATATTGCACACAAACATGCAGACAAAAGGATAAGCACACACGTAGACTTGATGGTAGTGGTATGCAGTATACATTATGACATATATAAAGTATAAATTTGTGATAACATGGCAATCAAGTAGAGGTTTCAATCCAAGGCCTGGCAGTTCAAACCCAGAATTAGAAGATTGACAAGATTGCCTCCAATGAACTATGCTTTCTGCTTTTAGCAATATATGCCTCAGTGAACCAATTCAAAAATTCTTCAAACAAGAAAAGACACTCTTAATGAGAAATCTGAAAAATAACATGTAAATGATTACAAACTACAAGTATAATGCCTCAATCAACGATGAACCATCAGTCACATCTTATAGATTTGTCTTCAAAACAGATAACAGCTTTCAAAAAAAGTGAACCACGTTATTGTAAACATGAACATCAATGTCCATCTCAAAACTCTAAATCAGAGCATACCAGGAATTCAAGTTGGCTGTGTGAAGGTGATAAATATATCAGGCATATTTATATCTTTTTTGCAGTTCAGCATTCAACCACAAGTTAATTTCCTTCTTGATTTTCATTTATATGCTCCAAAAATAATCTTTACATTTTCTGTTCTTCTGGTAGCAGATCTTTGAGTGACAATTATTTCTCAGATTTTAAGACACGGTAGAAAATCTCTTATATGTCAAAAGGTTTGAGCTGACTGTGACACCTCAAAATATCATGTATATCCTAAGAAGCAAGACAGCAATAAACCTATCTAGCTTTAAAGTTTCTCAGTAAAAACCAGGAAAATTCCCAAGAAAATAACATCACCACACAAAAATCCTCAGCAGGCAAAAGAAAAGACATCAAATGGGTTTTAACGATGTCAGTTATTCAATTGATTTTCATTAATAGCACAACATGTATCCTGTTGATCTTAGAATTTTTATTGAAAAGTTCCCCACTGACAATCTAACTTTGTCTAAGATCAAATATTACTTGGCTAATTGATAGAACTTAGCAACTATTTCCATCTTGAAAACGCAGATATTTTAGTAACAAAGAAAAGGAAATCAGAATCAGAAGTGGAATGGTATGTCTCAAAAACCAACATCAAAGGAACAATCTGTATTATAGCCCAAAAGCCTTAACAACCATAGATAAACAAGAATAAGAATGACTTAAGAGTATGAAAAATGCATGTACAACAAATCACTAAACTGAATTTCTCAATTCTGCTATCAATAAATAACTTAATGGTGACAAGTAAACCATCTTATTCAATAAACTATAATATAGACCATGATTGTGAATGCACCTTAGACAATGGAGCTTCAGAAATCTTAGGTGTCAATTTTGCAGGGGTTTCCTTAAATTTGAGGGAGCATTCACTGTATGCAGAACCCACGCCAAGGCCAGCAGCAAAAAGTACTGATCCCCATCTGGTGACAGGACTCCCTGACACCAACAATTCATTAAGGAGTAAGACTAAAAGTTAAGTAAACGAACAAATTCATGCTAGAACAAATGAATGTAAAGCATTTGGCATCAAAAGGCTACCAGACAATAGGTTCTGTCAACATTGTGAACAAAAAAAATGAGCAAATGTGGTCATCTGTAAATGCATCAGGAACAAAAGTTGCAGAATGGACATAAAAGACAAAAGATATACACAAATAATTTAAAAACTTGACATATTTTTATCTCTTTCCAGCAGAAGATAATAAAAAATACTTCCTAAACTAGTAAAAATATGACAGAAACCACTCCAACAAAAGTGAACATTCACTACTGAAAAATAAAATATATCAAATAGCAGGAGAAAAGCTTATTCATAGGCAAACCAACCTACATGGCATCCTTGCATTAGTAAAACACAACATTTTACTCACTTTTTCAGATATTTTACACTTTTTGCTGCATAATGATGGCCTCAGACAGCTGCACTAAATTTTCAAAACTGATGCAACACTTGTGTCTCAATATTCCCTTTGTCATCCAGAAATACTAATTAAGAGTTCAAAGACATCTCACACGCTAATTATAATCCCTATGTACTTTTACAGCAGATATTTACTTTTGCTCGTCCTCTTAATTAATAACTGGAAAAAGACAAGAGAAATCTCTTCCATGGATTGAGTTATAATTCTTGATCCGGATTCCCATACATGAAATGTAAATAATGTAATGTAATAGAAGAGGGCACATCCCATTTAGTGGGCACATAGACAAACCATCAGTCTACACGAAAATAGACATAATTTACAAATTTTCCATGAAACAATCTCTCAATGCTGTTCACGTGGGAGGTAAAAACTTTTAACTTTATTGATATTGCTCTGAAAACTACGGGCATGTGGATACTACAACATTATCTATTACAGTCCCCTGTCATAATGGAATGTAAATACATGAGTCGTGAGTATACCAATATGCAAATATGCCTGTATTTATTATGCATTCAAAACTTAAAAACAGCAAAAGGGTTTTAAAATTGAAGCTTAGATGTTTGCTAATGCCTCAACATCAAAGATGAAAAATTGTAGCTATCCGTCCCCGACCAATGCACCCCAACAAGAGGGGATAAAAGTTATCCTGTTTTCGAGTATTAGCAATTCTCCTGAAAAAAAAGTTTAACAAAAGAAAAAGAAGAAAAAATGCAGAAATCATTTTCTAACAAGAACTATAAAGGCCCTTCAAAAAGTCATGAAAAATAAACGCCATGTGATAAAATGTTCATCACATTGTTAGAGTTTAGAACTACAATTTTTCTTTTGTAAATATATGCAGAGACACCTGCAGAATACTATTGAATGGTCCATTAAATGTTGATGGTTTCTGAATAAATCTTAAAAATTGTCCTTCAAAAGCTTATAGTTTCTTCCACAAATATTTATATCCCTCTTCAAAAGGCCTCAAAAATATTCCGCCATTTCCCTACATTGTTTACTCCATAATTGCAGCAAGATTATGATAAATAACGCAGAAGACAAGATCTAAAAAATTTTCAAAATCCATAAAAGGGCATTTTCCAAATTTTTTAAAAAAAAAAAAAAAAACAAGAAAGGAGAGAATCATTCAGGGTACGTACGGAAGAAGAGAAGCCCAGAAAAAGCACCGGCCATGGTAGAGTAGAAAACCCTTCGAAGTCCCAAATCGACGCAGTAATCCCATTTCGCATTCATATCGTACTGAGGTGGTGGGACTGCTGATTCAATTTCTCTCTTTTCTTCACTCATTTCTTTTTTTTTTCTTTCACTTCTTCTTGCACAAAAATCGCTAACCTGTAAAAATTCAATATTAAAAACAAATATATTAGTGAAAAATGTAAAAAAAAAAATCGATTTTTGGGAATTAAAATTTTGATTTTGTTTGTTTGTTCTTACTCAACCAAAGTTCTATGCGAGGGTTTCGTTTTTGTCTGTATTTTACTATTTTTTGCATTTGATGCTGTTCTTCTCCTTGTCCTTGTGAATTGCGGAATTCACTGGAATTTTCCTTTTTTTTTTTTCTGGGAATTATGGACCTTGCATTTTGGGCTATCATTTAAAGAAGCTGAAGAGCCACATGTATTTTGGTGGGCTTGGGCTTCATGAGAGTTGGATCTTAACAAGGTAAAAATATTTAATCCCATATGGTTTTCATTTCTTTTAAAATTTTAATTAATTTGAATATATCAACAGTTTAAAGTAACTAGCTTGGCCACTAACATGGAGTTAAAAGACCGAGTTTATTCTAACACTAAATCCAAATAAGCACCGATATAGTATGTGAGAATAGTGTAAGTGATAATAGAATAGAAAATATATCACTAATGACAAAAAAAAACAGTTTAAAGTGTTTTTTTTTAATTACATCTAGACATACTAGATTAGAAGGAATAAGTAATGATTATATTTTTTAAATTACATACAGACATATTAGATTGGATAGAATAAATAATGATTGTATCAGGAAAAAAAGTGGGAGTAATTCCATTAGATGAGAAAATAAGATAAATATGTTTAAAATGGTTTGTACATGTGCATAGGAGACCTCTAGATACACCAGTGCATCGTGTAAAAAATAGAGAGAAATCAATTCAAATTAAAAGGTGAAGGGTGAGACCTAAAATGAATTAGAAAAAATTGATTAAAAAATATATGATATACTTAAATATAAATGAAAATATGTGTAATGATAGAATAGCGAAATGTGAACCATGTAATCGACCACATAGTGGGATAAAGGCATAGTTGTTGTTGTTGTTGTTGTTGTACATGCACAAAAACTCTTGTAAAATCAATTATGTATAAGACGTGGTTTATATATGCAACGGACAATTAATTGTCATTGAAATAGTGATTCTAATTTTCTGCCACTTAAAATCGCGAGTAACTTATAAATTTAATTTCATCCTTGTGTTATTTTAAAACTAGAAAAAAAAAAAGATGGGATAGCTATAACTTGATTATTCTAAAACTCCATTCTATGTTGCCTTAATAAACAGTTATTTATTATTCACATGTTTAGAACTACCTTAATGTCTAGCATTGGATTTCTTATCTTTATGAAATACCTTTTATTAACACCTACTTATAATTTATTTCTCTAAAATACCTTTCCTTCATTGAATTTCTTATCTAAGTGATGAAGAATAAAACACATATAGCTACTTATATTTATGTCCTAATTCTTTAATCTATAGAAAAATATAATTTAATCTTAACAAATTTCAAAATTACAAAAAAAAATACAACTACTTTTTTCTTCAAAAAAAATGATAAACTACCTCAATCGTTTTTCAATTTAGAAGTTTATTTCATTTTCTCCTTAGTTTTTAAAAAGTCTCATTTTTGTCCCTCGTAATACAATTTGAGTTTTAAATTGTGTTTCGTTCATTTCTTTAATTTATAATTCAATTTGAAAAATTATTTAACACATACATGACAAATATAAAATCAATAATAATAATAATATTAGACACATGTATGTCAAATGATCATAAAGCTGCATATTTGTTATATGAAAGTGAAGAAAGAAACATTAAAAATCAAAATTGCAACCAAAGTACGGCTCGACAAAGCAGAAAGTATCATACTATGCTGTCTTTTCCTGAGATGGAATTTTCATACCAGAGCAAGAACTCATGAAAGTTGATATATTACCACCCGCGCGATTGTTCGGATTTCGATCATTTTCTTTTTCAAAACCCTCGCGCTCATTGAATTACTCATAGAATCTCAAATATCTTTCAATGTTCATAAAAATGAGCATTTCAAAAAATAAAAGTAAAATAAATTGTAAATTACACGACAATTATAGTAATTTACCCTAAAAACACAACTAAAAAAATAAAATCTAACAGCTCTCCTCTCTCTACTTTTTCTCTCACTTACCAAAGAAACAAAAAGTTCATAAACCCTAAGAGGGGAGGGGGGGGGGGTACCGCTGCCTTTCCCACCATTCCTCCTCCTTTAAATCCAAAATTTTTTCCTCATTTCTCTTGTCTCGCTCACGGGATTCATGTGTCTCCCAATATGGGAGTTTCTTCTCTCATTTTAGAGAATCGATCTCCCTTTTTGGAGTTTTGTTCACGAAGGAAAAAAAACTCGAATATGTTGCATTAATAAAAATCGAGAGTTTGGTCTTGTGCAGCTACTATGGAGGTAAATCACTCAAATTTTACCTATATTAGGATTAAAACTTGATTTCAGTTTTAGTTTTGTATCAAATTTTTAGTCGTAGTACATTTGGCTTTGTAAATCTCAACCAAAACATGACTTTAGGTCATTTTATGATTGCATTATTTGTATTGCATTGAGTTTTTTCTCATTACATTTTAATTCAGATAATTAACCATATAAATCATTTTCAATGTTAATAAAGATAACGCTTTTGGTGAAAAAAAAAAAAAAAAATCTAACCGGAGCTCAAACTCGAAGCCAAACTCAAACTCAAACTCTGCTTACCTCAAAAAGGAATGCTTGGACGGTTGAACCACGTGAGATGACATAAGAAAAGAGGTAAAAAACCCTTGAGGTGCCTTCTCTTGCTGATTAAATATTAACTGTTCTTTGAATTATGATTGCAACAAAAATTCTTATTTAACAAAGAAAAAAAAAAAAAAAAACAGTATAGTAATAGCACTTTGGATTCTACTGTGTTTGTTGAAAATATTGCAGACAGAATCATCTCTCTCGTGTCTACATCTGAACTCGACACTTCAACATGCAGCCGCAACTCTTTTTTTGTTCTCAAACAAACAACACCGTTTTTCCCAATCTCACTCTCTCTTCAAGACTTTCTGTGTGCGGTGTGCCTATCCCTATCCACACTCACCTCAGAACTACTGCACTCTCCACTCTTTTGTATTATTCCCTTCATTTCAATTCCCTTCTACATCCATCCTCATCCCTTCCACCGTCCCCCCTCCCCATCCCTTCTATAAAGAACCAAACTTTATTTACTCTTAGTTCGTGTATACTCGAAATAATTAAAGAACCAAACTTTACTCTTACTGAACTTCCATGGCTGATCAGCAAATCCCAACACAGGAACAAGCAGCAGTAGCAGTTCTAGTTCAAGAAGTTGTAGAACCGCCTCTTGCATCAGCTGATATTGAAGTACAACAACAAGTGCTGATCGAACCGCCAGCTGCAGTCGTTCCCTCCTCGGCTGCTGTTGTTTCGGTGGTGGCAAAGGAAACCCCTTTATTGCTTGATGATCAACCAAAGGCCTTGCTTGTTGAGGAGAAAGTTTCTGTTGCTCCATCTATGCCATTGTCTGCTGCGTTGGCGGTGCCTTCTGAAGAGTCTGAGTTAATCCCTCAGCCTGTGCCTCCACCAGGTGTAGAGGGAGGAGCTGAAAAATTAAGTACAGTGGAAGCAAGAAAGGGTCCTCAATCGTGGGCTTCTTTTAAAGAAGAGAGTAATATAGTTGCAGATCTCACTGATTTCCAAAGAAAAGCACTTGAAGAGCTCAAATCTTTAGTTCAAGAAGGTATCAAGAACAATACTTTGACAACTGCTGGGTTGTTACCCCAAAAGGAGGCGGCTAAAGAAGAAATTCCGCCCTCAGGAGGGGAAACCCAAGTGGCAGAACAAGGTGAAAAGGCAGAAATTACTAGCAGTTTGCCTGAGGACTTGGTGTCCATTTGGGGTGTCCCTTTAATGAGGGATGACAGGAGTGATGTGATTCTGTTGAAATTCTTGCGTGCCCGCGATTTTGATGTGAAGAAGGCTTATGTCATGTTGCAGAACACTATGGTTTGGAGGAAAGAGTACAATGTGGATGGTTTAATTGATGAAGAGCTCGGGGATGATCTGGAAAAAGTTGTGTTTATGCACGGGCATGATAAGGATGGGCACCCTGTTTGTTATAATGTCTATGGGGAGTTTCAGAATAAGGAGTTGTATAATAAGACATTTGCTGATGAGGAGAAGAGGAGGAGGTTTCTGAGATGGAGGATTCAGTTCTTGGAGAGGAGTATAAGGAAGTTGGATTTTAGGCCTGGTGGGATTAATACTATTTTTCAGGTTAGTGATCTGAAGAATTCACCTGGACCTGGGAAAAGAGAATTGAGGATTGCCACTAGGCAGGCTCTGCATTTGCTTCAAGACAACTATCCTGAATTTGTGGCCAAGCAGGTATCTTTCATGATTGCTTGTTGAATTGAAGAAATAGTATTTCAATAACGGTCCCTCTAATGGATTCTTTTATTTTCTGATTTAGCTAACAGTGTACTCTGTGCTAATCTTTTGGGAGGTAAAATGCCTTGCAAAAGTGTTTCTTTTGTATGATGGTATGTTTCTTTGATGATTGATCATCAGAATGATGAGACAGATATGGAAGGAATAGCATTGGAATTGATAATTGTCCAGCATAAATTAAGCCTAAACAATGTCCTTAAAGGAGCTCATATATTAATTGCATTCTTTAACGACTTTACTACTACTTGAAATGCGAAATGCTTTTGGAATTCGTCAGTAGAAGTTGCAAAGTATATAATGTCCTGCACTGTTTTGGTGTACTAAAATTGTAGTTTGTGATGGTTTCCTTATTAATAAAATGGAAAACATGGAACTTCTTAACTGGTGTCAATGCATAGTGTGTTTTCTTGGTTATTAAGTAAGTTCCACAGAAAGCTTGCTTGTATCATCTATGATTTCTGGTAGTCACCATGTATATTGAGCTTTTGCTTGCAGCATGACAGCTGAGTCGGTTTCCAATGGCACTTTCATGTAACTGATTGAATTGAGAAAATCAATGTTTTTTTTATCTCGCGAGCGGGATAATGATTTCTCCTGTTTATTCTTTTGAAGAATAATAAACAATGCCCAGGTAAAATCGGAGTATTTTTCCTGTTATCTATCGGAAATTGTTTCCTCACTCTTTTCCTCTAGTAGGTATGAGATGTTCATATTTTAGTGAATACGAAGACCATAATTCTAATGGCTTCCTTTCCTCCTGTTGTTGCATGCATGCAACAAAAAGGATGCTTACTGTTCTCATGAAATTCTACCTTGAGCTTTTGGAGCTAGCTAGTTACTGGAGTTTTAGCACAAATTGGTTTGAATGAAGTTAGTGGCTTGATTCGATTATGTAATGCTCAGTTGTTTGGTCTCTTGAAGGTATTCATCAATGTTCCTTGGTGGTATTTGGCTTTGTACACAATGATCAGCCCATTCACGACTCAGAGGACCAAAAGCAAGTTTGTATTTGCTGGCCCTTCAAGGACTGCTAAAACACTATTTAAGTAGGTGGCAGTTTCTATGTTTTTTGTATTTTAAAATTATTGTTACTGCATGATTTGTAGATGGATGCATCATGGCCTGTATTACTGGTGAAACAGGTATATCTCTCCTGAGCAAGTTCCAGTTCAATATGGAGGGCTTAGTGTAGATTTCTGTGAGTGCAACCCTGAATTCACTGTTGATGATCCTGCTCCAGAGATCATTATCAAACCAGCAACCAAGCAAACTGTGGAAATTATAGTGAATGAGGTACAGTTTTGGTGGATCCTCTTTCTTGCTGTAGTTGCTAGTAATCCACTTTATGTTTTATAATTGATGCCGTGAGCCACATGTTGGAGTATGTGTATAGAACTGTTTTTGCAGTTAAAACTGCAAACCTTGTAAGCCTTTCCTATTGTATCAGAAATTCCTTTTACACTTGTGTTGCATTGACTTTCCTCTAGATGTTTAATATGAGTGATTTTGAGAAATACAGATGTTTTCAAATGCCAACAACTAGAGTAAGCTTATGTAGTAATGAATTTAAACTATAGGTTTATGTAACATATCTAATAATAGAATTGATTCCTAATTCTAACACAATTTGAGGAAGGTGGTTAGATTTACGTTAAGCTTGTTACTCTTTTTTTCACATACACGTCCTCACATGCATCCCCTTAAGCTTGTTACTTTTACCTCTTTAATAATGAAGATTCATAAGCATGGCGAATTTCTAATGTATTCTTGTACTAATGTGCAGAAATGCATCCTTGTCTGGGAGCTTCGTGTTGTTGGGTGGGAAGTGAGCTACAGTGCCGAATATGTGCCTAATACTCAAGGTGCCTATACGGTAATCATTCAGAAGCCAAGGAGGATGTCCCCTACTGATGAGCCCGTGATCTCTAGCAGCTTCAAGATTGCTGAGCTCGGAAAAATATTGCTCACCATAGACAACCCAACGACAAAGAGGAAGAGGCTTCTTTACAGGTTCAAGGTTATGCCATATAGTGATTGATGATGCGAATCATCAACAGTTAGTTTCATCTGGAGTTTCACCATCTAGGAGTGGCTGTGCAGTTAGTTCCTTTTTGACTTACAAATTCAGGGTTTGGAATGGCCTATGGAATTTGGCATTGCTGTTATGGCAAACATTCTGAAACTGAGCAGTTATGTGGGTAGGAAATGTGTCGATAGAGAAATGGTTTTAAGTTGCTCATTTGACATTTTCTTTTTCTTTCATCTAGAATTTAATCATGTCTACTTGTATGTAGCATGCATCTAGTCAGTATTTGACTGAAGATAGTGCAAGTGGCATCTTGCAATAGTATGTTTATTTTCCTTTTGTGTATGTAATTGGAATGATTATGATTTTATGGGCTAATAAAAGTTTGGTTTTGGTCACAAGAGGTACTGATATGGTAAGAAATGGGAATGTACCACCATATGATTTACAACATTCTCTTGTTTTTTGGTTTTCAAACTGCCATAGTTGGTTGGACATGTTGAAAATCACTGGTATGCTTCCAGGCATGTGTGCTGTTATTGCTTTGTGCTTTTTTGCAAATGACAACTGAGTTTTGATTTGTTTGGCCATGGCCTTGAAACAACTGAATGGTTTTACTTCACTTGTCACCCATGGATCTATGCTTGGTTCAATTCTGCACCTATTCCAATGTAATTTTCTTGAAACTTTTTCCATTTAATCCCAAAATCTGTTCTGGCAACATCTTTGATGTTATTAAAACTTTTCCAATCAGGGGATCTTTCTTGTCTCTTTGCATTTTTAGCTTAGTATGCAAATTACTTCAGAAAGAGTTGGAAGGGAGCCATATATGGAAGCCAGGAAATAAGCAAGCATAACACTTATTAAGGGAAAAAGTAATGAACAAAAATCAATGTTTTTCAAATATAAAAACCACCAACACCGACAATAAATGAAATGATATGAAACTATCAATTTCACTTAAGAATACTCAGCAATCAATCAAAAAATCATGTACCAATGAGCATCCTTTACAGCTTGCTAGCTTCTTTGGTAATGGTTATGTACATGAAAATTTTATATAAATACTGTATCCTATATGTACTTTTTGAAGTAATTATTTTTATAGATTAAACTCCTAGCTAGCAAGGACCACTAATGGAGACTCACTCCATTGTTTAATAGCCTTGGCATGATTTTTGAAAGCTAAGTTTTGATTAATCTTTGTTTCTCTGTGTAGCTTTCCAGCATACAGAGCAGCGCATGTCTGTGGGTTATGAGTACTTTATGCTTGCTTGGTTCTTCTTCATTGGATGGAAAAACACATGGTGGTTAAGCATTCAATTTTTTTTTATCAGGAATGCTCATAATTAAAGTTTTAATGTCCATGTGCTTATAGTCAAATGGTTGGTGCTTGATGTACTACTTTATTAAGTGATTCTTGTTGCAAACTAAGTTATCATCATTCTTAATTTACACAAGACTTCTCTGTGGTTTTCTAAAAGAAGTATATATAGTTGTATATTATGATACTCCTAAGGTAAGGTTTTATCCATGGAAAATTTATTGTGCTCCTTATTTGACACGCACTTCGGATCTTATGTTATATCTTTGTTTCATTCCATGTTTCATTGTATACACACATGTCACGCGTCTTTAACTAAAACTCTATCAATTGATTAGTGAAGCGTAAATGATAATTGTGATGTATCCATAGAATGAAGCAATGAAACACGGAATGTAACAGATGATCCATTGAGTTTGACAGTTATATTATTTTACTGCTGGGTAAGATTGAAATCTTAAATGAAAAGAATTTGTTGTTTTGGCTTGCTCTCTTGTGCTTATATTGTGCTTAATTTGTAGGTTATGCTTTTCTATTATGAGGAATCTAACTTTTAATAATTTAAGTCAACATGGAATGTCAATCATCCAGGGATTCTCAGAAGATTTTCTGAATCTGCACTACTTTGTTGTTCACAAAATAATCATCCTTACTGCAGAGATTGACAAAGATGCCAAGAGAATTTTCAGGCATATATATCTGCCAAGAATAATGCTTGTTGCTTTTGGCATGATAGTGATATGGTACAATAACAGCACCATATATAATTATCATACCATGCATGTTTGAGGTGTAACCGCGTGTAAGATGGACACTAATCATAAACACATAAAAAAAAAAACAAAAATGGACAACAAAAATTGCAAAAATCATAATGGATTATAGAGCCCTTTAATTATTGAAGTTGCACAGTTTTTCACACTCTGATCTTTAGCACAAACTCAAATGGAAATCTTCACACACTCATGATTTAACTTGACCATCAAAGTTTCCCATTGCCATACTTTATAAATTTATTACTGATGATCAAGGGATGGTAGAATCCAGAACTTTCAATGCATTAGGGATAAGATTTTCAACGCAAAATGGATCACATTCTTCCCTTAATGGTGTAAGAATCACAAGGACAATCCATTATGATTTTTCATCATCTACAGGAGAACAAGTACAGTGATTGTCAGAATCATCAAAATCTTTGATGAATTTTTGTCCAGAGTGTAAGTCATGATGATAATCAAGATGGAGGAAAAGGGAATGAGTGGCATATTCAGCAGCCACCTCCCAATTAAAAAAGGCTGCAAATTAAGTACTAAAATGAAATTTGATTCTCCTTCACAGAATTCTAATTGAGTTCATTTGAACATTTACTGAAATCCCTAGGCGTGTTTGGTTGTTTAGAAATAGAATTGAATTAAAATTTAAATATTATAGAAACGTAATTTAATGGATTGAAAGTCTAAAATGTTTGAATTCCTTTGTTTGGCAAAATAACAAAATTCATATAGAATTGAATTATAACTCCAAATTCTTTGTTTGAAAGTTTAAAAAATTTATGAAATTAGATTTAACTGATAATTAGAATTGACAAAATAATTTATTTTTAATATATATTTTATAATAATATTTACTTTTTAATATTATTTTCTATTTTTATATAATTTAATTTTAAAAGAAATAAATTAATTTTATTTTTATATATCTCCAAAAATTCTAACTTCACTAGACTTTTAATTTTTTTTTTACCACTTCACTACATTCTAAACTTTCAATTTTTTTTGGACCATTTCAGTGTTCACTACATTTTTAATTTTTTTGTGTAGAGAGAAAAAAGAAAGAAATAAGTGAAGGCGATGAAAAAGAGTCTTAAGATCCGAATTTTAATTTTGGCTCGATAAGAACCCGCTTATTGACCCATTCTATCTTGAATTAGAATTGGAAATATCTGCCGTGAGGAAAGAATTAAAACTGCAGAATTGGGTCATTATAGAATTGTAAATAAATTCAAAATCCAAATTTTATTTTGTAACCAAACACAAGAATTAGAATTGGACCCCTCAATTCTAATTCTGAGGGTCCAATTCTAAGCAACCAAACACAGCTTGAGGGTAAATGACCTCAATGGTCCCTCAACTTTGGGGTTAGTTACGTTTTAATTCTCATTCTTTCAAAAGTTTTATTATAGTCCTTTAACTTAGATTTTGTAACGTGAATAGTCCCCAATCCATTTTTCATCCACTTACGTAATAGTTTTGTTAATCATATGTTATGCACATGTCATTTTATGAGGCAAATAATAGAAAAAAAAAGTGTTCTTAATTGTGCACATATTTTCTGCAGTTTACACGTGATTTAAAGTTGTAAAATACATTAGTAAATACTGTGATTAGGATAAATGATCCTATTATGTACTTTTTTTTTCTTCAAACTACTCACGTACGTAACCTATAATGAGGCTTATTTTTTTTTCTATTGTTTGTCCCTAAAAATGACATGTGCACAATTATACAAGTGGATGGAAAATTGATTGGGACTGTTTACATTACAAAATCTAATTTAAGGGGTCATAATAAAACTTTTGGAAGAATGAGAACCAAAATGTAACTAACCCCAAAATTTAGGGACCATGATAGTTATTTACCCATTTCTTGAAAAAGCACGATTTATCCCCAAGCAAGCCAGCCAAAAGTAGAAATTCTTTAGGGAGTATAAATGCTCTTAAAATTTCAAATTCAATTCCATGCTTGAATTGAGCTCAAGTTACTCCACTAAGATACATTGCTTTGAAGTTTGGTAATTTATGGAGTGCTTCAAAACAATCACACAAAAGATAATAACAATAAATTAAAGTCATATTGGAGCTAAACTAAGAATAACTAGGAATCCTTTGATCTATTACCCAAACTACGGAACTAAGTATATGTTACTATATTGAGAGGATTAAATGCAAATCAAAGATTTGCAAATAATCTAATGCCCATAACACTTATGTATGAACGAAACATTCAACATCTTTTACAATGGATCTATGGTGATAACTTTGTGACGTGATTTTATTGTTACTCAACATATTTTGAGGGACATTGATCATTTTGCTATTTCTTGTAGTGTATATATTAAAAGGAACAGGCTCATGAGCAGTAAATATAAACCAGAAATGGACAGTGGAAGTGGCCATTGAACTCAACTGGCTTTGCTCTTTTGATCTTTTGATGTTGCGGCTGCCACTTAATCAATGACCTACTGAATGTTTACATGAACTATATAGCTTGACCATATTTTTTGGAGCTTAAAATCAAATTAAAATTTAACTGGAATATATCTTGATCGATATTGGAATTTTCTTTTTGTTGTTTTGATCACACATTTTTTTAGACCTGCACTGAATACAAAAATCCTATCTGGGATCCATTGTCTGATTCTAAAGACAGTCTAACAAGTCCAGAAGTTCGTTCATAAATCCCACTGAACTCATAATAATAATGTCCAAAACGAACAAAGTACCCGAATACAAGGGCCTATTTTTTGGTACGTTTCTGGGATAGTTGTCCTCTTGCCATGCATGCATGAATTTATTGTATGAAATTCTATATTTTTCTTGTTTAATCTCGTCAGTTTTGTATGAAATAATTGAAGGAAAATTTGGTGTTCAGAATAAAATTCGGTAATATTGTTAGTTGGTCATTGCATCATAGTCAACAGATGTAACTCATGACAAATTAAATTTACTTAAATCTGAACTTTTTTGATGTAGATATTACTCATTATTACTTTCCCAATCCTTCAAAACCAAGGGTAATAATATGAGGTGTTGAAAACTAATATGAATTAAGTGCTTTATTTTGTTTAGTTCCTTTCATGACAAAATTGAAGAGTAACACACTTAACACTACAAATGAATGCAGCAGAAGAAGAAAATACAACAAATTTTATTTATTCTTGCGTAGTGTGCGCAACAACAATAACTAAGTTTTTATCTTATTTAATGAGATGACTATATAGATCATACTTTGTTATCGTTGTCCGTCGAAACTTATTTTATATTTAAATTTAACAAGCAAAGAACTTCTTAGCCTCTACACGACTTTGAGCGCCATTCATATCATAAGGACGTATGACAAAATTTTACGCTGTCTGTCAGCTCATCGCAACCTTCCTTTCTTTTTCTGAGTTTATAATCGATAGTGCTTAATAATAAGTAAACAGATGTTACAAACATCACTTTTAAATACAACAAAGAAAAACAAACTTTTAAATACAAGTGTGTCAAACCAATTCCTGCAGCTCAAACCTGTATTAAATGTAGCAGCACAAACTTAAACAAGAACTCATCACACATCCATGCACATACTTACAGCAATCCATTTAACCATTGATCTTGATCCCATCAAAGCTAGCTCCCCAGGCCTTCCCCAGCCTTGAGAGATTTGCTTATGGTGTACAAGTGGCCATTTTATGCCAGATTTTTCTATGATCTAGGGATGATAGGTGGAGGGCAAAGCGGTGTACATCCACAAACGCAAAAATCATCGCAAGGACAATTCTCGTCTATCTGTTCACAAGGACAATCTTCAAGGATTTTGTGTACCATTAACCGTAAGTCAACAATATTACTATTTGATCGATGATCTCCATGATCAAAATTGATCATAGCACCGCCATTTTTAATCTTAGGCAGCAAATGACTGAGATCTTCAGCTGCAATCTCCCAATTAATAAGAATGATGCAAAGTGCCACAAAGGCAAAAACTAGTTGAGCTGTTTGTAATGTGATTTTGGCCATCACTGAAATTCACTTCCTCTACACAGAATTCTTTACGTATGATCTCATGAGCTTCTATTCATAATTTGGATTATATATAGTGAAGTATATATGTCCTGCCAATAAATCTATCTTGACAAGCAGTGTTGGTTGGATGGATTAGTTTGTATTATATGTTCAATGACTGCAAAAACTTATCGATATGAACAAGTCTTTAATGTGTTTGCAAGTTTATGTTTATGTTGTGTGACATATTCACCTTGAATATATCAATGGTCTTATCATTATTATAGACATTTTTTAGTTTTTGCATTTCCTAACTTCACGAGTTGAATAATCATAGATTCTTGCAGCAAATTAGTAAAAATAAAGTAAATGTCTGGGATTGCTTGAAATATAAACAGAAATAGACGGCCAGCAGATGCCATTGCAGATGCTAACTGATTTTGCTCGTTTTTTTTTTTTTTTTTTTTTGGTTGTTGTTGCTATTGCCAATGAGATCGACTGAATTGAACATATGATCTTCAACGTTCTTTCAGTAAATATAATCAAATTGGCGGACCTGCACTTCATAACATGATGAATCCTGTTTTGGATCCATTGCTGATTCTAAAGAAATAGTCCAACAAAAGTCTGGAAGTTCATAAACCTTAATTCATAGGCATGTCTAGAAGGAACAATTCCCCGAACAGGGGTTATTTTCCATACGTTTCATGTTCATTTGTCCTCTTGCCATGAAATTGTTGCATAAAGTTCTAAAGGTTTCTTGATTAATCTCACCGGTGTTGTGTTATTAATTGAAAAAAAGTTTGATTTGTTGATAATTTACTTCACTTGTTTGCTATGCTTCATGGATCAAGATGGTGAAGTTTGAGATACAAAAGAGATGCATGCATTTAAGTTTTCCTTTGGCTTAAATATTTCTTGAAAAGGCACCATTTATGATCCCCAAGCAATTAACCAGCCAAAAAGTAAAAATTCTTTTAGGGAGTTTATCAATGCTCTTTCAATTTCAAATTCAATTGTACCCTTTCCAATATAAATGCATGAATTGATCAGCTCAAGTTAATTAGTCCATTAAGACACAATAAAAGTCATATTGGAGCTAAACTAAGAATAACTTGGAATAACCTTTGATCTATTACCCAAACTACTATATTTTACTATATAGAGAAGATTAAATGCAAATCAAAGATTAGAAAATAATCTTATGCACATTCATAAGTGTATGAATCAAATATTCTTAATGAAAAATCAAGGGCTTAAGAATTCAGTGTGTTCCATCAGTTTCATTTCCTTTCAATTCTTGAATGGTCAAACTGGAGACTAATATATACCATGGTAGAGTAATTTCTAAGAGTAGGGTTGTTTTATAAAAAGTTTATGATAGTAACACTTATTTTAATACTAATTATACAAATAGGGTCTTCGCATTGAGGCGAATTTAATGAAATCACATTGTGCCAATGTGAAGTAAAGCAAAAAAAAAAAAAGTAAATATAATATAATAATATTTATTTTACAAAATCAAAAAAATAAAAAAAAAGTAATATACAAATGGGAAATATCTATCAAACCGGATGAGTGAAAGTCCTGTTGTTTTGATCTTTTTTTTTTTTTATAGGATTTGGACTTACACATCCGGATGTGTCCTCATAGCATTCAGACTTGTCTGCAAGAGTCCGGATATAACTTGATAGAATTTGGACTTAGGTCATTGATGACTGCGTTTTATGTTATATTATTTATGGGTTTATTATGGAATAATTTGAATAGATGTTATATTATTTATGGATTTATTATGGAATAATTTGAATAGATTTGCACTGATAAGATGTTTAATTACAAGATTCTATCTTGATTATGGATTTAGCGGTTTGTGCGAAAAGAATAAGAAATTAAAGAGACCAAATATGAAGTTATGTGGAAGTTTTTGAAAAGAAGTTAAAAAAAAGATTTTCTTATGTTGATTTGGAAGGATAAACATGGTGGAGAGTTTTGGAAAGAGAAGATTGCTTTGATTTCGAAAATTCAAATTTGGAAGAATTCAATTTATGGAAGAAGATGATTTGCTTGGGAATTTCCAATTTGAAGAGGTGAAGAATAAGGAAGCTTTTTATATAGGCATGAATGCCTTAATTGCCGGATGTGACATTAATTTTATTATTTTGAGTTAGAATTCAAAACCAGTATTATTCTCCTTATGGGTTGAGTATGTCATTAGAAGAGGAAGTGGCCATTCAGAATGAAGAGAGGTAGAAAGTAGTAGTTAGTAGTAAGTAGGAAGAAAGTAGTAGTTAGTAGTAAGTAGGAAGTAGTAGTAGTTTAGTTTTAGTTGTAGAGTAGATTAGTTTTAGCCGTAGTAATTCTTGCTTCAGAATTCTCTTCCGTATGGTTAGACGGAAGGCGAAATTTGGGCAGAGTAAGTTTACTTTACCTTTATTTCTTTAGTTTAATATTATTATGATTTCTATGTTTCTTAATTGTTTCTTTGTAGTTATGTTTAGTGAGTAGTTCTTTTCCAGCCTAAGCAATGAATCATTAATTGTTATTTAATTGTGACATCTAAGTGTTCATAATAAATTAACGTTTGATGAGTTCCAAGAGTTCTCTGTGCATAGCGCTTATGTTTAGATTAATTAAATCCTGATGAAATCTAATTAATTTGAGCAGTGCCAATTAATCTTCTGCTATTTCTCTAGATCTAATAGATAGGATTTTTTTTTCTCTTCTATTAAAAGAGGAGACCTACCCCCTTGATGACTCGAATCCGTAAGCTCTTGATTAACAGGTGAAGATGTAAATCATTTTATTTATACTTCATTGTCTAATATATATGATTAATTAGTTGTAAATCTACTGTTAGGTAGACGGGAATAATTGGTTAGTAATTTGTGACATACTAACAACTAATTGCAAATTATTAGAATTGGGTTCTTTTATTTCAGAATGCTGTTGAGATATTAAATCGGGTATTGGTAGGCTCCAAACCCGGTTGTGTCTTGATCAGAGAAGTAATTAATTTAGTCGGATTCTTGTTAATTACCGATTAAGTACGGAAGAATTGGGCTATGTCGAAATCGGTTCTCGATAGTTTATAATTGATTGATTTGCTAATATTAATTCATCATTGAGTCTGTGATCGGTTGATAATTAATTAATGTGGATTTGCTTGTTGTCGAGATTTTGTTTTTTGTGTGTTTTTCTAATATAATTTCTGTTAATTAGTTTTGTTTATTTCTCTTATTTCTTAATAATTATCTATGACAAATTTCTTTGAATTAACTAAAACAGATGGTACTTCGTTCCTCGTGGAATTCGATTCTACTTTCACTGTACTAATTTCTATTTTCTATCTTTTAAAGTAGGTTATTAATTTAGTACCAATAACAAATTTAGTAATGGCCCTTTAATTGCATTGATCTTATCGACAGTAGTGGAAGCATTCGGACAGGAAATAGAACAAGGATAACAAGTATAAAGAAACATAAAAACTCTTGTAAAATCGATTTATATATAATATGTGGTTCATATATGAAACTACAATTAATCGCCTTTAAAATCGTAGATTCTAATTTCTTGATACTTTAATGATGAGCTGAAATCACGATTAACTCATAATCTGGTATTTATAGTAAACCACTTGATTTAAGAAACATTGAAAGAGCTTCTCATGCAACAAATTAATGGCTAGAGGACAAATAATTAAAAAAATATATCTTTGAAAAGGGAGTGGTTACCTACTGGAGCTTCCACCAACCATCCCGGTCAATTCGCGATTAATTTGTCATTACATATATAAACCCTCTTCATTAGAAACCATTTGTATTTTGCTTAGTTCGTTGAACGAAAAAATTGAATAGTAACTCACTTAACACTACAATTCTACAAATGATCAATGCAACAGAAGAAGAAAATACAACCAATTTGATTTATTCTTGAGTGTGGTGCATGGCAACGAAGAAAATGAAAACAGCACAACCTGATTATATAATCAAACAAACTCATATTAATTGTAGCACAGCACAAACTTAAACTAAGTACTCATCATCACACATTCATGCACACTCTTTAACCATTTTGATCCCATCAATAAAGCTTCCAGGACTTCCCCAAACTTGATTAGATTTGCTAATGGTTTATAAGGGATTAAGGGTCCGTCGATGAATCCAGATTTTTCAATGATTTACGGATCATTCCACCGCAAGTCGGTGTACATCCACATGCACAAAATTCATCACAAGGACAATCGTCATCAATCTGCTCACAAGGACATTCTCCAAGGTTTTTGCGCACCATTAACCGTAAGTCATGATCTCCATGATCAAAATTGACCATCATATCGCCATTTTTAATCTTAGGCAGGAAATGACTGACATCTTCAGATTCAACCTCCCAATTAATCATAAGAACGCTGCAAAGTGCCAGAAAGCCAAAGACTATTTGAGCTGTTTGTAATTTGATTTTGGCCATCACTGAAATTCGCTTCTTCTGCACAGAATTCTTACTTTTGATCTCAACTTCTATTCATAATTTGGATATATATAGTGAAGTATATATATATGTCCTGCCAATAATATCTGTCTTGACAGCAGTGTTGGTTGGATGGATTAGTTTGTATTATATGCTTCAATGACTGCAAAAATTATCGATACGAACGAGTCTTTAATTTTTCAGGAAGTAAGTATCTATTTATGTTGAATATATCAATGTTCTTATCATTATTATTGACAATTTTTTAGTTTTTGCATTTCCTAACTTTGCGAGTTGAATAATCATAGATGGTTGCCGTAAATGTCTTGGATTTGCTTCAAATATAACCAGAAATAGACGGCCAGCAGATGCCCATTGCGGATCGATGCAAATTTGCTCGTTAGTTGTTGTTGTTGTTGCTATTGCCAAATGACCGACTGAATTGTCGACAAGAAATGAATTAATATTGGAACGTATCTTCAACTTTCTTTTAGGAAATTTAATCAAATTGGTGGACCTGCATGACTCCATGACATGAATCCTGTTTTGGATCCATTGCTGATTCTAAAGAAATAGTCCAACAAGTATGGAAGTTCAAAACCCTTAATGCATATGCATGTCAAGAATGAACAATTAATTCACCGAGCGTGGGGTATTTTCTATATGTTTCTTGTTCATGCCATGAAATTGTTTCATAAAGTTCTATTAACGTTTTCTTGATTAATCTCACCGGTATGTTGCGAATTAATTGAAGGAAATTTGATTTTGTTATAAGTTACTCAAAAGTATACTATGTTTCACCGATCCAAGATAGTGATTGCTAAAGGTTGAAATACAAAAGGACAGCATTTAAGTTTTCCTTTGGCTTTCTTGAAAATGCACCATTTAATTTATTCCCTAGCAAGACAAACCAAAACTAGAAATTCTTTAGGGAGTGGAGTATATATGCTCTTACAATTTCAAATTCAATTGCATTACCAAGTTTTCCAATATAAATGCATGAATTGTGCTCAAGTTAGTTTTTCATTTCGACCATTAGGTTAGTCCATTAAGATACAATGCTTGAAATTTTTTGTATGGAGTGCTTTAAACTATCACATAAAAGAAAATAAAAATTACGCAAAAACTCCTGTGAAATAAGTTTATATATGGGATGTCATACGCAATTTTTTTTATTTGATACGCTAATATTATATTTAATACACTAATTTTTGTACATTTGATATGCTAATTTTTTTATCCTTGATACGCTAATTCTTAATACTTGATGTGCTAATTTTTTATATTTGATACGTTAATTTTTTATACTTGATACTCTATATACTAATTTTTATACTTGATACGCTAATTTTTTTATATTTTATACGCTAATTTAAAATTTTAATATGTGATACGCTAATTTTTAAATTAATACACAAGTAGCATATATAAATCCGTTTTAGAAAAGAATGGTCCAAAAAATAAAGTCATATGGGAGCTATTAAACTAAGAATAACTTGGAATCTTATGATCTATTAAACTATTACCCCAACTAGCTAGTATATGTTACTATATATCTTGAGAGGATTAATTAATTAACTGCAAATCAAAGATTTGTAAATAATATTCTAATGCACATTAATAATCATATGTGAAGAAAACATTCTTGATGAAAAATCACGGCTTAACAATTGATCGGTTGGGTGTCAGTTGATCATTTCCTCTTTCAATTCCTGAATGAAAACTAATGCTAAATGGCAACATCTGTTCTTGAACCGGACATAGAGATGGCATTAATCTTAGCTTCCTGGCCGCATATAATTTCAAACTCTTATTGATCAACACGTACCATGTAACGTTTCTTTGAGAATCTTAGAACAGTAACAGACAATTGTTCACCACTCACAAAGTGGGGTGGTCGAGGCTCTTAAGGGAGGTTGAGGAGAATAAGAGGGAAAGGGCCATGAGGAAGTGGGGTTTGATTTAGAAGATTAATTAATTAGCTGTGAATTAATTTTCAATGTTAAATTAATTTATATTAATTTGGATTTATTGTCGAAATTCAGAATTGTTTCATAACTGTGTAATCTGCTGGAAGTGATTAGTGAAGATGGAAAAAGTATACAAAGAACAAAGCAATATAATCTTGCAACAATCCTCATCCCACAAATCGTTATAACCTTCTATTTTATACACATGGTGCACTGTCAATAGCTAGCACTGTATGTAGAGCAAAGGACTTGATAGCACTGTCAATAGTTACTTTTCTCCAAATTATTCTCACGGTGTAAAGGACCTGATAGCACAGGGTCAATTGCTTTTATACACATGGTGCACCGTAGGTGGAGCAAAGGACTTGATAGCATTGACAATAGTTGCTTTTCTCCAAATTATTCACGCAAAGCAAAGGGCACAGTCAATTGGTCAATGGCTTTTTCTCTTTTCTCTTCCATACATCATACATGTCGTAACATCATCAACAATCAACAGGTCAGTTAATTTCTCTAGATCATACACGTAGAACGAAGTACCTAATAGCACTCTCAGCAGGTTAGTTGCTTTTCTTTAGATCATAGACATAGTAGCACCATACCTAATAGCACCATCAACAGGTCAGTTGCTTTTCTCTATATCATACATTTAGAACAAATGACCTTATAGCACCGTCAATAGATTAGTTACTTTTCTCTAAATCATAAATGTAGTAGCACTGTTTTGCTTTTCTCTATATAATGGACAACAAGTCAATTGCTTTTTTCTAAATCATACACTTAGAGCAAAGAACCTAATAGCACCGTCAGCTGCTTTTCTCTAAATCAAAGACATAGTATCATCATTAACACGTCAGTTTCTTTAGATCATAGACATAGTAGCACCGTCAACAGATCAGTTGCTTATCTGTCGATCGGCAAAGGCTTGATAGCACTGACAATAGTTGCTTTTCTCCAAATTATTCACGCAAAGCAAAGGGCATGGTCAATAGGTCAATTGCTTCTCTTTCCTCTTCTCTACATCATACACGTAGTAACACCATCAACAATCAACAGGCCAGTTGCTTTCTCTAGATCATACACGTAGAACAAAGTACCTAATAGCACCGTCAGCAGTTAGTTGCTTTTCTCTAGATTATAGACATAGTAGCACCGTACCTAATAGTACCGTCAGCAGGTCAGTTGCTTTTCTCTATATCATACATTTAGAGCAAATGACCTTATAGCACCGTCAATAGATTAGTTGCTTTTCTCTAAATCATAAACGTAATAGCACCGTCTTGCTTTTCTCTAGTTAATGGACAACAAGTTAATTGTTTTTTTCTAAATCATACACTTAGAACAAAGAACCTAATAGCGCCGTAAGCTGCATTTCTCTAAATCAGAGACATAGTATCATCATTACCATGTCAGTTTCTTTAGATCATACATGTAGTAACACCGTCAATAGGTCAGTTGCTTTTCTTTAAATCATACAAGTAGTAACTCCGTCAGCAAGTCTGTAGATCATACACGTAGTAACTTCGTCTGTAGATCATACACGTAGTAACTCCGTCAGCAGGTCTATAGATCATACACATAGTAACACTTCTATAGATCATACATGTAGTAACACCATCAGCAGGTCGGTTGTTTTTCTCTAAATCACTCTCCTCCAAATTATGCACATGGTTAGATGATACATGTAGAGCTTGTTGTTCTCCTCCAAATCATGCACATGGTTCTACCGTTAGCATATCAGTTACTTTTCTCTAGATCATACACGTAGAGCTTGTTGCTCTCCTCCAAATTAAGCACATGGTTGCTTAAACATGGAGCAAAAGACTTGACAGCAGCATGTAAATTTTGACTTCATCAATGTTCAAGTGGCCAACATCATAATTTTTGCTCTTAGGCAGGTAATGACAGACATCTTCAACGGAGGCAGCAAAGTATAACAACCCAAAAACTAGTGCAACTGTATGCAATGTGATTTTAACCATCACTAAAGTTTGCTTCTCCGGGATCGCAGCTACGATTCATTAGCACAATTACAATGAAGACAAACCAGACAATAACAAGTTTGCTAGAATTTTAATTATTTGTACTCTTGCCATCAATTTGTTGCACGGAGCTCTCAATGTTTCTTTAAGTTAATATCATCGACGATTATTTTGATCTGATATGTTCTCGAAAAATTCTACAATGCTACCCATTGGAAAACATGAAATTCATAACCTATTAATTAGCTCACCATGAGTAGATGTTTCTATATGATCATGATGATTTGGTTTAATGAAAAAAACATGGAAAAACACTGATTGAAATTTGTAAATATTAGCTTAGTAATAATTGTTTTGATCTGATAAATAGTGTTCTGGATATTTCCCAATGGAAAACATGGTATTCGTTTCTTTTTTTTTTGTACGATCAAATTAATGGAAGTAACCAAAAGCAAAATTATATATTTATAAATCTTCTGCAGGCAGCATTCATTACTACTTCAGCAAGAATCGAAAACAAAATGAAACTGTAAATTGAGGTAAGCCTTTACTGAATTCTCTTGGTGCCAAAAAGACGACAATTTGCACTCTCAATACCATTTCGAATCTTCTGTTTTCTTTCATGTTTCAATCACTGTTTCACTATATAGCATTTCATTATATGGATATATGTAACGTATTTTTAACTAAAATATTATCAAACAATTAGTGAACTATAAGAGATAAAGATATGTAACGTCAGATTCATTGGGTGATCCTACATAGTAGTGCAGGATTTAGCCTGAAATCACAGGGAGATTCTTCATCTTCAACAACATGTAAAAGGGCTTGTCACCAATCTTGACAATTCATCTTGCTCATCTTGAATAGTTTCCCTTTTCTTGCATTTACATGATTAATCAGTCCTTGTTGCAATGCTTCCTTCATTCACTTGAATTTTAACCTTGTAATTGGAACTATAATTTCTTCTTGTAACGAATCACAAGAATGGTTAGGATAAATTTAAGCACTCGTTCATGCTGACCTCCATCACATAGTATGGTGTATTATTGCAATATTGCTTTCCTTCATGCATTTGAACTTTGACTTCCAATTCTTTGCAAATTAAGAATCCCCATAATGGCTACATTTTAAGTGCTGTTTCGTTCTTATCTCCATCACATATAGTATGGTTTAGTAAATGCATAACTTTGTTGACAATCAAAATGGTTAATACGCATGCATGCAAAGTATGCCATACAGTCATAAATCTGTCACCAACCATGTGGGATAATATTCATACTTAAGACAATTAAACACCAATAAAAGTCACAACCCTTGATCATTTCGAAGGAGACCCTTGTTATAATCCAAGTGTACGAGCCATTTGACTGTTTGGTTTAATAACAAAACTAGCAATATATATTGATTATAATTCAAGATATTTGATAGTGAACACTTCATGCTTAGTTAAAAGATGTAAGACACATGACAAGGTTAATCTAATCACCTTAACTTCCAAATTCACAAAGTTGAAAGAATTGTCCATGCAAAAACATATATGCATATGCCTTAAGATTTGAACTGTACATATATGATATGAAAAGCAAATAATGAATGGAACAAGCTTATAAAAATAAAACTAGTCTGTTTGAACAGCAAAATACGATTAATCAAGTTCGACAACGAGATTTTCAACAAGTCTTACATGGAGTTCTAGCAACTCTGAATAGTTGTTTGAACAATGACTTACATTTAAGTGATCATCATAATTAACTTCAAATATATGCTTTGATCAAGATGGTGAAGGTTGAGATGCAAAAGAGATCCATTTAAGTTTCCCTTTTGACATTTCTAAAAAACTATAAAAGCAGCATTTATCATCAATCAAGCCACCCAAAAAGAAGAAATTCTTTAATGGCATGCTCTAATTTTTCAAAATAAATGAATTGAGCTATGGATGGCTTGGCCTAATGGTCATTAAGATGCAATTAATTCACTAAAACCTTCATATCCAATGATTAATTTTTTTATTAATGCCAAGTTCTTAAAACTATCAAACAAAAAATAATAACAAAGTCACGTTGAACTAAAATAAGAACTAAAGTAATACTATCTTGAGACTATGAAGTGCCACAAAATTTGTAACTGAACTAATATACATTCAAATATGTACAAACAAAACATGAATTCTTAATGAAAATTTAAGGGCTGAACATCTTGAAGCCCAAACCTAAAACAATGGTACTTCTACATTTAAACAATGACAACCTTATTCCCTTGGTTGCTTTTTCTCCATATCATATACGTGGTGCAAAGGCCTTGTAGCACCGTATGTGGAGCAAAGGAACTGATAGCACCGTTAGTAGATGCTTTTCTCCGAATTATTCACATGGAGCAAAGAGCTTTTCTCCAAATTATTCACTTGGAGCAAAGAACTTGATAGCACCGTCAGGTCAGTTGCTTTTCTCTAGATCAAACACGTAGAGCAAAGGACCTAATAGCACCATCATAGGTTGTCAGCAAGTTATCGCGAGTTGTTACTCTTCTCCAAATCATGCACATGATGCTACCGTCAACAGGTCAATTACTTTTTTCTAGATTATACACGTATAGCGAATGATCATACACGTAGAGCAAAGGACGTCAACAAGTTATCATCTCCTCCAAATCATGCACATGATTGCTCAAACATGGAGCAAAAGACCTGATAGCACCTATGAATTTTGATTTCAATGATGTTCAAGTGGCCATCACCATCATTTTTGCTCTTAGGCAGGTAATGACGGACATCTTCAGAGGCGGCAACAAAGTATTACAAGCCAAAAACTAGTGCAACTGTCTGCAATGTGATTCTAACCATCAATAAAGTTTGCTTCTCCGGGACTGAATTCTAACTTATGATCGCAGCTACATTCATTAGCACATTTACAGTGAAGACAGACCGTCCAATAACAAATTTAGTGATGGCCCTTTGCATCTTGTCGACAGTTCTAGAAGTCTGTAAGCATTCGGGCAGGAAATCGAACATTTTTTAAATCAAAGTAGAGTATAGAACTTTCATCATTCAGTTGGAAATGGGAGCTTCGAATCCATTATGGATCATCAACCCTCTGATCTTCATGTCAAAAAGGAAAAGGAATACTCTTAATTGACATGAAAAAGGAAAACAAGTATAAAGAAATACTCTTAATTGACAAGTCTAAAAGTTCATCATGTCAAAAAGGATCATCAAACCTCAATTATGGATCATCAACCCTCTGATCTTCCCAATAATCATATTAAAATCCATATGATCCTTACTTAGTGGTGCGAACCCTTAGCTTGAAATCAAATGGAGGTTCTTCATCTTCAACAACATGTAGCTAGGCTTGTAACCAATCTTGGCAGTGCATCTTGCTCATGCATCTTGAATAGTTTCTTTTTTTGCATCGATCTCCATGCATGCTTCCTTTTCATTCACTAATTAGATTTATTTGACCTTGTCATCGGGAACTCTAATTTCTTTTAAAGGATCACGAGAATTAATGGTTGGATTTAAGTGCTTGTTCATGCTAATCTTCATTACATAGTATGGTGTATAATTGCAATGCTTCCTTCATACATTTGAACTTTGACTTCCAATTCTTTGCAAAGAATCACGAGAAATGGTTAGATTTAAGTGCTAGTTCATGCTTATCTCCATCGCATAGTATGGTTTAGTAGATGCATAACTTTGTTGACAATCAAAATGGTTAATACGCATGTCTCCTAATTAGGCAACTTGCAAAATATGCCATAAAGTCATAACTATGCCACCAAACCGCGCGTATGGAATAATATTCATAAACTGGTAAACACCACTTGATCTGTTGATCATTTCCAAGGAGCCCTTAATTTGATGGTTCGGTTTAATAATAAAACTAACAATATATATTGATTGTATTGTTGATATTTGATTGTGATCACTGCTTAATTAGTTAAAAGATGTAAGACATTACAAGGTTAATCTAATCACCTAAACTTCCAAATTCACAAAATTGAAAAAATTGTCCATGCACAAACATATATGCATGCATATGTGCCTTATAATTTTTGGATTTGAACTGCACAAACTTTCAATTATGTAAACCAAAAATGCTATGAAAAGCAAAATAATGGAAGGAGCAAGCTTATAAAAATGAAACTATTCAGTTCGAACAACAAAAGACGATTAATGAAGTTCGACATCGGGATTTTCAACAAGCCTTACAAGGAGTTCTAGCAACTCTAAATATGTAGTTGTTTGAACATTGAGCTACATTTAGAAACTAAGTGGTCTTCATAATTAACTTCAAATATATGCTTTGTGGATCAAGATAGTGAAGATTGAGATGCAAAAGATATCCATTTAAGTTTCCCTTTGACATTTCTAAAAAAATATAAAAGCATCATTTATCATCAAGCAAGCCACCCAAAAAGTAGAAATTCTTTAATACATGCTCTAATTTTTCAAATAAATGAATTGAGCTAGGGTTGGCTTGGCCTAATGGTCATTAAGATGCAATTAATTCACTAAAGCCCTTCATATCCAATGCTTGAGTTTTTAGTAAAATACCAAGTTCTTTAACTATCAAACAAAAAATAATAACAAAGTCATGTTGAACTAAAATAAGACCTAAAGTAATACTATCTTGAGAGTTGAGAGTATGAAGTGCCACAAAATTTGTAACTCAACTAATATACATTCAAAAGTGTACAAACAAAACATGAATTCCTAATGAAAATTCAAGGCAGAACAACTTGAAGACCAAACCTAAGACAATGGTACTCAATTTACGACAACCACTTTCCTCTAATTTCAACATTTTTTACATGTTTTTATATAGTTCATGTTCCCAACTAAATTGTTCAACTACATAACTCTCAAAGAGTTCTGTGAATCCATAACTGTTGGGAGGAACAAATCCATGGAGGACCAGTTTCAATTCCTTATATTCCTCAATTCTCAAATGGAGATAAATATATTAACATGGCAACATCCTCTCTTGAACAAGAAGTGGGGCAATCCTATCTGCCTGGCCAAATTTGATTGCAAACTCTTAATCAATAAACAATTGTACATGTTCCCTTATCAACATTTCAAGTATTGTTTTAAGTATTAATTCTTCATACATCAACCTCATTTAAAAGTCATGGTGACATGCATATTCCCTTCTCATTTCTACTTGCTGGCCTTGTATTTAATAGCCTCTTTTTTTTCTTTTTTCTTTTTCCTTTTGGCAAGTGCCCCTCTTGCAATTTCTTTGTAATGTCACACAATTGAATAATTGATCAACCTCATTACTTCAAATCTCCAACCTAAACAATGCCCTATGTGTCTGCGTGTTTGAATTTATAAATGAGTTGAATGTGACATATCAGGATATTTTGATGTATGTTCCTTCTCTACTTAGATCAACTTAACAAAAGTTTGCCCGACATCACCACAAGTTCTTGATACAATATACCATATCCACAACTTTGAACAAAGGGCAAATTGCCCTTCTTATTATGACTTTCTTAATTTCATGCTTCCTCATCTTCCATTTTTCTTCTTATTTTTCTATTAAAAGAAAAAAAAAACTAATGTACTCTTGGGGAAAATCCCATTATCCTTATGCTAGCAAAGATTTTTTATTTAGGTCCTTTAACTATACAATCATTATCCCCTAAGATGTACACATATATACTTTTATGTAAGATATACCAAAGAGACTCAAAATTCTCAACTTTATGACGGCTCTCATAAGTCTTTTCTTAAAGGGGAAAAAAACCCAAATTTCATCATTCATTATATAAAAATTTGTTTGAAAATGTCAGGACAAAACCAATTCAAAGTAATGAGCCCGTCACCCTTTTATACTGTCTCAAAAAATATTCACATGATGATAGGACTAAGCATCCTATTCCTTCCATAATTGACTAATATTAAGCAGCCATCTTTGGATGATGGAAACCTTCATTTTCTTACATGTGATTGTCCATTGTCATATCAACCAAAGATCTTATCTGTATTGCAACCCAAGAAAAAAAAAAGTTGAAAACTTAGGCTTCAACTTTAGTCGGAGATTTTTTTTTTTCTTTGTCATTCAACTAAGGATTAGAATGTACCATCTGGAGTTGAATCATCAATATTGTTTGTCTCTTTTCCCATTGGGAATTATTAAGAAAGCTCTATGGCATTCTATATAGGACAAAATATAACCAAAAAAGAATTTAAAGCTCCTTATGCACATCATTTTCAAGAAAAAAAAAATAATAAAAGAGAAGCAGCTCTCATAGACCATATCAAAATTAAGTTTTGCCTAATGTAACTGCGACAAGCTAACTATGCAGGCAGTTATCCACCACAAATAAATAGATAAAATAAGTATTCAAACTATCTTAGGCACATTGCTTTGGAAGCATGGCATGAACCCATTCTTTTTTTAAAAAAAAAAAATTAATACAAATTATATACACACACCTTGCCATTGAAAACATATCCTATAAGTATGTATATTATGTATATTTTATCATTAGCAATAACATAGAGTCTCTTTTTTTTCTTCAGTCAGACAAACCCTGTACATAGGAGAGGATGTCAACCTTAATTTTATATATATATAACGAAGCTTCAAATAGTTTATCCTAACTTACGTAACCCATTCTAATTTAAGGGAATACTCAATCAGGTTAAAAGAGTTGGAGAGAACCAAATTCACAAACCAGAATTTTTTGAACAAGATAGTTTAGCATATATTCACATATAGAGATTTATGTCTATAGCTAGGTATACACTCTTTTTTTTTTCTCTTGTAGGTAAAATTTGTGTACACAGATGTATCCCATAAAAAACTTACCAATAATATTTGAAGATATATTCAAATGGGCCTTTGCATAATACAGTGTTTTTCTAGTAAAAGAAAACTTTTGAGAAAAGAATTATATTAAATCCAATTCCATGAACAATTAAAAGTTTTTACAGATGAAATTATTACTTCTTGATAAATAAATAAAAAAAAAATCAAAGTAGGACTCACTGATAGTTTTTCGAATGTGTATTTACCCTGACAATATACATGACAAAAGCCTTGGTTGATGCATTTGGTGGGAGGAAAATAACTACGTAAAAGAACATGGGGAGAGAGTCCAAACTCCAAAAAAGCAATATTTTTTAAGGAATCTGTAAAACAGCAGACATCTTGGCATAATCAATGGAAAGAAGATTTCAACATTTGAACAAGCATCTTGGGAATATATTATACGATGAGAGAAGGGTTGTCTTTCATAGCATTATTGGTTTAAGTGGGGACTCATGTAAAAATGATTAATTTATACTACTTTTTGATTATATTTCTTGTAAGTTTGAGCTGTTTTATCTGTACACCATGATGATGATTAGAGCACAGAATAATGAATGAAATTGAAAATATTCTAGTATTAGTATAAAACCCTTTACATAAAGTTGGTGGAGAGAATGATTAGGAACTCCAACTTTTAATACAAATTGGCCTAAACATGATAGTTTTCCCTTAATAAACTATGAAAGCATTTTCAGAAAGACAGCTAAGAATCTAAAGATTATTGCAATGTTCAAAAAGACACAACTTGACATCTTTTTCTTTTCTCACAAAGTACTTTTGCACCATTACTGGATTGCAGCTTTTCATTGCTATTACTACTATGGATTTAAACATGTTTCTTTTCTCTTTTTGGTGGAAAGAGAACAAACAAAATTTTCCATCATGGTTAAATTAATTCTTTCTCCTTCTTTCTTCTTTCTCTCTTTGTTTCATTCAATTCATACTTTTCAAAGTTCAGACCATTTCAGAAAGGAATTTGAATACAAGGGATTGCATAATTTGGTTCATTGATGATCTGAAAATTTATCTTTGACATGACAAATGCTTTACGAAAGAAACACTCTGGCAACAAAGTATCTGCAGTTTAAGATGCTCTTGAAACAGTTATATCTGAAGTGACTTCCATTCCAGAAGTACATTGTCATTAACTTCACACAGTCACACACTAAATTGACAAAAAACGTACGTGGAAGTGGTCACATTTATGTTTTGAAATGTAAAAAGCAGGCCACGCACTTCATTTCTATATATTGACAAAACCACAAGCGTACTCTACTGTTCTAACATGGAATGATGGAAGGACTTCGGTTCAGATGCCATTTAGGAACATTAACCGCATTAAACAACGAGAAAAAAAAGGTCTAAAAACAAGAAAAGAACAAATATACAAAATCTAGTTTACAGTAAGAAGGTATTGACAAAATATTCATAATTAAAACTGTCCACATTTCACACTTTCAATCCCTTTTTAAGTATGTATCTTTCTAATTGTTCTCACATCCAGCCCCCATCCCAAATTTTGTCACAAGATATTTAGAACAACCCAACCAACAAAACTTCAAAAAAAAGGACCAAAACCAAAAAAAAAAAAAAAAAAATCCAACAAATATGAATAATAACAAAATCCCAGAACTTTTTTAACTCATTATCCAATGCTACTATCAACCAAAGAAAAGAAAATTGTATGAATGAACAAAAAGAACCCTCCTCCCTCCTCAGTCCATTGTTATGCAGTGAAACTTCTCCTGATTTTGGCCCTGATAACCTTGAGAATTTGGAATGATAACTCTCAAGTCTCAATCTCATTCAGTCTTGGTCTTGGACCTATAGAGAAGCTTCTTCTTCTTGGATGTTTGATTATCAAATGTGAGCACAATCTTGCCTGGTTCAGTAATTTTGTAGCTTCCACTGATCACTGGTTCTTCTGTTGGGGTAATCTTTCTGGACTTCTGTACTATAACAGTATAACCACCCTCAGCACTTGGCACAAATTCAGCTCCATAAGAGACTTCCCACCCAACTACTCTGACCTCCCAAATTAAAGTGCTGGCCTGCAAAATCAACAATCCCAGAAATGGAAGAAAGAAAACAATTAGGGACAAGAATACAAAATCGACAAGAGCATTAGTAACAATCCTCGTAACACTATGATATGATTACCTCAGTAACTGGGAATTCAACAGTTTGTTTCGATGATGGCTTAATAAGTTCTTCTGTTGCAGGTTCAGCAACAGTAAACTCGCCCTCACGGCTAAGACCGCCATATTGTACTGGCACTTGTTCTGGTGCTATATACCTTGTATCAAAACATCAAGAAATACATCAAAGATGATATAAGAATTCCAAATATGTGATCAAGCAGGCATCAAAAACAAAAGAAACATGTTGCAGATAAAAAAAAAATATCAACATACTTGAAGAGAGTATCAGCAGTTTTGGAAGGGCCAACAAAGACAAATTTGCTCTTGGTTCTCTGAGTCAAGAATGGACTGATCATCCTATTGTAGGCCACATACCACCATGGCACATTCACAAACACCTTCATAAACATAGCAAACATCCCATATGCCAATCAATTCCAAATATAATTAACTTAATCAAACTGAAATTCAATTCTATAATCAATAAAAAGTGAACCTGTTTTGCAGCAAATTCTGGATAATTGTCCTGCAATAATTGGATAGCATTGCGCAATTCCTTATTGAACAATATCAGTCCAGGAGAATTCTTGAAATCATTAACTTGAACAATTGTGTTGATCCCATCAGGGCTAAAATCAAGCTTCCTGATACTGTTTTCCAAGAACTGAATTCTCCACCTCAAAAACTTTGACCTCTTGAGAGAATCAGCAAAAGCATTCTGGTACAGTTCCTTATCCTGAAATTCTCCGAAAGCATTATAACAAACAGGATGTCCTTCCTTGTCCACTCCATGCATGAAAACAACCTTTTCAAATCCACTCCCAATCCCTTCTTCCTCCAGCAATCCCTCAATTCCAAACTCCTTTCTCCAAGCAACCACGCTTTTAAGCATGGCGAAGGCATCCTTCACCTTGAAGTCCCTTGCTCTAAGGAATTTGAGAAGGATTACATCACTTCTCTCATCAGCCAAAAGAGGAATTCCCCATATGGAGACTTCCTCAGGAGCTTTTGGCTCTTCCTCAACAACTTCCTTCTTTGGTGTTTCCTCCGCCGGGACGGGTGCAGGTGCAGCAGCCTCCTCGGTTGCAGCGGCCGGTGCAGTATTAGTGACTTCAACTATGGTTTCTTTAATCTCCTCCACAGCTGCAGCAGTTTCAACCTTCTCCTCAACCTTAGCAACGGGTTCAGAAGGTTCAGCCACCGCAGGCGGTGGTGGTACAACTTCCTTCTTTTCCTCCACTGGTTCAGCCGGCTCCGCTGCCTTCGGTGGTTCTTCCACCACTGCTGGCGGTGGGACCTCTTCTGATTCTTTTTTCTCTTCAGTTTTTGTTTCTTCCACAGTCTCCTTCTTCTCCTCCTCCACTGCAGGCGCGGCAGTGGGCTCGGGAGTGGGTTCAGGTTTTTTCTCCTCCTCCTTAGGCGCCGGTGGTGGCGGTGGTGGAGGAGCAGTGAATTCATGCTTGTTAAGAGCATCCTGAACCAACTGTTTCAACTCATCGAGGGCCTTCTTTTGTGGGTCGGGGAGTTCACCAACAACGTTGGTTTCCTCCTTAAACGATGCTGATTCAGTAATTTTCTTGTCAGCAGCTTTCTCAGCCTCAGCAGGCTCTTCAGCTGCAGCTGGCTTCTCCGGTTCCGGAACTGGCACCGGATCGGGTTCTGGGGTGGCAGCAGCGGCAACGGTTGCCTCTTTCTCAACAACAGCAGTCTCAGTAACTTGTGACACCACCACCTCAGCTGGTGCTGCTGGTGCCTCTGAAGCTGTAGTTTTTGTTTCTTCAGCCATCCTTATTGAGAGAATTTAATTCAAAAACAAAAATTGATAATTTGGGATGAAAATGAAAGCCAAAATACAATTAAGAAGAAAGAACTCAACAAGAGAAGGGAAAGGAAATGAGAGAAATATGTATGAGCAAGGGAGAAGTTGAGGGGTGAGTGAGCAGAGCTAAATATGAGAAATGATAGCGGAAGCGGTGGTGGTAATGGTGATGCCACTGTGTGAGTGTGTGAGAGAGAAAGAGAGAAAGAACAGACTGTCAAGGAGTCTGTCAAGGGGGTGGGGTGGGACCCTAAAGACTGCCAGCTCGTTAACCACTCTCATTGTGGGGTCCACTCCACTACATCACGTCCCCCTTGGTCCCACAACACTCCCTTCCTTCCCCTCTATTCTCTCTAACCGCTAATTTAGGTTCCGTTCATTCATTCATTGATGATTCATTCGGCATTCACTGTTTCTTCTTACCACAATTTCATTTGGCTTTTAATTTTTTTCATTTTTTTTCTCTATGCTGTATTTTAGTAAAGGTCAATTTAAAAAACAAAAAAAAACTTATTTTTCACGTTGCAACTTTAGTTCAATGCAATCCAATCGATTTTTGTAATACAATCAAATCAAATTCAAGATTATGATATCGTGTGAATTAAGTTTATATATGAAATACAAATTAATCATAATTTTAAATTACAATAAAAATAATAAAAAAATATAAATATAATCTAAATAATTATTAATTATTCATTTTATACGTGAAATAATTTCAAAAAAAGTCTTTTCTCAATTAAGTTGATAAAGGAGCATCACTTTGGTCCACTCGATCATGAGATTTAGACTTCTAAGTTTGGAATTTGCATCTGTTGTAAGGGTTATATTATTATGTCCTTAATAGAAGGAGTTTTGACATAATTATCAAAAAGATTTAGGATTTGTTGATTTGGAGTTTGTATATGTTATGTAATAGTTATATTATTATGTCTTTAAGAGTTTTGAAAATGTTGACATAATTATCAAAAAGGTTTAGGAGTTTTGAAAATAGTCACTAAATTAGTTCAATATCCAAGTTTCACCGAAACTTTTTTTTATTAAAAATGTTGGTAAAATTTTATTATTGGCGTAAAAGTAGGGGTTAGTTGTTCGCTCATTTCTTTTTTAATATAAAAGGACAAAAAAACTAACACCCAATCTCTCAAAATTGTTGTGATTAGATCAAGTAATTCAGCTACGTGTTGAAGGGAAGACGAATGTGAAAGTCTATGAACGCCACTAATTTTACTACATCTTGAAGGGAGACCAAGAGAGGTGAAAGAAACATGTTATGTATTGAAGGGAAAGGTGAAAATCTATTCTTGCTGCTAGTTCTATTATGTGTTGGAAGGAAAGACGAAGGAAATATACTGCGTGTTGAAGAGAGATGTCAAATGTGAAAGTCTATTCTTGTCACTAATTATGTTATGTATTGAAGGGAAAGGTGAATGAAACAAGCAGGAAAAGTGAAAATCTATAATCACCACTAATTCTGTGACGTGTTGAAGGGAAAGGTAAAAGTCTATTATCGCCACTAATTCTATTACGTGTTGAAGGGAAAGGTGAATGTCTATCATCGCCACTAATTCTGCTACGTGTTAGAAGGAAATGTGAAGGAAACATGCTACATGTAGAAGGAAAAGGTGAAAGTATATCATCACTACTAATTCTGCTACGTGTAAAAGGGAAAGGTGAAGGAAATATGTGGAAAAGGTGAAAGTCTATCGTTGCCACTAATTCTGCTACGTGCTGAAGGGAAACGTGAATAAAACATGCAAGAAAGGGAAAGTCTATAATCGCTGCTAATTCTGTTACGTGTTGAAGTACAAGGTGAAAGTCTATCATCGTCACTAATTCTATTATGTATTAAAGAGAAAGATAAAACAGTGGCGGATCAAAAAATCATAATTTTGAGGGGGTGGGAGTGGGGTGGGGGGGGAGGGCAAAATTACATAGCAGAAGTTATATTTTAATATATTTGTTTAAGGAGGCAAATTATAATTTTCTTGAGTATTCAATTGAAATTTTTTAACCTTTTAAAAGGATATAGTATAATTTTTTAAATTTTGGGGGAGAGGGTGGAAGGGGGTGGTCGCACCCCTATAGATCCGCCACTGGATGAGTCTATATATCATCTCCATTAATTCTGCTACGTGTTTGGAAGGAAATGTAAAGGAAACATACTATAAATTGAAGGAAAAGGTGAAAGTATATTATCACCACTAATTCCGTTAAGCGTAAAAGGTAAAGGTGAAGGAAATATGCAAAAAAATGTGAAAGTCTATCATTGCCACTAATTCTGCTACGTATTAAAGATAAATGTGAAGTAAATATGCATGAATGGTGAAAGTCTATCATTTCCACTAATTTACTACGAGTTGAAAGGATGGTTAAGCAAGCATGCTACGTCTTGAAGTAGAAAAGAGTTAGTTTTGAATAAGCGTTGGGTTTAGAAAGAATTGGTTTTGGATTTTTGCACTTCAAACTTCGTCACTTTGAGAACTCACATTGCTATAGATTCATCTTCCGCTTTGGATAAGTAGGATAATATAATAAGAGAATGGAAATCATGCCTCCGTCATCGTCATTATTTATGGTTGGTTTGGAAAAATAAGCATCAATGAAAATATAATTAAACTTCTCAATCATTCATTTTTTTTTTACCAAAAAAAATGGCCACTCCTTTTTTTTTTTTGCATGTTTTATCGTCATATTCAAATCATACTATTAATTTATCTTTGTTAATGAAGTTGACTATATAAATCACATTTCATCTGTCATATTCAAATCATACTATTAATTTATCTTTGTCAATGATAAAAATTTGAAATTATATTCACACTATATTTATACGTTTACGTGTGTGTAGTAATTGAACTTCACTTATTTTGCGTAACTATTTAGAGGATTAAAACTTCAGTTTTAACTTATTGATAGCAGTTTGAAATACACTTAGTTTTACAAATAATCACATTTTTACATTACTGTATTAGCTACCCACAATTTGTAATTGTGAAAGTTTAGAATTTTATACTTTATCTTGGCTGAATCTTGATTGTAATAGATAGCTCAGGAAATTTTTACGTTAAAGTTGATTGTATAAATCTCAATCAATTGATTCACATTTTTTATAAAATTATCGTTTTGAAAAAAAAAAGTAATGTGAGAAGAAAGTACTATATTAATAAAAATTTAAGAAAGTACTCTACTACAAAAATATTTTAGTAAATATATACTTTCTAAAATTCATACTTATACAATACAACATGTTTTACATTAGCAAATATTGCATGTAATGCACTCTATCAAATGGAATGGAAAAACTATTTTCCACTTGTTCAACTAGTGCATCTAGAAAAGTAAAACATGTTACTATTATCCTATCAATGAAAAGTAAGAAAAACACACACAAATTTCTGTTAAATCGGTTTATATATAAGATATAAGATATATATATATATAACGAATAATTAATAATTGTTCAAATCATAATTTTAATTTTGAGTCACTTTATCACGTGTTAGAATCGCAATTAATTCACCGTTGCGTATATGAAGCTGTTTGAGTCACTTGCTGAAAGTAAAATTTAAGAGATAAATTGATCTAATTAAAATGGGAAGAGACGTCATGTGAAGAAGCATTTTCCAAAGGTGAGCATTTTGTAATTAATTCCATTTAATAATTGTGAAGAATCAGTTTTGGGATCATAAATGTTTATTTTCGAATTTAGAAAACTTTACCTTGTAGTATGCTATTTTTGGGCTTTTAATCATTTAATGCTTAAATTTTTAGTGTTTCATTTGAGTTAGGACGGGGGGGGTAAATAAATAGTACACCTTGACTTTGTAGGTAAAACGTAAAACAATATAAAATGCTGTATTGCTGTGTATGGGCAGAGAACAAACAGTTATTAATTATAGTAATGATGAAAATTATGATTGTGTTTATATCCATTCATAGAGATTCAAAATTTCAATTTTGAAGGCGGAGAAAAATAAATAAATAAATACAAAGGCTTCAATTGTCTGCATAATTTTTAACGCAAATATTACAAATCGGAGAAAAACACAAAGCAATGAGAAACTTAGAAGGAACGTTAATTTCGATCCACTTATGAAAATTAGGAAACAATAATTTATTTAATACAAATAAGATTATTTTTTAAAATTTTTAATTTTGTTTTTTTGATTTATAGATTACAAAACAAGTTTTTTTGTTTACAATTGTCAATATTTATTACAATATATTCTATAATCAAACAAATCAAATTATTTGGAAGTTTGTGATTTTGAATTATTTGAATGTCAAATGTTAAAATGAATAATCAATAATTCGAGTAGTTGCAATATATATATATATTTATATATATATATATACTAACTATTTAAACATTAAATAATTAAAATAAAAAATATAATTCCTTCAAAATGACAACTTTGTATGAAAAAAAAGTAAAAAAGTTATACACGGACTTATTTCCCTTTCTAAACAACAATCAATCACCTTCATATGAACTAGCTAACACATGGATCATATTCTTTCTCATTTTCTTCTTCACTAATTTTTTCTTATTTTTTATGGATCTATAAGGTCCAATATATAAGTATAAATTTCTATTATTGACTTGAAGTGAATTAAACAACATCTTTTTTTATTCATCGATTTTTTCATTTTGTTTTTAAAAAAATCGAACTATAGAAAAACAATTTATAAACTTTTAAACTATAAGGAGATAATTTAAAAATCCTTCAATGAACAAGGATTATTTGTAACTTGACCAAAATATTAAAAAGCAGAAAGTCACCAAGAAATGATATGGCACGTTTCTTATAGTAAAATTTTACTTATAAATGAAAAAAAATTCTTAAAAGAAAATATCATTCTCTAAACAAAATAAATAATAAAATTGTTAAATTGCAATGAGTTTTTTCTTTTTCTTTATGTTTCGTGTCATTATCAGCATGATATAAATGTAGTTGCAATAGTTTGACAATGTAACAAAGCATCTAAGTATGTAAGAAGACATTTCATTTACTTACTTGTCAATTAATAAAAGATAAGATTAGGTAAAAGCCCGTTAGGTTTAAGCATGGATTTCCAATTTTCAAAACAATGGGCAAAAATTATTACTTCCAATTTTCAAAGCCTGTCAATGGATTTCCAATTTTATTAGATTGAGATTTGGAAAAATTATATTTACTTCGTTTGTATTTAAAAGACCGGGCTATTTCCCTCTCGATGATGCAATTTATCTCTCATCGTCTCACCGCCCGACCTTTACTCTTGTTATTTTGAAGTTATATATAGTACTTAGATTTTGTCTATGATACTGTTTTTGTAGCACGCACCGAAACAATGCCTTACTCTAAACGTCCAATCAACCGCTCATAACTCATTTAAAAGATATTCAACTAACTCTGGCTTCGAATAACATTTCACTCCTAACCATATATAACTCATCCGCTAATGTAAGAATAAAGAATAAAAAATATTTGTTATAAATTTGACACGTTAAGGGATAATTGTAACGCTACGTAAGAATTGATTATATAGTAAGAAGTATCCACAAGAAAAAACCATTTTCTAAACTCGTGCTATTTGTTGACAAATCTTTTTTGCTTAGTCGTCACATTACTTCATTTTGTAGCTTATCTTTTTAAAGATTTTAATTCCACAACGCAATCTAGAGGAAAATGGCGAGCAACATTCTTGATAACATGTCTATTGGAGTCAATTTTTGATAAAAGAAAAAAAAAAACAAAAAGTCAAGAGGGAAACAACTCAGACATTCTTTGATACACTACTGACAAGTTTGACCAGAGGCAAAGGCATCGTCTCTTTCAAGTTTCAAAAGAACAACACACGGGCTGTCAAATTATGTATGAAACGGTTGCTTAAAAAATTAAACAAATCCTTCTGTCATCAACACTCTTTAAATGCCGGCTTCTTAGACGTTGCGTAAATGATTTTGTATAAATATTAAATAGCATTCTTAATTTGGTCAAGAAAAATAAAAAGATTCTTAATGCAGAGAAAATATTGAGTGTAGGTATGTAATAATTTTACTCACGTATATCACTGTATATCAATATCACTTAATAAATACGGGTTTTATAAATTTGATTTGACTTGTTTATTTTGTTCTTTTTTTCCCCAAAATTTAAAACTAAAGACAATATTACAATAATTATATTTGTTGTAGTATTTTTTTTTATTATTATTTATAAAATATTAAGTTTTTAATATTTTAATAATAAATAATACTCCAAAACAAACTTATCTATTCACTCTTAATATTCATTGTTTATAAGAAATTTGAAGAAAAAAATTTATTATAAAACTAAAAAATACCTTATTTAAAAGGAACATAAATAGTTATTGTAGAGTTGCAATCTTGTATTTAAAAAAAAAACTTTATTTTCGGTCCTTACTTTTCGCAATAATCTTAAATAGTTGTTGGCATTTTCAAGTAAGTACTCCTTGTCATATCTTTCTTAATAATCTTAAAATAGTCGTGTGCATTTTCTAAAAGGTTTATTTAGACAACAAAATTTTTTCCTACAAACTTTGTTGTAGTTTTATTTTGCTAAAATTTGGTTGGCTTTTTATTTTGAATCATTAATTTCATGAACACAGCGATATTGCGTCAATCATGGATTGATATTTTGTTCATTATGTAAATTATTATGTTGAATTAATATTCGAGGTTTTATTGATTCTTTATTTTGTACAAATATATTTACTTATACATATTTCACATTAAACTAACTTATAGATGGGATATCATTGTGCATTAAATAAACAATTGAATTATAGAAATAGTTTTTCAATTATTTCTCTTAGTTTTCTCAGTCCTTCCAAGCCAAAACATTAATTAAGGCAATGAAGAAATAAATGAAACAAAGATAATAAAAACTCATGTAAACCAATTCATCTATGAGAGGACTTCATATATGAAACGGACAATTAATGGCCGTTAAAATTGTGATTATAATTTTCTATCACTTTTATTGCGTTTCGTTCTTTTGTGCCACTTTTGTGTGCCACTCCATATGTCACTTTATAAAAATATGACACGTGTCATTTTTAGTTAGTTATTTAATTTTAAAAATTAAATTAAAATCCTAACCAAATGATGAGTGAATCTAAAGAATAAATAATTGTACACGTATCAATTTTTTATAAAGTGGCACATACAAGTGGCACAAGAGATTAATTGCGCTTTTAGTGTGCTTTGAAATTTTGTTTAACTCCTCCATTTCATATATGAAGTCGCTTTACATGAGACCAACCCTATAAAGATTAATAGGAAGTATAGTTATCATAATTAAGTATCAATACAACTTTTTAATTGATGTACATAATAATTTGAAAGACATTTGAATAGAATCTTAATTATTTATATGCACATACGATATATGGAAATGAAAACCACACGAACATCATCATACTTAGAATTGAATCAAATGAAATCCACACGACCATCATCAATATCATCATTTTTGTACCATATCTCTGACGAATTTATCACAAACATTTTTACTTACTTTATGATCATGTATATGAATAATAACATCATAACTAGGCTAAAAAAAAATGAACCCAAAAAAAAGAGAAATCTTCTTATTATTTTTTATATTAGCACAATTAAACTCTTTATTAAGGATAGCTTCAATAGATAAAAAAATGAAAGAAATACATTATGGTTTGAACATGTACATAGAAGATCTTTAGATACTTCAACGAGAAAGAGGAAATCAAAAAAGGGAAAGAGAAAACAAAAAAGAATTAAAAAGAAACTATAAAAATAAATATGTTATATTTAAATATAAATGAGAAAATGAGTTTCTGACCAAATGCAGTGTCAAAGTATAATTCATATAATCAAGTTCATTTACTGGAATAAAGATAGTTGTTGTTATTAATTTAAAATGCTTACTTATAAATCCAGTGTTATACAATAGATTAGAGTTCAAGTTCTTATCGTACAAAAAAAAAAAATAAAATTAGCATTGAGTAATATTAGACCGTGAGACTGCTCCATCTCCTTGCTTCTCTCTGGTGGCAGATTCAGAAAGTAGGAATTAGGGGTGCGAAATTGTATACTATTAATAATAGAAACTAAATTTTAAATGTGGGGAGGGGGGGAATTCTAATTTTTTAAAGAAATTAATTGAAAATTTTAAATTTTTATAGGAATACAATATAAATTTTCAAATATTGGGGGGCCCATACCCCCCAAATCATCTCTGCCATTGCTTTTCTCTCAACAGCTACCAACTCTCAACCCTCTCTAACTCCGCCTCTCCCACTAAATCACTCTCCCTGAAAGCAAATTTAATTGCTAATCTCTCTTTTTAGACTTTTTTTTAGAGAATTGTTTTCATATTTGAAGTTTTTTTTGTTGTGCAAAAATAAGAAACTTCAGATCCGATTAAGGTGTAGATTCATATCAAAAAACAAAAAGATGATAGTTCTTCCAATTCACTCATGGGGTGAAAAGTTTTTTTCTTCTCAATCACTTCTATTTTCATATCTTAGTTTTGACTATTTTGGTCATTGATTCTTCTATATATGGACACGTGATCTTCTATTCAAGATTTTGTCTGTCTTATTCTGTCTTAATTAAAACTACGTAGTAGGGTTCACTAATCTCTTGGTTAGAGTCTAATAATTTTAAAGTAATTTTAATTATATTTATGCATTTAGTCCTTACTTTTAATGAAACTACGTAGTTTTAAACGTTAGACAGAATATGACTGGATAAATATTGTACAGAGGATCTGAACTCCTATATATGATGGATAGCAAAGTTATAGGAGAAATAAAAAACTTGGTTTGGTCAATGTATAGATTCATATCGAAAACTAAAAGATGACAATTCCTCCAATCCACTTATGGGATGAAAAGTTTTTTTTTTTTTTGACTATTTTGGTCATTGATTCTTCTAAAATATGATGAATTGCAAATTTATAAGAGAAATAAAAAACTTGGTTTGTTCAAGGTATAGATTCATATCGAAAATAAAAATATGATCTAATCCACTTATGGGGTGAAAAGTTTTCTCCTTCTCAATTACTTCTATTTTCAGATCTTGGTTTTGACTATTTTGGTCATTAATTCTTCTAAGATATGATGGATTGTAAAGTTATAGAGAAATCAAAAACTTGGTTTGATTTATCTACTAAGGATGAAGATTTCTTTTTCTATATTTGAAACCAAGAGACGTAATCACTTTATTTTTAGCACATCAATTAAGAAGATGAAAACACTCCGATGTTATTTGCTCAAGCATATTTGAATTCAATTTTAGCTATCAGCTAAGTGAATATTGTGGTGGCTTTATGTCATTTGATGAATTGTTTCCTTCTAATGCATTAAGTTTAAAAGTTTAGATAACTTAACACAGTTAATTTCAGCTAGTTAGTTGAATATGTATATGTCATTTATATTTTTAATAAAAAATATCATTTTTATAAAAAAAAAATTACTACTTAAAATAATTATAAAAAATAGTATGAACCGTGAATCAATAGAGAATTTCAGTTGTCCATATATCAATGGTGTTTGTGGACCATTTAGCCTCCGGATATCATGCGCAAAAGCAATCGAAAGCTGTTGACTGAGTTTTCCTTGCTGTCTTTAGATATTTTTAATTGAATAATACTGAAAAATCTAAAACTTTATCTTTGGCTTTTTGAATCTTTGTATAAGGGAATATATATGTAACACCCACCAGTTAACATTAAGGGTCCAGCTTGTCGGGATCCGTTGCGAAATAATTTCCTTTGTTTGTTTTGTTTTTCTTAATTTCATGAAAAGTTATTAATTTCTAGATTAAAATAATTGGTGTACAAAAAGATGAAATTGAATGATGATTGAAGAAACAAAAAAGTTTGTTTAAAAAGTTGTATCATGATCACAGATAGGAAAGACATGGAAAGCATTGTGAGTAGTGTGAAGCCCTTTCTTTGATATGGGTTAATTTGATTACAATATACTCCAATTCTCAATACTCTTGTTTTGTTGTCTCTTATGTATCGGAGTAAACTCCTTGATGCTGATTAGGGTAGTCTATATATATGACATTGGTGTTAAAGATCATCACACATTTTATCTAAACTAATCGTGTTATACTGTGTTTGTATGGCAGATTATTGCACATTTTAACTACATTAATCGTAGTATGACGTTTGTGTTGCAGATCATTGCATATCTTAACAACGTACATTAATCGCGGTGTGCGTGCGTTAAACAAAGGACTTGGTGCTGGCCATATACGTGAAACGTAGTGGAGTTTGTGACACTGACATATTGCCAATTTCTACTTCATCGTTTTTTGTTTAATTTTGGTTATTTTCCTCATTTTCTTTTTTAACAAAAAATAGATCAGAAAAGAAAAAAGAAAAAGATTTAGAGATGAAAGCGAGACAAACAAAAAGAAAAGCAATTGAAGAATTATATTCCTTTTACATTGTTCAATCATTTTAGAATCCCAAGGATATTCTGATCAGATGTAATTCAATAAAGTTCAAAAAAAATGTTTATTCGTTGTTTAATATTAATGTTGAACTTTATAAATATTAATTAAGAGTTTCAACAAATTAAGTCTAAAAGCCAGACCATTTTGTTTGTTTGTTTTTTTTTTTTTTTTTTTGTCATACATATGAAAATGTAATCTATTTCAGAATCATTATCGATTTAGTCATACTGGGAAAAGCAATATAATTATTTTAAACCATCAGAATTGTAGAAAATAGATTTATGTTGTAAATTTATATATATATAAAAATGCCATTCTCGTCCTAGAAGCCATAATTAATTCTAGGGTTTTTTTGTCTTTACATTTTATATGTTTGATGATAAAGTGAAGTGCATGTTATAAAGGGCCTATAAGGTCTATTCTTGTTTGATCTTTTTCGGAGCAGATCATTGTTTCTGATTTTAGAAAGGCTAAAGTATATATATGAGGATTGATTGATAAAACTCTATGAACTAACTTGGGAACAATTAAAATCTTTTGCAAAAATTAAAGTACAATGGGATGAAAATAATAAGCAATGCCTGCCTAATTAAGCTACCAAGAACCCTAATATATAAATGTCACCTACAAAATATATAGTTCATGCATGACCTATTTTAATTTCTTCATTTCATTTGCACATAATAGTAATCAAGAGGGGTATTAATCGAATAAATTTCGGTTTGTTTTATTTTAGTATGAGAGTTTTTCAATTTGACATTTTACAAAAAACAAAAAATCACAACAAACAAATTAACTTCAAGTTCACTAATATCAATTCTCTTCTTTAACCCACAAACTTTTGTTTTTTTTGAATTTTTTTTTTTAAGCCTAGCTAGTTTTCATTTCAAAAAGTTGTTCCAAATTTATTGCTAGTTATAATAAGTAATTGTGAAGTATGGAAATGTTATGAAAATGCAAAAGCCAATAGCTAAATCTAACCACACAAAACAAACGGAAATGAAGAATATATGATGATAAACAAAACATCCTTGAAATTTATTACAAAATGGGAATTACTGTCATTTCGATAAAAAAAAAAAAAAGAAGAGATACTTAAATATAAATAATTGTTGAAGAGGAAATGAATTAAATGAAGAAATTATTCAAAAGGAAGGATTAGGCTGAATTAGGGTCAGTCTAATAATAATAATAATGGTGTTTCTTTTTCAAGATTCAAATTAATTGAAACCAAACCTGATTTGATATTTATTGACCCTACAAAATGCAGTGAAGCAACAAGAACAAGAAACATGACATGAATACATCCCATTTGGCATTAAAACAGATGGAGATATAATTTTCAGAATGCCTTGAGAACTAAGTAGTCCCCTCTTCCCGACAATTACGTTTTGGAAGCACTCAGTTTTTCACATGTATCATACATCAAACATCATCGATCAGTTTTTAGAATTTTTTATTTTTTTTTACAAGTTTTTCAATACATGATCAGAATCTACAATTTATCCTTCCATTTCCAGATGATTTCTTATGCATGCCTTCAAATCTCTTTCGTACAATTGAAAGATAGTACAACATCAAGATAAAACATTATACTTTAAACGAGCAAGTGGTAAATTTTCTTTCTTGCAAGTGGAGGTAACACGTACGGACAGATAAAATGGAAAACAATAATTTTAAGAAAATACAAATTTCAATAAATTTGAAAATCACGTTGAATAATATCAAAGTCGTAATAATAAAAATAATGAATTACAAGCATTTATATAATTGTAAGAAACCTTAAATTCAAATAGAAAATAATTTGAAAAAAAAAACTAAAAAAACTTTAATGGGACTGAAAGTTATGTAAATGAATGAATTTTACAGAAAAAGCGGTACATGTCATAGAACTATGCTAGTGTGTCTTGTAGATCTCGTTTAGGGTTCGAAACGGTATATAATAAAGACGATTTTGAGTGCAGAACACAAGAAATTTATGCCTATTTAAAGTTAACGACATCATCTTGTAGTTTTTTTTTTCTCCCCTTTACTCCAATCCTGCAAAACCTAGAAGCCCTCTTCAACCGGTTTTTACATAAGGAGGACTCCAACATTTAAAAACCAATTATTTTGTTTGAAGGATTAATCCCTTTTAGTTTCATGGAAATCTTTTCTATTTTTTTGGACAAGAAATTTTTTTTTTCCCTTTTGGCGTTTTCACTCAGATATAATATGTTCAAATGATGAAGCAGAATCTGTTTAACCTTGCATGCATATTTTATTATAACCAATGTAGTATGATGATTGATTAAAAAGTCAATTATAGAAACAAACAAACTGAATTTCTTTGTGGTGGTGGTTGTCTAACTTCTCTAAGAATCAAAATTCCGGCTCAACGGAGAGGAAGAATAGAAGGCCAACTGCCTGCCTTTGTTTGTTGTAGCAAAGACAAAAGAGATGCTTAGTAAAGGAGAATCCTAATATTTATTCAAGGAGACAATAAATAGCTATAAATTAATACTCCACTATGAATAAATGAATTGATTTTTATCCATAAAAACAGTGATTAATTTGGAAAGAAGTGCAACTATCTAGTTCTTATTCATTGTTAAAAAAGATAAAAAATGCATGTTATATCCACTTAATCCTTTGAGCCCAATTCATTTGCAGCGATTTGCATCTTTGTTTTACTATTTTTAGTGAGACCATACAAATTTTGCCATATGGCCTGCTCATTGTTTTTTTTTTTTTTTTCATAGAAACTTAGAAGTGCCGGCATCATAGGAGAATGTGCAGGTAAATTAATATAGAAGTAATTAATAATGAAGTAAAGGATCAGTTAAGTTCATTTAATTTCTAGAGTTTAATCATGCACTATACTATGAGTTTGTTTCATTTCATCTTAAAACTAATGAGTTTATTCAAAGATGTTTTGGAGATTCCTCAGCTTGGAAAAAAAAAAAAAAAGAATTGGCATACACCCATTTTTGTGCAAATAATCCTGGTTAAATTAAGTTTTGTGATTTCTTGAGTTTTAATGCACACTACATGATAAGTTCCTTGCTTAATTGTTCACTCCAATGAAATTTTTTGTCCTGCATATTTTCTTTGTTTGTACTTTATTTAGCCATTGGGGCAGATTTAACATGCAATTACAAGTAACAAAAAAAAAAAAATGGTAACATCCATGCAAGATTTCTAACACACATCCACACAGCAAATTACAAAGATTATTAATTTCTTTGCCCAAAATAAACAAAAATAAAAGGAACATATTTTTTTCCCTATGAACAATAAGTATATGGACGGCATGATCATTCGTTTGTGATTATTATTTATTAACACAATGCCGAATCATCTGTTGAAAGAATATATCAAAACCCCATTGGCTAGCAAATAATTGAAAAGTACAAACGCTACAATTCCAACTTCAACAATAAAAATTAAGCCTTTATTCCACTCTAACTTTTTGAATCTTTTTTTTAAATTTTTATACGATTTCTAATATGAACTATATCATTAGCGTAACGAAATTTTATTGATGGTAACCTAACGCAACCCTCATATCTTTTCTTTTTTTTTTTTTAATTTAGGATCGACTACTAATAAACGACTATTAGAGTTCCAAACTCCGAAGCCAGATTTTGGCTGCATTAGACAATATACAGTTTACGTTGTTTTGCCATTTTTATCATGTCGGAATGTACTGAGAATGATATCAATTTTTAGAATTTTGGTTTGTTCAGCTGGCATCTGGAGGTTGTTAAGTACTCAATTTAATTTGTTTGTTTAGCTTTGGACCTATGCAGCAGTGTTCAGAAATAGTCACACATTGTACACGACAAATAGAAAGAGTATAAACTTAGCCTTTTACATCTAACAAAAAATAAAATTCCCAGATAAAGAAAGGATTGTTATCTCTCTCTATATATATATTTGAGGAATTCTGGCTCTTTCCACTGATATGACTACAAATTAAGTAATGTTTTTATAATTATTATTGTGTATTCATTAATTATGTAATTTTGTGCTCATTTGTGCTAGAAATTGATATTTCTAACGTATATAATCCACTTTTATGTTCTTCAATCTTGTGACAAGAATGTGACAGGATCATGCATGACACACATTCCTTTTCTAAAAAGATTGTTTTCACATTGATCCACACATTTGCACACTCAGACTGCACAATCTCAATAATTGCATAAATATTTGTTCATATGTATTGAGCCGTTTGTGATAAATTATTTTACTGTATAACGGATTGAATTTATAACGTTCATCCCAAATTCATACATGTTTTGAACAAGCCCTTAATGAATATATATATATATATATAGAGAGAGAGAGATTTTGGTGTAGATTTAGTGTTTTTTTTATTCAAAATTTCCATTCTTGCATGCCTTATTGTGTGTATTTGTATTGTAACATTTCCAAATATTTGATCAGTATCAAATCTTAAAATGTCCCTTTTGAGCTTTTGCAATTCATTGCATATTTCAAATGGGAAATTGCATGACCACATCCATATATATAGCTATTATGAACTTTTTGTTTTCGTTTTTCTATTTGACCAATGTATATGTAATATTTAATTTTAGGTAGATGACTTCACTGATCCCTCAAATCAACTTAGAAATAAATGTTGTTTTAATTCCTATGTTGAAAAAGTTAAGTTTTACTCTCTCAACTTATATTTTGTCAAAGAAATAGTTCTCAACTTATTTTTTTTTATCAATTTAACAAATAATATAATTAGTTATACAGTAGAAAATAATGTCATTTTGAATAATGAATAGTATCACTTGACAAATTACGTTAATTACTTATCAAATATATAAAAAATAAGTTAAGAATCACTTGTATAATAAAATCTAAAAATCAAAAATCAAAATATAGATTTTTTAATACTGAAACTCGAAATGATACTTACCCCGAATTTAGGAGACGGTTGTAGTATTCATTTACCCTTTCTATTTTAGTACAAGTAACATATGTGTCTTAGCTGATTGGGGTTTCCAATCAAAGGTTTCTTTAAACAAAAAAAAAAAAAAAAAATTCACAATTTCCTCAATAATTGTTCTTTCTTGCGAATATCGAACCAGCTTTTGTTTTTTGATTTGTTTATCCAAAATCATTCTGACGTGAAAATTTAGACATACAATGACAAATAATTCAAGAATCAAAGAATTCTTAAACAATTAATTAAACAATATTAATAGAAGATTAACTCTCAAGGAATAGAGCTGGAAATTAATGGCTATGATCATGGTCATGGTGGTGCTGCTCAAGTAATATGGTCCAAAAGAAGCCAGTTGTAATACTCAAATCATTGGTTTGCCACCAACACCACCAATTAAATTATCATTCTGTCTATGCTGCACGTTATCTATATAATTTTTACATCTATATTCTTAGAGAATATCACAATATATATAATTAACTTGGTATGATTAGTACCTATGTTGGATTAATACATACATTAAAACACACACACACACACTAATAATTATTGCAATGTAAGATGGATACAAAACGTCATACATTTGCATAAAAATTAATATTAATGTAAGTTTGGATACAAAACGACATTTAAAGAAACAGCTAATACATCCACAAATACTAAGCATACATTGCAAGAAAAGAATTTGTTGATGGGTCCATATTGGCTAGCAATTTTTCATTCTTTTCATTTCTTTATTTTGACAAAAACAATGCTCATTAGAAGAGATGGGATTCTTTGTTTAAAATTATATTGTCTTATTCTGTTTAATTATCAAAATGACGTTGTTTCACTAAAATTAGAATTAAAATCATATTGTAAGGTTCACTCATATATAATATTTATACTTTTAATCCCTAATTTTAATAAAACAACATTATTTGATCATTTGAGAAGATAATATAAAATGATTTTAGATAGATAATCCAAACTCGTCATAGAGCGTGTCAAAGTATGAACTTCCCCAATATTTGGCTTTTCATTTTGTTGCTCAATTGGCATGCTTGTTCAATTTGCACAGCTGCAAAATTTTGTTTAATTTGCATTGTTGCATTACTTTTGACTTTAAAACGGTTTTTCACAACTCACAACATTAAGAAATATAGTATGACCTCTTCTTAGTATATTATTTGCTTGGAAGTAAGGAAAAACTTTTTGTTGGTGCGGGTGCGGCTCTAGTCCAATAAAAGATAGAGGCCCATTACGAGCATGCGAAGTTCACTGTTCAAAAGTTTTTGGGCCAAATGAATATCTTTATATAAGCTTGAGTTAATGAGACCAAATCATCTGTCGAATATTTATCCTGTTTTAATATGTTTAACGTTCAAAACGACGTAGTTTCACTAAAATTAGAAACTAAATGTATAAATATTACTAAAATTAATTTACAATTATTAGACCCTAACCAAGAGATGAGTGAACCCTATGACTTAGTTTTAATTAAGATATAATAAGAAAGGATAAATTTTGGATAGAAGATCCTGTGTATGGGTTAATACCATTTTAGGCTGATACAATATCTCAATTAATCCTTTCAAATTGAAAAAAAAAATCTAATTTCACAGTTGAAAATTAAAAAAAAAAATCCTTTCCAAGGCCTTTATCTTTTTATTTAAAGAAAATGATATGAAATTGACCACTAAGTTAAACGAAAAAAAAATCCATCAATTGTATAAACTTCTATAAGATTCAACTCTCAAACCCTCTTTCTCTATCTTTTCTTTTTGTATAAACTAAAATTTTGATATGCTATATCATATAAAATGTCAACACGACTAAAATTCCACTTTCAAAACCTGTCTCTTCATTTGTTGTCAGATTTAAAAAAAAGCAAGAAATGATGATTTGTTTAATGATAATAGTATGAAAATTGGGAGTATCCTAGTGGTTAGGGATACTAATTAGTATCCTAACATGCAGGTATAGAGTTCAATTCCAATATAATACACGTGAGGATGTGTATTATATAAAAAAAATAATAGCATGAATTTTAGGTCCATTTGTGTTAATGTGTTTGAGAATATTAAAATAGTTTCTTTAAGCTGAACTATAGGGAGAGTGCTGGGGGAGGGGTATATTACATGATCATAATATAGTTCTTTGAAACTTCCTTTTGCTTAGGAATGTGTAGTAGTTTACATGTTGAAACTAGAGCTTTAATATTTGGTATTAAACTGTGCTTCTCCAACAACATTAATGATTTTGTGATTGTATTGAATTTCTTGTTTTGATACAGTCATTGTAGGAAAAATGTAAAACACCACGGAATATAATGACAGAGATCGAAATGAACCGTACACTACTAACACATGCAAAATTCACGTATTGTTTTAAGGGAAGTAAATATACCGACATACAGATTAACAAACTATGGTAGACAATTGGACACTCCTACGTAGGCCTGTAAATGAGCCGAGTCAAGCTAGAGTACCTCCATAATCGAGCTACTCGAGCTCTTTAATGGTGGTACTCGAGCTCGACTCGAGCTCGATCGAGTAGCCATTTTTTGAGCTCGAGCTCGCCTTCGAGTACCGAGCTCGAGCTCGAACTCGATTTTTTTATTTTTTTTTTAAATTGTAGGATATAATTGTAATTTTTTAAAATTTAGTAAGGTAAAATGATAATTTAGTATAAAATTAAGGTCTAAAATATAAATAGAAGTTGCTTAAAATATAATTTATTAAATGTTAGGGACTAAAAAATAAATACAAAAAAATTTTAAAAAATATATAGGTAATTGAGTAGCTCGCGAGCTACTCGATCCTTTGAAAACTGAGCTCGAGCTCGGTCAAACTGAGCTCGAGCTCGGTCAAACCGAGCTCGAGTCGAGTTCGCGAGCAGCTCGCTCGTTTTACACCCCTACTCCTACGTGCTACAAGCTTGAAAAGGATATTCCAGCAGGAACTAGAGGAGTAATCAGAATCAAAACACATCAATGGTGAAGCCAATATATACAACATCAATATAGTATACAATAACTGCTCAAATCACAAGTCCTTTGAAATGGCTTTAGTTTTGTAGCCGCAAGTGGGATTTACCATTGAAAAAAGAATTTGCTTTTCCTACATGATGATCTAATAATGGTTGTATCTCATGGTGCTATGCACATTCTGGTTAATCCACAGGTTCAGTGGCGGATCCAGGCGGGGTCTGGCATGGACTTAAGCCCTCGCCAAGCTCGCCAGAAATATAGGAGGAATAGCAGTGCCGCTGCCGTCACCAGTCATCCACTGCGGAGGGTTGGTGAAGAAATTGGAAAAGAAGACATGATTTATTTTCAATTTTTTGTTTTGATTTTTTTTAAATACACCTACTTAACAAAACGACATCGTTTTAATTATGTATTTAAAAAAAAACAAAAACAAAAACAACACACTTCAAAATATGCATTGAGAATATTTTGCTTCATTCCAAGTTGTCAGAATTGAGAGGACTCAACTTTCAAGATTTTCTCCTCCAAAACCTTTCCAGCTCCCAAATCCAATTTCCAAACCCAAAAAATTGATAGTTTTACACCAAATTTAGAAATTAGAAATTTAGTTTTGAATTTAAAATTTTAGCTGTTAAATACATTTATTTAAGGGAGAATTTGTATTAAGGACGCATCTAAAACTCTTATTACAAAATTGGGCGCAACTTTAACATATTTATTAGTAAGGGCGTTGAAATAACTTTATTGTGTTATATAATTAGTTAAAGACTTTAGTAACCTTCTTGCCAATTATAAAAAGAGATTACGTTGAAACACTTAACTTTCTATCTTTTATTCAAACTTTTATTTGTCTTTTTAATAATTTTTTTGTGGATAAAATTTGAGGGTAATTCAAATCATTTTCAAATTATCTTAAATAGTAAAATATACTCATCAGTAAATTTTTAAGAGTTTATTAAAATATACTCTTTTATTAAATAAACTCTTTTATACTTTTTTTGTTAAATGAACTCTTTTATACTCTTAATTTTTGAAATATACGCTTTTATACTATGTAATTAAATATACTCTTTTATTAAATAAACTCTTTTATACTCTTTTATATTCTTTTATTAAATAAACTCTTTTGTACTCTTAATTTTATTAAATATACGCTTTTATACTATTTAATTAAATATACTCTTTTATTAAATTAACTCTTTTATACTCTTTTATATTCTTTTATATTCTTTTATTAAATAAACTCTTTTGTACTCTTAATTTTATTAAATATACACTTTTATACTATTTAATTAAATATACTCTTTTATTAAATATACCCTTTTATTGTTAAGAGATTGATGATGAGTATATTTAATAATAAAAGAGTTTGATGATAATCAAATTGTAGAGTTTATTAAATATACTCTTTTATTAAATAAACTTTTTTATGTTGTTTTATTAAATAAACTCTTTTGTACTATTTTATTAAATATACTCATCATCAACTGTTACCAATTATAAAAATAGTTAAAATATATATATATATAAAATTTGATGATGAGTATATTTAATAATAAAAGATTTTTTATGATGAGTATATTTAATAATAAAAGATTTTGATGATAAGTATATTTTACTATTTAAGATAACTTGATAGTAAGTTGAATTACTTAAAAAAATTTATCCATAAAAATTTATTAAAGAAACAAATAAAAGATTGAATAAATGATGGAAATTTATATGTTCCAACATAATCATTTTATAATTGGCAAGAAGGTTACCAAAGTCTTTAACTAATTATATAACACAATAAAGTTATTTCAACGCCCTTACTAATAAATATGTTAAAGTTGTGTCCCATTTTGTAATAAGAGCTTGAGACGCGCCTTTAATACAAATTATCCCTTTATTTTTAATTTTAAAAAAATTTCAAGTAAGTGCCGTTAAAATTTCGTTCTAGTTCCTGAACAGGCTCTATTGTGTTTCAAAGCACCAACCTTGAAATGCCTTCTCAACTCCAACCAGAGGGCTCTAAATCTTTAGGATGTACATTGATCAGCTTGACTGTGGAGAACAGTTCTGGACATCATCATTCTGCTCCTCATATATGTAAGACTTGGAGATATGGACAAAGACTACTAAACCCACGGCTCCTAATCCAGCAAGAACCCAAAAAAAGTAATCAATATGTGCTCGATTTAAGTTATCTGAGAACCAATTGTCACCATTTTCGCTTGTGATGCTGTTAATCACAGTTACAAGACAACTGCTCAAGAAGTTCCCAATGCCTATGGCGCAGGAGTGAAAAGAGAGGCCTACACTTCTAAATTTTGTAGGGGTTTGATCATAGAAGAATTCTTGCATTCCTACCTGAACGAACACATCTGCAATTCCAAATAATATGTATTGAGGAACCAACCACCAAAAACTCATAGGAACCGTTGCATTCGGAATATCAACGAGGCCATAATCCTGGGCAATTTCGAGTCTTTTCTTTTCGATTAGAGCTGCAATAACCATGTTCAAGACAGATATTACCATGCCGATTCCTATTCGCTGTAGCATTGTTATACCAGATGGATATCTTGTGACCATGCTTGTAACTGGGACCAAAATTTGGTCATACAAGGGAATGAATAACATAATTGAAATTGGGATGAAGGTTTTAAGTGTGGCAGCTGGTACATTTAAACTCGGTCCGATTGATCTATTCACTGTTGTTGCTTGCTTGGTGAAGAATGTGGAGGATTGAGCATAGGCAATAGTGTATGTTAAGCAACTCATCCAAATAAAAAGAAGTTTTATATCTTTCTTTGGATCTTTAGTCTTCTTGGAGGTTGCGTTATTATCGGTTGAATCATCATCAACTGCAAGCAGTGCATTGTTTAGAAATCTGTCAAGAAAACACTGAATTAGTAAATCTAACCAAAATATGCACAATAAAATTCCATGGCTAATGTCTGGCATTGCACATTGCAGTGAGGATTTGGGAGTAAAACATGGTTCTGGCCATTCCTGACCGTTCATAGAAGGGATGAAAGTTGCCCCAAAATCCTTTGGCAAAAATTAACCAAGTGCAATGTCACTTATAACTCACATATCACTTTCCTATTGTTGTGGACAGGGCGGAACCAGAATTTTTTTTTATTGGGGGCTCACTTAAAAATAATTTTTTTTGCGTGATTGAATAAATTATTTAATAATTAGTAAATTCAACTAAATTAATTTTTTTAATTTTTTATAGATAAAATAGAATTTTTTAAATTTTGGGTATCATAAATGTTACAAGGGTCATTCTCTTGTGAGACCGTCTTATATATAAGACTTGAATATAAATTTCACCTTAGCATATAAAGTATCAAAAATTAGTATGTAAAGTATAAAAAATTAGCGTATTATTGTATAAAGTATCAAATATTAGTATATGACGTATAAAAATTTAGCATATTAACATACTTTTATAATTCGCATATCACGTCTCATAATATTACAATTTGCATGTTACTTGTGTCAAAAATTTTAAGAATATGAATTTTAGGGTGTAGAAGAGTTTTTTAAAGATATAATTTTTATAACAACAATCATCAAATAAATAATTATTCAAACCGCTAAAATCCATATGAAATAATGTATTTTTTTCAAGAAGGAAAACAAACAATAACAAGAAAACAAAAATCAAAATCAAAATCAAATTATACTCAACAACTTAAGGAACTAAACTATATTATTGGACTAAAAAATCTCATTAAAAACGTTAACACATGAATTTTTTAGGCTAAATTAAGTTATTGGCAAAATTTAAATTGAATTTTAATTTTTCTAACCTATTAAAAGTTGATTTATGGAAGTTAGTGGGGGTGGTTGGACCGCCTCTTGTTGTGGATACAATGACAACATTGACTAATAATTGCACTATTATTGTATTTCAATCAGTCTAGCTACTTGACTCTATAAAATTTTTGCCGACACACATAATTGGAGGAAAAAATTATTAATCCTAGGATTGTGACATTTTGCTTACTTGTGGTTGTGAGAGTCTTGATGAGCAATCATCCCTAAATATTCTTTGCTCCCTTTTTCACTGTTGGATGATGCAGGTGCAATATTATGCAAAGTATCCTTGACTTTCGAGAGTCGTCGGCTGATCCTCCCGCAGTTGCTTTCTTCATCCCTACCTCTGCTACGAAAACGATATGTACGATTTCCGAGTAAAAACAGGATAAGCCCAACAATCATGGCAAGACATGGAATCCCAAATCCAATTTCCCAACTTATGTTGTCTTGGATGTAATGTAAGATCAAATGTGCTGATGCAGAACCTATGCAAAGACCACAAAGCCACCAGTTGAAATACGAACTCTTAGCTTTGCTTTCTTCTTGATGTTTTCCATCAAATTGATCTGCTCCAAAGGCTTGTATACAGGTTTTATATCCTTGTGCTAGTGCTACAACATAAAGTGAAATGAAAAATAGAATTCCAACTTGTGTTTGATGGCCTGAATATTCTTCATTTGCTGTATAATTTGAAGTAATGATTGTTGCTGACAGGGTTAAAAAGCCAATTCCCTGGAATGAATTCATCACTATTTTTATCATTATAAAGAACAATATATAATCATTCTCAGAATCATCAAAAACTAATAGAAACTAACAAAAGTTAAATTAAATGCTCTAACCAAGATGTAGAGAATTGAAGAAATGATGATTGTTCTATAATTGCCAATGAATGAATCAGCCAAAAATGCTCCCAAAATAGGACCAAGTGAAACTACACCAATCCATGTATTCACATTTGCAGCTGCAGTTGCCACAGATTCTTCAAGTGGTCCAGTAAGAAAGGAGATGAGATTGGATTCTATCCCATAATATGCAAACCTCTCAATCATTCCCCCAGCTATAAATGAATTTAAACACAAGCAAACTCAATTAACCAAAACCAATTCTAAAGTTTATTCTCAAGAAAAAAACACACCCAAAGATCATATATGTTGTGTGTTACCTAGGATAAAAGGCGTTGATCTCCATCGACCTGAGTTAGAACGCTTAACTGGACAGCCCTTGTGATCTACATATCCATCGACTGATTCATTGTTGCCATTGTCTAGAAGTGAAGTATGGAGTTCTAACATTTTGCTGCCACTCAATGAAGTAGAGGGGATGATGATGCCAAAGTGACAATCAAATTAACCCAAAAAAAAGAAAATGCCAAGGCATAAACAGGAATATTAATTGCTGGGACCTTAAATTTGCTATATATGCGTTATTTCATTGTCGTCGTGGATCATGAATGCTGGTGGGCAACAACAATAATGGCAATGGCATTGGCGGGTACACATTGTCCTACCTCTCTTTAAACTACAACCACAAACAAACAAAAAAATAAATAAATAAAATTTGATGCTGTTTATCACTCGAGAGTTGCATCAGTGATAAACAAAAAGAAAAAAAGAAAAAAAAAACTTTAAGGTCAGTGTTAGATTACGCAATCAAGGCTCATCTCTCTTCCTTTTAACACCCACTTGGGTTTTTCTTCTGCTGGAAAAGGACTGATCGTGGCACTGAATTATATTGAAATTGTCAGGATATGGCATTTCAAAGCATATAAAAATTGATCTGTTTGGTTATATACGTTTTAGTATTTTTCTTTTTTTTCACAAATCAAAATTGACTTGTTCGCTTCTTCCAATTTTTTTATCAAATTTTTTTAAAACAAAAAAAGCAATATTACAATAATTATTTTTTACTATGGCATTTTTATATATATTTTTTGTAAATAAAATAATAAATTTAAATTTGAATTTTACAATTTTAATAATTAATAAAGGATTCTTCTTAACACAATTTTCAACAAAAACAAACTTATACAATATTAATTCAAATTAAAATTTTAAATTTATTAATAAAAAATTCTCTAATGTAAATTCCAACTAAAATAAACTCATCATTCTAATCGCCCTCCAAATATTATTTTCTTATGACAAATTTCAAGAAAAAAAAATTCATGATAAAATCAAAAAATACCCTATCTAAACATAGCTGGTTTTGTGCATAATGAGCCTTGGGTTGGTTAGTCCGATAGATTAAGGTTTTTGGCAGAATATTTTTGGTAACATTGCTTCTTGAAATAAATGAGATTACTTTTTGGTGAATATGAGAAATATATATTTTTGGGCTTTATTGAAACAGGAGAAAAAGTTGAATTATATAGCACAATTCAAAGGAGTTGGTGGAAATTAACATCTCCTACAAAAATTAGATTTAGCTATATTCATGTGAAGTTTGAAGATTATAATAAAAATATAAAATCTTTGACACAGAGATTAAGGGTTAAAAATTTGATTGAAGACCTTTTATTAGAAAAAGGATTCAATATTCCATCAATTTGAAGGATTCAATATATATCCATCAAGATTCACGTGTTGTTTGTTTAATCTTTCACAGTATCTTGTTACGTGTAGACAAAATAAAATAGATAAGTTAACAACCTTAAATTAAGAATTAAAACATTTAAAAAAAAAAGATAACTTGTCTATGTTGTATTGGTGATGTGATATATTTTATTGTTTGGATTTTTGTATGTGGGCAGAAGAACACTCTCAAGTACACATGACCACGGTTTTAGAACTGGCGGTTCCTAATTCCGTAGTCATAAGAACCGAAATCGAACCGTTGAGAGGTAGTTAATTCCAGTTCCGATTACAGTTTCCATTTCGATTATGATTTGATTATGGTTTTGGTTATGGTTTTATTCTAATTCCGATATTTAGTTTCGATTTCGATTTTAATCCCACTTTTAAATTTGATTTCTATTGAAATAATGACTAAACTATTAATTCAAATTCAAATAATACAACATAATTATATAATTAGAATAATAATTGTTAGAATTCAACTAAATATATAGAGTTTTTAGAAGAATAGAACTAGAAACAATTAGATAAATGAGATTGAAAGATATAAAAATAATAATATTATTAAAAGGATAATTGAACATTTGAATTATTAATTGGAATGCAACTAGTATAATATAATAATATAATTATAATAGTAGTTACAATTGAACTAATATATAGATTTTTTAGAATAATAGAATTATGAAGATTAGATAAGTAAGAAAGAAAGATACAGAAAGAATAAGAGTATTGAGAGAATGATCAAACTATTAATTGGAATTAAAATAGTATATTATCATAATATAATAATAGAATTAGGATAATATAAATTAGAAAAGTTGATACATAATATAATTGGATTAATAGTTAAAATTAAACTAATATATAAAAGTTTTAGAAAAATAGAATTATGAAGGATTAGATAAGTGAGAAAGAAAGATATATAAACGATAAGAGTATTGAAAGAATGATTGAACTATTAATTGTAATTCAAATAACATATTAGTATAATATAATAATAGAATTAGAATAATTAATTAGAAAAGTTGAAACCTAAACCTAAACCTAAACCCTAAACCCTAAACCCTAAATCCTAAACCCTAAACTGTAAACTCTGAAACCTAAAATATAAAGATTAGAAAAAAAAAATAATATTAGAAAAAGAATTATGTGATGAAAATAAAGAGATATAAAAATATTTATAGAATTATAAAAATGAAAAACAAGTAATTTAGTTTTTTTTGGCTGGTTCCAATTCTGAATCCGTCGATTCTAATTCCAATTCCACATTTTCAGGAATCAAAACTTTCCAGCTGATTCTAATTTCTATTACGGTTTGGAATTGGGGAGCCCACGATTGTGGTTGCAGAACCAAAGCCGACCAAGTGGCCATGTCTACCCTCAAGGAGGTGGGGCATTATTGCGACAATAATTTGTTGGAAGAAGGGGTTCCAACAAAATTCAACACCCCAAAACTATGCGATAAATTTGCGAAATTAAATTTGCCTCAATTTCTCAAAATATCTTAGAAACAAGACTTAAATCCATTAGACAATTGAAGAAAATCAAACCCAAAACACAACAACGAAAAACAGAAGGCATGCTGCCATGCTCAACGATTTTTAAGGGAAAACTCATTCAAAAGAGAAAAATCACACGACTATACAGTCTACCATAAAATTGATACCTAAATTTTATTCAACATAAAATTTAACGAATTTTGTATTGGATTGATAATTTTCAACATAAAATTGATACACGAATTTTGATACTTCATTGTAAAAGTATTTGATTGATACTTTTCAACATAATATAAAAGTATTTTGTATTGGATTAATATAAAATTGATACGCGAATTTTGATAATGATATACAAAAAAAAATTACGTGCACATATAATTAAGTCGCATATATAAATCCGTTTATTTACAAGAGACTAACTCTATGTTTATTGGTAAAATGATAAAGATTACTCTCTTGCATTTTGTCCACCATAAGCAATAAAGCGAAACCTTCAACCAAAAAGCTAATAGAATCACACAGAGTAAACATTTTCTCTAAGAGTTTAATAGTTTATACGATGAATGTATCTCATATGAATGTTTATATTGTTAAAAACTAATATCTACAAAACTAATCGATCAAATAGTTTGCGTTTTTTCACACTTGATCCTTTTTCTTCTCTATCAGTTAATTAGGTATCTCATGTTAGTAAAATCGTTGGGAATATTATTACACACACAAAAGACGACCACAAGTAAAACAACAACTAACTCTTTATTCCAGCAAATGAAATCACTTATATAAATCATACTTTGATACTATCTAAACTCATTTTCTTATTTAAATTTAGATCTTTTTAATTTTTACACGATTTTTAATGTAATACATATGATAAAGTGTACGTGACAAATTTTTATTCTGATTGTTAGCTTATCGCAACTCTCATCCTTTTTTCGAGGATTAAAATTAACTACTTATCGATAGAAAGGTGTTTTATTGATAGGCGAAATTAGAAAACACGAGATCAACAATTGAAAAAAACAAGTAAATAAATAAACTTATTAAGGAAGAAAACGACATTTAAATGCTAAGAAAGAAGTATGATAACTAAGTACAAATTGATGGTCATAAATAATTATGCTTGAGGATTCCCTTGAACAACATTTTCCTGATGATGATCATAGTACGATTTTGCGAACAAGGCAAAGATAATTAGACCAAGGAATCCTAGTCCAGCAAGAACCCAATAGAAGTAATCAAGGTGTGCTCGATTTAAGTTATCACTGAACCAACTTTCTCCCCCATTTATACTTGTAAGTTTGTCAATTGCATAGATTAGAAAACTGCTCAAGAAGTTTCCCACCCCATAGGCACCAAAAGAGAGGGAGAGACCAATAATTCTCATTTCTTTGGGTACCTCATCATAGAAGAACTTCTGCATCCCCACCTGGGCATACACATATGCAATTGAACATAATACATTTTGAGGAACCAACCACCAAAAACTCAATGGAATTATTGCATTTGGGATGTCAACCAGGCCATGATCGCGAGCAATTTCAAGTCTTCTCATTTCAACTAGAGCTGCAACGACCATGTTAAGAAAGGATATTGTCATACCGATTTTTATTCTCTGAAACTTTGATATTCCTGAGGGATCCCTTGTGATCATTCTTGCAATTGGGATGAAAACTCGGTCATATATTGGAGTGAAACACATAGTTGTGAGTGGGATGAAAACCCGAATTGAAGCTGATGGTATTTTGAATTGGCCTATTGATTTGTCGAGTGTAGTTGCTTGCTTGGTAAATAATGTGGGTGATTGAGCCCATGCTATTGTGTACATTAAAGTAGTACACCATATTGGAAGCAACCTTAAAACTGTCTTTCCCACCTTATTATTCTTGCTGAAAGAGGACGAGCAAACGTCGTTGCTTGAATCTTTTACTAAGGACAAAGCTTTGTTGAGAGATCTAATGAGAAAATAGTGCATTAGCAAGGATTCCATAAATGTAATCATAAGTATATATGGAAATCTTTGGAACCATAAATTTCATTCTTTGAGCATCGGGTCAACAACAAATGATCAAGAGGGATTAATAACAGGCAAGATTCTTATCTAGTTCTTATGGTGTCTAATCATAAGAGGTTAGATCCCAAGTAGTTGAATAAGGATCCACAACTGTGGACTTAAGAGTTGTGAGATAATGGGTGCCAAAAAGAAAAGTGAACAAAATTGGACCACAAGAGTTGGAATGGGTTTGAGTATTGATTTGGACTTGAGAAGAAGTTTGAAAAAGAAAAACACAAAAAAGAACGGAAAGTGCCCTTCCATTCAAAGAGATGTTAGGAAGAAAAATAGATCATTCAATGGTTGTCAACTAGTGGCGGAATTTTTTCAGTGACATTGTTTATAATTCAAAATAATAGCATTCTGTATTAGAGCAATGATAGGGGAGTGAAAAATTAGAGTGAAAACCCAAAGTGACTGACGTGGCAGTTATAAAAAGACAAACTAATATCCTAACCAAATGATGAGTGAACCCTAAGGGGTGATGGATTAGTTTGTTTTTTTATACATGCCATGTCAGTCACTTTGCATTTTCACTCTAATTTTTCACTCCCCCAATCATTACTCTTTGTATTATATGACTAACTATATAGTATTTGTTAGATAAATGAAAACTGAGTTAAGTACTATTTTTATCACAAAATCCAAATTGAGAGATAAAAATATAACATTTTTACAATTGGAAACAAAAAAGAAAAATATTTACCCTCAAATTCAACAACTATTAGGGTTTTTTTACCTAAATATTTAAAGGGAAATCTACCAATATAATTACTCATATTATACAATTTTTTTTTTGTAATTCACATTAAAATAAATCTATTTTAGTCATTGACATTTAAAAAACACATTAAATTAGTCACTGACTAAACTCTAGTAGATTTTTTTAATGGAAAAAATATACATTAAATTAGTCACTCAACCAAACTCGCATTTTTAACATAGAAAATGAATGCCGACATCACATGCTACTTAATGAAGGGTAAAAATAGAAAATCGATTTATTTTTCAAACAAAACCCTTCATTATTTTCATCATTGACTTAAAAAAAATAAAAAAAGATTTTGTTGTGGATTAAAATAGTGAAGGATTTTGTCTGAAGAATAAATCGATTTTTCACAATTACATGTTCATTAAATATACATTTTCTTTGTTAAAAAAAAATTAACAGAAACTTTGTTTTAGTGATTAATTTGATACATTTTTCAAATGACAGTAACTAAAATACATAATTTTTAATGTGGATAACAAAATAATTTTTGACTATCTTTGACAAATTTTCCAGTTTTAAATTCAAGTTAGGTTCTATTTACTTATGGAATAATATCGATCAATGACCTTATCATAAATTTAGATGCCTAACATATTGCCTTACCTGCTACTATTGGAGTTTTGTTGAGGATTGGTTATCAAAGCTTCTTGGTTCTCTTCTTGGGAGCTTGAACAAATGCTTCCATTTCCATGGGGGCTGTCCTCATCGCGCTGAGTGACAGCAAAACGGTAAGTTGTATTTCCCACTAAAAGTAGAATGAGCCCAAGTACCATAGCCATAAATGGGATTCCAAAACCCATGCTCCAACCAATATTCTCTTGAATGTAGGGTACAACCAAGATTGCTAAGGCAACACCTAAAGTTATGCCAAAAAGCCACCAGTTCAAAAATGATCTTTTTGCTTTGCTTTCCTCTGGATGTTGTCTATCAAGTTGATCAGCTCTAAATACTTGAATAGAGGATTGATATCCTTGTGCCGATGCCACCAAATACAGTGACACAAAAAATAGAACTTGTAGTGCAGTTGGGACTGCTGCTGCATCCTTGGATGTGGCTTGATCATTTGAATTGCTTAATGAAATAAGCACCACTGATAGGGTTGAAAGGCCAAGTCCCTGATCAGTATTGTTCATAGAAAACGATAAATAATGTAAATCATAATGATTACATATAAGAACATTAATTTTGTATTTATGTGCATTTTTTTGCAACAATTTCGATTAAAGATTTTAGTCGAATCCAAACCGAAAACTAAATGAAAAACCTAGTCTCTTATTATACTTATTTTCATGATTAATAAATAATTATGTATACGCTAACTATTAAGTATTTTTGATAAGATAGGTATAAAAAAAGGAAGAAATGAAGTTTGAACGTATTGGAGAAGTGTATCGAGTCTCCTGTTTTACTCTCATGTGCCACTCCTGGTTACATCATGTTTGAATAAGAATCATTCTGATCTTTTAGAGCATTCATATGAGGTTTCATCTAGTTTTCTTTCACTAGAAATTTATCTTGTAATTATTTCTTGATAATAGTATTTTTGATAAGATAGGTATAAAAAAAGGAAGAAATGAAGTTTGAACGTATTGGAGAAGTGTATCGAGTCTCCTGTTTTACTCTCATGTGCCACTCCTGGTTACATCATGTTTGAATAAGAATCATTCTGATCTTTTAGAGCATTCATATGAGGTTTCATCTAGTTTTCTTTCACTAGAAATTTATCTTGTAATTATTTCTTGAATGAAATCCCTTGAGTTTTCATTGTACTATTCACATTACAAAGAATGTAAACTTCTTGTAAGCCTCTAATTTGTGAGGTTGTGAAAATTTAAATTAGGGAGTTTGGTTATTAGAGAAAGATTTCTTAAGAGTAGGCTAAAAAACTAAATCTTATAATATATAGTTGCAAGTAAGATTGGTTTGCCCTTTAAAAGTTTGTTGTATGAGATGATTTTGATCTCACCACTAGGAGATATCACCTTTTAATGAAAAAGTTTGAAATCCTAAATTAGAGGGTCTAAGTAGTACATGTAGAGTTCTTAAAGTTCTTAAAAGGGAAGTTTGAACTACTTAAATCCTTTGCCTATTTTATACTATATGAGGCGTTTGGTAAGGGGGAATAGAAGAGGTCAATAGTAATCAACAAAAGTAATTATTTAATGTTTAGGGAGGGGTAATGGGAATAAATATTCATTAATGATTACCTTAAATGATTCAATAGATGATTCCCTAGTCTCTCTCCATTAATCACCCATTACCCTATTTTGGGTAATCGATTTTACCCACCTCTACCAAAAAAACTCCCTACTCCAATATGTACTTTAATAATAATAATAATAATAACAACATTAATATTTAAAATAATAATAGTAATAGTAATATTAATAATAATAATAATATAATAATAATAATATTATTATTATCAAATAAATAATAATAATAATTCATTAATAATATTATTATTAATGATTAATATTAATAATTAATAATGATAATAATATCAATAATTAATAATATTAATAATGATAATAATAATTAATAATGATAATAATATTAATAATATTAACAATTAATAATAATATTAATACTAATAATTAATATTAATAATAATAATTATTTGTCATATATTGATTTTATTATTGTTCTTGCAATTATAGTTCATTGTGTATTTTAGTTGAATTATTGTGAATTTAAATTTGAGAAAAAATTATTGATTGATTCACAAAATAGGTAACAACATCCACACACACTAAGTGTTTGTTTAAATTTCTTAAAAAAATCATCCTTTTTAAAAAAAAAAAATACTTGTTTTTGCAATAAGTTTTAGACGACCAAATTTATTCTTCCCCTCCTAGATTGCTTTAAGGTTAACACTAACCAAATTAAAATCGAATAACGAAATTCGATTTAGAAAGTTTGATTCCATTTTTCGTTTTGTTCGTTTTGTTTTATTTTAATTTTTTTGATAAAATTGTTTAAATTCTTAGATTAATGGAATATCTCTCAACTGGGGCATTTAGTTGGACAAATTTTTGAAGTTGCTAATTCCTGTCCAATTAAGAACCCAATTTTTGTGACCATGTTACATGCTCATGACAAAACACAAGAGACATGTTCAAAGCTAAATTAGCAATTTTAAGGATAAAATTAAACTCAATCTCTAAGTTAAGAAACTATTGGCACATTTTACCTTTTTTATTTCTCCTTTTGATGCCCATATGTTTTTCATATGCATGTCATATGTTCATCGATCGAAATTGTGTTTAATTTGAGAAAAAAAAACAGTCAAAAGATCATTTAAAATTAAATTACCCAATTTGTTAGGAATCTTTTCAAGTTAGGAATTAACCAAACGAACATGACTTCCAAATTAAAGGACCACTTATACAGTTATGCATATTAATCATCCAAAAAGATCAACATTATAGTGTATGGTTTATACTTAGGGAGAACTGCAAGAAACGTCATCAAACTATTACCAATTATGAGTTTTAGTCACTGAACTATATTTTTTAACGTTATCAAACTATCACCAATTATGAGTTTTAGTCACTAAACTATATTTTTGGATAAAGAAATCACTCAACTATTTTTCTTAGCAAAAAAGGTCATTCCGTGTATTTTAATTATTGACCTTCATATATTCAGTCAAATTCAAGGGTATTTTCGTATTATCATGTTTTGGTTATCTTCATCTTCATCAATTTGTGTTATGAGTCAGATTTGTTTCAACATAATTATCTGTTATGCATTTAGTGCAAACACGATCAAGCATGATGAATTTTAATGGAGTTTTTAGATATTTTGATGATGGGAACATCATCACAAGAAGATCCAAAAGACAAAGCAAAGAATAATGTGACATATAATTTCATGAATCTAGAAATCTTCCTTAAAACTCCCTGTTTCTAGAAATCTTCCTTCCCTTTTATTGCTTTTCCTTTTTTTTTTTTTTCTGACTTTTCTTTCCTCCACCATATATCACTCAATTTTTGTAACCACCAACTAAGGCAGCCACCACCACATCACCTAAGGTCATGGTTTCAAAAGATAAAGAATGGAGAAGAAAAATATTGGAAAAGATTTAAATCCGGAAACAATTTCAATTTGGTCTGATGATTGATGATTCTGCCCGGAGACCAGAAAGCAAAGAAGAAGAGCGGCTGCATATTTTTAGGGCAAAAAGAAGAAGTATATACGGGAAGAAGATGAAAGAATTTTCGGTTAAATTCTTGTAGTTTATTTTATTGTGTAAAGGGGATGAATAATTTTTTATTATATATTAAAATCCTTAATTGAAATTGTTTTAATAATTTGCCCTTAAAAATACCGTGTGCAAGTCACATGATTATCTTTCCATTTGTTTAGGCAGACCAAATTGACGGAATGATTTTTTTTTTGAAAAAAAAAAAAGAAAGTTAGGTGACATTTTCAACTAAAAAAAGCTGGAAAAAAAGTTTAGCGACAAAAAATCATAATTTGACACAGTTAGGTGACTATTTTTGACTTTCAACCTTGGAGTAGCATCATATGACCATATATAAGATATGGACAGGAAAAGCCGAAAAGAACTATTCATATTGATACAAATCAAAACTCAAAAGCATGTACACCAGTCCAACAACTTGTTATAGACAATAGTCATTCCGGAAAAAATATGAAAATGAAAAACAAAAGCAAGAAAGAAACTGACCAGAATGTAGACGATGGAAGTAATGATGTTTGTTCGATATAGGCCAAGAAATGAATCGGCAACAAATGCTCCAAGAACTGGCATAAAGGATCCTAAACCTATCCACAAATTTACATTTCCAGCTGCAACTGCCACTGATTCTCCAAGAGGTCCCGTGAGATAATTGATGAGATTGCATTCTAACCCACGATATGCAAACCTCTCCAGGGCTCCACTACCTGTGTAAAAACTTGTTCGGATTGTTTAATTTCAATTTATGAAAACTTTTGAATTATTCTAAACAGGGATTCAAACATATCATACTACCAAAGAAATTTTCACAAGCCAAAGAAAAAAAAATTAATTAAACACGATCAGTATAGATTAAGTAAAGAGATTTTCTGACCAAGGATGAAAGATGCTGATCTCCATCCTCCTGATTTGGATCGCAAGGAGGGCTGAACTTTGTCAAGAAGAGGAGTTATAGCTTCTGAGTTATTACTTCCCTCTGCAGTGGAGATGGCCATGTAAACTCTAGTTCATTCAAACAATGGCCACAAGAGAAGAAAAAGTCAGTGTACATGATATCAACCCGTCTATACCTTATCTTTACTATATTTATGTATGATTTTATATTAAAAACTCCAAATAATCTTTGTCCTCTTGCTTCTTCTTCTTCCACTCATCAACAATTGTGTAAAATCAACAAAGTGGAGCAAAAGTCATTAGTCCTAATGGTAAAAGTCTATATATAGTGGTTGTTAGTCCAAATGATAAAGTGAATATAAAATTAATGTATGGCAATCATGCATCCGAAGAATTACACTTTTTTTTTTTTAATCATTGACTGTATTAGTGGTGTTCAACAAAATTAAAAAATCATTCTCATCACACCATATCATGTAAAGTATAAATAGCAATTTTATTTTTTTTTGGTGGTTGCTTTTGTTTTCATTATTTTAAAACCGTAGTGTTGTATTATTTTGTAAAATTAAAGCCGTAAAAGATCTACTTGGCTAAAATATAGTAATAGTAATGTAATTGTATATATAATATTTATAGTTGGCAAAATTACCCGCTACCCATTACCCGCCCAAGCCCGCCCTTAAAATTACCCGCCCAAGCCCGCTACATTTTGGCAACGGGTATTATTGGATAGGGTAATAAGGGGCGCGGGTAATATGCGGGCGGGTATCAGGGTACCCGCGGGTACCTTCATACCCGCTATCAATGGGTATTAACGGGTACCCTAAACTACCCTAATTAATTACCCTAAATTACCCTCATTAATTTTCAAGTGAAAAAAAGAAAAAAATGGAAGAGTTACACATTTTACACATAGTACACATATTTTCACACACTACACATAGTTTACATATAGTACACTTTTTTACACACATTACACATATTTTACACATTTTCTCACACTACACACATTTTCTAACACTACACATATTTTCACACACTACACATATTTTTTCACACACTACACATATTTTACACATAGTACACACATTTTCACACACTACACATATTTTCACACACTACACATTTTTTCACACACTACACATATTTTCACACATTACACATTTTTTCACACACTACACATTTTTTCACAAATTACACATTTTTCACACACTACACACATTTTCACACACTACACATTTTTTACACATAGTACACACATTTTCACACACTACACACATTTTCACACACTACACATATTTTCACACACTACGCATTTTTTCACACACTACACAATTTTTCACACACTACACACATTTTCACACACTACACATATTTTACACATAGTATACACATTTTCACACACTACACATATTTTACACACACTACACACATTTTCACACACTACACATTCTTTTATACACTACACATATTTTACACATCTATGTGTAAAATAGTGTGTGAAAAAATGTGTACTATGTGTAAAATATGTGTAGTGTGTGAAAATGTGTGTAGTGTGTGTAAAATATGTGTAGTGTGTGAAAATATGTGTAGTGTGTGTAAATGTGTATAGTGTGTGAAAATGTGTATACTATGTGTAAAATATGTGTAGTGTGTGAAAATGTGTGTAGTATGTGAAAAAATGTGTAGTGTGTGAAAATGTGTGTACTATGTGTAAAATATACGTAGTGTGTGAAAATATGTGTACTATGTCTAAAATGTATGTACTATGTGTAAAATATGTGGTGTGTGAAAAATATGTGTAAAATATGTGTAGTATGTGAAAATGTGTGTAGTGTGTGAAAAAATGTGTAATGTGTGAAAAAATGTGTAATGTGTGAAAATGTGTGTAGTGTGTGTAAAATATGTGTAGTGTGAAAAAATGCGTAGTGTGTGAAAATGTGCGTAGTGTGTATAAAATATGTGTAGTGTGTGATGTGTGTACTATGTGTAAAATATGTGTAATGTGTGAAAATATGTGTAGTGTGTGAAAATGTGTGTAGTGTGTGTAAAATATGTGTAGTGTGTGAAAATGTGTGTACTATGTGTAAAATATGTGTAGTGTGTGAAAATGTGTGAAAATGTGTGTAGTGTGAGAAAATGTGTGAAGTGTGTGAAAATATGTGTACTAAGTGTAAAATATGTGTAGTGTGTGAAAATGTGTGTAGTGTGTGAAAATGTGTGTAGTGTGTGAAAAAATGTGTAGTATGTGTAAAAACTGTGTAGTGTTGTATTGGGTTGGACCCGCGGATCAAGGTTTATGATTGCCACCCCTTTTAACTAATACCCATTATGGGTACCCGCAACTACCCGCAAACTACCCATGAATTACCCTGCAACTACCCATAATTTACTACATTAGCGTACCCGCGGGTACCCTTAAATTTATTATTACCCGCCCAAATCCGCCCATCAACAAAATAGGGTATGAGCGGGTAGTTGCCCCTTTTTTCAATACCCGTTAACTACCCGCCCACTACCCGCCCAAACCCGCCCAATTGCCACCCCTTATAATATTACATAATAAGTATTGATATTTTAACTTAATTGCTTGCATTTAGCAATTTATTTTACTTTTATTATTATTTCAAAACTTAAATAAATTAATATTCTTTATTTTTGTAATCACCCATTTTATTCTTATTCATGCTTTTTATATTGTATTAGCTATACATATATACAATTTTCTTTTCACAAGAATAGCTATTTGGCCAACTTTTATATAATCAATTGAATCATAGTTTTTTATTTATTATAATATGATACTTTTTATGATGTAGGAATATTTGTCTTTTTTCTTATGCACTTGCATAATTGTACTACTAAATTACAAATTTGTTGAAAATATTATGACATTATATTAATGATAGATTAAAAATAATTGAATCATGGTTTTTTAATTATTATAATATGATACTTTTTATGATGTAGGAATATTTGCCTTTTTCTGTTGCACTTGCATAATTGTACTACTGAATTAAAAATCTGTTGAAAATATTATGACATTAGATTATTGATAGATTAAAAATACGTGTGTACATTAATCTAAACATACATTAATCTTAACATATGATATTTGTTTAATTTTTTTTGCTTATATTCAAATTTATTGTTATTTCTTAATTTCTCTTATAATTTCAAATCGCATATCTTGCACCAAACTGCAAAAAAAAATATATACATTGCAATTTATGGTTTTTAAATTTTAATGATTGGTCATGATTTTCAATTTTCAGAAATCGCAAGTCCTGGTGAGGTTAAAATTTTGTGTAAAATCGTCCAAACCGCACCATCTACACACCTAATCTTTATATTATTATTTATTTTTTCTTTTTGATGAAAGATGGGTTTTTTTTTCCGATTATAATCTAGGTGGAATAACTCTTCTACCTATAAAGAGTATGTTTGCTTGTAACTAGTGCGTTACGAAGTCGAAAAAATGAGAATGGTTGGTAGACTGACATGGAGCATAAAATTACGTCAAACTTTATGATATGGATAACATTAGAAATCGTGTAAAAAATAAGAATAAATGAGCAAATGGCGATCACATCGGCGAAATGTAATTCGTATATCCGACCTCATTTGATGAGATAAATATTTAATTATTAGTGTATAATCCAATTCTTGATTATTTTCTTCAAATAATTAAGTTGAAGATTTTCGCTTCATCTCATTTACAATAGTTGCTCTAGATATAACTGCCCTTTAACACACTATAAAACTTAAAAGAACTAATTAAGATGTTTTACAGCCTAACAGCTAAACATTCAAAATTCCACAATACACACCAGTGGGGCAATAGATTATAGTGCATGGGGACCTAAGAAATTAATATGCATGCACCAATGTTATCATCAATTATATAATATTTGAGAAAGAGTTTGGCAGTAGTTGTTGTCAAACATGTTTATTTGTAAAACTTCAATATATAATAAACTTGTATGAGAAGTTCAAATTGAACTCCTTTGAGCAGCTTTTGTTTTTCTTGATGTTTGTTAGTCTTCCTAGATGTTTTAAGTATATATTTATCTGAAATAAAAATATAATTTAAAATGAACAAATACTATAATAAGCAAAGATACCAGATCATTTGTCCAATATTTTTCATATCTTATTCTGTCTAACATTCAAAAAGATGTAATTTCATTAAAATTAGGGACTAAATGCATAAATATCACTAAAATTACTTTACAATTATTAGACACTAACCAAGAGATTAGTGAACCCTACGAGGTAGTTTTAATTAAGAAAGAATAAGATAGACAAAATATTAGAGAGAAGATCCCGTATCATAACCAAAGGATAAAATAAATTTTGCATGATGACTAGTGTAACTAGATAATTAATAGTTCATTAGTGTAAAAATCAAAATAGTTAGTTTCCTAAATTTCCTCGTCAAAGATCAAATTAATTGCTTTCCTAAATCCTAAATTATTCTGTTATAGTATTTTAATAGAAGCCAATCAGTAAAAATTAGTTAAGTTTCCTAAATTAGTTTGGTTTCCTAACGAATTATATTAATCTTTCCTTATGGTAAAAATCAAATTATTTAGTTTTCTAAATTATTAATTAACGAAATTCTGTTTAGTACAATGATATAGAATGACTAAAATAAAACATCAATTTGCTTTTATATATAATAATAATAATATAATATAATATAATATAGATATAGATAACTATGTACAAATTGCATTCGTAACAAAAAAATGTTCATATATATATATATATATATATATATATATATATATTATGGTTGAGGATTCCTTTCAACAACATTGTCCTGATCATAGTAAGATTTTGCAAACAAGGCAAAGGTAATTAGACCAAGGAATCCTAGTCCAGCAAGAACCCAATAGAAGTAATCAAGATGTGCTCGATTTAAGTTATCACTGAACCAACTTTCTCCCCCATTTATACTTGTAAGTTTGTCAATTGCATAGATTAGAAAACTGCTCAAGAAGTTTCCTACCCCGTTGGCACCAAAAGAGAGGGAGAGACCAATACTTCTGAGTTCTTTGGGTACTTCGTCATAGAAAAACTTCTGCATCCCCACCTGGGCAAACACATATGCAATTGAACATAATACATTTTGAGGAACCAACCACCAAAAACTCAATGGAACTATTGCATTTGGGATGTCAACCAGGCCATGATCGCGAGCAATTTTGAGTCTTTTCATTTCAACTAGACCTGCAACAGCCATGTTAAGAATGGATATCGTCATACCAATTTTTATTCTCTGAAACTCTGATATTCCTGAGGGATCCCTTGTGATCATTCTTGAAATTGGGACGAAAACTCGGTCGTATATCGGAGTGAAGCACACATTTGTGAGTGGGATGAAAACCCGAATTGAAGCTGATGGTATTTTGAATTGGCCTATTGATTTGTCCAGAGTAGTTGCTTGCTTAGTAAATAATGTGGGTGCTTGAGCCCATGCTATTGTGTACATTAAAGTAGTACACCATATTGGAAGCAACCTTAAAACTGTCTTTCCCACCTTATTGTTCTTGCTGAAAGAAGACGAGCTAACATTGTTGCTTGAATCTTTTACTGAGGACAAAGATTTGTTGAGAGTTCTAATTAATGAGAAAATAGTGCATTAGCAAGGACTCCATTAATGCAATCGTAAGTAAATATGGAAATCTTTGGAACCATAAATTTCATTCTATGAGCATCGGGTCAACAATAAATGATCAAGAGGGAATAATAAGCAGGCAAGATTCTTATCTAGTTCTTATGGTGTCTAATCATAAGAGGTTAGATCCCAAGTACGTAGTTCAGAAAGGATCCACACAACTGTGGGCATAAAAGTTGTGATAATGGTTGCCAAAAAGAAAAGTGAACAAAATTGTACCAGAATAGTTCGAATGGGTTTGAGTAGTGATTTGGACTTGATCGAGAAGAAGTTTGAAAAAGAAAAACACAAAAAAGAACAGAAAGTGACCTTTCATTCAAAGAGAGGTTAGGAAGAAAATAAATCATTCAATGAGTACATAAGATTCAAAGCTTATTGGATTAAACTTTGAGTTAATTACCAAGTACCCCATGTATTTTGCCGAATTTTCCTTTCACCTCCATGTTTTATAAAAATATACCGCTAATCCCTACGTGTTTTGGTGTTAAGTGAAATTTGATAGAAACTTGATTCCGTAACGTTAGTATTTAAATTTTCATAAATACTTTTATTAATATAATAGTTTCTCGTTCATTTTTTTTCTCTTTCCTCTCTCTCTCCTGTTTCTCCTTATTACCACTTTCTTTCTTTCTTCTCTTTCTTCCCTCTCTTTCTCTCTTCTCATAGATTTCCTTTTCTTTCTATTGCTTCTTCTTTCCTTTTCTCCTCTTTCTTCTTCTTGCGATTTCCTTCTCTTTCTTCTCCTTGTGATTTTAGTGTCTTTCTTCTTTTTGATATTATTTTTTGTGGGTTTTATTTTTCATATATGTGATTAAATTTTTTGTTAGTATTTGTTGATTATACAAATTTGAAATTAATTTTTTGTGGGGTTTTGTTCTTATATGCATGTGATTGATTTTTTTTTTGGATTTTGTTGTTCATACAAATTTAAGTTTTTTCTCTTTGAGTTATTTGATAAATTACTAGATTTTTGTGGAAAGAAAGTTTTGATCTTGAACATGGAAAAAAAGTTTTGATCTTGATTTAATTTGTTTCCTTTATTTTATGCACAGTAGCCCATGACTCAAAACATGGGGATGAATTACTAAATTTGAATAAAGATTTGATGTTATTGAAATATTCATATCAGTTGGTACTGACTAGATTGTTGAGTATTCAAACTTTTGGGGGATTTAGTAACTAAAATAAACATGATGATCCAGTTGAGCTGTGCAATTGAAAAGGAATTTAATTAGAATTATGAATGGGTTTGATTTGTGTATTTGTATTATTTTAGAACATTGAATAACTAATGAAGAATAATTTTAGAAAAAAGTATGATATGCCTTACATATCTAACATTTCGAGATATGAAATGATAATGTTTAAAAATTTTAATAATTGAAATAAAAAAGGAAAAACAATAAGCAAGAAAAAATTGATATGCATAAAAAATGAAGGATGAGACAAAAATGACCAAAAAAAAGTAAAAAATGATACTAGAGAAAAGAGAAAAAAAGCGAAATGAAAAAGAAATAAAATGGAAAAAGGAAAGAAAAATAAAAGAAAAAAAGGAAAAATTGACAAAAGGAAATAAGGAAAAATAACGGAAAAAAATAAGAAGAGAAAAAAAAGGAAAAAAGAAAACAAAATAGGAAAGAAAGAAAAAAAAGGGAAAAAAATAAAATAGGAGAGAAGAAGGATTAGAATAGTAAGGTTTTGGGGAAAAGATAAATTTAATTCAATAAATATGTTATCCAATGTCAAAAAAGAGTAATTTAGGAAATTTATGATCATTAAATGAGTTTTAATATATCACACTTGCATAATTGGCGCGTGTGACTCAAAATTCGGACTTGTTTTCTATCCAAATTTCACTTCACACCAAAGCATGTAGGGGTTAGCGATATATGTTTATAAAATATGGGAGTGATAGGAAAATTCGGTAAACTACATGTGTGTTTTTGGTAATTATCCATTAAACTTCAGGGTAGATGACCTCAATAATTTCTCAACTTTGAACGAAATATGGTTTTGTAATTGATATTGAAAGAATTACGTTTTGATTCTTCACTTTGGATTTTGTTACAAAAATGGTTCTCAACTCATTTTCCATTTATTTGACAAGTAACGCTATTTGTCAAGTGACATTGTTTATATATAATTCAAAATAATAGCGTTTTGTGCTATATGACTAACGACATTACTTGTCATATGAATGAAAAATGAGTTAAGTATTATTCCTATGACAAAATCCAAATTGAGGTATAAAAATATAACATTATCGCGATTAGAAACAAAAACTACTTACCTTCAAATTCAATGACTATTAAGGTTTTTAACCTAAAAATTTAAAGGAAAACCTGCCAATATAATCACTCATATTATACAAAAAAAATTATTTATCATTCATATTAAAACTAATATTTTTTAATCACTGATATTTAAAAAACACATTAAATTAGTCACTCGACTAAATTCTATTATTTTGAACAGAGAAAACACACATTAAATTAATCACCCAACCAAACTCGTATTTTTAACACAGAAAATGCATGCTGACATCACATGCCACTTAATGAAAGATAAAAATAGAAAATCGATTTATTTTTCAAATAAAATTCATTATTTTGATCATTGGCTAAAAAAAATAAAATTTTTTTTTACCGTGGATGAAAATAGTGAGGGATTTTGTTTGAAGAATAAATCAATTTTCCACAATTATCCGTTCATTAAATGGCATGTGATGCAGCCTTGTATTTTCTTTGTTAAAAAAATTAATAGAAACTTTGTTGAGTGACTAATTTGGTTAATTTTTCAAATATCAGGGACTGAAATGCATTATTTTTAATGGGGTGACAAATTTTTTTTTTTTTTGTGTGACTATTTTGGCAATTTTTCAATTTTAAATTCAAGCTAGGTTCTATTTACTTTATCGAATATCATCAATGAACTTCTGGTAAATTTAGATGCCAACATATATTGCCTTACTTGCGATTATCTGAGCTTTGTTGAGGATTGGTTCTCAAAGTTTCATGGTTCTCTTCTTGGGGGCTTGAACAAATGCTTCTATGGACGCCGCTTTCCTCATCACCATGCGTAACAGCAAAACGGTAAGTTGAATTTCCCACTAAAAGTAGAATGAGCCCAAGTACCATAGCCAGACATAGGATTCCAAAACCCATGCTCCAATCTATATTCTCTTCAACGTAGGGTATGAACAAGAATCCTAAGGCAACACCTAAAGATATGCCAAAAAGCCACCAGTTGAAAAATGATCTGTTGGCTTTGATTTCCTCAGGATGTTGTCTATCAAATTGATCAGCTCCAAACACTTGAATAGAGGATTGATATCCTTGTGCCAATGCCACCAAGTACAGTGACACAAAAAATAGAACTTGAAGTGCAGTTGGGACTGCTGCATCCTTGGATGTGGCTTGATCGTTTGAATTGCTTAATGAAATAAGTACCACTGATAGGGTTGAAAGGCCAAGTCCCTGATCAGAATTGTTCATAGTAAACGATAAATACGTAATTCATAATGATAATTACATACACTAACATTAATTTTGTACATTTTTTGCAGCAATTTCGATTAAAAGTTTTAATGAAACCGAAATCGAAAACTAAATGAAAGACCTACTCTTTTAATTTACTTATTTTGATGATTAATAATAATTATGTATATGTTAATGGTAGTATAAATATTTTTTATGTGTTATGTATAAAAAAAAGAGCAAGAAATGGAGTTTGAACATATTAGTGAAGCACATAGTCTTCTTTTCCACCCTCATGTATCATTTCCACCCTCATGTATCACTTTCCTTGTTACATTTTATAATAAATTGACATGCGTATTTTTAATTAGTTATCTAATTTTTAAAAATTAAATTAAAACTCAAATCTCCAACCTCAAATCCTAATTCATGTAATTAGTTCAAAAAATTTAACTTCTTAAAGGCTCAACTAAAATAAATTTTAAAATAAATATTTTGAGAAAAATGATTTCATAAAACTTTTATACTTGAACAAAAATATTTTTTTTGAAAATAAAATAGGCAAAAAAGATAGGATCGGATGACACCTAGAAATATAGACCGGTTTTCTTAAAATCTCATTTTCAATACTTTTGAAAAAAAAGGATCAAATTATTCCAAAAAACATCATACATCCAATCTCTGAAGGGTAATTTCTCAAAAAACTATAAAAATATTGTTATTTTTATTCTATTTTCAAAATTGACCAAAATAAGTTTATTTTATTTACACACTGACCCAGAACTTTTAATAGGTTCATTTAAAGACTATAAATTCTTTAATAAATATAATTTTGCATCGATCTTTTCGAGACTAAGTATAACCTTATTTTAAACCCGTCCACACTTGGTATCAGAGCCATTTTCTCATATACATTTTATAATTTCCTGAATGGAAAAAGATTGTATACTGTTTTTCTTCTATGAAGAAAATAACATGCATAACTTTGTTTTTAATAAACAAAAAATAGAATTATGGGTAAGTATAGAAACTCCAATTATTATTGGAATACTGATAGAATTAATGAATATGAATATAGTACAAGATCTTAGAAACACCATTTATGAAAAAATATTAAAAAATTTTGATCATATAAATTCTGAAATAAAATTAATAGAATTTGAAGAAAAAATTAATTCTGAAACATAATATGAATGGAATCCGAAAGAATGGCCATATACGGATTAATAAATTAAAACATTAATGTATAGAAGATCTGCTTCTAAAATTATGGAATCAAATAAAAAATGCTATGTTTGCATAGATCTTTTAGAAAGAATACAAGATTCTAATAAAGAATTGAAAATAAGAAAAGAAAGATTTCAAGAAAATCTTACAGCAGAAATACACCCAGAAGCTTTAAAACGACAAGAAAGGGTTATAAAAGACTTAGAATCTGAGATTCTATATATTAAAGAAAAAGTAAACTTTTATGAAAATCATGGATAAAATGAGTAAACTTGAATCAATAGAGTTAATTCTTCTTAAACAAGAAGAAAAATTAGATAAGTTAATCCAGTTAGTCAAAGGACTAGAAGTTAGGATTAATACAATAGAAATTATGGTTAAATCCGTAGAAGATCAAATACCTAATAAGGTAAAAGATAGTAAAAAATTCCAAGAAAATCAACAAAAGGTCTTTAACGAATTTTGGATGAAAAAGGCTCCAACAGGATATAGACTATGTGGAAAGGGAAGTTTAGATGAACGATTTCATTTAAAAGAAATAAAAAGAATATAAGAAAAAATAAAACAAAAAGTTTCAATTGAAGAATTAAATCCAACCTCAGAAGAAGAAATGGATTCAAAAGAATAAATGGATAAAGAAATAGAAGAATTAATATATTCTTTAGAAGATTTAGTTGTAGAAGAACCTGTAAACGTAAAAATGAATAGAGATACATCTGTAAAACTAGAAACAGATAAAGCAAGTACTTCATCAGTACCCAGAAATCAAGGAAGAACCCGTAGAGTTCAACCTGATAAAGCAGCCATAAAATATACTTATTCACCTAGTGGAAAGTATATACCTAATAGACATATACCAGCAACTACAAGTTCTGGATTTAGATTTTTAAACCTTGACTGCAAGTTAGATGCGTCAAAAACTTTACAACAATGGGGACAAGATATAGGTCTCTATTTTTTGACTGATAAAACATCAAACTTTTCGGCAGAAGAAAAATACAAAATATGTTTAGCAGCAACAGATGGAAATGTTAAAAACTGGTTTCAAGGATTGACAGAATTAACCAGAAATAGAGTAAGGGTTAATGTCGTCAGACATATGGAAACCTCCTTAACCGATGGAATTAGCATATTTATTAATTATATAGCAGAAGAATTCAGGAATACGATTGGAATTCAAAAATAGATTAATCTAGAATAGCTGAAAAACAAGAAACTTTAAAGAAGCTTAATCAATTACAAATTTGTAATATGTGTAATATTAATTCATATATGTGTGAATTCGAAGAATATTATTATCAATACTATGATAGTAATGAAGATATGACTAAAATAGTTGATATGCTATATCAAAAATTACCAGGTATATGGAGTTCATATTTTTTGACTCAGTTCTCAAAAAATTATGAAATAGAAGGATATTCAAATACACTAGGAGCAAGAATGGTTTTCTTAAAAGAAAAATTATCTGATCTTTGTGCACAACAAAGAATACTTTCTAAAAGGGTAAATGAAACTATATGTTGCAAAGAAATAGATGAGGTAGGCAATTGGGGATGCCGTGAATCCTCAAATAAATCTAAAATACGTAAATCTACAAATAAGATTTACAAAAAACATAAAAAATTCTTTAAAAAGAATAAAAAAACATGATAGAAAGTACTATAAAAGAAATAAATCCGAGAAAAAGGATAAAGATAAAAAGAAAAAACCAACTAGCTGTAGATGCTATAACTATGGTGAAGAAGGACATAAGTCCTATGAATGCACTAAAAGAAAGGTTAAAGTTTCAATACTTGACATAGAAGACATAGAATCTGATTTAGAAACTGTGTCATCATTTGATTCTGAAATGACAGAAATATTTGAAGTATTTACTGAATTTGAATCTAAATGAGTGAAATAGAAATTAATAAAAAAGAAGAGGAAAGTATCCTCATACAAGAAGAAGAAGAAACTATAGAATGATATGCACTTAGAGCATCTTTTGACCCTTCTAAATATGAAAAATTAAAAATTTAGAGTTAAATCTAAGAGGACCTAATCAAAATATATTAAATCAAATAGGAAATGCTTTCAAAAGAAAGAAATATGGTTATCATGAATATATGGAAATTGAAAAGGTTATACATATTTAAGAAACCTCTGGAAATAAAAAATTAAATTTATTAACAAAAAAGACAGTAACTGATTTGTTAAATAAACTGCCTAAAGAAAAGAAAGACAAAATGCAATATGTTTATCTTGCAGGCATACAAATTCTTTGTAAATCAACTTTTCGAGAAGGAATTGATTGTCCTTTAGTTATCAATTTATCTGATGAAAGATTTACAAATGCTTCAGATGGAAATCTTGGAATAGTAGAAGGCAATTTAGCCTATAAAAAATTACTTTTCACGTATTATACAAAATATTGTATATCATTAAAAGATAAAGATTTCAATGATGCCTTGAGTCTACATTTTCAAATTTCAAGAAAATGATTTTCAAACCAGGAAATCATATAATGAGAATATATTATTGTGCATTATATACTCTTACTAATTCAAATATGGAAGTATTTTTAATAAAAAATCAGCAGTTGAATTAGATAAAAAATGGTTAGAAATAGGAAGAATTCTAGAGCCAACTAGAAATAATCTAACTATCCCAGATAGTTATTCAATTGAGTTCGAAACTTCAAAAAATTTGGAAGAAGGAACTTCAAGAGATATAGTCTCATACAATAAGAATAATATTGTGATAGAAAAGGGTAGAAGAAGTTATTCCTCACTTAATCTACCAATAAAAGAAAGAAAAGAAAATTCACCAAATAACTTAAAAGTTTTTGGTAAATATTTAATGGTAAAAGTTATATCGAAGGATATAACATTTTTATAGATATAAAAATTATACAAAACCACTTTAATAGTTATTTTGATGGCGGGATTAACAAAGAAATATAAAGACACATATAAATATGTATCAAATGACGGAAAGATAAATGAGCTTAATGAAATTGTTAAAGTCCCAATAACCTTTTAAGAAACTAAATTTAACATTAATTATTATTTAAATGCTTTGGATGGAAAACAAAACCTCATATAATCTTAGGAAAATCATTTCTAGATAGTCTAGATGATTTCACTATTGACAAATATGGTATTGATATTTCTTTTGCAGGAAAAACTATTTTTCTAGAAAAAGAAAATGCCTAGTGAACAGAGATTTTCTGTAAGTATCTTCGTAGAAATTACTTGTTATAAAAAGAAAATTCTCACTTGTGCTCAAATTGATATAGGTGCAGAAATAAGTTTAGGAAAAGAATTTTTATTCGAAAAATTGGATAACTAATCCAATAAAAGTTTCAATGCAAGGAGTAACCAGTAATAAGCACTCCTTAGACAAAGTATGTTTTAAACCTGAATTTATATTAGGAAGCAAAATAGTAGTTATAAAACAACTATTTGCCTATGAAGGATTAGATGTCGACTTACTATTAGGAAATGAATTTGTTCAACAGTTTTAGACATATAACCAAACAATCTATATGATTAGTTTAAAAACCCCTTGTGGACATTGTATACGCACTTCGCGAATTCATACCCCTTATCGAGTTTAGCCAGCACCGCGTGGTGATGAATATGAAAAAATTTGGTTATATAAAAGTCAGATAAAAAAGTTTAACGTTAAAATGCTAGATATAGACAAGGTTAAAGATTTGATAGCTAGCAATTATGGAGAAAATCCTATATCAAAAATGGGATATAAAACGAGAATTAGCTGTAATTGAGCTAAAAGATCCAAATATTATCATTAGTGTTAAACTAATGATATATTCTAAAGAAGATAAAATTGAGTTTAAAGTTCAAATAAAAGAATTACTTAATCTAACAATAATTAGAGAAAGTAATAGCCCACATAGTTCACTAGCTTTTATGGTTAGAAATCATGCTAAAGAAAAACGTGGAAAAGCACGAATGGTTCTTAACTATAAAGAGTTAAATAAATATAGTATTTTTGATGGATACTTTCTTTCAAACAAAAATAATTTAAACAATCTAGCTAAAGAAAAGAAATACTTTTCTAAATTTGATTGTAAATCAGGATTTTGGCAAATAAAGCTTGCTGAAAAAACTGTACCTCTAACTGCCTTTAGTACACCTAATGGACAGAATGAATAGTTAGTAATGCCGTTTGGATTAAAAAATGCACCACAAATATATCAGAGAAGAATGGATAAAATATTTTCTATTTTCTCATACATGCTTGTTTATGTTGATGATATTCTAATTTGTTCTAATGAATATCAAAACCAACACAAAATCTGAATTTAAATAGTTGATATAAGAATTTTGCTGAAACTCATTCAATTGTTTGTTATCCTTGGATATATGCTAGATCCTTCAAGTCTAAAGAAGGTCTCACCATTATTCAAGTTGTATACCTGCAAGGCAAATTCATAATATTTTTTGCTTTTATGTTTTTTTGATCAAAAGATCCTTTTATCCGAACAACTTTATTTTTTCCAGTATCAGAAGAGTTGGGTTGCTCGTTGGTGGTTTTGAGATTTATATTCTCAAGATTCTCCATTTGAATGGTAGAATCATCATATGCTAATTTGAATTCAACATTTCTATTTTTAGTCGATTCACCACTATAAGTTGGTTTACCACTCAACGTTCCATGAGAGTCCGAAGACTTTTCTACCAATTCATAGAGATCTGCAAATTCTTTCAGTATCTCTCCATGTTGTTCAACAATACTATTCATTTCTTGCTGTAGTTGCTTATGTTTATCCACGAGGTTTATTCTTTGTTCTCGAATGGAGAACAACATATTAGATTTTTCTACTATGCTTTCATCTAGCTGAGTTATCTTTGTAGCTAAAAAGCTGCAAAGTTATAACATTTGTTCTTTTTTACTCCTCTCCATGTTCGGGGTTTTTGTATAAGAAATCTGCGTAGAAATTGTCATTACTTTTTATATAATCAATTTTAAAAGTATAATAAGACAACAATGATTGCCATCTCAATAATCTTCTAAATTGACGTTCTGAAGGTAGTTTATTAAAAATTAAACTACTAACTTGATTATTATCTGTTTTTACCGCAAAAGGGTTTTGGTAATTAGAAAAAAGAGAATTTTCTTTTTCCTTTTATTATAGCCAATAATTCTTTTTCGTTTGTAGAATAATTGACTTCTGCAGTTTTAAATGTACCACTTGTGTACTTGCATATTTCATTTATATCAGTTTTCAATATAGCTTCCCAATGTAAGTCAAAAGTATCAGTTTGCAAAACAAGATTATCTTCTGGTTCAGCATTCTGAGTTTAGAAAGTTCTTTACATTATTCCTTTAGAGATTTTACTACTTCAGTGTGATCGTCAGACCATCCACTAGTGTTATTTTTTCTTAGAAATTTTTGCAACAATGAGATTTTTTTTGCAAGTTGCAGTATAAATTCTTCTGTGTAATTTAAACATCCAAGAAATTGTTCTATTTCTTTTTTAGTATTTAATTTATCTGCAAAATTACATATCTTTTGAGATATATACCTTTGTAATTTAATACCATTAGTGGTTATTATTATACAAAAAAATTCTATCTCAGTTTTACTAATCTCAGCCTTTTTCTGACTTAAGATTATTCCATTTTGCATGCCGATTTTGGCAAATTCATTTAAATGTCTGATATATTCTTGATATTGATATGTTCTTGATATTCATTAGAACAAATTAGAATATCATCAACATAAACAAGCATGTATGAGAAAATAGAAAATATTTTATCCATTCTTCTCTGATATATTTGTGGTGCATTTTTAATCCAAACGGCATTACTAACCATTCATACTATCCATTAGGTGTACTAAAGGCAGTTAGAGGTACAGATTTTTCAGCAAGCTTTATTTTCCAAAATCCTGATTTACAATCAAATTTAGAAAAATATTTCTTTCCTTTAGCTAGATTCATTAAATTATTTTTGTTTGGAAGAAAGTATTCATAAAAAATACTATATTTATTTAACTCTTTATAGTTAACAATCATTTGTGCTTTTCCATGTTTTTCTTCAGCATGATTCCTAACCATAAAAGTTGGTGAACTATGTGGACTATTACTTACTCTAATTATTGTTAGATTAAGTAATTCTTTTATTTGAACTTTAAACTCAATTTTATCTTCTTCAAAATATATCATTGGTTTAACCCTAATGATAATATTTGGATCTTTTAGCTCTATTACATCTAATTCTCGTTTTATATCCCATTTTATTATAGAATTTTTTCCATAATTGCTAGCTATCAAATCTTTAACTTTGTCTGTATCTAACATTTTAACGTTAAACTTTCTTATCTGATTTTTATGTAACTAAATTTTTTCATATTCATCACCACGCGGTGCTGGCTGAACTCGATAAGGGGTATGAATTTGCGAAGTGCGTATCCGATATACACAAGGGGTTTTTAAACTAATCATATAGATTGTTTGGTTATATGTCTGAAACTGTTGGACAAAATCATTTCCTAATAGTAAGTCGACATATAATCCTTCATAGGCATATAGCTGTTTTATAACTACTATTTTGCTTCCTAATATAATTTCAGGTTTAAAACATACCTTGTCTAAGGAGTGCTTATCACCTATTACTCATTGCATTGAAACTTTTATTAGATTAGTTATCCAATTTTCGAATAAGAATTCTTTTCCTAAACTTATTTCTGCACCTGTATCAATTTGAGCACAAGTGAGAATTTTCTTTTCATAACAAGTAATTTTTACGAAGATACTTACAGAAAATCTCTATTCACTAGGCATTTTCTTTTCTAGAAAAATAGTTTTTCCTGCAAAAGAAATCTCAATACCATATTTGTCAATAGTGAAATCATCTAGACTGTCTAGAAATGATTTTCCTAAGATTATATGATGGTTTTGTTTTCCATCCAAAGCATCTAAATAACAGTTAATGTTAAATTTTGTTTCTTAAAAGGTTATTGAGACTTTAACAATTTCATTAATCTCATTTACCTTTCCATCATTTGATAGATATTTATATGTGTCTTTATATTTTTTTGTTAGTCCTGCATCAAAATAACTATTAAAGTGATTTTGTATAATTTTTATATCTATAAGAATGTTATATCCTTCGATATAACTTTTACCATTAAAATATTTACCAAAAACTTTTAAGTTATTTGGTGAATTTTCTTTTCTTTCTTTTATTGGTAGATTAAGTGACGAATAACTTCTTCTACCCTTTTTTATTACAATATTATTTTTATTGTATGAGACTATATCTCTTGAAGTTCCTTCTTCCAAATTTTTTAAAGTTCCGAATTTAATTGAATAACTATCTAGGATAGTTGGATTATTTCTAGTTGGCTCTAGAATTCTTCCTATTTCTAGGCATTTTTTATCTAATTCAACTGCTGGTTTTTTTTATCAAAAATACTTCCATAGTTTGAATTAGTAAGACTATATAATGCACAATAATATATGCTCATTATGTGATTGCCTGGTTTGAAAAATCATTTTCCTAAAATTTGAAAATGTAGACTTGATGCATCATTGAAATCTTTATCTGTTAATGATATACAATATTTTGGATAATACATGAAAAGTAATTTTTCATAAGCTAAATTGCCTTCTACTATTCCAAGATTTCTATCTGAAGCATTTGTAATTTTATTTGATTCCATAATTTTAGAAGCAGATCTTCTATACATTAATGTTTTAATTTATTAATCCGTATCTGGCCATTCTTCCGAATTCCATTCATATTCTGTTTCAGAATTAAATTTTTCTTCAAATTCTATTAATTTTATTTCAGAATTTATATGATCAAAATTTTTTAATATTTTCTCATAAATGGCTTTTCTAAGATCTTGTACTATATTCATATTCATTAATTCTTTCAGTATTCCAATAATAATTGGAGTTTCTATACTTACCCATAATTCTATTTTTTGTTTATTAAAAACAAAGTTATGCATGTTATTTTCTTCATAGAAGAAAAAAAGTATACAATCTTTTTCCATTCAGGAAATTATAAAATGTATATGAGAAAATGGCTTTGATGCCAAGTGTGGACGGGTTTAAACTAAGGTTATATTTAACCTCGAAAGGATCGGTGCAAAATTATATTTATTAAAGAATTTATAGTCTTTAAATGAACCTATTAAAAGTTCTGGAGTCACTGTGTAAATAAGATAAACTTATTTTGGTCAATTTTGGAAATAGAATAAAAATAACAATATTTTTGTGAATTGTATGAAAAACAACAATATTTTGGAAAATTACCCACAATTTTAGTATATTTTGAGAATAAGTTTCAAAATCACCATATTTTGGGAATAAACCACCATAATTTGGTAAATAACCCAATCTCTGAAAATCAATGAGTAACGGCTAATATTTTAAAATTAAATTTTTTCTCCTTTTTTGTTTCATAATCCATCCTATAAATAGAAGGGTGGATAATAACAGTTATAATATGATTCCAAGAGTTTTAAAATCTTATGAAAAACTCTCTTGAAACATTATCTTAGAACAAGAATCATTTCAATATTTTAAAGCATTCATATGTGGTTTCATCTAGTTTTCTTTCACTCTTGAAATAGAAATTTATCTTGTAATCATTTCGTGAACGAAATCCCTAAAATTTTCGTTATACTATTTACATTACAAAGAATGTAAACTTCTTGTAATCCTCTAATTTGTGAAGTTGTGAAATTTTAATATAGGGAGTGGGAGTTTAGTTATTAGAGAAAGATTTCTCAAGAGAAGGTGAAAAACCAAGTCTTATAATATATAGTACCTAATAAGATTGGTTTGCCCTTCAAAAGTTTGTTGTATGAGATGATATTGATCTCACCATTAGGAGATAACACCTTTTAATTAGTGAAAGAGTTTGAAATCTTAAATTAGAGGGTTTATGCAATAAATGTGGGGTTCTTAAACGGGAGGTTTGAACCAGGCCACTTAAATTCTTTGTCTATTTTATACTCTGTTTTTAGATCATTTATTATTGTGCTATATTGATTTTATTATTGTTCTTGCAATTATAGTTCATGGTGTATTTTAGTTGAATTATTGTGAATTGAAATTCGAGAAAGATTGATTGATTGATCACAAAATAGGTCACAACATCCACACACACTAAGTGATGTTTGTTTAAATTTCATAATAAATCATTTTTTGTAAAATTACTAGTTTTTGCAATAATTTTTAAACGACCAAATTCATTCTCGTTTTCTTAGATTGCTTTAAGGCTAACACTAAACAAATCGAACGAATAACCAAATTCGATTTAGTCAGTTCGATTCGATTTTTCATTTTGTTCCTTTTGTTTTCTTTTACATTTTTTGATAAAATATTTAGTTTAAATTCTTAGATTAATGGAATATCTCTCAACTTGGGCATTTAGTTGGACAAATTTTTGAAGTTGCTAATTTCTGTCCAATTAAAAACCATATTTTAGTGACTATGTTACATGCTCATGACAAAACACAAGAGACATGTTCAAAGCTAAATTAGCAATTTTAAGGATATCAAATTAAACTCAATCTCCAAGTCAAGAAAGTATTGGCACATTTTACCTTTTTTTTTCTCCTTCTAATGCCCATATGTTTTTCATGATATCAGATCCTCTATTCAAAATTATCTATACCATATTCTTTCCAATGTCTAAAACGACATAACTTAACGAAAACTATGGACTAAAATAAAATCACTTTACAATTAGTAAACCCTAACCGATGAATGAGTAAATTCTACGACGTAGTTTAATTTTGAATATGATAAGACAGAGATAATTTTAGATAGAAGATTCCAACTCATTTTTCATATGCATATTACATGTTCATCGAAATTGCGTTTAATTTGAGAAAAAAATGTCAAAAGATCATTTAAAATTAAATTAATAACTTTGTTAGGAATCTTTACAAGTTAGGAATTAATAACCAGACGAATATGACTTCCAAATTAAAGGACCACTTACACAGTTATGCATATTAATCATCCAAAAAGATCAACATTATAGTTGTATGGTTTATATTTATGTAGGTGTAGCATCATATGTCCATATATAAGATATGGACAGGAAAAGCCGAAAAGGACTATTCATATTGATACGAATCAAAACTCAAAAGCAAGCTAGTACTCCAACCCAACAACTTGTTATAAGCAATAGTCATTCATTTTGGATCTTTAAGTTACATTTAATATTTTAGTCTTTATTTTATTTTAACAATTCGTCCTGTATTTAACTAAAATCTTATCAAATTAAATATTAAAAGTACGCTGCGTGTATTCATGAAACAAAGATTGAAATACATAGAAAATCCATCGGGAACAATAGTTGAAAATGAAAAACAACAGCAAGAAAGAAACTAACCAGAATGTAGACGATGGAAGTAATGATGTTTGTTCGATGTAGGCCAAGAAATGAATCGGCAAGAAATGCTCCAAGAACTGGCATAAGGGATCCTAAACCTATCCACAAATTTACATTTCCAGCTGCAACTGCCACTGATTCTCCAAGAGGTCCCGTGAGATAATTGATGAGATTGCATTCTAACCCACGACTTGCAAACCTCTCCAGGGTTCCACTACCTGTAAAAACTTGTCCTGATTGTTTAATTTCAATTTCATGAAAACATTTGCATGATAAATCTAACATTTTAACAGGGATTAAAACTTCATATATAACACAAATAATGTAATTAATTATCAATCCTTTCTCCTACCAAAGAAATGAAAACTACAAGCCAAAGAAAAAGAAATTAATTAAACACGATCAGTAGAGATAAATTAGAGAGATTTTCTGACCAAGGATTAAAGAAGCCGATCTCCATCCTCCTGATTTGGATCGCAAGGAGGGCTGACCTTTGTAATCCACAAAATCATGGAGTATTACTGCATCATCCCTGTCAAGAAGAGGAGTTGTAGCTTCTGAGTTTTTACTTCCCTCTGCTGTGGAGATGGCCATGTACACTCTAGTTCATTCAAATAAGGGCCACAAGAGAATAAAAAGTCACAGTATATCAAGCCAACTATACCTTATCTTTACTATATTTATGTATGCTTTTATATTAAAAACTCCAAATAATTTTTTTTTTCTCTAATACGTTGCTTCTTCTTCTTCCACTCATCAAGAATTTTGATTATTAATTCTTTCTGTGTGTAAAATGAAAGTCTAGCAAAAGTTATTAGTCAAAATGGTAAAGGTCTATTATAACGTAGTTATTAGTCCAAATGATAAAATGCTTCAAGACACGATATAAAAATATAAAATTAATGTATGGCAATCATATTGTAGCTGGATGCATCCGAAGAGCTACACTGTTCAATGGATCGCACACATCGGATCACATCGTATAGGGTATATATCGCAATTATTAGTGGTTGGTTACTTGGTTTGAATTTCATTATTTTAAAATTGCATGCTCTCGTATTCAATTATTTTGTAAAATTAAAACCGTAAAAAATACTGCCTGGCAAAAATATAGTAATAGTAATATGATTGTATATATAATATTACATAATTGGTAGTGATAATTTGACTTAATTGCTTACATTTAATCACGTACTTTATCTTTATTATTTTAAAACTTAAATAAGTTAATATTCTTTATTTTTTTTATCAACCATATTCTTCTTATTCATGCTTCTAAATTATATTAACTATACATATAAACAATTTTCTTTACACATAGAAGAATAGCTATTTGACCAACTTTTATATAATTAATTGAATTATGCTTTTTTAAAATTTTAATTATTATAATATGATACTTTTTATGATGTAGGAATATTTGTCTTTTTTTTATGCACTTGCATAATTATATCACTAAATTACAAATCTCTTGAAAATATTATCATATTTAATTTAATGATAGATTAAAAATGTTTGTATACATTAATCTTAACATATTGTTATATAATATGATATGTGTTTAAATAATTTTTTTTGCTTATATTCAAATTTATCATTATTTTTCAATTTTTCTTATAATTTCAAACCGCATAATTCGCATCAAACTGCACCGAAAAAATGTACAAGGCAGTTTATGATTTTTAAATTTTAATGATTGGGTATGGTTTTCAATTATCACAAATCGCAAGTTATGGTGCAGTTAAAAATTTTATATAAAATCATACTATGTACACTCCTAATCTTTATATTACTATTTTTTTTTCTTTTTGAAAGATGGGATTTTTTTTCAATTATAACCTGGGTGGAATACTTGTTCTACCTATAAAGAGTATGTTTGCTTGTAAGTAGTCCGTTACAAAGTAGAAAAAATGAGGATGGTTGCGGTAGACGGACAAGGAGTGTAAAATTTCATCAAACTTTAGAGATGGATCACATTAGAAATCGTGTAAAAAATAAGAATAAATTAATGAACAAATGAGTTTAAATCGATCACATTAATTAAATGTGATTCCTTTATCCCACCTCATTTAGTGAGATAAATGTGTAATTGTTGGTATCCAATTCTTAATTATTTTCTTCCCATAATTAGGTTGAAGATTTTGGCTTCATCTCATTACAATAGTTGCTCTAGATATAATTGTCCTTTTACACACTATAAAATTTAAAAGAACTTACTAATGTTAAGAATAAATTGTGAATATCCATTCATATACCTCATGTTCTACCCCATTATTTCACATTATTTTATGTAACTCATGTAACAATATTTTTCATCATAATCACCCGCTACCTATGTAACTTACATTCAGAACATTGTAACCTACAAGGTAGAAGTGTGAAACTCAAGCCTATAAATAGAGGCTTATGTGAAAGAAATGTGATGGTTGAATACTTACTACATTGGCTCTACTTTGCTCTTCATCTTTCTAATTTACTTGTTTTATATTTGTTAGTTATATTCTACTAATCTTATAGGAATAGTAACAACATTATATCTCCAAAAGGTGTAAATTCTGGACACCCAAATCGGGCCACGCTAGCCCTGCCCTGGGAACAACATTATATCTCTACTTTATAGTCAGTGGTATAATAATTTGTTACATAATATAATACTACAAGTTTGTAGTATTTTTATAACATGTTATCAGCATGAATTCTCAACCGATTGAGAAAGTTGGAGCAAATTAAATTCAAATTATATATTGAAAAAATTGTTAAGTATATGTTCGAACTTTTGGTAAGTTCATGTGATAATATATATATATTTTTCTTTTTAATTAATTTATTTTCTACTATGAATTTATACTCGTGATATAATATCATGGATATTATAAATTAAGTAATTTAGAAGGAAAAATTCAACCACTTGAAGTTGGTTGTTATTTCAAAGGCCCGATATGTTTGATAAAATATGCCATATAATCAAAATGATGATTGCCGTGATAAGAAACAAAAAAACCCCATAAGTGGGTTAATGAAATGAAAAGAAAGAAAAATATAAAAAAGAATTACTACCAATGTGGTATAGAATATCATTGGACTAGCTTGTACCTGTCGTACTGCAGAACATATCGTTAATGATGACGATCTCACCACGCTCCTCACGTAGATTGATAGTTGTTGGTCTTTATATACTTCAGACGGATTTAATGTTGTCAACAAAAACTTGTGACCTTGCCATTTAAATGCATAGGTATTGAACGTCTACGATGCACAACATCCCGATCAAACATCCATGGTCTTCCAAGAAGCACATGTCTCGCTGATATTGGCACCACATCAAAAAGTACTTGGTCCCTGTACGCCTCAATTGCAAAGCCTAGTTTGACTTGCCGAGTAACCTCCGCCGCAGTTTCCATATTAACCCAATGAAGTTTGTAAGAATGAGGATGAGCAACCGTAGTTAACCCCAACTTTTCAATAAGCAACGAGCTAGCAATATTCGTGCAACTCCCACTGTCAATAACCACATTACACTGTTTACCACTGATAAGGCACCGTGTGTGGAATAGTTGATGGCGCTTGTACTCGTCCTCCACCATAGGTTGTGCTGTTAGAGCTTGCCTTAACACCAATGCCTCACCGATCACTTCTTCAGGATGAATTATCTCTTCTTCAGGACCCTCCAACTGCGGCATCCCATCATATTCAGATTCCACCTCCACAACTTCCCCATTAGGTCTAATAAGCATATCTCAAGGACTACCACACTGAGCAGCTATATGCCCATAACCATGACACTTGAAGCACTGAACCGGTTTAGCCTTTGAAGTCACATTGTCAGGTTTACTCTTGACTTCTTGACTAGATGATCCTGGTGTTGTTCCTTGAAAACAGACTTCCAAGATCGAGTACCATCAAACCCAGTTTGCTTCTCTATTTCAAGTTGTCATTCCACTTCCTTGGCCCTATGAAGCAAGTCCTCCAAATTAATATATTGATATAAAGCAACATATTTAGCAGTACCTTTATTCAAACCACTAACAAATCGCGCAATAGTCGCCGCCTTTTCCTCATGAACTCGTGCTCGACTTATGATAATTTGCATCTCCTGGTAGCACTCCTCAACGTCTTATCTTCTTGAGTTAAATTTTGTAGCTTCAACCACAAATCTTGAAAATAATGGGCTGGAACAAAACGCGTCCGCATTAATGTCTTTACTTCATCTCAAGTACGGATTGGTCGTTCTCCCAGTATGTCATGTTGAATAAGCACATCTTTCCACCACGTGCTAGCATACCCAGTGAACTCCATAACCGCTAAACTAATCTTAGTTTTCTCAAAATAATTATAGAATTTGAAGATTTTGTTCACCTTTCGAACCCAGTCCAAAAAACAATTCCGGACTCTCCTTACGCGAAAATGGGGGAACACATATCTTACCCTCTTTCTCAGTAATACCACCCTTTCGCACCCGCCGGCAAACACTATCGTCCAAGTCAATCCCATCCTCCTCCAAACTACCAAACTAAGGATTTTTAGGTGGTGTTTTCGGTGGAGTACCTGTTCTAGATCCTGACTCCAGCTGGTCAAACCGCTCCTTAAACTGTTGATTTTCAACTGATAACTATCGTAATTGATCACTCATAGTAGCCAGTAGACCTTCCAAATTTTGGTTAACTCTAGTACTTTCTGCCTGTTTACTCATATTGACACTTAACCAAAATTTCAATAGAATATCCACAACAATTACTACAGCAACAATTACCCGCAAATATCCAAAATAATCAATCCAAACAATCAATCACCAATTTTCAACCGGATCAATTTCTCACAGTATCAATTAAACAATAACCAAGGATATAATTGTTTTAACCAGTACACAATAATCAAATCATGCAAAGGCTGCGAATAACAACAATTTAGGGTTTTAATTTGAAGGAAAACTGAAAAACCTAATTTCAAAAATCCCTTGAGCTCTGATACCACTTGATAACGATCTTACCACGCTCCTCACGTAGATTGATAGTTGTTGCGGAAAAGTGTCCACAATCTTTCGAAAATTCAATGTGATTAAGACGAATCAACCTATCTCTGTAGGATGACAGTATGCACAATTATTTGATAGCTCCTCACCAACAAACAACGAGACAGTCGCGTAAGATTTAATCCCCTCCTCAGGAACTAAAACCCACAATGTAAATTGGAATTCCCTCCTCAGGAAAACAACTCACTTAAAAAAAACTCTGTGTTTTTATTTCTCAAAATTCTTCTCTCACTATTACAACTGAAAGAAAGCACCTATTTATAGATCTAACATTAACCCTAGATGAATTATTCCATAAAAGGAAACATTAATTAACTTAAATCCTAAATTACTAAAAATAGAAATTAAATTAACGCCAAACGACATCGCGACGTCGGAGAACAAACCCTAAAATAAAAAACCTATCACTACTGGACGTCGCAAAGCGCGACGATGGGCGTCGTGACGTGTGTGGACGTTGCGACGTGGATGGCTCTTATTCTACCCATCCAAATTCGCTCATTTCTTCATTTTTGGCCTCCAAACTCATTACATCCTTCTTAAGCACCCCTTGATTCGCTCCAATGACCCCTGAGGCTTTGGTTTGGACTTCAATTTACTATCAGTTAAGCTTTATCAAACATCATTGAAAAATAAATGTCACGATGTTGAAACAAACTTTATTGATAAAACATGACGATAACACTAATATGATAAATCTAGACATAGCAAATTATTTTTTTGAACACCCTAAAGGTGCAATATAATCATATTTTATTTGACACTCTGAATGTGTAATATGATTATATAATTTTATTGTTTTGTATATTTGATGTATATTTTTAATTATACAATTTATTTATATTTATTGATTAATGTTTATTTATAATGTCTCAAATTCTTCCTGAAGAAGATATGAATATATGTTTTCTTGGAGAAAAATAAATACCAAATGTTTGGAATCAAATAATTTGAATTTCTCTGTCAATCACCCCAAAGGTGATACTAGTCAGTTGATTAGTGATGAAAATGTCCAAGAAAAATATTTAGTTGCTTACTTTGATGGAATGAATAAATATTTTAGTTGCTTACTTTGATATAATGAATAAATATTTTTATTAGATATTCTTAAATAAAAATACTTATTATTAATGTATTTGTTTTAAATATTTCTTTTATAGTTAAAGAAATTAAAACAATTCTCATTTAGAATTTTTATTTTGTGAAGAAAATAGACGTTCTAATGATCAAAGACAAAGAATTATGTTTGGCAGATAGTGCAACAACACATTTCATACTAAAAGATAAGAAATATTTTTCTTATATAATTATGAAAGAAACTCATGTTAGTACTATATCTAGTTGTACAAAATTGATTGAAGGCTCCGGAAGAGCAATAATAATTTTACCAGGAGGAATAAAATTTTGCATTGAAGATGCATTATATTCTTCTGAGTGTCCAAAAAATTTGTTAAGCTTTAAAGATATTCGCCGAAATGGATATCATATTGAGACTAAAAGTGAAGGTAATAATGAATACTCGTATATTACAAGTATGGATTTTAGAAAGAAATTTGTATTAGAAAAATTACCTTCTTATTCCTCTGGATTATATTATATTATATATATATATATATATGTCTACCATTGAAATATATGCAACAGTAAGCCAGAAGTTTACTGATCATAACGATTTTATTATTTGGCATGACCGGTTGGGCAATCTCGGTTCTATAATGATGCGAAGAATTTTAAAGAATTCATATGTTCATTCTTTGAAAAGCCAGAAGATTTTTCTGTCCAATAAATTCTCATGAGTTGGTTGTTCTCAAGGCAAATTAATTATAAGACCATCACCAATGAAAATTCGTACCAAATCTCCTGTATTTTTAGAACGCATACATGGTGACATTTGTGGGCTTATTCACCCATCTTGCGGACAATTTAGATATTTTATAGTTTTAATTGATGCATCATCTAGATGGTCACATGCATGTATATTATCAACTCGCAACCTGACATTTACGAAATTACTTGCAGAATTAATTCGATTATGAGCACATTTTCTAAATTATCGTATTAAGACAATTCGTCTTGATAATGTTGGTGAATTTACATCCCAATATTTTAATGATTATCGTGTGTCTATTGGGACAAGTGTTGAACATCCTATCGCTTATATTCATACACAAAATGGTTTAGCAGAATCGTTTATTAAGCTCATTTAATTAATTGCAATGCCATTGCTTTTGAGAATTAAACTCCCAATAACTACCTGGGGACATGCTATTTTGCATGCTGCAATACTAATTCGCATAAGGCCAACAAATTATCATGAATTCTCTCCCCAACAATTAGTTTTTTTTTTCAGAAACCAAATATTGACCATCTTAAAATTTTTGGATGTATGATTTCTATTCCAATTGCTCCACCAATACGCGCCAAGATGGGACCTCAAAGGAGGTTGGGAATATATGTTGGGTATGAATTTTCATCTATAATGAAATATCTTGAACCAACAACTGAAAATTTATTTACAGCTCGTTTTGCTAATTGTTATTTTTACGAATCAGTTTTCTCAACATTAGGGGGAGTAAATAAACAACTAGTTGAGAAAATTAGTTGGAATGAATTATCATTATCTCATTTTGATTCTCGTACAAATCAATGTGAACTAAAAATTCAAAAGATAATTCATTTGCAACATTTAGCAAATCAATTGTCAGATGCTTTTACTGACCCAAATGTATGATTAAGTCACATATACCGAATGTTAATGCTCCAATTTGAATTGATGTCTTTGAATGACCTTCTACCACTAGTAATAAATTAAAGACACCCATGAAACGTGGTAGACCAATCGGTTCTAAAGACAAAAATCCTTGAAAGAGAAAATGAGCAAATAATAATGATGGCAAAATCGAGGTAATTGAGGTTCCAAAAGAATCTTCAAAAATGAAAATTCTCGACATGACAGATAATAAAGTTTCAGAAGAAGTTCAGGTCCCTAAAAATTCTGATAATCATGAGATCTCAATAAATTATGTCATGATTGGGGAAAGGTGGAATCGATATACAATCGACGTCGATGATAAATTTGTCTATGCTGCAGCAATTACTATCATGAATGAAAACGAGGATCATGAGCCAAACTTCGTGGTTGAATGTAGACGAAGAAATGATTGACCAAAATAGAAAGACGCAATTCAAGCAGACTTAGACTCGTCGACAAAATGTAAAGTTTTTGAATCAATAATACGCACACATAAAGATGTGCAGCCAGTGGATTATAAATAGGTCTTTGTGCGAAAATGAATTGAGAATAATGAAATTGTGCGATATAAGAAACGACTTGTTACACTAGGTTTTTCCCAACGATCAGGTATTGATTATGAGGAGACATATTATCCCATAGTGGATTCAACAACTTTTCGGTATTTGCTTAATCTGGCAGCAAATGAACGACTTGATATGCATTTAATGGATGTTGTAATAGCTTATTTGTATGGCTATCTTGATAATGATATTTATATGAAAATCCCTAAAGGATTCAAGTTGCCTAAGGAACATAATTCCAATTCTCGAGAACATTATTTAATTAAATTGTGCAAATCCCAATATGGATAAAAACAAGTTGGACGCATGTGGTATAATCACCTTTGTGAATATTTGATGAAACAAGTTTATATGAATGATCACATTTGTCCTTGTATTTTTATTAAGAGATATGCATCTGAATTTGCAATCATTGCAATTTATGTTGATGATTTAAATATTATTGGGACTCCTGAAGAGGTAGAATAAGCTGTTAACTCTTTGAAACAAGAATTTGAAATGAAATATTTTGGAAAGACAAAATTTTGTCTTGGATTGCAAGTTTAGCACTTAGAAAATGACATATTTTTACATCAGTCAGTTTATATAGCGAAAGTGCTTAAAAGATTTTATATAGATGAAACACATCCCTTGATCACGCATATGGTTATAAGATCACTTGATGTGCATAAAGATCCTTTCAAACCTCGTGAAAATGATGAAGAATTACACAGTTCAGAAGTACCATATCTTAGTGTTATTGGAGCATTAGTATATCTTGCTAGTCATACACATCCTGATATCTCATTTGATGTAAATCTACTAGCAAGATATAGTTCTTTACCTACACGAAGTTATTAGAATGGTGTAAAATATATATTTTGTTACCTTCAATGTACGATAGATATGGGTCTTCATTATTTTAAGTCAATCAAGTTTGATCTGATAGGTTATGCAGATGCTGAATATTTATCTGATCCTCATCATGCTCGTTCACAAATGGGTTATGTGTTTACATGTGGTGGTACAGCTATTTCTTGGCATTCTATGAAACAAACTACAACTGTCACTTCTTTAATCATGCCGAAATATTGGCAATTCATGAAGCAAGCAGGGAGTGCTTTTTGTTTGAGATCAGTGATTCATCGTATTCGAGAAACATGTGGTTTACATTTGGACAAGAAAGTTCCGACTATTTTGTATGAAGATAATGCTGCATGCATTGCTCAATTGAAGGATAGATATATCAAAGACAATAAAACAAAACACATCTCACTAAAAAATTTTTTCACAAATGATCTTCAGAAGAATGGTAAAATATGTATACAACAAATTCGTTCGAATGACAATTTGACAGATTTGTTCTCTAAATTACTACTGGCTTCAACATTTCAAAAGCTAGTTTATAAGATCGGAATGTGTCGACTGAAAGATGTCAAATGATGTGCTCAAGAGGGGAAGTTATTATTCACTGTACTCTTTTTCCCTTAACCAAGGTTTTTTTTCCCGTTAGGATTTTTTCTAGTAAGGTTTTTTAATGAGGCAGTGTTATGTATGAAAAATGTACTCTTTTTCCTTCACTATGTTTTTCCTAATAAGATTTTAACGATGTATTTATCTTAAAGATGGATATCCAAGGGGGAGTGTCATGAATAAATTGTGAATGTACCTCCATATACTCCATGTTCTACCCCATTATTTCACATTATTTTATATAATACCATTCTTCATCATAATCACTCCTTACCTATGTAACTTATGTAACTTACATTCAGAACATTATAACCTACAAGGTAGAGGTGTGAATCTCAATCCTATAAATAGAGGCTTATGTGAAAAAAATGTGATGGTTCAATACTTACTACATTGGCTTTACTTTGCTTTACTTTTCTCTCCATTTTTCTAATATACTTGTTTCATATTTGTTATTTGTAATCTACTAATCTTATATAAATAGTAACAATATTATATTTCTATTTTTTAGTAAGTGGTGTAATAATTTGTTACATAATATAATACTACAAATTTGTAGTATTTTTATAACAAATGTTTTACAACCTTACAGCTAAACATCCAAAATATATTCCACCATTCACACCAGTGGGGCAATAGGTTATGGTGCATGGGGGACCTAAGAAATTAATATGCACCAATATTATCATCAATTATATAATATTTGAGAAACAAGTTTGGCAGTAGTTCTTGTCAAACATGTTTATGTGTAAAAATACATTACATAATCAACTTGTAAGAGGAGTTCAAATTGAACTCCTTTGAGTAGCTTTTGTTTTTCCTGATGTTTGTTAGTCTTCCTAGATGTTTTAGTATATATATAATTTATCTGAAATAAAAATATAATTTCAAATGAACAAATACTATAATAAGCAACGGATAAAATATTAACAAATACTATAATAAGCAACGGATAAAATAAAATTGCATGATTACTAGTGTAACTAGATAATTATAGTTTTTAGTATGATTGGATTAGGTAGATTACTAAACCTAAAAATATTATAACTTTTTTTTGGTCGACTTTGAGTCGAGCCAATTATGCTCACAAAATACAACTCAATAAAGGTCGAGATATGTTTGAGCAACTTTGCAATCTAATTGAAGTTCAAAATACACTTTGATGACTTTGATGATTGAGTAATGGTATGCAGAAAAGTTATCAAATATAAAATCATAAACTAGAGAAATAAATTGTATATACATATGATAATATCATTTCTTATATTTGTTTATATAACAATAACAACTAAATTTTTATTTGGTTAGGTGAAATTTTTATTTGGTTAGGTGAGATCGGTATATGAATTATAATTTGACATCATATTTTTTTGATTCGACCGTTCAAAACTGTCCATTCACGATTCACAAAAAAATGTTCATATGTATTATGCTTGAGGATTCCTTTGAACAACATTTTCCTGATCATAGTACGATTTTGCAAATAAGGCAAAGGTAATTAGACCAAGGAAACCTAATCCAGCAAGAACCCAATAGAAGTAATCAAGGTGTGCTCGATTTAAGTTATCACTGAACCAACTCTCTCTCCCATTTATACTTGTAATTTTGTCAGTTGCATAGATTAGAAAACTGCTCAAGAAGTTTCCTGCTCCAAAGGCACCAAAAGAAAGGGAGAGACCGATACTTCTCAGTTCTTTGGGTACTTCATCATAGAAGAACTTCTGCATTCCCACCTGAGCAAACACATATGCAATTGAACATAATACATTTTGAGGTACTAGCCACCAAAAGCTCAATGGAACTGTTGCATTTGGGATGTCAACTAGGCCTTGATCGCGAGCAATTTCAAGTCTTTTCATTTCAACTAGAGCTGCAACAACCATATTAAGAATGGATATTGTCATACCGATTTTTATTCTCTGAAACTCTGATATTCCTGAGGGATCCCTTGTGATCATTCTTGCAATTGGGACGAAAACTCGGTCGTATATCGGAGTGAAGCACATAGTTGTGAGTGGAATGAAAACCCGAATTGATGCTGACGGTATTTTGAAATGGCCTATTGATTTGTCCAGAGTAGTTGCTTGCTTTGTAAATAATGTGGGAGCTTGAGCCCATGCTATTGTGTACATTAAAGTAGTACACCATATTGGAAGCAACCTTAAAACTGTCTTAATTCCCACCTTATTATTCTTGCTGAACGAGGACGAGCTAACATTGTTGCTTGAATCTTTTACTAAGGACAGAGACCTAATGAGAAAATAAAATCACAATTAGTATGGAAATCTTTGGAACCATAAATTTCATTCTATATGCATGGTGTCAACAATAAATGGATCAAGCAGTACTAATAAGCGAGCAAGATCAAAACTAAAGTTGGGTTGGTTTAATTTTCAAATGTTTGGATGGTTTAAACTTTTAAATTCAAGTTAGGTACTATTTACTTTATCAAATATCATCAATGAATTTCTGGTAAATTTAGATGCCAACATATTGCCTTACTTGCGATTATGGGAGCTTTGTTGAGGATTTGTTCTCAAAGCTTCTTGGTTCTCTTCTTGGGGGCTTGAACAAATGCTACCATGGACGCCGGTTTCCTCATCACCGCGTGCAACAGCAAAACGATATGTTCCATTTCCCAGTAAAAGTAAAATGAGCCCAAGTACCATAGCCAGACATGGGATTCCAAAACCCATGCTCCAACCTATAGTCTCTTGAAAGTAGGGTATGATCAAGTAAGCTGAGGCAACACCTAAAGATAAGCCAAAAAGCCACCAGTTGAAAAATGATCCGTTGGCTTTGCTTTCCTCTGGATGTTGCCTATCAAATTGATCAGCTCCAAACACTTGAATAGAGGATTGATATCCTTGTGCCAGTGCCACCAAATACAGTGACACAAAGAATAGAACTTGAAGTGCAGTTGGGATTGCTGCTGCATCCTTTGATGTGGCTTGATCATCATTTGAAGTGCTTAATGAAACAAGTACCACTGATACGGTTGAAATGCCAAGTCCCTGATCAGTGTTGTTCATAATAAACGATAAATATGTAAATCATAATGATTACATATATGAACATTAATTTGGTATTTATGTGTACGTTTTTATGCAGCAATTTCAATTGTAATACAGTCTCTTTAGGGCCTAGGATACAGTAGCTTGTTTGAATCACAAGATGATCAGATGGTATTGATTAGGTTTTCTACTAATAACAAGAGTTATTAATTAAATGAAGCTCTTAAAAATACAAAGGACAAGAGTAAAGTTATCTTGAGCTTTTGTTCTGCATCCGCATGGTTAAGATGCAAGTTTTTTTTTTTTTTTTTCACGAAATGTTGGTTACTTTATGCATGTTTGTTTTTGGGTAACTTTTTTGTATTTGTGAGAAACTAGTGTTGGGTACTAAATTTATCTAGACTTTAAATTTAGATGTGTGCCAGCCATTTTTCTGATTTGTGAGGAGGGTGTATCACCCTCTGATACCCCTGATCTGGTTGGATTTCCCTATAGAGTAATATAAATGGATTATTGAAGTCTTTTACCTTTTTTATCTTATATTGAAAAATGTTACAAAAATTAAAATCTTTAGACTATATGTGTCGTCATTTGATGTGGGACAAGATCGGGCCTTGATGCAAGCATCTTGAAGCCCAAGTTTCTTTTGAGTTTATTTTACTTTCTTAATTAGTTTTGTTTCTTAATTTGATTGTTTTCTTAATTAGGCGTCTTTCTTTTGTTTCCTAATTAGAATTAGGAATTCTTAGTTCTATATAAACCCTTGTATGACTTTATTTGGGAGACAACTCTTATTATTCAGATTTTGATATTTTGATATCCTTCAAATTCTGCAGAATTTGTGTCTTTTGTGTTCTTTTCGAAGACTGTGTTTCTTCCACGTATCTGTCCCGCGTTAGGTGGTATCAGAGACCAAGGTTTCTCCTTGTTTGCGATGACCAATCTAGACGGTGAAGATGTTACTCTTTCTGACGTGATCAGAGAGGTTCGAAACTTAGCAACTGCACTCCAATCCTTAACTGTTCGTGTAGATCGGTTAGAACTAGGATTGCAGATTGTTCAGGGAAATATAGGCGGCGAAGATGGTGTCAGGAGAATTGCTCAGGACCCTCAAGTCAATCCGATATTACCCCAACATCCCTAGGGGTTTACCAAACGAGGATCGTTCGTCTCATGAGGAGACTATAGAAATTCATGGTATGTTTGTTGAAAATAATTCAATTGATGAAAATTCTAATTTGGTTGAAAATTTTAAATTATTTGATGCAATTGATGAGGAAGAAGTAAATAAGGAAGGAAAAATAATTGATGATTTTCTTCCTAAATAAAGAGAAGCAAGCACGAGTTTTGAGGAGAAGGAGAAAATTGGAAAAGAAAAGGAAACTATAGATATGGCTAATAAGGAAAAGAAAATTACCAAATATATAGTTGAAGAAAAGATTGTTAAGGTTGTTGATTTAACTTATGAATTCATATATTTTGGAAATTATATTGGCGATCCTGTGTTAGCGGAACATACATGGAAGTGGAAGTATTTTTACAAATAAATGTCAAAAGAAATTATTTCTGTATGCCACGAGATTTTTGGGAGTTACAAGATTTCTCTTGGGGGAAGAAAATTAAATATAAGATTCAGACAGCAAAAGAAATTTCAAAGGGAATTATAGCACATGATGGTGAAGGTTTTTATTCCAGAACGAAGGCCTTTATACTCATATCACTCGAGGCGAGTTATTTTCAAGTGAAGGGGACTGATGTGGGACAAGATCGGGCCTTGATGCAAGCATCTTGAAGCCCAAGTTTATTTTGAGTTTATTTTACTTTCTTAATTAGTTTTGTTTCTTAATTTGATTGTTTTCTTAATTAGGCGTTTTTCTTTTGTTTCCTAATTAGAATTAGGAATTCTTAGTTCTATATAAACCCTTGTATGACTTTATTTGGGAGACAACTCTTATTATTCAGATTTTGATATCTTGATATCCTTCAAATTCTGCGGAATTTGTGTCTTTTGTGTTCTTTTCGAAGACTGTATTTCTTCCACGTATCTGTCCCGCGTTATCATTCCAAGTCTCAAGTTTTATAAGCTCATCCTCCAAAAAAATCCAATGTTGGATTGGGGTGCAAACTGGCCAAGCTATTGATTTAGGGTCATTAACTAGCTGGATCGTTAAATACTGGATGATGTCATAATGAGTTAAAATATATTATTTTGTGCCTAAAAATATAAATATAAAATAAAATATATAAACGTACATATTTCTCATCCTATAAAAAAATACTCCAAACTAAATAACAAATTGAATTATAATTATAATATCCAACTTCTTATTCTATTGAATCTCAAAATTAATTTTCTCTTAATTAGTTTTCTTTTAAGAAATTTGTTAAAAAAAGAAATATTCTGTTTATACCAATTTAAAACAAAGCAAACCATAACTTTATTTATAATTTATAATTGTTTATACCAAAAAAATGCATGGATAAATGTTATAGGTAGTACTTTAAATAATATTCCCTTCAAATTCCATTGCAAGAAATGATTTAAACAACAAAATTAAAGCTTATGAGTTCGACCCAAAATATTCTTTGTTTAATTTTCTCATTGGGATTAATTTTTATGCCATAGTAATATTAGTATTCTTTTGGTTAATTTGATATATAATTAATCCCAATTTATAAACCCATAATAATGGTAGCATTCTTTTATTTAATTTATTGATTACACCCAATTTTTAGACCAATAAATTCACATCAAAATACTTAAAAAGCAAAAGCCCATTAAATGAAAAAACAAAATTTTAACCAATTTTTATATTTCTAATTAAATCCGATTTTTGACCGAATTTGATCTATTCTTTAATGGTCCGTTTTATTGTATGAGTTCACCGAATCAGCCAGTGGTTATTAGTTTGACCGGTCAAATTAGCCGGTTTGGTATGCTTTTAATAACACTATCTAAATCAATAATACATTAACAATTATGATTTACAAATTGGAATATTACTAAATTAAGGTGGCAAGTCTAATAATAGAATAGGTAATTTGTGCAAACGATCCATCAACTTGGGTGTCTAATTATCAAACTTTGAAAAAGTTTCACAGATTTTCGAAATTGTTAACTAAATTAAAATGATCCTCAATCTAATTTTTGTCCAATTTGAGTTACTATGTTTACATGTGTTTGGCAAATACAAGAGACAGATTCAAAGCTAAATTAGCAATTTGAGGGATCAAATTAAACTCAATGTTGTGGAGTAATGGCACATTTTACCTCTTTTTGTTTTTAGCTTTTAATGCCCACATGTTTTTTAATTGCGTGTCATATATTTGCCCAAATTGTGTCTAAGTTAAGAAACAAGTTGGGGCAAAGTTTTACCCCAACTGTGACAACCTTTCTTATTTTCTCAAGTTTGGAATCGATCATCTATAGACAGTTTTATTTGAGAAAAAAAGAAGAAATATATGTATATATATATTTTTCAAAAAGATGTGGTAGGAATCTTTTCAAGTTTATAAGAAACCAGAATGAACTTGACTTCCAAATCAATCGTCCAAATAGAATACAGAAAGATCAATATTATAGTGTATGGTTTAAATTTATCTAGGGAGTAGCATCTTATGACCATAAGGTATGGACAGAAAAAAGGACAGTTTATAATTCAAAGCTCAAAAGGAAGCACTGAAAACTAACAACTAACTATAAACAATAATATAGTTGAAAAGGCAAAACAAAATCAAGAAACTGACCAGAATGTAAACAATGGAAGTAATGATGTTTGTTCGATATAGGCCAAGAAATGAATCTGCAACAAATGCTCCAAAAACAGGCATAAGGGATCCTAAACCTGTCCACAAATTTACATTTCCAGCTGCAACTGCCATTGATTCTCCAAGAGGTCCCGTGAGATAAATTATGAGATTGCATTCTACCCCGCGAAATGCAAACCTCTCCAGGCTTCCACCACCTGAAACCATAGTGTTCTGATTGTTTAATTTCAACTTTTGATTTTATTCATAGATGCAAACATTTGCATGATTCTAACTTGTTAACAGAGATTCAAACTTCATGACACAAATAATAATTACCAGCACAAAGAAAAAGATATTAGACAAGAGTATAGATTAATTAGAGATTTTCTGACCAAGGATGAATGATGCTGATCTCCAACCTCCTGATTTGGATCGCAGGGAGGGCTGACCTTTGTAATCCACATAATCATGGAGTAGTGCATCAGCATCATCGTTCTCAAGAAGGGGATCAGTTATAGCTTCTAAGTTTTTACTTCCTTCTGCAGTGGAGATGGCCATGTAAGTACTTGAAACTCTAGTTCATTCAAACAAGGGCCACAACTACAAGAGAAGAAAAAGTCACTGAATATATAGCAAGCCATCTATACCTAATCTCTACTATATTTATGTATGCTTTTACAACATTAAAAACTTCAAACTAATAATCTATGTCCTCTAATACGTGGCATCTTGTTCTTTCACTTATCAAGAATTATGATTCTTCTTTTGTGTGTAAGATGAAAGTAGAGCAAAGGTTATTAGTCCAAATGGTAAGGTCTATATGTAAAGTGGTCAGAAGTACTTCAAGACAATATATAAAATGTGTGGCAATCATGTTGGAGCTGGATGCATTCAAAGAGTAACACTTTAGCGTTGTCTTTACATCATTATTAATTTTTCCTTTTGAAAGAAGGGTTTTCTTTTCTTTCTTATTTTTTTTTTATTATGTTAGAGATAAAAATCTTTTATACCAATGTTAGAACTAGAAATAGTTCTGATACCAATTTGATAATACAAAACACACACAAAATATATTTATTTCTATTACAAAACTATGTTTGAGAGGAAATGAACAAAATTACAATATCACATGTATGACACAACTGCAAAATAATAAAACCATCCGTTGATCCGTATAATTTATCCAAGTTAGAAAGGGTTTTTTTCTCTCATACCTCTTTGAGGTATCTCTCTTCCATCTCCTCTTCCTACTTCTCTATCTCTAACACCCTCTATATATATAGCAATTACAACTTTGAAATATACAAAGATTTTGGAATGAATCTCTCACAAATTCTAATTCTTAAAAGGAAAATGATCTAATAAAGTTAAAATCATCATGTTCTTTTTTACTTTGTCATTTTTACAAAAATATGTGTGTTATAACCCATGAAAAATGGAGGTTTGAATAAAATTTTAATTTTCACTTTTTTGTCAATATTCACTAGAATGCATATTCACAATTGGGATTAGCACAAAAAAATGGTAAAAAAAAATCAAAATCAATGTGTTTTTAGATTTTGTCATTTTTTTAATAAAACACGTTTGTTATATCCATGAAAAATAAAAATTTGATAAAACAACATCTAAATTTCACATTTTTTATATCGATCACAAGAATGCATGATCACAATTGAGGTGGATGAAAAAACAGTAGGTAAAAAGCCAAAATTGATGTATTTTTTTATTTTGGCATTTTTTTTACCAAACTACGTATGTTATAATCCGTGAAAAATGGAAATTTTGACAAAAACTTAAATTTCACTTTTTTTTAACACAGTTCATTCGACTGCATGTTCACAATTAAAATGTGTGTAAAACATAATAGGGAAAAACCCAAAATCAACACATTTTTTTTAACTTTGTCAATTTTGAACAAAATACATGTGTTATAACCCATAAAAAATGAAGGTTTTGGTGAAAATTTTAATTTTCACTTTTTTTTATAATATTTTTCACAATCGGGGTGGGCACAAAAAATAGAACAAAAAAGTCAAAATCAATACGTTTTTAGATTTTAGGGTTAATTACAAAAAACCTCCCTGTGGTTAGGCTATATTTTAAGTTACCTCTGTGACATATTAAAACCTATAATTCGCTTCCTCGTCTTTGGGTTTTTTTGAAAAATGGATGGAAATAGAAACGTTGACCGAGCGTGAATCACACGAGCGATTGGAAATTGAAAAGGTACGCTTTTAACTTAATAAAATAAGCAAAAAGATAAAAATAACCTCAATTTGTGATGTTAAAAAACGACAAAATTACCTAAATACATCCTCTTCTTCCTACAAAATTACCCAAATTTACGTCCAAAACTCAAAGTCAATTCCCTCATTCGTGAAACTCAATATCGAAATCAACTTGTTTTCTTCTTCAATTATTTTCTCTACAACTATAGTGAAGCTCCTCATTTTATTGTTATAGCAAAATCTCAACAAAACCAAAAATTGAGATTAAAAAGGTAAAATTATCCAAATATATCTTATTCTTCCCGCAAAATTGAAATTGACGGCATCGATGATGTTGACCAAAACCTCGATCTCGTCAAAAGCCTACATACCTTTCGCTTAAGAATCCAAGTGACCAAAAAACTCACCTCAATAACAAAAGTGAATTGTTGGAGGTGGTGACCTTCCAATTGGCGTTGCTCTGCTGAAATTGAAACAATCCATTGATTGCCAGTGATACGATTACATGATTGGTGTTGTGGTTTGGGAGGTGAACTACCTGAGCAACCTTGGCGGGAGGTGAACGGCCTGAGCAATTTCTTAAAAAAATCAACAGACAAACTCAATCAATCATTGAAGGCTTGGAGTAAGGTTCGGTGGATGAAGGCTGTACTAATATGAGTTGATATAATTGGTACTCTTCTTTGTAGGCTTTCCTACAGGGGGATCTATGCACAAGGTAAACCGTGGCGGTCATCGTGATGGTGAATATGGTAGTGACGGGCATGAAAGCTTTGCCATGAATTTTTTTTAAGTAGCATTTTATATATATATATATATATCGGTTACTCTTGTATCATCATCGCTTATGAACAGATCAAAAGCATTAGGAACTAGGAAGAAGAAGGAAAGGAATGTGTGTTGCCAATATACATACAGAGATATAGTCGTAGTAGGCAGGGAGCAGGAGTATGAAATAGTACTAGCTAGAAGAGAAGCAAGTGAGAGCAGGTGGATTGAATTACTACTCAGTACTAAATTTATGGGCGGGGGCGGGATCATCAGTGTGTCCCACGGTCGAAATTAATCTTGAAGTAAGAGGAATGGTAAGAGGAGGAGCGCAGGGTATGCGGAAGACCCACGTTGTCTGAAGAGCCCTCACCATCTTTCTGAGCTCACACTTTACCTTGAAAAATACGTGCCTCTAGCTGCCCTTGTTGTGGTAACCAAGGACGGCACTTTCCTGGTCGTTCATCTCCAGATCTTGGGCAAATGTGGGCTTCCTGGACAGGATCAAGGCCCATCCGCAGTCCCACCATTTTTTAATGGAACTCCCCGCATATTCTCCCATGGAAGACATGGATTTGGATCGACGAAAAGACCCTATTAAATATCCTATTGAGCTGGAGCTTGGTGGGCTTTGTAGCTGGATCTTGAGGGAGAGAGAGGATAGTCTCCACCGCCGCCGCCGCCACCACCTTCCTTCTTCTTGTTCTCCCTTGTTACTGCTGCTACTATTAATAGTACTATTTGGGCAAATTTTAACAATACAGAATGCGTCAGGTTCAGGTGGTTAGCCTCCTCTAAATAATTTTGGAGATTATTGGGGCTATAATTAAGAAAACAACAAGAGAGTTTTTCTTTTGTTCTTTTGTTCATTTTAATCCACATCAAAATCTCTAATTTCTGTATTTTAGATGGATAGATTGTTGTAGCAATCGAGTAATTGCATGGAGGGAGGAAGAAATAAGGAGATTTTTCAATCAGTTCTTGAGTGAGTCAAAGTGGGAAGAGGGAAGAAGAGCAGGTTTGCGTCGGTTTGATTAATTGGTCAAAGAACAAATGGGGAAAATTTTGTTAGAGGGGTATATTGTCTTTTTATACTAACTCCGTCACGTCTGCTCATTTTCATCTATTTTTCAAAAAAAACCCAAAGCACGAGGAGGTGAATTATAGGTTTTAATATGTCAGGGAGATAACTTAAAATATCGCCTAATCACAGGGAGGTTTTTTGTAATTTATCCTAGATTTTACTATTTTTGTCTAAAATACGTGTGTTATAGCCCATGAAAAATAGAAATTTGGTAAAACAAAATCTAAATTTCACATTTTTTTCATCGTTCACAAGGATGGATATTCACAATTGAGTTATGTAAAAATTTTAAATTTCACTTTCTTTTGACAACTTTCAATGTAATACATGTTCACAATTGAGGTAGGTGTAAAAAAATCAAGAAAAGTCAATATCAACGCATTTTTAGATTTTACCATTTTTTACTGAAATACGTGTGTTATAGCCTATGAAAAATGAAAATTTTGAGAAAAATCTAAATTTCACTTTTTTGACATAGTTCATTAGATTTCATATTCACAATTGAAATGTGTCTAAAAAATAGTAGGGAAAAAGCCAAAATCAACATATTTTTTTACTTTGCCATTTTTTACCCAAGTACCAGTGCTATAACACATGAAAAATAGAGATTTGGAAAAAATTTTTAATTTTTCATTTTTTTGACAATATTGACTAGAATGCATGTTCACAATCGGGGCAGGCAAAAAACATTGTACAAAAAAGTCAAAATTAACGTATTTTTAAATTTTGCCATTTTTAGGCAAAAATACTTGTGTTATAGTTCATGAAAAATAGAAATTTGGTAAAAAATAAATATAAATTTCACATTATTTACATCACTCACAAGGATGCATGTTCACATTTGAGGTAAGTGAAAAAACAATAGGGAAAAAACCAACATCGACGCATTTTTTTATTTTTTTTTATTTTTGACCAAAATACGTTTGTTATAATCTGTAAAAAATGAAGGTTTGGTGAAAATTTTAAATTTCACTTTTCTTTTCGCAACATTCACTTGAATGCATGTACACAATCGGGGTGAGTGTAAAAAACATCATAAAAAGTCAAAATCAACGTATTTTTAAATTTTATCATTTTTTGGCTGAAATACGTGTTTTATACCCATGAAAAATTAAAATTTGAGAAAATTTTAAATTTCAATTTTTTAGCACAATTCATTAGAATGCATATTCACAATTGAAATGTGTATAAAAATTAGTAGGGAAAAAGCCAAAATCAATACATTTTTTGACTTTATCATTTTTCACAAAAATACGTGTTATAAGCCATGAAAACTTGATGTGTGGTGAAAATTTTAAATTTTCACCTTTTTTTAACAATATTCACTAGAATGCATATTCAATATCCGGGGGAGGAGGTGCACAAAAAACGGTACAAAAAAGTTGAAATCAACTCGCTTTTTGATTTTGCCATTTTTGGCTAAAATAAGTGTGTAGCCCATGAAAAATAAAAATTTGGTAAAAAAAATCTAAATTTCATTTTTTTACATCGTTCACAAGAATGTATGTTTAAAATTGTGGTGGATGAAAACACAATAAGCAAAAAAAGTCAAAATCAACAAGTTTTTCATTTTGTAATTTTTTATCAAAGTACGTGTGTTATAACCAATGAAAAATAGGAGATTTTGTGAAAATTTTAAATTTCACTTTTTTTGCAACATTCACTGGAATACATGTTCACAATCGAATTTGGTGTAAAAAAACATCACAAAAAATCAAAATCAACGCATTTTTGATTTTACAATTTTTTGCTGAAATACTTGTGTTATAACCCATGAAAACAAAAACTTTTGTGAAAAATCTAGATTTCACTTTTTTTTACACATTTCATTAGAATTTATGTTCACAATTGAAATATGTGTAAAAAAGTAGAGAAAAATCCAAAATAAATACGTTTTTTGACTTTGCCGTTATTTTACCAAAATACATGCATGCATTGTAATCCATGAAAAATGGAGGTTTGTTGAAAATTTTAATTTTCACTTTTTTTTGGCAGTATTCACTAGAGTAAATGTTCACAATTGGGGTTTATGCAAAAGAAAAAAAGAAACAAAAAATTTTAAATCAACATATTTTTAGATTTTGATAATTTTGGCTAAAAAACGTGTGTTATAGCCAATGAAAAATGGAAATTTGGTAAAAAAAACTAAATTTCACATTTTTTACATCATTCATAAGGATGCATTCTCACAATTGAGATGAGTAAAAAAATAGTAGGGGAAAAGCCAAAATTCACATGTTTTTTTTTATTTTTCCAATTTTTACCAAAATACGTGTGACATAATTCGTGAAATATGGAAATTTGGTAAAACAAAATCGAATTTAAACATTTTTTTGCATTGTTCACAAAAATGCATATTTACAATTGAAGTGAGTGAAAAAAAAGTAAGAAAAAAGCCAAAATTAACACTTGTTTTTATTTACCAATTTTGACTAAAGTACTTGTGTTATAATCCGTGAAAAAATAAGGTTTAATGAAAATATTAAATTTCACTTTCTTTTGGCAACATTCACTGAAATGCATATTCACAATCAATGTGGGTGTAAAAAACATCACAAAATGTCTAAATCAACACGTTTTTAGATTTTGTCATTTTTGGTTGAAATACATGTGTTATAACCCATGAAAAATAAAAATTTTAAGAAAAATGTAAATTTCACCTTTTTTATACAATTCACTATATGCATGTTCACGATTAAAATGTGTGTAAAAAAAGTAAGAAAAAAGTTAAAATCAACACTTTTTTACTTTATTATTTGTTAACCAAAATACATCTATTACAACCCATGAAAAATGGAGGTATGGTCAGAATTTTGATTTTTACTTTTTTGACAATATTCACTAGAATGTAAATTCACAATTGGGGCGGGTGCAAAAGTTGTACAAAATAAGTCAAAATCAACGCATTTTTAGACTATGCAATTTTTGGCTAAAATACGTGTGTTATAGCCCATGAAAAATAAAAATTTGGTAAAAAAAATCTAAATTTTACATTTTTTTACATCGTTCTTAAATATGCATGTTCACAATTGAAGCCGGTGAAAAAAATAGTAGGGAAAAAGCCAAAATCAACACATTTTTTTTATTTCCCATTTTGATCGAAATACGTGTGTTATAATCCGTGAAAAATGAAGGTTTAGAAAAATTTTAAATTTCAATTTGTTTTGGCAACATTCACTGGAATGTATGTTTACAATTGAGGTGGATGTAAAAAACATTACAAAAAGTCAAATGCAACACATTTTTAGATTTTGCCAGTTTTGGCTTAAATACGTGTGTTATAACTCATGAAAAATAAAATTTTGAGAAAAATTTAAACTTTACTTTTTTGACACAGTTCATTAGAATGCATGTTCACAATTTAAATGTGCGTAAAAAATAATAGGAAAAAAAATCCAAAATCAACATGTTTTTTTACTTTGACATTTTTTACCAAAATATGTGTGTTAACCCATAAAAATGGAGGTTTGATGTAAATTTCAATTTTCACTTTTTTTTGATAATATTTATTAGAACATATGTTCACAATCGAGGTGGGGCAAAAAAGGTAAAAAAATCAATGCATTTTTAGATTTTTCCATTTTATTATAATCCATGAAAAATAAAAATTTAGTAAAAAATCTAAATTTTCTATTTTTTTTGCATCGTTCACAAGGATGCATATTCACAATCAATATAGGTGAAAAAATATTAGGAAAAAGTCAAAATCAACACTTTTTTATTTCGCCATTTTTTTTATCAAAATACATGTGTTATAATCCAAGAAAAATGGAGGTTTCAATTTATTTTGGTAACATTTAATATAATGCATATTCACAATCGAGGTGGCTGTAAAAAACATCACAAAAAGTTAAAATCAAAGTGTTTTTTAATTTTCTCGTGTTTTGCTGTAATACGTGTGTTATAACACATAAAAAATAAAAATTTTGAGAAAAATCTAAAATTCAACTTTTTTTACATAGTTTATTACAATGCATATTAACAATTTAAATGTGTGTAAAAAATAGTACGGAAAAAGTCAAAATTAACATATTTTTTTATTTTGCCATTTTTTACCAAAATAAATGTGTTAACCCATTAAAAATGGAGGTTTGGTAAAATTTTAATCTTCACTTTTTTTTACAATATTTACTAGAATGCATTGTCACAATTGGGGTGGGTGCAAAAATGGTAAAAAAAAAAAGTCAAAATCAACGTGTTTTAAATTTGTTTATTTTTGGCTAAACACATGAAAAATGAAAATTTGGTAAAAAAGAAAATCTAAATTTCACATTTTTTACATCGTTCACAAGGTTGCATGATCACAATTGAGGTGGGTGAAAAACCAGTAGGGAAAAAGTCAAAATCAGTACATTTATTTATTTTGCTATTTTTTACCAAAATACGTTTGTTATAATCCATGAAAAATAGATGTTTCACTTTCTTTTGGCAACATTCACTATAATGCAATTTCATAATCGATGTGGGTGTAAAAAAATCACAAAAAGATAAAATTAAAACATTTTTGAATTTTGTTATTTTTAGCTAAAATACGTGTGTTAAACCAATGAAAAATGAAAATTTTGACAAAAATCTAAATTTCACTTTTCTTGACACATTTCATTAGATTGCATATTCACAATTGAAATATATGTAAAAAATAGTATCGTATGAGTAATATAATTCCTAAATAATTTAAGATTAGTTTAATTTTCCAACATATTATAACCTGGTAGAATAACTCCGCCTACTTATTAGAAATATAAAACTTTGTCCAATTTATGATAGATCACATTTGAAACGCGTAAAGTTGGGAATAAATGAGAAAATGAGTTTAGATTGACTACAATGGCGAGATGTGATTCAAATAGTTAATTATGAGTTAGTTGGATAAAGATTTAGTTGTCGTTGTTTTATAACCAGAGTGGAATTCAATTCTTGATTATTTTCTTTCCATAATTAATATGAAGATTTTCGCTTCATCTTATTACAATAGTTTCTCTAAATATAACAGCCCTTTTTTATACACAAATAAAACTTAAAAAGATGTATAATTAATTAAGATGTTTTTACAGCCTAACAGCTAAACATCCAAAAATCCACCATACACGCATGTGGGGCAGTAGATTTAGTACATGGGATCCAAGAGATATGCACCAATGTTATCATCAGTTATATAATATTTGAGCAGTAGTTGCTGTTTCAACATATTTAATTATTTGTAAAAATACAATATCTAATCAGCTAATAAGAGGAGTTCAAATTGAACACCTTTGAACAAGTTTTGTTTTTCTTTATGTGTTTTAGTCTTCCAGAGTCTAAAGTAGATATTTTAAGTTTGTATTTATCTGAAATAAAATATAGATTTTCAAATGAAGAAACAATATAATATCAGCAAAGAATTTTATTTCAAATGAAGAAACAATATAAGATCAGCAAAGAACAAAATGAAACTTGCATGATGACTGTAACTAGATAGTTATAGGTTTTAGTATGATTGGAATATTAGGTAGATTACTAAACCTCGAATATTATAATTTTTTGATCGAATTTGAGTCGAGTCATGCTCACGAAGTACAAGTCAATCAAAGTCGAGATAAGTTTGAGCAACTTAGCAATCTAATAATTAAAATTATTCATCTAATTGATTTTGGTTTTGAAGGCAATTATTAAAATTGAGAGAAGCAAAGGGACCTTTGAAAAAAACAATATTGCTGATCATGATAAAACGTCTCATAGATAAAGTTGTGACATTGTCTTCAGTTCAAACATAAATGATCATGACTCATTATCTATGAGTACAAACGTCTTTTATCATTTGGAATATCAACTAGACCAAAATCTTGAGCACTTTTGAGTCTTTTCTTTTCAATTAAAGCTGCAACAATCATGTTGAGGACAGAAATTGCCATCCCAATGCCTATCCTGCAACATTGTTATGTCGGAAGGGTGTTTTGTCAATCTTCTTGAAATTGGAACAAAAAATCGATCATAAAATATTGTGTAGAAATGGAATGAGTATATTTATAAAACCAAAATAATAATAAAAAAATTGGCTATTTGAAACTACCGATTCAAAATTCAGAAAAGAGTTAAACCTTTGAACAAACTTGCAAAACAATTCTAGGGGAATAAAGAAGCAGAAACTAGAAAAATACAATTCAAATGTTGGAATGCAATCTCCAAACCCAAACAATTGGGTGGCCTTGGTATAAGAAAGATGCAAGATGTGAACAAAGCTTTCTTGGCCAAATTTGCATGGCAGCTATGAAACAATTCAGACAAGATTTGGATCAACATTCTCGAAGCAAAACATTTAAAACAAGACAACTTTATTGATGGTTCGGAAAGATAGTCTAACTCATCTTGAATTGACAAGGAATAATAAAGTCACAACTTAATCCAACAATGTGTTTGCTATCAAGTGGGGTATGAGAAAATAATAAGAATTTAGTCATATCCTTGGATTCTTATAGCTCTAAATTTTAATCCAATACCAAGAATTCTGAATTATCGTAGGCTTAATTTGGCTAGAGACTTGATACAAGGGGATACTAAGAGGTGGAAAATGGAAGTATTACATCAATTATTTGAACAACCTATAGTTTCGGAGATCTTGAAAATACCTATTCCTCTTTAAGAGAAATAAGATGAATGTTGCTTTGGGTTCCCATCTAGTCTCAAAAATTTATGACTAAGGGCATGTTTGATAAACTAACTTAATTTCAAAAATTAATTAATTCACACTTAACCAATTAAGTTTGTTTGATAACTAATGTCTTAATAAATTAAGAATGTCTAAAAAGGCAGGCAAATATCTTCTATGATTTTAAAGGATAAAATTTAGCTTATCGCTTAATTTCATAATAAGCTCACACATAATCTTTAAAATAAAATTTAATATACCATAAATATCCACAATATCTCTTTAATATCTTTTACTATCTAAATTTTCGTTTTACTTCTATAATTTAATACTTTTATTTATTATTATTTCTTTCTTCCTTTTATATGCTAATAGTTTTATTCAATAAATATTCTTTCTATTTTTTAATATTTTATTTAATATACATGATTTGATAAAAAATATATTTTACAACATGATTAACCTTTTTTACTTTATCTTTTTTATTTAAATCAAGTTTTGGTTAATTACAAATTATATGTTTTTTTAAATTACCTTTTATTCTATAAACATTTTTTTATTCAATATACATCCAATATAATAGAACACATTTTATTCAATATACCTTCTTTTCCTATATTTTAATATTTTTATATAATATTTGATAATAAAAAAAATTATGTTTTACTGTTTGATTAATATGTGTAGTTCATAAATATATGTATTTTTATGATAATATTTTATATTCAAAAATACTAATTTTGAATTTTTTTTTTACAAAATTATATTGTATATATTTTTTTTAATAATTTTGATTTGTTGTTTGAAAAGTAATATATTTCACATTTATTAAAAAAATAAATAATTTAAATAAAATCGTATTATTTGTCATCTAGTTATCAGATCAATATGTTTATCAAACAAGCTTAATTATTTCAGTATTGAGACACTTATTATTTCAAATTTCAAAGTTTAAAAATCAGTTTTCATATTTCATTTTTATAAAAAGGCGCTAAATCTGCATACTTTTTAAATCATAAAAGCAGTTCATCAAACAACTCCAACATCACCAATACCATTTAGAACAAGATTTGGCACTCTAAACTCCATGAGAGACATAAGCACCTATTATGGAGAATTGTCACGCATATTACCAACTAAGGAAAGTATTTGTCCATGGACAAATTTGAAAGAGATATTACATGCTTCCTTTGTCAAGCGATGGAAACAAAGCAAGATGGGCTCTCAAACTAGATCCATTTTCAAGTTGGGCTATTGACAAGTGGTTTGAGACTATCGTCCAGCAAATAGTTATTAGGGAACATGAATATTGGGGAAGAATTCTGTGCGTTTGTGGTTGTATTGTTCGATACCATATGGCGATGGAGAAACAGAGTTATATTTGAGCAAATACAATTTCACATTTAAGAAATTTGGAGATTCATTCAACCACAGGTTTGCGACTCAGTGGCAAGTCTATTTTAAAAAGCCAAACAAGACTTGCATCATTGAATATTTATGAGAATGGAATCCACCTTCGGAGTTGATGGTTCATGTCGAGAAGAAAAAAGTTGCATAGGACATATTGTCATAAATTCACTTGGCTAAATTATATTTGCATGGGTACAAACTATTGGAAACAATAATCCACTGTATGGAGAAACATTAGCCTCTTTAAGAGCTATGGAAATTGCAGAATACTTGCATATTCATGAAGCCATATATGGAGGAGATAAAATGAATTATATAAGTCTATTAATGGCAAATTGGGAGTACAATGGAGGATTCATATTTTGGTCCGAGATATACAAAAATTCTCTGGAAAAACATCCAAGTTGGCATATAATTTATGACACGGGATCTTCTGTCCTATATTTTGTCTGTCTTATTCTGTCCTAATTAAAACTACGTCGTAGGGTTCACTAATCTCTTGGTTAGGGTCTACTAATTGTAAAGTAATTTTAGTGATATTTATGCATTTAGTTCCTAGTTTTAATGAAACTGCGTCGTTTTGAACGTTATACAGAATAAAACATGATAAATATTGGACAGAAGATCTGGTCTCATAATTTATTGCCCTCGAGAGTGTAATTTTGCGACACACCATCTTTGTCAGTGGACTATAGTTGTCATGGCCCAAATCCGCAAGCCCAGTGAATCCGTAGGCCCACATAAACACGTAAACTCGTGACACAACTAGAGTCTGTTGCACTCAAACCCTACTTAATTTGAGCCCATCTTGCAGAAAACTTGCATATTCATGAAGCCATATTTAGAGGAGATAAAATGAATTATATAAGTCTATTAATGGCAAATTGGGAGTACAATGGAAGATTCATATTTTAGTCCGAGATGTACAAAAATTCTTTGGAAAGACGTCCAAGTTGGCATATAATTTATTGCCCTCGAGAGTGTAATTTTGCGACACACCATCTTTGTCAATGGACTATAGTTGTCATGGCCCAAATCTGCAAGCCCAGTAAATTCGTAGGCCCACATAAACAAGTAAACTCGTGACGCAACCAGAGTCTGTCGCACCCAAACTCAACTTAATTTGAGTTGTCTCCTCTATGCCGAAATGCATATTTCAAGTTGTACTTATATGTTATACCCACATTTATATCTTAGTCAAGATAGTCTTATATATTCGAGGTGTAACTAGTGCATCACATTAGTTAGAAATTATGATGGAATTATTCCAACATTTGTATGACCTGAAACTGTGATGTGTGATTTTGGTTCCACAGTTGTGGATCATATACCACTTTTGTCTTTTTAATGGAAACTAAATTAGTTTGAAGGAAAAAAAATAATATGTACAAAAATTATTTGATTAAGGTTCCTTGAAATTTAATTTATTTGGATGATGATAAGTACTTAATTTGTTTGGAAAGGCATAAAAATCTTTTAATTTAAAGTTTTTTTCTTTAAAAAAAGATACATGACTTGAATGACAGAATGATCTAAAGAGTAGATTGATGTTTTTAAGAAATGGGCACTATGACACATTATATCAATAACATAGTAAATAAATAACTTTATTAATGAAGAAAACGCCATTTAAATGTCTGAAAGAAATATGACATATATAACTATGTACAAATTGCATTTAAGAGTATAACAAAGATATTATGCTTGAGGATTCCCTTGAACAAAATTTTCATGATGATCATAGTAAGATTTTGTGAGCAAGGCAAAGGTAATTAGACCAAGGAAACCTAATCCAGCAAGAACCCAATAGAAGTAATCAAGATGTGCTCGATTTAAGTTATCACTGAACCAACTTTCTCCCCCATTTATACTTGTAGTTTTGTCAGTGGCATAGATTAGAAAACTGCTCAAGAAGTTTCCTGCTCCAAAGGCACCAAAAGAAAGGGAGAGACCAATATTTCTCAGTTCTTTTGGTACTTGATCATAGAAAAACTTCTGCATTCCCACCACAGTAAACACAAATGCAATTGAACATAATACATTTTGAGGGACTAACCACCAAAAGCTCAATGGAACTATTGCATTTGGAATGTCAACTAGGCCGTGATCGCGAGCAATTTCGAGTCTTTTCTTTTCAACAAGAGCTGCAACAACCATGTCAAGAATGGATATTGTCATACCGATTTTTATTCTCTGAAACTCTGATATTCCTGAGGGATCCCTTGTGATCATTCTTGAAATTGGGATGAAAACTCGGTCGTATATTGGAGTGAAGCACATAGTTGTGAGTGGGATGAAAACCCGAATTGAAGCTGATGGTATTTTGAATCGGCCTATTGATTTGTTGAGAGTAGTTGCTTGCTTAGTAAATAATGTGGGTGCCTGAGCCCATGCTATTGTGTACATTAAAGTAGTACACCATATTGGAAGCAACCTTAAAACTGTCTTTCCCACATTATTATTGTTGCTGAAAGAGGACGAGCTAACATTGTTGCTTGAATCTTTTACTGAGGACGAAGCTTTGTTGAGAGCCCTAATGAGAAAATAGTGCATTCATTGTAATCACAAGTATGGAAATCTATGGAGCCATAAATACATTCTATGTGCATCGTGTGAACAATAAATGATCAAGCGGGATTAATCAATAAGCGAGCAAGATCAAAACTAAATTAAGTTGGCGTTTCAACTGTTTGGATTCTATATATATAGATTGGATTTACTTATATCAAATATCAAATATCATCAATGAACTTTTGGTAAATTTAGATGCCAACATGTATATTGCATGCCTTACTTGTGATTGTCAGAGCTTTGTTGAGGATTGGTACACAAATCTTCTTGGTTTTCTTCTTGGGGGTTTGAAGTACAAATTCTACCATGGGGGCTTTCCTCATCACCGCGTGCAACAGCAAAACGATATGTTCTTTTTCCCATTAAAAGTAAAATGAGCCCAAGTACCATAGCCAGACATGGGATTCCAAAACCCATGCTCCAACCTATATTCTCTTGAACGTAGGGTATGACCAAGAGTCCTAAGGCAACACCTAAAGCTATGCCAAAAAGCCACCAGTTGAAAAATGATCTGTTGGCTTTGATTTCCTCAGGATGTTGTCTATCAAATTGATCAGCTCCAAACACTTGAATAGCGGATTGATATCCTTGTGCTAATGCCACCAAATACAGTGACACGAAAAATAGAACTTGAAGTGCAGTTGGGACTGCTGCTGCATCCTTTGATATGGCTTGATCATCATTTGAAGTGCTTAATGAAATAAGCACCACTGATAGGGTTGAAAGGCCAAGTCCCTGATACAAAATATTGATATTTTATTTTATATTTATATTTTTAGACATATGTAAATATTAAGATTAATATAATTATAATTAGAATCATAACTATCGTTATCTCTAAACATATTATACAACTTATCTATAGAAGATGAAGGAGAACGAGTTGAAGAAGTCGTATTTACTTGATTTGATGTCAGTGACGAATTCAGAAATCATAGTTTGGGAGGATAAAATTACATACTAGAATTTATATTTTAATTTTGGGGGTGTAAAATTCTAATTTTATTAAAGATTTAATTGAATTTTTTAAAATTGTTAAAATAACGTAGCATAATTTTTCAAATCTCAAGGGGCGATCGCAACCCTTGATCTGCCACTGCTTGATGGGGTGAACGGAAAACAGCGGGCCGTGGTAAAACAGTTGAGAAAGGAACGATATAATTGTACACGGTGAAAGAATGACTGAGTTGGCCGAGTTCGGGATATTTGACTGGTGCTTAGGAATGGAGGTAAGGACACCAAGATGACAAGACTCTACCATTAATAAGTAACGGCAACAAACCCTAAACTCGTCATGTCAAGCGACCACCAATAATAGAGATGCATATGGCAAAGCTTAGAAATGGAAGAAACCACAATTGTAATTTGGGCTATTATAAGGACTGAAAGCGCACTTCAACTTCAACCCGATAAAACGAGAAAATGGAGACCGTGCATAAAATTCCTCTAATAGATCAGGATTGTATACATTCAAACTGATTTTTGGGGACTAATATGACGAGTAATGAAATTTTAATGCGATTCATAATCATTATCCCACATTGGAAGTTGAACTAGGAATTCAATCTTGTATGTTTAGTATAAATATTATTTGTATATGTTGACAAAAGGGGTTACACTCTTATTAATTACAAGAATTATTATTTAGAGTAATGATTGGGGACTAAAAAATTATAGTGAAAATGTAAAGTGATTGTGCCAATTATAAAAAGACAAACTTAGGGTATTAGTTTGGTTAGGGTTCACTCATCATTTGGTTAGGGTATTAGTTTGTCTTTTTATAAATGCCACGTCAGTTACTTTGCGTTTTTACTCTAATTTTTCACTCCCCCTATCATTACTCTATTATTTATTAGAGCAATGATAGGGGGAGTGAAATTCTGGAGTGAAAAATTGGAGTGACTGACGTGGCAGTGATAAAAAGACAAACTAATACCCTAACCAAATGATGAGTGAACCCTAATGGGTAAGGGATAAGTTTGTCTTTTTATCACCGCCACGTCAGTCACTCCAATTTTTCACTCCAGAATTTCACTTCCCCTATCATTTCTCTATTTATTATATCCCAGTTTAGGACTGCATGGGGAATTTTTACTAATTAATATCTTATCCAGTGCAGGTCTAGCCAAATTTCTTAGACTCATCAATGGGTAATATTACCAAATTTCTTAGACTCTATCCATGGGTATATTACTTCAATTGTAGACTTAAGAATTCATTTCACTTTCATCCTTAATATTTAAAATTTTTATTTTTGTTCATAGTGTTGTAATTTGATTTAAAATCGTTCTTACTCTATCTTTTTCTTTTCACTTAAAATTTAAGTTAAATAAATATTTAATACATATATATGACAAATAAAAATTAATACAAATTGACAAAATTAAAAAATATATATATGTTAAATGGTTATTAGATTTGAATTTTTATAGATTGAAAAATAAACAAAAGATTATCGAAAACTAAAAATACAACATAAAGGACAAAAATAAAACTTTTTAAAGATTAGGGATTAAAACAAAATAAACTCCAAATTGAGAAACTGTTGATAAATGAAAAGGACAGTTTATAAAAATCAAACTCAAAAAGCAAGTACAGTAAAGGAACAATTATAGTTATAGACATGAGATTTTCTATCCAAGATTTTTCATGTCTAATTCTATCTTAATTAAAATTACGGGGTAGGATTCAATAATCTCTTGGTTAGGGTCTAATAATTTTAAACTAATTTTAGTGATAGTTATGCATTTAATCCTTAATTTTAGTGAAATTATATTATTGTAGGATAAGATAAAATAGGATAAATATTGTAGCATCTCAAGTCTCATAGTTATAAACAATAGTTGAAAAAGGAAATGAAGACAAAAGCAAGAAACTGACCAGAATGTAGACAGTTGAAGTAATGATGTTTGTTTGATATAGACCGAGAAATGAATCTGCAACAAATGCTCCAAAAACAGGCATAAGGGATCCTAAACCTGTCCACAAATTTACATTTCCAGCTGCAACTGCCATTGATTCTCCAAGAGGTCCCGTGAGATAATTTATGAGATTGCACTCTATCCCACGACTTACAAACCTCTCCAGACTTCCAGCACCTGTACATGTAAAACTAGTTCTCATTTGCATTTTTATATATTTGGCTTAGATTTAAACATATTATCTCTCTCCAAGTTTGTAATTCATCGATATGGAAACATAATTTGCATGAATTTTCTAACAAATAATAATTACAAAAAGATATTAATTAAACAAAGATTATAGAGTAGAGAGATTAATTTTCTGACCAAGGATGAAAGATGCTGATCTCCATCCTCCCGATTTGGATTGAAAGGAGGGCTGACCTTTGTAATCTACATAATCATGGAGTATTGCATCATCGGTGTCAAGAAGGGGAGTTAGAGCTTCTAAGTTTTTACTTCCCTCTCCAGCACTGGAGATGGCCATGAATATTATTGTATGAGAAAGTTTGTGAAAAAATGCACTAATAAATCCATTCAAAAAATGGACCACAAAAGAAGAATGATTGAGTCAATGTACGTATCAAGCCATCTATACCTAATCTCTAATGTATTTATGTATGCTCTTCTAAATTTAAACGTGGTATCTTCTTCTTCCACTTATCAAGAATTATCTATGATTCTTCTTTCGCGTGTAAAATCAAAGTGGAGCAAAGGTTTATTAGTCCAAAAATCCAAATGGTAAAAGTCTAAAGAGTCAAATTATCGTGAAATCGAATCATACATTAGATGTATTTTATATATAAAATAAATAATTAATAATCATTTAAAGCGTAATTTTAATTTATTATCATTTTTATTATATGTTAAAATTATAATTAATTCGTATTTCATACATGTAGATGGTTCACATAAAATCAACTCTGATCTAAAGTAATGACTGAAGTGGTCAGAAGAGCTTCAAGACTAGATAAAAAATGTATGGCAATCATTGCAGCTGGATACATCCAAAGAGTTTGGGCTATTTAGTGATGTCTTTATCCTATTATTAATTCTTTTTCTTATATGAAAAAGGGGTTTTCCTTTTTAATATATTTTGAGTATATATATTGTTATAATCGTGCAATATATCATCAAAGACATTTGGCACACTGTTTTTAGTTAGAGAAAAATCAAAAGTTGTTTGAGAGAATAAGGATTTAAATATATATAGTTTGAGGTTTTGATGAGAAAATTTTTTATGAGACGTACTTAATTGCATAAAACTTGCTAAATTTTAGAAGTTTAATTTATTGTTTATTTTATTGATTGCTGATATTTGAGTAATGGATAATTGTAAACGTCGATTATTAGAGTTATTATGCTTCAAAAAAAATTTTAACTTACAAAAAAAAATGAAGATTTTTAGCTTCATCTTGTTACCATAGTTGCTGTAGATATAAGTGCTCTTTTACACACTAAAAGCCTTGAAAGAACTCATTAAGATATTGTAAAGCCTAACACCTAAGCATCCAAAAAAATCCACCATACACAACAAGAAGTGGGGCAATAGATTAAGTACATGGGACCTAAGAGATATGAACCAATTAATGTTATCTTTCAATTATATAATATTTTAGGAGTAGCAGTAGTTGGTGTTTCAGCATGCATTTTTAATTGTTATTTTTAAAAATACAATATGTAATCAGCATGGATTATAATAGTTCAAATTGAACATCCTTTGATCAGGTTTTGTTTTTCTTGATGTTTAATTTGTTAGTCTTCCAGAGTCTAAAGTATATGTTTCAAGTATATATTTATATGAAATAAAATATAATTTTCAAATGAAGAAAAAAAATATAATATCACAATGAATAAAATGAAACTTTCGGGATGACTGTTAACTAGATAATTATATATAGTATTTAGTATGATTGGAATATTAGGTAGATTATGAAAGCTCGAATATTATAATTTTTTGATCGAATTTGAGTCCAGACAAGCTAACAAAGTACAAGTCAATCAATGTCGAGATTATTAAAATTATTTACTAGCCCAGCAAGTCCGGTTAGAGAGTTAACATCTGACTTTTTAATTTAGTGTTCGATTGAAATATACATGTGAAGGTGTGTGAGTATAAAAACAAATTATTTATCTAATTTCTCTTTGTTTTGGAGGAAGTTATTAAAATTGAGAGAAGTATCAGGGTTCTTTGGAAAAAAAATATTGCTGGTCATGATAAAACTATAGATGAGATTCTTTATCCAAAATTATCTTGTCTTATCTTATTCAATATTAAAATTAAGTTGTGGGTTCACACATATTTTAGTTGTAAAGTGATTTTAGTAATATTTATACTTTTAGTCTCTAATTTCAGTGAAACTACGCATTTTGAACATTGAATAGAATAAGAAAGTATAATTTTAGACAAATAATTTGATATAATAAAACTATTTTTTTCATGGTATGATAACTAGCATTCAATCGTCCTTCATGTAAAAATTTCTATCTATTTTATTGAAGGTTTTCAATTGTAGTGTACATGCTACATTTGATTTTTTTTTTTTTTCGCTGACAATAGAACAGGGAGATAGCCTCACAATTAACTCACACGTAAACGTGTAAACCAAATAGTCAAAGTATTTTTTTAAAATAACAGTTTTTAAAAAATATTTTCAATCTGACATACTTTCAAATTTAATTCCCTAACTAACATTCTTTTCGCTACGTATACTTCAATTATCTACCGTGGAAGAAAAATTATTATATTCTTTCACTTATTTTTCAATTTAAAAAGAGTTCTAATAAAAGAAAAACTATTACTCCCATCCAATTTTTTTTTCTCTCTCTTAATTTAAAGTTATCTTTTAAATCTTAATTTTCAATTTTAGAAATCATTACTCTTTTGTGAGGGGGGGTTCAATTGAAGTAATTGTTACAATGAATCTTAATCTATTGCATCAATCCTATATCTCCGTCTTGAATCTTGTCCGGATCCGTTGCTAGCTCTAGTGTAGATTGGAATTGCTGCAGAGACTGACCATTCGAACAAAGGAAAGGGGAAATGGTGTTGGAAAGGTTCGAACCCCTGACCTCTAGCCCCTAAAGAGCCTCAAAACTCTTCAGGTGGCTATTGGGGCAACCCCAATAGTTTCATTACTTCATTATCAATTAATAAAAGAAATTTTATTACTTTGTTTTGGAGAAATAATAACTTTTTTTTTCAAATTATTTAGTAAAATATATGAAAATACCTATTAGAATTCTTTAATAAATGACTTTACTAGATAGTTAAAGTAAGAAATTTAAAATCAGTTAAATTTGTTAAATATAATACATAACTTTTAATTAGAATTTTTAAATACATAATTTTTAATTATAATTCTTTAATAAATGGTCACAAGAAGAAAATTCATATTAGTATTATTTGTTAAACAAAACACACAAATTTAATAATAATAAATGAATTTTAATTTTTATGATTGCTCAAAATTATAAATCACTATGGGTTTTTCTTACCTTCATTAATCTTTATTGTGTGGATTATTTTCCTCTCTCAATTTTAACTTGTAGAATAATGTCTAAATGGTGATGGGTACGTTTTCTTCAAAATTATTTACAATTAATTTTTTTCAATGAATTTTTTTCATTTACAATTAGTTTTATTTGTAATGATTTCACTTTAAATTAGTTTAAAGTGTTTTAAAATTTATCCATCATGATCTTGAGTTTTGATAAAGGAAAAATATGTGAATTTTGATAAGGGAAAAAAATTAAAAGAAGAAAATATGGGAAAAACTAAAAGAATATAAGAAAAAAATGAAAGAGAAGGGGGCAGAGAGATTGAAAGAAAAAAAAGGAAAGATAAAAAATACAGGTGAAAAAAGAAAATTATGGGAGAGAATAATTTGGAAAGAGAAAGTAATTTGGATAGATATAATAATTTATCTTTCACATTGACTAATTGAGACTTACCTGACAAAAAAAGTATTGTGTTAATTTGGTAATATTTTTTGAAAGTATTTCATTTTGGAAAAAAAAAAGTAGGTTTATTATGGTTAGTAAGAGTAGAGATGGCCACATGACCGGTTCTGGAACTGGAACTGTGGGCCCACAAAACTGGAACCGGAACTGAACCGTCCATGGACAATTCGGTTCCGATTCCTGATTTTGTGGAACAGGCCAAAAAAAAAATTATATAAATATTCCTATACCACTTCATTTTCATCACATAATTTCTTAGTTTTCTAATCTTTATATTGTAAGTTTTAACGTTTATAGTTTACGATTTAGGATATCAATTTTTTTAAATAATTATTCTAATTATATTATTATATTGTTCAATCATTCTTTCAATACTCTTATCATTTATATATTTTTCTTTCTCACTTATCTAATTCTTCATAATTCTATTTTTCTAAACCTTCATATATTAGTTCAATTTCAACTATTAATCCAATTATATTATATATCAACTTAATTTTCTAATTTATATTATCCTAATTCTATTATTACATTATACTAATATACTATTTGAATTCCAATTAATAGTTCGATCATTCTCTCAATACTCTTATTCTTTCTATATCTTTCTTTCTCACTTCTCTAATATTCATAATTCTATTATTCTAAAAAATTAATATATTAGTTTAATTTAAACTACTATTCTAATTATGTTATTATATTATACTAGTTGAATTCTAATTAATAATTCAAATATTCAAATATTCTTATGATTTTATATCCTTGAATCTCACTTATTTAATTCTTCCTAGTTTTATTATCTAAAAACTATATATTAATTAAGTTCAATTGTAACTATTATTATTCTAATTATATTATTATGTTGTATTATTTGAGTTTCAATTAATTGTTTAACTATTATTTCAATAGAAATCAAATTTAAAAGTAGGATTACAATTGAAATTCGAAACTAAAAATCGAAATTGGAACAAAATAAGAACCAAAATCGAGACGGAACCGGAATCAAAACCGGAACCAGAATCGAAACCGAAACTGAAACCGGAACCGCCTAGGCCTGAACCAACTAAATTTGTTTGATAATTATAAATTGCACATTTTAATGGATTAAGAGGGTCTGAAAATACATGTGAAATTATGATAGAATTTTAAGAGATAAAATTTGACTTAATTTGCTTAATTTGAGAGTATGATCAAATATAGACTTTTAAAATATTTTTAATATGACATAATTAATATGATTTAATTTTTTTTCCTTTTCACATATAATTACACACACTACGCATATTTTCACATATTATGCATATTTACACCTACTACAAACCTTTTCACACACTACACACATTTTCACACATTTATACATATTTACACCTAATACACACATTTTCACACACTACATACATTTTCACAAATTATGCATATTTACACCTAGTACGCACATTTTCACGCACAACATTCAAATTTATCTCACACTTTCACACATTACACATATTTACACCCTACATTTTCATACGCTACACATATTTAAACATACTACTCATATTTTCACATACTACACATATTTTCACGCTGTATAAATATTTACACACCATATGTTTATACATATTTTATAAATTTTTGTCCACCACATATTTTTACCTACTATATTTTTATATGTAAAAATTAGTTGAATTATCAAACATATAAAATTAATGAATTGGTCAACGTATTACATTCAAATTTCAAACTTCAGATTAAACCAAATTTTTAGTTATATCAAATGGACTCTTAGTTTCGATTGAAGTATGAAGTAGTTCATTAATTAATTACTGAAAAGATAATTTATTCAAAAATACGGTTTTAAAGTTGTGTTTAGTCTCTAGTTTATCATATTTGGTAAAATAGGAATACTCTGATTTTTAAAATTGAAGTTGTTCATATGGCTACTACAAAAGAAACTATTCATATGGATATTGTGAACATGTGAGAATTGAAGAATTGCCTTAAAACGAGAGATTTATCATTTGAGTTTTAAATGTGAATATAATGTCATATACACACTCATTGAACAAATTGTGTAGTTATATGTGTTGAAAGAATTAATCTACATGCTCCACAATAGTTGTTCAAGTCGAATTTTAAGGGAAAAAAAATGAACAAAAGATGATTTAAAATCTAAATTATAATGAGGGATTAATATAAAAATTTTAAAAAGTGAACAAAAGTGAAATGAACTCAAAGAAGAGGAAGAATTAAAAAGAAATAATTAAAAAAAATACATAATATAATTAAATATAAATAAAAAATGCATAGATAAAATACGATACGAGACCGACTTCGGAATAAAAACTTAGTCATTGCCATCTATATATGTTTATGCAAAGTTATCAATACTTGCTAATACACCCTTCAAAATCAACCACATGATGACCAAATCCCTCAATTTCAAGAAGAAATACATCATATTCCCTCTAGATTCAATTTCTAGCCATCATACTCAGAGAAGTGGAATTCATTTCAAGATTATTTTTCCTCATAAACGTAAGATTTTGTATGGTAAACAAACACAGCTAAACCAAAAATACCAAATCCAGCAAGAAACCAATAGAAGTAATCAAGATGTGCATGGTTTAAGTTGTCACAAAACCAACCATCTCTTCCATATTGACTTGTAGCTTTTTGAATGGCATAGATGAGAAAACTACTCAAGAAGTTCCCAATGCCTAAGGCACCAAAGTAAAGAGACAGGCCAACACTCCTTAGTTTTGTAGGGACTTGATCATAGAAAAATTCCTGCATGCCAACTTGATTGAACACATCTGCAAGTCCAAATAATATATACTGAGGAACTAACCACCAGAAGCTCATAGGGATTGTTGCATTTGGCATATCAACTAGACCAAAATCTTGAGCAGTTTTGAGTCTTTTCTTTTCAATTAAAGCTGCAACAATCATGTTTAGGACAGAAATTGCCATCCCAATGCCTATTCTCTGCAACATTGTTATGCCGGAAGGGTGTTTTGTCAACCTTCTTGAGATCGGAACGAAAACTCGATCATACAAGGGGATGAAGATAAATATAGAAAGGGGAACGAAAGTTCGAAGTGAGGCTGCTGGGATGTTCAAACTTGATCCGAATGATCTATTCACAGTGCTTGCTTGCTTAATAAAAAGTGTGGAGGCTTGAGCATATGCAATTGTGTATGTTAAACAAGTAATCCATATAGGAAGTAGCTTTAAGACTTTCTTTTCCTCTTTAGACGTCGTGCAAGCGATTGCATTACTGTCCCTTCCATCATCCTTTTCCATATGCAAGAATTTGTTGATAAACCTGTCAACAAAATGTTGCATTAGCAATGTTTCAATAGACACAATAAACCAATTAAGAAATATAAAAACTTGATCGTATAGTAGGCCTCCAAACTCTTCCTGCTTATAGGCTATCTGTCTGTCTATAAATAGGTTGGACCAACCAAATCCAGGGAAAAAAAAAAGATTGTGATAGGCTAACAGTGAACGTAAAACTTTGTCACATTTTTAAATGATGAATCGTATTAGAACTTGTTGTATAAATTAGGCTTTTAGTGGCCTCTGCCGAGTCAAAACTATTTGTCGTAACTAAAGCCTCATTGATTAAGTTGAGGTTAAAAAGCACAATATCCCTGCATTAGCATGTCTAGCTAACATCTAAAACTCCTGAATGAAGTTGATTCTTGTTTTTCATAGTGATACGTACTTGTTTCTTCCATGGCTTTTCTGATTATTCACCAACAGAGGCCCTTGGTCTTTATCTCCAATGTGCAAATCATCTGTGACATTAGCAGATTTCTGATGAACTCTTTCACTTTGGCTTTCTCCATCTTCATTTTCATTGTCCAATTTACCAATCCTGATACTAAAGCGGTAACTTCTATTTCCGGATAAAAATAGAACAAGCCCAACTGCCATAGCAAGACAAGGAATGCCAAAACCGATTCCCCAATTTACGTTGTCCTGAATGTAGTGTAAGATCAAGTGTGCTGTTATTGCACCTGTGCAGAGGCCACAAAGCCACCAGTTGAAAAATGAACTCTTAGCTTTGCTCTCTTCTCGATGTTTTCCATCAAATTGATCAGCTCCAAAGGCCTGAATACATGGTTTATATCCTTGGGCAAATGCCACCAAATATAATGACACATAAAACAGAACTCGAACTATATCTTTGCCTTCAAAGTTTGAAATGCTCATCAATGAAGTTGGTATCGTCGACAGGGTCAAAAACCCAAGTCCCTGAGATTTTCTCCCTTTATCATAAAGAAAAACTAAGTTCTCAAAAGAAAATGAGAGAGGGAAAATTTTGAGTTAAACTCACCAAGATGTAGAGCACGAATGAAACGATGATTGACCGATAACTGTCGAGGAAAGTATCAGCCAAAAATGCTGCAAGAACTGGCACTAGTGAAACTACACCTATCCATGTATTTACATTTGCTGCTGCTGTTACCATGGATTCTCGGAGCGGTCCAGTAAGATAACTAATAAGATTGGATTCTATTCCATAATATGCAAATCTCTCAAGACTTCCAGCTCCTGTGGAAGATTTGATCCAACTAAAACATCAATATAGATTCCAATTAATAAGTTCATCTTCATGCTGAACATTGACAACGCATAATTCATGCATTTTTACTGTGTTTTAAGCTTCATAAATCATATCTAAACTAGAACTGTCCAAATTATGAAAAACCAATGAACTATGAAAAATGGAAAAAGTTTTTCTAACCAAGAATGAAAGATGCTGATTTCCAGCCTCCTGATTTGGATCGATGAAGTGCATAACCCTTGTAGTCAACGTAGCCGTCCACTGTATCCTCAATGTTGTCGTCAAGAAGTGGAATTCGGTCTTCCAAATTTTGTGTTTCCATAATCATTGTGTTTGCCATGGAAGATGGAGCTCTCAACTTAACAAACTTAACAAACTGGCTTAGTGATTAAACAGTTTCTTGTTTCAATTACACTTTAGAAACTCATGATGTTGCTTCTATCTTCCCATGTAAATAATGTATAGTATGATTAACAAGGTTGTGATTTGTTCATCAGCTGATGTTAAATTGCAGCATTGGAATGATGACTCCGATAATCTATGAATAAACAACTTAATTTGTGGATCATAACATCAACCCCACATCTTCAGCAGTATTGTTTTTCTGCAGGAATACAGTTATAAAAATCCACGTCCAGTGGTGCAAGTGACAAGCACAGACAAGCACCAATTATAAATAGATTTTAAAGCAAAAGACTCATGGAACTTTGGTACTGTCGGTCACATATAGAATAAGCAAGCAACTTTGATTACTTCTTATTTCTTGAACATTTATAGCAATCCAAACCCCCAAAGCCAAAACTCCAACTGGACAATAATTAAATTAGCGCGGACAAAAGAGCATATGCAACCACGTGAATAAGGAATGTTACAATCAATCAAAAAGTTTAAAGTTCTACTTTAGGGGAATTGAGTATGACTGCCTTGTCAATCATTGAAACTCATTGATTCAGATTCATTGATACCCTTTATTTTTATTCTTTCATGTAATTTCTCTTGTTGTCTCACTATATTGAGATTGTCTAGTCTCCTTTTGTGGGGTTTCTCTTCTCTCTTTTTTAGATAAATTGTCTCTATTGTTAGAGTTTTGTTTTTGCAAATCCAGATATTACAAAATAGATTTTATCTGTTTCTTTATCTTCCACGCATTTTTGGATCCAAAAGAGATTTTTTATCTTCTGATTTGAATTCATTCTCAAACAAGACTATGCCTTTGAAACTCAAGGTTTAAAGAGGGATTTAAAGATGGGGATAAAATAATGTCAAAACATAGTGAATGAAGGGGAAGATTTAAAGAGGGATTTGAAGGTGGAGATCACATAATAGCAAAACATACTGAATGAAGGGGAGAGATAAGATAGAGCATTTATGAAACACTAGTTTTTGTCAATTGACAAAGAAAATTTTGGATTAGTGATATGGTGCATTTTCATTGTATTAGAATGATGGTTTGTTCAATTATTAGGATAAAATATTGACTTCAACTTTAACTTTAATTCTAGATTGAATAATCTTCTTCAATTTTAGTTAGCTATACTGAAGCCTTGTAATTTATGGCCAGTTTATGATTTTAGACTATTCGTCAAATTATTTGTAATGTATTATATTGTTAGAGTAATTGTAATGTATTATATTGTTAGAGTTTAGTTCTACGCTAACCAATTTGTCTGTAATGCACTTAGTCACGTCACAATTTAGAGAAGATCATTCTCCATCTTGAATATGAACTAATTGTACAATCGGACTATTTGTACAATCAAATATGCAACTATTTAACTGATTTGTATCCTCATTTCCTATTAAATGAAATTATAGCTTTTGACCAAAAATAAAAAAAATAAAAAGGCTCATCATAAGGAAAAGTAGATGCATCGTGAACCTTTAGAAAAGTTGTATACTTCTATTAATGTAGAATGCAAAATCTAATAAAGAATATCCAGCATTAAGACTTTCTAATCATACATAGCCTTACTCTAAGCACAAAATCTAGAATCAATTCCTATTTTATATTGATTGCTCCTAAGCAATCTTTCATATCATTTTAACTATCATCACAGCTTTAAAATATGACCTGGATTACAAAATGCATATGATTTTGCAAAATACAGGAAAGCCAAGAATTCCAGTATGCCAAGTCCAGTGAGTAACCAGTAAAAGTAATCAAGACGTGCCTGATTCAAGTTACTTGCAAACCAGCCACCATCACCATCTATGCTTGTGAATCTCTGAATTGTGGAGATGAGAAAACTGCTAAGAAAGCTACCAATACCGAAAATACTAAGGTACAAAGAGAGGCCTATACTTTTCAGTTCAGATGGCATTTGATCATAGAAAAATTCTTGCAAACCTATCATGGTGAAAACATCAGCAATTCCAAAAAGTACATATTGAGGTACTAACCACCAAAAACTCATTGGAACCACGGCATTTGGTAAATCAACCAGCCCGTGAAGTCGAGCAATCTGAAGTCTATTTCTTTCGACAAGAGCAGCAATGGTCATTGAAGCAATGCATACAACCATTCCTATTCCGATTCTTTGTAACTTTGTTATCCCTGACGGCCTTCCGGTGAGAACTCTTGCAAGAGGGACAAAAATGCGGTCGTAAATGGGGATGGAGAGGACAATGGAAATGCCTGTTAAGTATTGAAGTGAAGCAGCTGGTAACTTAAATCTTGAGCCAATTGATCTATCCATTGTAACCCCTTGTTCAGTGAACAAAGTTGATGTTTGTGCATAGACAACAGCATATGCCAAAGATGTAGCCCATATGGGAACCAAACTTCCAAGGGCCTTCAACTCTTCGGATTCACAATCATCACCTGATTCCTCATATTTCTCTTGATCATTTGCCTCAAGCAAGGCTTCACTTAGAAACCTGTTTCATTCCAGAAGTACTTCATAAAGAGCTTATTAAACTTTCTAATTTAAGAAGAACAAGTTCATGATCAGAAATGAACTTTCTGGAAAGGTTTTCAAGGTAACTTGTGCTGTAATAGCTCAACAGATGAAAACACAATTCAGTATGTTTTAAGAGAATAATTTTATCCTTGCAGCCATAAATACCAAAACTACAATATAGACATAAAATTTCATTTCTAAAATTTCTCAATTGCTACTGTCTCCTTTCACTTTCATTCCCTTTTATAGCTTAACTCTAGGGAGTTTGAGGAAATCTGGACAAACAAAATGAAAATCTCAATAATGAAGGAAGAAAGATACTTACTCAATCTGCTTAGATCTTGGAGAATGGACTGTTCCTTGTACTCCATCATCATACCTTGCTGAAGAAAAAGTTTGCCTATCTTTACCTACTTTAGCAAACACATGAGCAATCCTTGTAATTGCACCCTTCTGTTCGGTTTTAACATCATACCGATATGTCTTGGTTCCAAGCAAGAATATGACAAGAGAAAGTGCTACAGAGATACATGGTATCCCAAATCCAAGACCCCAACTAAGGTTTTCTTGAATGTAGTTTAAGACAATTAAGGCAATCAAAGGACCTGCACATAAACCAAAATACCACCAATTGAAGAATGAACTTCTGCCAATGCTTTCTTCTGGATCTCGTCCATCAAACTGATCAGCACCAAATGCCACAATGCATGGCTTGTGTGCCCCTTGGCCGAGCGCCATTAAATACAGTGAGAAGAAGAACAAGATAACTTGGAATTGGCTAGGTGAACATGATTGGATTCTTATATTGCTTTCGCAGTTGAGCATGGCAGATAGCGTTAATAGGCCGAGCGCCTGATATTCATATCAGTTAATTTAGTTACTTATCAATTAGAAATGTACAATGGCAAAGGTACTATATCATGTTTCATATTCATTGCAGTCAGTAGTTATACACATTAGTTTAATATGATTGCCATTCCCCACAGAAAAGGATCAGATCCTTGGTAGGGATGAGGATCATGGCCAGTGATTAGAGATCCTCCTTCATGACTGTCTAGCAGTCTCAGTACCTATTCACTTGTGGCAAATTTATCAACAGCATAAGTTATGTATTAGCAGTTCTCATTTTTACTAGCATATGCATATTAAACTATGTATAGAAGCATGTCAAATCAAATTTCGGTATTTAACAATGCATAGAAGCATGTAATGGAACTAAATCTCCAGGGCCAAAATCACTTCTTTGGGTTTAAAAAGTTCATTACGTACTGAATTGATTGCAACAATGCTGTGTGCCTATGCACAAAAGCAATCCTCTCATTTTAGAGTTATACAGAAAACAATAGGTATTGTTGAGACAACACAAACTTTCTGATTATTTTGAGATGGATGATGCATTGTAAACAAATTATCATGGAAATTGCAAATTTAGAAGTTGCCGATCGAGAAATATCACAACAAAAGAAAGGAGCAATAACGCCCCTCTTATGCAAGTAGTTATCATGGCAATTTGACTTTATTCCAATGAGAATGCCATATGTATTATAGAAATTGAGAACAGGCAGTAATGAAAATAGAACTCATGGAAGACTCCTTATTTGCTAGAACAACTCTGCATCTGAGCAGCAATGCATAAACATTTCATATCATCATACTGCAGCCAAAATGTAAAGACCCTTTATTTAGATGAATTGGACATTATAAGGATTCCTTTTTGCACACACTTCTGATGAATACGGTCCAACAATACCGAAAATTTGGATTTCAACCTCAAGCCATGCAATGGAATAAAAGAAAATGTTCAAATCAACTATGTAGACGACCTTTACACAAAGGCACAATAAGATCATTGCATAAGGAACTAACCAGGATGTATAGCAGAGATGAAACTATGATGGTCCGATACCTGCCCAGATATGAATCAGCCAAAAACGCCCCTAGAAGAGGCAGCATTGCCCCTGCTCCAGTCCACATATTAACGTTTGCCGCAGCAGTGGCTGTTGACTGCCTAAGATGACTCGTAAGGTAAATTATGAGATTAGATCCTACTCCATAATATGCAAACCTCTCTGCCACTCCAACACCTGCCATTCATAACACATGCCAGGGTTGTAATTCAATCTTTCAAAATTAATGTAAACATGAGAAACCATACAAAAAAATTCTGTTAGCACTCGTTAAAGTCCATTACTTTCATATGCAGATAAATAAGGCACATCAACATATTGTATCTGCAGATTGTCCCATTTTCTGAAGGAATTGGGCGCCATCAAATCTTGTTAGTTCTCCAATGGTGGTAAAATTTAGGCAAAAGTACTAAAGTTTCAAGCAAAAACAAACAATAACTGTAATTATTTCATGATTCTTAAAAGATGAGGAAACTTAATCCTCTTGGCATTACAACAAATTGAAACAATAAAGAACATTTCCAGAGTATAGTTACTAAATGCATAGCAAAAATTAAAAACTAAGGGTAGAACTACAATTTGAAGTTATTTTCAGTTTTTCCAACCAACTACCATTGTGATCAACCAAAGAACCAAAAGGGTTTCTTTTCTTTTTCCTTGTTTCAAATGAGGTAAAAATGGCTTAATGAATACAAGAGGAAAATGAAGCACAAAGACATTGAATTACAAGCATATTTGTTTCATTGATTAGCAAAGAGTTGTAGCATTAATGTCACCTATAAGGAAATAAGCAGATCTCCATTTCCCTGATTTGGATCTTTTTGCAGGGATTCCTTGATGATCTACAACATCATCAATTGTATCATCATTAGCCGAAAGTTCTTCACTATAACTAGCAGCCATGTTTGTAAAAAAAAGTATTAGTACAGGCGGATTATGGATTAGGGAGTTGGGAGTCCACCTTGCCACACTCTCAAAAAGTTAACAAATTCCCAAAAATCCCACCTTAAAATTTGGAGATGGCGGTCGAAAAAGCTCTCTAATATTGGCATGACTTGTCGACAGATCCTGTATACGTGTACGTAGCAATGCATGCATGAAATCGAATGAGCAACACTTGTGGGAATGGGAACTGACTTGATCATGCTTAGTGCAGCACTTAAACTTCGGTGGAGTGAAGTCATTTTACATTGTTTTTTACTGAGATGGGCCAAAATTGGTGTGTTTCATCGTATACATGGGCTAAAATAGATACGATATCATTGTGAAAAATCTTCAATCATACCGCTGTTCACCATTTTGCTTTCTGTTTTCATTTTTTATAGTCAGCCCAACTAGTAAGAATGCAATTCATTATAAAAATATGAACATTAATCTTTTAACTTATAATCGAAATTCTAATTTCCTACCGCTTTTTATTGTAAGTTGAAAATGACGGTGATTCTAATTTTCTACTACTTTTATCGTGATTAACTCTTGTTTCCACCTTATATGAGACCAGCTGATTTAGTGGATATTACAGAACTTGCTGGCCAACTCAAATTGAACTTCATATTACAGAACCTTTTTAACAATTTGATTTCTGGAATGAATAACAGTTGTATCAAAGTCAACACTAAAAGTTTCAAGTCTGTAGTAGTTTACAACCAAAGATTCTCCCTTCAAACAACAATCAAGTTCAGTTTTCCTAAGCAATGTTTAGAAACATGCTGTTACATATATTACAGCATTAGACAGTATGAAGAAGCAAATATGCATTTCCTTACAATACTTTATGACTACTTTGCTCGATCGGCTACCTGGAGCACAAACGGTTTTGGTATTTGTACCCTTGTTTTCGAGCAGAAACAGCTTCATTTACCCTGCCCTTGTGGGTAGTGCGGCAGCTACAGCCCATAGTTGGCTGCCGCATGAACAGCAAAGGATGGACAGAAGAGTTTAATATAGATTGCAACACATTTACTGACATTTTCTTCAACAAGATGTACGTTCTGTACAAAATTCTAACTTTCCAGAGACCACATTAGCTCAGCAGATGTTGTTCCAGGTAACTTCAGACATTACTTCCTCGGTTATAAATATAAGACTTCGCAAACCATAAATAAGCAATTAATGCCACTGAACTCAGTCCGGCAAGTAACCAATAAAAATAATCAAGGTGAGCCTTGTTCAAATTGTTGGAGAACCAACTGTTGTGTCCATCTCCACCTGTGGATTTCTCAATAGCAGAGATGAGAAAGCTGCTTAGAAAGCTCCCCACTCCAAAGATACTGAGGTATAGAGAGAGACCTATACTTTTTAATTCACTAGGCACCTGATCGTAGAAAAACTCTTGCAAACCCACCATTGTAAATGATTCAGAAACTCCAAGCAACACATACTGAGGTATCAGCCATGCTACATTCATAGGAACTGTTGCCGTTGGATTATCAACCAACCCATACTCTTTAGCTGTTTTAAGGCGCTTCATCTCAACTACAGCAGCTATAACCATGGAAAGACATGACAGGACTATTCCAGTTCCAATCCTTTGCAGCATTGTTATACCTGAAGGTATTCTGGTTATAGCTCTTGCAATAGGGACCAAAACACGGTCATAGATAGGTATTGAGACAACTATGGAAAGACTAATAAAAGATTGTAGAGATGCGGCTGGTACTTCAAAGTTTGGACCAATAGACCTGTTCAGTGTAACTCCTTGCTTTGTGAAAAACGTGGATGACTGTGAAAATACAATTGCATAAACCAGACATGTGGCCCATATTGGAAATAGCCTGAGAACTGCCTTTGCCTCTTCAACCTCAGTGATGCTACAAACCATCCCATCTTCCTTTGAACCATCAGGTGCTACCAATGCTTTGTTCAGAAACCTATTAGTAATAAGGAATGAAATGTTTAAATAAAGCAGGTTCGGTTATAGACCTCTGATCATAAAGATCATCAATATATCTCGAAAAAGCAGACAAGTAATTATGACGATAAGGTCCTGAAGTATGATATCACAGTATTCAAATTTAAAATCAAAAATTAAAATCATCACAAACAAATTCTCCATTCATTTGCTAAGTCAAAGATCTATATTATACAGATTCTAACAATCAACATACCAATCTATGACCGTGTTGTGAGTCACACAATTCTATGAGAAAGTTATAGATGAGGTAAGTAGTTTGTGTGTCACATAAGAATAACATCAGAACTTGTATTCTCAAACAACTTAGAATAGTGAACAAAATCATAGCTCACTTGAACTGTTGAGAACCTTCGGAAGGCAAAACTCCCTCAGATTCCTCTTTTGCTGATATTGCTGAAGAGGTGGTCCTCCAATTCTTTGCTGCTTTGACAAATACACGGCCAATTCTAATAAAGGGGTTCGTCTCATCCGTATTGACTCGGAATCGGTATGTCATAGTTCCAAGCAAGAATAGGATTAGTGCAAAACCCATAACAAGACAGGGAATTCCAAATCCTAGACCCCAGCTAAGGTTATCTTGAATATAATTCAAAATCCACAATGTGACCATGGTAGCCCCACACATTCCAAAGTACCACCAGTTGAAGAATGAGCTTTTCGCTTTACATTCTTCAGGATCTTGTCCATCAAATTGGTCAGCTCCAAAAGCTTGAACACAAGGTTTATGCCCTCCTTGGGCTATAGCTACTAGGTACAATGAAAAAAAGAAGAATATAATTTGGAGCTCAGGAGGAGAACATGCCTTGGCATCTGCAGCATTTTGACAGTCAGAAGACTTGAAAGAAGGGAGGACAGCAGAAATGGTCAAGAAGCCAAGTCCCTGTGATTCATGGAAATTGAAGGGTGAACTTGGTGTCTTTGAAGGCAATATAAATAAGCAAAAATCATAACTAACATTTCTGTTGAAAATATAAAAGTAATTCTATTTCTAATATAATGTTCTTCTATTTTTCCTTTCATTTGTTATTTTGCTGTTTAGATTTGAAGCATATTTGTCTTAGACAAACACAAAACGCATATTTGTCTTAGACAAACACAAAACGCATATTTGTCCTAGACAAACACAAAACGCTATTGTCGATTTATTTATCAGCATGAGATAAGTATCAATGAACCCCAGAACCCATTCTCTCACATATTTGAGCCACCATATGGCCCCAAGCTTGAGGAGACAAGAAGTGGGAACACCAAACTAGGAACATTACTATGCCTGAAAAACGGATTAGTTTTGAAGAGGGAAAGAAATAAGGGCCAGTAAACAAGGGCTAAATTGATACAGTAGTATCCTACTTACATTAAACCAAAAAAATATTGTTCACAAAATACACGTTTCATGTAACACGACAATCTGCGACATTGTCCCCTTGAGCTTCTTGTATCGAACTACTTTAATGTCTCTTTTTTGTTTCTATCCGTAAAGTACTGTGAATTGGATGAATAAACCAATGAAATTAAGACAAAAAATGAGGTGAGGTGCCACGGGTGGGAATCAAATCCCGTCTTGTACTATATTCTAAACATGCCTTCTAAAAGAAGGGAATGAATTCGCTTGTACGTAAACATGTTTATTTTCCCTTTTCATAGGTTTGACTCATATCCATCCCGATTTTTTCTTTGGGCATGCCAAATACAGTTCCATCAACAACTACATGATCAAAGCAACAACCATCAAGTATAAGCAAGCAGCATTGATCATCCCAAAGCAAAGGGATGTAAGCCATTGCCATCATTACCTCTAGATTTCTTCAAAACCTCCTCCCTCCACGCAATTCCCTTTTTTTTTATTTTGTATTTTGTTTACCAATGAAAACAACATTTTTACATAAGGACCTCCTACAAGGGCTTTAGTAAACTGCATATTTTTTCTCCACCACACCCTCATTATCTTTTCCAAAACAGCATCTTTTTCAGCTCCAATAATACACAGAAAATTCAAGCATCATATGAAGTACGACAGAGTAAGCACAAAGTACAACTATCCATGAAACGCTAACCAACCAGGATATACAGCAGCGACGCAATGATAATGGTGCGGTAACGGCCGAGAAATGTGTCGGCTACAAAACCACCCAAGAGCGGTAAAAGCGACGCTGCACCGGACCAAACATTAACGTTCTCCGCCGCCGTGGCAGTAGATTGGCCAAGTGGGCCCGTCAAGTAACTAATCAAATTCGAACTTATTCCGTAATACGCAAATCTCTCCGCCATCTCCACACCTTAAAAATTAATAATTAATAATTGAAAATTCGTTAAATTAATTTTATTTTTTAATAATATGATACCTATGATGAAAGAGGCGGATCTCCATCGACCGGATTTGGATCGCTTAACGGGGCGGCCTTTGTGGTCAACGTTGCCTTCAACGTTGTCGTCGTCGCCGCCGCTCAGCAACGGAGTTTCGGCCTGGGAAATGTACGACAACCCCGTGGCGGAAGAGACGGCCATGTCTCCCTCTCTCTCTATCAAAGTCTCTACGCCACCACGGCGGTTGTACCGTCACTTACGATGGTTGAGTTGACTGTTGACGTTACGGAGATATTTTGGCGGGTGATTTTACTTCCAGCCGTGAATATAACCGATAATAGAATGCTGGGGTTTACGGTTTACCGTTATTATATTCGTTAAATGCAAAATATTCCCTCAATTATTGTTGATTTGAATTTTGCCCCTCTAAATTATTAATATTTTGCAGTTTACTACCTTAAACTATTAATATATTGTACATTATTCAAATCATTTTAATTTGGAAAATGGAAAATTGTTTATAAAAAAAAAAAAAAACTTATAATGACCCTTCTAAAATGTGCTGTCTAAAAGTGAAAAAGTTAAAAAAAAAAAACTAAGGTTTTTTAAATTATTATAGTTATTTTCTTTGAAAATAATTGGCTGAGATAAATTGATAAATTGAAATAATTAGTTGTTACAATTGAAAGTTTATAATGTTAAGTTTATAAATCGTCTCTCCAAAATTATCTTATTTTATTATATTTTATATTAAAACTACGTAAGAGGGTTCATTTATCTTTTGGTTATGGTCTAATAATTGTAAAGTAATTTTAGTAATATTTATGCTTTTAGTCTCTAATTTTAGTGAAACTACGTCGTTTTGAATATTAGATACAATAAGACAGGATAATATTTTAGCTGCTAAAAAACAAAAAAAAAAAAAGGAAAAAGTCTCAACTCCAACCTGCGCTGTAACTTACTCCATTTTAATTTTTATTATTATATTTACTATTTGGGTTTTTTTTAACTTTTCTTTCAAATGATTAATGTTTTATTCTTTTTATTTTGGGTTTAATTTTTTCCCTTTTGAATTTTAATTATATTAATTCAATTTTAAAATGATAAATTAATTTTTAATCATTAAATAATAAAATTTATAATTTCAGATGAAAAAGAAAAAAATGTTACAGTTTATTTGATAAATTAATTTAATAGAATAAAAGTAATATAAAATAAGATATGAATAGGAATATGTAAAGAATATTCTTTATAGTGTGAAAAATAGAGTCATGGTTTGTGGTTGAAGATGGTCTAAACTAACAATAATTAAGGGAAGCATTTTGCATTTAGCCCTTATTATATGTACACTAATTTTAGCACATTTGTGAACGACTTTTGAAAATCACTTTATCTTATAGAAATATTATTGATAATTATCTATTCATTAAAAGGGTTGAATATAAGTACAGATATTATTAAAAAGTTAAATTTTGATTTAATCCTTCATAAAGAAGGATTTAGTTATTTCTTAAAAAAGAATTAAAAAGGGATAGCTACTCTAAGTAGCTGATTAATGAGTCATTTTTTGGTAAAATATAAGATAAAGTATTTCCCTAAAAGCTTACAAGACTTAAAAACTAGCCTATAGAAGCTTACAATCATTGCAATTGGAACGTTTTTAAAAAAATGGGAATTGACAATCTAGTAAATGATGTGCAATAGGAAATGGGAATTTACGAGGTGGTTTCAAATAAATTATGCATTTTATGAATGATAGTGAAATGAAAATAAAATGAGAATTTATAAGGTGGTTTCAGATAAATTATTTCAATTATAACGTGGATTCTACTGAATGACAGTGAAATGAAAATGGAAATTTACAAGGTGATCTCAGATAAATTCAAATATTATTTCGTCTGTTATAAATATAATACTTTGCAAAGTAGAAATAAGCAGATAATGCAACAGCACTCATTCCTGCAAGCAGCCAGTAAAAATAATCAATGTGTGCCTTATTCAAGTTGCTGTTGAACCAATTATGATGTCCATTTCCGCCTGTGACTTTCTCAACGACATTGATGAGAATGCTGCTTAGAAAGCTCCCAATGCCAAAGATACTGAGGAACAAAGCAAGTCCTGTACTTCTCAATTCACTTGGCACTTGATCATAGAAAAACTCTTGCAAACCAACCATTGCTAGTGACTCAGAAACTCCCATCAACAAATACTGTGGTATCAACCATACTACGGTCATTGGAATGGTTGCCTTTGGCTTATCAACCAACGAATGATCTTTCGCCGTTTCGAGACGTTTCATCTCGACTAGTGCAGCTGAAACCATGGCAAGGATTGAGAAAAGTATTCCAGTTCCAATTCTCTGCAGCATTGTTATGCCTGAAGGCTCTCTTGTTATTGCTCTTGCAATCGGAACCAAGATTCGATCGTATATGGGAATGAAGATGACTATTGTAACACTGATAAAAGCTTGAAGGGATGCAGGTGGAACTTGAAAGCTTGAAGTAATGTATCTGTCCATCGTAACTCCTTGCTTGGTAAACAAAGTGGTTGATTGAGAATATACAATTCCATACACCAAGCATGAAAACCATATTGGAAATAGTCTAAGGACTGCCTTTGCATCTTCAACTTCATTGATGCTACAAACTTTCTTCTCTTCGTTCGAAACATCAGTAGGCGTTACTAATGCTTTGTGTAGAAACCTATGACAAATGTACAAACAGATCAATGTTAATGTTCCATCACATGATCTAATATAGCATCGACAACGGTTGAAGTCCTTTTATGTTGCATCCAAATTATTGTTCATTCGTTAACGGGTAGACAGTTGAGAAATCTCACAACAATGCAAGAGAGTCAGAAGAAGTCATGAATAACATAAAATTTGCAAGAAGTTTATAAAACAAGATGGTTACTCACTTGAATTGTTTAGAAATTTGGTGAGTGCCTTGAGACTGTTCTTCAACAGATATTGCAGAAGATTTGGTTCTCCAATTTCTTGCTGCAAGCACAAATACCCGACCAATTCTCACAAAGGGGCTCTTTTGTTTATTATATATTGGAAATCGGTATGTCATGGTTCCAAGCAAGAACAAGGTCAGTGCAAAAGCCATGAGAATACAGGGAATTCCAAATCCAAGACCCCAACTAAGGTTGTCTTGAACATACGGCGAAACCAGTACTGTGACCGTGACAGCCAAACACAAACCAAAATACCACCAATTGAAGAACGAGTTTTTGGCTTTACACTCTTTTGGATCTTTACCATCAAATTGATCAGCTCCAAATGCTTGAACACAAGGCTTGTGCCCTCCTTGAGCTAACGCGACAAGATACAACGAACAAAAGAAGGTGATAGTTTGGATCGTAGGAGGAGAACATGGCTTGACACTTGCCGCCTTTTGGCAGCCTGAAGACTTGAAAGAAGGAAGAGCAACCGAAAGTGTCAAGAAGCCAAGTGCCTGTGATTCAATGATTCAATTCTCAGGGCAATCCAAAACAAAATGGTCAACCAATTTGTTATCAGGGAAAAAAAATACACACATTATATATAACATCCATTTCTGTGTCCTTTAATTCTTACTTCCATTTGTTATTTGAAATGGTGCATGTTTCTCTTGCAGCAAGAAGACGCAACTCTTTCATACCTTTAACCACCACCATTAATGTCGAGACAAGTAACACTAAATCACATAAATATTTCCTCACCCGTCTGAGAAACTGGAACAATATTTCTACATCCAAAAGTAAAAAAGGTTTAACTTTTAACTATGGAATAGCATAAGGACCTGTCTGTAAGAATTTTTGTAGGAAGTACTATCCTACAGTTACATAGATGAGAAGATTTGCTCAATTATTACATGTTACAGTAAAACTCTTCATGATTTAGAGCCTCTTTTACAATCATTATGTCTATATTAATTTCAAAATGTATACCCTTTCTATTAACAGATCATTATGTCTATATTAATTTCAAAACGTATACCCTTTCTATTAACAGATCCAAGTTTGATTAACTTCTTGAGCTCAAGTAGTAGATGTTAGAGATAAAAATCTCCTGGGTAATACAGTTAGAACTAGAAAATAAAACTAGAAAATAGTTCTTATACCGCTGTTAAAAACACAAACACGCGGAAGCCCTATATATTTGTTTCTCACAGGAAAATATGTTTGGCAGGTGAGGAATGCAATCACAATACACAAATATGTGTATGGTACAACCGCCATACAAAACCACCATACAAAACTATTATCATCAGTTGATCCACAAAATTTCTCACACCTCTTTGAGGTATCACTCTTCCTACTCCTCTACCTACAAATTAAGATCACTAACACCAGAAATTTCGTAATCTATATCAAAAACAAATAAACAAAAACATATTAGGAAACTACCATTAATTAACCTTAGTTTAAATTTCCAACAGTAGAGCTTCTCTTATCAAGCAAAGAAGTTCATAATTACTAATTATATCCAACCAAAAAAAAACCAGACTAGTGTGTAATTAACTTTAGCTCTTGAAATTTGAAGTCTAAGTTCCATAACAAACTACATAAAAGTAAGTAACTAAACAAAGCGCCAAATACAATACCAGTATGTAAAGCAGAGAAGCGATGATAATAGTGCGGTAACGTCCAAGTAATGCGTCGGCCACAAAAGCACCCAATAGAGGCAAAAGTTGAGCAGTACCAGACCAAACATTCACATTCGAAGCAGCCGTGGGAAGGGATTGGCCAAGCGGACCGGTCAAGTAACTTATCAAATTCGCACTGATTCCATAATACGCAAACCTTTCTGCCATCTCAACTCCTGAAAAACAAAAAACCAAAAAAAAACATACTCAGTGATTAACATTTTCAAACCAACATTTCAAACGCGGGATGATACGAACGAACTGTTAAACATCGTCCATACCTATGATGAACAAAGCAGACCTCCATTTACCCGATTTGGATCTCTTAACTGGGCGACCTTTATAGTCGACGGTTTCTTCAAGAACATCCTCATGTGATCGAACTTCATCCTCAGCCGCCATTTCTCTGAGCTCCGAGTTCAGTCCCATTTCTTGCCTGGACGGGAAGGAATATTTTTTTTGGACGGTTTTAGTTGGGAGTTGGTACGGAATTTTCAAGAGTTAATAGAACTATACAAATCCCGATGATTTTTGGGATTTGTTAGGATTGGATTGATGGCGATATTTTTTCTAACTAATTATTGATTCATCATAAATCGAAACTTATTTTAAATCATCTTGATAATGCATGATAAATCCTTATCAGGAATCATCGTCATCATCCCAGTGTTTCTTTTTTAAGACATTATGGTATGGACACATTTTTGTCCTATATATATATATAAGTAGTTCATTGATCAAACTCAATGACAATGTGACCAAAGTAGTGAAGTTTTAAAAATGAGAGGATCTAGATAATAATTTTATTTTATAATATTTTTTAATGTATTGATTATTAAAATTAGAATTAACCAAGATACATAATAATAATAATAATAATATTATTATTATTATAATTATTATTTTGTGAAAAATCTAATTGGGAAAAAATTAGGAGACCTAATTTAGTTAAAATATTTTGACTACTAACACTACTACAAAATAGCCTTGTTAAACCGCCCTTTTTAAAGCGGTTAAACAGTTTCCGGTGTAATTTATAAAAACGCGGTGGCATTATTGTAATATTAAACAAGAATTTAGACTATTTACACCGGTTATAATAATAACCGGTGTAGAAAGTTAATGAAAGTTTTTTTAAAACACCGGTTATAAGAATAACCGGTGTAGAAAGTTTTTGAAAGTTTTTTTTAACACCGGTTATACGAATAACCGGTGTAGAATTTTTTTGAAAGTTTTTTGTTGCACCGGTTTTAATAATAACCGATGTAGAAAGTGTTTGAAAGTTTTTTGTTACACCGGTTATAAGCATAACCGGTGTAAGAAGTTTGATTTTTAATTTCTTAAGTTCTTCTTCTTTATCTTTATATCGACCAAAAAAATTTCTTTGTTTCTTTGATTTGAACTCCGAGACTATAGATCTTGAGTAAATACGAATATTTCAAATGTAATGTACATTAAAAGTTTAACTTATATAAAACTGAAGGATTTTGCTTAGGTGGTAGCGGATACGTCGGCAGAAGAAAGCTGAAGGGGCATAATAAATTTTAAGGGGCTCAAGAAAACTGGAGGGGCAGAAAAAAACTGAAGGGGCTGAAGAAAACTGAAGGGTTTCACAGTATCCTAGTTGACAAATTCAATGCAGATAAGTCACGATCCTTGATTCCCATCAGTCATGATCCTTCATTCCCATAAATAGTCATGATACTTCTGTGGGTTTTGCTAATTTACGTGTTAAATAAATCTCAAATTTAGGGGTTTTTTTTATTGTATAGATCAGAATCTTTTAGGGCACTGGTATGGGATTTTTTCATTTTTCCATATTGTTGAGTTTGTGATGTGTTTTATGAATTTTATTGCTTCGGATAGAAAATAGCTGACAATTTCGTATTTTCTGTGTTTTTTTTTCCTTCTGTTGTCCAATTAAAGTTGATTACATACACTGGATATTGTTGAATTCAATCAAAATTGTTTCTTTGAACTATTGGTCTGTGGGTTTGCTTATTGCAGAGAAGAGACACAACCCCATTGCTTACTTGTTCTGACTTTTTGCATGTGTCTATCATAGTTGCTGAATATGGAGGGACTCGCAAAAATGCTACAAGAACAGCAAAACCAGCTTATAGCTCGTGAGGCTGAGTTGGCGAAACAACATCCTCTCGATGAAAAGGCGATGCAATTGCTTGAACTTGAGAAGCAAAAGGTAATTCTTTGAGGTTGCTATGTCAATCTTGTGTCAAAATGGAATATTTTGTGAATGCTGTTTATTTGACATAGTCAGCAATTTTTTGTTATTTCAGAATGCAAGAGCAACATCAGAACTGAAGAAGGCAGTTGAAAGGGTTATGCAGTTGGATGAAAGGCATAAGGTACTATTTCTATATGCTTTTAAAGTAAGCAACCTATGACAGTTTTACTTCAATAAAATCAACTGGGAGTTATAACTTTGCAGATCGAGAAAGAGGAATTTCGCAAGCAATCTATTGAACTGGAACATTATATTGCCGCAAAGCATGCATTAGAATGGGAGATATAGCGTCTAGGAGGTCAGATGCAAGTCATGAAGCGCACGAGAGTTGACATAAATGAGGAAAAAGAGAAGCTGGAAGAGAGTCATCCACTGAAAAAACCAAAAATTAAGCATACTATTTTCTGTGTTTTTTATGGACATTTATAATTATTTTATTTGTAATGATATTATATTTAAGTAATTTGATATGCATATTAATTTTCTTTCCTCAGTTTTCTTTACTATGAGATATTTTATATTAAAGTAATTTTATATGCAAGAGCGATGATGATTATACACAATGACTTTGACTTTGATGCAATTGCTTTAACTTGAGAAGCAAAAGGTAATTCTTTGAGGTTGCTATGTCAATCTTGTGTCAAAATTGAATATTTTAGTTGTCAACTTTCGTGAATGCTGTTTATTTGGCATAGGCATCAATTTTTTGTTATTTTAGAATGCAAGAGTAACATCGGAAGAACAAGTATATTTGAAGACTCATTTATACAATGAATGGAGTTAAAATTATAAGTTTAAAGTTATAATTTTTAAAAAAGGCCATTGTTTAAGGGTTATAGAACAAGTATATTTGGTTAAAAATGTAAACTTCAAAATCTTCTTATCTGTGGTCGTTTTCGAGCTGTTTTTTAAACTCTTAGCTAATGGCGATTTCCTTTGCATTCAAGGAAGTGCATAGAAGAGTATAGAAGTCGTCAAGGCAAAATGATCATGCTCTCTGAAATTGTAATGAATGTTGAAAATAATTTGCAAATGCACACAATCTATTGAAGTGCACTTTTGAGCCTCAATGAATAGACGCAAATGACCGAAAAAAAACATCAAGCATTGCAGTTAGAATGCACACGTTTTACACCGGTTATCAAACAACCGGTGTAAAACGTGTGCTTTTGACACCGGTTTCCTTATAACCGGTGTACAAAGTGTTCCTTTTACACCGGTTTCTTATAACCGGTGTCAAAAGTGGTCTGTATACACTACTTTAACAACGTCGTACCATAACCACATATTTTTCCTTCTCCTCCAACTTAAGTCAGTATTATCTCTATCGTAAGAACTACGAATTTTTTCCCTGCAAGTGCGCACAAAATCTTTTTGAATCCATCATCAGAAGCTACAAATTAACTTTCGTTCATTCAACTCAACCATTTGAGGTTAGTGACATGTATATATAAACTGATAACTTTTATATAATTTCTCTTCTCATTCGTCATAGCATTGATATATATATATATATATATATCTGTTTTAATTAAAATCAGAAACTGATTTTGTTAATTAATTTATATGATGTAATATTATGAACGCGTCAATTAATGCAATTATTTTTTGGTTAACATATTATAATTATTTTCAACCATAATTTAAAGGGATCGTAATTAATTAGGTTTTTTATAATTTAAGTTAACTACCATCTGTGTGGTAATTATTTAGTTTTTCTTCTTTTTATATTCTACTCCACCATGAAAACAACTTCAATAGCAATTGCCGATGGACGACACTCAAACTTCGGAGGAACTTGATTCGTTTGTCTCTGAATCAATAGAAGCAAACGACCAACCAGAAAACATCAATCTCTATATTGATGATGGACTTGATTCGTTTGTTTCAGAATCAATAGAAGCAACTGACCAACCGAAAAACATCAATCTCCATATTCATGATGGAATTGATTCATTTGTTTCAGAATCAATAGAAGCGAATGACCAATCGGAAAACATCAATCTCCATATTGATGATGAACTTGATTCGAATAAAATACACTTTGCTGCGGGAGAGCTACATGCCGACCCAGAGATGCAAAAAGAAATTATAACTATGCTGAAGATTATGTTTCCAAAATTTTTCTAATCAGAAATTGGTGTAATCATGTAGAAGTGTTAGTTGTTGGCTTTTGATGGGCAGATGAAAGTATGTTCTATTTGCGTTTAAAAAAATTTAGACTATGTGATCTTCTCATCTTTTATCGCAATGTCTATTTTAATTAAAATTAGAAACTAATGTTGTTTATTAATTTATATGTTGTAATATTATTATGAACGCATCAATGCATTTATTTTGTTGGATTCGTTATTATAATGCTTTGTTGTATAATTTCCAACAGTCATCTAAAAAACTATAATCCTGTGTAATAGAAAAACGCGGTGGCATTATTGTAATATTAAACAATATTTTATACTTATTACACCGGTTTTTCTAGAACCGGTTTAAATATATTAACTATTTACACACGTATTTCTATAAACGGTGTAAATGGTTGTCTATTTACACCGGTTTTGTTACAACCGGTGTAAAAAGTTAACAATTTACACCGGTTTTCTTACGACCGGTGTAAATAACAAATATAACTTTTTCCAACAGCTTGAGTCAGCATTATCTCCATCGTAAGAACTACGAATTTTTTCCAACAGCTGCGCCCGAAAATCGGTAAAAGAACAGATCAGAAGCTACAATATCACTCTTCTTCTTTCAACGCAACCATCTGAGGTTAGGTAGTTACATATAAACTGATAACTTTTATATAATTTTAATTCTCATTCGTTGGATCTTTGACATATATTTCTAGCTCTGCATTTCATTTTTAAAAAGCCTTTGTACAATTGTAGATTTCAATATATATTTGCTTCATATTGGTAATAAATTTAGTTAAATTTTTTTTTTGTTTATTTATTTAGGCTTTCATGTGTATACTTTTCAGCTTTATTGATACAGTTGCATAACAAATATTTATTAGTTTTTCTTCTTATTTTGTTGCTTTATTCATACGATGTAATATTACGAAAGCATCAATTAATGTACTCATTTTGTTGGTTAACTTATTATAATTATCTTTGGAATGATTCAAAGAGTGCGATATTCATGGATCGTAATGATATTATATTTGGTGATCGGACAACATCTGCGTATGAAGAAGAGGTTGAGAAATTTATTAAATCTGCTTATAAGAATGCCAAGTACATCTACTGTCCATGTAAGGATTGCAAGAATTTTGCTTTGTTCGACGACCCTGACACTATAAGAGACCATTTGTATCGGATGGGTTTTGATCCTGCTTATAAAATATGGATTTGGCACGGCGAGAGTGAATATGCATCTAAACAAGGAGAATATGCAGTAGAAGATGATGTTGCGATGAAAAATGATCGATTAGATGATATGGTTGAGGATATGGTTGGTAGTTTTGCCGATAAACCAGATATTCTTGCTTCGTTGTTGAATGATAGCGAAAAGCCTCTATATCCTGAGTGTATTAATTACACCCGATTATCCGTTACTTTAAAGCTGTACAATTTGAAAGCTGCACATGGGTAGACTGATTCTAGTTTTACAGCACTGTTGAATTTACTGAAGGATGTACTGCCAGAAGGTAATGAACTTCCGAATCGTATTTATGAGGCTAAAAAAATCTTGTGTCCTATGGGTATGGAGTATAAGAAAATAGATGCCTACCCCAACGATTGCATACTATATAGGAATGAATACGAAGATTCATTGTACTGTCCTAAATGTCAGGTTTCTCGTTTCAAAAAGAAGCAAGTTCGTGATGGCTTTGAAGACAATACAAATGCGAAGAAGAAATCATTACCGGTGAAAGTGTTATGGTATCTCCCTATAATACCGAGACTCAGACGATTGTTTGCCAATTCTGGGGATGCTAAAAATTTGACGTGGTATGCACATCGCAATATTTCCACAGACGACAAGATGATAATGCATCCTGCTGATTCTGATCAGTGGAAAAAGATTGATTCGGTTTACCCCTCATTTGGTAGAGATGCAAGAAATCTGAGATTAGGATTGTGTACGAATGGGATGAATCGTTACGGTTGTCTAAGCAGTACACATAGCTCTTGGCCAGTAATGTTGGTTATTTACAATCTACCTCCTTACTTGTGTATGAAGCGCAAATACATTTTGATGTCATTACTGATTTCAGGTCCACGCCAACCTGGAAATGACATAGATGTTTACTTAGCCCCCCTAATTAAAGACTTGAAGAAGTTGTGGGATGAAGGGGCGTTGATGTTTGATGCACATCGTCAGGAGTCATTCACATTGCGTGCCATGATATTCTGTACTATAAATGACTTTCCTGCATATGGGAACTTATCTGGATTTTCTGTTAAAGGACACCAAGCATGTCCTATATGTGATGAGAATACAGAATCATGTCAGCTTGTACATGGGCGCAAGATAGTCTATCTTGGACATCGTAGATTTCTTCCTGAGGCCCATGCATATCGTCGAATGAAAAGAGCTTTCAATGGGAAACAGGAGTTCAGACGTGCTCCAATTGCCTTGAGTGGGAAGGCAGTTCATGATCGTGTGAAGGATATCAATGTGGAATTTGGAAAACATACAAAGTCTCGCAATAATCATAATAAAAGTTGTTGGAAGAAAAAATCTATATTTTTTATCTTCCATATTGAGAGACACTTGATGTTAGACACTGTCTCGATGTGATGCATATTAAGAAAAATATATGTGAAAGTTTGTTGGGTACTATTTTGAATATACCTGGAAAAACAAAAGATGGTTATAAAGCGAGACTTGATTTGGTTGATATGGGTATTAGAGCGAATTTAGCACCTGTGATTCAAGGACAGCACACATACTTGCCCCCCGCTTGTTATACATTATCACGGAAAGAGAAACAGAGCTTCTGTGAGAGTCTCAAGAGCATCAAGGTCCCATCAGGATATTCTTCAAATGTAAGCCGCCTTGTTTCTATGGGAGATTTGAAATTGGTTGGATTGAAATCACATGACTGTCATGTGTTGATGCAGCAGTTCCTACCTATTGCACTTCGATCTATCTTGCCTAAACATGTCAGGGGAAGCATAACTAGACTTTGTTACTTTTTTAATGCGATATGTAGCAAGGTAGTTGATCGTGACAGGCTTGATGAGCTACAAGATGAAATTGTCGTAGTTTTGTGCCAACTTGAGATGTATTTTCCACCAGCTTTTTTTGACATTATGGTGCACTTGGTGGTTCATTTGGTTAGGGAGATAAAGATTTGTGGGCCTGTATATTTGCACTGGATGTATCCATTTGAACGATATATGAAAGTCTTCAAGGGTTATATGAAAAATCGCTATCGTCCTGATGCAAACATTGTTGAAAGGTATATAGCTGAAGAGGTTATTGAGTTTTGCACTGGATGCTTGCATGATACCAATGCAATTGGACTACCAAAGCCTGGCCATGACTAACGGATCATAGGAAAAGGGACATCGGTAGGTAAATTGTTTACCCCTTCTAATGATGAGTTGGACAATGCGCATCTATATGTATTGCGAAATTCTGAACCGGTGCAGCCTTATGTGAATGCTCATATTTGTGAAATAAAGGAAAGTCATCGTAGCTGGACTGACAGGTATGTACTCAATCAACACAATCGAACATTTGTGAATTGATTCAGTGCTGATGTTCGTGCCCAAACTGTTCATGAGACATTAAGTTGGTTAGAGTATAAGCCCAATCACGTTGTGCTATCGTATTCGGGCTATGACATTGATAGATTTTCATTTGCTACGAAGGCTGCAGATGACAGTAGCACAACGCAAAATAGTGGGGTTACATTAGTGTCTGAGGCTTTACACGAGTCTAGTTCGAGAGATAGAAATCCAGTGTACGCCAATATGTCTTATTATGGGACGATTCCGGAGATATGGGAGCTTGACTACGTGAAATTTAAAGTCCCAATTTTCAAATGCAAATGGGTGGACAACAAGAATGGCGTTCGAATTGATGAATCGGGATTTACACTTGTGGATTTGAAAAGGGAAGGTTTCAAAGGGGAACCTTTCGTACTTGCTTCCCAGGCAAAACAAGTATTTTACGTCTCAGATCCTATTGACAAAAAATGGTCCATTGTCCTACACGGGAAGAAAAATCAGGTCGGTGATGAAATTGATAATGATAATAATCACGATGTCCCCCCATTCTCATCAGGTTTCCCCGCACTGAGCACAATTGAAGAGGACCAGAATATGGATGCATTCATTCTCCGAACTGATCACGTGGAAGGCATATGGGTTGATGATCCTCTGTCAAATAAAAGAAAGACCTTGGCGTGAGATGTAGTATGTAAGTTATTATTCACGTATTTTGTAAATAGATTTGAATTGTACTTAGTATTTTGTTTATTACTTAACTTGAATAGTTGTATGCTACACCAACAGTTGAATACAATTAAATTTTTTTTTATAGGGGGTTATGCACGAGTTACAGGGGAGACCATGCAGATTTTTTATCTTCGTATGGTGTAATATTAAGGGAAATTTTGTAGTAAGGCCGCACTTAATTACAAGCAATGATTATTAAACATGGCAAAACTTTGAGCAAATTATTGTATAGGTTGTAACTTTGATTTTATTAGTGTTTAACTATGATTTCATTAGTGTTGTTATGCATTACAGTTCACACTTTAGCATATTGGTAATTTTATTAGTGTTGTTATGCATTCGTGGTCTGTAGTTACCGGTTTAATAAATTTTTGGTAATTTAAAATTTGTTTTGATAAATTAGAATTATTTTTGTATGATTAACTTATTTACATTAATATTATGTAAATATGCTTTTATCTTATTACAACGATTTTAGTAGTGTGTAACTATGAATATAGCATACATAGGGCACACATAGTTGAAATTACAAGTTTACAAGTTGAAATTATATATATTTAATTATGCGTTTAACTTATATATAGATAAGAAGTTGCATTATATGTAGTCGTTGTACAAGGTTAACGTAAAGAATATATCAATATCTAAAAATGTATAACATCATATTTAATTAACCCATAAGTTAACAAGTTTAATTTATGTTCTTATGCATTACCGGTCACGCTGCAGCAAATTGGTACGAATATAGTACATTAAAATAGTGGAAATCCTTATGATTTTGTATTTGAAGTCCAATTGGAACTACAGTTATATGCATTTTTCAATAGTACATTAAAATAGTTGAAAACAATTTCAAAACGTGGAATTGAAATACAATTATATGCATTTTGCAATAGTACATTAAAATAGTTGATATAAATGTACACACCGGTTGTTTACACCGGTTACTAAATAACCGGTGTAAAACTGACTTATTACACCAGTTATTTACTAACCGGTGTAAACAATGTTAGTAATACACCGGTTATGTAGTAACCGGTTTAAGAAAAACGTTTCACTTACATATTTTTTGGTATTTAAAAATTTGTTTTGGTACATTACAATTATTTTTGGATGATTAACTTATTTACATTCATATTGTGTAACTATTCATTAATCTTATAACTACGATTATAGTAGTGTTTAATTATGATTTTTTATACATAGGGCACAGATATTTTAAATTACAAGTTTACAAGTTTCATTAAATATAGTTCATTATAACTTTAACTTATATATAGTTTACAAGTTGCATTATATATGCATTTTACAAGTTTAAAGAAATTATCAATTCATGTCTAAAACATCACAGTTACCACATAAATTAACAAGTTTAAATTTTTTATCTTATTTATTATGGTTTACACGTAACCATATTGGTACGAAATTTTAAATGGAAAGAAATGCAATAAAAACTGTTATGTTATTTATTTATTGTGGGTTTATTTATTGTGGATTTACAATTGTACCGTAATACAGTGTAATAGCAATTTGAAAAAAGTTTTAAAAATCATTTGTTACACCGGTTATGTAAGAACCGGTGTTAAAACAGACTTTCTACATCGATTTTTCGTTTAACCGGTATAGTGAGTATTTTTTTAATCAGCCCTGGCGCCTTCTCCAAAGTCTGTCCATATTCAGTCGGCGCGCCCTCGTCTTTTTAGGCTCCAAATACACCGCCATTTTCACCTCCAATTTCACCTCCATCATTTTGAAAACAAATCGTATACACCTCCAGAGGCGATATCTCTTGCATAACAATCTCCAACGTCGACGTCTCCGTCACCTCCGTCGACACCGCCTCCGACAAGCAGTTCAATTTTTATTAATCTCCATATCCGATTATTTCACGCTCTTCCTGGTATTGTGCATTCATCATGTAGCAGAATGAAATGGTCATAATGTATGCTGCTTTTCAGTTGTTTTTCCTTCATGACAGTTTGGAAAGGGAGTATGTTGATATTGATTGGGGGAGTTGATGTAATATTAGCATGCCGAACGAAATAAATGCAAATTTAATAGTAAAAAAACTTTTCGGTTCATCTTGCTGTGTTAATGTTGGTGGGTTCTTTGACAAATTGGATATGGTAATAGTGTAGTATACGGCTTGCATGCAAATGGGTTTTCCAATTTCGATTGTTAATACATATCTGGAATTTCGATGATAATAGTGAAGTATACTGCAATATACGTTCTTTTGAGATTCCTGGTTACCCCTCGTTATGCACAAGGAATGTTATATTGATTTTGGAATCTGGATATTACGATTTATGCTCTCATGAACAATAATTTTGCTGTAGTGCTTGAATTAGTATGTCTAGTAATGAATATTTCACACAATATGATCAAAATCATGCAAATAACTACAAGGAATTTCATTACTGTTTCTGGTGATATTTTACATGTTAAATATCCTTTCCTGACATTAAATTTTGTATACTACAAAAGCTTTCTCATGGATAATAACCCACGATCAAACACCGGGGATGGGGCTGATGAAACACTTGCACAGTATGGAAGAAAAGGAACCAAATGTCGCGATCTATTGGAAATGAGGGCACGAGGAGAAAAGATGGCTATTTCTTTCGATGATGACGGTGAGCCTACGACTGACAAATCACTTAATGAATTGGTTAATTTTATTGCGTTGATGACGCGCAGTAGAGATAATGTTGTGCAATTTAAGTCGTGGCGTGAGGTCGATGCCAAAATCAAGGAAATGATTTGGGCTGAAGTAATGGTATGTGCAACATATTACTTGTCCTTCTTAATGTGTTTTCACATATTTTCTTTCCATATATATTAAATTTCCGTTCAGTAGCGTTATTTTGTGTTTTCTTTAGAGTACCTTTGACTTTGAGTCCACACCGAAGCTCAAGAAGAAGTGGTTAGTCCACACTGGGGAACGTTGGCGGGGGTGGAAGACAAGCTTGAACAGGTTCATATTTGGAAGCCTAACGCATGTCGACCTATGTGCTAAATATCCTTATCTTACTAGGGATACATGGGATATGTTCCGAAAATTTCGATTAAGCGAAGACTGGCATGTAATATTTTATTGTCTCCAATGTTTATTCATTTAATGTGACGTTAGAATTTGAATGATATGTGTTTCCTTGTGTTCGGAGAAATAGCCAAAGCGGCTTGCAAGCCAAGAGAGTTCGAACAAAAACAAACTCCACCACACAATGTCTCGTGGTGGATATAAGAAGTTGAAAAAGAAGCTGATGCGTGAAAAACTTGAGGCAAAAATACAAACTCAGATTCACTCCGGTAAGACAGAAGAGGAGGCCCGTGCAACAACCTCTCCGCCATCACCGATTCCCCGTCATATTCTCTTCAAGGAAGGGCACAAGAACAAGATCGGTGAATTTTCAAGCGAAGCGGCCAGAGACGTTAGTGCCATAATTGTAAGTATAATTTATAGAATTAAATAAAGTGTATAATAATATTAATTTGTAATGTGAATTATACTCAGATAAGTACATTAAAATATTTATCAGGATGATTTGACAAATCGCTCAAGTCAAGGAGAGACCCTTGGCGAGGGAAGCATAGACATTCTTGTGATGGCTACGGGAAAGAAAGATCACCCTGGTCGTTACGGGGTGTTGGGGGTCGGATGAGGAAGTCTGAAGTATTTGGGGCCTCATCTTCCAGTGGAACTAGTAATGTAGACATTCACGCTCAATGCAGAGCGGAGATGAAGTTCTGGTCTGAGCAAATGTAGAAACTGTTCAGCGATTTGGGCAGACCAGTTCCTGTTTTTCCTACACCAGATGTCTTACAATTTCCTAGCACGGAAGTATCAATGAAACAACAGGAGAATATAAACATTGAGGTGGGGACAAAGCAGAAACCGGTATGCTCCGGTGATGGACCCCCAGATTTACTTTTCAAATTATTTAAATTTACTCATTTATAAATATATACTATAATTGTTTATTATTCACAGAAGGGAGCACAATGTCGCCTTTTTGTGATTGATCACACTAAAGGGAGGCGGCTTGTGGCTAAAGGGACGCTGTATAAATTATCCATGCATCACGGGAAAGAGGTAATGCAGAACAGAGTGAAGGTAAATATCACTACCTCTTTCGAAGATGATGCGCCGTTGCCGTTTCCAGACGAGGAGGCCACGACAGTTAGGGAAGGATCTGGATTATTTTTAGAGTGGCCGAGAGAATTGGTTGCGATTTGCACCGATGCGGATTTGGAGGTGTAATTATATATCATTCAATGAGTTTCTTTGTATATCTTTATTAATGAACATCTCTAATTACTTATTTAATGTTGTGAAGGTCCCGGACCCGAAAGGTTCGAAAGAGGTAACGAACTCTCCCCAACATAAGAAAACAAAAGTGGTGCCTCAACCGCGCGAAACGGATGATCCATTACCATCACAACTCGAGGGATCACTACGGTTATTGTGCAAGCTGGTGAGCAAACATTCGAGTGACGCTCTCTACACAATCAATATGCCGGAAGGAATAGCGGGCACTGAGTTTCCAATATTGCTTAGTAATGAGAGCCTCAATGACTTCTTCTTGTGTGAACAGGTGACGGGTTATTGCATGCACGTGTTCATAAAGTAAGTTCGTATATGTTATTAAAGTTTCAACTGTATTTTTTTTTATTGGTTCTTATGGACAGTATAGTTTAACTAATCACGCGTGTCCTTATATTTGTCAATTTTATGTTGTAGGACAATGTATGCATTATGTATAGAACGGAGTCAAAGTGGGATAGGGTTCCTATCACCACATCATATACAACCGTACGGGAATATCATGTCAGATAGAGTCGAGTACATTGTGTCTACCCTGAAGATTGGATACAATAGCATATACCTAGCGTCGTATTTTCTAAAGTAATTAAATTTCAATAGCTTTGCTTTTTTAACCGCATTTTCAATAGGTTTATTCATTGATATGTTGGAATATTTTATCTCCATATAATTTTTCAGTGCACACTGGATGCTAATGGCGATAAGACCACAGGACATGACTGTGTACTGGTTTGATCCAGTGCATTCAGGCCCACGAGACGATGCTACGAATTTGATGAACACGTATTTATATTTATTCATAATTTTTCGAATATCCTAGTTTGATATTAACACATGTTTATTAGGTAATTCTTATTTATAAGCTTTTACATATTGTCTTGTACAGTGTAGCAACGGTGTATCAGAAAGAAATTGAAGGGTATCGTGTGTCGACGCATAAACCAATTAAATGGATAGAGATAAAGGTAAGCGTGCTCCAATTGTTCGGAAGATCCTTCTAATAAATGTACAGGATGTTATTTTTATATGACATTATTATTTAATTGTAGCACAAGAAGCAAGGCTCAAATTGGGAATGTGGTTATTATGTAATGTGGTACATGCGAGAGGTCATACTCCGAGGAGCCATAGAGCATAAGGATATCAAGAAGGTTATTGGGTTTTGTTTTGTAATTTCATTTTCATAATATTTTGATACTCAATTCCGGGTTTTGTTTTGCATATCAGTTATTAATCAACGTAATGATATTTTTTTGAATGTCTCAGTTCTTCAAAAAATATGAGAAGGCATTAACAAAATTAGATTTGGAAGGTGTTCGAGAAGCATGGGCCAAGTATGTAATGAATAATGAGCTCGTAGCGTTGACGGGTAATAACTGACATATACAGTTGATTCATTATTTTCTTGGGACATTATATAGATATGTAGATGTAAATATATGTATAGGCAATACTTATGAAATGTAGACATAAATATTTGGAAATATAAGTACAAAATTCTTGTTACTTGTAATGGCAATTTTGTATTGCAAAGTGAATGTAATGTAATTTTGAATTGGTATGTTTGTAAACTCTATATATGTTGGGCTGTTTTTGATTTGTTTTTTTGAATGCATGATTTAAAATTAATTAGTATTTTTGGCATTAAAAGATATTTTGGGATGGTAATTATTCCAAAACCGATGTAACTATAAAACAATCAATCAATTTAAAAAATTAAATCCTTTTTTTAACACCGGTTGACAAATAACCGGTGTAAAAAAAATGTCCATACATATTACACCGGTTAATAAAATCGGTGTAAGAAAAAATTCCTAAAAATCAATATATATTACACCGGTTAATAAAATCAGTGTAAAATATCTAATGATTTGTTTTTACACCGGATAATAAAACCGGTGTAAAATATCTTTTTACACCGGTTGACAAATAACCGGTGTAAGAAAAAATTCCTACCTGTAACAAATCAATACATATTACACCGGTTAATAAAACAGGTGTAAAATTAAAAAATTTACACCGGTTAGTAAAACCGGTGTAAAAATAAAAAATTTACACCGGTTGATAAATAACCGGTGTAAAAATAGATTTTTTAAACCGGTCTGATTAACCGGTGTAAAAATAATGCACGTTTTACCGCGCCTGTATATACATCAGTACAATTTTCAAATAATCGGTGTAAATTAGCCTTTTTTAACCGGTGTAACAGGCTATTTTTGTAGTAGTGTAAAACTAGCTTGTAATACAAATATTAATTTAGTAGTTTTAAATGAAAATTACAAAAATAAATTCATCCAAATCTATATACTATAACAGAAGAAAATGAGTTAGAAGAGCGTTACAAAATATTTCCATAAATTGACAATTAGACCCATAGATGTAAATTGTTTAACTAATAAAATTTCACTAAAATTAGACTGCAAAATGATCATTTGATCATGATCAAAGGAAAGGTAGAATTTTCACTACATATATATATATATATATATATATATATATATATATTTCTGTGGCAAACTTCTCTCACTTTAATTATAAATCTCTACTAAAGAAAAAGAAAAAGGAAAAACTCTCAATTTTTATTTTGTTTTCTTTCTTCATTTAGGTGCATGTGTTTATTAAGGAAGTAATTAATTTTAGGGAAATTTTGTCAAATGGTGTAATTAAAAAAACATTCTTTAGATAAACTATTCCAATATTGACAAATTGCACGTTTTCAATAGATTGCAGAAATTTGTCTTTGGTACGTCTTTTCTATGTTAATGGTGGTTGGTGGGTGGTTGGTGGTCTTTGGTGCGTGGTAGTTGTATATATATAATAATTATATTTCCTTTTTCTATATTTTGACAACGTATCGAATGTATATAGTAGTTTCAAGAAATTGCGATTATTCCTTATAATGAATGAAGTTATGAGAGATGGATCTTACATTTAAAATTATCATATCTTATAATGTTTAATGTTTAAAATAATATTATTTTATTAAAATTACGAATTAAAAATATAAATATTACTAAAATTAAATTTATAATTATTATTAATAAAAAACGTTTTGATTATTGGACAGATAAGAGAGGATAATTTGGGTAAAGGGTGCCATCTCGAGTTATGGTTGACTAACGGGTTTAGTGAAAATATTAAAATGTCCATAATTTATTTTGTCCTAAAATAAATAAATTAATAAATTTTAAAAATAAACCATGGAACTATTTGATTCTTTATGTTGACTATACAGATAGAGGTTTATTTTTTAATTTAATTTAATTTTTAGATAAAATAAGTTATGGATTATTTGTATTCTTTTCGTTGAATTCGGTTGTTAATGTTTAAGTATCATCTATTCTAAGGTGTTAGCCATTATTTACTCTAAGGAGATAATCATAAGTTTTTGAAATCATTATATTCGTGGTTGTACTTTTGTCAAATCTGTCAAATTTTAAGAGAGGTAAATATAATTAATCCTATAATGTACTTTCTTGTAGCAATTAAGGGTTTTAGAATTTTGTTGCATCTTCATCTAGTTGTTCTGGCTGATCCACCAAGTAGAGTTTGAGGAGGACATTAAGTAGAGTTTGAGAACGAAATTATATAACATTATCGGTAAAAATTAAATTTATATTTTTGAGAGAATTAAAATGTAATCTTTTTAAATATTTAATATAAAAATTTTAATTTTTCAATCAAAAGGGTACCAATTTGTAGGGACAGCCTCACCTACCACCAGTGTTTTAAAACTCGGACCGGGGTGCGAACCGATAGAGCTAGTAGGTTAGGGGTCAATTGGTCGGACCGGTCGAACCGGTGTCAAGAACCGGATGACGTCATAAATATATTTAATATACATATATTAATTAAATATTAATATATCTTACATTTTATGTCAAAATAAAATGGCCAAATTATAAGAAAAATAATATTTAATTGAATTCTTAGTTTTTCGTCCATAAAAAAATCATAGATCGTATTGTTTGATAATGCTAATAATTATTTTATTTATAATTTAATAAAATTTCATTAAATTACACGAGATATAATAAAGTATTAATTAATTTAATATTAAATCAATCATATTAAAATAAGTTAGAAAATGTAGTTTTAAATACACAATTTATTTATTTCAAAACTTAAACGTGTGAATTAAAAAAAATCAATTACATATAATACTTTGAATTTAATTTTGTGTGCTATAAAATAATAATTAAATAAAAAATAATAAATATTATATGATAAAATTTAAAATTCATATTTATTTAAATTATATGAATGTGATTAATTAAAAATATTGATGAAAAACATAATTTCCATATTCATTCAAAATCTTGTAATATAGTAAATTTGAAGTATTTATGACTATTAAAATATGGTAAATTTAAAGCATTTATGATAATTGAAATATATTAAAACTCTTGAATATGGTAAATTAAAGTATTTATGACAATTGAATGTATTCAAATTTTAAAATATTGAAATATGGTAAATTGTAATCATTAATGATAATTAAAAGTTTTGAATATGGTAAATTAAAGTATTTATGACAATAGAATGTATTCAAATTCAAATATATTGAAATATGGTAAATTGGAATCATTAATGACAAATAGGGTGTATTGATGGGAAAGCATTAATTGATTATATTTAAATGTAAAAAAAAAAGGAAAAACAAAAGACCGGGTTCTAACCGGTTCCCAGTTATTGACCGGGGTTGACCGGTTTTTTGACCCCCGATTTTTTGATCCAACTCGGACCGGACATATGGCCTGTTCCCGGTCCAACCGGTCGAACCGGCCGGTCCGGTCCGGGTTTAATAACACTGCCTACCACCCTCTCATCTCATCCACCCCATTCCATATATGATATCTCATACATTCTTCGGTTTTCCTTTTTCATAAAAACAAGGTAATTCATTGAAAATATTGAAAACAAAGGTAGAAAAAAAATAAGAAATTATACAAAATTACTTTATAATCTTAAACTTAATGATAAAAAACACATTGCATAAAACATTAACAGAATAGAGGGTGACTTGAAAGTAGAGATGACCATTCCAGCGGTTCCGGAATCGGAACCGGAACAGGAACCGGGGTTCCACCGATCGGAACCGTATAGACGGTTCGTTATGGTTCTCAAAATTTAGGACCGGAATCGGAATCGGAACCGCCGGTTCCGGTTCCAACCCGTGAATTTAAAAAAATATAAATTAAATGCCACGTCAGCATATTTAGCTGACCTCACGTGCACGCGCCTAAAAAACACGCGCCTGTAACAAAAAAAATTGCAACGGTCAAATGACCGTTGCAGTTGTAATGCTGACCGTTGCCAACATGTCAACGGTCCAAAAACAAATTGGTTGAGGAACGGTCAATCAATTCCTTTTTTTATTTTTTTATTTTTACTTTTTTTAACATTTCCTAATCTATAAATTCCCCTTAATTTTTCATTTTTCCCACACAATTTCTACTCCTCTTTCTCAATATTCTAATTCTCTTCTTCTCAATTCTCAAGCATCAAAATTCTATAAAATTCAATTATAATTATTGTTTCTATTATAATTATTAGTTAAATTATTTATTATTATTTTTAATATATTATTCTTTCAATTTTTCATTCTTTTTTAATCCTTTTGAATTTTTTTATAAAATGGATAGTTTTGGTTCTTTATCCCAACCAATTAAAATTGGTGATGAATCACAATCAAGTCGTCGTCCACCAACGAATCCAAAATTCGAAATGTTTGTGAAATATTTCACAAAATTTTTTGATTCCGATAGAATTCTTATTAGAGCACAATGCAATTTTTGCGAGAATTCATACGCCTTCAAAATTGGGAGCGGATACGGTACACTAACCAAGCATTTGGAGAAAATACATCCTCAAGAAATTGGCCTTCAAAAGTCACAAGTGCAATTAACCGGTTTTGCTCAACAAGGTTCTTCTTCTTCTAGTAATTTAAATTTATTTAAATCTAGTGATTCAAATGGAGAGATGGTGTAGCTAGATTTGTTTGTGCACAACATTTACCATTCTCATTTGGTGAAAAACCAAAATTTGTGAGATTAGTACAAGAAAATGCAAATTCACAAGTTAAACATGTTCCTAGAATAACTTTAACACGTGATATTAAAAAAATTATAAAAAAAGAAAAAAATAACTTATCGGAATATTTTTTAAAATTAGATTCTCGTGTTTCAATATGTTCAGATATTGGGAGTGATCATTGGAAAATGAATAGTTATATGGATATAACTTGTCATTGGGTAGATTCAAATTGGTTTCTACAAAAAAGAGTAATTGCATTTAGAATTTTTAATGATTCTCATACGGTCATAAATATATCTAGATTAATTAGTATTATTTTACAAGAATATAATTTGAATGATAAAATTTTTTCAATTTGTTTTGATAATGCATCGGCTAATAATGCATCTATTGTAGAATTAAAAAATATTTGTGCACCAATTTTAGGTGGGAAATTTTTTCATATTAGATGTGTATGCCATATTTTAAATTTATCCGTTCAAAATGGTTTAAGTGCATCAGAAAGTCATATTAAACCAATTAAAGATGTAATTAAATATTTGACCGGACATCCAAGTTTAATGAAAACATGGGCAAAATATTGTATACAACATGGACAAAAGCCTAAAAGATTTAAAAGGATGTTCCAAATCGTTGGAATTCAACTTATGATTTACTTTGTGATTCTTCTAAATATAGTTCATTTTTATGTAATTTTTACATTGATAACTCTTGTCTTGGAATTGTATTACTTCCTAATCATTGGACTTCTTGTTTAAAATTGTTAAAAGTTTTAAAAGTTTATAAGGATGCTACTTGTATATTTTCATGTGTGTATTATCCAACTTCTCATTTATTTTTAGTTGAAGCATGTAATATAGTTGGTGTATTAAAAATGCACATAAATGATGAAACTTTGACGCACATGTTAGAAAAATGGCTTAATTTTTTTTTTTTTTTTTTTTTTTTTTGCTGCTTCAAAACTATACCATAAGTCTGAAACTAACCACATCAAAATGTAAAATTTATATTTGAATACAACCCCATTTAACAGAAAAATAAAAAAACAAGAGTAGTTTCATCTTGCATATGGATGAAGCAAGATGAAAGAAAATTACAAAATAACAAGGAAAAATATGTGGTGTCGACTTTGGCAAAGACTGATCTGCAAAATCATGAAATCTAGGCCTTGTTAGCTATGTTGTTAGAGAGCCAGTCAAGTCCCTCGTAAAGCCCTTCTCCAGAGGTGGCACATGTGCTCTGGATATACCAGTGCCGCTGACGCAGGGAATGAAGACCAAGCTTGTCGGTGATCTCTGCAGCATTCATTGCATTTGGAAGATCTTGCTTGTTTGCAAACACAAGCAGGACTGCATCCCTCAGTTCATCCTCATTCAACATCCTGTGCAGCTCATCCCTAGCCTCAACAACACGATCTCTGTCATTACTATCAACGACAAAGATAAGTCCTTGGGTGTTTTGGAAGTAATGTCTCCACAATGGTCGGATCTTGTCTTGGCCCCCAACATCCCAGACAGTGAAGCTGATGTTCTTGTACTCCACAGTCTCCACATTAAATCCAATTGTGGGAATGGTTGTAACAATTTCTCCCAGCTTGAGCTTGTACAATATGGTAGTTTTACCCGCAGCATCGAGACCCACCATCAGTATGCGCATCTCCTTCTTGGCAAACAGCCGGCTGAAAAGCTTGGTAAATGACAAACCCATCTTGATACCTGGTTACGCAATACGGCAGAAATTGAGAAGGATTGAAAAGGGGGCAGATCTTCAGAGACTCTGCCCTTACAGAAAATAGCCCAATAACTATATATTGCGTTGCTCAGCAGCAAATGGGAAATGTCTTAATTATTATAAAGAAATTCCAATTTTATATTTAGTTGCTATTGTTCTTGATCCTCGTTTTAAATTTCAAGGTTTAGAACAATATTTGAAGTTTTATTATAATACGTTAAAAGAATGTTTTCCATTAGATCCGAACATTATGCAATTACAATTAAATGTAAGTAGATACATAAATGAGACTAAAGATATGATAAATGCATTATATGAAAAATATTCTTTTAATTTTCAACAATAAGTTCCTACTAGTAGTAACATTAACACTAACACTAGTCATAATAGTTTTTCAACTTCAAATATTGGATCTTCGTCTTCCTTTATCCTTCTTGGTTTAGAAATGTTTCAATCGTTAAAAAAACACAAGGGTACTACTAGTTCGGAACTTGAGAAATATTTAACCACTTCTTTTGATTTTAGTAATAACAAGTTAGAATGTGATAGTATTGAGAACTTCAAAATATTAGAATGGTGGAAGAAGAAGATAACGATGTGCCACGTTATCGCTTCGATAGCCAAAGAGATTTTGGCGGCCCCGACATCAACCGTAGCCGTGGAACAAGCTTTTAGTCAAGGTGGCAACATTTTGAACGAGACCCGATCGTGTTTGAGCCCCATGTCCTTGGAGATTCAAGTTTTAATAGATGATTGGACTAAAGCCGCTTATAGAGAACAAGAACAAGACATAGAAGAAGATTTTGATTTATATTTAGACGCCACCACCGATGGTAGCTCAACTTGTACAACTAATTCACCTATCACCGATGCCGATAGAGCCAACAATGACGACGAGGACTATTAGTTTATTAAAATGAAGAAAAAATTCACATTGTACATTTTTAGATTATTGAAAATTTGAAATAATTTATTATGTTTTTCAAATATTAAAATTTCCATATCTATATATTCGTTTATATAAATTAATGTCATAGTTTTATTTATATACACTATAGTTGTATTATTGTATATCATAATATATTTTGCAATTGTATTATTGTACTATTCAAATTTAAAGTTTAAACCATCAATTATGAATAAAATTTAGTAGTTTCATCATTTATTAATTTCTAACTTGTAAATTTATGATTTGAAATCTTAACTTGTAAATTTTTCTATCCAATGAATAAAATTTAGTAGTTTCTTCATTTATTAATTTCTAACTTGTAAATTTTTCTATCCAATGAATACAATTTAGTAGTTTCTTCATTTATTAATTTCTAACTTGTAAATTTATGATTTAAAATTTTTAACTTGAAAATTTTTATAAAATTCTTAACATGCAAATTTTTATAAAATTCTTAACTTGGAAATTTTTATAAAATTCTTAACTTGTAAATTTTTCTATCCCAATGAATAAAATTTAGTAGTTTTTTCATTCTAACTCGTAAAATTTAGTATTTCTAAGTTGTAACTTGTAACTACTAAAATCAAGTACCTAAAATTTAATATATCAAAATCAAATTCGGAAGTTGAAATTCGAAATGGAAATAAAACTTTAAATCAAAATCGAGATAGAACCGGAATCGGAACTAGAACCGGAACCGTAACTGGAACTGAAACTGTAACTATAACCGGAACCAGAACTGGAACTGCCGAAGGGTGGTTCGGTTCTGGTTCCACCTAAGGTGGAATCGGGAACCGCCGGTTTCAGAACCGTGGCCACCACTACTTGAAAGGGGACAAGATTAAGGTTGGGCTAAATGGAAGAGAAATTCATAAAATTGAGTTAAAATAATTAATGAAGTTCGAGGAATAGAAGAATGATTTGTCTATCTTGTTTTTTTTTTTAATTAAAACTTTGACAAAAGGAAAAATAATACTACCAATATATTAGCATTAAGAATTTTCGAAGTATTGCACTTAATCTCCTCCATTTTATGATTCTTAGTAGATTTTGCTGTTAGAATATCATTTAAAGTACTTTCTTTTAGTCCCTATAAAATCCAATTGAGTACCTCTACACATTGTCTCGGATCTAAAACTTATAGTTTTGGGGCAAAATAGTATATATACTTAATCGAAAAATTTTAATTTTGTATAAGAAAATAGTATATATATTTATTTATTTATTTATTTTGAGGGCGAACACCCCTCCCTCCTAAACACAAAGCACAAAATTCACAAACTCCGTGCAAATCAAATTACTTTACAAACACAAAAATTCACAAACTCCGTGCAAATCAAATTACTTTACAAACAAAAAAATTCACAAAATCGATCCTTGCAAGTGAAGTAATGCCTTAAATGGATTGTGCATTCTCTACTTTAAGAGCTTTTCCTAAGGTTAGGATGGTTTGATAAAAACTTTTCAATGTTTTATAAATTATATCGACTAATTCATCATACCCAAGCCTATTGTCAATTATAAACATTCGATTAACATGTGAAGATTAATAATAGGCAGACGAATTTTCATAAATTATTTTCTTTTTATTTGGAATGGACGATTAAGAGACATAATTAATAATACTTTGTGTAACCCTATTTGTTCAATTAAATGAATAAATCATTAGCGAAAACAATTATGACAAAAATCACAAAAGTAAAAAATGAAAACTAGACTAATATGTAAATAAAAATTCAAATATGTTATGATGAATAATGAAAATGGAAACAAAAAATTTTGGGTTATAATATATTGGTATGGTTTTTATTATGGTTGTAAGCACAAACCTGTTAGAGCTACCAATGTCTTCCATGATGCACAACCAAAAAGAGTAATCTGGCACCCTTCAACAAAAATGAAAAGAGAAAAAAAAAAAAAAGAGGGAAGGCGAACGAGGATTTTCAAATAGAAAACGCAATGATTAGTTGAAGATGAAATCTTATAAATGGGACTTATACATAGTAAAGTTGGGTGCTAACAACAAGTCAACAGGATTTGGCTTTTTGTCCAAGAGTGGATCGAGTGAGACCTTTAGGTTTTTTTTTTTTTTTTTTTGGTCCAAACCAATAACTGAATAACTTCATTAACATATAGAAATGAAAACAATTTATATCCTAATTTTAACTGTCAAAACTTGACTTCATCCGTACAAGTATAAAACTAATATTTAGTAATCAATCAAAGTCTTAACTCTATAATTTTCAAAAAAAAAAGGGGAAGAAAACCATTAGATCTTCCTTTGATGTAGATACCCTAGAAAGAATCACCGCAAAAACAATCAACACTTTAAATCTGCCCATAAAACCAATTCAACAACAGTCAAAAACATTATTTCTGCCCCAATCAAAGCACGGTCAATTTCCTGTGTCATCATGCCTCTTCTATTTGATTTTGCATTCTCCATATAATTACCAAATATTCGCAATGATGTTGCTGCTATTTCCCAACTATCACTATTTTCAGAGCTACCATGATGTTTTCTTTCACCGTAGAATCTTTTAAAAAAATCCTAAAAATAGGTGACAAACACTCTATCAAAGAGAGAGAAAAACACTCCTAAGTCCTAACTAGTTAGGGTAGATTTTATGAGATGAGATCTTTTGTCCAAAATAATTAATCTTGTTTTAAATTAAAATTACGTGATAGTGTTCACTCATCTCTTGGATAGAGTTTAATAATTGTAAAGTGATTTTAGTAATATTTATACTTTTAATCTATAGTTTTAGTAAAACTATGCATTAGAAAGGAAAACTCTTCGAGTCACGTGAGGAACCTTTAGTTGAGGCGGCTCGATTATAATGGTGCTATGGTATCTTCTGGATTTTTTTTCTTCATGATTATAAATGGTGATTTGAATTATGTGGATTTTTTTTCTTCATTTACTTACTTCAATTAACGAGTAACAAGAATTTAAAGAGTGCAACAATTCTTCTAGGGGCACAATAAATTTTTCTTACATTTTTTTTATATTCATGCATAAACAAATTTTATGGATAATAATATTTTACCCTATGAAGACTTACCTTTGAAAACTTTGCCTTCATAAAAGATTTTTTGGCGAATTTCACTTTACCCCCTTTGGTTTGGACGACTTTCTTTTTACCACCTCGTAATTTCATAATATCCATATAACCCTCTTGTGTTTTGGACTATTGTGCAAAATGAAAGGAATCTGACTAAAATGACGGAAAAATGTAAAATTACTATCAAACCCCTAAGTTGTATGCCATTCTTTTATAAAAAGTTAAAGGATTAAATTAAATATTATACAAAATTTGAGGCCAAATTGAAATTTTTGAAAATACTTTTCTTCTTCTCCTTTGTTAGCTTGCAGATAACCATAAACAACCATGTATTATTGCATAATCTAACTTAAACAAAGTACAGGCAATCAAAAATTGAAACTTTTGAAAATTTGAGACAAAACTCAATTCTTATTCTCTAAACTTGTAGTAAGACAGGAATGGATAATACTAACGCGGGACAGATACGTGGAAGAAACTCGGTCTTCGTAAAGAACACAAAAGACACAAATGCAGAATTTGAAGGATATCAAAATATCAAAAGTCTGAATAATAAGAGTTGTCCCTCAAATAAAGGCATACAAGGGTTTATATAGAACTAAGAATTCCTAATTCTAATTAAGAAACAAAAGAAAGACTCCTAATTAAGAAAACAATCAAATTAAGAAACAAAACTAATTAGGAAAGTGAAATAAACTCAAAAGAAACTTGGGCTTCAAGATGTTTGCATCAAGGCCCAATCTTGTCCCACATCAGTCCCCTTCACTTGAAAATAACTCGCCTCGAGTGATTTGTGTCTAAAGGCCTTCTTTCTTAAATCAACACCTTCACCATCATGTGCTATAATTCCCTTTGAAATTTCCTTTTCCGTTTGAATCTTATTTTAAATTTTCTTCCCCTCAAGAGAAATCTTGTAACTTGCAAAAATATGCCTCATTAGAGGAAGTTTCAATAGAAGTTCCTCAACTGTTAATGCTGGATAGTCCGACAATAAATCACGAACTGAATTGGAACCTTTATTGCATGACTCCTTTGCCCATGTTAGGAGAACTTTTTTTTGCTCCAAACTCAAAGGCAATAAAGTGATTTTTCTCCCTTTCTTTACAAATTGGTAAATATTTTCTCTGCCATTATGAATAGCGTCCAAATCATACTGCCAAGGTCTTCCAAACAACAATGAGCATGCATCCATATCAACGATATCACACCATACTTCATCCTTATAATACTTACCAATAGACAAAGGAACACAACATCTCTCAGTTACTTTAATTCCTTCACCACTAGTAATCCAAGTAATATTATAAGGCGAAGAAAATTAAATATCTCTAGACTGCAAAAGAAGGCATTCATAGTCCAATTGCAACTACCACTATCAATAATTAGTTCGAAAATATGATTGAAAATTGTGCACCTGGTTTGAAATAATGTATTTCGCTGGGTATCATCTTGTTTGGGGCTCAACAACACTTTCTTAGCCACAAAAGTTTGCAACTCGTCCTCCTCTCCATCTGGTGGGCAAACTCCATCATCATCATTAAAAAATTTATCAACGTCATTTTCATGATCAGCCAAATTAACTTGGCGACGTTAGGGGCAAGTATTAGATCTATGCCCAGGTTGTCAACACCTAAAACATTTATCCCCTGACGGCTTCACATAAGAATTAGTCACTGGTTTCTTGTTATATTCCTTCTCTACAACATCCTTATTTTCCGAATCAGAGTTGGATCCTGTATTGAATTTTATTGTTGGGTTGGATGTCTCTCCAAAATTTCTATGAACACCTTCAATTCCAAGGTATTCTCTACTTTCCATAAATTCAGCCTTTCGTGTCATGTTTTGAGCATCACTGAGGGTCAAAATTAATTGACAGCCAATTTTATCACGGATCGCTGATTTTAATCTATGAATATATCTCGCCACTCGCTGACCTTCAGTTTCCATTAAGTTATTGCGAGAAGTCAGTCGTAAGAAATCTGCTGTAATACCCAGAGATTTTAGTAAAATTAAAATCTCTATGTATTATTTTTATATAGGAAACTATTTAATAGATTATGTTTATAGTAATAAAGATACGTGAGGAATTAAATAGTTTTAAGCTTAGGGAATTATTTAAAAAAAATAGAATAAGATACAAATTAATTGAAATTTAAATCTAAAATAAAAGGAAATAAATACTTTAAGTACAAGGAATCTAACACAATGTAAACCCTAGAGAAACAGAATACTTGAGGGATAAGGAAACTATTACATGTAAACCCTAATCAAACACTATAAATAGGACCCTTCAATACATCAGAAAATTCACGTAACGACTTTTGGAGCAGAGAAAAGGCTGACTTTGGAACAAGAGAAAAAGGGCTGATAGGAACTACAATAATCAGTAAGTAAATTCAGGTCCCTTTCATAGTTATAAATTATTAAGTCTTTTCTAAATTATTCGACTATATATATGTATATGTAATGTTACGAAATTCTATAACGTAAATCTATATTCGTTACAAAGATGGTTTCGTGATCTGAACTAAATATGTTAAAACTTTTATTTCAAACTGTTATGTTGTTAAATTCAGAAATCAATTCGTTTGCATAAATAAACACTGATGATGGAGGTCATTTATTGAGGAAATTCTGGATGAGCAAGAAACAATAATTAAACAGTGGATTAAATAGGTAATGATTAGAAGTAATCATTATGTGATCATATTTGATAACGAAAATATGCATATTTGTGTTCTGTCTGTTATGGATCATAAAAGTTTTATTTTTAAGCTTTATATGAGAAAGTATGTTGCGTCCTCTATACATAAATACTATATTAAATAATCACGTTTTTTTTTAGTTGAACATATATGAGATTTTTTAAAGATGTAGTCTATGTTTTCTTTAACTTCAGAAAGTTTTCAATCTCATAAACGTATAAGATGAATATTACTTTTTCTTAAATTACATGGCATATGATAATAGTTTAGGGAAATCGTGTCGCTTTCTCATTTTTAAGGTATATGATGATGGATTAAAATAAATCACGTCACTATATTTATATTGAACGATTTCATGATTTCAGATTGTGTAAATATATATTACGAGATGATATGATTATATTGATCGTTTTGTGTCCATAAAAATCAAGTTAGTTATACTGATTGTGATCAAGTGTGATAATTCTGTGATTGTAAATCAATTTGGAATAATACTGTATGAGTTAATGAAAGTCATATACATGACCCAAGAGATAATGAAAGTCATGTATATGGCCCAAGAGATAACGAAAGGCATGTACTTGACCCAAGAGATAATGAAAGTCAAGTATATGACCCCAAGAGATAACGAAAGGCATGTACTTGAACCAAGAGATAATGAAAGTCAAGTATATGACCCCAAGAGATAATTTATGTATGTATATGTATATTTATATATATGTTTATGGATGTTTAAAATATGTGAAAGTACAAGTGATGTTAAGTTAATGTTATTGTATGTTGATTATTGAAATTGGTTATTTGAATGTTTATCTGAAAAATATAATATTTTCAAAGTATGATTAGTTTAAATGATCTAGAGTTTACTTGCTGGGCAACTCGCTCATTTTTTTATATATATAATACTTTACAGATGAAGTTAATGAAGTAAACAAGGACGAGACCGGAATATGGGAATGGTGAAGAATGAAAGGAGCTTATAATTAGTATAGGAACTTTTAAATAAAGTTATGGGTTGTAGACCCATGACTACGTTCTTTAGGATTGATAATTATTAAATTTGATCTTGTAAGGATGATTTATAAACTATTAGTTTTATTATTAATAAAGTACTAAATTATGGAGAAATGACAATAAGATGTGCCTTGTAATCTCAAGAGTAGGGAAACTAAATCTTGAGATTACGGCGTGTTTCGGTCCTCAGAAATTGGGGCGTTACATTTAGTGGTATCAGAGATAAAGATCCTTAGGTCTTCAGAAGAAAAACTAGTAAGTCTACTATTTTGAGGATTTGGAAATTTCGTAAGTGTAAATATGGATAGGTAACTATGTTCACTCCTATTTTAAGTGTGAGTGAATTAAAAAAAAAATCTTCTAATAGTAAATGAATTTGTGAAAGTATTCCCTAGAAAATTATAAGAATTAACAAAGAGAAAGAAATTGATTCTGAAGTATATTCAAATTAATAAGGAAATTAATTTCGAAAACACTACATAAAATGCTCTTTAGAATTGAAGAGTTGAAGTAACGATTACAAGGGATTTTAGGTGCAAAAATTTATTGGATGAAATAGTCTGCTATGGGGCGCATCTATTTTTAAAAAAAAAATAAATAAATAAATACTTGAAGTTTAAGGTTTTGATTGAGTAAGAATAAGAACCCCTTTGTAATACAAGATGATGTATTCGATCAATTAGAAGGAGTCAAAATATTTTTTTTTCAAAATATATTTGTGGTCAAGATATTACCAATTAAGGATAAATCCTGAAGATGTACTAAAGAGTGCATCTAGGACAAGATATAGGCATTACGAATTTTGGTGACACACGTAGGATTGATTAATGCTCCTAAAGCTTTTATTAATATGATGGATTGAGTTACGAAAGAGTATTTGGATAAGTATATAATTGTATTTATAGGAAATATTTTGATATACACGGCTAATGAATAGATTTATTGAAGGAATCTAAGAAGAGTGTTCGAAATTTTAAAAAAAAAAATTTTATATGCTAAATTTAGTAAATGTAAATTTTGTTTAAAAATTATGCATACTCAAATATAACCATTTGGGATGACTAATGCACCTGCAGCTTTTATGGATTTAATACATCGGACTATGAAGGAGTTTTTAGATAAGTTTGTAGTGGTTTTATTGATGACATTCTGATATACTCTCCGGATGAAGAAACACACAGAGAACATTTAAGGTTAGTGTTGGAAGTATTAAGAAAGGAGAAATTATATGCAAAAATTTAGCAAGTGTGAGTTCTGGCTAAGAAGCGTAGCATTTCTGGGACACATAGTTTCTGATAATGGTGTATCCGTAGACCCAAAGAAGATTGAAGCTGTACCGATTGGCCAACCCCAACCAATATTACTGAAATGAGGAGCTTCTTAGGTTTAGCAGGGTATTACTGGAAATATGTAGAGGGTTTCTCAAAAATAGCAGTACCTCTAACGAGATTAACACAAAAACGAGCTAAGTTTGAGTGGACCCCAATGTGCGAAGAGAGTTTTCAAGAATTAAAGAGGAGGTTAGTCTCAGCTCCAGTATTGTCCTTGCCACAAGGAGATGAGGGTTTTGTGGTCTATAGTGATGCCTCTAAAAATAGTCTAGGATGTGTACTGATGCAACATGGAAAAGTTATTGCTTATGCCTCCCGACATTTGAAACCATACGAACAAAACTATTCTACTCATGATTTAGAGCTAGCTGCAGTAGTCTTTGCCCTAAAAATCTGGAGACATTATCTCTACGGAGTAACATGTGAGATTTTCACTGATCATAAGAGTTTGAAATATATATTTACGCAAAAAGAACTCAATATGCGGCAAAGGAGATGGCTTGAGTTGATTAAAGATTATGATTTGAAGATCAGTTATCATCCTGGGAAAGCAAATAAGGTGGATGATGCACTGAGTAGGAGAAGCAATATTCCGAAGACAGATGTTTTAACTCGACAAATGGAGGATTTGAATCTAGAACAAGTAGACTCCATAAGCGAAGTGTTAGCTGCTCTAACCTTACAACCAAGCTTAGTGGAGAGAATTAAGGAGAGGCAAAGGACGGATGAAGAAACCCTAACTCTAAAAAGAAAAATTGAAGATGGGGCAACACAAGATTTTAGAACGAAAAAAAAGATGGAAGTATGTGGAAAGGCGAAAGATTAATTGTACCTAAAGATGAACAATTAAAGGAAGACCTGTTGAAAGAGGCACACAACACTAAATTTTCTATCCATCCAGGTAGTACGAAGATGTATAGGGATTTGAAGACACACTATTGGTGGTGCGGGATGAAAAGAGACATAGCTGAATTTGTGGCTAAATGCATGGTATGCCAGAAAGTCAAAATTGAACATCAGAAACCAGGTGGACTATTACAACCACTAGAGATACCAGTTTGAAAATGGGAAAGTATTTCCATGGACTTTGTTGTGGGTTTACCGCGCACTAAAAGGGGAAATGATGCGATATGGGTCATAGTGGATCGTTTAACGAAATCCGCACACTTTTTGCCTATAAGATTTGACTTGAGTAAGGACAAACTGGTAGAACTCTATATTGATCAGATTGTAAGGTTACATGGTGTTCCAATAAGTATAGTTTCAGATAGAGACCCACGATTCACCTCGAAGTTTTGGAAAGAATTTCAAAGACAAATGCACACGGCGGTGAATTTGAGTACGGCTTATCATCCACAAACTGATGGACAAACTGAGAGGACTATTCAAACCCTGGAGGATATGTTAAGAGCTTGTGCTATAGAATTTGAAGGGAATTGGGATAAATATGTGTCATTGATAGAGTTCTCTTATAATAATAGTTACCATAGCAGCATACAAATGGCACCTTACGAAGCTTTATATGGAAGGAAGTGTCGGTCACCATTATACTGGGATGATATAGGAGAGAAATATGTTACAGGTCCTGAACTACTTCAATTAGCAAAAGATAAAGTGAAAATCATTAGAGCAAATTTGAAAGCTGCACAAGATAGACAAAAGAGCTGGGCAGATTTAAGAAGAAGGACAGTGGAATTCAGCATAGGTGATAAAGTGTACCTTAAGGTTTCGCCCACAAAAGGAGTCATGCGATTTGGAGGATCAGAAAAGTTGAATCCAAGGTATATAGGGAATTATGACATTCTTGAGCGCATTGGGAATTTAGCCTATCGATTAGCATTACCACCAAACCTATCTAGGGTCCATAATGTATTTCATGTATCGCAACTTAGGAAATATATACATGATTCAAACCATGTACTGGAGAAAGACGATAAAATTCAATTGGAGGAGAACCTAACTTATGAGGAATATCCTCTGAGAATTGTGGACCACAAGATACAAGAGTTACGACATAAAAGCATCCCATTCGTGAAGGTTCAATGGACAAATCACACGCCAAGGGAAGCCACATGGGAATTAGAAGAAAAGATACGAGAAAAATATCCTCAGCTATTCGAAGAGTAGGGCGAAGCAAGTTTCGAGGACGAAACTTATTTTAAGGAGGTAAGAATGTAATACCTCAGAGTGAGTGAGGATAAATAATGTATGAAAGAATAAGTTTTCTAAATCGTTCCAAGAATAGGACAAAGCAAGTTTCGAGGACGAAACTTATGTTAAGGAGGTAAGAATGTAATACCCAGAGATTTTAGTAAAATTAAAATCTCTATGTATTATTTTTATATAGGAAACTATTTAATAGATTATGTTTATAGTAATAAAGATACGTGAGGAATTAAATAGTTTTAAGCTTAGGGAATTATTTAAAAGAAATAGAATAAGATACAAATTAATTGGAAATTTAATATCTAAAATAAAAGGAAATAAAATACTTTACGTACAAGGAATCTAACACATGTAAACCCTAGAGAAACAGAATACTTGAGGGATAAGGAAACTATTACATGTAAACCCTAATCAAACACTATAAATAGGACCCTTCAATACATCAGAAAATTCACGTAACGACTTTTGGAGCAAGAGAAAAGGCTGACTTTGGAACAAGAGAAAAAGGCTGATAGGAACTACAATAATCAGTAAGTAAATTCTAGGTCCCTTTCATAGTTATAAATTATTAAGTCTTTTCTAAATTATTCGACTATATATATGTATATGTATGTTACGAAATTCTATAACGTAAATCTATATTCGGTTACAAGATGGTTTCGTGATCTGAACTAAATATGTTAAAACTTTTATTTCAAACTATTATGTTGTTAAAATTCAGAAATCAATTCGTTTGCATTAAATAAACACTGATGATGGAGGTCATTTATTGAGGGAAATTCTGGATGAGCAAAACATATTAAACAAGTGGATTAAATAGGTAATGATTAGAAGTAATCATTATGTGATCATTATTTGATAACGAAAATATGCATATTTGTGTTCTGTCTGTTATGGGATCATAAAAGTTTTATTTTTAAGCTTTATATGAGAAAGTATGTTGCGTCCTTATACATAAATACTATATGAAATAATCACGTTTTTTTTAGTTGAACATATATGAGATTTTTTTAAAGATGTAGTCTATGTTTTCTTTGAACTTCAGAAAGTTTTCATCTCATAAACGTATAAGATGAATATTACTTTTCTTAAATTACATGCATATGATAATAGTTAGGAAATCGTGTCGCTTTCTCATTTTAAGGTATATGATGATGGATTAAAAATAAATCACGTCACTATATTATATTGAACGATTTCATGATTTCAGATTGTGTAAATATATATTACGAGTATGATTATGATTATATTTGATCGTTTTGTGTCCATAAAAATCAAGTTAGTTATACTGATTGTGATCAAGTGTGATAATTCTGTGATTGTAAATCAATTTGGAATAATTATTGTATGAAGTTAATGAAAGTCATATACATGACCCAAGAGATAATGAAAGTCATGTATATGGCCCAAGAGATAACGAAAGGCATGTACTTGACCTAAGAGATAATGAAAGTCAAGTATATGACCCCGAGAGATAACGAAAGGCATGTACTTGACCCAAGAGATAATGAAAGTCAAGTATATGACCCAAGAGATAATTTATGTATGTATATGTATATTTATATATATGTTTATGGATGTTTAAAATATGTGAAAGTACAAGTGATGTTAAGTTAATGTTATTGTATGTTGATTATTGAAATTGGTTATTTGAATGTTTATCTGAAAAATATAATATTTTCAAAGTATGATTAGTTTAAATGATATAGAGTTTACTTGCTGGGCAACTCGCTCATTTTTCTATATATATAATACTTTACAGATGAAGTTAATGAAGTAAACAAGGACGAGACCGGAATATGGGAATGGTGAAGAATGAAAGGAGCTTATAATTAGTATAGGAACTTTTCAATAAAGTTATGGGTTGTAGACCCATGACTACGTTCTTTAGGATGGATAATTATTAAATTTGATCTTGTAAGGATGATTTATAAACTATTAGTTTTATTATTAATAAAGTACTAAATTATGGAGAAATGACAATAAGATGTGCCTTGTAATCTCAAAAGTAGGGAAACTAAATCTTGAGATTACGGCCTGTTTCGGTCCTCAGAAATCAGGGCGTTACATCTGCAGTATATTCTGCTACAGATTTTTGTCCCTGTATCAAATTATGATACTGATTAAATAGGAATTGGTCATAATCTGGTGGATGAAACGTGGCTATCAGCATCCTTTTCATCTTTGACCATAATATGATGGGCTGTTTACACAAACGCCGTCGTTGGGTCTGAATTTGTTCCCACTATGATGAAGCTCCTCCTTTCAACCTATACGCTACCAGCTTCACCTGTTTCTCTTCTGGAATCTCCGCAAATTCGAAAAATCTTTCAACTTCCGCAACCCAATCAAGAAAATCCTCAATACTCAAGTTCCCATTAAAGGAAGGAATATCAACCTTTAATTTAAATTCCTCGTGTCGATATTATCGGGGTGTCTTAGAGTTAGGATCCTGATGCATAATTTTTGCAACTTCTTCATCAGAGGAACTGTCCTCAATAGGTAAATTCCTATGAGTTGGTAAGGATAATATCGGATTAGTTTGACATCCTTGAGCAATTCTGTTGGAACCATCTTCACCTTCCGTACTTCCCTGATTAGCCCCCAATACTTCTAATCGTTCTATACGAACAGATAGGGCTTGAATCTCTCTGAGCACGTCAGAAAGAGTAACATCTTCTCCGGTTGGATTGGCCATCGCAAACAAGGAGAAACCTTGGTCTCTGATACCACCTAACGCGGGACAGATACGTGGAAGAAACTCGGTCTTCGTAAAGAACACAAAAGACACAAATTCCGCAGAATTTGAAGGATATCAAAATATCAAAAGTCTGAATAATAAGAGTTGTCCCTCAAATAAAGGCATACAAGGATTTATATAGAACTAAGAATTTCTAATTCTAATTAGGAAACAAAAGAAAGACTCCTAATTAAGAAAACAATCAAATTAAGAAACAAAACTAATTAGGAAAGTGAAATAAACTCAAAAGAAACTTGGGCTTCAAGATGTTTGCATCAAGGCCCAATCTTGTCCCACATCAGTAATACAATTTTTAAGTTACAAATTTTTTAATTTCAAATTTCAAGTGTTGGGAAATAGGAAAACTCATCAAAATATGGCTTGATTTCTACGTGGATCAATTTCTTCACATATCAGAACATGAAGACTTGTAGATCGATGAATTTTTTCTCGATTTCTTCACATATTAGAACATGAAGCCTTGTCGATCGATTTCTTCATGGATAAATTTCTTCGCAAATGAAGTCTTTGCCGATGTGGATTTCTTAAGATATTTTAATTCAAGGCAATTTTGATTTCTTCAACATTTTTGTACCCTTGCCTTCTTATGAATATTGATTTGAGATCTTCAATATGGATTTCATATGGTTTTAGATTGTTGGGTTGCGAGAGTATCTCGCTGGTGGGTCCTTTAACCTGCCGTGAAACTCTCTGTTAACGGGCTGAATTCGTCGTCGGTGGCGGTGAAAAGATCTGTGGCAACGAAACTCTGCATTGATGAGCAGTTTTTTATTTCCTCAAATGGGCAAGTTCAGGACCCGATTTTGATGATGGCAATGAATTATTTTCTTCTTTTTTTGGATTAGGATGACTCGATTTTGATGAGACATGAGCTCGTTGATGTGATTAGCAACAGATGTAGTGACACTGTTTGAGAAAATGGAGAAGGAATATGAATTTGTGAGGAATTTGGATTCTTTGAAATTTATCGTTTCTAAGTTGTGTGACCATGATTTTGCTAGTTATGCTGAGAAAATAATGAAAAGCTTTCCCGATAAAGTGATGCTTTGATTATAAGGTGGTGTGTTGATGAAAGAAATTCATATGGGGAAGACGAAGGGAAAGAGGGGAAAAGAAAGAAAATAAAAAAAAAGAAATAAAAAGGAAGAGAAAACGTGAATAAGGGTAATTTTGTAACAAAATTTTGATTTTAATAACGTTTTATTTTTCCACGCGCATATCTTAGCGCGTGTAGTACAGTTCCATTAGTTTAGACGGTTTCCATTTATTTTACACATTAGTCCAAAATATAAAGGGATTATGTCGATATTATAAAATTATAAAGTAGTAAAAGAGAAGTCGTCCAAACCAGAGGGGTAAAGTGGAAATTGCCCAAGATTTTTATTATAAGTTTACATTATTGTCTTATTGACTCTTAGTCACATCCAGACGCCCGTTTGCTAAATTTATTGTGCAAACAAATTAACGTATGTGTTAATTATAGGGAAAATTTCTATTAAGGGGGCGCTTAGAACCGTTATTATTAAAAAGGGCATAACTTTGAGTTAATTATTATTAAGGGTGTATGGATAATTTAACTATTAAATACATTTAACAAAATACTTAACTACCCTTTAATCTTAGCTTTTAACACCTATCAAACAAAATTCAACATTCCAATAGCTCAAAAACTCAAAAAAGTTTTACAATAAAGAATCAAAATATCTAAATCAAACAATTTTTTTATAACAAATTGAACATTCAGAAACTAAAAAAAATATTTATCATCAAAAGGCTGCCTATTAAAACTAAAAATTGATTATTAAATTTAAAATTTCATTCCTAATACTTTAGTAGATATTTAATCCCTTTGTTATGACTAATTCTCTTATTTGGTTGGCTTAACAAGATATTTTAAAAAAATAATAAATTCTAGATCTAATTGCTAATTATCAAATTAATATACAAACTATATTATTTTTGTAAGGAACAGTGAAACTTGTAGTAAGTGTACAAAAATAATTAAGTTTATTTCTAAAACATCAACATGATTTCAATTAATCGTGTATAATATTATATTCTAATTTTGATTAGATTTGTATATTTTATATACCAAAAATATTTAATTAAGAAGAGTTTTAATAGGAATTAAAAACCAAAAACTAAAACACTAAAATATTAAATCATCAACACACTTCTAATTAAACGTGTATAATATTAATTATATTTTAATTCTGATTGGATTTTATATTTTATATACCAAGAATTAATTAATTAACAAGAATTTTAATAGAATTTAAAGATTAAAATAGTAACATGATTTCAATTAATCGTGTATAATATTATATTCTAATTTTGATTAGATTTGTATATTTTATATACCAAAAATATTTAATTAAGAAGAGTTTTAATAGGATTTAAAGACCAAAAACTAAAACACTAAAATATTAAATCATCAACACACTTCTAATTAATCATGTATAATATTAATTATATTTTAATTCTGATTGAATTTTATATTTTATATATCAAGAATTAATTAATTAACAAGAATTTTAATAGAATTTAAAGATTAAAATAGTAAAACACTAAAACATCAACATGCTTTTAATTATGTATAATATTATATTCTAATTCTGATTGAATTTTTATATTTTATATACAAAGAATTAATTAATTAAGAAGAATTTTAATAGAATTTAAATACTAACATTAAAACATCAACATATTTTTAATTAAATTAGAATTAGAATTAAATAATCGTGTATAATATTATTTAATTAATCATTTATAATATTATATTCTAATTATGATTAGATTTGTATATTTTGTATATTTGATTAATTATATTTAATTATATTTCGAAAAACTTATATAATTTATTATTATATTTGATTAGTATTTTTTTATTACATTGTATTATCTTTAATATTTAATTTAATATATAGACATATATTGGAATACAAAAACTTAAATATATCCAGGTTCCAATTTTAAAGATCAGTATAAAAAACTTTCTTAAATTATAAAAAAAGAACCAATAAAAAAATTAATTAAATTTTTAAGAACTTTCCTAAATTAACATAAAAACTAATTAAATATATAAAGAATTATTTTTCCTTAAATTAACATAAAAGAACCAATAAAAAATGAAATAGATTTTTAATAACTTTCCTAAATTATAAATAATAATTAATTAGATAAATATGAGTAAAAATCTGACTAAAATGCTAAAACCCTACAACATGACATGCTTTTATATATTGTGTATAATATTATATTCTAATTATGATTGAATTTGTATATTTTATATACTAAAAATTAATTATTATTTTCTTAAATATCTTGTTAAGCCAATCAAATACCAGAAGTTGTCGTAATGAAGAGATTAAACATCTACTAAAGTATTAGGATCAAAATTTTAATTTTAATAATTGATGTTTAGTTTTATGGGCTTTTAATGATCATAAATTTATTTCTTCTCCTTAGTTATATGTATTTTCAATTTGTTATACAAAATTTTTGTTTTATTTAGATCTTTTATTTATGTATGGTACGGTAAAACTGTTTTGACTTTTTAAATGATTGAGATAATTGAAAGTTGTTTGATAGATGTTAAAAGATAAGATTAAAGGGTAGATAAGTATTTTAATAAATGTATTTAATAGTTAAATTATCTACACGCCCTTAACAATAATTATGTCAAAGTTATGCCTTGTTTAATAATAATGATTCAAAACGCGCCCTTAATAGAAATTTTTCCTTAATTATATATATAAATATATATATATATATATATATATATATAATATGAGCTCTGATTTTGTCTTATCTATTCTACTCCATCTAATCAATGATTGGAAGAGTTGGGTGATCAATTAATATTATGTACGGTATTGATTGTACTTTGAAAGGAAAATTTTTTATAACCTTATCTAAATTATTGGGAAAAGAATTGCCCGACCCTTATTTGAACTATTGAAACTCAAATTTTTTGTCAATTTTATGAGATTAAATATTTATATTTTTATACGGTTAAAATTATAACGTTGCATGAAGGGTCAAACTGCCCATATTTGTTAACGGTTCAGACTTGTTTTTCCATTCCAAAAATATGATTTGGGATCTTCAGTTTAAAATTATCTCTATTTTATTATGTTCAAAATTAAATTAACTTGTAAGATTTACTCATTTTTTGGTTAGGGTCTAATAATTGTAAAGTGATTTTAGTGACACTCATTTCTTGGTTAGGGTCTAATAATTGTAAAGTGATTTTAGTGATATTTATGTTTTTAGTCCTTAGTTTTAGTTAAACTACGTCGTTTTGGACATTAGATAGAATATGACAGAGATAATTTTAGATAGAGGATCTGATCTTTAAAAATATTGGAGACTAGATCATCTGTCTCATATTATCCTGTTCTATTATGTTTAATATTCAAAACGACGTAGTTTTACTAAAATTAGGGACTAAAAGCATAAATATCACTAAAATTATTTTACAATTAATAGACATGAGTGAACCCTACGATGTAGTTTTAATTTAAGACAGGATAATTTTGGACAGAGGATCCCATCTCAAAATATTGTCGACATCAAATTTGAGTTAGGATCTTCTGTCCAACATTATCCCTGTCTTATTATATCCAGGATTAAATTACATCGTGGGTTTACTCATTCCTTGGTTAGGGTCTAATAATTGTAAAGTGATTTTAGTGATATGTATGCTTATAATCCTTAATTTTAGTTAAACTGCATCGTTTTGGACATTGGACAAAATATGACATAGATAATCTTGGACAGAGGATCTGATTTTATCAACTTTTATTTGTTAAATTCATTAACAAATATGGTTACAAATGTAAAGTTATAATAAAAATGTTTTATAAGGGTGAGTTACTCAAAGATAAACTTTCATGTGGTAAAATGTTAGGTTGGTGTTATTGCCAAAGCAATTATTAGCATCCAGAGCAATAAATAACACATCTTCCTAATTTACCCTTAATCAATCAAACTCTTATCTTTTTTTCATTTATCACTACAACTTATCTTTATCTTCTTTCTACCTTATCATTACAATTTATTAATTCTTTATAACATCTTCTCTAACTTGTGGTTTTTTTTCCTTTACACTGTATTTTTCTCCAAAATTTTTATTGTTATAACATTTATTTTCACCATCAAATTATAAGAAAAAAATTATATAAAATAATATGACAATTATTTCTATTAAAAGGTTTTATTGTTCTCTCAATTAAATTATAAAATATTTACCAATATATACTTTAAAAAATTTAGCCTCCATTTGTTTAGCGGTGTTTTAGTATTTTATTTCACAAATTCAATTTAATTTATTTGTTTTGTCCATTTTTCTATCAAATTTTGTAAAACAAAAAAATAATATTACAACAATTGTTTTGTTATAATTTTAGTGTTTTTTCTTTCTAAGACAATTTTTTACTAAAACAGACTCATAAAATATGAATTTAAATTTGAATTTTAAATTTTATTAATAAAAAATTTTCAAATATAAATGAGCACCAAAGCAAACTCATCAATCCAAATTCAAAATATTTATTTTTTATAGTAAATTTCAACAAAAAAATTATACTATACAACCAAAAAAATACTCTATCCAAGGCGACTCATACTTTTTGCTAAAATACTAATACATAAATATATGGCAATTATATAAGTTTTTTTTTAATAACACATTTCAAACTAATATTTTATCAAAATAATTCGCATAACTTAAAATTTAAAAGGAAGACACCACCACTATATATATAATAGAAATATCGATTTCATGTATTTTTTCATGCTAAAATTTAATTCATAAATTTTAAATAATAAAAAGACGAAAAATTTACTTTAGAATTTGGATGCATTTATTCACTTCTATTTCTACTATGAGCGATTTTTTTCCCTGTGATCTATTAACATTTTAAAATGTTAATTTGCTCATAATATAATTAACCAGCTCTTTTAGTTTTTAAATTTTCAATAGCTATGTTATTGAAAATTTTAAACAAAAAATATTAACTTGTTATTTTCTTGGTGTTATTTGTTGATTAAACAAGAAATTTAAACTAATTACTTTTTAAAATTTACATTAAATGTGAAACATGAATTTTAAATATATAGTTTGATTCCAAATTGATTTTTTTATTTGAAACTAATTTTTGACTAAGGTATATAATTTATTTTTATATAAATTAGAAGTGAAAATAAGTGTTATATTAATAAAATTTTGGAGAAATATTAGTATAAAAGAAAAGAAACGAAAGTTGTGGAGAATATGTTAGAAAGAATCGATAAATTATAGTAATAAGGTGGAAAGAAGATAAATGATTTGAATAATTAAGGGTAAATTAGGAAGATGAATAACTTATTGGTATAGAAGTTAATAATTGCTCTGACATTAACATCGGCCAAAATGTTATTAACACTATATATTTTATATACAGTGGCACAAACTATAGGGGAGGAAGGGACGGTTATCCCTCAAGATTTGAAAATTTGTATTTTTTTTTCTTTTAAAAAAATTAAATTTTTTTAATTAAGTCCTTAAAAGAATTGAATTTTGTGTTCCCAAAAATAAAAGTATAACTTGTGCTAATAATATTACACAATTTCGCCCCAAAAATTCTAGTGTTCAGAAAGTGACTGGAAGCACAAACAAGTTTAACAAATGATGCAACAAGTGTTATCAACAATTTCTTGGACAATCTTTACATAGTGTAAGAGACCTATTTTTCACACAATCTATCCATTAAGTAGCTTGGAACATATTAGTTGTTTGGAGGTAGTTCAAAAGTTATTCCCTCCTATAAACATAAGACTTTGCAAAATATAAAAAAGCAGTTAATGTCACTACTCGAAGTCCAGCAAGCAGCCAGTAAAAGTAATCAAGGTGTGCCTTGTTCAAGTTATCAGAGAACCAACCATCATGTCCATCTGCACTTGTGAATTTCTCAATTGTAGAGATGAGAATGCTGCTTAAAAATCCTCCAATTCCCATGATACTGAAATACAGAGCAACACCTGTGCTTTTCAATTCACTAGGCACTTGATCGTAGAAAAATTCTTGCAAACCGACGATGGTAAATGATTCAGAAATTCCCAATAACAAATACTGAGGTATCAACCAAACTACACTCATAGGAATTGTAGCATTTGGCCTATCAACAAGCCCATATTCTTGAGCAGTTTCAAGACGCTTCCTCTCTACCAGAGCAGCAATGAACATGGAAATAAACGAAATGAATATTCCGGTTCCAATTCGCTGCAGCATTGTTATGCCTGAAGGCTCATTGGTTATAGCTCTCGCAATTGGGACCAAAACACGGTCATAGATAGAGATGAAGACGACTATTGTAACACTGATAAAACATTGTAGCGAAGCTGCTGGTACTTCAAATCTTGAACCAAAAGATCTGTCCAATGTAAGTCCTTGCTTGGTGAACAAAGTGGATGATTGTGAATATACAATCCCATAAACCAAACACGAGAACCATATTGGAAATAGCCTAAGAACTGACTTAGCATCTTCAACCTCGCGTACGCTACAAACTTTCCCATCTTCCCTCGAACCATCAGGTTCTACTAATGCTTTGTTCAGAAACCTATGACGATTGAAAAAAGACATATTTTAAGGAATAAAGTTAGTTCAGGTTCTGATCATAAACATCAAAGACTAGCCTCAAGAAACTCAGAAGCAAGGACATTAAGACATTTTATTCAAATTTCGATTGAAAAAAGAAAGTGTTGCTTATTAAGTTGTATATTCTAATCTCATATTTTCAAATCCATTAAAGCAAATAAACAATTAAGAAACAAATTCAAAATCAACCACATTAAGTGTGAAGGAAGTTAAACATCAAGAAGCTTTATTTCACACAAGTATAATACGAAGAACTTCAATTCTCATACAAATAAACTAAAAGTTTAAAAACAGGATCATTACTCACTTGAATTGTTGAGAATGTCCCAATTGAGGTAGAACTTCCTGACTCTCCAATTCCACAGATATTGCAGAAGAGGTAGTTCTCCAATTCCTAGCTGCTCTCACAAACACCCTACCAATTCCCACAAAGGAACTATTCTGAGCACTACTATCATGGAACCGATACGTCGTAGTTCCAAGCAAAAACCAGACTAGTGCAAAACCCATTACAAGACTGGGAATTCCAAATCCAAGACCCCAACTGAGATTGTCTTGAATATAGGTGACAATCACTAAAGTGGATGTGATGGCTACACAAATACAAACACACCACCAGTTAAAGAATGAGCTTTTGGCTTTACACTCTTCTTGATCTAATTTATCAAATTGGTTTGCTCCAAAAGCTTGAACACAAGGCTTGTGCATTCCTTGGGCTATTGCTATGAGATACAAAGAAAAGAAAAATGTGATAATTTGGAGCTCAGGAGGCGAAGATGAAGTGATATTTGATGCATTAATCCACTTGGAAGAAGGAATGACAGCTGAAAGCGTCAAGAGGCAAAGTGCCTGCGATTCAGGCAATTAAAGGGTTAACAATGTGCAATTAATCACAAGAAAATATGTATTTGTTCGAATAAATTAAAATGGTCATGTCTGTTAATCTTCAAGAACAAGAAGAAGAAATAGCAAGGTACCAAAGATTAAGCACAAAGCACAAGTATTGACTGCTAGCTAACTAACCAGGATATAGAGCAATGAAGCAACGACAATGGTGCGGTAACAGCCGAGAAATGAGTCGGCAACAAAACCACCAAATAGCGGCAAAAGGGACCCCGTACCGGACCAAACATTGACATTCGCCGCCGCAGTTGCAGTGGATTGGCCAAGTTGGCCAGTCAAGTAAGTAATCAAATTCGAACTGATTCCATAATATGCAAACCTCTCCGCCATCTCAACTCCTATAAATTCAATCAAAATTTCAAAATACATACATAGAACAAATAGCCTTTCATATATAAAACCGTTTTATAGGAGTTTTTATCTATATAGAATCATCAACTTTTCACTTTGCTAATAACCAGCACAAAATGAAAGAAATCTTTTACTAAATTCTTTTTTTTCAATCAAAATTTAAATAAATAAAAAAACAGAATGATCGAGAAGCTTTTCATTTTGCTAATAGCATAATTTACAGTAGAAAAATGGAAGAAATCTTTCGTCTGTATTGTTTCTTCCTCCTCATGTCCGATAATCTGCAGGAAGGACGCATGCATATTGGATGATGAGAATATCAGAGAATGGGAAATAATTCGGTTAGATGATACCTATGATGAAAGAAGCGGAAACCCACCGACCGGAATTAGAGTGCTTGATTGGCCAGCCTTTGTAGTCAACTGCTCCTTCAACAACAACATCATGATCATCATCATTTAATAATGGAGCTTCAATGGTGCTCTCAGAAATATTGTTCTCGGCCGACACTTCTGAACTACCTCTACCGTCTTCACACATTCTTCGTAAGTATCCTTAGTATCGGTCTTATATAATCTTATACCATGTCTGTCAGTGTTGATTGATTCCTTCTAGTCGAGGACCATTAACGACCAATGAGTAACAATGGCTTTGACGGGTGGTTTTGCTGCCTCACATTTCATTTAGCAATTTAATAGCACCGGGACAACTTAATAGCACAGGGACAACCTCGTTATAGCACCGGGACAACCTCGTTATGGAACCGGGACAACCTCGTTATAGCACCGGGACAACCTCGTTATGGACCCGGGACAACCTCGTTATGGACCCAACCATTTAGATTTAAACTTTCTTCGATTTGCACACATGTATAGATTTACCAAAAACAAGAACAAAAAGAAATTCTTGTTCCAATCCTTTTATTAGAAAACTATTATTGATCAATGCACACTTGTTTAATTTTCAAAATATAATATTATTTCTTGTTACTTCCTTTCATTAAAAAAATAAAATAAAAATAGTAATCAATGCACACCTGCACAATTTTATTTTATTTTATTTTTTAAATTTCGTTCCTATCGTACGTTTTATTTAAAGAGTTATTCCATTTCAAAATCAAGGCAGATTATCAACTTTGAATTGCAAAGGTTTTTAGTTAACACAGATTGATGGGAGGAAAGCAATCAAAGACATAAATTTTAAAGAATTTAAAAAATTTTATTGATTAATAATAATGATAAAATAAATAAATAAAACCCTACAAGTGTTTATATAATTTTAGTAAAACTAGAAAATAAATTAGAAAAAAAGTTCAAATTGACTAGAAAAAGAAAATGAGTTCGAAAGTATTCAAAATAAAAAAAATTTGGGTCTAAAAATTGTGGAAGTGAAGTGGTTAAATCCAATAAGTCTTGTAAATCCGACTTCCAAAATGAAAATTATGTCAGTTTGATATTAATGATATGACTTTACATTTTTTACTTTTTTTGAATTGATCCAATTCAATACTGTGTCCAAATCGTTCTACATCACAAGCAAAGGCAAAATTAACATCATTATCTCACCGAATTAAATTAGAACAATTTTAACTCACACACTTCATATGTCTTTCAAAAAACTCTTTCCGAATCATACTTAATTTAGCTTACTCCGTTGACAAAATTTGTTTGGTTTGGACCTCTCCATCTCGAGTTTGTTAGAGTCATATTGATGTTTCATATGTATATAAAGAATTGCTGAAATCGATCATCCACAAGAGTATTGCATCGCTTGTTAAGCTTGGCAGACACTTTTAAATATGATCTGTATCACAACCTACACAAAACCGGTAAACTAATTGAGCCATAGCCAATAATTGGTAGAATCAATATTCTACAAATGACGAGGAATATATATTCTTATTCTTCAGTTGTTTGTTCTTTAATTTTGCACCCAAATTGTTTTGATCACAAAAAATGATTGGAAAAAGACACAGTTAAATAACGAGTAGGGTCATTTGGAGCCTCCTATGCCACAGAAACTCGCAAAATTTCAATCTTTACAACTAAGCACCCTCAATTGCATGCATGGTTATCCATTAATGTCAACCACTGGTCTATTATCATTGCTTTGCTGGTATTGTCGGTGTTGTTATAGTCCATACTAATTGAAGAGAAAACATTGTGTTTAGACAAGAATTTTTAAGGAGAAAAAAATGCTCACACTCTTTCATTTTGTGAAAAGATGAAAAGCTTTTTTTTTTTTCTCTATTTAAATTTATTTTTTTTAAAAAATAGATAAGCTGCACTAATTGCCGGTCGAACCACTGTTGGTTCGATGGACTGTCATTTGATTGAAAATGTTTAAAATTTAAATGATAAGTATTAAAAACATAAAACTCACAAAAACAAAAGTTAAAAATACATTGTCTAGAGAAAACAATGTGTTTAGACAAGAATTTTTAAGAAGAAGAAAATGCTCACACTTTCTCATTTTGTGAAAAAATAAATTCTAATTTTTCATTTTTTTTATTTAAATTTAACTTTTTAAACAAAATGAGATAAGCTGCAATTGCCGGTCGAACCACCGTTGGTTCGATGGACTGTCATTTGATTGAAAATATTTAAAATTTAAATGATAAGTAATACAAAGCATAAAAACTCACAAAAATAAAAGTTAAAAATATATTGTCAAATCAAAAGATTAAATTCTAAACACCTAACTAAAAAGTTGAAAAGATAAAACTTCGAAGTAAAACAGTCAAATGAGCAAAAATGAAATTCAAACTTATAAAAAAATTGAAAATTAAAAATTTTTTGAAATTAGTGATAGTGAGAAGGCAAAAGTGTAATAAAACATTTGATGGCTACTTTTGTCAATTCACGCTTATTTTAGATTATTCGATTGATCCACTGGAGATAACGTGGAAATGAGATATTTTGTCAAAGATCATGTCTTATCATGTTCAAAATTAAAACTACGGTTAACTCATTTCTTGGTTAGGGTCTAATAGTAAAATAATTTTACTTTTAGTAAAACTATGTCATTTTGAACATTAGACATGATAAAACTGGATAATCTTGGACAAGAGATCTGGTCTGGGCAACGTATAATAAAAGAATAAAATGTGATAAAGTGTAATTGCCCATAAAATTTAAGGGGATAAAGTGTAATTTACTCTATCTTGAAGAAAAACTAGTAATCATTGCATCTCATACAACTTAAAAATAAATTGTCATTTTATTTGGAAAAAAAACATGGTAGTTAATAACGTTTAATTATAAACATAAATGGTAGTTAATACCCTTAAATTTATTATGTATTTATTTTAAGATTAATTACTATTTAATTGCCTATTGTTGAGACCAATCAACCACTCTCCCAATATGGTTGAAATTGACATAAATAACCCTTCAACTACTCATAAAATCCTAGTAAAATATGAATAGATAATATAAAAGAAAAATATTACTACCAATATATTAGCATCAAGAGTTTTAAAGTATTGCACCTACTCTCCTTTATTTTAAGAATTTTTTATATATTAAAAATACTAATATACCATGCTGAATAATGAAAATATAAAAAAAAACAAATTTTTTCATTATAATATATTAGTATGGTTTTTGTTGTAATTGCAAGCTCAAACATGTTGATTAGTTTACTCCACCACAACAATCTTAGGCAAACAGCCTTCTTGTACTGATCAATTTGGAACCAAATTTAAATATCCTACTTGCAGTTATGGCTTCATTCTTTCTCAAGATTTCCCTTGCTCCTAGACCATTTTTTCGAAATTCCTACACTATTACAAATTAATATATACTATTATAATCAATCAAACTTTGTTGCGACTTGTAACGTAGAACATTCTTTTTAAAGGAGAGAATATTGTTAGAGGAGGTCCAAAATTGACTTGAGGTCAAGTTGAACATCGAAGACAAAGTCTTGAGTTTTAAGGAAGAAAAGAGGCAGAGTCCTGAATTTTAAAGGAGAAAAAATATTGGTAAGAGACTCCAACCCGAAGACCTGAACCTGGCCTAAGGATCTTAAAGCCTTTCAAGTGGCCACTGGAAAATTTTTTTTTTCAAATCAAGGCAAGGGTTTAGGTGAATAATTGAAACATATAGACATAATATTAGGTACTTCTTTCGTTTTTCTTTCTAAACCTACAAAATAGATGTAAATAGGCTTCAAGAATGACACTGTCAATCAGGAAGTCTAGCAAACTTACTAAGGTAAAATTATCCCTACATTCTTATTTGGGTAAATTACACTAATCATTCTTAATTTAGGAATTGATTTTGAATTTGTCCCTAAACTTCAAAACGTTCTATTTTAGCCCCTCATCTTGCATTATGAGTTTTAAATAGTTCTCGATCTGTTTTTTGTCTATGTGTAAACAGATTACATCTCTCATATGCATGACACATGACAAATCGAATAGCAAGATGAACCAATTTTGCTTATCCTTTATTTATTTCATAGTATATTTTATTTATTTCATGGTTATTGTTCCTTAATTTCATCTTTTTGTCATGTGTCACGCTCGTGAGAGACGTAATCTTTCTACACATGGATGGAAAACAGACTGAAGACGATTTAAAACTCAAAATGCAAGATGAGAGACTAAAATAGAACATTTTAAAATTGAGGGACAATTTTGAAATCACCACCTATGATTAAGGGACGATTGATGTACTTTACCCTTCTTATTTTAATAGGCAAAGACTAGCTAGATACATTGCAAAAAGTTAAATTTTTTTTAGCAAGTAAATACTAAAATTGAAATTTTAAGAGGTACCATCGATTTTAGTTTAAGGAGATTTTTTACAATTAACTCTAAAAATATTTGCTTTCAATAGATTAAAGTAAGCACAACTTTAAAGCATTGTCTATGGCTTTGAACAATTCCCTATTTGATTGTCATGAGAAGGGATCAATTGATGTCTTCCTCTCAATTTTTTACTGACAAAGATGAATAAGTTGCAGAGGCAAAATGACCATTTGATTTGCTTCAACTCTAATCAAACATAAGTTGATTACCTATCAAGGTGGCCAAGTAGACATGAAAAGTTGGAGGGTCTATGCAAAATCATCAGTTATTGAAGCTGACTAAATGGTCTAAAGATTTCCGACTGAACATTTTGCTGAGTCCTAAAGATTTCCAACTGAACAAGTGAGTTTGTCATAGCATCATCATCAGGACAATGTTTTGCTGAGGCATCTTGATTAGACATGGTTGCTTTTGTTACTTTTTATCTTAACAACACAACTTCCAAATTATGATTTGAGCAAAAAAACAAAAGAGTATTAGAATATATAAAGAAAGGTGAGAAGATCATCATTGATCTTGTGGATGTTATCTACATTTAGATGGTCATTCTGTCTTCTTGTTTAAGAATATAAAGAAACCAATGGAAAGAAAATGCAGAAATTTCAGGCAACTTCAAAAGTTACTCTCTTCTATAAACATAAAACTGCGCAAAATATAGAAACGCAGTTAATGTCACTACACTAAGTCCAGCAAGCAGCCAGTAAAAGTAATCAAGGTGTGCCTTGTTCAAGTTATCAGAGAACCAACCATCATGTCCATCTGCACTTGTGAATTTCTCAATTGTAGAGATGAGAATGCTGCTTAGAAATCCTCCAATTCCCATGATACTGAAATACAGAGCAACACCTGTGCTTTTCAATTCACTAGGCACTTGATCGTAGAAAAATTCTTGCAAACCGACGATGGTAAATGATTCAGAAATTCCCAATAACAAATACTGAGGTATCAACCAAACCACACTCATAGGAATTGTAACATTTGGCTTATCAACGAGCCCGTATTCTTGAGCAGTTTCAAGACGCTTCCTCTCTACTAGAGCAGCAATGGACATGGAGATAAATGAAACGAGTATTCCGATTCCAATTCGTTGCAGCATTGTTATGCCTGAAGGCTTATTGGTTACAGCTCTCGCAATTGGGACCAAAACACGGTCATAGATAGAGATGAAGACGACTATTGTAACACTGATAAAACATTGTAGTGATGCGGCTGGTACTTCAAATCGTGTACCGAAAGATCTTTTCAATGTAAGTCCTTGCTTGGTGAACAAAGTGGATGATTGTGAATATACAATCCCATAAACCAAACACGAAAACCATATTGGAAATAGCCTAAGAACTGCCTTAGCTTCTTCAACCTCACGTACGCTACAAACTTTCCCATCTCCCCTCGAACCATCAGGTGCTACTAATGCTTTGTTCAGAAACCTATGACAATTGAAAAAAGTGATATTTTAAGGAAGATGGTTTGAGTTTCTGATCATAAATATCAAAGACTAACCTCATCAAGAAGCTGACAAGCAAGAACATTAAGACATTTATTCAAATTTCAATTGAAAGAAAGCAACTTATCTCATTCCAAATAGTTTGCCACTTATTGAGTGGTAAATTTTAATCACATATGCATTTCCTAGTTACGAATCCATTAAAGCAAACAGACGATTAAGTAAACAACTTCAAATCATACAAAAAGGGCAGGAAGCTAAACATCAAGAAGCTTTATATCACACAAGTATAATGTGAAGAACTTCAATTCTCATACAAATAAACTAAAAGTTTAAAAACAGGATCATTACTCACTTGAATTGTTGAGAATGTCCCAATTGAGGTAGAACTTCCTGACTCTCCACTTCCACAGATATTGCAGAAGAGGTAGTTCTCCAATTCCTAGCTGCTCTCACAAACACCCTACCAATTCCCACAAATGATCTCTTCTGATCACTACTAACATGGAACCGATACGTCGTAGTTCCTAGCAAAAACCAGACTAGTGCAAAACCCATTACAAGACTGGGAATTCCAAATCCAAGACCCCAACTGAGATTGTCTTGAATATAGGTGACAATCACTAAAGTGGATGTGATGGCTACACAAATACAAACACACCACCAGTTGAAGAACGAGCTTTTCGCTTTACACTCTTCTTGATGTAGTTTATCAAATTGGTTAGCTCCAAAAGCTTGAACACAAGGCTTGTGCATTCCTTGGGCTATTGCTATGAGATACAAAGAAAAGAAAAATGTGATAATTTGGAGCTCAGGAGGCGAAGATGAAGTGATATTTGATGCATTAATCCACTTGGAAGAAGGAATGACAGCTGAAAGCGTCAAGAGGCAAAGTGCCTGCGATTCAGGCAATTAAAGGGTTAACAATGTGCAATTAATCACAAGAAAATATGTATTTGTTCGAATAAATTAAAATGGTCATGTCTGTTAATCTTCAAGAACAAGAAGAAGAAATAGCAAGGTACCAAAGATTAAGCACAAAGCACAAGTATTGACTGCTAGCTAACTAACCAGGATATAGAGCAATGAAGCAACGACAATGGTGCGGTAACAGCCGAGAAATGAGTCGGCAACAAAACCACCAAATAGCGGCAAAAGGGACCCCGTACCGGACCAAACATTGACATTCGCCGCCGCAGTTGCAGTGGATTGGCCAAGTTGGCCAGTCAAGTAAGTAATCAAATTCGAACTGATTCCATAATATGCAAACCTCTCCGCCATCTCAACTCCTACAAATCCAATCAAAATTTGAAAAAAAAAAAAAATGTAGAATCATTCATCTACAGTACAAAATGAAAGAAATCTTTCCTACTCAATTATTTACTAAATTCTTTTTTCTTTTGTAGCATGAACACAAATACTAATAATAATCAGGAAGGATTCATCATACATCATACATGCATGGATGATCAGAGCAAAGGAATTCGAAGATACCTATGATGAAAGAAGCGGATACCCACCGGCCGGATTTACAGTGCTTGATTGGCCGGCCTTTGTAATCAACTGCTCCTTCAACGACATCATGAACACCCTCTAATAATGGAGTTTCAATGGTGCTGTCGGAAATGCTGTCCGCCGGCGCCGACATGTCTGAACTTTAGACGGTCTTATCACTCTCTCAAGTGCACTCCTCAACCCTCAGCTGTTTTATATACTGTCTCTTCGCACTTGTCAACTTTGAAAACAGTACTTTTGGCCATTGCTGAGGTGACCTTCGTTGGATTGAAGCGAAGCATGCAAAATTGTAAATTATTCTCCTTCCTATCCTCTTATTAAAAAAAACCCGTAATCATTGCACACCCACCGTACAATTTTACAAAAAAATTTTAAAAAAAATATCTTCCTACCTTTTTATTAAAAAAACTTGTCATCATTGCCCAAATCATATGTTTGAAAAATAAAAAAATTCTTGTTCCTCTCCTTTTAAATGAAATATAGTATTCATTGCACATCGCCACATTCATACAATTTCACCGGAAAATAAAAGGGGAAAAAAATATTTCTCGCTCCTCTACTTTTATTAAAAAAAATTAGTATTCATTGCATCCACCATCCGGTAGTACCGGTACAGTTATACAATAAAAAAAAAAGAAAAAAAAAATTGTTGTTCCTCTCCTTTCCTAAAAAAAAACTAGTAATCATTGCATACCAGTACTGTACAACTTTTTCTTTTTTTAAAATAAAAAATAAAAATTTTAGTTCCTCTCCTTTTTATTAAAACGTTAATTACACTTGGCTCCTAACCTTTAGGGTAATATACATTTTAGTACCTTATGATTTAAAAATGTGCATTTTATCCTTTAAAAAATAACACCATCATGCTTACATATACCACCGGTCCGGTTCATTCGGAGTCAAATCGAAACCGAATTAGAACTATCATTGGATGATTCAAAATCAGAAATAAAAATCAGAATCGGAACTATCAATTTTGATATGATTTTAAATTGTATTGAAAAAAATTTAAAAATAAATTAAACATAAAGCATATATGTAACCTAAATATTTATAACTAAATGGAACACAATTATATATGTTTCACATTGTCTAATGTCTTTAATATGTTTCATTTTCTAAAATCTATAAATACTTGCCATCATTTAATATTTTACATTTTTCACCACACAATATCCATAAATTATTTTTTGGTGAGGGTGATGCAAAATTACACACTATTACAGATAAAAGTTATATTTCAATATTAGAAAGGGGCAAAATTCTTTTTTTTCTAAGGGCCCAATTGAAAATTTTAATTTCTCTAAAGAAATAGTATAATTTTTCAAATCTTGAGGGTGGCTGTAACCCTCACTCGGAGATCAGATCATCTGTTCAAAATTATCCTGTTATATTATGTCCAATGTTTAAAACGACGTAGTTTAACTAAAATTAGGGATTAAAAACATAAATATCGCTAAAATGACTTTACAATTATTAAACGCTAACCAATAAATGAGTAAACCAGATCCATTGGTGCACACAATTCTCTTACTAAGTTTCTTTCTCATTTTTTCTAATTCTTTCAAATTCTCTCGATTTCAAACTCAATATATTAATTAAATTCTAATCATTATTCCATTTCCCCTATTATACTATATTATTTGAATTCCAACTATCTTTTCAATTTAATTTGCAATTCTACTAAATATTTTGTGATATTTTTCTAATAGAGGTAGTCTTCTATGAACTAGGTTCATATATGCGACCTACACGCGCATGTGTTCTTTTTTTCGCATATCATTTTTCAGTTCAAATATGTCAATCTAATACTTATACAATGAAGTATCAATTATTCATGTATTACTTTTCAATCCAAATATATCAATTTAATACTTATACAATGAAGTATCAATTATTAACGTAATACTTTTCAATCTAAATGTATCAATTGAATACTAGTACAATGAAGCGGAAGTGTATAAACGTACACATGAGACCATGTCATTAACTGTATGTTTTATATATGAATCACGTTTCATATATCAGCCTGTTTAATATAAATTTTTGTGTTTCTAATAATATTAGACTAAATAGAAACTCTTCCTAATTATTAAAGAGATTTAAGTATAATTAATATAGGATAAATGCACCTAATATTAGTCCATTAATTAGGGTGTACATATAGTTTTGATCCTCATTTTTTATTTTTATTTTTGTCCTTAGCGATATCTTTTAACATACTCCCACTCCTAACCTATGTATCTAAACTATTTAATGATTGACCCAACTGAGTGATCATAAGAATGGCTGACGTCTATCTAAATTTAAAGTCAACTCCTAACTCATCTATCTAAATTGTCTAGGAGTTGACCCAATTAGGTGGCTAGAAGGGTGGTTGGTATCTATTTGGATTTAGGGCCAAGATAAATCAACTCAAAACCTACCCCAATATATACTAGAGTTTTAACTCCTTATTGGTAGTTAACTTGCTAAGATAGGTTAGTTTTTGAACCTCATTTTTTTTATATTTTACTCTCCCAAGTTGAAATTTGTCACACATATAGTCTTTAACATATTTTTCATCTATTTAACAATTAACATAAAAAAATATTGCTTTGAATTATAAACAATCTTGCAAGATAAATATATAGCATTCTTTGTCAGATAGATATAAATTGAGAACTATTTTTGATAAAATACAAGTTGAAAAACCAAAAGGGAAAATTTTCACTTTTTTCTGACAATATTCACTCGAATGTATATTCACAATCAAGGCACGTGTAAAAAAATCACAAAAAAGTTAATAAATGCGTTTTTGAATTTTGCTATTTTTGGCTAAAATACGTGTGGTGAAAATTTTAAATTTAACTTTTTTGACACTGTTCATTAGAATTCATATTTATAATTAATGTGTGTGTAAAAAAATATAGAGAAAAAGCCAAAATCAACACATTTTTTTACTTTGTCATTTTTACTAAAATATGTGTGTTATAGCCCATGAAAATTGAGGTTTGGTAAAAATTTTAATTTTCACTTTTTTGACATTATTTACTAGAAGTCATATTCACAATTGGGGTAAGTGCAAAAACCAGTATAAAAAAATCAAAATCAACGCGTTTTTAGATTTTACCATTTCTTACTAAAATGCTTGTAACATCTGAATTTCACTTTTTTACAACGTTTACAAGTATGCAAGTTCACAATTAAGGCGAAAGAAAAAAACAGTAGGAAAAAAGCCAAAATCAACATGTGTTTTGGCTTTGGCATTTTTTTACCAAAATACGTATGTTATAACCCTTGAAAAATAGAGATTTGGTGAAAATTTTAATTTTTACTTTCTTTGACAATATTCATTAGAAGACATATTCACAATAGGGATGGTTACAAAAATTGGTACAAAACAAGTCAAAATCAATGCATTTTTAGAATTTTTTTTTTCATTTTTTTGCTAAAATGTGTGTGTTATAATCCATGAAAAATAGAAATTTAGTAAAAAAAATTGAAATTTTTAACTTTTTTTTACAGTTTTCATAAGGATGCATGTTGATAATTGAAGTGGATGAAGAAACAGTAGGGAAAAAAAATCAAAATCAACATGTTTTTTTTACTTTGCCAATGTTGACAAAAATACGTGTGTTATAACTTGGGAAAATGGAGGTTTTGTGAAAAATTTTAAATTTCACTTTTTCATGAAAATATTCACTAGAATACATATTCACAATCGAGATATGTGTAAAAAAATATCACAAAAAAGTCAAAATCAATGTGTTTTGAATTTTACCATTTTTGATTAAAATACATGTGTTATAGTCTATGAAAAATGAAAATTTCGTAGAAAATCTAAATTAAACTTTTTTTGACACCGTTCAAAAGTATGCATGTTCACAACCGAGGTTGGTGAAAGAAATAGTAGGGAGAAAGGCAAAATCAACACGTATTTTAACTTTGCCATTTTTTACCAAAATACGTGTATTGTAACCCATAAAAAATAGAGGTTTGATGAAACTTTTCATTTTCACTTTGATAATATTCACTAGAATGCATGTTCGCAATTGAGGTGGGTATAAAAACTATCTCAAAAAAGTCAAAATAAACGCATTTTTAGATTTTGCTATTTTTGGCTAAAATACGTGCGTTATAATCCATGAACAATTTAAATTTGGTTAAAAAACTAAATTTCACTTTTTTGACACCGTTCACTAGAATGTATGTTCATATTTGAGGTGTGTGTAAAAAATAATGGGAGAAAAGTCAAAATTAACATATTTTTTTACTTCGCTATTTTTTTACCAAAATAAGTGTTATAACCCATAAAAATGGAGATTTGGTAAAAATTTTAATTTTTACTTTTTTTGGCAATATTCGTTAGAATGCATGTTCACAATTGGGGTGGGTATTAAACAGATACAAAAAAAGTTAAAATTAACGTATTTTTAGATTTTTCCATTTTTTGCTAAAATGTGTATATTATAACCCATTAAAAATGAAAATTTAATAAAAAATTTAAATTTCACTTTTTTTATAATGTTCACAAATATGCATGTTCACAATTGTGGCAGGTGAAAAAATAGTAGAAAAAAAAGTTAAAATCAACACATTTTTTACTTTGTCATTTTTTACCATAATACGCGTATTATAACTGGTGAAAAACGGAGGTTTTGTGAAAATTTTAGGGTATATTTGAATATAACTTTTTAGCCCATTTTTCTCATCTCATTCCATATTAACATGTTTGTTTATATTCAATTTTCAAACAAATATTTATAACTTCTCCACGTACAAAATGAAGTCATTTTAGTTTTTTCAACATCTTTTAATTTTTTTTTTTAGTTTTTTATTCGTTTGAGCTGATTGATGGCGGTCAAAGATTGACTGTTGCCGAATAACTCAAACAATTTAATAAAAAAATCTTATTTAAAATTTATTTAATTAAATAATTCTTCTACATATAAATTAATAAAAACAAAATTTATCAATCCAAACACTCAATTCTCAAAACAAAAATATTCATTTTGTAAAACGCAATTCGAAACCTTATTTTTCACAATTTTCAAAACAAATTACATATCCAAAGAGGCCCTTAAGTTTTTCAATGTCCATACTTATCTCTAAGTTGTGAGATCATTAAAATCATTTACCCTCAAATATATTTAACACAAAAATAGAAAGAAAGGTCTTAAATGAGCAAAACCTAACTTGGGCAGGTTTGTGTTTGATTATAAATGTAATACTTTGAAACATACACAAAACCTGTAAATGCTACAGCACTTAATCCTGCAAGCAGCCAGTAAAAATAATCAAAATGTGCCTTGTTCAAGTTATCAGAGAACCAACTGTCTCGTCCATGTCCGCTTGTGGCTTCGTCAATCACAGAGATCAAAATGCTGCTGAGAAAGTTTCCTATGCCAAAGATGCTAAGGTATAGAGCAAGACCTGTACTTTTCAATGCTATAGGCACCTGATCATAGAAAAACTCTTGCAAACCAACCATTGTAAGTGCTTCAGAAACTCCCAACAACAAATACTGTGGTACCAACCATACTATGCTCATAGGAACGGTTGCCTTCGGCTGATCAACCAATCCATACTTTTGAGCAATTTCAAGACGCTTCCTCTCAACTAGTGCAGCTATGATCATGGAAAGAAATGACAGAAATATTCCAGTTCCAATACGCTGCAACATTGTTATACCAGAAGGTTTTTTTGTAATAGCTTTTGCAATAGAAACCAAAATACGGTCATAGACAGCAATAAAGAGTACTATTGACACAGTATTAAAAGATTTTAGTGAAGCAGCTGGCACTTTAAAGCTCGGACTGATGGATCTGTCCATTGTAACTCCTTGCTTGGTGAATAAAGTGGATGACTGTGAAAATACGATTCCATAAACCAAACATGCTGCGAGTATTGGAAATAGTTTGAGAACGGACTTTGCCTCTTCAACATCGCAGATATTGCAAACTTTCCCTCTTTCCTGCGAACCATCAAGTCCTACCAATGCTTTATTCAGAAACCTATGCCAATTCCAAGAAGAAATGTTTTTTAAGGTTAAGGTGAAGAATATTAAACAATTTTCAAGACAACTAAAAAGTACAGAATCATTACTCACTCGAATTGTTGAGAACCTTGGTAAGGCAGAACCCTCTGAGTCTCATCCTCTATGCATATTGCTGAGGAGGTGATTCTCCAATTCCTTGCTGCTTTCACAAATACCCGACCAATTCTAAGAAAGGGATTTCTCTCATCACTATTAACACGAAATCGGTAAGTCATAGTTCCAAGTAAAAACAAGATCAGTGCAAAACCCATGACAAGACAGGGAATTCCAAATCCAAGAGCCCAACTAAGATTTTCTTGTATATAGATCAAAATCACTAGTGTGAGCGTAATAGCTGAACACATTCCAAAATACCACCAGTTGAAGAACGAGCTTTTGGATTTAGCCTCTTGTGGATGTTGTCCATCAAACTGATCAGCTCCAAAAGCCTGAACACAAGGCTTATGCAGCCCTTGAGCTATTGCAACTAGATAGAGTGAAAAGAAAAACAAGATAATTTGGAACTCAGGAGGAGAACATGCCATGACATTTGATGCATCGGAGGACTTGGAGGAGTGCAGCATAGCTGAGAGTGTCAACAAGCCAAGTGCCTATAATTCAAGGAAGGATTAACAAATATTGTACTTGTTATATATGTGAAGAGAGTATATATGTCATGTTGGAACACTAATCATCATCATGAAGTTAGGTCAGTTTTATCTAATTTTTGTAAGGGTATCATAATATGCCCTTTATAAAAAAAATTAAGGAAAATTGTGTATCAAATCATTATTATAAAATAGAGCATAACTTTAATGTATTTATTATTAAAGACGTTAAAATAACTTTATTGTTTTGTATAATTAAGAAATGACTTTGTTATTATAATCAACAACTATATTAGTAACCTGCGCTTAAATATTATTTTCTTTAATTTTTTTTATGACTAATTTAAATTAATCACAAAAATTAAGACCACCACACAAAGAAAAAAATCTTGCAAATGAAGGGTTCAATTTAACGATAAAAATAATAAGGAAAATAGTGTTTAAGTGCAAGTCAATATATAAGTGTTAGGGAATATAACAAAGCATTTTCTTAATTGGATGAAATAATAGAGTTGTTTTGACACCCTTAATAATAAATATTTTAAAGTTACGCTCTATTTTATAATAATAGTTTAAAAAACACTCTTTTTCCAAATTTTTCAAAAAAATATAAACCATAATTAAGTATTAAAAATTGAAATTTGCAAATATGATACAAGATAAGTGGTTTAGATATACCATGATAATTTAACATAGTAAAAGAATAATATTTTTACAACTTATGATTAGAAAAACATCACAAGAATTTAATTAGGATTTTCAAGAAATAAAAACATACATGGAACATGAAATTTAAACTAATAAAGTTTAAAATTAAAGCATTGTTTTTAAAAGTAATAAAACAAACCAACAAATATGTAAAATTTAGAGCTAACAAAAATACTCGTGTCCGTTACTCGCCTGCAATATAACCTATTCAAACTCGTAAATTTTGCGAGTAGCTCACTCGTTTAGCACCCCTATGTGTTAGATATGATGGTACCCTTGAGTACCCACATACCTGCCATAAGTAGTTATTAATGGGGTACTCTAAACTACATTTATTAATTCATTTATGAAAAAAAAAAGGGAAATAGCAAGTGCTTTCACGAGCATGAATCACACTCAAACATATATAACTACCATTGTTTGCATCAAACATATATATATATATATATATTATAATAGTAAAAGACTAGTTTACCACTAAATTATTAGTACTATATGAAATAAGAAAAAAAAAAAAGATAAAGGTTGAATCGATTTTAATGCACCATTAAAAATCAAATTCAAACCAAAATAATAATAAAACACTATTTGACCACTAAACAACCTCTAGTGTGGCATAAATTATAATATTAAAAAAGAATTAAACTAGACAATAACCAAATATGAATAGCCACATTATTTAATCAGTTATCCCACCACTAGTACCCGCGAATTACTGAATGAGATATCCTCTGGTACTCTTACATTTATCATTTACCCGCACATCATTATCAGCTAAATCGACATTAGTGGGTATTTGCCCCAATTTTTCAAACTCGTTTAATACCAGCACGGTTGTCACGTCTAATAAAACTTAAAAATTTGTATAGTCCCAAAAAAGTATAAAATATGCAAACATGTTGCTATAAATTTAAAAAATAAAAGAGAATAAGAACAGGTAAAAATGGTTAGAGAAAAACTTATATTTTTCTACCATAATAAAAGTGTGAAGATAACTTTTTTTATAGGCAAAACAATAATTAATAAATTTCATCTAATATAAATTCCTTGATCTTCATTCGATAGGCAAAACTACGGCCACCACTATTTTCATCAGCTTTAGAAGTCAATTCAAAGCAAAAACAACGATACTATACTAATTACTAACCATGGTATAGAGCACAGAAGCAATGATAATGGCGCGGTAACGACCCAGAAACGAATCCGCAACAAAAGCACCCAAAATTGGCAGAAGCGCCGAGGTACCGGACCAAGCATTTACATTCTCGGCAGCCATGGCAGTGGATTGTCCAAGTGGACCCGTCAAGTAAGTAATCAAATTCGAACCTATTCCATAATATGCAAACCTCTCTGCCATCTCCACACCTTTGGAAACATAAATTAAAATTGCTTTATTAGTTCTTTATAATTTAAGATTTTTGGAAAGTGATCGAGTGATATGCATGATGATATGGTTGATAACATACCTATGATGAACGAAGCTGATCCCCATCCACCGGATTTTGACCGCTTAACAGGGCGGCCTTTGTAATCAACGTTTCCTTCAACGAACTCGTTGTTTAATAATAATGGTGTTTCGACGGCGGACTCCTCGGAGATGTTGGCCGACGAGGCAGCCATGACTGAATTCTCCACTGTTTTGTCTCGTTCAAGGAGGGGAGATTTTAGTCTGTTGGCTTATGTCTACTCCCACCCCACACGGTAACGCACAACGTGATATTGGTTGGGTTGTTCATTTTTTTTTTTGTTTTCTTTGATGTCTCTGGTTGAAAGTTGTTCCTAGCCAACTTGAGGATGTAAAGCACTCCTGCGCACAGCTACTATAATCGTTCATTGGGTATGTACCTCGGGGAGACTTGGAGCATCTCACTTTATGTTCTTCATTGCGTATGTGCCCCGGGGAGACTTGGAGCATCTCACGAATACTCTTTCTACACCTATTCATTGCGTATGTGCCCCGGGGAGACTTGGAGCATCTCACGAATACTCTTTCTACACCTATTCATTGCGTATGTGCCCCGGGGAGACTTGGAGCATCTCACGAATACTCTTTCTACACCTATTTATGTTCATTGGGTATGTACCTCGGGGAGACTTGGAGCATCTCACTTTATGTTCTTCATTGCGTATGTGCCCCGGGGAGATTTGGAGCATCTCACGAATACTCTTTCTACACCTATTTATGTTCTAATCGTTCATTGCGTATGTACCTCGGGGAGACTTGGAGCATCTCACGAATACTCTTTCTACACCTATTCATTGCGTATGTGCCCCGGGGAGACTTGGAGCATCTCACGAATACTCTTTCTACACCTATTTATGTTCTTCATTGCGTATGTGCCGCGGGGAGATTTGGAGCATCTCACGAATACTCTAGTGGGATTCGAACCCTGGTTGCCAGGGTTGAACCCACTTGAGGATACCAAGTGAGCTAGCTCACTTTGGTTGATATTGTCTCAAGTCAGTGGTCATTTCATTTGGTTGGATGTTGGGATCACATTAATTGAGTATAATAGATTATCTATATTATTAGGATTAATTATATTTACCATAATGAGGTTTGATGAAAGTATCAAAAGAACCTTGTGGTTTCGGAAAATTACGATCACCCCTATGAGCAAACTTTTAACAAATCAACCCCTCCTTCAAAAAAATGTTTATGTATTGCCTAATATGCCCTTAAAACTTTATCTATAATAATTATATTATTTTAATTAACTAAATACATATGTTAAATATTAAAATAAAATCAACGAATTTTTTTTTACATAAAAAAAATTGAAAAAGAAAAATCTTCTTTCTTAATTAATCAAACTAACTATTTTATTCTCTAAAAATAATTCTTTTTCTTCCAAAAATTTAAAATTTATATAGAAAAAGGTTTCTTGACTAAAATTTAATTAATTTGATAAACTCATTTGTAATAAAGAATATGAAATTGATAATTTATAACAAAGAATTAAAAAGTGAAAAAAGTATTTATTGTCATTTCATATTTACTTATATATATTTGCTATTTTTTTAACAAAAGAAGTTATGGCATTTTGGTCTTTTCATCAATTTTTTTAGTCAACTTTAACAGCAGGGTGTGACTGTAATTTTCTGAAACAACAGAGTTCGTTTGGTACTTTCACCAAACCTCGAGGGTAGTAAATGTAATTAACCCATATTATTATTATAATTATCACGTTCCATTTATTATTTTTTTTTTGTTTGCTTTCTTGTTAGAAATTTCCATTCGTATGAAGTAATATAATAGAGGATATAACTTTTTTTTTAATCAAGTTTTCTTGAATGATGATAGAACACTAAGTACGTAAATTATAAACGTAAAAATTTCGCATAAAAAAACTCATATTTAATGAAGAAATTTGAAGATGTGGCCATGGAATAAGGGTTTAATTCTTTTATCACTATTTACCAATCTAATGCATATATGAATTTTCACACATTCACTTATATTTTTTTAAAAGTCATATAGGTTACCAAAATAAACCTATCTATATTACAATTTGAAACCTTTCTACCGAGAACTTATCTATCATTCCAACTTCGGATCTTCTTGTCTAGGACTTTTGCTGGCATTTGACAATGATTGGAACTACTTGCATGTGAGTTTGGGCACTAAAGATTGTGATAGTTTATAACCTATCTATTTATGCCACAACTTGAAAGCTTCTTGTCTATAGTCGTTGCTACCGTCTAGTCCTAACTAGGATTTGAGATTATGTCTGAAACCTATTTATACTGCAATCCAGGATTTTCTTGTTCGGAATCACTGTTGGCGTCTGACACTTATTGAGATAGCTTGATAATGAGTTTAGACACTGCTTGCGGGTAAATTTAGCCACTAGAGACAAATTATCGAATTGTGCGAAAAGTTGTTTGAGGTATCCAGTAACCTAACTCTAGTGATTCATTTGTATGGTTAAAATCATTCTAGTTACATAATAACATGTTACCTCTCTTCATCATTGATCCTATATTATAAATCATAGCTTATTCTAACTTCCAAGTTGATATATAGAGAATCCATTTGCCCATTTTTTAATCATTTTCGCGGTTTTGTTTTACATGCTATGAAAACGATGGTACAACTAACGATCTATAATCCACGAATGACCTACATGCATGTTAAAGGCATTTATCAGTCATGGGGCTTCTTCTTCACATTAAATAATCAAGCAGATCGATCAGAGACATATTAATTATTTTCTTTTTCTCGTCTTCAAAGCTTTGATCATTGACACGCACAAAAAAGAAAAAAAAAATACGAAAGAAAGAATATAAAAAAGGGTTTCTTGATTAATAATTAATTATACAACAGTTTTCTGGTCCGTTCGTTGCCTGAACAATTCTTTTAATAAGAACACTTGCTTCTCAAAGTATAATACTTTTCTTTTTCGTAAAAACTATATTTCGAACTTTAGGCATGTTAATTTTTACAGAAAAATGTTTGACCAATTCATTATACCTAGTTATATAACTTGATCAAGCAATTTCATTAATATCTTTTACCAATTATAAATTTTGTCCAATAAGAAAAACAAAGAAGAAGCAAATCTCACCACATCTCCCGTTATTATTAGTACAACTTCCAAGTAAAAATTATTTATTTTCTTTTTTTAAAATAACCTTATTTTTACTAGTTAATTACTTAAATTCGGTAAAATAAAGTAAATTAACCTCTTGAATTATTAATTTGTTTTGCATGAATTTTTGTAATTTTAATTGTAATATTTCTTAACCTTTTGACTTTTAAGTACGTTACAACCACAAAAACACACACACACACAATAACTTCAGACAAGCGGCAGGCCCCAGCAACAGATTTTTCTCATATCATCAATCAATGGCGCACCCATATCCCTCCTACCAAAAAAGGCAGTAGTCCGCTTTTCCCAATTCCTCTCTTACCAAAAACTTCCAATTTCATCACCAACCATTCAAAATCCCCGTACCAGATCCATGCAACCAATCTCAGCCATCCATGCAGCTGACAAGCCTAAAAAACCAACGCCACCTTCCGCAGCTGCCTCCACGGCCGCTGAACCAGTAGTGAAAATCCCAGCAGAAAAAATATGGACCCCTGAAAGCTGGAAGACCAAGAAAGTTCTTCAGCCGCCGGAGTGTTGGAGATTTTGGAGTTTGGAGTTTACACAAAGTCAGATCAACAAGAACACTTACAAATGTTCACAAGTGATCCGATAAACTTTGAGGAATGTATGTCACAAAGTATGAATCTAAGGCGTGTTAGACACTTTCCTTAAAGAGTTTATTGCCCCCACTAACTTGCTAACCGGGTTTAAGTAGGCAACCTCTTCTAGGATACAATAGATTCAGAAATAACCAAGTAAAAAGTTCTTGGATTATTTCCACAAGAATAAGAATGCAAGAGTTAGAGTGTATTTTCCCAACTTGACTAAGAGCACATATATATATAGAGCTCTTGAATTTGGGATGTGAACTTTCAAAGAGGTGCCTCAAATTTGTGGTGAAATTCTTCAAATAGATACCACAATTTTGGGATATAACTCTTCAATAAAAACATCAGATTTGGGATGCATCTTTCCAAAAAAGATGTCACAATTGAAGAGATGCGACTCTTTGAAATATAGCTACATTGGAATTTAATATTACAAACTAAAATTCCAACATTCCCCCACTTAGTTTGTAATATAAATATCAAACTAACACGTAAGATGTCATGCATAAAGAGAAGAAACTTTCGTTTTAAACTTTTCTTTTAGTGTAAATAAATCACAAATCTAAGTTAAGTAATTGGTGGCCAGGTTGGTTAAACCAATACTCAAAAATAGATCAGAAATATCACACACATGAACCATCAAAATGCATTCTTGTATTCACATACAATTTTAGCACTATTACAGGCCATGTGCTCATCCTAGTTTCATAATCATATACAAAAGATTTACTCCAAACTTTTGCTAGAAGCGGCATCACTTCTTATGATTACATAGGTGGACTTTTACCTTAAGTTTTATATATTGTACCAATAAAACACAACAAGATAAATCCATTAAGAACTTAAAGTTCAATCTACTCACTTAAGAGTAACAAAATATGCACCATTAACTTGGAATGGTATACACAAACCAGGTGCTCACAACCACTTAATGACTTGTTTTTACCCTTTAAACCTTTCAATCTAGGAAATACTAGAAGAAGGTTGGGTTCCCATCATTGAATGATTTTAGTTTAGGAGTTTTAATCCCATTCCGGATGTTGTCTTACTCACCAAATCTCTTGCTAGAGATTTTGTCAACGGATCCGCTAAGTTATTATGAGTTCTTACGAACACAATGGAAACAACATCATTATTTAGCATTTCTCTAATAAATGCATGTCTCAAACTAATATGTCTAGATTTACCATTGTACACTTTGTTCAATGCTCTAGATATAGTGGCTTCACTATCACAAAAGATAGTTATAGGTGGCAAAGGTCTAGGCCAAAAATCTATATCTAGTAATAGATCTCTTAACCATTCAGCTTCTTTACAAGCTAAAGATAAGGCCACAAACTCAGCTTCTATAGTAGAGTGAGTAATTAGAGTTTGTTTCTTTGAAGCCCAAGAAACAGCTCCACCACCTAATAGAAAAATTCAATCACTAGTAGGTTTTTGATCACTAATACTAGTAATCAAACTTGCATCCGAGTATCCTTCAAGAACACAAGGAAAGTTATTATAATAGAGTCCTAAATCTCTTGTTTTCTTGAAATAACCAAGAACTCTTGTTACCACTTTCCAATGTTCACTACTAGGGTTCTAGGTATACCTAGCTAGTTTACACACGGCATAAGAAATATCAGGTTTTGTACAACTCATGGCATACATAAGACTTCCAATAATACTAGCATACTCAAGCTGAGCTATTGGATTACATTATTAACATGAAGCTTGAGATTTGGATCAAAAGGAGTGCTAGCTTCTTTCACATTCAAGTGTTGATACTTCTTCAAGATTTTATCAACATAATGTGATTGAGAAAGAGCAAAACCCCCACGATGCCTTTTAACTTTTATGCCTAAAATAGTATCAACTTCACCAAGATCCTTCATCTTGAGCTTAGAAGATAGATACTTTTTAGTTTCAACTATGCCCTTAATTTGTTGTATTACTAACAATGAGCATATCATCAACATAAAGACATACTATTACACCATACTCACTAGTGAATTTAGAATAAATGCACTTATCAGCATTATTATATCTAAAACCATTAGAGAGGAAAACAGCTTCATACTTTTTATGCCATTGCTTAGGAGCTTGTTTAAGGCCATACAATGATTTAACTAACTTACACACCTTTCTTTCATTTCCAGAAAGTACAAAACCTTTCGGTTGTTCCATATAAACTTCTTCATCTAAATCACCATTTAGAAAAGCCGTTTTCACATCCATTTGGTGAACATGAAGATTCAATATGGAAGCCAAAGATAAAATTACTCTAATAGAAGTAATTCTTGCAACAGTCGCATAAGTATCAAAATAATCAATTTCTTCTCTTTGTCTAAATCCCTTAGCAACCAATCTTGCTTTATATGTGAGAATCGTTCCATTAGTGGTACGTTTTCTTCGAAACACCCACTTGTAACCAATAGGTTTGGAACCTTGGGGTAAATCAACTAGAACCCAAGTATTGTTAGACAATATTGAGTCCATTTCATCATTTATAGCCACTTTCCACAAAGCTGAATCTCTAGAAGTTATAGCCTTACTATATGTTTTAGGATCTTCCTCTACACTAAATAAAAATGGAATTTTATTCAGTAGAGAATTCCTAGTTCTTTCAACAAGAAACACATTGGTTTAAGATCACAAGAAATCTGAAGAAAGGTGATTATCTTTTCTTTGTCTTTGACTTCTCCTTGGTTCATTTGGAGTGACAACTTCAGTTCTTGTTACTTCACTAGAAGTATCCAAATTTTGGGAAGTACTTGGCACAAATGATGTATCCATTCTCACCCTAGAATCTTTAAGAAACTGATTCTCAAAGAATTTCACATCTCTTGATTCTATTATTACATTAGAATCAATGTCAAGCAATCTATATGCTTTGAATTTTCAGCATAGCCTACTAGCACACTTTTAAGTGCTCTAGGTCCCAATTTTGTCCTTTTATTATTAGGAACTCTATAGTAAGCCACACAACCCCAAACTTTCATATAAGATAAGTTTGGTTTTCGCCCTTTCCATAACTCATAAGGACATACTTTAGTTTTCAAAAAAGGAACTCAATTCTCATAAATAACAAGTAGCCAACAAAACTTTACTCCACAAATCATTTGGCAAATTAGAATTTAAGTACATGAAATTCACCATATCTGGTACCGTTCTAGTTTCCTTCCAACCAAACTGATTTGTTGTAAAGTGTATGGTGCACTAATATGATATATTACATCATTATCTTCACAAAATTTTGAGAACTTATAAGAGAAGAATAAGAATTAATTCACCATGTCTACTACATCTCAAAATTTGATTCTTTATTCAAATGATTTTCTACAAGATACATACAAATCTTAAACAAATAAAATACTTCATACTAACTTTTCATTAGATATACATACACACCTCTAAAACAATCACTAATAAAAGTATTGAAGTATTTAATTCAACATCTTGTTAGAAGATTATTAAATTTTCACTCATTTGAATTCACAAGATCAACCATATGTCTATTCCTTTCAACTTTTAGGAAAAAATAACTTTGCAAGTTTCACATTTATTTATTCTCATGGGCATTAGTAGAGACTAAACTTTTAGACATGTAATGCAACCAACATATCGTAGTCTATCATGCCATAAAGAGAAACAAGTATCAATACAATAAAAGAAACTCATATGGTTTTGTGATTCATGTAGTGCCTCCAACCAAACCAATCAAACTTGACAAATCTTGATTTACCACTTTGATAGCGATCTCTTATGCATACTCCATAGTTGTACACAATAAACTCTTTAAGATTGTTGGAGATTTTGGAGTTTGGAGTTTACACAAAGTCATATCAACAAGAACACTTAAGAATGTTCACAAGTGATCCGATAAACTTTGAGGAATGTATGTCACAAAGTATGAATCTAAGGCGTGTTAGACACTTTCCTTAAAGAGTTTATTGCCCCCACTAACTTGCTAACCAGGTTTAAGTAGGCAACCTCTTCTAGGATACAATAGATTCAGAAATAACCAAGTAGCAAATTCTTGGATTATTTCCACAAGAATACGAATGCAAGAGTTAAAGTGTCTTTTCCCAACTTGACTAAGAGCACACATATATATAGAGCTCTTGAATTTGGGATGTAACCTTTCAAAGAGGTGCCTCAAATTTGCGGTGCAACTCTTCAAATAGATACCACAATTTTGGGATGTAACTCTTCAATAAAAATATCAGATTTGGGATGCATCTTTCCAAAAAAGATGTCACAATTGAAAAGATGCAACTCTTTGAAATATAGCTACATTGGAATTTAATATTACAAACTAAAATTCCAACACGGAGTACCCAGATCAAGCGGAGCTCGAATCGGTGATCAGGACTTTGGACACTTTCCCGCCGCTCGTGTTTGCCTGCGAGGCCCAGAGCCTTGAGGAGAAGCTTGCTGAGGCAGCTATGGGCAATGCATTTTTGCTTCAAGGAGGAGATTGTGCGGAGAGCTTTAAAGAGTTCAATGCTAATAAAATCAAGGACACTTTCAGGACTCTTCTTCAAATGGGCGCTGTTTTGATGTTTGGCGGCCAAATGCCTGTTATAAAGTTAGGAAGAATGGCTGGTCAGTTTGCAAAGCCAAGATCACAGCAATTTGAGGAGAATGATGGTGTGAAGTTGCCAATTTACAAAGGAGACATGGTTAATGGTGTTGCATTCGATTCAAAGTCAAGGATTCCTGACCCTCAAAGATTGATGAGGGCCTACTGCCAATCTGCAGCTACTTTGAATTTGTTGAGGGCCTTTGCAACTGGAGGATATGCGGCTATGCAGAGGGTTACATAATGGAACCTGGATTTCACGGAGCACAGTGAGCAAGGCGATACTGTTAACAGATTTTACCACGTGGTTATCTAAGTTTTAGGCATTTATATTTGTTAGTGCTCTAATTTTCGGATGTTTATCTCATGTTTATCTCTACACGTTTATTTAGTTGTGTAGTGGTTTGTTAATCAGTTTAACTTTCCTAAATTTATGGTTTATACCATTATGAAATTGCTGCCTTGAAGTAATGAAGTTAATTATCAGTTTTTCTCTTAATCTCCTCATTCATATTAGTTGTTATCCTTATCCATTTTTTAACAGTGGTATCAGAGCCAGTAGATAGCAGTTCTATCCTCCTATTTTACATTTTTCCATAGTGAGCAGATGGCTTCTGAAACATTTGTGCAACTAGCTATTCCACGTTTTGATGGTCACTATGACCATTGGAGCATGTTGATGGAAAATTTCTTGAAATCAAAAGAGTATTGGCATATAGTCTCTGAAGGAATTTCAGAGCCAACAGTTCGCACAACAATTATGGAGGCACAAAAAACAGAGCTAGAAGGCCAGCGTTTGAAGGATCTCAAGGCGAAAAATTATTTGTTTCAATCAATTGATCGCTCAATCTTGGAAACTATTCTTTGCAAGGACACCTCAAAGCACATTTGGGATTCAATGAAGAAGAAATATCAAGGTTCTACAAGAGCAAGGAGGCAGCAGCTTCAAGCACTTCGTTCACAGTTTGAAACACTACGAATGAAATCAGGAGAATCAGTTGCAGACTATTTTTTACGGACAATGGCAATTGTCAACAAGATGCGGATTAATGGCGACAAGGCAGAGGATGTCACCATAGTTGAGAAGATTCTTCGGTCCATGATACCAAAATTTAATTTTGTTGTTTGCTCTATAGAAGAAGCCAATGACGTGAATGAACTATCAATTGATGAATTACAAAGTTCTTTGCTGGTTCATGAGCAAAAAATTAACCAACAGGAGACCGAGGAGCAAGCATTGAAAACCACGACAGAAAATCAATGGGCACCAAGAGGAGGAAGAGGACGAGGTAGAGCCAGAGGAAGGGGTAGATAAAACACAGATCGTGGAAATCAACAACACCATCAATTTCAGCAAACTCAATTTCAAGGTAGAGGAAGAGGACAAGGAGGCCATCACTCAACAATATATAAGCCAAAGTCAGCAGACAAGTCCAATATTGAATGCTACAAATGTCATCGGTATAGCCATTATCAAAATAAATGTCGAACTAATTTGGAGAAACAAAATGGAGAAACGACCAACTTTGCAGAGAAGGAAGAAGAGGTATCTCTTTTGATGGTGTGTCATGTGAATGAAGAAACTCAACAAAATATATGGTATTTAGACACTGGTTGCAGCAACCACATGTGTGGAGATAAGAAGGCGTTCTCTGATTTGGACGAATATTTCTGCAATACTGTCAAATTTGGTGATAACTCCAAAATTTCTGTCATGGGAAAAGAAAAGGTTACTCTTCAAACCAAAGAAAACTCTACTCATACTATCTCTAATGTTCTTTTTGTTCTAGATTTAAAGACCAACTTGCTCAATGTTGGTCAATTACAAGAGAAGGGGTACGAGATTTCTATAAAAAATGGAGTATGCCGAATTCAAGATGGAAAGTTGGGACTAATTGCTCAAGTTAATATGACAGCAAATCGTATGTTTCGGCTTGATCTCCACAAGACCACTCATTCATGTTTCTCAGCAAGAGTAGAGAATGAGGCATGGCTATAGCACTTTCGTTATGGTCACTTGAATTTTGGAGGATTGAAGACTTTACAGCAGAAAAATATGGTAACTGGTCTTCCTCATATTACTGCTCCATCTGAAATTTTTGAAGAATGTGTTGTTAGCAAACAACATCGCAATCAATTTCCACAAGAAAAGTCATGGAGAGCAAAGAAACCACTGGAACTGGTTCATTCTGATCTTTGCGGGCCAATAAACCCAACTTCCAATGGAGGTAAAAGATATATTATCACCTTCATTGATGACTTTAGTCAAAAAACGTGGGTATATTTTTTGCAGGAAAAATCTGAAGCTTTTGTTGCATTTAAAAATTACAAAGTGATTGTTGAAAAAAAAGTTGGCAGCCCAATAAAAGTTCTTCGCACTGATCGGGGTGGGAATATAACTCAGTTGAATTTGCAAATTTTTGTGAGAATTATGGAATCAAAAGACAGCTTACTGCCCCTTATACGCCTCAACAAAATGGAGTTTGTGAGCGGAAAAATCGCACTATCTTGAATATGGTGCGAAGTCTTTTAACAAGGAGTGGCATTCCAAAAGTTTTCTGGCCTGAAGTAGTCAATTGGAGCATTCATATTTTGAACAGATGTCCAACACTTGCTGTTCAAAACATGACACCAGAGGAAGCATGGAGCAGACAAAGACCAGTAGTAGATCATTTCAGAATTTTTGGGTGTATTGCTTATGCCCATATTCTAGACCAAAAGAGAACAAAGCTTGATAACAAGGGAGAAATATGCATTTTTTTGGGTATTAGTGATCAATCAAAGGCTTATAAACTTTACAATCCTATCACAAAAAAGATTGTTATAAGTCGTGATGTCATTTTTTATGAGGACAGGTTTTGGTCATGGAGTAACAGTATTGAACAAAAAAATTCCTGTTAGCTTTAATGGAGTCAATGAAGAGCAGAGGCAACAATCAATGGAGGCTGATCAACAAATTTTGCAAGATGGTTCAACGAGTGTTCCAAACTCTCCAATCGCAATAGTAAATGAAGAGAACGACCTCAACGTGTTAGAAAAAGGCCTGCATGGATGGCAAATTATGAGGTAATTGGAATTGAACAATCTGAGGATCCATTTGCATATTTTGCTCTATTTTCTGATTGTGATCCCACAACATTCGAAGAGGCTATCAAAGATTCAAAATGGCGAAAGGCAATGGATGAAGAGATTGTGGCCATTGAAAAAAACAACACTTGGAAATTGATTGATCTTCCAAAAGGGCATAAAACAATAGGTGTCAAGTGGGTATACAAGACAAAGCTGAAGGAGAATGGAGCAGTTGACAAATTCAAAGCACGGTTAGTGGCCAAAGGCTATAAGCAAAAGTTTGGTGTGGATTATAGAGAAGTTTTTGCTCCTGTTGCAAGACACGATACAATCAGATTGGTGATTGCATTGGCAGCACAACATTCATGGCCTATCTTCCAATTGGACGTGAAATCAGCATTCTTGCATAGTGAATTACAAGAACAGGTATTTATTGATCAACCTCCTGGTTATGTGAAACTTGGTAGTGAAAATAAGGTTTACAAACTCAAAAAGGTATTATACGGTTTAAAACAAGCTCCACGTGCCTAGTATAGTCGTATAGATGCATATTTTTCTAAGGAGGGATTTAAGAAATGTCCTTATGAGCGTACACTTTATACAAAGATTGGAAGTAATGGGAAATTGCTTATTGTTTGCTTATATGTGGATGATCTTATTTTCACTGGAGATGATAGTGCCATGTTTGACAGTTTTAAAAAATCTATGATGGCTGAATTTGATATGTCTGATCTTGGAATGATGCATTATTTTTTGGGAATTAAAGTGGTGCAATCTACAACTGGAATTTTTATTTCTCAAAAGAAATACATGCAAGAAATTCTGGGCAGATTTCAAATGAAATTTTGCAATGCTATGAGTACTCCAAGTGAGTATGGTTTGAAACTTTTTAAAGATCCTCAAGGAAAGGAAGTTGACAGCACTCTTTACAAGCAAATTCTGGGAAGTTTGATGTATTTGACAGCAACAAAACCTGATATAATGCATGCTGTAAGTCTTATTAGCAGATATATGGAGCAGCCAAAACAAATGCATCTTCTTGCTGCCAAGAGGATTCTTCGTTATTTGCAAGGAACCATGGATTTTGGGTTGTTCTATAAGAAAGGAGAATTTTCAGATTTGATTGGTTTTACTGACAGTGATTATGCAGGTGATTATGATGACAGGAAAAGTACTTCAGGTTTCTTGTTTATGATGGGTTCAGGAGCTATTTCATGATCTTCAAAGAAACAACCTATTGTCACTTTATCAATAACTGAAGCTGAGTTTGTAGCAGCAACAGCATGTGCTTGTCAAGCTATTTGGTTGAGAAGGATACTTGAAGAGCTTAATTTCAAGCAACAAGGACCTACTTCAATTTATTGTGACAATAATTCAGCATTTGAACTTTCAAAGAATCCTGTTCTACATGGCAGAAGCAAGCATATTGATGTTAAGTATCATTTTTTGAGAGACTTGACGAAGGATGAAGTGATTAATGTTATTTTCTGCAGAAGTGAAGATCAAGTTGCAGATATATTTACCAAACCCCTCAAAATGTTCCTGTTTCAGAAGTTCAGAGAGTTACTTGGAGTTTGCAGCTATTCTAAACTGAAAGATTGATAATTTCAGTTTAACGGAGGCATTGTTAACAGATTTTACCACGTGGTTATCTAAGTTTTCGGCATTTATCTTTGTTAGTGCTCTAATTTTTGGATGTTTATCTCTACACGTTTGTTTAGTTGTGTAGTGGTTTGTTAATCAGTTTAACTTTTCTAAATTTATGGTTTATACCATTGTGAAATTACCTATATAAAGGCCTTGAAGTAATAAAGTTAATTATCAGTTTTTCTCTTAATCTCCTCATTCATATTAGTTGTTATCCTTATCCTTTTTTTTAACAGATACATACCGTGAATTTGCACACCGAATGTGGCAGGTGAAAAAACAGTATGAAAAAAAAGTCAAAATCAACAAGTTTTTTTACTTTGTCCTTTTTTACCATAATACGCGTGTTATAACCGGTGAAAAATTGAGGTTTTGTGAAACCTTTATGGTATGTTTGAATAGAGCTTTTTAGCCAATTTTTCTCATCTCATTCCAAATTAACATGTTTGTTTATATTCAATTTTCAGACAAATATTTCTAACTTCTCCGCCTACAAAATAAAGGCATTTTAGTCTTTTCAATATTTTTTTAATTTTTTATTTGTTTGAGTTGATTGGTGACGGTCAAAGATTAACAGCTGCCGGATAGCTCAAACAATTTAATAAAAAAAATTCTTGTTTAAAATTTATTTAATTAAATAATTCTTCTACACATAAACTAATAAAAACAAAATTTATCAATCCAAACACTCAATTTTCAAAACAAAAATATTTATTTTGTAAAACGCAATTCGAAACCTCTTTTTTCACAATTTTCAAAACAAATTACATATCCAAAGAGGCCCTTAAGTTTTTCAATGACCATACTTATCTCTAAGCAGTGAGATCATTAAAATCATTTACCCTCAAATACGGGTCTTAAATGAGCAAAACCTAACTTGGGCAGGTTTGCGTTTGATTATAAATGTAATACTTTGAAACATACACAAAACCTGTAAATGCTACAGCACTTAATCCTGCAAGCAGCCAGTAAAAATAATCAAAATGTGCCTTGTTCAAGTTATCAGAAAACCAACTGTCTCGTCCATGTCCGCTTGTGGCTTTGTCAATCACAGTGATCAAAATGCTGCTAAGAAAGCTTCCTACACCAAGGATACTAAGGAATATAGCAAGACCTGTACTTTTCAATGTCTTTGGCGCCTGATCATAAAAAAACTCTTGCAACCCTATAATGGTAAATGATTCAGAAACTCCAAACAAGAAATACTGTGGTATCAACCATGCCACACTCATAGGAACGGTTGCCTTCGGCTGACCAACCAATCCATACTTTTGAGCAATTTGAAGACGCTTCTTCTCAACTAGAGCAGCTATGATCATGGTAAGAAATGAAAGAAATATTCCAGTTCCAATACGCTGCAACATTGTTATACCAGATGGTTTTTTGGTTATTGCTCTTGCAATAGGAACCAAAATACGGTCATAGATAGCGACAAAGATAACTATTGAAATAGGAATAAAAGATTGTAGTGAAGCAGCCGGTACTTCAAAGCTCGGACTGATGAATCTGTCCATGGTAACTCCTTGCTTGGTAAATAAAGTGGATGACTGTGAAAATACGATTCCATAAACCAAACTTGTTGAGAATATTGGAAATAGTTTGAGAACCGACTTTGCATCTTCAACATCGCTGATATTGCAAACTTTCCCTACTTCCTTCGAACCATCATGAGGTCCTATCAATGCTTTATTCAGAAACCTGTGGCAATATTTCCAAGGAGACATATTTTAAAGGAGAAGATCAGGTTAATGCATATTTAATATTTAGGATTACGGTGTAGTTTATCGCGCGATGATCTTGATAAACCCTTTGTCAGATACTAATCATTAAATACCAAGTCTTTTTTTTTCTTTATACTGTTATGTTTATGACTGTTTTAACAACCAACCCTTTGACCTATATGAGAATTTAGAAGATCAACAACCTTTACCCCAGATTAGTGTAAGGTAAATAACACTAAACAATTTTCAGGACAACTAAAAGTGCAAAACAAGATCATTACTCACTTGAATTGTTGAGAACCTTGGTAAGGCAGAACCCTTTGAGTCTCATCTTCCATACATAGTGATGAGGAGGTGATTCTCCAATTCTTTGCTGCTTTCACAAAAACCCGACCAATTCTAAGAAAGGGGTTCCTCTCGTCATGACTTTTAACACGAAATCTATAAGTCATAGTTCCAAGTAAAAACAAGATCAGTGCAAAACTTATAACAAGACAGGGTATTCCAAATCCAATAGCCCAACTAAGATTTTCTTGTATATAGGTCAAAATCAGTAATGTGAGCGTGATGGCCGCACACATCCCAAAATACCACCAGTTGAAGAACGAGCTTTTGGATTTAGCTTCTTGTGGATCTTGTCCATCAAATTGATCAGCTCCAAAAGCCTGGATGCAAGGCTTATGCAGTCCTTGAGCTATTGCAACTAAATACAGTGAAAAGAAAAAGAAGATGATTTGGAGCTCAGGAGGAGAACATTCCATGACATTTGATGCATTCTGGCATTCGGACGACATGAAGGAAGGTAGCATAGCTGAGAAGGTCAACAAGCCAATTGCCTATAATTCACGGCAATCAAAGGGTTAACAATGAATCTTGTTGGAACATTAATCATCATTGTGTTGTTTAACTCGGGTTACATAATGCAGATTTGCCAGTACATTCTGTTTTTTATTTTTTTTAGTTTATAGAAAAAAACATATTTAAGTATTAAAAATTATAAACTATAAATTGCAATTTACAATTTTGTGGTACGATCACTAGTACAAAAATAGCCTGTTACACCGGTTAAATATGGATATTTACACCGGTTATTTTAAAAATGAACCGGTGTATATATAGGCGGGGTAAAATGTGCATATTTTTTACACCGGTTTATAAAACCGGTGTAAAATGTCTTTGTTACACCGGGTTTATAAACCCGGTGTAAAAATGTTTATTTTACACCGGTTAAATAACCGGTGTAAAAAAGTTAATGGCATATAAAAGTTAATGGCTACATCAATACCAGTGTACGTAGCAGACAACTCTGTAAACTCCATCATAGAATTCCATTAACTCGAATCAACTTTAACAATTACTATCAATTATCATCAAGAAGTTGAACATGTATCCACCAAAAGATCCAATCTTGAACATAAAGATATAGATATATCAACTTCAACGTAAGATCTTTACAGCATAAAACCAAATCTAGCTTAATCAATACAAGTGCAGTCCAAGCAATAATCAATTTAGGCGAACTTGAAAGTCCACAAAACAGATCTATTCTTACATAGAACTAAATAATAAAAAATGAACTCAACAAAATGCAAAATTTCCAACCAAAATAAACTCACTGACGCCACTCCCTGAGAGCAAATCCTTCTTCTTGCATTTCATTGGGAGGTGGAAGAATAGGTCCATCGGAGGTAAAAAGCTCTTCCGAATCCTCCGCAACGTCATAAGGTTTGCCATTTCCATTCGAAATCAGAATCGAAGCAGCTCCAAACGGCGCCGCAGGGGAGTATCCATTATTCGGAGAACTTTTTGAATCCTCCTCCTTTGAAGAACTTTTTGATGATTTCAATTGTTGGGACTCCTCTGTAAAATCTTCCAATTAAGATCTATGGACTTTGTTGTTGATTTATTTTAGAGAGATTGAGGAGAGTTTCTGTGTATTAGAGAGTGAAACATCCTTTTTGGGTATAGCACAACTAGTTAAACAAGAATTTAGACTTCTTACACCGGTTATAAGAAAACCGGTGTAAATAGTTAGACTTCTTACACCGGTTTTCTTATAACCGGTGTAAGAAGTCTAAATTCTTGTTTAATATTACGATAATGCCACATCGTTTTTATAAATTACACCGGTTTATTTTTAACCGCTCTAAAAATGGCGGTTTAAATCCGCCATTTTGTAGTAGTGGATGTGATGTAATCGTAAGTGGTTTTAAGTATACCATGATAAATTAACATATTAAAAAGAGCAAAATGCAAAAATAGTCTCACTCATTTTGTTCACTAAACTAGTCTCACTAAATTATTTTGTTGGCAAAAAAATTATTAATTTTTTTTTCTTTTTGCAAAAAAAGTCATTATGTTATGTCAAATGAATGACCAAATTGCATCATTTAAAATGGTATCGATGAAAAACGATTTTTAACAAATTTAAATGATGATTTTTGCAATTTTTTTCTTCACAAAAACTTATATGAAGCGGGTTCATATATGAAATGTGATACGCTATTTTTTTATAATTGATACGTTACTTTTTTTTTTATACTTGATGTGCTAACAATTTTTATAATTGATATGCTAATTTTTTTTATACTTGACAAGCTACTTTTTGTATAATTGATATGTGTTCGTTAATGCATGCTCCCCTTTTTTTTCTTAGTTTATAAACCTTAAACATGGAGATTAACAAACACTTACAAGTTAATATATACCTGTTGAGGATAAAGACGCGCGAAAACAAATTAAGCAACTAGGATTCCATTAACGGAAAATTTTCGCTTATTACACACATTTTCACACACCACATATTTACACATACTACACATATTTAAACTTACTACACACTACACATTTGTATACATTACATATTACATATATTTACACATACTACACATATTTTCACACTACATATATATATTTACACATACATAAACATTGCACATTTTTACACATAATATATTTATACATACTACACACATTTTAATGCGCTGCATATTTTTATACATACCATATATTTATACGTATTGTATAAATTCTTATCCACTACATATTTTCATATACTATATTTACACTATATATTTTCACATACTTTATTTTGAGATGTGAAAATGAGTTGGGTTATCAAACATTAACTTATTACTTCAAATTAAGTAAATTTTTAGTTTTATCAAATGAGTCCTTAGTCTTTTCTCTCCCAATTTCAAATTAAAAATACTAAAATATCTCCCGATTCCAGGCCCTAGATCTAGTATTTAAAATTTGGAATTTGCATATGAGGTAAATATGAGCGAGAAGGTGGGAATAAAAAAAAAAACTATGGATTGAAATAGAACAAATTAATTATTCCCTCAAATCCTCAATGAGCAATAATTACATCATGCATATTATGCATAGGGAAGGCAAAGTTTGAGTGAATTTTACAAGAAAAAGAATGATTTTTTTCACATTAGAATTAGAGTTAAAGAGTGATTGAGTTTAAGAAAAAGTTACATCTCTTTATTAATTATTAATTTGGATTTGTGACTTCGTTCTTACAAATTTTTCTTCTTTTTTTTTTTCCATAAGAGTAAAGTGCACAAAACATCAGTAAACCGTCATTAAGGGTTTTAATCACTATTTTTTTTTTTTGCGAAAATAGTTATTTAACTTTATTTTTAGCAAGAAAGGTTATTCCTCCTTAATCTCATCGCAAAAAATAAAAGTTTTTCATTTTTTTGCCAAAAAAAAAGTTTAGTAACTAAAATCTATAATTTGTGATAGTTTAATCAACTTTTTCTCACTTTACTCTTTTTATAATGAATAAATAAAACTTATGTCTTTCTACTATAATAAATTGTAGTAAATTTTTTTTATAGCCAAAAATAATTAATATATATAAAAACTCTTTGGGTGTGATTCACAACTATGTCATCATTTCAATATTTTGACTCACACAGCTGATCTCTTTTAAAGGAGGTTCATGCATGCAGACAAGTTAATTATGATTTCTACGCGATAAAATTAATAATAAAAAAGAAATTAAAATCAATTAAGATTTTAATTGAGATTTTAACCGTAATTAATTATCTCTTTCATACCTGAGTCATAAATTATATATAAACTACTAGTTTCAGATAGTGTTTTTGTGTTACTCTTATTAGTTGACACTCAAAAGCCAAATCAAGAAACTTCTATTTGTAAATACAACGCAAAAAAGAACATTACTATGTACTAACCAGGGTATAGAGCACCGAAGCAATGATAATGGCGCGGTAACAACCGAGAAACGAATCGGCAACAAAACCACCCAAAAGTGGCAGAAGCCACACCGTACCGGACCAAGCATTTACATTCTCGGCAGCCATGGCAGTTGATTGTCCAAGCGGACCCGTCAAGTAAGTAATCAAATTCGAACTTATTCCATAATATGCAAACCTCTCTGCCATCTCCACACCTATGATGAATGAAGCTGATCCCCATCTTCCGGATTTGGATCGCAAAACAGGGCGGCCATTGTAATCAGCGTTTCCTTCAACGAAGTCGTTGTTAATATTTAATAATAATGGTGTCTCGACGGCATCCGAGGCAGCCATGACTGAAGCTTTTACTCTTCTTCTTCGTTCAAGAATCAAAGAGTTGAAATTTTCTCACGTATAAATACGTTAATAATGGTCATAAAAAACACACTCACACACGGTAACGTGCACAACTGTGATGCTTGCTTGATGGGTTGGATGATGGGATCATATACTATAGTGGATCATCTATATTATTATAATTATCACGCTCCATTTATTTATTTATTTTTTGTTTATAACAATAATGTATTATTGTTGAAATTGTAGGATTAGTAATAAAACCATCGTGGAATTATAGTCAAGGAGAGTCCAGATCCTCTATCAAATATTTATCTAGTCTTATTCTATTTAACGTTTAAAACTACATAGTTTCATTAAAAGTAGGGACTAAATGCATAAATATCATTAAAATTACTTTACGACTATTATACCATAACCAAGAGATTAGGAATCCTACGACGTAGTTTTAATTAGGAGAGAATAAGACGGACAAAATTTTGGACAGAAGATCCTGTGTCAGTCAAGGAGTCATGAATATGTCATGGGTAGATTGAACTTAAATTTTGGACAGAAGATCCCGTGTCAGTCAAGGAGTTATGAATATGTCATGGGTAGATTGAACTTAGTTAAACTCGTGCAAGTGTGGCCTTCCAATTTGAATAAATGTTTTTAGAGTCGGGCAAAACTTATTTGTGGGGAGAATGCCAACTTCAATTTTATATTAACGTATGATTTCGTGCTTATATATTTTCGTCTAACTTTTTATCATTTGAATATGGTAAATTAACTTAAAGCATCCGAACTTCTCACAAAAAAGATACCGGGGGAGTATTCACCGTACTCTGCTAATTGCCAAAGGTATTTTTTGTTTGTGTAATGGTAGAGAATAGAGTTATTTAAATTTATTTAAATGGTGATAAAATTTCAAATAAATAAAATTAGAATCTGGCGTAAAAAAAATTTTTTGTTTTCTTTATAAATAAAAGGAGTTTGAAACTTGAAAAGTTAAGATTTGCGCATAATGCCAAACATACAAAAGCTTCTCACTGTCCCATAAAGGCAAATATCCCAACACGGATATATAATCTTTGTTGAGTAATGATTGTGGGAGTGAAAAGTCAAAGTGAATGACGTGCCATGTATAAAAAGACAAATTAATCCATTACCCATTAGGGTTCACTCATCATTTGGTTAGGGTATTAGTTTGTCTTTTTATAACTGCCACGTCAGTTACTTTTGGTTTTCACTCTAATTTTTCACTCCCCCTATCATTGCTCATCTTTGTTTCAGAATTAGATTTGCCATCAAGAGTTAGAGGAGCCCAGATAGACTTGGTCTACCCTCCAATAGAAAAGTTTTTATTTCATAAATGAAGTGAACAATTTCATAAAAGTTTTTAGAGTTGGATTGTGTGATTTTTGTTATTATATAATTAATAAAATTTGGATTTGACATACCCTTCCCGTATAAGGGTTTGTGGATTAAACAAAAAAAAAAAAGATTTTGGAAGAAATTAAATGAGGGCACTTTAAAAAATTTGGTATTAAGGTTTTTATTTATCTCTATTTACCAATCTCATTTATGAATTTTCACACTTTCATTTGTATGGTTAAAATCATTAATTCTAGTTACATAATAACATGTTACCTCTCTTCATCTTGATTCTATAATTTTTTTATTCTAAGTTGATAGAGAACTAGTCCATTTGACCATTTGGCCATTTTTGTAGCATTTTCATGGTCTCTTTTTACATGCTAAGAAAATGATGGTACAACAAAATTGGATCTCTTGAGTGCTCAACTTCCAAGAAGAAGGAGAAATTCACATGATCAATTAAATTAATTATGAAAGCATCCATAATTTATGTAACAACTTTATATTTATATAATAAATGACAACAAACGGATTTCCTTATCATAGCTGTGCCATTTGACAAACCAGTACTCGTGATATGCATGTTTACGGTATTAATATGCTCCACATTATATAATCGAGCACATAGAATTTTTTTTTTAAAAAAAAAATAATTCCAGCACAAAAGTATATATAAAACATGTTTTATATATGAAACGAACAATTAATCGTCATTAAAATTATAGTTTTAATTTTTTGCCACTTCTATCGCGTGTTAAAATTGTGATTAATTCACTGTTACATATATAAACCTACTTAACAGGAAATCAATAGTCCCTCAACTTGAGATAGACTTTTTTTTTAAAAGAAATAATTTTCAATAATTCCTCAAATACGGAAGAAAATGAATCATATGATAATTAATCCAGTGCTTTTAGAAGAATTAATTCATCAGGGAAACAGAGGTTGAAAACTTTTCAGAACATTCCATACAATTAAAATGAGCCAGTGCATCAAGATGAATTAAAATGGGGAAGAATTTGAAGGACTTATTAGGAGTCTAATTAAGGAGCAACATATTATGTTCTTCGAAAGAATATCATATCCAAAATCACAGAGCTGCATGGTCGTGGAGATGGGTGGGAGTTATTATAGGGGAAGGGGGGCAGATGTTTTGGTGGGAACCATAACTACCATGCTGGTCAAGCTGGATATGTCGCAGCAGATCTATTCTTGATTTTATGCTGCTTCAAGGGATATGGCTGGTTGTTTATTTTCTCTGAGTTATTTCTATTTTGCCTTTTCTTTAGACGAGGAGGAGGTTTAGCTGCATGAATATTTAAAGACATTATGGCTGGTTGTTCCATAGAGAACCATCCAGAACCTTGTTTTAAAGGAAAAAAAAATGAATATCGTTTTAATTTCTAATTTTGAAAAAGTTACATTTTCCTATTTTAAGTTGGATTTTGTGATATAAATAATTTCCAACTCATTTTTTATTTTTCGTCCATTCAGGCACAAAACAACAATGTTTTAAATGATAAGCAATGCAACGTTCATCACATAACCATTTTTGTAATAAAATTAAAGTTGAGATATCAGTTTATAACTATTTTAAAATCGAAACCAAAATTATACTTACTTTTAAATTGAGAGATTATTAAAATTATTTACTTTTCTTGTTCTCCCATATATTCACGGTTTTGATCATTGAAAAAAAAAGTTTTGTTGAATTAATTAATACTACAACTTTCGTCCGTTTGTTGCATAGGCACTGTTTAAGAGAACACTTGCTTGTCGAAGTATAGCTGACGACATTTTTTGTTAGCAAGCCTTATAACAAAATGTAGATCAACTGGTTTACATCTTCACCTGTGAACTAATAGGTCACGGGTTCGAGTCACCAAGAGGGTAGATGGGGTACCATTATTGATCCTCTTTAAAAAAAAGGAAAAAAATAAAATAAAAAAAAGCCTTGTAGAGGATTGTTCATTTTCTTACATATGTAGCATGTCTTCAATTAGCTAGAGTTGCATGCAGTTGTGTGCAAGTTCAAGTTTGGGATAACTATTTCCCAACTCGGTTGCATAAACCAACGATTTGTAATTCACAAGTGAGTTGACTATTTGTATTTTTAGGCTCCTGCTACAAAATTTGTCGGTTTGGGACAAGAAAAAGATTATATATTTGTTAATACTTTTCTTTTTGGTAAAAACTATATTTAGAACTGGAGGTATGTTAATTTTTTTATAAAAAATGTTTGACCAATTCATGATACCTAACTTGATCAAGCATTACTATTTCCAGGTTATATATATATATATATATATATATATATATATATATGAAAAACAAAGAAGAAGCAATCGCAACACTTCCCGTTATTATTGGTACAACTCCCAAGTGAAAATGTATTTATTTTCGTGGATTAAAATGCCCTCATATATTAATTAATTGGATAAAATATATTAAACTCTCTTGAATTATTATTAACTCTAAGAGTTTTAATTGTAACACTTAACCCCTTAAATTTATAACATTTAACCCTTGACTTTTTTTTAAAAAAAAAATCTATTTTATTAGTTCTCACAAAATAATTGAATGAAACAATAGATAATTGGAACTCCATATTAAGGAATTGCATAAAGACTGAATTTTAAATAAAAATCGAATCCATTGTTTCATTCAATTAATTTGACGAGGATTAACAAAAGAAACTAACTTATTACAAATTAAAAAATCAATGAGGTTAAATGTTACAATTAAAACTAGGGGGAGGAGGTTAATGTGAGAGTAGGTATTTTACCCTAATTAATTTACCGAAGTTACTTTTAACTTAAAAAGATTAAAAATCTAAATCCTTCATTTAATCTAAAAAGTTATTCTCAAAATTTTGTTTTATTTGAGACTAATACCCTATTAAAATCACATTAGACATACTAGATTTTCTAAAATATGAATTATTAAATTTTTAGCCTTTGACATATAAGAAGTGTACTTTTTAAAAAATATAAATACAATAGTGAAAGTTTTTTATCAATTCATTTGTAACGGAACAATAATGTGCTACTAAATATTTTACAAATGCATACAATTGTGGTATCAACATTGGATTTTTGATCTTTGTATTTTGAAAAATCAAACAAGTGGGAAATTTTTCATCAAGGACATTGTAGTTCATTAACGTCTAATGCAAGTGACATTACCAATATTGAGAATGCTAATACACCTTCCAAACTAAAGATTGAAATATTATATAAGATGAATTTCACTTTGTCAATTACAACAATAACAACTACTTAGCCTTTATTCCATTAAATGAGAAGACAGTAGTCTAAAATGGAGCTTTAGTTCTATTTTTTTTTATTAAATGGAGCGACATTAGTCTTAAAAGGGGTTTTAGTTATATTTTTTTCACTTTTGAGTCTTCTATTCATTTATTAAATGAAGTAGCTTATATGCATTGGACTTCACTATCGGTCTAAACTCGTTTTCTTATTTATATTTAAGTACAATATATATTTTCTAATAGTTTCTTGTCAATAATAACTACTTAGCCTTTATTTCATTAATTGACGCCTCATTGGGATATAAAAAAATGTTAAAAATGTTAAAGTAATTTTCTGATTATTTCTTTTTCGCCTTTTTTTTCTTTTGTTTTGCTTTTGGGTGTGGGGGGAGGCAAAAAATAGAGAATTTCTATTAATACAGCAGTCAGTATAGTACACAAGGATGCAGAACAAACTCACAACTCAAAACATGCAATAACCAACTACTTTACATCAATCCAAGCAGCAGAGTTTTAATAAGAAATTTCGTGATCAAAACTCCATTCTACAGCTACTTTTCATTTCACTTTCAATCTACACACTCTTATCCAAGATACAACTGTGCTACAAATATCACTCACAATACATTGCAAGTTTGCAACATAATCACAGCAAAAAATTTTGTTGGTTTTAGAAGACCACCAAGTTTCTTGCTCTCCATTTGTGATAGAAAGCAGCACCAAAGGTCAAATTTTCTGAACCTGCGCGACAAAAGATTGTATCATTGCGCCAATAAGTTGGTTACTTGCTGTGCTTGGAAGTCCTTGCGATCGAGGGCCTTCTGAGCATTGAAAAATTTGAGCACCGCCTTGATTTGGATTTGGCAGTTGACCTAACTATAAGCAGTTGGCTAGTTATGTGAATCTTGAAAATTGATTATCAGGATTTCTGAAAGCAGATGCCCAACCGAAAGAGGAGATCAGGAGGAGAACAAAAGTATCTTTAGGCTACATGACACAAAGTAGAAATCACAAAGCACATTCCAACTCAATACAGTGGAAACAAAGAATATACCAAATCTTTGGAAGCCACAAGATTTAAACTCATGGAGCCAATCTTGAGCTGAAATTAGTTGAGGCTACTATCTGTTTCTTAAGCTGTAGGTCTCTTTCTGAACTTTCTTGTTTCTCCCTGCCAGTAAAACCTTTTCACTTTCTTTCACAATTTCAACTTTATCCTGCAATTTCAGGACAAGCAAGCAGCACATCTTTAGCATCTTATGTTTAAGCAAAAAAATCCCATAAAAAAACATTGTCAAAAGTAACTAAAATTGCTTCTATCTTTTATTTGCATTGCAAACTTGAAACAACTAGAGGAATTAAAGACCTTGAAAATAGAAATAACCCGCTGCTGTAGCCTGTAGGGTGTAGTTGAAAAAAACAGAACATTCATACTTTCCACTGGTTTGACACTTGATGTGCGTGTATTCACATAAAAGAATTTAACATCCACAAGAAGACTGTTAGACAGGGAGGGTAGCTATGCTGCACTGCTTATTTCGAATGACTAGCTATCAATCTTGTAGGAGATAAGTTTCCACCTCTCTGCAGTGTCTATCCCATTGATAGAACTGACTGGCCCTTGATCCCAGCGGATATGGAAACTCCCTTTTCATCACCTTCATCCATTCTAGACAACTCTTTCATACTTGACTTCTGCTATTTATCAGAATCATACCTTTGAGACATTTCAGGGGTATTTCCTCGACTATAAATGAACGACTTAGCGAAATACAAGTAGGTTATGAATCCCAGCATACTTAGCCCAGCAAGGAACAAGTAGAAATAATCAAGATGTGCCCGGTTCAAATTGCTGGCAAACCAACCATCTTGGTCACCCCTACTTGTGGCTTTTTGAATGACAAATATAAGGAAACTGCTTAGAAAGCTTCCTACCCCAAAAATACTTAGATAAAGAGACAGGCCTATGCTTCTGAAGTCACTAGAAACCTCATTATAAAAGAACTCTTGTAGACCAACCATCGTGAATACTTCTACAATTCCAAACAACAGATACTGAGGAGTCAACCAAAATATGCTCATTGGAACGGTTGCATTAGGCATATCAACCAGCCCATATTCAAGAGCAGTTTCAAGACGCTTCCTCTCAACTAAAGCAGCAATCACCATGAAAAGCACAGATAACATTAGGCCAATCCCAATTCTTTGAAGCACTGTTATACCCAATGGTTTCCCAGTTATACCTCTTGCAACAGGGACGAAAATCCTGTCATAGATAGGAATGAAGACAACAACTGAAAGATTTATGAAAGATTGCAGTGCAGCAGAAGGTACTTTGAAACCTGGGGTTAGTGATCTGTCCATCATAACACCTTGCTTGGTAAAAAAGGTAAATGCTTGAGCAAATACAATGGCATAAGCTAAGCATGTAGACCAAATAGGAACTAGCCTGAGAACTGCCTTCGCGTCTTTGAGCTCACTTGTGGTGCAAACTTCCCCCTCTTCCCTGTCAGGTGCAATCAATACCTTGTGAGGAATCGTACAGCAGAACTTTCAATGATTAAATTTGTTAATAGTACTTCATAAACAAAGAGTATCCTTCACAGCAGGACATTAAGGAATTTTATCCATCGGCATTCTGGATTCTTCCTAACATGTTATGTGTATATAAAAAATAAAAAAAAAAAGAAAGAAAAAAGTAAAATCAAACAAGCATTGATGCCATTCAATCAGAATCAACAGCAGTTCTCTTTGATCAAATGAGAAGGCTTCTGGCAAATATTGTTATGGTAGTGTAGCAAAACCAGAGAAAATCAGATGTTGTAGTATCCACTAATAGGTCTTTCTTAGACTTGTATTTTGGTCTTTCTTGAGTTGCCTGGGAATGCCCGTAGTAGTTTGTCATTGCTTGGGCATTAATATAATCTCACTCCCAAAAATAAGTTAAAAAAAAAACATACAAATCAGAGAGCTCTATAGGAGGAAATGAGGATGAAGGGATAACGAACAGGTAGGAGAAGACTAGAGAAAAGGTAGTGAGGAGGATTTAGCAGACTCACATAGTTGCACCAAATTCCACTCAAACATAATCAGCAAATCAACAACTCTACCACCACAGACAATTGCTATATATATAGAGCTGATCAACCATAGACATAACAATGTGAGTCTTACTTAACGCCAGATAATGTAGAGAAGTGGATGCATTAGGAATTAGCAGGTAATAAGATATTGCAAGCTCCAAAGTCATCGTCTTGTCGGCACCATGCTTTAATATAAGAGCAATGCCAATTTGCAGCAATGAAAAATAAAACAAACTCAACACCTTAAATTAAAAAGAGATGTGGATACTTTCCAGTTACCATTTCAACTTTTAATTTCTCTGCTTACTATTTATTGTTACATGGCAGTAGATAAGCTTGTTGAAGGAAATCTTATAGACAAAATCAAATCAAAGTACTTCATGCTACTATGTATTCAATATACAAAGATGCTTACTTACTCAAAATATTGGGAACCACGGTGAGGCTGTGTTTCCAAAGTTTCCTCCTCAGTAGGAACTGATCTTTGCCAATGTCTTAAAGCTTTGAAAACCACCAAACCAATTCTTGAGAAGGGGTTTTTCTCATCATGTTGGCTGCTAAATCTGTATGTCCTAGTTCCAAGCAAGAAAATAGCTAATGCAAGGCCCATGGCAATGCAAGGGATGCCAAACCCAAGCCCCCAACCAAGGTTGTCCTGAATGTAATTCAAAATTGAGATCGTAATTATATTGCCTCCAGCCATACCAAAATACCACCAATTGAAGAACGAGCTCCTAGATTTACATTCATCAGGATGTCGCGTATCAAACTGGTCAGCTCCAAATGCCTGAACACAAGGCTTATGCCCTGCTTGTGCTAATGCCACCAAATACAATGAAAAGAAGAAGAACACAACATGTAGCTTCGGGGGAGAACATCCAACACTATTAACAGACCTTTCACAGTCAGAACCACCAGAAATAGGCATCACAGCCAAAAGGGTCAAGAAACCAAGTCCCTGTCATTTGCCCAATGCAATCAGCAATTAATATATGCCAGTGAAATATGGCACTAGACAGAATGCTCTAGCTAAAGAAATCACACAGCCATCTTGAATCAATCCCAGGTTTTTTTTCCCACAACCAATTAGCAAGCTTTGAACAGGGGTCACTCTTATAAAGGGCCTTCAAGAAATTAAAGACAGCTGCTTTTTACAGTAAGTTTTCTGGGATTCTTAAACTAAATTCATTCTGGCACAATATGCATACAACGAACGAATACCCTAAAGAGAGTGAATCCAAAAGGGAAGACTATCCTTGTACCTATGGTTGATCCAACAATTTCTTTTTTTCGTTTTCATTCTTGAGCAAATCCATAAAGTTAAGATTTTTGAGATAAATAGCATCCAAGACACGCAATTACACACTTAAAAAACTTAAACTTCCATTTGAAATGAGTCAACAATTTAACAAGAACAAAAGTGGGCAAAGGGATGCTATTACTGACCAAAATATATAGCAAAGAAGTAAATATGATGGTACGGTATCGACCCAGAAAAGCATCAGCAATGAAGGCACCCAAAAGAGGCAAAACCGACACCGTTCCGGACCACACGTTCACATTCTCGGCAGCTGTTGCTGTGGACTGACCCATTGGTCCGGTAAGGTAATTTATTAAATTCGAATTTATCCCATAAAACGCAAATCTCTCCGCCATTTCCACACCTTCATACGCATGCAAACAAGGAAAAAAATTATTAAAAAAAAAAAGAACATGAAATTTGTTACCATTGTAGTAATAATACTAAAACAGAATTTGGAGTTACATATGATGAATGATGCGGATTTCCATCTACCGTACTGGGAGCGATAAACTGGACGGCCCTTGTAGTCAACTGAGCCTTGTACGACGTTGTTTAGCAGCGGCGTTCGGTTTTCAAAAGCCTCCGGCTCGGTCCCTGTCGCCATTACGGTCAAACGGGACGTTGACTCAAAATACGTCAGTCAGCAGCAAACTTGCCAGCTTGGCCTTATGGTGATTAGAGCAATAAACAATTTCATATTGAAATTCATACACCATTGACCAGCCCAATAATGCCTAACTTTTTTTTTTTTTTTAAGTCACGGTTATAAATAGTGTGATATAGATTATTAATTATCTCAATCTATTTATAAATAAGTAAATTATTTTATTTATAAACAATATGTGAATCTATAAGTAATCGGTTCTACTTATAAGTAGCCTGACTATTTAGTGCTTAGTTGTGTTTATTTTCGTCACACTATAATTATAAATTATATTTAGTGATCTATATGGTGAGTAAAAGTTTAATTGTTATTATTGTGGTATTCTTGTGTGCCCTATCTTAAATAAAAAATATTAGTTTAATATGATGAAATGAATAGGAAAAAATATATAAAAGTATTATTAGATCATGTGCAAGTTAATCACAATTTTAAGCACGATAAAAGTAATAAAAAAATTAAAACTCTGATTTTAACGAAGATTAATTGACCATTTTATATGTGAATTATATTTTATATATAAATTGGTTTCCAAAATCTTTTGGGATTAGTTAATGCAATGGCATGAGCTCAATCAACAAAAGCTCAAAGCCTCAAACAACAAAACAAGGCAATTGAGACAAGTTTAAGATGAATAAATAGATTCTTTATTGTCAAAATGATGACAATTTTAAATCTTAAAAATCTCATTCCTATGGTATATCAACATTCTCTATATTTTCTCACGCATGTTCTGAGGTGCACTTTTCACATGCTGCAACATACAATCTGACTCATTCAAAAACACAATCCAACCTGTCCATCCCACCTCCTCAACTCACCAACCCATATAATACCAAATTCGTCACCATCATAGTTCCCATTTCAATCACATTCACACACACACACACACATACTCAAAAGAGTGACTAAGAAGACACGTTATAGTTTTAGTTTTAGTTTTTATGCCGTTTTAAACAACACCATTCGAACACACCTAAGTCATCATATCATGTGGGACTGTGGCTGTTTCAGCTGTTCTTGTTCTAACTTCAACTTCAACTTCAACCCCACAACTCATAATAAAAAATCTCACCATCCTCAACAAAATCTCTTACCAATTCAAATCCCACATGAAAATGACGACGTCCCTTCCCTTCAACTCCCACTCGCATCCTTCAAGATGATTTTAGCATCTTTATTAAGCCGTAGTAATACTAATGCTAAAAGTTATATTAAATATTTTTGTTTAGCCCTTTTCTCTCCTTTGCTTCTTCCTTTAATTTTTGCTTTCTTTCCGTTTCTTTGTGCTCTGGAGTTGTTCTTCCACCTGTGCTGCAGGAGGTGGAGGAGGAGGAAGAGGAGGCGGAGGAGGACGGCGGCAGAGGGCTGCACCGGAGATGGGATGATCGGAAATGAAGAAATGGGAAATGGGGAGAGGTTGTTGCAGAGGTATCTTGAAGATCAGCTGCTGCTTGTAGCTGGATCGCTGTATGAATGTGGAGACGATGATGATGAAGAGGAGGAAGAAATTATTGGGGTCGATGTAGAATATTTTGATAGTAAAAGCCCTTCTTTCAAAGTAGGGAAAAGTTGAATGTTAGTACTATAAACAATGATTATTATTATAAATCTTTTTTTTTTTTACTATTTTGTAATTTAATACTTCTTGCTTGTACAGAAAAAGTCAACTTTTGAATTGACTTTCTATGTAATTTATTATTTTCTTGAAGTCTTTGAAGACATTACTTGCAATGAAAGAGAAGTTATTAAGAATAATTGTATTGAGGTTAGATTTCTATTTCGGTTTCAAGATTTGAGTGCATAACTGAGAAACTAATTACTCATCACAAAAACTACTATACAAACTGTTCATATGTAATATGCGGTTCATATGTAATATGTCGTTCATATATGTAATGAAAAATTAATAATAGTTAAAATTATATTTTTAATTAGTGTGTTGATATCACAATTAATAGTCAAAATTGTCACGTTTTTGGATACTATCAAAATATGTGTGCTATATCTCACAAAAAAAAAATGGAGATTTGGTGAATAATATGAGTTTCACATTCTTTGACACAATTCACTCGAATGCAGGTTTCGAATTGATATGTGTGTAAAAAACAATAAGGAAACAACCGAAATTTGTATGTAACCCACAAAAAAAATGAAGGTTTTGTGATAAATATAAGTTTCACTTTTTTTACACAGTTCATAGTTGAGTTGGATGAAAAAAATTGCACAAAAATAGCCAAAACCGGCACGTTTTTGGACATTGTCATTTTCTTACAAAATACGTGTGCTATATAGCTCACAAAAAATAGAAGTTTGATGAATAATATGAGTTTCACTTTTTTTGACACAATTCACTCAAATTCTCGTTCATAATTGAGATAGATGGAAAAAACAACAGAGAAACGACCAAAATCGATCGGCACGTTTCTGGATATTGTTGTTTTTTGGCCAAAATACGTTTGTTATAACCCACAAAAAATAGAGCTTTTGTGAAAAATATAAGGTTTACTTTTTTTTTACTCCGTACACTAGAATGTAAGTTCACAATTGAGGTGGGTGAAAAATGTAGCAAGAAAACGGCCAAAATCAACACATTTTTAAACATTTTGTTTCTGGCCAAAATACGTGTGCTATAGCCCATAAAAATGAAGGTTTGGTAATAAATATGAATTTCACTCTTTTTGACACTGTTCACTAGAATGCATGTTAACAATTGAGAACTGTTCACTAGAATGCACGTTAACAATTGAGACGAGTGCAAAAAATAGCACGAAAATGGCTAAAATTGGCACGTTTTTGGACATTATCATTTTTTGGCCAAAATACATGTGCTATTGCCCACAAAAAATAGAGGTTTGGTGAAAAATATGAGTCTCACTTTCTTTGACACAATTCACTCGAAAGTAAATTCAATATTGAGATGGATGTAGAAAACAATAGAGAAAGACCAAAATCGGCACGTTTTTTGATATTGTCGTTTTTAAAAAAAATACGTGTGTTATTACCCACAAAAAATAGAGGTTTTGTGATAAATATAAGTTTCACTTTTTTTAACACCGCTCACTAGAATGCACATTCACGGTTGAGGTTGGTGCGAAAAATAGCGTGAAAATAGCAAAAATCAACATGTTTTTTGACATTGTCATTTTCGACCAAACTACCACAAAAAATGGAGATTTGTTGATAAATATGAGTTTCACTTTTTTTGACATAATTCACAAAAATGCACATTCAAAATTGTGATGGGTTTTAAAAAGAATAGAGAAACAGCCAAAATCGACACGTTTTGGACATTGTCATTTCGGCCAAAATACGAGTGCTATAGCCCACAAAAAATGGAGGATTGATGATAAGTATGAGTTTCACTTTGGTTGACATAATTCACTCCAATGCATGTTTTAAATTGAAATGGGTGTAAAAAATAATACATAAATGGCCAAAATCAGCACGTTGTTGGATATTGTCGTTTTCGGCCAAAATACGTGTATTATAACCCACAAAAAATGGAGGTTTTGTGATAAATATAAGTTTGACTTTTTTTTACACAATTCACTAGAATGTATATTGACAATTAAAGTGGGTGGAAAAAATAGCACAAAAATAACCAAAATCGGCACGTTTTTTGACATTGTCATTTCCGGCCAAAATACTTGTGCTATAGCCCACAAAAAATGGAGGTTTGGTGATAAATATGAGTTTCACTTTTTTTTCACCGTTTACTAAAATGCACGTTTACAACTGCAATAGGTGCAAGAAATAGTTCAAAAATAGCCAAAATCGGAACGTTTTTTCACATTGTTATTTTCAGCCTAAATATGTGTGCAATAGCCCACAAAAAATGGAGGTTTGGTGATACATATAAGTTTCACTTTTTGATATAATTCACTAAAATGCACGTTCATAATTAAGATGGGTGGAAAAAAATAGCACGAAAATGGTCAAAATCAACACGTTTTTAAACATTGTCATTTTCGACCAAAATACATGTACTATAGCCCAAAAAAAAGAAGGTTTGGTGATAAATATGACTTTCACTTTTTTTTACACTATTCACTAAAATGCACGTTCACAATTAAGGCGAGTGTAAAAAATAGTATGAAAATGGCCAAGTTCGGCAATTTTTTGACATTGTCATTTTCGACCAAAATACGTATAGCCCACAAAAAATGGAGGTTTGGTAATAAAAAGAATATAGAAACAGTCAAAATTGACACGTTTTTTGACATTGTCATTTAAGCCAAAATACGAGTGCTATAGCCCACAAAAAATGGAGGATTGATGATAAGTATGAGTTTCACTTTGGTTTACACAATTCACTCTAATACACGTTCAAAATTGAAATGGGTTTAAAAAATAATACAAAAACGGCCAAAATCAACATGTTTTTGGATATTATCGTTTTCGGCCAAAATACGTATAATATAACCTACAAAAATGGAGGTTTTGTGATAAATATAAGTTTGACTTTTTTTTTACACAATTCACTAGAATGTATGCTGACAATTGAAGTGGGTGGAAGAAATAGCACAAAAATAACCAAAATCGGCACGTTTTTGGACATTGTCATTTTCGGCCAAAATACGTGTGCTATAGCCCACAAAAAATGGAGATTTGGTGATAATTTGAGTTTCATTTTTTTTCACCGTTTACTAGAATGCACGTTCACAACTGCGGTGGGTGCAAGAAATAGTACAAAAAATGGCCAAAATCGGAACTTTTTTCACATTGTTATTTTCAACCTAAATACGTGTTCTATAGCCCAAAAAATGGAGGTTTGGTGATAGATATAAGTTTCACTTCTTGACATAATTCACTAAAATGCACGTTCATAATTAAGATTGATGAAAAAATAGCACGAAAATGGCCAAGATCAACACGTTTTTAAACATTGTCATTTTCGACAAAAATACATGTACTATAGCCCAAAAAAAATGTTTGGTGATAAATATGAATTTCACTTTTTTTAATACCATTCATTAGAATGCACATTCACAATCGAGGCGAGTGCAAAAAATAGCACGAAAATGGCCAAATTCGGCACGTTTTTTGACATTGTCATTTTCAGCCAAAATACGTGTGCTGTAGCCTACAAAAAATGGAGATTTGGTAATAAATATGAGTTTCACTTTTTTTGACATAATTCACTAAAATGCACGTTAAAAATTGTGATGGGTATTAAAAAATATGCAGAAACAACCAAAATCGACACATTTTTAGACATTGTTGTTTTTGGCAAAAATACGTGTGTTATTACCCACAAAAAATGGAGGCTTTTTTATAAATATAATTTTTACTTTTTTGACATTGTTAATTAGAATGCACGTTTACAGTTGAGGTTAGTGCAAAGAATAGCATGAAAATAGTCAAATCGGCACGTTTTGGACATTTTCATTCTCGGCCAAAATATGTGTGCTATAGCCCACAAAAAAGGGAAGTTTTGTGATAAATATGAGTTTTAATTTTTTTGACATAATTCACTAGAATGCATGTTCAAAAATATGATGGGTTTTAAAAAGAATACAGAAATAGCTAAAATCGGCACGTTTTTGGATAGTCATTTCGGATAATATATGTGTGTTATAGCCCACAAAAAATGGAGGTTTGGTGATAAATATGAGTTTCACTTTTCTTTTTTTGACATAATTCACTAGAATGCACGTTTAAAAATATGATGGGTTTTAAAAAGAATACAAAAATAGCTAAAATCGGCACATTTTTGGATAGTCATTTCGGATAAAATATGTGTGTTATAGCCCATAAAAAATGGAGGTTTGGTGATAAATATGAGTTTCACTTTCTTTGACATAATTCACTCAAAAGCTTGTTGAAAATTGAGATGGGTTTAAATAACAATACAGAAACAGCCTAAATCGGGATTTTTTTTATATTGTCGTTTTCGGCCAAAATACGTGTATTATAACTCATAAAAAATGGAGGTTTGCTGATAAAGATATGTTTCACTTTTTTTACACAGTTCATTAGAGTGTACATTCACGGTTGAGGTTGGTGCAAAATAGCGTGAAAACAACCAAAATTAGCACGTTTTAGGACATTATCATTTTCGACCAAAATACATGTGCAATAGCCCACAAAAAATGGAGGTTTGGTGATAAAGATGCATTTCACTTTTTTTGACATAATTTATTAGAATACACGTTCAAAATTGTGATGAATTTGAAAAAGAATACAGAAACGGCCAAAATTGGTACCTTTTTGGATATTGTAACTTTCGGTCAAAATACGTGCGTTATAACCCACAAAAATGGAGGTTTTGTGATAGATATAAGTTTCACTTTTCTTGACACTGTTCACTAGAATGCACGATCATAGTTGAAATTGGTGCAAAAAATAGCACGAAAATAGTCAAATTCGGCACGTTTTTGGACATTGTCATTTTCGGCCACACTAGGTGTGCTATAACCCACAAAAAATGGAGCTTTGGTGATAAATATGAGGTTCACTTTTTTTACACTGTTCACTAGAATGCATGTTCACAATTGAGGTCGGTGCAAAAAAAAGTACGAAAATGACCAAAATCGACATGTTTTTTAACATTGTTATTTTCGGCCAAAATACGTGTTCAATAGCCCACAAAAATAGAGGTTTGGTGATTAATATGAGTTTCATTTTTTTGAAACAGTTCACTAAAATACACGTTCACAATTGAGATGTCTGGAAAAAAAATAGCATGAAAATGGCCAAAATCGGCACGTTTTTAAGCATTGTCATTTTCGGTCAAAATACAAGTGCTATAGCCCACAAAATATGAAGGTTTGGTGATAAATATGAGTTTCAATTTTTTTGACAGCATTCACTAGAATGCAAATTTATAATTGAGGCAAATGCAAAAACTAACATGAAAATGGCCAAAATCAACACGTTTTTTAACATTGTCATTTCTGGCCAAAATACATGTGTGCTAATAATCCCATAAAAAATGGAGGTTTGGTGATAAATACGAGTTTCACTTTTTTTTACATAATTCACTAGGATGCACGTTGAATAATGCGATGGGTGTTAAAAACAATACAAAAATAGCCAAATTCGGTACGTTTTTGGAAATTGTCATTTTCGGCCAGAATATGTGTGCTATTGCCTACAAAAAATGGCGGTTTAGTGATAAATATGAGTTTTACATTTTTTGACACATTTCACTAGAATGCACGTTCACAATTGGGATGGGTGCAAAAAATAGCACGAAAATGACAAAAATCTTCACAATTTTTGAGATTGTCATTTTTGGACAAAATACGTGTGCTATAGCCCACAAAAATGGAGGTTTGGTGAATAATATGAGTTTCACTTTTTTGACATAATTCACTAAAATGCACGTTTACAATTGATATTAGTGGAAAACAGTAGCACGAAAATGTCCAAAATTGGCATGTTTTAAACATTGTCATTTTCGGCAATAATACGTGTGTTATAGCCCATAAAAAATGAAGGTTTGATGATAAATATGAGTTTAACTTTTTTTTACACAGTTCACTAGAATGCACGTACACAATTGAGGCGAATGCAAAAATAGCACGAAATGGCCAAAATTGGCACGTTTTTGGACATTGTCATTTTCGGCCAAAATATGTGTGCTATATCCCACAAAAAATGGAGGTTTGGTGATAAATATGAGTTTCACTTTTTTGACACAATTCACTCGAAAGAGCGTTCAAAATTGAGATAGGTGTAAAAAGCAATATAGAAACGGCCAAAATTGGCACATTTTTTTATATTGTCATTTTCGAGCAAAATACGTGTATTATAACTCACAAAAATGGAGGTTTTGTGATAAATATAAGTTTCACTTTTTTTGACACCGCTCAATAGAATGCACATTCACAGTTAAGGTAAGTGCAAAAAATAGCGCTAAAATAACCAAAATCGACGCGTTTTTGGATATTGTCGTTTTTTGCCAAAATACAGTTGAGGTGAGTGCACAAAAATGAAGGTTTGATGATAAACATGAGTTTCAATTTTTTTGACATCGTTGAGTAGAATACTTTTTTTAAAATTTTTATTTGTTATAACCTCTATTGTGAGGGGGCGCCACACCCAATATATTGTTTTAAATTTGAAAATGGTGGATATACTAAATACCATTATTAAAAAAATCTTTGTTAACCTTTTACATATGTCCTATTCTCAACATGGTGTCCATTCTTACTTCCAAAAAATTAATAAGTAAATATATAGGAGTACTTCCTCCTTATACAAAGTAAAAAGCATATTTAAACTATGAGTACTTTCTCCTTTACAAAATATAGTATATTTTAGAGTTTGTAGAAAATATGTGTACCGCCAAATGGTAACCACATACATATTAGCTGAAACTCTATCCCCTACTTCCAAAAAAACTCCCTAATAATCTATCTATTGTCACTAGGAGTGATGACTGAACTTGCAAATATTTACCCACACAGCACATGGTACAGATTTATATACATCATCAATTGAAAATCTCATATAATCATGCATCTCGAAACCCCTTGGCAAAACAAATCTAGTTACATTTACTTGTACCACCGTTCATTAGAATGCTCGTTCAAAATTAAAGTGGGTGAAAAATATAGCACGAAAATGGCTAAAATTGCCACGTTTTTTAAACATTGTCATTTTCGTCCAAAATACATATGCTATAGCCCCAAAAAAATGAAGTTTTGGTAATAAATATGATTTTCACTTTTTTTACATCGTTCACTAACATGAGCATTCACAATTGAGGTGGGTGCAAAAAAAAAAGCAAGAAAATGGCAAAACTCAGCACATTTTTTGACATTGTCATTTTTTGCCAAAATACGTGTGTGCTATAGACCACAAAAAATAAAGATTTTGTTATAAATATGAGTTTGACTTTTTTTGACATAATTCACTAGAATGCACGTTCAAAAATTTGATATGTGTTAAAAATAAAACAGAAACGGCCAAAATCGGCACATTTTGGACATTGTTATTTTCGGCCAGAATACTTGTGCTATAGCTCACAAAAATTGGAGGTTTGGTGAATAATATTAGTTTCACTTTTTCGACACATTTCAATTTAATGCACATTCACAATTGAGATGCGTGGAAAAAATAATATAGAAATGGCAAAACTCGGCACATTTTGGATATTGTCATTTTCCGCTAAAATCGTGTGTTATAACCCAAAAAAATGGAGATTTTATGAAAAATATAAGGTTCACTTTTTTGACTCCGTACACTATAATGCACGTGCACAATTGAGGTGGGTGAAAAATATAACACGAAAATGACAAAAATTGACACGTTTTAAACATTGTCATTTTCGGCCATAATATGTATGCTAAATGAAGGTTTTGGTGAGAAATATAAGTTTCACTTTTTTGACATCGTTCACTAGAATGCATATTAACAAATGAGGCGGGTGCAAAAATAGCTCGAAAATAAACAAAATTAGCATATTTTTTGACATTGTCATTTTTGGCCAAAATACGTGTGATATAGGCAATAAAAAATGAAGGTTTGGTGATAAATATGAGTTTCACTTTTTTGAAATAATTCATTAGAATGAACGTTAAAAAATGTGATCTATATTCAAAATAATATAGAAACAGCCAAAATCGTCATTTATTTACATTGTCATTTTCAGCCAAAATATGCATGTTTTAGCCCACGAAAAATTGATGTTTGGTGATAAATATGATTTTCATTTCTTTTGACACTATTCACTCGAATGCACGTTCAAAATTGAAAGGAGTGTAAAAAAAATACAGAAATGGCCAAAATCGTCACGTCTTTTTATATTGTCGTTTTCAGCCAAAATACGTGTTATAACCCATAAAAATGGAAGTTTTGTGATAAATATAAATTTAACGTTTTTTTTACACAGATCACTAGAATGCACGTTCACAATTGTGGTGAGTACAAAAAATAGCAAGACAATAGCCAAAAATCAGCACATTTTTAAACATTGTCAGTTTTGGTCAAAATACGTGTACTATAGCCCACGAAAAATATAGGTTTGGTGAAAAATAAGGGTTTCACTCTTTTGACACAATTCACTCGAATGCACGTTCACAATTGAGATGGGTGGAAAAAATAATACAAAAACTGCCAAAATCGGCACGTTTTTTTATATTGTTGTTTTCGGCCAAATACGTGTGTTATAACCGACCAAAAATGTAGGTTTTGTGATAAATATAAATTTTACTTTTTTTGACACCGTTCACTAGAATGCACGTTCATAATTGAGATGGGTGAAAAATATAGCACGAAAATAGCAAATATTGGCTCATTTTACAACATTGTTATTTTCGACCGGAATACCTGTGCTATAGCCCACAAGAAATGGAGGTTTGGTGATGAATATGACTTCCACTTTTTTTGACATAATTCACAAGAATGCACAATAAAAATTATGATGGGTGTTAACAAGAATATAGAAATTGCCAAAATCGTCACATTTTTAGGCATTGTCATTTTAGGCCAAAATACATGTGCTCTAGCCCACAAAAAATGGAGGTTTGGTGAATAATATCAGTGTCACTTTCTTTAATACAATTCACTCGAATGTACATTCAAAATTGAGATGGATGTAAAACATAATACGAAAATGGCCAAAATTGGCATGTTTTTGGATATTGTCATTTTCGACCAAAATACGTGTGTTATAACCCACAAAAATAAAAATTTAGGGATAAATATAAGTTTAAATTTTTTTGACATAATTCACTAAATGCACGTTCACAACTGAGATTGGTGGAAAAAATAGTACGAAAATGGCCAAAATTTGCAAGTTTTTAAACATTATCATTTTTTGCCAAAATACGTGTGTTATCGCCCAAACAAATGAAGGGTTTGGTGATAAAGATGAATTTCACTTTTTTTGACACATTTCAGTAGAATGCACGTTCACAATTGAGGTTGGTGCAAAAAATAACATGAAAATAACCAAAATTGGAAAGTATTTTGACATTGTTATTTTCGGCCAAAATAAGTGTGCTATAGTACACAAAAAATGGAGGTTTGGTGATAAATATGAGTTTCAATTTTTTTGACATAGTTTACTAAAATGCACGTTCACAATTGAGATGAGTGGAAAAATTAGCACAAAAATTGCAAAAATCGACACGTTTTTAAATTTGTCATTTTCGACCAAAATACGTGTGCTATAGTCTAGAAAAATGAAGATTTGGTGATAAATATAAGTTTCACTTTTTTTTACACTGTTCAGTAGAATGAATGTTCACAATTGAGGTGGGTGCAAAAAATAGCATGAAAATGGCAAAAATGGGCATGTTTTTTGACATTGTCATTTTCAGCTAAAACATGTGTGCTGTAATCCACAAAAAATGGAAGTTTAAGGATAAATATGAGTTTTACTTTTTTTGACATAATTCACTAGAATACGTTCAAAATTGAGATGGATGTAAAAAACAATAAAGAAACGGCCAAAATCGACATATTTTTTATATTGTCATTTTTTTACCGAAATACGTGTGTTATAACCCATAAAAATTGAGGTTTCATGATAAATATAAGTTTCATATTTTTTGACACTATTCACTAGAATGGAGTATTTGCTAATAAGTTTACATAGATCCTTTTGGAAAAAAATTAGGAAATCAAATTATTTTGCATAAAGTTTTGGATATGTGTGCAGTTACATTTTTGTATTTTGCTTTCTTCAAGAGTTTTTGGGAGACCATTTTGGTTAAGATGCTCAGGACTTTGAGTATAACATGAATGTTATTAGCTTCTCTTGACATTTATTTTATTCCCAAAGTCTCGAAATGGTAGCCTTCCTCTTTTACTTAAATGCTTTCTTGTAAAGGAATGTTATTCCTACTCTAAACTCTTTCACTCTTGTATGGTGGTTGGGGTATATCCGCTACCTATCCTTTGCTTTTAATAAATAAAATTGGGTGTGGCGACCCCCTTCGTGATCGAGGTTATACCAAAAAAAATACACCATTCACTAGAATGCAAGTTCACAGTTAAGGTTGGTGCAATGGTGTATTTTGGAAATTGTCATTTTCGGTCAAACTACGTGTGTTATAACCCAATAAAAATGAAGGTCTAGTGAATCATATGAATTTCACTTTTTTTACACAATTTACTCAAATTCTTGTTCACAATTGAGATGGTTAGAAAAAACAGCAGAGAAATGGCCAGAATCGGCACGTTTTTAGATATTGCCATTTTTTGCCAAAATACGTGTGTTATAACCCACAAAAAATGAAAAATTTGTGAAAAATATAAGGATCACTTTTTTTAAATCTGTACACTAGAATGAACGTTCACAATTGAGATGGGTGAAAAATATGGAAAGAAAATGACAAAAATCAACATGTTTTTAAACATTATTGTTTCTAGCCAAAATACGTATGCTATAGCCCAAAAAAATAAAGGTTTGGTGATAAATATGATTTTCACTTTTTTTGATATCGTTCACTAGAATGTACGTTAACAACTAAGACAGGTATAAAAAATAGCACAAAAATGACAAAAATCGGCACGTTTGTCATTTTCAGCCAAAATACGTGTGCTATAACCCACAAAAAATTAAGGTTTGGTGAAAAATGTAAGTTTCACTTTCTTTAACACAATTCACTCGAATGCACATTCAAAATTGAAATGAATATAAAAATAATAAAAAAATGGACAAAATAAGCACATTTTTTAATATTGTCTTTTTTGGCTAAAAGACTTGTGTTATAACCCACAAAAAATAGAGGTTTTGTGATAAATATAAGTTTCACTTTTTTTGACACCATTCATTATAATGCACATTCACAGCTGAGGCATGTGCAATAAATAGCATGAAAATAGCTAAAATCAGCACGTTTTTTTACATTGTCGTTTTTGGCCAAAATACATGTACTATAGCCACAAAAAATGAAGTTTTAGTGATAAATATAATTTTCACTTTTTTGGAAACAATTCACTTAATTGCACAGTCATAATTGAGATGAGTGGAAAAACAACAGAGAAACGGCCAAAATCGGCACATTTTGAATATTGTAGTTTTTGGCCAAAATACGTGTGTTATAACCCTCAAAAATGGATGTTTTTTGAAAAATATAAGGTTCCTCTTTTTTGACACTGTATACTAGAATGCACATTCACAATTCAGGTGCATGAAAAATATAGCACGAAAATGACAAAAATCGACACGTTTTTAAAAAATGTCATTTTCGGCAAAAATATGTGTACTATAGCCCACAAAAATTAACATTTGGTGATAAATAGGAGTTTCACTTTTTTGACATCGTTCACTTGAATACACGTTAACAATTGAGGTGGGTGCAAAAAGTAGTACAAAAATGGCCAAAATCGGCATGTTTTTTTACATTGTAATTTTCGGCCAAAATATATAGCCCAAAAAAATGGAAGTTTAGTGATAAATATAAGTTTTATTTTTGACATACTTTACTAGAATGCACGTTCAAAATTGTGATAGATTTTAAAAATAATACAGAAACAATCAAAATCGGCATGTTTTTCGACGTTGTCATTTTCAGCAAAAATGTGTGTGCTATATTGCACACAAAAAATGGAGGTTTGGTGAAAAATATGAGTTTCAATTTCTCTAACAAAATTCACTCAAAAGCACATTCAAAATTGAGATGGATTTAAAAAACAATAGATAAAGGCTAAAGTCGGCACGGTTTTGGATATTTTTGCTTTCGAACAAAATACGTGTGTTATAACCCAAAAAAATGGAGATTTTTTGATAAATATAAGTGTCAGTTTTTGTGTTACGGCTCACTAAAATGTACGTTCACGGTTGAGGTTGGTGCAAAAAATAGTGTGGCATGTTTTTGAACATTGACATTTTTAGCCAAAATACATGTGCTATAGCCAAAAAAATGGAGGTTTAGTGATAAATATGAGTTTCACTTTTTTTATATATAATTCACTAGAATGCATGTTCAAAATTGTGATGGGTTTTAAAAAAATACATAAATAGCAAAAATTGATACCGTTTTGGACATTGTTATTTTTGGCAAAATACGTGTGCTATAGCCCACAAAAATGGTGGTTTGGTGATAAATATAAGTTCCACTTTTTTTTTACACAATTTACTCAAAAGCACATTTAAAATTTAGACGAGTGTAAAAAACAATACAAAAACGAACAAAGTCGTCAAGTTTTTTTATATTGTTATTTTCGGGCAAAATACGTGTTTTATAACTCATAAAAAATAGAGGTTTATTGATAAATATAAGTTTCACTTTTTTTATGACACTAATTACAAGAATACAAGTTCAAGGGTAAGGATTGTGCAAAAAATAGCGTGAAAATAGCCAAAATTGGCACATTTTTGACATTGCCATTTTCGGCCAAATACGTGTTATAGCCCACAAAAAATGGAGGTTTGGTAATAAATATACGTTTCACTCTTTTTGATATAATTCACTAGAATGTACATTCAAAATTGTGATGGGTTTGAAAAAGAATACAAAAACAGCCAAAATCGTTACGTTTTTTTACATTATTATTTTAAGAAAAATACGTGTGCTAAGCCCACAAAAATTGTAGGTTTGGTGATAAGTATAAGTTTCACTTTCTTTGACACAATTCACTAAAAAACATGTTAAAAATTGAGATGGCCGTAAAAAATAATACAAAAAAGACCAAAATTGGCACGGTTTTTTATATTGTCATTTTCGGCAAAAATAGGTGTTATAACCCACAAAAATGAAGGTTTTGTGATAAATACAAGTTTCACTTTTTTGATACCGTTGACTAGAATGCACATTCATGGTTGAGGTGGGTGCAAAAAATAGCACAAAAATAGTCAAATTTGGCACGTTTTTGTACATTGTCATTTTTTACCAAACTACATGTGCTATAACCTACAAAAAATGAAGGTTTGGTGATAAATATAAATTTCACTTTTTTGACACCGTTCACTAGAATGCACGCTCACAATTGAGGGTGGGTGCAAAAAGTAGTACGAAAATGGCCAAAATCGGCACGTTTTTTAACATTGTCATTTTCGATCAAAATACGTGTGCAATAGCCCACAGAAAATAGAGGTTGTGTAATTAATATGAGTTTCATTTTTTTGACATAATTTACTAAAATGCACGTTCAAAACTGAGATGGGTGGAAAAAATAGCACGAAAATGACCAAAATTGACACGTTTTTAAGCATTATCATTTTCGGCCAAATACTTGTGCTATAACCCACAAAATATGAAGGTTTGGTGATAAATATGAGTTTCACTTTTTTAACACCATATACTAAAATGCACATTTACAATTGAGGCGAGTGCAAAAAATAACATGAAAATTGCCAAAATCAATACATTTTTTTAACATTGTCATTTTGGGCCAAAATACATGTACTACAGCACCTTTTCGGCAAAAATACTTCAATAATAAAGATTTGGTGATAAATATGAGTTTCTCTTTTTTTTACACCGTTCACCAGATTGTATGTTCACAATTGAAGTTGGTGAAAAATATAGCATTAAAGTGGTAAAAATCTCCACGTTTTTAAACATTATTATTTTCATCCAAAATATGCGTGCTATATCCCACAAAAAATGCAGGTTTGGTGATAAACACTAGTTTTAATTTTTTTGGCACCATTTACTAGAATGAATGTTCACAATTGAGGTGGGTGCATAAAAAATAGCAAAAAATGGAAAAACTCGACACTTTTTTTGACATTGTCAATTTCGGCCAAAATACGTGTGCTACAGCCCAAAAAATAGATATTTGGTTATAAATATGAGTTTTACTTTTTTGACATAATTCACTAGATATTTCACTAGTCTTGGTGTCGAGCAATCGCTTTCTCCTCCTTCTCACTAGGAAATCCTCATCCACTTCGAATCCGTCAGCCTTTCAACCTCCGGCTGAAAGGCCCGATCCCAAATATAATACAGCCATATGCTTGAAGGATGTTGGATCCACAACCCAAACCAGCGTTCAAATCGGGACTACATCAAGGTGAGACTGAGATATTCCTCTCAGCTGAAGAAGAAGCTTGACTCGCCGCCCCTCTCAAATCCCTACTGATCGGCAAATTTGTTAAAGAAAGCCCTAAACTGGAGAATATACGAAATTCTTTTGCTAATGGAAACTTTAGGGACAAAATCCAAATCGGGAGATTGAGCAAAAAAACCTTTTTGATTAGATTTTCCTCAACTGAAGACATTACACGCCTAAGGATTAAAGGTTCGTGCTTTATTGATGGCTGCCGAGTGAGATTTTCCAGTTACTCACAAGAAAATCTGAAGAATATAGAAACTACAACAGTTTCTATTTGGGTAGAATTTCCAAATCTACCGATTCAGTTCTTTGATCAAGACTTTCTCTTTGCTGTTGCGCGGCAGTTTGGAGATCCAATCGCTCTTGACAATGCGACGCTATCAATGTCCAGACCTTTATGTGCTCGAATGTGTATTGAAGTTAATTTATTATAGCCACTGACAAAACGTATTTGGATCCAAGGAGGTAACGGTGGTTTCTAGCAACCTTTAGTTTTTGCCAAAATTCCTAATTTCTGTCCACATTGTTCCATTTTGGGACACGCTCTCAAGGATTGTAGGAAAATTCAGAGCGCAAGACAACGGCTTCACAACTAGCTTCTGAGTCCCTTCCCTATCCTACAGTGAAGGGAGTATCTGAGAGCTCCAACACAACCGTAAATGCAAAGGAAGAGGGGATAACTGAGGAGTCTACTGTGAAATGAATCAATACCCCCAACACCCAACATCAACTTCTTCCCAAAGAGGAAGTAAACCGGAACATTGATGAAAATTTTCTGGAGATAAAAAAGGATTCAATTCAAGGAAAAAATGTAAATTGCTGGGATTTGATAGTGGCAGAAGCTGGAAATATGGGCAATGGAGCGCTGGAGAACATCAGTGATAAGAATCATGCTCTGGTGAGGAATCTGATGTCCTCTTGCATATATAGATCAGATTCCTGCTCAAATTTGCATAGAGATTGGAATGAGGAAGCATGGGTCATTGATCATCACGGCAAGGTGATGATCAATAAGATGCAGCCATCAATCAAAGTGGATATCAAATTTGAAGAGCAGGCACAAACATCTGCAAAAAGGTATAAAATCAAGAACCTGTCCAAACAGAAAATCTACCAAAAAAAAGGAAAACAGAACTCTCAAAGAAAGAAGAAAAAATACGAAATCAGAAGCAAAATTTTAGACTGGTATTCTGAAAATGATGTTTAAGTAGCAAAGTGTAATATGTCCCTGTTGTGGTGTGAATGGAATGGGTGTATGTGATGAATGCTGCTTATGTTTCTTTTGTGTTCAGAACCATGTTCTTAGATGTTGTGAGTGGCTGTCTGATATGACTTAGGCTGGTCTAGTTTTTGAATTGCTAAAGAGAAGTAAGGTGAAAGGGATGCTAATGTGAGACCCTTGTTGGGGAGCTGAATTTGTGCTCAGTTCATAGATGTTGTGAGTGGCTGTCTGATATGATTTAGGCTGGTCTAGTTTTTTGAATTGCTGAAGAGAAGTAAGGTGAAAAGGATACCAATGTGAGTCTCTGTTGAGGATGACGTATGTTGATTGTGAGCAGGTTGTTGGAACATGCTTGCAGTTGTTTACTTGTTTGATCTTTCATGTCTTCTACAAGATCTTCAGGTGTAAGAATGGAATGATGATATGAGAAGTAGAATGGAGCTACTGAATTCTTTTAGTGGAAGTGCAGTTTGTTTGAATGGACACAAGCGCAGATTTTTGTGAATTATGGAGCTACTACCTTTGACATGCTTTTGTCATCAAGCGTAAGTTTTTAGATTCAAAAATGCTGAAGTTCGTTTGTTTCGAAGACTTTCTGCTTTAAAGATCAACATGTGATGCTGCTTGGTCTCTTGGTTGTGAACCTCAATGACAATTATTTTGATATGGGCCACTTAAAATAGTTTCTTATTAAATTGGACTCGTTTAGTTTAGTTAAATCTTAAGGAGTACTTTATCTTTTATTTTGCAAGGTAAGAGGGTAGTTATCCCCTTCTGTAACTCTTTTGTACTTGGGTGGTTGGTTGTACCCAACCACTTATCTTTATCTTAATATTAATAAAATGGGGCTTCAAACCCAATTTAAAAAAAAAAAGAAAAAAGAAAAAAAAAGACATAATTCACTAGAATGCACGTTCACAATTGAAAAATGTGCTCGGCAAGTTTTTTGATATTGTCATTTTTTGCCAAAATACATGTGCTACTATACACCAAAAAAGGTGGTTTGGTGATAAATATGAATTTCAATTTTTTTTACATAATTCACTAGTATGCAATTTAAAAAAATATAATGTGTAAAAAAAACAATACAGAAATAGCCAAAATCGGAACGTTTTGGACATTGTCATTTTTTACAAAAATATGTGTGCTATAGTCCACAATAAATGTAGGTTTGGTTATAAATATAGTTTTAATTTTTTTTGACACCGTTCACTAAAATGCACGTTTACAATTAATATTGGGGAAAAATAGCACCAAAATAGCAAAAATTGGCACTTTTTTTACATTGTCATTTTTAACCAAAATACGTGTGCAATAGCCCGCAAAAAATGAAGGTTTCGTGATAAATATGAGTTTCATTGTTTTGAAACAGTTCACTCAAAAGCACGTTCAAAATTGAGATGGATGTAAAAAACAATACAAAAAATGGCCAAAATTGGCACGTTTTTTAATATTGTCATTTTCAACAAAAATACATTTCACTTTTCTTAACACCGTTCACTAGAATGCACGTTTATAGAGGTGGATGTGAAAAATAGCACAAAAATAGCCAAATTTGGCACGTTTTTGGACATTGTCATTTTTCACCAAAATACGTGTGTTATAGCCCAAAAAAATGAAGGTTTGGTGATAAATATTAGTTTTAGTTTTTTTTACTCTATTCACTAGGATGCACATTCACAAAAATAAAACGAAAATAGCCAAAATCGTCCCATTTTTTTATATTGTCAATTTTGGCCAAAATACGTGTGCTACATCCCACAAAAAATGGAGGTTTAGTGATAAATATGAGTTTCACTTTTTTTGACACCGATCACTAGAATGCACAGTCACAATTGAGGTAGGTGCATAAAAGAGTACAAAAACGGCCAATATCAGAACGTTTTTGACATTGTCATAATAGGCCAAAATGCGTGTGTTATATCCTAAAAAATGGAAGTTTGATGATAAATATGAGTTTCAATTTCTTTGACACAATTCACCCAAAAGCACGTTCAAAATTTAGATGGGCGTAAAAAAATAAAAAAGGCCAAAATCGGCACGTTTTTTAATATTATCATTTTTTGCAAAAATACTTGTGTTATAACCTACAAAAATAGAGGTTTTTTAATAAACATAAGTTTCACTTTTTTCACCATGTTCACAAGAATGTATGTTCACAGCTGAGGTGGGTAACAAATAGCACGAAAATAGCCAAAATCGGCTCTTTTTTTACTATATCATTTTTTGCCAAAATACGTGTGCAATAACCCCCAAAAAATGGGGGTTTGGTGAATAATATGATTTTCATTTTTTTGACACAATTCAATTGAACTAACGTTCACAATTGAGATGGGTGGATAAAACCATAAAAAACGGCCAAAATCAGCACGTTTTTTGGTATTATTCTTTTCGGCCAAAACCCGTGTGTTATAACCCACGAAAAATGGAGGTTTTGTGATAAATATAAGTTTCACTTTTTTTTGACACCGTTCACTAGAATGCGCATTCACAATTGAGGTGGGTGTAAAATATAGCACAAAAATTACCAAAATCAGCACTTTTTTGACTTTTTCATTTTCTGCCAAAATTCGTGTGCTATGGCCCACAAAAAATTGATAGTTTGTGGTAAATATGAGTTTCACTGTTGTATTCTTAACATATATGTTCCTGCTGTGTTTACTTTGTGACTCTTGATAGGTTGGCACATGTGGTATTTTGCATGTGCGAATTTGATGGTGAGTGATATTATGCCCATTATATGATATTCAGCTTGGGAGTTCATGGAATGGATTAGGACATGGCATAAGTGAGGGTGTGCAATGTTGATTTTGCAGAATAATGCCTTAGTTCTATAGCCCTGTTAAGGCCTTTTGATGCTTTGAGTTTACTTAAGATTAGGAGCCCTTGGGAAAGGTAGTAAGAACACACGACAGTGAGGGGGTGTGAAGGAGTTTGGGGTGCTGAAGGTGAAGTGATTACAAAAACATGTCTAAGAACTGCTGCGATGGAGGTTTTGCATAGGGATCTCTATATTGAGGCTCGATCTGCATCTACACTCTAGAACTGTTTTGAGAATAGCTCATGGAGGTTTTGATTTTGTGAGGAGGAGATTGAGGACTGTAGCAGTGGCATGATTTGGCAGGAATTATGTTGTCTGAAATTATCTTGCTATTTTGACCTGGGTTTGCGAGCATTCAGGGGGAGGCCTTTTGTTTGGAAGGAAGTTTGGATTAGTTAAGGCATGCTTTCAGTGATGGGTTTGTACATGTTGGAAAGGCAGAGATAAGTGTGGCAAATAATCTATTACAGTTTCATGACATAACTGTTCAAATTGAATATAGTGGTTATCTTGCTCTCACTAATTAACGAATTTCATCGTTTACTTGAATATAGAATTATTCTACTTTGGTCCCGGTGATCTAAAGTAGATGTTTTCTCAATTCCTTCATATAATTGGTAGATGCATGTAATAGAGTAGTACTTCAAATTTATTGCTTTTGCTCTTGTAGTGGTGTGCTTGGGAATATCCAGCACCGTATTTTGCCCAAAACTTGATATAAGTTCAATTTTCATTAAAAAAAAAGACACCATTCACTAGAATTCATGTTCACAACTGAGGCGGGTGTAAAAAACAGTACGAAAATGGCTAAAATCGGCATGTTTTTTTACATTATCATTTTCACTCAAAAGCAAGTTCAAAATTGAGATGGGTATAAAAAACAATATAGAAATGGCCAAAATTGCCACATTTTTGGATATTGTCATTTTCAGCAAAAATACATTTCTCTTTCCTTAACACCGTTCACTAGAATGCACATTCATAATTGAGGTGGGTACGAAAAATAGTACGAAAATAGCCAAATTCGACTTGTTTTTGGACATTGTCATTTTGACCAAAATATGTGTCATAGCCCACAACAAATGAAGGTTTCGAAATAAATATGAGTTTCAATTATTTTTTAATTTATTCACTAGAATGCACATTTACAATTGAGGCAGGTGCAAAAAATAGTGCGAAAATAGCAAAAATCGGCATGTTTTTTTACATTGTCCTTTTTGGTCGAAATACATGTGCTATAGCCTACAAAAAATGGAGGTTTGGTGATATAAATATTTATGAATTTTACTTTTTTGACACATTTTACTAAAATGCATATTCCCAATTGAGGCTGGTGCAAAAAATAGCACGAGAATTGCCAAAAAATCAGTACGTTTTTTTACATTAACATTTTTTGTCAAAATACTTGTGCAATAGCCCACAAAAAATGGAGGTTTGGCGATAAATATGAGTTTCACTATTTTGATACAATTCATTAAAATGCACGTTCACAATTGTCATGGATGGAAAAATAGCACGAAAATGGCTAAAATCATTGTGTTTTTAAACATTGTCATTTTCAACAAAAATACGTGTGTTATAGCCCACAAAAATGAAGGTTTGGTAATAAATATGAGTTTTACTTTTTTATACCGTTCACTAGAATTCACGTTCAAAATTGAAAAGGGTGTAAAAAATAGCACGAAAATAACCAAAATCGGCACGGTTTTTTACATTGTTATAATCGACCAAAATTCGTGTGCTATAGCCCACAAAAACTGAAAGTTTGGTGATAAATATGAGTTTCAATTTCTTTGACACAATTCACTTGAAAACACGTTCACAATTTAGATGGGTGTAAAAAATAATACAGAAACAACAAAAATCGGCACAATTTTGGATATTTTTGTTTTCAGCAAAAATACGTGTGTTATAACCAACAGAAAATGAAGATTTTTTTTATAAATATAAGTTTCACTTTTTTGACACTGTTCACTAGAATGCACATTTATAGTTGAGGTGGAAGCAAAAAATAGCACAAAAATGGCCAAAATCGACACATTTTTGGATATTGTCATTTTTTGCCAAAATACTTGTGCTATAGCCCACAAAAAAATAGAGCTCTGGTGAATAATATGAATTTCACTTTTTTAACACAATTCACTCGAACAAACTTTGAAAATTGAGATGGGTGGAAAAAACCATACAAAAATGGCAAAAATCGGCACATTTTTCGATACTGTCACTTTCGGCCAAAATACGTGTGTTATAACCCACAAAAATGGAGGTTTTGTGATAAATTTAAGTTTCACTTTTTTTGACACTATTCACTAGAATGCACGTTCACGGTTGAGGTTTATGCAAAAAATAGAGTGATAATAGCAAAAATTGGCACGTTTTTAGACATTGTCATTTTTGGCAAAAATTCGTGTACTATAGCCCACAAAAATGGAGGTTTGGTGATAAATATGAGTTTCACTTTCTTTGACATAATTCACTCGAATGCACGTTTAAAATTGAAATGGGTGTAAAAAGTAATACAAAAATGGCCAAAATCGGCACATTTATGGATATTGTCACAAAAAATTGTGATTTTGTGATAAATATGAATTTCACTTTTTTGACACCATTTTACTAGAATACACGTTCACAATTAAGGAGGGTGCAAAAAATAGAACAAAAATAGCCAAAATTGGCATGTTTTTGGACATTGTAATTTTTTGTCAAAATATGTATACTATAGATGCTAGGTGTGTCGTATACTTGCAATTTTACACCATTCTAATGAAGATGCATGAGTAGGGATCAAATCCTCAAGGAGGGGATTGTGATTATTTCCCATAGTGAAAACAACGACTGGTTTTGACTCACCTAACTAGAATCTGGAATGATGGAAACACTGTGAATAACCTTCCCCTATGATGGAGGCAAAGAATACTCAACCAATTCCCATCTATTCTGGTTCTAATCTCTGTAAGCCTAGGTCTACTCATTGAAAATGCGAGATTCTCAAAATGAGATAATACACTCACTAATTGACATAGTGATCACACTCAGTTAGCATGTAGCATACAATACAAGCACACAGATGTTTTCAAGCTCTATAGAATTTTGTTCATAAATTTGATCAAAACTTATATTGACATGTCGTTCACATACAGGAATTGATTCATGAGGTTCCACATATAATCCTTAAGCCAAATAAGATTTGCATTCAAGTCGGTCAACACGAGAACACAAATCATGCATTACACTTCACATGAAAGCAAAATTCAAACGTTCATAGTCATAAGCACTTTCATATTTCTAAGAATTCACTTCCATAACTTCATTCCAGGATACACTAAATGATCTAGCCACTCATGGCTTCAAACAACTTGAATCCAATAATTAAGAGTAGAGAACTAATAATTTTCGTAAAAGATGAGAAACTACAGATGAAAGGAGTCTATTCAATGTAATTCCAAAATGATCGGTTCCCTTCCTCCGTTGAATGAGTTCACAAATGTCTATGAATTTATAGATCTAAAATACACACATTTGGAAATTTCCCCCCAAAAATCGTCCTCCTAAATTCTCCTTCTAACCTTATATTTATAGAATGTTTGGTGACTTTATTTATAAGAAAACGAGATAAAATTCCTATATCTAAAACATTTGTCACGTCGGAAGTCTCCAACTTGAACATGCATATGCTCTGCGAATAACCGAGATACCGTTTCTCCAGTAAGACATCTCCACGTGTCCTGTTAAAATCAAAAACCAACAATCAGGAATGCAATCACTTGAAAGAAAAACTCACCAAAAACATAAAAAGATAAAATAAAACAAAAAAAAATCACCTAAAGAACATACAACCCAAAGAAACATTCTAACACTAGGCAGGGGCCTTAGGCCTGCGACTAGTGCGTGTGTAATTCAAGGCCATCGCCTAGTTGTGTGATGTTTTCACTAGGTGAGGGCATAAGGTGACCTAGTTATGTGTGTGTGTTTGTGTGTGTGTGTGGATGAGACGCGCCCTTTGTATGCGTATATGCAAGCGAGGGACTCATTATTAAACTCGACATGCCTTAGCTTGCCGAAGTGGGTGTGTGGGTTGGTGATTCGGCATGCCGGTTACATGCCGAGGAGTGTGTGCATTGGCGTATTTGGAATGCTCTTTCATGCCAGCATGTGTGAATGTAAGTGATTGGCTTGGGCATACTGGCATGTGTGTGTGCAAGTGGTAAGAGTGATTGTGTAGGAGACTATATGTATGCACGTGTGTGCTTGAGTGGGTGTGTGCTAAGTGACTAAATGAGTATGGTTGGCATGCTGGCCGGCACACCTTGGCATGCCGGCCGGTACGTTAGCTGGCATGCCTACTTGTACATTGGCAGCCTTGGCATGCCGACTAGTAGGCCAATTGGCATGCACCCGTTTTTCGTCTTTTTGGACGTTTTTCACCAATTTTCTCCTCTATCAGGCAACCAAGTCTCACTCCTTTAAAACACATAAAACGACACATAAATACATGAAAACACATATAAAACCATACAAAAGCCAAGTGAATTACAATATATGAGTTAGTACAAATCTAACTCATCAATAGCACACAAAAAATAGAAGTTTGGTAAATAATATGAGTTTCACTTTTTTGGATACAATTCATTCGAATACACGCTTAAAATTGAAATGGGTGTAAAAGACAATACAAAAACTACCAAAATTAGCACATTTTTTAACATTGTCGATTTCGGTCAAAATACATGAGTTATAACCCACAAAAATGGAGCTTTTGTGGTAAATATAAGTTTCACTTTTTTATACCGTTCACTATAATGCACGTTCACGATTGAGGCAGTGCAAAAAATAGCATAAAAATAGCCAAGTCCTCATTTTTTTCTCTCTAACTTTTTCTCTGCCTTCTCTCTAACTTCATATCTACACCACCACAAAAGGCCAGAGCCGGTCAACCATTACTCTTAACCACTATGGCTTTTTTATTACTCAGCTTTCTCAAAATCTCTCTTTTTTCACCGTTATCTGCTCTCTTTCAAAATCTCTCTTTCTTCACCGTCATCTACATTTCGCCACCACCAGTTGTCTCAGACCAAGGTGCCCAAGCTCGGAAGCTCGCCAAGACGACCAAAACTCGCCTCCACCATTCCTAGTGGAGCCATCTCCTCCAACAGCAAGCATCTACCGGGAAGGTACGGGACATTCAACGGATCTGAAGAGAATCAAAGGAGCTTTGCCGCTCCAACTTCAGCTCGATCGGCGCATGGGACTGCACACTTCCGATCTTGACTCTCGGCTCCGATCTGAAAAGATCGGGACTGCTCCGAGCTTCGAGCTCCTCCGAGTTTCACACTTTCTGGCTCCGATGGTAAGTCGATGTGATGACCTCCCCTGTTATACTTGCAAATTTAATTTTGTGGGAGGAATTTTGTGCTGCTGGAAAAGGCATCGGTTGGATGCGTGGACTCTGACATTGAAATATTCCATCTATTTTGCTCTTGCCACTTTATTCCATTGAATTTGCTCTTGAACTACACTGAAGATTCTCTGTTGTTCTTGCATATATTTGGTGTGCTCCCGATTATTGGTCTGGGAATGGAAGGCTATATGTGGGATGTAAAGTCAAATTTATTTACGAGATTTAGCCTATGATCTTGCTAATTTAATTTTTGTTAATTGATTCATGCATCTGTTAAATACTTCTATGATTGATGAGCCATGTTGGGCTTGCTGTTTTTCTGTCCAATTGCTTAAATGCTTGAAAGAGCTATGAACTGCATTAACTGGTATCTCTAAGAAATCGACTCTGAAAAGGATGCTGGCTTGAAATTGGGATTATTGAATTAGCCAGTGAAGCTTACTGCAGATACTCGTCAATGAACTGTGGGTGACTGGCTTTCTTGATTTGCCTTGAGAATTTAACATTGGAGCAGTTGCTCTGGCATATAATTTGTGTGGACTTTATGATTCAAAGTCAAGATTCTGCACTTTGCTTATATATGGAATTTCTGACGAACTGAGAGACAAGAGGAAAGTCTCGATTTGCATTGAATCTGGAGACAACCTAAACAGCTCTAAAAATGTAATTCGAGGAGAGTCCCGACCTTTGGGGATTCCAATACATTGGCTTCCTTTGATTATACTTTTGAGGACACTGCACCTAAACTTCATTATTCATTTTGGGAGGTTTGTTGAACTGCGTTTGCTTGAAGGAATGTGGAATCTCTGTTGAAATGAGTGTTCAAAAATCTTGTGAAGAGTTTCCCGTTTGCATTGTTATCTTGATTGATGTCCCTGTCATATGAACATGATTGGGATATATTGAATTCGAGGGACAGGGTATCCCTCCATGAAGTTCATGGATTTAGAAGTTGCATAATATTGAACTTCGGTCAACATTTTAGAGCTTTGCTAACAATGAAAGAAATATTGCTCCTACTACCGTTTGCTGATTAACAACATAGATTAGGGCTTAAAAGTTAGAGGGAAATAGATCCTAGCTACTTAGCTTTTCTCTATTTTCCTTATACACATTGAGACATATCTATCATGTAATGGAGTAGTACTCCGATTTTTTTGCATTTACTTTGTAACAGTGTGAACCGGTATAGCCGACACTGTATTTTGTTTTGCGCCAGCTAGGTATATATATCTCCTTTTGGATTAAAAAAATAGCCAAAATCGGTACGTTTTTGGACATTGTCATTTTTGGCCAAAATACGTGTGCAATAGCCCACAAAAAATAGAGATTTGGTGATTAATATGAGTTTCACTCTTTTGACACAATTCACTAAATTGCACATTCACAATTGAGATGGGTGGGAAAATAGCTTGAAAACAGCCAAAATCGCCACGGTTTTAAATATTGTCATTTTCGGCCAAAATACATGTGCTTTTGCTCACTAAAAATGAAGGTCTGGTGATAAATATGATTTTTACTTTTTTTTGACACTGTTCACTAGAATGTATGTTCACAATTGAGGCTGGTACAAAAAACAGCACGAAAATAGCCAAAATCGGCACATTTTTTTACATTGTCATTTTCGACCAAAATACATGTGCTATAGCCCACAAAAAATGGTGGTTTGGTAATAATTATGAGTTTCACTTCCTTTGACATAGTTCACTAAAAAACATGTTCACATTTGAGATAGGTGTAAAAAATAATACATAAACGGCCAAAATTGGCACATTTTGGGATATTTGTAGATTTCGACCAAAATACGTTTCACTCTCCTTGACACCGTTCACTAGAATGCACGTTCATAAATGAGGTGGGTGCAAAAAATAGAACAAAAATAACCAAATTTGGCACATTTTTTGATATTGTTATTTTTGGCCAAAATACGTGTGCTACCCACAAAAATGAAGGTTTGGTGTGAAATACAAGTTTCACTTTTTTTTTACACTGTTCACTAGAATACACACTTTCAATTGAGAAGGGTTCAAAAAATAGTACGAAAATGGCAAAAATCGCCACATTTTTTGACATTGTCATTTTCGGCCAAAATACGTATGAAATAGCCCACAAAAAATGGAGATTTGGTCATTAATATTAGTCTCACTTTTTTGACACAATTTACTAAAATGCACATTCACAATTAATATGGATATGGGTGGAAAAAATAGCACGAACATTGCTAAAATTGACATGTTTTTAAGCATTATCATTTTCATCAAAATACATGTGTTGTAGCTCACAAAATATGAGGTTTGGTGATAAATATGAGTTTCACTTTTTTTGACACCGTTCACTAGAATTCAAATTCACAATTGAGACGGGTGCAAAAAATAGAACAAAAATAGACAAAATCGGCACATTTTTTTACGTTGTCATTTTCTGCTAAAATACATGTGCTACAGCCCACAAAAATGGAAGTTTGGTAATAAATATTAGTTTCACTTTTTTTGAAATCGTTTACTAGAATGCACATTCATAATTAAGATGTGTGCAAAAAATAGCACAAAAATAGCCAAAATCGCACGTTTTTTTACATTGTCATTTTCTACCAAAATACGTTTGCAATAGCCCACAAAAAATGGAAGTTTGATGATAAATACAAGTTTCACTGTTTTGATACAATTCACTAAAATGCACGTTAACTATTGAGATTGATGGAAAAAATGAAACAAAATGGCCAAAATTGGCAAGCTTTTAAACATTGTTATTTTCGACAAAAATACATGTGAGCCCATAAAAAATGAAGATTTAGTAATAAATACAGTTTCACTTTTTTACACCATTCAATACAATGCACACTCACAATGTTGGCGGGTACAAAAAAAAGCACAAAAGTTGCCAAAATTGCCACATTTTTAAACATTGTCATTTTTGGAAAAAATACGTGTCCTATGGCCCACAAAAATTAGAGGTTTTGTGATAAATATGAGTTTCGCTATTTTGACACAATTTACGAAAATGCACGTTCACAATTGGGATTGGTAGAAAAATAGCACGAAAATGACCAAATGAAGGTTTGGTGATAAAGATGAGCGAAGTTTCACTTTTTTAACTCTGTCTCTAGAATGCACATTCACAATTGAGGCATGTGCAAAAAATATCGCAAAAATGGCCAAAATTGCCACGTTTTTAAACATTGTCATTTTCGGCCAAAATAAGTGTACTTTTGCCCACAAAAAATGAAGGTTTGGTTATAAATATTAGTTTCACTTTTTGGACACTATTCACTAGAATGCATGTTCAAAATTGAGGCGGGTGCAAAAAATAGCAAGAAAATGGCCAAAATCGACACTTCTTTTGACATTGTCATTTTTTGCCAAAATACGTGTACTATAGCCTAAAAAAATGGAGGTTTGGTGATAAATATGAGTTTCACTTTCTTTGACACAATTCACTAAAAGCACGTTCAAAATTGAGATTGGTGTAAAAACAATACAGAAATGGCCAAAATCGGCACGTTTTTGGATATTGTTGTTTTCGACCAAAATACATGTGTTATAACCCACAAAAATGGAGGTTTTGTGGTAAATATAAGTTTCACTTTCCTTGACACCGGTCACTAGAATGCACGATCATAGTTGAGGTTGGTGCAAAAAATAGTACGAAAATAGCCAAATTGGGCACGTTTTTTGACATTATCATTTTTTGCCAAACTACGTGTATTACAACCCACAAAAAATAGATATTTGGTGATAAATATGAGTTTCAATTTTTTTTGACACCGTTCACTAGAATGCACATTCACAATTGAGGCGAATGCAAAAAATAGTACGAAAATGGCCAAAATCAGCATGGTTTTTAACATTGTCATTTTCGGCCAAAATACGTGTGCAATAGCCCACAAAAATGGATGTTTGGTGATTAATATGAGTTTCACTTTTTCAACACAATTCACTAAAATGAAGGTACACAATTGAGATGGGAGAAAAAAATAGCATGAAAATGGCCAAAATTGGCACGTTTTTAAGAATTGTCGTTTTCGGCAAAAATACATGTGCTATAGCCCTCAGAATATGAAGGTTTGGTGAAAAATATGAGTTTCACTTTTTTTAATATCATTCACTAGAATTCACGTTCACAATTGAGGCGAGTGCAAAATATAATACCAAAATGGATAAAATCAGCAAGTTTTTCTACATTGTCGTTTTTAATCAAAATACATGTAGCCCACAAAATTGGAGGTTTGGTGATAAGTATAGGTTTCACTTTTTTTGACATAATAAACTAGTATGCACATTAAAAAAATGTGACAGATGTTAAAAATAATAAAGAAACGGCTAAAATTGGCAAGTTTTTGGATATTGTCATTTTTCGCCAAAATATATGTGTTATAGCCCACAAAAATGGAGGTTTGGTGATAAATATGACTTTTATTTTTTTCTACACCGTTCACTAGAATGTACATTCACAATTGCGATGGGTGCAAAAAATAGCACAAAAATGGCCAAATCAGAATTTTTTTTACATTGTCATTTGTGTGCAATAGCCCACAAAAATGGAGGTTTTGTGATAAATATGAGTTTCACTGTTTTGACACAATTCACTAAAATGCACGTTCACTATTGAGATGGGTGGAAAAAATGAAACAAAAATGGCCAAAATCGGCAAGTTTTTAAACATTGTTAATTTCGAAAAAAATACGTGTGCGATAGCCCAAAAAAATTAAGGTTTGGTGTGGTGATAAATATGAGTTCTATTTTTTTGACACCATTCACTAGAATGCATATTCACAAGTGAGGCGGGTACAAACAATTGCACGAAAATAGCTAAAATTACCACGTTTTTAAACATTGTCATTTTCGTCCAAAATAAGAACAAAAATGGCCAAAATCGGCAAGTTTTTAAACATTGTTAATTTCAGAAAAAATACGTGTGCGATAGCCCAAAAAAATTAAGGTTTGGTGTGGTGATAAATATGAGTTCTATTTTTTTGACACCATTCACTAGAATGCATATTCACAAGTGAGGCGGGTACAAACAATTGCACGAAAATAGCTAAAATTACCACGTTTTTAAACATTGTCATTTTCGTCCAAAATAAGTGTGCTATACCCCACAAAAAATGGAGTTTTGGTGATAAATATGAGTTTAACTGTTTTGAAACAATTCACTACACGTTCGAAATTGAGATGGGCACTTTTTTAAACATTGTCATTTTCATTCAAAATACGTGTGCAATAGCCCTCAAAAAATGAAGTTTTGGTGATAAATATGAGTTTAATATTTTTCTTTTTACTCTGTTCTCAAGAATGTATGTTCACAATTGAGGTCGATGCAAAAAATAACTTGAAAATAGCCAAAATCAGTACATTTTTTGGCATTGTCATTTTTTGCCAAAATACATGCGCCCCACAAATAATAGAGGTTTAGTGATGAATATGAGTTCCTGTTTTTTTGACACTGTTCACTAGAATGAACGATCACAATTGAGGTGGGTACAAAAAATAGCACGAAAATGGAAAAAATTTGCACGTTTTTTTACATTGTCATTTTCGGCCAAAATACATGTGCAATAGCCCTAAAAATGGAGGTTTTGTGATAAATATGAGTTTCAGTTTTTTGACACAATTCATTAAAATACATGTTCACAATTGAGATGGGTTGAAAAAATAGAATGAAAATAGCCAAATTCAACACGTTTTTAAATATTGTCATTTTCGACCAAAATACGGGTGCGATATCCCACAAAAAAATGAATGTTTGGTGATAAATATGAGTTTCACTTTTTTTTACACCATTCACTAGAATGCACATTCATAATTGAGGTGGGTGCAGAAAATAGCATAAAAATAGCCAAAATCGGCACTTTTTTAGACATTGTCATTTTTGGCAAAAATACGTGTGCTATAGCCCACAAAAAATGGAGATTTGGTAATAAATATGAGGTTTTATTTTTTTGACACAATTCACTTCAATTCACATTCAAAATTGTGATGGGTGTAAAAAAACAATACAGAAACGGCCAAATTCAGCACTTTTTTGACATTGTCATTTCGGCTAAAAATATGTGTGTTATAGCCCACCAAAAATAGAGGTATGGTGATAAATATGAGTTTCACTTTCATTGACACAATTCACTCTAATTTACATTCAAAAATGAAATGGGTATAAAACACATTACAGAAACAACCAAAATCGGCACATTTTTGGATATTGTCATTTTCGGCCAAAATAAGTGTTATAACCCACAAAAAATGGAGGTTTTGTAATGAATATAAGTTTCACTTTTTTTAAAACTGTTCACTAGAATGCATGTTCACATAGCCAATATCGGCTCGTTTTGGACATTGTTATTTTCGACCAAAATACGCGTGCTATATCCCACAAAAAATTGAGCTTTAGTGATAAATAAGAGTTTAATTTTCTTGACATGATTCACTAATATACACGTTCACAATTGAGATAGGTGAAAAAAAATGAAACAAAAATTGCCAAAATTGGCAAGTTTTTAAACATTGTCATTTTAAGCAAAAATACGTATGCTTTGTCCCACAAAAAAAATGAAGGTTTTGTGATAAATATAATTTTCACTTTTTTTTTACACTATTCACAAGAATGCTCGTTCACGATTGAGATGAGTGCAAAAAAATTGCACGAAAATGTCCAAACTCGGGCATATTTCTTGACATTGTCATAATCGGCCAAAATACGTGTGTTATAGCCCACAAAAAAATGAAGATTTTGTGATATATATGAGTTTCACTTTTTTGACATAATTTGCTAGAATACACGTTCACAAATGAGATGGGTGTTAAAAAGAATACAGAAACAGACAAAAATTGGCACGTTTTAGGACATTGTCATTTTCAGCCAAAATACGTGTGTTATAGCCCACCAAAAATGAAGATTTGGTGATAAATATGAGTTTCACTTTTTGGTCACAATTCACTCAAATGCACGTTCAAAATTGAAATGGGTGTAAGAAACTGCCAAAATAGGCACAATTTTGGATATTGTCGTTTTTGGCAAAATACGTGTGTTATAACCCATAAAAAATGGAGGTTTGTGAAAAATATAAGTTTCTTTTTTTTAATTCTGTTCACAATAATGCACGTTCACAATTGAGGCGGGTGCAAAAAATAGCATGAAAATAGCAAAAATCGACAAGTTTTGAACATTGTCATTTTCGGCCGAAATATGTGTGTTATAGCCCACAAAAAATGGATGTTTGGTGATAAATATGAGTTTTACTGTTTTGACATAATTCATTAAAATGCACTTTCACAATTGAGATAGGTGGAAAAATAGTACAAAAATGGCCAAAATCGCCACATTTTTAACATAGTATTTCTCCACCCAACAAATACGAGCACCGTGATCGCTATAACCCCAAAAAAGAAAAGGTTTGCAAGATTCAAAATTGAGTGTTTATCTTCTTTTTGAACGGATTTGCTTCACTAAGAGATTCACATTTACAATTGAGAAGCGGAATTCGCAAAAATAGCATGAAAAATAGCGCCAAAATCGGGCACATTTTTTTTACATTCCTCAATCAAACTTAGCCCAAAGATGACATTATGATGTATAGCCCACAAAAACATAGAATTGTAAATACAAATTGAGTTTCCACCTTATTCTTTGGACACAATGTCGACCCGAAAGCACGCTTTCAAAATTTTATATGGCGTGTACAAAAATCAAGAACAGGATAACAGCCAAAACCATTGGCCACCCATTTTTTTGGCCATATCTATCGTCTGTCGGCAAAAATAAGGGTGTTAAACCCATCAAAAACAACCCTGCGAGGTCTTGTGGTATGTAATATAAGTTTCATTGTTTCTGGACACCCATTCAATTTATGAATGCACGTTCACAGTTGAGGTAGGTACAAAAAATAGCACAAAATAGCCAAAATTGACACGTTTTTGGACATTGTCGTTTTTTACCAAAATACTGTGCTATAGCCCACAAAAAATGAAGGTTTGGTGAATAATATAAGTTTCATTTTTTTGACACAATTCACTCGAACGAACGTTCACAACTGAGATGATTGGAAAAAATCATACAAAAACGGCCAAAATTGGCACGTTTTTGGATATTGTCCTTTTCGGCCAAAATACATGTGTTATAACCTACGAAAAATAAAGGTTTTGTGATAAATATAAATTTCACTTTCTTTTTACACCGTTCACTAGAATGCGCATTCACTATTGAGGTGGGTACAAAATATAGCAGGACATTATCATTTTCGGCCAAAATACAAGTGCTATGGCCCACAAAAATGGATGTTTAGTGATAAATACGAGTTTCACTTTTTTTGACACTGTTCACTATAATGCATGTTCACAATTGAGGCGGGTGCAAAAAATAGCAAAAAAATGGTTAAAATCGTCACATTTTTTAACATTATCATTTTCGGCCACACGCCATTGTATATATGTGTCTTCAAGAGACTAGCTGATAAGTCAATTCAATTCCATTTTTTTTTTGGAGTTTTTTTATTAAGGTAAAGTATATTAATAAGGAAAGTTGTAAAATGTTCCTTTGAATTAACTTACAACTATTTAAAATTCAATAAATGTTTATTTGAGTGCATTTTTAAATATATATGTAAATCAAATCAAGTAACATTGAGAAATTTATACCTTCTAAGAGAACAATGGTGATGTTAATTGCTCCGAGGAAGAGTAATTAAGAATCAATTAATAGGTCTTCTGACTGCACAGTACTTTTTTTTTTCTAAACAAATATTTTTGCATATCAGAATTGCATTATGGCGTATATTTTCTGATCAGGCAGATTGATTCTATTGGATGAATGCAAAGTAGATATTGAAGTTTATATACACTCATACTCATCAACTAGCTTTCAGAATTAACATGGCCATCTTTGCCATATGTGGAACTTGTGAAACGGTTTGTGTAATTAGAGCATGAGTAATTTTTTAACTGAAAATTTTGCATTTTTAAAGCCTAATTTATTTCTCTTAGCTATGTTTTGTAAATGTGATTTTTATCTCCCCCAACCCACACCCCCCCCCACCCACCCCCACACACATATATTTGCGGGTATAACTTCAATTAGTAAGTTCAAGAAGATTATGAAGATGAAGATGTGCTCCCCACACTACTACAGAATTCACTTTCTAAAACGGTTAAAAGTAGTTATTTAAAACGAGTTTTAGATTTTCCAAACCGTTTTAGATATGGGCGGATTAGAAAGTCCTACATTTTTTAAAACGGTTGATGAACCGTTCTTAAAAGTCTGTTTTCTAACACGGTTGATGAACCGTTCTTAAAAGTCTAAAATACAAAAGTCATGAATCCAAAAGTCACCACCACAGACTCACACACACACACAGACAAAGCTCTTCCTCCTTCAACTCTTATCAGCTTCTCCTTCACTTTTCAGCTTTCTGATACAGAACAGATATTCAAACAAAAACCCATCAATATTTTCATCACACAAATCAACAAATACAAATACATAGGAAGGAATGAATCAAAATGGAGGACATATACGTCGACGGACCTTATCAGATTTCTTATCACTCTCAGATGCTTTCTCCTTCTCAGCCTTTAGCTTTTGCTTCTCCAATCTCTCCCTTTCCCATTTCTTCCATCAAAGAAAAATAATAATTGTAACCAAAAATCAGTATAAAAAAATCAAAAATCAAAAGCAAACCTGAATGTAGACGTTCTCCTTAGCATGTTCTTCTTCACTGAGTACACGACCTTTATCGTCGCTGAAGTAGCGGAGGCCAGCGATTGCCGATGACCGCCGCCCACTTGCTTCCATCAAACAACCCAGTCCACTGCGTGAAACGACAGAGCGCATCGCCATCATAGTCGTAGATGATGATTACTGCTCTTTAGTCTTTACTAATGTAAAATGATGAGAAAGTGGAATAGTCAACAGACTACGCCGCTCGGTTTTTACTTCTTCAGAGTTGCACATCGATCTATAGATCTGTTCTACAGGAGAAGAAAATGCTGGGGGAGATTTTTTTCGGTACATTTTCTAAAACGGTTAGTCAGAAACCGTTCTTAAAACGGAGATGATAACAGTTTCTAAAACGGTTGTCTCCCGAACCGTTTTAGAAACTGACATCAAGAGACTTTCTAACACGGTTATAATGTAACCGTTCTAGAAAGTTTGCGTTTTCCTAATTCTTATTACAAAAATGCCACTGCCCCAATTATCTAAAACGGGTTATTAATAACCGTTTTAAATAGACAGTTTTAAATTATATATTCTGTAGTAGTGCCATGAATGATTCATGAATCTTGTTGAGGCATTGTTGGACTTGTTTCTTTGAATCAACCCTGAACCTGTTATTTCAGAAAAAGGGTTGTAGATTCTTCAAATATCAGCTTTGGAATGTTTAAAGTTAGATTCTTAAATAAATGCATAGAATTGATTTACATTTCTATTCCTAATGAAATAATGCCTTTTTATCTTGTTAGTAGTGCCTGTTTTGATTAAAAAAAAAGAAGAAGAAGAAAAGAAAAGGACCCCATTTATATCCAACCAAATATTACATAAAAAAACAATACACACTTATTTTTACTAAATGGCATTGTGAGCCTAAAATAATGTTGAGGGAAACTGTCTCAAACAAAGAATAGACTAGGTGAAGGATGCAAATTGCATTTGCATAGGGTAAAACATCCTTCACCTTTTGTCACAAAAAAGGGTTGCATGTTACATTACAATCAAAACCATTAGTAAAATTAGCAAATTCAGCAAACATGAGTTTTGAATTCAACACCTACAAAACTTAGGAACTCTTACATCTTTTGTTGCGAAATGGCCGGAGCCATGTTACATTACATTCAAACTCACAAATAAACCTGACAAATTTAACAAACTTTATTCAAACTCACAATAAACCTGACAAATTTTACAAACTTTATGTTTCGAATCGAGAATCTATTTAAACTCATGACTTACTATTAATATTGAAAACTAATACTGTGTTGCTTTCAAATTGATTTCACGTAGAGATTCATGTGCACACATGCTCAAAATGTATTCAAGGAATTAACATCCCTTTCAAAGATTACTTTGATTTGTCCATAAACTTGCCAAATCTTTGCTCTAAATAAAGCTGATCTCGTAGGACCACAGCCCACAATAGTTGCCATTGATTTAAGTAATTCATTGGCATAGACAGAGATGGCCAAATTCCGGTTTCGAAATCGGAACCGTGGCCCCCACAAAATCGGAACCGACGCCCAACCATTTATAGACTGTTCGGTTCTAGTTCTTGATTTCGTGGAACCGGAACCGGCGGTTCCGGAACCGTTGGAACCGGCCAAAAAAAAATTTATATAAATATTTCTATACCACTTCATTTACATCACATAATTTCTTAGGCTCCGTTTGGATTTACAAAATTTAGATCTATTTGTAAAACTGAATAAAATTACGTTTGGCTTCTCAATCTTCTACCTTTTCATATTTAGATTGCAAAAGTTGGGAAAATACCGGTCAAACACAAATGATGGAAAATTTGGATAAAATAATGGATAAAATACAGGTCAAACACAAATGATGGGAAATTTGGACTTTCAGTCAAACAGAAATGATGGGAAATTTGGAGAATATACCGGTCAAACACAAATGAAGGGAAATTTGGACTTTGGACATGCATTGTTGCTGCATCTTTAAATTAGTGGGTCCCATATGTTTTAAAATTTTATTATATAATAATATATAAAATAATTATTATATATATAATAATAATTTTTTCTATACACAATTTCCAATAAATTAACTAAATTTATCTTTCCAAACACATTTAATCATTTTATAAATATTCCTTTCTAATACAAATTCCAAAAAAATCATTTTATAAATAAAACCAAAAAACACCATATCCAAGCGGAGCTAATAGTTTTTTAATCTTTATATTGTAAGTTTTAACGTTTATAGTTCAGGGTTTAGTGTATTAATTTTTTTAATTAATTATTCTAATTATATTATTATATTGTTCAATCATTCTTTCAATACTCTTATCATTTATATATTTTTCTTTCTCACTTATCTAATCTTTCATAATTCTATTTTTCTAAAACCTCCATATATTAGTTCAATTTCAACTATTAATCCAATTATATTATGTATCAACTTAATTTTCTAATTTATATTATCCTAATTCTATTATTATATTATTCTAATATACTGTTTAAATTCCAATTAATAGTTCGATCATTCTCTCAATACTCTTATTCTTTCTATATCTTTCTTTCTTACTTATCTAATATTCATAATTCTATTATTCTAAAAAATTATGTTATTATATTATACTAGTTGAATTCTAATTAATAATTCAAATATTTCTATTATTTTTATATCTTTGAATCTAATTTATCTAATTCTTCCTAGTTCTATTATCTAAAAACTATATATTAATTAAGTTCAATTGTAACTATTATTTATATTATTATGTTGTATTATTTGAGTTTCAATTAATAGTTTAATCATTATTTCAATAGAAATCAAATTTAAAAGTGGGATTACAATCGAAATTCAAAACTAAAAATCGAAAAAAAATCGAAATTGGAACCGAAACTGGAACCGGTACAGAACCAAAATTGGAACCGGAACCGCCGAAGGGCGGTTCGGTTGGGTGGAACCAGGAATCGCCGGTTCCGGAACTAGAACCGTGGCCACCCCGCATAGAGCATCCAATAATTACTCAATCTAGCTATAAACTATCAAATGTAAATATAAAAACATAAAAACTCCAATGAAACCAATTTATATACGTATTTTATATATGAAACGGACAATTAATCGTAATTGAAATTATAATTTTAATATTATGTAACTTTAATCGTGATTAACTCACTGTTACATATATGAAACCGCTTAGGAAGGAATTAACTATTTAAAAAAAATGATAAAACTATACATATAATCATAGAACATAAAATAATAATAATAATAATAAATTTAAAAAATTGCAGAAATTCTTCCCCGGTTGTCACGCGCATCTCTAAATCTCCCACTAATATGGAACGGCCAAGAGAATTAGATAAAGAAATAGTTAAGTCGGTTTTCATAAACACGTTGACCTTTATCTCAAGCCATTTCATTATATTTAATTGGATGATGAAACGCAGTCGTTTTAAATGCGTGTTTGATTCAATCTTCGCGACGGAAAAAGTTCGGCGGGAGTGACGTTACGTAGGTAATCGTACACGCATCCTCCCTTTACATTACACATGCTATCCCACTGTGAGCGTGTGTGTTAGGGATCGTTTGGAGTAAATAATGATAAACATTTCTTTGTTTTTTTTTGTGTGTGGCATTTTCTCATGAAACAAGAATCAATAATTTTTATTTTAGTTGAAAATAATTTTCTTTGTATGAAAAGTGTTTGTCCCACGTAAAAGAATATTGAAACTCCCTTATATTTCATTGTATTCATTGGCGGATCAGCACCTGCTCGCCCACGTTGCTCCTAAAAGTAAGGGTTAATACTCTTATCTCCCGTTGCTCCTAAAAGTAATGGTTAATACTTTTATCTCCACTGTTTTAGCATCGGTAATCTTATCAGTTTGGTCATTCAATATGGTGAAAAATACTATAAAAACATAAGATATTTATACATTTGAATCATAATATTTGATAGTGATAGATAACTAGAGGTGGTAGAGATAAAAGAGGAATTGAGTTTTAGGTATTAGTTTATAATTGATTGAAAAGATGAGATATAGGAGAGAGAATGTAATACCCTTCTTTTTTATCTTTTAATACGTAGTAACTAAAAGTACAAGTGAATTTTGATTTTGATGACTAGGCTTATCATAAAATAAGGAAGTTAAAATTTAATTTGATTTTGATAGTTTGACTTATCTTAAAAAAAATTAAAATTGTCCACTAAATTTAGAAAAATAGACAATAAAATAAAATATTCAAGATGAAAAATCTATAAGGCATGAGTTAAATTTGAATTGTTTTTGTCTATTTCGTCAAAATTGAAAATTTTGAACATATTGAAATAATAAATTAAAGGTATTCTATGAATATTTTTTATGACAATTTTAGTATACATGGAGGATAAGAATAAAATAAATAATTTTTTCAATATTTGTAACAATTGTAGATTTATATGACACATTTGCTTTATGTTTAAATATTAATAAGTATTTTATTAGTACGTAATATATATATATATATATATATTCATTCATTCATTATTATAATTGTCAATTAATTGATACTTTATTAGTTATACATATTTATTTAATGAAAAAAATTATTTTATACTAAATATATATAGCATCCCTCAATTTTGCTTCTGATTCCGCCACTAATTGTATTAGGGTCCAGGATGAGGTTCAAAAGAAAATTAAAAATTGAGAAAGAAAAAGGAAAAAAGAAACGAAAGAATAAAATTTGAACGTATTTGACATTTAGTTGAAAAAAAATATATTAATAGTAGTAATCAATGTATAAAAGTCGAAGATACTTGAAGATATAATAAAGAACTTTGTGAATAGATAAAATTATTGAATTTTTTTTTTCTTTTAGTAAATTTATAACACAAGCAAAGTAACAATTTTGTTATTTGAGATTCTTATCAATCATAAAAAATCTCCTAAGATAATGATCCACAAATCCAAAGAAGTAGAAGTCTCATTCTCTAATGTCCACCTAACAAAGAGAATTTTTGGAAATAAAAATATCAAAATTTGAATAACTTAGGGAAATAAAGTACAAAACACGTTTTAATTCAACCCAAAACCAAATGAACATTTAGTGTTAATCACGTTTTGCATTTATCAAAAATGGTCAAATTTAGTACCTCAAACAAAGTTGAGACGATAACAAATTATCTTAAAATCATGTTAGAATACCAAATTGTTAAAATGTACAATTTTTTACTTCGAAATTTGAATGGAAAAAGGTAAAATAGCAAAAATATTATTCACATTTGTTGAAAATTTATTTTTCATCACTTACATTTAAAATGATACAATTTTATCACTCACATTAAAAAATTGTACTAAATTTATTTTTCCATCTAAATTCATTTGAGTTTTTAACTAAAATATATGCTTCAATTGGTCTCATATGAATAGTGGAAGTTAATCACAATTTCAACACATAATAAAAGTCAAAGAAAATTAGAATCACAATTTCAACACACAATAAAAGTCAAAGAAAATTAGAATCACAATTTCAACGACCATTAATTGTCTGTTTCGTATATAAGACATTGCTTTATATATGAAAGGGAAAACTGCTAAAATGGTCACTCACATTGTACAAAAAAATTTATTTTGTCATCCACATTAAAAATGATGCATTTTAGTTACTGACATTAAAAAAAATGCACCAAATTAGTCACCAGCCAAATTTTGTTTACTTTTTTAATAAATAAAATGCACGTTCACATCATGTACTACTCCACAATTGGGTAAAAGAGTAAATCAATTTATTTTTTAAACAAAACTCTTCATGATTTATTTATATTTTGTCACTAATGGAGAAACCGTCCACTAATAGAAGGTGGTGAATAATGAATAAATCATTTTCTTGAAGTTGGTTTTGTTGGAAGAATAAATCGAGTATCAACTTTTACTCTTTCATTAAGTCATTCGTGATGTGAACGTGTGTTTTTTCTGTTAGAAAACTTAACATAGCTTGGTTGAATAACTAATTCGGTGCGTTTTTTAAATGTGAGTGACTATAATGCATCATTTTTAATGTGGATGACAAAATATTTTTTTTGTGTAATGTCAGTGACTATTTTTGCAATTCTCCTTATATGAAATACGTCTCATATATGAAATACGTCTTATATTTAAACCCGTTTCACAAGAGTTTTTGTTTAAATACTTAAACACATTATCTAATAATGACACACATATTTTTCATTAAAAAATAGATGAAATTAAATAAAATAATTTATTTAGTACTAATTTTTAGTATAAGGGATGAAATTGTATTATTTCAAATATAAATAATGAAAAAAAGTTTTTCACTAAATGTGAAGGATGTATTTTGCAATTTTTTCATAGAAAATGAAACAAAATCAATCCAAACAAAGGCAATTAATTTTCATTATCAGCTAACAAACAAGGTCTTACTTCACTCACAATCAAATGTCCCCATAAACTTTTAAAATAACGTACACATTTACACTTAAAAGAGTCTTAGACCAACTACGTGTATACATCAAAAGCTTTACATTTTCACACTAAACAATACACGTTCTCTTATATCTTTACCATTTTTGTATGAACACACACAGTCACACACTACACCACCACACAATCAACCACTTCAGAGTTGGGAGTTTGGGACACCAAAATCCAACAATCCTTACCAAAAAAAATCCAAATAAAAAATCCAGTTCCGGAAAGAAGCTGAATTAGAAGAGTAAAAACTAGTAAAAGTGCATTATTTCTATTTCAGTAATTCCTCAACTTTGCAATTTACAATCGAAAAAGAAAAAACATAGTACCAGTACTAACAAAAGAGACTGTACTACTACCACAAAAATAGGAAAAAAAAAATTAAAACAACAAAAGACCCACCTGAAAAGACAAAGAAAAAAAAAAGGAAAAAAAAAGGGAAAATTAAACACAGCCAAACAGAACTCTTTTGCAGATGCAACCGGCCGGTGGGGGTGGAAACGGACTGAGCCGCGTTGGAGGTGGTGGTGGTGGACTTGCTCGGTTTCGTTCAGCTCCAGCTACTTGGTTAGAAGCCCTTTTAGAAAACGAGGATGAAGAAGACTTGGTTCTTGATTCTCCTGGGTTAGCTCCGGCGGGTAGTGGTGGTAAACCGCCGATGCATCCTACTTCTCAATCTCAAGCTCAGACAACTCAGTCTAGCCCCGGGAACAGTAGATATGCTGCCGATCTGGGGTTGTTGGACTCGGTGGGGAGTGGTGGTGGTGGGCTTACTGGGTTGCTCCGACAGAACAGCTCTCCGGCAGAGTTTTTGTCAGATGGGTACTTCTCGAGCTTTGGGATTCCGTCGAATTATGATTTGTTGATGGGTTCTTCGCCATTGGATGTTTCTGAGTCGCCTGCTAAGCGGCCTAGGGAAAATGATTCCAATAACTCGTCGCCTAAAGCTTCTACTCAAGTGGTATGTTTGTGTACATACATGGATATCATATGCTTCTTGGGTTGTCATTTATTCCGAGTGCGTGTTTCTCGGTTCTTGTTTTCTTTGTTCTAAAGATTGGATTTTTGGGCCCTTTTCAGTTTTATTTTACCATTTAGTTGTTGGTTGGTGGGATTTCATTGTTGTATTTTGGGAGGTTCTGGGTTTTGGCTAGCAGAACTAGTTAGTACTATGCATATTCAGCTTGAAACAACTTGACAAGTGGCAGTATGGCGCTAACATTTCCTATATAGGAGTTGCAGGGTGAATGTGAAAAGAATTGAAAATTGATTGATAATGGAATTATAGATTTGAGAAGTCTTTCATTTTACATTTCAGATTTCAAGTCATGAAGCATATCTATAGAGCTTTATGATTTGGTTTTCAAAATAGACAATAACAGGAAAGCTTCAGGGACTTGGTACTTTGAAGACTAATCTGTTCTGAAACAGCTGAAGAACATTTGATGTTTGAGAATTTTGTATGTGTCCGAGAATGTGTGAACTAACCTGTGCGAAATGCTGTGGGAACTACACAGGCTTGGTTACTATTCGTTTGTTTATCATGGAGAACTCACATTCTGTACTTCTTTTTGGGTACATTCCATTATATTGTTTCTTAACAAAATCTTTATACTAATTATTTGTCATCAGTCGTTCTCTTTATTGTTAACTGTATTTCCACATTATATGTACAAGTTGTTTGGCATTTTCCTATTTAAGATTACATCTTCATTCTGTCACAGTGATTAGGTGGATAATGTTTTCACACTTGATTTTTGTCAGTTTGATCCTCTCTCTCTTCACGTCTATCTTTTCCCTTCTCAGCATTCTCTCAATAAGTGTAGACATGTTTATAAAATTTTTGCTTTATACTTTATAGAAGGGAGAGCAGAGTGAGCAGTTGCATGCTGGAATGGGTGGATTATTGGATGCTGAAATGGAGAAGCTTTCAGAGGATGCTGTTCTGTGTAGGGTACGAGCAAAACGAGGCTGTGCGACCCATCCACGTAGTATTGCTGAGAGAGTAAGAAAACCTTGGCCCTTCCCTTCATTTTAACTCGTTGGAGTAAATGGAGAAACACTTCGATATGGTTGGATTAAAGCTTCAAGTATTTGAAGTAGAGTTTTCTCTAGTGTGGCTTGTGAGATTTCATCGTTTCCTGGATTAGGTTCGGAGGACTCGAATCAGTGATCGGATAAGGAAGCTTCAGGAACTTGTCCCCAATATGGATAAGGTACTGGACTACACTGCTCTCTTCTGTTTGAAATTGAGAAATATATCAAAAAGAAAAAAAGAGAAAAAAAAAGGTGGTGAGCATAAATGTGATTGTGAGAGGCATTTGGAAGATTGACTTCCAAGTATGATTTTGTGTATTAGTGTTGGATATGTAGCAAGTATGGATTCTGCTTGCTTTTCTTCACCTGTCCTTTTTTTCTGAAGGCGTTACATTCAAGTTACATATGGATAATATGTTGCATTTCCTATCTTGATTTGGGAATCTTTTGATTCTACCACATGCAGCAAACTAACACAGCAGACATGTTAGAAGAAGCGGTAGAATATGTCAAGTTTCTGCAGAAACAAATTCAGGTAATGAACTTCATCTGGCATGTTTCTGAATAAAACCGGGAAAGAAGAATCAAGCTACGGAATGTCAATATAACTATTTTGTCTCATATAATTGCAAAGTTTGATACTATTTCCCTCACCTTCTAGAAGTAGGACACTAGTATATCATGTGGTTGTGTAAGGATCTAATTGGTTGATTAAATAAGAGGAAGAAGTTTCACTTATAGAAAAATTGTACATATTGCAGGAACTCACAGAGCAGCAAAAGAAATGTAAATGCTGTGTCAAAGAGTAATTGGGAAAAGGAAACTTTTTTCAAGTACAATGAAGTGAATTGGCATTAATATAAAGGTCTATACCTCAAGGATCTGCCTTAAAGTACAGTATTTACTCTGCTTCAGATTCTTCTGCCCCTGTAGAATGTTGGCTGCTTGAAAGTGCATTGGTACTGTAATATCTACGCCTAAGTGCCATCACTGTCAACTTTAGATCCTAATTTCTAGGATGCAGTAGAGTAGATGTCATATATTATGTAAATTACCTCTTTCTTTTCTGAAGCATGTCTCTTGAAGTTATCTATCCTCTGGCTGTAATTGTAGTTGAAATTCGTTTGCCAAAAACATTACATGTATTGTGGCATTATCAGATAAATAAAAGTTTTTGTAGTACCAAGAGCGTAGTCACCCACTTTTACTCCTTCTCTTTCTAATTTTTTGACATGCTGCTTTGACTTATTCAAATGAAGGACTTCCAGTGGGAGTTAAATCATTATTTAGTAATCATTACATTCTAAAAGAATGCATCTTTGTTTGAATATGTTGATTTTGCAACGTATAATGCTGATCTTACACAAAAGCTGATTTTCTGTTGTATTTGTTCTTAACTTACAATTTTGGGCATTCCGTTCTCTCTCTCTCCCCCCCTCCTTACCCACCCCAACATAGACACACAACAACAACTAAGCCTTTATCCCACTATGTGGGGTTGGCTATATGGATCATGCTTCGCCATTATATCTTATCTATACTCATGTTTTCATTTATATTTAAATATATCATATCTAACACAGACACACACAAAGAAAAAAAAAAGGTAGAAATGCCTGTATCCCCTCCTCTTGGATGGCAAAAAGAAAATAAGATTTGCTTCAATTTTGTGGTATATCTGTTTTTGTATCTGGATTGAAGTTGACAGGAGATGCAGATTTCCAGTGCCCAGAAATCTTATTCCAAGGTGAGAAGCTTATAATGTCTGAATGTATGCTGGTGCACTTGCAGGCATAATTTTCATCATTTGTATGTAGAACTATGCTATTGTCCCTTTAGCTGTAGCTGTTAAATTTCCAGCAGGCGACTGAAAATATAATGTTGTAAGCTGGGGAAGTTTGGATTGAACTTTCTTATGTGATTTATCAGAACAATGTCATTAAGTCAATGAAGTTGTATGACTTGCAAGGAAATGCTAAAGAATGTGGCTTTTTGTTGCATATTATCATGGGATGTGTTTCCACTGCTGAAGATTGCTGGTTGTTTTGATTCTTAAAGGTGAACTAGTCTATGGTGGAAAGTCCAGTAGAAAATGCCCTTTTCAATTGATACTCTTGCACAGGAGGAAACTGAGATTATTGTATGTGTTCTTAAAATGAAGTGCTGTACCAGAAACACTTCGGCAACTGAGATTATTTGCTTTGGCAATCAATGCTTCCATTTCCTAGTTCTGGTTCTGAAACTTCAGGGGGGGAATATATTCTGGAAATGGTTTTTCCTTCACATTTAACATTTTGTACATGCCGATAAATTTCCGATAGGATGTGTTCTGTAAGAGATTAGATGCCAGTTTCTTGAATTCAATTAACTCTGTTGTTGTGGTTGTTTCATGTGTTTATTAATGTACTCATGGGGGAAACTTCGTGATTGCTCCACACTTCTGGATTATCTATTGCATATTGCCTTAAATGACTTAGTTCGCCACTTTAATGTTTACTTTTTGTTTGTGTTGACACTCGAACAGGATGGCAACTTCATACAAACTTTCAAATTCACAGGTTTAGTCGAGAAAGTTGACATTTGAAATGCTCAAACAACGAGCCATTAGTAAATAAATCCTTTCTTTCCAGCTTCAGAGTTAGAACACAATTAGTTCAACTACGGAAATGGATCTTACTCTCGTATGATCCACTGCCTAATGTTAGCAAGCCATTACTCTGAGATACAGAATTCATTCTAACTGTGTTGCATCGGGATGCAAACCATGCATTATTAAAGTTCATGGGATTTTGTTCAAAATGAATTGCAAGTTCTGGGATCGATCCATCAACGTTTGTTTTTGCAAAGAGAAAACACAAATCTTTGTACCTTACTACTAATTTACAGTCTACAGAAACCATATCCAATCTTCTGCACCATCAATGAAAATTCAACAAAGAAAAAACTATCCTAACATCTTTGTTTACAAGACTAACTATGGCAGAGTTACATGCAGCAAAAACCAACCATGCATTCAAGCTTGAGATTTGGACATCATTAACATTCTGTGACTGTGTGAACCTTTTGTCCCAAATGGACAAGGTGCCAAGTAAGAGCCATTAAGGTAAAGATATTGAGAAAGGATGAATACGAATTCAGCCTCTTCAGTGTCTCACTCAATCTGATCATTTCAGATTTTCCAGCTGCATCTTCTGGCTTTTCTTGAGTAGATGAGGATGGAACTCTAGTAGTTGTGGGCCTTGTGGCACTTGATACACCTGTCCCTGAAGGCTCAGTGATAGAATCAACAACTCTGCTGCTTGGTTCTGCTGTATGGCTATCCATTCCCCTGCCTTCTTCCTTCTCCAACTTTATTCTTTCAAACATGACCTGCAATTAACAAGGTTAACTATGCTTTAAATGGATAACAAATCTGGTAATGCATGATCCCAAAAGTGTCACTAAGGTCCAAATGTTCTACGCGGTACATGGGATTCTTGAGCATGGTATGATCAACAAATGAAAATGCTGATGTGCAACAAATTCTTTTCGATGTAGAATTGAAAATTTCATGCAAACATTCAATCTTGTAATATTATTCCAAGATACAACAACAACGAAAGCTTTTATCACACTATGTGGGATCAGCTTGCATAGATTATATTTATTTTTCAGCATTGTATTCTATCATTTGTGCGATTTTAAAATAGTTCATGTCATTTGAGTGACGGTTTAAAAACCTGCCTATCGCAGCCAAGATGGTACCATAAAATTCCCTTTTGAACATCAAATAGTGACATTTAAAAATTAACTTCTCAACAGTAAATGGATTGAACCACTAAACTCACAGGGCATAAATTTGTACTAATAAGAGAAAAAACGCATAAACCTGAAAAGTCATAGAGTTGCCAAATTTATCACAAAATTACCAAATACACAGCATAATACAACTATACTAACAATAACAACAACAATGATACTTTTAGAATTACCTTAGTAGCACAAGGCTCCAGGTACCTTAAATTAAACAAGAGCATCAAGAGAGAAGCAAAAAGATTGAAACCTTGGAACATCTCAGCCTTGCATTTCCTTGAACTCAAGAAATGCCCCAACAACAGCACCCCAACACTATAAGTCATAGACCTAAAGTAAACAGGATATATTTTGCTCTGCAAAACAGCAAACTGTTGCCTGGGCAATGCCCCTGCCATAATATAACTGGAAATAAATGTCACCCAAATACTCATTCCATAAGCAACACTCAAACTCAACAACTGCATTGTACCAACCCCTGATGCCCTCAATTCAGGGGACAGAACATAACCAAAAATATCACACACAAAATCCTTCCCTCGCCTGAGAATTTCTTTTAAATCCTTCTTTTTATGCTCAACTTTTTCCTCTACTTCCTCCACCTTCTCAGTTACCTTCCTTTTCATGGCGTCCGCTTGTTTCGATACATTTCTTTCTACTTCTCCTTTAAGAGTCTTGCCAATATCAATTGCATATTTGATTCCTTGCACAGGTTTTTGGTCCACTATTTCTTTCACCGTTTCCTTGACCTCACCAGCCATATCAGCAGCTTCATGGGCTTTTGGAGAAACCGTATCTTTCACCCTCTCCAAAGTCTCCCCAACTTTTTGCTTGGCTTCTTCTTCAAATTCTTGAACTTTATCAGCCGCTTCACGGGCTTTTTCAGAAACCATTTCCTTTGTTTTCCCAACAGCGCTCGCAATCTTATGCTTACATTTACCAAAAGCATCACAAACAAGTTCTCTAGGTGTCATTTTATGACCATTTTCTTCCTCCATTTTTTCCTTAACATTTTCCACCGTATCAGAAATCTTCCCTTTCATAGTTGAAGAATCAACAACATGGGCTTGACCCTCTTGAGGAGAGATTGTGACTTTAGTATTGCCATCATCTTGTTGATACTCAATCTCAACCGTTCTGTGGCCTTCCTTGACAATAACATCTTGTTTGATTTGCAGTTTTTCTTGTGCAGGAGTGGGAGACCATACGCCTGCAGTTACAAGCGAAGTAAATACAAGACACAGTGCAACAAAATTGATCATATCTTTTGTTTCTTTTTTCGGGTTTCTTCAGAGTAGATCTTGGAAGTTAACCTGCGAAATGGGGATGCTAATGGAAGTTATGTTTACGAGGATCTTGGAACTGTTAGTGTGTGAGAATCGGTCGGTTGAATGCAGAACAAAGAAGAATGTGCACACGTAGCCTGAGGAAAGTTGAACATGCAACACGTAGCCATTGCAGATGCTGAGTAGAACTCAACGTGTCGTTTTCTTGGAATTTGTCCCGAAGATTTCTATCATTAACAAGACACAATCTTCTTCCAAGATTTTTTCGAACTTAATTATTCTTGCATAATTAAAACTAGTTCACTAATCTCTTGGTTAGTATCTAATAGTTTTTAAGTAATTTTAATTATATATATGCATTTAGTCCCTAATTTTAATGAAACTACATAGTTTTAAACGTTAGACAGAATAGAATTGGATAAATATTAGACAAAGGATCTGGACTCGATTAACAAAGCATTCTTTGAAGGAAAAAAATGGAATTAGGGATTAAGAAGTTATAGAAAATTAAGTAATATTAAAAAAATATATAAAAGGAATTATATACTAAATCTTTACTTAGGCTTTATTAAAATTAGTCTTTTTTGTGTGTCAAATTTTATGTGGATAAATAATTATGTTGGGAGGACAGTGAAAGATGGAGTATTAATTATTTATGATGATTTTTGTTTTAAATTTGAAAATTAAAGTTTGATAAAAGACAAGGAATTATTTATGGAGTTTTTTAAAATAAAAATTAAAGTTAGCACTTGCAAGTGTTTCATTCTAGATTTTTTGAAAATGGTGAAATAAATTAAATAAATTTGAATTATTGTCCTATTTCGAACATCAATACTTTCTCCAATAACACTCAAAAAGAATTTTACTTTTATTATAATCATGACTAAAATATAGGGTTATTGAATTATATATTAATAAATATGAACTTGATTTTAACAATATTTATAATTTTAGTCATGATTATATCATTTTAAACATTAAAAAATATAATGTCATCTGCCTCTTTTGCAAGTGGTAATATCTCATTCTTCTACCTTTTCACGGAAGTTGATGACTATTCATAGCTACTACGTTGGAATTAAAGAATAGTTTGACCCAATATTTTATTTTTGTCCTAGTTGATTTTGAAGATCAAATTTCTTTTTAAATTTTTTTTTTCATATTCTATCCAACGTAACAAAACTAAATAGTTTCAATAAAATCATAACTAAAAATCATAAGGGTAAATGATTTCAATGGTGCCTCGACTTTGGGGTTGGTTACACTCTGATTTCTATTTTTCCAAAAGTTTTATTATCTTTCTTTAACTTAGATTTTGTAATGTGAACAATTCCCAATCTATTTTTCATCCACCCGTATAATTATTTTTCATCCACTTGTGTAACGTAAATCATGTGCTTTACATATGTCATTTTGAAGGGCAAATAATGAAAAAAAAAAATAAGACTTCCCAATTGTGCACATGTTTTTTACAAGCTACACCTGATTTAAGGTACTAAAATAAATTAGTAAATAATGTGATTAGAATAAAATATCCTATATATTTGTCTTTATACCACTCATGTGTAACATTAACCTATAGTAAGACTATTTTTTTCCTATGATCAATTTGTTTTTCAGTATTCTTTAAAGCGTTTAATATTGTACAGTACTGATACATTTACATTGGTTGCAATGGAGGTGTTAATTCTTGCTCCGTAGAATGAGACACCAATTAATCCCAAGACATCCACCCTGATCTTGTGCTGGAATGTCTATAACTCGGCCACACCTCCAAAACAAAATCCTATGATGCCGAGCTTCTTTGAGATTCCTACAGCAAGAAATTCATTCACTATCCAAATTTGCTGAAGCAAATATATATTTCTTTTGCAACTCGTCGTGAATTTTGTCGGGCAATCCATTCTTCAAACAGAGCTTTAGGGGTTCTGTCATCCATGGATTCAAAAAAAAAAAAGGTCTGGTGCTAGAACAATGCAGAATGTTTGCAAAGCAGCAGAGAATCTATATAAAGGAAAGGAATCCAATTGCAAGCCCAAAAATCACTCCATGTTGTCCAAAGATCAATTTTACAAGATTATTTATGTTACCGTTAATATTCCACAAAGCAGGTTTATATATGCAACGGACAAGTTAATCGAGATTTTAATGAGTGATAAAAGCTGCATGAAATTAGAATCACGATTTTAACGACATTAATTATCGGTTTCATATATGAACCGATTTCATAGGAGTTTTTGTGATAAAATCAAACTAAATTTATAAACCACAAACTTTAATTATCACAATAATAATAAACTTTATATTAAAATTAGAGATCGAAACATAGAAAGATCATTAACAACTTGTTGTTCAGTCTTCTGATCATCAACATACGAGCAACCTGAAATGGAGGCTAACGTACGTTGGAACAAAATGATGAACCGTTTGCATATTATCTGCCCAACCTTCCAAGCTTCCAATTTTTTCCCATTCGTCTCTTCCAATTTTGTAACTGAAAATCTCTCTAAATCCCTCCACCCATTTTAACAACACTAATCTTTCACCATCCCAAAACACCCGTCTTCCAATCACGACCTTTTCATCATCATTCTTCTTCTTATTCCTCTTATCAATAATAAGTTTAATGTTAGAAATTATGATTTTATTCTGCCAACATTTATTTACATTGTTATAAACAAATACAATAATCTTATCACTGCAAGCAATAACATGAACAAGTAATCCTTGGGCAACTCCAACGATGTATAAACACTAAACCACACATTAGGATTATCATTAGGATTATCATGAGGAGGTCAAGCAATAACATGAACAAGTAACCCTTGAGCAACTCCAACCATGTATAAACACCAAACCACACATTAGGATAATCATGAGGAGGTTTACTAATAATGCTGGCTACTTCATTGTTTACGTCAAATGCCAATACTTTACCGCTTGCAAGAAGCCGGTACATGCATCCGTTCACATATGTATGTTGGATATTAAATTTGAGATGGCCGATATTCGCCTCCTTGTCACATTCCCGCCATGTATTTTGTTCATATTCAATAATCATAAATTTCAACTCTTTATCTTCATCTGTCAGGATCACCGCAACCAACTTGAAGGAAGTTAGGTTTAACTCATCAACTAACCCGATATCCAAAACTTCGTGAAAGAGAAAGTGTGCGAATCATGACCGGAGAGCAAGCAGAATAATGGACAAGAAATTTTTCTTTTGAAAGAGAGACGTGATCATGAAAAAACCTGGGATTCATTATTATTGCATTAAATTGCTTGTGTAGGCATCTATTTTGAGCTGCCACCTTAGATGGCAAACGGAGAAGGATTTCTCTTATTATCTCCTAAGGCAAAGCCATAGAATCCATAGTTGAAGGAATAAACAAACAAGACACCGAAAGTTTGAATTTTTTTTTGGAACTAAGTTTATTCATCAAATGTGGAGTAATACTCTTTATTTACCCGCATAAACTTTTGTACCAATAGTATTGGATACTTCCGCCATCAGTTTAATTTTTTTATACTATTAATAAAATTTGGGATTGACACCCTGAATGGGGTTAGGTAAGAAAAAAAAAAGTGTTTCTTCGTCAATGAACATCTCAATGGATTTTGTCAAGCTTTTCTTACTACAAAAAGACTATAGATTCTTGCTAAGTACATAGTACTATTATAGTATTAAAGTACAAACAACATAGACATTGTGTTTTGTCTACATAAAAAACCATCTTAAGTTTCAATGTCCAATCCATCATGCAGCCAATTTCTCATTATAACGAATGCCTTCTCAGCATCTTCATCTTCGTCAGGAGACTCAGGTCTGTGGGCAAAACCATGGCCTCTTCCCTCAAAGATTACAATTTTGGATTGATCAATTTGTTTTTCAGTATCCTTTAAAGTGTTTATTGAACAGAGTGGATCATTGTCTCCTGCAATGAGCAGTACTGGTACCTTTACATTGGTTGCAACAGAAGTGTTAATTCTTGTTCCGTAGAATGAGATGCCAATGCCAAAACATCCACCCTGATCTTGTGCTAGAATGTCTATCACTCGGCCACCCCCGAAACAGAATCCTATGATGCCGAGCTTCTTTGAGATTCCAGCAGCAAGAAATTCATTCACCATCCAATTTGCTGAAGCAAATATGTCTTTTGTAACTCGTTGTGGATTTTGTTCAGCAAGCCATTCTTCCAAGAGAGCTTTAGGCTTCTCTTTTGTCCATGGATTCCCACGAAAAAGGTCTGGTACTAGAACACTGCAGAATGTTTGGAAAGCAGAAGAAAATCTATATAAATTAAGGAAAGGAATCCAGTTGCAAGCCTTATAGAAAACTGATGAAACAATCTATCTACATGGCTCAACAATGAAAAGCATCAATGATTGATTATTGTGAATAGCTCATTTACATAACTCCTGACAAATTATGTTGATAAACCTGACAAATTAGAAGTTGAAAAACTGCACAAATCGCCAGAATTGTTTAATTTAGTACGAAGGGAACTAAAATCATCTCTTAGAAAGAGTTTCAGTTCATACATTTGCCTAAATGAGCAAACAAGCTGACTTCAAGTTTGCATGTAAATAAGCTGCAAGAACACCACCACTGGGAATTGAAGTCTGAATACAGAAAAGAATAACGAACACTAAAGTGGACACATAGTTTGTTGATATTGGGCTCAGCTTGCTTGTAGAACTTCTCTATGCATAATAATGCATTTGCACCCGAAAAAAAAAGAGAGGAAAAATTGGCATTCTGGTTATGTATAGTTAGCCTCTAACTAGGATTGTCAAGAAACAGACGAGGCTTTAGTTTATGATATGTTGATGAGTATTACAATCTTCAGAAATACACAAGAAAGGGTGGAAAAGCAAGAATTGGCTCTTTAATATGATGAAACATTCTTGCAGCTTCAATTGGATGAGAGACTAGTAATGAAGTTTTTCCCTCGTCTTCACAGAATCTTATCCCAATGTTTCTTCAAGATAGAGCACAACAGCTTGAAGTTGAGAAGACTTACTTGTAACCATTGCAAGCAACTCGATATGCAAAATCTCTTGTGGCCGAATCTTCGAAACCAAATATGTCAGACAAGAGCAAAATGCCAGTTCCATTATTGTTCTTCACTGCCTTTAATAGATAAGCATTAATTTCATCATCTCCCTCTCCAATCAAGAGCTCCACTCCATTTACAAGTTCACAAGCCTCATCATCTATGATATCTTCCACTTTGAATTGACTGGCACATATTCTACTCTTGTTCTTCTTCTTTATAGAAAGCAAGAAGGAACTCGAACATTTTATATTTCTTCTCTGGATAACAACTGAAGCTTCACAGTCAGAAGTTGCCTTTTGATTCATAATAGGTAAAAGGAAAGTACAAGTCAGTTGATATTAATGTAACAGTTTCTAAGCTTTAGTTCAATTGATGACAATTCAGGTAGCAAACAGTTCATTAATTCTAACATAGACCTTGCTGCTTGTCTCATGTACTCAAAGCTTGTTTTGAAGTACTTTTCCTAATTGTTTCAGTATTCAATTGGCTCAATCTACCACATTAGAAATCAGTTTCAGAGGATGAAAGATGCAATTTCAGAGTAAAATTAGCTAAAACAAGCCATCTTCAAACAAGAAAAAAACAGGTAAGAAATGAAAACGTACAGAACTGGGAAGTTGAGATGATGCAAGTATTGGGAATCCCCGCAATGATGCAGTTGATGGAATTGTCCAGAACAAAGGAGTTGAACTCGACCACCCCATTAAATTTTCTCTTTTTAGTCCAAAGATGACAGCACTTAGTCTGGCTAGAAGAAATATCTCACTTCAAGTAAATGCATGAAAATATCTCATAACTCCCAAAGATATGGTGATGGACAGATGGTGCAAATTAATCGGATATTGCAATAACCTGGCCCCAGGGGTGAGGTGAGGGTCAACCCACATATTATAATCATCGGATTTTTTAACCATTAAGGCAAATAGCTCCAACACAGTTTTCGTCAATTTTAGAACCATTAAGGCAAATAGCTCCCACTGTTTTTGTCCATCTTTAGAATTTTAAGAGGTCTTACTTTCCAGTTTCTATATTATTCTGATTTATAAAGAAAATTTTATCAGCACTCCGAACTAAAATTTACTATGGAATATAAAGTTTTTATATCCAATACTTATCTCGATGTTAATAAACCGTCCACTTCCCCCTCAATAGAATTACAATGATTGCCTATCAGAGACAATATTCTGCTATACAACAGATTTCTTCAAAGCTCTTCTCAATGCAGCCAAAGGCCCTAACTCTCAACTAAGTGGCATTGCACCCACATAATAAAGAGTACTTCATGTATTGACAACCATTGGTATTCATTCTGGGGTTGACATAATCATTCGTTGCATATAGCAGTAGCAAACAGTCATAACTCAGATTTCAACTTCCTAACAAAATCCTAGACCTTAGAGCTGTCATACAATCATAAAGCAGTGATTGGGGAAACCTTCATCTGTGATTGCAAACCCTGATTACTGTTGCAGATTATACAAGTCATGTGATGCTCTTGTCTTGGTTCTACAGATCAACCGGAATACATTAAAGATATATAATGGGATCCCAAATGACAGAAATTTTAAATGGTAACTACATAACCATGAAACTTGCTGCAGATATAAGCTAAAACAAAATTTGCCAGTAGCCAACATATAATGGTTACATCCACCAAAAGTCTTGCCCAAACATAAACAAACATCAGAAAATAAGAGAAAGAAGAATAACAAAATCAGTTCTAATAACTTTGAGATATATCCTTTAAAAGACAAGCTCATGTGGTTTGTCGCCTGATTTCAGTGAGAACCTTGCACCCAAATAGGACTTCAAATCTCCAATGCTCTCAATAGCTTTGATCAGCTGAGCATCCACAGCTTTCTGGTCATCCTTCTTATCTTGTGGGAGTACATTCTTCCCCTAGAGTTGATGAGAAGTTAAAAAGTGTCAGAAACTTGGAACAGGAAATCACGAATGGAAGAGACTAGCATAAACAAACATCACTCGTAATTCCACATGCATAAACAAACCTCTTTCTCTGTCTCAAAGAACTCGCCCTCTCCTTTCTTCTTCTTCAACTCAACTTGCTTTGCAAAGTACTTGTCATCAAATTTCTCAACGCTAACCCCAGAGATATCAATCTTGGTTGCAGTTGCAATAACATAAGACTGATTGACCCTCCTCAGAGGTACACCATTAACCTTGAAAGGTCCTGTAGCACAAAAGTAAACAAGATTTTCCGCCGTTAACAAAATGATTTTGGATACTCAACAACGATTAAACAAAACTGATAAATCAAAATACAAATAGATACAATGCTATGCACCAACAAAATTTACAAAACAAAAAAACATACCAAGTCAATCAAAAGTAAGTTAATGCCAAATTAAAATAATCAATCTTTTGCTGTCTTTCTGCATGAATTCATTCTTGAGGACTTCGAGCAAACATTTCATAAGCTACATACTCTCTTTATCTCATTTTAATTGCTGATAGGGCAGGGTTTAGACCATCATTCCCCAAGAATGTCTACCCATACTTTCCCATTTACTTGTTTCCTTCAGTATATAGCTTTAGAATCAATAGACAAGTATGCTTCAAAAATAAACACATAATCAGCATAAAATGCACACAAGCTACACCAGCATAATTAAATCTACACACTTCATAAGTTGAAACCTTCAGTTACCACTTATTTCAGCACACACCCAAACAAATTTTTACAAAGCCACTTTGATTTTACTTGAACTTTAAACAGAAAAAGGATTTAACAGAAGATGAGAAACAACCAACCTCTAGAATTTAACAATATCAAAAGCAAATCCCCATCTCATTCCATGTGAGTTCAGCAAATCATCCCATTACTTCAAGTATCAGTCCAAAACTTGCCTTTTGGTCATTAACATTAAATTCAAAAGAACTGCTATAACTGTTCAGTTTTTAACCACTCGAGTTTGACTAGATGTACCATGAGAGCACACAGACAGCCATTAAAAGATTAATAAAAAAAGACACACCAGGACAGCATATAAACCTAGCTATCTAACCCAAAAATATAAATAACCAACCAACACAATTATGTTGGCACATCTATCCTCTGACTGTTTCAGAGGATTCAATTTAGACTTATGCAATTCCTCCATTGAATCTAGATAGGCGAGAACAACTTTTAATCATTCATCATGTAATTTATTAATATAATTTTAAAATGATACTTTAAATATATGACCAACCACAATTTTAAATCAAAAAGCCCAGCAAATAAAATTCAATTCCTACAAACACACAGTACCAACCACACCAAAATACCAACAGAATCATATCAAACTGATTGTGCACTGCATTTCTGCATAACATTTCTTCCTTACCAGTAACGAGAAGCAATCCAGATGTAAGTTGCTTCAAGAAAACAACTCTTTTTCCCTTAAATCTCCCAGTCAAAATGATCAAAACAGTCCCGGGAGTAATACTTACCCTAATCACACAAACCCACAAAAGCAAAAATTATTATCGAAAATAAAGTTCAGATTTTTAAAACAAAAATAAAAAAATCGACAAAAGGGCAGTTGAAAATGGAAAAAATATTAACCTGAGCTTAGTGGGTTTTGGCTTGCGCTTATTGGCAAGCGGCTTCTTGACATCATCAGCTGGGTAGAACTTAGTGGGTTTCTCAGTGGTGGGTTTCGATTCTTCAGCGGCTTTCTTGGTGTGGATAGGCAAAGCGCCGCCATTTTTGGCCTTGATAGCCCATAAACCTCTCTTGTGATACATTTTAGAGCGGGAATGTTTGCCGACGCCCCTGATTAGATCAGGGTTTCTGCTCACCTTCCTCTGCTTCGCCGGCATTGCAGAACTGTATGCGTGCGTGCGTGTGTGTGTGTGTGTGAGAAAGAGGTAGAGGCTAACCCTAAATTGCTTCCACTGATAGGTTTATATATCAATTGCTTGATAAAACCCTAAGAAAAAATATTGATAGTTTTGAAAATGGGCCTAGCTATGGGTTAAAAGAAACCCAATACTTTCATGGGCTTTTGAGACTTAAGGCGTTTTCAGGCCCAAATAAATTTTTTCTAATCCTTGAAAAAAAAAAAACAACTAGCATGCTAAAAGTGTGTGATGAAGTAACGAAGCATCCATATTGTACACTCTGACGTCCTAAACGCAACTATTGTGTAAAATAGTGTCGTAAGAGGCTAACTTGGCTTTCAAGTTGAACTCAGTCAATGCTACGACGTTGTTTTAATGAAATGGCGTTGTTTTGAGTATTGAACATAATAAGACAAAATTATTTTTAACAGCAGATTCAATTTAAAAAATTTTAATAAGTCAACTTTTTAAAAGTGTAGATAAAAATTATAATATATATAATCTTTTACTTGTATTAACAAATATAATATTTATGTCAAAAGTCCTATATAATCATTAAATAAATACATGTAAATAAACTCATGGGAGGAAGGTTAAAATCAGTGTAAAATATTTGTAGTTTGTTGATGTTCAAATTACATATTCTGGAAATGATTGTTCCTTTCTCCCCAATGCAAACATGAGCAATAGTACAGTTTTGTATGGAATACGCACTGGTTCACAGTGACACAAGTTTTTTTGTCCAAATTTTCGCTTGGGTTAATTTCTCAATCTCTTATAATAAGCTGCATTCAGCTCCCGAGTTCTTCAATGAAAATTTGCAGAATGTTTGAGAATGACCCTGAAATCATCTACTAATAAGTTTGTTCAAAATGCTTGTCGAAATCTGAGCACTTGAGAACTAGGCAAGAACTTGGCTTGGAAAACTTTATAATGCATAACCATTCAAGATTAACAACATATACACAATCTGATTAGTAAACATCATACAATTTCAGCTTATAATGTTGTTTGTACTACACAAATCTTGGGGTATTCGGAGAATCTTCGAACATTATAGCCTACTACACAATTTGTACAGCCATAAATATCCACAGAAGTACAAGCAAACAATGTATTCCAACATTATGTTTTTCACTTTAAATTACAACCCTTGCAATCACACATCATTAAAAGGACTAGAAGCAGCAGCTCACAAATCTAATTGTATATTAACAAGTACTTGTTCGTACCTAGACCGATGAATCCAAGCTGACACGGTTGAAATCACCACCAGGCTTCCATGGCTTCAGCCAGCCTCTCGGTAAGAAGAGAAGCTCCAATACGTTTGAGCACTGCCTTTGCTAGCTGCTTACCTTTTCATTCCACTCCCCCCAAGAACAACTCCTCTGGCAGCCAAGTAAACAGTGCGAGAAACATGGGAAAAGACAGAATCTCCAGCTCTGCTCTTTGCCAACATGCTTTACATCAATTCTTTCCTTGATTGGTAGTTGCCAAGCTCGTCACCTTCTAAGAAACAATTCATTGTTTCGATTACTTCTGATACTCCAACATCTTCTGAGTTATCCAGAAGCTCTGATAGATGTTTTACACACTTTGAGATTGTGTTTTCCATGTCTATAGAGCTGGCCATCAACCTTTCGCTCAGAAAGGTTTGTCTCAGAACCAATATGCTGAGAACAGAGAATAAGTTCAGTCAAAGAGTGGTTTTACAAGTAAAAGAACAACTTTCCTGCTCCCTCCCTCCAAAGATTAACTTCTTGTAGCGAATCAGTGGACTAATTATTCAGTTCAGTAAGATATTATCCAAAGACGGTTCAAAACTAGCTATATCTAGCTGACTCTCCGCAATTGGCCTCAAACAAGGCCAATCCAAATCCATACTTCTATTAAATTCTGAGAACGTAGATTTTCCTAGTTGTATAGCACAAGGATGGTGTTCTAATGAGAACATAAAAACTATACGCTTTAACAAGCAGTTCACCCAAATTTATGACAGATTATTGGGTAGAGTCTGATGGGTTTCAAATTAGAGAGAACCTCCATGTTTATCACAAAGGATGATAAAATAGGACAACTTTTTTTGCTGTCTTGGGAAAGATAGTTATTTCCTAATTCACAAAGAACCTCTAGCTTTAAACTCAAAGCGCACACAAAATCAGACCAAAGTAGATGTGTTCATGGTGCGCCATTCATTAGTCATAAGACAGTTCAGATTATGTTTAATAACAAAAACCAAGCCTCTAGAAATTCAAACAAGAAGAATTTTGGTACATGATGAAAAGTACTAACAATTGACAAAGAAAATTGCAAATTGATTGGGAAAATTTTGAAAATTGTAATTTTCTTTATTGCAAATGATTGATTAAACTTCCCAAAATGGATATGATCCTAATATCCATGAATCAGTCTAATCTTATGAGGTATAATACAGGACCAATAACAAATCCCTCCAGCAATTATTCAACCGTACTTCATTTACATAACTCAAATTCTGTCATATTATCATGTTCTGTTCATCTAACCGTGCATAGATTTTCCAATTCTTTTTAATAGATCTGAACATTCATTTTCTATTATTACACATATCTTCCAACTAACTACCTACACCAACTTGAATTCTTTTGCAAGCACATGACCGGGATCAGGCTATTAAAACAAATATCAAAAGGCAAATCTAACATGGTAAACTGTTATAGGAATTGCAATTCAGTGTAGTAAGAGCATTATAATCTACAGCAACCATATTTGGAAAGCAAGAAGTGGAAAGAGGATAACAAAGAATTGGTAAAAAACAGCATCATGATGAAAACCAATCCACCCACCTGCTGCTGATAACAATTATTTTCTGAAGCTGAGACTGGACATCCCTCAATCTAGAAAGATTCAATTTCAGAGTCTCCGGTAGCGTTTCAATTTCGAACCCCTCAACTTTACACACAAGCCTTAACAAACCAAGCCTCAGTAAAACTTCTCTATGCATAATAATTCATTTGCACCCGAAAAAAAAAGAGTGGAAAAATTGGCATTCTGGTTATGTATAGTTAGCCTATAACTAGGATTGTCAAGAAACAGACGACGCTTTAGTTTATGATATGTTGATGAGTATTACAATCTTCAGAAATACACAAGAAAGGGTGGAAAAGCAAGAATTGGCTCTTTAATATGATGAAACATTCTTGCAGCTTCAATTGGATGAGAGACTAGTAATGAAGTTTTTCCCTCGTCTTCACAGAATCTTATCCCAATGTTTCTTCAAGATAGAGCACAACAGCTTGAAGTTGAGAAGACTTACTTGTAACCATTGCAAGCAACTCGATATGCAAAATCTCTTGTGGCCGAATCTTCGAAACCAAATATGTCAGACAAGAGCAAAATGCCAGTTCCATTATTGTTCTTCACTGCCTTTAATAGATAAGCATTAATTTCATCATCTCCCTCTCCAATCAAGAGCTCCACTCCATTTACAAGTTCACAAGCCTCATCATCTATGATATCTTCCACTTTGAATTGACTGGCACATATTCTACTCTTGTTCTTCTTCTTTATAGAAAGCAAGAAGGAACTCAAACATTTTATATTTCTTCTCTGGATAACAACTGAAGCTTCACAGTCAGAAGTTGCCTTTTGATTCATAATAGGTAAAAGGAAAGTACAAGTCAGTTGATATTAATGTAACAGTTTCTAAGCTTTAGTTCAATTGATGACAATTCAGGTAGCAAACAGTTCATTAATTCTAACATAGACCTTGCTGCTTGTCTCATGTACTCAAAGCTTGTTTTGAAGTACTTTTCCTAATTGTTTCAGTATTCAATTGGCTCAATCTACCACTTTAGAAATCAGTTTCAGAGGATGAAAGATGCAATTTCAGAGTAGAATTAGCTAAAACAAGCCATCTTCAGACAAAAAAAAAACATGTAAGAAATGAAAACGTACAGAACTGGGAAGTTGAGATGATGCAAATGCTGGGAATTCCCTCAATGATCCAGTTGATGGAATTGTCCAGAACAAAGGAGTTGAACTCGACCACCCCATAAAATTTTCTCTTTTTAGTCCAAAGATGACAGCACTTAGTCTGGCTAGAAGAAATATCTCACTTCAAGTAAATGCATGAAAATATCTCATAACTCCCAAAGATATGGTTATGGACACATGGTGCAAATTAATCGGATATTGCAATAACCTGGCCCCAGGGGTGAGGTGAGGGTCAACCCACATATTATAATGATCGGATTTTTGAACCATTAAGGCAAATAGCTCCCTTGTTTCTTGTGCTTACATTGCATATACTTAGTTTCCTGTGCTTACATTGCGTTATTTGGGGGAAGAATTCTACTACTTTGGTATTTACTAAAGCAGTAGTTATCTTCCCCAAGTACATTATCTAGGATCATGTTACTGTCACGTTTTGAATATTGATATACATGTAATCGAATAGGATAGTAAAGTTATTGCATTTACTTCGTTCCACATGTAATGAAGTAGTACTCCAATTTATTGCTTTCACTCTTGTAATGGTGTATTCGGGTATATCCGGCACCATATTTTGCCCACATATATATAGATATTTTCGGTTAAAAAAAAAAGGGGAAATAGCTCCCACTGTTTTGGTCAATCTTTAGAACCATTAAGGCAAATAGCTTCCACTGTTTTTGTCCTTCTTTAGAGTTTTAAGAGGTCTTACTTTCCAGTTTCTATATTATTCTGATTTATAAAAAAAATCTAATCAGCACTCAGAACTAAAATTTAATATGGAATATAAGTTTTTCAACGAGGATGACAACCAAAGTTCTGAGGTACTTCCCCCTTAATAGAATTACAACCCCATGGTTTCATCACTATAAGGATAGGGATTGTTGATTGCCTATCAGAGATATATAACAGATTTCTTCAAAGCTCTTCTCAATGCAGTCAAATGGCCCTAACTCTCACTCTCAACTATGTGGCATTGCACCCATAAAATGAAGACTACTTCATGTATTGACAACCATTAGTATTCATTCTGGGGTTGACATAATCATTCGTTGCATATAGCAGGTGCAAACACTCACAACTCAGATTTCAACTTCCTAACAAAAACCTAAGTCCTTAGAGCTGTCATACAATCATAAACTGTTGCAGATTATACAAGTCATGCGATGTTCCTGCCTTGTTCAACAGATCAACCGGAATACATTACAGATATCTAATGGGATCCCAAATGACGAAAAGTACTAACAATTGACAAAGAAAATTGCAAATTGATTGGGAAAACTTTGAAAATTGTAATTTTCTTTATTGCAAGTGATTGATTAAACTTCCCAAAATGGATATGATCCTTATATCCATGAATCGGTCTAATCTTATGAGGTATAATACAGGACCAATAACAAATCCCTACAGCAATTATTCAACCGCACTTCATTTACATAACTCAAATTCTGTCATATTATCATGTTCTGTTCATCTAACTGTGCATAGATTTTCCAATTCTTTTTAATAGATCTGAACATTCATTTTCTATTATTACACATATCTTCCAACTAACTACCTACACCAACTTGAATTCTTTTGCAAGCACATGACCGGGATCAGGCTATTAAAACAAATATCAAAAGGCAAATCTAACATGGTAAACTGTTATAGGAATTGCAATCCAGTGTAGTAAGAGCATTATAATCTAGAGCAACCATATTTGGAAAGCAAGAAGTGGAAAGAGGATAACAAAGAATCGGTAAAAAACAGCATCATTATGAAAACCAATCCACCCACCTGCTGCTGATAACAATTATTTTCTGAAGCTGAGACTGGACTTCTTTCAGAGTCTCCGGTAGCGTTTCAATTTCCAACCCCTCAACTTTACTCACAAGCCTCAGTAAAAGGTCAACCTTTTCTCCCTTGCATTCTGGTTGTTCAGCTCCTAAGTAAACATTATGGGATTAAATATTGACTCAGTGAGATATCTTTTATAACAAAGTTAAAAAGCGCACAAGCAACAAGGAAGAAACTACATTATAGGAACTATGGAGAAAAAATAAGCAATGTCAAAACCTGCAACAATGGTTGTTGGGCCACCAACTTTTACTTCCTTCAGAAAGCTACTACCAATACGAAACATGGAAGGAGAAAGGGCTGCAGAAGACAAAGTTGAAACGGCATGTACGTAATCCTTCCACTCCTGCTCAGAATCCGCCACTACAGCAGAAAACAACAGCACAACCAGGGGTAATGAGGTGGAGGCATCAGTAGGAGCTCCATAGCGTTCTGAAAAAGTGCTTTTCAGATATTTCAAACCAGCTGGTCCCTTTATAAGTGGCTCCAACATTGCGATGCGTGCTTTGCTAACATCATGTTTGAGCCTCTGTTTTAAATGAAGACATTGACTGTTTCAATACGAAGATATATGAACACTATTGCTCCATTTCACATGGAAGTAGAGTTAGGTTTGATTTATTACTGCTGTACTGCTTCAGAAAAACTGGATACAAGAACACCGAATTTCCAACCAATAAAGGTCCTATTACTCGAAAACAAGCACCAATATTGAGGAATGAATAGAGAAAAGAACAACACCATGTCCACAGAAAAAACAACATAAAATGATGACAAAAAGCAGACAGCATTATAAGGATAGGTATCTTATGTATCTAAAAGGGCTGTGGCTTACTTTGGTTGTAGCATCCTAGGAGCTATAGACTAGTTTGTTGCTAGTTTACTGGTTTAACTTTCATTAGATCATATATTCCAACTAAATTAACTTTTTCAGCAGGAAATTTGCAAATTAAAATCATCAGAAAGCTTAGAAAAGAATGAGAAGCCTAACAGTTAACCATGCATTATTCAATATGGAAGAGGTGACGAGGTCTTCACTATATATAACTTAAGAAACAAAGAAATCTGCAAAAATATTATAGATTGACAAGAAACCTCACAATTTTAGAATGTGATAAATTTTGATGAGTTACACTGTAATGGTATGATTTCATTATCAAGTGAAGTATAGCATTAGAAGATGCTCATATCCCAACCAAAGCTGCCTAAACAGCATCTTGCACTGATGACTTCTTTTTGCTCTTTGGTTTGATGGGGATTTTCCCATATGCCTTAAGCCTTGAATGTGGTAGCTTTAGTTCAGCTTGACGGTGCCTTCTCTTCATTCGTCTTGATAGATTGGTTGTACCACCATTCAATTCCTCAAGCTGTGGTTTCTCGTGCAAAGTAGAACTAATTGCTGAACTTGGTTTCTCAGCATCGTTCATCTTCTTGTTCTTATGAGATTTTGACAAATTTGATACCCCTGCTTGATTCTCCTTGTTCTTCTGCCGTTGCTGGATCGTCTTGATTCTCGGCACCTTCCACTCCTTTTCCCTATATGGAGCCAGCTTTTTCAGCGGAACATACTGATTCAACTCCTTATCATCCATCATTAAAACTTCATTCGCATTCAATCCATACCTTTTAGGATTGACAGTTTTATACTTGAATCTCGTCTTCAAGTCACCTATTGTATCTTCATACTCCAACTTATAATATTCTTCCATCAACTGATCTTTAACTGCCTTTTCCACCTCGCTAATCTTTCTCTTGCGCTTTTTCTTACGCTTACCATCTTCAGACATTATTTCTTCTTCTCCATCGTCTACTGGTTCATGGTTGTCGTCTACACTCTCTGTCTTTAGTTTCAAAATTCTCTCTCTGGCTGATAAGAACCCATTACCAGTCTTGTTCATATCATCCCAACCTTTGGGAAGTCCAAGCAACTCATCTTCTTTATCAAAGTCAGGCTTCTCATTATCATCTTCATCCTTGTCGCTTCCAAAATGTGGGTCAATATCCTCTGCTTTATAATAGCCATCATCGAAGGTTTCCTTCATCTTCCTATCATACTCATCTGGATCGAACTCCTCCTCCAAGTCATCCACATCCAACAACCAAGCCCCATCTTCCCCAATCCCAGCAACCTCCCTAATCTTCCTAAGATTCTCCATCATCTCTTTCTTCTTCACATTCTTCAAGTGCTTCAACTCCTCTTTCCTTTCAAACTCAGCCAGTGCCATCCTCTCCTCCTTCCTCTCCCTCTGTAACTTCCTCGCATTCACCTTCTTCCTCACCGAACCATCCACTACTCTAGAATGGCCCATCACCCGATCCCCCGCATTCTCCTCAAACCTAAAATTATACTCCCTCTCATAATCCTCTTGCTTCTCAATCTCCTCTTCATCCTCAGAAACTCCTAACCCCAGCCCCTCCTCATCACCCATCCCCTTCTTACCATCACCCTCTGCAGCCCACATCCTTTTCCTAAAATAATCCTTCAAAAACATCATATCCTCATCCAACTTGTCATCTCCACCAAAATACTCATCCAGCTTCTCTCCAAATCCATCATCCTCATCCTCATCCTCACTATCCCTTTTAATCTTCTCCCTCAACAACTCCCCTCCACCTCCATCTCCATCCTCCCCTGCCTCCACCGCCTCCAAAAACGCCCTCCTCAACTCCTCCTGCTCCTCCAAATAACTCTTCACCTTCTTCTTACCCTCATTGCCATTATCCTCATCACCCCCAAACTCCGGCCCTTCCTCAATCAAATGCTTAGATATCACATCTTTCAAATACATTGGCTTCTTTTTCTCATTTTTACCATCATTAGAATCACCATCTTCATTCTCAGACTCGGATTCAAATAATTTAGCTTCTTTATTTTTCAAAACGGGGTCTTGATTCCTAACCTTAATTAAAGCATTAAAAAATTCCAAATCTTTCTTCTTACCCAACTTAGCATCATCCTCCTCCTCCTCCTCCTCCTCTTCCTCCGATGAAGACTCGTCCGAATCCGACTCCGAATTGATGACGCCCTTCTTTTTGAGCTCAGAGAGTTTCTGCAAATCCTCCCGCTTCTTATTATGCTCGTACCGCCGGGCGAACTCTTTGTCTATTTCGATGTTTTCTGGTTCCCCGCCGGAGCCGCCGTCATCGTCGTCGAACAATTTCAGCACCATTTTTTTAAAAAAATTAGGTTTCAATTAGAGAGACTATTTTGCTTTTGATGGCCAGCCGCTGCTTCTAAATTAGGGTTTATGTTAAAACGATGAGGGGATGGACCAAACTGGGTTTTTAGTTTTTACGAAGCGAGACAGGAGACACAAGTCGTGGATCTAAAGTCACGCTTTTTAAGAAGCGGGACACGAGGTTGTTTCCAAAGTAAGCGAGACAAATTTCTAAAGAAAGAAATTTCATTTGAAAAGGAAAACGTTAGAGGTTCTTAGACCACGTCGTTAATTCAAAAAAGAAATGTGTTCCATATTATAATACCAATACAATATATGAGTGGAAATCTAAAATCTCTCCATTTTGTGTGAGACAAAAAAAAAAACTTCAAAAAGTTGACAAAGAATTGTTAGCCTTACGTTACGCTTACCCCATTTGTTTGATCAAAATGTTCATATGGATTTGACTTCTTTCCTAGCCAAAAAATTGAACCAGCAGAACATTTTAAAGAGTGAAATCAAGCACTTAAAGCAATACGAGGCATAAGCAGGAAGCTGAAAATGTATGCAAAAAGTGAAATGTCTTTCTTCATCATTCGATTCAAGAAAACATGATGAGGAAAAATACAGCAAAACCAACCAGAAAACCTGGGGTATTTTCAGTCACAAAATTAACCCCTCCAACCTCCAATATTGATTTTCTTTCATAATCACTAGTGCTATCACGTAAGAGCACTTTAATTTAATGCATCCTTACATATCGAAAAATCAGCACTTGGTAATAACAAGAATGTTTTGCCTGGCGAATGGAAGAATTAAGCATGCATGCTCATACTACAAGAGTACTAGCCCCAGCTCCGATGCCCTTAAAACGCGTCTTGTTCGGTAGTTGTAGAGATAGTAATGCAGTTTCCCATCACCCGGACCAAATTTCAATTCCTTCAAGAACGTATCATTCTGCATGACATCCAATGCGTTGAAGACATCAAAATCTTTCCGCTTTGCCACAATGAGAGCATCGTTCATCAGCTGAGTTAATGGGGTTTTTGTGGACACGTTGTAATAAGAATAAGCAGCCTTTAGAGTGGAGTAATTCTGGCTACCTAATATAGATGAGGGAAGAGTGTAAAAGCTGCAAAAGTCAGTGATCTCATGCGTTTCTGGGCTTTCAACCAGGAAACTATCCACAACATTCTCCTTCGGGAGAAGCCAGTGCTCTACATCGTTTTCATCGAAGTCCGGAGAAACAACAAACTGCTTCAAATAATTTCTAAGTAACCGAGTAACTGCAGGAACATCATGTGGCTCCATCTTTCTGAAACCAGGAGTTGCTGTTTGATCTGGTAACTTGTACAATTTTATTGTCCGGCTCATTGTCATCCTTGCACCCAGTCTAGAAAAACCAACATCAATGAGCTTCTTTGGATTTAAAGATCTATGCCAGTACTGACAAGTTGTGATGGGCGTAGGAAGAACCACCCCAGCAGTATAGGCTGCTTGCCAGATATTCTCCAAGTGAACCCTCCTTGTTACTTCTTTGATCATTACTGGAGCAAGCCGTTTCGACCTGAGTTTCTTGTGAACACAGAGAAAATTAATCTCTGCCATGTTTACTACAGTTTCACGAACCCGGATTCTTGCAGGAACCCCAGTAATAAAAGCAACCAATTTCTTTGAACTCTTCACTCTCACTCCAATGTGCCAGCTCCTATAATAACCTGGGGGACGGAGTGCCCATTGGAGAAACTCCTTCGAGTAGTTGAACCTGAACATGTTTTCATCGTCCTCAACATAATTAGTAGTTAAGAGGCTATACACCTCAGTACACACCTCTTCACAGTCCATATCACAGGTAATCCACTCATATTGATTTGGAAGATTATAGGGCTCTTGTTTGACTTCAGACAACAGTGTTGGAGGCTCAATTGGACCTTCAGGCAGGCTAGAATCACCAAGATCTTTAAACTGGCCTACAGGTTGAGTCTCCCAAAACTTATGCCTCTTTGCAAGAGAAAGAGATTCTTGAACTTTCCGTGCCAGGGAATCAATTGATATCTCCGACTCATTCCCAGAAGTTACATTTGCATCAGAAGTAGGTTCAGGGTTCTCGGTTGCTTTTTCGTTGTCATCCATTTCACGTAACTGATTGTGTGACTCTGAAACACAAATTTAGTAATATCATTATAAGACTGTCCACATATGAATGCAGCTAACATTTAAAATAACAAAAGCACACAGCTAGACATCATGGCTGCACATCAGGTGCAGTAAGAAATAAAACAACAACTAAGCCTCTATCCCACTAAGTTGGGGTCGGGCTATATGGATCACACTTCACCATCATTTTCGTCTAAACTCATTACAGTAAGAAATTAATCGTGTTGCAATTTAACTTTTGCTCTGTTCCAGCAAATTTCAAACCAGAAAAACAACATGAGTAACCAAAGATTTTCAGCAAAATTGCTAGGATGTCAAGTATCATGAAGGGGAGAGGTAATGCAAAAATGGGGGAAAAAATTTGGTATGAAAAGGGGTTGGCAAAATATCATTGAGAACATGAAATAAGAAAGGGGAGAAAAAGACTTTTTCGAGGGAGTGGCGGAGATGGAAAGACAAAATTTAAAACAGGAAACTAAAAAGCAATTTAAGAAGATTGGGAGAATACGGCAAGGACAAAGGGTCAAGGCCAATGATCCAACAAAAGTACCAAACCGACATTTAAAAAATCAACTGACATCAAAATTTCATTTAAACTCAGAATGCATACAATTATTTAAAATCAACCAAAGTATTATCAGGAAACAATTTTAACAACACATGAAAAACATTATTGACTTTTCACATCATTTTGCGTATCTGACTTGGATCAAAATCCTAAACAGCACAAATTAATCCAAGTTCACATCAACTCCTTAACATTTCCTCATCAATCTGTAAAGGCCATGGCCCCTGTATCTTAACAAAAGAAGTAGCACATCTCCGATCTCACAAAGTTCGTAGATTCTACCATATTCCAGAAAGAAAAGAGGCTGGTTGTTAACTTTTAGAAACATAGGAAAAATGATAATGCGTTGTTGCTCAATTTAGACTGAAGCACCTAAAGTTTCCGTAAAGGAAAGGGGAGTGGGAGACCACCCGATGACACTTAGCTTATAGAGACAAACAACAGAGACAAAATACTTAATACTAACATATCAATTCAGTAGCCGAACAGAAGCAACACTGCAGTCATAACCCTTTCATTATTATGAATAACTCATAGTGTCGTAAATTACTATCATAAGAATATTCATCTTAATCTGTCAGTAGCTGACCAATTTTGCAATAAAAGCCAATCTAATAAATCAGACAACCACAATTGATAGCAAAATTAGATAAAATGGTACGAATTCAATGAGGCCAAGCAAACATGGATTATCTAAGTACCAAGTCCAACATCACATCATTTTTAGTTTCCGAACGAACTTTCAGCTGGCCATAACTTCACTCATTCTGGACATGTTCCAATTTATACATTAATCTTAAACCATAAGCCATAACTCAATACTTCACGAAAAGATAATTCATGCATTTCCTATCAAATTCCCAAAATATTGAAACCTCCACAATCATGAATAATTCCAGAATTACATGCGATGGAAATTGGGTATATTGAATTACCAGATTTGTCATTCAAAAAAAATGAAAAATTTTACCCTTTCTTCCCAAGTATCAGCAAATTAACTCCGACACAAATCAAAAAGTATCTAAAAAGTGAATCAACACAGAAATTGAAAAGAATCAATGCAATATCAAAGTTTAATCGAGCAAGTATGTTAGAGAAAAAGGAACAATTTTTAAGGTCTTCTAACAAAATAAAAGAAAAAATTGAAAAAAAAAAAGAAAGAGAGAGAGAGAGAAATTGAATATAGGGAGATCAGATCGTAATTTGGAGGTGGGAAGAACACGGCGGAGGAGACTAACCGGCGCTGGTTCGGTGATGTCTGTTATCCAAATTGACGGCAATGACGAGGATTGAGAGTTAGGGCTGGGGATTTCAGATTTTATTATTTCTTTTATTAGGAATTTATTACACACACTCACACACTCACACACTCACACACTCAATCTTTGTCTGTGCCTTCTTTTTGAGTCTCACTCTCCTTCTGCCCTCCTAATTTTAAGATATTCCATAATAATATGGAATAATCAAAATGATAAACTATGTATGGGGCGAATTTAGCTAGGTAACAATTCAATATTAAATAATAAATGGGATATTATAATGTATAGAAATTAGAGGGTAAAGACCGTGTTAGAGAGGTATATGAAAAAAAAATCGAAAACTGAAAATCGATCAAACTGACCTAACCAAACAGCAATGATAGGGGGAGTAAAATTCTGGAGTGAAAAATTGGAGTGATTGACGTGACAGTGATAAAAAGACAAACTAATATCCTAACCAAATGATGAGTGAACCCTAATAAGTAAGCGATAAGTTTGTCTTTTTATCACTGCCACGTCAGTCACTCCAATTTTTCACTCCAGAATTTCACTCCCCATATCATTTCTCCCTAACCAAATTTAATTCGATTATTTGAATTAGGTTTTGATTCGACTTTTGTTTTAATTAAATTTAATTAATTGATTTTCCGTTTACTTGAAGATTTTTGTAATAGAAATCTACCGTGGCTAACTGTTTCCACAAATATGAGGAACTATTTTGTCCTACGTATCTTTTTTTACATTCTTTGTTTCAATCCCTATTTAAATTATAAATAGGTGCCACTTATTTAAATACTTGTGGCTTGTATTTAAAAATTGAAACAAAGAATCTAAGAAAAGATCCACTCGAGTAATTTGTCTAGTTATGCACGTAAATGATCAAACAAATTAAAACGTGAAATGTGAGAGATTTGTGCTTGTTTTTCCATCAATAAATTCTATATACATTTTGTGATAAATCTAAATTATTTTGTAATTAATATGACGTTCCATCAATATTAATAATTTAAACAAAAAATAAAAACTTAAAAAAGCAAAATTGAAAAATTTAATCGAACGAACTGAAACCGAAACCGAAATCGAACAGTTATTCGGCTTGGTTCAACCGAAATTTAAAAATGAAGAAACAATAATTACCTGAATCCCAACCAATTCTCATAGTATTAAGGGCAATTCAAACAATTAGTATTAGAATCCTCTACTATCCCTTTGAGATGCAATTGTACGAGGACGCCGATATGGCCGTATTTGGAACTAACGGTGACACCAGTATTGCAATGTTCGTATAGAATTATTGCAGTGTTTGCCCAAAAAATCTGTCAATTATATTATATTGGTAAAGATGATTTCATTGGACTGTTCGAAATCACTAAAAATCAAAAGTGATACCTTTTAAATTTTGAATAAAAAAATTGTATTTTTCCCAACAATAAATTTGACAATTCATATGCATTTCTTATTTTGGAACATTCCAAAGGCAAAAAGATGATAATAACAACTCTAGACCACTATTAATTATTGAACGCCAAAAGAATATGAAGTAATTTTATAGGCAATGAAATGAGACAAAGATCAAGTCCCCAAAATATACAAAGTTTTTGTGATTGCTGAAACCTTTATACATATTTTTTCTCTTGATTGGTTCATTTTCCTTTCTTTAATGATGGATGAGAACAAAGATGTCCTTCAGGCTTCATCATCAATTTCAAAAGAGTAACGTAAAGTGACTGACGTGATAGGTATAAAAAGACAAAATTGGGTTTGTTGTATGGTTGTTGTTATTGCCAGAGCAACAATTAGGTTCCAGAGCAATAAATTATACATATTTCAAATTTATCCTTAATCAATTAATTCTTTTATCTTTTATCCATTTATCATTACAACTTATCTTTTATCTTCTTTTACCTTATCAACTTATAACATCTTTCCGTAACTTCTACTTTTCTAACATTTATTTTCACCCTCAAATTATAAGAAATAAATTATATAAATAATATAACACTTATTTATATTAATAGCTTTTATTGTTCTCTCAATTAAATTATAAAATATATACCAATATATACTTCAAAAAATTTAGGCTCCATTTGTTTACGGTTGTTTTAGTATTTTATTTCACAAATTCAATTTGATATATTTGTTTTGTCCATTTTTTATAAAAAAATTTTTAAAAAAATAATATTACAATAATTATTTTTTATACAACTTTTTTTATATTTTAATAAATAAATTATTAAATTTAAATTTTACTTTTAAATTTTTAATAATAAAAAAATCTTCCTAAGACATTTTTATATTAAAATAAACTCATAAAATATTAACTCAAATTTAAATTTTAAATTTTATTAATAAAAAACTATGTCCACAGAAACAAACTCATCAATTCAAATACCTCCAAAATATTTATTTCTTATCACAAATCTCCAGAAAAAAAATCCTACTATAAAACTAAAAGAATACTCTATCCAAAGCGAGTTATATTTTTTTGTTAAAATACTAATACATAAACATATGGCAGCTATAAATTATTATTTTTGTTTCTAATAACAATGCTCATACTTATATTTTATCAACATAATTCCCATAAATTAAAACTTAAAAGGAAGACACCATCACTATATATATAATAGAAATCTTAATTTCATGTATTTTTTTTCATGTTACAATTTAATTCATAAATTTTAAATAATAAAAAGTCAACAAATTTTACTTTATAATTTGGATGCGTATATTTACTTCCATTTATACTCCTAGCAATTTTTTTCCTTGTGATCTACTAACATTTTGAAATGTTAATTTGCTCATAATATAATTAAGCCATGAAGAATTTCTAATTATTAAAAGTTTAAAATTCAAATTTGAATTAATATTTTATGAGTTTATTTTGGTAAAAAAATGTCTTAGGAAGAATTTTTTATTATTAAAAATCTAAAAGTCAAATTTAAATTTAATAATTTATTTATAAAAATATTAAAATTGTTATAGTAAAAATAACTACTGTAACTTTATTTTTTTTATTTACAAATTTTGATAGAAAAAATGGATAACACAAATAAATCAAATTGAATTTGTGAAATAAAACACTAAGACAACGGTAAACAAATGGAGCCTAAATTTTTTAAATATATATTAGTAAATATTTTATAATTTAATTAAGAGAACAATAAAAGTTATTAATAGAAATAACTATCATATTATTTTTACATAATTTTTTTCTTATAATTTGAGGGTGAAAATAAATGTTATATTAATAAAAATTTGGGAGAAAAATCAATGTAAAGGAGAAGAAAATAGAAGTTGCGGGAAAATGTTATAAAGAATTGATAAGTTTTAATGATAAGGTAGAAAGAAGATAATGATAAGTTATAATGATAAATGGAGAAAAATAAAAGAGTTAATTGATTAAGGGTAAATTTGGAAGATACGTTATTTATTGCTTTGGAAGCTAATTGTTGATCTGCCAATAACAACCACCAATTAAAAAACATCCAGTATGTTATAGACTTTTTGAAACTTAATTTGAATGGGTGAATGGCCTGAAGATTTACAACCAACCAGCAGCCATTTTTGACAAATTCAATATTCGTCAATAGTAGTCCATTGGATCGGACGAATTCCACAACTTTGTCTTCCCCGAGAAGTCTCTGCTATCTCCCAAGTCCCTTCCTGCCTACACTCAATTCAAATCAAATAAATAGCCCATGCCCATGATGATGTATAGTCATTAGTCAGTAGTGTTGTTGCCACTCAACAAGCGGAGCACACAAAAAGGTATATATATATATATGTTGTCTTTTCATCATTCTTTCTTCCTGTTAATCTTCATTTCATGATGGGTTTTTTTTTGTTACAGCTTAATGCATTTTCTGGACATATATATTTCATGGTTATTCTATCATTGAGTTTTTTTTTTTTTTGGATTTGTGCACAAATTAAAGATTTCTTTGTTTTGTTGCTCAGCTAGTTAAAAATGGTGCTTGCCTGCCCTTGTAAATGAATCCATGAAACTTCATGAATATAAGTGAATTTCAATTTGGTTAGCTGATTCTGCAGTTTTATTTACAACATTATTGGTTGTTGTTGTTTAGGGGGTTCCCATTGTAACCATTGGAATATATAGCATGGATATCATGAATGAGGACTCGAATTTGCCCGGGAAAGATGTAAAGAATCAAAAGACTAATGAAGGAGAAGAATTCACTAGCAAAGCAATGGACAGAATCAGCGATTTACCTGATGCAGTTCTTCGTCACGCACTATCATTTCTTCCAACTGAATTGGCTGCACAAACTGGGATTTTATCTAAAAGATGGAAAGATATTTGGGTTTCAGTGCCTGTATTAGATTTTGATATGCGTCTATGGGCAAAGTTTGAGATTGAGGGTGACACAAGTGATTTTGATAGCTTTGCAAAGCCTCGAATGGAAAGTTTTATGAACTTCGTAGATAAACTTCTGGCCATTCGTGGTGATTCCAGAATTCGAAAATTCAGACTGGCTTGTGATCATCAAATCGATCCTCAACGCATCTATACTTGGATTTGTGCTATGCCTGACATTGAAGAACTTGATCTTCAAATATGGGAACCTGATCCAAGGTTGCCATGGAGTCACTCTGTATGGAAATCACTCAAAGTTATGAAACTCAATGGGGTATTTCAGATCCCATCCACTACTGTTTCTTTTCCTAGTCTTAAGACCCTTAGTCTTAATTCAGTCAAATATGTAGGCAACAAATCCATCATAACGCTACTTTCTTGTTGCCCTATCCTTGAAGATTTGCAAATACACAGGACAAATGAGTGGGATAACATTACGAACTTTGTCATCTCAGTGCCTACACTAAAAAGGTTGTCTTTGGAGTTCTTGTATGATAATGATGGTGAATATGATCCTGAAGGTGAACTTGAGTACAAACTGTTCGTTGATGCACCAAATGTGGAGTATCTAGAGATTGTTGATTATGTGTCAGATTGTATTGAGATGAATTCTATGCCAAATGTGACTGAGTCGCATGTTTCTGTTTACAAAATATTAGAATTTTGTGATCGCAGGACTGAAGAACAAATCCTTAACTATACAAACAATGTGTGTGGACTATTTCAAAGTATCAAGAGTGTCAAGTATTTAAGAATTCACGATTTTACTATGGTGGTAAGCTTTGCTTTTACTGCTAATGTAGTTTGTAGCATTATTTTCCAGGCTGCTGATACTGATCATATATGTGTAATTATGCCTTCTGTTAGTCTCTCAGAGACGCTTTGGATGCAAGATTGCCAATGTTTCACAACTTAGTTCACCTGGAGATGAATCTTGATGGAGTGGATGATGCAAATGCAATGTTAGCATTCCTCGAAATCTCTCCAAAATTAGAAAGCCTTATATTGCCTCAGGTAAATGAGACAGACATTCACAGTTTGAGAGTTTATGATGATAAGTGAAGGTTTCTTTGATTCTCCTAATCTAAATTTTGGAATTTATAATATCATTCTTTTAGGGGATCATCAGTCCTAGCGAAGCCTATAATAAGTCTTTATGGAAAGTGGATCATTGGAAGCCACCAGAAAATGTGCCTGAATGTTTCCTTGTTAGCCTAAAGAGTGTGGAAATTCGGAAGATTACCGGCGAAGTAGAGGAAGAACTGAAGATTCTGAAATATTTACTGGAAAATGCAATGGTTCTTGAAAAGATGACAATTAAGTGTGAGGAGTATGTCGTTTCTGGTGGAGGTGGAGCATTGGACAATGTGAAAGAAGGAGGTGGAGCATTGGACAATGTGAAAGAAAGAGGTTCAGATACTTGTGAAGTTGGTGATAGATTCCCCTTTAGAGATGAAATGATGAACCATATCAGAGGTTCAGCTGTTTGTCAACTTGATATACAACTCCCTCAGGAATTGTATTGGCAATATGTAAAGAAACAGAAAATAGCCACACAAGTCTAACCTGTTAATGTTTTTGTATGAGTGAAAATGTTTGTTTGTTTTTAGCAATAGATAATGTAAGATTGTACCCTTTTCATTTATTTGTATGAGTGAAAATGTTTGTTTGTTTTTAGCAATAGATAATGTAAGATTGTACCCTTTTCATTTATTTGTATGAGTGAAAATGTTTGTTTGTTTGTTTTTTGAGCAATAGATAATGTAAGATTGTACCCTTTTCATATATTTGTATGAGTGAAAATGTTTGTTTTTTTGTTTTTTGAGCAATAGATAATCTAAGATTGTACCCTTTTCATATATTTTTGTATGAGTGAAAATGTTTGTTTTTTGAGCAATAGATAATCTAAGATTGTACCCTTCTCATATATTTGTATGAATGAAATTGTTTGTTTTTTGAGCAATAGATAATCTAAGATTTTACCCTTTTTAATTTTCATATGTATTCATTCACTTGACAAGCTTTTTTTTTTTTTTTTGGTCAGATTTTTTTATGTTGTTTTCAATGGGCATAGAATATTGGTTTCCCAATCTACTTATCTACTCATCTGTTTCTTGTTCCATTTTGTTTTGGAAATAGATTTACATATTCAATTACTCGTTAAGAAAGTGGAAATTTTCTTGCTTTTTATATAATGGAGTGGAAGAGATATTTGAAAATGAGGCTATTAATGAGATATTTGAAAACAATTTAAGAAAACCCTAAATAATATATAAAATAGTTTCCTAATATTTAAAACTTGATAATGAATTTCAATAAATTATAAAAAAATTAGCATATAAAATATAAAAAATGAATGTATTAACGTATAAAATATCAAATTTTGGTACGTATACACAATTATTAGCACGTATCAAATATATAATTCACCAATTACGTCACATATATAAAACGAAACGGTCTTAGTAGAGTTTTTGCATTTTTCTATTGTTGTAATTTCAAATTCTAAAATTTCTATCAGCTAAAAGATTAAATTATTTCCTATTTTATTCATTTATTAGCAATCCAAATAACTATTTCCGTTCTTCAACTGCTTTGAATCCCAAATCAAATTTCAAACTTTTATATATATGTATGTATATTTGTTTCAAATCCTTTACAAATCATTAAAACGTATTGAAATTTTCCAATTTCAAAACGAATTAAGCAATAATTTTTCTTCAATTCAACTACTTTTTTGCAACAAAAACTTCTAAAACAAATATTAAAAAGTAAAGAAATAAAATCACAATACAATTCATCCACCATAAGAAATCAATATCTTCACATGTCAACGCTCAAGACCGCATCCAAATAAAATCACAACTCCCCCACAAATCGCACCGCCGTTGTTGTTGTGACTGACCTTTGTTGAGCAGCAAAGCATGGCATAATTCACTGAACACGTACAAATAGGAGGACACATTATTAAACCAAACTCACCGTGTAAGGGAGATCGCAAAATTTTCTTAATACTGAAGGAAAGGATAAAAAATTTGGGATGGACGGACCACCGGAGAACGATTTCTGTTCAATATGCCACGCCAACTTTCATCTTCCTTCCCAAGCTAACTGTTCTCATTGGTTTTGCTGTAAGACCGACCATCCCTTTTGTTTTTTCTCATTTTCCAGAGATGGGTTTTACTTTTTTATCCATTTCATAGAACAGAAAATGGGTTTAGAGATTTTTTGCGTGAAATTTTCTTGAATTGTTTACTTGATTACCGGCAATACTCATTGATGCGATGTGGGTTCGTGTGTATTTGTGTTCAATTTGTAGTACGAGCATGATTCATGAATGGGTGGATCTTTTCACAGACACACTCTTGAGCACTTGTTCTTGATGGGATAAGCGATGAATTCATTTTCATGACCTTATTAAATGTCTTGGGCTGAGCTCATTAGCCATTAATTAGTCCTATTTGGATTACAATTTGGGTTTCAAACCGTCTTCAGGATGGAGCCATCATCGCTTTGAGGAAATTTTGTGCAACATCAGTTGTTTTAACTTCTCTGTGAAGTTAGCTGGTTAATATTCAGATGCTTTTAAGGTTTTTATTCAACTGATTTTCTCATAATATGGGTGTCAAATTCAAATTCTTTCCTCTATATCTTGCTTGGAGTGTATGAAACTACTGGCATTGATTAGGGCTTGTCATTATTTGGTTGGGTATGAGATGATGTAAACCACACCTACCTGACCTTGCACAAAAGGTCAAGTAAAATGTAGGACATTGCTCCTAATCCCTAAATATGTGCTACTTGTTTGGAATTTGGAGATACATTGAATTGATGCGTTCTTATTTCAGCCAATTGCATTTTACAAGTTTGGAATCATGGACATGCTCTTCAGCCATGCAAATGTCCTTTATGTCGCCGTCCGATTACTTTATTGATTCCTAGCGAGGAAGCATCAAAGCAGCGGAATAATGCTGAGGCCTCTGACATTCTACATAAGATTGAATCGTATAACCATCTATTTGGGGAACGCTCAGAAGGCCTTTTTCAGGTATCTGTTTTTGTTCAGAGAATTTCACTTGTTTGCTGCTAATATGTTTAAGCCATATCGGTTCTCAATATTTGACAGTTAGTACTTGAAGAGTTATGTTCCTCATGATTTTCCCCTTATTTTCTTTATTGCAATAACAAGTTCGCAGTAGGTGAGACATTTTGTACATAACAATTTTTCTTTTCGGCAGAGAGATTATATGATCGCTAAAGATTGCTTCGCCTGCTACTTGCATGCTTTAGTTTGACATTGTAGTTGCTATCCTGTTATTTTATTTAACTATTTGCTGTCAGTATGTTCATGGCAACTTGGTTTGCTCTCTGTCTGTGCCACTTATCCATATCTCTAGCTTTCACGTTACTGGTGATTTTAGGCCTATAAACGTTGTGAATTATTTCCTTTTTTCCAATTCCTTTGGCTCTTTCTCCAAATTACTTTATTTCTATTACTGTTGTGCCAAGTCTTATGTTAGCATACTTTTGCGCAATCTTTTTGAATTAGTTTGAAAGAAATTTACTGATATTTTTAGCATTTGATGTTTTCCATATATGGATGAAATGTTAGTAGATATACTTTATATATTTCATCAGGGATACAAAAGCTACTACTTCTGGGGTTAATCGGCAAATGGATCCCAGTTTTATCTGTTTCTGTTTCATTGGTTTTTGGGATCAGTGGTAAGCATATGTGTTCTGCATTATCACATAATCTCAGACCTTTCACCAAATCATGATGGTTGCAATAGATTCAATTGAATAGTTGTCCCTTTTTTCGATTTATTTTGGTTCATTGCATCACTTGTTACTAACCTTTTAGAATTTTGAGATTAACCAATTGCTTAATGCCTAAATAATTTCTGAGTTCATTTTTTTTTTACACGAGAAACAAATATGAATTTCTTGGCATATAGATACATAGATATTCTAGTTGCTTATGCTTAATCCATGTGTATTAATGAGTTGATATTTATTCTAATTACAAATTTGTTCCTTGCATTATATTGCTTTTTTGGTTTATTTGGGTTAGAAGCTGTAAACGCTTAACTACTGGACCATAACTCCAGTTTCTTTACTGAAGTACTAACCATTACTAACTATTACATGCAAACACACGAAACAATCAAACTATAGTTCTTCTAGCCACTAGTTCATTCCTCAAACCCCAAACACTAAGGCTGATTTGTTAGATATGAGGGGAATTCTAACCTCTTCAATCTGTCATTCTAATTAAATGGAGAAAACTGTCAGGTGCAGTATAGGAAGCAAAAACCTTTTGAATGCTCAAGGTTTCCATGAACTAGTGGTGTGACACGGCATCCTGATATCAACTATTGTGGTCCAAATTTCACTACCACATGATTGTGCTGCTACATGCTTGGTCCATTTCAGTGCAAATTGATTTATATCCACCTTTTTCTGGGACTTGGAGATCTCTAGTTGATAAAGATATAAAAGAGCACCCATGTCAAAAAAATTTCTGTAGTTTTAGTTTATTCAAGCACTGTGTAATTCTATATTGACAGTCAGTATTTGAAACTTAAGTATGAACTGTTAAGTTAAATGTGGAATGAACTATTTTACCAAGGAAGTTAATTGCAAACTGACCTACGATACGATCAATTGAAGTTAGAGTCAGGCAAGTTCTCCACAAGTGCTGAACTTCGGCATCATTTTAGACAATTTTCTCTTTATCATATCCCCTTCGTTGTTAAGCTTTTTTTTTGGGTGTACCATGAAACAATCATATCTATGATTCTACTTTATCTTTGGTGCAACAATTGAGCTTCCATGTAGGAGATATTGCAAAGAGTAAATTATATGTCAAAAGTTGACAGATGATACTTGTTTTGGCAGAGATTGCAAGACCTACCTTTTCTTCTTAGGAGGTTGTTGCGAGATATCATGAATCCTGAGAGATCTATTCCATTGGTCATCAAGGCACGGGTCTATTTGGCAGTTAAGTAGATAAAACCTTATATGCTTCTGCAGAACATTGGCTGTACAATTTTCGCATCAGTACTATGTTCATCTTTCCTTCATCATGAATGCTCTCTCCAAGAGCGGTTTACATGTTGCTTGATGTATCCCATATCATTCCATGCTGTGCTAAATTTTGAATTCTTTAGGTAGGAACATTTACTTACTTGGGCAAATTTTTATTCTTTTCTGCACGTGCAGGTCATACTAACTGTTATCTATGTTCTCAGTCCTGTGGATATTATTCCAGAAGGTACCATTCGATCTGCATAATGATTTTGTTTTCTTGCTGCTAACTTGTTTCTTTATTTCCTCGGCAACTGCAATTTACATAGTTTCTTTCTTCACAGGGGTGACTGGTGTAATAGGTCTTGTGGATGATTTCCTCATACTGTTCATTTGCTTTCTGCATGTTGCTGCCCTTTATCGCTCTGTCCTGCTTTCACGGCATGGGGGCTCTTAATTGATGCCATAGGTTTGGTTGCAATTGCAAGTATTTGTTAGGGCAGACTGTTAAAAGAAAAAATATTTTGTATAGATTGCTCTTTGCAATTCACTCTTCCTCCTTCTAATCCTCTCAATTCAGTGTTAAATTTGAGCAAAATGGAACTTGTTTAAATTTTTGCTTGGCTACATTCCAACTTCAATCTCATAGAAGCTATATACATGTTCCTTTTAACTTCTTTTCTTAAAAATGGAAAGGGGGATTAAGGTTGTTTTGCTATTTTTAGTTCTGTTGGCTTTGATACTTAGAGATACTATTAGTACATTGGTGAATGTTCCATGCGTTGAAAAATTCTTGTAAAAGTTTTCAGATATGCAATTGCTGCTTTGTATAGGAGAGGTTCTTTTTCTTTTTCTCCTGAATACCATCCTAACTCCTAAGGTTTGGAAAAAAATGGGCAATGAACGAATTCTCTGATTTCAGAAAATTAGACTCTAATTGCCCCCTTTGACTGAGCAGATGTTGAACAATTCCCTTACAATCAAACATGTGTTGTTGATTAAGCTATTAAAAAATTTAAGCTGTATATAACCTGTTGGAGGTGATCTTGTAAGTATAGTTTCAAGTGATAAAAATCATATTTCTATTGCTTCATTTTCTCATTTTGTTTGTATTATAAGGTTTGTTTGCATCCTGTGCAAATTGGCTCAACACTGGATTCAGAATGACAGTATCAGAAACTGGTCCAAATGATAAAAAAGTAAAACAAAAATTTATATTGTGGATCAACTATCAAGTGAGAGAAACTTTAATAATCTTGTTCATGGTCCTGTGATCATCCATCCACTTTTCAGACTCATTTTCATGGCATCACAATGATTATAGCCAAGTAAAATTTTTTTAAAAGAATGACCTTAGTACCTAAAAAATTAATGTGTAAAAGGGAAAAGAAAACAATAAATACAGCACAAAATTGAAGGGTTGCAACAATTTGGCAGTAGAAGAGTCCACCTGTCCTTGCTCACACACTGAAACAACATCTCAAGGCAAAATTCCAGAAAGTGAATGCCAGATCTGCAAAAATGTCTGGCAAGGAACAATTACATACCCAAAAAGTAATGGAATTTGGTGTTCCACTACCGGGAAAAATGTACAGCTGCATGGTAACATTCTTTGTAGTCAGTTATCCATGGAAACGAAAATTTGGAGACACGACACGGTGGTTTTACACGGGATCTTCTGTCCAATATTTTGTCCGCCTTATTCTGTTCTAATTAAAACTATGTCGTAGGTTCACTAATCTCTTGGTTATGGTCTAATAATTTTAAAGTAATTTTAATGATATTTATGCATTTAGTCCCTACTTTTAATGAAACTACGTAGTTTTAAACATTAGACATAATAAGACTGGATAAATATTGGACAGAGGATCTGAACTCCAGTGGTCTCGCAAGTCCCCCACTGTATTTAGGTGCAAAAAAATAAATGTTTAAGGAAATATAGTGTCAAAGTTAGAACTTTTAAGGGTATATTATAATCCAACAATAGTTTAGATTGTGTTTTGCAATTTACTTTTTTTTTTTTTTTTGGTAAATCCGTGATCAAATTAGGAAATGAGTTTGGGAACTATTTTTGAACCTTTTTCATTCATGAAAGAGATATTAGGAATTCTTTTTTATTTCAAATTTGGAAACTGTTTCTTAAGAGATATTAGGAATTATTTTTTATTTCAAATTTAAAATCTGTTTCCTAAACAAACTCGTCTACGACTCTACGAAGTCTATATATTGAAACATCTCCATAAAATTTTCTATGATAATTCTGATATGCCGATTCTTTGGAATTTTTCTCAAAAAAAAATTCAACATTCGATTGTCTTATTCATTGATTCCTTCCTTCAACTATGGATTCTATGGCTTTGCCTGTGGAGATGATACGAGAAATCTTTCTTCGTTTGCCATTTAGGGTGTCGGTCCAAAATAAATGTTTGAACAAACAATTTAATGAAATAATTTCTGATAACAGATTTTCACACGATCATATCTATTTTTCAAAAAAAAAAATTCTTCTCCATTATTCCACTTCCTCTCCGGTCATGATCCGCACACTTTCTCTTTTAGCTCCTCATGACCGAAAGATTATTTTCAATGAACAAAAATTGGTTTCCCCTTTAATATTCTCTCCTACTGGCCGAGTTCTCCTTCGATTCAAATACGAAAATTATTGCTACATTCTTAACCCTCTCATCCGTGCATATCGAGAGATACCCTTGCCAAAACAACCAATTTTGGCTATCGGGTTAGTTGATGAGTTAAACCTAACTTCCTTCAAGTTGGTTGCGGTGATCATGACAACAAATGGAACAGCGAAATTTATGATTTTTGAATCTGAACAAAAAATATGGCGGGAGTGTAACAAAGAGGCCAATATAGATGATCTCCAATTTGTTCGTAACATCCCACCTGCATACGTGAAGGGATGCGTGTACTGGCTTCTTGAAAGCGGTAAAATATTGGCATTTGACATAAACAATGAAGTAGCAAGCACTATTAGTAGACCTCCCCATGTGTGGTTTGGTGTTTACACATGGATGGGAGTTGCTCAAGGATTACTGGTTCATGTTATTGCTTACGCGGATAAGATTGTGATATTTGTATACGACAATGTAAACAAATGTTGGCGAAAAGAAACCATAATTTCTAACGTTAAGAAGAGTGATGATGAAAAGATCTTGATCGGAAGACCGGTATTTTGGGATGGTGAAAATTTGGTTTTGTTAACATGGATGGAGGGATTTAGAGAGATTTACTCTTACAAAATTGGAAGAAATGAATGGGAAAAAATTGGAAGCTTGGAAGGTTGGGCAGATAATATACAAACTGTTCATCATTTTATTCCAACATTAGCCTCCATTTCGGGTTGCTCATATATTGATGAGAAGACTGAACAAGAAGTTGGTAATGATCTTTCTATGTTTAGATCTCTATTTTTAATATAAAGTTTTTATGTGTTATTGTGACAATTAAAGTTTATAGTTTATAAATTTAGTTTAATATTTTATAGTGATTATATGTTATTGTGACAATTAAAGTTTGTGGTTTATAAATTTAGTTTAATTTTTTTACTCGTAATAAAGTTGATTATTTGTTCTCGTGTGCCACAAGATTTTTGAAAAAAAAAAAGTGATTTTTTTGGAAAATAAAAGTAATAATAGATATCAGAATGTGAATTACTCAAGATGACAAAAAAAAAATTATCAACAGAAACTTGTAGAAACTTTATAAGGTACAACAAATGTTTAAACTACTATAGAGTCATATATAGTTAAAAATGTATGTTGTTTTTGTTTCTGTAACAATATCAATGTGGATGCGTTTCTATCTAATACTCTAGTCTCTAATCAATGTGAGGCTATGCCATTTTTGTAGCTTTAAGCCATTTTTCTTTATGACATTTAAGCCATTTTTCTTTATGACATTTAAGCCATTTTTCTTTATGACAATGGGTTTCTAGTCTTGTTATTGTCACTAGTTGTGGTGAAAAGGAGTTTGGAGAATGTTTGTATGATCATGAATTGAATGTTTGCCTTTTTTAACTTTGATATATTTGATTATCTCCAACTGAACGTGCAAACAAATTGATAAAGGAATTTAGCTACTCTAAGATTATTACTAGCTGGTCTAAGACTCGTGAAACTGGTTCATATATGTTAACGAATCAGATTTACTATTATTTTCCAAGTATGTGATGGATGCATCATGCATGCCCAGTTACCCACACAATCATTGAGCTTCTTTCCCTGAATCAGACTCTCCATACAAAAAAAAAAAAACTAAACCTTCATTTCTGGGCAGAAATATGCAATTCGAATCTCCTTTCTGGACTTGGGATTCCAATTTCCGCACCCAGTTCCTCTCTTACTACAAACGTAAATTTACTATTATGCAAGCAGTTGGCTGCACTTTAATAACTTTTATCATATAAAGGATGCTCAGCCATCTTATAAGACACATTTCAGGTAAATTGGTTTTCCATGTTACTTAAAAAACACTTGATGAATCATCACACATTACTGCTATCACACCGATAATGAAATTGTCAGGAAAAACTCGTCACTTGGAAACTTATCAAACCTGCTTGAAATACTTGCAAGATATGCAATGTGTTCCCAGAAAAAAAGATAACGGCAGATTTCCGGTTCCCGGTTCCGGTACAAGGGAAAGCATTGCACAATCAGGAATAAAGAATTCTTCATAAGAAATAGCAATAAATCCCATTTAACTGAGAATCATTCTAAAATTAGTTACATAATTGTCCTTTGTGCTCCCAGTTTTATTGTTCACAATTGCTTTCTCAGTTGTCCTAAAAATATTTTCCTTTATCAATAATCAAAGATCAGTAGTACCAAAATATCTCTAGAAAACCATTTTGTTTTTTTGTCTCATGAAGTTGTCCCAATTCCCAAATGTTTTCATTTCTGCCTTTAGCTCCAAGGTGTAAAAATGATGTGTAATGAAGTGACAAGTACAGGTATACTAACTGTGCTTTGCTTGATCCCAATCCATGGCACTGCTCCTCTTTGAACTGAACCTAATCATTAAATTGAACTATCTAGCACAAATTCCTATTATGCCAATATTGACTATAGACATCAGCCAGTCAACCACAAATATCATTACTGCATGAATATCTGGCAATTACAATTCGGCACTGTGGCTATTCTCTGTTTACCATTATACTGCAACCAAAGTTTTTACCTCAAAGGTACAACATCTGATTGCATCAATTACCCCATGAAACAAAATAAAAACATAAGCAGACACAAAAACACAACCATATGTGATTGCTGCATGTGATATAAAGCTTTTCATATAGAATAACTGTAAACAATGTCATCATCATGAATGCATCAAGCAATATAAAACCCTTGAATCAGAGAACAAGAGCTCAAAAAAGGAAAGTCATATAACAACCTAATGACTATATATCAAAGAAGCCAAACATCATACAAATTAAGTTCTCAAATAACTAAAAGTTCATTCGTCACATAACAGAATACTCAAGATACAGACAACTGTAAGTCATTGCGCTGTTTCTACCATTGTTCATTTTCTTTGTCTGAAGAGAGAAAACACCATATCCATTAGAAGTCTGATTACACTGCATTCAGCCAAAAGAATAGAAATATCCAAAAAAAGCTGATTAAATCACCCTGCTTACCCAAGAGTAAAAAATTGACTAATTAGACTTTCCCTAAAAGTTCATTAAGCAGCCTAGAGAGTAAGAGACAATATGCCCCCACCCATAAGCATAAGTATAAGAAGTAATTCAGCAGAGTCCCAAGACTCGACCTCGCTCTTAGACAACTGAGTATTTTCCTGGTTGAGCTGAACCTGGAAGTGCTGATGCTTGGTTCGTAATATCCTCCAACACATGTTTCAGTTCAGCTTTAGCTCTCTTGACAGATTGTTCAGTAGGGCCTTCAATGAACAGAAACAGCTTTCGTTCCCCCGGTCCTGCTATCTTGCCAGGTGGAAAGTATTGCCCTCTAGTTGTGATAGCAGCTCCAGTCCATTCAGAGATTGGACCCAGAGTTTCCTTGTGTGTCACCTTCCAACGAGCATTTTGTGGGAAATCATTTATCTCCAACTCAGCTTCGTAGTGCTCAGGCATGGCATCTGCTTGAATCTTAGCTAAATTGTGCTTCAAGTTCATAGCAGCTGCTATTGCCGTTGCTCTGGCTGCCCCATCATTGGCCCCAATTGTCAGTCCTGTCCCAGCAATGCCTGCAGTAGCAGCTGGTATATTTCCAAGGATGCCAGGAAGAGAACCATTCTGAACCATTTGGGCAGCTGAAATAGGTGTTGGCATTGCTTTAGTGGCAGCAGCAATAGCAGCAGCTTGGGCAAGCACAGCTTGCTGAGAGAGGTCACCACCAGCCTTTCTAACTCCATCTTCATCTTCTGAATCAGATTTATCTTCCTCAAATCCATACTCTTTTGCCTGCGCTTTCTTGGCAGCTTTTCTCACTTCATCTTCCTCTTCATTAAACTTGAAACCGCTTCCACCATAACCAGTTCCATGGGCTTGCTCAAGCCCCTGATTCACCTTTGCCATAAAACCATCAGCAAGAGCTTTCAGATCATCAGGAACAACTTGCTCAGAAAGTTCTAATGCTTTGACAAGATCCGGTGAATATCTAGCATCATCCTCTAATATAAATGTAATAGCACAGCCTTTTCGACCAGCACGACCAGTCCGACCAACACGGTGAACATAGTCCTCATAGTGGTTTGGAACATCAAAATTGATCACCAGTTCAAGCTCTTTTACATCTAAACCCCTAGCAGCAATACTTGTTGCAATCAGCAAGCTGCATACGTTACTCTTGAAATCGGCAATGGTCGATTCACGATCAGTCTGATCCTTTGCCCCGTGAAGAGAAAGGCAAGGATAACCATGCTTGAGCAAGTCCCTAAATAAGGCATCACACTTCTCCTGTGAGTGGACAAATATCAAAATCTTTCCCTTCTCATACCATTCACCCAGAATTTCTAATAGTCGAAGGAATCTATCATTTTCAGGTCTCACCTCAATCAATTGGGTAATGTCTTTGTTGACAACACTCCTCCCACCTACCTGGATTTCAACTGGTTTGTTCAATACTTTGCGAGCCAATATTTCAACTTGACGAGGGAAAGTGGCAGAAAAAAGTACAGTTTGACGGTCTGGTTGTGTATTTTGGACGATCTTTGTGATTTGGGGTTCAAAGCCCATATCAAACATCCTGTCAGCTTCATCCATGACCAAATACGTGACTCTACGCAGATTCGTTATTTTCCCAGCACTAGTACAAAGTATGTCAATCATCCTCCCAGGAGTACAAACGACAATCTCAGCCCCCCTTTTCAATTCACTAATCTGCTGGGCAACACCAGAACCACCGTAAACAGGCACACAGCTGAGACCCAATACCTTAGCAAACTTCTTGATGTCACTATGAATTTGCTGGACAAGCTCCCTTGTTGGTGCCATTATAAGTCCAATAGGACCATCTCCAGACATCAACGGAGCCTGGTCCTTTATATGCCTCAACATTGGTAAGACAAATGCCAAAGTTTTGCCAGAGCCTGTCTTAGCTATACCAATGCAGTCTCTACCACTCATAATGACAGGTAATGCTTGAGCCTGAATAGGCATGGGCTTCTCGTAATTCAGCTTCTTTATTGTCTCCACGATTTTAGTTGATAATCCAGTCTGATGCCAGGTTTTGACCGGTTTTAGTACATCCTTTCCATGTATCTTCAACTCCAACTGTTTCCTATATGCAGCTACTTCCTCAGAAGTCATTTTCGAAATTTCCTTCACTTCAATATAGAAATTCTTCCGAAATGGAGGATATTCAATTTTTGAATGGTCAACAACACCTAGTTTCTCTGCCTTAGTTTTCTTTACTCTTTTCATGAATTCTGCATCATCTTCATCATCAAGAGGCTCTTCATCATTTTCATCATCCTCGTACTCTGAATCAGAATCTTCACCTGCAATGATCCTACCCATAGATTTATTCACACCTTTCTTGGGCAGTTCCCCATTTCCTTTACCATTTTTCTCCATCAAACTGGTATCTTCAGATGCAGGAGGCTCATTATGAAGCCTCTCGACTTCAGGCAACACCATAGAGTTCATGAAAGCATCCAAGGGATCAATATCTTCATCAGCCACATTACCATCAGCCTCATTCTGAGCAGCAGATGTCAGATGCCCATTCTCAGAATCAACAGCCATGTCATCTCTATCCCTATCCATTGGCTTGCCACTCTCATCCACATTCATATCAGTGCCTTGTTTTCCATCATCTCTAGATTCTTCATCATCAGATTCTCCTTCTAGGGTCCAAGTCTTTCCAGATTGTGGTTCTTCAGCACTAGCTGCCACTCCAAGTGATTCTCTTTCAGATTCCTCCCTTTTTCTTCTTAACTCTTGCCATTCCTGAACTCTCCTGCGACGTTTTTCCATCTCCTCGTCCAATTTCCTCTGTTCCTCAGCAAGATCTTCTTCCCTGGTCTCCTCTTTCTTATCCAAAGAATCTTCATCACTCCTTTTTGGAGGACTACTATCTTCAACATTATCCTTGTACTTGTTGGTCTTGCTACTTAGTTCAAGGTCCCGGTCTTTATGACCGTCATCTCTCCTCCGCCTCTTTCTGTCGCGGTCTCTGACATCATTTTCATCACTGCTATGATCCCTGTCTGTTTCACGGCGCTTCTCTCTTTCTCGAATCCTCTCTCTCTCCTTCTCCCTCTCTCTTTCCCTTCGATCCCTCTCCCTTCTCTCTCGCTCCCTCTCTCTCTCCTCGCGCTCTCTCTCCCTTTCCCTTTCCCTCTCCCTCTCCCTCTCCCTCTCCCTCTCCCTCTCCTTTTCCCTCTCCTTCTCCTTTGCCCTCTCCCGGTCCTTTTCTTCCTTCTCCTTACCAGCATCTCTGTCTTCCTTGTCTCTACCCTTTTCCCTAGCTCTTTCAGTATCCCGGATCAAGGTTCTCTCCTTTTCCCTGTCCTTCTCTTTGTGCCTATCCTTGTGTCTCTCTCTGTCCCGGTCCCTGTATTTGTCATCACTACTCCTCTCCCTGTCCTTTTTATCCTTTTTATCAGAAGAGGATCGGTGGTGAGTCCTGTCCCTCTCCCTCTCTTTGTCTCGATTCCGATCCTCTCTTTCCCTTTCTCGGTGACTCCTCTTCGACAACCCCTTTTCTGAATCATCCTTCCTCGATTTGGTTTTTGTCTCATCCATTGCTCCTCAAACCCGTGCGAAACTCAAAACTTCTATCGAAACTGTCAACAAACAAACAAACCCACATTAGGTACCTTCAAAAAACAATAATCGAATATGAAACTCATCACATGCAAAATTTCCTTAAACATTCCAGTTAAATCCCAGCACGATTTTCCTATTTACACCATCAATGACAAAATTAACAAAAGTGCATTCGTTCGATACATTAAGGAATAAAGGCATTAATTCTCAATAATTCGATACAAAACCATAAAAACACCAAGTAGAACACGGTATTAACAATCTACCACAAGCAAATCAACATCCATGCACAAACTACAAAACCTCTAATCATATGCAAAAACCCTACAAACCCATAATACGAAATAACTAAAACGAATTTTAAAACCAAAAAAAAATTAAAAAAAAAATCACCAATTAGGATGTAACCCTTACCCGATTGAAGACAGAGCAGAAATTCAAAGCCTCCTGCAAAAAAACAGTGAGCACAAATCAAAAATCACGGCTTTTCTCTAATTTTCGAAACAAATTAGCAAAAATTATTATTAGTATGAAAAGGGGGGAAAGCGGGATTTTATCTTTCAAGTAGAAGAACACAAAAAAAGAAAGAGGAATCGAGTTCGTATTGTACTGTGCAGTTCTTGGGTTGTTTATGAATTATTTTATAATTAGACATATTTGTGGAAAGAGCCCCAACTATTGTAGATATTTATGTTATGGCCAATTGTTTTTGTCCAAGTATTATGTATACGTATAATGAGGACTTTGTTTTTTCAAGTAATAATATTGTGATTTTCAATAGAAAGTAAAAAAAAATATTGTGATTTTTATTTCTCTCCTAAGAGTTTTCACGAATCGAATCTGAAAAAAAAAAAAACAATAAGCATGCTAAAAGTGTGTGATTGAGGAACGTATTAAAATAACTCAATCATCTCCACAATTAGAGCAAGAATAGGATATTGTGGAGTGATAAGGATGTTTCCATGGAGATAAGTTAGAAGAAAAACAATTATTTCCATCATTCAAGACATGTGAGATCCCGTAATTATGGAATTGAGTTATTGCAATCTTATCTCGCAATAAATGGTTGATTGCAATCACACAATTAAGGATTGATTGATTGAATCCTATATTTCCATTCATTATATTATTTTCTTAATTGTATTATTTCCTTCATTATGTTATTTCCTTCCTTGTATTATTTCCTTATGTAACAATACTTATAAATATAAGAAGTGTTGAGTACTCTACATGAACAACTTCACCACTCTCAAAAAAAAAAAAAAAAAAAACCATTACCACTATGGCAAAAGCAAGTTTTTGCCTCGAACATCTCGCAGGTGAAATGGATGAATCAACAACAACAAGAAGCGAAATTCAGAGTCTCAAATTTTGCCTCCAACCTCGATAGAGTTTGCGGGGAAAGATTAACAACAACAACAAACAAACAAAATTCAGAGGCTCAAATTTTGACTCTAATCCCGACAGAATTTGCGGGAAAATATTCAACAACAACAAACAAAATTCAGAGGTTCAAATTTTGCCTCCAACCCCAATTTGCGGGGAGATATTCATCAACAACAACAACAAGCAAGCAAAATTCAGAGGCTCAAACTTTGCCTCCAATCCCAGCAGAGTTTGCGGGGAAATATTAAAATAATTCAACCATCATCCCCATAATCATCTCCACAATTAGAGCAAGAAGAGGATATTGTGGAGTGATAAGGATGTTTTTATGGAGATAAGTCAGAAGAAAAACAATTATTTCCATCATTCAAGACATGTGAGATCCCGTAATTATGGAATTGAGTTATTGCAATCTTATCTCGCAACTAATGGTTGATTGCAATCACACAATTAAGAATTGATTGATTGAATCCTATATTTCCATTCATTATATTATTTCCTTCATTATGTTATTTCCTTCATTGTATTATTTACTTATGTAACAATACTTATAAATATAAGAAGTGTTGAGTTCTCTTCTCATGTAGAAAAGAGAAATCAATTTCAAAAAAATATTGTTCAGTTCCCAATTTTCTTTATGGTATCAGAGCCACTTGTGAGCAACTTCTGTCTCACATAATGAATCCTCCCTCACAATGTTAGCAACTTCACCACTCTAAAAAAAAAAAAAAACCATTACCACTATGGCAAAATCAAGTTTTTGCCTTGAACATCTCACAGGTGAAATGGATGAATCAACAACAACAAGAAGCAAAATTCAGAGGCTCAAATTTTGCCTCCAACCTCGATAGAGTTTGCGGGGAAAGATTCAACAACAACAACAAACAAACAAAATTCAGAGGCTCAAATTTTGCCTCCAATCCCGACAGAATTTGCGGGAAAATATTCAACAACAACAACAACAATAAACAAAATTTAGAGGCTCAAATTTTGCCTCCAACCCCAGTTTGCGGGGAGATATTCATCAACAACAACAACAAGCAAGCAAAATTCAGAGGCTCAAATTTTGCCTCCAACCCCAGTTTGCGGGGAGATATTCAACAACAACAAGCAAGCAAAATTCAGAGGTTCAAACTTTGCCTCCAATCCCGGCAGAGTTTGCGGGGAAATATTAAAATAACTCAACCATCATCCACATAATCATCTCCACAATTAGAGCAAGAAGAGGATATTGTGGAGTGATAAGGATGTTTCCATGGAGATAAGTCAGAAGAAAAACAATTATTTCTATCATTCAAGATATGTGAGATCCCGTAATTATGGAATTGAGTTATTGTAATCTTATCTCACAATTAATGGTTGATTGCAATCACACAATTAAGGATTGATTGATTGAATCCTATATTTCCATTCATTATATTATTTCCTTAATTGTATTATTTCCTTCATTATGTTATTTCCTTCATTGTATTATTTCCTTATGTAACAATACTTATGAATATAAGAATTGTTGAGTTCTCTTCTCTTGTAGAAAATAGAAATCAATTTCAAAAAAATATTGTTCAGTTTCCAGTTTTCTTTAGAACGAAGCATCCATATCGTACACCTAAACACAACTATTGTGTAAAATAGTTATGAAAGTTGTAAGAGGCTAACTTGACTTTCAAGTTGAATTTAGTGAATGTTATGACCGTTGTTTTAATGAAATGGTGTTGTTTTGAGTATTGAACATAATAAGACATAGTAATTTTAGACAGATGATTCGATCTGAAAATTTTTAACAAGTCAACTTTTTAAAAGTGTAAATAAAAATTATAATATATATATATATAATCTTTTACTTGTATTAAAAATTATAATATTTACGTCAAAAGTCCTATATAATCATTAAATAAATACATGTAAATAAACTCATGGGAGGAAGGTTAAAATAAGTGTAAAATATGTATAGTTTGTTGATGTTCAAATTAAGATCAGATCCTCTGTCCAATATTATCCCTACACGTCCAAAATGGCGTAGTTCAACTAAAATTAGAAATTATGGACTAAAAATATAAATATCACTAAAATTACTTTACAATTATTAAACACTAACCAAGAATGAGTGAATTTAATTTTGAACATAATAATACAAAGATAATGTTGGATAGAAAATCTCAACTCGTTCAAATTACATGTTCTGGAAATGATTGTTTCTTTCTCCCCTATGCAAACATGAGCAATAGTACAGTTTTGTATGGAATACGCACTGGTTCACAGTGACACAAGTTTTTTTGTCCAAATTTTTGGTTGGGTTAATTTCTGCATTCAGCTCCCGAGTTCTTCAATGAAAATTTGCAGAATGTTTCAGAATGACCCTGAAATCATCTACTAATAAGTTTTTTCAAAATGCTTGTCGAAATCTGAGCACTTGAGAACTAGGCAAGAACTTGGCTTGGAAAACTTTACAATGCATAACCATTCAAGATTAACAACATATACACAATCTGATTAGTAAACATCATACATTTTGTTCACAATTTCAGCTTATAATGTTGTTGGAACTACACAAATCTTGGGGTATTCGGAGAATCTTTGAACATTATCGCCTACTACGCAATTTGTACAGCCATATATATCCACAGAAGTACAAGCAAACAATGTATTCCAACATTATGTTTTTAACTTTAAATTACAACCCTTGCAATCACACATCATTAACAGGGACTAGAAGCAGCAGCTCACAAATCTAAATGTATATTAACAAGTACTTGTTCGTACCAAGACCGATGAATCCTAGCTGACGCGGTTGAAATCACCACCAGCTCTTCCATGGTTTCAACTAGCCTCTCGGTAAGAAGAGAAGCTCCAATACGTTTGAGCACTGCGTTTGCTAGCTGCTTACCTTTCATTCCACTCCCCCCAAGCACAACTCCTCTGGCAGCCAAGTAAACAGTGCGAGAAACGTGGGAAAAGATAGAATCTCCAGCTCTCAAGCTCTTTGCCAACATGCTTGACATCAATTCTTTCCTTGATTGGCAGTTGCCAAGCTCATCACCTTTCTAAGAAACAATTCATGTGTTCGATTACTTCTGATTACTCCAACATCTTCTGAGTTATCCAGAAGCTCTGATAGATGTTTTACACACTTGAGATTGTGTTTTCCGATGTCTATAGAGCTGGGCCATCAACCTTTCGCTCAGAAAGGTTTGTCTCAGAACAATATGCTGAGAACAGAGAATAAGTTCAGACAAAGAGTGTTTTTACAAGTAAAAGAACAACCTTTCCTGCTCCCTCCCTCCAAAGATTAACTTCTGTAGCAAATCAGTGGACTAATTATTCAGTTCAGTAAGATATTATCCAAAGACGGTTCAAAAACTAGGCTATATCTAGCCACTACTGACTCTCCGCAATTGGCCTCAAACAAGGCCAATCCAAAATCCATACTTCTATTAAATTCTGAGAACGTAGATTTTCCTAGTTGTATAGCCACAAGGATGGTGTTCTAAATGAGAACATAAAAACTATACGCTTTACAAGCAGTTCACCCAAATTTATGACAGATTATTGGGTAGAGTCTGATGGGTTTCAAATTAGAGAGGAACCTCCATGTTTTTCAACAAAGGATGATAAAGTAGGACAACTTTTTTTGTTGTCTTGGAAAGATAGTTATTTCCTAATTCACAAGAACCTCTAGCTTTAAACTCAAAGCGCACATAAAATCAGACCAAAGTAGATGTGTTCATGGATGCGTCATTCATTAGTTCATAAGACAGTTCAGGACTATGTTTAATAACAAAAACCAAGCCTCTAGAAATTCGAAACAAGAAGAATTTTGGTACATGATGAAAAGTACTAACAATTGACAAAGAAAATTGTAAATTGATTGGGAAAACTTTGAAAATTGTAATTTTCTTTATTGCAAGTGATTGATTAAACTTCCCCAAAATGGATATGATCCTAATATCCATGGAATCAGTCTAATCTTATGAGGTATAATACAGGACCAATAACAAATCCCCTCCAGCAATTATTCAACCGCACTTTCATTTACATAACTCAAATTCTGTCATATTATCGATGTTCTGTTCATCTAACTGTGCATATATTTTCCAATTCTTTTTAATAGATCTGAACATTCATTTTCTATATTACACTTATCTTCCAAACAACTACCGTACACCAACTTGAATTGCTTTTTGCAAGCATGACCGGGATCAGGCTATTAAAACAAATAATAAAGCAAATCTAACATGGTAAACTGTTATAGGAATTGCAATCCAGTGTAGTAAGAGCATTATAATCTAGAGCAACCATATTTGGAAAGCAAGAAGTGGGAAAGGAGGATAACAAAGAATCGGTAAAAAACAGCATCATGATGAAAACCAATCCACCCACCTGCTGCTGATAACAATTATTTTCTGAAGCTGAGACTGGACATCCCTCAATCTAAAAAGATTCAATTTCAGAGTCTCCGGTAGCGTTTCAATTTCCAACCCTTCAACTTTACTCACAAGCCTTAACAAACCAAGCCTCAGTAAAAGGTCAACCTTTTCTCCCTTGCATTCTGGTTGTTCAGCTCCTAAGTAAACATTGTGGGATTAAATATTGACTCAGTGAGATATCGTTTATAACAGTTAAAAAGCGCACAAGCAACAAGGAAGAAACTACATTAGAGGAACTGTGGAGAAAAAATAAGCAATGTCAAAACCTGCAACAATGGTTGTCGGGCCACCAACTTTTACTTCCTTCAGAACGCTACTACCAGTACGAAGCATGGAAGGAGAAAGGGCCGCAGAAGACAAAGTTGAAACGGAATGTAGGTAATCCTTCCACTCCTGCTCAGAATCCGCCACTACAGCAGAAAACAACAGCACAACCAGGGGTAATGAGGTGGAGGCCTCAGTAGGAGCTCCATAGCGTTTTGTAAAAGCGCTTTTCAGATATTCCAAACCAGCTGGTCCCTTTATAAGTGGCTCCAACATTGCGATGCGTGCTTTGCTAACATCATGCTTGAGCCTCTGTTTTAAATGAAGATATTGACCGTTTCAATACGAAGATATATGAACACTATTGCTCCATTTCACATGGAAGTAGAGTTAGGTTTGATTTATTACTGCTGTACTGCTTCGGAAAAACTGGATACAAGAACACCGAATTTCCAACCAATAAAGGTCCTATTACTCGAAAACAAGCACCCATATTGAGGAATGAATAGAGAAAGAACAGCACCATGTCCACAGAAAAAACAACATAAAATGATGATAAAAAGCGGACAGCATTATAAGGATAGGCATCTTATGTATCTAAAAGGGCTTTGGCTTACTTTGGCTGTAGCATCCTAGGAGCTATAGGCTAGTTTGTTGCTAGTTTACTGGTTTAACTTTCATTAGATCATATATTCCAACTAAATTAACTTATTTGCAACACAATTCAGCTTTTAAAATGCTAAAAAGATTCAATATGCTGTTTTTGGCGCATATTTTTCCTTCAGCTGCATTGAACTTGAATTCATTTCTGCTAAGTCCCTCGGAGCTTCAATATTAGATTACTAAGATAGATATTCCATAGCCCAACGCTCTATACATGTCAGTACCATCATCAAAATTTATGACATAGATATTACTTTACACCAGATTCATTTCAATTTGCATGGTCTACATGATGTCCAGAGTTCAGATAATCTATAGTAACATGACCATTGGGAATAAGGCTAGAGTTATGGACTCCAAACTGGAAGATCACACAACTTGCAACTAACAAAGTGAAACTAAACAGAACATAAAAAGAGACACTTTCCAGGCTGTCAAATAAATCATTCCTTCTTAATGTTTCTGTGTAAGCCTATTCTTGTGTTTCTTTAACACCTTTATGCAATTTCTCTGGATTTTCCTATGATAAAAGAAACTCATTTTACAAATGCATTTCTAGCCAAAAACAATAACCCAAAGATTTGAAGCTAAGTGGAACAGGATAAAAAGCTTAAAGAAAGGCTGTAACTAGTTGTAAAATTTCCTAGGGAATGCATCACAGGGACATGAGAATCAAAATAGGAAATCAACCTGAATCTGCTGTAAAACAACTCGCAGACCCTTGATCATCAAACGGGCAAATGGGGCATCAAAGTCTTCTGCTTGAGAAATTTCATTTAACTCTTTTAATAACTTCTGATGCATGGCTTTCAATTCAGTCCCATTGGCAGGAGCAGAAAGTTTTTGCAACGTGACCATTGCAAAGTCAAGGATCCTCCCAAGATAATTCATGTCTAATATCCCTGAGTCAAGAATCTATATTTAGGAGAGAAATATTAGAAGTTAACAGACAAGTAGTGCCAAAGCAATCAGCAGCTTTGCAGCAGAATTATATGGCTAATAAGGTTACTACCTGTGACAGAATATCAACATCAATTGCTCCAACAATCTCTTGTCGCCAACTTGAAGGTGACATTGCACACAGTTCATCTCGAACTTCCTTCATGAGCTTAAGCACCCAGTTATAGTCAGACTCATTCTGCTGCATACTTTCTAAGACACCATCCCAGAAAGCCTGCTCCATTTTGTCCTTTACAAGTGCCTACATTTAGACAAAGCCAAGTACAAAATAATTCAGGAGTTTTATTATCTGTTACTGTTAAGTTAAAAATTTACAGATCTTAGAATCACTGAACCACCTTGAGCCTAATGAATTCATAAAGCTACTCAGAAAACTGGAATAGGAACAGGTGGGAGGAGGGAGAACTTGGGTAAGGATAGAACAAATAAGCATGAAACAGACATGTATAACAACCTTCAAGTTCTTTTTATCTTTAGAGATGATGCTTAAGCCTTCATACAAGCCTCTTTTATGTCCATGAACAATTTCATTCACAAGCACTTCATTGTCTGCCACAGCAATTGCACCCTCAGGCGAATGACCTTCCATTGTCTTTCTATGAATTGCAGAACTACCTTCATTGTTTGTTGAAAGGTCATCTGTCATTGGTTTCTGCAGAACTCTATGATGGGCTTCAGTTGCATTTTCCCTTGAATTATTGGCCATTGCACTTTGAGACGACTCAGCTGAACTTAAAACTGCAACATAAAGAAAGTCAAGATAATGTATTCCTTGGCCTGACTAGCAATGAACCTGTGCTGCTTATCAAAAAAGGTGCATTAGGTTAAATTCCACATTACCACTCAACTGCTGCATATGTTCTCGCACAAACTTCCTATTTTCAGTCACCTAATGATCAAATATGGGTATGATGTTAGAAAAGTAAGAAAGTAACAAGATTCTTAAGGAAAGTGATTCAGTATTCCTGGACCTGAGATATAACCTTTTTATCAGCCTTTGTGCCACCCTCAAGATGACTACAGTTCTCTGAAGACTGCTCATTAGTCTGCATAATATTCAGCTCCAGCTGACGGACAGCTCTCACAAAATCCTCTTCTAACAACTTAGCATCATGAGCCTTCCAGGTCACAAAGGATTTCAGGTAAAAGCACCATGCTTTATCAAACCTTTCCAATTGAGACCTGAAAGAAAGTAGACTTCCGAGAGAAGACCTTGTTTCCTCTAATGAAGACGTAACTGGCCCTTTCAGTATAATATTAATTAACATTTCAAAATCCTCAATAAAGGTCTTTGCAGATTTAGCAAGAGCAATTTCATACTCCCCCCTTCCACTCAAAACTGCATCCGGATGTCCCAAAATCATGTAAGCACAAAAGACAACTCTCACTGGATACCTGGATACTTTCACCAGGTCTTGACCCACTTTTCCAAACCCTCCCTTTTCAACCCCTCTACCACTCGTTTTACCAGGGGAAATGACATGTTTAAGGAGATGATCTACTCTTTCTAAACTAAACAGATTATTAGCACGAGTAACCTCTTGTTTGATTGCGATACGCTTCTCAAGCCGATCAAGTAAAGTTTTAGCAGTTCGGATGGATGCACTTGCTTCGATCTTTGAGGCAAGTTGCTCAAATGGCATAGACTTGACAGCTTTTTCATTGATCTCTAAGGCGGCATATGCTTTTGCCAAAGCAAATGTAGTTCCTTTGTTCACAAATTGTCTCCAACACCTGTAATTACAAATTGCTATATTTATACATAAGAAGAAAGAGAGCAACAGCTACAAGAACCTGCTCTACTCAGGTTCCAAGTTTGGAGATCGGTGTGCAGACAAAACATGTTCAGCTCTGAATAGTGAAAAAGCCATTGCATAAGAGAAAAAGAGCAGCATACTGATATACATAACTCGTGAAAATCAGTACATAGCTTCAAAGTGAAAGAGTAACACAAACACACACACACACACACACAAAACAAAAAAGAGGGGCATTCAGAGGACTATGGCAATTAAGTGAGGAAGAAATTATAAATCATTGTGAACCAACTATTTTGGCCTTTGTATTGACAAGGGAAAACAAAGAAGATATATCTTGTCAGTAATTCATGGTACTAATGGTCTTGACTTGGTAGATTGTGGCAGCTCCTCTGAAAAAACAGTAATCAGAAATAAAACCTTCAGCTTTTAACAGCTTCGTGGATCATATTATTAAATAACTGAATGTTCACTTCAAGCATTGTGATAGTTTTCTATGCACTTTTGCTCCGTTTTCTCCAATATGGTGGACTGGTATCATATAACAGCTACCTATGGAACAAACTACAAGGAAGAAACTGCCCAGCATAACTAAGCACAAAAAACAATCTAATAGTACATATTGACTCTTATTTTACTAGCAATCACCATGTTCACTACTTCTTCTTTTTTTTAAAATTCTCATATTATCTTCTCCGTATCTTACAGGCCAACAAACCAAAACTTACCAGAACTTCCAAAACTTTTGTAACTGAAGAAAAGGATCCGCCAATCCCAGCTATCATGAGTATATCATTTTTCCATCCTTTATCCTTTTCCTTATTCTAGTTTCAGGATGCTACAGTTTTTCTAATTTCTAGATACTATAGATCATAATGCACATACTAGAAATGTGAAAAATCATGCTACCTAGATCCTTTCCATTTCATTAAAATATTCCAATTAAATGTGAAGTACTATTTGACTAGGCAACATCGTTAGGCTCTTCATTAAGATCAACTGATGATCAATGGAATTCGGCATGGGCAAGATGTTACGCAAAAAAAGGCTCAAATAACGTGTCAGGCTCCAATTGACAAAATTACCAGGTCATCAATCTCTAGACACTGATTCAAAAGATAAAACAGTTAGCTTAGCTACTTTGTATCAGGAAATGATGAAGCATACCTATATCTTTCAAAATCACTTGAACAAAAGAGAAAAAAGAAAGAACAGAAAAGAAAAGGCAATACTTGCACAACTTGAAGAACAACAAAGTGAAATTATCAGATATCTAGTCCAAATATACAGAGATTACACGAGAACTTCTACTAAATATAACCAAGGAATAATGAAATATCTAGATTCTACTTACTAAAAAATGTTTATCAGATACTATCAACCTTTAAACCATAAAAGAAATCACAAGGTTTAATTAAAAAGCTATGACCATGATTCAGAACCACAATGACAAATGCAAGCATCTGCATATAACTGTACACTTCAGGATTATTATTCACATTACAATCCAGTAGAAAGCAACAACATTTATTAATGACATCTACTCCAATGAAAAGAAAATTCCAGATTGAAGTGGATGTCTGTAGAACTTTGAGGTTTCGTTGGCACAAAGAAATACAAAGTTTTAGATACAAATCTGTGAATTAGATGAGAAACAATTAAAAAGTTTATACTTTAAATTTCCACCATAAGTAACTCAAATGATTTTCAAAGGAATATCGAACATGAAAGAGACAGAATAGCTTCTCTACCTTGCAAGCTTCTTCGACAGAAGATTCCCACAAGCAACTACTGAAGAAGAGGCTTGAGCTGAACTATAGAAATTTGCTCTTCTTCTTAAATGATCCATCCTCAGCCTCTTAGCCTAATAGTTATCAGAACTAGGATGAGATTAAAATAAGGATTACAATTAACTAAAAGATAGTCTTCTTACGCCAAAAACATACCCTCAGGAGTTTAGCTTCCAGTTGGTTCTTCCGCCTCCCTCTCTCACTCTCTTGTTTATTTTGCACAGCAATAGCTTTATACTGAACTTGTAATACCCTCGCTCTTACCCTAGATTTCTCTGCCTCCAACACTCCCAACCGTTTCTTCTCAGCAGCAGCACGTTTACGATGAATACTAGCCCACACAAATTCCTTGTACTTCTTCTCTTGAATCAACCTTTTCATGAGTAACTGAACAATTCTTTCTTCCTTTGCAATCCTCTTTTGCCTACAAGCTCTGAGAAGAAGCATGCGATTAGCTTCTGCTTTCTGCACTCGTGATTCCACTTTTGCACATAAATCCGCCCTTTCTTTGTCCAGACGCAGTTCTACTCCATTTTTAGCAGCTTGCCGTAGTTCGTTCATTCTAGATAAACGGTTTCGAACATTTGCAAGGATGCTCAACCTGGTTATCATACGAACATCAAGCAAAAATATTTTGCATGTAAAACACTCTTCATCACTTCAGTTAACATTACTTTACAAGCCAATAACCAAAATAGAGAGTGAAAATATAGTCATATATCTGATATGAACATAAATCACCTAGCACATACATCTCCAATTCTTGTCATACAAATTGACGACAAAAGCAAACCAAAATTTCTTACTAAAAGAAGGGAAGAGCATGGCATAGCCAGGAAAAAAGTTGCCAACATTAAGAGATCAACAAACAACAAATTCACCAAGAATGATTTTAAAATTGACCAAGTGATTCTCTGTACATCCAGTTTTCATTGCCTACATTTCCTGTCAAATTGTCTCACAACCATTCTCAACTCAGTATCCAAATATCTTTATTACCATATTCTTCAAAACGCCTCTCTGTTTTCATGAAATAATTGGCATCAAAGATCAGGTGTTTAATTTTTATAGAGGGTGATTGGGATTTTTGGACAACGATCGCAGTATAGATATATCGAACATAGTTTTCTTAAACAATGTTCTGGTCAAAAAGAGCAATGATGATGGGGTGGAGGGAGTAGCCATGAGACTCTGAAAGAGGCAAATAAGATTTGTTTGCCCGAGCAATATCTATAGTACTTTGTTGAATACTGACTCACTATTTTACCAAACATCATGCACAAGGGTGTAACATTAGTCAACATGCCCAACCATTTCTCCCTATGAGTATGTCCACAAACTTTCTTATCCCCTTTCACATGAAAATGCTTACATGCAGGTTCACCTCGTATCATAGGCAAGAACATACTACGAAAAGTATCAAAGATCATAGAAACATAACTCAAACATGAACAAAATGCTGTTAAAAAGCTTACCTTTTTTGTTTAGCTGCATAAAGCTTAGCTTCAAGTCGTTGGCCTAGACCTTCTTGCAAAGATGACCGAGCTGGAGACCTCAACTTGGGCCGTGCTTTGATCGATAATAACTCATAGAATTGCTGCATGTAACCTAATAATTAGATTCAAGAAGTGAATTTACTCTTGAACTAGAAATAATACGTGCAAATATTCATGGACAGCACACTAAACTTCACCTTATAAACTTCCCCACATTTTTCTTTAGGTTTTGCTAACATTGCTTACACTAACAAATACTTTTGGTAATTCAAAACTAGAACATAGAATACTAAGAAAAAGAGGTGGGTTGGCTGAGACAACTTTTCGGCATTTTTCCTATTTCTAGAGAGTTTCCCCTAGAAATACTAAAAACCCACATAAACCCATTGCGAATTTCTCCATTTAAAACATAGGCACACTCACATCAAATGATCAATGAAAACACTCTCCTCGCTTCTTCTTTTGAGAGTCAGTTTGTCAAACAGCCCAATTAACATTACACCATGTCATTCAAAATGTCATAATTCAGGACAATAAACAGTAAATCGCTGTCTTAACTTATACAAAGAAAAACCCATCAAGATTTCATTTTCATTCATCCCAAACGAAGCTAAATTATGATCATATTCAGGAAAAAAGGCACTTTATTAACAAAAATTAACAATGTACCTCTCGGCGAAGCTGGGCATGTCTGAGCTTGGCTTCAATGTCTTGGGAAGTAGCAGTGGGGGAAGAAGGCGTTTTGGGATCGAGAAGACGGCGTCGAAGGCGGGGAGGGAGCTGCGGAGATTGAGACGAGCTGTCTTCTTCGCCGTCGTTCGCCGGAAAGTATAACAATGCCGTTGTTGCACTTGCAGAAGCCATTTCTGATTCGGTGTCCATGATGATGAGTTCGTTTTGGAAATGATATTACGAAATTAAATTGGAAGTTCTTGGAATTATTGATTATTTTCAGATTTTCAAATTTCTTCAGCTGAGTGTTAGATCATGGAATATGGAGAATATTTATGACGTTATGATTCTAAAAAACGTTTGTTCTAGAAACTTCCATTTTCTCGAAGTCCTCCTTCTTTCCGTTCTTAGAAGGATTAATTCGGATTCAGTCCTTCATATTTGACTTTCTGCTGCTTAGGGACCATAAGTTAAGTATATCTTGAAATACTTGTTTTATTTCACTGGAAAAAAAATGAAATAAAAAAGGAGAATTTCTTCAATGATTAGGTGTGAAATTTATGCATATTAATTAATGGGTAATAATAGAAATTACGAAGATTTTTTATCACATGTCCAATAATGTTTGTGAATTAATAAGTAATAATTATTAGTAATAGAGGGGTTATTTACCAAAATATTGCTTTTAAAACAATAAATTATAAAAATAATGTGATTTTTATTATTCTTCCAAAATTATGGAGTTCGCAGTTTGAAATTGCAACTTCTAAAGTTGCAGTTTGAAACTGCGACTTTTGAAGTCGCAATTTAGAATTGCGATTTCTTTGCTTTACTAATTTTTTTTAAAATTCAATTAAAATACAAATGAATGATTTTTTGGCCATTAATTTTTCAAAATTCAATTCAAACACAGATGGATGATTTCTTTGTTTTATTATTATTTTTAAATTCAACTAAAACAAATTGATGATTTTTTTTGGTTTTATTACTTTTTTAAATCAATTAAAACACAAATGGATGATTTTTTTTTTGTTTTATTATTATTTTTAAACTCATCTAAAACACAAATTGATGATTTCTGTGTTTTATAATTTTTTAAAATTCAATTAATGCACAAATTGATGATGATTTATTTGAACTATAAATTTTTTAATTGTTGTATGAAATTTGTTTTTTTTTCTACACAAAAATATTAATTTTATAATTTGATCATATTTCTATCTTTACAAAAAAAGTCTCACTTTCAAATTTATGACTTTATTTAGAAAAAATTCAATTGAAACACCTATATTAAAATATTGACTACTTAATTATATTTTATTGTTGCAATGAAACATGTATTTATCTACATAATAAAGATACAAATTTATAATTAAATTATATCCATATATTTGCATAATTAATGCAAAATAAAACATAAGATTTAAAAACACATCAATACGTTTATTCGTGCATAGTAAGAAGATTATTACGTAGTATTTTCCTTATGAGAATTTTGTTAAATATGTACTATTTACCTAATTTCTTTTATACTTTTGTAAGAATAGTTTTCTTTTAAATATATACTACTTAAAATATAAACCAATGTGTTTTTCTTAGAAGACAAAGTCAGAAAGGTTATAAGTTTGAGATTAGATTTAACAAAGAAGTCATCTAAATCAAGTTTTAAAAAAAATTACTAGCCTATTTGTGGAAGGATAATATAATCAGCATTATTTCTCTAATTTATTTTTCTTTTAGCAATATCTTCGTAAATAACTCGTATTCATTGTGTATCAATATTAAATCGTTAATATTTTAATATAGCATTTGCATGGATTTTTTTTAAAGGAAGTCATCGTCATTTTAATAATAAGAATTATAGTTCAAATGCCACTTTATATTTTAATTGAATTTAAAAAATTAATCAAATAAACAAGTCGCAATTTAAGATTGCGACTTCTAAAGTCGCAATTTAAGATTGCGACTTCTAAAGTTTAAATTGCAATATCTGAAGTCCCAATCCTAAGTTGCAACTTACTTGATTTTATTGATAATTTTTATTTTTTTTAGTATTATTCATATAAATAACCCAGTAATAGAGGGTACGAGAGTTTTTAAAATTATCAATCATTTATAAATAATAATAGAGAATACAAGATTTTTTACGTCCGATGTCCAATCACGGAAATTTTGTTACCAATCATTTACTTATTCATTATTTACTGAATAATAATAAGATTTTTATAATGGAAATTAAATTTTCGTTAAAAAAACTCCAATATCCATATCGTATACCAACATTCAACACAAAAACCTTTGCGAGACAGATTCAGATATAAAACGTTGTTCATATATTAACTGAACAATTAATATTGGTTGAAATCCTGAATCTTATTTCTTGCAATTTTTATCACATATTGAAAAGTCACCGTTTATATGTAACGAATTTCAGAGGAGTTAAAAAGGGGAATCATGCAAAGTCTTGCAAGAAGAATAGCTGAGAAGTGAGAACAAGTTATAAAAAAACTAAACATCTTTAATCTTTACTACATAATAAATTAACAATATCCTCCCATGACATGAATACAAACACTTGCTTTGCAGTTTGCAAGATTACAGTGGCCCCTAGACACAACACAAACACTCTTCTCTCTACTTAAGTTTCAAAAGGGCCAAACATCAGTCAAAAATTCAAGCCAAAGAAACCTTCCTATTTTAATCTCTGGCCAAAAGATTTACTGCTTCACTTCCTACAACTCTTCAGTCCCCCAACTCCAATGCCTCTTAGTATACAAGCCTCTTGCTTTAGTATACTCTTTATAGCAAATGAGCGAAGGTGGGGAGATTGATTCGAAACTAGTGAGAAGAAAACTCATGCAACAGGAATTTTGGGTTCGCCTAAATTTACAAAAGCTTGTGCACGAGCCATGCGAGCCATTACCGCATTCCAAGATACAAGGTGGTTCATGAATACATTAACATATTTGGCTTTATCATTCTGTGGAAAGGAGATAATAAAGAATAAAGCTTCAGAATGTAGTTTATAGGTCAAGAGATGAAGTGACTGAAGGATGATTTACCTTGTAATCCAAATAATAAGCATGCTGCAAAACAAATAAGGGACATATCAGTATTATCGACAATGCATTTCAAATATGTGACACTTATTTCACATGTTGACGCTTTGTGTGCTCAGCTGTGCTTGTACTCAAGTGTTGTGTGTGCGAATATGATAAAGAGTCGTAGAGATAATCAGCATACCTCCCACACGTCTAAATTGAGGAGGGGCTGCAAATCAGAGAAAGGAAAATAAAATATTAAGGTAAGGGCAATACTTTTGCATGCAAAAGCATAGAGAGGTTATACAGTTTCAAAAAGTTCTTACAATATCATCCCACACTAAAGGGTTGACTGCATTTGATGTTTTGACTATTGCAAGGCGTTTCTCTTCCCTTTTCACTAGACAAAATTCAGGAAAATGATTAGAACATCCAATAAAGTTTATCAAACTAGAAGTAAAATATAACTATTAGCAGAATATAGGAGACATACATTAATATATGTCATATGAAAGAAATATGTTACACTAAGTACCTACATTGTAATATGAGCATTATTTAAGCATTTTCTTATTGATATAAAGCACTTACCAATTTTTTGCTTACATTCACACTGTACAAGCTCCATGGTGAATGACTATCATTCCAAAAATGCACCAAAGAAAATGGGTGACATGTCAGGAGTGAAAATGCAAAGGCTCATTTTTCCTTTCAATAAATTGAGTCTATTTTCCTTTACAAACAGATGATGTGTCAAGCATCGTGGCAGTCTCCACCACATAATTATATGCAGACTTAAACTCCATTGGAAGATGGTAGTTTGAGGTATGAAAGAAGATAATATTTTACAATGATGCTTCTACAAGCCAGAGTCACCAGTAAAACCTATCCTTTCACTAATTGATATTTCCTTCTCAGGGAAACTATAATCATAACACCAACATTATGGTTTCCATTTTCTAAATCTGAAAAATAGATGTGAGGCGTGATTAGTAAGAATTTAGTTCTAGCTAGATCAGGGGACAACCATGTGACTTCAGGGCATTCTTCATCTTTTTACCAAAATTCTCTCCAAAATGGTGCAATCCAAGTGTTCATCCATGCAGTAAGCTGCGATATGTGGTTAACATCAGTTCTGCTTCTAGTCCTTTGCAGCTTCTATTTCATTTTGTTACTAATTTTTTGTTATTTTCCCTTATTTGTTAAATCTTTTGTTCTCCTTGTATAACTGAAAAAAATATAAGGAGAAATATGTGCACTCGACTGCGCCAATTTAAAAGCTTCATTTTTTTTTCCAAATGCATGCACAAGTACATATGGATAAACAAGTACTTAATTACTCATTAAAGCACAACTGTATGCCAAAGCTATGTTCAGTTACAGCATGATTCAGGTCATTCATGATAAATGACATCCCCCCCCCCCCCCCCCCCCCCCCCAAAAAAAAGGAATGCAAATGTCCAAGTGAAACTGTAGCCTAATCTACTGGATTCATAGCACCTTCCCTGTGGTTATGAGCACAGGGAAAAGTAAAAGAACTTGATTGAAACTAAAAGTGATATTTTCCCTTAAATCTACCAAGAAAGAACTTACAAACTAGCCAAACCCAGCCAGATCCAAATAACTTGATGGCTGCATCTACGAACTTCTCTCTGAAATTGGTAAAAGAACCAAAATCTTTTTCAATCTGCTTAAGTAGACCCAATATTGGCAAGTCACCTCCACCTGGTTGCATGGATTCCCAAAAGAAATCATGATTCCAGACCTTAAAAGTGCAGGAGAAAAGAAGGATGTCAGAATCAATTTGTGAAACCATACTGATCAGAATACTTGCCGGACAAGATAGAAGCGAAGTCTATAATTAGTCAAGCTAAGTAGCATTCACACTAAGGACGTACACATCTATCTTCAAAATCGAATTTAATTGGACTCAATCTGTGCAGACACATTCAGAGAGAAAAAGTGAGACAGTAAGGGTGCGACAGAGAACATACTTGTCCAAGTCCAAATTCAACCCAATAAATAAGTACAAAACAAGAAAGAGGCTCCAAAAAGCGGAAAAAGATATAAGATAATGATAGAGAAGTTGACAACTTTCAACAAGAAATGGTCACCAAAAAAGAACTACCCCTGGATTAAATAAGGCGCCCCTACTTGTATGTGTCTTGGATGGACTTCTTAGAAAGCCCTTCATCTAGTAATGTCTAGTTCTTGTAGCTTTTGTTAACGATGAGATGTTTATTACTTTTAGATATAAGACATATTATCGGTGTCTTTTTGATGTACAATTAGCTGCTAAATCTGGTATCCTATCACTGTTACAAAGTTCAAAAGACAGTGCCAAACGTAAAACTGCTTCCCTCATGAATGCTATCTTCTGCAAGGATTTGCGACTTTGCATAACATGCATCAACATGGACTAGGCTCCTCATTGCCAATTGTCCATTCAAACTCTATGTCGGATTATTATCATGTTGGTTACATGAGGCCTATGGTGCCAAAATGAATACTATAATCATATACATAATTACTTGTTGAAGCAAAACTGCACGGACACCCTTAAAGAAAACTCGTACATACCTGGGCAGCATCGTTGAATTCAGGCAATGGGTTTCCATTATTGTAAGTCACTTTAACAAGTTCATCTAGTGTACAACCATACAGTTTATCATTCTTCTTAAGATGTTTGTTCAGAGAATCCACATAATCACGATGATGCTCTCCCCAGTGCTTCTCAAGCGTCCTTTGGCTCATATATGGTTCTAGTGCATCCTACAAAAAGAAAAAAAAAAGTTTGATTGTCTACTAAGAAGATAGTAGTTGACAGCTAAATCTTGGATCATTTCTGAAATCAATGTTAAGAACCCAAAACACTCACAAGCTTATAAGGTGGGCTTCTTAAACCGTAATAAGCAAAAACTTTTGATGCTCTTTGACCATTACACGAGTAAGTCTTCTGCTTCAGACCCTGCAAGAATCACAACCCAACTGACAATTTTGGCTTGAAGGAATCCGTCAAGGATATCATATACCGTGTCTGAAAAACCATTAGTATTTGAACACAGCTGATCGATAGCCGTCCCAAGACAACAAGACTACAGTTGAAGCAATTTTGTAATGGGAAGAAAATGGCTAATGGTAAGGCACTTGCACTAGAATTCACAAAGTGTGTTTCGGAATAAGTACTGAATTCTACTTCCTGAAACTTCACTACATGCCAGGAGTTTAAAAAACCACAGGGATAAGTATCTTATAGTAAATTATACGTCATTTTATAACTCCAATCTTCATGGCTACTCTTTCAATACATTTCTTTCTTGTACAATCGTTCTTTGTTTACTTTCAGCTAATCATTACAACTTTATAGACCTAAAACAGGAGCAAGAAAAACTAAAAAGAAAAGCCAATCAGACGAAAAAGATAACCAAATAATAAATCATTAAACATACCATATAATGACATTGTTTGGACCCATTAAATAACTTTGAAGGATCAGGAGCTGCAACAAGATTAGAACTTGAGCTGCAAAAGTGTATACTAGAAACAGTCCAACTCATTTATGCAGTGAAAGTTATGCTTCTATTCCTTTTAACAACCTCTTCTGCAGGCTCAATAAAGCATCACTGCAAAACACAAAAATCAAAAGCAAGAAAAACCACCGAGCAAATTGAACCCATAATGCATAAATAACAAAATCAAACATTCAAGAAACACAAGTAACTTAGCTCCACTTCTAACATTTACTCATAAGCATTTTAACAAACACGTTATATGCAATATTAACAAAAGGCGTAAACAAAAACCCACTTGCAGGAAAATGGAATAAGATTTACCCAACTCAATTCAATAACGATATCTCTTCCAAATTTTCTGTAATTGCATTATCCTTTTTCACAACTTTCCTGTTTTTAATTTTAATTTTTAACTGCTTTATCTGTTTTTTAGCAATATTGTTTTAGACCTACTCCGAAATGTTGGGCCATTCGCATGGCAGTTTTCATTGGGCCGACCGCCGACGGGACATTTGTCGCTTTTTTTTTTCTTTTATGACCTAGTTCCCAACTTAGGCTGTACCCGTCCCATAACCACTCTAAGAATGTAAATCGTAGATGTGAACGCAAATGGATACTACATACCGGCCCAAGTTGGATACCAGGGCTAATTTTTAACCTTTTGCAAATACCGGCCCAGCCCAAATTGGGTACCAGGCTAGTTTTCAACCTTTTGAGAATACCAGTCCCACACATCACGAGATGTGCACGCAAATGGATATTACTCTCACAGTACCGGCTCAAGTTGTTGGGTACCAAGGCTAGTCTTTAACCTTTTGCGAATACCGGCATCACTCCTGCGCGTAAGTACTATAATAAGAGGGGATTTTTTGTTGGAGTCAGGAATTGAACTCTAACCTCCAACTCTCCTAGGCCCTTAATGCTTAGCTGATGACAATTTAGCCAATGGTTCATGTCCATTTGTCGCTTTTTGAATCTGAATATTGTTGGTAGGCTCAAATTGAAGTTCAGCCTCAATACAATTTGCTTAAATATATTAGTTCAAAAACTCTTTTGAAACCGTCGAGACTTGATACGTGAATTATATTTTATACATTTATTTTTTATACGATATATGCTAATATTTGTAACTTTATACGCTAACACGCTAATTTTTTATACTTCATACGCTAATCTGTGATATTTTATACGTTAATTTTTTATACTTTTTAAGATAAAGTGAAATTCATGAACAAGTCTCATATATGACACGGACTCATAAGAGAATATCCATATATTAGAGAAATATGGATTTGGGTGGAGTTTTTCTTGAACATTTTTCCACATTATGATGTATGTTTTTCAAATAAATTCTTTTTGGCAAATTCTATCCAAACACATTCAAATTCTTTTTATACAATTCCAATAATATGTTATCTAAATTTGTACATTTGCATTAGCAATAAAAAGTATACATCATAACTTTTACCTTCCAAATTCAGTCCCATTTGATAGTGTTTTGTGCTTTTGATTGTTTCAAAATGTTTGTCATTTAAAAAAAAGGGAAAACATATTTTTAATTTTTACCTACTGCATATATTCACACATATTATATATTTTCATAAATTACATATATTTACACACACGTCATATTTATAATATACACACATTTTTACGCGTCATAATATCATATATGCGCACTATATTATATAAATTCACGTACACCATACTATATATTTTCACATTCTATATTTTCTAGAGTGAAAATTAGTTTAATTATCAAAAAAGTATAATTATTGAATTTAATAAATTATATTTTGAATTTCAAACTCCAAATTTAAGCAATTTTCACTCTTATCAAATGTGACCTTAATAATTTGTGTTTGAAGAAAAAGAAAAAAAAACGTAGTTTTTAGAACTATGGTTAGAATGTAGTGTTCATTGAATGGGTAATGCCAAGTTAGTAATAAATATGGACCGTAATTGTAGTATTTAGTATTAGGATAGGTCGTGTAATCGTAATGTTTAGTGTTAGAATAAGTTGTGAGTAAAAAATTGAAATGCACTTAATATTGGAGTAGGTAGTATAATCATAGTGTTTAGTGTTAGAGTCGGTGGTTGGTTTAAAATTGGAAATGTAGTGGTGAATGTTGGGGTAGCTCGTATATTTAGTATTATGGTTATGTTAGGTTATACATTTAAATTTAAAATGTTGTATCGTATTGGAGTAGATCGTGACTTTAAAACTTGAAAGATTTGTTAGATTAATCTTAATTTGTAAGATATACAAACAAGTTAGGAATGGATTTACAAGGTAAAATAATTTTACTTCTTCACTTGTTAACTAATAACTCAAAAGTTGGAGGTGAAGTTCCATTTTGATCCGAGTCCAGATCCTCTGTCAAATATTTATTCAATCCTATTCTGTCTAACGTTTAAAACTACGTAGTTTTATTAAAAATAGGGACTAAATGCATAAATATCATTAAAATTACTTTACAATTATTAGACCCTAACAAAAGATTAGTGAACCTACGTAGTTTTAATTAGGACAGAATAATACAGTTAACATCTTGGACAGAAGATCCGTGACGTTTGATCCCCTTAAAAAAAGAAAAACAAAAAAGTTAAATTATATTGCTAATTTTAAAAAAATATGGGCTTTTATTGCCATATTGATTAAATTTGTGACTCGCTAATGTAAAAACAATAATAATAAAAAATGGGGGATTTTATTGCGGTATTTATTAAATTTGTGCCGCACTTTTTTAAAAGGGCAAGTTTTTTAGTATTCATTTGCGTTCAAAGTGTTCCCTTTGCTTGCCCAATAAAATCAATAGGGCTCCAATTCTCGAATCAATCCTAAATTCCAGCCATTGAAGCCTGAAGAAACCTTCAATTTCATTTTCTAATTCAAAACTTGTTGATTTTCAGAAGACCACCACAAATGGCCTCTCTTTTCAAGGTAAAAATTTAAACTTTTTTGTTAATCGTTTTCAGTCGCTTGTTTTTTTTTTTTTTTTTTCTTGTAATTCACTGTAAATGTATGAAATGTGAATATGCAGTGCACTGAATTCAAGCTGGGTTTTTTTTTTAAAAATTTTCTGGGTTTGATTATGTTAGGATCTCAGCAAGCTTTCACAGTATAGAGACAGAAGGTTTCAGGGAACACAGGAAGAATTTGAGCAAGCACTGTTGAAATCGATGACTGTTTATATTGGGAACATGTCGTTTTATACGACGGAGGAACAGGTTTATGAATTGTTCTCGCGGGCTGGGGAGATTAAGAGGATAGTCATGGGATTGGATAAGAACAGCAAAACGCCCTGTGGATTCTGCTTTGTCATGTGAGCCCCTCCCCTATCTTTTGCACTTCGTTTTCAGAATAGAGCTACTGATTTTATACAGTATTTTGGTTCTTCTTCCGTTACCTGTGATTCAAGAATCAAGATAATGTTTCTTGTTCATGACTTATTGTTGGTGTTGAATTTAAAGGTGGCTTTTTGCGGCTTACAACTGTAGTTTTACAGTCCTTGTGTTATATTTTATGAGGATGGATAATAAAGCTAGTGATTTTTTATACAGTATTTTGGTTCTTCTTCCGTTTTCTGTGGTTCAAGATAATGTTTCTTGTTCAGTTTCTTTATGCTCATGATTTATTGCTGGTGTTCAATTTAAAGGTGGCTTTTGCTGCTTACAATTGTAGTTTTACGGCCTTGTGCTGTCTTTTCTGAGGATGGATTGTAGAGCTAGTGTTTTTTTATACAGTATTTTGGTTCGGCTTCCGTTTTCTGTGGTTCAAGATAATGTTCTTGTTCAGTTTCTTTATGCTTATGACTTGCTGTTTGTGTTAAGTTAAAGGTGGCATATTGCGGCCTACAACTGTAGTTTTACGTCCTTCTGTATCTTTTTCAAAGATATGACTTTAAAGTTTTTGACAATGGATGCTCTTTGTTAGGATGCATCTTGGAACAGTTTTGCTTGATTTTCATTGCACCAGATTCCTGTGCATGTTTGCCTTTTCTTGTCCGATGCTTCATGTAAAAGGATATTGATTGAAAAGATGCCAATGTATTATTGTGTTGCTTCTTGGTGCATTTATTAATATATGCAATTGGTAAAAAACTGTTGGTCTGAGGGAAGATGGATTTCAAGCCACGAGGAGGGCTAAGTTGTCGCATTGACTTGTTAAACACCTGCAATTCTTCTTGTATTGTTTAACATCATGTTTTCTACTGTAAAGTGGTCCTTTGTTTTTCACTGTGGTTGCTGTTTATGTTTCCTACTTTGATCATTGTGGAGCAAGTTCTCATAGTGATTTGCTTCCTGGAAATAGATAACATGAGACAACGCACAGGACAAAAGCTTTCGAGTTTGATGACTGGTCAAATGCTTTTATTTCATCATGTATTCTACAAATTTTTAGTTCCCAGTTCTTCCTTATATTATGATATTTTAGGAATAAGGGATTGCTGATGTTTACTTAGCATGAAACCAATCAAAGAGTATGCCAACAGAAAAGAAAGCATGGAAGTAATTGAGCGGAAATATTAATGCATGTTCATGTCACACACATGAAGCAGTCTGTTTAGTGAATTTTTCTAAGAATTTGTTCTGTTGATTGTGATGGTTGGATTTGGTAATACTCATTCTGACCTCATAATCTTGGAATCTGTTGATATTGGTTTGGAGTTTATGTTATACTGATGAACTTGAATTTTGATTTTGTTATAGTTCTTTGACGGTATCTTCAATTTATCACTATTTTGGCCTTGTACTGAAGGAAAAATGGAAAAAGAATACTTGCTCATACTTTTAAATTACCAATCCTTGCACTCGTCAGGTACTACTCTAGAGAAGATGCTGAAGATTCAGTTAAGTATATAAGTGGGACAATTCTTGATGATCGCCCTATTCGTGTAGATTTTGATTGGGGTTTTCAAGAAGGAAGGCAGTGGGGCCGTGGCCGAAGTGGTGGACAAGTAACATGCTACCCCTTTCTCCCCTTTTCTTTTGTACTTCTGGTCAACTGTTCTGTTTGATGCGATGCATTGCATCTACATTTCTTTTGGTTTGTGGGTTTTTCAGGTGCGGGATGAATATCGTACTGATTATGATCCAGATATCCTTTCAATATATCATCTTAGAATATTTTTTTCAGCAATTATTAGTACTTACTAGTGCAACAATGCTGTAACGGTTTCAGTATATGCATCCTTTCATCCTGGAATTTGTTTGTTCTACTGTAACGAATTTCTTTCCATGTCTCTTTACTCTACAACTCATGGAGCAAAGATCAAGTAAGAGTAGGAGAAAGTTTCTTTTCAAAATTTTCAAAAGGAGTTTTAAATGATTGCCAGTATATCTCGCAATTTCTTAAGGGAATTTTTCACTCAAGGCCTGTGCCGCCGTATTTAGAGTGTCTTGGTCTGAAGCTAATAATTGACAGACTTTTGCTTTATAATCATATTGTTCCAGTCTTAGAAGCTTTCTCATGATGTCAACACACTTACTGGAGTAGCAAAGATTGAGTTCATCATCACCTTCCAAAAGATTGATCATCTAGAACTGCATGTTCACAAGTGACCATAACTGCTCATGTGCATCACAAGTTGTTTCTATTTGCTTTATCATTTCATTTAGACACAGAATAATCTCTTAGGGTGGGCGTAAGTTTTTTACAAATGCTTCAGGTTAGGTTTGAAGGGCATTAAATTCCAAGATGCATAAAAGGATCATTAATGGGTTGCCTTATTTCTGAGTAGACTAGCATCCACTTTCATGCATTCCATTCAAGTGCTTATTGTATTATTTTCAGGCTCATGTCGTAATGATGCCCCCAGATTTGAGGACCTGTTTCATGTTGATTGTATGTATTTGTCTTTTTCCCTGGTCTCTTGTGGTAAGAATAGAAACTGTGTGGAAACATTCACGGTGGAGGAGCAGTTGCACAAGTATCATGCTGATTACTTTAACAGACTGGCCTCTTTTGAGGCAGACTGTGTACATATGTATTGTTTGCAGTTCTAGCTACTGCTTGGATTCCATTTTTTTTTTCAGTGAACAATCATATAACTACGCCCTGGTAAAGTTTCATGCAGTTTCTTGAATTACTTACTGGAAATCTCCAATGCTAGCCTAAGATTTGTTACTGAGACATGCACTGGTGAAATTGTGTATTTCTAGCTCCTTTTGTGTGTTAATAGATGTCCTGGTTATGTTACCTATTGAGATACTTAATTTAGCTAGATTTGACCCGACGAATTGTGGTAAAGTTTTATTCTTTTTTGACCTTAAGACTTTTGAGATATTTGGTGCTCCATATCTATTAAATTGTAGTGCCTAGTAATAGTTGCTCTGATTTCAAATCACCTAATAAGCACAATGTTTTTTTCAATTATTTATTCTTATAATGAAAATATGTGTATAGATAGAACACAATGGCCTGATATCATCCATATAACCGACCCAACATAGTGGATAAAGGCTTAGTTGTTGTTGTATTTGTTCCTATAATGAAATGATTTTCATTTCACTACATCAATTAATTCTTTCCCTTTTCTCACCAGTTCTCAAGGTGGGAAGATTTTTCATCTTCTTCCAAAGAATTGGCTTTTGAGTTCTTCTAGACTAGTATCAGTCCCCAGTACATGGATTCCTGTAGATGAAACATGAGATCTTACATGGATTTAGCTGAATCAAAAAGATGTTCTATCTTTCATAGTATTAATGCAACTGGTTGTATTCTATGTGATTAAGCCAAAGCCTCTTTGTTTCCAACCTGTTTAGTGTGTATTTGAATTCCGTTAACTATTAAAACCTAGAGGTGGCTATGGAAAATTAGTTCAGAGAGAATTGGAGGCACAAAGACAGTTGGTGGATTACAATGCAGGATCATTAGGTGCTTTCCCACCTGTCATGCCACCTCAATGTAAGTTAGAAGTATATCACACAGTTTCCCCACCCTTCTTTTTTTTCTAGCTACTGGGTTAATGTTAGTTTCTTGTCTAGAAATCTTTTGTACGTTGTGTTTGTTCTACACAGTATGTCTTGATTGTGAATTTTCCTTTGCAATAACTATCTTGATACAGTAAGAATGCAAGTGATTTCTCTCGGAATCCTAAATAATCTTTGACGTGTATAACTATGCGATTATGGGTAGTGCATTCAAATTTTAGAAAATATGGCCCATGAACTTCATTTCAGAGACTTTAAATTCACTACGAGATGAATTATTCTGTTCTATATTGATAGTGAAGAAAATTAGTTTTGAATTGATCCCATCCTCTTTGAATACTAAGCATTTCATCTTATCTGAATTGCATGGGAGGATGGAGTGAGCTACGAATTGAATGTAATACGATGTTGTTATTTGATCTGCTTTTGTTAACTAAGCCCAATAGCTTCTGATCTATCTATCAACAATGAAAGCACTTGACTCCTACTATCTTCCACCCATAAGAGAATTCTGTTTATTGGCGTGCCCATACTGTAATTTTACACTTGGTTTCACCTTTTGATTATTGCTAATCTGTCCTGTAGATGGTAGGCCTGGTGGAAACCATGGTTATGGGGGCTCCCATCGACATGGTAGAGGTAGCATTTTCTGTCTATACTTTTGGCTTGAAGCTAACATTGATGACCTAAATGTTCATGGTTAGTTCTTGCTTTTGGCTTAGCAGATTACAATCGTAAGCGTCATCGTGAAGATGACCGCCGCAGGCCAGAGTTTTCCAAGAGAAATTTTGGCAATGAATCCCGGAGAAATTCTGATCACGACTCTAGACCGGTAAACCTTTTGTTGTTGGTGCTTTGTTTTAACTTAATCAGTTTATGGTTTGAAGAATTGCAAGAATTAATGAATAAATTAGGGGAATCTGAAGTTGAATATTACATAGAAGATTCATAAAACAAGAGAAATTAGTAGTTTTCTTTCTAGGTCTTTCGTCACTAAGCTCGCTGGTCAGAATGGGATTTGACATTCTTCCTACTGAGCTTCAGATGGAGAAAGAAAAACATACTTGGCCCAAAACAGCTAGCATAATTCAAAATTTACTCGATCACTATAGTGCAATTTAAAAAATATATATTTGAACCAAATTCCATTGAACTCTTAACTTACTGCTTTCTATGATTATATTATCATATAGCTATTGCTTTCTCTTCCTTTAGGCTTCCTTCGTCTTGTCCCCTCTTTTGCTTTTGCCAATTCCATCCAAGAGGTTGGCAATTAGGAAATATTGAAGAACAATAAAACACTTGAAGGTGCAAGAACAAAAAATCACTTTACTGCCATTAGATCAATGGTTGATAAACAGTTTTCAGCATCATAGTTCCTTTAAGAGTGACGGAGCCAGTATATAGGTGTTTTTGGCATTTATGATTTATGCGAACCTTAGTACTTTCTACTGTAAAATTCTTCTTGTGCATAATCTAGCATTCGCGCACTACTTGTAGGAGAAAAATCCTCGATTCCGTGAGAGTGGTGATTCTGATGATGACGAGGATGAAGACCACAAGCGACGTTCTTAATGAGTCGAAATTACCAATGTAAACTCTTGTCATTGTTGACAACTTTGTATTTCAGTTGCTACACAGGTTTAAATGAACAGCAAAACAGAACAAGTATCTTGAGATATTGTAATGTTGAAACAAAAATTGTATCTTGTATCACTTCACTCTTCCTGCCTCTTCTGATTGTTGGTGTTTTTTGATTTCTAATGAAGAAACTACTCGGGAAATTGATCTGCATGATGGTAACATTGTCATTTCCCACATCGAAAGAGGTGAATGAAAATGCACAGAGCTTAATAATGAAGCTCTTTTGTGCCTTTTATGTTTCAAAAGTACTGGTGTTAAAGACATAATTACTCTTTCAAATAATCTTAGAACAATTTTTATGCACTGTCCAAACAGAATAAGGAATTCTGGTCATAGTTAGTTATAGTCGGATGGATGTTTATAAGGAGTGGATTTCAACAAATTCCGGATGGACGTATATGGTTCGATTTTGGAATTCCGATTATAGTCGGATGCTCGTATGTGGTTCGATTTCGGAATTCCGATTATAGTCGGATGGACGTATACAAGTAGTTCTATTTCCACAAATCCCTATTATAGTAAGATGAATGTCTATAAGTAGTTGATTTTGACATTTAAATTGAAAAAAGAAAAAAAAGAATTTTGACATTTAAATTGAAAAAAGAAAAAAAAGAAGAGAAAAATTGTGTTATAAGTAGTCATTGTATTAAGTTGATTTGTAAAATTTCCTTATATTCATAACCATGGAGCATATTATGAATTATATTAAAAATAGTGTTGCTCTTGTCTAAATATGAATAATTGTAAATGTCCATTCATACTACGTTTTACCCCATTATTTCACATTATTTCATATAACTCATGTAACACTATTTTTCATCATAATTATCCACTACCTATATAATATATGTAACCTATGTAACTTACATTTAGCACATTGTAACCTACTACAAGGTAGATGTGTGAATGTCAAACTTATAAAGAGAGGCTTATGTAAAAGAAATGAGATTGTGAAATACTTATTAAATTGGCTCTACTTTGCTCTATTTTTCTCTCCATCTTTCTAATCTACTTGTTTTATATTTGTTTGTTGCAGTCTACTAGGAATAGTAACAACATTCTATCGACACGGGATTTTCTGTCCAAGATTTTGTCAGTCTTATTCTGTCCTAATTAAAACTACGTCGTAGGGTTCACTAATCTCTTAGTTAGGGTCTAATAATTGTAAAGTAATTTTAATGATATTTAGTAAGTGGTACAATAATTTGTTAACTAATATAATACTACAAGTTTGTAGTATTTTTATAACAATTATTATAATTATTAATTCATATTATGAATCATATTAAAATCATATTAAAGTTGCTAAAACTTTACTGTAGCCGAGCAATTTTCTTAAAGGCCTATTTTGGGGCTATGAAGACCCAATTGATACCTATATGGGCCCAATAAGAACCCAAACGCCTTTGGCGCCAACTTTACCATCCCCAAACTCCCCCTCCATTAATTAAAAGAAAAGGAAGCCATTAACGAACGATTTCGTCAGTTTTCAACGGCCATGGAGAGCTATACTACTGAAACTGACGAACCTCTTCTCATGGACATCGAGGAGGAGCTCACTCCAGTTCCAATTTCCAAAGAACCGCCAAAAATTAAGCGCCTCGATGAGTCGGTGGTGAACAGAATCGCCGCCGGAGAAGTCATACAGCGGCCGGTTTCCGCAGTGAAAGAGCTAGTTGAGAACAGCATAGACGCTGACTCTACTTCTATCTCCGTTACTGTCAAGGACGGTGGACTCAAACTTATTCAAGTCTCCGATGACGGACACGGCATTCGTGTAAATCCTCCCCCGTTATTAAAATGTTTACGTTTCGATTAATTATAAAATCATCTATAGGTTTTGTGTGTAACTTAAATTAGTTGCATAATGGAAATTTTTTGTGTATAGTGAGCATGTAAATATTAGCACGAAGGAAACCAAAATTTGGATGTTGCTGTTTGATATAAATGTTTTTGCCAAGTTTTCTGAGGGTAAAGTGTTCGCAGATGAAATATTAAGGAATAAAATAAAGATAGTTACCGGTTTATGCCTAAAGTTTAGAATTTTTTACTCCGTATTGGGAGCATGAGTCAATATCAGTGTTGTAAATGGTAATATACATATTGGGATCGGTGGATATTGCATTATCATTATCGATTGGAGCTTAGTTTTAAAGATTCCCTTTTTGCTGATTTTATTATTAGTATTTCCACTTTTCAATTTTTTGGTTGTTTAAATAATTTTCCATAGTTTTCTGGTTGGTTGTATTTTGTTTTGTTGTTTCCGCTTTTGAATATGTGTTCAGGCATTTAAAGATTTTAAATTGGAAGTACTATTTCTTTTCTGCTTTGGTTTTGGCTTGAGATATAACAAATGGTCGATTGTAGTTTCCTTCCTTTTTGCAGTAGGAAAAAAGAAAATTTTGTGGTTCTGAATGTTAAATATACAAGTGGGATTCTTTTGGTTGATGTAATGATTGTTTTTGTAACAATTATTTCTGTTGATTTGGTGTCTACAAATGTACATACAGCATAGGACTGTTATGAGGGATTTAACTGTGGCCATCCATGGAAATGCTAGTTAACTTCCCTGAGAAGGAAAAAAGAAAGATGTAACCATACTGTTGGGCCCTGAGCCGAGTCCTTTACCTACTGACGCTCGATGTTGATAGTTCAAGTCATAGTAATCAAAACATAAATGGCTATAACAGAAGAATACGCAAAAGCAATAGTAATTTATTTGGCAGTGGAATTAATTAACTCTACTTTCTACTGCTTATAGTCATCCTGATAATGGTTCAAAATAGACCATTCTATCGCCAGTGGACTCCACTTACTTTCCTGTTAAATGTGCATGCATTTACTTCTCTTCTCAGATATGCAGGCATTACCTTTATTATTTTGTTTACTTTTTATTTTTGACGATGTTTTGTTTACTTGTTTAGTACGAGGATTTACCAATATTATGTGAGAGGCATACAACTTCAAAGTTGAGCAGTTTTGAAGATTTACTGTCGATACAATCAATGGGTTTTAGAGGGGAGGCTTTAGCTAGCATGACCTATGTGGGTCATGTGACTGTCACCACTATTACCAAGGGTCAGTTGCATGGCTACAGGTAATAATAGCTCATCATATAATTTGTAACATGCAACTTATCTACACATATCTTTCCTTCTCTGTGCTTTTAAGCACTCATTCTACTTGATTTTGTCAGTTTGTAATGACAATCTTTGAGCATTTTACTAGTTTAGTAATTGAATCTTTAAGGTTCTAGCTTTCTTTAAAGCTTTTTCCATCATACTGTATGCTCTTGTATATATTCTTTTGTTGATTACTTTTTGCTATTCCTTTGTTGGTTTTCATATTTGTTTCTTGTTTCTTACCACAATTTCTTGGGAGGGTCTACTGACAATTCACATGTGTAAATCAGCAGATAGAATGTAATTGTGACCTTTTCAAATTGACACTTCGAATAAAAAAATACCAAATTCTTTCGTTTTTCTTTTTACTTTTTGTGTGCAACCTTTAGTTCATTTAGGTCTGTAGTTGTATAATCCCTTCTTTTATTCAATTTTCGTTAGTTATGAAATTTGTATTACACATATTTAGACAAATAAATATGTGTTTTGATGTGAGCTTTGTAGTTTTATTATTTTTTGTAATTTAGTAACGCTGGTCTCATTTGGTGGTTTTGTTTTACCTTGTCAGGGCCACCTATAGAGATGGTGTTATGGAATATGAACCAAAAGCATGCGCAGCTGTAAAAGGGACTCAAATAATGGTTTGATTCTCTGTGATATTCCATTGCATTGTAATCTATGTGTCAAAACTTAATCATTCTGCACATATGGATTATACATGATTGAGAAAAATAAACAATATTGAAGAAATAATGCTTAATTTAAGTAGTGATAGTTTTAGGTTGACGTAAGGTTGCACATTGTCTTGGTAAAATCAATTCAGATGTAGTATCTACTATTTGTTTTTACATATTAAGTCTTGAACTTTCTGGATATTGTTGAAAATCTTAAGAATTGTTCTATTGTTTGAATTGCATGAGGAACAATATTCAACGTGACTATGAAACATTTCGATATATACCCTGTTCTTATGACTTGTTCTGCCACTGAATTTTATGAGTTTGAGCGCAATATTTTGTTGAAAAGAAACAGGTTCATACTTTCAACTTTAAGATGGATTATAATATGGTTGAAAGACCAATTACTTGTTTCATTTCGTAAATTGCATGAGGAGCAATATATCTCTGAGCTAATTCAGTAGGTATCTTCAAAGGTTGTGTTTTACATAAGGAAAAGTTCCATATTTTCAGTATTAAACTTTTTTCAATATTTTGTATATCTGCCTCAGGTTGAGAATTTGTTTTATAATATGATTGCCCGGAAGAAAACACTTCAAAATTCTGCTGACGACTATCCAAAAATTGTGGATTTGCTGAGTCGTTTTGCCATTCATCATATAAATGTGAGCTTCTCTTGCAGAAAGGTCAGTTTTTTTCTTTTTATGTGGCAGTTTGTAGTCCTTGTTGCTATCTTTTCCTCTTTTCCTGAAGATAACAAGACATCTCCACTTTGTATTGTTATATAACTGAGGCAGCATGGAGCTGCCAGAGCAGATGTTCACTCTGTGGCAACATCCTCTAGGCTTGATGCAATTAGATCTGTTTATGGGGTGTCTGTTGCTAAGAATCTGATGACAATAGGAGCTTCTGACAATGAACCATCTAGCTCAGTTTTCAAAATGGAAGGTTTCATCTCCAATTGCAATTACATTGCAAAGAAGATAACAATGGTTCTTTTTATCAATAGTACGTAATCACTCTTCAATACTTGTTGGGAAACATATATTTATATCCGACATTCTGACCTTACAAACAGAACACTGGCACCTGGTCCATTAAACATCATGCTTGACAAATTGAATTTAATGCTATTACACATAATAAGAAAAGAAAAACTGGTTTGATACTTGCCTTGTTTGTTGATCCCTTCTTTGACACTTCTCTATTCATTAAACTTATCTAGTAGACTAGTTCTATCTTGCAATTTTGTCAAGGTCCATAATAGTCACTTTCCATTAGTTCACAAGGTTTGAAGTATAATGTTTGAATTTTGGCCTTACAACCACAATAGCTTACTTTGTGATCATCTCTTGCTATTCGTTCCTCTATTGGTAATGTCAGTTTCATAATCCTTTTCCTTGTATTGGCACATATTTTCATTTCTTTACCCACACACTTAACTAACCAATCATTGGAAGCATTTCATGTTCGTCTCTCACTCCTGTTCTTTGTTTGTTTTCTTTCTTTCCAGATAGGCTAGTTGAATGTGGTGCTTTAAAGAGGGCAATCGAAATTGTTTATTCTGCTACATTGCCTAAAGCATCAAAACCTTTTATATACATGTCAATCATATTGCCATGTGAGCATGTTGATATTAATGTACACCCAACAAAGAGAGAGGTATGTCATTTGCTCGCAAATTTTTCTCTCTCGCAAGACAGAATATTCTGATGATCTAACTCTGACTGTAGATGCAAATATCTGCAAATCTGTGGAGCGTCTGAAGTATGTAGTTCACTCAGCTATAATTGACAATTAATTTTTCTTATTTTATGGAGAAAACGGACTTAATCCATTTTGACTTCTCTCTCTAAGATCATATGCCAATCTTCCGTTAAGCTAACAACACCAATGTGGCGTATCAGTTTATAATTCTTTGTGTCTGCTGCTACATTAGTATGTTGAAGATCTTAGACAATATTTTGCACTTATATATATGATACTTTTTAATCCTTCTATATATATGACTCGTAAATAAGACCAGTGTTTTAGAAAAATTTTCTTCTGTCCTTTCATGTTTCAGCATAGAGGTGTTGATGTCTTAAAAGTTCCAAGCATTCTTTTTCCTGCTGAAAATGGAGCATAATAGGAAGTTCCTCTGACTATCAAGCCATAACTTGATGGAAAAGAACTCTTCTTTCACCTCATTTTTCTTTTTAAACTCAAACCACTTTCTAAGCTAAAGAAAGCTTTTCCAAAGAAACAAAGAGATGGGACTTGGGATTGTTACACAACACATGGTCAAAGTATCCGATCAAGTAGTATTATGGATTTAAGATTAGAGGTGTCAGTAAAGAGTAAAGACTGTTTAATGAGCAATATAATTATGTCCACAGTGAGTTAATAACCTCTCAAATTGTTAATCACCAATTTCGTTAGAGAAGCTATATTTTCATTGGATCTGATGAACAAGGATGCCCCTTTTTAAAAGCATGAACAGTTTGTAATGGTACAGTGTTCATCTCATACTTGGAAGCCTTAAGGAGCATGGAGACAGGTGGTAAATTTCTGTTGTCAGCTTGTGGCCTAAGGTGATGCCAAGCATTCTTTTGAGTGTTTTGAGCATATGCTGCCATTCCTCAACTCCGTCCTCAGAATATAGAACGAGTAAGGAAGTATAATTTAGACATTTTCCATACAACACGGAAAGCGCTGGACGGTTACGGAATCCTCAGAACTAAATTTACTGTATTAACCTGCATTCTCTTCTTGGAGCAGCAGTTCTCGTGCATATCTTTTATCGTTATCCAATTGGAGAAATAAGTCACTGAACATTGTGTCCCAGTCACCTCGTGAAATGAGTTTGATTCTAGTTGTTCAGCTATGTAAATAATGTCTTATTTGTAAAATCATTCCCTGACCAATATTGAATTAAAAGATTCTGGGCCTTTTGGATTTAGAAGTGAACAGCATATTTTCATACAAAAAAGCTGTCCATCCACTTCTTAAACAAAAAATAAAAAAATTTCTTTTTGTCCATTAGAAAGTCCAAAGGTCCAAAAGCTTTGAGAACATCAAGACACAGTTCCTTTAACTATCTTCTTTTTAGAAAAGGAGACGAATTTAGATGCATCCTCTTTTGATTTCTTATATGGGCTATCATCAACTTTAGGAGGTTCTTAATGTTTAATTCTCAAAACAAAAGATTTGAAGAATTTTACATTTGTTTTCCTCCACCTTTTGGTATCCACTTGTGCTCCCTGTCTGTGGGGTTTTCATGTTGCATCGACTTGGTTATTTGTGCATGAAGTGCCAAGTCCATCTAAGGGAGCAATATCTGAAGCAATTGGATAAACAATCTGATCATATCCCAGAAAGAAGTAAAACATGCAATGAAAGTTTGTGTGTAGTCAGGTTGCTCCAGTTGGAATTGGAAGTTCATTTGTACAGTATAGCGAAGCAACCGTTTTTATGTTGGGCTATGATTACGCTTACCTTCTCCTTCTGTATGGTGGGAAGCTCATGCATTTGGATTGCTCTCCAGTGTTGTCATTAAGTCTTGTATTTTATTATCTGTTACTGTTGAAAATTCCTACTCTCTCTCTCTCTCTTTCTCTGTTGTGTATCTTGATTTGTTTTCATTGAATGGCAATCCATGTTGAATGCAGGTAAGTCTTTTGAATCAAGAAATTATTTATCGAAAAGATACAGTCTGCAGTTGAATCAAGACTGAGGAACTCTAATGAGTCAAGAATATTTCAAGAACAGGTAGTTGTTGTCATTAATAATAAATTTAAAAACATAAAGAAAAAGAAAATCTTGATCTAACTTGGGCTTTGGCTGAATTAATTGTTCTACAACACTGGTAACTTAAAATTATTATTTATATAACTGTTTGGCTCTTGATGTGTGATTAGAAGGATGAGATTTTACATGGGGTCTGAAAACTATTATTAATAGTGGTGCATCATATGGAGGTCAATAAAATTGGGGTTTCTAATTTAGTTTTACAGGCACTGTTGTCAACTAAAGTAGCAAGGATAATTTGGTCTTAAGTACATGAGCAGGACTGCATTATAGCAGGTGTTATTTTGAATATCCTTTGCCATGTAGTTAGTAACCCAATGGAGGGGCAGAAATACATTTGAATATCCACAAAATGCTTATATCGTCAGATAATTTATCATTTATTTTCTGCTTTAGCTTATTATAGCTCACATTACCATTTTTTGTACTTCTGCGGTATTATTTTCTGAATACTAGTTTTCTGTTGGAAAACTTTTACAAGTAAAAAATCATTTCTTTGCTTCAAAATAACAACAACAACAACTGAGCCTTTATCCCACTAATCTACCACATCTAGTGCATATATGCTTCCAGAATTATTCTCCTGAAACCCTATGAATATGCTATATCTCATTGTTTTCATGCAATCGGAAACTTAGGTTGTAGTATAGTGTATTTACATACATGTGTAAACTCGTGTAGTAGTTGGTAAATAGTGGAAAGTTTCCGTTTCTGCTGTGAAACTAGAGGGCTAAGACAAGGAAAAGTCTAAAACAAAGGTTTGGCTATTGTAAAAGAGAGCAAACAGTTAATCACCCACAGGGAAAAAAAAAGGAAAAGAAAAGAAAAGAGAGAGAGTGAACAGTTCAGGACATCACAAAACAAAGGAGCATTCCATATTGACTTCTTGGTGTGGTAAACTAACAAGTTGACCTGCATTATAACTTTTATTTTATACTATCAATTCTCTTGGAATACTCGGTGTTTCTATATGAAATGCTTCTCAGCACTTAATTTGTTTCTGATTGAAGTTTTCTTCTCTGTTTTATGTTTGTGGCAGACACTGGAACCATCTCCATCTAGTCCTCTGGCTAAACAGAAAAGGTCCTCTCAGATTCCTGCAGATTACGATCTGCAGAGTAAGTTTTCAGTATATTTTTGGCTGGAAAGTAAATGGGATCCAACTTTTATATTTCTCCTTCAAATTATGCTTTTTGTAGTATCCAACTTTTGTCACTTGCTCTTTCGTAGCACAAAAATCAGAAAAAGTACCAGTGCATAAAATGGTGCGCACAGATTCGCTAGATCCTGCTGGAAGGATTCATGCTTACTTGCAAGCAACACCTTCTAGTCAGTCAGAAAAAAGTTGCTTGGCCTCTATAAGGTAGACCATTTCTTATATAGCGAAGTAACTTGCATGGTTATGTATATTAGATTTTTTATTGTCGGTAAATGTTATGAATGACCTATACTAGAGTTACATGCAGCTAGCTGTCTGACAAAACTAGTTTCGTTTAGTTCGTTATCATCATTTGAGTAAATGTTGTCATATGCTTTTGTGAATGGATGGTTTGGTTTCAATTTAGTGTGCTATCCTCTGATTTTGGAACTCGATCAAGCACACTCTATCATGGATTCATAATGATTTGTGACAGAAAATTAGGCATTCACGAGGGAGGGAGAGAGGGAGAGAGAGGGAAAGAGAGTTGTGTTTGCCTAGTATTTGAAAACAAGGATAAAATTGTAGGTGAATGTAGCTTATCAAATGTACCAACCAGAGCTAAAGACCTTAGAAGAATATGATCACCTTTATGGTTCCTTAAATTTGAGGTTGTCTGACCACCTCTTTATTTCAGTATGATTGGACTTCTACCGGAGAATGGGGGTCTATGGGAATTGCCCTTGATGTAAATACTGAGGATTGCCTGTGTAAAATTTTACTTGGCATTTTCCAATTTTGTTCATTATTATTTGTATCTTTTGAAGTTGCAGATTTGCCATTTAGAAAAGTATGAAAGAAGAAAGGAGATTGTAATTGGAGTCTTCGCACCCTGAATTTATCATGTACGAGATCATTCTTTAATAAAGAAACTTCAGTTTTCTTTTGATAGAGAAGGAATTATGGTTATGTTTTTAGCCAGAGAGCAATTTTTATAGTAATTATACCATCAAAATTAACAGTTGCAAGTGCTTAGTTATTAGCTTTATAAGATAAGGATGAAAAACCAGAGAATGGAGGTATTATTCTGTGTAGGATTTATTTTCATGTTTTGGCTGCATTAAAGAAAGAATTCTTTTATTTGTTATTATTTGGACAGATGAACTCTTCATCAGGTGTTATAAGTGAGTTGGAAGTTCTTTTTCATTTCTGTTTTTGTATTCCTTTATTTGATTTCTCGTCTTCAGCCTAGCTTGAAATAAAGCTATTCTGCTTTTCTAGGGCTACTTTACAGAGATCTATCCAGATTAAGCATTAACTAGGTGTTATATGCATTGCACTCATGCTATTTTCCTCTTTTCTGGATCTGATTCGTCTGCTGTGATGTTGACATATAATTTGTTTTTGACATGTTTAAAGATGTTGACATATTTACTGTTGGAATTCTAGAGTTTATGTTGTTCATTAAAATGTATATATGGGTGTAATTGTAGGTCTTCCATCAGACAAAGAAGGAATCCTAAGGAAACTGCTGATCTTACAAGCGTTCATGAGCTTATCAATGAAATTGACTCTAATTGCCACTCTGGTATGAATTTCCTGTTTGCAGTAAACAATATGAAGTTTCCCTATGGGTGGTGGTTAATTGCAAGTTCCTTTCATTGGTGACAACATTTTGCAGGTCTGCTGGATGTGGTTCGGCACTGCACATATATTGGGATGGCAGATGATGTTTTGGCATTGCTTCAGCACAATACTAACCTTTACCTTGCAAATGTTGTTAACTTGAGGTAAGATTTCTTTTCTCTGACTTACCTTAGTCTTTGGCATTGCAGAATCTTCAAAATTTCCTTATTTGCTCTGTTTTTCTGTGGAAATCACCACGGAGATATTAGGGTTGCCAAAAGTCCCTAACTGGTTTCTTTAACTGAGGAGAAGAAAATTTCACAGGAGAAAGATTGTTGTTTAACCTCTTTATATGAAAGAAGGAAATTCAAGTAAAGGAAGGGCAAGAGCATAACCTCCTCTTCAAATCATTTCTAGCTCAAACATAAAAAGGACATTTTTGAGCAATGAAAGCAGATTTTAAAAGAAGGAAGGTATAAATTCTTATACAGGAAAGTTTGAAGTTAACCTTTGATTCTCATAGGTAAAAAAAAGGCAAAATTCATTTTTGCATAAAAAAATTTCCGATTTCTCAATTTGACTAAGACTTTAGTTTACCCAATTGGCATCTGAAGTATTAACAATTCAACTTCATTTTCAATCTTGGTCCTATATACTGTCAAATTGCCTGAAGACTTCTATCATTAACTGATGTTAAAATGGGTTTTAATTATTCCTACATGGCCCAAATTAGTTGAAATTTCAAACACATTCCACCTATGTAAGAGTGCACTTTCTGTTTGATCGAGTTTTTGCTCAAACTCTAACAAGTGAGATAATCATTTAGTTTAAAAAAAGACTTTGGACTTGAAATAAATCTTTAGGTAATTTTGAAGAACTAGAAACATAGTTCTTATATCAACTTTAATAACATAACGGAAGCGATATTTATTTATCACAAAAATATATTTGAGAGTAGAGGAACAAAATCACAATATCAACCGTATGACACAACTGTAACAGAGCAACAACATCTGTTGATCCACGGAATCTATCTTAACCCGAAAGAGCTTTTTCCACACACCTCTTTGAGGTATCTCTCTTCCAACTTCTCTTCGTACAAAAATCCCTAACACCCTCTATTTATAATGTAAGAGGTTTCTTAATTCCACACTTTACTAATTCTTACCAATAACTAATAAAGAAATAAATAGTAATAGGAAACTACTTTAAACTTTAAGAAATAAAACATATAAGGAAACTACTAATTAATAAAAGTAAAACCCGAAAGAGCTTTTTCCACACACCTCTTTGAGGTATCTCTCTTCCAACTTCTTTTCGTACAAAAATCCCTAACACCCTCTATTTATAATGTAAGAGGTTTCTTAATTCCACACTTTACTAATTCTTACCAATAACTAATTAAGAAATAAATAGTAATAGGAAACTACTTTAAACTTTAAGAAATAAAACATATAAGGAAACTACTAATTAATAAAAGTTTAGTTTAATTTTCCAACAAAATTACATGTGAATATTGTGGAAGGTGGAGAATTTGGTTGAAGTTTTATACTTTAGATACCAACTGGGGACAATCATGAGTTGAGATGGGTAAGTGGGGACATGGAAGAATTGTTAAATGACAAAATGATATTTTCTCATCGAAAATAGTCATAACTGGGTGTTTTTTTTGCTTATTCTGCTTATGCTCTTATTATTACTTTTAGCTGCTACATCAATTTCTCAATATATTTCTACTTTTCAACTTGTATATACTTCTTCCTCGTGAATATGTAGCTTAGGTGCCAAAAATAAAACTTGACATGCAACATCTTATGAGTTTGATATCTTGCTTTCATCATTCCTACTATAGGTTTTTAAGTTTGTAACAGCAGTTTGTTGTCTTTATAGTTTCTACTTCTGGTGTTACCATATCAGTTAGGGAATCCCTTGATGTTGTTTGTTCTCAATCCCTTGACAGTAAAGAACTAATGTACCAACAAGTCTTGAGACGATTTGCCCATTTTAATGCAATCCAATTGAGTGATCCAGCTCCACTTCCTGATCTGATATTGTTAGCACTGAAAGAGGAGGACCTAGATGAAGAAGGGGATGAAAATGATGACCTTAAACAAAAGATTGCTGAAGTAAGTTTGTCTTCACTCGTAATAAATTGAAAAATGAAAAAATAGACACTTATCTCGTTTTTCTTATTATTCCTTAGACTAGTACATAGCTTTTATTCTTAAGATGTCCTTGAATCTAGGAGAACCTTCTACTAACTACGAAATAAAATAAAATAAAATCAGAAAACTAAATAAGGAAATTATCTTAACAGAATACTGGTTCATCTATTTTAGGAAGCTAAATAAGGATTAAATTATAGTTTGACTTTGAGGATGGCATTTGACACTCCTCAATTTGGGTTGTACATGCCTAACTTGTTGCTCAACTCCTCAAAGTTAGCTCATGACAACATCTTTGTGAGAATGTCAATCCTCTGTTGCCATGTAGGAGTGTAGGTCATTTGGGCAACTTTGTTTTTTGTTTTCAATTTTTTCGGCTATGAAGTGACGATCAATTTCACTATGTTTAGTTTTATCGCGATGCACCAGGTTCTTGGCAATATTGATGGATGTTTGATTGTTGCACGTTATCTTCACCGGTTTCTCAAAAGCTGAACTGAGAGCATTGGTTGGCAATTGCTATATGCGAAGGAATGTGGATGCAAATGCAATTAAGAGAACGGAGAGTTGAGTTTGACACCACCGAAGATAATGTGGGACAATCAAACACCCATCAATATTGCCAAGAGCCCGCTGCACCATGATAGAACTAAACATATTGAAATTGATCGTCATTTCATAGTTGAAAAAATTGAAAATAAAGTTGTCCACATAACCTACACTCCTAAACAGCTACATTGTCACGAGCTAAATTTTAGGATTTGAGCAACAAGTTAGACATGTACAACCTGTATAGCCAACTTGAAGGGAAGTGCCAAATTCCCTCCTCAAAGTCAAACTAGAATTTAATCCTTATATAGCTTCCTAGCAAAGGGGAACTGGATTCTATTAGAATAATTTCCTTATTTAGTTTTCTGATTTGATTTATTTTATTTCCTAGATAGTAGAAGATTCTCCTAGTTTCTTGGACACATCGAGAATAAAAGTTAGGGTAAATTGCAAAATATCACCTTTAACTATAGTTGGATTGTAATATACCCCTCAAATTATGGCTTTTCTCTGGAGCATTTATATTCAGGGTAAGCTTGTTCTTGGATTACCTTGATTTTCTTTTTGCTACTGCAGATGAACACACAGTTACTAAAGCAGAAGGCCGTAATGCTGGATGATTATTTCGGCGTTCATATTGATTCAAATGGTAACTTGTCCAGGCTCCCTGTCATACTAGATCAGTACACACCTGATATGGACCGTGTCCCTGAATTTGTACTTTGCGTGGGGAATGATGTAAGTTTTAAGTCATCTCTCTCTCTCTCTCTCTCTCGCTCTCTCTCGCTCTCTCTCTCTCAAAGTGTGTGGTTTTGTATGTATGAGAGATAGAGGAGGGATTGGAATATAGTCTCTGAGTGTGGTTTATTGCTCATGTATTGCTCTTGTTTTGGACGTCTAACCTGGTAACTTTGAGTCCTTAATGTGTCATTCTGAGCTGTTATGAATCATGACATGGTTTTATGAGCACCGATAAAGTTCGGTAAGGTATATGGTAATGATTATAGTGAAATTCACAATGATCTTTTTGGTTGGAATATATATTCCTCAGAAAAGGAAATGTAATTTTCTAGAGACTGTACGCAAATATGGTTTTTAACTTGTTATTGAGGTTCAGCAAATATTTGGACATTTCAAGGTTTTTGAGAACTGAAGTAGTGATATTTTGCTCTGATCCTGATTGTCTTTGAACCAACTTTTGCCTTTTAAATTGCTAAGTTCTAAGCTTTTCTAGGAAGATAATTAGTGTTTAATGTAGTAATACAGCAGTCAATTAATGTCTACATGATGGTTTAGTGAGTTTCAGCGATATTATTTATTAATCCTTCACTTGTATATCAATAAGTGAAACTTGTTTTGTTTGTTCAATTTGTAGAGCTTGGCACACTGGTTAAAATTGGTCTTTTACTTGATCATACAATACACAGATCACATGTTGTGCATAGATATGTACATAATCTCAGCTTATGTTATGGATTCAAACTGTTTATGTTACATGCTCAATAGAAACTTTATGTATTGATCTTTAGGAACCTCGAAAAAGCATTCCACATTCCATTTTAGTGTTTTGGTCATTGCAAATGAGCGTTTTTTCAAACCTGTGCTAAGACAGTAAACAAATGCGTTTAAATGAAGTTATTATATATTAAAGTGGATAAAACTTTGGAATACGAACAGATGGCTATTTTCTTAACAAGTTGACAAGAAAAGACATCTCTTTATTGTACATATAATGCACTATGTTTTTGGTGGCACGAAGACATGTACCTTCCAACTATATGATAACAACTTTGATTGTAGCCAAGTGAAGGTACTTCTGCTCACAAGATTTGTTTAACAATCCAACTCTTAAGAATGGAACAGCTATCTTTCTTATTTCAATTTCGGTTGAGAAATTCTCATAAGTAATAGGAAACTTTTGGTTGTAACGTGTGAAATGAGTCCTATAGCATAAAAATTGTAGATTGTTATTCATTTCAATCTTAGTGAAGCAAGGATGTCAAGAAGAATGAACCCCCTACCTTGGATTGTCACTGCATCTTAACTTACATTTGTGACCATGTTCACTGCCAAAATTCATGTCATATGATAAGGAAGAAGTAATAAATTTTCAAAGGCATCTGGTTGTTTCAGTTTGTACTGTTTCTCTATGTTTAGAGAATTTGAAAACGGCAAACTGCCACTCTAGCCGTTATATTGGTCAGAATGTGAGAGCACTGTATAGATTCTTCATTCTCGTTTTTCTATTATGTACAAGCCACAATTTGTCTGTCAAACCTCATTCAGTTTCTTCTACTGACTAAGAATGAATTTTATATTGGTTAATGTTGTAGGTTGAGTGGGAAAATGAGAAAATATGTTTCCAAACAATTGCTGCTGCACTTGGAAACTTCTATGCCATGCATCCTCCTTTGTTGCCTAATCCCTCCGGTGAGGGACTGCAGTTCTACAACAGAAGAGTTGCTTCCAACTCTCCTCAAGCAGAAGGAGATTCCTCAAAAGCTGCAGGTATGATCATTTTAGGAGATTCGTTTTGCATAGGAACCTAGCAATTTTTTTCTTAAAGTAAACCTAGGCAGAGTACAACTCCTTATTGGAAAAAGTGGCGCTTTACTTTATCAAAACGCACTCAATTTATGGAAATCGCAAGCCTGAGGATTTGTTCAGAAAGGAGCAAACCTCCCCAAACCCGTTCTTTTACCCCTTCCTAGACTGAATGATATCATAGAAATGTTTAGTGGAGATCCAAATGACAATAAGCTTTGAAAAATTTAAAAAGAAAGTGGATCAAGAATGATAGAGTGGCTTCTCGTGTGTCTTTCAAAATTGTTGTGCAGAGGATGAAGGCTTGGAATGTGAAATTGAGCACGAACTACTTTCAGACGCCGAGAATGCTTGGGCTCAGCGTGAATGGTCAATACAGCACATATTATTTCCATCCATGAGACTATTTCTTAAGCCTCCTACTGCAATGGCTACAAACGGAACTTTTGTACAGGTACTAAATCTGACTTTTATTTCATTAATTTGGAAGGCTTTCTAGATTTGACACAATGATGTCCTTCTTGATGCATTTTTGGACTTGAAAATAGTTCCTCCCATTCAATCTCTCATGCTCGCGTCTGCTCTCCCTTTCATTCGAATCTTCTCATTGTTTGTTTAGTGATCTTGTTTGCTTCCCCCATTGTTTTTTAGGCTGCTTCACTTGAGAAACTTTACAAGATCTTTGAAAGATGTTAACAAAAGCTGATTCTTCTTCTGTGCAATAGAGACATGTTTGATCTTCTCATTTCTGAAGGGAGGAAAAGTTGCATGAAGTTGGGATCATTGTATATTTGTACAAAAATAATATTTCTTGAAAAGAGAAGTTTTTGTATAAATTTCACTTAATACTCAGTAGAATGTGATAACTCCGTCTAGTTATAATTAGTCGTTCTCGAGTTTGGAAAAAGGATTGTTAGGTTGACAGTAAGCATAGAATTGTCAAACTGATGATATGGATCATATTAAAAATAGTAAGACTCATTAGAATATGATAAGAATTTTCAATCATTGTTTCTCCATTTCTTTATGATCATTTTTTTACATAGGAGACCTTATCAAGTTTCCTCAATTGCAATTCCCCATCTGCTAGAAGAATTTTATTCCTCAACAATAACAGATTACATATTGCTATTGTTCTTCTATTTTTGATTGGGAATTACCAACTTCTTAATTAATGGTACTTAATTGAGAATTATTTTTCCACAATCAATTAAATCTAAAATGGCATTTGAAACACAAACACTTTTGAACAAGAACGTACAAATAGAACTATTCATACACGTTTGTGCCATTGGAAAAGATGACAAGAATTCATTATTGTTATTATTGATACAAATGATGAAACATAGTGATCAAATCACCGATTCTAAAGTGGACCTTTTAATTCAAGGAATTCCGTGTACGATGAGTTTGTTAGACTTGTCTTTTACTTTTTGTGTGCTGTTATTTTGGGAAAGAAAACTAAAACTTTATGAGACATTTTTCTGTTCTAGATTTAGGGAAGAAATTTTACAAAAATAATTAAATAAATAGATAAATAAAAGGTGCTTTTTTTTTTTTTTTTCATTGTGATGGAAATATCAGGAAAGTACAATATAATATAGGTATTCTCCTCATATAATTTCACTTTAGCATAAAAAATATTAAAAATTAGTGTATAAAGTATACAAAATTAACGTAATAACGTATAAAATATTAAATATTAGCGTATAATGTATAAAAAAAATTAACGTATTAGTGTATAAAGTATAATTTGCGTATCACGTCTCATATATGAGACGGTATCACAAGAGTTTTTGCGATATAATATTGAACACATAATTTTTTTAATTTTTTTTCCTTTTTAAAAAAAAATTATAAATTATTACATAAAAATTAAAAAAAAAAATGTATAATAAGATTACACACACTATATAGTGGTAGATCACACATTATAACAAAAATATAAAAATATTACTTATAACTTAATTGAAATTAGACAAAAAAAATAGTAATAAAAGAAAAGTCATGTTCAACGTATAGTTAATTTACATTTCTATTTTTTTATAAAAAGATAATTAAAAAGAGGATTATGGAAATCTTTTTTCTCTTGTTTTATTTGTTTATTTATATATTTATAAAAATTTGTATATTTTCTTTTCAGTTTACTTTTTAGAAATTCTTTTCTCAATTGTTTGGACTGTCCACAATTCAGATAATATTAGCGTACTGTCTAAATTAATAAAATATTTTTTTAATATTGAAAGTCAAACAATAATAAGAGGATGAAAGAGAAATATCATTTATAAAATAAAAAGATGATAAAAAAAATTATATTGTGAGGAATTAATAATTTTTTTAAAAAAATCGAAACTTATTATTTTTTACACGAAAATCTCACAATATCGTAATCCATTCAAGCCAATTATAATAGTAATCATTTGATTACAGAAATAATGGAAATGACAATCAAATGACTATTTCTTTAATGAAATGCATTAACAACAAACACACACGCAGTATACATGCTTAACCACTAAAAACTCTTAAAATTCTTGGCATTAATTAAAAATGGTTCATTAGGATCAAATTAGTGCAAGAATTCTAAATGCTAAATGTATGAATTGAAACATTAAGCTGTAAATGGAAAAGAATACGTTTGACTAAAGGCATTAAATTCTCACAGACATGTGTGGTACCATGAAAAAACAAACCATTCAGTCTTGTCACTTTCTCACCATGAAGAAATGGAAGAAGAAAGAAGAATTTGAGTAAGGTTTGACTGACTTGAAATGCATTTAAATTCATTTTTTATTTTACAAGCAACCATATTTGATGCACTTTTTTTTTTGGACTAAAGCATATTTTTTTTTTTCAGTTTGTATAATTTAAATTAAATGAACAATCTAACATCAATAGAGAATACTAACAATGCTACCTATATTTTTAGGATTGAAAAATGAAAATTAATTTCAGGACAAAAATTTGGACAGAATTTGATGAATTAAAATCATATGAATACATTTTCACTTAGAAAGCATTGTGTAAATAAAGATTTGTAAGTTCTACTTTCAATTTGAATGAATAAAACTATAGAAAACATGAGTGTTGATAAGTCAATACCAAAAATGGAACCCTCAAGTCAATACATCCATCAAAGCAAAAGTTTGACATATGCATAGGTTGCTTTTCTAAGATCAATCATTCATGCATACATAAAAAGAAATCAATTGAAGTAACTTCAACTTTAAAAGAATATTAATGCCTTTTCTTTTGATAAATTGAACTTGGATGCAACCTCAAGATTCATACCAAAACAATAACAATTAAGCCTTTATGCCAGCTACGTGAATCTTGACTACATGCATTATATTTCATCATCGTATTTTATTATTTTTTAATATTAATTATGTCATTTGAACGACAAAGTTTTCTGCCGGCTGCATTCTAACGTAATCATTTTCATTTTTTCCGATTTTGTGACTGACTACTTATAGGTAGGGAGACTAGCTATAAGTAGACAGAGTTAACCTCCATATTCATAAGATAATTAAAATTCATTACTGAGATTGGCTCACCAAATTTATCAATCCAACCTTAAATACTATTTAAAGAAATTCGCATTCATACCACATTTACAAACTTACTGCCAATTGCCGCTCATTCATCTTTAGTGATTGTTTATAAATGTGGCTGCTGCTGCAGCTGCTGGCCAAGAGATTAATTGGACTAGTTTTAGTCAATTAGCAAAGTTAAAAAAAATCATCAACCACTCTTTGACTTTTTTGTTTATTTGATGATATTGATAAAGAAAAAATCAAACTGAACTACCAAAAATCAAAAGTACCAAACTGTAAAAACAAAACTATTGTACTCCAAATTGGTTGCAAATCAGACAAAAAACAAATGATTAGGACAACAATGTGAATACAAAATGTGTATTTTATTTTATTTTATTTTATTGTATTTTGTTTTATTTTTTATTTTCCGACTGAATTAAATTCAATGCAGAGAAAACAAACACACTTCAGCTGTTCTGCACACACAAGAAGTTGAAAAGGAAAGAGAGCATTAAATGCTTGCTTATTCTGTTGAGTTGTTTTGAGTTGCTCCCAGAATTTTCCTTTTCTTAAAAAAAATAAATATACTTTAATTTGCACAGTTTAAGCACATCTCCACAATATTAGCATAGAATCAGGACGCTGTCATTCTCCTTAGCTCAAAAAACCTATCGGTTTGAAGAACTGCAAGAACCACTCTTTGGGCTTCAGCTACCAACCTTAGTTCTTACTCCTGGCAATTCTTTGAGGCAAAATAAATTCTGGGTTTTTCTGGGATTTTTGAATAGTTGTCAGAAATGGGGAATAGATTTATTTGCATGACGAAAAGGGATGCGAAAGAAAATAATATTGGATCAAGGAGTAAGAGAACTGGTGGTGAGAGACCATCAAGGAGAAGGAGTTTAATGGAGGAAGAATTACTGCACAGGCAAGCTCTTTCAATGGCTATTCACCAGCATCAGTTGTCTCAGAGGTTTGAAGGTTCTATGTCTAGGCGTATTGGATCCACTAGCTCTCGTCGTCACAATAATTTATCGGATTCTTTCTCTAAGGACACAAAACAGGTACTGTTAGCAATTTTTTTTTTTTTGGGTGGGGAGAAAGAGTTCCATCTGTTATGTTTTCTTACTTTTCCTTTTCTTTTGCTGCCAATTATTTGTGTTAGGATTGCATTTTGTGGGATATTCTATTCTATCATTAGTTTGTTGTACTTGGGGGAAGAGGTGGGGTGAGGTTAAATTTGATGATTTGGGATCTAAGAAGGGGAAAAAGATTGGATTTTTTGTTGTTGGTTATTGGGTTGAGGCCTTATGATGGGGAGCTTGGTGTGATTGCTGGAAAAGCAGCTTTAGAATCTAAAGAGATAATAGGAAAAGTTGAGAATTAAGTTCAATGATGATGCCAAAAGTAGGGGGGAAAAGTAAGAGATAAGAGACTTTTTGTCTGGGAAAAGATGAGGAATGGTTAACCCTACCTTTTCTGTCTTCTTTGGTTTTATTTTGGATGCCTTTTTGTTTGTTTCTTTTTTTTTTTTTTTCCTTTTAATCCTTAATATCAATTTTTGTTGTTTATTTTCATATGCAAAAGTATTATGATTTTGCTCCAAGAAATATCTGCCCCTTAAGTGCGTGGTATTCCATAATCTAGAAAATTAGAATTATACTGACTATTGCTCCCTGACCCCACTAGATAAAATTCAGTCTTTCCTGCAAGGGTGAAAGAAGAGAAATCATTGTTCTTGCATTTATCTTTTATTTCGTATGGAAGTTCTGAATTTGATGCAAAGCCAAAGTAGCTGTTTCCTTTTTTTTTTCCCAATTGTTTTGGGATTGAACAGGAAAATTTTCTGCTGGGATTTCTGTGGGAGGATTAGGAGCAGCATTATTAGGCAGTTTGTTTTTTATGCAAAGCCCAGTTACTGTTACTTTTTTTTTTTTTTTTTTTTTCTGTTTTGGGATTGAACAGGAGTATTTGCTGCTGGGGTTTCTGTTGAAGGATTAGGAATAGCATTATGGTCTTCAACTTATTGGTTGTGTTTTGTATAAGCCTTACAAGGATTGAGATTGAGTAGTTGTACTTCATCAAATTCAAAGATCAATTCTTGGCATATAGTGGTACTCTTTACGTATGAACAACATACCTGTGATGAGTTTCTGCAGGAATGAGACCTCTGTTTAGAAGATTGTGGAAAAGCTACAGAGGCAAGTGAACCATAATTAGTTTTGATTGCAGAAAGTCCCACAATAGGAATGCTGGACTAATTTTTTTTTTTCAATGCCTCCTTGAAAATGATTTAAGATTGAAATAAAAATTTAACGGTAGAAACTACTAAGTTTTGTGCCCAGAAATCACATTTCAGATAATGCAGTAATAATCTGTTTGGCTTTGTGTTATTTGGCTCTGTTCAACCTATTATTCTTTTAAGCAAAGAGATTACTCATCTCATTAGTACTCAGTTTTTAGTTTACTGCTTTGTTATATCAAATTAACGGCAAGGAAGAGTGATTAAGTGTGATGCCTTTAGGTGCAGATGGCTGAATGCTGATGGAGGTTCCTGGTCTTTTTTTGTTTTTTTTTTTCCGCTTATATCGCTGAGATTCGGAGATCCCTGATATTAAGTTTAACAACAGAAGAGTAAGTAAAGTGGGAAAAAGAAAAAAGAAAGAGAACATGAACCCTTTCGATTCCATAATATTTCAAAATGGCCAAATGAGTGATCATTGTATTGCAAAATGTATGTATAGTGCATCCAGCTTGGCTTAGAGCTCGATAAAAGAAGAATTCCTGGGTTACACTGTTAGTATGTGTAGCAATATGACTAACATCATTCTTCCTTCTTCTCTTTCCCGAATAAAGAGAGAAGGCTAGATATTTTACAATTTTAAACACTCCCTTCTAAGAGGTTATAATTCTGTATCTATTTAACCTCAGTATTCAGTACTTCGTGGTTATACACAGCATGGGTTGTTCTTGTTAATTTAAACAACTATGGTTATGGCGTTAACACTGTACAAAACAAATCCTTTGCAGGTACCAGAATTTTTGGAGAATGTCAAATCAAAGAAAATTGTTTTGATACATGGAGAAGGATTTGGAGCTTGGTGTTGGTATAAAACTATTGCTTTATTGGAGGAGACGGGATTAATTCCAGTTGCCTTGGATCTTACAGGATCTGGCATTGATTTGACGGATACTAAGAATGTTACAACACTGGCAGAGTACTCAAAACCTTTGATTGATTATCTGCAAAACCTACAAGCAGATGAAAAGGTAAAGGATATTTGTAAGATTTCCTTAAGACCTGATTGGTGTCTGTGTTTCTGGCATTTTACTAGTGAGTTGTTATGAGATATTGTAGGTCATTGTAGTTGGTCATAGTTGTGGAGGCGCATGCATTTCCTATGCCTTGGAGCATTTTCCTGAAAAGATCTGTAAAGCAGTTTTCCTCTCGGCTACTATGGTTTCTAATGAGCAAAGGCCCTTTGATGTGTTTGCTGAACAGGTACATGGTCATTACCTTGAATTCTCTCCAAAAGTTTGATTCACTTGTATGCATACTTCCCTCAGAAAAGTGTAAAAAAACACTGGAGGATCCTTTCACTGTTGAAGGACAAAGTTTAAAATTAGAGAAGAATTTTAAAAGTTAGACTACTCTGTCAAAGTTGAGCATGAAAACTCTGTAGAATCATTTTTCTTTGGTGAACCCAATTCGGTTTCCCCTTACTAGCTGAGCTTAAACTTGGCTGCTTTTTTCTTGTCTCCCTTATCAATGGCTCCAAAGTGAACCAAAATCTTTCTTCCATCGGACTGTCAATCCTATTGGACACATTTATATCCCACGATTCGCCTAAAATAAAAAAAAAAAAATTAAAAGAAGAGTAAATTTTCCCTGCCAAGGAAACTTCCGGCCTTGGAGTGTAATTCCAATATTTTTCTATTCTTCTGAGAGATTTTTTATGCAGCTTGGCTCGGCAGAACTTTTTATGCAGGAATCTAAATTTCTAATTTATGGGAATGGTAACGACAATCCTCCAACTGGATTCATGTTTGAGAAACAGCAAATGCATGGATTATATTTCAATCAATCCCCATCAAAGGTACCTTTGTGTTGAAAATCTGTATGATATTTAATCTATGGGTTAAGTTTCTCCATTGATCATTCTTAGATGCATTTGCATGTTCACCAATTTCACTGCAACATGCTATAATCTGGAATCAGATTAAAGTTTTTTTTTTACTGGTACAAAGAGGCACTAGCCACCTTTTCTTAGCTTGGCACCTTCTTGAAGAAATAAGTAAATGAAACCTGTATTGTTGCAGAAGCAATATTTAACAACACTGTCATGCAAATTATGATTAGTCTTCCTACAAATGATATGTAGATCTTCCTGTAAGAATCTTTTAGCTTTTACTTGACATTGTCTTCTATGCATGTGTGCTTTGTGGATCTTGATTGCATTATTTTGAATTTGTAATGGCATATGCACAGGTATTCTTACACATGATGCAACGGAATGTTTTTCTTATGCTTGTAAAGAATAAAGGTTTTACTAATCCTTTCTTGGAAAGCACTATCAGTGTACCTCTAGAGCCTTTTGTTCTTTCTTGAGCCACCTGCTAACAGTGTTCTCTGTATGTTAGTGCTACTATAGTTAGTTAAAATAGCTGTTAAGTGAGATATAACATGTTGTTATACTAATGACTTTGGACAGCAATAAGATGCTTGCGAAGGACTATGGACAGTCATAACATGCATGATAAGCATGTTAGGGTCTTTGTTGTGCAATATGCATGATATTTTTGGTTCTTGCAAGTCACTTAAAAGTAAGAAAGTGGAAACAAAAAATATTGATTGCAAAACATCTGAGTCGATAAGAAAATGTACGATGTACTTTAAAGTATTAGAGGTATGAAGCTTATCTTTACATTTTCTTTGCGTGGTTACTTGTGTATTTGTTTAGTTCTGTCTTTGAAGAGTTCTTTGTCCTAAAAGAGAGTTTATTTTTGTTGTAGATACTTTGCATATTTGTTTATTTTACTTGTTTCATGATTTGTCTTTGATTCTGTTACCATTCCACAATGCCTCCTTCATGAATTGTCTCCCCAATAGCTATCCCCAGATGGAGTCTATGTTTCATACTAGCAAAGTAAAAACAATGTTTGAAAAGTTTTGAATACGATAACACGAGAACTTGAGACGCATGCAATCCTTTTGATCCCCTAAGCAAATGTGGTGTTGTTTGCAGGATATTGCTCTGGCCATGGTTTCCATGAGACCCATTCCTCTTGGTCCCATGATGGAGAAATTGTCATTAACACCTGAGAAGTATGGAAAAGGCCGTCGATTTTACATCCAGACATTAGAAGATCATGCATTGTCACCAGATGTCCAAGAAAAGCTTGTTAGAGACACTCCTCCAGAAGGCATATTTAAGATTAAAGGCAGTGATCATTGCCCTTTCTTCTCCAAGCCACAGTCATTGCACAAAATTTTACTTGAGATTGTTCAAATTCCATAGGATCAACCACCTAATTATCTTTTTACCAAAAATGAAAGATCACAAGAAGGGAATACTTTCTTCATAGAGAGAGGATAAACCATTCTTCTGAGGCTGTTGTTATGTACACTGTAATGCTATTTGTTGTATAATAGAAATGTGTTCTTTTTCTTTTCATTCCTTTCTCTTCTGGTCTCAAACTGTCAATAACTACAACAACTAATTATTTATCTTACCACGTGACGTCGGTTATATGAATTATATTTTGCTATGATATAATGATCCATAAATATGATCCATAAACTTTGTCTTATCAATTTGACGCACTTCTCCTCATTTTTTTTTTTGGGTTTGGAACTAGCTATTTATTGTCAAATAAGTTATTATAAGTTGTCAGAATAATAGATTTAAATAAAATTGAATCATGAAGAAACTATAAGACAAACATTTGAACCCTGACCTTTGTAATCAAGAAAGTGCTTGTGGAGCTGATTCTTTGTCATTCCTTTTGAAGGATACTACATTTGTACTGAAAGAAAGAATTAGTGAGGAAACTGGGAAATTAAATTAGTGGTTAGCAACAAAAAGTTTCCAATCATGCAAATTCCCCTCTTTGACTTGTCAAGTCCTTCCATTCCATGTTTCCAACTTCCAACCAACTTGGAAAATGTAGCCTACGAGTGGTTGCCTTTTTTCTTTAATTTTTCTCTTTGTTTGTTGTCATCTTAATGATATGTGTTCCACCATTTATGTTTACCTTTGTGAAACCATCAAATCACATTGCGAAAATTTTTCCTTCAAGGTGTCATCTTAGGCGGCATTCTCGTGTATATCCGTCTCATATGTGCGATTTGCGTATCAAATTAAAAAATTCGTGTATAAAAAAAAAATTAACGTATCAATTTTAACTTTATTCTATAACATATAAAAAATGAGCATATAAAATATAAAAAATTAGGACATAAAATATAAAAAAATTAGTGTATTAGCGTATCAATTTTAACTTTAGCATATAAAGTATTAAAAATTAGCGTATAAAATATAAAAAATTAGTGCATAATGTATAAAAAAATTAGCATATTAACGTATAGCGCATAAAAAAATAGCATATAATATATCAAAAATTAGTGTATTAGCGTATAACATATAAAAAATTACCAAATCAAGTATACTAACATCAACGTAACATAAAAAATATTTGTGTATCAAGTATAAAAAAATTCGCGTATCAAATATGTCAGATTCCCCTATTACATATATGCGACTGTGGCACATGAGTTTTTGCGGTCATCTTAACCATCTTTTTTTTATTTTTTTTCCAAAATACTTTAACAAATGTAATATTGTACCGTTGAATTCTATCGCGGAATGTTACTTTCATTACAATATGAAAATAGCTCAATATTTGTTTAATACAAATGAAAAAAAAAAGAGAAAATTAATATGTTTGAATTCAATTAATTACAGTTGTGAATTATCAACTATATGCAATTCTTCTAAGATGTTTTTTTAATAGTTTTTTTATTATATTGAAACAAAAAGCTTTGGTCAATTGACTCGATTCTTGTTCTGAACAAAAGTTTAACAATATGCAAACATAGACTCCTAATCCATTTGCAACTAAAAATCATGTCGGCAGCTAAAATGTTTCGTGTTTATTAGGGGCTTTCGTATGGAGAATAGAAGGGGTCAATGCTAATCAACAAAATTGAGTGATTGCCATTGTTAATATTTGGTAAGAGGTAATTGGAATGACTATTCATCAATGATTATCTAAAATGATTACCTAGTCGCCCGAGTTTTGTTGGTGTCAACTTTTTGAGTGTAATACACTTCTTTAAATATAACAATAACGATAACTAAATTTTTATATGAAATTTACTATATCAATCATATTTGTTGTAGTATTTGGACGCGACATTTTTCTCTAAATATTCTTAATAAATATCCCTGTATATTAAATCCCAAAGCAAACAACAATAAATTTTCTCTAAATATCCTTAATAAAAATCCTTAAATATTAAATCCCAAAACCAACAACAATATAAATTCTCTAACACTTATATGTTTAACACAAAAAACTCTCATGAAATCTGTTCATATATAAAATGTTGTTTATATGTGAATTATAGTGATATTCTATAACGGACAATAATATTTGTAAATATTATAGTGATACTTTTAATGTTATAGTTATATTTTTTAAATCATTGCACAAATGAAGCCCTATTTTTAAAAGATAATGATAGAGATTAGAGTTTTTATATACCAGATTGTAACTCCACCCAACTTAGATTATTTTTTATCAGCCATTCATTTATTTATTATAGTAAGTCTAGTGAATCGAATATTCATATTTCTTATCGTACACTAGTAAAATACAAAATTAATCACTATATTATTTTTCAAAAGAAATTTGAGACATGATCATTCAATTATTTTTTTTAGAAATCACTCAAGTTCTTAAATTGCATATTCTAAATCATTCGACCAATTTTCATTAAACCATCCATCAAATTAAGGGGCATTTATATCAATACAAATAATTTTTTACTTTTTTTTTTTTGAATTGGAATATTTTTTTCCCCTTATACCTACATTATAATCAATATTGAAAAAAGTTTTAGTAAATTTATTATTAAAAATTTAATATTTTATTTTAAATAATAAAAATTACCTTGACATATTGGGCTCAAACAAATGGACCAGCCCAACTTACGTCCGTACGCCACGCAGTCTTCTTATTCTTTTATATTTTATCCGCTCACTCTGTCTACGGCTCTTCAGTCTTAACTCTTACGTCTACATATATTCTCTCTCTCTTCCATCATTGAACATCATCGTAAGTTCTTCGCACTTTCCTTTTCTTAATTCTGTCGTCTCCTTAAATTCTACGAATTTCGAAGTAAATTCTCTTTCGGTGAGTGATTCTTTTGCTTTTTTTTTTCTTTTTTTTTTTTTCAATTTCGCAGTATTACTATTATCTTGCTGAGCTCTGGATGTTGTAGAAGTTTATGTAGTTCAGAATTTATCATTAGAGTTTTAATTCCTATTGAAAATCATCCAAAATCAAAAAGGGTTTTTTTTTTTAGTTGATCCCTGTGTATTACAGACAAAGATCACAACAATTTTGATTATAAAATTAAATTCTGTGATAAAACAAAAAAAAAAGAAAGAAATTTGTGTCAACGATGATTTTTTAGGGGGAGGGGGACAGTTTGAGCAGAAGGGTTGGATATGCTAAATATAGTAATGAAGTGGAATATTTTATGGAAGTAGCTGAGGTACTGCCAAGTATATAGATATCTGGAAAGGACATGGAGATGAAGGGAGCTGAAATATAACATGGGATTTTTCTTAAACTTACAGAAGTGTTTATTTGTTTGTAGAATCATGCATTGTGGTTGGAAATCAGTGTGGTTTTTGAAGTTAAACAATGCATTATGCAATGAGAAATAGTAAAAATCCAGTCTTTGGGGATTATGCTAAATGTCATTGAAGGAAAATATGGACAGTGGTTACTTGTTGTTAGCTGCCAGTGCCATCATAAGTTTAAAAGTTTGAGGCTACTACCAGTAGGGATGTCTGTTTAATTGTTCTATGCTGTTAGACTCTGAAAACCGTATTTTAAAATCTCAAAGAGTCTTAGTGTGCATCTCTTAAACTTGAAAAGTTGTAGTTTTGGAGACTGATTTTATGACTGTTAATTAAATCTGTAGTGTACCTATTGTTGCCAGTTTGACATAAAAGATGCAAACATTGTTGTGGTCTTTGTTACAGATCCTCTGATTTCAGAACATGGGTGGAAGTTCAATTGAAGAAGATTGGGAGCTTAGCTCTTCATCAAGTGGGGTTCGAACTGTGGTTCTAGTCGGCCGAACAGGTAATGGAAAAAGTGCCACTGGTAATAGCATTATCGGAACAAAGGCATTCAAGTCCATGTGCAGCCATGCTGGTGTGACAAGTACTTGTGAGCAGCACAGGACCATATTGGAAGATGGCAACATTGTTAATGTGATAGACACACCTGGTATGTCTCATCTCACAATAGTTGACCTATACATATTTTTCAGAATGCTAAAAAATAGGGTCAATGTTAAAAAGAAAATATGAAAATTCACAAAATATTAATAACCTCTGAAAGTGTATTTTTGTGTTTAAACAAAAAGGGTGTTAAATATCAAAATCTCATTTGAAACCAAATGCAGGCTTATTTGATGCTAAAGCTGATCCTGAATTCCTTGGAAAGGAAATTGTTAAATGCGTCAATATGGCGAAGGATGGCATCCATGCAGTTCTTGTAGTTTTATCAATTAGAGGTCGTTTCTCAGTGGAAGAAAAAGCTGTAGTTGCATCATTGCAAAAGTTTTTTGGAAGAAATATCACTGATTACATGATTGTGGTTTTTACGGGTGGCGATGAGCTTGAAGAAGCTGAATTGTCTTTTGATGATTACTTGGGTCGCGAGGAGCCTGATCCTTTACAGGTAGGTGTTTGGTTTAGTCTAAAGTTTTTATAAAGTTATCTAGTATTTTCTAGAGATCGGCTTGAGATTATAGCGTGTTCCTGCAGCACCTTGAATTGTTAAATGTATGATTTAAAAGAATTAAAACTATGTTCTCTATTATTCTGGTTGAGTGGACTTGAAATGTCTTGAAGAATAAACAGCCAGGTTTCAATCTTGTACCACATTTTGCATCAATATTTAGGAAAGGAAGGGACTCATAGGAATCTAAAACTAGGGCAAAATAATTCTGCTTCATGTCTCCTCTTATACTTGAAGCTCAAGTTTACTTTCTCAGAAGATAATGAAAAATGAAGGGTTGAGTAAACATTTCCAAAATTTTACTTTTTTTTTTGGTTTCCTCTGTTTTCCTTTGTAATTACACCTTTTCTTATAAATTAGCTGTATTGTCTTGACTTCTGATATGATGAATTTCAAAGCTTTTCACCAACATTTTTTGTGATTCTCAATGGTCAGTTTGAAGTGGATTAAGCCTTTTCCTTGTGATGATTTTCTTCTTACAGCAATGTTTCAGAGTTCTCTTACTGAATTTTTGACTAGCTATGAATAAATGGGCTGTGTCCTCCATTAATTGCCTAATGAACTTGGTAGAGCCATTTGTACAGGTAGCCCAAGTTGGTTTTGTCTGGGCTTCAGCTTGTTATTCCCAATTTCCCCGTGTGTTGCAATTTGTCAATCTGCTAAACCCATTACTGGCAATTGCCGACAACAACGAAGAGAAACTTTTGCTTGAATTTTAGCTATTGTCCACCTATTTGGGAGCCCAGAGTCTCGTACAAGAACGCAACTTTGTGTTTCGCCTGCTTATCACTAGTTTTCCAAAATGTGGTTATCCAAAAGTAATGTTTCAAGCATCACTTACCAAACATATTGCACCAAGCTAGGCCTAAGATCAAAACAATGAAGAAAAGAATCAAACCCTCTTTGGATGTAATTGGCTGGTTTTTGCTGTATTAATCCCAAATCTGAGATTTTTTGAGGCTTTGTTCTTTTGTGGTTATTTTAGTTGCAGAACAGCCTTCAAATGGAGTTCATGGAGTTTAGTCATTAACAGAATGGATTTTTGTTAAGGATTTTTTTCTTCTTATTTGTGATTTTATTTTTGTCAATTATGGGTTTAGGCTCTGTTCTTTTGTGGTTATTTTAGTTGCAGAACAGCCTTCAAATGGAGTTCATGGAGTTTAGTCATTAACAGAATGGATTTTTGTTAAGGATTTTTTTCTTCTTATTTGTGATTTTATTTTTGTCAATTATGGGCTTTTAATGCTTTTGGCTTTGGTCTTTCGTATGTAGTTGTCAAACAGTTCATACATACATGAAATCTTGTAATCCTCTGTCCTCAAAAACTATTTTCTTTAATGCTCATCTAACGCGAATCCCTTTTTCTTATGCGGACTTGGATTTGGATTAATCACTTGGTTATCGTGAACGGCATTGGGTCTCCTGTGCCACTTTTTGTGTGCCACTTTATAAAAAGATGACACGTGTACAATTACTTATCCTTTAGGGTTCACTCATCATTTGGTTAGGGTTTTAGTTTAATTTTAAAAATTAGATAACTAACTAAAAAGGACACGTGTCATCTTTTTTTAAAGTGGCACACGAGACACAAAGCCATTGTGAACCTGTTTAGAAAATTCCAGTTATTCTATTTTCAACACTTTGATTTGGTTGTATTTTGCTGCTTATTAAAATATGTTGGGTTGATGATCAGAAGTTCATGGACTCATCCTGCACAAGGATTGGCCATGGATATATAACATATTATTTGAGGAATTGAATCTTCGCTGCATGTTTCCTTATCACAAAGGTTAAGGTCAAGTCACACACCGTGATTTAAATAGATCGTTGTTTCTTCTAGAATTGCGTTTGGTTATCGGGCCTAAATATTCACCAAACTATCTAGCTCTTCTCGATGTGGTTGGGCTGGGATTTGGCAAGTCATTTCTGGCTTCTTTATTGGGCTTGGTGTTGAATTCAAATACTCAATTATTTATTGCGTTTCTTTTTTCTTTTTTTTTTTGGTTTGGTGTGGGGGGTTACATGCATACCATTGAATTGGCTTCAACATACAGAAACAGCATTTGGTTTCTCATGCATGTATAAGTTTGGAGATCAGGATGAGTGAGTGCGAAGAAAAACAAGAGAAGATAACTCATAATGAGAGGATTTTTTGTTTGAGGTCCGGCATCATGATTTGTGATCTCTTGTTTTGTTGATCTTTGTCACTATTTGAAGAGCTACCCTACTATTTGAAAACTAATTATAATGTTTGTTACAGGAAATACTTGATTTGTGTGGAAATAGACTGGTTGTTTTTGATAACAAGACAAAGGATAAAGGAAAGAAAGCTGAACAGCTTGAAGAGCTTCTTTCCCTTGTGGATGATGTTGTAGTGAAAAATGGTGGAAAACCATATACTAATGAATTATTTGTTGAATTGAAGGTCAGCTTTCTTGATAATCATGAACTTTTTTCTTTTCTCTTGTCATACAAGTACACAAAGCTTAAGGACACATGCTCAATACTGAATATTTTCTTTAACAGAAAGGAGCCATGAAACTTCACGATCAAGATGTACAGGTGAATTCCTTGATAGGATACTCCAAACAGGAGATATCTGAATTGAAGGAGCAGATGCATATATCATATGAAGAGCAGATGAAGCGAATTACAAAGATGGTACTTGTTTTGTTTACAGTTGTTGTTCCTTTTTGTGCCTTTGTATCTAGTTTTTTTGCATTCTTGAAATATAATGTGGTTTGAGTTCATTATAGATCCCAAAAATGTAGCTATGGGTTTCCTTTCTATCTTATTGAAGAAGCCATGAGGAATAAGGCTGAAATAGTTTGTCTTATATTACACTTCTTTTAGCTTTGGTCAAATCACAAAATGATAAATAAATAAACAGTGCAGAGTGTATTCTACTTTCTCAAAACTTTTTCTACAAAATCAATAATACAAATGCATATGTTAGATTTGCGTGATAAATGTGTAGCTGGTTCATTTTACAGATCCTCTATGTAGTAGTGAATATTATCTAGTAACACTCCCAGCACTTCTATCAAGATTTCTTAGCTTTTGAATATAAGAAAATTTGAAACAAGATGACGTCTTAGACATGCTATACTTCCAAGTCCCTTTAGGATCACTTCTTCTTTTGTTGCTAGAGAAAAGTTATTGGAGAGGGAATTTTTTACTTAGAATATTTCCGTATCCGGTGTGCAAGGAAAAACAGTTTCCCTGTTTTATTCTCTTATTTTCCTCTCTGGTGAAACTGATCATACTGTACTCTGACAACAGAGCGGATAATTGTTTTTGTTTGACAATCCATTAATTCAGCGTTTATGGTCACTTGTTTATTTATAAGTTACTGTGAAGTAATATGGGGAACTAATTGCAGTAAGCCTACTTCTAGAGATGGCTCTTGTGAAAATTTTCTTGAATCTGATCCACAATATATTCTTCTGTTTCTGCTTAGCTATTGTTGAAGCATCTTCTTTCTATCTTTCAAAGCATCTGAGATCTGTTAAAAGTGTAATTTCTGATGTATCAGCGGGCAATTAAGATGCTTGGTGCGGTATAAACATGTTTTCAGTCAATGAAGAAAAAAAAATGTGATTGTTTTGATTTTTTTGTATTCTGATGGAGTTTGACTTGCTTGGACATTTAATTGTGGGGAAATAGATATTGGCTGATTTAAAATTTGTTTTTCCTTAAGACTTTTAGGATCTGCGAGTCAGTACAGGATTTCGGTGGTTGGATGGATAGTTCAGAAATCATTTCAACTCTTTTGCATTAACGTTGTTCTTAAACAGGTTGAGACAAAGCTTAGGGAGACAACAGTAAGACTGGAACAGCAATTGGCAGAAGAACAAAAGGCTCGCTTAATAGCATTGGAAAATGCAAAAGAAGCTCAGGCGAAGTCAAACGATGAGATCCGTAAGTTGAGAGAGCGTTTAGAGAGAGCCCAAATGGAGAATGAAGAGTTCAGAAAGCAGGCTGCAAGGTGCGCAATATTGTAATGAGATCTATATATATGCAATTTATGTGGAAAATGAGTGATGCCATCATTCTCAGGCAAACCAAATATAACATTATAGTGTGGCTCTTCTTCTTTTGCATTTTTCATTCAAGAGTATGGCATATATGCTTGCAACTTAAGTTATTCATCTGTAAACTCTCAACTTATCGATTTCGTATAGTAATGGTTTAAAAGTTTTATACTTAGTCTAACGATTCATAATCAATTGAGATGGCGGTCAATTACCAATATCAAGAAGTTATGTGTACTGTATTCCCTCGTTAAAAAGGCAGAGTAAATTTTCTTTTGGAGTGCCACAATCTCTGGCTTATAATGGTCACTCTCTGATTATAAGCCTGAGGCTCGTGACCATAATGCTCCATGTAAAGAACCTAAATGCTAATTTTTCATTCATAACAAGCCTATGCAAGACCTCTACAACTACTGAAGTTGTCAGTTCCACACCTGCTTTACCAAGTCTTCCAAGTCCTACATTTTGTGCCCTGGGCTCGAATAATACGCCACATTCCAGATTCCACCACAATTTTTTATAGCTTATCAGCGCCATTGCTGCCAGTTTCGGTTATTTTTTTTGGTCCAATGCAGCATCTTCTTCCAATGTACATAGCTGCCTATGGTATGAAAAAACGTGAAAATCCCTGATGTGGGCTACATGTCTAAAGTTTCTGTGACTTGTATTTGATATACATTGAAGTGATTAACAGTAAGTTACATTGATAAGAAATTTAAATAGCATATAACTAGGACTATTGAGTTTCAATATTATTAGATGAATGGAAATAACAATTAAAAAGTATAATTGACCCTGCATTTATCATTGAGACAAATGATCAAACAGCTTGAAGGCTGTTCTAAAAACTTCACCTGAAAAAGAATTCTGAGAATAACAGAGCATTTCAAAGCCAAGGCAGATTGAGCTGGAGAGAGTTGGGGATAAAGTTGAGGATGATACTAAAATTATCAAAAAAAAAAAAAAAAAAGTCAAGAAATGCTGTATTTATACAAATAATTTTAAGGGTAAATTACACAACTCGGATATTAACTTAGGGTTTGATTTCAAATTTGTAACTCTAACTTTAAAGTGTTCCATTTTAGTCCATCATTTTGCATTTTGAGTTTTAAATCGTATCCCATTTGTTTTTCGTCCATGTGTAGCTCACAAACGTGTCACATGACAAATCGAAGTGCAAGATATATGATATATGATAGTAATTCGAATGATATGTTTAAAAACATAATTGATATTAGAGCCAAATTAGAAAAGCATAAAATAAATTCAAGTCCAAATATATATGATACATTTGATTTATTATATATGGCCCATTTTCATTAACATGGTTCACATATTTTTTGTAATTTTAGTTTATCATAAATTATTTATGACTTGGAAGATATTAAAGGTACATAGCGTTCAATTACAATAGTGAAAGTGTGACAAAGTCAAATTAGTTTCCTTTCTTTTGTTGGTTAGTAGGACAGTTTTCTTGTACTTTGTGTATAATCGACACAAAATTAATGAATAGTCAAATATGTTAATTGCACAAAATTAATTGGAATCGTTTGTTTCTCATGTCAGAAATAGAAACCGAATTGCTCAGAATCCAGTCAGAAATAAAAACGAAATTGTTCGGAATGAAAAACATATATAATATGGTTAAGAAATTGAAATCAGGAATTTTTCGAAATGAGAAACGAAAATGGCATTCTAATACTAATGTTTGGTTAAGAGCCGAAATCATAAAATTACATTAGTGTTTCGAGATGGAAATCAAATCAAATTATATTTTTACCTATTGACATTCTACTTAGAAATTAGTTGAAATAACATTTAATAATTTTAAAAATATTGTGAAGTTTACAAAAATAAATTTTAACTTTTTTTATTTAAAATTTTGAACTTTAATTTTTTACCTAGGATAAGGGAGAAAAATAGTGTAGAGAGTACATAGAGAATGACAAAATGCAAAAAGGACAACATGCGGAGAGTTTTAAAAATTTTATTAGCACTTTAGAATAAAAAAGAAAACCCATCAATATGTTGGACTTTTTTGTTTCCTCATTTATGCTTTATAATTACTTTTTTTTTTCTTATAAACAACAATTCTACATTTTCTCTCTCAAAGATTTTTCTTTTGGAAAGAACATACAATAAAAGAGGAATTCTTCACTTTCCTCTCCTTCATTTTCCCCCAAAAATATTAATGGCAATAGAAACAAAGTGCACCAATTAACTAATTCGTTGACAAGAAAATATATAAAGTTTTGTAAGGATATGATGTTTAGAATTTTGATTTTGAAGAAAATGATTGCAAAAGTTCATTTTTCCTTTATTTGGATAGACCATGAAATGTTAATGGATGAGGTATTTTTAGATTTTATTATGAATTTTTTCTTCTTGGGATTTGTTATGAGAAAAGAATATTTTAGGATTGTTTGGAATGAATGATTTTGTTTTGTTGGGATTTGTATTGAAGATTTTTTTATTAATAAAATTTAAAATTTGAATTTGAATTAATATTTTATTTTGGTAGGAATTGTGTTAGAAAGAATTGTTTATTATTAAAATTTAAAATTAAAATTAAAATTTAGTATTTTATTTATAAAAAACATTATAGCAAAAATAATTACTGTAACATTGTTTTTGTTTTTAAAAATTTTAATAGAAAAATTGAATTAAACAAATAACTCATTTTGCATTTGTGAAATAAATTACTAAATTTATAGCATCCAAACAAAGCCTTAATTTTTGTTCATTGGAATTAAAGTTGTGACTTGATTTGTCATTATCGCATGATATTACAAAGTCAAGATAGCTTGACTGGAATAATTTATTGAGACTGGCAAACCACCAACAACAAATTCATTCATGAAGGTAAGACAATGCCTACACTTGTGCATGTGAAACAAATTAAAGAAACTCTACATGCTTTGAACTCTATTTCTAAGAATGCTGAATTGGGTTTTTTTCAAAAATAGGTTGGGTTAAACTCAATACCGATGGGTAAATAATGGATGATTCAGAGTTTGTTGGATATGAAGGTCTTCTTTGAAAACAGACCAAGGAGAATGGTAATTTAGATTTTGTATGAATATAGGACAAAGTGAAAATATAACTGTTGAATTTTGGGCAATACGGCAAGGAAATAAAATCACGTGAGATCTTGGTATAAAATAGTTAGAGGTAGAAATAGATTCATAAGTTAATTTGAATATGATCAAGAATGCTCCACTAGAATTCTTCCAATATAATTTAATTATTCAAATAAGAAATTTTTTGAGAATAGATTGGGATTGTACAATCAATCACTTTTGGAATGTAGGAAATTCTTGCGCTCATATGTTGACTAATAAGAATTTAAATATGAAGTTTGGGATAACGTTACTCTCTAATTCATTAGCTTCTAATGAGGTGAAACATCTTTTGTATGCTAATGTAATTAAGAATTGCTCAATGTAGAAATGCACTTGTATAGTTGTATGTTAGTACTTAGTGGCTTAGCCTCCATCTTACCAAAAAAAAAAATATTTATGTTTCAATGTTTGATTTAAATTAATGAGCCAAGGGTTGAAATGATTTTTTTTTATTAATTTCTCTTCAAAATTTTATATGTAATGAGGAATTATTATTCTCCAAGATACATAAAATGCGTCTATAATTATAATATCCAAAATAAGTTTTCTAATTGAAGCATTAAACCAAAAATATTAAATAAAAATAATCTAAAATGTTAACCAATGCAAAAAAAAAAAAAAACTAAATAGAAGAATTTAAATTATGATTCTAAAGTTCTTGTATTTTTATAAATCAAACTAAAAATAATCTAAAATGTAAAAAGAATTCTAACGTTCGTATTTTAGATTTCCAATCGACTTGATGATGGGAAAAAGAACCTACGAAATATAAAGTACATAATACATATTTAATACTATGAAATAGATATTATGGCATGTGATTTTATAATTTTTTGAAAACTAATGTTGATTATTTATCTAGATTTTTGACATATTGTTACATGATTTTATGATTTTAAAAAAATTAATATTGTTTATTCATTTAGATTTGTGACATATTAATAATGAGTTATTACCAGGTTGACAAAGAGAGATAAGATTGTAATAGAGGATAAGTAGAGTAGCAATAGAAGTTCGATAATAGTAAGTTATTTAAACAATAGTTAGTAACAAAATATTTTTGCAACAAAAGTTTCACAGGTAAGGTCATAGTGGAAGAGACCAGAATAGACCATAACTAAGAGATGGGTGAACCATATAATTATTCATAGTGGAAGAGACCAGAATAGACCATAACAAAGAGATGAGTGAACCATATAATTGTAATATAAGATATGATAAGAAAGAATCCATATAATTGGTCATAGTGGAAGAGACCAGAATAGACTATAACTAAGAGATGAGTGAACCATATAATTGTAATATAAGATATGATAAGAAAGAATAATCTTATACAGAAGATACTGTTAAAGAATATATGTGCATCCAACTCAAAACCAATTGGCAAGGAGTGGAGTGGCCCATATACCTTATATATTAGTTCAAGGGTTCTTATTTAACCGATGTGGGATATTATCATTTAACACCCCCTCTCAAACATGACTAGGAAGAACAGATCTAAACTAAACCGATGCTAGCCCAACAATGGGCCTAGCCCAAATACTGACAATTCTAAACTAAACCGAATACTAGCCCAATAATGGAGTGAGCCCAAATACTGAAAGAAGAGAGGTGAGAGCATGTTTGAAAAGCCCACAAATTCAAACCTAATGCTCTGATACCATGTTAAAGAATATATGTGCATCCAACTCAAAACCAATTGGCAAGGAGTGGAGTGGCCCATATACCTTATATATTAGTTCAAGGGTTCTTATTTAATCGACGTGAGATATTATCATTTAACAGATCCCATCCTATAGTGGAAGAGGTAGGATTGCAATAGAAGTTCCATGAGAGATGGAACATAAGTATTTGACATATTTTATTTGTTTTTTTAATAAAATCGTAAAAAAAGGTATGAATTAAAGATTAAGAATTCCAAATTCTAGCTTGTAAGATATAACTTTTCTTAAATTTATGATTCTTTTTACTTTCTAAAAATATTAAAATGAACGAATTTAATAATCAATTAAGAAAAAAAAGTACTTTCTTAAGTTCAAATTTCCTCCAAAACTTAAAAATTAATTCTTTTGGGGCAATTTAATTAATATTTATATGTTTATTTGTTATACTATATTGTGATTAACGTGAAAACTCAACGGATCAAGATTTTGTCTTATAAATATTACTGATAAATTAGAAAAAATAGATTAGCTAAAACAAATAAAAAGTTTCCAAATAATTAATTAAAGGGCGAATTACCTTTTACCCCCTGTGGTTAGGCATAATCACCTTATCACTACCTCGTAGTTTCAAAATACCCACGTAACCCCCTCGTGCTTTGGACTAATGTGGAAAATGGACGGAATCTGTTAAATCTGACGGAAATGAGTAATTTTACTATAATACCCTTAACTTCATTCCCAAATTTCTGAAAATCTTGTCTTCTCCACTGTTAACTTGCAGATCACCATGGTTTATCCAAGTTTTCTTTTTATCCAACATTAATTTTCAAATAAACTAATTATCCATCATTTTAATCAATTAAATTATTTCTCACCAATAATTCTTCACAATTATCCAATAAACCATAATTTCCAACATCTTTTTTTTTTTTGAGTCCAAAATCTGCAAAAGGCAAACCAAATCCAAGCAGCCAAAATTCAAGATTTCTAAATCTTCAATCAGAATATATTCATCAATCAATGCCAAGTTAAAGACGTAATTGACAGTTTCCAAACAGTTTCCTCAATGCAGACCAATCCGAGGAGCATTCAACTGAGTTTCGAATCTTAACACTCGGCTCAAACCATTGGCACCGGCCACAACATCTGTGTGAGTCCTCTAATGGGCTACACATCTTCACGGTAAATCACGATGACCTTCTACGAAAATCTCTTCCCAACGACTCTAATGGTAGAAAACAACCCAGCCTCTGCCTTACTGTCTAAATCGAGCTCCCTTGGTGATGAAACCACTATATTCTCACCTGCTGAAGCCAAAGAAAGTATGGCTGCTCATCTCAAGAATGCCAGATCTGTGAAGATCAACCCCAAAATTGAGAGTTCAAAAAAGCAATTTTCAAGGACAAAGTTCAAATCTCAAGGACAAAGCTCAGATTGGTCAGATCTGTCTCCCAAGACTGAATGTAAGGAAAAGCCGGCAAAAGAAGGATGCTCCGTCCTTGGTGATTTCTCCAATCTGAAGCCATTCACTCACTCAGAATTTCACGAGGCTTCAGATGTGACTGAGGCATGATTCAGAGGAACCTAAGTTTAAGGTTTGCAAAAGTCCTAACCTTCATTGTCTCTGAACTATGGAAAAGTGGACTCGATCTTTCGACCCCACCTCCGCCTTGGTGGTGGATAAATTTTGAAGCTGAGACATTGATGCGGAAAAATAGACTCAAACTCTTGACTCTGTAATTGGGTTTTTTGCACTAATTCCGTTGTTGCTTTTGTTAATGCTTCTTGTGGATCCCGATCGGTGTTTTCGTGAAGTGAGCTGAGGCTGCTGGGTTGAAATTTCGATCTGGGCAGCTTGATGAGTTTCGGCCAATCCCGATGTGCTGTGAGAGCAGATCGATGTCGTCGGGACTGAAGCTTTTGGCTAATATCCGATCGGTTCAGTGAATCTTTGAGACAGCCAACACCGAGGCTTGGTGCTGGTCCTCTTCAGCTGGCGGCGTGGACCAATTGGTGGAGGGCAGCGGTGGTGGAGGGCTCTTGTTTGGAAGAAGAAACGAAAGAGAAAAGAAAGGAAAGAGAAAAGAAAAGATAAAAAGAAAACGTGTTCATACACTATTTAAGGAAGGGTAATTTTGGAATTAAAAAAAAAGTTTAAATATCACTCGCAGATCACAGCGCGTGCAAACTACTTCTGTCAGTTTTAACAGATTCCGTCCATTTTCCACATTAGTCCAAAGCACGAGGGGGTTATGTGGGTATTTTGAAACCACGAGGTAGCGATAGGGTGATTATGCCTAACCACAGGGGTAAAAGGTAATTCGCCCGAAAAATAGAATTTGAGTTTTGATTATAAAGTAGTTGTAATTGATAATTTTTGATGAAGTAAACCGCATAGAGTTAGAATTCCCAACAAATCACAATACTATGAATTATATTATTATAAGATAACATCTATCATTAATTAAATGTATAACTTGGGCTTTTGGTCTTCCCCTCTATCGTCTCTTTCAAGTAAATTCCAATTCGTTTTTTCTTAGATTCTTTTGTAGGTACATTTTTAGATGTTGTTGATAAAAAATGCATACTTTAGAACTTGTATGATTATATTAATTTTTTTTGGTTACTTTAGAACTTGTATGATTATATTGATTTTTTTTGGGTTACTTTTTTGGTTTGATTAAGTGTTCGTAAGATTTTTTTTTTACAAATTGATATAATTTTGTATTTTTTTTTGTAATGTTGCTTAAATGTTCGAATTAATTTCATTGGGGATTCATCAAACTCATAATTTTATAATTTTATTATTTCCTTAATGATAAGTGAGATGTTAAAGTATTTGTAGCATTAAAGTTGAAAAGCTCCCATGTATTTTGCGACAATAACTCTGTATTCCTTATTTTAATTTATAAATATACTCCAAATGATATATGTAACTAAAACCTGTCAAGTGAATATCTTCTAAATTGTCGATAATTCAGTTCTTGATTTCTCTGGATTTCTTTCAGCCAGTTGGCTGTTGTATATATTTGTGTATATTTTGTTCATGATTCACATGAACGATTTTTTGAAAAAAAAAACTAAAATCCTGTAAAATGAAGATTTTATGAGTTTTTGTGTATATAAGTGACTTCCAAAATTCATAATTAGAATCATAGTTTATTGTTTCAGCCGATGAGTTTATCTTCTCGTCATGCCTTTTCGTTTCCCCTTTCGATCGGCCTTGCTGCCTTCCTTAAAAGGCCCTCGACCCTCCTTTGCGCCTTCCTCGTAGAAGCCACAAATCGAATATTAAATTCTATGGTTGAAAACGTTGTAATAATAATTGGGATATGAGAGACTTTTTTAAGGATTGGAAAAGAAAGTAGAAAGTGAAGTTGAAAAAGAGAAGTTCTAGACACCATATATTCACATGGCATTCATGCAAATGCTCTTTTTTTCCCTTTGCACCTCAGAATTGTTAACATCATCAGAATGAACTCTATACATATATTTAGAAAGTGCAGTTATATGTTCTTTACTATGATTAAAACCCTTTGCATTTTGCTCTTGTTTAAAAGATGCTTTGGTTTTTCTTTCAATTTCTGATTGGTTTGAACTTCAAAATTTGATGTAGATTGAACCCTTTTGCTGATACACTACGAAAATGCTTGGAAATTCAATTGTGGATGATTGGGAGTTTAGTTCGGCCTTACATGGGGTTAGAACCCTTGTTCTTGTTGGTCGCACAGGCAATGGAAAAAGTGCAACTGGTAATAGCATCCTTGGAAAAAATGCATTCCAATCAATGACTGGTTTTGAAGGAGTGACAAGTACTTGTGAGCTACAGAGAACTGTGTTGGAAGACGGCCAAATTCTTAATGTGATAGATACGCCTGGTTTGTATTTTCTCTTTAAGACTTTACATCCACAGAGAGGGTTTTGTTTGGAAGATTATTAATTGTATTCTTTTTCTTTTGATTGTAAAAACAAACGCATGCAGGGTTATTTGATTCAAGATGTGAGCCCGAATCTATTGGGAATGAGATTGTTAGATGCATCTCCATGGCTAAGGATGGCATCCACGCTATCCTGGTAGTCTTGTCACTCAACTTCCGATTCACCCAAGAACAAGGAGCTGTTGTTGAGGCATTGAAGAATTTTTTCGGAAGCAAGATTGGTGATTATATGATTGCTGTCTTTACTGCTGGTGATAGTCTTGAAGAAAACGAAACTTTAGACAGTTACTTATCTCGTAGCTGTGCTTTAAAGGTAAATTCTTTGTAATGCATATATAATGTGTGTGAGATTTACCATTTTGATTCAGTTCATATAGTAGCCTACAGTACTTTTGCAAGTAATCAACTGGATTTTGGGGGGAATAGTTTGATGGATTCACGCCCGAATCCAACTTCCATGCCTTTGATCATCTTAGGGTGATCCTTTTGTCGACCTATGCTCCTATTACACTCGTAGCATCTACATCGAGAATTCAAGTATGGTATACGCCATTATTCCGATCCTTTGTAGGAACTACCTATAATAACGAACTTGCAAAATGGATCTCTTTATCATAAAGAGATTCGGATCACCACTATAGCTGCCCACTCTTCCTTTCCTTTATCTTTCCTCTCTATGCCATAGATAGAATATTGAACGTCGGGATAAAGATTTAGTTGTTTTTTTTCTCTCTTTAAGTCTCTCTTTTTATCTTTGTCTGAATCTTGCTCTGCATAAATCATCTTGTTCTGAATCAAGAGAGAAATCATCGTCTCTGTGTTTTGTTGTTTTAGCATCACTAATATAAAAGAGGTACCCATACACATGAAAGTGAACTCATTATGACCTCAACTGATCATATAGGAGATGCTTGAGACGTGTGGAAACAGATCGGTAGTTTTTGATAACAGGACAACGGATGAAGTCAAGAAAGCCAAGCAACTTGAGCAACTCCTTTTTCTCGTTAATGAAATTGTGATGAAAAATGAAGGAAAACCATACACTGATGAGTTATTTGTTGAATTTAAGGTTAGCTCCTGAGGCTTAATTTCTTCTTGTAATAGATTCATTCTTATAGAGCAAAGCTTACAAAAGACAACAATATAATAATACGATTGATGTTGCTATTATATATATATTTTGAACAGAAAGAAGCCATGATGCGTAGCGAACAAGCTGCAGAGGTGGATTCCTTACAAGGAGACTCTAAACATACCATAATTGAGTTGAATGAGCAGGTGCATAAAGCTTATGAGGAGCAAATGCAGCGTATTACAGCAATGGTACTTGTACTACATATATTATTTATATCTCAAATTTTATTTTGTCCCTCTATCTACTTTTCAATTGCATCATCTAATTTTGAGTTATGTATGCATTTGAATGGAGTTGGTTACTATGTATACATATGTCTACATTTTCTTAATTTCTATCTTGTTGATGAAACAAACAAGATAGAAATTTCTTGTTTCAATATATACTATCTTGTTGTTTCTACAGACAAAGTAAGGAATGTTATGTCTTCGTTAGTATTCTTCTTCAAATGTAGCCCTTTCGGCAGGTAGATCAGTAAAGATAGATGAATGAATGATGCAGCATGTATTTTCTTACATTAAGCTCAATCTAAAAATTGTCTCTATAGAAATATATAAAAATGCATGTATATATATAAATGTGATTTACGGATTCTTTGAGCCAATTGCTGATGCTTTGCAAATATCTGAATTAGAATGAGATGTAAGGTGCATTTTGATGAAGATCCTAGAAGGAGTTTTAGAAATCAGAATCCTGACTTGATCAGTTCTGTTACTTTAATTTGAGCATATAATTGGGTGGATTTCATAGAACTTCTCTTTATTTTCTGTTGTAAGATTCTTGATCATATACGTACATGGGATATGTCTCAAATTACCTTAAAATTGACATGTACAGTTATATTGTGCATCTTAAGAAGCAACTATATATGTGTATTTTGATTAATGGATATGTGAGCAATGATGGAATTTGGTAGGTTGGATGTATGAGTTCTTTGGTAAACAGTTACTAAATCTTACCTTAAATGTTGTTCAACAGGTCAATGCCAAGCTTGAGGAGACAACAATTAGACTTCAACAGCAATTGGCACAATCAAACGAGAAGATTAATAAGTTGATAGAGGATTTGGAAAGAGCCCAAAGGGAGGTTAAGGAGCAGTTAGAGAGAGCCCAAAGGGAGACTGAAAACCGCAAAAAAACAGAGAAAATTGCACAAGCAGCTCAAGAGAAGTCGAACTATGAGATTCGAAAGTTGAGGGTAGATTTGGATAGAGCTCAATGGGAGGCTGAGAAAATTGCACAAGCAATTCAGGAGAAGTCGAACGATGAGATTCGTAAGTTGAGGAAAGATTTGGACAGAGCTCAAAGGGAGGGTGAGAAAATTGCACAAGCAACTCAGGAGAAGTCAAACGATGAGATTCATAAGTTGAGGAAAGATTTGGATAGAGCTCAAAGGGAGACTGAGAAAATTGCACAAGCAACTCAGGAGGAGTCGAACGATGAGATTCGTAAGTTGAGGGAAGACTTGGATAGAGCTCAAAGGGAGGCTGATCAGAACAAATTGCAGTTTAAGATTGGAAAATGTCCAATGTTGTAAAGAAGGTTTAGATATGATTTTGCAGATGAAGAATACCTCTTCAGCCAAACTAGCTAACTAATATTAAAGCATAACAGTTATTACCTATGATTAAACCAAACTTATCCACTTTATATTGATGGTTTTATCAGATTATAAAACTATTTTTATCTGCAATAATGTATTTGCTATTGATGGGATCCATCCATGGCCATTGATATATAGTTTCAAAGATTGCTTTCCCTTATGCCATAAGGCTCATATGCTCAGATATGATGGTTTGGCTTTCTTCAAACAAATAAAGCATGCTACCTACTTCAACCTTTTTGACAGGCAAAATAGTTTGCATGTTTGTGCAAATTTTTAGTGATATGTCAAGAACTTCAAATTTAATAGTGAAGAATCAATACATACTCATGTTGGATCCGATCCGACTAATCGAAGATTTAGTATTTGATGCATGCAACACAATGGGAAATTAACCAGAGCTAGCAGTACTTTTTTCTGAAACAAGTGGTAATGTACAATATATTTACAAATAGCCTAAATTAAACAAGAGAAAATACTCATTGTCATGATATATTTTTCAAAGAAATTAATTAAGATTCATATATGTGTCTAAGGGGATAAAATATTGTAGATGTGATATGCATATACATCACAGTTTAGATCAGGATTAGGAAAGCAAGCAGCATGCATGGCTCTCAGCATATGTTCAGTTTAGATTTATATGAACAGAACAAAAAACTAAACCTGGCGGATCCAATCGAAGCACAGATTTTCTTGTTTAAATTTACTTATATTACAGGATAGAAGCAGCATGACAGCCAAGTTTTATTACACCAAAGACATTAAAAAGCAAACATATATAGGTACAGAAAACAAACCATGAAATTTCACATACATTCTTACTTCCTTCCATACATATAGTAGCTTAATTTAAAGCAATACGTATGTTACACACACTCTTGGATACTTGTACGTGCTCATCATCGATCCCATGCACTACACACCATGCATATTTAACATTATCTTAATAACTGTCAGACTGTAATGCATGCAATGCTGCAGATTACCACTGCATCATCTCTAGCGACATTGGCGACTAGGTTTGAGCTTCTCACATCCATAGTAGCGTTGATGATACCTAGATTCGGGATCTCTATCATCATCATCAGTACCAGTACCAGTACCAGTACCGCTTTTGTTATTCAGTAATCCAGCTTCAACACTAGTGGCAGCTCCATTATTGGGCTTATTTTCAGGATTTTGAGCTCCCTTTTTGTCAATAGGTCCTGGGGTGAGTACTTTTCTGCCAAGATTTTCATTATCAGTACTACTAACAAGCTGACGTTCCACCTTGAATGAAACCCTCTTAGCATTGTATTCAAAAGATCCCACAATCAACAAAAATGCAATAAGGAGAACCTGCATCATGGTCTTCATGATTGATTACATTAAACAAATTAAACCTGTATGAAAGTTTTATTGTTGTTAATAATTATCAAAATATATAAACAAACAAGTACAAAAGAATTAGGGTTTGAAACAAAGTACCTATATATATATGTGTGTGTGTGTGTGTGTGTTCTTACTTGGAATTTGGCAGTGGTGTAAAAAAAGTTAATCATAGATTTTGGAATATATAGTGGAATAATTTACTGTGCTCTAGTGGAGAAGCAAAAAAAATTAAAATATAGGCACTAAAGGGAAAAGGGCACAATTAATTAATGGAGGATTGATCTCAATGATGGTTTGTAGCATTGGAGGAATTGAAGCAGTTGTATCCACCTAAACAAGTAATCATGATTCAAATTCATAATTCAAAATCTTATTGAGCTGACTTTTACAAAATATTGTAATTTAATTTAGTGTATGTATATATATGTTTACTAATTGGGGTTTAAAATTCTAGGGAATTAATTGAATGGAGAAGATATTGCTCATCACTGTTTGTTTCACAATTGGAATTAATTGACCATGAGGTCAAATCAAGGTGAAATACGAACATGCAGGTCAGTAATTAATTTTACTTAATGACTTGGTTTTAATTCAACTTCCTTGAAAACCTTTTTGACATTGTCAATTTTGATTCCCTAATTAATTTCTATGTAGAATGCATACGAGTTGTATAGCTCACGAGAACAATTTAATTAAGACCGAAATTTAAGTAGCTTGGTTTGCATAAAAGTTATTATCACAACAAGACAGAGAAAAGGAGAAGAATTGCGATAAATTGACAATCAACATAAATTTTTTTTTAGAATCAATAATATAAATCATATTAAAAATCAATCATATGTGTTGAGACTCTTATTAGCTTATATATAAATGTATATGCTCAGGTACACGAGTAACAAATCAATTCACATCCCTGCAATTTCATTGTTGTATAAGTATGAAATTTTTTTATTGTTTCTTGATTCTAAGGGGATACTTAATTGAGTAATGATAAAGAATACAAGATTTTCAAATGTCTTAATTATGCTTTGATAGAACTTTGTAGTTATAAAATTTTTGAAGTTACATATAAAAAAAAAACTCGCATTACCTATATATAAAGAAGCATATGATACAGGAACTTTTACTGTGGATTTTAACATAATCCATGAGCCCTTGATTAATTCCAAGAATATGCTATTTAATTTTCAAGTAATTAAACTTAATTATGTGGCCTATAAAAGAAACACATAAAAAACTGATCAAAGATTTTTTTTTTCTGCATAATTATTTCACAGATATATAATTGGTGTGCAGTAATTTAGTGGGAGGTGAGTGTAATAAAGTTAAAGCACATTAATATCGTCTGCTTCCATGATTAACAGACGTCATACTGTTATAACCCATCAATAAAAGAAATAATTGTGGTCATTATTGAAACATTACATGCTCACTTTTAACATGGATAATAATTCAGTCTGGATTATGTTTTCATTCTAGGCTCCAATTTATAGTGGATGGTGATATAATTTGTCATATGATAGTGTATTTTCTTACTTGTGATTATTAAGGTTTTGTTCTTTAATTTTCCTAAACTGGCATTTGCTTTTAAACCAATTAATAATACACAAAAACTCATGTGAAATCGATTTATATATAAAATATTATTCACATATAAAATGACAATTAATGACTGTTAAAATCATTATTCTAATTTTATGTCGCTTTCATTGTGTGTTGGAATCACATTTAAGTCCCGTTTGATATATGAATATGTTTTATATGAATCTGTTTTATTACCACTAGATGAGCTAGGGCAAAAAACTAAGGGTATATTTGGATAGGGATTTTTTTGTCCATTTCTCATATCATTGCAAATTAACGTGTTTGTTTATATTCAGTTCTCAAAGCAAAAATTTCTAACTTCTCTAACCATGAAATGAAGGCATTTTAGTTTTTTCAACATCTTTTAATTCTTTTTAGTTTTTTATTTGTTTGAGTTGATCGGTTGCTGTTAAAGGTTGTGAAAGATCAAGGTTAGATGCGCGGTGTCTCAGTGGGTTAGAAACACTAGGTGTGACACCGAAAATAAAACAGTAATGGACAATAATAAAAATGCGGAAAGTAAAGAGACAGGAGGTTGGTAACGCAATTTAGCAATTGCCTACGTCTGCGGGCCACGCCCAGATAAAACAATCCACTAAGTTCACAAGTTACAAGACACTCGGTCTGACACAAAGTAAGACTCCCTCTTATCTTTGACGCCGCCTCTTCCTAACTCCACAGTGAACGGATTGTGCGAGCTCCCCTCGACTTGTGTTGATTCCTCCCGGAATCTGTGGTTAATGCAAGTCCCCTTACCCACAATGAAGACAAGATCCCCTTGTCAGTGGAGACTCCTCCCGGAATCCTTGGTTGATACAAGATCCCCTTGCCCACGTTTGAACTCTCCCGAGCTCCTCAACAACCTCATCCCAAGGCTGGATTATAATAAAGAACACAAGGATTGCATCTTCAATATTATTGCATTAAGATGCTTAAGCCAACACACTTTGATCAAAGATCTCCAACAAAGAAGTGTGTTCACAGTCTAATGAAGACCGAAATAAACATCAAGGCTCCACATGATTCAAACAATTCGCACGCCTTGCACCCACCAAAACCGTGTGGTGTGGAAAGATCATATAGGCACACCAAATCTTCCCATGTTTATCTCCAAGATTATTTCCAAGTAAATCCCATAGAAAGATGGAAACCTTTGTACCTTCCATGCTTATCTCTTCCAAAGATAGCTCTCCAATGATAACTTCCAAGAATACCAAGATAAGCCCAAAAATATCAAGATAGCATTAATCTCCAAATCAATCTTCCTTGCATAGATTGATTTAATTTGATTTATGCTTCAAATAAGATCTTTCCTTATCTTGCCAAAAAATCAATGCCAATTAAAATAAATGCCACTCCATGTGTACATTAACAGGTTGACTACTGCCGATTAACCCAAATAATTTAATAAAATAATTCTTTTATATAAAAACCAATAAAAACAAAACTTATCAATCCAAACACTCATTTTCAAAACAAAAATATTCTTTTTGTAAAATGCAACTCAATACCTCGTTTTTCGCAATTCTCAAAATAAAACATATATCCAAACAGACACTGAGGGTATGTTTGGATAGGGTTTTTTAGCCTATATCTAATTTCATTCCAAATTAACATGTTTGTTTATATTCAATTCTCAAAACAAAAATTTTCAATTTCTCGAACCACAAATTGAAGGCATTTTAGTCTTTTCAACATCTTTTAAATTTTTTTAGTTTTATATTTGTTTTTGTTGAGCAGTGGCGGTCAAAGGTTGACTCCTGCCGGTTAACCCAAAATTTTTAATAAAAAATTATTATTTACACTTTATTTAATAAATAATTTTTTTTACATAAAAACCTATAAAAACAAACTTATCAATCCAAATATTCAATTTTAAAAACAAAAATATTCATTTTGTTAAACGCAACTCAAGACCTAATTTTTTGCAATTCTTAAAACAAAACATATATGCAAACAGACTCTCAAATTTCACTTTTTACTTACAATATTCACTCGGATGCATGTTCATGATCGAGGCGGGTGTAAATTTTGTTTTTTTAAAAAAGTCAAAATCAACGCGATTTTGGCTAAAATACTTGTGTTATAAACCATGAAAAATATAAATTTGGTGAAAATTTTAAATTTTACTTTTTTGACACCGTTCATTAGAATGCATGTTCACAATTGAGATGTGTGTAAAAGACAGTAGGGGAAAAGCCAAAATCAATACATTATATACTTTGCCATTTTTTTTTTATCAAAATACGTGTGTTATAACCCATAAAAATTGAGGTTTGATGAAAATTTTAATTTTCACTTTTTTTGACAATATTCACTCGAATGCATGTTCACAATTGGGGTGGGTGCCAAAAATAGTACAAAAAAATCAAAATCAATACGTTTTTTATTTATGCCATTTTTTTGGTAAAATACGTGTGTTAAAACTCACGAAAAATAGAAATTTGGTAAAAAAATCGAAATTTTACTTTGTTTTGATACCGTTCACAAGTACGCATATTCACAATTGAGGTGGGAGAAAAAATAGTCGGAAAAAAGCCAAAATCAACACAAGTTTTGACTTTGCCATTTTGACCAAAATACATGTATAACCTATGAAAAATAGAGGTTTTGTGAAAATTTTAATTTTCACTTTTTTTACAATGTTCACTCGAATACATGTTCACAATGGTGGTGTGTGCAAAAAAAGATACAAAAAGTCTAAATCAACGCATTTTTATTCATTTTTTGCTAAAATATGTGTTATAACCCATGAAAAATGAAAATGTAGTAAAAAAAATTAATTTCACTTTTTTATACTGTTCACAAGGATGCATATTCACAATTGATGTGGGTGAGAAAATAGGAGGAAAAAGGCCAAAATCAACATGTTTTTTTATTTTGCCATTTTTGACAAAAATACGTGTGTTATAACCCATGAAAAATGGAGGTTTGGTAAAAAAAATTTAAATTTCACTTTTTCCTAACAATATTCATTGGAATATATGTTCACAATTAAGACAAGTGTAAAAAACATTACAAAAGAGTCAAAATCAACTCGTTTTGAATTTTGATAATTTTGGCTAAAATACGTGTGTTATAACCCATGAAAAATGTAAATTTGGTGAAAAAATTAAATTGCACTTTTTTACACCGTTCATTAAAATTCATATTCACAATTGAGGTGTGTATACAAAATAATAGGAGAAAAGTCAAAATCAACACGTTTTTTTACTTTGCCATTTCTTACCAAAATACGTGTGTCATAACCCATTAAAAATGGAGGTTTGATAAAAATTTTAATTTTTACTTTTTTTAAAAAAATTATTCACTAGAATGGATGTTTATAATCGGTGTGAATGCAAAAAATGATACAAAAAAGTTCAAATCAACGCATTTTTGGATTTTGATATTTTTGGCTAAAATGCATGTGTTATAACTCATGAAAAATGCATATTTAGTAAAAAATCTAAAATTTACTTTTTTTACACTGTTCATAAATATGCATGTTCGCAATTGAGGTAGGTGAAAAAAACAGCAGGGAAATAGCACAAAAAGACACATTTTTTGACTTTGTCATTTTTTATCAAAATACGCGTGTTATGGCCCGTGAAAAATTGAGGTTTTGTGAAAATTTTAAATTTCACTTTTTGTTACAATATTCACTCAAATGCATGTACATGTTCACAATTGAGGCGGGTGTAAAAACATCACAAAAAAAAGTCAAAATCTGTATATTTTTTACAAAAATATTTGTGTTATAACCAATGAAAAATAGAAATTTGATGAAAATTTAAAATATCACTTTTTTGACACCGTTCGTTAGAATGCATATTCATAATTGAGGTGTGTGTAAAAAATAGTAGGGGAAAAGCCAAAATCAATACATTTTTTTACTTTGCCATTTTTTTACCAACATACGTGTGTTATAACCCATGAAAATGGTGGTTTGGTAAAAATTTTAATTTTCGTTTTTTTACAATATTCACTAGAATGTATATTCACAATTGGGGTGGGTGGAAAAAAAGGTACAAAAAAAATTCAAAATTAATGTGTTTTTAGATTTTGCTATTTTTGGCTAAAATGTGTATGTTTTAGCCTACGAAAAATGGATTTTTTTTTAAAAATTTAAATTTCACTTTTTCTAACACCGCTCACAATTACCCATGTTCACTATTGAGGTGGGTGAAAAAAATAGTAGAAAAAAAGGCAAAATCTAAAAACACATTAATTTTGCCATTTTTTTGTACCAAAATACACGTTTTATTACCTATTAAAAATAGAGGTATGTGAAAATTTTAGGGTATCTTTTGATTGGGCTTTTTAGCCAATTTCACATCTCATTCCAAATTAACATATATATTTATATTTAATTATCAAAACATAAATTCTCAACTTCTCTAACCACAAAGTGAAGGCATTTTAGTCTTTCTTACATCTTTTAACTTTTTTTAGGTTTTTACTGGGTAAATTACTTCAATCTTCCCTCAATTTGGGGGTTCAATTTGTTTTTGTCCATAATCTTTAAAATGTTCCATTTTTGTCCTTGATATTACAATTTGATTTAAAATTGTCCTTTATCCATTTTTTTCACTTCAAATTTAACTTAAATAAATATTTAATACATATATAACAAATAGAAGTGCATACAAATTGATAGAATTAGATATATGCATGTTAAATGGTTATCAAAATTAAAACACATATCCAAACAAACCTCAAATTTCGCTTTTTTCTAACAATATTCACTCGAATGCATGTTCACAATCGAGACGGGTATAAAAAAATCACGAAAAAGTTGAAATCAATGAATTTTTGGATTTTGTCATTTTTGGATAAAATACTTATGTTATAACCCATAAAAAATAAAAATTCGGTAAAATTTTTAAATTTTACTTTTTTTGACACCATTCACGAGAATGTAAGTTCACAATTGATGTGTGTGTAAAAAGCAGTAGGAAAAAATCAAAATCAACACATTTTTTTATTTTTTTATTTTTTACCAAAATACGTGTTTTATAACCCATGAAAAATGGAGGTTTGGTGAAATTTTTAATTTTCACTTTTTTGACAATATTAACTAGAATGCATGTTCACAATCGAAGTGGGTGCCAAAAATGATACAAAAAAAGTCAAAATCAATGTATTTTTTGTTTATGCCATTTTTTTGGTAAAATGCGTGTGTTAAAGCTCACGAAAAACAGAAATTTGGTAAAAAAAAATCTAAATTTCAATTTTTGACACTACTCACAAGTACGCATGTTCATAATTGAGGTGGGTGAAAAAAATAGTAGGAAAAAAAGCCTAAATCAATATGTATTTTGACTTTGCCATTTTTGACCAAATTAAGCATGTTATGACTTGCAAAAAATAGAGGTTTGTGAAAATTTTAGGGTATGTTTAGATAGGGCTTTTTAGCCAATTTATCATCTCATTACAAATTAACATGTTTGTTTATATTCAATTTTCAAAACATAAATTCCCAACTTCTTTAACCACAAAATGAAGGCATTTTAGTCTTTCTAACATCTTTTAATTTTTTTTTTTAGTTTTTTATTTGTTTGAGTTGATCGGAAAGTTGGTTGCCACTAGTTAACCAAAAAAATTTAATAAAAAAAATTCTTATTTAAACTTTATTTATTAAAATAATTCTTCTACACAAAAATCAATAGAAACAAAACTTATCAATTCAAACACTCAATTTTCAAAACTAAAATATTCCTTTTGTAAAACACAATCCAAGACCTCATTTTTCGCAATTATCAAAACAAAACGCATATCTAAATAGACCTTAAAGTTCACTTTTTCTGACAATATTCAGTCGAATGCATGTTCACAATCGAGTCAAGTGTAAAAAATATCACAAAAGAGTCAAAATCAACGCATTTTAGATTTTGCCATTTTTTGGTTAAAATACGTGTGTTATAACCTATGAAAGATAGAAATTCGGTAAAAAAAATAAAATTCACTTTTTTTATACTGTTCATTAGAATGCATATTTAAAATTGAGGTGTGTATAAAAAATAGTATGGAAAAAGCCAAAATCAAATTTTTTACTTTGCCATTTTTTAGCAAAATATGTTTGTTATAACCCATGCAAAAATTGAGGTTTAGTGAAAATTTTATTTTCACTTTTTTTTTAAAAAAAACTATTTACTAGAAAAAAAAGACAATATTCACTAGAATGCATGTTCACAATTGGGGTAGGTGCAAAAAATGGCACAAAAAAGTAAAAATTAACGCGTTTTTGAATTTTGTCATTTTTGGCTAAAATGTGTGTGTTATAACCGATGAAAAATGAAAATTTAGTAAAAAATTTAACTTCAACTTTTTTGACACCATTCACAAGTATGCATATTCACAATTGAGGTGGGTGAAAAACATAGTATGGAAAAGCCAAAATTGACACATGTTTTGACTTTGCCATTTTTTTACCAAAATACGTCTTAACCTATGAAAAATAGAGGTTTGGTGAAAATTTAGTTCTCTTTTTTTCGACAATATTCACTAGAATGTATGTTCACATAGACATGGCCATTCCGGCTGTTCCGGAACCGGAACCGCCGATTCCGGTTCCAGAACTGGAATGGGGGCCCCACAAAACCGAAACCGTAACAAAACCGTCTATGGACGGTTCAGTTACAGTTCTTGATTTTTTGGAACCGAAACCGAAGCCGGCCAAAAAAAATTTATTTTCTTTCTTATAATTCTCTAAATATTTCTATACCTCTTCATTTTTCATCACATAATTCTTTTTCTAATATTATTTCTTAGTTTTCTAATCTTTATATTGTAAGCTTTAGCGTTTATAGTTTATAGTTTAGGGTATCAATTTTTTTAATTAATTATTCTAATTATATTATTATATTAAACTAATATACTATGTGAATTCCAATTAATAGTTCAATCATTCTTTCAATACTCTTATCATTTATATATTTCTTTATCACTTATCGAAAATTTTTATAATTCTATTTTTCTAAAACCTCCATATATTAGTTCAATTTCAACTATTAATCCAATTATATTATGTATCAACTTAATTTTATAATTTATATTATCCTAATTCTATTATTCTATTATGCTAATATACTATTTGAATTTCAATTAATAGTTCGATCATTCTCTCAATGCTCTTATTCTTTCTATATCTTTCTTTCTCACTTATCGAATCTTCATAATTCTATTATTCTAAAAAATTCATATATTAGTTTAATTTTAACTACTATTCTAATTATGTTATTATATTATACTAGTTGAATTCTAATTAATAATTCAAATATTCAATTATTCTTTCAATATTCTTATTATTTTTATATATTTGAATCTCACTTATCTAATTCTTCCTAGTTCTATATATTAATTAAGTTCAATTGTAACTATTATTATTCTAATTATATTATTATATTGTATTATTTGAGTTTCAATTAATAGTTTAATCATTATTTTAATAGAAATCAAATTTAAAAGTGGGATTACAATCAAAATTCGAAACTAAAAATCGAAAAAAACTGGAATTAGAACAAAATCGCAACTGAAGCCGGAACCGGCGGTTTCGGTTCTGATTCCACTGGCCATGGAATCGGGAACCGGTGGTTCCAGAACCATGGCCATGCCTATGTTCACAATGGGGGTGTGTACAAAAAATGGTACAAAAAAAGTCTAAATCAACACATTTTTTGCCATTATTTTACTAAAATATGTTTTATAACCCATGAAAAACGGAAATGTGGTAAAAAAACAAAATTTCACTTTTTTTACACCTTTCACAAGGATGCATATTCACAATTGAGGTGGTTGAAAAAATAGGATGAAAAATGCAAAAATCAACATGTTTTTTTACTTTGCCATTTTTGTTAAAAATACGTGTGTTACCGTGAAAAATGGAGGTTTGGTGAAAATTTTAAATTTCAATTTTTCCTAACAATATTCACTGGAATGCATGTTCACTATCGAGGTAAGTGTAAAAATCATCCAAAAAAAAGTTAAAATCAACGTGTTTTGGATTTTACCATTTTTGGCTAAAATACATGTGTTAACCCATGAAAAATGTAAATTTGGTGAAAAAACTAAATTTTACTTTTTTTTACACCGTTGATTAAATTTCATATTCACAATTGAGGTAAGTGTAAAAAAAAGTAGGAAAAGCACCAAAATCAATACGTTTTTTAATTTTGCCATTTTTTTTTACAAAAATACGTTTGTTAAAACCCATAAAAAATAGATGTTTGGTGAACATTTTAATTTTTACTTTTTTTACAATATTCACTAGAATGTATGTTCACAAAAGGTGTGTGGGCCAAAAATGGAACAAAAAAGTCAAAATTAATGAGTTTTTGGATTTTGCCATTTTTGGCTAAAATGTGTGTGTTGTAACTTATGAAAAATGGAAATTTGGTAAAACAAAAAAACTAAATTTCACTTTTTTTAACACCGTTCACAAGTATGCATGTTCACAATTGTAGTGGGTGAAAAAATAGTAGGGAAAAAATCAAAATCAATACTTTTTTTACTTTATCATTTTTTACTAAAATACGCGTATTATATACCGTGGAAAATGAAAGTTTTGTGAACAACACTAGTTTACCACTAAACCACTACTACTACATAAAATAAGGAAAAAAAAAAGACAAATGTTGTAAGGATTTTGATGCGCCAACAGTATTCGAACTCAAAGCAAAACAATAATATAATACTATCTTACAATTAGACCGCCAAGAGTTTTATATAGTTTATAATGTTTAAAATTTTTGAAACTAGAGAGTAGGCATGATATGGGTATTCATATTAATTACTTACCGAGAGTGTCCCTACTACGGGTAGCTGCAATTATCACCTTCAGATAATTTAATGAGCTCAAATTTATATTTATCCACCCATTTTTACCGTCAATAAAGCAAGCATGGGCATGTATTTGCTTAATTTTTTCAAGCCTGTTTATTATTCATCCACTACCCGCCTAAACCTGCCTGTTTAAAAATAGTCATACTTTACAAAATAATATCTTTTCAATATAACATATAATCAAACAGACAAACTTCGATATTCAACTTACATGATAACATTTACATGTCCGTACGTATACTTTCATATAATTCATGCATTCATATACACATATATATATAAATTATTTACGTGAGATATCTTAATGAATGATTGACCATGACATAACATGCATTCACGGCTTACTGAGTACTCAGCCTAGCTGTATTCCCGCTAGGTCGGCCATTAGCCCTTAGGCCACATACATGACTTTACATAATCTAATCCCCCTTGTATCGAGGATTAATTATGCCGTGACATATTACATAATCTAATCCCCCTTGTATCGAGGATTAATTATGCCGTGACATATTACATAATCTAATCCCCTTTGGATCGAGGATTAATTATGCCGTGACATAACATGTTCGGAACACGTGTTCCTACCGTTAGGACATGTAATCCATAGAATCATTCATTAAGTTCACGTACGTAAAGTTTATAATATTTCTTATTATCAACTAAAATCAGTAATAATGAATTATTTTTCATATTTGAAACTTGTTTAAATTCAAAACGTATTTTACGAGATGGTCACAAAAGTATAACTTTATACTTAATAAATTTAATTGTTTAACATAAATATATTACATTAAATTCACAAACATATGAAAACAATTAAAAGCTTCTGGTTTAACTTAATACAAATATGTTGTGTATGTAACGGTCAAAAGTTTCTTTGAAATTTCCTTTTTTTTTAAAAATATACATACAAGTCACTGACATAACAAACCTTTTGGGGTTTTAAGCCCTTAAAACAGTATATATAAGATAACATACAGTAGCATGTTTTTGAGATATTTAAACATTAAGAATACATAGATTTAGTCCTACACAGTACCTTGGTTTTCTTTTTAATATGTATAACTCTTATATTTTGATAAACAAACAATTTTGATTCGTAAAACATGAAGAGTCATTATATATTTATATATGTATATATATACCATACACTATTACTTATACTCATGAATCATATTATGTATCATGTTGTGCATGTTATCATGGAATTCACTCCAGTGGCTTATAAAATGTATCAGGTTTCTTTTTAAAATAACAAAATAACATTCAATTAATAGTCGCATAAAACCGCATTCATAATTGAGTCATGTATGCATAAAACGTAATCTATATTCATGTCGCATGAAAATTTGAAAACGCATGAAATACTTACGAAATTCTTTGTTACATAAAAAATAGGACGTATTCATAACACTACGGATTGTGACATGAATTTTAATCAAGTCGTGAAGAAGAATTAATACTTTTAATTTAGAAGGGATTTGTAGTTCCTATGAACCTTTTCTCTTGCTCCAAAAGTCAGCCTTTTCTCTTGCTCCAAAAGTCTTTACGTGAATTTTCTGATGTATAGAGAGGTCCTATTTATAGTGTTTGATCAGGGCTTACATATACCAGTTTCCTTATAAATATATTTCCTTTATACTTATATTTTCTTTATACCAGTTTCCTTAATCATTATTCTTGTACATTTTTTATTTCTAATTTCCTTATAAATATATTTCCTTTATACCAGTTTCCTAAACCATTATTATTGTACATTTTTATTTCTAATTTCCTTATAAATTTCCGACATATTACATTAATTTAGTGGGAGGTGAGTGTAATAAAGATAAAACACATTAATTTTCACTACTGTCTGCTTCCATGATTAACAGACGTCATACTGTTATATATAGGCCACCAGCAACAGAAGTAATTATGGATTGTGGTCATTATTCAAACATTAAATGCTCACTTTTTACATGGATAATAATAATTCAGTCTGGATTATGTTTTCATTCTAGGATCCAATTTATGGTGGATGATGATATATATATAATTTGCCATATGATAATGCATTTTCTTACTTGTGATTATTAAAGTTTTGTTATTTAATTTTCCTAAACTGGCATTTGCTTTTAAAACAATCAATAATATTACCTACCACTAGATGATGAGCAAGGGCAAAACATTAAAACATTGTAACATCCAAATTTTATTTGATAAAGTATCTAGTGGAATGGTCACGGTAACTTTTTATGTAAGATTGTCACTTTAGGGGAGTAAATAATTTCCCAATGAATCTTGAAAAAACAAATACAATTTTGGTCACTAAATTACTTTTAATTAACTGTAACACTTGATTTTTGCTTTAACTCCTCCTGATGTTAATTAACTTTTATTACATAACAAAGAGAGTGTAGATTGAAGATAAATCTTTTTTATTTTTTAGTTGGCAAACCTTTATGACGGGAATAGGATGCTAGCCTTGTGTTTATTGATCATTAAGAAGAAAGAGAAATCATTTCTAGAGCTTATATTTTCAAATGAGAAATGATAGGGGACTGAAATTCTGGAGTGAAAAATTGGAGTGACTGACGTGACAGTGATAAAAAGACAAACTTATCCGTTACCCATTAGGGTTCACTCATCATTTGGTTAGTGTATTAGTTTGTCTTTTTATCACTGCCACGTCAGTCACTCCAATTTTTCACTCCAGAATTTCACTCCCCCTATTATTGCTATTTTCAAATTTTGTGCAATGCAGAAGAATTAGGCAATAGTTGGAGATTCATTTCTAAATCTATAGCAATAGTCTATGGATATTTATTTTTTCCCAATAATGACTGTATCAAAATAAGCGAATTCACTTCAATCACAAAATCTTTAAAACCTTTTTCTAAACATAATTTAATTCCAAATAGTAAATCTTTTGATTCAGCTTCGAAACTTGAACAAGTGTCTAGATTACAAGCAAAAGTAAAACAAATGTTTCCCTTTTCATCGCTCAATATACCCCCTCCTCCCTCCAGTTTTGAACTTCATGTACTCAATCTCTAACTTCATATGAGAAAAATATTTTTACTTTTTATGAAAAATATTTATAGCATAATCAATATATTTTATATTTAAAAGAGTCATAATAGAGGATACATTTTTGTTATAACAGATTATAATTTCATTCAATAAATATTCAATAGATAGATATTTATTAATTGTGAATAGATAAATGAATAAATATAATATAAAATTTCACTTCAAGTATTATTTATTATGAATAAATAATTTGGCATGGTTTACAAATTGCATGGGGTTTGGTATATTAACATTTTGGATATATATTAATTAAATTCGTTAACGGGAGTTCAACTCATAAATCAAACTACCCTTAATCATGCACACTTCAATTTGATTTGAAAAATTCAAAATCTTTTAAGCAAAAGGTTAGGAGTGTCGGTCAAGTCATTTTTGGCATGAAGGCACTGGCGGATCTAGGGGTAGGAGGTAGGTGCGGCCGCCCCAAGATTTAAAAAATTATACTATTTCTTTATAAAAAAAAATGTAAATTTTTTAATTGTGTCTTTAAACAATTAGATTTTCGTCCACTCAAAAATTAAATTACAATTTTTACCAATAATATTATGTAATTTCCCCTCCCCCTCCCCCAAACTATAATTTTTGGATATTGTCACTAGGTGAAGGCAATTCATGTGCAAACGTACTTGCAAAGTTAAGTGATAATTTATATACAACAGTTGAGGGAATTAATTTGTGTTTCATGCTTGAAATGAATTAATATGCTACTTCATTAATTAGTCTTACATTTGCAAAGGGAATTAGCAAATTTCTGCCCATCTTTGCTTCATGTATTAATTGTTCTATAAACGTTCCAAAAAAACTCATGCACACAAATTAAGATTACTTATCCATGCAAATGGACTAGGTAACAAATTCAGCACTTTTCAGTGGCTTAAATAGATGGTTCTATAAGATTTAGTACAGCAAATTATGCCACCCCAAATGCAAAAGCATGCATTGTAGTGTCTCCAGAATTGCGTCATTATAATTAAGGAGGCCTTGAGTGTACAAAACTGTCTGCAGAAAGGGCAGTGATCATTTCATAAAACTTGGTGAGACAATTTTAATGATCGATCTCCATATAATTAATCCAGAATTAGATTATCAGTTGTTCAATGTGCATGTTTCATGGCTCATCAATTTACTCAAAGATATATATATATATATATATATATATATATAGGTGGATTACATATCATAATATATGTGGCATAACAGCCAAGATTATTACAGTAAATTAACGTACACACTTGTCCATATGATACAAAGTTTCTTGGCTGTTAACAGCCTAATACATCTTAATTTATAGATAATCTTATGTCACTAGAGAAAAACTGCCATTGTTTTCATAGCTTGCTGTGAACATGCAAGATCATCGATCGTACGTAACGTCAATCTAGGGGACACGGCGAGGATTATTGCCATTGTCTTTTGATTGTCTTTGATCACCTGGGAAGTAGCGATGGGAGGTTGAATCAGAATCAGGTCCATCATTACTGGAGAACTCAGTCACCTCAATAGTACTACTACCAGCAGCATGAATATGATCAGCACCAATTCTTGTTGTCTTAGTTTCAGAAACTTCTGCTCCTTTGTTTTCATTCACAACCTTATGATCATTTGTACCAGCATTAGTGCTGAACTTTCTGCCAAGATTTGCATGGCGTTCCTCCCGTAAATCCCTTCTTGCATCGGCTTGAAAAGATCCCAAAATCAAAACAAATGCAACAAAGAGAACTGCCAAACTATTCATGATTGAACATGCATTCACCTGAAAGAAAATAAGAGAGTTTTCAAATTAATACACTATATATATATATATATATATATATATATATATATAAGAAGCTAAATATGGCTAAATAAGTATGAGGTTTACCTTTTGCATTTCTGGAATAAAATGGTGCAAGAAAATTGATTGCAATGGTTGAAATATATAGTGGAAAATAATGTTACTGTGTGAGTAGGTGTGTAACAAAGTGGGATGTTGAGATTGAAGCTTGAGCACTAAGGAAAAATGTTTTCATTGGAGGATTCACAATGCTTTACTTCAATTGGATGAATGGCAGCCTTCAAAGAAATAATCATGATTAGAAATGATAATTTTGGAAGTTTTGGTGCTGATTTGTTTCCATATATGTTCCATCGTTAGCGTTTATGTTTGAGTGATTCATCCATTAGAAAATATTTAATTCTTTTGCCACCAAGTTATTTCTGACCACTCAAAATTATAACTACTTTAATTTGCGCTCTTAAAGTATAGCATATATATTAATTAAATTTTCATGATGACATCTGTACCTATTCTATTTAAAGGGGGTAAATTTACTTCAAACCTTGCTCACTTTGGGGATTTATTTTTGATTTCATCCTTAATGTTGAAAAAAAAATCTATTTTTATTCTTCATATTGCGATTTGGTGCGTTAAATTGTTTTTCGTCCATTTTTTGCCTATTTAAAGTTCAATTTGAATAACCATTTGATACGCATATGACAATTAGAACCATATTAAAATTAAGAGAGTTAAACATATGAGTGCCACATGGGAATCAAAATTAAATTTTTGCAACGGAAAAATGAATAATGAAACATTTAAAACCGTGAGATACGATAATAAGTAAAACTTTTTAAAATTAAGAATAAAATCGAAATAAGTCTTCAAATTAAGAGACGATTGTAATAATTTATTCTTCCAATGGGTTTAATTCATTAGAACCATGAAAACCACTAATGCCCTCATATATAGTGTTTCATGATGTGGGATAAGTTCGAAGAAAGATTAGAGAGAACGTGCTATTAATGTACATATTGAGGCTTTCCAATTTGGGGGTTAATGGAGTCAAATCGAGTTTAACTTTCAATACACCCTTAATCGAGCTATTTTAATTTAAACTTGAACTCAATCCAACTTATTATTGCATTATAATAATTAAAAATTATGATATAACTAATTATATGAAAGTCAACCTTAGTCCAATAATGCACAAATAATTGGTGGGTATCTCATTGTTGTATGTGAAAAGAAAAATATTTATATATGTAGCTAATATTATAATATGAATGCACGAATAAGAAAGAATATTAGTGATAGTAAAAATAATTATATTAACTTTTTTAGTTTTAAAACACATGCTTGCATGTGTATATTTGTTTTCTTGTAAGACAAAAATTATGAAGGAAAGAATAATAAAGACAAGGTTAGTGGTTAAGTGAAAGACTGCAAGGCAAGGCTATACTTATTATGTAAATATGATAAAGTTATATATATAATTATATTATTATTATTATATTCTTGTGGCGCAATTTTTTTTTTTTCCGATTTTAATTTTACAAGATACAACCAAGCTGCACTATTATTAAATATTAAAACTAAAACCAACCGATACAAAAAATCACTGTTCACACACTATGTACAATGCATCGCGGTGTGTTTGGTCTATGTAGGCGATTTTTCAATTTTGTTGAATATCCCTACTATAATGGATTTTCAAAAATTTTAATCATTCAAGACCAAGCTTTTGAAATATATAGTTAGCCATTATTACTTTTTAATTTTCAATTTTATTCTTTTAATAATATAATTAGCAAAATATTCAATTCCTACTCCCTAGAGTTCTCAATACTTCTCATTACCCAATAATTACATAACCTTTGCAAAAACAACTATACAATTTTTTTCTCCATAGTTGCATAAACCTTAAGAAAATAAACTAGATTGTATCATAATTCTATTATTAAATTGTACAGAAATTAATTTATAATTCATTATTTTCTTTTAACAGTCACTAATTAATTGCTCCCCAAAAGATCATGTATATTATAATATGGGAAATGATATACATAGTGAAAAATTATAGTGAAATCCCATAATGACTGACGTGTATCATCCAGTAGGGTTCACTCATCATTTGGTTAGGATATTAGTTTGTCTTTTTACACATGAATTTCACTCCCCCTATCATTGCTCTTATAATATATATGGGCTTCTGGGGCAACCAAATTACTGGAATTTGAAGTGGATAAAACTTGGATGCATGGATTCTTTGGAAGAGACAATAGTCTTACCTTAATATTGTTCAACAAGTCAATACAAAGCTTCAAAATGCTGAGATAATTAGTAAGTTGAAAGTGGATTTGGAGAGAGCTAGCCCAGTAAAGCGAAGTTCCCCGAATTGGTCAATGGCCTAATGTGCTGGGATTTGTGAAGTGGCCGAAGGGAGGCTAAGGCACAGTTGAATCTTGAATGCGCAGTTGACTAGAGAGAGCCCAAAGGGAGGCTGAGGAGCAAAGAAGTCAGCATGAGAATGGAAACCTAAGCTTAATGGCTTAAGTGCAAGGTAATTAATTTGTCGATCCTGCTTACTGTGATAAATGTTTTGTTATTATTATTGTACAGTAAAAACAGGCTGCTTGTTTAGAAGTTTGTAGTCTTCCACCACTCTAGCTAAGATCCCTCTTCAAACTTCAAATGGTTGTTTTTCATTGTGCACTGCATTGTTTTATTGCTATTTTTTTTCATAGAAGAGCATTGTTTGGTTTAATATATAAGCAGATCAAATGAAATGGCATTGAATGGGCAGCAGATCAAATGAAATGGTTTAATATATAACCAACAGAGATGAATTGCGGATATTGAGTGATGATATTGCTGAACCTCCTCTCTTTACTTGGGATTGGCCTTGTTGGTTACAACATTTGTACAATGACACTAGACGGTCTCTAAAGCTGCTGCAGTCTTTGCCCCCCTCCTTTACTAAGGAGTTTTGTACAATGGGCAGCTGGCACTTTCTTTTTGTTCCTGGATGGGATTTTGCATTCTTCAGTCCGAAAGCTTCACTGTTGTTATGGTGTAGGGCCTGATCCCACACTCGCATACTTTGTATTATAGGGATAAGGCTGTTTGTAAATGGAGGAAGTCTCCACGTTTACTTTGGGTTCAAGTTATTGGATTCCCTTCCCATTAGACTGTGTAAATTGGTAAAGTGTCGAATGATTAATTTTTGTAAGGGTGGTATTAGGGTAAATCTACTATCCAAAAACGCATCTATTAAAATAGGGAGTGACGACCCACCTCGCAGTAGAGGTTAAGCCAAAAAAAAAATGAAATGGCATCACTGGTAATGAAAAGAAATAATGGTATGCCCTCATTTCTTGATTTGTGTCTGTCATCTTTCCTTGCGTCGGGTAATGTTAATCTTCTCTCTATCGTTACAATTTTACCAGAAGTAATGGTCCCCCAAATTAAGAAGAAAGCAAAATAACAGTACATAAACAAAATCTATGAATTAAGCAAATGTGAGAACAAGTATTGTGCATTGATTTACATATTTTATAGGGCTCATGCCCAAATCATAATAGACAAATTAATTGTGTAGTTTTAAGGGGTCATTTTGTTTAATAGTTTCCTCTAATTTGTCAATTCTTCCACCACTCCAAAGATTAAAATGAAAAACATTATTTAGTATGTCTACCATTTTGGGCTTACTGATCAGTGCATGTCTCATGCATATATAGTTGTCAATTTCTAATAGATAATGATAGAACAAAGTGAAAAAGATCATTAACATTGTTATGTCTCTCATCAACACTTGGCCAGCTTTTGTTCACTTTGCTATCCTTTTGGTCTCTATTTAGCCACAACAATTAACAATCCAAATGCATGAAAGCAATGCATATAATACATTATTATTTGATGTCCTCCATAACCCCAAATGAGTCCCCCTCTCCACATTTTGATCACCTGCACCTATATTAAGCAGAAAAATTGATGAATTAGCAATTGAAAATGATGCATATATTTATTGCAAGAAAACCTTCCGAAATGTCAAAGGGGCAGTACCAAGGTAAAGAAGGAAGTTGCTGCTGGCACATATTAGAGCTAGAAATTAACCTAGTAAATCCAACCTGAACCAAAAAAAAAAAAAAAATTACAGTATTGTGGATGAAACTGTAGTTGTCATCATATATACTTTAGTTATGCAGACAGTGTAAAAGCTAAACTCATCCTCATAGCAAAACATGATCAGAAGCTAGCTATAAGATATATATGTACATGTCTTTAATTTTTTTACCCGAGTTGAAGAGATTTCTTGTCAGCAACGGAGAAAACAGGCACACCCTCCATCATGTTGAGATGCAGCAAATTTCGAGCTATATAAGCCTGCATTTCATTATATTCTTGTCCAGGAGGCACAATGCTCAGTTGCTGCAGCCTGTCATTTTCAGCAATCTGAAAGAGATTGATGAAAATTTTGCTGAATGAATTCAAACCATTAATGCAACAGGCCTAGCTATATATACTAGTTATGCTAAATAATTAATCATGGATAGGATCAAATTATACCTTCGCACGAAGACAGGCATTTTCCTGTTCCAGCTGCATTTCCTATTACCAAAGATACAGATTATTAAAAGTACTGATTTGGTTGCATGTAGAGATTATGAGACTATATATTCAAATATATGGTCAATTAATAATAGCTAAAAATGTTACCCTCTTCTGCAGATTTTCGGTTTCCACGAGTATCATCTCGTGCTGTTGAAGTAAAAATCAAGAAAGATGAAAGAGATGATGATCAAATGAATAAAAAGAAAAAATGGTACATGTTCAAACTATTCTATAGATGAAATTTGCTAAGAACATTTCCAAATTTATAGGCCATAAGCATGACTAAATTAACATAAGATTGATGAACCCAGTGGTGGAATTAATGGATATGGCTAAAGATCGAGGAAGTGCCATTGCCAAGGAAGAGATTTCAACACTAGAACACAACTAATTAATGCATGCTATTTCATATATATATGTACCTTTTTGGACCTGATTCTTGAGATGCCTCGTTCAAGCCTGTTCTCCAACTGCTTTAGCTCCTTCACATTTAAGGAGCTCAATCCATCTCCCATTAGATGCCTGCAAGTGCAACCAAAATTTTCATCAACATGATCAAAGTTAGTTAAGAAATGATTGGCTGGCTGGCTCTCACCTTCAACGACCTGATTCCAATATGAACTACCCTTTTCAAGAATTATTATTGAACTAAAAACATACTTATTTTGATCAATTATGGTAGACATACTACCTTGTAACTAACAGTAAAATGTACATCAAGAAGGTTTTTAACAATTGAAACAGAAAGTGCATGATCACCTGTTGGAATTCTGGATCATCTGTATTTGCTGACGCAGCTTCTTGGATTCTTGCTGATAGAACTAAAACCCAAGCCAAAATCACAATCACAATCAAAAAAGCTAATAAAAATCGATCCGTAGCTATCACTACAGAAAATATTGCCAAGTACATATTTAATTCTAAAGTGCTAATTATGAATGAAGTTTCTGCTTAATTACTTGAGCATTGATCTCTTGAGTAGTGTATGTACTCGAAGCATCTGCAGTTGCCTTCCTGTAACGATCTATAGTACCCCTTATGCTACATGCAACAAAAATTTCAATGTTTAACGCGATTAATCAAGAAATTTAATCGAAGCACTCAAAATAAATAAGAAATTTACATGTGACATGGCCTATATATATATATGAAACCATTAATCTAATCAAAGCACTTGTCAAATTATTTATCCATTGCTTGTGATAAATTATTGCCAAATTATACTTGTGCATGCACTCTAAACTACGCTATCTTCCGCGAATATCATCAAACCTTAATTCTAATAGTTATGGTCAATTTATTATATCAAATTAAGGTGGCAATTGCAATGTGTTTGGCACAAAGTGAGTTAGGAGTAATTAAGTGGACATTAAACCATGCATGGAGCTAGATTGAAACATGAGGTATTGAAAATGAAACTGAAAGCTAATGAGAGTTAACTCAATTGGTAATAATGCAATATTTTGCTTCAAAGAAGCTCAAGTTTGATTTTTGCTATCAACTGTCTTTTAATGGACAATGCATAAAAATCAGTGTATGCATGCCTCCCTTCTATGGAGTTGGCTAAGTACTGCTTTGTTTTGGATTGGGATAATCTTTCCCTCCACCTCCTAAACCTTTTTGCCAAAAAAGAAAAATATAAACAACACTAAAGGATGCTGAGAGGCAGTAACAAACAGCCTATGTGGAGTTCTGATTCTTGATTACAATGGTTGTAAAACTCCTGTGGTGTTCCTACTTTCAGAGGGAAAGAAAAGGGTATCTGATGGTCTGATGATTTGAACTGTCAAGGCCAACCAAAGGTGATGGAACATAGTCAACTCATCCTTTTCAATTGCTTTTCCTAGTTTTTAGCTGAGTACTTTCCAACTCCTAAACCTACAGACTCAAAGAGTGGATTTTGCCATTCTTCACAGAACATTTAACACTAAAAGTTGCAAGATTTCTGAGCGATGAAAGAAGCTTAAGGATTCATGCATCTTTCAGGGTCATTATTGACAAAGTTGAGAAAAATGGTGTATATCGTTTTCGAATAGATAAGGCAGCATGCAGTAAAAGATATTGAAAGCTACAAGTAGAAACTAGCCAGAGATCTGAAGAGATGTGAATGTATAATATGTAAAAATGATGTAACATCTCTCCTGTAGAAAAGAGCTGAACTGAGACCATTAAAAGTTCTTTTAGAACAGTACTATTGATAACATGGTGTAGGTGATTGATCATGTAACATACAAGAATGGTAGACAGAGAGAATTGAAAAGAATGCTTGTTAAGTGGGGTGTTAGTTCATTATTTGATGCAAGAGAAGAGACACTGAGGTGCCAGAATGAACTGACAGCATACTGAAGTTGGCCTACCCTTTTCTATCAGTTTAACAACTAAAATACAGCATCCATGAAGAAAGGGTGGAATCAAAGAGCTGAAACTGAAGGGATGTTGTGGGTTGGAGAGGAAAAGTTCAATGATATCTCTAATCTGATTGAAAAGACATCATGTGGATGTGTATAAAAATTTTCACCATATCCTAAAAAAATTCTTCAATCTGCCCATTTGCAATAGGAGAATACTAAAAATTTTTCATTTTGAGCAAGAAACCACAAATATGTTGCAAGGAGAATATGCAGCAACGATTGAAATGAGCAAAGTACCCAAAAAGTGTAAGTACTCTTGAAACAAACTCAAAAAGAGGAATCAATTAGTGGGACTTGACACAGTGGGTTTGGCCCTCAATTAGTTGCATAATGGGAAGTAGAGTAGATAAGAAGCAGTAAGCAAATATCCTTTAATTTATCCCAAAAAAAAAAGAAAAAAAAAAGAAACAACTGTTTCCCTTTAAGAATCTCAGCTCTGAAACAAGCATGAAGTTATAATCCATTGCCTGCACATCTTATCAGCCCATCTCATACTCCACTCTTTGTTCAACCTTTTCTGTTTTTACTCAATATTAAATTTCGTTTTGAGGGTTTTTTAGCTTTTTTTTATTGTGCTTCCTTCAGTTTCGTGAAGAACTGAAAAAGGGCCACAAAGAACAAAAAAACCTTCACAGGCCTGAAATTCTACTGATTTGAGGGTTACTGTCTTTCTTTTTTTTTTTCTTCAGGTAGGGGTACCTGTTGGAGTATATCTATATGTATAGAGGGTTTTTAAATTTTAAGAGAGTGTATACACATGAAGATGACAGGACTGGGGAGCTCACTATCCCTTCAAAGGACAACAGCAAAACATGAGGAAGTATTTTGAGCTAGAAATGGAAACAAAAACAGCAGTCAAATTAATGGAAATATGCAAGAATCAAAGTAACTTCTGTGGTAACTGCAGTTTCCTTTACCTGTTTTGTGTTGTATACATACTGTTGCATGCATTTATGCTTTTCTTGACTGTCTGGATAATGTGCGGCAGTCCAAGAAAAAAGGGCAGGGATGATAATTAAGCGAGTACAACTCATGATGACAGCTCTCAACTATACAAGAAAATTAGTGTATACTACTGAAGTTCTATATTTCTGTTATTCTTTCTTTCATTTTCTATGAATTAATACAACACTGTGTCTTGAATTTTACAATGACATAATTATCAGAAATATGTAAATATTTTAGACACTTCCCATTGATCAGCTTTCAATATTTCATGAGACTTGATTAGATATGATTATTGTTTATTAATTATAAAAACAAAAAAAATTCAACTTCGAATGTGTGCTGATCAATTCATTTATTCAACTATTTAAATATTGAAATTTTCAGCAAGACTTCAAAAGTGTTCTATACTACTGTTGTTCAGTGACGCATGCATATATTGAGAGAAAAATCGTCCACTTCGATCTCCACCACAATCGGCAATTTTTAAGCATTTTAGGCTAATTGTATTGCTTTAAATTCAAGAATAAATGAGCCCTTGTTTACTGAAGTAATGAAAAAGAGCAAGAAGTAAATTGCCACTTTTTTTTCAGATCTTTTGAACAAGAAAAAATCCAATAAAAATCAATCCCTTTTGAAAGATGAGTTTTTTTATGAGAAAATCTCTAAGAAACGAAAAAAGATTTTCATCTGCTGGTTATAAATAAATGCATATCCATGGCACCTGAATGTAATGATGCATGTACTCATAAATAAACCAAGAAACTTTGGAAAACAAAAAGGGAAGGACCAAAAAGGGATGATCTTTATCAAGTATGCATAATACTTCAAGCTGGACACTACAAGACACAACCTTGGTTCAAAATTTTCATTTCAGGCCTTATTATGCAAGAAAGAGCAGTAGTACTGTTTTTTGAACTGATCATTGATGAAGATCGAACAAATTAATGTTGAAAAGAGTAGTGAAAAAATTACTTGTTGTTGGCATACTCATAGACACGACCACGGCTTGAGAAAACAATGAGCGCAACTTCAGCATCACAGAGCACTGATAGTTCATAGGCTTTCTTGAGTAGTCCATTTCTCCTCTTGCAGAAGGTGACCTGCCTATTAGTATTGTTCTCAATCCTTTTGATCTCAATCTTTCCTCTTCCCATTTTTTGATCCTGCATCCAAAAACATTTCTTTTCCAGTGAACCCTTTTTGAGTTTAAACTTCCAAGATCCTTTCTTTATACAAAATTATATAACTTGCTGAATTTTTGTTGAAAAATTAACAAAATTATTAATGGATCTTGATCTCAAAAAAAGGTTACTAGATTATCTTTCTTTTGCCTTAAAATTAACATGAGAAAATTAATTTGAGAGAATCATGAAAAGAAGGGAAACTTAAATTTCATGATTGAAGAAAAAGAATTAGTACAAGACATCAAATTAAGGATTTATATACACTAAAAGATCTAAACTTGAAGTGGGAAATAAAATATGAGTACTTTTTAGTTGTAAAATATTGCATCTAAAGAAAGGAGCATGAGACTAAAGATCAGAAGAATATGGATACATATTCTAAAACATGAGAAATGTTGAAAAAAATAATCAAGAATCAATCTTGAAGGAAAAATAGGGCTAGATTGATCATGGTCATTACATGCATACCAAAAAGATAAGATCTTGAAAACTTGTTTTAACTGAACTATGAAAAAAAATGATGTAGAAATGCCTGCAAATTAACTGAAAAAATTAAGATCATGGTTAACAAAGTGTGAAATTTATGAAACATAATTAAGTCATTGCATAATAATCTGAGAATCAAACCAGGGAAATGAATCATTCAGATCAAGTCATATTGATGCAAGATCCTCAAATAGAAGAGACAAAATAAGGAGAAAGTACTTCAGATCAACTCATTTTGTCTCTTTTAAAATTAAATCAAGTTAAATATATAACACAGTTTCAAAAAAATTGGAGAGAAATATAAATATACCTCCATTTTATGATCACCGCTTCAGTGGTTTCAAAAGGGAAAAATGAACGATGCAGCAGCTAGCTCCACAAAGAAGCTGCAAGTTGTCCTTTTTGAGTGTAGAAAAATATTCCCAAGATTTTTTTTGAACCCAAAAAGATTTAGAAAAAATAATTTTGCAGTAAGAAATATTGCCAAGAATTTCTTGAAAACATGGAAAAAAAAAAAACAACTATGCAAAAAGCAAACATGGATCAGGATGTGCATCATGATTTTTGGGAAAAAGCCCAGCTGACAAAAAGAAGAGAAAAATCTCTCATGTGATGTGAAGAATAAAGATTTGATAAGCAGATCTAGTTAAGCAAGCTTACCACTGAGAGTTCCATACGGAACTTTCATTTTTTTGGTTTTTTGACATCATGATCTTACAATAATAAAGAAGAGAATTAAGGTAAGGAACGTTTGAAACTGTGCCAAATGCATGGATGAAAACTACGCAAAAAAATTCTTTATCAAAAGGGTTCTTTCCTTTTTTCTTTTTCTTTCTTGTTGAGAAGAAGATTGATAAAAAATCCCTTGAATATAACACAATACAAACCTGTTTTTTCTTCGGAAAATATTGCTATTTTCTGGTGAGTTCCCGAAATCTTTACACGAGTTCCAAAGAATCCCTTCTTCTAAGTTTCCTTGATAAACTTTATCATCTAATTAGTTTATGAATCACAACCCTTTAATTTATATATCTGTTTCTTTGTTTGTCTATACCTAGCTCATGCTATGGTGCTTGCGTGTAAATGTGTAATGAGAGAAGAACAGGGTGAGAAGGTGAAGAAAGAGACCCTAAAATGGCTTCTTTTTCCATAAATGTAGCATACGTGATATTGTGGTTTGATGAAGATTTTACTGCTTTGCAGAGGGAATTCCCACCAAAATCTGCAAAGTGTTTGTCTTTTGAAATAAGGACTAATAAGCCCTTCTTTGTGTAATAAATACTTTCACTTTTATATATTCAATGATTCTAAGTTAATAATGAATGATATTGGAAAATTTTCCAAATATGCTGCACCCTTAATATGTACCTCATCTTGAATTTGTATTTAAAGGGAACTCAATTTTGAATAATGATCGGTTGGTCTCATGTGATGCAACGGTGAAATCATGCACGAGAAAAGTATAGAAAATTAGAAATACGATTTCAACGACAATTAACTGTCATCAGTTTTATATATAAACTATGTTTTATTTATATATGAAAAGGTTTCGTTAGAGTTTTTGTGTTGAATTATATATGCATTTGTTTTTGTAAAGATCATTGTTATTGATTTATGCATGAAATGTATCATATATATTTTTTGTGTATGAAATGAGGGGGTACAATCTATGCATAATTGCAATGAGCATTAATAACAAAGACATCTCTTTGTTGGTTAAGTTGTTAAACAATTCTAAATTCACTTTTATAACTCACGTTTTGGTTAAAATTGCTATTAGAGGATTGAGAACTCAAACTTGAAAACTTGCTTTCTATTATGGTTGCTTAATGTAACAGAACATGGCTCAATCAATTAATGGATTGAATGTAATATCTTTTTTCTTTTTGTTATAAAATTAATTTATCACGTTGGTAAAAATATATATAATTGTACTATAATTTTATGAATTCAAGGTTGAAACGCGCCCTTTTCGGGAATTTTTTTGATGATATATAAATATGTATTTAGGATTATCGTAGTAATTGAGGTCTCAAACCAGAATAATTTTATTTGGATGTGTAGAATGCATATATTAATAGTATTATTGTGAATAAATTGTAGGGTTAATTAGAAGGGACTTTCCGATTTTATATTGAGATCTCAAAATGATGATTTATATTTTAGTAAAATGAAGGTTAAAAAAGATATTTCATGATAATCAAGAGAATCCACTTCATATTATGAGAAAACTCACTCAAACAATATTTGGCATAATGCACTACCCAACAAACTTTATTTATGCTAGTATATACATAAAATAAAACATCATGGCAAAATATAATTCATACAATTGCTTTCATTTAATGAAATAAAAATTTAATTTTTATTGTATACATTTTTGTGTTTTGAAAACTAAAGAATGGGTATGCTATTTGGTTTGAATAGCTTAAAGGATCAATGATTTTAACCTTTGCCACAAAGGGTCAATCATTTTAGACTTTGCATGGAATCTAGGAAACTGTTCTAGCAAAAAGACATTATTATATACCATTAAACTATACTTATTAAATGATTGTTGAACGATTCATACGACTCGGCTACTCTCCTATTTTTTAGTTTCTTTTATAATTTTCCTTTTCCTTTTGCTATTCTTCTGTTATAATATGTAACTTTCCCATTGTAATCTCATGCCTATATATTCACGCTAATACATCAATAGAAAATATAGAAAAATTTCAAACATTCTCTTTATTTTCACATGCTATCAGAGCCAATACAATACAATATATATCGTTCAAATTAATTGTTCCTCTTCAACATGGCTTCTAGTGAAGCAATAGTCACTGAGTCTTTGCCGAGCCAACCTGATTCATATACGATCCATCATTCTGGCAATCCCTCGACCATCCTCGTCATGCCTCTCCTCACAGGCGACAACTATGGTACGTGGAGTCGCGCTGTCACTATGGCACTATAAGCCAAGAGCAAATTCGGCACGGTTCATTCCCGAAGCCAACCGATGTAGGAACTGCTGTCAATTGGGGACACTGCAATAATCTTGTGAGTAGCTGGATTCTCAACTCCGTCTCACCTGAGATCCGCCCAAGTATATATCCTTTATGCCGACGCTGCAAGTCAAATTTGGGTCGATCTCAGGTGGGACGGAGTTGAGGATCCAGCTACTCACAAGATCATTGCAGCGTCCTCAATTGACAGCAGTTCCTGCATCGGTTGGCTTCGAAAATGAACCGTCGACGAAGCCGAACGATTCATATGACTCGGGTAGTCTTCTATTTTTTAGTTTCTGATATAACTTTCTTTTTCCTTTTGCTATTCTTCAGTTTCTGTTATAATCTGTAAATTTCCCATTGTAATCTCATGCCTCTATATTCACGGCAATACATCAATAGAAACTATAGAAAAATTTCAAACCTTCTCTTTATTTTCACAATGTGTAATGTGGGATTTCTACACTGTTTGAAGGAAGCAAATATAGCACGGGAGACAATTTAGCAAATTATGGAAGACAAATTGATTCAACAATATGCTATTTTGCTGGAAGTCTGGAACAAAATTACCATCAAAATCTAAGAATGTTATTAGAATAGATAGAGTAGAATTCCTATCATTCAAAAAATGTAAATAATTGTTAAATATAATTAAACTTTTAACTATGAATAACTATATATTTTGAATAGGTATCACTGCCTCATGATACTGGTTAGTACCTTGAGCAATTTGTTTGTAGACTGAGATTGGAATGTTTAAATTTCCTTTAATTTATAAAATTGAGGGTTACATCTTTCTCCATTTGCCGGTTCGACTAATTCATTAATTAATTGTTGCCGTTTAAATAGTGACTAATTCGACCATTTGAAAGTCCTAATTAAACATGCACAAATTAAATACGCATGCTATATAGTATATAAAGCTGGTGTGGGTGGTGAGGGAATAAAATTGAATCGAATTTAGAAATTATTGACATTTGAGGATTTGGTGCACTCCACGTAGAAGTCATGAAAGATAATTATATGTTCAAAATGGCTGGCATGGATTAAATTGATGGAATTGAGTTGTCTCAATTTGCTAAAAACGATTTCGATTAATTATGGCCAAACAAATTGCATGGCATACTGTTAATTTAATTTCAAGAGGAGATTATTTTTACGTTGATGCATGTACTTGTAGTTACTTCATGACTACACAAATTGTCACTTTATTAATTAGTTGCATTCGAATTGTGTAGGCTTGATAGTGTTTCAAGCATATATGCTCAAATATAAATGGTTCAAAATACATGCGAGCGCACATAATGTATCGCAAGCAAAAGATACAATATTAGAAGTATAATGTTAGTATAATTTGACAAATTACCTCTAATTACAATGCATATATGATTATATGACTATGATAGAGTTGTGTAATGCACATTAGCCTAACATTAACCTTTAATTTGTTTAATTAATGATAACGTCCTTATCGTGTTGACTTATATACAATTCACAATTTTATACGCATAAACCATTTTGTATGTGTTTTTGACTTGTGCACAATTGGTAAAATTTATGCATTAGAGTACTCTAATGGATCACTTGTTTTTGGACTCACAAATGGTAGATTAAGTGCATTATCTTGATTAGCATACGACTTATGCAAATGGATTAATACATTTCGTAAAGTGAACTGATCACGACACTATTAATTATGTATTTATTCGTGGTGTTCTTTTTGTTGGAAAATAGTTTGTAATATAGGTTAAACATCAAAAGGGGTGAAATATTTTAACGTCGCGACGTGGTTATGAACATTGCGATATTGGTGAGTTAACGTCATGACATTGGTAGTGAACATCACGACGTTGATGAATGTGTAAATTAAGAACTTGCAAACAATGGCTAGAAATCACGAAGCTTGTGGTTCTACGTCACAACGGATGTGAACGTCACGATATTCATGGTAAAGTTGCATCTCTTTAATTAATCTTTGGTTGCAGCTATTGGTGAGCAATCATGTTATTTTGATACCATGTTTGAAAGGTGTTTGTTGAACCTTAAACTCCATAAATAGAGGTTTTGGTCAACTTCAAAACAAATTGTAAAACATATTGAAATATGTGGAATCATATGATAACAACACTAATTAAACATACCACACAAGCATTTTAGATTATTGTGGAAATAATCCAAGAATTTACTATTTAATTGGTTATTTATGAATATATTGTTTTCTAAAAGAGATTGCTTAGTTAAATTTGGTTAGCAAGATAGTGGGGCAATAAATTCTTTAAAGAAAGTGTTTAACACGCCTTAAATTCATATTTTATAACTTATATTCCTCAAAGTTTATTAGATCATTTGTGAACATTCTTGAGTGTTCTAGTTGATATGATTTTGTGTAATTTCCAAACCCCAAAATTCTCAATAATCCTAAAGAGTTTCTTGTGTACAACTATGGAGTACGAAAGTAAAATTACTGCGTATACAATGAAGGATACCAGTCTAAATTTTATTAAAATCCATATTGAAATCCTCAGTGGCAGACTGTTTGGTAGCAGTAAGGAACGCTCAACTACAATCTTTCAAGCAGAATTGGGGGAGTATTGAAATCCAGATAGAAGCTATATATGGTGGAACAACTAGAAAAGGGAGAGCCCTTCACAGCAAACACACTCACCATAGCTGAGGATATCTATTTGTTGAAACACTGCTTTGATAGGTGTAGTTTCTCAAGAATACATAAAAAATATAACTCAGCTAGTATTGAACTAGCAAATTTGGCTTGTAATGCACTGTCCCATCTGGAATGGAAAAACTATTTTCCAGCATGGCTTGTACAAGCAGTGCAATTGGATTCTCAGCTAGTCAGCTGATGTAATTGTTTTTTGTTTGGAAGAAATGGAAGAATATCGCTTTTGACTAAAAAAAATAAAAAGAAAAAAGAAAAAGAAAGGAACCTAATAAAAGAAATAAAAATTATATGAGTCTATGAACGAAATTTTACAAGAAAAAAAGACTCCAAATACTACAGCAATGAAATCAGAGGAAATACAAAGTTAGGAGTTTCAAACAAAAGAAGAGAAACCAAAACAATCCATTTTCATAAAGCCCTTTATATGATGAGATAAAATATCTTTTGAAACGAATGAATAGTATACTTTTATCCACTATTTTTTTTTTATTTTAATTTTCTCACTTAGATAGCAAAAATTATATGTGATGATTATTTTGTCAAATTTAACTGTTATATTTGAATTTCTTTTTTAAGTTTTAGATTTTTTTATAAAAAAATTTAGGGTAATATAATACATGCAAATAAGGGCAATTAATAGTCTAAATTGAGAAATGAAAATATAACTTTTTTTATAAATGAGTTGGAGACTATTTTTCTAATGAATAATATGTTACATTTCTTGTTTCAATCCCAATTTCAATCAATAAATACAAGCAATGTGTATTTAGTACTTATTCTTTATAGTTCATTAATCATTTGATAGGATTTTAGTTAAATATACGCAGCGTCTATTTATAAATTGAAAAATATATTGAAACAGGAAATGAAATAAAAGAGTCCGAATAAGACTATTTGTTTGACAAAATTCAAATTAAAAATCAAAATGTAACTTTTTAATATTGGAGATCAAAACAATACTTGACCGAGTAGGTCATTTATTTATTCATTTATTTATAATTAATTCTCCTTACTATTTAATTATCAACAAACTTTGGAACTGGAACTGGAACTAAACTGAAACATTTGTGTTGCTTCAATCTGTCTTTGTCAGTCAGTAGCTGAGGTTGATATGAGGACCATGCACCAATTCAATGAAAGTAATTCATCATCAAATTCCCAAAATAATTAAAAAGTATATTAGAATTAATTTGATTTGTAAACTTATCAATTTATAGGGTTTGGACCGCCCTATTTTGTACGTAAATTAAATTTGGATTCTAGTGTGATTGGACCCAGCTCACAAGTGGGATGTCATGTCACTACCATAAAACATGATAAGGGATTTTACATTATACATATATTAATTACCTACTTCCATCATAATTTGAGAAAACATATACATTTTTGGAGATCGAGTTCATAATTAAATTGTCACCAACAACCTTCATAATTCAAAGATTTCTGAAATTTGAAGGTTTTGAATCATTCATTTTTTTTTCAACAAATGAGGTATACAAGATCCCAAATTAAATAAAAAAGATTCTATACATATTTCTTTTAACGCAAAAATTCTTGCGACACCGTCTAATATATGAAACGTGATACGTAAATTATACTTTATATGCTAAATTTTTATATGTTATACGCTAGCTAATATTTGATACTTTATATGGTAATACGCTAATTTTTTATACATTATTCGATAAAATGAAATTCATATGCAAATCTCATTTAAGAGATGGTCTCATATGAGAATGACTTCTTTTAATATTTGATTTGAGATTCAACTTCTGACTAACTCGTTTAATATAGATTGATCAAATTGAACGTTTTCAAGTATGTTGCTTAAAAATTCTAAATCCAAATGAGGATTATGTAGCATAAAAGTCCAAATCAAATACATGCCATATGATCGAATTAGAGAAATGCGAATTCAACAACTTATTTTCTTCAACCTTCTAACTTAATAAGAAATAATGTTATGTGTGGAATCTTTTCTTAAAGCAAACCTTTGATTTCTTTCTTGATAATACTAAAGGTCTGTTTGATAAAATTGAAAATTGATTGAATTTGAAGTGTGAACTTTGAAAGTAATAAGTTGTTGTAATTCACTAATTATATTTGTTTGATAATTTAACTTATTTTCAGATTTTAAAATATGTAATATATGAGAATTTACAATATGTACAAATATATGACGTGTGAAAATGTATGTAATATATGTAAATATATATAGTGTGTGAAAAAATGTATAATGTATGTAAATATGTGCAATGTGTGTAAAAATATGCACTGTGTGAATATGAGTAGTTTGTAAAAATGTGTGTGGTACTAGTATGTGTAAAAATACGTAGTATGTGAAAATGTATGTAGCATGTGTAAAAATAAGCAGTGTATGAAAATGTGTGTAGTATGTATAAATATTAGTATTTGAAAATATGTATAGTAGGTATAAATATATGTAATGTATAAAACTATGTATTATGTATTAAAAAAAAAACTTAAACCATGTTAATTATGTCTATGTTAAAAATAATTTAAAACTCTACCTTGGACTATTAATAAGCAAATTAAACCAAAATTTATGATTTAAAATTCTACCATCATTTTATCTATATTTTCATATTCTTTTAATCTATTAAAATTTATTATAGATATTTATCTATAGACAGTACTATTAATAAGCAAATTAAACTATATTTTATTACTTAAAATTCTACCACCATTTTATCTATATTTTCACATTTTTTTAAATCCATTAAAATTTGTTAATATGTATTTATCAAACAAATTTAGTTTGTTCATATTTGAATCAATCAAACTACACAAGTAACAAATCATGTGTGGTCCCAATTTAATGTAGACTCTATGGTGCTTCAAAAATCTTTTATTGTATTATAGTTAGTCAAAATAGAGAGAAATCAACAAACCATGTTTTTAATACTCATTCAAGTTCTCCACAGATGCAATTAACCATGGCACATGGATAACTTCTTTACAATTGCCATTTATGCATTGCTCAACAGAATTGGACCACATCAATTCAAGAAATGGGATTTTGATATCTTTCTCTCATAGAGTGGAAAAAAAATTCATTTGAAGAAAATGTCAGTCATTTCCCAGAAAGGGAGAATGCCAAACTGCTAAGCTATTTGCCATTGTGGAATCAATGATGCATTCCTCCTTGGCAGAGGATAAAAAAGCTGTGGCTTTGGAATTGGAAGCATTGACCTACAATGTCTCTTTAGATCACCAGCATGGTCACATGAACTTGCTTCAAGAATACTTATTACTACAACTTCAAAGTTAAGAAACATAATCAGTGATTGATTCTTCAGTGCTTCAGACTAGTCTTTAAAAGTTTAACATAATCAGTTGTTCTTTAGGGCTGATCACACTAGTCATGAGAACACTCTGATAAAAGAAAGTAGCCATCAAAATAGTTCTAAACTTCCAAGATCAAACTGCTAATTGCTTAAAGTATGATCAAGGATGTGTTTTGTCACATTAACACTTCCAAAAACTAAAGCAAGTGATGCTGACACTAAGACCTGTAGCCACATTATCAATCTGTATGCTGACACTTAACCAGAATGTGACAATAAAGCCATCAACCTTGCACAGAAAAATAATAAAATTAAGCATTCCTGGCTATGAACACTTCATCAAGATGCAAAATAGGGATGATGCCCCATCAGGCATCATCTGGGAAATTTAGGCTCAAATTCATACTTAAACCAATTTAGCATCTGAGAAGACTTGGATGTTAGGAGATACTGAGAGCTTTAATGTGATAGACAGAAATTTGAACAGGATTAAGTTCATCTTTAGTATCAAAGGAGGAGTGCACAAAAGAAGAGTAATGCATGTTACAAGAATCCCTTCTCAGCCAGGTGACGTTCCTTCATTCTTTTCAAAACTTTGCACCTTTGATTCCTTTCCCTGTGATAGAAACCAAATATAAGTGTGCAGAAATAGTTAATATTCCTTTGAAAAAAACTGTAAAGCAATTTAAAACCACTTTCTCGCAGATCTTGAAACCAAGATGCCGAGTGGTTTTACAAGCATACAACGGGCCATCTTCTTCATCCAGCTATACAGACTATGACATAGTAATAGCCTTTTCGGACAGCCACTCAATCGTAGCGAATTATTACTGAGAAATGCAACTCAATTAGCACATTAATTGCAAGAACATCTTTAAAAACCACCAAAATAGTGTGAGCTGCCTCACAGTGAGCTGTACCAAGTGAATCTTACACTAAGTTTAAAATGTTCCTGAGGCCCTACAGTTTCAAGTTGGGGTTGATGTGGAATGAAAGATATCTGGTAATTAACCTTCTACTAACCTATCTTCGTTAAATATGTCACCAGATCAAAAAAGTATCACCTTTGACATATCTGGCAATCTTGTCCTTACAAGAGAATAGCCAACACAATCAAACAAGCATAGTTAGGACCTTTACAGCTGACAGACAGACCCTTCAACTAGCCAAAAAACCTAAACAATTATTATTTTGGAACCTTTATCAATAAGTGGTGGTGTTGATTCACATCTTAGATAGTCAAGCAAATCACCAGTATGGTAGCAAATAAACCTAAATCACTAGAACGAAGCGCTCAACGGTCATATTCATGCATCCATAAACGAGCAATATTCATCACGACAAAATAATTACGCAGGATCAACCTTCCCAATAGCAATTGCTGATTCCTAGGAACAGGGTAAACACATGTACTGGATATACTGAGAGATCCCCAGTGACAAGATAAACAGATGATCATCATTGTAACACTTCCAAGTTTCAACAAGACAAATAGTGCTAAACCAGGAGGGTGTTGGACAATAACAAGGCATAAGTGATGCTTCTCTTTCATTTCTGACATACACTGTAATAAATAACAGTAAATATATGAAGCATGATAAATCATCAAACTGATGTGCAAAAAAATGAAAACAGAGAGAAGATAGGAAACGACATCTTCCTTAACAATCAAATAAGGATGCCTAATATTTTAGAAAAAGGAATAGAAAAGATGCCTACATATCTAACAAGATACAAGCACTTTAAGTACCAAAGTGACTAGTGTGTTCAATGTGTTCAATGAATCTTACAGAAAATTCATGAAACACAGACACAACAATTACATATTTATGTAGAGAGACAGTGAGAGAGATACTTGTTTTCATGCAAGGGGTTCACAAAATATTTACCCAGGAATTAATTTTAAAAAGAGAAAAGCATCATACTTCAAATGCAGATCGAATGCCACCTGCTAATACTTGCAAAAGTAGAAAATTGTCCAAAGCTTTAGTTCAAGTACAACTTCGAAAAATAAGCACCAAAATTTTGTGACCACAATTAATCCGATTCATAGGAAACTTAATGTGATCAATTTCTATCATGACAAATTACATCCTAATGAATTTAGATGTGGTATTAACTTGATTCGAGATCTGACCCATTGACACACTTGGCATACTTGGAATAAAGAACATACATTTACTCTCTTCTCCCCTAGAAATTTGGCATTTAAAAAATATTAATCAACATGATCTTTTAAATGGTCATACAATTTTCTAAATATGCCTTTATCAATGCCTACTATAGGCAACCAATATAATACAATCACAAAGACATGAGTTCTAAAATAAATTTAGTTCTTCTAGTACCTTTACATAATAATGCAATTCCAGCATAAAGAAATGTTTCTCAACATAAATGTGGTATTAGTATGTATCTAATATTTTCAGTCCAATACACATGCTTCCATGTCTCATTTGAACTTCAGACACAGAAACATTAGAAGGTTTAACTAATGAATGTACGATTCCAAGTGAACAAATCAAAATGCTAGCTCAAAAGGCTTTCAACAATTACCAGATGCACAATAACTTCATCGTGGCAATGGTTTTATGAAGCAATGACCTAAACATACTAATAGATCTAACCACAACATATTACCCAGAGATTTACAGAAATTGAAATGAACTGTTCTATGGATGGTTTCAGCTTGCTACATGTAAACTTCTGTTCCAGAAATGGTTTCAGCTTGCAGAATATAAACTGGAAAACAAGAATCGACCTTCTTAGTAATGGCAACAAAATATGACAAGTTAAAACATAATCTTGGCAGAACATGGACAATTAACCAACTAATATAGAACTTTGAACATATGCAAGTCACTCAAGCATAACTTGGCGTCTTTAGACTCCGTCAACCTGGAACTTGTAACATTGGCTAGAAATACTACTTTTTTTCTTTTGATTTACGATCAGCTGATGGGCTTTCATATTGAAATATTTTTATTGCTCAAACTTATTGAGGAAGGACAGTAAGCTTCCACTGATGATATCAAAGGCCAATCAACCCAGAGAGAAATTAAGAACAAAAGCACTGTCATTGGGTTGTAAAATTACATATGTCATGCTCTGAGAGATACATTCAAACATCAACTAAATGATGACTATATAATACACATGAAGGCAATAAAGTTGATAACAAAGTAAACGTGAGATATTAAACTCTAACAGACATTTTTTTTGAAACTACTCCTCCAGATCATAGAGGTTACCACTGTATAAGAATATACCCTAATGCCCAATATAAACGTTATGACTATAAGTAGAAAAAGGGAAACGATGAAATTTAGAACACCTTACACAAAACGATGAAATCACAGCCAGCAATGCCCGTTTATCAATTTCAAATATTATAGTAAATAATTTACACGACAATCTGCAAGATAATACTCAAATTCAGATGAAATAAAGGTTTGCCTCTCAACATATTTTCTCGAAACAAGTAATTACAATGTGTGCAAGAAGAGAGCGCTATCAGCACGCACCTCAAACTAAACTACAGTTGAATACATAAATGATGGGAGTGGCATGTGCATCTCAATCCCGAATACCAAGTTCAACCTCAAGCTCATCATCATTCTCAAAGAGCTTCAAAAGACGGGCTTGCTGCTCATCCCTCTTCTTCCTTTGCCATATCTTGAACAGGAAAACAGAAAATCCAACAACGGACAGAAGCCCAAGGCATAATAGCAATATGGTTAGTCCAACTGAGTTTCTGGATGAACTATGATGCGCAGCATTTGTTGCATTTTTGGAATCTAAAGATGGTGAATCGTCTGCCAAGCCTGCAACAGACATACAACAGATAAAAATCTGATCTCATTATTAGGAAAAAAAAACTAAACTGAAATATATATTCAATAGATAGTAACAATCAAGAAACAGTTTAATAAAGCAACAACAGCAACAACAATTGTGACCCCAATCATGAACTCTGCATCGTACTATCCAAACTAACTAGTCTAGCACGGTTCTTTAGAAAAGATAACGCAATGTTGTCTCTAATGACTTGTGAAATATTGCAGCCACTTAAATCAACAGTAAAAAACTAAGTATAGAAACTAATAAAAGGAAAGAACAGAAATTAGAATAAACACATCTCTATTTTCTTCTCATAATATATAGTTGAGAACAATTTATTTTGCTATTTGCTCAATTCAGCTTAGTGATTTCTATTGTAAGACAGTAAAACAAAATAGTTTGTATTCTTTTCAGGGAAAGAAAGGATCTTTACTAACACCATTTTCAACCCCGTAAGTACAAATAATAAACACTGTAAATTGAACAGAAACCCCCAAACCAACAAAACAAAATTCAAGTTATACTTTCCTTAATGTACCTTATAATTTGCCATTATATAAAAAAGAAATTTATGAAGCACAATAAGTACAAATTTCTTAACATTGTCAAACAAAGTTTCCCAGCTAATTGAACCCTTTCTGTTTCTCCCAGCAAGATTAGATTTTTACATATGCTCAAAGAGAGATTCAACAAATTCTTTAGGTGCAACTATAGGAACGCAGAGTACAACAACAAATCTGATAATCAAAGTTTTTTTTTTCTTTAAAGATTTACCTTGTTCTAGCTTGATCAAGACAATCAAAATCCCACATCACAATTTCAACAAAAATAACATAAATAGCTCTTAAAATTCAAGAACAAAAAAAAAAAAAAATGCCTGACAACTGCCACAGCAAAACCCCGCAACCACAACAAAAGATCAGCAGTAATTCCATAGCTATATAAGGGATGCGTGAAAACCAACCTGGAAGTAGTTGAAGTAAAGGGTAGAGGAAGAATAATAAGTAAAAATGGAAGGGGCAGAGGGAACCCATTTTGTTCGTCTCCATCGCCATGAATGGAAGTTGGATTATTAAGTTGAACTACGACTTCGCCGCCCTCTCTATTGTTAGTCTTTCAGTGTCTGCCAATATCGTTTTTCACTTTTTCATTTTTCTTAATTTGCTAAATAGTCCTCGAATATATGCATAATCTTGTTAAAGTCCTTGCTTGATATGACCGTAATTTTTTTTTTCTAAAAAATTTAGGGAAAATTGCAAAAAAAAACCCTCTTTCACATTTTAGTGAAAAACTTTTTTCATCATTCACATAGAAAATTATATATAATTTTGTCAACCAAATAAAAAATTCGCATTAAATTGGTTCTTTTTTTTTTAACTCTATCTACTTTTTAAAAGAAAAATGTATATGTGTGTCATCGTTAGATGATGTACACACGTATATACTTTACGTTAAAAAATTAAATGAATTATATGAAAAGATAAATTTGATAAATTTTTTTGATATAATTGACGAAATTGCATCATTTAGATGTAAGTGATGAAAAGATGTTTTCTAATAAATGTGAATGATGATTTTGCAATTTTTCTTAAAATTTTTTTAAAAAATTATTAGTCAATACAATAATTGTGTCTCATAGAAAGCATTTATTTATGTAATAACTAGCTTTTGCCCTCTTTTAAGAAAAGAAAAAGAAAGAAAAAAATCATGATTATTTTTTATGAAAAATTAAATTTATGTTTTCGTCGATGTGTATATATAGTTTCAAATTTTGTTAACTATTTTAAAGAAAATAAATCAAATAATTTCAGTTACAATAAATTTTTCGTTAAAAAAAAACTCAAATCTCAAAAAAACTAATAATTAAGTGATCTCAAACCGAACTTTTTTCGGGTGAGAAATTGACTCAAACAACTGGATTATAGAGAATTACAAAAATTAAGAGGTGAAAAGAAAAATTAAAGAGATTAGTTAATAATTTAATTCAATAAAAAAAATAAAGGTACGGGTTAAAGGTAAAGGAAAGAGAATGAAACGAGGTTGTGATAGTTGGTAGGATATAATAATTCCCTTAACATGAATTTTGTGTAACAGTTTTGGGTAATACTCTGTATTTCTCTAGTTTGAGAGGAATAAATTTACTTATCATTTTTATTCTATTGTCATTTCTAGTCTTGAACCAATCACACGCTAAAAAGTATAAACAAAGGCCTTCAGTGTTAGAGGTCAAAAGTTCGAATTTGTATTGAGCTCAATTGAGCCAATTCAAAAAAAAAAAAAATATTCAACAATTTGTTTATTTATTTATTTATTTCGAAATCCTGATCAATTACACGAAATTCTAATCTATTACATCAATTTTGTGCTACACCTGCGATCTTGTCCATTCTTGATTTTGTTCAGATACTTTGTTGGGTGTGGCGCTGACTGAAACCGCTTCAGGGGAGTTGGTTTATTTATTTAAAGAGTGATGATACACGAGTGAAAAATTTTAGTGAAAATAACATATCATTAATCTTATGTAAACTCGCTTTACAATAAAATACAAAGTTGGGCTCGGCCAGGCCAATGATGATCCACCAAAACGAAAAAGAACTCCATCATTTGGATAAGAAGTTGGGCCATCAAGCCCAAGTTTAAGCCCAATTTCTTTATTATTTTCTTATAGAGCTTCAGCGGTTCGTTTTACAAAATTAGTAATATATATATTTATAGGATAAAAAATAAAGAAACCCTAAACCTTGCAAAACTCACAGTCCACTCTTCTCAGCTTCCTCTTTCTCGGAGCGTACGGCTGCTAATCCTGTAGATCTCTTTCGATTTATTTTCATTTTAGTGTTGTACTTTTAAGGGCTTGTTTCGTTTTTTGATTTGCAGAATTGGGTTTTCATTGATTTATCTGTTTTTGCCAGTTTTAAAGAGGGAGAGAAATTGTTCACCTTGTAAGCCATGGCTCTGGTAAGTTGACCTGATCTTTAGTTTTTAATTCTTAAAGTTTCAATTTTTGTGATAGATCTGGGTTTCTTCCCATGGAAATTTCCCTTGTTTTTATTTATTTTGTTTTGTAAATTTTTGTTTATAATTTGCTAATTTTTGTTACCCAAAAAGTTGCATGCTTTTATTAATTTAGTGATTAGTGATTAGCTCCCCTAGTGAAATTAATTGCTTTAGTAATTTGACAAGATATTGATTTGGGTTGCTATACTCAGAATTTAGTTTGTACTCTGTGGGATGTGCTAAAAGTCGGTCTTTTGCCTAGTTTGTTGAATTGAAATGAACCAATGTAACCGTTTTTAAGCTCGGGATGATTAATGGGCTTGTAATTTATGGTGTTTGTGGATATGGGTTTATTTTATGTCCTTTTTCTTGTTCTGTTTTTTGGGTTGTTTTTAAATTTTATTAAATGTTTGCTGGCTTTATACAGACTATATATGGGGAAAACAAAAATTCCTTCAAGACACTGATTGCTGCAGAATACAGCGATGTTAAGGTTGAAGTAGCAAAAGATTTTCAGATGGGAGTAACCAATAAGACTCCTGAATTCCTTAAGATGAATCCTATTGGAAAGGTATGCTGTATGATTGCTTGCATATTTGGAACTTGAAGTTTTTACCATGGTTCTACATGTTTTTTGTATTGTTTTTGTTTGTTTTCTGATCTGAGCCAATGCTATCTTTGTAGATTCCTGTTCTTGAAACTCCTGAAGGGCCCATATTTGAGAGTAATGCTATTGCACGCTATGGTGAGTTTTTTTTTTGATATTTTGATTCACTAATGATGTTAATGGCTGGATTTGTTTTGACATTTTTTTTAATTACTTGTGGCAGTTACAAAGTTGAAGGCTGATAATCCCCTCTATGGCTCGACTGTCTTTGAATATGTAAGCACATGCAGTTTTGTTTTTAAGTATATTCTGCCGGTACTCATGTATCACCTATGTTCAAATTGGCATCATATTTTACTTGAATTGAAATTTCCTCTCTTAATGCTTCTGCTCCTTAGGGCCAAATTGAGCAATGGATTGATTTTGCCGCTACCGAGATTGATGTCAATATAGGACAATGGTTGTATCCACGACTAGGTTACCGTATTTTCCTCCCTCCGGTATGTCAAGTTATCTTTTAGTCATTTGGAACCTCTACATGCAAGATACTAGATTATTCCTAACTTGGTTAGGATAAGCCCATCATGTTATTTTCTTTGATTCTTGTGCTTAGGCTGAGGAAGCTGCAATTGCTGCTTTGAAGAGAGCACTTGGAGCTTTGAACACCCATCTTGCCACTAAGACTTACTTGGTTGGAGAATTTGTCACACTGGCTGACATTATTATGACATGCAACTTACTAATGGGATTTAAATTTATCATGATGAAGAGCTTCACATCAGAATTCCCACATGTTGAGAGATATTTCTGGACATTGGTTAATCAGCCGAAGTTTCAGAAGATTGTGGGTGAAGTGAAACAAGCTGAATCTATTCCACCTGTTGCATCCAAGAAGCCTGCACAGGCTAAAGAACCTGCAAAACCAAAGGCAAAGGAAGAGCCAAAGGAGGTCAAGAAACAGGCAAAGAAAGAAGAAGCCAAGCCTAAAGATGATCTAGAAGATGAAGAAGAAGCACCCAAGACAAAGCCAAAGAATCCTCTAGATCTTTTGCCACCCAGTAAGATGATACTAGATGAATGGAAAAGGCTTTATTCCAACACCAAAACTAACTTCCGTGAGGTCGCCATTAAGGGTATCTCTCTCTCCCTCTCTCACATACTCTCTCTTGCTCTCTGTGTGTGTTTATATGTTTGGTTTATGGGAACTAATTAATGTGGTTGAAACAAAATGGGATAGATTTGACTTTCCTTTGTGGAAGAGAAGTGTTTTAACCAATTAGATATAAGCATATTTTGAAGAAGTTGAGCACTGGCTTGTACCTCAATTTGTCACTATTTCTTGTGGGTTCAAGTTAAGAAAATAGATGCCTGATGGATAATGACTCGAATCATGTGAAAGATGCACCATAATAATATGGTATCCAATGATAATGTTCAGCTCTATTTTTGGTGCGGATAGTACGGTACAAAGTAAATCTGCGAACCCTTTTTAGTTCAAATTGACCGTTGTCATGCTACTGAAGATAGAATAAATTTTGACTACATATTCGTTACTTTTAACTTAAACAAGATGCCAAAAGCTGGTTCCTAGGCTAATATATTTTGTATGCCAGTTTTTGTTTGCTTTGACCCCAATATGTTGTCAGTTGTGTGTGAGAGAGCAAAGGAATTAATTGGTGGTGATAAAATATAATTACTTAGATTATTGTTACTTTAGCTTTTGGAAAAGTCTAGTATGTTCCTGTCTTGTTATGGGATGATAGCTTTCCATTGATTATTCTGCATTTTTGATTGCTTTGTTTGCAGCTTGTTAGTTGAATGGTGTGATGTGACTTCCTAGTAGTTGTGCTTATCGTGTTTTCACTTACGTTGGCATGATGGTGCCGCTTTGTTCCTTTTATTGGTTGAGGATGGTTCTAATATTAGCCATTGAAATGCTTTTATGACTGGAATGTTTTAATAAAGTTTATGTTAGATATGCTTGTCCACCATCTAGCTACAGTTTGATGGTTTTACTTAATTTACATACGTTTGTATTTCGTTCCTTTCCTGTTCAAGTTAACCTGATCCAATTTTATGATATTATGCCATTATTTTCTCATTATTTTCTTTGTTTGATGTGGATCATATTATGCTCTCGAGTAGATCATGTGGTGTAACTTTTTTTTGTTGACGTGTACCTCATATATGTGGTTTCTAGGATTCTGGGATATGTATGATCCAGAGGGATACTCTCTTTGGTTCTGTGATTACAAGTACAATGATGAGAACACAGTCTCATTTGTTACCATGAACAAGATTGGTGGTTTTCTGCAAAGAATGGATCTTGCACGAAAGTATGCATTCGGGAAGATGCTGGTGATTGGTTCAGAGCCCCCATTCAAGGTCAAGGGACTGTGGCTTTTCCGCGGTAAAGAAATTCCAAAATTTGTGATGGATGAGGTATATGACATGGAATTGTATGACTGGAAGGAGGTCGACATCAATGATGAAGCCCAAAAAGAGCGAGTCAGCCAGATGATTGAAGATTTTGAGCCTTTTGAGGGTGAGGCTCTGTTGGACGCCAAATGTTTCAAGTAAATTTTGTAACCTCCATTTTTGTGAGCCAATTCCGAGTTGTTTTTCTTTTGCTTTTGGATCAAATATTGACAGCAGACTCCAGAAGAGTCAGTGTAGTGTTTTTAAATTATGAGTTTAGCAAATAGATTGGGATATTTTTAAATTATATTTTGGTTGGACGGTACATTTACTGAGTAATTTTCATGAATTGAAGTCTCGTGATTTTCTAACATGAATTTATCTTGTGTTAGTGGTCACTTCACACTACCTTTGGTCTCATTTTCATCAATGTTGTGAATGTACTCTGGATGTTCTTGGTCAAATGGAAAGAGGGATGAACCTAAGCATGGACTTTCAGTTCATGTGAGAATGTTGAATTGTAGACATTTTGGCAGAAGCACAAAGAAAGTTATTACTAATGACCGCCTTCTATATATATGGTTCTACAAACAATCTTTTATGCATGGCAAATGGTCACTGAAACCAACCATATTTTCATCCAACAAGGCCAAAAGGGCACCTTGAAATGATCTCACTGACAAATATTATGCATAGTTTAATGAATTGATACTTTCCCACTCTGAGTGAATTGTTTCTTGCTGTTCAGCATTATTAATATCTTTTCTTTGAATTAAGAATTTGATGGTGATTTTGGAGATCAGATCATCTGTCTAATATTTATCCTATTTTATTCTGTCTAACATGTAAAACGACGTAGTTTCATTAAAAGTAGGGACTAAATGTATAAATATCACTAAAATTACTTTACAATTATTAGACCCTAACTAAGAGATTAGTGAACCCCATGGACAGAATAAGACATACAAAATCTTAGTGAACCTCACGGACAGAATAAGACACACAAAATCTTGGAAGAATAAGATAAACAAAATATTGGACAGAGGACAGAATAAGACAGACAAAATCTTGGAAGAATAAGATAAACAAAATATTGGACCGAAGATCCGTGTCGTGATTTGGGATGGATGACAATTGTGGCCACTTTTTCACCTCAAAATATAAAAATAGCACTAATGAGGTAAGATGATTGTTGGTCAACTTTAAAGATCAAAATATAAAACACAATTGATGAGGTAAGATGTTACGTTATTTGGTCAACTTTAAAGATTTGATGTTGATCTTCCAACTAAAAAGGAAAAATAAAACAGGAATGTTGACCTCAAAATATTAACAAGTTTATTCCATTATTTGATCCTCTCCCACTTTGACTTTTTGTTCTTCAATAATGTCCTTGGAAATGTATTAATTTTACTAATCAATCCCATTAATTAAAACTTTAAAACTAAAAACTTCATTTTGGCTTTGGACCTCCATCCATATTTGGCTTTTCCAAATTTTAAACATTTTCAATTTGGCCCCTTCAAGGTGAAAATTTTCTAATGTTATGTTTTCTACTAAAACACACTCTAATTAAGAAAGAGGGTCTAAAACAAGAGCAGATCCTCTATTCAATATTTATCATATCTTATTCTGTTTAACGTTCAAAACAGCGTAGTTTCATTAAAATTAGGGACTAAATGCATAAATATCACTAAAATTACTTTACAATTATTAGACTATAACCAAGAGATTAGTGAACCCAACTTAGTTTTAATTAGGACAGAATAAAGTAGACAAAATATTGGACAGAAGATCCTATGTCGTCTAAAACTATACTTTGAGATTTTTAGAGGCAAAATAAAAGCATTTTTTTATCAATTAACACAATACTACATTTTGAAAGGAATATTTATTAAGAAAAGTAGATACAACAACAACTAAACTTTTTCTCATTATGTACAGTCAGCTGAATGAATCATATTTCACTATGGTCTAATTATATTTATACACATATTTTTATTTATATTTAAATATAACAATTTTTTTAATCGTTTCATTCTAATTCTTATCAAATCTTCAATTTCACCTTTGAATTCGATTTAACTGTTGATATTAGAACACCTAAAAAGTTTCCTACACAAATATACAAAGAAAAATAGATAGTCACAACTAGATTGAAGACAACCACTTGTTCATCTAATCATATGGATATTAATATAAGAGAGATGTCCATTTGTTTAACTTTTTCATTCTCTTAAACACATTATTAAATTATCGCCATTATTGAGATTTGAGAAAATTCGGTCATCACCAGCTCCATAGTCCATAGTGGACCCTGGCGGCTTCCAATGAACAGAAGATCGGTTTATGATTTTTTTATCCCACAGGAAAAGGCTACAATCAGTGCCGCCGGATCTACAAATCATAATTTTTTAGAGGCAAAATTATATATTTTTTAAAGGCAAAATTATATAATAAAAGTAATATTTTTAATTTTGAAATGTAAAATTCTAACTTTTTTTTTAAAAAAAATTTAATTGAATTTTTAAATTTTTTAAAAAAGACCTTTATAATTTTTCAAATTTAGAAATTTCGGGGCACCTGCACTCCCCACCCCCTATATCCGCCACTGGCGCCTGGCCACAATCCACATCATTGTTAGTTAAACTCTATAAATACTGTAAGAATGGATCCATCATAATGCATTGTAGCACTAGTTGGCTTTGTAGTTGTAATATTAGTCCCTGATTCTTCCTGTAAGATTCTTGAAAATGGTAAAGAAGAATGATGATGTTCAAGAAGAACAGCAACAGCAGCAACCAATCCCTTTACTCACTCCCTACAAAATGGGACCTTTCCAGCTCTCTCATAGGTACGTACACACACTCTCACTGATCATCTCAATTGGATAAAATGATCTTAATTTTATAAGTTTTTTCTTTCTTTCTTTAACTTTTTGTTTGGGAAAGTCCCACTTTGAGTGTGATGATATTGCAGCTGCATTATATGAGCTTAGGGTAGTGAATGGCAGCTTATGAGATTTTGAATCAGAACAAGAAAGTTACGATCGTTTAAAGTTAACAGCGCATTTTAGTTTTTTTTTTTAACCCTTCTTGAACTGATCTGTGCACCCCAATACACATTCTCAACTTGTTCCACATCATTTGGTGTCACTACATTTGAGTCTTTTGACTTGGGATACTTAATCTGCCATTTGATCATCTTGCAGCTTAATAATGTGTTTGATTCAGTTATTTTCAAGAAAACTATAAGTTGTTTAAGTAAATTGCTTCAAATTCATGCTATTTTTGAACATGTTAGAACATATACTATGTCAAGTCTCTGAAGCTAATTGTAACTTTTACTTTTTGTGGATGCAAATTGTGGGTATACAGAGTTGTTTTGGCGCCTCTAACAAGGCAAAGATCTTTTGGAAATGTACCCCAGCCACATGCTGTGTTGTATTACTCTCAGAGAACTTCCAAAGGCGGTTTTCTCATTACAGAAGCAACAGGAATTTCTGACACAGCCCAAGGGTAATTAATTTTGATAGCTAGCAAGGATGGATATATATATTTCATAGTTAGATCAGTTCAAAAAAAAGTGAATAATGTTTTCTTGATGATTGAAGGTATCCATTTACTCCTGGAATTTGGACAAAGGAACAAGTTGAGGCTTGGAAACCAATTGTGGATGCTGTTCATGCCAAAGGAGGTGTATTCTTTTGCCAGATTTGGCATGTTGGAAGAGTTTCAAATTTTGGTAAATTCTTCTATGTTTAGATTCAATTCTTTTCATGTTTTGAATCTCATTTTATGTTGTTGATTCTCTCTGTCTTTAATTAAACTCTTGTTTATTTTATTGGAATTTTTACAGGTGCTCAACCCAATGGAAAGGCTCCAATTTCATCTACAGATAGGGCTGTAGCTTCCAACATTGCAACCAATAGCACTGGTTATGATATAGAATATTCACCTCCAAGAAGGTTAAAGATAGAAGAGATTCCTGATATTGTCAATGATTTCAAGCTTGCTGCTATTAATGCCATTGAAGCTGGTGAGTTCTTGTTGACAACTACAATTTACTTTATCTCATATCTCAAAACAATTCAATAAATTTTTTTTGGAAGAACTAACATAGTTATTCTAGGAAAAATGGTTGTTGTTCTGGAATTTGTTGTGTTATACAAATACTTAACTTGATCAAAATCATGAGCTACAACACAAACCAAAAAATTAAAAAGAAAAAAAAAATCTTGTTGAAGTGCTTTAGAATTAATGTCTACTCGATACAAAAGCCATCTACCTCTGCCAGCTGATAAGTAAGTTGATCCCAAGTCCGAGAAAATGGCGAGGGTTTTCGTTAGTCTGGGAGGCAACGTAAAATCTAAGTACTTAAATGATATGAATTATATTAACGTTCGTATAACGTGTATAGATAGAATATGATGACAAAATATGATCTATGCAGCTCAACTCACGTTGTGGAATAATGACTTGATTGTTATTGTATATACACAAACTCTCTATCCTTAGGACAAAATAAATGATCCAATTGTTAATCTTCTCGTTAAAATAATGATGCATATAAGCAAGCATGCTACAATGGAATTGGCTGGGGACATGCTAACATGGCGTATGCATTTACATGGTTTTAAACAGTGTCTTCCTAATGTAGAGAACTAGATTTTGCCACGATATATAAGCAAGTAAAGAAGAACTTGCTACAAGTTGACCAATGGTGATTGGCAACATTTAATTTTAAAAATGACTGCATCATTACACTAAGCAAAGAAAATCCATATCAAAAACTGACCCACTCTGCGACTGAGGCATCAATAATGGTAGCTATAATGACCACCACTCATAAAATTATAAAAGAGTAAGAGGATTTTTTTCCCACTTGTTCCATGGACAACAAAGTCATTGAGGATTGAGCAAGACTTTCAGAAGAGAACAAAAACTATTGATGCTTCATTTATTATTTGTTGATATAGTGCACATGTACAAATTGCAGGATTTGATGGGGTTGAAATTCATGGTGCTAATGGTTATATAATAGAACAGTTTTTAAAAGACCAAGCCAATGATCGAACGGACGAGTATGGAGGGTCTTTGGAGAATCGTTGCAGATTTGCTTTAGAAATTGTTGAAGCTGTATCCAATGCAATTGGAGCTCACAGAGTTGGAATAAGGCTATCCCCATTCACAAATTTCATGGACGCAGGAGATTCAAATCCAGCAGCCTTAGGCCTTTATATGGCTGAAGCCTTAAATAAATATGGGATTTTGTACTTGCACATGATTGAACCAAGGATAACCATCACTGAAAATTCTAGACGCCATGATGATAGTCTTGTCCCAATGAGAAAAGCATTCAAAGGAACTTTCTTGGCTTCTGGTGGTTATCTAAGGGACGATGGTAATGAAGCTGTGAAAGAAGATCGTGCTGATCTTGTTGTTTATGGACGATGGTTCTTGGCAAATCCAGATTTGCCAAAGAGATTTGAGTTAAATGCTCCTCTCAACAAGTATAACAGGGCTACTTTCTATTCACCTGAACCTGTCATTGGCTATACTGACTATCCATTTCTTGATGAAAGCAGTGGTGCATGATGCTATGGAGTGAAGGTATATATAATTCAATAAGGGATTAATTTGGAATTGATCTTTTCAATACATATCCGATCTTGGACTATTAATCATGGTGGAAAATGTTGCATGTAATGAAAATACTTTGTGTGTTAATGGGTCTATATGGCAATAAAACTGCTTAGCAATACTATTTTCGGTTGCTGTATTAACTTGAAAATGGAGCTTTCTTATATGTGGACGGTTTTCCATGGCCAATCCAGATTTGCCCAAGAGATTTGAGCTGAATTTCCCTCTCAACGAGAAACATTTTATGCATGTAAACATGATCCAATCGCTGAATATTCATTCCTTAAAACCCTTGTGATGATATGACCATAGGTAGGACTGAGTACATAGATTTGCACATAAACAATAGCAACTTTTGGATATTCTTTGTTGAATTGTTGGATAGATTCTTACAGAAGAAGTTGATTGTGATACTTAAATTTTGCGTATAAAGTATCAATATTAGATTTCTAACCCCATTCTGATTCAAGTATAATGTATCAACAGTTCGCGCATCAATGTTTATCACGTGCTCGTATCTGTTGCATATACATGTGAATGTATCAATAATTCGCGTATCAATGTTTATCGCGCGCTCGTAAGTCGTATCCGTCGCATATATGAGAACGTTTCATAGGAGACTTACCCATAAACAAATAATAAATATGTGGTTTATTTTTATTTTGACTCGTTTTTTGACAGAATAAATGTTCAAATAAAATAAAACTCCACAAATTTTGAGACATTTTAAGTTGACCCTGTGATCCAATAGTTCGTCTTCGTATTATGGTATTCTGGTATGATTTTCAAAACATTGCTATTATGAATGTTTGGGTTCGATACTTTAGTTGATTTAATTCTTGTAAACACTTGTTTAGTTTTTTCTTATATACTTTTTCTGATCAGTGGAGCAATGGTAGAATTGAGTTCAAATCTTGCTAATGTATCAAAACACTTGTCCATTTTTTTTTTCTTTTATCCTTCAAAACTCTTCTTTAAACAAAAGAATAATTCGAGTATTAATTCCTATATACTTTTTCTCATATGTTATATCAGTGGACCAGTATAGGATTAAATTAAAATTTTGTTATATACTTTTTCTTATATGTTATATCAATGGACCAATTGTAGAATTGATTTCAAATCTTGCTAGTGTATCAAAACACTTGTCTATTTCTTTTTTTTTTCTTTTCTCCTTCAAAACCATTCTTTAAACAAAATATTTAATGTGGGTATAAATTCTTATATACTGTCTCTCATATGTTATATTAGTGGGCCAGTGTAAGATTCAGTTCAAATCTTATTAGCGCATCAAAAGCACTTCTTCATTTCTTTTTTTTTTTTCTACTTCAAAACTCTTCTTTAGACAAAAGAATTTATGTAAGTACCCGTTAATACCTGTTTGGCTGTTTATGTATTATCCACGGGGAGATAGGATGGGAGCAATTGCCCCCACTGACCCCACCTTAATATCCTTTAAATTATATTTTAATTTATAATATTTAAATTATTTACCTCATTATAAGAAAATAAAACACTTAATAGGTCTAGTCTTTTATACATTTAAGGCCAATAGTGCATATATGATAAAAATTGAGTTTTTGTATTAAGTTCATAACCCATCATCTATACCAAAATATATCCATTATAAAAAAATATGTATTTCTTTTTAATATAAAAAGTAAAGACCAAATAAAAAAAATCCTCCAATATATTATCGGGCTCTAACAATTTTATTTGAAATAAAAAAATTTTATTTATCTTTTTGTCATATTTTTTTGAACCTACTCATCCTTTTCTTGTTCTATTTGTCTTTCTAAAAAAAATATTTCTTCTTCCTTTCAACTTATTATAAATTTTAGAGAATAAGTGAAAAGTTTTGAATAGAAAATTAGAACAACTTATTATGGATTTTAGAGAAGTGAAAAAATGAGAATAAAAAATTAAATATTAATTTTGAGTACTTTTGGAAGAAAAATATGGAAAATACTGTTGAGAATATATTTGTTATTATTGATGAATTGATATTTATTGAAAAACTAAATAAGTATATTTGTATAATTTTTAATGGACATTTTATATAATTATATTGTTATGTAAATTGTTTAAGTTGTTGAGTCAAACAAATGTTTAAATTATTATTTTACATTGTGGTTATAATTTTAAGTGACATAGTAAAAATATTAAATTATACAATTATTAGTAAAATTTAAAAGATTCAAATTTAAGTATTATATTGTCTTATAAAACTACATTTGAATATTAATTTTGTATAATAAAAAAAAGTATTATATTTTTGTTAATTTATTTTCAAAACTATTTCATTTATATTATATATTTTGCCCCCACTGAAACTTTTGTCTACCCCCACCACTGTCCACAATTACCTGCAGATACCATCATATCCGTCCGTATACTACTCGTGACTATTATTACCCTACTCTTTTATATTGGTAGTCAAAATTTTGCGAGTTTGGACAACAAAATTATAAGCGGACTACGGGCACCCAATGGCCAATGGGCTCAAGTATTTTTGCCTGCTCATATGTATGATCCAGAGGGATACTCACTTTTGAAGTATGTATTCGGGAAGATGTTGGTGTTTGTTTAGGAGCCCCATTCAAGGTCAAGGGATTGTGGGCAAGTGATTGGCAGCAATCAAACTTTGACTACCACCGTAAATCCAACTAATTTGATAAAAAAATTCTTATTTTAAACTTTATTTGCTAAAATAATTTTTCTACACAAAAACCTATGAAAATAAAACTTATCAATCCAAAAACTCAATTCTCAAAACTAAAATATCCCAAACTCAAACATAGCTAACAATGGAATCAAGATGAAACAAACAGGAATTTCTATTTAATACAGTACACATTCATTACATCACTTACTCTTCTTCATCACTACACTTATTTGCATTTCATTACATATGACACACTTAATTCTCTCATTCAAGCACTCACATTCTTAGACACTTATTCTAAGCACTCACCATCTAAACATAAAGCTAACAAACTAGAACCCGAATTCCATTCTTCTTCTTCTTCATCTATACCCAATATCGCAACTTGACAAACTTTCCACACATCATGGCATACTTCGAAATCAAGCAACAAGTTACACAATTCAACAGTCTCTAAACGACCACCTTAAAATGCAAAAACGACTTCAAGAATATGGCAACCTTATGCTATAAATTTCAGCAAAGCAGCAAGACACAACAACAACAAATGGCAACACCACGGCAACTTCCATAACAACAGCCAAGCACGAAGCCAAATCATAACCACAACCAAATCACGACTTTCATAACAATAGCAAAGCACGAAGTCAAATCATAACCACAACCAAATCACGACACATTTCTTCCCCCCCCCACACTTGAAGTACACATTGTCCTCAATGTAAAATATTAAGGAATAGGAGCTCCCTGAGAAGACGAAGAGGGGGCAGAAGAAGTCGGAGAAGAGAATGACGCTGTTGTGGAGAAGGAAGGTCCACTGAAAGGCTGCGCTACCCAATGAAAAGGACCATGAATTGGTCCATGAAGAGGCTGCCCCGTACCAAACATTGGAATCCTTGTCGCTGGCATGAACTCGGGATCCACTCTAAAAGTAGGAGTGGGAGGCATTGGTGGGATATGACCAAATGTTGGTAAAGGGTTGAGTGAAGACACTGCGGGTACCCTTGGTGGAAGCTTCATGAATAGCACCACTGATAACATCCCCCGTCAGATTGAGAACACAGTATCTAGCCAATTGCGCAGAAGATGGTGTCGGTTTGGGAGGTCCAGAATCAGAATGATAATACACGGTCATTTTGTTACACCTATCAAGTTCCATTTGCATCATCACTTGCCTATGATACAGTACCTTGAATTGCTGTTGTGCTATCGAAGACATATCATCCAATTTAGTCATCATGCTAGTTGCATTTGACGTCCACTCCTGATGCACATCATGCAAGTTCTCCTGCATCCCGTCAAACCGCACATTGATCTGTAGGAAACGATGCTCAACAGACTGTTGAAACTCGTTAAGAGTACTCTGGAAAGAGCTAAAGTTATACGGATAATGTTGTGGCTCTGAATGGCTAACATGAGTAGAGGGCTCAAATTCATCAAGGGGAACATCAGACTCAGCAGCTTGAGCTTTCACCATCGCATGATCAAGTTTCAAATACTTGGCATACAAAGAAGGTGCAATAGGTAGCTTAGTTTTTCTCCAGTCCCCACCCAACTCATCACTCACTCCCCGAGCTTTACACAACTCTTCAAGAAGCACAGGAAAATAAATCGAGGCAGTGTCTTCCTCAATTCCCACTCTAATATCATGGAGTATAATTCGGCCCACATCAATAGACCTTCGTCCCTTTATAGCTGAGATCAGATACAGACGTTTCGCAAAACCTCTGTGACCTGAGAACTTGGCATAAGTCTCAATAGCACAAACATCAACCATACTTTAACATCGCAACGCAGAAACTGATAACGAACATGTTTATGATCTCCATGTCTGTTCACGACCCACTCAGCTCCAGGGTGTGCAAGCTCATTTAACAAATCCTGATAAGCCTCTTTATCCTCTGGGCATTGGAAAGGATCTGTAGGGAAACTAGGAGTGCCTAAATGCTCGTTGATCAAATCACTTGTAATTTCAACCCATACTCCTCTAACATAAACAGCTCCATCATCATTTGGATACTTGCCATTTGCATAGAACTCTAGGGCAATACTCACATTGCAAAGTCACTTCACTGCTGTTGAGTTAGACTAATCCTGCACCTCAAGCCGTCCGTCCCCTAGGGATCTGAGGAGGTAAACCGCGGGATGTGCATGCAATGGGTACTAACCTTACGGTAGTACCACAAGCTGAGTACCAGGGTCAGTCTTCAATTATTGGTCACCAAGTCACACACCGGCTCATAAGTGTTGACGATGCTCCTCTGTTCTCCATTGCGTATGTGCCCCGGGGGAACTTGGAGCATCTCACAAATACTCCTTCTCCACTCATTTATCCATAAATGGGTTGAGATTTACTCCAAGTGGGATTCGAACTATGGTAACCATGGTAGAATCCCACTTGCGGTACCAATTGAGCTAAGCTCTTTTAGTTATTATTGTTCATTGTTCTTGTTGGATCGTGTAGTATTATTTTGCACTACTCATGTTTTTTTTAACATGTAATATGAACCACTCATAGTTGGTTTGCGTGTTAATTTAGCTATGTCTATTAATAAAATTAAGGGTTGGTATCTCTCTTTCGAGTTTGCCAATTAAAAAAAAAGATTATGCACATGTTTTATTTTGAGTTTCATTAATTAATTACTTCTCGCCGTCATCTAAATTTCTTCTCACAAAAAGGATTTGTTCTTTCTTCTTTGGAGTGTTGTGATATGCATTTGTACGTCTATTTCTGTCAATTTTTATGACTCTCTTCTTGTTGTTATATATGCATTAAATAGTTGTTCAAATTGGACTTTAAATGGATAAAAAATAGATGAAAGATTTAAAAAATCCAAATCATAATATGAGAAATAAAATAGTACTTTTTAAAAATTAAAAGTAATATATATATATATATATATAGAAAGAGAGAGAATCAAAGAGGGGGAGAATGAAGTGCGAAAAAAGTCACTAAAGTAATCATCAATTATCGGTTTTGGCCGCTCAACTTACTTTTTAGCATAAAATGTCACTCATCTATTATTTTTTTTTTTGCAAAATGTGATCCCCATAAACTTAACGGTAAAAAATGTCAAACCGATATCAACTTTTATGCATTCAAATTCATTTATGCTAGGAATTTACCGATTAAAATAAACAGAATAACTTGTTGGACAAAAAATAATAGATGAATCCCCATTGACTAGTGACCAGGGAGTTAGGATCCCCACTTTTATGTCTAAATAAATAGATGAGTGTGTGTGGCTAAAATTCATGACCCTTTTTCACTTTACTTTTTTCTATATACTCTCTATATATGCATATATAAATATGATGGTCCCTGGGTTTAAATGAACTTTTACATTGTCCATCACCAGCACAACAAATGGCCAAGAAGGTTGAAAATGGAGAAGAGGAGCGGCATCTTCAGCACCAGCAACCAATGCCTTTACTCACTCCATATAAGTTGGGAACTTTCCAGCTATCCCACAGGTATTTTCTGTCGTATTTAATATATATACTTCATTTTGCCTGCAGACTTTCTTTCATCAAATCTGTTCTGTTATCTTGATGTAGCTAGTGATGTTTCGACTCTCTCATGTTTTAAGGATAACGTTCAACAGATCATTTCGAGCTTCCATTTCCATAAATTTTGATTTCTGCTAGATTGATCAAGTCCGCTTTATGGGATTAATTTTTATTGTTATGGACTTGATCATTGCATTCGTATATAACAATCTTATGATTCCTTTTGGTTTTCTTTGGAGAAGCAATTAATCTTAATCCAATCTATATTTTAATTGATTAGCTCAATGGGTACACCATTTACTACTGCATTCATCGATCATAATTCTTTTGCCATCTCCAAATTCTTAGCATCACTTGATATCAATGTTATAGTAATGATGTAGTGAATGCTATTCACATTCTTGTGTTAATTCAACATTCCAAATATCAATAGTTAATTATACTACAATCCATGTTCGGCGGGTTGGCCAAGAGAGATTACTCTACTCTCTCTACCGCTCAAAAATTCGTGATTTGGAACGTACATGCGATTTAAATATGTGCAACTAAAAAAAATACTAATGAGCATGGCTACTTATAAGTAGATTTTGATGAATTTTTCATCCTCTAGAGATTCTCAATTAATCAATTCTTTATAATTGAAAACAGATCATGATTTATTTAATTTATCAAAATTCTTATGTACACTCTGTGATTCCTGATCTTTGGCACATTATTTAATGTATGCCTTACGTTATCCATTGCATAAATTCTATATTTAGCAATATTCATGATTAATAATGTCCTTTTGGAATTTTATTTATATGATCCTATCACAGCACTGTCTAGAATGTGAAACCTATATAGCTAGTTGTTATTTGTTATATCCTATAACGCCAACAACTCTATCTTTATTGGATGGATGTGTGTCATTTGCAACCAACAAATTCAAGCAATACGACAGATTCAAGCAATATGACAATATGCTTTATTTTAGTTCTTTTTTACTCTCTTTTTTTCTATAAACTTTTTTTTTTTGTTAATGGGCAAACTCCCCCCCTCCTTTTTTTTAACGTAGAGGATGTCACCTTAATTTTATAAATTAAATTAAAGTAAATCTTAAATTACAGCTCAATCCAAAAATATATAAATTAATTTCCAAAGTTTTTGGAGTGTTATGAAGTTGTGACACCCCACCAAAACATACACTATCTATATTTAAAGTTTAATCACTGCTTAAAATTTATTTAAAGAAGGGAATCGTAATTTATTTACTCTAATAACACCCCTTACCTTAAGTTCGTAATTTTGTTTCAACTAAATAGCAAATGAGCCCTTACCTTAGACACGGGATCTTCTGTCTAAAATTTTGTGTGTCTTATTCTGTCTTAATTAAAACTACGTAGGGTTCACTAATCTCTTGGTTAGGGTCTAATAATTGTAAAGTGATTTTAATGATATTTATGCATTTAGTCCCTACTTTTAATGAAGCTACACAGTTTTGAACGTTAGACAAAATAAGACATGATAAATATTGGACAGAGGATATGGTCTCCTTACCTTAAGTTCGTAATTCTGTTTCAACTAAATAGAAAATGAGCCCTTACCTTAAGTTCGTAATTCTGTTTCAACTAATTAGCAAATGAGTGACTGAATTTGTCTTCCATAGTGTGCTAAACTGTCTACCGTATATTTGTTTCCCTTAAACATGACACCAGATCTTCTGTCCAAAATTTTGTCTGTTTTATTCTGTCTTTATTAAAATTACGTCGTAGGTTCACTAATCTCTTGGTTAGGGTCTAATAATTGTAAAGTAATTTTAATGATATTTATGCATTTAGTCCCTACTTTTAATGAAGCTACACAGTTTTGAACGTTAGACAAAATAAGACAAGATAAATATTGGACAGAGGATATGGTCTCCTTACCTTAAGTTCGTAATTCTGTTTCAACTAAATAGCAAATGAGCCCTTACCTTAAGTTCGTAATTCTGTTTCAACTAAATAGCAAATGAGTGACTGAATTTGTCTTCCATAGTGTGCTAAACTGTCTACCGTATATTTGTTTCCCTTAAACAGGACACCAGATCTTCTGTCCAAAATTTTGTCTGTTTTATTCTGTCTTTATTAAAATTACGTCGTAGGTTCACTAATCTCTTGGTTAGGGTCTAATAATTGTAGAGTAATTTGAGTGATATTTATGTATTTAGTCCCTACCTTTAATGAAACTAAGTCGTTTTAAACGTTAAACAGAATAAGACAGGATAAATCTTAGACAAACGATCTGTTCTTCTTAAATAGTTTAGAAATTTGGTATTAGGCAGTATTAGTCGCATCATTTCAGAATCTTTAGCAATATTCTATGGGCACTTAGATTTTCCCAACAATGACTATATCAAAACAAGTCCACTTCTATCACAAAATCATGTATATCATTAGATTAGATTAGGATAGTTTAATGTCATGTAATAAAGCCTTGTTTTTTCGTCTATTGAATCTTTGTGATCATCATAGAGAACACCTCGAGGTGAGATCATCTTTCCAAGATTATCTTATTTTAAATTAAAATTAGGTGGGATATTCTCTTCAATATTATACTGTCCTATCCTGTTTTAGATTAAAACTACCCGTTGGTTCAGTTATTTTAATAATTATAAAATAATACAATTAATTTTAGCGACATTTATGTTTTTAATCCCTAATTTGAGTGAAACAACGTCATTTTGATCATTAGACACAATAAAACATGATAATATTGAAAAAAGTATTTGATCTCGATGGGATCCACTCATATTTGGTTAGAGTTTAATAATTGTAAAGTGATTTTAGTATCTGGTCTCATCCTGTCCCCACTTGCCCTAATTTTTTGATTACCGTTACAGCTACCATCAATATTGGGTTTTGGCTTCTTAGCATCTATATATATATCATCACAAAAAGAAATTTTTTTTAGTACTAGAATTTGGGTATTAATACTGCAACTAATTTCTTTTTTTCGTCTAGCTAACATTCTTTGGGATCTTGTAGCTGCGCCATGTCCACCCGATCATTTCTTCAAAAATTTTAGAGGGCTAATCTATGCATTCGTACTTATTGTAATGTCAATCACTACAGAATTGTTTTGGCACCTCTGACAAGGCAAAGATCTTACGGTTATGTTCCGCAACCGCATGCTATATTATACTATTCCCAAAGAACCACCAAAGGCGGTCTGCTCATAGCTGAAGGAACAGTGATTTCTGAAACAGCCAAAGGGTAAAGTCTTGTAGCAAATATATATGCACAATTATAGTATAACTTGGTCATGAATTTCCATGTTTGTTGAGTTGTTTTCCTTCTGAATTACTATGATGATTAAAATTAGGTGTCCATCTACTCCTGGTTTATGGACAAGGGAACAAGTTGAGGCCTGGAAACCCATTGTAAATGCAGTTCATGCCAATGGTGGTATATTCTTTTGCCAGCTTTGGCATGCTGGAAGGGTTTCAACTTATGGTAACTTCTTACCTCATTTATATATATATATTTTTCTAGTTCTTTTTATAGAAAGACTTTATGTTGTACTAAAGAAAAGGATAGAGTGAGGAATTGCCTTTTCTTTTCTGGTCTTGTCATTATACTTCCTGAAGATTTGTCTAAGAAATTGTAAGTTTATCTCTCACTGTATCATTGTACCATATATGGAGGGGTAGGCAACATATATATCATCGCTAATATTAGATGCATTGTTGCTAGTTGGAGAAGAATCAAAAGTTTATCGTAAGAATATATAGGGAATTAAGAATAGCCTAGATTGTTTCAATGAGAAAATTTTTCAGGAGGCTTAATTAGTTGCATGAATCCTGCTAAACTTGAGAGGATTTGTTGTTTATTTTGTTGATTATAATTGTTTGACTAGTGGATATTTGTAAACGTTTATTACTTATCACTATTATGATTCAATAAAATCTTGTGCAGTAGTGTAATATGTTAGCGATATTCGAACTTATTAGATGCTCTAGTTTTCTTAACTTTTACCGTATAGGATTCTTACACATTAGAATAAACAATGAAAAGTTAACAACAAATCATTTTTGGATTAATGTTGATTACAGATTTGCAGCCAAATGGTCAGGCTCCAATCTCATCCACAGAAAAGCCTCTAAATCTTCAATTGCGGGCAGATGGAGTTGGAGTTCAAGAATATTCACCTCCAAGGCGGTTAAGGGCAGAAGAAATTCCAGAGGTTGTCAATGAATTTCGGGTTGCTGCTATTAATGCTATTGAAGCTGGTAATGCTCTATTTATAGGTGGAAACTTGATGAAAATGCAAACCATTTGATCGAATTTAACTTTTGCACATTGTCATCATTAACACGTTAAAAGAAAAGATTGGGAGATGGAGATAGTTGTAGATCCTTTCCTAACGATGTGGTATCATGTGAAGCGTAACGGAAGTTAATCACGATTTCAACGCATAATAAAAATGATGTAAGATTAGAATCGACTATTAACTATCCACGTCTCGTATATGAACAGGTTTCACAGTACTCTCTTTGTCTTTCTTGATATATATAGTTGGATCAAATTTTGTAGGTTTTGATGGGGTTGAAATCCACGGCGCTCATGGTTACTTAATAGATCAATTTTCGAAAGATCAAGTGAATGATAGAAGTGATGAATACGGAGGGTCATTGGAGAATCGTTGCAGATTTGCTCTGGAAATAGTTGAAGCTGTATCCAATGCAATAGGAGCTGACAAAGTTGGTATAAAACTTTCCCCATTTGACGATTACAATGGATCAGGAGATTCAAATCCAAAAGCTTTAGGACTTTATATGGCTGAAGCATTGACTGATTATGGAATTTTGTACATTCACATGGTTGAACCAAGGTGGGAAACAACTGAAAGTCCTGATGATGATAGTCTTTTGCCAATAAGAATGGCATTCAAAGGCACTTTCATTGCTGGTGGTGGTTATGATAAGGTATATGGTAATAAATCAGTGGCAGAAAATCGTGCTGATCTTGTTGCATATGGGCGTCTGTTCTTGGCTAATCCAGATTTGCCTAAAAGATTTGAGTTGAATTTTCCTCTCAACAATTACAACAGAGAGACTTTCTATACACCTGATCCTGTTGTTGGCTATACGGATTATCCATTTCTTGAAACCACTACTACATGATGATCAGTTCATGGGTGTGTTGTGTGCATGCATGGAGCAAATTTATGACAACCCAATATTTTAATTTGTTTCCTTGTACGTGTGTATTGTTGCAATTAATGCAATCTCAAGCCTGTGGTCCACCAAATATGCCAATAAACATTTTGATCTTTTCTGGCTTAAAATTATATAAGAAAGTAGTAATTTTCATAAAATAAAATCGGATCAAGTCAAAAATTATTCTATCATATTCCGTTCAATGTTTAAAACGACATAGTTTAATTAAAAATAGAAACTAAAAGCATAAATATCACTAAAATCACTTTATAATTATTATCTCGGAATGAGTGAACTCTACTACTTAATTTTAATTTTACACATGATAAAACAAAATAATCTTAAATGGAAAATCTCATCTCTCTTATAATGACTTTTGCCACTCTCTGCTCACCATCAACTTTTGTATCAACTCCTCCAATCATAACTTGATTTGAAAAATCTACATAATGTAATATGCCATGAAAAGATTATCATTTTAGGCACCAGCTCCTTCAATGATAACTTGATTTAGAAAATCTGCATGATATAGCATGTCATGAGAATATGATCATTATGTACCAATTCTTCCAATTATAACTCGATTTGGAATATCCACATGTTGTAGTATGCAATGAAAAGTCCATGTATCAACTCGTCTAAGTATAACTTGATTTGAAAAATCTACCTGATGTAGAACCATCATTTTATATATGCACCAACTCCTCCAATCATAACTTGATTGGAAATATTCAAATTATGTAGTATGCTATGAAAAGCATTCCAGATTTTCTGTTACAATCTATTTCACTTTATAAATATACATAATTAGCTAAAAATTATCAAGTGGTTAGTAAACTTTAAGAAATAAAGACATGGGATCTTCTGTCCAATATTTTGTCTATCTTATTCTGTCCTAATTAAAACTACGTCGTAGGGTTCACTAATCTCTTGGTTAGGGTCTAATAATTTACTACTACAGAATTTTTTTCTAAAACGGTTAAAAGTAGTTATTTAAAACAGGTTTTAGATTTTCCGAACCGTTTTAGATATGGGCGGACTAGAAAGTCCTACATTTTTTAAAACGGTTAAAAATCCGTTCTTAATACTGTTTTTTTACAACGGTTTATAACCGTTCTAGATATTTTAAGTAACCGTCCTTAATGTTGGTCCAGCATCAAAGTCTTCAGATTCAAAAATTTCCACCACCGCCGAGACCATAATCCCACAGTGAGATACCATGAGTGCATTGTCAAACGTATGGTCAGTTTAACCACCATCAAAGCAAGGTCATGAACAGCACTCACAAATCATCTAGTTCATCAACAGCATGACAACAAATCAGAATCCAATAAAACAAAGTTCAGACAAGCTAATTCCCTTCAAGAATTTTAAATCTGCAGCCTCAATTAAAAGAGCAATCAACATAGACTTCACATTCAGTAATTAAATAGCAGTAGAAACCAATTACTGAATCGTTTTGAAGCAGAAGCAGAAGTCTTTCGGCCGGAAAGGACTTCCTGCAATGAACTCGGCTTCCTCGAGCAACCTGCAAGGCTTTGGCTCTTGGTCGTGAAGATATAACCTAACAACAAATCAGAATCCAATAAAACAAAGTTCAGACAAGCTAATTCCCTTCAAGAATTTTAAATCTGCAGCCTCAATTAAAAGAGCAATCGACATAGACTTCACATTCAGTAATTAAATAGCAGCAGAAACCAATTACTAAATCGTTTTGAAGTAGAAGCAGAAGTCTTTCGGCCGGAAAGGACTTCCTGCAATGAACTCGGCTTCCTCGAGCAACCTGCAAGGCTTTGGCTCTTGGTCGTAAAAATATAACCTTTGGAGCAATCGGAGCAAAAAATAAGTCGGCGAAGATCGGAGCTCTCTTCGTCTTGAGCCCAAAAATACCGCAAAAACTGAGAAAATACAAAGATTGTGCCTTTGACGAGGGAAAGAAAAAGAACAAAATATGGTGTTAAAAAAAATAAAACTCGACATTCTCAGTGGAGAGAGTCGGCAGAGAAAGGGGAAGGAGAGCGGCAGAGAAAAGTGTGAAGATAAAGATGAGAAAAAAATTTCAGTTTTCTAACACGGTTACACGCTAACCGTACTAAATAATTTAAAATTTCAGTTTTCTAGAATGGTTAAACTCTTAACCGTGTTAGAAAACTGAAATTTTCTAAAACGGTTAGTTAGAAACCGTTCTTAAAACAGAGATGATAACAGTTTCTAAAATGGTTGTCTCCCGAACCGTTTTAGAAACTGACATCAAGAGAGTTTCTAACACGGTTATAATGTAACCGTTTTAGAAAGTTTGCGTTTTTCTAATTCTTATTACAAAAATGTCACCGCCCCAATTATCTAAAACGGGTTATTAATAACCGTTTTAAATAGACCGTTTTAAATTATATATTCTGTAGTAGTGATTGTAAAGTAATTTTAGTGATATTTATACATCTAGTCCCTAGTTTTAATCAGTGGCGGATCTAGGCGGGGGCTAGAAGAGGCTGAAGCCCTCGCCATGGTCGTCGAAAAATATGAATATGTAGTAGTAAAAAAATGCTGAAGCCGTCCGCCGCGCAGCTGCTCTGGTCGCTGAAGACAGAGTGGAGTGAAGAGGAAGAGGATGACTCATGACTGTTTTGTTAAAAAAAAAATCACTTAACAAAACGACGTCGTTTTGTTAAGTGATTTCAAAAAATTAAAAAAAATACAGTATATAGAATCGGAGGCTGGAGGCTGGACCGCTGGAGCAATACAGATTCCTTACAAATTTTATTTCCAAAATCCAAATATTTCCTTTCTCATTTCCTTTCAAATTTTCGTTCCAAATATTTCCTTTTCAAATTCCAAACCCTTCCCATCTCCCCCAAATTCCCAAATCTACACCCTTTCAATTTAGTTATCTCCCAAACTTCCAAACTCAAGATCAAATTCTCTTTTTCTTTATCTCCATTTTTTGTATTCAAGATTCAAGAAAGGTTAGTTTTAATTCTTCTTTTAGTTTGTTAAGAATTTGGGTAATTTTATTAAGAATTTGGGTAATAATTTAGTTTGTTAGTTTTACTTCTTCTTTTTTTATTTAGAGTTTTGTTATTTAAATGTTGTTAATTGTAGTTAATTTTAATTATTAAGTTAATTTGGCTAATTTTATTAAGAATTTTATGGACTAAATATTTAGTGATTTTGAATTTAGATTAGGGTTTTTGAATATGAACTAATATTAGGAATTTTGAATTTAGACAAGATATTTTAGATATAAATAATAATTTAGAAACTCTAGTTTGTTTAATTAACTTTCTTTATAGATTAATAGTGAATTTTGATTGAATTATTAATTTATTTAATTATAAATTAATTGTGATTGAATTAATGATTGTAATGAATTTATTTTCAATTGTTTATTTATGTAGATTATGGAGAGGTTGTTTAAACCTAAACGAATTCGTAGTGGTGCATCTTCTAATAAGCCTAATGTTAGTGAAAATGTGGAAAATCAATCTCGTGTAGAGTTAAATTTGGATAATATTGTTGGTGATCCGGGGTTGCGAAAAAAAAATTTAAGTAAGCCCCCATTAAAATTATTTTCTGGATCCGCCCTTGGTTTTAATGAAACTACGTCATTTTGAACGTTAGACAGAATAAGACATGATAAATATTAGATAGAGGATCTGGTCTCAGAAATAAATATTAAATACATGTCATGAATTTATAAGAGTGAAACGAAAATTTAAACAAAAGATACTTCTGCACATGAAAAGTACTCAACATGAAAAGTACATACATCAATTTTTCCCAAAATAATTTGATTCAAAAAATCCACATGATATTAGTATGCCATGAAAACGCCATCATTTTATTCACCAAACAAACTCTTTCAATCATAATTTGACTTGAAAAATACACATGATGTAGGATGCCATCATTGATGTTTCCATCATCTTCTATTAGATAAAAATAATAGGCTTTTGAAATACGCACATATGTGGCCTAAATTTTATTATAAAATTTCGTTCTATTTCTAATATGTGTGCACTTTCAACACTGTATTATGTCCTACTCTTTATATATATCTTTTTCAATATTATTAATGAGCTAGTAGAAGTCTCTATATATGGATAAATTATTTCAACAGTCCCTTAAATTTGGGGTAAATATCATTTTAATCTCTAATATTAAAAAAGTTACATTTTTCCTTCAATTTAGATTTTATCACATAAATAGTTCCCAATTTATTTTTCATCCATTTAATAAGTAACGCCGTTAATTATGTGACACTGTTCATTATTCAAAACAACGTTATTTGTCCCATGTAACTAACTCAGTTACTTGTCAAATTGATAGAAAATGAGTTAGAGAACCATTTGTGCAATAAAATTTAAGTTGAAGGATAAAAAAATAACTTTTTCAAAATTAGAAATTAAAATGATAGCTATCGAGAGACTATTAGAGTCACACGCGCACATATATACCTAGCAATTGTAAATTTTCAATTTCAATATCAATGTACCAAATGTTTTACATATTAAATATCATTTGTGTAGGTTTTTCATTGCACATTCTATCTTTTAATTTCGCAATGTAAATATTCACGTTTGTTTAGCTACTTATTTTAGTGGTAAGTGTGCCCATATGTGAGACTCTTAATTTTATAGTTTTGGAACAGACAAACACAAGAAATTATTAAGTCAATTGGCCAGTTGTAAAAGTTCATAAGTCAATTTAGCCGGTCTTAATTTTCACTCAAATATTGAATGAGTATATTTTCTTTATTAATCTACAAAGTTATCGCTTTAGGAAAAGGGAAAAAAAATTTCAATGTAAAATGAAATGTATACTAGAGTTAATTTTTTTTTTTTTTTTGCTTGATTTTTAATGTTTCATAATGAATTGTTAAATTAAGTATATGAAAATGAGGCCAAAATCTTGACAACATCAATTGATTGCATGAACCTAGACAACTTTTAGAAAGAGATTCATTTTGGTGAACTCCAAAGACAAAAAGAAATCAAATACGTATCCCAAACGCAAAAACAAATCCCCAAAAAAAAAAAAAATCATTGTTGAATTCCAAATCAAAGCTTCAAAAACAACTTTTTCTTTTTTGGGCCAAAAAGTCAACCAAATAGTACTATTAATTTATTATGTGCATGGACCACAAAATGAAGTCTAAAACCTACTCCCTCTCCATGCAACAACTTAGACAGATGGAAAAAAAAAACAACTATATATTCATAAGTTTGGCAAGTAAATCAAGAAATAATTCTAAAAAAAAAAATTCAAGAAATAATATGGCCTTATGGAAATTACATACTTATTATAACTATATAAGGGTAAAAAAAAATAGGAGCCACTAAAACTTTTACAATTATATATATATATATATATATATATATATACTTTTGGCGACTAAATTTTTTTCATTTTTAAATCACCCCCTTATCTTATAAAATTTGTATACGAATGGCTATTCTATTCTATTAATTAAATTTATCTCTTACATTTTTTTATTAAGTTTAATTTTTTGGGAGAGCAAAATCAAGTTCAAAATGCAAAAATGATTGAAATATTCAGTTGTACACTGAAAAAAAATTCATCAACAAATTTACAATTAAATTCGTGTTTAAAAAATTTTTCACCTCAATTTAACCAAATAATAAATGATAATAGCAGAATGATCATTAATATATCACTTTTATTAAACAATGGAGTGAATTGAAATAAAAAAAATATATAATAATTAAAAGTATACTATTAAAAAAATTATTTAGGGGCAAAATGTACAAAAAATGAAAATATTTGGGATACATACAAAACCAGTACAAAATTCTGCTGTCCAAAACAACATTTTTAATTAATTTTAGAAAAAAGACAAAAAGTTAGGTTAAAAAATAATATTTTTTGTAACATCCAAAACAAATCAGAACAAATGGGAAGACTGACAAGTCAAACGGGGCGTGAATGCGAGATGCCGGCGGAATGATCGGCCGGTCACCTCAACCCGGCGGCTTCTACGAGGAACGGAGGAAGGAGGCAAGTTTTCCTTTAATTAATATTCATGAGTCACTAATGACGTCATGTACTTTATTTATTTATTTTTAGATATTACAATATATATATATATATATATATATAAAGATTTTAAAAAAAAATACAAATGGCATTTTTCACTTTTGGTATTTCTCAAGAATAAAAAATTGTTGTCCACAAATTTACTGCAACATTCAATTTCACAATTTAAGTGGAAACGAGATCTTCTGTCCAAGATTTTGCCTGTATTATTCTGTCCTAATTAAAACTACGGGTTCACTATTTCTTGGTTAGGGTCTAATAATTTTAAAGTAATTTTAATGATATTTATGCATTTAGTCCCTAATTTTAATGAAACTACGTAGTTTTAAACGTTAGACAGAATATGACTGGATAAATATTGGACAGAGGATCTGGACTCATTTAAGTGAAGAAAAAGTGGTTTTTGTTTTTTCACAATATCATAAGAAAATTTAATTTATGAAAATCTATTTGCAAAGTAAATGTTTAAAAAGAGAATACAAATAAAAAAAAAGAAACAAATTTATCTCAATTCTAAAACCTTCATAACATGTAAGAAATTAAGAATGATTCTTTCTTCATCAACCATGTTTATTTTTTTTTGTTTTTTTTTTCATTGAATGAAATACTTTTCTTTTTACAAATCAATTTTTGAAAGTAAAATTGTTTTTTTCCCAAACAACAAAATATTCTTCAATTGGGAAAAAACAAAAACAATATTAAGTGTATATTTGTTTAATATAACAAAATAATAGTGAAAAATACAAACAAGATTTGGTTATCATCATTGCTGACATACTTTGACAGTTTGACTGATGACAAGAAGATTCCAAGTATTTGTTCTAACTCTATAAATATCCATTGATGCATTCCACTTCTTTCCATCATTTCTTGTGATAAATTCTTCCTTAATCTCACCAAAAAAACACAGAAAATTGAAGAGCTATATTGAGTAGAAATGGGGCACAATGCAGATCACAAACACAACAAAGAAGAGCAACCCATTCCGTTGCTCACTCCATATAAACTGGGCAACTTCCAATTATCTCATAGGTACTGTTTTTCTATCCATTTTTTTTTAATCTTTTCCCTTCATTTTTCTGTTAATTGTAATGGAGTGAGATGGATTTTTTTTCCTTTTCCCCTTCTGGGATTTAAGGTTAAAGCAGCTTTCTTGGGGGAAATCCCAGTTGGGGTGTCTCTAATTTGATGCATTTGCAGTTTTAATTTCTTCAGACTTTGTGGGTTGAGTTGAACAGTCTTATTATGCGAATAAATCTATACTTTTTCTTACTGATGTTGAATGTTTAGGCAAATTAAGTTTATAGAAACCAAAGAAGAGGGGTATAGATTGCAATCTGAAATTATGGATTTTGTTAGAGATGTGCTGTAAAAAGATAAAGACAGACAACATCTTGTATTATCCATTATCTTGTTTGTGTTGCTGTTTTTTTTTATTTTAATCTTCCTTGAACAGTAATGCTGTAAAGTAGTGTTCTTTGAAGGGAAAGCAACTCTTCCTGTCAATAAACTGCTATTTTATACATATGAAATATGATGCATTAACAGTCTGAATCACACACTATTTAAGAACTAGAAAGCTGCAGCAAGGTCACCTAGATGGCAATTCGGATTCTAGACGGACTTTTGGTTTTATGGAGATAGTGTGGATGTTACTTCATGCATTGATCATGTGCATAATTGTTTGACTACTTTAATTTCAAGAAAAATATTTAATCCTGGGCAATCTTATAGAACCTTCTCCCAAAATCTGCTATTTTATACCATCATTCTCTTCTTTTTTATTGTTTTTTTTATCAAACCCTTGGTTAGTGTAAGTGAAACATAATGAAGAATGTCTTTATTAGGAGGCCAAGTGTAAAAAACTTTATCTCCCTAGTGATCCTTATGTTTCACAAAGAAAATTGTAGATTGTAGCTCACTCTGTGGCACTTGGTTCAGATTTTGATAGAACTTTCATCATCTGTATTATTTGTTACTCATAGGCCATAGCTAACGTTTACAGAAGTGCCATATAGTTTTAGTGTTTCTTCAGATTTTGAGTTGCATTTGGTTTGGTTGATGTTCCACATACATGCATCTCCCTCGCTCCTTCCTGCCCCTTTTCTAAATGTGTGCACTACTTGTACATATCTGCATATTCTTTTTGTGTTGTGTGCTTTTTGTACATCAACCTGCGATTTCGCTTCAAACTAATGTGTTAGAAAAGCATATGCTATGAGGCCTCTATCATGAACAGGCTTTTCTTTAGCTTTCTTAATGTAATGTGCAAGTTTTGAAGCACTTTCCTCACCACTACATGACTGCCATCCACTGGTTATCTTGTTAACTTAGTTGGAGAGAGAGTAGAAGGGCCTTCAAGTAGAAAAACTAATTTCACATTCTGGTTTGGAAATGGAGTTTACTGGAGCATATGGTGTTTTAATCAAGAGCTAGTAATTAGCTTTTTTTATGCTGGCTTTCTGAGTAATATACCTCACCAATTTTTGAACTGCACTATTTTCAGCACCAAATTTAGCTACCATGTGAAAGTATTTGAAGTTTTAATTTGGTACAATATCATGTTGCATCTGGCTTTCCTTCTCAGAAAAACATTTGTTGCTATGATTGTATACGATAAAATCTACACCAGAAACACTTTGAAGACTCACATGTGCAAATTTTTGTTATTTCCAACAGAATTGTTTTGGCACCTCTGACAAGGCAAAGATCTTATGGGAACGTACCACAGCCACATGCTATTTTGTATTATTCTCAGAGAGCCACCAAAGGTGGTCTTGTAATAGCAGAAGCCACAGGAGTTTCAGACACAGCTCAAGGGTAATTAGAAATTCTTGTTTAAAGTCTTAATTGTGCTTAGATAAAAAGAGATGCATACACATTTGCTAGCATTTTTTGTTTCTTTTCTCGCTCGATTCCAGGAGGGTTTTCATATTTGTTATACTTACAGGTACCCTTTGACCCCTGGAATATGGACAAAGGAACAAGTTGAGGCCTGGAAACCCATTGTAGATGCAGTTCATGCCAAAGGTGGTATCTTCTTTTGCCAGATTTGGCATGTGGGAAGAGTTTCTAATTATGGTATGTTCTTGTCCCATCTATACTAAATTTCATAGCTTATTGCATGTTGAATCCAGACCAATAATCGTAGAGCAGAAACAAAATTCACTTCAGAAGACCACCATGGATGATGCATCACATCTTCAAATTTCAATTGGAAATAAATAAGCATGTTAGGATAAGCAATGAACACATTGGAAAGAAAGTAATGCACGGTTAAGATAGTTTGGACATGTGCATAAGAGACCTTTAGATCCCTCCGTACGGTGCGTAAAAAGTATAGAATTAAAAAGGGAAGAGGAAGATCTAAAAGAATTAGAAAGAAACAATTAAGAAAGACATAATTTATTTAAGTATAAATGAAAATATGTGTTGATAGAATACATCCATATAGTCAACCCCACATAGTGCGATAAAGGCATAGTTGTTGTTGTTGTTGTCATCAAATCAGCATATTAGATATCTTAATAGCTCTGAAGGTAATCCTCAAATCTAGTTTCTGCTTATGCAGATATTTTACCAAATTTGCTCCCTCTCTGTTGAATCTGGAGTTGTCAAACCACTTGTTTCCTCTAAAATCGGCATTGTCTGAATGTCTTTCACAGGTTTTCAGCCCAATGGACAAGCTCCAATCTCATCTACAGACAAGTCACTAACTCCCCAAATTCGAGCAAATGGTGTTGATGTTGCAGAATTTTCACCACCACGCCGGTTAAAGACTGAAGAGATTCCTCAGATTGTTAACGACTTCAAGCTTGCTGCTATTAATGCTATTGAAGCAGGTAAATTTTTATGGTTTAATTAGTAATTAACAAAATCTAACACATTGTAGACAGTGCTCTTAAATTTCATGTCTTCTGCATGGTTAACTTGTTGAGGTGAGCTAACAAGTAAAAATAAGATGTCAAAAACCAATTTCTAAGAAAGAAGCTCAAGTCTTATCTTTCCATGGCATATATGCAATCATAAATATGAAAGAAAGAAAAACTTGGGATACAAAGCAAGATGGTTCATTTACTGATGTTATCTCTGCTCTATTTGCAGGTTTTGATGGCGTTGAGATCCATGGAGCTCACGGTTATCTAATAGACCAGTTCTTGAAAGACCAAATAAATGACAGGACAGATGAGTATGGAGGCTCTTTGGAGAACCGTTGCAGATTTGCTTTAGAAATAGTTGAAGCTATTTCTAGTGCAATAGGAGCTGACAGAGTTGGGATAAGGCTGTCCCCCTACGCAAATTATATGGAATCAGGAGATTCAAATCCAAAAGCATTGGGTCTTTATATGGCTGAGGCATTGAACAAGTATGGAATTGCCTACTGCCACATGGTGGAGCCAAGGATGAAACTTGTGGGGTTAAAAGTTGAATGTGCCGATAGTCTTCTGCCGATGAGAAAGGCATTCAAAGGTACTTTCATTGCTGCTGGTGGTTATGATAGAGAAGATGGTAACAAAGCCGTGGCTGATGATCATGCTGATCTTGTTGCATTTGGACGATTTTTCTTGGCCAATCCAGATTTGCCAAAGAGATTCGAGTTAGATGCTCCTCTCAACAAGTACAATAGAGATACTTTCTATATACCTGATCCAGTTGTTGGTTATACTGACTATCCATTTCTTGAAGAGACCAGTAATGCATAGTCTGCATGACTCTAGGGAGAAAAAGCCATAATAAAACTGCTGATTGTATTGCAGGTGCAGTAATACAAAAGACCTTATGATTTTTTAGTACACATTTTATTAGACTTACTATTCAAAAGCATATTGTACTAGTTATGATATACAACAAGAAGTAAGCTTTTATTCCATTAAGTGGAATCGGCTATATGGATCACACTTTGACACCGTGCGCGGTCCAAATACAAGTTATGGTATGATATTGTAAATTGGCAATAACTTGAAACAGATTGTTTCCTGCAAAGAACTTAAAAGACCTCAAAGTGATTATATATCACAATAATTTGATATAGCATCCGTGTATGACATGTTTTGATGCATATATAATGCATACATTCTTAAATCATCTCAAGAAAAGAACTAAAGAAGTTATACCCTCTTCTGGGAAATTTGCTTTATGGACCATGAATCAAAGAGAGGACAATTTCATGATAATATGCAGGCAGCAGACCATGCCATCACCTACTTACAAAATGTAACAAAGTGAATGATGGATGCTATATCAAATTATATGAAAAGACATGACAAAATGTAACAACAAAGTGAATGATGGATGTGCCTATCAATTTTTTTCATGAGAATGGTGTCATACATAAGATGGCTAGAACTCATTAGAACTCAAAATCGTGCCCATGCATGTCTACCATCACCATATCACAAGTATAGTACTGCTATGCATGTTAACGTACATGCCAATTTCAGAGTGAAAAGATATAAATAATTGAGCAAATTATAAAAAATAAATACTCAATATAATTGCACCATCATCATTAAAATGGCAAAATAAGATATGAGATTTAACTAAATATAAGTTTCTCTCTTAACTCTAATAAAAATTTTATTAGATTTTGTGATAATATAACAATAATGAAATTTTTCTTTACTTGTGAGTTGTAAGTTTTAATTATTATAAAGTAGAAAAGTTAAAATAAGATTTGCATAAAATAGTTAATTAATTTGAATTTTTAGTGACTTTAAATTATTGAAATAAAACTTATGATTATGATCATTATGAGTAAGATGAGAAAATAGAAGAATTATCAGCATTGTTTGTCAAGTGTACTAGTGTAGGTCATATTCTATTTTTTTGTATGTTGACGATATGATTATTACTGGTGATAATTTTGTTGGAATCGCAACTTTGAAGTTGGAGTTAGCTCGTTGTTTTGCCATGAAAGATTTGGGTCCGCTGCGTTACTTTCTAGGTATTGAGGTTGCTTCATCTCCACAAGGTTATCTCTTGTCTCAGTCCAAATACATGGCTAATATATTTGAGCGTCTGTGTCTTACTGATAATAAGATTGTTGATACCCCTCTTGAGACTAATGCTCGGTATTCTCCGCCTGATGGTTCTCCTTTGCTGGATTCCAGCTTATATCGCACGATTATTGGTAGTTTGGTTTATCTCACTATTACTCGTCCCGATATAGCACATGTTGTTCATGTGGTTAGTCAATTTGTTACAGCACCCATCACAGTTCATTGGGCTGCTGTTCTTCGTATATTAAAGTATCTTTGGGGCACTCAATTTCAAAGTATTTTATTTTCATCCGCTTCATCTTTAGAATTGCGTGCGTATTCTGATGCTGATTGGACTAGCGATTCTGCGGATCGCAAATCCACTACTGGTTTTTGTATTTTCCTTGGTGATTCTCTTATTTTTTTAGAAGAGTAAAAAACAAGATGTTGTTTCTTGGTCCTCTACGGAAGCTGAGTATCGTGCCATGGCTTCTACTACTTGTGAGATAGTCTGGTTACGTTGGTTGCTTGCGGATATGGGTATTTTGCTACAACACCCTACTCCAATTTGTATTGCGATAATAAGAGTGCTATGCAGATTGCGCGTAATTCAGTGTTTCATGAGCAGACCAAACATATTGAGATTGATTGTTATGTCACAGATATCATTTTCAACTTGGTACCATCACATTGCCTTTCGTTCCTTCATTTGTGTAGATTGCTGACATGTTTATCAAGGCGCATTCTACTTCCCGTTTTCGTTTTCTATTTGGCAAACTCTTTATACTTCTAACTGTAGCATCGTGAGTTTGAAGAAAAATGTTAGTTTGTCTAATTATTATTAGTTTGTCTTTTTATTATTTTAATAGTTTCCTAATAGTTTCCTTTTCCAGCTGTTTTAGGGTTATTTAGTTATTTGTATAAATACTCTTGATATATACATTTATTTTTCAAACTTCAATCATAAACAATAACCTTATTTTTCTTTAGTTTCAACATATTGCACATTGATGCTTACCCAAAATTTGCATCAATCTGGAAGGGATGATGTGCTGTAAAGAGGTTATTATAAAACAAACAGATGTTTGACCATTCGATAGACATGTTTACTGTCATTAAGACGTGCCCAAAGAGCAATTTTCCATGTCGTTGAACACCCTGGACCTTCTTCTCCTATTCCAAAGAGAAAATTGCTAACAACTACAAGGACTAAAGTTCTTGCCAAAGAACTTGCTTAAGGAAAAGCGCAATCACCTAAAATGCAGTCCTCAACTGCTGTTAGAAGCTTTCAGATGAAACATTGAATATGTTTGTTAATAAACCTCTGTGACTAATAGGATGCAATGGCAAGTAATAATCCTTCAAAAGCTATGGTTTCATAGAGTGCTAATTAACGCAATACATGATTTAATGGTCCACTCTTCTTCCTTGATTAACCGATCAAGAAATTTTTAATTTGGACATTTCTATGCCAAAGATAGCTTAATTAGTCAGTAGGAACACGTTAAATCATGATCCCTTTTCAGATAACGTGGTTCGAACAAATTTACTTGAAAATGTAGATTGTATTTGTAACCGAAAAAAGGAAAAAAATGAAAATTGTGAAATCAAATAATCTTCCGACAAAGTTTCCAAACAAACCTCTTTTGTATAGGGTGTTTTCAATGGCTTTACAGAGATTAGGAGTTTTCTCGATCGTAACCGTATGACCAGGGAACAAGCCAAACAAGTTTGAAACATGCCTATTATGCACCTCAGCATCCTTGAAGTTCTTTGCCTAACAACATACAATTAACCAAGATCAATCTTTCCTGTTAGGAAAATGCAACTAAGGTATATCCATTCTCAAATTTATGTAGCATAATCGCTAATCCATTCCTGGGCTGATTCAAAAAAGAAATGGAAATTGAAATCGATGAACTAAAAAATACTGTCAAGATTTGAAATCGAAAGTTGGAAGATTGGAATTATGGATTGAAGTATTCATTCCCTAGTTGAACTATTCAACTCATCTTCTTCCTGCTTGTCTTGATTTTACTTTGTACTCTAAATCAATGGTGGATAAACACTAGGAAATTTCATATGTTATTATTGAAAAAAGTTGATTTGCAATGAAAATTTGAGATTTTCACTTACACAGAGAAAATTAAGATGTTGTCTAAGCCGATGACCTCTTTGATAGCGTATATGGTGGTTGGTGGTTGCTTTTGGTAGATTTACAATTCTAACCTTACTTTTGTGTTGCGCGAACAAAAATCTCCTTTAAAAAGTTTATTTCCGTTTTCACTTACAAAAGAATTGGACGGAATGACCAAAAGTCGCGCTTTTAAAGAGTTCGATGACCTTTTAGACCGCTTTAAAAGTTAAGAGACCAAAAGATGGATTCTTAAAAAGTTTAGTGACTATTTGGGCAGTTTGCTCTTTACTAATAGTAGGAGCTAAAAAGTATAATCACTTTATAATTATTAGACCTAACAAAAAATGAGTAAACCCTACTACGTAGTTTTAATTTTAGACATGATAAGACAGGATAATCTTGAACAGAAGTTCCCATCTCTTATTTTCATTCGTTTGACAAGTAATATCGTTATTCATGTAACGCTGTTCATTATTCGAAACAATGTCATTTTGTGCCACATAACTAATGCAATTACTTGTCAAATTAATAGAAAATGAGTTAAAGAACCATTTGTACAATAAAATTTAAATTGAGGAATCAAAAAATAACTTTTTCAAAATTAGAAACCAAAACTATACTTTTTGAAAGACTATTGGAGTCATATATATACATACATACACACACAATTGTAAATTTTCAGTTTTATTATCAATGTACAAAATGTTTTACATATTAAATATCATTGCTTTAGGTTTTTTATTGTATATTCTCTCTTTTAATTTCGCCATGTAAATATTAATGTTTGTTTAGCTACTTATTGTAGTGGTTAATGTGCCCATGTGTGAGACTTTTAATTGTATTTTAGTTGGAAACAACAAAAGAAATTATGAGGTCAATTCGCCAGTTGTAAAAGTTATTAAATAAATTTAGCCAGTCTCAATTTTTACTCAATTGAGTAAGTATATTTTCTTTATTAATTAATATACAAAGTTGTTGCTTTAGGAAAAAAAATCTCAATGTAAAATGAAATATAAATTAGAGTTAACCAAAATTTGCTTGATTTTTAATGTTACATAATGAAGTGTTAATTAAGTATATGAAAATTAGACCAAAATCTTGACAACATCAATTATGGCATGAACCTAGACAGCTTGATTTTTAATGTTACATAATGAAGTGTTAATTAAGTGTATGAAAATTAGACCAAAATCTTGACAACATCAATTATGGCATGAACCTAGACAAACTAGTAGAGAGATTCATTTTGATGAGCTCCAAAGACAAAAACAAATCAAATCAAAGCTTCTACTTTTTACTTGTTCCAAAAAGGACAACCCAAACAATACTATTTTATCCCCTTCCATTAATTATTGTGTGCATTGACCACAAAATGAAGTCTAAAACCTACTCCATGCCCATGCAATAAGTTAGACAGATGAGCAAAAGGAAAACAAAATTTTAACTATATATTCATAAGTTTGGCATGCAAATCAAGAAACAATTCTGAAAAAAAAAAAGTAAGAAAATAAATCAAGAAATAATAGGGCCTTATGCATGGAAAATACATACTTATTAGAACTATAAGGGTAAAATACATTAGGAGCCACTAAAACTTTTACAATTATACTTATACACACTTTTATCACTAAATTTTTTCATTTTTAAATCACCCACTTATGTAATAAAAATGGTATACTAATGGTTATTCTATTATGTTAGATTTAACAATTATCTCTTATATTTTTTACCAAGTTTTATTTTTTAGAGGGGAAAATGAAGTTCAAAAAATAAAAGTGATTGACATATTGAGTTGTATATATACTAATAATCTTAAAAAATTTTGTCAACAAATTTACACCTAAAATCGTGTCTAAAATTTTTCCCCCCACTCAATTTAACAAAATGATAAAAGTTAAGAGCTGTATATAACATAATGATCATTAATATATCACTTTTATTAAAATAACCGAGTGAATTGAAATAAAAGAAAACATATAAGAACTAAAAAGCATACTATTAAAAAAAAATTATTTAGGGGGCAAAATGTACAAAAAAAATGAAAAAATTTGGGATACATCATACATACAAAACCAATAAAAAATTCTGCCGTCCAAAACAACATTTTTAATGAATTTTAGTAAAAAGACAAAAGTGAAGTAAAAAATAATATTTTTAGTAACATCCAAAACAAATCGGAACAAATGGGAAGACTTTCAAGGCGAGTTTTCTTTTAACAAATTTCCTGAGTCACTAATGACGTCATGTACTTTATTTATTTTTAGATATTACAAAATAGATAAAAAGATTTTAAAAAGGTAAACTATATTGGGGGCACTAAACTATTTGGATATTATAGTTTTGGTCACTAATCTTTTTTTGTTTCACTTTAGCCACTCGACTATAAAAAGTGGTATAATTGTGCCATTCCGTTAATTTTAGCCGTTATCTTTAAATATTTCCGTTAAGTTCAAATATTTTTTTTATTAAACAATATTTTTAAGTATAAAAATTAAATCCAACTTTGTTAGATGAATATCCACTATCCTAAATTGTAAATCCTATCATTTTACCTCATTTTTAGGTATAATATTACCTTAAAAAAAATTAAGAAAAATGTTGCATTTAACGGAAAAATTAAAGATAACGGTTGAATTTAACAGAATGACTACTAGTACACTACTTTTTATAGTTGAGTGGCCAAATTAAAACCAAAAAAAGATTAGTGACCAAAAGTATACTATCCAAATCGTTTAGTGGCCTCCAAAATAGTTTACCCTTTTAAAAAATACAAATGACATTTTTCACTTTTGGTTTTTCTCAAGAATAAAAAATTGTTGTCCTCAAATTTACTACAACGTTCAATTTCACAATTTAAGTGAAGAAAAAATGGTTTTTGTTTTTTCACAATATCATAAGAAAATTTAATTTATGAAAATTTATTTGCAAATAAAATGTTTAAAAAGAGAATAATAAAAAAAACCAATTTATCTCAATTCTTAACATATAAGAAAATTAAGAATGCTTGTTTCTTCAGCAACTCATTTTTTTTTTCTTTTTTTTTCCATTGAACTTTTCACCCAAAACCATATATGTAAGTTTAAATAAATTTATAGAAATAAGTGTAAAAATAAAATTCTGTTCTTTTTACAACTCAATTTTTGAAAGTAAAATTTTTTTTCCAAACAACAAAATATTATTCAATTGGGAAAAAACAAAAAAAAAACAATATTAAGTATATATATTTTATTATTAAGTATATAGTATAAGCGGCTTGTTGTCGTCCAGGCGTGTCTTCCCACACGTGTGAATTTTCCTCCTTTTGTGTTATCTTCTTTTACTGTTGTCAAAGCGGTATTTTAAACCCAAAAAATTTTCCTCACTTTCGCACACCTCCGTTTCTACAAAGGCCCCCCCTCATCGCGCATTGCGCGTCCATAATTTCCCATGTTGTACCAAATGTCCGTACAAGAATGATATTACCATTGTGTAAGTATTTAAAAAAATTTAGTTCAATTTTTTGTAAATACTTTTATATATAATTACGTTAAATATTTTTTACAAGTGTTAGTTCAAATTTTTCCTAAATTATTATAATTTTCCTATTTAATTTTTTATTACAATATATAATAACAACATAAATAAATGTAATCATATAATTACTGCCAATTATGTTTGTAAAAAAAAAACCTTACAAATAATTTTATATTTATTTAGAAAAAAATTGATACTTATTTAGAAAACATTTATAAATTATTAAGAAAAAATTTGCAACCATTTATGGATTTTATAAAAAAAACATTAAAAAAATATATTAACGAATATTTAAAATAATTATATAAGTAAAGTACATATATAAGTATTTAAAAAAATAATTTTTAATTTTTGTGTTTTACAAAAAATATTTGAAAATATTTTTAAAAAATTGGCATCCGGACGTCCGGATGCCAATTTTTTTTTTTTTACAATAGTTATAGCACTATAGCACTATAAAACATTAAACAAAAAAAAAACCAAAATTACAACTATATATAAGTACTACACATTTCACTTAATATATATTTATATATAAAACCAAACATCGATCAAGACTTATCAACAATTATATTATATTTATTAACAAAATATTAATTCATACACTATACCTTCTGGTGATATTATTTATATCATAAAAAGATTTACATACACTTTACAACTTAAAAATATTAATATATGCAAAATTGCTCTTTACGAATTACAAATATTAAAAAATACAAACTATTTCCTTTTAACAATACATAATAATATATAAATATTATACACACTATACAAATATTTTAAAATTTAAATATTTTCAACAATTATTTATTATTTATATTCTATAATAATATACATAAACAAATATTTATTTCCTCAACAAAATATACTCTATCTATTCCTAACAATAAATTTATTTCAATACATAATTACATATATATAGCTACATATATCCATCAGAACACAAAATATATATATATATATATATACAAATTTATAAATTTCTATACATCTTTCAATATGTAAACATCAATGCGTAACCTTTTACTTATATATACATATATATCAACAAATTTAACAAAATTATTAAATCCACATATATCAAAAACAAACTAATTAAAATATTTTATAAAATATTTTTCAAACCAGGTGATGAGAATGAGCCGTGTCCATGTTCGTGGTGTTAAAGTCACTTGGTCATCCTGAAAGTTTCTGTCACGTTTTGGTATTCTGGACATAACTCTTTCGATATAACTTGGAATTGCATGATTCAAGAAGCCCTGGAACGATAAGAGATAAAGCTACAACTTTCATGTTTTATGTTTTCCAAGATTCTGATGGTATCATCGTGGAATATGGCTGCCAAAATGAGTGACGGGATTCTGGCAGATTTCCATCTCAAATTTCATGGACTATATTGAAGACCAAGATGGCGTGCTTGGGCTTTGCCAACTTTGGATCACGCCATTGTTTAATTTTAGGATTTATTTTAAGTTGTAATAATAAGTCCATTAACATTAATTAATTGGGCTTTAATTTCGTTGTTTAATAAGTCCATTACTTGTCCAATTGCCATGCATAGTGATTAGGAAAGTAATCTCCTACTTTTTAGGAGTTTTTAGGAAAGTAGAGTTCCTACATTTTAGGAGCTTGTCCTTGCCCTTCTAGAAGGACAAATCGGTTCTTGTTTCCTTTTAAGTTTAGGAAACTAGTTTGTTAGTTTCCAATTACAATTTGGAAAGTTAGAAGTCAAGTTGTACTTTGCAACTTTTAGGGTTTTATTTCCTTTTTCTTTTGGTAAAGCTGAAACCATTCTCTATATAAAGAGAAGCTTTGTAAACGTTTTTAACATAAGATTAATGAATGAAAGTTTTAGCTTTGCTGAAATTAAGATTAACACTTTGTGTTGTCAAAACCTTGTTGAATTATTTAATTCACCATTGTAGAAGCTTTGCCTTTAGCGTGACCTTTAGGTGACTTCACCATTGTTCTTGATTTCGAGAACTCGCCAAATTGACAAAGTTCAATTGCATGAATTTTCATGAGTTGAGTCGAGTCCATTTGTATTAAAAACGTGGGGTTGATTTACTTCATCTTTTGCGTTTTTCCCTTTGAATTCCTTTCCGCCAAGTTTGTGTGTTGTCTTGTTCGTGAATTTTGGTGCAGCAACGGTCCAAAGGTTGTGAAATTCGTGTGGTTGAGGACTTCAATCCAAGACCATTCGTATCAATTGGTATCAGAGCCTAGGTTGTTGTCTCAAAAATTCAGGTTTTGCATCTTTGTTCTCTTCTCGGTTTTCTTTGTTTTCTTGTTGTCGTTCTTGCTGTTTTTGTGCGTCGGTTTTGCTGCTGTCCTTGACGTTCTTCTTGCTGTTCATTGAGTCAATTTTCTGCAGTAAATTGGTGTCTTAATTCAGTCCAAAAGTCGTCAATATTCTGTCCTCAAATCGCATGCAAAATCTGCCCAAAAACCGTGTTAACTTTGCTTTCGATTTTCGCGTTTTGTGATTCGATTTCTTGCTGTTTTGTTTCGTCCTATTTGCTGTTGTTTTAGTGTCTTATTGCTGCAGTAAATTCGTGTCTTCCATGCTCTAAATTCAGCCCAAATTTCGTCCATAAAATCATTAGAGTCTTGCTGAATTTTTTTCGTCAAAACGAATTAGGGTTAGCTTTCTTGTTTTGGCCGAATTTTGTCTTGTTTTGTGTCATCTTGCTGCTGTTTTTTGCGTCTTTTCTTGTTGTTGATTCAGCATTGTTTTGTTATCATCATAGTGTTGAATTCCTTGTGTTGTCCTTGCTGTTTTACACGTCAAAAAATTGTTAGGAAATTGTGTCAAACTAGGGTTTCAAACTAGGGTTTCTTGGTAGAAATTTCCTAACTTCCTTGTTTCTTATCCGAATTTCATTCTTTCTTTTGTGTTAGATTCTTTATATTGTCTACCATATCTTGCATTTTGATCAAACTTTTGTTCCACTCGAAAAAGATAAGTTCTTGATAACTTTCTTGAACTTCTTGATTTTCTTGAAAATCCGAAGTGGTCAAAATTGGATTCTTGAGTTAGATTCTTGTTCCTTGTCTTTAATCTTGATTATCTTGTCAAAGTGGCATCTTTAAATTCTTGATATTTGGTGAGCTATTGTTAATTCTTGTTGGCTGAAAATTTTGAGGAAAAATAAGGTTAAGACAACCTTAAAAACATCCTAGGTTTGTTTGAGCAACATAAGACAAACAACCTTAAATCCTAGGATCTTGTCTTAAGAACCTTAAACTTTGTGAAATCCAAGGTTCTTGTCCGAATATAAAAAAAAAAAGGCCTTGCATAAAAAAAAAAGAAGGCCCAATTACAAAAAAAAAAAAAAAAATCGGACCATTTAAAAAAAAAAAAACAGCCCAAGAAAAGAACTAAATTTCGTTCTTGTTTGTTCTTGAAATCACCTTATATTCAAAGTGCCATATCTTGATCAATACAACTCGGAATCAAGTGATTCAAATTGCATTCTCTTCGTCTTGAAATCTAGTTTCTGAATTTCATAGTTTCTGAAGATAAATCAGTTTTAACCCACACGTGTTCTTAAACTTCTTGTGACGTGTTTTTCTTTGAAAATTCTCTTGATTTGCTTGTGAAAGTTTATTGTGTGAAACTTGTTGATTGAGACTTGTTATCTTAATCATAGGACTTGGTAAGTCTTATTAGTCCCAAACAATTCACCATTTGAGAGTATTAGATAGGATAAACAAGAGAGAACACTACATAAATAGAGTGGAGAGTACCTACTATCCTAAAGTGAGGAACCCGTGAGGATTTTCTCTATATTCTTGCGTTTTTCTTTACTAATTTGCAGGTACAAAATGGAGGAATCAAAAAGTGATAAACAAGTATACCAAGCTAAAAGCCCTTCTACGTCATGTGAAAAGGTGTTTCAAACAAGGTGCAAAATCCAAGATAAAGTGTGTGCCATGGAGATTGATTGTGAAAGAAGCTCTAACTTTGCTAGTGAGCTAATTGTAGAAAGATTGAGTATGCACACCACTCCACATCCAAATCCTTACTTGCTGAAATGGAGTGATAGTTGTGGTGAAGTATGGGTGTCAATGCAAGTCAAGGTTGCATTCTTAATAGGGAAATACGAAGCTGAGGTACTATGTGACATATTCCCTATGCAAACAGCCCATCTTTTATTGGGAAAACCGTGGAAACTTGCTTGCAATGGCGTTTATAATGATCTCAAGAATTGCTATTCATTTAGGCATAATGGTAAAAAGTATAATCTATGTTCTTTAAAGCCTTGTGAAATTTCTGAAGATCAAGCAAGCATTGCTACATCTTGTGCTCAAATGAGAGATGAAAAAGAGAAAGAGAAGAAAGTTCAAGAGAAGAGCAATGTAATAGCTAGTGCATCTTGTAATAGCCGAGATTTAAGTGTTATCAAATCTTGTAATTTTGCTTCTTCTAGTGAGTTTAAGAAAGCATTAGTAGCTAGGCAAACAATGTACTTACTTGATAATAGTGATCACCATTTGAATTGTTTGCTGCCTAGTTCTTTTGTTTTGCAGGTTTATGGAGTTCCTAGACAACTAATGGAGTTGCAAACAACTCATTATCAATTGGAAGGGATCCAATCTGCCTTAGCTTGTTTTCCACAAGGTAAGCAAGGTAAGTTAGGTAAGTTTTCACTTGATTTTGATCTTAAAAATGTTAAGAACTTTGTTATTATCAATTCGGTTGAGTTTCAAAGTTTTCAAACTGTTTTTAGTCAATTTCAAAAGCTTCCCTATACTTTAACACAAATAGTTTGGAATTTTGTTAAGTGTGTTTTAGAGTCTAACACCTTCTGTTTTGATAAGCAAATCGATTTACATAATTCTTCAATAGTTACATCAATATATTTTGAATTGAATGAATTTATGTATAGCATGATAGTGTGTTATGTTGCTTATCTAATACATGAATTATATTTTGAGCTTAATGATTATATTTTCGAACTACATCAAACCTTTGTATGCAATCATTCAAGTGTTAACTATATTGACTCTACTTGCTGGATTATTGGTTCTTTTGATTCTTTAAAACGTGATTTTGATCACATCCATCAAGTTCAAAGAAGTCCTTGGATAATTCCGCACTTGATTGGTAGGTTATCTAAGTTCCAAATTTCTTTTGAATTCCGAGAGGTAAAATTTTCTGTTTACATAGATTGTTTACATTCTAGTCTTTGGAATTATACTCTCATATTTGATAACTTTCGCATGTTTTTCAAGGTATTAGTTCGTCCATGTGATTTCCAATTTTGTCAAGGTGCATTTAGGGATAGCTATTATGATACATTACATGCACTATCCACACATGTGAATTATTTTGACATTGATGCAACTTCCTCTTATATAAGAACATATATTCGTCCATATAAATTTATGTTTATTATTCATAACTTTGTTCTTTGGACTAATAGATTTCTTTTGTTCTTTGGGGAAATAAAGCGTGATTGCTCGCGAGGTGTTGCATTCCGAAACAACTTGATTCTTGTGAAGTTCGTGATTTTGGTGTTTGATCCAGGAACTCAACTTCTAAGATTCGAGGACGAATCCTTTCGAGGAGGGAGGGAATGATGAGAATGAGCCGTGTCCATGTTCGTGGTGTTAAAGTCACTTGGTCATCCTGAAAGTTTCTGTCACGTTTTGGTATTCTGGACATAACTCTTTCGATATAACTTGGAATTGCATGATTCAAGAAGTCCTGGAACGATAAGAGATAAAGCTACAACTTTCATGTTTTATGTTTTCCAAGATTCTGATGGTATCATCGTGGAATATGGCTGCCAAAATGAGTGACGGGATTCTGGCAGATTTCCATCTCAAATTTCATGGACTATATTGAAGACCAAGATGGCGTGCTTGGGCTTTGCCAACTTTGGATCACGCCATTGTTTAATTTTAGGATTTATTTTAAGTTGTAATAATAAGTCCATTAACATTAATTAATTGGGCTTTAATTTCGTTGTTTAATAAGTCCATTACTTGTCCAATTGCCATGCATAGTGATTAGGAAAGTAATCTCCTACTTTTTAGGAGTTTTTAGGAAAGTAGAGTTCCTACATTTTAGGAGCTTGTCCTTGCCCTTCTAGAAGGACAAATCGGTTCTTGTTTCCTTTTAAGTTTAGGAAACTAGTTTGTTAGTTTCCAATTACAATTTGGAAAGTTAGAAGTCAAGTTGTACTTTGCAACTTTTAGGGTTTTATTTCCTTTTTCTTTTGGTAAAGCTGAAACCATTCTCTATATAAAGAGAAGCTTTGTAAACGTTTTTAACATAAGATTAATGAATGAAAGTTTTAGCTTTGCTGAAATTAAGATTAACACTTTGTGTTGTCAAAACCTTGTTGAATTATTTAATTCACCATTGTAGAAGCTTTGCCTTTAGCGTGACCTTTAGGTGACTTCACCATTGTTCTTGATTTCGAGAACTCGCCAAATTGACAAAGTTCAATTGCATGAATTTTCATGAGTTGAGTCGAGTCCATTTGTATTAAAAACGTGGGGTTGATTTACTTCATCTTTTGCGTTTTTCCCTTTGAATTCCTTTCCGCCAAGTTTGTGTGTTGTCTTGTTCGTGAATTTTGGTGCAGCAACGGTCCAAAGGTTGTGAAATTCGTGTGGTTGAGGACTTCAATCCAAGACCATTCGTATCAATTGGTATCAGAGCCTAGGTTGTTGTCTCAAAAATTCAGGTTTTGCATCTTTGTTCTCTTCTCGGTTTTCTTTGTTTTCTTGTTGTCGTTCTTGCTGTTTTTGTGCGTCGGTTTTGCTGCTGTCCTTGACGTTCTTCTTGCTGTTCATTGAGTCAATTTTCTGCAGTAAATTGGTGTCTTAATTCAGTCCAAAAGTCGTCAATATTCTGTCCTCAAATCGCATGCAAAATCTGCCCAAAAACCGTGTTAACTTTGCTTTCGATTTTCGCGTTTTGTGATTCGATTTCTTGCTGTTTTGTTTCGTCCTATTTGCTGTTGTTTTAGTGTCTTATTGCTGCAGTAAATTCGTGTCTTCCATGCTCTAAATTCAGCCCAAATTTCGTCCATAAAATCATTAGAGTCTTGCTGAATTTTTTTCGTCAAAACGAATTAGGGTTAGCTTTCTTGTTTTGGCCGAATTTTGTCTTGTTTTGTGTCATCTTGCTGCTGTTTTTTGCGTCTTTTCTTGTTGTTGATTCAGCATTGTTTTGTTATCATCATAGTGTTGAATTCCTTGTGTTGTCCTTGCTGTTTTACACGTCAAAAAATTGTTAGGAAATTGTGTCAAACTAGGGTTTCAAACTAGGGTTTCTTGGTAGAAATTTCCTAACTTCCTTGTTTCTTATCCGAATTTCATTCTTTCTTTTGTGTTAGATTCTTTATATTGTCTACCATATCTTGCATTTTGATCAAACTTTTGTTCCACTCGAAAAAGATAAGTTCTTGATAACTTTCTTGAACTTCTTGATTTTCTTGAAAATCCGAAGTGGTCAAAATTGGATTCTTGAGTTAGATTCTTGTTCCTTGTCTTTAATCTTGATTATCTTGTCAAAGTGGCATCTTTAAATTCTTGATATTTGGTGAGCTATTGTTAATTCTTGTTGGCTGAAAATTTTGAGGAAAAATAAGGTTAAGACAACCTTAAAAACATCCTAGGTTTGTTTGAGCAACATAAGACAAACAACCTTAAATCCTAGGATCTTGTCTTAAGAACCTTAAACTTTGTGAAATCCAAGGTTCTTGTCCGAATATAAAAAAAAAAAGGCCTTGCATAAAAAAAAAAAGAAGGCCCAATTACAAAAAAAAAAAAAAAATCGGACCATTTAAAAAAAAAAAAACAGCCCAAGAAAAGAACTAAATTTCGTTCTTGTTTGTTCTTGAAATCACCTTATATTCAAAGTGCCATATCTTGATCAATACAACTCGGAATCAAGTGATTCAAATTGCATTCTCTTCGTCTTGAAATCTAGTTTCTGAATTTCATAGTTTCTGAAGATAAATCAGTTTTAACCCACACGTGTTCTTAAACTTCTTGTGACGTGTTTTTCTTTGAAAATTCTCTTGATTTGCTTGTGAAAGTTTATTGTGTGAAACTTGTTGATTGAGACTTGTTATCTTAATCATAGGACTTGGTAAGTCTTATTAGTCCCAAACAATTCACCATTTGAGAGTATTAGATAGGATAAACAAGAGAGAACACTACATAAATAGAGTGGAGAGTACCTACTATCCTAAAGTGAGGAACCCGTGAGGATTTTCTCTATATTCTTGCGTTTTTCTTTACTAATTTGCAGGTACAAAATGGAGGAATCAAAAAGTGATAAACAAGTATACCAAGCTAAAAGCCCTTCTACGTCATGTGAAAAGGTGTTTCAAACAAGGTGCAAAATCCAAGATAAAGTGTGTGCCATGGAGATTGATTGTGAAAGAAGCTCTAACTTTGCTAGTGAGCTAATTGTAGAAAGATTGAGTATGCACACCACTCCACATCCAAATCCTTACTTGCTGAAATGGAGTGATAGTTGTGGTGAAGTATGGGTGTCAATGCAAGTCAAGGTTGCATTCTTAATAGGGAAATACGAAGCTGAGGTACTATGTGACATATTCCCTATGCAAACAGCCCATCTTTTATTGGGAAAACCGTGGAAACTTGCTTGCAATGGCGTTTATAATGATCTCAAGAATTGCTATTCATTTAGGCATAATGGTAAAAAGTATAATCTATGTTCTTTAAAGCCTTGTGAAATTTCTGAAGATCAAGCAAGCATTGCTACATCTTGTGCTCAAATGAGAGATGAAAAAGAGAAAGAGAAGAAAGTTCAAGAGAAGAGCAATGTAATAGCTAGTGCATCTTGTAATAGCCGAGATTTAAGTGTTATCAAATCTTGTAATTTTGCTTCTTCTAGTGAGTTTAAGAAAGCATTAGTAGCTAGGCAAACAATGTACTTACTTGATAATAGTGATCACCATTTGAATTGTTTGCTGCCTAGTTCTTTTGTTTTGCAGGTTTATGGAGTTCCTAGACAACTAATGGAGTTGCAAACAACTCATTATCAATTGGAAGGGATCCAATCTGCCTTAGCTTGTTTTCCACAAGGTAAGCAAGGTAAGTTAGGTAAGTTTTCACTTGATTTTGATCTTAAAAATGTTAAGAACTTTGTTATTATCAATTCGGTTGAGTTTCAAAGTTTTCAAACTGTTTTTAGTCAATTTCAAAAGCTTCCCTATACTTTAACACAAATAGTTTGGAATTTTGTTAAGTGTGTTTTAGAGTCTAACACCTTCTGTTTTGATAAGCAAATCGATTTACATAATTCTTCAATAGTTACATCAATATATTTTGAATTGAATGAATTTATGTATAGCATGATAGTGTGTTATGTTGCTTATCTAATACATGAATTATATTTTGAGCTTAATGATTATATTTTCGAACTACATCAAACCTTTGTATGCAATCATTCAAGTGTTAACTATATTGACTCTACTTGCTGGATTATTGGTTCTTTTGATTCTTTAAAACGTGATTTTGATCACATCCATCAAGTTCAAAGAAGTCCTTGGATAATTCCGCACTTGATTGGTAGGTTATCTAAGTTCCAAATTTCTTTTGAATTCCGAGAGGTAAAATTTTCTGTTTACATAGATTGTTTACATTCTAGTCTTTGGAATTATACTCTCATATTTGATAACTTTCGCATGTTTTTCAAGGTATTAGTTCGTCCATGTGATTTCCAATTTTGTCAAGGTGCATTTAGGGATAGCTATTATGATACATTACATGCACTATCCACACATGTGAATTATTTTGACATTGATGCAACTTCCTCTTATATAAGAACATATATTCGTCCATATAAATTTATGTTTATTATTCATAACTTTGTTCTTTGGACTAATAGATTTCTTTTGTTCTTTGGGGAAATAAAGCGTGATTGCTCGCGAGGTGTTGCATTCCGAAACAACTTGATTCTTGTGAAGTTCGTGATTTTGGTGTTTGATCCAGGAACTCAACTTCTAAGATTCGAGGACGAATCCTTTCGAGGAGGGAGGGAATGATGAGAATGAGCCGTGTCCATGTTCGTGGTGTTAAAGTCACTTGGTCATCCTGAAAGTTTCTGTCACGTTTTGGTATTCTGGACATAACTCTTTCGATATAACTTGGAATTGCATGATTCAAGAAGTCCTGGAACGATAAGAGATAAAGCTACAACTTTCATGTTTTATGTTTTCCAAGATTCTGATGGTATCATCGTGGAATATGGCTGCCAAAATGAGTGACGGGATTCTGGCAGATTTCCATCTCAAATTTCATGGACTATATTGAAGACCAAGATGGCGTGCTTGGGCTTTGCCAACTTTGGATCACGCCATTGTTTAATTTTAGGATTTATTTTAAGTTGTAATAATAAGTCCATTAACATTAATTAATTGGGCTTTAATTTCGTTGTTTAATAAGTCCATTACTTGTCCAATTGCCATGCATAGTGATTAGGAAAGTAATCTCCTACTTTTTAGGAGTTTTTAGGAAAGTAGAGTTCCTACATTTTAGGAGCTTGTCCTTGCCCTTCTAGAAGGACAAGTCGGTTCTTGTTTCCTTTTAAGTTTAGGAAACTAGTTTGTTAGTTTCCAATTACAATTTGGAAAGTTAGAAGTCAAGTTGTACTTTGCAACTTTTAGGGTTTTATTTCCTTTTTCTTTTGGTAAAGCTGAAACCATTCTCTATATAAAGAGAAGCTTTGTAAACGTTTTTAACATAAGATTAATGAATGAAAGTTTTAGCTTTGCTGAAATTAAGATTAACACTTTGTGTTGTCAAAACCTTGTTGAATTATTTAATTCACCATTGTAGAAGCTTTGCCTTTAGCGTGACCTTTAGGTGACTTCACCATTGTTCTTGATTTCGAGAACTCGCCAAATTGACAAAGTTCAATTGCATGAATTTTCATGAGTTGAGTCGAGTCCATTTGTATTAAAAACGTGGGGTTGATTTACTTCATCTTTTGCGTTTTTCCCTTTGAATTCCTTTCCGCCAAGTTTGTGTGTTGTCTTGTTCGTGAATTTTGGTGCAGCAACGGTCCAAAGGTTGTGAAATTCGTGTGGTTGAGGACTTCAATCCAAGACCATTCGTATCAATTGGTATCAGAGCCTAGGTTGTTGTCTCAAAAATTCAGGTTTTGCATCTTTGTTCTCTTCTCGGTTTTCTTTGTTTTCTTGTTGTCGTTCTTGCTGTTTTTGTGCGTCGGTTTTGCTGCTGTCCTTGACGTTCTTCTTGCTGTTCATTGAGTCAATTTTCTGCAGTAAATTGGTGTCTTAATTCAGTCCAAAAGTCGTCAATATTCTGTCCTCAAATCGCATGCAAAATCTGCCCAAAAACCGTGTTAACTTTGCTTTCGATTTTCGCGTTTTGTGATTCGATTTCTTGCTGTTTTGTTTCGTCCTATTTGCTGTTGTTTTAGTGTCTTATTGCTGCAGTAAATTCGTGTCTTCCATGCTCTAAATTCAGCCCAAATTTCGTCCATAAAATCATTAGAGTCTTGCTGAATTTTTTTCGTCAAAACGAATTAGGGTTAGCTTTCTTGTTTTGGCCGAATTTTGTCTTGTTTTGTGTCATCTTGCTGCTGTTTTTTGCGTCTTTTCTTGTTGTTGATTCAGCATTGTTTTGTTATCATCATAGTGTTGAATTCCTTGTGTTGTCCTTGCTGTTTTACACGTCAAAAAATTGTTAGGAAATTGTGTCAAACTAGGGTTTCAAACTAGGGTTTCTTGGTAGAAATTTCCTAACTTCCTTGTTTCTTATCCGAATTTCATTCTTTCTTTTGTGTTAGATTCTTTATATTGTCTACCATATCTTGCATTTTGATCAAACTTTTGTTCCACTCGAAAAAGATAAGTTCTTGATAACTTTCTTGAACTTCTTGATTTTCTTGAAAATCCGAAGTGGTCAAAATTGGATTCTTGAGTTAGATTCTTGTTCCTTGTCTTTAATCTTGATTATCTTGTCAAAGTGGCATCTTTAAATTCTTGATATTTGGTGAGCTATTGTTAATTCTTGTTGGCTGAAAATTTTGAGGAAAAATAAGGTTAAGACAACCTTAAAAACATCCTAGGTTTGTTTGAGCAACATAAGACAAACAACCTTAAATCCTAGGATCTTGTCTTAAGAACCTTAAACTTTGTGAAATCCAAGGTTCTTGTCCGAATATAAAAAAAAAAAGGCCTTGCATAAAAAAAAAAAGAAGGCCCAATTACAAAAAAAAAAAAAAAAATCGGACCATTTAAAAAAAAAAAAACAGCCCAAGAAAAGAACTAAATTTCGTTCTTGTTTGTTCTTGAAATCACCTTATATTCAAAGTGCCATATCTTGATCAATACAACTCGGAATCAAGTGATTCAAATTGCATTCTCTTCGTCTTGAAATCTAGTTTCTGAATTTCATAGTTTCTGAAGATAAATCAGTTTTAACCCACACGTGTTCTTAAACTTCTTGTGACGTGTTTTTCTTTGAAAATTCTCTTGATTTGCTTGTGAAAGTTTATTGTGTGAAACTTGTTGATTGAGACTTGTTATCTTAATCATAGGACTTGGTAAGTCTTATTAGTCCCAAACAATTCACCATTTGAGAGTATTAGATAGGATAAACAAGAGAGAACACTACATAAATAGAGTGGAGAGTACCTACTATCCTAAAGTGAGGAACCCGTGAGGATTTTCTCTATATTCTTGCGTTTTTCTTTACTAATTTGCAGGTACAAAATGGAGGAATCAAAAAGTGATAAACAAGTATACCAAGCTAAAAGCCCTTCTACGTCATGTGAAAAGGTGTTTCAAACAAGGTGCAAAATCCAAGATAAAGTGTGTGCCATGGAGATTGATTGTGAAAGAAGCTCTAACTTTGCTAGTGAGCTAATTGTAGAAAGATTGAGTATGCACACCACTCCACATCCAAATCCTTACTTGCTGAAATGGAGTGATAGTTGTGGTGAAGTATGGGTGTCAATGCAAGTCAAGGTTGCATTCTTAATAGGGAAATACGAAGCTGAGGTACTATGTGACATATTCCCTATGCAAACAGCCCATCTTTTATTGGGAAAACCGTGGAAACTTGCTTGCAATGGCGTTTATAATGATCTCAAGAATTGCTATTCATTTAGGCATAATGGTAAAAAGTATAATCTATGTTCTTTAAAGCCTTGTGAAATTTCTGAAGATCAAGCAAGCATTGCTACATCTTGTGCTCAAATGAGAGATGAAAAAGAGAAAGAGAAGAAAGTTCAAGAGAAGAGCAATGTAATAGCTAGTGCATCTTGTAATAGCCGAGATTTAAGTGTTATCAAATCTTGTAATTTTGCTTCTTCTAGTGAGTTTAAGAAAGCATTAGTAGCTAGGCAAACAATGTACTTACTTGATAATAGTGATCACCATTTGAATTGTTTGCTGCCTAGTTCTTTTGTTTTGCAGGTTTATGGAGTTCCTAGACAACTAATGGAGTTGCAAACAACTCATTATCAATTGGAAGGGATCCAATCTGCCTTAGCTTGTTTTCCACAAGGTAAGCAAGGTAAGTTAGGTAAGTTTTCACTTGATTTTGATCTTAAAAATGTTAAGAACTTTGTTATTATCAATTCGGTTGAGTTTCAAAGTTTTCAAACTGTTTTTAGTCAATTTCAAAAGCTTCCCTATACTTTAACACAAATAGTTTGGAATTTTGTTAAGTGTGTTTTAGAGTCTAACACCTTCTGTTTTGATAAGCAAATCGATTTACATAATTCTTCAATAGTTACATCAATATATTTTGAATTGAATGAATTTATGTATAGCATGATAGTGTGTTATGTTGCTTATCTAATACATGAATTATATTTTGAGCTTAATGATTATATTTTCGAACTACATCAAACCTTTGTATGCAATCATTCAAGTGTTAACTATATTGACTCTACTTGCTGGATTATTGGTTCTTTTGATTCTTTAAAACGTGATTTTGATCACATCCATCAAGTTCAAAGAAGTCCTTGGATAATTCCGCACTTGATTGGTAGGTTATCTAAGTTCCAAATTTCTTTTGAATTTCGAGAGGTAAAATTTTCTGTTTACATAGATTGTTTACATTCTAGTCTTTGGAATTATACTCTCATATTTGATAACTTTCGCATGTTTTTCAAGGTATTAGTTCGTCCATGTGATTTCCAATTTTGTCAAGGTGCATTTAGGGATAGCTATTATGATACATTACATGCACTATCCACACTTGTGAATTATTTTGACATTGATGCAACTTCCTCTTATATAAGAACATATATTCGTCCATATAAATTTATGTTTATTATTCATAACTTTGTTCTTTGGACTAATAGATTTCTTTTGTTCTTTGGGGAAATAAAGCGTGATTGCTCGCGAGGTGTTGCATTCCGAAACAACTTGATTCTTGTGAAGTTCGTGATTTTGGTGTTTGATCCAGGAACTCAACTTCTAAGATTCGAGGACGAATCCTTTCGAGGAGGGAGGGAATGATGAGAATGAGCTGTGTCCATGTTCGTGGTGTTAAAGTCACTTGGTCATCCTGAAAGTTTCTGTCACGTTTTGGTATTCTGGACATAACTCTTTCGATATAACTTGGAATTGCATGATTCAAGAAGCCCTGGAACGATAAGAGATAAAGCTACAACTTTCATGTTTTATGTTTTCCAAGATTCTGATGGTATCATCGTGGAATATGGCTGCCAAAATGAGTGACGGGATTCTGGCAGATTTCCATCTCAAATTTCATGGACTATATTGAAGACCAAGATGGCGTGCTTGGGCTTTGCCAACTTTGGATCACGCCATTGTTTAATTTTAGGATTTATTTTAAGTTGTAATAATAAGTCCATTAACATTAATTAATTGGGCTTTAATTTCGTTGTTTAATAAGTCCATTACTTGTCCAATTGCCATGCATAGTGATTAGGAAAGTAATCTCCTACTTTTTAGGAGTTTTTAGGAAAGTAGAGTTCCTACATTTTAGGAGCTTGTCCTTGCCCTTCTAGAAGGACAAATCGGTTCTTGTTTCCTTTTAAGTTTAGGAAACTAGTTTGTTAGTTTCCAATTACAATTTGGAAAGTTAGAAGTCAAGTTGTACTTTGCAACTTTTAGGGTTTTATTTCCTTTTTCTTTTGGTAAAGCTGAAACCATTCTCTATATAAAGAGAAGCTTTGTAAACGTTTTTAACATAAGATTAATGAATGAAAGTTTTAGCTTTGCTGAAATTAAGATTAACACTTTGTGTTGTCAAAACCTTGTTGAATTATTTAATTCACCATTGTAGAAGCTTTGCCTTTAGCGTGACCTTTAGGTGACTTCACCATTGTTCTTGATTTCGAGAACTCGCCAAATTGACAAAGTTCAATTGCATGAATTTTCATGAGTTGAGTCGAGTCCATTTGTATTAAAAACGTGGGGTTGATTTACTTCATCTTTTGCGTTTTTCCCTTTGAATTCCTTTCCGCCAAGTTTGTGTGTTGTCTTGTTCGTGAATTTTGGTGCAGCAACGGTCCAAAGGTTGTGGAATTCGTGTGGTTGAGGACTTCAATCCAAGACCATTCGTATCACCAGGGGTATAAACCAAGCGTGTATTCCCACACGTTTGAAGTTTGCTCCTTTACACATTTTCTGTCCTCTTTAAATTGCTGATTCTCTCTCTTTCTTCCTCCTTTTGTTTTTTTAGTTTTCCTGTTGTTATTTAAAAAAAATAAAAATAAAAAGTCTTCGCTTTTGCACACTTTCCGTTTCTACAAAGGCCCCCCCTCATCGCTCATTGCGCGCATATGATTTCTCATGCTGTAGCAACTGTCACTACAAGACAAGAATATTACCATTGTGTCTTTCAGATGCTTATCTTCTCCTCTTAAAAATTTGACATTTCTTGCTATTTTAAATTGATAAATGTACTTCTTTGGAACGTAAATGCGAACAACTCCTTTTCCTCCTTAGCTAAATTAATGCCAGTCAGGCTCTTCTTCTGTCAAGGCATTTATAGTTCCGTCAAGGCATTTCTGTAAAGGAGCAAACTTCCCATTTTGATTTATGCCCATGGTTTGAAAAAGAATTTATAAAATAATTTTATTTGTTTGTTTTTGAGATATGTATCATTTTGTTAAATTTGTTGATATATATGTATATACAAGTAAAAGGTTACGCGTTGATGTTTACATATTGAAAGATGTATAGAGATTTATAAATTTGTATATATATATATATATATATATATTTTCGTGTTCTAATGGATATATATAGCTATATATATGTAATTATGTATTGAAATAAATTCATTGTTAGGAATAGATAGAGTATACTTTGTAGGGGAAATAAATATTTGTTTATGTATAATATTATAGAATATAAATAATTGTTGAAAATATGTAAATTTTAAAATATTTGTATAGTGTGTATAATATTTATATATTATTATGTATTGTTAACAGGAAATAGTTTGTACTTTTTAATATTTATAATTCGTAAATAGAAATTTTGTATATATTAATATTTTTAAGTTGTAAAGTGTATGTAAATATTTTTATGACATATATAATATCAGCAGAAGGTATAGTGTATGAATTAATATTTAGGTAATAGATATAATATAATTTTTGAGAAATCTTGATCGAAGTTTGGTTTTATATATAAATATATATTAAGTGAAGTGTGTAGTACTTATATATAGTTGTAATTTTGCTGGTCTTTTTTTGTAATGTTTTACAGTGCTATAGTGCTATAAATATTGTAAAAAAAATTTTAAAAATTTACATCCGGACGTCCGGATGTAGTCCGGATGAACAAATGCCAATTTTTTTAAAATATTTTCGAATTTTATTTTTTTAAAAAAAATTAAAAATTTGTTTATTTAAATACTTATATATATACTTTACTTATATAATTATTTTAAATATTCATTAATATAAATTTTTTTAATGTTTTTTTTATAAAATCCATAAATGGATCCAAATTTTTTCTGAATAAGGTATAATTTAACTTTTTTGTTCTGATCTTACACAGTTCTTATTTTATATTATTTCAAAATTTTGCAAAAAAATTATAGCTATTTAAAATCATTATGGTAGCATATTAACCAGCTTTTTCACTAATTTGTAAAATTAATCTGAGAAAAATTTATGAACTTTTAGTGTTTTTATGATGGTAGTTCTTATGAATAAATGGACTCTTTTACGTGCTTGAGTAGACAATAGCAATCACAAGTCGTAAAATTATCACTAATATTGTACAACAAATTATTTTTTCCATCAATATTCAAAATAATTCATTTTTCTCAGTAGCATTAAAATAATTCATCAAATTAATCACTAAGCAATTATTAAATTTTTTAAACAAATAAATTACATATTTAAACCATGAACCACTTTTTAAATTAACTAAAAAAAATTCCATTTTCTTCCTAACAAAATTTTTAATGATTTATTAATATTTTTTCATTAATAGAAAAACCATCCACCTATACAATACAATGAATAATATATAAATCATTTTATTTAACTATTTTCTTTCAAGAATAATTTTAGCTCAATGCTTTACTTTCCCATTAAATTATCCATTATATAAACATGGATTTTTCCGTTTTAAAAACTTAATACAGTTTCAATAAATCATTAATTTTTTCTCCTTTTCAAATCTAAATTACTACAATTTATCATTTTTTATCTTAATTAAAAAAAATTTATTTCTAAATAAAATGTTTTTCAGTTCTCCCTAATTTTCCCATTAACTCAGAAATTTTAAATATATTAGAAATTTATCCCTACAAATATATTAATATATACAAAATAATATATAAATATAACACACACTATACACATTTTTTCAAATTTACATATTTTCAACAATTAATTATATTCTCAAATATTATACATAAACAAATTTTTATTAATAGTATGAGCTAAAAAGATGACTATTTGGGCAGTTTGCTCTTTTACTAATAGTATGAGCTAAAAAGTATCATCACTTTACAATTATTAGACCTAACCAAAAATGAGTAAACCCTACCATGTAATTTTAATTTTGGACATGAGAAGATCCCATCTCTTATTTTCATTTGTTTGATAAGTAATATCGTTAGTCATGTAACATTGTTCATTATTTGAAACAACGTCATTTTGTACCACATAACTAATGCAATTACTTGTCAAATTAATAGAAAATGAGTTAAAAAACCATTTGTCAATAAAATTTAAGTTGAGGGATCAAAAAATAACTTTTTCAAAATTAAAAACCAAAACTATACTTTTTGAAAGACTATTGGAGTCATATATATACATACATACACACACAATTGTAAATTTTCAGTTTTATTATCAATGTACAAAATGTTTTACATATTAAATATCATTGCTTTAGGTTTTTTATTGTATATTCTCTCTTTTAATTTCGCCATGTAAATATTAATGTTTGTTTAGCTACTTATTGTGGTGGTTAATGTGCCCATGTGTGAGACTTTTAATTGTATTTTAGTTGGAAACAACACAAGAAATTATGAGGTCAATTCGCCCGTTGTAAAAGTTATTAAATAAATTTAGCCAGTCTCAATTTTCAATCAATTAAGTAAGTATATTTTCTTTATTAATTAATATACAAAGTTGTTGCTTTAGGAAAAAAATTTCCATGTAAAATGAAATATAATTTTTTTTTGTCCAAAGCGATCGTATTTCATTTCTTTGAGAAAAAAGACAATTACTCAATCAACTGATTGAGAATCATGTTGAATCGTGTTCAGCAGCCAACAAAAATTTGCTTGATTTTTAATGTTATATAATGAAGTGTTAATTAAGTATATGAAAATTAGACCAAAATCTTGACAACATCAATTATGGCATGAACCTAGACAGCTTGATTTTTAATGTTACATAATGAAGTGTTAATTAAGTGTATGAAAATTAGACCAAAATCTTGACAACATCAATTATGGCATGAACCTAGACAAACTAGTAGAGAGATTCATTTTGATGAGCTCCAAAGACAAAAACAAATCAAATCAAAGCTTCTACTTTTTTCTTGTTCCAAAAAGGACAACCCAAACAATACTATTTTATCCCCTTCCATTAATTATTGTGTGCATTGACCACAAAATGAAGTCTAAAACCTACTCCATGCCCATGCAATAAGTTAGACAGATGAGCAAAAGGAAAACAAAATTTTAACTATATATTCATAAGTTTGGCATGCAAATCAAGAAACAATTCTGAAAAAAAAAAGTAAGAAAATAAATCAAGAAATAATAGGGCCTTATGCATGGAAAATACATACTTATTATAACTATAAGGGTAAAATACATTAGGAGCCACTAAAACTTTTACAATTATATTTATACACACTTTTATCACTAAATTTTTCATTTTTAAATCACCCACTTATGTAATAAAAACGGTATACTAATGGTTATTCTATTATGTTAGATTTAACAATTATCTCTTATATTTTTTACCAAGTTTTATTTTTTAGAAGGGAAAATGAAGTTCAAAAAATAAAAGTGGTTGACATATTGAGTTGTATATATACTAATAATCTTAAAAAATTTTGTCAACAAATTTACACTTAAAATCGTGTCTAAAATTTTTTCCCCCCTCAATTTAACAAAATGATAAAAGTTAAGAGCTGCATATAACCGAATGATCATTAATATATCACTTTTATTAAAATAACCGAGTGAATTGAAATAAAAGAAAACATATAAGAACTAAAAAACATACTATTAAAAAAAATTATTTGGGGGGCAAAATGTACAAAAAAATGAAAAAATTTGGGATACATCATACATACAAAACCAATAAAAAATTCTGCCGTCCAAAACAACATTTTTAATCAATTTTAGTAAAAAGACAAAAGTGAAGTAAAAAATAGTATTTTTAGTAACATCCAAAACAAATCGGAACAAATGGGAAGACTGACAAGGCGAGTTTTCTTTTAAACAAATTTCCTGAGTCACTAATGACGTCATGTCCTTTATTTATTTTTAGATATTACAAAATAGATAAAAAGATTTTAAAAAGGTAAACTATATTTGGGCACTAAACTATTTGGATAGTATAGTTTTGGTCACTAATCTATTTTTTGTTTCACTTTAGCCACTCAACTATAAAAAGTAGTATAATTGTAGCCATTCCGTTAATTTTAGTCGTTATCTTTAAATAACTCCGTTAAGTTCAAATATTTTTTTTATTTAAACAATATTTTTAAGTATAAAAATTAAACGCAACTTTGTTAGATGAATACCCACTATCCTAAATTATAAATCCTATTATTTTACCTCATTTTTAGGTATAATATTACCTTAAAAAAATTAAGAAAAATGTTGCATTTAACGGAAAAATTAAAGATAACGGTTGAATTTAACGGAATGACTACTAGTATACTACATTTTATAGTTAAGTGGCCAAATTAAAACCAAAAAAAGATTAGTGACCAAAAGTATACTATCCAAATCGTTTAGTGGCCTCCAAAGTAGTTTACCTTTTTAAAAAATACAAATGACATTTTTCACTTTTGGTTTTTCTCAAGAATAAAAAATTGTTGTCCTCAAATTTACTACAACGTTCAATTTCACAATTTAAGTGAAGAAAACATGGTTTTTGTTTTTTCACAATATCATAAGAAAATTTAATTTATGAAAATTTATTTGCAAATAAAATGTTTAAAAAGAGAATAATAAAAAAAAAAACCAATTTATCTCAATTCTTAACATATAAGAAAAATAAGAATGCTTGTTTCTTCATCAACTCATTTTTTTTTCTTTTTTTTCCGTTGAACTTTTCACCCAAAACCATATATGTAAGTTTAAATAAATTTATAGAAATAAGTGTAAAAATAAAATTCTTTTCTTTTTACAACTCAATTTTTGAAAGTAAATTTTTTTTCCAAACAACAAAATATTATTCAATTGGGAAAAAACAAAAAAAAAATATTAAGTATATATATTTTATTATTAAGTATATAGTATAAGCGGCTTGTTGTCGTCTAGGCGTGTATTCCCACACGTGTGAATTTTCCTCCTTTTGTGTTATCTTCTTTTCCTGTTGTCAAAGCGGTATTTTAAACCCAAAAAATTTTCCTCGCTTTCGCACACCTCCGTTTCTACAAAGGCCCCCCTCATCGCGCATTGGGCGCCCATAATTTCCCATGCTGTAGCAACTGTCCGTACAAGAATGATATTTTTATTGTGTAAGTATTTAAAAAAAATTTTAGTTCAATTTTTTGTAAATACTTTTATATATAATTACGTTAAATATTTTTTACAAGTGTTAGTTCAAATTTTTCCTAAATTATTATATTTCCTATTTAATTTTTTATTACAATATATAATAACAACATAATAAAATATAATCATATAATTACTACCAATTATGTTTGTAAAAAAAACCTTGCAAATTATTTTATATTTATTTAGAAAAAAATTGATATTTATTTAAAAACATTTATAAATTATTCAGAAAAAATTTGCATCCATTTATGGATTTTATAAAAAAAATTAAAAAAAATATATTAACGAATATTTAAAATAATTATATAAGTAAAGTACATATATAAGTATTTAAAAAAATAAATTTTTAATTTTTGTGTTTTAAAAAAAAATATTTTAAAAAATTTTAAAAAAATTGGCATCCGGACGTCTGGATTGTTCATCCAGAATTATGTTACGACGTCCGGATGCCATTTTTTTTTTTACAATAGTTATAGCACTATAGCGCTATAAAACATTAAACAAAAAAAAAACCAAAATTACAACTATATATAAGTACTACGCATTTCACTTAATATATATTTATATATAAAACCAAACTTCGATCAAGACTTCTCAACAATTATATTATATTTATTACCTAAATATTAATTCATACACTATACCTGATATTATTTATATCATAAAAAGATTTACATACACTTTACAACTTAAAAATATTAATATAAAAATTGCTCTTTACGAATTACAAATATTAAAAAATACAAACTATTTCCTTTTTACAATACATAATAATATATAAATATTATACACACTATACAAATATTTTCAACAATTATTTATTATTTATATTCTATAATATTATACATAAACTATTTATTTCCTCAACAAAATATACTCTATCTATTCCTAACAATAAATTTATTTCAATACATAATTACATATATATATAGCTATATATATCCATCAGAACACAAAAACATATATATATATATACAAAATTTTCAATATGTAAACATCAATGCGTAACCTTTTACTTATATATACATATATATCAACAAATTTAACAAAATTATTAAATCCACATATCTCAAAAACAAACTAATAAAAATATTTTATAAAATATTTTTCAAACCATGGGTATAAACCAAGTGTGTCTTCCCACACGTTTGAAGTTTGCTCCTTTACACATTTTCTATCCTCTTTAAATTGCTGATTCTCTATCTCTTTCTTCCTCCTTTGTTTTTTTTAGTTTTCCTGTTGTTATTTAAAAAAAAAATTAAAAAGTCTTCGCTTTTGCACACTTCCTTTTCTACAAAGATCCACCTCATCGCGCATTGCGCGCATATGATTTCTCATGCTGTAGCAATTGTCACTACAAGAATACCATTGTGTCTTTCGGATGCTTATCTTCTCCGCTTAAAAATTTGACATTTCTTGCTATTTTAAATTGATAAATGTACTTCTTTGAAATGTAAATGTGAACAACTCCTTTTCCTCCTTAGCTAAATTAATACCTATCATACTCTTCTTCTGTCAAGGCATTTATAGTTCTGTCAAGGCATTTCTGTAAAGGAGCAAACTTCACACTTTGATTTATGCCCATGGTTTGAAAAAGATTTTATAAAATAATTTTATTTGTTTGTTTTTGAGATATGTGGATTTAATCATTTTGTTAAATTTGTTGATATATATGTATATATAAGTAAAAGGTTACGCACTGATGTTTATATATTGAAAGATGTATAGAGATTTATAAATTTGTATAAATATATATATATATATATATATATATATATTCGTGTTCTAATGGATATATATAGCTATATATATATGTAATTATGTATTGAAATAAATTCATTGTTAGGAATAGATAGAGTATACTTTGTTGAGGAAATAAATATTTGTCTATGTATAATATTATAGAATATAAATAATAAATAATTGTTGAAAATATGTAAATTTTAAAATATTTGTATAGTGTGTATAATATTTATATATTATTATGTATTGTTAATAGGAAATAGTTTGTATTTTTTAATATTTATAATTCATAAAGAGTAATTTTGTATATATTAATATTTTTAAGTTCTAAAGTGTATGTAAATATTTTTATGACATATATAATATCAGCAGAGCGCATAGTGTATGAATTAATATTTAGGTAATAGATATAATATAATATAATTTTTGAGAAATCTTGATCGAAGTTTGGTTTTATATATAAATATATATTAAGTGAAGTGTATAGTACTTATATATAGTTGTAATTTTGGTGGTCTTTTTTTTTTTAATGTTTTACAGTGCTATAGTGCTATAAATATTGTAAAAAAAATTTAAAAAATTACATCCAGACGTCCGGATGCCAATTTTTTTTTAAATATTTTCAAATTTTATTTTTAAAAAAATTAAAAATTTGTTTATTTAAATACTTATATATATACTTTACTTATATAATTATTTTAAATATTCATTAATATAAATTTTTTTAATTTTTTATAAAATCCATAAATGGATCCAAATTTTTTTTGAATAAGGTATAATTTAACGTTTTTGTCCTGATCTTACACAGTTCTTATTTTATATTATTTCAAAATTTTGCAAAAAAATTATAGCTATTTAAAATCATTATGGTAGCACATTAACCAGCTTTTTCACTAATTTGTAAAATGAATCTGAGAAAAATTTATGAACTTTTATTGTTTTTATGATGGTAGTTCTTATGAATAAATGGACTCTTTTACGTGCTTGAGTAGACAATAGCAATCACAAGTCGTAAAATTATCACTAATATTGTACAACAAATTATTTTTTCCATCAATATTCAAAATAATTCATTTTTCTCAGTAGCATTAAAATAATTCATCAAATTAATCACTAAGCAATTATTAATTTTTTTTAACAAATAAATTACATATTTAAACCATGAACCACTTTTTAAATTAATTAAAAAAAATTCCATTTTCTTCCTAACAAAAATTTTAATGATTTATTAATATTTTTTCATTAATAGAAAAACCATCCACCTATACAATACAATGAATAATTAATAAATTATTTTATTTAACTATTTTCTTTCAAGAATAATTTTAGCTCAATGCTTTACTTTCCCATTAAATTATCCATTATATAAACATGAATTTTTCCGTTTTAAAAACTTAATACAGTTTCAATAAATCATTCATTTTTTCTCCTTTTCAAATCTAAATTACTACAATTTATCATTTTCGATCTTAATTAAAAAAAATTTTATTTCTAAATAAAATTTTTTTCAGTTCTCCCTAATTTTCCCATTAACTCAGAAATTTTAAATATATTAGAAATTTATCCCTACAAATATATTAATATATACAAAATAATATATAAATATAACACACACTATACACATTTTTTCAAATTTACATATTTTCAACAATTAATTATATTCTCAAATATTATACATAAACAAATTTTTATTTCATCAACAAAATATGGTCTTTCTAATCCTAAATATAATTATTTCAATACATAATTACATATCTATAGGTATATATACCTACTGAAACACAAATATATATATGTATACAGATATATAAATCTCTATACATCTTTCTATATGTAAACATCATGGGTAACCATTTATTTTTATATATATATATATATATATATTTAACAAAATGATTAAATCCACATTTCTCAGAAACATACTTATAAAAATTTTTTAGAATTTTTTTAAACAATGGGCATAAATCAACGCGCATCGCGCGTTAAACCCACACTTGTATATATATAATACAATGGAAATTGAAGCTGAAAATTAATATAATAAAATAACAGTGAAAAATACAAACAAGATTTGGTTGGTAATCATCATTGCTTACATACTATGACTGCTCACCAGGAGATTCCAAGTATTTGTTCAAACTAGACATGCCCGGCGGCTGGGGCCATGTCTAGTTCGAAAACTATAAATATCCATTGATGCATTCCATTTCTTTCCATCATTTCTTGTGATAAATTCTTCCTTAATCTCACCCAAAAAAAAAAAAAAAAAAAACACACACACACACACAGAAAATTGAAGAGCTATACTGAGTAGAAATGGTGCACAATGCAGATCACAAACAAAACAAAGAAGAGCAACCAATCCCTTTGCTCACTCCATATAAACTGGGCAACTTCCAGTTATCTCATAGGTACTGTTTTTCTATCCATTTTTTTTTAATCTTTTCCCTCCATTTTTTTTTGTTAATTGTAATGAAGTGAGATGGACTTTTCCCTTTCTCCCTTCTGGGATTTAAGGTTAAAGCAGCTTTCTTGGGGAAATCCCAGTTGGGGTGTCTCTAATTTGATTGAGTTTAGCAGTCTTATTATGCGAATAAATCTATAGTTTTTCTCACTGATGTTGAATGTTTAGGCAAACTAAGTTAAAAAAACCAAAGAAATAGTGTATAGATTGCAGTCTCAAACTATGGATTTTGTTAGAGATTTGCTGTAAAAGATACAGACAACATCTTGTTTGTGTTCCTGTTTTCTTCTTCATCTTCCTTGAACAATTTCAGCCGTAAAGTAATGTTCTTTGAAGGGAAAGCAACTATGCCTGTCAATAAACTGCTATTGTATATGAATACATTAACATTCTGAATCACATACTATTTAAGAACTAGAAAGCTGCAGCAAGGTCACCTAAATGGCAATCCGGATTCAGATTTTGAGTTGCATTTGGTTTGGCTGATGTTCCGCATACATGCATCTCCCTCGCTCCTTCCTGCCCCTTTTCTAAATGTGTGCACTACTTGTACATATCTGCATATTCTTTTTGTGTTGTGTGCTTTTTGTACATCAACCTGCAATTTCGCTTCAAACTAATGTGTTAGAAAAGCATATGCTATGAGGAATCCATCATGAACAGGCTTTTCTTTAGCTTTCTTAATGTAATGTGCAAGTTTTGAAACACTTTCCTCACTACTACATGACTACCATCCGCTGGTTATCTTGTTAACTTAGTTGGAGAGAGAATAGATACAAAAACAGGTAGAAGGGCCTTCTAGTAGAAAAACTAATTTCACATTCTGGTCTGGAAATGAAGTTTTTACTGGAGCATATATGGTGTTTTAATCAAGAGCTAGTCATTAGCGTTTTTTATGCTGGCTTTCTCTGTAATATACCTCACCAATTTTTGAACTGCACTATTCTCAGCACCAAATTTAGCTACCATGTGAAAGTATTTGAAGTTTTAATTTGATACGATATCATGTTCCATCTAGCTTTGCTTCTCAGAAAAACATTTGTTGCTAGGATTGTATGCAATAAAATCTACAGAAGAAACACTTTGAAGACTCACATATGCAAATTTTTGTTATTTCCAACAGAATTGTTTTGGCACCTCTGACAAGGCAAAGATCTTATGGGAACGTACCACAGCCACATGCTATTTTGTATTATTCTCAGAGAGCCACTAAAGGTGGTCTTCTAATATCAGAAGGCACTGGAGTTTCAGACACAGCTCAAGGGTAATTAGAATTCTTGTTTAAAGTCTTACTTGTGCTTAGATAAAAAGAGTGCATACACATTTGTCAGCATTGTTTGTTTCTTTTCTCGCTCGATTCCAGGAGGGTTTTCATATTTGTTATACTTACAGGATTCCTTTGACCCCTGGTATATGGACAAAGGAACAAGTTGAGGCCTGGAAACCCATTGTAGATGCAGTTCATGCCAAAGGTGGTATCTTCTTTTGCCAGATTGCGCATGTGGGAAGAGTTTCTAATTATGGTATGTTCTTGTCCCATCTATACTAAATTTCATAGCTTATTGCATGTTGAATCCAGACCAATAATCGTAAAGCAGAAACAAAATTCACTTGAGAAGACCACCATGGATGATGCATCACATCTTCAAGTTTCAATTGGAAATAAATAAGCATTTTAGGATAAGCAATGAACACATTGGAAAGAAAGTAGAGCACGGTTAAGATGATTTGGTCATGTGCATAAGAGACCTTTAGATCCCTCCGTACGGTGCGTAAAAAATATAGAATTAAAAAGGGAAGAGGAAGATCTAACAAGAATTAGAAAGAAACAATTAAAGAAGACATAATATACTTAAGTATAAATGAGAATATGTGTGTAGATAGAGTACATCCATATAGTCAATCCCACATAGTGCGATAAATGCATAGTTGTTGTTGTCGTCAAATAAGCATATTAGATATCTGAATAGTTCTCAAGGTAATCCTCAAATCTAGTTTCTGCTTATGCAGATATTTTACTAAATTTGCTCCCTCTTTGTTGAATCTGGAGTTGTCTAACCTCTTGTTTCCTCTAAAATCGGCATTGTCTGAATATCTTTCACAGGTTTTCAGCCCAATGGACAAGCTCCAATCTCATCTACAGACAAGTCACTAACTCCTCAAAATGGGGTTGATGTTATGGAACTTTCACCACCGCGCCGGTTAAAGACTGAAGAGATTCCTCAGATTGTTAACGACTTCAAGCTTGCTGCTATTAATGCTATTGAAGCAGGTAAATTTTATGGTTTTTAATTAGTAATTAACAAAATCTAACACATTGTAGACAGTGCTTTTAAAATTCATGTCTTCTGCATGGTTAACTTGTTGGGGTGAGTTAACAAGAAAAAATAAGATGTCAAAACATGAAATATATGTAATCATAAACATGAAAGCAAGAAAAACTTGGGATAGAAAGCAAGGTGGTTCATTTACTGATGTTGTCTCTGAACTATTTGCAGGTTTTGATGGCGTTGAGATCCATGGAGCTCATGGTTTTCTAATAGACCAGTTCTTGAAAGACCAAGTGAATGACAGGACAGATGAATATGGAGGGTCTTTGGAGAATCGTTGCAGATTTGCTTTAGAAATAGTTGAAGCTATTTCCAGTGCAGTAGGAGCTGATAGAGTTGGGATAAGGCTGTCCCCCTACGCAAATTATATGGAATCAGGAGATTCAAATCCAAAAGCATTGGGTCTTTATATGGCTGAGGCATTGAACAAGTATGGAATTGCCTACTGCCACATGGTGGAGCCAAGGATGAAACTTGTGGGGTTAAAAGTTGAATGTGCCGATAGTCTTCTGCCGATGAGAAAGGCATTCAAAGGTACTTTCATTGCTGCTGGTGGTTATGATAGAGAAGATGGTAACAAAGCCGTGGCTGATGATCATGCTGATCTTGTTGCATTTGGACGATTTTTCTTGGCCAATCCAGATTTGCCAAAGAGATTCGAGTTAGATGCTCCTCTCAACAAGTACAATAGAGATACTTTCTATATACCTGATCCAGTTGTTGGTTATACTGACTATCCATTTCTTGAAGAGACCAGTAATGCATAGTCTGCATGACTCTAGGGAGAAAAAGCCATAATAAAACTGCTGATTGTATTGCAGGTGCAGTAATACAAAAGACCTTATGATTTTTTAGTACACATTTTATTAGACTTGCTATTCAAAAGCATATTGCACAAGTAATGATATACAACAACTGAACTTTTATCCTGCTAAGTGAAATTGGCTATATGTATCACAGTTTGCCACCGTGCTCAGTCAAAATACTAGTTATGTTATGATATTTGTAAATTGGCAATAACTCGAAACAAATTGTTTCCTGCACACAACTTAAAAGACCTCAAAGGAATGATATATCACACGAATTTGATATAGCATCTGTGTGTTACATGTTTTGATGCATATACAATGCATAGATTCTTAGATCATCTCAAGAAAAGAATTAAAGAAGTTATCCCCTCTTGTGGGAAATTTGCTTTATGGACTATGAATCAAAGAGAGGACAATTTCATGATAATATGCAGGCAGCAGACCTTGCCATCTCACATACTTACAAAAGAAATGACAAAATGTAACAACAAAGTGAATGATGGATGTACCTATCAATCTTTTTCATGACAATGGTGTCATACATAAGATGGCTAGAAAACTCAAAATCGTGCCCATGCATGTCTACCATCCATCATATAATAAAAATAATGGCCCGCAACCCGCCTACATTCTTGACTTTGAGGAATTTGGACTGCATATGAAATCGGCTCTGCATGCAAAATTGGAATGGCTGAAGCATGCGTCTCATAAATATATACAGCAAATGCCTTCAACCTTTGCCTATAAAATGGAAACCAATATAGCATTCTAAAGGCATCGCAAAACGAAAAGCTTCAAAGCTTTTCTATCTCAAGCCTTTTAATTCTTTCTCCCAAATTCTTTTGTTTAAAGTTTTTTTTGTATAATTAGTGTTCTCACCTTTTGTAAATTGTCTCCACACATTAGTAAATTTGGCACCGTCTTCGGCCATAGACGTAGATCGCATTAACCGAACCACGTAAATTTTTGTGTTCATTATCTCATTTATTTTTCTCGTTATTGTTCTCCTTATTATTTTGGGCTATTACATACAAGATGAGATTACGGTTTTTCCCTAACACATCACCATATCAAATGTATAGTAATGCTATGTGTGCAAACGTACCTGTCAATTTCAGTGTATATAAAATTCGTAGTGCATGAAAGAGTTAAGGTGCAACACGAAATAAAGAATTGGGTAGGTAAGAATTGCGTAAATTTTATCATCTCTCTAATGGAATCATGGTGTGCCACAAAAACTTGTGCCGCGATTAGCTAGCTATACATGGTGGAGATTGGCTGCTGTTGCAAAAACACCAAAATCTTTGTTTCAACACCATAAAATATCATCCACACTATCCATCTCATACTGAATTTGAGTCTAAAGAACAGTAGTGATCAAGAGATAATGGAAAAGAAGGGAGTTGATGGACAAGTGGAGCAACATTCTCAGCATCAACCAACAATCCCTTTACTGACTCCCTATAATATGGGAAATTTCCAGCTCTCTCATAGGTGCAATCTGTTGTGACTCATTAATTTGATGTTTCTCTTGAGCCTTCTCTAGCTTTACTAAGTTTTGGATCAAGCAAGTTGTAATCTATCCTTGAATATTTCTGTCTTTTGATGCAAGAAAAACAGCTTTTGGGGGAAAATCCCACTTAGAAAATCACTTTAATGGTATGATCTTATGTGATTCCTTCTGAGTTTGATTGAGAGCAGCCTCATCATGCCGATAGTTTTATTGTTTTTCATTGATTTCACTTAAAAGTTAAACCAGTTAAAGAAACCAAAGAAGTAATGGAATTTGTTTTAAAAGATTGGATTACATTCTCAATTATCTTGGTTTGAATATGGTCTTGTTGTTTTAACTGAAAGATTCTGAAGAAAAGTTATCAATAAATTTTTGTAGACGGCAGAGTGGATTCTTATATTCTTCCCATCCATAGTTGATTTGGACAATACTGTACTGAAAATATTCGGACACATTACCGAATAACGAACGATCATATACTTATTCTATAACAATTTTCTAATCGCTTTGAACTAAGAATCTGGAAGTAGTTTGCTCTAATTTGGATTAAACCAAAAACGAAGTTAAAGAAAATTAAAAAAACTGTGTGTGACATGTTTCTTGATGTTAGTTCTGTCAAAACAAACTTGCCACAGTTAGTGTATAAGTTGCATTGCTTTTGCTGCATATAGAAATGTATATGCACCATCCTGGATACCTCCCCCTTGCATATTGAAAGTAATGCTTCTTGTTTTTCGTTGCTAATTCGATAGCTTTCGTTATGCCAGAAAAAAGTTTGATTGTTAACATTTGCTAAAATGTTTTTCCAAATTCCATACAGAATTGTATTGGCACCACTGACTAGGCAAAGATCTTTCAATGAGGTTCCACAGCCACATGCTATTTTGTACTACTCTCAGAGAACCACCAAAGGTGGTTTACTAATAGCAGAAGCCACAGTAATTTCTGAGACAGCCACAGGGTAGTAGTACTAGTACTTACTGATTCTTCAAAGTCTTAATTATGTACTGATACTAGTAAGGCATGCACATGTCATCCTAGATTTCGTGTTCTGGTCATTAGAACTTGTGTTAAAACTCAAGCATAGCATTCTTTGTATTTGAAGATATCCGTCTACACCTGGAATATGGACCAAGGAACAAGTTGAGGCCTGGAAACCCATTGTAGATGCAGTTCATGCCAAAGGTGGCATATTTTTTTGCCAGATTTGGCATGCTGGAAGGGTTTCAAGTTCGGGTAAATTCCTACTCATTGTATTTTCTTTGGCATCTTATTGAATGTTGAGTTTAGACAAAGGTTCACTAAACACATATTAAGAATAAATGTTGTACAAATTTTGATGATGCATTACATCTTCAATTCCAACTAAACCTGTACAGATGTCTGATCTTGACACTTTTGGTTTTGGATTCTACCTAGATTTCTTTTTTCTTTGTTGTGCAGTATTGAATGCAATGGAGAAGCTCTATTTTTCTCTAAATCTGCTTTCACTCATTGCCATTTACAGGATTTCAGCCCAATGGACAAGCTCCAATCTCATCTGCAGACAAGTTATTACTTTGTCTGTAGATGGACAAGCTCTATTTTTCTCTAAATCTGCTTTCTTTCATTGCCATTCACAGGATTTCAGCCAAATGGACAAGCTCCAATCTCATCTACAGACAAGTTATTACCTCCCCAAGTTCGAACAAATGGTATTGATGTTGCAGAATTTTCACCTCCACGACGGTTAGGAATTGAAGAAATTCCTCATATTGTGAACGATTTTAGGCTTGCTGCTATTAGTGCTATTGAAGCTGGTAATGCTTTATTTCGCATGTAAAACTTCAATTAAAAAACACTTGAGTTGGTGTTTTGGAGCTAAACATTGATCTCTGGTAAAAACACAACACTGTTCTTGAACTTTTGTTCATTAATCATGGTTTGTTGCTCTTGTGCCAAAATATCATTTTCTTCTGATACCATTGGTCATAATATCGTATCAACATCACATGAAGGCTTTGTTAAATTAGATTATTGGGAGATAAAGAATACTTTTTATTAATTACATTGATGATAAGATGGTACATTTGAGGATGTAGTCTGTTAAATTTGGCAGGTTTTGATGGAGTTGAAATTCATGGAGCTCATGGTTATTTGATCGATCAGTTCTCAAAAGACCAAGTCAATGACAGAACAGATGAATATGGAGGCTCATTGGAGAACCGTTGCAGATTTGCTTTGGAAATAGTTGAAGCTGTTTCCAGTGCAATAGGAGCTGATAGAGTTGGGATTAGGCTTTCACCCTTTGCAAACTACCATGGAGCAAGTGACTCAAATCCAAAAGCTCTAGGGATGTACATGGCTGAAGCCTTGAATAAATATGGAATTCTTTACTTGCATATGGTTGAGCCAAGGATGAAAACCGTAGGGGAAAAATTCGAATGTGCTGATAGTCTTCTGCCAATAAGACAGGCATTCAAAGGTACTTTTATTGCTGCTGGTGGTTATGATAAGGAAGATGGTAACAAAGCTGTGGCTGAAAATACTACTGATCTTGTTGCATACGGGCGTTTCTTCTTGGCGAATCCTGATTTGCCCAAGAGATTCGAGTTAAATGCTCCTCTGAACAAGTACAACAGAGCTACTTTCTATATACCTGATCCAGTTGTTGGTTATACAGATTATCCATTTCTTGAAAATCCACTGCATGTATGACTTGATTTGAGGGATAAGGGCTACTTAAGACTATGCATTGTACTGGATGATCATCTGCAGTTCATGTGGTATGTTTGGCTATTAGTTGGAGCAATGTTGTCTGAAGTTGCATTTTTGACAACTATTAAACTGACTTTGCAGATTTGGAATTTCAGAAAAGTAAATGGCAACGTATCGATTAATCGAAGATTTGATCATTTTTAACTTGTATCAGTTTTCTTTCCTTTTTGTTACACACATCTTGAATCTTTTTTCGACATTGAAAGTTCGCTGCTCTGATAGTAACATTACTCATTCTGGAATTTAATAACAAAAACAGAAGTAGGGGAAATCACTAAATAGTGCACTGTGCTACTGGACCAAGAATAATCTTTCCAGTTCTTTAATCCCTGTTAAGGTAGGACAATCAGATTACTGGTAAGAATTCTGTAGCATCGGTTAGATTATGTTATTAGAATAATGCTTGCATAAACAGGATTACTGTTATTAACTGTAAGATTTTGGAATCAAATTGGGTCAATTCCAGGTTGGATGGCAGAATCAGCATTAGCAGAATTGTCAGGATTAGTGTTAAAAAAATTGAAGGAATTTTGTTGGAAATGAACAAAATCATTGCCTGTTGGTTGCAAAAGAGGTCTTGTAAGCAACAAGTACTTCCATTGAAGATGTGTTACTCTCACTTGTATTAAGGCAGATCTAGAGCATTTTACAGCTTTGCTAAACTCAAAATGTAAACAACAAGGGCTCGGATAGTAACCGCGAAAAAATTGTGAACTTTCATCAAATCCTATACGAGCTTTGAAAAACAAAATGCCCTTCAAGACATGAATTGCCTCCCCTTTTGCTATTATAAATTTTGTCTGCCTCTAATTTGGGAATCATTAGGAATCAATACATCAAAATCACTCACAGTCCATTCTGCTGTCATTTGTTTGCTGCTAACATAAATCTCTGTACCAACATTGATAGAAAACCATACACGTTTCGCTGGTTTGGTACCTGGATCCTGTGTAAGATACACAATTGAAAGGCTTTAGTGTCTTTATTACAGACCAGTAGTAGAAAAAGATAGGAGTAATCTCCCTGGAATTTTGAGCTGCAGCAGGAAGTTTCTTCTTCTTTTAGCATATTTTGGGGAACGGGAATGGTAACGAAATTGTTCATTATGTCCTTGTATTCCATGTGATCCTCCACTGGAAGTTGGAACTGACAAGGAGGTTGATAAAGGGAAACATGTTTACCTGATAGAAGTATAGCCGACTGGACAACGAACCGGCATCTAGTTCCCAAGTCCTGGGATCGCCAATCCAGCCGTCTCCTTTCTTGGCAGGATATCCATGCACAGCCCACTCAGGATGTGGTAGAATTTGAACCAACTCTTGTGCTTGTGGGTTGCTATAGGGGTCACAGATATCATATGGTTTTTCCAGATGCTCAGCATTTCCAGGAGCACAATACAGATGATAAGCTGAATATGGAAATCGAGATGTGTCGTTTCTGTAGATCATGTACCCTGATGGACTAATGTGGTAAGGAGGGCAAGAGACGAGGTTATCTGGACGACACCAACTAGTAGTATTGGGGTTTATAATCATTTCACTATATCGAGTCACGTCAGTTAAAACATCTCCATCACATGGAGCTCCACTATTTTTCCAGCAACTTCCAATGTCAAGGAGATAAAATTGGCTATTACCTCCGCCTCCTTGTTTAACTTCAAGCGTTAGCTTCACCTTAAAATGGGGTGACTCAGGCAACTGCATCAAAAATGCAAAAAGATGGCATTAATTTTCTGAATTAAAACATTACAAATCAACCTGACTACTCACTGGCATCAAAGGCACAAATGTTATCCCTCCATCTGATTAATCTTACGCAATTTCCTTGAACCACAATTACATGGCCATCATTTACCACATTTTCTAGTACATGTTCCAGATTCTAATGTTTTCTTCTACAAATCAATCATAAAGTTGTATACTAGATATGAAACTCTGTTTATTTCATGGATTTCTCCATCATAGCTGTGTTTAGGAAATTGTCACATGACAAATGATGATGAACCAAGTCAAGTAACTCCTCATAAACTAGTTCATCAAGCTACTTAGGTCGATGGGGTCAGATATCAGATTATACAATCCATTAGATCTTTCTATTCATTCTCAGTAAAGCATATGAAAACCATTGTGTAGACTAAAGATAACTGCACATTGTATCAAGGATAGACCAGAAGCGTAACCATAAAAGAATATCAGCAAGCAAAAGAACTTATCAACAGACCTTTCTCATTATGCCGCGGCCATCATAGTGATATCCTCCATTAAATCCTTCTGTTGCATCTGCTCTGAGATACAACATAAGCCAAGGATACTTGGCAGATGTGGTCAACTTTTTCGAGATAATCCAACTTCCACTGCTTAAATTCTTCTGCCATGAAACTGTGAAAAAAGAGTTTGCCCCCACTCCTTTACTCAAGTTGGCATCAAGATCATAAGTTCCATAAAACCCTCCAACCAGAGATGCATTATCACCTGAAGAAACCATTCTTGAGCTTTTGTGGTAAACAAGTGGCTGATTCATACATCCTTCACCAAAACAAGGAAAGGTTCTTCCTGTCACTATTTTACCAACTTTTTTGCCATTTTCAGGGCAAAGTGTTGTGTTCGGGTCGAAGTTTCCATTCTTCAGCATAATCATCCAAAATTGCCATGGCTTAGCAGAATCATGTACCTCACAGAGAGAACCAAGATACAATTCCTTTTCAACTGCATAAAGATCAGGATCGGTGAATGGCTTAAATCCAGTTGAGGGAAATGGATCACCAGCCCCCAGTCTGTTGTCTGATTCGTTCACTTTTTGATGCACTTCACACTTGCTCCCGTTATTAACATTGAACCACCCTGTAATCTTAGACAATGCATAACGAAGCTAAAATGGTTCAGCAAGGTGTCACTAAAGTGATCGTTCACATTCCAACGAAAATAAAATGTTTTTGCATTACCCTTAAAATGCTCATTGTTTTGGACATAACTGCATTCTTTTGCATGCGATTTCTAGCTAGTTAATCACTCAAAGCAGATTTGATCCAAAAGAAATTTGAATGAAGTATGATATTAGAAGTGCTCGCTAGTATAGATGAGTATATGACTGTCAAAGTTTTGATGGACTTGCTTTGCAAAAGATAAGAAGAAGAAAACAATGATTCAATTGCCTATGTTTTACACTCGGACCACCAAATCTGCTAGAAAACAAGTCCTATTATGTTACGGCTAGCGCCTCAGGAAACGCTATGAATTATCAAGCTTGTGTAACATCATTGAGCCAATACCAACACCAAAGTACACTTTCAATCTTCACTCTTCAGAATCAAGATTATATTTATAACAGAATACATAAAAATATTGGCTATGGAAATAACAAAACTCTAATAAATAATATTCCTTTCTTGCATATTTATGACAGAAATTGCAATTTTGAAACCCAAAGTTAGGATCTTTCTCCAATAGTCACATCTAACATATTTCACCCCTCGAGTTTTTAACTTGTGTCATTCAGGAAGCAACTATTGTATGAGACTCTCCAACTGCATAAGCATACATGACTGTCTAGATGTACCATCTCAACTCAAGAAACAATTTTGACAAGGCCAAAGAACTAAGACCATCAAATGTCAAATCTTCATCACTCCAAAAGTGTTCTGTTTTAACATGCCAGGGGGAGGGGGAACAGATACACAACAACTGTTGAGAATAGGCAAAGGTCCACAAATTCACCTCAATTGACACAATTCAAAAACTCACAGGAGAGACTAATGTCTCAACCGTGAAGGCAAAAGGGGACCAAGCTAAGATAAATCCAAGCATTCACAACCAAAAAAAATGCAGTTCCCCTGTTGACATATTATAAAACTGAGCTGTAAATTGGCATTTTGTCTTGCTTAGGTACATTGAATAACTGTGGACCAACACAATGCAAGTGATGCATGTGCACTAGCTGCCATTAAAAAGCTCCATCGCTAGTTAAACAGTACTTAATCAACATTATTTTTCATCCCCAAAAAGTGCAATAAGAATCTTAATCAATAGTAAACAAAATAGCAACTGCTTTTCCCAAATGCTAAACTATGCAATCTTGATAACCCTCATTAATTAAAAAAAAATTGAAGTCTTTTCTTCCAAATTCAATAGTCCCACGAAAAACATGGGAGCATTAAACTAATGCTCCACTAGTGAATACTAAAATAAATATTATACTAGTTAAATGAGAAAGTAAATTGGACCTGGGGCAGACGCAGAAGGTGTGCATTGAAGATCAGCACAATCAGCCAACCTGGGACTGCCCATATTCGGTGCTTCACTGCCCACTTCATTACAGAAATTCCAAGCCTCCAAACCAAATCTGGCATTTGGGTTCTTCATTCCAGGGTCTCCTAATGCTGATATGTATGAAACAGATGACTCTGCCATTGAAACCATGCAGCCCACATCATAAAAACTGCAAAGAATAATGAGGATGGAGCTTCGAAAGACAAAACCCATTATCATTTTTTTAGCAGAAAATCACTTAGAACAGAAGCAATATATGTAGGGGCGGTGTGAAAGCGTAATGTACATCCTTGCCGTGTGTACTTTAATTTGTCTTGTCCCCGTTAAAAAGTTGGGGTTGTTAAAGAGTTGCAGTAGTTGAGTCTTGAAGGGAGTGACAACTGACAAGGCAGAGAGATTGCTTTGTAAATTGTAAACTTAACACAAGTTTCCTTTTTGGAATCTTGGTAGTGTTGTAACTGTTGTTGATTAGATTTCGTCCAGTAAGAAAATACGGCAAAATGAGCAATAATGATGCATTGTTTGGTAAGGAGTTTTTGAAGATGACAAAAATTCTTCGTGCCAGATGGATTCTTTACCTGAAATACCGTTTAATCTGTTTGGATTTTATAGATTTATTCACGAGTTTTTGCTTTACTTTTCAATTTCTTTTATTGGTAAATTTACAATACTTCAGATGTTGATGAAAAATAAGAGTATACCATGGCATTTTAGACACTTTTTTTTTTCTTTTTCTTTTTTCTTTTTTCTTTTTCTTGTTTACTCCTACAAAGAATGTTTGATTTCATCATTAAATTGCTTCAACAAATTGTTAACGATGAAGAAAATAAGGCATAATCAAAATTAAGCAGAAGAAATGAGGAAAAGGGCCAAAGCAAATTGAAAAGTTACAGTATTATAGTGCAAAGAATAGTAGAAACGTGAGAGAAGGGGAAGTGGTGGCAATTGGCAACATACAAGGATTAAAAAACACAACATTAACATAAAGATTATAAAACTTTCCTAATACTAATTAACATGTAATTTTTTTCCTTTTCATTATTGGTTGACGGTTATTAACCAATCAATACTCCATGAAAAATTTTCTGATATTGCATTTACTCAAATTGAAAATTTATTGTTTAATAAATGAATGAATGATCATTCTCCTGTGATACCGTCTCATATATCAGACTTGCATATGAATTTTACTTTAGAGTATAAAATATAAAAAATTTAGCGTATAAAGTATCAAAAAATAGTTTATAAAGTATAAAAAATTAGAGCATAAAATATCAAATATTAGTGTACAATGTATAAAAAATTAGTGTATTAGCATATAAAATATAATTAACATCCCATGTCTCATATATGAGACGGTTTTACAAGAGTTTTTGCAATAAATATATAAGGAAGTGATGATAAAATTTTGTGTAATACAGTTAACTATCTTAATAGCCTCAATTTATGTTAAGTATATATCATTTGATTTTCAAACTTGAAAATTTTATATTTTGATCCCTCAACTTGTATTGTTACACAAATGGTTTCTAACTCATTTTTCATCTATTTAATAAGTAACACCATTAGTCACGTGACACAAAATAAAGTTATTTAAATGTTAAAGAGTGGTACCGTCATTACTTGTCAAGTGAACGTAAAATGAGTCAGAAAACTATTTTTGTGACAAAATTAAGTTGATGGACAAAAATATCACTTTTTAAAAATTGAAAAACCAAAATGATAAATGATACCTCTCGCCAAATTTGGAGATCATTGAAATCACTTACCCTATGTAATATGGTCTTTACACACATGTTTTTGCCTTGGAAGAGTTAGCCTAAAGTGGCTGAGATTTGTGAAGCCCAAATTTAACGTATCTTGAAATTGAACCTAAAAATAGCATCGGGTCTCATGTTCCCTCTTATGTGCAATCATTGTTACATTTTATAACAACTTTTAGTGAGTTATTTAATTTTTAAAAACTAAACTAAAATTTTATCAATTAATTAGTAAATTTAATGAATAAGTGATTGTACGCACATCAAAAATCTTATGAAATATAATAGGAAATTATGCATGAGGATGGAATAGAAAACCAAATGGTCTAAAAATCCTACACCTTTGCACCATTCCTTTGAGAACAGTAGTGTTGCACTCCCCTTAGGATGAACTTCATAGCCAGAATACTACACAATTTTGAGGTACATACAAGAAACTCAATATGTGACTAAAATGTGAACAATTTAAATTATTAATAGATATTCATCTCAGATTTGTCGAGACCACTAATATATGTGACATTTAATGTAGCAAAAAGAAAAGTGCATAAAAGAAATTAAAGAAACCAATCCCAAGAAATATTGATGTTATAGTATTCAAGCAACTTGCATGTTGATACTTTAAACAAGTGATATTGCATTCTGCTTTTTCTTCGTAGCCCCCATGTTTATAGCTTTTTTCTTGAAAAAATCTCTCCGATAACCGCCACTCAAAGTTTTTAAGAATTAATAAGAAGAAGTTCTTCTTTCATGATCATGTTAATTACTTACTTTAATTAATCTTCCTCTAGTATTCTGATTCCATATATTTAATCAATATATATTATGGAATCAAAGCTTTCAACAACTCCACGTGGCATCAATCTCTATAGAATATCCACGTGGCAACTGTGTAAGCCTGTGTCCATGGAGAAAATTATCATCATGATCAAAGAACAAGAAATAGATCAGTTAAGGTTTTCTAATTTGATTGTCATTTTTGATTTGACAAGATTCTTTCTTCAAAGTTAAGATGAGGGGGAGTGGAGTGAGCTGAGCTGACCCCTTCATCCCTTTTGTTTATTAACCAAAAAGTGCAGCATTTTGGAACATGAAAACACTAAATTAGAGGCAAAAGTGGTGGAAAAGCAAGCAAAGTTGTGCAGCTCATTGGTTCATCAAGAATTGGGGTGCACATGAAAAAGCAATTGCATGCTGAGTAAGCTCTCAACTGTCCCACACCAAACCTTTTACTTAGTTTTGAATGGTGCCCATGATACTAAATTTATATGCACTACTAGTCAAAGGTTGAGCAATGAGAGCACTAGTATCATTGAGAGATTAATGGTTGATAATGGCTAGTCATGGTGATTTGGTTAATTAATCACAACAAAAAATTAAGCCATGAAAGTATTTAAAACTTTACATGCATATATACTCTATTCTCCTAATGAATTTATGTTATATTTTGTGTTACATTATCTGTTTTATTTTATTGATACACATTATGTATCTTTAACATTTATTCATTAAGATTTATTAATCATTTAATATAATTTTATTTAGATACACGTCATTTGATACAGTTTTAGTTAAGCACAAGTAACGTGTATCTATAAAATGAAATAGGAGATTTAAAACCCTCTATTATGTACAATACAAAAGCATTTTATGGTTGAGAAATTAAACTCCCCTATGAGAGACATTGGTGTACATGTATATATATATTCAGTAGTAAAGATTCAATCAAATGCAATTTGGTGTGCAGATTTCATGGCCAATAGTACTGTAGAATGTTTGTATTTCATGCCTTCGATTTTGAACAATAGCCACCTCTGCATACATTTCGGCCACTAAAACTGCACTCTACATCCCATCAAAATCGTATATACCAAGACACATAACAGCCATTAATTAATGTAGCTATAGTAGTTTGAAGTGTAATCTGTTGTCTAAAGAAACACAATCAAATCACACTTAGAATCCCAGTGGTTGCATCCATCACATGGCAAGAGCTGATTTGACAAGATATATAAATGAATTTAGAAGAAAGTAAAATACAGATCCATTTCGTGTATTATACAGAATATATATCAGATTGTAAAGGTGGGTGCCAGTACTGCAATTACTCTTTCTCTTTTGAAGTTTATTTATTGTGGAAAGTGGAAAAAGAATCAAAATTAAGGATGTTTATAAAGGTCGAAGCTATCTGGAGGAAGAGTTCAGTTGTGCTTAGAAGCAACTTAATTAGTACGAGAAGGAGAGAACGGGGCAGCCTCGAAGCTAGTTCAAACTAGTGGAAGGTTGTTCACAGAAACTGCAAATTAATCAAACCACGAACAAGATAAGCAAACAAACAAAAAAAAAATCTTGGGTTGGAAAGAAAAGAGTGGTGAAATTAGTTATACGGGTGCAAAAGATTATTAAAGAAAAAGGTGAAAAAAAAAAAATTCATGGCTCGTGGAAAGATTCAGATGAAGAAGATTGAGAACCCTGTTCACAGGCAGGTGACTTTCTGCAAACGCCGATCAGGGCTTCTTAAGAAGGCTAAGGAGCTATCTGTGCTGTGCGATGCTGAAATTGGCGTTGTCATTTTCTCCGCCCACGGAAAGCTCTATGAACTCGCCACCAAAGGGTTTGTATATATATATATATCTCTCTATCTCTTTAATTTATTTTCACGCTATATGCGAGTAGTGTGTGTCTTTGTGTGTGCATGCGCATGCACGAGCATCTGATTTATCATTCTAGCTATTCTATGCTGTTGGTACAACGTTTGATTATCAATCTATATATGGTAACCCTTTCACTGGCTTATATATATATCATTCCGAACCAATGGATCAAATCTTTGAATTAATACTTGTTCCATTTGTGTTCTCATTACGCTGGTTTTTTAGGACTATATATATAGTCTTTGATAATCTTATTGTTGATGAACTCTATTTGTTGTTGCTGAAGGACCATGCAAGGCCTGATTGAGAAGTACACAAACATTAACAGTGGAGGAGCTCCGGCTGAACAAGCCAAGGATAAGGAACCTATGGTTATGGTATGTATATATATCCCCATACTTTTGACAGTATCATGATTCAGTTTTCACTTCTTCTGCTTGTGTTCCCTAGCTATTTTATATTAGTTTATGTCCGCATCTTATTCATGATATTTGTGCAACTTTATGTGAAGATGAACAGTTTTGATTCCCCTCAATTAGATGGCAAATTCTAATAATAATGTTGTAAGAATCAGATGCTGGTTCTAGCTAGTTTTTTGTATGCATGGTATAATAGTGATGATGATCAAGAGAGACATGTATTAAAATTATCCCCATTTTTACAGTAGTCACTTTATGCAGACAGAACTTTGTGCAGGCAGGCTGAGTTTCCTTTTATTTTGTCTCCCTTTCTGCACAGAAATGGGATAAACATTCATGCATTGTATGTGGTGTAGTGTATATCTCTATTTGGATCATGCAACTTTTGACGAATTTGTCCACCTTTTTTCTTTCTTTTTGACTAGAAAACAATCCATTTCACATCCAACATGTGCAGAGCTATTAATTAATCTAGTCAACATTAATACTTTGTTTCTATTTTCGTTTCCATTTTCGACAGCGACAAAACTAACCTTATAATTAATCAATATTCTCATGCAAATTCCTGGTTAATTTGTAATCTGTTAAACACAAAATTGACAAACGTAAGGGCTAATTTTCTCTTTTGTGAATCCTAGAGAATCTTCACTAGAGAAATACAAATGATCATATAGTGCGAGTGGGGTTCATATTGTTGGAAAATTAACACACTAAAACACTTATCAAAGTGTGCTAGACAAATTCAGATTTATTATGCTTTATCAATACTCTTTTATAGAGTTATATAATAAAAACTATCTCTAAAAATCTTGCTAGAAATCTTCCATAATTATCTTAACAAAAGATAAAAATAAAATACTAAGTCAATCACCAAACATCTAACAATATAATCCTAACGTTCAGATTTACTAAAAACTGAATTTATTTACTGTAGTAAAAGATTTCAACTTCTAACACCCCTCCTTGAAACTTTTGCCGCAAAATCTTAATAATTTCTTTAATACTTCAAACCTTCCTTTGAAGCATTTTGTCAAACCGTTGAGGATTGATTTATCATGAGTGCAACCACTATCCTTTCTTCACTAGTGGTATTTCATTTCTTCCACTTATTTGAATTTGCAACAACCACTTCATTTATTCACGTGGTATTTCATATCTTTTCTTTATTGCCAATTTTCTTCTTATTCCATTGGTTTCTCCTTTTTCACCTTGTTGAGTTGTACCATTTCCTTTTGCTTGCAAAACACTTTCAGCTACCTCCTCCTTGCGAATAGCTTTCTTTCTTTCTTGTGCTTGCAATGCATTTTCCAACTCCTGTAAGATGATTAGAAAAAATTCTCTTGAATCTCCAAGAGAAGATAAAGCATCCCAAATCTTTCTTTGAGTGTCATAAGTTATGATTCTTATGAATACTTTCTTTCTTTTCTTTTTTCCATCTCTATGCTTTCTCGTTTGATCTATTGTAGAATCATTAGGCAATGATTGTTTCTCATTGTCAACCATTTCCCAAAACCCAATAACTTCCAAATATGACTTCATTTTAATAGTCCATATTTGAAATGAAAACATGTTTCTCTCTTTTTTTTTCTCATATAGGCCCTTAAGATCAAAGGTGCTCTGATACCACTGTTGGAATTTTAACACACTAAAACACTTGTCAAAGTGTGCTAGACAAATTCAGATTTATTATGCTTTATCAATACTCTTTTATAGAGTTATACAATAAAAACTACCTCTAAAAATCTTCCTAGAAATCTTTCATAATTATCTTAACAAAAGATAAAAATAAAATACTAAGTCAATCACCAAACATCTAACAATACAATCCTAACGTTCAGATTTACTAAAAACTGAATTTATTTACTGCAGTAAAAGATTTCTAACTTCTAACACATATACCACTTTTAGCACTTCAACTATTGAATACTAAACAGTTTGTGCTCTAATTAATCTTCAATTTTTGGATGTTTTGCAACTTAAATTTGTGTAGCATACTGCCATGAATATACAACCTATATACAAGGGCATTGTATTCATCGAAAAACATATATATGTACCCAACAAATCATGACTTGCATGTGGAGTACTACTGCATGCATCGATCTTTTTGCCTCTCCAGCTAACAAAATTTGGATGATTTGATTAAGGTAATTCGAAATGCTAAAACAAATATTAGGATATAAAGTGTCTGAAAATAAGAGTTCACGTGCAAACTCTCACAAGGGTAATAATTTAGAGCCAAGTTCATATATTATTCACCCTTAATATATAGTTCATGCTTCAAATTTGAAGTCTACATCATTCACCATATAGAAATAATTAAAAACCATAGCAGTATTGTAACATTGCCATGAAGTGAGGAAATATTTCAATACTGTTACATATATTACTCATGTATATATATTCATGATCTCCAAGACATGAATTATCTGTCAAGATTCCTTGAATAATATTAATGAATACTACTACTTCCAGGACGACCCAAAAGAGGAGATTAACAAGCTCAAGCAAGAGATTGAAGTACTCCAGAAAGGTCTAAGGTAAAAGCCATTTTTCTTAATTCTCTCGTGAATTTCATTTGTAAATTTGGGATGTGACTTTGTCTTTGGGACTATAATCCCAAGCATTAATTGGTGTTCATGAGTACAAACATATTAGAGTTATGGAAAATTAATTTGCTTCATCATAACTCAAACGAAGTTGATTTTGATAGAAGAAATTCGCTCAGGTAGTGGGACAATGGAGAGCTTTAGCCCTTGTCCTCCTATATATTCTAAAGAATCGATGGAGCCACTTTAAATGAGCAGTTAGTCTCATGTAAAACAAGTTCATATATGAAATGGGAGTTAATCACAATATTAACGCACAGCACAATAAAAGTGATAAAAGATTAGAATCACAATTTTAACGGTCATTAATTGCCCATTTCATAAATCAATCGATTCCACAAGAGTATTTCTCTTAATTTGAATTATAGGGTTTGTTATTCATAGAATACATATATATAAAGATCAAACATGCAAAAAAAGGAGTTAATCAAGGAATTCAGTAGCTCAATAAAATCAATCAAATCAAGGAGCCCATTAGCTCTAAAAAGGAAGTGACCCTATTCAATTCTTGAAATCATTTCTTTAGCTACATGTATGGAGGAGGAGCAGCTGGGACAATGACCTTAGACGAGCTGGAGGTTCTTGAGAAACATCTTGAAATTTGGATATACCAAATCCGTTCAGCAAAGGTAAATTGATGATGCCATATATATTTTACATGCGGGATGCATACAATTAATTAATTATATATGATCGATGTTGTGCAAAATCCCATTATGAAAATATATAATATCATGAACATATATCAGTATTAATTGAACTAACAAGTGACTAATTAAACTACCATGTTATGTAGATGGATATCATGTTTCAAGAGATTCAGTTGCTGAAGAACAAGGTATATTTATTAATCTCCCAATTTCATTTTTACAATTAACAGTTCATGAAGCAAGATTTTCTAGTTTCTTCATTCCTTACATCATGACATATATATAAGGGGAACAATTCATTTTCATTTATGGATTGCGTTGTAACTTAATGTTACTTATTATATATTAAAATTGAGGTTGACATCCTCCCGTGTATGAGGTATGCCGATAAAAAAAAAAAAGAAGAAGCATATATCTATGTCATAAATTAATGCAAAAAATAAATTTGTAGTAACTAGATATATAGTTGTATGTGAAGGCAAAAAGAATGAAATATTAGAGCCCTTATTTCTAAATCTGCTAGTGATTAATTTGAATCAATATTCATTGTAAATGTATAGATGCATGGGACAATAAGACAGATTTACATTTTTTTTTTCTCTTCATATGTAACTATGAGTTAAAGGTATTGTTGATAAGTATTATTGTCGTGCTAAGTATTGCCAAGTTGTGGTGTTTTATTTTGATCGATCTAGTTGACAAGATTGTGTTACATGAATTAAGGTTTCACTTACTTGTCTGTGCTTGGAAATACCAACTTTTAATAGTACATAATTGGCAAAATATATAGCTTATTGAGTTATTATATATTTTTCTATTATTATCTTACATTTTATCAAGAAATTAACTAAAACTGATTTATTTAATATTGTTGAAGGAGGGAATACTGAGAGCAGCTAACAAGTACTTACAAGAAAAGGTATCATAATAATTTTGTAATATTTATAATTATTTATTATTATTATTATTATTAATTATTGTTACTAATATTATTATAGTAATTATTGTTGTATTGTCCTAATAATGAAATTTCTTTCCTTGGTTGGTTTTGCAGATGAATGAGCAGTACACTGAAATGGTACCATTGATGACTACTAACATTCAGTACCCACTAACCATACACAATGAATTAATTTATCAGTACTAAAAATATATAGGGTTTATTTAATTAATGGGATTATTGTAAGAAAAATGGGGCTTGGCATTATATTGTATGATGTTGTAAGGAAGAAATTAATTAACTACATTTTCAGGTTTGGTGATTCAGAATGGTTTAAGTGTTTGTTTCTTAATCAAGATTAGCTATATATGGATTAGCCTAAAATAAATTTGAATATTGTTGCAAGAAATTAGAACTATTTGGAAAGATGCAACTTTGATGTAATATTTTTAAAATATCAAATGCACATTTTATGGTTTGTTGTATAATTTATCGAGCAATTAAGTATGCAAGTGTGCATGCTTCCATCTTTTTCATTTATTTTATCTGCATCATTTGGTTCCTCTAGGATATTATGGAAAAGGGATAAAAGGAGAAGGGAAGATGTTTCTTATACATATTAATTTGTTAGTACTAATTATAATTGTTTTACATTGTAATTAAGAATTGTGTTTTAACAATAAGGAAGAAGAGTAAAAAGAATGGCAGCTGATTTCTTGTGAAACGGGTTCATATATGTAATAGGTACTTAATCGCTATTTTAACGCGCGATAAATACGGCTGAAAATTAGAATCACAATTTCAGTGGCGATTAATTATCCGTTCCATATATAAATATATCTTATATATGAATCGATTACACATGAGTGTTTGTTACAGAATGGATATCTTGTAAAGGAGTTTTGTTGCATCTTCAGAGACCTATAGAACAAACCAATAATTTGCAACACATTGTATCATGGTATTTAGAACTCAATAGATGAAAGGGCTGGTGTTTTAAATCTATTTGTTATTTTGATGATTAATCAACAATTATGTATACTAATGTTTAAATTAGCTTCCTTGAAGTTGTAAATGTGCAAAATACAAATGAAAACTTGAAAAAGTTAAAGAAACAGAAATTAAGTAAATTATGGTAGATTCTCCAACCCAAACTATAGTTGTAAATTAACTTATTTTTTCATAAAAGTTATTTTAAACTTTTACAAAATGATTCATAGATTGAAAAATTAGAAATTTGACAAAATGTATTAATTCGGACGACCCATGAGAATTTCGGACGTCCGAATCTATTTTTAAAAAATTTGAAAACATTTTTTTTTAAAAGTAGATTTAGAATACCTTTGGCCAATTCGGCCGAATTAGCATTGACTAGTCAATTCGAAAGATCCCTTAGCAATTTAAGCACCATCTAAATCAATCTTATAGGATTCAATTAATTGTGAGTAATGGCTAGTTTTTTGAAAAAACGAAAATTTTGTCCTTTTTATTTCACAAATGATTTCTATAAATACCAAATACTTGTATAAAATAAAGATGATGACCCTTGAGCAAAAACTTGTCTAGAAACATTCTCTAAAATATCAAAAGAAAAGAGTTTTCATTATCATTCAAAATGATAAAAAAAAACCTTGACTTTTAATTTGCTCTTTATTCTTTGTGAGATAAGATTTCCTCATTAAAAATACATTATTTGAGAGGAATTTGTTGTGAGAGCTTATATTGTATTATCTACCCTATTAAGAGGGCATTCCATCATTGTAGTCTTAAACTTGGTAAGTTTGAAAGATTTCTCTAAAATGGAGAGTAAAGCCAAGTTTATAGTATTAGTTGTTAGTAAGATTGGTTCCACCTTTGAAGGTTTTTAAAAGATTTAGATCTTACCTTCGATGAAGAGATCCCTTTAGTGGATTTGTGAAATCCTAAATTTGAGGGTTTAGATAGTAAATATAGAGTGTTCCAAAGGGATACTTAAATCACTATAAATTTCTTGTGTTCATTCTTATTCTTTGATTTTATTTTCTTGATTTATATGCTTTACTAATTTTCATATTGATATTGTGATCATAACTTGCTGTACATTTGACTTGAATTATTGTGAATTGAATTGTTTTATTGTGGATTGGATTTGGTAAATTTAATTGTTGTGAATTACCTTTTGTTTTATTGATTTCACACGATTGGACACAACATCCACACCCACTCACCAAATATTTGATTAAATTCCTCTAATAAGTTTTTGTGTAGTATAACTTGCTCTCACAACAATACTATAAACTTGAGTAAAACCAAGTTTATAGTATTAGTTGTTAGTAAGATTGGTTCTATCTTTGAAGGTTTGTAAAAGATTTAGATTTTACCTTTGATGAAGAGATCCCTTTAGTGGATTTGTGAAATCCTAAATTTGAGGGTTTAGATAGTAAATATAGAGTGTTTCAAAGGGATACTTAAATCACTATAAATTTCTTGCATTCATTCTTATGCTTTGATTTTATTTCCTTGATTTATATGCTTTACTAATTTTCATATTGATATTGTGATAATAACTTGCCGTACATTTGACTTGAATTATCGTGAATTGAATTGTTTTATTGTGGATTGGATTTGGTAAATTTAATTGTTGTGAATTACCTTTTGTTTTATTGATTTCACACAATTGGACACAACATCCACACCCACCCACCAAATATTTGATTAAATTCCTCTAATAAGTAACATTTTATATAATCGTGTCACATATTTTTTGTAACACTTTCAGTTTTAATTCTTGTAACATTTTATATAATCGTGTCACATATTTTTTTCAATAAAGATATATATATATATATATATATATATATATTGCTAATAATTATCATTAAAAAAAGAGACCAGATCCTCTGTCCAATATTTATCATGTCTTATCCTGTCTAACATTTAAAACGATGTAGTTTCATTAAAACTAGGGACTAAATGCATAAATATCACTAAAATTACTTTACAATTATTAGACCCTAACTAATAGATTAGTGAACCCTACTACGCAGTTTTAATTAAGACAGAATAAGACAGACAAAATCTTGGACAGAAGATTGGTGTCTAAAAAAATGTAGAGCATTCATATAAAATGTTATAGAGATTAAAATCGGTCCTATCACAGAAGATTCAGAGTATATTTAAAATGCTAAGAAAATCAGGGGTAGAATTTTGAACGGGAAGCAGGCTTGTTTCTTGAAGTTTGACTGTTTTTCTTGCTATGCATGCTTATCATCTAGTGGTTTTAGATTTTGTTGGCTATTTTCATCGACTTTTTTTAGATAAAGTTGTAATTTTTTAGAAAATTATGTAGGGATGATTTTAACCAACTATTTTTAATGAAAAATATTTAAACTCATAGACTATTGTAAGAAACAAAAGCAAAATAAAAATGCAAAACACAGCCTTAAGTTTTCGTTAAAAAATTACAATTTTATCAAAAACGATGTGCATATGCTTTTACCCATTTTTTTTTGTTCTCAACTTAATAGAGAATATCTAAATGGTTAGATTAGAGTAAAAAACAATGAAAGGCAATAATTTTGTAAAATCTCACTTTTCATGGTTTTTAACATTAATTGGTTCTCCAAAAAAAAAATTATAATTCTATAGAAAACTATATATGCACATTTTTAGACGTTCATTTTATGTTTCTAACTTGATTGCAAATATTTAAACTTGTAGATTATGTTCAAAAAAAATATAAAAGTAAAAGTTTTTAAAAAATTATGTTTTAGTGGATTATAACCTTCTTAAGAAAAATATACAATTTTCTAAAAGAAAAAAAAAAGTGAGCATATTTTTATCCATTTATTAATTTTTGGTCCTCAACTCAGGAAAAAAAAACATGTATCCCCAATAGATTATGGGAAAAAAAGAGTTTTTGTTAAAAAAAATTCTATTTTCTAAAATATTATGTATACATGCTTTTAACTATCAATTTCTCTGTTCTCAACTTGAAAGAAAGTATTTTTACTGGTAGATTATGACAACAAAATAGAAAAGTAATTTTTTTTAAAAAAAATCTAAATTATCGTTGGTAATTATATTGGATATGGGGCAAAAAATTATGACTTTCTAAAAAACTATATATGCATGATCTTAATCATATATCTTTTGTCCGAACTTAGTGAGAAACATATAAATTTGTAGATTGTGACAAAAAGATTAAAAATAAAAAAATCTTAGTTTGATTGGGCAATTACATTGAGTTTTCATGAGAAAATTACGAATTTCTTAAAAAACTATCTATCTATATTTCTAATTAATTATTTTTTGTTCCTAATTTAATGGAAAATAACTATTTTTTTCATGGATTATATTTTTAGGTTTGTGTGAGAAATCATAATTTTTAAAAAATCATGTACACATCATTTTAATTGCCCATTTTTTTTTCTAATTCAATAGAAAATAATGTAACTCATAAATATTATTGCAAAATAATAAAAAAGTAAACATTTTGAAAATTCTAGTATTTCATCATAGAAAGGATGTCATGAGGATTTTCTTTAAAGCAAATTTAGCAATCTAAACATAACTTATCTTTTTATCACCAAATTCACTACTAATTAGATATTATCTACCCTTAATTTTTTCAACACTTCCCGCATGGGTGAGTATTGGGAGTTATTCAAATATTTAACTAATTTGATTAGTTTAGATTTATTTTCAAAAAATCTTGATTAAATCGAAAATGGAATAATCAAATTCTAATTTGATCAATTAGTTGGTTTTCAGTTTTAGACCAAATTATATTAATGTAATTCAATTGTTGCACTAGGACTTATTAATATATTTAGACTCGTTTTTCTAATGATATACATTTTTGCATAGCACTTAATAATATTAAAAAAAAATGAAAACTCTTTGAAACATAAAATGTATACATAATAATCATATATTGTGAGGTTGATTTAGTAACACCACATGCTTGTTAGATTGTATTATTTTTTTGGTAGCTTTCTTTTTCTGTCTTTCTATAGGGTAGTCTAATTGTTTATATAAATACATTTGTGATGTAACTTTATTTTTTGAGCTTTCATTAATAATAAAAAAATCCTATTTTCTCTTTGATTTCATCAATCCCCTATTTTTTAATTTTATATTATTTTCACTTTTAAAAAAGTAAGATAAGTGCAAGAAGAGATTCATAATTACGTGCATTAATCTTTAACACTACTTGAAACTCTTTCATCCCAAATTGGAAGCATCACCTTTTGGCAATTTGGAGTAGAGAAATCTAGTAAATGCTGGGGAATACCCAGAGACAACATTCTTTGTTACTTTTGCTGAGATGGCAAAACAAATTTGGCTACTACATTGCCTGACATTCTCTTTCAATTCTAAGCCAAAATTTTTCAAGCGAATAAGAGGAGTAGATTTTCGGAAGTTTACATGGAAAGCGTGAGCGATGAAGCATTCCTATCATCAGTTGGTTCACCTCCTCCAGTGGCTTTTACGGTGTTTCTAAGATTCAGGATAGGTAGAACTGCTGTACGTGTATCGTTGTTGATACATTCATGGATTGAAGAAGTATCATTAACTTTTGCCAACTTTGTGGGCTCCCATTAGGGGTGATATCGAGTCGAGTCGAGTGCGAGCTTTAGGGTATTTAGCCCCGGTTCGTTTATTAATCGAGCCTAAAAATTTGTCCGTATTCGTTTATTTATTAAATAAACGAGCTCGGACCGAGCTTTACGTGAACAGAGAAGAGCCTAAGATTTGTTCGTAAGCACTTCGCGGCTCGAATAAGAATATATAATTTAGTTAAATTAATATATTTTATCTCTTTACATAAATGTCCAAATTTAATTCAAACTCATATATAATGATTTGTGTACTTATATGTATAAAAAATCGATTTTTTCAATTATTTAAGAGTTTTACTTAGGGTATATATTATTTATATTATATAATTTATATTTTAACTAATTCTTAACAAGTTGTTGACCAACCTAAAGGAATCTTTCACTTGCTTGTTGATTTATTATTCATTTATTAATCTAACCTAAAGTTTGGTTTGTGTTCATTTATTTATTAAGTAGACGAGATTGAGTGGAACTTTAACCGAGCCAATCCCGGTCTTGTTCATAAAGATTTATGTTCGTTCTCACCACCGTATAGTGCGATTTGTGTGTCAATAAATATATATATAAAAACCCAATTATATATTTCTATTGTTTAATATTTTTATTTTATGTATAAGTTCAATATATATTATATAATTAATATTTTAACCGAGCTTTTAACGAGCTTTAATCGAGTTATGAACGAGCTTTTTAACAAGTTGTTCATGAACATAAACGAGCTTTCACACATGTGTTCATTTATTGTTCATTTATTAATCGAGCCTAAAATCTTGTTCGTGTTCGTTCATTTATTAAATAAACGAGCTTGAGCCGAGCTTTTATTGAGCCGAGTCCGAGCTTGTTTATGAACGTTCGTGTTCGTTCTCAACCCTAGCTCCCATCATACTTAGGGACTGATCTGGAGGCCACCGGCTTTGGTATTTTTAATTGGCAGTGCAAAATCATAGAGAATGAGTATTTGAGTATTGATTAGAGAGTGGATTGTCTTTGTATTGTATGGGGAAAAAGTTGCTCCAACCCTACGCGATAATGCGCGAGAAGATCTTTAGTAAACTGAGATAATGGAAAGCGAAGTCCGAAAACAAATTGGTCGAGATATGCCCCCATATAGCCCTCTGGAGCAAACAGTATACGGTCTGACGGCTTGGGGGATAGCAAGTCCAGAAACCCTGGAAAATGGAATCGGGCATGGCATCGACGAACGTCGCTATCTTTCAAAGTTGAAGGTATGTGTGAAGCTTCGTTGTCCTCGATAGAAGTGGGTTATTTCCCTTTTTCGGCTACAAGGGGGACCTTAGTGGTCAGTTGTCGGTCGGAATCAAGGGGGGGGGGTTCTAGAGAAGAAGGTTTGGCAGAAATTGAAGAAGGCAATGTTTGTAGAACTACTGTGAGAGAGGGCTCTTTACCTGTTTTAGAGGAGCCAGCAGCTTGAGTTGAAGAAGCCATGAATGTTAATCGGAAGGATTTGCCGAAAATGGACAAAGAAACCTGAGAGAATTCAAGGATGGACAATAACAAAGAAATAGTGAAAGAAAGTTTTTGCTCGCGAGAAAGTGTAAGCAGAAATCAGAGAGGAAGTGAAACTAAAAAGAGTAAAACACAGATGCATAAACAACGATTCAATTTGAATCTTGAACCGGCACAGCTGCAAAAAACGAAGTGACAGATTTTGAAATTCGAAAATGTAATGATGACAGCTGATAGCTGACGTTTAACAGCTGACATTACAGCTGGAGGGCATTAGAGGAACAATGAGAATTTGAAGTCGCAGATCGCATGTCGACACGTGACTTGGGGGACTAGTTGATTGACCCTAATCTTTACCGCGAACATGGGTCTAGGACAATAAGCCCTGAGAAAGGATAACGGCAAAATTCAAAAAGTTGTTGTTGGTGGCCGTTTTCTCCACTCATATTAAATGGAGATGTTCTATATAATAAATGGTGTAAAGAAAATCAAAAGTTAGAAATTTTTAAAAATTACCATTTCCCGTGGGTTATAGCACACTTTTTTTTTTGCCCAGAATGGCTAATTTCAAAAACTTATCGTCGAGGGCTGTTTTCGTGCCCTTTTTTGCACTCACATTAAATTATGATGTACTATGTGCCAAAAGGGCTAAGTGTGTGAAAAAGTAGGTACTATGTGCAAAAATGGTTCAGTGTGTGAAAAAGTTATTTGGCAGATGGGTAAAGTTCCCACAAACGGACCCTAACAACTCTCAACTCAGGTAAAAGTCTGAAATACAGCAAAAGGTCCTTGCTAGACTATACAACCATTCTAAGAGAAGATTCCGGGCATACCGGATTATCTAGACAAGTATCCATGATTACAATGAACATTAGAAGTGCATGGAAAGAGGCGTACAACGCAAATAACCAGCTTGTGCGGCTCCGTCTCCCTTTGTGTGTTGTTTCCTTTTGGTTTTATACCTTGAATTCCTCTTTTTGTACTGTCGTAGCTGTATCTTGACCATCACGTGCTCCTTCTTCATTTAAATTGGCGTAGTTAGAAGAAGCTCATAAAGAAAAACAACTCTTTTTATCACCCTTGTAATGCAGCCTCCTTCATTAATATAAAAATTCTTAGAACCACGTACAAATTGAATTGAGATTTGAAACTTGAGAGGAAGTTGTTGACATGAGTTTGGCTAGGACTTAGGGTTTCGAAAATATAATTTTTGAGCAAAAATGGAGTAAAGGATTATGAAATAGATTATCAAATGTGGTGAGAAAAATGACTATAGTCTGACGAAACTTGAACAATCACGATTTTTTTTTGAAAGCGACAATTTCATTACTCAATAAAAATAAACTGCAATGCATTATAGCTATATAGATGATAATAAGTGTATTGAGTTAAGTTAGCTAAACTCATTTACTTAATGCAAGCAAGTGACCTACATTACAAGCAATTAATTCAAAGATCTAATGACATACAGATTTGAGTTGAACAAAATTTAAAATCATTAACAAGTCATAAAAAAATGAAATATTCACTTAGATAATTAAGAGCTAAAATTGGAGTGGAGTCTCTTCTCCATACTAGGAGAAGTTTTCTTCCTCCCTAATTGTTGATCAAAACAAAACTTTAACCTCAAACAAAAATACATAAAAACAAAGTGATCTGCTTCCTGAGTTCAAAATCAAAATCAAAATCGAAATCAATCTCTCTCTAATGATCAAAACTATGATGTGAGAAAGAAAGTTATAGTGGAGGAAAGAACCTTGAGTTGTTAAGCCGATGGAAGAAACATTCATTCTCCATTTTCCTTTGAAACCTTGCCTGAAAATAGAGGTTTCACGTTGTCTAGACAACTCTATATCCAAACTGTCTCTCCAAGTTGCAGATTTTTTTCTCCTTGTGCTAAAACTACAAAAGTAGAGACTTTCTCTCAAATATAGAGAGAAAAACTCCCATTTGGGGAGACAAAACACTCCCATACAAGGAGACAAGGGAGATTTTGTTATAAATTTGAATTTTGGGAGGTAGGATGGTGAAGGAAGTGGCAAAGCTGTCACCTCCCCTTTAATGTGTGAAAGTGTTGGGGTTCTTTAGATTTAGAGGAGATTGAATTCTAGATTTAACATTACTATGTCTTATTCTGTCTAATACTTAAAATGACGCCAACTAGAGACGAGATCGGATCCTCTGTCTAAAATTATCTTATCTTAGATTGTCTAATATTCAAAACGATTTTAATTATAGTTCTAGTAAAACAACACTTATTGGACAAGATAAGATAATGTTGAACAAAGGATTCTATCTCATCAGAGACCAAGAGTATAAAATATTGCCAAAATTAAATTTGTAATTATTATACCATAATTCAAATATGAGTGAAAAATTAAATTTGTAATTATTATACCATAATTCAAATATGAGTGAACCTTATTTATACTTTTAGTTATTGGTTTTAGGCAAAATCACTCTGCTAGGCCGACACTGACACTGAGAGACCAAAACTAGTGAACTACTATGTTTTGAACATTAAATAGAATAAACTAGAGTAATTTTAAATAGAGGATCCCATATTGGAGAGAGATGGGATTAATTTCCTCCCAATTATGTTTTTTTTTATCACTTATGAATTAAGAAAGTAAAAAATTAGGATTTCATTTTTTCCCCTTATTTTGTATGGGCTCAAATTTAATCTAATGGATGAGTACATTAAGTAATGAATAATTTGGCCGAAATCATGAAATTCGTGGGAAAGATAGTAAAAGAAAGATAGATATGAAGTTGGTTCATACTTGAATAGGTATATAAACAATAGTTTCTTGGTTTATATAGAATCCGGTGTTTCGATTTGAAATCGAAAATCGATTGAAAAGTGCAATGAATTCATTATGTTTGGTTAATCGTCAAATTTTTAAAACCCTAATCGAATTGAAAATCAATTAATTGAATTCGATTCAACCAAAAATCGAATCAAAAATCAAAAAATCAATTGCAAATAATCGTATTAAATTTTAGTTTTTTGATTTTTTGTTCACCTTCACAAACTAGTTAAAAACCAAGCCAATGGATATTGGGGTAGACTCCTGTACGGTCATCGCATATATACGAATCGCGTATTAAATTCAAAAATCAGCCTATCAATTTTATCTTTGGCGTATAAAATAAAAATATCAAGGATTAGCATATAAAATATAAAAAATTAGCATATTAGCGTATCAGTTTTAACTTTAGTGTATAAGGTATAAAAAATTAGCGTATAAAGTATAACAAATTAGTGTATAACGTATAAAAGATTAGCATATAACGTATTAAATATTAGCGTATAACATATAAAAAATTAGTGTATTAGCATATAACATAAAAAAATTAGCATATTAGCGTATAACGTATAAAAAATTAGCATATAACATATAAAAAATTAGCGTATAACGTATCAAAAAATGACCATATCAAGTATACAAATATTAACGTATTAAAAAAAAATTTGCATATCAAGTATAAACAAAATAGCTTATCAAATATAACAAATTCGCGTATATAAACCATAGTTTCTTAGTCTATATACAATTTGGTGTTTCGGTTTGAAATAAAAAATCAATTGAAAAGTGCAATGAATTCATTATGTTTGGTTAATAGTCAAGTTTTTAAAACCCTAATCGAATTACAAATTGATTAATTGAATTCGATTCAACCAAAAATCGAATAAAAAATCAAAAAATCAATTGCAGATAATCGTATTAAATTTTGCTGTTAGTTTTTTTATTTTTTGCTCACCTTCACAAACTGGTTAAAAACCAAGCCAATGGATATTGGGGTAGACTCCTGTACGGTCGTCGCATATATACAACTCGCATATTAAATTCAAAAATCAGCCTATCAATTTTATCTTTGGCGTATAAAATAAAAATATCAAGGATTAGCATATAAAATATAAAAAATTAGCGTATTAGCGTATCAGTTTTAACTTTAGTGTATAAGGTATAAAAATTAGCGTATAAAGTATAACAAGTTAATGTATAACGTATCAAAGATTAGCGTATAATGTATTAAATATTAGCGTATAACATATAAAAAATTAGCGTATTAGCGTATAACATAAAAAAAATTAGCATATTAGCGTATAACGTATAAAAAATTAGCATATAACATGTTAAAAAAATTAGCATATAAAGTGTAAAAAATTAGCGTATAACGTATCAAAAAATGACCATATCAAGTATACAAATATTAGCATATTAAAAAAAATATTCGCATATCAAATATAAACAAAATAGCTTATCAAATATAACAAATCCGCGTATGACGTCACATGTACGTAACTGTTGCACAAGAGTTTTTGTGATGGATATTAATATATTATGGAGCCATAAAGAAAAAGTTTTTTTTTTTTTAAACCTATAAAATAAAGAATTGCCTTAATTACAGTTTATCCCTAAAGTTTTTACAGGTTTATAAATAACCCAAAAAATTTCAATTATACACAAAGCCTACGTCGGTAAGATGTAAACTTGGCCATAGGGCAGTGAAGATTTAGGCGGGGTTTTAATTAGTGACAAAACGTACGGAAACCTCAAATCGTTTCTCCAATTCTCTCATCCATGGCTTCCACCCTTGAAATCGAAGCTCGCGAGTAACCTCTCTGTCCCCCAATTTCTTTTTCCCTTTCTCTCGCTTTGTTTATTCATGGATTAATATTTGTTTTTTTGTTGTTGTTTGTGTTGAATTTAAACTTATGGAGATGAATATGGAGTGATTAAAGACAAAACCAGATGGACACATTGTAGAAATTTTAATTGTTTTCGCTCTGAACTTTCTTTATGCCTTTAAAGTTGCGTTTTTTATTTGCTGAATTATCAAGTGTTTAAAATTTGTTAGCTGAATATGTGAATTTTTTCAGCTGAATTATCAAGTGATGGACAACTTAACTCATTGCATTTAATCTCAGCTAGTTAGCTGGATATGTGTATGCTATTTTTATTTTTAATGAAAATATTGCTTTTGACAAAAAAGAAAAAAAAAAAAAGCTGAAGTTTCTCGGTTCTAAAGCTCGAATTTTTACGGTAAATTATTGATTTTTTTTTTTTTTGGGTGGGGGGTTGACAAGAAGGAAACTTTATGTAGATTAAGCATTTTGGTTTGCTGCAAGTTAGCTTTTCTAGGCCTCCCCATATTGGGTTCTGGATAATGGGATTGCTAACTTTTCGATTTTGAATTAATTAAACAACTTTTGGGTTACTTGGATACCATTAAAATTGCTTGATGTTCTCAGAATAGTTAGAAATATTTGTTTAAAGAAAAAAGAATAGCTATTCTTTTCATTTTGTTGTTGCTCAGGGCTTATGAAGCAAAATTTGTTGAGTTCTTAAATTTCTACTCATATTGCTGTTGAGATTTCTTAAGTTAGATGTCTAGACATTTTGGTGTGAGAATATTGTGGTTAGTTTTGGTTTTAGTTAGGAATAACATAATAAAAACATGTGCAGCATTTGTAGACTGTTATTTGACTCTATAGATTCTAGTGAATACATTTATCATGCATATGATCATTCATTGAAGTTTTAACGGTTGGTTTATTGAGTACGATGATGCTAAGAATGAACTCTATACAAAATTGATAATGATAGAAAGAAAAATTGGTCAAGAATGCTTATTTTTTATTAGTTTTAATAGGCTTTAGAAAGAAAAATTGGTCAAGAATGTTTCTTTTGATTAGTTTTAATAGGCTTTAGGTTTGCCTTTTGAGTTGACATGCTTGCTCTTGCCAAAAGATAGATATGGGCTTGAAAGAACTTTGGGCTTGACTGGAGTACTTAGACTGATGCTTTGTTTGCAAATTTTTTGGGAGAATTTACTTGGAATTGCATAATTCTTGGGAGGTGTCTGTACGTTGAGAAATACCAGAATGCACAATGCTTACATATTTTTGGGCAGAAGCAGTATACTAGAGTCAAGGAATATGCTTTAGAGTCTTTAAGAATACTCAATCCTTTTAACAGCTGAGCTTTTCCCTTTTGAGTGAAAACTTTCTGCTGAATGTTAAGCATGGTTCAATGACGGTTGGAATTCAAGAAATCCTGATGGTGGTCTTCTGACTGCATGAGCAGAAACTATGAGACTTACTCTTGGTATTTGTGTCATTCTCTCAGTTCTATGCCTTTTTTCCCCTCGGCATACCTTTCGGAAGAATTTATTGTATTTGGTTACTGTGATTATGGAAAATAGTTAATCTGATGTATTGTATGGAGAAGAGGCAAAGAGGTGATCGTGCAAGAAGAGAGGGAGAGAGTAACCGAAGGAGGGTGAGGGAAGGAGGAAGCCAGGAGCTTTTGCAGAGAATTTTGCCTAGTTCTCAAGTATTAGTGGTTGAATTTCATTTATGAACAGTTCATGTGTATTGGTTACAATAAAGCAAGTTAAAGCATCTTTTTTTTTTCCTGATAGTGAAATGGGCGTAATTATTTAGTATGTTTTGGAAGATGTAAAATGAATAAAATCAAGGTATATGTTTTGCTGGGAGAGATCCTTCTCAGACAGGAAATTTTAACAAGATTAAAAGGGCTGTTTAAATCTCTCTTCTAAAACTTTTGTGGGAGATATGTTAATTTTGTACAAACTGAAATCCTCTATTCACTTTGATTCGTGCTGGTTCCTTTCTGACTGGCGGTGTTTGGATGTTGTATTCTGTTTCATGTTTTTGGCTGTGTTTCTGATTCAGTTAAAGAAAATGAAGAATCTAATGTTTATTCTTCATCTTGCAGCGTAGTTAAGATAGTTCTTCAGTTTTGCAAAGAGAATTCTTTGCATCAAACTTTCCAAACACTACAAAATGAGTGCCAGGTCTCTCTTAATACAGTAGACAGCCTTGAAACATTTATTGCTGATATTAATAGTGGAAGGTGGGATGCAGTGTTACCGCAAGTCTCACAACTTAGGCTGCCAAGACAAATACTGGAAGATTTGTATGAACAGGTTTGTTCTTCTGGCTGATAAAGTGGTGTCTTGAACTTTTATGTTATGTTAGCCTCTTCAACGTTTCAATGAACCTCATTATCGGGAATAGATAAAGAGGGAAGATTTTGAATTTCAGGATTTACAGAAATTAATGTAATTTGACTATTTCCTTTATTATGTTAGTTTTTCTTTTGGTGCTTATGAATTCTTGTTTATCTTATATAGATTGTTTTAGAAATGATTGAACTTCGGGAGATGGATACTGCACGTGCTATTCTGAGGCAAACCCAGGTGATGGGTTTCATGAAACAAGAGCAACCAGAAAGATACTTAAGACTTGAGCATCTACTGGTTCGGACATATTTTGACCCCCATGAGGTTGGTTTTGTGGTTTCAACTAGTTTTTAGGACAACTGGCTCAATAATACTTTTCTCCTTTGCTTCAAGTTGCCTGGATAAGTCTGATGATTTCCAGGTCCTGCAGTGGGTTTAGTGGCCCCGCTGTGCTTTTTTTTATGTCTTATGCATCCTTTGTTTGGATAATGGTTTATGATGTGCATTTCCTTTTTATTGCTTGTTTTCGTAAACTCTTTTTGAAGTAATGCTCTCCATTTAACCTTTAGGCCTATCAAGATTCAACTAAGGAGAGAAGGCGCGCCCAGATTGCCCAAGGTTTTACCGCCATCCCTTGATGATACAAATAGATTGATGTTATAGCATATGTTTATATTTTGTAATAGTTCTCCTGTGTACTTTGTTTCTAATGGGAAAAGAGTTGTGGATGGTTGGCTACAAAAAAGCAGTAAGATTTAAATTCCTGGAGAAATTGACAATGTTATGAATGAACTTGGCATCAGCTATCACGTATTTCCCTCTAAGTGCATAAAATTACTAGTAGAAAATTTGTGGTGCCTGTGTTCTTTTGATTATTAATAACCTAAAACTTTTGTTTGTCCAATATTCACGGGTTTATGAAAATGAATAATTCATAATTCAAGTAAAATGTGTAAAACAAATAGCTGCCAATGGAGTAAGACCCTGTATAATTAAGTTGTTTCAAGAATGTGGAATGAAAAGTTTCATTATTTCGAACGGTTGTTGGCTTATAAAATTTTTTGTTGATCTGCTATTTTTTCTTATAAATCTTTTCTCTGTATTTTCAGCTCTTGCTGCAGAAGTGTCAGTGGTTCCACCTTCACGATTAACAGCTCTAATTGGTCAGGCTTTGAAGTGGCAACAGCATCAAGGTTAGATGTTAAGTTAATGTCACAAGCTGTTTGACTTACCGTATTTGTTTCTTGTGTATTTATTGACTCCTTTCTGTTTCTGCCTTTCTCTTTTTGGCTCAAAATAAAGGATATTGATGTAGAAAAGAGTAAATTGGCTATTAACCCTGTATTCTGATGGCACAATCCCATTAGGCTTACTAGTTCGACAAATCTTTCTCTCTTCAAGCCAGCACCGTTATTCAACTTTCTTTGCTCATCATGTCTTTTCGTTAGTAGCAATATTGTCTAATTTGTTGGTGCTTGTCAGATTACTGGTATTGTATATCGAGCTTGTGAACAATATATTTTTTTTTTCATTTTGTTTAGTTGTTTCCTCCTCCAGAAGTGAAAAAAAAATAAGCAGCTATTGTTTCCTACTTGCATCTTGCTTTTGAAATAAAAAATGGCAAATAATGGAAGAGAAGACACAGTAGCATAATTATGCTAAACTTTGTGATGGTCATTGGACTTCTAAAGCATTTGATAATCTTGCTATTTTGTAGTAGCATAATATTTGTTGTATTTTTGTCTCTGTCTTGTTAGGATTACTTCCACCTGGAACACAATTTGATTTGTTTCGAGGAACAGCTGCTATGAAACAAGATGTAGATGACATGTTTCCTACAACCCTTGGACATACCATAAAGGTAAGTATGCAATTAGCTGTGATTAGACCAGTATCCTTCTTTTAGATGACTTTTGTGCTTCAAATTTCATCTAGGCTGGATAGTTTTGTTGTACTCACATACAAAAGTAACTAAGATGATCTAGACATAATCAAAGAAGAGAAGAAATTTACCTATATGTATAAGGTAAAAGTTGCAGGACAGGCTGGAGGGTGTGTTGCACCATAAATCTGAAACATTGAATTTTAAATGTGATATTTTGCATATTTTTGGTAACTTCTGACTAGTTGTAGTTTTATTTTCTATATTCGCTGTTTGCTCATGCTAAATAAAAAGTGAATTCTGTGAATTGCAGACAAGATATCCTTTCTTAGCCTCTTAAAATATATTGCTAGGATAAGAAGAAAGGGGATATGCTACTGGAAGTCCATTAAGCTCTTGAGTTGATGCTTCAAACAATCTTTAATGATTTTGAAATTTATGTTCCTTGAATACAAATCTTGTTAAGGGCACAGTTGCATTTTAGCACAAGTTTTCCCTCAGACTTATTGTTGTTGGGTTGCATTTCATACATCTTTTTTCTCTTTGTTCTTAATCTTCCATCTTTACCCCTTGTAGAAAATAATGTAATTTGTGGTATTAAATATTAAAATTTGATTATGATATTTCTGCCTGTCTCGTACTGCAGTTTGGGAAGAAAAGTCACCCTGAATGCGCACGGTTCTCACCAGATGGACAGTTTCTTGTTTCTTGCTCTGTCGATGGATTTATCGAGGTAGTTAGTTTCAGACAAAGTTCCTTTGGTTTTAGATCTTCAGGTTTAGAATGGTTGAATATTTGTGTGAAATCTAGGTTTGGGACCACATAAGCGGGAAACTGAAGAAGGATCTTCAATACCAAGCTGATGTAAGTTTTCTGTTTTCTATTTGAGTTTCTTATTGTGGTTGGATTTGTGAATTCCGCTTTATTCCTTCAAATGATTCAAAATGCATGTGCTTTTCATGATTGGCCTGGAACAAAGAACACCTTTTGATGTTCCTTTTTCCTTTTTTGGCGAAAGAATAAAAATGAAGTAAATTATAATCTTTGACATGTTAATGAAGAGTTTTTGTCTGTTCAATCTGATTTATTGCAGCCTTCTTGTCAAGGGCATTTCTTTGCTTGCCATCTCAAATCATTTCGTAGATATTTATTTAACTTGGCATCGTTATTTCTAAGCTCATCCTTTCATGGTTGGTCATCCTATAAACTGACCATGTCTACAGCTTGTTGACACCTTATCTTGTCTTGTATGGTAGGTTATATGAAATATTTGAAAAAGGTGCTCGTCATTTGGTCTTCTTGAGTTGGAAACTTTTTCAGTAACAACATATCTCATTTCTGAATGCTTAAAGAGGTCATATTTTTGTTTAAACCCTTTAAGCCTGCAGTTTTCACACATGCTTGTAAATCTATTTGTTGTGTGCTCTAACGTCTTGGTGAACTTTTCAGGAAACTTTTATGATGCATGATGATGCTGTCCTATGTGTTGATTTTAGTAGAGACTCTGAGATGCTTGCTTCTGGTTCACAAGATGGAAAAGTTAAGGTAGAGTTTGATTTTGTATTTAGCTTTATGTGTCCCTTTCTTAATTAATTGTTCAAAGGAAAAGAAATTGAAAAGAAGGGATACTGTCCCTAATTAGAAGTAGTGTGATTCCTTCATTTCTTCTTTATATGTATGACCGTGAATATCCTCATTAATTCCTCTCATGTGCTGTGTAAGGCATGTTTTACCTTCTGAAAAGCTGTAGATGTCCATCTGGTGTCTTTATTTTTTCCTATGCTGCCTTTGAGCTACCATTTCCCAAAGGAAATGCAATTTATGGCTTTCTTGTATATCAAGATTCTTTTTTTTTTTTTGGGTTCTAACCCTGTACCCTTTATGGCTGCGGAAGGAACTAACGTTTTCTTATTGTGTTAAGGATCTTACCATTTGTGTCTTTTATGATGTCATTTTAGGTTCTCTATTCGGGATATGTTTATATTCGTTGATGTATTTCTTTTCTGTCTGTGGTTAGGTTTGGCGCATAAGGACTGGTCAGTGCTTGCGTCGCCTTGAGCGTGCACATTCTCAGGGCGTCACAAGCCTTTCCTTCTCTCGTGATGGGAGTCAGCTATTAACTACATCTTTTGACAGCACAGCAAGGTTTGAACTTATTAGTATTGGCATTCACAAAATCCATTCTCTCAAAAGAAAACCAAAAGAGAAATAAAAGGATTTATAATTTCTCACAAATCTGTTAGCGTCTTCTTGTTATAGTTCGGAAATCTCAAGTCTTTATTTTCTGATCTTTGGATGATATTGTGCTATATTGAGGCAGAATTCATGGTTTAAAGTCGGGGAAAATGTTAAAGGAATTCCGCGGTCATACATCTTATGTGAATGATGCCATCTTTACCAGTGACGGATCTCGCATTATCACCGCTTCCAGTGATTGCACAGTCAAGGTAAATTGGTAATTGTCAGAAATGAAATGTGTTTTGTGTTAATCCTGAGTGATCCTGATACTCGTATATGGTTCGTTCATGCAGGTGTGGGATGTTAAGACTACTGACTGTCTACAGACTTTTAAGCCACCGCCCCCTTTACGGGTATATTTTTTTTCTCAAGGAAATGGGATCTCTTATATTAGCTCTCTCTATTATCCTATTGTAGAGCCTACTGCACTTGTTTGCCAGTGATGCTATTTATTATCTGACCTGACTGCAACCACATCTTTGTTCTTTTATAGGGGGGTGATGCATCTGTGAACTCGGTCCATCTTTTCCCTAAAAATGCTGATCACATTGTTGTTTGTAACAAAACGTCATCAATATACATCATGACACTGCAAGGGCAGGTAAGTATTTCTATTGTTAGTTTCTTCAATAACTACAGTAAAATAGAGATATATTCTAAGTGGGTTTGGGGATTGGCAAACAAACTTTTGTAGTTATCGTACCTTGGTCATGCAGTATCATTGTTGGATGACTCTCAGTCATTCAGTAATACATTCTAAGAGTTCTTGCATATCTCGAAACAGCCAATATGCTAGTCTTTGAATGAATTTAGTTTCAGAATCTTATCGAGTTGGATATTAGATCATGGTGTCATGTACCGGACAGTTAAGTCTCTTATACGGGACAAGAGAGTAATAGGTGTATGGTGTTTGATAATTTGTTTCACTAAATACTTTTTGATGTTTGTGACAAGCAGACCCAAGTAAAAGTTTTTATGACTTGGATCTAATCCGTATGCATTGACACAGGTTGTAAAAAGTTTCTCCTCTGGTAAAAGAGAAGGTGGGGACTTTGTGGCAGCATGTATATCCCCTAAAGGGGAATGGATTTACTGTGTGGGTGAAGACAGGTAACTCTCAAAGAACTGTTTGTCTTATAATGATGGTGCCTCCATTTTTGAAATCCATTATAATCAATTTATTTTAGTTTTCAACTCAGATTAATCACTAAGCCACAGAGAAAGGCGTTTCTCGTCAAACTAAGTGCTATAATTTTTCATAAGCATATTGAAATATCTTTAATATCGATTTGGTAAACTCCCATAATTGGCATGTTCTTTTTCATGTTATTGCAGCTCTACAAGTGTAGTTTCCCTCAATTCTCATTACTTTGCAATGTTATTTATCTTACAATTCGTGTGTTATATGCAGAAATTTGTACTGCTTCAGTTATCAATCGGGCAAACTAGAGCACTTGATGAAGGTGAGCTCTTATTTTTGAGGTTAAGAAGCATACAGCAAAAGAAGTCCTTATATTTGTTGTCAGTTTTGCCATTTAACTGTTTAGTGCATGTGTGTTCCTAACCATACCGTATGCATGTGAAAAAGGAAACCCAATAGCTATAAAACATGTCTGGAATTGCACGTAGATTTTAATTCACGGGTATTGGTGCCTATAGTCATCTGTTTTTGGCATGCCTCAGGTATTATCGGTATCTTCACCAATGTGTAGAATATAGTAATTATTCTTTTGTATCGGTGCATCGAAAATAGAGATTTTTAACCCAAATTAAATGAGGAATGAGAAGATATAAAAAGAATTGAAAAGAAGCCATAAAAAAAGGGACATGATACACTCAGAATATGTGTATAGATAGAACACGGTGACGTAATATGATCCATATAGCCGACTCAATATAGTGGGATAAAGGCTTGTAAATGGCTGCCGGCCGAAGTTCGAAAGGCAAATGGCAGTGATGGTTTCTTCTTGGTCACATGTTTTCTCGCTTAAACTTTCAGCTATTTCTTATCCCACCCCCATTGGGATCTTACCGTTGAATTTTGTTTATCTTTACTTTTCTTCATTTCTTACTTTGTAGGTGCATGAGAAGGATGTGATAGGCATTACACACCATCCCCACAGGAATCTTGTTGCCACATATGGTGAAGATTGCACCATGAAATTATGGAAGCCATGAATGGTCTTTTGCCATGTTGATAATGGAAGCCATGAATGGTCTTTTGCCATGTTGATAATGGAAGCCATGAATGGTCTTTTTGTCATGTTGATTACCCAACCATGCAAGTATATTTTAAGTATCCAACAATTGATGTTAGAAAATTCACTTTTTGGTGTTTTTATTTTATTTTTCTTGAATCTTGTGTCTGTATTTGAAGCCCTTTATTAATTAAGTTTAATTTAGACCATCAAATTGTAAATTTTGAGGATTTTGTACAAAGAGAAAAAGTTAAAAATGCACACTATATTTAGTACTAATGGCTATAAACCTTTTTTATGAGTTTTCTTTGTAGAAATACACAGAAAAATTCAAAAGTTAAAAGTGGTAAACAGTGAAGAGTAACATAGCAACGCTGGACAAATTTTCACCTTTCATGGTCCAATGGCATTAATTCTACCATAGAGGTACTATTGTCCCTAGGGTCTAAAAGCTAAATTAGACTATCACGTTTAATTCTTGCTTGCCAAATAATTCAAATCATTGATTGAAATAATAGATTCAATTTCTATTTAGATATTTTAAATTTAAATTTTAAAATAATGGAAAAACAAAGATATTACAAACTTAAAAAATCTCTTATTTTACATGTTTTATTGATTATTTTGATGTTACAAATGAAAAAAGTCTATTGTTTTACATATTATAGTGATTTTTTTGCTAATTTCACCTATTTATAAGTAACATGTGTGTATAAGTAAAGAAGGATAGATTGATAGTCAATGTAAAAAGAAATATGTTTGTCTATAAGTAGTTCGTTTTAAATTTGGAGAATGAAAGACGATAAATTGAAAGTCACCTTAAAATTTCAGTCACATTCATAATGGAGAAAGAAGGATGATAGATTGATAGTTAACGTAAAATTTCAGTCACATTCATAATGAAAAAAGATCATATTCGTAAGGATAGTAGATTAAAGAAAGGCGATAGATTGATAGTTAACTTAAAATTTCAGTCACAATAATAATTATGGATCATATTAAGATCAAATATGCTAAGTAGAACACTCCTTGAATCTTTGAGCAACCTGGAAAAACTGAGCAAGACATAAGAGTCTTCCCATGGGGATGGTGGTAGACCGTTAATGCTTATTAAATGATTGTATTAAACCTCTCAACTGTCCCGCGCATTCATTGAAAATATCAAAATATTACAATGCAAAAACGGAAGTGAAGCAACACAACACCATTGCAGTTAATTCAGCAACAGCCCAGAAGTAGAGTCAACGTTTTTACATCGTATCATAAACAGCACACACGCAGAGAAGAGAGCCGATAAATCTTGGAAAGCGTGACAACATGGCCAGGGAGCGTTGTTGGCTACGACGTTATTACTGTAGTTTTCTCTTCTTTTTTTTTGGGATTTGTTGAGCTGCATTGTCGAACAAATCATCAATTACTGTACTACTATCATTCAATATTAATTCTCTCAATTTCTTGTTAAAACAAATATCAAGTTAACAACTTTGTTGTATGTCACTCATGATCAGTTAAATGGAAGTAGAGATATATCTATGCATGCAGTGTGCAGTATGCAGATGAAGCCGCCCCAGAAAACCAATGAGTTCCTTTCTTAGTGGTCTCTTTGATCTTGGGAATGACAGCTCATGGATCAGCATAGTTAATAAGGAGAACTTCTTTTTTTAAACTCTCCCTTTTGTGTTTTGAGTTGAGAACTTGAGATGATTGATGATGGTGGTTGGTTGCTACTGTTGCTTTATTATGCAGTATAGTCAATGCTTCCATTGCAAAATGGATGTGGGATATATGGTTGATTTTTTTTTTTTTTTGTTCATATTTTGTAGGACTAAGTAGCATGAAATCAAGGACTAGGACTAGGACTAGGACTAATTATTAATTAAAGACAAATATGTTAGCTTGTTTTGTTTCAACTTTGAAGTGCTTCAAGAAAGAAATCAATTGCAAAATTGGAAAAAATCAATGTCAAAACTATCAAGAAAACTTTGAGGTCAAAGGGAGGTTGAATTTGGAATGTGATTTAAGTGAATTTTTTTGACAAAGAATGAGACAATTAAATGGAACAATAAATGTAAAAGATGGGAGAAGTCCAGCAAACTCAACATCAAGCCATACTTATATCAAGAAATCACAAGAATTGTGTATTGAACTTAATTAGTTGACCAATAGTCTCACCATATAACAAAGGATAATAAGTTGGTTAATTTCTTGTGAAACATATTCATATTTCAATGCACAATAAACAGGAGTTAATCGCTATTTCAACGCATAATAAAAATAGTAAGAAATTAGAATTATAATTGTAACGGTAATTAATTATTTGTTTCATATATAAATTACATCTTATATATGAATTCGTCTCACAATAGTTTTTGTGTTTAACTTTTAACTTTTGATATTAGTGGACATGTAGACAATACAAACATTGGTGATAAAAAAAGAGCAATGGACAAATGCAAACAATATGCACTAATTTGTCAACATTTCATCATTCCTGGATTTTTGAACAAATGAACTCAAGTACAAGCTTAAGACTTAACTCCAAAGAGCTCAAAATCAAGCCAAAAAGGAATATCCAAATTACCAAAACAGATATAGAACATGTTCAAGAAAGCTATAATCACAAAAATGAAACAGATCTAAATTTACAAAAGTATTGTTTTAATTTCACAACACTGACATCAATTATTATTTACATATTTACTGCACTAGACAGTATACAGATGAATCCATTTATTACCCTTAACCACCTCCATTCTTCCCTCTCTATTAAATCCCTCAAACATCCTTCACGAGTCCCTTCAATTTTCACAGCTACAAGAATCATTCCACCATTACTCCGTCATCATTTCATCCATCAAATTTTCACCTCTGCTCAGCTAAGCCCTTAAGAAAAGTTGTCATTTTCTCCTTACCAATTTCCATATTCACTCACGTCAACAAAACTTCATGCACAAAGAGGGACATATGGCCAAGAACAGGTTTTCTGGGCTGTTTTTGGTTGTCTTGTTGGTGTTGAGCGATTTTGCAATTCTGGGACAAGGACAAAATGGTGATGATGATGATGTAGTTCCCGGGGTGAGTGAAGCTACAAGAGGACTGGTGCCTGCCATGTTCATTTTTGGAGATTCTTTGATTGATAATGGGAACAACAATAACCTTCCTTCTTTTGCAAAGGCCAACTATTTTCCTTATGGCATTGATTTTAATGGTGGTCCAACTGGACGTTTCTCTAATGGTTACACCATGGTTGATGAAATAGGTGAGAAATTTTTTTGGACTTTTTTGATCTAAGAAATCCAGCTTTTAATCTGCCTTTTCTGGTTCTTTCAAATTGTTTGCTCACTACTAAATTTACATGAAGAAACGCAACAAATTAAGGCATATATATAAACAAATCTTTAGAATTAATCATTTCTACTTGAAGGAAGATTGAAGTTTATGCAACCACTGCTTTAATTAGTGCACGCATGTATACATAGTAAATAATGGAGCACAACATTAACTATAGCAGCCTAAAGGGCGCTGAGAATCTTCATTACAAACTCAAAACATGCACTGATGATCAGGGCTTATAAATCTAAGCAAGATTTACTCTAGTATTAATGGTATTTGAGACCTGAACTGCCTATCATCTCCCATTTAGGCAAGGAAAATTGGCTCTCCCACAAACCCTCTTAAAGTCTAGCTTGTACTTCAGTTGCATATCATTGTTTTTTTTTCAAAGCTTCATATCATGATTGATTAGTAATGTAAAAAAACATGAGAAATTCTGGGTCTGGGCTCATTTTTTTAAGAAAATTCTACAGCTGAGCTACTAGGACTGCCTCTAACTCCGCCATTTACTGAGGCCTCGGGTGATCAAATGCGTTATGGAGTCAACTATGCCTCTGCAGCAGCCGGTATACTTGATGACACTGGCCGAAACTTTGTAAGTGCACATTAATGGGATTTCTCATTTTGATCTTGAAAGTTCTTTGGGACATCAATCTGACATAACTCCAATTGAATTACTTCAGCTGTTCAGAGCATGAGAAATGAGTGTCATGGCTTAATTAGTCGTTACAACATTGATGGGATCTCTAAAATAGTTGAGTTTGTCCATTTTTTTCCCAGGTTGGGCGCATTCCATTCAACCAACAAATCAGAAACTTTGAGAACACTCTTGATCAACTCACTGACCGCCTTGGTACGCCTGATGTAGCACAAGCACTAGCCAGATGCATATTCTTTGTAGGAATGGGAAGCAATGATTATCTCAACAATTATCTGATGCCAAATTACAACACCAAAAACCAATATAATGCTCAACAATTTGCTGATCTATTAGCAGGCCAATACACTCAACAGCTCACTGTAAGTTCTAGTAAATTTTTTTTTAAAAATCTTATAACTGAATCATGGTTTGATTAAACTCAAGCTCAAATATCTAGTCCCAATATTACATTATGATGTTGAATTATTCATTTAAGGGATTTTGAAATTGCAGAGGTTGTATAATCTTGGAGCTAGAAAGTTTGTGATTGCTGGGATTGGACTAATGGGATGTATTCCAAGCATACTATCACAAAGTGCAGCTGGGCTATGCTCAGATTCTGTGAATCAATTAATTCTTCCTTTTAATTACAACAGCAAGGCTATGATCAACAATCTCACCACCAATCTTCCAGGCACTAGATTCGCATATCTCGATATTCACAACATGTTCCAAGATCTCCTTAACAATCATGATTCTTATGGTACTACAAAATTTATTCATCTTTTTCCCATTAATTTCTGCTAAAACAAATGTTGAAGCAAGATGTAGTCATTTGAAAGCTTTGATACACCATGGATTGCCACCTCTAAATATTTATCTAACTTTTGACAGGATTCAGTGTTGTAAATCGTGGGTGTTGCGGCATTGGACGAAATAGAGGACAGATTACTTGTCTTCCATTTCAGGTACCCTGTCCAGAAAGAGAACAATATATATTCTGGGATGCATTTCATCCAACAGCAGCGGTGAACATTTTGTTTGGGAAGAATGCTTTCAATGGAGGTTCCAACTTCGTATATCCAGTGAATATTGAGCAGCTTGCTCGTCTTTGATATTCACCTAAATCTGCGGTCTTTCCTAAGTTATACTGCTACTGAAATTGTGATTCATTGTTGCTGTGCTTTGCTATGTAATAGTAGTTGAAATTTGAAGGGTAGTTGGCTCTTGTTGAGATTCATCATTACAAAGTACTGTAAGGAATTTTGTCAGTGCATCATCATCAATGATAATTTTCTTCTTGACTATTTTGTTTCTTGAGCAACTGCATGTGGTTGGCAAAGTGAGCTACGAGTTCTTAATTTTGTCTTCCAGTTTCTTGAACATTTGTTAATTTAGCTAGTCAATTTGCAACTACCCAACATCAATAAGTATGCATGATGTATATAATTCAAAATATACAACAACAATTAAGCTTATATGGATGATTACACTTTGTCTCATCTGCTTTTCAAAATTATATTTTACATAATTTTTATTGTGATTCATATCATAAGATATGTCAGTTTTTGCGTTGGTATTTTTTTACATAATTTTTATTGTGATTCATATCATAAGACATGACAGTTTTGCGTTGACTACCAACTTGTAACAACCTTTATCTTTTTTTCTTGTTTAGAAAATATCAATTTCTGTGAATTATGATATGATATCCACATCGAATGCAAAATTTGAGCCCTTGTATATAATAGCAAAAAAAAAAAGAAAAATCTATTGTTGTGAATATGTGTATTTTGAAGTGCACATTACATGAGATTTTTTTTTTATTTTTCATTATTTTGAGTTGTATAGTATTTGCAACATTAAAATTATTGCATCAAGTAACTATGTCAATGATTAATCAAATTTGAGATTTGAAATTTGAAATTGATGTTTTGTAGACTATATATGGTCAGCATTAAAAATTAATAATTTATTAAACCAGAATATGCTTAATTATATGCTATTTAATTTCATCCTATATTGTTAGCTATAAAAAGTTGCCAAAAGTGAGTATATATATGGAGAATCAAAGCCTATTCAAAACAATTTGACACAAGATTAATATCGAGAAGCATGAACAAATCTATTGTTCTTCATCCTCTTCTTTCTACGGCACTCTTGCTAAGTCTCTTTTCACTAAGTGAGTATGAGAAACTATAATAAATCTAATGTTGCTATCTTTCTTTTTTTTTATGTCATGAACCCTTATCGCATGAGAGGATACACCAGCCTCAATTTATAATATCGTTAACTTTCATTTCTAAAAACCCTACTAACATTAATAATCACTTTTTTTTAATCTTTTGATATTTTCGACGATAATAACTAAGCCTTTATCCCATTACCTCCCTCTATGTATGTGAATTGGCTATATATATAAATGATACTTTTCCATCGCATCATATCTATGCTGATATTTTGATATTTTAATTATTTAAAAATATATGTACAAATAAGCCTGCACATGTAAATACCATCCACAGCATTATTTTCTATGAAATTCCATGCATGTTGAGAGTAATCATCGTTTGTGATCATCTGATCATGATATATTCTTATTCTAATTCTGATTTTGTCTTTTGTTTCATTTTTTTTTGTTCACCATTTTAGGCCAAGCCAAACTTTGTCCAGCATATTTTCCAATCAAAGGAGGTGAAACATGTGGAGATGATGGTGATTTTTGGTGTTATGAAACAGCTTTAGATCGATTTCCAGAGCGAAGTGTGACTCAAGATAATTGTTTTTGTGACGATGCAAGATCAAAAGATCAGCAATGTTTGTGTAATCTTTTTTGTTGACTCTGCTTCAGCAAATTAAACAACCTTATGAATATTGGTTACTTGTGAAGAGTACTCTATTTAGAAATTAATGTGGCAAAAAATTATTATTGTTCTATATATGCATGCTATAAGGAGTAATATTTGTTGAAAATTAATTGATTTTTGTGTGATTCAATGGATTTCAACTTCATACAATATGGAGCCTTTGCAAGCAAAATAAAATAAAACTGAAATTGATGAAATTTCAACTTCACACAATTCGTGGCTGCATCATTAATGAAGAATTTGGAGGAATCCAATTCTAAATTTGTCCCTTAAAATTGACACTAGAGGAACACGTGCCGTCTTTCTGTTAAAAAAGTAGACGTGAATGGATGAAAGGACTAATTTAGTACATTACTACTTTAGTGTGATGGATGAATTTGCATAATTTGAAAATATAAGGATGAAAAAAGTTTTTCAACCAAATGTGAGAGACATTGAAGACTAAAGCGTATTTTCCCTTTTCATTTTTCCTTGCTGATCTGCCGCAATTTTTTTTTCCAGTCTATAAATATTTATGGTTAATTGAAAAATACAATACAAAAGTTAAAATATTATCTTTCATTTTTCATCTCAACTCTAAAATAATTAAAATTCCTGACAGAATATCATTACAAAAAAGCACAGTTAAAGCATAGTTTTGCGCTCTTATAATTAGTTTACATCACTTTGTCATAATTTTGATATTAATCAAAATGAAATTACAAAAATTCTTGTGTGATCATCGCATATATGCTATGTCATACGCGAATGTTATATTTGATACACCATTTTTTTATACTCAATACGGGAATATTTTTTTAATACACTAATATTGGTATACTTGATATGGTAATTTTTAATATGTTAGACGCTAATTTTTTATACTTTATACGCTAATTTTTTATACGTTATATTCTACTTTATGTATTTAGATTGAAATTGATATGGTGGTCTGCTAATTTTTTTATACTATATACGTCAATTTTTGATACTTTATACGCTAATATTTGATACTTTATATGTTCAAGTGAAAATTGATACGCTAATTTTTTTGATACACTAATTTTTTAAATTTTATACGCTATTCACATATATGCGACGGTCTTACAAGAGAATGTCTCAAACGAAATATATATGGTCTCAGCTGTTTCCAAAAAAACTGGAATGACAATAAATGTTTTTTTTTCACTGGCTTACTTAACTTTCTAAACAATGTTCTCTCTAATCCTGAATAAGTGACGTTTGAGAAATTTTTGTGTTTTACAAAATAAGTGACGTTTTTAAATAGATTTTCAATTATACTCTTACCTGCTTCGATTTGCTTTGGAATTCAACTTCGATCACTGCTTTTTTAGATACATTCGTTCAAAATCCATAAATTCTTTCAATCCCCATAGAGGCATAATGAAAGAAGATAAGAAGAGAGATAAAACTTGCTCCGCTTGGATGTGGTATTTTTTAGTTTTATTCACAAATAAATTTTCTCAGGTTTTGTTATAAGAAATGAATATTTATAAAATAATTAAATGTGTTTGGATTGATAAATGTTGTTAATTTATTGAAAATTGTGTATAGAAAAAAATATTATTATATATATAACGATTGAATTATATATTAATAAATAATATATTTTAAAAAATGTGGATCCCGCTTTTATACTGATTTGAACGACAAAATCTGCCAACTTCACTTTATTGAATTATATATTAATGAATAATGCATTTATTTAAAAAATGTGAGTCCCGACTGGATTTTTACCCATAGACAGTTTGCCAACTATCACTTTTTAGAAAGAAGTATTATTCTTTGACTATTGACCTTTCATTGACAAATTGGTATGATTGCTGACCGTTTTTTTTTAATACTATTTTCTATTTTATTAATATTCTAAGATAATGATACTGTACAATTCATTTAGGATCATAAATGCAAAACGTTCTAAAATAGACTCCCAAATAGGATTAATGTTACATTTACAAATAAATGCTTAATACTGAACATCCAAACAGACCCTTAATTGTTAAAAAAAATTTCAATAAAAATTAATTTGTTCATTATTTATGTTTCTCAGCACTAATTAAGGGTGTTTTTTTTAGTTGTTTTTCGACATGGGATCTTCTGTCCAATATTTTGTCTGTCTTATCCTGTCCTAATTAAAACTACGTCGTAGGGTTCACTAATCTCTTGGTTAGGGTCTAATAATTGTAAAGTAATTTTAGTGATATTTATGTATTTAGTCCCTAGTTTTAATAAAACTACGTCGTTTTGAACGTTAGACAGAATAAGATATGATAAATATTGGACAGAAGATCTGGTCTCTTGTTTTTCCCTATTTCTTAATAAGTGTAGAAATACCTAAAACACGTCACTTATTCAGGATATTAGAGAGAGTAATAAATAACTGTACAATTAATGTTTGAACAGTCAGAGAATTTAGTTATTCAACTACTTTTACAACTTTCTAATTAAAAAAAAATCAAAATCAAAATGTGCATTTTAATGATTCGTAACAATTTTTTTCAAGGTAGGTAGCTATTTTTGGCAATTATTTATTGTCCTTTTAAAATGGTACAATGCATTAGCAATAGCTGCTCATGGACAACTTTATTATATTGAATCTTCAAGTTTCTTGAATCGAATTGAATAGGATTTATATTGAAACGACATGTCCAATGAGATAATTTGTGTGTGTGTGTGTGTTTAATTACCATTTTTTTTAATTAAAATTTTCCTTTTTATTATCATGAATGAGTTAATTATTAAATCTGAAAAGCCAATTAAAATTCTAACGTAAAGGCTGAAATCTGAATCATCATAAAAAAAAAAAAACTCTACATGGAACACAAAAGGTTTCAAGCACCATATGTTATTGTATAGCTTGTGTAAATGTAAATATAAGGAGTGAACATTTATATATCTCACTATGTGGCGTTGTGTAAACTTAAATGTGTATAAAAAGTTCTATCATGAAAATACGAGCATACAATTAATTAGATAAATAATATATTTTAGGGTAAATTATAAAAAATCTTCTTGTTATTTGAGGGATTTTCAAATTATATCTCTTTGTTTTAAAAACCTACATTTTGATGATTTGGTCTTTTTTTAAAAAAAAAAAATTGAAAAATTGATAATTTTAAAAAAAGATATAGGGCAATTTACTTCAAATTAATAAAAAACTATACCTATATATTGAACTAGATAGATTAAAATATTTTTAAATCTATATATTTATAGTGTGTGTAATTACATGCGAAAGAAAAAAAAAATCGTATTAATTATATAATAATAAAAATATTTTAAAACTTTATAGTTGAACATACTCTCAAATTAAGCAAATTTATTTAGATTTTATTCTTTAAAATTCTATCATAATTTTGGCTGTATTTTTCGATCCTCTTAATCCATTAAAATGTGCAATGTGGTTATCAAACAAGTTTAATTTGTTCAGATATGAATCAATTAATTTTGAAATCTAAATAGAGTTATCAAATAGCTAAATCCTTAGTTCAATTAATTTGATGTAACAAAAAATCACACAAGAATTCTCCATAAAAAGATATGAGATGATTTAAGTTAATAATCTTTAGTTATTATTTTTGTAATAACAACATGAGTTTTACCTTTTATTAATTGTTTCACACTATTACTAAATAACCAAATTTCTAAAAATATTAACTCCACAAGGCTTAATATTTGCAAAAATATCACGACAATTCTTAACATATGGTATTTAGCTAATTATATTACTTGTAAGCCTAACTTGAATTTAAGAAACTTGAAATTTTTTATTATTAGTTATTTCGAAAAACCTTCTGTTTCATATCTAATTCTTTCAATTCTACTAACGAATTTTCTAGAATTTTGAGCTTCTATTGAATCGAGAAATAGGTTTGATGCTCCACCGCTTGTGTGGGCCCTCGTCAATTCCTTTATTAGTGTAATGAAATTAAATACACCTTTAATCAAATTACTCGGTTTTATACATAATTTTACTTGAAGTTAAGCTCAAATTCGATTGAGAATCTTTGTCAAACAATTATAAAGTTAAAGACTAAAATATATCAACAACAACAATTAAGCCTTTATCTCACTATGTGGGGTTGAAAAAGACTAAAATATATAATTAAATAAAAAGTTATTATAACGCAAAAAATCAAAACTTAATTAGGTAAAAAAAAATTTAAAAAAGTGGAAGTTATTTGAGTTTGAGCTATGATTGAATTCAATTCATCCACCTAAGATGTGTAGGTAAGTTTAATTAGTATGATGAACATATGATGAGTGTTCATTGCACTAATTCAACATTATTGAAATACATGCATGTCTAAATTTATTAATTTGGTAATGCAAATATATGCTTTTATTTTTATACATTATGGCAATTAAGATAATAATTGAGACAATAAAATCCCATTTAATTCTATAGATTTTGTCCATTTTTGTATACTTGTATCAGCACTATAAAAAGGTTTTCAGAACATCAAATAATAATCCAACAATTCATCACAAACAAGCACAGAAAATCTAATTCACAAGATTTTTTTTGAAGAAAACATGAGCAAATCTATTTTGCTTCCCTTCTTGTGTATCACACTCTTGCTAAGTTTCTTCACCCCCTCTCTAGGTGGAATGAAACTAAATCATTTACTTTTATTTTCTCCAATATTAGTCAAAACCGATCTTTTGAACCTATCTATATTTATACATATAGAGGGCAAAAGCTTCTGGGATCCTCTATCCAAATTCTCTCTGTTTTATTATGTACAAATTAGTGAAATGATGTCATTTTATTTAAAACTTGACTAAAGCAATGTCGTTTTATTAAAATCATGACTAAAAATCTGACAATTCGAGTAGTTTGACAGTGATGTTTATAGGTATGATTTTAGTAAAACGATATTGCTTTAGTCATGTTTTTAGTGAAACTATGTCGTTCACTAATTTGAACAAGATAAGACAGAGAGAACTAGAATAGAAGATTTGATCTTCAAAAGCTTTTGTTCTGTACTTTCTTGGCTTTGGGTCTCGTGTGCCACTACATGAAAAGTTGTCACGTGTCTTTTTTACTAGTTATATAATTTTTAAAATTAAACTAAAACCATAACCAAGTGACGAGTGAACTCTAAGGGATAAGTGATTGTACACGTGTCATCTTTTCATAAAATGGCATATTGAGTGGCACAGGAAATCCATTGTCTGCTTTCTCCCTATTTTATTCAATTTATTTTTATTAATTAAAAATTTGAATTCTAAAGATCATGTTTACCACCATGATTAATAATATTAACCAAATAATTAATAACTACTCTAATAATCCCTTAAAAATGTAAAATTATTTTATTTTGAAGAAATACCTTTTTACTTTTATGCAGACATTTATTCCAATTACAAAATTTATAACATTGCACATTGTTTCTTTTTTTTTTTTTTCTTTTTGGGTTATGTTTATGTATCTGCATATTATGTAATTTGCTAATTATACATGTTTTTATTTATTTTCTAGGCCAAGCCCCAAAACTATGCCCAACACAATTTCCATTACCGGATCGCAAGGCATGCGGTAATGATGGTAACTTCCGATGCATTGATGAAGCTCTGAAGAGATTTGCAGCAAGTCAAATGCCACAGAAATGTTCATGCAGTGATTCCAGATCCAAAGACAAAGAATGCCAGTGCTCCATTGTTTGTAACCCTCCAAGTTTTTAAAAAATTTAAATGAACAGAAAATATTAAAAGAAGATATCCAATATTAATAGATGCTCATGGCATGCATGGGACAACTTTATAATAATATTGGATCTTCAACTTTGTTGAATTCATTAACTGAATAAGAATTAGTATTGAAATGAGATATCCATTAACGAGTTAATTAATTCTTTGTTTGTGTTTTAATTTTTTTTCTTTTTGTCATCATAGATGAGTTAATTAGACTTAAAAGTAAGCCAATCAAAATTGGACCGTAAAGGCTGATCAATTATATATATAAAAAAGTTATACATGAATAGAGAAGTTTTCAAGAATTTTGCACAGAGTATGATAGAGAGTTGGAGTAGTTTTTCTTTTTTGCTTCGGATCATCTGCTACAATATTTCATTCATTATTTCATTTTATGGATATGTGTTACTTATTTTTAATTAAAACGTTATTAAGTGATCAGTGAACTTTATATGATAAATGTTGAAAATATGTCTCATGTATTTATAAAATAACACAGAATATAAAATATAAAATGTAATAAAAAAATCTATTGTGTTTTTTTTATGCGAGATTGTAATTTCACTTACTTGATGCTCTATTATATACTATTCTAATCGTCAACCACTTATCTATTTATAATAATAGATGCTCATCTGTCGAGTAATAGTAAAACTACTACACGTGAATGAAGTTATAATCATGTGAATAAAGTTACATATTTACAGTGACGGAACCAGAATAATTTTTTGAAGGAGGTTCAATTGTATTAATTTTTTTTTTTCATAAAACAAGTATTATGTAACTTCTAAAGCATCAAAATGATAATATCAGAAAACATAAGAAAAATGCATTAGATTAATAATATTAAAAAAATACACAAAAAAAATTAAACATTACTAATATTAAAAAAAATAAAACTCACAATCAGAGACAACAACTTCATGTTTAGAATTTAGGAATTAGTGTGATGGAGAGAAATTCACGTTTAGAGTTTAGGAATTAGGGTGGGGATGAGATTTTAGTAATTAGAATTTAAAAATTCACATTTAGAATTTTGTTTTTACTTTTACATAAAACGATATCTTAAGAGTTTTTTTTACTCGGATTGTTTTACTATCGAGTAAAACAAAAAAAAATAAAATAAGGCAATGAATCGACTTCGTCTTCATCACTGGAATGTTTTTGTCATCTATTGGGTAGTGCTATGCGCCCTAACGGAGTCACAGAAAGGAATTGCTGAAATGATAGAAGAGGATACTACTCCAGTTGCGTCCAAGAACAACGGGGGCCGATGGTTCCGCCAATCCATATTTATTATTAGACTTCTGTATATCGATCAATTCAATGAATGTATATGTGTACATAAAAAAGTTTAAAAAGAAAAACTCTATCATGAAATCTACTAAAAAAAAATCATAAAATCTACTAAAATATGTGCACTTCCTGTACTTACTAAAAAAAAGAAAAAAAAATCATATTTTATGATTTCATTTATAATCCCAGATTTGGTTCAAACTTATAGCTTCAATACGTGTTTCTTTGTTCAATTAATTTGATGTAACGAAAAAATCACACACCAGTATTTATTCGTAAAAATATGAGATGTTTAAATAGTGTATTATAGAATAAAAAAAATACTCTATCCAAATAGAATCTTAGCACTTTTTTTTTATAAGACACTTCACATTTGAAAATTAATTGATTCAAATTAAAATTAATTAAATTTATTTGATGAACACATATTACAAATCTTAGTAGATTAATTAAGAGGATATGAAAATGTAAACAAAATGAGCTTAATAAAATCTGACTTAATTTCTTTAGGATAAATAAGTCTAATACTCTCTTGACTTAGGTTAAGTATCGTTTTAGTTCTCAATGTTGAAAAAGTTATATTTTGGTCACTCAATTTGAATTTTATTATACAAATGGTCCTCAACTCATTTTTCATCAATTTAACAAATAACACAGGTAGTTATGTGGTATAAAATGATGTCATTTTAAATGATAAATAGTGTCACATGATTAACGGTATTACTTGTCAACTAGATGGAAAATGAGTTGAGAACCATTTGTTTAACAAAATCGAAGTTGAGGAATCAAAACATAACTTTTTCAAAATTAGGTACCAAAATGGTATTTATTTCCAAGTTAAGGGACTATTGGGGTCGTTTACCCATTTGCTTAATTTAGTAGCATGGTCGACAACTATAAAGTTATAAAATATTTCTAATATGACATAATTAATACAATTCAAATTTTTCACAGTAGTGCATATTATATATATTTTCACATATTATATATATTTACACCTACTACACATATTTTAATACGATAGACATGTTTACACATATTATATATATTTATATATACTATATATATTTTTACTTACTAAATATAATTACATATTTTCACGCTACACATTTTTTCACATACGACTAAATACATTTTTTCATACACTATACATGTTTACACATATTACGGACATCTTAACACACTACATATTTACACATATCAAATATATTTTCACACATAATATTTTTTATAAATGAGGCATAAATTCTTGTACACTATATATTTTCAAATACTATATTTTCAAATGTAAAAATTAGTTGAATTATCAAACAGATATAATTAATGAATTTACAATTGATTACTTTCAAATTTCAACTTTAAATTCAGATTGTTTTCAATTTTATGGAATGGATTCTAAGCTATAAGGGGCTGCTAAAACAGTTCACTCTTGAGCAATGTTAAGCTGAATGCAACTTGGAGGCAAGAAAATTGAGTTAGTGAATAAGCGGCCACTAGTTTAGACTTAGGTAGAGGCTAAGAAAATTATAGGGTAAATTGCAAAATAACAACCTAAATTATAATTGGATTGTAATATACCTTTTAAACTTAGTCACCTCACCTTCTTAAATTATTGTTTTTTTTTTTTGCATATTACCTCAATTTAATAACTTGCTGTAAAAATTAAAATAAAAAAAATATACATAACCTCTTCTATTATACCTTTAAGATTTGCAATCACTAACAACTATTTTCAAAATACTTAACAAATTCAACGGTTCTCAACATTGTTTTCTTCACTTTAGTTTTACTAAATCTTTGTAAATGAAATTCTTTTTGATTTTTTGGTTGAATTAGAGTTTAAATAATACAGTAGTAAGAGGAAAGTGGATTTAAGTAACAATATTTAGCATCTTGTAGGATATTTTAAAATATACAAAATGAATGATAAGGGTAGATTGATCTAAAATATTTATTTTTCATGAAATTATTGTACTTTACAAAAACATAATAGTTTAAGGAGGGTAAAGCGTCAAAATTGAAAGAATAAGGGGTATATTACGATCTAACGATAATTGAGGGTGGTATTTTGCAATTTTTCCAAAATTATAATTGTGCTAATTGATAGGTTTGTAATTTAAATAAGGATAAAACTACGAGTCCAGATCCTCTGTCTAATATTTATCCTATCTTATTCTGTTTAACGTTCAAAACGACGTAGTTTCATTAAAAGTAGGGACTAAATTAATAAATATCACTAAAATTACTTTACAATTATTAGACCCTAACTAAGATATTAGTGAACCCTACGATGTAGTTTTAATTAAAACAGAACAAGACAGATAAAATCTTGGACATAAGATCCCGTTGATAAACTACAAAAAAACCTCCCTATGGTTTTGAAAATTTTCAAAGTACCTCCTTATTGTTTAAAAACCTACATTTGACCTCTTTGTAGTTCAATTTTTTTTTTGAAAATACACAAAAATTATATTTAAAATACTTGTTTCTGTAAATTATCTTGTTCAATAGATATACATTACTTAATATTCAGGATTTGAAATTAATTAAATTTTGTATTATTTTCAAAATCATTAATTTTTTTAACATTTTTCAAAAAAAACCAAACCGGAGGTAATTTGTATGTTTTTAAAGGAAAAATTGCAAAAAGCATTCTTTACATTTGCTTGAAAAACTTTTTTCGCCACTAACATTTCAAATGATGCAAATTCATCCCTCACATTTGGGTAAAATTTTTTTTTTCATCTCTAACATTTCAAATGATGAAAATTCGTCTCTCACATTAAAAAAAGTATATCAATTTGGTCCCTCCATCAATTCACGTATATTTTTTTTAACAAAAAAAGGTCACGTGCTTGTCTTGTGACAATTTCTTACAAACAAATTTGGATTCATAATTCGTTCCCCCAATTTTTCAGTCAACAACTTCATTTTCAGGCCTTGCAAAATTGTCATACGACAAACATGCGATCTCTTTATGTCGAAAAAAAATATACGTGAACGGATGGAAGGACCAATTTGGTATACTATTTTAATGTCAATGACAAATTTGCATCATTTGAAATGTTAGAGACAAATTTATTTTTTAAACAAATGTGAGTAAAGAATTTGTATCGTTTGAAATGTAAGGGATGAAAAAAGCTTTTCAAGAAATGCGAGAGACATTTTTTTACAATTTTTCCGTTTTTAAAATACAGGGAGATAACTTAAAAATTTCTTAAACCACAGTGGGGTTTGTTTGCAATTTACCCTTTAAATAAATATGATGAGTATTAATTATGCTAACTGAACATTATTATATTATAAATATACATGTAAACTTATTAATGGGGTAGTTGCAAAATTGACTTTGTTTTCATTGATTTTGGCAAGACATTAATGTTGATGACAAAATTGCATTCAATTCCATAGAGTTTTATGACTTTATCCCTTTACTTCTGCTAGTATCAGCTCTATAAAAGGATACACCACAATATCAAGCAATCAAATAACTCACAACACAACCGAAGTAAAAACTCTCATCCACCTATAACAAACATGATCAGCAACTCTATTTTGTTTCCCCTTTTGTCAATCACAATCTGGCTAAGCTTCTTCACCCCTTCTTTAGGTGGGAATCAAACTAAATTATAGTTACTCTTATCATCTTCCACATATATATCCCTCAAAACCCTTTATAAAATCTTTTCATATATATATATATATAGATATATTATATTTCTTCTGTGTTGTGTCCCCATTTTTTTCAATTTTTTTGTTAATTATTAAAAAATACCCTTAAACTATGTCTCGATTGTTAAATACCTCTCATTTTTGGCACTTTACCATCTTTAACATTTAATTTTTTTTATATGTACTATATTTTGATAGAAATCTTATTGTGGAAAAACGGAATCAACCCTTATAAATATTATTTGCCAAAAGTAACCTCATTTGATTGTCTTTTTATTTTTCATAAATTAGTTCAATTCAATAACTTTTTTCTAACATTAAAACTATTTCTCTCTCAAAAAAACACACAATTGGGCATACAATTTTTTTTTTCCTTCTTTGGTAATATGCATGATTTTGATAATTATACATGTATGATTTTCCAGGCCAATCCCCAAAACTATGCCCAGTTCGTTTTCCATTACCGAACGGCAGTTCATGCGGCGATGATGGTAACTTCCGATGCATTGATGAAGCTGTGAACATATTTTCCGCAAATAAAATGCCACAAAAATGTTCATGCAGTGATTCCATAGCCAAAACCTGCGAGTGCCATTGCTCCATTGTTTGTGAATCTCCGGATCCTTCAAATTCAACGGAAATAAATTTACAATCTCGCCGTCCTCGTGCAGTTTATCCACCTTGTCATTCTTCCTTCCCCTGTCCCTCCGAGGGCAAGTTTCAATCTAACTCATTTCTCTTATTCACTCACACAGGACACGTAATTAGTCAATCCATTCAAAATTACTTTCATACATTTTTTTTTACAAAAAACTTTCTTTTCTTATACATATGCATAATTTTCATATCGATGTACAATAAATTTTTTTGTTACATTTCACTTTTTTCGCGTAACACTTTCTATAAACGTTACACATGTCTTTTCATTAAAGATATAAATATCTAATAATTGCCATTAGAATTACGAAAAGAGTTATTCGTAATTGAGTGTCACAGAATATTCGAAGTAATTTCGGTAAACGGTATCATTTTCTATTACATTCTTTTGATTGAGTCGCATTATCGAAGCATTTAACATCAATAAAAAAAATCATTAAATTAATTTGTTTTACTTGATAACATTCCAACCAGAAAAGTACAACGAAATTAAAGTGATACATTAATTATGTCAACAAAAAAATTCATTGTGCTCTTTGACATGGTACACATAGTTAATTCATGATTTATGATAATTAAATTGGATGGTAAACTGGGATATTTTGTCTTTTAAAATCTTAAATGTTTATGTATTTACTCTTATTATTTTCCATTAAATATGTAGACGAAATAATACAACACATTAGTGTGGAAGACTTTATTATCTCACCTATTGATATTAATTATTAACACTTTTATATTGCAAAGTAGAAAAAACCTAAATGAATTTCTTCAAATTTTGTGTATATATATGCATTGCAGGGTATAAAACTGAATGGCCGGAATTGGTTGGAAAGGAAGGAGAAGTTGCGAAGGCCGTTATTGAGGAAGACAATCCAACGGTTGTTGCTATACCTCTAGGATGCCGTACCAAAATGACTCATGATTATTGTTGCAATCGTGTGAAGATCTGGCTACGCTGTGATGGCAAAGTGCATTTCATCCCTCGAGTTGGTTAATTAATTGAGAAGAATTAATTAAACTCGCTGGATTGTGAATTTTCATAACAAAATTCAATGACAATGTAGAACAAAGTTCATCATTTGGTAATTAATTTGGTTATGAAATATCTGAATCAATTTGGTTGTTCTTTTGATTATAATATTATTTAGGTATCCTTTAAATATATACATATATTTTTGTTAATTTTTTCTTCAAGAAAAACATGTGCTACCAACTACTTTCATGTCAACTAGAGATATTTCAATTTGTTCCCATTAATTAATAATTAACGTTAATTAAGTCTTGCTTTCCATATGAAATAAAAAGAACAATTAAAGTACCATATTGTATACATATAGTTAAAACATATGTTTCCATTTTACCGAGAAATTCGAAACCGGTTAAAATTTGCTTTATTTTATTTTTATTTTTTGACTTTGGGATAATGGTCATTTTTTTTTAACTGTTTGGATGTGAAATTTTTGAGTTTAAAAGTTGGGGCTCATTAAGAAATTCAACAATATAATGCTATCGTTATTGTAGGTTTATTAATTGAGCATAGTGAAAAAAATTAAACAAAAGAATGGCATTAAAATTAGGTCCAATGAGAAAATTAAACAAAAAATGCTACTATTATTTTGGGTTTAGCTCATAATAAGTTTCAAAAATTTTGTTGCTTTCATCATTTCTTCCAATGTTAATTGAAAGTGAATATTAATTTAGATTACTATCTCTAACAATAATTCATACATTTTTTTATACAAATAATTATAAATTAATAAACAAAGTTATAGTTCGCATTATTTTAAAGTGGCATAAATCAGTTTTTGTGTAATAATTTTATTTGAAAAAATATTTAGGAAAAAGTAATTATGATATTCAATAAAATAAGAAGTGGAATGTTAGATTTGTTGTTGGTTTTGTTATTGAGTTTGGAGTTGATGTTGTTTTTTATAGGATGAGAAATATGTTGATATTTTGTTTAATATTTTTATTTTTAGGTATATATATTAATAATAATATAATTATAATTAATATATTTTTAACTCACTATAACATAATATGTTTTTTAATAGTGATTGGACCAATTGACCATTGACCTAGTTATTTGACCAGTTCACACTCCGAGTTTAAAACACTCGTCCTAAGTTGAGAGAACATTTTAGTGAGTGACTGAGCAGCATTTAGCAAATCATAAATTGAAGGCAAGAAATTTTTTTTTGACCATACTATGTACCTTTATGATTAAACTAAAAATTGAATAAATTTGAAATTTGAAAGTAATAAGTTCTTTATTTTATTAATTATATCTTTTTGATAATCCAAATAATTTTAACATTTTTAAATATAGTATGTGAAAATATATAGTGTACGAAAATTCATACAGTATGTATAAATATATGGTGTGTGAAAAATATATGTAATATTTGCAAATATGTATAGTGTGACAAAATGTGCGTAATATATATAGTGTGTGAAAAATATATAGCGTGTAAAAATGTGTATAATATATATAAATATATGTAATGTGTAAAATTAGCCTAGTAATTAAGGAGTTAGCATCCAAAAAAAATATAAAATAAAAAATATTAAATAAAATAAATCAAGGAGTTAGCATCCCGACATTCAGATTTCATATTCAAGACTTGGAGGATGCATGTGAGTAGCCATGGCCACGGTTCCGGAACCGGCAAGGCGGAACCGGAACCGAACCGCCGAGGGGCGGTTCCGATTTTTTTTCAATTCCGATTTTTTTTCGATTTTTAGTTTCGAATTTTGATTGTAATAGTACTTTTAAATTTGATTTCTATTGAAATAATGATTAAACTATTAATTGAAACTCAAATAATACAACATAATAACATAATTAGAATAATAATAGTTACAATTGAACTTAATTAATATATAGTTTTTAGATAATAGAACTAGGAAGAATTAGATAAATGAGATTCAAGGATATAAAAATAATAAGAATATTTGAATATTTGAATTATTAATTAGAATTCAACTAGTATAATATAATAACATAATTAGCATAGTAGTTAAAATTAAACTAATATATAAATTTTTTAGAATAATAGAATTATGAATATTAGATAAGTGAGAAGAAAGATATAGAAAGAATTGTATTTTATAAAAATTTTCAAGTTAAAAATTTTAAATCATAAATTTACAAGTTAGAAATTAATAAATGAAGAAACTACTAAATTTTATTCATTGGATAGAAAAATTTACAAGTTAAGATTTTTAAATCATAAATTTACAAGTTAGAAATTAATAAATGAAGAAACTACTAAATTTTATTCATTTGATAAAAAAATTTACAAGTTAAGATTTTTAATCATAAATTTACAAGTTAGAAATTAATAAATGAAGAAACTACTAAATTTTATTCATTTGATAGAAAAATTTACAAGTTAAGATTTTTAATCATAAATTTACAAGTTAGAAATTAATAAATGAAGAAACTACTAAATTTTATTCATTAGATAGAAAAATTTACAAGTTAAGATTTTTAATCATAAATTTACAAGTTAGAAATTAATAAATGAAGAAACTACTAAATTTATTCATTTGATAGAAAATTTACAAGTTAGATTTTTAATCATAAATTTACAAGTTAGAAATTAATAAATGAAGAAACTACTAAATTTTATTCATTAGATAGAAAAATTTACAAGTTAAGATTTTTAATCATAAATTTACAAGTTAGAAATTAATAAATGAAAAAACTACTAAATTTTATTCATTTGATAGAAAAATTTACAAGTTAAGATTTTAATTCATAAATTTTACAAGTGTAGAAATTAATAAATGAAGAAACTACTAAATTTTATTCATTTGGATAGAAAAATATTTACAAGTTAAGATTTTAATTTCATAAATTTACAAGTTAGACATTAATAAATGAAGAAACTACTAAATTCTTATTCATAATTGATGTTTAAACTTTAAAATTTGAATAGTACAATAATACAATTGCAAAATATATTATGATATACAATAATACAACTATAGTGTATATAAATAAAACTGACTTTAATTTATATAAACGAATATATAGATATGGAAATTATAATATTTGATAAAACATAATAAATTAATTCAAAATTTCAATAATGTAAAAATGTACAATATGATATTTTTCTTCATTTTAATAAACTAATAGTCGCCGTCGTCGTCGTCATCATTATTGGCTCTATCGGCATCGGTGACCGGTGAATTAGTTATACAAGTAGAGCTACCATCGGTGGTAGCGTCTAAATCTAAATCAAAATTTCTTCTATGTCTTGTTCTTGTTCTCTATATGCGGCTTTAGTACAATCATCTACTAAAGCTTGAATCTCCAAGGACATGGGGCTCAAACGCGATCGGGTCTCGTCCAAAATGTTGCCACCTTGACTAAAAGCTTGTTCCACGACTACGGTTGATGTCGGGGCCGCCAAAATCTCTTTGGCTATCGAAGCGATAATGGGGCACATCATTGTCTTGGAATTCCACCATTCCAATATTTAGAAGTTCTCAATACTATCACATTCATACTTGTTATCACTAAAATCAAAAGAAGTGGTTAAATATACCTCAAGTTCCGTACTAGTAGTACCCTTGTATTTTTTTAACGATTGAAACATTTCTAAACCAGGAAGGATAAAGGAAGACAAAGATGATCCAATATTTGAAGTTGAAAAACTATGGTGACTAGTGTGAGTGTTAGTGGTACTACTAGTAGGAACTTGAGGTTGAAAATTAGAAAAATATTCTATATACAATGCATTTAACATATCTTTAGTTTCATTTATGTATCTACTTACATTTAATTGTAATTGCATAATGTTCGGATCTAATGGAAAACATTCTTTTAACGTATTATAATAAAACTTCAAATATTGGTCTAAACCTTGAAATTTAAAACGACGATCAAGAACAATAGCAACTAAATATAAAATTTGAATTTCTTTATAATAATTAAGCCATTTTCCTAACATGTGAATAATACTTTGCGTCAAAGTTTCATCATTTATGTGCATTTTTAACACACCAACTATATTACATGGTTCAACTAAAAATAAATGAGAAGTTGGATAATACACACGTGAAAACATACAAGTAGCATCCTTAAAAACTTTTAAAACTTTTAACAATTTTAAACAAGAAGTCCAATGATTAGGATATAATACAATTCGAAGACAAGAGTTATCAATGTAAAAATTACATAACAATGAACTATATTTAGAAGAATCACAAAGTAAATCATAAGTTGAATTCCAACGATTTGGAACATCCTTTTTAAATCTTTTAGGTTTTTGTCCATATTGTATACAATATTTTGCCCATGATTTCATTAAACTTGGATGTCCAGTCAAATATTTAATTGCATCTTTAATTGGTTTAATATGAATTTCTAATGCACTTAAACCATTTTGAACGGATAAATTTAAAATATGGCATACACATCTAATATGAAAAAATTTTCCACTTAAAATTGGTGCACACATATTTTTTAATTCTACAATAGATGCATTATTAGCCGATGCATTATCAAAACAAATTGAAAAAATTTTATTAATTCAAATTATATTCTTCTAAAATAATACTAATTAATCTAGCTATATTTATTGCCGTATGAGAATCATTAAAAATTCTAAATGCAATTACTCTTTTTTGTAAAAACCAATTTGAATCTACCCAATGACAAGTTATACCCATATAACTATTCATTTACCAATGATCACTCCAAATATCGGAACATATTGAAACACGAGAATCTAATTTTAAAAAATATTTCGATAAGTATTTTTTTTATAATTTTTTTAATATCACGTGTTAAAGTTGTTCTAGAAACACGTTTAACTTGTGGATTTGCATTTTCTTGTACTAATCTCACAAAATTTGGTTTTTCACCAAATGAAACTGGTAAATATTGTGCACAAACAAATCTAGCTACACCATCTCTCCATTTTGAATCACTAAATTTAAATAAATTTAAATTACTAGAAGAAGAAGAACCTTGTTGAGCAAAACCGGTTAATTGTGCTTGTGACTTTTGAAGGCCGATTTCTTGAGGATGCGTTTCTCCAAATGCTTGTTTAGTGTACCATATCCGCTCCCAATTTTGAAGGCGTATGATTTCTCATAAAAATTGCATTGTGCTCTAATAAGAACTCCATCGGCATCAAAAATTTTTGTGAAATATTTCACAAACATTTCGAATTTTGGATTCGTTGGTGGACGATGACTTGATTGTGATGCATCACCAATATTAATTGGTTGGGATGAAGAACCAAAACTATCCATTTTATAAAAAAAATTCAAAAGGATTAAAAAAGAATGAGAAATTGAAATAATAATATATTAAAATCAATAATTAATAATTTAACTAATAATTATAATAGAAACAATAAATAGAATTGAATTTTATAGAATTTTGATACTTGAGAAAATTGAGATGAAGAGAATTAGAATGAGAAATTTAAATAATAATAAATAATTTAACTAATAATTATAATAGAAACAATAAATAGAATTGAATTTTATAGAATTTTGATGCTTGAGAAAATTGAGATGAAGAGAATTAGAATATTGAGAAAGAGGAGTAGAAATTGTGTGGGAAAAATGAAAAATTAAGGGGTATTTATAGATTAGAAATTGTAAAAAAAAATTTAAAAAAAATAAAAAAAGAAATTGAGGCAGCAATTTTATTTTGGTGACCTTGTTGGCAACGGTCAGCAAAATACTGCAATGGTCAAATGACTGTTGCAGTAAATTTTTTTTTACACGCGCCTGTAATATATATATATTTTTTAGGCATGTGCTGAAGTCAGCGCAATGCTGACGTGGCATTATATAATTTTTTTTTATTCACGGTTTGGAACCGGAACCGGAACCGGAACCGGAACCGCCGGTTCTGGTTCCAAACCTATAAAATGGGAACCGTAAAGGCGGTTCGGTTACAGTTCCGGTTGGGGGGTCCCACGGTTTCGAAACCGGAACCGAAGGCAGTTTTGAACCGGCGGTTCCGAAATCGGAATCGTGGGTTTGGTCATGTCTACATGTGAGTGTGTGTTTAAAAAATAAAAAACTATTAAAAAAATATGTAGTATGCAATATGTGTAAATCTATGTAGTACATAAAAATACGTGTGCTAGGTAAATATGTATCATGTGTGAAAAAATATGGAGTGTATGTAATTATGTACTAGGTAAATATGTATAATGTGAGAAAACAAAAAAAAGTTACATTATGTTAATTATGTCATATTAAAAATATTTTAAAACTCTATAATTATGCACTCTCTCAAATTAAACAAATTATTTCTAATTTTATCATTTAAATTCTAACAGCATTCTCTTACATTTTCAAATCCTTTTAATCAATTAATTTTTTTTTATTTTTTTATCATACAAACTTAAATTGATTTTAATTTGAATCAATAAATTTTATGTATGACTTTTTTTTATCAAATTGGCACTAAATCGAAGGCAAAATTTTTTTAATAAGTGTGCGAGTGGCTCACTAGTTTAACAACTTTAAATAGAGGATAAGGAAATTTTAATGAGTTGACCCATCCATCCATCTAAGACATGTAGTATTAATTAGTATGATGAGTGTTAATTGTACTAATTTAAAGTTATTGAAGTATATATATGTTTGGGAAAATTTGTATCAAGGGCGTGCCTCATGTCTTTATTATTAAATAGGGTACAACTTTAATATATTTATTATTAAGGGCGTTAAAATATCTATATTAGTTTAAATAATTAACCAATGACTTTATTATTCTTTTCATCAATTAAACAATTCATCACGATCAAAACACTTATTTTCTTTATGTTTTTATTATTAAGAGAGAATTTGTATTAAGAGCACATCTCATGCCTTTATGATACGAAACCCGGATCGATTCGTTCCAAACCCCGGCTTGTATGTCACGGAAGCAATTGCAGGACCTTCGAATAAAATCGATGAACAAGAATGATGCGAATGTTGTATGGCCGAGGCTCCAACTCCTGGACCAAATTCGAATCTCCCACACAAGCTATAGGACCGTGTTGCTCTTACCAAGATAATCCACAACAAGAACACAAAATTGGATGGAACGAAATCAAAGGAAAAACGCTAGGAATTGAGTAAATCAAAACTTCACGTTTTATTACTAATGAACTTAATTTAACCTATGAAAATTCAATCAGTTAAACAAGTTAATTAGGCCTGCTCTTTAAATAAAGAACAATTGGTGTAATCTCCTATAGGTCACGCTAAAGGGGATTAACTACAATGAACAGTTAAATAACTCTTCAAGGCTTTGAACAACTCAAGGAGTTAATTCACGAATTTTAGCAAAGCTAAAAACTCAATTTTATTCACCAACTTATTGTGTAAAAACGTTACATGCACCTCCTTTTTATAGGGGATGAGTTTAGGCCATGCCAAGAAGGAAAAGGAAATAAACCCTAGTAGTTGCAAAGTACAACTTGACTTCTTAACAAACTAGCTAACTAACTAATCCAAGTTGTAAACTAATCAACTTTCCAAATTGGAAAAGGAAACTACAACTAACTACCAAATCCTTGTCCAAAAAGGATTTGCTTTACTTGCCATTATCATACAAGATAATTGGATCAAGTAATTTACTTAGCCCATAATTAATAACACAAAGACTTAAGCCCATAATTAAATGTTTAATGGACTTAATTATTAACAACAAAATAAATCCTAAAGATTAAACAATGGCGTGATCCATTAATGACAAAGCCCAAGCACGCCATCTTGGTCTTCAATGTAGTCCATGAAATTCGAGATGAAAACTCGGCCAGAATCCCGTCATCAACTTTGCAAGGCATTTTCAACGGTGATAACGTCAAAATCTTGAAAAACTTAAAACACGAAAGTTGTAGCTCTATCTCTTATCGTTCCAGGGCTTCTTGAATCATGCAATTTCGAGTTATATCGAAAGATTTATAGCAAGAATACCAAAACGTGACAGAAACTTTCAGGATGACAATTTGACTTTAACACCACGGACATGGACACGGGCTTATTCTCATCAAAGAACAATCTAACAAGCAGATTGGAATTTACGCGCCAATTGATAAAGCCGCTTCGCGCAAACTAATCAATTCTCAGATTTGTTAGTTTGAAAACCCTTCGCAGGAAATCAAATTCACAAAGATTAAAATATTCACTGTTTTATTTCTCAAATCAAAGTTCTTCCTCCCCATTACAACTGAAAGAAAGACCTATTTATAGGCCCAACACAAACCCTAGACGAATTATACTATAAAAGGAAACTTAAATTAACTAAAATCCTAAATTACCAAAAGACAGAATTTAATTACGCCAAATATTTCCCGCACGTCGCGACGTGAGGAGCTCGAAGTCGCGACGTCGGGAAACAAACCCTAAAATAAAAAACGACCGGCCTTCTGGACGTCGCGACGTGCGACGATGGACATCGCGACGTGCAGGGACGTCGCGACGTCGGAGTCCCTCCACTTCGCAACGTGGGTTACTGTCCACCTTTAACTCCTGATTCGTATCAGTCCCTCCGTCGTGAAAAAGATTTGTCCTCAAATCTGCGACATTACTTGGAAAGACCTCAACAGCTGCGCATACCAATGCTTGCCTTTGGCCGGCTCCGATTCCCTCAACGGACTGCATATCCTGTGCAATCTTACACTGATCCTTGTACACTTCCGCAGGATGAAGAGACGTTAATACCATTTTTCGGCCATCCTTTTCGAAAGAATACACATTATCTCGCCCAAAATGTTTCACCTCGCGATCATACATCCATGGTCGTCCTAGAAGAACATGTCCAACTGTCATTGGCACCACATCACATAATATCTCATCCTGATAAGCCCCAATCGACAAAGAAATCAAAGCTTGTTTAGTAACTTTTGCCGACGACTCTTGTTGCATCTACTGTAAGTTATAGGGACAAGGATGATTCTCCACAGGTAGCTGCAATTTATCTACTAACAAAGTACTTACGATATTAGTACAACTCTCACTGTCCACGAGCACATTGCAAGTCTTACCATTAATTGCACCTCGGGTATGGAAAAGTTGTGTACGCTTATAATCTTCAGTCTCCAACAGCGATTGTGAGGTTAAAACCGGTCGAAGCACTAAGAGTTCACCAGTTTCGGGCAAACAGAGCACTTCCTCATTCTCTTCAAGAGCTGGCATTTCGGGATCAAAATCCGTTTCTTCCACCACAACTCCATTTGGACGTACGACGAAAGCACTTTTACTAACATTCAGCTGCAACATGCCTAAACCCTTGACATCTATAACACTGACGAGGTTTCGCAGGCGTCTTGGCACTTGACTTCCAAGAAGTTTCCACTTTCTCTTGCGACCCAACCTTAGGATTGTTAACCGACGGTGATTCTGCTATAACTGTCTTCCACGGTGAAGTAGAACTAGATCTCGATGTCCTCTCAAGCATTAACTGTTTTTCCACTTCCGTAGCCTTATGGACCAAATCATCAAGGTCATAATAATGATAAAGGACAATAACCTTAGCAATTTTACGATTCAAACCACTAATGAATCTAGCAATAGTGGCATCTTGATCTTCATGAACCTTTGCTCGACTCATCACCATCTGCATGTCCTTATAATACAGCTCGACACTACGATCCCCTTGAGTCATGTTTTGCAACTTCAACCACTGGTTCCTGTAATAGTGGACTGGAATAAACCTCTTGCGCATAATGGTCTTAACATCCTCCCAAGTCCGAATTGGCCGTTCTCCAATCCTTTCTCGATGAGCAAGTAGATCATCCCACCATGCACTAGCATACCCTGAAAACTCCATAACTGCAAGACGAATCCGCATCTCCTCGGAATATTGATAAAGGTCATACATGTGGTCAGTCTTACGAACCCATTGCAGAAATTCCTCAGGATCCTCGCTGCCCGTAAATATCGGCACCCTTATCTTTCCCTCTTTTTCAATAGTAGTAGTTTTTGGTGTAAATCGTTTAGAACTCTCCTCATACTCAGTAGCCGCCTCATCAATATCAACCATTAAAGGTTTTCGCACAGGTTTAGGAGCTGATGTACCCATTTGATCCACCTGTTGTTGCAACCGCTCATAAGCACTTGTCATTTTGGAGAGCTGCTCTATCACAGCCGCCATTTGTACCTCCATATTCTGATTAATACTAGCTTCACTTTGTTTGCTCATATTATCAAATATATGAATTCCAACACAAATCTAAATTGCACCACGTGCTATGAACAACCAAGATCCAATTTCCTTTTAAATTTTTCTTTCCACCAAAAATCAAATCAACACAATAAAGATATAATTGCTTGACACCAATCACAAAATAAAATTTATGACAGGCTTGCGTATATCAAACAACTTGAATTCAATTTTATAAGGAAAAATTGAAAACCTGATTTTTGTTCGAAGAACTGTGCTCTGATACCACTTGATACGAAACCCGAATCGATTCGCTCCAAACCCCGGCTTGTATGTCACGGAAGCAATTGCAGGATCTTCGAATAAAATCGATGAACAAGAACAATCTAACAAGTAGATTGGAATTTACGCGCCAATTGATAAAGTCGCTTCGCGCAAACTAATCAATTCTCAGATTTGTTAGTTTGAAAATCCTTCGCAGGAAATCAAATTCACAAAGATTAAAACATTCACTGTTTTATTTCTCAAATCAAAGTTCTTCCTCCCCATTACAACTGAAAGAAAGACCTATTTATAGGCCCAACACAAACCCTAGACGAATTATACTATAAAAGGAAACTTAAATTAACTAAAATCCTAAATTACCAAAAGACAGAATTTAATTACGCCAAATATTGCAGGGACGTCGCGACGTGGGGAGCCCGACGTCGCGACGTGCAGGGACGTCGCGACGTCGGAGTCCCTCCACGTCGCGACGTGGGTTACTGTCCACGTCCTTTAACTCCTGATTCATATCACTTTATTATTAAATGGGGTGCAACTTTAATGTATTTATTATTAAGGGCAAATATCTATATTTGTCTAAATAATTAAACAATGACTTTATTATCCTTTTCATCAATTAAACAACAAATTACAATCGAAACACTTATTTTCTGTATCCTTTTATTACGAAAATATATCAATATAATCATTTTATCTTAAAACTCTTCATCATCTAGTGTTTTATAATTCTTATCAATGAATTTTCATACTAAGTTTATTCCTTTATTCTTTTGTTACTGAAACACATTAATCTAATCCTTTTAACTATATTTTCATCATTTACTGTTTCATAAGTGTTATCAATAAATTTTAATATTAATTTTACTTAATTGTTATCCATAAACTTTCATGTTAATTTTAATCATTATTAAACTCTTTTATATTATAATTTTTAATTTTAAAGTTATTGTATTTCTCGAGCGGGATGTGTTATTTAATCATTTATATTTTAAATATATTAATTAAAAAAATATTTATAATTTAAGATAATTTAATAATAAATATATTCATGACAAGAAAAATTTAAGTTTTGAAAGACTTTTGACAATGAGTATATTTTGTTATTTAAGACATTACAAAAATTCTTAACAATTAAAAGAGTTTAATGATAAGTAATTTTATTATTTAAGATAGTTTGATAATGATCTTACTATCAAATTTTATCCACAAGAAATCATTAAAAAAAACTAATAAAAGATAGAAAGTTAGGTATTTTAACGTAATCTTTCCTATTATTGATAATAAGAGTACTAAAGACTTTTATTAAGTATATAATACAATAAAATTATTTTGACACCCTTAATAATAAATACATTAAAATTGCGCCCCATTTAATAATAGATCATGAGACGTGCCTTTAATACAAATTCTTCCTTTAGTATTTTATCACTCACGACGTTTAATTTTTCCTGATGTACAATAATTTCAACATAACTAGTCGAATTAAGAATGAAGAGAAAATTTTATAGTTGTTAAATTTGTTGGACTTTCCAATTTACTCAATAGATATGTTGTATTTTAGAAATCTCTTCTTTTTATTTAATTTATTTATTTTTAAAATTTTGCCTAAAAGAAAAGAAAGAAAAAAACTATTATTTTCACTTAGCCACTCACATACTATGCATAGGAAAAATTAAGAGATATCAGTAAATACCAAAGAATACAAAATGAATAACGATCTGTGGAAAATATAGTTACGTAATCAAATGATGCTAGTTTAGACAATTGACATTCGCAAGGGTTTTAATTCTATTTTTTCGTAATACAATTTATATCAATTGGACTAAACTTATTGTACATTACCGAAAATTAAACATTGAGGGTAGTAAAGTGCTAAAATCGAAAGTTTAACTCTTAAATTTATTAATAATTTGATAATGCAAATAGAGTAAAACATTTATCAGGATTATCCTGATAAACTCCTTGTCAGGCACCAATTATTTTGTGCCATGTCAGCATTTTTTAAAGTCTCATCCTAATAAAAATGTACCCTACCTACATCATATAATTAATTATTAAACTCTTTGATTTTATTCTTAGATTGTAAGGTTCACTCACATTTGGGTTAGGGTTTAATAATTGTAAATTTTAATTTTTGTGATATTTTATTAGGGTTAGGGTTTATTATTGTAATTCCTAATTTTTGTTAAACAATATTGTAGGATTCACTCATATTTGGATTAGGGTTTAATAATTATAGATTTAATTTTAGTGATATTTTATTTTTTTAATCCCTAATTTTAATGAAACAATGTCGTAGGGTTCACTCACATTTGGGGGTTAGGGCTTAATAATTGTAAATTTAATTTTCGTGATATTTAATTTTTTTTAATTTTTTAGTGAATTATAGATTTAATTTTAATAATATTTAATTTTTTAATTTTTAATGATTTGAATTAGATAGAATAAATATATGATAATTTTAAACAAATGATATGGATGAGTTATGGGAGGATTTATGTGGATTTAATGTTTTTAAACAAATGAGATGGATAAGTTATGGAATGATTTATGTGTATTTATTAATTTTCCTAAATTTAAGAATTTTAATTAATTATATAGTATAAGTGAGGTGTATGATTATTATGGTGAAACAATAAAAAAAAGCTTACATGGCATTCACGTACTGGTCCTTGATAAAGGCTTTATCAGGATGATCCTTATAGTTCCTGTCTTTGCAAGAGTGTTGAAGTATTTTATATGTTATATAATAATAATAATAATAATAATAATAATATTTAGTAGTAATAAATGTAGATAGAGTTTGGAATACGTATACTTCCTGTCTTTGCAAGAGTATTGAAGTAATCTATATGTTATGAAATAATAATAATAATAATAATAAAAGAATCACACTCATTGGAATTGAATGGAATGGACTTTTTTTTTTAATAAAGAAACAAGAAAGTTGAAAATATGAAACAGCTAATCTCAATTAATGCTATTACTTTTTGGGAGAGAAGATATCGTCTCATTACAAATCTTAGTATATTATTATACCACAATACAAGCAAAATGAGGATATAATTTAAACCATAAAATCTAGATTAATTTACCAATAGCCCTTCAACTTAGGTTAAGTATCATTTTGGTTCTCAATTTTGAAAAAGTTAAATTTTGATCTCTCAATTTGAGTTTTATCATACAAATGGTTCTCAACTCAATTTCCATTCATTTGAAAAGTAATACCATTAGTCATGTGGCATATAATTATGTCATTTTGAATGATGAACAGTGTCACATGACTAATGGTATTACTTGTATCAAATGGATTGCAAATGAATTGAAAACCATTTGTGTACAAAATCGAAGTTTAGGAACCAAAACGCAACTTTTTTAAAAATTAGGGACTAAAATGGTGCTTACTTCCAAGTTAAGAACTATTGGAATCATTTACCCACTCGCTTAATTTGGTACTACGGTCAACTATAAAGTTAAAAAATATCTTCAATATGACATAATTAAAACAGTTTAAATTTTTTCACAGTATTACACACTATACACTATATATATATATACACTATATATATATACACACTATATATATAGTGTATATTACACCTATTTTCTGGGCTTTTTACCAAAATATTGTGATTTTTAAAAAAATTTACCAAAATATTGTTATTTTTATTTTGTTTCCCAAAATACCTAAATTGGGTTTCCCAATCTCGACTTTAAAGTCGAGATTGGGAACCTCGACTTTGAAGTCGAGATTGTCAACCTCGACTTCAAAGTCAAATAGATGCTCTGCTGTTGCTCTATCAACAGACTTTCCAGCTCTCCTCCATAGCCTAATCTGGACTTTCTCCCTAAGACTACCATATGCATCCTGCAGCATTGCTGCAAAAACACTACCCCATGCCCAGCTTCAACACCAACAATCCTCAATGGGTCACCATCTGCTTTCCCCAAAAGGCTTCGAAGCTCATCAACCTTCTCCTCCAAAGCACCATTTGTCACTCCATTCACGTACCCGTTTTTACTCAATCCCTCAGAAGTCCCAACCATCTTCTTCCAATTAATTACCACTTCCACAATTCAATGGCAAAAAAACAATTCCACCCCACAGAACCTTAAAAGATCTTTCTCAAAAGCTACGAAAGAATGTCCAACAAACTGAAGCAGCTATAATGAACCGACGATTAGTATATAAATTGAAGTAAACCCTGTTGAAATTTTCACAATGCGTTTGAACCCTTTATACCATAGGCACAAACTCAGCAAATCAATCACTCAAATACAAAAAATTCTAGATATCCCAGGTCGGTCTCACACCAATATGAAACCAACTTCACCAATCAAATATTCAACAACAAATTGACCCCAAATATCCTCCTTTGCTTTTATCTACTCGTCCGAAATTCCAGAAGCAATCCAGCTCAAAAATTGCATTTTTCACATGGGTTTTATCTCATATGTACATTCCAAGAACACCCCATTGAAAACTCAGTCAAACATAAAATTTTTGGTAAACTACCCCACCAAAAAAATCAGCAAATAAACAAACCGTGTACGAGAATAAATACGAAAGAGAAAGCAAAACCCACCTGTATTTGTCTCTTATTGACAAGAAGAGCTGATGTAAAAGTAAAATTTGCAGGTTTTCTTTGTTTTTATTCAGCCAAAAATGTGCCAGACAGTGTTGTTCAAACACTTCATGCGTTCTTGATGAAAAAACCGAAAGGGATGCTTCCAAAACGGTCCCCAAAGCGAACTATGAAATCAATGCGGTCAAATTTCAGTTGGCTAATTACATGGGATGCGTTATCAATGTGGCAATAAATGAATTGTACAAATTTAGGCGCAAAAATATTGTATGGTGTGGGAAACAGCAGAGCATCTATTTGACTTTGAAGTCGAGGTTGGCAATCTCGACTTCAAAGTCGAGGTTCCCAATCTCGACTTCGAAGTCGAGATTGGGAATCCCACTTTAGGTATTTTGGGAAACAAAATAAAAATAACAATATTTTGGTAAATTTTTTTAAAAATCACAATATTTTGGTAAAAAGCCCCCTATTTTCTCATGCTAGATATATTTACACATACTATATATACCACTATATCTATATAGTGTATATTACACCTATTTTCTCATACTAGACATATTTACACATACTATAGATATTTTCAAATATTACATATATATATATATACACTACATATATTTTTACTCACAATATATGATTACACATTTTTACACTATGCTTTTTTTCACATACTAAATACATTTTTTAATACACTATACATATTTATGTATGCTACGAACTTCTTAACACATTGTATATATAAAATATATTTTCACACATCATATTTTTATACATGCTGCATAAATTCTCATGCACTACATATTTTTACATACTGTATTTTTCAAATGTGAAAATTAGTTGAATTAAAAACATATATAATTAATGAATTCAATAATTTATTACTTTCAAATTTTAAACTTTAAATTTATTTAGTTTTCAATTTTATGGAATAGATTCTAATTAGCTATATGGAGCTCCTCAAATAATTCACTCTTGATCAATCTTAAGATGAATGCATCTTGAAGGCAAGAAAATTTGAATAAGTGAATAAACGGCCACTAGTTTGAGATGAGATACTCTATTCAAAATTATCTTGTCTTATCATATTTAAGATTAAAATTATGTTGGTTAAGGTTTAATAATTGTAAAGTAATTTTAGAGATATTTATGCTTTTAGTCCCTAATTTTAGTTAAACTACGTCATTTTGAACATTGAAGAGAATAGGACAGAATAATTTTTGACAAAAGATATGATCTTTGCTAATTTAGCCTTGGTAGAGGCAAAAACAATTATAGGATAAATTGCAAAATAGCACCCTAAATTATATTTGAGTTGTAATATACCTCTTAAACTTTTAATTTTGTCACTCTATCTTCTTAAATAATTATTTTTTTACATATTAATTCAATTTAATAACTTCATTTGAAAATAAAATGGAAAAATATACATAACATTTTCTATTGTACCTCTAAGATTTGTAATAACTAATAGCTATTTTCAAAATACTAAGCAAATTCAGCGGTTCTCAAGTCTCATCGTTGTTTTCTTCACTTTAATTTTACCAAATCTTTGTAAATGAAATTCTTTTAATTTTTTTTGGTTAATTTAGAGTTTAAATAATAGTAAGAAGAACGTGGATGTTAGTAACTAATATTTAGCATCTTGTAGAGTATTTTAAAAAATATAAAATGAATAATAAGGGTAAATTAATTTAAAATATTTATTTTTCACAAAATTATTATACTTTACAAAACATAATAGTTTAAGGAGGTAAAGTGTCAAATTGAAAGAATAAGGGGTAAATTACAATCCAACTATAATTGAGGGTGACATTTTGCAATTTATCCAAAATTATGATTGTGCTAATTGATAGGTTTGTAATTGAAATAAGGGTAAATTACAAGAAACTTCCCTATGATTTTAAAAATTTTCAAGTTACCTCCTTGTCATTTAAAAACCTACATTTTACCTATTTGTAGTTTGTTTTCTTTTTTTTAAATACACACAAAAATTTATATTTAAAATACTTATTTTTGTAAATATATCTTGTCCAATAGATAGACATTGCTTCTATTAATGATTTGAAGTAAATTGAAATTCTTATTTTTTCAAAATCATTAATGTTTTTAATATTTTTCAAAAAAACCAAACCGGAGGTAATTTGTAGTTTATTAAAATATACGGAGATAACTTGAAAATTTCTTAAACCACAATGTGGTTTGTTTGCAATTTACCCTTTAAATAAATATGATGAGTATTAATTGTGCTAACTGAACATTATTATAGTATAAATATACATGTAAACTTATTAATGAGGTAGTTACAAAATTGACTTTGTTTCATTGATTATGGCAAGACGTTAATGTTGATGACAAAATTGCATTCAATTCCATAGAGTTTTATCCCTTTACTTCTGCTAGTATTAGCTCTATAAAAGGATACACCACAATATCAACGAATCATCCAACTCACAACCGAAGTAAAAACTCTTATCCACCATTTCATCTTCTACAACAAACATGATCACCAACTCTATTTTGCTTCCCCTTTTGTCAATCACAATCTGGCTAAGTTTCTTCACCCTTTCTTTAGGTGGGAATCAAACTAAAATTATAGTTACTCTTATCATCTTCCATATATATATATTTTTTTGGTTTAAAAATTGAATTCTAAATACGATATATATATATATATATTTTGGTTTAAAAATTGAATTCTAAACACGACCATGCACCATGATTAATAATATTAATCAACTAGAAATTAACTACTCCAATAATCTCTTAAAAATGTAAAAATTAATTTTTACTAAAATGTCTGTCCAAAAAAAAATCTTTTATTTATTATTATGACAATTGTCTGCCAATGAGCATATTTTTAACAATTTTAGCCTTGCATATAGATCTACTTTGAACCACACACATTTGGGCACATATATACACAAGAACGCTAATTATATACATGTTTGATTTTCCAGGCCAATCCCCAAAACTCTGCCCCGTTATATTTCCATTACCGGATGGCAGTGCATGCGGTAATGATGGTGACTTCCGGTGTATTGATGAAGCTCTGAAGACATTTCCGGCAAGTAAAATGAACCAAAAATGTTCATGCAGTGATTCCAGGCCCAAAGGCAGCCAGTGCCAATGCACCATTGTTTGTGACTCTCCTCCTTCAAATTCAACGGAAATAAATTTACTGGAATGCAAACCTTTTCCACCTTGCCAATCTTTATGTCCCTACTGCGGCAAGTTTCCCTCTCACTCATTCACGCAGACACAAATCTACACTTTGAATTTTCCGTTTCATTCACTATTTAATTCGTTATTTTGATTCTATAGATTAAAATATTTAAAATTAAAAATACATAGTATGTATTCATTTAATGTTATAAAGAAAAACCATTGAATATAATAGAAACTTTGTTGGATATATAATTAACGCAGTAATATCTTGTTTATACAACTCATCGATTTAACATATCCTGTTACACTTCTATTATTAAAATCGCGTCATTAAGTAAAATAAATTAATTTAAATTATCTATTATTGATATTAAATTACCTTAATTACGTGATCAAACCATTCCAAATTTACTTTGATAAATGTATTTTTTTCAACTTTCTTTTCTTATGCATAATTAATTCATGATTAATTTATGATAATTAAATTGGGTGGTTAACTAAGTCGGATATGTTGTCTACAAAATCTTAACGGTTTATGTTGCATTTATTCTTGTTCTTTTCCATGAAATATGTAGGTAGGTCCATTAATACCTTTATCTTTCTTTTGGATTTATCTAGGATAAAGACAAATTTTGCAAAGGATTTAATGACTTTGGTTCTTCTTTAAATATGTGTAACATTATTTATAAATGTGATATGAGTCATTTTTAGTTAGTTATTTAATTTTTAAAAATTAAATTAAAACTCTATTAAGTAAATAGTGAGCAGATAAATACTCTGTGTAACACTAACACCATTCAAATATATGGGTGAATTGACATAAATGTCTCTCATAAAAAAGCATTAGGCAAAGTCTCACTACATGTAAATTTTGTTTTTTTTTTTAGTTTCATATTATGCTATATTGTTAAAAATATTTACAATTCACTAAATTAAGCTATAATATTTGATAATAATTAATAAAAAAAATTGAAATTTGGATTTTCTAAAATATTTTTTGAAAATATATATTATCACTAAAGATTTCTTTTATACTTTTTTTTGTCAACCAGAAATTCAACTTTTTCATTCATTTTTTTAGAATATTTTTAAGTAGTGATATAATTATTTCATTATAAAACATCGTTATATATCAATAATGTTGTCATCTTCACTTTATATTTTTTTTGGGACTTTAAAATAAAATTTAATAATAATAAATGAAAAACTGACCGTATATATTAATACTAATATAAAATATTTGATAAAAATGTACCATTAATATTTTCTATACGTTTAGAATTCCTCTTTCACTGAAATTCTATATTTGAATTTGAAAAATAACTTTTGAATCCCGAAAAAAAAAATTCAAATACAAATAAAAAAATTGGCTTAAATCAACATAAGTTTCTATTTGGATTGAATTTTTCTTTTGGTGTTGCAAATGAATCTTTTTTCTCATGAGAAATGAATATTTTATATGTGTTTGAATTGATTAATTTATTTGTTGAAATTTTTTTGGTAGAATATTTTATTATTAAAATTTTAAATTTAATTTTAAGTGTGATAATTGTATATTTTCAAAGTAAAGGATAATGAAGTATTGCACGAAATTTAGGATGACAAAGTGTAATTAACCCATATATTACTAATACTTTACCTTGCAAAGTAGCAAAAGTAATGAATTTTTTCAAATTATGTGTACATGCAGGGTCATATAAAAATTATAAAACTCAATGGCCGGAATTGGTTGGAGTGAAAGCAGAAGTTGCAAAGGCCGTCATCGAGCGAGACAATCCATTTGTTCTTGGCATACCTGTAAAATGTAAAGAACACGTAACTATGGATTTTTGTTGCAATCGTGTGTGGATTTGGCTAGACTGTGATGGCAACGTGAGAGATACCCCCCGTGTTGGTTAATTAAGAAGAAATTCGCTGGATTGCGAATTGCATAATAAAATTCAATAACAATCTATAACAATGTTCATCATTTGCTAATTTGGTTATGAAATATCTCAATCAATTTGGTTGTCTTTGATTATATGTTAAGCTATTCTTACATATATCTGTGTTTTTGCTAATCTTTTCTTCAAGAAAAACTCATAAACTCCCAATAGATTTTCTGATACATTATATATTTCATTCTCTATTTTATTTTATAGATATATGCCACCTATTTTTAACATTTATCTATTAAGATTCACAAATAACTTGATTGCGTTTTAGTTAAATACACGTTGCGTCGATCTATAAAATGAAACAAAGAATAAAATCGAAAATGAAACATAAGATAGAATAGAGAAAAACATGTGCCAAGAACTAGATTAATTTCAATTAGCGATATTTCAATTTGATTCCATTAATTGTTAATTAAGGACGTGTTTGATAAAACAATTCAGATTTAAAAATTAATTAATTTAAATTTGAACCAATTAAGTTTGTGTATCTTAATATATTAAGAAGATAGAATTTTAAGAGTGACTTTAAGGTATGTACATCACTCAAAGCGTTAAGTAATATATTGGGAGTGGCGCCCCACCTCAAAAAGAGGTTAACCAATTAAAAAAAAAGAAAAAAAAGAAGAAGAAGATAGAATTTTAAATAACATTGATAAATTTGTTTAACTTGAGAGTGTGATCGATCAACTATACAGTTTTAAAATAATTTTAATATGACATAGTTAACATGGTTTAATATTTTTTCTTTTCAAACGTAAATATACATATATACTACACATATTTATACCTGCTACATGTATATTTACACATATTACACATATTGTTACACCTAATTGTAGAATATTATAACAAATATAAGGTACTTCAATGGTATATAAATTACATAAATAATCATAGATATGTTTTCACACAATACACATATTTACATATACTACACAATGTTTCATATACTACAAATAATTACACATACCACATACATATTTACACACTATATATATATATATATATATTTACACACATCACATATATTTTTATATACCATATATTTATACATATTATAGAAATTCTTGTACACAACATATTTTTACTTAGTATATTTTCAAATGTGAAAATCAAATGGATTAACAAACAAATATATAATTAATGAATTTAACAAATTCATTCCAATTTTAAATTCAGGAAGTTTTCAATTTTATCAATCCCCTAAGTCTTGCTTCTCATATGAAATAAAAAGAACAATTAAAGTGCCATATTGTAAACATACAGTTAAAGACATAAATTGAAATCTCGATGTTATTCATTAATTATAGACTAAAGCCAAACTAAGACATTACAATAACATTTGCCAAGCTTAGATATGAAATCTCACTTGACTGTCCAATCAAATTGAACAAAATATTCCCAATATTGGTGTTGATTTGCTAAAGCTAGACTAAAGCCAAACTAACTAAGACATTACAATTTAACATTAATTTGCCAAGCTAGACATGAAATCTCACTTGATCACTTTCCAATCAAATTGAACAAAATATTCTCAATCATGCAGGTTTTGTTGATTAATAATCACTAAAGCATGGCTAATTGTTGTATATTTATTGGATAAACATATGATTTGGAGTTGGAACTGTATGCTTTCTTCGCAAGCAATATATTTGCAACTTCAGTTGGATGGAAAGCATCCCAGAAGATGTACTTTCTCCTGTCTTCACAGGGCTGTTGTAGAGGCAAACATGTTATTTGGCCATTGTTTCTTCCCACTCCACAACATCCTTTGTCCACTACTTCAAACCCTGATTTTCATTTCAATGCAAGAAACCATAATTCAATCAATTATTATCAATGAACTTCCAAAAATGTTAATCTACCAAGTCAGTAAATTCTTTAATTTGCTGCACATTAATACCGTATGCTTTAGCGTTGACTACGAGATCTTTGGTACTTTGAACCGAATCCAGGTAAACAAATTTTGATCCAGGGAGTTCACCATTGTTAAATCTATCGACCAACCTTCGGAGCCCTGAATTGAAAATGGCAACAGCATTGTTGATTTCTTCGTTACATCTGCTGCCATTGCCATTGTATCGAGCTAGCTCGTACGGTATGCAGCCTATTTGTCCAACTGATGTTACAATCACCTTACGAGCTCCCAAATTATACAACCCCTAAGAAATTAATGTGAAATATATATAGTTACACCAAAAATGAATATGTACATATATATATATATATATTTTGAGAAAACAAACGTTTGGTCACTTTGGATCAATATAAATTTTGCTGACCGTAAGTTGCTTTGTATAATCCTGAAGAAGTGAAGCAGCATAAGCTTTGGGAGTGTAAGCTGAATTGGTTGAATAAAAGTCAGTCATAAAGTAATTGTTGAGGTAGTCATTGCTTCCCATTCCAGAGTAAAATATGCACTTGCTCAGATAGTTTCCAAGTGCCACATTATCTCCCCTGAAGAACCTTCTCAATATTTCCACTGTTTCAGCAAAATTGGAAACTTGTTGGTCCATTGGTGTGTGATCCCCCTGGATTGATGCAAATAATTAAAGAGTATAAAATAAAACAAAATCCCCTATAGTATTCTAATCAATTATTTAGAAGAATTATGGAACAGGAGAATTAATTGTGCAAGGCTAATCGAGACCATTTTAGTTCGTGCAGTTATTATGTATAAATGAAAAAGAGAGACAATACCAAATTGTTTCCTGTTTCATCTCGGATCCCTGCTGCTCCTGATGCAAAGTTTGCTCCCTGAAGTAATGCCCTGCCACGGACCCTGGCAAATGGTGGAATATAGTTGGGAAAGCCTAGAAGTTGAGCTGCAAATGAAACTTATATCATGAGTTACATTGTAAAAATAACTTCAAACAATTCTTATCTATGTCTACTGCAAAAGATCAAACGCATTAAATATAATTTCATTCTCAAGTCTTGTCTTGATTAGAACTAGGGATGTTAAACGATCGAGTAGCTTGATTAGGGGTGTACTCGAATTTGAATATGCTTGATTACACTACTAAGATTTAGAACTGTATAGGGATCGTTCTCACTGTTTCTACTTTACCGCCTTGCTTAATTCTTATTAATTTCCCCCTCCCTTTGTAACATTTTTCTTGTTTGAAAAGGTGATCAAACAGTATGCTATCAGTGAAACTTTAGGGAACAAGAATGCAATGAAAATTTGTACCTAAAATATCGACAAAAGTACGACCATTAGTAAAACGACCATTAGCAGCTTGAGGGAAATCAAGGCCATAAGGCATGTAATTAGCCCTGGCTAGTGTAAGTAGGCCATTATTATTGCCATTATCAACTAAAGAGTCTCCAAAGATGTAGAAACAAGGGACTTGAGGCTGCTGCTGTTGTGGTTGGGAACAAGCTCTCGCTGTTAACCAAGACAAGTAAATAACAATCCACCAAACAAGAGAACAAAAGTTCACCATCATGAAAATAGAGAGACAAGAAACAAAATTAGTTTAGTGATCGATTGGAAATTTCAAAGGGGTGAATACAATTGACATATCAAATGACTTTTTATAGAAAAACGAACCGTGAATGTTTTCGTTATATTGAAATCAAACTATATTTTGGCATTGGCCCGTGAAGGAAATGGCATCAAATTACCTTTTTAGCTGTATTTCATGAGTGTGAATCCACTGTCATAACAATGTAGCGGTGATTAGAGGTGACAACTCGTGATAAATTATATAGCTATCCTTCAACTTCCATGATCATGGATTCATTCAACCTCCATGCATGATTATATTCAATACATTCTAAAGAGTCAATTTGTTTGGTTGCGGCATTTTTTTTTTCCTTGGATGCAACTAGATCTCTCATGTAAAATATAGTGGCTCTAGAATTGAATAAGCGTGCACATTCGATCCATTTTTTTTTAATATTCTTAATCATTGCTTTCTTAGTTGTTCTTGTTACATAAACTCCATCTTTATTGAAACCTTGTTGTTTCTACGTGATCTTACATAACATGGAAGATAAAGGAGAACACAGCAATCTTTAAAAAAAAAATATACAAATTTAGAGAATTTGAAAGTTCTATTGAATGTCATAACAATGGAAATACAAGCCTACAAATGTTTATATAGTTTTCAACTACTATATAAACGTTTGTAGGCTTGTATTTCTATTGTTATGACTTTGATAACATTCAATAGAACTTTCAAAATTCTCTAAAGCAAAATAGTAAATAGTTCAAAAATATTTAGAAAAACTTAAATAGATTCGAGAATGAGTTGAACAAAATTTTGCCAAAAAGATAACAAGCGTAATGGGGTTTTGCCTGATGAATTTTATAGATTTCATTGAGAGTTTTGAAACGATATATAATAAATAAAATTATGAACTCACACAAGAAATTTACGCCGCATAAAATTAACATTGAGTTTTAGTTTTTTTTTTTTTTGCCTCTTTTTGAACTGATTTGCCCAATTCAATATGCATCCTGATCTGGTTCCACATCATTACATATTATTCTTAATTTAATGTGTATTTTACTAAAGGTTTTTAGGTTTTTGTTTTGATTAGGATAAATGACTCCAATAGTCCCTTAAATTGGGGATAAGTATCGTTTTAATCTCTAATCTTGAAAAAATTACATTTTGATCTCTCAACTTGAAATTTGTCACATAAATAGTGCTCAACTCATTTTTCTTCTATGTGATAATTAACACCGTTGATTATTTAACACCGTTCATCATTTGAAACAAAGTCATTTTGTGTCACATGAATTAATTTATGAATATTAAAATATTAGGAATTAATTCATGCATGATTTTACTAATCTCAAACAAATTTATGAACAACATTTTTTATTTTTCTCAACAAAGGGAAAAAGAATTTGAAACTTTTAGATTATTGCATATTTTTAATTTATTTTAGTATTATATATTGTGGAATAATATTCACGGTGGAACTTTTAAGTTTTACATACCATAAATATATCTACTCTAAAATATAAACAATTTCCATTGGTAATCATTTATAAACACGCATACCACTACATAGGTAAAGCACATACTTATTACTATCTCTTCTAACAAAAAATAATTGAATAAAATAACAAAGAAAGCAACATGGAAAAGTGAACTAAGTATTGAATAAGAAAACAATAAAATTAACATATAAAAATAAACTACGATTAGATTTCAATTTCTTATAATTTTGCAATTCTTGGGGTTAAAATTTAAAAAAAAATTCTTTTAGAGACAAAAAAAAGAAAAAAAAAGAAGAGGGAGTTAGAGTAGAGCAGCACTTGCTTGATTACTAGTAATAGAAAAAAGAAATAATTAAAAAAAAAAAGATGAGAGTTAGTAGTCACGTATACCAATGGAAAGTAATGCATGAATTCAAACTTCAAAGGTCAAGTTAAGAAGTGAAATGACATTTACTGTGCAAATGGCTTTCTTTGTTTAAAGTGTTGCAATTAAGACTTCGACACCATTTTCCATTACTTTCATCTTTTCCGCCCCTCTCACCCGGTTGAAAGCACAAGAATCCGAACCATCACTTTTCATTGTCAAACCTCATCCTAAGCAGGGCGGAACCAGACCCCTAAAGTTTGGGGACAAAATATTTAAATCAATAATATTGTTTTATATAAAATTACATAATAAAATATTCTACAAAATTTCTCTACGAGTACTCATATTCTGAAAACGACGTAATATTAACTCATTGTCAATTGTATCAAAAATTTCATTTTCAATAAAAGTAACCAAATAATCATTCATCCAACAATCTCCCATTCGATTTCGAAGTCGATTTTTCACAATTTTCATAGCAGAAAATGCCCTTTCCACAGTTGCAGTAGCCACAGGTAACACAAGTGCCAGTTTAATAAACTTATACACCAATGAATATACAATATCTCTTCTTGTCTCAACTAATTCTCTTGCAAGACTCTCTATCACTTTCAAATTTGCAAACTCTATATTGGAGTGCACATCCATAAAATAATTCTCAAGCTGATTATCTAATGCAACGATCTCAACCGAGGAAAAATCCATTGGATAAATTTAGCAAAATGAAGCAAATTTTCTTTGTTAAATGCAGAAAACAAATTTTCTGGACTAAGGCATTCTATGCAAAGAAGTAATTCAGTATTCACTTCTGTGAATCGATCATTAAGTTCTTGAAGTTGCATATCCAAAACTTCATAGAACACACTTACCTTGTAGTAGTGTAAATTTGTTACACTTGGAGCTTTACGTTTTGATCTGCCCTTGAGAATACGAACTTCATCCATGTCTGAAATTTCAATATCATGACGATTTCAAAACACCATCACTTCATTCAATAAATCAGCCCAACCATTATCTCTCATCAATTGTAATCGCTCTTTTGAGATTTTAACTTGTACCATAGCATTGACAATATCTTGATTTTTTCTTTGCAAAATCTAGGAAAGCTCATTTGTGACACTCAGTATATTCTTCATTAAGTGCAAAGTGAAAGCAAAGTCAAATGTTTCCAAAGACTCCAAAAGACCAGCAGCTTCAGCCTTTTGTTCTGAATGAGAACCATCTTCCTTTATATATTCTAAAACATCAAGAACTATAGAAAAATTCATAATTAAACTCAACAATGTGCCATAATGTGAACCCTAATGAGTATCACCTGCTTTTTTGAGTCCAAATTTTTTATTTAAACCACGACCACTAAAAATTTCGCCATTTCTAAGTGCTTTTTTAACCTCAGCCATTCGCTTCTCTCTAAACATATCTTGCCTTTTACATGAACTTCCAACAACTTTAACAACAATAGTAACCAAATTAAAGAGAGAAGCAACTTGGAGATGAGTTTTTGCCACTGCAACACTAGTAAGTTGGAGTTGATGTGCAAAACAATGAAAATAAAACACAAAAGGATTATCTTTCAAAATCAAACTTTTCAGTTCATTGATCTCTCCTCGCATGTTACTTGCACCATCATATCCTTGCCCTCTAACTCTAGCTATACTCAACCCAAAATATGAAAGTAGAGATTCTATAGCTTTTTTGAGTGACAAAGCAGAAGTATCACTAACATGAACAATTTCAAGAAAATGTTCAACAACAATTCCTCTCTAGTTTACATAACGCAAAACAATATGGCATATCACGTGATTCATCAACTAATATGGCAAAAAATTCATCTCCAAATTCATTCAGTATGGCATAAGTAGTCTCAAGAGTAGCAACATGCACAATATCTTTTTGAATTTCTGGAGAAGTTAATTGATTATTTTCTGGAGCATTTTGTAGAACTACATTCTTTATCTCTTCATTATGATTTGCAACGAATTTCAAAAGTTCAAGAAAATTACCTTGATTAAATGAACTTTCAGATTCATTGTGCCCCTGTAAAGCTAACCCCTGGCGTAACAAAAATCGTATGCAATCAACTGAAGCAGTTAACCTTAGTCTATAAAAATTGCGAGCTTGCTCTGATTGCCTAGTAAGAGCAACTTCAATTTGTTGACTTTCTCTCATTAAATCTACACATTTATGCCAAGCTTGATTATGTGCACTATTTGAACTTCCAACATGTTTAACAAAAATTTCCTTTTTTTTCCCAATTAGTAAGTCCAACTGTGGTAAATGAATCTCCACCTACTTGTTTTCCAAAGTCAGGTCGGAATAAGTAGCAACACAAACAGAATGCAGCATCTTTACTTATGCTATATTCTAACCAATTTTCAAATTCATTAAACCAAAATGGACAAAATCTTCTTGATACTTTACCGATCTTTCTTTGTGGAAAATTGTGATTGCGAGGCTGATAAGGTCTTTTCTGTAAGTAAGCTCTTCTCACTTTTTCCCGATCATTAGGATCATAGCTTGAAATCTTTACTCGTAATCCAGGATCCGATTCAAGATCATCCAAATTGATTTCAACTCGAGATTTTTTTGAGGGAGCAGGTTGTAACTGTTCTTGATATTTTTTTTTTCTCTTTGACTTGTTTCTTCATTTACAATCGACTTTCTTATAATAAATTTATCCATTCCTATTAAGAAGCAAAAGAAAATGTTATATTAATAATTATTTTAATATAATTTACTTAACTAGTAATGTCCAAAAATAATATTTAATCAACCAAAATTACATCATAAATTAAGCTTCCAATAATAATATGGTATAACAAATTCTGAAGTCATACAGTACACGATTGCACATGTAAGTTTCAACTTAAGCATACAAACATTTTTAATCAAATTTCTTAATCAAAAGTGTTAAGTGTGTAAGCATATTTTTTTAATAAAAATGTAATCAGACCATCTCAGTTTTTCTTTAATATAAAACTTTAAAAATTTCGTGTGAAATTTTTGAAAGAAGAAGAGAAAAAAAAAGAGAGTTGCATTAACCAAAATTTAAGTTTGTAATTTACATTTTAAATTTAAATCTTGGTTAATGCAACTCTCTTTTATTTTCTCTTATTCTTTCAAAAATTTCACACGAAATTTTACAGTTTTATATTAAAAACTCAATCAAAATTTTTTATATTTATTCAAAAATCAAAATAACAATTATAACAAATAAGTACTTTAATTTAGATTACTCACACAATCCGTTATTTAATTATGTAGAAAATAAATAGAAAAAATTGATCCAAAATAACTTGCCCACTAAATATTAAATAACTTCATACTAAAAAAATAAGTGTAGAAAATGTTAAAAAAAAAACAAGAATTACCTTCTGCCTTCTAGGATAGTGGGATATAGTCTGTAGAGGACGAAGAATGGGAGATGGAATATTTGGAATATAAAAAGAGATCTGATAAAGATAAAAAGTGATGGAATAATTGGAAGATAAAAAGTGATCTGATAAGTGTTAAAGATGTAGTTGGAAGATGAAAAGTGGTTTGACAGAGACGTATATATAATACGGGTAAAATTATTTAGATGAGTCCTTTAGAAGATGAAAAGTTATCTTCTTTTACTGATTTACTTTGTACCGGTACTTGATTTTTTTTTTTAAATTATTGCTTAATAGTATAAATTGAATAACAATAGAATACATCTAACAAGTGAAGTAGTTAAAACTGAATCAAATACGTTTTTAGAAATGTGGGAGTGACATAATATTCTAATTAAATATATTTTTTACTTTTTAGTTTTGCCCCTACTTTTATTTATTTTTAGTGGGGCAATATTTCAATAATCTTTGTAATTTTATATACCCCTAGGGTATTTACAAAAGACTGACCATACGTGGCTCTGCCTGTGATCCTAAGTATTGAACAAAAGAAAAACAACTACATGTAGAGGAGAATTTGAGACTAAAGCGGGATAGTATTGCATAATTTTATGTACTCTGTATGTTTCATGGATATAATATAATTAACTATTTTTTTATCAATTAGTGTTGTTCTCTATTCTGGTTGGCATTATGGGCTTATACACTCATATGGATTTAAAAAAAAAAATTAGTTGGCTAGTTTTTATTCTTGCCACAAAAAATTCGATGTTATAAGTCACGCAAAATGATGAATTTAAATAAAAAACAGTTGGCCAGATTTTTATTCTTGTAAATTTTGACCAAAAATCATATGTTATAGGTCACGCACAATGATAATTTTTTTTTAAAAAAAAATAGTAGGCTTATTTTTTTATTATTTCCATTTTTTACTAAAAATCGTGGTTGTAGTTCACAAAAAATGATGATTTTAAAAAAAAAATAGTTGGCTAGTTTTTTTATCTTGCAATTTTTTACCAAAAACCATGTGTTACAAGTCATGCAAAATGATGAATTTAAAAAAAAAATAGTTTGCTAGTTTTTTATTCTTGCTATTTTTGACAAAAATCGTGTGTTATAGGTCACACAAAATAATGAATTAAAAAAAATTAGTTGGCTAGTTTTTTATTCTTGTAATTTTTTTTATCAAAAATCGTTTGTTATAAGTCACACAAAATGATGAAATTTAAAAAAAATTAATTGGCTAGTTTTTTATTCTTGCATTTATGACATAAAATCATGTGTTATAAATATCGTAAAAGGATGAATTTTCAAAAAAAAAATAGTTGGCTAGTTTTTTATTCTTCCTATTTTGAAAAAAATCATGTTATAGGTCACCGCAAAAAGGTGAATTTTCAAAATAAAATTAGTTGGCTAGTTTTCTATTCTTTCCATTTTTGAAAAAAAAATGTGTTATAGGTCACGGAAAATGATGAATTTTCAAAAAAAAAATTAGTTGTCTAATTTTTTATTCTTGCAATTTTTGAAAAAAAATCGTATATTATAGGTCATGCAAAATGATGAATTTTCAAAAAAAAAATATAGTTGGTTAGTTTTTTATTCTTGCCATTTTTGGCTAAAAACCGTTTGTTATAAGTCATGTAAAATGATAAATTTTCAAAAAAAAATAAAATTAGTTGGTTAATTTTTTACTAAAAACCATGTGTTATAGGTTTTGTAAAATGATAATTTTCAAAAAAAAAAAAAACAAAAGAGTTGGTTAGTTTTTATTCTTGCCATTTTTGACAAAAAACCGTTTGTTATAGGCAATGCAAAATTTTTTTTATTTAAAAAAACTAGTTGGCTAGTTTTTTATTCTTGTTAGTTTGGACCAAAAACCATGTGTTATAGGTCACGCAAAATAATGAATTTTCAAAAAAGAAATAGTTGGCTAGTTTTTTTTTTCCATTTTTGACCAAAAATCGTCTATTATATGTCACGCAAAATATTGATTTTTTCAAAAATAAAATTAGTTGGCTAGTTTTTTTATTCTTGCCATTTTTTAATAAGAACCATGTGTTATAGGTCACGCAAAATGATGAATTTTCTAAAAAAGAAATTAGTTGGATAGTTTTTTATTCTTGCCATTTTGGCCAAAAACCATTACTTATAAGTCATGCAAAATGATGAATTTTCAAAAAAAATAGTTCACTAGTTTTTTACTCTTATTATTTTTTACCAAAAAACGTGTGTTACATGCGACGCATAATGATGAATTTTTTTTAAATAATAATTGGCTAATTTTTTAGTTTAGCCATTTTTGACTAATACCTTGTGTCATAAATCAATCAAAATGATGAAGTTTTAAATTAAAATTAGTTAGCTAGTTTTTTTTTTTTATCTTTGCCACTTTTGAGCAAAAATCATCTATTATATATCACGCAAAATGATATTTTTTTTCAAAAAAATAGTTCACTAGTTTTTATTCTTACCATTTGTGACAAAAAATTGTGTATTACAGGTCTCGTAAAATGACGATTTTCCAAAAAAAATTAGTTTGATAGTTATTTATACTTAACATTTTTTTACTAAAAATCATGTGTTATAGGTCAAGCAAATTGGTGAATTTCTTTTAAAAAAATTAGTTAGCTGGTTTTTTAATTCTTGCTTTTTTTTTACCAAACACCGTGTGTTATAGAACAAACAAAATGATGAATTTAAAAAAAAAGAAAAATTAGTTGGCTAGTTTTTTAATCTTACCCTTTTTAACATATACCGTATGTTATAGATCACACAAAATGATGAATTTTCAAAAAAATATTAGTTGATTAGTTTTTTTATTCTTGACATTTTGTTTACCAAAAATCATGTTTAACATGTCACACAAAATTACGAATTTTTAATAAAAAAAATTAGTTGGCTAATTTTTTATTCTTGCCATTTTTTACCAAAACGGTTTGTTATAGGTCACGCAAAATGATGGATTTTCAAAAAGAAATTAGTTTTCTAGTTTTTTATTCTTGTCATTTTTTACCAAAAACCGTGTGTTATAGGTCAAACAAAAACAAGATTTTTTTAAAAAAAAAATTAGTTGGCTAGATTTTTATTCTCGACATTTTGACCAAAAACCGTGCTCTATAAATCATGTAAAATGATGAATTTTCAGAAAAAAAATAGTTGGCTAATTTTTTTCTTTTCTATTTAAACCAAAAATCGTGTGTTATAGATCATGCAAAATGATGAATTTTCAAAAAAAAAAAAAATAGTTGGCTTGTTTTTTATTCTTTCCATTTTAACATAAAATCGTGTGTTATTATAGTCAAGCAACATGATGAATTTAAAAAAAAAACATAGTTGACTAGTTTTTTGTTCTTTCCATTTTTGACTAAAAGTCATGTGTTATAGGTCACACAAAATGATGAATTTAAAAAAAATAAAACTTTGTTGGCTAGTTTTTTTATTCTTGCCATTTTTTACAAAAAAAATCGTGTGTTACAGGTCACGCAAAATAATGAATTTTTGAAAATAAAAATAGATGGCTAGTTTTTTATTCTTGCCATTTTTTACTACAAACTGTGTGCTATAGGTCACACAAAATGATGTTGAAAGATCAAGGTTAGATGCGTAGTGTCCTAGTGAGGTGGAACACTCGATGTGACACGTTAATAAAAACAGTAATAGACAATAATAAAATGCGGAAAGTAAAGAGACAGGAGGTTGGTAACACAGTTCGGCAATTGCCTACGTCTGCGGGGCCACGCCCAGAAAAACAATCTACTAAATTCACAAGTTAGAAGACACTCGGTCTGACACAAAGTAAGACTCCCTCTTATCTTTGACGCCTCCTCTTCCTAACTCCACAGTGAACGGATTGTGCGAGCTCACCTCGACTTGTGTTGATTCCTCCCGGAATCTGTGGTTAACGCAAGATCCCCTTGCCCACAATGAAGACAAGATCCTCTTGTCAATGGTGACTCCTCCCGGAATCCGTGGTTGATACAAGATCCCCTTGCCCACGTTTGAACTCTCTCGAGCTCCTCAACAACCTCCTCCCGAGGCTGGATTATAATAAAGAATATAAGGATTGCATCTTCAATAATATTGCATTAAGATGCTTCAGCCAACACACTTTGATCAAAGACCTCCAACAAAGAAGTGTGTTCACAGTCTAATGAAGACCGAAATAAACATCAAAGCTCCACACCAAAATATGTGTGGTTGGAAAGATCCTTATAGGCACGCCAATTGCTCCCATGTTTATCTCCAAATCTTCCCATGTTTATCTCTAAGATTATTTTCAAATAATTCAAATGGAAAGATGGAAAAACCATGTGCCTTCAATGCTTATCTTTTCTAAAGATAGATCTTTAATGATAGCTTCCAAGAATACCAATATAGGCCCAAGAATACCAAGATAGCATTAATCCCCAAATCAATCTTCTTTGTATAGATTGATTTGATTTGATTTATGTTTCCAATAAGATCTTTCCTTATCTTGCCAAAAAATCCATGCCAATTAAAATAAATGTCAACTCCACGTGTGCATTAACAATCTCCCCCTTTGGCATTTTTTGGCAAAATCAAAACTCCCCATGTATGCTGAATCGGAAGCTCTTGTAAACTCCCCCTGAACAGGAACTTAGTAAAAAAAATCACTGCACAAGACATTGTGCATGACACAGCAAAAGACACCAAGTTCCCTAAGAAACATCACTGCACAAGACATTGTGCATGACACAGCAAAAGACACTAAGATTCCCAGCATACATTGTTTTAGGGATTACAAAACAAAATCCAAATTACTTCCCTTTTTTGCCACAAAAAGACAAAAGGGCACAAAAACAACAATAAAACATAACATATTGTCTTAAATAGAGTAAAATAACCAAATATCAGAGCTATATCAATCAGAATCCTCTGCATCATAAGGCACTAAGCCAACTGAATCTGCTAGTAACTGAACACCAGTAGCAACTTCTGGAACACTATAATCTTTACCAGCATCAAACCCACCAGATTGGGCGCTGGAAGGGGCATGACTGTCAGTGACACCAGGAGTGACACCCAGAGTGACACCAGAAACAGCAGAAGGAACAGGAGTTTCCTTTGCAACAACTTCCTCCGCAGAATCAGAGTCAACTGCAGTAACATCTGGAGTAACATCAGGTGGAACATCTGAAGATTCAGGGACATCATCAGCTAATGAAGAGACCTCCTTCCATCATAAAGTCCATTGCACAAAAACCAAGATCAAATCCTGCGGATCCCGACTAAGAAACAAAGACGACCCGTTCTGATACCAATTGAAAGATCATGGTTAGATGCGTAGTGTCCTAGTAAAGTGGAACACTAGATGTGACACCGATAATAAAAACAGTAATGGACAATAATAAAATGCGGAAAGTAAAGAGACAGGAGGTTGGTAACGCAGTTCGCCAATTGCCTACGTCTACGGGGCCATGCCCAGAAAAACAATCCACTAAGTTCACAAGTTACAAGACACTCGGTCTGACACAAAGTAAGACTCCCTCTTATCTTTGACGCCGCCTCTTCCTAACTCCACAGTGAACGGATTGTGCGAGCTCCCCTCGACGTGTGTTGATTCCTCCCGCAATCTGTGGTTAACGCAAGATCCCCTTGCCCATAATGAAGACAAGATCCCCTTGTCAATGGTGACTCCTCTCGAAATTCGTGGTTGATACAAGATCCCCTTGCCCACGTTTGAACTCTCTCGAGCTCCTCAACAACCTCCTCCCGAGGCTGGATTATAATAAAGAATACAAGGATTACATCTTCAATAATATTGCATTAAGATGCTCCAGCCAACACACTTTGATCAAAGACCTCCAACAAAGAAGTGTGTTCACAGTCTAATAAAGACCGAAATAAACATCAAAGCTCCACACCAAAATACGTGTGGTTGGAAAGATCCTTATAGGCACACCAATTGCTCTCATGTTTATTTCCAAATCTTCCCATGTTTATCTCCAAGATTATTTTCAAATAATTCAAATGGAAAGATGGAAAAACCATGTGCCTTCAATGCTTATCTTTTCCAAAGATAGATCTTTATTAAGCCAACTATTTTTTAAAAAAAAATTCATCATTTTCCGTGACCTAGAACACACAGTTTTCGTTCAAAAATAGAAAGAATAAAAAACTGGCCAACTAATTATTTTATTGAAATTCTTCATTTTGCGTGACCTTTCACACGATTTTTAGTCAAATATGGCATGACTATAAGTCTAGCCAACAAATTTATAAAAAAAAATCATCATTTTATGCAGCTTGTAACACACGATTTTTGGTAAAAAAATGGCAAGAATAAAAAACTACCCAACTATTTTTTAAAAAAAATTCATCATATTGCGTGACCTATAACACATAGTTATTAGTAAAAAAAGGGCAAAAAATAAAAAAACTAGCCAACAGGTTTTGTTTTTTTTTTTAAATTCATCATTTTGTGTGACCTATAACAAAAGGTTTTTGGCCCAATACAAGAATGAAAAACAAGCCAACTAATTATTTTTTTAAAAAAAATCATCATTTTGCGTGGTGTATAACACACTATTTTTGTTTAAAAATGCCAAAAAGAAAAAGCTGGCCAACTAAAAATTTTTATTCAAAATTCATTATTTTGCGATTTTTTGTCTAAAATTGAAAGAATAAAAAACTAGCAAACTAAGTTTTTTTATAAAAAATCAAAATTTTGCATGACCTATAACAAGCAGGTTTTTTTCAAAAATGGCAAAAATAAAAAACTAGCCAACTATTTTTTTTTAATTCATCATTTTGTGAAGCGTGTAACATGAAGTTTTTGGTAAAAAAAAATTGTAAGAATAAAAAGCTAACCACCTAAGTTTTTTTTTTAAATTCATCATTTTGCATGACCTATAACACATGATTTTTTTCAAAAAAGGTAAGAATAAAAAACTAGCGAACTATTCTTTTTATTTTAAATTCATCATTTTACGTGACCTATAAAACACAATTTTTTGTCAAAAATGGCAAGAATATAAAACAAGACAACTATTCTGTTTTTTTAAATTCATCATTTTGCGAAACTTGTAACACACAATGTTTTGGTAAAAATGGTAAGAATAGAAAACTAGCCAAATAATTTTTTTTAAAAAAAAAAAATCCATCATATTGCATGATTTATAACACATGGTTTTTTTTTTATCAAAATTGACAAGAATAAAAAAACTAACCAACTAATTTTTTTAAAACAATATATCATTTTGTGTGACTTATAACACACAGCTTTTGTTCAAAAATATCAAGAATAAAAAACTAGCCAATTAATTTTTTTTAATGAAAATTCATCATTATGCATGACCTATAATAAATGATTTTTGTTCAAAAATGGCAAGAATAAAGGTCAAGCCAACTACTTTTAAAAAAAATTCATCATTTTGCGTGACTTATAACACACAATTTTTGTTCAAAAATGGTAAGAATAAAAAACTGGCCAACTAATTTTCTATTGAAATTTCTTTATTTTGGTAAAAAAAAAGGTAAGAATAAAAAACTGGCCACCTTTAACACACGATTTTTGGTAAAAAAACGTTGCATTAATATAAGTCTAGCCTCTTTTTTTTTTTTTTTTTTGAAAATTCATCATTTTGCAAAGCCTGTAACACACGTTTTTTGCAAAAAAAAATGGCAAGAATAAAAATCTAGCCAACAAATGTTTTTTGAAAATTCATCATTTTGCGTGATCTATAACATATGGTTTTTTGCCAAAATTAAAAGAATAAAAGAGTAGCAAACTAACTTTTCTTTAAAAAAAATCAACATTTTGCATGACATATAACAAACAGTTTTTTGTCAAAAATGACAAGAATAAAAAACTAGCTAACTATTTTTTTTGAAAATTCATCATTATGTGAAGCGTGTAACACCCAATTTTTTATAATTAAAAAAATAGTAAGAATCTAAAGCTAACCAACTTTTTTTTTTAAAACTCATCATTTTTCATGACGTATAACACAGGATTTTTGTTCAAAAATTGCAAGAATAGAAAACTAGTAAACTATTTTTTTTTAAATACAACATTTTACGTGACCTATAACACACATTTTTTTGTCAAAATGGCAAAAATATAAAACTAGCCAACTATTTTTTTTTTGTTTGAAAATTCATCATTTTGCGAAACTTGTAACACACGATTTTTGATAAAAATGGGAAAGAATAGAAACTAGCCAAATAAATTTTTTTAAATTCAAAATATCGTGACCTATAACACACGAATTTTTGTCAAAAATGGCAACAATAAAAAACTAGCCAACTAATTTTTTTAAAAAAATATATATCTTTTTGCGTTACTTATAATTCACGTTTTTTTTTTCAAAAATGGAAAGAATAAAAAACTAGCCAATTAAGTTTTTTAATGAAATTCATCATCATGCATGACCTATAATAAACGATTTTTGTTCAAAAATGGCAAGAATAAAAAAATTATTCGACTTTTTTTTTTTGAAAATTCATCATTTTGCGTGACTTATAACAAACATTTTTTTGTTCAAAAACAGTAAGAATAAAAACCAAGCCAACTATTTTTTAAAAAAAATAATCATCATTTTGTGTGACCTATAACACACGATTTTTGTTCAAAAATGGAAAAAATATAAAATTGGCCAACTAATTTTTTTATTAAAAATTTTTCATTTTGCTTGACCTTTAACACACAATTTTTGATCGAAAATGGCATGAATATAAGTCTAGCCAACCAATTTTTTTTTTTGAAAATTCATCATTTTGCGAAGCCTGTAACTCACGGTTTTTGGTAAAAAAATGGAAAGAATGAAACTAGCCAACTTTTTTTTTTTTTGAAAATTCGTCATATTGGGTGACCTATAATACACTGTTCATGGTAAAAAAATGACAAAAATAAAAAACTAGCCAACGGATTTTTTTTGAAAATTCATTATTTTGTGTGACTTATAACAAACGATTTTTGGTCAAATACAAGAATGAAAAACTAGCCAGCTAATTCTTTTTTTTTAAAAAAGTCATCATTTTGCGTGGTCTATAACACACGATTTTTGTTCAAAAATGGCAATAATAAAAAACTAGGAAACTAATTTTTTTTATTGAAAATTCATCATTTTGTGTGACCTATAACACATGATTTTTGGTAAAAAATGGCAAGAATAAAAAATTAGGCAAGTAATTTTTTTTGAAAATTCGTCATTTTTCGTTACATATAATACACAGCTTTTAGTAAAAAAATGGCAAAAATAAAATACTAGCCAATTTTATTTATTTATTTATTTTTTTTTTTTGAAAAATTCATGATTTTGCATTACCTATAACACACATTTTTTGTCAAAAATTTGAAAGATTAAAAAACCACCCAACTAAATTTAAAAAAAAAATCATCATTTTGCATGAATTAATATAACACACGATTTTTAGTAAAAAATGACAAGAATAAAAAACTAGCCAACAAAGTTATTTTTAAAATTCATCATTTTGCATGACCTATAAAAAATGATGTTTGGTCCAAAATTGAAGAAAAGAAACTAGTCAACTATTTTATAAAAAAAAATCATTATTGTGCGTGACATGTAATACACGATTTTTAATCAAAAATGGCAAGAATAAAAAAACGAGCTAACCATTTTTTTTTAAATTCATCTTATTGTGTAACCTATAACATATGATTTTTGGTCAAAAATGGCAAGAACTTCATAAATATTAGATGGTTAATAACGGTTAACTTAGTTAGAATAGTGATTAATTAGTAATATTAAAGGATGACAAGTGCAAGTTATATTACATATAGCCATCTAATATTGAACCAAGCTAAGTTGGGTATAAGTAGGGAGTTAGTATTTAGTGTCAGTGTATGTACCAAGTCACCGAAGAAAGTTTAGTTTTCAGTGCTAATCCCTAGTTCTAAAGCCAAGTTAGTCACAAGGAGAGAGTTAGCTTTTAATGCTCACAGTAAGCATTTAGTTCGAAAGCCAAGTTGACCATAAGTAGGAGTTTAGTCTTTAGTGTTGCGGTACGTTATTACTTCGAAACTCAAATCTACTAGATTTGTTAGATTTATCCCAAAAATTGAATTAGTGACCATAAGTAGAGAGTTAGTTTTTTGTACAGTAAGTAAGTCCTTAATTCGAAAGCCAAGTTAACCACAAGTAGAGACTTAGTTTTCAGTGTTGGTGGTAAGTCATTCTTTCCAAACTTAGATTTGCTGCATTTGTCAGGTTTATCAAAAAGATTATAAAAAAAAAAACATTTAATATTGATAAATTAATTATGAACTCATCAATGAGTGAATGTTAACGGATCAATACCTTTTTCCATAAATGTATGAAAAATCAACTCTGAAGAAGTAATTGTCAAGAAATAAGAAACACAAGTTTGTAGTGGTCCAAGATGTAATTAATTTAGATATTCAATTTAAACTTTCCTATGAAACTTATGAAGTTGACAAGTTGAAGCCCAGTTTGGACCCACAAAAATATGGTCTGCCTATGGCAAACTCACAATAAATCTTTTTCTTATCCAAGAATAATAAAAACACTAGAAAATTTGTGTGTTGTGTTAAACTCCCAAAAAAAAGAAAGAAAGAAATGTATATGAGACTATATGTATGTGCTTAAAAAGTCATGGGATTGTTCTGAGGAAAAATCTAAGCATCAAACAATCCAATAATGGTTAATGGAATTTAATTTGATCCAATCATCTCTTCCTAGGACCTTAGTAAGGTCAAACATTAAAACCATTTCTATTCATAGGCACTTTCATTTGCATGCTCAGGTAAAGACCCTCTACTTCTTGTTGTCCTTTTCCTTTTGTTTTCATTGTATTCTGCAAATAAATGAAAGAAATTTACGAAGTTTAGTGAATAATGGACTTCAATGAATTCTGGGTTTTTCTTTTTATGTTATAAATTTCAGAGGTGGAGATGTCAAATACAGGGGATGTCTTCAAATGGTCAACACTCATCAAAGAAGATTATGGTTCATGTTGTCAAAGAGTACGAAACGGAAACTGAGAAATGTTCATTTTTTTTAGCTTAACTAAGTTCTCTGTCACATTTGTGTAACTTATAAAGATACAACCTTTTTATCAGTATTTGTTTTGTTAAATTTATGGTCTTTGATGATTTTATGTTGCAGAGGTGAAAGTTTGATTTCCATATCAAAACTTTATGGCCTAACCATTTGTGAAATTGCTGCTGCTAATAAGAACATAATTGATGTTGACCTTGTTTTTGAGGGCCAACTGCTTAGTATTCCCTCTGTCATTCCTCCACCCCTGCAAATGGTATGTCCTAAATTTGGTTTCTTGATTTGTTTTTTTTTTCCATGCAATATTTAATCTTTACTATTCTAATGTATCCTGATTATGAGAGCTTTAGAATTACTTCCTGATCATGAGAAGAATTCCTTCTCTGTGAGTGTACTATAAAATCATGTGTATCAAAATTGATTTGATTGAAGATGTGCTACTGCTACCCAGTAAGATGTAATGTTGGAAACTATGAAGGGTGCAGATATTTCCTCTTCCCTTCCAATTTAACATTTGCAATTACCTTTGTAACTTTTGTGTTCATCCCAGAAAGCATTACTTTCATGCTTGGATGTTTGGAAGGAAACTGCAATGCTATTGATATATAATCATTTTTTAAGGTAATGCTTAATCACCTACTAATTTAGAACAAATTGGTACTGCAAAAGCAAAAAAGAAACTAAAATGAAAAAATGGTAGCCTAATGTATGTCGAATTTGGCCGCTGGATAGCCACTCAGCTCCAATTACTCCTATTGCAATGTTATTATGTTGGCTGAGACTAAAAGCTATTTTGATACTTTGACCGACTTGAGCATCATTAGCTTGACTTCTTACACGATAGATGTGCTGTTGATTTCTTCGCCAGCGAAAAGGTGAGCCAGCCAAGTCATCTGAATCTTCTCATTCTGGAAGAACTCCAAGTTTGGGATTATACAGTAGCTGCTTGAACCAGAAGATCTTCAATGTCCCGTCTTTCCATCATTTATCTTATGTGAGTATTTCTTCTTGTGGGTTTGTTTTGCCTTCACTATTGCGTAGTTATATTGGTCACGTTCATCTGATCAATGTGCAAATTGCACCAAACTTTAGTAGCCGGCTCAACAGACTTGTCAATGTTATTATCAGGCTAAAACCACTGGTTATTTTCTAGTTCTGGTTCCCCTGATAGCCTTTTGCATCAGATGCATAATGGGTGCCTTACACAATAGAGTTGCTGGAGATTTGAAACATAATGTAATTGAATCAGAAGATCATCGCCCCGGGTCTAAAAGAACAAGATGGAAATCCGCTCTTCAAGAATTGAGGGATCCAGATGCAATTGACACTGAATTAGCACCTGATCATGATGTAAGTACATGATACAGACATATCTTACCACATTGAGTTTATACTTCCCCATGCAGTTGATTCCTGGCAATTGTCTGTTACTGGTTTTTTATTTACTTGGAATCTGATTGTAGTGGTTGCTCTATTGTATGCATTTTCACATTTTGTACTCGGAAGCGGATAGAAGAGAAACTTCTACCTGACTGTAGCAGTTGCTGTGATGTATGCATCTCCACATTTTGTGCTTGGGAGGGGAGAAAAGAGAAACTTCTACTCTTTAAGAGTTTAGTTTTAGACTAGAGGCATCTCTTTTTAACCTCTATCCAGTCAATTGTTTATCTGTACTGATTGGTAGAACTAAATCAACTTTGCAAATGAATCCATTTATCGATGCTGTGGCTTCAGAAAGCTTCCTAGAATAGTCACAAATTTTAATTTCTTTCCGTTTTCTTTCGATACTTGTGCAGAAAACCAGAGTTTATAAGGGTGCTTTGATGGTGAACTAGGTTCACAGCTTTCTTTTTCGTTTGTCTTGCGAGTTTTCAGTTGGAGTACGCTAGTAACATATAAATGTTTTGTGTGCATTGATTGGTAGGTTTTTTAAGTATTCAACCTGCTTTTGAATCTTCTTTGCCATTATGTGTAAAGAAAGAGACATTTGGGCTGCAGAATTACAACTATAAGATGTTAACATCTCGTGTTTCTTCAAACTTTGATGATTCAAATATGCTGTCTGTGCAACATTGCTGTTTGAACATAACCTTGATCCTTAACTTACTGAATAGCTCCAAACTTTTTGCAGCATTTGACAGAAGATCAAGATGAAGGCAACTATAAAGACCTCTCGGGTAACTACACCAAACTTGAAAGTGATTATGAAAAGTTCCTTTCAGAATGTGGAATCAGTAAATGGGGCTATTGGAGGGGAGGTTCTCCTAAATAGCGCTTTTCCGTTTCTCTTTGATACAGCTATTCCGAAATGATAGAAGCCAATCAAGGCATTGCAGCATCTTCATATGTGAATATGCATCAGAGGATTGCATACAGTACTTTTAAATGTTACTTCAGTATAAGGAGAAATTTGTGTGTCATTGTATATAAATGGCTCGATTTGTTAATACGAAGAAACTGTGAATTACTGACAGGAACTTATATGTGCCATGCTTTTAGCTCAAAAAATTGCAGAGGAACATAGCCAGCTAAATTGCAAGGCCTAATTCTCTCATTTTTGAATCTTTAATGCACTAATGAACTTCTAATTCTCTCATTTTTGAATCTTTAATGCACTAATGAACTTGGTGGCAAGAATGGCAATTTATCCCACTGCATAGGCAGCATCCTACTTGCCCCAGTTGTGTCTGATATTGACAACTCCAAATTCACCAGCTTGAACTAATAAAAGTACATGTAAGATAGTCAAATGGATCTACGTTTTGTTCCAAAAATCAATATCAATATTGTAACCACCAAAAACTTTCAAAACAACTTTTACAAGTTCGTTGAGAATTACAAGGATCAGTACAAGTATTTTATGATTTCCAAATTTACTGGAGGCTCTGTAATACAACTGTCCTTTCTAGAGTAACAATGTATTCAATAATCATCGAACTTTACGAACTTTTTCTTCTTGTCCTATTCCAAGAGATTTCTGTGCATTGGCGATGCCTTGAGGATCTGCCCAAACAAATACCAGTTATAGCAAAAGGAAAAACAACAACTAAGCCTGTAATGAGTGAGCATATGGCATTCTATATCAAGAATAATGAGTGAACATATGATAAATGTGAAACATCAAATAATGAAGTGCCAATTTGTACATACGCCCTGGACCTCAACCTTCAATGAAGGGCCCATGGTGCAGCATGGAAACTCACCAAAAAATTGCGTAAAGATGCTTGTGAAGAAGTTCAAATTGCGGGATACATTGTACGCCATTGCAGGAGGAAGAGGTTTAACCAGGGTGTCCATGCTGAACACACGCTGAAGAAACTGCAGGCGAGTGAAAAACGATTTATGTTATATTCAGTAATAGATAATAGAATGCAAACTGAATCACTATGTACAACAATTTTTATTAACTACAAAGTGCTATCCCACCAAGAATAGTGTTGGTGCTTTTTTCGTTAGACACTCTGAATTGGCACCTATAACCTAGCGCTACAATGATTAAAGACGTCAAAGCACCAAGGCTTTTAGAATTGGAAGGCTACTGAAGATGGCATCAACTTGCTAACAGCACTCAACAGTCAAGATTAGAGCCTCAGCATTTACTTGAGCCTAAGGTAGTGAAACTGGATAGTGAGCTTTCTCAGTTTCTTGACTTGCTCATCCACTTCATATAATGAAAAGGAGAAACTATGGAGAAAATGCTTTCCCATGCACTTGTTTCTACTGTTCCCGCCAAAAAGAGAATTTGAAAAAACGGACAAACACCATAACTGTCTATCTATCTATCTATACATACCTATATGACAGAGAGTGGGAGGAGGGCGTATTTCTGTGGTGGATCCAATACAGTAACTCATTAGACCCTAGACCCTCCATACAAAATGGATATCGTAGCTTATTTCTTGGGCAAAACTAAAATTACTTCCAACTTTTCTCCTTATAAAAGCTTGAACTATAAAACATTACTTCTCTCTTATGCATCAAAAGGTAGCAGGGTAAACCATTCCCTACTATCATGTCAGATCAATGACAATTAACATACAGGCCAAGTATGCACACTACCTTATTCTTAAACTTCCATATCTTTCAAGGGTTCAATCAATTTTCATCCCCAGTTAAATTAGTACATTTTAAGATGGACCTTTCATTAAACAACAAAATTGCTTATACTCTGGTGTTTAAACACATTACATTTGCACAAGACATCTACTTTTCCCATTAAAAGCTGCACATTTCCTCTAAAAACTAAAAAAATTACTCCATTAATATGGAGAGGTCGAAATGATTGAGCACCAAAACACAAACTTTATCACTAATCACTAACATTATCAATTAAAAACAAAGCCAAACTCATGCATCTGCAAGTTGTACATAAGGCCCTAAAAGTAGCAAAAATCAAAATATATTTGTCCAAACAAACAAGAATTTCCCATGGGTCATCAAACCATACAAACCTGTCACCAATTACAAACTGGGCTCCATCTAAACAACTCCTAAAAGCAAGAATTTCAAAAAGAGACGTACACAAAAAGGGTCATACTCAAAATAACAAAAGAACATGCGCTCCATATGTTTGTGTTTATGCTTCAACGAGTATAAAATGGAAGTCTAACCTGGTAATTACGCTGGAAGCTGTAACGGAATTCCGGGTCAATTTCGGTGAGGGAATTACCATCGTCATCAACGTCGTTTCCGGAAGAGACGGACCTTTTCTTGCCGGGAATGTGCATAGTGGGAGTTGAACCAGGCTGATTGGTCACTTTAAGCTTTGCGTCTTTGAATTTCTGTGCTGCTTCTTCGTCTGCGTCCACCCTCCATGGCGCAGACGCCAGCAACTCTTTCTTGGCCTTCCCCATATGAATTTTGTGTATGTATCCAAATAGTATCACCAGCTGTGGAACGAAGTAGGAAGCGTTTGCAGACTTTGTCGAGGAAGAAAGATAGAAATAGGCACGCTGTCAGCTGTGGATAGGATACTACGTCGGTTTTGCTCTGTTCCCTCTTCACGGAGAGTACGACGTCGTTTGATTTGAGGTTTTAGTTGTTTTACTTGCATCAATTTTTTTTTCTTTTTCTTTTTTTTTTATTGGTGTTCTTCTACACCAAGGTTTATTATTATTATTATTAATATTATTATAAAAGATCAATTTGGAGAATTTAATTTCTTACTTTCTACTTATGCATTGTCAATTTCTAGCTTCTTCATTGTATTCACAAAAGAGTAGATTTAAAAGTAAGTATATTAATTTGTTGTAAAATAAACTAGTATCAAAATTGAATACAATGAAAAAATACGACTTATAAAACCGATTCCACATAATGAGAAAATATATAGTTATTGTTGTAAATTAGTTGCAATAGTATTAAAGTGGTAGGTTTTCAAAATATTTAGTATTGTATTTCAAGGTTGTTCATCCATCCATACAATTTTTAAGATTGATTGAACATCTAGCATTTAGATTTTCAATTGATATTCTCTGAGGCGAGTTCATGTATATAACAGCAAGTTAATCACGATTTTAACGCGTAAAAAAATATTAAAAAATTAAAATTATAATTTCGACGGTGATTAATTGTTTATTTCAAAACTTAGTTGTTGTTCTATTATTTCCAACAACACCTATAGCGTTTAGTTTTTTTTCCTCATAATTGAATAAGAATGGAGTATTAATTAAATATTTACTATATAAGAATTTAAATCAATATAATCTCAAAAATTAGTCTTTAAATGTTATTTTCCTGATATTGCTAAACTAGATCAATATATGACTAACATTTCTAACTAAAACAGATAAAATAGTATTAGTTACATACTTAATAAGGATGCAAAATTAAATATAATTTTAAAATCTATATTCATTAAAAATTAATTATATTGTACTATAATTTTGATTAAAGGTATTACCTAAGTATTAGGATCATATGTTGATTGTCTAACTATTTAATTAAATATGAGTCACAGATTATTTACTTTAGTTATGCTTGCATGTTTATAAAGTAATATTTATATGCTATTCTATTTGGATTAAAATTATCACTAATAGATAAAACTTTAAAAATGTTGGATATGTTCTCTCACATATCATATATTACAATAGTTTATTTAATTTTTGCCATGTAAGTTAAAATACTTTTAGACCATTCATCTGCAAATGATTTCTTACCATTTAAATCAATCAACACGTACTTAACAATTAGTCATTAATTTTTAAACGGTTCTCTATCTTATATAATGGTTTCTTATGCTTAATTATTAGACGTTAGTTTTTTTCTTTCAATTTTTTTCTTATCTTTCTAAGCACTTAGTATAAAATTTAGTGTATATATTATTTTGCAAATAAATAAAAATTTTCCAAATTAAAATACCAAATTTTGTATTAATTTAATCTTACAAAATCTATTCAATTTTTTATATATGATCAATTTTGTTTGAGTATGAGTGCAATTTTCTTTAATAAGAAAATCATAAGCAATAAGTATTTGTAAACGGTTCTCTAGAGTTGACATGGTATATATCTTTTGAAATAATAGAAATATTGTTTGACATGGCAAATATTGTATAATGGGTCAAAATTGTGCTTCATCTCATGGTATGATGTTAACTATATCCATTTGGATGGTTTCTTGGTTGTTTTCTTTGTTATTAGATATAACAATGTTAACTATATCCATTTGGATGGTTTCTTGGTTGTTTTCTTTGTTATTAGATATAACAAAATTCATATAACAGGATGGAAATTGATTCAAAGTATGTATGACTCCACTGTTTTGATTTTAAATAGATTTTACGCACAAAATTATAGTAATTAATTTTCGACAAGAAGCAAGACAAGATGTGAAATCTAGAAATCATTTGTTTTAAATATTGACATAACTTGTAAGTTAGGTTTATGAAACATTAATACAATGATATCATTCACTTGTGCTAATGTGATCACCACAAATATCGTATCAGAATTTTATTTTATTTTATTTTATTTTTAAAACTCCCTTTTAAAAACTGTATGAAGCTGCTGCTTATGATCGATAATTAGCTAATAAGCTAATTAAACCTGGACTTTTCTAACTCACATTTTAATCAAATTGCAAGCAATGTCTCTAAGTTGAATATATAGGGTACCAGATATTATATATATATATATATATATATATATATATATACTGGAGATATTTTTTATAGGAGGCATCAAAAGATAAAAATTTATAGTTTTTTTTCTTATAAAAATTAAAATTTTATATAATTAATTTCTTATAAAATTAGAAGTTTATCTTTCAATAAATTAAAATATAACCTCAACAAATAATAATGTACAATTTCGCGTTTAAACCCTAATTCTTGAATTTGCAGTATTAATTAAAGACTGTATCTTTAATTAATTTTATTGAATGTTAATTCATTTGTTTATTTTATAAAGTTAACCTCTCCTTAGCATTGAAGGCAGTTTTTGGGGTGGGTTATGGGTTGGTGGGAATAGTTGACCTAACAATTTTGGCCAAGTTTGTTTGTTGTTAGGTAAAGACAGGTAGAGTGTCAAATATTTAAGCAAATCTTTTGACAAGAACATGCACATAATAATTACATGAGAAAAAAAAATGAAAAATCTTGAATTAATAACAACAACAATTGCTCAACCTTATTTACAACAACTAATTCTTTATCAAAATATAAGATTTCGCCTAAACGGCAGAGTTTTATGTCGGCTACCAATTTGACATAACTCTCTTTCTTTTTTCCTTTTTTCGGATTTGGAATTGATTACTTATAAATAGATAAATTACTTATAAACACACAGAGTTTATTGCTCAACCTCAATTGTCTCTTGAAAAAAAATTAAATGCAACTAAGATTTGAGAACTTCATACTAAAGAAGAATGAAAATGCATTTCACTATGTCCATTTAGAGCATCTCAACAATTCAATGAAAGCAAAAAGACATGATGTTATATATGTTATGCAATTTGAAAAGAAAAATAAACACAAAATTCCTAGAGAATTCACCAATTCTTCAAGTGCAAAAAAACTTTCAATAATTTATCAATATCTCTCCATTCTAATTAATCCATTAAATTGATTATCCCAAACAAGAGTAAAAAGAATATATATTATGATTATTATGCTCTGTTAAACAGAGATGTATACAAATGAATAACATGAAAAATAATATATCTTTGTTCTGCTATATATTGATATTACCAAGAAAAATCCCACCCAAACTGGCCAAGAAAAAGGCCAAAATGCATCGGAGAGAAAGAGAGATGGAGAGACGAAGAAGATGTTATGGACAGAAAGGTCTACCTAAACGAGCCCTATGACTTGGAATGGTGAAATGCCTAATCCTCCCTTCTTGTTCTCTCAAGTATCTTTCACACAAGAATCCCATTGAGAATTTATCCTCCACAACTCTATCAACATCATGAACAAAAACATCAGTCTCACCACTTTCTCTATTTCTTGCTATCAATCCAGCAGTGTAAATGGCACTCATTCTCCCAGGAGCTTCATCATGCCAACCTGTAGGTGCATCCACCATGATCAAGTCCCATTCTATATCATACACCTCATTAGGGAATCCCTTCAGTGCAAGTTGGCATTGAGAAAATCTTGGATCTCCCACAACTTTACATTCTTCCTTCATGCCTATTTCCATTAGTTCATCAGCTTGAGTAACTTTTGTGTCATACACAACATGATATGCCTCCAAGTTTGGCAATTTTGTTTTGACTTGATCAATCCATGACTTGTCTTCTTCAAGAAAAACAGTGCGGCCACCGTGGTTGAGGGCTGTCCACATTAGGCTATCATGGCCTAATCCAAAGACTAAGAAATTGGATGGTGATTTTTTCTCTAGCACTCTTAGTGTGACTGAGATTTCTTTGAGGGTTTGTTGTGGGGTGATGTTTAAGGTTGCATAATGGACTATTGCATTTGCCAAAGATGGTGATATTTTTGTGCAAGTTGGGGCTAAGGATTCAGAGACACAATTGGAGTTTGCTTGTTTTTCTTGAAAAGAATCTGATGATGCAATGATGTTTGATGGATAAAGAGAAGACACAAGAGATGAGTTTTGCTGGGGTGATGAGAAATTTGATCTGAACACTAAAAAGAGCAGGAAAAGAAGGAACAAGCAAATTAGAATGAGCTTAAGGCTGATGGAGAATTGAGTTTTGGATCTCAGGGTGCTCATTGTTTCTTTCTTGGATGGGAGACAATTCAATAGAGGAAAAAGAAAGATAGAGAGGTTAACAAATGGGGGATTTTTGGACTGTTTAACAATTTATGTTTGTTTGAAGTTTGAGCTTGAAGAAATCAAAAGATAGAATTAATTGAGAAAAGGAAACACCAACAATGACTAATTTTTGCATTTTAGATGCAGAAAAGTAGTGGTATGTTTTTGTTCTCTTTGACAAATTGTCTACCCCTTGAGATGAAAGGGCTATATATAGTTGTACTAGAAATTAACAAGCAAAGAAAAATTGGAGAAAGGTCAATGGAGGAGGAAATGAAACTTTTTTCATGCATGTTTCAGACAGCTAGCTTTCTCTTGACATAGTAGTAGTGAAAATATATATTTAAATTGAAGTGTAGATGTGAAGGATTAACTTGAAGTTGACAGTGGAGCTAACATTAATTAACTCTCTCAATGTCAAGAATTTCTATGATACATAGTATTTGGTACTATCAATAATTTATTGGATTTGGCCTTAGAGTAGTAGGTGACAGACAAAATATTGATCTCCCATGTTACATTGCTTTGTGTAGTTGTGGATTAATTTGAAGGTTGCAATGGTGGAAGTTGTTATTGACATTTCAGTAGTAGGTCATACCAAGAACTCGATCTATTACTCTATTTTAACAATATTGGTGGTTTCATGACAATGCTTCAAATTTGGGAAAGAACAAAAAACATTAATTGCTCTAGTTCTCTAAAGAAAAGAAATCAAGGAGAGAGTGGATAAGATAATAATAGCATCCACGAACAACATTCAGTGCATGATTTTGAAACAACAAAATCCCTTGGAGTTAAGGATTTTAATGAAAATTTTATGTTTATGCAAAGATAGGAGTTAAACTCTCGTATAGTTATAATCAATGTATTTATCTTTAAATAGTCAGTTTTAAATGCGGAAAAAGTAAGACGGTTGCCACAGATTAGTTATCGATATAAAAATGTTGTCAAACTCTGTAATATGGATTATATTGATAAAATATAATCAACAAATCTCACTTATTAGGATAAATGTGTAGTTGATATTGTTGTTTGCAAAATGAGGAGTTACCATTCTTCGATCTACTTCAAAATTAAAACGTAAACAAGTGGTTAAAAGTTTGCAAACAATATTCAGACTCGATATGAGTCTAATCACAACCTCGTGATAACTAATTATGACTTTGATTACCAGCGAAAAACATAATCATTATGTTATGAGAATAATTATGGACAAAAAAAATACTTTCTTGGATGCTTATATGTTCAAAAGGGCAAATTAACCCCCATCAATTGTTGTGTTTATCAAGCAATAAAAAGTAAGATGCTAAACAAATCATGTAGTAATATAGTACTACTTCTTTTAGGGGAAAAAAAACAAAATAAAACTAAAGTGAATTATTTGATTTAACAAAAAGTTATTTTGTACTTTGTCTAGTAAAACTACTACAAAATATCTAGTTGGATAAAAAATGATTTGAAGTTGTCCTCTAGATCAAATCACCTTTCAAATTCTCCAAAGTATTTTTGCTGTTCAAAGAAGATTTGTAATTCTTTTTTTTTTTTTTTTTGTACATTAATCTCAAACATTTTAGTATATATACTCATAGAGTCCACTCACTCTATAGAAAAGCCAATAAGCTATTTGCCAAAATATTTAAAACCAAAAATACTATGATTCAACCCCTTCTCAATCCTCTTCCTGAGGCTGTAACAAACATATTCTTTATCAAAGATTGTCATTCTTCTTGCTTCTTTTATTGAGACAAAAAAATTACAAGAAATAAAAACAGATATATAATAAGTAATGATTTTCCCTTGTCCTCTATGAGATTAATGAGCATATTTTTTTTAATAATACTCTTGGGGAACATTTCCAAAAATTTTGGTGGGATAAATACATTTACACCATTGCATCAATTTGGCCATGTACAAAGAAACTGATATTGTGTAGATAAGGTTATGACTTGATATATAATTATTGGGATTCGTGGGATTTGATTTTGGTGATGAGAACCCCAGTTCATGATCAGTCTTCACATGCATGGATTGATCATTGATGAACCATTCATTTTCTTTACATTTATTTGTTTGTTTTTCCTAAAGGATTAACTGGGAGCAATGCAAATCTTAATGTTGGGAAATGTAGAGAAAAACAATTAAGAAACCTTAATAATAGTATCAGCAAATATAAGTATATATATTTCAATCATTAACAACATTCAAATTATAAGCACAAATCCTTAATTGCTTGTAGCAAAAAAGGGATGATTTTGCACAAGTATTCTAAAAAAAATAGGCAACTTTTCTTTTTCTGTGAAAAGGGTATATATATGCAGAACTTTGAAATTCCCTACATAGAAGGAAAATTGTCTTTCACCATGGAAAAAAAAATCTAAATTATTCAAAGTAAAACAAGAAATCCCATAATGAAAAATGCCCAGAAAACCGAAATCCAAAATATAATGATGATATCGAGACGGAGTGGCATGGAGAAATTGGGTACAAACGCACTGCAAAGTTCATACTCTATGGACAAAATGGCCTCTCTAACCAAACCCTGTGGCTTGGAATGGTGAAATGCCTTATTCTCCCCACTTCTTCCCTCCAATAACCCTCACAGAGAAAAGTCATAGAGAACTTATTCTCCACCCACCTATCAATATCATGCACAAAAACATCAGTCTCGCCATTTTTTCTATTTCTTGCCATTAATCCAGCAGTGTAAATGGCAGTCATTCTTCCTGGCAAATCAGGCCTAAACCCTGTTGGTGCATCAACCATTATCACATCCCATTCAGTGTTATAAACCTCATCAGGAAATGTTTTAATGGCAAGTTGACACTTTGATAATCTTGGATCATTCACATGTTTACAATCATCTTCTTTTCCAACATGCAAGAGTGGCACTGCTTGAGTTACTTTATATTTATCATAAGCTACATGGTATGCTTCCATTGAAGGCATGTGTTGCTTAACTTCCTCCATCCAACTTTCATTTTCCTCCAAGAAAACTGTTCTTCCACCATGATTGAGCATTGACCACATTAGGCTGTCATTTCCAAGCCCAAAAATTAAGAAGTTGCATGGGGATTTTCTTTCAAGAACTCTAAGTGTTACTTGAAGTTCTTGATAGGTTTGTTGTGGGGTAAAATTTGAGGATGCATAGTGAACAATTCCCTCAGCTAACGATGGTGGAAGTTTTTCACATGATGTTGTTGTAGAATCAGAAGTCTTTGATTGGAGATTCTGAATGCTTGATGAAAAGTTTGATCCTAGTTTCAGAAGAAGAAGGAAAAGGCAGAAGAAGCATAGAAGGATTAGGGGCTTAAGGTTGATGGTATGCTGTTGTTTGGATCTCATTTTTTCTTCACAAATTGAAAAGGGCTTGAAGTTCTTGATTATTTGAGTGGATTTTGTCATTTTGATGAGGCTTTTTAACATGGTTTTTGGAATCGAAAAAGATGTGAATCACATTTTGAAAAACAAATGAGAGTTAATTAAGATTTTTTTTTTCTATATTCAGAAGCAGAAAAAATCATTTGATCATAGTTGTCTCCAAATGATCATCTTACATAATAGGGAAGTGAATACAAAAATCATAATCTAGATATAGTACGATGTAAATAGTGTTTGATAAAAAGGTTAATGAGTATCCTCAAATGAATTTACAAAAATATTTCACGTTTTTTTTTTAAGTTTAGGTTGTGTCTTCATTTTCATTCTAAAAATGCATGCAACATATCAGACAATAATAACCATCATCATGAAGAACTTGTTGAGGAAACTTAAGACATGAAATCAAGAATTATCAAGAGCATGAGTCTACAATATTGTCTAAAACAATTTCTTAGTGGGATATCGATATATTTTAATTAAAATCTTTTCTTAATGAAGGTTTAATTCTCATTGCCAGTATTTTCATTCTCTAATAATAATAATAAATAAATAGAATAAAAAAAGTGTTAATTCCCTGGTTTTATGTTTGTCATGTAATTCAATGGAAAGAAAGATTACCTTGTAAGCATAGTTTGACTTTTGTCCATTTAGGACTAAAGTTTTAACTCTATGCTGTCAATTTAACAAGTTCAAATTGGTTAATAAATATCTAACAATAGAGTTTTAACTCTCTACTAGTCACCAACTTAGCAAATCAAAATTGATTAATAAGCATCTACTTGACGTAGAGTTTTAACTCTTTATTGGTGGCAATTAACTTAGCATATTTTGTCAAACACCCAATTGTTTGAAATAATAGTTCCAAGTAAAGGATTTTTTTTTTTTTGGGTATATGAAATGGTGATTGAGAGAACATGCCATAAATTGTATGAACAATTTAAGGTAAATGATCAAATAGTTCCTCAACTTGGGGTTTAATTACGTTCTGATTCTTATTTTTTAAAAAGTTTCACTCTAGTCTTTCAATTTGGATTTTGTAATGTAAATGATCCTTATTTTATTTTTCATCTAATTAATTAACAAATTTATTTGACTATTTGCTATGTGTCATAGGATAAATGACTCTAATGGTGCCTCAACTTAGGGGTTGGTAACATTTTAATCCCCATTCCTGAAAAATTTTATTATAATCCTTCCACTTGAATTTTGTAATGTGAACAGATCGTATTCTATTTTTCATCCAATTAATCAGTACATCTGTTTGGCTATTTGCTTGTGCCATGCATATGATGAAGTGACGGGCAGTGGATGGAAAACAAATTATAATGCTTCTTCTCACAATAAAATTAAAAGAAAAATAAAAACAAAGGGCTTAGTTGCAATTTTAATAACACAATCACGTAAGCAAAATAAAAAATCTACTATTATTCCTCTTTACTCAGCTCTAGTCTTTTTCATCTCTCCTCAAACAACTATCATTTATAGTTCTATCCAACTCTTAATTTATCTTTTAATTCTCATCAACAAATCTACAAAATCAAAAATTTTCAAGTCACCGTCGCCACCAATATCAATGCATGTCATATAGCAAACAACCAAACAGACCTGTTAATTAATTTGATGAAAATAGAATAATAACTGTTAACATTACAAATCTAAATTGAAGTACTATAATGAAACGTTTCCAAAATTAGGGATCAAAACGTAACCAACCCCCAAATTGAGAGACTATTGAGGTCATTTACCCTAAAAAATGCATGGCACATAACAAAAAGTTGGAAAATATTTGTCAATCAATTGGATGAAAAATAGAATAAATACAATTCACATTACCAAATCCAAATGGAAGGACTATAATGAAACTTTTTCAAGAATAGGGATCAAAACGTAATCATCCTCCAAGTTGAGGGACTATTGGAATCCTTTATCCAACAATTTTCTTTTTTTCTTTTTTACCAAAGGTGTACAATTATTAGACTTTATGCAGAAACTATTGATGAAACCAAGAATCATCTCATGAATTACAGTTTTTTTTTTTTAACATTTATGAATTCAGCAAGAACAGGCCTTGCATTTTTATGCCTTCAACCCCCACTAAAAATCACAAGAAATGAAGTCTAGAACAAGTTCATAAGAAAAAATCCATATCACAAGGATTCGATCCGTACCAACCAATCCTTCCTTTATGTAAGCAAAGATCCCAATGGTAACAGCTTTACAAGAACAATTACACAATCACCATGGCACCCCTTAGTTATTATACCACAAAAAGTGCCAAGAGACAATAGAATGGGAAATCCGAAATCGATTCATACATCCTCCTACGTTGTAAATACTAAAATAAATGCTCAAAAGTATGAACAATTCGTTGTGGCAATCAACTTTTAAGCTTTAAACAAATATAGCAAGAAACTAGAAAGACTGCCAAAGATAAGGGCAGAAGAGCCGATGGCTGGTAAAAGTGTCATTCGGTCCAAACATCAAATAACCATTTTTGAAGAATGCTGAAAAAAGAAAATTATAAACGAAACAGTACCCTCTATAACTTAAATAGAATACATCTGATCCATTTCAACCAATAAAAATGGTAAAAATTTGACACTCGAGAAATACTGCCAGTAGTACACATCAAAAATCCAGCAACTGCAAGCATAATCTGCAAAAATCAATGTTAATCGAGATCTATCTACAAAGGCACGTATATCAATTCTATAAAACTATTATAACATTGAGTTGAGCTTAGCAGCTCAACAACAGGTACAAATAGCCATCCATGTAAACAATGAATCATTTCTCTTGATAGTATTCTAATCTAAAATCTATGACCAGAACCAGAAGGTGGTGCAGGTGGCAATCTGTTAGGAGTTGTGCGGCGGCCTGAACTAGAACTCGAGTTAACATCGCCATTTTGTGCAGGATCACTGTATCGACGGCTGTGACCATTGGATCCGTATCTTGAAGAGTCGCCATAAGGGTCACTCGGGCCATTGGCAGCAGCATCAAAAGCAGTTCTCCACTCATCACCTGGTGAAGGCCCAGCAGATGTGGGACTACTTTCTGCATTAGTGAATAAACAAAAAGCTAAGAACTAGAACCAACAACAAAGTGTAAACCACGATGGAGCAGCACATCCTGAATTAAGGGCTGCGCTGTTACATAGAGGCTCACAGAGCGCATAAAGACAAATATATGCCTAGAGATATCATCACCTGCTCCACTGCCATTGGAGTAGCTAGCAGCAGCAGCTCGATTGTCATGAATACTGAGCTGTCTTGTCAGCTTTGAAAGAAGAGAAGACTGCTTTTGAATGCGTTCCCTTTTGCGCTTTACATTCTGGTCCTCCTGAAGCAGTTCTTCAATCCTCACAGTACTTTGCGCACTGGCAGCCAAAAGAACTTTTTCAAAAATAGACCAAAAAAGGTTGCAAACTGAATTCTAAAACAGAACATGCTAGTCTCCATGATCAATGTGAACAGCAATTAGTCAGAAGTAAACTTGTCAATGTAGTTTAAGCAAAGAAAACCTCTATGGATGCACAAGCTTTTCCTAGTAATCAAGATAGTGACAAAATTGATCCCCTTGTGTAAATTATACATGGAATACAAGGAGTCGAAAAGAAAATGTCAAACCTGATAGAACTGTACAATTTTGTAAGCATGTCTTCTTTTGCTTTCTCTACTTGGCAAAGTACAACAGCCTGGACAAACAAAATAACAGCACAAGGTTTCAGTAAGTTCAACAAGGGAGATATACTTGTTTTCTATTGTGAGTACGTATAGTGTAGCAAGGAAGGCAATGTGAAATGAAAACTAACTTTAGGGACATTGGCAGCAAGACTGTTAAGAACTGCTTCAACATAACCACGAACTTCTTGAGCCATCCACCGAAGTTCTTCTTCTGGATCTGCAGGTCTTCTCGTCATGGTTTCCTAATTAGTGGGTTGCAAGAGTAATTATGTAGATTAGATCACTTTCGACCAGAATCCTACCTCAAAAAAAGCAAGAATTAAAGTTTCAACCATGAACAGCATAATTCAAATCAAACAACTGGGAAGAATACTAAACAATTCCCATGAGTATAAATCAGTTCAAACCAGAAGAACATTTTCTGTCAACTGTCACACAAGAACATTATTAAAGTTCTATATTATGCATTTCAACTGAGATATCAGAGTAACATACAAGTGAACCATCAGAAAGACTTTGGCGCAGCGGAGGACCAGATTCAACCTTCACTTGGCCACCTTTTGAACTAATAACATTTCTCAATTTGTTCAACCACTCAGTCTTATCTGCTGTGCTCTCAGCCTTTAAAACAACAGCACTGTGAGCTGAAACATCAATTTATACTTTCCTCGTTAGCATGATAGTTTGGAGAAAAAGCCACAAAATACACATGTAAGGCATAGCAACCGGAGATCATTATTTTTACCTTTTAGAACAGTTTTATATGGAACCCTGCTTGTAATTTTGAATACAAGACTAGGTGATTTCGCAGCATCAGGCCCATTTGCCTTCTTATCCTTGGAACTTTTGGGTGGAGGTGGTACTTCATCATCTTCAACTTCTTCAAGGTTACATTCCTAGATATTCGAAACCATCAGAGCATGCACAATAATATCTCTAAGCCAAAAAAAAAATAGAAAAAGGTTTCCAATGAATATACAAGAAGCATATTTATAGCACCTATCTCATATTACTAAGCCAAAAACAATATCATATCTTCCTCTCCAATTAATACAAGTACAAAATACCAATTTTCCTCAACATTTTCATTCAAACACCATCTATAACCATGTTCACATCTTTACTTGACTGAAATATAGGGGGATAACAGAAACCGCATTACACTCATGCACCAGACTCTTGTGCCTACGAGAGTAGAAACTTGTAAAGGCTATATAAGTGCACGTTAACGGCTCACTCATCAAAAATATTACTCCAGAGAACATACCTCCAAAGTGACTACACCACGAAAATGTCGCTCTTCTTGTTTTTTGGTGTATCCAAGCTGGAGAACAGAGGATTAAAATTAGGAGTTTCCCACAAGTTGGAGTCCTCAGAAGAATAGTAAGAGAAACTTATCACCCAACAAACCAATGTGATTGTCGTAGATACTCTGGCAGTCCAGAATATACAAAATTGGTGTTTTCAAAACCAAAAAAGTTAGAAAATTATAATAAAAGTAAAAATCAAATCAAATCAAAGAGTAGAATCTATGCACATCCCATTCCCTAAATTAAGGTAGAATCGCATTCCCCCAACCATCCAGCCCCTAATATTAAATGTGAGAGAACAGATTTGTTTTCTTTTGGAATAAGAAACTATATGTACAAAATTGGTGTCTGCTTAAAACAGGCTAGGGTTTTTAGAGACCAAAAGATCTTTCCGAGGAGTTCTCAATGGTGCTTTACCTCTTCTTTAGCTTATTCGAAACTGAAAAAAGCTGTTTATTCCAAGCATCCTAGCGATGCTATTTCAAAGGACCTTTGGGTTTTCCAATTTTATCACATACCCATTAAGTTCTTAATAGCTTTTGCAGGAACAACTTTTGCAACTTCATAGCAACTGGAAAAAACAAGATCAGTCAGTGACAATTTTTTAAAAACTTCCAATTTTATCACATACCCATTAAGTTCTTAATAATTTTTTCCAGGAACAACTTTTGCAACTTTATAGCAGCTAACGAAAACAAGGTCAGTGACAATTTTCTAAAGACTTTTTTTTGATGGCATGCCATGACTATAAACACAGAAACACTTAACAAATTACTCATAAATCAAGCAGAAATGTTGGGCATTTCTAGAATGAAGCCAAAAAAACACAGCTTTCACTAAATTGTTTCAGTTCTGAAAGCAGAAAGAGAAAATCACAATGGACTAATTACAAGAAAACACAAAAAGAAACAAGTAAATAAACAAGCACAACACTATATCCAGACAAAGTTTAGTGTGATTTCAGTTATACTTGAAGGGTTGCCAGCAGATTAACAATTAAAAACAACTAACCTTTCCAGTTTTTTCATTTAAAACAAACCATCGCCTACTCCATCCATTGGTTTTAGCACTCCTCTTTAACAAGAATCCTGCAGAGAAAGGCCAACCCACAAGCATGATTATGATGTTCAAATAAACAATGTAAACAACAGTTCCAATTGATCCTTTCCGCAATAACTAAAAGTTGGTGCTCATCACTATTTTATTAGATTACTCAAACAATGCATCTCTCAAAAAAATCAGCAGTTTAAGACATTCAAGGAAGAAACATCATCATTCACTAATGCCTTCACAAGCACATGCAAACAGTAAAGGCAGATAATTAATCTATCCAAGATTTCCCATAGGGCAACAGAAAAGTTGCCATGCAATATTCTGTCATGTTCAGGGAGATATACCAAAATCTTCATTTTGCTATGCAGATTCATAAACCTGCATTCTTTATGCCTTTCCGACAGTGGAAACTTTTAGCTGTGTCGACTAAGCTTGCCATGACAAGTTAAATGCAAAAATATAATAAAATTAACCCCTACAATATTCTACAACCCAGAAATAGGATATACAAAAATGGGATAGAGGTCTATCCCTTCAATAAAAGCACCCTACATAACAATAGAATTATCTCCCAATAAACTACAACCCCAGATTTTCTCCATAAATTGTGGCACATGGTTCCACAAAGCCAATTGGGCCAGTTGCACTCCAATAATAAAAGGAAAAAGATAAATAGATATAAATAGTTGTTCTCCAACCCTAGTTTGGGGAAAGAGTTATGTGAACCTCCAAATAAGATGCCCAGAAGATGAAAAAAAAACAAATATTAATGACACAAAATCACCAGTTATAGTTGGCAGGCAACATGGAAAGGGGATTTTCCAACACACTGTCAACTTAATGAACAAAGGGAACCCACTTGAGCTCATAAAACATAGGCATCCAATAATCTACCAAAGTGTAAATATAACTCCAAGAAACAATAGAGAAAATTGTTTCTGGGTGAACCTGCTGTTATCTCTCCCTCTGCCCCTGCAGTCTTCAAAGCAGGCCCTTCTTGAGTATCTTTGTCTTGCTGACCAGATTTATCCTTCATTGATTTCATGCTCCCCCCAGTTTGTTGAGCCCCAGTTTGAGGACTAGTTGCCTGAATTAGTTTTCAGAAACAATCATAAGAACCAAAAATTAAGGGAAGAGTAGTTTTCAACCCACAACATGGAAGCAATGACACACAACACAAGCATCTCAAAAAATTTTATGTACCCTATTCAATATTGATTGCTCAGCATCAACTGCTTTCTTAGAAGATCGATTTTTCAGTTCTTCTTCCCTTCTCTGTCTATCCATTCTGACAAAACAATAGAGTGACCAGTGATTGCAAGAAATGTACTATTCAACAAATAAAGAAGAGAATGAATCATTGGAAGAATGAGATATTAAGAAATGCAAACAAGTTGTGATAAGCAACCAAGGATGGGTGAATGTATCATTTGGTTGGCTTGTTCAGGAAAAAAAAAACATCAATTACAAACTAAACTTATATTGACCTCCCTGCTTATTCACAAATAAACGACAATGAACTCCTGAATGAAAATTTCGATAAGCAGCTTTACAATTACACCACACTACAGATTAAATTAGGCATCCTATAGAAAATCGATAAAAGAAGGCCCCTTTTTAAAGTATTCAGGGGGTCATTAGTCCCTTAAAATCTGATGTACTCCTCAGCAAGAACAAAAGGTTTTGAGAGATATTTCCTTCCAAAAATTCTTATTTCAGAAAAAAAAAAAAGCATAAATTTTTACTCTAATGATATCTCCTAACACGACTCTTAAAATCCTGGTTTTCAACTTTCTGTTTTTGGTTACTAGACACTAACATTCACTATAACTATCCCCATGGAAACTGCAATCTCACGAATGCCATAAATTAGAATCAATAGGCAGCAAAAGTTTTCACAGAAACATCTACCGAACTTAAGAACAGTTGCATAAAGTACGCATAACAATGTAATACCAAGAAAGAATGACCAAAACTTTGGTTTGATTTCCCCTGAACCAATAATAATTTTTGTTTTTAACACGTAAATTACACATTATTCCTGCACCAATCCTCTTGATATCAGACTCCATGAAAGTGCAGAGAACAGAAGGAACCAGGTGATTACAGACCAGTGCTTCTATTACATAGCGTCATGAAGGGAAATACTAATGACATAAACCAACCAGAATGTCATTAAACTAGCAGCAAGAGATGGCAATATAGTTGGCTAGATCCAACACTTTGTAATTCACAAATCTGGTCGAAAATAAACGAAAAATAAAGAAATCATTTGGCAAAGCTAAAGAAAACAAAATTAACTCAAATCAACTGTAGATTATTTCCACCTGAGACTCAATACCAACAACCAAAAAAAAAGAGTAGAAAACAAGCCAACCAAGAATTTTGCTTTACAGTTACTTTGAAATGAATATGACCTTTAACACAAAAAGAAAATGTGTTACTTGACCTTACCGTCTCTGCACCAATCGGATGAAATGCTGAGGGGGAACAAATGCTCTCTCCATATCAACAAGAGCAACAACCATCTTCTTTGCCTCACTCTTAAACCCATCCAAAGCTTCCGAAGCAATTGCTACAACCTTTACAAAGAAAAGAATTTGCCGACAATCTGAGATTTTCTTTTTCTCTAACCTCTGGATAAAGCAGTATTTACAATATAAAGAAGTTACTACCTCTCGCTTAAAAGGAGGATATCTCCCAAGACCTGGAGTAGCATTGGCAGCAGCTGATACAATATCCACAAGTACACGGTGCACCTAATCGAAAATTCATCCGGCTTAACTCAGAAATTATAAAATACAAAAGTAAATACCAATTGCAGAAGCTCTACATAAAAACCAGCCAAAATATTTCCTCGACTGAATAAAGTTTGTTGAGTCCTTTAACTGAGATATCATTACCAGTGTTATATTGGTAAAAGAACTAATGTAAACAGATAAACAGCCAAACTAAAAATGAAGTTATATTGGTTTTCCATGATATGCTATAATCTTCTTTCCCTGTATATCTTGCTAAGAGAAACTCAGATTCAGTAGAGACAAAATAAAAGGAACACAGCATTGACCTGCCATAATATCGACCCCTCCTCAATTTTTAAGTTCCAATATTATCTTTGAAGAGAACTTTGTTACTCAAAAAATTAGCAACTTTGTTAAGATATTCTCTTTAATATCACAAATGAAGGGAGTAATTCTCAAATCAAATATTTTAGCAATTGTAAAAACATAGAGGGGAGACCAGTGTAATTTGGATACCTCATCAACACAGAGTCTTGAAGGTTCTTTTGCCATCTCTAAAACAACCTTGATTAAAGATCGTAACCCTTTTTCGGGAGAAATAAGGTAAGGCTGGTAACCATCTGCCTCCAGAACAATCTGATTAAAATATAAAGCAGTAATCAACAAAAAAGAATTTAAGCAAACAGTGGATAAAAACACATCAACAACGAAGAAGACAACAAATCTTTGACTGGAGACAGACCAAGATCACTTACCCTCTTTACATTGTTAATATCGAAATGGCGATCTAAAGGGAGTTGCTTTATCCTGTTTGGAAAGTTGCCCTCAAAACTAGCAACAACTTTCCAACCATCACCCTGCACGAAATTCAAGGTATTATAAAATCTTGCACGTACACAAAAGAAGGTTCATTAAAAGACTGCATAATGACCCACATAATTAAAATAAAATGCACTCTGCTTGTAATTGACTCATCAAAAGGAGTAAAGCACGCTCTAGATAGCGTTTGGCTGACAGGAAAGTGAAGGAAAGGTGCAGGAGAGGTGATTATTTTCCCTCAAAAGTATGTTGACTAAAAAGTTCTCCTGCAACATATATTCTCCCTCATTTTGTGTCCTCCAAAACTTGTAGGATTCTGCATGAAACCCACTTATGTAGTTTGGATAACTACCCATAAATACCCATTTTGCAAAGATTTTCTAGTTAAATAAACATGCAATGTAAAGTAATTTTCATTTCCTTCAATTTACATTCTGGTACCATCGGTTTCTCATATAGTTTTCTCGCTATCCAAACAGATCCCAAGAGAACATGACCTAATTGTCATTCGACAGGTTGCATCACACAGCTAAAGTGAAGTAAAACTGCATTTGGAATAATGTGGAATTGAACCTCAATTGTAACCAAAAATCCTAAATGACAATTTTTTGCGTTGTCTTGTCTGATTACTATTCCGCAATTCTTATTCTGTCTTAACCTCCAATGACAAAAGTTCATCTCCACTCCACAGAAATAAAGGACAGAAGAATTAAGCTGCAAAAGTACACATCATCTAGAGTCAAGTTGATTCACCCACTCTAATCACATAACTACACATCTTGAGATATTGTGTGCTTCTACAATCAGTACATAATTTGCACTACATAAAGCTGCCCGAAAATCGTCAAAAAAATGACAACACTAACGTATGCACACGGGTACTCTAAAATTGCTTTCAAGTAATTTAATGTTCTGACAAATAAATATTATCCAATATAAAGTCCGGCCATTTAATTAACAAAACGAAGTTCACTAGCATACACTATGTTTAGTTGCAATGACATGCTCCAGAGCAATCCCAGGGAACCTGCTGTAGGCAGTATATTTGCTACTTCGGATTTGCCAAACATAGCATCTATGATAGAAACTAGTTTCCTTGGGATGGAAATGTGCATATCCCTTGGAAGATAATTCATTAGCAGATGACTAAACAATCATAGGCTGAACAACAGCAATGTTAGACTTCTATTATTTCAAACCGCCATACTTATTTTCTAGACAGTATATATCAATAAAACTGGTGAGAATCCAAAAAAGCATTGCAACACAGATTTTTCCAAAACCAATTTGCAAATAAAGAATCCCAATTAGAGAGAAACTATAATTGCAACTTCAATTCCAAAACAATGTAACACATTAAAACACCACAAAAGCAGATAATAAATTTCAGAATTCAAATTTCAGCTTGTTCTCATTCAGGGTTCCCGAATATATGGGAGGTCTTATATATACATACATTACTTATACTATATTGCTATTATATACTAAGTACATACACAAACATGCTCAAGATTCTCCTGACAAAAATACTCACCTCTCCACTTGTGATGTGTTGGAGAAACTTGTCCTCAAATTCACGGCAGAGCTCCAAAGCTAAAGCCCTGGTACCTTCAGCACTATCAACCATCTGTTCACCAAGCCTATACAATTCGTCCTGTACAACTTGAGACTTTCCCTGAAGGCTGCAGGAACAGTAAAAAAGTAAGCCAAAAAAGAGACCACAAGCACAATCTTGCAGAAAGAAACAATATGATGAATATGCTACACTGTATGCGCAATCTCAAGAACTTAGATTTCAATGCATTTACAGAACTATATTTAGTAAACACGGCCATTATAACCATGGTAAAGATGATGCAATTCAACTGTAACAGGGATATGTTAATGCAGCATCTTATGCAATTTAAATGAGACTATTTTTCTCCAAAGATGAAGTTGGGGAGGGAAAAGTAAAAGTGAAAACTATCAAGAAATACAAGATTGAAAATAAGGCTGCCACATTCGCTCCCTCTTCTTGAGTATTAGGACCAAAGTTCAGCACTGAGAAATTTCATAAACAAGTGAAAAAAGATAGCTCTCATGCACCAAAAATGCAAACAGAACCACATGAAAGAGTACTGTCTTGAGTTATAACAGAAAAAAAAAATCCAAAGAATAATGACAATTTGGGTATCAATAACATCTAGCAACCCGAGAACAAGCCCTACCCTGAGAGGAGATTTGGGAGCCTGACTTTCATCCGATTACGAATCTGGTGAGATAAGGTCTCCACCAAAGCTAATCTCCCAAGTTTGCTTTGAGGGGCACCAGTCAATATAGATTTAAGGCTTTCACTTTCAGCACGCCAAGCAGTTTCTAATGAGTTGTCAGCTCCTGACTGGTTAGAGGCAATAGACACGGATTGACCTATTAATGCAACCCATGGAATATCAGCTGTACTTCTTGGTCCTTGACCCAACATAAGTGCTTGAACAGCTGCAATAATTTTTGGATCTGAAGCTGCTTGATCTATCTTACTAATGACACCAACAGTTCTTGTACCTATTCATCAAGAAAATTTGCTATTATGTTGACAAGACCAGGAAACTGAAGAAGAGGATGGAAATAACGAAATTATTGTTCAAAGAAAACAAGAAGATTAATGGTAAAACCCACTTTCTCCGTCATACTCCTTTGCGAGCCTGATAGCTTTAGATGAGGCAACTTCTTGTGCCTGTGTCGCAGGTATTACAACCAGCAAAATTGCATCATTATGTTCAGCATACTCCCCCTGTAAGAAGCCGCATGCAATTAAATCCCAATAGACAATTAAAAACTCAATTCAGCTTCTTGAAAAGTTATCCAACAAAAATATACCCCCATCCCTAGGTGAAAATATATATGTGTCAAATTAATCACTTAAAGCCACTCACCAATGAGTCATCAAGATTCCCCTTATCCACTCCAGGCAAATCAACCAATTTCAATGATGGAGCTGTATGCCAGAAGGACCAATAAAAATCGTATGTTATCAAATTCAGTGCAGGAAAGAGAAAAGAAAAGTACGGGCACCTCCTGAATAAGTATTCAAAGAAATAATAGGAAAGAAAAAGGCTTTTGCATAGACAAAACCCTTTCTGGTTATCTTTCATATGAAATTTTTCCTTATTGTTTCCGTTTGACAAGAACACCCCACACATGTAATTAAATTACTTCAATAATTCGACAAAACACACATATCGGGGGCTTACTAGCAATTGATCAGTACCACATAGCAACTACCATAAAGATAAGCATTTCAAAAATGTCTAAGCTGACAAGCCAAAATGACCAATAGTAGGGCCAAAAAAACCCTGGTTTTAGAGCAATCGGAATTTGGCAAGAAAATATGACATTGCAGAAAAGTTTCATGAATTGTTTCCCTAGAAACACAAACAGAATTCGAAGTTCACACACCAGTACTTGTTCGAAGCTACTTTCATAAATGCCTCATGAATTCTTTTTTCTAGCAATGCGAACAGAATTTATAGTTCACACACCTGTACTTGTTCGAAGCTTCAAATATATCTCATCACGACTTTTGCCCGAAATTTTACTCAGTCTGTCTTGTAAAGAATGCCGAAGAGCACCTAGAATGTGCCAAAAGTGAACAAAATAAAACAGGAGTCTTGGGATGCCCAGATTTGAAGATTTAAGCTTTATATTTCAGGGAAAAACCTTGAAGGCACAGACATATTATATAAGCTTAAAAAGTATTCACTGTAACAAATCTCACTTGCAGAAACTTGTTGAGATTTGCTGTCAATCTGCAAAATAATTGATTTGCTGCTCAAAGAACTATCCCTTTTCAAGTCAATGCAAATGGGAGCACGAGTAGCACCACCTTCACCAGTCGGCTATATCCAATAGTAAACAAACAAGTTAAAATCACTTCAACAAAAGTATTTTGGAGACACTCACAACTGCAAAGGGACACAAAAGATTCGGTGAGAAAGAACTAACCAATGCAGGATGCCCAATTAAACTGTTTAACACAGCTGATTTACCTGCACCCTGAATAATTCATACATCATTAGAAATCCCAGACATTACTGCCACCACTGGAAAAAAGAAAATGACTATAATGGAAGTAGACAACTATTATAGAATTTAGAAAATAAATTTGTAACAACTATATCGCGCTTTACTCTCAACAATACAACTAAAAACAGCAGAACAAATAAAGAATTCAGGGGACCTTTGTCAGTGATTGTAAACAGAAATATGTCTAGCTTCATCTCTAGCATGCAATCCTTAAAGGAAAATGTTAAGCAGAAAATAGAAATTTTTTGCTACCCTTCTCCAGTTGCACTAGTCTGACATAAATTAATGGAATACTGAAAAACATCACCGAAGGATAGAATGACTTTTATTGAAACTCAAAATGCAACCATCAGGATAAAAAGAACAATTTTAACCTGAAAAAAAACTTGTAATAAATAAAAAGATAAATTCGTGCAGCTTCATACAAGCACTTTTAGTCGGGCACATTTCTAACATACCAATATCAATTCTCAATCATAACATGGTAAAGCAATAAAAACAATGGCAGAAACTTATTTTGGCTTCCAATTTGTTGAAGCACAAGCTGAAACTCACCTTGCTTCAAATGTTATACGTTCTATAACAAGATCATCAACATCCCAACTCAGATGTAGAAACTCTTAGCATTAAACACAAAGGTGCATTCGACAGAAAATTTAACACCTGCAGTGGCAAACTAGATTCACAATATGTGTTTCAACACTAACAGTTGGCAGGACACCCTTCTTATCAGTTGCTTAGTTTGTTTGATAGGATATAGGCTAGTCCATATGCTATAATTCAGTTTACTAAACTAAAGTCAAGGAACACAAATCTGGACTTCAGGCAAAAGAAAATCGTTGATAAATTTAACCTTGTGCACACTCAGCATAAGATATGATTACCTATGGGAAATGAAATGACAGGATTTTCCATGATAACACATTCACAAAATCCTTTCAAGGTACAGTTCGCTTACTTCCTAGTATGCTGAAGCTAAATTTGTTGTTAATGTACTATTACCAATTCACCTGAGGACAGGAAACCATAAACAATGGTAGAGAAAAGGCGGAACACTGTTTCTTCATCACATTTCACAGTCCATCTTCACTACCGTGTTCTTTGAGATTTAAACTCGGCAGCTGAAAATTTACTTCTCTCACTTGTATATAGTATAAAACATGTACCTATTTGCATATAGACTTTTATGTGCTTTCAAAAACATAAATATGATCTTGCCCAATGATTTTAACATTTTCAATTAATAAGTCGAATTGCCACCCAGTAATACAGACCTAGTGACTATGAAATAAATCTTAACAAAAGAAAATAACAGAATTCACTACCGCAAGTTCACTGAAAAAGAGAGTATACGCATTTAGTTGTATTTGCCAAAGTTCAAAAAAGAGAGAGAGCAAGTAACTCTTGTCAAACGGAGTATCAGATTTAAATTACACGTAAGGCTCTTCTTCAATTATCATAAACCAAATTCACTTCTTTTAAAGTAAATTTATGCTTTTTTTTATGATCAATAATTTGTAAAGACTTGATCTACTATTCCATCAGTACGGTACCGACAATTTCAAAACATCAAAGTATAAAACTCTTGCTAACAATTAGGCAAGTAGGCGCACAATGTTACCAACATATCGCCACAAAAAGAAAAACAACCAAAGATCAAAGAGAATTGATGAAATTACAACAATTGAAACAAAATTTCAGATCCAAAATCATCTAGTATTTCTCAAAGATCTAAGCAACTAAATTATTAACTTACGGTGTTGCCAAGAGCAACGACATTGAGAAAAGTTGAAGGCCGTCTAGACGAAGACGACGACGTCGTTTCATCAATATCCTCATCGGCTAATAAAGAAGCGGCTTGTCTCATCGAATCGGAAAGCTGCGACAACTCCTCGATCGCCTCCATTTCTATTCCGATTACAATTACTTTCTTCTCTCTCCTCAACTCCGACTAGATCCGATCAAATATGTTTTAACGATATGTGTGCACACGATACAAATTGAAAAACCGCTAGATCGAGAGAGTGTGTGACTGTGTGAGAGAGAAGGAACGGGTGAACGGTGTAAGTTAGGGTTCCCGGTGAGAGACCGGAGGAAAAGAAGACACGGAAACAAGTTTGAACTTTTAAAAAATGCAATGGGAATAGAGAGAGAAAGTATATAATAGAGAGGTAGAGGTGTGCGTGGGTGATGAATTGATAATGAAAAAATAGAGGAAACAATGGAATATTAATTAATTTAAAAGAGGGAAAAATAAATAAATAAATTTTTTTTGTTTTGTTTTAGTGTAATTAAAAAAAAAGAGAGACAGAAAATCCAATTGAATGCAGTAAATGGTTAATTGCAAATTTGAAATGAAATTTATTGTGAGGTGTGATACTGTGACGTGAGATTTTCGATTTGGAAAAGTTTTTTTTTTAATTTTCAAAAGATAATTAATTAAATAAAATTTGGAAACATTTTGTTTTCTACGCGGTAAAAATCTACATGATCCAACTACTTGTAGGCTAAGGTAAGTAATGTGTGGAGTTTTAATAAATTAGACTAATAATGCTACTTTAAATCAAAATTAGAGAAGTAATGCAGTTTTAATTGTTATTTGTAATAAAAATATAAAAAGAAAATTGATCAATACTTTGAATCAATCTTGCTCTATTACAATGATTAGATTCCAATTCGTTATCCAAAATGTTTTTCAGGTGGTCAATGAGTTAGTGCTACTGTACCAGTATCCCAAACTCCCGGCGATTACTAACACTTTGAGTTTAAGGTATGAAATTTTATACTCTAATAATGTTAGTTTTAATCAAAATTAAAGGTTGAAGGGAAAATTACAAATATCATCATTTACATTTGTTGAAATAACTTCTTTTTTCTTCATTCTCAATTAGAATTGAATCAATTGAGTAGTTTTTGTTTGAAGGAGTAATTGAGAAGAAGTAGAATTGAAGTGATTGAAAATTATTAGAATTGAATCAATTTAGTGATTTTAATTTGAATGAGTGATTGAAAGGATTATAATTGAATTGGTGTTTGTTGTTTGAATTTGTTAACATAATGAAGTCTTTTATTAATTATATAAAATAAATAAGTTATTTTTATACTTTTAACAATAATATCTTATAATTATGTCCCCTCTAATAAGGATAATAATATACAGAGTGAAAAATTAGAGTGAAAACGTAAAGTGATAGACGTGCCAGTTATAAAAAGACAAAATTATCCATTATCCATTAGGGTTTACTCATCATTTGGTTAGGGTATTAGTTTGTCTTTTTATAATTGCCATGTCAGTCACTTTACGTTTTCACTCTAATTTTTCCACTCCCCCTATCATTACTCCTCTAATAATATGGTTGTGGAGCGTGTCCTTATAAAAAATTTTCCTAAAAATTTAATATTTGAAAGCTTTCTTCCATGAAGGATATTTCACAATCTACATTAATTGTATATAAATTACATGAACATATCTTTGTTATTTACCATTGCTTAATCTACATACAAAAATTATGCACACAAAGTCACAAAATCAGGTACCAATTGCCTAATCTAAATTGGAATGACATTATAAGTAGGGGAAAGTACGAGTAAAATGAAGTTTGGTTTGACTGGTGTATTTTTGTAAAGCTTGGCTTTGATTTTGATGGGGACAGTATTCTTTCTTTTGTTGGATTTTGAATTTGTGTTTAAATTAGTCTAGATGCTTTTAAATTTGGACTTTTCTTTTGGACTCATGTGTGCAAAACTCAATTCATATTATCTGAAAACAATGTTATTGAATTCGTGAATTTTCTCATCTTTTTAAATGAAATATCCCTTTTATTCACATTCATAAACAAAAGAAAATGAATTGTGTTTTATTTAATTCATTTTTATTTGATAGCGACATGCATTATATTTATTCCTTTTTGCTTGCTATTTTTTTTTATTTTAAGTAGTAAAATAAAAAAAAAATTAAAGTAGAAAAATGGCCTATTAATCGTTTATGAATTACGTTAAAGATTTTTCACAATGACTTTATATCAAATATAGTAATTAAATATTTAAACCCGTGTTTGTCTCACCTTTGTAGTTTTAATTGCAATACTTAACTCCCTCAACATTTAAATTAGTCAATTTCTTTATGGTCAAATAATTAAATAAATTCGATTGGAACATTGGAGATTGCATAAAAACTAGTTTCTAAATAGAAATAAAATATATTGCTTTATTCAATTATTTAATGGAAATTGACAAAATAAATTAATTTATCTCAAATAAAAAAAATGCAAATTAAGTGCTACAATTAGAATTACAGGGAATCAATAAAATATTAGTTAATTAATTATTCGATTTAAACTGAAAATGGAAATGAATTCAATTGTATGAATCCTCCAACTTTGGAAATGTTACGTGAACCAACTACTTCCGGCCTAAGGTATGTGTTCTAAGTTTTAATGCATGGAAATTAAGATAGAAAACGATAGGTCAACTGCTAAAATAGATCTCTCTCTCTCTCTCCTTCTTCTTTCTTCTATTTTTATTTTTTTTCTTCTTCAAGAAAGCTTACTTTAATGTGAATGTTATTAATAAAGTAGCGAGATTAGTCTAAATTCTTATTCGATCTCTGCTAACATGTATATTAGATTGGGATAGTAAGCAAATATTAACCCTCACTAGTTGTAGCACTTGACATAAGAATTCAATAGCCATCATCTGTGCAGTTGTTTTTATTCCGAAGAAGATGCAAATGACTCTTCAAATGCATCATTTTTGTTTACTACACGTTGGCCATGGAATATGTGTGGAACAAGTATGAGATAATCTTCTTATGATCACCAATTTGCTGACAAGTCTTTGGATCAACAAGGAAAGGGACCTGCAAAATGTTTTACAGTTAGAAGATGAACAAGGGGAAGAAGTAAGTAATTATCCCACCAAATCCCATAACTCATTTCCAAGAACAACAAGACCACATCAACAATGACTAAACTTTTACCCCATGATCATACAATAACCACAACTAGCTTTTATCTCACTGTGTGAGGTTGGCTATATAGATTACATTTCTATAACGTAGTATGATTTATATCATTAGATTGACAAAGTTTTACATTAGTTGCCAACCTAACACAACCCTTCTCTTTTTTTCGGATTTGACTCCAATTACCTATAGACATATAGTTTGCTTATAAGCAGGGAGTTACTAGTAATACTGATATACTATTAAATTATATCAATATTGTGAACAGAGATAAAGAAAGAAACACTCTCAATCTTCTTCTCCTTATTTCCTTAATGCAAAGAATTCATACAATTTAAGTATGTAAATTAGAAATCAAAAACTAAGGAAAGTCCTAGAATATTTATCAATCAATGAGTGATTGATTCTTTCCTTTAATCCTAGGATATCACTTTCCTAATTTATCAAGTTCAAATCAAATCAAATCAAATCGTAATCAAATCCAATCATATCAAATTTCTTGACACTCCCCCTCAAGTTGGTGCAAAGACATCTATCATACCCAACTTGCTAACTTGAAACTCAAATGGCTGTCTTAACAAGCACTTAGTAAGCATATCTGCCACTTGTTGTGATGTTGGCACAAATGGAGTGCAGATAATTCCAGCTTCAATCTTCTCTTTTATAAAGTGTCGGTCAATTTCAACATGTTTTGTCCTATCATGTTGAACTGGATTTTGAGCAATATTGATAGCTGCCTTGTTATCACAGTATAGTTTCATAGGAAGATTAATGGTTATTTTAAGATCTTCTAGAACTCTCTTGAGCTAAAGAACCTCACACACTCCTTGAGCCATTGATCTGAATTCAGCTTCAGCACTACTTCTAGCAACTACACGTTGTTTCTTGCTTCTCCAAGTAACCAGATTATCTCAAAGAAATGTGCAATACCCTGATGTTGACCTTCTATCAACATTTGATCCTGCCCAATCTGCATCAGTATATACCTCTATACTTCTTTTCTCACTTTTCCTAAAAAACAGTCATTTTCCTTGTGTTCCTTTGAGGTATCGAAGAATCCTATACATAGCTTCAAGATGTTCTTCATATGGAGAGTGCATAAATTGACTCACCATACTCACAGTAAAGGCAATATCAGGGCGTGTGTGTGACAAGTAAATTAATCTTCCAACAAATCTTTGGTACCTGCCCTTATCTACTGGAATCCCATCTTTGACTTGTCCAAGTTTAACATTGACTTCTATTGGGGTATCAGAAGGTTTACAGCCACTCATTCCAGTTTCTTTTAAGAGATTTAGAATATACTTTCGTTGTGAAACCACAATACCCTTCCTTGACCTTGCCACTTCCATTCCAAGAAAGTATCTTAGCTGGCCTAAGTCTTTAATTTCAAATTCCTTGGACAAGTTCTGCTTCAATCTACTCATTTCTTCCATATCATTTCCAGTCAAAATAATGTCATCCACATAGACAATTAAAACTGAGATCTGGTCGATGGTGGATTTTTTTGTGAATAGTGTGCGATCAGAATGACCTTGACTATATCCTTGACTTTTGACAAACCTTGTGAACCTTTCAAACCAGGCTCTGGGAGACTGTTTAAGCCCATATAAAGACTTTTTTAATCTGCATACCTTAGTTCCAAACTTCTCAGTGAATCCGGGTGGAGGTTCCATATATACTTCTTCTTCTAAGTCACCCCGTTTTGTTGGGGTGTATAGCTACAAGAACTTTGGTGCACAATGCCTTTTTCAGCAAAAAAATTTCCCAACACATTGTTGAAATATTCTTTTCTATTATCACTTCGAAAAATTTTAATTCGAGTCTGAAATTGTGTTTGAACCATGTTATAGAAATTTTTGAACACAATTGCAGCTTCAGATTTTTCTTTTAAAAGGAACAGCCATGTGACCCTAGTATGATCATCAATAAAAGTGACAAACCACCTTTTTCCAGAAGGAGTTGTCTCTCTAGAGGGACCCCAAACATCACTGTGAATGGTTCTGTTTTTTTGTATGGTTGAGATAGAAACACAGCACGATGATGTTTTGCTAATTCACATGACTCACATTGAAAGTTTGAGTTATTTTTATTTGCGAACAACTTAGGAAGTAAAGGCTTCAAATATTGAAAACTAAGATGTCCTAATCGATAATGCCATAACAAAATTTCATCATTATTTGCAACAGAAACGGAATTGAAGCATGTTTGTTGGTCTTGCCTTCTAAGAATTGAGCTTTTATTAAGGAGATATAGTCCACCATCCTGTTTAGCATCCCCAATCATCCTGTTTAATAAGGTTGTATACTTAAACTTAATCAAATCATAACTATATTATTCTCTAATATTATACTCAATACATATTTATAATCACTAATAAAAGTTTTTTTTTTGTGTAGGGCAAAATCCCACTGCGCTTGCCGCGGTGTAATCTACTAGTTACAATTATGTTGTCACTTATTTGCTTTTTTTTGGTAGTGATTAAACTTTTTTTCAATCCGTATTTAGTCATCAAACTTTTAAAGTAGCCAAAAAGATCACTCAACTCTTTTAAGCGTTGTTGTCCTATATCTCCATTATCTTTTTTTAAAACTACTAAATTGAAGGGTATTTGCCAATTAATTTGGGAAGAATGTGTGTTAATAGGCAAAACGCCTTATGGGCGTTTGTATAGTGAAGCGGCTTTGTATGAAAATATTTGAGTATTTGAATATTTGGATTATGTCCATATATAACGAACAAGGAGAATGAGATAATTTTGCCCCGCAAGTGTGTGTGTGTGTTTTTTTTGTCAAAAAACTACAATTTTCATTCATGTGAATGAGAAAAAAATATATACAAATATATACAACAGCCAACTAGCTGAAAGAAATCAAGAACTGAATTATCAGTTATGACAATAAGAAACTAGATTAGGAGAATTATAAAATATAATTTCTATCTCTACAAAAATTATACAAACACAAAGAAATTTTTACTACGAAATCATGTAACAAAATTCATTGGAATGTCCCGCAAGTGTGTTTATTAGATATCCTTTTGGAAAGAATGCATGCAACTCAAATTGGAGTATACTATCTAGTAATTTGCATTAAAAAAAACTAAAAAATAAAATTTTCAAAAAAAATCCAAATAGGTTTTCCTAGTGATTAAAAGTAGTAACCTTGTGTGGTTATTTCTCAAGTTGGTTTTATCGGGATTATTTTCAATATTGATCTTTGATTTTTTTTTAAAAAAATTCCATTGACTTGTAAGAAGTCCTTATTGTTTTTTTTTGTAAGAAGTCCTTAATGTTTTTACGGATAGAAAATGCGGCCCATTATTACCGGCTCGTTAATTGATTATTTATTTTTTTAAATATAGCAGTCTAATTCCAAAACGAAAACTACCATTTCCCCCAGCATGGAATGCTGCATGTCTTCGATCTCTCTCTCTGTGTATAAAATACCCAATCAATACCAGAGCTTCTCAGACTCTCTGAACTCACTGATTACATAAATTCTCCTATACTGTTTCATAATCGGCACCGTTTCTAACTAGTGGTTATCTTCCTGATGGGCGTGGGGACTTTCAATTCATTGGGCAGCCTCTCCTTTGAGGGAGATGGCAGTCGATTTTGGTTGAGGACTTGCCGGATTATTTCCTGGACTGTAAAAAGATGGGCCATTCAGCGGCTATGTGCAAACCATATCGTGAGAAACCAATTGTGCAAAAGACATAGATCCCAGTCAAGCCAATCCCTGATACAAGAGAGTTGGCCCAGCCAAAGGAAACGATCGTAAGAGATGAGGAGACCCACCCTGAAGTTTGCACGGAACGGGATTTAGAAGGCACAAAGGAGGCTTGTCCTTCTAACCCAATTCAAGAAGAGACATAAGTTTTAAACTAACACTTTAGCTGTCGAATAAGATATCTTGGTCTTCTTTCCACTCAAAGAACTATCAAGAAATAGTCGAAGAAGATAAGGATCATGGAGTTTATGAATTTACCAACTGTGGTTACCCATATGATTTGGAAAGGATGGAATCAACATCCAGGGTACGCTTTGGGTGCTGCTCAAGATTGCCCCTTGGTTCTCCAGTTCCCCCGACGTTCCTCACTGCAAGTTCTAGATATACAGTATATTATTATGAAGACCGCAGAGAGAATAGCAAGATTCTAACGCTATTTGCTCGTAGGTTCCGCCACTTTCTTGAACCGGTTCTCATTGACAGATTGCCAATTGCTATCGGCGAATGGAGTTTCACCTGGCACCACAGCGAACGAAAATTAACTATTCGGGATTTTGACCATTGCAAGACTTGATACTTTCTCAACACTAGGGATATAATCGAGTCGAGTCGAGCTCGAGTACACCCCTAATCGAGTAGCTCGATTTTACAAAAAGGTGTACTCGAGCTCGAGCTCGATCGAGCTCGAACTCGAGCTCGACCAAGAGTGATCGAGCTCGCGAGTAGCTCGATCGAGCTCGAGCTCCAAACGAGCCCAATCAAGCTGGAGTATTTTATTTTTTTAATTTTTTTATAAAAATTATAGGATGTATTTGTAGTTTTTTAAAATTTAATGAGGTCAAATTATAATTTACTATAAATTAAGGACTAAAACATAATTATAAATAGATTAAATTATAATTTATTAAACTACAGGGGTTAAAACATAAATACAAATATTAAAAATAAAAATATATATATATATACTCGAGTAGATCGCGAGCTACTCGAGTATGTGTAAAGTGAGCTCGAGCAAGCTCGAACTCGGTCGAGTCGAGTAGTTGACCGAGCTACTCGCGAGTAGCCCGATCGTTTAACACCCCTACTCAACACATATTTTGCCGAGTAATTGGAAACATTAACTCATTTAGGTGAGAAGTTCTTTCTCTTTCTTCTTTTTTTTTTTTTTCGGAGTAATTGGAAAAATTCAATAGCCATCATCTGTGCAGTTGTTTTTATTCCGAAGAAGATGCAAATGACTCTTCAAATGCATCATTTTTGTTTACTACACGTTGGCCATGGAATATGTGTGGAACAAGTATGAGATAATCTTCTTATGATCACCAATTTGCTGACAAGTGTTTGGATCAACAAGGAAAGGGACCTGCAAAATGTTTTACAGTTAGAAGATGAACAAGGGGAAGAAGTAAGTAATTATCCCACCAAATCCCATAACTCATTTCCAAGAACAACAAGACCACATCAACAATGACTAAACTTTTACCCCACGATCATACAATAACCACAACTGAGCTTTTATCTCGCTGTGTGAGGTCGGCTATATAGATCACATTTCTACAACATAGTATGATTTATATCATTAGAGTGACAAAGTTTTACGTTAGTTGCCAACCTAACACAACCCTCCTCTTTTTTTCGGATTTGACGCCAACTACCTATAGACAGATAGTTTGCTTATAAGCAGGGAGTTACTAGTAATATTGATATACTATTAAATTATATCAATATTGCTGCTAATATAATTTAAAACAGCGAAAATGGAAATTCATTAGAACTGCAACATTGAAAATAAAGTCAGAACAAGTGAATCATGAAATCTACACAGCCATAACAATGAATACAATTAACAGTCTCAAAAAAGCTTACCTCTTTGGATCCAGATATTTCAAAAAGTAAGGGTGCCCTTGCTGATCCCTTAGCCACATTCTGAAGTATGTATGGAAGCTCCAATTCACATAGTGCTTCACGTACTATCCGAGCATACTGTAAAGGGCCAGACACACCAAATCAATCAGTTTGAGCAGGTATTTCATGCTATATAAATTATGGCTTGTTTGAAAACTATTTAAGTGCATGTTGAGTAGGATAGTTTAAATTAACGGCACGCTAAGCACATTTGTAAGATTGCTCCATCATGATATAAGAGCAACTTGAATTGCAAATGTGTGTTTCAAGATGATAAATCAAATTCCATAGGACAGAAGGCACACTGAAAATAAGGATTCACAGTGCTTGATAGCTTTTATTAATTGTACTCAACCAGTCTTATATTTTCTCTTAAGTCCGTTCCCTCATTGAGATGGACCGTTTTTTATCAAATAAAACCAGGAACTAGTCAATGCACCACTTTAAAATTTTAGCACTACGTGATATGTCAATTTGTATCTGTATCTTAGTTCTTCCTATTTCCTCTTCTACTGCCAAAGTTTGATAAAAAATGGTCTGTATTTCTTGAAGAAAGAAAAAATATATATCAACGATGGTGGTTAAACTCCAAAGCAACAATTTCTTTTGGAATTAAGTCCAAGGAGGAAGCTGGGCAAAAGCTTCCAATACCTAGTACTAATGGTACATTCCCTATGTAAATGAGGCTGACAAGTGTGATATTTTCTGTTTTATTCAATATCAACAGCTTATTAAATGGCTCTTCATGTTCAAGTTTGCTAGACTTCGTAGTCATATTTGTCTTAAGGAATCCCTCATCTTGAAAAACTTCCACATATATAATGAAGAATTTCACATTTCAGAAAGCAAGTAGAAGCTCTACAATCGTTAGTGATGTATGTAAAGTCGTTGTCTTACTGGATCGTTTTCATATGAGAAAAGCTCCAACTTTCTTGTTGGCGCTTCTTTTCTAGATTTTTCCCACAATGTCATTCCTCGGCCTGCTCGAAGTAAAGTCGGCATCCATCCTGTTACTATCGTGCTGCATAATGCAAGATCACTCATTCACTGGGAAAATTAAGAAAAGAGAGTACATTTCACACTTGTGAAGACCATGCAACCAAAAGTTTTGATAAGTTGGCAATAATTCCTGCATCAGTCTGGTTCAGGACCAGTAAACATTTAAGAATCCTTTAGAAAAACGTACAAATATTGTTTTCACCAGCTCCTAATCTTTTTCGCGCTAATTTTTCACATAAATATTCGAATCAACCAAGTAAAAATTCAGTTAGGACAATATCTAGAATGTTTAGGTTTAAAGCAGAGCATCTTGTTGCATTATAAATGCACTAATTTCAACTAGCAAAACCACTATACAAATACAGTACCTTTCTAAAAGACCAGTTGAGGGGCTTCTTCCTTTACCATATTGCTGACACAAGTACTTCACAATATCACCTGAAAATGAAAAGTACGTGTAAGTTTATACTCATTTTGAGCTATAAAAGGCCACTAGGCATGTAAGAATATATTATTCTAAGAATCTGTTCAGCTTTTGAAGATGTAAACTTACACTTTGGGCTATATCCTCCGTTAACATCTTTATGGAAATGTGAATTCAAACATATTAAATAGCAAAAAAGTACAAAAAGAATTTCATGAACCCTGACCAAATGGATCAATATAGAGACTATACAGGGATCATCACAGAATAACGAATCTTGCACTGCCATGATGTCATTGTCCATAGAATCAAACAAATATAACCTGAAGGTCATGATAAAACTTCCCCATAACACCCTGGCGTTTACAAAGGAGATCCAGTAGTTATTCATCACTGCCACTAGGTTAAGACAATAAGAGCCTTCAAGGCATAAAGCAAATTTGAATAGATGACAGCACAAAGCAGCTTGGTTTTGAATATTAACTGGGAGTCCAGAACAAAAGAAACCATATTGAAGACAACTCTACTGCTATGGTAAATACAAACTCCAGTGTTTCACTTACTGCTTTCATATAGTTGAATTCCAGTATTTGGGTCAATGAGGAAAGGAAACCTGCAACATAATTCATTCTTTGATTATGCACAAGACGCTGATGATAATCATAAAATGTCCAACATAGAATCAAAAGAAGTCTCACCAAACTTTGCACAAAGCCAGAATTTGCAATAGATTGGAAGGTAAATAGATGGATTTGGCAAAAAGTTGAGCTTAAAAATACTTTGGACTATAAATAGAACAACTAAGTTTGCAGTAATAAATTTGAGGATTTGTAGTGCACAAATATAAGAACGAACAAGTATGTTTTGATAACATGTATAAGGCAGAGCAATAAATATCAACCATAAGACAATGTATTGGTAAATAGAGAAATTACTCCTATTGAGGCCTTCAGATTAAATATATGGTCCTGGAATGGACCTTCTGTGCTACTTACTTAGAACTTCAACATTTTAGACCTTCAGATATATCCAGCCCAGTAATGAAGAGGCAAGTCAAAGTATATTGGTCAATAATAAAACTCCCCTCTTTAGCTTCAACTTCCAGATGAGATAATAGTTGGATAGAAAGACATATACTATTCAATACATCTTCAATCCATGGTCTAAATCTCCAGAGTCAGAAAACTAACTAATATAAGTAGGAGGCTAGAGATGGACAAGAAGAACAAATGAAACATACTGTTCTTTTCCACCAAATCTTTTGACCATTTCCCTGTGTCTAACTGAACCCTTAGGACATGGATAGACCTGCATGTAGAGAGAATTTATGAAACAGAGTTAACTTCATTAGTTATATGAAATAGAAATTACATGAGAAATGCAGTTACTACCAATCTAGAAGTTGAATGTATGCAAAATAGTATAAGTAATTTGATGTTTTAAGCAACAATTTACAACAAAAGCATCCACAAAATTGTCTAGCGTGTTGATAGTCTGCCAAAAAGTCTGTCAATTTATTGTAGTGATTTTTATGTATTGAAAATATCAAGGCATAAAAACACATTTCATTTGATGATCAGATGTAAATTGAAAGCTAAGCAGTGGTAGTTCTAATTACACATGTCACCAACAAATAAGTGGGAAATATCAATAATATCAAAGAGAGCAGAGATCACCTCTACAGATAGATCAAGCTCAGTCAGAGCCTCTCGAACTCTTCGGCAAAACGGGCATGCTTCTGTTGACATTACCTATAAACTTTCAGTCCTTCCCAAATAGATAGTATCATGAAAAATCAAGCTGAAGTACTCTACCCTAACCAGAGAGTGAGATCCTTTGTTTGGGAATAAATACATAAGTATTCCTTGAAATGCCTTATCAAGTGGTTCTTATTATGTAAGGATTACATAAGCTGGATTGTATACAATGAAAACAAAAGCATTCATGTCCTTAAGAGGGCACACTATTTTGATTTCTTTTACCTTTTTGCTTTTCCCTTACTGGGCACCAATTAATTCTCCAAGTATTCTGTTCAATACAACTTCATTTTCTAATATTTTCTTTCAACCGTATCCAATTCGAGCAGAAAATACTTGAGATTACCTCTATGAAAGAAATCTTGAAGAAACGGAACAGGTGGAATAGTGTAGAAGGATGTTATGTATCTAAAGTGGACATAATCAGTCAGAAGCTCACCAAATTCAAAGAGTTGTAAACGCATTGGAAGGTCAACACTATCAGCCCTTTGACTACTATCAAATAATGCTCTTGAGCCCCAAGGAAGCCTTGCCAGGGTAGACAAGGAAGATGTTGTTTCCTGTATTTGAGAAACAAAAACTGAGGAAAGTGCAAAACATGGAATAGAAGGAAACTGATAAGCAGATTAAGCAGTGCATTCTTTTCTGTCATTTCTCCAAGTTGGTCAATGGATTTGAATCCATGTTTCCAAACTATAAGTAACTGCTAGAAAAGTCTGTGCTGTACAAAATTACCTCCAATAAGTAGTTTCGTTCTTCAGAGGGATCTCCTCCCTACAACGGGGAAAAAAGTGGGGAACTGAGACAGATCAAATACAACTAAAATAAACACTAAAAACAGAGAGAGAGGAAGAACATCCAGACATTAGAACTCAGGCATAGGCAAGCCAAGATTTTGATGATAAAGATCCCAATTTGGGAACTTTAAACGTGCAAGATTTGAAGTACTATTGTCGAAGCCATGCATATTCAGAGGAAGACTATCAAATTTAATGGTTTACTTGCACATTCACACATTAGTGCTCTCCTATCCTCCCCTATCATCGCCACAAAAACATACATTGAGAGACAAAAGTACAGAAAATTTGCAAATATGGCCATCCAGGCACGGAGGCACCAATCCACATGTTAACTAGGAATTCACTGCTGAATTACTGGGAAAACAATGTTCATTCTGTTCTATATTATGGATTGGCAAAAAAACCGTTTATTTAGTTCTATATTATGGATCAGTCCTCACTAAGAATCCAAAACATTCCTATACATTAGCAGGGCTCATGGTACTGGCAGACTCTTCTCCTCCCTTTTTGAACCATGTGAGACTACTCCAAGAGAAGAGTGTCTACCGCATGTCATATGCCCAGTTTCTCACAAAGTTACTGCAAAGTAAACATTTTATCACTATGGATCATACATCTTCTAATCACCCTTGCAATTAAAGTGTCCTTAACAAACCAACAACAAAACAAGAGTTCAAGAACATTCAGAAATCAACAATTTTAAACTATTCAAACTCACTAAAAAGTTCAAAGACAAATCGACAATAATAGCAACTAATGCTCATAAAACAACTAAAAGCAAGTAAACCAAAAGAATTCTTTTGAAGGGGTGATTGTGAATTGTGATAAGAAAAACTTACAGAAAAAAGTTTGAGTAAAGGGCAGAGAAAGGATAGAAAACTGGTTGATGGGTTGGTCCCAGAAAATTTCCCAGCAGTGTCATCAGCATCATTATTGTCTAAAGAAGAAGAAATCATTTTCACATTTTCTTCTTGCTGAAAACATTTGCTTGGAAGGATAATATTTCTACAATTCCAGTTCTTATTTCTATAGGTAGGAATATTGTATTTGTATATATAAACAAGGAAAGATTGGAATTTGAGAGAGAAAAGTGGACAACAAATTTGAATTGTTTGGGAAGAACAAGAAGAGTAATGGGAGAGGGGAAGCGAGCTCAGAGGCTGCGACTGCGAGGGAGCATACAGTGGAAGGGAGGACGATGACATCATGGTGGAAAATTGTTTTTCTTTATTTTTTCTTCTGCGGTTCTGTTATATTCAGTTACAATTTATTTATTCTTAATATATCGGAATTTCGGGTCGGGTCGGAAATTCATCATGAATTAAAATTGGCTCAAAGTACTTAATTATTAAAAAAAATTGAAAATATATATAGTATGCCTAATATTAGCGGGTCCTTTTTCCCGGGAGCAAATCTCAGTTGGGGCATCTAGCTCATAGGATTAAAGCACGAGACTACAAACTACAGTGTCGGGGGTTTAAATTCTTTCTCGCCCACAACCGAACCAAAAGGAAAAGCACTCCCACTTTAGGGTAGAATGACGGGATATAGGGATCAAAAGTTATATAACTTGATTGTCGGTCTTTGTCGCCAAAACAGCTCTTAAATGATGAGTGTGGTTTTACTAGAGGCATAAACCTTTTGTTTTAGCTCGGTGGAACAAAATCACTTCCCTTAGGATTTTCTCAACTAAAAGATGGGTTTGAATTACATTAAATAAAAATTTTGATGAAGTCGATTTTCACCAAATACTCCTAGATCTTCCCACGACCATGTGCCGATGATAATTACCGAAAACCTAGGAGACCTACCGGGGAGTATACTCCAAAGTTTCAGTCAGTTTGGGATCTGATCAATAAGCTTAAATGTAAGATGTAGAGAAAAGTCCCCCCATACTAGGTGGTAATAAGAATATTTTTATAGAATCGTACCTGGTAAAGTTCCAGTAGAATTGGAACTCCTCAGTTCACTAGAAGTCTTGTCCCCAAGAACTCGAGTTGAGATAGGACGGGTTGAGATAGGATGTGTCTAATAAGAGTCCTAGTATAATTCAACCCTTATCAAATTTCAAATTCAATTTTTTGTCCTTGGTCTAGAAAAAGAGAAAGACTTTTCAAATTAAAATTTGATTTTTATTCTATATCAAATTCACCATATAAAGTTAAAAAAAATTGTAAATCTCTATTAATAATTCTTTTTTATCAAATAGATCTATCCCTCGGCTCCTCAGCTCACTTTGATTACAAAAACTATCAATCTGTTTATTGCTTCCAAATAAGTTACTTCCTGCTAAAAGTAGAGATCTTTTTGGGTGGACTACACGAATCTTATGAGAGAGACCGATTGACATAGTTAAAATAAAGATTATCAAATTGTGTTGTATTGACACTGCATATCTAATTCTATTCTACATAGATACACAAAGGGGAGATGCAGAAATAAAAGAAATAAGTGAAGAAGTAAAAAATTACCTGTGAACCTCTTGAATAAAAGTCAAGAAGATCTTATGAAAATTGAACACTTTTACACCAGAAACTAATTTGAAAAAGATTGAAGGAAAGAGACGAACAATTAAAGCAAATCTAACTCTCCGGTGAGCTAGAACATGAGTAGAGGCTATTAATGTAGTGTGATTTCATAACTAATTTCACCCCCATCAGGGAGTGAAATAGAACATGAAACCATAAACTCCCAAACAGTGGGAGAAGCCTAGGGCATTGACCGTGTGCCTGTTGAAGAATGAGCCAGGCCTCACCAAGATGACATACCAGTATTTCCGCACTTCGGCTACGAGGGTACCTTGGGCGACGACTGTTTGGACTTCCTATACCCCGCCCAAGTATTCCTTTACACTATGACTAGGAATAAGAAAGAAACTGCTCACCCGTGACAGGCTGGGATACCTGGGCGTTGACCAGAGCTGTGATTTTTGTGGGGTGATGGAGGAGTCAGTTCAGCACTTGTTTTTTGCATGCCCTTTCACCAGGGCGATTTGGGATGACATTCGGGCTTGGTGCGGATTGAAGAGGGATATGACTACCCTTCCCGCGGCATTGAAGTGGCTCAAGAAAGAGAGTCGAGGGACATCGTGGGCGAGTCGGAAAAGTAGGCTGTCCTTGGCTTGTACGGTCTACTACATTTGGCTGACGCGGAATAGGTTGATTTTTGATAGGTTTCTGCCTATACACCATGACATTGTGCAAAGGATAAAGACACACGTGTACAGGGTAGGCATATCATTGTACCCTAGTGTCTCTATTCTTGATTAGATGGTGATTTAACCATGTTTTTGTTCATTTAGTGTTTCAGGCTCCACATCAGACTCTGTACGTTGAGATGTGGACCTTTTATATGCTTTTATGATGTTTTGTTCGCCCGGGTATGTCCGGTGTACAGTGTATATGATAAAACCAGAAAATTGATCAATAATATTTTTACCTTTGATAAAAAAAAAAAAAAAGAATGAGCCGGCGACTCATAGGTAGTCTTGAGTCTCTTTATTAGCTCCTATTTGTGTAGAGGGGCACGACAGAAGCGATCTGTAGTAAATCGGCCTAACTTGTTGGCGCTTGAGACACGGGAAAGCGACTAAAACAAAAGAACTCCTCGCTCCTAACCAGTGAGTAGCTCCTAGGTAGGGGCAACGAACATATGTAGTTAAGGTCATCCTCAGCGCCGACCACTAGCGGGGTCAGAGTCCCGAGCTGTAAGTCACAAAAAGGCCTAATCTTACTCAGATTTACGGATTTTTCTGGATGGATCCAACAGGCTGGATGAGCAACCTTCTATTTGGCCTCTCTACCAATAGTAGAGCGTCTCTCGAATACCCAACTGACTCTGAGATAAATAGTCCTTTTTGTGCAGTTGCAAATGGGAAGTAAGTCTAAACAATGATTTTCTTAAGATCAGTCTGTTTTATAGTAGTCGAGACTTGTTCTTTTTCAATTTTTCGTATTTATTGCTAGTAAGATTTGATTTATTATTTTTTTATTGATTTCATTTTCACATATTTTTCCACAATCGGGAATTCTTTTTAAATTGTGGAATCATTACACATTGTATGTCCTGGATTGTCAAAGAGACAAAGAAATAGAACGAATTAATGTCCACTCCAAATATCGAAAATAGAAAGATTGACAAGCAACCATTTGCCAAGACCGCACAAGCAGCGTCAGTCGATCGCAATGCAATGGTGTTGGTTCTGATTCGACATGTTTGTTTGGTTTTTTCCTTTACTTCATTCAAACCACAGTATCTTTGATATATGAGGTTTTTTAATTAATAAATTAATAAAGTAGATAACAACAGGACAATATATAAATTTTGACATTTATCTAAATTTTGGTTTTACTTTTCTTTTTAGCTAAGTTTATTTGATAATTTCTTGTATTTTCATTGCATACTTCTACTTCTAACTAAAGGTGAATAGCTAGATAAGTTTCTTCCCATAAATTGGTGAATTAGACAGTAGTTTTTTGTACAAAATAACACATAGCAGGACAATCTTCATAAATTTCATCATAAATGTGAAATACTTATACAAATAATAAAATAAAGTAAAATAAAGGAGAGATAAAGAAGATGCAGGGTCATTTGTCTACTTGGCTAGTCAAGCATGGACTAATTCACAGATTTTTGGGTTTTGATTACCAAGGAACAGAGACTTTACAAATAAACCACTGAGCCAAGATCAAACTCTTCTTTTGACTATGATTGGATCCTAAACTGATAGAACCTGATGAATCTTGCTTACTCTTTTCCAACTTAACAAAATTAGAAATCGGAGAGAAAGGAAAGACAGAAAAATATCAAGTTATTAATGGCTGAACAAAACCAAGAAATAACCCCTCACGTGCTGCGAAATTATAGAAGATCCACTTTAAAATCAAACAATTCCATCAAATTGAGTATGATTGTATGTGTAATAGCATATGGAAGATCAAAGTATTATCTTTTTCCTTCCCTCAGTTTGAATCCATCAATGTGTGAAAAATATGTATAATGTAGAAATCTATTCGGTGTTAATTATGTTATGTTGAAAAATATTTCAAAACTCAAATAATCATTAAGTCAAATTTTATTGTTATTGGATTGTCTTATACAACTTGCTTACAAAGTAGGAATTATATTTTTTTTTATGAAAAGAAAACTTCTATATAATTCGGCGTATTTATGGGCAGCCCGTTTGTATGAAAATAATTGGTTCTAACTCGAAAAGTCGGCAAAAGGAGTAAGATACGACTTGCAATAGCAATGAGCTTGTATGTAAATAGTTAGTTCTACCTCGTAAAGTAAGTAAAAAGAGAAAGGTTGCGCGATAGATTAACAGACAATGTAAAATTTTATCGTATTTTATGATAAACGTTAAGAAACTTTTAAATATAAACGAGAAATAAGTTTGAATCCAATACGATAATGAAGAATAATCCATATAATTGACTTTATTTAGTAGAATAAAGATTTATTTGTTATTGTCATGAAAGACATCTTCCTATGTGCAAATAGTAATGTGATTCTTGTCAACCAAAATAAAACTACAATATATTAAAATGTTGAAAGGACTAAAAAAAAACTTTCAACTATGATTATTGTCACACTCCTGCTACAAACCTCTACAATGGAGATTAAAGATCAAAGACTTCACATCTAATCAAATTTCTGTCCTTTTTTTTATCTCATCTTTAATGTATTATAAATAAAGTTAACGGGACAGCTTTCAAAATTCAATTATCATTGGAGTAGACATGACCACGATTCACGAACTGCTGGTTAAGATTTGTAAACTGCCGGTTCACAGTTCCACAAAAGGTGGAACCTGAACCGACCATTGGCTTTACGATTACGGTTCGTGAACCGTCGGTTCACGATTCCGTCACAGTTTTGATTATATCCCGGTTTCGATTCTATCCTGATTCTAGTTCCGTCCCGGTTTTGGTACGATTTTCTTACGGTTCGACTTTTCTCACGGTTTTCTTATAGTTCGACTTTTGACTATGATTGGATAATCCTTCTCCTTTCCCTTTCATCATTCTAACATGGACCACTCGTGAAAATCCCTATCTTCATCACAAACCTCAAAAGTAGTTGTTAAATATTTATCAAGTTCTGTATCAGAACCAATTTTTGTGTCAAGAATATATAGATTTACCAAGTTTAAGTGATGCTATAGAAAATATTGATATAGTACTAGTATTTTGATATGATGCACTACTAGTAAAATCATCAATATTAGATCCGGTATTAATAGGAACTTGACTACCATATTTAGAATGAAATTCATTAAATAAATCACGAAGAATAAATTTTACTACTCCTATAATCTTCTTAATATCTTGAGGTTTATAACCTTCATTGTCAGAAAAAAATGAATCTATACAACTATTATATACAGTAACATATTCTTCCAAAATATTAATTTTTTGACGTGGATCAATAACAGATGCAATTAAATATTTAGGTGGAATGTTTTGGTACTAGTTAAGCCATTTTATTAACATATCATCTATAGGAAGTGATAAAACAAGGTCATCTTTGTATTATTGTAAAATACCAACAACATCACATGCAATGTGAATAAATAAATGAGAAGTAGGATCATAAATACTAGATAAAATATCAGTAGCATTTTTAAATATCTTTAAAAGTTGTAATAATTTACAACAAATTTCCCACATATTAGGATGCAAAGAAATGTTTTCTACATGATTTTGCATAAAAAAGTACATAACAAAGTATTATATTGTGTAGATGAATTTAATAATTTATAAGTTGAATTCCACTTATTAGGAACATCTTTACAGAATCTTTTAGGTTTGCGTCCATTTTTCGTACAAAATTTTACCCATAGTTTCATTAAATTTGGATGGAACCATAAAAGACTAATTGCCTCTTTAATAGGCGTAATATACGTATTTAGTATTTTTAAACCATCTTGTACCGCTAAATTTAATATGTGGTATGCATACCTAATATGAAATTTTTTTTCACCTATTATTGGTTGACAAAGTCTTGTATCGAAGTCGTATTAGCCGAAACATTATCAAAACCAATTGAAAAGTTTTTTTTAGATAAACCATATTCATCTAAAATAATATTCAACAAATTAGATATATTATTTGCGGTATGTCTTGCTTCAAAATGATGAAAAGTAATAATTCTTTTTTGTATTTTCCAATCACTATCAACCCAATGACAAGTTACTTCCATATAAGAATATATTTGTCATATATCACTCCAAATATTGGAACATATAGAAACACTACCATTTAATTTTGAAAAAGTTTCAATTAAAATTTGTTTTTCATCTTTATAATTTTTCTTTAATTCTCTTGTTATTGTTGTTCTAGGCATTCTTTTAACTTGTGGATTTAATGCATTTTGACAATAATGAGTAAATCCTACTTTTTCACCAAAATCAAATGATAAATGTTCTATAGCTATCATTTTAGCTAATTCTTTTGTATTTTTTTCATTCGAATATTTAAAAGGAGGAGTAGTAGAGGGAACAAACCCGGATAATTGCGATTAGTTGGTGGAAAGGTCAATTTCATGTGGATGTTTTTCCTTCAAATATCGTGACAAAGTTTCAAGCCCGATCCTTTCTTGAAAGCATATAATTTATTCCCGGAACAATAATTGCATTTCGCCTTGATTGGTTGTTGGTTGGAATCTAATATCTTTGTGTAATGTTTCTTGAACATATCCGATTTTAGCCTTTCTTCAACATTGGGGCTTTCGGTTTATCCACCACCACTAAAAATTTGCTCACTTTGGTTTGTACCGAATTGTGAACTACCAACAATATCTCTATTAAAACTATCCATTTTATAGTAAATTAAAATTAAATAATTGAATAAATATAAATAATTAGATAAATAGAATTATAACTTTATAAGTCTATAATAAAAGTATTTAAATAAATTCAAATAATTCAAATAATAAAAACTATTAATGAGGATTCAAAATTTAATAAAATAAATAATTTTCAAAAATAATTAGTTAAAGATTTGAATAAAATAAAATAATTTAAAGTAAAGAATTGAATTTTGAATATAATGAATTAATGAGTAAAAATAATTTAATGATAACAAAAAAAAGTAGATAATATAAATGATAATTGAGTATTGAGAGAATTGGGAGAATTGAGAGAATTGAGAAAGAATTGAGATTGAGGGAAGAGAATGGTGTGAAAATTAATTTAGAAATTGTGGGTATTTATAGAAAAAAAATTAAAAAAAAATATAACACAACCGTTGGCTTTCCAACGGCCTAATTTATGGCTGTTGGATTGCCAACGGTCAATTCATAAATGATGGCCGTTGCATCCAATATCCATCTCTTTTTTTTTGTGAACCGGCGGTTAACTGCCGATTCTAGCCGTTGGATAATCCAACGGCTAGTTAATCCTAGCCGCTGAATTTTTTTTTGGGTAAACTATCCTACAGCCCATTAAACTATTCTAATAGTATACTTTTGGCCACTGAACTTGTTTTTGTTTCACTTTGCCCACTCAACTATTAAAAAGATATACATGTGCCCATTCTGTGTAAATCAATCGTTAAGTACAAACAGAGTATGAACACGTGCTACTCATGTGGCATTTTTAGGGGTTAAAATTGTCATCACAAACAAAAATTCTGTAGAGGATAAAATCCCCAATAAAAAAGTAAAAATCATTCGTTAATAAGGAAGAATGTGAATCAATTGCTGAGAACGATTCGTTCTAAACCCAAACTCTATCAAACAAACAATCACAACATTTTGATCTTTTGTTGTGCTATTTTCATCATCCATCTCTGATAAAATTTGAAGAATCATGAACTGGTGTCTCAGAAAAAAAGGTGTGGACATCGATCCATATCAATTATACGGTAAGTACAATAGAGTAAAGCTCTGATGATGTTTATGACTGAAAATTTTTTATTATTAGAGTAAAGCTCATTGTTTCTCATCTTTTGTATGTTATTTAGTCGCAATGTTCAGATTTTTCACTAGAAATATTTTATTATTGAAAAGGTTTAGATCATAAACTCTTGTCATTTTTTTTTAATTTCGTACATGTAATGTAGTCACAATAGATATGGTACCATCTGATGATGTTTATGTTAAGGTGGTTCTGTTTGATGTTGTTTATGTTAAGTGGTCCAAAGCTTTCCAGTAGACATAAAGGCCTACTTGAAGTTATATTATCGGATTTTAGATAAGTTACCGTATAGAAATTTTTTAATTCAATTGTCATGGTTGGAGTTAGCTTCACATGGAGTTTTTTGTATTGCCTTAAGTTGTAAACTGATTTCGATTAATCATATTTTAATTGTAGTTAAGGATTGTGAGCTATTTAGTCATGGTGGGTCAATTAAGGGGATCAAGTAGAAAACATATGTTGGGGGTGAAGTAGACTATGTGGATGTTTATGATGCAGATCAAATTTCTGTAGAGGAGATTAAAACAATGGCTATAGAATTAGGACACAATGATTCTATCATGTATTACTACCTTAAACCAGGAAGTGATTTGGACAGTGGGCTAAGGAATTTGCAAAAAGATGCTGATATTATTGAAATGTGTAAGTGGGTATACAAGCACAAGATTATAGATGTATATTGTGATCACAAGATGATAATTGCTCCACCAATGGCTTCAACTAGTGATAGCATGAAGAAAGAAGGAGTTATGGTTGAAGAAATTGATAAAAGGGGAAGTATCATAAAGTCATCTATTGTTGGAATTGATATCAGTAAGAGAGAGCAAATTGGTTCAGCCCCTTCAAATGTGAATAATAAATTGTTTGAATATGAGGAAAGTGAAAATGAAGAAGGCAATAGCAGTGCAGAAGATGAGCCTTTTACAGATAATGATGAATTTTGTACTGATGATTGCATGCTTGGGAGTGAAAAGCAGAATATGTATCCTACTATTTTGCAACCTGATAGTAAAGCACATGAAGAAAGTACACAAGTGGCAATTGAAAGTAATGCACATATTACACAAGTGGAAACTGAAGCTTTGGAAGCTAATGTACAAAATTCTGATGATGCTATTGTTGAAACCAATAACAACTTTAGCGAATTAGGTGAAAGAATGAAGCATGCTAGAAGAAGGAAAGCTATGGTTAGCAAATCAAAGAAAAATAAAGTTGAAGAAGAATCTATTAACAATGTTTTAAATGACAACATAGTTGATGATGAGCTGCATAGCAATCATGGATCTTCAGATGAAGAAGAAGGGGTTGATAATATCAAGTACCTTGACTTTAATGCAGAAAAGGATACGAGACAGCCTAAATTCCAACTAGGTATGAGGTTTTCAAGTTCTCAAGAATTAAAACAAGCTATCAGAAACTACTCAATATGGCAGAGAAAACCAATAAAGTTTTCAACCAATAAGAAAGAAAGGGTAAGAGCAAAGTGTGAACCACCATGTCTATGGTTGTGTTATGCTTCTGTTGTTAAAGCTCTTGGCATAAAAGACGTGATAATCAAGACTCTCGTAGATGTCCATAATGATTGCAACCATGCACACAACAATAAGTTTATAACAGCTAAATGGCTTGCAGATCGATACGAGGAGAGAATCAGGTCTAATGTGCATATTCCCATAAGAGAGATTAGACAAACAGTGGATGAGGACTACCAAGCCAGAATATCCAAGATTCAAGCATATAGGACAAAGACTTTAACTATGAAGCACATAAATGGAAATGCATCTGAGCAGTATGGGAAAATTTGGGAATATTGTGATGAAATTAATAAAACACATCCCAATTCTACCATGCTTGTAGAATTCACTCCTTTCAGAGAACCTGGAAGAAATCCAAAATTCATGAGATTATAATGTTGTTTGGGTCCATTGAAGGAAGGTTTTAAGCAATGTAGGCCGATAATTGGTCTTGATGGTTGTCATATCAAAGGATCATATCCTTCGCAATTATTGACAGCCATTGGAGTTGATCCAAACAATGGATGGTGGCCAATTGCTTGGGCAGTAGTTGAAAAAGAAGCAACAATTCAGTGGAGATGGTTTTTAGAAATTTTACAAATAGATTTGGAGATTGAAAATCAATTTCATTACACCTTCATTTCTGATCAACAGAAGGTATGAAATGCATCTTATTTACTTGTGCATGTATATATACATATATTGACTAAGTACTCATTTTTAATTACAGGGTTTGGATAGAGCACTCTCAGAAATTTTTCCTAATTCTGAACATAGGTATTGTGTCCAACACATGTACAGAAACTACAAGAAAAAACATTCAGGAAAAATTCTGAAAAACATGTTGTGGGCAATAGCAACAAGTACCAATGTGGAGCTATATAACAAAGTCATGGATGCATTGAGAGACTATGACAAGGATGCTTATGAGTGGGTACAAAAAGCACCTCATCCAATTCATTGGTGTAAGGCATTCTTTTCACTTATAACTAAGTGTGATATGCTTACAAATAATATGTGTGGGTCCTTTAATGCATTTATTTTAGAGGCTAGGGATAAGCCTATCATATCCTTAATGGAAAATATTAGGGAATTGATTATGGAGAGAATTCAACTAAGAAGGGACCGTATGAGAGTATACCCTCATCCCATTGGACCATTGATTAGAAAAATTTTGGAGAATAGACTAAAAGAATCATTTATGTGGAAACCATTATTTAATGGTATTTTTGGCTACCAAGTTAAGGGGCCAAGGGGTGTACAATTTGCTGTAGATATGAGAAAGAAAGAATGTACTTGTGGATTGTGGGAGTTGTCTGGGTTACCATGTATTCATGCAATTGCAGCAATTAAGCAAGATGGAGAAGAAGTCCATGAGTATGCTGATGAGTTCTACAAGAAAGAAGTATTTCTTAATGTGTATGACAATGTTTTGTATCCAATTAGTGGAACAGAACTCTGGCCTGTTTCAACTAAAGGGTTAACTCTAGATCCTCCAAATTCTGTTGTCCAACCTGGAAGGCCTAAAAAAGCAAGATGAAGAGATGTAGATGAAGGGAAAGATCATGGAAAAAAACTTACGAAACATGTCACTATACATTGTAGAAAATGTGGGAATTCTGGCCACAATTCTGCTACATGTAAATTTGTTACTCCTGAAGATGAACAAAGTGCAGCCAAGGCAGAAAAAGTAAATAATCTCTTAGAAACAAGTGGATCAAACAATCTCCCAGAGGCAATTATGCAAGAAGCTTACCAAGAAACGCAATTAAGGCAGCAAAAGCAAACAGTAAGATTTTAGATTTTGGTTAATGAATCATTATTCTTTTACATATTGTCATACTACAAATCATGTTACCTTTACAGGTGAGTAGGAGAAAAACTCAAATGTCAATCCCAAATGCGAAACAACCTCCAACTAAAGATGTTAATGCTTTGAAGAATCAACAAACCACCACAGATTCAGCCATCCAGGGAATCAGTTTTGTTCAATCTCAACAAATTCAGCAACATGTTGACACATCTACTAGATCTGCTACAAGAAAACTGAGTGTACCTTTGAGTGATGCAGATAAAGGACGGGTTAATGCTAATTATGCATGGCTTGGGAAGCCTCCACCTTATAATGTAGGAAGATGGAGAAGAGGTTGTAAAAAATAGAAGTTAAGGGAAGGACAGTGAAATATGCCACAGAAGTTAAGGGAAGGACAGTGAACCATTCCACATTTTTCTACTTTTGACTAAACCATTTGATTGGGAACTGAACTTCTGTTAACATTTGTTTCTTTTGACTAGAAAAATATATTTTGACTGTCATGTTCGTTGTTGGATAATCTGCTAAAAGATACAGTATGTGTTTTACAAGTTGTAGTAATGGATTTGAATTGAACTTTTAGTTAGTTAGTGTAATGAAATAGAAATTTGTCCTTCTGACCACTTTTGGAATTTACAATTGCTTTTGAGTATTTATTTCATTGTAACAAAGAATATTATACAAAATAGTTCATTGTGCAAAAATAGTTCATTTCTCATATTTCATATTGTAAACTGAGTGTTTCAGCTAACAAAATTTGCTCAATAATCTTAGTAAGCTTTTTCACAAAGTACAATTCAAAGCCAAGAATTTAGCATCAAAGCAGCACAGATCACAAACTTCTCTTGTGCAATTATGAAGAAATCTATATATATACAATATGGTTCCAGAACTTATCATCTGACAGCCTCTGGAGCAGAATTGCAATAAGCAGTGTGCAAACACACTAACTTGGTACAAGTTAGGCAAATACTGGCAGAAACTATACCCATTATCAAGCCAGACATGCTGTTTCTTTTATCTAAATTTACTGCTCTCTTTACAATACTACCGAAACATGGAAGCAGACCCCCGCATGCAAACACCATTAAGTGATCCAAACTGCTATAGTTGATGCCTGCAAGTATGGCTCCAATTGCCGACAATGGTCCTACAAATCTGTTAAGGGCAGCAGCAAGGAGGGATCCGTGCCAGTTGTCAGTCACCCCAAAAATGCAGCTAGCCACCATGTGCTGACCAAACCCGTAGGCTTTAGGTGCAGCAACACCTAATGCAAACCCCTCGGCCAGTACATGAAGTGCAACAGCAACACAACACAAGATTGATTGAAGGGTAAGGGCACTCATTTGAAAGCCTGTTATTGAAGAGAATGTAGCTGCTGAAGTGCGCTTGCGACCTCCGAACTTCAAAACAATTGAAGTAGAAATGTGGAAAAATGCAGAACCCACAAGAAACAGCAGCAGAAGCGGGAAAATGTGGAATATTGTGCACATGACAGCACACATCAAGTAGTGGATGCAAAGACTATAACCCATTAAATAAATGAAGACCATGTCCTCAACCATTGTAGTGGAGTTTCTGGCTTTGGGAGCCTTGACCCTGCTGGGCCTGGTGTTGCTGCTGAGTGGCCTGCATGTTTAGATGCTGCGTGTTGTAATGCGCAATGGGCTGGGAGTAAAGTGGATTGAGCATACTCTGTCATGAATAAAATGATTCACAAAACTGTTTGAAGATGACATAATAGAAACAGGTACTCAACAAAATCAGAGGATAGGAAATAAATCAAGTAAACGTGAATAATTTTTCCATCAGTGTAAGCATTTTATTTGTCCCCTATCGTTCCAGCCACCAATACAATCAAAAAACCATATCTCCCACTCAAAAGAAACACCTTTGGCCAAGCACTAAGCGGTGGTTAAGACTTTAGAAAGAACTAGAAATCTCACTTACCCCTAGCACGGCTGCCCCTCCTATCAGCATTTGTACTTGATACGGCAGCAGACCCAAAAGCATCATTGGGAACAATTCCAGGTCCACCGCCGAAGAAAAGCCTGCGATCATTATATATCTGCAACACATAACTACTAACCCACTTCAGCATGAAGTCACAACCATTATAAAACACAATAAGAATTTGTCAAACAAAGAAAATCTAAAGAATTAATAAACAAATGAATAGTAGTCACATACGTCTAGCAACCATAAAAACAAAACAGAATAGAAGGCACACAAATAAGCTACAAAATTTGGAAAAGATACTCATCCAAAGTTCATAACATCCAATGCCACACCTCTTTGGGCTTTTGAAATTGAACCATACTCTGTTTCAAGTTGTTCAGAGGTCCTTCAACCAAGCACTCATTCTCCTGAAAAATGGAGCACAAAAGTCATCATCAATGAACCATAGTAGTAACTTTAAACATTTTAAGGCACCCCAAGAACAGATTCCACTAGGCAAAAACTAGCTATATAAAATGCAGAGCAAAAGAAATTGGAAAATATAGTTCCCTAACAACATCAAACGAACACCTAATCATTGCCAGCTACAGAACGAAATTTCGAAGCCCAGCCTCTACAACGAAACAAAACATGACAGACCAGCACCAGTAACCACAAAGCAAAAAAGAAATACCTTATAGTGTGTCAATAAGCTATTCCAGAGTGGTTGTTTACTAAGAACTTTAGGATTTCCCAAGATGACAATCCCATAACGAGCACGAGTGAGGGCTACATTAAGCCTGCGTGGGTAATTCAGGAATCCAATACCCCAAGTGCAACGATTTGGCAAAAAAGTATCAGTTAACAGTCAGTGTGTGAATAACCACAAAAATATGAACCTATCATTAGCATTTATAAAGTTACTAGAACTATGAAATACCAACTGAAATTTTAACAGGATCACTTGAATATACAGTAACTGAGATATAAACAGTTGAGTATTTCTTTCATTTTTTGCAATTGAAAATACTCATTGTAAAAAAAATCAATACCAAGTGCATATTACTTCTTCTAAATCAAATAAATTTCAGTTTTTCTACATCATTGTAAACAATAACTGATATAATTACATATAAGTTCTACTTTATTTTCAAACATAACAAACTAAAATTCTATTCCTACAAAAAAAATGACAAGAGTTTATGATCTAAACCTTTTCAATAATAAAATATTTCTAGTGAAAAATCTGAACATTGCGACTAAATAACATACACAAGATGAGAAACAATGAGCTTTACTCTAATAATAAAAAAATTTCAGTCATAAACATCATCAGAGCTTTACTCTATTGTACTTACCGTATAATTGATATGGATCGATGTCCACACCTTTTTTTCTGAGACACCAGTTCATGATTCTACAAATTTTATCATAGATGTATGATGAAACAGCACAACAAAAGATCAAAATGTTGTGATTGTTTGTTTGATAGAGTTTGGGTTTAAAACGAATCGTTCTCAGCAATTGATTCGCATTCTTCCTTATTAACGAATGATTTTTACTTTTTTATTGGGGATTTTATCCTATACAGAACTTTTGTTTATGATGACAATTTTAACCCCTAAAAATGCCACATGAGTAGCACGTGTTCATACTCTGTTTGTACTTAATGATTGATTTACACAGAATGGGCACATGTATATCCTTTTTAATAGTTGAGTGAGCAAAGTGAAACAAAAACAAGTTCAGTGGCCAAAAGTATATTATTAGAATAGTTTAATGGGCTATAGGATAGTTTACCCTTTTTTTTTAAAATCGATAGTTTTGAACCGCCGATTTGTGGTTCACATATATGTGAACCAGAACCAGCCCGCCTGGGCTAGTTTTGGTTCACAGTTTAGGCCCGGCATGGGCCGGTTCCGGTTAAAACCGAAACCGGAGTCATGTTTACATTGAGTACTGCTGCACCAATCCAGCTGCTAACGTGGTAAGTGATAGGTGTAAAATCAGTCAAGGCATACATGGACAATTCAGATAAAGACACGTATTAGGATGACGTGACAATATGAGAGCAAGAGGGGACTGATAGCGACACGATGTATACGGCGAAGTGACACACCCAGTGACATGACGAGCTGGGTGATGTGGCCCTTATCTCTCTGTTATTTCTGAACAGTGGACACCGTGGACATCAGGTTAGAGATTTCCTATTTTCACTATAAATACTAACCCCATTTCACTATCGGGAATGGGATTGGATTGGATTCTCTTTAACGAATTTACTCTCAACAAACTCACACCATCGGTGCTTTCTCGAGAAACATATAACGGAACAGTGGCAAATCTAAAAATCATGGTTTGAAGGGGCAAAATTAAATAGTAAAAATTATATTTTAATTTTAAAGGAGCAAAATTTTAATTTTCTTAAAGAATCAATTAAATATTTTTGATTTTTTAAGGGAACCTAGTATAATTTTTCAAATCTTCTGGGGCGACCTCACCCATCCCCGCCCTCCATAGATTCGCCCCTGCCGCGGAAGTTAATGTTAGTTCCTTTTCGTGGTCTTATTGTCTGGCCTCTTAGAAAGGCAGATATTCTCATGTCGGCTGGGGATAGAGAGCTCGATCTTGCATCCAGACAGCAGGAATTTCTAGTAACTAATTTTGCAGCCCACATCATAATTCCTTACATTCATTTTTAAAGATCAAATTTTCTATTTAATATTTCTCTATCTTATTATGTATCACACATTAAAGTCAACTTGTTTTACTAAAATCGTGATTAAAATATAAATATTATGCAAATAACTCTCTTATTAATAAGCTAATCCCTATAATATATATACCTTCATTGTTTATAAAGTGATAAACAAATTAATTCCAACTTACAAGAAGATTCATTTTAAAGGAATTGGGTTTGAATAAGATAATTCAACCAAATCAAGTACGAATTAATGTTTTCCATATACCGTCAATTCGGAAATTTTAAAACAAACTATGCAAATAATAATGAGTTAGTATCCTATAAAGCGAATACATATATGAAACGAGAATTAATCATGATTTCAACGTATAATAAAAGTAACAGAAAATTAAAATCACGATCTGAATGACTAGTAATGGCCTGTTTTATGTACAAAACACGTCTCATATATAAAATCGGTTTCACAGTAGGAGTTTTAGTCTCATATATGAAATCGGTTTCACAGGATAAGTTTTACTCAACAATAATATTTCATACATATTACTTCGACAAATTATGCAAACAATAATATTCATACACTTTTGTGGCTAAAACAATACAACCAATTGGACACAAATGACTATATTTTATTAACACACAACTAATTATAAAGATGGCTTGCAAGTCTGGGTTCTATAACAATGGCAATATGGATCTTTGGATAAGAAGCAAGTCCATAAACTTCCTCCAAACATGCATATATCTTCATGATTCATACCATCAAGCAATTTCTAGTCAAATCTGTGCAACAAATTTGCCAAAATTATTCTAACAAGCATAAGTCCAAGGTTATAACCAGGGCACCTTCGACGTCCCGAGCCAAAAGGTAAAAGGGAAAAGTTTTGTCCCTTCATGTCAATATCCTTCCCATAGAATCTCTCAGGCCGGAATTCTTCCGTTGCATCCCAGAACTCAGGGTTCCTCCCCATGCTCCAAGTGTTGACAAGCACAGTTGTTCCTTTAGCAATGTCATAACCAGCGACTTTGCAGTCTTCAATGGCATAATGGGGTGCAAGTAATGTAGCCAATGGGTGTAATCTTGCCGTCTCTTTTATGATTGCATCAAGATATGGTAGCTTTGAGATGTCTCTCTCTTCTACCCAACTTTCTTTTCCAATCACTCGATCAAGTTCTTCAGTTGCGTTTGCAATGTATTCTGGATTTTTGAAAAGTTGATACAGTGCCCATTCAATCAAGGTTGTTGATGTATCCGTCCCACCAAGCAGCAAGTCCTAACATGGATGGATAACATTGAAAATTTACAATTAGAATACTATATGTATAAATACCTTAACAAGAAACATTTGGACCCTCCACATTAATGGTATGTATATTTGCAAAAACAACTTATAAGACTTTATCCCAGTGTATACACCATTTGGCTATATGAATTATATTTCGTCATCATATTTTATCTATACGTATTCAAATCATTTTAAGTATGTATCAATTATAGCTTTTTTAATGTCATATTTAAAAAAAAAATAAAAGAAAAATTCACCAAAACCTTGAAAGTAAGGACCAAAAGAAGAAGCTAAATTCGCACACTTTTGGGTAAAAATAATATATTATGAAAATTTAGGGATCAAAGAAATATTAAAGAAAAAAAATGAAATTTCTCTGAAGCCCTTCTATTATTTAAGTCAACATCAATAGCCAAACACGAGGGGCCGATTGACACTTTTTGTTTTCCAAATTTGAATTGAGATTACTTAAATTGAGTTGAAGGTCCAAAATAATATTAATCTTATCCCGCTTTGGATCTCATATTCCACCATTATAAGTACTCCTTGTTACTTTCTATAAGAAATTGAGGAATTATTTTAGTTAATTATTTAATTTTTAAAAATTAAACTAAAATCATATTAAGTGATTAGTAAATTTTAAAATATAAGTAATTATACACTACACGTCAATTTCTTATTAAATATATCAGGGAGTAACATACGATTATAAACAGGTAACCCAATGGGACACTATACTGAACTAATTAGCTTAAGATCACTGTAGTTTGGTTCACGTGATTTATGTAAAGAAACAAAATAAGCATAGATAATTTTTCAAGAAAGTCAACAATGTGCTACAGTCGGTGTTGAGCAACAAGTATTTTGCTTATTTGAGAACTTGAAATTCGATCTCCAAGATTGAAGATTATTTAAAAGAATTGATAGACATATGGTTTTTGGCTAATGGGGTGTTAAATATTGGGGGTTGGATTCTATGGTTTAGTCAGTTTGATTTACAAGGTTACATAACAACCATCTACACGAAACACGAATTTTGCAAGATTTGAAGAGTTTATTGAATAATATCAAATTTGTAACAAATAATTATATAATTATAGGCACTCAAAACCACGACAGAAAAGAAATTTAAATTTGGACTTAATATAACTTGCATTATAAAACAAAGGGAGCTGTTATTACCAGAGCAGATATTAGATGCCAGAGCAATTAATTTATGCTCTTTCCAATATACCCTTACTTAGTCAACTTCTCATCATTATCTTCTTCATTACCGTAATCATTATTTCTATATCCTTTTCCTCTTTAACTTTCGTTTCTTTTTCTTTCCACTAATTTTCCTCAAAATTTTCATTAATTTCTCCACAAAATCAAGCAAAGGTGGATTTGTTCAGAGATAAAAATAACACCGGCCAGACTACAAATTTTCTTGAGTAATTTTCTTGAAAAGGATATCAAGATTTCGGCTTTAGAAGTTAAAAAGAAAGTATAGCAATAATAACTATTAATCAAAGGCAAACGAAAAAATGCTAAACGTATTCTAAAACTAACAACATACATGGATTAGGATAACCTTCAACAATATCATACAGGGAATCAATTATATCAATAGGGATTCCTATTCTAGCATTCATAGTCCAGCAACAACTCATCAAACTAAAGAATTACACATAACATGTATAAGCAAGTCCAGAAACTATGAAAAAGAAGTCACTTTCTCTTTCCTTTGCAGCCTATGCCTCTTTCAATCCATAACATAAAAAAAAGATTTTTTTTTCTTTTTGCAAAATAAAAAACCAAACTTGTTTTGGGTATATCAGATTAATATTCTGCCCTCCTTTCATAGAGTGGGTGGAGGAGAATCTCGCATTTGCTTAAGAATCAGAAAATTAAATAACTTCCGAGGAAAAAGATCAGCAGAACATTCAACACATCCTAATTGAATATTCATAGGCTAGAAAACTTTTATTAGATAAACAATAGCCCAGCGGATTACCAACATCTTTTCAAGAAAATAGAAAGAATAAAATATTTTTCAAGAAACAAAGTATGTTAACATGTTCATGTCAATTTCTCAAAGGAATTCATCGATGGGATAGAAAGAGAAAAGAAAAAGAAAATCAAAAGACAAAGCCAAAGCAAAGTCCAAACAAGAAAAACCAATTAAGTTCAATAATTGGCTTAAATATTCAAACCCCATTCTGCAAAAATAAGAAAAAAAAATTAAAAGAAAGAACATAGAAAACGAAAGAAAAGATCATTAGAGCCCTTTAAACAACTTAGCATCATAAAAGAACAAGAATTCACTCACCAAAGTGTCAAGAATCACATTAAATTAAATTTTCAACAATTGGTTTTGAATTTTCAATAAAATATCGAAATCAAAGAATTGTTAATAAACACTGAATTTAAGGAGCAGTAGCAATAATCCATGGTACTTACTCTTTTATACTTTCTTTTTTACTTCTAAAGCCAAAATCTTGAGACCCTTTTCAATTGATTTTTGTGGAGAAATTAATAAAATTGGGAGAGAAATTAGTGGAAAGAAGAAGAAACGAAAGTTCATAGGAAAAGATGAGAAAAAAATGAGAGATAATCGATGACGGTAATGGAGAAGATAACGATAAGAAGTTGACTAAGTAAGGATAGATTGGGAAGAACACAAATTAATTGCTCTGGCAGCTAATATCTGCTCTGGCAATAACAGCACCCTAAAACAAATCCATGAGTGTTGTATATCTTGTGATTTCTTTCCCTTCATGAATAGTTAGCCAAGAGCCATGAGTCATGCATAATTAACAATTTTCTCCTCTTTAAACTTATTCTGTGCAAATCAATACGAACTCTCATCTCCCGTTAAATTGATGGGTTGAAGAGCAGAGAAAAAATAGAAAACTGGTTGATGTGTTGGTCCCAGAAAAGTTCCCAGCAATGTCATCAGGATCATTATTGTGTAAAGAAAAAAAAATCATTTTCACATTTTCTTCTTGTTGAAAACATTTGTTTGGAGGGTAATACGGACAGATAACAGGGAAGACATTAATCTTCAAAAAAACAAAAATTTAAAGGATTTGAATTTGTATTAATAATTTCAAAGTCGTAATAATGAAAATAAAGATTTACAATCATTTATATAGTCTTGGAAAACCATAAATCAAAACAGAAAATAATTTTAAAACAATTGAAAAAAATTTAACGGAACCGAAAATGAGCGAAACAAATGAATTTTGTCAAAAAAAAGACACATATTTGATAAGAATGATACATTCAATACAAATGATGCTGATTAATTGGTGATTAATGCAGTCATTATTGAAGATTGATATTGCCATTATGATGATTGGTGATTGATGCTGTCATTATTAAATATTGATATTGTCATTATGATGATTGTTGATGGATGTGAATAATTATGGTAATTGAAGATTGATATTGCCATGGTTATGATATTTTCATTTATGATGATTGATCATTAATTAGATTGATAGAGTGAGTGATCAATTTAATTAATGTAATAAATTTGTATATGCTTTTATCACTTTACTCCACCCCTATATAATGGGGTTCATTGTAATAGATTTAGTCAAGAAAATACAAACAGTCTTTTTCTTCACTTCTAATTTTCTTCATGGTATCAGAGCCTTCTAGTTCTTCAAACATTAGATCAACTATGAAGGAACCCACCTTACCATTCAATCTTTTCATCAATGTGTCAGTTTGGTATCAACCAAATTAGGCTCAAATAATTATCTTATGTGAAAATCACAAATCCTCCATTTATCTCGCAGCCTAGGAGTTCTTCATCATTTACAAAAAGATGGTGAACAACCAAAACCACTGCTAGATGACAATGAAAAGAACTCTTGTGGTTGACAAACGATGGACTTCTTATCTCATGGTTAATCAGTACAATAAAGGAGAAAGCTCAACCTTCAATTGGTGAAGAAGCCACTGCCTATGATGTATGGAGTTTATTGGAAGAAAAGCTATTGCCAACTACGATTGAAAAGGAAGGACTTCTGAAAAGTGTATTGATGACTATCAAGAAAGGATCAAAATCCTTAGATTAATATTCAAAAGAATTCAATTCAATATGTGATAATCTTGCAGCAAACAAGAAACCAGTTGATGATCTTGATAAAGTTTTTCAATTTGCTCGCAGATTAGGAGCAAAATATGAAGGATTTCGTCTTGCTTTGGTAACAAAACCACCTTATCCAACTTTCAATCAATTTTTGATTTCTCTTCAGGGGTACGAACAAACTATTGCTTCTCAAAAAGAAGAAGAGAAAAGTTACATTGAACAGAATCAAGTCTTCTTCAGTCAACGAGGACGAGGTAGAAATGGTGGCGCAGGTAGACGAGGCGGTTTTAGTTCCAGAGGTAAAGGATTTACCCCAGCAGGACGATATAACAATTTTAATTCGAGTTCAAACAACCTTACAAATGGAGGAACCAAAGAACTCGAACGATATCAAGCAAAAGGTGACAAACCTATTTGCCAAATTTGTGGTAAAATGAACCATGTTGCTCTTGATTGTTGGTATAGGTTTGATTATTCATATAAGTCAGCAGATATACTGCAAGCTTTGGCTGCTTTTAGCTTAAACAATAATGATCCATCTCTTTATATGGATTCAGGGACAACAGCGCACATGACTAATGACGTAGGTATCTTGTCTAATTTAAACCCATAAAAAGGAAATGATGTAGTTTATGTTGGTGATGGAAATAAATTGTCTATAACACATACTGGTATTACATCTGTTGGAGAAGTGAATTTAAAGGATGTTCTTATTGTACCTCAATTGAAAAAAAATTTGGTTTCAGTAGGCAAGCTTACTACTGATAATACTTGCACAGTTGAATTCACGCCCTCTGATTTTGTTATTAAGGATCAACACAGGAGACAAATAGGGAAGGGGCGTAAGCATGGGCAACTCTATGTCTTAGATTCAAATTTTCAAAAAGCATTGTCAGCAATAAAGAAGGGTGACTCTTTTTCCTTGTGGCATCAACGTCTTGGACATCCAAGTGCGAAGATACTTTCTTTATTAAAAGGAAAGAAAATTATTGATTTTTGGAAAGTTAAACCATCCATTTGTGTTAGTTGTCAGTTTGGAAAAAGTTGCAAGCAACCTTTTAGCTTGAATAATAAAATTTCTGATTTTTCTTTAAAAAATATGCACTGTGATCTTTGGGGACCAGCCCCTAATGTTTCAAATCAAGGTTTTCGTTTCTATGTTATATTTATTGATGATTTCTCAAGGTTTACTTGGCTGTATCCATTGAAACATAAATCAGACTTCTATTCTTGCTTTCTAAAATTTCAACGATTGGTTGAAAATCAGTTTGATAGAAAAATCAAGATCTTTCAATGTGATGGAGGTGGAGAATTCAACTCTCTTGAGTTTCTGAATCATATTGGTCAGTGTGGAATTCAATTACAAATTTCATGTCCAGGAACACCAGAACAGAATGGAGTTGCTGAAAGGAAGCATCGACATATTGTTGAGACTGGTTTAACAATGTTGTTTCATACTAATTTGCCTTTATTTTTATGGATTGAGGCTTTTCTTGCAGCCACTTATTTAATTAACAGGATGCCGTCACAAGTTCTCAAAAATCAGTCTCCTTACACAAAGTTATACCAAAAGGAACATGATTATCAAAGTTTGCGGGTTTGTGGATGTCTATGTTTTCCTTCTTTGAGACATCAAGGAAGAAATAAATTTGTTAAGAAAACTTATCCATGTGTGTTTCTTGGATATAGCCCATTTCATAAGGGGTACCGATGCTATGAGCCTCAAACAAAAAGAGTTTATCTATCCAGACATGTTGTTTTTTATGAAGGCAAATTTCCATACAAATCAGTTTCCCAGGAATCAACTTCCATGTCTTTATCTCTGGCTGAATTTTCATCACTTGACGAATGGTTCAAAGCAAAAATAAATAGTGATCCTACAACCTTTCAGCAAGAAAGTGAGACTATGGACAACTCTACAAATGTTAATGTTGATATTTGTTGCACTGATGATTCTTGCGATACAGATATTGGTGGCTCTCCTCATAATCCATGCAACTCTGTTCCACCAGTAAATGATGAAGACCAATAAAGTAATTGTTGATCCAGGTGACAATGTTAATAATGATGTTCAGACACGTCCGCAACGATTTCGACAAGCTCCAAGTTATTTACAAGATTATGAGTGCTATTCAATTCAAACCCCATTATCAGTTGAACCTCAACATTATCTAATTACACTCAAAGATCCTCGATGGATGGCTGCTATGAGAGAGGAGTTAGAGGCACTTCATTCAAACAAAGCTTGGTCACTAATTCCTCGACCCTCTGATGCAAATGTCGTTGGATCTAAATGGGTATATCGCCTAAAACAACGTGAGGATGGATCCATTGATCGATTCAAAGCTCGACTTGTTGGTCGCGATTTTTCTCAAATTTCAGGTATTGATTTTGATGAAACTTCTAGTCTAGTTGTTCGTCATACTACAATTAGACTTGTTATTGCTCTCTCTACCTCTCAAAATTGGTGTATGAGACAACTAGATGTGAAAAATGCATTTTCGCATGGTCATCTTAAAGAAACGGTATATATGGAGCAGCCACCTGGATTTGAAGATCCAACCAAATCGGATTTCGTCTGCCTTTTTCATAAGTCACTTTATGGTTTGAAACAGGCTCCTCGCGCTTGGTTTGATCGTCTATCTTAATTTCTTCTTCATCTTGGTTTTTATTGTAGTAAGGCAGATTCATCATTATTTGTCTATGATAAAAATCTGATTAAGATGATGCTTCTTATCTATGTTGATGATATTTTGGTGACTGGAAATAATGAAACAGCCATTTCAGATTTGATTTTGCAGTTGAGTTCAGAATTTGCCATCAAAGATCTTGGTTCTCTGAGTTTCTTTCTGGGTGTCGAGATTAAATACTTTCCTGGAGGTGTAATTCTTTACAAGGGAAGTATATTAAAGATCTGCTCGCCCGCACTGGCATGACTAACTGTGCTTCCACTGCTACTCCAATGGTTCTCAAGGATACATCCTCTGAATCAAATGAAATATCTGTAGACGTCACTTACTATAGAAGTGTCGTTGGGGCTCTTCAATATCTTACATTTACTCGTCCAGATATTCAACATGCAGTGAACAAAGTTAGCCAATTTTCTCACAACCCTACTGCAACAAATCTTCAGGCTGTTAAGCGTATTCTTCGCTACATTAAAGGCACGAAAGATTTTGGATTACGTTTTATTTCTCGAAGTCCACTTTCTTTATATGCAATATTCAGATGCAGATTGGGCTGGATGTAATTTGACTCGACGAAGTACAACAGGATTTTGTGCATTTTTAGGTGCAAATTGCATCTCATGGTGTTCTAAAATGCAACCTACAGTTGCTCGCTCGAGTTCTGAAGCGGAATATAGATCCATGACATCTACTGCTGCTGAATTAACATGGCTTACATGTTTATTATGGGATATTGGTATCCGTCTACTTCAGCCTCCACAATTATTTTGTGATAATATTAGTGCGCTTCATATGTCTGTTAATCCATTGTTTCATGCTCGAACGAAACATATAGAAATTGACTATCATTTTGTTCGGGAAAAGGTTGCTATGGGAAATCTTGTCACCAGTTTTGTGCCTTCTAATCAGCAACTAGCTGATATTTTTACGAAACCTCTGTCCAAATTCTCATTTTTCTACTTTCGAAGCAAGATGGGACTTGATCTGCTTCCCGTCTCCACTTTGAGGGAGGCTGATAAGAATGATACATTCAATACAAATGATGCTGATTAATTGGTGATTAATGCTGTCATTATTGAAGATTGATATTGCCATTATGATGATTGGTGATTGATGCTGTCATTATTAAAGATTGATATTGTCATTATGATAATTGGTGATGGATGTGAATAATTATGGTAATTGAAGATTGATATTGTCATGGTTATGATATTTTCATTTGTGATGATTGATAGAGTGAGTGATCAATTTAATTAATGTAATAGATTTGTATATGCTTTTATCACTTTACTCCACCCCTATATAATGGGATTCATTGTAATAGATTCAGTTAAGAAAATACAAACAGTCTTTTTCTTCACTTCTAATTTTCTTCAATATCATAGGGCAAAAGTGTTATAAATTTCATCGATAGTTTTAAAACAATGTATTTTTTTCCCTTTTTTTGCTCAATTCTAAAAAACCTAAAAGTTCTCCTCACCAGGTTACACATTAAATGGATAATATTATTTCTACCATCCGAGTTCTTATTTCTATTATGCTAGGAATATTGTATATATAAACAAGGGAAGATTGGAATTTGAGAGCGAAAAGTGAACAACAAACTTGAATTGATTAAAGATCAAAGCCTTGACATCTAATTAAATTAATTTCTTCCCTCTTCTTATCTTGTATTTCATCTTTAATGCAATAAATAAAGCTAAAGGAACAGCTTTCAATTCAATTACCATCAATGGAGTAGTGCATGCATTTCTAGTAACTCATGATTTTGCAACACATGAGATCAGAATTCCTTACAATTATTCCTAAGCCTCTTAACTTTCTTGCTGTGCATGCATGTCCACTCCTGATCAGCTTGTATCTATTCTGAATTATCCCTATTGAGGTGGTTTCCAAGTAAATATTCTTTATCTTTCTGAAAATTAATCTCAGAAACACTCGCTCAGAGCTCTTTGTATAAAATACCTCAATCTTTGATCTTTCTTACATAATTTGTTGAAACACCATTCATTCTTTACTTTTCAAATTTGTTAGCTATAGAAAGTAGACTGTTAATTCCAATTCAAATATAAATAAGTAATTGAGTTTAGATCGAGAGTACATGGGTGAAATGTGATTCTTATAGCTAATCCCACTTAGTGGAATAAACGTTTAGTTATAGACGGACTATAAATTTCAATTTGGTTTCCAATTCAAGTGTGCATAGCAAGTTACAAATGCTTCTAAGTCCTCCCATTATACTAGAGGCTAGAGCCAATTCACCGTTTTGATGGGGTATTTTTTAATTTTATGATGGAATTTTTTATTATTAAGATTTGTTATAAGAAGACAACGAAATGTAGATCAACTGGTTTACATCTTCACTTGTTAACTAATAGGTCACGGGTTCGAGTCACCAAGAGATAGGTCACGTACCATTGTTGATCCTCTTTTTTGAAAGGAAAAAAAAAAGATTTGTTATAAGAAAAGAATATTTTGAAAGTATTTGAATTTATAAGTTTGTTTTATTGGAATCTGTATTGAAGAATTTTTTATTAATAAAATTTTAAAATTCAAATTTGAATTAATATTTTATAAGTTTGTTTTAGTGAAAAATTGTGTTAAAAAGAATTATTTATTATTAAAATTTACTGTAGCAAAAACAAATATTGTAGCATTATTTTTTGTTTTAAAAATTTTTGTAAAAAAAAAAAATCAAACAAACAAGTTAATTGGATTTGTGAAATAAATCACTAAAACATTGTCATCCAAACAGAATGCTCTCTCACATTTGAAATATCTAGAGCAGCTAGAAATATTGTCACATAGCCTTACTATTTTAATCAAATTCTTCTTGATTAATGGAAGAAATGCACAAGTCATTTTTTATAAAAATTGTATTCATACTCTTCTTGTGTTGAGTGATTCCAAATCGGTTCTCTTATATTTTCCAGCTTACTTATAGGTTGCTTTAGAATTGAGTTGGTTTCTTTTGTTCTGCAAACAACTGTCCTATTAATTAATAAGTTTATCCCACTAATACCTTCATTGTTCAGTCATCACTGATCAACAAATCCCAATTTGCCAGAGGATTCATTAAAGCGAATTGCATATGAATGCTAAATGAAACTGTTGTACATGATTTTAATAGTTTATCTTAATCCAATCAAAATCGACATGTGTATGCAAAAGTTTCAACGGATATTTAATTATCACCCAAAGTTGGGAAAACTTGAATTCCGCCAAAAATTGAGTTACATTTTTTATGATACTACAGCAACCAATCAAGTCAAACTTTTTGCATTCCGTTTGCCTATCCATCGTTGTAAGTAGGCAACAAATGGCTGTGAAAGAGGGCTACAATAGCACGAAGCGAATTGGCAAATTATCTCTACATGATGAAATTGTTTCATGCGATACAATTGCTGGGAAGGTTCTTTACAAGTGCATGCATTATATCTGCTGGTTTCCAAAGAAAATAGTTATGAATGAAATTATTGAAATGTTCCTAACTGGATGAATAGTTTTATTAAACATCAACAACAAAAACGATATGAATCAAACTGGACGAATGACTTAATTTATTTGTGGTCAATTAATTAATATTAACACAACTAATAAAGATGGCTTGCAAGTCGGGGTTCAATCACCATGGCAAGAGGGATCTTGGGATGAGATGTAAGTCCATAAACTTCCTCCAAACATATATCTTCACGATTCATACCATCAGGCAATTTCCACTCAAATCCATGCAACAAATTCGCCAAAATTATTCTAACAAGCATGAGTCCAAGGTTATAACCAGGGCACCTTCGACGACCTGAGCCAAATGGTAAAAAGGAAAAATTTTGTCCCTTCATGTCAATATCCTTCCCGTAGAATCTCTCAGGCAGGAATTCTTCCGGTGCATCCCAGAACTCGGGGTTCCTCCCCATGCTCCAAGTGTTGACAAGCACGGTTGTACCTTTAGCAATGTCATAACCGGCAACTTTGCAATCATCAATGGCATAATGGGGTGCAAGTAATGTGGCCAATGGATGTAATCTTGCCGTCTCTTTTATGATTGCATCAAGGTAAGGTAGCTTTGAGATGTCTTTCTCTTCTACCCAACTTTCTCTTCCAATCACTCGATCAAGTTCTTCAGTTGCTTTTGAAAGGTATTTTGGATTTTTGAAAAGTTGATGCAGTGCCCATTCAACGAAGGTTGCCGATGTATCCGTACCGCCACTTAACAAGTCCTAACATGGATGGATAACCATAAATTAACAGTTAGATTACTCTATGAAAATATGAACAAAGAAATTAAACCCCTCTTTGATTAATCATATATATGCAAAAACAACAACTTTATCAAACTCTATGGTATCGACTATATAGATTATATTTCGGTATGTTATTTTATGATTTTTATTTTTACACATTTTTTATTTATATTTAAATATATATCATATTTTTTTTATCATTTTTTTAATTCTTTTTAAATCTCCCACTCCCCCTTTTAATTCGATTTCACTTTAATTTTTATATTTTCTACCTAGTGCATTGGGATATCTATATATCAGTGTCCTACATACATGTTTAAATCATTTTCTCCTATTTTCTTTTTAATACAATCATTACTTATTCTATTCAATCTAATCCGTACACGTATTTATTTTAACATTTTGATCTCCGTTGCTCTCATTTTTTGTTCATATCTATATTAATTAAGTCGCCCAATATTTTGATCGTCCATAAAGCATGCTTTTATGTAATATTTTATAAAAACTTATGTTTCAGTGTTAGTGGTACTTTACGAAAACAGAATATAGATGACACACTGCTTGATCAATCTGCAAGCGGAGAGAAAATGGAACATGAACAGCATGTTAATGAACTATTGGAGTTAGAAAGGAAAACCTGTAGCAAACCCTTGATAGAAACACGATCGAGCTTAATCTCAAGGTTTGGATCCTTAGCATGCTGCAACAACACATCCACCATGTCTTTGGGTACAAAATTCTCATCAGCTTCCATCTTAGCCTTATGATCATTAATCACAAAGCTGTAAAACTGATCAAATTTCCTACCCAAATCCTTCATTTGCTTTACATAACCTTGCAAATCAAACGGACTAAGCCACGGTATCCAATCCCCAATATTGAACACCCCATTAAGGAAAAACCATTTGTCTATCAATTCTTTCAACTCTTCAAGCTTGAAAGTCGAATTTCCAGTTTTGGAATCATCAGCAAAATACTCGTTGCTCAGCACCGTCTTACTCATGCTTGTGAGAGTATAGCGAGATATATGATCTCTAAGTAAAACTGGCTTTCCTCGAAGAGCATAAAGCCGAGAAATCAAAGCACACCTTTCATCTGACCTTATATATTCAAAAGATTCAAGTCTCTTTGGGGTGAATATCTCAGTGAGGTAAAGTCTGCGTGCTTGTCGCCAATATGGACCGTAAGGCGCCCATGTCACGTCGGAATAATTGCAGCTAGTGTATTTTCCGGCAGCCGTGGCAGGACGTGAGGCAAAGTTGGCATCATGGACCTTCAAGAATTGTTCAGCCATAAAAGGAGATGAGGCAATAACAACAGGGTAAGAACCAAACTTGAGTTGCATTATTTCTCCATGTTTTTGGGATAATAAATGCAGTGCTCGATGCGGGTTGTCCCCAAGAAGGTGTAAATTGCCAATAATCGGCCATGGTTTTGGACCCGGCGGAGGATTCTTTTTCGGGTTCTTTTTAAATGCTGAATTTGATAGAAATGCTGCTATAGCCACCATTCCCAAAGCTAAGAAAAGCCAAGCGTTCTCCATTGATGTAGAGCTAATTACAAAGAAGTTAAGTACTGCGCAACTATAATTAATGCTGTTTAGCATAATGGTTTTGGAGAGACCGATTCAATCTATTTATAGGTCAAACCATATATAGTCTCTCGTGATGCAGAGTATGAAGACATTTTGGATACGTCTCAAAAAGAAACCAAATCAGCAAACTATATCATTTTGTCATTGTCCGGTTAAAAAATCCCTCGAATGTGATACTTTTCCATGGTTTCCACCAGATGTCCCAATCATGAAATTATAATTTTGATTTTTGATTATGTAACCCAAAATTTATTGTTAAGTATTAACAATGAAGGATAAACAAAAGAACTTTTATATAGCTAGCTAATTGCAATTTATTAATTCATTTTGGGATGTAAACAGTGGTAAATTGGAGGATTTTTTTTTTTTTTTTTGCATAATAAGTATATACAAAAGGCCACATTCAAGTTCTAAAACGCAAAGAAGAAGGAAAAAAAAATAAAAAAAAAGAAAGATAACACCAGAATAATAAAGAAATTTTTGTTTTGTTTTCATGGGCCACCAGACGAAAAGAGAGATGTTAGCGGTCGGAGGAAGACGCGTGTTTATAGGCTTGCCTCATTAGCTCTTTAACGTGGCTTCAAAAAACCTTCAAGAAACTTAACCCTTCACCGAACAAGCAAAAAGACAAAAACACAACAATTCTCGAACCAAAAACATTCCAAATCAAATTCTATGTCTAATTTTTTTTCACCCTTATATATATTCTTTATAAAACCTTAATACTATGTAGTATTGAGGTTTTGAGGTCTTTGTCTCGACTATTAACTTCAATATCAATTTTTTTAGTAAAATTATATAGTATTAAAGTTTTAAACAAAATAAAACAATAAAAGTTATACAAAAGATTTAATCTCAAAGTCCTCACCATGATAACATTAAGTAATATTGATGTCTTATAAGATGACAACTATGGTTGATTTGAAGTGTCGTAGTAAAATTTTTACATGTAATGATGAATTGTCCATTCATTCTTTTCTTTGGCATTTAGTTGGAGGTGCATGCACTAATCACTGCTCTTTTCTTGATCTATCCATCTGGTCAAGAAAGTTTTTCTACGAATTTGGTATATATTTTTAACTTTCATGATTGTATTTCAAGTGAGCAAAATATTTTTATGCACCCATTGCAGATGTTTAGACCCTTCTCCCTCTAACTCTTTCCATACTTTAATTAGAAAGGGGAAAAACAGGAATAATTTAGGGAAAATTTGGAAAAAGGGTGTGTTTCAACCCATTATTGTTAAAGAGGGATAACTTTAATATATTTACTAATAAGGACGTTAAAATAACTTTATTATTTAAGATAATTTGTAAAAAACTTTGTTATTCCTATACGACAATAACTTACGTTCAAACATTATTTTTTTTAAACTTTTATGGCTAATTTAAACTCTAACCTTAAACTCTCCATTTGGAGGATTTCATCTGTGTGTTGTGATTTTAATTTTTATAATTAATTAGAATTCGAACATCGTGAGGTTTCTTTTCAACATGTAAATTTTTTTCCAATATTATCTCCAATCATTTCCCGTTTTCTTGTGGTTATATGCAAAAGAATCTGCAAAATTGCACTTAATTAGAAATTTTTGATTGGGGTTTAGAGGTAGAAATCTAATGCTAATATTGACAGTTATTGAAGAATTGTGAAATAGGTCTTAAGCCCGAGGCTTTAGATGTTGTTGTTAAGGAATTCCGTAGAGATTACCTTTCTAGTGTTTAAACCATTAGAGAATTATTGATGAACATCTACAATCCTAGGAGTATAAGAAGACCAAGGACTTGGTAGATATCATGATGGAAATTATGCAATCTAGAGAATCTGATTTCAAGTTCGACCGGCCATATGCATATCAAAGCTGTTTTGTTGGACGTGTTTGTTGCCTCCCTGAAAACTTTAGTGACAATAGTTATATGGGTCATTTCAGATCTCCTCATAGACCCTGAGGCAATGAGAAAACTACAGACATAATTAGATGAAAAAGTTGGAATGGATAAGATTAATTGTGGAGGAATCAAAACATGAAGTCACGGATTATTTGAACATGGTGGTGAAGGAATCCATGAGGCTTCATCTTGTGACACCTCTATTGCTCCCTCCTGAGTTTATGGAAAACTGCAATGTTGATGGTTTTAAAATTCATCAAAGTCCTCGTGCTATCATTACATATGGGGCAATTGGGCGTGATCCAAGTATATAGCCTAATCCTAAGAACTTCATTCCTGAAAGATTCAAAGAAAACAGTACAGACATTCAAAGAGAACAATATAGACATTCATGGATAAGAGTTCTGACTTCTTCCATTTTGATCTGGTAGAAGTTGTCATGGTTTGCGATTGGGTATCGCTGTTTTCCGTTTTGTGTAATTAGCACAATTGGTGCATCTTTTTAATTGGAAACTTGCAAATAACATTCAGCCAAGTGATTTGGAAATATATGAGGTTTTTGGTGTAGTAACATCAAGAGCTAAACATTAAGGATGATTCTTGCTTACCGATTGCAAAAATGATCTAAATTACGAGATTTCCAAAATTTTGAATTGTTATTGTAAACCAAGTAAGAAGAGTTCCTAATATCACAAGTTACTTGAAAAAAAATTAAAAGCAAGTGGCCTTTTTTTCCCCTATTATTTCTTGTTCTTTCTAATGTTTAAGTATTGAGAGAAAATTTACCATACTGATTTGCTTGTTTTTATTTTCATTGATTGATTTTGTTCTTCAATTATTATTCTTTTTTTTTTCATTGTGTTAAAGATTTGGTTTTGTTTGAGCGTACACTAATAGATTTAGTTTTGTTTGAACTTACACCTATGTATAGTTAGTAGGAAGGATATATAATAAAGTTATTTTAACACCTTTAATGATAAATACATTAAAGTCACGCCTTTATTAATAATAATGAGTTGAGACATGCCCTTTTTTTCAAATTTTCCCAATAATTTATCCTAATGTTGACATTAAATGGTCTAATTAGACTAATTTGATATTAAAGTTTAATTTTAATAAAAATAAACGTTTCGAGTTTACATAAAGTGAAAAGTGAAACACGTAATGCGAAAATCCATTGAGCTTCACTATCTTAGCTTCAAAATCTGACATTTGACATCGATTTTGCCAGTTAGGTACGTATATTCAAAATTTAATGTCAATTTGGCCTCCAGATCGAGAGTGATTCAAAGTTAGGATTGAGTTTTTCAAATTGATGATGCCTCCACAATTTGACCCTTCAATGCCAAAAAAAAAAAGAGTTTTTTTTAATGCCAAAAAAAAAAAAAGTTGTGTCAATATATTTCACCATTTCGTTTGGTCAATAATGTAACTAACTTTCAACAAATAATAACAAGTCCTTTACATTCATGAAGAAAAAGGGGGAAAAAAGGGAAATTCTTTCTTTTTTTTCTAATGTCTTATTTAATTAAAAAAAAATCCTCTAAACCACCTAAAAGTAAGTTGGCATGATTGACCAAATGAAAAAGTTAAATGGACACACTTGTTTTTATCAAAATATTATATTTTAAATTGTAGGGATCAAAGAAATTTCTCTAAAGCGAACAACATCATTCACCAGAGTGTCCTACACTAATGGATTTCTATACCACTTTCATGTGTCACTTTGTGTATCACTTTATAAAAAACTAACACGTGTATAATCACTTATCCTTGGTTAGGGTATTAATTTAATTTTTAAAAATTAGATAACTAATTAAAAGAATATGTGTCAACTTTTTATAAAGTAGTACATAGAGTGATATGAAAATGGTGCACCAGACACTTTTTTTTTTTCAGTTTAAACGGTAAAATTGAAACTTTATCAGCTTGAGGGAATTATTGAGAGTTTGAATTACTCTAGAGGGCCAAAATGGTATATATCAATCTTATATTCAACTAATTAATTAGTTTACAATCACTATAATATAGTTCATGTGATTTATTTATGAAACAAAATGAGAATAGATAATTTTACAAGAAATATTTAGAAAGAACCCCCCCAAAAAAAAACCATTAATAAGACAAGTAAAAGACTTAAAAGAAAATCCCAATAAGTCCACCTTCCATTTTAAATACATTGGTGATTTTTGCATTCACCAACAAAGAATTTATAAAGAAAAGGAAAAAACAACAGACTGGGTAAAAGAATAGTTATTTAGAAATCTGCCTCCAAATGAAGCATTTTGACTTAACTGGGAAAATGAGGAATTGTAAGGTTATGGAAATGTGTCTCTCCATGAAAAAGAAATATAACCTCTCCAATGAGCTTAGTATTAAAAGCAAAAGAGTTGTTTCTATATTTAATTTACTAGTTTTGGAAAAAAAAATATTCCATGTCTTGAGAAACTAGCAAATCATTACGTATCTTTTCGTATAGCATATTCATGTTAAAAGTTCGAAGAGGTAAATAACTCCGGTAGTTTCTTAATTTGAGGATAAATTATTGGAATATTTTAACATATGTTAAAATACATGTAGAAAATAACTAGTAACTCTCATTCATTTTAGAATTGAAGAGTTGTAACTTCCACTCACATGAATAGTTGTAACTCTCATTGATATAAATAGTGTAAGTGTTTGACTTCCATTCTTGTAAATGACATGAATTTTAATGGTTGTAACTTCCATTCTTGTAAAGACGTGAATATAAATGATTGTAACCTCCATATTATAAAATGTGAAAAGCTAACTCCCACCATTTGTGAAGAATTATAACTCTTATTAAGAGTTGTAATTCCTATTGTTGATGAAGACTTGTAACTTCCAAGTCTTGTAGTCTATATAAAGATCAAACTTGGGTAGATTTGATGCAGAAAATCATACCACAAGTCTTAGAGAATTTATGCATATATAAAAGCTTTTCTTTGTTCTTGTGTTTTGGAAATTCAAAATGCATTGAATCTTCAAATATTTCATCTTATCCTAAAGTATATTTGCTCTAACTTTCTTGCACACTAAAGAAAGCAAATAAAACTTAAAGAAAAATGTAGTTTCTACACTATTTGAAATAATCAATTGTAAAGACTATAACTTCCATTGTACTCTCTATATTTTCCAACATAAATATTTCCTTGATTCTCAACCTCCTCAAAAAAATTATATAATGATCCCTCAATTTGAACTCGATAAGGTTCTTAATTTATTTTCTATCTAACTGATTAATAGCTATATTTGTCGTTATTAAGTGGTGTTGTTTTGAATGTTAAACAGTGTAACGTGATAAATAGGACTGATATTCAATTGGATAGCAAATAAGTTTGGAGCCACTAACATTATAAAATTCAAATTTAGTGACCATTATATAACCTTTCCGACAATAAAAATTAAAATGACACCTTTACCCATGCATGTCAAGGAACTATCGAAATTATTTCTCCGAAAAGAAAATCTTAATCTGTGAAAGATTTAAAGGGTTACATAATTAGCACACCTTTTTGCACATTGGTTATAAGGAAGGAACATTACTACAGAATATATAATTTAAAACGGTCTATTTAAAACGGTTATTAATAACCAATTTTAGATAATTGGGGCGGTGGCATTTTTGTAATAAGAATTAGAAAAACGCAAACTTTTTAAAACGGTTACAATATAACCGTGTTAGAAAGTCTCTTGATGTCAGTTTCTAAAACGGTTCGGGAGACAACCGTTTTAGAAACTGTTATCATCTCCGTTTTAAGAACGGTTTCTAACTAACCGTTTTAGAAAATTTCAGTTTTCTAACACGGTTAAGAGTTTAAACCGTTCTAGAAAACTGAAATTTTAAATTATTTAGTACGGTTAGCGTGTAACTGTGTTAGAAAAACTGAAATTTTTTTCTCCTCTTTATCTTCACACTTTTCTCTGCCGTCTCCCTTCCCCTTTCCTTCTGCCGACTCTCTCCACTGAGAATGTCGAGTTTTATTTTTTTTTAACACCATATTTTGTTCTTTTTCTTTCCCTCGTCAAAGCCACAATCTTTGTATTGTCTCAGTTTTGCGGTATTTTGGGCTCAAGACGAAGAGAGCTCCGATCTTCCACCGACTTATTGTTTGCTCCGATTGCTACCAAAGTTATATCTTTACGACCAAGAGCCAAAAGCCTTGCAGGTTGCTCGATCCGATCTTCGCCGACTTATTTTTTGCTCCGATTGCTCCAAGTGTTATATCTTTAAACACATCACCAGTGTAAGCTCCGTAATTTTGAGTTTATATTGTTCCATTCATCTATCATTAATCTTCATGAACACTTATGCTAAAACATTCAGAATCGACGGTGAGTTTTTCGACGCGGTGAAACTGGAGAACTGTTTCTGGAGCTTGGAGGATCAGAAGACGGTTTCGATTTTGTTGACGAAGCAGGACAGGATGAATTGGTGGAAGAGTTTGTTGAAAGGCAGTCCAGAAATTGATACGCAGAAGGTGGAGATCGAAACTTTCTGATTTGGATTTTGAGACTAGATCGGCGGTGGAGAAGATGATATTTGATCAAAGGCAGAAATCGATTAATGTTTCTGTCTTTTGGTGCAGTTTAATTTTGTAGGAAGGTTTGGGTTTGGTTGATATGAATATATAATATTCTTGTTTGATTTTCATAATAATATTCCCGTAAATTCTTCTTCCATTCTTTCTCTGCAATTCGCATCTTGCTAACATAGTTTGGATGAGTTTGAAGAGTTTTTTTGTTATTGTTTCTTTCAAGTTTAAGCGAATGAGTTTGAAAAGTTAAAGATTACTAAACTGATTGAAATAATGTTCAAGAACATGCATGAAATCTTTATGTTGGTTGGTGGGAGTGTAAAAAATGCAGTTGTCTTGGAGCTTACCAGATTGGTATGGCAGAACTGATTCCGTGTACCATTGGACATGGGAGTGCAGAAATTTGGGTGTGTTAAAAAACAGACTTTTAATAACGGTTCATCAACCGTGTTAGAAAACAGACTTTTAAGAACGGTTCTTAACCGTTTTAAAAAATGTAGAACTTTCTAGTCCGCCCATAGCTAAAACAGTTTGGAAAATCTAAAACCTGTTTTAAATAACTACTTTTAACCTTTTTAGAAAGCGAATTCTGTAGTAGTGGAAATGTCAAATATGTACATGCCAATTCATTGTAACTTTTTCTACCTACGAAGAGCAAACAAATATGTACGCAAACACTCGGAACTTTATTAGAGGGTTATTAAATTCAATATAATCTTGAGAATGTTCATGTGAAACAAGGTTTTTATATATCCTTTTCCATGATAACAAGGTTGTTATGTTACTATTATTTTTACTTTGAGTAAATGACCCAATAGTGTTTTAACTTGGAGTTAAATATTGTTTTAATTTTTCAATTTTAAAAAAATTACATTTTGTTTATTTAAATTAGATTTTGTCACACAAATGGTTTTCAACTCAACTTTTATCAATTTAACGAGTAACGTTGTTAGTCATGTGAAATTGTATGTTCATCATTCAAAACGACAGTCATTTTGTGTTATATAACTATCAGTGTTACTTCTCAAATTGATAAAAAAAATAAATTGAGAATCATTTGTGCAATAAAATTCAAGTTGGGGGACTAAAATATAATTTTTTTAACAAAATTAGGAATCAAAACGGATACTTACTCTCAAATTGAGGGACTAATTAATAGAGTCATTTACCAAATTATTTTTTTGAGTACAAATGCTGTTATTATTATTTATGAAAAGAGAGAGAGATGTTTTTGAATGGCTCGACAACCTATCCAAATCTAACTTGAGGGAACTTTTCAGAAAAAAATAATCGAAATTGAGATATATATATTATCATGTATAGTAAATGACTCCAAATAGTTCATCAATTTAGTGTAAATATCGTTCTGTTTTTTAAATTTTAAAAAAGTTATACTTTGTTTTACATTGCTTTGTCTTCCTCTTCACTAGAGTTTGAGTTAGCTCTTTTTAATCGTGCTGTTTAGAAATGCACAAGTCATTTTGTATTCAAAATGCACTCTTATTCTTTTTGTGTAGAATGATCTCAAAATCGATTTTATCTTTTATTTCCAGCATACTTATAGGTTGTTTTAGAATTGAGTTGATTTCTTGTTCTGCAAACAACAGTAGTCCTAGTAATTAATAAGCTAATCCCAATAATACCTTCATTGTTCATTAACTGATCAACATATTCCAACTTAATTACATGAAGATTCATTTTAAGCGAATTGCATTTGAATGCTAAATGCAAACAAACAAAGTTTTAACGTTTTGCATACAAAAACAATGCATATCTTTAACATAAGAGGAAATTGCAGTCTCTAGTAGAGAACATGCTCTTACACACAATTGGACACAAATGAATACAACTAATTATAAAGATGGCTTGCAAGTCGGGGTTCAATCACCATGGCAAGAGGGATCTTGGGATGAGATGTAAGTCCATAAACTTCCTCCAAACATATATCTTCAGCATTCATACCATCAGGCAATTTCCACTCAAATCCATGCAACAAATTCGCCAAAATTATGCAAACAATCGTAAGTCCAAGGTTATGACCAGGGCACCTTCGACGTCCTGAGCCAAAAGGTAAAAGGGAGAAATTTTGTCCCTTCATGTCAATATCCTTCCCATAGAACCTCTCAGGCTGGAATTCTTCCGGTGCATCCCAGAACTCGGGGTTCCTCCCCATGCTCCAAGTGTTAACAAACACGGTTGTACCTTTAGCAATGTCATAACCAGCGACTTTGCAATCATCAATGGCATAATGGGGTGCAAGTAATGTGGCCAATGGATGTAATCTTGCCGTCTCTTTTATGATTGCATCAAGGTAAGGTAGCTTTGAGATGTCCTTCTCTTCTACCCATCTTTTTCTTCCAATCACTTGATCAAGTTCTTCAGTTGCTTTTGAAAGGTATTGTGGATTTTTGAAAAGTTGATGCAGTGCCCATTCAACTGTGGTTGCTGATGTATCTGTGCCACCACTCAGCAAGTCCTAACATGGAATGGATGGATAACCACATGAAAATTAACAATTAGAATACTACGCAAATATATGAACAAGAAACAATTGGATTTCTCTAAATGAACTTGTAAGTATTTATCCCACTATATCTATATATATAGTGTGTTGGGTATATAGATTACGTTTCACCATCATATTCTATTTATACACATATTTTATATATATATATATATTTAACCACATAATATCTTTTTTATCGTTTCTTTCCAATTCTTTTCAAGTCTTGCCATTTCCTTTTAATTCAAATTATGATTTTATATTTAATTTTTTCCTACATGTTGCACTAGGGCATCTAACTGTCTCCTCATTAGTGTTCAAACTATTTTGAGCATGTTTTTCTTATTTTTTTCATCTAATTGGGGTACCTCATTTTGTTTATAATCCAATCCTTAGTTATTCTATCTAATCTAATACAATAACATATTTTTATTTTAAAATTCTCATTTATGCTATCGTCATTTTAATTTTATTCATACTCATATTTAGTTGTCCAAACTTTCTTATCCACAAAACATAGTTGATCCTATGGATATATGTTTTATAAAATTTTCTCTTTAATTTTAATAGTCATTTACAATCACAAAGAATTAATAAATGGAAACGACGGCATCATTAATGAAATATTGGACTTAGAAACAAATTTACAAATGAAAAAATAAAAAAAACCTGTATCAAACCCTTGACAGAATCATCATCGAGCTTAACCTCAAGATTTGGATCCTTAGCAAGCTGCAGCAACACATCCAGCATGTTCTTGGGAACAAAATTCTCATCAGCTTCCATCTTAGCCTTACGATCATTAATCACATAGCTGTGAAATTCATCAAATTTCCTACCAAAATCCTTCATTTGCCTTACATAACCTTGCAAATCAAACGGACTAAGCCACGGTATCCAATCCCCAATATTGAACACCCCACCAAGAAAAAACCATTTGTCTATCAATTCTTTCAAATCTTCAAGCTTGAAATTCGATTTCCGGCCAGTTTTGGAATCATCAGCAAAATACTCGTTGCTCAACACAGTCCTACTTATGCTTGTGAGAGTATAACGAGATATATGATCTCTAAGTAGAACTGGCTTTCCTCGAAGGGCATAAAGGCGTGAAATAAAAGCATGCCTTTCATCTGACCTTATATATTCAAAAGATTCAAGTCTTTTTGGGGTGAATATCTCAGTGATGTAAAGTTTGCGTGCTTGTCGCCAATGTGGACCGTAAGGCGCCCATGACACGCCTGAATAATTCCAACTAGTGTATTTTCCGGCTGCCGTGGCAGGCCGTGAGGCAAAATTGGCATCATGGACCTTCAGGAACTGTTCAGCCATATAGGGAGATGAGGCAATAACAACAGGGTAAGAACCAAACTTGAGTTGCATTATTTCTCCATATTTTTTGGATAATAAATGCAATGCCCGATGTGGGTTGTCCCCAAGAAGGTGTAAATTGCCAATAATCGGCCATGGTTTAGGACCTGGCGGAGGATTCTTTTCTGGGCTCTTTTTACTTGCTGAATTTGAGAGAAATGCAACTACAGCTACCATTCCCAAAGCTAAGAAAAACCAAGCATTCTCCATTGATGTAGGGCGACAAATTAAGGAGTTACAACAACTTATTATTAATGCTGTTTGGTACTATAATAGTTTTCGAGAGATTCAATTTATTTATAGATCAATATTCGGTTGTTGTGAGAGAACTAATAGTGGAAATGTAGAGCATGAAGATATTAATTTTGGATGTTTCAAACTTTCAGGAAGAAACCAAATCACCATACTATGCATGTCGGGTTCAATTTTCCCTCTGAGTGTGACAGTTTCTCATAGATATATGAACTTTTTTCGCATTATAAGTTAACAATTCATGTCATAATTAACTGCCCTCTTTTTTTTTCATGTTTTTTTAATCGGCAAACCTGATTCGCGTGAAGGATATCACCTTCAATTTTATTAATTAAAACTAAGTTTAAATAACAACGCAATTCAATGATGAATTGTCTAAAATTTCAAAGGTGCCATGAGATAATAACAACTAGCAAAACATACAATCATTCACGAAATGACTCTTGATTTTGCAAAAGCAAACAATATATGTGTGCTTTCTATACAGAAGGGCGTACTGGAGCTAGTTCATTAGTGTATTATGTACATGTTTTTGACAACTTACTGTTTGGGAATAGGTAAAATATTGAATGATCAGGACATTTGAAGGGAGCAGTGAAGTGTCGTAGGAAAATTTTACATGTAATTAATGTCATTTTGGCCCTCCAGAGTAATTCAAAGTTTGAATTAAGCTTCTCAAATTGATAAAATCTCAATTTGGCTCTTCAAATTAAAAAAAAAAAAATGTGTGCCAATTTGACCCTTTCATTTGATCAATAATGTTGACTAATTTTTGAGTTAATGGTGGAAGGAATTTGGAGAAATTTCTTTTTTTTTAATAGGTCTTTTGACTCCTAAACATTTAAAAAATATTGACAAAAAAAAATGTGCCAATAAGTTGGGTAGTTTTCAATTTAATCTTTGTTCTTAGGCAGATTGTCGAGTTATTTGGAAACTCATTCATTGAGTTATTTGTAAATACAAATTGGTTGGCTGATGATGAAGTAAAAATTGTTTCTAAATCTTGAAATGTAATACTGTAATGCAATAAAGTTGATGGAAACAATTCATTGCCTGTGGGTCTGGCAAGAAGATTTGCGACTGATCGAATACAAAACATTATCTGTGTAAATATACTTTACAAATTGTTATTTATCTCGCTCTTTAGATTTGTTTTAGCTTTCGATTGAAAAGTCTACTTTTAGATTCTCTGGTTTGGATTTTGGAACAAGTTTTCAACGAGAGCGCTCCTCTCCTATGGTGCCATTCTAATTGCATGGTTCTGTGTGACTATATGGTGGTGAGTGCAGGCAGTGGCATCTTGGATGTAGACAGTATAGTTAGGGAGAGTGGGGGGATCAAATGATATAAATTCCCTCTTATTTAAGAGTATTTGCACTATACACCTCAATGAAATAAATAGTCTAACAAATTCTGTTAATAACTTTAACAAATAACTGCATGTTTAAAGATATTTGGACAAAAATCCCCATACATTAATTTTCCTATAATTCTCTCTAAATTTTTTGATAATAATTATTTTACTTTATTTTTTTTTATAAAACAAGTGTTATAATTTCTTCTTATATTTTTGTATTATAATTCTTTCTCATATTTTTGAATATCTTTGTATTATCGGTTATGGAAGTTCTATTTATAAAATTTTCTAATAATTAATCACAAAATATTGATTCTAAATAAAATTCCATTTTCCAAATTCTTTTCACTCATTAATTATTTGGCAAATAAATTTCTTATTTTTATATTTGATATTTGATAATTATTAAATCTGACATCAATATTAATTTCTTCTTTGACAATTGATAAAGAATACCAAGAATTAATTCTTGTAAAATAGAGGGTAAAAGTATATATATCATCTTAATTAATGTACTAAAAATCAATATATAAGATAACATAAAATTAAGTAATTAGAAAAAGAAAAATAAAAAAACTACTCCAAATTGTTGTATAACTAATTTCTTCCAAAAATTAAACTAATAAGTCTGTTCCAATATTACATATTTAAAACCTCCTATAAAACCTTCATTTGCCAGATCTCTTGTATCTTGATGGAGGAATTTTGAGTAGAGAAAATAATATCACCAAATCTCGTCCTTTGTCGTAGTACCTTATTAAAATCAACAAGCGATGAAATCTAAAAAATATATAGTTAAAAATCTAACTTTTCAATATTTATAGGAAACACTAAATAATGAATTTTGAATTATGATTACCTGAACATTAAGTCTACTATTGGAGGAAATTTGATTGTGATTAGGCAATTGTGTGTCAGTATTGACACCATCATTAGAATTCTTTTGTCGCATGATCATTGAGGCAAGCTAACAAAAAAGAATAACATTAGAATCACACATAAAGGGGTCGTTTGGTTGGCAGGAATCTTGCGTTGGAAATTAATCTTTTTCCTGATTTTTAGATTCCAGCGTTTGGTTCATTTTTTGACTTTTGGGAAAGTAAAAAGAATCCTTCACTCTAGGAAAGTTAGTATAAAATTTGTGGATTCTTAATCCTTGTTCCAAGTTGGTATTCTGGTTACTTACTTCATGAAAGTGAGTCATCTTTCATTAAATATTTATTAATGCAATCTTATCCCTTATGATACAACCTACATGAATAAATAATTCAACCTTATTGAACTTTAATTAAATAACATAATAATTTTTACTATAAACTTAGTTCTTGCTAATTATAATTTTACATATTTGTTCCTCAAACTTTTATTGAAAAATTAACCCATTATTAAAATATAAAAAATTTAAATAAACAAACAACATTAATTTTTAAAAAAATTATTATGGAAATAAATCACTTAAATAAAAATAGACAACATTAATTTTATAAAATTAAATGTGATTTATATAATAATGACAATATAGTGTTAAATATATAGTTTACATTTTTTATCGTTTTGAATTATTTTTATTTATTTGTTTGTTATAACACATAAATTACATAATAATACTTATTTTCGACGTTATAATTTTACAAGTATTTTATATTTTGTTGGATAAGTATATATCACAAATATATACTTTTTTTTTATAATTGAACCTGAAATGCATTACATTTTTTGGTTGATTAATTTAAATGAAATACTAAAACATGAATTTTAATTAATTTTTCTCTTAACATTCCGTGATCTATGCAAACATAGGAAAGAGAAGTTGTTGGTTCATTTTTCTCAGAAGCAAAATCTAAGAAATCATATTCCCAAAACACTTTAATTTCCCGCCAACCAAACGAGCCCAAAATTATAAGCAAAAACAAAATTTGTATTATGCTTACCGCATCAACAACCATAAAGTGATTCATTGTTGACATACCAATACCATTCCAATTACCAATGCCTGAATATGGCCATGGATATCTATTACCTCTTTTTCTACTTGATGCCTTTTTTCTACACTTCCCCCTCTATCAAAATTACTTCTACTATCTACATTAACTTCATTATTAAAACCAGTGAGGCGTCTCTTTAATATTCTATTACCTCTACCCATGTTTGTTGCTCCATTGTTTTCGCTCATATTTGATGTTTTTGTACTAACACCAACACCTTTTCTATTACCTTTGCTGCCAAAACCTATTTGATTAGATCCTTCACCCTACAACACCAATAATTAATATGAGTGTTCATGTACAAAATAAATAAATAAATATAATGAATTGCGTTTGTAACATAACCTATACCACAACAATTGAATTGTTCTTTGAGGATTGTGTTTTCGATTCTTTGCATGATTTAATATTGTGACCTAATTCTTTACAGTTGTTACAATGGGGTATGGTCCTTTATTGACCTCATCTGGGCATTTTCTTCTCTATTTTCTTGGTCTGCCAGGTCTAATCCTTAATTTTGGTGGTTCAATGGATAATCCACCAGATTTGACCCATTGGGATTGATTAGGGAGGGCCATTATCACACATTTATAAGTTATTTTATAATACTCCTAACATTTCATAAGGATGAACATAATTTGTAGCCTCTTTACCACTATCAATGGTTGCAGAACATGCACCAGTTATATCCCACTACTTACAATAGACAGATTCACAACATAACCGGGAGCGATTATATTTTGTCACCTCCCAAATATCATGACTAGTAGGTATAGCTTCCAAATCAACAAACCTAGCCTTTATCTCCTCCTATTTATCATGTATTCTTGGACAAATATTACCTCTGACTTTTGAAACCCCCACTCCCTTTTCTCTTGATATCTGTATATAATAAGCCTCCTAATATTTTCATACATAGTCAAAATTGGCTCATCTCTTGCTGTGGTGATATATTGGTTGAATGACTCACTTATGTTATTACTTAGACAATCACAGTTGGAAAAAAGTTCAATGAATGAAACTCGATTTTGAAAAAAGTTGGGTGCCATTTTTGGGACTTTGCCCTAATTTTAAATAGAAATTCTTATCAATTTTCTTGGATTTTTTTTATCGAAAGCCTAAATGTTACCCGCTAGCCCTTCAAAGGGAAATGCAAATGAAGCCTTATCAGACGGTCCAATATTAGCCGAAGCCCATCAAGCCAAAGGTGTATGCTGCTATGCTTCATCGCGCACATTAGTTCATATAATAAATGTTTATAATCAAAACTCTAAAATATCCAAAAATAACAAATAGATACAAGATCAAATTGGTTTTCTTTTTTACCAACCAAATTCATTACATCAATCCTATACTATTATAAATCTCATTGCTAGCGTGGGACTATCTTGTCCGAAACCTTTGCTGATATCTGGCGCGCTAATTGAGACCATTGCAGACCGGAACCTTTGATGATATCTGGCGCTAATTGAGACCATTGCAGACGAGTTCGTATACTAGAGATAAGACTTTCTAACAAAAGATAGAGAAAAATGTTGTTGGAAATGTTCGAACCTCTTACCTCTAACATATACAACAACAAGAATAACAATAACGACTAATTAAGCTTTTTAATGGCAAACCCGTACATGAGGGAGGGACGCACGTTCTAAATTTGATTAATAACCAAATATTATGATTAGATTTTAAGCGAACATAAAACCAATCTATCCTATCTAATTTAATAGCCCCGCGCACCCTGATAGGCAATTCCTACAAAAATCATAACATAAAAATTAACAAATAAAACTTTATCCCGTTAAATAGGGTCAGATATATGGATCACAATTTTCTACTGTGCTCAGTTGAAGCTAGTCTTTACACGAATTTTAATGCGACTCATATTATAAGATGTGACAAAATTTACGCTGCCTGTTAGATTAGTGCAACCTTCCTACTTTTATCATATTTAGAATCGGTTACATATAAATATACAAGTTGTTTATAATCAGGCAAAGATACCTTGTAACAATTTTTTAGAAAAATTTAAATACAACAAAAATATGTCTTTTAAGAAACTTAAAGTGACTTCGATATTAATCTAAATATTTCTTTTTAATTTTGAAACAACATAAATAGTACATAGGAGAAAAAAAAGATTATTGACTAATTTGAGACAATATCCCTATAGCCTGCAAGTTTCAACTAAAAAAGTTTAATTACACTTTGCTCCCTTAAACTTAGGATTAAATCATACTTTGCTCCTCCATACTCTATTTACGTACACTTTACCTCTATAATCATTTATCTCAATTCATTATACTTTTAGATAGTGTTAAAATGTTAATGTTGACTGGTTAAAAGCAGGGTAAAAGTGTATATAAACGGATCATAAGATGGTGAAAAATCATATATTCCTAAATTCAGAGGGACAAAATGTAATTAATTAAACCTCCGACCCTCACCCTAAAAAAAGAAAACGAAAGAAACCCAAGGTCAACGTCAGTGTCCCACTTGGCAGCAACAATGGATGGAGGTGGTCTGATGGTGACAAAGGAAATTGCCAGGAAATTCTGTAAGGTTTGACTATGGAGAAAGGAAGAAATTAAGAAATTGGCATGGAAGCCTGAAAAACCCTTGTATATATAGATCTTGTATGCTGATTACTGATGGCCAGGACATGATCATATTGAACTATTCATATCCAGAATTCTCATGGTTGCATCAATGGAGAAGAAGAAGAAATCTTCACATCCATTTCAACAACTAGAAGAGATTATTTTTGCAATAACATTCATAACAGCCTTTGCCCTTTTGCAGTTACCCTATGATTACAAAAAGAATTCAAACATTCCAATTCCAAAAGTTATTTTCAATGATAAACCATCATTTTTCCATGGATTTATCTTAGCTATAAACTTTGCCTTCACAGGAGCAGCTATGGCAATTTATACACGCCAAGGATACCCCAAGATGGCAAGAAATTGTCGTGGATTATCACTAGTTTCCATTGCAGCAGCGCTTGGAATATTGACATTCTCAATGATGATCCCACCATATCCACAAAATCAGAGCTAGATTTTGATGAGGATTATGATTCATGATCATGCATATATGGCAGGTTTAATTAATTTCTAATATTATTATTTTTAACAGGGAGAGCTTTGGCTGCATGCAGATTCATTTTCAGACAATTAATCTCAGTATATTTATATACTCCATGCATGTATCATATCCACATCCACATTTTGTAGTCTGCCCCGAGATATTTTCATCTATATGTCTTTTAAGGCTTTAGAAAAAAAAGTTTCAATTTAGGAGCCAAATTGTGATTCATATAATTTATTTCATTTATTGAAACAAACATTCAGTAAATATAATCGATCATATTTAGTGAAATAAACGATCGGTCACTTATTAATGTTTATATGTGAAAATTAAGTTTGAATATGGGCAAGTAGTAGTTAAGTCTCCCTTTTCGGGATTAATAGTCATGGTCATGATTGTACAAGTATATGGTTGATGATCATCACTAAGAAATGAATGGCCTTTGGCCTTTGGGTTTTTTTTTTTTTGTGTTAATTATCAAATCATATGTACAATAATATTATTAGCAGATGAGTTTTCTTAATTTTCTTTTTCTTTTTTAAATTCTCATTTCTGATTTCTTGGCTTCTAGATCAAACTATTTGAACCAAAATGTGGTCCTAATTAGACATTTCAATTAAATATACTAGTTCAAACTAGACCATGTATCGTATTAATTAATGTCAAGATTCAAGTTTAGACTTTAGAGAGAACGGAACAAATTTCAATTGTGTAGGAGGGGATGAATTAAGCTAATGTTTGAAATTAGAAAGGTTTTGGAAAATGGTGTCCTTATCAATGGACTTAGTCAGAATAATGAAGTTGAATATGTATTGTTTGGAAATGGGTTCAAAAGCAATAAAATTTAACAATGTTTTATATAAATATTTACTTCGTTTCATAAACTAAAAAGTCTACTTGATAAATGTATAGTTGTAAGTAAAATATATAGTATTTAATTAACTAATTGAAAAATTAGTTAAGAACAGCTAGCAATTGAGCTAATTAAACCTATATATTAATATCAATATAATTTGTGTAGAGTGCTCATTGGTTTCCTTTTTCTTTTTTTTTTCTTCCTTGTTTTTGTTTAACTTCTGTTAACAATTTCTGTAATTGAAGAATTGGAAAAGAGTAAATAATTTTTAAATTTAATTAATCCAAATAAAAGAAAATATTGAGTGCAAAATAAAAACTGGTTATAAAATTTCAATCATATATACAAAAATATATATATAGAATTTTCTAGCCCCTCTTTCTTGACCAAATCTCAGCTCAGTGCAATCTAATTAATTCGAATATACTAGGAATCTATACTGTTGATAGAACCAGCAGGCAGCAGTACTTATAAATCTTTTCTTAAACTTTTATTGACCAAGACCAAGTTCTACATTGATTTAGCTGAGTCTTTCTCTCTTTAATTTTCGTTTCCATCATTTTATATATTTATTTTTGTGACATAAGCGAGTCGTTTGAGGCAGCCTTCATATATAGTTCTGCAAGGGGCGAGCAAATTTCTAAAGTCAATTTAAGTAAAAGTTCATTAATCTAACGAATTAAAGTAATAATTAAAATTAACTTCAAAGTCTTTTGTCAGTGTATTCTAATGTTATTATTGTGCTAAATAGCTGTAAAGAATGTTTAATTAATGAAGTAATACGAGTTTGACAATTTCTCATGTATAGAGTATTTTTGTCAATGCAATATTGCAAGCACTACTATAGAAATCACTTTCTAAAACGGTTAAATGTAGTTATTTAAAACGGGTTTTAGATTTTCCAAACCGTTTTAGATATGGGCGGACTAGAAAGTCCTACATTTTTTAAAACGGTTAATGAACCATTCTTAAAAGTCTGTTTTCTAACACGGTTGATGAACCGTTCTTAAAAGTCTGTTTTTTAACACTTGCTCGCCCAGCCCTAGTAGAAACCTTTAGTCTTCAATCAACAAATTCCCAATAGTTTCTACTGCAAAAGATACGATTGCATCCTTCTTCAATCAACAAATTCCCAATAGTTTCCACTAGTGTTGTACAAAACGGGGACAGGTATGCTACACCAAGAAAGATGAAAGAGTAAATACATCTCAATAATTTTGTATTCTAACATCTCTCAATTGGAGGTATATTATTCATTCCACCCAAAATTCAACCTATACACGAATGATACAATTATACAGCTTGCAAAAAAAAAAGAATCAAAATGGAAGAGCCTCGATCCAGGCTCGATCTATCTGAGAGAGGACCGATCTAGGTCTGATCCATTCTCTAGAGGTTAAGAGCTTGGATAAGCCTCCATGCCCGCTCTGAATAAATGCTGAAGCCGGATCTACAATGGCAGCAACACTCAAGGAGCTGCCTTAGTCAAATTTCAAACACCCATCTACTATTCATCTTCTTTTCCAACTAAACATTCAAATATTGAAGCTGCAATATACTGAAAATGCCACAAAGATGAAGTGATAACCAACCTTTAATTTCAAGAAGTCCAAATAAAGAGCAAGGTTGAATAAAATTAGTGAAAACCGATTCAAGTTCTAAACTTCCACCAAGATTCCAATAATGTAAACTGAGAAACTCAAACTGAAATCAAGCTAGAAAAAACGTATAGGCTGCCTAAGTGTTACCCACGGTTCCAGAAATCCAATGGAAGGGAGTGTTTTTGGTTTCCAATCTTCCAAGAATGTGATGAACAATGATATTAGATGGCTGCCCAAACTGTAATTTCGGTATAAAACCACCAATAACAATCTGAAAAAATCCCAAAACTTCACAAATAATCCATAATCATGTATGGAATGTATTCCATGAGCTTGACTGGGCAAATCCTTAGTGAAAAACGAATAAAAAATCTTCCAAATTTCTGTTGTTGGAAAAAACGGAAATTTGTAAACAATGATATTCCGGCAAAAGAAAACCGGTCACAGCCCAAGGATTTCAATATAATCCAGTAGATGAAGATGTTAGGACAATATTGGTGCAAGAAATCCAAGAAAACCGATCAAACTAGTACTAGAGATGGAAGCAAACCCAAGCGGGTTGAGAGCATTTTCTTCTCCCTAACTTCCGTACTAGACTCGACTAGAATTTGAACGGTGAGTGTTGAAGAGACTAGATGTGGACAATTGGGCTTTTACACGGGGTAAAACACAAACCGGTGTAAAAAGTATACCTTTTAAAACGGTTGTCTCCCGAACCGTTTTAGAAACTGACATCAAGAGACTTTCTAACACGGTTATAATGTAACCGTTTTAGAAAGTTTGCTTTTTCCTAATTCTTATTACAAAAATGCCACCGCCCCAATTATCTAAAACGGGTTATTAATAACCGTTTTAAATAGACCGTTTTAAATACCCTATTTTGTAGTAGTGAAGATGGAGTGATCTTAATTGTGACTACAATAATTAAATAAAAAAGTATAAAATTAATGATACAAAAAGTGGTGGAATTAGTCAAGTTTACCGAGGAATTGGTTGCTTGAAACAAAGAGTAGTAAATCATATGGTAATAGATCTTTTGTATGAATTTTGTGTATAATTTATAACTCTTTGACACGTATAGTGATACACTAAATCAGTGGAGGAGACACAGTGGGGACAATTCATTGTCCCCACGGACTCCACTAAATATGTAAAATATATATACAAAAAAAAATTAAAATGATAATTTTCTATTTTTGTCCCCACTAATAATTTTAAATCAATTTTTTTTTTGTATATGGTAAAGATTTGTACAAGTTTCAAAAAAATGAAAATTTTCTTAGTTTTGCTCCAATAAATAATTTTGAACAAAATCTACCAAATTGCTAACTAATATTCTTATATAGTATTTATTTAAAGTTTGTATTTTTATGACTTACATATATGATAATATTATATTATTTTTATTATTTTATATAATTTACACATAATTTTTATTTAGACTATGCATTCTTATGCCTTGCATATTTAATAATAATGTATTATTTTTACTAATTTGTAAAATTTGGTAATTTTTGTTGATTGATAAATTATTAACAGTAAAAAAAAAAAACTTTTACTATTCCACTAACTAAGTTTACAATAGCAAAGTAAAATATAATGAAATAGTACTATAAAACAAAAGTAAAGTAATATAATTGTTTTAGTATTCTTATATATTTTAATAGTTATATGAAATTTTATTCTTATATTTTTACATTACAAAATTTTAAATTGTAATTGCAACTTTTAAATAATATTATAAAGTGATGAAAACATTAGTTACAAATAATTCATAATAAACTAACACAAATATTTGTATTTAGAAACTATCAAAAACTATTTAGTACTTTATAAGTCATACATGTATATGAAAATTATTATAAAAAAATTGAGCTATATTAAATAAAAGACTAAAAAAATTCTAAAAATATTAGATATAAGAATATGAAATATATTATTTGATCATATATGGTATAATCAATTTTGCCCCAGTAAGCAAAATTTCTAACTCTGCCACTGCACTATATATTAATTACAAAAGATACGACAGCAAAAAATTCGTTTCAGTCCTTAGTTCTGATCATTTATTTCACTGCTTTATACTATAAAAATTTTTGTCCAGCACAACACAATATAATTAGGTGCTTAGAATGAAATTTAAACCAAGAATTGTAATTTAACCTAAATTAACCTTAATGCAAGTATCAAAATAGAGACCATATAAAAACAAATTAACCAATTGGTTTATTATGAAACATATTCATGTGTGCAATGATAATTTAATCGTAATTTTAATGAACGATAAAATCGGTAGAAAATCAAACCTATGATATTAACGACAATTAATTAATTATCCATTTTATATATAAATCCCAGTCTTATTTATGAATTAATTTTACAATAGTTTTTGTGAAAACCAAATGATAAGGGATTTGCAAAAGTCTAATATTATAGAAAGTTAATGCCGTCCACATAATTAAGCTGATGTTAAAAGTTTGAAAACCGACAGAACAAGCAAACATAAAGTTCAAATACCTAAACAAGGAAAAAAAAAAACTTAAACTCTTTCTCGAATATTTTCGCTAACAAATTAAATCTGTACAAAGTATGATCCAATTAAGTAGTAACTAATTTCTGATTCTAAAAATGAACCCATTAATATGAGTAATGATATATAGAGTGAAAATTAGAGTGAAAATGTAAAGTGACTGACGTGGCAGTTACAAAAAGACAAACTTATCTATTATTATTAGGGTTCAGTTATCATTTGGTTAGGGTATTAGTTTGTATTTTTGTAACTGCCACGTCAGTCACTTTACGTTTTCACTCTAAATTTTCACTTCCCTATCACTACTTCATTAATATATAGTAGAATTAGCACCTATTTAATTTGAGATTTGAGCAAACTTTCAAATATATATATATATATATATATATATATAAAAGTAATCCGAAGTAAGTACGTTATGAATCATGTCCAGAAATCAAGCAATACTGGATATGGGGCAAAGTCAATTGCAAATGAATTGGATCAATGTTGTACACATTCATACAGACAAAAACAATTTCAATCATTAATATTCACTTTGGCCAATGATGAGGAATAAAATAACTAAGAAACGAAAAACATTTAGTATTCATATATAGAGTACTGTATGTACAGATTTTGCTGTAAATCAAGAATTACAATTATTATTAACGTACTGCATCATAATAATATATAGAACGACTGTAATTTTCAGAAGATATAAGGCCTATATATATATATATATGGATTGATGAAATTAACGATTTAAATTTCTGGGCAGGATCGTATGGACAACTCTTTCTTACTGTACGTGTATTTATGTCCTCGTTCTTCTGTCCAAATAATAGCTCCAAAAATGGGGGAAAAATACCATTATAAAACAGGTCCATGGGATCCAGATGAAGTAATTTGGCAGAAATAGGCTGATCAATCCGTAAAACGCCAAAATTACAAAAGCAGCTCCAGTTTGCTCTATAAGATTTGCGTACCTCGGCAAAATATGGCGAAGAAGAATTCCATTCCAAAGAGTTACGAAGCCAATACCGAGGCATAAAAAGATCAAATTTCTCACTAGTGGAGAAGTTGGAGCATAGGGAGATACAAAGACCGTCGTCACTGGCATCGGGAAACCAATGATAGTCCTCCCAAGTTCATGCTCTCTAAACAATTGGGCTATGGAGTTCAATGCTTCTTGCTGCGGTACTGGGGTTGCTGTACTACTAGAAGTACTAGCAGCTGTTGTTGGCTTGCTTGAGTTTCTAGTAAAAATGGGGAGCAACCCTTTTGACGGCGGTGCCGAAGAAACGGAGAAATTAGGCGATGATGATGAAACTGGCGAAGATGATGGGCTAATAATATTGGTTCCCCCATGATCATTATAATAATAAGCTTGTTGATCAGAATAGGGCAAACTGGCTTCAACATCAAGTATGATTGGTTGTGGCTCTGCTTGAGATGATGAAATAGTTGAAACTCCTGCAGATGAGGATTCAGTACTGCTGTTTATTGGCGTATTTTGACCAGTGTTATTAGGATCATGATGAATTTCTCCATTGAAGAAGAAGGATTGGAATTTCATCAGTAAAGGAGCAGGCAGAATGTTGTTCAAGAAAGTGGCTAAAAACTGCGCCATATATGATAAATAGAGTAGAACTTCTCGGCATGCCCATTTGGCAATCTATTTATAATGGAAACGATTGGTCTTTGGGTTTAAGCCCTTTTACCATGCACTTAAGCTTGCGTGGACGAAATATCGTCAACAATGAACAAAGAGATCATAAATGGTTCATTTTTCATCCAAAATAATGTCATAATATATACACACAGACACACACTTGCATGTATACTAATAAACTGTAGGTACGTACAGTACTGCCTTGTCAGTCCCACGTATAAAAAACCTTGGATACGCAGTTGTCTTAATATCCAAGCAAAAAAATTGGACGAATTCAACTAGGAGTACTACTATACTGCCAGTCTGCCACTGAGCCACCCATGCATATCAATGATCGACCCTCATGAATTATTACATTGCTGAACAAATCATGTACCTACAGTCAAAATTAGATTCTAATTAAACCAACAAAATTTTATGAAACATAAAAAAGAAAAAATGTTTTCCCCTTAAATATATATATATATATATATATATCTTTGTGTAATTTGCCTCCCCAACTCAAATCATGAATATATATGGATTAGCGTTCTCACTTGTCAAACTCTGAAGTTATAAGTGAGGATTATCATCATATAGTGTATTATGTATATGTACATAGAGTAATGATACGTAAATGGAAAAAATTCAATGAAAATATAGAGTGATTAATGTAAACTACTTTGTTCACACATATTTATCACCAATTGGTCTGGTTATTATTTACTCTATGTTTCAATTGAGATTTTTCACTAATATCATTACTCATATAATATATATATATATGTAATGAAATTAAATATTTACTTAATTTGATGTACTTATATTTTTCTGCCAAAAAAAAAAAACATATGAATAATTTTTTTCCACCTTGTAGAAATAATAGGAATTATTTGAGGGAAGTATCATAAATCGTAATAATATAATGAAATTAAATGCCTTAATACATATTAACACTAGCAAGAAAAAAGAACCATTTTACTTAAATTGAATACAAAAAAAAACACTACACTGGTATACACTTAATATGCATTGCATAGTGGATGCAACATCTCATATATTGACCAAAATAAAGGACCTAAATTATTAAAAGAAAAAAGAATTATTAAATATTAAGTTGTATTTGTGAAGAGGATGTGATGGGCATATAATTATATGAAGTAAGGTGTGACGCATGCAGCATTGCTTTGAAAATTTGTTAAGTTGATAATGGTATTCAGTATCTTGAATTTGTCAATTTTTATTTTTATTGCCTCGAAGATTCTAGTGAATTTTTAAATGATCATTTGATAAGTAACGACGTCATTTATCATGTGATGTTATTTATAAAAAAAAATATCATTTATAATTAAACAACGTTATTTGTTAGATATTTGAAAAATAAAAAGACTATTTATGTAGTAAAATTCAAATTAATGAACTAAATTGAAACTTTTTTAAAATTATAATAATACTTAATTCTAAATTGACGGACTACCACTAAAGTCATTTATCCCATTTCATTTTATGTTTCATCCTATGGATACACGTCACATGTATTTAATATTTATCAATTTTATCCTTTACAATTCACTAATCATTGAATAAAATTTTAATTAATGACACAAGCTTATTTTCGAATATTGAAACATATAATGAAACACTGAATATAACATAAGATTAGTTGAAGTAGTCATTTACCCAAATATTAGTTAGATACGTACCCATAGTTTGTAAATTCACTTCTAGGCAATGAGATAGTGTAAAAACGTAGCATATAATTGAATTTCTAAATATGGGTAAAATTAAATCATGTGTATGAGCATATGATCTTAATATTAGGTCAATATATGCAAGAACATATAGGACATTATTATATATTGTAGTGACCAAAAACATTGTAAGTTCCTTATTTATTAAGATTCCCATAGATATATAGTGCAATTATGACAGACTAGCTATATCTTGCTACTTTATAGTCAAATCTTTGACTAGTAAACTTTCACATTTGTATTTATTTGGATTATGCAATATCAATTTCACACAATTTTTTTTTATTGTGGTGAATAATTTGATCTTCTAGAACAATTAATGCAATGCCTAAGTAGCAATTCAAGTCAGAATTTTCGCAATATTCGTATTTATTTGGATTATGCAATATCAATTTTTACACAATTTTTTTTCTATTATATGAATAATTTGATCTTCTAGAATGATTAATGCAATGCCTAAATAGCAATGCAAGTTAAAATTTTCGGATTTGTATTTATTTGGATTCTGCAATATCAATTTTTACACAATTTTTTTTCATTATATGAATAATTTGATCTTCTAGAACGATTAAAAATTTGCAATTGTCGAACATGTTTTGACTAATTTCCACATGAACAAACTAGTTCACATTTCAAACTAGATCTTCATTAATTTTTATGCCAATTTCTTTCAACAAATCCACGCATCTCTACCCCCACCACATCAATAATTATTCTTTAGAAGCTAGGGTTTGTGCGGATTGTCTTTTGGAAATATATATAAATATATTACTTCACGTGTAGTAGTGATATTAATTTCCATTCAAAGTTTCATTTTTTCTTTTCTTTCCTTTTTGTTTTTTTTTATATATATAGAATATAGAAGCTTCTTCTTTCAAAATTCTCTCTTCTAAAGAAAATATTATTGCATTCTTCTTGGACCTTGCTTGGACTAAACAGTAATTAATTAATGCTTAATTCCCACATATATATGAAAAAAATTAATGAAATGTATTCATGGCTTGAATATCATAATTAATTAAACACAAGAAAAATATATAGTAGAAATTAAGGTCAATCCCAAAAATAATAATGGCTTTCCTTAATTGTCATGATCATATCCCTTTTAATTTCATCGTTCGAGGTGGGTTAATTATATGAAGAACATTCTCATCTGCTTAATTAATTGAAGTTTTTTTAAATTTAAGTTAATTTTTTTTAGTTTTATTATATATTATGCTTTTTAACATTTTAATTATTTTAAACCCTAATTAATCTCACTTAACTCTCATTATTATTATTATTATTATTATTATTATTATTATTATTATTATTATTATTATTATTATTATTATTATTATTATTATGTCAAACTTGATTATATATAAACACGTAGAAAGTTGCATGCATGCACATGATGATGAACAAGAACAACCATATTACTACGGCGTTTGCGCCATAGCCAGTTCTCCAAACAATTAATATTAAAGACTTTCAGATGTATTCAGTGCCTCCATGTTTTTCTTGGATGGCTAAAAAAGTGCTTCAACTTGGAGACATTGCCGGTAATTTAGTCAAGAGATAATGGCTGGAAGAAGCTTTATTTCTTGATTTTTTACTTTTTTTTTGGGGGTGGGGTGGGGTGGGGGGGAAGAAAAAAATTGCTACTTTGCCTCCATGAATTGATAGATATATGTACGGATTTTGAAACTGTATAGTCTTTGCCATTTTGCCGTTCATGAAGACTAGAAAAAAAAAAAAGGGGACAAAGAAAGTCGGATGTCGGCTTGAATATAGAAACAAGAAGGCTACAAAATAATAATAATAATAAAGATAAGATTAGATTTGAAAGTAGAAGTCACAAATGTTACTACATCCATTGTTTTGTATATGTTGGAGAATTAATTACAACAATTTCCAAATCCAACCCGTGGCGTGTTAGGAAATCAACATAGTATCAATACAGCGGAAAATATAACAATTATATTATAGTTGATATTTATAAAATCTTGAATAATAATTTATATAAAATAGACCTTGAGAAATGCTAGAGAAATCCTTGAACGATGTTTAATCGACCAACAAGCCGCACAAGCGTCCGGCCTCTCTGAGGACTTTGCTTCAAGATAACAACATTGCATATTTTTGTATGCAAGAAGCAACCAACTATATGATGTCAGCTACCTTAAGACAATTATTTGCAACACTACTGGTTTATTCAAACCCCAGAAATGCCAAACAATCATGGACAGATTTTGAAGAATATCACTTTGAGGACTTTGCTCATGCGAAAGCAGCAACCAAAAGTTTGGTAAAGAAAAAAACATTACATATAATAGATAATTGTTTATATTCAATGAATAGAGCATTACAAGATTATAATGTTATTGAAGATCCAAGAGAGCTTGACCAAATTGATAATCTCACCAAAGAATTGGAAGCAGAGACTAATATTATTGTTTCTACGGAAGAGCTACAAGGTATACATAAGCTAAATCAAGAGCAGAAAAATGCATATGATGTCATCATTTCTTGTATAAAGCAAGGTTCATCAAAGGCCTTTTTTATAAATGGCCCTGCAGGAACAGGCAAAACATTCCTTTACAGATGTTTGCTATCAACTATTAGGTCAAATGGTGATATAGCACTTGCCACAGTCAGTTCAGGAGTGGCAGTTCTATTCTTCCAGGTGGGAGAACAGCACATTCAAAATTTAAGATTTCAATTGGTGAAGATATGGACAGGTTGTGCAACATAAGCAAACAAAGCACATTGGCCTATTTACTAAAAGTTGCAAGGCTTATTATTTAGGATGAAGCTACAATGATAAAAAGAACAATCATTGAACGTTTTGATGAAGTGTTAAGAGATCTAACAGGTATTGATCAATTGTTTGGAGCTAAAGTTATAGTTTTTGGTGATGATTTTAGACAAACTTTACCAGTAATTCCTAAAGGTTCAAAACAAGATATCATAGATGCAAGTATTGTTATGTCACCACTTTGGCCAAAGTTTAAAAAGTTGCAATTACATTAGAATATGAGGGTACAAACAGATCCTATAATTTCTGAATATTTACTTCGAGTTGAAAATGGTCTTGAAGAAATGAATAAAGATCAACAAATTTAGATTCCAACCAGTATGAATATTCCTTTTATTGATGAAGAGGCATCTTTACAGGTTCTTGTTTATGCAGTTTTTCTAGATTTGAAGCTTTTTAATACCAATCAAAGCTTGGTTATTAACAGGGCCATTCTTACAACAAGAAACAATTTTGTTCACGAAATAAACAACATGTTGATAGCCAGATTCTTGGGTCAAAAAGCTATTTATTATAGCACTGATGAAGCTATTAATTCTTTAGATCAACTGGACCAACAAGATTTGCTACATTCATTGACTCCTAAAGGTTTTCCACCTCATGAACTTATTCTAAAAGTCAATTCTCCTATTATGCTATTATGTAACATCAATCCTGGTAAAGGTCTATCCAATGGAACTCAACTCATTTGCAAGGCATTCAACCAAAACATTATTCAGGCTGAAATCTCGACTGTCTCATATATTGGTACACCTGTTTTTATTCCACGGATTACAGTTGAATGTTCAAAACATGATTTCAGCTCTATACCTTTCAAAAGAACACAATTTTCAGTGTGCTTGTGCTTTGCAATGACTATTAACAAAGCACAAGGCCAGACTCTAGATTTTGTAGGTATTTATCTTAAAGAGCCTGTTTTTTCACATGGACAATTATATGTTACTTTATCATGTGCGAAAACCGTAGCTCAGGTTAGAATCCTCAGTAGACTTTTAACTACAATTACTAACAGCACTAATTTAACTAAGAACGAAGTCTATACTGAAGTATTGTCAACAATTCTTACAGATGTGAATACTAAAAATAGTGTTTAGTTTACATATTTTCAATTATTATTCAAATATTTTTTTAAAATTAAACCGCACTTATATATATCTTGGGCAAAATACGATGCTGGATATACCCAAACGCACCGTTACACAAGTAAAAGCAATAAATTTGGAGTACTACTCCATTACATGAATTCCTAATTAAATATTTAAGATGGAAATTAAGAAAATGTGTACTATAGACCAAACGATCTAGAGTAGAGTTTTTCTATTTTCCAGTCAAAATATTCTGCACCCAGTACATGAATGATCTACATCTAAGTTCATGTTTGAATTACCAAAAGTTGCTTCCTTGCCCCACAAAATATCTAGCAAAAAATTAACTTCCATTCTGTCTAAATACGCTGCAGGTTTGCTAAAAAACTTAACATCCCTGAATTTCCAAAGCTTTTGTCCTTAATCCTTTATCACTTCTAGCTGCACAAATTTGTCATCACTCAAGCACACTTCCTGCCACCTCCTGCTATATTACATAACACAACACCACATTTGTGGTTCAATAAAGCCACCCCTCCAGCACAACTTCAATATCCTATCTCGATCCATGAGTTTATTATGCACACCATTCTTTATGTTTCTGAATAACAACCAGTCCAGAACCTTTGGAGCCTTTTCTACAACCTATAGATTTCAAATCAATCATACAAAATAGAAACTCTAATGGCCATCAGTCCATCTGGTAAATGTACTAATGCCCATGCAACCTGCATCACTCAATTACTTCCTCCTAAAGATAAACGTAGATAAGCATATCACAACTCTGTTCGTGAAGACAAAAAGAAAAATTCCAGTCACTTCCTCCCAGCCCAAGGCTGTCATGAAATCATGCTTATTTCCTCCCCTCTCCCCATTAGCAGAAGACATCTGAAAAGCTATCATTATATACCTCAAGCAGGACCATAAAGGGCCTTCCATTCAAACTCAGGAAAATAACGAACAACTCAAGTTACCACACACCACATTCAGCACCATGCCACAAACTATTTGTATAGGGTCAAACAACAACCCTCAAAACTCCTGATTCTAGCACAACAAACCTCAATGCGTACTTAGTCATCTCACCCAGTACTCCTTTGTTCTCACAGTCTTCATCACCCCACAAGTCTGCACTTTGTGAATTATGTGAAGTACTCCATCTTCTTTGCACCATCTATTTATCACAATCTAACTAGGTTCAGCAGTGAAAAGCATACTAAAGTAGGTATCCATTACTACACCAAAACTGCTTAGAGGCTTCGTAGCTTTAGCCAAGTTCTCCTATACCATATAGCTCAGCTTCCCCTCTTTCACCAACATAGCCACAAATAGGACATCATATGAAAAAGCATCCCTATCACAGTACAACACATTTTCATTTCTGAACTGAACAAAGATCCCAGCTCCAGCAGCAATTTAAAACACTCAATCAAAACAAAAAAGCCGACACAAAAACCATCAAAACCATCAATTAGTCCAGAATCAGAGTTTCTGTCCTCCATAATGCATTGTCAATCAAACCTCAAGACGTCCACCTAGCAAGCTAACTAATAAAATTCATAATTAGAATGGGGAGTCCGAGTACCAATCAAATAATTCATCTCTGTTTTCCACTTTCAGCTCTTTCATCCTAGCGATTCGTTTTTCTCTTGATTTGTAGATTTCTTCTTTTGGACGACTCCTAAGATTGTATCTTTTGACCTTAACCTGTGTTTGCTCTTCAAATCCTTATTTGTATATAGAGTATTTGTTGCTAAAGATTATTGAATTGAATTAGCATGAAGTATTGAATTCACAAACATTAATGCAGTTTTGATACATTGTGATAAGAATTGTTTGTATTTACAAATATATTTTATAGCTGAATAACATAGCTCTATCCACATATTTATTTGATAAATTTTTTAAATTAATTTCTTACCATTATGCTTACGAAGTTATATGATTATTTCAAAAGACCAGCCATGCTTTCAATTAGCTCATTGATTTGAACTAAAAATTGCATTTATATATATTTCTAGGAATATGGAAAGCAGGTGTATGGATATTTCTGTATTAATAGATACGACTAGAGATTGGGTGTCAAAGCTAATTTTAACAGAAAAAACCCCAATCCGCATCGAAAAAGAAAAATAAGCTGCATATCAAAGATTCGTTTTTAATGATGCCCTAGTATGAATAAATACTTATACAAACTTCATACCTTTTAAGCTAGAATGTTTCACTTCAGCTAATAAAAACGTTTTGTATAGAAAAATAGCATACAAGCTATTGCCTACAGTGAAGATGTGTATCAACTCGATAGAGTTCTACAACTGTACAAGATATTTTACATTGGCAATGCAATAATAAGACCAATATTGGGAACGTTTCCACGTTACGCCTCTTCTTCTTATCAGTTAGTACGTACTAAAAAAAAGTGCTTTTATAAGACAGGTTCGACAAACAGAAGAGCTAGCATTAGAGGATTATTATAGCCTCACTAAATTTGTGGACTTTGATAGCAAAATGGGCAATCCAGAATTGAAAATCAGTTATGCCAGTTTTCCTCTCTATTTTTTCTCATCCATAATAATTTATTAATCTATAGCTTTTATTTTAAACTTATAATATTTCTGTGATTTAAATCATCCATTTTATTTGACTTCGGTATTCTATTATAGATATCTTATGTGCTGTCATTTATGTTCTTCCATCAAGAACTGTACCTGTCAAAGGAAGAAGCATGCCTATCCAAGAATTTATCATCCTTAATGAAGAGTAAGAACAATTATTATTTTATATATCACAACCTAACAAAAATCCAACCCTAAAACTGTTTCATTCTTATTGTGCAGGTGCAGGCCATTAATACTCACTTTTTGGGAAGATTTCTTACACAGTGATGCACCATATATTATTAATAATGTTCGTGAAATGCCAATTATATTGGGCCTACGATTAGAAATCACATCATTTCATTGTAATGGCTTTCTTCAAACATAACTCATCTATTAAAAATAAATTAATATATCAGCTTTGCTATGCTGTAGGAATTTCTGTACGGACTCTGTCAAACAGCATTATTCTCTTTGATCCACCTTTACCACAGGCGAAACACCTCGAAAAATGGTAAGCCTAAGTCTAAATACATCTAAACATACTAACATTTATAAATATCCTGTTTTTGAAAACTGGCAAAAGCTGATGTATTATTTATATAGGTTACAAGAAAACTCAAAGCATGTTGAAAAAATAGTCGCTAAAAAGCTGTATGAAAAGCAACACCAGATTATCAGCACTCCTTCAGATACTCAAGTTTGAAAAATAAGCCAATTACTAAGCCTTACTAAAACAGTAAGCAATTTTATTTCTATATTTTATGCTCTTAAAACTTTAAATACTATATTAATATCTATATATTAATACATAATCAAACCTATAGAAGAAATTGAAATTAGTATTGACTTACTTGTAGATTAAATCACGCTGGATCAAAGCTGAAGTCAGAATTAATAACCCGACACAGAAATTATACTATCTTGTTTGCCCAAATTGTTTAAAGTCCACCGGTGCAGGGCTTAATATAGAATTTACTTGTTTATACTGCGCATCTATATCACCAACACCTCAGGCATAGTAAGCTACATGGAAAAATTAATTATATAAATAAATCAACTTAATATGTAATAAAAATATATTTGATCAAATATTTGACAGGCTTCGGTTCCAAGTTGAATTAGCAGATGGCTCTGCAGCTTTGCAAGCATCAATAGACCAAAAAAATGCTGAAGTATTACTTGGATTAACAATTGGCCAAGTAATAAATATGGAAAGAGAGGTATGTATCAATATTATATTTATATGCTAATTGTATATTTTATATCATCACAGGATAAATTACTGACTAAATATTCTAATATGCAGCATGAAGAGGTGAATTGTGATACTTTTAATGATGAGTTTCAAGGCCTAAAATTGATGTTCAATTTAAGAATTAACAGCATTATGTCAAGAATAGTGCAAGTCATACGATACAATATAATAACATATCTGCCTACAAAAGACAAATGTGCCAAAATCCTGCAAAGTAGAGAGGCAGGGACATAAACAGACATTGCAAGAATTCAAACCTTGGAAAGTACTACAGCTGAAGATATTGACACTGGAAGCTCAAAAAAACATGAAAAACCATCCGATGTTTCACAAGCAGATATTACGCACACTCCAGTGCATGAAAGTGTAACTACCCAAAGAAGAACAGAATCAAGCATTCCAAGTACAAACATCACAGCAAAAAGAGGTCTAAAACAAGTTCTAGACCGAGCAAGCAAGCAAGGTAAAACCAATAAATAGAAACTTTTGTACTAACTGACTACTTTGAACTTTGGTTTGTTTACTTACTTTATGATACGCACGCTTGCATTTTGTGTTCTAACTATTTTGTCTTAACCAATAAAATAGCTAACCTTTTGTGTCTCATTAAATTATTTGTTTAACCATCTGAAAGAAGATCACTAAATATATATAACTATTATATCGGTTAACAATGTGTGAATCCAACTTTGTTCCAGCAATTAAATTCCTTTTGAAATTTGCAAGCTTTAAAAAGGTTTATGCTTATATATATCTCTAAATAGCAATCTTAAATTCCAAAATTTATTAAAACAAGTTTTATAGACATTATAGTTCAGATATTAACAAGAATTACCAAATACACATTTTATAAAATCCATTAAGCAACCATCGCTTATGCTTTAAACATTTTTCTTGTATACAAGCTATAATAATAACAAACTCTATTAATCGTTATCCACCGTATTAATTATATTATATGTTTAGTTATATATATCATAAATAGAAAATAACAAAACAAAACAATAAGTCCTTGTTTTAATTAAATGAACGTTGTACCTGTTCTATATGATACTTTCTTTGTTCTTTGTACTTTGATTATTCTTAGTTCTGTCAAAACAGGCTTCAGTTTCACAATTGCCATTACAATGGACTTCTAAAAAAACAAAACATTCAGCTCCAATTCCAATTTCAACATTTCCATTATAAATATCTAAAAATACAAAAAAAAATCTTAAAAGTATTAAACATCAAAAAGCCCAGATCAATTAAATAGCTAAAAAAAATACATTCAAGAAATGAATGCTAGCAGAATAGGATACAAAACCTGCAAAATCTTAAAAGGAACAAATAAAACTTAAAACAAACCTCTGTTTAAAGGAACAGTCATTCCTACAGGCAAAATGATTTTGTTTCATGAAATCCTCGGCAAATCCAAAAAAAAAAAAAACAGAAGCTCAACCATTATTCAAAATATGTAAACCCAATTTCCACACAATTGTTTGGTATTGGCATGCTCCGGTTGTCTAACAAATTTTAGGGCTTCAAAAATTAAGACTTGCCGCCGTAGTGCCATCTCAAAAAAGTCGCCATAACATTCGTAGCCAATCTTACAGGTTCAATATTCCTAGCCCTAAAACACAATTGAGACAATTGTTTTAAGATAAAATTTTACAAATAAAACATACAACTAAAAAAACAGACAGCCCCAATAACATTACAATATAAACTAAAGCCCAAAGTAAACCCCTGGGCTGCCACACTTTGTGTGAATACCCACTAACTAGTCTATAATTTAACTCTGAGTACAATTGAATCTAAATATTTCTAAATTATTATAGACCACAACGTATACTAACTTAAAGTATCAAAATAGTATAAAAACTCATATGAAACTAGTTCATATATGAAACAGTAAATTAATAACTATTGAAATCGTGATTTTAATTTCATACTACTTTTGTTGTACATTAAGATTATGAATTAACTCTCATTTCATGTATGAACATGCTACACGCTTCACAAAAGATATCACTTGATCAAATAAAGTCTTTTGGAAATAAACTCAATTCTTTACATTTAACTTCAAGAAGCCTTCTCTAGTGTTTACTTCATGTCCTCGCTCGGGGTTAGATGTATAAAATTTTCTTTTATTAATATCAAATGTATTTTTTAACAAAAATATTGATTTTTATATAGAGTAATGATTGGGGGAGTGAAAAATTAGAGTGAAAACTCAAAGTGACTGACGTGGCAGTTATAAAAAGACAAACTAATCCATTATCCAGTAGGGTTTACTCATCATTTGGTTAGGGTATTAGTTTGTCTTTTTATAACTGCCACGTCAGTCACTTTGCATTTTCACTGTAATTTTTCACTCCCCTATCACTACTCTTTTATATATATAGTGTCATACAATACCTAATGCAAACAATAAGCGTATCATAAAAGCGTGTTTTTCTTTTATACATCATGCATATCACGATTTAACAACCATGGGTTCGATCTTTATCTATTCTGTCTAACTAAGCATAGCATCAAATTGGGTTCACAGACCCAGCCCAACCCAATTTATGTAAAAATCCAAAAAAATTCCAATCCAAATATGTTGCATAAACCAATTCTTTAACTTAATTCCTCAACAATAATTAAAACTTTTTTTTTTTTTTTACATTAGACACCTCTATTTAATTTCAAACTCCACTATACAGTTTTGTTACAATGCAAACTCTATTATCATTTCTTATTAGTCAATAATTTTTACATAAAACAAACATGTTTTTTGATAGAAAACTCTATTCAATTTCAAACTCTGTCATAATGTAAAATCTATTTGTAAAGTCCTCCACTGAAAAATGTGAAAGAATGAATAACAAACAAATATAGTTTCGAATTGAGGTAAAAATGTAAATAAATTTTTTTACATGTGGAAGGATGAGCAATTTTTTAATAGACCATTGTTAAGAGATAATGAAATTCTTTACTAATTATATTAAATAATTAATTTATTTTTATACTTTAATAATAAATTTTTTAATAGACCATTGTTAGGCATAATTTAGTGTATTTGGCAATATCTTATTCGTTTTCTGTTTGGACCTTTCTTTGTCTAATTGTTTCTATATATAGCTTTATTAGTATATATATGTACAGACTCTACCTTAAATTCATGATTTTATATTTGACATATGGATTGTGTCAACTGGATATATTCAAAAATTAATGTCATTTTGGCCCTCTAGAGTGATTCAAAGTTTGAATTAAGCTTCTCAAATTGATAAAATCTCAATTTGGCTCTTCAAATTAAAAAAAAAAAAAATTGTGTGCCAATTTGACCCTTTCATTTGATCAATAATGTTGACTAATTTTTGAGTTAATGATGGAAGGATTTTGGAGAAATTTCTTTTTTTTTAATAGGTCTTTTGACTCCTAAACATTTAGAAAATATTGACAAAAAAAAAAATGTGCCAATAAGTTGGGTAGTTTTCAATTTAATCTTTGTTCTTAGGCAGATTGTCGAGTTATTTGGAAACTCATTCATTGAGTTATTCGTAAATCAGAGCTAGCTTTTGTTAACAAATTTTTATAAAATTTAAAGACAACATAAATACGTGCCTTTTAAAAAACTTAAACTGACTTCCATATTAATGTAACTTTTTCTTTTTAATTTTGAAACAACATAAATAGTACATAGGAGAAAAAAAAGATTATTGACTAATTTGAGACAATATCCCTATAGCCTGCAAGTGTCAACTAAAAAAGTTTAATTACACTTTCCTCCCTTAAACTTAGGATTAAATCATACTTTGCTCCTCCATACTCTATTTACGTACACTTTACCTCTATAATCATTTATCTCAATTCAGTATACTTTTAGATAGTGTTAAAATGTTAATGTTGACTGGTTAAAAGCAGGGTAAAAGTGTATATAAACGGATCATAAGATGGTGAAAAATCATATATTCCTAAATTCAGAGGGACAAAATGTAATTAATTAAACCTCCGACCCTCACCCTAAAAAAAGAAAACGAAAGAAACCCAAGGTCAACGTCAGTGTCCCACTTGGCAGCAACAATGGATGGAGGTGGTCTGATGGTGACAAAGGAAATTGCCAGGAAATTCTGTAAGGTTTGACTATGGAGAAAGGAAGAAATTAAGAAATTGGCATGGAAGCCTGAAAAACCCTTGTATATATAGATCTTGTATGCTGATTACTGATGGCCAGGACATGATCATATTGAACTATTCATATCCAGAATTCTCATGGTTGCATCAATGGAGAAGAAGAAGAAATCTTCACATCCATTTCAACAACTAGAAGAGATTATTTTTGCAATAACATTCATAACAGTCTTTACCCTTTTGCAGTTACCCTATGATTATGAAAAGAATTCAAACATTCCAGTTCCAAAAGTTATTTTCAAGGGTAAACCATCATTATTCCATGGATTTATCTTAGCTATAAACTTTGCATTCACAGGAGCAGTTATGGCAATTTATAAGCGCCAAGGATACCCCAAGATGGCAAGAAATTGTCGTGGATTATCAATAGTTTCCATTGCAGCAGCGTTTGGAATATTGACGTTCTCAATGATGCCATATACACAAAATCAGAGCTAGCTTTTGATGTGGATTATGGGTCATGATCATGCACGGTAGGTTTAATTAATTTCTAGTATTATTTTGAATAAGAAGAGCTTTGGTTGTATATCTATACTACATGTATCATATATTCACATTTTGTAGCCGGCCCAGAGATATTATCATCCATATATCTTAAAGGTTTTAGAAACAAAATGAGTTTCAATCGAGTTCTAACAGTGTGGAACTGTGATTCATAGTTAACTGTGATACATAGTAAATCGAATCTCATATAACCAATTACATTTAGTGATTGTTATTTATATGTGCAAAGTTTTAATATGGTTTTGGATTAGTTAAGTCTTAACATGGGACAAGTTCATGAAAGAAATACGGTGTTGTGTTCGTAAAGAACACTAAAGAATATTAAAATATTAAAATCTGAATAATAAGAATTTTATCAGAAAATTAAAAACACACAAAGGTGTATATAAACTAACAAACTCTAATTCTAATTAAGAAACAAAATAATAAGTATTTAATTAAAAAATTAAAAAATATTTAACAAAACAAAATAAATTCAATAGAATTTGGGTCTAAAAATTTTTCAAGTCTAAGTCTCCTTCTTTGAGTCTCCCTTTTTGGGATTCATAGTCATGATCATGATCATGATCGTACAAGTATATGGTTGATGATCATCACTGAGAGATGAATGGCCTTTGGGTAATGTTTTTGTTAATTGTCAAATCATATGTGCAATAATATTAGCAGATAAATTTTCTTTTTTAGAAAAAGAAATCTCATTTCTAATTTATTGGCTTCTAGATCAAACTAATTGAACCAAAATGTGGTCCTAATTAGACATTTGAATTAAATATACTAGTTTAAACTAGACAATGTATCGTATGAATGCGAAAATTGAATTGTAGACTTTAGAGAGAACGTATTTCAATTTTGTAAGTCTACTTACATGGAATTTTAACATTATTTTTGCAATCATTTAGACGTAGTAAACGTTAATTAATATATTGAATGATGATAGAATTTGCATGTATAAACAAAATTTTTGGAAAATGGTGTTGGAGGATGATTGAAGCTAAGGTTGAAAATTAGAAAGGTTTTGGCAAATGATGTCCTTATCAAGGGACTTGGTCAAAAACTTTGTAATGTAATGTAATGCTATGAATGAAGTTGAATAAGTTTTGTGGAAAAATGGGGTACAAAACTAATAAAAATTTTTAAATGCTTTATTTAAATATTTACTTTGTTTAATAAACTAAAAAGTCTACTTGATAAATGTATAGTTAAAACTAAAATATATAGGATTTAATTAACTAATTGAAAAATTAGTTAAGTAGAGCTAGCAATTCATGAGCTAATTAAAGCTATTGATATCAATATTTTGTTCATAGTTTGTGCATTTGAGGGGATGCTAAAGTGCCAATATTGAACACAACATATATATATATATATACACACATGCAAATCAGAAACATCGCCACATATAGAGTCTCATAGGTTTCCTCTTTTTTTTTTTTTTTGGATTTAACTTTTTATTAACAATTTTAGTAATTGAAGAATTGGAAAAGAGTTAATAATATAAAATGTAAATTATCGAAATAAAATAACTAACAACTAATTATTATAAAATGTCACCATAGAAAATTAAATATAGAATCATAAGCCACTTTTCTTGACCAAATCTCAGCTCAGTGCAATCTAATTCGAATATACTAAGAATCTATATATAGATAGAACCAGCACTTAATTAATTATCGACCAAGACCAAGCTCTACATTGATTTAACCAAGGCTCTGTTTGGTTGTGTGAATTTTAATGATTTATTTCACAAAATCAAAATGTCATATTTGTTTTACTCATTTTTTCTATCAAAATTTTTAAAACAAAACATAATACTACAGTAATAATTTTTGGTACAATATTTTTTATAAATAAAATATTAAATTTGAATTTAAATTTTTAATTTTAATAATAAATAACTATTTTTAACATAATTCCCACTAAAACAAACTAATAAAATATTAATTTAAATTTAAATTTTAAACTTTTATTAATAAAATAATCTCTTATACAATCCCAACAAAACAAAATCATTAATCTAAACATTTTCAAAATACTCATTTCTCATAACAAATTTCAAGAAAAAAATTTTCATAATAAAACCCAAAAATACTACATCCAAACGGAGCCTAAAAGTCTGTCACTCTTTAATTTTTGTTTCTATTATTTTATTTTATTTATTTAATTTTTGTGTGTATGGTGAACGAGGTAGTCAACACAAGGGAGTCGTTTGAGGCAGCTTTCATAGTTTTCGAAGGGGCAAAAAATTTTCTAAGCCAATTTAAAAGTTCATTAATCTAAGGAATTAAAGGAATAATTCAAATTAACTCCAAAGTGTTAAGTTTTAAAAGGAAAAATGATGTTTACTATTGGTTATTGATCATTAATTAACTAAAGAGATGATCTAATAGTTATTCAATGATGTTATTATTGATGTTTGAAATTAATCCAATAAATAATTGCACATGATATCAAGGGATTGGTACGTTGATCATTATTTACATTGATGATGAAGTAGTTGGATGACAACTATTGTAGTGCAAATTTGGAAGGGATGACAAGGAAAAAGAAAGGAAAGAAGAAAAGGATGAAGAGAAATTAATTAAACAATAATTATGTAATATTCTAATGTTATTATTGTGCTAAATAGCTGTAAAGAATGTTTAACTAATGAAGTAATACGAGTTTGACAATTTCTCATGTATAGATTATTTTTGTCAATGCAAGATGGAGTGATCTTAATTGTGACTAATGAAAATAATTAAATAAACAAGTATAAAATTAATGATGCAAAAAGTGGTGGAATTTTTCGAGTTTATCAGTGAATTATTTGGTTCAAAGCAAGAGTAAACTTCAACAAGGTATATTCCTTTAACTTGTTGAAAAAATTAATTTCAGTCTATCCCTTAACTCTGATCTTTGATTTCACTGCTTTTATACTTTACAAATTTTGTCCAGCAGAAGACACTATAATTAGGTGCTTAGAATGATGAACTGAAACCAAGAATTGTAATTTGACCTAAATTAACCTTTATACTTTACAAATTTTGTCCAGCAGAAGACAGTATAATTAGGTGCTTAGAATGAAACTGAAACCAAGAATTGTAATTTGACCTAAATTAACCTTTAATGCAAGTATCAAAATAGAGACCATGCACAAAAACAATATGATAAGAGCTTTGCAAAAGTCTATTATATAAAATTAATGTTAAAAGTTAATTTGAACTCAAAAACTCTTGTAAATTCCGATTATAAAACCTTAATTAATTTACCGTTACATATATGATTAACCTGCATTAATACTGAAGACCAACATAAGTTTAATTGAAAACCTTGATATAGAACAAGCAAACATAAAGTTCAAATACGTAAACAAGGTAAACAAAAAACTTAAACTGTGTCTCGAAAATTTTCACTAACAAAATCTGTACAAAGTATGATCCAAGAAATGAAAAATATTTAGTATTCATATATATAGAGAGTACTGCATGTACAGAGTTTGCATATTTTTTTCAACTAAATCAAGATGGGTTACAATTATTATTAACATACTGCATCATAATAATATATAGAACGACTGAAATTTTTCAGAAGATATAAGGCCTATATATATATATATATATATATATATATGGATTGATGAAATTAACGATTTAAATTTCTGGGCAGGATCGTATGGACAACTCTTTCTTACTGTGTTAATTAAACTGTACGTGTATTTATGTCCTCATTCTTCTGTCCAAATAATAGCTCCAAAAATGGGGGAAAAATACCATTATAAAACAGATCCATGGGATCCAGATGAGGTAATTTGGCAGAAATAGGCTGATTAAGCCGTAAAACGCCATTACTATAAAAACAGCTCCAGTTTGCTCGATACGATTTGCGTACCTCGGGAAAATATGGCGAAAAAGAATTCCATTCCACAGAGTTACGAAGCCAATACTGAGTGATGAAAAGATCAAAGTTCTCACTAGAGGAGAAGTTGGCGCATAGGGAGATAAAAAGGCCGTCGCCACTGGCATCGGGAAACCAATGATAGTCTTCCCAAGTTCTTGCTCTGTAAAAATTTGGTCTACGGAGTTAATTGCTTCTTGCTGCGGTGGGGTTGCTGCTGCTGTTCTAGAATTAGCAGCTGCTGTTGGTGTGATTGAGGTTCTAGTAAAAATGGGGAGCAACCCTTTTGGCGGCGGCGACGGAGAAGAATTTTGGCGGGAAGAAATATTGGTTCCGCCATGATCATTAAAATAATAGACACGTTGATCAGAATAGGGCACACCGGCTTCAATATCAATATCAAGTATGATTGGTTGTGGCTCTGCTTGAAATGATGAAATAGTTGAAACTCCTGATGATGAGGATTCAGTATAGCTGTTGATTGGACTATTTTGACCAATATTATTAGGATCATGATGAATTTCTCCATTGAAGAAGAAGGAAGCAGGCAGTATGGTTTGCAAAAAGGTTGCTAAAAACTGTGCCATAACAGTAGAACTTTTCAGCCTTGCCCTTTTGGCAATCTATTAATTTATAGGGAAAGGATCGCCATAATTCTCTTTCCACCAATTAATATTTTCTGTTTTGGTAAACTTTTACATGATCATTGCTTACGTGAACAAGAACATGAACAAAAACATCATAAATGGTTCGTTTTTGATCGAAAATTAATATCATAATACAGTAAATCACTTGTTCCTTGTTAGTACTTCCTTGTCAGTCCCACGTATACAAAGCTTGGTTACGCATAATGTCGCCACCGTACTTAATCAAAACTTAACTAATTTTTAACGTGATTCATATCATAATCTAGTAAAATTTTAGGTTGGCTGCCAATCAATCAGAATATTTATCCTTTTCCGAGTTTTAAACAGATTAACTATTGCCAGATATATATATATATAGATTTCATATAATTAGGTAGAGTTTTATGTAATTTGCCTCCCGAACAATATATAATAACATTCATCAAGCTATACTTTATTATGTTGTTCATGTTCATATGGATATTTGTTTAATATTAATTGCACTATTTTATATATGTGCCATTGTAGTATATTTACTTTTAAATATGTATATTTTTCTAACAAAAAAAACCCTACTATTTCTTTTCCACCTCTATAAATAATATATAGGAATTATATATTTGAGAGGTATCATCAAATGTAAGAAATAAATGACTTCAATTAATACATATTAACAATATCAAGAAATTAAAAAAATCTTTTGAAAGTAATTTGCCACTAAAATAAATTGTGGATAGCAACATCTCTCTTTAACCAAATTAATAAAGGATCTAGAAGGTATGCAAGAAAAAAAAAAACTTGATTATTAATTAAGCTGTATTTTTAAAGAGAATGTGAGAGCTAACCAGCATAATTACATGAAAGAGGTATACATATATGATGCATGCGGCATTGTTTCCAAATTTTGATATGTAGATAATTAATGGTATCAGTATCTTGATCACTTTGTCAATTTTATTTATTTTTTATTTTTCTGCCTTGAAGATCTAGTTAATTTTTAAATGATTATCAACTTCTTCTTTTTTAATATTTGACAAAACATTTTTATTATGTGATATTATTTATGATTCAATGGTTCAGTGTTACATAACAAACGACATTACTATGTAGATAGATAGGAAAAAAACGAGTTGAAACCATTAATTATGTAGCAAAATCTAAACTAAATGTACTAAAATATTTTTTTTTTTAAAAAATTAAGAATAAAAATTTACCCTAAATCTCTAATATTAAATAGAACCCGTTTGTAAATAATTCACTTTTGGAAGTGAAAGCATAACATATTATACTCTACTTATATATTGGTTAAATTAAATCATGTGTATGAGTACATAGTCATATATGCAAGGACATCTAGGCCATATATATATATATATATATATATATATATATATATATATATAACAAACCCATAATTTGTGTATGTATAGCAACCACAAAAATTTCAACTTCCTAATTAAGATTCCCAAATTAAATGGTACAATTATGAAAGTCAAGCCATATCTTGCTACTTGCTCGTCAATCTTTGACAACTGAACTTACCCATTTGTATTTTATTTCGATTATGCAATATCAATTAATTAATTTTATACAATTTTTTTTTCATTATTAATTATTTGATTGTCTTCTAAAATAATTAATTCTCCCAAAAAGACTCTTCCAATAATTAACTTGGCTGTCTTGTTCTTTTTCAAAGTCTTAATAGTAATGCATGTGCATGTTAAAATTAATTTGCAATTGTGGAATTTTTTTTGACTAGTTAATTTCCACAAGAACTAATTAATAGTTCACATTTCAAACTATGTATAGGTGTTCATTTAATTCCAATTTCTTTCACCATATCCATCTTTACCCCACAACATTAATTATTTTTATTAAGATTCCCAAAGTAAATGGTACAATTATGAAAGTCAAGCCATATCTTGCTACTTGCTCGTCAATCTTTGACTACTGAACTTAGTTTCGTACCCATTTGTATTTTATTTCGATTATGCAAATATCAATTAATTAATTTTATACAAAAATTTTTCATTATTAATTATTTGATTGTCTTCTAGAATACTTAATTCTCCCCAAAAAAAATCTTCCAATAAGTAACTTGGCTGTCTTGTTCTTTCAAAGTCTTAATAGTAATGCATGCATGTTAAAATTAATTTACAATTGTGGAAAATGTTTTGACTAGTTAAAACCACAAGAACTAATTAATAGTTCACATTTCAAACTATGTACAGGTGTTCATTTAATTCCAATTTCTTTCACCAAATCCATCTTTACCCCACAACATTAATTATTTTTTAGAAACTGAAGCAAGATTAATCATAATAAAAAGATTAATTATGAATTATAAATTAGAAAACAAAGAAAAAAAAGAAAAAAAAAGAAAAGAACAAATCCTTTGGCTAGCAATTAACATGTATAATTTAATTAAATCCTTGATCACATTATGCTTTACTATAAATGGAGCAGTAACCCACATGATTATTCAAGAGTTTTTCCATTTCTTTTGAATTATGATTCTTGTACATATATGAGATTTTAAACTTTAAATATTTATTTAAAATTTTAATTAACCATGCTTCATTCTCTTAATTTTTTTTTGTTTTCTTTCCTTTTTTTTTGTGCAAGAAATAAATTTTTCTCTTGTTGAATTGAATCTAATTCAGCCCATGGGCAGCTAGGGTTTGTACGGATTGTATTCTGGATATATACAAATATTATACTTCGCGTGAGGACCGTGATGATGGTCTGAATTTCCAGTCAAATTAAGCTTCATGCTTTCTTTTCTTTTCTTTTCATTTTGCTTTTTTTTTTCCTAAATAGAAGCTTCTTAATTCTTTCAGATTTCTATCTTCTAAAGAAAATATTCTTGCATTCTTCTTCGACCCTTCAAGTTTACTTGGACTAAACAGCAATTAATGCTTCATTCCCACATATGAAACTTAATGAAATATTTATCATGGCTAGCTAGCTAACTCACATTAAAGATAAGAAAAGAAATAGTAGAAAAATTCCAAATGGCAAAATATTGCTCAATAATACTTTAATCCTAGTCATCCCTCTAATTTTAAAAGAGTTATATTTTTGTTAACTCAATTTAGATTTTATCACGGAAAGACGTAAGGTGTTAAATCTACTTATTTTAATGATTAGCAAATGTTAACTATTGGGACTAACCTATAGTAGTTAGGTAGGTAGCTTCCTGACCTCCAAGTTAGTATTCCAAATATTATGTATATAGGACACTAATGTTTTAATGAGTTCCTTGTAAGAAATTAATAAGTATATATGCAAATATGTAAAAAGGAGCTTCAAGAACTTGGAAAGTTTGAAGAAATTCGTGTTAGGTAAAATAGGGTTATTCCCAAATCAAAAACCCAAGTGTAAATCAGGCTATAAAGTGTTTCTAACTCTTTAAAAGTTCATTTAGAACCACAAAAATGAAAGTTGAAAATATAGAGATTTGAAAACAAAGACCTCATAAAAGTTTACATTTTCACAAAATCTTCGAAAATTTTGAAAAATTGAAATATTTGCAAAAATTAAAAGATCATACGATAGAAATTTTGGCTATCCAATTCTATTTTGGCTTAATCTAGTATACTTTGAAGTTTTATTTCAGATGACCCTCTTGGAAATTCGGCCATCTAAAACTGGTATTGAAAGCTTCCAATAGCTTTTTGATATTTTAATTTGAACAATTAACCTTGTTGAAGTTTCGGTCATCTGATTAGTATTTTGAAAAATTTCCCAACTATATGAAGTTTTAATTCGGACGTCCCATAAGAGTAATCTTTGACTAGTAAAATGTCACATTTGTATTTATTTGTATTATGGAAATATCAATTTTTACACAATTTTTTTTCACTATATGAATAATTTGATCTTCTAGAACGATTAATGTAATGCCTAAATAACAATGCCAGTTAAAAATTTGCCATTGTCTTAACATGTTTTGTCTAGTTTCCACATGAACAAACTAGTTCACATTTCAAACTCTTCATTAATGTGATGCCAATTTCTTTCAACGAATCCATGCATCTCTACCCCACCAGATCAATAATTATTCTTTAGAAGCTAGGGTTTGTATGGACTGTCTTCTGGAAATTAATATATATATATATATATATATATTAATGCACGTGTAGTAATATCAATTTCCATTCAAAGCTCCCTTCTTTCTTTTCTATAATTTCCTTCTGTTTTTGTATTTTTATATATATAGAATAGAAGCTTCTTCTTTCAAAATGGAGGAAGTCCTCCATATTTAAGGCTTTGATAAATTCTTTTGATTTACCCTCATTGGGCCACTGGCATGTAAATGGGTAGAAGATCAAAAGGAGACAAAATGTAAGAGTGATATTATGGTATATCCATCACCCAAATTGGAAATCAATATATTAGGGAGTGGCGACCCACCTCGCAATAGAGATTAAGCCAACCAAAAAAAAAAAAAAAAAAAAAGAATAGAAGCTTCTTCTTTCAAAATTCTCTTTTCTAAAGAAAATATTATTGCATTCTTCTTGAACCTTGCATTGACTAAACAGTAGTTAATTAATGCTTCATTCCCACATATATATATGAAAAGCAATGAAATTATTCATGGCTCGAATATCATAATCAAAAACAAGAAAAATATACAGTAGAAATTAAGATCGATCCCAAAACTATTCAAAAACGGCTTTCCTTAATTGTCATCATGTCCTTTTAATTTCATAGGTGTGTTAAGTGTGAAGATCGAACATTCTCATCAGCTTAATTGAATTTTTTGAAAGTTAATTTTTCTTTTTAGTTATAATATGCTTTTTAACATTTTAATTATTTTAAACCCTACTTAATCGCACTTAACTCGCCTTTTGGTCAAACTTGATTTTATATATAGACGTGCATATGATGATCTTATTTTATTAAGTCTAATATCTAAACCAACGTAGTTTTACTAAAATTAAAGATTAAAAATAAAAGTATCACTCAAATCACTTTACAATTATTAAACCCTAATTAATATATGAGTAAACCCTACTATCGTATAGAGAATACAGGATAATTTTGGATAGGCATCTCATATTTGAACAACCATATTATTAAATGTTTTGGCAACCATATTATTAAACCCTAATTAAAATATAAGTAAACACTACTATTATAGATAACACTATAATTTTGAATAGGCATCTCATATGTGAACAACCATATTATTAAGGGGTTTCGACAATTGCCACTTCTCCAAACCATATTAAAGACTTTTTGGATGTATTAAGTGCCTTCATTTTTTTCTTGGATGGCTGAAAGTGCTTCAACTTGGAGACATTGCCGGTAATTTAGTCAAGAAAATGGTTGGAAGAATCTTTATTTCTTTATTTTTTGGAGGGAGAAGGTAGTGTACATCTTAGATTTTCAATAGTTAATTATAAAAAACAATTGCTATTTGGCCTCCATGAATTGATTGATATATGTACGGATTTGAAACTGTGTAGTCTTTGCCATTTTTGCTTCTCATGAAGATTGAAGACTAGAGAAAAAATAAAAAGGGACCAAAGAAAGTCGGATGTCGGTTTGAATATAGAAACAAGAAGGGTACAAAAAATAAATAAATAAATAGAAAATAAAGATAAGCTTAGATTTGAAAGTAGAAAAGCCAGAAATGTAACAACATCCATTCTTTTGTATATGTTGGAGAATTAATTACAACAATTTCCAACTCCAAGCGGCGGCGGATTTAGCTAGTCTGAGTTAGGAGAGGAGGATGTGGCAAAATTGTATAAACCATATTCGCAAAAGTTTTTCTTTTGTGGTTAGAAAGGTTACATATATATGCTCTCTCAAATACTCTTCAAAGAGAAGGTATGTATATAGAGTAATAGAATATATTAATGGTGGATGCAAGAAGTCAAGTTTAAAAAATGAAATTGTATAAAGTTATTGATAAAAAGTTTATATTTTAATTTTTGATGAGCGAAATTCTAATTTTTTAAAGAATGTAATTGATAATTTTTAATGTTTTCATAGAAAACAAATTTAAGCCTATGGAGTGGCTTTCATCCACAAAAGTCTAGAAAGCAAATAAAAGATTGTTTTCTCCTTGGATGTTAATTATTATGCTGTCTATAAAAATAATAATTAAAAAGATACACAATATTAGGAATTGATTGACTGAAATTTTGGGTGTTTTCTTTGTTTATGAATGAAATTCTTTTTTTTTTAATGTAAGGAAATATCTATAGCTTAAGCCTCGTGAGTACAATTGAATCTAAATTTTTCAAAATATAGACCACAACTCATACTAACTTAAAGTATCAAATAAAGTCTTTTGAAAATAAACTCAATTCCTTACATTTTTACTTCAAGAAGCCTTCTCTAGTTTACTCGTTATTAGTTTTAAACCATAGTTTATATGTTCTCTTCCGGGGTTAGATATATAAAATTTTCTTTTATTTAATGTCAAATACATTTCTTAAAAAAAACTTGAATATTAACAATTGGGGATGCACTATATCTCCATTTTTTTTTTTTAATTTGTTCTCTTTCTAAATGTCAGTTATCAATCATGGGAAGTCAAGTTTTTCATGAGGTTGCTTCAATTCATTGATTAACTGATGAATGATGATGCATCCCCATTTCATTTTTTCAAAAGAGTGTTGCCCTTTACAGCTCACAAATTAATATCAATTTGTATACTTCAATATATAGTTGATAATAATGGGAATGCCCTCATTTACGTGAAGGGTTGAGGTAAAATTCGTCACAGAAGCACCTGATAGACTTCAATGAGTGGGATGCATGATTGCTCGTGCGTGGGGATGTGCATGCATGTGTGCCGAGGTTTGCTTGCAGGTGTGCCGAGGTGTGCGAGTGGTGCGCGCGAGTGCGAGTGATGTGCGCGCGATGTGTGCGAGTGTGCCCGCGCGGTGTGTGCGAAGTGTGAGGGTGGTGAAAAAAAAAAGGATATATATATAGAGAGAGAAGGGAAAATTGCAAAAAACGTCTCTCATATTTATTTGATTTTTTTTTTTCCTTTTTTGACATTTCAAATGATGCAAATTCGTCCCTCACATTTATTTGAAAATTTTTTTCCTTCTCTAACATTTCAAATGACACAAATTCGTCCCTAACATTAAAATAATATACCAAATTGGTCATTCCATCCATTCACATATATTATTTTTAATATAAAGAAGTCACATGCTTATCCTGTAACAATTTTTTAGGGCAAAAAATGTAGATGCTCATTGAAAAATTGGGGGAATGAATTATGATTCCAAATTTTCTTGTGAAAAATTGTCACAAAACAACAGATCGGATCTTCTGTCCAAGATTATCCATTCTTATTTTATCTAATGTTCAAAACAACATAGTTTCACTAAAAATAGGGACTAAAAAGTAAAATCACTTTACAATTATTAGACCCTAACCAAAATATAAGTGAACCCTACAATGTAGTTTTAATTTTGGTTAGGATAATACAGGATAATTTTGGACAGGAAATTTCATCTCACAAAACAAACACGTGCCCTCTTTTTTATTAAAAAAATATACGTGACTAGATGGAAATACCAATTTGATACATTATTTTAATGTGAGGGATGTATTTGCATCATTTGAAATGTCAGGGATGAAAAAAAGTTCCAACCAAATGTGATTGATGAATTTGCATATTTTGAATGTTAGGATGAAAAAAGTTTGGGAGAATGACCCTACAAGTCCCTCACATTTTACCCAATAATTTGTTTGGTCCCTCACATTTAAAACGGGGCAAAATAGTCCCTCACATTTCAAAAGTGTACTTTTTCAGTCCTTTTGACAGAATCTGTTAAAAAATCCGTTAAATGTAGTCATGTGCACATCACATGACTCTTTTTCAGGGGCAAAAAAGGAAACACACTCGGAAAACCCTATCTTCTCCTCCATCCTCTAACTTTCTCCTCCACATATCCATCTTACCCAACCTCCTCCATGACCACCATCACTCTTTCTTCCTCTGTTTTACTTCCCTCTGACCCCAATCTTCATTGTATTCTCTCGGTTTAGACTTGGGGGTGGTTCTTCTTGTTTTCTCAATTTTTTTCCCCTCAATTCCCATAATCAGATATTCATATCATTCTTCAATTTCTATTTGGGAATGTTTTGAAGTCAATTTGTTATCTTCTTGATCATTCAAATCCCTTCCATTGATGGATAATTCCTGTTAATACTCTAACTTGTTGAGAATACCAGACTAATTCAACTTTGTCCGCCTCTGTGTTCTTCTTCAACCGTTATTCTTCATGGTCAGTTCATGGATCAATAATGGTATGGTGTAATGGTGATCGAGAGTTAATTCTTTAAAAGTTTCAATTTTTAAGCAATGGCTTCAATCATTCGGTTCAGGAAGCTATATTTTGTAGAATCAGTCAAGTGTTCTTCATTAGGCTATGATCATTTGAGAAGCCAAAAAGTAATGAGAACCAATCATATAATGAGGCTCCAAAAGCAGCAAAGAAAGAGGAAAAAAGTCTTCACCAATTGATCAAGTCATAGAGAAGCCAAAAGTGAAAAAGAGTAAAAGGTAGCCTAAGGAGTGGAGATGTATAGATAACTGCTGTTGGATAATTGGATTTACATTTGCACTACTTGGTGGCTTCTCTTGTTTTATTGTTCAACTGCTTGCTGCTAAATTTGCCTGGACTTAGAGTGCCGAGTCTCCTGGTGCAGGCTCAAAGAGAAGGTTTGACAGCTCAACCCCAGTTGTTTTGGTGCCTGGCATTGTCACTGGGGGCCGTGAGCTTTGGGAAAGGCAAGCCTTGTTCTCAAGTTTGTTTAGGACAGCGGCTTTGGGGGAGGCAGCTTTAATAGAAATATTTACGAGGTTGAGTTGCATTTTCTGGGATATTTCTTTAAAAATTGTACGTTTTAATTTTTATCGGTTTAAAAATTCAGGGGTTCAGCTAGTGACACTTCAGTTTTGAGCATTGTTGTGGAATTCAGGCCCTTTGTGTTGGTTGGAAGCATATTTTCTTTAGACAATGAAACAGGGCTTTGATCCTCCTGGAATTCGAGTCGTGCTGTTCTGGGGCTGAGGAGAACCTTCCTGTCCTGTGCTTTCTTCCTCAGAATCAGATATTAAATTTAAAATTCCTTTCTCATATTTTTCTTCACCAGTCTGTGCCTCCGGCCTCTATGAGAAGGTTCTGGCAAAGCAGAATTTCTGTTCTTCTGACTCAGCAAAATTTGAGGTTCTGGCAAAGCAGAATTTCTGTTCTTCTGACTCAGCAAAATTTGAGGAGCATGTGATTCCTCATGCTATTTGGACAAACAGAAGGGAAGTAGGAATTAAAGGCAACTGTAATTCTCAATCCATCATCTTAACCAAAGTAAGCTTGTAAAAAATAAATCTGCCTTTGTGAAAGATGCGAATCTCTGACCTTATCAAAAATCAATGAAACATTCAACATTAATGGCCCCACTTCTTTCCCACTACAAAAATTTACAAGAAATATTGAGAAATGAGTCAATTATAAAGAGTAGGTTGTCAACAACTGCCCCACTGTATTGACCCAAAATCTGTTACCAGACCTAAACACTTACAAGCAACAATTGCAGCCATCAATTCAAAATGCAACTAACGAGTCAAGAGATCAAATGTAACCACTTAAAAAAGTAAGAAGAAGTTAGAGAGAGACTCTCTTAACCCTCTCTAAGGTTTGCTTTTTCCAAATAATTGCTCTACTGATTTCTTGGCTTTTCATGCTTGGATTCTTCAAACAACAACACCATTCCAATAAGTAATCATCATCACTTACTTATTGGTGGATTTCATTGGTGTTTTTGGTGATTTTTCTTGGACCGATCCATAGCTGCTTAGCGATGGGTTTGGAGTTTTTGCCATCATTTACACTAGTAATTGGGGGCTGCTGACTTAAGGAACATCCTCCCTATATTCTCAGGGAATTTTCGTGATCATTGGAGGATTTTTTCAACCATTTTCTGGCCGGATTTTGCAAGATTTTCAGTTTGGGCAGTTCATGTTTTTACTGTTCACACTCTCTTCAAGGGTTGGAAATTCTTTCTCTTGCTGTTGGTTTGGACCAGTTTGATTAAGGAACTCATCCTATATTCTCCCAATCATTTATTGGGTAGCTTGTTGGAATTCGGTTTCTTATGTTGATGCCTAGCTCTTGATATGGGTTTTCTACACTAAAGGTTGGTCTTTTAATCTTTATTGTGTATATCTTGAGCTTTTAGTTGATAATTGTGTGAAGAATTGTTGGGGAAGATGATGAACAGTGACTGTTTTTGAATTGGTTGAAAAATCTGGTTTTTCGCCAAAAATTAACAAGTCCCGATCTGCCTATCATTTAGTGGGGCCCACTGCCACTTGTCTTCATCCCATTCGGTCAATTGGATTCTCTGCCACTTGTCATTCACCTATTGGCACACTTGGATCCCACTACCCACTTGCATTTTGTTCCTAGTGAGTCCCACTGCCATTTGGCTGGAATTCATTGGGCCACTTGGACATGCAGCCACGTGGACGGCTGCCATTAGTATCCATGGTCAAAACGTCCAACGTGGCAGCTCATCCACCTCTTGATGACGGAAAAACGGGTGCCGCCGCTCCTAGTGGAAATGCCGCTGGAATTGCGCATTCAGCCCACAAAACCAAATCTGATAATGAACCCCCACTCTTCTTGAGGCCGGGAACAATGAAGGAGGGGAAGAAGGTCAAAACTTTGGCCGGAACTTCAGCTGCCGCCTCATTGGCTGCCGAAAAAATTTCTGCCCTAAGCAAAGGAGGTACACCTGCTGTTGGCCACACTTTCGGTGGGGAAAATGACGGATTCAATGCTGGAATGGACAGAGATGCATCGTCAACTGACAGGAATGTGCTCACAGCAGGCAACTTGGCAGTGGCCATGCTTGAGGCAGCCACATTGGCAGGCAGCTCTGCCGGAATAACTTCAGCCACAAATGGGGCCAACAAAATGGGTCCCAAGGGTGATAATGGAACTGTCTTGAAGAAGAACAATGTTGAATTGACTGCCGGGAATATTGTGGGACAAACAATGGCTGCCGGAAATGGTGCAATGGCCGAAAATGTGGCCGGAGTGGGAAACGGAACACAATCGGTCATAACCAATGTTGTCACAAGTACTAGAGGACCACAAGTGTGAAACCCCATTGTTTTATATAAATATATTTATCGTACACGATAGTTTAAAACGTTAAATGTTATTTTTCCTGTTATACGAGATTTGATTTGGTGTTTGGTTTAGAAACGACTTTTACCTCGACTTACCAATGGATTAAAATAATAATAATAATATATTTATGGTGTAGGATTATTAAGTTAAAAGCATGTGTTAATTGTTAGTTATTTAAGTTCTAAGTCAATACCGAACAATTTTATGTGGTAGCTTAATAAGTTTTAGGGACTATATTGTATAGAATTATTGAAAATTAGTGGATTCTATTTGATCCCTTTTAAACTCTAAGGAAAACAAGGGCAATTTAAGAAACTTAAAAAAAAAAAAAAGAAATGAAGGATAACCATCGCCAGGCTTGTTAAGCAATTTCTTACCGCTCTTCTTATCACTTTAAGGTATCAGTTAGAAAATAAACAAGGAAGGTAAAAGAAGAGGAAAGACAAGCAGCATAGGTTAAACATCGGTGAGTAAAGAAAAAAAATTTGGATTATCTTGAATCAATCTTTGGAGAAGAAAATCATTTCCTTTGATTGTTATCAACATCGGTACTTGTATATATTGAAGTGGGCTGCTTTGAATATTTGTTGTGATGTGAGTGAGCCTTGGTTTATATTTTTTTTCTTGATAGCGTGATTGTTGTTGGCTTGAACTGGTTGCTTTGAAAATCTGCTGTGCTGAATTCTTTTGGACAAGAAATCATGCTTTTGTTTGTTCATCTATATAAGTAACATATATGCATATGTATGTATATATATCTTTGACGTGCTTGAATTCTTTTAACAAAAAAAAAACCATTCTTTTGTTGGTTCATTTATATTAGTACATATATGCATATGTATGTATATATATATTTGACGGGGCTGCTTGGTATACTGATTATCCTAAATCCAATTTTGGAGAAGAAAATTATTCTTTTGATTGTTTATCTATATATATGTAGTCTTAGAAAGTTATAGGATTTTAACAAGATATGTGGCATATTCTCTTCTCAAAAGGTTTATGAATGCTTTTGTTAGTTCATAGAGTTCTTCAATATTTTATTGTTTTAAAATATTCTTCATTTTTTTTCGAACAATTTCCTGACATATATAAATATAATCTTTTTACAACTTCTTGATATATATATATATATATATACATATATATATATATATAATCATTTTAGTTATAGGTATAGTGGTTTTTTTTTTGTTTTGGACAGGACCTGTATTAATCTTTATTTTTTCTATTTGATCATCTTAATTTTTTTTTTGTACAACTTGGTGATATATATATATATATATATATATATAATCATTTCAATCATAAACATAGTGGTCTTTGCTTTGGACAGGACATATATTGCTTTTGATTCTTTTGAACCAACTTGAAACAAGGTATACAGTTTATTAGTTAGTCTTAGTATAGTTTTGAATTTGTGTGACGGTATAGTGTCACAGTGGTGATTAGAAACTTGAATTTGTTATTGCCTGGGTTGTGAGCTTATCTCTTGCTATGTGCAGATAAGTTAAGAAAGGAAATGGGCAGCTTATACGTTTTTTTTTTATATACCTTAAACCAAAAGCCCATGCAAGTGTGATTGTTATTCCCGAAGTAATTGCTTAAAATACTATATGTGCAATTGTGTTTGAATGATTGTGGGTCATTAGTAGGTGGTGGGTTTGGAAAATAATCGAGACGGTATTGGGCCGACGATTACGCCAAAACTACACCGGTGAGCCCCGTCACAAGATTAAGGAGGTTTTAATCTTGTTTGACGGGAGTCGGAGTGGCAAATCCGGATGCCATGTTAGGCCTGCGGGGCCGTAGTGGTCACTGACCACAAGGAAGGATAAGGTAGCTTCACAAGTCGTGCACGCATCAACGAATTTTTGGAGAGATAAGGTTGGTAAAGGTCGGTAGAACCGATCGACAGGTATACACATTTGTGCAAATGACATGTGACATCGATATGTGAAAATGATATGTGATATGTGCGGTAACATGTTGTGGAATGTGATTATTTGGGCTTGAAAAGAAATGTATTTATGGAAATTGTACTTGACTTTAAAATTACATTTTTCTCAAAATTGTTTTTTGCCCCCTCATTGAGCTATTTTGAGCTCACCCCCTTTTACAAATGAATTTTTCAGAGCAGTTCGGGACGGACTAGGAGCTGGTTTGGATTTGAGGATTAGCGGCGCTTTGTGCATTAGAAGATAAGAAGGTTAAGGTATATAAAAAGTCGTTGAATTAGTCTTTTGTTATGCTAGACTACTTTAATATTTTAGAAGCGCTTTCCTTTTAAAATGTAAAATATATAGATAGTTTAGATAGTCTTGTGGTTTGCAAGGTTATGGTTACTGTTGTTGACTTTTGTTTTGGGACATTGAATATTGTGATTTACTTTTGGGATGCAAATAAAGAAGTTACTTTTGAATAAGAATGATATATAGGTTGCGTTGTGATTATGAATATCTGGAAATATTATTATTTGTATTGAGCCCAGACGTGAGTCGGACGTAATCTAACGCTCCCGTCAGGATGCCGTTAAAGGATAAGACGGGGCGTTTTCAACAAGGAGCTGCCAACACCTCTTCTTGGGCATCTCTACTCATGGATAGAAAGAAGATAAACAAGAATTTCAAATTGAAGAAATGGGAAGGTGATGATTTAGTTTTGAACCAAGGACATGCAAGAGATTTTGGTTTTGGCCTAGTGGGATATGTACTTGGAAAATTCCCGGGGCTCAAAGCCATACATGAAGTGAGGGAAAAATGGGGAGTGCAACACCGGTTCACGATTCATGATGACGGTTGGATAGTTTTTCGGTTTGACAATGAAAGTGATCGGGACTTGGTGCTCCAAAATGGACCTTATGACACATTTGGCATCCCTTGGCTCCTCAAGGTCTTACCACCGTGTTTTGTGTTCAATGATAAATGTTTTAGCTCAATTCCAACTTGGATCCGTCTCTCCGGTCTTCCTTTGGATCATTGGAGCGAAAAAGCTTTGGGAAGGATAGCGTCACGCATTGGGGTTCCAATTGCGGCGGATGAGTGTACGGTGACAATGGAGCGGACGGCCTATGCAAGAGTTTTGATGGAAGTGGATGCTACCAAGCCACTCCCGAAGGAAATCACCTTTACTCTCATAAACAGTATTCAGCACACACAAAAGGTTATTTATGAAAGGGAGCCTCGATTTTGCACTTCTTGTCGTATCTTGGGCCATGATGTTGATCATTGTAGGGGTCAAATGGTAAAGGCAAGGGGACGCTCACAATCTCTCCCTAAGATAGTTAAGGGTACTCATGAAGGCAAGGAGGACAAGGCCGGGGCAACAAGGAGCAAGTCTAGAGGGCGATCTAAAGCGGCTACGATTAGGGTTACTTTAGTTCTGTCTAACGGTGAAGCGGGTCCTTCGGGAGTTGCCAAACAAAGGGGTACATCCAAAGCCCCCAAACCCGCGGTTGAGGAAAAGGTAGGAAATAAGGTGGACAAGACTAAGGGAGATGTGTCGGATCACAAGAATGCGAACTTGGATCGAATAAAGGTACCCCAACCCGAAGATGATCAAGCCACAGCTTTGCCTACCATTGATAAAGGCAAAGCTCCCATGGAGATGGAGGAGGGGGAATTGGAGATCCATGAGGTATCGTCTTCTACGGAGTCACGGGCACAACAACCTTGATGTGTTTGGTATTCTTGAGTGCAAGATGGATGTGTGTAGGGTGGATACGTTGATGCGGTTGAGGTTCCCTGGATGGAGGCAATGCAATAACTTCGTTCTAGATCACCGGAGCCGAATCATTGTTTTATGGAACCCCCTAAAGGTGGATGTCTCCATGTTGGCGATACAACCCCAACTCATACATTTGGAAGTCATGTGTAAGGTAACTCACGCCACCTTTTATGTGACTTTCGTTTATGGTTTATTTACTGTTGTGGCTAGAAGGAGTCTATGGAGTGCGTTGGCATTGTTGGCACCGAGGGCAAAACCGTGGATGGTTTTGGGGGATTTTAATAATGTGATGTTTGCGAATGAGAAGAGCAATGGAAATCCGGTCACACTCTATGAAACCCAGGATTTTCTGGACTGTGCTGCCTCCCTGGGACTTTCTGATGTTCCGTCCATGGGGAATCACTACACATGGACTAATGGTACTGTATGGTCTAAGCTGGATCGGGTGATGGTCAACTATGATTGGCACCGGCTGGATATATATGCGCATGTCACGTTTGGCTCTCCATCGCATATATCAGACCATTCCACATGTATTGTTTCTGTGGGAGAACAACAGGACCGCAATAAGGGCATGTTTCATTATTTTGATATGTGGGGGCAACATGATTCATTCTCTGATGTGGTACAGCGGGTGTGGTCTCAGATGTGCTATGGCAAGGAACAGTACATGATTTGTAGGCGACTCAAGAGCCTCAAAGAATCTCTTAGGGAGCTCAACCGGTTGCATTTCAACCATATCTCCTCTAGGATTTCCCGGGCTAGGGAGGAACTGGATATTCACATTTCGGCTCTCCATGACTCGCCTACCGATTTGGATTTGCAGAGAAAGGTCAAGGGTATGAAGAAGGAGACTTGGAGATTGGCGGAGGCCGAGACGAGTTTTCTGGCCCAAAAAGCCAAATGCCGCTATCTACTCAGCTGTGATCGGAACACAAGACTATTTTATGATGTGGTCAAGAGGAATGGAAAGCGGAATTTCATACCGGCCGTAATCACTGGAGATGGTACCACTACCACTTCCAAGGGTGCCTTGGTAAGGGAGTTCGTGACCTATTATCATGACCTATTGGGCTCATCTCAAAACCTTATGGAATTGGATCCTGAGGTGTACACCCAAGGGCCCCTAATTTCCCAACATGAAGCGGAGTGCCTAAATGCTCCGGTAGGGGATGAGGACATAAGGAAAGCTATCTTTGGCATTGCTAATGACAAGGCGCCGGGTCCAGATGGGTTTTCTTCTGGTTTCTTCAAGTCCTCATGGAACATTGTAGGGAGTGACGTGTGCAAGGTGATTATGGAATTCTTTGAGGAAGGGAGGATCCTGAGGCAGCTTAATCACACCATTATTGCCTTAGTCCCTAAATCGGCTCATTCTAGCTCGGTAGGGGATTATAGGCCCATCTCATGCTGCAATGTTCTCTACAAGGTGATATCTAAGATCCTGGCTGACCGCCTTGTGGGAGTTCTTCCCAGGATTATCAACGAGGCTCAGTCGGCGTTTATTGAGGGCAGGAGCATGGTAGAGAACATCCATATGGCTCAGGAAATCATCAAGGGGTATAGCAGGAACAGTCATTCCCCCCGATGCTGCATTAAGGTGGACATCCGGAAGGCGTATGATATGTTGGATTGGGGTTTCTTGCGAGGGGCTATGGATTATCTGGGTTTCCCAGCTAGATATGTTCACTGGGTCATGGAATGTGTCACCACGGCATCGTACTCTATCAGAATCAATGGGGAGATACATGGACACTTTCAAGGACAGGGGGCTCAGACAGGGGGATCCCATCTCGCCCTACCTATTTGTTATATGCATGGAGTATCTCTCTATATTGCTTAGTATGAGGACTAGGGTGCTCCCTTTTACACTCCATCCACGGTGCGATGAGCCGAAGATCTCCCACTTGGCATATACCGATGATCTGATGCTCTTTAGTAGAGGGGACAGACATTCTGTTGGTGTACTTTGGGATTGCCTGCAACATTTTGGGGATGTTTCTGGATTAAGGGCTAACCCCCTCAAATCCCAGGTTTTCTTTGTGGGAGTCTCACCAGAGGTTCAGGCAGCCATCACTGGTATACCGCGGGGGGAGTTTCCTATCAGATACCTAGGAATACCCTTGGCACCGCAAGGACTTAAAGTTGTAGAGTATGCTCCGCTTTTGGAGAAGATCACATCACAGATTGCCCTATGGATGGCCTCCTCACTGTCCTACGCTGGCCGCCTTGAGCTTGTCAGATCGGTCTTGCAGGGCATCCAGAGTTTCTGGCTATCGGTGCTACCGATCCCGGAGTTGGTGATTGTCAGACTAGTCAGATTGTGCAGGAATTTCTTATGGGATGGTGGACAACCGAGGGTTGCATGGGATGACTTGGCCCTACCAAAGGAGGAGGGTGGGTTGGGGATTATGGACCTGAGGGCATGGAATGTGGCACTTTTGTCCAAGGTTCTTTGGGACATACACCATGAGAAGAGAAGCTTGTGGGTTAGATGGGTCCAATACTACTACATAAATGGTCGTACCATTTGGGACATCCATCACCATCGGGAGCAGTCCACTCTAATACGTAGTCTACTCTCCATTAGGGACCGTATTGTAGAGATGGAGGGTTCGGTGGAACAGGCGAAGATGAGGTTGGAGGATTGGAAGCAGCCGGGTATCACAAGGATGGCGTACCAGTTTTTCGGCTCTTCGGCTCGGAATGTGCCTTGGGTGACGACTGTCTGGACTTCCTATATCCCGCCTAAGTATTCATTCACATTATGGTTGGGAGTTAGGAAGAAGCTGCTCACCAGAGACAAGCTAGGCCGCCTTGGTATCGATCAGAGATGTGGCTTTTGTAATGCTATGGTGGAATCCGTGGAGCATCTCTTTTTTGAATGCCCCTTCGCCAAGGCACTATGGGATGAACTTCGGGAGTGGTGTGGACTATCGCGACGGATGACCACTCTCGCGGCGGCATTGACATGGCTGAAGATGGAAAGCAAGGGAACCTCTTGGAAGGCTAGAAAGAGTAAGCTAACTTTGGCTTGTACAGTTTACTACATTTGGCTTACTAGAAATAGACTTTACTTTGAAAATGTTAAGCCTATCCATTCTGATATTGTTAGGAGGATAAAGACACATGTGTACAGGGTAGGCATATCATTGTACCCTAGTGTCTCTATTCTAGTCTAGAAGGAGGCTTTATACATTCGTATATGCGACTATGGACGTCTGGACGTGGAGGTCACTTTGGGATTTCCATTTTGATGTTTTGGATTTTGGGCATTTTATCATTGTAAATCACCCGGGTATGCCTGGTGTACAGTGTACATGAGAAAACCAGAAAATGATCAATAAAATTTTTACCTTTGATAAAAAAAAATGTAACCACTTAAAACTTGTTAGTAAATAGCTAATCCAGCCACACATCTAAATGCATAAGAATTTCATTTATACTCAATTGCATTTCTTGTGAATTTCACCGAGCCAAAAAACAGTATATATCAATTTATGTTAACAGAAGAAAGTAAACAAAAAAGAACCATTCTCATATAACTGAGGACATAAGACGTTGCTATGCCAAATATCATTGATACTTCAAGTCACCAATCTCTGAAAGGTTTTGTTATAATCTCTGAAAGTTTTCATGGACACAACAGAGTTGGGGAAGATGGATATGTGGAGGAGAAAGTGAGAGTAGAAAGGAGAAGATAGGGTTTTACGAGTGTGTTTCCTTTTTTACCCCTGAAAATAAGTCACATGATGAGCTCGTGACTTTACTTAACGGATTTTTTAACAGATTCCGTCAAAAGGACTGAAAAAGTACACTTTTGAAATGTGAGGGACTATTTTGCCCCGTTTTAAATGTGAGGGACCAAACAAATTATTGGGTAAAATGTGAGGGACTTCTAGGGTCGTTCTCCCAAAAAGTTTTTCAAATGTGAGTGACGCTTTTTTTTCTCGTAATTTTCCCATATAAAATCATACAATATCTAATGCAAACAATACGTGTATAATAAAAACGTGTTTTTTTTTTCTTTTGCATCATACATATCACGATTTAACAACAATTGGTCCAATCTTTATTTATTCCATTTAAAATAAGCATAGATTCAAATTGGATTTATTAATTTGGGACACACCCAACCCACCCCAAATTTATGTAAAGATCCAATTCCTTTGTTTCAGGCTTTAAGCTGACCAATTAGAAAATTTTCAACCAAATATGTTGCACCATAAACCAATTCTTTAACTTAATTCCTCAACAATAATTAAACATTTTTGTTTTTATTAGAGGACTCTATTTAATTTCAAACTCTACTATAATACCAGTTTTGTTACAATATTATTTCGGATTTTGTATTTTATTCTATGTTTCATTCTATGAATATTTTGGATTTTGTGTTTTATTTTATGTTTCATTCTGTAAATATACACAACGTGTATTTAACTAAAACTCTATCAAGTAATTAGTGAATAAGTGTTAAATATAAGTTGCGTATATCTATAGAATGAAACAAAATGAGATAGAGAATGAAAAACGAAAGATCTATTGGGTTACAACACAAACTCTACTATGATTCCTTATTAGTGAACAATTTTTCATTTCACCTAAAGCAAACATTTTTTTTAATAGAAACTCTATTAATCATAAACTCTACCATGATGCAAAATCTATTTGTAAAGTCCTCCATTTGAAAATGTGAAAGAATTAATAACAACAAAGGTGAAAACTTGAATAAATTATTTTAAATGTGGAAGGATGAGAAATTTTTTAATAGACAATTGTTAAGAGATAATAAATTCTTAGTAATGCAAACATAAATTTAACTATAAATTGGTTTCAAATGAAACAAATTCATATATGCCACAAGTCGCTAAGAAATTAAAATCACGATGCGAATAAGAAATTAAAACCACCATTTGAACTTGTGATTTCAATCCGTCGGAAAGAAAATTAAACCACAATTTTAACGATCGATTAATTGTCAGTTTGATATATAAACCTGAACCGGTTTTATAAGAACCATAATTTTCATAAGGGCGAATTACCTTTTACCCCCCTGTGGTTCGGCATAATCCCCCTATCGCTACCTCGTGGTTTCAAAATACCCACATAACCCCCTTCTGCTTTGGACTAAAGTGGAAAGCGGACGGAAACCGTCCAAACTGACAAGAGTGGTTTGCACGTGCAGTAGTCAGCGAGTGATACTTTAAAATTTTTATTTTTATTCCAAAATTACCCTTCCCAAAATGGTTTATTCCCTAAATAGTTTATTAACACGTTTTTTTTTCCTTTTCTCTTTCCTTTCTTCTTATTCCTTTCCTTTCTTTTCTCTTTCCTTTCTTCTTCCACGCAAGAGCCATTCCTCCACCACCTCCATTCCTCCACCATCACCATTCCTCCACCACCGCTACCATTCCTCTACCACAAGTACTGTCTCCACCAACAACTCCACAACATCGATAAAACCCCCACATCGACAAAATCCTAGTCCAAAAACAGTACTGCAATTTCAACCATTTCAATAAACCCATCAACCAATTTCGTCATCAATGCAATTTCAATAGACCCATCAACCATTACTCAATACCCGCTGCAATCAACACATTACTCCGAATATAGTTACCATATCGTCATCACCCACATGCCTTTGTACTTTCTTGCAGCTATGGTTGCTTTGACTGAATCAATTTGCTAGAAGATAGTCAGCAAGACCTTTATTGATGCATCAGGAATTGGCATCCCCTATGTGATTCCAGCAAACATTCAAAGACCATGTCATTTGTTAGGAAATGGGACTGGAATCACAACCATAGAAAAGAAGGGCAAACATTCCAGCAAACACAGTAATTAGATTCACAAAAGAGAAATCACAACCAAAGAAAAGAAACAATTACTAGAAACCTTTTTTGAACCACATACACCCACCAAGAAAAGAATCCCTACTACAATCTAACATCGACATTCCACATCAAACTGCCATTGATGGAGTTCAAAAACAGTTTTCTAGCACCCCAAACTACTCAACCATGTGTCCAACCACAAAAATAGTATCAACCTCTAAGACTATCATCTTGTTATATCCGGAGACAGTCGACCAACCAGGCACCAATGCTCTTAGTCGCAGAGTCAACAGCATCATCAAACAAATAACCCTTAGTCACGGAGTCAACATCATCATCAAACAAATGACCTGGGGAAGGGCTGCGTTCCCTGGTAGGAGTAGTAGGGGCAGACTTGGCGAGTTCCCAGCTTGGAGTTTCTTTTAGCCATTGACAAATCGGCCTAGAGAGAGTGTTAGACGAGTTCGTCGGAGTCCCGATCTGAGTTGCCAAGGGCAGATCGGAGCAGTTGTGAACCCAGATCGGAACTCGCTTCTAACGACGTCGGTATTGGCCCTTCGTGGGGAGAAGATGCCCGAGGAAGACAATGAAGCTCCAAATCGGACTCTTTTCAGTTCCAAATCGGAGGAAGACGTTGAAGCTCCCGCTCCATTTTGAGGCTTTGGGCTTGCCTCGACCGCCGCCTGTGGATTTAGCTGCTGCCGTACTCATGATTATGATGAGGGATTTGGAATTCTGAAGGAATAATTTTGAAAGGAGAAAGTTGTGTAGGATGAAGAGTTGATTGGAGGAGAGAGAAGACGGTGGTGGTTATGGTGGGAGGAGAGAGAAGATGGAGATAAAGATGAAAGAGAAATATAAGATAAAGAAAAAAAACGTGATTGTAAAATACCAACATAATTAAGTATGACTAATCAATGTTTGTTTGACTAATCAATGTTTGACTATATAATTAAGTAAGGGTGTTATTGTAATTTTACTGACATCCGTTAGTTTGGACGGTTTCCGTCCGCTTTCCACTTTAGTCCAAAGCACGAGGAGGTTATGTGGGTATTTTGAAACCACGAGGTAGCGATAGGGGGATTATGCCTAACCACATGGGGTAAAAGTTAATTCGCCCTTTTCATAATTGAAATCGATAGTTGAAAGAGCATTGGGCCATAACTGAGCCCAACAAAGGCATCCAGGCCAAACTAAATGAACTACCTCAGTTTTAAACTAGAGTCTAGAAGGGCATATTCTCTATTCACTCGCCCTGTCTTTTTCTCTGCTTTTTGTTCTTTCCATTCCTTTCTTCTCATCATCGTCATCATCATCATCATCATCATCATCATCATTATCATCATTATCATCGTCGTCCATATCGTCCTGTAAATCAAAGAAACAAAGAATTCAATTCCCTATAGAGAAAGGGAAAAAAAATAGAAGACAAAGGGTAATTGTTGTTTTTTTTTTCCCGTGAATTATGGATCTATGGTCCATTAATGTGAAGAACACAAGCAGTGGGGGACCTTTTCTGCTGAGAAATTCAATTCCTGAAAAACCCATTTCAAAATGGCATTCAAGGAGTATGGTGTGTTGTGGAATTACTTCCCCTTCTGGGATTTTGAGAGTTCTTGAGATCAGGGTCTCTAAAAGAAAGCCTTATGGATGTCAATCCTTTGTCGTCAGAGCTGTGGGGAAGAAGAATAACGGAAATAATGGTTCTGATGATTCCAATTCCAATTCCTCTTCTTCGTCATCTTCAGGTAAAAAAAAAAATCATCTCTTTGTATCTTGTTTTGTACTTCATACCCTTTATTTACTTAAAGGTTTTTGACATTGTTACTGGATTATGAGAACGTTGTCAAATTTATGCTTTTGGGGTGAATTATGAAGAAAAGATAGAAACTTTATGATGTTGGTTGTATATGAAGTGTGAATTCTTCAGGGCTTATGGGAAACTGAGCTAAAATGATTTTAATTTTTTGGTTGTAATTAATGAGTTGTAATTAATGAGAGTCAGCTGTAGCATTCCTTTTTTCTTTTTCTCTCTATGTTTGTGAGTTTCTTAGAGGCATTTATAATTGGTGTGAAGTAGTATTCAAGTTTGCTGCATTTCAATTTTTGAATGATTTTTGAGTTTTTCCAAGTGCTCTTGGGTTTGTCACTATCTGGAAATGATAAAAGTTTAGTTCTTTTCAGTCCAAAAGCCAAAAATTTACTTGTGTAAGTTGATGCCCAATTGAAACATGTTACAAATCGAGGTTAAGCTGATATAAATTTGACCAACTGGGTTTTTGACAACTAGCTGTTTTTAATGGAAAAGTGGAAGATTCAGAATTCTTTTTACGGGCGAGAGAGGAACGGGTATTGTAGGAAAGTTTAGGATGGTAACTACTGCGTTCTTAATTATCATTTTTCGAAAATAAAAGTTTGATTAATGGTTATGTTTTTTGATTAATTCTTTAAATCAGATTTCATGTCTAGCTGCGACAGACCTATACAGCAAGGTCTTAAACTTTTGTTAACCTGCTTTAAAGTGACCAAGGGTTGGCGGTTAAATCTGGTGTTAAATTGATCAAATGCTGATGGTGGAGTGGGGTTGAATACGAGGTGTGAAAAGGTTTTTGGCTTGAAATTGGGCTTTGATTTGGGGCTACGGAAACAACGAGTCAAGTGTTTCAAGGGTACGAAGCATTCTCATGTAGCACAGTTGATATTTTTCATTACATTGCTATATTTTGAAATTTAAGTAAAAGAAGCATAATGTCTGAAAGTATGAACAGAAAAGTGGGAAGCACACGAAATGCCAAATAAGAATGGAGAATGGTTAAGAGAGAACAAATCAAAGAAAGAAGAATAAAGTTACAGATCTGAGTTTGAATGCTCCTTGGGATTTCAAGTTATTTTTTTGGGGGTTCTTCTTGTTCATTAATCTAAGTTTGTTCCTCAACTTGTTCAAATCCCGGTCTGGTAATGCAAATTCAAACATGACGAACTTTTGTAAAGGAACCTTCTTAAAATTACTTCGCTTTCTTTTCCATTTTATTCTAAAATTTTAAAAAGTTGTCCTTCTATCTTGAAAGAAGGCTTAACCCCCCTGGTAGTGTTTGTGACTATAGAACATGTTGATTTTTTCCCATTAATAGAATTTGGATGTAGTTCCTTTTCAATATTTGGCTTAGAAAGTAGGGGTGATCATCTTAGATGATGATCTACGCGCTAAAGAAGTAGATACAAACTTAAACAACATCGTACATTTTCTTTGTATTTCATTTACTTGGATGAAGTAAATCTATTATCATAGTATGAAATGTTTTCGAGCGCGTCCTACTATTAATGACTATTACAATTCGGTAGGTATAATGAGTAGTTAGTTGTCGTTTTTCACAGTTTCTTAGTTCACTGCCAAAAAACTCTCATTGACATTGGGATTTCTTGTTCCTCCAAAAACAATCTTCAATTTATAGGGGTGCTAATAATGCCATAAGCCCTCAAAGTCTTGTGAATTTTCATCGTGGTCTGTAAAATTTTTATATTTGCCTGGTCAAATTGTGGAGAAAATTTTGAAGATACTTTTGTTGTTATTGCTACTTGCTTTTCATAATATAGAACTAAAGAACTTAGGGTGGAGTATACTCTGAATTTGGGTAGTTGAAATCTTATTCCACAAATTGATTTTACATTTGCATCTCTATGGAACTTATGCGAACATGCCTTTATTGTGTTTTTGCATTGTATATGACATTTTGCAATGACTGCTATAGGTATGTCAAATACTTGTCAAATATTTACCTATAACGAGAAGGTAACTGATTTCTGATTCTGTTAATGTGAGCATCTACTTTTTAAGTATTGTAAATCTATGTCTCTCAGATCTATGCGTGTGCAACTGTTTTATTTTTGTCTTATAGACTTGTAGTGATTCAGGTCCTTTCCAAAGTCGTTTTTCTGTTATTTGTAATTAATCTCTGTGATTCTTTTTTCCTGTAATATAAGAATTGCAAGGCTTTTATTATCTCCTAAATGCCTAAATGAATATGCTGAACTTACAATGGATGCTTTCTGAATGCAGGAAATGGTAATCAATCGACTCCAGAAGGAGATGGTGAGAAAGGAAGTAATCCTTCTGAAAGTAACAAATCAAAGGATAATGGATCTCAAAAGTCCCATCATAAGCCCCCGGACTGGAGAGAGTTCAGAGCAGGCCTTTATATTCAGGAGCAGGTACTACTATATATCTATTAAGATCAATGACTGTACCATAGTCTGTCTGCTTTGGGAAGATTGTAACAAGGATCCACAAAAGTAATAGCAAAGCTGGCATATTTGTGGAGATAAAGACTCCACTGGTGCTTATGTATAAATCAGCAAAGTGAAATTCATCTCAATAATCTTCCAGTAGCATCCACAAAATTAATAGGCTCTAGTAATAGAATTGCACGATAATTGAAACAGTAAATTCTTAATTGAATCATTCATCAAAACTTAAGAAAGAAAAAAACATTAACAAAGTGGAATAATTACCCTAGAGTGTTACATGCTGTTGATTTTGAAACAACTTACAAAAGGTTCATTAGGTTGGAGAAATTTTCCTAGAGGTCTGATCTTTACCCTGTTGGCATTTTGAATACTATTTATTAGCATATTAGTGTATAGAGGACAATGAAGTGTAGTATTGATACCTTTTAAAGTATAAGATTCAAAGATGTAACTTTAATTTTGATTTGTGTTATGAAACATTTATGCCAGCCCGAAACTGCCACCTCTGACACCTCTGACAATCGCAAGCAAGATGGGGCAACTTTGGGGCCAAAGCCTCTTCTGCAAAAGTGGGCTCACCCAATTTCTGCACCAGAAAATGGCTGCCTTCTTGTTGCCACAGAAAAGCTTGATGGAGTTCGCACCTTTGAAAGAACTGTAGTTCTCCTCCTGAGATCTGGAACCAGGCATCCACAAGAAGGTCCATTTGGGATTGTTATAAATCGTCCCCTTCACAAAAGGATCAAGCACATGAAACCTACTAATCTTGATCTACAAACAACATTTGCTGACTGTTCCTTGCATTTCGGTGGGCCTCTAGAGGCTAGCATGTTCTTATTACGAGCTGGAGAGGGTTCACAAATTCATGGGTTTGAAGAGGTCATACCTGGTGTTTGTTTTGGTGCTCGAAACAGTCTGGAAGAAGCGTCTGCACTGGTAAAGAAGGGCGTGCTTAAGCCTCATCATTTCAGATTCTTTGTTGGGTATGCAGGGTGGCAGCTTGACCAGTTAAGGGAAGAGATTGAATCAGATTATTGGTATGTTGCAGCATGTAGTGCGAACTTGATTTTTGGGGGTTCACAAAATTCATCATCCGAAGGTCTATGGGAAGAGATTTTGCAACTAATGGGTGGTCACTACTCGGAATTGAGCCGCAAGCCAAAGCAAGATATTTAGTCCTCTCTGAGTCAATAAAAACAAAATGAAAAATTGTGCTGTAACGTATTATGAGGCAGCAAATGTACAGGTTGGTGACATTTATAGACTAATAATTAATAAGCCCTTATTTACTTTATTGATAAACTTGCTATTTATGCATGTATGTAATCGAAGACACTTGTATTAGATGAGGTTACACTTCATTAGATCTAATCAGGGATGTGCAATGTTTTCTTGAAGTGTATAGTTTCAGGGAAGTTTTCATTGTTCCTTGTGAAATTACATTGTTAAACTTATAGTCTCCCAACCCTCCAAAATTACTTTCTTTCCTACAATGTTGGTGATTCTCAGGTAAAGAAAGGAATGCAAAATGTGGATGCTCAATGATTTTTAGATAATACCAAGTTATTATACATTGAATTGCACTGGTTGAGGTTTGAGCTTTCAAGGAAGAAAAATGTTCAGTCTGATTGAAGGCGTGGTTTGATACATTGCAGCCATCCAATTTGAAATATTTGTGACTAGTTAGAGTTTGGTACATATTGTGTAAGATTAATGACAAGAAGTTCATATACTAACATGATTGGTACATTCCAAGTTTTCGAAGACATTGATGACATTATGGATAATAGAGAAGTTAAATTGTGTGAAGATAAAATGAATTATGGGATCTAAATTGTGCTGTTAGTAACCCTAAAACCTAAAATCAAAACTCCAAGTCATCCCTTGATTTGAATGAGAGTTGTTGAAAATAGCATATTGGAAGATCAACTGGTCAAAATAACTATCAGTGACTACAACATTAAAAGTTTCTTTCTCTTGTCCAAATATGTAATCTATATTAGCCGATTCAGTTTATGTGGTTTCCTTGATCAAACTAAATAAGTTAAATAAATTAGAAAAAAAAACCTTTGAACTGATCGGATCCTCCCTTAAACTAGAATACTCAATCGGATTCTCCCTTAAATTAGAATAGGTTAGGTAAGTTAGAAATAACCTAAATGTTATCACTAATGTCAAAAAAAAAAAAACACTAATTTTCTTCCCTCTCATTCTTCCCACTATTCTATAGTGTCTAGCTAGTACAAAAAAATGAATCTACATGCATATAGTGTACATGCATTAGCATTCTATTATAAACCATGAATTGAGCCACCTCTTCCAACTATACAACAAGGCAAATTCCCTTGCAAAACAAGTCCACCTAATTTACAAACATATTTTCCCCATAAACCCCACTAAGGGGCATATCAATTTCTGAACTTCTTTTGTAGACAATAATGAGAAAAAGCTCCTGCTTTTAAACTTGATCAAGTCATGTTTTTCTCTGTCCCTTTGGTCCCTCAAGCTATATATGTGTTGCTACCTATACACATAGTTTCCTTGTTGCAAAGAATTTGTCTGCTGATCATTGTCATATAAGTTCTTTTTGGTTCGTTCTTTCTCAAGACGTGCTTTGCGAACTGCTTCTTGAATTTGTCTCTCATGTTCTTTCAGCATATCTTCCATGTTCCCCCCTGGAGGCATTAATGGTCCAGAGCAATGGATTCTGTTTCTTTTTGGTACATAACCCTGGAATCAGAAACCAAGTCAAACTCAGCTGGTTTCTTGAATCCTAATATATGTGAAATGAAGGATTTCATGTCATGTCATGCATCATGCATGCAGAGAAAACTTGACTGGGAAATTCAGAGCACAAAAGAGACTTAAGTTTGAACTTTAATATGACAGGTTTTTACTTTATCTTCCACTATGGAAAACTTTGAGGCTAATGTGGGATATAACATACCGTGTCTTCCTTCCTTGACATTCTCTCATTCTTTGTTGAGCTTGCTGCTACTGTTGATGTCTGAGAAGTCTGTCTATTCATTGTTCTGTCATGCCTTGAAGAGCTGTTCGTTCTCCTACGATCTTGTATTGTACAACCTCCATCTTCCTCTTTCTTAGCCCGGACGTATCCCCCCATGGCATTCGGGTGAATCATTGAATTTGAGTGAGAGAATCCATTTTTCATTCCTCTTGGTGGTTCAATTGGAAAACCAGCTCCACTATCCTCCAGCGTATTGTATCGAACGCTGATGGACTTATTTGACTGGCCCTGCTGGTGTCATTAAGCGCGATTAAGGAATGTTTAAGTCTTAAAGAGAGAGAGAGAGGAGAAAGGACGGATTAACTTGTGAAAAGTGCAAATTAAGTAAGAAGGAATTAAACCTGTCCCTGTGCATTGTAATCTCGTGTATGTACTCTTGTTTGTTGTTTAGGATTCTCCCTAATTGATGCAACTGCACGTCCCTTTAGGCTCTCAGCATTTTGCCTGAAATCAGGAGATGAGCATACATATCAACTGATATTAAGAAAATAAGAACTGATCATAAGTCAGAATTAGATAGCAAGAAACTGGAAATTGTGAGCATCTGTGCTGCTATATTTAGAGCAGTATCCACAACCCCTTTGGGGCTTGTGTAGCAAGGGATGATGTATTGTGTTAAAAGAGATTCCTAATCAGACTGAGTAGAGTTTGAAGAGCTGTCACTTCATGATCATTCACATAAATTTCAGCAGGCAGTAAGATACCATTTCTAGATTGCGACAAGCAAGCTTGTTTACTCTCCTAGTAACATATTTTGAGCTTATTCAAGATAAATTGAATAGAATAAGTAATGAATGCATTACAAAGAAAGTGGGAAGCAGATCCAATAGATGAGAAAATGAGGGAAGCATGCTTAAAATGGTTTGAACATGTGAATAGAAGCTCTTTAGAAGCACCAACGTGTAGAAAATGGAGAAAAATTAACTCAAATTAAAAGGGGAAGGATATGATATGATATGTTTATATAAATCGAAACATGTGTATGGATATGATACGATGAGGAAGTATGATCCATGTACCCGACTCCACCACATAATCGGATAAAGCGTTAGTTGTTGTTGTTCTAGTCGTATTAAAGATAAATTGAAGACTTGGAATGCAAAGGGAAAAGAAAAAAGTGCATATAAGTTTAATGAGTAATATGAACAAGAATGATAGCTGTACATCAACATAATAATGTAATTATATGTCCTAATTGGGTATATGCCAACCTCTGTCAACATTATTAGCTGATTTGTGTATGGTAAGCAATCAGCAATAGTAAAAAAAAAAAAAAAGCAGCACAACCCCAGCCCCCAGGCAATTTAATCACATACAGAATGAAGGCAGGCCATTGGCATCACAATATTTAAAAAAGACCAATGTTTGTGAAGTTTTTTGGTGAAACACCTGTTATGGAGAGGGAGGTCAGAATCTAAACTTGAATGAAATTGTTAACAACCAAATGACACAGAGTTCATAATAATCAGATGTAATAGTAGTAACACATGAACATGTATAGAGGTACCTTCTTTCTTCCTCATCTCGAAGTTTTGCATCGAATTCCTTGCATGGGGGATATTTTGGCAAACTAGACGGATCGCAAGGAAGAGGTTTTTCTGTGAAGAACTGAAAATAACAAGTAAAGTTGTTAATTACACAGCAATATGTAATCTACAAAATGATCAAGAGTGAAATACTGACATAAACTAATCAGCATGTAGGCATCCCAGGCAGGTCTTTACATGTTATGTTTCTAATAGTCCACAATATTGCTCAAATTTCATATGATGTAGTGATTTGAAAACTTGAAGCTTCTGAGCAGATTTTGACCAAAATATTTTGGTTCCCACACACAAAAAAAAAAAAAAAAAAAAAGAAGTATGCAAGTACTATTGAATGCCTTGGGATAGGAGAGTTACTTTGATCATCCATACATTATCACATCTTTTCTGTAACTTTATTTAGATTTTCAACAGAAGCAATTTTTCTTGTTGGTACTATTTGTGATTTCAGCTCTGAGAAATGCAACAGAAACAACTAACATTAGTTAGTCTCTGTGATGCTGCTATGGTTACTCAGTGGAATGTATGAATCAAGAAATAAACTTTACCATTACCTCACTATTTAGTGCAGAACTAGTAGTACCCCGCTTATCTGGTTCGATTGACAGGAGGACATCTACAAGAGCCAAAGCTGAAGGAGGAAAATCTTTGAATGTATCAGCAACACGGCGCCTGTATGGACATTGAGGTTTAAAACTAGTCGCGTGTGGCCACTTCGATTTTCTCCAGTATTCCTCAGAAGGTGAACCACATAACTTGAAAATTTTATGCATTTGCTCAACCTAGCAATCAGTTTGAAAAACTCAGTCAGAAAGAAAATTATCTGAACAATGAAAAAATAAGCTAATACATGTTCAAAAATTAATGAGCTTGCTTGGTAAGGCGCAAGAAACTAAGAGCTGATACATTTAGAAATATTTATCCTCCAGAAAGAAGCTAACATACATAAGTTGATTCCATGTCAATGTGATTATTTCATTATTTCAGTTGGGAGTTTCTGAACTTCCACAGAGTTTGATGTATCATTGGATATAGCCATTTACTCATGGAAGTCTTTTTAAAGCAGCGTAGACAAAAATTGGGTAAGAATTGTGCTATTAAGATCAGCAATGTAGAGACAGAAATGGAAAAGAAGATATCAAAATTACACACTCAAACCACATCAAAGAAAGTACCTCTGTTCTTCCAGGCATAATAGGTTGGCCAGCAAATAATTCAGCAAGAATGCAGCCAACACTCCACATATCTATTGGAACCCCATATTCTGTTGCACCAAGCAAGAGCTCAGGGGCTCTATACCAAAGCGTTACAACACGACTAGTCAGTGGTTCCTCTTGGTTGGGCTGAAAAAATGTAGCCAAACCAAAGTCTCCAATCTTTAAAATCCCATTATTGTCAACTAAAAGATTTGAACCCTTAATGTCTCGATGAAGTACTCCACGAGTGTGGCAGTGTCGTAGTCCATGGAGGATTTGCAGCATGTAGCATTTTATCTGCATTTTAGAGTCAAAAGGACCATATGAGATAGAATTAATGCATCTAAAAGGAATATTGAAAAAAATATATTGGCCACAGTGATTTATTTTAGTTCATCAATTTCAACTTCACTCCAGCTCGCTTTCCTTTTTTACTTAGTTTCAGGCATGCTGCATAATCCATTTGCTTGCTGAACATTGTTGTGCTAAATATGATTGTTTCACAGGCTCATAGCACAACAGTTCCATAAACTTATCAATTGCTAGAGAGAAAGATGTACCTGTGCTTCAGTGAATTTGATCTTAGGTGATGCTAAAAGCCCAGCTAAATCATGCTCCATGTATTCAAATACAAGATACAAACTGCCTGAAATCCTTGATGTAACCAAAGCTTCAAGTTTCATAACATTTGGATGGTCAAGTCTCCTTAAAATCGATATTTCCCTAGCCATGAAACGTACGCTCTCCGGATCCATATTAACAAACCTTACTTTCTTCATTGCCACAATTTTGTTTTTAGTAAGGTCCCGAGCTTTGAAAACACTGCTATACGTTCCTTGGCCGATCTGCATAAAAATGGTTATATTAAAAACCAGTTTCTGCAACAAATAATCATCAGTATCTTTGAGGATTCAGAAAATATAGAATATGTTGAGTTTTATTCTGTTATTGGTACATTATAAAATTAAGTCTCCATGGCAACAAAGTTCAGTGGGAATTTCTATCATCTACTTAAGCATTTGACTTTACTATACATAGGTAATGATTAGTTCTTCAGTTGATCAACTCCCATGTAATGAGTATTATCACATACATATGTATGAAAATGTTTGGTGATATCCCTTTAAACATGCAGCTGATTTATTGAAATCTGAATGGACCTAAAAATGTAAACTCTTCAACAATCGAAGTTTTCAGTTATGAGTCCATCCATATCTGCATAATAAGATGGTTCAGCAACTGCAGTTTTCATTTTTCCAAATAAGTAGGCAGTGTATGGGGCAGATTTTTGTGCATCAAAGTTCAGCAATAATCACAAGGGATAACTAATGATTGAAAAGTTTGTTGTTATTGTTGAAAACAGTAGAATGATTGAATTTATAAGAACGGAATGATGGAAGAAAAATTATAATGGAAAGAGGAATAATAAGACTGACTTTGTCCAACTTTTCAAAGGATTCTGCACTTCGAGGAACCCAACCTTGAATAGCCTCTCCAGCAACTGAAGATAGCCATGATGGCCATCCAGCAGCAGACTGTTCACCTCTAGCACCATGCGGCATGCTTAAAATCTTTGACATTGGTTGCTGTACCATATTAGCTGACAAATCGGTCGAAAAACGCCTCTTGTGATGACCATCCTTAGGCCTTTCAATAATTCTATTTTTATGAGAATCATCAAGAAATCCTGCAGCCTGGATGCTATCATTGGCTTCCTGTGCTGGAACTGACATTGGATTTGTTGACTTGACAGAGCCTTCATTCTTCATTTTAACTACTCCTACTATAACCTCCTCTCTTGTTGAGGGAGCAACCAACTGTACTGAAGAAGACTGACTTTGTTGCTCTGTCGGTTTGTCTTTCTCAAAAAAAATTGGTTCATCTGTGGATTCTTTTGAACAAACGCAGCCCATTTTTTGACAAGATTCTTCTTCTTCTTCTCTTCTGTTGAATAGAAAGATTGCAAAATGTACAGTTGACAATACCATGCCAAAGTTCACAAAACCATTAATGCAGTTGTAATTCTCCAAAAGTTAGAATTTTCACAAGGCATTGGCTGGTTAATGTAGAGGATTCTTGATATCCAAATCTCTTTGAGAACTCAGCCAATCACTCCTAGTCATGAAAATGCAGCTCCTGATCTTCCAACCAAAATATCAAACAAACTGAAGCCCAAAAATGATCTCTATATCAATTTTGGGACCTCAGGATGATGAAAAGCAAGAAAACCCCTCAACCTTGTGATATATTAATCCAATTTCTTGCTCTTCAAAACCCCAAATCTAAACCATACCAAGAAGGCCAAAACTTCAAAACTACAGAGAGAAATGGAACCAAAATGCAGAATTTCTGTGTGCATGCGTGTGTTTATACAGCAAGGAAAAATGAGCCTAGAAATAGAATTCAATCACAAAAAACCAAAAATCATAAAAGGGAAAAGTTCAAGAAATTACAATCCCCTAAAAAGATTAATTAGACATTTAAAACTAAACACCCAGACCAGAAACCCAGCATGAAAAACATCTACACAATATAGGTTTTAGCATTTGTGGAATATATACAAATTTTCATACAAAACCAAATATATATGTTGAAATGTATATAAAATGGTATGCTATATGAATTGATGCAGAGTTCTGGCCCAGGAGGAAAGGTTTGCCTAATGGGAGATTGTAGGCTCCAGAAAAAAAAATGGTTTTCTTGAAAATCAACTGTTTTTATTCAAAATTAACAGGGAAAAAAAATACTACTATTAATTAATATACAAATAAAAAATATTTACAATTTCTTTTAGCTATAAGCCAAGGAATTTAGAAAAAGAAATATTGACTAAACTTTAACAGATTTTTTAGTTGGTGTTGAGAAAAATTGTGGGTTGGCCTAAAAATGCGAGGAACCATTGGTGATTAAGGTTTTTGACAGACAGATTTATCTTTAAGATTGTATTGCAATATATATCATTTCTTTGAGATCTTCCTCTTATCTGAACTAAATTAAATGGTCAATTTGATAGTTTTTATGTTTGCATTGCATTTGCTTGCTCTTAAACAACTCACTATATATCTAAGCATGAAGCATTGCTCATTATTTTGCTCTCCTGAACTGAAGAGAAGAAGGTTTGCAAACTATGCATGCATGCATGGCAAAGTTTCAGAATTTTGTTTGAAGCATGAAGAATTTTGCTCTAGAGTGAGGCTTTATCTTAAAAAAAAAAAAAACAAAAAACACACACAAACACACACACACACACACAGTCACACACAATTAAAGAAAAACACAAAGACCATCCTTCAATTTAGAAGATCATGAAAGGCAAATTGACTCACCCATATACGTAAAGTTTTGAAGCGAATCTACTTACAGGAGTAACGGGTGCTATTAAAGTAGATGACCCTAGCTATGTTTTGATAAGGTACCTTATGACATTCTCAAAATTAATAATTCATTTTTGGATAGCGGTTTAATTTTCTTTGCTAATTTAATTAATAAAATTATTGCTTCATATAAGAAAACACATTATTATGATTGGCCCTAAAGAAAAAATAAAGCATTTTAAGATTATGATTGTTAACTAATCATTCAATTAGAGGTACGTAGAGAGGATAAAAACGATCAAACTAGGATCTAAATTTGAAGTTGGAATTGGTTCCTACTATATTTATTTAATATTACATTTTTCTCTTGTTAATTGCAGTTTTACTATAACTATGTTAAGTAAAATTAATTTCTAGTATTAATTCTACTTAAAAAAAGTAAAAAAGTAATCATTCAAAAGTAAAATTAATTTCTAGTATTCAATTGCTTATTTCTATCTTAATTAATTAATTCTTGACATAATTAATTTGTTGATCTCCAACCTGTAGCTCTAATCTACATTAATACAAAACTTATCTGAGCCATTGAATGAACAATTAATTAAACTTTGTAGAATTTATATTAGGTACACGTTTTCATTTTTGAAGTGATCAAAAGCTTTTAATTTCATATTTTCATTTAGGCAAGTTGAAAGAAGAATGCCAAAGATGCTCATGTTTGCTTTAGATCCATTCTCACTAATTAATTACATTGTTTATTAAAATTTTAAAATCTTGCAAACAAAGTAATATATGGACAAATAATTTAAAGGAAATCCTATTTGTGTAAGTTTGTATGATTCATCCATGTGGTTTCCATCTAAAGCAATTAACGTGAATTCATGTCTCTATAAATAGTAGGTGATTTCAATCCAAAGTAAATTCCTCTTCGTTAATTCCTTTCTCTTATTCCTCTTATCAATAAGATTAGAAATTATGGTTTACCAATTTTTCTCCCTTGTAATTTGAAAGAGAAAATGTGCCCATCATAATTGGAGCCAAAAAAAAATATTGGAATAGAATTTTTTCCTTTGAACTGGAGACATGCACTTGTAAAAACCTGAAATTGGATACGATTGTATTGAATTACTTGTACAAACATTTATTTTGAATCGACACTTTGGATGGCAAATAAAGTACGATCTCCCAAATTATCTCCTCAATCAATTTGTCGGAATAAAACAAACGTTGAAAACGATAAACAAACTTTGAATTACATAAGCACCAGCCATTTGTCGTTTGGCTTTGTCTAAATTATGGACCAGTCATTCAAGGATGATTTTATTTTTAATAAAAATCAACTAAATACCAAATCAATTGTAGTCATTTTAGTGTTGCTGTTGGACTTGTATGTTCCATCTCTACCCAGCCTCGTTTTCACTAGTACACAAATATGAAATGACAGTAAATACTTATTTGTAATTTGTAATTTTTTATTATAAATTATTAATTTTATATTCTTTAATTAAAAAAAATCTTTTTCTATCTAAATTTTACATTTTAGATTAACGAAACGAATTATTTTTGGAAAAGAAAATAATTAATTTGATTAATTTAGAAAATTTTCTTTTTGATTTTTTTTTGTTTGTGTAGAAAAGAAAATTTTCTTTGCTTTTATTTTAATACCTATATATTTAGTTAAGGGAGAATTTGTATTAAAGGTGCATCTCATACTCTTATTATTAAATAGACGTAACTTTAATATATTTATTATTAAGGGTGTCCAAATAAATTTATTATGCTATATAATTAATGAAAGACTTTAGTATCATTCTTAACAATTATAAAAAGATGACACTCAAACACTTAACTTTCTATCTTATATTTTATTAGTTTTTTTAATGATTTCTTGTAGACAAAATTTTATAGTAATTTAACTCATTATCAAATTATCTTAAATAGTAAAATATACACATCATCAAACTCTTTTGAATTGTTAAGATATTTTTTGTAATGTCTTAAATAACAAAATAGACTCATTACTAAAGTCTTTCAAAATATAAATATCTCTTGTCATGCATATATTTACTATCAAATTATCGTTAAATATAACTTTTTTTTGTCATGAAATATTTAAAATTAAAAATAATTCAATAACCCATCACCACTAGAGAAATACTACTCTAAAAATTAATAATTGTATGTTCTTATCTGTTTATCAAATGATTATTTTAATAAAGGTAGATTCATTGAAAGTATACAAAAAAAATACTTAAATTAATTATGATTTATACTATTAGTTTAATAAATTCTTGTGTATTTTTTAAAACTTAATTTTAGAGTATATCAGAGTTTGATTAATAATTAAAACTAACACGAAAGTTTATATATAGATAACAATTAAGTAAAATTAATAGTTTGAAAACTAATCAATAACAATTATGAAACAGTAAATAATGAAGATAGTTAAATATTAGATTGATATATTTTAGTAATACAAGGATAAAGAAAGTTAAGGCCAATTACAATATTAGTGTTTTAATATTGTGATTGATGAAAAGGGTAACAAAGTCTTTTTCTAAGTATATAAACTAATATAGATATTTTAATGTCCTTAATAATATATATATTAAAGTTACATCCCATTTAATGATAAAGGTATGAAACGCGCCCTTAATACAAATTCTTCCTTTTTTTTTGGAAAAACGACCCTATATATATATATATATATATATATATATATATATATATAGTCATGGGCAAAAAACGGTGCCGGATCTACCAGACCACACTGTTACAACCAAAAAACATGAAAAATCATAAATTTGGGGTACTACTCCATACATGAAAATCATTACACGATGAATTCTATAAACTAAGATTGGAATTTAGAGAAACACTACTTTAGGAACGACCAAAGTAGTAATGCTCTTAATCCCTCTAGAAAGTATAAGCCCGATCATAATGCAATTTACAAAATGTTCAAAGTAATTGAAATTACTCAAACTAATGGACATAATCAAATCTATGTCATCCCATGTATTCCTTGCTGGCTGTTTTACCACACGAATCTAGCCATTCAAGCATCTTCTTTAATGTAGGACTCCATAATCAGCTCATGCAAGTATGGCCACACACCACAACAGCAGCAAGGCAGTTTCATCGAGCCAGCAGCACGGGCACAAGAATAAATTACCAACAGCAAATGGATTGGGGATTCACCTCAAACATCACCAAGGGAATCCACATTCAAGTTCAAGTTCCAATTCGCCAAAGCACATGAACTAGTCGACAGATGATACTAAATGCATCACTATCAACAATACCTCAGCAACACATAATTCAATAAACGGGACAATAAGGATGATCAAATGTTTAAAATTCCAGTTCAAATTACCACACTATCACCAAAGCTTGCGCAACTCTCAAATTTCAGTTAACTAAATTCTTCCTTTAGTTAACTAGAATAATATAATAATTATAGATAAAATTTTAAGTACATACTAAGCAATGCACGCATATTTAGTGAAATTAACACATTATTAGATGTTGTTTGTTGGTAGGGGTCGATTTGTAAACGTTTACTCAATCAAAGGGGTGAGTGTAATTTTCTAAAACTATAGGATTCGTTTAGTACTATTTCCAACCTTCAGGGATAGTAAATATAATTAACCTAAATTTAAATCGTATTAATTATGTCATAATTAAAAATACTTTAAAACTCTATAATAATTGTCTATACTCTATACTATCACATTAACCAAATTAAAATAGATTTTTATAGGTTAAACTTCTACTATTATTTTGAAAAGGTTCAAATCCTCTTAATCCATTAAATTTATACGGCATAATAAATTTAATTGAGTCAAATATAAATCAATTAATTTTTAAATTTAAATTACTTTGTTAAACATGCGCCAAATCCAAAACAGACACATATTACATTAGTACAATTGGCAACTGTGATGCTAAAATTATACGAAAAGAAAAAAAGTGTAAACAACCAAAAATACAAATAAATAAATTTATATAGCATCAAGAACAAACCAAATGCATGTCTTATAATATGCACAAACTAAACTTAATTTCAAACAAATTAAGCTCATAAAAATTCTACCTTTAGTATTGATCCCATTTCAATTTTGCATGCAGAAACTCCAAAGCAATTCCAACGGCAGTAGTCGCCATTTGTCTGTGTTGCTGTGCATAACTACACGTGTTCTCTATTCACTTCACTCTTTGTTGCATGTAAGTCTTGCTGTCTTCTTGTTGATCTTCTTGCACTAAATGTCAATCTCACTGCTTTCATCATCCTCTCTATCTTTTTTTTCTCTTCTTTTTCTCTGAATTTCTTCTTGATTCTCGGCTTGTCTTTTTTTATTTTCATCCTTCAGTTTTGCAAGAAAGAAACTAAAAGAAATCTGTATAATTTTTGTTTAACATGGATTTGATAAATTCCTTCTTGAATTTGGTGGTGCCACCAGCAAGTTTGTTGATGCTGGCCTTTTCATGGCCAACCTTGTCATTCATCAATGCTTGTGAATGGATTTACAATAGTTTCTTCAAAGAAGATATGGACAACAAGGTGGTCATCATCACTGGAGCTTCTTCTGGGATTGGAGAAGTAATGAACCTTTCTTCACAATTTCACTAACTGTTCATCATTTTTCCATTCAAACGTAATCTTGGTTCTTGTTTTTAACTGATTCTTCATTGGTGGTGTTGGAGCAGGGGGGCTAATGGGGTTTTTTTTATCAGAACCCATATATTTACTTGTGGCTGAATCCTTTTATCATTAAAGCAAATCCTTAGCTTTTAAGATGAGAAATTTGTTCAGTTATAAAAGAAAAGGAGAAAAAAAAGAAATTCTTGATTTGTTCTAACATCAAGGAGTTAAAGAAATCTCATACATTTCAATATTAGTCAGTCATGTCAAATTGAGTTGAATTTTTCTTTGTTGTTTCAGCAAATTGCCTATGAATATGCAAAGAGGGGGGCGAATCTTGTATTGATAGCACGGAGAGATAACAGGCTCCGGGGAATTGCTGAAAATGCTAGGCGGTTGGGTTCAAGGCATGTGTTAATAATGGCCGCAGATGTTGTCAAGGAAGAAGACTGTCGAAGGTTCATGAACGAAGTCATAAACTATTATGGCCATGGTAGGCCTGCAATGGTGTATTAACACAGTTAATTTGTTAATAATTGAATCACAAATAGTGCATATCAACCAACTGAGTATGCCTAATTCTATGTGCATATTTCTTGTGAAGCATGCACTTGCTTGAATCAGTTAAGGTGAACCTGAAGTCATTATAGTATCTATGAAGTTGTTTTGCTGTTGTGTGTGCAAAGGAAAGTCATTATAATGCTTTCTAATCAAGATATTATCTGCTAACACTTGGTGTTAGACACTCGAAATCGAACATTTTCTTGTGGAGGGATTTCTTGTTGGCTGACAGGAAAAGTAATAATGATATTTCTTTTTGCAGTCAGAGCAGAATATTAGCTATTTTATTACTCTACATTCTTGTTTACTCCTTTTGCAGTGGATCATCTAGTGAACACAGCAAGTTTGGGTCATACTTTCTTTTTTGAGGAAGCTGCAGATCCATCAGTGTTTCCAATATTAATGGTAAGATACTCAGGGAAACTTAAGCTGATTCAACCAGTGAGTTCATAGCTTAATTGTTGCAAGTAGGTGATTTGGTGTGATATTTGAATCCCACGTGTTTTGATTTGTATATCTTGTGTTACCAAAGAAGCTGCCTGATCATCAATCTGGAGGCAAATAATGCGCTTTTGGATCTTCTGTTACATTCAGTGTTTCATTCCCTGGATACATATATTCTCTGTTTCATGTTGTGGATACACATTTTGAGATAAGTGTTAAAGACATGTGCGTGTATCTATAGAATGAAACATTGAATGTAACAGTAGATCAATTTATTCTCAATGAAAATATTATTCTATTTCCAATGTCCCTATATTGTTGTGATATGTGTTTTTGATTGATATTTGATTGCTTCTCATCTTCATTCTATTTCCAATGGACAAATTCATCAATTGCTTCTCATCTTCATTCTATTTCCAATGGACAAATTCATCAATTGCTTCTCATCTTCATTCTCTTCTCAAGTTCATTGATATTTGATCACGCACAGTATATCTCGTGCTTGCAAGCTTTTTCTATCTCAAGCTTCTATTAACTCTCTGAATTTGTCCATTCTCAGGATATAAATTTTTGGGGGAATGTTTATCCCACCTATGTCGCTCTTCCTTATCTCCGGCAAACAAGGGGTCGCATCATCGTAAATGCATCAGTGGAGAATTGGTTACCTTTACCAAGAATGAGCTTATATGCTGTGAGTATTTTGTGGGCAGTCTCTACTTGCTATAAGTTCCTTTCATATCCGTCCCTCTAATTTTTAACCATGATATGTCAAGGAGAAGTTGAAATTCTCTGTGTTTCTTCACTCCTCTTTGTTTTTAAACACTAAAAAGTCTTAAAAACTTGTTTGTGATGAAGGCTGCAAAAGCATCACTTATAAACTTCTATGAGACCCTGAGATTCGAAGTTAAGGACGATGTGGGAATAACAATTGCGACACACGGTTGGATAGGGACCGAAATGAGCCGTGGAAGATTTATGGTGGAGGAAGGTGCAGAGATGCAATGGAAAGAAGAAAGAGAAGTAAGTTTTGGAAATAAAAAATTTCCCTTAGCATAGTCTTGTATCATCCATGCATTTCTCATTTAACATTCATGGTGCTATACCATTTCATTCCAGGTACAAGTGACTGGTGGTCCGGTAGAGGAGTTCGCCAAATTGATCGTCGAAGGGGCTTGCCGAGGAAATGCATATGTAAAATACCCAAGCTGGTATGATGTTTTCTTTGTTTTCAGGGTCTTTGCTCCCAATGTGTTGTACTGGACCTTCCAAGTTCTTTCTACAAGTCATGTGACAAGAAGAACTTCTTTCATTGGAACTGGAAGGCCACTTTTGGAGGCTTCCCCTCAAAGGAAACTACTTCTTACTGGTCCTGGTGGCTACTCTCAAGTACCTGTTCAACAGCAGCTGAAAATGGAATGAAAAGATTGATAGAGCCCATCATGAATTTTGTCATCCATTTGATGTTTCTTTTGTTTTCTTGTGGCACTCAGTCATAATTTTTGTCAAAAATATTTTCAATTTCTATGGACAATAAGTTGGACTGATCTTTCATTGGACATATGATGTTTTATATACCATTCATTCTTATATTGCTGAAGCTAGCAAGCATTGGTTAGTGATGGGAGTTACCACAAAAACAACCGAACAACTAGCTATTCAACCTTAGTCAATTTAGCTAGTTTATGCACAGCGGAAACAACTTATAACCTCCCCAATTTGCTAAATATCAATAGGAGCATAATATATCAACATTCAAAATAAAACCAACCAGTAAATGGATCAACAACAACAAAAACAACACAAGAACACCAAGAATTACGTGGAAAACCCCCTTCAACGTGAAGAGGTAAAAAACCACGAGACCCAAAAGGTCTACAATCCACTAATCACCAAAATCAGAGCTGGAGATTCACAATACAACATGTGCCAAATGATATCTAGTCCTTAACAACACAACAAAGGCACTAGAATCACAATACAACATCAAATCTGGAAATTCGACATCAAAAACAGCTGCGAATTAAAAAATTCATAACTCACAATCTAACCGTTAACTTTCAAAACCCTTCGGTCATAATGTAGCTTGATGAGTCTAGTAACTTCAGTTAAAATTTCAGAACGATCAGACAACGTTTGAACCTCTGATCGTGACGAATCCCACAGCTGCTGCAGTAGCACCCTTGCCAAAAAAACTTCTCCCTCTCTGTTTTGTTCTGATTTTCACCGACTGGTTCAACCATACCAAAGCAGAAAAATTTTGCTTCTTATTCACTCAAATGGACTCCACAAATGGGCTAATAATTGGACTAAAAATATTTATTTTCTTGGGCTAAAAAAATACACATAGGAGGGAGCCCAAAAAACCCAATAAATCTCCCCCTCCCGATTATGTGGAGGTAATTGCCATCCCGCCAATAGCACAACAAATTTCAAATTTGTATCTTGGCAAAACCTTAGTCATCATGTCAGCCCCATTGTCATCAGTATGAACCTTTTCAAGTTCAATCAACTTCTCATCCAAAACATCACGTATCCAATGATACCTCACATTAATATGTTTCGACTTTGAATGAAAAGTAGAATGCTTTCCAAGATCAATTGCACTTTGACTATCACAAAGTAAAACATACCTCTTTTGAGAGCAACCCAGTTCTTTCAAAAATCTCTTCAAATACAACAACTCTTTGCACGATTCAGTAGCTGCAATGAATTCAGCTTCGGTTGTTGACAATGCAACACATTTCTGCAACCTAGATTGCCAAGAAACAGCTCCCCCTGCAAAAATAGTCAAGTAACCAGAAGTAGATCTAAAGATATCGACTTCCCCAGCCAGGTCGGAGTCAGTATAACCAGTGAGAATTGGTTCACCACCTCCAAAACAAAGTTTTAAAGCTGAAGTACCACGTAGATATCTCAAAATCCACTTCACTGCATCCCAATGCTCTCTCCCAGGTTTAGAGATAAACCTGCTCACTACACCAACTGCATGAGCTATATCAGGCCTTGTACATACCATTGCGTACATCAAACTACCAACAGCAGAAGAATAAGGAACATTTTTCATTTCTTCCTTTTCTTCAACAGTAGAGGGACTCTGTTTAACACTTAATTTCATATGTGCTGCTAAAGGAGTACTAACTGACTTAGCATTCTCCATTCGAAATTTCTCAAGTACTTTCTCAACGTACCTTTCTTGTGATAGCCACAATTTTCTTGCTTTCCTGTCACGAGAAATGCCTATGCCAAGAATTTTCTTTGCTGGTCCCAAATCCTTCATGTCAAAGGATTTACTCAACTCTTGCTTCAACCTGAAAATTCTTGAAACACTGTGACCAACAATAAGCATATCATCAACATAAAGCAATAAAATAATAAAATCATCAGGGGAGAATTTTTGAACAAATACACAGTGATCACAAGTAGTCTTTTTGTAGCCCTGCTGCTTCATTACAGATTCAAATTTCTTGTACCACTGTCTCGGAGCTTGTTTCAAACCATACAAACTCTTACTCAACTTGCACACATAATCCTCTTTGCCTTTCACCCGAAAACCTTCCGGTTGTTCCATATAAATTTTTTCATTTAGATCACCATGAAGAAAAGCAGTCTTCACATCCATTTGCTCAATCTCTAAGTCAAGACTAGTAGCCAATCCCAACACAGTTCGGATCGAAGACATTCTAACAACAGGTGAGAAAATTTCACCAAAATCAACACATTTTCTCTGACTGAAACCCTTAACAACCAATCTTGCTTTATATCTTGGTTTAGAAGTGTTTTCTTCTTGCTTCAGTCTGTAAACCCATTTATTCTTTAAAGCTCTCTTACCCTTAGGTAATAGCATCAACTCAAAGGTGTGATTATTATGCAAAGATTTCATTTCATCCTCCATTGCTTGAAACCACTCATTCTTGTCTACACTGTCTACAGCTTCTTCAAAGCATTCAGGTTCTCCCCCGTCAGTCAAGAGCACATACTCATTTGGAGAGTATTTAGTAGACTGTTGTCTAATTCTGGTAGACCTTCTAAGTTCAGTTTCTTGTGGTTCATCATTAATAGGCGTATGCAAGTCATCACCTTGCTGGTCATCAACAATAACTTCTTGCTGCAACTCATTCTCAGCTCTATCACCACCAACTGTAGTAGGCTCCGGATTAGCATCTATGAGATCATCTTGAGAATGAGAATATGACTTCTCTGCCTTCTCAATATCATCAATGATCTGGTCTTCAAAGAACACAACATCTCGGCTCCTTATGATCTTCTTCTCAACTGGATCATATAACTTGTAACCAAACTCATCTAACCCATAGCCAATAAAGATGCACTGTCTCGCCTTGGCATCTAACTTGGATCTCTCATCTTTGGGAACATGAACAGAAGCTCTGCAACCAAACACTCTCAAGTGATCATAAGAAGTATTTTTACCTGTCCAAACATTTTCTGGAACGTCACCCTGCAAAGCAATAGTAGGAGTCAGATTAATAACATAAGCAGCAGTATATAAAGCCTCACCCAAAATGATTGTGGAAGCTTAGATCCAACAACATGCATCTGACTCTATCCATCAATGTTCTGTTCATTCTCTCTGCCAACCCATTCAATTGAGGTGTCTTGGTGGTGTCTTCTGATGTCTAATCCCTTGTTGCCTACAATACTCCTCAAATGGCCCTCGGTATTCACCACTATTGTCCTGTCCGAATGCCATTTCAATTTTCTTCCAGTCTGCCTCTCAACTAAAGCTTGAATTCCTTGAACTTTCAAGCACTTGATCCTTGGTCTTCACCAGCATAGACCCACAGCTTCCTGGAAATGATCATCAATAAAAGTAACAAAATAAGAAGCACCCCCAAGTGTTTTTACCTTCAATGGACCACAAACATCTGAATGAACCAAATCTAATAAATTTGTTGTCTGTGAGGAGGATTAGTCTGAAGGATACTCTTGTCCGCTTGCCTTCACAGACAATGAGAACATTTATCAACACAGATTTTTAGCTCCGCGAAGAACATTTTTCTTCACTAACACATCAAGTCCCTTGGAGCTAATATGACTCAATCGCCTGTGCCACAACTCTGGTAAACATTGTTTTTCAATCACATTAACTGAGCCATTCAAAATTGAAGCTTGCGAGCAAATACAAATTTTCCTTCAATTTTATACCCTTAGCCAAAATCATTGACCCTCTGCTGATTTTCCATTTTCCATCAACAAAATTGTTGCCATAACCATCATCATCAAGTTTCCAATGGAAATCAAGTTCAATCGAACATCAGGAGCATGCTGACATCTCTAAGTAGAACTGTAGAGCCATTTTCCATTTTCAACTGATATTTTCCAATGCCAAGAACATTTACAAGATCATTGTTGCCCCATTCTCAAATGACCAAAATCACCTGCCAGTATAAGTACTGAAAAAATCTCTTCTAGAAGTGACATGGACTGCAGCACCTGAATCACCAACCCAACAGGTATCAGAAGGACCAAATTAACATTAGAGTCATCATATACAATAACTAGATCAGCACTTGTAGCAGTAGCAACCCGATCCGCGGAATTTTCTTCGGAATTCTCTGACTTGCTGCTACTTGCTGCATTCTTGTTTTCAATTCCAACAATCTTTCTTGATGTGACCTATTTTCTCTGCAATAATGGCACTCAACATTCTTGTACCGACCTTTGGACTTGCTTCTGCTTTTTCCTTTATTACCTTGACCTCTATTTTGCTGTCTCCCCCTCTGCTCTGTAACCAAAACCTCAGTCTGAGAAGATGTACCCTGAGTTTTTCTTCTAATCTCCTCATTTAAGATTTCACTTTTGGCATAATCAAAAGACATTTTATTATCAGGAGCAGAATTGGCATGAGATACCCTAAAAGGTTCCCAAGAGTCAGGTAAAGTATTAAGCAACCATAAGCCAAGTATCTCATCTTCAAAGGCAACACCAACATTAGACAATTGATGCAATACACCTTGAAATTCATTCACATGATTAGCAATAGGTGTACCTTCAATATACTTCAAATTAATCAATTGTTTCAAAAGATACAGCTTGTTGTTACCTGTCTTAGAAGCATACAACGTCTCAAGTGTAGCCCAACTTTTGCATTTGTTTCTTTTGCAACAAGGTTTCTGACATTATCATCTACCCACATTCGAATAAAACCACACACTTGCTCATGTTCAAAACTCTATTCTTCATCACTTTTAGAATCCGGTTTACTTGAGCCAAAAACAGGTAGATGCAAACCTTTTACAAACAACAAATCTTTCATTTTACCCTTCCAAGAGTGATAGTTCATGCCATTCAACGACACCATTTTACTAGTACTTACATCCATGGTATTTATCTCCATAATTCAGCAAATCAAATCAAATCAAATCAAAGCCACTAACCTGGCTCTGATACCACTCTGATGGGAGGTACCACAAAAACAACCGAACAACTAGCTATTCAACCTTAGTCAATTTAGCTAGTTTATGCACAGCGGAAACAACTTATAACCTCCCCAATTTGCTAAATATCAATAGGAGCATAATATATCAACATTCAAAATAAAACCAACCAGTAAATGGATCAACAACAACAAAAACAACACAAGAACACCAAGAATTACGTGGAAAACCCCCTTCAACGTGAAGAGGTAAAAAACCACGAGACCCAAAAGGTCTATAATCCACTAATCACCAAAATCAGAGCTGGAGATTCACAATACAACATGTGCCAAATGATATCTAGCCCTTAACAACACAACAAAGGCACTAGAATCACAATACAACATCAAATCTGGAAATTCGACATCAAAAACAGCTGCGAATTCAAAAATTCATAACTCACAATCTAACCGTTAACTTTCAAAACCCCTCGGTCAGAATGTAGCTTGATGAGTCTAGTAACTACAGTTAAAATTTCAGAACGATCAGACAACGTTGGACCTCTGATCGTGACGAATCCCACAGCTGCTGTAGTAGCACCCTTGCCAAAAAAACTTCTCCCTCTCTGTTTTGTTCTGATTTTCACCGACTGGTTCAACCATACCAAAGCAGAAAAATTCTGCTTCTTATTCACTCAAATGGACTCCACAAATGGGCTAATAATTGAACTAAAAATATTTATTTTCTTGGGCTAAAAAAATACACATAGGAGGGAGCCCAAAAAACCCAAATAGTTAGCTAGTGAGGGATCACTTTAGTTCCGGCCAACTCTCAACTCTCAACTCTCAACTACTGGTTGGAAAGGATCGCTTAAATCCCAGTTCTAGCGTTCAATGTACTGGTTGGCCGTGGTTGTGTTGGTCAGGGGCGGGAAGGGATCGCTTAAATCCCAGGTCTAGCGTTCAAGATTTGGCCTCAAGTCCAGAGTCAATGACCGACTATCCTTGGTCTGGTGTTCAAGATTTTTGGATATGCATGTAACGACTATCCTTGGTCTTGCATGATGCATCCCTTTACATTTTTTTTTTCTTTTTCATAGAAATTAACAAGAAAGAGTTGCATGAAGATATTATATTAGTTTGCAGGGGGAATTATTATATGCTCTGCTTTTGCTGTGACTAAAGATAAGCTTTGCTATCTATAAATGGTGATTGAAATAAATAGTTTATGTTTTAAAATATGTATTAATATTTTATAGTTAATACAAAAGTACTTTCATTTTGAATGTAAAAGATTATGAAATTGAACCCCGTAGTATTTAGTATTTATTTGAGGGAGAATTGCAAAAAATATTCCAAATATTTGAATGAAATTTTTTTCCACCCACATTTCAAATGAGGTAAATTGGTCATTCACAATGAACTAGTTACTCAAATGATGTAAATTGCTCATTAATTAAATAGTGTAATTATTTAAGTGTGAGTGACTAATTGCATCATTTGAAATGTAAGTGAAGAATTATTTTTTTTCCTGTTTTTCATAATTTTCCTTTATTTTATTGTGATGTTAGTGAAGAAACAAATTGTTCAATATTAAATGTGAGTAATGTTTTTCGCAATTTTTCCATTATTTTATTGTAATGACTAATGAGTGTGTATACATTCTTTAAATTCAAGAAAATGTAGACATGCCTAAAATAGTTATTTTTTTCCCTATATACAATATTATATTGAACTTGTATTTATGTAAATTTTTCTTAATAACATCAATGGTCTTATCTAAATTAATATTTTTATTAATAATTATAAATTGACTCCTCCTAGTTACAAGCAAACTTCTATCTATAATTAGTCATTCGATTCTAAATTCTGAAAAATGATGAACGTTGTAACAAACTGGCATAAAAGTTTTGCAAAACACTCTAATATAGATCAGATTAAAAATCGTGTACAAAAGATGTTTCATCGCATTTGGTTAACCACAGAATAAAATCCATGTAAACATGAATTTCTTTCATTTGCAGAATCAGAGAATCTTAAAAATGGCGGTTGAGTTGGATTTAAAACAACTATACTATAACAAAATCAATATGATTCATCACCTCAGTGAGTCAACAGCACAGAAGATCAAGTAAACATTTGTTGAATACTTCTGAACTTCCAGAGTGAACGTACAGAGATCATTCTTATTACATCTGTTTTCTTTTTTATTTTTTCGAAAAAATGCTCAGTTTTACGATTTCCAACCCTTCTGTTGCATAATGCATTACATCTCTATTCATTTTTGAGAAATGCTTGTAATGATCTTGTCTTTTCTGCCCTGCAGAAGAACACGCACAATGCAGCGTAGCCAGCAACGAATCTTTTGCTTACACTTCTTAATGACTGACTGATCATCAAAGATAATCATCAACTGAAATGTCTAAATCTTTCCCTTCTCTGTTTCCATCCCATGATGGGATCACATTATTAGAAAAATCATCATTGCTACATTGCCAGTTTCTTCCGTCTACAGCACTCCAGTTCGTGCCATTTTCATCCGGTTTTACCGTAGAATCAGATGATCTTTTTGATAGGAATTGTGCATCAATGGCCATGCCAGCATCTGTGGCTACTTTCTGAACTGACCTTGGAGACATACCCTTTTGAACTCCAACAGGCAACATCTGTGGGAAATTAAAATCATCCATTGATGTATTTTCTTTCAAACAATATTTGGCTATATCATGTGCAACAGCTGCAGCTTCAGGAGAAGAATAAGTGCCTAGCCAGAGCCGATCTTGCGTGCCGGGAACTCGAATTTCTGACACCCATTTTCCCCATTTACGCCTTCGAATTCCTCTCAATCTTTTCTGGGATGTGCTTGAACTGCTGCTGCTGCCACTGCCACCTTCATCTGAGCTACTCATTTTTTTGTTTAAAACCGTTGATAATAAATGCTTTCCAATAGATTTAATTACTGGAATGAGAGAATCTTGAATGTGTTATGGCCTTTTATAGGTTGAAGAAATGATCTGGCAAGTGGGGTTTGACATTTTACATTTTGACATTTTGACATTTGACAATAAGAGTGTTTATGACTAGATATTTTAAGTCAAAACATTCAAAGGTCAACCTTGAAGGAGGTGGTTTGCATAGGGTATGAATAGTTTTTACACAATCTGGGTCAGATTCCACCAAATTCTCATTCCATGATTGATGATTCCATCACCATCAACTTGTAATGGAAGCTTGAAAGTGGAGAAGTAGTCAATGTGCGTGCTCAAGATTTTTGAGGTTCTTGAATTTATTAATTGCAAAGTACTTCCTCTGTTCTTTAATAAGTGTCGTTTTACCTCCAATTTTTTGTTCTTAAATAAGTGTCATTCTACAAATTTCAATGCAAAAAGTCTAAAAGCTTCTAATTTTACCCTTAGTCACATTTATCTATGTAATGTTATTTAAAAGAAGAAAGAGAAAGTTATAGTTATAAATATGGGTAAATAAGAGAATTTATCACTTTTCTTAATTAGTGTGCACAACTCTAAAACGACACTTATTGGAGAACAGAGGGAGTAAATCCCACCATTCAATTTGGAGGTTAATGCTTGTGATAATTGCAAAAAGGTAGAATTTGTTCACTTCCAAGAAGAACTTGTCAAAGATTAGAAGCTTTGAGCTGCTCTAGTTTTTTTTTTTTTTAAGTCAAAAGTCCCTCTCCGCGGGTTGGGAGCGCCAATCCCAGAAATTTTATTAATAAATTACGGTAACCATTACAATATAAAATTAGAAAAGAAGCCAAATAAAGGATACTATCCCCTTACATAATGCTATGATCGAAACCAAAAACTAGGCATCCAAATCCGGTCCAAATAAACCAAACCCCTCAATCTAGGTGGAAGCATACCTAAATGCAAAAATTCCATTATATACCCCAACCCCAATCCAATACCCGCAATCACACAAGCCGGCCGATTACCTTCAACATAAACGGATGAAAAATTCGTAACCTTGGCATAATAAGTGCATAAATGTAATTTTAAAGACACAAATGTATGAAATGGATAATTAATGACGATTGAAATCATAATTATAATTTTGTACAATTTTTAATATTCGTTGAAATCGCGATTAACTCATGTCCGCCAGAAAACCAATTCTTGTAAATATTTTCATGTCGAGAGCTCAAGAGTTTGACCTGTGGCTGTTGCTTTTCAAAGTCTTGCAATTCCAGCATGTGGCTGCTGGGAGGGAAGTGTAAAGATTTTGTCGGGGATGATATGGGCGGTGTGGGTCATTAAAGGGCCAAATCCAATGCTGAGGAAAGTAAACACCGCGGCAAAAACCCAAAAAAATTTCATCAGCTTATGCGTCATGAGGCAAGTCGGTGCAACCGGCAACATAGAAAAAAACGAATATGCATATTTAATATGAGGATATGCCCAGCTGACCAATTCCCTCAATGTGATTTAGATTTTGTTGCAAATATGCATATTTAATATGGGTTCCCAGTTTGAAACTTTCCAATTAGAATCGCATAAATTATTCTTTATCAGCAATAAATGCATTTCTAACTTGTGTTTAGCAAGGATGACGGTGGTCTTAATTTGTTGTCCAGTTGTCTTTCAAAATGTATTATTATGGTTTTCTTTATCTCTGCAATTTGAATTTGAAGTGAGACTAAGACCTACTGTTGGTCTTAGTCTTAGTGTCTTACGCCAAATTAATGTGGATGGTTTGATATTTCAGCTACTCCACAGAGCAAATTAATGTGTGTTGTTAATGGCACTTTTGTCTTCAAATCCAGAAGAATGATAAGGATATTGACCAGTTCTTTTGAGGAGGTAAGCTGCAGTTTGGCGTTCATTGTTAGCATTTCAGGAAATAACAACTTAATGGTGTCACTTTTTTTTTTTTGTAATGCCAGAGTTTCTTAATGATTATGGAAGAAACTTTTTGTTTTTCAATGAGCCAAAAATCCAGAACTGAGACTATAGTTTGTTAGTTGTTCAATATAGAATCTATCAAAAAATTGGAATCGGCTATATGAATCACACTTTTCCACTGAGTTGGGTCTAAACTCATCGGGATATAGATGCGAAGTATATAGTGAAGTCAGAACAAAATGTCATATAGTGATTCAGCAAACCATCAAGCATAGAGATCCAAGTTAGGTGTGTGCACATTCTAGGACAATTCACACAGCAACTTGCAGTAGGTTGCAAACCAAAATGAAGCAGGGTTAAAATTTGAACTAATTTAATTGGATCAAAGTCTTCAGAATACAGCCTTCAGGAAGAATGAATGCACATATGACATGAGCAAAAGAACATCTATACTGCATTCATTTGGCTACAACTTTGTTGATTACAGGGTCATTGAAACATATACAAAATCAACAATGCCTGATCAACTGGAATTACAGTAAAGTAAGAAATGTAAACAAAGTAGCCAAATGATTTTCTTGCCAAGGACGATATCCATTCTTGGGTAAAGAAATTTTGGTGTCTTGTATAAATTGAAGAGACTTTTCAATTGAAAGCATTTGAAATAGAATAAATGAAGTCCAAGAAACCGGTTCCCTTCAGGAGACCTTTACCTGTCAATAGCTCAAAATCCAATAGGAACAGAAAACCAATAATTGCAGCCTTTCCATTTATCAATTCATTTGTCCCTGTAAAACCAAACCCTTCGAGTTCGTCATCAACCACCATTCGCACCTGAGATAAAGAAACCAATGTGTAATGTTAGTAATTGCTCCCATGTCCTAACTAGGCAGCAACTGAACGATCACAAGTAACTTCGTTACCTCGTCGACGTTGACATCAGTTGCTGTTACACCAGGTTGAGCCTTTCCACTGAAGACAATCTCCGTTGAAGTATCAACTACACCTCCTTCTATGCTTATACATATATTTTCACCTTCAATTTTCACAGGGTAAACAAATAACTTTCTCAAAGCAGGTGTGAGTACCCTCAGCACAGGATTTTTAGGATACCACTCTTTAATATCTCCAGTTCGCAGATCAAATGTGCTATCGGTTGTTGGGCAAACTATACAGCCATCCTGTGGAAAGCACCATTTTGAACTCTTTAGTTTTCATTCATTTGGTAAAGTGTATAAGAAACTAATGTTATACTTGGAAGAGAACTCTATGCTCATGTGTGCATGACCAGCCTGCATCCCCATGTCCCTACCCAGAAAGTAGAGGAGACAATTATGACAACCAAATAAATCCAAACTTGTCCCTTCATATGAAACTATGCTCTCCATATAAATGAGTTTGAAAAAGCAATATGTTGACACATCTTTTGTACAGTAAAGCACGCAGACTGCCTCATCCACACTACTAATTCTATCTACAATGACAATTCTTATAACAGAACTTGTCCAAATGTTCATAATAAACCAACCCAACATAGTGGGATAAAGGGTTAGTTGTTGTTGTTGTTGTTCATAGTAAAGCTCCAACTGAGAACTAAAATAAGATCATCATTTACATGCATCCATGACAACCAGGTTAATAGAGATACAAAATCCACAATCCATGCATTAAAGAGCATTGCAGTTTTTTCATCTAAGTGCTGGTGCATGTGTGCAGGTTTTGTTGGGAGGGGGGGAGTTGAGGAGTGGATAAATGAAGGAGAGAGCTTCAAGTGACTATTGAGATAAAGACAGATAGAGTTAATATGAGAGAAGAAGCAAAAGCTTCCAATATAGCAATCAGTGAAGCATAAAAAAAATTCAGCTAGCAAACTATGGATGGGACTAGTGAGCTAATCCATCCATAACGACATGCAGAAAGTATACATGATCAGCAATCAAATGTTAAGAGTAATTTTTTGCCTATTTTGTAAGTGAAAGAAGATATTATGATTTTGTTTCATCACAACTTGTACCTCATGGAGATGCTTTACAATACCTCAAGCCATTCACTTAGGCTATAGCTAATTTAATAATCTTAAATTTTCATTTCCTTTATTTCCATGCAAAATGGTATTCTAGTAGTCCTGAAATGTTGCACATTCCAAAAATTAATCACTAGTAAGTTTCTTAAAGTTCAAATTCGGGGTTAGGCAATCTGGAATTTATTTATTGGTATTTTGGATAATTTCCAGTTAGTGTTATTATCTTGTTTGGCAGATTTATACCTAGTTCAAGTCCAGAGTTATTAGTACTTATTTACCTTTCAATTTTTGAAGATAAAGAAATTTGAAAACCAAATCTAAGATATTGTTTTTTATTTTTTAGTTTTCTTCAGAACTGAAAGCAAAGTTAATGGATCATTCCAGGAGTAATATTGGTTCCTAGTCATGTCCATGGCTAATGTTCACAAAGTGATAGCAATGTCCATTCATTGATGCACCGCTACTAGCTGAAAGAACATTTTCCTTAACTCATTCAACTATCATTCAGACTAGCAATGTCAAGTCTTTAATGTACGCTACTATGAATCTGAACTAAGGTTTTCCGTAATTCATTCAACTATCACTCAGACTAGGCACATCATCAATTCATTTAATAACAATATAGTTGCCCACTTAAATTAATTTGTTTTACTAGATGGTGTAGCCCAATCAGAAGAGTGTAACAGGAAATGATACAGCAATAGAAGATTCAAAGCCACTTATATACCAGTATACAAAAGCCAGAATGAAAAAATAACATCAAGTTTCAATTATATTTTATCACTTAGCAGAAATTCAAATTCCACTTCTAGCGCCAGATGGTTAAAGAATAATAGAATGTAAATTTTAGTTTAAAGAATAGAAAATAAGACCCAACTGTTGACATACTTGCACAGCAGCAGGAGTAGCTTTTCAGTCCTACAATTGAGCAACTTATGCTCACACAGTTTCAGAGCATAGTGGTTCAACCACAATCAAAGGTGGAAATCTCCATATATAAAGCACCCTGATAACTTATCTTAGGGTCATCTAAATGAATGTGAATCTCACAGTATATCATCAAGTAAAAATGAAAACTTTGGTTCAGCGAATTTCAACCAACGCTGCAATGATCATGTCTTACTAATGAACCAAGTTTATAACAGATTGAAATTTATTTCGATCTCATCATCAAGAATTTCATGGCAATGAATTTATATAGTATACCACAGGCATAATTAAATGAAAACCATCCAACAATTACCACCAATTGTGAGTCTTTGGACTAAAACATTAACCAACAGAAGTATGAAAGTGGCCACATTGATTCATGTTTCAACTAGCATGTTGACAACCTTCTTTATACAATTAACAATTATATTGACCACTACATCACCAAGGTGAAATTAGTTTATAAACATTAGTCTCCTCATCCTTCTTAAGATAAAAACTTCATCTTTCTCCCTTTGTCATCACTGACTACATTGAAATCTCCAACAACCACATAAAGAAACAATAAAAAACAAAAGTCCCATTTGACACAAACATCAAAGGACACAAGAGAAAAGGAAAAACAGAGATTAGAAGCATTAATAGAAAAAGGGCGGCAAAATGGGCAGTGAAAAATAGTATTGAAAAACCAATAACCTGAGTGAGCTTAGCATTGAGCAAGCCTTCAGTATAGGCCCCTTCAGCAGGGGATTTATTTTCAATTGCAAAGATTTCATCTTTATACCACAGGAGCAGAATAGTCTCTCCATCTTGTATGATCACACGCCGCTCCCCTTTGGGAAGCGCCGCCAGCGGCACCACTGGAATCCAGTTCTCAGTAGCCTTAGGGACAGCTGAGGAAGAGGAGACATCAGCGGCCTTGCATGAAATGCAGAGTCTTCTTGAGCTATCTTTTGTGGGTTTGGTTAATAAGAGTGGTTTTGCAATGTGGGTGGTGGTGGTGGCGGTTGGGGGTGGTGGTTTGCGGCGGTGGTGGGATGCAGATGGAACAGTGAGTAAGGCTGTGGCGGTGAGTTTGGAAGCTGCAGTGGCAGCCATAATTATTTTATTTATTTAAATTGTATTGTATGTTTGAGGTTGAGAAAGTTTTTTGAAGTTTTGTAGAAAGGGTAACAGAAAGGAAGAATGAAATTTGTTGGAGGAATAATTGCACAATTTGTTATTGGCCAGCACCAAATTTAAAAAGAAACAGAAGTAAAAAGAAGAAGAAGAAGATAATGGCAATTGAAGAAGTTATCCTTTAAGAAGAGCTTCTTTTTTTTTTTTTTTGAGAAAAATTGAATATAGCTAGAATTTGTTTTTATTGGAAATGGGTATTTAAATTGATGAGTTCTTGATTTTTTTTTTGTAATTTAAAATATCAGAATATTCTTTTATTAAAGAATCAATCACTAATATATTACCTTTATAACGGCCTAAGGTTTTTAATAAAAAATAAAAAACTATAATAAAAATATATCAAAACTATCTTTTCTTAAAATTAAGAAAAAGGTACCAATGATTTTCCTTGAAAATTTCACTATGTTCTTTTTTATGTTAATCTATTAGTTACATGTTTTTTATTGAATTCGATACAATAAAATAAACTATTAAAATTACACACAAAAAACTATTATAAAATTAATTTATATATAAAACATTATTCATATATAAAACAACAACTGAAATTATAATTCTAATTTTCTCTCATCCATTGTATCGCAATTACCCAAAACTAGTTGAACATATAATATCATGAAATATCCATTGCAATGAGAAAGACACTTTCATAACGAAAGAAGGAATAAGGTTTGTTATGGGCCTTATGGCTAATGAAGCAACACAATCACTAAAACAAAGGCCATGCTTAGATTTGCCGCTTTGATTTATTTCATGTTCGGTAAGAGCCGAAGTGGAACACCATTTTGTGGAAGTGCAGGTCCACGACCTTCAAATCTCGATGGGTCAAATTTATCTGGATTCACAAAGTATTTGGGATTTTTATGCGTTGAGTATACACTCCAAAACGTCTGAAGAGAGAAAAATTTGCAAAGACTTCTTGTGAGTATATATAAGTTTTAGCTCATTAATGCACTGGTTTTTCAGCAAGAGCCAAAGATCGATTATTATACCTTCCAGCGAAGTGCCAATTTGGTCACTAAACTGTATGGAATTAATAATTTTAGTCACTGAACTATTTTTTCACCAAAAAAGTCACTCAGCTAATATTTTTTGGCTAAAGAAGTCCTTCCATCCATTTAGGCCGTTTAAGCTAACGGAAATACGCTCACGTGACTTGCACATGCATATTTACAGGGATAAAATTGTCTTAACAAATAAAAAAAATGCTTGAACGGTGAACCCTCCCTTTTCTTTTTTCTAAATCAAAATACAAAGTTTTAGTTTTTTTTTCTTTCCTTTTCTTTTCTCTTAACTTTCAATTTGCATCTAATCTTTTTCTATTTCCACAATTTTTTTCATGTTTCGATATTTCCAAATCTCAACCCGTTACCACCAACCACCAATACTACCTTCACCACCAACGCCGCCAACACACCTTTCACCGCTAACACTACCTTAACCCACCAACGCCGCCAACTCCGCCAACACTACCTTCACCACCAACACCGCCAACACCGCCAACACTACCTTCAATACCAAGCAAATACAACTTTTCCCAATTGAAACCCCAATTACTCAAAAACTCACCACAAAATTATTCAGAAAAAAGGTTCAGTTTTCATCAACAAAATCCCTAACCTCCATTAACCCATCAACTTCCATTATTATAGTAAAATGATTGTCTGCCTTGTAAACCATGTAATTCCAACGTAGTAGCAGTGTTTTTATCACTTTTCATAAAGTTTCTAATAATTCGTTGGACTGGACGCAACCATTAAAATTGTTCAATGGTCCAAATTCATCTTTGACCAATTTCTCTCTCTTCCTCTCTTTCTTTCCTCGTCCATCCTGCAAGTTCCTATTTTCAAAGCTTTTCTGAAAATTTCCCCTGTTTGATTTAAGCACCCTGATTCCTTACATTACATTTTCCCTGATTCTTTACATTATAGTTTCCTCTATATATCGCATATTTAAACGTAAAATTTTTGCACTTTTTTTTCTATCTGCCATGATTGATCCTCAGTCTTCCAGAAATTCAAAAGATTTTGATATTCCATAGCCATAGGAGACGGGTCTTGCCTAGAATTTTGATCGGAACTCATCAACAAAATCCCCAACTTCTATTAACCAATCAAAGTTCACCACTTTTTTTCCCTTAAAAAGTGTTGAAAGGTGTGGAGAGATCGAAGTCAATATTACAGAGTTGCTGTAATTTTCGTACAAATCGTTCAATTTTATTTTTGCTTGCTTCAAGTGGTGAAGTGAAGATGGGGTTCAAGCCCTTAATTTGGTATTGCAATTCAACGAAGAATGCAGTTTAGGTGACCCTAGGTGTTAGATTTTATTATTGGTTATTATGGGTTGTGTGTCTGATTTGGTTGTTTTTGTATAATTCATATACAAAATTTGGTCAAATTTTTATAATTATTTGGTTGATTAGATTTGATATAAACTCCACAATGGACTCTCAACTATGCAAAAAAAAAAGAGACGAGATTTGATTAGATTTTTCTGAGACTGTTGTTCTTTGTTTAATCCGTTATTTCTTACTGAATGCTATAATGTACTTGAAATGTTCCAGAATTGCTGCACTACATTTACTGAGGAGAACAAATGGCAGAATTGTTGATTAGATTTTTTTGCGTAGATTTGATATGAACTCCACAATGGACTCTCAACTACAGAATTTGGTCGAATTTTTACTGATGCTATAATATACTCAATTTCTCTTCTTGAACTCTACAATGGACCTGATTTTGGGTTGGATTGGGTAGGAGTATTTGCAGAGGTGTGGAGGGTGGGAGAGGGTGATGACGTCCACGGCGGAGCAGGTTTCGGGTTGAATTAGGTAGGAGTATTTGCAGAGATGTGTAGAGAGGGAGAGGGTGATGACATAGACCACAGGCTGATAAAATTGTTGTTGGACAAGGTTACCCCTACAAATACACATGTGAAAGTCACGAGAGCATATTTCTGTTAGCTCAAACGGCCTAAATGGATGGAAGGATTTTTTTCGCCAAAAAAATTAGTTGAGTGACGTTTTTGGCTGAAAAAATAGTCCAGTGACTAAAATTACTAATTCCGTACAGTTTGGTGACCAAATTGGCACTTCGCTCTATACCTTCCATCCTTTGGGAATTTTGAACCCTGCATATTTGAAATCAGTTATGGCTTCTCTACAAAAAAATTGGCACGGTCATTTAGTACCAAATTAAATGCTTACTTCAAATAATACAAATAGCACATGGAAGTAGGGTCGATCCTTCGAGGAACGGAAACACAATTGATTTTAGTTAATGCCACAATGTCACAACTCAATTTCAGTATATCAAATTAATTAAGCTTAACTATTGATTAAATAAATTAACTAGAATTATCAAAAGAAAATAACAAAAATTAAAACCTGTCAAATAAGCATATTTCGGAAATTAATAAATCCACACTAATCAATTTTAGATCGATCGTAGACTCACAAATTAATTGAATTTTACAAACTAATTAGTTATAAATTACCGAGAATCAGCTCTAACATAATCTAATTTTTCCTTAATTAATAGATAATTAACAAGAATCAGCTACAAATTAATTACCCCTAATTAAATATTAATTTAGCTGGAATCAGCCAACACTAAATTTAAAGATTTAATTACTTTAATAATTAGAAAAACCCAATTTTAGTAAATTACAATCATCAACAATATGTCATAATTTACTAACCTTTAATTCCCTCCTACCTGAAGATAGTTTTACCACTTAATTGATTAATTAATCAATTAATTACAAATAATTAATAAAAAATTAATTTGGCATTGCATTGATTAAAGAAACGTGATCAAGATTAAATTAATCGCACCATCATCATTAAACACATGACATTTCTAGAATTTGTCCAAGTTAATTTAATACGCACATTTTGGTCTCACGATCATATTTAATTAGTGCTTCATTATTAATACGGAAAACAAAATTAAGCTACAGTCATAATTAAAAGAATACTTAAACTAATTACTGAATATAAAATTAAACTAAAAGAAAGAGTTAAAGATAAACTTATTGGTATAGCTTGGAATATTCTCCCGTTTGGTCAAAGGTTGCGTGTTGAATTCAGTAAATAAATCCAGCTTTGCCAATAATGATCCATGGTTACTATAGCTACGGTTTTGAAATTATGAACTAAATTGGTGTATTACTTAATAGGATGAACTAAACTATTATTAATTAATTAATTACATAAAATGATTTATTTTAACCACTAAAAGAAAGATTCATAATTTAAAATGGAAGCACAACTTAACAAAGTAGAAAATATCTACATCAAGGAAAAAGAAATTAATGAACATTATCTACTTAAGAATTTGACTGAACTCAAAATTCTTAAGGAAATTTAAGACAATTATTAAACTTCAAAATGAAAGAATTTTAATGATCTTAAAAAACATCATAACCTAATTATGTTTTTTAGAATTTTTATTTTTGCCCAAAATGTGTGTGTTATTGCTCATCAAAATTGCCACATTTTGAAAATTTGTTACTATCTATTTTTAAACCATTCACTAGATACTATGTTATCAAGTAAGACGGATGAACAAAAGATAACAAAAACGGCCAACTTATGCACGTATTTGAGACTTTATTTTTGCCCAAAACACGTTTGTTATAACCTATCAAAATTGATAATTTTAAAAATGTCTTGCTATCCATTTTTTACATCGTTCAAAAGATATCATAATGGCAAGTGAGGCGGGTGCAAAAGAACAGCAATGAAAACGTCCAACTTAGACGTGTTTTTGGGACTTTTACTTTTTCCCAAAATGCGTGTGTTATAGCTCAATGAAATTGCCATTTTTCAAAAATTTCTTACTATCATTTATTTTGAACTGTTCACTAGATACCATGTTGGCAAGTGAGAAGGGTGCAAAAAAAGGCATGAAAAGGGTTAACTTAGGCACATTTTTTACACTTTTTATTTTTGCCCAAAAAGCGCATCTTAAAACCCATCAAAATTGCCAATTTTTAAAATTTCTTACTATTCATTTTTTAAAATGTTCACTAGATATCATGTAGGCAAGTGAGATAGGTGCAAAAAACGGCACAAAAACAGCCAACTTAACCACATTTTTAAACTTTTTATTTTTGCCTAAAACGCGTATGTTATAGAAAATAAAATTGCCAATATTTGAAAAAATTTTAGTATCCATTTTTTTTCAAACCGTTCACTTAGATATCATGTTATCAAGTTAAATATGTGCAAAAAAGACGAAAAAATGACCAACTTAGGCACGTTTTTTACACTTCTTATTTTTATCCAAAATGCTAGTGTTATAACCCAACCAAATTGCCAATTTTTTTAAAATTTATTACTATCCATGTTTTTCATACTGTTTACTAGATATCATATTCGAAAGTGGGACATGTAGAAAAAAGGCACGAAAATAGCCAATTTAGTCATGTTTTTGAGACTTTTTATTTATGCCCAAAACACATGTTATAACCCATCAAATTTTCAAATTTTTTTAAAAGTTCTTACTATCCATTTTTAAACCGTTCAATAGATATCAAGTTGGCAAGCGTGACGGGTGCAAAAAAGGGCACGAAAACGATCAATTTAGACACGTTGTTTAAACTTTTATTTTTGCCCAAAACGTGTGTGTTATAACTCATCTAAATATCATGTTGGCAATGAGACAGGTGCAAAAAATGGCATGAAAATGGCCAATTTATGCAAGTATTTGAGACTTTTTATTTTTGTCCAAAACAAGTGATTTATACAGGTTATCAAAATTGTCAGTTGTTGAAATTTTTTACTATTCTTTTTTTTCACGCTGTTCACAAGATATCATATTGATAAGTAATATATGTGCTAAAAAAGACACGAAAATAGCAACCTTACACACATTTTTTAACTTTTTATTTTTTCCTAAACTGTGTGTGTTAGTCCATCAAAGTTGCCATTTTTTTAAAATTTCTTACTTTTCATTTTTTTTCACAATGTTCACTAGTTATTGTATTGTCAAATGAGACGGGTGCAAAAAAGACATGAAAAAGACAATTTTATTCACATTTTTGAGATTTTTTATTTTTGTCCAAAACGTGTGTGTTATAACATATCAAAATTGTAATTTTTTGAAAAGTTCTTACTATCTATTTTTTTCATACCATTCACTAGATATCATGTTGGCAAGTGTGATAGGCGTAAAAAATGGCAAGAAAACGGTCAACTTAGGCATATTTTTTAGACTTTCTATTTTACTCAAAACGTGTGTGTTATATCCCATCAAAATTGCCAATTTTTGAAAATTTCTTACTATCCATTTTTTCCACACTGTTCAAAAGATATCATGTTGGTAAGTGAGACAAGTGCGAAAAAGCACGAAAACAGTAAACTTAGTCACGTTTTTTAGACTTTTTATTTTCGATCAAAATGCATGTGTTATAACCCATCAAAATTGCTAATTTTTTTAAAAAATTTACTATTCATTTTTTCACACATTTCACAAGGTATCATGTTGGCAAGTGAGACAGGTGCAAAAAGACGGCATGAAAACAACCAACTTAGACACGTTTTTGAGAATTTTATTTTTGTCCAAAACGAATGTGTTATAGACCATCAATATTACCAATTTTTTAAAATTTGTTACTGTCTATTTTTTCACACTATTCATTAGATTTCATGTTGGCAAGTGAGACGAGAGAAAAAAAATGCACGAAAATGGTCAATTTAGACACATTTTTGAAACTTTTTATTTTTGCCCAATGCGTGTGTTATAGCTCATCGAAATTGCCAATTTTTGAAAATTTCTTACTATCTATTTTTTTCCACACATGTTCACTGGATATCATGTTGTCAAGTGAGATGGGTGCAAAAAACATCACGAAAATGACCAACTTAGTCATGTTTTTTACACATTTTATTTTTGTCTAAAACACGTGTGTTACAACCTATCTAAATTGTCAATTTTTAAACAAAAATTACTGTTCATTTTTTTAAAACTATTCACTAGATATCATATTGGCAAGTGACATGTGTAGAAAAAAAGGTACGAAAATGCCAACTTAGGCAGGCATTTGAGACATTTTATTTTTGTCCAAAATGCGTGTGTTATAGACCATCAAAATTGCTAATTTTTAAAAATTTCTTTCTATCTAATTTTTCACACCGTTCAAGAGATATCATGTTGGCAAGTGTAACCGGTGCAAAAAAAGGTACAAAAATGGCCAACTTAGACACATTTTTTAACTCTTTTTTTGCCCAAAACACATGTGTTGCAATCCAATTAAATTTCCATTTTTTGAAAATTTCTTACTATCTATTTTTTTCAAACCATTTACTAGATTTCATGTTGGCAAGTAAGACGGGTGCAAAACAAATGGCATGAAAATAGCCAATTTAGGCACTTTTTTGGACTTTTCATTTTATGCCAAAACGCATGTGTTATAACCCATCAAAATTGTCAATATTTGAAATTTTCTTATTATCATTTTTTTCATACCATTCACTAGATCATGTTGTCATGTGAGATGGATGCAAAAAAAGGTATGAAAACGACCAATTTACGCATGTTTTAGAGACTTTTACTTTTGCCCAAAACACTTGTGTTATAGCTCATCAAAATTACTAATTTTTTAAAATTTCTTTCTATCCATTTTTTCACAACGTTTATTAGATATCATATTGGTAAGTGAGACGAGTGCAAAAAAAACGCGAAAACAGTAACCTTAGGCACGTTTTTTAGACTTTTTATTTTTGATCAAAAAGCATGTGTTATAACCCATCAAATTTGCCAATTTTTGAAAATTTCTTATCATCCATTTTTTCACACCTTTCACAAGGTATCATATTGGCAAGTGAGACATGTGCAAAAAGACGGCATGAAAACAACCAACTTATACACGTTTTTTAGAGTCTTTATTTTTGCCCAAAACGCGTGTGTTATATAACATAATCAAATTGCTCTTTTTTGAAAATTTCTTACTATCCCCTTTTTTTAAAGCTATTTACTACATATCAAATTGGCAAGTGAGATGGGGGCAAAAAAAGGCAAGATTTAGAGACCTTTTATTTTTTTTTTCCAAAACTCGTGTGTTTTAGATTATCAAAATTGTCAATTTTTGAAAATTTATTATTGTCAATGTTTTTTACACTGTTCACTGGATATCATGTTGGCAAGTGAGATGAGTGCAAAAAATAGCACAAAAATAATCAACTTAGACACGAAAATGGTCAACTTGGCTAAAATACATGTGTTGTAGCCCTTGAAAAAATTAAAATTTGGTAAAAAATCTAAATTTCACTTTTTTTTACATCGTTGACAATTATACATGTCCAAAATTGAGGTGTGAGAAAGAACAGTAGGGGAAAAAAAAATCAAAATTAACGCATTTTTTGAGTTTGCAATTTTGACCAAAATACTGTGTTATAACCCATGAAAAATGGAGGTTAATGAAAAATTTAGGGTCTGTTTGGATAGGGCATTTAGCCCATTTTTTATCTCATTCCAAAGCAACATGTTTGTTTATATTCAATTCTCAAAATAAAAATTTCCAACTTCTCTACCTACAAAAATGAGGGCATTTTAGTCTTTTTAACATCTTTTAATTTTTTTATTTGTTTGAATTGACCAATGGTGATAAAAAAAATTGGCTGCAGCCGGTTAATGGCCGTTGACCGCCGCTGGCCAGCCGAAATTCGATCGAAATTCGGCCAACATCAGCAGAAATGGCGATTAACCGACCAGAATTCGACTGGAATCCGGCCGATCAGTGGTGGCCGCAGCGGCAATGGCCGAGCAATCAACCTTTGATCGCCACCGTCAATCGAAACAATTTAATAAAAAGAAAATTATATTAAACCTTATTTAATAAAATAATTCTTCTACACAAAAATCATTAAAAACAAAATTTGTCAATCCAAACAATCAATTCTAAAAACTAAAATATTCCTTTTGTAAAATGTAATCCGATACCTCATTTTTACTAATTTTCAAAACAAAACCCATATCCAAATAAATCGTTAACTTCCAGTTGAATGTTCCAACCTTGTTGTAAAGCCAGAAAACTAGAACATAAAAGATGACTGAATGAGCTCTTTTTAAATGATACTACATTATTATTATTTTTAATTAAATGCCTTTCTGTCCCCTTAATGTTTATAGCCATTCCAGTCTGGTGTGGACTATTTGACTTATTGACTTATATGAGCGCATGATAAATGAGAGATGGATGAATAACATGGCTACCAATCCATGTCAAATTTAATGCTCTGAATCTGAAATGGACCCTTGAGTAGACTGGGTAAAATTTTCAAAGTTGATAAGAACATAAAAACTTTTGTTAATTAGTATTGCATAATTTGACAATGCTATTATTGTAAAGCTTTTCAGTATACCAAACCAAGCATTTGGTCCTAAGAACAACCATTTTGACCAGTAAGAGCATCAGTATATGTAGTATATCTAAATCCATCCTCTTTTCATTCATGCATAGGATAACCATTGCAGAAGTAAACGGTCAAACTTACTGCTTCTTACTAGCAAAAGAGAAGAAGAAGTTACTGATAATTTGACCTCTTCCTCATGATGCCGGAGTGAATTTGGAAGTGTTTTGTTTTCAGAGTTCAGATGGATAGTTCATGTTTCTACTTGGCTGCCATGTTGATGGCACTTTGTGCTACACATAGCTTAGCACATATGCCTATCCAAAACCTCATGATCAATACTGATATGTCTGCTCTTTTAGAGTTCAGAAACCATGTCTCTTCAGACCCTTATAGAATCTTGGCTAATTGGTCTTCCACAACTCATTCATGCAGTTGGAAAGGCATCACTTGCAGTTTGCACAAAAGGGTGATAGCCATAAATGTTTCTAACTGGAGTCTTGAAGGAACTATTTCACCCCATTTGGGAAACCTCACATTCCTTACATCACTGGACATCAGCCACAACAACTTCAGTGGCTTTGTACCAAATGAGTTGTGTAATTTGCATGATCTAAAACAGATGAATTTGGCATATAACAACTTTTCTGGAGAAATCCCATCATGTTTTGGAACTTTGACAGAGCTTGAGCTACTTCTTCTTGATGATAATAGGTTCACAGGTATCATTCCACTTCCTCTTTGCAATATGTCAAAGCTTGAGAGATTGGATATGAGCTATAATTATCTTGAAGGAAATATTCCACAAGGGATTGGTAATCTTACAAACTTGAGGGTATTATCTTTAGGATATAACCAGTTTAATGGTTCCATACCACCTGGGATCTTCAACATGCCTTTCTTGGAAGAAATTGATCTCACACAGAATAGCTTATCAGGTATTCTTCCCATGGGCATCTGCGATAACCGTATATCTAAATTGAAAGGACTTTACTTGTCTTACAATCATCTTCAAGGGGGAATTCCATCAGAACTATACAAGTGCAGAGAAATTGAGCACTTGTCACTGTCTGCCAATGAATTCAATAGCACAATTCCAAGAACACTTGGATATTTGACAAGGCTCAAGCGGTTATATGTTGGGGGAAACAAATTGACTGGTATAGATTTGACCCCATCTTTCTTTGTTTCATGTATCTTCTTTATTTTGTGCATTGGAAAGTTTCAAGTTCATTTGTTATTTGATTGATTTTTAGTTGTCAAATGGAATCCCATTTCTTTATAACACTGTACAGGTTGGATTCCATTGGAGATTGGTAATTTGAAACTTTTGGAGGAACTGAGCATAAAAAGTAGCTTTCTAACAGGGAGAATTCCATTAACTATCTTCAACCTATCTTCTCTGAGAGCAATTGACTTGTCTAACAACAGCTTATCAGGAAGCTTTCCATTAAACACATTTTCCAATCTTCCGGTACTTGAGTTGATGGATATTTCACTCAATCATCTCAATGGCTCAATTCCCTCGTTCATATGGGATTGCAAGAGTCTTATAGGCCTACGATTGTCGCACAATAACTTCACAGGTGGCATATCTAAGAGAATTGGGAACCTCACTCTGCTGAAAGAACTAATATTGGATGATAATATGTTGAAAGGTATGATATTCTTTAATTAATAGTGGCATGGCTATTTTGCATAACTAATTGGCATGCATTGCACATTAGACTTGGATCATTTTTCTGAATAGTTTTCCATACCGACTTTCTTGGTGCTATGGGAAGATTTCAAGTTCTCAAAATATTTACATGTATGTGTTTCGTTAACATAGTTTCAAAGAAAAAACATGAAGTAATAACCAAATGGAAGTGAATTTGAAATAGAAACACAGTTGCATTAAGTTTAGTTATCTCCGCAGAAGTCATTTTATCTAAGAACTCATGATTATTGATTAGTGCTGATTGTTCTTGGTATGAAAATGGATATAAGCTTCAAGCTTACTCTCTTTAATTGTAGTTTCCCTTTGCTCTCAATGTTATGAAATCGCCAGCTTAGCTCGGCTAATCCCCTTGTCAAAGCACAGGTCTGTTGCCCTGAAATTCATGTATAAGGAACTTCCTTTCTTTGATTTTTGAATCATTCCTAACAAGAAAATCCCATTGACATGCTTCTGTGTACCTTTTCTTTCATCCTCTTATTCTTTTTTACTTCTTAAACCTATTTGAGTAGTGTTATATATTTTGTATGTCCTCTATCTTTCACTAAACATTACAGCTTTCGTCGTACAGAATCATCTTAACGTAAATATGAATGCATATAATCATAGATATCTTAAAAACTTGCAACTAATGCAAGTGCCATTTTTGGCAGGTGAATTACCTAGTGAAATGGGGAACAATGCAAATCTTGAAAGGTTTTCGCTTATAGGTAATAACTTATCAGGCACCATTCCACCTGAGATCTTCAACATGTCATCTCTAACATATATGAGCTTGAGCGATAACCGCTTCTCGGGCTCTCTTCCTTCAAGTATGTGGATCACACTTCCAGAGCTTCAGCAGATTTATCTACCCAGCAATCAATTCAGTGGGATGCTTCCTAACTACATATCTAATGCTTCTAAGCTTACCATGCTAATCATGTTGGATAACTCTTTTACTGGCCCTATACCTGCTACACTTGGTAACTTGCGATTCTTGAAGAGACTTCTTCTTGGAGAAAACAATTTTACAAGAGAACCTTCAACTCCAGAATTGACATTTATATCTTCTTTAACAAATTGCAGACAGTTGGAGCTTGTGGAAGTGTCTCTGAACCAATTGAATGGTTTTCTTCCTAGATCAATAGGGAATCTTTCCACTTCTCTTCAAGAATTCAGAGCCTTTGGAAGCAAGATCAAGGGTACTATTCCAAGTGAAATTGGGAATTTGACTAGCCTAGAAGCTATATATTTTGATAACAATGATTTGACTGGATTTATTCCTTCAACAGTTGGAAAATTAAGTCGCATGGACCGTATATATCTTGAACACAATAGACTGCAAGGGAACATTCCTACTGAGATTTGCCATCTGAGGAATCTTGGTGACTTATATCTTAATGAAAATATGCTATATGGTCCAATACCTGATTGCTTGGGTGAACTCAAATCCTTAAGAAGAGTCTTTTTGCATTCTAACAATTTGACTTCTATGATTCCATTGAGTTTTTGGAGCCTTAATGACCTTTTGGAACTAAATCTATCTTCAAACTCTTTGACTGGCTCTCTTCCATTAGAGATTCACAATCTGAAGGTCATAACACAACTGGACTTATCATGGAACCAATTATCAGGTGATATTCCAAGTAGTCTTGGAAGTTCCCAGGCACTGGATTATCTGTCCTTGGCACACAATAAATTTCAAGGAAATATTCCTGAATCTTTTGGAAATCTACTGAGTTTGGAATATTTGGATCTGTCTCACAATGATTTGACAGGGTTGATACCAAAGTCATTAGAGAAGCTTGGATACCTGACATACTTAAATGTGTCTTTCAATAGACTAGAAGGAGAAATTCCAACTGGTGGACCTTTTTCCAACTTTACCATTCAATCATTTCTGCATAATTATGCATTGTGTGGTTCAGCTCACTTGCATTTTGCACCTTGCAAAACAAAAACAGACTCCAAATCAAGGTCAGGAAAGGTTCTTTCACTAATGAAGTACATTTTACCTCCTATTATATTCGGTATCCTAGTAGTAGCAGTCATTGCAATTCTGTGGAGGAAAGCAGTAACTAGGAAAATGAAATCGTCGGGAGTGGCTTCCCAATCGGGACTAGCATCGAATGAAATCCAATTGTTTCAACAGTATTGGAGAAGAGTTTCTTATCAAGAGATTCTGAAAGCAACAGATTCCTTTAGCCAAAACAACTTGCTTGGAGCTGGAAGTTTTGGTTCTGTATATAAAGGGACATTTCTAGATGGATCAAATGTTGCAATAAAAGTATTCCACTCACAGTCAGAAGGATCAATAAAGAGCTTTGATGCTGAATGCCAAGTACTTGCAAGTATCCGTCATCGTAACTTAATTAAAATCATCAGCTGTTACAGTGGTCAAGAATGCAAAGCCTTGGTGCTTGAGTATGCGCCTAATGGGAGCTTAGAGAAATGGTTGTATTCAGATAGTTGCTTCTTAGACATGCTACAAAGATTGAACATAGCAATCGATGTTGCATCGGCTTTCGAATATCTTCACCATGATCATGCACCGCCTATTGTTCACTGTGATTTAAAGCCTAACAACATCCTGCTTGATGAAGATATGGTGGCACATATATGTGATTTTGGCCTTGCTAAACTTTTTGGTGAAAGAGAAATGATGGTGCATACAAAAACATTAGCCACAATTGGATACATGGCACCAGGTGACTCTCTCAGCTTTTTATTCTGATTTAACAGAATTTATAATCTATGCATGCAACTGCCAACATAATGAAATTTTCATGGTATGGCAGAGTATGGAAGGGAAGGGTTAGTGTCCACAAGTGGTGATGTCTATAGCTATGGTATAATCTTGCTAGAAATATTCACAAGGAAAAAGCCGACCGATGATTCTTTCGGAGAAGATTCAAATTTGAAGCAGTGGGTAAGAAAATCAATCCTAGAAAACTCAGTAATGGAAGTTGTTGACAGCAATTTGTTAAGAAAAGATCGAAGCAAGAAGTCATACACAACAGAGGAACAAGAACAGTGCCTGCTATCTATCCAAGATCAAAGCAAGAAGTCATACACAACAGAGGAACAAGAACAGTGCCTGCTATCTATCCTTCAGGTGGGGCTAAATTGTTTGATTGATTCACCCAGGAAGAGGATCAACATGAGGGACATTGTGACTAGACTCAAAAATATCAAACTCACACTTCTGATAACTGCATAGATGTTAAACTTTTAACATTTTTTCTGTGTGTTGCACAAGTTGTTTTTAACAATAAGATTCTTTAGTTTAGTTTCAAATGTTTCCTATACAGCATTATGCATATTTTCAATTGCAGTCAAAGTCCATAGACAGTTCATACAAGTTGTAATGTGAGAACTTTGTCATCAAGAAACCTATGTATATATTTACAGTCATGAAATAGGCAAAAGAACTTTTTTAAGGAAAGTTCAGCTGGAGTATGGAAGTGGCTGCTAAAACTGAGTTTTTGTAACAAAGTGGATGAAAGCTCAGAACTGGTATAAGAAAACGCAAAAATTTATGTCAAATCGGTTCATATATATAAGGCGTAGTTTATATATGAAACGGATAATTAATTACCATTAAAATTGTGCTTCTAATTATATGCTACTTTTACGAGCGTTGAAGTCGTGAATAACTAGCCGTTACATATATAAACCTGCTCCAAGGAAACCAACTTATAAGCAGCTGATAAGAAAAAAGATTATGATCACTTGGGACATTTTGCATTTTTGCTCATTAAGGCAGTATTTAGTTGAAGCAACATAGAAGAAGATAAGGAGTAATATATTATGGAAGTAATTGCTAATCAATGAAATCAAATGTTGAGAATCATTTTGAGTTAAATAATTGGTAATGCATGACATAAAATGATGAGAACCACTAATGATTGAGACACAAAACAAAGGAGAAAAAGACTAGCTAGAGAAATATATTAGCATTAATAATACATAGTTTTTATAGGCATTGCCAATGAATGAAGATAAAAGAGTTAGATTTTGATGAAACTCATTATCCATTTTCCAAAAAGGGAAAGAATTAACTAGATACAATACATTGTATATAGAGATCAATGGCACTAATTATGTGTCTAATTACTTATTTTTTAAGTTTGAATTTGAAAATAAATAATATTTAAATTTAACGAATAAAGAAATAATTATTGATTAGACAAGTTAATTAAGAAATAATTAATTTTATTTTAAGATATTTTCACCAACACCCATCATCAAAATTATGTCATATATAATGTTTGAGAAATTCATCACCAAATTTTGAATAATTCCTTTTATTGAGACAATGAAGTGGCAAAATGATACATGATGATAAAATGGTTCATTATACATTAAACTCCAAAAAAGAGCATTTGTGCTTCAATCGAAACCTTCTTATTTTAATTAATTTGTTCATGGAATCTGTTTTCAAGTAAAAGAGAACAGTTGTCTCAATTCAATTATTTGTATTATTATTATAATACATTATAAGGTATCACAAAATTTTTATGTCGTGCGACCAACTTGCTGCGATCTTTCTATTTTCTCAACTTGTCGTGACTTTTCCCATTTTATCGAATTTAGGATAGTCACAACCTTTCTCCTTTTGGCAAAATTTTTATGTTAGATTACCAATTTGCCATAATTTTTCTCATTTCCCGAATTTAAAATTGTAGAAACTTCTCTCATTTTGTTTCGAAATTATAATCGACTTTATATTATAAAGAGTGTGTTATAACATTATTATAACATCCCAAAAAAAAAAAAAAAATGAGCATCATCAAACTGTTCCTAACTTTCCCTAATCATGGAAGAAACTTCTGTACATATCCATAAATTTCTTGCGTTTTCTATTTTATGACAAACATTTCCAAAAAGACAGATGTACAATCATATGTTGAACAATAACTATTCATCATATGCAAACGTGGCAAACACTATAAATATTATTCACTCATGACATAAAACAATTGGAAATATTAATTTCTCTTCCCAACTCAATATTCTTCTCCTCACATTTTCTCCTCTCTTTCCCTCTCCCTCTCCCTCTCCCTCCATTAATACATAATACTACAGAAATATGAGGGGGATTGGTGGTGATGAATATGTCTATAAGCTGCTTCAATATGATCAGAAAACTCAGCTCATCAAAGAGGATCAAAATTATGAGGAGAAACATAAAGATGATGAAGAATACAATCATTCCAATTGCTATGATGATGATCATACAAATATCAATGATGAACATGAACCCTTTAGTGTTATTGATGATCAAGAAGAGGATTCAATGGATAGAACAATGTATTGGGATTCACAAGAAGCTTTGCTTGAGGTATGCATGTCAATATTCCTTCAATTGTTTTCCAAGGAAAGTATGAAATGAAAAAAATAAAATAAAATTGAGGGAATTAATTAGCTTCTATAAATTTCATCATGAAAAGTTATTTACACATTAAGAACTTATTTATTTCTTTATAACTTTTAATTTTCTTGTGATTATATTTGTATTTAGCCTTTTTGTTTTGATGTTAACCTTTACTTATTCATAATTCATGTGGTCTTAACAATATCTATAAATCATTGAACAAAAAATTATTGTTGCATTCAATTCCTCAACCTAGAAAACAAATAAGAATCCTGGAATTTATTACATTTGAGTATGAAGTTTAAGCCTTGTAGAATGAAGCAAAAATCCAAATTAAAAAAAAAAAGTGTGCATTCATACACTCTCTCTCTCTCTTTTTTTTTTTTGAAATAAAAGAAGTTCAACATGAAAATTAGACTAGAAGGTGCTTTTGAAAACACTTTAAATAACAATATTATATATGTATTAAATTTATTCACCGAATTTCAATAATTAGCTTTTACATAATCATTTTTAAAAATTTGAGAACAAGACATGAAACCCTACATTAATATCATTGTTTGGTCTTGATTTATTTTATTTATTTATTTTTTTTGTCGTTTTTATATTTTTGAAAAATGAAAAGGGTTTATGATATGGGAAATCTTGACCCATTTAATTACTTAATTTTCTTTTTTGGTTTGTTTATTTTCATCTGATAAGGGATGAACATTATTACTTTATGTCTTTTTTAATTGAGAACTTTTTTAGATTCTCCATTTTGATTTTTTTTTGCATTGGTAATAAATATCAACAATGTTTGTGGACACTATATAAAGTTAGAGAAGAAGAACCTAAAAATGCGTGGTCAATTGGGCTCTACACAAAAACTTCAAATATCTTAGAAAAGTCCTCATGAAAATTAGGCAAATTCATGACCAAATTAATTTGTGGTGTTAAAACAATATCAAAACTCATTATTCCAAACGTTTGGCCAATATACCATTTTCAAGAACAATGCTTTGAATATCCTACCTGACTTAATTTTCTGCACCATATTATTCATTTTTCCAAGCTCTCGCAATAGTCCAAGACTCCAAGAATATCCCCTTTAAAATATAAAAGGAAAAAAAAAATAAAAAATTCCAAGTATCTCACAAAAGTATGCTGGTATACCTCATCTACTATTCCTTACTTAGAAAAGTTACTGAATATTAATCAAGAAAATTATAACTGTAATTCTATTATTAAATGAATAAAATACGATGACAAAATATTAGTCGACCTTACATTGTCGAACAAGCCGTTGAGTTATTGTACATATTCTATTTGTTTAATTAAGCAGTTACTAGTTACAATTTTTTTTTATTGATTTATGTTTATTTGTATTGGTGCGTTCCACATACTTCATAACTAAAGTTGCATTCTATGTATATATGTTAACATTTTGTATTAAATTAAAGCTATATATATTATTCTATTCAAAGAAAATGATGATAGAAGTAGTATACAAAATTGAACTCTAAAATCTTCATTTCTCTTTTCTATATATTTTTACAGGAGATTCTGGAGCAGTACAAATTAAATGGTTCCAAGTTGAGAGATGAACTTCATAGGCTTATAGAGTTAGGTAGGAAGACTAAATTTTGTGAATGCAATATTGGTTCAAATTTAGATGGTTGCTCCAATTGCTTAAGGAGAAAAGTTGTGAATTTGCTGTGCAAAAAGGGATTTAATGCAAGCCTTTGTACCTCCATATGGAAGAAAAAACATTCTATACCTGCAGGTAAACATTAATTTTCCAGCATTCTTCCTATACAGAATTAGTGCATATATAACTACGATTCTTTTTGAGTTTTTCTAATCAAATGTAAGAAACAACACTAAATGGTTTCCTCCTATCCAACGCTTGAGCTCTGTGGAATATAATCATATATATTCTTGTTGCAGGGAAACACGAATACATCGAAGTGATTGCAAGCAGTCTAGGAAAGAAGAGGAAAATCAAATTCTTAATAGAGATTGAATTCCGGGAAGAATTCAAGATGGCCAAAGCATGCAATGAGTATCGAAAACTAATGGAGCAAATTCCAGAAACATACATAGGGAAGCCAGAGCATTTAAATGCAATTCTTCGTGTGATGTGTGATGCAGCTAAAAGGTCTGCAGCTGAGAAGAAAATTCATTTGGGTCCATGGCGAAAGATGAGTTTCATGCAATTGAAATGGTCAGCTTCTTCTACTACTACTACTACTACTACTACTCAACTGGGGTTAAAGCAAGAAGACTGAGTTAGATCCAATTACCTTAAGAGTCGCGACAAATATTTGTCCAAATTTTGCAGATCCATAGCTCGGCTTTAATGGAAATGATGATGATATGTAATGCGAGCACAACATTCTGTATTCCTATTCCAGATATATGTAATGGAATGGAATGTAGGTTGGTAGATTTACTCTCTCTCATTTGTGTGAGAGCAATATAAAAGATGTAATAAGACAACACAAGTTGATGTTTTACCGCAGAGGTTTTCACTTTTCATCAAGAATGGTTATTTTATAATAAATTTGCAAGGCAAATCTCATCAGATTAGATTAGATTATAGAAACTAGAAAGTTTACTTTGTCCTCTGGAAAGCTTCGACTCTAACAACGTTATGGATCAATGTCACTGGTATGTTTTTTTTTGTAAACAACATTACTAGCCATTCATAAAGCTCAGTATGCTCCAAAATTGTTGCCAATCTCTCAAATTTACTTTATATTTCCGAATGAATGTGTAGTTATAAGTGCTGGAAACAATTTAAAGATTTGGAATTATAAATCTCTCAACTTAAACCCACAGGCCACCACACAATGATTGGACTCCCCATTTGGGGGAAAAAAGAGAGAAAAATCTATTCACTTCACAAAATTGGACAAAAAGAATGATTAGTCATAGATTATTCTCTTGAAGCAGATAGATCCTTGGCCAAGTTAAAATACCTAAAACCCTTGGAATGAGAATGAAAGAATCTTGAACAATCCATCCGGGTTGTCTGCATGAACCTGCAACCAAATGATAAGACTGTTATGCTTTTCATAAATTTTTTTAAAAAAAAAAAAAAAAAACTACATCAGCCGATAGAGAAAATAGTTGCTGCAAATGAAGCTACGACAGATGCCAAACTTTTGAAAATTGTACTTATCATGTTAGCCTGCAAGCCAAAGAACGGGAAGATCACAAAGCACAAGGAAAGGAAATGCATGGTTGGCAGAACATTGAAAATATCCATTTAGGTCAAAATGACCAAGAAAATGCCTATTGGTAGAAAATACTTTTTTCAACATGCAGCTGAAAATTGTCAGTGAAGACGTGACTTACCCAATGGCCAGCATCTTCCAGCACGTGCATTTCAACTCCACCTCCCTCCTCGACCGCTTGCTCCTCAGCAGCATGAATTCTCTGAAGATCTTCAAGTGCCCATCTGTGCAAACTTCTTTCTGCTTTCAAGAAGTTAACATGTACACCTCGAGGGACATCTTCTACTATTTTCCTGCACATATTGGATTGACAAGAAGAGGTTTTGCAAGAGCTAAGATTCAACCAACTCAACACTTGGAAGAATGTTTAAGACAGTTTTCTATGCACGTGTTTACTTGAAATATAGACAGCATCATTGGTTATTTAAACTGCAAAGACACTCCCTGAGTCAAAAAATGAATGGAAGGAATACATGCTCTACCTTATTCAATTGAGATAATAACAATATTTGATGTCAAACAAGGTATCGAGAATATTCAGGAAACAAGACAATGTTAGAATTATTTCATGAACCAAATTGCTGCTCAAGGGGACAAGAAAGTGTTAATGTGAATCTTAAGAATAAGCAACAACTTACCACAAGTTCATTTCTTCATATGACTTGTACATTTCGGAAATGCCATCGAGATCAAATATCCAAGAGAAGCTTGATGATGATGAACCAGGCGGACCATTCTGTCGGAGATTAGTTACTACCCACTAGGAATGGAACAAATTATCCAAAAGTTAGGAGTGGAGAAAAAGTAACAAGTCAAACAAAGACCTGATGTGTAACAAAGTAAAATATTTTACATTCTTAGAATAAAAAACATAGTCACTTTTTTTATATTTGAACAGATTGTAAAAATCACTGTGCATTACATTCTAACTAAATTGAATCTAAAAATGCCAGTGGAACTAAGCTGATAGCAAAGGCAATAAAACACAATAGAAAAGATATGAACAATAAACAATAAGAACAAACTTTATAGTTGACTTAGAAAAATATACTCTGCAAGAGACCCAACATCCATATACATAAATTTGTTCAAGAATAGAAAGAATCCCTTGACAAAAACCTTATGTTTGTCTACTCTTTAAGAGTAACGAACAACCAACATAACATGACATAAGCATATGCACTCGAATATTTGTAGAGTGACAATTTCTGGAGAAAATGACAGCACCTCAAACCTAAATGCTGCAAAGCTTCAGAGATCAAGCAAATGAATAGTACTCAAGACCACCATGTAGATATGACACAAAAATGCTGTACATGGTGACATATAAGTAAGATTTCACTCAGAAGACAGCAAAAAGGAATGCAAGTTCTACCTGTGCCACATCCTTTGAGAAACCCTCCTGAACTAGAGCATCCACAACTTCCCTTTTTGAAGGGACCTAGCTTGAAAAACAATTATAAACAAAAAATGCAAATAGCATTAAACACAAGAAATACAAATACAAAATTTTTAAAAAGGATGACATATGTAATGAAAAATATATTCAAGTGCCATATGAGAAACTATATTCTCTTTATAGCTTCATATTTCAAAATTTATGAACCAAATAGAGTGTAATAAAAACAGTTAAAAACAAATAAACAATCACCTCATCTGGCAATCTACTTAGGAAAGTAATTAATTCAGCAGGGTGGTCATCTCCATCTCCACCAGCTCGAACTTTTCCAGGGGTGGCATCTAATACCCAAACCTAGAAGGAAATTTAGTTAAAAAAAAAAATTGAGGATGGATTACAAAACAATCAACAGAGATAAACACACTGTTACAATGTTGGCTAAAATATATCTGCCAGTTTAACATTTGAGGTTGCCCCATGATTGACGTCAGACACACTCCTTTTCTCAGAAGTGTTATCAGCACCGAACTTAATCAACTTTTGCCCCAATTATGTTGTCAAGCTACCACCAAAATTCATGTTCTAAGAGTACTGTTTTAACTCAATAGCTTATTTCTTAAGATTACAAAATCAATTCTAAAAACGAGTATCACAGGGAAAAAAATTGCAGCTTATTTTGCTGAAATACAAAGTTCCAGAAGTTAGTACACTATTCACTTTTAGAAAATTGTATCTTGCAGCAGATTAAAGAAAAAAGGGGACTTAAAACATAAAGGTTCCAAGTAAATTTGGCTTCTCAAGAAATTCAGATGAAGTAAGCCATTAACAATGCACTCCACCTTCTGTACCCCAGCAAACATTACAAATATCACCACCAGAGGCTTAGAAAAACCCCACCATAAGGTGCATCATTCTTTTCACTAAACAGGAAACAACAAAAGATTGAACAACACTTTCAAAATTTATATTAGCAATCTTTGAAATCAGTTGACATACTCTGACTGGCCGTGCAAGAGGTTTTGCAGCCTGCTCAACCATGCTCAAGGCAACTGCACAGAAATAAGAGCATAAATCAGGAAATGTGTATGAATATAAATATATAATCTCCATTAAAATCTACACTTTCTCAATTCAGAATCTTTCTGTGGAAAAGAAACTACCTTTTCCTCCAAAGCTATGACCAACTACGACCCGAGGAGTCAATCTAAGCTGCCCAAGCTACAGAAAGAAAAGCAAGTATAAATACATAATACTTCAAAAGTGGATATTTTTATATTTTTTTTAGTTTGCTTAAGTTGCAGAGAGGGTCACTAAAAGTAAAGAAGTCAGTGAAGTGCAGCATGAAGGACTAAAAACAATTATAAAAGATAGCCATACTAGACATGTAACCCACAGAGATCCTAATCCAGAGAGAACTTCAGAGGGACAAAGAAAAAGCACACTTTAAGCATGACTCCCACTTCAAGTAGAACAGAATTCTCATAAAATAATATCTTCTTATCTTCTTGATTTCATCATACATATGAATTCCATCTTCATATAACACACTGAGAATCCCAGGCTTCATCAGTAATGTGTTTAGAGACATTCAAATGGTCTTCAAGTTGCAGTATTATATACTATTTATATCCAGCAGAGGGTGCAAGTGTAAAGGAAAAATGGAACATAACTTTGTATGACAACAGTATAAATAGATGCTTGGAAGATAAAGAAATATTACAATTCCTTGCAATATATTACAAAAAATAATGATTGGCTGAGAATAAACAGTTATGCATGTATGGAACACCAGTTATTTTTGGCAGGTTTTTCTTAAGGAAAACGTCTAAATAATCTTAGGAACTTAAGTACAAAAGCCTAGTACCTAAATATAATTATCTTTTCATCAATACGAAATCAAGAAGTGCAAAAAACAATTTATAAACTGCATATACTGTACAAAAGGATCTAAAATTACTTCAATAAATATGGAACTGAGGCCCTTATGATAATGTTCTCCTTAAAATCTGTTTTCATTTCATTCTAATCAATAGAAAAACATTTAACTCTTTAAAAGGTTGTTTTCTGGATGTTTTCAAGAAATATTAACTTATATCAACATTATAAGAGCATCAACAATTGTGCCAGACAGTCAAATTGGTATAATGCATACAAGTACTGAAGCAATTCTAATTACAGTATAAGGTAAGATTAAATCACAGACACATTTGTATAACACCATTTATAAAGAAGATAACTCAAGCTCAAAGTGTTACATACAAGCTTTAAGACATCAAGAGCTGCTGCTGCAACAGTATGAGGTCCCTTCTTTTTTGTAGATGCTGAATCACCATGGCATCGTAGGTCTACCAAGAGAAACTGAATCAACCAATGTATGGATTATGGTAAGATTTCCATAAACATAACAATTTAACATGCTTCACACACCTTTCCCCAAAATATTTTACAGGATTGCACTCAGGATTTGTATATGAAACAGAAAGAAACAAAAAAAAAAACGTTTAAAACAGAAGAAAACATAGGATGTTCTCTGAAGACCACCTATCTCTGAAATCCGAGCACAAAACAAAATCTATATGATTTATCAAAATCATCAAAGTTGCTTCACAAAAGATTTTTTCAACCACAAATAATGATTTAAGAATAAATTAATACAACAAGAAGAAAAGTAGAAGTATCCTAAGAAACTCATCTGAATATATAATCAAGTAGGAAAACAAGTGATAGAAAATACAAAGGAAAGAAAGAAAAGAGAAGTCTTTATCCTTCAGATCTGGTTTTCAGTAATTTTAAAAAGGACTGCCAATGGTTTCCTTCTAGATTGTTCGCATTGGTGCATTCTCTTTTTCCCTGGAAGTAAATTAATGCTTTTTCAGCCGTTCAAAAAACAAAAATGCATGTCTTTATATTTTATATTATTTTCTATTTTGATGAAGGAGATCAGTATTGAGATTTTTATTACTATCCAACAATCAAAATACAAGCTTCTTCCATGAAACCATTTGGATGAACAACAAAAGGATGGTATAAATATTTACACAGAGATGCAACAAATAAGAATAAACTTATGTAAATGAAGCACACTTTCTTACGCACCTGCCATTTTGGAAATTCTTTTGCCAATCTCCTAGCAAAGGTTCCTGTCAGAATTGTCATGAAAGTTGCATTTGTTAATAGTCAATATATGCAGACATTTACTCTAGCTCCCCTAATATTAAAAATGTTCTAGTTCCCGCCAGTTTACCCGTCAATAGTTTAGCTGTTCAGAAGTAACCAAAATTACCACATTATCGTCAGAATTGAATAACTTGTGAGGGAAAAAGGGGTTTTAGCCTGATTCGAGTTTCCTAACAAACACTGTTTCAATATAATTACTGTTTATAAAGGAAACTAGCTCAACCACTTTTTGTTTGGGAAAATGGAGGCGTGCTACAATTCAAATAAATCGTAGTTACTTCCATGAGATTCCATGTTGATTTATGCAGTAAAAGCAAAACAACTCTTACTCCAAACATCAATATTCCACCCTGTCAAGCAGATCACTCCCACATTTCAGTACGTGAGAGATGATATAAATCTAAAAAAACAATCTGAAAGCTCTGTATCGTGACTCACATTATGTGAACTAAATGCTGAAGCTCGGGAGAAAGTATATCATTATATGAAAGTCAACGGCAGTTGAATCAAGTGCAGTTTATGTTCAATGTAATTTTACAGATAGACAACTCCTATTGCTCCTTCATGATGCGTTGACCCTAAATTACTTAAGAGGTTAACTATTTTGAGTCATCCATGTTAGATGTATACATGATAATGCATGTCGAACTAGATGCAATCACATTAGTGGACAAGAACATTTAATGGAACTATCCCACTGGATTGAATTAGATATGTCCAAGTTTAAGGATAGCTTTTGAATAACTTTGAAAGATACCTTCAACTAAAAGAGACATCACCTACCCCAATTTTTCCTGCTACCTAGAATGCCATGTAGGAGAACAGCAGTCGGTGGCTCAGGCACTGATCTAGACATAATATAACTCCATGTCACCTGGTTCATATAGATACATGGAAATAAAAATGAAATGAGAAACTCTATGAACTCGATTTTTAAGTAATTTTGTGGAGTTACATGTCCTACATATTTAACCAGAAATGCATGGAAAAAGCTAAGTAGTGCTTATAGTCCAACATTTTCATTCTTTTGTTCACAATGTCATGAACAGAGAAATTATATTTACAGCTAACCAAATCTATACAAAATCAAGTATAAACAGATACATGGTCATGTACGACCACAGGAAGAATCAGATGAGTACATACATAAGAGATTTTGTAGATTATTAGAAGGTCACATATAGTATTCACATGTCCATGTAAATATATTAAAGACATACAAAACAATCTTAATAATAACGTACTACTGACATTTTCTAAGGTCAAACAATTTTCTCATTTTTTACTAGTCCTTATATTGAAATTTACTAATGAAGAGAAAAGTCGCATAAATATGTACCTATCTAGAATTTGGCAGAAAGAAAAGATTGTGAAAGAGCTGCTTTCAATCTCCTCTTTCGAATCGGCAAATTTATATTGTTAGAATACTTCAAAAATAAATTTCTGAAGTGAAGCAAAGGAAATTAGAGGCCAACGCAAGTTTAGTGTATGAAACAATCCTAAAAAATCATTGCATTCCTCCAATTCTTAATCCAAAAGTATTTAGCACGCGGGACACTGCCACATCAGCCTCTACTTTTTACTCCTACCGAGACCTCAAGTCTAATCTCAATGAAGCAGTAACATTTCTGGGTTTAAGAAACCATACAACTCACCAAAGACATTGGATAGATAGTCCTAAAGCACTTTTTAGTACCTGAAATTGAAGGGAGAGATCAAGATTATTTTTCTCTCTAGGTAAATTGCATGTCAATCAATCATCTTACTAAGAGTTTCAGACAATCTCCGGTGATCAAAGAATAGAATACTGCCATTGAGAATAAAGGGAACTTACAACAACAACAACAATAACAACAATAACAACAATAACAACTAAGCCTTTATCCAACTATGTAGAGTCGGCTATATGGGTCATATTACACCATCGTGTTCTATCCATATGCATATTTTCGTTTATATTTAACTATATTGTGTCTTTGTTAATGGTTTCTTTCCCATTCATTTAACTATATTTAAGTATATTATGCCTTTTCCCTAAATAAAGGGAACTAAGGTCAAGGTAAATTTAGTCCTACAGGTGATCTTTGCATACAAATAACCTTGCACAGCACAGAAGAGGGAAAACAACATTGAAAACACTTAACTACAAATATTTCCAAAATTTCAAAGGAAATATTTGACAGATTAAGCGAAATCCTAAACTTGCATGAAACATTGAGTAATAAAACCAAAACATTCACATAGCATTTTCCAGATCATGCAAGATGGATAATACTCTCCTCTCTATGACATACACACATGCGACAGCGTATGCACTAGCTTTTTGAAGAATATTGGTACACTAAGGGGGAGTCATCAAGGTCATTACAGATTTAATATATCACATGATTAACACACTAAGGTAGCATCCATAATTAGCAAATCCACATGGCAGATATTAAACATGGAAGTGCCAAGACCATACACCCAAATTTTGGCTTTGTCACAATGATAAATAAGCAAAAGCAGACCTGATAGACCTAAGGTTTTAAAAGCACTAAGGTTACCAAACAATCAGAAAAGTCAAATAAAGCAGAGAAAAATATTGAATTTCACCGCAACATAACAAATGCATACACAATTCTTCTTTTCTCGGCTTTATGTTGTTGTTTTTACTTTTCAGGTACAGTTGTCTTCTTCAAATTTGCACGAGAACCTAAACCAAACCTACTTTAATATAGCAAAACAGAAAATCCTGCTCTGATATATTACACTTGCAGCAGGGAATATATATTATCTTCAATCAGGAAGATACCATAACCTCAATTCACAAAACCCGGGCGTTGGGTTTAGACACATACAATGGAGCCACTATCATTGTGTGTGTGTGTGTGTGTGTGTGTGTGTGTGTGTGTGTAGTGTAATGCAACATTAAAGGAGTAAAAGTTCGAATTAGGCAAACTTCATAGTCTGACATAGCAAAAATTTCTCTTCTACTTTCAGATTCAGGGTAAGTAAATGATGTGAAACAGTCACATGGTAACTGTAGACCTTGACGACAGTGTACAAACTTGTAAAGAAACTTTAACAGGAAAAATTTACACAAAGAACTATTCAACAAAGTTGTTCAATCTTTTCTGAATACCAGCTGAATATCACAACACAAAGATTGTTGAAATGATATTTTGCAATGAAATACAGGAGTCAGAACCAAGAAAGTCTATTAAATACATGAAACTTACATCGGCTCCTTGGACAAGATCATATGCCTGCATAAGAAATTTGCCTTGTCAACTTACACGTAGACAGATGCACTTTGAGACAGAATCAAGATTCTAGACATATGGTAATTTTGAAACAAGCAAATCTATTACCAAAACATCAGCAGGCTTCATGATAGCTCTTTTGTGTGTCTGTCTCTCATCTACCAATGTCATTCGAATACTTGGAACTTTAAAAGCTGGCCTCCTCGAATGACTTAGAAATTCCTAAGGAAGAAGGAAAATGAGACAGCATACCTTAACAAAAACCAAATTTACATAAAACAACTGTCCAGTTTCCTTAAATAGAATCTTCAAATCATGAAAGAATACTCTTTCAAACTATGTTAACTGCATAAAGAAAGTGGTCTCATGTCCACACTTTCCCATTAAGTTTAATTAAACTTACATAGCAACCCCAAGTATTTGCACTTTTCTCCTTGACCCTAGTACACCAGTTATAAAGAGAAAGTGGGAGAAATTATTTTTAAATACTTCATCATGCGTATCACAGGAGGACCTCAAATCTCATGTATAAAATATATACCAAACACATGCTTGTATATGAGCATTTAACAAAATAAACATCTGCAGAATAATTAAAATGCCAAACAGATGTTGTAATACTGAAAATAAGATAGTTCCCAGAATTTCACTATCCAACCTGAATAGAGAAATAGTTCTACTCAGTTTGCATTTTCTAAAACAATTTGGGGTGTACTAAGCCACTTTGTTCAAACCTTTCAGCCATATCAGTTATGATCACAAGGAACATAATCTTCCAGTCATCAGGTTCATTTGCAAGCCAAATCCATTTAAACTAAGAAATCCCATTTCACATACACCAAATATTGTTTTAAACCTTCTTGGACTTAAAACAAATCATAAAAGAAAATGTATCACTTTACTCCATAAGATATCCCATAACTGTGATATATGCATCAAACGAAACAGCAAATTTAAGAACACCAAAGCAATAGTTGTCATGAATAGGCTGTACCAGTAGTAATAAAGTTCACTTTTTTTTCTATTTTCTGAGCATCAATTCTTCAGTGTGTTCGTGTGTTGCACAAAAATGTTGAGTAACTTGTCAAATCTCTCAATCCACATACCAGTGGTTAGATTATCAGTAGTCTTATTTGCTGGTAATACATTATCACCTCCTTCATTTCTTTGACTAAATCCACAAAACCAAGAACATTGAATTTCTTCTTATTTTCTTTTTTATTCCTTTTCCATTCCAAAATCCTAACTTTCGAACCAAACAAACCTGAAGTAATCCAAAAGTCCACGAACACGAATAAACATCAACCTAGAATAACACTGCAACCATAGTTTAAAGAAATCACACACACACACAACAACAACTATGTATACATATGTAGTTAGAGGTTACCACCACAAGAGGCCTTGAAATTTTCATAAATTGCGATCTCTGAGCTTCCAATGTCATTGTTCTAAAATCAAAACTCTTGTCCACCAAATTATAACCCCAAATTTGCCCGTGCCGGCTGGTCATAGAACTCGAAATTCCCCACATTTCAACAAGCAATGATCAATAACATAGTCGATGGAGAGAATGTGTGTGTGAGAGAGAAACAGAAAGTGTATTCGAAGCTGGAAATTTGCGGCAAACTTTTCTAGATAGAGAGAGAAAAAGAAGGACAAGTGTGTGTGTGTGTGTGTGAGAGAGAGAGAGAGAGAAAGAAAGAGGGAGGAGGCGGAGACAGCGAAGAAATGGGGGGGACGACTGTGTCTGTCTGTGTAATTCACTATGTGAGTGTGTGTTTTTCTTTGTGTATGTATCTGAGTTTGGACTGAGATCTATGTGGCGCATAATTCAGAATCCAATGACGAAACTGCCCCCGTGAGGCGCCAAATAGTATTCTGGTGGTTGTAATGCGGCGGCGGCGGGAACTGCAAAACCGCGCCACATGAACCCAAACAAATAAATAAAAATAAAAATAAAATATGCATAAATGTAACTATTTCCTTTTTCTTTTTCACTCTCTAAAATTTTCATTTTTCTAATAAATAGTAATATTCAACACTATCATTTATGGGATAAATAATTAAGACTGAATTTTGTAACCAATGAGGTTAGTGTTTTTTTTTTTCTACAAAATGCACTTTTTATTTTAATTTTCAAAAATATTGAAGTCAACAATTTAAAAAAAAAATCAACTATTACTTTCAATTAATTTGCCTAACCCTAAAAACAGCTATATTTTTATAAAATTTGATTAAAATTGACAATGCCCCTATAAAAAAACCATATTTAAAATATAGAAAACAAGAATATATAATTTTTCAATTTCATCAACAAAATGGCCCAACCACATATGGAGCACAAATTCCACCCAAAAAAGAAATGTAAAACTGAAAAGCAAAAAAGAAAAAGACAAAGAATTTTTATTTTGAGCAAAAGAAAGGAAAATGCTTTTTAGAAAAAAAAAAAAGGAAAAAAAGACTGAGGGTTTAAGGATTTTGACCAAAGATAAACCCCCAAAGGCTTCACTTTGATAAACCCTGCAGTAGTGGACTCCCTCCTCCATCCTCCCCTCCTCCCCTCCTCCCCTCCTCCCCTCCATTAATCCCTTCATCCCTTTTCTTCCTGGGGAGTTTGAGGTGTAATTCGCTCAACTGGTGAGTTATTTTCTCATTCTAGTTCTCTAGTTTTATGATAAGTGGAGTTCATGTATCCCAATTCATTTGAAGCTTAATGCTCATTCCATATGTATTCTCTGTATTGGAATGTATGTCTATGTGAGTCTTTTTAATTTTATAAACACAACCCATTTACCATTTTTATAGTAATGATACAAAGATTCAAACTTGGAATGTTTAATGTGATTATTATATGTGTTCCAATTGTCTCTTGTTTTATGCTTAGTTTGCAGCAAACCTTGATAAATTGTACATGAAGTTTGAGACTTGAGATCTAAAAGTTGAAGGACAGATTCCCAAATGCAAAATTTTTTGCCCCTTTTTTCTCTGGAATAAAATGTTTTCTTCATTTGGTTGTAAAATGTTAAGTATACAAATTTTCTGGTCTTTTAGAAATCATTTTGCAACTCTGTGTCACATTTCCAGTTTATTTCTTGCAAGTTTTTATCTCATTTTTTACCTTTCTAATATGAAGATTGCAAAAAAAAAGAATTCAATGAAAGGAACTATTTTTTTGTTTGCAACTTTTTAGGGAAATGGTGATATGAAATACTCTAAATTGATGCATGGTATTACTCCTTGACTTTTGATTATTTGATATGTAGAAAACATAATTTTTTATTTGTTCACTTTATTCCTGTATTTGCAGCGGACAGGGAGATTTGGAGGTGATTGGTTGAGAATCTTTTTGTATATTTCTTTCGTTAGTATTGCAAATGTTGATCCAGCCATGCAACCGTTGCACATTTACCTCGTCAGTATCCTTTATAACTGTAAGAGCTATATTGTATGCCGTCTTCATATAGTTGTCTACCAAGACACATTTCTTTGTCCCAAATTCAGAAATTCTTTCCTAAAAAGTGGAAATTAGGCGACAGAACAGGCAATGAATCCATGTTGGATAGCCTGCTGAGAACCCTGAAGGATTTTGCAACCCAAGGCCAGTTATCAGAAGCCTTTAAAACCTTTTTGACAATTCGAAGGCATGCATTAGCCTCCTCTTCATTTGATCTTACTGTACAAGCATTGTCATCTCTTTTGGTTAGTAGTACTAGCCTGAAGTCACTTCCAGAAGGTGAGCAACTTCATGCCCATATTATTGGTTTGGGTCTGGAAGAGCACCCCACCTTGGTTCCCAAATTGATAACTTTTTATACTGCCTTTGATTTATTAGTTGCTGGCCGTACTATAGCTGAAGTATCTAATATTTTGCACCCGTTGCCTTGGAATCTTATGATATCAGCATATATCAGAAGTGGGCATAGTGAAGAGGCTATAAATGCGTTTGAACATATGCTGAATCATGGAATTAAACCTGATAAATTCACTTATCCTTCGGTTCTTAAGGCTTGTGGTGAGCAGTTAAATCTTGCCTATGGGCAGATAGTCCACAAATCTATTGGTGGTAGCTCTTCAGAACATAATCTGTTTGTGCAGAATGCATTGGTTTCCATGTACTCAAAATGTGGGGAAGTAGATGCTGCTCGTAAAATCTTTGACAAGATGCCTGATAAAGATGCAGTTTCTTTTAATGCAATAATTTCTGGATATGCGTCTAAAGGTAGGTGGAAGGAAGCCATTGAGCTTTTTGAGGACATGAAAAAAGATGGTATAGAAGTAAATATCATAACCTGGAATACCATTACTGGAGGTTACTTGAGGACAGGTAACTTTAATGGGGCACTTAACTTGATTTCTCAAATGGGTACTACTGGTGTCCATTTGGATCATGTGGCTGTGGTTATTGGATTAGGTGCCTGTTCACACTTGGGTGTGTTAAAAGTTGGTCAACAATTCCATGGTTTGGCTGTTCGTAATTATTATAATAATCTTGATAATGTTAGAAATGCATTGATTACTATGTATGGTCGGTGCAAGGACCTTATGCATGCTCATACCTTGTTCAGGCTAGTAGAAGTTAAAAATGTAATCACATGGAACTCCATTATCTCTAGTTTTACACACTGGAATCGATCTGACGAAGCCTCCTTCCTTTTTAGAGAAATGTTGCTTTTTGGTGTAGCGCCAACTTATGTGACTATTGCAAGTATCCTGCCACTTTGTGCTCGGTTAGCAAATTTGCAGCATGGCAGAGAGTTTCATTCCTACATTACAAAGCGTGAGGGGTTTGAAGATTATTTGTTACTATGGAATGCACTTGTCGATACATATGCAAGATCAGGAAAAGTTTCGACAGCCAAAAGATTATTTTATCTACTGGAAAAGAAAGATGTTGTCACTTATACTTCTCTAATAGCTGGGTATGGGATACAAGGAGAAGGAAAAGAAGCAATTGAACTATTTGATGAAATGATTAGGTGCCATATTAAGCCAGATCATGTAGCAATGGTTGCTATTTTGTCAGCCTGCAGTCATTCGGGCTTTGTATTTCAGGGTCAGATATTATTCGAAAAGATGCAATCCGTTTATGGTATAGCTCCTCACTTGGAGCACTATGCTTGCATGGTTGATCTCTTTGGAAGAGCTGGTCTACTTAAAAAAGCTCATGAAATTATCACGAAGATGCCATATGCTCCAACACCTGAAATGTGGGCGACGCTAATTGGAGCATGTCGGATACATAAAAATACAGAGATGGGAGAATGGGCAGCTGAAAAGCTACTGTTAATGAAGCCTCAGAATTCGGGATATTACGTCTTAATAGCTAACATGTATGCTGCTTCTGGGTGTTGGAGTAAACTGGCCGAAGTGAGAACTTTCATGAGAAACTTGGGTGTGAGAAAGGCTCCAGGATGTGCTTGGGTTGACGTGGGTGGTGGATTTTCACCATTCTTGGTTGATGACTCTTCTAGTCTTCAAACAACTGAAATCTATGTTCTGTTGCGGGGAATGATTAAGCATATGCAAGATGCAGGTTATGTTGCTTGTGCAGATTCTGCTATGGAGGACGAATCTCTGGTGGGATAGAATGTTCTAAGGAAACAATGATATCCCAAGCATCTCCTCTTGTTGGAAATGTGGACCTCAACCAGAATTTACTCTTTCTCTATGGAAGTGATAACTTTAACAAATATCATGGCTTATTCAGAGAAGATTACAAACTAGATTTGCTAAGTTAATCTTTGATATAAAAAATTGCTACAATGAGTTTTGGCCTTGTCCTATCTCAAGCTTGAGCTGTAAACAAGTAGCTAAGAAAAAGAGAAATCCACATGCTGCTATTCCTCTTCCTAATGGAGGTTCAAAAAGGAGGTAAAATGACTAATCCGTGCTCTTCTCAGAAAACACCTTTATTGTTCTTTCAGAAATACTCTAACCCATATGTCGTCTTGATCTTTTACAGATCTAATTATTTATATTGTTGATATACAATAGAATACAGTTTTTGCATATATTTGCAAGTTCTTTTTAGATCAAGAGTCACTAATCTCCTTTGCAATTCTTGCAAAAATTTTGAACATGGTACATATGTTTACCAGGGTGCTGGTTCTATCAAAATATTGTTATTTATAAGTGACTTCTTTCTGTCACAGTGTCCACAAAAGACAAAAAGGAAAAAAAATCAGGGATTCATTTTAGCTTATTTGGGTTTTTACCTCACTTTTATATTCTTTACTTGTTTCCTTTAGTTATTAGACAGGTGAAATTTCTAGTATATATTTCGGTTTCACCAGGAATCATTAAATATGTGCAGATAAACTCCTGAAGGAGGGAATGATAATGGACTGATTATTAAGGGGAGTCTGAGGTGAAAGTTCTGGCTATGCCCCATTTTAGATTTGTTGATGTTTGGAATAGGTGGGCTGTTTCTTGTTACCTTGAAATTTCTATCACTTCATTATTTGTTTTGCTTCAATTGCGCTTTATTTTATTTCTTGACATGCCATTGTGGTTTTGGAACATCTAACCTCATTTTGATTTTTGTTTTTTCATAATTCATAATTTTTCTTGTTACTTTTTCAATAATATCAGTTTATTATGTGCAAATGAGAACTGTTGTTGAATTGTGTTCTATGTTTTCTTGCTCTGCTTTATTGGTAAAAAGGATTGATATGTTTGCTTCATCAAAAAAGTCCATTGTCCAGTTTTGGGGTTTTGGCTGACTTAGTTTATTATGTTGTCAGTTTTAATTTACAAGTTTCGTTAGAAACAAGAACGCGAGGACAGTAGAGTCCTGTTAAATCTTTATGTTGAGTTTGCTTTAAACCTGTCTTTTATAAATTTGCAATTGAGGAAAGAAATGGCTTAACTGTAATTTGTTTTCTCTTATTTTTTCCTTCCCACCTGTGTCTTCTTTTTCTTCCATTTTGTGCTCATGGTGTTTTAGGATGTTTTTGCCCCCTTGTGATTTTGTTAGTGGCTATATTGTTTCCTCTAACTTGCTGCCGTGAAGGCTTAGTAGACTCTATTTGAATTTTTTTTAGTGTCAAGATAGAAGCCTTCAACAAATTGTAAAATGTTCATTTCACTAGCTTTCATGGTTCCACTTTCCATTTCAAGAGCAGTAATATCCACACTAGATTAAGTTTCACATTAAACCAAGAAAATTGTTCTCAATTATCTGCTTTATTCTTATTTTAGGGAGTGGGAAATGAGGGTCATGGTATACAAGGTTTGTTCTCAGTAACTGCTGCTGCTTTGATGTTCAGGGGATACTTTTGCATTCTATTTCTTTCTTATTCTCTGACTGCTTTAGTTTTCCCTTGTTGCCTTTCTCATCCTCAGCCTGAAAATCTTTCTTGTTTACCTATACATGATGCAATTGCAAATATTTTGAATACAAAGGCTAGAAATTAAGAACTTTTATTTTTATTCTGTTGATGATTTTTTTTTCCCAAACTTGTTAGGAGATTTACCTTTGGCTCGTTTAGATGCTGGATACTTGGAACAGGTTGTTGCCTCGATATATTCCTCATGCCTTTACCCTTACTCTTGACAGGTCTAAGATGACTCTTGGTTCTATATCCTGATACAGAAATGCCATCGATTTGTATGGAGACATCATTGGATCCACAGCTCTCATCTTCAGCTGTCTCCATTAATTTTTTCCCGAAGATTGATTCTTCATTGTAGCTACCCAATTCATTCCCTTCGCTTATGTTGTTACTAAAGAAAGAATTTTGTGGCTGGCGGGTTGCCATCCACCGTTCTAGCCAGCTCCTGCTCATATTGCTATCTAAGCTATTGGATTTGGTTCGTTTCTTCTTAGAACATACTCGTAACTGTGACAAAATTCTGTGTCATACAGCAAATACAAATTAAACTATGTGTTCACAAGTTGATTCTTTTGGTACCTGTTGTGCAAAAGCATATGCAAGAGCTCTCTCACGCCTTGTTGCTGCTTCTATTCTGTTCTGAATCCTCATTTTTGATATGGTGCTACTCACTGTGCTACCATCCCAATCCTCCTGCCAAAATTGGGTGTACAAATCACATCTATTGCATTGGCTTCAATAATCTCTATTTTAGCACTTTTTTGTTTTCACTTTTATTCATTTTTTTTTATGTGCTGTGGTGCTCATTCGTAATTGTCTAACCTCCTTTGCATGGAATTTGAGTAAGGAACTGACAATTGAACTTTCTGCATTACTTGAATTGCCAAATGTGTAGGCGAAAACTCTTCAAAAATTTGTGGAATTGTATATCATGTATATTGGTTTGAGCCCAGTCGAACAAACATGGGTAAAATCTTGCTTCACTTAAATCTTTTAGTGCTTTTAACTTTTACTGTGGCCTGTTAACTCCAATGTTACGTGAGAAAGAAGGAAAGAAGAACCAAATAATCACTCTTTCACTAACTTTTTGTACTGAGTTGGACCATCAACTGAATTTGATATGTATAGTCCAGATTATGTGTCATGAAATGAACCTTTACTTAATGATGCTTAAACAGAAGATTAGAACTCCAACCTCTAGCATCATTTTGCGGTTAGCTCACATATCTTTTTTTCCTAACTAATTCCAGTGAATTTTGAACTTGCAGAAGTGATTCATCTCAACTTCTGTAATTCAAGTACTATTTACTCATCTATTTGGGGTAAATATTACAAAAGAAAGAAGCCCCAGAAGTTTTTATCTGCTTTACCTGTAGTTTTGCTGCTTGGACTCTAACTTTGTTGTGCATTGGTTGGCGGAGATTAATGTTTTCAACATCAACTAGGGATGTCCTGGTTGAATCTCCCATTTGAACTTTCACTGATGAGGCTAGAGACTCTGGACTGGCAATTGCTGTTTCTACTGGAAGCTCTTTCTTTTCATCATCCAACTCCATCACTTGGCAGGAACGCCTGGCCTGAAAATTTAATCATCCAAACAAACTACTGTAAAAGGAGTATTTTAACATTGAATAAAGGTAAGTATGTGATAGTGTTTAACATGATCCTCGTGTTCTCGTGCTCTTAGAATTTTTACAAGATTTTGAAATCTTAGAAACTCAGTTCTAGAAATATGAATCATCTCCTTATATTTCAATTTTATGCTGAATTGGACTCTAAATCTCTTGTAATGGTTATCCAGAGTGCAAATTGACCAGATAACTTCTGAATGCTGACTGGATGGTCATTGCAGCATCTTCTTGCTGAAAGAGTTTATAGGTTGAGTTTTGCTTCTCTTTCCGAGGTTCTTCATTGTTCGAAATGTTCTTCATATTGCCGTTATCTGGAATTTCTCCTACTATGGGTTGAGTTACAGTGGCCTCGGAGCTTTTTTCAGAAGCTGTATCTTCCTCTGTGAAGTCTGAACGAACTTGGCATAGTGCAGTCATGTGAGCCGAATTGTCCTCAGCAACAACTGAGCTAAATTCCAGCTGTCTAAATGAAGCTGAATCCTTCTCTCCGAGTACCGAATTACATTCATCGCCACACAAGTATGACTTAACTGAGCTCCATCCTCTCTTTTCCACTACATTGTTCCTTCCCTGGTTTGGTCATGTTATCAGAAAATTGAGTCCTCATTACTGTACAGAATTGGCTGTTTATGAAAAAAGTACGGAAGTTTGAAAGCATGAAGTCTGCTAAGAATTGGATGATGAGTAAGCAATAGAAAAACGAAAGCTATAGTGCACTCGGGTAATGAACTTACATGGCCATCACGGACTTTGGCTGAACGAGTCTTGAAGAAGACACCGCGAACCAACTCCGCAGTGGTACCCCCCATCTGAGCCAAGCAATCACAAATACAAATTCCCCAAAATCCCCTGATCTGTAGTGTCTATATATCTTCTTGAAATGAGATACAGTACATGTATGAATGATTATTTCAAAATGTACTTGTACTGTGCTTCCTGTTTAAAGAATTTATATGGGGAAAAGTTGAACACAATGTTGATATGGCTGTTCAAAGAGCTTTAGTAAGTAAAAACTGTCTCCATGGCATCCTAGGCATAATATGTTTTCTTGCAACAAGAACAAGAATTGTAAGATGTATGTAACCTTCCCCAAACAGCAAATGGAGTTCTTTTCTCTGCTTATTCTTGGTGCTTGTGATTGGTATGCTATTCTTGTGCACACTCAAAAGGACCATACTTGATCATGATGATTCTTAACATTTATATATTGATGGTGATTGCCTTGGGATCTCACATGGCTAAATGAAGAATTGGTATTTTATAAAAGAGCAACTCACATGATTGCTGGAAGCACTGCACTTGATTCATCTGCAACTGGAGATGAAACTTTTGAGTTGGAACTTTAAGTCTTTAGTTTCCAAAAGTAAATCAGTGTTGTACACATTAGGATAGAATTTGGAATCTCATAATTTTATTGCTTTTTTCAATTCTCCTTTATGCACATGGCTGGCACTGCATTAGATTGAACAAAGTTTTTTTGCTTGCTAATCAAGGGACCTAAATGCACCTTCTTTTTTTCTTTTTCTTTTTTCATTTGAGCATTCTTTGAGTAACTCAGCTTAGTTATAAAAAACTTATGTACCTTTAAGTTACTGATCTTAAACATGGAAAAAAGGAGGTAGTCAATGTGAAATTCTTCCATATCCTATAATATTTCACATTAGAATTTGTGTAAAAATTAGAAATTTCCGAATCAACCATTAGATTTGTGCATACCCATTTCTTATAGAAATATTTACATCTAACCAATACATACTTATATTCATATTATAATTATAAATGAAAATTTGAGTTTAGATGATTTGTATTGTTAATTTTACCCAGTGAGATAAAGATTTAGGTGGTATTATCATGATTGTTAACAATAAATTCATTAATTTCTCTAAATCAATAAAAAAATTTCAATATCTAATTCATATCTAATTGGAAAAATTAGAAGGAAAAAAAAAACATCGATTGCATTTACAATGATTAATGATACATATTCGTTTTCACATTTCAAAAACACACAAATTTCGTTTATAACTTCACATGTCACAAGAAGGGCAATCCTCCTTTATCCTTTTGCTATGTTGCAAATTTCGTTAGCTCAAAAGTTATCAATATCTTTTGTAAAAGGATTAGTACTCCTCTTTTGTGATCTCTGCTTGACCACCTTTCCATTTGGCTTACGCGTGTAAATGGTGTAGTGATCAAGTTGGTCGACTTTTGTAAAGTTGATTTTAGGATATATCCATCACCCAATTCAGATATTAATATAATAGGGAGTGACGTACCACCTCGCGATAGAGGCTTTGCCATTTAAAAAAAAAAACAAAACACAAATTTCATCATTTTATTACATTTCGTCCACTTTTTTTTTAACAAAACCCGACGACCGCGGTGAATACGGTGGAGAAAGTTACTGGGCTTCAGTCCAGATGCATAACTAAAACATTATCAAGGCGATTAAATTAATGGGCTTCATGGATTAAGGCCCAGTGGTACAAACTTTGGCCCAAGAAAAACCAGCAAGAGCATTCCCATGATCCTATACTTGATTCACTTGATGACTCTCACCATTTCACAAGTGGAAAGATTGTGAATTGATCTGCGGAGAAGAAGAATTTTCTTATGTAAGTTTAATCCTAAGCTCCTTCACTTCAAGTACGCCACTCCTTTTGATTTTGATCCTTTTTTTTTTATTTATTCTTTTATGTATTGTGTGTTTGGAGTCGTTGGATTCTATTTTCAATCCTTGATGGATGCTATTGAATTTGATTTTTTGTTGAATTTTTTTTTTTATTTTTATTTTCTTTGGTTAATTGTAGAGTTTAATTGCAGGGTTTAATTGCAGGGAGGCTGTTTAATTTTTTTTTTCTTTCTTTATAGATTACTCATGATTTGTAGAACTTATTCATACTTTTGATTTGGGCTAAATTGATTATTGCAAGAGAAAAAATGAAGCACAATGTAGCAAACCCTTGAAAATTTAATTAGTTTGCTTTAAAATTTTAATTAATTATTAGTCAATTCTGATTGTGGATTGGTGTTTGAGGTTTCATTCAATTACTCATGAAGCAATTGCTAGTATTTGCCTCTTTGTTCATTCTTCCAGTTGAAAAAGGCAGGCAAAATAAGTAAAAGGATTAAGCTCCTTTTTAGGATTCACCAAGTTTATCTAGAAAATGAGAGTTCATCTGATAATCAAAGTTTATAAACTGTTACCTTCTTCTGGCAAAAAATGATTACTTTCGTGGATCTGAGCTTGTAAGTTTGGCCATTGGTGAAATTAGTTCTTAAAATTGAGAATATTTTGTTTTCTTGTGCTTCAGATTATCCGATATTCATTCTTTGGGACAAAGGAAGCCCTTGGTTCTGCACCTTCGCGGCTTTTATGGCTCAGGTATGAACGTAGCTACCGTTGTCATTTTTTGGAAGTTAGATTGTTTGTAGGTGGACATATCATGATAATTACCGAATGCTATAATGCAGGTATAGCACATTCCTGTTGCTGTACCCAACTGGCATCACAAGTAAGGTCAGCTTAATATACAGCGCCTTACCATATGAGGATTGTAGGGCTGACTGGTGGGATCGGATCAGGGAAGAGCACTGTTTCAAACCTTTTCAAGTCTCATGGTATTCCAGTCGTGGACGCTGATGTCGTTGCTCGGGTAAGCTCAGTTGCAATTTACAATCATTTTACTCCTTCTACATCACTTGGAATTGTCTCATTTTCTTTCATTGTTTGATGATGAGCAACAATGGGAATTTTTTTTTTTAAAATTTTAAGTTGTGTGTTTTGTTGAATTAGTTGATGATTTAAATTTGAGTATCTTCAAAAATAGTTTACAGGGTTTCTAATTTCGGCAGGTCTGTTTGTAGGATGTTTTGAAAAAAGGCAGCGGTGGTTGGAAAAGGGTGGTCTCTGCATTTGGCCCCGATATTCTACTGCAGGATGGAGAGCTTGATCGGCCAAAACTAGGCAGCATTGTGTTTTCTGATCCTGAAAAACGTCAGCTTCTTAATAGGTACAGAGGAGGACCGTGATTGATGATGAGATGAATTCAGTTTTTTATTGACTTTCAAGTTTTATCATCCTGTTCTGTATGCAACACTGGTTTAGAATTGAGTTTTAGAAAGGACTAGTACTTGGTGTGCAACAATTTTGTTCAAGCCTTGAATTTATTTGCCACTTGTGTGTTTATGTAGGTTGCTAGCACCATATATCTCATCAGGAATTTTCTTGGAAGTGTTGAAGTTGTGGATGAAAGGATGTAAGATTATTGTGCTTGATGTGCCTTTGTTGTTTGAGGCCAAGATGGATAGGTGGACGAAGCCCATTGTTGTTGTTTGGGTTGGTCCTGAGACGCAGCTCCAACGGCTTATGGCAAGAGATGGAACAACAGAAGAAGAAGCTAAAAACAGGATAAATGCTCAGATGTCTCTTGATCTCAAAAGGAACCATGCAGATATTGTCATTGATAACACGGGATCATTGGCAGAACTGAATCAACACTTTCAGAAAGTGTTGGTCCAGGTGACAAAGCCCTTGACATGGACTGAATTTGCTCTTTCAAGACAGGGTGCTATTTTGGCATTTATATCCATTTTTGCTGGTGTTATCATCTGTAAGAAAATTTTGTGATGATACCGATTTGGTTAATCCCTGTAAAAGTGACTTCTTTTTGTAATCACGATATTGAAAACCTACAAGATACTACAAAGGGTTTACTGGATTTCAGAACTATAGTTCATTGATCTTGTGCATGATTCAGTAAAACACATTTCATTCTGTTATATGACCTATACTTCTATTCGGCATTGCGTTCTTGAAACTGTGTTTCTAATTATTTGGAGTAAATAGTTTTCCCGTTTTGGTAGCCTGTACTTGAATTGGATTCAATTATTTTGTGTGTTTCTTATTCGAATTAGTACTATAATAGATGAATATGAATTTACAGGTAGCATTTAAAAACTGAAGATCTTGTATCCAAACTGCAATTATGTTTAAAAGTTGTTTTTGAATCTTGTCCATACCAAATCTCTCTTTTATAAATTTAAGGTTGTACATAAATCAATACATCCTGTAAAATCATGCCAATAAATAATTTAAGATAAAAACTCCACATAAATCTATACGCTTTTTATTCTCCATATGACAAGAAAATAAATTTCCAGCTAATTTCTTTGACGTACTATTGCTAAAGAAAATTCAATGTGAAGGCAATGAAAAATGTTGTTCACTCGTATTCCCAAGATAACATGAACATTTTGTATTTTGTACCGGACAACAATATGCTCCCCTAGAATGTTGCATTGCTGTCGCAGGGAGGGAGATTGTTAAAGACCATCATGAAAAGCAAAAAGTGTCTTCTATTCCAAAGCTCAAGGTGTTCTAAGTTGATCTTGCATCGCTGGGGTTAAACATTTAACTATGCTATTACCAAAAAGATGCTTCCATCAAAAACTGGAAAAGAAATTTAAGCAGGTGCAGATCAGTTCTTCGAGCCCACTTTCTTCTTGCCAGAATCTGCTGCCTTTCTCCTATCTTTCCTCTCTCTCTTCTTCAATGCAGTCATACGGGCTTTCAGAATCGTTGCATATGAAGCTTGGAACTTTTGATAATCTTTTGGCCCAACCTACAATTCCCAATCAATCGGCTAAAATCATCCAGGGAAAAAAAAAGCAAAAGAGTTGGATCCCTACGAAATAGCAGCATGTAACATTCTTGCCAAAATGAAAAGCTGCAAATTAATTAGATGCCCCATAGAAAAGTATTAGAAAAACAAATGAACAACATAAACAATTTCTTTCAATACTGAACTCATTAAATGAAGGACTGCGTATACATTATCCATAACTAAAAGGATCCCAAGCTAAACCAATATTCTGAACAAAATTATCCAGTGCATTTCTATGCAAAGAATATGAAGGATAAAATGAAACCTTCAATAAGCTGACAAGCAACAACATATAGGTTTTGGCTACACTACCAAAACTAAAGACAATGTGAACAAGGCGGCAATAGCACTCCAACAATACTATAAGTTTAAAGTTGTTTCAAGTAATTCCAATTACGGTTATTCAAAAGGTTACAAGTATAATAATTTTTGCAGTCTGCAAACTATAAGAAAGACCTTTGCAGTTTTCAATCCTTCAATTTGTATTTATTACTTTCTGATCCTACAATAGAATCAATCAAGGAATGAATCTAATATACTAATGAACACATAAGGCAGATTGTTGGCTGGGACATTTTCCATCTTTGATTTTTGATTCCTCACCACAAAAACTTATTAATTCCTTGTCCTTGCTGAATTATGTGTCTTAAAATCCAGGTCGCATTACTGACTAAAGTGAGAGGAATTCAGACAATAGCCAGTAATTAAAGTAATCCTTATATGCCCATAGTTTTCCTAGGGAAAGTGCTAAAGCATCTTCCAAATGTGAACATTGCAGTAGCAATGTATGAATGATACCTGGAAGGTCGAACTTTTGAACAGATATGCTTTCTTACTCCTCTTCCGTCTTCTGTTCTCAAGAAGAGGAGTGAGGAACAGATGGAAGATTCATCTTTAAAATATTCAAAAAAGAAAGAGCAAGCAAACATTGACAGACCGATCATAGTTTGAAATTAAAGTACGTAAATATAACTGTGTTTACCAGAGCAGAAATTGTCTTTTTGGCATTAGTTGCTCGAATAAGGCATTTAAACTCAATTTTTTCCTTGGCTGTTGTCATTTTATTCCTTTTGACTTTTAGACTTGTCAGAGGCTGCAAATGCAAATAAATAACCAGATATGTAAGGAGGATAAGCAGGGAAGAAAAAACCGGAAAGGAACAGGAGAAGTCAAACCCAAAATGAAAACATGCACACACATACAACAAACTTACAGTGCTTAAGAGTAACCCACACAGAACCCTTTTCTGTAGTTTGCTCAAACATGTTAGTGAGTTCATTAAGAAATGGGTCTAATTGTAGACGCGCCTGAAAGAAACAAATTAAAAATGATAAAAAAAGTCAAGTCATAGAAATAAGAAACAGAGTAAGATTTCAAAGAACGTAATGTTTGATGCTTCCAATTATTACTCCGAAAAGAGAATTATAACAAGAATGCATAGCACATGGCACAGACAAACATCCAATGCAATGTAGAGGAAATAACAGCTGCCAACTCTGACATGCTTCCTAAGCACACATGAATAGAATGGAATTATACATAATAATGTTTGTTCAGCTATCGTATACATTGAAACTTCATTAAGAGGTGTTTTCCATTCTAATGCTCCATCAAATAACATTATTTGAAAAATCAATTACGTCATAAACACTAAAGAAGAGACTTCTTCAACACATTCCAGAGTACTATGTGACATGTTACATCAAGAATAAAATGATTCTAAGAACATAGAAAAGAGAAAAGCCAACTAATCTACGAGCTCATACTATTCCTCAACGGATGTTCAACTTGCACTAATCACTGATTCCAAATCTACGATCCTTTTCTCATCCCCAATAACACAAACAAACAAATTTCTAACTTCAACAATAGCAGCATATTAGGAAAAAGAAAACTATACTTAGTGAACCAAGGATGAGAGAAAGCTTCAAGCATAGACATACCTTTGTAGTACTAGTATTATTCACTTGAATATTCCCTGATGACATCCTGAAACAAAGGCAAAAAGAAACATGTATTCGCACATGAGAGCCTATTTAATGCACAAAGATATACATTCGAACACAATTCCTAAACCTTGTAATTGATCATTCTGCAACATAATTGTTGAACCACTTAAATTTTTTCCGTGCTTTTCACAAATTACACTCCCAATTGTTAATATTACCTGATTACTAAAGCTTAAATCATAATTCCGCACCCAAATTAACAAAAAAATGAAAAGAAGACATAAAACAAGCCCCCAGAATAACAATGCAAAAGCCCTAACTTCTCATAGAACAAACTAAATATAAACAAAATAAACCACTCACACACTATTAGTACTTATAAATTAGAATTAATCTATACTTGAATTCAAAGGAATTGATCCAATTATACGCAGAACAGAAAATATTACTTATGTCTTTCCATCCCTTATTTCGATACAAATCCACACATGCAGAACCGAATTAGCCAGGCTAATTAAAAAGAAGAAATTTCCAAATCTCAGTATGAGAATAAGATTAAACAATTAATGTACAATAACAGTGTGTAACTGTGTGCGTGAAAGTTATACAGAAACCTGAAAATCTTAAAAGGAAGAAATCAAATTCGATGAAATCCCAAAAATTCAGAACGGCAATAGCCTGGATTATTCAAAGGAAGAAATCAAAATCCTAAATGCCAGTATGGTAATGAGATTAAGCGATTAACAGTGTGTGACTGTGTGGGTGAGAGTTAGAGTGAGAAACCTGAAACTTGACGACGGCGGTGGAAGGGCGGTCGGAATCCGAAGCAGCGGCGGTGTTACGATTTAAGAAAGGGCTTGCTTAAGTGAGTAAACCAAGTGGCGCTTTGTCCTTCAGTTTAGGGATGTGTGCAATTTTTAAAATTTTATTGCTAAAAGAAATAAAAAATTATTTGAAGGAAAGAAAATGCTTTTTTTTTGTTACATAAAATGAAAATAAATATTTTTTATCGAAAAAGAAAATAAACCTTTTAGTTTTTATGGAAAAACAAAATAAATCTTTAAACTTGAAAATGTTGAAAATAAGTCACACTTTATACATAATGTAATAAGTGGTTCTCTTTTTTTTTTTTTATAATCTTAATAAAAAAATGGTTCAGATAAAATTCAATCTTAATCTATAATAAAAATAAATAAATAAAAAGTGTATAAAGTAAATTTAGAATGACAAATTAATTGAGTTGATGAAAATTGTTCGGATTTGGAGGTTGTAAAACTCTCAATTTGATTTTATATTTTTATTATAATTTATGTTTAATTGATTTTCTTTGGAATTTGTTTAATTAAGTTATGAGTTTTATATCATGTATGGGTGGCGAATATGATTGTCAATTGGGCTAAAGACATGTCCTTATGCCTAAGTTAAGCCCAACACCATTGACACTATAATCAAATCATGTGAGCTTTGGAGTTTGGACTAATAAGTAAATCAAAATTTTTAAAAACAAAAACAATGTTACCGTAATTATTTTTGATATAGTGATTTTTTTATAAATAAAATATTAAATTTGAATTTAAATTTTTCATTTTAATAATAAACAATTCTTTCTAACACAATTCGCACCAAAATAAATTAATAAAATATTAATTCAAATTTAAATTTCAAACTTTTATTAATAAAAAAATCTTCAATACAAATCTTAACAAAACAAAATAATTCATTCCAAACACTCCCAAAATATTCTTTTCTCATAACAAATCCCAAGAAAAAAAAAATCATGATAAAATCCAAAAATACCCCATCCGAACGAAGCCTTAGTGATTTTCATTTCTTTAAACTCTTTGCTCCTCTATATTATGTGATTGTAAAATATTGCTGCAATTGAGAGTTTAGAGTACTAACATGTTTTATGGTTCAAAGTGTTAGCGACTAAATACGAACAGGAGAATGCTGATAAGAATATGTGGATACACTAATTAGTAAATAGCGCCATTAGTCCTTTAACAAGGAAATCAGTATAATTTTTATCTTCAATTTTGAAAAAGTTATATTTTAGTCTCTCAAGTTGGATTTTGTCATACAAATAATCCCCAACTTAGTTTATATTCATTTGATAAGTAATATCGTTAGTTATATGATTCATCATTCAAAACGACATTATTTTAAACTACGTGATTAATGACATTATTTGTCCAATGGATACAAAATAAGTTGAATACCGTATGTGTAACAAAATTCAAGTTAAAAGACCAAAATGTAACATTTTCAATATTGGAATCAGAATGACCTTTACTCCCAACTGAAGGGACAATTAGAGTCATTTATATATCCTAGAATAACTAATGAGTATATTAGAAAGAAAGTAAGAACAGTTTCAATAGACAATAGACAAGAAAACTAGAAAAATACTTTTAAGATAATTTGGACATATACAATTTACGATTTATGGAACTTTCACTTGCATTGTATTATTTGGTTTATGTGTTAAAACGGATGACATTTGAGATTACACAAAATTATATACGAAATATCCTTTTTTTTCTCTTTAACCTTATGTTTCTCATCCCTAGGAGCTCTTCCTCCACTAGTAGGTTTTTTTTTTCAAAAAATTCTATTTATTCTGGTGTAGATAGTAGGAAGACCTATATTTCTTGGTTTTAATAGGACATTTTACCATAGTTGTTTCTATTATATAAAAATAATCAAGTTGACATGAGCCATTGGCTCAATGGTCATCACCAAGGCATTAAGTGCCTAGGAGAGTTGAAGGTTAGGAGTTCAATTCTTGCCTCCAACAAAAATCCTCTCCTATTTATAAACAAATAGGATGAAGGAATATTTGTGGAACTTCAATCCCCCCTGGAGCATATACACAAGTGAAGAAAGGCTTATGGTACTTACGCGTAGGAGTGAGGCCGTGTGGGGAAAGTGGAGAAAGGCTTATGGTACTTATGCGTAGGAGTGAGGCCGTGTGGAAGGCTTATGGTACCTACGCGTATGAGTGAGGCCGTGTGGGGCAAGTGGAGAAAGGCTTATGGTACCTACGCGTAGGAGTGAGGCCGTGTAGGGCTGGTATTCGCTGGAGGAGCATCCTCTAATACTTTGGTGGGAGTGCTGACTTGGTGACCAAATGTTGAAGACTACTTTGGTGGGAGTGCTGACTTGGTGACCAAAGGTTGAAGACTACTTTGGTGGGAGTGTTAACTTGGTGACCAAAGATTGAAGACTACTTTGGTGGGAGTGCTGACTTGGTGACCAAAGGTTGAAGACTAACTCTGTTACCCAGCTTGGGTTGGTACTGTGAGAGTAGTATCCATCTGCGTGCACATCTCGCGATTTACCTCCTCAGAGTGGTTAGGGGACAGTTGCCTTGGGGTCCAATATAGTACAACATAAGTTGGGATCTGGGTCATAAAAAAAAATCAAGTTATTAATGACTAAAACTAACCAAGAAATAATCTCTTACGTGTGTAATTATAGAAGATCTACTTTAACATCAAACTATTCCATTGAATTAAGTATAATTGTATGTGCAATAATATCTACTATATCAGACATATCAATGAATCTAATTATTGCAAATACACATAATACCTTTTTTTAGCTTTTAGAGTCTATTTCTTAGTTCAAGAATCCTTTTACTAGTGGGAATCAAAGTTTGGATACTCTAGTGAGATGTGTAGAAAATAGAAAATTATTAATTAAAATGAAAAGAGAAAGAAAAAAAAAAGAATTGAAAAATAAGAAACCAAAAGAAATGATATATTGTGTTATTTAAATATATGTGAGAAAATGAACTTATATCATGCATGGTAAAGTGTGATACAAACATATAGTGGATATTATCTAGTGGAATAAAATTGAGTTTTTGTTATAGGGAATTTCCAATTGTTGATAATCAAAGAGCATTAATGGAACTCTCCATCAAAATTTAGTCCCAATTAAATTATATATCCAAAGGCAAAAGAAGAATTAAATTCCTTAACCATACAACACTCCATTTATAGATGAGATTCCTAGACAATGTCACAAAGGAAAGATGCACTACTCTTGTTGGCATGAAACACGATGAATTAATAATTCCTGCTCTTTTTAGTTACGTTGTAAATAAATATTGGAAACCAACAACTTTGGATTGGGCCTTGCTAATTTATTGCAAATTAAGATCAAACATTCATTGAAGTATTGAAACAAATTTAGATGGAGGGAGATGGAGATTGTGAGAGAGTGATTAGCATTTCATCAGAGATGGACAATCATGATCCTCATGGTAAGTTTAATCAAATTGTTTCTAATTTATTAATTTTAATCTTATATTTGATTATGTAATGTATATGTTATTACTAATTATTATTTAAACGGTCATATTTAATTTGCTCAACACATAAACACACACACACACACACATATATAGGAATGCTACTTTGGCTAGCTAATAAAACCTTAAAGATTATTGCACATGTTGAACATTTTAATAAGTAAAACTCCAAGTTTATATACATATATTATGAACTCTTAATTTCTTTTGAAAAAACATTTGGTAGGAATTAATTAATAATTATTGATACATTTTGTCAATCACACTCAACTATATAGATTGTGCATGCTCACTAAGGTAATTTCATCTTGATTCTTGATTTCTCATTAAATATTATTTAGAAAATATTAAAAAAACAATAAAATGAACTTAATCAGTTGGATAATTCATAGTGGGATTTTTGAAACTAAAGAATATATAATTAATGATTCATTAAGAAACTCATAACTTGCACATGCATTAATTAATGCATTTAATTATTAAAGGAAAATAATTCAATTATATATATTAATTCTTGTATGGATGGATGGATCATGGGTGGGATATATTCATTCAATTTAACAACTTTCTGAATTATAACATGTGTATGCAGTTCCAAGGCAAATTACCCTCCAAAAGCTTCACAGAGCTGCAATGGTGGGAGATTGGGAAGCTGCAAAAGCAATCTTCGATAGGCATAGCAATGCAAAGACTGCAACCCTTTCTCTCGTGGGCATGACTGCATTGCACGTTGCAGCAAGTTGTGGAAGATCAGAGTTTGTAGAGAAGTTAGCAAGGCGTCTTACACCATCAGAACTTGAAATGAGAGATCAAGTTGGGCGCACTGCACTTCATCATGTTGCCTTAGCTGCCAATGTGAGAGCAGCCAAAGCATTGGTGAGAAGTAACCCAAATTTGGCACAGTTGGGAGATATGGATTTGTATACGCCATTGTTCTATGCAGCTCGTTGGAGACATCCATCAAAGAGCAAAGAAATGTTGGAATATCTTCACAGAGTGACGAAGAATGAATCGCCATGTTTTGTTTACACTGCTGCTTCTGCTCCAAATCTCATTGTGGCAATCACTGCTTCGGGTTCTCATGGTATTTATATAATTATTAATTAAGGCCTTAATTAATTAATAATCGTGACAGACTTATGAATGAATTAATTAACCCTATACTTTTAATTTTCGATATTTCATTTCTACAAAAAAAAAAATAAAAAAAAATTAATAGTGGTGAATACAAAAAGTATGAGTTCAGTGGTAAAATTGTGTAGCATTACTAGTAAAAATTATATTTTAATTTTATTTGGAAAAAAAAAATAATTTTCTTACTAATTTAATAGAAATATTTTTATAAGAAAAAAATATAAATTTTCAAATTTTGATGGATTATAAATGAACTTGGATATAAGTATTGTTTTGGTTCATAATTTTGACATTTTTATTTCTAAACTTGAATTTTATTAGAGAAGAAATTCTTAATTAATTCATTAGTTTTTCATCAATTTGATAATTAGTAATGTTCCTTTGTTAGACTACACTGTTTAATATTTAAAATGATGTCATTTGTGTTATGACGTTATTTGTCACCTGATAGATGAAATATAAGTTGATAACTATTTATGTGACAAAATCTCTATTGATGGATCAAAATATAATTTTTTCAAAATTAGAAATTATAAAATTAAAGGACTCTTGAGGTGATTAGCCTATATATTCAAAGAACATTATTCGAGCAAGTCCTTTTAAGGTGGAAGCACGTTAGTCTAAGAGTGCACAAATGAAAGAAAAAGAGAAGGAGTTGGGCAAACCATATAACTTAAAGAAAGAAAGAGAAAAATATAGTACTCTTGGAATTAATAAAAAAATTGCCAAAAAAATAAAGCAAAAATAACAAAAATAAAAAAAAAGGGATTGTATTTGTACCCAACTAACCCAACCAAAAAAAAGAATGACCTATTAATTTTTATATGTTATATGTTAATTTTTTATATTTTATACTTTAAAGTGAAATTCAAATGTAAGTATCATTTATGAGAGTGTGTTACAAGAAAATGACATGAGACCTTCTGTCCAATATTTTGTCTGTCTTATTTTGTCTTAATTAAAACTACGCCATAGGGTTCACTAATTTCTTGGTTAGGGTCTAATAATTTTAAAGTAATTTTAGTGATATTTATGCATTTAGTCCCTGGTTTTAATGAAACTACATCGTTTTGAACGTTAAATAGAATAAAACATGATAAATATTAGACAGAGGATCTGATCTCCAAGAAAATGACATATTAATTCATTAGTGTGTGATGATGATTTAATTGTTTCATCGTCATTGATTATAAATTTCTTGCAGATATTGCTTTGCGTATCCTTGAGAGTAATCCTCAATTAGTTTTAACATCAAACGACTCAGGAATGTCAATACTTCATGTTCTTGCAATGCAACCTTCAGCATTTCTCACTGGAAGTAAACTTTCTCTATGGGACAAATTTATCTTTCCATGTGAGTACTTAATTTGTTAATTTGATGCATTTGAAATAAAATATTGGGTTGGTTCAGATAAAAATTTTGAATTAATGCAATACAATCATAGTTATAGTGCAAAATTTTCAAATGCTATGTACAAATGTTAAAATCAACATTTTCTAAACATTTGTCCTAACTTTTTGTTCTATTCAACTAAGATTAAGTAATTAAATAGAAACCTGTTTTAATGGAATCAAATTTAGTGGTTAGTTTTCTAATAAAATTTTTTTCTTAATTAGTTTTTGATATGAATTAAAAAATTTCTTACATAAAAATAGAGGATGTCAGGATTTTTTATAATTTAGAGTAGAGTGAAATAATTAGTTGTATGAGAGAAAAAGTTTTCATGATTTAGAGAAAATTCTGTAAAACAGTGTTGTGTGGCGATTGTGTCACACATTGTATTATGTGAGCATACTAGTATTGTTGTGATTTTATTTCTTTTCCTTTAGTGTGTCTAGCTATGCCATAGCCATACTCAATCATCAGTTTCTGTTCAATGACCAATCCAATAATGTCTTTGCTAGTTTTGTTTTGGTGGGAATTTCTCCCTATATATACAAATTTAGTGGTTGTACTACAGCACAACTCTTGCTCAGATTGAGTTTTTAGTCTATTGTTGTTGCTTGAGCAAATTCATTCACTTGACTATATTGTATGATATATATGTATACCAATTAAAATATGCATTCCTCGTTTGTTAAGTTGTTATAAATTTGATTTGTTGCTTCAGGTATAAATATTAACGCATCTGCAGTACAGCAGAGGCACTCGGATTCACTAAAGCTTGTTGATGTTATTTGCCAAGAGTTGCAAAACAAAAGCAATTTAGAAGTTATGAACTATTTTTTGCCATCTGGGCGTCAGGCAGTGTTGCAGTTAGCAACAGTTCATGGAGTTTTTGAACTTGTTGAAGCTTGTTTAACATATTTTCCTGATTTAATTTGGTACTCTTCAAGCGATGGAAGATTATTATTGCATGTTGCCATTGAACATCGTCGAGTGAAGATATTTAATCATATGATCCATTTGATTGGTGAAAATACAAAAGCTTATGCTGATGCTGAAGTTGAAGATCATAACAATGTTCTTCATTTGGCTGCCAAATTGGCACCTACACCTCAACTCCATTCTGTCCCTGGTCCTGCATTTCAGATGCAGCGAGAACTACAATGGTTTAAGGTATGTTTCTGATTAATATTTCATTGACGTAAAATATTTTCACACTCCTTCAAAGATTTTTCATTTGAAGTCTCGTAGCTAGATAAATATCTTTCCATGCATCGTCTACCAATTTTTTATCCCTTGGCTAGTATACGAACGTGAACAAAAAATGAGAGTAGTAGAAATGAAATTATTGAGTTACGTAGATGTAGGTGTAGTCTCGGTAGACCAGATAATTAGAGTAACATGTTTGATTGAGATAATTTAAACGTTTATGATGAAGCCCAAATTTGCACCTCGTGATATTGTAAATATACCGACCAGGAAATACCGAGCTCCAAGCAATAATGTCTGATTTATCTGTAAAAAAGAATAGCATTAGAGTAAAGTCCCGAGGTGATCCCCAGGGATTTTACTCCGATGCTAAAGTCAGTAATTGAATGAATAATCCTCCCTTTCTTTTTCTAATGAAATTCACATATATAGAATATAAATCACATTACCATTAAACTGCTTCCACCTTTTACTCCTTGAATACTGCTAAGTTGTTATCGCCAAGTCTGTTGGAACTGATTTTGACTTATTCCCCTTTAACTTAGGAAATATCATAAATATGTTACATCAATACCTCCTCAAGTCGGTACAAAAATCTTTTATCCCGACTTGATAATAACTCCTGGATATTTCCGAGCTAATCTACTTGGTCTTCAACATGAAAAATGATGCTTCGATACCAGATTTGATCTGGAATCAATAGGTCATAAGGATCCTTCACCATCAGCTCATAGCGTTTCACCTCCTGTTAATAGTGATTCTTTAGTTTCTCGTGCAGTAGAAATTCCCCTTAGTTTCTTCTCGGAGATTCTTCTCAAAGATAAAATTTCCTTTCCTGAAGTTTCTTTATTTCCTTATAATTCTTTACAAGGAATTTACCTCAAGAATTTTGTAAACGTTTCTTCTCGGAGATTTTAATAAAATATCCTTTCCTGAAGTTCCTTTATTTCCTTATAATTCTTTACAAGGAATTTACCTCAAGAATTTTGTAAACGTTTCTTCTCAGAGATTCTTCTCGGAGATTTTAATAAAATTTCCTTTCCTGAAGTTTCTTTATTTCCTTATAATTCTTTACAAGGAATTCACCTCAAGAATTTTGTCGTAGTTGTTTTATAGATTTTCACAGAGATCTTTTCTCCGGAATTGCCATAGCAACAGTAAGAAGTTTTATCAACTTATTACATCTCAAGAAAAGAATACTCAACTATTAATACTTCCTTAAATTCTGAAAATTCCAAGTTCTTGGGATAGATTTCCCATCCATTCTTGACAATCGTGCTTGACCTTATTTGGTTCCAAATCCAAACTTTCATCTTCCTTTCGAGGCATTTCAGCCATGAAATCAGCGAACGCTTGGCCTTTAATCGCTGTTCGGAGTTTGAAAGTAATATCATATTCTCCGAGCTCAATAGCCCACTTGGATAATCGTCCGGACGCCAAATGTTGCAACTCAAATATTCACATCGGGAATTTTATGACCGAGCTGAATAATCCGACCTCCAGTGCTAAAGAGTTTTATGACCGAGCTGAATAATCCGACCTCCAGTGCTAAGGAGTTTTATGACCGAGCTGAATAATCCGACCTCCAGTGCTAAAAAGTTTTATGACCGAGCTGAATAATCCGACCTCCAGTGCTAAAAAGTTTTATAACCGAGCTGAATAATCCGACCTCCAGTGCTAAAAAGTTTTATGACCGAGCTGAATAATCCGACCTCCAGTTCTAAGGAGTTTTATGACCGAGCTGAATAATCCGACCTCCAGTGCTAAAAAGTTTTATGACCGAGTTGAATAATCCGACCTCCAGTGCTCAAAAGTTTTATGACCGAGCTGAATAATCCGACCTCCAGTGCAAAGGAGTTTTATGACCGAGCTAAATAATCCGACCTAAATTGTCCTTTACGGTCTTGAGCAATCAATTGAGATAATTCAATCAGAGATATTTTTACCGACCTGAATCATTCTTTCAGGTCTTGAATAATCAATTGATATTCTCAGAATTTCCTCATCCTCAAACTCAAAGTCGACACTTTTACAGGATGTTGTTCCCAGACTTTCATCGGACCCTTAGTCCCGGATTCTTATTCCTTGCTTTTCATTATCCTTTTTCCTTTGATATGCTTCTTCTCCTTTGGCATATTTCTCTGCTCGGTCCATCAGCTCTTCCATATCACCCGGTGGATCAGTAGCCATTTTGGTATAAAAACGTACAGGTCTTAAGCCATTAAGAAATGCTCCCACTAGAACATCTTCTGAACAATTCTTCACCTGCAGACTTTTATCATTGAACCTCCCCATATAGCTCCGGAGGGACTCGCAATCTTCCTGGCGGAGATTCAGTAACTCTGCCGTGGACTTGTCAAATTTCTTCCGTTGTAAGAATCGGTTGAAGAAGAGATCACATAATTGAGAAAATGAATCCACACTTCTCGGCCTTAAGCCCTCATACCAGAGACGAGCCTTTCCTTTCAGAGTAGTTGAGAAAGCCCGGCACTTCGTTTCCTCGGGTGCTTTCAAGAAATCCATCGTGGACTCGAACCTGTGGATGTGATCATTGGGATCTGTATCTCCTGTATAAGCCTGCAACTGTGGTAGCTTGAAGCGAGGGGGTAAAGGGAAATATGTGATCTCCTTTGATAGGGGGCTGTCTCTCCTGGGCCTTTTTTTCCCGGTATTGTTACCTGCATCACGATTTGCGTCTTCCCCACCTCCAGTCCGGAGAAAAGGTTGAGTTTCGGACTTCCTATCGTTTTCCCCACCAGATTCACTATGGATCACCAGGGGTTCTTTCCCCCCGATTTTTCTGCTGATCATTTTTCTTCTTCCGAGCCTCTTTAACCATAGCTTCCATTTTATCATAGTGCTCAGCGAATATCTTCATCATTTCAGGGGTTATACGATTATCTCCCTGCTGTGACTTCTCAGGATCCTTTTGGTGGGAGGGCGACGATTGTCTCCCTTCCTCTCGCCTACTAGTCTGAGCACCTCCTCTCATCGATCTTGTATTTGCCATCAGAATACAATTTTTGGTGAGAACCTTTTGTACGGTTCCCACAGACGGCGCCAATTGATGAAGCCCAAATTTGCACATCGTGATATTGTAAATATACCGACCAGGAAATACCGAGCTCCAAGCAATAATGTCTGATTTATCTGTAAAAAAGAATAGCATTAGAGTAAAGTCCCGAGGTGATCCCCGAGGATTTTACTCCGATGCTAAAGTCAGTAATTGAATGAATAATCCTCCCTTTCTTTTTCTAATGAAATTCACATATATAGAATATAAATCATATTACCGTTAAACTGCTTCCACCTTTTACTCCTTGAATACTGCTAAGTTGTTATCGCCAAGTCTGTTGGAACTGATTTTGACTTATTCCCCTTTATCTTAGGAAATATCATAAATATGTTACATCAGTGTACATGAGAGGATTTCAAATACTCTAATGAGGCATGTATAAAACAGAGAGTTTAACTCTTAACTAGCATAAGAACATGAATATAAAATGGGCGTAATTGAAATGAGAATGTTGAGGTGGATACGAGGACACAATATAAAATAAGGAATGAGTGTATTAAAACAAAAGTAAGTGTAACTCTAATAAATGAGAAAAAAAAGAGAGAAAAATTATTAAATGGTTTAGGCATGTACATAAGAGACTTTTAGATATTATAGTGTGGGGTGTAGAAAATAAAAATTTATTAATTTAAATTAAAAGGAGAAGGAGAATATAAAAAAAGAATTGAAAGAAATCATAAGAAAAGATATGTTATATTTAAATATCAATAAAGAAATAAGTTTAGGTCAAACACAGTTGAGAAAGAAATCATAAGAAAAGATATGCTATATCTAAATATAAATGAGGAAATGAGTTTAAACCGAACACAATCGAGCGATATGATCTATATAATTGAGGCGATTCCATTTAATAGAAAAAAAAATTTAGTTGTGATTGTTACTGCTTCTCTGCTAGCAAATATAGCACATCCTAAACATTTGGATGTATCAAGGGATGTTTGTTCTATTTATCACTGCATTGTAAAAAAATAAAATCTTTTCACAAAAAATTATTGTAAAATTGATTTATATATGAAACGGATAATTAATCATCATTAAAATTGTAATTTCAATTTTCTGTTATTTTCAACTTGTGTTAAAATTACAAATAATTTATAGTTACATATATGAATCCGCTTAATAAGAGATTAATTAAATTCTTCTTGATTAATATAGGCTGTTGAAGCATTAGTTTATGATGAGAAAAGAGTAGCAAAGAATAGCAAAAAAGAAACACCTCGAGAACTATTCTTTGTAGAACATGGACTATTGTTAAGCAGTGCAAAGGAATGGATGAAGGATACATCAAATTCATGCATGCTCGTAGCTACTTTGGTCGCAACGGTTGCATTTGCTGCAATGATTACCGTCCCTGGTGGCAACAACAACGACACAGGCCTGCCAATTCTCTCCAAGAAAAAATTGTTTGTGGCATTTTCAATATCAAATGCATTATCCATGATATCCTCAGCAATTTCTCTTCTTATGTTCCTATCTGTACAAACCTCAAGATATACTGAAGAAGATTTCTTGGAATCACTTCCAAAGATTTTGCTTAAGGGCCTTCTTTTCCTATTCGTTGCTGTTGCCACGATGATGATCGCTTTTGGTACGGCAATTGGAATGGCACTCCAAACAAGGGTTAATTGGGCTTATATTCCTATCACTGTTGTTGCTTGTTGCCCGGCAATAATTTTCACAAAGTTGCAGCTTCCATTGCTTTTCCAAACACTCCTATTCACATCTGGACCAGGGGTTTTTGAAGGACAAAGAAATGGAAAACTTAGGTGCCTCAGGAATGATGACATTGCTTGATATGACGATCCTATTACTTACCATTTTGAAGATTAATAAGACTATATATAGAGGGATATACTATTCGGGATTTTGCTTTCAATATTCCAGTTCAAATTAAACATTTGTCTGCAGTGCTTCTAAATTTGATTTCTCCTCGAAGTGTTTTGTCACGTATTGTGCTTATTTGCTTTTTTTGGGTAAATATACTTCCTACTAAATGTTGCATGATGTATAGGCCAAGTTTTTGTTATCCATGAATCAGCCAAGTTGGTGTTTATTCATTAGATATGTGTTGTTTTTGCTCAAAAAAATGTGAGCGTTAGTTCACGAAAAACAATAATTTTTTAAAAAGTTCACGTTTTTACATTGTTCACTAGGTTACATGTTACCAATTGAGATGTAAAAATCAATAAGAAAATGGCCCGAGTCGGCATGTAATGGAGTCTTGCTCTTTTTCCTAAAATACGTGAGTTATATCCCACAAAACAATAGTTTTTCTAAAAGTCTATGTTTGCCATTTTTTCATACTGTTCACTAAACTGTTGTATGTTGACAATTGAGATGAATGCAAAAAGGACACAAAAATTGCTTGTCAATGAGTTTTTGAGTCTTGCGGTTTTTGCCTAAAAAACATAATTTATAACCCATGAAAAATAGTGATTTTTTTATAAAAAGTATACATTTCCTATTTTTTCATACTGTTCGATAGGTTGCACCTTGACTGTTGAGATTGATGCAAAAAATAGCATGAAAACGGTTCTTGTTATCAAAAATTTGAGCCTTGCCATTTTTAGCTAAAAAAAATGTGAACTATATCCCATGAAAAATAGTGATTTTTCTAAAGAGCAATGATAGGGGGAGTGAAATTCTGGAGTGAAATTGTGGAGTGACTGACGTGGCATGTGTAAAATGACAAACTAATACCCTAACCAAATGATGAGTAAACCCTACTGGATAAGGTATTAATTTGTCTTTTTATACATGCCACGTCAGTCACTCCACAATTTCACTCCAAAATTTCACTCCCCATATCATTTCTCTTTTTCTAAAACTCTATATTTCTTTTTTTTTTTCGCATGATTTACTAGGTTGCATGTTGGAAATTGAGATGGTTGTATAAAAGATTAAAAGGTACAAAAACAACTCTTGTCCATAAATTTTGGGACTTGCCTATTTTACCCAAAAAATGTGAGATATACCCCGGTCATGAAAAATTGTAATTTTTCCAAAATTTTAAACTTCTCATTTTTTTTACACTGTTTACAAAATTACACATTGAAAGTTGAGATAGATAAAAAAAAAAAAAGGCAGAAAAACTACCTATGTAGACACATTTTTGGAATTTGACAATTTTGACTAAAAAACTTATACTATAACACGTGAAAAATAGTGGTTTTTTGGAAAAGTCTACATTTTCATTTCTTCTCACCATCCAATAGGTTGCAATTTGAAAATTGAGATGGGAAATGAATGGATTGTGAATTCGGGCATGGGTGAAAAATGTCTTTTTGAAATTTGGTGGAGGATGTTGTTAAGAATCAACTAAGAGCATATTGAAGAAGAGAAAAAGAATTTGAGCAAGAAACAAAGTTGAAGAAATTAAGAAACCTTTGATGCTCATTTGAACATTAATTGTGCACACTTGTGAAAAGTTAACTTGATGCTGATTAAGCATTAATTAATTGTGTAGAGGGACTGCAAGAATCAGATTCCTTTCTTCTTAGTTCTTATCAAAATCAAAGAATCATCAATCAGAAATGTACAACATTCAATACAACACGAAAATGTCGAAGATGCATGAATGAGATAATGCATTAAAATTTGCTTTGGAATCGGATGCTTTATTTTGAGATTTCTGATCAATTAATTAATAATATTCATTCAGTGCATATATATCTAAATATGTTCAATTTGATTTGGATTCTTCCAAATATATATAGTGGGAATGGAATTATTTTCTTTTTGATAGATAGATCTTTTTTAAAAAGAAACGAATATTATCTTTTGGAGAAAGTTAAAGCTACAAGAAATAAGGGTCGGTCCTTTCCAGTGTTTGCCCTTGCCATTGCCATTGCCATTGTAGAAGGATATCTATTTCTCTCTCCATATAAACAACTGGATATTGCAATTACTAATTGCATTGGAACTTCTGCAAAAACATTAACAGTAGAAGAAAAACAAACAAACATCGATCCCTACACGCCGTTACGTACAAAAACAAGAGCAAAATCATCAATCGAAGCTAAAAATGTACGGGGCGCCACAGATGAGTTACTTCCCAAACTTTCGAGTTGAAAGGCAACTCATGACCCCTCTTGACAGAGGTTTTCAAGTCGATTTAGCTCTCAATTCAGCAAATCAAAAAATTGCAACCATCCGATTTGGCCATACCGAACAGTGCAAGAATGTAAGAAATGATCCTCCCTAGCCTCCACTTCTTCACTTCACCTTAATTATTATTTTACATGCATGCATGCATGTTTGGTCAATTAAATTTCGTTTTGCGGGACCTCATATTATGCCGATATTAAATGAAATTGTGTGGAAATAGAACACGATCATGAAATATGATCCATCTATATAGTCGGCTTCACACAAATAGAATAAAAGATGTAATTGGTATTGTTGTTAATTATTTCTTGTATGAATTAAAAGATATTGAAGAAGCAAAGATTTATAGTCTCTCCAATCTCACCCATTTTATAGTGATTAGCATTTTTTTTTTTAAAACTCTTGTGTAAACTTAATTAATCAATTAGATGACAAATATACACAATATATCGAAAGATTATAAGTTATTTTTTTGAGGTTGGAAGAAAATTCAAAGTAGTGCGACAATATAAAAAATATATATATTTGTGCATAAATTTAAGAAATCCTGTATGGCTTTAGAGTTTGAGACTTAAGGTTTGGATGTGATGAAATTGCGTGTAGATTTAAAAAAAAAAAATCTATTAATCAACACATGACTTAAAAATTAATTGAGAAACAAAATTACCAAAGTTTAATTATTATATATAAATCAAAGTTTGCAGAAAAGGCAATTTAATTCTTAGAGATTTTTTTTTTTTAAAGAAAATTAATTAAGGGTCTAAAATTGTATATATATATACATGTTCTTAATTCCCTATATATTGATTAATTTTTGTTTGAATATGTTAATTTGTAGATTGATGAATGGTTAGAATCAGAAGCAGAAGCCTTAAAGAATTCTGTGGTAATATACACAGTGGAAATGAATGCAGTACCTGAACTTGTTGCTCGATATAAACTTTCAGGGCCATTCACTATCATCTTCTTCTTCAAGAACACTGTGATTTATCGTCTTTCCGCAGACGATTTCAACAGACGAAATACTGATCAAAACAAATTCAGTGATATTGTTAACATTGTGCAGAACAAGATCAGCAAAGGAAGTCATCAAAACAACAGCACTAGTACTAGTACTACTGTTAATTCTCTTGATTTCTATAATTCCGTAACCAGGCCAATGCAGCCGCCTCCTCCTCCTCCTTCTCCTGGTCAAACTTTTTCCGGCCATTATACTTATCTACCTTATCAAAATCCATCACAGTATAGTGGTGTTAATATTCCTGGGAGTTATTACACAAACCCACAAACTTATGAGATCGCTGATAATTATGATTATATTCATGAGTATAATATATTTGAACCTTACAACCCTTATCGTAGAAAGAACTGGTTCAGGAACCGCTTCAGCTGGAATCCATATTATTGAGCTTTCGATCTCACCTTCTAAAAATGGAAATATATATATATATATATATATTTATATATATAGTATGGTATTGACAAAATGTTGAATATTTTATATATATGATATAAATAAATGATGATCATATATATATATATATAGGATTGCTTTGGTTGGTTTGGTTGGTTGTATCTCACTTTTGTTTTTCTTATGAAATAATCCTTAATTTTATCAACAGTGTTTGATATATCTATATATGTATAAATATCACAGACATTCACAGTTATAATTCCCTGATTCAATTTTACAATCGCATATCAATATTCTAAAAATATTGCAGTTCATCGTGGCATATATAAAGGTAAAAAAACAAACAAAGAAAACAACTATATATGATCATATCAACGTATTTTGCCCAATAAAAACAAAGAAAAAGCCGACCGCCCGGCCCCTTTGTTAATTTTGTTTCCAACATGGCAAAAACCAGTGTGATAGTTAAGAGTACTGCTCTCATTTAGCATGCATGGTTTTTTGCAGGTTTCGAGTGCTGCCATTGCCTGGAACATCCAGTGTCTTATAATGAGAAGTTTTCCAACACTACTACTGATCATGATGAGGAGGAGCCAATTATTAATCCGATTAATGATGAAGCTACAAAAGCAGTGGTGGTTGATGATCAAAATGGGAAACTTTCCAAAGATGGAATTAATTATAATAATCCAGAGAAGAATGAGGATGATGTTGTCACTACTGGAACAAGTACTGCTAGTAATATTAGGGAAACAAATCAAACAATACATGATGACGATGATGATGATGATGATGATGAGTATGAGATCCCTATAACTTGCATAGATTGTGGGATTAATAGTCGTCCAACAAATATTGATTGCGCTGTTTGCTGCCCACCGTCGGCGCCACTTTAAAGTGCCAAAACCCAAAGTCAAGTTTACATGTGTGGATACATTTATTTTCATACTAATATCTTTGTGATCATATCATTTTCGATCCTTTGTACAATATCATACTAAAATTCTGCATCTTTCTTCTACTATAGCTTAATGATGTGCATAGATTTTTGTTTTGGGAGAAAAACTCCGGTAAAATGGACGAGGGTTAATCACAATTTTCACTCATAATAAGAAAGACAGAAAATTATTTTTCAATTCTGGGGAGAATTCACAAAACTCCGTTTTCATTGAGAATTGAATGGAGTTTTCAATTTCCGACCTCTTGCATTGCATTTCCATAACAAACCATAAGGGCCCAATATCAATCTCAATACCACCTTTGTCTAAAGGTTCAAATGAGATTTTATATCACGATTTCAACGGTTATTAATTACTTATTTTATATATAAAACGTGTTTCACATATGAGATGAGACTGTTTTACAAGAGTTTTTCTCTTGTTTTGGACATTGATGATGTATGACTCCTTCATAATTCGGTAGCTACAAAAAGCAGTGGCTGATCAAAATGGTAACCTTTGATCCAAAGATGGAATTAATAATCCAGAGGATGATGATGAAAAAACAAATGTTCGTTTGTCACTAGAACAAGTGCTAGTAATATTAGGGAAATAATACAGTCTGGGTCGCCTCAACAAATATTTGATTGCCGCTGTTAGTTTGCTGCCCACTCCCAATTTAAGTGCCAAAATCCAAAGCCAAGTTTACATGCACATCTTCATTTCCATGTCTTTTATTTTTTTAAATACTGTATGTCCTTTATTAAAAATCATATATATATTCTCCTTCATAACATAATCAGATGTGTTACCGTGTTTTCTCCTTCATGCTGTCCTTGATGCTCCCATTGCTCAAAATGACCTGCTTTGTTGTTATCATGCATTCTAGTGAATATTATTAAAAAATTGAATTTTATAATTTTTATTAAACCTTTATTTTTCATTAGTTATAATAAACGTATTTTGATTGAAAATGACAAAGTCATAAAACGTATTGATTTAGTTTTTTCCTTACTATTTTTTCATCCACCTGAATTGTGAACAAGCATCCTTGTGAACGGTGCAAAAAAGAGGAAAATTTATATCTTTTATGAAATTTTAATTTTTCATGGGCTATAACACACGTATTTTAGCAAAAAATGAAAAAATGAAAAAAATTCAAAATTGCGTTCATTTTCTCTTTTTTAGTACAGTTTTTTGCACCCACTCCGATTGATGCATTCTAGTGAATATTGTAAAAAAAAGTCAAAATTAAAATTTTCACCAAATCTTCTTTTTTAATGGGTTATAACACACATACTTTGGTAAAAAATATCAAAGTAAAAAAAATGTATTGATTTGGACTTTTTCCCTACTATTTTTTACACACGCCTGAATTGTGAAATGTATTCTATTGAATAGTATAAAAAAAAGTGAAATTTAAAATTTTCACCAAACATCTAGGTTTCAATGGGATGTGTTTTAGCCCATTTTTCATAGGTTATAACACAGTTACTTTGGTAAAAAATGGCAAAGTAAAAAAACGTGTGGATTTTGACTTTTTCCTATTGTTTTTTACACACATTTAAATTGTGAACATGCATTCTATTGAACAGAGTCAAAACAAGTGAAATTAAGATATTTTTCACCAAATTTCCATTTTTCATAGGTTATAACACACGTATTTTAGCCAAAAATGGCAAAATAAAAAAAAACGCATTGATCTTGACTTTTTTAATGATGTTTTTTTTATCCGCCTTGATTGTTAACATGCGAACAATGAATATTGTCAAAAAAAGTGAAATTTAAAATTTTCACTAAATCTCCATTTTTCATGGGTTGCACACGCATTTTTGTCAAAAATGGCAAAATAAAAAAAACGTGTTGATTTTAACCTTTTACCTATTATTTTTTACACATACCTCAATTGTGAATATGAAAGTGAAATTAAGATTTTTCATCAAATTTTCATTTTTCATAGTTTAAAACACACATATTTGAGCCAAAAATAGCAATATAAAAAAACATGTTGATCTTGACTTCTTTGTGATTTTTTTTACATATGCCATGATTGTTAACATGCAGTACAGTGAATATTGTCTTTTTTTTTTATTGGCATTACCTCGCATTCGAGGAAGGGCGCCACACCTAAATTTTATTAACATCTGTTTTGGATAATAAATATACCCTAATATTGTCTTTACAAAAAAGTATTTAACAAAGACAAAAGTAAATAAGGAGTACTCCTCTCTAACACTAGTTTAAAGTGCATGAAACGTAGGACTTCTCCTTTACAATAGTGGATTAATTCACTAGGAGTGATGAAGGCAAAAGATGACATAAGAAAACACATTTCCTGTCATGTGCAGTTGTGTTCATATAGAATATGTATGTCAATTAAGATAGTGGAAAACAATAAAATTCTATCACTCATGTTAAAAATAAAATTTTAATTTTTAAAAGAAAATAATCTAATAAACAAATCTTATTAAAAATAAAATTTTCAACTAATTAAACTTAGTTTAATATTCCAACATGCAACAATGTAAGAAGATGCCACAAATAATGTCTTATACTTTTAACTTGTAGTACAAACTAATCGTAATTCCATCATAACGTAGATACAAACATTTAATTACTGTTTTCAAGAATCAAAATTTAGTATATGACTAAGATTAGGAGGTTTAATTTGAAGGAATATTTTGACAAATGGCAATAGAATAACGCGAAGGCATTTCTTAGATTGGATTTCATGAAATTTCTGCAGTTTTTTATTTTTTTTGTTAAAAAAAAATTTAGAATATGGGTGGATTTTCAAACCTACCATTACCAATCTCTGAGTGGATATAACAAATGAAAAATGGAATGGTACCATGGATTAATTCCAACTCTAGCGACCATTGCAGGCTATTAATTCCCAAAAAAAAAAAATGTTTAATTTGCTAACTAAAAACAAAGAAAGCTCTTTTTTTTAAAAAAAAAAAAAAAAAACTCTATAAATTTCGTCAAATCAATACATTTTCTTCATTCATTCATCAAATTTCCAACTCCCAAAACTCTAAAACTCTCCTATATAGTACTTTTTTAAATTTTGTTTTCAACATGGCAAAAACCAGCGTTATAATAACACTCTCCTTATTCTGCATGATTTTTGGTGGATTCATCAATGGCGGAAGCCTTTGCCAGCTGCATGAAGAACCATCATTCCCTGTCTCGCTTTCAAATACTGATGAGGAGCCAATTGTTGATCATCCTATTAATACTGACCCTTCTGTTATAATCAAGCTTGATGGCGGCTACAAGAACATTAATGGTGACAGAAATTATCCAGTGGGCGATAATAAAATTTCGTTTACCATTGAAACAACTCCTGGGATTAGGAAAATCCTGCACAACACCGAGAAGAGTACTACTCCTACTACTGAATGCTCAGCTTGCCCTGGCAAAGGTTGTGCAGATTATTTCGATTGCGGTTTTCTTTGCTGCCCTTAATCAATTAAGTGCCAAAACTCAAGTTTAATTACGATGAGTATGCATTCATGCATCTATATTGCTATATAAACTAATTAATTTCTGTGTAATCCACCATCTCGTACAATAAGAGGTTGATTGGTCAGTTGGGACAACGATGATCCTATGATCATTTTCATATTGTATTGCACTTAAAAAAAAAAATCTACAAGATTTTTAACTTAATTATTCTATCTTGCTCTATAGACTATATATAGCTAGCTTAATCATTTGTGATGCTGTGCTCATATGAAATTAATCCTAATATATTTGTTCCAATTTGCATTTGAAAATATTCACACTCTCTCCCTAAACATTTGAATCACCTGCATGCATTCCACCTCGGATCTCCTGTTCTATAATTTCATGTTTTAATTTATAAATACACGCCATATATATTTTGCATTTGAAAATATTCACACTCTCTTCCTAAACATTTGAATCACCTGCATATGCATTCCACTCCGGATCTCCTGTTCTATAATTTCCTGTTTTAATTTATAAATACACGTCATGTATATTTTGCTAAAACCCTATCAAGTGATTAGTGAACCGTTAGGGATAAGTGTTAAATACATGTAACCTTTATTTGTAGATTTAAACTTAGAGGTTAATAACATTTTAGTTTTCAACTTGAATTTTATCATAGAAATGGTCCTAACACATTTTCCATTCATATGTTAAATAACGACGTTTGTTTGTTACGTGATATCATCCTAACACATTTTCCATTCATATGTTAAATAACGACGTTTGTTTGTTACGTGATATCATTCATCAATTTAAACATATTGTTTTTTGTTACATGACTCGCGATACTTATCAAATAAATGAAAAATGAGTTGAAAATTATTTATGTGACAAAATTCAAATTTAGAGGATAACTCACCTCTAAGTACCCTTCCTTTAAATTAAATTGTATATATGACCTAAATTATAGAAAAGAAAACAGACAAACCAAGATAGATACACAATCTGATCCAAATTTGTAACCAAATACAGTTGTCATACATATATAGATAGTGAAAAAACATGCCACTTTGGTAGACACCAAAGGCTTTATATCAATGCCAAATTGGACAGTATTCCTTATTTCCTCAATGACAATCTATCTTAGTTTACAGAAACAATTTGATTGATTTACCTAAGTATACATCTCCATGCATGATCATAAGCGCCAGAAACCCCTTTGTGAATCCATCAGCAAGAATTCAACAATGGCCCTTTCTTTGTTGTCATTCTAGAAATGTCGTTGGAGAAACAGCATCCTGGATCCAGGGTTTAAGACCTATCAGCATAGCAATCTGCACAAAGATGCGATATTTCTTGTTTTACTAAAGAACCTATATAACTTAGAAGTTGAAATTAAGAATATATAATGTAACAAAAAGATCACTGGATATATAATCACTTACTTGTATGGAAGATGCATATATAAATTAGACAACTGAAATGAAAGGTACATGACGGATCTTGTCAAAATCCACGCCTGGAAGACCATAGGCTCCCTGAATCCTTCGTTTGAATTTGTCAGGCATGGCAATCTTCAACTCCTTAAGTGTATCAATAAATCTCAATCCATCAGGAATCATATCCAGATTGTCACAGTAAAGAATTTCAAGATGGGAAAGTTTTGGCATGGCTCCTTGATCCACAACCCAATTTTCCAATTTGGACAACCAACTGATTTCAAGAGATATGAGCTCAGGAAAAGAATTAGCATCACAAATCATTATTTTGCTGTCCAGCAAGTTCACAAAATGTAGGCTGAGTCTTCTCAAGTTGGAAAGCTTTCCTAGGAAATTCATTGGATCTCCTTCAACTTCACATTTCTCCAACTTGAGCTCAATAAGATTTGAAGGGAAATGGAGGGGTGGTGCAAGTTTATGAAACTCACACCTACCTGAGTCTAATGTCAAATGATGAAGATGAAGGCATGCAAAAATGTTTTCCAAGGGAACTGATATAACATGATTAAGATATTCCCTAAATAAGAGGAGAAAAAGTCATAGACAGTTACAACCACTTGATAGCAAGTCAACCGAGATATGAGGAAACAGGTAAATGGGAACAGTAAGCACTTCTTTGAATAAATATTGGTTACATTCAGAAAAAAGGGGAATTCAACTACTGACTAAGCTCGGAGTGGGAATCCCCGAGGACCACCTCGGGATTTTGCTCTAACGCTATTCTGTTTACAGATTTAGTTGGTGATTATTGCTGGAGCTCGTCTTCCTGCTCGGTTCTTTCTAATAACCCGACGTGCAAATTTGAGCTTCATCAATTGGCGCCGTCTGTGGGAACCGGACAAAAAGTTCTCACCACAAGATATCGTCTTGATGGCAAATACAAGATCGAAGGGAGGAGCTGCCCAAACCAGTAGGGCGTGAAGAAGGGAGACAGTTGTCGCCTACGAATCAGCAAGCTCCTGAGAAGACACCTGCAAGGGGAGAATCGGATTAACCCTGAGTTAATGAAAATATTTGCGGAACATTATGATGAAATGGAAGCCATAGAAAAGAAGTCCGGAAGAAAAATCAGGATCAACAGAAAGACCCGGGGAAAAAACCCCTGGTGATCCAAAGTTAGTTTGGAGGAGAGAATGACGGAAGGTCTGAGACTCAACCTTTTCTTCGGACTGGAGGGATTGAAAATATCAATCGAGATGTGGGTAATAATCCAGGGAAAAGGAGGTCTCGGAGGGATAGCTCTTTATCCCAGGAAATTACCGATTTTCCTTTACCGCCTCGGTTCAAGCTACCACAATTGCAAGCTTACACTGGAGATTCCGATCCTAATGATCATATCCACAGGTTTGAATCTACGATGGATTTTTTAAAGGCACCGGAAAAAACAAAGTGCCAGGCTTTTCCTACTACCCTAGAAGGGAAAGCCCGTCTCTGGTACGAAGGATTAAGACCACGGAGTGTGAATTCTTTTTCTCAATTATGTGACCTTTTCTTTAACCGTTTCTTGCAAACGAAAGAAATTTGATAAATCTACGGCTGAGTTGTTGAATCTCCGTCAAAGAGATAATGAATCCCTTCGTAGTTATATGGGGAGATTCAATGATGAGAGTTTGCAAGTAAAAAACTGTTCTGAAGATGTACTGGTAGGAGCATTTCTTAATGGTTTGCGGCCTGGACGGTTTTACACTAAAATGGCTACTGATCCACCATTTGACATGGAAGAGTTGATGGACCGGGCAGAGAAGTATGCTAAGGGGGAAGAGGCAGATCAGATGAAAAAAGATAATGACAAGCGGGGCGTGAGAACTCGCAACGAAGGTGGAAGGAATCTAGTGTCGGATAGGAGATCAAAGGTATTTGATCGTCTGAATCCTCCCCGGCGTATTGCGGAGCCAACAATAAAGGACAGGATAACTACCCCCCTTAGCAGGACTCGGTCAGAAATTTTAGCCATTGTAGGCAAACAAGGTATCTTAAAGGCCCCTGCAAAGATGAACGCCCCTAATCATAAAAGAAACAGGGACCTGTTCTGCAGTTTTCATCAGCAACATGGGCATGATACTGAAAATTGTACCGACCTGAAGAAGGAAATTGAGGACTGCATTCGTGAAGGGTATTTACAAGAGTTTGTTAAAACAACTTACAAAGTAGCCCGGAGAGGCCGATCTGCCGAAAGGCATTCACCATATCGACCTCAGTTCGGAAGGAATGTTGCTAGAAATGAGGACAAACGTCAGCGGCCTAACAACTATCCCCCGGCTCGGGATGTCACCGGTGAAGTTCACACTATTCTTGGGGGACTGGAAGGTGGAGAAAGTAATTCTGTGCGGAAGAATAGGTGCAGAAGAATTCCCGAGCAAGAGCCTACGGGAAAGAGGTTTAAATCTTCAGAAACCATCGTCTTTTCTGAAGAAGATGCTGTTCCCACGAAATTTCCACACTCAGATGCTCTCATAATCAAAGCTAATATTGCCAACAAATTAGTGCATCGGATTTATGTGGATGACGGCAGTTCAGTAGATATTCTGTACATCAACGCATTTGAGCAGCTAGAGGTAGATCCCAAATACCTCCGACGGAGCCCAACTCTGTTGGTCGGATTCTCTGGGGAAGCAGTTCAACCCATGGGAATTGTAACATTGCCAGTTACCATAGGAGAATACCCCAGGAGTAGGACGGTATACACGGATTTTGCAGTGCTGAACTCACCTTCTCCTTATAATGTGATAATAGGCCGACTTACTATGGTGAAGATGAAGGCAATATGGTCACCATATCACTTGGTGATGAAATTCCCGACTGAGGCGGGAATAGCAACGGTACGGGGGGATCAAGAAGTGGCCAGAAGGTGTTATATGGTGGCTATGAGAGGGAAGAATCAGTCTACCCGAGACAATCGTGTAAATTGTGTGAAGGGAAAGACAGGAATCAAAGGCCCAATGAAGGTACGGGAACAACATCCTGTAAAGAGTATAGACTTTGATTTTAACGACGAGGAAATATTGAAAGTTTTAGTTGACTGTGCCCGACCTGAAAGGAAAATCCAGATCGATAAACACCTATCCGAACAGGTTCAGCATGGATTGTTAAGGCTCCTCACGAAATACAAAGGCATATTCACCTGGGATCCAAAGGAAATGGGTGGAGTTTCTCCCGAGTTGATAACCCATTCTTTGAATATCCATGAAGATGTAAAACCAGTGCAACAGAAGAAGAGGAGTTTTGCTCCTGAGCGCAAAAAGGTGATCCAGCAGGAGGTTAGCAAGCTGCTTCAGGTCGGGATTCTCGGAGAAGTAAAGTACCCGACCTGGATAGCTAATCCAGTGATGGTTAAAAAAGTCGATGGTGGATGGCGGATGTGTATCGACTTTACGGATTTAAATTAAGCTTGCCCAAAAGATTGCTATCCCCTACCGTCCATCGATCAGATTATTAATGCTATCGTGGGTTTCGGGGCGCTGAGTTTCTTGGATGCCTACAAAGGCTATCATCAGATTTTAATGAACCCAGATGATGCTGAAAAGACAGCATTTATAACTGATCAGGGGATTTTTTATTACAAGAAGATGCCTTTTGGGCTGAAAAACGCCGGGGCTACATATCAACGCCTGGTGAATCAAATTTTCCAAAAGCAGATAGGTCGGAATTTGGAAGTGTATATAGATGATATGGTGATAAAGAGTAAGGCAGAGGAGAACATGTTGGATGATTTGAAAGAGACTTTCACAACACTTCGTCAGGTCGGACTGAAGCTTAATCCGGAGAAATGTGTATTTGGGGTAAATTCAGGGAAATTCCTCGGGTTTATGGTGTCAAAAAGGGGAATCGAGGCTAATCCCAAGAAGCTAGAAGCCATAATAGCAATGGAACCTCCTAAGAGTATAAAGGAGGTGCAGAAGTTGACCGGATGTATGGCAGCTCTAAATAGGTTCTTATCCCGAGCAGCAGAGAGGGGCTTACCATTTTTTAAACTCTTAAAGACTGCTAAGAATTTCGAATGGGATGAAGAATGTCAGCAGCACTTCGAAGCATTGAAAAAACATTTGAAACAGTTACCCACTTTATCTGTCCCAACATCCGGCGAGCCCTTATTTTTGTACTTGGCTGTTTCAGAGCTCACAATTAGCGCTGTCTTGGTGCGAGAAAATGAGGGGATACAGAAGCCAGTTTATTTTGTAAGCAAGGCTTTACAAGGGGCAGAACAAAGGTATGCAGAGGTGGAGAAATTAGTAATGTCTTTGTTTTTCGCAGCACGGAGGTTAAGACCTTATTTTCAAGGTCATCCAATTTGTGTACTAACGGATCAGCCTATCAGGCAGATTCTGTATAGGCCAGAAAATTCTGGACGGTTGACTAAATGGGCTATTGAGCTCGGAGAGTATGACTTCACATTCAGACCTCGAACGGCAATAAAAGGCCAAGCTTTAGCTGACTTTATTGCTGAAATGTCACGAAAAGGAGGTAAGATGGAAGCGCCTATAGTGGAAGCAATCTGAATAGGGGCAGAAGGAGAATGGCAGTTGTTTGTCGATGGAGCTTCAGCAGGAGAAGGATCAGGTGCGGGTTTAGTGCAGATAAGCCCTGAAGGTAATGAACTAGCTTATGCTTTAAAGTTTGAATTCATTGCCTCTAACAATGAGTCAGAGTATGAGGCGTTAATCACCGGGCTGAAGTTGGCGCTATTGGTAGTCGAACAGTTAACAGGCAAATATGCTACCAAAGATGTGATAATGAAGAAATATCTGAACGAAGTTCAGAAATTGACAAGGAAATTTGAAGGTTTCAATATTGAAAAGATATCCAGATCTCAGAACAGAAGAGCCGATGCCCTGAGCAAGCTCGCATCCTCCACTTTTTCACATTTAAATAAACAGGTATGGTTGGAAACACTTCCCGAACGAAGTATTTTTGTACAGGAGGTGATGAATATAGGAAGTACAGAAAATTGGATGACCCCGATTATAAATTTTTTGAGGTCGGGGAATCTACCAGAAGATAAATTTGAAGCTCGGCGAATACGCATGCGAGCTGCTGGATATGTATTTGAAGATGGGATTCTGTACAAGAAAGGGTACCTAAAGGCCTTGCTAAGGTGTTTGGATCCTGAACAGGCTCAGTACGTGCTCTATGAAATTCATGAAGGAATATGTGGATCCCATGTTGGGTCTAGGATGCTGGCAAAGAAAGCACTTCTGTTCGGGTATTTTTGGCCTACGATGTTTGGAGATGCAGCCCAAGTAGTCAGGACATGCGAGAAATGCCAAAAGTACGCCGTGAAGACTCATAACCCTCAGGTCCCATTACACTCTTCTGTATCCGTTTGGCCATTTTATCAATGGGGAGTAGATCTCCTCGGGCCTTTCCCAGAAGCCCGAGGACGATATAAACACGTTATCGTAGCAGTCGATTATTTCACCAAGTGGGTGGAGGCAGAAGCATTGGTACATATTTCAGGGAAGAATGTTATTGGATTTTTCTGGAAGAATATTCTTTACAGATATGGAATTCCCGGGGTGGTGGTATCTGATAATGGCAGGCAGTTCGCGGAAGAACCATTTAAGTCCTGGTGCCATTCTCTTGGGATTCAACAGAAATTTACTTCTGTTGCACACCCCCAAACCAATGGCCAAGCGGAGGTATCTAATCAGATAATTTTGCAAGGACTAAAGACACGGTTGGGACGTTCTAGTGGAGATTGGGTTGAACACTTGCCGATGGTATTATGGTCATACCGGACCACGCCAAGGACCGCGACAGGAGAAACCCCTTATAATCTCACATACGGCACTGAAGCTGTTTTACCCCCAGAGATTGGTTTGCCGAGTCCTCGAATCTTATTTTTCCAAGAAGCAGAAAATCAAGAGGAACTTCAAGTAAATTTGGATCTTTTGGAGGAAAGAAGAATGTTCGCGCAGTTAAGGGACACTAAGTATAAAGAAGGAGCAGCTCGGTTTTATAACAAAAGGGTGAAAAGTAAACATTATAAAATTGGAGATTTAGCATTGAGGAAAGTGGAAGCTAGCAGAGTCGGGAAAACTAGAAAGCTTGATCCTATTTGGGAAGGGCCTTACCGAGTAAAAGAAGTATCTTCAACTGGGTACTGTAGATTAGCTCGGTTAGATGGAAAAATAATTCCAAGAACATGGAACTTTCAAAGCTTGAGGAAGTATTATTAGCTCGAGAGTTATTTCTTAGTTGTATTTGTTCACAGTTTAGTGTTCTTATATCGTTGTTGTTTGACTTTTCGTTCAGAAAACAATAAAAACCGTCTGGTTCGAATAAAAATTTGTTGGATGAGTATTTCGGAGAATGAACTCTGTGAAATATCTTCAATTAGACACAATTCCAGAGAAACTTAATCTCAGGAAATAAATTTATTCCTAACAGGATAGCAAGTCTAAGTAAGATTTCTAGTGGAATATCATAAAAACCCGAGCTAAAGCCTTGGGTAAAATGAATTCCCGAGAAAATAAATCTCTGATTAGATGAAAATTTATAAAATCCGAATGCAATCTTAAAGAATAATTATAAAACAAGAGATTGTTCAGATTACACAAAAGTTTTCACAACTATTTCGTTTCATTTTCTTTTTCCAGCTGAAGAAGGTCCACCTCAGCCGCTTCATGAACAGGAGTAGATGGGACGAACTGTTTCATGGAAATCTCGAGAACGCCTCCGGTTAATTCCTTGAAAAAAGCGTTGACTTTATCTGCAGCATCCGCTTCAAAACCCAGTTCCTCTAAACTCTGGTTGGGAAGATATTGCTCTTGGAGAACTCTGACCGCTTCGTTGTACCCGAGTTGAGCCACGGGTTCATTTATCTTTGCAGCCATCTCAGCAAATTCAGAAGATTTCAAGAAATTTTCTACTGCCTGAGTTGAACCGTGCTCTTTGTGGAAATTGTATTTGCGTTTCCAGCTCTCACAGTGTCTTTCCCAAATCAGGATACTTGAACTAAATTTTTTATTGTCAGTACGTAGTTCATCAGATTTTTTCTGCTCAGTTTCCACAGCAGTTGTCAATTTTTGAACCACTGAACGAAGTTCTCCTGATTTGCTTTGCTCGGCTTCAAGAGTAGAGGTGAGTTGCTGAACTTGGGATTGAAGATTTTGTGATTTTTTCTTCTCAGTCTCCCAATTAGCACGAAGATTGGCAGCAGTCTTCCTTTCTAACTCCAGGTCATTTTCTAGTTTGGACTGGAGGTCAGCAAATTTTTTCTTCTCATTTTTTAATTCGGCTTGAAGATTATTCAAATGCTCGGTAGAGCGAATAACTTCAATGGCCCTAGCAGATAAAACCGTGCCCTGTGAAGCGAAATAAGGACAGAAGGAGTATAAATTAGAAGAACTAGCGATAATATGAAACAATGGTTATTTAACCACAAACCTGTGCACTGTACAAAGCCATGATATTAATCAGGCTATCATTATCCAGCTGCCTCAGTGATTCTAAGTCTCGGGGCAGAACTCCTTCACCCAACCATTGATGAGCTAATGCTGGGGTGAGTATTCTGGAATTTCGATTAAAACCCTAGCTCGGGCAGAATTGATCTCCTGGGTGGGTAACAGGGCCGTAAGAGATAGGGACCCTAGGAGGATTAAAATGAGACAGAAATCTGAAGTTGGAATCTGGAGAAAAGTTGGAGGGAACAGCCGAGAAAAGAGGAGTTGGAATTGTTGCTTCGAGGGGTGTGTCTTGGTGGGCATCCCCGGTAGGTAGGGTTGGTGACTTGCTTGGTGGGGCATCTTGCGTAGCTGAGGTTTCTGGTTTCCTCTTACTACCTCTTTTCCTTTTATCTTTCTCCTCGGGTAGTGGAGGTAAACCCGAGCTGACAATCTTGAGCTCGTTAGTTGGTGAATGGCTCAATGGAGGTGCCGTATTCGCATTAGGAACTACTGGTGGAGCAGAAGATCCCGGGCTGGATTTACCCGAGGTAGAAGCAGTGGTAACCGTCTTGGTCCTCCTCAACATGATCAGCTGCGCGATATCCATCACTGTAAAAAAAAAAAGAAAAAAGGACATCAGAAAGAGAGAATTTCAGCGTAAAGTCTTAGAAGTTATAATACAAAATAAAGGATACTTACATTCAACCCCATATCTATTCTTGGAGCCTTTATACTTAGAATCGAGTATAGCGAAACTTAACCCGCCTTGAATCAAAATTCTCTCAGATAATCGGGAAACATCAAAGGTAACCCCTAAAGTTTCAAGTGTTTGTTCCCCACTTGTATTGTAAGATTTTTTAGGTTGTTTATCAGTTATGCTCTTGACAATTTTCCATGGATGATTCTGCCTGATAAACTCTGAGTGAATGAAAAAGAACCACTTCTTCCAGTTGTGAATGGAACTGGGGAAATTTTGTAGTAGGGGAGTTGCATTGGGACGACGGTTAAAATAAAACCATCCTAATTCGTTAGGGACAGTTTTTAAAGAGAAGAAACGCCTAAACAGAGATAGGGTAAGAACCACTTTGTAATGCACACAGAGCAAATCAAAGCATATGATTGTTCTAATGGAATTTGGGGTCAGTTGACTTAAGTTCACTTTGTAGTGATCTAAGATGTTTGAAAGCAGATTAGAGAGGGGAATCCTAAGGCCGGCATGAAGCTGATGTTCATAAAGAGCAACAAAACCCTGAGGAGGGTGTGTAGCTCGGTCATCTCTTGATGGAGCTTTGACAGGTAAATTTTCAGGGATAAAATATTTTGTCAGAATTTGGTTAATGTTTTCTCTACTCAGGCTAGACGAAATTGAGTCAGCTAAAATCCCCTCGGTTGTTTTTTCTTCAACATTCATCTCGTGAGTTTCGGTATTCTCACTATTTTGCTCAAAGGGTGTCTCAACACCCAGTTGTTCGGAAGCTTCCATGGAGGTTGACTTTATCGTTGAAGGGTTAATCCTAAGAGAGTGCCTAAGGGACCTTCTAAGAGGAGTTGTTACTTTAGAAGAAATTGGGGATTCACTATTGACTGGGAGTGACACACTGTGAGTAGATGGGGATAAATTCTTGTTACCTACGGATTCTAAACTCACATTCATTGATGGAGTGTGAGAAGCAGAAGGTTCTACATAGCTTGCAGAGGGGAAATGTTCAGATGAATTAGAGTGTTCTTCAGAAGACATACCTGTTATTGGAAGATTGCCTTGGAAAATTTTCTGCAATTGATGAAGAGGAAACTCAATGACTTATTCAATGAACAACAGAGAAGATAAAGAAGTTGTAATTATCTTTATCGCTTGTTTTAAAATTGAATGCTAGACCAGAGAGGATAACGCGGAGATATGAATTAAAGTAGATTCAAGTTGGCGAAGAGAGATTTTAAATAATTTTGAAGTTTTATGGCGATGTGTCCGTTACAGCTCAAGGGGAGTGGAAATGCGTGCAAGAAGTAATGAGCTGTAATCATTGTTTTCCCCAATTACGAAGCGTTATCTATGTTAGAAAATCAAAAGTCTGTTTTTCTTCAATATCGAAGCATCGGTTTTCAGCTTATTAAGAGTTAATGGATTATAGTTTGGGGATATTTATATGTTATGGTCAGGTCGGAAGTAAAGAATTAATACCGACCTGAGGAGGTATTGATATAACATGATTAAGATATTCCCTAAATAAGAGGAGAAAAAGTCATAGACAGTTACAACCACTTGATAGCAAGTCAACCGAGATATGAGGAAACAGGTAAATGGGAACAGTAAGCACTTCTTTGAATAAATATTGGTTACATTCAGAAAAAAGGGTAATTCAATTACTGACTAGCATCGGAGTGGAATCCCCGAGGACCACCTCGGGATTTTGCTCTAACGCTATTCTGTTTTACAGATTTAGTTGGTGATTATTGTTGGAGCTCGGTCTTCCTGCTCGGTTCTTTCTAAATAACCCGACGTGCAAATTTGAGCTTCATCAGGAACTATTCTCTTTTCAAATTCAGAACCAACAAGAATGGAACAAAATAGATCAGTTAACTGTACCTCCCTCAACTTGTGCTGATTGGAATTCAAGTAATTGAAGAAATTAGGAAGAACACTATCTCCTCTGACAAATACAGTTGCTTCCCAACACCGTAGATTATTCAGCTTTGATAAATCCCTCAAATCATCAGTCTCATTGTCGAAACCAACTAGTGTTTCCAGCTTAATCAAACTACAAAAACATAATTTTGTTCTGTGGCTCCTGTTAAGATATAGATGCCTCAACCGTTCCAATTTCCACAAGACATTGGGCACACCAATGGAATCCATTACTCGGATATCGAGGATCTGCAAGTACTGCATTTTACCTATTGACGATGGAAGTTTATCCATCGTGCAATATCTCAGGCTTAGGAATCTCAAATGAATTAGCTTCTTTATTCCTTTAGGTAGCCTTTTGCCTTGGAAATCATAACCTTGCAATTTTAGGACCCTAAGAGATTTGAACTTATGCGAATCACAATTGACATGAGGAAATGAGGCTTTTATTGAATAAGGCTCTGAGATAATTAGCAAAGAACGCAATTCTCTGTTGGTTTCCAGTGCCGTATTTGTCATAGCATCATTATCTTCTGCTGGTTGATGTCTTAGAGATTCGTCAATGTGGATGGAACATCTGGATGGACTAAATTGATCTACATATGAATCGGATAAAGGATCCTTTCCTCGTACAAAATTCATTACCTTAATAAAATAAACTTCTTTTCCATGTGTCAAACAAAAATCTCTCATGAGATCATGAAGGCGGCATGTTCCAATCCTTCTAGTTGTTGAGAACTCATCCAACTTCAATTGAACCATTGACCTGCTTGTCATCTCAAACAAATACCGTTCTGCAACGTCTGTCAATGTTTCTTCTGTCCCTCGAAGATTTGACGAGATCATCCCCTCCCCTATCCACATTAGGTACAACATCTCAACATTTATATCCTCGTCCTCACGAAAATGTCCTAAGTGTAGGAAACAGGGCTTCAAATGATACGGCAACTCATCATAGCTCAAAGCCAACACTTGCAATACAGTTCCATACCCTTCTTTACTACTTTCACTCATCCTTAGATAAGAATGAACATTTTTATTCACGCTTCTCCAATCTTGTAAAGAACTCTTTTGACTCAAAATCCCTCCAAGTACAGCGATTGCTAAGGGAAGGTATCCACACTTATGCACCATTTCCCTCCCTATTTCTTCCAACTTTGGTTCATTTTCAAACTATGTAAGGAAACAAACATGTGCAATAGGTTGCAGATGAATATTGGATCTCATAGGATCAATATTATTCAATAATAAGCCTTTCTTTTTCTAATATTTTTTTTCAATAAAAAGCCTTTCAAATTCAGTAAAATTTCGTGTTCTTTGCAAAGATCGTTATTGTTAGGGAAAAACGGATCTCACGTTGTATCTAATAGCCCAAAAGAATAATAGAGATAGTAACGAGAAAAATAAATGGGATAATGAACACAAAGATTTACGTGGTTCGGTCAATATGACCTACGTCCACGGCCGGAGACGGTGCCAAAATTCACTATTAAGTGGAGACAATTTACAAAAGTGGAACACTAATTTCCACAAAGCTTTAAGCAAAAGAAAGAGAACAAAGAAAGGAGAATGGCAAAGGGAAAAGCTTTGAAGCTTTGTTTTGGGGTGCTTCTAAAGGCCTCAGCATTTGCCTATTTATAAGCAAAAAATCTTAATGTGAATTGCTGTGCAGAAAGTCATTGCCGAACAAATTTCATGCTACCTAACTTCTTGTTTCCTTTCACAAAGCATTTGTCAACAAAATCCCAAGTCACGACAAATGGGCGTGGTAGGTTGCTGACCATTCCTTACAAATCTCCACCTTGGTCTGGAACCCGAACAATAGTACTTTAATCAAACACGCCTCCGGCAAAGCCCCAATGGGCTGAATCACAAACCATGAACACCAATCAAGTCCAAGCACTGCTTGAACTTATATACGGGAAGAGCTTTCGTAAACATATCGGCAGGATTATCCTTGGTATTGATTTTCTGAACAAGGACCTTCTTCTCAGCAATGGTATCTCGAATGAAATGATATTTAATATCAATATGCTTCGTCCGCTCATGATACATCTGGTTTTTAGTCAAATGAATTGCACTTTGACTATCACAGTAAATGGTAGTAACCTCTTCTTGTAGAGTTAATTCACCGAATAAACCTTTCAACCACAAAGCTTCTTTAATAGCCTCAGTGACTGCCATATATTCTGCTTCAGTAGTGGATAAAGCCACTACATGTTGTAGAGTAGCTTTCCAGCTAATTGCACAACTTCCAATGCAAAATACATAACCTGTAAGAAACCTGCGCTTATCAAGATCACCGGCGTAGTCTGAATCTACAAAACCAACCAAAGTGTTGTTGGTTCTACCAAACTCCAAACAAGAGTTTGAAGTACCCTTCAAGTATCTGAGTATCCATTTCATAGCCTGCCAGTGTTCTTTGCCTGGATTTGCCATATACCTGCTAACAACACTAACTGCTTGTGAAATATCTGGACGAGTACAAACCATCGCATACATGATATTGCCAACGGCACTAGAATAAGGAATACGTGCCATATAACTTTCCTCTTCCTCTGATTTTGGTGATTGAGCAGCAGATAGCCTAAAATGGCTAGCGAGAGGAGTACTGACTGGTTTGGCATCCAACATGCCAAATCTCTCCAAAACCTTTTTAAGGTAACCTTCTTGGGTCAGATATAATTTTCCAACTCCTCTATCTCGTCTTATCTCCATACCAAGAATCTTCTTAGCTGCTCCCAAGTATTTCATTTCAAATTCACCATTTAATAAGGCCTTCAACTGGTGAATTTCTGCAAGATTCTTAGCCGCAATGAGCATGTCATCAACATATAGCAAATGATAAATTAATGAATTATCTTTTAACTTCCGGAAGTAAACACAACTATCATACATACTCCTGGAGAAATCATGACCCAACATAAATGAATCAAACCTTTTATACCACTGTCTTGGAGATTGCTTCAATCCATACAAGTATTTCTTCAATAAACAAACATGGTCTTCTTTACCTTCAAATTCGAAGCCTTCAGGTTGTTTCATATAGATCTGTTCATCTAATTCACCATGTAAGAACGCTGTCTTAAAATCAAGCTGTTCCAATTCCAAGTCAAACATGGCTACTAATGCAAGCAATACACGAATAGAGCTATGTTTTACAACAGGTGAGAAAACATCATTAAAATCAACACCTTGTACCTGACTATAGCCCTTTGCAACTAATCGTGCCTTATACCTTGCATCGTCAACACCTGAATTACCTTCTTTTCTTTTGAAGACCCATTTGCAGCCAACAATTTTCTTCCCTTTTGGCGGCGTCACAAGATCCCAAGTACCATTCTTATGTAGAGATTCCATTTCTTCATTCATGGCCACCACCCACTTATCTGAATCAGCACCTGAAATCGCCTCTGTATATGTGGAAGGTTCTCCGTCTCCACCTATTTCCTGTGCTGCTGATAAAGCATATGCAACTAAATTTGCATACCTCTGTGGTGGTCGAATCTCTCGTCTTGGTCTATCTCTGGCTATGGAATATTCTTCTTCTACTGGTTCATCTTCAACAAGGTTTGGAGCTGGTTCATCACCTTGGTCCGTAGAAGATCTTTGAGAAGGATTGAAATTTATGATCTCGAACTCCACCTGTTTCTGTGTGCTATCTTCCTTTTCTAAATTACAAGGATTACAAGACTCTTTTCTAGGATTTAACATAAATGACTCATCAAAAGTAACATCTCTACTAATTACAAATTTAGGTGATTTGGGATCAGGACAAAATAATCTGTATCCTTTCACCCCTGAAGCATAACCGAGGAAAATACATTTTCTAGCCCTAGGCTCTAACTTTCCCTCATTTACATGCATATATGCTGGACACCCAAATATTCTTAAATTGGAGTAATTAGCAGGAGTACCTGACCACACTTCCTCTAGAGTCTTGAAATCAAGAGGAGCACACGGAACACGGTTGACAATATAACAAGCTGTAGAGATGGTTTCCGCCCTAAAGTTAACCCAGCATTTGAGATCATACACCGAGCTCTTTCCAAAAGAGTCTGGTTCATACGCTCGGACATACCGTTTTGTTGAGGCGTCATTCTAACGGTACGATGTCTAGAAATTCCTTCATTTTTACAGAATTCATTGAATTCTGTTCCACAAAATTCCATACCATTACCTGTCCGCAGCCGCTTAATGTGTTTTCCTGTCTACTTTTCAATTAAAGCCTTCCATTGTTTAAATGTCAAGAAAACATCACTTTTATTCTTCAAGAAATACACCCAAACTTTTCTTGAAAAATCATCAATAAATGTTAACATATACCTAGCACCACCCTTAGAAGGAACACGAGAAGGCCCCCAAAGATCAGAATGGATATAATCCAAAGTACCTTTTGTTTTATGGACTGCAGGTGAACTGAAACTGACTCTTTTCTGTGTCCCAAAAATACAATGTTCACAAAAGTCCATCTTACCAGTACGTTGTCCACAAAGTAGGCCCATGTTGCTTAACAACATTAAGCTCTTCTCACTCAAGTGTCCCAATCGCATATGCCACAATTTGGTGATGTCGGTATCTGATGATACGGAGACTGCTGCGGCCCCTGAAACTGTGGATGCCTGCAAGATATACAAACTACCAGACTTGCAAGCTTTCATCAATACAAGAGCACCTCGTGAAATTTTTAAAACTCCACCTTCAGCCGAATACCTGTACCCGAGAGAATCAAGGGTACCTAACGAGATGAGATTTTTCTTCAAATCTGGAACATGTCTAACATTTATGAGTGTTCTAACAATTCCATCATACATCTTTATCTGGATTGTTCCCCTACCAACAACTTTACATGGAGCATTATTGCCCATCAAAACAACCCCACTATCATATTTTTCATACGTGGAGAAATATTCCTTTTCAGGACTCATGTGGTAAGAACAACCAGAATCTAGAATCCACTCATCTTTAGACCTAACTTTATTTGTTGTTGCTACAAATAAAATTCCACCATCCTCATCTGCAACTACACTAGCTTCAGCAGTGTTGCTATTAATCTGCTCATTTTTATATATTTTTTTATTTTTTAATTTGTAGTAGTCAGTCTTAATGTGCCCCTTTTTCTTGCAATAATTATAAACTTTATTTTTATGTCTAGATTTAGACCTGCTTTTGGATCCACTATTATCAAAATTTCTATTTTCAGGTCTCCCCCGTACCATTAATCTCTCTGCCTGACTTTCACTAGTCTCTTATGTGATATCCCTATCAATCTGTTCTTTAGATTTTAAAGAAGATTTTACATGACTATATGAGACAGAATCTTTTCTATAAATCATGGTATCACGAAAATGTTTAAATGACTGTGGAAGAGAGCATAACAACAAAATGGCTTGATCCTCATCTTCCATCTTAACATCTACATTCTCCAAATCCAAAATAATGGAATCAAATTTATCAAGATGTGAGATAATAGATGTACCTTCAGTCATTTTTAACATGTACAACTTTTGCTTCAAATAAAGTCGATTCTCCACAGTCTTTTTCATATACATGGACTTTAACATGTCCCACATGCCTTTGGCTGTCTTTTCACCGGCAACTTCTTGCAAAACCCTCGTTAGAGATATTTAATATAATACCTGATCTAGCCTTTTTATCTAGATCTCGAAAACTTTGTGTCGCCATTTCTGGTGGCTTATTCTCTACCCTTCAAGTGCTAACTCACATCCATCCTGAATAAGAATGGCTTCCATTCTGAGTTGCCATGTACCAAAGTTGACACTCCGGTCAAACTTTTCAATAGAGGTCTTAGTTACTGTTATCGTGGCTAAAAGATCTAAAATGAGATATAGCTCTGATACCAATTTGTTAGGGAAAAACGGATCTCAAGTTGTATCTAATAGTCCAAAAGAATAATAGAGACAGTAACGAGAAAAATAAATGGGACAATGAACACAAAAACTTACGTGGTTCTGTCAATATGACCTACGTCCACGGCCGGAGACGGTGCCAAAATTCACTATTAAGTGGAGACAATTTACAAAAGTGGAACACTAATTTCCACAAAGCTTTAAGCAAAAGAAAGAGAACAAAGAAAGGAGAATGGTACAGGGAAAAGCTTTGAAGCTTTGTTTTGGGGTGCTTCTAAAGGCCTCAGCATTTGCCTATTTATAAGCAAAAAATCTTAATGTGAATTGCTGTGCAGAAAGTCATGGCCGAACAAATTTCATGTTACCTAACTTCTTGTTTCCTTTCACAAAGCATTTGTCAACAAAATCCCAAGTCAAGACAAATGGGCGTGATAGGTTGCTGACCATTCCTTACAGTTATCTTATATTAATCTGTCACGTGTTATTAACAAAAAGTTTTACTTCAATATTCATGTGTTAATTTAGTTCATTACCCAAAAATGATATCCTTTTTTGGCATATGGAGTTCAAAACAGAACCAATAATTAACAAATAAACACAATGCTAACCTTTAGCAATAGCATTTTTGGCAAATGCCCTCTTCTGAAGTAGGTCCCACCCTTCATCCTCATTCAAAAATTTGAGAGCATAAGGGAATTGATCTTCAGCCAGTTTTTTGTTCCGAGTGGTCATCAAGATTTTGCTATTAGCCTCTGCAAAAGGAAATGCTGCACTGAGGCATTTCCAGTCATCAATTTCCCATACGTCGTCAAGAACGACAAAACATTTCATCTCTTTCTGCACTTTGTAAAGCTCGTTGACCACCTCCCTCTCCTCCATCTTCTCCACACTTTCCTTTCTCTGATCCGGAAGAAGCTGCTTCAGAATGTCTCCAAGTACAGCCCTCATACCAAACTGTTGGGTGATTGATACCCAAGCAAAGGCTTTGAAACAATGTTGGACCTCAGTGTTGTTGTAAATTTTCTTGGCAAGAGTTGTCTTACCAAGGCCGCCCATCCCATGTATTGAAATAACCCGATGGCATCTAATTCCCTCATCACAGATGAGGCCTACAAGCTCCCTTATATCATCCTTCATCCCAACAAAATATTCCTCAACTTGATGGGGATACGTTTGTCTCAGCCTCTTTTGATTCTGGTCCAGCATTGCATTTGAGATTTGTCCCTCTTCGCTGGTGGAGGAGATCTCTTTAACACCATAAGTTTGAAGACTTGTGGTGATGTCGTTGAGATTTTTTTTGATATTCACTATCCCTAAACCAACATTGTGAAGGGTTTTCCCTTCTGTGAATATGCAAGCAAATCTTTTGAGAGCATTTTGAAAGCCACGGCCTTCTCTGCGGGATTGAACTTTGATAGCATACGTTTCCAACACATTCTCGATTCTATAAGCAAGGTTCCTGATTTCTCTAGCATAATTACGAATCGTTTCGTCTTTATTTTGCCTTCTGTCTGCATCTTTCAAGAAGCATTGCATCCGGATTAACTCTGCCTGAACTTCTTTCACTTGATCACTCACTCCACTAATGAATTTTGCTTCTTCAATTAACAAATCTCGAACAGTTTACAAAGCAACCGAAACAACTTCGCTGGCCATTTTGAAAGTAGAGTACTCTTCTTCTCCAAGTTAATTTGGTGCTACTCTGATCACCTCATGATCATTCTTATCCTTGCTGATGTTTAATAATAAGTTTTTCAAGGTCAGTGCGATGGATTCAACTTTGATTTGATGATGCACTTGCAAGATCATGTTCTACGTAAATAATAATTAATATGTACCAAAGTTTTATCTTTATGAATACAATACTCAAAAGAATTTGTTTGGAATAGTTAAAAGAGAACTAGAACACATCAAAAGAAGTAATGGAATCTTTAGAAGTAACTATATATGCTAAGAAAGTAGTGCAATAATCCTTATTTTGTCTAAAGAACAATAACAAGTAAACTTTATCCGACTAAGTACTATATCGATCACATTTTACATTGGATCGCATTTTACTAATGTGATCTATATTATAAATTTTGATAAAATTTGTACGTTGATTGATACAAGCTTTCTTTTTTTTCGATCTTAAAATCAACTACTTATTGATAGAGGAGCAGACGGCTTATAATTAGACGGACTTTGTTCTATAACTAAGACATTTTTACTTCATCAAATTACAATAAATTATTAGATTTATATACTTGGCAAGGACCTTAAAAGAAAAATGAGAAGCTTTCAGACTGAGTGGGATTTGTTACAATTATTCTTTGCTCTGCAATTATTAAGCCTTTGGACTGAGTGGAGTATGCTAGAGCAAAAGAAAGATATCCTTGTTGATATGCCAACGAATAAAGAAAGATGTAGGGTTGTTTGTCATTTAAAAAAAAAATCAACATATATAACACCAATTATTGAAGAATCTTCTATCACAACTTCTGTATGTATATAATCATTTGCTGCAGATTATGAATTTACTCAATTTTCTTGACACTACTACAAAATTGGGCTATTACACCGGTTATTTTTGGCTAAGCACACCGGTTATATGAAAAACGTATCGGTGTAGATACAGGCGGGATTACATGTCGAACTCGTTTGAAATCGGTTTCTAAAACCGGTGTATATAATCTAATTGACACCGGTTATCTATAACCCGGTTTTATATGTTGTAAAATGTTTTGGTCAATCTTGTGGGTACCGGTGAAAAGATTTGACAATACTTGACACCGGTTATTTAAAACCCGGTGTTGCATCTTTTAACAGACACCGGTTACTAAACCGGTGTGAAAATTATTGATCATGTAACATGATTACACCGGGTATGCTGGAACCGGTGTGAAATGTCACACTACATGACACCGGTTATTGAAAGCCGATGTTATAAATTTTAATATACACCGGTTTTATTGAACCGGTGTATATTATGAACAGTTGAAAATTGTATGCTTTCACACCGGTTATTAAATAACCGATGTGACATGTTAGTATATCCACATAACAAAATGCTCCTGCATTCACATAACATAACAAAACTGTTTGACAAAATAGATAGATGTTATAAGCATATACCAATCCAAACTATATTTTGAAAACAATGCATTAATTCAACAAAATCCATTACCAGTATAAAAAATGTTGTACGTATATTTACATAGACATAACTAATGTCCTAACACATTAAAGAATCAACTCTGTTGCAATTGGCAGCCGTCAACACTTCGGACTCATGCTTCAAGACATAACTAGCCCATGCCTCTCGAACAATATTCAAATCTGATTCCCTTAATGCTTTCAAGTCTTTTTTAAAGTACTGATACATTGAAAACAAAAGGGTCATATTACTCATAATCTCATATGCAACGGTAAAAAGCTGTCAGGGGATCAAAATACTATGATAATGATTCTTCTAAAACAAAACCCGGCCACTAACCTTCTTGAAATCCTTCATCTCCATTACTCCTCGTAGTACGATCGCTCGCATGTACCACATTACATAATACCCACATTCCCAATTCGAGTCTTGCCTCTTGTGCTATAATGAAATACTAATGTCATAAAATCATAACAAAATTGAAAACATTAGAACATAAGGTCGAACAATATGCTTTCTTACGTTCATGGGTATCCAGTCAATTGGTTTCTTCGTGGACGAGTTATCCCCTTCAGGTTGGGAATGATATTCCCTCCATACACTGTAAAAGACAACAATTAAAAGCTTACCAATAAGAATGATGACACAAGATAACATGTGATAACTCATTAATAAAATATTCGAAAAAATATGAATAAAATTAACAATTACGTGTCCATCAAGTTCTTCGCTTCATCTCTTGGGCCTGAATGTACTGGATCAAACCAGTACACAGTCATATCTTCTGGTCGTATTGCCATCAGCATCCAGTGTGCACTGTAATATAGTAATCACATAAAAAATGACCTACTTAACAACGATAAAATTAAGATATGAAAATATTATCAATAAAGTACAGGGACTCGAAAATTAATTACTGGAGAAAATACGGCGCCAGGTAGATGCTCTTTTTTCCGTTCTTCATGGTAGATACAATATACTGTGTTCTACTTGTTTCCTTAGTCCCCAACGGTTTTATATGATGTGGAGATAGGAACCCTATCCCACTTTGCCCCTTTTCCATGCATAGTGTATACATTGTCCTGCACCAAATATTGCAAACAAGTATGGAGACACGCTTCATTAGTTACATTGTATTGCAGCATTTCGTTAAGAAAATGAAATAGAGTTGAGCATTTACCAAAATATATATTAAGTCACTGTACTTACTTGATGAACACTTGCATGCAATCACCCGTCACCATTTGAAATTGCAAGAAGTCACTTACGCTTTCATACGTAAGCTATATTGGATACTCAGTGCCCGTTATTCCTTCCCCCATCGTGATTATGTACAAAGAATCAGTGGAATGGGTGCTCACCAAATCGCACAATAGCCGTAAAGAACCATCCAGTCTAGATAATACTGGATTATCCGTTTGTTGCTGGTGTTCCACCACTTCGGCCGTCTTCGGTTCAGTGGACTTCTTCCGCCCTTTAGAACCTTCCGGGACCGGTACCTTAAAAAATTCCTCAGTAATTACACGTGTATTAATAACATTATAACATAAAAACAAAAAGAATGAAATATAACTACACCTTCAACGCATTATCCGCAGAAATCTGAACCAAGGACCTTGGCCACTGTAACATAAACCCAAAGCCTGTCCCAACAGTTTTTGCCTCATCATCTGGGAATGGCAATGGAGCATCACCATCGATCGCTGTACTGATTTTGACCTTCACGTTGTGCCGCATTACCTCTTTCCCGTGATGCATTGATAGATTATACAGCCGCCCGGTAGCTACAGTACACCTGCCTTCATTATGATCACTGACAAAGAGTCGACATTCGGTACCGTCCTGTGAAAAATAGGCATACATAGTATATATTAATAACTGCGTTAGATTAAATAAGTTTTAAAGAACATATTTCAAATTCGTTACCTTGAACTGTCCTAATGATTCTGGGAGTCCAGAACCAGAGCAGACCGGTACGTGCTCTGCCACGACTTCCTTGCTCATAGGCTCTGGCTGCCTTACCTCTTGTTGGTTCAATGCTAATTCCGTACTCGAAAAACTAGAGTCATCACCCGTAGGAAACACCGGAACCGATTTGCCCAAACTTCTACACAGGTCCTGCAATGCTTGGGTCAACAAATTAATTTTTTGGTTGCATTTAGCGTGACCGTCTACATTCGTCGTGCGACTGGACGATGAGGCTCCAAACACTTCATACTTCCTCTTCCGACCCCCAATACCCCTTATGCGCCCGGGGTGATCTGTTTTTCCCGTGGCGATGACAAGAATGTCATTATTGGCCTCTCCAAGGGACTCCCCTTTCTTGACGCGAGTGGTCAGATCATCCTGAACAATTGTATCAGTATTCTTACTATATTAAACATTATTATTTAATATTATTAGACATTCAACTTAACTGAATAGATTCTACTTACAATTGTCATGCTAATTTCTCTAGCCGCGTCGGTTGAAAAGTCACCTTTCTTGTTCTTGTGACCTTCCTTGAATAGCAAATGACGGGGAATCGGTGACGGGGGAGAAGTTCTTAGACCGGCCTCGTCTTCTGGCATACCGGATTGAATCTTACTTTGTATTTTTGCCTCCAATTTGTCACGTAGCATCCTTTTTTCCAACTTCTTATATCCACCACGAGACATTGTGTGATGGAGTTTGTTCATGTTTGAACTCTTTTGGGTAGCAGCACGCTTAACCTATTCGTCCAAAACTAAATGAATTATACATCATTGAATTTTTTTACTTTACATTAAATGAATAATATAATCGATTGAATGCATATATTACCCGTCATTCTTCGGTTAATCGACTCTTGCGGAACGTCTCCCATGTATCCCTACCAAGATACGAATATGTAGCACATGGGTCCGCATTCTTCAGGCTTTCAAATATATACTTCCGAGTCAAGTACGTCTTCCAGCCCCGCCAACGCTCCCCAGCCTCGACTAACCACTTTTTCTTGAGTTCTGGTGTCGACTTAAAGGTGAAGGTAAGCTGATTAAAAAACACCTCTAAAATTATTGAATGTACATTGAATATAAATTGAAAGAAAACATGTGAAAAACATGGCAAGGACATTAAATATACTGCACATACCATTATTTCATCCCAAATAGTGTCCTTAATTTTCCCATCGACCTCAGGCCATGATTTGAATTGCACGACATTAACTTTACTGCGTACCATCAACGCAATGAAATTAATCAAATCCCTATGTGCCTCTTCAGTCGTAGGCTCGCCATCAACATCGAAAACAATATCTGTCTTCAGACCTCTTGCCCTCCTTTCCAATAGCGTGAGACATTTGTTTCCCTTTCTCATAGAATGTGCATGTGTTTGATCATCACCATCCCCGGTGCGTGATATGAGCATTAACATAAGGCTGAACTTCAACTGAATTGCGCAAGACATATAGATACACATTTTGTAATTCGCCAATAGAGGGGTTGAGCAACTTACATGCGGATGTGCCTTTTCCTTTGTTCCTTTCAGTATGGCAAAGCTCTGGTAATCCAATAGACTTGGTATCGGACAGGTACCCAGTGCAAAACTCAATAACCTCTTCAGCTATATACCTTTCAACAATGCTTGCATCAGGCCGATAGCGATTTTTCACATAACCCTTAAAGACTTTCATATACCGCTCGAAAGGATACATCCAGTGCATATATACAGGGCCGCAAATCTTTATCTCCCTAACCAAATGAACAACCAAGTGCATTATAATGTCAAAAAAGGCAGGTGGAAAATACATCTCTAGTTGGCACAAAACTACGACGATTTCGTCTTGGAGCTCATCGAGTCTATCACGATCAACTACCTTGCTACATATCGCATTAAAAAAGAAACATAGTCTAGTTATGCTGTATCTGACATGTTTTGGCAAGATAGCTCGAATAGCAATAGGTATGAACTGCTGCATCAATACATGACAGTCATGGGATTTCAATCCAACCAATTTTAAATCTCCCATCGAAACCAGCCGACTTACATTTGACGAATATCCCGATGGGACCTTGATGCTCTGCAGACTCTCACACAAACTCTGTTTCTCTTTCCGCGACAGCGTATAACAAGCAGGGGGCAAGTACGTGCGCTGTCCTCTAATCTCAGGCGCCAAATTCGCTCTAATACCCATATTCACCAAATCAAGTCTTGCTTTATGACCGTCTTTTGTTTTTCCCGGTATATTCAAAATAGTATCCAACAAACTGTCACATATATTTTTTTTAATATGCATCACATCGAGACAGTGTCTGACATCTAGTGTATCCCAATACGGTAGATCGAAAAAGATTGATTTTTTCTTCCAACTGCTTTTATCATTCGTGCGAGACTTTAAATGTTTTCCAAATTCCACATTCATATCCTTGACACGATCATGAACTGTCTTCCCACTCAAGGCAATTGGAGCACTTCTCAACTCCTGTTTCCCATTGAAAGCTCTTTTCATTCGACGATATGAATGGGAATGTGGCAGAAATCGACGATGTCCAAGATAAACCGTCTTCCTCCCATGTACAAGCTGACAAGATTCTGTATTCTCGGCACATATAGGACATGCTTGGTGTCCTTTAATAGAAAATCCAGCTAAATTACCATATGCAGGGAAGTCATTTATAGTACAGAATATCATGGCACGCAATGTGAATGATTCCTGACGATGTGCATCAAACATCACCTCCCCTTCCCCCCACAACTTCTTCAAGTCTTCAATTAGGGGGGCCAAATACACATCTATGTTATTTCCGGGTTGGCGTGGACCTGAAATCAACAATGACATCAAAATATACTTCCGCTTCATACACAAGAAAGGAGGTAGATTGTAAATAACCAACATTACTGGCCAGGTGCTTTGGGTACTACTCAGACTACAGTAAAGATTCATCCCATCCGTACACAATCCTAATCTCAGATTTCTTGCATCTGCACCGAATGAGGGGTAAACCGAATCAATCTTTTTCCACTGATCAGAATCTGCAGGATGCCTTATCATCTTGTCCTCTGGGGAAATATTGCGATTTGCATACCAGGTCAAATGTTTAGAATCGCTTGGATTGGCAAACAATCGCTTGAATCTCGGTATTATAGGTAGATACCATAACACTTTCACGGGTGATGATTTCTTCTTCGCATACATATACGCTTCAACGCCATCACCAATTTGCTTTTCTTTGAAACGAGAAACCTGACATTTAGGACAATACATTGCATCTTCGTATTCATTCCTATACAGCACGCAATCGTTTCGGCAAGCATCTATTTTCTTATACTCAATACCAATAGGACACAAGATTTTTTTAGCCTCATAAATGCGATTTGGAAGTTCATTACCTTGTGGCAGTACATCCTTCAGGAAGCTCAGTAGTGCTATAAAACTAGTATCACTCCAACCATGTGTCACTTTCAAATGGTACAGTTTCAAAGTAACCGATAATCGTGTGTACTTCAAACACCCAGGATATAGAGGTTTTTCGCTGTCCTTCAACAAAGAAGTGAGAATATCAGGCTTATCGGCAAAACTACCGACCATATCCTCAACCATATCATCCAATCGATCATTTTTTGTAGCGCCTTCATCTTTTACCTCATATTCGGCTTCCTTCGAAGACTTTTCGCTCTCGCCGTGCCATTTCCATACTTTATAAGCAGGATCAAATTCCCTCCGATACAAATGGTCTCTTATAGTGTCGGGGTCGTCGAACAACGCAAAATTCTTACAATCCTTACATGGACAATAGATGTACTTGGCATTTTTATAAGCAGATGTAATAAATTTCTCAACCTCTTCTTCATACGCAGATGTTGTCCGATCACCAAATATAATGTCATTACGTTCCATGAGTATCGCACCCTTTGAGTAATACATAAAAATAATTATGATAAGCTAAACAATAAAATTATTGCACTAAACGTGGCTGCTTTCAGAATGTTTCACCATGTAAATTAGTTATCAAAATCTGCTTTCAAATATGCATAAATTAAATAGTACAAAACATCATTTTAAATATATTTGCAACAAATAGAAAGCATATATATTAACATCTACAGTTTTACAACTGTTGTGCATAAAATGAAATGCATATCCATGTATATACATGTCAATGTTTGGACGAATGAGAAGAGAAATGATGTGAAAGCTAACAGTTTATATATCAATAGTTAACCTGAGATTGTGGTGAATTTGACGAACATATGTTAATTGGTAGATCCTGCGATGGGCTTCAGAAAAGTGTTCTTGCGCAGCATTTGGAAAAAAGTCGCATTTCGTCGGGACAGCGATATTACAGAACCTAAGGTGGAACAGAATGCAAAAGCTGTGGATAAGGTAAATCGTGTGGTTTGACACCGGTTAAATAAAGAACCGGTGTCATAGAATGTAATCACACCGGGGTTGAAAAACCGGTGTTACTAATTTCCAATTTACACCGGTTTTTTTACAAACCGGTGTGATGTATGAAATATTTACACCGGTGTTTTAATAACCGGTGTATAAAAATTACTATAAAAATTACATATTGACACCGGTGGCCTATTAAACCGGTGTAAGGTATTCAAAAATTTTGTTGTTTTAATATGGTAAAGATAATTACTACCCATTTTTTTAAATTACACTGGGTATGTGGGAACCGGTTTAAGGAAATTTTCTAGACGAATTTTTGTTACACTTCTATAATCGTAGCAATATGCTTATGTATCAACTATAATGAGTCAGATGAAATCGTAGTTATCAATTTGTACATTTAATACAACATACTTGCACGTTAAAAGATAAGAGTAATGTTTGATAGTAATGTAGTTCAGTATACAATACGTACCGACCTTCAACATCGTTAATGTTCTTCCGCTTCAATTCTAAAGGCTAATACAATCACAACAGCACTTTTCAAGCGAACAACATACTTGCATATATACATCAAAAGCTAGGAATATAACAGGGGAAGATAGAGGGAGGTGAAAACTACTACTACATGATCACACCAACTTCAGATTAGAAAAATTTTGGAAACATAATTTTCAGCATAGTTACAATAACTTTTTGTATCTCTGGGTCGGCATGTAGCTCTCCTTCGTCAAAGGGTATTTTATTCAAATCAAGTCCGTAATCAATATGGAGGTTGATGTTGTCTGTTTGGTCATAATTTGCTTCGGAAGATTCTTGACTGAAAGTAGATTCTTGTATGTTACTTACTAACTCGGAAGAAGTTTCTTCGTCTGCCATCGTAAATTGCTGATGACGTTGTTTTGCATGATCGATTACGGAAAAAAAGAAGAAACAGTTGATTAATTACCACACAGATTCATGACTGTCTCATGACTATCTCATGTTTTCAAACAGTACAAAAAAACGTATAATAAGTTACCCACCAAATGAACTTATTAATGATGCTTTCATAATAGGAAATCATATAAATTAATGCACAGAATCCGTTGCTAATATTAACCGGTATTAATATCAATTAAAATAGACAAAATCACAAAATATTTAAATCCCCAATGTATCGTTATAAATCAATAAAAATATACAAACGAACGACTAAATAACATAAAAACAATCAATTTTAATTGCATTTGTAACACATATAAAGCAAATAATTTACACATGTACAATTTCACAAATGTTTTACAAAAATGAAGTGAAGATCCAAATATATTTGAGGCAAATGTAATCACGTATGAGAAGTAAAACCATATTAAAGCAATCACTTGATATATATATATAACAAGCTTACCTAAGATGGTTCAGTTGCCGGAAAAATCGTTCAACTGGTAGATAATGATTTGGCCTTGGAAAAGTATTCGAGCGCAGCTTAAATAGATAGGATTCGTGGTTCTTCGAGACAAGGATAAACTTACCGAAGCTGGAGCAGTAGAAAAATGAGTGGATATAATTTACAGTTCAATTATACACCGGTTATTAATGTTTAACATACACCGGTTGCATAATAACCGGTGTGAAAGAACAATTATTCACACCGGTTTTAATATCATCGGTGTCATTTAGACACTATAGACACTGGTGTTTTTATAACCGGTGTAAAAAGTGTCCCTTTTACACCGGTTATACAAAACCGGTGTAACACGTGATGTTTTTTGAGGCTCAAAAGCGCACTTCAATTCATTGTGTGCGTTTGCAAATTATTTTCAACTTTCATTACAATTTTGAGGGATCATGATCATTTTGCCTTCACGAGTTCTATACTCTTCAATCCACTTCCTTGAAGGCAAAGGAAATCGCCATTAGCTATGAGTTAAAAAAACAGCTCCAAAACGACCACCGATAAGAAGATTGTGAAGTTTACCTTTTTAACCAAAAATACTTGTTCTATAAGCCTTATACAATGGCCTTTTTTAAAAATTTTAACTTTAAACTTGTAACATTTAACTCCATTCAATGTATAAATTAGTCTTCGAATAACTTTTATTTTGAAGAAATGTCCATCAAAGTCATTGTGTTTAATCATCATCGGTCTTGCATATAAAATTACTTTAATATAAAATCTGTCATAGTAAATAAAACTGAGGAAAGAAAATAACTATGCATATCAAATTACTTTCAGAAAAAAACGCTCTTAGTAAAAAATACTGATGAAAGAAAATTGTACTGTGCATATCAAATTACTTAAATATAAAAGCATTACAAATAAAATAATTATAATTGTCCATAAAAATAGATTTTAGTCTGCTAATTTTTGGGTTTTTTTCATTGGTTCCATCTCTTCCAGCTTCTCTTCATCCTCATTTATGTCAACTCTCGTGCGCTTCATGACTTGCATCTGACCACCTAGACGCTGAATCTTCCATTCTAATGCATGCTTTGCATCAATTAAGTTTTCCAGTTCAATAGATTGCTTGCGAAATTCCTCTTTTTCGATCTGCAAAGTTAAATCCCAGTTGATTTACTTGAAGTAAAACTGTCATAGTTTGCTTACTTTAAAAGCATATAGAAACAGTACCTTATGCATTGTATCCAACTTCATAACCCTTTCAACTGCATTCTTCAGTTCCGATGTTGCTCTTGCATTCTGAATAACAATAAATTGCTGACTATGCCAAATAAACAGCATTCACAAAAGTTTACAACTAAAATATTCTAATTTCACATCTAACAGTGAAAGTGACAATATTTTTAATATATCAGTTGTTTGATATCCTGAAATGCATCAGAGCTATGTAGCCCTTTGATACAACACAGTCATTGGCACAAGAATGTCTCCACAAACACACACAAAAAAAAACAATAAATAAAAATAAGAAGGCACAAGAGTGACAAAGCAACCTCAATTTGGTACCTTTTGCTTCTCAAGTGCAAGCAATTGCATCGCCTCTTCATCGACAGGCTGTTGTTTCTCCAACTCAGCCTCACGCTCTATAAGCTTGGTTTGCTCTTCTTGTAGCATTTTTGCAAGTCGCTCCATCTTCAGTAACTCTAATAAACATATGCAAAAAGTCAGAAGAAGTAAGCAATGGGGTTGTGTCTCTTCTCTGTAATAAGCAAACCCACAAATCAATAGTTCAAAGAAACAATTTTGATTGAATTGAACAAATATCCAGTGTATTTAATCAACTTTAATTGCACAAGAAAAGAAAAAAAAACACAAAAAATATTAAATTGTCAGATATTTTCTATCCGAAGCAATAAAATTCATAACACACATCACAAACTCAACATTATGGAAAAAGGAAAAAATCCCATACCAATGTCCTAAACGATTCTGATCTATACAATGAAAAAAAACCCCTAAATTTGAGATTTATTTAACACTTAATTTAGCAAAACCCACAGAAGTATCATGACTATTTATGGGAATGAAGGATCATGACTTATGGGAATGAAGGATCGTGACTTATCTTCATTGAATGTGTGAACTAGGATACTGTGAAACCCTTCAGTTTTACTATGCCCCTTCAGTTTTCTTCTGCCCCTTCAGTTTTCTTCTGCCGCCGTATCCGCTACCACCAAAGCAAAACCCTTCAGTTTTATATAAGTTAAACTTGAAATGTACAATTACATTTGAAAAATTCGTATTTACGCAAGGTCTAAAGTCTCGGAGTTCAAATCAAAGAAAAAGATATTTTTTTGGTCGATAAAATAATTATAAAAAGAAGAACTTCAGAACTTCAGGTGGACAAAATCAAACTTCTTACACCGGTTATTCTTATAACCGGTGTAAACATAAACTTTCAAAAACTTTCTACACCGGTTATTTTTATAACCGGTGTTAAAAAATACTTTCAGAAACTTTCTACACCGGTTATTCTTATAACCGGTGTAAGTAAAAAACGTTCAATAACTTTCTACACCGGTTTTTCTTATAACCGGTGTAAGAAAAAAACGTTCAATAACTTTCTACACCGGTTATTCTTATAACCGGTGTAAATAGTCTAAATTCTTGTTTAATATTACGATAATGCCACCGTATTTTTATAAATTACACCGGTTATTTGTTAACCGCTTTAAAAAGGGTGGTGTAACAGACTATTTTTGTAGTAGTGTGATATCGTAGAAATTAGCAATAATTAATGTCGATATTTACATAACGTTCTTGATCATTGTTCTCTGTTAATGTCACAACATTTTGAACCACAACCAGTTTGATTGATTGATTGAGGGACACTATATCACAATGGAAAATGATCATTTTAATGGGAATCTTCAGGTAGATATGATGCATGGCTTTTCAAGTCTGACATTTTTTACTTCATTAAATTGCAATAAATTGTTAGATTTACTTCACCAATTAATTAAGGACCTTAAAAAAAAAAAAGGAGAAACTTTCAGACTGAGTGGGATTTGTTACAATTATTCTATGCATGCATGCATGCTCTACAATTATTAAGCCTTTGGAGTGGGTGGGGTATGCTCGATCAAAAGAAAGATACCATTGTTGATATGCTAAGGAATAAAGAAAGATCAATTAATGCAGGGTTTCATTTCATGTCTTGTAAACAATAATCAAGACACAATTAATTATTGAAGAATCTCTTCAAGTTCAACTGATGTATAATTAAAATGATTTGCTGCAGTACATTAATTTGTTTACACCATCAGTTGATTGATATGCAAGGTTAGGTGAAGGATTATTATTACTCAGGGAAAATTTGTAAATTTAGATAATTTCATACCAGGCATGTGAATGGTATATATACAGCCAAATTGGCAATTTCAAAAGGGCAGTTGTTGTTCTTGCCAAGTTAAAAACATCTTGTCACATAGGACTCAACATATATATAGCTACAGGGATGATTAATTCTTAGGTTATATTTGCTGATAAGTGATTATGTTAGTGCGACTGCAAAATATTCATTGATCATAAATTAATTCCAAGTTTTAGATATGGAGGGTTAGTATTGTGTCTTATATATATAATTACCTGTTCAGCTGTTTGTTTTTATTCCTAGAAAAGCATTGTTGCATATACCAAGATACCAAGAGCTCAGGGGCAGAACTAGAAATTATTTTTATTGGGGGCTCATTTAAAAATAATTTATTTTGCGCGATTAAATAAATTATTTAATAACGAGTAATTTCAACTAAATTAATAAAATTTTTATTTTTTATTGATAAAATAAAATTTTTTAAATTTTGGGTATCATAAATGTTACAAGTGTCATTCTCCTGTGATACCGTTTCATATAAGAGACTTGCGTATAAATTTCACTTTAGCGTATAAAGTATAAAAAATTAGTATGCAAAGTATAAAAAATTAACGTATTAGCGTATAAAGTATCAAATATTAGCATATAACGTATAAAAAATTAGCATATTAGCATACTTTTGTAATTTACATATCACGTCTCATATATGAGACGGTTTCACAAGAGTTTTTGTAATATTACAATTTGCATGTCACTTATGTAAAAAAAATTTTAAAATATGAATTTTAGGGTGTAGATGAGTTTTTTAAGGATATAATTTTTATAACAACAATGATAAAACAAATAATTATTCAAACCGCTAAAATCCATATGAAATCATATCCTTTTTCAACAAGGAAAATAAACAATAACAAGAAAATCAAAATCAAAATCAAAATCAAATTATGCCTAACAACTTAAAGAACTAAACTATATTGTTGGACTAAAAAATCTCATGAAAAACACATGACTTGTTTAGCTTGGAATATTTTTTAATTTGTTAAATATTGAAAAACTTGGTGGGGGCTAAATTAAGTTATTTGGAAAAATTTGGGTTGAATTTTAATTTTTCTAACCTATTAAATGTTGATTTATTGAACTGGAGGCTGGAGCCCACACCAGCCCCCTTGGTTCCGGCTCTGCAAGAGCCCGGTTCTGGATTTGCCGTTTCTAGTTTCGATTTCGGTTTCGTAAAATGGTGGAATTAGAACCAAATTGGAGAGTAGCGGTTCAATTCCGATTTAGTTCTAATTCTGATTTAATTCTAATTTTCAAATCTAAAATCTGTGAAACATAGGCAAAATGGAACGGGCGGCACAGCCAAAATTTCTCGGTTGCACAGAAAGATAATAATCAGTCGTCATTATCTTCTCGAAGTCTTTGAGTATATTTCACATCTTAGTATCAACTATGAACACAAGAAGAAATCTGCAACATATATAAGTATTGTACTAATGTAATTGAATCTTTCCTGCACGTACGGGCTTATGTAGCATTGCTTTTAGAAACTTTTTCGGTTTTTCCACACACACAAATAATTTAACTATTGCTAATATGACCAAATGAGAAAAATAAAACTTTCAAATCATTGTTGCATATTTGCATTGATATTCCAACTCTATTGGAATTGCTGGCTATCACTACATTAAGTTAAAAATAAAAGGGTAAATAATTTCGAAGGTCTTTCAATTTAAAAGAAAGTATCGTTTTAATTTCTAATATTAAAAAAATATACATTTTAATCCGTGATGATAAGAGTGGAATACGCGCTAATGTACTCTCCATTATACAAATTCTCTCTTGTCCACCACGGCAGGTATGTTTCTTATAAATACTCTTTTCTACAACAAAGTAAGAGTTCAACTCTGAATCACTCGCGAATTCAGAAATTATTATTTGGAGGGCAAAATTATAGTATTATTAGTAAAAATTATATTTTATTTTGTAAGCGGACGAAATTTTAATATTCTTAAAACTCCAAATAAAAGTTTTTAATTTTTTTTATAAAGAAATAGTACAATTTTTTAAAACTTGTGGGGGAGGGGCAGGGCAGCCGCATCACCCCCCTTCTTGATCCTCCACTAGTCTTAATACTAATATTTTATATAATACATTGTGCTTAAGATTGGGACTAATTTAAACATCAGAGTGGATTCTGTGGTATTGCCTGACGGTTAATGTAACATTTCTTTTAGGTTTCCTTAGCTAGGGATAAGCTGCAATTCATCGAAGTTTTAAACAGAATTGTACAATTTTTTGAGGAACTCGGGGTTTGATCCACGGAACTTGGGAGTTATCTCACAGAATTAGGAGTATATAATTCCCAACTTTGCTCATCGCTTAATTTGAATTTTGTCACATAAATAGTTCTTAACTTATTTCTTGTCTAAGTAACGTTGTTTGTCAGGTAACAATGTTTAACATTTAAAATAGCGTAATTTTGTGGCACATGACAAACATCATTACTTGTCAAATAAATGAAAAATGAGTTGATGCAAACCATTTATTTGATAAAATCAAAGCTATCGAATAAAGTTAATTTATTTTTTTCAAAATTGAAGATCAAATACGATATTTACCTGGAAATGGAATAACTATTAGGTTCATTTACACTTAATAAAATGTTTCTCACTAAAAACAAAGAAAACTCTGTTTTAGCACTAAAAAAATCGACAAAGCAATATCTTTCTTCATTCATTCATTGAATTAGCAATTCCCATCAAACTCAAAGTCTGTCCTTATGAATTTTGTTTCCAACATGGCAAATATCATAGTGATAATGCTAACGCTCTCATTTTGCAAGATTTTTGGAGGATTCATCAATGGCTGCCTTTGCCTGGAAGAACCATCATTCATTCATGTCTCGCTTTCAAATACTGCTGATTATCAGGAGCCCATTTTTTATCATCCTGTTAATGACCATTCTGTTACAAGATTGGCACCTGATAATAGAAACAGCCAAGCAGCAGAAGGCAGACTCTCATTTTGTATTGCACTATTCCTTAAAAGAAAAAAACAAAAGTGGGCAAAGTTTTATACTTAATTTTTCATCCATCCTCCTCCATAACTTAATCATTAATTTGTGATGCATCTGTTCATATTTTTCGTTTTGGTGTACACAATCCTGTCCCAGAAGTGGGTTGATGTTTTTGGTGTAAAAACACTCTCTAGTTAGCCCATCTAACTGTGAGGAAGCTTTTGGTTAGTTTTGACACAGGAATGTTTGCTAATCGTTAATTATTATGTTGATTTAAGTTTTTAATTTTCAAGAATTAGAGTAAGATTTTCATAGTACCGTTTGGTTCGTCTATCAGAAATGAAAGCGAAAATAGAAACGGAATTAAAAATGTAAACAACATCTCAATGGCAATATTTGGTTAAGATCACCTTCCTCTTGTAGTGTTGGATGCACATCATATATATATAGGAGAGAGGGCAATACATTTTACAAAGGAAGATACGGAAAAACTCTGTTTACCTTTTAAGCATGCAATTATTGAGAATGTTCCAAAGTTCTTGTTTTTTAGTGGTAAACCCTGCACACGTGAAGAGATGCCAACCTCAAATGTATAGATTAAACGTTTAAAAGTTCTTCACTACACAGTCACACTTGATTTCAAGAATGCTTGCATGGTTGGTTTACTTGACCATAGGCATGTTTTAATTTGATTCTACAACAAACTAAGCTGATTATTATAGAATATGAGTTGAATTTGAATTATTAGCTTTTGATTTTTGTTGAGAAGAAAGATTTCTTTTTGTAGAGCTCTTATCCTTTTATTTGGGCTATCGAGTTTATCATTTATTCCTTGCTCTAAACCTTTAAGCAAATACAATTAAGAATTTTATTTTTTGATACAACAATTTGATGAAAAATAAAACAAGACAAAATATATATGAGTGATGAAGAAATCTAACTTAGTTCAATTCAATCATCAAATTTAAATCTACTAAGACAAAAATCAATCTTTATGATGAAAGAAAACGCATACAAATGATATCCCTAATCCTAGGCCAGAACCTTTGAACCAATATCCTTCTCAATTATTAACAATTACATTTCTTTCTTTGTATGTAATTTTTATTATTTCTTCCTTAAAACACCAATCCACCTATTTATGGAAGGTACCCATTAAATATCATCGACTATATATATCACAACATCACTCACTAATAGCAGCCTCTGTTTGTTTAATGTCTTTTTAGTATTTATTTATGAAACAAAAAGTGATTGTATTTGGACACCTTATTTACAAAATGTATCATTTACAAAACAAGTAAAAATATGCATTCACATTTTTAGAATAAAAAAATAATGTCTGACTCAAATGAGGTGGGCCCGTAGGCGGACTCCACAAAAGGGAAGGAATCATATCTATGCATTTAGAGTGGGCCCCGCAAATTGGAAAAAAAATATGAATCTTTATTAATTTGTGTAGAAAGTGGGTCCCGTATTTTTAAAAAATTAATTGTTTAATAATATAAAACTCAATCATTATATATATAATAATAATTTTTTCTATACACAATTTCCAATAAATTAATAAAATTTATCTATCCAAACACATCTAATCATTTTATAAATATTCTTTTCTCATAACAAAATTCGAAAAAATTATTTTATAAATAAAACCAAAAAATACATCATCCAAGCGGAGCCACTAATTATTTATTCCATTAAGTGAAATCGCCTATATAAATCACAACATCAACAATAACTAACTATTAATTATTTCACTAAGTGCAATCGGTTAAATATTAGTGGTGGATCCAAAAATTATTGTTTAAAGGGGCTCGGAAGCAAAATTACATAATATTATAGATAAAAGGAGTATTTTAATTTTTGAGGGAGCAAAATTCTTATTTTTTTAAAGATTCAATTGAAAACTTTAAATTTTTTATACAAAAATAGTATAATTTTTTTTTAAAAATCAGCCACCCACAACCCCTAGATCTGCTAATAGATTATATGGACTATATTTCGCCATGATACTCAATCTAAATTCATCAAAACAAAGTGATTAAAAAGATTTGACTTTCATAACCATCTCTACTTTGAAGATTAATGTTCTTTTGTCAAACTACAAACTACAAACCAACCAAACTATATGTCTTCAACCACCAATTTGCTTTGTATGTAATTTCATACTTGAATCAAATAGGGGTCCCTTTATGATTAAATCAATAATTGAGCATGTGCAGCTAATCTAGTCCAAGACATTGGGATCTTCTCCCCTTAGACAATTTTTTTTTCTTCTAACTACCATTTGTAATTTGGAACCATTCTTGGATCTATTTTCCTATGATCTCACATTTGTTCTTTGCAAATGATGGTTTTTTTTCCTTTTCTGAGAATGCTGACATGATTGAAACCTTGACAATATATTTACTAATCAATTGAAGGTCATAATTCTCACCATCCAATCCACTTTGAGGACTTGGATTGTGTGATTGAAGATCATTTGTTAGCTACTTTTCGCTCTAAATCTTCTATTCTATTCCATTCTATGTTTTAATCTATAAATACATCCAAATATATTTAACTAAAATTCTATCAAATGATTAGTGAACCATAAGTATTAAATACAAGCATCCTGTATATATAAATTAAAATAAAAATTGAAACAGTGAATGTATCAGAACTTCCATTTGGACTTCTTTCCTTTTCTCTCAGAGTATAAATCAGAGTATCATGCTTTCAAAGACATGCTTGAAACCAATATCATCTTTGAATTCTACTAGCATATATGTATGATCAAGAATTCACCACAAACTGAATTTGGACCCAAACAACATTAATTCATATATATATTCCACAGGATTCCAAAGGAAACTTACAAAGACACACAAGTCAACATGACCATAATCTAGCAAACAAATCTAATAAATAGATTTGCAGAAGATCCATGGCTTAATATTATAAGTAAACCACAATACAAGGATTTCTTTTTCCCCCAGATTTTACAATATCAAGTTAACAAATTAACTGCTGCTGCTTAATTTCTGGGGCAAAGGGCCAAAGTTTATCTTCAACAGTTGCAAGGGTCGCATTTGCAGTTTGATCCACACTTGCAGCCATGACCGCCTTCGGCTCCGGAGCTCTTCTCAGTAGATTCATCAGAGTAACTGCAACAATTATAATTAATTAATTTACAAGTTAATGTTTTTTTTAATATCCACAAGCCATCAATATCAAAGGGTTCAATTAATCTTTTTCTTTTCCTTAATTTTCTATGAGTATTTTGGACTGATCACTTACATCTTCTTTGGTGCAACTCCATCAATGATGGTTAGAGTTGTGGCCTTCTCCACATCAGGATACATCTTTCTGCCAGTGGAAAAACAATATTAAAGAAACATTCAAATCGGAAAAAAAAAAAATTCAACCCTAATAAATACATGAAACAACATATATAGGGTAATATTTTTAGTAAGATTTAAGAAGGATTAATAGATGCAACTTTCAAATATTTTTGACAATATATAGAACAATCAAACTGAACTGGGATTTTATGGTTTTGCAAAATATGATCATTTCAAAGATAAATATTAATTTCAAGAATAATATATATAGTACCCTTAATTTGTTTACTTTCTGCAAATTCATCCAAAACTTAAATCACATAAAGTACAAAGTATATATATCATATATGCAAAGAATTTTACCCGCAGCCACTGCCGCAAGAGCAGTTTGCACCACAGTTGCACTTTCCATCACAGCAAGACATGTTGATGAAAGAGAGACTTTTGTTGAAGAAATTAAAATGAGAATTATATGAATGAATTGATCAATGAATCTTAGGCTTGTACGAGTTTTTTGGAAGAGCAGTTGGGTCCAATTTATAGTGAAATGGGTGAAGAAAGTTGTCGAAAATTAATTGGAGATATTGTAGGAATCATTGGTCATTTACGTATCATAATGAAATTGATACATCACCCCCAATGAAAACAACAAAGAAAACCAAAAAAAAAATTCAATTCTGTATTCTGCGTGATTATCACTTTTTGTTATAAATTTATTACTGCATTTTGACATTCCGTAGTGCACACTCTACGGTTGCCATATATGATGTATTTTTTTTAATATCTTATTTGGGAAACTAATTAATTAATGTAATTAAAATATCATCATATTCGGTGAAATATCTTTCACTATTATTAATTTGTTGGCACTTTACTTAGTGCTACATCTTTTGTTTGTCTTTTCAATTTCAATTTCAATTGTTTCTTTGGCTACTCATTTTCATACAATTAGCAAACTGTCTAACGTCCTTTCATTGACTGATATTTAAGAACAAAGTATCTAATTTGACAAGTTTAACATGAATGACTAAGTTTATCAACATTTTAGGGAAGCAAATATCGCAACAGATAATCGTGTAAATATAGTTGTACAAAGCGCGATAAACAGATGTTTTACTACATAGGCATAACTTCCCGGTGCGCACAATTAGAGGTGCGCACAATTAGAGTTGACAGACTACAAATCCCCTCTTTCAAAAAATGTAAATTAGTTCCAATGTCTTCCAGCTGAATGTAATGAAAGCTCTTGTTTTTTTTTTGCTAAACTGTCGTTAGATTTGTAACTCATGAGGAGCATATATATATATACGCTGAACAATTCATATATATTTGAATTGGATGTATATTTTTGCTATTTGGTTAATCTATAAAATTGAGGTTAACATCCGATTCATGCAAAGGATTTGTCATCTAAACAAGACTAAGTTTGGATTTCATCTTGCAATTCATAAACCAAACCTAATTAATTGGATCCGGACTTGCAATTATGTTACAATTGTCAAAGTTTTTGTAATTCAATCTTCTTGTTAAATATGGTCCAATATTTTTCGTTTTGGACATAATCCTGTCCCAGATAGTGTTATTAACCCGGACCGGATCGGACGGTTCGACCGGTTGAACCGAGAACCGGCCAGGTGTCCGGTCCGAGTTGTGTTCAAAAACCGGTGGTAAAAAAACCGATCAAACTCGGTCAAAAATCGGGTTCAACCGAGAAAATCGGAAACCGGTTGAAACCCGGTTTTCTGTTTTTCTTTTTTTCTTTTTTTTTTTTACATTTTTTACATTTTACATTTACATTTATATTTAAATCTAATCAATAGTAATTAATGCTTTTCCATCAATACACTCAATTGTCATTAATAATTCTAATTTACCATATTTTAATATACTAAAATTTGAATACATTCAATTATCATAAATACTTTAATTTACCATATTCAAGATTTTTAATTATCAATATTTTAAAATTTGAATACATTCAATTGTTATAAATACTTTAATTTACCATATTCAATATTTTTAATATATTTCAATTATCATAAATGCTTCTTTTTACCATATTTTAAAATTTTTAATAAATTCTAATAGTCATAAATACTTCCAATTTACCATATTACAAGATTTTGATGAATATGAAAATTATGTTTTTCATCAATATTTTCAATTAATCACATTCATACAATTTAAATAAATATGAATTTTAAATTTTATCATATAATATTTATTGTTTTTTATTTAATTATTATTTTATAGCACATAAAATTAAATTCAAAGTATTATATGTCATTAATGTTTTTTAATTCACAAGTTTAAGTTTTGAAATAAATAAATTGTGTATTGAAAGCTACATTTTCTAACTTATTTTAATATGATTGATTTGATATTAAATTAATTAATACTTTATTATATCTCGTGTAATTTAATGAAATTTTATTAAATTATAAACGAAATAATTATTAGCATTATTAAACAATACGATATATGATTTTTTTATGGACGAAAAACTAAGAATTCAATTGAATATTATTTTTTTTATAATTAGTCATTTTATTTTGACATAAAATGTAAGATATGTTAATATTTAATTACTATATTTATATTAAATATATTTATGACGTCATCCGGTTCTTGACACCGATTCGACCGGTCCGACCAATTGACCCCTAACCCAGTAGCTCTACCGGTTCGCACTCCGGTCCGAGTTTCAAAACACTGGTCCCAGAAGTATGTTTTTGGTGTAAAAACACTTTCTAGTTAGCCCATCTAACTGTGAGGAAGCTTTTGGTAAGTTTTGACACAGGTATGCATGTAGACATGACCACGGTTCACGAATCGTTGATTACGGTTGGTGAACTATCGGTTCACGGTTCCACAAAGGGTGGAACTGGAACCGGTTACAGTTCGAAACCGCAGGTTCATGGTTCTTTCACGGTTTCGGTTCCGTCCCGTTTTTTATTTTGGTTTGTTCACGATTTTTTACGATTCAAATTTTTTAACATTAAATTTGAAAAAAATAAATACAATATATACAAATTTGATAAAATTGAAAAGTAACTTGAATTACCATGTAGATGTGACTATGTATATATAAAATATAATAAAATAAAAAATACTCTATATTTGTTAGTAATTAAATATTCATTACCATTAACATGTTGCTAATAGTTGTACTATAATGACTATGGATAATAATTGATAATCTTTGAATATTGAACTATGAGTTTAATCATGTATTTATATGAATTTATTTATTCATGATATAAGAATACGTAATAATTCAAGTTAATATAGTTAATCATAAGTAATCTTTTATTTTAATATACTTATAGTTTAATAATCAACCATTAATATATTAGATAATGAGAAAGTTTAATAATTCAATTTATTAGTTAATCACCTTTTTCATTCACAAGAAAACCAATATAGATGATTCTATGTAAAACACACCATAAGTGATTAAATTCAAGGATCTTACTTCTAGACTAACAATAACAATTAACAAAATAAACAACTATCAATGAGAATTAGATAACAAAATTAATGAAATAAAATATATTAAAGTAAATAATTGAATAAAATGAAATAATTTTAGAAGTAATAGGAGATTATGAGAGAATATATGAGAAAATTCAAGAAATTTGTGTGAAATAATGAAATATAACATATTTGTAAAAGTAAAATAAAAAAAATATTTTTTATTTTTTTTGGAACCGGCGGTTCCGATCCGCCTAGAGGAAGCCACGGTTCCGGAACCGGCGGCTCCCAGTTCTGCGCAAGGTGGAACCGGGGCGGTTCCGGTTCCGGTTCCGATTTTGTTCTAATTCCATTTTTTTTTTCGATTTTTAGTTTCGAATTTCGATTGTAATCCCACTTTTAAATTTGATTTCTATTGAAATAATGATTAAACTATTAATTGAAACTCAAATAATACAACATAATAATATAATTAGAATAATAATAGTTACAATTGAACTTAATTAATATATAGTTTTTAGATAGTAGAACTAGGAAGAATTAGATAAGTGAGATTCAAGGATATAAAAATAATAAGAATATTTGAATTATTAATTAGAATTCAACTGGTATAATATAATGACATAATTAGAATAGTAGTTAAAATTAAACTAATATATGAATTTTTTAGAATAATAGAATTATGAATATTAGATAAGTGAGAAAGAAAGATATAGAAAGAATAAGAGTATTGAGAGAATAATCGAACTATTAATTGGAATTCAAATAGTATATTAGCATAATATAATAATAGAATTAGGATAATATAAATTAGAAAATTAAGTTGATACATAATATAATTGGATTAATAGTTGAAATTGAACTAATATATGGAGGTTTTAGAAAAATAGAATTATGAAGGATTAGATAAGTGAGAAAGAAAAATATATAAATGATAAGAGTATTGAAAGAATGATTGAACAATATAACAATATAATTAGAATAATTAATTAAAAAAATTAATACCCTAAACCCTAAACTATAAACGTTAAAACTTACAATATAAAGATTAGAAATCTAGAGAGAACATAATGTAACATAAGTTACATTGTACAAAAAATATATAACTGATGAAGAAATCTAACGTAGTCCAATTCAATTGTCAAATTTAAATCCACTACTAAGAGAGAAATCGATCTTTATCATGAAGGAAAATGCATACAAATAATATCCCTAATCCTAGGCTCGAACCTTTGAACCATCCTTCTCAATTATTAACAATTACATTTCTTTCTTTGTATGTTATTTTTTCTATTTCTTCCTTAAAACACCAGTCCACCTATTCATGAAAGGTACAATAACCTTTTATCCCATTAAATGTCATTGGTTATATATATCACAATATCACTAATAGCTAGACTTTTATTAACAATAACTAACTCTTTATTCCATTAAGTGAAATCAGTTATATAAATCACAAAATCAGTAATAACTAACCATTTATTCTACTAATTAATTCGAATCGATTATAATGTTAGTGGTGGATCAAAAAAATTATTGTTTGGAGGGGGACCAGGAGCAAAATTACATAGTATTATTAGTAAAAGTTGTATTTTAATTTTTGTGAAGGCAAAATTCTAATTTTTGTAAAGATTTAATTAAAAAATTTAAATTTTTATAAGCAACAATAGTATAATTTTTTTAAATCGAACACAACGCCTCTAAACCTTCTAGTGGATTATATAAACAACATTTCACCATCATGTTCAATCTAAATTCATCGAAACAAAGTAATTAAAAAGATTTGACTTTCTTAACAATCTCTACTTTGAAGATTGTTCTCTAGTCAAACTACAAACCAACCAAACTATTTGTCTTCAACCCACCAATTTGCTTTGGTGTGAAATGCACACTTGAATCAAAGGGGGTCCCTTAATGATTAAATCAATAATTGTACTTGTGCAGCTAACCTAGCCCAACACTTGGGATCTTCACCCTTTAGACAATTTTTATGTCCTAACTTCCATTTGTAATTGGGAACCATTCTTGGATCCTTTTGTCCTATGAACTATCTCACACTTGTTCTTTGCAAATAATGGTTTTTTTTTTCCCTTTTCTGAGAATGCAGCGTTGACAATATATTTATTGAAGGTCATAATTCTAACCATCCAATACATCTTTGAGGACTTGGATTGTGTGACTGAAGCTTAGATATTTTGTTGGCTCTGTTTGGACAAAGGAATTTTACATCTATCTCTAAAATAAAATTAATTGGTGTTTGGACGTGCATTTGTCATACTTTTCCATCTACGATTGTAAAATCACGTAACACTTATTCTTATTATTCTTGATAGATATTGCAGGAGCTATCTCACATCACTATAGTACTGTTTCGCCATCTGCTGCCTGAAGTCAACTCAACGCAAACGGGAGCAACGCAATTGGTCCTCGCCGCTTGCCATCCGTTTGCCATCCACGAGCCAAGCCGCTCCAGATCGACAAAGCCGCACCAGATCGACAAGCCGCACCAGATATCCTCTGTAGCTCCGCGAACAGGAGCTTTTCTTGCTCCGCCAGATCGGACCAAGGCTCCGACAGATCGGGAGCTCGCGAAAAGGAGCTTCAAGGCTGATCCGACAGCTGAAATTCAAGATTCACGATGGGATCCGAAACTGAGGTCAAGCCATACTGTTCACCGATCGTACTGCTCGCCAAGAATAAGAGTACCGCCCAAGAAGAGGACTCAGAATTGTGAATGAGGAAGGTTTCATGAAATGATAAAAAAAGAAATAGGTTTCATGAAATGATCACAACAGGAATTACGTGGGACAACTGATTGTGCAGCTTTAATCCTTTGACCTTTATTTTTTTTTTTACCGCTATTTTATTCTTTGCACTGCATGTGGATACAAAATGGAAGGTCATGGTGCAAGCAATAAAAATTTGCGGGTCCTACTTCTTTAAACAATTAATTATATAACAATATATAAAATAATCATTATATATATAATAATAATTTTTTATATACACAATTTTAAAAAAAAATTAATCAAATTTATATCCAAACACATCTAATCATTTTATAAATATTCCTTTCTCATAACAAAACCCTATAAAATCATTTCATAAATAAAACCAAAAAACACCCCCTCCAAGCGCACATAGCTTCTTTCCCTTTCTCAAAGAGTAAATTAATCAGAGAGTATCATTCATTCAAGCTCATCATCTCTAGCTAGATTAATTCTACTAACATATATATATATATATTATATATATGTATGATCAAGAATTCAACCACAAACTGAATTAATTTGGACCCAAAACACAACATTAATTCATATATTCCACAGAATTCCAAAACGAAACTTACAAAGACACACAAGTCATCAACATAGCCATATATAATCTAGCAGACAAATCTAACAAATTAGATTTGCAGAAGATCATATCCATGGCTTAATTTTTTATTATAAGTAATATATTTATATATTACATGCTGACCACAATACAAGGACTTCTTTTTCCCCAGATTTTACAATAACAAGTTAAAAAATTAACTGCTGCTGCTTAATTTCTGGGGCAAAGGGCCAAAGTTTATCTTCAACAGTTGCAAGGGTCGCATTTGCAGTTTGATCCACACTTGCAGCCATGACCGCCTTCGGCTCCAGAGCTCTTCTCAGTAGATTCATCAGAGTAACTGCAACAATATGATAATTAATTAATTTATAAGTTAAGTTTTCGAAATCCACAGGCTATCAATATCAAAGGGTTCAATTAATCTTTTTCTTTTCCTTAATTTTCTATGAGTATTTTGGACTGATCACTTACATCTTCTTTGGTGCAACTCCATCAATGATGGTTAGAGTTGTGGCCTTCTCCACATCAGGATACATCTTTCTGCCAGTGGAAAAACAATATTAAAGAAACATTCAAATCGGAAAAAAAATAAAATTTCAACCCCTAATAAATACATGAAACAACATATATAGGTTAATATTTTTAGCAAGATTTAAGAAGGATTAATAGATGCAACTTTCAAATATTTTTGACAATATATAGAACAATCAAACTGAACTGGGATTTTATGGTTTTGCAAAATATGATCATTTCAAAGATAAATATTAATTTCAAGAATCATATATATATAGTACCCTTAATTTGTTTACTTTCTGCAAATTCATCCAAAACTTAATCACATAAAGTACAAAGTATATATATATATATATATATATGCAAAGAATTAATTTTACCCGCAGCCACTGCCGCAAGAGCAGTTTGCACCGCAGTTGCACTTTCCATCACAGCAAGACATGTTGATGAAAGAGAGATTTTTGTTGAAGAAATTAAAATGAGAATTATATGAATGAATACAGTAATGATCACTCTTTAGATTTTATGAGTTTTTTGGAAGAGTAGTTGGGTCCAATTTATAGTGAAATGAGGGAAGAAAGTTGTTGAAAATTAATTGAAGATATTGCAGGAATCATTGGTCATTTACGTATCATAATGAAATTGATACATCACCCATTAATGAAAACAACAAAGAAAAAAAAAATCAATTTTGTATTCTGCGTGAATATTATCACTTCTTGTTATAAATTTATTACTGCATTTTGACATTCCGTAATGCACACTCTATGGTTGCCATATATTATGATGTATTATTTTTTAATATCTTATTTGGGAAACAAATTAATCAATGTAATTAAATTATCATCAAATTTGGTCAAATATCTTTCACTAATATTAATGTGTTGGCACTGCTTTTACTTAGTGCTACATCTTTTGTTTGTCTTTTCAATTTCAATGGTTTGTTTGGCTAATCATTTTCACAATTATATAGCAAATTGTCAAATGTCCTTTCATTGACTGATATTTAAGAACAAAGTATCTAATTTGACAAGTTTAACATCAATAACTAAACAGTGCATTACTTTAGGGAAGCAAATATTCCAACAGACAATCTTGCAAATATAATTAGCCCTATTAGAGTTGATAGAATTTAAATCCCCTCTTTCAGAAAATGTAAATTAGTTCCTATGTCTTCCAACGGAATGTAATGCAATGGCTGTACTTTTTTACTCTGACCAAATCATATTTGGCTTGAATGTATATTTTTGTTATCGGGTTAATTTATAAAATTCGGGTTGACATTCTTTTCTTGTGTATACGAAGTTTGACAATTAAAAAAAAAATCGAGTTTGGGATTGAACTCTGTAACATAGTGTCATAGTGAAACAAATATCTTGTAATTCATAAATCAAGCTTAAATTGGATCCGGGGTTGCAATATTTTTTCAACTGTCAAGTTTTTGTAATTCAATCTTCTTGTTAAATATGCTACAAATTAATTGGATGCTGACAAGCCACAACTAGATAACTTCATCATCGTTTATTTCAAAGTTTTTTTGGAACAAGAAAAGGCTAGCAATTCAAATTACATGAACTTTTACTCTTAGATTGTAATGAACAGTTTATGTATGAACTCAAAATGTGAAATCCAAAAAGGGTTTTATATATAAATTAGGTTTCTTTTTGTTGCTTTGTTTACTTGTCATATCAATGGATAAGAAAGTTTTTAACAAGTGAAAATGACTTGCCAATTTAAGAAAGAAAAAATTCGTCAATTCATTTGATATAGCCAATAGCGATCCTTTTTTAATATGAGAAAATTTAGAATGTCATAGTCAAGAAATTAATATTTGATTGTTCTGGCTATCATGCAACTTGAAGATGTTGCATGAAGCATGCTGCCATATATATATACAAATGCATTGTAATTCTTAAATTTAATGTAGATATAATTATGTTAATTAATCCAATTGTTGAAATAATTCATGATGCAAGTACATGTTGGATTAGTTTACATTTTAATTTTTCTTGTTATAATAGCAAAATTTTAATAGTGAAAAGAATTAAATTATCAAGAGTATATAATGTTTTCTTATCTTATTAAAAATTAGATTTGGATCATTTATTATAATTCTATGTATTTCCTGCTAAGAATATTTTTTTTTTTAAATTTTATTTTGTGTCTCAACTCTTAGTGCCACAAATCTTATAATAATTCCACTTATCTTCTGAAAAAGAATAGAATTAAATGACAGATACATCATGACACAATTAAATTTAAAATTGGGACTAACGAATTAATATGCGAAGATTTTTCCTTTTTTTTGGGGATACACTAAGAAATTAATTGATTATCAGCCTCCATTTCCATAGTGCATTAATGATATTTGATCTTTCAAACAGTGCATGAATCATGAATGATATCATAAGCAACACAATTAGAGGTCTTTGTTTGTTTGTCCTTGGCACTGATGTAGACTTGATCATCAAAAGTCTTTTCTATATGTATACACAATTTTGGTCACCTAACATATTAAGTAATAGCCATTGATATTGATACTAGGTGAATGGTTAGATAGTTAGCTTCTTGACGTATAGATTTAGAATTTGATTCCTATAAAATGCTGTAAAATGTGCGTGAGAGTGTGTGTACTTAAAAAAAAAATAAAATTTTTTTAATTTGTGACAAATATAAGATCATTTACGATTTTTTTTTTTTTTGCCATAAGAAATTGTTACTAATACAAAAAAATATAATAATTACTCATACTATTTTGCCAATAATAATCATTAGTGATCAATCTCATACTATTTTCTCTAATAAAAAAAATAATAATTTACTTTTTTATACAATAAAAAACAAAATTCTTGCATATAAATCCACGTCACTAAAATTAGTTTTAGAGTGATGGTTTCATTTTTTTTTATTGTATAAAAAACAAAACTTTTATTTTTTTATTAATGATACTAGTAAGACGATGACTACTAATGAATATATTAGAAAAAATGGTAGTATCGTGATTACTAATGAACATATACTAAAGGGCGTAAGAACTTATATCAATTCAACCGTGTTGTAGTTGTTTCAAATCATTTGAAATCATTAAAAACCAAAGTAACATTGCTTAAATCTTTGAGAACTAAAATCATAGTTTTTTCTAAAAAAGAAAATGTAGGAAGATCATCAATTTCAACGAAAAATGGTTTGAAATGGTCAAAGAATGGGAGCTGTATTTCAACATCATTCTAGGATTGAACGAACATCCACGGCAGATTCTTCTCAGCAAAGCAGACATGGGAATTAATTTCTTTAAACTTAGTGGCCACTCTACACTTATGGCTGCATCCATAATTTCCAGCATAGTGCTCAAAAGCAACTTTTATTTAATGGGATACAGATATTATTATTGGAATATTTGAGTTAAAAATTATAATACCATCATCATCAGCAACAACAACATTGTTCTTGCTCAAGAAAAAGGTGAAAAACATCAACAATAAAGTTATATTCCATCTCCATCAACTCTGCACCTGCTGATTCTATCCTTTTGTAATTTCTTTATTATATAACCCCACTTGATATCAATCTTCGTAATCACATTTCTTGTAATTTCTGAATTGAAATGAATGAAATAAAGAAAAAAAAAAAAGTGTATCAATATTCTCACTAATAAATTATTTCGTAACGCTGCCTAATTGTAAGCAGTATCCCTGTTTATAAGAATTCGGTTCTAAACACGAAAAGATTGCAACAAGTTCTTTTTTATCAATCAAAACCCCTTCTCAAACTATACAAGCTTCTTACAAAGTATACGACTTTCTGGCACAATCACGAAGTGTGATCTGCAATCATGACTACAATCATGACTCCATTGAACCAAATAAACAGAACTGGAATGGGATAGAATACAAGCCAAGATAGCGAAGATAGCCAAGAGATCAAGAAGAAATAGGATGAATCATAGATGAAGTAAATTGGAATAAGAAATTAAAGAGGGGTTCTTTTTTCATCATTCATGTTATTGACAGTCATGTTTTGCAGAAACAGATACTGCAAATTAAGAACTTTTGTCATATCAGCTGCGTAGCGTTTCGGAAGAGGAGCAGACATACTTTACAATATTTGCATTTAGCATTTTGATAAAAACTGGCGAACAGAAACAAAATATAGTCTATAATGACTGCAAACCAGCAAGGAATCAGATTCTCCCACTGCTGCAGAAGTTTTTGGTGATGGGAACAAGCTCAGGTTTTCTGTTCAAGTGAGCGATAACAAGAAATCATATCATAATCTAATCAATCACAATTTCATCCAAATTGAGCCTATATGATTCTCCTCCATTCACGAGCATCTTTAGACCATCTTTAAGTTCTGGTACTCCTTCCCCAAGAACAGCACAAACTGGAAAAATTGGAACTCCGTGCACCCTTTGCTTTAATTCTTCGTACACTTGTTCAGCTCCTTCTTCGTCAATTTTATTTGCTACCACTAAGGATGGCCGATGAGACAGACCCTCGCGATAAAACTCAAGCTCCAAAACTAAATCTTTAAGCTGTTCCCATGGTGGAGTTCCTTTTCTACCATCTATAGCAGCAGCCAAGTCCAGAACATATGCCAGAACTTTTGTGCGTTCTATGTGACGCAAAAAAGCATGCCCGAGCCCACGATTTTCATGGGCTCCCCTTATAAGCCCCGGGATATCAGCTACTGTAATAGAAAAATCCTCATAGTTCAGATTTCCCAAATTAGGCCTCAATGTTGTGAATGCATAATGACCAACGGCAGGTGTAGCCCTTGACATAGCTCCGAGAATAGTACTTTTACCAGCATTTGGCATCCCTACGAGGCCAACATCAGCAATACTCTTCAGCTCTAACACAAGAACTGCCTCAGAACCAGGCAAGCCAATAGTACGACTTGTATGCTCATCATTGTCATATGCTACGACATTAGCATCCTTCCCGGTTTTCTTAGGAGCTCTTCCCAAAGAGACATTACCTGAGCCGCCATCACCTCCACAAGCAACAATTATTCGTTGTCCTGGTTTTGTCAATTCAGCAACATTGTATTGTATACTTTCTGTTGCCTCCAATTCTTTTTCACACTCCGCATCGGACATAACATCATCACTGACCTCGGCTTCTGCTGCATTACAGCTTTCTTCCCTCATAGATTTAGAAGCTTCTGCTACAATTCTAGATATATTGCTGGAAGGTGTAAGTTTAGGATGAGATGACGAATACATAGCTTGTGCTTGCTTGTGCGAAGCCAATACTCCATCATCAGTTCTAGGAAAAGAAGTTGAGGCATCACCAGTATTGATTGATTTTACTGACTTGGTTCCAGTTTGGTCAGATAATTCAGATGAATTCATATCAAGTGAACCGGGAATCTCCCAGGGATTCACTGCTTCAGAAGAACTCTTCTCTATTGCGCAAGGAATTTCACCCTCAATAAGATGAATTACTGTACCAACAGGCACTTGGACTACCTACAAGCACCAAACTCTTTAAGTTAACTAACAAAATTGCATTAACTCGGTAAGCAAACTGCAGATGATGATGTCGACTATGAAGATGATGGATCATGAATAACAACCTTGTCATCTCCTCGGCTGCCTATCATATTTTTTGAAGCCCCATGTCTGCCTCTCTTTGCATTCTTTCATCCAATACAGACAGCACCACAATCAATAGCAAAAAGAAAATTTAGCACACAGCGTGGTAATATCAATTATAAGCAAAGATAAACATACTATATGATGTTGCAGGCTGCTGAGATCCCAAATTGAAGGTGAACATTCTAATATTACATCACCACCTCTTCCTCCATTTCCACCTACATTATGCCCAATTAACTCATTCATAAACTAAGAACTATTGATTACAAAAGACTACTTATCTTTAACAGTTTATTTAACAAAGATCTTTCATGCCATTAGCACTGTAAACCATCAACCAAACAAGAAAATAGCAGTACTATTGATCTCTACATAACATGTCAAATTAAAGAAGATGAAAAAAAAAAAAAAACTGCAATCCATGCAAGAAATAAAGACGTCCAGGAAGGCCAAGCTGGTTTGAAATTGTTTAATGCCTACTTAGGATAACACCTGTTGCTAAGTCAGTGGGGAATTTAGTGGTCCCAATGGTAGCACGTGGATGGTTGCTTATCCGAAAATACAAAGCCTAATTATGATGAGATTAGTTAAGGATTTAGAAGCAGCGGATCAGTAGAATCTGGAACGAAAAACATAAAATCATTGAATAATGATGTTTACCACCCTTTGATCACAATAAGCATATGATAGAGAGCTCACCGTCGGGTATACCAAGACGATCATTCCGACTTCGTCGGAAGCTGGTACAACCATTGCCCCCATCACCTCCTTTAGCCCAGAGCCTAAACCGGTCAATCATTTTCCGCTCCTGCAACAGAAGAAAATAAAAATATTCACAAGATTTCATACAGATAGAGGAAACTCGTATCTAAAGAGATACCCAACCAAAACAGGAAAAACCCAAAAAGAGTCATCACGAATTTATGCAGTGTATGAATTCAAAAGAAATTCCAAATTGCAAAGTATGACGCATTCAAGCAGTAACAACAAGGAGAGATACACATGATGCAACAACTTATACAAAAGTAAGAGGTGCAGGGAGAATCGATGGGAGGACCTGTAGCGGAGCAAGCTTTGATTTCTTGCATGGAATGTCAGATAAAAAATACATTTGCCCAAGCCATGGTGATCGATAGAATCTTCCCGTCACCTTTAGATATGCAAGGAGTTTCGCATCACGTAACCACATCTCGATTCTGCTTCATGTACTAAAAAAATCTTAGGTTGCACAAGCACGTGCTGGCAAGAAAAATTCTTGCATGTCTCAAAATTGGAATTTTCAAATGAGGGAAGCCCCTGAAGAGCAACAGCTCAGTTGTTCTACGGAATGCCAAGATATGGAGTATGTGTTATAGCACAATCAACACTCTTCAAGAAGATCGCACATCATGAATATCTGCAAGTGAGGTTGTGTTACATGAATGTCTCAGCTCTTTTGAGGTCAACTAACTCGAAACAAAGTAATTGCTACTAGACTTTTTCACTTTCAAGCGTTCACACAAATCTGAATACGAAAGAATGGAACATGTTTGAAAAGATATATAGCAGGCTAGTAGAGAAGGCCTTTAGATTAATACTAACCCATGGGATCCAAATTGAGAAGTTGAAGTGTACATGAAAACAACTTAACAACTAACAAATTCATTCACCGTCAATCACCTTTTTCTTTTTCCCCCCAGCATCTTCAAGATCCATTTTCTGGTGCCCAAAGCTACATTCCATCAAATGTAAAAATTCACACTTGGTGTCTATAAATCTGCAGAAGTCACCAATCCAAAAGAGTTAAATGCCTTTTGAATGTCTACTCCAAGTGGGCCAATCCACCAACGAATGTATCTCCAACCAATTGAACAAACTTTCCAAAAAAATCAATCTTTATTACTTGGGGCTAAGAAAATCAGTTCATAGCAGTAAGTTTCTTCTATTTCTATTAGATAGCAAAGTGCTACGACTTACCTCTGTCAAGGATTTTAATTGGGCTATATGTATGTGTATTAGGCTTAGATTTTAAATTTAAATTTTATTCCGTAACATACCTTAGCACTAGAAATTCCTAAACTTAATTCCAAATATCTGACTCAAAGATGAGGACTTTATTTTCCCCTGCCAATTAGGAAACAACTCAGACCATTGATAAACCATTAGTTCATGTCTCAGCATAAATGCTTCTGTCCAGAAACCCCAAAATCAGTGTCTGTTCACAACCCATTTTCCCTGTGTCCATTACTAAACTCTCTAACAAAAGTTGAAAAGTCAGCTCTACTTAAATAGCCTACAATACAGTTTACACCATTCTCTCAAAAATGTAAATGTGAAAGACTAAAAGGCAACAAAATGCAAATCCAAACTGAACATGCCAAACAGCATATTATCCTCAAGAATCAATCCTCTTACATATACTGATGCACAAAGGTACCATCTTTGCACAAACATTTCGTCAAACAGTTGGAATACCAATTGGGTTCCAAACTTAATGCTGAATAATTGCACCAAATAACTTATATAGAACCAACACGATAACATACCAAATTTCCAACAGTAAGAAGAATTGAACATTATGCCTTTCAAGCAATATCCTTTTAAGAACTGGAGTTTAGAGCGCTTAAAAGAACTTCAGTTTTAAGTGGAAATATTGAATCAAGAATAAAGATGAAATTTTTATTGTGAAGCCATTAGTGCAAACAAAATAAACTAAAAAAAAAAAAAACTTAAACGAGATGAACCCAAAAACGTACTTCTGGATTAGAATGGAAAAAGATAAATCTTGGTGCTTACCGACGAAATTAATTTGCCACTGTAGTGCTGTTTGTGATTTTGGCTGATAAGAGGCGTTCTTCTCTTCCCTTAATCACGCCTTTATAGTTTAAACTTCCCTCAGGCAGAGTAAAATATTGAAAGCGTGAAAGTCAAAACACGCCTTTATGAGTAGTAATTTCATGACTTGCTCCTAGAACTCAAGGAGGAAGAAGTATCGAATATGAGAAACTCAGCAGCAAATGCCATTTCTGAGTTGCATTATTAGCATCATTTTCGCTTCATTTTACTGTAATTCTGCTGTTGTTTCAAGGGATTCTTTCAGTTCAAGTAAAGATAGGATTAGTAGTATTCAAATTGCTGATGATGCTTTGTTTCGCTTTCGCCAAATGATGCAGCTGAAACTATTCAATTCCATTCCCTCTTTGAATTCAATGAGCTGTTTCAAGTTATAATAAAGTCGTAACATTACTCTGTTACTGTTTCATTGATAAAAGAAATGCTCATTTTAAAAGGATTGTTGTATTAATGTATACATATTGACTACTATGATCAATTTGCTATTGTTTCTTAAATAGGGTAGATTATGGTTTTTCTGTTTTTGGGATCTTTTTCAATAGTTTTCTTGTAGAAAAATTCAGACCAGTTTCTATGGTCATCTTCCTGTAGTTTTGTTTTTCATTCTAAAATGGTAATCTTAACGACATCGTTTTAAATATTTGACAGAATAAGAGAATAATCTTAAACACAGGATTCGATCTCATATGGAAAACAGAATTCTCGGGCCAAATTTTTTATTCTTGTAAGGCTATAGGGAAATCACACTGGTAAGAGTGCACAAAGCAGCAGCTGAAAAGAATAATGACTGGAAAGAAGCTGAGAAGAAAGACAGTACTTGTTAGATGAAAAGAGACTGACTAAACCATTGTGTCTAAGGTTTTGAGGCAGCAAAGCAAAACAATATTTTGCACTAATATGTAAGAAAATCCACAATGCGATGTACAAATGTTTGCAACAAGAGCTGCCGATTATCAACCAAGAATGACACCATCATATCTATGTATTTCCAAGTTTTATACAACAATTTTATGACTGCAGAAATTTAACTTTATATACATACATTTGTTAACAAAAACGAGCGCAAGGAAAGAAAATAAAATTTTGGCAGGAGAATAGAATAAATGCTTTCATTACAAGCGCTCTGCCAATTGTGGAAACTGCTGCAACAACCAAGTGACACCTCTAATGGCAACCTGCATATTTATACATAAAATCAGTGAGAAACAAGCATGGAAGCCCTCTGGTTTATCATTAGAGGTGGGGTGAAAACTAAAAAGGGGAAGTAGGGTGAGTGGGGAGGAATCATTTGATAGAAATTCCAGTGGTAAAAATGCCATTAGTAGAAAATTTCTTTTTCATTTTTTTTCATTTTTTTTTTGCTGGACACTCCAGATTTCTTGCAAGGAACCAGTGATTGTAAAAGTACCATCTCTATTTCCAGACATCTAGTCAAACTTCTGAGAAAAATCAAATTCCATGCAGTTTATCCAGAGGGGCTTGGTCTTCTTGTATTGTTCAGACAGACAATTCCCTCTATTTTCGATAAGAAAATATGCAGAGTGGTTCACAAGTAGCCAAAACTTCTTTTTCTTCATTGTAAGATAAGCATACAGTCAACATGCCAATTCTTTATGATAATGTCTACTTGTGTCCTTAGGTAAAGAAACCCTTTGGTTTGTTTCTTTTCAGCAGCTTTAAACATTATTGGATTTTTGTCAAGGCCCTTGTAGCAAAAATAAATGAGTAAACTAAGCTCTTAAATATCATATGTAGAACACCTACCAGAGCAGACTCTCCAGGCTTAATTGCAGGTTCAACACTGTCTCTCCCATAACTGCTTAAGAAGTTAAGATCAGCATTGCCATGATAAGACAAATATTGAACACTGAGCAAATGTTTTTATTTTGATCCACATTTTGAATTGGAAGACTTTTATGCAGTATTTCTCTACTGCAACAAAAGCAAATTTAAAGTTGCATGGAAGACCTTTAGGCAGGTTTTATTTTGATTTGCTTTTAAAACCACATTTTGCAATAGCCACAAGCAAATATTTTGTAAATGAAATCAAGGCCAAGTTACCACAGAACCAAGTTCAAAGGATGAGCAAGTATTCAACAACTTTCATTACTCCATAAGGAACAGTGGGTGTCTTCATTAGAAAGAAGTGGCAATTATTCGACAATATTTGTAGAATGGACTCTCATCCAAAAAGAAGGATCACCTTATTAAACATTAAACATGTTATCCATGTAAAATGAGTTTCTGAAGCACTCTGTTGTAATTCGGGAGGCTGAATGCTCTTGTGCTTGCTCTAATCAACATCTAAGGTCACTGAAACTGAGAATTTATCCTCAAGTTACTGATGCTGAGAATCTCTTGTCTGCTCTTACTCAATTTTACCTTATACTTCATTCATGTCAATTTTCTATACATAGACCTTTTCGAAAACATTTTTGCGACCGAAAATCCTTAAACAGCAATTATGCTGATACCCCAGGTGAGGGATCTAGTATGAATTACTAAAGGTTTAACAACTACTTCCACGACTGTCATCCTTTGACTAGAATGAAAAGGAACTGCAATCTGAGCTTATAGTAAGTCTAGATGTATATTCAGTCAAAAGTTGCAAAAACAGGTAATGGATTTTACTATTTTCTTCAGTTCTTTATGCATGTCTGATAGATAGACTGCCAATTTTAAGAGCAGAAGTCATGCTTGCAGCAAAAAATTGAACAGCTAATCATGTGTAACTTAAGGTACTTGAAAGCATACAAGTTTCGACTCACATAATTTGTCGCTGGCCATTCAGAACTTCCAACCGGTAAAAGCTGCAGCCTTTGCTGAAAGGAAAAGGCCTTCCCTTCCATTCTGCCACCAATTTTTTTGTCAACTGACTTGTGGAGGTAATGGTAAATATGAGACAAGAAGATGGAAAAGCACTATGTATTATTTACATACCCAAATGCCATGTAACCCCAACTCCAGAAGCATCATTTTCGGATAAATCATCGATAACAAATTGCAGATCAGTGCTGATGGAATCAATGAACTTCTTAAAGAATTCTAGGATTGCCTGCAAGAATATTTAGGGTCAAACTGAAGCTGACCAGAAACACCAAACAAACAGTTAATAGTGGCTCAATTCGTAGGATACAGAAGTTGCAAAGTACAAGATTCCGGCTTAGCAATGGTATGAAATATCCAAAAACAATTCTCACATGTTCAGCAGCTAAGCTTCATAAATTTCAATAGCATTATGTAAATTCATCGGTTTTTTCTTAATCAAATTGTGAGACAAAGGGGAAAAAAATAATATGAACTCTCTTTGAGCAACAAGTGATTAACTCTTTTCCGTTTTCTCTCCCTTTTCTTGATCACAATTTTCGAAATCTTCATTTCCATTCTCATGAACGCATTACTAGTATTCCTAAGAAAACTGTGTAGTTATCTACATTTCAAAACAATTTTGGAACCCGTTTCAAGATTAAATGCATTTGAATATGCATTCTGAATTTAACAAAGTATGGAACTATGAAACTGATGTGTGTGTGTGTGTGTGCGCGCGCTCTCAGCTGACCTTCCGGCCCACAAAGGGTTGAGGGAAGATAAGGTCCTCGTACACACAATTCTCAGCGATAAGGTTCTCCACAGAAGCCAAATCATGACCATTGATTCCTTCATAAAACTTCCTCACTACAGTCGAAGCAGAATCTACCGAAGTAATTAAAGAAGTTTCCACAACTTCTTGATTGCTATTACGCAGGATCCATCGTCTCATTTGATGGCTGATACTGATGCAACCACAGCCAACTGCAGCATCATGTATGCAGTAGTTGTGTTTGTGGTGGTTTTTAACGTTGGAAGAAGCCAAGAGAAGGTTGGGTTTGAGATTGAATAATTTGAATGAAGCCAGGGATGTGCTAGAAACAATCAGCATCATCACCGCCAGATGAGATGATGATTATGGTGGTGAAATTTGGGCGATGCTGTTTATTTTGTATGACGGAGTGGTAATACAAAGTTAAATTCAAATCTTAAGCTGCCATGGGATTGAAAACTCAGCATTGAGCAACAACCAACCACTTTTGCCCCATATTTCTTTGAGATTCATAGCGCAACGTTAGCATTGAAATGTCCAATAAGATAAACGAGTTAATTACTTTACCAAAGCAAATTTTTGGAGGCACCTTGAAAATTCGAAGGCACTGAAACAAGTAAAAGAGTTGCCTCATCCGGAGAGATTATAAATGGAAACGACAAGGGAAACAACCTTTATAAAGGGCTTGGTAACCTCAAAAATGTACGGGAGCTTTTGAAATTATTAACCCCTAATATCAGAAGTTACTCATATAGCTATCCTATGATTTACTTGGAAAAACAGGGGAGGGTAATGAAGCACCAAAACTCAAATATGTCTAACAATAAAATGGAAACAACCCAATGGAAGGTAACTAAAGATTTGCTAGTAACCCTCTCAATTTCATCTTACAATTTACTAGTAATTCGAGCGAAAAAGTGAGTGCAAAAATAAAGTTTAACAACAGCATCCAAATCATTCCCCAGAGTGTGAATCTAACGATTGGCTTTTGCAACCCTTTCAATTTCATCCTTCTTCTTGATTGCATAGCTGCATGAACAAAACTCCAATAAGTACACATATAAAACATGTATTCATGCAGATTAACAAGAACTCGGATTCACAATGCAAGAGGTAAAAGACAATAGAAATAGTCAACCAACAACCAACAAGCAAAAGCCCCTAGTCATTCACCTGTTTGAAGATCCCTTGGCAGCATTAATGAGTTCATCAGCAAGGCACTCAGCAATTGTCTTGATATTCCTAAAAGCACTCTCACGAGCACCAGTCGTAATAAGATATAATGCTTGGTTTACACGCCTCAGAGGAGAAATATCAACTGCTTGGCGCCTCACGACACCAGCAGAACCAATACGAGTTGCATCTTCTCTTGGTCCACTGAAAAAAATGGCAAACAACATTGATCAACTGAATGATATGCAAATAACAACAAGAAAAGGCATTGCAAGAGAACATTATCAGGCCTAACAACTTTCCCTATAACAAATATCTAATGTAGACTGTTAAGCCTATGCTCTGAGACAAATGTTCAACTTGGTCATTTAATTTTCAAATCTTTGTCCTTTCAGAGTACCCCAAGGAGAAGTAGGAGGGAGCAGGGATACAAGAACGGCTATCACCCAATTTATATACCTGTTTATCACAGCATTAACAATGACCTGAATAGGATTTTCATCCGTCAGCAAATGGATAATTTCCATAGCATGCTTCACAATACGAACAGCCATCAGCTTCTTCCCATTATTCCGCCCATGCATCATCAATGAGTTGGTAAGCCTCTCAACAATTGGACACTGGGCCTTCCTAAATCTCTTAGCTTGGTACCTTCCAGCAGTGTGGGGGATATAAACAGGATGCTTGGAAGCCGTGGCAGTTATGTAATCCTCAACAGAAATGTCACTGATCTGAAAGCAAAACATTCCAATGTAAGAGTAAAAGATAGTGCTTGTTAGAGAGAGGAATCAACTCTGATTAACATGCCTTGAAAGTATATACTCGAAAAAATTACAACACAAAAATATTTACAGTCTAAAATGTACAGAGATGTCCAGAAGCAGTAATGAGTTTCATCACAGCTACTACTTCTAATAACCCTGATTCAATCTTAAAGTATCTAGTAAGAAACATGGCCAAAGAGGTTACAAAATTAGTATGTATGTGTCATGCCATGCTTGTGTATCATGCCATGCTGGAATGTCATGTCTACGCGTGCACAACCATTCCACAACAAAGTAAACCTAATTGAATCATTTTCAACCACACAGATACTTTATTTCCAGTCTTAAGTCGAAATGAAAGGTGGACCAGATTAGGTTTTAAGCATTACTAATCGCTAATCCTAAATACCTGAGGCCTGCAAGGTACAAGACTCGCAACAAAATCACCAAAACCCCAACCCCGCATAATGCTGCACTCATCCCCTGCCTATCTTCCTGACCCAAACACATTCTTTGGACATCTATTGTCTATTTTGCCTGTTCATCTTGCCACCAGTTGGTTATTCGTTCAATGCTAACTATTGTCTACCGTATCACCAGATAAGGCCCCTAAATGACCGCCCCGAGCTGTTCAATTGCGACCTTATAATGCAATTGCATTCTCTGCTCTATCAAAAGTGTAAAAAAAAAAAATTAAACAAATTGCGAAAAAGTCTACATTCATTTAGTATCAAGGAACAGAATATGCTTTCACTCTATATACATATAATCTTCATCCTGGTTTCGTCCCTTACTCAGTTTCACGCAAAGAGCTTCAGGTAATAGCATTCAAATCAAAGACTCTCCCTTTCATGTCCACCAATTTGAACAAATGTATTTCCCAAAGAGCAAATTCCAATGTAATAACAAAAAACGTCTGGCAAGCATCATCTATATAATAATCTGACAGAACCCCAGCTCCCCTCCCGAACAGCCCTTTTCTTAATTAATCTGCGGGCCAAATGAAAGGCAATCCAACTCAACACATAAGCTGGAATATACCCATTTCAGCATAATACATCAAGACTTAATTTTTATTATTATTTTTTTCCAATCATTTCCTGAAAGCAACCCAAACCCTCTTGAATCACATAAACCTTTCATTCAATTTAGAATCCAAAAACCTAAGTTGTCAAAATTCTTCATTGATTTTGAATTATTTTCCCCAACAAATGACAAAATAAATCATCCCACAATAACAACACAAACTTGCCATTAACATAAACGCACTAAATTTTGCTTGCAAAATTAATCTATAAAAGTTTTCCATTTGTTTGCTCTAAATGAATAATATGCTGCCAAAGTAAAGAGTGTTAAAGAACACTAAAAAAGAATCATTAACCTGAACATCGTCGAAAGACCAACGGTTAAAGAGCAAGACGCCAGTGTGAATCTTCTCCTCCTCAGCTAACGCCATTGTTGGTGTGTGTGTGTGTGTGTGTGCGCGGCTGAGTGGTTCGGAGTAAACGGGAGGGAAGTTTGGGAGAGACTGAAGATGAAAAGATTGAAGCCCTAAGGAAAACCAAGAAAGAAGGGTTTTACTGTCTATTGACTTAAATAACCTTGATTGTTCTTTGAATTTACTTCTTAGCAATTGGGCTTTTTGTTGCTTTAAATTTTATCCACTTTGTTAACCCTGATGAAATCAGTCCATATTCAAATATGAGCATTTTGTTGAGTTCATGGCCCAAATTTAAAGACCTTAATGTTTTTTATTAAATAATTGGATGTTAATAATTAGAAAATTAAAATAATTTTTCATTTACATTAAAAATTTATTCAATAATGATATTTAGAATTATTTACTGTGTCTGTTTATGCAAAATTACTAAAATTAGCAAAAGTATATCAGTATGAAATAAATTACAACTTACTATGTTCTAAGATGGCCCAGGCATAATTGGGCTAAACGTTTGCTGGCCCAAGCCCAGATGTAAGCCCACAAATCATGTGAGTTTGGGCCAGTTGAACTCTAGTAATAGTCATGCATTTTGTCTTCGCTAATGCTCAGTCTCTGATTCCTTCAACTTTTTTGACAAATTCATAACTAAGATACAAGAAAGGTTGCAAGTGTTTGTTCGGTGGAGGTCAAATGAGATAGTGAATGATGTGTCGTACATAAAAAGACAAAATCACCAATTGCACCTCTTAAATTGTGTAATAAAATAATGGATGATTTTATCTTTTTATACATGTCACGTAATTTAGTATCTTATTTCACTTTACAGTTTCACTCTGCATATCATTACTCTTTGATAAAACTGAATATTAACTTAACACAAAGTTTGAAATTTGAAAGTTGTTGAATTCACTAATTAACTCTACATATCATTACTCTTTGATAAAACTGAATATTAACTTAACACAAAGTTTGAAATTTGAAAGTTGTTGAATTCACTAATTATACATGTTTGATAATCTAATTGATTTTCTCATTTGAAAATATAATTTGTGAAAATATGTAGTGTGTGAGAATTTATAAACTACATTTAAGTATATGATGTGTAAAAATGTATGTAATATGTGTAAATATATTATGCGTGTGAAAATATGTATATTATGTGAAAATGTGCATAACATATGTATAAATATGTAGTATTTAAAAATATATGTAATATATATAAATATAAATAGAACATATGTTTAATCTATTTCACGAGAATTAAAGGTAAAAATTGATGGAATCCTAACATTGTAATTGGAAGTTGTGACTAACAAATTTGGCAGTTAAATTTTCAAACCCTAATTTTGCCTCTTTGTGGTTCAAGATTGGAAACTAAAATGGACACGTTTAAAATCGAAAATAAAAACGAACACCAATATTGAAAACTAAAATGAACACACAATGCCAATTAAAGAGCAACTATCTTTATCAAAACCGAAACAACACGGTTGAGCGGACCCTTGGAATTTCATTAAAGTCGTTGCAATTAATATTTTGTCGTACCACCGTACCAACATTACATTACGCCATGAGTGCACAAAATTGACAAAACCAGGATTAGAACTATAAGGTTAGAATCAACCTACGTCTGCCATCGGCGCCGGTGTTCAAAGTTGAAATTCAACCTCTTAATTACCCCATGAAAATTAATTCAGGCTCACACATTGATATGAAATGGAAGACAGATAAGAAGGGTTTTGTCTTGGTTTGGAATTAAATGACAAGATCCAGCTATTAAAAAAAAATGACACACAGTTGAAATGATCATGTATATAGAAAAACTTGCAAGAAAGTCGTGATAATGCTCAAATCATAGGGTGAAACCAATGCTTCTTGTCATAACAACGCTCAAATAAAAATTTTGATCGCTATCAATTCATATATATTTATGCATTTTGCTATTTTAGTTTAGACTGCAAAATTAATCAAGAGAGGCAGAGTCTGAGCAAGTATTATATATACATAACATCATAATGGAAATCAACTAAAGTCGGTCCAACTAGGCATAACCATAATTCACAAAACCATCGGTTAATGCTTGTAAACTACATGTTCATAGTTCCACTTGAAACCAGCCATTGAATAATGATCATATACATACAAAATATAATAAATAAAAGAAATTTATCATATACGAGTATACAAAATATTAATTAACCTAAATCTTAAGAGTCAAAGTCTTTAATGTTAGTTTTCGTATTCTTGTTTTGGCCAATTCCAATTGAAAATCCAATAGTACTAACTATATATGTTCGTTTCGGACATAACGTTATAATAATCTAAATCTATATATTTCATCTATCTTGTTCATTTCTTCTGCCCTCAAAGTTATTTTATACCAATCAACTACTAATATTTACATTTCTAATGTTTGGATTTAGGGTTTAAACCCTAGGGTTAGGGTTTTTTTTGAGAAATTGTCAATTTTGAATCTTCTTGCTCATTGCTTCTGCCCTCAAAGTCACCTTATACCACTACTAATATTTGCATTCTAATATTTGGATTTAGGGTTTAGAGTTTAGGCTCTAAGGTTAGCAAATTTTTTAAGAAATTGGCAACTTGGAACCCTTGGTTCCGACTCTCATAGTTCCGAATCGACACTCACCTGTTCCAATTCCTATACCAAAATCGACGCAATAGTAACTGGTTCGAACCAAAACTATACTCATGCCTATATTCCAACTATTGATGTAAAAATGAAAAGGCTATGTCTATATCGCAAAAAATTCTGTCCGAAATGAAATTGACAAACATCAAATCACACATGTTGGTTGTAACGCAAATTGAAACGTACAAACATTGAAAGATATTAGTACAATTATTAAAAATTGGGAGTCTTTGTCTATGGTAACTTTAAATAGACTAATTAGTCAAGGGATTTTACATTTTTTTCATTAACAATTAATTACAACGTGGCCCAATCAAGAACTTACGTACAACGCATGTAATTTCTTTACTTAAATCTTTAAACGTGTCATTAGGACAAAGAAACTTGAACTTCCACCGGCATTTTTCAGCCACATGTCTATTATTTGCAAAGCCAGTCAATGGTTTTTGTTCTTTATTTTTGAAGGAAACAGTCAATCAGTCTAATGTCTACATTTGTGTCAAACAGACCAAATTAATAATTAATCATTAAACCTTATTAAACAAGAGAATTAATGACTCTTGTATCAACCTTGTATCTTTGACTCTTGTTTGTGTAGTCCTCTTGTATGCCTAGCAGCTGTGTTTTCCACTTCTTGTCTTCATCTTTTTCTTGCACAGTTTACTTAAGTTTTGTCGTTTATGGTTTCTGTTGAACGAGTATTACGGAACTAAAATCAGCACCAACAAACCAAGCAACACAAAATCAGCACCAACAAACCAAGCAATACAAAATCAGCACAAACAACATCTAGTTTAAATCTGTTGTAAACTATCCCTCTTTTTATGCATATATTCTCTGTATTTTCATTTCAAGCTCTTGTATATATTTGACAATACTGAATGAAGGAAGACATCAGTTCACTAAATTTTCACATGGTATCAAAGCATAAAAGATCAAACTGATTTCCATTTCTTCTCAATTTCCTTCAATATGTCAGACGAAGTTAATAATTCTTCTCTGGTCAAGTCTGACCCATTTGTCATTCATCACTCTGACAATCCTTCTGTCATTCTCGTCACGCCTCTACTGACGGGCGATAACTATGGTTCATGGAGTAGATCCATAACCATGGCATTACGAGCAAAGAGCAAATTTGGGTTTGTCGATGGGTCGCTCCCAAAACCCGATGAAGAAAGCGCTGCAATCAATTGGGGACGCTTCAATGACCTTGTCAGCAGTTGGCTCCTCAACTCCGTCTCTCCGGAGATTCGTCCCAGCATCCTTTATGCCGAGACCGCTGATCAAATCTGGACTGACCTCAAGGAGCGTTTTTCTCAGTCTAATGCGCCAAAAATTTTTCAGCTCAAACACTCCATCTCAGCCCTCAAACAAGAAGGTATGACTGTCTCCTTGTATTTTACCCAACTTAAATCACTTTGGGACGAGTTGAGCAGTATCATCACCATATCTCCTTGTATCTGCGGCAACGCTAAGAGCATCATCGAGCAACAGAATCAAGATCGTGCCATGGAGTTTCTCCAAGGACTCCATGATTGTTTTTCCACCGTGCGCAGTCAAATCCTTCTCATGGAGCCTTTCCCAACTATTCAGCGAATCTACAACTTGGTTCGACAAGAAGAGAAGCAGCAAGAACTCAACCTCTGCATTGTCCCGGCTGTTGACTCCGCTGCTCTTCAGGTCTCCAAACAGCCCAATCAGCCCAATCGTCCCCCTGGAAAAAGGCAGCGCCCTTTCTGTGATCATTGCAACCGGCTCGGCCATACGCGTGCAACTTGCTACCAGATTAATGGCTACCCAGACAAACAGCAACGTCGATCTTCTGAATCAGCACCAAATCCCCCGCCAGCGATGAACAACCAGCTCACGTCTGATCAGTACAACAAGCTCCTCACACTTTTAGCCCAGACCGATCCAATCGAAAACTCGGCTTATTTAGCAGGTATTGTTCTTTCGTGTACATCTCCTTGGTGGATAATAGATTCAGGTGCTTCCAATCATATTTGCTCATCATTATCATTATTTTCATCCTATATTCCGTTAAAAAAATTCATTTCTGTCCAATTACCCGATGGTTCATGTGCCTCGGTGACACACACTGGCATTGTCAAATGCTCTCCTTCACTCATTTTGAAGGATGTTTTCTTCATCCCATCTTTTAAGTTCAATTTATTATCAATCTCACAACTGACAAAACAACTCCATTGTGAAGTAATTTTCTCTACCAATTGTTGCTCATTTCAAGACCGTTCAACGAAACTGACGATTGGTCGGGGTAAACTCAGATTCGGTCTCTTCTACTTGGACGACGTTTCAAATTTAAATCATGCTCTTTCTTTTACGCATTTAAATAATTTTGATCTTTGGCACTCACGCCTTGGACATCCATGTAGTTCTCGTTTTAATTTTCTTGTTAAGAATTTTCCAATTATTGTTGCAAATACAGATTTTATTTGTGATGTGTGTCCACAAGCAAAGCAATCACGTAATTCATTTCCATTGAGTATTACATGTACATCTAAATGTTTTGAGTTGCTTCATATTGATATTTGGGGACCTTTTTCAATACCTTCGAAAAATGGTTCTCGATTTTTCCTCACCATTGTGGATGATTACTCTCGTTGCACTTGGGTTTATTTGATGAAAACAAAGTCACAAACCTTCGACATGATAATTCATTTTGCAAATCAAATTCAGCGACAATTTCATTTACATATATCACATATCCATACTGGTAATGGTGACATTTTTATCCCGCAACTCCAAACTATTCGTTCCGACAATGGATCCGAATTCCTATCCACTAAATTTCAAAATTGGTTCTATACCCATGGTATAATTCACCAACGCAGTTGTGTATTTACACCTCAACAAAACGGGGTCGTGGAACGCAAACATCGTCACTTACTCGACGTCGCTCGGGCTTTGCGATTCCAAGCACATCTCCCACTATCTTTTTGGGGAGAATGCATACTCACAGCTGCGTTTCTCATCAACAAACTACCAACGCCTTTTCTCAAATTTCAGTCTCCGCATGAAATTCTCTTTGGTACTGCTCCCCGTTATTCCGATTTGCGTGTTTTTGGTTGCTTATGTTTTGCCAAAAACATGCATATTCAACATAAGTTTGATACACGTGCACAACCTCATATCTTCATTGGATATCCCTACGGGCAAAAAGGGTACCGTGTTTACAACCCCGCTACTCAACGCATCTCTGTCTCACGTGATGTGGTTTTCCACGAGTCAATATTCCCATATCAGGATATTTCCATATCACATCATCCTACCGATATCACTATCACTCCTTTAGATGATATCCATCCTGTTTCTACAGATACACCGGACTCACATTCAATTTCTCAAGAAAATTCTAACACTCCAGTACTCAATGAAACTTCTAACACTCCAGCACTCAATGATGCTGTCATATCTCCCATCGATGAATCACCTAGTCCGGTTGCCTATGAACCTGTCCAGCGGATTCGTCGCCCACCTTCTCATCTCAGCGATTATATATGTAATGTCACCTCCTCTATTCCTTTTCCTTTAGCAAACTATATCTCGCTGCAGAATATGAGTTCTTCTCACCGTATCTTCTTATCTGAGGTCCTCGATCACACCGAACCTCGGACCTATTCCCAAGCATCTCAATCCACTGTTTGGCGAGATGCCATGTCTGCTGAGCTTCATGCTCTTCGCTCAAATAATACTTGGACCCTCTGTCCCTTACCACCTGGTAAAACTCCGATCGGATGTAAGTGGGTCTACAAAATCAAGTTTCGCTCCGACGGATCAATTGATCGTTACAAAGCACGTTTATGTGCCAAAGGCTACACACAAGTGGAAGGCATCGACTATCACGACACATTTGCTCCCGTCGCAAAATTAGTCACTGTCCGAGTTCTTCTTTCTATTGCTACAACCCAAAATTGGACACTTCATCAACTTGATGTGAACAACGCTTTTTTGCAAGGTGACCTCGACGAAGAAGTTTACATGACACTACCACCTGGCCTTTCTACCACCACCGATACTCGGGTGTGCAAACTTCTTAAATCACTTTACGGGCTGAAACAAGCTTCCCGCCAATGGTTCTCAAAATTTTCCTCCACCCTTGTCTCTCGTGGTTTTTGTCAATCTAATTCTGATTATAGTCTCTTCACGTACATTCGCGGTCCAATCTCTGTGTTTGTCTTGGTTTACGTTGACGATATCATCGTTACTGGAAATAATGAACATTTCATTCTCACCACCAAACAGTTCCTTGCTCGCTCTTTCTCCATCAAGGACCTAGGCCCCCTTCGATATTTTCTCGGCATTGAGGTCTCTCGTTCCAAACAAGGACTGTTTCTCTGTCAACGTAAATACACTCTTGACATCCTAGCTGATTCCGGAATGCTCAGTGCTCGTCCATCTCCCATCCCTATGGAACAAAATCTCCATCTCCGTACCACTGATGACACCCCTATTCCGGATCCCTTAATCTATCGCCGACTCATTGGTCGCTTACTGTATCTTACTGTTACGCGGCCCGATATTCAATTCGCCGTTAACACTCTCAGCCAATTCATGCAAAATCCATCTTCATTCCACCTAGATGCAGCCCACAGAGTGCTTCGTTACCTTAAAGGCACTGTTGGGAAAGGTATCTTCCTTTCAGCTACAAGCTCCCTCTCCCTCGTTGGTTTTTCCGACTCCGACTGGGCCGGTTGTCCCGATACTCGACGGTCTACTACAGGTTACTTAACAATGCTAGGTAATAGTCCTATCTCCTGGAAGACCAAGAAGCAACCAACCATTTCCCAGTCTTCAGCCGAGGCTGAATATCGGGCCCTCGCCGTTCTCACTTCCGAATTGCAATGGCTACATTATCTCTTTGACGAACTTGGTTTTCCGCAACTTCATCCTACCCGTGTGCACTGCGACAATCAAGCTGCTCTTCACATTGCCAAAAATCCGGTGTTCCATGAACGAACTAAACACATTGAGATCGACTGTCACTTTGTTCGTGAGAAAATTCAATCTGGACTCATCTTCCCTGCTTACTTACGCTCATCCGAACAACTGGCAGACACCTTCACTAAACCATTGGGTGGTGACGCCATTAACAACATTCTTCCCAAGTTGGGCGTGGTTGACATTTCTCCCCCGGCTCCAACTTGACGGGGGGTGTTGAACGAGTATTACGGAACTAAAATCAGCACCAACAAACCAAGCAACACAAAATCAGCACCAACAAACCAAGCAACACAAAATCAGCACAAACAACATCTAGTTTAAATCTGTTGTAAACTATCCCTCTTTTTATGCATATATTCTCTGTATTTTCATTTCAAGCTCTTGTATATATTTGACAATACTGAATGAAGGAAGACATCAGTTCACTAAATTTTCACAGTTTCTTTCTTTTGATTTACTTGTTTTTATGTCGGTTAGAAACCCTTTTGTATTCAGTTCAAAACTAATCAACAATGAGTGAATTCGTTTAAATTTCTACAAAACTAACGTGGAATATTATTTCTAATGTCCTTTTTCAAACATGACTCATAGTTAAAATTAATGAGACAAACCTAAATCCAAGGATATAGAATTAACGATAAAAAATTTAAGAAACCAATCTCAAAATACCAAATTCAATGCATAAATAGATTCAAATCATGTTTGAAAACTAAACATTCGATACTATGTTAGAAATTCTTATAAATCCAAATTAAAACCAATTGTCAATGAATAAAATAATTCAAAATTTTTATAAATTAGTTTATGAATCTCTACGAAACCGATGTGAAATATTTATTTTCTAACAATGCCAATAGCCTTTCTTTTTCTCTTTTTCTCATTTTGATCCATGCATTAGACAAAAATTAATGTAACATTTGGAAGTCAGTTTGCTGCTAAATTATAGTCTTTTAATAACTAATCAGTAACATTTACATTGTCTACACAAACAAAGATCTAAAACACATATTTTTTTATGAGAATCTTTCTACTAATTAATGTCGGAGGGAATTTTTTTTTAATAAAAATTAATCTGTGCTAATGTATTGCTAAACTGTCTGCAATTGTAATCAAAAACCTTAAAAAATTGTAAATTCTTGTCCATCTTTTCTAAGATAGTGTCCACCATAACTAGTGTAATCAGTGTCACTTGTGTCGGCAAACATAAAGTGCTTGGCCCTTTTGGCGAGTTAATCTTTAAACTACACTATACAAGTTATAGAACAACTTTTAAAAAATTAATGAGCAATTAGGGGAGAGAATATGAAGACTTTTTGAATTATATAAATGAAATTATTATGATCATTAGATTCTGTTTTTGGAATTACTTGTTAGCTTTATCCGTTTGGATCGATTCTTCACCAAACAATCTCAATTTGTTTTATCCATTTTCCTTCTCAAATTTATATCCTTCTTCCCAAAAAAAAAAATAAAATTTACATATCTTTTATGGTAAAATCTTTTTCAGAGATATGTCCAGTTTTAGGGTTTAATGGGTTCGATCTTAATTATTATTACTTAAGTTTACATTAAAAATCAAACTATATATATATATGCATCAAAATGGCTTCTATTGAACTGAATTACATTTTGTTGGTTAATCAATTACTTGCTTAAGTACTAAAGTTGCTCATTCTTTTCAGCCCTTTAATTAATTTAAACTTACATTGTTATTGTTTACACCAGCAAAAAAATGGCATGTCTTCATGCATTAATCAATTAAGATATATATATATATATATATATATATATATATAGGAATTAACAAAAAAAAAAAAAGAAGAAAAACACCAACTAGAAACTATCTATATGAGATGATTAAAGAATCCAATATATGTCAATGAATTTTTAAAAAAGAGAAGAAATATTTTTCTTTTTTCTCTTCTTCAAGATTTGTTTATTTAAAGTCTCAAAGACATAGACTAGGTGGGGTTTTCTTTTTTTTTTTTTGTTTCCCTTTTAAGTTAATAAAAAAAAAAACCTTTCAATTCAAGGTAACTTCCATATGGTGATGATTCTTATACCCAAAAAATTAAAGAAGAAAAAAGAAATGATATCGATTATTATTTGTTCGAAAAAAAATTTATATCTTCTGATGACGAATTAAAGAGTGAAATACACGTTTATTTATTAAGGGATGTTGTTTTTTTAACTTCATTAGCAGGATCCAGCTGTGAATATATACTCATTAGTCATCATACTTAATGAATAGGCCATTAGCTTCATGGTTCATACGCGACGCCATTGCTACCTATTTTAAGTTTTAATTATCTACTCAAATCATCAGCAAAGACTTTATTTATTGCTTTTTCTAGCACTCATGTCTGTCTGTAGTTTAGATATGTTCACTGAATTTGGACTTTGATCAGTAAAAGAAAGAGCGAAATATTAATTTTGAAATTCTTTTTACACAAAATTTTTTGTGAAACTGGTTTATTACACGTAGTTTATATATGAAACGGATAATTACTCATTCTAGTTTTTAGCAGCTTTTATCGTGCGTTAAAATCGCGATTAACTCGTCATTGTATTTATAAACTTACTTCACAGGACACCGACTCTTCTACTTTGCAAAGAACTAATTCTACTTTGCAATTTTGGTTAAAATAGTAGAATTGTATAGAATATTTGCCCCCTTTAGATTAAATGAAATATTTTTAATGAAATTTTATACGGTATTTATTGCAAAAAATTAATTATTTCTTCGACAAATTTTTCGGGTTATGCTACATTCTTGGATGAAGAGTGAGGATTAGATTTTAAACTATTGAGTTTAATTATGAACCCCAGATCATGATCATTTCTCAAGAAAAGGAAAAAAAAAAGAAAAAAGAGAAGAGGACGATCATTTAGAGGAGATTATCTTATGAGGATAACGTGTGGCTCAAATGTGCGTTGATTTCAAGAATTAATATTCAACTACCAACTATATCAAAGTGATTAAAAACAAGCCTCAGAAAGTAAAGTTTTAGGATGTCTTTTTTTTTTTAAACCAAAGCGATATTTCATTACTAGCAAAATATATTTACAATCAGTCAAATGACTCAACTTCCTTTTGAGCAAAATTCAATATCCAATCAGGGTATTGATTTTCCCAAACTTGTGTTTGCAAACACATATTTGCTTGCCTAGCCAATAAGTGACTTATAGAGTTGATACTCTTACAAATACAAAAAAAATTACATTTATCTAGCAAGTGAGTTAAAAAGGAAATCTCTTCTTCAATGTTGACTGTCTCTGGAGAAACTGACTTCTTCCTTTGTAAACAATTTACTAGATATTTTATTTCTATTTGTAAATCAACTCTCTGCCATCCTATAAGAGAAGCCTGTAGTAATGCCTCTCTAATAGCTTAACATTCAACCACCACTGGAAGACATAAACCTTCCCTAGAGGCTAAACAAGTCTCAATTATCCATCATCAACAACAACATGAATGTAAGTATCATTTTGATTCATAATTTTGAAAAAAAAAGTTATATTTTCATCATTCAATTTAAATTATGTCATATAAATAGTTTTCTATCCATTGTTATTCATTTAACAAGTAATGTCATTTATTATGTGACACTATTTGATATTTAAAATAATGATATCACATGACAAAGGGCGTTATTTGTCATATGGATAAAAAATAAGTTGATAATCATTTATATGACATAACAAAATTAAGAGACTAAAATGTCTTTTTTAAAAAAAAATTAAGAATAAAAGTAAATAGTTCTAAGTTGATGGCTTATTGTGGCCATTTACTTTACTTCTATTAATTCCACATATAAAATCAAGATAAATAGAGAGTTACCAAAGTTGCAAAATATATTAACGTTCTAAACAACAATAGCCCTTTAAAAATTATTAGATGTTTAATTTCTAATCTATGAATTAAGCTCCTATATAATTGGGTATCTTAAATCTTAGTTAGAGAAACAACTCAACAAGGCATACTTTAATTTAATTATAAGCTATTATTTAAAATACTTGCTAAGATCTTACAAAAGTAATCCAGCGCATATTCTATATCCCGTTTTTAATTTTTCTATTCTTTTTGCTAAGATGAGGTAGGTAATTGATTTGCATGATTTTTGTGACTTTGTGTAGACATGTTTTTAATTGGAATTTAGTCTTGGAGAAGTTAAGGTTTCATGCCCTCTATTACTAACCATTTGATTGTGATCAAAATTATAAAGCTCCAAACAAAGAAAATGAAAGGAATTTTTATAACAAATTAAGCAAAGGATAAGGAAGCAAAAATTTCTTTTCAATGAGATCATATGCATGCAGATTCTTCCTAACTAATTAAGTCAAAAGAACCATGCAGTAACATTATTTGCTTTGAGTATCTGCCAAGATACAATCAATCATTTTAAACTGATTTGAATAGATTCAACACTTGATGTCACAAACTAATTAAAAAGCTTGGTTAATCAATATATATGGTAAATGAGAGCCCATTTCGGTTTCCATGGTTTTGTTAGCAGTGATGTGGAAGGATTTGAGAATGATTTTTGAGCTTTGCATGATTGGGCAATAAGCGAAAAAGGTAAATTTGAAACGTTATTTTTTAATAGACGTAATTTTTTCGTTTGAATTCAAAATTGCTTTTATGATATATGGTTTTGAAAATTTCAATGAAATTTACAAGATATTTTGAGCGCATGATGTGTATTTTTTTTTCGACAAAATTCATTTATTTCGATTACTATTTATGAGTCTATTTAATTTTTCGCAATTATTTTTGTTTTCTTTTTTAATTCATTTTAGGGCTCGTTTGGTTGGTAGGGAATTTGGGTTGGGAAAGTAATCTTTTTCCTAATTTCCAGATTACTGTGTTTGTTTCAAATTGGGAAAGTAATCATTTTTCTAATTATTAAATTCCTGCGTTTGTTTCATCCAGTGAAAGTAAAAAAAATCCTTAACTAAGGAAAATAACTGCAAGATTCCAGGATTATGAATCCTCTTTGAAAGTTGGTATTCTGATTCCTCTCTTGAGGATTTTGACTATGTTGCTCTTTCTTTATGTTTATTATTTATATTTTGAGTTTCATATGTTTCTTATGCTAAATTCTAATTCATTTGGTTAAATTATTTTATTTTTTTTAGTTTGATATTTTTTATTGAATTTACTGGCTAACTGAAATTAAAATTTTAGTAGTTTTTAAATGTCTTTATATTGACTTTAAAAAGGTAATTCAATGTAAAAAAAGTTAAATAAATGGATGGTATGTTATTTTTTTATTATTAAAATTATTAACAATATGAGGGTTTTATATATATATATTTTTAAAAAACTCAAAATTGTATTTATGTTGATTTAAACTTTTTCTATCATATTTTTACTTAATTAATTTTCATACATTTTATATTTTTAACACTTATTGTTTAATAAATTTTAGCTATTTTTATTAATATTAATTTGTAAATTTATTTTTATTTATTTAATCAACTATTCTTTTTTTAAATAATATTAACACAGAAAATTTTTATTTTAACACTTTTTTTATAAGTTGTAGTTAATGGCTTAATTATTTAATTAAATTAAAAATGATAATTTTTACAATGATGAAAATATAAAACATAATATTAAAATATTTATTATAATGTAAAAATATATAATTAAGTTTCATGATATGATTTAAAATAAAACTATATAAATGGTTATGTATAAGTATAACATACAAATGGAATTCAAATAATATTATTTGGTTTAATAATTTAAATCAAATAATAAAATAAGAATCATATTAATTTTTTTAAGAATCTATCCAAACACAGGGTAAGTATTCAGATTCCTCAGAATTAAATTCCAAGGATTCAGATGATCAGGAAAAATATTTATTTTCCTCAAAATTAAAATCCCAGGAATCACATTCCCATTAAACATTACTTTCCCGCCAACCAAACGAGCCCTTAGGGTTTCTTAAAACTATATAGATATATGAGCTCTTTTCATATTACGACATTATTATCATTGAATAAACGTTTGTCAAATTCTTTTGAATTTATGTTTTTGATTTCTTTGCAACAACCTGTCTTTTGTTTCTTTGCTAACAACTTGCTTTTTCTAATTATTATCGGTCAGACATTCATCTGTCAAGGATGAAGCCAACACAAACGTGCATCTTCATTTAAAATGCAAATTTTTGTCTATCTTTTAGCAATGGATCCTCCCTTATGTTCAATAATCACTTAGATATAATTTTAGTTAAACACACCTAAACTGTATTATATAAAATAAAACAGAGAAATAAAACAAAATATCGAAAGCATGGTCTTTCATTTTATGAACAAATGTAAGTTCTATAATTCTTACTTCTTAATTTTAGCCATAATTAATGAAAAAATAGTCATAATTAATCTGATTGAAGGACTAAATCTTTTTTGTATTTATGTCCTTTTCAACTAAGACACAACCGCGTCCTGCAACAGGAAAAAGATCACCAAAACTGTGCCATTGCCTTCGACAATATGATAATTCCAACTATAATTTCTTTTTAAATTTTGTAGATAAACTTATAAGGTTTATATCTACATATATATTGAATACAAAAGGGACCACTACTATAATATAGAATGACAAATATTATTTATAAGTGAGTTAATTTCTTAGAATATATATCTGCATAAAATTGAAAGCACTAGTACAAAAATAGCCTGTTACACTGGTTAAATATTATTATTTACACCGGTTATTATAAAAATAAACCGGTGTATATACAGGCGGGGTAAAAGGTACATATTTTTTACACCGGTTTATAAAACCGGTGTAAAAAGTCCCATTTAACCGGTGTAAAAAGTCCCACTAGTATTGTACAAAACGGGGACAGCTTCTTTGAGCGATCAATAAGGTCTGCACTCTTATTGTCTTCTTTCTATGGACATATGAGGAGAAGACATATGGGGAGAATTATTGAAAAGGACAACACAACTCATTCAGAGAGAATCCAATTTAGTACAGAGCTTAACCATGACTTCAAACAGAATGCTACACCAACAAAGATGAAAGAGTAAATACATCTCAATAACTTTGTATTCTAACATCTCTCAATTGCAGGTATATTATTCATTCCACCCAAAATTCAACCTATACACGAATGATACAATTATACAATTATACAGCTTGCAAAAAAAAAAAAGAATCAAAATGGAAAAGTGAATCTTCTTAATCTCTGTTTCTTCTACTTTCCCTTTTGATGCCAATGCAAAAATTGACTTAGTGGGCATCCTATTAAATGATAAAAGTTGTGTGCCCAACAATTTACCAGGTTCTTTAGGCAAAATTTCCCAACCAGACAAACTTTGAAAGCACGGAGTCAGCTTTCTCTTTGATTCGAAATCTGTGAAGCTCACAGTAACAAATCAATTGGCCATTTTGAAGAATCTTTCACTGGGAAACCTCAGCTCCAACTAGAGATGTCCTGTTCTTCAATTTCCTCCAGCTCGGTTGAGAGCCTCGTCTCCACGTCAGTCAGCTGAGGGTTCAGTCAAGGTGGGAGAGGCTAGATCCAGGCTCGATCTATCTAAGAGAGGACTGATCTAGGTCCGATCCATCCTCTAGAGGTTAAGAGCTTGGATGAGCCTCCATGCCCGCTCTGAATAAATGCTGAAGCCGGATCTACAGTGGCAGCACCACTCAAGGAGCTGCCTTGGACAAGTGAGTGGTCCGATCCGTGTAGGTTGTGGGAGGAGGAGAAAGATGGTGAGAAGGCAGCTGGTGGATAGAGCTTTCGAACTAGGCGCCGGCAGTGGTGGATTGTTGTAGAATGGTGTAGAGCAGCGGGGTTCAAGAGCCGAATAAAGAAAAGAAATATCTGAACGGTGAGTGTTGAAGAGACTAGATGTGGAGAATTAGGGGTTGAGGGGTTTTAAAAACAATTGGGCTTTTACACCGGGTAAAACACAAACCGGTGTAATAGTTATGATTTACACCGGTTATAATAAAACCGGTGTAAAAAGTATTACCTTTTACACCGGTTAACTTATAACCGATTACCTTTTACACTGGTTATTTTATAACCGGTGTAAAAGGTAATACTTTTTACACCGGTTTTATTATAACCGGTGTAAAACGTGTACCATTCTTATTTAATATTACAATAATGCCCCCGCGTTTTTATAAATTACACCGGATTTTGTTTAACCGCTCTAAAAAGTGCGGTTTAAATTCGCCATTTTGTAGTAGTGAAGAAAACATTAATGCTTAAGAACTCCATGCAAGAGTACTCTAATCCGTGCACACGAAGCTTCCAATTAAGGGTTGCTGCTCCATTGCTGGAAAACTGTAATGCACTCATCATGGGATTTTTTTTTTTCTTTTACTGTTTGTCACACTCAAAATGAGAATGAAGTTACTTGGAAGCTCCCTGATCTTCACTCCAAATTACTCGGAGTCTTGACATTATCCACCTACTCTATAAATCCATGAGTAAATTCAATTGGATTCACAAAATTTCTTCATTAATTGGTTCATGTGTTAATATGGAAGAGGAAAACAATGAAAAGGGAGGAGGAAATGGCATTGATACTTCAATCTATAGAGGAGTAAGGAAGCGAAAATGGGGAAAATGGGTGTCTGAAATAAGAGAACCAGGCAAGAAATCACGAATATGGTTAGGGAGTTTTGAAACGCCAGAAATGGCAGCCATAGCCCATGATGCAGCTGCATTTTACTTCAGAGGGCGTGCTGCTCAGCTCAATTTTCCTCACTTGGTAGAATATCTTCCTCGTCCCTCGAGTTCCAGTGCTGATGATATAATATTTGCAGCTCAAGAAGCATCTATGCTGATGCTAAAGAAATCCATTGATGACAATCTGCAGTATCATGATCATCATCTGCAGGCTGCAGCAGGAGGAAGCTCTAATAATAATAATAATATCGATAACATTGTTACTCGAGCAGTAGTACCGGTCACCATAGGACTATCTCCAAACCAAATTGAAGCCATTCATGACTTGCCATTAGACTCACCAGATCATTACAAAATGTGGATGGAGATGGATATTAATGGTTCAAAAATTTTACAACAACCATTCAATAATATTTGTCCTTGTGCAGGAGACTATGATGATGATCAGATGATGATGACTGATCCCTATGAAGAAATCCTTGATGATTCCCTATGGGATTCATAATCATGCATGAAGAAATATTTTTTTGCATGTCCTCCTAGTGTGATGACTTTATCATTGAATAACTTTAAAGTTTAAACCAAAGTTTTGATTATTAATTGCTAATAATAATTAACATTTATAAGCTGGCCAAGCAGCTCAACTATATAGGGATGATGATCAGTAGGGATGGGACTGGACACCTTTGGTAACCCTTAGAGTGTGAATTTGATGCTTTGAATTTTAGTTTTTTCTTGTGTGGGTTGATTAATTGAATGATTGGTTTGGTGTTGATGGATGATTTTGATGTATTTTGGTTAATGGAATTGAAAATTTGAATGCTAACATGCATGTAAGGGGTATTTTTGTGTTTTATGATGGAATCTTTTTTTTTTTTTTTGAGATTTGTTATAAGAAAAGAATATTTTGAGAGTGTTTGGGTTGATGATTTTGTTTTATTGAAATTGGTATTGGAGAGTTTTTTTATTAATAAAAGTTTAAAATTTAAATTTGAATTAATATTTTATGAGTTTATTTTGGTGATAATATATTGTTTATTATTAAAAATTTAAATTTAAATTTAATATTTTATTTATAAAAAATGTGTAGCAAAAATAATTACTTTATTATTATTTTTATAGAAAAAAATGGAAGTCAAATTAGATTTGTAAAATAAACCATTAAAATGACATTAACCAAATAGAGCATAAACTATTTTGTCTAACTATATAGAATTAATAAGATCTCTAAATTTAGAGGATTGATATGAACTCTAAATTAATTTTCTTTAATTATCCTCTACTACTACATTTATTATTGATATGACGACATTAATTAATGTATTATCTTTTTTTTCTATTCAATATTTCATACTGTAAATTATTACTTACATGATATATTAATTGTATTGATGGTCATTATATCATATGTTAAAAAAGAAAAACAAGAAAATTCTCATTATTTTAATTTATTATTGAAAACTCAGACCACTGGTTTTGAATTACGTCATTGAAGAACCAAAGGCAGACTAATCAAGAAAGATGAAAATCTATCCCTCAATCAATTAAATTAACACAAATTAAAATCACTATTTCTGATTTTCAAGCTAGTATATAATTATAAAAGAGCATTGAAAGTTTGTTCGATTGAGTTTCATTCGCGACTTAAATCGGAAATTTGTGTTACTTTTCATATTCTTTCAAAAGCAAAACCAAACGGGGATTCAACTATTCGCCAAACTTTTTCGACAATGTTAATGGTTGCAAGATTTATATGAATGAATTCTTGAGCTGAATAATAGTAAGAAAGAGACAAAAGAGGGAGAAATTTTAGGTGATAATCAGAAGAGGGAAGGAGGAAAATGCGTCCAGGGACGGGATCAATGAGGAGTATTGTGGCTGATATAGGTTATGGGATTATATTTAAAGAGATTTAAAGGTGGGAGATTTTGACTAGTGGTGCAAAACTAATTATACTACGATCAAATAATACATTCTTTTTTATTTTTATATCTAACATTTTAGGATTTTCTTTTGTTTTTTATTTGATTTAGCTCTACAATATTTTATTAACTAATATACATATATAACTTGTAAAATATTAATTTTTTTTGACAATTTCTAAATACAAAAACTTGTATTGTAGTTTATTATCAATTATTTGCAATTAATATTTCTATTCACTTTATAAGTATTATTTAAAAGTCACAATTATAAGATTTATAAGTATTATTTAAAAGTCACAATTATAATTTATAAGATACTAATGTAAAGATATAAGATTAAAATTTCAAAAATTTCACATAACTATTAGAATAGATAAGAATACTAAAGCAATTATATTACTTTACTCTTGTTTTATTATACTATTCCATTCCACTTTACTTTGCTACCTTAAATTAATTAGTGGAATAGTAAAACTTTATTTTATTTTTTAATTAACAAAAATTTTCCAAACTAGTTATCAATTAACAAAAATTATCAAATTTTCCAAACTAGTAAAAACAATACAATGTTATTAAATATCAGGGGCCAACAAGAGAAAAAATTTAGTGTGGTCTAACTTAATTTTTTTTTGAGATTAAATAAATACATTTAACAACTAAAATTTCAAATCAAATATTATAAAAATCTGATAAAAATATATATAGAAAAAAGCTCTTCATAATATATATATATATATGTAATATTTGTGAATTCGTCATTCAATTGTGTCGACAATGGATCTTATGTAATATTATGTGTTTCACTTATTATTTCATTTTATGATATTATACATTTCACTCCTTGTTTTATTTTATTTTATATAAAGACGTCACATATTTTTTTATTAGAGTTGAAATTAACTCCAAATTAAACCAATTTTATGATAAAACTTTATTACTTTCTCTTTTTACTATAATTTTAATTCCCCTTTTTATCTTATTTTAAAAAAATCTTTCTTAAAAAATTCTTTTTCTTCAACCCTATTCGTTATTTTCATCCTAATATTAAAATATTAAACAATCTTTATAGTAAGAGAATAATTTATCACGATTATGTAATCAAGTTACAGAATTTTAGGAGATTTTTTTTAACCATTTATTAAAGAAATTTGGTGTACGTAGAAGTTTAGCCAAATTTGGTGGGGGCTAAAAGGTGAATTTTTGTAAAAAAAAAATTGGTGAAAACTATAATATAATTAGAGTTTATGGAAACTTGATGTAAGACAGAATAAGGCAGAATAATTTTGATCTCAGGACTCTATGTGGTTCCGCCAATGTTAAATATGTAAAGCATAAGAATGCATACTTTAAAAAAATATATATGTGAATTGTATAAAATAGTAAAAATAATATAATATTATTATATATGTAAGTCATAAAATTTATACTTTAAATAAACACTATATAAGAATAGTAATTAGCAAGTTTGTGTATTTTGTTTAAAATTATTATTGTGGGGACAAAACTAAGAAAATTACCATTTTTTAAAAAGTTGTATAAATCTTTTTCTTATATATAAAAAATTGGTTTAAAATTATTAGTGAGAAAAATAAAAAATTACTATTTTTAATTTTTTTTGTGTAAATATTTTACAAATTTAGTGGAGCCAGTGGGGGCAAAAATAAAAAAAAACCATTTTAAAAGAAATTTATATAAATCTTTTATTGGTGAAGCTAGTGGCCCAATTGCCCCACTGTGTGGGGGAAGTATATACTTCTCTAATATTTTGGAAAAAGGGAAAGTTTGGAACATGAAGTTATTATGGGCTGCAATAATTGGTAAATAAATGAAGACATGGTATTTTTAGGGTAAATTATTGTCAATCCTGTGGTGTACCTAACCAACCTATAAACCCTTTAATATATAAAAATCTATCTTTTATCCCTTCGTGTTATTAACAAAATTGCAAACAAAATATTTTCCGTTAAAACTAACTGTGTGTTGTCAAATGACACTTTTATCCACATATATAAAGTAAGCAAAAATAAATTAAAAACATTATTTTTACACAATTCAGCCAATTAGAGAGAAAGTAAAAAGAGAATTTTGCATAATGATTATTTTGTTTTATTTTTGCTAACTTTATATATGTCAATAAAAGTGACATTTCACAACACACCGTTAGTTTTAATGGAAAATATTATGTTTGCACTTTTATCAATAGTATAAAGAGATAAAAAGTAGATTTTCATATATTAGGGGGTTTATGAGTTGATTGAGTATAACATAGGAGGAGGGTGAAGAAAATTAGAAGTGAAGAAAAAGACTGTTTGTATTTTATTGACTGAATCTATTACAATGAACCCTATTATATAGGGGTGAAGTAAAATGATAAAAGCATATAAAAATCTATTACATTAATTAAATTGATCACTCACTCTATCAATCTAATTAATGATCAATCATCATAAATGAAAACATCATAACTATGGTAATATCAATCTTCAATTACCATAATTATTCACATTAATCACCAATCATCATAATGGCAATATCAATCTTCAATAATGACATATGACAATATCAATCTTCAATAATGACAGCATCAATCACCAATTAATCAGGATAATTTGCATTGAATGTATCACTCTTATCAGCCTCCCTCAAGATGGAGACGGGAAGCAAATCAAGTCCCATCTTGCTTCGAAAGTAGAAAAATGAAAATTTGGACAGAGGTTTCGTAAAAATATCAGCTAGTTGCTGATTAGAAGGCACAAAACTGGTAACAAGATTTCCCATGGCAACCTTTTCCAGAACAAAATGATAGTCAATTTCTATATGTTTCGTTCGAGCATGAAACAATGGATTAACAGACATATGAAGCGCGCTAATATTATCACAAAATAATTGTGGAGGCTGAAGTAGACTGATACCAATATCCCTCAATAAACATGTAAGCCATGTTAATTCAGCAGCAGTATATGCCATGGATCTATATTCCGCTTCTGAACTCGAGCGAGCAACTGTAGGTTGCTTTTTAGAACACCATGAGATGCAATTTACACCTAAAAATGCACAAAATCCGGTTGTACTTCGTCAAGTCAAATAACATCCAACCCAATCTGCATCTGAAAATGCATATAAAGAAAGTGGACTTCGAGAAATAAAACGTAATCCAAAATCTTTCGTGCCTTTAATGTAGCGAAGAATACGCTTGACGGCCTGAAGATTTGTTGCAGTAGGGTTGTGAGTAAATTGACTAACTTTGTTCACTGCATGTTGAATATCTGGACGAGTAAATGTAAGATATTGAAGAGCCCCAACGACACTTCTGTAGTAAGTGACGTCTACAGATATTTCATTTGATTCAGAAGATGTATCCTTAAGAACCATTGGAGTGGCAGCGGAAGCACAGTTAGTCATGCCAGTGCGGGCGAGCAGATCTGTAATATACTTCCCTTGTGAAAGAATTACACCTCCAGGAAAGTATTTAATCTCGACACCTAGAAAGAAACTTAGAGAACCAAGATCTTTGGTGGCAAATTCTGAACTCAACTGCAAAATCAAATTTGAAATGGCTGTTTCATTATTTCCAGTCACCAAAATATCATCAACATAGATAAGAAGCATCATCTTGATCAGATTTTTATCATAGACAAATAATGATGAATATGCCTTACTACAATAAAAACCAAGATGAAGTAGAAATTGAGATAGACGATCAAACAAAGCGCGAGGGGCCTGTTTCAAACCATAAAGTGACTTATGAATAAGGCAGACGAAATCCGATTTGGTTGGATCTTCAAAACCAGGTGGCTGCTCCATATACACTGTTTCTTTAAGATGACCATGCAAAAATGCATTTTTCACATCTAGTTGTCTCATACACCAATTTTGAGAGGTAGAGAGACCAATAACAAGTCTAATTGTAGTATGACGAACAACTGGACTATAAGTCTCATCAAAATCAATACCTGAAATTTGAGAAAAACCACGAGCAACAAGTCGAGCTTTGAATCGACCAATGGATCCATCCTCACGTTGTTTTAAGCGATATACCCATTTAGATCCAACGATATTTGCATCAGAGGGTCGAGGAACTAGTGACCAAGTTTTGTTTGAATGAAGTGCCTCTAACTCCTCTCTCATAGCAGCCATCCATCGAGGATCTTTGAGTGCAATTAGATAATGTTGAGGTTCAACCAATAATGGGGTTTGAATTGAATAGCACTCATAATCCTGTAAATAATTTGGAGCTTGTCGAAGTCGTTGCGGACGTGTCTGAACATCATTATTAATATTGTCACCTGTATCAACAATTACTTCTTCATCATTTTCTGGTGGAACAGAGTTGCATGGATTATGAGGAGAGCCACCAATATCTGTATCACAAGAATCATCAGTGCAACAAATATCAACATTAACATTTGTAGAGTTGTCCATAGTCTCATTTTCTTGCTGAATGGTTGTAGGATCACTATTTGCTTTTGCTTTGAACCATTCGTCAAGTGATGGAAATTCAGCCAGAGATAAAGACATGGAAGTTGATTCCTGTGAAACTGATTTGTATAGAAATTTGCCTTCATCAAAAATAACATGTCTGGATAGATAAACTCTTTTTGTTTGAGGTTCATAACATCGATACCCCTTATGAACTGGGCTATATCCACGAAACACACATGGATAAGTTTTCTTAACAAATTTATTTCTTCCTTGATATCTCAAAGAAGGAAAACATAGACATCCAAAAACCCGCAAACTTTGATAATCAGGTTCCTTTTGGTATAACTTTGTGTAAGGAGACTGATTTTTGAGAACTTGTGACGGCATCCTGTTAATTAAATAAGTGGCTGCAAGAAAAGCCTCAATCCACAAAAATAAAGGCAAATTAGCATGAAACAACTTTGTTAAACCAGTCTCAACAATATGTCGATGTTTCCTTTCAGCAACTCCATTCTGTTCTGGTGTTCCTGGACATGAAATTTGTAGTTGAATTCTACACTGACCAATATGATTAAGAAACTCAAGAGAGTTGAATTCTCCACCTCCATCACATTGAAAAATCTTGATTTTTCTATCAAACTGATTTTCAACTAATCGTTGAAATTTTAGAAAGCAAGAATAGAAATCTGATTTATGTTTCAATGGATACATCCATGTAAACCTTGAGAAATCATCAATAAATATAACATAGAAACGAAAGTCTTGATTTGAAACATTAGGGGCTGGTCCCCAAAGATCACAGTGCACCTTTTTTAAAGAAAAATCAGAAATTTTATTATTCAAGCTGAAAGGTTGCTTGCAACTTTTTCCAAACTGACAACTAACACAAATGGATGGTTTAACTTGCCAAAAATCAATAATTTTCTTTCCTTTTAATAAAGACAGTATCTTCGCACTTGGATGTCCAAGACGTTGATGCCACAAAGAAAAAGAGTCACCCTTCTTTATTGCTGACAATGCTTCTTGAAAATTTGAATCAAGGCATAGAGTTGTCCATGCTTACGCCCCTTCCCTATTTGTCTCCTGTGTTGATCCTTAATAACAAAATCAGAGGGCGTGAATTCAACTGTGCAAGTATTATCAGTAGTAAGCTTACCTACTGAAACCAAATTCTTTTTCAATTGAGGTACAACAAGAACATCCTTTAAATTCACTTCTCCAACAGATGTAGTACCAGTATGTTTAATAGGCAATTTATTCCCATCACCAACATAAACAACATTATTTCCTTGATATGGTTTTAAATTAGACAAGATACCTGCATCATTGGTCATGTGCGCTGTTGCCCCTGAATCCATATAGAGAGATGAATCATTGTTGTTTAAGCTAAAAGCAGCCAAAGCTTGCGGTATATCTGCTGACTGATATGAGTAATCAAACCTGTACCAACAATCAATAGCAACATGATTCATTTTACCACAAATTTGGCAAATAGGTTTGTCACCTTTTACTTGATGTCGTTCAAGTTCTTTGGTTCCTCCATTTGTAAGGTTGTTTGAACTCGAACCAAAATTGTTATATCGTCCTGCTGGGGTAAATCCTCTACCTCTGGAACTAAAACCGCTTCGTCTACCTGCGCCACTATTTCTACCTCGTCCTCGTTGACTGAAGAAGACTTGATTTTGTTCAATGTAACTTTTCTCTTCTTCTTTTTGAGAAGCAATAGTTTGTTCATACCCCTGAAGAGAAATCAAAAATTGATTGAAAGTTGGATAAGGTGGTTTTGTTACCATAGCAAGACGAAATCCTTCATATTTTGCTCCTAATCCGCGAGTAATCAGCATCATTTGCATTGAATGTATCATTCTTATCAGAGGGTTGATAGTAATTCACCCCTATTTTTAATACAAAAACCAATAATCCAACATGTTATGTGTAGTTTGGTGACCATCCAATTCCAGTACCTTCCCAATTCTCATTCCTCCAATAATCCAACGTGGTATGTTGAACTCTCTGTGCAATCATTTTATTTAAGAATCTTGATTCTTTTGCCTAAAACCATATTTTGGATTTGGCATGGACTTGATGAAAATGAAATATGTAACTTAGTGCATCAATTAGAATTCAAACTAGTTGGTGTCAATGCATAACTAGCTTGGCTTTTACATATTAACGAATTGAATATTTTATTAATATAATAATTTATTTTGTAGTTACATATTACGGATATTCGAAGTTATTATGCATCATTTTTCCACTTTTGATTCAATGAGAGTTTATCCGAGGATGGACCTGGATTTATTTTTGGAAGCATTCGGAGTATCTATGATGTTTCTCATTCTATTCAACGGTTACAAATATTATGTAACTGAAAAGAAGTGATTCCTAATTCTGTCTCAACATTATGCTGTAAGTTCTCTAAGGCACATTATGAAGACAAGCAAAACTTTGTTATTGGTTTAGGGCTTCATTTTTATGGAGGTTTTCAGAATTGCCGACTGTGTCTTTTATTAACATTGTGGCAACATCAAAATGTGCAATGAGGAAGAGCTTAACACATCACTTTAAAAAAAATTGCCAATTGTATTTTCTATGAACATTGTGGCAACCTCAAAATGTGGGACAAAGAAGAGCATAACACATCACTTCCAAAGTTTCTGAACATCACTGTGTTTAATTTTCTTATGAGCAAAAGATTTTTTTGTCACTCAACTATTACCAAATCCTCCTTTTAGTCACTCAACTATTAAGTTGGCCAAAAAGGCCATCCAACTCTTTAAAAGTATCACTTTTGGTCATTCCATCCATTGAGCCCCTTTGTGCAGACGGAAATCACTATTTTCAGGGGTAAAATAGTCCGCACAGCATAAAAATGAGGGATAAAATCGTCAACGAAAATATGAATGGTTTTTTAAAAAAAGGAATAACAAATTGAAAGAAATAATAACTTTACAGCTCCACATATTAGAATCTATGCACAATCTCTAGTGAAAACAGAGAGAAAAGACAAATTATGATCCAAGCCTTTCCCTTCCAGCAAGACACAATCAACCAAGGTAAGTTTCACTTATGATCTTAAATGCCAATGAACCCAAGGAACTGGAGTCTATAATACAGGAGAATCTAAGAACTATGAGAAGAGTAATGATTCCACGAGTTACATAAATAATACCATAAGAGCTCTCTTTTCTCAATCAATTCTTCCTTTTCCTTTGGTTTAGTAGAAAATATGAGCCGCCTTGTTCTTCTGTCAGAAAACACCACAATCACTTTGATTTTCTGCAAACATGAGGATTTCAGATAATTATTGTCATCACTCAACTTTTTGCACTGTAAAAAATAGGATTTCAGATAATTTTTGTAAGAGCAACAAAAATTGAAATTTTCAACCAATGTTCCGTAGAGATTTTTAATTTCAAGTGGGAAGGCTGCAATGTCGAAGCCGGATTTTCCAAATTGCAGGGTGAAGATTTTGAGTACTACATGCAAACTTACTCTATAGCCCTCGGCCGTAACTCCAAGAAATCCACCGTCGATGACCTCTCTTCCTTGGGCGGTGGCATGAACATCTCAAGTCACCACTCCCGCATCTTCTACGACTTCCAGTGCCGACCGTTTTGCCCTAGAAGTCCTCGGCAAGAATGGATGCTTCGTCGAGGGTGTACTTCATCTACCCGGTAACCCTTCTGTCAAGCTCGATTCCCGAGACCTTCTTCAGATCGGCTACAAGGAATTTTATTTTTTATTGCCTACCTTGGTGGCCCAATTGGTTCGAGGCAGCTAATACCAATATCAATTATCCTCCGGCTCCGGCTGCGGGGGCTCCGCCAAAGTCTTTGTCCCATCATAGTCAGCAGCATTCTGGGTTACCTCCACCGCCTGGGGTAATGGGGAAGAAGGGCTTGGCGAGAGGGAGGGAGTATTATGAGGAAGACTATGAGGAGGATAGTGGGGAAGAGGGTGGCTCTGCCGGGGGTAAGAAGATCCGGCGAGGGGATGGGATTGATGGTGGTGGGTATGGGTATGGTTCTGGGAGCTCCAGTGGGAAGGCTGTCCTAAGTTTTTACGCCTTTTAATGCTGTGCGGACTATTTTACCCCTGAAAATAGTGATTTCCATTTGCACAAACTGGCTCAATGGACGGAATGACCAAAAGTGATACGTTTAAAGAGTTAGATGACCTTTTTGGCCAACTTAATAGTTGAGTGACCAAAAGGAGGATTTGGTAATAGTTGAGTAACCAAAAATATTTTTTCCTCTTTTCTTATTATCAATTGAATTTTTTTATGCTGATTTTCATTTCTTTTCACAATTTACTTTCTCGCATGACTATTGTAAATACGACTGGTGTGCAAGATCATTGAATGCTATTTCTCATGTATTTTTATTATGGAGCCGTGACGGATTTAGAACTCATAACTAGGGGACAAAATTACATAGGAAAAGTTATATTTTAATTTTTTTAGGAGGGAGGAGCAAAATTACATAGGAGAAGTTATATATATATATATATATATATATATGGGGAGGGGAAAAATTCTAAATTTATTAATAACTTAATTGAATTTTTTAATTTTTTAAAGAGACATAACTTAATTTTTCAAACCTTGGGGAGCAGCAGCACTCCTTGCCCCTAATAGATCCGCCACTGTTATGGAGCACTTTTATATGCATGTACATGGCCAACTACATCGTCAAGCCAATTACGTCATCAAAAGATCATCAACGTGGGTGCTAGTATGTGCTGCTTCTGAAATCGTGAATTTTGGCCCTGTTTTACTTTTATTATTATCAATTTTTCCAATTCTTGACTAAATTATAATTTTCTTACTGTAACATGTGATGAACAGATAGGCAAGTCATTCATCTTAGGTCACCGAATGAGATAGAGGAGTTAGAAAAAAGCCAAATGAAGCCTGACTTTTTGGATATGGTTCATTGGTACTTTGTGTATGTATCAACACTTGCTTCCACCTTAATTTATAAGTACGAGTATAATTAAATCAAGTTGAATTCAAGTACATCCTTAATCAAGCTACTCGAGTTTCACGGGTACTATTTAAATTCGAGCTCGAGCATAAGTTGTTGAGCTCGAGATCGATTTTTTAATATAAAAAAAATTGGATGTAATTGTAATTCTTAAAATTTTAATAGGGTCAAATTATAATTTACAATTAAATTCAGGACTAAATGTAAATATAAGTAAGTTAAATTACAGATAAAACTAAAATCCTATGAAATAATTAGTAAACACCAAGGGATAAGTGATTGTGCATGTGTCAGAATCTGATATAGAAAGTGATACACGAAAGTAGGAAATAGGACCTCAGCTTCATAGAGAAATTCGGCTCTCAGGCCAAAGCCTTTCTCCTCCAGCCTCCTCCTTAACCCCCCCATTCTCTTCACCAGCTGATCATCATCATAGATTGGTACACATAGCGTCCAAGGGCAGCTGCTTGAGTGGAGCTGTCACGGCTAGATCTGTCCATTTTTCAGCTGCAAAACTTCAGATTGGACACTTTGAGGTTTCATTTGAGCTCCTCATTCCTCAATGGACGGATCGAACCTTGTTTAATCCTCCTTCTTACATAGATCGGACCTCTCATACCACTTGCTCAAGTTATTGTTCAAGCCTCTACTGTTCACAAGAAGCTGCCGACTTAGATCTAGCTGAAAACAAATGGGATTCCTTCTTGGAGCTGAGGAAATAGGATCCATGCATTTCTTCAAGAGGGACAAAATCGAATATGGAGGTAAGAACTTGTATCTAAAAAATATGGAATCTGAGATTAAATGGGTGATAAATAATTGAGAAGATTACCCCATCAATTGGCTTTCTTTATTCATTCATGTATTTGGTATTTTCTCTTATTATTGGGGGAATATGCTGCTCTTGTACCATTTTTTTGAAAAAATTTTCTGCTGAAGTAGCTTGAATTTCGTGCTGTGCGAAACCTTTGAGTGAACAAAGGTAAATCCATAGTTCAATTGATGATGTTTTTTCAATTGCTGAATCCTCATGTGCTGAATGGCTAAGCTGTAAATTTGAAATGGACTCCTTAATTCTTGTCACTTGGTGAGAAATTTTGGTAATCTACTCGGTGAACCACGTACTTGAAGCTTCAGCATAAAATTGAAGCTTCAGGGAAATCGGGCAGCCACACGGATCAGTGCACTTAACTGCCCAAAGGTAGCTCCTTGAGTAGAGCTGCCACGAATTCAATGGACCCGTCCTCTGTTCGTAGATACTGTTCAAATTGGTCAGATTTGAACCTGAGGTAATATTGACTGAGCTAATGATAACTTGAATGAAAGTGGAGTTTCTGTTGAACTAAATGTTACTCACTTGAAGAGAGCTCCCATTTTGTTGTCTTAGACGAATCTGGACTCATTGCATATTAGTGAATTGCTCATTTTGATGTTGGTTCATGTACTTGGCAAATCATCCATGTGCATTTCAACTTGATTTGGCACATGTTATGCACTTGAATTGGGATGAATTTGTGATACACATTTGAGGATAACCTCCATTTGCTGCTGCTTATGGAATCTGGAGATAGAAGGCTCTGGATTCAATATTGTCATTTACTCGCTAAACCATCCATGTGCTTAAGGGACAGTGAATTCCTCCAATTTGATCATCGATTGCATAATATTTCGTTTGACATTTTCGAGTTGTGCTATAACTGTAAAGTAATATTGGCTCGTCATTTGCTGATTCATGGATTAGATTAGGGCTTCAATTAGAGGTTAATAGAGCCTATCTACTGGATTCATTTAAGTAGATTATCTTTATTTTCCTTTAAAAAAAAGTGATACACGAATGTAATATAGAATATCCATTACCCCTACATTCTCTCCACCCCACCAAATGACCACCAATTCTCTGTCACGCTCTTCCTTGTTCATAGCTTATATGTCATTAACTGTTATTTAATTTCTTCTTTTATGGACCTTGTGCCTTTTCATTTTTCCTTTCTTTTTCCTGTTAACTTTTTTTTTAGGATTGAATCAAAGTTTCATTGAGAATTAAGCCTTCAGGAACATAACATTGTGCTCAAGAAGTACAACCCATGTTTTGCTGGTGCAATACTCATTTGACTCATTTCAGGGGCTTTCTATAACGAATAGAAAGGCAAAAATGTGTCAAATGACACAAAAAGTACAAGACAGATTACAGTTTCATACCTATGACTAGGGGTGTTCATCAGTTAGGTTTTCGGGTTATTCGAGTTGTTCGATTCAGTTTGTTCGGTTTGAACATCTCTAAACTCAAATTCGAAAACCAAACCAATTTGAATTGAATTTTAATTCGGTTTTCGGTTCGAATTCGAATTGAATTCGAATAAACCGAAAATGATATTTGAATTTAAAAATCAAATATTCATTCGAATTAACCGAATTCATACAAAGAAGCTGGATTCGAATTTAGTATTAAATTAAATCAAATTATCAAATTACATCACAATTTAGGATTCAAAATAATAATTTAGTTAAATATTAAATATTTTATAAAATATTTTATATTAATATATACTTTTTAATATATGAATTCGATTTTCAGTTTGGTTTTCGAATTGGAAACTAAAGTCGAAAACCAAACCATTAACCAAAATTCGAATTTGGTTTACCTTAAACGAATTCGAATTCGAATAATTCGAGTTCGGTGAATTCGAATTCGGTCGGATATTCGGTTTAACTCGAATATTAGACACCCCTACCTATGACTATAATCAATGAATTCAAACCTACCATGGCCAAGAAGAAGTAATGTAAAGATAAGTCCAAATGACAATCAACAAAACTGAATGCCTCAAAGATTTGCATCAAGAATGTTTTGATGGATTTGCTCTTGTCCAAAACAGTCTCAATTCCAGCTTCTACACCAATTTGCTTTCGATCAGTCTTCTACTTCTCAAGAAGCAAAGTCACGGTTGTCAAGCTGGGAGAACAAAGCTGGAACATGCAAAAAGTCATGGAACTACTGCCCCAGATCCATCCCTCATTTACTGAAATATACATTGGAGACCGGGGCAGACCAAATCAAATAAGGTGGGAGCTCATAGGTAATGGCCAATTTTCCCTGTTTATCAACATTTCTCCCAGAGGCAAACAGTTCCTTAATTTCTTTAACCTCATCCGCAATCTCTCTCGCAATTCTCCTCCCCATCTCTTCCCTTGCTCGCTGCTCACTCTGAGCTATCCTTTGGTTCATGATACTGTAGAGAGTTGCGTAAGACGCAACAGTACCAATGATCGCTCCATGGTTTTTGAGAATCAGCTTGGACTTGGAGAAGAAGCTTGAAAACATTGCGAATAGTTTTCCCGCTAAACACACTGCCCTTTCTCTGAGCACACTATTTATGCTAAATTTTCTCATTCATGTAAGAAGTGCTATTTTAAACTGACAAGGGATGTGGTTATTGCTTTATATAAGATTTTTAGGGTAAATTAAAAGTATTATTTATGTCCTCTTTTTCTTTCAAAGGTAATAATATATGTATTTTCAAACTTTTGTGCTTCCAGTGAATAGATCCAGTATTAATTTTGCATAGAACTCTAGAGGTGTTTTACTTGGTAAAACTGCTTGATATGGACTACTAATCATGTAGATTGCATCTGATTTATTGGGTTTTTTTGTCATTAGTCATAATTCACTTGATAGAGAAAGGAAAATCCAATAAGAACATCATTTAGTTGTGTTGGGGAAAATTCCAAGGGATTACAACAATGGTAGACTAACTATTACAGAAAATGATAGTAATTAACAATTATATGGATATTACAATAAATAAAAGTCTATCTGTTACAATACAATTATAGTAAAGAATGAACTCTTCAAATCATGCAGTAAATGTACTTTCTTTTAGATTTTATTTGCCCCCTTTATAGTGCTATAATTATCTGACCAAATACTCTTTAGGATAATTTGAAATATTTAGAATTAAGTAATGCACTTTACATAATTCTAACTACTAAAGACAATAGAAGAGTTTGTGCAAGAGATGTATTTTTCTCATAATAGAATTTCTATAGATGTTCTGTCTTCTTCATGACTCTATCTTTTCTTAGACTTTTTATGTGTGGATTGCTTTGTACAGTTACAACTTTCGCACTTGTTCTTCAATTAATATTTGAAATCGTTGGAGAAAGTGCACAGATTCTATCTATCTATTATCTAGGTATCTCAATGAGAACAATTTTTTCCTAATAATAGTTCAACCAAATAAACAGCTTGATCAATAGACATAGTGACAAAAAGAGTTGTGCATTCGCAATTAATGGTCGAATAATCCCCTTATCAGTTTATGCTTCATTCACTATTTTAATTTATAAATATAAATCATGTATTATATTTTGCTAAAATCGTATTAAGTGATTAGTGAATTTTATTTTTAGCGAGTAACATGTATTATGGATGAACAGGAAATCTGAATCCATTGGGTCATATTTATCGTTTTATAAAGCACGAACCACTAGTTTATCGCATCAAATATTGGGCCAAGAAAAGTGTAAAACCCATAATTTTAATGTAATATATCCACCAAAATGGATTTTCAAATTTCTAACAACACTAAATTCACGCTTTCATGTCTCAGCTCAATTGCCCCAAAACTCTCTGATTTCCAATCATGTAAATACCAAAGTAAAGTTTTGTGATTAATTTAAGTTTGTGAAAACTTTTTATAAGCAAGTTTTGGTTTTATGTTCAAAATACAGTATCCATGTTTTTGTTAACAAATTGGGCTACTGTAGTTCTTAATTGTTCTAGTTTTTAGGCATTTCTCTTTTATAGTATTTAAGTGGTATAACTTTTTAAAAAATAAATAAATAAAAAAACTCATGGTTTATACCTTTGTATTGTAATTGCCTATATTAATGAAAGTTTAGAGTAAAATTTTCATTGAATCTCCTTATTTATAATAGAGCAAACTGCCCAGAAGGTCACTAAACTTTCACTATGTCCGGCTTTTGGTCACTAAACTTTTAAAGTTGTAAAAAAGGTCACCAAACTCTTCAAAAACATAACTTTTGGTACTTCCGTCCAATAGCTCCGTAAGTGGAGACGGAAATCACCTTTTTGAGGGGTATTTTTGTCTTTTTCTTCTTCTTTTTCTTCTTCAAAACCCACTTCTTCTTCTTCTTCTTCAAAATCCACTTATTCTTTCAAAACTTTGAAATTTTGAAATTTGTGATGAAAATTTGAAATTTAGATTATATATTAAAGAACAATTCCTTATGTGCGAATATGCATTTTTGACGTACGTAGTAATTGGTCGTGCATACAAGTTTTTAACAAAGAAAATGTAACATGGAAGATCAAATCCTAATGAACCGAATATATGGGGACCTTTCATTTGTTACTATGGGCGACACGACTGACATTGTCTTTGTTTAAAAGGGAATTTTTGCCAAATTGTATAGGCTGAATGAAGCTTGGAAGGTTTTGGAGGCATCACTTGGTAGTAGTGTATGATTGCTATCGAGGCCTGTCCTCAACATTATCAGGTGGCAGTATTTCTTCAATCATTTTAACAACTTGATCCATTTGAGGTCTCGTCTCTAGCACTATAGCCACACAAGCCATGGCTATCTGCAATATCTGCACTATTTCTTCTTCAATATTTTGATACCTCATCAGCTCAATGTCAAACACCTTAGCGGTCCATTCTTCTTTAACGACAGATTGCACCCATCTTGGCAGATCTATCCTGTCGTCAAGCACAAGTTTAACAGGTGCTTTGCCGGTGAGCATTTCTAGTAGCACAACATCAAAGCTGTAAACATCAGATTTCTGAGTGTATTTCCTCGTTAATTCGCGCACTTTAGGGACTTCGTATCCTCTATTTTTAGGTGGTACAGTGAAGAAACCCTCAAAAGGGGTTATACAAAAATCTGAAGTGCATCTACTGAGATTTTGGGTTTTGAAAGAAGAAGTGGATTTTGAAGAAGAAGAAGGAAGAAAGAAGAAGAAGAAGAAAAAGACAAAAATACCCCTCAAAAAGGTGATTTCCATCTTCACTTACAGAGCTATTGGATGAAAGGACCAAAAGTTGTGTTTTTGAAGAGTTTGGTGACCTTTTTTACAACTTTAAAAGTTTAGTGACCATCTGGGCAGTTTGCTCATCTATAATATGTGTTAACCTTCTCTTTGTCCAACAGTTTTTTTTGCCAAAACCAAAAGATATGTTGTGAAAAAATGAATAAAGCAGCTGCAAGTTAATACATGGAAATTGGAATGACAAATATTCAAGTCTTGGCTCTAATAGATAAATATCTGTTAGAGATAAGTGTCTGAATTTAGACACATTAGAATAACTATACGTTAAAAGTTATTCATGTCTAAATAACTGTACAAACTCAAAAAATTCGTATTGCAGAATTTCTCCACTCAACGTCACGACGATAATTTACCAATATTCAATTTGTCAATCAGTCATCTCCGTCGTGACGTTAATAAAAACTCTATTTTCATTGAACATCCCAACGTTGCGACGTTAAGTACCAACGTCGCGACATTCACAAAATTTCCTATTTTACAAATTGTTTTTCAATATTAAAAAATCTCCAACAATCCTCCATCATTTTCAATATTTTGAAAATGTTCATAAGAGTCACAAACAACTCTTGATAGTCTATGATTTCAATAATTGTGTCTTTCGATTGAACTACTATTTAAGTACAAAAATCAATAACTAATCATATGAATTGGTAGACAAGCTTTGAACCGACCATATATATGATTAGCTACTTTAAATTATACACATAGATTCAACACTTCCAAATGTCATTTATTTTCTTAGGCTCCGCTTGGATATGGTGTTTTTTGGTTTTATTTATGAAATGATTTTATTGGGTTTTGCAGTGAGAAAGAAATATTTATAAAATGATTAGATGTGTTTGGATTGATAAATTTGGTTAATTTATTTAAGATTGTGTATAGAAAAAATTATTATTATATTTATATAGATTATTTTATATAATATTATATAATTAATAATGTAATTAAGTGGGACCTACAATTATTTGTTGTAGGAATAATGAACTGCCATGTCTTCACTTTGTAATCAAGCGATGGATCCACACTCCACATTTCAACGATTAATCTGTCAGCCTTGACCATTATTCAAGTTTTGGCTTTTGCTTTGCCACGTACTACGTATGCACGGTTCCAACTAACTGCTCAGAAGTCAAAACCATTGTTCAATTGTTTTGCAATCGTAATTGCCATCCATAGCCTGAAGCATTGCCAAACACATTTTTGTTTTTTTTTACAAATTAATTGAAATTTTATGAAACCAAACGGAGCCTTAGTATTTTGCACTTATTCTTTCATGAGTGTTTACAAAGTTAAGTCCATAAAACTTTATAAATGCCACAAATTATACACTCATATAGGTAAGCTCTTGATGCCTCCACCATTTTTGGTATTTCAAAACTTGTTAAAAACGTTTTGTTTAACCTTCTTTTCTTGGTAGATAACTCAACATTACAACTCTTTTAGGATGATATTTTGTAATGTTCAAATCACTATAATAGTGTACTTTCATTTATTGAATCTAAGATTAGACGTTGTGACTAGCGTTAGATTGAACTTTCTATTATTAGTGATTTTATGAAATGGACTTCTATCACTTTAGATGTGTTCAAAGTCATATCCTTACTCAATCCTTTTGGTTAAGGATTTTCTAAAATTTTCAATTACCTTTGAACTTTATAAAGTTCATAGTAATTTCTCCACTTGTGATTAACAATATCAAGTTTTAGGCCAATATGTCTTATCTTACTATTGTGCACTTCAACCAGTATAAATGCACACCTCTCAATACTTAACTGTATAAAGTATTGGATTTAGTATCACAAGTAAGGCTCTTAAACGAGCTAGCTACTCGTGAGTAGCTCGCGAGTAGCTCGGTCAACTACTCGACTCGAACTCGGTTTGACCGAGCTCGTACTCGAGCTCGAGCTCCTATTAGAAAGGCTCCAGTAGCTCGCGAGCTAATCGAGTACATATATATATTTTTATATTTAAGTTTTAGTCACTGAAATTATGATATATTACAGTTTAACTTACTTATATTTATGTTTTAGTCCTTAATTTTAAGGTAAATTATAATTTGACCACATAAAATTTTATAAAAAATTACAAATACATCTTAAATTTTTTTAATTATTTTAAAAAATAAAAAAATTATTAAAAAAATAAAAAATTATTAAAAAATTTGAGCTCGAGCTCAAAAGTTGGTGCTCGATTGAGCTCGAGCTCGAGTAGCACCCCTTTGGAGCTCGAGTAGTTTGATTAGGGGTGTACTCGAGCTCGACTTGGCTCGATTACACCCCTAATCACAAGTATTTGATCACATCATTTTATGACTTAGACCAATGTGTCTAGACATACCATTGTATACTCATAATATGTTTTAGCTCGTTTTAGCTAATATATATGCACAATCTCACATAACACTTAACTCTATGTTTTAGCAATCATAAATTCACGAGTGTTTAAATACGTTACATTTTAACCTTTAAAAGTTGATTAAGTTTTTCAACCTATAAGCTTAAAACTTTTCCACCACTTTTCCTTTAAAAAAAATGTAATGAACAAATTTAGCAAACTTGTGTTTGATCATATTACATTTTAGCCTTTAGAAGTTGATTTAGTTTTCCAAACTCCTGGTCTTTGACATCAAAAAAGAAGGTTGTAAAAACGAAAAAAGAGACATGTAAAAATTTTGTACGGTACGACAGCGGTTCTAAGGTATCTTTAACCTTACCTGGAATACGAAAACGAACATGACTCATCATAATGAGCTAAGTATCCGCAACCCGCGTTCCCAGAAGGCAAGAAAGTCTCGCTGAAGACAGCCCGGCAGGAAGGAGATACTATCTTCAAAATGTAATGAAAATTAGAATCACAATTGTTTAACATTACATTAGAACCTTTAGAAGTTGATTTCTTAGTTTTTCTAGTTTTGGAAGCTTAAATCCTCAACCACTTCTCCTTTAACCATGTAATGAACAAACATATCTAACTTGTACAAACATTTAATAAAGGTAACATAGTACTTTCACTTATTAAATTAAATTTGTACAAGTTTCAATTTATGAAAATAGTTGCATGTAGATATATGCTTTAATTAGCATATTCATTCAAACACAATTTGTGTCCACATTACATTGAAAAATTTAAGCAGTAAATTTCAAGTCATTAAGTTTTACAACTTTTCAAATACTTATTTTTACAATGTAATAAGTTAACATAGCAAAATTTTATTCAATCATCAAGAAAAGTACCATAATACTTTTACTGTTGAAAAATAAATATATGATATGTACTCACATACATCATATCAACTTATTTGATTTCCTTCAACTTTAAGAAAATAATTTGCCTTGTTTTTTAAACAAACACGCAAATTTCTCATTTTCCTTCTTCGTATAATATGGCAAAAATCATGTTTTATCAATATCTATAAATATCATATAACATAATTTATTATGCCATGACAAAAATATTAAACCAAATAAGTAACTTAAACATATAGTTTAATCATAATATTACAATATTAGTTGCATTAAAACACTTGTCCTTTCATGGATTTTAAATTCTTCAAGAATTCATTTTTCTTAAACATACATTTAGTGCAACTTTTATCAATCTATTACAAGGGAATCACTTTCTCACAATATTTAATTTAGAAATTACTGCAACAAAATTTTAATAATCATCTTTGGATGATTTTCCCATATCGAACACTTTCTTGTTCAACAAATTACATTCTTTTGTAATGTCCTTCTTGTTACAATAAAACAATATTCCATTTTTCTTTCTTCTTTTGTTAGATTGAAATTTGTTTTGGTATGGTCTCTTGCCTTTGTTAGACTTGTTTTCTTAGCCTCTTTCCACCAAATGTTCCTTGTTAGAAAGATCATTTCTCTTCCTCTTCTTGCTTTACTTGAGAAAATTTATTTTCCTGTGCATGACATGCCTTTTTATACTAAAGAATTTAGCAAGATTTTTAATCGTCATTTCTTTCTTCTCAAATTTCAATTTTCCCTTGAAAATTTTCAAAGAAGAAGAAACATTTTCATCCATGTCTAAGGACAAAATTTCTATTATAGAAATTACTATAATAGTTTCCTCAATATGCAAGTCATGTTAAACTTATTAAACAAATTTCAATTTTAGAAAATTGAAATATTGCATACTTGTATGTATCATGTCATAATTTAAAGAGATTAAGGCAAGAAAGTTCTTACTTGAACATCCTTTCAAGCATGTATGATTTTACCCTATCTTGTCTTAAAAGTCGCTTACTGTAGAACTTTTGTAAATATCTCTTTTGCATGGCTTCCATCCAACCTTTCCAATTTGGTAATCTTGGAAATTGGAAAAGCACACTTACTAACAATAGTAGACTAACTATTACAAAAAGATACTTACTAGTAATTACGTGAATATTCCCATAAATAAAATTCTATATATTACAATACAACTGCAGTAAAGAATGAACTCTTCAAATCATGCAGTAAATACACTTTCTTTTAGATTCTATTTGCTCTATTTATTGTACAATAATTATCTAAACAAAGGCTCTTTAGGATAATTTGAAACATTAAGAATTACCTAATGCACTTTACATAATTCTAACAACTAAAAATAATAGAAAAGTTTATACAAGAGATGTCTTTTTCTCATAATAGAACTTCTCTAGATGTTCTAACTTTTTCATGACACTATCTTTTTCTTAGACTTTTTATCTAGGGATTGCTTTGTACCGTTACAACTTCTACACAACCTCTAATAGATAAATATCTCTTAGAGATAAGTGTTTGAATTTAGACACATTAGAATAACTACACGTTGAAAGTTATTCATGTCTAAATAACCGTACAAATAAACTCAAAAAATTGTATTGCAGAATTTTTCCACTGAACGTGTTGGATTTTATCAATATTCAATTTGTCAAACAGTCATCTCTGTCGCGATGCAGCCTCAACGTCGCGACGTTCATGAAAACTCTATTTTCATTGAACATTCCAACGTCGTGACGTTCACGAAATTTCCTATTTTACAAATTATTTTTCAATATTGAAAATCTCCAACAAGTTGTGTTAGAAAGAAAATATGCAATTGAGAAAACACATGTAATTAATAGAATGTGAGAAATTTTACAAAATTATGTTATATATATAATTCAAAAAAAATTAAAAAAGAGAGAAATAAAAGTAGCTAAAACCCATTCAAATAAAAGCCACCACGTGTAGCATTAGACTTGATTTCAAAGGGCCAAATTTCCGGTAGCCAAACTTTGGATGTTTACAAATGACCACAGTGGTTAATTAACGAGAATGTGTATTAACACAAGTTGGCTAGAACCCATAATCAATCTATATATGGTTTTGATTATTTGGCATTGATCAAAACAACAAACATAATCAATCATACAATGGTAAGCTTGGTCTGGTTAAAATGTGTAATCCATTTTGGTTATTATTTGGCATGACCCAACTAAGTAAGTATCAAACATATATAGAACATGGTAATGCTAGGCTTGAATAAATTTCAAAGAGTTTTACTGTCCCGAAGAAGTGTATATATATATGCTTTCTGTCTAGCTTATGAAGGCCGAGGTTTTTTACTTCAATTTCTTCAGCAAAAAATCTGTCTTGTATATATTTCTTTAGTTATTGTTGTTTTTCCCTGATCTTATACTCTTCCAGATGGACAGTACTGATGCTGCAAAACGTAAAGGGAGTAGCTTCATGCAATCTTTCTACAATTTGGTTGGAGCTTTCCTTGGTAACTTTTCTTTGAAAAAATCAATATTATTTTCTTCACACTTTGATTAATTTGCTAAGATCGATCGAGTAGTGTTGATCATGATCAATCATTTTGTTTCCATTTTTTGATCAGGGGTTGGAACCTGGACAATCCCTTATGCCCTCTCTAGAGGTGGATGGTTAAGTTTGCTATTTCTTCTGCTCTTATCTTCCATATCATGCTATACTGGAATCATGATAAAGAAATGCATGCAGAGATATCCAAACATAAGAAGCTATCAAGATATAGCCCATCAAGCATTTGGCAGAAAAGGAAAAAATGTAGCATGTGTAGTTTCAATTGGGGAATTATACTTATATGCTGTAGGACTGTTAATAATGGAAGGTGAAAACTTGAACAAATTATTTCCAGACTTCATCATCAATGCTCGAGGTTTAACAGTTGGAGGGAAATCATTGTACATCATTCTTACAGCCGCTGTGATTTCTCCTACGTTGTTCTTAACGAACTTGAAAAATTTGTCATACATAACTGCAATCGGATTGTTTGGCGTCGTCATAATGGTTATAGCAATCTTTTGTGTTGGTATAACTGAGGTTGGATTTCATCAAAGAGGTACATTGCTTTCCATAGGAGGCATTCCAACTTCAACTAGCTTGTTTCTAACTTGCTTTTGTGGTCATACTCTAATTCCTGCAACTTACATGTCAATGAAAGATGAGGGACAGTTTACTAAGGTAAATAACAATGAAATAGTTTTATTAAATTCTAGTATGTATACACATGTATCAAAACATTGTTATTTGAATAGTATACTTTTAGTTAGTATTTTGTGGGGTATAGTTACTCATCTATGAAAATTGGTACACTAGTAATCATTTTATTAAATTTAACTGTTATCTTTGAATTCTTCCGTTAAGTTCAAATATATATTTCTTTAATAAATCACATTTTTTAGTGTAAATTTTTTGCACAACTTTGTTAGATGGGTATTATCTATACTTTAACCTCTAAACCCTATATATCATTTACCATTATTTTTATGTACAATATTACTTTAAAAAAAATTGAAAAATCTTTAAAAACTTAACAAAAAATTCAACGATAACAGCTGAATTTAACATAATGGCCAAAAGTATATATATCACTTCCTTCCGATAGTTGAGCGATCAAAGTAAAACCGAAAAAAGAATAGTACTAACCTATTCAAATAGTTTCGTCAAATGTAGTTAACCCTATTCTTTATTTGCAAGATTGCATGCATTAATCTTGCAATTGTATATTTTGATATATATGTTGTTCTGATTGGATGCTGCTGCTGACTTCTCATCTCTTCTCTGCAGGTCATGCTAGCAGCAACTTCTTGCTTCACAATCATCTACTTGTCATTTTCAATTGCTTGTTATCTCATGTATGGTGACAACACAAAATCACAAATAACACTAAACCTTTCAAGTACACAAATTTACCCAAAAATTGCTCTATACACAACCCTTATTATTCCAGTAAGTAGATATGCACTAATAATCACTCCAGTTGCAAATGTTATAGAAAATGGACCACTGAGCCAGATGATCAACATTAATAAAAGAGCCATTGGGATTGTAGTCAGGATATGGTTACTACTGACCTCAACAATTGTGGCTTGTGTCTTCCCAAATTTTGAGTCTCTCATGGCTATTATAGGCTCAGTCACAGTGGTTTTATCATCACTTGTGCTGCCTTGTTTGTGTTATTGGAAGATTTTTCAAGTTCCATTGTGGAGCTTTGAGAGCTTTTCTTCAATTGGGATCGTATTGTTTGGAACAATTGCGGGTTCAACAGGGTTATACTCATCGGTAATCGACCTTGTCCATCAAAAAGATTGATGTACCATTTTGATGAAGAATAATCACAACATGTATGTACGTCCAAGTTTAATTTTATCTTGACTAAGCATAACATTTTCGCTGTTATTTCACGTCCAAATTAATTTAATGTTACTGAAAAAGTTTTGCATGTTATGTTCATCAACCAATCAGAATGTGAAATGTGCGCGCATTGAATTCTCGAATCATGGACATGGTCGGAGTTCGATATGATTGATGTGATTGTATTTACTAAAGATGATTAGCCTTGTTGAAGTTCTCATTATTGTTGGTCTTACATATAGTAACTTCTTGATGTAGCATAAGTGAAGTCAAAACTTGGCAAGGCCAAAATTTCAATCATCAACAAAGGGTGAAAACTTGAAAAAAGTTATTTATTTCCGAACTTCATCCTCAAAGTCGGACAGTTAATATAGTTAGAGGAAATCAAATATTTATATATATATATATATATATATATATGAATAACATGATCATGTGTAAGTGCCGTGGGATTCTTTTCTATTATTATAGTCAATCGTTATAGCAAGCACTACTACAAAAATAGCCTGTTACACCGGTTAAAAAAGGCTAATTTATACCGGTTATTTGAAAATTGTACCGGTGTATATACAGGCGCGGTAAACAGTGCATTATTTTTACACCGGTTAATCAGACCGGTTTAAAAAATTTATTTTTACACCGGTTATTTATCAACCGGTGTAAATTTTTTATTTTTACACCGATTTTACTAACCGGTGTAATTTTATTAATTTTACACCGGTTTTATTAACCGGTGTAATATGTATTGATTTGTTACAGGTAGGAATTTTTTCTTACACCGGTTATTTGTCAACCGGTGTAAAAACATATTTTACACCGGTTTTATTATCCGGTGTAAAAACAAATCATTAGATATTTTACACCGGTTTATTAACCGGTGTAATATATATTGATTTTTAGGAATTTTTTCTTACATCGGTTATTTGTTGAAAAACCATATTTTACACCGGTTTTATTAACCGGTGTAATATGTATGGACATCTTTTTTACACCGGTTATTTGTCAACCGGTGTTAAAAAAAAGGATTTAATTTTTTAAATTGATTGATTGTTTTATAGTTACATCGGTTTTGGTTGTAGAAAAGTCTTTTTTGGAATAATTACCAACCCAAAATATCTTTTAATGCCAAAAATACTAATTAATTTTAAATCATGCATTCAAAAAAACAAATCAAAAACAGCCCAACATACATAGAGTTTACAAACATACCAATCCAAAATTACATTACATTCACAATGCAATACAAAATTGCCATTACAAGTAACAAGAATTTTGTACCTATATTTCCAAATATTTATGTCTACATTTCATAAGTATTGCCTATACATATATTTACATCTACATATCTATATAATGTCCCAAGAAAATAATGAATCAACTGTATATGTCAGTTATTACCCGTCAACGCTTTGAGCTCATTATTCATTACATACTTGGCCCATGCTTGTCGAACACCTTCCAAATCTGATTTTGTTAATGCCTTCTCATCTTTTTTGAAGAACTGAGACATTCAAAAAAATATCATTACGTTGATTAATAACTGATATGCAAAACAAAACCCGGAATTGAGTATCAAAATATTATGAAAATTAAATTACAAAACAAAACCCAATAACCTTCTTGATATCCTTATGCTCTATGGCTCCTCGGAGTATGATCTCTCGCATGTACCACATTACATAATAACCACATTCCCAATTTGAGCCTTGCTTCTTGTGCTACAATTAAATAATAATGTCATACAAAACCCAATAACCTTTTTCTGAACAATTGGAGCATGCTTACCTTTATCTCTATCCATTTAATTGGATTATGCGTCGACACACGATACCCTTCAATTTCTTTCTGATACACCGTCGCTACACTGTACAAGACAACATGTAAAAGCTTATAAATAAGAATTACCTAATAAACATGTGTTAATATCAAACTAGGATATTCGAAAAAGTATGAATAAATATAAATACGTGTTCATCAAATTCATAGCATCATCTCGTGGGCCTGAATGCACTGGATCAAACCAGTACACAGTCATGTCCTGTGGTCTTATCGCCATTAGCATCCAGTGTGCACTGAAAAATTATATGGAGAAAAAATATTCCAACATATCAATGAATAAACCTATTGAAAATGCGGTTAAAAAAGCAAAGCTATTGAAATTTAATTACTTTAGAAAATACGGCGCTAGGTATATGCTTTTGTATCCAGTCTTCAGGGTAGACACAATATACTCGACTCTATCTGACATGATATTCCCTACGGTTGTATATGATGTGGTGATAGGAACCCTATCCCACTTTGACTCCGTTCTATACATAATGCATACATTGTCCTACAACATAAAATTGACAAATATAAGGACACGCGTGATTAGTTAAACTATATTGTCCACAAGAACCAATAAAAAAAAATACAGTTGAAACTTTAATAACATATACGAACTTACTTTATGAACACGTGCATGCAATCACCCGTCACCTGTTCACACAAGAAGAAGTCACTGAGGCTCTCATTACTAAGCAATATTGGAAACTCAGTGCCCGCTATTCCTTCCGGCATATTGATTGTGTAGAGAGCGTCACTCGAATGTTTGCTCACCAGCTTGCACAATAACCGTAGTGATCCCTCGAGTTGTGATGATAATGGATCATCCGTTTCTCGCGGTTGGGGCACCACTTTTGTTTTCTTATGTTGGGGAGAGTTCGTTACCTCTTTCGAACCTTTCGGGTCCGGTACCTTCACAACATTAAATAAGTAATTAGAGTTGTTCATTAATAAAGATATACAAAGAAACTCATTGAATGATATATAATTACACCTCCAAATCCGCATCGGTGCAAATCGCAACCAATTCTCTCAGCCACTCTAAAAACAATCCAGATCCTTCCCTAACTGTCGTGGCCTCCTCGTCCGGAAACGGCAACGGCGCATCATCTTCGAAAGAGGTAGTGATATTTACCTTCACTCTGTTCTGCATTACCTCTTTCCCGTGATGTATGGATAATTTATACAGCATCCCTTTAGCCACAAGCCGCCTCCCTTTAGTGTGATCAATCACAAAAAGGCGATATTGTGATCCCTCCTGTGAATAATAAACAATTATAGTATATATTTATAAATGAGTAAATTGAAATAATTTGAAAAGGAAATAATTCATATTTGGTACCTCGAACTCTCCCAATGAATCTGGGGGTCCATCACCGGAGCATACCGGTTTCTGCTTTGTCCCCACCTCAATGCTTATATTCTCCTGTTGTTTCATTGATACTTCCGTGCTAGGAAATTGTAAGACATCTGGTGTAGGTAAAACAGGAACCGGTCTGCCCAAATCGCTGAACAGTTTCTGCATTTGCTCAGACCAGAACTTCATCTCCGCTCTGCATTGAGCGTGAATGTCTACATTACTAGTTCTACTGGAAGATGAGGCCCCAAATACTTCAAACTTCCTCATCCGACCCCTAACACCCCGTAATTGACCAGGGTGATCTTTCTTTCCCGTAGCCATCACAAGAATGTCTATGCTTCCCTCGCCAAGGGTCTCTCCTTGACTTGAGCGATTTGTCAAATCATCCTGATAAATATTTTAATGTACTTATCTGAGTATAATTCACATTACAAATTAATATTATTATACACTTTATTTAATTCTATAAATTATACTTACAATTCTGGCACTAACATCTCTGGCCGCTTCGCTTGAAAATTCACCGTTCTTGTTCTTGTGCCCTTCCTTGAAGAGAATATGACGGGGAATCGGTGACAGTAGAGAGGTTGTTGCACGGGCCTCCTCTTCCGTCTTACCGGAGTGAATCTGAGTTTGTATTTTTGCCTCAAGTTTTTCACGCATGAGCTTCTTTTTCAACTTCTTATATCCACCACGAGACATTGTGTGGTGGAGTTTGTTTTTGTTCGAACTCTCTTGGCTTGCAAGCCGCTTTGGCTATTTCTCCGAACACAAGGAAACACATATCATTCAAATTCTAACGTCACATTAAATGAATAAACATTGGATACAATAAAATATTACCTGCCAGTCTTCGCTTAATCGAAATTTTCGGAACATATCCCATGTATCCCTGGTAAGATAAGGATATTTAGCACATGGGTCGACATGCGTTAGGCTTCCAAATATAAACCTGTTCAAGCTTGTCTTCCACCACCGCCAACGTTCCCCAGCGTGGACTAACCACTTCTTCTTGAGCTTCGGTGTGGACTCAAAGTCAAAGGTACTCTAAAGAAAACACAAAATAACGTTACTGAACGGAAATTTAATATATATAGAGAGAAAATATGTGAAAACACATTAAGAAGGACAAGTAATATGTTGCACATACCATTACTTCAGCCCAAATCATTTCCTTGATGTTGGCATCGACCTCACGCCACGACTTAAATTGCACAACATTAACTCTACTGCGCGTCATCAACGCAATAAAATTAACCCATTCATTATGTGATTTGTCAGTCGTAGGCTCACCGTCATCATCGAAAGAAATAGCCGGCTTTTCTCCTCGTGCCCTCCTTTCCAATAGATCGCGACATTTGGTTCCTTTTCTTCCATATTGTGCAAGTGTTTCATCAGCCCCATCCCCGGTGTTTGATCGTGGGTTATTATCCATGAGAAAGCTTTTGTAGTATACAAAATTGAATGTCAGGAAAGGATATTTAACATGTAAAATATCACCAGAAACAGTAATGAAATTCCTTGTAGTGATTTGCATGATTTTGATCATATTGTGTGAAATATTCATTACTAGACATACTAATTCAAGCACTACAGCAAAATTATTGTTCATGAGAGCATAAATTGTAATATCCAGATTCCAAAATCAATATAACATTCCTTGTGCATAACGAGGGGTAACCAGGAATCTCAAAAGAACGTATATTGCAGTATACTTCACTATTATCATCGAAATTCCAGATATGTATTAACAATCGAAATTGGAAAATCCGTTTGCATGCAAGCCGTAAACTACACTATTACCATATCCAATTTGTCAAAGAACCCACCAACATTAACACAGCAAGATGAACCGAAAAGTTTTTTTACTATTAAATTTGCAATTATTTCGTTCGGCATGCTAATATTACATCTGAAAGATCAAGGTTAGATGCGCGGTGTCTCAGTGGGTTAGAAACACTAGGTGTGACACCGATAACAAAAGCAGTAATGGAGAATAATAAAATGCAGAAAGTAAAGAGACAGGAGGTTGGTAACGCAGTTCGGCAATCTGCCTACGTCTGCGGGGCCACGCCCAGAAAAACAATCCACTAAGTTCACAAGTTACAAGACACTCGGTCTGACACAAAGTAAGACTCCCTCTTATCTTTAACGCTGCCTCTTCCTAACTCCACAGTAAACGTGATTGTGCGAGCTCCCCTCGACTTGTGTTGATTCCTCCCGGAATCTGTGGTTAATGCAAGTCCCCTTGCCCACAATGAAGACAAGATCCCTTTGTCAATGGTGACTCCTCCCGGAATCCATGGTTGATACAAGATCCCATTGCCCACGTTTGAACTCTTCCGAACTCTTCAATAACCTCCTCCCGATGCTGGATTATAATAAAGAAAACAAGAATTGCATCTTCAATATTATTGCATTAAGATGCTTAAGCCAACACACTTTGATCAAAGATCTCCAACAAAGAAGTGTGTTCACAGTCTAATAAAGACCAAAATTAACATCAAGGCTCTACATGATTCAAACAATTCGCACGCCTTGCACGCTTAAAATACGTGTGGTAGAAAGATCATATAGGCACACAAATCCTTCCCAAGTTTATCTCCAAATCTTCCCATATTTATCTCCAAAATTATTTCCAAATAATTCAAATGGAAAGATAGAAAACCATGTGCCTTTAATGCTTATCTTTTTCAAAGATAGCTCTTCAAAGATAATCTTCCAAGAATACCAAGATAAGCTCCATAATTATCTTCATAACATTAATCTTCAAATCAATCTTCTTTGCATAAATTGATTTTATTTGATTTATGCCTCCAATATGATCTTTCCTTATCTTGCCAAAAAATCAATGCCAATCAAAATAAATGCCCAACTCCACATGTGCATTAACAACATCAACTCCCCCAATCAATATCAACATACTCCCTTTCCAAACTGTCATGAAGGAAAAACAATTGAAAAGCAGCATACATTATGACCATTTCATTCTGCTACATGATGAATGCACAATACCTGGAAGAGCGTGAAATAATCGAAAATGGAGACTAATAAAAATTGAACTGCAGTCGGAGGCGGTGTCGACGGAGGTGACGGAGACGTCGACGTTGGAGATTGTTATGCAAGAGATATCGCCGATGGAGGTGTATACGATTTGTTTTCAAAATGATGGAGGTGAAAATGGCGGTGTATTTGGAGCCTAAACACACGAGGGCGCTCCGACTGAATATGGACAGACTTTGGAGAAAGCGCCAGGGCTGATTAAAAAAATACTTACTACACCGGTTAAACGAAAAACCGATGTAGAAAGTCTGTTTTAACACCGGTTCTTACATAACCGGTGTAACAAATGATTTTTAAAACTTGTGATTTAATTTTTCAAATTGCTATTACACTGTATTACGGTACAATTGTAAATCCACAATAAATAAATAACATAACAGTTTTTATTGTATTTCTTTCCATTTAAAAATTCGTACCAATATGCTTACGTGTAAACCATAATAAATAAGATAAAAAATTGAAACTTGTTAATTTATGTGGTAACTGTGATATTTTAGACATGAATTGATATTTTCTTTAAACTTGTAAAATGCATATATAATGCAACTTGTAAACTATATATAAGTTAAAGTTATAATGAACTATATTTAATGAAACTTGTAAACTTGTAATTTAAAATATCTGTGCCCTATGTATAAAAAATCATAATTAAACACTACTATAATCGTAGTTATAAGATTAATGAATAGTTACACAATATGAATGTAAATAAGTTAATCATCCAAAAATAATTGTAATGTACCAAAACAAATTTTTAAATACCAAAAAATATGTAAGTGAAACGTTTTTGTTAAACCGGTTACTACATAACCGATGTATTACTAACATTGTTTACACCGGTTATTAAATAACCGGTGTACTAAGTCAGTTTTTACACCGGTTATTTAGTAACCGGTGTAAACAACAGGTGTGTACATTGATATCAACTATTTTAATGTACTATTGCAAAATGCATATAATTGTATTTCAATTCCACGTTTTGAAATTGTTTTCAACTATTTTAATGTACTATTGCAAAATGCATATAATTGTAGTTCCAATTCGACTTCAAATACAAAATCATAAGGATTTCCACTATTTTAATGTACTATATTCGTACCAATTTGCTAAAGCGTGACCGGTAATGCATAAGAACATAAATTAAACTTGTTAACTTATGGGTTAATTAAATATGATGTTGTACATTTTTAGATATTGATATATTCTTTACGTTAACCTTGTACAATGACTACATATAATGCAACTTGTTATCTATATATAAGTTAAACGCATAATTAAATATATGTAATTTCAACTTGTAAACTTGTAATTTCAACTATGTGTGCCCTATGTATGCTATATTCATAGTTACACACTACTAAAATCGTAGTAATAAGATAAAAGCATATTTACATAATATTAATGTAAATAAGTTAATTATACAAAAATAATTCTAATTTATCAAAACAAATTTTAAATTACCAAAAATTTATTAAACCGGTTACAACAGAACCGCTACCACGAATGCATAACAGCACTAATAAAATTACCAATATGCTAAAGTATGAACTGTAATGCATAACAACACTAATGAAATCATAGTTAAACACTAATAAAATCAAAGTTATACCCTACACAATAATTTGCTCAAAGTTTTGCCATGTTTAATAATCATTGCTTGTAATTAAGTGCGGCCTTACTACAAAATTTCCCTTAATATTACACCATACGAAGATAAAAAATTTGCATGGTCTCCCCTGTAACTCGTGCATAACCCCCTGTAAAAAAAAATTAATTGTATTCAACTGTTGATGCAGCATACAACTATTCAAGTCAAGTAATAAACAAAATACTAAGTACAATTCAAATCTATTTAAGTCTTCAATGCCCTACACAACATCAACGCCCTACACAACATCAACGCCCCTTCATCCCACAACTTCTTCAAGTCTTCAATTAGGGGGGCTAAGTAAACATCTATATCATTTCCAGGTTGGCGTGGACCTGAAATCAGTAATAACATCAAAATGTATTTGCGCTTCATACACAAGTAAGGAGGTAGATTGTAAATAACCAACATTACTGGCCAAGAGCTATGTGTACTGCTTAGACAACTGTAAGGATTCATCCCATCCGTACACAATCCTAATCTCAGATTTCTTGCATCTCTACCAAATGAGGGGTAAACTGAATCAATCTTTTTCCACTGATCAGAATCAGCAGGGTGTATTATCATCTTGTCGTCTGTGGAAATATTGTGATGTGCATACCACGTCAAATTTTTAGCATCTCCAGAATTGGCAAACAATCGTCTGAGTCTCGGTATTATAGGGAGATACCATAACACTTTCACCGGTGATGATTTCTTCTTCGCATTTATATTTTCTTCAAAGCCATCACGAAGTTGCTTCTTTTTGAAACGAGAAACCTGACATTTAGGACAGTACAATGAATCTTCGTATTCATTCCTATATAGTATGCAATCGTTGGGGCAGGCATCTATTTTCTTATACTCCATACCCATAGGACACAAGATTTTTTTAGCCTCATAAATGCGATTCGGAAGTTCATTACCTTCTGGCAGTACATCCTTCAGTAAATTCAACAGTGCTGTGAAACTAGAATCAGTCCACCCATGTGCAGCTTTCAAATTGTACAGCTTTAAAGTAACGGATAATCGGGTATAATTAATATACCCAGGATATAGAGGCTTTTCGCTATCATTCAACAACGAAGCAAGAATATCTGGCGTATTGGCAAAACTACCGACCATATCCTCAACCATATCATCCAATCGATCATTTTTCATCAAAACATCATCTTCTACCGCATATTCTCCTTGTTTAGATGCATATTCACTCTCGCCGTGCCAGATCCATATTTTATAAGTAGGATCAAAACCCCTCCGATACAAATGGTCTCTTACAGTGTCAGGATCGTCGAACAAAGCAAAATTCTTGCAATCCTTACATGGACAGTAGATGTACTTGGCATTCTTATAAGCAGATTTAATAAATTTCTCAACCTCTTCTTCATACGCAGATGTTGTCCGATCACCAAATATAATATCATTACGATCCATGAATATCGCACCCTTTGAATCATTCCAAAGATAATTATAATAATTTAACCAACAAAATGAGTGCATTAATTGATGCTTTCGTAATATTACATTGTATGAATGAAGCAACAAAATAAGAAGAAAAACTAATAAATATTTGTTACGCAACTGTATCAATAAAGCTGAAAAGTATAAACATGAACGCCTAAATATAAAAACAAAACAAAAATTTAACTAAATTTATTACCAATATGAAGCAAATATATATTGAAATCTACAATTGTACAAAGGCTTTTTAAAAATGAAATGCAGAGCTAGAAATATATGTCAAAGATCCAACGAATGAGAATTAAAATTATATAAAAGTTATCAGTTTATATGTAACTACCTAACCTTAGATGGTTGCGTTGAATGAAGAAGAGTGATATTGTAGCTTCTGATCTGTTCTTTTACCGGTTTTCGGGTGCAGCTGTTGGAAAAAATTCGTAGTTCTTACGATGGAGATAATGCTGACTTAAGCTGTTGGAAAAAGTTATATTTGTTATTTACACCGGTCGTAAGAAAACTGGTGTAAATTGTTAACTTTTTACACCGATTGCAACAAAACCGGTGTAAAACTATACCTGTTATAAAAATACCGGTGTAAATAGTTAATATATTTAAACCGGTTCTAGAAAAACTGGTGTAAATAGTTAACTATTTTACACGTTTTTCATACAACCGGTGTAATAAGTATAAAATATTGTTTAATATTACAATAATGTCACCGCGTTTTTCTATTACACCGGATTACGTATAACCTCTTTGAAAAGGGAGGTTTAAATTTCATTTTTATAGTTTTTTCGATGACTGTCGGAAATTATACAACAAAGCATTATAATAACTTAACCAACAGAATAAATGCATTGATGCGTTCATAATAATATTACAACATATAAATTAATAAACAACATTAGTTTCTAATTTTAATTAAAATAGACATTGCGATAAAAGATGAGAATATCACATAGTCTAAATTTTTTTAAAGGCAAATAGAACATACTTTCATCTGCCCATCAAAAGCCAGCAACTAACACTTCTACATGATTACACCAATTTCTGATTAGAAAAATTTTGGAAACATAATCTTCAGCATAGTTATAATTTCTTTTTGCATCTCTGGGTCGGCATGTAGCTCTCCCGCAGCAAAGTGTATTTTATTCGAATCAAGTTCATCATCAATACGGAGATTGATGTTTTCCGGTTGGTCATTCGCTTCTATTGATTCTGAAACAAACGAATCAAGTCCATCATGAATATGGAGATTGATGTTTTCCGATTGGTCAGTTGCTTCTATTGATTCTGAAACAAACGAATCAAGTCCATCATCAATATGGAGATTGATGTTTTCTGGTTGGTCGTTTGCTTCTATTGATTCAGAGACGAACGAATCAAGTTCCTCCAAAGTTTGAGTGTCGTCCAGCGGCAATTGCTGTTGAAGTTATTTTCATGGTGGAGTAGAATATAAAAAGAAGAAAAACTAAATAATTACCACACAGATGGTAGTTAACTTAAATTCTAAAAAACCTAATTAATTACGATCCCTTTAAATTATGGTTAAAAATAATTATAATATGTTAACCAAAAAATAATTGCATTAATTGATCCGTTCATAATATTACATCATATAAATTAATTAACAAAATCAGTTTCTGATTTTAATTAAAACATATCTATATATATATATATATATGTCAATGCTATGACGAATGAGAAGAGAAATTATATAAAAGTTATCAGTTTATATATACATGTCACTAACCTCAAATGGTTGAGTTGAATGAACGAAAGTTAATTTGTAGCTTCTGATGATGGATTCAAAAAGATTTCGTGTGCACCTTTTGGAAAAAATTCGTAGTTCTTACAATAGAGATAATACTGACTTAAGTTGGAGGAGAAGGAAAAATATGTGGTTATGGTACGACGTTGTTAAAGTAGTGTATAAATACCACTTTTGACACCGGTTATAAGAAACCGGTGTAAAAGGAACACTTTGTACACCGATTATAAGAAAATCGGTGTCAAAAGCACACGTTTTACACCGGTTGTTTGATAACTGGTGTAAAACGTGTGCATTTTAATTGCAATGCTTGATGTTTTTTTTCAGTCATTTGCGTCTATTCATTGAGGCTCAAAAGTGCACTTCAATAGATCGTGTGCGTTTGGAAATTATTTTCAACATTCATTACAATTTCAGAGAGCATGATCATTTTACCTTGACGACTTCTATACTGTTCTATGCACTTCCTTGAACGCAAAGGAAATCGCCATTAGCTAAGAGTTTAAAAAACAGCTCGAAAACGACCACAGATAAGAAGATTTTGAAGTTTACCTTTTTAACCAAATATACTTGTTCTATAACCCTTAAACAATGGCATTTTTTAAAAATTATAACTTTAAACTTATAATTTTAACTCCATTCATTGTATAAATGAGTCTTCAAATAACCTTTATTTTGAAGAAATGTCCATCAAAGTCATTGTGTATAATCATCATCGCTCTTGCATATAAAATTATTTTAATATAAAATCTCTCATAGTAAAGAAAACTGAGGAAAGAAAATTAATATGCATATCAAATTACTTAAATATAATATCATTACAAATAAAATAATTATAATTGTCCATAAAAACAGATTTTAGTATGCTTAATTTTTGGTTTTTTTCAATGGATGACTCTCTTCCAGCTTCTCTTCTTCCTCATTTATGTCAACTCTCGTATGCTTCATGACTTGCATCTGACCTCCTAGACGCTGTATCTCCCATTCTAATGCATGCTTTGCGTCAATATAATGTTCCAGTTCAATAGATTGCTTGCAAAATTCCTCTTTCTCGATCTGCAAAGTTATAACTCCCAGTTGATTTTATTGAAGTAAAACTGTCATAGGTTGCTTACTTTAAAAGCATATAGAAACAGTACCTTATGCCTTTCATCCAACTGCATAACCCTTTCAACTGCCTTCTTCAGTTCCGATGTTGCTCTTGCATTATGAAATAACAAAAAATTGCTGACTATACCAAATAAACAGCATTCACAAAAGTTGACAACTAAAATATTCTATTTTGACACAAGATTGACATAGCAACCTCAAAGAATTACCTTTTGCTTCTCAAGTTCAAGCAATTGCATCGCCTTTTCATCGAGAGGCTGTTGTTTCGCCAACTCAGCCTCACGAGCTATAAGCTCGTTTTGTTGTTCTTGTAGCATTTTTGCGAGTCCCACCATCTTCAGCAACTCTAATAAACACATGCAAAAAGTCAGAACAAGTAAGCAATGGAGTTGTGTCTCTTCTCTGCAATAAGCAAACCCACAGACCAATAGTTCAAAGAAACAATTTTGATTGATTTCAACAAATATCCAGTGTATGTAATGAACTTTAATTGGACAACAGAAGGAAAAAAAAACACAAAAAATATGAAATTGTCAGCTATTTTCTATCCGAAGCAATAAAATTCATAAAACACATCACAAACTCAACAATATGGAAAAATGAAAAAATCCCATACCAGTGCCCTAAAAGATTCTGATCTATACAAAAAAAAACCCCATAAATTTGAGATTTATTTAACACGTAAATTAGCAAAACCCACAGAAGTATCATGACTATTTATGGGAATGAAGGATCATGACTTATGGGAATCAAGGATCGTGACTTATCTGCATTGAATTTGTCAACTAGGATACTGTGAAACCCTTCAGTTTTCTTCAGCCCCTTCAGTTTTCTTCTGCCCTCCAGTTTTCTTGAGCCCCTTAAATTTTATTATGCCCCTTCAGTTTTCTTCTGCCGACGTATCCGCTACCACCTAAGCAAAACCCTTCAGTTTTATATAAGTTAAACTTTTAATGTACATTACATTTGAAATATTCGTATTTACTCAAGGTCTATAGTCTCGGAGTTCAAATCAAAGAAACAAAGAAATTTTTTTCGTCGATATAAAGTTAAAAAACAAGAACTTAAGAAATTAAAAATCAAACTTCTTACACCGGTTATGCTTATAACCAGTGTAAAAAAAACTTTCAAATACTATCTACATCGGTTATTATTAAAATCGGTGCAACAAAAAACTTTCAAAAAAATTCTACACCGGTTATTCGTATAACCGGTGTCAGTGGCAGATCTAGGCGGGGGCTGGAGGAGGCTGAAGCCCCCGCCATGATCGCCGGAAACTATTAGTACCGTAGTAGCTGCCGCCGCTGATGAGAGCCCCTGCTGGCCGCTGCGCGCTGGCCGAAAATTTGAAGAAGACGCTGAAGAAAGATGGGTTTTGGTTTACTTATGTTTTTTGCTGTTTTTTTTCTTCAAATCACTTAACAAAACGACGTCGTTTTGTTAAGTGATTTGAAAAAAAAAGAGCAAAAGCTGCTTCTTCAATTACAGATTCGCACAGTTTTTTTTTTCTTTCCAAATTTATTCACTCAAAACCTTTTCTTTCCAAATTCCAAACCCTTCCCATCTCTCAAATTCTCAAATCCTATTTCCAAATCTAAACCCTTTTAATTTGGCTATTTCCCAAATTTCCAAAATCAATTTTCAAATTCACTAGTAAAAAAACTTTCTTTTTCTTCCTTCATTGTCTCTTTTTCTTTATCTCCATTTTTTGGTATTCAAAATTCAAGAAATGTTAGTTTTATTTCTTCTTTTTTTATTTAGAGTTTTGTTATTTAAATATTATTAATTGTAAGTTAATTCTAATTATTAAGTTAATTTGGGTAATTTTATTAAGAATTTTATGGATTAAATATTTAGTGATTTTGAATTTAGATTAGGGTTTTTGAATATGAACTAATATTAGGAATTTTGAATTTAGACAAGATATTTTAGATATAAATCATAGTTTAGAAACTCTAGGTTGTTATAATTAATTTTCTTTATAGATTATTAGTGAATTGTGATTGAATTATTAATTTATTTAATTATAAATTAATTGTGATTGAATTAATGATTGCAATGAATTTATTATCAATTGTTTATTTATGTAGAATATGGAGCTCTAGGTTGTTATAATTAATTTTCTTTATAGATTAATAGTGAATTGCGATTAAATTATTAATTTATTTAATTATAAATTAATTGTGATTGAATTAATGATTGTAATGAATTTATTATCAATTGTTTATTTATGTAGAATATGGAGAGGTTTTTTAAACCAAAACGAATTCGTAGTGGTGCATCTTCTAATGAGCCTAATGTTATAACGACACGTAGAATACAATTGCCTCCTCTTCGTCACATGACAAAAACTAGTTCATTAAGTGTCAATCAATAATGCAGTTATATGTATTTATACATTTTTATCATTTTTATTATTATTTTTAGAAATTTAATTGTTAAATACATTTATTTAATCGCAAAAAAAATTTAAGGTAAGCCCCCGCTAAAATTTCTTTCTGGATCCGCCCCTGACCGGTGTTAAAAAAAACTTTCAAAAACTTTCTACACTGGTTATTCTTATAACCGGTGTTTTAAAAAAACTTTCATTAACTTTCTACACCGGTTATTATTATAACCGGTGTAAATAGTCTAAATTATTGTTTAATATTACGATAACGCCACCGCGTTTTTATAAATTACACCGGAAACTGTTTAACCGCTTTAAAAAGGGCGGTTTTACAAGGCTATTTTGTAGTAGTGAAGTTTGTTTAACGTTGTAAGAGGGATGAGATCATTTCATGCAAGTAGAACATTGCCGCATCCGTAAAGGGTATTCCAATATTATCATATTCTTACATGTTAATGCAAGATGGATGACAATTCACCAAGCCTAACATGATCGAAGATCAACATTTCCTTCCCACATGCATTTCAAACATTAATAATGTTAAAGTAAATTTCTTAATCCACAATATAGACATAGTCCATTAATTTATAAATGCAAGATCCATGTTTGTTTTCTCATTCTCTTGTGCAGATCATGTTGGCCAGTTTTTCTTGCAAGCATACAAATTCACAAATGATTCTTAACCTATGCAGGGCAGAAATGATAAAAAATATAGTTTTACATGTTCTTCCCTGATTATATCGATCCAGTTCAGATGCCATAGAAAATGGTCCATTCTACTAATCCTAATCTCCTTGACAACCACACGTGGAGTCATGGCGTGTGCTTAATTTCCCATATTTTCAGTCTCTCATGGCTGTTGTTGGGTCAGCCACTGTGGCCTTCACATCATTGTTGCCACCATTTTTGTGTTCTGTGAAGTTATATGAAGTTCATTAATTTGTTGCCGCAGCAGGGATACATTCATCTATCATGCAAATTGCCCATGTACAAGTTTTAATGCGAATTCGAAATCGTGCTCTACACAAAGCAAGTCTTGATCATTTTGGTGTTTTTAATTTTACTTCTTTTTTTGTTGAACTGATGAACACTCTCATGAAGATCTAGGAAAAAACTTGAGTAATATGATCAGAAACTAGTTTAGAGTACATCAATCTTTAGCCCTTTGGTTTAGACTTTTCATTTATAAAATCAGAGTCCATATTGATCAGCTCTACACAAAATGAAAAGAACAATAGAAATGACTCATTTCACTGATGAAGCATTGAACCTCTGCAACTGGAATTCTGGATGACTATTCACAATAAGGAAGGAGAAATTATGCATACTTGCATTAATTTCAATGCTTTCAAAATCCAAAAAACTGAACATTGGACATTGATGTTACAGTATCACGAGCTTATGCAAGGAAGAGAAAAACAATCCAGAGAGTATAGGCCAGTAACAGCTAACTAAATTGCACAAACAATGGTTGCAGATGATCAAGGATTATCTTTGATTGTGCGACTAACACTGATCTCTCTACATTATATGTCAAGGCCCCTTAAGAGTCGAAGAACGAAAAACAAGTCTACAACACAATCACCAGCAATCACCACAGGAACAATGTCCATCTTTAAAATGATGAAAACAGCACGGGTCTCGTATAACAATTTCCTGCTCTACTTCTTTAGATATAGCCTTAACAAAGCTATGGCAATTGCGACAGATAGGAAGATTTTTGGTCACTCGAATCGTTTGTGTTCCTACTGTATTCATCAAACCAAATGAAATGGCTAACAATTCAGAGTGTCCACTGGGATTGCATTCTCTCTCTTCATCCACACTGTGGAGACTAAAATCTGATTGCATTCGGAATCCTTCTGCTTCTACTTTCTTCAGCAAACTCTGCAGTTCAGAGTATACACTTTCTGACCGTGGGTGAGATAGATCGCCTGTACAGAAGACGTGAACCTTGTTTTTGAACTCAATCCAGCTATAAGCTTTTCTTGGTTTCAAATCCATATCCGTGATCGTTTCTCGTAATTTAGCAACCATTTCCCATTTTTCATGGTGTGCATACCAGTTTGATAGTAATACATAATTCTCTGCATTCAAAGGCTCCAAATCACAAAGCTGCTCAATCACTTTTTTCCCTGCAGTCAGATTCTGGTGTATCCTGCAACCATCTAGCAATGCTCTTAATACTTCCCCATGTCTTGAGATTTTTTTCTCTGCAATCAATGCCTTTGCATCATCAAAACGTCCAGCACGACCTAGAAGTGCAACCATTAATGCACAGTTCGATACCTTTGGAGATGTAAAACAGCTAAAGTAATACCGGCCCTCTTCAACCATGCAGGCAGAGTAACAAGCATAGAGTACTGCAGCCAAAATCGTTTTATCTGCTTCTACTCTTGAGTTCTCAACCATTTCATGATACAATTGCACTCCAAGCTTCCCTTGTCCATGTAAACTATAGCCTAAGATCATAATAGTCCACGAAATAACATCCTTATGTTTCATTTCTGCAAATACCCTAGAAGCATAGTCAATTGACCCTGATTTGACGTACATGTCAATCAAAGCATTCAGGACAGCGACATTCAACTCAATCCCACTCCTTAACAGATAGCCGTGAATTTCCTTCCCATTTTTATGTGCAGCTACTCTTGCACAAGCTGGAAGAACACTGGAAACTGCAAAGACATCAGCTTTTATCCCATCCCCGTTCATCAATCGAAACAACTTGAGACCCTCATTGAACCCTCCCGTTTTCACATACCCATAAATCATGGCAGTCCAAGAAATGGCATCTTTGCACATCATCCCATCAAACACTACCCTTGCATCTTTGATACTACCACAATCAATGTACATTTTCACCAAAGAGTTCCCCACCAGAACATCACTATCTAACCCAAAATCCTTAGCACTCTGATGAACACGCCTCCCTTCACGCAGCGATTTCAACCTCCCACAAGCAGTAATAACAGTAACTAATGAAACAGGGTCAACAATTTTACCACCATCATTAATAATTTCATTAAACAAGTCAATCGCCAACTCGGGCTTATTGTTTTTCAAATACATTCCAGCCAATAAAGTCCAGGCAACAGCATTGTTCTTATCAAAATTGGCAGTCTTAAGATATCTTTGAGCAGCATGGACACCCTCCAGCTGGCCATACAACTCAATAAGAGATGAATTGACATATGCATCAGAACGGACCCCAAATTTGACAACATGGCAATGAAGCTGTTTACCCAATGGCAAGTTACCTAAAAGCCGTGAAGCTGCAAGAACCCGAGGCAGAGTGTGTCGATCAGGTTTGACACCAAGCAAAAGCATTCGCTGGTAGGTGGCAGTGACTTGGACTGGGTCTGCATTGGTAAGATGAGTCTGAATAAGGTTGTTCCAAGCGAAAGTATCCCATATAGGAATTTCATTAAACAACTGGTGGGTCTGTTTTTGGGTCAGTTTAGAACTAGCAACCGAGCTACATTTGCAGAGATTGAAGCGGGTTTGGTTTGGAAAGACAGCAGATTGTTGAGATGATGTTGAGAAGGGGTGGTGAGTTTGGGATTGGGAGGATGATGGCGATGGGAATGCGATAGCATCCATTTGTTGATTGTTATCTCAAATGCTGGAATGAAATTCTTTGGGATAATCGGATTATTTGATAAAAGGACAAATTTGAATAACTCCAGCCTCTGCCCATCTTAGATGTCACATTTGTCCGGCTATGGAATTGACAGCCAAAATAGAGTGTGTCGCCATATGAAGTTGTTTAGTTTGGACAAATTCATTCGATTAACAAAAGGTTTTGAGTAAACATTTTAGACCACTGATGTCTACTATGCTAATGACAGTGTGATTATGCTTGAATTCTTGATTCAAAACAAACAAAAATGTGGTGGGATTAAGAGTGCAGAGCTCTGCAACGCCATGATCACCAACCGTACTTAACTCCGTGGTGATTATGTGACCCTGTTGATTTGTTTTTGCTGTTATTTATTTTGATATGATTCAATTCACGAACATACAGCTATGTCTGCGCTATGGTGGTTAATGAGACGTACGAATCCCTAATACAAATTACAAAACTTTGAGCTGCATTTCGTACATATGAATAGTAGTCTCATGCTTTCGAAATCTTGATGTTGATGCAACACCGAAGTTTCACTGCAAAAATTAACCAAGTTTATGGCATATCGAACGAAGTTTCAGTGTAAAAGTTAACCAAGTTTATGATATCATACGAAGAAAAACAAGAACAAGTTTTGCATTAATCGTTAAGGGTAACTGTTTAACATCTACTTAGCAGTGAGAAAGATCAAGAGGAGAATTGAATTAACAAGTAGCAAGTACACCAGAATGGTTCCTTCATGAATACATGCTGAACAGGCTATATGTAGAAAAAGGAATGAGGAAAGGTCAGTTGTGAGGCATCACAGAAGAATCAAATACACAATGTTCTATATCAGTTAAAAGCTACTAGGAGAAAGAATCAGGTTCACTGGTAAGGTTAAAGCAGAAAATCAATGATGCACAATACATTAACAGAATAGTGGTTGATGGAAATCAATAACTAGTCAATTAAATCAACCATTTCAGGTACTCACCCAACCAGAGACAAAAAGAAGACATCTTCCAGAACAACAAAAATTGATCTTTTTTGGATTACATTGTTCCGTGCACAGCATAAACTGAGATGTTCTTCTTTTCCATCTAGAACAAACTACTCAATGGAGGGCCAAGCATCCATGTTGTGCCCAGGGGCATTGGTGTTGCTAATTATAGTCAATGCCAGATCTTGAAGATTCAACAACAACAAAGCTTATATTGCAGTATGTGGTATTGGCCCAGAACTTGAAGATTCAATTATAATGTATCAACCACAAGGTGAGAGAAGCCCCATGGCAACTTTGAATTTGGCAATTCTTCACGAGTAAAGCTAGAAACAAAGTTTAAGTTTACAAAACTAAGCATGCAGAATAAATAAATAGCTGCATGAAATAACCGGAAAACTTGCCAAAGAAATAGCTGCATAAATAGGCTTGCAGCCATAACTACAACCATAGCTTTATTTGAGTCTCTTCTAACGTCTAGATGGTCAAAAGAAATTCTATAACAACAAGGTGTACTATTGAAGACATACAAAACTCATATTTAGGTCTCGCATAAATCCGTATACCCCTACCAAACAACCATCACCCTCCTTCCACCACAAAGAAGGGTGAAGTGGGTGAAGGGAAGGAGGGAGTGAAATAAGAAACAACAAATTTGAAAAGATGGAAAGATGTAAGAGAGATGTTGTAAACCCAACTTCGTACCTGTTTCCTCTTAACTATCACGTCTTAGTCACTGAAAATCATGAAGAAACACTGGCAACATCCCATCGTAGATAAGAAATTTTTGCTTCCTGTAGTTATTGAGGAAATATAAATTTGAAAAGCGGAAAAAAATTGTACAACTGTGGGATTTCTATATATCACCTCAATTGTTGAATTTCATCCAGAATCAAAAACTATAATACCTATTCTTAAGATCTGTAGTCAAATATCCCCTGCCAGTCTTTTGAAGTTGTTTGAGAATCTTAGCATAAACTCTAAAATTAGGTCTGAGACCCTTGTCCATCATCTCAAGAATAATACCTCGAGCAGCCATAATGTCTCCTTTCCCTTGGTGAAGGTCTGCAAGTAAGCTGTAAATTGCCGAGCTTGATTGCTTATACTTGACACTAGAATCTATCACATAGTTGTGTGCCTCCTCATATTGCTCTGCTTGGAAAAAAGCTTTCAGAAAGACTGCATGAGTACTAAGTCGAGGTTGAAGACTGCTATCTACCATCTTATCTAACCATTGTTTTGCATGATCTACCTTGCCAAGGATGCATGAGTTATATATAAGAATTTCAAAGGTTATTTCATCTGCAGGAATCCCCTTTGTTTCCATTTCTTCAATCATGCTGCATGCTTCAGAAATTTTACCATTCTTACACAAACATCCAAGCAAGTAATTGTAACTCGTGACAGTAGGGTTCCGCATCTCCCTAATTATGCCATGTGCTTCTTCAAAATGGCCTTTCCTGCATCTTTGGCGGAGCAATATATTGTAGTGTGCATCCTTCTCTCCCGTGATTTCTATCACATTATTGGCCATCTCAAACAAGTTCAAATTGCACAACATCTCAATCAATGCACAAATGCCAGAGTTACGGCAAGAACCCCCAACCTCATTCAACAAATTTACTAGTCTTCTCACAGAATCCATCATCGAATCTTGATTTGAACTGTATACGGCTAAAAAGCTAAAGGCATTTTCATCGAGGCAAATTTTTTCCAACATAAACTCATGCAATAATGACCTCATGGTTTCATAATCACCTAAACATCCACAGTTACTAATAATTCGGCTACAAACTTCAGCACTGGAATGCCACCTTCCATTATTATTCCGTAACCAACTAAAGAACCGCAATCCTGAAATTCCTTGGCAATTCAAAACCTGAAAAATCGCAGTAACAGACTCAATTTTAAGTTCTGAACCTGCCAAACTCAACTTGGACTCCATATCATCATTCCCTCTCTTAATTATTTCGATAATTTTCAAGTTCATATTTGGAGATAAATTTACTTGACCACCATCAGTCTGCTCCAAGTCAAACGTATCAGTCTGTTTAACGCTCGCTCGAGAATCCAAAGTCCTACTAGTAGATGATACAGAAAAAAATCTAAAAAACCTTTTATTACAAGATTTAGTCATACCAAAGGAACTAGAAACTGAACAAACACTACTGCTACTACACCTTAGCACATCCAATTTCAACAAAGACTGTGAAAAGGAGGAAAAAAGATGGAAACTTGAAGATAGCCCAGACGAGGAATTGCAAAAAGGAACCTCTTTGATTAATGGGATTTTATCAAAATTGCATTTTGAAGAGAACCCACATTGCAGGGAAGGCAGCTCATGAAGTGCGTTAGAAATAAAACTGCAAGTTTTCGGTGACTCATTTGACAAATTGGAAAAGGTTACTTCTTTTAGTTGTGGGATTGTATCAAAATGGCATTTTGAAGAGATCCCACATGAGGAATTAACCAAAGAAGGCTGTTTACGAAGTGGGTTAAAATCAAAACTGCAAATTGGAGGTGACCCAGATGAAGCAAAATTGCAAAAAAACAATCTTTGATGAAGTGAACATTCATAGGACGAGGGTTTAAGGGTTTTTGGTGAAAAAAAACATGGGTCAGAAAAGTACCAAAAATTCTTTTTTCGAGAGATTCTTGAGATTCCCATAGCTCAATCACATCGCTGAAATCATCATTTCGTTGTTGTTTTGAGGGATTTTGAGCCGAATTTCTTCCTCTTTGTTCTTCCTCAGAGCCAGAGGAGTGAGCAGAATGACAAATGGAGCTTCACGGTTCTTGAACATTCATTCGTTCATATTGTGCGCTATGGGCTGGGCTTACCCTCAAAGATCAAGCCCAATAAAATATTGGGCTTGCAAACTATTTTGTTCACAGTATGACCCGACCCGATCACGGATGATGAACCCGCATTCCCTTCTGACAGTTTCTCAAAACACTCCAGAGAAGAGAACCGAGAGAAGTAGTGATCCTGTGCGGTAGGTGTTTTGATGGACTCGTCGGCGATATCCAATTTAGCTTCCCTGCCGGAGGAGACTCCGGTAGAAGCTCCGGCAGATGATGATAATGTCAATAAACCTCCCTCAGCATTCTCTGCTGTGCCGACTCGTCCTCCAATTCAGTCAGTTCACTTCTCTGGATTATATTTTTTTTTTTTAGGATTTATTACCTTTATGTAAATGCTTGATCACGAGTTTAAATTGTACTGAAATTTTCCTTTTTTCAATTAATTTGAAGTTTCCATGGCTGCATAACAAATGTTCTCCCAGGATGGAATCATGGAAAGACTGTTTTTTTTTTTTCTTCTTGATATTTCATGTTCATTTTAACAGAAGTATAGTTATAAAGTGCATTTTATGATGATAATTCAGGTTGAGAGTTAGGGTATGCATGTGTTGGTGGGGGGGGGGGGGGGGGGGGGTGGGAAAGAACATGTAGCATGTGCCTTTGGAAGGTATAGGATGTTTAGAAGATTTCCAGTGGCCTGTGTTTCTAATAGTGGCATTTGTACTGGAAAAATGTGATCTTGAAACAAAATATGTTAAACAAATATAAGAAATAAATGGAGTTGATTCTAGTGAGATATAGACATTAATAGTAAGATGAAAAAAGTTTACAGCTGGGGGAAAGTGAGTTGGACATTGCTGATTCTTTGTTCTATATTACTGAAGGCTGAGAGGCTTTTGATTTGATGCATGTAATCATACAGGTTTTATTTGATATTTTTTCCTGCTAATCAACTGTCAACTGCTTGAAAAAGATAAATATCTGAATGCTTGCTGCTACCAGAGTAGTAAGCAAATTTCTATGCAGAGAACGATGAGTTTTGTTTATTACTTGCACTGTATGTAAAGAATCAATTTCGGATCTTATACGTTTTCACTTGTTCTTGCAGGGCATCTTCTCAAAAGTATGCACCTCTAGATTGGTCTGGCTATTTCGACCGTGAGGATGATGTTTGCATCCCTGATTCCAATGATGTCAGTCGAATCGCTTAACTATTCGTTTAGCAGCTTCCTTTCCTTTTTCTGTATTAAGATTATTTGCTATGTTCTGTGTCTTTCAGGTCTTTCATGTCTACTTGGCAGGAACAGAGGGACCAGTTATCTTTTGCTTACATGGAGGTGGTTATACTGGGTATGTTGGGTTTGACTTTTTTCGAAGATGTTTCTTCTCTCTGTTTTTCTTCTTTTTTTTTTCTTTTCAAACCATTTTTGGGCCTTCTTGTTTTCTGTTAATGAAGTGGTGCTAGACTTTTGTCTAAGGCACAAGAGTCTTTGTACTATTACTTACATCAACCTGCCCCTTAGAAATTCTAACTATTACAGGATTGCTGAGTGCATTTATCAGCGATATTATCACTGTGAGCTAGAGGCAGAGTAATAAACTGGAAAATTTTCAGAACCAAATGCAGTATGTAGAATATATATTTTTACCATTTATGCCAGACACTTCAGTAATGCTAGAGAACAGCATGAAGCTTCTGGTTGGGTAATGGGTACATCTTCTGACAAAAGTAGGACTTTTTTCGTGATTCCATGTGTTAATTGAGTCTTGCTCTGTTCTTGGTGCAATTAAATGCTTAAATTGTTGGAGACAGCTTTGTTTCCATTGTGTTTTTCTTTTTTCTTTTTTTTATGAAAAGTGGAGATATTTAAAGATGTTCATTCTCCACCTCTGTGGATGCTGACTATAGAATTAGGAGTAAATGATTTATATACTTATGATATAGAGGATTAAAACTACTATAGAGAATCTGAGTTTGATTAATTTTAGTTTATCATTATTGATCTGAGTTGGAACAATGAGAGTCAGAATGCAAAATGACACAGAGTTCCATATACTCTTAAGGGCTGAAACCATACCAATAGATATCCTTGTATCCAATTTCTTTTGCCAACTTGATCACTTCTGTACTATTTCTGCGAGATCTATGCATCATGGGATTGTCTGATTGTTCTTGCCTATTGTTTTGAAGCGTAAAATTTTGTTCAGAAACTTGGAAGTTCTAGTAAGCATCCTGTAAATCAGAAACTTGACAATTCGAAGGCCTAAAGTTCTCTAAAAGTCCATGCCGTTGACTGTAAATGAGAAATTGTTTTGTTAATTGATTCTGAAATTTTGGAGATTCATACCTTCATATACCATTTTTCAAATTGTGTTTCCTCCTTGGCAGCATATTAAATTTGTGTTGTGGTTTTGCCAGGCTCTCATATGCATTATCTGCAAGTAAAATTAAGGAGAAAGCTCGTGTTGTAGCTATGGACTTCCGAGGTCATGGGAAGTCATCCACAGAAAATGAGCTAGATTTGTCTGTTGAGGTACTTGTCATATGCTTCCAAATTTTGGGACAATTTATTTTCTATGCAAACTGTTGCATTATTCCTTACTTCCATTGAAGTTGTTTATAATGATTACAGACTTTGTGCTGTGATGTACTAGCTGTTTTGAAGACAATGTATGGAGATTCACCTCCTGCTATTGTGCTTGTTGGCCACAGGTTATAACATCTCTTGACATGCTAGCATCATACTTAATTTCTCCAGTCCCAACTGATAAATCTTGTATGATAATAGGAGAACACAGTTATCAATAGATGTTGCCACTTAGGGCTGGCAGGGAAAGGAAGCCTCACTAAGTTTATGAAAGACGTTTTATTTGTTCTTAGACTCAAGTCAGAAAATATGCTTGTAGTATCTACAGTTTATGGGATTTGTTTTTTGCAGTTTTTTGTCATAGTGTTTTTTTTTTCTTGGTCATTCTTTATGATATTAGATATTGGAAGCTACATGTGGGCAAGTAAATTCTCTTAAAAATAGACATTCCAACAGTCCCATTAGGATCTTCAAGTTTTGAGCTTGCTCTATTTTCTGTCTCTTATGTTACAGTATGGGAGGTTCAGTTGCAGTTCATGTTGCAGCTAGAAAAGTGCTACCTAGCTTGTCTGGGCTCATCGTCGTGGATGTTGTAGAGGTTGTACTTTCTTTTACTCAATTTTTGGGAGTCATATGGTGTACCATATTTTATCTTAGTCTTGAATTAAGTTTTCTTAATCCCAGGGAACAGCAATGGCCTCATTGATTCATATGCAGAAAATTCTCTCAAACAGATTGCAGCATTTCTCTACCATTGAAAAAGCGGTATGCATATTTAGTGCCTGTATGATTTCCTTGGATTGCTTTTTTTTTCTATGTCATCTTTAGAATACGTAACTACCTGCATATTTAGTGCTGTACTTTGGTTGCTTCAGATTATTATATTGTATACAAACCTCTGACTTTTAGGGTTGTAATATTTTAGTGAGTTGAAATATAAACTTGTTAATAGATTGAATGGAGTGTCAAAGGAGGCTCTTTAAGGAATATCGAGTCTGCGCGCTTGTCCATTCCTAGCACTCTAACTTATGACGATTCAAAAAGATGGTGAGCATACATTTGGTACTTCTACTTACTGCTTTTGACCTTTCCAGCTTATTTCTTTTTGATTTACCTGCTTATTGATCTCAACAATAGACCTCTATCTTGTAAATAAGAAATGTGTCATTTGCCACTCTATGTTTACTCGTGTTGTTCCACTTCATATAATTTAAGCAATTGTTGTGCTGCAGTTACACCCATAGAGCAAAACTGGAGGAAACAGAGCAATATTGGAGAGGCTGGTCAGTTAATCCATTTCTTGCTTAATGGGGCTGGGTTCCAGGGGAAAAACATCTTTCAATCAAATATTAAATATCACTATGAGAACTATATGCAATGTCTTTCCTAGATTGTCAAAGATCTTTTTTAGGTACTTGCTAAATATTCTCCTCATAAATGAAGGTTGGAATATGCGCTTGTTACCTTTAATTATGTGTTCTTCACTGTTGTCCCTATATTTATCTCTTTGTACATGATAGAGATCAATGGTTCCTACTGGTTTCAACAGTTTGCCAGACAGTGATTTTGCTTACTTTTACATTTATATGCTCCGCGAATCAAATATTATCGTTTGTACAATTGTTCATTTGCCGCTATCTTTTTCTTACTTTTACCTTAGTTTTGGATGGAAAGAATGAATAGCTAATTGTGTCATCCCTATGTTCAGGTATGAAGGCCTTTCAGAAAAATTTTTATCATGCCCAGCACCCAAACTGTTGCTTCTGGCTGGAACAGATAGGTTGGACAGGTTTGTCTCTTTTCAACTCAAACAACGTAGACAACATAGAGCAGACTACAAGTAGCTCTTCACAGTGGCATTTACAAATACCGCTATTTAGAAAACTATCTTCCACAGTTGGGTACTTTAATAAATTATTGCTTGTTGTTATCATGTCCCTCCTTGCTAGTTGACTTGACAATCTTCCTGTTGTTTTAATTGCAATTTACTCTTTGATGGTGAGAAATGACAATAGAAAAAAAAAAACAAAATCTGATATATTTCATCTTCAATATCAAAGTAAAAAGTCTGGTGCTTAATTTTCGATTGACAAAGAAGTGTTTATAAAGTTTCCTTTTGTGTACAATGGAATTATCGTAATTCTTTTGATTACCTCATAATGCTTGTCTTTTTACAATGAAACTGTTGCAATTATATTCATCCTTGACCAGTATTTGAAAATGGTGATAGTGTCTTCTTTCTGATTGAGACGTATATTCCTATTTTCACTGTATGAAAAGTTTTACACGTTGCCTCTTGTTTTGTGCAAAAACACCTAGATTGGAAAGGCTGTGCCAATGTTTTTCCCTTTTCCTATGATCATTTGTCAAACTGAAGTGAATAACATTCTGGAGCCGTGACTTGATCAAACACACACACAAACAACAAAATTAATTAGATCTTTGTGTAAACTTTGGTCAAACTAATTTTGTCTATGTGAAATGATTATATGCTCATTGGTGCTTGAAGTTATCAACCTGAGGTATGTGAGGTTTACCTTCCATTTCGAGTATTACGAAGTGAACAGAATATGATTTGGCTGCTTGTGAAAATAAGATAATGCAAAAGAATTAACTTGTACAAATCAATGAACTGATATATTCTGTCTCTTATCAGAGCTCTCACAATAGGTCAAATGCAAGGCAAGTTTCAGATGGTGGTGGTCAGACATACAGGCCACGCTATACAGGTACACAAATTATTTTGGGTATCTGTTTGAAATCTTTTGATTCAAGTCAAGAGATGTTCATCTGTACAAGCACTTTGAATGCTGCAGGAGGATGTACCTGATGAATTTGCTAATCTGATTCTTAATTTCATTTCTCGCAATCGAATAGGTTCTCGTGGAATTGAGGTTGGTATTCTCGACTTCTAAACGAATGATACGACTCTTTTAGGGGTGACTTTGTTTTGCAAGTTGAAGAATGATTGTTTTTGGTTTTATTTTGTTATAGCAAACCATAGAGCATTGTATTTCTTTTTCAAGCAGATTTTAGTAGACATATTTTGGGCTGCAGTTGTTACTTTCTGGTAGCATCCAATGATAGTCCTGTTGCTTTTGTTTCAAGAATTTTCTGATTCTGTGGATCGCCAATGATTTGACATAACGAGTCTGTCAACTTTTGTTGCAGATACCGGGAATACGATGGCAATCATAATCGAATCCCTTAAATAATCAAAACAGCATGACAAGAAGTGCCACCATGATTGTTCCATGGTTGTCCTTTGTATGTACTGCTTTTGTTCGCTTCTTCAGACAGCTAGGTCATGAAGAATGTTTTGAAAGAGATTCTAGGTTCTTGAGTTGTCACTAGGTTAAATTTGTTAAAAAAATTGAATAGTTGTAAACATTTCTATTACAAGAGCATATATATCATCAGGCGCTGCAATTACATTAATTAGATTTTTTTTTTCCTAGGCCATTTTGCTTCAATGATCTTCTTGGAGATGCACAACATTCAATACTACTCATTGAGGAAAAAAGAAAAAATAACTATTCACCTTCTATTTGAAAACAAGAAGAAGAAAGCTATTTGTATGTATTCTGTGCCTCCCTCATTTTCCCTATTCCAAAATTTCAGAATTTAAGGTTATAAGAACATGCAAGCGTTATTAGTTCGTCTTCATGCATTAAAAATTCAATGTCAAAGTACGATAATGCATGTCATTACAAGTACTGACAATACAACACAACAACAAAAGTTTTATTCCACTGAGTTTTGGTTTAATTATATTTCACTATCGTATTTTAATTAAAATGCATATTTTTAAACGTTGTACTTCATGCATTTTACGGATGTTACAGTTGAACCTTGTGACATGCTTTCGATTCCATTGAACTCTGTGATGTGTTCAACATTTTATCTTTTATACGATTCATGTAATTTTGAGTTGCACTTATATGATGGAATGCTCCATGAGTTTACAAAAACATGCTCATAAGCTAATGCAATGTAGGCAACAGGGATTATTAGATCATATTAATAAAGGGAAAGAATTCCAACATTTCATTTTTAAACATAAGCTGCTAAGAAATAGTATTACAGAGGACAGTCAAGAAGTATTCAATAGGGATTATTGGACATAACAACACCAATATAGTCCACAAGGAAAACACAGAGACACACTGTTTGTCTCGTCTCGTCGATTGAGAAGACATGTCACCCATGAAACACTTCTAAAAATGTCAAATTCCAAGCAAATTGGAAAGTCTAAACGTCCAAAAAAAAACCTCACTTTCACTTGTTTTCATGGATTTACAGCACATGGGATAATTGAACATGGTGAATGATCAACCATGCAAAAACAAACGATGACAAACTTTCATTTTAAAAATTGAAAGGAAAAAAATCCCATTTGCAAGTACCATGAAAATCAAGCAATATATATGAGGAAAATAATATATTGACCGACCTACATAGAGACGTTATGACTTGGTTCTAATTTGTTCCTTATTCTTTTCTTGAAAACTTCAAATATATATGTATATAAAGATAGTTGCAATCCTCAAAATGATCGATCTTGGGGAATTAGAATGTCATGAGTGGATTTGGAATATTGTAAGTTGAAGATGTTCTATGATCCCATTCACAGTTGTTGAGAATTGATCTTCCATCTGCAACGAATGAATGACAAAAGTTACTTCTGTGATTTAGCATACAGTCACTTTGTATAATAGATAAAAAGGGATAATTTCATATATCAAATTAGTATAAAAATTTCTGAAAATTGATGGATGAAAATGTCGTAATTAGTGGCAAAATTTTTTTTTTGATTACCTGGGCACCAAAAGTAACGTCAATGGCACAACCTCCAAATTGTAGAATTCTTGTGTCCAAGATTGTAAGATGCAATTTCTGGAGCTGGCTTGACATATTTAATATGCATCCATAGTATTTTTTCTCACACAAGATTTTAATGAGTACATGTTTGTCCCAGATTTTGACCTTGATATCAGGCAGTTGTTTCTCTGCTATGTTGCCATTGATGGACTGATCATCTCTAACGGAAATGGAAGAAGTATCATTAACATTACATGTAGAGATAGCAGCATGATGAGATATTGTAGTTGTGGGATTTTTCATTTTCTTGACCTCTTCCTCTAACATCTTCAATCGTTGTTGAAGCTCTTTCATATGCTTTATGGCATCTCCAAGGAGAGAAGCCTTGTCCAGCTGATCAAACAAATAATAACCATCAAATTGGTTAAATTAAGATTTTGCTGTCTAAACTTTTGCATATAATTAATGTATGAAGCTTGATAATGTCTGTTGCATCCATGCATGCATGTCTAGCTAGCTTAAAAATGGCTGCCAAGAAGAATTCATATATAACCATGCAAGATTGGATCACTACATGATTAACTAGCTAGTCTCTAATTTTCAGTAGTTGAAATTTAAGGCATGCAGGCACACCGTTGGCAACAGCTCATGATCACAATAATTGGATCAGATTTCTCCACTAATTTTAACCATATGGTCAGAATAATTCAATTGCATATAATGTACAATATCCATTTCTAATTCTAGCTATATACAACAAAGTTAGTGTAAAGATTTGCTGAGACATTATTGCACATGTGCAAAAGTTTCTATGGATTTGAGCATTCCGGACCTTCTGTTCAATTCTCTGTTTTAATTTATAAATACACGATCACGTATATTTAACTAAAATCCTATCAAGTGATTAGTGAAACCTAACGGATAATACAGGGAATTAATGTAACAGAAGACCCATCGAGGGATTGAAGCCCCAAATTCTATATAAGAGAGGCAATTAGGAAAATGGATTTACAGCATCAATGGCTAGAAAGATTTAAGGCATTGTATTGGTTCTGCTTGTATTAATTTTACATTATTACATACCAAAAGAAAGATTAAGATTAGAAATATAGTACCTTTTTCAGACCTGGGACAACCTTTGAAAGTGAAATGAAGAGGTCACTCAACTTTTCTCTGCGTTTCCTTTCAGATTCAACATGATAAAGAGCTTGCTGGGGATTCCTCTTGATGGGGCTTGTCCTATTGTAGCCCAGATCATCTTCTAAGGAATGAAGGTTGTTTTGAATATTAGAAGTCAGATTATTTGTCAAAGAAGAGAAATAATTATTAGCTTTATGGGATAATTAATTGATCAGGATAGACACAATCATGTATTAATGCATTTATGCATGCAGAATTATTACCATAGTTGTTCTCAGAATATGAAATGGATGATGCTGAATCTCCAAAAGAAATAATTTGAGGAGAAGAAAAAGCTGATGAAGCCTTTTGACTTGTAAATGCTGTTGATGAAGGATATAAAGAGCTCAAATTGGTGCTATTAAGCTGCTTGACTTGCCCATTCATGTTGATATGAGGAATCTGAGCAGGCATGGCTCTGGAATTGTGAGATGAGAGTGACGAGAAAACCTCAGAAAGAAAAGGTTTAATGTCAAAAAATTCATCCATATCTTGATCATCCATTGAGTTGCTTAGATGCTGAGTGTTGAAGTTGTTCATCATATCCATTCTCTATAAATCATCAAAGTACAGCAAGAAAATGGTGATGATCAACATTCCCTATAAATCATCAAACTACAGCAAGAAAATGATGATGATGATCAAGGGACACAAATATGGATATTTCAAAAAACATACACCGAATTAACATTTTCTGTCTAGAAACCAAACCTTCACATTTTGAAACTTCTTTTTGGACTTGAATTTCTATCCATTGATGACATTTTGAAGTTATAAATGATAGATTATATATATGAACAACTCTGACAACGTACCATAACAAGCAATAAAACAAACAAAACGAAATACATAAAATAATATAATTAATAGTAACTGAGAAGATTCCATCCTTCTGAAATAGCTAGTTTAAGAATTTTGTTTTTGGAAATTCAAAAAGAATCAAGAACCCTCCTAGCTTGATAAATAAATCTTAGAATATTTAGTACTTATTGAAACTTTAATGGCCTATATATTTCAAGAATCTCCAAATTTGCTAAAGCTGTTCTTGTAGATATATAATATGGGAAATAAGTATGTAAATTAGCTCCATGAAAATTTAAAAGTAAAGAGAGGAAGAATATGGCCTTAGGAAGAAGTGTTTGGAAGCTTACCTCCATGGAAGGAAAGAAACTTTGATTTCTTTCCATTTCTTTCTTCCAACTAGTCCAAGAACAAGAAGGGGTTCTTGTTAATTTTCTTCCAAATTAATATTTGTACGTAGGGATCGATATATATATTCTTCAACTCGATCCAGAGATGGTGTGAACAGTTTTAATCTGAGTCGTCCCTAAGGGCACTGTTCAGATTGAGGCGCTGTTCATCATTAATTCTTTCCAGTTTCCATTGCATACACACAGTTACACACACGTGAACAAATTGCAAATTTTTTAACAACATAAAATGATGATGGGGAATGCCAATAATTCATACATTTGCCGGTGCTATCTGCCATGGTCAAAGGGTAAAAAGCAGCGAGTCCTTTAAAGACTATGAATGAATTCTTTGTCTTAATTCATATATATAATAAAGAAAGAAATCTTGTTTGTTTCAACAAAGAACAATCCCTTTTTTTTTTTTAAGAAATGACAGATTAACAAAAAGCTAGGGACATAATATATGCCTCACCTAATTGAAGATCTATCCTACTATTTATTCACGTCCTTTATCAAATTTGCAAGAAATTGGATGCATTCTCAAGCTTAATTGTGCTATAAAAATATAATGTAAAAGATGCATGTTAGAGTACTTGAGTACTAATTCATCTAATTTGAAGGATAAATCTATCTAGAATAGAAAAAGGAATTGAGGAAAGATTTATTGAATTTGACATTTATGTACCGTCCCATGTGTCTTGTTGTTAAAAAGTTTGAATTAAGATTAAATATTAAAAAAAGTTGTAATGATTTGAAGGAACAAAAACTGTGTCCATCAAAATTCTTAAAGTCAAGGATGGAAGAAATTGGAAGTACTGATGAAAGGGTTTCAGTATATATGTTGATCCCAAAATGTCAAAAATCATGGAAATTAAAGGCAAAACGTTCAAATTAATGGCTTCTCAGGTTTAAAAAAGAAAAGAAGGCAATGAAGTTCTGAGATTGTAATCATCTCAAAAAAAGTTCCAAAGCCTCCTAGATGAGATATAAATAGGGATCAACTATATATAGAAAAATTTGTGAAGTGTTTATATTGGTATTAGTTTTAAGTTTTCTTTTGTATTATTTATTCAATACAAAAACAACATTCCCTATTTCCATCAATATATAGTACTGGAATAATATTTGTGTTGATCGAAGTGTTGGTGTTGATACTTTAACCAAAATTTTTTTGCATATTCAAGAATACCAATGAATGCAAATCAGTAAGAACCCTTTTTTTTCTATAGTATTGAATTTCAATATTCCAACAGTTTATTTATTAGATTTTGATTTCTAGATGAAGCTGATCGATATCATAATGATTATCAAGATCTCCAGGATCTTGCTCTAGTAGTTTTCTAATGGTTTTAGTGCCCAAATACGCGTAATTTTGTCCCTTTAATAGTTCTTCAAATTTGTTTTCTCTCTTTAAAATATTTGCTCAATGGGAAGAACATTATGAATTTCAACAACATTATTCATACAAGTCTATGCATCTTAATTATAAAATAATAAAAATGTTGGTATTCTGCAAGACTTGGAAAGATGGCTAGTGTAATAAGAACAAATGGTGTGGTAGCCCTCAAACCTTAATTCATGCTTAATATGGTCTAATCAAGATTAAACAATTGCTTTGATTAATATATTTGAGGTTTTCTGTCTCTGTCATGGCATGATTATACTTGTACTTTCGACTTTTTTTTTGAGGTGCCTATGATAGAGAATCATTAACATCCTAATTAATGGCAAATACATCATGCATGTGCTTTGCCAAATTTATATAGCCTCGTTCCAAATAGCTTGCACTCTTGATTATTTAATTATATGTGTTCTTGCCTTCTTGGTCATGATGATGATTGAAGTTCTAATTGCAATGCTGAAATGGAGAGTTCAATAGTGCTCATTAATTGTAAGTTTTTCTCCATATGAGATGAACTTTTGACTAGTTTTCTAGTAAGTATGAGATTTCACCATTAAAATTTTTGTGTATATATTTTTAATCTTAAGCCTGTACTATAAGTATAGTTAGTCTAAAATTCTAAAAAGGTGTAATAGGTTGATAGCAATTCATCATAAGATTTTATCACACTTTTTCATGATAGATCATATTAGAAATGATATATACGTTAAAAAAACTTTCTGAGTTTATAAATTAAATGCATAGCATGCAATGTCTAATTGCAACACCTAGACAAGGTATATAAATAAAATATGCACTATGACAAAAAATGACCCATATAAACAACATTACATAATAATATCGGGAAAATGGTTTAAGAGTTGTTTTTAATCTAAAAATGAATACTAAACTTGTTATAATGTTGATTACAATGGCATGACATGTTGTTCTAAAATAATTGTGGATTCTTCCTCGATTGTGCTTAAATAAGGGCATCCACTAATTATACAATTATCTCCTTTAATTTATTCCCACTTTCATCAATTAAAAGAAGTATATATGCGCGAGCTAATCATATTTATGAAGAAAAAAATATGAATTAGTTGGTGATGAATCTGACGATAGTAAAGTCCATCATATTTGGAACTTGGAGGCATCCTTATTCTACATTTCTCCTCTTGGGAAACATATGCATGTGTGCATTCATTTTCAAGTTTATTGATGCATGACAGCAACTAAGAAACATGAGGTTTTTGAAGCATAAAATTAAATCTTACCTTAGTGAACAAAAACACAATGGGTGCTTGTGATGGAAGATGATTTTCTTTTCTTTTAAGTAAAAAGAGAAACTAGGAGGAAGGATTGATATAAAATGGCTATTATGAGAGTCGAATCTTAACAATTAATGAGTTTTAACTTTTACTTTTCAATGTAAAATGATTGATTCTTTACATAGGGAGGTGATTATGATGTGCAACAAGTTGAAAATGCGTGTAGGATTAGTTTAAGAAAAGGGAAAAAAAATGCTAAATTGCATTATTAATTAACTTCTAATTATGAGTCGTAACTTTCTTATATGATTCAAAATTGCTACTGTAATATAATGTTTCGAATCCCTCAACGAGATCTACAAGATATATTGAGTTTTGTCCATGAGCTATACCGTTTTTTCTCAAAATTCCTTTGTTAAAGTCACTAGTAGGCCTTTTTAGTTTTCTTAATTATTTTTTACTTTTTTTTTTAAAGTTAGATTAGGATTTCCTGAAACTATATAAATGCTTATAGGCCTTTATTTTCATTATTACAATCTATAATTTTGATATTATTCAATAAACCTTTCAAGTTTTATTTTTTGTATTTTTTTTTTTTTGTGAAAACGTGTCTTAGCAGCCTACTTCAATGCTCGTCAAGGCAAGAAACTCCAGTATTACTACAGTTCAAATGAATCTAAATGAAGTAACCTTGTGTCAAAGAAAATGTTCTAAAGCAAACCTAGGACTTTCTTGCTGAATCCAACCAATATTGAATTGAGGTTAATTATATATAGATGATGGATCATGGGAGCCAAACATATAAAAATAAATGGCCGAATTGATTCCTGGGATCCAAAGTCAATGTTGCTCCTTTAGTATTCTTCAATCTTCAAGTTGGTCATGTGAAGCAAATTGCATGCACGTTTAGTTTATTAACTCAATAAGAATTATATATATATAATCCTATAATTAATTACCTACATAAACCAGCTGCCAACATCTTCATCAATTTGTCAACAATGGATACAGTACTTGCAAAAGGATGCAACATTAAATATAATTAATCTCCGAAAAAGATAAAGATATAATTAATTCTCCCCATCTCTTCTGGCAGTTGAAATGTCAAGTTCTACATTGAATATATATGAATATTGTATCAAAATTGTCTTCGACATATAATTATCACACCCTATATTTATATTGATTGATTATAAAATCTATATATTATTTTAATTGATCAGTGTTCTTCTTGGAGAACACAGAACCATCAAGATCACTGGCTTCCATGATGAGATTTTAAACCAAATATATAGTTCTTGACTGAAACAATTCAAGACCCTCATTTTGATATGTTGTGCCAACTGCTCTCTTAAGCAGTGAATTGATTTCTTGTATAGCTGTAGCTTTTTGACAATAAGCAAAGCCCAAATGTTTCAAAGTTCTTCATCATCTATTCAGCTGGTCTTCAACTAAGATTTATAGATGCAACCGTAAGTTCATTATCTCGATTTCAATTCACAATAAAAGTGAAAGAAAAATTAGAATTGCGATTTCATCGACAATTAATTATCCGTTTCATATATAAACCATGCACGTTTTATATATGAACATGTTTGACGTAAATTTTTATGTCATCTTTTTTACTTGTTCAGAATATCCATCATATATACTTCTATGCTCAATAACCAATATCAAGAAATTAATTATGACCAGGTTATAGTGATTTAATTACAAGTGTTGATGAATCTGTTGGATATTTAATATAATCCAATAATATGTTCTAATATAAGTCCAATAGATAACGAACTTTTGTAATGGGCCTGAATGGGCTAGAGCCCATTAACTGGTTTTAACCCTAGTGTATTCCTATAAATATGCTAGCATGCTAGGTATTCCAAACTAGATACCTAGGGTGTAATGCTTCAAGCAATTGCATATTGAATTGCTTGACCTAAAACCCTAACAGAATCTTGGTGTATTTAGTTGTTGGATATATATATATATATATGTTAACATTCATATTTCATAATCCAATCAAAATGCAAAACATGTGCACGAACTTAGGGTTATAGATTCATGGGTACGAATTAGATTAGAGATGATTGATATGATTGCACTGATTAAGAATGATTAGCCTTACTTAAAACCGTTGTACGTAACATATATATAAGAAACGTTAAATGAGATATGATACTGATCCCATAAATACGAATTAGGTTTATTGCCACTAGACAACTTAAATATCGAAATGTTATTGGAAAGATAAGATTTCATAAAAGTTCTCACCATTATTGGTCTTGCATATAATAGATTGCATCTCAACAAAACTATATACAAGTTGAAGTAGGATTTCATCCAAGGCAATCCTCAGGTATACAACAATAGCATTTGGACTAAAATTTTTTCACGAATGAATCAGCTACGTTCAATTAATACAACATTATACCAATTTATGCATGCATTACACGTAGCTTTTGCATGATCATTCTTTTATCATTGACAGTAAGATATGCATAAAATAATCTTGTAATTTAGCTCACATTTTGTCCCTCTGTGTGTGTGTGTGTGTTTTTCTTTGTATTGGTTTAAAGAACCCGAAAAGCTGGAACTCAATAATAGAGAGGATGAGGATGACCATTGACGAGAGAATTAGTTTATTAATTTTAAGTTTTGAACATACCCATTACCCATAATGTTTTCATTTGTTGCATTCTCAAAGTATTTTATTAGAACCATAATAATGCAGACCATGAATGATAGTACACAAGTACACATGATTCACGACATTGCTTTTGATCAAATTCTTTAATTTTCGGCTGTACAGACTCTGAAGAGTCTACATGACTTGTCCCATATTTGTTTGTTTAATTAATCATTGGACTTTTTCCAATTCTGGAAGGTTAAAAATTCTTTGCCAAATTAAACCTTAACTATCAAACTTCTTTAATTTCACTATCTAATTAATTCCTTAAATTTTCCAAGTCCTTATGATCACTATCATAAATTAACTTTAATTAAGATTCTTATATCTCAACTACAATGGTTATTGAATTATTTATATATATTAATCTCACTAAAATATATTTTATAAAGATTTTTCTCCCTTCCACTAAATTTTAACAACTGATACAAAGAATACATACCAATTTAATTGTAACATATAAGACAATGCAATAAATATTAATATATTGTCTCTCTTTCTAATTTTTTTCTTATAGGATAATGCAATAAACATTATTTTATACTTTCTCAATGCATATGATTTCTTCACCAAACACAGTACCCTATTTTTATTTTATTTATTTATTTATTTATTTTGTTTATTGATTCTTTTTTGGCTTGCTTGTAGTTGCATTTTTGAATTTTCTTTTGCATCATCATGGTGGGTTGGATCGATGTTTCTTTGGCCCTGCTCGAAAGAGGTTGGATATATAGAGGGGCATATTTCTTCATTCTTTTTTTTTTACTCTCTATTTTTATCGTCTAACATCTCTACTTATATTATATTGCAATTTGAATCTTTCTCGTAGGAACCTCTATTGATACCAACTTAGACATTTTCGGGTCGGGAATCTCTATTCGTATTTGATATTACTTATATTATGCAACTAAGATACTTTCTGGTCCGGGATCTTTACTCATATTTGGTACTACCTATAGTATGCTGCAATTTGAATCTTTATAGTAGCAACCTCCATCTTAGATATTTCCTTGTTCGGGATCTCTACTAGTATTTAGTACACTAACTAGAACTGTTACAAGTGAGGTGAACATCAGAACGAACGAAAAATATGCAGCTCTTTAACTTAATAAAAAATAGAAGTGTATAGAGAGTCCTTCGTTTCTATTTTCTAAGACTTCGCATGTTTCCCCATTGGGTTGAGAGCACTTATGCCTTCATAATGCCTTAAACTGACTTGTTTTAGAGACTCATCCAATGCACAATTGGACATCCTGTTTTGGAACAAGGATTACAAGTCCCAAAACAGTCATTTTCCTGCAAAAATTGGCAAGGGCCAAAAAATGATTGACATATTCTTTAAAACATCCATGTAGTAGTATTTGAAAATTTAGCTCATGATGCCAGAGACTACATAGTACATATAGCATAACATCTTGCAATACAACATTGTCATATCATCAACATCATTGAACATCAAAATATCCATTTCCAACTCAAATTATAGAAATAAGGTTTAAAATATGGTTCCATTGCACCCCACAGCAACAAACAGATACTCAACATCATTAGCAGAATGACATGAGAGTGAATTCACAATAGCTTTACTAGCTGGTGAGCAAGTAGGTCAATTGAAATGCAATAAAAGAAAAATATATTCCCAGTCCCATTATAGCAGGAGTATCCATGAGCTGCAATGGTAGAAAGCTAATTTTGCACGAATTCCGTTGAGTCTGATCGATGCAGAACAATGTCGCTCAGGGCCAAGGTACTAGTTGTCTGCTTGGAAAACTTGCTCGACCTCTGTTATTACTTTTCGGGCGTCTTCAATTTCTGCGCCTTCTGTTTGGTTTGACTCTTCCAACTCAGCCTGAAGCATGACGACTTAATTAGCGGAGAGCAATCAGAATACCAGTTTCCGAAAACTTTGAATCATGAATATGGTTTCACAAAATGGATATGCTAAACCAAAAAGAGAGGCACCACATGGCGAAATGCATCAAATGAAATCAAAATCTCTAAATAACTTAGTTTTGAATATTTCAGAAGATCTCATTATTGCTTTGGCAAAGAACAAATCACACAGGACGACATTAAAAAATATGTATCACTGTACAACAATCAAAGAGAGGAAGGCAACTTGAAATCAGAACACCAAGGGTAATTCAAACTAAGACACAAGGCCGACTTTGACTTTTACATAATAATTAAATGAAAACTAAGTCTACAAGAAACATACAACAACAACTACTACTAAGCCTTTATTCTACTATGTGAGGTTGGCTATATGGATAAGATTCCGCCATCCTGTTCTATCTACCATGTTCTCATTTATATCTAAGGCTACAAGAAGCATATCTCCTTAAAATCAAGAAGTATGTTACTCTTCTTCAATTTCATGTAGAACATAGGGTGGGCATAAACAAACGTACACCATTGAAGAGAGTTAAATCATTCTTCCCTAAATTTAGATGTTATCCACATTTGGGCTCTTGAACATTATATAAGAACTCAATTGGAGGAATTTTGACAATGTCATACAGGACATCATTAGATAAGTTACCAGAACTGATTTCAGGTCAGCCAATGCAGCTTCCAGGCGTTTGTGGCAATCAGGAATCATCATCCTAGATTCAGCAAGCACATTTTCCTGCACAATTCATCAAACACAAGAAAAATGTTATGCTCTAATATGTTTCTACAAGAGTCAAGGTCCACGGCTAAATATCAAACAGAAATAATATGCTTCTACAAGAGTCAAGGTCTATGGAAAAAAATCAAACAGCAAATATTGCATATTCCTATCCTCCAAATGACATAAAATCTGTCCAGCTGACCAACATCAAATTTTGTTTAGTCATGAATTCCTTGAAAGTCATTAACGCAAAGCAGATAGCTGGATTCAGCTTACAAACTATGAAAAGTACGGAACCTGTACTCAAACGTCCATAATGTGAAAGAACTAGTCAACCAAGGGCTTGGTTACTGGGTGGGCATACCTTCAACAATCAGTGTATAGGTCCAATTTTGGATCAGGAGGAATATATATATTCTAACAACTTAGCATCGGAAACATCAATTGAAAACATTCAAACTGTCTACTATAAAATGGAGACTTGAATTTTCGCTCCATCATTAAATCTATCAAAATTTAAAAACAGAATCTTGGGAATGGAATAGCACAGTCTTTCAGGCTAATTAGGCGTATTCTAATGGACTTGGGGTAGAGATGAAGGCAGTCAATCTGCCTACTCATCACCTTCAAAATTCTTTATGAGAGTTTTTCAATTCTGCAATTTTATTCATTTCACTTTTCTTTGCAAGATTAAGCTCACTTGAAATGAGGTTTTTCCATTGTATTGTGAGTAGAGACTTGAAGCAAAAGTAAACCATCTCATCATCCAAAAAGAGCTTCCAATTTATTTCCACATCATTGAAATCAATAAAATGACCTTAGGCTTTGAAATGTTAACAAACAAAGACACCCATTGTAAAACATTACATCATACCACATACACTGCATGCAAGTACATGATTAGGACTTTTGCAATACCTGTTGTTTGAGATCATAGGGATCAGCGCCTTTATCCTTCATGTCAGCAACCTTGGCAGCTTCTCTCTCCACCTCTTTCTCATAGGAATGGAGCTCTTTCACTATACGTTTGCATGTTGATGTCTTTATTTTCAGATTTCTCGTAGCCATAGCAATTCTATAAAATTGTGTTCTGAATAAAAATTCAGTCATATCAAGTATATGCATGCATAAATGTTTTTGCACGCGTATAAAGAATGAGAAAGTGATAAAAGAAATAAATTTGACTGAGCAAACACAAAATCTAAACAAATGAGATGAGAAACCATAAAGTAAAATTGAATGAAAGATAATAAAAGAATGATTTTCTGTTTCTTTGCATATAGGCAATGAACTAATGCAGTCCCAAAGACAGTATCTGCTCTTCTTTGTTTTTCGCAAATAATTCTTTCATTCCATCATATTCTGTACTACAAATTTACATTAATTCCTGCTTTAATTGTTGCAACCAAGCCAATGGATACATCAGATGGAAATATAACTTGCAAGATGCCTGGTTTGATCTTGGAAGGCTGATAACGCACATGCAAAACTTCGCACTCTAATATTTGAAATTCTAGTAGTAATTAACAAAAAAAGATCAAATCAAAACAAAGGAAGTTCTCATGAACAGATTACAAGCATTTTCTCTCTCTTCATAATCCATTGAAATGTGACGATTCCAGATCACTATAAGCCAAAACCCAACAAAGAAGAGATGAAAGGACATGACCAGAGCAGTATCACAGGAATGTTTTAGTTGGAGAAAAATCTTCACTTGATCTCCGCACATTTAGATGCTATTTGTGAAACTTTGCATGATTTGAGGATTGACATTTTCCTCTGACTAAAATGGTATGCATCAACTCGTTGGCATAGATAACCTCATGAATTACGACATACTAAGGGCCATTGTCATCATTATAAGGTAATTGAATCCCTCTTAACATAGTTGACAGTTAACTGCTTTTACCATTCTTAAATTATTTAAACCATTTCTACAACAACATTAACCACAAACGTTTAGTAAAAAAATCTGAAATCCTCACGTCACTACAAGACAGAGTCAAAACCCAAAAGGGTTAATTAGAAAACAAGAACATCACACAAATTACTCCTAAAGATCCATTTTTTTGAGCTCCTCATCCACAAAGAAACATTTCTCTTTAATATTTGTTACCTAAAGCCACAAAAAATGAGCAACCTTTAACATTTGCCTAATGCAAACAGAGCAAACACAAACACAAACACACAAATAGCTGGAAAATTCTGTGAAATATAATCACATTAACATCAAAGGAGATAAAATTCTTTCCTTTTTTTTTATAGAAAAATATAGAATAAACAAGAACACAAAATAGTAAAGCAGCAAGAAACTAAAAGTTCAAATTGTAAAATTTAGAATCCCATTAATAATGGATATTGAAAATGAGTTAAAACCCTTTACTTACAGAGATTTTTTTTGGGGTCGTTCAGTTGGGCCTAAATGTGGAAGAGACGAGTGAGGACTGAGGAATGAATGAAGAGACGAAGCTTCGTTTTCTTGTTTTCTTTTTTCTTTTGTTTTTCCATAAATCTGAAAACGACGCCGTTTCATTAGAAATACAAAGAAAATATGATTATTATTATTATTTTTTTTCAATTTTCCATTGTCACTCAAAATGGTCGCTTTATACAAATTTCATAATTTCGACTTCTTCGACATTCATTTTGAATTTCTTGAATTGGCTTTGTTTACTGTAGTAGTTTTAGTACAATGCAGGCCGCGACGAGCTCCGATAATCCCAACCGGGAAGATTCCGAACAACCCGGATTCAGCCCAGGTCAGAGAGTCCTCTCGGCGAATGACATCCGGCGAATCGGAACGGTGAAGTACGTGGGGCCCGTGGAAGGCATTCCGGGGATATGGGTCGGAGTTGATTGGGACAATGACTGCGAGGGTAAGCACGATGGGTCCTACAATGGCGTCAAATATTTCCAAGCTAGAGGCCCCAAAACGGCATCTCTTGTTCGGCCGACTAAGTTGAGCTCCGGGATGACGCTTTTGGAGGCACTTGAAGTTCGGTACAGAAGCACTTCCACTAAAGAAGAAGAAGGTAATTTATATGAGTAGCTGTTTTAGTCCGGAGCCGTAGCATTTTCCCTGCTCTAAAGTTTGTACCTTTACGTCTTTGCTCAGTATTTTGTTGATGGGTTTTCGTTGTTTTCTGAAGATGTTGAACGCAATGTTGATTTCTTGTGCTTATCCGTTACTCTACCCAAAATGAAAGAAAATGTAGAGTTTTAGTAAATTAGACAAAGGTGGCACTCTCTGATTTAAATGTTGTACCTTTGTGTTATTGTGTATGTATTTTGAGTGTTTAGTACTGGCAGCTGGCAGGTAAGAGTGGTGGGTTAAGTGGATGATGATGTGCTTTTCATGTTTTCTTGATGTTGAAATGCAGTGTGTACTTCTTATCATATGGATAACGTTTGTACTTTGAGTTCCAAAGGTTGTGCGTTTATGCCTTTTATTCCTTTGTGTATGCATTTCAGTAGTAGAACTGGTGCTTTGAGGATATGCTGAGTTTTCCATGTTTTCTGGAGATGTGAAATGCAAAAGTACAGTTCTTATTACTCAAACATGTGTTGCACTCAATTTAGTGGTTCTACATTTTAGGCTTGGTATATGAATTTCTGATATTTTGTTTGGGGGTTGGACTATGATTTTTAGATTTTTAGGGGATCGTAAGTTGTGATGTTTGAGAAGAAGTGAAATTTCAGTGTAGAGATCTTATAATATAGACAAGTCTTGCACTTTCTGCTTCAGTGGTTATACCATTATATGTGTGCTTGCATCTATGTATCCACTTCATTATTTTTCCTGTGGGCTGGAGGGCAGAGGGCTTAGGGATGATTGCTTTTCATGTTTTGTGATAATGTGAATTGTTTGTATAATTCTTGTTATTTTTCAGATGAGATGTATGTGCTTTCCGCAACAAATAAACGAGTATCAATTGAGCTTCTGGGCAAAGATAAAATTCAAAACAAGCTGAGTAAATTTGAAGAGTTGACAGGTGTGTCGCTATCTTATTTGGGTGTCAGCTCTCCTGGACCTTCAGGCCTTATCAGTTCAACTTTACCAAGTGAGTTAGGGGTCTTTTTTCAGTTATTTTCTTGTTTCTTTCCTGTTCAGTTTCCACCTCTGAATTTAATCCAGATCTTTCACATGTTCTGTAGCTTGATAGAATAACTTTATCTGCAACATAAAATCTTTTTCTTCTATTCTGTGTTTTGCGTTGTTCAGTTCGGGCCCTCTTGTTCAGGTTATGTCAATTTTAGCTAATCAAGGTTTAAATAGCATGAACTCTTTTGTATCCTCTTCACCAGAATACTCACCATACAAAAAAGAAAAAATGTGTTGTCCTACTCACTGGGAAAAAAAAAAGATCTTCTGTATCTGAATTTTTTGGGAAACATCTAATCGGTTGTTGTTATTTGGTTAGCATCTAAAGTTATTTTGCCTCTTTGCATTCTTTTCTGGATTGTTATCTATGTGTGATTTTAGCTGTGAGGCTACTTAATACTGAAGCTTTTAATTTTAATTGCCTGCATTGCAGATTTAAAGGAGCTTGATTTGACTGGGAATCTGCTTTCTGATTGGAAAGTATGTCTTACTACTGGTAAAGAAGTATATCCACACAAGTGAAAATTTATTGACCTGTTAGGGCTTGCTTCTTAACTGATAATAATTACTGCTGATATTCACGTTGATTCTGTACTCTACCATATGTTACTCTACCACATTGAATTTCACATTGCGATACTGTTCAACTCTAAAATATGCAGTAGTTATAAATAATGTGCTTCTTATTGGGAAATAGGGAAATCACTGCTCAATGCTTAGTTCAGCCTAAGTCTGGATTTTCCTTGCAGGATGTTGGCATCATCTGTAAAGAGTTACCGGCCCTTGCAGTTCTCAATCTCTCTAACAATTTAATGTCACGTGATGTAACTGGGATTCCCCAAATAAACAGCATCAGGATTTTAGTCTTGAACTATGTTAACATAAGCTGGAAGCAGGTAAAGGGTCATCTTGCTTATAGTTCAATTTTCTTTTCTTATCTCATCTTCTTTTGTCTTTTAAACATGCAATGATACTTTTTCAACTAAATAGCAAATGCATTTCATTTGGAAGGTTGAAGTACTTAAAGATTCAGTTCCATTTATAGAGGAGCTTCATCTGATGGGAAATCATTTGGAAGAAATTACGGTTTGTAATTATCCTTCGTTGCAATATTCTGATTATGAGTTATCATTCAAATTTCCTGGAACATTTGATTTTACCAGACAAGACAAATTCATTACAAAGAGGACACTAGCATTCACAAAGTAAGCCACCAAGAAGATGTAAACGATGAGCTAACCTGAGGATCTATGTAATTCAGTTATACGTTTTGGTTTAAGATCCAAATGAAATATCCAACATAGTTACTTATGGACAGGAAGTGATTATAGAGATTCGCTCTCTTGTATATTTCCAAGATACTGTTCTAAGGATTTTTAGAAGTGAAATGTTGACAATTCTTTTATATATTAACATTGATAAAGCTTGATTATTATCTCTTCCTTTTATTTCCTTATTATTCGCCCTCGCCCAAAATGCTACTTTTGTTGTCTGCATCTGGTTTCCTACTCCCATGCTAGAAATACAAACTCTTTCTCATATCCCGCTTCTTTTGGGATTATTTGTGTTGTTAACTTTTCTTGCTTCTTCTATTCAGCCCCCATCTTCCATGTATGTTGAAGGATTTGATTTTCTGCATCTTCTCAACTTGGAAGAAAATTGTTTAACTGGTTGGAATGAAATTGTAAAGCTTTCGAAGCTAAAAAGGTATTAGAGGAAAGTGTGTTTGCTCATTTGGTTCTCACTTTTAAATCAATGGTTAGTACCATACTGAGATGTTATTTTGGGGTTCCTTATTTCAGTTTGGAGCAGCTTCTTTTAAACAAGAATGATCTAAACCAAATATGGTACCCACAATATAGTGCATCAAATGAAGTTGCTAAAGAATCACTTGGGGGGAGTTTTAGGCCGTTTGAAAATTTGCGCTGCCTTCTTCTAGGTAATTGTCTAACTGCAGTTACTGTATTGTATAGAAATTTTCCTCGAGTTATTTCTTCCTCTAAAGACTTCATTTGGTTGCTTACTCTTCTTTTACTGTATCTTCCAGGAGTTAACAACATCAGGGATCTCTCTTCTGTTGATTCACTTAACTCTTTCCCAACATTGACGGTGAGGGTTCTAAATTTGATTTTTGGGACAAGCCCTCAAAACTAAATGAAAATTCTTCAATTGGGAATATGTATACTGATTACTTTAACTGAACAGTAATGTATTGAGAAAGTTGTTACCAGAGCACTGGGTTGTTAATGATGAACTCATTCTATTGACTTAATCAAAACTAAAAATAGAGTAATAAAGCTATTCATAGTTGCAAATTTATTAACTGTACCCACTATTAAATTAGGGTAAGTTGGTTCTATGCAACTATGGTATATATAAAAAGGTAGTTCTGCCTTGATTAGCTTGAATTACGAGCCAACTCTTGAGACTGTGAGTTACTGTAGGAAAAAGATATGATATTTTTGGTTTTGTTGTTAAATTTCATTCTATTTTGAATATCATGAAAAGCAACTGCTTAATTTTAGTGACCAACATGATCTACTGATCTAGTTTGATATCTCAGTTGACATTGTTTAGTTGCTTGTTATATTGACTGATTGTTTATCATTTTCATTCAGGATATTAGACTCTCTGAGAATCCAGTAGCAGACACTGGGAAAAATGGTGTCCCAAGATACGTTTTGATTGCTCGGTTGGCAAATATTAAAATTCTAAATGGAAGTGAGGTGAAATTCCAGAAGCAGTCCTGTTTCACATATGTGTCTACGATTATCGCATATCTGAATGTGCTTTTTTGTTTTCTGCAGATTAGTCCACGAGAGAGGAAGGAGTCTGAGATTCGGTATGTCTGTGCCTTCATTTGTTGAATACTTCAATATCCATGGCTCGAAGCTCGGAATTATGCGTTCATTCTGCTGTCCCTTACATCTTTGCTTGGACATCTTTTATGCATTTGCAGTTGCAACATAAATGTTTACACTTTTGTTTTGGTGATGGAGGTCATCTGACTTCAGATTCTGTTAGCTATCCAAGTGCAATTAGGCTGTTACAAAAGGATAGAGTTTTCTGGTCCTCGTGTTTCTGAACTCTCTCCTCAAATTTTACTCTAGCAATCACATTCTTACATTGCTTATTTGAAACAAATTATTCACTACAAATTATCCTCCTTCCTAAGCTAGAGAAACTCACTCTCACCATGAATTTCTTCTTTTATCCAAGATTAGTAGTGTATGCTTCTTGGCGACATTTATTTGGATTTCATTTCTCGTGTTAAAAAAAAGGCTGAATTGATAAAATGCTTTACCCGATTCAATTCTTTCTTTCCTAATTCTGATTTTGTGTTACCTCAATTGCTTGGGATGTGAGAATAAGATTCAATCTTATCCAAATTGCACATGAGAGTGAAATGCTGGGCTAGCCAGCTAGATATAGAATGAAGAATGTTAATCTAAATCTTAGTTGTTTTGGTTTCGTCATTTATATTTATATTGATGTATGGCGCTAGTTTGATTGCCGCATTTTGGTTAAAATTGGAAACTAAGATTAGTAAAGTGTTTTCTTTTGGCTCAAAATGTTTTGCAGGTATGTTCGCTTGGTTATGACGAAGTATAATGATAATCTGGAAGAGATTATGCGACTCCATCCCCGGTACATTTTCTTGAATAATTTTCATTTGTTTTCTGTGATTTTTAATAGGAAAAAGAAAAACATATAACACACAGTTTCATTGTTTATCTTTTGAAAATGTAAAGAACAAACAGAAGTTTGTGGTGAAATAATTCCTTTTTTGTTTTTCTGTCATTGACATTGTACGCCCTTTTCTTTTTCTCAAGCCACATGATACGAAGCTTTCAATAAAATATACAAGCATTGGGGAAACATAGAAAGATTAATCAGCATAATAGTGTCTCAAATGTGGAAGGATTAGTTGACTGTTTCATAAGGTGTGGAAAGATTTTTAAGAAATTGTGAGAGTTAGAGAGCCTGCAATTTATTTTCTAGTAGTCATGATCTTGGAGAGAACTTTGAAACTTCAAAAGTTGGAACCTTAGATCATTTTTATTCGGTCTTTCCTCTGATCTTCTTGTCAATTTTCTGTCTGCTTTCTCTTTTATTTATGATCTATCGAGCATGAAAATTCTTGTTTCTTGAAATCTATGTCAGAACATATTGTTATGTGGATCTTTTTTTCTCCAAAAAACCAAATTAACAATCGCTTTTATTTGTGAAATGCGATTGAAGTCAATGTGCTCTCTAAATGCCGTTACAGAGACCGTAGCATAATTTAGTCCTCTGGTTTTCTTACTTGGATTTTGTTGCCTAGAGTTCTCTTGCACAAATTATATCTAGTGAAACATTCAAATTTTATCAAAAATCTGGTCATTTATGTGTAGCATTCCGCCTCACATCTCCACTCTAAAGCACATTATTGCAATTTGCTTAATGACGAGTAATAATGCTGTCATTTTACTGTTTTTCTGTTTTGGTTAGTAATTTAGCTCTACATTCTGGTATATAGAGATTCTCTGTTTCATAGTCTTTACTGTGATAACAACTACAGGTTTTCCGAACTAAAAAAGTTACATGGAATTGATGATGTAAAGGCACCAATAGGAGCAGCGGGCCCTCAAAAAATGTCTTCAGGACTTATTTGTACAATTCTTGAACTGTTTGAATTCATCTACTAGGACAAGATATGCATAGCCACCTCTAGTTACACCTGTCTTATGCAGCCATCACCCTGAAGTGTGTCGGAGCTTCAATTGGTGAAAAGACCCCCCTGACAAAAAAATTGCCTTCAACTACAACGGTGATTTTCTCAGCTGCTACTAACATCATGTCTTTTGTCAGATGCTCTTCTGAGTTTGTGCATATTGATTCTGTTTCTTTTTCAGGTTGGCAAACTGAAGAACCTATGTGAAAGTTTCTTCAAGTTAAATTCTATAAAACCAAAACTGTTTCTTCAAGAGGAGGTTAGCAACTTGGTCCAAACATATCGGTCTTGATTTATGTTAATCTATTGCATGGTGTAATAACGCAATGATGTTTTCCCCTTTTCTTCATGATGTGGTTATTACCTATTTGGTTGTATAAACTACCTGTCATTTGGGGGCTTGTTATGAACCATGCCTAGCTATGTTCACATTCCTGACCACATCATTGAGATTACATCCTTTGCGACATTAATTAACAGGATAACATGCGAATGGAATTTTGGTATTACCAATTTTACCTCTGAGGCCATCTGCAATTATCGTGAGATAATTAGATACAATAGGAACTTCAAGGTAGATAGTATGGTTAAAAGTCCCGGTTTAATGAAGTCAAATGACTCACTTATGCTCAAGTAACAACTAGTGAAGCAATCCTCGTATAGTTTCATCTTAACCCAATTGCCATTGGACGCTTTCTCAGGTTTACAAAGATGTGATTATCATGCTCTGCTTTGAGATTTTTTTCGCTCGCAAATGACTATTTTATAAATCTACAGGGAACCCCTTTCCCCACATTACTTGACGACGATATGTCATCTTTGCTTGACATTGGAGTGGGCAACGAATCAACCATTCTTATAGACGAGGACAGCTGATCCAGATTGAAAGGGTATGGGAAACTGTCATTGCAGTTCCATGGCTGAGAATATGTACTCCCACACCATGTCACGCAAATGCATTATGTTTTATTTAACTATGCTTGGAGGACATATAGAGATTCACAGTAATGTTATTTTGATTCTTCAAGGGAACACCAGAATTCAGGTATCAAGGAGGGGGAAAAAGGTTTTAAGGTGTATGTTAATGTAAGCTGTTTATGATGATCATGTGTTATAACTGGCTTCTGATCAAGTTTGTGCATCAGTGGTATCAAGATTTAATAATTTCCGGCCTATTATTTCATATAGTTGGAAATTTGGTTTGAAACAAGGAATTTGTTCTTTTTGTCCCCTTAGTATGACCTGTTGTTATGATCAAAACAAAACGTTGCTAATAGTAAAAAGTTGTGCTTGAAATTGAATCAAAGCTCTCACTCAAAAATAAGCAGAGCCAGTGAACAAAAGTCGTGCAGACTGATTTTTCACCAGTTCTTGAAGACAAATCTGTTGCAAGTCAGCTGTAGTGTTACAGCCACTGTTGGTAAAATTATTCATGGCTAAAGTTAAACCAATGGAACAAACATGGAACGTTCAAGCTTAATCTAAGTTTGAAGAAAAAGGGGAATAATACAGTATGCTCAACCCAAGCATTCATCTACTAGACATGTTAACTGAGTCAAAAGTAAAAGTCGATAGTAAAGATTTAATAAAACATATAATAAGAGTAAACTAAGACCTACAAGGTGTTACCTATTACTACGATACAGCTTCTGCTTAGTTAAACGTAAAAAAAAAATGTTTGATTCACCGAGGAGCTGCATACATCTGACTAGCGTCATATTGTGGATAACCGGGTTGGGGCGAAGCACTCTTTCCATAGCCCGTTGGTGCTGGCGCAGGTGCAGGGGCAGATGCGGGCGCAGTTCCATAAGCACCAGTTTGAGGATTGGCCTGATCATACACTGGCTGGGCTGGAGGTTGTTGAGCATAACCCTGTTGAACAGTAGTTGGTGCACTGTAAACTCCAGAAACCGGATAAGCTGCTTCTGCTGAGGCTTGATAATAACCAGTATTGGCAGCAGCTGGTTGTTGTTCAGCATAACCAGGCTGAGAAGGATATGAGCCGTAACCTCCTACAGGACCTCCAGGAGCATACGCAGAGGGCTGCTGCCCACCAGGTTGACCATAACTGGAAACCGGCTGGCCACCAGGCTGAGGATAACCAGGACCAGCAGCTGCGGCAGGTGCGTGACTGTAACCATCGGCAGCATGTCCAGAACCGTAAGGAGGATAACTTTGCTGCACTGGACCACTTGATGCATAGCCATAAGTTTGCTGAGGTGGAGCATTAGAACCATATGCTTGTGTCGATGCAGGAGCGGTGTAAGGCATTTCTCCAGGTTGATTAGCCCTAGGCTGCCCATAAGTTTGGCTGTGGGATCCTTGTTGAGGCATACCATATCCTGGCCTACCATATTGATCCTGTGGACCATAGCCAGGATGAGTAGCAGTACCCTGAGGGTAACCTGTTGACTGAGGTACCCCATGTCCACCATAAGGATGTTGAGAAGTAAACTGGTTCTCGTATTTCATTTCATTATATCCTTGCCCATAGCCCTGTGCAGGTGTTTGTGAGTACGGAGTTGGCTGCCCATATTCTGGACCTTGCGGCTGCCCATAGTTGTAATTTGCCTGCAAGTGACGTTCATCATAGTTCGGCCAAGAACACATGTATTAGATAATAAATCTCACATTGGCCTCAACCATAATTCCTTCCTGACAAAAAAGTTAAAATCACCAACCTGAGGAGGTGGACCATGCATAGCTGCTGGAGGCCTTTGTTCCCAACTAGGACCAAAGCCGCTTCTTGGTGCTTGCTGAGAATAATTACCGTATTGTGGAGCTGGATACTGAGGGTTTTGCGATGGATATGATCCTCTATGTTGATAATCATACCCCATGTACTGTCCTTGATGACCACGGTTTCCCCATTGAGGGGCAACAGGACCACGAGGTCGGAAGCCCGGCTGATGATAACCACCACCACCACCACCACCACTAGAGAGAGGTGACGGCCTCACAGGCTAAAAGAACAGATATTTATAAAATATACACAGAAACAACACAAGTTAGAATGGCCACTTTTATTATTAAAATAGTTGCATATAAATAGGGTGAAGAATGAAACAGAGCAGTTTGTCTCCCTGTTTATTTGCATCCATAGTAAGACTAATTAATGTCTAGGCCCACAGATGTTATCAAAGCCAAGGGTCTAAAACAGTGACATCAGAAGAATATATTGAGAAGAATATCAAGTCGGTACAGATATTCATCACTGAAGAATCTATTGAGCGTGAAAACAGATTATGACAGGCGAATTGCTATAACACAGAGTGCATAGCAATCAAACAAGAAACACGTGGCACTCCCACATATAATCAAGTACACTACGCAACTAAAAGAAACGCATCAATAAAGAAACAAGAAAGAACTAACTAAAATTTAAAAAGCTCACAAAGATGAACATATATCCATAGGCAGCTTATCCATAATATAAATCAACAGGGATATTCACATCAATGGAATATTGAAAATTGACAAATTTGCAATCACAAACAGCAGAATGAAGATTAGTCTTTGCATTCAAATGATGTCATTTTGGCAGAACTTCAATCAGAAGAAAACAGCTTTGAAACTGAAACACAAGAATGGCAGCTTATCCATAACATAAAACAATCGGAATATTCACACCAATGGAATATTGAAAATTGACAAATACGCAATCACAAACAGCAGAATGAAGAATACTCTTTGCATTCAAATCATGTCATCTTGGCAGAACTTCAAACAGGAGAAATCAGCTTTGAAACTGAGAGACACGAGAATCTTGATCTTTGCACAGATCAGCCGTAGTGTAATCCAATTCGTAAGTTATCATATCTCAAGGAAAAGGGCACCCCCAACCCCAAAAAGGAAGAAAGGGATAATATTACTCAAAGAACACTTTATTACATAGGCATCAACTGCCACATTATGCCAGAAAATAAACTCATCAACTGCCAAACTATTCCATATAAGAAACCTGTCTATGCAACAATTACAACACTGAAGGCCTCAAACCATATAACACCTATTTTTTACCTTTACAAATCATAGACATAATAGAAAATGAGGAAGCATACAGAAGACTTAATTTGCGTAATTCAGGATTTTATAAAATTTAAGATAGAATTGATATCAAGTTCACATATACAAAAATACCGAATGGAAATGGAGGTGAAGCTCAGAAAACTAACAAATTGTAACAGAATTCAACTGTTGCAGAAGACAGCCATTTCAAGGCAAATATGGTGAAAGTAAAAGGAAAAAGAAAACTCCAAATAATGCACATTCGAAGAAATTATTCCCATGGTAAACCACCAAAATCAATCTCAGACAACACAACTATATTCTTAGGCATGGAGGAATCGGAGTTTTCTCCATTGAATCAACCCATAAAAAATTATCTTGTACCAGATGTATTTCATGTATAGCTAATACTCCAACCATGGTGCCCCTCTACAATTTTCAGTTCCAAACACTTGAAACAGCTCAATGCATCAGGCCAAATACCCTTGTCTTCATTATCCCAGTATCACCAAAAAAATTGACACATGAGACCTATAGCACTTCAGAAACATCATTTGACTGAGCATGACACTATTCCCCAAAACGTCCCAAGCAAAGAACATGGGTACATCAGCGAGCTAGGGCCAATGAAATAGAGTCTTAGAAGTACTATCACTTTCAGTTTTTTAAGTCTCAAAGCAATCTTACCAACTATTAACATCCTGCAATCCCGAGGGTTAATGCTTGGTACCTCTCTTTGTAGACGAGAGTGAATAGTTGTCTATTGCTACACCAAGAAGGCAATGCTGACCGGACGAGAGGCAAAAGCCATATCTGCATTTTTAAAGCCAAGCAATTCGAAATCGGCAGCTTCAAGATAAATAAATCATGGCATCCGACATCTCACTGAATATAAGATCTTCCTAACTGCATTCAAGTGACCTTTGACACATAAATGCTTAGGACTCTATTCAAGTAATTAGCTCTCAGACAAAGCTCATAAAGGTAAAGCACTTATCTTCAACTGATGCATAGGCTTCACATCATGAGAAATGCCAACAATCATCACAAATCTAACTAATCATATCATACTCAACAAGAAAAACATGGATTTTAACATCAAGATCCGACCATTTGTTTTTCACCAACTACACTTACCAAGACCAGAAACCCAGTAGCATGCTCAATACCCATAACAAACACAATAAATTACTACAATAACAAGCTAGGATTCACAAAGTATCATAATCAGAAACAGAAATTCTCAAGCTTTTAGGGACAATTGGGTAAGTTTCATTTGGTCAACCTACTCTTTGACTAATAGTGCCAATCATGGAAATTTCATGTTCAAACAGAAGACTGAAATTCAGAGAGAAGGCATGTGCTAGGTCATCCTCAGTGTAACACCAACCTACCACTAAAAACATAATAAACAAAAGAACTTGCAATCTCCACACGACTGGACTTCTTATATTTGTGGAAATTCTACGACCTCCAATCAGGAGATGTTTTAACACCATATAACAAAAAAGGAATAGATTTACATTATATACAGAATGAGCTAATGTTGCAGTACAATCAATCGCATACTGAATAACTGCATTGGCAACATTACTAAAGGAGCAAAATTATAAGCAATGACAACTATTCAGCTCATCCAATAGTATAAAATTCCTGTTAACTCGGTAAGCCAGAGAAGCACCAGACGAAACTAATACACTTGAGCGTCAACAGCAGCCAAACAACTCAAATCTCTAGACTAATAGGCAGTATTATTCATCAGTTATTGATAATTCCAGGCCAAAAGAATTCAATAAAGAAATAACTGGCTCGTAAAAGAAACATTGTGGGATAAAAAAATGAATACACACCTGAGTCATCACTTCTTTAATCATCTCTCTTGCCATTTCAATCTGCTTCCGATCACCAGTAACTCGTACAGTCCTCTCTTTTGACTGATCCCCAGCTGGAAGATGTTGGGGAACCAACTAACATAAAAATATCAGCAATGGTAAAGCATCATGAGGAGAGTCGCCAAGTTTCAAGAATTACTTCAAATCCAGCTACACATCGTAGGGGAGAAATATTCAACCTAAACTACCTGAATACGTGCCCCTGATCTTGTCTGCAAGTTCTTGATAGTTTCTCCACCTTTACCAATAATTAAGCCAACCTGACATCAAAGTACCATTCAAATAAATTTTGGCTCAAGCCAAAAGATAAGAATAAAGAAGATAAGAAGACCAAGGACATTGTAAGAGTTAATACCTTTTCATTTGGGACTTGTATCTCAACTTGATCTCCAACTACAGCCTGAACAGTACTGAAACCCCTAGCCACAAGCGAAGGAGAACCACCAGCATCTGCCTGAAAATGTAAAGGATTTGGTCATACAACATAAAAACAAAGAAAAAAACAAGAAAATGCACCACATTTACAACAAAATGTGCATATCAGTATGACTTGGCTGGTGGAGATAGGACACAACAGAATGCAATTGGTTTTAACACAAGTTGGTTTGAAGAAAACCTGAAACCAACCTCAGCAATTACATCATTGATCAGTTTCTCAGCCTTGATTATGCTTTCCAGAGTTCCAATTAGTTCCACAGGCCTAGTTGCTAAATGGGGATCTGCATCAGCATCCCTCATGATTTGAATTTTAGCACCTGAATTGAATTGCAGGAACCTAATGGTATCCCCAGCCTTGCCAATCAGAACCCCAACCTGTGTCAAAATCAGAGGCAAAAATTTGTAAGAGAAACCTTCAGATGAGCAAGAGTATCAAGGTGACAAAAGAACAACATCTAAGCCTTTTTCCCACTAAGTATGGCCGGCTATATGGATCACATTTCTCCACCATACTTGGTCTAAACTTCTCAACATAAGCAAGACTAACCAGATTACCTTATTATTAGGGACCTCAATTTTCCGTGAAGTAGTTTCGGTATCAGAACTTGACTCATCCTGATTACCAGATCCGTGCCCCTCTATAGAAGGCTCCTCAACATCCCTCTTGGGCTCTTCTTCTTCATTACCATTTTCAGTCTTAGGCTTCTCATTTTCAGCCAAAGGCTGTTCGATGTCATCATTTTGTTGATATCCTGCAGCCAGTTCTTCAACTAACACAGGAGCTTCCTCAGGTTTCCCTTGGTCACAGCCATCTTCCAATTTAATAGACACTTCCACAGTTGCTAGCTTCTCACCAGTGTTTTCCTCTTCAGGCTTTTCCAGCTCGCCATATCCATTCTCTGGAGCTACAAACCAAATTAGATTCATTAATTTGTTATCAAAACATTTTTTGCAAGAAAAATAATGAGTATCAACGCTTTGGAACAGGACAAGCCATTGAACTATATTATTCTTAACTTTTCACTCAACTGCATTACAAATCCACCCAACATGTACAAAAATGGGATACCAAAAGAAATTTTCATGTATTCACCCAGTGGAACCATATGAGTAAAGGTCCATGCTTAGTACTTTCATTATACAATCGATATACATGCACTTTCAACAAAATACCCACTCACACAAATGCATTTTCACTGCATATGTTTTAATGAATATATGTGCGAGACAGATAGTAGCTACAGAAATAAAACTCTAATTTACATTTCAACCACAATGCTCAACTCTTAAGCGCCAATACCATGGAAACTAAAGTCACGGAATTCATCCAAAACAAATCAGCAGTAATGAAAATTACCTAGACCATCAGGTTGTTCAGCATTATCCTCTAAACGAGGTCGTTTCAGCTCGGACTCATCATCATCCTCCTTCTTCTCCTGGTTCGCATTCCCATCCTTACCATCTCCTTCGGACTTAAACTGTAAATCAACACCGGAAAGCGGCTCCGGTGCGTCGGTCTCCAAATCCTCAAGCTTCCGTTTCTTCTCATGGTCGGAAACTTGCACGGGACTTCCCGCCGGCGCAAACAAAACATCCTCTTCCGCCATCTCAGATCAGAGTTTAATTCAATTTCAACACTTACGAAACAAAATCGAGCTAGGGTTTCACAAAATCCGCAGAGCTCGCTGCGTAACAGTGAGTGAGAGAGAAAGAGATGCCAGAATATATTTATAGTGGTCAAGGGGCAAATTTGTAAAGGAGCGAGATATTTTTCGTTATCGGGCTGCATTTTGTAGATTAGGGTTTGGTGCAAAATGACTGACAAATAAGGCCCAACTTATTCATGTTGGGCTATAATGGCCCGTTGGGTATACTCATAACTCCGGGCTATGGATTGTATGATGGGCTATTTGAGATGGGTTAAATAATTTTCAAGAAAAACTTTTCATTTGTTTTGTAATTTTTTGGTGAATATTTATTATTTATTTTGCCACTTTATTTAATACTTTATGAAATTTTGAAACATATATAATTATTTATCTCTTAATGTTAATTGATCACTTAATAAAAATTTTAATTTTATTTAAATATTTATGTCACATTTATGGTTAAAAAGATTTAAAATGATTTGATTCAAAATTTTAAATCACAATAACAACAAAACATTTAACGTACTAAATGGTCAGACATATTAATAATATTTTACCTTTACTAAGTAGTTCATTTATGAATCACCCCAACAATTGAATGATTATCGTACTAAATTGGTCGTTATATAAATAATATTTTGGTGGCTATAAATCAATTTTCAACCAAAATTTGGTTATCTTATCAAATGGATTGTTTATATAAATTACATTTTGTCATGTTTGGTCCAAAATACAATATACACGATGATGGATGGAAAAGATGAATTTGGTGGCAACATTTTAATAACAAAAAATTATGTCATTTTAAACATGAGAAAATATGAATTATTTTCTAACAAGAATGAAAAATAATTTTTGTTACTTTCCTTTGGACAATTAATTAGAACATGAGCAACAAATGCAAATTAATACTGTAAAAGTGACCCGTCCTAAGTCCTAACCTTCCAAGTTTCAACAAACATTCAAAACAACATTTCCCTTCCCTCTGAGTCACGCATGCTTTTAATTACACATTCTTTTATTTTATTTTCTTTTATTTTTTGGCGGGGTTTTACCAGAATATTCTCTTGATTTCCATTCTTTGCTCAAAACCTTCCCCTCCCATTTTCTCGCTAATTCTCCCCTTTGACTTCCAATTTATTTCTTGGAAACCAACACATATGTATTAACAAATTGTTTGTGTCGAATTTGCAGTTTCTTGGTTTATTTTTCTTGTTAATTTCCCAAGAACGCATCCCATTTTGTTTGTAGGGTAAGTTTTGATTCAGCAATCGGTAGCCTTTTGTTTTATTTACTTGAGAATTACGGAATAAAAAGGAATTAAAAAGACCCACTTATTAATTTATTTTTTTTTATGTTGAATTCAGCTTCAAGAAACCATTTTTTCAATTCAAAATTCAGTTTTGATGGAGACCCGTGTGCTTAATTTGTATGACGATGCTAGTTGAATGGTGACCTTTTGGAAATTTTGATCATTGCATGCAATATTTTGTTCAGTTCAAAATTCATTGTTCATTGGTGGGTTATGAGGTGAATGAAATTTCGTGTTATGTTGATTCTGTAAAAGGTGGTGAGAGAGCAATGGCATCAGTTTCGGGTTCTATTAATGCTAATGAAGCTGATGAAACTTCCCCTGATTTATTGAAGAATACACCTTCGAATATAAGGAGGTTGGCTAATGAAATTGAGCAATTCGAAGGCAGGCTCAAATATCTTGCTCAGACAACGAGTCCATCTGATGGGGGTGACATGCGATGGTACTTTTGCAAGACCCATTTGGCTGAAAATGGTATGTTCTTGACAAAAATGAGACATCCCATTATTGTAATTGTTGTCATATTAGGGATACTGTACTGATATTTTAGCTTTTTGTCCAGCTTGCAATGGAGTAAGTATTTTTTTTTTTTTTTTTTTCTGTTTCTGTGTGAAGAAAGCTGTTCTTGTTGCACATGTGTTTTTTCTTAAACTATTCTTGAGCTATGTTGAATGTATCCGGATAAGTTTACTGGATGGAGTGCTGAAATTGGTGAAATATTTATCAGAATTATGTCAATTCAGTGCATGTAGCATTAAGTGGATCACATAGTTTAAGTGATTGAACACAGTGGAGTTCTTTACAAAAATACAAGGGGAATAGTTTGGGGTGTGTGCCTGTAAGTCATGCAGAACATGACTTTACAGCTGGAGTAATGTGTGTGAAATGTGTAAGAACTGAGTAGTCTGTTAATGTATTTCTATAAGTTTTTTGAAGTTCAACAATATCTGCATTTGCTTTGTATATATATCCATTGTGTTTTTGTTCCTATGCCTTGAGTTGTATTCTGTCCTTTGCTGTGGAAACTCATGTTGCTTCATGGTATCCATACTGATGGTGGATAAAGGTAGCCTTGGAAATTTTCTTATTATGCTCATTTGACTGGCTTCACTTTGGTGGAGAAAGAGAGAGGAGGAATCAAGTGAAATACATTTGTCCTATATGTGCAAATCAAAATCAGCAAATCTTTATCCGGAGTAGTGCAAAACCCTAAAAAATGAGAGAGGAGCGAGCCAAGTGAAAGACATTTGTCCTATATGTCCGAATCAAAATCAGTGAACCTACAGTAGCATATTACATATAAAGATGAAAGGTCCTCAGCAAATGAGAATACGACTGTGATTTGGATTAAATCATGGTGAAACACTGAATCAATTATATGTTTAGCAACTATTATAATGTGGATTTAGATTAGAAGTGAGTATATCTTATTGTCTGCTTCACACATCACCCAGAAGTTGATAAACATATGCAGAGAACTTGAGTTTTGACCTCTTTAATTAACTACTTTTAGCGGATTTCCAAAAGCTATCAGTTTGCAGTTGGGTGGAATGTATTGGCATGTCAAAAGCCAGGTGTTTTAGGTCAGTGAGGGATTTCATGTATTTAGAATGGAGTAGCTAAAGGGTATGAAGTATCGCTGGCCACTTGAGTGATAATCTTGTTCACAGTGGTAATAAGAAGGCATGAATTAACAAGATATGATGGTGTAAAAAGTAATTGGCATAGGCCTGTGCATTGGTGTAATAATGTTTCCATTGTCTATCTTAAATATATTTGAGGATTGACTATGAGAAGTTTTTCATTGCATAGCTAGCGGATTCTTTCTTATCTGATTGTTCTTGACATTGTACTTGAAACTGGGTTATGCATGTCAAATTTTCTCAGATTTGAGGATTGCTGTAACATGCTGATTTGCTGGTATGCCTTCTTGTACTGGAAGGACATGACAGAGTTTTAATACTCGTCATATTACTGATAATTTTATAGATGCTATTATGATAATACAATGGAAAGTGGGACCCTGTATGTTCATTATGGAGACTTTTAGCTACCTAAGCAGATGCAAATTCTTTTTCAGCAACAATAAAGGCTTAGAGTCTATGACTGTAGTTTTGACTATCGAAATAAAGAAGAGCACTGAGTAAGTTTAATTGAATAACTAGCATAAGTGTCAGAATTGTGATAAATCTGATGTTGAAACTTTATAGTCCGCAACAAATGAATCTCTTTTCGGAAATTTTAGTATGTCTGAAATGTGAGAAAAGGTGATGGTTGAAACATTCAAATTTTTGGGGTAAGTAGAACATGCAATTAGTAGCGGTTAACCTCTTTTATTTTTATTTTCTTGTGACTTTAGTGTGAATGCATTATAGTTGTCAAATAGAAGCTTTTGAATTGCCACTCATTCCATATATTCACTTAAAATTATCAGAGGTACACTTAACTGATGTTATTTTTCTTAATCTTTTGTGTTTGGTCCAGAGCTAGCTGCATCAGTACCTCGCTCAGAGATAGTTGGAAAGGGTGATTATTTTCGATTTAGTATGAGAGATTCTCTTGCAATAGAGGCTTCCTTCTTGCAGGTCCTATTTTCCTTCTTCATTTTATTTGATAGAATTTGATTGATGCATTCTTCACCATCATCTCCTGATTGGAAGGAAATTTAATGTGACTAAGAAAACATCTATAGACATCAAGTATCTGTATATCTATATTTAGACCAGAAGAACATGCCTTTAGAATAGCCTTTGCTTGATCACTTGCCACTCTGAACATTCTTTAGGTCAAGATCTGAGGGGTTAATTTCTTACTTTTTCAGAGAGAGGAAGATTTACTTTCTAGTTGGTGGAAAGAGTATGCAGAATGTACTGAAGGTCCAAGAGGAAATCCTGGTAATGATTTCGCATTGAACCAACAGCTAGAGGAATCTTCGTTGGAAGGTGAAGAAGAGAGAGTTGGTGTCCCTGTGAAGGGTGGTTTATATGAGGTAGACGTCTGTGATGATCCTCTCTGTAATTTGCTACAGGTCAATCCAGGAAGGGCATTTAATTGTTAAATGGCTATATTTACAGGACTTGTATCATCTGAAATTAATTCCCTGGTTGTTTGTTCTTTTTCTCTTTGGCTGGGTATAAGTGGCAGCAGTACTTCCTCTGAGCTGGGTGACATTATTTCTGCAGGTTGATTTGGTAATGAGACATTGTTTTCCTGTCTATTGGAGTGGAGAAAACCGCCGTGTACTTAGAGGTCACTGGTTTGCTCGTAAAGGAGGTCTTGATTGGCTTCCGTTACGCGAGGATGTTGCTGAGCAGTTGGAGTTTGCATATCGCGGCAAGGTGCTTGCTATGACGTGGTTTTAAATTTATGTCGTCCTATCAAATATATTGGAGTATACGAGTCTATGACCTGTAAATTTTTTGTCATCCATATATAGAAGAGAATTTGAAGTATAAACTGATGGAGATACTGAACTCATTTTCATTGCATCATTTCCGTTCCACTTTGTTTATTGTTGTTAAGCACATAGATGCATGTATTTCTGTTTTTGGATGGCATCAATTAATGGACTTGTTATTTTGGCCATTTTCCACCTGATCTTTGCATAGCCTTTTCATTTGGATAGACTATGTCAATCATTTCTTCAGTTGGATTACTGACCTGGTTTTATGTTCAGGTTTGGCGTCGAAGGACATTTCAGTTATCAGGACTGTTTGCAGCTCGAGTTGATTTGCAGGGTTCTACCCCGGTAAGGCTTAGGTTTTCAGATCTAGAATGTTCATCCTTTTGGTCCTTTTAAACGTTGAGTTCTGTATCCAGGGACTTCATGCACTTTTCATGGGCGAAGATGATACCTGGGAAGCGTGGCTAAACGCTGATGCATCTGGGTTGTCTAGTGTTATTAGTTTGGGAGGGAATGGTACGAAGTTGAGGCGTGGTTATGCACCATCTCTGTCTCCAAAACCAACACAGGTACTTCTTTTTGTCTTTTGAGATTCAATAATAGTTCTTTTTGTTAATTTCTAGATCTTGTAATCTTTAATGGAAATCTCTTGACCTGTTGTCATCCATCTTGTCCTATTTCAAGATAGATATTTGTCTTGAATTTTTTTTTTTTTTTTTTTTTTGAGCTCTTCTAGAGCTGTTTGTTAGAGAAGAAAAGAAGGTGGAGGAGCTTTGAAGATCTTAACTCTGCAAAAAAATTGATCTATGCTGATGGGCAAAATAATTGTAGAATATTTTAAAGTGCTGCCATGGATAAGTTGCTTGGATATAACCTTATTTTTAATAGTTTCGAGTATACAATGAACATGAGTAATGCTACAGGCTGTTTTCAGATGATAAGGGTCATGACCTCTTCAATTGCTTTTGTAAAGTGAAAGAACTAACTATAGCCTGTACATCTTCCCCACTTTTGAATCTTTGACCTGGTTTAAAAGTATTTCATTTTGTTCTCTTTTCCTCCCACTAATAAAAAGTGTGACCTGACTTTCTTTTGGAACCTCACGTATCATTCTGCCAATTATACTATCTTATATTGGTTCCTGCATAGAATACAGGAATATGAATAACAGGTGTGGTCTAGAAATATCCACTGTTTGTTTATCATCTGATCTTTATTACATCTGAGTTAGCTTTTACTGCTGGTTTGGTACTTTTCCACATCCTTCTCACTTCTTCATAGTTTATAGGACAATTTATTTGTTTCTGTATTTGTCACGTCAAGTTTTGCCTGAAGCAAACTAGGTTCCAAACTTCTGTTAATTTGTTTGGGAAATTTCAGCATTTTCTCAAAGATTCCTTGCCATCTTCCAGGCTAATAGCAAAATGACTTTTGGCATGTCCGATAACATTTTTTTGTCTATATGAGGTGTCTTCAAGTTTATTGACTTTGTCAGTAGTATACAAGAAATGGTCTTCCCTGGATATTAAAATTTTTCATAGTTTTGCAACTGGTGCCTCAGGAAGACAAATAGATTTTTGTTTTCTTATTCTAAGGGTATGTATAGTCCCTTGTGCTGCATTTGTTGAACTGTTTACTGCCATTTCTTAGTAACATTAGCCTCTCACTTTTCAAGGATGAACTACGTCAGCAGAAGGAGGAAGAAATGGATGATTATTGTTCACAGGTATGCCAAACAACATCTTGTACTTAATGAGGTGGTGCTATTTGTTATGTTTTGAATGGTGATGTTAAAGTTCATTAATATGCAAAGAAAAGTTCTTTTTTTTCCCCCAATATAACATGATGCATTTTTATCTACATATAGGAATATATGGACATAATTCTTCTGTGTATACTTTTTTATTTACCTATGTTTCTTGTGTATGATAATAGAAGTTTAACCTAAACAGTGTAGGCAACAAGAATGAAAGATTCGATCTTTCATCTTAAGGGTATTCAAAAGTAACTATAGTTAGTGCTTTCTGGGATTTTGGAACTTGTGGCTACTGTTAAGTATGAAAGCACAAGTCCACCTAATCAGCTTTATCACATTTCCTACTCCCTTTTACGTTGCGGAGGTTCAAATTTTTTTTCTAGGCTGTGTTGCCAATGCTTACAACCCTGCTATCAGCCACATAGAAACTATTCATGATAAGCACATTTTTCAACTTGCAATCCTTTCTCTCAAGCCGAAAGAAGGATCCAGGAAAAAAATATGAGGAAGATAATGAGGCTCCATTGTTTTGGAACCCCATTGACATAGAGGTTGAATATACTGCATGGAATTCGCAGAAGCCAACCCCTTGTTAAGATAATCGTTGATAACATGGACCTGTTTCTGCTTAAACTGAGAAATAAGTGAGTTAATGCCCATAATCTGTTTAGTGTTGCAGTCACAAAGTTTTCTACTATCTGAAAATCTCATAATTTACTTATTTAGTTTACTTGGTTTAATCTGTGTAAAAATTCATCCCTAATATGCCTCAGTTCCTCCTCTTACCATGGCGTCATTATCACAAAAAATGACGGAAACTAGGCCATGCTCTTGCCTCCTCAAATTTGTTTAACTTTAAATTGCTTCATCGATCAGAAATATGAAATTAGCATTATAGAAATAAGCTTTGAAGATTAAGCTTGTTTTGAAGAAAACCATAGTTGACATCTTTGGATATGTTGGTTGAACCAGAAAAAACTGTGATATCATTTATATTTGATCTCAATTAGCTTTATTGGCAGCAGTGCCAAGGCATCTAATAGTTTTCTAAGGGAATGCTCCAACTTTGTAGAAAAATGAATACTGAATGCTGATTTTGAGCGCATTTTATAGATTAATCAAGCCAAAATAAATGCTAAGCTAGAAATGATGGGTTTCTGCTACTCATCTTGGGATGAGAAGCTTTAACATATTGATTTGCCCTCTGATATTGAAGTTCTCTCACTGGAAGTGAAGATGGAAAACATTAAAGTTCCTTAGGGATTTGTCCTTCCATTTTCTTTTTGTTGTCCATACTATGAAAATTTTCATGTTAACTGGTTTCAAAAAATTTTGGTGGATTACGTCCCTTGCCTCCTACTAGAGATAATCCTCAAGCCAAGTAATTCTTTACTTCTGCTGTAGGTTCCTGTTGGACATCTGGTGTTCATGGTTCACGGTATTGGGCAAAGGTTGGAAAAGTCTAATTTAGTGGATGATGTTATAGATTTTCGCCAAGTAACTTCAAGTCTTGCTGAACGACACTTGAGTTCATATCAACTTAGTATGCAAAGAGTTCTCTACATCCCATGTCAGGTAGACTTTTTACTTGTACCCTTATATTATTTTCATTTCCCCAAAATTTTGGTCTAATTCTTCATTATTTTGTTTGATTTCCATGGAACTGATGAAAAGATGTTACGACCTTGTTGTATAGTGCTTTGTGTTTTATGTATGTTTCCTAAATTGAGATAAGTTGTTTTCTTTTAAGGGCAAAGAAAGGGAAATATTGTGCAACTGTGAGGTTGCGTTGTTCGAACAGGTTAAAATTTTCATATGCATTGGTCCTTATCTTGAGGTGTGTAGAAAATAGAGAATTATTAGGTCAAAAAGGGGATATAGAGAACTCTTAGATTGAGTACGATGATGAAATGTGATCCATATAGCCAACTCCACGTAGTGGGATAAAGGCGTAGTTGTTGTTTTTGTTGTTGTGTTGGTTAGTATCTTGGAGAAGAACCTCAAATAACTTAAGACATGAAAATTACGAACTAGAGTAAGAGAAGAAAATTTCGTGGGTCTGATTTTGGTGTTTGGCTTTTTCCAAAAGAAAACAAACTTTGTTCTAGTTAGGATTCAGTGACAAAATATAAGTATTTGAAGGTCAATATAAACTTTTTCTGTGTGCTGAAAAAGTGGGTGGGTGGTCATCATTCCGTTCCTGGGCTGAAGCCATTTTGATGAACAATAATATTATTGGAAGGTTCTTACAAGGGCTGTATCTTGCCTGTTATTGGAACTTTGGACTTTTTATTATTGGTTTTTGGGGTGATATATAAGCTAGTGAGGTTTTACTTTTGACAACGTTAAAGATTATGAAAGAGAAGCCAAGAAATAGAAGGAGATACACAAGAAGATTTAAAATGACTCTGATCCTGTGCAAGTAGTGCTAGATATAAGAGTAATTATGTGAACTTATATTCTTTTTAATTTTCATACTTCGCAGTAGTTAGAAAATAGGTTTACTGGAGTTCGGCAGTATGAAAGCAAACATTTTTCTTTCATTATCTGTGATACAGGTAGAATTTGGTGCTTTTTAAAAAAAAAAATTATTATGCTTGCACACGTAGTCAAGAGGTTCAACATATGTAATTGATTAATCTCTTGGTATACTAGATTTAGATTATGCTGACTTCCCACTCATCAAAACCTTTAGATTAGTGAAATCAATATACTCCAGGAGGTTCAACAACTAACAAATAATCCTTTATCCCACTATGTGGGGTTGGTTATAATTATTGATCAGCCCCAAAGTTAGAAGTATTTTAGATGGATGAGTCCTTGCAAAATCAGATCATAAAAAACCAACACAGGTCATAAACATTAGTCAAAGTTGCTAACAAATTTGTCTAGCCATGAAAACAGTGAAGAAATAATAGAGCACCTTACATACTGTAGTGCTTCTGGCCATTTTGGCTGGTAATTATAGCATGGGCATGGCATTGCTTTGACCTCAGACATAGAGTGTAAAATTGGATGGGTGCAGAAAGATCATCCAGTTTGTATTTGCTCAATCTTCATTTGGATGCTTTGTTGCCTTCTTGTTGATTGTTGTATGCTCATACTGGATGTGTGTTGTGTGTATCTTAAGCAAAGTAGGGTCTTCCTACACTTTTTCTATGTCACGTTGTGCCTCATTTGGTAGAAATTTTTTATAGCTTTACTGCCTGTGTTTGACTGGGTAAGATGTGGAAGGTGATGAGGAGAGAAATGAAAATCAGTCACTTTCCTTTGTTTGCTGAGGAAGGAGAGGAGTAGGGAAGTTAAAAGTGATTACTTAACTCTCCAGGTCCACATTTTTTTCCAATCCCAGTTCAGAGATTGGAGGGAGTAAAAAACTAAATGAATATGTTGACTAAATTAATAGGTTGAACTTGTTTGAAATTTGCAAGTTAAATTAAATTAGGAAAACAAATGAAGGGTGAAAAATACATCCAAGTTTCAATGTTAATAACCAGTTATTTCTGGAATCCTTTGGCAATTTTCTTTTACACGTTCTCGATATTTGGCAGTGGTCAATTGTCCATTGTGTTTGTGACACATATCTTTTTTATTTTAAGTTGCTTCTATTATCTAGTATGTCCCACGGTTCACTTGATTTTTTTGGTATTTACACTTTGCCAGTGGAGGAAAGGTTTACAGCTTAGTAGCGAGCATGCAGTTGATAAAATCACTTTAGATGGTGTGAGGAAATTCCGTGTGATGTTGAGTGCAACAGTCCATGATGTCTTGTACTACATGAGCCCCATCTACTGCCAGGCTATTATTGACTCGGTGAGTAGATATAGCTTCTTTATTTTATGTATCACTTCATCTTTTCTCCTATCTACATGTTTCTAGTATTCTGATTGTGTTCTGCAATTTTTTCATGATTGAGTAAATAAATAGTTCCATGTGTATTCAGAAGTATCAGTCCCCATTTTTGGTTTCATAAAAACGGATTCACTCTTTGCAGAGTTCCGCTTCAGTGGAATGCTTATGATTAATGACTGATTCATTCTTAAAGTGGCAGTTATTGTGCACATGTTCTTATAATTATTTCATAGATTTCTTTCGTTGGCTGCCTTCTGCTACTTTGTAATTATATGTTTTCTTCCCCATGCATCGTGTAAGATTTTTTCTTGAGGGTTATCTTGATGTAGGTCTGCCTCTGGCCTAGATCAACCTAAGGCTTTTTTTTTTTTCTTTTTCTAATAATTCTTATATTGAAGTATACTGATTGTGTCAACTTTACTCAACCAAGCTTCACTTCACTCTGCAACTAGTAATAGCTAAGGACTTTAATAGACAAGGGTCGTGACATTTCAATGGCTATGATTAAGGATTTTTATCTTAAGGAAATGAATGTGCTGCATTGGTTATAGACATTAAGCTACTTGTTCATTCTGAAGGCACTACTTTTGCAATTGAGCTACTTATTAGTTCTGAAGGCAATACTATCGGTTATGGGCACTACCATTGATTAGATGCCTGAATCTCACTCAAAACCTCCATGCTTATTTGAGCTTCAGCACTTTTATGTTTGTTCTCCAAGCCAGATAGGTTGGTTTTTGGTCATGATTTACATAAATGTAAGTTACATTCTTCTCTGTCCAATTTTCAAGTGGTTGTTGCATAACATTTGATCCTATCAGAGTGAAATTTATTTCATCACAAGTCACTATACTGCACAAAATTTTTGTTTCATATTAGTTATCTATAATGTTTCACATTATGTTTTATGTGCTTGTCTGTGATTGACACGTTTTGGGGTTACTTCAGTCTCATATTTGTGTGCTTCATTTTGGGAAAATTTTTATAGTTCTCATTACTTTTTCTATATGTAGTTTTCTGATTACTTAACATCTTTTTGCTTTATCTTTGGATGTTCTGATTAATGTTTGCTATTTCTTGCTGGCTGTAAAGAAACAGATAGCAGCTCATGTTTTACCTAACATCCCTAATCAAGGATTCTGTTTTGCTCTGATGTTTTCTTATTGTTAATTTTCTGTTAAGGTGTCGAACCAATTGAATAGGTTATATTTGAAGTTTCTGAAGAGAAATCCAGGTTATGATGGAAAGGTATGTACTGGTGACTCATGGAAAATTTGTTTTCTGAAAGTTAGGGTTCCAGAACGACATTGATAAAATTTGACATTGCATTAGGTTTCTATTTATGGCCATTCACTTGGGAGCGTACTGTCGTATGATATCCTTTGTCATCAAGAAATTTTATCCTCCCCATTTCCAATGGAGTGTATGTACAAGGAGCAAGATAAGGATGAACCATCTCACCCTAATGCCAATGGCTCATCAACCTACTTTGATTTAACCCCAAATGAGGACAAGAACATTGTCAATGACGAAAATAAGGTCAAGGAAGGCTTCTTAGGGAAAGAGGAAACAAGCACAGAGACATGTTTACTGAGCCTGACAGATGGGCACAATCAAAGTTCTTGTGATCCACTGGACCCTTTTGCATTGTCAGTCTCAGATGAACTTACTCACACAGATTTTGCCAACAGAAAGTCAAGCAGTGACTCATTGTCAGATCAAATTGTGTGTGAACCTTATAGTAATTACTATGGTTTGAACAGAACACATAACCCAATGATTGCTGAAAATGAGGTTTCAGAATGTTCTGAGCAAAGTATTGACGTTGAAGTACCTGATAATGACACTGGCAAAACAATCGAGTTGTTGAAGGAAGAGGTCGCTATCTATGACTTTGAATATGGTTTTTCTTTCCGTTTCAATTATTCTTCTAACCAATGAAACTTTACATGTTTCAGGTTGATTTACTCAAAGCTAAAATCCAGGAATTAGAATCTCAGCGTGATCTAGGTGCAAATCATCTGGAGAAGGCTAAGGTTATGACTGTAGAACCTATCTCTGAGAGGCCTCCAGCTGAGCCAAGGGATGCATCTAAGAGTTATACCCCTTATATAAAGTACACGAAATTGATATTCAAGGTAATGTATTTCTTTTCTGCACTGCAGTCTTTAGTGTCTCCTTTGTCTTTGTTACTGGAGAAGCCATTTGTGGGTACAGAGTTCGGCATAGACCCACCCTGCATGTGTGCTCTAATGATGATTAATAACATTGCAAATGGAGGGGGACATAAAATGTTGCTTCCTATAAAAGAACTCAAGTGCACAAACTTCCAAACATAAGACACAATTAATTTCCAGCCTGAAAATTCCTGAGTGTCAAAATTGGAAAATTAGAACTTTGTCTTTCTCTAAGTAGGTTTAGAAATGAATCTACCACACAATTCCCACTCTGAAAATGAGGAGGATTAGTTATGCTTGGGAGGATATGATTGATTTTTCAAGTAGAGAAAGGAAAAGTACTGTAGAGGACTTTGGTATCCATTTCAGCTTATGCAGCATGAAATCTTCTTAGATATGGCTCTTGATACTGAACAGCAATGGAAGTTTTGTGTTCCATGTCAATGGAAAAACCATAAAATCTTGTAGAAGCCTCAATAGCATAACAGTAGTTGCCCTACCAAGATTTCCCTTCTACCTATATTTCATTTACAGATTAAAGGACGAATGCTCCAACTAATTGGGGATGGTGGATTAATTCTTTCAGGTGTGTAAGCAAGTTATGAACCCACCTGAAAATAGTTTCTCATCCCTAACGTTACTTTTCGCAAATAGTTGAGAAAAATATAAAACTTGCTGGAAGCTTAAAATGCTTCACATGCACCTCAATCATTATTCTTGTACAAAGTCTGTCTAATTACTTTGCAGGGATTAAAACATATTATTGCAGGGAGAAGCTTTTGTTCCTTTCATCCAAGAAAATGGATGGTGCTAGTTTTGTTCATATCTTCTGTTCTAGGAATTTTGAAACTATGTCAAGCTGCCAGCCCAAGTCGTTCATGAAAATTTCATTTAGATGAATGCCAGAATGCTGAATTTTTTTCCATACTTTGTGAAGTAATCCCTTTATAATTTTGCCACCAGAGGTCAGAATTTCTGCTCTCCTATTGAAATGCACTTTAATCCCATCAAAGTCTCGCTTTGAGTATCTCTTTGTAGATGATGAAGGAGATTTCAGCCTGTAACAATGGGGAGGAAACTGTTTTGACATATCTGGAAGTAACGATTTATGAACTTAAGGCAATGAGCAATCTTGTCTTTAAAAGGACTATTAGAGCTCAACATAGGGCGCTTACAAATCCCTAAGCATTTTTCATCTCTTGATATCATACAGATTGCACTAGGTCTTCTGGCCTCTTTACCAAAATCTGTTACTCCCAAGCAATAATTAGCTGATAATTTTGAAATGGTTTTAAGTAACTACATGGGCATATCCATGATTGACATTTTGTATGCTAGGTTGAACTGTATGATATAGTATAGGTGTTTTTGTAATCGGTCCAGTTGTGATACTTTCTCTTGGTAATTTTACTGCTTTTCAATGCTTCACGACTAGCACAACCAGATTAGCTAAAGTATTGTTCTGCGTCAATTGTTTGTTTTACATATACATATTTCATAGACTACATGACTTATATTTTGTGTCAGGTTGATACATTCTTTGCTGCTGGTTCACCTCTTGGTGTATTTCTTGCCCTTCGGAATGTCCGTCTTGGGATCGGTAATGGTTCAAGCTCAATGTATACAGATGCTGCAAAACTCTTTTTTGTGTGTGTGTGTGTGTGTGTGTGCATACACGGTCCAAAAAGGAGTTGCACTCTTGTGCTCCTGCTCCTGTCACATTGTCTATGTTATAGGAAAGTCTGATTGATTTGTACTTCAGCTGCCTCAGTATGCAAAATTAATTTCTTCTTTTGGTTGAACATGAAACATGTGGGAATTTTTTTTATTGCACGAGAGTTTGTCCAAAATGGAAGGCCACTTTGTAGTCTAATCTCACATCAAATGTTTGTAAACTGGCGTAGCATCTCATTTGACTTCAAATCTATGACTCGTCATTGCTGATCCTTGTATATTAGAAATTACAATTTGACTAATTTCTTGAGAAAAAAAGGCTCAAAGTTTTCTGCATGGATGTAGGAAGGGGATTGAGCAGGGGGAGAGTGCCTTCTCCAAAATGAGAATTTTATATTCTGACGTTTAAATCTCTCTCTGAGTTATTCACATTCCTGTAATCACATGCTGTTGAAAAGGTGGCAATTTCTAAAAAATGAAAACCTATATTATTTCCTTTTTAGTGCTAAATATTGTAGAAACTCATCCAATGTTCTATGTCTCCTAGAAAAGAATCTCCGTATATTACCCTCCATAAATTTGAATCACTTGAAAGATAGTCTTGTGCTTTAACTTTCTGATCTTTGTTCATCTTGTCAACTGAATTTGAACGCTTAATAAGTGTCATTTTTAGTGTAATTTTGTTAATTTTCAGCACTTGTTGCATGTTGTTATATAACTTATTCATCTTTGGTTCACAAGGTAAAGGGAAAAGCTATTGGGAGGAGGATAATATAAATGAAGAGATGCCAGCTTGTCGGCAAATGTTCAACATCTTTCACCCTTTTGATCCAGTGGCTTACCGGTATGGTACAACCTCATCTTTCTTTATTTAACCATATTGATTTATAACAACTCATTCATTGCAACATTCATTTTTCACACAGGATAGAACCACTTGTCTGTAAGGAGTATGTAAATAAACGCCCAGTTATTGTCCCGTATCACAGGGGTGGAAAACGGTTATATGTTGGATTTCAGGTGAGACCATTTGTTGAATCCCTAATATCACGTTGAACATCCTATTCTTTGTTTTGCACTGAAATGTGGTGTGCAGGAATTTAGAGAAGGATTAGCTTCACAATCTCAGGCTCTAATAGATCATATGAGCACCATACGGGTAATCTCGGCTATCTATAACTCGTTTTGCATTAAAACTCTGTTCCTTCTGTTTATTTATTGTTTCCTTGTGGTCATATCTGCTTGGAATGCAACTTCATTCAGGTATACAATGTGGCTCAAACCCAATCAAATTTGAGTAAAATTTATGCTTATTTTTCTTCAATACGTGCATAGGAGTACATAATTTGGGTCATGATTAGATAATTTGTGGTGCTTGGAGCATGTGTAGAGATTTGAACTCTGATCTAGAGACGTTATGGGAATAAGTACTTAAATAATGTCTGTATTGTGGGAACACTTTGACAATTGAAGGGATACTTCATTAAGTATTGGACTAATTTCTCGCGTAAAGGATACTATATGTGCATTTCTTTGCATAATGGTTAATTGTGGGACTAATAACTTGTATAAAGGTATTATATACCCATTTTTTGGCAATGTTTAGCTAATTTGATATTTTTTGCATGTTTACAGACTAATTCCCTTGCCATTTGCTGAATTTCTTCTCTTTGAATAGGTTAAAGTGCTCACTATCTGTGAATCAAGAAACAAGGATAGCCTAGATGGTAATTCTGGCATTTTCTGCTTTTATTTGTCATTTTGTTATTTGAGATTTGTTAAGCTTGGGTTCTTATCTTTATCTGACTTATTAGCATGAGTCTTGCAGAGGAATCAGAAAATGTTCTAGCTGAAGAAGAGCGATCATATGGATCACTTATGATGGAGAGAGTCACAGGAAGTGAACATGGCCGAATAGATCATTCTTTGCAAGTAGGTGTTTCTATTATGTTTCCCTTCTGAATCTAGTCTGACAATAGCTATTTTTCATCGGCTTGGTATAGAAATTGTCCATTAAAAAATGCCTTTGACCCTAACTGCCACCCTTCATAGTCTGTGTAGAAGAGCGAGCCACTTTCCTTTTTGAAACTTCAATTCAATCCCGTGCAATGGTATTCTTCTTGTAAAAACATTTCTAAGAATATCTTAGAAATTTGTGCACAACCAATGTGCTTGTCTGCCTACATACGTGATTCACATTAGCTTGTTATCTGATTGTTTCCGCACGACCATGTGCTTTGTGCTTCATCATGTTAAGTGGTGTGAAGCAACAGTGTAATTGTGCCGGTCAGATTATGCAGTTTTTCAAATTTTCCAGGATATCTGCTTTTTGGTGTGCTTGCTTATGTCTAATGGTTCTTCTGGGGTAATGAATTATGATTACTATTTACACAAGGAAGAGATCTGTTGTGGCCGAATGAAAACATTAACACAAAAAGGGGAAATTGGGCTTGATGGTTTTGGGATGAGGAATAAAATTCTTCGTCAGGCAGAGAGCGAGAAGATGTATACATGGTGGGGGTGTGTGTGTAGATTTATTAGAGGGAAAGCAACTTATGCAACCAGCCTCTCAAGATGCATGTTTAATAGTTTCCTGAGATTCAAAGTGCAATGGTTATGCTCCTGGATGCGGGCTGGTAATGAAGTTGCCAGTACTATTTGAGCTGGTAAAGCTTCACTCCCTCCTCTCACCACCTTTAAGAAGGACTGGAGGGAGATGATAGAAAAGGAAGCTGCTGAGAAATGAAGGGACATAGTAAGTTATGGTTAAGGTTTGCTTGACTTTTACATTTATGGAACCCTCAAAAGTGGTCATTTATGAGATACTTAAAGACGATACAGGGCCGTTTATAATTAGGAGCTTATTTGGTGATGTTGCTGAAGATCATACTATGCATGTATTCTCATTGCTTCTGAGTGGTTAATCTGCCTTCTTTTTCCATTTTGGTTCTTGTTATAATTATTTCTCTTTTGCCGGGATGGATATTCTGTTTTGGACTTGTAGTTGTCTTCCATCTTTGGTATGCATGTTCACAATATGGATTTGATCGTGTGAAGTCCTACTCCATAATCGTCGATTCTTGTACCATTGGTTTTTATTTCTTTAAATTGTTATACTGCAGGATAAAACATTCCGTCATCCATATTTATCAGCGATTGGGTCCCATACGTAAGTATCAGCTCTGTCCTCATAGTTTTTTTATTGACATCTATTCATGTAAAGACAATGCCAATGCCTTCTGGGAACAAGTTGTTGCAACCTTGTTGGAGTGAGTAATTTGTAAAAGAGTCATTTGGTTCTACGCCATGACTAGCATTTGTCAGCACACTTAGAGAAGTACGCGTTAGACTTCTCTTTCTAAACTTGAATTCATGTAGAGTTTTGGATGCAGAAGTTAGTATGTGGAACAATTTTTATAGTTACTGCATTTAAGTTTCCCTGACACGTTGTCACTGCTTAGCAATAGTTGTGGAGTATTTGGTTAATTGTCGGTTCTTTGAAACATGTTTGGTACTTTGGTTGGCTTTTTGATGCAGAAACTACTGGAGGGATCCAGATACTGCTCTCTTTATACTGAAGCACTTATATCGGGATATACCAGAGAAACCACACTCTGCTTGTCAAGCTCAAGAAGGAAGCTCAAAAGAAGGGAGTCGTTTGATAGTCGGGTCCGAACAGAGAGATGAAGAGCTCCCTTTGACATTTGCTGATAAAGTCTGGATAAAGGATTTTTCTTTCAAAGTGAAGAGTACTATGAAGCGCTAAAAAATTCGAATCACACTGGATCGATCTTTGTACGGATAAATCATGAAAATTTGTGCCGGAATGGTCAAAGAAACTTTGCTGTTCAAGATTGTCCTAAATCGATTAACCATCATTTCACAAATGCAGCTAGTTCGAGAAGCAAAATCAAGTGCCATGCTGCAAGGGACTTTCCTCGCCGCCTCAAAAACTACAGAACTGGAAACATATAGTTCGTTTCTTCCATGAGTATTTGTCGGATGAGAGTCTTTTTGTTTTCTCCTTGTTGTACAGAAGGGCAATAGCTACAGTTGAAAGATCACACTCTCCCCTACTCATTCATGCATAGAAAGGAGACTGATCTTGTATTGCTCACAAGGGTCGAATACGTGAAATGAATACAGCTTACTAGTTCGTGGATGTTGATACCTTTGTGTATAGACTGTAGTTATGTAAAGAAATCCTCTGCTTATTATTTTATTTTGTTCCAGTATCAGCTTTAGGTTGCAAAGTTTTGCAGTTTAGATGAATTTGGCCACCCAATATGGTAAATCCTCATTTGCTCAGGCGACTTCAAAATTGTGTTTCTGAAACACCAAGTATTCAATATAGCGTTATTCTTGTGATGAAATGGCGCAGTTCGGATACAGATATGCATTCCGAAAGTGCATTTGACGACGATTTAACCACGGCGAAATGTGGTTTATATATTTGATTTCACTTATTGGATAAAAACTCAGTAGTACTTATTTATGTATCTGAGAACTTGAAATTTGTCAAGAACTAGTAGCGAAAGCCATTTGAAAGCTCAAATCTACAAAAGAATCACTTATTGAAATCTGAGCATGAATCGAATTAGCGGATCCTATGAACAACTATATATATTACTAGACTAGAAAGGGGAAGGATCAGGATCAAATTGATCAATTTCCAGGCGTACCCCAGGTTTAGTTAAACACAGGATCCACTCTGACTTTTGGCAAGGTTTCATAGGAAAAAAGTCCTGAAGCTGATTCGTGTAGCAAGATGATTTGGGGAATATGCTGTACATATGGGCAATCTATGCCCTCTTCTCCATGTATGCGTTCTACTGCTTCATTTGGTACGAAATACAATCCCAACTCTTGCAAATTAGTGAGATATTGAAGGCCACAGGGAACCCTTTTCAACTCCAAACAATTCACTATGTGCAGCAACTCAAGAACTGGCATTGCCTCCCTCTCTATCACCATTTCATTCAAAAAATGGAAGCTCAATAGATATAATTTCTTGAGCTTTTGGAACCCTGCACTGAAGCGAAGTTGCGTCCCAACAAAAGCATTATTGAGGTTAACTTCTTCCAAATTGTGCAATGCTTGAATGAAGGGAAGCGGATCTTCTCTTAGTCTCGACCAGTGCAGTGTCGAAGATGTAAGGTTATGAAGGGATGACACCCATTGTGGCATATTTTTTAAGGTGCCACCAAGAAAAAGTAATTCAAGACATGGAGGAGGATTAAACAGTGCATTCATGCACAAGGGTTCATCTGCATCATTGGCTGCTAAATGCAAGAAGTGAAGGAGACTCATGTTAGGAATAGATAAACATAATTCCTCCATATGTTCTTCCCTCAAGTTTGTAATGCCTAATCTCCTTAGTTGAGTCATGGTGCTGATTTGTTTTATCAACTCTGCATTGGCCTGGATGCGATCCAGCACTTGCAAATTCTTCAGATTGCATAACTTTGAAGGGATTCTTGTGCCAACAGTTGAATTATACTCGGTGGCCATCTCGAACCAATCAAGCTTTTCTGAACAAGATGTTAATAAATGCCTCAAGTTCTGTAATTTTGCAATCCCATTTGGCAGAAGTTCTATCTTAGTATCACGCAGATCCAAGGTTTCTAAGTTGGTAAGTCTTCCTATGGAGTTAGGAAGCTCTTTCACCTTTGTCATCCTTATGTTTAAGTATCTCAAATTGAACAAATCAACAAGTTCATCTGGCAAATTTTGAATAGCCGCACCTTGTAGATCCAACACTGTTAAAAATCTACAAGTTCGAAGCAGAAATGGTAATGAAGTTGAAATCTTACCAAAATGGCTGAACACGATAAGAGTTCTCAGCCTTGGCATTCCATTCCATGATTTCAACTCATCCAATTTAGAGCGAAACAATTGTAAACGTCGTACTCCAATATCACTGCTTGCTTCTTGATCATCAAATACGCCACAGAACTTCTGCATTCTTGACGTTGAAAGAGCAATATCACGCATCAGATCATGCATTCGACACCTTTTGAGCCTTCCTACAGCATTCCTTTTAACAATCTGAAGCATGCTTCTATTAACAAGTTTCATTAAGTACGTTTCTGCAATATCTTCAGGTCTCATGTTTCCAATCTTTTCCACAAATCCCTCTGCAATCCATAGCCTAATGACCCTTTCTGGGATAATGTCAAAATCTTCTGGGAACAGGCAGCAGTACAAGAAGCATCGCCTAAGTGGATATGGCAGGTCATTGAAGCTAACCCAAAGGATATTTGTCATGTTTTCTAGGAGTGGCTCATCAGTACTATTTAGCTCTGAATTTAAGGCGTTGGAAATCAATCTCCATTCGTGTTCATATTGTTTGGATGACATTACACCAGCCAAGGTCAAAATGGCCAAAGGAAGTCCTCTGCATTTCTGAACAAGTCCATGAGCTAAAATTTGAAGACTCTGAGGACAATCTCCATCCGGAAGTTGCTGGAATGCTCTCTTGCTGAAAAGGGTCCATGCATCATTCTCTGCCAATCCGTTCAGACGATGGACATGGCTTTTGACTCCATAGGAAAACAAAGCCACATCCTCTCTTCGAGTTGTCAGAATAATTCGACTTCCGAGTCTTTCATTTGGAAGTGATGCATTGATCTCTGTCCAAAGCTGAGTGCTCCAGACATCATCCAAGACAAGTGAATACTTTTTCGGGAGCAAATAATTCGCTAGCATTTCAACCAGCTGTTGATAGTTCAATGCATTAATGTTCTCCCCAATGGAATCTGCTGCTGATTTATAGAACTCTTTGATCATGCTTCTCAGCACAGTTTTGATGTCATAATTCTGGGAAACAGTTATCCAAGCATGACAGTCAAAATGCCTTTTCAAAATCTTGCTATTGGTGGCCTTTGCAACCAAAGTTGTCTTACGACAACCACCCAAACCGACAATGGAAAATACAGAAAGTTCAGGTTCTTCATTCTGCAACCATCCCACTATCAGTTTGAGATCATTTTCAAATCCCACCAAATCATCATCTTGCAGGAACAGAGCAGCCTCACCAAGCGTTTGCCTATGATCCCAGTTGGCATCATGAACATTGTAGCCAATAGTTGATCCCTCAATGCGATCAATGCCATAACGTTGCCTTCTTTCAGAAATGACTTTGATCTTCTGGTTGATCTTTTCCAACTTCTTGGCTAGTTGATGCTTCTTGTATAAATTCTTCGGAAGATGGACAGTTTGATGGATAAGCTTTGAAATTCTTGGATGATCAATCTGATTTTGATGAATTTTTGAGTGATAAACAAAGTCTTCTATGATATCTTCAACATCATAGACCATGGCAGTAACATTTGCCACCCAAGATTGTTCTCCTGCTGTTAGGACTCTTTTTGTCAGCATCTTGTAAGAAAGATCTCATGCTTATTAACTCCTCTTTCAACTCATTGAGTTGATCTTCAATTCCTCCCATTAGTGATGCTTCATTTTCAAGGAGGGAAACAATCTTGCCAATCAAAAGGCCTGCTGAATCCCAAGCCATGTTAAACACCTCACTTTGCTCACCTCTCTTTTTTAGCTGTTTTTTCTTTCTTTTCTTTTGTTTGGTTTTGCCTTGTCGGCTTGAGAAGTTGTAGTTGGAAACTTGGCTGATAAATAGGCTAATGACAACTTTCATTCATTCAAACTCTACATCCAACCTCCTTATTTTTTTAAGACAGAATCTGATGGCAAAATATAATCTAGATAACCAACCCATATTGAAAATAGGCTTTGTTGTTGAATTTAAAGTAATTCAAAAATATTATCAATAAACAACCTAAAATATTTGATTAGTTAAAAAATAAATGTTTTCTAAAAAAGCAATGTTTTAAATATCGGATCGGAGCATGGACCGGATGAATTATTGAGTTACTGGGTCACTAGGTTAATCCAGTCGGACCGGACAACAAAATCGGATGACATCATAAATAAATTTAAATTATAAATATATTAATAATTGAAAAAATCTATACCAACTACAAATATTTCTAAATCATAACTAAAATACATAAAATTAATAAAATACCGTTAATTCATCTAAACATTAGCACTATTTAATATCAAATATAATAACTCTAAAATTAAAAAAAAGATAGAAAATGTTTATAAATTATTGAAATTTTATTTTATTTGAGCATTTATTCTATCATCAAACGATTCAAAATATAAGAAATCACATATCTATTATTTATTAATTTATTTAATTTAGGTTGGTGAAGAGAAAAGTTTGTTTCATTCATACAAAATAACAATAGAGTAATATATATGTAGAACAAAGTGCCAATTTGGTCACCAAACTGTAACAAATTAGAACTTTTAGCCACTAAACTATTTTTTTAGCCAAAAATGTCATTCAACTATTATTTTTTTGCGAAAAAAATCATTCCATCTATTTAGTCTGTTTGACTAAACGGAAATACGATCACATGTAGTGCACATGCGTATTTTCAGGGTTATAATTGTCCAACAAAGCTATTCCTCAAATCGACACGATGTTATCATGTCCACCTTTATTGAAATTTCTGAATTTCATCTTCACTCAACAACTCAATTCAATCCTCCTGAAAACTCTCTCTCACTTACTTCACAGAAGAAAAGATAACCAAATTAACAACGATGGTGGTGAAAGGAGATGGCCTTCGAAGCAGCCAACAATAGAATTTTCAAGGTGTTTTTGTTGGATGTATTTTGGGTTAAGATCTGGGGATGCAAAGAAGACCCTATCAACGAAATTGTAGATGCGGTTTGCACTATGAAGTAAAGGTTGTTCCTTTTTAGTAGCGGCTGCGAATTCCTCATCCCCGCCTTGACAATCTAGAAAATTTGATATTGACAATTTAAGTAGAAAAAGGAAGAGGTAAGGCAGTGGTGATTGGTGATAGGTTTAGAAAAAAAGAGAGGAAATTGTTTGCTCATGAAATTGGTATAATTACATGAGCTTTATTTCTTAATGTGCTTTTACATGCTCAAGTTTTAATTTATTATTTTTTGGATTAATATTGTCTCCTGATGAAATTTTGTGAGCAAAATGTGTTCAAATCGCCAAGAAAAGAAAGAAAGAAAGTCTGGGAAAGGCGGAAGAAGAAGATTGGATTCCATTTAATAATAGAAATTTTGAATTCAATAGTATATTATATCTTTTGTATTGCCCTATTTATTGTTGGTACTGTTGGTGTTGGTTGGTGGTGAAGGTGGTGACGGTGGTGAAGGCGGCACACTGTGTTGTTGTTGGTGAAGGTGGGTTAAGATTTGGGAAAGAGAGAGGAAAGAAGGACAAATATAAAACTAACATAGAATTCAATGTTGTAGGCCCAAATCCAAATGGTAAAAGAAAGGAAAAGAAAAAAGAAAAAAAAGAAAAAACCAACCAGTTAAACCGGTAAAATCAGGGTTTTAACAGGGTTGGCTGGTCAAATCAAAATTTTAACCGATTTTTAACATTTTTTATTTTTCGAGAAAACTTAGACAGTACTATAGATCGGTCTTGGGTTGGACCTGTCTGATTCGATTTTAGTATCATCTCAAAAAAGTGTCCACCTTGTTTCCTTGCAATCATTCAAACTACATATTCAACTTGGTTAATTTTTAACCATGGCTAAATATGATTAATATGGTTGACCATCTTATTCAGTTTAAAAAAACTTTTAGTTATGAATGTTATTAAAGTCAACATAATTTTCTTTTTACCTATGCATACTTACATCATATGCATACTCTAAGTTTTCAAATCTAAACTTGGAATCGGGGCAAAATAATTTAAAAAATATTATAGATAAATAATTTAAAATATTTGATTAGTTTAAAAGAAAATGTTTTCTAAGAAGTGCTTCATGTGTATGAACTGTCAATCTACTATTTTTCTAGACGTGCTGTTCATTTTCCAAGAGAAAGTTTCATTTAAAATGAAAAACGACTAAGTCTGCTTAATAAAACATATAAAATAATATTGTCTCATTGACCTCAAATTAAAATAATTTTTTTTAATGAGCCAGAGTGCATGAATAACTGTGGAAAACAATTTATTTACTTTTTTTTTAATATTTAAAGATTGATTCAATCAACTTGTTGACAAGTATAACATGAACAGCACGACCATCCATGGCCATATGAGTTGATTATTGTAGATCCATAATTTTATTCATTTATTTTATTTCAGTCAATCTAGCTCCATGTGCATGAACTGTCAGTACACTGTTTTTCAGTGGTCACAATTCTCCAACAAAATGTTTATTAAAAATAAATAAATAAATAAATAAATTATTTCTTTGACCTCAAATTACGATAATTTATTTTAGTTATTTCTTTGAATTAGTGAGTTAATTAATTGACTATGGAAAAAAAGGAAAGTGAAAATTTGAAAAATTGGGTTCGTTTGAATATGTGTTTTATTTTGAAAATTGAAAAAAACAATTTTCGTGTTGCGTTGTAAGAAAGTTATATTTTTAGATTGAAAATTGAGTGTTTGGATTAATAAGTTTTGTATTTATTTATTTTTGTGTTGAAAAATTATTTTATTAATTAAAATTTAAAATGTAAAATATATATTTTTAAAAAAGTAGGGGTAGATCGCCGGTGACCGGATTCCAGCAACATGGCAGGAATTTGGCAAGAATCCTGCATGTCAATGGCAGTTGACTGGTTCAGTCAACCTTTGACCGCCAATGGTCAAACTAATATGTAAATAAAATTATATAACATTTTTTAATAAGTTAAAAGACTAAAATACCCTTATGTCTATTTTGAGAAAGTTGAGAAATTTTGTTTTGAGAATGTGTGATAACCAAACAAGTCATTTTGAAATGGGATGAGAAACAGGAAAAAATGGATATTCAAACCTCTATTTTTCAAGGGTTGCACGTATTTTGGTAAAAAATGGCAAAGTCAAAAAACTTGTTGATTTTAACTTTACCCCTACTATTTTCTTACACGCCTCAATTGTTAATATACATTCTAATGAACAATTTAGATTTTTCACAAAATTTTTATTTTTCATGGGTTATAGCACATATATTTTAGCCAAAATGGCAAAATCTAAAAACACGTTGATTTTGACTTTTTTGTTATGTTTTTTACATCCACATCGATTGTGAACATGCATTCCAATGACTATTGCCGAAAAAAGAGAAATTTAAATTTTCACAAAACCTCCATTTTTCTTATAACACACGTATTTTGGTCACAAATTGTCAAGTCAAAAAACGTATTGATTATGTCTATTTCCCTATTAGTTTTTCACCACCTCAATTGTGAACATGCATAATTGTGAACAGTGTAAAAAAAGTGAAATTTAGATTTTTTATCATATTTCCATTTTTCATGGGCTATAACACGTATTTTAGCAAAAAATGGAAAAATCTCAAAACGAGTTGATTTTGACTTTTATTGTACCGTTTTTTGCACCTATCCCGATTATGAATATGCATTCTAGTGAATATTGTTAAAACAAGTGAAAATTAAAATTTTCGCAAAGCCTCCATTTTTCATGTATTATAACACACGTATTTTAGTAAAAACTGGCAAAGTAAAAAAACGTGTTGCTGTTGGCTTTACCCCTACTATTTTTTACACACACCTCAATTGTGATCATGCATTCTAATGAACGGTGTCAAAAAGTGAAATTTAGAATTTTCACAAAATTTTCATGCTATCTAGTGAATGGTGTTATAAAAATAGAAATGTAATGTTTTTTAAAAAATCATATTTTTTTCGTAACCCATGTTTTTAAGATTAAAAACGACAAGATTCAAAAACATGCTATTCTGAACTATTTTCATGTCATTTTTTGCACTGACTTATATGGGTAATGTTCTATCTAGTGAATCATGTAAAAAAATAGAATTGAACTATTTTTTCAAAAATCAACATTTTTCTTGAGCTACAACCCACATTTTTTAGCTGAAAATGGCACGACTCAAAAAATAGCTGTTGTGGATTTTTTTCATATTATTTTTTGCACCCATCTAGATGGGTAATATGATATCTAGTAAAAGTTGTGGAAAAATAGAAATGTATTTTTTTTTAAAAATCATAATTTTCGTGGGCCACGTTATTTAGATTGAAAACGGCAAGATTCAAAAACATGCCATTATGGACTGTTTTCTTGTCATTTACTACAACCACCTATATGGGTAATGCTCCATCTAGTGAATAGTTTTTAAAAAAATAAAAATGTAATTTTTTAAATAATCAAATTTTTCGTGGGCTATAACTCACGTCAATTCGGTTGAAAACGACAAGATTCAAAAACATTCTACTATGGACTGTTTAATATCATTTTTTGCTCCTACCTATATGGGTAATGTTCAATCTAGTGACTGGTGTTAAAAAAATAAAAATGTACATTTTTTGAAAATCATAATTTTTCGTGGCTATATCTCACGTTTTTTCGGTTGAAAACGGCAAGAATCAAAAACTAGCTATTGTGAACTTTTCATGTTATTTTTTGCACCCACCTATATGGGTAATGTACTATCTAATGAACGGTGTTAAAAAAATAAAATTGTAATTTTTTTCAAAAATCGTCATTTTTCGTGGGCTATAACCCACGTTTTTTAGTTTAAAATGACAATATTTAAAATCTGGCTGTTGTGAACTTTTTTAATGTCATTTTTGTACCCACCTTGATAGGCAATCGAATATCTACTGAGTAGTGTTAAAAAAATACAAATGTAATTTTTTTGAAAAATCATAATTTTTCGTAGGCTATTACCCACGTTTTTTCAGTTGAAAATTGCAAGATTTTTAAAAAAGTTCTTTTATGGACTGTTTTCATGTCATTTTTTAACCTACTTATATGGGTAATTTTCTATTTAGAGAACAGTGGTAAAAAATGGAATTGTAAATTTGTTCAAAAATCATCATTTTTCGTGGACTATAACCCACGTTTTTTTGGTTTAAATGGCAAAATTCAAAAATTGAATGTTGTGGACTTTTTTAATGTCATTTTTTGCACCCACCTTGATGGTTAAGATGATATCTAGTGAAAAGTGTTAAAAAATACAAATAGAATTTTTTTGAAAATTCATAATTTTTCGTGGGCTACAACCCACGTTTTTTTCGGTTGAAAATTGCAAGATTCAAAAACATTCTTTTATGAACCATTTTCATGTCATTTTTTGCACCAACCTAGATGGGTAATATGATTTCTAGTGAACGGAATTAAAAAAATATAAATGTAAATTTTTGTAAAAATCATAATTTTTTGTTGCCTATACCCCAAGTTTTTTGGGTTGAAAACGGCCAGATTAAAAAATATGCTATTTTTGATTATTTCACGTTATTTTTTGCACCCACCTATATGGGTAATGTGCTATCTAATGAGCGTTATTAAAAAATAGAAATGTAAATTTTTTGAAAAATCATAATTTTTCGCGGGCCACATTATTTCGGTTGAAAATGGCAAGATTAAAAAACATTCTATTATGGATAGTTTTCATGTCATTTACTACACCCATCTATATGGGTAATATGCTATTTAGTGAACGGTGTGTAAAAAATAGAAATGTATTTTTTAAAAAAATCATAATTTTTGGTAGGCTAGAACCCACATTTTTTCGGTTGAAAATTCCAAGATTCAAAAACATTCTTTTGTGGATTGTTTTCATGTCATTTTTTGCACCAACCTAGATTGATAATATGATTTCTAGTGAATGGAAATAAAAATAGAAATGTAAATTTTTGTAAAAATCATAATTTTTTGTTGCCTATAACCTACGTTGTTTCGGTTGAAAACGGTAAGATTCAGAAACATGCTATTTTCTACTGCTTTCAAGTCATTTTTTGCACCGAACTATATGGGTAATGTGCTATCTAATGAACATTGTTAAAAAAATAGAACTGTAAATTTTTTGGAAAATCATAGTTTTTCGTGGGCCACGTTATTTTGGTTGAAAATGGCAAGATTAAAAAATATTCTATTATGAACTGTTTTCATGTTATTTACTATACCCACTTATATGGGTAATGTGCTATCTAGTAAACGATGTTAAAAAAATAGAAATGTAATTTTTTAAAAAATCATAATATTTTGTGGGCTATAATCCATGTCAATTTGATTGAAAATGGCAAGATTCAAAAACATTCTATTATAGACTGTTTAATGTCATTTTTTGCACCTACCTCTATGGGTAATGTGCTATCTAGTAAACGGTATTAAAAAAATAGAAATGTAAATTTTTTGAAAATCATAATTTTTCGGGGGCTATAATTCACGTTTTTTCGGTTGAAAATAGCAAGACTCAAAAACTGACTGTTGTGGACTTTTTTCATGTAATTTTTTGCACCCACCTATATGGGTAATGTGCTATCTAATGAACTATATTAAAAAAATAGAATTGTAAATTTTTTTAAAAATCATTTTTTGTGGGCTATAACCCACGTTTTTTGGTTTAAAATAGCAAGACACAAAAACTGGTTGTTGTGGACTTTTTTAATGTAATTTTTTTGTATCCACCTTGATGGGTAATCTGATATCTAGTGAACAATGTTAAAAAAAATACAAATATAAATTTTTTTTTAAAAAAAAATTTTTCGTTGGTATAACCCATGTTTTTTCGGTTGAAAATTGCAAGATTCAAAAAAATTCTTTTATGGACTGTTTTCATGTCATTTTTTGCACCTGCTTATATGGGTAATATTCTATCAAGTGAACGGTGGTAAAAAAAAATAGAATTGTAATATTTTTCAAAAATCATCATTTTTCTTGGGCTATAACCCACGTGTTTTTTTTGCTTAAATGATAAGATTCAAAAACTGGCTGTTGTGGAATTTTTTAATGTCATTTTTTGCACCCACCTTAAGGGTTATGATATCTAGTGAAAAGTGTTAAAAAAAATACAAATATAATTTTTTTGAAAAATCATAATTTTTCGTGGGCTATAACCCACATTTTTTCGGTTTAAAATTGCAAGATTCAAAAACATATTTTTATGAACTTTTTTAATGTCATTTTTTTAACCAACCTAGATGGGTAATATGATTTCTAGTGAACGGAACTAAAAAATAGAAATGTAAATTTTTGTAAAAATCATAATTTTTCGTGGGCTATAACCCACATTTTTTTAACGCATTTATATATATATATATGTTGAGCAAAATACGGTGCTGGGTATTTGCAACCACACCGTTACAATAGCAAAAGCGATAAATTTGGAGTACTACTCCGTTACATGATTCCTAATTAAATATGTGCTTGGGAAATAAGAAAATGTCCACTTTAGGCCAAATGATCCCACATTTTTTCGGTTGAAAACTGCAAGATTCATAAACATGCTATTTTTGACTGTTTTCACGTCATTTTTTGCACCCATCTATATGGGTAATGTTTTATCTAGTGAAAGTTGTTAAAAATAGAAATGTAAATTTTTTGAAAAATCATAATTTGTCCACGTTATTTCGGTCGAAAATGACAAGAATAAAAACCATGCTATTATGGACTATTTTCATGTCATTTACTACACCCACCTATATGCGTAATGTACTATCTAGTGAATGGTGTTAAAAAAATAGAAATGTAAGTTTTTAAAAAATTATAATTTTTCATGGGCTATAACTCACGTTAATTCGGTTTAAAACGACAAGATTCAAAAATATGCTATTATGGATTGTTTTTATGTCATTTTTTGCACCTACTTATATGAGTAATGTTTTATCTAGTAAACGATTTTAAAAAGCTAGAATTGTAATTTTTTTTTTAAAAATCATCATTTTTCGTAGGCTATAACCCATGTTTTTTGGTGTAAAATGACAAGACTCAAAAACTGACTATTGTGGACTTTTTCATGTCATATTTTGCACCCACCTAGACTGGTAATATTATATCTAGTGGGCTATAACCCACGTTATTTCGATTGAAAACGGGAAGATTCAAAAACATGTTACTATGGACTGTTTTCATATCATTTTTTTCACCCACCTAAATGGGTAATGTGCTATATAGTAAAAAGTGTTAAAAAAATAGAAATGTAACTTTTTGAAAAATCAAAATTTTTTCTGGTTATAACTGACGTTAACTAGTTCAAAATTGGCAAGATTCAAAAACATTCTATTATGGACTATTTATTGTCATTTTTTGCACCTACCTATATGGGTAATATGTTATCTAATGAATGATATTAAAAAAATAGAAATTTAAATTTTTTGAAAAATCATAATTTTCCGTGGGCTATACATGTTATTTTGGTTGAAAATGGCAATATTCAAAAGCATTCTATTATGGACCGTTTAATATCATTTTTTGCACCTACCTATATAAGTAATATGCTATCTAGTGAATAATGTTAAAAAAATAGAAATGCAATTTTTTTAAAAAATCATAATTTTTATTGGGTTATAAGCCACGTTTTTTCGTTTAAAAATGACAAGATTCAAAAATCTGTTATTGTGTACTGTGTGCTCATATCATTTTTTTACCCACTTATATGGGTAATGTTCTAACTAGTAAACACTGTTATAAAAATATAAATGTAATTGTTTTAAAAAAATCATAATTTTTTGTGGACTATAACCTAATTTTTCGATTTCAAACGACAATATTCAAAAACATTCTATTATGGACTGTTTTCATGTCATTTTTTGCACCCACCTATATGGGCAATGTAGTCTATAGTAAATAGTGTTAAAAATAGAAATGTAATTTTTTGAAAAATCATAATTTTTCGTGGGCTATAACACAAGTTAATTCGAATGAAAACGGAAAGATAAAAAAATATTCTATTATGGACTATTTAATAAATTTTTTTGCACCTACCTATATGGGTAATGTGCTATCTAGTGAACAATATTAAAAAAAAGAAATGTACTTTTTCGAAAAATCATAAATTTTTGTCGGTTATAACAAGCATTTTTTTGGTTGAAAATGACAAGATTAAAAAACATACTATAGTGAACAGTTTTCTTGTTAATTTTTGCACCCACCTATATGGGTAATGTGCTATCTAATGAACGATGTTATAAAAATAGAAATGTAACTTTTTTTAAAAATCAATATTTTTTGTGGTCTATAACCCACGTTTTTTCGATTAAAAATGGAAAGATTCAAAAACATGCTACTGTTGACAGTTTTCATGTCATTTTTTGCACCCACCTATATGGGTAATGTGCTATCTAGTCAATAGTGTTATAAAAATGTAAATTTTTTGAAAATCATAATTTTTTGTGGGCTATAACCCACGTTATTTTGGTTGAAATTAAAAACCAATTTTCAAAAACATGCTATTATGGACTATTTTCATGTCCTTTTTTGCACCAACCTATATGGGTAATGTGTTATCAAGTGAAGGTAATGTGTTATCAAGTGAATAGTGTTAAAATTAGAAATGTAATTTTTTAAAAATTCATAATTTTTCGTGGGTTATAACACACGTTAATTTGTTTGAAAACAGCAAGATTCAAAAATATTCTATTTTTTTTTCTATTTTCATGTCATTTTTGTGCACCCAATTATATGGGTAATATTCTATCTAAAGAATGTTGTTTTTTTTGGCTAATCATCCCATATACGGGGGGCGCCACTCCCTATTTTATTGATAGAAATTAACAGTTACAAAAGTCAATAGCGGATATAACCACACCATTAGTACATTTGAAAGCTAGAAATCTGGAGGACTCCTCCCTTACATTGGAGCACTTGACTTACCATTAAGAAAACGAAATAAGGAGTACTTCATTCTTTAGAATTGCCATCTAGATTTACAGTTAAAAAAGAGTGCATCCCCCAGTGCAGAGATGAAAGCTAGAATTTGGAGATTATATAAAAGTCGTCGAGGGACTAAAAACTTTTATATAATCCCAAAATCCAGCATCTCATACTGCAACTAGAAGAAGGATCCACCCTTACACCATGAGTGCCAAAAAATGAGACAAAGAATCTGCCTCATATGGATTATGCACAGGGAAAATATGCAATGCTCTGTATGTATTGTGCTTCAATTTGAAAGTTGTAGAATAAATTTGCCTAACAACAGCAGCAAATTGTCCAATATTTACAGAATCACAGAGAAAAACAGTAGTAAATCCCAAGAGGATTAAGAGGCTACAATGAAATTCCAATGTATTTAGTTTAGTGTTGTGGCTTGAAAATAAAAGTGGCTAATCATCCCATATCTAATGAATGTTGTTAAAAAATATAAATGTAAATTTTTGAAAATCATAATTTTTCGTGGGCTATAACCCACATTATTTTTGTTGAAAACTGCAAAATTCAAAAACATGTTATTGACTATTTTCGTATCATTTACTACTCCCACCTATATAGGTAATGTGCTATTTAATGAACGTTTTTAAAAAATAGAAATGTAAATTTTTTTAAAAATCATAACTTTTCATGAACTACAAACCACATTTTTCGGTAAAAATTAACAAGATTCAAAAACTTGCTATTATGAACTATTTTTTTGTCATATTTTGCATCCACCCATGTGGTAATGTGTTATCTTGTGAACGGTGTTAAAAAATAGAAATGTAATTTTTTAAAAAATCATAATTTTTTGTGGGCTATAACCCACGTTAATTTGGTTGAAAATGGTAAGATTAAAAAACGTTCTATTAAAGACTGTTTAATGTCATTTTTTGCAACTACTTATATGGGTAATGTGCTATCTAGTAAACAATATTAAAAATAGAAATGTAAATTTTTTCGTGAGGTATAACCCAAGTTATTTCGGTTGAAAATGGTAAGATTAAAAAATATTATATTATGGACGGTTTAATGTCATTTTTTGCACCTACCTATATAGGTAATATGCTATTTATTGAACAATGTTAAAAATAGAATTGTAAAGTTTTCAAAAAATCATAATTTTTCATGGGCTATAACCCACGTTTTTTTGGTTGAAAATGGCAATTTTTAAAAACTGGCATTTGTGGACTTTTTCATGTCATTTTCTGCACCCCACCTATATTGGTAATGTGCTATCTAATAAACGGTGTTAAAAAAATAGAATTGTAAATTTTTCATAAATCAACATTTTTCGTGGGCTATAACCAACGTTTTTTTTCCAAATCATCCTTATATACATAACGAGCAAAATACAATACTGGGTATACCCAAAACGCATTGTTACGAAAGTTTAAAACAGTAAGTATGGAGTACTACTCCATTACATTAATATGTGATATTAAAGTAAATGAAAAGAAAAAGATTGGACTAAGAAAATTTCTACTTTAGTACATACTAGAGTATGGTTGTCTAGGTCCCAATCAAAAGGTACTATGCAGTGTATGTGTTTTAATCCATTGTGAGTGTTATTTGCTTCCTGCATTCTGGCTTTCTCTTTGTGTAAACCGAGCACCACCAGCCAGCCCTCCTAATCTTCATGAATAATGTGAGCTTGAATACAAACAGAATTAACAAAATACTTCACAAGCTTGTCACCCATCGAAAAGGTACAAGAAATCTTGAGAGTGGTTTAGAGTAGTTCCACACCATTTCACAACTTTTCCACACAAATTTCAGTGTTCTGGCTCAACACAAATTTGACAGAAACATCCTGATGAAGCCTGTACAATCCGCATATGTCCCTGTTTAAAGCCTTAACATGTTTGACAAAAAACCCCTAGCTTTTATACTTCCCCATCCAAGACTCCATGCTACTGATAATGTGAGGATTTTCACATTATTGGATTCATTTTACTTATCTTTTGAGCGTCCTTGTAGCATGTTTCTATGTGTTTTGATGTGTTTTTAATGTATTTGTAGGACATTATGGCATGGAAAGCGCAACGGAGTGAAGAACGATGAAAAGAGCAAGTTTTGAAGCGAATCGGAGCTGGAAGAAAGCCCAGCTGCGCGCCGGAACAACTTCTCCTGCGCGCCGAAAAATGGGCAATTAAAATGCACAAAAATCACATTTTTTGGAAGCTTGGACAGGGTGCTCCGGCGCGCCGGAGGCAAACCTCTCCGGCGTGCCGCAGAGCGAACATCGCGACGTTCATGTTATAACGTCGCGACGTTCATGTTATAACGTCGCGCGACGTTGGGCTTCAATGAGAAAAGCTGAGAAAAGCTTAACGTCGCGACGTTCATGTTCTAACGTCGCGACGTTCAGCGCGTAGCAGATTTCCTCAGCCGATTTTGTCCTCAATTTTCGAATTCTTCAAGGGCAATTTTGGAACTTCGGGACACACTCTTCTCCAGCCCTAAATTCATATATTCAGCAGCAAAAGAGAGAAGAAGAGGAAGAAGAAGAAGAGAACAAGAGGAAACCATTTTTCTTGTTAGCTTTGTAGTTAGTTTAGGTTAGATTAGTTTATTTTGTAAACTTCCCTCCCTAGGAACTCCACAAGAACACACAACTAGTGTGTGTTCTTGGTGTAAATAGCATCAAGAGGATAGGGATTTCATGTAAAGTCATTGGCTCTAAGGACTTGTTTTGATTGAGGAAGGTTGGAGCTTTGGCTTGGAACATCAAAGGGGAGTACTACTCTTTGTATTTCTTTGTTTAATTCCATTGCTTTAATTCATTATTGTGATGTTCTTAGTAGCTTTGATGTGCTAAATTGCTAGTGCCCTTGGAGATTGGTTATTGATTGTTGAATTCTTGTGCTTTATTGTGGATTTTATGTTGTGGGTAATCAAGAATTAGGAACTACAAGCTAATCTAATATTCCATACTAGTAATGCTTAAGGTAGATTAGTATGTGGGTAGTGGATTAGTGGTGGTGTTCTAGCGTTTTCTTGCCTCCGCTATAAAGGGGGAATTGGTTAGGACATTGAGATACCGATGTTAGGGTTGGTGAATTCGGGTAGCATGAACTAACTTAGACCTTGCCTCCGCCATAAAGGAAGGAATAAGTTAGGGAGTGATATTCGAAAGAGTGATTAGGTTTGGCTCTTGCCTTCGCCATAAAGGAGGAGCCGAGCTAGAGTGCGATAAGCTTGGGAGAACATAGGGCTCTAGATTGACCTAATTTGGTAAATCCTTGCCTCCGCCATAAAGGGGGGATTAGCTATGAAGTCAATTTCCCGTAGGTGTCAACGTTATTAGGTTCTAGCTTCCGCCATAAAAGTGGAACTTGATTTATGTTGTCACACTCTTAGTTCGTTAACTCACTCTTGTAAACCACATAAAACACTAATGTTTAGGAAAACCAATACTCCAAGGGTACACTTCATTACATGATTCCTTGTCCATGATGCATTTATTTCCTTGTTTTTGTTCTTTTCTTTAGTTGGTAGTTTAGGTCATTTCCCTTTTCTTGTTTGTATTTTCACTACTTCACACACACTCACATCAATTCCATAAACTCATCCCCTCCCTGTGGGTTCGACCCCTACTTCCTCTTGCTACGAAAACGTCGGTGTCTTGATGCACCTTAAATGTCGTGAGGATTAGGGTTATAAATTTATTTGATTCGGTTAAGCCTTAGCTTTTAACCCTAGCTCCAAAACCGCTATCAAATTGGCGTCGGGGAATTAAAGCTTAATCTTTCACGCCTATCAGCTACACTCTTTGCTCTATCTGGCTGCCTTCCAGAATTTCATAGCTCAAGTTGGGAGCATACACAATCACCACAAAACAAAAATCCCAACACTTGGGCATCAAGATATTTCATCCTTTAGCATTCCACTTAGTAATGTACCCAATCTAACTAACTAGACATGGATAAAAAAAAGCATAAGCAAAATGGCCAAACTGATGTTAACTTCAGTAATCAAGGGCCTTGAGTCAAAAGTCACTAAGATATCAACAGCACTCAGTGCCAAACTACCTGTACATGTCAATCATTCGGAACTCCCATTCTTGTCCTCTGTATAGCAAATGGATGTGTTTTTCTTTCGTAGTTTTCTATCCGACTTGATAGTTACATTGGGGGGCGTTGTTATCCTTTCATGCTTCCTTTGTGTGTAGGAGCGTTTCCCTAACTTTGGGTGCAAATCAATCAATTGGGCGTTGTCAGTATAAAAGCCCTCATCATCGCTAAACCCTTCCTCTCGCACCTCAGACTCTGAATCAGTTGGTAGACTTTGTAATTTGGTGAGGGTCGACAAAGAATTGGTTCTGATTAGGGTTCTTTCCCCATCTCTTCTTCTTTTCTTTTCATCATCAAAATCAATGAGCACATGTACTTGACCATCCTGCCATTTGGGGATAGGCTGATTTATCATAGGATGCTTTGACACTAAGTCCAACACCATTCCCTGGACAGTATTTGCATTGTCCTGTTGCTCCAGCCATAGTCCCTTTGAATCAGTTGGATCCTCCTGTTGCTCCAAAACCACTCCCTGATCCACTGCACTTATGGTTTTGGCTTCATTGTTCGAATCTGCCTCAGCTGGTGGACTTTTTTACATTAGTCTATAATGACAAGATTTAAAATCTGGCTATTGTGGACTTTTTTAATGTCATTTCTTGTACCCACCTTGATAGGTAATCAAATATCTAGTGAGTAGAGTTAAAAAAATACAAATGTAAATTTTTTAAAAAATCATAAGTTTTCGTGGGCTATCACCCACATTTTTTCGGTTGAAAATTGCAAGATTTAAAAAAAAAATCTTTTATGGAATGTTTTCATGTCATTTTTTAATACTTATATGGGTAATTTTCTATTTAGAGAACGGTGGTAAAAAAATGGAATTGTAAATTTGTTCAAAAATCATCATTTTTCGTGGGCTATCTATAACCCACGTTTTTTTGGTTTAAATAGCAAAATTCAAAAACTGAATGTTGTGGAATTTTTTAATGTCATTTTTTGCACCCCTTTGATGGTTAGTATAATATCTAGTGAAAAGTGTTAAAAAATATAAATATAATTTTTTTGAAAAATCATAATTTTTCGTGGGCTACAACCCACGTTTTTTTCAGTTGAAAATTGCAAGATTCAAAAACATTCTTTTATGGACTATTTTCATGTCATTTTTTGCACCAACCACGATGGGTAATATGATTTATAGTGAACGAAATTAAAAAAATATAAATGTAAATTTTGTAAAAATCATAATTTTTTGTTGCCTATAACCCAAGTTTTTTGGGTTGAAAACGGCCAGATTCAGAAACATGCTATTTTTTACTATTTTCATGTCATTTTTTGCACCCACCTATATGGGTAATGTGCTATCTAATTAGCGTTATTGAAAAATAGAAATTTAAATTTTTTAAAAAATCATAATTTTTTGCAGGCCACACTATTTGGGTTGAAAATGGCAAGATTCAAAAATATTTTATTATGAACTGTTTTCATGTTATTTACTACACCCACTTATGTGGGTAATGTGCTATCTAGTGAACGATGTTAAAAAAATAGAAATGTAATTTTTTAAAAAAATAATAATATTTTGTGGGCTATAATCCACATAAATTTGGTTGAAAATGGCAAGATTCAAAAACATTCTATTATGGACTTCTTAATGTCATTTTTTGCACATACCTTTATGGGTAATGTGCTATCTAGTGAACGGTATTAAAAAAATAGAAATGTAATTTTTTTTGAAAAATCCTAATTTTTCGGGGGATATAATTCACATTTTTTAGGTTGAAAACAACAAGACTCAAAAACTGGCTGTTGTGGACTTTTTTCATGTAATTTTTTGCACCCACATATATGGGTAATGCATTATCTAATGAAATGTGTTAAAAAAATAGAATTGTAAATTTATTTAAAAATCATCATTTTTTTGTGGGCTATAACCCACGTTTTTTGGTTTAAAATAGCAAGACGCAAAAACTAGTTGATGTTGACTTTTTTAATGTCATTTTTTTTGTATGCACCTTGATGGTTAATCTGATATCTAGTGAACAAAGTTAAAAAAATACAAATATAAATTTTTTGAAAAAACATAATTTTTCGTTGGTTATAACCCATGTTTTTTCGGTTGAAAATTGCAAGATTCAAAAAAATTCTTTTATGGACTGTTTTCATATCATTTTTTGCACCTGCTTATATGGGTAATGTTCTATCAAATGAATGGTGGTAAAAAATAGAATTGTAATATTTTTCAAAAATCATCATTTTTCTTGGGCTATAACCCACGTTTTTTTTTGCTTAAATGACAAGATTCAAAAACTGGCTGTTGTGGAATTTTTTAACCACCTTGATGGGTTATGATATCTAGTGAAACGTGTTAAAAAAATACAAATATAAATTTTTTGAAAAATCATAATTTTTCGTAGGCTATAACCTACATTTTTTCGGTTTAAAATTGCAAGATTCAAAAACATATTTTTATGAACTTTTTTAATGTCATTTTTTTAACCAACCTAGATGGGTAATATGATTTCTAGTGAACGGAACTAAAAAATAGAAATGTAAATTTTTGTAAAAATCATAATTTTTCGTGGGCTATAACCCACATTTTTTCGGTTGAAAACTGTAAGATTCATAAACATGCTATTTTTGACTGTTTTCATATCAGTTTTGGCACCCATCTATATGGGTAATGTTCTATCTAGTGAAAGTTGTTAAAAATAGAAATGTAAATTTTTAAAAAAATCATAATTTTTCGTGGGCCATGTTATTTCGGCTGAAATTGACAAGAATAAAAAACATGCTAGTATGGACTATTTTCATGTCATTTACTACACCCACCTATATGCGTAATGTACTATCTAGTGAATGGTGTTAAAAAAATAGAAATGTAAGTTTTTAAAAAATTATAATTTTTCACGGGCCATGACTCACGTCAATTAGGTTGAAAACAACAATATTCAAAAATATGCTATTATGGACTGTTTTATGTCATTTTTTGCACCTACTTATATGAGTAATGTTCTATCGAGTAAACGATTTAAAAAAACTAGAATTGTAATTTTTTTTTAAAATCATCATTTTTCGTAGGCTATAATCCAAGTTTTTTTTGTAAAACGACAAGACTCAAAAACTAAATATTGTGGAGTTTTTCATGTCATTTTTTGCACCCATCTAGACTGGTAATATTATATCTAGTGGGCTATAACCCACGTTATTTCGATTGAAAACGGCAAGATTCAAAAACATGTTACTATGGACTGTTTTAATATCATTTTTTTACCCACCTAAATGGGTAATGTGCTGTATAGTGAAGAGTGTTAGAAAAATAGAAATGTAACTTTTTGAAAAATCAATTTTTTTTGGGGTTTTAACTCATGTTAACTCGTTTGAAAGTGGCAAGATTCAAAAATATTCTATTATGAACAATTTAATGTCAATTTTTGCACCTACTTATATGGGTAATATGTTATCTAGTGAATGGTATTAAAAAAATAGAAATTTAAATTTTTTAAAAAATCATAATTTTCCGTGGGCTATAGCCCACGTTATTTTGGTTGAAAATGGCAAGATTCAAAAACATGCTATTGTGTACTGTGCTCATGTCATTTTTTTCACCCACTTATATAGGTACTGTTCTAACTAGTAAACTGTAATGAAAATAGAAATGTAAATTTTTTTAAAAAATCATAATTTTTTTTGGACTATAACCCAGTTTTTCGATTTCAAATGACAATATTCAAAAACATTGTATTATGGACTGTTTTCATGTCATTTTTTGCACCCACCTATATGGGTAATGTACTCTATGGTAAATAGTGTTAAAAATAGAAATGTAATTTTTTGAAAAATCATAATTTTTCGTGGGCTATAACCTAAGTTGATTCGGTTGAAAACAGAAAGATTAAAAAATATTCTATTATGGACTATTTAATAAATTTTTTGCACCTACCTATATGGGTAATGTGCTATCCAGTGAACAGTATTAAAAAAAATAGAAATGTACTTTTTTGAAAAATCATAAATTTTTGTCGGTTATAACAAGCATTTTTTTGGTTGAAAACGACAATATTAAAAAACATGCTATTGTGAATAGTTTTCTTGTTAACCCACCTATATGGGTAATGTGCTATCTAATGAACGATGTTATAAAAATAGAAATGTAAATTTTTTTAAAATCATAATTTTTTGTGGGCTATGACCCACGTTTTTTCGGTTAAAAATGGCAAGATTCAAAAACATGCTAGTGTCGACAGTTTTCATGTCATTTTTTGCACCCACCTATATGGGTAATGTGCTATCTAGTGAATAGTGTTATAAAAATGTAAATTTTTTGAATACATAATTTTTCGTGAGCTATAACCCACGTTATTTCAGTTGAAAATGGCAAGATTCAAAAACATTCTATTATGGATTGTTTAATGTCATTTTTTGCATCCTTCTATATGGGAAATGTCTATCTAGTTAACGATGTTAAAAAAATAGAAATGTTAATTTTTTGAAATATCCTAATTTTTCGTAAGCTATAACCCACGTTATTTCGGTTGAAAACAACAATATTCAAAAATATGCTATTATGGACTATTTTCATGTTCTTTTTTGCACCCACCTATATGGGTAATGTGTTATCAAGTGAATAGTGTTAAAAATAGAAATATAATTTTTTAAAAACTCATAATTTTTCGTAGGTTATAACACACGTTAATTTGTTTGAAAATGGCAAGATTCAAAAATATTCTATTTTTGTTCGTTTTCATGTCATTTTTATGCACCCACCTGTATGGGTAATATTCTATCTAATGAATGTTGTTAAACAATAGAAATGTAAATTTTTTGAAAATCATAATTTTTCGTGGGCTATAACCCACATTATTTTGGTTGAAAACGGCAAAATTCAAAAACATGCAATTGTGGACTATTTTCATATCATTTACTACTCCCACCTATTTAGGTAATGTGATATCTAATGAACGTTTTTAGAAAATAGAAATGTAAAATTTTTTAAAAATCATAATATTTCGTGAACTACAACCCACATTTTTCGGCAAAATTAACAAGTTTCAAAAACTTGCTATTATGAACTATTTTAATGTCATATTTTGCATCCACCTATATGGGTAATGTGTTATCTTATGAACGGTGTTAAAAAATAAAAATGTATTTTTTTGAAAAATCATAATTTTTCGTGGGCTATAACCCAGGTTAATTCGGTTGAAAATGGTATGATAAAAACGTTCTATTAAAGATTGTTTAATGTCATTTTTTGCAACTACCTATGTGGGTAATGTGCTATCTAGTGAACGATATTAAAAAATAGAAATGTAAATTTTTTCGTGGGGTATAACCTATGTTATTTCGGTTGAAAATGGTAAGATTAAAAACTATTATATTATGGACTGTTTAATGTCATTTTTTGCACCTACATATATAGATAATATGCTATCTATTGAACAGTGTTAAAAATAAAATTGTAAAATTTTCAAAAAATCATAACTTTTCTTAGGCTATAACCCACTTTTTTTGGTTAAAAATGGCAAGTCTTAAAAACTGGCATTTGTGGAATTTTTTCATATCATTTTTAGCACTCCACCTATATTGGTAATGTGCTATCTAATAAACGGTGTTAAAAAAATAGAATCGTAAATTTTTTCATAAATCAACATTTTTCGTGGGCTATAACCCACTTTTTTTTGTTTCAAATGGCAAGAATAAAAAATTAGCTGTTGTCGACTTGTTTGATGTCATTTTTTGCACTCACCTTGATGGGTAATCTTATATCTAGTAAACAGTGTTTTTTTAAAGTTGGCAACTTATCCCATTTGCCGGGGGGTTGGGGGCGGCGTCACTGCCTATTACACTTGAAAAGCTATAAATAGGGAGAAGTCCGCCCTTACATTGAAGCACCTATCTAGTGAACAGTATTAAAAAAATACAAATATAAATATTTTTAAAAATCATCATTTTTCGTGGGATATAACCTATATTTTTTTTACTGAAAACGGCAAGACTCAAAAACTTGTTGTTGTGGACATTTTTCTTGTTATTTTTTGCACCCACTTATCTGTGTAATGTGCTATCTAATGAATAATGTTATGAAAATAGAACTATTAATTTTTTCAAAAATCATCATTTTTCGTGGGCTATAACCCACATTTTTTTGTTTCAAATGGAAATAATAAAAAAACTGGCTGTTGTGAACTTTTTTAATGTTATTTTTTGCACCCACCTTGATAGGTAATCTGATATCTAGTGAAAAGTGTTAGAAAAAATACAAATGTAATTTTTTTTTAAATCATCATTTTTCGTGGGATATAACCCATATTTTTGGCTGAAAATGGCAAGACTAAAAAACTGGCTGTTGTGGACTTTTTTCATGTCATTTTTTGCACCCACCTATATGGGTAATTTTCTATCTAATGAACTGTGTTAAAAAATATAATTGTAATTTTTATTCAAAAATCATTATTTTTTGTGGGTTATAACCCACGTTTTTTTGCTGAAAATGGCATAACTCAAAAACTGGCTGTTGTAGACTTTTTTCATGTCATTTTTAGTACCCATCTTAATGGGTAATATGATATCAAATGAATGGTGATAAAAAACTATAAATGTAAATTTTTTGAAAAATCATAATTTTTCGTGGGTTGTAACCACGTTTTTTCGGTTGAAAATAGCAAGATTCAAAAACATACTATTGTGGACTAATTTCAGGTCTTTTTTTTCACCTACCTATACTGGTAATATGCTATCTTCTGAACGGTATTAAAAATAGAATTATAAATTTTTTTTAGAAATAATCATATTTTGTGGGCTATAACACACTATTTCTGGCTGAAAACAGCAAGACTCAGAAACTTATGCTATGAACTTTTTCATGTTATTTTTTGCATTCATTTTTATGGGTTCTGTTACATCTAGTGAACGGTGTTAAAAATAGAAATGTAAATTTTTTAAAAAATCGTAATTTTTCGTGGGCACTAACCTACATGTTGTAGTTTGAAAATGGCATGATTCGAAAACATGCTACTGATGACTGTTTTCATGTCATTTTTTGCACCTTCCCATATGGGTAATGTGTTATCTAGTGAATGGTGTTAAAAAAAAGAAATGTAAATTTTTTTAAAAAAATTATAATTTTTAATTGGCTATAATCCACGTTTTTTCAGTTGAAAATGGTAAGATTCAAAAACATGCTATTGTGGACAGATTTCATGTAATTTTTATTGTTAAATGAGCATCCAACCCAAAACCAATTGGCTATGAGTGGAGTGGCCCAAGGATCTTATATATTAGTTCAAGAGCTCTTACCTAACCGATGTGGGATATTTATCCCTTAACATCCCCCCTCAAACATGAGGATTTTCTCCCTACTCATGTTTGAAAAGCTGGCTCTGATACCATGTTAAATGAGCATCCAACCCAAAACCAATTGGCCATGGGTGGAGTGGCCCAAGGGTCTCTGATACTATGTTAAAGAATATATGTGCATCCAACTCAAAACCAATTGGCAATGGGTGGAGTAGCCCCGCCCTAATAGTGTTACTCTCAGTCACTCACGGCTCACCACAGCCGCCTCAGTCCTCTCTCCGCCTTACTTTCGCTATAATTCTCTCACGACGGCCGTCGATCTCCGCCTTTGCCGCTGTTCGCTGCTCCAACTCCTCATTTTGCCAAAGTTCGGAATTTGACAATAGGGATCGAATTCATGATATGATATAGTAATTCCCATCCCGTCACAATCAATCGGACCCATATATAGCAGCCCTATTTACAAGACAGTTCTTCTTGGTAACAAGCCAGACTTGTGTTCTTGAAACCCTCCCTTATAACTTGTGTCTCAATCAATCTCATAGTCCAAGCCTCCTATTAACTCCATCAAAGATGTATCAGATTACTCGAACAGCCGTGGGAAAATTGAATACCATTAGGGCCAAAGCTAGTTGTTCCTCCCTTCTAAATAATCAAAGTAATGCTTCCCTTCCCAAGGAAATTTTCGCATGCACAAATATTTTGTCTCCATGGCTCATGCTACCGACTAAACAAGCAAATATCAATGACGACAAAGTCCATTCAAGTTCAGAGTTTTATTCCTACAAAAAGATTATACCTGCAACTTGGAACTCCTCGTATACACAACCCGAAAAAATCTATGAAAAATATATAGGAATCAAGCCAAATGGTGTCTACTTTGGTGACCATGATTCTGGGAACATGAAGTCCTTTCAGTCTGAGAGGGTCAAGCCATGGGTTCGCCCTTTATCTCCTCATATTGCTCTTTATCAGCCACAGCTAAATTCCACTCTTTCGATTTTCAATAGAATCGCGGGAGCTTACCTAGCCAATGTGGTTTTGGCTTCTCATCTTATTTGTCTGAAACTTGGTACGATTTGCTTCACCTATGACTACTTCTACAAATTCTGGTTTTATTCATCAAAGCTCACCCTAATCTTGGAAGAGATTGCTGTCTTAGCCAATTGGTTTTGAGTTGGATGCACAAAACTTATTTAACATTTATTTCCACCTATATTGGTATTGCACTATCTAGAGAACCTTGTTGTAAAAATAGAAATGTAAATTTATTTTAAAAATCATAATTTTTCGTGGGCTATAAAACACGTATATTGGGTTGAAAACAACAAGATTTAAATACATGCTATTGTGGACTCTTTTCATGTCATTGTTTGCAATTACATTTATGGGTAATGTGACATCTAGTAAATGATGTTAAAAAATAAAATTGTAATTTTTTTAAAAAATAATTATTTTTCGTGGGTTATAACCCTTGTTTTTTAGTTGAAAATGGCAAGACTCAAAACTGGATGTGTAGACTTTTTAAATGTCATTTTTAATATGCTATCTAATGAACGGTGTTAAAAAATAGGATTCTAAATGTTTTCAAAATGCATCATCTTTCGTGGGCTATAACCGACGTTTTTTGGCTTAAAATGACAAGACTAAAAAACTGGCTAATGTATTCTTTTTTAATGTCATTTTTTGCACCCACCTTGACTGGTAATCTGATATCTAGTGAATGGTATTAATAAAAATAGAAATATAATTTTTTTGAAAATTCATAAATTTTTTTACTAGTAATGTGCTACCCACATTAATTCGGTTGAAAACGACAAGATTTATAAACATGCTATTATGGACTATTTTCAAATCATTTACTACACTCACCTATATTGGTAATGTGCTATCTAATGAAGAAATGTAAATTTTTTTAAAAAATCATAATTTTTCGTAGGCTATAATTAACCCAAGTTTTTTTAAACAAAAAGAACTTTATACCATCATAACAAAATACGGTGTCGGATATACCCGACCACACCGTTACAAGCATGCGAACCAAAAATTTGGAGTACTACTCCATTACATGAAACTTCATATGATCTAAAGGTGGGAATTATAGAACCGCGACTTTAGTGATTACCAAAGTATCGAAGCTATAATTAAACCACATTTTTTGGTTGAAAACGACAATATTCAAAAACATCCTATTGTAAACAGTTTTCATGTTATTTTTTGCACTCATCAATATTGGTAATGTGCTATCTAGTGAACGGTGTTAAAAAAAATATAAATGTAATTTTTTTTAAAATCATAATTTTTCGTGGGCTATAACCCACATTAATTTGGTTGAAAATGGCAAGATTCATAAACATTCTATTATGGACTGTTTAATATCATTTTTGCACCTATCTTTATGGATAATGTGCTATCTATTGAACAATGTTAAAAAATAGAAATATGTTTTTTCGTGTGCTATAACCACGTGTTTTTTTATTGAAAATGGCAATACTTAAAAACTGGCATTTGTGGACTTTTTTCATATCATTTTTTGCACCCAACTATATTGGTAATGTGCTATCCAATGAACAATGTTAAAAAGATGGAATTGTAATTTTTTTTCAAAAATCATCAATTTTTTTGCGAAAAACAACATGACTCAAAAACTGACTGTTGTAGACTTTTTTGATGTCATTTTTTCCACCCACCTTGATAGGTAATATGATATCTAGTAAATAGTCTTAAAAAAAATACAAATATAATTTTTTTGAAAAATTATATAACCCACATTTTTTCAGTTAAAAATAGAAAGATTCAAAAACATGCTATTGTAGAATATTTTAATGTCATTTTTTGCACCTACCTATATAGGTAATGTGTTATCTAGTGAACAGTGTTAAAAAAATAAAATTGAAATTTTTGTTAATAATCATCATATTTCGTGAGCTATAACACACATTTTTTTGGCTTAAACCAACAAGACTTAAAAACTTGCTGCTGTGAACTTTTTTTATGTCATTTTTTGAACCCACTTATATGGGTCATATTACATCTAGTGAACGGTTTTAAAACTAAAAATGTAAATTTTTGAAAAATCAAAATTTTTCGTGAGCACTAACCCCTTGTTTTTTACGTGAAAATGGCAAGATTAGAGAAACATGATACTGTGGACTGTTTTCATGTCATTTTTTTGCACCTTCCTATATGGGTGATGTGTCATCTAGTGCACGGTGTTAAAAAAGTAGCAATACAAAGTTTTTGAAAAATTAAAATTTTCAGTGAGCTATAACCCACGATTTTTCGGTTAAAAATGGAAAGATTTAAAAACATGATATTATGGATAGTTTTTATGTCATTTTTACCCACCTATATTGGTAATGTGCTATCTAGTTAATGGTGTTTTAAAAATAGAAATATAATTTTTTTAAAAAAATAATAATTTTTCATTGACTATAACCCACGTATTTTTTGTAGAAAATAACAAGATTAAAAAATATGTTATTGTGGATAATTTTCATGTCATTTTTTGTACCTATATATATATGGGTAATGTGGTATATAATGAATGGTGTTAAAAAATATAATTGTATTTTTAAAAAAAAATCATCATATTTCGTGGGATATAACCCTAATTTTTTTGCTGAAAATGGCAAGACTCAAAAATTGGCTGTTGTGGACTTTTTTTATGTCATTTCTCGCTCCAATATATATGGGTAATTTGCTATCTAATGAACGGTGTTAAAAAATAAAATTGTAAATTTTTTCAGAAATCATCATCTTTCGTGGGCTATAACCCACATTTTTTTTGCTTAAAATGGCAACACTCAAAAACTGGCTATTGTGGTCTTTTTTAATGTCATTTTTTGCACCCACCTTGATTAGTAATATGATATATAGTGAACGGTGTTAAAAAATATAACTGGAAATTTTCTTGAAAAAATCTTAATTTTTCGTGGGTTATAACCCACGTTTTTTTGTTGAAAATAACAAGATTCAAAAACTTGGAATTATGGACTATTTTCATGTCATTTTTTGCACCTACCTATATGGGTAATATGTTATCTAGTGAACGGTATTAAAAAAATAGAATTGTAATTTTTTTAAAAAAAAATCATCATATTTTGTGAGTTATAACCAACATTTTTTGGTTGAAAACAGTAAGACTCTAAAACATGCTCCTATGAACTTTTTTCATGTCATTTTTTGAAGCCATTTATATGGGTGATCTTAAATCTAGTGAACAATGTTAAAAATAGAAATGTAAATTTTTTGAAAAATCATTATTTTTCGTGAGCACTAACCCATGTTTTTCAGTTGAAAATGGCAAGATTCGAAAACATGTTATAGTGAACTACTTTTAGTTCATTTTTACACCTACCTATATGGATAATATGTTATGTTGTGAACGGTGTTAAAAAATAAAATTGTAATTTTTTTAATAAACTATCATTTTTCGTTTGTTATAGCGTACGGTTTTTGGCTAAAAATGGCGAGAATTAAAAACTATCTGTTGTGGACTTTTTTCATTTCATTTTTTACACCCACCTAGATGGGTAATATAATATCTAGTAATATGGTAATAAAAAAAATAAAAAAATAATTTTTTTTTAAAAATCATAATTTTTCGTTGACGATAACCCACTTTTTTTGTTGAAAACGACAAGATTCAAAAACATGCTGTTGTGGACTATTTTAATGTCATTTTTTGCACCGACTTATATGAGTAATGCTCTATCTAGTGAACAAGGTTAAAAAATTAAATTGTAATTTTTTTTTCAAAATTATCATTTTTCGTGGGCTATAACTCACATTTTTTCGGTTGAAAAAACCAAGATTCAAAAATATACTATTGCGGACTATTTTTATGTCATTTTTTGCACCCCCAACTACATGGGTAATGTGCTATCAAGTGAATAGTATTATAAAAATAGAAATATATTTTTTAAAAAATTATTTTTCATGGGCTAGAACCCACATTTTTTTGTTGAAAACGGCAAAATTCAAAAACATGATCTTCTAGACTTTTTTTCATGTCATTTTTTGCACCTAGTTATATGGGTAATGTTTTATCTAGTGAATGGTGTTAAAAAATAAAATTTTATTTTTTAAAAAAAATCATCATTTTTCGTGCATTATAACCCACGTTTTTAGTTAAAAATGGAAATACTCAAACACTGGTTTTTGTTGACTTTTTCGTGTCATTTTTTGCACCCACGAAGGTGGGTAATATGATATCTAGTAAATAGTATTAAAAAATAGAAATGTAAATTTTTTGAAAAATCATAAATTTTCGTGTGCAATAACCAACGTTTTTTCATATGAAAATGGAAAGATTCGAAAACATACTATTCTGGACTGTTTTCATATCATTTTTTGCACCTTCCTATATGGATAAAGTGTTATCTAGTGAACGGTGTTAAAAACTAGAAGTATAATTTTTTTGAAAAATTATAATTTTTCATTGGTTATAACCCACGTTTTTTCTGTTGAAACTGATAAGATTTAAAAACATGCTATTGTGGATAGTTTTTATTTTATTTTTTGCACCCACCTATATTAGTAATGTGCTATCTAGTGAGCGGCATTATAAAAATAGAAATGTAATTTTTTTTAAAATCATAATTTTTCGTGGGCTATAACTCACGGTTTTTTTGTTGAAAATGACAAGATTAAAAAATATGCTATTGTGGACTATTTTTATGTCATTTTTGGCAAAGAGATATATGGGTAATTTCCTATCTAGTGAATGGTGTTAAAAATTGAATTATAAATTTTTTTAAAAACATCATTTTTCGTTGGGCTATAATCCTTATTTTTTGTATGAAATGACAAGATTCAAAAACTGGCTATTGTTAACTTTTTTTATGTCATTTTTTGCACCCCACCTATATGGGTAATTTGATATCTAATGAATTAAAAATGGAAATGTAATATTTTTTCAAAAATCATCATTTTTCAAGGCCTATAACCCACTTTTTTTGCTTAAAATGGCAAGACTAAAAAAATTGGCTGTTGTGGTCTTTTTAATGTCATTTTTTGCACCCACCTTGATTGGTAATAATTGATTTAGTGAATGGTGTTAAAAAATTAGAAATGTAAATTTTTTTAAAAATCACGCTTTTTCGGTTTAAAACGGCAAGATTAAAAAACATGCTATTGTCGATTGTTTTCATGTCATTTTTTGCACCCACCTATGTGGGTAATGTGCTGTCTATTGAACGGTATTATGAAAATAGAAATATAAATTTTTTTAAAAAATCATAATTTTTCGTGGGCTTTAACCTTCTTTTTTTCGGTCTAAAACGACAAGATTCAAAAACACGATATTGATGACTGTTTTCATGTCATCTTTTGCACCTACATTTATGGATTATGTGTTATATAGTGAATGGTTTTAAAAAGTAGAATTGTAAATTTTTTAAAAATCATCATTTTTCGTGGGTTATAACCCATGTTTTTTGGTTTAAAATGGCAATATTCAAAAATTGGTTGTTGTGGACTTTTTAATTTCATGTTTTGCACCCACCTTGATGGGTAATCTGATATCTAGTGATCAATGTTAAAAAATTTCAAATGTAATTTTTTTTAAAAATCATAATTTTTCGTGGGTTTTAACCCACATTTTTTTAACTGAAAATTGCAAGACTAAAAAACATTTTTTATCAACTTTTTTCATGTCATTTTTTGCACTTACATATATGGGTAATAACCTTTCTAATCAATGAATAAAAAATTGCAATTGTAAATTTTCTGCAAAAATCATCATTTTTCGTGGGTTATAACCTACATTTTTTGGCTTAAAATGGCAAGAATCAAAAGCTGGCTATTCACTTTTTTAATGTCATTTTTTGCATCCACCTTAGTGGGTAATATGATATCTAGTGAACAATGTTAAAAAAATAAAAATAAATTTTTTTAAAAAAATCATAATTTTTCCTGGACTATAAAAATACGTTTTTTCCGTTGAAAATTGAAATATTCAAAAACATTCTTTTATGGACTTTTTTTATGTTGTTTTTTTGCACCCACCTATCTGAGTAGCGTGCTACCTAATGAACGATTTTAAAAAAATAAGATTGTAAAAATTTTCAAAAATCATCATTTTTCGTGAACCCACGATTTTTGGTTTAAAATGTCAAGACTCAAAAACTGGATATTGTAAACTTTTTTAATGTCATGTTTTGCATCCACCTTGATGGGTTATATGATATCAAGTGAACAGCGTTAAAAAAATACAAATGTAAAGTTTTTGAAACATCATAATTTTTCTTGGGCTATAAACCAAGTTTTTTCGTTTGAAAATTAAAAGATCCTAAAACATTCTTTTATGAACTTTTTCATGTCTTTTGTTGCATCCACCTATATGGATATTTTCCTATCTAATGAATAGTGTTAAAAAAATAGAATTGTAAATTTTTTCAAAAATCATCAATCAATAACTCACGTTTTTTGGTTGAAAATGACATGACTCTAAAATTGAGTGTTGTGGACTTTTTTCATGTCATTTTTTGTACCCACCTTGATGGGTAATATGATTTATACTGAAGGGTGTTAAAAAAATAGAAATATAAATTTTTTAAAAAATCATAATTTTTCGTGGGCTATAACCCATGTTTTTTTGCTTAAAAATGGCAAGATTCAAATACATGCTATTGTGGACTATTTTTAAGTCATTTTTTGCACTTACCTATATAGATAATGTGTTATCTAGTGAATGGAGTAAAAAAAATAAAATTGTAAATCTTTTTTAAAAATCATCATATTTCGTCCACGTTTTTTGGCTAAAAATAGCAAGACTCAAAAACTGGATGATGTGAACTTTTTTCATATCATTTTTTGGACCTACCTATATGGGTCATGTTACATCTAGTGAACGGTGTTAAAAAATAAAAATGTAAATTTTTTGAAAAACCATTATTTTTCAGTTAAAAATGGCAAGAACATACTATTGTATACTATGTAAGTTTAATGTCAAGTTTTGCACCCACCTTGATTGGTGATAATATATCTAATGATTAGTGTTAAAAAAATTCAAATGTAAATTTTTTATAAATCATAATTTTTTGTGGGTTATATCCCACATTTTTCGGTTGAAAATTAAAAGATTAAAAAACATTATTTTATGAACTTTTTTCATGTCATTTTTTTCACCCACCTATATGGGTAATGTGATATCTAATCAACGGTGATAAAAAAACTACAATTGTAAATTTTTTTCAAGAATTATCATTTTTCGAGGGTTATAACCCACGTTTTTCGGCTTAAAATGGCAATATTAAAAAACTGGTTATTTTGAACTTTTTTAATACCATTGTTTTGCATCCACCTTGATGGGTAATATGATATCAAGTGAATAGTGTTAAAAAAATACAAATGTAAAATTTTTAAAAAATCATAATTTTTCTTGGGCTAAAAATCACCGTATTTTTAGATGAAAATTGAAAGATTCAAAAACATTCTGTTATGGACTTTTTTCATGTCATTTTTTTCACCTACCTATATGGGCAATGTGTTATCTAATTAACGGTGTTAAAAAATTGTGTTATAATATTTTTCAAAAATTATCATTTTTTGTGGGGTATAACCCACGTTTTTTGGCTGAAAATGGCATAACTTAAAAACTGGTTGTTGTGAACTTTTTTCAATTCATTTTTTGCACCCACCTTGAAGGTTAATATGATATCTATTGAACAATGTTAAAAAATATATAAATGTAAATTTTTTGAAAAATCAAAATTTTTTGTGGGCTAACCCACGTTTTTTCGCTTGAAAATAGCAAGATTCAAAAGCATGTTATTGTGGACTATTTTCATGTTTTTTTACACCTAACTATAAGGGTAATGTTCTATCTAGTGACCGGAGTAAAAAAATAGAATTGTAAATCTTTTTTTAAAAATCATTATATTTCGTGTAACCCACGTTTTCTGGCTAAAAATAGCAAGACTCAAAAATCGGCTGCTGTGAACTTTATTCATGTCATTTTTTGTACCCACCTATATGGATCATGTTACATCTAGTGAACAGTGTTAAAAAATAAAAACGTAAAATTTTTAAAAAATTTACATTTTTTGTGGGCTTGAACCCACGTTTTTTCGGTTGAAAATGGCAAGATTTGAAAACATACTATTTTAGACTGTTTTCATGTCATTTTTTGTACCTACCTATATGGATAATGTGATATGAAGTGAACGGAGTTAAAAAAATGGAATTGTAATTTTTTTGAAAAACTATCATTTTTCGTGGTCTATAACCAATCTTTTTATTGCTAAAAATTGTAAGAGTCAAAAATTGAATTCGAGCTAATATTTGCATAGACACTTTTCAACATAATTGAACAAGCAGTTTAATCCATTGAAGATTCAAATAGGAAATTCAATTTCAAGGGAGTTAAGCATTTGAAACTACCTATAGTACCATCTCTAATTAAGTTCTGGTTGTCTTCAAAATAGCACTTGAAAACCTAAAACCCATTGAAACAATTCAACATGCAATTGACATGCTATACTAAGACATAAAGGTTTCAAATACACGCAATTTATCAACACTAAACCATAACCAACTTCAACGATAGCATATAATTCAAGAAGATTGTATCTTTATAGCAACATGTCATAACAATTAATCAACTGTATAAAAGAAAATATTAATTCAGCCCTTTTTTTTCCAAGAACTTAAACCAATTTATCTTACAAAATCAAAAACTCACCCACCGTATTTGAAAATTTCCACAGCTTCCCTAAATTGGCCAAAGTGGAAATCCCAAACTTTCCTTCTCCTCTCTTCCTCTTTTCCTCTCTTCTTCTTACAACCCTCTTCTCTTCTTCCTTCTTCTTCTTCCCTTTTTCTTCCTTCTTCTTCTTTCCTTTTCCTTCTCTTCCTTCTTCTCCCCTGTTCCCGTCTTTCTCTTCCTTTTACTATTTTTTTTTATTTTGAAGGCTTCACAAAAGCCTTATCACCATATACTAACTTCTAGGCTGCCAAGCGTGCAGCCTATAATGCTTACAAGTTTGGTAGCTACCTCCTTATTATTATTTTTTTTTAACTTGATTTTATTTTATTAATTTTCCACTTGATCCTTAAATTTTGTAAATGCCAATAAAGACCCAAAACCCACGATTAAGCTATGATATTAAACTCCCTTCCCATTCTTGTAAAATAAATAATTAATTTTAGTACTTAATTATGTGATCTTTAATTTATGTAGCAATACTTACCTAAAACTTGGTATTTTAATTTAAAAATTAAATTAGCTTACGTGTATTAGATATTAGGAAAATTGTTAACGTGTTAAGATTTTTGGGGTCTTACACTCTCCACTCCTTAAAAGAAATTTCGTCCTCTAAATTCTTACCAATTATAGAAAAAAAAATTTTTAGGGTATGATTCTAGCATGTTTTCCTCAGTTTTTTTTCATCTCACTTCTTCAACACCATGATTAACCCAAATGACCTTAACAAGTTGCATTTTCTTACCTCGAATGTACTTAAATTCTCGTACCATGTATGTCATAATCATCCATTCATCATAAGCTATTTCGCACTTATATTTCCATTAGAAAATTCTAATTCAACTCTTAATATTCAATATTATGTATCCCGTGCACATACCAATTTCAAATAAATTTTCCTGTGTATCATAGTTATTCACCAATAATTTCTCATTGGAAACTTCCATCCATTCATTGTTATTCAAATCCATGCACCAACTATTTATCTTGACTCCCGCATAAATTTTCCCATGCAAGATAAGTAACACCAATTGTTTCTCAACAATAATCTCCCATTGTGGCATTTCAATTGATATAGAATCCATCACAATCCAGAACAATCATTCACTAATAATTCTTAATACTAGCCTCGACTTAGTTTCTTTAGCGTATAATAATCATGAAAATCCTTTAATCTCTTTTCTAGTAAATCACCAAAGATGAATTCTTGCCAACTTATATTGTTTAGGAAGTCTGTAAATGTATTCTTAATTCATGGTGCGATAGCCATTCTATTTTTCAAAGCCCACTACGCGCTTATTGAGCTAATCCAAAACTTTAAAGTATACATGTGACAAAAGATTTCAAAAGAAAAGAGAATCATTTCTTACTCAATTTTATTTTATTATTATTATTATTTTTTTATTCCTGGAAAACTTTCATACGATCATTAAGTGTTCAAGTATGACTCGTAAATTTTCTTGCATCATTACATATTTTTCTCTTTTTCTCTTATTATCATTATGTATTTGTCTATCTAGTGATGACAACCTACACCTCTGACATGTATTTGATTTTTTTCCCCCTCGACTTAATTCGTTTATATAAGGTCAAATCATACTTCATAAACCCAAAGATTTATGTGTACCATATTTTATTTATTATCCCATTAACCAGTTATCACAATTTCTATTTATCAACTGTCCAAATTTGTTATATCGGTTCTTTAGTGTTACACTAAGGACATCACAATTCTAAGAATCCAGTTTAGGCCTAACACCATTCACCAATTCTAAGAAATTGATAATTCCCAATGTCTTACAATTAACTGGTTCCAATGTCTTGCTTCAAATTTCTCCATTATCAATAAACCTTTACACTATAACCTTATATATTCATTGATATCATCAAAATGAACCACAATTTAAATTACTTAGAATGTGAAATTTTATCACATTTCTTCAATTCTTTCAACAGCACTTTGGTGTAACATTTCACCTAACCCTTGGTAATACATCAAAATTTGAAATCATTATGTTTCACGATATTCACAGATTCTGCCAAAATTTTCTAATAATTGTACCTTAAGAAATGAATTTAAAAGAATCCCAGATATAAAATTGAACATTCACAAATGGAAATAATCCAACCAAATTAGGATTCAAACTTAAATTTAACACTCTTTCTTGAGGAATTTATTCCTAAATATGAAACCAATATTGTCCACAATTGTTTCTTTAATTCTTACCAAATACTTCTCATCTCAATTCAAACCTAATAATTCACAATTTAAAAGTCCAAGAATCTTATCCTGGCTTATGAACAAAAATGCTCTTATACCACCTATAACGCCCCGACCCACCCCCTACTTGGAAAGTGGATCGGGTCGTTCAGTCAGTCAACAATCCATAACATAAAGCGAAACCTCGAGGAATTTTATCCCTTTCACTTAAACAACACCAATGATCATAACAGGTACAATGTAATCTCACATCTACAAAATTATATTACAACTTAATTCGTACTCCAAGATTCAATGCTAAACATCTCTCCATCACTGACGGTACCTCCACTTATCCATCTTCCGCAGTCTTCTCTGGTTACTTTACTGAAAACATTTAAGAAAACGGGGTGAGCCTTTATCACTCAGTGGGTGGGGAATTGGGTATAGTTCTTTCGTTAAAATGGAAAAGAATTTAGGACTACATTTTCGAAATATCAAGTGCCAAAATAATTTATACATTTCAAAAAAAAACTCACAATAACAGTCACAGATAGCACAGCACAAATAGTAGAGGTGTCATATAAATCGGATAGAAAACATTACCAATCCAGTACCAGCCTTATATCGCCTTATGGTCAATGGCTGATCACACCACTGTTGAAGCTACATTATCCTCCACTGTCAAAATTTGCCCCGCAGGCACAATAGGATATATCCGGATAAACAGTACCTTTCTCATGAAACTAAAACCTCCTTAGTTCCACTTGACAAGGGTTAAATGTCACGGTGAACTTATGATGAACGTGTCGGCCCTTGCCTTCCCGACATCGATAAGCCACCATGACTGGGGCCCAATCAGTTAGACAGTCACAGTACAGACAAATACATGCCATACACAAATATTTCACACGTGTCGGTGTGCTACCATAAATAGTGGCATGTGTGGATTCTAGAGGTGGCTCTCGCATTCATATCAGCGAAGCACTTAGTTCCACACAACACGAGACCAATATTTCAATCATATCAAACACGGTAGAAACAAGTTTGTGCAATATCAGGAAGTTTCAATCATGATAATGATAACAAGTTCAAACAAACACCACATTGCTCGTAAGTTCCCAATAAGACTCATTCTTCCCTTTTACACATGATGGGAACGAATCGGGTAATTTTAGGTTTAGTACCCAATAAAACTAAACTTAAGACCCACAAGGTATTATGTTTTATAAATTCTCAAAATTTATATTGAAGTCATTTAAATTAGTCTCTGGTCATGGTCACAATAGATTTGAAACTAAGTTTCAGTTTTGCCAATATGGCTTCAAATGACTAAACCTTTATAGCTAGGAGTCCAAATAATATAAACCCAAACCATCCATGCTTCTGAAACCCATTCCTAATGGACCCTCTTTACATCATCAAAAGATGTTTAGAAAGCCCAAATCGTTAATATACTGTGACCCATTCTTATTACTCACATCTATTTTAATTCTTAATGGACTAAAGCCCAAACCGTTAATATAAAGTGGTCCATTCTTAAAAGCACAATTCATGTTAAATTCCAGAATATCAATTCCCCATTATCCACACCTCTTCAATTAACTCACCACCATTTAATAATTTCTAATGTCTTACACCCACTTTATATCATCATAAAACATGGAATTCCTATTCAATACCCTGATTTCTCCTCTGCTACTACTCCACATGGCAATAAAGTACAAAAAAAGCATAACATTTGAAATGTATCAGTAACCATTGATTAAATTAAATGTTTGCATAGCAAACAACCAACGGCAGCAGATTTCATTCAATACTCAAGGACAAGCTATGAATTGTCTGAGATATTGCTTCATTGTAATCCTAAATGACACAAGAAAAGGCAATATACGGCACTGTATCTCTTTTACATTCAATGCTTGAGGAAGACATTACAGGCATCAAATGATTTCTAATATAACAAGCATTTACAATACAACAAAGATACTTTATCAATTGAACTTGACTTCTAAAAGCCAGAATCAAGAAAGAGAAGGCACATGGATATAAATATCCATTGTTGATATATATAAAGAATCAGAATTCTAAAGTCCACAAGGTCCTCATTGAGTACAAACAGAATTAATACTCCACCCGATTCAAACTCAAAACCCAACAATTCACCTTAACTCTTACAACATCTCATGAACAGGAAATAGATCTATTTTCTGTAAAATCGAACCCATACCACATCATGACTGAATTCGAGCTAATATTTGCATTGAACCTTTTCAACATAAATGAACAAGCAGTTTAATCCATTGAAGATTCAAATAGGAAATTCAATTTCAAGGGAGTTAAGCATTTGAAACTACCTATAGTACCATCTCTAATTAAGTTCTGGTTGTCTTCAAAACAGCACTTGAAAACCTAAAACCCATTGAAACAATTCAACAAGCAATTGACATGCTATACTAAGACATAAAGGTTTCAAATACACGCAATTTATCAACACTAAACCATAACCAACTTCAACGATAGCATATAATTCAAGAAGATTGTATCTTCATAGCAACATGTCATAACAATTAATCAACTGTATAAAAGAAAATATTAATTCAGCCCTTTTTTTTCCAAGAACTTAAACCAATTTATCTTACAAAATCAAAAACTCACCCACCGTATTTTAAAATTTCCACAGCTTCCCTAAATTGGCCAAAGTGGAAATCCCAAACTTTCCTTCCTTCTCCTCTCTTCCTCTTTTCCTTCTCTTCTTCTCGCAGCCCTGTTCTCTTCTTCCTTCTTCTTCTTCCCTTTTTCTTCCTTCTTCTTCTTTCCTTTTCCTTCTCTTCCTTCTTCTCCCCTGTTCCCGTCTTTCTATTCCTTTTACTTTTTTTTATTTTGAAGGCTTCACAAAAGCATTATCACCATATACTAACTTCTAGGCTGCCAAGCGTGTAGCCTATAATGCTTACACGTTTGGTAGCTACCTTTTATATATTTTCCTTATTGTTATTTTTTTAACTTGATTTTATTTTATTAATTTTCCACTTGATCCTTAAATTTTGTAAATGCCAATAAAGACCCAAAACCCATGATTAAGCTATAATATTAAACTCCCTTCCCATTCTTGTAAAATAAATAATTAATTTTAGTGCTTAATTATGTGATCTTTAATTTATGCAGTAATACTTACCTAAAACTTAGAATTTTAATTTAAAAATTAAATTAGCTTACGTGTATTAGATATTAGAAAAATTGTTAACGTGTTAAGATTTTTGGGGTCTCACAGAATTTTTTTTCAAAAATCATCATTTTTCATGGGCTACCCATGTTATATCTGTTGAAAATGGCAACATTCAAAAACATTCTTTTATGGACTATTTAATGTCATTTTTTGCTATCTAGTATGCTATATGGGTAATGTGCTATCTAGTGAACGGTGTTAAAAAATAGAAATATAAATTTTTTGAAAAATCATAAATTTTTGTGGACTGTAACCCACATTTTTTCAGTTGAAAGCCAAGATTTAAAAACTTGCTATTGTTGACAGTTCTCATGTCATTTTTAGCACCAATATATATGGGTAATGTGTTATCTAGTGAACGGTGTTATAAAAATAGAAACATAAATATTTTTTAAAAATCATAATTTTTTGTGGGCTACAACTCATTTTTTTCGGCTGAAAATGACAAGATTAAAAAATATAATATTCCGGACTGCTTTCATATCATTTTTTGCACCTACTTATATGATTAATATGTTATCTAGTGAACGGTGTTATAAAAATAAAAATGTAAATTTTTTTAAAAAATCATAATTTTTCATGGGCAAAAATTCACGTTTTTTTTGGTTGAAAACGACAAGATTCAGCAACATGCTATTCTAGACTGTTTTCATGTCATTATTTCAACCTACTTATATGGGTAATATTCTATCTACTTAATGGTGTTAGAAAATAGAATTGAATTTTTTTTCAAAAATCATCATTTTTCGTGATCTATAACCCACGTTTTTTGGTTAAAAACAGCATTACTCAAAAACTGGAAGTTGTGGATTTCTTTCAAGTTATTTTTTGCACCCACCTAGATAAGTAATATGATATCTAGTGAACGGTGTTAAAAAAATAGAAATGTAATTTTTTTTAAAAAATCATAATTTTTCGTGGGCTACAACCCCAGTTAATTCGGTTGAAAACGACAAGATTCAAAAACTTTCAAATACGGTTTGTTTAATATCATTTTTTGCACCTACCTATATGGGTAATGTGCTACTAGTGAATGGTGTTAAAAAATATAAATGTAAGTTTTTTAAAAAATCATAATTTTTCGTGGGCATAACCCACTTTATTTCAACGAAAATGACAAGATTCCAAAATATGCTATTATGGACTATTTTCATGTCATTTTTTGCACCCATCTTAATGGGTAATGTGCTATCTAGTGAACGGTGTTAAACAAATAGAAATGTAATTTTTTGAAATATCGTAATTTCTCGTAGCACGTTAATTTGGTTGAAAACGGCAAGATTCTAAAACATTCTATTATGGACTGTTTAATGTCATTTTTTGCACATACATATATGGCTAATGTATTATCTAGTGAGCAATGTTAAAAAAATAAAAATGTAAATTTTTTGAAAAATCATAAATTTTCGTGGGCTATAACCCACGTTATTTTAGTTTAAAATGGCAAGAATAAAAAACATTCTATTATGGACATTTTAATGTTATTTTTTGCACCTACCTATATGAGTAATGTGTTGTCTAGTAAACGGAGTTAAAAAAATAGAAATGTAAATTTTTTTAAAAATCATAATTTTTCGTGAGCTATAATACACGTTTTTTTAGTTGAAAATGGCAAGATTCAAAAACATGCTATTGTGGGCTGTTTTCATGTCATTTTTTGCACCCACCTAAATGGGCAATGTGTTATCTAGTGAACAGTATTAAAAAAATATAAATGTAATTTTTTAACAAATTATAATTTTTCGTGGACTTTAACTCAAGTTAATTTGGTCGAAAACAGCAAGATTCAAAAACATTCTATTATGGACTATTTAATGTCATTTTTTTCACCTACCTATATGAGTAATATATTATCTAGTGAAGGGTGTTAAAAAATAGAAATTTAAATTTTTTGTAAAATCATAATTTTTTGTCGGCGTTAACCCATGTTATTTCGGTTGAAAATAGCAAGATTCAAAAACATTCCATTAGGGACAGTTTAATGTTATTTTTTGCACCTACCTATGTGGATAACGTGCTATCTAGTGAATGGTGTTAAAAAAATATAAATGTAAAATTTTTTAAAAATTATTATTTTTTATAGGCTATAACCCACGTTTTTTCGATCGAAAATGGTAAGATTCAAAAGCATGCTATTGTGAACTATTTTTATGTTATTTTTTTCACCCACCTATATAGATAATGTGCTAACTAGTAAAAGGTTATAAAAATAGAAATGTAAATCTTTTAAAAAATCATAATTTTCCGTGGGGCTGTAACCCACGTTTTTTTGGTTGAAAATGACCAGATTCAAAAACATGATATCATTTTTTGCACCCACCTATATGGGTAATATACTATCTAGTGAACGGTTTTAAAAAATATAAATATAATTTTTTTAAAAAATCATTATTTTTCGTGAGTACGTTAATCTAGTTGAAAATGGAAAGATTCAAAACCATTATATTATGGACTGTTTAATATCATTTTTTGCACCTACCTATAGGGTAATGTGCTATCTAGTGTACAATGTTAAAAAAATAGAAATGTAAATTTTTTGAAAAATTATAATTTTTTGTGGCCTATAACCCACGTTATTTCGGTTGAAAACGGTAAGATTCAAAGACATTCTCTTGTGGACTGTTTAATGTCATTTTTTACACCTACTTATATGAGTAATGCGTTATCTAGTGAATGTTGTTTTTTTTTTCGGCTAATCATCCCATTTGCGGGGGGGGGGGGGGGGGGGGGGGGGGGGGGGGGGGGGGGGGGGGGCTACTCCCTATTTTATTAATAGGAATAAGTTAACAAATTCAATGGCGGAATTAACCACACCATTAGTACATGATAAAAGCAATAAATCGGGAGGACTTCTCCCTTACACTGGAGTAAATGACTAAAAGCTTGGAAATGAAATAAGGAGTACTTCCTCCTTTACATTAGCAAAAACAAGAGATTGATGTGCTGAAAGGAAAACAACGGATTGGGGATTATGGCAAGGCCGTCCGAAGACTAATAACCTTGCTATAATCCACCAGTTCAAAGTTTCCATTCCGGAACAATTCTGGTCTATACTAACAAGAACTCTTCCAATCAAAGTGCAGAAATGCCACAGTTATCAAGACATTAGTGTGTGTTAAGAATTAATTCTGTGAGGTAAAAACAGGCCTAACATCCGCAGCCTGTGACCTCATGTCTTTGATACCTGATGAAGTAACGTATGGGAGCCCTAGCCTTTCCCATCTTATTGCATTCCTTATTTTTTGAAGTAGTTGCTTTTCTGAGAAGATAACTGGATTTGGTCTAGATTCCGCTGATTTTGCCAGTTGTAGTGCTACTAAATTCGCAGCTTTTGGACATAGGGACCATTGAGATTGAGGTATCTCGCTCAAGATCTTCTCCATTTGGTCTTTTATCATCCAAGGCCTTCGATCTTTCTTTTCCAGCCATGAAATTAGATTCTTTGAGTTCGTTTCCATCCATACGTGTTGCGCAATTCCCTGTTGTTTACAGGCTTCAATCCCCAGCAAAGCTGCCTCAATTATGACCTGTTCTTGGCAAACAAGATTAGTAGAATCTGAAATAAAAGAGAAAGCTAAAATCATGTTGCTTTTGTGATCTCTTACGATGCCACCACCCAGTCCAATATTGTTGCATTTTATGAAACCATGGATATTTAATTTGAACTGATTTTCAGTGGGAGGATGCCATTTTATGTAATTCGTGACAGATTTCCTTGTATGGGATGCAATGTTATTCCAAAATTCCATCCAAGAGAAAGATAACCAGCTGAAATCATTCAAATGGGATGCTATCACAGATTTCAAAAAATGAAAGGCAGATTTTTTGATTTTTTCGCAATTGTAATTTTCTTCCTCAAAGAGACATCTTTTTCTTGCCTTCCTTATTTCCCAACAGATGATTGAAGGTAGAATTTGTGTGATAAGTCTATTTAGTTTGTTTTTCCTTGGCTGTGACCACCAATAAGTTAGGAAAGAATTTAAGTTTGGCGGATTGTTAGGGATAAATATGCCTAACTCACTACCGAAGGAAATCCAAACCTGTAAGGGAATTTCTGAATTAATGAAAACATGATTAATAGAATCCAAACCTGATTGACAGCATAAACATTTAAATGGGCCATGTATGTTGAATTTGTGCATGATATCACCAATTGGCAACAAAGCTTTAAGCAGTCTAACCATAAAGAAGGACTGTTTTAAAGGGATTATCGGATTCCAAATGTGTTTTCCAAAGTACCATTGATTTTGCAACTGGAAAGATGCTACCAAGTAAGCAGATTTAAAGGTGAATTTACCTGTGTTGGTGAGATTCCAAATGTAATTAGGTTGGTTTTCATTTGTTAGCTGGTTTTGGGTCAAAATGTAAGGTTCAATGACATGTGATGAAGATCTCATTCTGTTCCAAGTTTTTGACTCTTGTTTTGGAGGGTTGGGCTGTAAATATTTGGCAGCTAAAAATTTTGCCCACAAAGATTTTTGTTCTTTAAATCTCCACCAGAGTTTGAAGGTAGACGCTGTGTAGATGTCGGATAAAGATCTGAAACCTAAGCCTCCTTCTTGGGTGGGAATACACAACTTTTTCCATGCAATCCAATGGTACTTTGGTTTATTATTTTCTGTGCCCCACAGGAAGTTTGCAAAAACAGATTCAAGTTTATGTAAAACTCTCTTAGGGGGGTTTGAAGCAAGAAGGATATGAATTGGCATCGCCATAAGGACCGACTTGATAAGTGTAATTCTGCCCCCTGATGAAAGAAATCTCCCGCTCCATGAATTGATCTTAAACAGAATATTATGAATAAAGGGTTCATAGTAGCTAAATTTGTTTCTTCCGTAGTATAGAGGGAGTCCTAAATATTTGACAGGACATTTTTCAGACTAAAATTTAGTGATTTTCGTTACAATATGTCTTTTGCCTCTGTCACATAGGTGATGTACCAGGAATGAACTCTTTTTTGCATTAACTTTTTGACCTGATACAATTTCATAGACCTTTAAACTAGCCATAATATATTTAAGGGATTTTTGATGGCTTGAAGTGAAAATCATAAGGTCATCAGCGTAAGCAAGATGAGAAATTTTTGGGCAGTTTCTGGGGAAGAGGAAAGAGGGGAGGTGAGCCGGTAGATTGTTTAAAGTTCTCGAAATGAATTCTGCCCCTAAGACAAAAAGAAGTGGAGATAAGGGGTCACCTTGTCGAAGGCCTCTTGATGATTTGAAAAAACCTACTGGGGATCCATTTATTAAAATTGAAAACCATACGTTCGATAGTAGTCTCCAAACATTGTCTATTACTATTTCACTGAACCCAAAACTTCTTAAAACATTCAGTAAAAACAACCAATCAATTCTATCGTATGCTTTTTACATATCAAGTTTAAGGATGACATTACTTCCCTTGTTCTTCTTTGGGAGACATTGGACTAATTCGTTAGCTAATAAATAATTATCCATTAACTGTCTATTTTTGACATATCCACATTGATTTTCGCTAATGAGATTGGGAAGCAAATGAGCTAATCTATTAGCTATAAGCTTGGAAATTACCTTATTTATGAAGTTACATAGGCTTATAGGTCTAAACTGCTTAAAACTCTTCGGGCTGACCGTTTTAGGGATAAGAATGATAAAAGTAGCAGTAATAGCAGGTGGTAGAGATCCTCCATTGAAAAAGAATTGAATAGCATGTAATAAATCATCTTTAATGATGTCCCCATGAGGTAATGAAAAAGTTGGCATTAAAACCATCCGGACCAGGTGCACTATTAGGATCCATTGAGAAAACACAACTCTTAATTTCTGCAAGATTAGGGATTGACTCTAGAGTGGCATTGTCATGGTCCATAATTATCCTCGGGATGGGCTGTTTGGAGGGAAAGGGGTAGTGTGACCTTTGGTGAACGCTGCTTGGAAATATTTAATTGCTTCCTCACCAATTTGTTATGAGTTTTCTACCATGTGACCTTCCTCATTGACAACCGAGTGGATGTGACATTTCCTTCTTTTCTGATTAACACAAGAGTGAAAAAATTTTGAGTTTCTATCCCCATCTTTTAGCCATTTAATATTTGCCTTTTGGGCCCAAAACTCTTCTATATTTGACGTAATTTTTCTTAGCTTTGCCCTAGCAAGGTTCAGTTCTTCCCTAGTGACTGTATTACTAGTTGTTTCATCTAAGATTTCTAAGTTCTGAAGATTTATTTCCGCCTCTTTAAGGCTGGAGAAGAGATTTCCATAATTTGATTTATTCCACTCTTTAAGTGCACATTTTGTATGTTGGAGTTTCATAATCAGTTTTCTAATGGGATTTCCAACTACATCAGAGTTCCAAGCATCCGACACTATTTTTAAAAATTGGTGATGTTTAGTCCAAAAGTTTTGAAACTTAAAACCAGATTTGTATTTTTGTTCAATTTTATTAATGTTGACTAGAATAGGGGAGTGGTCTGATGGGTCTTTTGGAAGGTGACTAACTATGTAGTGGCAGCCTATGTTAAACGCTTGGTTGTTAACTAACAAACGGTCTAGACGCTTCCAAATTCTACGTTTTCCTTTTCTATTATTACACCAAGTGAATTGGGACCCAACAAAGTCTATGTCCTCTAAACCATGTAGATTAGTGAACTGAATTAGTTCTTTTGTGTCCCTTAGTTTAAATTTCCGACCTCCTCTTTTTTCATGTTCCCTTAAGGTGCAATTAAAGTCCCCTATAATCCACTAAGGGTGGCTTTGCGGACTGATTTGAGCAAGGTCATTCCACAAAAGATTTCTATTGAGTTCAGTACAACTAGCATGTACAGATAAAAGAATGATAGGGCTTGGGGAGATAGGATGATGCATGATAACAGACAGATGTTGATGATTTTCCTTTAAAACAGAGACAGAAATTGTATTCTTGTAAAACATCCAAATAGTACCAGCACTATTAGCTAGAGCCTGGTCAAATTTCAGTTTAAACATAACAGATTTCAACTTAGATAAAGGGGCTAAAGGTTCACATAAAATCAGAATTTCAACATTATTATTTCTAACTATAAATTTTAATCTTTTAAAATTTTCTGACTTTGAAATACTTCTAATATTCCAGAACAGTAACTTATGCATCATCTGATTCAGAAGTTTCTTTGTAATTAATTGGTTCTTTAATATTTGATCTAAGTAAATGGGTGGAGGGAAACTTAGCTCTAATTCCTTTTTCTTTTGGTGGAGAATTTGGGATGTCCTCTGAATTCTCTTTGGGCGACAAATCCACTGCAGCTTCTGTGGATGCATTCCTAGATAAGATTTGTAGAGTGTATCTGTCTTGCCGCTCAGGATCTTGATCATCTTCCTCACTTAGGTTTTCATCAATGTTAATTGTTGTGATGTTGTCTGACAGTGACCTGGTAATACAAAGACATTGAAGTGAGTGCTTTAATTCATTACATGTGGATATTGAACTCTTACCTTCAGGAATCGAATTTTCTTCCTGATTTTTACAATTGGTTTCTGGTGAAATCACCAGAATTTCTGAATGGTTGTCTTTGTCGTGAGATGCAGGTTTTTTGTTTCCTTCCTGATTGGCTTGGGGTTTTTGATCTGCTGATTTCGCTGGAGCATTTGGATGATAGCTCACACTCATAAATTGATGCGAGGAAGAAGAAGGGTGGCTTTCCAACATTGTCTGTTTTGTATTAGGACTCTGAGTAGGCATCAGGATCGGTTCTTTGTCTTTGGCATAATCAGCATTTGATGTTTTCTTTTCGACCCATGCTTGTCTCTTTCTCTTTACCAAATCTGACGGTGGTTTATGTAGTTCTTGGGGCTGAGTTTGGGTGGATGGTTTGCACTGCTCAGAATAATGTCCCGTTTTCTTGCATATAGTGCAGTACGATGGTTTGTCTTCAACCTGGATATCAAGCCATCTGCTGGAGTCTCCTTGGACAATCCAGATTCTTTCTGGTATTTTATCCAACAGATTTACCTCAACACATACACGAGCAACACTGGGACGAACTACAGACAGCGCCACTGCAGTTGCAGTGTCTGTTCTTAACGGCTGACCTACAGCACTAGCTAGTTTGAAAAGTGTTTTTTTGTTGAATAGATTGAGAGGTAATAACGGGAAATTTATCCAAATTGGGGCAATGGGAGGTTCAATTTCTGGGGAGAAAGTTGAAGACCATTTGAAGATTTTGGCGATGGAGCCTTGGAAAGACCATGATTGCTTGAGCCACATACGGTGAAAATCTTCTTCCAATTCGAAGCAAAGGATTACGTGTGATTGATCGAGCAATCCAACAAAACAGGGGCCTTTGAAGCCAGCATTGATTATTTCTTTTTTGATGACTGCCATGCCTGGGCGACCCCAAGTGAATTTACCTACCAGAGTGTATTTGAAGGGTTCAGCGAGTTCTTCATCCTCCTCGACGGTAAGCGTCAGTGACGGTTCACCTTTGTACGTTCCCAGATTGATTTGATTGGCAGCCTTTCGAATTTGTTCAGAGAAGAGATTTGATACATTTTGGTAGGAATTTGAAGCTTGGGATTTAATCTTTGGGATGGCATGCTTGAGCTTCTCTTTGTATGATAAGGTTACGGGTTCTGTAAGGTCGGGAGGCGGTGCATCCGCCATTGGCGGCGGCTAGGGTTTTACAGCCCTTTTTTGAACAACGTTATAGAGAGAAGGGAGAGTGTTTAGAGAGAGAATTCTTCACATCTATTAGGCTTAGAGATGTAGAATTGGGTTTTCTGGTAGAGTGTGGCGGTGGAGCAGTGAGGAGGATGGCTGTTGGTGGCGGAGGTGTGACCGTTATAGTTCCGTTATCGGTGGAATAGAGGTGATGAATAGTAAATAATGTTGAGAGAGTAAATGCACACTCTAGTGAATGTTGTTAAAAAATAGAAATGTGATTTTTTTAAAAATCATAATTTTTCATGTCATTTTTTGCACACACCTATATAAGTAATGTGTTATCTACTGAACGGTGTTATAAAAAGATACAAGTAATTTTTTTTAAAAAAAAAGTCATAATTTTTCGTGGGCTAAAACCCATGTTTTTTTTGTTAAAAATGATAAGATTCAAAAATATGCTATTTTGGACTGTTTTCTTATCATTTTTTGCACCTACTTATATGGGTAATGCTCTGTCTAGTGGATGGTGTTTCAAAAAATAGAATTAAATTTTTTTTTCAAAAATCACCATTTTTTGTGGGCTATAACCCACGTTTTTTTTTGGCTAAAAACAGCATGACTAAAAAACTGGCTGTTGTGGACTTTTTTCATGTCATTTTTTGCACCAACCTAGATGGAGAATATGATATCTTGTGAACAGTATTAAAAAAATGGCAATGTAATTTGTTTTGAAAAATCACAATGTTCTGTTGGTAATAACCCATGTTTTTTTGGTTGAAAATGACAAGATTTGAAAACATGCTATTGTGGATTATTTTTATATCATTTTTTGCTCATACTTTTATGGTTAATGTTCTATCTAGTGAATGGTTTTAAAAAATAAAAGTGTAAATTTTTTAAAAAATCTTAATTTTTCGTGGGCTATACGGCTAGATTCAAAAACATGCTATTGTGGATAATTTTCAAGTCATTTTTTATACCTACCTATATTGGTATGTGCTATATAGTGAACAATGTTATAAAAATAGAAAATTAATTTTTTTTTAAAATCATAATTTTTCGTTGGTTATAACCCACGTTTTTTCTGTTGAAATGACAAGATTCAAAAACAAACTATTTTGGACTATTTTCTTGTCATTTTTTTCGCCTACTTATATGAGTAATGTTCTATCTAGTTAACGGTGTTAAAAAAATAGAATTGTAATTTTTTTTTCAAAATCATCATTTTTGTGGGTTATAACCCACGTTTTTTGGCTGAAAACGGCATGACTCAAAAATTGGCTGTTGTGAACTTTTTTCATATCATTTTTTGCACCCACCTATATAAGTAATATAATATTTAGTGAACGGTGTTAAACAAATAGAAATGTAAATTTTTTGAAAATTCATAATTTTTCGATGGCAACAATCCACGTTTTTCGATTGAAAACAGCAAGATTCGAAAACATGCTATTGTGATTTTTTTCATTTTATTTTTTCACCTACCTCTATGTATAATGTTCTATCTACTAAACGATGTTAAAAAATAGAATTGAAATTTTTTTCAAAAATCATCATTTTTCGTGGGCTATAACACACGTTTTTTGGTTGAAAACAGCATAACTCAAAAACTAGCTGTTATGGACTTTTTTCATGTCATTTATTGCACCCACCTAGATGGGTAATATGATATATAGTGAACGGTGTTAAAAAATGTAATTTTTTTTTGTAAAATCATAATTTTTCATGGGTTATAACACACGTTATTTCGATTGAATATGGCAAGATTCAGAAACTTGCTATTTATGTCTGTTTTAATGTCATTTTTTGCACCCATCTATATGGGTAATGTTCTATTTAATGAACGTTGTTAAAAAAATATAAATGTAAATTTTTGAAAAATCATAATTTTTCGTAGGCTACGTTATTTCGGTTGAAAACGGAAAGATTCAAAAACATGCTATTATGAACGGTTATCATGTCATTTACTATCACCTTGAGGCCATTTGAAGCTCCTGATTGATCAAACTCTATTGAATCACAAAGTTAAGTCATACATACAAACTCTCTAACTTGTTTTTTCTCTGCCATCTCACTACAACAACAGCCGTGCACCAAAAGGCCAGAGCCGGCCAACTTCCTCCACTCTCCTCCATCCTCCTCCTCTTTAACAGCCTCCCACCCACCACCTTCTCCACTTATACCTTCTCCACCAGCTTCCTAGCCTCTATTCACCACCACTCTACAACACCTTCTCCACCATCGCTCTAGTTCTCATCTCCTTCACCCCTCCAAAAGCTCCACAGAAAAACGTGAATCCAGCCATCGAGAGGAGCCACTTTGGCCGTCTACAAGCTTTTCCCCGCCATCCAAAGACAAGTGCAGGACAGCCACGAGTTTTTTAGATCTAAATTACGGGTTATTTAGATTCCTTCCAAGTGCTAATGCTCTGTTTGTAATGCTTTAATCGTGAGCACAATAGACCTTGGTACTGCATACTTTTGCTTTTAAGGGAAACACACTGCACTTGTGGACCTTTGATCTGGATGTTACCGAGCAAGTTTGGTGATCTATATGGCTCAGGCCACGCGGAACCATGACAGCTTTCTCTTTCCTGTTTAGCTTTATCTAGATGTTTGCTGGCCTGTTATCAGAACCACATCTCATATATGTTAATTGTAGTAATGTCGATCCTCAATATCTTGTGGAAAAGGTGGATAGTGTCAGAGTGATTGGGATGTTGCACTGACTGGTATATGTGAGTCTGGGGAGTAGAACTAGAAACTGTTTTTGTTTGATATCTACGGAGACAACTACTAGAAATGGGCTAAAATAATGTGTTCTCAGTAATATCAAGGAAGTCTGGACTAGAGATAGAACCCGAACAGTGGTTCAACATGGTTCTAGCATCTGTAGATAGTACTTGGCAGATTTTGGATGCCGTAAAGTCTATGCTCCATAGCTTAGTTCTAATTGTCTTCTGCCCCCATTATTAGCAAAGGATGAAAAGTGAAAGGGAAGAATGATGAGATGAGCAGTGCTGTGTTGCTTAGGAAAAGTGAAGGTTATCGATCCTAAGCATCTCAGGGCAGACGCGAGTGGCAGCTATTTTCTTCTTTTTATCTTTTGGAAAGGTGGACAATGGCGAAGAAGAAACTAGGTTGTCCAGGAGTTTGGGACCTGAGAGGCTCCCAGGCTTGAGAGCATGAGTTTGGCTTATGTGGGCTCTAGTGGATGTAATGGTGGACTTGGGATAATCTGGAAATAAAGATCATAAGCAATCAATGTGTTAAACCAAATCGTTTAGACAATTACTTCGACACTGCATCTGACTGGAGATAAAGGGAGGCACTTCTCTAGTTTGAGTAGTTTTTTTCTTATCTTCCATGCCTTTTTCAAAAGTAATCATGTAATGGAGTAGTACTCTAAATTTACTGCTTTTACTTTGTAACGGTGTGGTTGGGTATATCCAGCACCGTATTTTGCCCAACATATATATATATATATATATATATATATATACAGCGCTGTTTACTTAAAAAAAATATCATGTCATTTACTAGACCCACCTATTTGGGTAATGTACTATCTAGTGAATGGTGCTAAAAAATAGAAATGTAATTTTTTAAAAAATCATAATTTTTCGAGGGCTATAACCCAAGTTAATTTGGTTGAAAATAGAATGATTTAAAAACATTCTATTATGGATTGTTTAATGTCATTTTTTGTACCTACCTATATAGGTAATGTGGAACCGTGTTAATAAAATAGAAATGTAATTTTTTGAAAAATTTTAATTTTTTTGGGCTATAACCCACGTTTTTTCGATTGAAAATGGCAAGACTTAAAAACTGCGTTTGTGGTTTTTTTTCATGTTATTTTTTTGCACCCATCTATATTGATAATCTGTTATCTAATGAACAATGTTAAAAAAGTATAACTGTAAATTTTTTCAAAAATCATCATTTTCGTTAGCTATAACTCACATTTTTTGGTTTCAAATGGCAAGAATAAAAAACTAGCTGTTGTGGCCTTTTTTAATGTCATTTTTTTGCACCCAACTTGATGGGTAATCTGATATCTAGTGAACAGTGTTAAAAAATATAAATATAATTTTTTTTTATAAATCATTATTCTTCGTGGGATATAACCCATATTTTTTGCTGAAAACGGCAAGACTCAAAAAGTGAATGTTGTGAACTTTTTTCATGTCATTTTTTGCACTCACCTATATGGGCAAAGTGTTATCTAATGAACGGTGTTAAAAAAATAAAATTGTATTTTTTTTTTCAAAAATCATCATTTTTTGTGGGCTATAACCCATGTTTTTAGATCGAAAATGGCATGACTCAAAAACTGACTGTTGTAGACTTTTTTCATGTCATTTTTTGCACCCATCTTGATAAGTAATATGATATCTTATGAACGGTGTTAAAAAAATACAAATGTAAATTTTTAGAAAAATCATAATTTTTCGTGGCCTATAACCCACGTTATTTCGGTTGAAAATAGCTAGATTCGAAAACATACTATTGTGGACTATTTCATGTCATATTTTTCATCTACCTATATGGATAATGTGCTATCTAGTGAATGGTGTTAAAAAATAGAATTGTAAATTTTTTTAAAAAAATTATAATATTTCGTGGGCTATAATTAACCCACGTTTTTTGGCTGAAATAGCAAGAGTCAAAAACTTGCTGCTGTAAACTTTTTTCATGTCATGTTTTGCAACCACTTATATGGGTCATGTTACATCTAGTGAATGGTGTTAAAAATAAATATGTAAATTTTTTGAAAAATCATTATTTTCGTGGGCACTAACCTACGAGTTTTAGTTGAATCGAAAACATGCTATTGTGGACTGTTTTCATGTCATTTTTTGCACCTACCTATATGGATAGTGTGATATGTAGTGAGCGGTGTTAAAAAAAATAGAATTTCAAAATTTTTAAAAAACTATCATTTGTCGTAGCCTACTTCGTTTTGGCTAAAAATGGTAAAAATCCAAGAGTTGCTGTTGTGGACTTTTTTCATGTCATTTTTTGCACCACCTAAATAAGTAATATGATATCTAGTAAAATTGTGTTAAAAAATAAAAAATTAATTTATTTTTGGAAAATCATAATTTTTCGTGGGCCATAACGCACATTTTTTCGGTTGAAAATAATAAGATTCAAAAATATGCTATTGTTGACTGTTTTAACGTCATTTTTTGAACCTACTAATATGGTAATGTTCTATCTAATGAAGGGGGTTAAAAAATGGAATTTTAAATATTTTTTTCAAAAATCATCATTTTTCGTGGGCTATAACCCACCTTTTTTAGTTGAAAACAAGATTTAAAAACATGTTATTGCGGACTATTTTCATGTCATTTTTTGCACCCATGTGTATGGGTAATGTTCTATCTAGTGAACGGTGTTAAAAAAATAGAAATGTAATTGTTTTGAAAAAAACATAATTTTTCGTGGGCTATTAGTCAAAAATTGCAAAATCACAAAACTTGTTGATTTTGACTTTTATTGTTCTATTTTTTGCACCCACCCTGATTGTGAATATGCATTCTATTGAATATTGTCATAAAAAGTGAAAATTTAAATTTTCACAAAATCTTCACTTTTCATAGGTTAAACACATATTTTGTTCAAAAATGGCAAAATAAAAAAAAAGTGTAGATTTTGGCTTTAGTTCTACTATATTTTACACACAACTCAATTGTGAACTTGCATTCTAATGAACGGTGTCAAAAAAAGGGAAATTTAGAATTTTTTTTTACCAAATTTTCATTTTTCATGAGTTTAACACATGTATTTTAGCCAAAATGTCAAAATCTCAAAACGCTTTAATTTTGGCTTTTATTGTATCAGTTTTTGCACCCCCGATTGTGAACATGCATGCTAGTGAATATTGCCAAAAAACTAAAAATTAAAATTTTCACAAAACCTCCATTTTTCATTGGTTATAACACATATATTTTTGGTAAAAAATGACAAAGTCAAAAAAACGTGTTGATTTTGGCTTTACCCTTACTATTTTTTACACACACCTTTATTTTGAACATTCATTCTCATGAACGGTGTAAAAAAAGTGAAATTTAGATTTTTCACCAAAATTTCATGGATTATAACACACGTATTTTAGACAAAATGGCAAAATCAAAAAACGCGTTGATTTTGACTCTTTGTACGATGTTTTCTACACCCACCTCAATTGTGAACATGCATTCTAGTGAATATTGTAAAAAAAAAGTAAAAATTAAAATTTTCACGAAACCTCCATTTTTCATGAGTTATAACACACGTATTTTGGTCACAAATTGTTAAGTAAAAAAATGTGTTGATTTTGGCTATTTTCCTATTATTTTTTTCACCCACCTCAATTGCGAACATGCATTATTGTGAACGGTGTCAAAAAAAGTGAAATTTAGATTTTTTTTCTATATAAAATTTCTATTTTTCACGGGTTATAACACAAGTGTTTTAGCCAAAAATGGCAAAAATCCAAAAACTTGTTGGTAGACTTTTTTTTGTACTGTTTTTTACACCCACCCCGATTGTGAATATATATTCGAGTGAATATTGTCAAAAAAGTGAATATTAAAATTTTAAAAAACTTCTATTTTTCATGGGTTATAACACACGTATTTTGTCGAAAAATAGCAAAGTCAAAAAACATGTTGATTTTAGATTTACTCCTATTGTTTTTTACATACTCCTCAATTGTGAATATTTATTCTAATGAACGATGTAAAAAAAAGTGAAATTTAGACTTTTCACTAAATTTCCATTTTTCATGGGACATGTATTTTAACCAAAAATTTAAAAAAAAAAACTAAAAACGCTTGGATTTTGACTTTTTGTGATATTTTTTACACCTACCTCGATTGTGAACATGCATTCTAGTGAATATAGCAAAAAAAAAAGTGAAAATTTAATTTTCGTAGACTTATAACCTTGACTTATCATGGAAAAAATTACAATTTTTCAGCTTAATCTTCCAGTCACACGTAATTTTTTAGCACTTTTTTTCAACTCAATATGAGTTATCTACATTGATAAATTATGGAAAATAGAAGAGTAGAATTTTAAAAAGATTTCACTTTTCATAAGCTCTATATCTTTTGAATTTTTGAGAGAAAATCATGCTTTTATAAAAAAAACAAATTATATATGCATACTTTTGATCATTCAATTTTGGTTCCGACTTAATCAAAATATCTTTTTTTAAACATACACATCTTTTTTAAGAAGTTGGGATGGTAACTCGCTAATCACTGGATAATTGTGGCAAAAAAATGACAAAAGAAAATCTTTAAAAGATCCCATTTTCATAGGCTATAGCATTGCATTTTTGGGATAAAAAATTGTCTTCTTTAAAAACTTATGTATGTGTATTTTTAACAATCCATTGTTTATTCTCAACACAATGGGAAATATGTAAAGCTGGCTCATTATGACAAAAAATTAAAAAAAAAAACTTTACAAATTTTCTAATTTTGTGTGTTATAAACTCATATTTTGGAGAGAAAATCTATTTTTTTAAGAAAATATATACTTATGTTTTGAACAGTTTATTTTTGACATTTTTGTCATCAACTTAATGAAAAATAGTAAATTAGTAAATTATGAAAAGAAAATAAACAAAACTTTAAAAAAAAAATCTATTATAGAATTTAGGCTTTTAAATTTGTACTTAATGGGATAGGTAATAACCGAAGCCCAATAAATGTTAATGCTTTGAGGACCAATAAGCATTCATGATTGGGCCTCTGCTTTCATCTTAAAAAGTCAGAAATGGCCTACTGGGCCATCATCACACCACTGCTTCCCAAAAGCCTTCCTTAATGGGTTTGATGTATTTGTGCCTGAGTGGCGTAGCTCCTCAATTGTTTGTGAAAATGTCTGACCGAAACCAAGGGCCATTTGGTCTTGTGGTATACTTGATATTTTGATAAGGAGTATGTTGCATGCATATGCTAGTTTTTTACTATTGGATCCAAATCATTTGTGAGCATCTAATAATACTTGCTTACTAATTTTCATTGATATGTCTACAGAAATTCATGACATGAAACAACTTTAACAGAAGAGACTGATTCATATGTGAAACACACGATTAATCATCATTGAAATTGTTATTCTAATTTTCTGCCGCTTTTATCACGCATTAAAATTTAAATTAACTCGCCGTTGCATATATAAATCACGGAAATTGAGATTAACTCGTCGTTGCATATATGAACTTTTCACAAAAGACCAGCTGCAACATTAATGTTTGTCTTAAAAAAAAGTTTATTACTGTTTGTCTTTAAAAAAGGTTTCATTATTTATATGTGAAATGAAACAGACAAGTTCACTATGATTTTCAACTTTTGAAGGGGATGAGGTTCATGTATGTTAAGTCTATAATCATTTGTACCCTCATAAGGGATCAATGAAAACTTGAAAATTTATCTTTTTCTTTATTGAAAAAGTTAAAAAAAGTTACGAGTTTTTCTTAAAAAAAAATATTAAAATATAACTTTTACTAATAATAATTTCACTATTTTCCTCCCAAATTTTACTTTTTAGATCAGTTACTACGAATCTTAATGCCACTAGGATTTCATCAACCTTGGAACAAAATGAAATTCGTATATTGATAATTGAAAATGATTTAACAACCAAATTCAACACCTACGACAACAAGAAACACAAAATGCGGGAATTATAGAATATTGAACGCGATGCAAATCATCTTGCTCCAAAACTCCATGGCTTTTACGTACATAGTTAATTTAATCAAGACAATCATATCTAACCTTAATTTTGTGCATGTTACAACTTGATCATATACAAGAATTAGTGTATGCAATGCAATTCATTTACTCACCGATCGAACAAGTGGGGTTGTACTCAATAGTTGCAAGGACATCTTTTGAGGACAATTTTTAGACAAACTACAAAAGAATGTCAATTCCAATTTCTTAGTGTCTCAAAGAATAGTGTTTTCATAATAGCAAGTAGTGTAGGGATGATATATATGCATATTGTGGTCACACTTTGAATAAGACGACAACAAATAAGGGTGTTTATTATTTATATGACTTAATTAATTATGACATTTGAAGGGAAGAAAAGAACAAAACTACATAGTAATTAATGTTGTTGTCTTGATTGGATTTGTTTGGGACAATGAAGGCCACGTGCGGACACCCTCGACAACTTAAATAATTGATTCGAAAGAACAGCACTATTGAGATACGTTGATTTGTCTTACTTTGTTTACATGAATGAAAAACGGTCCCCTTCACGTGAACTGCCAAAGGCTGCTGTTTTTAATTGGGTTAAGGGGACCTCATATGTCAATATTCTACTAACATTCAAGCAAACAAACAATCATGCCCCAATCAAAGAATATACTCACCCGTGTGTTCTTCATATAATTTGCTCAACTTTTTTTTTTTTCCTTCTAAATACAATACATAAGAGAAGAAGAGGATTAAGGGTTACAAAGATATATGCAAGTTAGAATAATGGATTGATGAGCTAGCTCTGCAGTTGGCATCTAGACATTATTTGTAATGAATTCTTATGTAATTAATGTTGCAGCATAGTTACTTATGGAAGACAAATAGAGATTAATATAGGATTAGTTCAAAGTCAAAGATATATTGCCATAATATTAAAAAACTCAAAAGTAGAGTAGTTAATGTGGCATCTTTTTTATGGGAATGAATGGACAAAACAAACTATGCTGCAAAAGTAGTATATGTTAGAAAGATATATTTTGTTCATGTAAAGAGAGATGATTGAATGTTATGGATGTAGATTATTGGAATAGGAGTTTAATTATAAGTGTGGAATATTTGTAAAAGAAAGGAGTATGGATTAATTAAATAGATTGATGTTATCATGTTGTGAAAAAGAAATTTTTAGACTTTTCTCATTCCATATGATTGTTCTTGGATTTGGAGGAAATTGTTACAATTGAGATTATTATATTATACTTAGGATTAAAATCAGGTATGTAGTTGGTGATGGAAAGTTGATATCATATTTGACATGATAATTGGCACTCAATGAAGATGGCCAATCAATTGGAGAGTTGATGATGGCAAGAACAGTGATAATTAACCTCAATCCATAGAAGTTGTAGATAGAAATGATCAAGTAATTAATTAGATGAAACTATAATTCTATTGAACTTTTCATCACATTTAAAAGTAGTTTTTCAAGCAATCCATACTACCCAACTTGGGGAGTGGAGTGGAACTAATTAAATAGTATGGCATGCATAAGAGAAGTATTGCTTTGTGGAAATTAAAGAATTGAAAGAACAAAGTTAAAACACTCATGAAATAGCTGCTGGCTGTAAAAGTTTTATATGAAATCATGAATCCATTGGGCAATCGAAGATTAATGTTCTCTGAGAGGGACATTATCAACTTGCATATGTCGGATTACCATCAATCTTGACAACAAAAAAGTCAGCACTACCAATCAAAATTAACTTGCAAAAAACATAAATATCTAGCAATTGAAAGTGTCATTTTCGCTAGGAGTAGAAGCAAATTAAGCATGAAAATCTGTGTAATATTCATCTTTCCTGTCCATTGTCCTCCATCTAGTACAAGTGCATGCCATATTTAAACCATGCACAAAGTGTTGTAGTATTTGCCAATTCTATCTCCCACATGACTGTGATTCTGTGCATATGCATCAGTGTTTTCGGAGAGATTAGGATTTGTGCTGGCTTAGGATTATATTCGGATAGGCATCTTGATTTCTTCCTTCCAGTACTTTCATCCCTTTTCTTAAAGACATTTAGTTCAAAAAATGTGTTTGTTTGTGGAGGAAAGACCGAGCAAATTATGGAGTTCACTGCTGCTGCAATATTGTTGAGGTAAAGATGCATGGACTGCCAGAACGAGGTTGATCCTATGGTGATGACTAAAAAAGTATTCTTCACGTACGAGCTTTTTTATATATTAATGCATTGAATCATGCATGCAGCTGCAGCAATGAATATAAGTTGTAGATTCTTTCTCACAGAAAACAATGAATAGACAATGATGATTGTTGTAAACCTTGTACGCCAAAGGACATGTCAGTTCTGAACAGGAAATTTACGTATGGGGCCACATATTACATAAATCTTCCGACATGTGAAATCCATGCATGCAACATATGTCATTGTTAACTTTTCAATGTTTTCATTCATATCTTAACTACGAATGTCACTGTACCAAAAAGCAGGGAAAGTGGCTTCATGGATTAATAGTTGCATGCTTCACTTTATATTGCATAAAGTTAATTTGTATGGATTACAAAGTACCATATGTACATGTACAATGATATTCCCTTCAAGATGGTAACTTAATGTGACTGAAAAAAATGAAAATGAACATTTAAAAGATTGACTCGGTTTGCTATCTGCCTATGAATAATCGATCCCATACGGGTAAAAAAAAAAACAGGAAAGTTGCATTAGATTGACAACCACCATAAACCTTCATTTCTCTACCGATATGGATCATGCGTATTGGAAAAATGAGAAGTTTCTATTAGTAGTTGGACAATAGTAGTCATACAAAACATATATCCTTCACACAATCTGAAGTTAAAGATTACAGAAGTTTGATGAGAAAAACTGCAGGTTTTCACTTGGATTGGATGAATTGGACAGCTTATAAGTAAAGGGGCATGCACATTTGCAACTAACTTGTAGATTGTTGGACGAATATATATCTACGTACTATGTATTCATGCATTGCTAATGTACAAATTAACACAAAATCACTTCATTAATTATTGCAAAAGGTCAAACGTTCGAAAATTAAACCTCAACTTTCATCACTCTGAACAAACACAAACCAGCTGACTCAATCAAAGAGGGTAATGATAACCCTCCTACAACCAAAGGAGACTATGAAAGAAACGACTAAAACTGTACAATACACAGATTGCAAATGAAAGAAATTACCCTCCCTAACCCCATATATATCATGTTCATATTAAACACGGTACAAGACTTCAAATTTCGCGGACATGGAATATGTTGGGATTTTTTACGACAATGTCATACATGTAGATGGAGTTGAACTTGGAGAAGTCTCGAGGAAGAGAAATGAGATCAATGGATGAGTGCTTGTGGAATTGGAAGAGGTCAGGATCACCATCATAATATCTCTCCCATCCTAAATTGGTCAGAATTCGTTCCAGGCATGTATACGATGAAACAACCTGACCTGAGGCCAAGTGTACCAAAGCCTTCCTTTGATCAGCTGATGGATTTTCGACTAGGCGAATTACGCCATTATTCTTGAAAACCCAAACACCAGACATTGTTTTTCAGTGGTTTTTCTTTTTAGATATTGCTGATTGAAAAGGAAACCTGTGCTCTGTATTGGGATTGTTGAGAAGAGGCAAGTTTGTTTGTGAAGGTTATGAAGGGAGTGGAAGGGGTATTTATAGGGGGGATGATTGGCATGATCGATGGTTGATATAACAAGGGAAAAATACTCCATTAGTGGGGTGAAAAAGATAGGTGATGATAGGTTTGTTTAGCTTTGGTATGGAATCTAGATATTGTGGGACATATTTTGGTAAAATATGAGGGTATAAGGAAGAGCCATTGCACATTAATTGGTGTGATCTTGGGTTTACACATTGCCGTTCTTAGAGGATGGGTAGGGTTAAGAATATAAGGAGAATGAGAATCTCCCCCCCTTTTGTGTATGCCTTTTTCAGATTAGCAAAACCTCCAATATAATCATGGAGGAGTTTCCAACATTTAAAATGTATATATGATCCATTTTGGTATGCTTCACTTTTAACCACTGATTATAAAAATTGATAAGCAATTGCAATATTACATGCACAACCTAAAAAGTTTTGAGTGTATACATATATTAAAATTGTGAAGATTAAAAACTATTTACAAGTGCAATGAGTAAAAGATTTCAAGCTAGCAGCAAAGGACAAGCCCCTAATGTACATTTTTTGTAGCCATCATATATTATTATGGGTGGTCGGTTCTAAACTCAACATCATATATATATATATGGGGTGTAATTGAATAAGGTGCCGAAACATAATTCATATAATTAACTATAAACGCTTAGTTGTTGTTGCGTGTATATAAAATTGAGATTATTACCTACATTAATTCTGACATTTTAGACAAAATAGAAGTACTAAAAACTTATCACACACAAAAACTTTTTATGTCCATTGCATAACTTAACTTGGGTTCAAGAAGTGTCCAAAATAATCTTCTCATTTCTCACCCCAGGAGGGAATCTTCATGAGCTCTTGGGACAGTTCTTGATTGACTTATTTTATCAGTTTTATGAGTATCAAAAAGTCAATTGAATAAAACATGTTGTGACCACTTAGGTCACGTGTACCGCACGTGAAGCTTCCTCCACAGATTGCGAGATGTGTTGGCAGCCAATTTTTTCTTGATGGCTACTGTTTATGTACATCAGTACATGTATTTTGCTTCCTATACTACAAAAATGTAAATTATTACTGCCGACATGACAACTTTTTTAGAAAAACAAAAGTTTGAAAGTTCACATTCTCTCTGTCTATATTCTTTCACATTTTCCGAAATGTTTGTGTTTCTACACCAAATTGTACATGAGATGGATATAGTACTCTCTTCTTGATTAGTAGTTTAGAACACAAAAACTCCTTTTTTACATAAGACAATGATTGATATACAAAACAAATAATTAATCATCTTCGAAAATAAAGTCATTTCTATCGCGCATTCAAATCACGATTAACTCGATTGTATATTAATTAGCAGTAGATCACATGCAAAACTTGCACCATCTGCACGGATTTTGAATGCAAAAGCCTAAAATTATAGTAAGCGTACGTAGGGATCATATATATTCCTACAGATACTAAAGTAAAATGCTGAACTAAAAAAGGCCAAGATCACTAAGATAGTTGATTATCAATTTGGCATTGTGCTATATATAGCTTATGGTTAATTATAATCCCACAAAAGTTGCAAGTTTCATAATTGTGATCAAAGAGAAAGAGATCTAGAGAGATATAAAAGCGATGAATATTGTAATAATTTTGGATATCCAGGACAATCCCAGAACCGACAATAGTAAAGGGTTAAACTCAAACTTCATTTTCCAGAGCTAAGAGATGATCGATCGATCTTATTACCAATGATATAAAATTATAAGTGGTCACTGCCAATACGCATACAAATTAAAAGAGGATGAGATAGTATCCAATAAATCGTAGCTGTACTGGTCCAAACTCCAAAAACTGGGCGTATTGGAGAGCTGTAGAATGTGGATAAAGGATTAATATAACAATTTCCAGTAAACATCACAATACAATATAATATTATATGCCATTGTTGGCTGTTAATTATCACTGATTCATTGATTGTCTCATATACTTCACTTTAAGACAAGGGAAATTTCTCGAATGGCCATCGTTAATTCAGATATGTTATGCTTTTAATTTCTAGCTCAAATAATATTGTAAGTTTCTCCAATCAAAAAATTGAAAAACACAGCAAAACTAGCCATCCCTTTTGATGATGATAAATGAAAAATCCATGAGGGTTATTTGAGGGCCATTTTTTGTTTCGATTGGTCGGAGTATAGGGAAGGAATACGCATTCTTTGTTAGAGGAATTCTCCATGATCATCATCAGGCTGAGGGTTGTGGTGGTGGTGGGGTGGTAGGGGTGCATGAAATTAAGGACCATGTATGATTGGAAAAGTAATTTGTGTTGGTACGTACGTATATGTTCTCTTTTTTGCAAAGCTTATCCACACTGCAGGCCACTCTATACATATATATATATATATATATATATTCTAGTAAATCCTCAATCTGGTTTGAAAGCATCGATGGATCGTCACCATAAAAATGATTTGATGAATCCTCTCAAAAAGGACCACCACAATCCGTTCATTTACCCCATTGATCGATCGATATATCGATGGACAGCTTTGTTATTCTTTGGATTACTGGATATACTACACATGTTTTCCAAAAACATTTTTTCTTTCTTTGCTTTTGTTACTCACATGACACCACATGGTTTCATGGTCCAATTCATAGACTGATTGGTTGCCTCACTGTGAACTGTCTTGTTCGATCATATGATATATGCATCAATCGTCCCTGCTGCAACTTTCCAAGAAAAAGATATTTTTTTGTGGATCGGAATTCGATCTCTCTATGTCATTATATATGTTCAATCTGATCAGTTTCACAACAATATATATCAGTTTGAGCTTAGCTATGATTGACAGTTTCTGGGATTGATCCGACATGCTTAAATCAGACTGAATTTATATACTAAACTTAAAAGACCAACCATTGTGATTTGAATAATTTTAAGTCCTCAATTCTTTGCAAATGTATGATAGTAATTAATAAACCAGTGTCAGGCGCCACTCTTGAGTCTAGAACTGATTAATTAATTGAAAGTGATGCACAAATCCGGCATGTTCTGTGGCTACAAGACATTGAACACTTGTCATGTATGATATTGTTTGCAATTAACTTCTATTGAATTTATACACAACAAGTAAGCGCCCACTAACTCCTCCTATTTATAAGAAGTTAATTAGTTTGTTTCTTATAAGTAGTTAACCATAAACTCAAAAAAATCGAAAGAATATTGTAATAGATTGACAATCAGAATAAAACTTTTTAAACATTATGATATAGACTATATTAGAGAACGTATTAGAGTGTGATGGCCAAATATAATCCTTATAGCCGATAAAAGTTTAGTTATTGTTGTTATTACGGTAAGAAAGCACCCACTAGTTAAAAAATTTACATAACTTGAACTCAAATTTCGTTTATCTGAGCTTTCTCATTTTAGTTTACAGCATATATAATCATCATTTTATATAATGAGAAAACCCAATATATTTAATCATGTATGTATGTATAATGTGAAAAAAAAAAAAAGTTATCGTGGAGTAATCCCAAAAGTTTTTGTCCCCCCAACTTTTATTTTCATTTGTTTTGTCTTTAATTTGATGTGGTTATTGATATTTAATTAGTTTTTACTTAATTGTTAGCATTCTACCTAATAATTTGATGTTACATTTCTATTACATTAGGACCAAATGAAACTTTGTCAAAATTTTCAAAGATTACTAGCTCACCTACTATTCCCAAAAGACATTATATATTACGTGCATACCCAAGTCTCTTAATAATGTGCACATCCACTTGACTTTCTTTCTTAAATTTCCCAAAATGCCAGCAAATTTGCAAAAATATGTTGGATTAATCTTCATTTAGAAGAGTGGATTTTACAATCAAATGAGTAAAAAACAGAAACCTTTTTGTCATCCTAGGGAAGTTTGATGAGTCGATTTCATTAGGTTTTCATGGTATGGATAAAGAAGAACATTGAGAAACAAAAATAATCCATATGTGTGACGTTTGGATGGCAAAGAGCATACACAAACCTTTTCAATGGGCACAAATTTTCTTCTTCTTTTTTTTTCTCAAGGATGGTCACAAGAATAAATTCATGACTACTTTAAACCTAAAGCTTAGGACCACCAAAAAAAATGAATTTCTACGAAAAAAACATAAAAATAATGTAGGCAAAATGCAACTGTGTGTCTAAAAACATCAACCAAACCAACTTTATTCATTTCAACTCTTCTTTGGCTATATACTTTTAGAAAATCAACTCTCATACTTATCTTACTTCAGTCGGTAATATACAAAAACAAGAACTAAACTATCATGTAATTAATAATGTCTATAGACTATATATGCAAGTCTTCTTGCATGTCAACCTTAGCAGCCCAAAGCACTTGTGTTTTTCTTTCCATTAAATATTTTCTAGTCATGAAGAAAAATCATTTTGAACAATGTATAAAGAACAAATTCTTTGACATTCAACACTTCTTTTTCTCCAAAAAAAAACAAAGAAATCCCCTTTTTTTTTGCCTGCACCATGCAGTTAGATTTTGTTTGGAAGGAAGAATTTAGTCAAGAAAAGGAAAATCATGCTTATATCCCTCCTTAATTATTATTTAGCCGACAAAGGATCTCCAAAATAGAGTAAAAACAAATGATGCAATGAACAATATGGCACAAGTATATAAAACATTTCAAAAACGCAAAAACTTATAATCAAAGGGCTTGTTTACAGTTCTGAATGAGTGAAATTAATGGTTTAATTTCTTTTACTTTATGTATATGCTTTCTTAGAGCTACTTAATTAATTATTGCATAGCAAATTTCAGTAATTCTTTTTCTTACAAATTGTATAAATGTACAGGACACAAAGGAAAATACAAAGTACAGCAGACAAAGAGCCCTATTGAGTTATATTCTTTCTGAAGGAAACAAGTTCATGCTTCATTAATTTCTGTTGCATGCATACATATCTTGTGCTTTTAGAGCTTAAATAAATTAATACTAGTGGAGAAGAAGAAAGAAATTAACAATATGAATGCAAAAAACAAAATTTTTGAAGTGCTAAGACTCGTGTGCATCGTCTAACAAAACAACCAGAGCTGAAATTAATCCATGCAGAAGTTCTCATAAAACCACAAAAAAAAAAGAAAAAAGAAAGAAAAAAAACCTTTGTAACAAAATGGAATTATGAATAGTATAACCATAATTCTTAATAAAGATAACAAATTATAAGTGTCATACACTTTTCTAGGTTTCCTTTTTTTTATGCTTTAATTTGTTAATGAGATTGTCTTATAATTTAATAAAATCCTTTTATTAAAAAAAATATTGAGTACCATTAGAGGTAACTGTCTTTGTACATAATGGGACCTAATTATTTATATAACTACTTCCTAAATAATATTTATTTTAAAGTGGAGGACTAATATATATATTGGTTGACATCTGTATGAAATTGATTGGTAAATAACAAAGAAGAACAGAAAGATGTAGCTCAAAGAATATATTCTGAATTATAAAATTAATTAGAACAAATTATTAAACCACCACCATTATAGCTGGAATAATTCTTTTCATTGAACCTAGTACATAACATCATCATAATGAGGTGATTAAGATAATTAAGCAATTACCTAAGCTCTATTCAAGAGAATAAAATCATTTCCTTATCACTATTCTTTTGATAATATTCTACTTTAATTTCACCCTTTTTCTTTAATATATTAACCTTCACTAATACATTGTAAGTACACAATTATGTGTATAACTTACACAGATAGTAGAATAAATGTTTAATTGTTGTTGTTAGGAGTCTGCTCCTAGTGGTGTTCAATATTCGAGTTAAACTGAATATCCGATCGAATTCGAATTCACCGAACTCGAATTATTCGAATTCGAATTCGTTTAAGGTAAACCGAATTCGAATTTCGGTTAATGGTTTGGTTTTCGAGTTTAGTTTCCAATTCGAAAACCAAACCGAAAACCGAATTCATATATTAAAAATATATATTAATATAAAATATTTTATAAAATATATAATATTTAACTAAATTATTGTTTTGAATCCTAAATTGTGATGTAATTTGATAATTTGATTTAATTTAACACTAAATTCGAGTCCAGTTTCTTTGTGTGAATTCGGTTAATTCGAATGAATATTAGATTTTTAAATTCAAATATCATTTTCGGTTTATTCGAATTCAATTCGAATTCGAACCGAAAACCGAATTCGAATTCAATTCAAATTGGTTTGATTTTCGAATTTGAATTTAGAGATGTTCAAACCAAACAAACCGAATTGAACAACTCGAATAACCCGAAAACCGAACCGATAAACACCCCTAGCTGCTCCTTTGTGAAAATGAATTGTAACATTTAACTAATTTTTTTCTTTCAATTAAATTTATTTTTAATTGAATTATTTATGTTAAATATTATATTTTTCAGGAAAAAAATATAATTATAATACTATATCAAAGATTAGAAGAAAAATTGTTAAATAGAAATTACAATTTTCAAAAACTTAAAAAAGTATATAAGCATAAGAAAGCTCTCAAAATGAACAAGTTTGGCCCCAATTTTGACCAAAAGTGACCATTCAATAGTTGAGAAGTGTATAAAACATCCGTACTAGAATAGAACTTCCGAAAGATCAAAGATGAACATGGGAGCTAGTTGGCACAAAATTCTAACCTTTTGTCAAATTTTTACGCGCAAACGTGCGGGATCGAAAGATTCTTCCAATGAACTCATCTCTTGATTCCCACATCGGAAATTGATGGCATTTAAAGATTCAACTCTTAATTTCTTAACCTCAATTCACGAAAGAGTTAAAAACTTTTACACAAATGGCTATCCTTTGTCCCCTATGACATAAGAATCAATACAAAAGTGGCTTTCCACTTTTATGGCATTATTATTATTCCAATTACATCCCTTGGGATAGGTATTTCCAACTCAATATAAATCCAAACTTTGTTATTCCTCAAAGCTATAGGATTTATATAATGGCACTGCCAAATTGGCCATTAGTACCACATATAGTTTTCGTCTAGTATGGGTAGGTCATGGATCTGGTAATTCATGTCCCGGTGAATTTGCAATGTTGCTAGGTTAGGGTTAGAACGCAAGGTTGTAATGACTTGTATGTGATAAGAGTGTGAGATGAGAATCTTTTCTTTCTGATCTAATATCGTGTCTCTTTATGCATTATCTTTTAGTTTGTGACGAGAGGTTTTCTCTTCTTGAACCAATAGTGAATTAGTGATTTACATAATGTAACAAATGTGTTTTATAGTGGTTCAAGAGCATAGATGCATATATGCATCTTTTCAAGTGCTTTGGAAGTGGAAAACATACAACAATTATAAAATGTTTAGTTATATAAAAATGGTATAAGGGAATAAGAGTAGTTAAAAAGAGGAATATTGTTAGAGTCGGTGATTAATGCACTATACATATAGGCCTAACTTTAATGTGTAAATCAATAACTTGTCCTTGTACGACTACTATATAGAATCTAATCAATAAAACTTACACATTTAAAAGGTGATAATTGAAAACATTATCCTCAAATTAAATTGATTCCAAAAACAAGTACAAATCTTTGAGCAAGGAAAGGATCCAATTTGAAAACGTGTTGGCCATGAATTGGCTATAATATTATACATGCATTTTGTTTAATGCCAGAGCTCAATAGGGCTATAGTTTAGCTCTTTTTTTTTTCTCATTATTTGTTACAACTGACAGTGAAGAAACCAATAGGTCCATAGCCATTCCTATTTTACTTACTGCTGGGAAAACTTATTAAGGGCAATTAGGAGGCTGCTGCTAGTTTTGTCTTAAGGCTGTGTTCATACTACTAACAGTTCAACACAGCCCGGTATTAAAGAAGAATGTCTGGCTACCCGAAAAATAATAATAATAATAATAAAGCTCATACCTTCATGGCTATTCTGGAGAAGAAATTTTCATGTTTCTTTTGAAGATTATAGTAGTGTGGTGATTTGGGGCTTTGGTTAACATCCAGCCCACTACAACAGAGTTGAATTATGCAATAAACCTTTATGTAGGAGTAATGTACTGAACTGTTATCACAATACATGATTCCTACTGCTGCTTATACTAGAAGAACCAAAATGGATGTGATTATACCACTTTGTTACTCCATGCCTTCCTAGCTTGCTTATGATTTTCTCTATCACTCAATGGATGAACTGACCTGGACAAGTTTATCGATTGGAAAACTTCAATGTGATCCAATAAAGGGGTCAAAGAATGAAACTCAGCTACAAAATTTGCAGAATTAGGATCTTTTGGTTTGGGGGATATTAACTCTTAAAGATGACAATCCAGTGATATCAGGGTTTTTCAGCTGATCGAGTTGTTTCCTACCCAGGCGAAGCAAGTATTCAATATACTGGAAATTCTTGTGATCAACTTGTTTTGAATTGCGGCGGAATTCAGATGACACAAATGACACGATCTGTTGTCGTTCTTCAGGTGATTTGGAGCGTGCTGCTCGCAGAAATCCTCTGTAAAGAGCAAGCACTTGCTTCTGCATGCCAGAGAGCCTTGGCACGCTAGAGACTCCCATTCTTGTGACTTATTCAGTTCTTTGAGCACTTTTTGGACCAGAAGCAGTTCTATGCAGTGCTTTGCTGCAGTCCAAAAGCAAAACACAACAGGACTAGATTACTATTAAATGCATGATCGAAATGGAAAACGAAGCATACCATATAAAGAAACAGAAGAAAAAAAAAAGATGTAGTTGCATCATAACAAGAGAATGAAATCAAACGAGGATGATTCTTCTGGCCTAGCTATGAAATCTGGAAAAAGTATGATCACAATCTGAAAATACCGGGACATACACTTGCAGACATGCTAGTTCAACAATCTCATTATTTCAATATACCACTCTCTTCTCCTCACTTGGAGTTTACCAGCCTTCGTCAATTGTTCTCTCTGTAGGTACTTTGGTGTATTTACAACAGGTCTTTTTAATGCATACTTCGGTTCCAATTTCTGTTTAGCCATTGAGGCTAGCCCAATGGTTAGGGAGTTAGCATCTCGACCTCCAAGTTTAGAGTTCAATTCCGATGCATGTGAGGGTGGGTGTGTGTAAAAAAAATAAAAATAAAAAGATCCATTTCTGTTCACAAAATTAAAAATACCCAGCCAATGAAGAGACATAAATTATTTGCAAACTCAACATACAAAAGTAAACTAATTAACAGGGATACAAATAGCACCTGTGTACATTATTATTGTAAAACACAGAGATCTCAACTTGCAAGTTTTCAAATAAAACATCTGTTTGTTTAAGTTAATCTAGGGCTCTTAACAAACATAACTTTGGATTGGAACTAGAGTTGAACTCATGACAGAAAGTTTTTAATCAAGCTGAATTGAACTTGAGCTGGAGCAATTCAATTAAGCTAGTTCAAGAAATTGTTCCATTCCTATACATCTAATCTCAGTCGAGCTCGAATTCCTGAACCCAATATGGAAAAAAACTGCTGATCTTCCGGTTTACGAACATCTGTTTGTTTAAGTTAAGCTAGGGCTCTTAACAAACATCAGATCCTTCTTGCTGAAACCTCGGGGAAATGAAAGAGATTTAGAAGGGCCATATTTTAAAGTTTAACCAAGAAATCAGAAGCACAAGGCATTTTTATGATCAGATAAGATCCAGATTTCAGAAAATGTCGCAATTTATATGCAACTCAGTTAAAAATGCATTCATATCTTTCTGCACCTTTACTTGAAGATTGTGATCAATCTTAAATTCATCAGTTTTAAACATAGGCTACATGGGTTTAACACTACAAGCCTTCAACCATCAATTCTGTATCGTTCTTCAAAGAATTGAAGCACCTTGTTCTTTAAGTTCAATCTTTTTGACGATCTGGAAGAATCTTACCTTTGACTTTACAAGTTACACATTTCAGAAAACTTCTAAGGGGACTGATTTTTGTAATAACTAAATCACAATAATGAAGTGTTCCTTTGATGCTAAACTCAAGCACTTGCAATTGCAATCACTGAATAAACTCAAACTCCTTGACAGGTATGCTCGGGTGGGGATAAACAGAGAGTGGAGAAAAAGAAGAAACATATTTGTCAGACAAGGATTCCAGACTTGCAATACTCGTGGAACGAAGCAGGAGTTTGAGACTAATTGTCATTTTAACCAACAGTCAGCTTGTTTTAATCAGTTTGAAAACAAGTTGTTAGCAGGAAAATTGGGCATTAAAAGCTCGACCAAACCTACACTAACCATAATCAGTTTAGAAAAATTATCCCTTGCTTAACACTATAGCATTTGGATTAGACTGTAATTCACATGATATCAAAGCATAAGTCTCTGCTTCATTCTCATTGCCACACCTAATAACGTGTGGATGTTTTTGAGCAGTCAAGAACAGTTCAGCCTGAATATGAGGGGCTTGTGAGAGTGTAAATGAATAAGTTGCTTTCCTTTTTAATAGCTTAAATTTTAGTTGAAGGTGTTAATTAATAGGTGATTACATTGTCCAATGAGATACGATTCAAGAATTAACCAATATTTCTGCTTCTATCTTCTTCAAATCCAAATTACCTTCAAATTTTTGAAACTTAAAAGGACATGAAACTCTCAGTTCTAGATCACTGGAGGACTTAATTATAAAGTTAAACAAGTTTAGAGCAAGACAAGAAGAGGCTATGAGAAAGATAAAACTTAGTGATTGAGAGGCATATGCATCTTAAGACAGAATATTGGCCAATGTCATATTAATTTTACAACTCCAAAGCAGAAATCACAAAGAGGAAACTCAAATAAGCACGACGAAAACGTAGTGCAAGAGAATCCAGTTAAAATTTGAAACTTACAATAATTGCTCGACCAAATGCACCAGTACTAACATAAGCCCATGTACCTGGAAGCATTCCTAACCAACTGCACACAGAAAATAGATGAAGCAACTTTAGTTGAAAGCTATTTCATAAGCAGTGAATTCATATTACATATACTGCAAATTATGTGCCTACTTTTAGCCTCACTCACATCACCAAGAACCCAGGTAAAGCTCCATAGATGACTCAATATATCTCGATGTACAAATTGGAACCTTCAATGAAAAAGATCAATGTAGTTGATCATTTTCAAGGAAAAAACAAAATCTCAAATATATGTTTCATACAGATTTGGGTTATCAACATCAACTTCCTTGCTCATATTTAACTTACAATTCTTGGAAAGAAGAATAAAAGTAGCCAGAAAATGTGAATCCTTTAGGCCATGTTTGGAGCTTGACTTTTGTGAAAGAGGAAAAGAAAAAGAAAATGTGGGAAAATGATCACGGTCCATATCTTTTCTGTACTAAAAGGAAGTTTGAGGTTCAAAAGCTTCCAGTAGTAGCTGAAATAAAGCAAATTAAAAGGAATAGAGGCCTAGAAGGGAAATTTCATTCCTTTTCCTGTACTAACACATATGTTTCTTTTTCCTGCCTAAAAAGCTTAGTACTTCTCTCTAAATTCCAATTTCCAAAGGGGCTAAAGGTAAGCTATATAATCTAATTATTCAAATTCAAAGACCTAGTTTCATCCAGTTCCATATTTATCTTTTTGCCAAGAATTACAAGGTCGGATTGTCTATGTCTGTTCTTTGGGCTCAATCAACCAGAGTCCAGAGACTAACTGAGCAGCCAGAAATACTATGAAAAAGTTTCAAAACATCTTGACACCAGACAATGCAAATAAAGGTGGGAAATAGAGATTCAATAAAGATATAAACAACCCAATTGAACTTCTTTGACAAACACAGTAAACCATTCTTCACTATCTCCAAGAATTTCCACATTTCTATTTCTTTAGCTAAGAAAACATTCAAGTTTTACAGGTGCATGATGTTCCAAAATCATGGTATAGTCAAATTTGATGGGTCCTTGAAGCATAATGAGTTCTTTAACTTGCAATTTGTCGGTAAAAGCATATCAATCAGGTCTAAGTTGATACCATTTGTCAAATTGCAATTGCGTAGCATCAGAATCAATAGAAAGGCTAATCTGTTAAATCTGGAAATATAAGTAACAAATGCAGGGATTGAATAGCTATAAACCTCACCTTCCTAACAAGTAAGGCGCAAAATTGACAGATGTTAATCCATAGAGATAATTTCCAAGAGAAAATGGTAGCAACGGACTCAAACGAAGAAGAGTGACATTCTCCCCAATTGCTTTGTCAATAGCGAGAAATTTCTTGTTCCCTTCAACAAGCTTAAGAATGCGTTCACGTGCAAAATATCTAGCAATTAGGAAGGATATAGCAATTAATGCCCAAAAAGTGAATCTAAATACCACACAAAAAGCTCCCTATTCTAATTTGTCCAGGGATCTAGTTTTAAGCTCTGCATGCCAGAAGTGACAGACCCAACACTTTCAATTTCTGTTGCGCATCCAAACTATATTAAATGATTCCAACCCTGAGCTTATATCGTCAACATAACACACGGCCGATAAGGGAATGCAATTGGAAAAGGTTTTGAGCGCTAAAATAGGATATAAATTATCAGATTGAGTTTTTTCAAGAGAATTTGTACTCTTTAAGAGACTAGAGAGGCCTATTTATGCAAGTAGATCCAATATGCAGTTATTTTTTAAATTTTACCATATTATTAATCATAATACCAACAAAAACAGACATGTTAAAGCTCTTCACAAAGAGATAATGACTTCTTCATACATAAAGTATGTATCTTCACATGTAAGTTCATTCACATTGCCCAAAAATGGAATACTCAAAAGATCATATTATCTTGGTACCTATTTGATGTGAACCCTCTAGCCAATATCTCATCATTTTTAGCTAAAGTTTAATCAGTTTATCGTGAAAACAAGGGGAACATGCTTAAAGCTGAATCAACAAAATTTAGAGTCCATTCATCGTTACACAAATGAGATGAATTTCAGATTACTGCTCAAGAAGAAAACTGAGAACTACTAGAGCGCCAAATGATTTAATTCTCCAAACCAATTTAAAATTCTTCAAGATTCTTCAACCAATTTCCTCGCAAGTGGACAATGAGAGACCAAGTCCCAACAGAAATCATCAAAAGAGACACACCAATCAGCTGACACTTGGGCGTAACTTCTAAATCCAAAAGAAAAAAAAAAAAACAGAAACATATCCAGCTTAAAAAACAAGTATACAAAATCCATAATAAGCCAGTTAAGCAACACAAAATACACTTATCAAAGATGAACCCATAACTTCAAAACTAAAATTGAAAGTTCCTTTACAAGAAAAACAAGTAAAACAGAAAAACCCATGTATCTAGATATTAAAACCTTGCTCAAGTTTTCAACTTTCCCCCAAGTTAGATAAAACCTATACGAACATGAAAAAAACAGAGCTTTGCACTCATTGCTAAACATAATTAAACGGAAAAAAAAAAAAAAAAAACCTTACCTTGTCAGCCGCAAAAGGAGAATCGAGCTGTGACATCAGGGATTTCAAATTAAGGCTTAAAGGGATCTCAAAGAAAGTTCTTTGATCGAAGATTTCTGGGATTAAAATTGGAGATTGAAAAAATTGGGATTTCTAGGGTTCCTACGATTCAGGCTGCTTCAATTGTAGAAAATGGTGAAATGGATGCTCCACTCCAACTCACGCCTTCTGCAGTTCCTGTTCACCCTGTCAAAAAAGGCGCGAGTGCCAACTCTTGAAGATGAAACGCCTCTGCTTCTGACTATGTTTGAGCGATTGAAGGATGTGCGTGCCTACTAAGGCGTGAACGGAACCTCTTCAACATGCCCCCGCCTTTAATGTGCCAAAAAATTCGACTCAACTTTATTACACCCTAGTTTATAATTGTATATTGTGAACTTTCTTAAGAAAATAATAATAATAAAAATAATGATAGAAAATATACATATTTTTCGGTCAAATTAAAGCTTTATTTACATATGAATTTTTATTATTACTTAATATATGAACATTTAGTATAGAAAGGTAAATTTTTTAAAAGAGTAACATTAATAGAGAAGATGAATAATTTTAGTGACAAATTAAAACTTGTTTCACTTAAGAAATTTTATGTTTACTCAATATATGAACATTTAGCATAAACTAATACATAAATCATTGCGAGTGATAATAAAATTCTAAGTTAATGAAGTTGCACTTTTGGCTACGAAAAAATCATATTCTCTGTTATGTTCTTTGTGAAGAAAGACTCGAAAACTAGTTAATCATAACTCTTTTCGTTTTTTTACCCATCCTACTTGAAAATGTGCAATCTAGCGAATAGTGTGAAAAAAAAAATAGAATTTACATTTTTGAAAAAATCTCCATTTTTTGTGAGCTATAATACATGTGTTTTGGCAAAAAACTGCAAGATTAAAAAACCAGCCGATGGGAGCTCTTTTCTGCTGTTTTTTTATTCTTTCTAATTTAGAACGTGAAATCTAGTGAACGTATGAAAAGATGACAATTTTAATTTTTTTAAAAAAATTGACATTTTTTTTAAGTTATAATACACGCATTTTGACCAAAAGCAGCAAAACTCAAAAACTAGTTGATCGGAACTCTTTTCGAGTTATTTTGTGTACCCATTCTAGTTGAAAATATGTAATCTAGTGAACAGTATGGAAAAAAATAAAAATTTAGATTTTTGAAAAAATCTCCATTTTTTGTGAGTTATAATACATGTTTTTTTAGCAAAAAATGACAAGAATAAAAAACTAGCCAATAGGATGTCTTTTCCTTCCATTTTTTATTCTTCCCAATTTTGAATGTAAAATCTAGTGACTATGTGAAAAAAAGGAAATTTTAATTTATTTTTTTTAAATGACATTTTTTTACCTATAATACACACATTTTGACAAAAAATGATAAGACTGGTAAACTAGTAAATCGAAACTCTTTTTGAATCTTTTTTTTGTACATATCATAGTTGAAAATGTGTAATCTAGTAAATAGTGTGAAAAAACTAAAATTTAGATTTTAAAAAAAAATCTCTATTTTTTTGTGAGCTATAATACATGTGTTTTGGCCAAAAACGGCAATATCTAAAAACTACCCAATGAGAGCTCTTTTTCTACCATTTATTTTATTCTTCTCAATTTATAATGTGAAATCTAGTAAACGTATGAAAAGAAGACAATGTTTATTTTTTTTTTTTTAAATGTCATTTTTTTGAAAAAAAATTGACATTTTTTTGAGCTGTAATACATGCATTTTGACTAAAAACGGCAAGACTCAAAAAGTAGTAGATCGGAACTCCTTTCGAGTTATTTTTGGTACCCATTCTAGTTGAAAATGTGCAATCTAGTCGATAGTGTGGAAAAAATTAAAATTAAATTTTTTAAAAAAAATCTCCATTTTGTGTGAGTTATAATAAAAAAAATGGCAAGACTAAAAAACTAGTCGATGGTATGTCTTTTTCCTTTTTTTTTATTTTTCCCAATTTTGAATTTGAAATCTAATGAATGTATGAAAAAAAGGAAAATTTAAATTTTTTGGCAAAATTTTCATTTTTTGTGAACCATAATACATGTTTTTTTGGCAAAAAATGACAAAACTCAAAAACTGGCTGATGGGAGGTCTTTTGCCTCCGTTTTTTTTATTCTTCCCAATTTGAATGTGAAATCTAGTGAATGAGTGGGAAAAAAGGAATTTTTAACTTTTTTAAAACATGACATTTTTTTTAGCTATAATACACGCATTTTGGCAAAAAATGATAATACTCGAAAACTAGTTGATTGGAACTCTTTTTGAGTCGCTTTTTATATCCATCCTAGTTGAAAATGTGCAATATAATGAATAGTGTGGAAAAAATAGAAAATTAGATTTTTGAAAAAATCTCCAGTTTTTGTGAGCTATATAATACATGTGTTTTGGACAAAAATGGCAAGATTCAAAAACTAGCCGATGGGAGGTCTTTTTCCTCCGTTTTTTCATTCTTCCCAATTTAAATGTGAAATCTAGTGAATGTGTGAAAAAAAAGAAATTTAATTTTTTTTTAAAATGACATTTTTTTTAGTTATAATACATGCATTTTGACCAAAAACAATAATAATCGAAAGCTAGTTGATTGGATCATTTTTTTACCCATCCTAGTTAAAAATATGCAATCTAATGAATACTGTGAGAAAAAAAGAAATTAAGATTCTTAGAAAAATCTCCATTATTTGTGAGCTATAATACATGTGTTTTGGCAAAAAATTGTAAGACTAAAAAACTAGCCGATAGGAGGTCTTTTTCCTCCGTTTTTTTATTCTTCCCAATTTTGAATGTGGAATCTAGTGAATGTGTGAAAAAAATGAAATTTTAAACTTTTTGAAAAAATGACATTTTTTTAAGCTATAATACGCGCATTTCGGCCAAACTAGTTGATCGAAACTCTTTTTGAGTCGTTTTTTGTACCCATCCTAATTGAAAATGTGCAATCTAGTGAATAGTGTGGAAAAAAAATAGAAATTTAGATTTTTAAAAAAATCTCTATTTTTGTGAGCTATAATATATGTGTTTTGACAAAAAAGGGCAAGATTTAAAAACTAGCCGATAGAAGCTCTTTTTCTACCATTTTTTATTCTTCCCAATTTATAACGTAAAATCTAGTGAATCGTATGAAAAACAGAAATTTTTAATTTTTTTTAAAAAAAAATTCACATTTTTATGAGGTATAATACACACATTTTGAAAAAAAAAAAAAAAAACCATGCTACAAAACTATTTGGTAATTTAAATCCGTTTTGATTTGTAAATTGACGTAACATAAATGTAACATTTCAATTTTCTCCAAATTTAAAATGTGTCTGTCACTCACTCTATTACTACAGTATTTGATGCAGAAGATCATGTTCATGGCGGCCGGAGTGAAAAAAGGCCATTCAAAAGCAGGAAGGCCATTACATTTTACTGTGGGATTTGTGGCTTTTTGGCAGTGGTAAGGAGGTCATGAATTACAATAATATTCCTGTGATTTTTGAGCCACTTTTCTATGGCGGCCATTTTGCCATTTTTCATACTTTTTTGAGTTTCTCTTCACGTTAGCGTGCGTTATGCTTTCGAGATTACATGTTTTTGGCTTCCAACTCTATATCATATCATAGTATACTTTAATATTCATAAGTTACATGAAATCTTGTACATTTTCTTCTGTCATACTTCTTACAAGGAAGAATTTTTGTCAATTCTATTCCCTCTCCTACTGGTAAAGTCACAGAATCACAGTAAACTCCATTTTTTACCTTCACAATTTCTCCAAATGACTCCCTTTTTCTTCCATTGAACTGATTGGTTGTCACTATCACAGACCCTTTTGGATTAAGATCAGCAGCCTTCAATAAATTCAAGTCATGATCTCTAAACTGGGAATCAACAACAATGAAGTCAATGTTTTTTTGCTGTATGATAATTTCACGAGGATTGCCAGCAACAAATTGTATCATGTCGGTGAGATGATGATGATGATCATAGTCATTGATTTGCTGATAAATGTAGCTAGATGATCTGTTGATGTCTTCTTCATCATCATTATCATCAGGAATTATACGGATAAATCTTCCTCCTGTTTGTTTTGCAGCCACTGCTAAGGCTAGTGTTATTGGCGAGACTCCTTCTGAGGTAATTTGAACTATTAATTTAGCTCCATTTCCAGCTGCCAAAGCAGATAAAAACTCCATGATTTTGGGCTCATAAAATCTTGGACTTCCTAGAGTATTATTGCTTGCTTGACTACCATAGATCTTGCGCTGGAGAAATTCAGAAAATGATAATGAATCAAGAGAAGTTGAACTACAAAATTGACATTGGTTTTTTGAATTTTCAATAAACGAATCCCATGAATATATCAATTGAAAAATCTTGAAAAGATGCATTAATTCCAAGATGTGAAAGTTTTACCAAATTTGAAGTAAAAAAACAAGGTGGGCAAGAACATTAAAATGAGATTTTACCAGATGTAAAGTCTTCAAGTAAGCATTAATGGCATGTTGAGGACACCACTCCATCTCCATGCCGGAAAGTTAAACAATTAAACAAGTTGCAAAATTAGTATTCAATTCGCAGCTAGGCCGGCTAAGGAAAATCCAAGTTCAAATCTGAACAAAAAGATCGATGAATTTGCCCTTTATAAAGAGTAGTAGTTGTCGTGGGAGTTTACTCAAAGATTGTTATGGTTAAAGTTTCCCATGTTTTGGGGACACATGGCAGTTTGTGCAGTGATAAAAACTGCATGGAGGACTGATTCGTGGCGTCAGTTGAGCGATATCATGTGAGTGGTTGGTTAATGAAGCGGAATAAATAAAATTGCAGAAAAATTTGAGCATTTCTAGGTCAACTTTACAGTGAAGGGATTGGACACTTGTCTTTACGTAATGTTGCATGTCAAAACATGCAGGACTTGGGGCAGTCCACGTCATGTTGGGAACTCTTTTTCTTATGATCTTTGTTACGTGTGGAAAAAATGGATTAATTGTCAAAGATTAATGTTGTGTGTAGGTATAGAATTCATTCTAACTCCAAGTAGTGGTTATAAATAATCGGTATCAATCTCGGGAAAGATTAAGGAAGATTGTGTATAAAATTATGCCCATCTAATAATAATAATAATACATATCATATTAAAAATTATTGCAAGAAACATTTGTACATTGTAGAGCATGTTAAAAATTAATACAATAAACATTTGTACATTATAGAGCAGGTTAAAAATTAATGCAAGAAACATTTTTACATTATATATAGAGCACGTCACCGTCTAATAATAATAATATTAGATGATACTAAAAATTAATGCAAGAAACATTTGTACATTATAGAGCACGTCATAGAGTTCCCTGTATAGCATTTTGTTGAGGATCATCATATCTCCATAATAAATAAAAACATTTGCATTTATAGAATATGATAACGTAATATGATTCACAACTCTATATAATGAGATAAACGCTTAGATGTTCTTAATTATAATATAGAATTGATTGTTGGGGGAAACTTCAACTATTCATCACGTAGCATAATAGCACCAAGGAACAAAAGAATTAGTTTTCACAGCTAATATGGCTTGGTAATTAATTATGGAAGATGGCATATTAGTTGATAATGTTACGAGCTGCTCCAAGAGATTTGATTCAGCTAGTGTACAAGTCATTCACACATAGTTGAAAGTATAAGTTTTTGTGGCCTCTAAATGAATTAATTGTAAACAGTAATTATTGAATGGTAAATTCCTTTCAATCCAATTTGATTACAAATGCATTGCCAAAGTCAGTCTTCCATTCATATTTGTGCACTGCCCAAAAGAATAGAATAGTTCCATTAGGAACATCAGAAATGATAGTTACATTAATGTTGATATTTACAGAATCAAGATCCAGAGACATACAAGATTTGTAGGCATCTAATACTCTTTAACTGAAGAATGCACTTTACTATTCAAAATTGATGGTACACTTCCTATTTGACTGTGATTGAATTACATTTGGATTTACATGGGCTGATGCACATCTCAACTGATTTTGGGTCTGATGTGCTTTGAATCAATGCACAGGCATCTGCCCTCAACTACTCAATATCTTTTACTGCATCCTGCACCATAGGCAGCAAAGATAAATCGTGTTGCCACAGAATCAATAGAAGAAACACAATATCCAGTGACTATGCTAAAGCAAAACAAAACTTGAGCCTGCAGGTTTGCAAATTGCTTACCTTTGCTAACCTAGTCACATAAGTGGCAGCTATTGCAGTGAACAACAGCCCTAGCCCAAGCGTTAATAGCTGTCCGTTTCCTCCAGGTAAACCAACATCAGATCCTTCTTGCTGAAACCTCGGGGAAATGAAAGAGATTTAGAAGGGCCATATATCATAGTTTAACCAAGAAATCAGAAGCACAAGGCATTTTTATGATCAGATAAGATCCAGATTTCAGAAAATGTCGCAATTTATATGCAACTCAGTTAAAAATGCATTCATATCTTTCTGCACCTTTACTTGAAGATTGTAATGAATCTTAAATTCATCAGTTTTAAACATAGGCTGCATGGGTTTAACACTATCTACAAGCCTTCAACCATCAATTCTGTATCGTTCTTCAAAGAATTGAAGCACCTTGTTCTTTAAGTTCAATCTTTTTGACGATCTGGAAGAAATGTTACCTTTGACTTTACAAGTTACACATTTCAAAAAACTTCTAAGGGGACTGATTTTTGTAATAACTAAATCACAATAATGAAGTGTTCCTTAAATGCTAAACTCAAGCACTTGCAATTGCAATCACTGAATAAACTCAAACTCCTTGACAGGTATGCTGGGGTGGGGATAAACAGAGAGTGGAGAAAAAGAAGAAACATATTTGTCAGACAAGGATTCCAGACTTGCAATACTCGTGGAACGAAGCAGGAGTTTGAGACTAATTGTCATTTTAACCAACAGTCAGCTTGTTTTAATCAGTTTGAAAACAAGTTGTTAGCAGGAAAATTGGGTATTAAAAGCTCGACCAAACCTACACTAACCATAATCAGTTTAAAAAAATTATCCCTTGCTTAACACTATAGCATTTGGATTAGACTGTAAGTCTCTGCTTCATTCTCATTGCCACACCTAATAACGTGTGGATGTGTTTGAGCAGTCAAGAACAGTTCAGCCTGAATATGAGGGGCTTGTGAGAGTGTAAATGAATAAGTTGCTTTCCTTTTTAATAGCTTAAATTTTAGTTGAAGGAGTTAATTAATAGGTAATTACATTGTCCAATGAGATACGATTCAAGAATTAATCAGTATTTCTTCCTCTATCTTCTTCAAATCCAAATTACCTTCAAATTTTTGAAACTTAAAAAGGACATGAAACTCTCAGTTCTAGATCACTGGAGGACTTAATTATAAAGTTAAACAAGTTTAGAGCAAGACAAGAAGAGGCTATGAGAAAGATAAAACTTAGTGATTGAGAGGCATATGAATCTTAAGACAGAATATTGGCCAATGTCATATTAATTTTACAACTCCAAAGCAGAAATCACAAAGAGGAAACTCAAATAAGCACGATGAAAACGTAGTGCAAGAGAATCCAGTTAAAATTTGAAACTTACAATAATTGCTCGACCAAATGCACCAGCACTAACATAAGCCCATGTACCTGGAAGCATTCCTAACCAACTGCACACAGAAAATAGATGAAGGAACTTTAGTTGAAAGCTATTTCATAAGCAGTGAATTCATATTACATATACTGCAAATTATGTGCCTACTTTTAGCCTCAATCACATCACCAAGAACCCAGGTAAAGCTCCATAGATGACTCAATATATCTCAATGTACAAATTGGAACCTTCAATGAAAAAGCTCAATGTAGTTGATCATTTTCACGGAAAAAACAAAATCTCAAATATATGTTTCATACAGATTTGGGTTATCAACATCAACTTCCTTGCTCATATTTAACTTACAATTCTTGGAAAGAAGAATAAAAGTAGCCAGAAAATGTAAATCCTTCAGGCCATGTTTGGAGCTTGACTTTTGTGAAAGAGGAAAAGAAAAAAAAATGTGGGAAAATGATCACGTTCATATCTTTTCTATACTAAAAGGAAGTTTGAGGTTCAAAAGCTTCCAGTAGTAGCTGAAATAAAGCAAATTAAAAGGAATAGAGGCCTAGAAGGGAAATTTCATTCCTTTTCCTGTACTAAAACATATTTTTCTTTTTCCTACCTAAAAAGCTTAGTACTTCTCTCTAAATTCCAATTTCCAAAGGGACTAAAGGTAAGCTATATAATCTAATTATTCAAATTCAAAGACCTAGTTTCATCCAGTTCCATATTTATCTTTTTGCCAAGAATTACAAGGTCGGATTGTCTATGTCTGTTCTTTGGGCTCAATCAACCAGAGTCCAGAGACTAACTGAGCAGCCAGAAATACTATGAAAAAGTTTCAAAACATCTTGACACCAGACAATGCAAATAAAGGTGGGAAATAGAGATTCAATAAAGATATAAACAACCCAATTAAACTTCTTTGACAAACACAGTAAACCATTCTTCACTATCTCCAAGAATTTCCATATTTCTATTTCTTTAGATAAGAAAACATTCAAGTTTTACAGGTGCATGATGTTCCAAAATCATGGTATAGTCAAATTTGATGGGTCCTTGAAGCATAATGAGTTCTTTAACTTGCAATTTGTCGGTAATAGCATATCAATCAGGTCTAAGTTGATACCATTTGTCAAATTGCAATTGCGTAGCATCAGAATCAATACAAAGGCTAATCTGTTAAATCTGGAAATATAAGTAACAAATGCAGGAATTGAATAGCTATAAACCTCACCTTCCTAACACATAAGGCACAAAATTGACAGATGTTAATCCATAGAGATAATTTCCAAGAGAAAATGGTAGCAACGGACTCAAACGAAGAAGAGTGACAACTTTGAAGCTATTCTCCCCAATTGCTTTGTCAATAGCGAGAAATTTCTTGTTCCCTTCAACAAGCTTAAGAATGCGTTCACGTGCAAAATATCTAGCAATTAGGAAGGATATACTTGCCGCCATCTGAAAGAGGGAGCAAAACAAATCTTTATTATCCAGACTAATTGTTGTTCTTCCAAATATGGGATATCCAGCTTACCGTTCCACTTATAGAAACAATGATTGTCCCAATTAGAGAGCCAAACAGAAGACCAGCTGACATAGTCAATGGGATTGCAGGTATTGCAAGGACCTGCCATTACATAGTACCCAGAAAATTAGTCTGCACTGAATAAGAAACCTCAATGTATAATCCAGAAGGACAGCGGTAAAATTGGACTCCGAAGTATATTGTCAAGTGCAAAATGAACAGGAATCACATGAATGTTGATACCGCCATGAATAAAAGAAATTAGCCCAAGAAGTTCACTAAAAGTCTATTTTTATTTGCCATGAGACATTTAACTGCTTCAAAGTTGGGTCCTGCAATCTAATTATAAGTTTGAAACAAAGAAACGTCACTTTTTTTCAGAGGGTAAAAAGTTTAACCACCAAATTCCTACATTCAGCAATTCTACTGTATATCAGTCTAGTTCAAACAATGGACAATTTGCAGACCACTGATTTTTATATTAGCACCTAAAAGTCAAGAGTGACTGGCAAAGACAACAGAAACTAAGGCATGCTATAGTATGGCTGAATTGAGTAGGAGGTCAACATCGCTTTGAACAACACAAGGTACTCAAGAATTAGATTGTAATCTTACTTCCAAGCCAGCATAAACCAATACAAAAAGTGCATATCCAGCTGGCCCATAACCTGTCCAAAATAGAAGAGTTAGAGGAATCCAATGGTCCAAAAGGAAAGTGATACTACTTCAGCAGTGAAAAGAACTAAAAGCCATTAAGAAATCCTGATCAAAGTTCATCTAACTTCCAAGAACTGAGTGATTGTAGCAACATAGAGGACCTAACATTCAAAAGGGAATTGTAACAAGTATATCAATAGTGGCACTTGTCTTATCCGCTCCACATCCAACACAGAAAGTATCTAGTACCTCTAGAACCAACTTGTAGGCCAAGACGAAAAAAGAAGGCAAGAAGCATAGGTAGATCACAAAGAGCATAGACATACAGAGGTCTATATATGTTGAATATCTAACGTCTACATGTTTTCTCTTGATCCAGATTTGAATCTAAATGAGCTAGGTAGGCCCCATTCTTCAATCCCCATCACCTGCTTCAGTGGACTCACTCAGACACCATAAAGGTCTGGCCTTTTTCAGGGAGGTAATTCACCATCAAAGGTGGAATGAAGAAAAAAAAAATTTCAATAGCCATGATCAAGGAAGTTCGATGAGGGTAACCAATACTAATCTAACCATTTTTGTCGTAGGCATATCCCTTTTAACTCAGTGGACTGGGGATTGGGTTGTATGGAAATAAGAAAAGGACTAGCAAAATACTAAAGAGGACAAGCAAGGGAGCCAGAGATCTCTGGTAGATCGCAAAGCAATGAACATAAACTAGAATCTCATATTTGCATTGTAACGTTTCCACAATGCATAAGCCAGTTCATAAAGTCAGTGATGAATTTTCACCAAAGGAAATTTTGTCACCTGATACTTGGCAAACCAATTCCTGATAAACTAATTCCAGCAAAATGGCCTCAACATTAATTGAAGGGATATATGTGAAAGTAAGATGCAATCACAAAGAAACATGCCACAAAAGTAAAGTATCTATTGGTAGCTCAAAATAAGTAACTACCTTCTAAGCTCAGCTGCAGTTCAAAGATCTAATCCCCTATAATTCAATAAAAGAAAGCCTCCTAATCTAACTTCCTACAACGTATGTAAATACTCAAAAAACTCAATCATACCCAACTTCATCCTAAAAGCTCCATTCTTTTGAAGGTGACTGATCACGAGTATTATTTTTCAAAACACAGACTAGAGTATCAAATTAATAAAATCAGTCCCGCTTCAATTAAACAGTAATTTAATAAGGATATAGCTAAAAGCCCAAAGACAATTCCTTCCGGATTTAAGAATTTGATACAATTTCAAAACAAAATAAAAATCTTTGAAAGGGATTGCAACTGAATCAAAAGTGTACCTTCAATGAACCCAGAAAACTGATTCAAGAACGCATTAATCTGGTCCTTGTAAATATACCCAAGAGTTCCAAATCCTCCAACCACACCAACCAACAAAACACCCGCCAAGATGGTCCCTTTAACAGCAGTGTCACCACTTTCTAACCCACCATCACCATCATCAATATCATCACTATTATCCTCTTTGGGACTCAAATTCAGGAACTTCTTCAGACCCTGAGGAGGTGGGGCTGTGTTTGGAACATTTGAAAGGGTCTGCTGCTGTTTCTTGGTTTCTCTTAATGAAGAACATGGTTTGAGGAAATGGGACTTCTTTGGTCTGAATTTGAAGTGATACAATGATGAAGATGGAGTTGTAAGTGAAAATTGAGAGGTGGGTTTTGGCTGCAGTGGTGAGGATAGGCTAAGGCAGACTGGAGTTGAGGGTGTTTGTAGTTGTGGTGGTCTAGAAATGGTGGGCATTTTTTATTCTGGGAGAAGGATAAATAAAGAAAGAGCCGTGCTTTCAGCACTCCTTCTTCCTTGATTTGTTGCTGCTTTCTGAATAATTGGAACACTGTAGGAACTGTTGTTTCTAGGCCATTGGTGTAGATTCTGCAGAATGTTCTGTTTTTTTTTTTTTTACTTTTATGATTATTATTATTATTATTTTGAAATCTGTTGATTTGGGTTGGGAAAAATACAATCTTGTGTAGTGTATGAATTATGAATTTATGATTGTGGCCTTGTGGGGTTGTTTTTAATGATAAAATGATGCATTGAGACGTGAGAGGATACATGAAATTTTGTGTCTGTTATTGCAGCACGTGTAGTTTCTTCTTTTTATCTATTTTCTCTATTTCTCTTGTAGCTTTCTTGCTCACTTTTCTGTGTTTTCATGCTTTACAAAGATTTCAATAAGTCATAATATTGCTGCTTTAATATCCTCCAATTTTGTGTTGTTGTTGACCAATTTTGTATTCTTCCTCTTCTTATGGTGATGTTATAGATATTGACAGTTTTTATTTTATTTTACTATTAACTTTTGAAGTTAGCTGTCCACTTGAAACTAATCACTTTCTTGGCTAAAACCATGAAATTCATCCTCAGAAATCCAATCCACTTCAAAGTTCTTAATTAAGTTCATTCATCCCATTTAGGTTTGAATCTCAAGTAATTGAATTATTGATCATGAGCTTGACTGAGCTCTTTTCGAAATCTTGCACCACCAATAATTGTCACAAAAGAACTTTTGGTGCCATTTCACAAAGTTATTTCGAATCCATACTTGGCTTTCAGTTGGAGGTGGAATGTTAAATGTATGAAAAAAATCCCAGGAGAAGGATAATTCTCCAAACAAATGTGCACACTAATTAATCCTGTTTGGAAAGCAGACAATCCATAGAACCATAAAGCAAGATTCAATCTTAGAACCAAGTATTCATCATAATTGATACTATACCAGTTCAAAATCTTCAATGGTTACATTTGTAATGTACATATACTGACAGCATAAAATGAAATGGTTGCTCTAATGGCTCATGATATCTCGCTTCTTTCTCCATGCGGATAACAAGACAGTGGCTGGGTTTTCATCAGCATAGCCAAATCAAACTCTGGTTTCTTCACAGAGGATTTAACTCTTTGCAGTTGACTATTTATGTTTGCTTGCAGTACTTGAGGTTTAAATAAGTCTGGGTTCTCAAGAACTTTCAAAGTGGAGTGTGCAACATGGTTAATCTGCAAAATGTCAGAAGACACTTAATTAGTAAGTCTATTGGTGCAATAAACCCTGTCCTATCTGCAGACAGCAATGCTTGCTAGTCTTATCTTCATAGATTGAAAATGTGAGCTTCTATCTCACTGGGGAATGGGACAGCAGTGGTCGGCCGATGCTTGCTTTAATGTTTTAAGTGAAAAAGCCTAAGATTAGACATTGCTAAGCTTTCAATTGGTTCAGCTACACTTTTTCCTATGCAAGAAACTAACAGCAACAAACTTAATCTTCATCTTACATTGAAGGACAAAGTTCATTAGCAGAGACCAAATTAGTTCCCGTTTACAGGACTTAAAAGTAAGATAAGAGAAGTAAGCCGCTGCAGAGGAAACTTCCAGTAAATAACAGTCAAACAGAAATGCATGAAGCAAGGACAACAAAGAAGAAATTAGCATGATTCAAGAACTCACATGCATTTATGACAGAGGTAACCAATGGATTTTTCCCCTCGAGCAACAAGAACTTCAGTCCAGATGCAGACATGTCACAACACAGGAGAAAGTGAACTATGCAAAAGGAATCTTGTGTCACACTTTTGAATGTGCAACTTCCTTGTTTCATTTCTTATTAATCAAACGGTATGAGAATAGAATCATTATCTTTACCAGTTAACAAGCATTTCTATTATGCTAACTGTACAAATCCATTTTACTTTAAATCTAGACATTACTTTGACATATTTTACCCATACATTCTTGCCGCACTCTCAAACTTCAAGTGCTATCAGTGCTCTCACATCTTGCAATACAAATTTTTGACTTGTGGATATTACGTAGAGAAAAACTGAGGTCTTCTAATACAGCCACATGTAGTCATCATTGATCAAGGAGGAATATCATAATACACAGCATGCAAGTGGATCCAAAGCGCCAGTACAGACACAAACATACAAATCTTTTCTATGCTTTGATAGTCATGTAACAAAGGGTTTGTTTATCAGAAAGATCATTACTTGTTTCTTTTATTTTATTTTGTTTTTCTTTAATGCCATTTTATCTACATCAACATTTTCAAAAGACATTAAAAGTCAGAAATTACAAAATATAGATATCAAAGGAAAGAAAAAACCCATTTCTTAATCTCATGGAACCAATATTCCACAAAGCACTGATACTCAGACCACAAAGTCCAGTAAACACCCCAGTTAAGTGCAACAGGGAATGCCAAAAATAGTCAGAAAATGATCAAAAAGCAAAGTAACACTCAGCATCATTTGGATCTAGACACATCCCAAAAGGAAGTGGGGAAAACTGGTGCTGATTGATCACATGAAATTAAGCAATTCTTTTCTCTCTTTCTTGTTTTAGCTATGAAAAGATCACTGTATTTCCTGCTAGCGGTATTTAAGTCATTCTCAGCAAATAATCCACAAGGACAACAACAAACGCAACATACTAATTTATGACTACGAATAGCACACACTTGCAAACTCTATTCCAACTGATTTTTTTCCCTACTATTCAAGTTCACCAGGTCAAATTCACAAGAGAGCATCGAGTTTTCATAATATTTGACTTAAACAAAAAGAAGTTGATCAACAACAACTGACACAGATACGAACAGCAAATCCTCTGTACACAGCTGATACATGGCATATTCCTCTAAGCAGATTTCCTCCTGTGCTAGGAAGGTTTTTCTTATAGTTCAACAAGATCTTAGGTGTGAGAATAGACTTTCAAGACAAGAACTTGATGGTAAATCATAAAGGGTAGGCTCTCAATTAGAATGAATTATGAAGACAGGAAAGAAATAGCTAAATGGAGAATCAAAAGTTAGCAAGAAAAACCAATTATGGCATGAAGCATCCAAGCAACTTGTGAGAACTAAATAAACATACCCACATGAATGAATCCACAATCCACAATCCACACCAACTAACAAATACTAAGATTTAGCCCAATAAATCAGCAGCTAAATAAACAAAACCGCATGGATACTGAGTTGAACAGAAATTTGTTTGTACCGTATATGAAGCCGAGTTGATCAAAGCTTTAGCCAGGGGCACAATGCAGAACCTTACGCAAACAAACAAAAGAAACAAATTTTAAGCATACAATTCACTTTCAATCCCAAACCAAAAGAGCTCAAAACATGAAGTGAGTATTCACATAGAAACAGGGAATTGAACATGAATAAACAAAAGACAGATGAAAGAGTACATTCCACGGGCACCGGATAAGGCTTCCTCAGATGGGTCTGTCCAAACATCGTACCTATCGTGTATAGAATTTCCAAACACATAAAAAAACCCAGAAAAAAAAAAAACAGCAATAATAAGTAAAGGGTTGTTTATGAGTTAAGCAAAGAGTAAAAGCAGTAGTAAAACAGCAAAACTCACACCAAACCGTAGCGGCGGTCGTACAAGAGGCATTTTTGGGTTCTTTTCTTGGAATTATTAATATCATTTGAGCCCACAACAACATTCATCTCACGCTCCTCCATATCCATATGAACTCTTCCTTAATCCCCCTCTCTCTCTCTTTCTCTTAGTATACCCACAAATGAAGTAAAATTGTTCTCAAAATGAAGGACCTGAAAAAATGATAATCTTCCCCATTGTCACCATTCATGCATATGTATGCCTCCAACAAAACGCTGCGTTTCGATGTTATTAAGAAGACTTTTCTGAATCATGAAACGGCGTCGTTTCCTACCAAATTCCATTTAAATGCTCAACCAGTGTTCTCTCTTTTCGCGCTTCAAAAACACACACACACACACACAGTCACGCACTCTCTATTTTCCATCTCAGTTGAAGAGTGAAAGCGTTGACGACGATGAGGCAAGACGGCATTGGATACAGAGACTCTACGCCATTCTCAAGCTCAGGTTTTCAGCACTGCAGACTTCCTACATTTTTTTAAAAAAAAATTTGCTTTGTAGTTCGTGTTGATTCCTTTTTCTGTTTATATGAAATTTTTTTTTGCTTTTTAGTTCGTGTTGATTCCTTTTTCTGTTTATATGATCCTTTATTTTTCTTTTCATCGGTTTAGTTAATTGCTTTAATAATAATTTCTATAATTTTGCGTACTTTTCGATGTTAATTTACAAAAAATTATCAAAGTTCTGAGTTTTGTGTTCCTTCTTTTAAATTATTACAGTAAATATTAGTAATTACATGAAGTGTATAAATGCATAAATAAATGCAGGAATTCGTAAATTGAGGTGGTAATAAGGTTTATGTAGGTTTGGCTTTGCAATAATGTTCATTATCCCATGCATTAATCGCTTAAAAATGATTCGTGTTCTGCGATTTTTTATATTGTTTGAAAAAACACATTATTTTTACTTGATTTTTGTTAGCATTTCAAGTTTTTGACTTCTCTGCCTTCTATTAATCTCAAACTTAATCAAATTTTTGTTCAATTCTATTGTTTTTCAAGCATCATTTTGTAACTATGCTAAAAAGACTGGCTTTTTAATTTGGCATTTCTCCTATTAAAATTAAGGTTTTTTTTTGGGTTGTTGAATGATATCCAACATCTTAGCTTGGGTTTTATGGATGCTAAAATACCATGGTTTCACTATTTTTAAATCTTAAAGCTAGTTAATATTTGAAGGTTGTCGTGGTTTTCCCAAAGCATATGGAGAAACTTAATGGTCTTAAATGGATTTCTTGCACATTGGTTTATGATCAACAATTGTTTGTGTAGTTCAATTCCAGTATATACTTTCTGGAATCATCATTTTCTTTTTTGACACATTATGCATGAAAGTGTTTTGCTTACTGATACTACATATAAGTTTCAAAGGTTCCCCGAGCTTATCGCTTTCCATGGCATTCACAAACTCATATATTGATGCCAATGCTGTGTTCATTACGAATGTCATGGATTGGTTTCTTAGTCAATATGTGAGCTCGCTTTTCTGGAATCTTCCCCATGATCTTAACAAGTTGAGTCTTTTGTTGAGGAGAAGAATCGGCTCCTCCTTATTTAGACTTGCTGTCTTATTTTGAAGCTAATTTTCCTAAGATCTCTGCTACTAACCGTATAAAATAGAAGTTGCTATTAAAAGTTTTCACGTGTAAACCTGCTATGCAATCTTTACTTGCAGTCTTTATTTTGTGCTAACAGTTCCTGAGTAGTTGATGCAGAAAATGAATAAGAAATGTGATAGGATGCCTGAATTAAGTTGTATTCTGACCCTTCTGCAGGTGGTAATGGAGTTTGTATGATGAGCTCTGCATGGAGAGATGAGCAACACTCATCCTTTATCAACTTCATCTCGTGTTTCCTCAATGCCAATTCTTTCCGTCTGAACACTGTGCAAATTGCTCCAGTTGTTACCCTTCTTACTGATTTTTCAGCTCTAAAGTTTATTCTGCGCAGCTTCCTAAATGACTCATTTGCAGGATTTCATTTTTAACTGTGGAGGTGTGTCCGTGGCTTTTATTTTTGTGATTAATTGGGATTCCAACAATATCACATCGCTTTTCAGCAGGTGACGTTCTTTGCCAGTGTTATCTCCAAGATTTATGTTCATGTGTTTATTGGGTATCATTCACTTTGTTCAGAGTTCGGAAACTGAAGAAGCAATTTGCCCACCTCTATGTGATTGTTACCCTTCCAACAAAGGAGCAGAATGATTCGTTTATACGCTCTTATTTCAAGTGAGTTTCTTTCCACTTTGCTATTTGAACCATGTGTGCTATAATGTGGCTCTAAATAACTTGATGGACTTTTTTTTGGTCTGGCCATTGTTGAAGATCTGGTATGGAGCTTGGTAGGCCAACATTTATCCCAGTACAAGACTTAGAGATGGGGTTTGAAAAGATTTTAAAGATTGCACATGCTCGTGGGAGTAAGATGCTTATTTTCAAAGCTGATGAATGTAGTCTATGAGCTTATTTTGATTTTAGCAATTGTCGATGCAGTGTGTAAACAACAAGATGCAATATCAAAACTAAAAGCAGAGGTAAGCTCAAAATTCTCTAGCTGTTTTCATGACATACTATCTCCCTCGGATGATAGCTAATTTCTTGCCTGTCTTGAAGAGGGAACGGTCAGTGCAAACAATGGATGCATACCTCAAAGTGATCACATCCATTCCTGGCATTGATAATCATGATGCGAATGCGGTACTAAAAGTTCCCACTGTTTTCATATCTGTCATTTTCTTCGACTACCTCCCCCCTTTCTTCCTGTAATACAAAGTTAACTACAAAGGAAAAGAGATAAAATTGAAGGACTAAAATGGGTCCTCAAAATTCTGTGGTTGAAGATCAGGGATGAGTTTTTGATTTGGGTTATAGAGCATACAAAATGGCTATAACATCTCAAATATCTTTAATGTACCTTGAATCTTGGCAAAACTTGTCTTCCCCTGCGAGGAAGAGAACGTTCCATTTGCTGAGCAAAATATATTATGATAACTTTTATGCTTGTTGATATATTTTTTCAACTTCAGTTAGCCTGCAGCTAAGATAACACAGCATTGCTATGTCCAGCTTTGAAGTACAAATTCTTCTATGTTGCCTGATATTCATATAATTTATGTTGGAAAACCCGAATGTAATGGCTGGTGCTTTCCTTTTCTCAGCTGAATCAAGCTATTGGTTCAATCGAAGCAATAGCTAAAGCATCAAAGGAGTACATTTTGGAAAATACCGATCTTTCAGCTCAAAAAGCAGAGACAATTTCAAGGTTTTTCAGAGATCCAAGCTATTATCTTGGTCCCAAAATCAGTTAGAATCAAGTCTGAAGTTCAAATTTATTGTACTCTTCTGTGTGGGTATTTTTAATATCAGATGTGACTGGAACGATACTGTATTCTTCTTTTTGGACATAAACCACTAGTTATGGCTGATTATGTTTAGTTTTTGAAACTTATGTTGCTAATTGGTGGCTTGGCTGCACAATGAATGCTGTCTTAGTATGTGAATATGTGATCAAGAAATGTGTTTGGTATCTCATATGTCGTATTTTGTGTTAACATCTTTTAATACAACTGCTCTCTCTCTATTTTCTTCTTCCATTCTCATGGTTAAATAGGAATGGAAAAACCTTATAAACGATACCGTCTGTGGGTTACTGCCTTTGTAGAAAGATGCTGCCATTACATATAGTTAGAAGGGTACAAAAACAAATACCGGAAAAAGTGCATACAATACATCTGATCTGACAAAGATTTTGAGTATATTTGTCTTAATGAGGACTCTTAGTGTCCATTTTTCCAATCCTAACATGATGCATTTCATACTTTGCTTCTGGCCTCGACAAATATCATCTTGGGTAAATGTTGTAAAAGAGCTTCAAGGAAGAATTTGAACTTTCTAAATGATCTAGTACTCTTTCACACAGGCTACAACAAACATTACAAGAGTTGCCTTTCTACTCAGACCCATGATTCTACCCAGAAAAAAAAAATTTCATGTAAAACTGAGAAAATATACTACCCATTCATATGAGATACGTTCCACCCTACACCTAAGACTGCAAACAATCACAGAGATGAAGATATCGAGTTTGCAAGAAAAAATGTTCCTATAATGGTTTCACAATTGGAGTTCACTAAAACTATGATGGAGCACCAAGGTATGATGCAAGTCGCAATATATCACTGAATACTCCACCGGCTGTGACTTCTGCTCCAGCACCAGGACCACGGACAATCAATGGCTGCTTCTTGTACCTTTCACTAGTGAATGCAATGATGTTATCAGACCCTGAAAGTTGTGCAAATGGATCTTCTTTTTTGTACCTTCGCAATTCTACTGTTCCTTCTTGCTTTACAACGTCCACTACTCCAACATATCGCAGAACCTTAAAATCCATGGCAGTCAAAAGATATACTTAGCTTATGAAAAGAAGTAACACAAGATAAACTAAAAATTCAATTAAGGTTCAAAACTGAACTAGTACAGCAACCAATTATCACATATAGTTTCAATAAATAATTTCTTTTCCAATTTAAACGGGACAATAATTTAAAGATGTACTTACTTCACCAGAATCTTCAGCCTCTTGCCTTCTCTTTGCCAAATCATCGTCAAATTGTGGCAACTTCTGCATAAACTCTTCAGCAGAAGTGATAGCCTAAAAGTAGCCATTAAAAACAATTTGAAGATAAGCAATCTCATAAAACATTAGCAAGTTTGTGAATTGTGCATTTTGGGTGGCACAAGATGAATGAATACTTTTCCTTACCCTCAAAGGTTCCGGAACCAAATTCTCAATAGGGATATCTGACAGCTCCAGCTTTAATCCAGCTTCTCTAGCAAGAATAATTACCTGCAATAGTGAATCTACTCGTTGAGCAAATATACGTGGCGGTTGTTAAGTTTCAGACTATGTAAGACAGCGGTCATCATGTATTAATGAAAAATTGTAGAATGGAGAGGTAAATATATTAGAACACAGTAGTAACAAACAAATGGATACAAAATCCAAACTAAACCTGAAATAGGCTCTAGAATGACATCAGATACTGTGTTTAAAATTTTAAAAAAAAAAAGGCTCTAGAAGGACCAGAAGTTCAACTAACTGTCATCATGTATGAATGAAAAATTGAAGCATGCAGAGGTAAATATATTAAAACACAGTGGTAACAAACAAATGGATACAAAATCTAAACTAAACATGAAATAGGCTCTAGAAGGATGTAAATCAATGGAAATAAAGAGTCGATGAGCAGTTTCCCAGAGAAATTGGAAGCATGATACTCCATATGCGAGGAACACGACACAAATGAGCTTTATAACATTGAGACCTAATACCTTTCTAGCTACATCAGTTCCAGATAGGTCATCTCTGGGATCTGGTTCTGTATAACCAGCCTCTTTTGCCTCCTTCACCACTTCACTGAATACTCGCGTGCCTTTGAAGTTGTTAAATATATAACTCAAAGTCCCACTGCAGTCATAAATCAAGAAATATCAGCAAACAAAGAAGCATACAGGTCATTCGTTAAAAAATGGAATTCATCAACTTGTACATTACTGTCCTTCCATAACAAATTGGATGCTATACTTCTCACTAGCACCCCAAGTTTTGTCTACTTGGATACAACAAATTTTTCATATCGTTCAATTACGCCAGAGCCATTACTAGAAGATAAGAAGTACTAGCATGTCCACTGTAACAATCACATAAACAAAATTACGACCTTCTCTCTTCGTTTCCAGAGTATATCTTGGCTTTACTTTGCAGCCTACACAAGTCTAAATAATTGCCACTAAGACTTCAGATACATATGATAAGGTAGATGTAACAAGTGCTTTTTGTTTAGTATGCTGGCAAAGGAATAATAATCTGAAAATGAGTAAAGTAATATGTTGCCTCTCCTAATATGAAATCCCACTTAGCGTAGCTAACCTGAAAATGCCTTCAATACGCAATATTTTATCCCCAGTTTCAAGAAGACCCTGTAAGGTGCTAATGATTGGTAGACCTGCTCCAACTGTTGCTTCATAGAAGTAATGAGTATAGGATTGCCGTTGAAGAGCTCTCAACTTCAGATACTGTGTTTGAAACAAAAACAAATATATGTAGATATCAAAATCTTGAGTCACACAGATCCAAGCTACCATTAAAAGTGAAATGGTGTGTGCGTGCGTGTGTGCGTGCGTGTGTGCATGCATCATGGAGGAAGGAAGAAGACAGCATATCAAGAAAGACATGTTGCAGATGACCAGAGATGTTCCTGAAAGAAATAACACCATGCCTTGTAGATAATGCAGCGACATTGCTGAAAGGGAACATGTATCAAAATATCCAGAAGCTTTAACTTCTGTCACCTAAAACATATGTCTTCCAAAATGAAGGTATATTAATAAACTTACCTGTTCAAGTGGTCCTGAATTGGCCTTCTTATTCGGTGTAATAACATGTATTCCTCTGCGCAACCATTCATGATAATGACTTGCAACAAGCGAGTCTGCAGTACAATCCACCAAAACTGTATTTGGGATGAAATGCTTCCCATGCACATGTTGAACAAACTTCTCAATGTCAGCTTTTTCTTCGTTGCCGCTTTGAAGTTCTCTCCATTGAGACAAGTCAATGCCCCTGAGAGCAGGAATGTCAAAGTAAGTCCATGGCATTTTATAACCATTCGAATATATCTATAAGAAACAAACTTAGGTAGGTCAGCAACATATCTATACAAATTAATATAGGAAGAACAAAGATGGTCCTAGGTGAGATGGTAATAGGTCTGTTCACTTAAGGTGGAATACACATACATATGTTACCAATGATATATATAAACATGACAAATAATATTAACGTAGAAATATTTGAACCTAAACTTCTAGAATCTCAACTGTTCTCAAGAAAAAATTGTCAAAAACCTGACACACGTGCCAGCCTAACATGACAAAAAGACACATCACATAACCCAAAGAACATGATCATAGAAGCTCAGCCCTTTTGAGAACATGCTCTTACTCAGTGGGCATGTGGCCTAAGGAGCTGCTTTATTCATGTAGTGTAGAGTAGATTAACTTAGCTCAAAATCCGATAGATAAGTCAGTTTATTTGTTATTTTGCAGCTTTCTTTATGCTGACTTCCTCCTTGAGGAAGAGAAGCTAAAGTTTTTCCCCAAAGGAAGCGCAGAATTAAAAAGTGTATATCAAACAATAAGTTAGACAGGATCTCCTTGCATATCAATCAATGCTTAAAATGCTAATCTGTAAGGACCTCTTCCATTCCATTCACATGAGGAGAATTTATTTTATCTAGCTTTATGAGAGCAACTAAACCAAAAAACCACCGTCCAATAGATCCATCAAAAAAGAAAAAATTCACAGTAAAGCATATTACTTGAATATGTGACACTTACTTGTCACTCAGAAGCATTTTCCTCGATCCAGTTATTCCCATAACACGCAAGTCAATGTTAAACTTTTCCTTGAGGGCTGCTGCCTAGCATGAGCAGTACAAATAGAGAGAATAAGTATTCACGGTGAACTGGATGGTGAAGATCAGCTAAAAACATTGATAAGTACATACAGCAAAACATTCTACTCTGAGAGCACAAAGAAATGAGAATGCATCTGGGAAAAATTAGAATGAATGTAGCCAAGATCAAAGATTATAGTGGACATGTAAACATAAAGTTGACTGTACAATTTCATATATAAATCTAAGCCAAGCTAGGACATCAGGGCAAATGATATGTACTATTAAGTTCAATCTTTTTCAATCGAAATACTGTAAACTTTATCCTCAAGCCCAGTCCAAATGGAAATAGCATTTTTTTTCCATCTGAAAATTGTGCATCAGGAGGCCATACAATGACATGTTGATATCTGAAAGCTTGCATCTCTCAAATAATGCAAAAGGCCAAATTAAAGTCGAAGAGACAGAACAAATACATTTCGTTGATAAAAAAAATGGGACATAAAAATAAAGAAATGAGAACTGCAGATGTTTAAGCTTAACCCAATGGAAATTTAACTATCAATACCTGATCCCTTAGCTGGTCAAGTAAAGTACCACCAATCAACCCAGGACCAACAATTCCCATGGCAATTGTGGTTTGTGACAAATAAAACCTTGAGTGCACTGCTCTTAGAGCCCTTATACAATCTTCACGCTTCACAACTACGGTAATGTTGTACTCTGAGCAACCTTGAGCTATAGCACGGACATTAATATTTGCCTGCACCAGAATCCTAATAAATTCAGAAATATGTCTATTGCAGGAGACATGACTTTTCACTGGTTAATGGGAAGGAGATGAATTCCACAAGTACGATCTTCAAAGTCCAACAACAACTACTATGTGGGTTGGCATATTTCACCATCGCATTCTGTCTAAAAATATTTTCATTTATATTTATGTATAGCAAGTCTTTTTTATAGCCAACCCCACTTAATGGGATAAACGCTTAGTTGTTATTGTTGTTGTATAGCAAGTCTTTCTTAATCATTTCATTCCACTTCACGATCTTCAAAGTCCTTTGAATTAAAAATAATTAAGTCATTCACAGCTATTATAAGTTCCAAAACAACTAAGAAGAATATTTTTAAAGGGAAAAAAAGATAAAGATTTAATCAAAACCATCAAGAAATTGCAACTCAATCTGCAAATATGACCTATATATATAAAGAAATTTTTTGATCCTTACACATGCAAAGAGTTAATGATGATAATGATGCTAATAAAACTGAAATTATCATACTCGTAAAAGTAGTAGTGCTAGAAATCAACAGTATCCAGACTCATAGTCGGACATTCTACTTTCACTTTACGAAACACACCACATCTCCAAGTATTCATAACATCTGGAACTTGCTTTAGACTAGATATCAAATGCAGGCTGCCTTACAAGGTGATAGCATCAAATATATTCCCAACCTTGGCAAGCGCATTGAAGAGAGTAGCACTAACTCCAGGAGTGCTTGCCATTTTCTGGCCAACTGTTGCCAAAATGCTACAATTAGGAATCACTGCAACCTGCAAAAGATTGATTTTGTTCAGTATAGTATTTCATATAATAGGAAGTTTATTTTAAAACTTACCTTGCATGCCAACAAGGAAGCTGAAACTAGAAAGCATACATGGATAAAAAGAATGATAAAAGCCTACTTTAACTAGCATAAAAAACCAGACTTACCTAAGAGAAGCATACCATCTCTCCTACACTTGACAGCATTTAATCAGAATCCAAAAGTGTATCAGATCATATACTCAATATGTTAAAGGCACCATGTAATCTCTCATTCCCAAGTAAAGCGAGTTCTCACTCTTGAAATGAAAATTTTGTTTTTCTAACAAAAGGAAATCTTTCAGAATTCCCTCACAAATGTTGTGCATCCACAAGTTGCCCACTCATGTCTAAACGAGGACCTTGAAATTCTAAACATCAAAACTTGGCACCATCAGTTTTTCTCTTTCCCATCATAGCTGCAGCTGTCTTCCTAAAATAAATATGCAAGTTTTGCTGTCTGAAGAGAGTATTTTAAGTGTCAACCAGAGAGAAACAATAGCCAGTCCAAATACTCTACCATTTCTTTAACTCCGCCTGACTATAAGCATCTTGCCTACTTATAAGTAGCCGGTTCCAAACCCAGAATATGGTGGAGGATTGTGTTAGGTTGCCAGTGAGTGTAGATTTTTGCCACACTTCATGATATACCTAAATATAAATGAGACCATGTGTGTAGACCAAACACAACGGTGACATATGATCCATAACTGGTCACACATAGTGGGATAAAGGCTTAGTTATTGTTGCTGTTCTTACATTTCCTTTCTTCTTTTGAGATTAGTTACTGTGTGAAGGTGACTATTAGATTGCATTTATTGAACCTTTGAAAGAATTTTGGAATCAATCCGCAAATTTGCTATATAGCTAAGTTATTAAGTGAGAAGTTCTACATACTTTCCAAACAAACACTGTGTCTTGATAGAACCATTGCTAACCTCTCTTTCTGAAAAATAGCATGATTACAAAGCAGTCTACCCGATTGGTTTGACACATCATTAAGCTGTTAGGACTTGTTGCAGTTCTTAACATCTGCTGGTTACAAGGTCCTTGTCACAGCCAAGGCTGTGTTTCTTAGTAAAATAGAAAATCAGACTTTCACAGGCCTTATAGGTCTTTCATTGGTATGGTGGCTACATTAAAATGCTAAAGATGCACGGATGAACTAAATAGTTTATAAACTTCCAACTGTCCTGGATATTCAGTTTCTTACACCGGCTACGCTTTTGCTTGTATTTTGAGACATTTAGCAGCTGATAACTCACTGGAAGTGAGCAATTATAGCTGCATTTGAATGAACTCCACCAAGAAATCAAAGATGAAAAAGAAACCTTTCATCAGTTGGAGAATGAGGAAAACCTGGGAAAGGCGTCCCGCATTTAGAGCTTCACGAAACTTAGCCTCTAAAGCTTGAGCAACAGCCTTTACTTCCTTCTCAGGCACAGCAAAGCATACAGAATGCTCACTGCTAGCCTGCATTTTATCAAAGTGTATTAAGTTAAGAAAGTGCTTCGTATTGTTAAGCAGATCTACTACCAAAAGATAACAAAACAAGAAAGACAACACGAGCTTAAATATACCTGGGAGATCATAATTACATTAGCTCCAACATCTTTGACAGCACCAAAAATTGCACTAGCCGTACCAGGAACTCCAGCCATTCCAGTTCTGCAGAATCCAATCACAAGTAAGAATATAACATGAAAGAAGTGTTCCAGTTGGAGAGAAACTGTAAGAACAAGATGACATCTTACCCCTCAACATTCACAAGTGCCAAATTGTCAATTGTTGCAAAACCTTTAACTGCAGATTCCAATTTCTGGCCATCATCATCCTCATCAACTGAGGACCGGCAGATCATTGTTCCAGGGGCAGAAAGGTTGAAGATATTTCGTATCACAATTGGAATGTCATAACGCATGACTGGAATAATTGTCCGAGGATGCAAAACATTTGCGCCGAAGTACGACTGTCAACAGATTCAGAGTCTGCAGTTAGGAAAAAGGCTATAACAAGCCTCAGAACTTTTACAAGAATTAGAAACTTTGTACTTCACCATTTCCCAGGCCTCTTGATAAGACAGTTTCTTCAGGATCACAGCCTCACTAACTGAACAAAAAATAAAACTTTTAGCAGGCAACTAATCAATGGGAATGAAATGCTGAAAATTATCCCTTCACTTCTTAAAGAGAAGGGATAAAGAAAAATTGGACAATACAGATCTTCTCAGCAAATCACATGGTTTGAAAGTAGTGAGATAAGAAGAGCATAATCAACTTAAATGCCAGGCAATCAAAAGAGTGAGTAAAAGCCAAAATAAACCTTTTCTAGGGTCTGCACTATATACGCCATCAACATCTGTCCAAATAGTTACTTGACGTGCCTTAAACATAGAACCCATAATAGCTGCAGAGAAATCACTTCCATCTCTCTTCAAAGTTGTAGGAATATCCTGGGGTGTGCTAGCTATAAAACCAGTAGCAATGATTGTATTAGACGGATTCTCAGAGTACCATTTTTCAAGCCTTTTCCCGGACTCTATATAATCCGGATCAACCTGATTTGAACTCGTAGGAATTACAACAAGGACCTTTCTGGTGTCCATCCAATTACAGTCCACCCCATTCTACGAAATGGGAAAGTAAATATCACAAAATATTAGATTTAGAACAAACAAAAAATAGCAAATTATACACAAAAAAAAAAGGCAATTAGTGTAGCCACCTTCCTGACAACAGCTGCCAACATCTGAGCAGACCACAACTCTCCATGTCCGACAACAAAATCAGAAAAAGATTCTGTCGCGTGACCAGCTGCAATAAATGAAGCAATTAGTTAATAGTAAAAATGAAAACCACCAAACAGAAAAGAAAATCTGTTTCTGTATTACAGATTAAGATACTTGTCTACCATAATAAGACCATGATTCACGCTTCCTTTATCAAAAAGCAAGAAAACTGAAGCAGGCATTCAGAATATATGAATGGTATCCAACAAGTAAGGCAGTGTTCAGCTGAGGAATAGAATGACTAATCAAATATTATTCCCATTGAAGAACAATATAGTTTGTACTTATTGTAGAACTTGTAAATTACATATGTGAAAATGGTGTACAGATAAACATGGTTAAAGACAAATATAACTCCAAAAAGTGAAATAATTAAAAACAAAAAAAAAAGTACAAAGGTGACAGATAAGAGAAACTAAGATACCAATATGTATTGCCCGAAGCATATATTTGAGGTTATTAATGTCTTCAAGCAATTGAGATAAAAGGCTGGCAAGATCTTCCCCATCAAGTAGATCAATAGCTGTTGACTTGTGCTTTTCAAACACTGCATCCAGCGCGGTTATGTAAGAATCATCGCGGGACTCCGCTTTGTGAATAAGATCATACATCATGTCTGTCACCTTAGACATTGCAGAGACGACGGCCAACTTTCTTTCTGATCCATCCCTAACAATTATCTCTGCAACATTTCTTATTCTCTCAGAACTTCCCACACAAGTACCCCCAAATTTATGTATAGACCAAGTATCACCCTTGGGAATCTGAACTTGTTCTACAGCTTCATCCAGCAAAACATCAGCTGAAACAATAACCAAAACCGACCAAAAAAAAGTTTAAAGCATATTCATACAATTGCATAACATTTTTTTTTTTTTTTTGAGCTTCATTCTCCAAAATTCTCTTTATATTTTGTGCACAAGTTAACATACCTGGACTTGCAACTGAAACAAATATGTCAGACACTGACAAATCCTTTCTTCCCCATCTCCAATTAAAATCTATGCTGAAACACCAGAATCAATTACAATAATTTCAGTTATTACTAAGAAAATCCGGTTAAGCACATAGCATCAACGAAACAAAAATTAAATGGAAAATGAAAATCCAGTCAATATAGTCGAGGCAGCTAGTTAGATACTCATTACATTAAAGCATACAGTTATTCGAAATTGGGACACTTTAAAAGTGCAAAACTAAAGCCCAAAAGTTGACAGGACATTATCAAATGTTAGCATTTATGACCAAAAGAACTCCAATTTACCATTTCTGATAAACTGATTTCTGATTACAACACAAGATAACAGAGAAAGGAACAGCATCATGGCCCTTCAAATGAACTCAAAATAAGGTACTACTATAGCAACTGAAAAGTTAGATAATTTGGGGGGAAAAGGAGCCTAAATTAAAAACCCATAGCTCTCAAACAACAAAATTAGTCCACAGAGCAATCAATGAGCAGCTTTTGAGGAATCACAGAGTTTAAAAGGAAAGATATAAACATGGGCACATACTTAAAGCTTGCAAGACTCTGAATTTACTTAACAGAAACAGAAAAAATGTAAACATAAACCTGAAAAAGGGATTGAGAGAGCGGAAAGGATAGATCTTGGATAAAGAATTATTGTGGCTCTTCATGATTGTGGAGGCGTTCTTGTTACTTCTACAGTTACTACTGTTGCTGCTGGTTTTGTTCCCATTCAGGCTAGAAAATGAAGAGAGTTTGTGAGGGTATGATGGAGAAATCGGAGAGGACAACGCCATTGATGATGATGATGTTGCCTAAACCAAGAAGAGCAGCGAGAGAGAGAGAGAGAGAGTGGGGAAGAAAGAGTGTGAGTGTGAGTGTGTGTGTGAAGCAGCGGGGGGTACAAGTGAGTGGTCAGTGTGTGAGTGTGTGTTTATTTTCGTTGGCGGCTTTTAGGGGAAAACAGAGTTGAGATGAGTGTTTAATAGCAACGGCGTTGGCAGTGAGAACGACGTTAAGTTGAGAAACTGCACGTGGGGGTTCAAAACTATTGCATTGCTACCACTCCGCAAGTCAAATGAAATTGGAGTTTCTTGCTTAAAAAAGTTGATAATTACACTTACCTCCCTTATAATTGAGATTAACTGTAAAGTTTTGTCCTACCAAAGGGATTCACTTTTGCGTTCTTGAGTTTGAGTTCTTTAGTAGCTAAGAGTAGGCCATTTTCATTAAAGAGCTACTCTATACTCCAATTAGAGGTACCTTTTCTTGTAGCATCGGTTGGAAAGACGATCAAAATTCTATTTTGTTCTGTCATCTACTACCTTTTTCACGATAAAAAATTTTAAAAAAATTGATAACTTCAATAAGATGGAATGAGGAAGGTTTGGAAGACCTTTCGAATTGAGTTAAAACGACGCTTAGAAACTCAAGTCGGTAGCCCAACTAGCCCTCCAATCCCCCGTCCGATAGAGTAGGTTATATATATATGTGTGTGTGTTTGTTTGTATATTGTTGCAAATTTGCAATGCCAAGAAAATGACCAAAAAAAAAACTTTGACCATTATTTTATTTCCCCTAATAAAATTTTACTAACCCAAAAAAGTTGTAAGTAATTAACCCATTAAAGAAGTAAATAAAGATGATTAATTTATTTTCATTTCTACGAATCATCAATTACTTTGGCCAAATCCTTAATAGATGATTTATCCAAACAAAAAATCCTCAAAAAAAAAAAATCCTTAAACCTTATTTATTAGTCAAGATTTAGTTGACAACAATTTTTTCTACTGATTAATTGGGCATTCTGGCCCGTGCCTACTTTGGTCGTTGCAATAATCTTGATACATATAACTTTTTCTAATTTTCTCTAACTTAGTTTCTTGATAAGGATTTAGTCGGGAGTATTGCTTTTGATTCCAATAATAAGTATCTTCATAGCATTGACGTGGGTTTGAGGGCTTGTAAGTGCATCCTTGGATCGCAAATCCACGATAATTAGCAGTGAATAATGGTCCTTGAGAAGTCCAATTCACATTTCCAAGCCAACTTGGATTCCAAATGCTTGCCTCCAAATGCATAGGTACTGTTGGAAAACCTACTCCAAGGTTTGTGTTATTTTTCCAAACCCTAATGGGAGTTCCATCCACAAACCACCTGAAAAATCACCAAGATTAAATTTCATAAATCATGCATTTATATGGATGTTTATATGGAACAAGAAAGTACGTTATGTACATATTAAGGAATTCTGCATCATTAAATATTGAAAAGACTAACTTAAGCATCGAAGAATCTTTTCGAAAGAATCCCGTAAAAGTTCTCACAATTGTTGATTTTATAGATATAAACCAACTTGGAATCGTAAATAATTGCTTACAAAGTCGGAACTCGACTAAAGTGATTTTCACCTATTCAACAATTTATAAATCAATCTTTTTGAACTTCACTTACCCCAAAAGAATACTTCGTCTTATAGAGTGTCAGGGTCTAAAAAATTGAATTTGTATTAAAAAAAAACAAATAATTTGGCCTAATTAAGCATACAAGAAGCAACCATAACTTATTTTGAATGATAATTAAAGAAAACCCTAAAATTAAATATGAGAATTTAATTAACTCAACCAAACAAAGAAAGGATTTAGGGGGATCTTAAAGAAATTACTTACACTATTTGGTGTTGATTCCAAAGAATTTCATATGTATGAAAGCCCCGTGTAGGATCAAACCAAAGATGAAAAAGTTGCTCCTTCCCCCCAAGATCATTAGCAAAGACGTTTGTACTTAATATGTATGGATTGCCATCGGTTCCAAAAAATTCAAAATCAAACTCAAAATGATCAACACCTCCAACAGGTTGCCCTACTGGAATTGACATTAACTGCAATCCAAACATAGCATAAACAAGTTAACTTGATGAAGACTATAATTGATCATGGTCATAAACTAAATTAAGACTCTGAAAGTTCAAGTCATGATTTACATAAAATGATGTGTTGATTCCTGTACTGTTTTTGTTTGGTAACTTTATGCTTGTACCAAAATAACCAGAACCAAATACTTCCTTCGAACTGAATCCAGCACCTACAATTAAACTCCAAGAAAAACTAATAAGTAAAATAAGGTAATGGTTAATTCTCCCGATTTCCTTCGTCGGTCCATGTGATGTAAAGGTAAGTAAAAAAAATATTAATGAAAATTTACATGCATGCGGTCTCAAAGTGGATAAAAGGAACATGCAATAATCACTTCAATAATTATCCCAAGAAAATAAAAAAAATGCCGTAACTCTATGGAATGTAAGTAATCAATTGTGCATGATTGACCTGTATATTGATCGATTAGAAGTTGAACTTCCAACCCTTGTTCTAGGATCGTGAGATGATTGCCTCCGAATGTTTGATAGTAGTTTTGATCAAAGTGGATGGCACCATCATCTCCGTTTGCATATTGATAAGTTGAAAGAAGAAGAACTAGAAAGAAACAATCCATCAAGTTAGAGATCATATGTGTGCATAGAATATAATTAATTTGCTTCATTATATATTTATAGATGCTCTTGGAAAATTAAACTAAACTTTTATTAATTAATAGTTTCCTTATATGTTTTGTTTCTTAAGTTTAAAGTAGTTTCTTATTAGTATTTGCTTCTTAATTAGTTATTAGTAGGAATTATTATATATTTTATTTCTTAATTTTAAAATATATAGTTTCTTTTTAATATTTGTTTCTTAATTAGTTATTGGTAGGAATTAGGAAAGTGTGGAATTAAGAAATGTCTTACACTATAAATAGAGGGTGTTAGGAATCTTTGTAAGATATGACGAGTTGGAGAGGTACCTCAAAGAGGTGTGCGATAAAAAGCCCTTTCGGGTTTTGGAGAAAATCTGTGGATTAGCAGATGTTATTGTTGAGTGAGAAAATCTGTGGATTAGGAGATGTTATTGTTGTGTGATGGTTGTGTCTTACGTAATTTTGTAATTGTAATTCCTCTCCTCTCAAACATATTTTTAATATAAATAAATATCGATTTAATTGGTTGTGTTATTAAAGTTGGTATAAGAACTATTTTTTAGTTCTTCGGATGCTATGGCTATGCACACAATATTTGTAAGCATGCATGAAATGAACAAATCTTTTTCCTCAAATTCATTTGTACTTATAACGGTTTATCAACAATTAATTCCTTGTATTTAAAACCCTCCATTTTTATAGCATGCATCAACTATATGACTTACTTTTCTTGCCATGGTCAAACATATATAAGCAATTAATAAATATTTCCCTATAAGCTAAGAGTACTAGACATAAAAAAGAATTCAAAAACACTAAGGGCTTGTTTGGTTGGCGGGAAAGTAAAGTGTTTTGGGAATATGATTTCTTGGATTTTGATTCTGAGAAAAATGAATCAGCAACTTCTCTTTCCTATGTTTAGATAGATCACGGAATGTTAAGAGAAAAATTAATTAAAATTCATGTTTTAGTGTTTCATTTAAATTAATCAACCGAAAATGCAATGCATTTTTGGTTCAATTATAAAAAAAAAAGTATATATTTGTGATATATACATGGTTATATAACAAAATTATTGTCTAATTATTCTTTAAAAATTTTCATTTATGCGTAATAAATAATTATTATCCAGCAAAATATAAAATGCTTGTAAAATTATAATGTCGAAAATAAGTATTATTAAATAATTTATGTGTTATAACAAACAAATAAATAAAAATAATTTAAATTGCTAAAAAATGTAAACTACATATTTAACGCTATATTGTCATTATTATATAAATCACATATAATTTTATAAATTTTTTAAAATTAATGTTGTCTATTTTTATTTCTTAAAAGTGATTTATTTCCCTAATAATTTTTTTTTTAAATTAATGGTGTTTGTTTATTTAAATTTTTTATATTTGAAGAGTGAGTTAGTTTTATAATGAAAGTTTGAGGAACAAATATGTAAAATTATAATTAGCAAGAACTAAGTTTATAGTAAAAATTATTATGTTATTTAATTAAAGTTCAATAAGGTTGAATTATTTATTTATGTGGATTAATTGTATCATAAGGGATAAGATTGTATTAATAAATATTTAATGACAGATCACTCACTTTCCTGAAGTAAGTAATCAGAATACAAACTTGGAACAAGGATTAAGAATCCATAAATTTTATACTAACTTTACTGGAGTGCAGGATTCTTTTTACTTTCCCAAAAGTCAAAAAATGAACCAAACACTGGAATCAAAAAATCAGGAAAAAGATTACTTTCCAGCCCCAGATTCCTGCTAACCAAACGAGCCCTAAAGTTCTTGATAATCACCATTTTGTTCATTTAAGTTGATAATTGAATTTCAGTTGACAAATTAAGTTGCTGAACTACAACATATTCCAATTTTATATATGTAATAAATAAGAAGGATAAAGAGAGAGCTCCTGCCATTGCAAGTAAAACAAAAATGGAGGAGTACATGCATATGCATATACTCAATAAATTAAGAGGAAACTTCCAATTCCATTAATTGCAAGAATATCATCGGTCCATGCACTATGATTTAGTTTTTAAAACACAAATTGCTTGATGTACATATGTGATATAGAAGATGTCAAAATTAATGAGCATAAAATAGCAATGCTCTCAATTCCATTATGTTATGATTTTCTTGGCATATCCAATTCTTTTTGACTTTAGGACCAGTGATTAGTGAATGATAGAATTAGGGATTAACGATATGTATTGAAGTCATTTGCCTCCCATCAGTTTTATTAAATTCGGACTGGTCCGACCAATTAGACTGATTGAACCGAAAACCAACAAGATGTTTGGTCTGAGTTAGTAGGAAGAACCAATCAAACCCGGTCAAAAACCGAATTCGACTGGGAAAATCGAAAACCGGCTAGAATTCGGTTGTCAGTTTTTGGTTGTTTTTGTTTTTTTTACATTTAAATCTAATCAATTGTAATTAACGTTTTTCAATCAATACACCCTAATTGTCATTAATAATTCTAATTTACCATATTTGAATATATTAATATTTGAATACATTCAATTGTCATAAATACTTTAATTTACTGTATTCAAGATTTTTAATTATCATTAATTATTGTAATTTACCATATTTCAATATTTTAAAATTTGAATACATTCAATTGTCATAAATACTTTAATTTACTATATTCAAGATTTTTAATTATCTTTCAATTATCATAAATGCTTCCAATTTACCATATTTTAAGATTTTTAATAAATTATAATTGTAAAAAATACTTCCAATTTATCATATTACAAGATTTTGAATGAATTTGGAAATTATGTTTTTCATCAATATTTTCAATCAATCACGTTCATACAATTTAAATAAATATGAATTTTAAATTTTATCATATAATATTATTGCTTTTTATTTAATTCTTATTTTATAGCACACAAAATTAAATTCAAAGTATGATATGTCATTAATTTTTTTAATTCACAAGTTTAAGTTTTGAAATAAATAAATTGTGTATTGAGAACTACATTTTCTAACTTATTTTAATATGACCGATTTGATATTAAATTAATTAATACTTTATTATATCTCATGTATTTTAATAAAATTTTATTAAATTATAAACAAAGTAATTATTAGCATTATTAAACAATACGATCCATGATTTTTATATGGATGAAAAACTAAGAATTTAATTGAATATTATTTTTTTTATGATTTGATCATTTTATTTTGACATAAAATATGAGATATGTTAATATTTAATTAATATATTTATATGAAATATATTTATGACATCATCCGATTCTTGACACCAGTTTAACCGATCCGACTAATTGACCCCTAACCTAGTAGCTCTATCGATTCGCACTCCAATCCGAGTTTTAAAATACTGCCTCTCATTAATGAATAGATCGAGTTAATCTGGCTGAGCCCATAAAACTTTGAGTTTAGAATTTTAGATGAACTTTCTCCCCACTAATAACAAATAATAGGACGTGATATGATTTGCTTTGTTTACATTTTGAGTACTAAAATGTTAAATGGATGATAATTAAAATGATTTAGACTCTGCAAAAATTTGGTTATTTGGTTTAGATTTTGAGTCCAATTGGTTTAGATTTTATTTTTAAAGTTGTTTTGTATTAATTTCAAGAGTATGAATGAATTGATAGAACTATTATGAATTGATGAAAAATAAATCTTTGTGTGCCTCTAATTATAGATGCCAGTTGAAGATATATAATTGAACTTCTTTGCTCTTCATCTACTAGCACTAAAACATATGATTAATACTCAACTAATTAATTATCTTCAGTTACTTGAAAGTTGAAAGGACTTCTGTCTAATTGAACATTTAGTGGATGATCATTGATCATGTCTGTACTTCATCTTCCCTTCATTCAATGGCTACACAAGTTATAAAGCTCCCCAATTTCCTCTCTTCTCTCCTACATAAACTCCATGTCCCTTCACCTCCATTGATCTATATATATAACTTCACACTACTTTCTTTGCATGATCACAATTTCCCCCCAAATCCCACTAAAAAAAACTCAATGGATCATTCTTCTTCAAAGCTCCTCTTTTCACTTGTCCTTGTGTGTTCTTTTGCATCATTCACAGTCATGTCTAGGGAACTGATCAATCCCAGACTAACACTCTCAGAGAGGCTAAAGTTAGATGAAGAAGGGCAATCAAATTGTTGGGATTCTCTATTTGAGCTTCAATCTTGCACTGGTGAAATAGTTCTATTCTTTCTCAATGGAGAGACATACCTTGGCCCAAGCTGTTGCAATGCTATAAGAACCATTCAAACCCATTGTTGGCCTTCCATGCTTGGTTCTGTTGGCATCAATACTGAAGAGAGTGATATTCTTCTTGGCTATTGTGATGCAAGCCAAGACTCTACCACTACTCCTCCTCCTCCGTCGCCGCCATTCCCTCCACAAGCATCAAATCCCATCATCAACTCAACACCATCCCCACCACGTTAATCCCTAAATCATCAATAAAACTTCATGTTATGCATGCATGGATGATCAATAATACTCTTATATATCTAATTAAGCTACGTACGTACTATAATAATCTTGCTGAGTTTTTGTATTGCAGTTTCCTGCATCATTCCATTCTTCCTTTTATGAGTATCAAAGGATCTTATTTTCCTAACAAATCATTCCATTGCTTCTCCAATATTATGCATGCTCATAAAGCAAATTTTGTTATCTTATGCTCATACTCATACACATTAATTTCTTCATGAATCGAGATTGTCCTAATCTTTATATGGAGGTTGAGTTGATTCAATTGGACAATAATGTGGAAACAAATTAAGAGATGGCAATTGGATATTAATTTCTTAATAACCCTTTATTATTAATGAACAAACTGTTAACAAACTGTGGTCCTTACATATGTACATAATTCTACTCATTGACTTTGCATTCTGTGCCAGCTTGAGTGCTGTCATTGCATTCAATTGGACAATATCTTTAATTGACCCTATATTATTATGGTAACAATACCATAATCTTAACATTCATCATTCTGTATTAATTTTTTTCCACACTCTAATAGACAATTTGGTGTTGGTTCCAAAGAATCTCCTACTTGTGAAAATCATCACTCGGATCAAACCAAACATTAAATTGTTGTTCTCTGTGCCTAAAATTTGCAACAGCATCTGTATTTATTGTATGACGATTTTCTTTTGATCCATATATATATGTCGATGATGAACTCAAAATGATTATGAGGTTCTGGTAGGTTTTGGTTTGATAAGAGTGACATTAACTACAATCAACCCATCAAGGAAAATAACTTTTAATTAATTAAGCTAAGAACAATGTTAATTTAATGAATGAATTAATGATTAGTGATTATTAGAGTAATAATGTGTACTTACAGAGAAACTTGTGACCAATCCTATATCAACTCAGAAACCTTCATGTCCATCCCAAAATAGCCAGAACCAAAAACTGCCTTTGAATCAAATCCAGCTCCTACGACACAAAATTTAACTTAATAATTAATTAATAATAAAAAGTATTGTACACAAATTGAAATACCATTAATTAAATTCATGAATGCAACTTATACATTTTCATAATAACTTATAAATCAAAGGTTAATATGTATCTAACATCCAATTTTAACAACATTAAAATTTATAATCGTTCCGTCGATTCCAAACTCGGAAAAAAGACAATTCCTATATTTTACAACGTTACTAACCTGTTCGTTCGTCCAATTTAAGTAGAACTTCACGACCTTGATAGATAACACTGAGATTGTCACCTCCAAATAATTCATAGTAGTTTTCATCAAAGGGAACCTCATCTGCACTGCATACATATGTAGAACCATGAAGAAGAAGAACAACAACATGAGTAAAGAGTACTTTGAACAGAAAATGATCCATCAAAATTGTTGGATAGATGTAAATGATACTAAAATATTGTTTGAAAGTGTTATTGGTTGTAAATCAATATATAGTAGTCCTACAATTAATATTATCATATATTTAGGAGAATTTGGTTTCAATAAACGTTACAATTAGTTCTTAATTTCCATTTCAATAAGACTTTGGAAGAAAAGTCACTCACGTCAAGTATATTTGGAAAGAATTAAATAAGTAGCATGCATGCACTTAGAATCAAATTCTCGGAAATCTTATGTCAATTATTGGGTTTTTTTTTTCTTTTTAAAGATAATTATTTTGGGATCAATTGGAGTACGTGGTAATAAGGAAACTCAAGAAGTAATATTATCATAACATTATCCTCCTATGTCCAATATTTTTCTAACATATTTTGTTCAATACATCAAAACCATCATGTTTTACTAAAATTATGATTAAACAACATCATAACGTTCACTTATATTTTGGTTAGATTTTAATAATTTTAAATTTAATTTTGATGATATTTTTGCCTTAAATCATGATTTTAGTAAAACCACGTCCATTTGATTGATTTATAAAATAAGATAGAATCAATCTACATTTAGAGCGGTAATAAGGAAACTGAAGAAGTAATATTATGGGAACAATTGGAGTGGTGAGGAAGCTCAACAACTAATATTAGCCCAGCTTTGACTTTGGCTTTGGGAAAGTTTAAGGAAATTTAAGATTTGTTTTTAATACTTTGGGAAATATTTGCTGATAAGAAAATTGAAGATTTTTTTTGAGTGATGAAAGATATATATAGGGGGAAAATTTGAGCAATGATAGACAGAGTGAAATTCTACAGTGAAATCGCATAGTGACTGAAATGGCAGGTGTAAAAAGACAAAATTGGGTATATTCACTACTACAGAATTCACTTTCTAAAACGGTTAAAAGTAGTTATTTAATACGGGTTTTAGATTTTCCAAACCGTTTTAGATATGGGCGGACTAGAAAGTCCTACATTTTTTAAAACGGTTAAGAAACCGTTCTTAATACTATTTTTTACAACGGTTTATAACCGTTCTTAAAAGTCTCCCAGCAAATTTTCATATCATAATCTCCCAGCAACTCACCACCGTAAGAGAACTCTTACTAAAGCTCACACTGATTGGACAAACAATTGCTTCAAACTAATGGAGCAATCTTTTCAGAATGCAACAAGAATGACAAAGTTTGAAAATTTGGAGTTAAGCTTGCAAGAAGTTACTAAAATGCTTTCATTTTCATGTCAAACAACAGCCTGTGGCAGCTTTTGGAGTTATGGCAAATATGTATGTTAATAAGTAGGGTCTCACACAAAAATAAGATCACAGAACAAGTCAGCAACAAACTTCAGCCCTTCAAACAACAAGACACTATCTTTATAGTTTTTACAACTTCTCCAGGGTTGAGGATTTGAAATAGAATTTAAAACAAATAATTCTTACCGCAGCTGCAGATCTGTTGTAGATATTGCCAGACTCTTTATCTGAATGCCACCTGAAAAATCGTTCAGTAACACATAAGAATCCTCAACCCTGGAGATATTCTTACCGCGGATCTGTTGTAGATATTCTTACCACAGCTGCGAACGGCGGCAAACTCGGGACTGTCACGCGGCAACGGCGACGATTGGCGACGGCAAAGGTTGGGACGGGTGGCGAACGGCGATGAGGTGAAGTGAATGGGGGTGAAGTTATTTGCGCGAAATGAAAACAGATAGGTGTTTGAAATATTTTTGTTCTACAGGAGAAGAAAATGCTGGGGGAGATTTTTATCGGTATATTTTCTAAAACGGTTAGTTAGAAACCGTTCTTAAAACGGAGATGATAACAGTTTCTAAAACGGTTGTCTCCCGAACCGTTTTAGAAACTGACATCAAGAAACTTTCTAACACGGTTATAATGTAACCGTTTTAGAAAGTTTGCATTTTCCTAATTCTTATTACAAAAATGCCACCGCCCCAGTTATCTAAAACGGGTTATTAATAACCGTTTTAAATAGACCGTTTTAAATTATATATTCTGTAGTAGTGATTGTATCATTTTCATATAGCACTCTATAAAAAATTGACACATATCATTTTAGTTAGTTATCTCATTTTTTAAAATTAAACTAATACCCTAACCAAATGATAAGTAAACCCTAAGGGATAAGTGATTGTATGCGTGTCAATTTTTTATAAGGTGTTACATAACTTAATCTTTTTATACATAAATGATGATTTTGTCTTTTTACACATGCCACGATATGGAGTTTCACTCTAAAATTTTACTCTGAGTATCATTACTCGTAAAATTTATCAGGATCATTTTGATAAAACCTTTATCAGACACCAATCCTTGAATGAATGCCATTTAAGCTTTTTTTTAGTGTTTCACCATAATAATAATACACCGCACTTATACCATATAATTAACTAAAATCCTTAAATTTGGGGAAAAAATTAAATGCACATAAATCCTTCCATAACCCATCAATATCATTTGTTTAAAATTATCATGTATTTATTCGATCTAATTCAAATCACTAAAAAAATTAAAAAATAAAATATCATTAAAATTAAATCTACAATTCACTAAAAAAATTAAATATCACTAAAATTAAATCTACAATTATTAAGCCCTAACCTAAATGTGAGTGAACCTACGATATTGTTTCAATAAAATTAGAGATTAAAAAAAATAAAATATCACTAAAATTAAATTTACAATTATTAAACCCTAACCCAAATATGAGTGAACTCTACGATATTGTTTCACTAAAATTAGAAATTAAAAAAAATAAAATATCACAAAAATTAAATCTACAATTATTAAGTTCTAACCCAAATGTGAGTGAACCCGGATCTGAGAATAAGACCAAAGAGTTTTATAATTAATTATATGGTGTAAGGGTGAGACTTTAAAAAATGCTAACATGGCACAAAATAATTAGTGTCTGACAAAGGGTTTATCAAGATAATCTTGATAAATTTTTTACTTATATATATATAATAATTTATAATATCGGAACTCCCAATTAAAAGAGAGTTTCAATGGGGTAAATTTATAAAAAAAAAAACATATGAAACCATATATATTGCAAATGCTTAAAGCCTTTTCAAGACTAAATACATTTGGAACAAATAAATCGTAATTAATGAAATCAATCATGATACTAAAAGAATCATATGAGAGAGATATCAATAATATGAATATTTGTATTTTGAGAAAGTGAGAATCACAACAATCAATTATGAGATAATCAAATTAATCAAAATATAAAGAGCAATAATAGATGGTACAATAATGTTTCCACGAGAACTTGAGTGATGTAGAGTTCTAATTATATAAAAAAGTATATCTGATAAATATAATTAAATATATTATAAAAATATAGAACTCCAAAATTTCTCAATAACATTAATCATTCTTTCTCCTAATTATTTTTTTTACCATTGTAATTTCAAAACCTTAATCCTTTATTCTCTCTAATTATTTTTACCATGGTAATTTCAATACCTAAAGTTTTTCTATTAATTTTTCTTTTTTCTAATTATTGTTTTACCATTATAATTTCAAAACGTATAATCTAATTATTTTTTTACCATTGGAATTTCAAAATCTATAATTCTTAGTAAATTTTTTGTATCAAATAATTGTCCTCTAACTTCAAAATCTAACATTTTACTTATTTATCAATGAATTTTTTGTTAGTAAATTTGAAAATCTGTTTACGTCTTAAGACATGATTGTTTCTAATTATATTCTATTTGATATTAATACATAATTATTTTTTAATTCTATTTGTTTGTTCTATTCTATTTTATATTAATACATAATTAGTTGGTAATTCTATTTGATATTAATATAAATTATTTATCATATTCTAATTGTTCTTCCATATGAACATATGTGTGTTCACCAACAAGCTTGTTAAGGCAACAAGAGAAACTAGGTGCATTATTTCCAGGATCTGATTCAGAAAGAATTAATTATGCCCTTTTTAAAATAATGTATAGTCTCTCATCGCTGTTATTAACATCTTGAATTTAAGTTAAAATTTTCAAAATCCAGTCTTATAACTTCAAAATTTGATCAAACTAGAAATGGGTAATTAACTGAGATTTTGTAGTCAATAACACTAGCGATTCCATTACATGCCATCGAAACTATATAGACAACACTATCTATACCCTCAAACAACAACATCCTCCACCACTAGGTGAACATCGTATGACTCCCGATCAAAGAAAAAAAAACTTGTCAATATCGTGAAAACAGTAGACAAAACAAAATATATTTAACATAGTGCGTAGCTTGTAAAGTATTAAATATTATTTAATAATTATTATAACATTAGTTTTTACTCTAAAATATATTTGATATTGTGTATAACTTATAAAGTATCAAAAATATATATATATATATATATATATTGGACAACTGTCAAGTAAAAATATTTAATTGCATTGAAGCTTGCAATGTACTTTTTATCATTAATGTTTCTATCACTTTACAAGTAATTTTTAAAAGTAGTAACTATAAATTACCTTGGCAAAACTACATGTTGAATTTATGAGATTGTATTTATCTATTAGAATTTGAGAAAAATACATATACCAAACATCACCTTTATTTATTTATGGTTTATTATACTGTTTTACTAAGGCTTTGATTTGCTAATGTCAACTTCGTTAGTAAAACAGTAAACTCTAACTTTTAAAAAAAAATTATCAATAAACAAAAGCTACTAAATTGTATATAAAATAGTAAAAATAAAACAATATTATTATATATGGTGTTTTACTAATTAATACACACACACACATATATATATATACACATATGCAAGTTATAAGAATCCATACTTTAAAAACACAAACTATATCTAAGATCTAACTAATAATTAACAATTTGATATTCTTTATTTAAACTTTTTCACAGGAGCAAAATATTTTTTTAAAATTTTTATAAATATTTTCTTTATAAATGCAAAGGGCATGAGATCAATTTAGGGGCGTGGTTGTTCCCATCGTTAATTTCTCGTGTAACTCCACCATTGTGTAGTTTGGAAGACGAAATTACTTAGTAATTATTGGTCCATGTGTTTGTTTCTTGCTTCATTATCGATCATATTCAACTGAAAAAAAAAGAGAGTCTATACAAGTTAAAAGATACATTAATTTCTCATTGTTAAGTCTAAGTTTGTGACAAATGTCGTTATAATCACACTCTTCAAAGATTGTTGGTTTATTTGTATGACTTATGCAAGGGAACGTTGTGTTGTTATATGATCAGATCATAATTAGTCAAACAGAATACATAAGACATAATGAGAGAGATTAATTAAACAAGTCATCAAATGATTCTAATTAAATTACTATAATATATATGTATGGTATGATTCAGACCTCAGAAATAATTTGAAAAGAATCTCAAACTCATGTTTAATGTTTTCATGCTTTTGGCCATTAGATCAATTTTCATGTTTGTTTTTATGCTGGCATGGTATAATTAAAACTCTTTGAAGTTCACTTAATTAGGCCTGCACTGCATTGCACATGTCTTACGAGTTTGGATTCTTCGACTGAGTCTAAGTGATGCGCACATTACTATTTTCTAATCTGTTTGACGTATTACGTTGTATATAAATACATGTTTGATTATGAAAAAATATTGAGTGAGTTTATATTAAAACAATTGTTAACTTCTCATAGTATTGTTAAATGTTTTTTCCCCCGCCTGTTCTTTTTGTTGTTTGAATGGTTCAATGCTACAAAATGAATTTTTTGTTTTTTAAAAGGAAATGAACAAATGTAATCGAGAAAATAAGTTTATAGTGAACACGATAATGAAGTGTGATTAATATAGCCAATTCCAATTAGTTGAATGAAAGATAAGAAAATGTGTGATTTTTAGACGAGACACGATATCGAAGTGTGATCTATAAAGCAAACACGATAATGAAGTGTGATTTATGTAGCTAATTCCATTTAGTTGAATGAAAGATAAGAAAATGAATTTAGACGGGATACGATACCGAAGTGTGATTTATAAAGCTAGCTAGACTATATTTATAGTAAGAAAAGGATTAGTTGTTATTGTTGTTGATGGTATAAAAAAAAAAAACAAATTAGATGTTATTGTTGTTGGATTTCTAACTTTACACTATCATGAGGTCAAACCAGAAAAGCCAAATTAGGAAGGGGCACGAGTGGTTAACTTCTTGCTGCAATGAAAATTACTCAACTAATAAAATCCTTCAATCATAATTAAAACACCATAACAAATAATTAAATTAAATTATTCAGTTAACCCTTCCTAATAAATTATCCTCCTTCCTTAATGGAGTCCAGATCCTCTGTCCAATATTTATCCAGTCTTATTCTGTCTAACGTTTAAAACTACGTAGTTTCATTAAAAGTAGACTAAATGCATAAATATCATTAAAATTACTTAAAAATTATTAGACCCTAACCAAGAGATTAGTGAACCCTACGACGTAGTTTTAATTAGGACAGAATAAGACAGACAAAATCTTGGACAGAAGATCCCATGTCTCCTTGAGTCCAGATCCTCTGTCCAATATTTATCCAGTCTTATTCTGTCTAACGTTTAAAACTACGTAGTTTCATTAAAAGTAGACTAAATGCATAAATATCATTAAAATTACTTAAAAATTATTAGACCCTAACCAAGAGATTAGTGAACCCTACGACGTAGTTTTAATTAGGACAGAATAAGACAGACAAAATCTTGGACAGAAGATCCCATGTCTCCTTAATGTCTTTTCTTTTTCAATTTTTTTTATTTTTTTATCAAGAGTTTAATATATAAAATTATTCTTATTCTGTCTGCCAAGAACAGAACATCCCTTGAGAAAATAAGTTATTGTTAAAAATCGATTTGTATGTGTGTGTACATGTGTACGTATGACCAATTCTAGGAAAAAAACGGTGAACACATAATCAAGAAAACATCTGGAGAGATAGCTTAATTGATCCCATTGAACAAACCATACTTATTAAGTTTCAAATATACTATTTACCATTAAGGTTTATTCAGGTATTCAAATTATAATTAGCAGGCTTGAGTATCTTAATTAATTAAGCTTCAGAACATGCCAAAGCCAAATTGTCTTTGGTCCTCCATTCTAGCTTAATTAACTATGTTGAAAAATTAAATTATTTTGTGTTATAATTATAGACAAAGATTCTTCTTTATTGCTTACTACATCTTTGTGTGATAATCATTAGAAGTATCATTAATTGATTTCTATTCTTAAAAGAGTTATATAATTAATGGTCCCTCAATTTGAACTTTATAATGTCAATAGATTTTAATCTATATATTCTTTCTCCAACTTATGACCTATTAATGATTTTGTTTATCGTATGATACAGTTTAACATTTAAAACAATACCGATGAGTGCCAAAACAATAAATAGAGTCGGTAGTCAATTAGATGAAAAATGTTAAGAATCATTCACATTACAAATTCAGGAACAACTAAATAACTTTTTCAAAAAAAGAAACCAAAACGATATTTACCTCAAATTAAGATATCAACGAGGTTATTTAATCTTCATCTTTGACTCCAAAAATAACCATTTTATCTAAAAAAGTAACTATGTTCAGCATTTAGATTATCAAACAAGAGGGCAAAAAGGTGATATATTCTCATACTTACTGCATGCATTTTGGAAATTTTTATTGCACATTTGAGACTGCAAGACTTTTTTCTAGGACTAATTTCAACATTTGAATCCTTCCTTTTATTTAACAATTTTCTCATTGATAAATTTCACTTCTTTTCCAGCTACTATAAATTGCAGATGATGTTGTTTTTATAAACTGCACTGTGTATTGTACATGCATGTGTAACTATAACAATAAATGAACAAAAAATTTATCAACATAAAGGAAAGGAAAAGAAATTACATTTTCCAACTGGAGATTTGACTTTTTATTTGAAGCAAATTCTAAGAGAAAAAATTAAGACAAGATTTGGACACTTTTAGCTTCAATGTCAACTTGACGTTAATTGTTTTTGACTTCTAACATATAACAATATGAAGAACTTAGATACCATAAATTGCACGACGTGGTCAAGATCCCATTTAATTAATTTAAGGCCTATCCCATTCCCTCCTGATCAGTAAGTTTATAAATTATTTTTTTTGGTTTCTAATCAATTATATATACATAAAATATGCCGATTTCTAGAGTATCTAATAGTTGAATAAAAATAGGCAGACACAGCTTAATTTAGTTAGTTTTATAAAATTTTAAGTTCTTTATTAGCGTTTTGTAAAATTTTATTTTCTTTTTTTAAATTGATGCATTATTTTTTCTTGATTTTTTAAAATTAAACTAAGAATTTTTTTATTTAATATCAATAAAATTTAATTTGCTTTATTTGATGATTCAACTCAATCAAAAGTATAAAATAGAAATTAAGGGATATAAATTTGGGAGATCTAAAATCATTTATGGGCCTGCATGCGTATGCAGAAAGTAGTGCCGGATTATTCCATATTAATGTTTTATTTAATTTGATGCTGAGGACTGAGAAGTGAGAACATAATTGCCACCGTCCATATATATAGTTGACTTTATAAGCTTGGAAATTCCAGAAAATAGACTACAAAATGCATATCAGTATACCTGCAAATAAACAAAATGAAATGTATATCTGCAAGCTGATATATATTCAGAAAAGCAAACAACATGTTTTCCATTTTTTTTTAAATCCATCAGCAATAAAACACTGGTAGAGTCTATCATGAAGGACGTTAGAAATTCAATTTTAACCTAAAATTTAGTTTAAATTATTATAACCCCATATTTATAGATTGATTAATAGTGTTTAGGGTGTACTTGGGACCATTTTGGAAAATTGATTAATAGTGTTTTACCGACCGAACTGGATGTGGGACCATTTTGTCTGAAATCTTTGTTGGAATCAATTCTTACACATTAAAATCAAGAAGATTGATTGATAGTATTCTACCATCTTATTCGGAACCTGTGCTAGACTGCATTTGAAATAATCTTAGATACAATCTACTGCTGGAGTTACCACCAAGCTAAAGCCCTGTGGGCACATTTGAAATAATCTTATTCAACCTCTATTGACATCAATTCCTACACTAAGCTGTACATTGAGACACAAGGGAAGGGCGAATGCTATTAAAAGAAGGGATTAAAACTCTTGACGTCTAACTCTAAGAGGCTTTTTAAGTGGTGGCCGGTTATATTCTACTTACCTAAGTTGGCCTAAAGTTTTGCCTCCCCATCATGAAAAATAAAATAGGTCCTTCAACTCAAATGTATATATAAAAGTTGATAATTAAATTCAAGAAATGAAAACCCTTTGTGCTTTTAATTTAACCAAAAAAGAAAAAAAAACATATAACAAAAATGGGGATTACATAATGCCTTACTTTGAAATCAGAAAGTAAAAGAAACAAAATAAGAAACAAAAGAAAGTGTTACTTCAAAATAAAAAAGCTTACGTTTAAGGCACATATAAATTTTAGTGGACTAATTAAAACAAATTTCTTAATTAGGAACTATTCTTAGTTGAGTGAGCCATAATTGATGATACACGTTACTGACGTTTTGTTTGACTGTTGCGTCTTCGCCATTTATAACTGTTTTCAGTATTTGTGTCACACTGTCGCTATAAGAAATCGACGGCTTTGGAAGAATTATTAAGGCACGCAATTGCCGTTTTCATGAATTCTTAATTCGTTTAATTGTTTTTGTTTTTTTTTTGTTTATTTTAAGAAAAGTTATTGTAACAATAACAATTCAAGTTCATATTAATTCTAGAACCCTTATAATGTCATTCTGTTTAATTATTCTTCGTAGCTGCCAAACATAGTGAAACACACATGGACGGTTGCAATTCATCAATCGTACTTAATTTTGGTTTTTTAGAGTTAAGGTTTCATTTTTGCTGGCTGTGTTAATTAAATTAAATTAAATTGATCGAGTACTATTTTACTATAGACAAAAAAAAAAAAAGAGAGAGAGAAGAAGAAAATATTAGCTTTGATTGATTTAGAAATTTAGTCGATCATTATTCTATTTAATATTAATTTCTTTTCAAAAATAAAAAATTATCTAGAAATCTTTAAAATATCTAGAATTAATCCTTCGTCTACGTTCTTAAGGAATTAAGTCTTGATAAGATGATTGAATATTTGTTTTAGTCATATAGGAAGGAAGTCCAGGCAAATTACACTAGCGGCTAGCCTCCACTCTTCAATGTTGTATAATTTTGTATGATTAATCCACATACTAATGAAAGAATTGAAGGAACGATTCCACCTAGATTTTTAATTCTTATCTTCTATAGATAGGATTAGAGGTAATTAATTCAATTTCTGGAAGGTTAAAGCAACATCGATCAAAGCAACTTATCTAAAATGCAAACTTACTGAAAATGCCAACTCATGTTATGCCGTGGTTGAACAAGTTCAGAACTCAGATATTTGTTCCAAAAAAAAACCTCACATTTTAAGGTACATTTAATATTAATTGCTCTAGATTATACAATTCATCAACACACCTGCATTCTCCAACGATTATGAGGCCAAATATTTAGTTAAAAAAAAATCAATTTTAAAATTTAATATTTTTTCAGCTAAATTTCATGAATATTATTAAACCCATCAGAATTATTGTTACTGCAGTCAGAATAGTTCATTTATGTCAAGAATATTCTCTATTTTGATGTTATCAATAAAATGGCCACAAGATTAATATATTTACTTGAAAGATAGATCAAAGTGATAAGAATTTTGAATGAGCAATCCAACGCATAAATTACAAGATCAAAAAGTGACTATTCTTAAGAATTTTTCGAAAAGAGAAACGTTCTAGAGACTAAAGACAATTTCCTTTTTATTTAGGCAAAAACTTGTTAAGCATTTAGCAGCGGCAGCAATTTGTAAATTAATTGTGAAGAATAGCAGTAGGACCATTTCCTTGGCGTTGAAGCTTTCCATAATAATCTACACATTGGGATTGGGGATACAAATAAAAATGATATATATATATATATATATACACTCAACTCATCAACCACCATAGAATACTTCACCATCCTCCGTTGCACCCTTTGACTCGTTAATCAAAAGCTTGTTAAGATCACAAGTTGTCCCTTTCATCTTTGACCCGTTAAACTGTGTATCATTGCCATTATCAATGTTTCTTCTTCTTACCTTCCTATATATAAAAGACATCTTTTCCAAGTGATGATCCCAAATTCATTTTCATTATTGCATTCATCAACAACATTTAACAACAACCAACTACTACTACTTTTATTCCTAGCTTCCATCCATCTGATCATTTTTTTGCATTTTTAATATTTGTTTCTTCAAGAATTAATTAAAAGTTTCTGGATCGATCTGGTTTTGCTGTATGAATAGGAAAATCCCAATTCGAAAATGATAGAATTAGGTGAATTTCTTCTACGATTCTCCATAATCTCTCTCGGATTATTCTTCATTCGACGTCTTAAGAAGAAAATCTGCATGGCCTTAATTACCTCGTCTTCAAAACAATCTTCTTCTAGTCCTCCCCCCATGTGGCTAAGCTCATTTTTTGTTGAAAAAGGGGCATCTGGCAAGAAATTTGGATTATCAAAGAGACAAAAGATGTGTTATAATTACAAGGATCATCAACCAGTTCTTGATCAAGATCAAGATCAATCTAGCCTGCTTGGTTGCCTGCAGCATCATCAAGTAATCGTCCCTGATCAGAACAACAAGCCAATTCAAGAAGCATTATATGATCATCAAAAGGATATTATTGTTCAGGAAGAAAAGAATGATTTCACAACCATGGAAGGAATACCATCACGTCCTGTTGTAGAAACTAGTAAGAACCCTTGTGGAATCAAGCAGTCTACGATGTTAAGGAAGAGGCCAACGCAGCTCATTGTACCGGCTTTTTGCCCGGCTGTGGATTTTGGTGAATTAGATAAAAAATTGGACAGAAAGGAGTTTCAGGTTGAAGGGAAAGGTTTTGCCTTGGCGAGTAAGAAAGGAAAGAGAGAAATCATGGAAGATGGCCATGGTGTCATGCTCGATATTTCTGGCAACCCTAAGCAAGTAAGTTTTACCAATCCATTTAATTTCTCCAACATTAATACATTCAACTTATTCCAGTTCTTTGAATTTCTTTCTGTTAGTGCATGTTATATATATATATATATATATATATATATATATATTTGGTATGGATTCAAGTTTTTTGTTAGTCCTCTCAAGTCTCTCAAGCACTAGATGTTCTTTAGTTTGGTATATAGATATTGTTTTTGGGACAAAATCAGGGAGAAGGATTAATATTAATTCTACACTAGCATGGCAGATTTTGCTCCTTATTTTAGTGTTCACTTGGATTCCCATAGTAGTTATTTTTTACTATTGTACCATTCTTTTTTTTAACCGATTCTATATATACATACTGGGCAAAACACGATGCCAGACATACCCAAAAGCATCGTTACATAAGGAAAGCAGTGGAGTACCATTCTTAATTACAGAATTTGATGATCTGTTTAATTATAAATGAAAGATTGTTATAAAGATTGATTTTTTCTTCTTGACTTTAGGCTTTCTTTGTTGTGATTGATGGGCATGGAGGTCGAGCTGCAGCTGATTTTGTGGCTGAAAATCTTGGAAGGAACATTATGAATGAGATAAAATTAGTTGGAAATGGTGGAAACCAAATAGAAGGAGCTGTACGCAGAGGTTACTCGGTCACGGATCATCAATTTCTTAATAAGGTAAGAGCACTACTCAGCAGCAAGGCATTTGAAAATTTCAACTTTGATCACCTTTAACAATACGGATTTTTGACTTCTTCGTCCATATTATAATTTATCACATGCAATTTCCAGCAGAGTTCGTCGTTTCTTTCGTGCTTCTTTACCAAGAAATGGCAAGAATGTTGCATTACTAGCAAATTAATATCTCCATTTTTTACTATGAATAAATCGTTAAATATTCAAGAAATTTACACACAAGACAAAATACTCTATTGGGTTCACACTCTCTGACTCACTCTCATACTACCATTTTGAATATTTCAACATTAGTACAATAATAACAAGGTCTTAATTACCAAGAACTTTTCAATTTGGATTTGAGTGCGGCTGAGCCAAACATTATTAATTGGTCATTTTTTTGTTCTTTGCAGAAAGTAAATGGTGGAGCTTGTGCAGCTAGCGTACTTATGAAAGATGGAGAATTGCACGTTGCCAATGTTGGCGATTGTAAAGTAATTCTAAGTAAGAAAGGAGTAGCTACTGCATTGACAAATGATCATCGCCTCACCAGGGAAGACGAGCGTGCCCGCATCGAGAGTTCGGTAAGTTAAAATTTGCCAGTCTATAAATAATCGATTCTAACTTCGCTAAAGGAGGAATATTGCTAAGTTATTGATCAGTTGGCGTAAAACTTTGACACTAAAATCATATAGATCATGTTAAAAACTAGTTTAAGTCAATCCCATTTTTCTTTTATTAACCATGTATCTTTTTTTTTTATTATTATTATTAACCATGTATCATTTTATTAACTTTGTCAGGGTGGATTCTTGGATTGTCGCAATGGAGTTTGGAGAGTAAATGGAACCCTTGCAGTTTCCAGGGCATTTGGAGACCTTTACTTAAAAGATCATGTCATTTCTGAACCAGATATTTCACATCTCCCATTAACTTCTGATTGCGAGTTTCTGATCATGGCTTCTGATGGATTGTGGGATAAGGTCAATATCAAGAAATTAACCATTGCCATTATTAACTATTTAATTTCATTCATATATGATTGTGTTGATTTTAATTTATTAATCCAAGTCCAAGAAGTTCCATGCATAATTGACTGATTCTTACCTTTTAATATTGAAACTTTTCTACAGGTCGGCAATCAAGAGGCAGTTGATGTTGTACTATCAAGAAATAAGGATTCATTGGAGTCTTGTAAAGAGCTTGTAGCTATGGCATCAAGCCGAGGCGGCATTGATGATGTAACAGTGATGGTGATCAACCTTCAAAATTTTGTAAATTAATGATCTAAATAATTAGGATATTATAGTATAGTCAAAAATCAAAATGCAAGTTGTTTGTAGATTAATTTAGCTTAGAAAGAGAGAATTCCATCATCATCCCTTTTGTAATTATTTGTTCCCTTCTTGACCATACCACTAAATCAAAGAAGGTGATTAGGATGATGAGTGGGGAATTGATATATCTCCCAAGTTTTCATGAAGAGCAGTACTAGTAGTAGTGGATATATATAAATGTGTAGGCATGAGGGAGTTTTGTGTCCCTCATGGAGAATTTTTCTGCTCAATCAAATTCAACTACAATTTTTAAGTTTTCTATGATTGAACCAAAATTTTCCTTGATGAATAATAAAAGTAAATTTAGTCTGAAAAATGTTTAAAAAGATCAGAAAAAGCTAGACCAAAAAATGGTTTTTCCTATTGGGACAAGGTATGACTGTGCACAATACTAGTCTTACAGAGGCAATTGTCAAGTTTTAGGAAAATTTTTCAATAAATTCCATTTCTCAATTAAATATGATGAGTTTAACGGTAGAATCCCATAACGATTTGTCATTTTTATTCTTAATTAAACTCCGAAATGCAAACAAAATGGCTTGTAAAATAAAAATTATATCCCAATATTTGTTTGTGTTATTCATGAAACTCATGGTCTTATAGTGTATGCCATTAGATTTTTAATAATCATTCCAAAAACCATTTTTCAGACATCAAATATAAAAGCTGGGAATTCTTTAAACCTACCAAAACAAAAAGTATAGAAAGACCATTGGCTTCTTACTTCTAGCTCTTTTAAAATACACACACTCTTCTTTCATTTGTTCATATATAAAGTGTAATTTACGTATGAAACGAATAATTGTCATTAAAATCGTAATCTTAATTTTCTACGCTCTTATTATGTGTGTTAAAATCGAAATTAAACCGTCATAACATATATAAATATGAATCAAAGCAGAACAACTCTTTTTTTTTTTTTGGGGACATGATCCAACAGCAAAATAGAAAGCTGTACATGTTCAACACCATACTATATAGTCCTAGTCGGCAGCCAGCCAGCCAGCCTGCATAATTTGCATTTAATAAACTCATGCAGTAGTAAATATTGTAGTAAGATTCTGAAGCAATCAAATATGGTTGGGATAATTAATATATTGATCAAGTTAGTCCAAACCAATTCAAAGACTTAAAAGGTTGAGCTGGGCAGTCAGCAGTGGGCGAGTTGGCTTAAATTAATAATGCCTATACTAATACTGGACGTGTGTGTAGCCACCATTGCTGTATATTTCATGTTACACTTGTCGTGGTAACATCCACTCCATGGATTCTTTCCATTTAGTTTAAGAAAGGGATATGTCATAAGCCTTTCCCACTTTCCGTCCTTGTAATGGTAACCAAAGTCCAAAGACAGGATTTTGGATGATATATTCTTAAAATTCGTTTCCAATGGAATGGAGGATCAATGTGGTATGATTGAAAGTCAATAAAGTAGTTTATGTATTCTCTTGCTGATTTGAACATGTTATTATATAATGCACTTACACTAAAACATTATTCAAATGTATATGATTAGATTTAGAAAATGTTAGAAAACATTATTTTCAACATATATATATATATAGAGAAAGAGCCCATCTGGTACAATCATTTATGTTATCCTGTCACTAATATAGACCAATTACAAAATATAAATTTTGGATTTAGACCAATTAATTAAGGGGTTTAGATTATTCATTGATTAAAAAGATATGAAAAACTATTTTACCCCTTAGTTAAATTTATAAAATTAAATAAATTTTATTTAGAAGTTGTCACCCTCTTCCCCATTTCTATGGTTTTTTTTTTTAAAAAAAAATCTTAAATTTATATGTTTTGACATAAAAGTTTTTTAAGAATTTATTGGATCAATTAAAAGCTTCTAAAAAAAAAAAGGTAAAAGCTTCTATGTTTGATATTAGTTTTAACAAAGAAGTGATTTAAGTCTTTTTTTTTTATAATTTACTAGACGACTTACTTATTTGTGGAAGAAAAATAAAATTGCTTTAATTTATTTTTCTTTTAGCAATATCTTTGTAATAACCCATGCTGATGGCTTGAAGATAGTATTTTAATAAAATTAGAATTATATTAAGGGTAAACTTGTTAATATATATACATATATATATATATATATTATTTTAAAAAAGTTTGCCGAATCAGTTTTTAATCGTTAAATTCATTAACGGAATATGCTCAATGGTGTAAAGTTATAATAAAAATAATTGATGGGAGCAAAGTAATCAAAGTTAACCTTTCATGGGGTAAATTGATATTAACCCTAATTATTTTGTTGCAAACATGATAGCTATAATCTTTAAAGTGTATCATTCGAAGTCATTTTCTTTGTTTTTTCATTACAACTAATAGATAGATATGAAAAACTATTTTATCTCTTATTTAAATTTATAAAATTAAATAAATTTTATTTAGAAGTTGTCACCATTTTTTCCATTTCTATGGGTTTTTTTTATAAAAAAAATCTTAAATTTATATGTTTTGACATAAAAGTTTTTTAAGAAGTTATTGGATCAATTAAATTCCATATCTTCTAACAAATAAAGTAGACATGATGATCTCAATAAAATATTTTTAAAAATTATAGTCAACTTTAATTCTATATATCTAAACTTATAAAATCAATGAACATGAAATTGCATATACTTCAACATCAAAGATTACAAAATCATAGTTAGAATACGGGGTGTTAACTATTTGTCATTTAAATTTTTTTTTAAAATGGATCAAATCCAAACTATATAGATGGTAACCGTTAGTAAAATTGATAGAATTAGATTTATTTCATATCTAAATCAAATCTAAATTATAGATATACATCCAAATCAATATAAAATTATGGTTGAAATTATCTAAATTATAGATATACATCCAAATCAATATACACCCAAACATGATGCGATGAAAATTATTTGTCATCTAAAATTATCCCAAACATGTAGATGGCAATGGGTAGTGAAATTTATATGATTAAATTTAGAATCTAAATTATATTTAAACCAGAATCCAAATATTATGCCTGACAGACAATATCACTGCACTCTCTTATTTTTACCTATTTTCATAATTAAAATGTTTTGTAATATTAATTACACCAAAATACAATTTGCAAAAAAAAAAAAAAAAAAGATTAACACTGTGACTTTCATCCATATTTTGATTGAAAAAAAAAAATGAAAGAAATGAAATATTATAAAAATAATAATAATAATAAATAAAGAAAAAAGAGGGAGTGGGGTGTCACAGACTCACAGTGGGTGGGCAAACATCCTATCTAAACTTTAAAATGGACAGATAATATGAGTTACGATTTATGAATAGCATCAATTCTCTTTATACTTGGCGGCCAACCTTCAAGTAACGACAACTTTGCTTTTTCTTTCTTTCTTTCTCGTTTCCTCTTTTACATTATAATCTAAAACTACAATTATTTTTTAATTTTGCTGTTTTTTTATGTTGTTAAACTACTGATTTTTGTTTTAATTTTGGAAATTGTTAGGATTTTGTGATAGTTTTGATCTTGAATTTGATTAATCACTACTATCATTGATGGATGCTGGAGAGTTTCAAGACTGGGAGGTTCTTCACTCCAACTCGGACTCGGAATCAGGTTTGATTAACCCGGCAGACCCAGTTCAGAATTTGAATGATTTGGAAGAAATTGGTGCCAATTCTGAAGGTATGATTCAGACCGATTACTTCTCTGCGGATGTTTCAGAGAATAAATGTAGAAGGGCTGTTTCTGGGGTTGATGTTAGTGAGGTCGGCTCTGAGAATTCTGATAACCCGAGTTGGATTGATCCGGGTTTGGAGACCCGTTATCCTAGGAAAGATGCTGGGGAGTTGTGGTCAGATTCGGGTAGTGACAGGTCTGATGACCGGAAATTTAGTGAATTGGAGGGGAATAATGTAATGGGTTCGGATGCAAATGGGAAATTACAGGCGGGTTTTGAAGAGATTGAAGAAGTTCAGGTTGGAAATGAGAAAACTTCGGACAAATTTTTGTCTGATTCGAATGGGATTGAATTGGATTTTGTGAAAGTTGAAAACTTTGAGCAGCACAGCCAATTGGATTCAAAGGAAATTGCAAATTCGGAGGCTTTAGGGGTAGAAAAGCGCCAAATTGAGGGGGAAAATGAGGGTGAGAGTGTTGAAGTTGAAGCTAGGAAAGTGGAAGAGGAGGAGGAGGAGGAGAAGAAGAGTGTGGTGTGGTGGAAGGTACCAATTGATTTCTTAAGGTACTGTGTTTTTAAAAGTCCTGTTTGGACCTTCTCCGTTGCTGCTGCTGTGATGGGATTTGTTATTTTGGGAAGAAGGTTGTATAAGATGAAGAGGAAGACCCGCGGCTTAGAGCTGAAGGTCACCATGGATGACAAGGTCAGTCTTTTGCCTTGCCTTGTTGTCTCTACTTTTAGCATTTTGCTCTCCAGATGCATTGAATTTGTGCTTGTGTCTGTTGTGTATCGTGGGGAATTTGTAAATTATGGAGATTTTGTTGACATATTGACATGGAAGTTGGAGTACTCACAGTTTAGGTAACCTGGAAATGAATGAACGAACATAAGTTATTTAGCAAGGATTAAGGATTGGAGAAGATAAATCTTATTTGCTCTGTTTATGGATCATTTGAATGATTTCTTTTTTCTTTTATGAATTTAACTGATATAAAAGCATATGAGGTATAATTCAATTTACCTTTTATAAATTCTTTCTAGGAGGTTATAGTATCTGCCTATGTAAACTTTAAGTAGATGATACATCATTTTCCTGCACGTTAGGCACTGGTTCATTTACCATTGTATCTTGACTAGATGACATACATAATTTTTCTACACATTCAGCATTGGTTCATCCACCAATGTATCTTAACTGGTTGATACATCTTCTTTTGTTTTGTCATATTAATTCTTCTCATTCATTGGTAGCTATCTGAAGCAATGCAGTGCTACCTCTGTCTTATAATATGTTAGACTTGGTGATTCCAGTATTTTATTGAGAATGAGATTGTATTGAAGTGTTTCATGCTAATTTACATCTTCAGCTCCATTCAAGCGAGTAGAAAGATGATGCCTGAATTGTTCAATATCTGGGGTCAGCCTTTGTGCTCTGCCTCAAGTGGCATTACAGTGCAAGCACATGTTTTACTGAACCTTTCATTGTATTGTTTGTGTAGCACATCCTTTTAGTTCATTGGAGAAGTTCGTATTCAATTTTTTATTTAGAGTTCATGGGGCCCAAGAAAATAATAGTAGTACTTTTTTCGTTACAAGTGAGATGGTAAAGGGGAAATTTAGATGAGAAAGTTGCCACTTTGAGGTGTAACTCAAGCTTTTTGTACATCAAAAATGAAATTAGAATATTAACAATGGGAGTAAATTTTGTTTTGATATGCTAGAGGAGACCTTTTGTGTTGTTGAATTAGGTGGTAAATCAACTCAAACCTGACTCAGATGAGTTATTATTCCTGAACTTGTTTTACTCTTATGTACCATTTTGCATGACTTTAAATTTAGTTTACATCTGTTTTGAACTTGACAGTGTTGAATTTGTCTCTTCAACTTCATTGAGAGCTCATTGTTGTTTCTTAGATCAGTTCTTTTGTACAATGGTATGCTGTTAGATGATTCCTTGCTGCTGCTGTTAAGGCCTAGTAGTTGGTTTTAAGTGAATTACTATTTCTTATAAAGATGGACCCCCTTTATTTTAGCTGCTTGAAATACTTGATGATAGAAATGGAAATTGTGAAGGCATTTTTACTCTCTTCACCAACTTCCAAATATTTTACCGTTGAAAGTAATTTCTCAAAGCAATTCACACAAATCTTTGAAAATTCTTTTTTTTTTTTTTTTAATCTGACATATCAGGATCACAAATAGATGTTGAGAAAGTTTATGTCTACAAACAACTAAAGTACTGTTATATCATGATGGGAACCATTTTTGCAAAATCTAATTACATGTGGGCTCTATCGTTTGGAAAACGCCTCTCTCTCTATCTCTATCTCTCTCTTGGCTTTATATACATTTTTTTTTTCAATTTCTATTTGTGGTGAAAGTGCCCTCCTTTGAACAAAAACTATAGCGCTTCTGTAAATACAGAAACTCAGTACTTACAACTGAAATTTCTGTATGAGTGACTGAAATTCTGGAAGTTTTGCATAGCTCACATTTACTATGAGAGTTTTGGTTTCTCTCCCACTTGGAGCCTTGCTGTCATTGATGAGGTTGATGATTAGTGCTGAAAACAAAAATTTATTTCAAATTGACATTTTCTTTAACTATTCTGGAATTCCTGTCATTCCAGCTATGTGATGAGCTAGTGAACGAGCTAACTTCAACACCATCCCTCCCAACATGTTTTTGTGGTTCATTTTTTTGTCTTTTGTCTTCTTTCTTGGGGTTTTACAGTATGTTTGCCAAAAACTGATACTTTATAGAATGTTTGAAGTAAAACTGTTCATAAACACTTGATGAACTTTGGACAATGTTTTGGTGGAAGCGATGCAAGATATAAGGGATGACATAAGTGTTATTTCATTTTCCAGTGAATAAAATGTCTAGTTTATTACCTGAATAGCAGCTCCATATTGGTGCTTCTTGCTATATAACACAAATCTGATACAAAATTCTTTAAATCCTCCTTGGCTTTAAATTTTGCTTTCTTCATAGGTGTAAGCCTTTTGTTTTGTGAATACTTCTCTCTGTGCCTTTTCCACCTGTTTGATAACTTCTATGATCAACTTTATTCAAGCTTTTTTTTTAAAAAAAAAACTGTGTTGATTATGTTGTGTATCTGCAGAAGATCTCTCAGTTCATGACCCGAGCTGCCCGCCTTAATGAAGCATTCTCTGTAGTGAAGCGAGTCCCTGTGGTTCGGCCATCACTTCCAGCTGTTGGGGTCACACCATGGCCTGTGATGAGTCTGAGATGAGAGTAGCAATATGAAAGAAGGAACAACAGGGTATAATATGCATGGCATGGCAAGTCTATGGTTTTCATATTTCGGTTTGTGTAAGCAGTGTCTTTAAGCTTGCTTTCTGTGTCAAAATCAACATTGAATATGCTCTTCAGATTTTTATGTTTGTTGTGTCAGTTGAAGGTTGTTGTATACAAACTTTTTCTGAAATTTAGTTTAGTATTTATATCATTTAGTAAGTATGTGGAACTAATGTTGCCTTATAAAGTCAGTACTAGAGCAAAGTTGTGTGTATATAATTATTATTACGAGTGTTCCGAATCCAACACCAACTGCTTGGTATTGAGTTGGGTTCTAAATTAATGAGTAGATGTTGATGGAAAATTAATTGTACTGTCAATGGAATTTTATTTTTTATTAATATCAAATAGAATATAGCAAACCATTCTTTGTTAAAACCTGATAGATTTTGAAGAAATTCATTTACACTGTTAGATTTTGGAGTTATATTGAAATTGCAATGCTAAAAATAGAATAATTGAATTGTGGGTTTTGAAATTATAGTAGTAAAAAAATAATTGAATTATAGATATTGAAGTAAGTATTGATAAAAAAAAACGGTTATCTTCAATTTATCTCATGAAAGATGATCTTTAATTATTTTGCTTTTATAAAATATTTTTATTTGCACTTTGCACTGATAAGGATATTTATTTACTATATTTAAATGAACAGTTTAAATTTTGCCTTAAAAAAATTATTCGTTTTTATTTTTTTATATTTTAAACTATTTTACCCTTAAATTTAATTCTCAAAATCTTGTCCTATTTTATCATCATTTTCTTTTCTTTTTCTTCATATATACTTTAACAAATTAAATTTCTTATTATTATTTTAAATAATAGAATAATATATATAATCTTACTAAATTATTTAGATTTTGAATAAGGTTTAGTATTTTTATAATTTGTTAACTATTTTTATTGTACTTGGTCAATAAAAACCTTATATGAATTATTTAATTTTTTGGAAGGTAATAAAATAATACATACTTTGTCCAATTTTTTTAATTCTTTAATAAATTATTAATAAAATATTTTATTTTACCAATATGATATCTATTGATTTTAATTTAGAGTGAATGAATTTTTTATTAAATTTATTAAGTATAAAATATATCTCTATTAGGAAAATATATATTTATAATAAATATACACTTTAAAACTAATAAGCAAATAATTATTGTATTCATTTATTTTGTGATTATATAATTTTATTATGTTGATTAGATTACTTTAATATATATAATAATATAATAAAAAAATTTAAGATATTAAATCAATGCTTTAAATTGTCAATAATACAAATAAGATAAATAATCATATTATAAAGACACAACAAACTAAAATGAGTAAAAAAAAATCATAAATTACAAGAAACGTGATATATTTATTTATATAAAAGAAGGTGAAATAAAAGGAAAAGAAAAAAAGATGAAAAAAATAAACAAGTATCTTAATTTGTTAAAAAAATTGATCAAATATTTTAGGAAAAATTTGTATTAAGGGTGTACTCCAAAGCCTTATTATTAAAGAGGGCGTAACTTTAATCTATTTATTATTAAGGGCATGAAAATAATTTAATTAGTTTATATAATTAGTAAAAGATTTTATTATCCATGGATAAACTCAAACAACAAACAACAATTATCCAATTAATTCAGTTCTAATCATTTTCAATCACTCATCTAAATAACGCCATTCAATCAATTCAACGTCATAAAATAAAATAAAAATAAATTACGTCTCATATTGAAATCATATTAGTGACATAATTATTCATTCAATCTAAAACAAAAAAATGTGAAATTGGACAAGAAAAAAAGGAAAATATTTATAATTGAAATTTAGAAAAAAATTAAATGAAAGGTAAATTATATCTCAGGTTGAAATCATATGATTGTTAGAATTCTATATTCAATCTGAAATAAACAAAAAAATAAATTATAACTAATTTAAAAAATATATGAATTATAACTCAAATTAAATTATATTATTGCTATTGACGGGCAACTCAAATCCTTTAGTTCAAGTTTATTTTATGTAACTTTTTTTATTTTTTTTTCATAAATGGTAAAAGTATTAGAAGTGAATGCATAATATTCTTCCATTGATTAAATGAAATTGATATCGCTTTTGTTCAAAAAAAAATGCATAATATTCTTATTTATATTTCCTTCAAAGTGAATACAGAATTAATTATTTCTATCTATTATATTCAAATATCAAAAAAAATTTTATTTACTTATACTAACATAATTCATTTTATAATTTTATGATTGATATGATTAAATCGTTAGCTAATATATATTGTGTTTAAACTAATGGACAATATATTTTAGATTTAAAAAAAATTAAAATTAAAATTGAATCAATCAATTGAAAAGAAACTAACCAGTTGTAGAGAATGAGAGGATTGTATGAGTTTAAAAGAAGAAGTGATTGAAAAATATTAAAATTGAATTGATTGAATGAATGATGGTTTGAATGAGTGATTTAAATTATTAGAAGTGAATTAATTGGATAATTGTTATTTGTTGTTTGAATTTATCTCTTTCCTTTCTGGACGGTGAAGTAAGACCAAGCCCATGAGCTGGATAATAAAGTCTTTTATTAATTATATAAGTCAATTCAATTATTTTCATGCCCTTAACAATAAATATGTTAAAGTTACGCCTCAATTAGTAATAAGACTTTGGAGCGGCACCTTTAATACAAATTTTTCCAATATTTTATGCCTCAAACTACTAATATTTAAGTATTAATACAAAATTATGGAGCAGATAAATTGAAATTAATATTTAAATATAAGAGGGACAAATATAATTTAATTTATTTCTTATTGATGGATAAAATTGTCATTTAAAATTAATAATTAATGATGTTATCAATTAGTATTTTTAATTGATAGTCAATGGTACAAAGTGTTAATAAAAATATTTTATAGAGTAAAGTAGTTAAAGGCCATCTTTCATTGGTAAATTGAAGATAATCCTAAAAAAAATGAATTATGGGTTTTGAATTTATAGTAGTAAAAAAATAACTGAATTACAGATATTTAAACTATAGGGATATGAAAGTCATTATCCTTTATATTTTGATTGATTTGATTATGTCATTACTCGTTATATTTATTTGATTGATTTGATTGTGTCATAATTTACTTTGATTAATGTTATTGACATAATTGATTTACATGCAATATTATCTTATTTTATTATGTCTAATGTTTAAACGATATAATTTCGCTAAAATTAAAAATATTATTAAAATTACTTTACAATTATTAGGCTCTACCGAAGAGACGAGTGAACCCTACTACGTAGTTTTAATCTATGACAGGATAGGATAAGATAAGATAATCTTAGACAGAATCCCATCTCTCATTATTGTGCTTCTCTCAATTGTGATTTTCTTAAAAAAAAAGAGATGTGATCCTCTGTCCAAGATCATTTTGTCTTATCTGTCTTAGATTAAAACTATGCTCTAGGGTTCACTTATCTTTTGGTTAGGAGATCAGATCCTCTGTCTAAGATTATCTCTATCATATTCTGTTCAATATTCAAAACGATGTAGTTTAATTAAAATTAGAGACCAAAAGAATAAATATCACTAAAATTACTTTACAATTATTAGATCCTAACCAAATAATAAGTGAACCTTACGACATAGTTTAATCTTGGACATGATAAGATAGAGATAATCTTGGACAGAAGATCTTAGCTCTTTAGTTAGGAGTTGGGATCCTCTGTCCAAGATTTTTTCTGTCTTAAATTAAAACTACGTCACTTATCTCTTGGTTAGGGTCTAATAATTGTAAAATGATTTTAGTGATATTTATGTTTTTAGTCCACAATTTTAGTAAAACTACGCCGTTTTGAACATTAGACACAATAAGACAGAATAATATTAGATAGGATCTAGTCTCCTTGGTTAGGGTTTAATAATTGTAAAGTAAATTTAGTGATATCTATGCTTTTAGTCCCTAATTTTAGTGAAATTACATCGTTTTGAAAATTAAATATAATAAGATAGGATAATATTAAAGAGATGATCTAGTATAAAAAAAATACAATTCATATTATTGATATTTTTCTCACATGATTCTTTTAATATCATAATTGATTTCATTAATTGATATCAAGACTTTATTCATTTCCAATATATATGGTTTTTATAGTTCTTTTTAGCTCTCATCTTGCGCTAAATTTATAGGTTTTTCCCATTGAAACTCATTTGGGACTTGGGAGTTCCACTGTTATAAATAATATTATATATATATTGAAAGACCTAATGTGTTAAATCTACTTTGTATTTTGATGATTAGCAAACAATTATGTATGCTAATGTTTCAACAAGCTTTTTAAGATTATAGGTATGCAAATTAGAAAAGATAAAGCTTAAGGCGTTGAAGACATTGAAGACATTGAAGAAATAGAAACTAGGTAAATTAGTGTAGATTCTCAAACCCCAGTCTCTAATTTACATTGTAAATTGGCTCATAGAATGTTTGATTGAAAAAAAATGAAAGATTGAAAATGTGTCTCTTTGAAAATAAAGATTTCATAAAAGTTGTTTTAAACTTTTACAAAATGATTAAAAGATTGAAAAATTAGAAATTTGTCAAAAAATATCAATTCGGATGACCTCTTTTGGAATTCGGACTTCCAAACCTATTTTTGGAAATTTTTTGAGCTGTTTGAAAAATGCATTCGGACGTTGTCTGAACTCCCCAAATGTGAGTAACGGATAGTTTTCTAAAAAACGATTTTCTTGTCTATTTTGCCTCACAAATCTTTTATATAAATACTTTGAGCTTTCATAAAAGTTTTCTAATAATTCTCGAGCATAAAATTGTTTAGAAAACATTCTTTGAAACATTAAAAGAAAAGAGATTTCATAATCAATCAAAAGGATCAAAGTCTTGAACTTGAATTTGTATTCATCTTCTTGAGCCAATCTTTCTCCTTGTAAAATCATTTTGTGAGAGGAAAAAGTTGATTGAGCTTTCAATTGTAATTATCCACCCTATTTGAGAGGGTTTCAAGAGTTGTAATCTTCACATTGGTAAGTTTGAAAGGTTTCTCCAAGAGGGAGAGTAAACCACATCTTATAGCATTGGATGCTAATAAGATTGGTTAACCTCAAAGGTTTGGATCTCTCATTTAGTGAAGAGATCCATTTTTAGTGGATTGTGAAATCCTAAGCTTGAGGGCTTAGGTAGTGGATGTAGAGTGCTCCAATGGGAGACTTGAACCACTATAAATCCTTTGTCTCTTCCTTGCGTTCATTTCTTTAATTGCTTAATAATTGTGCATAATCAATTGCTTAATGTTCTTGAGATCATTGGGATTTGATTATTTATTTTGTGTTGTTGGAAATAGATATTGTGCATATTTGATTTCTATTATTGTGAATTGAATTGTTTCATTGTGAATTAGATTTGGTGAATTCAATTATTATTGAATCTCAAAAATGTTTGATCAAATTCCTCAAAGAAACATTAGGTTTGGAAAACTGTTTTTGGATAGGATTTTAATTGGATAACCTAATTCAACCCCCCTCTCCTCTTAGGTTGCATGTAGGACCTAACACACACACACACACATATATATATATATATCATTTCTAACTCCAAAAAATAATCTTCAATTTCCTTATAACCCAATCTTAATAAATTTTGTTTTGATCCCATAATAGAATTAAAAAAAAGGGAGTTTGGAGAATTATGGATACGTGTCATCTTTTCATGAAGTGGCACACAAAGGTGGCTAGGGCTGTTCAAAAAATTCAAAAAGTCGGCAACTGGACCAAAACCGGTGGTAACCGAAAATGGTTAACAGGTTATTATAGGTTATTCGATTTTACCAATTTCAATTATTCGGTTTTATCGGTTAAACCAGATAACCGGTATGAACTGGTTAACCCGTTAGGTTTTTTGGTGTAACCTGTTAAACCGATTTTAAAACCGGTTAATTGGTAGTTCATAATATATTATAATTAAAATATTATTTGTAATATTATTTAATTTTTATTTTAATAGTTAATCTATTTATTATTTAAATTTATTAATTAACTTATAATTTAAATTATATTTAACAATATATATTTTATAATGTAAAACCAACAATATTAATAGTATATTATAATTTTTAACACATGAGTATCATGGCTAACAATAACATACTTTAATGATATATGTAACTATTTTAATTTTTATTATAATTCACTACTATTATAAAATTTAAAATCCATAAATAACTTAAGATAGAAATCAAAGTATATTCTAAATTATATTTTGATACATAGTAATTTTACTATATAAGTCGGAATATACTAGTGGGAAGACAATAAATAAATATTAATACTATCATATTGTAATTTATATTATTAAAATTAATAAAAAAACAAGTAATTAAAATAAGTATATTTTAGAATCTAAATAATACTATGAGTTCGTGAATATAGGTAATTAGTACATTACTTAAATACATTATATTTATAGGTTATAAGTAAATTAGACTCTAAATATAAGTAATTAGTATATTAATTAGATACATAAGTATATTTAAAGGTCATAAGTAAATAATAATTTAAATATAAGTAATTAAGTTTATTAACTAATATTTTTTTAGCATCCACACATCCTAATATGGACTTTATCATTTAATATGTTGAATTAAATATTCAATTTTACATTTCAAATATAATTAATTTGTTATTAATTTGTTGTTTTAACTTCCAGGTTTAACTAGTTAACCGACCGAAACCGGTAAAATCAAAATCTGTACCAGTCAGTTAACTGATTATGACAAAATTTGTCAAAAATTGGTACAAACCGGAACCAATTAACCGGCCAGTTGAACACCATAAAAGTGGTACAAGAGACCCAGAGCCTATACACATGGTATAGAGTTAGACTAATTACATAATGAATTAATTAATAAAATAATTACAATTGATTACAATTAATATAAATCTTTTAATTTTTTATCTGGTTGTCTTGATTTCTTGATTCTCTCGTTGATTGTTTTGATTGATTGAATATTCGAAAATCTCTTAATAAATTCCCTTGATTTGTTTAATTAATGGAATATCCTTAACAATCTTTCCCAAATAGCCAAAGTTCACCAATGGATCGTCTTTAACACTTTGGTGAAACACTTTCTGTATTTCTTTTTTTGATACGTGTACAATGAGTTATTAGTTCGGGTTCACTAATTATTTAATAAATTTTTAGTTTAATTTTAAAAAAACTATATACTTAAAAAGACATTGGGTCACATTTTCAGACAGTGTTACACCAAACATGTTATCCTTCTTGCCACTCCAATTAATTGTTCCCATAATATTATTTCTTCAGTTTCCTTATTACCACTCCAGCTTTCTTAAAAAAAAAAAACTGAAATTTGACATTAAAGATTTCCGAGAATTTGATACTGAGTGCTTGCTACTTATTTAATGCTTTCCAAATAAACTTGATGTGAGCGATTTTTCTTCCAAGTCTTAATGAAATGGAAACTAAGAACTAAAATAAAACATTTTTGGTAACTACCAAAATTCTTGAAACCAAATTCTCTTATAAATATATGACAATATTAATTGGAATACTACTATTAATTAATTTCCAAACAATATATTCTCGTACAATTTACATCCATCCATCCATCCTACACTTTTGATGGATTATTTTCTGTTCAGAGTACTCTTTGCTGTTCTTCTTCTTCTTCTTCCTCGTTCCACATATGTATGCCGTGCTTATGACCTTCCCTTTGATGAAAACTACTATGCATTATTTAGAGGTCAAAATCTCGTTGCTACCGACCAAGCCCGTGAAGTTCAACTTATACTGAACGAACGACCAGGTTAGTAACATTGTAAAATAGCCTACTTCTCTTTGTCCCGATTAATATAGAATCGACTGCTAGAAAGGTTATTTATAAGTAAGCAGAGTTCGTTCGTTCTAAGAATTAATACGATTATAAATTTTAATGTAATTAAAATTGGACCTTTAATATATATACTTTGATTTATAAGTTATTATGAAAACATGATAAGTTGCATGCCTGAATTTAATTAATTTGTGTAGAATACTTTTTATTATTAATTATTTGAGTTGGTTAAATCGTAGTTTGTTATTTGCTTTGTAGAAGGTAGATTTCATTCAAAGGCAGTTTTTGATTCTGGCTATTTTGGGATGGACATAAAGGTTTCTGACAGAAATTATACAGGAGTATTCACAAGCTTCTCCGTAAGTAAATACATTAATATTACTCTAATAATCACTAATCATTCATTCATTTATTAAATTAACATTGTTCTTAGCTTAATTAATTAATTTTTTTTTCTTGATGGGTTGATTGTAGATAATATCATTCCCTTATAACCGTGAAGAACGTGAGAATCATTTTGAGTTTTTGATGGCGTTATATCGATCAAGAGAAAATCGTCATACCATAAGAACAGATGCTGTTACAAATGATACGCACAGAAAGCAAATATTTAATCTTTGGTTTGATCCGAGTGACGATTTTCACAAGTACGAGATTCTTTGGAACCGACACCAGATTGTGTGGTTTATCGATGGGAGTCCTATTAGGGTTTGGAAGAACAATACACAACAACTTGGTCTTGGGATGGATTTTCCATCAGTGCCAATGATGATTGATGCAAGCATTTCCATGGAAGGTTGGGCTCCAGAACCCAACTGGAAAGAAGTGGCAATCATATCTTATTATCGCGGATTTAATGTCCACGGATGTTCTTCTAACCTCAATGATTGTTACTCGGAGGAAAGTTATTATTGGAATCAAAAGAGTTATTGGCAACTCAATGCTACTCAACAAGCTCAATTATCATACAATAGAAAATATATCGACATAGATTACTGTAATTACACCCAAATAGCTGGCCCAGAATGCCAAGTTAATATATAAAATGATGAAGGTAAAGATTACGGTTTTGTTACCATTTTCTTTTAATTAATAATACACAGGGTCAATTAAAGATATTGTTCCCTTTCTATTTCTTTCTTAATTTGATCCTTTAATTTTTGTCCAACTCACCCTTCTGGTTGGCTTTGGGATAAGTGATTATACACGTGTCAGTGCCACACAAAGTTGTCACAAGAAACCTGAAGTGATTGTACACATGTCATCTTATCATAAAGTGCCACACAAAACTGGCATGGGAGACCCAAAACCCTTTTTGTTTATGAGGTAAGTTCTTCTCACTTAATCTCCTCTTGACCCATTTGGGTCAACTATAGAATAGTGTAGTTTAGAGTAGAAACCCATAGAATAGTGTAGTTTAAAGTAGAATAGAAAATATATAGCTAATGACAAAAAAAAAATGTAAACTCTAAAGAATAAATAATTATATACGTGTCAAAATCTTATAGACTGATATGCAAAAGATCCATTACCCAATCAACCCCTAAACCTTTTATTTTTATTCTTTTTAAGGTGGATACAATCTATCCATCAACGTAATTCTAAATTGTTTTTTGGCTATAAGTTAAATTTTCCCATTGTATTTGCATGCCCAATTTGTTGCAAGTGTGTGTTTACATCTCAAATTAAAGTTGGGGATAACCTCCATTGAGCTAGCACATCAGGGATAGCTCTTTTTCATCGATCCATGAATGAATAACTACAATTTTATTGATGATTAAGGGTTGATTCATTTTAGTGGGGATGATATTACTACTTTTAAGGTTTTAGTTTAAATAGCTAAACATAGAACTACCGAAGAAATTTGGGAAAGGTTAATGCACAACAAGTGAGTTAACTCATCAAATCTTTGTAGTCTTTCACTAGAGTCTTGAGTTATCAGCATATAGATTGAGTAAATTATTCAGTGCTTATAACTTTAGTCCTTATTTAACATAACAACAGAAAAAGTAACCATTTTTAAGTCAGATGCGAAACTCATTGGCTGAGACCTGAGATTCGTATGCCAAATGCATATAAAGTAATGCATATAAAGGACCAGAAATACCTGTTTACCTATCATTGGAAACTGCATTAAGATAACTAATGCAGAAAGGGCCAGCCATACAAAAGTGTGTAAACTATCAAAACGTTGTCTCACACTAGCACTCCCGCGCAATAAGTCCAGGGCTGTCCCAAACTAACACTTTCGCCGAATAACTCTACCAAATAATTAGGTTTCCCTTTCCCTTTTAAAATTTAGTTAATGTTTCTTTATTTTCTACACGCCCGCAAGTACATATACCTGTTTACCAATCTTAAACGTGTTTCTCTCATCTATTAGAACTACTTCCATTTTCGTTCTAATGAATTCATTACTTATTCTATATCTAATCTAACATGTCCATCATTCCATCTCTCAATCTATAAACAAAATTTGTTGAAGACTTAAAATTTACCTAAGCAAAACAAATGTGAGATGCCTGCAGTACAACAGAGTCAGCTGTCTCAAGCAGTTAAAACTTTTTTAAAGGAAACACACACATGATTTTACCTCAGTTACCGGGGATGGTCAATGGAAAAGGGCAGTCATTTCTGCCGAAGTACAGAAATGTAGAACTCTCAACCTACAATATGTCTTTCCAACAAAAGAACTCAATGAACTGAGCTTTGTTGTTCCACGAAAAAGGGATCAATACAAACATGATACAGTTCATCACTGAGCCATAGTTTAGCAAGAAAATGATGCGATGAGGTCAATCGGTGAACCTCTTCCATAAGCCAGATGCTGGCCTCGGCTTTAGGAGGAGGGATAATGGTATCCAAAGGCATATCTTCATCTTTGGCACCAATTCTCAACCGATCCAATTGTCTTAAATGAATATTGGTGAGATAATGGAGGGGTTGCCGGTATAGTTGCTTAATGGATGCGCCCAATCCAGTCCAAGAGGTAAATGGAACAACAGAGCCACGCTTGGAGGGTACAGGAATCTGCTTCATGTATTCTTGGTACGTTTGAGCTTTTCTAAGCAATTGATCTGTCTCAGAAGAACAATGAAATCAGGAAAATGACTAAAAATCTGCAGATAAAAATCATGAAAGACATGAATAAACACAATATACAAGAAGGCAGGAATGATTCATCAAATTGAAACACATAAGAGTTCCTGCATTCAAAGATCTAGTCTGCCATGATTAGTATCATCAATATGTCTTCTTTGAAATCAATAAAGGGATACATCCCAGTTGAAGAGAGTAGCTAAACAAGCAGCAGGGCATAATCATTTGCAAAATTCCACAATGCTGGATAGCAATATCTACAAAACATAAAATGCATGATAATTCTGTGAATCTACAATAAATTTGACAGACCCTAGAACAATAGTTTCAGCAGTCAGTTTATGCTTAAAATACCTTCAAAGTTTACTTCATGAAATGGTTCACCATCATCAAACTTAGCATCAGTGCATAATCGTTTATTCTCTCGTTTAGTATCATCATCATCATTATCAGATGATGAATCACTGGATGAAATATTCACCTGCTCAGTGGATTCCTTTTGCTCATCCATCCCTACAAAATGCAAAACGATGAGCTAAAGAATTATCCACAAATTATGCCGCCATTGAATCAGTGACATTATTGTTTAAGTTACAATTAAATTGGATTAACCCATTCCAACATGGATGCAATAATCCCATGTATGATTATCAGTGAACTAAACCACAACCATTTTGAACCTAAAAGAACATCGCATATTACGACATAGAAACCTTTTCAAATCGAACCCATAAAAAAACGCAAAATTAAATTCTTCCTATTTTTCTCAGAAATAAAATGACAGGGAATGGAGGAAAGAAAGAGAGAACACACCTCGTCGGAATCGGAGGAATTGATTATCAGCGACGAAATTCGCCGGTCAGGACAGCACGAGGTTTTTATACGTCGGAAGTGGGCCTAGAAAGAAGCTGGAAAGTAATAAAGAGAAGACTTTTGTTGTATATTGGGACTTCTAGATGGATTTGTATTTTATAGCATCTCAGCCCAATTTGAGGATATGAGCCCAACAAATCCTAAACCATTCAAAATTCGAATCCACACATTTGGTTAAAAAAACAAAAAAAAAAAAACTAAATTTGGTATTAAAAATATTTTGGAGTGTTTTTCCAAAATAAATTAAGGTAGTTTACATACTCAATATAGGTTAGATCATAAACTCTCAAGGAAAGAAAAATGAAACTTTTTGAATTTACCCGATTAAGGATTTCAATCACTATACAATCAAATATTACTTTAAATAACGAACGAATCAAATAACAAAAGTGATCAAAGCTTTAAAAGAAATCAAGATTTTAATGAATCAAATTCTAATATTATATGGGAAAAAAATCAATTTTTTTAACTAGACAGATTCTAACATTGTTTGTCACTCACTCAATATAAATAAGAGTTCTTATGGGTGAGAATTTAGTTGTGTTCTGATTTTTGAAGATGGCAAAGTTTATTATAACATTTTTATTGACAATGGTTTTTTTGTTTCTTTCACCAGGTACTCTGTTTTGTTGCTCTTTTTAGATCAATTTATTTTAGCTTTTTGAAAAGTTTACAAAATTTAATTTGAGTTGCTCTCAGTTGATTTTGGCTAATAGTTTGTTTTGTTATTAGAAGGCAAGATATATGTCTTGGGATGAACGTTTCTCACATATGCTCGTCATGTCACTTCAAAACGTGACATATAACATATTGACCGTGATAATGTGCGCTATAAATTTACAATCTCGAAGAGAATTGACAATATGCTAGTTTGCGATATCTTTTCAAAAAAATTTGCTCATATCAAACCGAGATGTTTTTTAGGAGACTTCGAGTGATTGATTCTTAAAACTTGTTTTAATTACTTTTGAAAACGTTTACAACAATATACTACTTTGATTTTACAATAATCAAACTTAAGAAATACAGAATCAATTGAGAACATTAATCTTCTTTTAAAAGGGACTTAAAGATCATCAATGATGAATTTTTTTTTAATTTTATTCAATACGTTGTATGTTTAATGTTTATGATTAACCAATTTGATTTTGTTGCTTAAAATTTATTGCAGTTGATAGAGCAGTTCCATTGGCCAATGCGGATGAAGTTTGCTCAGTTCGTTATGGAAGTGAATGTTATATTATAGGCGGTAGTGGTGGGGATGCTTTGTGCGAAAATTTGTGCAAGCGATTCTATCCAAGCAATTTGATTACTTACTCATGTTATAAACAAGGCAGAAATGGTTACTGCGAATGTTATTTTCAGAAGTTTAGATGCCCACGGAAGCAGAAAGTACTCCCTTAAATTTGCATCATTGTGATGTTTCTGCCTGCTTGTTTATGCATGACAGAAATCTGAATTATGATTAATATAAACGCTTTATTTTATTTTTCGATAATTTGTTTCGTTTTATTTCATTCGTTATATTAATCTTAGACACAAATTTTGACAAACTTCATCATATGGTTAAACCTTAAATAATATAGTTAGTGAAAAAAGAAATGTTTACGAATGCTATCAAGCAAATCATTTGAGGCTTCCCTCAAACAAATGAGTAGATTTATTAGTGCATTTATTGAATTGGATTAATGCATACAATTAATTTCCAAGTACAATTCTGGTTAATGCCTCAAAAATCAATGGGAGGTATGATGCATGGCCAATTCAATGAATTCATCTTTATCTCTGGCGATAATGGACTTTCTTGAAGATGAAATGGATATCATATTCTTCCCTATTACATCAAGACTTTAAAGAATGATTTCGTCTTTCCAGAGTTTCAATTCTCAGTAGAGAAAATCTTGTCATTTTGGCAGAAGTTCTATTCTCAGTTTGGTTGAGGTTTTAACTTCGAGTAAGGGCAACTTGCATATATATGCCATTCTACATACACAGACATGCTGATATGAAATCCAAATACCATTCTATATAGAAAATTCATCCATCACAACAAAAGCCAAAGAACCAAATTGGTTCTTCAATGTCTACAAAAGAAATCCCACTCAGCATCAAAGCATGAAAGGCTTTCCTTCAAAGAATGTATGAATTTGAACACTTTTTATTGAACTTGGAATTACATGAAGTTTTGAAGCATACATTTTGGATGTTAGTTTACAAAGTGTGGCTTCTATTCATGACATAAAATGGCATTTACAACAACTTATCCACCGCTTATGGGTGGTATGATGGCCAATTCATCTTTATCTTTAACAAGAGTAGACTCCTGGATGTATTCCTCATTCAGAGCCAGGACCATACATCCCCTGATCTCTTCCAAACCTGGGAATTGGGCAATAACTTTATCTAAGCAATCGTTGGCAGTACTACCAGATGAAACTTCCAATTGCATATCAGTTAAGCCAGTCAGATCTCTTGCTCGGGCGAAAAACAAAACCTTTATCTCGGAGGTGGACGCATTACTGTTCCCATTTTGTGAACCATGTGGAACTCCCACCTCATTTTCTCTTTCAGCTACATCCATAATAGAATACTCCAACCCAAGCCAAAGGATTCTACTTCAGGTATGGTGACAGAGAGGGCCTATCAACTTGGTTTGATGGAAGCACAAATCACTGAAACTACATAAATTTCAGTATGTGACTTCAGTAAAAACCAACACAAATTTCCAACTTCAGATGTATTCACAGAAATTCTTGAAAGACTGAGTTTACATTGTATTAAGCAGAAGAAGATGATCAGCATTTTTTACAGTTCCAAATCCAAAACACGTTTATCACTGACAAATCAAATGATTATGATACTGACCCAGTAAATTACAAAGGAATTAACGTACTCTCTTAAAGGGTACTAAGTCTAAACTAAAGGCTGATATCAATGCATAACCATCAAAAGATATTCCAAATCAAGGAAAATGGTAGGATAGTAAACAAAGAAAGCTCAGAAAATTATTAAGTCTATGCCCAATATGGAAGTGCATACTACTTTTTAAGACGATTCCTTCTTTGCTTCCTGGTCATGCAAACAGTGATGTACCTTGTATAAAGAGTTGCAACTTCTTTTTCAGTGTTCATACAGTAAAAATTACAACTGATAGTTCATGCTTCTCACTTTCTCATGGAGTTTGTTTAACTAACATAGCGACTCCACAAACCCGACTCCACAAACCCTTCAAACTATCACATTTTCCTCCTTAATATCTATGCCAATGAAAGTAAGATGCCAATTGCTTTCCTTAATATCTATGCCAATGAAAGTAAGATGTCAACTAACAAACTAGAAAAAGCAAACACTTCTCTAAGTCCATCCTACTATCCGTGGAAAAACTACCCTTTAGGTACTTCCCCTACATTGGTTTTTCTGCTTTTCCAGATGAATATGCAGCTCCCCATCACGCAAGTGCTTGTTCACAGTTCAACCCACCACTGCTCTAAAGGTTAGTAAATAACAACTAATCTCTTATTGCATAGCACAAATTTTGATGAGCGAAGGAATCCTAAAGAATCTGATTCTTGTACTCTTACTTCAAGTCAATGTTGTTTCATCCACAATCATTTTATAAAAAGAACATATCACTTTGGGCCTTCTGTTTTAGTAAAATGTCTTGGAAAAGCAGGGCTGTGAATGAAGAATCACAGAATCCTATTCTCAAACGAGGAAACGTGGCCCTTTATCACTGGGCTATATCAAATTCTTAAGAACAGATAACTTAACATTGAAGATGTGAACAAATCTTGTTCAATATTCAAACCAACTATTGAAGACTACATAAAAGATCAGAATCAGAGGATAACAACCAAGTCTACAAACAAATTTTACGCAGAGACTATCCCAACTTTTCGACAATCAAGTCTTCTAGTTGATTTCTATATCAAAGAATGAATTGAGGAAGGACTTCAAAGTTTGCACCCAATAAAGTAATGAACTTTAAGTTGGAGATGAAGAATCCATTCACTCATTTGTGCTCTGGTACTATTTGAGAGCTTTGAATACTGATTGGAAGTTCAGGGTGATAGTTTAAAGCTTGTTATCCTAAGCTTTGAGAGTTGTATACCTTTTTGTTATTAATAAAGTTTCCATCTTTATTCAATGCTATGAGTTCAATCTTCTGCAACACATCCACAATAGAGCACTGAATTTTGATAAATCAACAAATAAACAATGAACTTTAGCATATCCAACCAATTAAGTATTACAAAGAAAGCACCAAAATTACCTTAAAAAACCCATTCATATCACCATTTTAATATTAATTAAAAAGCTCAAAAGGATTTTTTTTTTTTTTTTTCACTCCTGTTGTCACTTCCATAAGGGAAGATTAACGAAAAAACCCAACTGGGCACCATTTATATTCCACATTTACAACAAATTTAGGAAACAAAATCATTCAAGAATTAGAATAAGAACCAAGAAAGACAGAAATATATCATATAATGACAAACCAAAATCATGAACAATAAAGCTCGATTCATTTAAATGAAATTTAAGAAAAAGATCAATTAAACTTACGGATTTATCCACTTTTCCAGATAACTTTTCCCGATTGCTTCTATTCTCTGCTGCTGTGTTGAATACTGAAGAGCTGAAATTGGGTTTGGGAGTGCGGTTTGGAATAGAAGCGCTGCTTCATCCCGCGAGTTTAGTGAAGGTAATTAGTCTTTTCTATTTAAATTGGGGTCCTTGACATTTGTCCATATTATTCTGGGACCATTTAATTAATTAAAAAAATCCTCATGCTTCATGCTTGCATCCATTTACCAATAAATTATTGTGGCACTAATTTATGAGATTTTTCGTTATATTTTTCACACCAGCATTGGTAGATTTTTCATTTATGTAGAAATTTTTTAACCTTTTATAATATTATTTTTGTACACATCATTGATCTATAATCTTGGAGTTTCATGTCTCAAATATATAAAAACCTATATGTGCTACTTTTAACAATCTTTTTTTTTCCTCAAATTAACCAAATTAACAAGAAATATATGAAGTAGTAAACTATGTATAGTAATAAAAGTAGAAATTTAAATTTTAGTTTTCATATATTATAGTTTTGGATTTTCAGGATAAAAAGTGATTTTTCAAAAAAATTATGTGGGTATATCTTTAACTATTCGTTTTCTGTTTATGACTCAATGAGAAGCTTATACACTTTTAGATTTTGAGCACAAAAGTTAGAAAAGTTTATTTTTTGTTTTGCTATTAACCATATGAGCAATGATATGGGGAGTGAAAAATTAGAATGAAAAATTGGAGTGACTGACGTGGCAGTGATAAAAAGACAAACTAATACCCTAACCAAATGATGAGTGAACCCTAATGGGTAAGGGATAAGTTTGTCTTTTTATCACTGCCACGTCAGTCACTCCAATTTTTCACTCCAGAATTTCACTCCCCCTATCATTTCTGTAACCATATATTCTAACATTTCTAACCTAGAATACTCTAACATTTAACTATGAAACCTAGAATAATCTAACATTTAACTATGAGTTGAATTGAGTCGAGGAAGGAGAAAACTCAGCTCATACAAATTCTAGATTTTTAAAGCAGACAGATCATGTGAATTGATCCCATGATAGACCCAACCAAATTTAATAAATTGAGTTACTGACCACTGTGGCAACCCAATGGTTAAAAGTGTCAAAAATCTCAGTTTTGGTGAGGTTTTCATTTTGGTTTGTTGAGGGAATATCTATATTTTTCGAAAGACTATACGTCCATACTTTTAACAATTCGTTTTAGTTGTTTATAATGGTAAACACGTAAGTTAGTGCACTATGAAAACAAATAAAAATAAAGAAAAACCTTAATTTTATCCCGGAACTCTAACCTTATAACACATGAAATTTTAGACATTAAGATTACTCTATTATGTGACATTTAAAGAAACTAGAGAAGAAATCACACAACTTTAATAAAATGACATGCTATCTCTCAGAAAAGCAAAAATTAATCACCATATGTTCAATGATATATATTGAGTTCCTCATTTATTGAATGAAAATTGAGCCAATCGTCCCGGATATTTAGCCAAATTATAAGGCTTAAATCCGGGCACGCAAGTAAAGTGTGTCTTTCGGTCCTTTTAATCTAGTTGGATCAACCCTTAACAAATAGTGTAAAAGTTAGATCCTCTTTTTAATATTATCATATTTTGTCCCGAATAAAACTATATTGTAAGGTTCAGTTGTATTTAATAACAGTAAAGTGATTTTAGTAATATTGATACTTTTAATTTCTAATTTTAGTGAAATTACATAGTTTTGAACATTAAACAAAATAAAATAGGATAATATTGAATAGTGTATGTGATATCATAAAAATTACGTAATTTGGCCGGACAAAAGCTAAAAGAAATCAAATACTACTTGCAGTTAATGTCACAATGTAGAGTGTCATTCATTGATATGTGTGCGATTTTCTAACCGGGATAATAATCAGTGGAGAAATGGTGATTGAAAGGAACTGAAATTGAGAAAATCTGAAACGCAACATAGTATGAATCAAGTGGTTAGAATATGATGGATGGCGAAAATGATGCATATTCTCCACTGAATAAAGGCTCAGCTAAGCTGGAACATCGATCATCCTATAAATTTGGACAGCCAAACTGCAATTCGATCCAAAGGGACTTAATTGTTCAATTGTTTTCCTGAAGTTCCAAACGAAATATGGCAAAGGCTTCACTTGGATCCATAATCATGATTATGGTTTTCTTGGCTATTGCCATTTGTAAGTCTCTCTCCTCTCTCTCTCTCTCTCTCTCTCTCTGACTCTCTCTCAAGACTGCATATTTCAAACTTCAAAGTGCATGTACTCTTTTACTTTCCAGTTTCCACACACAAATCAAAATGAAGAGCACAATAAAATAAATTAAACAATGATTGATGTTTAATATCTATATAAATATATATATATATATATATATATATATGCAGTTTTGTCGGTGGCATCAGTACTGGAAGCGGCACGGATTGAAATACCCAAACTTAGCAACCAACGCAAACTGCTTCAAACCAATTCGTGTTCTTCCTTTTTGGAGCAGTGTGAATCCCCAGCTGACTGCTGTTTCATTTTTCCAATTTCATTATGCGTTTTTAACTTTTGCTTGTGAATCGATCAGGACGGCAAACGACATTGCGCGAGAAAAACTTTTATGAAACGAGTTCATATATACGAGACATCGTTTCATAGGAATTTTTCTCATATAATATTAGTTGGCTTCCTATTGATATATGTCATTACCACCGACTTCACTAGAGGGTGAATTTGTACGTGTTTTTATGTTTTATAATAATAAGTATTAATCGTGTATATAGCTAGATCGTGTATGTATATCATGCATGAGCATATTAATTTATACAAATCGGGTTGCCATTATTACTAATTTAGTGGATGCAATGAGTTGGTTAATTAATCAATTAAAAAGAGCATGCAATTATTTCTATTAATTGTGATGTTTATTTGAATACTGAGAAACATGAAAGAGATCTATATATAAGATTTTCATCCAAGCTCCATTAACACACAATTAATGCATAAATCCTATTATTTAATGCGCTATTATACTGACTAAACAATGATGAAATATTTATCATGAGTTTGTTGAACATATATTAATGCTTCTTAATTGTCTTGGAGAAGATTACCTTTAATTGTTAAGTATAAATCATTAATTTTAGAGAAATTACGTACATATCATCAAAGAAATGTACATCGATCCAAAATAACTATTTATTAACATCAACTTCTGGACTTGCTGTGATGGGATCATGGGATCATAGGATCCAATGTTCTTGGATTACAAAAAAAAAAAATAAAAGTTTTTGATATAATTAGCTATGGAATTAAAGAACATATTCTGAGAAGTTCATTTTATTTAAGCCATATATATGAAAATGATATAAGGAAAATTAATTAATTAAAGACTTGAATTTGGTGTTGCAGAAACATGCATTAATTCATGGCTTGTTCATGGGTCTTGATGAGTTGCAATATTGCATGCTTCGTCTCCAAATGATGATGAGGGTTGATTGGGACAATGATGATCATGATCATCATATGCCAGGCCTTCCAGCAGGGAAAGTTCCTAATATGCTAAGCAATCGTTGGTACTGCAAAATGTTAATGCAAATTGCAAAGAAAGACGATCAAAATGGAGATAAAAACAAGTAATATTCATGCATGGCTAAATTAATATTAGAGTTTAATTATAAGAAAATAAGAAAATCCAAATCCCACCTCTTGTTTCAGCCGGACATTTTCTATCAGCAAATTCTGCATATATTGTTTCTTTGCTTCTTCATCGGCAATAAGGTTTAGACTTAGACCGTCACAATTTTGGCAACTAGGATTCATTAGTGCTTCCCTCAGTGCCATATTCTCCAAATAAAGTTTTTCATATTCTGCTTTAAGTGCATTGTTGTCCATTCTTTCAGTTTGTGTCTGTACAAATGACAAACGACCAAAGCTGATGAATTTAACTTAGAGAGACAAAAAAAAAAATTCCACAAGAAAACTTGACAATTTTAAAGGACAACAAATGATCATATATATATGTACCTTCATTTGGGTTCTTTTGTTTTGAAACCAAAACTTGACTTGCCTCGGTGCCAGTTCTAAGGCATTTGCCAATTCTTCTCGTTGGTATTCATCTGGATGAGGGCAATCCTTGAAAAACCTTCAATAAATCATGTAAAAGTAGCCCAAATAAAAGATGATCAATTTAAAATGTTAGAATGAGCAACTTTAATTATCTGTAAATTCTGTTATATAACTATGAAGAAAAAAAGTATAAAAATATGAAATCAGGTCATTCAAATCATTGATAACAACAAGAATGGAAGGAAAAAAAGATAAAGACAAAATTCAATTTAATGCATGAAGTTCGATTACTCACTTATTAAACATTTTCATCCAAATTAAAGCCAAAAAAAAAAAAAACAATTTCTTATGGTTTAAAACCTTTAAATTATATATAACTTTGATCTTCCAAACGCCAGAAAAAAAGGGTTCAAGAACTGTTATGGATAGATTAAGCTGTAACGTTTTGAATCAAAAGCTTATTGTCAATGTTATTAACCATAGAAAAGCTTTATTAATTTCTACCGTAATTAAGCAATTAAAGGGAAAATAAAACCTTCTTACCCTTCAAGCTGTTCAATTTGCTTAGCAGAATGCCTATAAATTTGCCTTTTGCCCTTCCCTGAGCCGGAAGAAACTTCATCACCAGATCCATTTCCTCCACTTATGAAATCCATGACTTCTATATCATATCATACAAATTGGTAAAAAACAAATAGAGGGTTTCATAATCAATGAGCAAATCTAGAGAAACATCATACTTTTAATGCTTATATACATTTATCAAAGTCATGATATTTAGACTACATGAGTTTAATTAAGACCATCATATTCAACAATGGCATGCATAACATCAATTAATTTAATGGCCACATTCATACATGAAATGGACAGTACCCAAACTTCAAAATTAATTTACCTGTTTTTTTGGTTGAGATCGAATTGGAGTTGTGTTTCTTTTAATTAGCCTTTGTCCTTACAATATTTGGATAAATTTCTGAATAATAAGGCCACAAAGGTTCACTTATATATGCTTAAGCATTAATATTTGTTAAGGCATATAGGGAAAAAGTCAGCTCATATCTCTGGCGTACCTAACAAAGTATTGAAAATGCAAGGCGTATTAAAGAGCTAGATTTTTTAATAAAATCAATTTAAAAGTCACCATATATGGCAAACCTAATATAGAAGATAATAAATATTTTTCAAAAAAAAATTTGTTTGAAGTGACAAACATATCATGTTATAAGATATTTTATGCTTTTCACATTAAGACTTAGCTTTTAATTTTTGAGAAGTACTGCATTAGAAAGGTAAATCATTTTAACAAGAGGGAAAGAATACAATCAATTTCTAGAAAAATTATAATATAATCAAATGAATACTAATTAATTTTCATGGACTAATTTTCTCAGAAGAGAAATTAAGTACTTTCTCCTCTTGGCACACTCAATGTATATGCAACTTTTGTAGAACTTAAAACTTTTACTATTTCATGATAATTGTCTTTTAGATGTAGAAGTTGAATGGTATAAATGTATTAACATTTTATTTAGCAGATGGGCAAGAAATTAATTAAGATCGGGAAAGTAGAATTTAATTTCAATTTTAAAAATAAATATTCACAAAAACTCTTGTGAAACCCATTTATATTTAAAACTTGATCGATTCACATATGAAACGGACAATTTATGATTGTTGATATCGTGATTTTAATTTATGATACTATTATTATGATTTGAAATCACGATTAACTCCCGTTTCATAATTAAATCGTAACTCACCTCATTTGAGACTAACTGAATAATATTTTATTTAAAAAAAGATTAAAACGGAGAGACACCATGTACACAACAAGGGGTCTCCTCAAATGTTTATTGATTAATATTATCTAAAAATACTACGTAATTCAAAGGAAAAATATTTTTATGATGAGGTATTTATCAATTAAAGGTCCATGACAGATCTACGCCTCATGATAGCATTTATTGTACATTATTATAACAAAATTAGCATTGATTAACATTATGAATAATTATTTAATGTTTTCATAAATGATTACATTGATTGTTACTAGGGGTGTAATCGAGCCGAGTCGAGCTCGAGTACACCCTTAATCGAGTATCTCGATCTTTTTAAGGGTGGTACTCGAACTCGACTCGAGGTCGATCGAGTACCTAATTTTTGAGCTCGAGCTCGAGCTCGACTTCGAGCACCGAGTATCGAGCTCGATTTTTTTATTATTTTTTTAATTTTTTTAATTTTTTTTTAATTTTTTTAAAATTTTTTATATTTTTTTATAAAAAATTATAGGATGTATTTGTAATTTTTCAAAAATTAGTATGGTAAAATAATAATTTATATAAAATTAAGGACCAAAATATAAATATAAGTTGCTTAAATTAGAATTTATTAAATATTAGGGACTAAAATATAAATATAAGAATAAAAATTAAAAAAAAATACATACTCGAGTAGCTCGACTCGAGCTCGTGCCCATATAATCTGAGCTCGAGCTCGACTCGAATTCCAATTCGAACTGCTCAAACTCGACTCGAGCTCGGTCAAACCGAGCTCGAGTCGAGTAGTTGACCGAGCTACTCGCGAGTAGCTCGATCGATTACCAGCCCTAATTGTTACCATTGTCTTTCTATCATGGGAAACAAAAATGTAAATTCGAACTTCTTAATTTGCATTTTCTTTTTACCGCGAAGAAACAAATATTAGTGGTTAATTATAATGTCACTGAAAATTACAATATTCAAGAGACAATCCATTTTAATTTACAGTAGTACTTTTTTCTTTTTGAAATGAGAGTTAATTTTTGTAAGAATTATTTATGACTCTATGCATAAGTTTTTACTTTTTTTTTTTGGCCAGATGAAATGCTTACAATTAATGGAATTACTGAAAATCAAGATTCAACTGCATAAAACTGTATAAGAATTTCTACCATGCACAACTTCACTGTACGAGTTTTTCACATTTTCTGTAAATAATTCTCAAGAGCTGAAAATGCTACGCACAGCGCCCGATTAATTCTTGATAAGGTTTCCTGCATGGCTTCCAGTTTAGGGTTGCATTCATCCAATTCAGTCCGTTAATTAATCTCCATATGCATGTAGAGACTCTTTTTATTCAATCGAGTATATCTAGCCATTGGTCTAGTCCAGTGGTTAGGGGTTAGTATTTCGACCTCTAAGTTTAGTTTTCGATTCTTAAGGATATATGTGAGGGTGTGTGAGTGTTAAAAAAAAAAGTGTATATCCAAGGAAACACACTCTTGTTGGCTGAGGGTGTGTGAGTGTAATAAAAAAAAGTATATCCAAGGCAACAAACCTTTGTCCAACGAGACATTTTCAGCAATGTTTTGAAGACTGATCGAACCGGACTACGATCTAGTCTAATTAAGGGATAAAGGGGTCAACTCGATAACATTATCATGACCTTATAAATAAATTTAAATTATAAATATATGAATAATTTATAAAAATTAAATCTAATTACAAATATTTACTAAATTATTGTTAAAATACATAATATTAATGAAACATCATTAATTTATTTACAAATTAGATATTATTTAATATCAAACATAATAATTTTAAAATGAAAGAAAAAAATACAAATGTTTTAAAGTTTGTGAGGTTTTTTTTAAATGTTATATAGGCATTTATCTATCAAAAAATGAGTCCAAAAGATAGTATATCATTATTTATTTATTTTGAGTGAGTTAAAAAATGAATATAGAATAAAAATAGGCATTCAAACAAATGTTTTGAGATTGAGTTTAACATTTAAAATCAAATGATGAAAGTTAAAAACTTAAAATTAACATTAAGTCCAAAAATATATTGTTATTGGATTCAAATTAAAAACTAACCAAAAGCCCAATACTTAAAAGGCCAAAGCTTAAAACTAAAACTTAAAAAAAAATAAAATCGGGTCAATCGATCAAAACCAAGATTTGACCGATTGAACCTAGTCAAACATGAATTTTGACCAAATTTGACCAATTTTATGTAAAAGCAATTTTTAAAATAAATCTTGGTCCACCCACCAATTGAACTGGCCGGTCTAATCCAATTTTCAAAACACTACTTTTAAGAGCATAAACATTAATGAATGTTTGTCCAAGCTTCTTTTTGGGGGTTTTTTTATTTTAAAAAAAATTAATTGTACAGAAAAATCTAACTAGTTAGGAACTATTGCATTGTCTTAAATTATTCACAAAAATTATTGTAAAATCGGTTTTATATAAGATATGATTCAATGAGTAATCGCCGATGAAAACATTATTCTAATTTCTGTCACTTTCATAATATGTCGAAATCGCAATTAACTCGCCATTTTATGTATAAATTCGCTTAAGAAGAACCATATGTTGATTATTTAATGTATAAGAACAATGTATTACAAACAATTGCTTCCATGGATTAATTGAAAACAAATTTGAGGTGATCGGTTCCAAAATTAATTTTGCTCTATGTATCAACAATTAAAGATAAATCTCAGCTCACAAGTTGTGAATATTGTGCTGCCATAAGGCTACAAAAGAGAGCAAAAATTACTAGTCGGAGCATGAAATGTAATTCTAGTCTTAGACGAATGGATCATGCTAGAAACATTTTTTAACTCATTCAACTTAATTTCGACTAGTTATTATAATTTTATATATATATATATATATATGTGTGTATGTTATTATAATTTTTAATGAAATCATCACTTTTGATAAAAATAAATAAATTACACATGTTTTTTACCCTAAATATATAACTAAGAAATTAATCCATTGTGTTCTTATATACCCTAAATATTTATGCTCGAGTGTGCTATAATCTTCTTTTTGTGTAAATGTAATTATCATACATTGGGAAAGTCTCTGTCACACACACATAATGAAAATAAATTCAGCACACTACTAATGACAAATTCATGCAAATATAAAATGAAAATAAATGCAATAGACAATCATAGTATGACTTTTTTTAGTATTATTTTTAAATGGGTCTAATTGCTAAATACTTTTATATGTGATTTACGAAACTCACTGATTGTTTTGTTTTTCATCTCAAGAAAAAGTTTTAGAAGCAAACTCTTCGAAGAAAAAAGTTTTAAATTTTAACATTCAAATGTGCCAAAACCAATCTTGCAAGCAGCAACACAACAGAGACTTTAAAATGCAAATTGAAATATAAAAACATGCCTAATTTAAGACAGTAGAGGCAGAATAATATTGTAATGTTATTTAAATTGTATTTTAATTCATATTATTAAAATAAACGTTTTTTTAATGTTTTCTTTTTGTTCTCATTCCGACCATTATCGGTCCCTTCACCCAAAATTGACTTCTTCATCAAATTCATTCAACTTTGTATGATTGTAATACTTTTTCTTCCTTCGGTCAAAGAAGAAAAAACATTTTTCTCTAGTCCAATGAAAAATAGCTGAACTTATAATTTTCTATGATACTAAAAAAAATATATGCAATTTTATTTTCCGGATAATTGTTCGTGAATTATCCGTTTCCCTTCTATTATTGTTGTATGGCTACGAACTTTTTTTATATTTAAACTTTCCTATTTTTTTAAATTTTTTTCCAATATACGATGAAAAGCTGACATGGAAATAAAAATATTGCGTGGCATGAGCTTTCCAAAGAAAAACACGGTAATGGCGCAGGGAAATCGCGAGCGGGAACGTGCATGGATACAGCACAGCCATGGCGTCCCACGTCAGACTCTCTTCTCATAATCCCATTACAAAATACTGATCAAATCAAATAAATTTTCAACTCTGAGGAAGGAACCGAGACAGACAACCAACCCAACATCATTACCATCGTCCTTCCTCATATATTTCCTATTCAAAATATTCGTGGGATTGTTCTGTCTCGGCTCAATTATTGTTTGTTTGATCAAAATATGGCGTCTTTGCATGTAAAATACTTGCATAGTTTTGAAGAATTACGAAATTATAGTTTAGGCCTCGGTCCCTCTTCTTCTTGTAGGAAGAAGAAGGGGTTTGTGAATTATAATAGTAATAACAATCACAAGATTTGCCGAGCACCACCCCGTTTGATTGTTAGTGCTGGTGTTGTAAATAACGATTATTGTACTGATAGCAGCAGCAGGAATTCAGCAACTTCTTCAAGTCGATTGTCCCTCTTCGATCATTATGGGTCGCAATTGGAATCATTGGCGACGAGAAGGGGTTATAAAAGGGCGGATCATAAGGAGAAAGTTGATTCTGGGAAACTTGATAAGTGGGTTAAAGATTCTGTTGGAGAGGTCAGTTTCTTCAATGTCTATTTCGTTTTTTCGTTAATATCTGGAAATAATATTCTGTTTATCTAATCTTAATATCTCGGCTTTCTATGTTCTGTTTTTCATTAATTTTTAGGAATGGTATTCTGTTTTCATTATTAATAGTTGAATGATTAAGTTATAGTTCTTGCCCTTTAGCTCAATCTTTCATTTTTCATTGATTGGAACATAGGGATAAATCCAAGTGCACTTTTTTGTGATCTCTGGTGTTTCTTTTCTACCAATGACAGTATCTTATACAGTTTTGGGATGATCCAATCTTTGGATGGTGATTAATAGGATATACATATCTGGAACTTTTACTTGATTTTTGCATTTGTAGCAAATTTAATGCTGGACATCTTGCTTAGTAATCCTCTTGATTGAACCAACCAAGTTCTCCACCAATGTTGCCAAGTTCTGAAGTTTTAAAAGGGTTTTTTTTTTCTTTCTTTTTGGACAAATATGGCTTTTCCTTTACTCTTAAGATTCAATTGTCATTGGTTGTGTGCATTGCCAGGAAGTTGTACTTGTACTGGTAGTTTGTGTCATGTCATCATGGTGAGAAAGTTGCCTGCCAGACTGCAAGTAAACAAGTTTGAGCTTAACATAATTGAATTAACCAACTAGATCTTAGTTGTGTTAAATTGGATTAGTTCTTGCCAGTATTGGTTGGAATTTTATCTTAAAAGTCTTGTTTCTTTTTTGATTCAGATTGTGAATAACCTTGAGGAAGCACCTTTCCTTGTGCACATCTACTCTGATGGTGAGGAGGGATCTGGTTCTCCCAGTAAGACCAGATTAGTTAGCGAAAAGGCAGCTGCAGAGAGCTGGCCTCTCATTAAACGACGATTGGGTGCAGGGAGCGCGACTCCAACCGGCATCATTTTGGTTCAACAAATGGAAAGCAGTGAAGAAGAAGGTGCTGTTAGCCCTGATGGACAAAATTTGGGATGTTCATCAACCAAAGTATGGGGAGTACTGATCCAAGGGAAAGGGCTAACTTGCCCTGCTTGTTACATCCTTAAAACTTGCAAAGTGAGGTCTGTTTTAGGCTTCTGCACTCACTTCTGTTTAGTTAGAGTGGAGTGCTTTTTGGAAACTGTAGATATTCAGCTCAAGAATTTATGGCTGGTGTAAAAATCTTATTCTTTTAATGATCAATTAATTGAACCAAAGTTTACTTGAACATGATTAGGCAAACAATTGTTAAAGATCAATCAAATAATCGACAAATAAGTTCATGATTTAGCACTCAAATGTGACACTGAAAATTCTAGTTAAAAGTCAATCCAGAATGTGGTTAATTTCTACATGACTTTGCCCGAGTGAGAAAAAAGTGCCTGCCCATTCATTTCCGTTGGATTTGATAAAAACTTCATAGTTTAGTTGCTGCTGTTGCTTGGTGATTTTGTTCGTGCAAGCAATCAATATATCACGCATAACAGCTTGAAGATTTTGTCGTGCAAGCAACCAATCCATCCCTCACCTTAGATTCATAAGGGAGAAGCAATCTTTTCTTTCTTATGAAGCAAAAAAAAACAGTTTTTATGAGAACGTTTACAACAACTACTACAATTAATACAGGATATCATCTTAAACATTATTCTGTGATCACTGATTAGCACTGTGAACTTTGTCTTCTGATGTTGCAGACTGAATCTTTTTAAGTCGTTCTCAGAAGCCTATTGATTGCTTTGAAGAACTCATTGCACTTTTTGGGCCCTTCGGCTCACTTCAATTATCAAAGCATGAGAAATATCGTTGTTACCATAGTTAAAACAAGAACTCATCAGATTGCATTTCTCAAGTGAAATTTCACCGTGGCATACAATATTTTTACTCTGATGACAATAACATTTGTTCAGCTATACAGGCCGGTAATGGAGAACCACACAAACAATCATTTCCAAATAAATGCACTGGCAGTGGAAACTTGTACCTGGGCAGCGGACCACACAAATGATTACGGCTAACATTCAACTCTTCAAGCACTGAAACAGCACCAGGCAACTTCCCTCTTATCAAATTCATGGACAAATCCAAGTACTTCAAAGTCTTGAGAAACTTAAAACTTTGCTAATCAAAATTCTCAATTTTTTTCCTGGAAAGAATCCCATCAATTTTTTCGTTGGACTTCCGGTTATTTCATTCTCAAAAGATCAATGTAATCATAAAAGCACGTCTTTCTCTGGCTTCCAATTTCCACTTTGAGCTTCGTCCCACATTTTGCTAGCTTCAAAGAGTGAATAACTGGAGAAGTTGTGACCCATGATGAAATATTCACTAAATGGAAATTGTTTTTTCGTTGGACTTCCAGTTATTTAATTTTCCAATAAACCTTAATTTTTCATGTTTCATATCACACGTATTTTGGTCAAAATCGTAAAGTAAAAAATTGTGTTATTTTTTTATTTTTTCCTACTATTTTTTTACACAAATCAATTTTGAACATGCATCATTGTCAACGATGTCAAAAAAAGTGAAATTTAATTTTTTTTTTACTAAATTTCAATTTTTTCAAGGGCTATAACGCATGTATATTAGTCAAGTTTGCCATTTTCGTGGCATTTTTTAAAAATTTTAAAAAATTGGTAATTTTGATGGTCTATTAACACATACATTTGGGGAAAAAATAAAAAGCCTCTAAAAAGTGTCTAAGTTGGCCGTTTTTGTGCCTTTTTTTGCTCTCGTCTCACTTGCCAACATAATATCTAGTAAATTGTTTGAAAAAAATGGATAGTAAGAAATTTTCAAGAAATGACAATTTCATTGGTCTGTAAAACACACATTTTGGACAAAAATAAAAAGTCTAAAAAATGTGTCTAAATTGGCCATTTTTATGCCGTCTTTTTGCTCCTGTCTTACTTGCCAACATGATTTTTAGTGAACGGTGTGAAAAAAATAAACAGTACCAAATTTTAAAAAATTGAAAATTTTGATGGCCTATAACACATGCGTTTTGGGCAAAAATAAAAAGTTTATAAAATGTGCCTAAGTTTGTTATTTTTTTTTCATTTTTTACAACCGTTTCACTTGACAGCATGGTATCCAATTAGGGGGGGCCCGGTTCCAGAACCGGCGGTTCCGGTTTCGATTCCGTCCGGGTTCCGGTTCCGATTTTGGTTCTAATTTTGTTCCAATTCTGATTTTTTTTCGATTTTTAGTTTCGAATTTCGATTGTAATCCCACTTTTAAATTTGATTTCTATTGAAATAATGATTAAACTATTAATTGAAACTCAAATAATACAACATAATAATATAGAATAATAATAGTTATAATTGAACTTAATTAATATATAGTTTTTAGATAATAGAACTATGATTAATTAGATAAATAAGATCCAAGGATATAAAAATAATAAGAATATTTAAATATTTGAATTATTAATTAGAATTCAACTAATATAATATAATAACATAATTAGAATAGTAGTTAAAATTAAACTAATATATGAATTTTTTTAGAATAATAGAATTATGAATATTAGATTAGTGAGAAAGAAATATATAGAAAGAATAAGAGTATTGAGAGAATGATCGAACTATTAATTGGAACTTAAATAGTATATTAGCATAATATAATAATAGAATTAGGACAATATAAATTAGAAAATTAAGTTGATACATAATATAATTGGATTAATAATTGAAATTGAACTAATATATGGAGGTTTTAGAAAAATAGAATTATGAAGGATTAGATAAGTGAGAAAGAAAAATATATAAATGATAAGAGTATTGAAAGAATGATTGAACAATATAATAACATTATTAGAATAATTAATTAAAAAAATTATACCCAAAACTATAAAATTTAAAACTTACAATATAAAGATTAGAAAACTAAGAAATTATGTGATAAAAATAAAGTGGTATAGAAATATTTATATAAAAACAAAAAACTTTTTTTTTGCCGGTTCCGGTGATCAGGAACCGGAACCGAACCGTCCATAGACGGTTCGGCGCCGATTCCAGTTTTGTGGGGACCACGATTCCGATTCCGGAACCGAAATTTGGCCATCTCTATATCCAATCAGCGGTGTGAAAAAAATAGATAGTAAGAAATTTTTAAAAATTGATAAATTTGATGGGTTATAACACACGTTTTGGGAAAAAATAAAAAGTATAAAAAATATGTCTAAGTTTGTCATTTTTGTGTCATTTTTTGCATCTGTCTCACATGCCAATATAATTGATATCTAATGAACGGTGTGAAAAAAATTGAAAGTAAGAAATTTTCAAAAATTGACAATTTTGATGATCTATAACACACGGGCTATTTAAAGCCATTTTTGTGCCATTTTTGTGCCATTTTTGCACTCAATCGAAATTGTGACGAGCTATTTAAAGAATGATTTAAAAAATAGAAAGTTAAAAAATATGAAAAATGACCATTTTTGTGGGTTATAGCTCACATTTTTTCCCCAAAACGACAAATTTTCAAAACTTGTTGTCGATGGCCATTTTCATGCCCTTTTTTTCACTCAATCGAAATAGCAATGAGCTATCTAAAGAATGGTTTAAAAAATGGAAAGTTAGAAATTTTGAAAAATGACCATTTTTATGGGTTGCACGCGTTTTTTTTCCAAAATGGTAAATTTCAAAAACTTGTCGTGGGTGACTGTTTTTATGCATTTTTTAACTCATATAAAATATCTATGTGCTATCAAATAAATGGTGTTGAAAAAAGGGAGCGATAGAAATTTTGATATATGACCATGTTTTGTGGGTTATAGTACACGTTTTTTTTTCAAAACGGCAAATTTCAAAAATCTACAATCGGAGGCTTTTTTCGTGTTGCTTTTTGCACTCATGTCAAATTACGATATGTTATCTAATGAAAAGTGTAAAAAAAGGAAAAGCTGAAAATTTTAAAAAATGATTATTTTTTGTGGGTTATAGCACACGTTTTTTTGCCTAAAATTGTTTTTTTTTTGTGCTATTTTTTCACTCATATTAAATATCAATGTGCTATCAAATAAATGGTGTAAAAAAAGACAAAGATAGAAATTTTGAAAAATGACCATTTAATAGGTAATAGCACACGTTTTTTTTCAAAGCGGCAAATTTCAAAAACTTGTCGTAGGTGGCAATTGTCTTTCTTATTAAATAGTGGTGTGTTATTAAATGAATGGTATAAAAAAGAGGAAGATATAAATTTTGAAAAATAGCCATTTTTTGTGGGTTATAGCACACGTTATTTTTGCCCAAAACGAAAAATTTCAAAAACTTATCATCGGTGGCTGTTTACATGCCATTTTTCACTCCAATCAAATGGAAATGTGCTATCTAACGAATGGGGTTAAAAAAGAGAAAATTAGAGTTTGAAAAATTACCATTTTTGTAGATTATAGCACACATTTTTTTTTCAAAATGGCAAATTTCAAAAACTTGCCGTTAGTGGCCGTTTTCGTGCTGTTTTTGCACTCATATCAAATGGTGATGTCCTATCTAATGAATGGTGTAAAAAAATTAAAAATAGAATTTTTGAAAATTATTATTTCTGTGGGTTATAGCACACGTTTTTCTCCAAAACGGCAAATTTCAAAAACTTGCAGCTGATGGCCGTTTACGTGCCCTTTTTTGTTCTCATATCAAATTGAGATATGTTATCTAATGAATTGTGTAAAAAATGGAAAAATAAAACTTTTTTAAAAATAACCATTTTATGGGTTATAGCACACATTTTTTTGCAAACTGAAATTTTCAAAAAAATGCCGCCGATTGCCATTTTCATGTCGTTTTTTGCATTTATATCAAATTGATAAATGTTATCTAATGAATCTTGTAAAAAAAAAATTAAAAATTTTGAAAAATGACATTTTTTATGGGTTGCACATGTTTTTTTTTCAAAATGGTAAATTTCAAAAACTTGTCTTCGGTGGCTGTTTTGGTGCTATTTTTTCACTCATATCAAATGCCGAAGTGCTATCTAATGAAAGGTGTAAAGAAAGGGAAAATTAGAAATTTTTAAAATTGACAAATTTTTGTGAGTTATAGCACACGTTTTGTTTGCTTCAAACAACAAATTTAAATAATTTGCGATAAAGGCCTTTTTTGCACTCAATTAAAATGGCAATGAGCTATTTAAAGAATGGTTTAAAAAAATAGAAAGTTAAAATTTTTGAAAAATGACCATTTTTTGTGGGTTATAGCACACGTTTTTTTCCAAAACGAAAAATTTCAAAAACTTGTCGTAGATGGCTATTTTCGTGCCTTTTTTTTACTAATATCAAATGGAGATGTGCTATCAAATAAATGGTGTAAAAAAAGAGAGATAAATTTTGAAAATTATAATTAGAATTAATAGAAGCAATTGTTTATTTTAAATTTTTTATGTATGATAGGTATTGCTACAAGTTTCTTTGTGCTGAAAAAACATGAGATCCTTATAATAAACATGATGCAGGTAGACATGGAGGACTTGTGGGTAAATTATTATTTACAAAATTACAACACCACCACCAACAACAACAACAACAAGAATTAGCCTTTATTGTATTGAGTAGGATAGACTATATGGATTAAGTTTTATTTTGTTCGATTTAGATTCATTTACTTATTTATATGCATAGCATTATAGCTTTGGTACTACTTCTATTTTATAACATGGTTTATATCATCTGGTTTGGCAAAATTTTTACACCAATTAGGAGCTTGTTCGTAACTTTCTTATTTTTTTGAGTTTAAAATAGGCTAATTATAGACATTTAAAATACTTATAACTAGACATAGTTAAATCATCATCTAGAAAAATACTGAAAAAAATGATAAAAATAATAAAAATATTGATAAGCTAAAATGTTTGGAAATATCAAAAGATTAACAAGTATTTTGAGGACAAACAACTTGCTAATTAATTTGACAAGTGTTGGAAATAAAATGTGTAATCTATCAATGAAACTCTCTGTCATGCTGCAAAAATAATATGCACAATACTCTTCTCGTCTTAATTTTGCTAATTAAAAGTAAAAGTGCATATAAAAGAATTGTTTGGACCTTTAAACAAGTCTTTCATTACTTTGATAATCACCCTAGGAAGACATTAATGGAAAAGAGGGGTGGTAGTATATATATAACTTCGGAAAAAAGAGAATATTTTATCACTTTGATAATTACTCTAGGAAGAAGTTATTGAGAAAGAGGGTGGTAGTATATATATAACATCGGAGAAAAGAGAACATTGTTTTCGTGATTGGTGTAACTAATCATTCATCTCACTTGTATATAAAATGTAAAATCGTTGCATAATTGTTAGATTATTACTTGTCAAACGAAATATAGGAAACATACCATGCAAACCCTAGCATATATATTAATTCTCATAACCAACAAATTAAAGAAAATATAGGACTGACTATCATGAGCAATAAAAATATGCAACATGGATATCATCCAAATCCTAAGCAATGATACATTGATATGCTTAAATAAGATAAAGTTGAAAGAATAAAATACAATAAAAATCTTAACTGAAATCTTATTGATATATGCTACAAACAAAAAAAAAGTAATGCAATCTTCTAAGTTATATAGCTAAGCAAATCAGTGCAAAGAATATGAATAAAACGTAGCCACTTAAAGCCAAAAATTCATAAAGACATCGTCCAACAGATTATAGGCAATAATCAATACGCTTTCTTGTTGCCAAAATCTAGATATATGCTAATATAGATTAATTATAATTGGCACTGTGAAATAGTAGAAAATAATTTTACTATTATTGCTTTATTTAACATTAGTCAAGCCAAAAAGAAAAGAAAAGAGTGCGATGTCTCAAACTCTGCTACTGGCTCGTAGCTAACGTGTTATACTACATTGTTACATTCAGCATTCAGCAACATAGTTCTATTGAATATTGAAGCTTAGCTTTGCCGACCATAGTGTTGTGATGCTGCTGCAGAACACCGTCTAAACTTTACTGCAGGGTGATAATGGAGAGCCACACAAACAATCATTCCCAGCAAATGCACTAGCAGGAAACTTGGTCTTCGGGAGCTGCCCACACAAATGGTTGTAGCTAACGTTCAACGTTTGAAGACCTGAAACAGCAGCAGGCACTTTTCCTGTCACCAAATTCCTCGACAAATCCAAGTACTTCAGAGTCTTGGGAAACTTTAAAGTTTCCAAATTAAATTGCAATTTGTTCCCAGATGCATAGAATCCCACCAAATAGTCCGTCCTGTTCAGCAATTGAAATGGACTTCCCGTAATTTCATTTTGAGAAAGATCAATGTAATCGTAAAAGTACGTTTCTGTTGGCTTCCAATTGTCCAATTTGAGCTTGATCCCACATTTTGCTAGCTTCAAAGAGTAAATAATTGGCGAGGAAGTAACCCACGATGGAATATTCACTAAATGGAACTGATTATATGACAAGTCTAACGATTCAATACCTTTCACGTACATTACTGGAAATGGATCAACCAAAGAATTATGGGAAAGGTCAAGGTTGAATATCTTAGTAAGATTTGAAAATGTTTTCGGCACGACCCCAGAAAAATTGTTCCATGACAAGTCTAACGTATCCAGGGTACGAAATCTTCCTAAAAAATCCGGGATTTGACCAGTGAGAAAATTGTGCCCGAGTTCAAGGTACCTCAGTGTCGGTGCTAGAGCTGAAATGCTTTGTGGGATTCTTCCAGTGAATCTATTGCGTTTGAGGTCGAGAGTTACAAGGTTGTTGAAGGCAGTAAAAATATCAGGTATGGTTCCGGTGAGTTGGTTCTGATCCAGGATGAGTACGTTCAACTTCTTCAGATTCTGAATGCTTGCCGGTATGGTTCCTGTGAGGAGGTTTGCACCCAATTTGAAATAAGTTAACTGAGTTAATTTCCCTATTGAACTCGGTATGGGTCCTGAGAACCTGTTCCCTTGAAGATTTAACGTACCAAGTTGGGTCATATTTCCAATGGTTTCAGGTATTCTACCCGATAATTTGTTGTTTTCTATGTAAACCTAGACTATTCGAGGCAGACTGAAAAGAAAATCTGGAAAAGGACCAGATAAATTTTGGAGATTTACGAAGTAAATCCCACCTAAATATTTAAGCTTGGAGAGGGATGGTGAGATAATACCCGTTAAAATGCTTTTCGGATTGTCGAGTTGCCCGGCCAAGGAAATGGCAGTGACTCGGTTACCATCTCCGCACTTTATACTGTCCCAAGTGCAGCAGTCCGTTCCGGATTTCCATGACTGGAGCATGCCAGACGGGTCAGAAGCTATGCCAGACTTGAATCCAAGTAAACCAGCTTCGTCGTCCGGGTGGCATTTTGCTGCTTTGGAAGTGAGGTATTGGAGATTAAGGAGAATGAATAGGAAGAAGAAGACAGTAGCAGTGAAGGGGAGATGGAAGAGGGGAGACATTGTGGGTAAAATCCGTTGCAGAAATGTCAAAAATGTTTTAGTTTTAGTGCAAATTTGCCAACTAGCCTGTGGTCTAATTTATGCAATCATCGTTGCCATTTTGCTTAGTAGTTTTAGTCAAAAGATGAGGGGGATACGGGGAGTGGATGGAAAATCATGGTATGGTACAATCATAGGCGGATCCAAGGGGGTACTGCAAGTTTTTTCAAATGGTTAATTATATAAATATTTTTTTAATTATAAAATTTTATCTTTCAATCCCTATCAATTTTGTCTAAACTTCAACATATTTCTTTAGTAAATGATTATAAAAATTCTCTTAAAATTCTATGAATTAATTACATAATCGTGATAAATTAGTAAATAATTACAAAAATTTTTCTAAAATTCTATGAATTAATTATATAATAGTAAAAAATTATTCTCTTCCTACAAAGTGTATTTATATTTTTAATATTAGGATGAAGATAAGGAGAATTAAAATTAAAATAAAAAGAGAAAGTGATAAAGTTTTATCATAAAATTGGTCTAATTTTGTGTTATTTTTTAACTTTAATAAAAAAATGTCTTGTCTTTTTTTTTTTTATATGGCAACGGACCTTTTACGAGGGGCGCCAATCACTTTTATATTAAAATGTGGTTTGGGTGATGGATTTACCCTAAAATCACCCTTACAAAAGTAATCCTTCTTGATCCCAACACCATTTACATGCAATAGCCTAATGGCGAAGGGATCAAGCGGAGAGCAAATACCAAAGAGAGGAGTACTACTCCTTTTACATAGTATGTAGAATTCTGAATACAAAATTAACTTGACGCATAAGATGGTAAGCAAAAAAGGAGGTTTGCTCCTTAAGTATGTAGTCAAAAAGATAACCATGTCCACAAGGGAGAGTAATCTGCCTTCGTTTATTGGGTACTGCATGTCCCAATAGAGGATAGATATTGATTTGTTCTTTGTTGTTCCCTCTCCAACCCCTGGATTGGGTTGTTGACCCAGCAGCAAAGGCAAGCCAACCCTAACATCAGTAGGTTGGGGCCTAGAAACAAAAACATGTGGGAGCAGTCCTAACTTCAGCAAACTGCCCCGGGTAGTAATACCTGATATGTGGCAGTAGTTCAGCATTATGTCGGGGTATTGGCAGCCTTGGGGTGTGTCTTCCTTTCAACCAGGTGCTGTGCTTCATCCAATGATGGTTCTTTTAATGCAGGGAAGCTGTGATTTGTCACTGTGAATGAGCTTCCTGAAGGCTTGATAAGCTGCAGCACACTGTGTCCCATGTTCTGCAAGCCAGGCTGCTGCTCTATTTTCTTCTGCAGGCGACATGGAAAAGCTGCAATGTAGTTGAAGTAACTCCAGTTTCCATCCTTGGTTCGCAATGGTCCAATGTCTTGTAGCCCTGTCCTCCAGTAGTTTGTGGAATTCGTGATGAGACGTTTCTATAGTTATGTTGTTCCAGCTCTTCTCTTTACAGCTTATAAATCCTTGGTAGGCCATGTCCAGCAGTCCATTCAATGTAGCAATACCTGTAGGGTTTATCCATTCATAGTATGAATGTAAAAGCTGCAAAGATTCACCTTGGTGATTTCTGACTATTCCAGCAGCTGCAAGAGAGCCCCTGGCAGATTTATGAGCTACATTCAACTTGACCCAATGTTGTGCTGGTTTCTTCCAATTGACTAACTGGATTCTAACTCTGTTTCTATAAGAATACACCATTTTCCAGAAAAGGTCCCAGTCATTTGTTTCCCATTTACAGAGAGGGAACTTTATTTGGAGGAGCCTTGCTGCCATAGAAGACACTTGATAAATTATGTCGCGAATTTCCACTCTACTTCCCTCGAATACTGCCCTTGTTCGGGATTTCCAAATTTCCCAGCAAATGATGTGAGGCAGCATGGCTAAGAGTTGTTTATGAACAGCATTTACAGCTGGAGTCGACCACCATTGTTCACAAACAAGTCTGATTGCATTAGACTATTGTGTCACTCTCATCTCTGCATTGAAAACTTGTCATACCTGCCTAACAGTTGGACAACTCGCAAAGAAATGGTTAATTTCTTCTTTATTATTCAAACAGAAATAACACAATGAAGGACCAATAAAACCGACCCTGTATAGTGAGTCTCCAAGTGGGATCCTTCTCTTCAGCATGCAGAATAAAAAGAAGGAAATCTTTAAAGGGATTAATGAGCACCATACCTCTTTTGGAGTGTTGGCTTCCCTTCTCTGTCTGATTTGGTGAAAGGCCGAGGTTGTTGAAAACTTACCATTTCCGCATAGAGACCATTTCAGTGTATCTCTGCCTGAAAGAGGGGGGCGGGCAATGAGAGAATTCTGTTCTGAATAGCAGAGGGTAGTGTGGCTAGTTTTTCTCTATTCCAGTCCCCTTCTTTTATGAACTCTTTCAGTTTCTGATCTTCTGAGGATAGTCTGTCTAAAGACCCATAGCCTAGCCAATTATGTACCCAAAAATGACATGTAGCATCCCCTATATTAATCATTATGAATTTCTCCACATTTGGGGCCACCTTCAGCATCCTTTTCCAAGTTGAGGAGTCGCCTCTGTAATGTGATATTTGAGCTGGATGTAGGGGACTGCAGTACTTATGATACATGAACTCCGACCACAGTGTCTCCTGGTTTCTGAAATTCCACCATAACTTCCAGCTTTGAGCTTCAATGATGTCATTTAAAGCCCTGAAACCAGCTTCTCCTTCCTCAGTAGGATAGCAGAGCTCCTTCCATCTTATCCAATGGTATGGTTTATCTTTCCCATTCTGCCATAGGAACTTAGCAAAAATGCTTTCAATTGATTCCACAACTCCCTTGGGGGTTGATAGAGCCATAGTGGTGTAGATTGGCATGGAAGCTAGGACACTTTTTATCAGTACAATTCTGCCTCCTCTGGTAAGAAAGTTGGTGTTCCAGCCCGTGAGCTTGGCTCTAATTTTCTGAACCAATCCTTCAAAGTGACATGCCTTTATCTTGCCATAATGGAGGGGAATGCCCAAGTACATAAAAGGCCATATTCCTGGCTGGAATCCAGTGCATCTAGCCACCATCCTCCTCTTTTCATTGGACATTTTATGGTGAGTGAGAAAACAGCTTTTGCTATTGTTTATTTTCTGTCCAGATGCTCCTTGATAGTGCTCTAACACCTGCATAGTCCGAAGCACAGTGCTACTATTTGCAGAAGAAAATATGATGATGTCATCAGCGTAGGCTAGATGTGAGACCTTTAGGCTGATTCTAGGCACCAAAAAACTGGCAGATGTCTCAGCTAATTTATTTAGCAGTTTTGATAAATATTCAGAGCCAATGATAAATAAAAGGGGAGATAGGGGATCTCCTTGCCTCAGCCCTCGAGTCATGTTAAACCAACCTTGTGGTGTTCCATTTGTGAGGATGGACACCCACACATTAGAGAGCAGTCTCCAAATGTTGTCTAACCATATTTTCCCGAATACCATTTTCCTCATGACTTGAATAATGAAAGGCCAATGAACACGGTCATACGCTTTTTCCATATCTAACTTTAAAGCCATGTTCCCATTCTTAGCCTTGCTAGACATAGATTTCATCAACTTATTTGCCAACAAATAATTATCAATAATCTGTCTACTTTTAACAAATCCGCTTTGATTTCTACTAATTAGGCTTGGAAGCAAAACTCCTAACCTAATTGCAAGCAGTTTGGATATGATTTTATTCGCAAAATTGCACAAACTGATTGGTCTATAATGGGAGAGGGATGATGGGTTGGGAATTTTCTAAATTAGGACAATGGAAGTGGCCATTAAGGCTTTGGGAGGATGTTCACCATTCAGGAAACTTCAAACAGCCTTAAGGAGATCCTCTTTAATAATATCCCACGTACTTCTATAAAAGTGACCATTAAAGCCATCGAGGCCAGCAGCACTATTTTCTCCTAGCGAGAAGACTACTTCTTTAAGCTCTTCTATGGTGGGGTCAGCTTCTAGTTTCTCATTCATTTCACTGTTTAAAACTTGTGGCATAAGATCTGCTTGGAAGGTTTCTGACACCTGTTTCATTGAGTATAGTTTGCTAAAGTAACTGATTGCTTCCTCCCCAATATCTTTATCTCCCACCAACCAATTACCCATTTCCCCTCTAATCCTATGAATGTAGTTTCTTAAGTGTCTTTGTTTAACCATGGCATGGAAGAAGGCAGAATTTCTGTCCCCCTCTTCCATCCATTTGACATTGGCTTTTTGGGCCCAAAACTTTTCTTCCCTAATGGTGGCAAGTTTCAATTTAGCTGCTGCAAGGTTAATGCGTTCTCTAGGGAGGGGGTTAATCAAGTCCTCTAATTCTAATTTTTCCATTTCCATTTCAGCAGTCCTGAGGGCAGAAACTACATTTCCAAATGTCTCCCTATTCCATGTTTTAAGGGCTGTCTTTGTTTTCTTTAGTTTCTCTACCAGCACTCGAAGAGGAGCACCACTAGTAGGGCTACTCCAGGCTGTTCTAACTACATCCAAGAATAAAGGGTGGTCAGTCCAAAAGTTTTGAAATTTAAAGCTTCTAGCCCTAATGTTATTCTGTAGTCCTACCTGAACTATGAGAGGGGCATGGTCCGAAGGAGATCTTGTGGCATGTTGTACATTTACATGGACATCTGAGTTCAGGAGTGCAGAATTGAGCAAAACTCTATCTAACCTCTTCCAAACTCTAGCCACACCCCTACGGTTATTACACCAGGTATACTTAGATCCCTGAAACGGGGGCTCAATCAATTCCTCTTTCTCAATGAAATTAGCTAGTTCATCAGTTTCTCTATCATTACATGGTTTCCCCCCTTTCTTTTCAGAGCTATTAGCAATGCAATTCCAGTCACCCCACAACAGCCATGGAATATTAGGCTGGGAGAATTTTGCTAATGAATCCCACAATTCTACCCTCTCCCTCATTGTATTTTTAGCATAAATGGTGGACACTGTGATGGGGGATTGGAATTCAGGGTGAGATATAGTGCATGTGATGTGTTGTGTGGAAATTTCCTGCACTGAGCAATTAAAAGGTTGACGCACCAGCAGCCAGATTTTTCCTCCCTTTTCCTGATTAGAGACACACTGAGCAAAAAATGTGTTGTCTTAATATAAAATAAAATCAAATAAGGAATAAAATATAAAATATCATAAAATGAAATAAAAAGTAAAACACATAATAACACATAATATTCATTGTCGACACAAGTGAACGATGAATTCACAAAAAATACACACATATATATATTATATCTTTTTTTTATAATGTTTGGTTTGATAATTGAATTGTGCATGCATTTACTTAGTCGAAAGAAAATTAAATTAGCCCCCACTAAATTTTCCTTCTGGTTCCGCCCCTAGGTACAATCCTATTTAACTAATCAAGTATTCATGAAAGTTCATTTTTGTTTTCTCTAAGAAAGAAAGAGACCTGAAATAAATAAACGACAATGACATAGTTAGTTGTAAGTTCTAGCAAGCCATCAAGGTTTGGAAACTATCCATTACGATGAAGGGTTGGTTCGATCTAAGCATGGCCACTGTTCCGGAACCGGCGGTTCCGCCCAACTGAACCGTCGAGGGGCGGTTCCGGTTCTGGTTCCATCCCGGTTTTGGTTCCGATTTTGTTCCAATTCTGATTTTTTTTTCGATTTTTAGTTTCGAATTTTGATTGTAATCCCACTTTTAAATTTGATTTCTATTGAAATAATGATTAAACTATTAATTGAAACTCAAATAATATAACATAATAATATAATTAGAATAATAATAGTTACAATTGAACTTAATTTATATATAGTTTTTAGATAATAGAACTAGGAAGAATATTTGAATGAGATTCAAGGATATAAAAATAATAAGAATATTTGAATATTTGAATTATTAATTAGAATTCAATTAGTATAATATAATAACATAATTAGAAACAAGTTATAGTTTTTAGATAATAGAACTAGGAAGAATTAGATAAGTGAGATTCAATGATATAAAAATAATAAAAATATTAAAAGAATATTTGAATTATTAATTAGAATTCAACTAGTATAATATAATAACATAATTAGAATAGTAGTTAAAATTAAACTAATATATGAATTTTTTAGAATAATAGAATTATGAATATTAGATAAGTGAGAAAGAAAGATATAGAAAGAATAAGAGTATTGAGAGAATGATCGGACTATTAATTGGAATTCAAATAATATATTAGCATAATATAATAATAAAATTAGGATAATATAAATTAAAAAATTAAGTTGATGCATAATATAATTGGATTAATAGTTGAAATTGAACTAATATACGGAGGTTTTAGAAAAATATAATTATAAAGGATTATATAAGTGAGAAAGAAAAATATATAAATGATAAGAGTATTGAAAGAATGACTGAACAATATAATAATATAATTAGAATAATTAATTAAAAATTTTGATACCCTAAACCCTAAAGTATAAACGTTAAAACTTACTATATAAAGATTAGAAAACTTAGAAATTAAGTGATGAAAATGAAGTGTTATAGAAATATTCATAGAATTAAATTTATTTATTTTTTTGGCCGGTTCCAGTTCCAAAACCGCCGGTTCCGGTTCCGATTCTACAAAATCTGGAACCGAAACCGGTAATTTGGCCATGTCTAGTTCGATCATTACACTGGTTGAATGGCAGTGTTGGATAGTCCAATTACAAAAATAAATAAAAAGAAATAGCAGTATATAAGCTGGTAGGTGTATCATTAATGTTGAAAATTGAAACTCCAAGGATCATTAATTAGAATTAATAGAAGCAAATGTTTATTTTAAAATTTTTATGTATGATAGGTATTTACGTATGTTTCTTTGTGCTTAAAACACATGAGATCCTTTCAAAATAAACATGATGCAAGTGGACATGGAGGACTTGTGGGTAAATCATCAACTAGGAAAATACATAGACAATAACAACTAGGCTTTATGAGAGTTTGATATATGAATTATGTTGTGCCAAGGTGTTAAACTTAGGTTTATTTACCCATTTCTATGGAAAGTGTCATAGTTTTGGCAAGATTTGAATTTAATTTATATCATGTGATTTGGCAAACTTTTTATACTAAGTGATATTATGGTAATTTCTCTTCTTTTTTGAGTTTAAAATCGATTAACTATAAGCAATAAGAATAATTATAATTCGACAGTTAAATCATCATCTAGATAAATATTAATACAAAATGATTAAAATAATTGATCAGCTAACATGTTTGGAAACATCAAAGATTAAAAAGTGTATTTTGAGGGCAAACAACTTGCTAATTAAGGCTTGTTTGGTTGATGACATTTTAGGATTTATTTGTAAAATTGAAATAAGTTATGTTTGTATAACTTTTTTAAAAAATATTGCATTTATAAAACTAAAAGAAATGTACATAGACAATAATTTGTTAAAAATTCAAAATATACTTTTCTTTTCATGCGGGTTCCACAAATAGTCCATCTTTCCTCTTTTATTAGGCTCCATAAGTGGGAAAAAATTTTGTAGTCGTGTATTCATTTATAAAGGGTCTCACAAATAAAAAATAGTTAAACTATATATTTAAATTTGTAAGTGGGACCCATTTTTTGAAAAAAATGATTAAAAAATAATACATAAATCAATCATTATATATATAACAATAATTTCTTCTAACTACAATTTCTAATAAATTTTACAAAATTTATCTATCTAAACATATCTAATTAATTTATAAATATTACTTTTTCATAGCAAAATATAAAAAAAAATTTATAAATAAAATAAAAAATACTCCATCCAAACATAGAATAACTAATTTTACAAGTGTCTCTCAGCCAAAGTGTTGGAAATAAATGTTTCGCTAGCCAAAATTACAATGTGAAATTGCTGCCAACATAAATATAAATTATAAAGCCGAATTGATTGACCACACTTATCCCCACAATGAGATGAGGAGACGCGTTTGTCGTCGCTTTAGCCTCTAAGTCTAAGATGGGCACAACGAGGAGGAGATCCGGATGGTGGCTAACCTCAATAGCCACCGCGTGGTGTGCAGTAATAATGATTTGAAGAGTGATTGTGGTCAAGTCAGGTGCGTCGGCAGGCCTTTTCTTCAAAACGAGGGAACAGTGGAAGACTTCAAAGAGGTCATTGAAGGCATTTATGATATATCCCCACACATTTGCTGAATAATGCCGCCGTCAGTATGTCATGAAATTTACACTCAAAAACCATGAAAAATTCAAATGAAATATATATGCACACACTTAATTCAGTTGGTGTTTAGAATAGTGATTTTTTTCGAGTTATATATACGTTAATTTTTGTAAAGGAAAAGATGAAGAAATTCATCTTTGATAGAGTTTTCAAATGCAAGTTAAGAATATTAACAACAAAAATATTCATAAAGTCATTAATTCTTGTAGATAGAGAGAAGAAAAGTGATTTGTATTATGCAAAAATAATGAGACCAGATACTCTGTCTAATATGTATCATGTCTTATTCTGTTTAATGTTCAAAACCACGTAGTTTTATTAAAATTAAGGACTAAATACATAAATATCACTAAAATTATATTACAATTATTAAACCCTAATCAAGAGATTAGTGAATTTACGACATAGTTTTAATTAAGACATAATAAGACAGATAAAATCTTGAACAGAAGATCCCGTATAAAAAATAATATATACATTACTCTTCTTGTCTTAATTTTAATTTGCTAACTAAAAATAAAAATGCAGATAAAAATCATTTCTTTTGTTGGACCTCGAAAAAAACCTTTCAAGGACCTAAAACAGGATGGGGCATTTTGTTGGGGTGGCGAAACTTCACTACCACACTTACTTGAAAGAAACAAGAATTTGAGCCCAAATTGAGAATTGTTCCAATTTATTCAACCCCACGATTATCTATTCCATGATGTTGACATAGACTAAGATAAAGGCCCAAAAGGTAGTGCTATTAAAATTGACTTTTCGAGGATGATAATTATTTTGAGTAGTCTATTTTTATTTTTATTTTTTTTGATGTATCATGTTGTTAACTTTACAACTCTATGTCTTCCGCCACTTCACTGTTGTTGAGTCATACTAATCTTGGGCCTCAAGCCAACCGTCCCCTAGCCAACTGAGAATGTAAAGCGCGAGATGTGCACGCAATGGGTACAAACTTACGGTAGTAGCCAATTTGGGTACCAGTGTCAGTCTCCAATCAATCATTGGTCATCAAGTCACACACCTCCCGGCCCAAGGTGTTGACGATGCTCCTCCGACGAATTCTGACTCCACACGGCCTCACTCCTGCGCACAACCACCATCATTGTTCTCCATTGCGTATGTGCCCTGAGAGAACTTGGAGTATCTCACAAATACTCTTTCTCCACCCATTTATCCATAAATGGGTGGAAATTGTTCCAAGTGGGATTCAAATCATGGTTGCCATGGTTGAATCCCAATTGAGATACTATGTGAGCTAAGCTCACTTGGTTTGAGTAGTCTATTCGCTATTATGGACGGTGAATTCACAGAAATATTGGTTTAAAGCAAGAAATCACGACGGCCTGAGAGCTCAAATTCATTGAAATCAAAAGCCCTGACGTCCTTTGCATGGCAAAATTACAAATAGAATTGGACTCGCAATAGCCAAGATTAGGATAGCTAAGCCATATATTTGCAGCAAAAATGAAAAGTCTCAAATGCGTGCCTAAATTGGTTGTTTTCATACCCATTTTTTCACATCTCACTTGCCAACATGATATATAGTGAGCGATGTAAAAAAAATGGAAAGTAAGATATTTTTAAAAGTTGACAATTTTGATAATCTATAACACACAGTTTTGGTCAAAAATAAAAAACCTACAAAATATGCCTAAAATTGCCATTTTCGTGCAGCTTTTTTCTCCCGTCTCACTTGCTAATATAATATCTTTTAAACGGTATGAAAAAATGAATAGTAAAAAATTTTAATAAAATATAACAAACACATTTTAGGTAAAAATAAAAAATTTAGAAAACATGGCTAAGTTGATCGATTGATAATTATTTGTGAATATTCAACCTCGATGGTATTTCTACATTGGAAAACATAAATAATAAACTCAACTGGTACTAAAAGGTTAAAAAAAATAGAAGCGGAGGTTGAAACTTCACAAATAAATTATAAATCGCTGGCTCTAAGATCAATAATTCCGTTGGTCGTCATAAATGTGAAACCAACTCAGAAACTGAGAATCACAATAATCCAAACCTACTCATTCCCCATGGAACCTTTTCTTTAGGCGATGATTTTTATAAATAATGAACAATAATTACAGGTCAAAAATATACTTGAACTGCCAATAGTGATGAACTAATTCAATCATGAGACAGTTAAAGCTATATGTGCAATCAATCTAGACATGTGCTAATATAGATGAATTATATTTGGCACTGTGAGATAGTAGAAAATCATTTTACCATTATTGCTTTATTTAACATTAGTCAAGCCAAAAAAAAAAAAAAAAGATGATGTCTCAAACTCTAATCTTAAACATAGTACTATTGAATATTAAAGCGTATCCTGCCGATCATAGTGTTGTGATGCTGCAGAAGAACATCGATCTAAACTTTACCGCAGGGTGGTAATGGAGAGCCACACAAACAATCATTCCCAGCAAATGCACTAGCAGGAAATTTGGTCTTCGGGAGCTGCCCACACAAATGGTTGTAGCTAACGTTCAACTTTTGAAAACCTGAAACAGCAACAGGCACTTTTCCTGTCACCAAATTCGTCGACAAATCCAAGTACTTCAGAGTCTTGGGAAACTTCAAAGTTTCCAAATTAAATTGCAATTTGTTCCCAGATGCATAGAATCCCACCAAATAGTCCGTCCTGTTTAGCAATCGAAATGGACTTCCCGTAATTTCATTTTGAGAAAGATCAATGTAATCGTAAAAGTACGTTTCTTTTGGCTTCCAATTGTCCAATTTGAGCTTGATCCCACATTTTGCTAGCTTCAAAGAGAAAATAATTGGCGAAGAAGTAACCCATGACGGAATGTTCACTAAATGGAACTGATTATATGACAAATCTAACGATTCAATACCCTTCACATACATTACTGGAAATGGATCAACCAAAGAATTATGGGAAAGGTCAAGATTGAATATCTTAGTAAGATTTGAAAATGTTTTCGGCACGACCCCAGAAAAATTGTTCCATGACAAGTCTAACGTATCCAGGGTACGAAATCTTCCTAAAAAATCCGGGATTTGACCAGTGAGAAAATTGTGCCCGAGTTCAAGAAACCTCAGTGTCGGTGCTTGAGCTGAAATGCTTTGTGGGATTTTTCCAGTGAATCCATTGCGTGTGAGGTTGAGATACATGAGGTCGTTGAAGGCAGTAAATATATCAGGTATGGTTCCAGTGAGTTGGTTCTGTTCCAGGAGAAGTAAGCTCAAATTCTTGAGATTCTGAATGCTTGCCGGTATGGTTCCAGTGAGGAGGTTTCTACCCAATTTGAGTTGAGTTAAGTGAGCTAATTTCCCTACTGAACTTGGTATGGGCCCTGAGAACCTGTTCCCTTGAAGACTTAATACATCAAGTGTGGTCAAATTTCCAATGGTTTCAGGCAATCGACCCGATAATTTGTTGTTTTCTATGTAAACAAACAGTAGTCTAGGCAGACTGAAAAGAAAATCTGGAAAAGGACCAGATAAATTTTGGAGATCTATGAAGTAAATCCCATCTAAATATTTAAGTTTGGAGAGGGATGGTGAGATAATACCCGTTAAAATGCTTTTGGGATCGTCGAGTTGTCCGGATAAGGAAATGGCAGTGACTCGGACACCATCTAGGCAGGTTATACCGTTCCAAGTGCAGCATTCCGTTCCTGATTTCCATGACTGAAGTTTGCCAGACGGGTCTGATGTTATGCCTGATTTGAATGCAAGTAAACCAGCTTCGTCGTCCGGGTGGCATTTTGCTGCTTTGGCAGTGAGATATTGGAGATTAAAGAGAATGAGTAGGAAGAAGAAGACAGTAGCGCTGAAGGGGAGATGAGAGAGAGGTGACATTATGGATAAATCCGTTGCAGAAATGTCAAAAATGATTTAGTTTTAGTGCACATTTGCCAACTAGCCTGTGGCATTATTTATGCAATCATCATTGCCATTTTGCTTACTAGTTTTAGTCAAATGATGAGGACTGAGGAGGATACGGGACGTGGATGGAAAATCATGGTATGGTACAATCCTATTTTAACTATTCGAGTATTCATGAAAGTTCATTTTTGTTTTCTCTAAGAAAGAAAGAGACATGAAATAAATAAATGGCAAAGGCATAGTTAGCTGTAAGTTCTAGCAAGCCATCAAGGTTTGGAAACTTTCCATTATGATGATGCGGTGGTTCGATCATGTCACAACTTGAATGGCTGTGTTGGATATTCCAATTACAAAAATAAATAGCAGTATATAAGCAGATAGGTATATCATTAATGTTGAAAATTGAAACTCCGAGGAGCGTTAGAATTAATAGAAACATATGTTTATTTTAAATTTTTTATGTATTTACATTATGTTTCTTTGTGATGAAAAAACATGAGATCCTTTCAAAATAAACATGATGCAATTGGACATGGAGTACTTGTGGGTAAATCATCATCTAGAAAAATTCATCAACAATAACAACTAGAATTTATGGGAGTCGGCTATATAAATTATGTTTTACCATGCATCATGTTCAAGTTTAAATTTATTTGCTCATTTATATGAAAAGTGTCATAGTTTTGGCATGATTTTTAATGTGATTTATATTATATGATTTGACAAAAATTTTACGCCAACCGACACGTTATCATAACCTCTCTTCCTTTTTCGAATTTAAAATCGTTAACTATAAGCAATCAGACTATTTATATTTTGGGGAAGTTAAATCATCGTCTAGATAAATGCTGAATGCTAAAAATAATTGATCAGCTAAAATGTTTGTAAACATCAGAAGTTGAACAATTATTTTGAGAATTATTGGGGTTGTTCTATGACTACGCAAAGGATTGGGGATAGATTGGGGGTAAACAACTTGCTAACTAATTTGACAAGTGTCTTTCAGTCAAAAGTTTTGGAAATAAAAAGTGTAGCTAGCCAAAATTACAATGTGAAATTGCTGCCAACACAAATACGGGACATTGGAGATTGAAGATAAAGCCGAATTGACTGACCACACTTGTCCCCCACAATGAGATGAGGAGATGCGTTTGTCGTTGCTCTAGCCTCTAAGATGAGCACAACGAGGACGAGATCCGTATGGTGTGCTAACCTCAATAGCCACCGTGTGGCGTGTAGTAATAATGATTTGAAGAGTGATTGTGGTCAAGTCAAGTGCGTCGGCAGTCCTTTTCTTCAAAACGAGGGAACAGTGGAAGACTTCAAAGAGGTCATGGAAGGAATATATGATATATCCCCAAACATTTGTTGAATAATCAATAATGCCGCCGTGCTGTATGTCATGAAATTTACACTCAAAACCATGAAAAATTCAAATGAAATATATATATATACACACACACTTCATTCAGTTGGTGTTTGGAATAGTGATTTTTTCGAGTAATTTTGTAAAGGAAAAGATGAAGAAATTCATGAGTTTTCAAATGCAAATTAAGAATATTAACCACACACAAATGTTTATACAGTCATTAATTCTTGTAGATAGAAAGAAGGAAAGCGATTTGTATTTTGCAAAAATAATATCTACATTACTCTTCTTGTCTTAATTTTACTTTGCTAACTAAAAATAAAAATGCAGATAAAAATAATTTCTTTACTTCGAGCTCTAAACAAACCTTTCAACACTTGGACCCAAAAAAGGATGGGGAATTTGTTTGGGGTGGTGAAACTTCACTACCACTCCTTACTCGAAAGAAACAAGAATTTTAGCCCAAATTGAGAAATGTTCCAAATTTATCCAACCCCAGGAACAGGATTATCTAATCCATCTTGTTGACATACACTAAGATAAAGGACCAAAAGGTAAGCTAGTATAATTGACTTTTCCAGGAAGATAATTATTTTGAGTAGTCTATAGGCTATTATGGATGGTGAAATTCACAGAAATATTGGTTCGAAAGAGCTCCAATTCATTGAAATCAAAAGCCCTGACGTCGTTTGCATGGCAAAATTACAAATAGAATTGGACTCACAAGTCACAATAGCCAAGATTAGGATAGCTGAACCATAAATTTGTCTAGGGATGCACATGATGTGATTTCTCTACCCTATTCCATTTAGGATCTTTTTTTTTTTTTTGGTGCCAATGACTTTTCTTTTGCATTCTATATATATACACGACTTCGCGTTACTTAATTTTAACACTTATTCTTATGATGGTTTTAGTTAAAAACACATTTAAGTGTACATATAGAATGAAATATTGGATGTAACAAAGGAATCGAAACTCTTTTTTTGGTTCAACATTCGTGACTGCAGATGGTGCAGTTGCTTTTGATTTTTGAAAGTTCTCAGTATATTTTTAGAAAATGAGCAAACTTGGTGAATTCCAGCAAATGAAGGACATGCAAATTGCAATGCACGTACACTGCTGATAAAAAATTAAACCGATAAATAAGTCAGTAGATTAACTGTATACGGTTGAATCCAAGAAGAATATGCTTACTTATATATGCAATATTTCGAGAAAAAATAATCATAGGGAAAGGCTGCAAGAAAAAAGTTTGTTCTGGGTTAGTGCAGAAAATCAATTATTTATCTGAACCCGAAAATTTTCTAGATCAGAAGTGAAACAATGCGTGGTTTTTGCCATTCAAGGGTTGGATTGGGGGTGACTTTTACTTTCATTTCATACTGCGTTTGCGTGTGGAAACTGGAAAATGATGATTTGCTGTACGGACGCAAGATGGGTTAGAGACCGGAGATACTAGTCGAAGTTATTATTGGTCATATATCTTGCCATACCGATGCTTTAATACTTCATTAATCAAACTAATTTACAATTGGAACAAGGGACGGGAGGTTGTTCATTGATAGCTAAATGAATTGGAGAATAAATTGTTCATCTCCGAAAGGGATTCCACATTTTACGGTGAAGCCCATTCATTTGCGACTTAAATTTTTTATTATTTCCAAAATGGGATTACATCGGATTTTGTTTCCTAACCCTTCATAAAAACACACAAATTATAAAAATAAAAAATTTAATTAATTTACCACTAATAATGATAACTTTCTCTTTTGAGTGTCTTTAAATGAAAAAACACACAAATTAAAAAAATAAAAAATTTAATTGATTTGCCACTAATACAGATAATTGTATAAATTTTTACAATTTTTATTAGTAATTAATACCATTAAATATCTACAAATAAAATAAGTTGATATTTTTTGTATTGAATCGTTGAAAGTAACACTTATTTGAAAATTAAAAAAAGTGGTGATTAGAACACTGGAAAAGAGAACAAGAGAACAAGAGAACAGATTTTGTCATGATCCATAATGGTGGCAATCATTTTCCCCAAGAATTGTCCATGAATGATGATAATGAGATTCATGACAAGGGTCTAACGTCCATTTCACCTTCAAATGATGATAATGAGATTCATGTCAAGGGTCTAACGTCCATTTCACCTTCAATGATCAAAATGATCTAACCATTCACTGTTCCAACCTTAGCTCAATTTGTAAAACAAAGAAACCGTCCACCACGATGCCAAAAAAGAGTAATGATCGACTTTAGATGCTACGACTTTAGAAGCTACGGTTCTTTAGTGGATTTATGCCACGATTTCCACTGATCTATTACCTAACATAATTGAACCAGACTCCACACCCATGGGGCTTGGAATCGATTGTAGATTATCCTTTGTATATTTGTTTTGCTATTCATCATTTCATTATACATTTTAAAACTAACAAATTTTATGAAAATAATTACGCACTCGGAATAAAGTTGCACTTATTTAATTGCCTAAAATTTGCAACATGATTCACTCATCTTGAATCTACAGGATCCACTTATCTTGAGTTCTTGATTGTCATAATGAGCAATGCAACAAAGATTAGTTAGGCACCATTCCAATGCCTCCCATTAACATCTTCAAACTTTGGGTAAAAGAACATCTTACATATTTGACAACGTAATAAAGCCTAAGCATAGTGTTATACGTATTATACAACAACAAAAGGGATCATACTGATTCATACCTTATGGTGTTTGTGAAGTCTTGACAAAAATTTTTCCATCGGGATTCAATGCTGTGGCAGTTTGTCTAACATCAACCGGGTTAGCCACCGTGGGCATCGCCTGATAAGGCGGAGGAGGCGGCTGCATCACATTTACACCTCCTGGCGCAGCATAGTAAATTTGCCTTCCTGTGTTATCGAAGCTAACTTGAGCATACCCCGGCTCCGAAGCACCAAAAGGTGGCCGTACTAACCCAATCCCCTCAGAAGTGTAGGCGGCGCCACCGGGTTTTGGTTGTTGAAGTATCGAGGACGACACAGGTGGGACCATCTGATTATAACCTGGCTGTTCCCGGTAACCCTCCGAGATCATCCTCTGCATTCCATAGTATGGCTGATTGATTTGGCCGCTCACTTGTCTTATAGCCGGCGTTTGATAAACCCCGGCCGGAGTTTGAATTAAATACATCGGAGGCGCCTCAGTTCCCCCAACCCCTATACCCACCCCAGCTGGATAAGTCGGCATGTGTCTTTCCTGCCAGTATCCCGCAGTAGTTGTCACTGGCACGGCCTGCTGCGGCTGAGTAGGCTGCGGTGGAGATTTCTGCTGATAATAGTCCTCCATTTTTCTTCCGTACAGATCTTGCTCGTGACTTGAAATCTGCATCCTCTGCAATTCATGAATCTGCCGCTGAAGATCCGCCTGCGGAACCACCGGCTCCCCTACCACAACCGGCTGAGGCACCACCGGCGGTGGTTCCTGCACCTTCGGCGTGGCATGATGACCACCCTTTTCCAAACCAAACAAGAAATCCGGGTTTCTCGTCGGCTCCTCCACCACCCCAGCAGCCGCCGCAGGCGGCTGAGGAGAACCTTCCAAATTCTGATTAATATGGGCAGCATTCAATGCATCCACAAACCATTGCCTCTCAGACTTGGAATCATTCGACCCAAAACTACTCACCGACGGCGGATTCCCATTCACCGGGAAAATAAACAGCCTAAGCCTCGCCGGCGTCGAAAGGGACCGATTGAGCCGGTCATATTCAAGCATCATATGCTCCAAATCTTCATCATTAGTAACTGAAATTAAAGCGTCGAGGTCTTCGCCTGGCAACTGATACTTAAAACAAACTTCTGAGGAATCAGTCATGGAAGAAAGTTTAGAAATGAAAGTTGAGAATTTGGTGTTACGATCAACTGCTAAGATTTTGGTGTCACCACCCATGTAAGTGAGCTGGTTGTCATGAGGACGTGGGCGTATATTGCCGCCATAACTACACATGAATTTAACCTTATAATTGTTCGAGGAAGCTAAGGGTTCATCCCAGGATGAATTTTCGAGGTCCACCTCACGAGACCTCGGAGAAGAGTGTACAGAATCTGGATAAGATGAATTACTGTATTGGTAGTTTTCCATTTTTTTTGGAGCTTTGGTGGGATTTTGGGATATTTCTTTGGTAGAATTAACAGGATTTTGAGTGAAGAGCCATGAAAATTGAGAAGAAGAGAGAAGGGAGGGAAGATTTTTGTTTGCGGAACGGGTGGGTGGTTGGGTGGGTGGGTCCAATTAACTGATGAAGGGGCAAGTGTATTATTGAGGATTGCGAAGTAGGAGGAAGATAATGATGAAGCGTGGAAGGAAGAATTGAAAATTATTCATGCTTTGAAAAACATTGCTTTGCAGCATTATTGTGTGTGTGTGTGAGAGAGAAATAGTGAAAAGTCATTACACAGTTTTATAATTTTAATAAGTAAGTGAAAAATTAGAGTGAAAACGTGAATTAATAGACATGGCATTTATAAAAAGACAAAATTATCCATTATCAAGTAGGGTTCACTCATCATTTGATTAGGGTATTAGTTTGTATTTTTATAACTGTCACGTCATTTACTTTACGGTTTCACTCTAATTTTTCACTCCCCCTATCATTACTATTTTAATAATAGAATAACAAATAGCTGATTATTGATTAATTCTACTAAAATTTTTTCTTTTGTGTAATATATCTTTGTTGTCCTATTAACTAGGAAGTTTTTTTTAGTGTCAATTTTAATTCAACAGGAAGAAAAGTTTGTTTAAATTGACCAAATTTTAATGATTTTAAAGCAGGTTAATCTCAATTTCTCCATTGTACAACTTGAAATCTTCTTGGGAAAAAAAAATGAATAAAATGTGAACATGCTTGAGCAACTCTCTTTGCATTCACTTTTACTTTTCGTTTCCTCAAATTTGAAGAATCAACTCTTCTATTTCAGCATAAAATGAAATAAGTTTAAAACAAACACATACAAAGCAAAAAAGAAAAAAAAAAAAACATAGAAAGCTATAAGCAATTTAATTATAAAGTTGTGATATCATGTGATCCTTTAGTATAATTTAATTTGCAAAAACTATTGTGAAATCGTTTCATATTTGAGATGTAATACGTGAATTATACTTGTACGTTAATATTTGATATTTTTTACACTAATATACTAATTTTTTATATTTTATACGATAATTTTTTATAATTTATAAGCTAATTTTTTAGACGGCCGAATTTAATTGGTTGAAACATTTTAAATTTGACTCAATTTTTTTTTTTCATTGTCATTTATAAGGATTAAAATCTTGTTGTTATTAAAAGGAAAAAAGTATTATCTTTAGCAATAGCGAGAATTTAAAAAAAAAAAAAAGAAAAGAAAATAACTGGTTATAGTTTAAATAACGTTGCAACCCGACCCACGAAAACCACCATTCGATTTGGAGCGGACTTCAGAGTCCATACTGTCCATACTCCACAGACAATACAGTTAACAGTCTATAAATGAAGAAGTGAATAAGACAGAGACGAAGCAAAGGCGGCGAAGAAGAAGATGGTGAAAAGCGTGGTCGGAGAAGAGTCGCGGTTTAAATTAGTCGAAGATCGGCTCAGCCAAGCCGCTCTCTCATCTCAGGTCTTCTCCCGCCAAATCTTAAATCGCTCACACTTTTATTTAATTGATGAATTGAATTGAATTGAATTGAATTTTTTGTCGATGCAATTTTGATTTCTGAATTTGTTTTTGATACAGATAGGTTTAGTGATCGGAAAATTGAGTAAGAGCTTAGAGAAAGGCTTCGTGTACGATTTGATTCCAACTCCTTTAAACGATACCGGAGAGCCTGCATCTTCGGTAATTGAAACCGGTAATGATGATACTAATAAGAAGAAAGGATCCAAAGCAAAGCCTCAGTCCGACTCATCCACTTTGTTCATCGACAAGGATTGGATCGCCGAACACGCTCGTCAGGTTCAATACAATGCTACTTTTCCTTCTTTTATTTTTCGAATTATTTTTATTTTTATGTCTTAAATTATGTGTTTGGTAATCAGAAATTGAACTAAATGGAACTGTTAATGTAGTATAAGTGTGGCTCTATGTGTTAATTACTGTTTTGTTTGTGGATTTTCTCTAACGTTGCTTGTTTGTGAGTTCATTTTCTGCTGTTTTGATTCGTAATGAACAATCTTGATTGACAAAAGTTGATAAGTTGATATTAGTAAGAGTTCAATTTGATTGCTTCTTGTCATTTATAATTATTGCTCATTTTTGTTGTAATTCGAATTATTTTGTATAGTGTATTTTGTATTGTTAATACACTATACATTTGTGTCCATGTATATTTTTTGTGAGTGTATTTTCTGTAGTGCAGCTTGTTTGTTGTACTTGAATTCCATCTTTTGTGCTATTTTACTTAATAATGGATATTCGTAAACATTAATTCATCCACATTAGGAAAAGTGAACTTCATTTTCATATTTGATCTTATTGTCATGGTCAAATTGTATTGTCTTGATGTAAGCAGCAATGACACCACCGCTGGATTGGTCTGTCTGGTTTTTTTATCTTCTGCATGATTGCACATGTTCCAATATCTGAATGCTGTGCCACATGCGTGTATTTTGCGAGTTTTACTGAAAAATTCATACCTTCTTGTGGTTCTATTTTAGCCTGGAATGTAGTATTATTCGGATTGCATGACCTTGGCATGATCGTTGGTGTGTTTATCCATGTAGATCTGAAATTTCGGTAACCTTAATTGCTTGCAGCCTATGATTCTATGAAAATCTTTGTTTGGCAGCTCGTGCATATGGTCAGCAGCTTGCTTGAGTACTAACAAAGAATTTTTCCCCTAAAATATTTACACTTTCAGGTCTCAAGAATGCTGCTTGGTGGCATGACAGTCATTGGTGTCTATATATCTGCCAATGAAAGCTCTTTCAAAAATTCAACGACAGTACTTTGCCAGGTTTTGTCTCTGTTCTAGTACATTGTGATTTGTGAGTTTTGCATGTTCAAATCAACACTTAAGTTATGATTGAGAGAGACGTAGATGTTTAATTCTAATAAGTTCCTCTAATAAAACAGGTGGCAGATTGAAGCAGACTTGGCTGATTATAGCGTCAAGCTTATAATATTAAACTTATTTCTGTCTGTATGTAACCAAGAGAAGTCAGGATAGCCAGAACTTGACACTACACTCAAACACACTGAGTCTTACTTATACGCATTGTTTTATCAGATTTTCTTGAAAGTCACCATTTTATATGGAAATCAACTTATTTGAGAGTAAAACCCATCTGATGCGTAGTTAACAGTCTCTAAACCACATTGAGTTGTTCTCATGTTTGTGCAAAATATTTTGGCTCACAAATTAAGGATTTCAGAGTTTGTGAATATTTGCACATTTGATACCACTGCTGATTTCCATGTTCTTTCAGACTGTAAAAGGAGTTGCTGATGCAGTGCCTTCTATGGACACTGATGTGGATGACAGACTGCTCATTCATATCAGTTATAGCCCCAGGAGGTAACTTCATGGAAGAACATTTTCTCCTTTAATAGTAGGTTATTCATTATTTTTAATACCATGCCTGAATATCGTATTTTAGGTGGACCTGTCGAAATTGTTCGCTGGCTTCTAATATTACATCAAGTAGTTTACGGCCATGTGATTTCAAGATGGGAAAAGTTTTGACTTCCCTCAAAGAATGTCGATGCACATATCACTTCGATATAAGGTAGTGTTTCCATATTTCATTGCAGCCGGGTGTACTTGGTGAAAGTGTCTGGTATTTGATCCCTTCTCATGATACTTTCATATAAGGCATACTTGCAGTCTTTTTTTTTGCTTTGATTTAAAGTGCTCCTTGTCCTTTACTCTATCATTGTTAAGTGGAATGTGGAAATGGCTCTTGGATTGATTCTCACTTTATGAAATCAAGAGAGGAGACTATTTCTTATCCCTACCTCAGTTTAATGCGAAGTCAAAACATTTATCTCCTAGTGCCCTTTAACCTATCCTGTGCCCTCAGGGCCACAGGGTATGTCATTTTAGGAATGTTGTCCTGTTTCCAAATAATACAGAGATTTCATACTCCCATTCCCCTGCATTTTTGTTCTACTGGAGGTTCCATTATAAAGCACTCTGCATGACTGCATTTACATGTCTTACATATGGCATATAACTGATTAACATTGAAATATCTTATGTCTTATTGGATTTTGTTTGTCCCATGTTTATTATAACTTGTGAGAAAGCCACAGTTACATGAGCAAATTCAAGAAAATTAATAATCAGAGGGAGAAAGTGAAATGAAGGTGGGTAGTGAAAAATAGAGGGAAATTTACTTGAATTTATTCCCACTTAGTGGGATAAAGGTTTAGATGTTGTTGTTGTTGTTGTTGTTATGTGAAATTAAGCAGTAATTATTAAGGGCCTTTTGGACACGAAGGCAGACACGGGATCTTCTGTCCAAGATTTTATCTGTCTTATTCTGTCTTAATTAAAACTACGTTGTAGGGTTCACTAATCTCTTGGTTAGGGTCTAATAATTGTAAAGTAATTTTAGTGATATTTATGCATTTAGTCCCTAGTTTTAAAGAAACTACGTCGTTTTGAATGTTAGACAGAATAAGACATGATAAATATTGGACAGAAGATCTGATCTCACGAAGGCATTGATGGAATCAGGAAAAGCATTACACCAAATTTGGGTGCTCGTGCTTAACCAAAGCGTTGACTATTGATGGAAGTCATGCCAAACCGCATGATCAATTATTCTACCAAGATAAAAATGTTTGGTACTCAATAGTGTTGTATCGCTATTTGTCACTACTTTCTTCTCTAGTTTATGATGTGGAAATAAATGGCTTGCCTTTTAAACCTACTTCCAGTTGTTTTACATTAGTGGAGTTATATCTTTGCAGATTGCCAGTTTACACTGAAAATGGACCTAATATCAGAAAATTCAGTGACATTCTTCGCCATGGACTCTCAGCTCATGCCAAATCACTTAAAAGTGCAAAGTGTTTGATTGATGGAAGAATGGTAAGGATTGTCAAACTACTGCCCGGGGATCTCTCAACTGTTTTAGACTAACAGTGATGTATATCTTGAAACTTATTCCCCCTAAGTGTATGGCATTCATTAGTCTCTTGTTTTACTAGTCATGTTTTAATCACATTTGACTTGTAATCTTGTTATCTTCACTTTTGGTGGGGAATTTTTTTTAACTTAGTTAGAAATACCGACTCATTCTAGATTAACTATTCATGTCAATAGCCATGGTAATCCTCCTTGCAAAGAACAACTTATACTCAGTGATGGTTATCTAAAATGCATGTTGTTGGATGACTCTGGTGAGAACCACTACATTTGATGATTTTTCATTGCTATAGTTTTTGGTGTTCTAGGTATAGTGAACCAAACTTCTCTAAAGTATTTGGGACAAGGCTCTCACAAGGATGCTTTTTTTTCTATCCACTGTTTCTACCTATTCTTTCACATTAATGGTGTATGTGAAATTGTAATGTATCATGCAGCAATGCTTTTATATACCAATTTATGGTAGTATAGACCTCCCAAGCATCTCCCTCATCTTAAAATACCAACTCAATGACCTTCTGCAGAAAGTGTCAATTCACTTTTCTATTTCGATGAATAAATAGGTTAATTTTGTTGCACTATCTCATGTTTCGTATGTGCAGGTATTTAGGAAGAATCTCTACTATCATCTTTATCATCTGTTTTTCTCTCTGTTTAGGTCCTTTTCCCTGATTCTTTGAACAATACATATGTATTCAGGTGTTAGAGGAAGATCAGTCTGCGCCAGATGGTTTACATAAAGTTGAATTTCTCTTACCTTTCATGCAAGACAAATCTTTGGAAGGTTTGATTATTCATTTTTATTGATAGTGATTCAATTCATCATGGCAAATTGTATTAAACTGCTTTATTGAAATCTCTAAAGCTTATATCTTCTATTAATGTGGTTACTTACTTCATAAAGCATACAGCGAGAAAGAGGTGGTTGGTGCCGTTGTCTTTACTGGTTCTGTCTGTTCTTTTGTTTACTTGAATCCAAAGGAACCTATTTCACAAGCTTTGGATGACATAAAGGTAACATAGAAATTCTGTATACTGCCCTCATTTCTTTCTAATTACTAGATGAACTATTCAAATTCTGTGAACAACTTATGCCTGGCCTTTGACCGTAACAAGGTTAACTGATGGTAGTTGGCATGTTTGGCTTCAGGAAGATGAATTTAAAAGGACATGTAAATTTGATACTGGAAATTTCAGCAATTGAAAAAGGAATTCTAATAGAAGCTAAAATAAATTTGATAAAACTTTCATCACGATTTTGATCATTGCAACCTTGAGTATTTGATGACAGCACACTTCACATTCGGAGATGATTGCTCTTTGGTTATAAAATATTGCTCAAATTACTTGTATATGATAGATTTTATTTATTTGTGCTAGTCTATTTTGATACTTGTGAAGATGTCTGATGATAGATTTTTGTGTTTAGGAAGACATCATTATGAGTTTGCATAGTAGATTGGACATCTTGTGTGATGAGGCAGACAGAGATTCAGAATCTATAGTTGATGAAGATCAGGAAGCAAGCTGTCATACGCCAACACCAAAACAAGTACCACATCTAGACCTACAATTACAGAGGTATGATGATTGTCCATTTTGTGACAAATATTTTACCACAATAATGTGCTATTTTTTTATTGTTTTATGTATTTCACTTTATATTTTCTTTGGAAGCTAACAATTGAATTCTTTATCTATTGGATATTTCCTGTCATCTTAATTAGACAATACTCAAGCCTGTCATTTCCTCGAAGAGTATTTGTTCCATGGCTGGGGGGTACATATATCTGTGATTACATTCTGCCATCTGAAACGATTGAGGTCTGTTTCTGGATCTGGCTTTACGAATATCTTTCCATGCTTCATTTGAAACTAAATAATAATATATGCATGCATGCGCACACACGCACGCACGCAAGCGTAAAACTAACTTTTATGTTTTCTTTTGTACAAATAAGTTTGTCTTCTGACAATTGAACCATCCAATTGGAATTATTTAGTACTACAAGACTTGCTAAGTGACAATTAAGGGCTTCAAACATTTAAGTGGAAATGTCGTAACTCAGAACATTACTGTCCAAGCATAAACATGTTTAACTTTATCTTTCCCAGTGGATTTTCTTGAGTTGTGTTCTTATGGATTAAATAAGCAAAGACCGTGATTGATTTGACTTAATGAATTATCCTGCTAGCTGGCTTCTAAGATTTAACATTAAAAGTTTCAGCTCATGGCTCATTGTATACGATATTTTCAGGTTATCAAAGATCATTGTGTTGAGCTGATGTCGATGGAGGCTCCAGAAGATGCTTCTGCAATCTTGGAGCTTGAATCGGAAGCCTCTCTGGCAACCCCAACCACCAAGTCTTTTACGGACATGGTTAGTAATTCTATTTCAGCATCCAAATCGAAACAGGACAGTTCACTCTTGAAGAACAGTGAGAAGGAAAGCAACCTAGGAATACTACAGAAGTTTACGAAATTAGTCAATTCTAAAATCTTTGCATCTGTTTTTGTTCTGTTCTTATCTGTGTTAGTATGTTTTGTATTAGTCGTCTTCGGATCATAGTTGAGTTGAAGTCCAACCCTTCTACTCCAGGGCCATAAATAGACATATTTCAAGTGCCATCATGGTGACCATTGTGCAAGAAATTGAAATTTTTGTTAACTAAGGAAAGCAGGAATATAAGCTTACTCTATGATGCATGGGTCTTGTTCATGCAGACCCTTATTATTCAGCAACTCTGACACACAGAGTAAAGTGCCGCTATTCTCCTATTCTTGAGAAACCTTACAAAGGTTGGAATAATTTCTGAATTTCCAAAGAAAAACTAAGAGAAAAAGTTGCCTATAGTTGTCCATTTTATAGCATCCATATTCTTCAAAATGAGGCCGTTGGCAAAATCTATTTTATGCTAAAATCATGAATTTTGCCCCGCCCTAATATAAGTTATAGAACTAAATGCCGTATGTCTACAAATGTTAAATGCTACATTAAAAGAATCGCATTCCCATTAATGGTTAACCCCAACGTATCTCAATGCTTCTCACTTCCATTGTCACTTGGAGCATCAAGTCCACTTGGAATTTTGCCTGGGTAATTAGTTGATGAAGAATCGGATCCAATCATGCTGCAGATTCAAAAGGTCCATAAATGAGACAGATATAAAGACTACAGCCTGCTTAAATCAAAGACTGAGCATGATTTGTTTAGACTGGATCCAAGAATAGATCAATTGTGGGGCCAAATACTAAATGGAAAAATCATGCAACACTAGTCCGGCCCAAATAAGGCCCAGTTCATGCAATACCCGCTATTTATTTTTTATAGAGATGTAGTAACGCAATTATTTAAATGTTATTTTTTAAAGCAAAAAGGCTTTCAAATTTAAGCTCCTCCTAAACTCGGCCCAAATGCATGTAATAACATGGGCTGAGTTCCGCCTCAATATAGTGAATTTGGCGGGAAAAGCTTATGCTTAAATATCAAAGTTTTATAAAGGTCAAGTTAGGCTTTGGCAAAACCCAGCTCCTAATCCCAATTGACAACCTTAGGAAAAGAGAGAAGTTTGTATTGCCTTTGCCTAGGTTTGGAAACAACTAACCTTTTGTCAACAATAACAATGGATCGAAGTTCACAATTGTTAAATCTGCACAAACAAATGGAAATATCATTGAACTAGATGGACAAAACCATGGAAAGATGACAAAAGAACCTTGTTAGTGCTTCAACTATGCACTAGACTTGCCAACGCAAGGAAGAGGGGAATTTTCCCGTTTTCTCCCCCGATCGAGATACATCTATAAATGGATAATAATCCGGTCTTAACATTCTGTAGTCTTAGTAAGAGGGGGAAGGGCATCGTAGGGAATAAAAGGAACATTTCTATCTATAGGAAATATACAGATTGACAAACATAAACAAGGAAACATTGATATAACTGACAAACTTTTAGACCAGAAGTTCATTCCACAAGTGACAAATGGGACTATAGCAAACACTTCTAAAGACGATATAATGTCTATGTAAAAGCCAAAGTGTACCTGAGATATTTACGAATTCATGTGTCTAAGAACTGATTGGATCAGTTTAAACTTTTGGGTCACAAAGATTGAAATGGCATTTGATGTAGCCAATCAATGTTTATGTCATATAATTGAATCTTTTGAAACTCCTGTGAGTATGATTAGCATTTTAATCTGCCTCAAAGCCCTAGGCATAGTACAGTTTGGGCTCAACTATGATTGAGAATTCAAATAAAAAGATGGTGCCATGGTACTTTTGCCTTCAAATTTTTTCTTAGTATTGCTTCAAAGCTACCATACAAAATTTACTACTATGCCAGTACCATAGCACCCTCATCTATGGTAGTACAATACTGATAATATTTATGGTACTTTGTCTTCATTTGAAAACCTGTAATAAAATACTGACAAACTATACAAAGCTTGAACTTTCTAGTGCAAAACATTAAAATTAGTGGGATAGTTTTGCTTCTTTAGTTTATTTGGAAACAAAGAGCCATAGAAAGAACTTACTGTCAATGGAAATTTTGCGCCTCATCTAACAACTAAACAATCAAAGGCCTCTAGATGTTTGTTGGTAAATAGTCAGACAAAAATTAGTTATTACTTCCGATATTCGATCAATAAAAAGTAAAACTATAAAGAACTCACGGTTTGCATATTTCGCTCTTGATAGATGGGTGACAATCATTCCCAAATTCACTGAGCGTATGAATCAAGAAGCCACTATGGGTAACAACTGCAATCTCCTTTTCCTTCCGTGTCCACAACCTGGATAATTTGTAAAAAGAAAAAGAAAATCCAAGAAAGATAAGACACCAAGAAGCCCGTTCTGGTCGACAACTTTACAGTGTGAAGCAATAATTTCAATATCTGATAAGCGATTAAAACATTGACAAAGAATCAAGAACTTTTACTGTTGACAAAAATCAAGAACTTCAACTGTTGACAAAGAATCAAGAAGTTACCAGTTCAAGAACTTTATTCCCCTAGCAGCAAGATCTTCATTTGTTTCTCTGATATCAACGTTCCACAAAACGTCAGCATCACTTTCAATCTGGAAAAGATATAGACAATATCATTTAATAGCAAACACTATTTCAAGCCATAAATGAGAAAAAGTAAAACTATATTTTCTTGGCAAAATATTGGACTACTTGCCAATGAAAAATCAATTGCAGGAAAAAGGGGCTTATATTCGGTTATGCTTCTCCTCTTGTCACACCAATGAACTCCCTACAATGTTTAAAATATAGAAACCAGGTGAGAAACAACTTAAAATTCGATATCATATAATGGCAAAGTAAGCTAATAAGTAGGAATCTTTATGGAATCATGTTATCCATCTACTTATCAGTCTTATATTTTGTAACAACTTATCTCTTCGTATATATCAGAGAGAGATGCATCTAACAGGGTAATTCCAAGTTCAGTAGTGCACCTAGTGTATCTAATAAGTTGAAGCTGAGTTAAGTAACAGTTCAATTAATTGGTAATTCTACATTGTATGATAAGAGTGTCAGTTAAAGAATTGCCATAAGAAACCAAAGAAAAATATAGAATTTTTCCCGAAATTAGTTTGAAAACTCATATAAAGCAGAAAACTAAACCGAACTGAAAATGGCATTAAACATGAAGCAAATCAAATCCACAGAAAAATATTGAAGAGAAAAAAATAAGGAAGAAAAAAAAACGAAAAGGAAAAGAAAACATAATAACCTGAAATCACAGCTTTGTTCTTTTATGAGCAAGGTTTCATAATCAAGGACTAATATGACTCATTTACTTTTGTAATTCTTTAACATAGTTTCTAGAGAATGCAAAAGCAACCAAAGGATACAAAACTAAGACTCGGTTAAAACAAAAATGCAAAACCAAAATCTTAACAGATCGAAAAAAGAAAGCAAAAAAAACTCAATAAATGTACCCAAACTCTATGGTGAGCTAAGAAGCAGTTTAGGAAGTTACATACCAAATGTTCTCGACAAAGTTCCACTGCAATGAATGGAGGGCAATTTAGACTCGAAATTGCTGGTCGGATGCTATTCCCAACATTTTCTGCCATTAGTGGAGGAACATCTATCCCATCTTTGTACCCTTCTCCCCCAAAAACTCCAACTGCAGTTTGCATAGTCCTACAAAACAAACTAGCCACCATTAATGGCACTTCATGACTTGGTGCTCCAATGGCCAGCTTCCTAGAAATCGCCAAAAAAGATAATTTTCCTTCCTACCTTTCAGAGTAAAAGCATGACAGATGTAGGATCTCTATAAGGGTGGCAATATTTGGGTAATGTTCTTTTTCGGATTGCGTCTGTTCCTTCTTTGGCTTAGTTTTTCCATGTCTATGCAGTCAAATCTACTTGCCAGGTGAATGATAGTGAAAAGATTCTCTCAAACAACAATTTCTCTTTCGTTTTAGCTCACAAAGACCACTTTGAAAAATGGGGAAGAACTCTAAGAAAGCAACTTATGTCCTACTAAACTAAAAACAAAATACTCCAGAAGAGCTTTACCAAAATTAGTACCTCAACAATGGGGAGCAGATGACTAGTTCAACCCTCTTGGAGAGTCCAGTTGACTGAACATGTTTACGCAGATTATCTACCTGTTACAAGAGTTAATATCATCCTAATTACTTCAGTAGGCACAAAAATTTACACATAAACCTACTGGATGAATGTTTTATGGGAAATAAAGAAAAACAAATTCCTTGAGTCAAAAGTTTTTATTCAAAACCTTTCTCAATATCTAAGCAAAGAAATCCTATAAACAATTAAAAACAGTGACAACCACCAGGAGAAATCAGATTACATGAGAAATCCACAAAAGTTTTCAACAGAACCCTTACTTTATTTCTGTTTTTACTAATCTCACAAATGAAAAAGAATTAAATCAATCACAGAAGTCTGTCTTTATCTGTAAATGTTTTTAACATCAAAATCTAACAATTTACAAATTAATCCACCACCCAAATTTTACCTGCTGCCAACCAACAGAAGTAAGTTGGGCATCAAAAAGATCCGGGGACATGTATGCGCTATGGTCCTTTTCACCTTCAACATTGTGAACTCCTTGAGCGTGCCTTACCTACACATGTAGTATTCATACATCATAATGCATTCAAGTGTCATCGAGACAGTACATAGCATATTTAAAAGAAAATAAATGTCATTCGGGTACAATTGATGCATGACAAAGAAAGTCTACATCAAATACTATGTCTAGAAATCTGCAGGTCTTTATGAATTAAATGGCGCACTAGGATGGGGAAGTAAAGGACAAACCAAGTGAATAGTTTTGCAGCGATGCAATGGGTACAAACCTTGACCAGCAGAAGCATCCATATCTGATATTGGATAAAACAAATGCTTATTAAATGAGCATGCTGAGAAGAGATCTCAGAATTGTCTTTGCATAAAAGAAGAAATTGACATTTTCCCAATCCAATTATAATTCTTCCCCTTTTTCCCATGCACAGGGATGACTGGGACAGGGGAGTGAGAGGCTAGAAGTTCAAATATTCAATCTATATAGCACAGAAGGAATACACATGTTTCATCTTTTCTGTTTCACAGTAACAAATGCAGTATAAATATAATATGTGTTGATAGGAGACTAAGTATGTTACACACATTCATTGATGAGCAACCATCTTCTACTTCAGCAAAGGAAATTTATTCAAACAAAAAAAATTAAAGAAATTTGCTCCGATAATCGACATATCTTAAGGGTGAGATTTAAACAAAACTAAGAAAACCAAGGCAAAGGCACCATTTTCTTAAAAGAAGAAAACTGAAAATACAGAAACAAACTAAATAAATAATGATAAGGGATAGGATAATCATCAGTACTGTGAAGATCACTATTTACAAGTTTCCAAGAGTAAAGCAAATCAGCCAAAAAAAAAAAAAAAAAACTCTTAAGGCAGAACTCGATTGTGAATTGCAATATAAATCTTCCCTAACAAATAAAACTATACATTACAATGCGAAGACACCACGAACAGCTTTGATTCTGTAAACAAAGATAGTTTTATGATAACAAGCAATTGGATGTTTCCACCTAGTTCAAACACACTCGTACACACAGATAATATACTCACAAATACTTTAAAATTCATCTAACAAACACTATTATCTGAATAGATACCTAAAGTCTAGCAGTAACAATATTCTATCGTTCAGTATTTTAAAATCAGCAAATACTATCGATTTCATTCTAAGGTCAACATATAAAGGTAAAACATGTGCTCATTTCTACATTCAATTCAAAATATCTAAGAGTTCTCCTCACTAAATTAAAAACTATAAACATCTCTCCAAATATTTCATTTTTCATGCATTCCATACCTTTTAGTTTATAAATCTCTCAACATGCAGAAGGAAATGAATCTCAAATGGAGTAAAACAAAAAAAATCACCGCAACTTATTCTAATTAAAAAAAAAAAAAGCACACAAAACAAACACTATCATCACAAAAGAAAGCTTAAAATCACGCAGTAAACGTGATCTTCCCTTTCTTAACACAAATATCTTCAAATCAACAAAGACTTTGCATTTGATTCGAATATTCATCATTAAAAAGGTAAAATATCTGATCATCCTAAAGTTGAAATGAAATTCAAAGGCATTTCCGTACAAAATCAAAGATTATCAACAAAATTCCGATTCCGATTCCGATGCTCTCATTTCTCCATTATTACGAACAGAAATATGTACATATATTTTCCAAAACATTCCATACCTTCTTTTTTTCTAAATCTGAACTAAGCTGAAGGAAATAAATGAATTATAGAAGGAACAAAAAAACAGAAAAAAAAAAAACTGCAACTTAGTCTCATTAAAAAAAACACGCACACACACAGTCACACTTATAAGAGAAAAACCGGGGGAAAAGAGGAGAGAAATTAAACTGACCGGCAAGAGAAGAGGAAATGAATGGTACGGCTCCAGAAGACGAGGGAAGTTGAAGTCGGTGACGTTTTCTAATTATAGATTTCTGGTTTGGACTTTTAGAAGATCTACTTTTATAATTATAATAATCGAGTATTAAAATGGAATTGGAACACGGCATTAATTCTAACATTAAAAAATTGTTCTTAACGGACAGCCAATGAACCAATACCGCCGATTCGAGGTCTCTTGCCTAACCACTCCTATTTTCTATTCCTCTGGCTTTGTCTGTGGTCTACATTATGTTTAAGTCTCATCCTACATTAAATATTTATTTTAAACCAAAAAAAAAAAATTGTTCCAAATGACATTATAAATAAATAATTTTAGAAGGGAGGTCAAGTGCAATTATAATTTCTAAAAACAAAAAATTTTACACAATTTGTATTTAAAATCAATCACTTTCTTATACTAAATAAAATAAAGTTTAGTCATATTTATTAATTCAACCATAAGTCACGGGCACAGCCCTCTTAATATTTTTCTTTAAAATTAATATACACAAAAGAATAAAAAAAAATAGAGTGATTTTGGCACTAAAGGATTCAAGTAACGTTTGCTACTATGCTTTGAGGAAATACCGAGATATAGCATAAAGGAATAAAAAAACAAGATACATGGAAGATGCAAACGGTCTAAGGGGTGTGACAGCCCAAAATTTACAAATTCAAGTTTTTTATTTGTTAAAAATTTAAAAAATTTCAATTAAATTATTTTTGAAAAACTTAGAATCTCAACCTTTTAAAACTAAACTATAAATTTTATTAATAATTTTTTTTTTAATTTTACCTTCAAACTCGACATTTTACATCCATCATTGTGAATAATACATTGAGAGCAATGGGCGATAGTCGCAAATTGTGGATGTTATTGCTATTCATAAATACACCATTATTTTCTAAGCATAGTAAACCATTCCCTCCCTTCTTAAGAAAGTAATAGTTTAAACAAGAGAGCATAGCTCAATTGGTATCTCAAGTGAGATTTCACCATGACAACTATGGTTCGAATCCCAGTTGGAACAAATCTCTACCCATTTATGGATAAATGGGTGGAGAAGGAGTATTTGCGAGATGCTCCAAGTTCCCCCGGGAGGTGTGTAACTTGGTGACCAATGATTGAAGACTGACCTTGGTACCCAGGTTGGGCTACGGTAAGGTTGGGCTACTACCGTAAGATTAGTACCCATTGCGTGCACATCCCGCGGTTTACATCTTCATTTGGCTAGGGGACGGTTGGCTTGAGTTAGAAACCTGAGACATCAAAAAAATAAAAAAGAAAGTAATAGTTTATAAAATAAAATTGAAGTCTAAAGAATCATAAGTAAAAAAGTTTGGGATAAAATTGACTAGTTACGAGTTGGGATCTTCTGTCTAAAATTATCTATGTCTTATCATGTGCAAGATTAAACTACGTAGTAAGGTTCACTCATTTCTTAGTTAGAGTTTAATAATTGTAAATTGATTTTAGTGATATATATATACTTTTAGTCCCTAATTTTAGTTAAACTACGTTATTCTGTACATTAGACAAAATATAATAAAGATAATCTTGGATAGATGATCTCCTAATTACTCGCTCATTAAATTTTGCTACTAAGTTCTAATGTAAGGATTTCTTAAAGATTGTTTAGCCATTTCTACCATGATGAACCCTCAACGGGCTCAACTGGTTAGTTGACATGCAAACGTGTATTTCTTGATTTCAACAAACGAAAATAAAAAAGTGGTTTGAAGCAAGTTATGGGCTTGGTGTATTGAGTCTGATCATTCTGATGCCGAGAACTATATGCTCCAAAAATTGGGCTCATCAATTTAAAGATCCTTTGTAAGATGAGATAGTCAATTCCTTTCCAACTAATTTTAATAATGGAAGCCCAAGTGAAGACAAGTCGCAAAAATGATTTATGTAACCAAGAAGTTGTTGGGCTCTTTCCATTGTTCCATTCAAAGGTTTCGACAAGTTCATATATGCAGGCTCGAGATGTGATTCTTAACAAAAATTATTAAAGATTGACACGTTTGAGGATATAGATTTTTAAGTCAATTGCTCAGTTGTTTTTTTCTTTTTTGTTTTCATAAGTTTAGATTGTAACAGTGTTAGAAATTTTATAGCTTAATTGATGTTAAGTAGATGTGCAAAAATTTATTTTCTTCGTAATTAACTTCTCGATGAGACTCAAATTGAGGTAATTAGCGAATTGACAAACTATTATCTTTGGACTATTTTTAATTAAATCTCTATCATTTTAAAAAAAAAAGAGAGGGAGATCATTAGAAAGAAAGCAAGAATTCAACAACAATAAAAGACAAGTTATAGTACTCTTTAAGCTCGTAAATATGAATTAATGCATTTTTAGTAACAAAAAAAACTTCATTTTATCACAATCTTTAAGAACTTAATTAATCGCTACTTTGAGCAATACATTATGACATTATGTGCATGAAAGTATGCACTGCTCACAAGCTCTTCCGTGAGTGTATAGTCAGTAAACTCTGTTTGGATACACTAAAATTAATGATTTATTTCACAAATATAAAATGAGTTGTTTCTTTTGTTCAATTTTTCTATCCAAATTTTAAAAAACATAAGCAATGCTACAATAATTATTTTTCTTATAGTGTTTTTTATAAATAAAATATTAAATTTAAATTTAAATTTTAAATTTTATTAATAAACAGTTATTTCTAACACAATTTTCATCAAAATAAATTAATAAAATATTAATTCAAATTTAAATTTCAAACTTTTATTAATAAAAAAAAAATTCAATACAAATCCCAACAAAACAAAATCATTTATTCCAAACACTCCCAAAATATTCTTTTCTCATAATAAATTCCAAGAAAAAAATTTTCATGATAAAATCGAAAAATATCTCATCTAAACGAAGCCTAAATTATGTATGCAAACGAAAATGCCACTAACATACTACTAAACTTGCAGAAAAAAAAACTCAAACATTTGCTCATAATTAATAAGGGAGGGAGACACCCTAATTAATTAGAACTTATCTCTTGCATAGATGGAAGGCATCAAGAATTATTGACATAAATTTATTGCAAACACCTGTGGCTTACGAAAGCCATCGCGGCATCTGTCATACTTAAATTTTGTTCCAAATCTTAAATGAAGTATAATTTTGAGAAAAGAGATACATTCGTTGAAAGATGGCTAGATGAACATGAAAACCCTTGATTGTCAACAATTTAATTAAGCAGAATTTTATTTTGTTATAATGAGATTATATATATACTGTGGTGGAATCAGAACCAAAATTGAAGGGTGCTTATATATAATTAGTATAAAATAATTTTTTTATTAAATAAATATATATAACTAATAAAGTATTAATTAATTGACAATTATAATAATGAAATATATATATATGCCACCTACTAATAAAATACTTATTTATTAACATTTAAACATAAAAAGACGTGTCATATAAATCTACAATTGTTATAAATATTGAAAAAATTATTTATTTTATTTTTATCCTCTATGTATACTAAACTTGTCATAAAAAAAATTCATAGAATACCTTTAATTTATTATTTCAATATGTTCAAAATTTTGAATTTTGAAGAAATAGACAAAAACAATTCAAATTTAACTAAAGGCTTATAGATTTCTCAACTTGAATACTTTATTTGATTGTCTATTTTTCTAAATTTAGTGGACAATTTTAACTTTTTTTTTTTATTTATGATAAGTCAAACTATCAAAATCAAATTAAATTTTAACTTTCTTATTTTGCCTAGTCATCAAAATCAAATTTCACTTGTAATTTTAGTTACTACGTATTAAAAGACAAAAAAGAATGGAACTACATTATCTCTCCTAAATCTCAACCATTCAATCAATTATAAATTAATCCCTAAAATTCAATTCTCCTTTTATCTCTACCACCTCTAGTTACCTACCACCAACAAATAGTATGATTCAAATGTATAAATATCTTATGTTTTTATCGTATTTTTCATCATATTGAATGGCTAAGCGGACAAGATTACTGGTACTAATTAAAACAGTGGGATAAAAGTATTAACCGTTACAACCGCCACTGTCAATATATATATATATATATATGAAGTGAAGTTTATATGACAAATTAATCTTCATAAACTTGGGCTTAATTTCTTGTGTAGTGACAATCCCTGTTGTTCTTATAAATACAAATTGTTCAAATTGAATAGATGTGTAAAAAATAAAATATCGTGTCATCAAGAAATTAAATTAATTAATTATACCTCGACGCTGACCTTTGAAATTTTCTCCACTTTACTTAATATGATGCATTATTGGTGAAGAAATTCTAATTTTACTTCCCTTCTTTAGTCTTCTTTAAACTTAATGCTTTATTATTCTGCCGCTTAGCTGTGATACTCTCTGTGTGTGTGTTTTTTTTTTCTTCTTTGCTACTAAAATTTAAGCCTGTGATACTTTCTAGATTTGTCAAAATGTTTTGACATAATAAGCATATTCCACGAGCTCCAAAATTTGTGCGAGTAAATGTGTAACCAGTGTTACTATCATTCAATGCAAGTATGGAGTTAATGCAAACTCGAAAGGTTCTTACGATTTTTTAGATAAAGTTTAAGAATCAGAAACAAATTGTTAAAACAATCAAATTCATTAGTTGCAACATAACCAAACTTGTTATTCTCTCAGTTAATTATGGTGTCAAAGTAGTGTTCTCATTAGTATTTTCCCATAAAACAAAGAACAAGAGTGGTGAAGTTCACTATGAGATAGAGTTGACAAAAATGCCTGCATTTGTTACTTGCATATCATTCGTCCACAATTTAATTTGTTCGTACCTGTAAAATTTTGACCAGGAGTATAATTTGGTAGAAGTATGAGAGTCTGGGACTCAAAACTCAAATTGCAAAAAGTATTCAATAAACCCCAAAAATAACTATTGATCTTGAATTGAGATTTTTATAGTTTAGCCATTGCCATGTTTCTATCCACCATTTTAAGCACTTTAAATTTTGTGTTTCACTTTCTATTTTAATCTTTATTTTAATTTATAAATATATTTTACTAAAATCTTATCAAATTATTAGTAAATTTAAGGATAAATATTAAATGCAAGTTACTTATGTCTATATATTAAAATAGAAACCTATATCTATATATTAAAATAGAGATTAAAATACAAAAGGTAAGAGAAGATACATTAGGCAATTTTAGTCTTTGCATGAAATTAACAAGTGGGCTTCCTTAATTGATAATTCATTGTGTATGATTTCAATTCCACCAAATCGGCCTTTACAATTACGACACCTCAAATTTGGGAGAAAACAGTTTCCCAAAATATTTAAACACAATAATTTCATTTAGATTCAAATTGAAAATAGCAGTTGACTTGCATGTAAATACATTTCTTTTTAATAATAAAATCATATTCCTTAATCAATCCACAATTAATGTGGATTGATATATATGGAGATGCAGTTCTAACAATGTCCCAATATATTTTGACTTGATTTCAAGAATAGCATTCTGTCACTGCTCAAAGTTCCCCCTTTGCAAGGGAATGGCCACATTCAAAGTCTCCATAAATTTTGTCAATTTCTTCGCTGGAGATGACTTGTCTTTAGTCTACGTTATTCTCGGTCTCCCCAGTCAATTAATCAAAGCATCCCTTTTAAGAAATGCGTCCAATTATATAAGATTACTCTCTTCTAGGGGCAACCTTAATTGGGCGTTGATTATTGTCTTTTCTTTCAATTCTAATTCTAAGGGGTAGTATTAATTAATGGCCTGAGGTGTGCTGAATAATGTTCAACTGGGAAAATCCATGGTTAAGATTTAAGAATCTTGATTTAGACCAAAAAGCTTTATAGTCTTCAGCATGCATGATTCTTCAAGTCTTCAACAACAGTTAGGGAAAAATGAATTTCACGATTAATCTAATAACCTAAAATAATAATGGAGAACAATAACGAAAAAAATAAATGAGACAATGGACACAAAGATTTACGTAGTTCGATCAATGAGATCTGTGTCCACGGTCAGATACGGTGTCAAAATTCACTATTATATGAAGATAATTTACAAAATGTGAGAACACCAAATTTACACAAGGCTTTAAACAAAAGTATTTGAGAGAGAGAATTAAGGCTTGAGCGATAAAAGCTTTGAAGCTTTTCTGAGATGCCATTGAACTTCAACTCTAGCATCACATTTTTCATATGTGGAGAAATAATCATTTTCAGGACTCATATGGTATAACAACTAGAATCTAAAATCTACTCATTTTTAAACCTAAATTTATCTATTATTGCTACAAACAAAGTTCTATTATTCTCATCTGCAACTACATTAGCTTCGACAGTATTGGTGTTATTCTACTCGTTTTTATATTTTTCTTTATTTTTTTAATTTGTAGCATGCCTTAATGTGCCCCTTTTTCTTGCAATAATTACAAACTTTATTTTTATGTCTAGATTTATACCTGTCTTTAGTTCTACTAGTTTCAAAATTTATATTGTCATGTCTGCCCCATATCACTAATCTATCTGCCTGACTTTCACTAGTCTCCCATGTGATATCCTTATCAATCTGCTCTTTGAATTTTAATGCAGATTTTACATGATTATATGAGACATAATCCTTCTTATAAATCATGGTATCACAAAAATATTTAAATGACTGAGGAAGAGAGCATAACAACAAAATAGCTTAATCCTCATCTTCCATATTAACATCTACGTTCTCCAAATCCATAATAATGTAATTAAATTTATCAAGATGTGAGATAATAGGTGTACTTTCAGTCATTTTTTAACATGTACAACTTTTACTACAAGTAAAGCCGATTCTCCACCGTATTTTTCATATACATGGACTTTAATTTGTCTCACATGCCTTTGACCGTCTTTTCACCGGTAACTTCTTGCAAAACTTCGTTAGAGAGATTTAATACAATATTCGATCTAGCCTATTTATCTAGATCCAAGAAATTTTGTGTCAACATTATTTATGGTTTTTTCTCTGACCCTTCAAGAGCTAACTCACACTCATCCTGAATTAGAATGGCTTTCATTCTGAATTGCTATGTACCAAAGTTGATACTTCTGTCAAACCTTTCAACAGAGTTCTTAGATACTATCACCGTGGTTAAAAGATTTAAAATGAGATATGGCTCTGATACTAATTTATTAGAAAAAACGAATTTCACGTTGTATTTAATAGCCCAAAATAATAATGAAGAAAAGTAACGAGAAAAATAAATGAGACAATGAATACAAAGATTTACGTGGTTCGATCAATATGACCTACGTCTACGACAGGAAGCAGTGCCAAAATTTACTATTATGTGGAGACAATTTACAAAATGTGAGAACACCAAATATACACAAAGTTTTAAGCAAAAGTATTTGGAAGAGAGGATTAAGGCTTGAGGGATGAAAGATTTGAAGCTTTTCTGGGATGCCATTGAACTTCTGAAATGCTTAGTATTTATAGGCAATTTTAAAGTTAGTTTGCTATTGAAAATTACATCGCTGAAATCTTCTTTTTCACGCAATCGAAATACCAATTTTGCAAGCAACCACAATGGGAGAATGATTGCTGCTATAAGTCAAACAAAAGCATGCGGGCCATTGCTTTTATTACAACAACATTAACAAGCTTCAAATTATATATAGTAGTTTCAAAATCTTTATTTATAACTAACACAACTGAGAAAATATAAAAGTTTAAATTAGAAACAACTATAAAAAGTATGAATGCTGCCACGTCATGAAAGATAGTTAGAATGCTTCGAGAAGGTCTTTGTAAATTGCATGAGTTTCGTTAGTCTGAACTCTGAAGGCAATGATATTCATAATAAATTCATCATTAATAAGCCTCTCAAGTACGGAAAGTATGATTACAATTTAGAAGAAAATTCAAAGTCCTAGTACTTTTAGGGTGTAGTCTTAGCCTCTTAAGGAAACGATCATTTTTGCAGTATTTTAATATCTTTGGTAGTTGACCTGAAACCCTTGATGTTTTTTTCACCATTATTAACCAAAATGTAAAAAGAGGATTTTAATATACACTTGGAAGCAACGAAAAAAAAAAGGAAAAAATGCATACAAAAATACTTTTCAAGAATTAATACATTAGGAATCACAAATTTATGGAGACGTAAAGTACAAGGTAGATAAAAACATTTGGAATGAATTGAAGTTTAAACGAATTTGAATCTTATGTACTATTTGATATGTCACTTCATGTAATATTTTCACTCTCTATAAATGTGATACGTATATTTTCAGATAAAATTAAAATTTTATGATTAGTAAACCTTAAAGAATAAGTGATTATATACATGTAAAAATTTTATAAAATATTATATAAAATAATCCACAAAATTGATTCAAAAATCTATTGAAGGTTTAAATCGTATTGAGCGTGGTGGGATCCTGTGTGGTTGATACATGAAGAGGGAACTAAAAATGTAAAATTGCAATCCATGATGGAACCCTTGGTTTGTTCTAGAATTTTCGCAACTATTTTCAAATGTTATTGTTTAGTAGCGTACAGCCATTTTAACAAAATCGATCCTGAAACAACTTCGAACTTTGAAGTCATCTTGAACAGCAATGATTGGTAAGAAAATCATTGGCGGGCTCAAATTTCCTTAATTTCTTCAAGAAAATTAGCCATCTTTGACTTTGACCAAATTGCATGTGTAAACGGGCAATATGGCTTCAATCAAAACTTGGAAAAGAGTATAGTAGTTTACAATAGAACTCTACTCCTCGTATTCACAACTCAAATGTTCCTAGAGCAGCAATGGAATCTTCTCAATTTCTTATTTTCATCTTTGATGGAGTCATGTTTTCCCTTGTAATGTTATATCAAGAAACAGAATGGAATTGGAGTGTGGATGTATATATCATAAAATTCTAAACAGTTGGTTTCACTGCTTGATTGAAACTCAAAAAAGTTTTGCGAATTTGCTTAGGGGGCATTTTTTTTCCCAACCTTATGAGATTGGCTTTTTATTTTTTCTTTCCATCAGTTACAACAACAGAGAGGCAGCAGCCCATTTGAATGTGGGAAGTTTGTGCCACAGGAATGAGGTCCATTCTAATTTCTGACTAATGGATTTTTATCAATTTAGTCCTTTAATTATTTTGTTATAAGTCTATAAATGCGGTGTATAAGGGTAAGTGTATTCTACTCACTAATTTCTCGTTCAATTTTGAAAGAAAAAAGAACAACAAAGCATATTACATGAGAGATGTTATCCTCTATCTAATATTATTCTATATTATCATATCCAAAATTAAAATTATGTAGTAGGTTCACTCATTTCTTGGCTAAAATATAATAAATGTAAAGTGATTTTAGTGATATGTATGATTTTAATCCCTAATTTTAGTTAAATCACGTCGTTTTGGAAATTAAATTAAATAGGATAAGATAATCTGGACAACTCCAATCTCATTACATGACTAAATAAACTCCATTTGCTTATCTATTTATTTATAAGTAGTACCAAACTCAAGAAAACAAGATTGAATTAGATTGGAAGTTAATGTAAAATTTAATTACATTTATCATAATAGATGATATTAGAAATTCTGTTGTTATTAATTTTATGAGATTGTCTCTCACTCTCTCTTGAAAGATAATCATAATTTTAATGCGCGATAAAAATAGTAAAAAATTATAATTATAATTTCAATATGGTCAATTATCCGTTTCATATATGAATCACGACTTATATATGAATCATGCATTATATATTAATCGATTTCACAAGAGTTTTATTTTTGTGTAATTTTATTACATAACTAAACTCGACTTTGGGTTAGATTGGAAGTTAAACGGAGAATTTTATTACATTCTTCATAATTGATCATATTAAAAATGGTAATTTAACAGTTGGTCTCATGTTAAGCGAGTTCATGTATGAATTGGGAGTTAACCATAATTTTAACGCATAATAAAAGTGGTAGAAAATTAGAATCACGATTTCAATAGCAATTAATTGTTAATTTTATATATAAAACACCTCTTATATATTAATCGACTCTACAAGAGTTTTTATGTAATTTTATTACATGTGTAAATAAGGAAGCACAATCAATAAAGGATTACAAGTGGATAGGATATTTGGAAAATCACCAAAATCCGATATGCATTATATATGTATATATAGTAATGATTGGGAAAGTGAAAAATTAGATTGAAAAGTCAAAGTGAATGACGTGGCATGTATAAAAATACAAACTAATCAATTACCCATTATGGTTTACTCATCATTTGGTTAGGTTATTAATTTGTATTTTTATAATTGTCACGTCAGTCATTTTGAGTTTTCACTCTAATTTTTCACTCCCCTATAATTGCTCATATATATATATATATATATATATATTTCGGTCATTATGATCTTCTTTAAGAAACGGAGCAATCCAAACTCCAAAGAAAGAAGAAATGGGTCGATTATAGAACTCACAGATTTTACTGTTAATGTTGTTTGAGATAGGGCATCTCTATTCGTCTTGTAGCGTTACAATATCGATGACGAGAAGCAGCATTCAGGACTTTGCCTAGTTTTCTTTCGAGAAAGGACAGACGACTTGACAGTGTCTTGTTTTTGTCAGTAGAGTCAATTTTAGCATTTCCAAATGCCTCTTCACAAGCTCCACGACGTATGCAAAGGGCCAATGCCAAAGATTTCAGAAAGTTTTTTTTTTTTAAAAAGGTTGGAAATATATTCGTCATGATAACTTTGCAATTTGCATCATTGGATTGAACTGGTCTTTCCATTTTTTTTTACAGATTCACGTGTAAATTCATCTATATATAAAATGGTAAATATTAGGGATCTTGATTAAAGGCCAAAACGACACTGCTTACGCTTTCAACAGAAAGTGTATCGTTCTATAACGAGGTCTATTCATGAATCGTACTGTTGCTCTTTGAGAAAATATTTTTAGCTAACTTACAAATTACTAGCAGACAAAAATTCATGAAGGCGGTTTTTGGCGATCTTGTGGGCTGAGACAGTTGTTTTGGCCATGAAAATGATTGATAGATCTGTTGTAAATATGGTGAAAGGATTTGCCCCCGTTCAATTTTTTTTTTTTTCCTCTTTTTCTTTGGGGGAGGGGGGACGAATTGTTTTCATCTTTCTGCTTGGGATTTCATTATATTGGTGAAAAAGAATAAAAAGAAAAACCTACGTTGATTAGTTAGTGTACTTTTGTTGGAAATTACTATGATTTATCCTTAATTTTCTTCTTGAATATCTGGCTAATCATTTACTTTTAGGAAAACTGGTAAATCTAAAATATCTTAGAAATATTGGTCATACCAATTTCGTTCTTAGAAAAACTTACGTGAAATGGATTCATATATTAAAACACGTTTCACATTAAGACATACAATTAATGACTGTTGAAATCGTAATTCTAGTTTTTTACTATTTTTATTTTGCGTTAAAATTGTAATTAACTCCCGTTTTATATATAAATATGTTTCACAGGAATTTTTCTCTTTCTGTTCTAGGTGGTCCGTATATATCACACAAACTTGCAGTCAATTGGCTATAAGGTGTAAATATGAATATTCATTCAATGAAAATTGATATGGCTTTTGATTATTAAAAAAAAAAAAAGTTAAAGTTTCCACATTGCAAACTAAAGCATAGGGCAGCTTTCATGTATATGTCTGTGTAATGTCTAGTTTTAACATGATTTGGTCATGTTTCAGTGTACGTGAGATTTATGCTATGTAGTTATAAATCTACTGTCTAGATTTCCTACGTTTCAAACACAGAAGCACATGTGTGCATTACAAACATGTTTGAAATTTAGTGAAAGATGTGCTTGATATTCATTGCACATTTGTACCTCTCTTCTATTTCTTTCAAGCAAAATTATTACCAGAAATTAAAAAAGAAAAAGAAAACTAATTATGCTCAGTTAGCTGCAATCCTTTTCTATGATGATGAGGACTCAACTTATTTGAGTTTGCTTAATCTTTTGTAAGCAATTTTGTAATGTGGAAATTAATCATTTGTGATGGATACGAATTTCGTGGATCTGCAACCAACAAATATCTAATTTTAATTCAAAAATTAAAAGATTTTGGAGTGATAATTATAGTGATTTGCTATCAAAATTTTAGTCAAATTAGGTTCATGTTTTAATTTCTCAATTTGTTACGTGTTGTTCCTATAGCAATTATTAGTGCTCAATCTTCGTTCACATATATATGAATTTGGATATTTTATATCATTTGGTGTATCATTCTATGTATTATTTTTTATAAATATAACATATATTTTTGTAGATAAAACAAAAACTCTATTCAGTAATTAATAAACTCTGAGAAATAAGTGATTATACAAGTATCAAAAAATCTTATAGAGTGATATAGAAATTGATACAAAATATTCATTGGTCAATGTATATATATATACACACATAAATGTATAGATGCTTGTATACACTCAATCAAATCTGAGTATGAGTTTGGAGGCTTTGCATGTCAAATATATTGAAGTTAACCATGCAGTACTGACTCTGCGTAGAATTATATACTTGCATGCTTTCAAGTTATGGGATATCATTCTATTTAATTAATAATCTCTTGTCCGCCCCCGAAACAACTCTAATTTTCACGCTTGCATGACATCTAAATTAATTGTAGAAAGTTCAGCATTTAGAAATGAAGCTGAAAATCATGCACAATCGAACATTTATTGAAATGCACACAGTTAGTCTTGCATGGGACAAATTAATAGAAAATAAATATATTTGTAAAAGACACAAATTTTGAAGAGCTTGATAATAATTAAAAAAACAAATTCTGCAAAAAATTCAAAAGTTCGAATTGAATGGGGTAAAAATTAAAGGAATTTAGACTGAAAAATGCTTGCATCATGAATGAAACTTGATAAATCTTATAAATCTCTTTGTTCCCTTTAAAATGCTCATTAAAATCTTGATTTTAATTACGTTGAAAACGTTATGGTCATTTAAAATTAACAACATGAATTAACAACATGAATTAACATTTTTTTTTTCTTTTTTGGACTGATCCAATGATCCAATACACATTCTCATCCAATTCCACACACAAACATATACATTTTTATTTAGCCGAGTAAAAACATTCATGTTTTCAGTGTTTATGTTGTAATTAGAGAAGTCATTTGTTTTTTTTAATTTTCAGTTCTTAAGTTAAATTCTCTTGCATGACAGAGATCCTTGAGTTGAAATAAGATGGAACCCACGTATCCAGAACTTTGGCCTCGATATCTCCAAACTTTCACCGATTGTATTGACAACTGAAAACGAACTTACATGTGGCTGAGATAGGCAGCAGGCTACCTACATTTTCTTATCTTTTTTTTTAAGTAAAAAAATATCACCCACAAAATTTATTTTGATGATCACATATATTTCACCAACTCTTGATTGTCTCCTAGATTTCATGTGGGGTTTTTGAGTTCAGAATGAATAGAAGAGAGAAAAAAAAAAGTTTTAAACTTTGAGAAAAAAATCTTGACATGTTATCATTATTAAGTTGAAATTTCTAGAAGAGAAAGTTTTATGGTGTTATTTACCTAAATAATGCTAAAACAAACCAAAATTAAAAAAATAATGATGTTTTTAATATTCTTCCAAAAATAGGCAAGGCGCAATCTGAGATTGCGACTTCTTCTTTATTTGATTATTTTTTAAATTTAAATAAAATATAAATTTTATATTTAAAATGTTGACTAGTTTCTTTAAAAAAAATTCAATTCAAACACTGTAAACGACTTAATTCTCACTGTTAGCTTGAAACATTATTTTTTCACTTCAAAAATATATAAATTTTATGATTTGATAAAATTCATATATTTTCTTAATTGTTGTGTAGTAAATACACAACGGGTTAATTTTCATTGTTGGCATGAAACATTTTTTTTACTTCAAATATATATAAATTTTATAATTTGATAAGATTCATATCTTTTCTTAATTGATATACAATAAATACATAATGGCTTAATTTTCATTGTTGGTATGAAACATTTTTCTTTACTTCAAAAATATATAAATTTTATAATTTGATAAGATTCCTACCTTTTCTTAATTGATACACGATACATACATAACGTTTTTAAACAAAAAATAAAAAAAATTAAGTGCATATTTTGTGCAAGTTTGAAAAAATTCAATACTACAAATTTAAACAAGATCTGAAAACATGAAATTGTCAATTCTTAAAATTCAACCTCATCAACTTGAATACTTACATGAATTGAAGCAAAGGAATCAACAATGAAAATTATTTGTAATAAAATATTTCGCAATTGGATAAAAAACACACTATTAAAAAAATGAACAACTACCTTTTATATGCATATATATGCATGTAAAAAATTAAAAAATAATTTAAATACATATAAAGAAAAAATCGCAATCTGAGATTGCAAAGTCTACGTTCGCAATCTCAGAAGTCGCAATCTCAGATTGCGAACTTAGAGGTTGCAGTCTGAGATTGCGACTTCCCTATTTTTGGAAGAATATTAAAAACAATATTATTTCTTTAATTTTAGTTTGTTTTAGCATTATTTAGGTAAATAACCCAAGTTTTATGATTAATTTTCAATTTGTTTTGCTCCTTCCTACTTTGTTGGTAAAGTTTATATTATTCTATAATAAGTGAAGTAATGAAAAAAAAAAGATTTATTAGCAGACAAACTTGTGGAAATTAAAGATTGAGTAGAGTTAATTGTGAGCCGTGATTTTCTTCATGCTTGTGCTGCATAATTTGCGTCAATGGATGATTGCAATTTGCATGAAGTGATATATAAACACAGAATGCTTCTTAATCACAATTTTCATTAGCAGAAACAATGATTTTATTTTGTTAATTACACTTGCAGAGAAAACCTACTCATATTTAAAAGGCCCAAGTTTAAATCTGGTGCTTTAATACCATATTAAAAAATACATGTGTATTCAACTCAAAACTAACAGGTAAAAGGTGAAATGACCCATATATTTTATCTATTAGTTCAATAACTCTTATTTAATTGATGTGAGAAATCTTTTAAGAGTATTCATCTAGCCATATTCTAAATTCTTTGTGCACCGAAGCTGTAAATGATTTGGACATGGTTTTTTGTGGCCACTTTTGAGAGTTATTCATAGTGATAATGCTGAAGTTTACTTACCATAACTGAGAGTAAAAACCAAGAGTTATTGCAGAAACAAGAATGATTATTCAGCCACACCTTGTCATCATAGTTTAACTAAAAGTATTGTCTAAACAAACAGTTCCCCAGATAAAAATTGCCAAAATCCAGTGCATCAATTTAAGCCCAGATAAATTGATTGAGCAACAATTTAATCAGTACAAACCCTCTTCGATCATGGCTTGCAAGAGTAGTTGATAACTCGAGTTTAGTAATTACAAAGAGTTTTTGTCTTTTAATTAATAGTAACTTTTACAAGCAATGATGACAAAAAAGTTGACCAAGCAATGTTGTCCTACTTTTGGGTTTGTTAATAATAAGAAAGCTAAAGAAAAGAAGGGAAAGAGACCCCCCACAAACTCATCAAAGAATGAAATTCTTATAACAAAACTTTTAGTTGCATTACAAATTAATGTGTAGCAAATCTGAAATATTTCTCCAAATCCCAAAGGGAGAGTTAGTGTGGCATTTTTGAGTGAGTTTTGCTGTGCATATAAGTTTATTTTCGTTTCATGCCAAATTAAAACTTGAGAAGTAATATCAATATGCATACAAAGAACCTGACATGGTCTATGATGCCAAACTCCATCCCTTTTCGGTTCGGACAGAATTGTGGGTCAAAGTTTTCAGAGTTTCCCATTTGATTTTAACTCGTATAGAGAAGATTTCGGTGACAAAGACATGAAAAATCACCCAGAGAGAAAACAAGGGTTGAAAAAGTAGAAAGATTCCATTATAATCTTAAAGCTGTGGGTGATGATTAATCATGCTACTAATTAAACACATCATACATAATACAATCAAAAAAAGGCCTAAATCTAAGTTAATTTTGTTGTTGAAATTTTCATTTGGAACATAATTATTGAGAAAGGTAAATTAGTTACCATTGTGTTACATAAATGCAACTCGACAAGGTTTTCCTCCCATTCGCTAAGTAAGAGTTCGAGATTAGAAAAGAGTTATGAGTTCGACTCCTAACTTTAATGAATTCTAATAGTTCAATTAAAAAAATAATGTACTTGAATTCGACTTAACTTGATTATATGGTCAACAAAGCAGAAAAAAAAAGAGCTATGAGTAGTTTTGGCTCAACTCTACAGTCTCTTCTGTGTAAGTGGGACATATAACATATAATACTACATTAACATTACAGTCATAGGCTGCCTTTCTCACTTGAAATCCTATTATATATACCTTTAACTTTTGAGTGGTGTAACTTGATTATACAAGGTTTTGTCCTAGGAAGATTACAAGCTTTAATCTACTCCCAAAAGGTGGAGAGAAAAAAAGAAAGAAAGTTTGTGTGTGTATGTGTGTGTGTGTGTGAGACAGAGAAGAGGAGAGAAATGGAGTGCTTTGCTGACCTCAATTTCTTGGAGGAGTTACTTGCTCTAAGAAGTGAACCTTGGGAGACTTCAATTCCTGTAGGAACAAACGAGTTGTATACCAATGGCAGCTGGAGTCTTGATAATTTTGCTAAAAACCCTTTGCCTATTCCTCCTCTAAATTCATCAATGGAAGATTATTCCTTGCCTAATAGTACTGGCAGCAGCACTAGTATTGATCAAACTCAAAGCCTGAATTACTATTCATTGTTTACTGAATGTTTTTACAGCCCATTTGGAGATGAATTATCACCTCCAGAACTTACAGATTCATCCTACAACAAACTTGATACCCCACCATTTCCTTCTCAAGAAGACTTGTCATCAATCATGGAGGATGAAAGTCAGTGCTTACTCAGAAATTGTCTTCCAAATTTGGAAGTCCAAGCAACGTGCAAAATTGAGCTGCGAGAGCCATTTCAATCAACTGAAATACCAATTTTCAACATGGGTGTTTGCCCCGGAGAAGCGAAGAACAAATCAAAGAAGTTAAACGGTCAACCCTCAAAGAATCTAATGGCTGAACGAAGACGAAGGAAACGACTCAATGATCGCCTGTCTATGCTCAGATCAGTTGTTCCTAAAATAAGCAAGGTAAACAAAAAAAAAAACTTCATTTCTTGATTAGTTCTTCCTAATCACTTGAGTAATATTTTCAAGAATGGTTGTACATTGCGCTTTGAAAGATGGACAGAACTGCAATACTGGGCGATACAATCGATTACATGAAAGAACTCCTTGAAAGAATCAACAGTTTACAAGAAGAAAAAGACGTGGGGTCAAATCATCCAAGTTTGATGAACATCTTCAAGGATGTGAAGCCTAATGAAGTTTCAGTACGAAATTCACCAAAGGTAAAATTTTTTTACATTCAAACAGTAAAGAATCTGAAGAACCCTGGATTTTTTATTGGAAAAATACTTGATTTTTTACTATGCCTTTAAACTTGTTGCAGTTCAGCGTGGAAAGAAGGAACAGTGATACCCGGATAGAGATATGCTGTGCAGGGAAGCCAGGTCTTCTGCTATCAACCTTGACTACTCTAGATGCACTTGGACTTGAGATTCAACAGTGTGTCATTAGTTGTTTTAACGATTTTACCGTCCATGCTTCTTGCTCCGAGGTAAAATTAATTAACCTTAATTTACTCGAATTAATAATTATCCTTTTTTTTGACTTGTCCCTGTTGAAAAAATAATAAAATTAACCTAAAACCCATTTATAATTTTGCCAAAACAAAGAGTATAAAAAAAGAAAATTGACGAGGCATTGACTTGGGATATTATTAATGTCTTTTTGTTGATAGGAAATGGAGCAAAGGGGAATTTTAAGTTCGGAAGATATAAAGCAGGCACTCTTTAGAAATGCTGGATATGGAGGAAGATGTTTTTAAGGCAGCATGCAAGAAGTTAAAATTATAAAGGAAACTGCCAATAGTTAGAGATACATTATGAATGTGAATCTTTTGCTTTTGTGAAGAACAATCAATTTCATTATGAGAGGTTGGCAATGGATTTTGGGATTGTTGTTATCCAAAATAAGTGGTTTTTATTGTGAAGACAAATTCATCTGTTTATTATTATTATTATTATTATGATTTTTTTTTATCTTAGCCATCACAAAATGAAATTGACTATGTTTGTTTGTAGTTATCATTCAAGTCCACGTTTTTATTATATATTTATGTGACTTTAAATGTCCCTATCATTTTGGGTAAAAGAGAACATTTTTTTAATATAGATCTAACAAATAAATATGAAAGTTGAACTCTAGAGTCTAGCCATAATAAACTTGTGCTACATATGACTGCGTTGAGCATTCCACAGTCAATACATTTATGCTTTAGTTGAAGTTTTGAGGATTTTGAAAGGCTCTAGTACAATGTTTATTTACACTTAGTTAGATCATTGATGAAGCCAAAAACAAAGCTATGGTGGTTCTAGTTAATAAGTAAAACAGACATTGATATACGTAAAATACCATAAAATTTAAAAGATTTATTGAACAATATGAAAGTTGTAATTAATAACGAAAATAAAGACCTTACAATAAAAAAAACCTAATCTAAATAAAAAATAATTAAAGTAATAAAAGAGTAAAAGTGAATCAAACAAATGAATTTTGTCGGAAAAATATAACACATCATGGGACAAATTTCATGAATCTTGTAAATATAGCGAAGTTAAACGCTATATTATAAATGAGTAATGATAGGGGGTGAAAAATTAGAGTGAAATCGTAAAGTGACTGATGTGGCAGTTATAAAAATACAAACTAATACCCTAAGCAAATGATGATTGAATCCTAATGAATAATAAATAATTTTGTATTTTTATAACTGAAACGTGTATCAATTTACGTTTTAACTCTAATTTTTAACTTTATATATCATTATCTATTATAAAGTCAGTTAAAATAAAGGGTGAGATTTAGCACTTTTTACCTACAACCCAATATCATCCTCAGTTCATGTTTTCAGTTCATATTCATGCAACTAGAGTTTCCACGGTAGACATTAATTCTTTCTGCAGACAAGTTCCCTTTGAACCATCTTTACATGTGTCCTCTCTACTGGCAAATAATCCAAAACCCATTAATGCTGAAACATTCAAGAATAACAGTAGAGGTTTTTCATCGTTAATTGGTCTCACTTTTCTTGCAGCATCATGACAATGTTTGCCATCCCAGTTGTGTAAATGACAGTTGAAAATGAAACTTCAAAGTTCCATGAGTTCAAGTTTGAGATTTTTTAATTTTTTTTTCTGCAAGACAGACACTAATGCTGGAAAACCCTGTTCAGACGGACTATATGCAGTTATATATGCCCTACATACCAAACCAAATTCTTTCATTTGTTTTTTTGGATGAACTTTTTCCAATATTCTCGTGTCATTCAAATTTACCCACCCAAATAATAATAATAATAATTATTATTATTATTATTATCCGTTTGAAGAAAAGAAGAATTCGACAAAAATTAAAAATTTTAAATTGTGCCTCCCGTGAATCACGTCGCGACATCAAAAGAGCTCTATTTCTCGATGAATCTTTAGAAGATTTAAATGAATCAGAAACTGGATTATTTTACCATTTTCTGCTTGCATAGTGTGCGTTATCAAATTATGAACTGAGATTCGGAAGTTTCTCTCAACATCCACGAAAATGGCATACGGCGGCCCTATCAACAACTGGCACAAGTTCATTTGTCAGTGCCGTAATTACACACAATGAGTCCCATCGTTTCCATGGTGCTCACGGAAATTGGTTCTTTGTCGCTCACGGATTGCGGCGATGATATACGAAGGATCATTAAAATGCATTTCTAGTTTGAGGTGTTATATTGTTCAAGAATTGTCGGCATAAAACAGCACAACCATTTTTTTTTCCCTTTAAAATGTAAAAATTTTATTAAAGAGATATAACATTAAAGTGATTAGAAAGTGTTTTTTTTTTGGTTAATTAGAAATGCATTGAGAATAATTCAATCGTGACTGCTCTTTTGAAAGTGATTTGAAAATTTAACCTGATTTTTTCTATTCCTTAATACAAAACAATGCAAGTATGCATGTCTTCTATAATAGCCACTTGCCTTATAGTTATTCCTATTAAAATGTACATAAAATTTCTCCATTTTCATAAGTGATAAATGTGGTTCGAGCAGGGAATGATTCAGCTGATGCATTAGCAAATATTGGCTTTTCAACTCAGAGATATATTGAATATTTTGATTTTATGTTGCTTCCGCAAAATGTTAGGAGTTTGATTAATCTTGATAGATTGGGGTTGCCTCAGTTGCGTTGCAAATTGCTTCATTAGTTTTACATTAGTTTTTGACAACATTTTCATAGTACAGCTTTGTAATACGGTTTATATATAATAAATTTTGGGGCTGGCAACTCCAAGCCCGCTGAGAGAGTCCTTTTGGCTGAAAAAAAAAAAGATACTTAATTATATAGTTTAAATGTTATATTGAAAAAGAGTAATTAAACCATGAGAGTTTTGTCTTTCCAATTTGAACATTATTTATAAATGAGATTATAGTTCTATATTTTAGATCATACCGCAATAAAAAAAGAATATTTGAAGAAAAGATGGTCTATACTCTCTTAATAGCATACATATATTATCAACTTGAATGCCTTATTTTTAGAGTCATCTATCTTTTATAATTAATGTTCTTTTGCATAATATTGACAGCATAAAAACATGTCTAGAAATCCTTCATTATTTATGCCATACTAGTTGATGCCATTCGACTTCATATTTGGATCATAAATTAATAAGAGCCAAAATTTGTATATATGTAAAGGGAAAGCGCTTGGATGGATGTGGAATTTCTTTCATTTTTTACCTTCTTTTGAACAAATTTCTTCCAACATAAAAAAAAAAAAAAAAAAAAAAGGTTGTTTATGTGTTGCATAAAGTAATAAATAAACGAAGGAATCAATACAGAAGTTGCTGAGAACTTCCACCAAAATGAGCCATTATTCTCTTCACTCAGACATTCCTTCCGTAGATTTTCCTATACATACATTATTAGTGTGTTTCCTGCCTGTGTTGCTTATCCATATGACAGAAGAATGCTCCCCACTGATCTTAAATTTTGTGGGTACTCTTCAATTTTGTGTGTGTGTGTGTGTTTTTCAGGATCACGTTACTGTTCAAACTTATAACCAGTTGAGTAGACAAAAATTCCACGAGAAATCTTAGGTAAGTTGGAAGTCGAAATCAAAGTGTTATACAAGTACATTTTTAGAAATTTTAAGTAAAGTTGAAAGTCGAAATTAGTGTTATATTAATATATTTTTATATTGAGCAATTCTAATCACATTTGCATACAAAAATGTTTCACTTCATCTCTGTACATTTCTACCTTTAGAACTTCGATTTATACTATTTATATTATATATCCCAATAGTTTGAAGGATTGATTCAGTTATAGATCGATCTTTGAGTAATTTTAAAACCAATTATGCAGATCATGACATTCCACTTTTTTCCTGAATCATTTCTTGTTGGGCCATACGATACATTACTGGGGCAAAATTGTTTAATTTCAAGTGAATATTTTTAGCACAATCTGAAATTGGGCTGGAGGTATTTTGACAATTTGCAATTCGATGTCGCTATATTTCCAAATCTAAATGGATTTAGACCACGGATTGATGTTAATTCGAATGTGAGCAATTCAATATGAACAAGTACATTCCATTTGATCCAATTACAATAAATTACAAAGAGTTGGTAGTTTGTATCAGACAAGAGTTAATTTTGATTGAAACGCATAATAAAATTTTCAATTTATGAAATAAATCAAAAAACTGAGAGCATTCAAATAGAGCCTTAATTGTCTGTTTCATATATAAGCCACGTTTTTATATATGAATCTATTTCACACGAATTTTTGTATAATACAAACTACCAAAACAATTTGGATGAAAATAATTTCGAGAAAACACCTTGTATTAATTGTAAACCAAGAGAGATTATGGTAAAGTAATTGGCAGCATTTACTCATATGGTTGGTGTAATTCTATTCTATAATAGCTGGAGTAATATACAGTAAAGAGTAAGACATTTTTTTTTTTTACAATTTGATAATTTTATTCACTTGAAATTATATAAATATTCTCCCAATAATTAATGATAGAATTCCACGTACCACTGAAAAAAATTATATTCTTTATCATTAATCTTTATTTTTATTAAACCACGCATGAGCACAAAATAAAGAAAGGTTCAATTTCAAAAGGATACAAATAGTACTGAATTTTGTTGACTAATTAATATAATATTTTATTCCAATAATCTATTAATGTTTTTAAATTCGACCGTATAAATGTTACAAGAATTCTTTAATTTCTTTCTCAAGCATGCTTCTGGATATCCACCTGCATTGAGCCTATATATATATATATATATATAGAATAAGGCATTCATTCACAACATTCTTTTTGCTAATTGTCTATTCAAGATAAATGATAACTCAACTCTATAATTGTACTAAAAAGTTAGCTCAACTATATAATTGTACATGTGCATTGATCCATCCTTAAAGTTGGTGTCATGATGATTATAGTTGAAGATAACAATTGACTCTCAAACAGATAAAAAGGATTGATCAATGTCGATTCTAAGGTAATAGTGGAAGGACCTAACTTGCTGATGTTTGTTGGCCGGCTTCAAAACCCACTCAACAGTTAACTTATGATTAACATTATCGGTTAAAAACCTTAAATGGTAATAAAAAGTTAAAATCAGTGACATTCTTTCATTATAATCATCTTGCAATTTTTGTTAGTACATAATTGAGCTTGTCACACTTTTAATTTGCATTAACATGCGGGTAATTAATAAATTAGTATCCATACTTTTTTTTCTTGATCATCTGTAGTATTTACTAATATCTCTTGACAATCTGACCAAGGAGTATCACATCAGTTTTGGAGGGTTGAAGTATGCTTCTGATTTTTTCTTTTTTTTTAAAATTAAGATCCTAATGATCAATCTTACACTAGGTTGCACCGTCTTGTCTGAGACTTATATATACTGGTCAGACGAGCTCATATACTAGGTAGAGTCTCAAATTTTTAATCTCTTACCTTAAAAGAACCTTAACGCTTTTCAAATACGGAAGGGATTAGAGAAATTGATATGATCATGAAAATAAGAACTGGGATGGTACCATGCATAAATAGTATTCAGACATGATATATATTTTGAATAATACAGGTATATATAGATGAATCCCTTATTATTGGAAAGAAAATAGATGAAAATAGTGCATGGGAAACTCCTTATTATTGGCAAAGAAAAAAAAAACGATATAGATCAATCCTTGTGGTCGAACTACAAAAAGAAACCGAATATTAAAAAAATATTATGGACTCTCTGTTGCATTTCAAGAATCATTTCAGTTATAGAATATTTTGATCATCTTGGCAGCAAGTCAGCAACTGAATAAATAAAGAAATGTTCAAGAATTGTGAACAATCAAAGCTATCAATATACACATCTTTGAAGTTTTCGTTCTCCATAATCAATTAGCCAAAGTGGGTAAATCCGAATGGCCGTATTATTATTCATGATGTCGTCCCGTCTAAAGAAAAGAACTGCTGATTCACAAAACCATTATTTATTGTCTTTTACATTTGATTGAAAATTTTCATTTCTTCAACCCAACAATGTCACACCATTCATTCGTTTACAAAAACATCAAATCATGCACAATGGAAGAGTCGTTGTACGTACGGGTTGCGTACATGCAATATTCTTCACCGAGAATGGCACTAACTTGGATTAGGAGCCAACGTATATATTTAACATGCGTATAATAGTATATTATTACTGCTTAATTCGTGTGTGCTAGTTTTATGGTATAATAATTGAAAGTGTAGAGAACGATCATGGGATCTTCTAAGCCTTTTCTAAGTTTCCCTTTAGGATTAGCCCTTCTTGTCATCGTGTTGATTTGCATGAGTGGCATCTTTTCTTGTTTCTACAGTTGGAATAAGATCCGAAGCTTTTTTCAACCCGGCGACGACGATGATGACGGCCATTCAGATTCCAGTACTCTTCCCAATTCTAATACAACTCAGGTATATATATATATTGGATTTTGTTTATTGAAATTAAACAAGATTATTATACATGATCAACTTTAAGCGAGACAAAAGGGAAAAAAAAAAAGTTTGAAATTCAATCCATTTTGTTTAAGGTTTAATTTCATTAAA